>CM066317.1:41437500-51437500 GCA_033807775.1 Saussurea involucrata | reverse complement strand
ACCTTTCAGTGATGGGGGAGACCCGATTACATTGAACATGACGGAACACAAAAGTAGGTCACATATCTATGTCAATAAAACAAAACGCATGGATTATACTCATAAGACATATCGAGCTCAACCCCTCTGGATCAGTTGCCCGTGGAGACTCAAATTCAACCCCTCTAGGTCTATACTTTGAGATGTCCAAATCCACACAAACATACAAGCACATTGGAATTACACCTTACTGCTCATGGGACAATGCCCGACCATATAGGCCCACATCTTACTTACCATAAAACCCGATGCCTATTCCGTGCTACAATGAGGGAAACTAGGATCCCATCATTGAACATAAAAACTCAAGTGCCTATCGATCCATAGCAATAAGGTCTAAAACATTACATGACTTCAAACGAATGAACTAGGGCATTCAAAACATGTAATTCTCAAATAAATATAAATCATGACCAAAGCTCTACATTGAGCTATCAACCTGGACAAAAGTCCCCAAAACCCAATGTAATCAAATACCGAGCCATAAGCTCGACTACCCAAAAGACCACTTGTTAAAAATCATAAATGTGAAATCAAACGTAACAACACAAGCTTATGTCAACACATGTTTTAAATCCATAAATAGCCCAAAACAAAACATTGGGTTGGGACAACCCTTTTTCCAATGAACTCACACCGTTTACACTTTCAAACCGTCCCGTAACGTACTATGTACATATTCCCAAAACACATGTTAAAAGAGCATTTATATCAATCCCTATTTATAGGGCAAAACATCAAAAAACTTTCATGCATGTTTCGTTTATTCAAAGAGCAAAATACCACACGTTCGTATTTTCAAAACATGCCATAACAAAAACTATGCATATTTTTACCAACCACTAAAAGTGTATTTTACCAAATATTCTCCATTTATGCAATAACTTATCAAAATACTTCCATTTATGATTCATTTATTGTAATAGCTAGCCTATTAGGCGCTGTGTAAGAGCTCTATGCTATCTATGGAATAGCGGTCAGTGCTGCTTGATTGACTGCTTTAAAGTTTGAAACAAGTCTTGGATTCGGAAGAGAAGTAGGCGTAGAGGATATTGAGAAAGATGGTTAACTGCTTGCTAACTGCTTTAGGTTTAGGAGTGCCGGCTCCAGGCTAGAGAAAAGATAGGCTATTACTGAAGCGGAATTTTTGCCTAGAGGCATTTCTGATCATTGCCCTTGTATTGTTAGATCTAGCATTTAGTTTAGAAAGGTCAATCTACCCTTTAAGTTCTTTAATTTCTGGGCGAAGGTTGAGGAATTTTTCAGGTATACCCACATAAAGATGTTCCTGAACAGTCTCGGAGAAGGCCACCAGCACCCCGACGAATGTCCCGTGGCAGCACCATGCAAGTCTTTGTTCCTCTTGGAAGCACCATCCCTATTTTTTTTTAATTTGAACGGAAGGAAATTCCCAAGCAAGAAACTTGGTTACCTTCATACATAACCGTGTTCTAAATTGAATAAATGAAAGTTTCGTGGTGTAAAGTGTGAAAAAGGAAGTTTAGTGTGTTGATGGGAAATAAAAGGTGAGAAAAACCCTAAGAATTTTAATCATCTCAAAGGAATGTGTGTGCGGCTGAGGTGCGATTTGGGTGTGCAGAACCAAAAATCAATTAGTTCCAGAGTTCTTCAAATTGGGTGTTCATCTTGCAAGGTAACCTTCATCTTTTGTGTTTAAGATTTTGATTTTTAGTCAAGAATGTTGGGGAGTCTGGAGTTTGGCTATCACCGGGTAAGAATGAAATGGAGTCTGTGTGATTTTTATTCGAGTTTAAAATAAAGAATCTGATGTTTAAGATAATGTAATCGATTGATAATTGGTGTCCCCTTAATTCTAATAGTTTAGCATTAATTGGGACTGTGTGTAATGGTTAATTTTAATGTTTAAGTTTTCTGTGGTTCGATAAGAAAACCCCAGATCGAAACTGGAACGTGACAAGTTAACAAAGATCCGGAATTAAATTTAAAACAAGTTCCGGAGTGGGCCTTAATGTTTTGGGATCCGGAACATATAGTTAGGATCCGGAATCTTTTTATAACCAAAGTTCCGGAATTGTTTTGCATGTTGGGATCCGGAATATATTTTGTGATCCGGAATGATTTCTTTTCAACCACAACCGGAATTTAGTAATGAAGTTGGGGATTCGGAATTGAGTATTAATACCGGAAGTTGTTATTTATTTAATGGAATTCAGTTTTGGGCCGTGAATGTTAGGAATAAGGATTAGTGGACCTTGCTATTCTTGGGTCGTGAGCCCAAAAGTTAATTTATGGAAACCGTCTCGCTCTAAGCCCACGTGATCCATTTTAGTTGTTGTTGGGTATTAGTTAATTGGATTTTGAGATATTAAATTGTTGGGTTCGATATATTAGTTAAGTGGATCTCGATATATTAATTAATTTGGACCGAGATTTAGGAATTTTAGTGGACCGAATTATATTAACTTAATTTGAGATCCGGTATTAGTTATTAAATTGGGATCCGGTAATTTGTTAAATTAAATTAAGGTCCGGTATTTAATATATAGACCTGGGACTTGGGATCAAGTGTTTATCCGGCTGAGACTTTTCAGGTTGATAAAACTCAGTAAGATCCAGTGTGTCTTACCCGGTATGTGTGATGGGTTTAATTGTAGGTGCGTGTAGAGATGACCGGTGCGAGTAAGAACTTTTAAGCAGGACCACAGGTGAGTCTTTCTAAACCTAAATTCTATACAAGTGTGTTTAATGGTTATTATCAAACTGTGCGCTTTTCAACTGTTTTTATTTCAAATGAAGAATAAGTGCGTGGCATGGTTAATATTTAACAGTGTGCTTTTCAACTGCTTCTATTTCAAAGCAAAGATTAATTGTGTGATTTGTATGTGTGATTTATATGTGTGTGGCCATGCTCTGGCTTTGGTGTGAAATGGGGGTGTGTCCCATAATAATTAAATATATGAATTTGTTTCATATATAGGCGGTGTGTGCCTTATTGCGCTGTCACGGTGTGTGTGGCTATAGCGTGTGTGTGCCTTATTGCGCTGTCACAGTGTGTGTGACTATAGCGTATGGCAGTAGCATGTGTCAATGTGTGCATATCATCTTAGTGTGCTTGTTATGATTGGTATAAATGCTTTCATAACTGATTTTATAAACTGAAATATTTTGGTGTGACTTGGTGTGGAGGGAACTCACTAGACCTCATGGTCTAACCCTCGTTTTTCAAAACTAAAACCTTTTCAGGCAAGCAGGTAGCCGAGAGCACGTTTAGAGGTTTTAGGCAAGACGTGGGTCGGAGCTTGCGTTTAGAAGAAGTAGAAGAACTTCCTTTTATGTCTAGTTAGATCTCTCAACTGTATTTAGGGTTATTTCCGCGAACCCTGTGTTGTAAATCTAGATAGTGTGATCACGTTGAGCCATTTTTGGCGTTTTAATTTAAAGAGGTAGATTTAGCTTGTATGTTTAAATTTGGGTTGTTACAAATGGTATCAGAGCCCTAGTTTAAGGGATTTAGGTGACCGGATGAGCCTAAACTTAAACTGTGGAGTAGGAGGACACAACTGAGATATAGGAAGCCTTTAGGGAAGACCGTAATCATCGAGGATTTAGGATGATGGTGGTGAGAACTTTCATGTAAGGTAAATTCAAATCACATCTGGCCAATGTCATTATGAATTTACAGGTGCATGCGTGTGCTTGCTCACTATTGTTCTGATAGTCGATGGAGGTGTTAGTGTATGAAGAGTAACAGTAGTGTGTGGAATATGGTGGATAGTGTATGGAGAGTAATGGTAATGTGTGGAGTTCTAACCTTGTCATGATGACAACGGTTTAGTGTGTAGTGTGAAATTATTCTTGGTGCGATTGTTGACGCTATCTAGAAGAAACATTTCTGGAATGTTTGGAGTGAGTGTCCGTGTGAAGTAGAATCTTTAAGGTTCTTTAGGAAAATAATCGGTGGGAGGTGAGCTCCTAATACCTGTTGAGTCTTTATTCTGGGAGTTTCCGATGTCGGTGAATTGAGATCTTGAGAGTTTCAGTTCAAGGATCGGATGGTAAAGATATGCTTTCTTACTCTCTAGTTAGTGAAAGAGGGACTAGAGTGGTTGAGAAATGATAGATGCATGGATTGGTAACACTAGTGTCGGTTAACCTATTTGGGATCGAAGTGAAGCTGTATACTTTACAAATTAGTAGTCAAGTGGTAACTGTGAGGTTGGGGCATCCTAGTGTGTGGGGGTTGTGTGAACAAGATGGTGGTAACTTATACTTAGTGAGCATGCGAGACAGGGTGGTAATGAGTTGCTGCGAGGTTAAGCGGTGTATTAGTGTTGATATGGGATGAGCATAAGTGGAGGTCGTTGCTCGGGATTTGCTTATAAGTTGTTCAGATGTGATAAAATTATGTGGGGAGACGCATGGATAAATATGTGGCGTGTGGTATTGTTATCCGAGGGTAAAGGAATGGAGTGGCAGATAGTGACTAGCTAAGAAGGAAATTGTATGTTCTCGGGTTGGTTAGTTTATGATGTTTCGTAGTAGATACGAAATCTTGTGAATGTTGAGCTAATTCTTGGGTGTAAAGGAAATGTAAAGGAGTGGATTAATATCGGTTGAGAAATGAGAAGTGTGTGGTCGTTTCGAGCATTGAGTGTGATTTTGGACTGACTTGGTTGAATTGCTCGTATGAGATGTGGTGGAACTATTGGTTAGTCATAGTAATCGTTGAAAAAGTGGGTATGAAGTAGCTAATGTTGAGCGAGAAATGTTCCATACTAGCCTGAGGTAATTGGGACGGTAGGTTGGAATAAGTGAGTAAACGCGAAGTAGAATGTGTGGCAAGTGGCACCGAGAGTGGGAAGCAATGTATTTCAGAATGTCACCGTCGGGTGCATGAACTTCTAGTGGGAGTATGAGAATGGTGTGTATGTGATTGGTTAAACGTTGAGGAAGTTAGCTTATGTGATTAGTCAAGCGTGTGTACCTTTTAGTGAGTCGTTCTTTGGAAACATATTTTATGTTGAGAAGGAAGTGGAAGAAAGTAGTCGAATGTAATGCTCGGGGTGAAGGACCATTGGTCTGGACTTGGTAGTAGTATGGGAGTGGCATTGTAGTAAAGCGTGTGAATTGATTGTTATCAATGGATTGCGGTCAGTCTACTTAGTGTGAGAAAGTATTATTTTCCTTAGACGTATTTGGTGTTGGGAAAGTGATGGTAAAATTGTGTGTAATTTGTTGAAGAGAATCTTAATTGCGGGTTAAGGTGATATTTAAGGTTGAACTGGTGATCAGTTGGTAAATTGAACATCATTATTCGATTGAAGGATTCCTGTTATTGGGATGTTGACTTCGGTAGAATCCGTTCTTTTAACAAGGTGGGGTTGTGTGTGAAATCCTTAACTTGAAGCTTTTTTAAACGTGAGCCTAGATGTGTGGATGATATTGATTCGGCTGGCCTGAGGCGTTTTCTTTGTTACGCGAACTTTTCTGGGGTAAGAGTTGTAGATATCTGTAGGTGTGTTAATTCGTTGATATACGCCTTAATGTTGAAGGGTTACGCATAGTGGGAGTTCATTCGACATCCCACGTATCGAATCTTAGGAGGTGCTCGGCCGAGGAAGGCAGGGTCGTATTGTTAGAAGACACTCGTGTGGACGAAAGTTAGATTATGTGGGGGAACCGTTGGCGATTATATATCACAAGGTTGAAAGCAGAGGAATCGTTTTCCTCGATTGCTGGGAGATGGAATTCCGAGGACGGAATTCTTTTGAGGGGAGGATGATGGAATAACCGTGTTCTAAATTGAATAAATGAAAGTTTCGTGGTGTAAAGTGTGAAAAAGAGGAAGTTTAGTGTGTTGATGGGAAATAATAAAAGGTGAGAAAAACCCTAAGAATTTTAATCATCTCAAAGGAATGTGTGTGCGGCTGAGGTGCGATTTGGGTGTGCAGAACCAAAAATCAATTAGTTCCAGAGTTCTTCAAATTGGGTGTTCATCTTGCAAGGTAACCTTCATCTTTTGTGTTTAAGATTTTGATTTTTAGTCAAGAATGTTGGGGAGTCTGGAGTTTGGCTATCACCTGGTAAGAATGAAATGGAGTCTGTGTGATTTTTATTCGAGTTTAAAATAAAGAATCTGATGTTTAAGATAATGTAATCGATTGATAATTGGTGTCCCCTTAATTCTAATAGTTTAGCATTAATTGGGACTGTGTGTAATGGTTAATTTTAATGTTTAAGTTTTCTGTGGTTCGATAAGAAAAACCCAGATCGGAACCGGAACGGGACAGGTTAACAAAGATCCGGAATTAAATTTAAAACAAGTTCCGGAGTGGGCCTTAATGTTATGGGATCCGGAACATATAGTTAGGATCCAGAATATTTTTATAACCAAAGTTCCGGAATTGTTTTGCATGTTGGGATCCGGAATATATTTTGTGATCCGGAATGATTTCTTTTCAACCACAACCGGAATTTAGTAATGAAGTTGGGGATTCGGAATTGAGTATTAATACCGGAAGTTGTTATTTATTTAATGGAATTCAGTTTTGGGCCGTGAATGTTATGAATAAGGATTAGTGGACCTTGCTATTCTTGGGTCGTGAGCCCAAAAGTTAATTTATAGAAACTGTCTCGCTCTAAGCCCACGTGATCCATTTTAGTTGTTGTTGAGTATTAGTTAATTGGATTTTGAGATATTAAATTGTTGGGTTCGATATATTAGTTAAGTGGATCTCGATATATTAATTAATTTGGACCGAGATTTAGGAATTTTAGTGGACCGAATTATATTAACTTAATTTGAGATCCGGTATTAGTTATTAAGTTGGGATCCAGTAATTTGTTAAATTAAATTAAGGTCCGGTATTTAATATATAGACCTGGGACTTGGGATCCAGTGTTTATCCGGCTGAGACTTTTCAGGTTAATAAAACTCAGTAAGATCCAATGTGTCTTACCCGATATGTGTGATGGGTTTAATTGTTGGTGCGTGTAGAGATGATCGGTGCGAGTAAGAACTTTTAAGCAGGACCACAGGTGAGTCTTTCTAAACCTAAATTCTATACAAGTGTGTTTAATGGTTATTATCAAACTGTGCGCTTTTCAACTGTTTTTATTTCAAATGAAGAATAAGTGTGTGGCATGGTTAATATTTAACAATGTGCGTTTCAACTGCTTCTATTTCAAAGCAAAGATTAATTGTGTGATTTGTATGTGTGATTTATATGTGTGTGGCCATGCTCTGGCTTTGGTGTGAAATGGGGGTGTGTCCCATAATAAGTAAATATATGAATTTGTTTCATATATGGGCGGTGTGTGCCCTATTGCGCTGTCACGGTGTGTGTGGCTATAGCGTGTGTGTGCCTTATTGCGCTGTCACGGTGTGTGTGACTATAGCGTATGCCAGTAGCATGTGTCAATGTGTGCATATCATCTTAGTGTGTGTGGGTTCCAGATCCATGCAATGAACAATGAAATCAATAGATAATAACATAGATGTTTATGATTTCAACTGGTCATCCATATAATGCTTACAATCAGAGAGTTTTACAATACAGAATAGAAAAGCAAATGAACAACTAGCCTATTTTTCTAAGGCTAATACAATATATATATGGCGGGCCCGTGGTTAACAAGCCCACGACCCGTTCACTAACTAGGCTCAAAATAAAGAAATACAATTTAAACCCTTGAACTTTAATTCAACAATAAATGACCCTAACAATCTCCCCCTTTGAATTGAAGTTCGAGTTGGTGCCAGTTTGCAAGATATCTTTTTCGAAGCGCGAAGTGAACCTCGAACATTCTGATAGCACGACGATAGTTATGCATTCTTCAACCATTTCCAAGGCTTTCCGAGCAGCTGTTTCTTCTGGATTGGGAACATACGAAATCCTTCGAGTTTCGGACTCGTGAGATATGATCTTTCGAAGAGCATCTTGAACTTTGAAAAGCGTGCCGTCGCAGAATCTGTCTACCTGACTGAAACGCAGAAATCTTTTCTCTTTCTGTTCGTTGATGTAGACTATCCCAAATTCAGGTTCAAGAAGTAGAGCGTTCTCGCGATACAACTTCAATTCAGGAGCTTGCAGATCAGGCTTTATCAAATTTACCTTCTTTGCCCTGTTCTCGATTGCCATTTGGAAGTCCGTGAGATATGACATCATAATAGTACGGACCAGGAATCGACGAACAACTTCGAGCGCCTTTGTAACTGGAAGCGGTCGGATAGTTCTTGAACGAAGGTCTTTTAGAATAGCATAGAAGTCGAACGGTCGGAGGTGCTGGAAGTCGGCTTCAGAAAATCTCCATTCATTCCCATCTCCGCGTCTGACGGTGAATACAGGATAAACAACTTTCATAATTCGGCCTGACTCGATGTTGAGCACTTCTGTGATCTGATGCTTGGTTCGTACTTGGCTAACTGGTAGACACCGCTTCATTGCACTTACGTATCGGCGTTGGTATTCGAGGTTAGAACTGTAAATACCAAGGCAGAAGGTCGGCTCGATTGGGCGTAGCTTGTGAACGAACAACTTCTTCAAGGATTCCTCCAGGTGAGGAATAAATACAGTGATCTTCTCCCAACGGATTTGTTGCTGAGGAGGGGGTGGGAGATCAGAAGCTATCGGTTGCTGAGGAGATGTCGGAATATCGGCAGTTGTAGTTTCAGGTCTTGTTGAAGTTTCAGCGGGTTGAGCAGAGTGAACGGGGGTTCCATATAAATTCTGAAGCAGAAACTGGTCGTAGTCTACATTGTCATCTTCATCAGTAGGGAAGACCAAATTAACCTGGAAATTTGCGGCACTGGTGGCTTTTTCATACCATGCATCTTAGGTTTCCGGGTTGGTCTCGCAGTCTGGATCTATCAGGTTGATTGTAGACTCAACTGATGTGTCAAAAGTAACCAGTTCCTGTTCTGTCCCCTCAGGCTTTTCAACCGTCGGGTCTTCATCATCCGAGATATCCATGTCAATTACCATCTCCGCTAAGGGCAACTCGGCTTCAGGTACTTCTTCGGTTGTAGTAGCCGCAGTTGAGGGTTCTTGTTGAACCACGGTTGTAGCTTCAGTTTGGATCAGGGCGGTCTCGGTTGGTCTTAGTCTTTTCTCCCCCTCACGTTGATCAGGATCATCTTGGTCATCGTGCTTGCGTTTCTGACCGCCTGCTTGACTATTGCAGCTATCTTCGAGTGAACGGACTCTCTCGGACAGCGTTGTGAGCGCTTGTTTGAAGTCCTTAAGAGTCGAGTCAATGGTATCCAAGCGAGTGGTAATGGATGATGAAGAAGCAGTGACCTGGGATTTCAGAACGGAGAGCAGGTCTGCTTCGATAGAGGCGTCGGATTCGGATTGTTGGAGCAGTTGGGCGAGAAGCATCGTCTTTAGGGTGTCCACCGTATAGATAGGCTGAACAGGAGCCGGTGGAGGTGTAGGTGCGGTTTCAGCGTGAACGATCTTCTCTTTACCTTTGATTAAGCTTTTAATTTTGTTAAGCTCGGCGGCGACGTGCTGCTCCATTGCCTCGCGGACAGCCTTAAGGGTGCTGTCGAGAGACCCTGGTGACACAAAGTCGGGAAAGTTAACTCCGGGATCACTTAGATTACCCGTTGAAGCATCTACCTTAGAGACAGAGCCACCTACGTTCACAGTTGGTAATTTGGTAGCTGTGGTAGGATTTCCGTCCGATCCTCGTGTTCCGCCAGTCGGAGACACTACAGACGTTCCGATCGAGTCACAAAGAGTCTCGATTTGGTGTTCCTCATCATGTGTCCTAGGCGAAGAATGTTCAATTTCAAATGGCTCTAGACTCGATGGTGCACAAAATGAAGGCGAGACCGGGGGTTGCTGGTCTCTTATTTCAACACCAATACTCTCCGATTGAGAGACCAATGGAAGTTGTGCTTGATCCTCGTGAGAAACTGAAACATCCGTCTTTTGAAAGACGGATGATTGGATAAGGGGGTTGTTGGTCCCGAAGGCCTATACAAGTTTGTAGTAGGGGGGGGGGTTGAATACAAACACACAAATTTACTTTTCTAAATTGTTTATTGATAAATCATTAACAATTTACAGCTTGTTGCGGAAACAAGATTAAGGATAAACCTAAATCTAAACAAGTTGGAACACTAAGGTTTTCTTGCACTAAGAGAGATTAGGAAATTACTAATAATAACCTATCTTGAGATAAGAGATTGAACTTGTCCAGAGTTAGCAAGTTACTTCAAATAAAGTGGGTTCATCTCTTTATATACTGCATGCATTTAATGCAAGTCAGTATACACTTTACATGTGTCATCAGCGGATTGGTTGCATGTCATTGACCTTTGTAGACAACCTTAGTAGCCGCATGAATGAACAGTGTAGTATCAGAGTGGTTGTACGATTTCAGACAGTCGGAGGTTCTTTTCTGACATTTCGTACGGAGTCGTGCAAGGGTGGTTAAGACAAAAGTACTTTGTACGGAGGACTTCTTGATCAACTTTCATTGATTCAGAACATTATCATTATCTATTCAGCGAATGATAAAGTTCAGCGATAGCTGAAGTCTTGTACTTGATACTTCACGTTGTGTGGACAAATCTGAGTCTTCGCTGATCCGCATCAGTTCATTAGGTGATTTGTCGCTGGTTCTTGAGCTTGATCTTCGACTTCAGCGTAGAACCTATGTTGACGTGAAACTTGTCTTCAGGGATCATAAGTAAACAACTAACTTATCAGCGTTCACCATAAGTACTGAACAGACTCAGAGCATTATGGTGAACAGTGTTCGCTGAATGTTTAATTTAAAGAGCGAGAGTTCCTATCAGCGGTACTGTAAGATCTTAGTACATATCAGCGATAGTGAAACTCTAATACATATTGTTTACTTACAATTTTCACTAAGTATATAAGAGAGGGTCATTATCAAATCACTGAGGGTTTGGATCAACAGGGGTTGTGCAATTTCTCCGCTGGGTCCACGGAGGCTTCTTCAATATCCTGTCCCAACAAATGAGACGGGATAGCAGATGTGGTTACCCGGATATCACTCGGTTGGGGTCGCTCAGGAGCCTCTTTATGTTTACGGCTTAATCTTTCTTGGTTCGCTTTTGACCGTAATTCCCTCCGTCTCACATGTTCTATGTCCCGGGGGAGGTCCCTCCGGCGCTGGCTGGACCATGGGATTCCCTAAATCTCGTCTATATGTTATCACAGGTAGGGCTTCAGGTATATGTATAGCTGGGGTATCCGGTGGGTTTTTGAATATTCCGGATAAATGAAGGAAAAATGAGTCTGAATGCTATATGAAGCCAACAGTCCGGATGTGGTGTCCGGGTGCCCATCCAATCCGGATAAGGACCCGGTCCGAAAACCTATCCGGATAGAGAGAGGTTCCGGATACCTGTCCGGATACTCTAGGATTTTCACAAAAATAGCTCTGTCCTTGTAGATTTTGCAAAAATAGGACTATTTGGATTTAAAACGAACCTTCTCTCGCTCCCCCTCGAATAGTGCAATGGAGAGTCCGACACACAAAAAAACTTTTGGACATTGAAAGAAAAACACTGTGTCACTCCCCCTCAAATGATGAGAATGAAGTGATATGCTCCCCCTCAGATTGTGCGTGAAGTGTGAAATGCACACGGGAGTATCCACACACACACAAAAAGAACTTTTCATCAGTAAAAAAAATTGTGTGCGACGCTCCCCCTCAACAGTAGAATGAACTTACCTGATGGCTGATCGTGCTCCCCCTAAACACATGAGCAGCTCGTGAAAAAAACAGGTATAGACAAACCTCACGTCTTCGTAATATTGTTCCTTGTAGATCGTGAGCAGCTCCCTCCTTCCGGTCATGTGTGTGGAGCATCCAGGGTCTAAGTACGACACATGACTGTCCTGCAAAACAAGTTTAGCGGACCTTGGGTACCCATATTTGTCTGGGTCCCAGAGGGTTAGGTTTGACACCCTTCGTAGGAACTTGCTTTGACGCAGGTTGCCTCTTAGGTGTAGGTTTTACCTCAGTAGGAGTAACCCATTCTGAAGTGGGTTTCCTATCTCGCTGTGGTTTAATCTCTGATTGGGAACCCCATTGTAAATGGTGTTTCTTTTTGTTTTTACGGGGTTTACATTTGGGTGTATGATTATATATGTGATATGACCCAAACCAATCATTATTCTTGATATCATCAAAGTCATTCCAACCATAGCTAGAACAACATAAACAATCATGCGACAATTGAATCAATTGCTGAATGGATTAATTTTTCATCGGAAAATTAACATCTCTTTTAACAGAATCATTCCTATGATTCCAAACACAACCGTTTGAGTTCATTCTAGGGTAAAACACGGTATTGAAAGACTTTGATGTTGTTTCCTTGACAGATTCCTTGGCTAGCCACTTTTGGTTACCCTTTTTAGTGTGGCCGGTCTTATTTGAAACAACATGAACAGCATGGTCAGTGGCCTTTGAGGAAGCAATATTTATGGTAGGCAATCACTCGGTCTTTTGCCTCGGCTGTGATTGAGTTTGAGAAACAGGTTTAGATTTTGAAATCTTAATCACAGCGGGGGCCTTGGTTTTAGAACAGTCACCCTTTAGAAAATTGACCGGTCGATTGACTATTGGTGACAAAAAATCAGTATGACTCGGAAGAGGTTTGTCGAAGGGGAACGACTCAAACTCTCCATCAGAATTGCCTTCGGAGTTCATGTGAGGATCGAATCTTAACAAGACTAAAAATACTTAGAACTCAGAATTAAAGAATCTGCGGAATAGAACTTTAATTCACACAATCAAAGAACAATATATCAGAAAACACACAGCTGTTTGTATTCACTAATTCAACTCACAAGCTTACAACCAAACCTCAATCTTGATGAACAAGCTCAATCAAGACGACTTCTACTTCTCTAGAAATAGGGTTCTAAACCTTGAGGTTAATTCTCTCTAAAACAAAACGTATATCGCGTATATTGTATATATTTCAATAGCTATCTATCAACATCTATTTATAATAAATAGTTACAAGATAACTATCAAAAATAAATTGATCTTCTGAATCTTCTTTAAGCATATCTTCATCCATTCCATCTTTATCTCCAAAATCTTCGCATACCAGACTTATCACATCAGCAGTATTAACTTCATTCAGCATGAGCAGTACTAATATTTTCCAGCAGCACTAATTCATTCCAGCAGCATTAACTTATTCCAGCAGTACTAACCTTGTTCCAGCAGTATTAATCTATTCCAGCAGCATTAACTTGACTCAGCAGTACTAACCTTGTTCCAGCAGCATTAATGCATCAGCAGTACTAACAGAGTTCCAGCAACATTAATGCATCAGCAGTACTAACAGAGTTCCCGCAGTATTAACTATGTCTTGCAGTAGTAACTATGTTCTGGCAGTACTAACCTTTACTGGCAGTAGTAACTTTGTTCTGGAAGTAGTAATATTGTTCTGGCAGTATTATCCATACTTAGCAAATCTTCAGGTCCCAACAATCTCCCCCTAACTTGACTTTTAGAAAGAGAAGTCAAGTTCTTCAGATGATGATGCTTCCAAAACTTAATCTTGAACACACAAGTCAGGATTCAATCCCAAACTTTGATTGATGATCCTTCTTACCAGGTATCTTGCCATCTTAGAATCTTTGTTACCCACCAACTTAGCTTTTAGCATTCCATTCAACCTTGTCATGTTGTGCTTGTATATTTTATCCACCAAATAATACTCATGATATGCATTGTCAAGTGTTATGACATACACACCACAGTTTTCAATAAGCATCCAGTTGGTAACAGCTTGAAATTGCCTTTCTGTCAAATACTTAACTGCTTCTGTATTGAACATTAGACACAAGTATTCAAGTACCATTTTGGTGATGGACATTCCATTCTCAGTCAGCAAATTTCCATAAAGCTTCATTCCCACCTTGAACATCTCTTCCAAGTCTGATCTAGAGCACATCCTTATAAGTCTTCCCCATGTAGAACAGACCTCAAACTTCCCATCTGCTCTTTTTATTCTAATGTACTCCTTTCTCCCATCTCTCAATGTGTCCCAGAAGAAGATCTCAGGATCCATAGAAGCTAATGGTTTAACTTTGATTGGACTAGTATCAACCACAGTAATATACATATCACATTGAGCATTTGTTGGTGATTGTACATTGCTTGGTTGACCTGATGGAGTTGCCACTTCTTCTTCAGCAACTTTTTGATCAGCTTTCTCTTTCACAACTTCCTCCTTAGCTTCTTCTACAATGGATTTCACCCTAGGCTTCTTTACAACTTTCTTCTTTGAAGCTATAGACTTTGTTCTTGGTCTTTTGTTTGACACCATCTTGGTTCTTTTGAGTGATTTAACAGCTTCAGGAATGGTTTCAGCTGTTTCCTTTGTTTCTGCTGCTTCAGGGATGGTTTCTGCTGCCTTATGTTTTTCAGCAACATTAACCATTTCTGCTGCTTGAATGGTTTCTGCTGCTTTTTGACTAGCAGCATTAACCATTTCTGCTGCTCTACTTGTTACTGCTTCTTTTACAATCTTTGATACTGCTGCTTCAACACTATTCTTCACAATCTCAAATACATCTGCTTCAATCTCAGATTTAGTTACTGTAGATACAGATACTGCTTTCTTCTCACTTTCAGATACTGCTGCATCAACAAGACTCTTCATAATTTCAGCTACTGCTGCTTCAATCTCAGATACTGTAGCATTAACTGTTTCTACTGCTTTTTCTGTGGTTTCTGCTGCTGCTGCTTCAATCTCAGATACTGCTTCCTTCTCATTTTCTGCAGTTTCAGTTACTGCTGCTTTCTCACTTTCTGCTTCCTTTGCAACTTCTGCACTCTGCTCAGCCTCCCCCTCAACCTTATGCTCATTCTCCCCCTCAACCTTTGCATCCTCCATGTTTAGTTCAGTTTCTAACTCCCCCTTTTTGGAAGCATCAGTGGTTGATCTTCTCCTTTTCAGAACATACTGAGCTTTCTTCCTTCTTTGCAGCAGCTTGGTGATCATCTTCTTATTCTTCTCTATCTTGGTGTGTTGATAAAGAACCACCTTCTTAAGCTCATCAATCTCCTTCTGCTGATTCATGACATCAATGTTGATGTTGGCAATGGTTTCCATCAATTCCGCATAAGTATATCTATCCTCACCTGGTTTAGAAGTGTTTACCTCCCTTTCAGGATCATTGGAAGTTTTAGTAGGTGTCTCTTGCTTAGCAAAAGCACAACCTACTCCCATGGTTTCTTGGCGCCTGGGTCCTCTGAATGTTTTCACATTCTGAGTTGCCGTGGGGAAGGTCTTAGTGATGTTACCACTGTCCTTCTCTTTGCTAGCAGAAGTAGTGGCAGCCTTGCAGCCCACATGCTAATCCTTCTCCTTAGAGAGCACCTTCTTGGGGTTGGGAGACACCCCTGTGGTTACCCTTTTGATATTCTCTATTGGAGAATGCTCCAATAGAGGGCTTGTAGGCTTTGGGCTATTAAGAGATACACCAAGGGAAGGAACCTTGTGTACCTTTCTTCTTTCAAACTTCTTGGTGATTTTGGGAGTGGGTCTTAAAAGAATGGACTGTGGGATTTCTTTGGTGATGGAAGGTTGGGATTGATCATCAGTGGGTGTGTCTAATGGGGGCCTTGACCCTGATGCCATACCTTCAGTGGTGTGGGACACAACCATCAATGTAGAGAATAATGGTGTGTCAACTCCTTCCGAGTCCCTAGGAATTCTTCTCATATTTGAGAAAACCTTCCCTTTAGGGGGTTTTGGCACATATACCTCAGTAGACTGAGGTAAATCCGTCAATTCAAGGTTAATTACTTCTTGGACAAACCTGGGATACATGTAAAAGCGCTTTTTGGATTCTAGGTTTGCCACAAGATCATTAAAATTCATGGCTGAAAAATTGAACTTTCTGGCAGTGGCTAAGCAGACCAAGGCATAAGCAATGGTACTGCTAAACTCACTCCATCCAGTTGTTTTCTTTGAAATACAGTGCATAAGAGTATGAACAAAAAATCGCCATTGGGTGAAAAACTTTGACTTGTAGAATTTAAAAATTCCAATGGGACCTTCATACCCCATTCTTGGTAAGGTCGAGAAAAGTTCATCATTAGAGAGATAGGTTATACCTGAGGCATCATCTAAGTGAAGAGTGATGCGAATAACCTCCTCTGTGACCTTCAAGGGTTTGTCACAAACCCTTGTTCGAATGATTTTCTGCCCATCTTCGAATATAACAGTGGCATTCTCCCAAAATTGCTTTTGATGCTCAATATATATGGTTGGGCACACTGTTAGGGCATGAGAGATGTGTGTGGACTTGAGAAAATCCACCATATCATGAAATCCTGCGGCCTGCTTTGGCTTCTGAAGCATCGCAATCTCATTGTGCTCATCGACAAACTCCATTGTCGTCATTCTCCCTGAGGATTTGGATAGAGAACACAGAGATTCTAGGGAGAAAAGGTTAGAACGAGAGAGAGAAATTGAATGCAAAGAGACGTTATGAACTTTGGCGGGCTGAAAGAGTATTTATAGCAGTACTAGCCCTGATTTTCTTTAGAAGCAGTATTAACGACTTAGCAGTATTAACGACTGAGCAGTATTAACTACAAGGCAGTATTAACTACACAGTAGTATTAACTACACAAGCAGTATTAACTACTAAGCAGTATTAACTACTAAGCAGTATTAACTACAAAGCAGTATTAACTACACATGCAGTATTAACTACTAAGCAGTATTAACTACAAAGCAGTATTAACTACACATTAGCAGTAGAAAATATGTACTAGCAGTAGTAATTCTGCACTGGCAGTAGTAACTATACTTACACTTTGCAGCACTTGTCAATCTGAGTCATACTGAGGTTCTGAGAAAACTAGTTAGTAACACCAATTATACAAAGAAATACATGTATAAAAAATTAAAAATCATGAATTTATTCAAGGTTGATCAAGCCCACACTTGCTACCAAGAAAGTGAATCTACCCACATCAAATGCTTTTGTGAATAGATCTGCAAACTGGTCATTGGTATGAACTTTAGCAACTTGAATCAATTTCTTTTCATTACAGTCTCTAATAAAGTGATACCTGATCTCTATGTGCTTTGTTTTTGAGTGTTTGACAGGATTGTTAACAATGCTAATGGCACTGTTGTTGTCAATGAAGATTGGAGTGTGAAGAAATGTTACCCCATAGTCCAACATCTGATTCTGAATCCATAACACCTGAGAACAGCAACTTGCAGCAGCTATATACTCATCTTCTGTTGTAGATAAGGACACTGTGGTTTGTTTCTTACATTGCCATGATACTAGTCTTGCACCCAAAAACTGACATCCACCTGAAGTAGACTTCCTATCCATGTTAGCTCCACCTAAGTCACTATCTGAGTATGCAAGCAAGTCAAACGAAGATTCATAAGGATACCAAAGACCTAATCTAGGTTGCCCTCTTAGGTATCTAAAAATTCTTTTGACTGCATGAAGGTGTGATTGCTTAGGTGTAACCTGAAATCTGGCACAAACACATACAGGAAACATAATGTCTGGTCTAGAGGCTGTGAGATACATGAGTGATCCAATCATAGATCTGTAATGATGGACATCCACATCCTCCCCCTCAAGATCTGTAGTGATCTGTTTGTGTGTCTCCATTGGTGTGCTTGCTGGCTTTGAGTCTGTTATACCATACTTGTCCAGGATGTCTTTCACATATTTGGATTGGCTTATGAAAATCCCATCTTTCCTCTGTTTCACCTGAAGCCCAAGGAAGAAAGTAAGTTCTCCCATGGAACTCATCTTGAAGCTCTTGTGCATTAACTCTTCAAACTCTTTACACATGTGATCATTTGTGGATCCAAAGATGATGTCATCCACATAGATCTGAACAAGTAGTATGTCTTTCTTTCTCCTCTTAATGAACAAGGTCTTGTCAATGACTCCTCTTTCAAATTCATTTTTCAAGAGATAGGTAGACAGGGTGTCATACCATGCTCTTGGGGCTTGATGTAAACCATAAAGTGCCTTCTTCAACTTGTACACTCTGTCAGGGTGCAATGGATTCTCAAATCCAGGGGGTTGACAGACATATACTTCTTCATCAATACTTCCATACAGAAAAGCACTTTTTACATCCATTTGGTAGACTTTGAACTTCATGAATGAGGCATAGGCTAGAAATAGCCTAATTGCTTCAATCCGAGCCACTGGAGCAAAGACTTCCTCATAGTATATGCCCTCTTCCTGAGTATACCCTTGTGCAACCAGCCTTGCTTTGTTTCTGATCACAATTCCTCTGTCATCCTTCTTGTTTCTGAAAATCCACTTGGTGCCAATTGCTCTATGACCGTTTGGAAGGTCCACCAAGTCCCAAACATCCTGTAATTTAAACTGTAGCAGCTCCTCTTGCATTGCTTCTATCCAACTTGGATCTTTCATAGCATCATAAGCCTTTTTGGGCTCAATTTGGGATAGAAAGCAAGTAAGTACAGTATTAACTGTATTCTGCTGATCTTGTAGCTCTTGAAGTCTGCTTTGATTCCTAGTCATCATGGGAGAAGAAATGTCTCCTATAACCAACTCAGGAGGATGATTTTTCTGAGTTCTTGATGGATGACCAGGTTCCTCAACTAAGTTCCCATCCAGATTTGACTCATTTAAGTCTGGATTTTCTTCAGCTTCTTCAAGTACGTCAGACTCTCTTGAAGTCTGATTTTCCTCTATTCTTCTCTCTTCTTCATTCTGAATGGGTTCAGCTTCCTTTTCTGGTTCACAGAAGTCAACAGGATCAATGGTAGGGAGTGGAAATATCACAGACTGAATACTGTTATCAGATGGTGGTGCATCCCTTTGTCCTGCATTCGCATCACTACTGAAACCCAAAGAATTAGTGAGTGAATCAATGTCAAATAGCCAATCAGGACCTGAACCAATAGGATTTGGTGTGTGCTCATTGCATTTGACATTGTCACTTTCTTCAATTATTCTAGAAGAGGTATTAAACACTCTGTAAGCCTTACTCTGAGATGAGTAACCAACAAGAAAGCCATCATCTGCTTTGCTATCAAACTTACCTAAGTGAGGTTTGGTATTGAGAATTGTACAAGGACACCCAAATGGTTTGAAAAATCCAATAAATGGTTTCTTTTTCAGAAAAAGCTCATAAGGTGTCTTGTTTTTAGGCTTTATGACCAAGACTCTGTTTTGAACATAACAAGCAGTATTAACTGCTTCTGCCCAAAAAGTAGTGGGTAATTTTGAATCAGCTAACAGAGATCTAGCAGCCTCAATCAGTGTCCTATTCCTTCTCTCAGCAACACCATTCTGTTGTGGAGTCCTAGGAGCACTGTATTGTCTCTCAATTCCTTTTTCCTCACAAAAGGTGTTTAGATCAAAGTTTTTAAATTCAGTCCCATTATCTGATCTAATGACTTTCACTTTTTGATTTGATTGGTTTTCAATTCTAAGAATAAAAGATTTGACCAGTCCACTTGTCTCATCTTTAGTTCTCAGAAAATATACCCAAGTAAATCTAGAGTAATCATCAACAATAACTAAACAGTATGACTTCTTGCCAATGCTCATGACATTTGTAGGGCCAAACAGATCCATATGCAACAACTGAAGAGGATTTGAGATAGTGTTTATCTCTTTGGACTTATGAGAAGTTTTGTGTTGTTTGCCTTTGAGACATGCAACACAATGATCATCATATGAATAGACTTTTGATGGTAAACCCCTAACAAGATTATTTTTAACAAGTTTATTCATTGTTTTAAAATTCATGTGACACATCCTTCTGTGCCAAAGTGAAGATTCATCTATTGAAGCTTTTGAAACCAAACAATTTAGAGATGAATCAGATGAAACACTTTCTAAATCTAAACAATACACATTATCCTTTCTAGGAGTTCTCAATAGTATCATGTTTTCATCAACTACTTTGAATCCAGGAGCAAGAATAATGCATTCAGAATCAGTAAATAATATACTATGTTTCTTGTCACAGACCTGTGATACACTTAACAGGTTGTATCTCAATTGCTCAACATAGTAAACATCCTCAAATGTCATCTTACCTTTTGACACATCACCTTTACCACTTATCTTACCTGCTGCAGGATTATTTCCAAAAGCAACATGTCCTCCATCAATTCTTTTGAAATTCTTGAGGCAGGCCATGTTACCTGTCATGTGCCTGGAACAACCACTATCAACATGCTAGATGCTCTTCGCCTTGAGCTGTTGGTTGCCCTGCACATCAGATAAATTAGTTAGTTTTTATTGGGAACCCAAGCCGAAGTGGTCTTGGGTCTCCCTTGCTCATCAAAGTACTTGCACTGGGTTTTGATGAGATTTTCAAACTTAGGTACTGCAGAACTGGAGTACTTTGTCAATATGATTGGTCTAGCAGCACAAAAACTAGAAGCAGTATTAACCTTGGATGAAGTACTAACAGTGTTAGCAGCACTAACACTGCTAGCAGCAGCATATTCTTGAAAAGAAGTACTAACAGTGTTAGCAGCACTAACACTGCTAGCAGTAGTATTCTCTTTAAAAGCAGTACTAACAGTGTTAGCAGCACTAACACTGCTAGCAGCAGTATTGTCTTTAGTATTGCTTTTAGCAGCACTATCCTTGTCAGCAGTACTATCTGAGGTAGCAGTACTAACATTAGTGCTTTTGGGGACCCATATATTGACACATTCCTTTTCAGTCTGTTTTCTCATGTGGCTTTTGGTTTCAGCTTGTTTCTTAGCCACATTATTCCTTGCAGGCTTCCTATAACCAGAAGATTTTTGAAAAACTTCTTTGAAAACTTTTCTTTTGGTTAATAGGATTGAAATAACAGTGTTTGGCAAGATGATTCAATTTGCCACAAATAAAACAAGGTTTTGGTCTGTTAATCCTTTGCAGATCAACTCCTTGCTTTTGTGCCCACTGGTTATTCCAATTTCTTTGATTTCCCCTCTTTTTATCATGTTTTTGGGGCTTATTCTCTTGATGTTTCTTGCAAGAACAATGTTCACAAGTATTAGAGTTCACAACAGTGGTCTGTGTATAATGAACTCCCTTTCCCTTTCCAGTCCTTTTCATCTCATTGTTCTTAACACATGGACTTACACATTTCTCATCAGATCCTTCTTTTTCAGTCTTATCCTCAACAACTACTTTATCTAATGGATCTACTTCAGTGGCTCCTTCAGGTAAGTCCTTCCTATCCTTGGTTTCTAATAGGTCTGACTTAGGAGGGATGTAGTTGTTGTTGTAGGGTGGAGGTGTGGCATTGTACCCTATGCCTGGTTTCAACTTACTATGGATTTGAGAGTTGATTATGTTGTCCATGACTTTAGAGGCACAATTAAACTTTTCTACATCAAGTTTAACTTTCTCAAGCTCTCCTTTTAGTTTCTCACACTCTTCCCTGGATTCTCTAAGCTGGAACTCTAGACCATCCTTTTTCCATTTCCAGTAGTTTGTATCATAGGAGTGTTGAAGTTCATTGGCTTGAAAAGCCCTAATCTGTTCTTCAAACTTCTCAACAATTACTACATAGTCTTTTCTGTCCTTTTCTAATCTCTAAAGGTCATCACACATTCCCTGATTGTGATCTCTATACCTTTTAACAGTGTCTATACAAGCTTGAGTACAGAGATTAGATTTTACCTCAGTGGGAAGATCTGAAACTTCAGCCATAAGTGCTTGATTTTGGATGGCCTCTTCAGCTTGATCACTCCAATCAAATCCCATTCCTTGTTGAGAGACAAGAGCTTGAATAGAGTTTCTGTTTTGATTGGAACTTCCAGCCTGAGTTTGTTGATGGTTGTTGTGAGATGTTCCACCTCTGCATTCCTTGGGAAAGTGTCCCATCTTGTGACACTTGTAGCATTCAACTTTGGACTTGTCAAATCCAGCACCATCTTCTC
Source organism: Saussurea involucrata (assembly GCA_033807775.1). Taxonomy (NCBI): domain Eukaryota; kingdom Viridiplantae; phylum Streptophyta; class Magnoliopsida; order Asterales; family Asteraceae; genus Saussurea; species Saussurea involucrata. The sequence continues at coordinate 51,415,545 of CM066317.1, read as the reverse complement.
TTCTTTGGGAAAAGTTGTTTCTCCCTGTCCTCTTTATGAATTTCTTCACCCTCATAGACAGCATAGCCATCTGCCACTTGATATCCACCTCTTCAAGATCATCAGCATTAATCTGTTCTAGGTCATCATTAATCAATGAGGAATTAACATGACTAGAAAAAAAAGCTTCTAGTACTGAATCATTGGTCTTTTCCTGATTGACTCCTCCAGCAGCACTAACTGATTCAGGGTTAGCAGTAGAATCAGGTGATGCTGAAAGGAGTGCAGCATTATGTACATATCCAAAGGGCTTCTTTTTGGCTTCAACCTCTGCTTCAAAGACTCTAAGATCATTGTAAAGATCATCAAGCTCTTTATCTTCCAATTGGTCTTTCTGTCTGAAGGACACAGTATACATTGTCCACTCTTCACCTAATGATCTTAAGAACTTTCTGTTAACATCATCAGCCTCCATCTTGACTCCCACTGTAGCTAATTCTCCAATCAGCTTATTAAATCTATCAAAAGTTTGAGTCATAGACTCATTCTTAGTAGAAGTAAAGTTTTCATACTGCTGCTTGAGAATTGCCTTCTGATTCCTCTTGGTGCTTTTAGTGCCAGTGAATCTCTTTTCCAATGCATTCCACAGAGTCTGAGCATCAGTGCAGTGATGAAATTGATGCTGATATTCATTGGGGATAGCCAAAAGCAGAGTGCTTAAGGCCTTCATCTCTATTTGTCTGACTTTTCTCTCTGCATCAGTCTTTGGAGGAGGTCTTTTGCCATCTGGTCCAATTCTTCCTTCAGCACATGGACCATTCTCTATGATATCCCAGATGGAATAATCAGTAAGCAGAATATACTGCTTGATTCTAATTTTCCACATGTCAAACTCATTGGGTCTGAGCATGGGAACCTTAGAAACAAGAGTACTGTTTGATTCAATAGAATTGTCCATTGTTGAGTTCTAAGAAACACAAGCTCTGATACCACTTGTCAGGATCGAATCTTAACAAGACTAAAAATACTTAGAACTCAGAATTAAAGAATCTGCGGAATAGAACTTTAATTCACACAATCAAAGAACAATATATCAGAAAACACACAGCTGTTTGTATTCAATAATTAAACTCACAAGCTTACAACCAAACCTCAATCTTGATGAACAGGCTCAATCAAGACGACTTCTACTTCTCTAGAAATAGGGTTCTAAACCTTGAGGTTAATTCTCTCTAAAACAAAACGTATATCGCGTATATTGTATATATTTCAATAGCTATCTATCAACATCTATTTATACTAAATAGTTACAAGATAACTATAAAAAATAAATTGATCTTCTGAATCTTCTTTAAGCATATCTTCATCCATTCCATCTTTATCTCCAAAATCTTCGCATACCAGACTTATCACATCAGCAGTATTAACTTCATTCAGCATGAGCAGTACTAATATTTTCCAGCAGCACTAATTCATTCCAGCAGAATTAACTTGACTCAGCAGTACTAACCTTGTTCCAGCAGCATTAATGCATCAGCAGTACTAACAGAGTTCCAACAGCATTAATGCATCAGCAGTACTAACAAAGTTCCCGCAGTATTAACTATGTCTTGCAGTAGTAACTATGTTCTGGCAGTACTAACCTTTACTGGCAGTAGTAACTTTGTTCTGGAAGTAGTAATGTTGTTCTGGCAGTATTATCCATACTTAGCAAATCTTCAGTTCCCAACAGTTCATATATTCAGAAAAATCAACATTCGGAATAACAGGACTTGGATCGGTCGAGGAAGGCGAGGAACCCTTTGTGCTCGTGTGCTTTGGGGAATTTGGTGCGGAAGCTAAGAAAAAATCAGAGTTCAAATTCCTTAAAACACTTTTGTCTTGAGAGTCTTTACCATCTTGTGAAGGGATATTTCCTATGAAAGCTTTACACGAGGATGTGTCAGATGAGTTTGAGGAAAGTTCGGGTGAAATCTGTGTTATATTTTGGAGTAGGTCAATCTGCACTTGGAGTTGACCATTTCTTATGTACTCCTTCATCATTTCTCTTGTCATGTCAGACAGTTTTGATGAGAGCTTATTGATTTCACACTGAAGAGTTTCCTTTTCTTCATTTGACACAACTTCGGTTTTCTCAGATTTGAGTTTCTCAAGCTCAGAGATTAGCGCTTGCTTTTCCATTTGAAAAACTGACAGTTGGTCCCGAAGGGTTATAGAAGTTTGTAGAAGGGGGGGTTGAATACAAACACACGATTTTTACTTTCTAAATTGTTTATTGATAAATCAAAACAATTTACAGCTTGTTGCGGAACAAGATTAAGGATTAACCTAATCTAAACAAGTTAAGAACACTAAGTTTCTTGCACTAGAATAAAGATAGAAAGGAGATAAGGAAATTACGAATAATAACCTAACACACACTAGTAAGGAAGAAGAAGATGGCCCGAGCACTTCATTTCTGAAGTAGGGTTCTTCTTATATACTGCATGCATTTAATGCATAGCAGTGTTACTTTACACGTGGCAGCAGCTGAGTGGTTGCATGTTTTGACCTTTGTAGACAACCTTAGTAGCCGCATGGTGCACAGTGTAGAATCAGAGTTTGTTGTACGATTCTAGACAGAAGGGAAGTCCGTTCTGACATTTCATACGGAGACGTGCAAGGGAGGTAAGACAATAGTACTTTGTAAGGAGACTTCATGATCAGCTTTCGTTGAATCAGTACTTTATCAGCGAATGATAAAGCTCAGCGATTGCTGAAGTCTTCTACTTGATACTTCACGTTGAATGGACAATTCTGTGACTTCGCTGATATCCGCATCATTTCATTAGTAGACTTGTCGCTGGTTCTTGGGCTTAATCTTCGACTTCAGCGTAGAACTTTTGTTGACGTGAAACTTGTCTTCAGGAATCATAAGTAAACAACTAAACTATCAGCGATCATCACAGAGACTGAACAGGCTCAGAGCTACTGGATGAACAGTGTTCGCTGAATGTCTAATCTAAAGAGCGAGAGTTCCTATCAGCGGTACTGTAAAGTCTTAGTACTTATCAGCGATAGTAAAACTCTAATACATATTGTTTACTTACAATTTTCACTAAGTGTTAAAGAGAGGGTCATTATCAAATCACTGAGGGTTTGGATCAACAATCTCCCCCTATTTGATTATGACATAGCAACAAAGAAAATTGCTAAGTATGAAAACATAAGGATAAAAAGAACTCATAAAATATTTGTCCCTTTTACTGTTTTCTGGGATCTTTTAAGTACTGATGGAGTAAAGTACATTCGCTGAAAATTTTCTTTTAACTTCGTATAAGATTACAGAGGGAAGTAGAAAAATTACAAGTACAGCAAATTTAAATTACAAGTACAAAAGAGGTAAGCTAATAAGGATAGAAGAAATACAAGGAAATCCTATCAGCCTTCAAGAGGTTCTTCCTTAATGAGAAGTTCATCAAGGGTCTTTGTTGTTGGGATCATCCAGTCAGGGACCGTTACTCCTTGATTTCTTCTTTCTTGTGCTTCTTTAAAGATCAGGGGCTTGAGATATCTTGCCTGAAGATCGCGTCTGAATTCACACCAATAGATGAGATCCCTGAGCTGTTCAATGGGAGTGATGGGAAGCTCAGAGACATGTTGAAAACGTTGTCCTTCATCGTAGTCGAGGAAGAAGATACCATAAGGTTCGCTTATGACTTTACCAGGGACGAAACGTTCACCAGGTGGCATAGAGGTATCTAGCGCTAAGAGATCAGGATCAGGACCAAGTACTTCAGCACGTGAAAAACCAATACCTGTTTCGTTCCGGATAGGAGGACCTGAATCTGATGGTTTGGACTTTTTCTTTGCAGAGGCCCTTCTTTGTTGAGTCGCAAGAGGAGGAGGAGGAGGAATATCCACAGCAGAAAAAACCAAGTCGATCTGAGAATTTATGATTTTCTCGACATGGCTCTTATATTGTGAGGTAGATCGCTGAATGGCTATTCGCATCTCCAACCATTCTGAGAAACCGTATTTATTGATCGTAGCAGCGTAGATGTTTTCCTTAGTACCGTTTTCTCTGAATAGATCGACCTTAACAACTGGAACATCTATGGTCGATTTTCCTCTGATGAATACCTTGTGAATTTTGGCAGCCCGATATCGATAGTGCAGTCTTTCTTTGCACCATTCCAAGGTAGAATCAGATACCTTGGTCTTTTCTTCAACGATCTTCTGGGCGTCTTCCCATAACTGACGTTGGACTTCGATGGGATCTCTTTTCAGGTTAGGGTCATTCACCAATTCTTGGGCAAGCTGGATGGCGAGGGCCTTATCTTTTTCTTCAGCTTCCTTCTTTTCGGCGAGTAATCTTGTGGCTTTAAGATGATCAGCGAACTCTTTTTTTGATAACCTGTACTTTTTAGGAACAGGGACTTTGGAGCGAGGGAGGATGATTCGCTGATCCTCGAATTTCTTGATCATTTCTTCTCTCCTTTTCTGATCCTCTTCACTTAGCTTTTGAGGAGCTAAGGAAGGTCTGTTTTTGTGAGAAAGAAGTTGTTCTTCAGGTTCATCGGTCTCAGTGATTAAATCCAAGACCATGATTATTTCTTCAGCTCTTGTGGTTGGGATTATTGTTGGTGCAGCACTGGGGACTTCAGCTGGATCCTCAAACAGGGGAGAGGACTAGCTGAAACACATCGATTGTTTAAGTAAGAACATGGGAAGAAAGAGATAGAGAAAAGAATGGGGTTTAAGTGTATAGAGGTTTTATGGAGAGGAGAACTGAGATTGAGAAAGGATAGAGAAGAGATGCAGTGTAAGGGAAGAGAAGATATTGTACCTGATAAACTGGCTTTATCTGAAGGATGGCCAGATTGCCTTCTGCAGCGAGGCCTTTGTTTTTGCCTTTGTTAGCTTCAGACGCTGCAGGCTTTGTCTTGGTCGTCTCCCCTGAAGGTTCATTTATCGAAATCCCTTTCTCAGGGGCCTTCTTGGGCTCAACGAAGAGGAAGTCATCATCATCATCGTCATCATCATCATCTTTAGGGGATGATGATGGTTCTTCATCATCAATATCGATGGGTTCTTTATCTTCAGCTTCTTCTTCTTCAGACTCGACCTTATCAGCGTAAGGTTCAGTCACATCAGCAACAACTTCCTTGTGTTGCTCTTCGAGTTGCTCCCCCTCAGATACAGAGGGAGGTTTCTCGGTTCCCTCAGGGTTTTCAACTCCCTGAGGTTGAGAAGCAGAAGTAGCAGCAGCATTTTCATTTTTCTCCCCCTTCGAATTGTGGGGAAGATCTTCAGCTTTCTTCTCCCCCTCTTCCACATTATGAGTGGGGGAAGAAATAGATTGTTCACCAGCAGCAGCAGTCATACGATTACTGTCTTCCATGCCAGTAAGTCCCATGAAGGTTTCAATCACAACTATTCTTGCTTCTAGGCCAGAAATAGTAGGACTGATCTTTTGGAGATCATCTCGATCGGCCTGAGTAAAGTGAGACTTTGGGGCATCCAGGCGATTGAGTATCTGCTGAAGGAGATCTTTGACTGTGGTGACCTCACCCTTAAGAGTACCAACCTCTGTCTTCAATGATGTGACTTCATTGGACAGAGTGGTGAAGTTTGTTGCCAGGGTGGTGTTGGTGAGGTTGAGATTGTTGATGTTTGTGGAAGTTTCAGCGAGAGTGGTAGCAAAAGTTCCTATGCTGCCATCCACCTTCTCCATATCAGCTTTGGAGGCTTTTTCATCAACGACCTCGGTCAACTTTTTAAGGTTCTCTCCAGCGTCTGTAACCGCTGAAGAGTTTGTGGAGAGAGTGGTGTTGTAAGATTCCACCTTTGTTTCCAGGGCCTTCAGGGAGGTGTTGATATCCCCCAAATTAGGACCTGAAACAGTTATTAACTTATGAACATAGGAAAGCTCAGAAGTTTGGGGTTTTGAGAGAAGAGTTGGTTGAGTTATGTGTATACCTACAGACGGGTTTGCGAAGTTGTCGAAACCTCGTAAACCTGAGAAGTGTTCCATGTCGTCGTCGAGAGTGCCTTGGCGCATGGAGGTGCATGCAGATCCTAAGTTTGTCTCCATCATCGCATGTAGAGTATCAGCAGCTGAATCATGAACGATGACGGGTGTCCCTGAGAATGTTGGGAAAATTGGTGGAGTGTCCAAAGAATGAGTGGGAGGAGTGAAGGATGAGAAGATTGGTTGGGTGCGAGGTTCAGCGTTGGATCCGCTGACAATCACTTCAGTCTGTGGAGAGGCTGAAGGAGGTGGGTTCAGTTCCAAGTTTATAACCTCAGTGTTTAGAGACGCTGAGGTCGGAATTGAAGGGGTGGCTTGATCAGCTGTGGCAGAGCGTACCACGGAACTATCCATCAACTCTTCAAAGTGAGCTGTGGAGTCTTCAGCATGTGAATTCTTGGAGGGTTTCTCCTTGGTTTTCTTGATCCTTTTGGAATCAAGTTGGGAAGATGATTGTTTCCTTTTTCGAGAAGGAGTGGAGGGTGCAGCTTGGGTATTAGCGGTGGGGATTTCCGCTGAAGTAGCCGCAGGAGTAGAAGAATGAGGTTTAAGAAGAGATAAGAGAGTAGTAAGACGTACCTCGTTTGGCAGAGGCTTGAAGTCGAGCACCTTAGGGCCAACCTGAGAGAGTCTCAGATCACCCTCTTTTGGGTATTTGTCCCCAAGGCCAAGTTGAAAGATGGCACTTATGAATCGGGGATATGGAACCCATGACGGTCTATCAGCCATATCAACTCTGAACGCAAGGTCGTCATAGATGACTGAGGCCCAGTCAACATGGAGACCTTTCAGCAATGCATAGCCCATTGCTTGCTGAGGTTGAGCAGCTTGATCAGAGGAGCCGGAATTCGCTGTCATGCAGCTTATCAAGTGAGCGAAGATGAAGTTCATTTCGCTGGGCATTTTGGACTTCTTGATCAGGGTCAGTTTCTTCTCAATCTGCTTGTCTCTCCCTGTGTCCCATGCGTAACCCATTGCATCAAAGAATGCAGTGATGGCTTCCCTATCAGCATGGTTTTTGTGGTTTGGGAGAGGGACAAAGGGTTTTTCTTTGGTGGCAGTGGGTAGGCTGAGTGCACGTCGGATGATGGCATGATTGATTTTGGTGGTGCCAAGTTTGGTGTCACAGAGAATGACATCAAGGAATTTCTTAGGGTCCTTGGTTGAAGCAACCTGAGCACGTCTGGCAGTATACCAGAACTGAGATAGAAGGAATTTATGGGCAGGGGGTACGAAGGTTAAGGCTTTGAATAAGCAGCTTTGGAGAAAATTCACAACATCATCCAGATGCTTGACTTGCTTTCGTGGAGGAAAATAAAAAAGCGCATAGAGGTTGTTTGATTTTGAAAAAAATTACTTCCTCAAGCGTGAACTTGACTTGAGGAGCTTTGGGAAGAGTCAGTTTCTCCGTAGCAGTTGATTTCTCAGCGGTAGGAGCAGCAGTAGAGGATGCTATTTCTGTTTAACATATATAAACATGAAGAAGAGATAAAAGAACAACGTCTTAAAGTGGAAAGAATTTCCAATAAGATGTTGTTCATTTTTGTCCATTTCATTCAGACCAAAGATGTCTTAATGAAGATTAGGGTTTTCTAGTTTTGACAAAAAGAGATAAGAACTAGTGAATGTCTTATTTTCCAGTTTCCTTTAAAGATAAGGATTCTGGAAAAACATATGAAGAACAAGTTTAAGATTTTTGTTTTAAACTTGAAGAACAACCATGAAGATTGCGTTCATAAAATAATGAAAGAAAATGATTTCATTTTAAAAGGTTCTTTTGTTTGATCCTTTAAAAACAATAATAAGATAAGAAACAAGTTAAAATAGGTAAATAATAAGAATATTAACCTTGTTGTCGAAGAAGGAGATGAACAGTTTTCTGGAAAAACTCGAGTTCAAAAAGCAATAATAGTTTCTTGCTTGGAGAAGAAGATGTTAGCATAAAGGAAAAATATAAACTCGAAAGGGTTTATATAGTGAGAGTAGAAAGAGAAAAACTATGAGCGGGAAAATTTTTCATCATGACACGGACACGTGTTTGCATTTGATTGGATGGTAAACGAAACGTGCAAACGTGTGTCAGAAAAAGAACGTGCCGGGGTTTATCCGTTGTGATGATGTCACAAACGTCCTTTCATATTTTAGGATGTCTCTGAGGTTTTGAAAGCTCAGGGACATTTTGAAAACATGAAGCACTGAATAGAAATATCAGTGTTAGTTTTAGAAATTTCAAAGTATCGCTGTTAAGGAAGAAATATTCAGCGATGCAATTTGTTTTTGAATCTAGCATTTATTTGCGAACGTCAGCGAGTAAAGAGAGAACATACATTGATATCAGCGAATCAACTTTGTTAAGAGAGAAGATGATAGAATGGGTTATATAAGTTGGTTTTATCCGGTCGCTGATCAAATGTGAACCGCTGAAGATTTTACTCTTCAAAGTTCAGCATTCCAAGCTCGCTGATGAGAAAGTTGAATCTTGTCTCATCAAGAGGTTTGGTGAAAAGATCAGCTAACTGAAAATCAGTTGGGATAAAATGAAGTTCTATATCACCATTCATCACATGATCTTTGATAAAATGATACCTGATTTCGATATGTTTGGTCGTTGAGTGTAGCACTGGACTGTTGGCTATAGCGATGGCACTAGTGCTATCGCAATAGATTGGAATTTTCGAGAGCTGAAGGTCATAGTCCAGTAGTTGATTTCTCATCCACAAGACCTGAGAACAACATCTTCCAGCGGCTACATACTCAGCTTCAGCGGTGGAGGTGGACACTGAGTTTTGCTTTTTACTTGTCCAACTCACCAGCTTTCCGCCCAGGAGCTGACAACCTCCTGTGGTGCTTTTCCTATCCAATTTGCAACCTGCAAAATCACTATCTGAATAGGCGATTAGATCAAACCCTGAATCTTTGGGATACCAAAGACCTAGGTTCGGAGTTCTCTTAAGGTAACGAAAGATTCGCTTTACAACGATCATATGAGATTCCTTATGTTCAGCTTGATATCGTGCACACAAACAGGTTGCGTACATAATATCAGGTCGGCTAGCTGTAAGATACAAAAAAGAGCCGATCATCCCACGGTATGTCGTGACATTAACAGGTATTCCAGAAGAATCCTTGTTTAGTGTCAGCGGCGGTGCCATAGGGGTTTTCATAGCTGAACTCTGAGTTAAATCAAATTTCTTCAGCATATCTTTAACATATTTTCCCTGATTAATGAAAGTTCCCTTTTCATTTTGTTTTATCTGAAGACCAAGGAAATATGTTAGCTCACCCATCATACTCATTTTATACTCTGCTTTCATTCTATCAGCGAAACGAGTACAAAGGTCAGGGTTAGTAGAACCAAATATAATGTCATCAACATATATCTGAACGAGAATAATATGACCTTTTACTTTCCTGAAGAATAGCGTCTTATCGATTTTACCATGCTCAAATTGTTCAATATGGAGATAAGTAGAGAGAGTGTCATACCATGCACGAGGAGCTTGCTTTAAGCCGTAAAGTGCCTTATCCAGTTTATAAACATAACCTGGATGCTTAGGATCTGAGAATCCTGGAGGTTGTTCCACATAGACTTCTTCATTCAGCTTTCCATTAAGAAACGCTGACTTAACATCCATTTGATAAACTTTGAAGTCTTTGTGTACAACGTAGGCTAAGAATAGACAAACAGATTCTAGTCTTGCTACTGGAGCAAAAGTTTCGTCGTAGTCTATACCTTCCTCTTGTCTGTATCCCTGAGCAACAAGACGAGCCTTGTTGCGGGTTACAGTTCCATGTTCGTTCAACTTGTTTCGATAGACCATTTAGTGCCTATCACTGTCTTGTCAGTTGGTCTTCGAACAAGTTTCCAAACTTTGTTTCTTTCATATTCTGTCAGCTCTTCTTGCATAGCGCTGACCCAGTTTGGATCTTGGAGGGCATCATCTGTTTTCTTTGGTTCAATCAGAGAAATAAAGTTAACAAATAAACAAATGTTACCTGCACTTCGTCGAGTCTGAACACCAGCATTTGGATCACCAAGTATTTGATCAATTGGGTGATTAATAGTCCATCGCTGAGCCGGAGCATGAGTCGCTGACTCAACCTGAACTGGAGGGGCTGAAGATGAGGCTTCAGCAACTTCTGGAATATCATCCAAGAGAGGAGTAGGTGCAGATGTCATTACATTTACTGATTACTGAGAAGTAGATGGAAAATCTGAGGTAGAAGCAGGCATAGTGTTTAGAGGAACAGCTAAGACCCATGAAGTTTCAGCTTCACTAGTCTGCATGTTTGGGATGATAGTGGGACCATCATCTTCAATAGTATGAGTATGAGGAGCGGGAATATCTTTTGAATCACCAAGATGTGAAAACATCCATTGATTCAGTTCTTCAGTATCAGAAGAAGGTCGAGAATTTGCTGAACGGGATTCGTCAAAAGTGACGTGAATAGTTTCTTAAACAGTCTGTCTTCTTCGATTGAAGACTCTGAAGGCTTTGGAGACTGAGGAGTATCCAAGAAAGATTCCATCATCAGCGTTAGGATCAAACTTTCCAAGGGCATCTCTGTTGTTCAGTATGAAACACTGACATCCAAAGATGTGAAGAAAGCTAATTGAAGGCTTCCCCCCATGGAAAAGTTCATAGGTTGTCTTGTTGAATCTTTTGACTATCAGCGACCTGTTTTGCGTAAAACAAGCAGTGTTGACAGCTTCTGCCCAAAACTGAGTAGGAAGGTGAGAATCGCTGAGCATTGAGCGTGCAGCTTCAATGATAGTTCTATTTCGTCTTTCAGCGACTCCGTTTTGTTGCGGTGTTCTCACTGAAGAAAAGTTGTGAGAAATACCCTTACTCTCAAAGAAGGAATCAAGAGAACTGTTTTTAAATTCAGTCCCATGATCACTCCTTATTGAGCGAACGGTCAAGTTGTTCTGGACTTCCATTTTCCTGACAAAGGTGATGACTTCTTCAGGGGTGTCACTCTTAGAACCGAGAAACATTACCCAGGTATAGCGAGAGAATTTATCAACTATGACCAGTGTATATTTCTTTCCAGCGATGGATTGTTTGTTAACAGGGCCAAACAAATCCATATGGAGAAGTTGTAGAGGAGATGACACTGAGGAGACTTGCTTTGATTTAAAGTTTGCTTTGGTCTGCTTCCCTTTCTCACACGCTGAACATAAGGACTCCTTGGCGTATGAGTGTTGAGGTAGACCAGTGACTAACTCTTTAGAAGAAAGAGTGTTCAGTGTCTTGAAGTTGAGATGGGAGAGCCTCTTATGCCATAACCAGTTGGCATGAGATGAGGCTTTTGAGAAGAAACATGAGTTCTCAGTGGTTGTTGAGTCCATGTTTATAACGTAAACATTTTCCAAACGATAACCACTGAGAGCTATCTTCTCCTTTTTGTCAGCGACAAAGCAGGATTCCTTAGTAAAGATTACTTTGTTATCCGTGTCGCAAAGCTGACTGATGCTTAGAAGATTATGCTTCAGCCTTTCAACATATGCGACTCTTCTGAAGGTTGTTGTACCATTAGAGAGTACACCAAACCCATGGGTATGTCCTTTTCCGTTTCCATCGAAAGTTACAGAGGGACCCTTCTCTTCCTTATACTTAGTGAGCAGGTTCTTCTTACCAGTCATGTGTCTAGAGCATCCGCTATCGAGATACCAGATACCCTTCTTAACCTGCAAACAAAGGAAGATTAGTTTGACTTGGGCACCCATTTCATCATGTGTACACACTTGTCAGTGGAGGTAGATGGAATGGAAGGTTCAACATTCTTCGCAGCATTTGAAGATTCAGCTTTATCAGTCTTCACTTTGGTTAATTTCTTAACCTCAGTGGTCTTCTTTGCCTTGGGAGCAATAATCTTCACCTTAGCTATTTTTTCAGCTTTGGTGGCTGTAGGGCACTTACTAGCAATATGATTTGTAAGTCCACAGTGATAACATTTCCTATAACTAAAAGTAGTTGTAGGACCATTTGCATGCTTAGCCGTTAGTTTTAAATGAGCAGGGCTAGCACAAAGTATACCTCTGGCATTGGAAATGAGAGGAACTTTCAGTTCTTCAGATTTCCTACCAGTTATATCCTCTTTAAGTCTAGGAGTAGATCGCTGAATAAATCCAGGGATCTTGTTCTTAGAAGTAGAGGGATAAGTCACTGACACTTTAGAAGCATTCAGCTTAGGTACACAAGTACCCTTCTGAGGTTTTTGGTTAAAAGCAATTCCTTTACCTTTGTCTTTAGAGACTGAGGTAGGTTTTGGATAAATAATTTTCTCTTTACCTTTCGAAGTTAAGGTAGAGATTTACTCAGGGATGGGAGGTTTTGAAGAGGAACACTGAGATGAGAAAGTGTCAGGTATTGAGGATACGAACATTCCAAACTTAAGCATGGAACGGTCAGTGGTTTGTTCTAGAGTATAAGCTTTGTAACAGAGACCACGTTTATCACTCAGGGGAATCTGAGACTTAATTATCTCAGTGATCTTTGTTGAGGAGTTATACCATCCATCAACAGTAGCTTTTTCAGCTTTTAATGCAATGATAGCTTCTTCGCGTTCGATTTTGACTAGCTGATTTAAATGAACTTGATCTTTAAAATCTTCTTCAATTTTAGAAAGCTTTTCTATTTGAAGGTGACAGTTTTTAAGTTGTTCAGCGAGATCAAGGTTTTGATTTTCAATAACAATTTTGCCATTCATGGCTTCATATAAACTTCTAGTCAAGAGATCGATCTTTCGAAGACTATCAGCTTCATCAATATTTAAAATATTGGTAAAGAAGGAAGGTGATACCTTAGTAGCAGAGGTTGAAGTAGAGGGAATGTCAGAATTTTCTTCCTCATCTTCAAGTTTGGCCATGAGACATAGATTGGCTTCATCATCATCTTCAGAGTCAGATGATTCTTCTTCGTCAGAGTCAACCCAATCAAAGTCAGCCATCAGGCCTTTGCCTTTCTTCTTAAAGGTTTTCAGCTTTGAATACCTTTCTTTCAGCTTTTTGTATTTTTCATCTCTAGTCCTAGGAGTAATGTTTTTCTTGGGAAAAGCTGAGGATCTAGAGACTTTCTTTGACCTGCACTCGCTAGCAAAATGTCCTATCTTTTCACAGTTATAGCAAGTAGCAGTAGCCTTATCAACAGGGGTTGATGATCTTGGCTTGTCAGTAATAGCAAGAGGTTTGTTCTTTCTGAAATTACTCTTTCTAGGAAATCTCCTGAATTTATTAGCCAGGAATGCCAGAGTTTCATCATAATCTGAAGCGTCAGAATCTGATGAACGTTCAGAGTTAGTTTCCAACTCAGTGACAGTGATAGTAGATCGTTGAGTGGAAGGTAACCCTGAAAGTAAAGCAACAGGGGTGCTTTTGGAATCTTTTACAAGATTCTTCTTAAGATGACTCGATTGCTCATGATTAAGCATCGTGCCATATAAGGTAGAAAGAGTCATGGATTTTTGATCCTTTGATAGCTTGAGACACATTGAATAACTGTCCCAACTTTCAGGTAAACATTCTAAGAACTTTGTCAGTACTTCAAAGTTAGAATATTCCTTACCAACGGTTTTTAGATCTATTATTAAGCAGTTAAAACGTTGGTGTACTTCAGAGAGAGATTCATTCTTACCACAAATGAAGCTTTCGTACTGTCTTACCAGGTTGATCTTACGTGAGTCGTGGACTTCAGAAGTACCTTCATACTGAACACAGATTGTGTCCCACATGGTTTTGGAGGTCTTCAGGTTCATGACAGAATGGTAGACTTCGTCAGGAAGAGCCATGGAAAGAATGGATCTGGCTTTAGTGTCGAGAGCCACTTTCTTCTTATCTTCATCAGTCCACATATGAATTTCCTTGGGAACCAACCTTTCTGGAATAGCAGCTCTATTCTCAGTGGCTGGAACTTCAGGATCAATTCTTATAGGAATATATGGACCATTTTGGATGTAATAAGGTATACTTGGGTCTACACTTTCTAAGAAGAGAATCATCCTATTTTTCCACAGATTAAAGTTATCTCTGGAGAATCTAGGGGGTTTTGCAAGAGAACCGTTGTCAATATAGTTTGTGTTTGTGTTGGTAGCCATTTTAAGAAATAGCAAGGAAGAAGAGATTCATATAGATAAGATATTGTTTATGAGATTAAACAAATCTGCTCTGATACCACTTGTTGGTCCCGAAGGGTTATACAAGTTTGTAGAAGGGGGGGTTGAATACAAACACACGATTTTTACTTTCTAAATTGTTTATTGATAAATCAAAACAATTTACAACTTGTTGCAGAACAAGATTAAGGATTAACCTAATCTAAACAAGTTAAGAACACTAAGTTTCTTGCACTAGAATAAAGACAGAAAGGAGATAAAGAAATTACGAATAATAACCTAACACACACTAGTAAGGAAGAAGAAGATGGCCCGAGCACTTCATTTCTGAAGTAGGGTTCTTCTTATATACTGCATGCATTTAATGCATAGCAGTGTTACTTTACACGTGGCAGCAGCTGAGTGGTTGTATGTTTTGACCTTTGTAGACAACCTTAGTAGCCGCATGGTGCACAATGTAGAATCAGAGTTTGTTGTACGATTCTAGACAGAAGGGAAGTCCGTTCTGACATTTCGTACGGAGACGTGCAAGGGAGGTAAGACAATAGTACTTTGTAAGGAGACTTCATGATCAGCTTTCGTTGAATCAGTACTTTATCAGCGAATGATAAAACTCAGCGATTGCTGAAGTCTTCTACTTGATACTTCACGTTGAATGGACAATTCTGTGACTTCGCTGATATCCGCATCAGTTCATTAGTAGACTTGTCGCTGGTTCTTGGGCTTAATCTTTGACTTCAGCGTAGAACTTTTGTTGACGTGAAACTTGTCTTCAGGAATCATAAGTAAACAACTAAACTATCAGCGATCATCACAGAGACTGAACAGGCTCAGAGCTACTGGATGAACAGTGTTCGCTGAATGTCTAATCTAAAGAGCGAGAGTTCCTATCAGCGGTACTGTAAAGTCTTAGTACTTATCAGCGATAGTGAAACTCTAATACATATTGTTTACTTACAATTTTCACTAAGTGTTAGAGAGAGGGTCATTATCAAATCACTGAGGGTTTGGATCAACACTGACCTTTCTTTCTCGAGTGACTCCTCCAACTCGACCGTCTCAGTCTTGGTTGCGGTTGCTTGGACCTCATCCTTTTTGGAGGAATCCTTGGGCTTTGCAACCTTGTAGCCATCGAAGTTGTCATTCGAGAGATACTTCTTGTTCTTTTGATAAGAATAATTTAAAGGTTCATAACAAAATGGATGTTGTAATCCTCGGTTGTGTGCGCGCTTATATTCCTCGGTTTCCTCTTCCTTTTCAGGTTCAAGAGGACCAGTCCATTGAATAGCATATTCCGGATACTTTTTATCTAACCCAAAATCATACAAAGTAGGTGTTTGGTAGATACCCTTTTTCAAATAGTGTGGGTTATCGTATCCAATTCCCCATTCTTTGTTAAAGTACGTGAACTCTTTGGGTTTATTCATAAAGATGGTTTGATCGGTTTGACCTCTTTTGTGGAGTTTTGTTTCAAGATCAGTGATTTTATTAACAAACTCCTTATGCTGAATTTGAAGAGCAGAACATTGATAAACAAGATCTTATTTCTCATTCAAACACTGAGCAAACTGAGACTGAAGATCAGATAATGTGGCCCGTAAGTCTGTAGGTGCTATTGAAAGATTTTTGCATTTGTCTTTTAAATTAGCATTTTCAGACTTATATTTTTCTGTTATTCTCGTTTGAACATCTAGCTTTTCGGTTAGAGATCTAATCTCAAGCTTTTGTTCTTTAGAGGTGGCCTTAAAGGAATCTGCCTGTTCGGTAAGAGATTGCATTTGATTCAAGAAATCTTGTTGGCTAGAATCACATACCTGACTTGTCTTTTCTTCATCGGCTGGAGAGTGATATCCCATGAAAGCATCAGCACCAGCAGAATCACTTTCATCATCAGAACGACCCAACCAGTAGTCGTTTTCCACATTATAGCTTCTCCAGCTTCCTTCTGCTCAATCAGGGCGAGCTTAGCCTTATAGTAATGAGAATTCTTTACCACATGCCTCTTACAATCTTTAGCGAAGTGACCAAGCTTTCCACAATTGTAACATGTCACTGGTTCATCTTTCTTCTTACTTTCTACTTTCTCCGTCTTCTCCTTATTCTCTGACTTATCTTGCTCATCAGCCTTCTTCTTTCCCTCATACTTATCCTGATGATCATGGCGCTTGTTGGAGGAGGTGGAGTAGCGCTGATTTTTGGACGAAGGCTTCTTATAGAACTTTTGTTGTTGGAAAGATTTAGTGAGCAGAGCTATCGCTTTCTTGAAGTCAGATACTTCATCATTAGAGTCACTGTCTTCCTTTTCTTTAGATTCGGAAGAGCTTTGCTTTTGAGCACGTTTGGAGTGACGGCCCGAAGATTTCCCTTGCTTGGAGGACATGAGTGCAATAGGATCAGCAGCTGGCTTTGATGCAGTCTTCTTCTCGCTCAGAAGTTCATTCACTTCATCTTCGTCTTGAAGAAGTGTCTTAAAGTTCATTGATGCCAATGTTCTCTATCAAGTTGTTGTGCTTGACATGAGAAGCAAACACCTTCCATTCTGGCAGCAGATTGTTGAGGAATTTGAGCGTGTTTTCCGTGTTGGAGCGAGTGATCTTATTCTTGTTCAATTCATTAAGAAGTAAGCAAAAACGTTCATAGGCCTGGGTGAGAGACTCGCCGGCGCGCTGCGTGAAACCATCGAACTTGGTTATTGCGTTGTTGATCTTCAGTTGATTTCCGACATCTCTCCCACGCATCATTCTGGCCACTTGATCCCACATGCCATTTGCTGTGTCTTTGTAACTATCGATGGCAGTGTAGATCGTGTTGGGGAGGGCTTGAACAAGATATCTCTTTGCATGCGTTTCACCTTCAATCATGCCTCTTTCATCTTCGGTCATGTCGGTGAGAGTCTTTTCCTCATGACGAGCTTCAGCATTTGCAGTTGCTGCTATGGTCTTCATCGGCCAAGGGATTGGACCTTTTCAAGAGCTCTCTTGATGTACACGTAGTTGTCCTTAGACTCTATGAAGATCATGAATCTATCTCGCCACTGGCTGTACTCACCTTGATAGAGGCAAGGTGGTTTGGTGTCGGTACCGATTGCAAGAGCGTCGCGAGAAGACATCTTTGGTTGCAACGGAGTGATCGTCAAACGAATTGATTGATTCAAAGTGTAAACCTAACACAAGGCATTATGAGTGGTATCCTAACACAGGTTCTATGACAGATTTGAACTAGGAACAGGTAAGATTTCTACTGAAATGAACTTACCGAATAGGAATCCGGATAAGAAGTCTGATCTGGAAGTGTCCGGATCAGATTTAGTGAAAACAGTTCAAGAATGCAGAAGAATCCGGATAAGATTGAAAGAATCCGGATATACTAAGTTTCCGGATAACACAAGGAATCCGGACAGCCTTAGGTTTCCGGATAACAAAGGTTACCGGATAGCAAAAGTGTCCGAATAAAATCAATAAAGTAAAAACTTACCGGATGAAAACGCTTTCCGGATTCTGGATTGTCCGGGAAGATTGGTTACCAGGAAATTTGGGTTTCCGGAACTAATTTACCCGGAAAGATTGGAGTTTAAGATACTTACCCGAAAAGATGGACGTACCCGGAAAGAAGGAACACAATCGTCCGGAAAGTACTGCTACTATCCGGAAAGTGCGGCTGGTTTATCCGGGAATAGCGGCTGTAGGTTTCAAATCGATTGGGAATCGACTAGGGTTGCTCAAAAACGTTCCTGAATGATTAGAAACACAACCAAACACAGAAATAACACTACCCAAATAGATTTTGAAGCAAAAACAACAAGTTTTGATGGTAAAAAATATGATTTTTATCAAGAACACACTCAAAACTTTTGAACTTAATTTGCTTAATAAACCACTCAAACGATCGAATTAGGATATGAAAATTTGTAGAATCACTAATAGCAATGATACTAACAAAACCCAATAAATTAAATCGATCAATTTTACCAGAATCAAAATTTTTATATGCAATCAAGAACACATACGTGAAAACTAGAAAACTTACCAGAATTCAATATGGGCACTTTGAATCAATACTGTCCGTCTGCTATGATACCAATTGTGAGTTCCAGATCCGTGCAACGAACAATGAAATCAATAGATAATAACAGAGATGTTTATGATTTCAACTGGTCATCCATATAATGCTTTCAATCAGAGAGTTTTACAATACAGAATAGAAAAGCAAATGAACAACTAGCCTATTTTTCTAAGGCTAATACAATATATATATATGGCGGGCCCGTGGTTAAGGTTAGCTCCAAATATTCATAATATTAGAAGTATTGAAAAATAGGCCAAGTATAGAAGACTTCCACAGAAGCTCTGCGGAGTGCCACAGAAGCTACACCGAAGTAAATAAGATCATTCAAGAAACACCAAGATCAAAGATAGCCAGAAGATTGCTCACAAAGAACCGAAGGACCTACAGAAGAATGCTCACAAAGGACCGAGCCGCAGAACCTCTGTCACCTTTGATAGAGCCTCTGCGGTTCAGACTGAAGACTTGGAAGATATTTATAATATCTTGCCACTGTTACAGGAATATCTTACCACTGTTACAGAAATATCTTGCTACTGTTCCAGGGTCCGTTCATCAACTTGTACAAATCATGGTCTAACAACAACACGTGTCAAACTCCGATATGCATCCTTACAAGTTGATATTAGCGCATTTAATGCATGCAGGTTTCCAACTGTTCATGCCATCCCTTCTCTCCTGTAGCAATAGTCCTTTTGTCTAGAATAGTTCTTTTGTTGTAGTATAAAAGGAAGACTCATGTTGAGTTCTTCCTTACCAGCTAACACACAAGCCAACAACGCACACGACACAAAAAAAAACACTTGCACACAATTAAAGTCAAATCTGTTCTTAGTGTTCTTCATCAAATACAGTAAACTTTGAGATATTAATCTGTTCTTCATATACTGTTTATTTGGTATTTTGTGTTGTTTCTATACAAACATATCTGTTAGTTCTTCAAATACGCTTCCGCAACACATCTTATTTGAACTAATAGATTATATAATCTTTGTTAATCAAATACGGGAACCAACAATTGGTATCAGAGCCCCGCTTGATTTTCAATATCAAGCGATCCTCGGTTTAACAAGATTATTGGTAGAAACGTGGTCTGTTTTTAACCTGTTATTTATTCCAACAAACAGATTCTAATTTTCAGCCATTTTCGATTTATTCGACATTTGGAAGATCTAGAGACACTGTTTCTTTAGTTAAAACTCCATAAAAGTGCACTGTTAAGAACCTCCAAACCCAGAAAATCCTTCCAGATTATTCCTTCGTACCTTTTCGTGTCATATCTTTATTCTGAAGCTTCCTACTCTTAAAATGACAAGCGCGCAAAATTTCTTCACAGCTGGTTCATTAACCAAACCACCTTCTCTTCTACGAAATGAGTATCCTCAGTGGAAAATAAGAATGATCCATTTCTTTGAGGGTACTGATAAAGAGCTCGTACAATACCTTTATAATCCTCCAAATGTCCCTATGTTAACAGTACCTCGTGTACCAGCTACAGCTGACAAACCTGAAATCCCTGAGCATCAAAAACCTAAAACCAGGGATGGTTGGTCAGATCAAGATAAGGAAAAAGATGAAATTGCGCAGAAAACTTAAAGAATTCTGATCATGGCAATCCACAACGACCTCTTCCAGTCCTTAGATGCATGCGAATCTGCGTATGATCTTTGGAAAGAACTGGAGAAACAACTTGAAGGGGGAGCTAAAACTCAGAAAAACCGAAGGGCTCAGTACATAAACGAATATTACGCTTTTAAAGCCCTGACAACTGAATCTCTGCAGACAACGTATGACAGGTTCAACTCTTTGATCAATAATTGCAAGAAGTTCGGCATCCACAGAACTTATGAAGAGAATAACGTCATGTTTCTCAAAAGTCTGAACGAAGAATGGCTCCAGTTATCTATGTCTTTACAAACCAATCAAGATTTAGATTCCTGGACTCTTTCAGACCTCTACGGAACATTAGCTGGTCAAGAGCCTCAAGTAGCACAAGCAAAGACACTAACCATTGCACCTCTTGCTTTGGTTAGTAAATCTACAGAAGAAACAGAGAGGCCGAGAAAAGAAAGAGCGACAGAAGAAAAGAAGAAGGAGAAAAAGAAAAAGGTGGTGGTAGTTGACAGCGAAGACGAAGAAATTATGGGAGAGGGAGAGATCACTCTGGCATCAATAGCTACATCCTTAGCTCTATTAACAAAAGAATTCAAAGGAAATCAAAAGAGTTATGGTAATGACAGATATGGCAGAGATAATAGAGAAAGAAGAGAAGACTGGAGTAGAAGGGATCAAGGAAGAAGAGAAGAATCAGCTGACCGACAGAGGTCAGACGACATAAGTAACGACCAACAGAGGTCGAGTGAAAGATACAACAGAGGAAATGACCGACAGAGGTCAGATGACAAGGCAAGCTACACACCACAAGAATGCTACAAGTGTGGTAAGCCTGGTCATTATGCTAATGAATGCAGATCGGAAAAAGGTGGTGACCGACAGAAGTCCGACGATCGTGCTGGTAACACTTCCCAGAACCAAGGTTGCTATAACTGTGGGAAGCCAGGCCACTTTGCAAATGAATGCAAAAGCAGTCCAAATCGACCACAGAAGGACTCAACTTTTTACAAAAAGAAAGCTGAGTATTATGCTCAAAAGTCACTCATGGCAAACAAAGTGGTGACCAAGGAAGATTGGGAGTCAGATACAACCTTTGATGATGAATACACCAAAAATGCCTTGTTCTGTGGCATGGCAGAAATCAGCTCCGACTCTGACAATGAGGTATCTACTTCAAACTCCACCTCTAGCACTACAGAAGTTGATTTACTTATAATTAAAACTGAAAATATTGAACTGAAAAATACTTGTGATGATATTCAGAAAAAGCTCACTTTTTATGAAAGAGAAGCTAGACTTCTCACTGAAGAAAAAGCAAAAATTTTCAAAGAAAAGGAAGAATTAGAAGCAAACTGGAACAAGAATCTATTTCCTTTAAAAGAGAAAATTTCTGAATTAAATACATCTTTAAAATCTAAAACAAAAGAACTTTCAGATTCTGAGAGCGACAGACTAAACATTTTAGCTCTTAAGAAATATTTTCAAAAGGAAAGAGAAGTCCTTTGGCAAGATCTACTTAGAAGAGATGTTTTAATTAAAAATTATCGTGATGCACAAAAGGTGTATGAGAAAATAAATACTCAAATAGGAAGGCGAGGTATTGGGTACAGTGATATCAGTCAAGGTACAGAAAACAAAAATAATAAACCTTTGTCATCTCTATTTACTTTAGGAAAAGTCAACAAACCTAATTTTCCAAACTTAATCTCTGTAAGTAAGAGAGTAAAAGTCTCTGGGGAACCTCACTTAAGGAAACCCATGAAGATGATAAATGTATGGTTTGAAAACCCAGATTTATCACCTTCAACCTCTGTCAAAAGAGGATCCAAACCAAAGAGATTTATGAAAACTCTAGATCAAATAGGAATCTTCAAGTTTGGTAAACCAGAGACTCAAACTCAAGTTGCTTTTGTCTGCACATTAGATTCTGAAAAGAAATTATCTGCAGAAGCACTTGAGTTCAAACCAATCTTTTCAGAAGAAAAACTAAGAAATATAATTGAAAAGGAAATAATGGAAATCGGGAAAATAGATATTTTGAAAAATCTATGTACACCTTCTGTAGATCAAAAACTCTCTGAAGAGATCTTATCAAACACCTCTGTTGACTTAGAAAATGTTTTTACAGATGAAGAAAGCAAGTATGACACATGCTCGGAAAATCCAGCCTCTGTCGAAAGAAATATTGATGACTCGACCTCTGTATATGAGGACTATTCATCATCTGACAAATCAGAGACTGACAGAATAGAAAAGATTCATTGTGACACGGAGGTTATTAAACAAACCTCTAAAGTTCTTAACAGAACTATTTCTCCAAAGGAGAAAATCACTGGAATTCCTATCTGTCCAGACTTTTTGGATATGTGCATACAAGCCAAAACCTCTATTGAGCTTGAAAATTTCAAACAACAGAAGTTAATGTCCTCTCAAAATCCAAAAGATTCAAAGTTTTTAAAACCCTTAAAAATTAAAGACAAACCAACATGGCAACAAAAGGGTAAATGGCCAAAACCTAACAAATCTTTTTCTTCTGTGACAGTGAAATCAACAGAAGTTCACTACAGAAGGGACTCACAGAAGGCTGCTACAAACAAAGATTTTTGCCAACAATCTAATCTACATAAATCTTCTTGTAATAGGAAGCCATATGATAGAATAGAATGTAATGCCTCTGTGGCCCAGTTTAATGCTTTCAATAAAAATTTCAAACAAATCACTTCTGATGTTCTATACTGTCATTGCTTTGATCTAATGTTCAAATTGAATAAACATTTCGGTAGTTCAAAGTGTTTTCTCTCTGCACCTAAATCAAATATTAAAGAGAAACAAACTGATTCTTCGACAAAAGATAAAATGTATTTCAAGAATGCTAAGGCAAACTTGAAAAATTCTGACGAAACTGGACCCATGTGGATATGGGTACCTAAAACTCTTTGATTGTCTTGCAGAAACAGTATGTGCCAATATGGTATCTAGACTCCGGATGCTCAAGGCACATGACTGGCAACAGAGGTCTTCTATCCACATACCAAGAAAAACAAGATGGTGGATCAGTGACTTTTGGAGACGATAAAAAGGGGCATATTAAAGGCTATGGAGTCATAAAGAAAGAAAATATCACCGTACACAAAGTTGCATATGTTGATGGCCTTAAACATAACCTACTCAGTGTCAGCCAACTTTGTGACACGAGATTCGATGTACTGTTCAAAAGAACATTTTGTTCTCTACTAAGTGAAGACACCGGAATAGAACTTCTGCGAGCCAAAAGAAAAGGTGATCTGTATCTAATGAACTTCAATGCCAAAAACAAGGACAACATTTGTCTTGTTGCAAGCAAAAGTGAAGAAGCCTGGCTATGGCACAACAGGTTATGTCACTTAAACTTTCATACTCTAGATAAACTGGTAAAACTTGATCTGGTCAAAGGTTTACCTAATGTTAAATTTAATAAGGATCATTTATGCTCTGCCTGTGAAATGGGAAAACTCAAAAGAGCTTCCCACAGAGGCAAAACTGATGTATCTTGTCCTAGGCCTCTATACATGCTTCACGTTGACCTCTGCGGTCCAATCGCTATACAGAGCCTAGGTGGCAAGAAATATATACTTGTCTTAATTGATGAGTATTCACGATTTACATGGGTTGAATTTGTCAGAAAGAAATCAGATGTTCCATGCATCCTGATTAATCTAATGAAAAGAATCCAAGTTCTTTATGAGTGCAGAATTCTGAAGTTACGAAGTGACAATGGCACAGAATTCAAAAGCTCTGTCATTGAAGCCTATCTCACAGAAGAAGGAATATCTCAGAACTTCTCTGCCGCTCGCACTCCACAACAGAATGACGTGGTCGAACGAAAGAACCGCACGCTCGTGGAGGCTGCAAGAACCATGCTTTCTGCATGCGGATTACCAATGACCTTTTGGGCAGAAGCAATTTCAACTGCTTGCTATACCCAAAATCGTTCAACAATCGTGAAAAGACACATCAAAACTCCTTATGAATTGATCAACAAACGGCGACCAAACATCAAGTTTCTCCATGTATTTGGATGCAAATGCTTTGTCTTAAACGACAGAGACTCAAGAGGAAAGTTTGAAGAAAAGGCTGACCAAGGCAAGTTCATCGGGTACTCTGCCGCTTCCAAAGCCTACATAGTTTACCTTCTGAAGTCACGCACGATAGTAGAAAGCATCAATGTATCCTTTGATGACTCATTCCAAAAGACTTCTGAACAACTCAGTTCAGAACTCGGGCTAAACAAGGAAACTTCTGGCATTTCAAAAATAAATGAAGATTTAGGTCTTCTATTTCAAGAGATGTTCAACGACGATGTGGATACCTCTGCTGGAACCAACAACACATCTGCAGAATCACCTTCTGTAACTACTATAGGAGATACGACAACAAAAGATTCAACAACAAAGGTAATCCAAATACTAACAAACCCAACAGAGGAAGCAACACCAGAAGAAACGCCAGAGGGAAGTGAAGATGAAACCACAATACCTACAGAGAAGGAAATTCCAACTCTAATACCCATTCCTACAGAAGCTGAACTAAACACATGGGCAGAACCATCAACCACTTCAACTACAGAAGTTCAACTTGATGACTCAAATGATCATCTTCCACGGACAACTCAATGGACAAAAAGCCATCCTCAAAGCCAAATCATCGGTAATCCCACTAAGGTAAAAACAAGATCAGCTTCTGCAAACTTTTGTTTCTTTACCAACTTTATTAGTGTGATCGAACCGAAAAATATCTCTGAGGCCCTGGAAGACCCAAACTGGGTGGATGATATGCAAGAAGAGCTTCTGCAGTTTGAGCGAAACAAGGTCTGGACTCTAGTACCTCTGCCACGAGGGAAACAGGCCGTAGAGACTAAGTGGGTCTTCAGAAACAAAAAGGATGAGGATGGAGTGATCATTCGGAATAAAGCAAGACTGGTGGCCAAGGGATATCGCCAAGAAGAGGGCATAGATTACGATGAAACTTTTGCCCCTGTTGCACGACTCGAAGCAATAAAAATTTTCTTAGCCTTCGCAGCCCACAAAGTTTTTAAAGTATATCAAATGGATGTGAAATCTGCCTTTCTCAATGGTGAAATTCAAGAAGAAGTATACGTCCAACAACCACCAGGGTTTGAAAGCTCAAAGTACCCAAGGTATGTCTATTACCTCGACAAAGCTCTATATGGACTGAAACAGGCTCCAAGAGCATGGTACGAAAGACTTTCTACCTTTCTTCTCAATAACAACTACAAAAGAAATACCACTGATACAACTCTTTTCTTTAAAGGTGAAGGAAATGAGCTTATTCTTGTACAAATATATGTAGATGACATTATTTTTGGGTCTACAAATGCACAAAAATGTAAAGATTTTGAAAAGCTCATGCAAAATGAGTTTGAAATGAGTATGATGGGAGAATTAACCTTTTTCCTCGGACTTCAAGTCAAACAAACATCAGAAGGAATTTTCATAAACCAATCAAAATATGTCTCTGACATACTTGAAAAATATAGCCTCTCTGATGCCTCTGTCATGAAAACCCCAATGGCCACTGGAAATAAACTTTTTTCAGATCAAAATGGCATCTCTGTCGAGTGCACGCTTTACAGAGGAATGATTGGGTCTTTATTATACTTAACAGCCAGTAGACCTGACATAATGCATGCAACATGCCTTTGTGCAAGATATCAAGCTAATCCTAAAAAGTCACATTATATTGCTGTAAAGAGAATCTTCAGATACCTTAGAGGGACCAAAAATCTTGGCCTCTGGTATCCACAGAACTCTGGTTTTGGACTAAAGGCATACACAGATTCAGATTATGGAGGATGTAAACTCGACAGAAAAAGTACCTCTGGGAGTTTTCAATTCCTAGGTGGGAAATTAGTAAGCTGGACATCAAAGAAACAGAATTGTGTCTCAACATCTACAGCAGAAGCTGAATACGTTGCTGGTGCTAGCTGTTGCTCTCAAGTTCTGTGGATGAAGACTCAGCTGAAAGACTTTGGTCACATCATCTGCAAAATCTCCATCTTATGTGATTCCAAAAGTGCAATTGCCATATCTGCCAATCCAGTACAGCATTCAAAGACAAAGCACATAGATATCATGTATCACTTTTTGAAGTATCATGTTGAAAACCAAACCATCGAGATGCATTTTGTACCAATAGAATTTCAGCTTGCTGATTTATTCACCAAGGCACTTGATGAGAAAAGATTTCTTTACTTGGTGGGTAAATTAGGAATGACTAGTTGGGTGCCCGCGCAATGCGGCGGGAAGCACAATATGTTTGGTTGAAATTAAAAAGACGTCCAAAATCAGTCCAAACAACGACGCATAAAATTTGTTGTGCTAAAATAACGATTCTAGTAGACAACTACTTAGGTTCTAAATTGTTTGTTTCAGAGTTTTATTGATAACCATACCAAAAAAGTTGGATATAAATTTTATTATAAACTGAATAGAAAAATAATACAATCTTTCATCAAAAAATCAAAATTAATGTTACAACAAAATAAAAGAAATATCTAATATTTATACTATCATAAACATTTGTTCAAAAATTGATAAATATGTAAAAGAAATTAAATTGATGTGTGTCGAAGAGATGTCTTTTTTCATTGCTTTTGAAGGGTGTGGGATGCAACAAAACTCTTCATTCCATGCCACCTGGTGAGACTGGATCATCGAGCTCCATCTCCTGAAATCTACGAAGAAATAAAAAACCAACAAAATCCAATAAACAAAATCAAAACCGTGGAGAGGTCAGTAGATTTAGTTTATGTGCCTAAAAAGTAATGGATAATATGCAATAGATGGTGAATTAGAGTGGTAAACACCCATTTCCGTCTTTTGTCCTCACTGTTGAAATTATATATAACATTTAGCAAACGTATCTTCAGATAATAAAAAACAATTGTGACAAAGTGAACAACAGTTAGAATATCCGTGTATTGTTGTGACACCTTTCAATAATGAGAAGAAATGGTAAAGGATTAGCAAAATTACACAATATAGTAACCAATTGTAGCATGAAACATGGTGAATTTACTGTATTTCACTATATTATAACTTATAATAAGTGAGGCTTTAGAGATCACATGATTGACTTTTTTTCTTGATGTCAAAAGACTTTACATTGAACATTCCTTCTCTTTATTTATGCTAACAAACCAAGTAATGTAGTTTCTTACGTTGGTTCTTTAGGGGAGGGAATTAGCAGTGATCATAATAAATGTCAATAAAATTTGCATTCCAACATGCACACTCCAAATTAGCAGTGATTATAATAAATGTCAATAAAATTTGCACTCCAAATTAGCAGTGATTATTTACACGAAGACGGAGAGTATTCAATTAAAAAAGATGGCAACAAAAACTACGTCTTAGTATAAAATTCCTAGAAAGGCCACAAAAAAGGGACTGCAAGCTACAACTTAGCCAGAAAAACTATTTTCAGTGGAAAACAAATCCCCACAATGAATGTTCAGTATTGGGCGTGGATGTCTGCAGCGTTTACACTACACCTATTGAGGTTTGAAGATGGTAATATTTAGAGTAATTGTTGCCCAAGTTCATATATTACTAATCATGGATCACATAATATGCGGCAAAGTAGCACCATTACCTCCATGAACTATTAACATGAGAAGAACATGTAACAAAGTTCTTGCAAAATAATGCATCGTTACCTCCAAAGCATACATGACTACAAAAAGATTAAAATTCTCTCCATGAATGATCGAAACCAAACACAAACTCAATCCGACAACATCCATTATGGACCAGATCATAAAACCAAGAGATCAGCAGCCATAAAGCTGAATTCCAACAACAGAACCAAAGGATATAGGAACCTAATTTGCTAAAAGTTTATTCTAGACAGTAAACAACATGTGTAATGGCCAAAGCCCATATGAGAAGAGATGGAGAAATCAAACTTGGAGAGCGAAACATGAATAAGAAAACTGAGAAGAGATGGAGAAATCAAACATGTAAGGTGGACATAACTTAATAAACACTTACACTGGTAAGTGTTCGGTAAACATCCCCGAAGTGAAGAAACATGTTATCCATTGTATATCTAACATATGAAAACGTAAATCTCCGTTTTGGATAATCTAGTGGAGATGTTCACATTGCAGATTATACAACAAAACTCTGTTTCAAAAATGTTTACTTACATGGATATCAAGATCATGAAGATAGTCATGTCATTATTAGTTAAAGAAACGAACTAAAACAAATTATCACCAACCCTTGCTAGCTTCCGATCGTCTTGTCTCTAGCGTTCACACTTTTTGCATCTCTCCAAACCACACTCCCTTTTCTGGTTTGCAAATTGCAAGCCATGTTTCATTTTTATCTACACAGGACTTAATGGAAAACCAACCAAACAGCCCATAAGTGTTTAGTAAACAACTCAATATTGAGGTCAATATGTGCATAAGATAACAAAATACAATAGAAATGTCCATGACCTCCAGATTTTGATGGGGGTTGCTCAACCACTTGCCATACCTTCCTATTTCTATCTACTGGTTTCATCCAGAAGTACCACATCAACTGCAATTATGTCAAAACACACATAAATTCCAACCAAAATCATTGTACAACAGAAACAAAGCTAAATGTCATCCTAAAATAATGAATACATATATGGATACATAATATAATGTCAAAGTAGTTGTGGGTATATCAGCCAAAAAGAGTGAATTATAGAAGGCAAAACAAGGCCAACAGACCCTTCATCCCAAACAAGACAAAAAATAGATACCAGATCAATTAAATCCTTTTTTGAACAAAGAAGATAGATCAAGTACCAAAAAGGAAACATGGAAGATGATTATAGAACTGATGATAAACCTATATAATTCCCATAACTTTTTGTAGAAAGGTTTTTACAGATTATTGAAGAAAGGTGTTTACCTTTTTTTATAAGTTGCTACTTTTTGTGCGTTAGTGAGTAATTGTGCACAGGAACTTATTGTAACGGGTCGGGTGATTGCCGGCAGAAGCTTGCCGTCAAGTGGCCAGAGAGTGACGAGGTTACCAATATCACCTAGTGCACAACGACTTTTGCCTTGTCCTACCACTGCCATGTTCTTGTGCTTCACAACACCAACTACTTCACCTTTACCAAACGATAAAAAACAAGATTTGATCTTTATATCAAGAAACTTAAAAAAACATAAACAGGAGATCTTTAGAGGACCCGCAATCAAGAATTTAAGAACCATCAAAATGCATCATCTATTAAAAAAATATTTAATTCGAGAAATACTCGAAAACCCAGAAAGCATCATCGATATAGCCGATGGTGAACCTGCACGAACATAAACATTACACAATAAAAAACCAGTAGCCACGTGATCTGGTGCACAAAAACAAAAACCAGTAGCCCACCTGATCTGATATTTAATTCGAGAAATACTCGAAAACCCAGAAAGCATCATCGATATAGCCGATGGTGAACCTGCACGAACATAAACATTACACAATAAAAAACCAGTAGCCACGTGATCTGGTGCACAAAAACAAAAACCAGTAGCCCACCTGATCTGTTTTACAAAAATAAAAACCAGTAGTAGCCCACCTGTTCCATTGCTTGAAAATGGTTTTAGATGAAAACAAGCAATGGTTTGGTTTGTCAAAGTTTAAGGTTTTAAAGCCATTTTCATTCAGACAATGGTTATGGCCAAATTTTCAATAGATATTGTGGAAATTGTTGCATGAAGGAATAGTGAGGCATATCTTTATGATAGTTTACCCCCAATCTTGGCAGCGATTGCAGCTTCAGAAAGTTATGTTACATGTATTACAAGTATGAGTTTGTTGTGAATGAGTTTCAGAATTCATACTAATCTATGTTTTACCACTTAGTGGTGGTTTTGTGAGTTTCTGCATTAGAGTTTTAGGAAAAGGATCTGTTACAATATATAAAAATGACTGAACCAAGCTTCCAAGAAAAAAGATAGATATAATACATGTGTTGATGTCTATGGATGAAAAATCATGAATTGATTGAAGGTTAAAATCCTGTTGTTAGTGTCTAATTTACCCTCTTGTAATAGCACCAAGCCACAACCCCATTGAATCGCTTCAAATCCTAAAACCCAAAATCACAAAAAGAGAATCCATTAATCGATTAGTGTCCAATTTACCCTTTTAAAATAGCACCAAGCCACAAACCCCATTGAATCGCTTCAAATCCCAAAACCCAAAATCAGAAAGGGATGATCGATTGTTCGATTGTCTTGGGAGAAAGAAAGCAAAAAAGAGAAAAAGAGAGATAATCGAAAAAAATTACATACCTGCAAACCGATTACAATTAAAGAGGCCATTATCAAAAAATCTTACTAACCTGATTACAACCATGATTACAAGAAGGTGAAACCCTAGCAACAAATGACCAAACCAAACAGAGAAGGAATTTGAATTTATATGTGATTATAAAACTAAACAAAACCAAGAACGAATTTGAATTTATCAGGGAGTGGGAGAGGGAGCGTCGTTCTCGGGGCATTAATCGCCGGTGTTGGAAGAAATTTGAAAGAAGACATGTATAGCAATTAGCAAGAAATTTGAAAGAAGTTTAAAATTTTCACCTGGGGAATATAAAAGGCCTCCTCAGTCTTTTGTCCTCGATTTCTGAATCAGCGTGCAGGAGACAAAGTTCCTGATGCATAAGTTTTCTTTCTCTCTCTCTCTCAAAATTTTAAGTAAATATGCAATAACAATAAACAGTGGTACATGTAGCTTAAAAGGTTGTATTTAAGAGTTAGGTGGTTAAATGCTTTATAATATAGTATAGATATAGATAAATATGTCTTAATCTCTGTAAGTATCTTATCTTCATTTAAAATTTTGTATAAATTTTGTTTACATATATATATAGATACTTTTGATAAATATTTTGCTTTCATATGTAAATTCTAAAAATCTCAAAACTAAAAACAAAAGAGCTTCTGTAGGACTCCTCAGAACCTCTAACGATCCTTACAGAACCTCTAACGATCCTTACAGAACCTCTGATACACTTGACCTATGTTATAAACATTACTTCTGATATTTTGAACTAAGCATATGTCAAGGGGGAGAAGAAAGGGAACTACTTGATCTACAAAGGCTGATTAGATCAAGGGGGAGCAAAAGGAGACCTTGCTTAATCTACAGAGATTTATAAGTCAAGGGGGAGCAAAGGAAGAGATGAAATCAACAGAAGAAAATAACTTTGCCGGACAAAGAAGAACAAAAAGGTTGGTATCTCGTACAAATTGTTTATGAAAATAATTTTCTAGGACACAAATTTCTAAATATGTTCTAGAAACATTATTAAACACATTCCAAATGAAATTTGATCAAAAAGGATATTGAGTTTTCCTTTATTAGAAATTTAAGGTCACAGACCCTCTGCTGAGTCCAACAGAGGTTCTGCAGGAAAAGGCTCTGATCATAAATCAATAATCTTGGAAACTCTGTCGATCACCTTAGATATCAATTTCAAAAAAAAATCTTCGTGTACTAATGCACTGCAACAGAAGTCAATGATCACAAAGTTCTTCCCACACAAATAGAACTTCTGTAGACCATCTCGTGTCTAAAACAGACATTGCCGCATTAAATTAATTTTTCAAAAGCAATTTTCTAGGACACCAACTTTCAAATTGGTCCTAAAAACATTGTTAAAAACAATCAAAAACCTGGATGATCAAAAATGTTTATAAATTGTTAGATATGAGAGTTTTTTGTCTCAGAGCCTCTGCTGACTCTGACAGAGGTCCAAAAACCTCTGTAAAGGAGTTTCTATACTAATAATTTATCGATCCTCTCCATGGACTTTTCAACCATTTTTTTGTGAAGGTACAACCTACAGAGGCAAGAAAAACAAGGTTTTCAAATCACAGAGCCTCTGTCAGTTGTTACATTGGGCATTTCTGGAACGGTAACGGTAACTTTTCTGCGAGTGAGAATCATGTGGAGGTAAATAAACCCACGTGCCTAGCATTTAATAAGGCCGCACACGACGTCTCGTCATAACTGACACAGATGACGTGTCATCTTTTCATTGGACCTACATGGAGCATGTTCTTCTGGAAAGTTGAACCCGCCGTAAGCACTCAAGTGCGGACCCCAAATATTATTTACCTCAAAATATTAACCCTTTCAGATTCTACGGTTACATACTCAGTATAAAACCCAAGTTACTTCTCCTCACAAAAACTTTACTTACTTCTTCTCCGACGAACCTGCAACTATTCTAAAATCTTCACCTTTCTTCACAAAAATGGCTTCCAGTTCCCACGCTGCTCAGAACTCTCCGGCGAACTCTCCTCCACAATCCCCAGTACATTCAGAGCACTCCTATAACCCTAACTTCGCCGTAAATGTAGAAACAGAAAACTCCGGCGACTCTGCAAACTTTGCTCCAACCACCAACCTTCAACATTTTCTGAATAAAGAACATTTTGAGGATGTTCTTCCATTAAAATCCAACAACTGCTATCTGGTACCCTCATCAACAGCCTTCGGCGAAGCCATGCTCTTCTCCTCAATATTATGGAAAACCATATAATATACCCCCTCCTTTCCAAAACCCCAACCAAAATCCCTGCTCGATATCTGAATCAATTTTGGCAAAGTTGCCGATTTGATTCAGATGATTATCTGATAAAGGGCTATATTTCAAAGCCAGACAAGTCTGAGTACCTCGAACTCATGTTCAACAAAACCATGTTCTCACTTGAGTTCAACCTGCCAACCAGAGGTCTACTTGGAATCAAGAAATATGCTGAGGTTCCGACGGATGAGGACGATTTGTAGAAATGTTAGGGTATAACACAACCCTAAAGAAACACAATGATTTCCGCAGAGGCAGACTACCACCTTTGTGGAATACCCTCTTCTCCATCTTAAATCGTTGCCTCACAGGGAAAACCGGTAGCCCTGACCAAAGCTCATACCAAATCCTGACCATCATGTATGGGATCTATTACGATCTTCCACTCGATTATGCCACCATCATGATGCAGGAGATAGTAAATACAATAGACAGAAAGATTGCAACCCAAAAGGCCAAGAGGAACACACCAGGATATCTGCCACCTCTACAATATCAGAGAATACTAGGAGTCATATTCGAGCCTCTACTTCTAATGGAGAAATGGCCAATGGAAGGGCCAACTGTAAAACTCTATCCCATGAACAAAAACGTTCCTACAGAGCATGAAGACGACTATCCTCATTGCAGACCTCTGTCGAACAAGCTTCTGTCATATGCAAGGGAGAAAGAAATAAAGTTAGAATATATACGCGCCCACAGGACTCCAGAACCAAGTCCTGTTACACCCCCCGCGTCTAGGAACCCCCTTAGGTATAGATATAGCAGAGAGGATGACAAAAGAAGAATGGGCCAAAGCTTTGGAAAAACATCATCCAGTACAAGCACGGTTCAAAGCCCAAAGAGAGAAAATATACCCCTCTTCTTCCAAGAGAAAACCTCTGCATCAATACCCAAAAAGAAGAGCAAGAAAAGAAAACCCACAGAGGAAACTACAACCTCTGCAGCCCAACCTTCTTCTCCACCACATGCTACCGAAACAACAACTTCTGAACCTCCCTCCCCTCCAAAACAAAAGAAACGAAAAACCAAATCAACAGAAGAGGGAGCCCCGAAGCCAAAGAAGAGGAAGTCAAAGAAGAAGAAACCATCAACACCTCCGCATGTCATCACAGAGGATGTCGAACAGGAAGAGGAAGATCAGACGATACCTCTGCAACCTCCCTCCCCAATAGTCTATACAGATCAACAGGGAGATTTTAATGCCTTCCTCAACAATCCCGACATTTCTCACACCTTAGATCCATCAGGATGGGTCGCAGAACCATTGGATCAGAACATTCACGATCAGACTATAGAGGTTCTGCGCACAACAAAAGAAGTTTCCACAGCTCATTCCAGTTTTGACACTCAACGTCGAACCCCTCAACATACAATAGAGGTCATATATGCAGCTCAAGGTACACAACCTATGCACCCTCATGTTCTAAAACTCATAGGATCTCATTTTATATATGATTCCTTGAGAAAAGAAGCAGAAGCAGAAGAGACTAGAGTGGAAACCTCAGAAAAAGAGGCAGACATAGACTTTACAATAGAGGAAGAGGTTAGGGTAGAAACCACAGAGGGTTCTGCAGAAAAAGATGCCACAGAAGTAGAAGGCACACATCCCCAACCCCCTCCCAGTGCAACCCACATTTCTGATACCGCCGGTCTAGCGGCAAAGGGTATCATTGAAAAAGAGCAGCACAGCTCGATCCTTACCCCACCCAGCCAGCCAGAGGTTACTCTTTCAACCTATGTGCCTATTATAACCGGGGAAACCATTCCTGGGGAGTCCTCTCGAAAGGACTCACCCATTGTTCGTGATTCATCGCCCAAAATCACATCTGACATCCCCGCAGAGGAATTCGTTTCCTCTGCCACGCACACAAAAGTAGGGCCAAACCTCCTTTCAGAGAGGAGTAGAGAGCACAATGACGAAGAGACTCTAGACAAGTCTCCAAGTCAACAGAAGGACATTCCAATACCCACCTCTGGAGTGGATTTGGACACTGACCTTCACAGAACTTCTGTAGAGGATGAAACACAAGTTTCTCCTCGAGGATCAGAAGGAAAACCTTCCACCCTCAACGTAAAAATTAGGGTGAACAAAGGTGTCCAAGGAACAAGGACAAACTCTGGAGACGAATGTGTTCCTCCAGAGGTTACAATGAGTTCACATGTATCAAGGGATGAGTTCCAAACCCTTGTCACCTCTGTAAACCAAACAATGAGAGAGTTGCAAAGCTCTTTCAAATCTTTTGCAGAAACTACATCCTCGGCCATCTCCAAACTGAATACCAAAATGGACAATATGTCCACAGAAGTACAAAAAGCCATCGCCCAGATGAAGGCCACTACAACAGAAACTGCCACCTCTGCAGCAACTGACTTTGAAAAAGCTGCAACCTCTGCATTCAATGACTCTGTTAAAAATTTCCTACAAAAACTCATAGACCAATCCTCTACTTCTAAGGGCCTAACACCATAAGACATAAAGAAGGCCTTAGAAGAAGTTCAAGAGCAAACACTGCAAAACACTCAAGCCATGAAGCCTTCTGACTACATGACCAGAGTTCAGCTCACAGAACTTGGCCAAGGAATCCTTGATCAAATGACAGAGTTCATCAAAGCCTTCACATCTGCCAACGCGAACTACGTCAGAGAATTTCAAGCTAGCGACGGCAAAATGCGCTTCAACATAGAAGCAGAGGTTGAAACACTACTCGGCCTCTGTGATGACTTGTGCACGAAGATGATAGCTGCATGGGCTGTTCCTCCAAAGAAATCAGATACAACATGCAGGGCAGAGGGTATGTCAGATGTAAATCAGGATGACTCTGACAATGACCATCATGGTCCATCAGATCATCTTGAGGGGGAGAAACAAGGGAGAACCAAAGGAAAACAGCTGCAAGCAATCCACCAATATCAGCAGAACCAATTTCCTCTGCACCCCCAACCCAAACCCAAACTCAGGGAACTCAACAGAGTCCCATAGAGGAAACACCAGCCTCTGTGGAAACCACCTCTGTTATTGAAAAAGATGTCCCTCAAGTTCAAATCCTGACATCTTCATCCTCAGAAGAACTTCCCAATTCTCCACCAAAATCAACAACCTAACCCAAAACACACCCAAGAAGAAAATCCATTGCCCATAAACCAAAAAGATCTAAACGCTCTGCTACTTATGTCCTAAAGAGAATGGAGTTCGTATCAAATTTCAGAGCCGCAAGACGTTTTGATATCCCTCCACAAACCACAACCGAGCTTACAGAAGAAAAATCCACAGAACCATCCCCACCAAAGTCATTAGAAATTGAAAAGTCAAAAACAACAGAGGCAATCCCCATCATACCCACAGAAACCTCTACACCCAAACCAACAAAAGCAATCCCAGAAAGTCCAAAACAGGCAACAGGTTCTGAGCCTCCCCAAGCCAAAAATAAAGGAAAGGGTATCATGACAGAAGAACAAAAGAAGAAAAAGACAATGCCTCAGACAATAGAGAAGTTGATAAAGAGCTCATTCAATGCCTTTGTCACTCCTAAACCTGAAGAAGACTGGGCATTCAATTCAGATCCTCTGTCAGATATTCCGATCCTTGATCCAAAAGCAAAGGTAACAGAGGGTAGGGTTGCAGAGATAAAGTGAAAAATGGATGCTCTGCGAAGACCAATACCACCACCGACTACACAACATGCAGAAATGGAAGAGGTGGTGTATAGGTATCTTTACAGACAACAATATCAGAACAATCCTATGCCACACATCGAAGATCCTCAACTCAGAGCTGACCTTGACAACACCTTCACCAGAATAAAGCCAAAAGCAAGGGCAGAAGTCTTCTCAGAATCCAAAATTGAAAAGGTAAATTATTGCAAATTCTCTCAAACGAGAACCTTTCCAAAGATCAGGTACAACATCTACAAAGTCAAAAGGGGGAACAAGTCCGAAAATCAATTCGCAGATGCCGATATAAGGAACTTGAACCCCTACGATCTGCCAGATCTTCTACTTTGGACGAAAGAAACTTCGACACCGATGCTAACAGAAGGGCCTATCAAGTATTCAGGCAAGCGATGAGGGAAAAGCTTCTGATATATAGCATGATAGACTTTCAACTGGGAAGAGATCTTGGAGTCAGAAATCTAAGTCTGAGACCACCAGAGGATCACTGCCCACCTTCTGCCATACCCAACTCAATCATAACAACACCAAGGTACGGGTTAGTGTATAAGGATCCTACTGGTCAAGTAAGACTCTTTGTGGAAATGGACTGTCAGAAGTATGCAACCAGCACTCTGAACAAGTTCAGATCAATCCTAGAAGAGAACAAAGGTACTGAGCTTATGAATCGAGAATCAGCAGAAAGAATGATCAGAGAAATAGATGCTACAATTGGCTTAAGAGAACTCTGTATCAAATTCTATCACGAGCTCAGAGAAGTGGGATTCGACAACAGAAGTTTCAACGACGTCAAAGATGCAAATTGTTGATCCAAACCCTCAGTGATTTGATAATGACCCTCTCTTATATACTTAGTGAAAATTGTAAGTAAACAATATGTATCAGAGTTTCACTATCGCTGATAAGTACTAAGATCTTACAGTACCGCTGATAGGAACTCTCGCTCTTTAAATTAAACATTCAGCGAACACTGTTCACCATTAATGTTCTGAGTCTGTTCAGTCATTATGGTGATCGCTGATAAGTTAGTTGTTTACTTATGATCCCTGAAGACAAGTTTCACGTCAACATAGGTTCTACACTGAAGTCGAAGATCAAGCTCAAGAACCAGCGACAAGTCTCCTAATGAACTGATGCGGATCAGCGAAGACTCAGATTTGTCCACTCAACGTGAAGTATCAAGTACAAGACTTCAGCTATCGCTGAACTTTATCATTCGCTGAATAGAAATGATGAAGCGCTGAATCAACGAAAGCTGATCATGAAGTCCTCCGTACAAAGTACTTTTGTCTTAACCACCCTTGCACGTCTCCGTACGAACTGTCAGAAAAGAACCTCCGAATTGTCTGAATCGTACAACCACTCTGACACTACATTGTTCATACATGCGGCTACTAAGGTTGTCACCAAAGGTCAATGACACGCAACCAACTAGCTGATGACACGTGTAAAGTGTGTACTGACTTGCATTAAATGCATGCAGTATATAAAGAGATGAACTCACTTCATTTGAAGTAACTTGCTAACTCTGGACAAGTTCAAATCTCTCAAGATAGGATTTTATTAGTAAACTCCTTATCTTTCTTAGTGCAAGAAACCTTAGTGTTCCAACTTGTTTAGATTTAGGTTTATCCTTAATCTTGTCTCCGCAACAAGCTGTAAATTGTTAATGATTTATCAATAAACAATTTAGAAAAGTAAATTTTGTGTGTTTGTATTCACCCCCCCCCCCCCCCCTTCTACAAACTTGTATAGGCCTTCGGGACCAACAAGTGGTATCAGAGCAGATTTGTTTAATCTCATAAACAAGATCTAATCTAAGATATTTCTCTTCCTTGCTATTATCTGAAAATGGCCTCCAACACAAACAAATTATATAGACAATGGTTCTCTTGCAAAACCCCCTAGATTTTCCAGAGATAACTTCAACTTATGGAAAAATAGGATGATACTCTTCTTAGAAGGTGTAGACCCTACTATGCCTTACTATCTTGAAAATGGTCTATTCATCCCTGTAACAATTGATCCTGCAGTACCAGCCACTGCGAATAGACCTGCTATTCCAGAAAGGCTGATTCCTAAGGAAATCTTTCAGTGGACCGATGAAGATAAGAAGAAAGTGGCTATAGATACAAAAGCCAGATCCATACTGTCCATGGCCCTTCCTGACGAAGTCTACCATTCCGTCATGAACCTGAAAACATCAAAGGCCATGTGGGACACAATATGTGTTCAGTATGAAGGAACGTCTGAAGTCCAGGACTCAAGAAAGATCAACCTGGTAAGACTATATGAAAGCTTCATTTCTGGTAAGAATGAAACTCTCTCTGAAGTTCACCAACGTTTTAATTGCTTAATTATAGATCTAAAAACTGTTGGTAAGGAATATTCTAACTTTGAAGTGCTGACAAAGTTTCTAGAATGTTTACCTGAAAGCTGGGACAATTATTCCATGTGTCTCAAGCTGTCAAAGGATCTTAAATCAATGACCCTTTCAACCTTATATGGTACATTGCTGAATCATGAGCAATCTAGCCATCTTAAGAAGAATCTTGTAAAAGATTCCAAAAGCACCCCTGTTGCTTTACTCTCAGAGGAACCTTCTACTCAGCGACCCGTGGTCACTATTACTGAGTTAGAAAGTAACTCTGAAAGGTCATCAGATTCTGATTCTTCAGATGATGATGAATCCTTGGCTCTCCTAACTAAAAAGTTCAGGAGATTCGCCAAGAAGAAAATGTTTAGAAAGAACAAACCTCTTTCAATAACTGACAAGCCAAAATCATCAGCTTTTGTTGATAAGGCTACTGTTACTTGTTTCAACTGCGAAAAGACAGGTCATTTCGCTAATGAGTGCAGGTCAAAGAAAGTCATGAGACCTTCAGCTTTCCCAAAGAAAAACTTTGTTCCAAGGAATAAAGATGACAAATACGCAAAGCTGAAGGAGAAATATGCAAAGCTGAAAAGCTTTAAGAAGAAAGGAAAAGGCTTTATGGCCAACTACGATTGGGCTGCTTCTGATGAAGAAGAATCATCATCTGACTCTGAAGATGATGAAGCCAATCTCTGCCTTATGGCTAAGATTGAAGAAGAGGAAGAAAGTTCAGACATTCCCTCAACTTCAACCTCTGCTATTCAGGTATCGCCTTCTTTCTTTACCAATATTGCAAATATTGATGAAGCTGATAGTCTCCGCAAAATCGATCTGCTGACTAGAAGTTTATACGAAGCCATGAACGGCAAAACTATGGTTGAAAACCAAAACCTTGATCTCGCTGAACAACTGAAAAACTGTCACCTTCAAATAGAAAAGCTTTCTAAAATTGAAGATGATTTTAAAGATCAAGTCTATTTAAATCAGCTAGTCAAAATCGAACGAGCAGAAGCTATCACTGCATTAAAAGCTGAAAAAGCTACTGTTGAAGGATGGTGTAATTCTTCAACAAAGATCACTGAGATAATTAAGGCTCAGATTCCTCTGAGTGATAAACGTGGTCTGGGTTATAAATATGATACTCCAAAACCAACCACTGAACGTTCAATGCTTAAATTTGGAACGTTCGTATCCTCAGTCGCTGACACTTCATCTTCTCAGTGCTCCTCGTCCATTACACCAATCCATGAGGAAACTCCTACCTCTTCAAAAGGAAAGGAGAAGATGGTTTATTCAAAACCTACCTCTGTCTCTAAAGACAAAGGTAAAGGAATTGTTATTTACCAAAATCCTCAGAAGGGTACCTTAGTACCAAAGCTGAATGCTTCTAAAGCCTCAGTGACCTACCCATCTGGATCTAGAAGGCTGATCTCTGGATCTATTCAACGATCTACTCCTAGGCACAGAGTGGATGTCCTTGGTAAGAAATCTGAAGAACTGAATGTTCGTCACATTTCTAAAACCAATAGTTTACTTGGTGCTGGCACTTCTAATTCAAAATTAAAAGCTCAACATACAAGTGGTCCTAAAACTACTTTTAGTTATAGGAAATGTTATCACTGTGGACTTACCGATCATATTGCTAGTAAGTGCCCCACAGCCACCAAAGCTGAAAAGATAGCTAAGGTGAAGATTGCCCCCAAGGCAAAGAAGACCAACCCAGTTGCAATTCAGGTCAAGGTGACTCCTACCGCTGAGGTCAAGAAATTGACCAAAGTGAAGAAAGACAAAGCTGAATCTTCAAATGCTGCGAAGAACGCTGAACCTTCTATTCCAACCACTTCCACTGATAAACGCATATACATGGTTAAGTGGGTACCCAAGCAAAACTAATCTTCCTTTGTAAATGCAGGTTAAGAAGGGTATCTGGTATCTCGATAGCGGATGCTCTAGACACATGACTAGAAAGAAAAACCTGCTCGCTGAATACAAGGAAGAGAAGGGTCCCTCTGTGACTTTCGGTGGATATGGAAAAGGACACACCCGAGGGTATGGTGTACTTTCAAACGGTACAACCTCCTTCAGAAGAGTCGCATATGTTGAAGGGCTGAAGCATAATCTTCTGAGCATCAGTCAGCTTTGCGACATGGATAACAAAGTGATTTTCACTAAGGAATCCTGCTTTGTCACTGACAAAAAGGAGAAGATAGCTCTCAGCGGTTATCGTTTGGAAAATTTTTATGTAATAAACATGGACTCAACAACCACTGAGAACTTCTGTTTCTTCTCAAAGGCATCTTCTGATGTCAACTGGCTATGGCATAAGAGGCTTTCACATCTAAATTTCAAGACACTGAATACTCTTTCTTCCAAAGAGTTAGTCACTGGTCTACCTCAGTATTCATACGCCAAAGAGTCTTTATGTTCAGCGTGTGAAAAAGGGAAGCAGACCAAGGCAAGCTTCAAGTCAAAGCAAGTCTCCTCAGTGTCATCTCCTCTACAACTACTCCATATGGATTTGTTTGGCCCTGTTAACAAACAATCCATCGCTGGAAAGAAATATACGCTGGTCATAGTTGATGAATTCTCTCGTTACACATGGGTAATGTTTCTCCGTTCTAAGAGTGACACCCCTGAAGAACTCATCACCTTTGTTCGGAAGACGGAAACTCTGAACAATATGACTGTTCGCTCTATAAGGAGTGATCATGGAACCGAATTCAAAAACAGTTCTCTTGATTCCTTCCTTGAGAGTAAGGGTATTTCTCACAACTTTTCGTCAGTGAGAACACCGCAACAAAACGGAGTCGTTGAAAGAAGAAATAGAACAATTATTGAAGCTGCACGTTCAATGCTCAGCGATTCTCACCTGCCTACTCAGTTTTGGGCAGAAGCTGTCAACACGGCTTGCTTTACGCAAAACAGGTCGCTGATAGTTAAAAGATTCAAAAAGACAGCCTATGAACTTTTTCATGGGAGAAAGCCTTCAATCAGCTTTCTTCACATCTTTGGATGTCAGTGTTTCATATTGAACAACAGAGATGCCCTTGGAAAGTTTGATCCTAAGGCTGATGATGGAATATTTCTTGGATACTCCTCAGTCTCCAAAGCCTTCAGAGTCTTCAACCATAGAAGACAAACTGTAGAAGAAACTATTCACGTCACGTTTGACGAATCCCGTTCAGCGAACTCTAAACCGTCCGCTGATACTGAAGAACTGAATCAATGGATGTTTTCTCATCTTGGTGATTCAGAAGAAGTTCACACTCCTCATGCTCACACCGTAGAAAATGATGGTCCTACTATCATTCCAGACATGCAGAATAGTGAAGCTGAAACATCTTGGGTCTCAGCTGTTCCTATAAACACTATACCTGCAGTTGATCCAAATGTCTCAGAAATTCCATCTATTTCTCAGCAATCAGTGAATGAAATGACAAATGCAAGCATTCCTCTCTTAGCTGAAAATCCAGAAGTAGCTGAAGCCTCATCTTCAGTTTCTCCAGTTCAGACTGAGTCAGCGACGAATGCTCCGGCTCAGCGATGGACTGTAAATCACCCAATCGATCAAATTCTTGGTGATCCAAACGCTGGTATTCAGACTCGACGAAGTGCAGGTAATATTTGTTTATTTGTTAACTTTGTTTCTCTAACTGAACCAAAGAAAATAGATGATGCCCTCAGAGATCCAAACTGGGTCAGCGCTATGCAAGAAGAGCTGACTGAATTCGAAAGAAACAAAGTTTGGAAACTCGTTCGTAGACCAACTGACAAAACGGTGATAGGCACTAAATGGGTCTATCGAAACAAGTTGGACGAACATGGTACTGTAACTCGCAACAAAGCTCGTCTTGTTGCTCAGGGATACAGACAAGAGGAAGGCATAGATTATGACGAAACATTTGCTCCAGTAGCAAGACTTGAATCTATTCGTCTTTTCTTAGCATATGCTGTACACAAAAACTTCACTGTACATCAGATGGATGTTAAGTTAGCGTTTCTGAATGGAAAGCTGAATGAAGAAGTTTATGTGGAACAACCTCCAGGATTCTCAGATTCTAAGCGTCCAGGTTATGTTTATAAACTGGACAAGGCACTTTATGGCTTAAAGCAAGCTCCTCGTGCATGGTATGATACTCTCTCTACTTATCTCCATATTGAACAATTTGAGAGAGGTAAGATTGACAAAACTCTATTTTTTAGAAAAGTGAAAGGTCATATCATTTTAGTTCAAATATATGTTGATGACATTATATTTGGTTCTACTAACCCTGAGCTTTGTACTCGTTTCGCTGAAAGAATGAAAGATGAGTATAAAATGAGCATGATGGGTGAACTAACATATTTCCTTGGTCTTCAGATTAAGCAAACTGAAAAAGGAACTTTTATCAATCAGGGAAAATATGTTAGAGATATGCTGAAGAAATTCGACTTAACTCAAAGTTCAGCTATGAAAACCCCTATGGCACCACCGCTGACACTTGACAAGGATTCAAAGGGAATTCTTGTTAATGTCACGCTGTACCGTGGGATGATCGGCTCTCTGTTGTATCTGACAGCTAGCCGACCCGATATTATGTTTGCAACATGTCTGTGTGCACGATATCAAGCTGAACCTATGATATCTCATATGAAAGCTGTAAAGCGAATATTTCGATATCTGAAGGGTACAACGAATCTAGGCCTTTGGTATCCCAAAGACTCAGGATTCGATCTAACCGCCTATTCAGACAGTGATTTTGCAGGTTGCAAAATGGATAGGAAAAGCACCACAGGAGGATGTCAGCTCCTAGGTGGAAAGCTGGTAAGTTGGACAAGTAAAAAGCAAAATTCAGTGTCCACTTCCACAGCTGAAGCTGAATATGTAGCCGCTGGAAGCTGTTGTTCTCAAGTCTTGTGGATGAGAAATCAGCTAGTAGACTATGATCTTCAGCTCTCCAAAATTCCAATCTATTGCGACAGCACTAGTGCCATCGCTATAGCAAACAATCCAGTGCTACACTCAAAGACAAAACACATAGAAATCAGATATCATTTTATCAGAGATCATGTGATGAATGGTGATATAGAACTTCATTTTATCCCAACTGATTATCAGTTAGCTGATTTGTTTACCAAACCTCTTGATGAGACAAGATTCAACTTTCTCATCAGCGAGCTTGGAATGCTGAACTTTGAAGGGTAAAATCTTCAGCGATTCACATTAATCAGCGATAGGATAAAATCAACTCGTATAATCTATTTAATCATCTTCTCTCTGAATAAACTTAGTTAAACTGATATCCAGGTATGTTTTCTCTCTCTGACAAACGCATGAAAATGCAAGATTTCAAAATAAAATGCATCGCTGAATATCTCTTCCTTAACAGCGATATTTTGAAAGTTCTTAAAACCTTCACTGATATTTTCTATTCAGTGCTTCATGTTTTTCAAAAGAGTCCCTGAGATTTTCAAAACCTCAGAGACATCCTAAAAGAATGTGAAAGGACAGTTGTGACGTCATTGCAACGCACAACACCCGGCACGATTTCTTACTGACACACGTTTGCACGCCTCGTTCAAACTTCCAATCAAATGCAAACACGTGTCCGTGTTATGATGAAAACCTTTTCCCGCTCAAGGTTTTCTCTCTCTAAAACTCCATATATAAACAAACTCTTGGTTTATATTTGTCTTTTACGCGATCAATCTTCCTCCGCAAGAAAAGAATTACTGTTGCATTTGTGCTCTCAATCTTCAAAGAACTGTTCATCATCTTCTTCATCAAAACATCAAGGTTAATATGTTCTTATTTTTCAAATGCAGATAACTTGTTTCTGATCTTA
Organism: Saussurea involucrata; assembly: GCA_033807775.1. NCBI lineage: Eukaryota > Viridiplantae > Streptophyta > Magnoliopsida > Asterales > Asteraceae > Saussurea > Saussurea involucrata. The sequence continues at coordinate 51,371,246 of CM066317.1, read as the reverse complement.
TCATTGTTTTCAACAAGATCAAACAAAAGAACTTTTTAAAAATGAAATCATTTCTTTCATGGTTTTATGAACACAACCATTTCATGGTTGTTCTTCAAGTTTTAAATCTAAATCTTAAACTTGATTCTTCTTTCGTATCCATTTTTTTAAGAAACTGGAATACAAGACTTAATGGGTGTAAAATTCGTTTTTCAAAAACAAGAAAAACCCTAATCTTCATTAAGACATTTATGTCTGAATGAAATGGACAAAATTCGAACCATCTTAATGGAAATTCTTTCCATATTAAGACAATTCTTATTTGTTAACATCTTTGGTTGAACTGATATACAGAGAAATGGCAACTTCCAAGATCAATGTTACCGCTGAGACCATCTCTTCTGAATCTGAGGAAGTGGAAATCGTCAAAGCCCCTCAGGTTAAGTTCGAACTGGATCAACTGGATTGGACTAAGGCCAACAACCTCTCAGCGCTTCTCGAGTTTCCTCCTCGGAAGCAAGTCACACATCTGGATGATGCTGTGAAGTTTCTAAAGAACTGCTGCATCTCCACAGCCCTGACCATAACACCTCCTGCCAGTCAGCGGCTCTTATCCCAGTTCTGGTACTCCGCCAGACACACTCAGCTACCCTCAGCCAAAGATGCATCCAAAACCATCGATTGCATACTCAGCGATACTGAGTATGGAACCATCAAGATCACACCCTCCATAATCCGAAAAGCCCTGAACTTTCCTAATGCTACAAATGAAAAACCCTTCGTTCCATTACCTGACCACAAGAAGCATTCTGACAGAGAAGAAATCATTGCTTTCCTTGATGCCATGGGTTACATCTGGGAAACTGGAAGAGACAAGAAGCCAGAGAAGAAGCTGACGCTGATAAAGAAGTCCAAAATGCCCAGCGAGATGAATTTCATCTTCGCTCATCTGATCAGCTGCATGACAGCGAAGTCCGGCTCTTCTGATCAAGCCGCACAACCTCAGCAGGCCATGGGATATGCACTGCTGAAAGGTCTAAACATTGATTGGGCCTCCATTATTTATGATGACCTAGTACAACGCGTAGATTCTGCCGCTGACCGACCAGCATGGGTTCCTTACCCAAGATTCATCAGCGCCATCTTTCAATATGGCCTGAAGGACAGCTATCCTGAAGAGGGTGACCTGAAACTTTCTCAGGTTGGCCCTAAGGTTCTCGACTTCAAGCCTGTCGCCAACGAGGTACGTCTCTCTACCCTTCTCTCTCTTCTTAACCCAAATTCTTCGATTTCTGTGGCTCCTTCAGCGACAATACCCATCGCTGATACCCCGGTCACACAACCCTCTCCTTCTAAGAAAAGGAAACACTCTTCAACCCATCTTGGTTCCAAAAGGATCAAGAAAACTAAGGAGCAACCCCAGCAATTCCATGCTGAAGACTCCTCAGCTCTTTCTGCAGAGCTGAAGGAACGTTCCGTGGTACGCTCTGCCACACCCGTACAAGCCATCCCTATTAACCAACCTTCAGTGTCTTTTAACGCTGAAGTTACAACTTTGGAACCTACCCAACCTTCTTCAGTCTCTCAAAAGACTGATGAAGTACTTCTCAGCGAATCCAACGCTGAACTCGGTACCCGAACCCCATTCTTATCCTTCGCTTCTCCCTCCACTCACTTGGACATTCCTCCAGAGAACACTGGAGATGCCGTCATTCTAGAAACCACCGCTGACGCTTCTCAAAAAATGACGAAGACAGGACCTGCAGAGATCACCATACCTCACCGTACTTTTGAGGAAGATATGCAACATTTCTCAGGAACCTGCAACTTTGACGAGTTCGTAAACCCACCTGCAGGTACACCCAAAACCCTATACACTGTGACTAAACCCCAAACTTCTGAGCTTTCCTCTGTTCACAAGTTTTTATATGCTACAGGTCCTAATTTGGGAGACATCAACGAGTCTCTGAAGTCCGTGGAAACTAAGCTGACCGGTCTCACCACCACACTCTCCAACAACTCTACAGCTGTAACAAACGCTGGAGAGAATCTGACGAAGCTGACAACGGTGGTGGAGAAGAAGGCTTCCACTGATGACATTAAAGGACTTGATAAAACGCTCGGCGATTTTGCCAAAGTGCTCTCAGACATCTACACTGACTACACCAGCCTCAAAGAATCTGTTTCCTCCATGTCCAGCGAAGTAACAACGCTGAAGACATCGGTTGGAAAACTCGAGGGTGATATGTCAGCGGTCAAGACCGACTTGGGCTCTGTAAAGACCGACGTTGGTTCTATGAAGACGATGATCGAGACGCTGGTCAACAAGGCAAATAATCCATCTCCTACTCCTGCCCCTGCCCCTATTTTGGAATCTTTCACAGCGGCTGATCGCACAGAGCTGAAGAAAATCACGCCTGCTATTTCTGGCCTTGAAGACATAATAGCAATGCTTGAAGGTTGTGTGAAAATCTCTGGCCCGGAAGACAGAGATAACACCAACGCTGAGTCTACTCATTCCTCCCCCAATCATGAGAAAGAGGGGGAGAATAGCGCTGAACATTCCGGTGAGAAAAGCACTGAAGATCTGAACAAAAGCGCTGAAGACCTTTCCCATGATGAATCTATCAGGGGAGAGAGGAATGAAGATCTGATCGCTGAAAAACCTCAGGGAGATGAAAACCCTGAGGGAACCGAGAAGCTCGCCTCGGTATCTGAGGGGGAGCAACTCGAAGAAGATGCTGAGGAATCCGAAGCAGAAGAAGATGAAGACATCGACATCCCTGAAGATGAACCATCCTCCTCTCCAAGGAAGGATGATGATGATGATGAAGATGACGATGATTTCTTTGTTGTCAAACCTGCTCCTCGAACCAAAGCTCTTAAAGGTATTTCAATAAAATAACCTACAGGGGAGAAGACAAAGACAAAGCCCTCAGCCTCTGGCGCTGAGAAAGGCAAAGGCAAAGGCCTCGCTGAAGATGAAAATCTGGCAATCTTGCTTAAAAAGCCGGTTTGTCAGGTACACTAAACTTTACTTATTCCTTCCCTGAACATCTATACACTATCAGTTCTCTACTTCACAACCACCATACACAACCACATTCTTTTTCTATCTTTTCTACCCAAGTTCTTCTACCCAGTTCTTATTTGTAAGATCGCTGTGTTTCAGCTAGTCCTCTCCCCTGTTTGAGGATGTCGCTGAAGGTTCTGCTACTGCGACTTTACAAATAAAGCCAGCTGCTGCTGATGAAATAATCCCAGTCTTAGATTTAATCTCTGAGACTGATGAACCAGAAGAACAGCCTCTCTCGCACAGAAACAGACCTTCCTCAGCTCCTCAAAAGCTGAGAGAAGAGGATCAGAAGAGAAGAGAGGAAATGATAAAGCGATTCGAGGATCAGCGAATAATTCTGAAGCGTGGTCAACCTTCTTCAGCTCCTCCAAAGTTCAAAATCTCCAAAGCAGATTATCAGGAACACCTCAGAGTTGAACGCCTCATCGCTGAAAGAAAGGAAGCAGAAGAGAAAGACAGAGAATACGCCATCAAGCTTACTCAACGATCAATCAACGACCCCAAGCTGAAAAGAGTTCCCATTGATGTTCAACGTCAACTCTGGGATGATGCTCAAAAGATCGTTAGAGAAAAGACAAAGGTCTCTGATACAACTTTGGAATGGGTTAAACAAATGCTGACCTATCAATCAAGACCATCCAAAATAATCAAAGCCAACATCAGAGGAAAACTGTACGCTGATGTTCCTGTTGTTGAAGTGGATGTCTACAGAGATGACAAAACCAAGCAAACCTTCTATGCTGCTTCATTAGAAAATTTTGGTCTCTCTGAATGGTTAGAAACGAAATTAGCCATTCAGGGATCACGCTCAAAGTTCAAAATCCATGTCGAAATGATCTTAAACAAACAGATCGACTTGCTTTCATCTGCTGTGGATATTCCTCCTACTCTTCCTCAACCGAAGAAAGCCTCTGCAAAGAAGAAGAAAGTTTCTGACTCAGGTCCAATCATTCGAAATGAAACAGGTATTGGTTTCTCTCGTGCTGAAGTTCTTGGCCCTGATGCTGATCTTTCAATGCTTGACACCTCCCTACCACCTGGAGAAACTTTCATCCCTGGCACAGTGGTAAGTGATCCATATGGTATATTCTTTTTAGACTATGATGGAAACCCTCACTTTCAACGTGTCTCTGAACTCCAAATCGCTCCCATCGAACAACTCAGAGATCTCGTACACTGGTGTGAAGTCTGACGCGACGTCAAAGCTAGACACCTGAAGCCCGTGATTTTTGAAGCTGCTCTGAAGTTAAAGAATCAAGGAGTAAAAGTCCCTGACTGGATGATCCCCACTAACAAGACCCTTGATGAACTTCTTATTAAGGAAGAACCCTTTAAAGGCTGATATAATCACCTTATTCTCTATTGTATCAGCTATCCTTCTGTACTTGTAATTTATTTCGCTTGTACTTGTAATCTTTCTATATTCTAATTGTAACCTGATTCAAAGTTCTAAAGAAAGATTTCAGCGAATGTACTTTACTCCATCAGTACTGAAAAGATCCCAGAAAACAGTAAAAGGGACAAATATTCTATGAGTTCTTTTTATCCTTATGTTTTCACTAAATAGCAATTCTCTTTGTTGCTATGTCATAATCAAATAGGGGGAGATTGTTGATCCAAACCCTCAGTGATTTGATAATGACCCTCTCTTATATACTTAGTGAAAATTGTAAGTAAACAATATGTATCAGAGTTTCACTATCGCTGATAAGTACTAAGATCTTACAGTACCGCTGATAGGAACTCTCGCTCTTTAAATTAAACATTCAGCGAACACTGTTCACCATTAATGTTCTGAGTCTGTTCAGTCATTATGGTGATCGCTGATAAGTTAGTTGTTTACTTATGATCCCTGAAGACAAGTTTCACGTCAACATAGGTTCTACGCTGAAGTCGAAGATCAAGCTCAAGAACCAGCGACACGTCTCCTAATGAACTGATGCGGATCAGCGAAGACTCAGATTTGTCCACTCAACGTGAAGTATCAAGTACAAGACTTCAGCTATCGCTGAACTTTATCATTCGCTGAATAGAAATGATGAAGCGCTGAATCAACGAAAGCTGATCATGAAGTCCTCCGTACAAAGTACTTTTGTCTTAACCACCCTTGCACGTCTCCGTACGAAATGTCAGAAAAGAACCTCCAAATTGTCTGAATTGTACAACCACTCTGACACTACACTGTTCATACATGCGGCTACTAAGGTTGTCACCAAAGGTCAATGACATGCAACCAACCAGCTGATGACACGTGTAAAGTGTGTACTGACTTGCATTAAATGCATGCAGTATATAAAGAGATGAACTCACTTCATTTGAAGTAACTTGCTAACTCTGGACAAGTTCAAATCTCTCAAGATAGGATTTTATTAGTAATCTCCTTATCTTTCTTAGTGCAAGAAACCTTAGTGTTCCAACTTGTTTAGATTTAGGTTTATCCTTAATCTTGTCTCCGCAACAAGCTGTAAATTGTTAATGATTTATCAATAAACAATTTAGAAAAGTAAATTTTGTGTGTTTGTATTCAACCCCCCCCCCCTTCTACAAACTTGTATAGGCCTTCGGGACCAACACAAATGTCTAAATCTCATTTTTACATATCTCTGTAATCTTTAAAAAAAATGAAATGAATCTTTGAGGTATTGTTTAACCTCTGTCTATTTTACTTAGCCTAATTATGCATAAAGTCAAATTTTCATTTTTCAATACTTAGGGGGAGATTGTTAGCTCCAAATATTCATAATATTAGAAGTATTGAAAAATAGGCCAAGTATAGAAGACTTCCACAGAAGCTCTGCGGAGTGCCACAGAAGCTACACCGAAGTAAATAAGATCATTCAAGAAACACCAAGATCAAAGATCGCCAGAAGATTGCTCACAAAGAACCAAAGGACCTACAGAAGAATGCTCACAAAGGACCGAGCCACAGAACCTCTGTCACCTTTGATAGAGCCTCTGCGGTTCAGACTGAAGACTTGGAAGATATTTATAATATCTTGCCACTGTTACAGGAATATCTTACCACTGTTATAGAAATATCTTGCTACTGTTCCAGGGTCCGTTCATCAACTTGTACAAAGCATGGTCTAACAACAACACGTGTCAAACTCCGATAGGCATCCTTACAAGTTGATATTAGCGCATTTAATGCATGCAGGTTTCCAACTGTTCATGCCATCCCTTCTCTCCTGTAGCAATAGTCCTTTTGTCTAGAATAGTTCTTTTGTTGTAGTATAAAAGGAAGACTCATGTTGAGTTCTTCCTTACCAGCTAACACACAAGCCAACAACGCACACAACACACAAAAAACACTTGCACACAATTAAAGTCAAATCTGTTCTTAGTGTTCTTCATCAAATACAGTAAACTTTGAGATATTAATCTGTTCTTCATATACTGTTTATTTGGTATTTTGTGTTGTTTCTATACAAACATATCTGTTAGTTCTTCAAATACGCTTCCGCAACACATCTTATTTGAACTAATAGATTAGATAATCTTTGTTAATCAAATACGGGAACCAACAGTTAACAAGCCCACGGCCCGTTCACTAACTAGGCTCAAAATAAAGAAATACAATTTAAACCCTTGAACTTTAATTCAACAATAAATGACCCTAACAGTGTGCTTGTTATGATTGGTATAAATTCTTTCATAACTGATTTTATAAACTGAAATATTTTGGTGTGACTTGGTGTGCAGGGAACTCACTAGACATCGTGGTCTAACCCTCGCTTTTCAAAACTAAAACCTTTTCAGGCAAGCAGGTAGCCGAGAGCACGTTTAGAGGTTTTAAGCAAGACGTGGGTCGGAGCTTATGTTTAGAAGAAGTAGAAGAACTTCCTTTTATGTCTAGTTAGATCTCTCAGTTGTATTTAGGGTTATTTCCGCGAACCCTGTGTTGTAAATCTAGATAGTGTGATCACGTTGAGTCATTTTTGGCGTTTTAATTTAAAGAGGTAGCTTTAGCTTGTATGTTTAAATTTGGGTTGTTACATTTATCAAATCACGCAAAAATCCCAAATGTGGGTATTTTGCAAGGTTTATAAAATTTAACACTTCAAATAATCAAACCCACCAAATAACTTAACAATTGATGATTTCATGTAAAACACATAAACACTTTAAAATGAACATTTTTGGAATGTACAGCGTTTTCACAAATCAACTTGAACTCACCTTGCTAGATTTAGGCTAAATCTAGATTTTCTCCAATTTGAGCTCCTTTGTAGAAACTTGAATCCTCAAGTCAAATCTTCCAAAAATCACAACCACAACATGAATCTACCAACAAAACACCTCTAGGTCACCAATCAAAGCACCACAAGCTCCAACTCTTCAAAATGGACAATAGGTTGGATGAAACCCTAGAAAACTTGGTGAAGAAAATGAAATGGGGAGGGTTCTAGCTTTAACTTCCCAAAACCACTTGAAATCTTGAATCTTGGGGCTTAATGGCTCAAAATCGGTTTTGGAGCCTTAGGGTTTCGGTTTGGGAGAGAAAGGGAGGAAGTGGGAAATGAAATGGGGTTGAAATGGGTGAAAATAGGATTTAAAACACCTCCTGCACCCCGACAGCGACATTGCCCGGCGACTATGCCCTTGGCATTGTCGCGTGTCACGGTCGCGGGGTTGGTACCGCATTATGTTCCCCGGGTGCTACATTGACCAGCGACTATGACACATGTCAATGTCGCTGGTCATAGTTGCTCAGGAGGTACCGAAGCCTGTTTTCCACCTGCGACTGTGCCAGTGTGACTATGACACTCAAGGTTCTAAATGACGTGAGACATGGCGTGGCGGCGAGGTCAAGCCTTAAGCCTTACGAGTTACGGCGAGACCATGGTGTTTTCCAAGGTGTGGCTTTAGGCGGAAAATATGTATATAATATATGTGTGTGTGTGTGTGTGTGTTTATCTCAGTGTCTTGAAAGATATTGATTAAGTTCTTAACAATTCAGATCATAGAATACAATAAATAAAAGAAATTCTAATAGATACTAATGGACAAATTCGAATCAAATTTAAAAATACATAGATTCAAAAAATCAAAAGTACGCAAACTTGCAGCGCGATAACGCGCCACGGCGGCATAACGCGCCATGGCGGGACATGCCATAACTCGTCATGGTGTGCCATAGCGCGCCATAGCAAGCTCCACGCCTTATCTCGACGCCAAGGGGTAAAACATGGCGGCAAGGCGACACCTCGGCGCCAAGGCGCATTTTTTAGAACATTGATCACACTGTCATAGTCGCGGGGCATTGTAGTCGGTCCCGTACCAAGGCCGGAAACTCGAGTTCTTCCACACCAATACTCCTGATACTCTTAGGGACTTTAAGTAGTGTTCTTCCAACATTAATCCCACTATTTTCAAGTCGTTAAAATGTTCGGGTGATATTTACTTACCGAAGGTACCGAACACCATTTTGGCCATAACTTATTTGTTTTAGCTCCGATTTTGCTCTGGAAAGAACCGTTGGACCCGCATTTGAATTCATCATCCAACAAGATTATAAAATCTAGGATCTCAGATCAAACTCATATTTCCTCTATTTTTCTTAAAGATTGATTTCTACACACACTTGAAAATTTGTACTAACCCAAACATTACGGGTGTTACATATTTTACAACCATGTTTCGACTTGGAGAAATTTGTTATTTAAAGAGCGTTGGCTCAGTTTTGTTGTTTTATGCTTCAAGTATAAACTGCTTGAACTCACTAGGTTTTAAACCTAACACTGTCGACATGTGCATCAGATCCTTGCGGGGTTTAGTACTAGTGACACTTATGAAGAGTAAAGTACTAGTTAGTGACACAAGAATGTCTTAGCTATTTTAGAACATCTTACATACTTTGGAGTTAGCGACTGTATTAGTAACGCTCGTTTCTAACTTGATCCTTTTAAAATGATTAGTTCTTAATGTATTGACTTTTTAATTTGGGTTTGTCTTACAAACAAATCAAGGATCATCTTTGAGAATGAATTTGAAGTAATTTTAGTATTCAGTAGAAGTTTAAATTAATCACACGTTTCCAGATTTTGGGACGTTAAAACGGCCATTCTTTTAGTATGTTTGTCGCTTTCTTGCTTGGTACTCATGGTAAAGAAATCTATGTGCGGACTTAAAGCTCCAAAAGGCAAAAAGTTCTAGCATCCTTGTTATTTATATGCCCTTGTTGATCAGTAATTCCTCGACTCACTTGTTCTCGAAGCTCTTACGAAAGCAATCTCTACTTTTGCTAGAACTACTTTAGGTTAAGTGAGGTATCATTGTAAGGTGATTTGGGTTTATATATGTGTGGATCCCATTATCAAGTGCAAATCAACACACAATCAATATCATCAAAGATTAAGCAACAATTGTATTGAATGTGTGTAGAGAATATGAAAGTGTAGTCGTACAAAGGTTATGAACGATTAAAGCATTGATTAACACTAATTAGGGTTTAGCTACCCTATTTATACCCCAAGAGGATATTTACACAATTAACCCCTGAACTTCTATTCAACGTTAAATTCATACCTAACAATCTCCCCCTTTGAATTGTAGTTCAATCTCACGCCGGTTGGGAACGTATCTTTTTCTGACTGCGAAGAGAATCTCGAAGTGTCTGATGGAATTCTGATACTCTAGCCTTTCTTCAATTTCTTTCAGAAATTATTTGGCCAGGTACCCCTTCAAGTTAACAATCTTCTCCGCGGATTCCTTTTCTTCTTCCGCAATTATACTAGTCAACTCTTGACGAACCTTCCTCAACGTTCCGTCGCAAAATCGGTTCAGCTGACTGATCCTTAGGAAGCGCTTTTCGTTCTTCTCGTTCAAGTACACTATCCCTATCTTTGGGTTAGAAAGTAGTGTGTGTACCTGCAAGTCTTCTATTCCAGGCAACGTCAGATCGGGCTTGAGAAGTTTGACTTTTCTCTGATTGCTTTCTATGCCTATTTGAACATCGTTGACGTCAGACAGAGTGATCGTGCATTTCATGAACCTTTTGATCGTCTCAAGATCCTTGGTAACTGGTAGAGGTCTGATGGTTCGAGTTCTCAGATCCCGCAGAATAACCGGAAAGTCATTTAAATCCATTTTTTTGAAGTCTGCTTCTGAGAAAGTCCACTCTTTGCCATCTTGTCTTTTCACCGTCAAAACCGAGAACCAAACCTTCATGATTTTATGGGATGTAATCTCTTTGATTTCTGTGATCCTGTGCTCGGTCTTAACTTCCTTTGCTAGACGACATCTCTTCATAATTTCCATATACTAAGAACGAAGTGGTTCAACTAGATCAGATACTCCATAACACATAACAGGGTCTAGAGGTCTGATCCAGTGAACGAAGATCTTCTTTTGAGATTCTTCAAGGAATGGTACCAGAATCCTAACTCTCTCCTAGCCAACAAGTTGATTAGGTTGGGCTTGAACCGTGTCTGGTTGAGGGGATGGTGAGGGTATCCTTGAAGAACTTTCAGACTTGTCCTGATCTGCCTTCTGTTGCGCTTCTGACTGTGACTCAGAGATCTCTTCGCTTTGTAGAAGAAACTGATCATAATCATCGTCGTCCATTGCTTCATCATCAGAAACTTGAAAAAGCATATCGGTTTCCGCTCTGATCGCGATTATTGCCTTTTTATTCGATAACTTTTCTGTTTCTGGATCAATTTCTGACTCGTCATCAATAATCTCCAAGTCTGATCGTTCTGCCGCAATCAACATGAGTAATTCTTCTTTTTTACCCTCGGGCTTTTCAACCGATGGGTTTTCAGGGGTTGGAACGTTGATTTCTCTAACCGGCGACTCTAACTCCATATCCTGTTCCATGGTCTGCTCTGAACTCGGTTCAATTGTTTCTGTACCTGTTTGAGTCTCGATGACCATTTCAGCAGTAGTAATCTTGGTAGAGATTGTTCTCTAGCACTTCTCCCCCTCATGGTGATCAGGATCATCCTTGTCATCATGTCGACGCTTAGTCCCCTGTGCTTGACCTTTACAGGTGGTTTCTAGGTTGGAAAGTCTTTCGGACAATGTAGAAAGAATCCGTTCAACGTCGTAGAGAGTTGTGGTTTGGTGGTCAAGTTTTGCGGTTAGTTGGGCTTGGTGGTCGGTTTGGGGTTGAGTGATTTGAGGAAGTGGGTTTTGAACTTGTGATCTGAGAAGACCAACAAGATCGGCTTTAGAGGATGTGTCTGTATTGGCTTGAGACATGAGCTTGTCAAGTAGGGCTGCCTTTAGGTCATCTATGCTCATGTTTTATGGGTTTGGCTGAGGTTGAGGGGGTGGAGGTAGTGTTTGGGATGGGGGCTCGATTAGAACGTCTTTCTCCTTAACCATACGTTTGATGAAATCCATTTCCATCTGTATTTGTTTAGCCAAATCTGTTTGGACAACCTTTAAGGCGTCGTCCAAATATTCCTTGCAGACAGACTCCGGGAAAGTAACTCCTGGCTCACGTAGAATGCCAGTTGAGGTGACAGCGGTTGAGTAGACCGCTGTACCGCCTACGTTCACGACTCGCATGATGTTAACCGTGGTATGACTTCCAACCGATCCTTGTAATCCACCTTCCGGTAGAGTTACTCGAGGTGTTCCGGTCGAGTCACGAAGAATCTCCGTTAGCCGATGAAATGTTTTGTGTCTTAGCCGAAGAAAGTAAATCAACAAGTGGCTCTAGACTCAATTTTGCACTGAAAGAAGTCGAGGATTGGGGTTGCGGTCCTCTTGTTTCAACACCAGAACTCTACAAGTGAGAGACTGATGGATTATGTGATATATCCCCGTGAGAAGTTAAAACAGATGTTTGTTGAGAGACAACTGAGTGGCTGGATGGGGTGTTGATAGGGTTATTTTATTAACCCTATTTATACATTTTTATTTCAATTTTGAACTAACTTTTATTTCCCCATTATGTATTTTGGTTTGTTTTTATCAATTATTAGCAAAAATAAAGATTCAATACTTTAGGTATTTAATCGTCAAAAAGTCACATAAAATCATAACAAAAATATAAATTTTATATATGTTGTTGTAGGTTCGGAAAAGAGGCCGTTTGAAGTCAATTATGTTGGAAAGCAGTAGGAAAGTAGAAGACTGCAAGTTTTGGGCTTACGAGGATGACTTCAATTTTTGGGCCGGACAATTTGTATTTTTGGGACTCGTTTTGGATTCTCGAACTAAACCGAATTGGGCCGAACACTCATTATTTTGATGGGCCGATTTGTAGGCTTTCTTATGGGCCGGTTGCAATTTGGACATTAGACTTAAGAATATGGCTTTTTGCAAATACTATCTTGGGCCCACAAATCCATGTCTTGAGCCCCAAGATTATAACAAGTATTTATACACTTGTTTGGTGTGAAGTTTAGGCATCCCATTTTTATCACAACTCCATAGTTTACTTATCACCATAGCAATACATTATGGTTCGGTTGTGCTCTTAAACACTATCAAAAGCATTTGTGCTACTAGCCAAGAGCCCCATTTAGTGAGCTTCGATCTCACGGGTTGTGCATCATTTGTTTTAGTTTATCCACCCTTAATACAAATCTCATCTCTTGCAAATCCTTTTAATAATTGTGCTAGTGGTAATTGTTACTAACGAGTTGCTATTATCTCACTTACGGTTTCTATTCGCTTCCCCATTCTCGACTTTTACTCAAAAATATTTACCTTGGTTCACGGTTTGGTAACAATTGCGATTGAATTTCTATGTTTTATTTGTCACCGTATAATTGTTACATCGATATAATCTTAGTGTTTCTTTCAGGAGTTTGTTACGTGTGCAACAAGTTACGGTATTTCAACCAAAGTTATTATAATTTGTTTAACACATTGTTCATCTCCATTATTTGTTTTTAAAGCTCATGTATCTTTTATAATTGGAAACCGAACGATGATGGGCTAAGCACCTTAGTTCGGGGTATGAAGTGAAGTTGGGACTAAGACCGATTCAAAGATAAAGAGGCGTATCGTATGGCATGATTGTCCAATGTTATTTAAATCAAGGTCGTATTTTGTGGTGGAACACAAATAATCAACTGACAACTGATTCGCTGTATCATAAAATATTGTGACCTTGAGATAACGAAGGAATGCTATCTCGTCTCGTTATCTGATAATTTTTTTATCCCAACAGATCTTTATACCATGTGCTTCTCTTTATAACTAATTTTTCATTATTTGATAACCAAAACCCCATACAAAGGATTATCTTCGAAGTCACCATCTGAGAGACTCATTTTCGGTACTTTGTACCATTATTACTTGTTATAAGGCGATAATAGGCTAAGATGTATACTTGCGTCATGGTTTATTTATAAAAAAAATTCAGGTACACCCAACCTAGCTAACAGGTGTGCAGTTGCGTCGCTAGGTCCATGACGTCTTGTTCAATACCCTGTCCCAACGAATGAGACGGGGTAGAATATGTGGCTACCTAGGTTACATTGGGTTGGGGGAGGTCAACCGGTGATGGTTGCCTCATCTCTCTGTATCTCTCATTATTTTTCTGTCTCCGCCTTTCTCTCACTCTCGCATTTTCATTTTCAACTATATCTCCCTCCGTTCTCCTTGTCTCTCCAGTAGTGGCTTGAGGTGTGGTTATGGGTTGTAGACGAAATTGGTCGTCGTTGTCCTCATCCGAGTCAGTTGACTCATCATTTGATGCGGGTGAGCCGGATTCGGATCCAGATTCGGAGTCAAATCAGAGCAGGATGACGACTCGGATGCTTCTTGGTCGGCCACATTGGTGTTGTCAATGACCCTTACTTCATGTAAGTCTGTGTCATCCTCCGGAATCTGGGTGGTGATGTGAGGTGGGGTGGCTGGACGGCGAGAAGTACTAGCTTTGCGTGTGAGTATAACGGCACCGCCCTCTTCAGTACCCCTCACATTTTGTTCTCTCATCACACCCTATCTGGGAGCCCCAGCTCTCCGGACCCTACCACCACGTGTTCTAGGACCCTCATGTCGATCGGGTCTACCTCCTTGGGTAGGTCCTGCCGGATATGACTGGACCATAGGAGCGTTTAAGTTGTGTACCTTCCTATACTCTATCACACTCGATGTCGTTTCACTTGCGTAAGCTAGCAGTCCTTTTGGTATGATCATGGATATAACACCCTCAATTCCGGGTTTGTTCTGAAGTCTGAACATGCGATTTTGCGGACATACTTCATGTGATTATATTCGTGGGATGGTGGGATAGACGTCCATGAAGTGTCGGATGATCAGTTGAAGGAATCTCATGTATGGGATAAACGTCTGCTTCTTATTTGATTCCTTGCCTTTGACCTTCTGGACCAGCTCGTACCAGAGTAAGGTGGCATAATCGGTGTGATGGTGGAAAGAGACACCGTGGACGAAGCAAAGAAAGTTTCCGCTGCTCTGATCAATGCCTTTGGTGATCGCGGACAGACATCGATTGAGGATTGTGAACATTATGTACCATAGCGGTGTTAAGAAACCACAGTTGAAGGCGGGGTGTGAGTGAGTTCTGCGCCATAGCCGAGTGAATGGATGTCATGGCACAGGATGGTGTCGAAGACGGATGGGTCGAAGTGAACGCGACTGGGAATGGATGTGGCGTCAGGGAGGTGAAGGATTTGCCTGAAAATATCGAGTGAGAACAATTGGAGTTGCGTCGATGCGTTCTTCAATTCGCATGTCCCTTCGCCTTCAGTAATGGTGATGAGAGACCTCCAGAACTGTTGCAGATAGATTTTCGGGACCTCGGTGGTGGCCGTCAGTGCGTGGTTGAGTGGATGGCCTTTCAAGATTTCAACTACCACCTGAGACTGGCAGCGAAGAGCTTCAGTGTCCGGGTGGAAGTTGTGTGGAGTCAGTGGGAGAGCAGGATCGGCACTTAGGAGTGCGACATCAACTACTGGGTCAATCATGTTTCGTTGGGCCATTGGTGTACATGTTGCAAAAGAAATGTTAGTAAACGAGCAATGTCGAAGCGTTGATCACGTATCTGAGATGCCCGAATGAAGAAATTTTGGGATCTACCAGACCAGGTACTTGTGCAAAGACCCTGGAGATAAATGACCAGGATAAGAAATACCCGACACATTGGATACCCAGAATAAACAGGACATGGAATCTACCCAGGAGATAATCAACCCAGGAGATAAGCAACCCGGGAAACACTCAACCTGGGAAACAACCAGCCCGGGAGATAAGCAACCAGGGAAGAAATCAACTCGGGAAGCGGTACCAGATGTTTGGTCAGTCCAGGATAAGAATATTTCGTGAATATGGAACCGGGGAACAACCAACCCGGTAATCAAACCGGGAAACAATCAACCCGGTAATCGATCCGGGAAATCGATTAACCTGGTAATCGATCTGAGGAACACTGACGGTCGAGACAAAGTAATAAACGAAATCGATGCGCATACTCCTTTAATCGAAGTCTAACAACCAAAAACGAGGATGAAAACGAGTGTGATCGATCAAAAACGTCGCGATTTAGGGTTAAAACCCTAATCTCTCGATGTCGGACCCGATTATGGGTGAATCAGACCGGTCGTGTGTGAATCAGGGGAATGTGAATCGATGAGGAGAAGAAACATACGTACCTTGAAGATTTGCTGCGAAAACAGAAGAAATCGGGGCAAAATCGGTAACGAACAGTGCGGTCGAGAGGTGTGAGGTGTGTGCAGGTGTTTGTGTAAGAAGTGACGGTTTATGGGTGGTTTGGCGTTTATATATGCCCGGGACGATTTCCCAGGAGGACATCCGGGATTAATTGATTCCTGGCACATGCGCTAATCGGACCGGGATGATTCCCGAGAAACGTGGTGTCGGGTCGGGTTTGGGTCCGGATAGAAGATAGGGTCGGGTATTTAAAGAAAAAAGGTTAAAAACTTTAAGTGGCCCTTGAATTAAATATCGGAAAAACTCCCCCTCGAAAACTTATTAAATGAAAAACTCTCCCTTGAAAACTGATTTATTGAAAAACTCCCCCTAGAAAACTTATTATTTGAAAAACTCTCCCTTGAACACTTATTTTTTGAAAAAAATCCCCCTCAAAAACTTATTATTTGAAAGATTCTCCCTTGAAACTTATTTATTGAAAAACTCCCCCTCGAAAATTTAACGGAAACAAACAGAACAAAGGAAAGGGAATGAGACTCCTCCTTGACTCAAGATTAAATATAACTTACGTTGTACCACTTGAGATTGCTCCCCATGAATAATAGAAGACTAAAGAAATGACACTTACATAAAGACGAAAAATGAGACAAAACCGAAACCTAAAGTGAAAATACAGAAGTTTAAACTATGATAGTAATGCAATTCAACTAGGATGCACTAAGGTAGAAGTGAGTCTTGGGCATGTCGATAGAAATCACAACATGCGGAAGAACCGGTTCCCCCTTATTGCATAGAAGTTGTATCGGATTCGAGTCGTCGTTAAACTTTCAGGTTGAGCATTCCTAGCTTGGACACTAACTCATTGAAACGTTTTTCTTCCAAGGATTTTGTGAAAAGGTCTGCTAACTGATTCTCTGTATTTACAAAATAGAGTTCGATTGTACCTCGTTCGACGTGATCCTTTATGAAGTGGTACCGAACATATATGTGCTTTGTCTTCATGTGTTGAACCGGATTGCTTGTGATGGAAATTGCGTTCTTCGAGTCACAATAGATGGGTATCTTCGAGTAGTGATAGCCATAGTCTTTCAGTTGAGTCCGCATCTAGATGATTTGTGAACAACAGCTAGCAGCGGCGACGTACTCGGCTTCAGCTGTACATGTGGAGACACAAGTTTGCCGCCTAGGAACTTACCATGACCCGCCGTGCTCTTCCGGTCCAGCATGCTTCCTGCATGATCAGCATCGGAATATGCCATTAGGTCAAAACCTGTATCTTTTGGATACCACAGACCAAGATCAACAGTACCTTTCAAGTAACGCAAAATATGCTTAACGGAAATTGAATGAGACTCTTTAGGTTTGGACTGAAACCTTCCACAAAGAAAGGTAGAAAACATAATATCTGGTCTACTAGTCGTTAGATACATCAATGAACCAATCATTCCTCGATAGGTCTTAGTATCCACATTCTTTCCGCTAGGATCGGAGTGTAACTTAGTACCTGGAGACATTGGAGTTTTCATGGGCGTACAGTTTTCCATCTGGAACTTCCGAAAAATGTCTGAGATGTACTTAGACTGATTGATGAATATCCCGGTCGACAGTTGTTTAACTTGTAGACCGAGAAAGAAATTCATCTGGCCCATCATACTCATTTTAAAGTGAGATTTCATGAGGACTGAGAAGTTGTGACAATACCGAGGGTTGGTGGAACCAAATATTATATCGTCTACGTATATTTGTATAAGGATGGTGTCTTTACCTTCTCTCTTGATGAAGAGAGTCGTGTCAATCTTACCTTTTGAGAAAACAGCCTTAGGGCCAGTTTATTTTTTACTTAATGAGCTTAATGAAATGTATGGCTTATTCGGTCAGCCATATAGAGGTGTTTGGTAGTGGCTTGATTGAAAAAATGATGACTTAGCGAATAAGATGAGAAGGGCGAGCTTTATTTGAGCAGACATGAAAGTTTCCCATTTTACCCCTCTTATTAAAAGACATGGTTCCCTCCCACAAATGAAAAAACCCTAAACACTTTTCAGTCTTCAACCCGCCTCCCACCCCCTCACACGAAACCCTCCCATCGTTGGCTTCTTCCACGACGTTGTCCACCGGCGCTGTCCACCGATCTTCCACCAGCGGCGGCGTCTTTTTCTCCTGTGGCAGGTATATGAAACGTGTTCTCTGATTTCATTTTCATTTCTCCTGTTCTTTTTCATTTCTCGAAATGTGTTCTGATTTCGTTTTCATTTCTCATGTATGAAACGTGTTCTGATTTCTCATTTCTTTTTATGTTTGTTAAATGAAATGTGTTATGATTTCTGATTTCTTTTTCATTTCATTTCTGTTTGGTAAACATTTCAAGAAACAAGAATGTGTTTCCTTTCTTACACAAGAAATGAAATGTGTTCTAATTTCTCATTTCTTTTTCTATTTGTTAAATGAAATGTGTTCTGATTTCTTTTTCATTTCATTTCTGTTTGATAAACATTTCAAGAAACAAGAATGTATGAAATGTGTTCTGATTCTGTTTGGTAAACATTTCAAGAAAAGTGTTATGAATCTGTGTTATAAATGTGTTATAAAGTGTTATAAATTTGTGTTATAAATGTTTTTGTTACATAATGTGTCGTAAATGTGTTATAAAGTGTTTTTTTTACATCATATGGGTTTGACATTTGGGTAGTTTATTATCACATTAGGTATGGAACAAACTGTCGATTCACAACCCACAAAAAGAACTAGGGTCAGCTGGAAGAATAACAATGTGGTGAAAACCTTCTTAGAAACATGTATACTCGAGATTAACTTGAACGGGAAGGAAGGTGGAAGCTTGAAATCACTTTCATGGAAGAAAGTGTCGGAAACTCTAAAATACGTACATAAGTATATTGTTGATCGTAAACAAATGAGAAATCATTTTGACTACTTGAAAGGAAAATACGGCGCATGGTTGAAATTGAAAAATAAAACCGGCAATGTGTATGATCCTTCAACAAACTCTTTTAACTTGACACCTGAGCACTGGGAGTTGGAGATTCAGGTCATTCTTTTGCTTTAATTTTCATTTCACTTCACTTAAAATTTGATTTATTTAATTACTTATAGTTATATTTTTTAACATAGTCTAATAGATATGTGGAGTCGTTAAGGACCACGAGTCTCCCATTTCCTGAGTTGTGTGCCCAATTGTTTGACGGCGGACTTTCCACAGGTGTTGGAAGCTTCAGATCATCATCCAACGATCCCGAGCCAACTACCGAGCCCTTTCATGTTCACAACATTGAGGAAGTGGAGGTTGTGACTTCACAAGCTTTATCTTCAAATGTTACATCTTCATCTCGTACTACCGTAAGAAACAACCGAAGAGCCACACAACCATCCCCCCAAATAGTTGATGATATCATGATTGTTTTGAAGAGTTTGGTGGGTAAGCATGAGGACCCTCAAATCTTAGAGATCCCGTCATACAACACATGTCTCAAAAAGATAAATGAACTTGGATGGGACAAAGAAGATCCATTATTTCTCATTGCAATGGCCGTTCTTGGAGACAAGGACAATAGGGAAGCGTAGATGGCTATACCAACCGAGTTTGCAAAGGAATGGGTTTGGATAGTTGGGGACAAACAAGGTTACAAGTAGTTTGTTTGATGCTTGGTTGATCTTTTGGTGAATAGATATGTATATGCCCATGTGACATTTTTTTGGCTATCTTTTGTTATCTTTTTGGTGTTGGTTATTGAAATCTTGATGTATATGCCCATGGTGACATTTTATTAGATGATGTATGGTTGATATTTTGCAAGTTTATTAATGGTATTTTGCAAGTTTATTAATGGTATTTTGAAAATTTATTAATGGTATTTTGAAAATTTATTAATGGTATTTATAATGTTATTATTTGAATAGATATGTTGACTCGTCGGGA
This sequence comes from Saussurea involucrata, assembly GCA_033807775.1. Lineage (NCBI taxonomy): Eukaryota > Viridiplantae > Streptophyta > Magnoliopsida > Asterales > Asteraceae > Saussurea > Saussurea involucrata. Next base: position 51,351,660 of record CM066317.1, on the reverse strand, counting down.
AGAACTTGTGTTCATAATTCTATTGTATTGGTATATAAGACGGTGAAGGAATGCGTCAACAAGAATCGAAAGGATACGTGATAACTCTTCGGCAATGAGTGGACATGCATACACACAAGAGTTATTGCATGGACCTAGTATACAATGCCAAGAGTTGATGCGTATGTCTCGTGATGCATATGTACTACTATGCAATCACTTCAAACAAAACGAATGGATGAAAGATGGTAGACATGTAAGTGTTGAGGAAAAGATGGCAATGTTTTTTACAGTGCTTGAACATAATGAACGATATAGAGTTATTAAACATAGATTCAACGATCGACGAAAACTATTCACAATTGTTTCCATGAAGTTCTAAGAGGTATGATGAAATTTGCAAGAGAAATTATATGTCCTACAAGCTCGGATACAACCAACACGAATATGTCAACTCAACAAAGACGTTTGAGAGAAATATTTCTGGTAAATATTGTTATTTTTATTTTATAATTTGTTTTAAATATTAATTTATACTTTATTTTTCAATGAAGGGTGCAATAGGTGCACTAGACGGGACTCTTGTACATGAAATCGTACCTGCTAGTCATCAAATTGCTTACCGAGGAATAGGAGGTGGACGATGTCAGGATCGAATCTTAACAAGACAATAAACACTTAGAATTCAGAATTAAAGAATCTGCGGAAAAGAACTTTAATTCTCACAATCAAGAACAATGTAACAGAAAATTCACCACTTTGTATATTCACTAAATCGACTCACAATATTAACAACCAAACCTCAATCTTGTTGAACAGGCTCAACAAGACGACTTCTACTTCTCTAGAAATAGGGTTCTTACACCTTGAGGTTAAATCTCTCTGAAAACGATATCGAATTCTTTTTCACACGTATATCATATATGTCTTCTAATAGCTATCTATCAATACTATTTATACAAGAATAATTACAAGATAACTATCAAAAAGTAACTTGATCTTCTAAATCTTCGTTAAACATATCTTGATCAATTCCTTCTTTGTCTCCAAAAGTATCGCATACCAATCTTAACAAACTCAGCAGTATTAACCTTCATTCTTCATGAGCAGTACTAACAATCTCCAGCAGTATTAACTTTGTACCAGCAGTAGTAACCTTGACTTGCAGTAGCAACTTTGACAAGCAGCACTAACCTCACATAAGCAGCATTAATAATGTTCCAGCAGTATTAACTTTGTTCAGGCAGCATTAACCATGTACCAGCAGTAGTAACTTTGTTCTGGCAGCACTAACATTGAACTAGCAGTACTAACCTTGAACTGGCAGTAGTAATGTTGTTCTGGCAGTACTAACCATACTTAGCATATCTTCAGTTCCCAACAATCTCCCCCTAACTTGACTTTTCAGGATGAGAAGTTAAGTTCTTCAGATGATGCTTCCAAAACCTAGTCATCAACGCATAAATTTGGATCCAATCCCAGACTTTGATTGAGGATCCTTTTTACAAGGTATCTTGCCATTTTAGAGTCTTTGTCACTTACCAACTTAGCATGCAGCATTCCTTTCAATTTTTTCATGCTGTGCTTGTATACAACATCCACCAAATAATATTCATGAAATGTATTGTCAAGAGAGATGACATACACTCCACAGTTCTCAATGAGCATCCAGTTGGTAATGACTTGAAAATTCCTTGCCATCAAATGCTGAACTGCTTCTGGTTTGAACATTAAGCACAAGTATTCAAGAACCATCTTTGTGATAGACATACCTTGCTCTGTCAGCATGTTTCCATATAGCCTCATTCCTACCTTGAACATCTCTTCCAGGTCAGATCTAGAGCATGTTCTGATAAGTTTTCCCCAAGTAGGACAAACTTCAAACTTTCCATCTGCCCTTTTGATTCTGATGAACTCCTTTCTTCCATCTTTCAATGTGTCCCAGAAGATGATCTCAGGAGGCATGGAAGACAATGGTGTAGTCTTGATTGGATTAATATCAACCACAGTAATATACAAATCACATTGAGCATTTGATTGTGATTGTACATTGCTTGGTTGACCTGATGAAGTTGCCACTTCTTCTTCAGCAACTTTTGGATTAGATTTCTCTTTAACTGCTTCCTCCTGTGCTTCTTCTACAGTTGGATCCACCCTTGGCTTCTTTATTTCTTTCTTCTTTGAGGCTATTGACTTTGTTCTTGGCCTCTTTGTTCTTTTGAAAGATTTAACAGCTTCAGGAGTGGTTTCAGCTGTTTCTTCTTTGTGGCTCTTAGCAGCACTAACAGTTTCTGCTGCCTTTTGTTTTTCAGCAGCATTATCTGTTTCTACTTCTTTTGCAACCTCAGCAGCAGTAACCGTTTCTGCTGCTGGTTCTGTTTCTGCTTCCTTTGTAAGATCAGCAGCAGTAACGGTTTCTGCTGCTGTTTCTGTTTCTGCTTCCTTTGTAAGATCAGCAGCAGTAACGGTTTCTGCTGCTGTTTCTGTTTCTGCTTCCTTTGTACTATCTGCAGCCTCCTCAGTCTCCCCCTCAACCTTATACTCCCCCTCAATGTTTGCATCCTCCATGTTTAGATCTGAGTCTGACTCCCCCTTTTTGGAGGCATCATTGGTAGGGTTTCTTCTCCTAAGGACAAACTGAGCTTTCTTCTTTCTGTGCATCAACTTCGTGATCATCTTCCTTTGCTTCTCAAGCTGTGAGTTTTGATAGAGGACCACTTTCTTGAGTTCATCAATCTCCTTTTTCTGATCCATGACCTCAATGTTGATATTTGCAATAGTTTCCATCAATTCCTCGTACGTATATCTATCCTCACCCTGTTTAGGAGTTTTTACCTCCCTTAAAGGATCATTGGAAGTTTTAGCAGGTGTCTCTTGCCTAGCAAAAGCACTACCTACCCCCTTGGTTTCTTGGCACCTGGGACCTCTGGATGATTTCTCACCCTGAGTTGCCGTGAGGAAGGGCTTAGTTATTTTACCACTGGCCTTCTCTTTGCTAGCAGAAGTAGTGGCAGCCTTGCGACTCACATGCTCAACCTTCTCCTCAGTGAGCACCTTCTTGGGGTTGGGAGACACCCCTGTGGTTTCCCTTTCGATATTCTCCATTGGAGAATGCTCCAACAGAGGGCTTAAATGCTTCGGGCTCTTAGGAGATACATCAAGGGAAGGAACCTTGTGTACCTTTCTTCTTTCAAACTTTTTGGTTATTGTGGGAGTGGGTCGTTCAAGAATGGACTGAGGGATTTCTTTTGTGATGGAAGGTTGGGATTGGTCATCAGTGGGTGTGTCTAATGAGGGCCTTGACCCTGATGCCATACCTTCAGGTGTGTGGGACACAGCCATCATTGTAGAGAACAATGGTGTGTCAACTCCTTCCGAGTCCCTAGGAAGTCTTTTCATATTTGAAAAAACCTTCCCTTTAGGGGATTTTGGCACATATACCTCATCAAATTGAGGCATATCCGTCAATTCCTTGGTGATTACTTCCTGAACAAACCTTGGATACATATAGAAACGCTTTTTGGATTCCAGGTTTGCTACGAGATCATTGAAAATCATTTGAGAAAAATTAAACTTCCTGTTCGTGGCTAAGCAGACTAGAGCATAAGCAATAGTACTGCTGAACTCACTCCATCCAGTAGTTTTCTTTGAAATACAATGCATTAGGGTATGAACCAAGAATCTCCATTGAGTAAAAAACTTTGACTTGTAGAATTTAAAAACTCCAATGGGACCTTCATACCCCATTCTTTGTAAAGTTGAGAAGAGTTCTTCATTGGGAATAGAAGATATACCTGAGGCATCATCTAGTCGAAGAGTGATGCGAATGAGTTCTTCTGAAACTTTCAAGGGTTTGTCACATACCCTTGTTTGAATGACTTTATGCCCATCTTCGGATTCCACGGTGGCATTGGCCCAGAATTGCGTCTGATGCTCGATGTATATTGTTGGATTCACCGTTAGGGCATATGAAATATGAGTGGACTTGAGAAAATCCACAATTTCATGAAATCCGTCGGCCTGCTTCGGCTTCTGAAGCATTGCAGTCTCATTATGCTCGTCGACAAACTCCATAATCGTTGTGCTTCCTGAGGATTTGTAAAGAAAACACAGAGATTCTAAGGAGACTAGGTTAGAAGAAGTTAATGCAAGAGAGTCGTTATGAACTTTGGCGGGAAAACAGGGGTATTTATAGCAGTATTTGCCCTAGATTTTCAAAAGCAGTATTAACGACATACGCAGTATTAACCGCGAAGCAGTATTAACTACTGAGCAGTATTAACTGTGCACTAGCAGTATTAACTACTGAGCAGTATTAACTGCAAAGCAGTATTAACTGTGCACTAGCAGTAGAAACTCTACACTGGCAGTAGTAACTCTGCACTAGCAGTAGTAACTCTGCACTGGCAGTAGTAACTCAACACAGGCAGTAGTAACTACACTTACACTTTTCTGCACTTGGTAATCTGAGGGAAACAGAGGATTCTGAGAAAGAGAGTTAGTAGCACCAAATATGTGAAGAAATACAGGTATAAAAACAGAAAGTCATGAATTTATTCTAGGTTGATCATGCCCACACTTGTTACCAAAAAGGTGAATCTACCCACATCAAAAGCTTTTGTGAATAGATCAGCAAACTGGTCATTTGTATGAACTTTAGCAACCTGAATTAATTTCTTTTCATTGCAATCTCTTATAAAGTGATACCTTATCTCTATATGCTTTGTTTTTGAGTGTTTGACTGGATTATTAACAATGCTAATAGCACTGTTGTTATCAATGAAGATTGGAGTGTGAAGAAATGTTACCCCATAGTCCAACATCTGATTCTGAATCCATAGAACCTGAGAGCAGCAGCTTGCAGCAGCTATGTACTCAGCCTATGTGGTAGATAAGGACACTGTGGTTTGTTTCTTACACTGCCAAGATACTAGTCTTGTACCCAAAAACTGACATCCACCTGAAGTAGACTTCCTATCCATGTTAGCTCCACCCAAGTCACTATCTGAGTATGCAAGCAAGTCAAAAGATGATTCATAAGGATACCAGAGACCTAGTCTAGGTTGCCCTCTTAGGTATCTGAAAATTCTCTTGACTGCATGAAGATGAGATTGCTTTGGTGTAACTTGAAATCTGGCACAAACACAAACTGAAAACATAATATCTGGTCTAGAGGCTGTGAGATACATGAGAGATCCAATCATTGATCTGTAATGATGGACATCCATATCCTCCCCCTCAAGATCAGCAGTGAGCTGTTTGTGTGTCTCCATAGGTGTGCTTGCTGGCTTTGAGTCTGATAAACCAAACTTGTCCAGGATGTCTTTCACATACTTGGATTGGCTAATAAAAATCCCATCTTTCCTTTGTTTTACCTGAAGCCCAAGAAAGAAAGTAAGTTCTCCCATGGAACTCATCTTGAAGCTTTTGTGCATTAACTCCTCAAACTCTTTACACATTTGATCATTGGTGGATCCAAAGATGATGTCATCCACATAGATCTGAACAAGTAATGTGTCTTTCTTTCTCCTCTTGATAAACAGGGTTTTGTCAATTACTCCTCTTTCAAAGTCATTTTTCAAGAGATAGGTAGACAGGGTGTCATACCATGCTCTTGGGGCTTGATGCAAACCATAAAGAGCCTTCTTCAACTTGTATACTCTGTCAGGGTGCAATGGATTCTCAAATCCAGGGGGTTGACAGACATATACTTCTTCCTCAATACTTCCATACAGAAATGCACTTTTGACATCCATTTGGTACACTTTGAACTTCATGTATGAGGCATAGGATAGAAATAACCTGATTGCTTCAATCCTTGCCACAGGAGCAAAGACTTCCTCATAATCTATTCCTTCTTCCTGAGTGTACCCTTGTGCAACCAGTCTAGCTTTGTTTCTGATCACAATCCCTCTGTCATCCTTCTTGTTCCTGAAAATCCACTTGGTGCCAATTGCTCTATGACCTTTTGGAAGGTCTACCAAGTTCCAAACATCCTGTAATTTGAACTGTAGCAGCTCCTCTTGCATTGCCTCTATCCAGCTTGGGTCTTTCATAGCATCATAAGCCTTTTTGGGCTCAATCTGGGATAGAAAGCAAGTAAGAACAGTGTTAACTGTATTTTGCTGCTCTTGCAACTCTTGGAGTCTGCTTTGCTTTCTAGTCATCATGGGAGATGCAATATCTCCAATCACCAACTCAGGAGGATGATTTTTCTGAGTTCTTGTTGGATGACCAGCTTCCTCTTGTATGTTCTCATCCAGATTTGACTCATTTAATTCTGGATTTGTTTCTGCTTCTTCAGTCACCTCAGATTCTCTGGAATTTGGACCTGAAGACTGATTTTCCTCTGCTCTCCTCTCTTCTTCATTCTGAATAGGTTCAGCCTCCTCTTGTTGTTCACAGAATTCAACAGGATCAATGGAAGGGAGTGGAAATATCACAGATTGAATTCTGTGTTCTGATGTTGGTGTATCCCTTTGTCCTGCATATACATCACTACTGAAACCCAAAGAATTAGTGAGTGAATCAATGTCAAATAGCCAATTAGGACCTGAACCAATAGGATTTGGTGTGTTCTCATTGCATTTGACATTGTCACTTTCTTCAATTATTCTAGAAGAGGTATTAAAAACTCTGTAGGCCTTACTTTGAGATGAATACCCAACAAGAAAACCATCATCTGCTTTGCTATCAAACTTACCTAAGTGAGATTTGGTATTGAGAATAGTACAAGGACATCCAAATGGTTTGAAAAATCCAATATATGGTTTCTTTTTATGGAAAAGCTCATAAGGTGTCTTGTTTTTAGGCTTTACAACTAAAACTCTGTTTTGAACATAGCAGGCAGTATTAACTGCTTCTGCCCAAAAAGTAATTGGTAACTTTGAATCAGCTAACAGAGATCTAGCAGCCTCAATCAGTGTCCTATTCCTTCTCTCAGCAACACCATTTTGTTGTGGAGTCCTAGGAGCACTGTATTGTCTCTCAATTCCTTTTTCTTCACAAAAGGTGTTTAGATCAAAAATTTTAAACTCAGTTCCATTATCTGATCTAATGACTTTCACTCTTTTATTTGATTGGTTTTCAATTTTGAGAATAAAAGATTTGATCAGTCCACTTGTCTCATCTTTAGTTCTCAGAAAATATACCCAAGTAAATCTAGAATAATCATCAACAATAACTAAGCAGTATGATTTCTTGCCAATACTCATCACATTAGTAGGACCAAACAGATCCATATGTAACAGTTGAAGAGGATTTGAGATAGTGTTTATCTCTTTGGTCTTATGAGAAGTTTTGTGTTGTTTGCCTTTGAGACAAGCAACACAATGATCATCACATGAATAGACTTTGGATGGCAAACCCCTTACAAGGTTATTCTTAACAAGTTTATTCATTGTTTTAAAGTTCATGTGACACATCCTTCTGTGCCAAAGTGATGATTCATCCAAATAAGCTTTTGAAACTAAACAATTTAGGGATGAATCAGATGACACACTTTCCAAATCTAAACAATATACATTATCCTTCCTAGGAGTTCTCAGAAGTATCATGTTTTCATCAACCACTTTGTATCCAGGAGCAAGGATAATACATTCAGAATCAGTAAACAATATGCTATGCTTCTTGTCACAAACCTGTGATACACTTAACAGGTTGTATCTCAATTGCTCAACATAGTACACATCTTCAAAGGTCATCTTACCTTTTGAAACATCACCCTTACCACTTATCTTTCCACCAGCAGGATTATTCCCAAATGCAACATGTCCTCCATCAATCTTTTTGAAATTTTTGAGGCAGGCCATGTTACCTGTCATGTGCCTGGAGCAACCACTATCAACATGCCAAATGCTCTTCCCCTTGAGCTGTTGGTTGCCCTGCACATTAAGATAAATCAGTTAGTTTTATTGGGAACCCAAGCCGAAGTGGTCTTGGGTCTCCCTTGCTCATCAAAGTACTTGCACTTGGTTTTGATGAGATTTTCAACCTTAGGTACTGCAGTACTGGAGTACTTTGTCAATATGATTGGTTTAGCAGCACTAGAAGCAGTATTAACCTCAGAAGTACTAACAGTGCTAGCAGTACTAACACTGGGAGCAGCAGTATCGTTAGCAGCACTATCAGTACTAGCAGCAGCATCAGCAGTACTAACAGAGTTAGCAGTATTAACAGAGTTAACACTGCTAGAAGCAGTATTATCTGAATAGGAAGTACTAACAGTGTTAGCAGCACTAATACTGCTAACAGCACTAACTTTTGAAGAATTACTAGCAGTATTAACACTGCTAGCAGCACTAACTCTTGAAGAAGTACTAACAGTGTTTGCAGTACTAACACTGCTAGCAGCAGTAACTTTTGAAGAATTTCTAGCAGCACTAACTCTTGAAGAAGTACTAACAGTGTTAGCAGTACTAACACTGCTAGCAGCAGTATTATTTTTAGTGCCTTTTGTAACCCACATTGTAACACATTCCTTTTCAGGCTTTTTCTTCATGTGGCTTTTTGGTTCAGCTTGTTTCATAGCCACATTTGTTCTTGTAGGCTTCCTATAGCCAGAAGGTTTTTGATAACTTCTTTGAAAACTTCTCTTTTGGTTAATAGGATTGAAGAAACAGTATTTGGCAAGATGATTCAGTTTGCCACAAATAAAGCAAGGTTTTGGTCTGTTAATCTTTTGCAGATCAACTCCTTGCCTTAGTGCCCACTGGTTATTCCAGTTCCTTTGATTTCCCCTCTTATTATCATGATTTTGGGGCTTATACTCTTGAGATTTCCTGCAAGAACACTGTTCACAAGTATTAGAGTTTACAACTGTGGTCTGTGTGTAATGAACTTTCTTTCCTTTTACAATCCTTTTCATCTCCTTACTCCTATCCTAAGAACTTCCACCTTCCTCATTAGTCTTGATGTGATTTTCTAATGGGATCTCATCACTGTCCTTCTTAGAATCTTCCCCATCAGATCCATCTTCAACAACAACTGCATCTAATGGGTCTACACTAGTGGCTCCTTCAGATAAGTCCTTACTATCCAAGGTTTCTAAAAGGTCTGGCCTAGGAGGGATGTAGTTGTTGTTGTAGGGTGGGGGAGTGGCATTATACCCTAGGCCTGTTTTCATCTTACCATGGACTTGAGCATTTATTATTGTGTCCATGGCTTTAGAAGCTTTTGAAAACTTTTCAACATCAGCTTTAACTGTCTTAAGTTCTTCTTTTAATTTCTCACACTCTTCCCTAGACTCTTTCAGTTGGAACTCCAGACCACCTTTTTCCCACTTCCAGTAGTTAGTATCATATGAGTGTTGAAGTTCATTGGCTTGAAAGGCCCTAATCTGTTCTTCAAACCTCTCAACAATCAACACATAGTCTCTTCTATCCTTTTCTAACCTTTTAAGATCATCACACATACCCTGATTGTGATCTCTATACCTTTTAACAGTGTCTATACAAGCTTGAGTACAGAGATTAGATTTTACCTCAGTGGGAAGATCTGAAACTTCAGCCATAAGTGCTTGATTTTGGATGGCTTCTTCTGCTTGGTCACTCCAGTCAAATCCCATTCCTTGTTGAGAAACAAGAGCTTGAATGGAGCTTCTGTTTTGATTGGAACTTCCAGCCTGAGTTTGTTGATGGCTGTTGTAAGATGTTCCTCCTCTGCATTCCCTAGCAAAGTGTCCCATCTTGTGACACTTGTAGCATTCAACTTTGGATTTGTCAAATCCAGCACCATCCTCTCTTCTTTGGGAAAAATTGTTTCTCCCTGTCCTCTTAATGAATCTCTTCACTCTCATAGACAGCATAGCCATCTGCCACTTTATATCCATCTCTTCAAGATCATCAGCATTAACCTGTTCTAAATCATCATTAATCAAAGAGGAATTTATATGACTGGAAAAGAAAGCTTCTAGTACTGTATCTTTGGACTTTTCCTGATTGACTGAACCAGCAGCACTAACTGAACCAGCAGTACTAACTGATTCATGGTTAGCAGTAGAATCAGGTGATGCTGAAAGAAGTGCAGCATTATGAACATATCCAGAGGGCTTCTTTTTGGCTTCAACCTCTGGTTCAAATACTCTAAGATCATTGTACAGATCATCAAGTTCCTTATCTTCCAGTTGATCATTCTGTCTGAAGGACACAGTGTACATTGTCCATTCTTCACCCAATGATCTTAAGAACTTCCTGTTGACATCATCAGCCTCCATCTTGACTCCTACAGTGGCTAATTCTCCAATCAGCTTATTAAATCTATCAAACGTTTGAGTCATGGACTCATTCTTGGTAGAAGTAAAGTTTTCATACTGCTGCTTGAGAATTGCCTTTTGATTTCTCTTTGTGCTTTTGGTGCCAGTAAATCTTTTCTCCAAAGCATTCCATAGAATCTGAGCATCAGTGCAGTGATGGAATTGATGCTGATACTCATTGGGAATAGCCAAAAGCAGGGTGCTTAAGGCCTTCATCTCTGTCTGTCTGACTTTCCTCTCTGCATCAGTCTTAGGAGGAGGTCTTTTGCCATCTGGTCCAGTTCTTCCTTCAGCACATGGACCATTCTCAATGATATCCCAGATGGAATAATCAGTAAGCAGAATGTACTGCTTGATTCTAATTTTCCACATGTCAAATTCATTGGGTCTGAGCATGGGAACTTTAGATACAAGAGTACTGTTTGATTCAAAAGAATTTTCCATAATGACTGTAGAATTCTAAGAAACACTTGCTCTGATACCACTTGTCAGGATCGAATCTTAACAAGACAATAAACACTTAGAATTCAGAATTAAAGAATCTGCGGAAAAGAACTTTAATTCTCACAATCAAGAACAATGTAACAGAAAATTCACCACTTTGTATATTCACTAAATCGACTCACAATATTAACAACCAAACCTCAATCTTGTTGAACAGGCTCAACAAGACGACTTCTACTTCTCTAGAAATAGGGTTCTTACACCTTGAGGTTAAATCTCTCTGAAAACGATATCGAATTCTTTTTCACACGTATATCATATATGTCTTCTAATAGCTATCTATCAATACTATTTATACAAGAATAATTACAAGATAACTATCAAAAAGTAACTTGATCTTCTAAATCTTCGTTAAACATATCTTGATCAATTCCTTCTTTGTCTCCAAAAGTATCGCATACCAATCTTAACAAACTCAGCAGTATTAACCTTCATTCTTCATGAGCAGTACTAACAATCTCCAGCAGTATTAACTTTGTACCAGCAGTAGTAACCTTGACTTGCAGTAGCAACTTTGACAAGCAGCACTAACCTCACATAAGCAGCATTAATAATGTTCCAGCAGTATTAACTTTGTTCAGGCAGCATTAACCATGTACCAGCAGTAGTAACTTTGTTCTGGCAGCACTAACATTGAACTAGCAGTACTAACCTTGAACTGGCAGTAGTAATGTTGTTCTGGCAGTACTAACCATACTTAGCATATCTTCAGTTCCCAACAGACGATGTTATCAGAATGTTTTAGGAATATGCGATTTCAATATGATGTTCACATTTGTTTGGGTTGGATGGGAAGGCATAGTGCATGATTCTAGGGTGCTAAACTAAGTCGCATTTAACCCAACATCTGGTTTTCCTTTTCCACCAGAAGGTATGCAACATTTTTAATAATTTTAGAAAGTTTTTTTTATTAAATAATGTTTTTATGTTTGCTTACCGGTGTTGTAGAAAAATATTATCTTTGTGATGGTGCATATTCCAATGCTCGTGGATTTTTGGCTCCATACTGTAACACAAGGTACTGGTTAGCAGATTTTCGACGCCGACGTGCTCTATCTAAGGAGGAACGGTTCAATTATGCACATGCGCAACTAAGGAACGTTATTGAACGTGCTTACGGTGTATTGAAAGCAAGATTTCCAATCTTAAAGTAAATGGCCCCTTTTCCGTTTACAAAACAAAGAAATGTGGTAATTGTTTGTTTTGCGATACATAATTTCATAAGAAAATGCAATATTAATGATCAACTATTTATGGAGGCCAACAAAGACACAATGTTTACCAATGAAGAAGAAGGAGTTGGAAGTGGAGAAGCGGCATTAGATGGGACACAATGGGGTGCGAATAGCACGCAATATATGGCTACTTTGCGTGACGAAATTGCAAACTGATTAGTATCTAATGCTTACACTTATAGAATTAGCATTAAATTCGTATCATTTTGTTTGATAGGTACTTATTATTTTTGTTGCAAATGGACTTGTATCCAAACTATGATTTCTTCTATTTTTGTTGCAAATGGACTTGTCGAGATCATCCTTATCATTTTTCACGAATCACTTGCATCCAAACGCATGGAAATACTTTATGTTTGGGATGCGATTGTTGATGATCTCGTACGACGTTTTGTTGAAGCGCATGTTGATGATGGATCGGTTCTAAGTGTAACACGTGGTCGCAACTGCTTCGGCCCACAGAAAGAGAGAAAGCTTGAACTGGGTCAGCATGGTTCGTGCAGCTTCCACTAAAGTGCGATTCCGCCTTTCCACTACGCCATTTTGCTGAGGAGTCCGTGCAGCAGAAAAAGTATGGGTAATGCCCACCAAGACGAGGTACTCACCCAATGCACGGTTCTTGAACTCCGTACCATTGTCCGTTCTGATCGTCTGAACGGATTGTTGCAGGTTCACTTGGACACTCTTCATATATGAAACGATAAGGTCGGGGGTCTCATCCATAGTACGAAGGAATTTGACCCAGGTGTAGTGGGAGAAATCGTCCACCATTACCAGGACATACTTCTTGTGGTTAATGCTTTGAACACGCATCGGGCCACAAAGATCATATGGATGAGCTCTAGGGGCCTCGAGGCGATTGGAATGGCCTTCAGTTTGTGAGTCGCTCTTTTCATCTTTCCCATCTCGCAGGCAGAGCACATGTGTTCCTTCTCGAACTTGATATCTGGCATTCCTTTGACAAGTCCACCCAACACCAGTTTGTTGATGTTCTTGAAGTTAAGATACGAGATTCGTCGGTGCCATAACCAGTTCTGTTGAGTCGTCGCTTTCGACAAGAGACACACGGCTTTATCAGTCTTCAGAGAGGCGAGGTTGATGGTGTAGAGGTTGGTTCGTCATGTACCAGCAAGAAGTTCTCTTTCATCTTCAGTACGAACGTTGCACCTCTTTGCCTTAAAGTTAACCTCTAAGTTCTTATCATATAACTGACCTATACTGAATAGATTGTGACCTAAACCTTAGACGTAAGACACCTTTTTGATGGTGAGGTTGTCCTGACTTAAGTCTCCGTATCCCATAATCGGAGCAAAATGATCACTCCCAAAATGTACATCACCACAATGTTTGGCCGTGAAGTTGGTGTCCCTTCTACCAGTCATGTGTTTGGAGCAGTCAGAATCTAAATACCACACATGACCGGGCTGCAAAAATAAGATTAGGCAGACTTAGGACCCATTTTAAAAATGGGTCATGTGGTGTTAGGTGTAGCACCTGATTTCGGAGCCCGTTTTGAATTGGGTCCTTAACGCTTAGACGAATAATAACCAAAAGCACGAGAATTATAGACATGATAAGAGCCAAACCAATCAGATGCGTACTTATGATCAACAAAGTCATTCAAGCCACACACAGAACAACAAAGACAATCACGAGAAATCTGAAGCAACTGTTGAATCGAATAAAGTTTTAAAGGAAACTGAAAACATTGTTCAACAGAATTACGAGAATTAAAAACTCCATGATATTTATTGTTTGTCCTAGAATGCGAAAAGGAATTAAATGACTGTGTCTTCTCAGGGCGTGAAATAGACTTCTTCTCTACCACATTTGTTTGAACAGATATCGAAGTAGTCATTTGGAAGATAAGGAAATTTAGATTTTATGTACGAGGCATTTAGCTTTTCATATACGAAAGGAATTTGAATTTTAAGGCTTTCTTTTCTTTTTGAGGTTTCTTGGTCTTCATCCTCATCAGACTTGGTCAAGTCTTTTGGCTTTTGTACCACTGGTTGTCTTTTTAACTCTTTCAGGTCTCTAGTTCCTCATCTTTAGGAGACAATTTTGTCCAGTGGATATTGTACTCAGGATATCTCTTAGCAAGTCCCAAGAAATTATATTCGTAAAGCGTTGGTACTATGGATAAGATTTTATTTAGGTAACATGGAGTATCATATCCTATTCCCCAAAGAGCGTTTGTAGTACTTGAATTCTTTGGGTTTGTTCAGATGAATCTTTTGATCCGTTTGACCTCGCTTGTAAAGCTTCGATTCAAGAACATTGATCTTTTTGGTTAGCTTTTCATTTCCAATAGGGGTGTTCAAAAAACCGTCGGACCGCTCAAACCGGTCGAACCAAGTCAAACCGGACCATCTTTGGCGGTTTGAGCGATTTGAGCGGTTTGGCAGTCCGGTTTGGTTTGAATATTTATCAAACCGGGCGGTCCGGTCCAGTCTGCGGTTTGGTGGTTTTTTTGGGTGGTTTGGACCAACCGACCGCCATATATATATATATATATATATATAGCCTTGGGTTCAAATGAGAAGTGCTAAATATTTGAGAAGTAGAGAAGTAATCTTGGCCATTTATTCGGTCAAGATCGGTTATAATTGGTCAAAAGTTGCGGCTGTTCCAAAAGTAGAAGGGCAATTTCGTAACTTTTACAAAAAACACGGGATGAGTTCATATATGAATCTGTGTGATTCACATATGAACTATTCATTCATATATGAACCTTTGTAATTCACATATGAACTCTTTATAACTAATTCATATATGAATCTTGTGATTCATATATGAACCTTTGTGTTTCATATATGAAACTAATTAACTGTAGGTTCATATATGAATCAGTTGAACCAATTAACTGATTCATATATGAACCTTTGTGTTCATATATGAACCTTTGTGATTCATATATGAAACTAATTAACTGATTCATATATGAACCTTTGTGATTCATATATGAATTTTTTTTAACTAATTCTCATATGAACAAATTAACTGATTCATATATGAATCACAAAGGTTCATATATGAATTAGCTAAAAAGAGTTTATATGTGAATTACAAAGATTCATATATGAACACAAAGATTCATATATGAACACAAAGGTTCATATATGAATCACACAGATTCATATTTGAACTCGTCCCGTGTATT
Organism: Saussurea involucrata; assembly: GCA_033807775.1. Lineage (NCBI taxonomy): Eukaryota > Viridiplantae > Streptophyta > Magnoliopsida > Asterales > Asteraceae > Saussurea > Saussurea involucrata. The sequence goes on along the minus strand of CM066317.1, from coordinate 51,336,527 downwards.
TTTTACGAAACTACTCCTCTATCTTGTGCAGACCACGCACAGACCACGCGAGAAATTATTCGCTGCTTCTCGGTCAAAGCCGTCGATCTTGACCGAATGAATGGCTAAGATCACTTATTTATTTCTCAAATATTTAGCACTTCTCATTTGAACTTCTCCTTATATATATATATATATATATATATATATATTATTTTTATATATCATTTAGAGTTTTAGACATTTTCTTAAAGAATTGAGAAAATCTTATATCAACTATCTTAATTTACCAACATTAACATATCAGGTAATTTGATTGATTAGATTTAAACTAAGCATTTAGATTAGTACTTACATGTTGGAGGTGTTTGTGGAAAGGGCATGTAGACGTCTGGTTAACTATGTTTTATAGAAACCAAAGATAAATGGTTTATGCGATTTTTAAATTCTTCGTTTAAGCATATGAAAATATGTGATTGGATTGAAATGTGGAGTTTGAAAGATTTTAATCTCTGGTACTAACATTTTATATAAATTGTAATTGCTTATCATATTATTATTTTTTTATTTTTTTATTTTTTTTATTTTTTTTTTATTCTCCGTAACAATAGTTATAAATATAAGTGGACTATGTTTACTTTTTTGTCGATTTTGTTACTTTTTCGTGGACTCGAGCCAAAGAAGCTTTAAAAGTCCAAATTATATATGTTTTTTTAGTTTAAGTTTTAAAGGCCATAAAGGCCCAAACCGCCTAAAGCGGTCGGACCAAACCGCCTAAACCGCGGTCCGGTTTGACCGGTCTGGGCACTTGATGTCAAACCGCTCGGTTTAAAATTTTACCAAACTGCCACTTGTGGTTTGGTTTGTGGTTTGAGGGGTTAAACCGCCCAAACCGGACCGCGAACACCCCTAATTTTCAAGTTGAAAGGAGGAACATTGACCGACAATCTTAGTGTACTCGTTCTCTGACTGTTGGAACTTTGTAGTGATTTCTGACAAATGGGCTTCTAAGGACTTAGTCTTTTTGGAAATCGTGGCACACTCTTCTTTATAATTATTAATTATACACTTGTTGCCAGTTTTTTCGACACTAACATTGTTTTACATGAAAATTATCCATTGTTGAGTTATTTGGTGGATTTTGATTATTTGAGAAGTTTAACTTTATAAATTTTATAAAACACCGACATTGGGATTTTTGGGAAATTTAATAAATAAATTGTAAATGAAAGTATTTTGACTATTTATTGCATAAATGAAGGTTATTTGGTAAAAAAATTGCACTCTTAGTGTTTGTTGGAAATATGCATAGTATATGTTATAGTACGTTTTTTAAAATACGAACGTGTGGGTCTTTGTACTTGGTCATTCCCGACCTTGCGAACATAGTAGAAGTTGTAAACCTTTTAGCTTTGGGAAAATTAGTATTTTGAGTATATTGATGAATGAATCTTAAGTATTGATATTTTAATGATTTTTTTACGAATGTAAATCTTTTGGTATAAATGCACTTTGTTGTGCGCTTTGAAAATGATTTGTCTTAATTTTGAGTTGTGTTGAGTTATTCGTGTCTATGAAGCATGTTTCTCATAAACGTGGGTTATATGTGCTTTATTGCATTATTCGACTTTTTATAAGTGGTCAATTGATTTTTTTTTGTTGAGCTTATGGTTCGGGTTATGACTTTACTGCGTCTTGAGGACATTTATCCGGTTTTAATAAGTTAATGTGGAGCTTTGGATGTGAGTTGCATTTATTGCATTTTATTTGGAGAGTACATGTTTTAAGTGCATGTATCATTCAAGTGGAGTCATGTACTATTAAATTGTAATGCATTGGATCCATAGGCATATGATTCGGCCATATTTATATAGCGGAGAGTCTTGGTATTCTCACTTTGGGAAGTATGCCATTGTGGCATTTTGTGGAGAGGAACCATATTGGGTTGTACTCCGGAATTTTGGGTTTGTGGTTTGATGTTCCAACACTTGTGCACGAGGGTTAAACATCTTGAGTTATCAAGCAAGGAGTCGAGACTCCAAATCTTGAATGCTAGTAAGTAGGCAACAAAGCTTCAATGGAAACCTTGAGGTGTAACTTACTAGAGATGAACATGCAATAAGACCGTGTATCCTTGAGGTGTAGCTGGGGCACAACAGGCAATAAAAAATACGGTGGTGCCACCCGTTGCTAGGTGTGGGACTTGAGGTGTAGCTTATTATAGCAGGCAATGAAGTCTGACTTGAGTTGGAGCTTATTAAAGCAGACAATAGAGTCACGAACTGAGGTGTAGTTCAATAACATGGTTATGTGGCTTAACTTGGTGTTCCGCCACGTACCATGGAAGCGGGTCTCTCCCGTCACCGAAAGGTGTTGTTTGGGTATTTATTTTTATCCATGTTTTCGGTGACGTGTTATATTTATATAGATTGCTTTCCATGATTTATGAGCGGTGTATTATGTCTCATCCTTGTTTGGATGTTTCGAATAATGGAGTTTTATTTACGTTTATATTTCTTTGGAAGTTTAATATTTATTCACGTTTTAAGTAAGTTTTGGATTTGAGTTCATTATTGAGAAAAGCTTTATATTGGAGCTTTCGTCACGGGATTTGTGTGTGTTGGTCCCAAAAGGGTTATACAAGTTTGTAGAAGGGGGGAGGGGTTTGAATACAAACACACGATTTTTACTTTTCTAAATTGTTTATTGATATGTATCAAACTATTTACAACTTGTTGCGGAACAAGATTAAGGAATAAACCTAATCTAAACAAGTTATGAGAAATTTAGAATATTAAAGGAAGAAGGAGATGGCCGAATAACTCATTTCTGAAGTAGGGTTTCCTTTATATATTGCATGCATTTAATGCACAACAATACAACTTTACACGTGGCAGCAGCTGGTTGGTTGCATTGTTTGACTTTGGTAGACAACCTAGTAGCCGCATGATGAACAGTGTAGAATCAGAGTTGGTTGTACGATTATGGACAAAAGATATGTCCTTTCTGACATTTCGTACGGAGGCGTGCAAGGGGGAAAGACAAAAGTAACTTGTAGAGGAAACTTCATGATCAGCGTTCGCTGAATAGTTCTTTATCAGCGAGTGATAAAGTTCAGCATTCGCTAAAGTCTTCTACTTGAAAATTCACGTTGAGTGGACAGGTCTTGGCTTCGCTGATATCCGCATCAGTTCATTAGTAGACATGTCGCTGGTTCTTTGGCTTAATCTTCGACTTCAGCGTAGAACATTGTTGACGTGAAACTTGTCTTCAGAGATCATAAGTAAACAACATATTTTATCAGCGATCATCAGTGAGGCTTGAACAGACTCAGGTCTCACTGATGAACAGTGTCACTGAATATAAATTAAATAACGAGAGTTCCTATCAGCGGTACTAAAACAGTCTTAGTACTTATTGTCACACCCCGCTAAAGCGGAAGTACGGGATGTCACAGTTCAAGGTTTCAATGACTAAGGTAGAAGACAACACACAATCATCATATCACAAAAGTTTACAAAAGTACATCATGTTTCAAAATACAAATTGTCCAAAAACAAAAATTGACATGATAAGGAAAAAGCGTTGGATGCCGCTACTTGTGATGCCTTCTAAAGTTCAACCTTACTTGATATTTCCTGAAAAGCATGTAAATGAGAGGGTCAACTATTGAATAGTTGGTGAGTTCACAGGTTTTCGGTATGCATAACAGTTTTAATGCAAGTTTGTAAATCCGCACAGTGGATTGAGTATTCGGTTGTAGTTATAAAGCAGTTTTGTAAATCCGTACAATGGATTAAGAGTTCGTTTGTCAACATGCGCAAGGTATAATATCGTATGCAATATGTCAAAGTAATGAGCCCACTACCCAAACCTACATGACCGTACACGCCCCAAAGACACATGTTCCTCACAAACATGATAAGTTCGTGGGTAATTATGCACTCGCGAGGTGAGTGGGGTGTCTACCAAATAACGTTATCCATAATATACCAAGAGGCTCGCACAATGAGCTAATGGGTAATGTAGTTCGTACCGGGGACTTTCAAATAAATGTGAAACTCAGAATCAACTAACATAAGCATATATACCATAGCGCGTAAAAGTTCGTAGTAATGTAAATGAGTTTGAGTAAATAGTACAACCGATATATAAGTAAATTGTAACATGCTTTTCACCCCAAAATGTATAAAATAGTAAAAAGGGGCTGTGAAAACTCACGGTGATAAGCGAAGATGTTTCCAAGAGGTTCACGATGCAACCCGCACAACGATCCTACTTCGATCCTACGAAGGTAAGGACACTAGTAAGATTCTATGCTTAAGTCTTAGTCCTTGATATCGCTTAGTTATCCAAATCATCATAAAATGTCTTTGTTGTGTTTAAGTTTATAAGTTATAAGGAATTAACCGAAGTTAGTAATCAATATATAATACGTTACATATGTTAGATTGAGGTTACCGCAATTTCGTCATGACGAGTGACGAAAAGGGTCTAAAGTTAGGAATTATATATAGTATATATATATATACCGCAATTTCATCACAAGAATGATGAAAAGGGTTCAAAATGAAAAGTTAAAATATATAAAATGCATGTACATATAGTATGTAGGTTATATTAACTTACATATGTTAGTATTACCGCAATTTCACCACAAGAAGTGATGAAAAGGGTCTAAGAGTTAGTTTGTAACCATAGCAGAAAGTTATCCTTTGCTGTCCAGAATTTGTTGTCACTTTCAGTTCGTTTTTGGATATCCTCCAGTGGCATTTGGGTTAAGATATTTTATGCCCATATAACGTAATGTGTTAGGAAACTTTTGGTATAAAAACCATAATTTTTGAAGGTAGATAAGTACATGAAATAATTCTTGACGTAAAATCACTACAGAAAGCTTTGCTGTTTGCGCACTGTTTTTGTGAAAAATGTTTGAAGGTCTAAATCTTGGGGTTTTTGAGTTAAACCACTTGGGTTCGAATCTTAACACATAAACATAAATTCCAGAAGAAATTTCACCTTATTTGGTTACATATTGAGAGAGTTATGGCCATTTAAAGAGAGAGGTAGAAATCTGACAGAAACTGTTGGAAAGTAGTTTCAAGAAAATGTATTTAAACATAACTTTTTGAAATGATTTTTGTTCCTTTTGCATGGGATACGATTTGACACTCAACAAATCAGATATTTTCAGATGAAAACTTATTTTTAGACCACTAGTATTACATGCATGCATATCAAATAAAACTATCTTTCCAAAATCTCAAAAGTGATCATCTTGCTTTCTTTTTGAAGATCTCTTTGTTAATCAAGCCTAGAGCTTGTTTTTTCCATGTAAAATACAAAGTTTACTCCACATGCATGGAGATTAAAATATGTATTTGATGTAATAGAAGGTTTTCATAAAGCTTTTAGAGCATAAAAAGGTAGATTTTTGAAGAAGAACACATGCATGCTAGTTAAAATTTTCAAAAGTTCCTTCTTTGATCTTAACATGGGTTTGATCATGGATTCATCACCTTTTTAGCAACATGCAACATGTTTTGGTGATGAATCTACAAACATTAAGAATCAAAGATCTTTTCTAGCAAGAACAAGATTAAGAACAAGAGTAGAAGAAGAAAAACTCAAAAAAAATGAAAGGAAACTAAACAAAAAGATGTGTAGTTTTCATTCTACACTTATAATTACCTTGGAATACTTCAACTCTTGGGTTTTCTTGTGTTTCTTGGCTGAACTATAAGTGAGTATTAGAGAGAAAGTGGAAAGGTTTTTGGGGAGAGAAATGAGAGAAAAGTGTGAGAGAGAGAGAGAGAGGTGGAATGAAAAATGATTTTGAGATGTGAGAAAAATAAAAGAGTGAGAGGTGATATGGGGTGGGATGGCCGGCCATAGAGAAGAAAAGGGAAGAGGTGGAGTGTAGACTTGGTAAAAATGATGGTGTCCATTTCTCTTTTCTTTTTCATTTTAAAAAAAAAGTATTTGTTAAACATTTAAATTAGTTTACATTAATAATAATAATACTTGCTTTTCTTGCTAGTATTTATTTTGTAAAGTATATACATACATATGTATTTAAGGTATTTGGATTGACATTTTATGAGATTTATGGATAATTCACTCATTTAGACGAATGCTAGGCAAAATTCTCAAATTTTCCTAACGATATTGTTTTTACTGCTAATTTCGACTGCGTTGTCTATAATATGAATAACTGAAACGTTCAGTATAGTTCTAACCTGAACGTAAGTTTGACGGTTGTCATACTTATCAGCGATAGTGAAACTCTAATACATATTGTCTACTTACAATTTTCACTAAGTGTTTCTCATAGAGTCATTATCAAATCATTGAGGGTTTGGATCAACAATCTCCCCCTATTTGATTATGACATAGCAATAAAAGAAAATTGCTAAGTAAGAAAACATAAGGATAAAGAGGACTCATAAAATATTTGTCTCATTTACTGTTTTCGGGGATCTTTTAAGTATTGATGGAGAAAAGTACATTCGCTGAAAATTTTCATTAAACTTCGTATAAGTTACAAAGGGAAGCAGAAAAATTATAAGTACAACAAATAAAAAAATTCAAGTACAAAAGATACAACTGATAAAATAGAAGAATTACAGAGTGATCTTATCAGCTATTCAGATTCTTTCTTGACGAGTTCATCAAGAGTATCAGTCTTTGGAATCATCCAATCAGGGACCGTGATTCCCTGTTCCCTTCTTTTCTTTGTTTCGCGGTAGATTTGGTGTTTTAGGAGTGATCCAAGAAGACTGCGTTTGTATTCGCACCAGTATAGTAAATCTCTGAGTTGTTCGATTGGAGTTTTGTATAACTCAGAGATGCGTTGAAAGCGTTCACGACCAAGGAAATCATAGAAGAAAATACCATGAGGATTGCTGATAACTTTACCGGGGACGAAATCTTCAGCTGGAGGTAGAGATGTGTTGAGTCCGGAGAAGTCAGGGTTGGGGCCAAGAACTACTTCATGAGAAAATACAATCCCTGTCTCATTTCTTATTGTCGGGCCCGGAGAGGAAAGAGCCTTCTTCTTTCTTGGAGCAGCTCGTTTCTTCTGAATTGGTGGTGGAGGAATGTCAACCGCTGATGTAACTAAGTCAATTAGTCTATTTATGGCTTCTTGAACATAAGTTTTGAAAGTTGAGTGGGATCACTGAATTGCGATTCTCATTTCCAACCATTCAGGGAAGCCGAACTTGTCCAGGTCTGACACGTAGCAAGTTCTGAAGTGGCCGTTCTCTCTGACAACTTGGACATGTACATCGGTACCTTTATATTATTTTTCAAAGCATATCCCCCTTTCACGTTTATAGCTTTTACCCTTGAAGCATGTTGTCTGTAGTGGCACATCTTCTTACACCATTCAAGTGTGGTGTCACTGACTTTGGTCTTCTCTTGGTGGATCCTCTATGCGTCCTTCATTAGTTTCTTTTGGACAGCGACAAGAAATATTTTTAAGTTTGGATCGTCGAAAGAACGTTGAGCGAGCTCTAGGGCATATTCCATGTCTTTCTCTTCAACCTTCTTTCTTTCAGCGAAGAGTTTCTCAGGTCTGAGGGATTCAACGACTTCATCTTTTGAAAGAATGTTGAGATGAGTAGGAACAAATCGATGATCCTCTAGCTGTTTGATCATAGTTGCTCTCTTTTCAGCTCTTCTTCACTTAGCTTGTGAGGAACTAAGGAAGGTCTTTTGTTGTGAGAGAGCAGTTCTTCTTCTTCTTAAAAAAATGTCATCAGTCCCATCGAGATTTAGGACCGGGATTATTTCATCAGCGCTCGGGGCAGGGATTATTGGAGTTTTAGCAGGAGGAGCTTCAGCGTGATCCTCAAGCAGGGGAGAGGACTAGCTGAAACATAACGATCGTTTAAGTAAGATCATTTGGGAAAATAGATAGAGAAAATAGAGGGTTTTAAGTGTATAGAGGTTTTATGGAGAGGAGGACTGAGGTTGAGAAGGGATAGAGGAGGGATGCAGTGTAAGGGAAGAAAAAGTATTGTACCTGACAAACTGGCTTTTGTAGCAGAATAGTCAGATTATCTTCTGCAGCGATGCCTTTGTTTTTACCCTTATCGGCTTCAGTTGCTGCAAGCTTTTTCGCGGTCCCCTCCCCTAAAGTCTCTTTGAAGACTACCCCTTTGAGAGTAGGGGCCCTTCTGGGTTTGAAGGAGAAGTCAACACCATCATCATCGTCATCATCATCATCATCATCATTTTTAGGTGATGCTGATGGTTCGTCGTCTTCAAGATCGAGGTCTTCTCCTTCTTCCTCAGCTTCTTCTTCCTCGTCGTCGTCAGCAGTTGGTTCTAGGACTTCAACATCATCGTCCTCTTCGAGTTGCTCCCCCTCAGAATCAGAGGGAGGTTTCTTGGTTCCCTCAGGGTTTTCATTTCCCTGAGGTTTGTCAGCAGAAGAAATTATTTTTTCCTCCCTCTCAGCATGGGGAAGGTCTTCATTGATCTTCTCCCCCTCTTCCACATGATGGGTGGGGAGGTAATAAGATCAGCAGCAGCAGTATCATCAGCATGCTTTGGGTCACTGTCTTCTAGGCCAGTGATCCCAACGCAAGTTTCAACCCGTGCTATTATGTCTTCTAGGCCAGAAATAGCAGGGCTGATCTTTTCCAGATTCTCCCTATTAGTCTGAGTGAAGTGTGAGGAAGTACAAGTCGGAGCATTCAGGCGGGAAAGAATTTGCTGCAGTAGAGTTGTCGCAGTGCTCACCTCTGATTTTAGAGTAGACACCTCTCCCTGAAGATTGCCAACCACTGTTTTCAATGATGTGACTTCGTTGGACAGGGTGGTGAATTTTGTGGAGAGGGTGCTGTTGGTAGAGTTCAGGGTGTTGATGGAGGTGGAGTTGTCAGTGATAGCTTGAGCAACGTTGGAAAGACTTCCTTCCACCTTTTCTAGATCAACACTGGACGCTTTGCCTTTCACCTCAGTGGTGAGTGTCTTGAGAGCCTCTCCAGCGTTTGTAACCACTGAAGAGTTGGAGGAGAGAGTGGTGGTGAGAGATTCCACCTTTATAGACAAATCCTTGAGTGAATTGTTGATGTCGCCCAAATTAGGACCTGTAGAAGATAAAAACTTATGAACAAAGGAAAGCTTAGAAGTTTGGGATTTTGAGAAAGGATTGTTTAAGGTGTTGTGTATACCTGTGGGATGGTTGACGAAGTCATCGAAGTTTCGAAAACCTGAATATGTTTCCATGTCACCTTCTAGAGAGCCTTGACGCTTAGAGGTGTCCGCAGGTCCTGTGTTTTGATCCATCATCCGCTATAGATCTTCAGCAGATGTGTCATTCAGTTGAATGACAGTTGTAGTAGAGAAGGGGAAAATAGGTGGAGCGACCAAAGAAATAGAGGGAGGAGTAAGAGTTGAGAAGAGGGATTGGGAAGCAGGTTCAGCGTTGGATCCGCTAAGTAATACTTCTTAAGTACTTAGAGGTGCTGAAGGAGGTGGGTTCTGTTCCAAGTTAACTTTAGCGTTTAGAGACGCTGAAGCGGGAATAGAAGGGGTTGGTTCAGCAGTTGTGGAGGAGCGTTCCACAAAACTATCCAGTGTCGTCTGTAGAGAGACAGGCGCTGAGTCTTCAGCCTAGGAAGGCTTAGGGGGTTGCTCCTTGGAGGTCTTCTTGGGCTTAGGAGCGCCAAGTGGGGTGCCAGAAGGTTTCCTTTTTCTAGAAGGAGTGGATGTTGAAGCCGGGGTATCAGTGGTTGGGATTACCGCTGCCGATGTGGTAGCCGCAGAAGTAGAAGAAGAGTTAGATCTGAGAAGAGGTAAGAGTTTAGAGAGACGTACCTCGTTTGGCAGGGGCTTGAAGTCGAGAACTTTAGGGCCAACCTGTGAGAGTTTCAGGTCGCCCACTTTCGGGTATTTATCTTTCAGCCCTTGTTTGAAGAGAGCGCTGACAAACCAGGGATATGGAACAGTTGTTGGCCTCTTTGTTTCATCCACCCTGAGCATCATATCGTCGAATATGATAATTGCTCAATCGATGTGAAGGCCCTTCAGCAGTGCGTACCCCATAGTCTGTTGGGGTTTGGATGCTTGGTCAGTTGACCCAACCTTAGCTGTCATGCAGCTGATCAGATGAGCGAAGATGAAGTTCATCTCGCTGGGCATTTTGGATTTTTTGATGGCGGTCAGCTTCTTCTCAGGGATTGTGTCTCTCCATGTTTCCCATACATATTGCATTGCATCGAAGAATGCAATGAGGGCTTCTTTATCAGCAGGGTTCTTGGGGTCAAGTAGAGGGACAAAACGTTTTTCCTTTGAATTACCAGGGAGGTTGAGGGCAGCCCTGATTGCGCCGGGAGTAATCTTGGCAGAACCAAGTTCGGTGTCGAAGAGGATGACATCGATCTTTTTCTTAGGGTCTTTGGTGGAGGTAAGTTGAGCTCTTCTGGCAGTGTACCAGAACTGAGCGAGAAGGTGTTTGTGAGCGGGAGGTGTTACTGTCAGAGCTGTCGACAGAGGACAAGTCTGGAGGAAAATGACAGCGTCGTTCAGGTGTGTGATCTGCTTCCTTAGAGGAAAGTTGAAAAGGGCAAAAGGATTGTTTCCTTGAAAGGTTACTTCCTCTATTTTGAAGTTGACATGAGGGGCTTAGAGGAGTTCAATCTTTTTAGGTGTAGTAGGGGGTTGAGCAGTGGGAGCTTCAGTAGATGCCATTTCTGTTCATAATATTTAAACATGAAGAACATGAGGTGAAGATCTTAAAATGGATAAAAGTCCAAAATAAGGGTTTTTAGCTTTTTGTAATTTCCATTTAGAGAAAGAAATGGAAATTAGGGTTTTTCTAGTTTTGAACAAAGATACAAAACATAGAGAATGTTCGTGTTTTCCAGTTTCCTTTTAAAGAAGGGATTCTGGAAAAACATATGGAAGGTATAAGTTTAAGATTTTGGTTTTAAACGTATAAGAACAACTTGAAGAACAAGTTGTGCTTATGAACTTATGAAGAAGATAGAGTTCATGTAAGGAGAGTACATTTTGATCTTGTAAAAACAAGAATAAGATCAAAAGGTTTTACAAAAACAGATTTAAGAAGAGAAATGTAACCTGTTTGAAGCTTGAAATTTGTGAAACACATAAGTTTGTGGTTTAGAAAATCTGAATGCAAAGGAATGCTTTGAGAGTTCTTAGTTCTTGCCTTTAGAGAGAATGAAAGCGTAAAAGGTAAAAATATAAACACAATGGGTTTATATAGTGAGAGTAGAGAGAGAAAAACTATGAGCGGGAAAGTTTTTCATGATGACACGGACACTTCCCTTGAGTTTGATTGGACAAGGAACGAAACGGGCGAACGTGTCAGAGAAAAGCGTGTCATGGTTTATCCGTTGTGATGACGCCACAAACGTCCTTTCATATTTTAAGGTGTGTCTGAGGGTTTTGAAAAACTCAGGGACATTTTTAAAACATGAAGCACTAATTAGAAATTTCAGCGAGATTTTTCAAATTTCAAAATATCACTGAAAGGAAGAGATTTTCAGCGATGCAATTTGTTTTGAAATCTTGCATTCATAGGCGAACGTCAGCGAGTAAGAAAGAACATACCTTGATATCAGCGAATCAATTTTGTTCAGAGAGTAGGTGACTACTAGGGTTATACAAATTCATTTATATCACTGATCAAATGTGAACCACTGAAGATTTTACTCTTCTAAGTTCAGTATTCCAAGCTCACTGATGAGAAAGTTGAATCTTGTCTCATCAAGAGGTTTGGTAAACAGATCAGCTAACTGAAAACCAGTTGGGATAAAATGAAGTTCTATATCACCATTCATCACATGATCTCTGATAAAATGATACCTGATCTCTGAGTTTGGTCCTGAAATCCCTGAGCATCAAAAACCTAAAACCAGGGATGGTTGGTCAGATCAAGATAAGGAAAAAGATGAACTTGCGCAGAAAACTAAAAGAATTATGATCATGGCAATCCCCAACGACCTATTCCAGTCCTTAGATGCATGCGAATCTGCGTATGATCTTTGGAAAGAACTGGAGAAACAACTTGAAAGGGGAGCTAAAACTCAGAAAAACCGAAGGGCTCAGTACATAAACGAATATTACGCTTTTAAAACCCTGACAACTGAATCTCTGCAGACAACGTATGACAGGTTCAACTCTTTGATCAATAATTGCAAGAAGTTCGGCATCCACAGAACTTCTGAAGAGAATAACGTCATGTTTCTCAAAAGTCTGAACGAAGAATGGCTCCAGTTATCTATGTCTTTACAAACCAATCAAGATTTAGATTCCTGGACTCTTTCAGACCTCTACGGAACATTAGTTGGTCATGAGCCTCAAGTAGCACAAGCAAAGACACTAACCATTGCACCTCTTGCTTTGGTTAGTAAATCTACAGAAGAAACAGAGAGGCCGAGAAAAGAAAGAGCGACAGAAGAAAAGAAGAAGGAGAAAAAGAAAAAGGTGGTGGTAGTTGACAACGAAGACGGAGAAATTATGGGAGAGGGAGAGATCACTCTGGCATCAATAGCTACATCCTTAGCTCTATTAACAAAAGAATTCAAAGGAAATCAAAAGAGTTCTAGTAATGACAGATATGGCAGAGATAATAGAGAAAGAAGAGAAGACTGGAGTAGAAGGGATCAAGGAAGAAGAAAAGAATCAGCTGACCGACAGAGGTCAGACGACATAAGAAACGACCAACAGAGGTCGAGTGAAAGATACAACAGAGGAAATGACCGACAGAGGTAAGATGACAAGGCTAGCTACACACCACAAGAATGCTACAAGTGTGGTAAGCCTGGTCATTATGCTAATGAATGCAAATCGGAAAAAGGTGGTGACCGACAGAAGTCCGACGATCGTGCTGGTAACACTTCCCAGAACCAAGGTTGCTATAACTGTGGGAAGCCAGGCCACTTTGCAAATGAATGCAGAAGCAGTCCAAATCGACCACGGAAGAACTCAGCTTTTTACAAAAAGAAAGCTGACTATTATGCTCAAAAGTCTCTCATGGCAAACAAAGTGGTGAACAAGGAAGATTGGGAGTCAGATACAACCTCTGATGATGAATACACCAAAATGCCTTGTTCTGTGGCATGGCAGAAATCAGCTCCGACTCAGACAATGAGGTATCTACTTCAAACTCCACCTCTAGCACTACAGAAGTTGATTTACTTATAATTAAAACTGAAAATATTGAACTGAAAAAGGCTTGTGATGATATTCAGAAAAAGCTCACTTCTTATGAAAGAGAAGCTAGACTTCTCACTGAAGAAAAAGCAAAAAATTTCAAAGAAAAGGAAGAATTAGAAGCAAACTGGAACAAGAATCTATTTCCTTTAAAAGAGAAAATTTCTGAATTAAATACATCTTTAAAATCTAAAACAAAAGAACTTTCAGATTCTGAGAGCGACAGACTAAACATTTTAGCTCTTAAGAAATATTTTCAAAAGGAAAGAGAAGTCCTTTGGCAAGATCTACTTAGAAGAGATGTTTTAATTAAAAATTATCGTGATGCACAAAAGGTGTATGAGAAAATAAATACTCAAATAGGAAGGCGAGGTATTGGGTACAGTGATATCAGTCAAGGTACAGAAAACAAAAATAATAAACCTTTGTCATCTCTATTTACTTTAGGAAAAGTCAACAAACCTAATTTTCCAAACTTAATCTCTGTAAGTAAGAGAGTAAAAGTCTCTGGGGAACCTCACATAAGGAAACCCTTGAAGATGATAAATGTATGGTTTGAAAACACAGATTTATCACCTTCAACCTCTGTCAAAAGAGGATCCAAACCAAAGAGATTTATGAAAACTCTAGATCAAATAGGAATCTTCAAGTTTCGTAAACCAGAGACTTAAACTCAAGTTTCTTTTGTCTGCACAATAGATTCTGAAAAGAAATTATCTGCAGAAGCACTTGAGTTCAAACCAATCTTTTCAGAAGAAAAACTAAGAAATATAATTGAAAAGGAAATAATGGAAATCGGGAAAATATATATTTTGAAAAATCTATGTACACCTTCTGTAGATCAAAAACTCTCTGAAGAGATCTTATCAGACACCTCTGTTGACTTAGAAAATGTTTTTTCAGATGAAGAAAGCAAGTATGACACATGCTCGGAAAATCCAGCCTATGTCGAAAGAAATATTGATGACTCAACCTCTGTATATGAGGACAATTCATCATCTGACGAATCAGAGACTGACAGAATAGAAAATATTCATTGTGACACGGAGGTTATTAAACAAACCTATGAAGTTCTTAACTGGACTATTTCTCCAAAGGAGAAAATCACTGGAATTCCTATCTGTCCAGACTTTTTGGATATGTGCATACAAGCCAAAACCTCTATTGAGTTTGAAAATTTCAAACAACATAAGTTAATGTCCTCTCAAAATCCAAAAGATTCAAAGTTTTTAAAACCCTTAAAAATTAAAGACAAACCAACATGGCAACAAAAGGGTAAATGGCCAAAACCTAACAAATCTTTTTCTTCTGTGACAGTGAAATCAACAGAAGTTCACTACAGAAGGGACTCACAGAAGGCTGCTACAAACAAAGATTTTTGCCAACAATCTAATCTACATAAATCTTCTTGTAATAGGAATCCATATGATAGAATAGAATGTAATGCCTCTGTGGCCCAGTTTAATGCTTTCAATGAAAATTTCAAACAAATCACTTCTGATGTTCTATACTGTCATTGCTTTGATCTAATGTTCAAATTGAATAAACATTTCTGTAGTTCAAAGTGTTTTCTCTCTGCACCTAAATCAAATATTAAAGAGAAACAAACTGATTCTTCGACAAAAGATAAAATGTATTTCAAGAATGCTAAGGCAGACTTGAAAAATTCTGACGAAACTGGACCCATGTGGATATGGGTACCTAAACTCTTTGATTGTCTTGCAGAAACAGTATGTGCCAATATGGTATCTAGACTCCGGATGCTCAAGGCACATGACTGGCAACAGAGGTCTTCTATCCACATACCAAGAAAAACAAGATGGTGGATCAGTGACTTTTGGAGACAATAAAAAGGGGCATATTAAAGGCTATGGAGTCATAAAGAAAGAAAATATCACCGCACACAAAGTTGCATATGTTGATGGCCTTAAACACAACCTACTCAGTGTCAGCCAACTTTGTGACACGGGATTCGATGTATTGTTCAAAAGAACATTTTGTTCTCTACTAAGTGAAGACACCGGAATAGAACTTCTGCGAGCCAAAAGAAAAGGTGATCTGTATCTAATGAACTTCAATGCCAAAAACAAGGACAACATTTGTCTTGTTGCAAGCAAAAGTGAAGAAGCCTGGCTATGGCACAACAGGTTCTGTCACTTAAACTTTCATACTCTAGATAAACTGGTAAAACTTGATCTGGTCAAAGGTTTACCTAATGTTAAATTTAATAAGGATCATTTATGCTCTGCCTGTGAAATGGGAAAGCTCAAAAGAGCTTCCCACAGAGGCAAAACTGATGTATCTTGTCCTAGGCCTCTGTACATGCTTCACGTTGACCTCTGCGGTCCAATCGCTATACAGAGCCTAGGTGGCAAAAATATATACTTGTCTTAATTGATGAGTATTCACGATTTACATGGGTTGAATTTGTCAGAAAGAAATCAGATGTTCCATGCATCCTGATTAATCTAATGAAAAGAATCCAAGTTCTTTATGAGTGCAGAATTCTGAAGTTACGAAGTGACAATGGCACAGAATTCAAAAACTCTGTCATTGAAGCCTATCTCACAGAAGAAGGAATATCTCAGAACTTCTCTGCCGCTCGCACTCCACAACAGAACGGCATGGTCGAACGAAAGAACCGCACGCTCGTGGAGGCTGCAAGAACCATGCTTTCTGCATGCGGATTACCAATGACCTTTTGGGCAGAAGCAATTTCAACTGCTTGCTATACCCAAAATCGTTCAACAATCGTGAAAAGACACATCAAAACTCCTTATGAATTGATCAACAAACGGCGACCAAACATCAAGTTTCTCCATGTATTTGGATGCAAATGCTTTGTCTTAAACGACAGAGACTCAAGAGGAAAGTTTGAAGAAAAGGCTGACCAAGGCAAGTTCATCGGGTACTCTGCCGCTTCCAAAGCCTACAGAGTTTACCTTCTGAAGTCACGCACGATAGTAGAAAGCATCAATGTATCCTTTGATGACTCATTCCAAAAGACTTCTGAACAAGAACTCGGGCTAAACAAGGAAACTTCTGGCATTTAAAAATAAATGAAGATTTAGGTCTTCTATTTCAAGAGATGTTCAACGACGATGTGGATACCTCTGCTGGAACCAACAGCACATCTGCAGAATCACCTTCTGTAACTACTACAGGAGATACGACAACAAAATATTCAACAACAGAGGTAATCCAAATACTAACAAACCCAACAGAGGAAGCAACACCAGAAGAAACGCCAGAGGGAAGTGAAGATAAAACCACAATACCTACAGAGAAGGAAATTCTAACTCTAATACCCATTCCTACAGAAGCTGAACTAAACACATGGGCAGAACCATCAACCACTTCAACTACAGAAGTTCAACTTGATGACTCAAATGATCATCTTCCACGGACAACTCAATGGACAAAAATCCATCCTCAAAGCCAAATCATCGGTAATCCCACTGATAAGGTAAAAACAAGATCATCTTCTGCAAACTTTTGTTTCTTTACCAACTTTATTAGTGTGATCGAACCGAAAAAGATCTATGAGGCCCTGGAAGACCCAAACTGGGTGGATGCTATGCAAGAAGAGCTTCTGCAGTTTGAGCGAAACAAAGTCTGGACTCTAGTACCTCTGCCACGAGGGAAACAGGCCATAGGGACTAAGTGGGTCTTCAGAAACAAAAAGGATGAGGATGGAGTGATCATTCGAAATAAAGCAAGACTGGTGGCCAAGGGATATCGCCAAGAAGAGGGCATAGATTACGATGAAACTTTTGCCCCTGTTGCACAGCTCGAAGCAATAAGAATTTTCTTAGCCTTCGCAACCCACAGAGTTTTTAAAGTATATCAAATGGATGTGAAATCTGCCTTTCTCAATGGTGAAATTCAAGAAGAAGTATACGTCCAACAACCACCAGGGTTTGAAAGCTCAAAGTACCCAATGTATGTCTATTACCTCGACAAAGCTCTATATGGACTGAAACAGGCTCCAAGAGCATGGTACGAAAGACTTTCTACCTTTCTTCTCAATAACAACTACAAAAGAGGTACCACTGATACAACTCTGTTCTTTAAAGGTGAAGGAGATGAGCTTATTCTTGTACAAATATATGTAGATGACATTATTTTTGGGTCTACAAATGCAAAAAATGTAAAGATTTTGAAAAGCTCATGCAGAGTGAGTTTGAAATGAGTATGATGGGAGAATTAACCTTTTTCCTCGGACTTCAAGTCAAACAAACATCAGAAGGAATTTTCATAAACCAATCAAAATATGTCTCTGACATACTTGGACGATGTGGATACCTCTGCTGGAACCAACAGCACATCTGCAGAATCACCTTCTGTAACTACTACAGGAGATACGACAACAAAATATTCAACAACAGAGGTAATCCAAATACTAACAAACCCAACAGAGGAAGCAACACCAGAAGAAACGCCAGAGGGAAGTGAAGATAAAACCACAATACCTACAGAGAAGGAAATTCCAACTCTAATACCCATTCCTACAGAAGCTGAACTAAACACATGGGCAGAACCATCAACCACTTCAACTACAGAAGTTCAACTTGATGACTCAAATGATCATCTTCCACGGACAACTCAATGGACAAAAATCCATCCTCAAAGCCAAATCATCGGTAATCCCACTGATAAGGTAAAAACAAGATCATCTTCTGCAAACTTTTGTTTCTTTACCAACTTTATTAGTGTGATCGAACCGAAAAAGATCTATGAGGCCCTGGAAGACCCAAACTGGGTGGATGCTATGCAAGAAGAGCTTCTGCAGTTTGAGCGAAACAAAGTCTGGACTCTAGTACCTCTGCCACGAGGGAAACAGGCCATAGGGACTAAGTGGGTCTTCAGAAACAAAAAGGATGAGGATGGAGTGATCATTCGAAATAAAGCAAGACTGGTGGCCAAGGGATATCGCCAAGAAGAGGGCATAGATTACGATGAAACTTTTGCCCCTGTTGCACAGCTCGAAGCAATAAGAATTTTCTTAGCCTTCGCAACCCACAGAGTTTTTAAAGTATATCAAATGGATGTGAAATCTGCCTTTCTCAATGGTGAAATTCAAGAAGAAGTATACGTCCAACAACCACCAGGGTTTGAAAGCTCAAAGTACCCAATGTATGTCTATTACCTCGACAAAGCTCTATATGGACTGAAACAGGCTCCAAGAGCATGGTACGAAAGACTTTCTACCTTTCTTCTCAATAACAACTACAAAAGAGGTACCACTGATACAACTCTGTTCTTTAAAGGTGAAGGAGATGAGCTTATTCTTGTACAAATATATGTAGATGACATTATTTTTGGGTCTACAAATGCAAAAAATGTAAAGATTTTGAAAAGCTCATGCAGAGTGAGTTTGAAATGAGTATGATGGGAGAATTAACCTTTTTCCTCGGACTTCAAGTCAAACAAACATCAGAAGGAATTTTCATAAACCAATCAAAATATGTCTCTGACATACTTGAAAAATATAGCCTCTCTGATGCCTCTGTCATGAAAACCCCAATGGCCACTGGAAATAAACTTTTTTCAGATCAAAATGGCATCTCTGTCGAGTGCACGCTTTACAGAGGAATGATTGGGTATTTATTATACTTAACAGCCAGTAGACCTGACATAATGCATGCAACATGCCTCTGTGCAAGATATCAAGCTAATCCTAAAAAGTCACATTATATTGCTGTAAAGAGAATCTTCAGATACCTTAGAGGGACCAAAAATCTTGGCCTCTGGTATCCACAGAACTCTGGTTTTGGACTAAAGGCATACACAGATTCAGATTATGGAGGATGTAAACTCGACAGAAAAAGTACCTCTGGGAGTTGTCAATTCCTAGGTGAGAAATTAGTAAGTTGGACATCAAAGAAACAGAATTGTGTCTCAACATCTACAGCAGAAGCTGAATACGTTGTTGTTGCTAGCTGTTGCTCTCAAGTTCTGTGGATGAAGACTCATCTGAAAGACTTTGGTCACATCATCTGCAAAATCCCCATCTTCTGTGATTCCAAAAGTGCAATTGCCATATCTGCCAATCCAGTACAGCATTCAAAGACAAAGCACATAGATATCAGGTATCACTTTTTGAAGTATCATGTTGAAAACCAAACCATCGAGATGCATTTTGTACCAACAGAATTTCAGCTTGCTGATTTATTCACCAAGGCACTTGATGAGAAAAGATTTCTTTACTTGGTGGTAAATTAGGAATGCTAAATATGTCTTAATCTCTGTAAGTATCTTATCTTCATTTAAAATTTTGTATAAATTTTGTTTACATATATATATATATATAGATACTTTTGATAAATATTTTGCTTTCATATGTAAACTCTAAAAATCTCAAAACTAAAAACAAAAGAGCTTCTGTAGGACTCCTCAGAACCTCTGATACACTTGACCTATGTTATAAACATTACTTCTGATATTTTGAACCAAGCATAGGTTAAGGGGGAGAAGAAAGGGAACTACTTGATCAACAAAGGCTGATTAGATCAAGGGGGAGCAAAAGGAGACCTTGCTTAATCTACAGAGATTTATAAGTCAAGGGGGAGCAAAGGAAGAGATGAAATCAACAGAAGAAAATAACTTTGTCGGACAAAGAAGAACAAAAAGGTTGGTATCTCGTACAAATTCTTTATGAAAATAATTTTCTAGGACACAAATTTCTAAATATGTTCTAGAAACATTATTAAACACATTCCAAATGAAATTTGATCAAAAAGGATATTGAGTTTTCCTTTATTAGAAATTTAAGGTCACAGACCCTCTGCTGAGTCCAACAGAGGTTCTGCAGGAACAGGCTCTGATCATAAATCAATAATCTTGGAAACTCTGTCGATCACCTTAGATATCAATTTCAAAAAGAATCTTCGTGTACTAATGCACTGCAACAGAAGTCAATGATCACAAAGTTCTTCCCACACAAATAGAACTTCTGTAGACCATCTCGTGTCTAAAACAGACATTGCCGCATTAAATTAATTTTTCAAAAGCAATTTTCTAGGACACCAGCTTTCAAATCGGTCCTAAAAACATTGTTAAAACAATCAAAAACCTGGATGATCAAAAATGTTTATAAATTGTTAGATATGAGAAATTTCTTGTCTCAGAGCCTCTGCTGACTCTGACAGAGGTCCAAAAACCTCTGTAAAGGAGTTTCTATACTAATAATTTATCGATCCTCTCCATGGACTTTTCAACCATTTTTTTGTGAAGGTACAACCTACAGAGGCAAGAAAAACAAGGTTTTCAAATCACAGAGCCTCTGTCAGTTGTTACATTGGGCATTTCTGGAACGGTAACGGTAACTTTTCTGCGAGTGAGAATCATGTGGAGGTAAATAAACCCACGCGCCTAGCATTTAATAAGGCCGCACTCGACGTCTCGTCATAACTGACACAGATGACGTGTCATCTTTTCATTGGACCTACATGGAGCACGTTCCTCTGGAAAGTTGAACCCGCCGTAACCACTCAAGTGCGGACCCCAAATATTATTTACCTCAAAATATTAACCCTTTCAGATTCTACGGTTGCATACTCAGTATAAAACCCAAGTTACTTCTCCTCACAAAAACTTTACTTACTTCTTCTCCGACGAACCTGCAACTATTCTAAAATCTTCACCTTTCATCACAAAAATGGCTTCCAGTTCCCACGCTGCTCAGAACTCTCCGGCGAACTCTCCTCCACAATCCCCAGTACATTCAGAGCACTCCCATAACCCTAACTTCGCCGTAAATGCAGAAACAGAAAACTCCGGCGACTCTGCAAACTTTGCTCCAACCACCAACCTTCAACATTTTCTGAACAAAGAACATTTTGAGGATGTTCTTCCATTAAAATCCAACAACTGCTACCTTGTACCCTCATCAACAGCTTTCGGCGAAGCCCATGCTCTTCTCCTCAATATTATGGAAAACCATATAATATACCCCCTCCTTTCCAAAACCCCAACCAAAATCCCTGCTCGATATCTGAATCAATTTTGGCAAAGTTGCCGATTTGATTCAGATGATTCTCTGATAAAGGGCTATATTTCAAAGCCAGACAAGTCTGAGTACCTCGAACTCATGTTCAACAGAACCATGTTCTCACTTGAGTTCAACCTGTCAACCAGAGGTCTACTTGGAATCAAGAAATATGCTGAGGTTCCGACGGATGAGGAGCTCTGTCGATTTGTAGAAATGTTAGGGTATAACACAACCCTAAGGAAACGCAATGATTTCTGCAGAGGCAGACTACCACCTCTGTGGAATACCCTCTTCTCCATCTTAAATCGTTGCCTCACAGGGAAAACCGGTAGCCCTGACCAAAGCTCATACCAGATCCTGACCATCATGTATGGGATCTATTACGATCTTCCACTCGATTATGCCACCATCATGATGCAGGAGATAGTAAATACAATAGACAGAAAGATTGCAACCCAAAAGGCCAAGAGGAACACACCAGGATATCTGCCACCTCTACAATATCAGAGAATACTAGGAGTCATATTCGAGCCTCTACTTCTAATGGAGAAATGGCCAATGGAAGGGCCAACTGTAAAACTCTATCCCATGAACAAAAACGTTCCTACAGAGCATGAAGACGACTATCCTCATTGCAGACCTCTGTCGAACAAGCTTCTGTCATATGCAAGGGAGAAAGAAATAAAGTTAGAATATATACGCGCCCACAGGACTCCAGAACCAAGTCCTGTTACACCCCCCGCGTCTAGGAACCCCCTTAGGTATAGATATAGTAGAGAGGATGACAAAAGAAGAATGGGCCAAAGCTTTGGAAAAACATCATCCAGTACAAGCACGGTTCAAAGCCCAAAGAGAGAAAATATACCCCTCTTCTTCCAAGAGAAAAACCTCTGCATCAATACCCAAAAAGAAGAGCAAGAAAAGAAAACCCACAGAGGAAACTACAACCTCTGCAGCCCAACCTTCTTCTCCACCACATGCTACAGAAACAACAACTTCTGAACCTCCCTCCCCTCCAAAACAAAAGAAACGAAAAACCAAATCAACAGAAGAGGGAGCCCCGAAGCCAAAGAAGAGGAAGTCAAAGAAGAAGAAACCATCAACACCTCCGCATGTCATCACAGAGGATGTCGAACAGGAAGAGGAAGATCAGACGATACCTCTGCAACCTCCCTCCCCAATAGTCTATACAGATCAACAGGGAGATTTTAATGCCTTCCTCAACAATCCCGACATTTCTCACACCTTAGATCCATCAGGATGGGTCGCAGAACCATTGGATCAGAACATTCACGATCAGACTATAGAGGTTCTGCGCACAACAAAAGAAGTTTCCACAGCTCATTCCAGTTTTGACACTCAACGTCGAACCCCTCAACATACAATAGAGGTCATATATGCAGCTCAAGGTACACAACCTATGCACCCTCATGTTCTAAAACTCATAGGATCTCATTTTATATATGATTCCTTGAGAAAAGAAGCAGAAGCAGAAGAGACTAGAGTGGAAACCTCAGAAAAAGAGGCAGACATAGACTTTACAATAGAGGAAGAGGTTAGGGTAGAAACCACAGAGGGTTCTGCAGAAAAAGATGCCACAGAAGTAGAAGGCACACATCCCCAACCCCCTCCCAGTGCAACCCACATTTCTGATACCGCCGGTCTAGCGGCAAAGGGTATCATTGAAAAAGAGCAGCACAGCTCGATCCTTACCCCACCCAGCCAGCCAGAGGTTACTCTTTCAACCTATGTGCCTATTATAACCGGGGAAACCATTCCTGGGGAGTCCTCTCGAAAGGACTCACCCATTGTTCGTGATTCATCGCCTAGAATCACATCTGACATCCCCGCAGAGGAATTCGTTTCCTCTGCCACGCACACAAAAGTAGGGCCAAACCTCCTTTCAGAGAGGAGTAGCGAGCACAATGACGAAGAGACTCTAGACAAGTCTCCAAGTCAACAGAAGGACATTCCAATACCCACCTCTGGAGTGGATTTGGACACTGACCTTCACAGAACTTCTGTAGAGGATGAAACACAAGTTTCTCCTCGAGGATCAGAAGGAAAACCTTCCACCCTCAACGTAAAAATTAGGGTGAACAAAGGTGTCCAAGGAACAAGGACAAACTCTGGAGACGAATGTGTTCCTCCAGAGGTTACAATGAGTTCACATGTATCAAGGGATGAGTTCCAAACCCTTGTCACCTCTGTAAACCAAACAATGAGAGAGTTGCAAAGCTCTTTCAAATCTTTTGCAGAAACTACATCCTCGGCCATCTCCAAACTGAATACCAAAATGGACAATATGTCCACAGAAGTACAAAAAGCCATCGCCCAGATGAAGGCCACTACAACAGAAACTGCCACCTCTGCAGCAACTGACTTTGAAAAAGCTGCAACCTCTGCATTCAATGACTCTGTTAAAAATTTCCTACAAAAACTCATAGACCAATCCTCTACTTCTAAGGGCCTAACACCATAAGACATAAAGAAGGCCTTAGAAGAAGTTCAAGAGCAAACACTGCAAAACACTCAAGCCATGAAGCCTTCTGACTACATGACCAGAGTTCAGCTCACAGAACTTGGCCAAGGAATCCTTGATCAAATGACAGAGTTCATCAAAGCCTTCACATCTGCCAACGCGAACTACGTCAGAGAATTTCAAGCTAGCGACGGCAAAATGCGCTTCAACATAGAAGCAGAGGTTGAAACACTACTCGGCCTCTGTGATGACTTGTGCACGAAGATGATAGCTGCATGGGCTGTTCCTCCAAAGAAATCAGATACAACATGCAGGGCAGAGGGTATGTCAGATGTAAATCAGGATGACTCTGACAATGACCATCATGGTCCATCAGATCATCTTGAGGGGGAGAAACAAGGGAGAACCAAAGGAAAACAGCTGCAAGCAATCCACCAATATCAGCAGAACCAATTTCCTCTGCACCCCCAACCCAAACCCAAACTCAGGGAACTCAACAGAGTCCCATAGAGGAAACACCAGCCTCTGTGGAAACCACCTCTGTTATTGAAAAAGATGTCCCTCAAGTTCAAATCCTGACATCTTCATCCTCAGAAGAACTTCCCAATTCTCCACCAAAATCAACAACCTAACCCAAAACACACCCAAGAAGAAAATCCATTGCCCATAAACCAAAAAGATCTAAACGCTCTGCTACTTATGTCCTAAAGAGAATGGAGTTCGTATCAAATTTCAGAGCCGCAAGACGTTTTGATATCCCTCCACAAACCACAACCGAGCTTACAGAAGAAAAATCCACAGAACCATCCCCACCAAAGTCATTAGAAATTGAAAAGTCAAAAACAACAGAGGCAATCCCCTCTGTCGAACAAGCTTCTGTCATATGCAAGAGAGAAAGAAATAAAGTTAGAATATATACGCGCCCACGGGACTCCAGAACCAAGTCCTGTGACACCCCCGCGTCTAGGAACCCAGTTAGGTATAGATATAGTAGAGAGGATGACAGAAGAAGAATGGGCCAAAGCTTTGGAAAAACATCATTCAGTACAAGCATGGTTCAAAGCCCAAAGAGAGAAAATATACCCCTCTTCTTCCAAGAGAAAAACCTCTGCATCAATACCCAAAAAGAAGAGCAAGAAAAGAAAACCCACAGAGGAAACTACAACCTCTGCAGCTCAGCCTTCTTTTCCACCACATGCTACAGAAACAACAACTTCTGAACATCCCTCCCCTCCAAAACAAAAGAAACGAAAAACCAAATCAACAGAAGAGGGAGCCCCGAAGCCAAAGAAGAGGAAGTCAAAGAAGAAGAAACCATCATCACCTCTGCAGGTCATCACAGAGGATGTCGAACAGGAAGAGGAAGATCAGACGATACCTCTGCAACCTCCCTCCCCAATAGTCTATACAGATCAACAGGGAGATTTTAATGCCTTCCTCAACAATCCCGACATTGCTCACACCTTAGATCCATCTAGATGGGTCGCAGAACCATTGGATCAGAACATTCACGATCAGACTATAGAGGTTCTGCGTACAACAGAAGAAGTTTCCGCAGCTCATTCTAGTTTTGACACTCAACGTCGAACCCCTCAACATACAATAGAGGTCATATATGCAGCTCAAGGTACACAACCTATGCACCCTCACGTTCGAAACCTCATAGGATCTCATTTTATATATGATTCCTTGAGAAAAGAAGCAGAAGCTAAAGAGACTAGAATGGAAACCTCAGAAAAAGAGGTAGACATAGACTTTACAATAGAGGAAGAGGTTAGGGTAGAAACCACAGAGGGTCCTGTAGAAAAAGATGCCGCAGAAGTAGAAGGCACACATCCCCAACCCCCTCCCAGTGCAACCCACATTTCTGATACCGCCGGTCTAGCGGCAGAGGGTATCATTGAAAAAGAGCAGCACAGCTCGATCCTTACCCCAGCCAGCCAGCCAGAGGTTACTCTTTCAACCTCTGTGCCTATTATAACCGGGGAAACCATTCATGGGGAGTCCTCTCGAAAGGACTCACCCATTGTTCGTGATTCATCGCCCAGACTCACATCTGACATCCCCGCAGAGGAATTCGTTTACTCTGCCACGCACACAAAAGTAGGGCCAAACATCCTTTCAGAGAGGAGTAGTGAGCACAATGACGAAGAGACTCTAGACAAGTCTCCAAGTCAACAGAAGGACATTCCAATACCCACCTCTGGAGTGGATTTGGACACTGACCTTCACAGAACTTCTGTAGAGGATGAAACACAAGTTTCTCCTCGAGGATCAGAAGGAAAACCATCCACCCTCGACGTAAAAACAGGGGTGAACGAAGGTGTCCAAGGAACAAGGACAAACTCTGGAGACGAATGTGTTCCTCCAGAGGTTACAATGAGTTCACATGTATCAAGGGATGAGTTCCAAACCCTTGTCACCTCTGTAAACCAAACAATGAGAGAGTTGCAAAGCTCTTTCAAATCTTTTGCAGAAACTACATCCTCGGCCATCTCCAAACTGAATACCAAAATGGACAATTTGTCCACAGAAGTACAAAAAGCCATCGCCCAGATGAAGGCCACTGCAACAGACACTGCCACCTCTGCAGCAACTGACTTTGAAAAAGCTGCAACCTCTGCATTCAATGACTCTGTTAAAAATTTCCTGCAAAAACTCATAGACCAATCCTCTACTTCTAAGGGCCTAACACCATAAGACATAAAGAAGGCCTTAGAAGAAGTTCAAGAGCAAACACTGCAAAACACTCAAGCCATGAAGCCTTCTGACTACATGACCAGAGTTCAGCTCACAGAACTTGGCCAAGGAATCCTTGATCAAATGACAGAGTTCATCAAAGCCTTCACAGCTGCCAACGCGAACTACGTCAGAGAATTTCAAGCTAGCGTCGGCAAAATGCGCTTCAACATAGAAGCAGAGGTTGAAACACTACTCGGCCTCTGTGATGACTTGTGCGCGAAGATGATAGCTGCAGGGGCTGTTCCTCCAAAGAAATCAGATACAACATGCAGGGCAGAGGGTATGTCAGATGTAAATCAGGATGACTCTGACAATGACCATCATGGTCCATCAGATCATCCTGAGGGGGAGAAACAAGGGAGAACCAAAGGAAAACAGCTGCAAGCAGTCCACCAATATCAGCAGAACCAATTTCCTCTGCACCCCCAACCCAAACCCAAACTCAGGGAACTCAACAGAGTCCCACAGAGGAAACACCAGCCTCTGTGGAAACCACCTCTGTTATTGAAAAAGATGTCCCTCAAGTTCAAATCCTGACATCTTCATCCTCAGAAGAACTTCCCAATTCTCCACCAAAATCAACAACCTAACCCAAAACACACCCAAGAAGAAAATCCATTGCCCACAAACCAAAAAGATCTAAACGCTCTCCTACTTATGTCCTAAAGAGAATGGAGTTCGTATCAAATTTCAGAGCTGCAAGACGTTTTGATATCCCTCCACAAACCACAACCGAGCTTACAGAAGAAAAATCCACAGAACCATCCCCACCAAAGTCATCAGAAACTGAAAAGTCAAAAACAACAGAGGCAATCCCCATCATACCCACAGAAACCTCTACACCCAAACCAACAGAAGCAATCCCAGAAAGTCCAAAACAGGCAACAGGTTCTGAGCCTCCCCAAGCCAAAAATAAAGGAAAGGGTATCATGACAGAAGAACAAAAGAAGAAAAAGACAATGCCTCAGACAACAGAGAAGTTGATAAAGAGCTCATTCGATGCCTTTGTCACTCCTAAACCTGAAGAAGACTGGGCATTCAATTCAGATCCTCTGTCAGATATTCCGATCCTTGATCCAAAAGCAAAGGTAACAGAGGGTAGGGTTGCAGAGATAAAGTGAAAAATGGATGCTCTGCGAAGACCAATACCACCACCGACTACACAACATGCAGAAATGGAAGAGGTGGTGTATAGGTATCTTTACAGACAGCAATATCAGAACAATCCT
The DNA here is from genome assembly GCA_033807775.1 of Saussurea involucrata. NCBI lineage: Eukaryota > Viridiplantae > Streptophyta > Magnoliopsida > Asterales > Asteraceae > Saussurea > Saussurea involucrata. Next base: position 51,308,908 of record CM066317.1, on the reverse strand, counting down.
ATGCCACACATCGAAGATCCTCAACTCAGAGCTGACCTTGACAACACCTTCACCAGAACAAAGCCAAAAGCAAGGGCAGAAGTCTTCTCAGAATCCAAAATTGAAAAGGTAATTTATTGCAAATTCTCTCAAACGAGAACCTTTCCAAAGATCAGGTACAACATCTACAAAGTAAAAAGGGAGAACAAGTCCGAAAATCAATTCGCAGATGCCGATATAAGGAACTTGAACCCCTACGATCTGCCAGATCTTCTACTTTGGACGAAAGAAAACTTCGACACCGATGCTAACAGAAGGGCCTATCAAGTATTCAGGCAAGCGATGAGGGAAAAGCTTTTGATATATAGCATGATAGACTTTCAACTGGGAAGAGATCTTGGAGTCAGAAATCTAAGTCTGACACCACCAGAGGATCACTGCCCACCTTCTGCCATACCCAACTCAATCATAACAACACCAAGGTACGGGTTAGTGTATAAGGATCATGCTGGTCAAGTAAGACTCTTTGTGGAAATGGACTGTCAGAAGTATGCAACCAGCCCTCTAAACAAGTTCAGATCAATCCTAGAAGAGAACAGAGGTACTGAGCTTATGAATCGAAAATCAGCAGAAAGAATGATCAGAGAAATAGATGCTACAATTGGCTTAAGAGAACTCTGTATCAAATTCTATCACGAGCTCAGAGAAGTGGGATTCGACAACAGAAGTTTCAATGACTTCAAAGATGCAAATGTCTAAATCTCATTTTTACATATCTCTGTAATCTTTAAAAAGAAATGAAATGAATCTTTGAGGTATTGTTTAACCTCTGTCTATTTTACTTAGCCTAATTATGCATAAAGTCAAATTTTCATTTTTCAATACTTAGGGGGAGATTGTTAGCTCCAAATATTCATAATATTAGAAGTATTGAAAAATAGGCCAAGTATAGAAGACTTCCACAGAAGCTCTGCGGAGTGCCACAGAAGCTACACCGAAGTAAATAAGATCATTCAAGAAACACCAAGATCAAAGATAGCCAGAAGATTGCTCACAAAGAACCGAAGGACCTACAGAAGAATGCTCACAAAGGACCGAGCCGCAGAACCTCTGTCACCTTTGACAGAGCCTCTGCGGTTCAGACTGAAGACTTGGAAGATATTTATAATATCTTGCCACTGTTACAGGAATATCTTACCACTGTTTCAGAAATATCTTGCTACTGTTCCAGGGTCCGTTCATCAACTTGTACAAAGCATGGTCTAACAACAACACGTGTCAAACTCCGATAGGCATCCTTACAAGTTGATATTAGCGCATTTAATGCATGCAGGTTTCCAACTGTTCATGCCATCCCTTCTCTCCTGTAGCAATAGTCCTTTTGTCTAGAATAGTTCTTTTATTGTAGTATAAAATGAAGACTCATGTTGAGTTCTTCTTTACCAGCTAACACACAAGCCAACAACGCACATGACACACAAAAAACACTTGCACACAATTAAAGTCAAATCTGTTCTTAGTGTTCTTCATCAAATACAGTAAACTTTGAGATATTAATCTGTTCTTCATATACTGTTTATTTGGTATTTTGTGTTGTTTCTATACAAACATATCTATTAGTTCTTCAAATACGCTTCCGCAACACATCTTATTTGAACTAATAGATTAGATAATCTTTGTTAATCAAATACGGGAACCAACAGTTAACAAGCCCACGGCCCGTTCACTAACTAGGCTCAAAATAAAGAAATACAATTTAAACCCTTGAACTTTAATTCAACATAAAATGACCCTAACAGTGTGCTTGTTATGATTGGTATAAATGCTTTCATAACTGATTTTATAAACTGAAATATTTTGGTGTGACTTGGTGTGGAGGGAACTCACTAGACCTCATGGTCTAACCCTCGCTTTTCAAAACTAAAACCTTTTCAGGCAAGCAGGTAGCCGAGAGCACGTTTAGAGGTTTTAAGCAAGACGTGGGTCGGAGCTTGTGTTTAGAAGAAGTAGAATAACTTCCTTTTATGTCTAGTTAGATCTCTCAGCTGTATTTAGGGTTATTTTCGTGAACCCTGTGTTGTAAATCTAGATAGTGTGATCACGTTGAGCCATTTTTGGCGTTTTAATTTAAAGAGGTAGCTTTAGCTTGTATGTTTAAATTTGGGTTGTTACATTTATCAAATCATGCAAAAATCCCAAATGTGGGTGTTTTGCAAGGTTTATAAAATTTAACACTTCAAATAATCAATCCCACCAAATAACTTAACAATTGATGATTTCATGTAGAAACTTGAATCCTCACGTCAAATCTTCCAAAAATCATAACCACAACATGAATCTACCAACAAAACACCTCTAGGTCACCAATCAAAGCACCACAAGCTCCAACTCTTCAAAATGGACAATAGGTTGGATGAAACCCTAGAAAACTTGGTGAAGAAAATGAAGTGGGGAGGGTTCTAGCTTTAGCTTCCCAAAACCACTTGAAATCTTGAATCTTGGGGCTTAATGGCTCAAAATCGGTTTTGGAGCCTTAGGGTTTCGGTTTGGGAGAGAAAGGGAGGAAGTGGGAAACGAAATGGGGTTGAAATGGGTGAAAATAGGATTTAAAACACCTCCTGCACCCCGACAGCGACTATGCCCTTGGCATAGTCGCGTGTCACGGTCGCGGGGTTGGTACCGCATTATGTTCCTCGGGTGCTACATTGACCAGCGACTATGACACATGTCAATGTCGCGGGTCATAGTTGCTCAGGAGGTACCGAAGCCTGTTTTCCACCTGCGACTGTGCCAGTGCGACTATGACACTCAAGGTTCTAAATGACGTGAGACATAGCGTGGCGGCGAGGTCAAGCCTTAAGCCTTACGAGTTACGGCGAGACCATGGTGTTTTCCAAGGCGTGGCTTTAGGCGGAAAATATGTATATAATGTGTGTGTGTGTGTGTGTGTGTGTGTGTGTTTATCTCAGTGTCTTGAAAGATATTGATTAAGTTCTTAACAATTCAGATCATAGAATACAATAAATAAAAGAAATTCTAATAGATACTAATGGACAAATTCGAATCAAATTTAAAAATACATAGATTCGAAAAATCAAAAGTACGCAAACTTGAGCGCGATAACGCGCCATGGCGGCATAACGCGCCATGGCGGGACATGCTATAACTCGTCATGGCGTGCCATAGCGCGCCATAACAATCTCCACGCCTTATCTCGACGCCAAGGGGTAAAACGTGGCGGCAAGGCGATGCCTCGGCGCCAAGGCGCATTTTTTAGAACATTGATCACACTGTCATAGTCGCGGGGCATTGTAGTCGGTCCCGTACCAAGGCCGGAAACTCGAGTTCTTCCACACCAATACTCCTGATACTCTTAGGAACTTTAAGTAGTGTTCTTCCAACATTAATCCCACTATTTTCAAGTCGTTAAAATGTTCGGGTGATATTTACTTACCGAAGGTACCGAACACCATTTTGGCCATAACTTATTCGTTTTAGCTCCGATTTTGCTCTGGAAAGAACCGTTGGACCCGCATTTGAATTCATCATCCAACAAGATTATAAAATCTAGGATCTCAGATCAAACTCATATTTCCTCTATTTTTCTTAAAGATCGATTTCTACACACACTTGAAAAATTGTACTAACCCAAACATTACGGGTGTTACATATTTTACAACCATGTTTTGACTTGGAGAAATTTGTTATTTAAAGAGCGTTGGCTCAGTTTTGTTGTTTTATGCTTCAAGTATAAACTGCTTGAACTCACTAGGTTTTAAACCTAACACTTTTTCTTGTCGACATGTGCATCAGATCCTTGTGGGGTTTAGTACTAGTGACACTTATGAAGAGTAAAGTACTAGTTAGTGACACAAGAATGTCTTAGCTATTTTAGAACATCTTACATACTTTGGAGTTAGCGACTGTATTAGTAACGCTCGTTTCTAACTTGATCCTTTTAAAATGATTAGTTCTTAATGTATTGACTTTTTAATTTGGGTTTGTCTTACAAACAAATCAAGGATCATCTTTGAGAATGAATTTGAAGTAATTTTAGTATTCAGTAGAAGTTTAAATTAATCACACGTTTCCAGATTTTGGGACGTTAAAACGGCCATTCTTTTAGTATGTTTGTCACTTTCTTGCTTGGTACTCATGGCAAATAAATCTATGTGCGGACTTAAAGCTCCAAAAGGCAAAAAGTTCTAGCATCCTTGTTATTTATATGCCCTTGTTGATCAGTAATTCCTCGACTCACTTGTTCTCGAAGCCCTTACGAAAGCAATCTCTACTTTTGCTAGAACTACTTTAGGTTAAGTGAGGTATCATTGTAAGGTGATTTGGGTTTATATATGTGTGGATCCCAATATCAAGTGCAAATCAACACACAATCAATATCATCAAAGATTAAGCAACAATTGTATTGAATGTGTGTAGAGAATATGAAAGTGTAGTCGTACAAAGGTTATGAACGATTAAAGCATTGATTAACACTAATTAGGGTTTAGCTACCCTATTTATACCCCAAGAGGATATTTACACAATTAACCCCTGAACTTCTATTCAACGTTAAATTCATACCTAACAATCTCCCTCTTTGAATTGTAGTTCAATCTCACGCCAGTTGGGAACGTATCTTTTTCTGACTGCGAAGAGAATCTCGAAGTGTCTGATGGAATTCTGATACTCTAGCCTTTCTTCAATTTCTTTCAGAAATTCTTTGGCCAGGTACCCCTTTAAGTTAACAATCTTCTCCGGGGATTCCTTTTCTTCTTCTGCAATTATACTAGTCAACTCTTGACGAACCTTCCTCAACGTTCCGTCGCAAAATCGGTTCAGCTGACTGATCCTTAGGAAGCGCTTTTCGTTCTTCTCGTTCAAGTACACTATCCCTGTCTTTGGGTTAGAAAGTAGTGTGTGTACCTGCAAGTCTTTTATTCGAGGCAACGTCAGATCGGGCTTGAGAAGTTTGACTTTTCTCTGATTGCTTTCTATGCCTATTTGAACATCGTTGACGTCAGACAGAGTGATCGTGCATTTCATGAACCTTTTGATCGTCTCAAGATCCTTGGTAACTGGTAGAGGTCTGATTGTTTGAGTTCTCAGATCCCGCAGAATAACCGGAAAGTCATTTAAATCCATTTTTTTGAAGTCTGCTTCTGAGAAAGTCCACTCTTTGCCATCTTGTCTTTTCACCGTCAAAACCGAGAACCAAACCTTCACGATTTTATCAGATGTAATCTCTTTGATTTCTGTGATCCTGTGCTCGGTCTTAACTTCCTTTGCTAGACGACATCTCTTCATAATTTCCATGTACTAAGAACGAAGTGGTTCAACTAGATCAGATACTCCATAACACATAACAGGGTCTAGAGGTCTGATCCAGTGAACGAAGATCTTCTTTTGAGATTCTTCAAGGAATGGTACCAGAATCCTAACTCTCTCCTAGCCAACAAGTTGATTAGGTTGGGCTTGAACCGTGTCTGGTTGAAGGGATGGTGAGGGTATCCTTGAAGAACTTTCAGACTTGTCCTGATCTGCCTTCTGTTGCGCTTCTGACTGTGACTCAGAGATCTGTTCGCTTTGTAGAAGAAACTGATCATAATCATCGGCGCCCATTGCTTCATCATCAGAAACTTGAAAAAGCATATCGGTTTCCGCTCTGATCGCGATTATTGCTTTTTTATTCGATAACTTTTCTGTTTCTGGATCAATTTCTGACTCATCATCAATAATCTCCAAGTCTGATCGTTCTGCCGCAATCAACATGAGTAATTCTTCTTTTTTACCCTCGGGCTTTTCAACCGATGGGTTTTCAGGGGTTGGAACGTTGATTTCTCTAACCGGCGACTCTAGCTCCATATCCTGTTCCATGGTCTGCTCTGAACTCGGTTCAATTGTTTCTGTACCTGTTTGAGTCTCGATGACCATTTCAGCAGTAGTAATCTTGGTAGAGATTGTTCTCTAGCACTTCTCCCCCTCATGGTGATCAAGATCATCCTTGTCATCATGTCGACGCTTAGTCCCCTGTGCTTGACCTTTACAGGTGGTTTCTAGGTTGGAAAGTCTTTTGGACAATGTAGAAAGCATCCGTTCAACGTCCTGGAGAGTTGTGGTTTGGTGGTCAAGTTTTGCGGTTAGTTGGGCTTGGTGGTCGGTTTGGGGTTGAGTGATTTGAGGAAGTGGGTTTTTAACTTGTGATCTGAGAAGACCAACAAGATCGGCTTTAGAGGATGTGTCTGTATTGGCTTGAGACATGAGCTTGTCAAGTAGGGTTTCCTTTAGGTCATCTATGCTCATGTTTTATGGGTTTGGCTGAGGTTGAGGGGGTGGAGGTAGTGTTTGGGATGGGGGCTCGATTAGAACGTCTTTCTCCTTAACCATACGTTTGATGAAATCCATTTCCATCTGTATTTGTTTAGCCAAATCTGTTTGGACAACCTTTAAGGCGCCGTCCAAATATTCCTTGGAGACAGACTACGGGAAAGTAACTCCTGGCTCACGTAGAATGCCAGTTGAGGTGACAGCGGTTGAGTAGACCGCTGTACCGCCTACGTTCATGACTGGCATGATGTTAACCGTGGTATGACTTCCAACCGATCCTTGTAATCCACCTTCCGGTAGAGTTACTCGTGGTGTTCCGGTCGAGTCACGAAGAATCTCCGTTAGCCGATGAAATGTTTTGTGTCTTAGCCGAAGAAAGTAAATCAACAAGTGGCTCTAGACTCAATTTTGCACTGAAAGAAGTCGAGGATTGGGGTTGCGGTCCTCTTGTTTCAACACCAGAACTCTACAAGTGAGAGACTGATGGATTATGTGATATATCCCCGTGAGAAGTTAAAACAGATGTCTGTTGAGAGACAACTGAGTGGCTGGATGGGGTGTTGATAGGGTTATTTTATTAACCCTATTTATACATTTTTATTTCAATTTTGAGCTAACTTTTATTTCCCAATTATGTATTTTGGTTTGTTTTTATCAATTATTAGATTCAATACTTTAGGTATTTAATCGTCAAAAAGTCACATAAAATCATAACAAAAATCTAAATTTTATATATGTTGTTGTAGGTTCGGAAAAGAGGCCGTTTGAAGTCAATTATGTTGGAAAGCAGTAGGAAAGTAGAAGACTGCAAGTTTTGGGCTTACGAGGATGACTTCAATTTTTGGGCCGGACAATTTGTATTTTTGGGACTCGTTTTGGATTCTCGAACTAAACCGAATTGGGCCGAACACTCATTATTTTGATGGGCCGATTTGTAGGCTTTCTTATGGGCCGGTTGCAATTTGGACATTAGACTTAAGAATATGGCTTTTTGCAAATACTATCTTGGACCCACAAATCCATGTCTTGAGCCCCAAGATTATAACAAGTATTTATACACTTGTTTGGTGTGAAGTTTAGGCATCCCATTTTTATCACAACTCCATAGTTTACTTATCACCATAGCAATACATTATGGTTCGGTTGTGCTCTTAAACACTATCAAAAGCATTTGTGCTACTAGCCAAGAGCCCCATTTAGTGAGCTTCGATCTCACGGGTTGTGCATCATTTGTTTTAGTTTATCCACCCTTAATACAAATCTCATCTCTTGCAAATCCTTTTAATAATTGTGCTAGTGGTAATTGTTACTAACGAGTTGCTATTATCTCACTTACGGTTTCTATTCGCTTCCCCATTCTCGACTTTTACTCAAAAATATTTACCTTGGTTCACGGTTTGGTAACACAAATTAATTGAGTTCCCAAGATTTTCTCGTCACTCGCTCACTCCATAATTAAGTTTTATAATTGTTAAGTTAACAAACGCACCATGCAATCATCAAGAACTCTTCGTCTTAAATCCAGATTTTAAACAAGATTTTCCTCACAAGTTAATAATTCCGTCGTTAAATTCTAGTTTTATAATCCATGCTAAAATCCACCTTTAGATAACAATTGCGATTGAATTTCTATGTTTTATTTGTCACCGTATAATTGTTACATCGATATAATCTTAGGGTTTCTTTCAGGAGTTTGTTACGTGTGCAACAAGTTACGGTATTTCAACCAAAGTTATTATAATTTGTTTAACACATTGTTCATCTCCATTATTTGTTTTTAAAGCTCATGTATCTTTTATAATTGGAAACCGAACGATGATGGGCTAAGCACCTTAGTTCGGGGTATGAAGTGAAGTTGGGACTAAGACCGATTCAAAGATAAAGAGGCGTATCGTATGGCATGATTGTCCAATGTTATTTAAATCAAGGTCGTATTTTGTGGTGGAACACAAATAATCAACTGACAACTGATTCGATGTATCATAAAATATTGTGACCTTGAGATAACGAAGGAATGCTATCTCGTCTCGTTATCTGATTATTTTTTTTATCCCAACAGATCTTTATACCATGTGCTTCTCTTTATAACTAATTTTTCATTATTTGATAACCAAAACCCCCAACAAAGGAATATCTTCGAAGTCACCATCTGAGAGACTCATTTTCGGTACTTTGTACCATTATTACTTGTTATAAGGCGATAATAGGCTAAGATGTATACTTGCGTCATGGTTTATTTATAAAAATAAATCAGGTACACCCAACCTAGCTAACAGGTGTGCAGTTGCGTCGCTAGGTCCACGACGTCTTGTTCAATACCCTGTCCCAACGAATGAGACGAGGTAGAATATGTGGCTACCTAGGTTACATTGGGTTGGGGGAGGTCAACCGGTGATGGTTGCCTCATCTCTCTGTATCTCTCATTATTTTTCTGTCTCCGCCTTTCTCTCACTCTCGCATTTTCATTTTCAACTATATCTCCCTCCGTTCTCCTTGTCTCTCCAGTAGTGGCTTGAGGTGTGGTTATGGGTTGTAGACGAAATTGGTCGTCGTTGTCCTCATTCGAGTCAGTTGACTCATCATTTGATGCGGGTGAGCCGGATTCGGATCCAGATTCGGAGTCAGATCAGAGCAGGATGACGACTCGGATGCTTCTTGGTCGGCCACATTGGTGTTGTCAATGACCCTTACTTCATGTAAGTCTGTGTCATCCTCCGGAATCTGGGTGGTGATGTGAGGTGGGGTGGCTGGACGGCGAGAAGTACTAGCTTTGCGTGTGACTCTAACGGCACCGCCCTCTTCAGTACCCCTCACATTTTGTTCTCTCATCACACCCTATCTGGGAGCCCCATCTCTCCGGACCCTACCACCACGTGTTCTAGGACCCTCACGTAGCTCGGGTCTACCTCCTTGGGTAGGTCCTGCCGGATATGACTGGACCATAGGAGCGTTTAAGTTGTGTACCTTCCTATACTCTATCACACTCGATGTCGTTTGACTTGCGTAAGCTAGCAGTCCTTTTGGTATGATCATGGATATAACACCCTCAATTCCGGGTTTGTTCTGAAGTCTGAACATGCGGTTTTGCGGACATACTTCATGTGATTATATTCGTGGGATGGTGGGATAGACGTCCATGAAGTGTCGGATGATCAGCTGAAGGAATCTCATGTATGGGATAAACGTCTGCTTCTTATTTGATTCCTTGCCTTTGACCTTCTGGACCAGCTCGTACCAGAGTAAGGTGGCATAATCGGTGTGATGGTGGAAAGCGACACCGTGGACGATGCAAAGAAAGTTTCCGCTGCTCTGATCAATGCCTTTGGTGATCGCGGACAGACATCGATTGAGGATTGTGAACATTATGTACCATAGCGGTGTTAAGAAACCACAGTTGAAGGCGGGGTGTGAGTGAGTTCTGCGCCATAGCCGAGTGAATGGATGTCATGGCACAGGATGGTGTCGAAGACGGATGGGTCGAAGTGAACGCGGCTGGGAATGGATGTGGCGCCAGGGAGGTGAAGGATCTGCCTGAAAATATCTGGTGAGAACAATTGGAGTGGCGTCGATGTGTTCTTCAATTCGCATGTCCCTTCGCCTTCAGTAATGGTGATGAGAGACCTCCAGAACTGTTGCAGATAGATTTTCGGGACCTCGGTGGTGGCCGTCAGTGCGTGGTTGAGTGGATGGCCTTTCAAGATTTCAACCACCACCTGAGACTGGCAGCGAAGAGCCTCAGTGTCCAGGTGGAAGTTGTGTGGAGTCAGTGGGAGAGCAGGATCGGCACTTAGGAGTGCGACATCAACTACTGGGTCAATCACATTTCGTTGGGCCATTGGTGTACATGTTGCAAAAGAAATGTTAGTAAACGAGCAATGTCGAAGCGTTGATCACGTATCTGAGATGCCCGAATGAAGAAATTTTGGGATCTACCAGACCAGGTACTTGTGCAAAGACCCTGGAGATAAATGATCAGGATAGGAAATACCCGACACATTGGATACCCGGAATAAACAGCACATGGAATCTACCCAGGAGATAATCAACCCAGGAGATAAGCAACCCGGGAAACACTCAACCTGGGAAACAACCAGCCCGGGAGATAAGCAACCTGGGAAGAAATCAACCCGGGAAGCGGTACCAGATGTTTGGTCAGTCCGGGATAAGAATATTCCGTGAATATGGAATCGGGGAACAACCAACCCGGTAATCGAACCGGGAAACAATCAACCCGGTAATCGATCCGGGAAATCGATTAACCTGGTAATCGATCCGGGGAACACTGACGGTCGAGACAAAGTAATAAACGAAATCGATGCGCATACTCCTTTGATCGAAGTCTAACAACCAAAAAACGAGGATGAAAACGAGTGTGATCGATCAAAAACGTCGCGATTTAGGGTTAAAACCCTAATCTCTCGATGTCGGACCCGATTATGGGTGAATCAGACCGGTCATGTGTGAATCAGGGGAATGTGAATCGATTAGGAGAAGAAACATACGTACCTTGAAGATTTGCTGCGAAAACAGAAGAAATCGGGGCGAAATCGGTGACGAACAGTGCGGTCGAGAGGTGCGAGGTGTGTGCGGGTGTTTGTGTAAGAAGTGAGGGTTTAAGGGTGGTTTGGCGTTTATATATGTCCGGGATGATTTCCCGGGAGGACATCCGGGATTAATTGATTCCTGGCACATGCGCTAATCGGACCGGGATAATTCCCGAGAAACGTGGTGTCGGGTCGGGTTTGGGTCCGGATAGAAGATAGGGTCGGGTATTTAAAGAAAAAAGGTTAAAAACTTTAAGTGGCCCTTGAATTAAATATCGGAAAAACTCCCCCTCGAAAACTTATTAAATGAAAAACTCTCCCTTGAAAACTGATTTATTGAAAAACTCCCCCTCGAAAACTTATTATTTGAAAAACTCTCCCTTGAACACTTATTTTTTGAAAAAACTCCCCCTCAAAAACTTATTATTTGAAAGATTCTCCCTTGAAACTTATTTATTGAAAAACTCCCCCTCAAAAATTTAACGGAAACAAACAGAACAAAGGAAAGGGAATGAGACTCCTCCTTGACTCAAGATTAAATATAACTTACGTTGTACCACTTGAGATTGCCCCCCTGAATTCATAGACAAAATGTTAGTAGCTCAAATAATGATCAGAAGAATAATAGAAGACTAAAGAAATGACACTTACATAAAGACGAAAAATGAGACAAAACTGAAACCTAAAGTGAAAATACAAAAGTTTAAACTATGATAGTAATGCGATTCAACTAGGATGCACTAAGGTAGAAGTGAGTCTTGGGCATGTCGAGAGAAATCACAACATGCGGAAGAACCGGTTCCCCCTTATTGCATAGAAGTTGTATCGGATTCGAGTCGTCGTTAAACTTACAGGTTGAGCATTCCTAGCTTGGAGACTAACTCATTGAAACGTTTTTCTTCCAAGGATTTTGTGAAAAGGTCTGCTAACTGATTCTCTGTATTTACAAAATAGAGTTCGATTGTACCTCGTTCGACGTGATCCTTTATGAAGTGGTACCGAACATATATGTGCTTTGTCTTCATGTGTTGAACCGGATTGCTTGTGATGGAAATTGCGCTCTTCGAGTCACAATAGATGGGTATCTTCGAGTAGTGATAGCCATAGTCTTTCAGTTGAGTCCGCATCTAGATGATTTGTGAACAACAGCTAGCAGCGGCGACGTACTCGGCTTCAGCTGTATATGTGGAGACACAAGTTTGTTTCTTCGAAGCCCAACTTACAAGTTTGTCGCCTAGGAACTTAACATGACCCGTCGTGCTCTTCCGGTCCAGCATGCTTCCTGCATGATCAGCATCGGAATATGCCATTAGGTCAAAACCTGTATCTTTTGGATACCACAGACCAAGATCAACAGTACCTTTCAAGTAACGCAAAATATGCTTAACGGCAATTGAATGAGACTCTTTAGGTTTGGACTGAAACCTTCCACAAAGAAAGGTAGAAAACATAATATCTGGTCTACTAGTCGTTAGATACATCAATGAACCAATCATTCCTCGATAGGTCTTAGTATAAACATTCTTTCCGCTAGGATCGGAGTGTAACTTAGTACCTGGAGACATTGGAGTTTTCATGGGCCTACAGTTTTCCATCTGGAACTTCCGAAAAATGTCTGAGATGTACTTAGACTGATTGATGAATATCCCGGTCGACAGTTGTTTAACTTGTAGACCGAGAAAGAAATTCATCTGGCCCATCATACTCATTTTAAAGTGAGATTTCATGAGGACTGAGAAGTTGTGACAATACCGAGGGTTGGTGGAACCAAATATTATATCGTCTACGTATATTTGTATAAGGATGGTGTCTTTACCTTCTCTCTTGATGAAGAGAGTCGTGTCAATCTTACCTTTTGAGAAACCAGCCTTAGGGCCAGTTTGTTTTTTACTTAATGAGCTTAATGAGATGTATGGCTTATTCGGTCAGCCATATAGAGGTGTTTGGTAGTGGCTTGATTGAAAAAATGATGACTTAGCGAATAAGATGAGAAGGGCGAGCTTTATTTGAGCAGACATGAAAGTTTCCCATTTTACCCCTCTTATTAAAAGACACGTTTCCCTCCCACAGATGAAAAAACCCTAAACACTCTTCAGTCTTCAACCCGCCTCTCACCCCCTCACACGAAACCCTCCCATCGTTGGCTTCTTCCACGACGTTGTCCACCGGCGCTGTCCACCGATCTTCCACCAGCGGCGGCGTCTTTTTCTCCAGTGGCAGGTATATGAAACGTGTTCTCTGATTTCGTTTTCCTGTTCGTTTTCATTTCTTCTGTATGAAATGTGTTCTCTGGTTTCGTTTTCATTTCTCCTGTTCGTTTTCATTTCTCGAAATGTGTTCTGATTTCGTTTTCATTTCTCATGTATGAAAGGTGTTCTGATTTCTCATTTCTTTTTCTGTTTATTAAATGAAATGTGTTCTGATTTCTGATTTCTTTTTCATTTCATTTCTGTTTGGTAAACATTTCAAGAAACAAGAATGTGTTTCCTTTCTTACACAAGAAATGAAATGTGTTCTAATTTCTCATTTCTTTTTCTATTTGTTAAATGAAATGTGTTCTGATTTCTTTTTCATTTCATTTCTGTTTGATAAACATTTCAAGAAACAAGAATGTATGAAATGTGTTCTGATTCTATTTGGTAAACATTTCAAGAAAAGTGTTATGAATCTGTGTTATAAATGTGTTATAAAGTGTTATAAATTTGTGTTATAAATGTTTTTGTTACATAATGTGTCGTAAATGTGTTATAAAGTGTTTTTTTACATCATATGGGTTTGACATTTGGGTAGTTTATTATCACATTAGGTATGGAACAAACTGTCGATTCACAGCCCACAAAAAGAACTAGGGTCAGCTGGAAGAATAACAATGTGGTGAAAACCTTCTTAGAAACATATATACTCGAGATTAACTTGAACGGGAAGGAAGGTGGAAGCTTGAAATCACTTTCATGGAAGAAAGTGTCGGAAACTCTAAAAGACGTACATAAGTATATTGTTGATCGTAAACAAATAAGAAATCATTTTGACTACTTGAAAGGAAAATACGGCGCATGGTTGAAATTGAAAAATAAAACCGGCAATGTGTATGATCCTTCAACAAACTCTTTTAACTTGACACCTGAGCACTGGGAGTTGGAGATTCAGGTCATTCTTTTGCTTTAATTTTCATTTCACTTCACTTAAAATTTGATTTATTTAATTACTTATAGTTATATTTTTTAACATAGTCTAATAGATATGTGGAGTCGTTAAGGACCACGAGTCTCCCATTTCCTGAGTTGTGTGCCCAATTGTTTGACGGCGGACTTTCCACAGGTGTTGGAAGCTTCAGATCATCATCCAACGATCCCGAGCCAACTACCGAGCCCTTTCATGTTCACAACATTGAGGAAGTGGAGGTTGTGACTTCACAAGATTTATCTTCAAATGTTACATCTTCATCTCGTACTACCGTAAGAAACAACCGAAGAGCCACACAACCATCCCCCCAAATAGTTGATGATATCATGATTGTTTTGAAGAGTTTGGTGGGTAAGCATGAGGACCCTCAAATCTTAGAGATCCCGTCATACAACACATGTCTCAAAAAGATAAATGAACTTGGATGGGACAAAGAAGATCCATTATTTCTCATTGCAATGGCCGTTCTTGGAGACAAGGACAATAGGGAAGCGTGGATGGCTATACCAACCGAGTTTGCAAAGGAATGGGTTAGGATAGTTGGGGACAAACAAGGTTACAAGTAGTTTGTTTGATGCTTGGTTGATCTTTTGGTGAATAGATATGTATATGCCCATGTGACATTTTTTTGGCTATCTTTTGTTATCTTTTTGGTATTGGTTATTGAAATCTTGATGTATATGCCCATGGTGACATTTTATTAGATGATGTATGGTTGATATTTTGCAAGTTTATTAATGGTATTTTGAAAATTTATTAATGGTATTTTGAAAACTTATTAATGGTATTTATAATGTTATTATTTGAATAGATATGTTGACTCGTCGGGAAGAACTTGTGTTCATAATTCTATTGTATTGGTATATAAGACGGTGAAGGAATGCGTCAACAAGAATCGAAAGGGTACGTGATAACTCTTCGGCAATGAGTGGACATGCATACACACAAGAGTTATTGCATGGACCTAGTATACAATGCCAATAGTTGATGCGTATGTCTCGTGATGCATATGTACTTCTATGCAATCACTTCAAACAAAATGAATGGATGAAAGATGGTAGACATGTAAGTGTTGAGGAAAAGATGGCAATGTTTTTGACAGTGCTTGAACATAATGAACGATATAGAGTTATTAAACATAGATTCAACGATCGACGGAAACTATTCACAATTGTTTCCATGAAGTTCTAAGAGGTATGATGAAATTTGCAAGAGAAATTATATGTCCTACAAGCTCGGATACAACCAACACGAATATGTCAACTCAACAAAGACGTTTGAGAGAAATATTTCTGGAAAATATTGTTATTTTTATTTTATAATTTGTTTTAAATATTAATTTATACTTTATTTTTCAATGAAGGGTGCAATAGGTGCACTAGACGGGATTCTTGTACATGAAATCGTACCTGCTAGTCATCAAATTGCTTACCGAGGAAGAGGAGGTGGACGATGTTATCAGAATGTTTTAGGAATATGCGATTTCAATAAGATGTTCACATTTGTTTGGGTCGGATGGGAAGGCATAGCGCATGATTCTATGGTGCTAAACTAAGTCGCATTTAACCCAACATCTGGTTTTCCTTTTCCACCAGAAGGTATGCAACATTTTTAATAATTTTAGAAAGTTTTTTTTATTAAATAATGTTTTTATGTTTGCTTACCGGTGTTGCAGAAAAATATTATCTTTGTGATGGTGCATATTCCAATGCTCGTGGATTTTTGGCTCCATACTGTAACACAAGGTAATGGTTAGCAGATTTTCGACGCCGACGTGCTCTATCTAAGGAGGAACGGTTCAATTATGCACATGCGCAACTAAGGAACGTTATTGAACGTGCTTACGGTGTATTGAAAGCAAGATTTCCAATCTTAAAGCAAATGGCCCCTTTTCCGTTTACAAAACAAAGCAATGTGGTAATTGTTTGTTTTGCGATACATAATTTCATAAGAAAATGCAATATTAATGATCAACTATTTATGGAGGCCAACGAAGACACAATGTTTACCAATGAAGAAGAAGGACTTGGAAGTGGAGAAGCGGCATTAGATGGGACACAATGGGGTGCTAATAGCACGCAATATATGGCTACTTTGTGTGACGAAATTGCAAACTGATTAGTATTTAATGCTTACACTTATAGAATTAGCATTAAATTCGTATCATTTTGTTTGATAGGTACTTATTATTTTTGTTGCAAATGGACTTGTATCCAAACTATGATTTCTTCTATTTTAATTATAAGTACTTATTCAATTTTGTTTTGATTATCTTATTGAATTCATATAATTATGTTTGATGAAGTGTTTTATTTTAAAAATTGTTTAATTGATAATATTTATTGTTAAGAATAAACCATTCAGCACATTTACCAAACAATTATGTTAACCGGTGCTTAATACACAATGAGGGTAAAATAGTCATTTCTGACGTTCAGATCATTTGTTCAGCACGACAAACAAATAGCAAGATATCAGAATCCAGACAGACAAACAAATCCAGACAGACATCTATATCCACACAGGACTTAATGAAAAACCAACCAAACAGCCCCTTAGTGAGAAAGGATGAAAGTGCGTCATACCAGGCACGCGGTGCTTGCTTGAGGTCGTATAGTGCCTTGTCAAGGATGTAGACGTGGTTGGGTTTGAAGTCACTCACGAAGCCTTCTGGTTGTGAAACGTAGACTTCTTCCTTGAGCTTTCCGTTGAGGAAAGTTGTCTTGACATCCATCTGGAAGACAGTGAAGTTCTTGTGCGCGGCATATGCGAGGAACATCCGGATTACTTCAATGTTCGCTACCGGTGCAAACGTTTCTTCGTAATCGATCCCTTCCTGCTGGCGGTACACTTTTATAACATGTCTCGCTTTTTTCTGAACGACGATGTCGTTCTCGTCTTTCTTATTCTTGAAGATCCATTTGGTGTCGATGACCGTTTTGTTCTTCGGGCGCGGGACGAGATGCCAAACTTTGAGGCTTTTGAATTCATTCAACTCCTCTTGCATGGCAATCACCCAGTCAGGATCATTCAGGGCCTCGCTCACATTGGATGGTTCAACGCTGCTGAGAAATATGGAGAATAGACACTCATTTCCAGTTGCAGCTCTCGTCAGGACCGGTGCAGATGGATCGTCGATTATTTGCTCTTTAGGATGCGCCCGTGTCCATTTTCTGCTGTGAGGAAGCAGCTGAGACGTCGGTTGAGAGTCATCGGGGTCCACATATGTGCCAGGGGGAAGATCTTGGACCGCTTCAAGTGACGGAGACGGATGAAGTTTTTCAACTACCGGAGGCTGATCCGTTCTTTTAGTAGACGATGAAGCGTCGGCCGTCGCACCCGTCGACTGAGATGTAGGCGCGTCACTCGGGTCTGGTGATGATTGAATCACCGGGACTGTAGGTGAGTCTGTCGCCGAGTCGGTATTAGCGCTTGAAGTTGGTGTCGATGGAAAAACCGAAACTCTGGATGATTCTTCCACCAAGTCGGTGTCATCACCTGAAGTTGGGGATGATGGACCACTGGAACTGCGGTTGATGCGTCAGTCGAGGCAGGCTCATCACTTGAAATTTGTGATAGCTGGTTAACTGGAGCGAATAGTGAACCATTCGTGGAGTTCGTGTTAGGGGATGTCGAGGGACCAGTAATCTGTATGGAGACCGCTACAGCTCCATCTACATTTGAAACATCGACGTTAGAAATCACAGGGTTAAGGAAATCATCATAAAAGTACTCAAACAATAGATCTAAATCTGAACGATGTGCTTTCGACGAAGTGGAATGATTTTGATCTACTGGAGTTTGTGCAGATCCCGAACGCGATTGTTCGGAAGCTAGCACACCAGTTAAAGCAGGTTCTGAACCGATTTGTTCAGAATCCAAGTCAGCCAGTTCGTCGAAGGTCACGTTTACACTTTCGATGATTGATTTGGTGCGCTTGTTGTAGACGTGGAACGCCTTGGATGAAGTGGAGTAGCCGATGAAGGTTCCTTTGTCTTCCTTGGGATTGAACTTGTCGAGATCATCCTTATCCTTTTTCACGAATCACTTGCATCCAAACGCATGGAAATACTTTATGTTTGGGATGCGATTGTTGATGATCTCGTACGACGTTTTGTTGAAGCGCTTGTTGATGATGGATCGGTTCTAAGTATAACACGTGGTCGCAACTGCTTCGGCCCACAGAAAGAGAGAAAGCTTGAACTGGGTCAGCATGGTTCATACAGCTTCCACTAAAGTGCGATTCCGCCTTTCCACAACGCCATTTTGCTGAGGAGTCCGTGCATCAGAAAAAGTATGGGTAATGCCCACCAAGACGAGGTACTCACCCAATGCACGGTTCTTGAACTCCGTACCATTGTCCGTTCTGATCGTCTGAACGGATTGTTGCAGGTTCACTTGGACACTCTTCAGATGTGAAATGATAAGGTCAGGGGTCTCATCCATAGTACGAAGGAATTTGACCCAGGTGTAGTGGGAGAAATCGTCCACCATTACCAGGACATACTTCTTGTGGTTAATGCTTTGAACACGCATCGGGCCACAAAGATCATATGGATGAGCTCTAGGGGCCTCGTGGCGCTTGGAATGGCCTTCAGTTTGTGAGTCGCTCTTTTCATCTTTCCCATCTCGCAGGCAGAGCACATGTGTTCCTTCTCGAACTTGAGATCCGGCATTCCTTTGACAAGTCCACCCAACACCAGTTTGTTGATGTTCTTGAAGTTAAGATACGAGAGTCGTCGGTGCCATAACCAGTTCTGTTGAGTCGTCGCTTTCGACAAGAGACACACGGCTTTATCAGTCTTCAGAGAGGCGAGGTTGATGGTGTAGAGGTTGGTTCGTCATGTACCAGCAAGAAGTTCTCTTTCATCTTCAGTACGAACGTTGCACCTCTTTGCCTTAAAGTTAACCTCTAAGTTCTTATCACATAACTGACCTATACTGAATAGATTGTGACCTAAACCTTAGACGTAGGACACCTTTTTGATGGTGAGGTTGTCCTGACTTAAGTCTCCGTATCCCATAATCGGAGCAAAATGATCACTCCTAAAATGTACATCACCACAATGTTTGGCCGTGAAGTTGGTGTCCCTTCTACCAGTCATGTGTTTGGAGCAGTCATAATCTAAATACCACACATGACCGGGCTGCAAAAATCAGATTAGGCAGACTTAGGACCTATTTTAAAAATGGGTCCTGTGGTGTTAGGTGTAGCACCTGATTTCGGAGCCCGTTTTGAATTGGGTCCTTGACGCTTAGATGAATAATAACCAAAAGCACGAGAATTATAGACATGATAAGAGCCAAACCAATCAGATGCGTACTTATGATCAACAAAGTCATTCAAGCCACACACAGAACAACAAAGACAATCACGAGAAATCTGAAGCAACTGCTGAATCGAATAAAGTTTTAAAGGAAACTGGAAACATTGTTCAACAGAATTACGAGAATTAAAAACTCCATGATATTTATTGTTTGTCCTAGAATGCGAAAAGGAATTAAATGACTGTGTCTTCTCAGGGCGTGAAATAGACTTCTTCTCTACCACATTTGTTTGAACAGATGTCGAAGTAGTCATTTGGAAGATAAGGAAATTTAGATTTTATGTACGAGGCATTTAGCTTTTCATATACGAAAGGAATTTGAATTTTAAGGCTTTCTTTTCTTTTTGAGGTTTCTTGGTCTTCATCCTCATCAGACTTGGTCAAGTCTTTTGGCTTTTGTACCACTGGTTGTCTTTTTAACTCTTTCAGGTCTCTAGTTCCTCATCTTTAGGAGACAATTTTGTCCAGTGGATATTGTACTCAGGATATCTCTTAGCAAGTCCCAAGAAATTATATTCGTAAAGCGTTAGTAATATGGATAAGATTTTCTTTAGGTAACATGGAGTATCATATCCTATTCCCCAAAGAGCGTTTGTAGTACTTGAATTCTTTGGGTTTGTTCAGATGAATCTTTTGATCCGTTTGACCTCGCTTGTAAAGCTTCGATTCAAGAACATTGATCTTTTTGGTTAGCTTTTCATTTCCAATAGGGGTGTTCAAAAAACCGTCGGACCGCTCAAACCGGTCGAACCAAGTCAAACCGGACCATCTTTGGCGGTTTGAGCGGTTTGGCGGTCCGGTTTGGTTTGAATATTTATCAAACCGGGCGGTCCGGTCCAGTTTGCGGTTTGGCGGTTTTTTTGGGTGGTTTGGACCAACCGACCACCATATATATATAAATATATATATATATATATATAGCCTTGGGTTCAAATGAGAAGTGCTAAATATTTGAGAAGTACAGAAGTAATCTTGGCCATTTATTCGGTCAAGATCGGTTATAATTGGTCAAAAGTTGCGGCTTTGACTGGTCAAAAGTTGCGGCTGTTCCAAAAATAGAAGGACAATTTCGTAACTTTTACAAAAAACACGGGACGAGTTCATATATGAATCTGTGTGATTCACATATGAACTATACATTCATATATGAACCTTTGTAATTCACATATGAACTCTTTATAACTAATTCATATTTGAATCTTGTGATTCATATATGAACCTTTGTGTTTCATATATGAAACTAATTAACTGTAGGTTCATATATGAATCAGTTGAACCAATTAACTGATTCATATATGAACTTTTGTGTTCATATATGAACCTTTGTGATTCATATATGAAACTAATTAACTGATTCATATATAAACCTTTGTGATTCATATATGAATTTTTTTTAACTAATTCTCATATGAACAAATTAACTGATTCATATATGAATCACAAAGGTTCATATATGAATTAGTTAAAAAGAGTTTATATGTGAATTACAAAGATTCATATATGAACACAAAGGTTCATATATGAATCACACAGATTCATATTTGAACTCGTCCCGTGTATTTTTTACGAAACTACTCCTCTATCTTGTGCAGACCACGCACAAACCACGCGAGAAATTATCCGCTGCTTCTCGGTCAAAGCCGTCGATCTTGACCGAATGAATGGCTAAGATCACTTCTTTATTTCTCAAATATTTAGCACTTCTCATTTGAACTTCTCCTTATATATATATATATATATATATATATATATATATATATATATTACTTTTATATATCATTTAGAGTTTTAGACATTTTCTTAAAGAATTGAGAAAATCTTATATCAACTATCTTAATTTACCAACATTAACATATCAGGTAATTTGATTGATTAGATTTAAACTAAGCATTTAGATTAGTACTTACATGTTGGAGGTGTTTGTGGAAAGGGCATGTAGACGTCTGGTTAACTATGTTTTATAGAAACCAAAGATAAATGGTTTATGCGATTTTTAAGTTCTTCGTTTAAGCATATGAAAATCTGTGATTTGATTGAAATGTGGAGTTTGAAAGATTTTAATCTCTGGTACTAACATTTTATATAAATTGTAATTGCTTATCATATTATTATTTTTTTATTTTTTTTATTTTTTTTATTCTCCGTAACAATAGTTATAAATATAAGTGGACTATGTTTACTTTTTTGTCGATTTTGTTAACTTTTTCGTGGACTCGAGCCAAAGAAGCTTTAAAAGTCCAAATTATATATGTTTTTTTAGTTTAAGTTTTAAAGGCCATAAAGGCCCAAACCGCCTAAAGCGGTCGGACCAAACCGCCTAAACCGCGGTCCGGTTTGACCGGTCTGGGCATTTGATGTCAAACCGCTCGGTTTAAAAATTTACCAAACTGCCACTTGTGGTTTGGTTTGTGGTTTGAGGGGTTAAACCGCCCAAACCGGACCGCGAACACCCCTAATTTTCAAGTTGAAAGGAGGAACATTGACCGACAATCTTAGTGTACTCGTTCTCTAACTGTTGGAACTTTGTAGTGATTTCTGACAAATGGGCTTCTAAGGACTTAGTCTTTTTGGAAATCGTGGCACACTCTTCTTTATAATTATTAATTATACACTTGTTGCCAGTTTTTTCGACACTAACATTCTCAATAATGTCATATTTCCTTTTTACGTTATCTTCTAGATCAGCAATTTGGGCATCTTTAGCTTTAACTTTTTGCTTATAAGACTCTAGAGTACGCACAATCATACGCATATGTTTGACTAAGTTCTTATGAGTATGAGTACATACCTGACAAGATGTCTCATTAGCAGACTCTTTCTGATCTTCACTTTCCGAGTCTGTCTGCTCAGATTGAGTTCCCATCAAGCACATGTATGCATCATCATCGCCTTCTTCGTCGTCAGTCAGATTGAGCCAATGATCATCTTCAGCCATAAGAGCTTTCCCAGCTTCTTTCTGCCTGGCCAGTAGCATCTTATTCTTGTAGTACTCAGCGTTGCGTACCACTGGCTTTCGGCAGTCTCTAGCAAAGTGGCCTAGCCTGCCACAATTATAGCACTTCACTGGTTCATCTTCAGCTTTGTCCTCGGACTTTCTTTCAGGCTTCTTTCCTTCATCAGTCTTCTTCTTTCCTTCATACTTATCCTTGTAGTCTCGGCGCTTGTTGTTCGTGGAGTACCTCTGACCATTGGATGGTTTCTTGAAGAACTTCTTATTTGCATACTCTCGGGACAGTAGAGCAACTGCTTTCTTGATGTTGTCAAGTTCGGGGTCGGAGTCGCTTTCTGCTTCGTCCTCCTCAGGCTCAGACTAACTCCTTACCTCCTCTCGGTGAGAGTTGCGATGGGAGTGTTTCTCGCGTTTATTCTAGATGAGAGCAAGAGGATCTTCTTTAGGTTTCTCAGGCGGCGTTTGATCTCCCATGAGTTCAAGCACTTCATCTTAATCTTGTAGAAGCATCTCGTACAATTCATGAAGAGGAACATTCTCCATAATGTGGTTGTGACGAATTTGAGATGCAAATCTCCTCCATTCAGGCTGAAGGTTGTTCATAAACTTTATGTTGTTCTCGGTATTCATCTTGGCAATGTTATTCTTTTGGAGATCATTGATGAGAGCGCAGAACCTTTCATAGGTTTCTGTTAGCGTTTCTCCTTTCCTAACCTTGAAAGCATCATATCGAATGAGACAACTAGTGATCTTCAACTGATTTCCTACTCTGCTGCCCAGCATTATCTTGGCGAATTGGTCCCACATTCCCTTAGCCGTGTCCTTGTGGTTGTCAATGTTGTTGTAGATTCTATTAGGTAGACTGTAGATCAAGTAGGTCCTTGCCAATCTGTCACCGTTAGACCTCTTCTTTTCCTCTTCTTTTCTGCAGTGGTCATTTGTTCGTAGGTCTTTGGGACTCTGCGACCAGGTGCCCCTCCTTCTTGTGCTGGAACATCTATCATGGGTGTCTCTTGAGGTCCATGGTTCAGTGAGTAGAGGATCTCGTGATATAGAGGTTTTGACTCGATGAAGCACATGAAGCGGTCGCGCCATATATTGTACTCTCCTCTGTACTGGACGGGTGGTTTGCCTTCTGATCCTATGGCAAGCGCATCTTGGGTATTCATCATTGTGCACTTGAGTGATCGTGAGACAAATAGTGTGATCCAAAGGTAGTAGTGAAAGCCTAACGCGGGGAACTATGAGGAGTGAATATCCTAGCGCAAAAGAAACAAAGTTTCTACTCGAAAAGTTCAAAATTACGAGAATAACCACAAAGCAGTGAAACGAAATAAGTGAACAACAAAAACCCGAGACCTGGTATCGGGTAAAGATAGTCGGGTTGGGAAACCGAGAATCTAAAATCCGGTACTGGAAATGGAACCCAGTATTGAGAACTGGGAAATGAATTACCCGGTTGAGGAGTACCCGGTGAAAGGAACAAGGACCTGTAGTTCCCGGTGATTGAGACCGGGATAAAGATATCCGGTATTTGGAACCAGACTATTTACCGAGTAATGAAAATCTGGGACCGAGAGCCGCTATAGTCGGGAATGTATCGACCCAGGAAGCACACAAGGAAAGTAAAGACATGTGTACAAGGAAAACGAGAATGCGTATCTGGAAGTGACGATGCGAAGAACATGGATCTTGGAAAAAATCTTCCTTGCAGATTTTGATTCCTGAACGACTTTAGACAACCAAAACACGGAAAGAACACAAAATACTAATAGATTTTGCTCCTAATCACACCCTATGGCTTGAAAATTTTGAAAATTTGTAGAACATGGACTCAAACACAATGAGTCGATTTTAAGCAATTGGTGGTCAAAAACTTCAAAATCGATTGTGAAAAAGTGCATAAATTAGTTTGAAAATGTCACGAATAGATTGGTAAACACGGATTTCACTATTATTGCAAAAATCAACAAAACCAAAATTGATACCAAGAACACAACGCTGATTTTTGTAAAACGGCTATTATTGAATCAAACAAATAAGAAATTATCTTTGGATCGACTGTCTCTCTGCTCTGATACCAATTGTGGATCCCAATATCAAGTGCAAATCAACAGACAATCAATATCATCAAAGATTAAGCAACAATTGTATTGAATATCCAGAGAATATGAAAGTGTAGTCGTGCAAAGGTTATGAACGACTAAAGCATTGATTAACACTAATTAAGGTTTAGCTACCCTTTTTATACCCCAAAGGGATATTTACACAATTAACCCACGAACTTCTATTCAACGTTAAATTCAGACCTAACAATATGTCAATGGCAGTATCTACTTTAGGTGGAGTTGATAGCTATTATAAAGCAATTATCCACATGCACGTTTGGGTTTGGCTTATCCTCCCAGCCTTCTCTTACACCTACGCTAAGATGGTTAGCCCTTCATTGCTTTGCAAAAATAAATGAAAGACATGAATGTAAATGACATAAGAGTAAATGACTTAAATGCAAATGCTCAAGAGTAAATGACTTGTAATGTAAAAGACTTAAAGAGTAAAACTTAATAATGGAACATTTGAGTAAGACTTAGAGAGAAAGGTGTTGTAAGTGCTAAAGAACTTGTTGCATCAAGTCAAAGATACGAATTCTTCACCAAAAGTCTAAAAACGCATTACCATTGCAAACCCAAATAAGGATTATCCAATTGAATTGCATTCAACGTCCGAATGTATCCTGAAATAAATGAAGCTCTCCCTTATATACTAGAGAGATGCTTCCATAAAAGGGAACATAATACATAAACGAGAAACAGAAAAAGTGCTTAAAGTACATTGACTAAGGTGTCGTTTGGTTCACAGAAACTGGTGGAATCTGTTGGAATTGGAATGTCAGATTCCTTTGACCAGATTCCATTCCAGTGTTTGGTTCAATCTTTTGTACAAAAGGAATCTTTAAAATTCCAATGAATTCCATGAATTAGGCATTTTTCATTCCATCACATAAACAAGGTATTTTGAAGGAATGGAATTGAACATTTTCATAATGCCAAAATTACCCCTTGCCCTAGTTTTATCATTTTCAGCCGACAAACCCACAATCTCACCTCTCTCTCGTTTTCTTCTCCATCGCAAAGGACGTTCTCCGCAGCCATTGCACTTCGACGATCTGGTAACATATCTTTCTCGACCGATTTCTGCTTACGATTGTTGGTTTCGATTTCTCTTTTATCTTCTGGTTGTTTCGATTTTAGCATATCTTTCGATTTTATCTGCTGGTAACATATCTTTCAATTTTAGCATATCTTTCGATTTTATCTCCTGGTAACATATCTTTCGATTTTAGCATCTGGTTGTTTCGATTTTAGCATCTGGTTGTTTCGATTTGTTCTTTCGATTTGTACATGATTTCGATTTGTTCTTTCGATTTCTGCTTATAGTTTGTTAGTTCAGAACACTACCAAAGAACCACTTTTTATGTTGTACAAAACCATGTTTGATGAGGATAGATGAATAAACCAGAAAGATGAGAAAACCAGAAATATGTGTATATTTAATGTACTGTATTCTGCATATAGCCAAAAAGATGAACAAATAGCAGTTATCATGTCTCATTAGGATAGATGAACAAACCAAAAAGATGCTCATTGTGAATCTTTTTATGTACTGTATTCTGCATATAGCAGTTTCTCCTCATTGATAGGTGTGTTGTCTACAAGTTCTGTTATGTCCACTATATGACTTATGTTCTTTAAAGATAGTGATTTAATAATTTGTTTCATGATTAAACAGGAAATGGCCCGAATTAGTCTCACAACATGCAAACGTAGGATTATGCGACTATTTTTGGAAGAAGCTATGAGTGCTATTGTTTGGTTTTTCATTACAGTTTGTTGTTTAGTAGCCAAACATCGAAGAGATAGACCTCGTATTCAATGTTCATTGTCTAGTATGCATCGATCTGCAATATTGCAGAGGTATGCATATGATAGTGACACCATGTGCATATCACAACTTAGGATGGATAGAAGATGTTTCAAAAAGTTGTGTGATATGCTTGAAAGATTAGGAGGATTACAAGCAACTAGGAATATGGGCGTTGATGAACAAGTTGCCATTTTCCTTCACATGGTTGCTCATAATGTTAAGAATAGAGTTGTCACATGTCGTTTTCATCGTTCGGGGGAAACAATTAGTAGAATTTTTACTCGAGTTTGCAACGCGGTTAATAAATTGCATCCATGTTTACTTAAGAAACCCGAACCTGTTCTTGAGGACTCTACTGATCGAAGATGGAAATGGTTCAAGGTACAAATAATTAATATTTTTGATTTGGTATTCACGTAGTAAAGTACATATGTGTAATGATTGTTTTTGTTCTTTTTTTGTTTTAGAATTGTATAGGTGCTTTAGATGGAACATACATAAAGTGCCTAGTATCACTTGAAGACAAGCCTAGGTACATAACACGAAAGAACGATATTGCCACAAACGTGTTAGGGTGTGTTCACAAGATATACAGTTTATCTACGTGTTAGCAGGATGGGAGGGGTCAGCGGATGATAGTAGAGTCCTTCGAGATGCTCTTCTTAGGCCCCGTGGGTTAAAGGTGCCAAGGCCGTATTATTATTTGGTAGATGGTGGGTATACAAATGGAGAGGGTTTTCTTGCCCCTTATAGAGGTTAAAGGTATCACTTAAATGAGTGGCGTGATGGACACAAACCTACTACACCAAGAGAATTTTTCAACATGAAACATTCTTCTGCAAGAAATGTTATCGAACGATGCTTCGGTATTTTGAAAGCGAGATGGGGAATTTGAAAAGACAATTCTTACTACTGTAACATCCCCAGTCCACCGTACACGATATTGTCCGCTTTGCGGATACCCTCTGCATAACAGCATGCCGGCACCGCTCACGGTTTTGTTCCTGCCCGCACAGGCATACGCGGGACGCACCCAGACCGCACCCTGTGACAGGCAAAAGGCCTCATGCAAGGAAGGTATCCATCCACCCTTATAAGGAGGACTTCGTTCCCCCTCCTAGCCGATGTGGGATCTCACAATCCACCCACCTAAGTGGGATCAGCGTCCTCGCTGACACATCGACCCGGTGACCGGCTCTGATACCATTTTGTAACGACCCACTTTCCCATAACATACAACAAATAACATATATTGCATAACGTAGTTACATTTACAAAAGAAAATACACAATACATCACAAACGGTCTCTTCGGTCTCGAGAATTCTTTTAAGGGGGAGATGTTGTAATAACCAGGTATTTTATCTAAGTTAAATTGGGAATTTTACAAGTCTTTATGTTAATGTTTTTATGGAGTTAGGAGTTAAGGGTTAAGTTTTAATTGTTACTTGGAAGTTTGGGGGTAAGTTTTGCCAATTGAGAGAAACTTGGGGTTTAATTGGTCATTTTAGCCAAACTTGATACCATAACCGACTTTAGTATGTCATTTAGGAAATGATGTCTTCATTTGGATAATAAAGAAATATCTTAAATCTATGTGAGTGTATGTGTTTCTTGGTTGAGAGAAAACGAGAGAAAGAGAGAGAGATCGAGAGAATTGAAGAAGAAGAAGAAGGAAATTGCTGCTGTGATTTTGTACCAAACTGAAGTAATCAAGGTAAACAATCCACACCTTTTTGTGTTTTAGATTCCTCAAAGTGTTCTTGAAAGGTTGCTAGTTAAGTGTTCAAATGGGTTTTGTTAAAAATGGATGTTTTAGGAAATTTAAGCATATGGTTGGGTTGTGTTAATGGTCTTAAGCATTTCTGCATCTTTATAACATCATACATAGTATAAAACTGCAAAATCTGGGTTTTAGGATGAAGCAGTGGACTGAGATATTCATCGGAGTCGCAATAGACGACTGCGACCTTCAACGAAGTCGCAACAGTTGGTTGCGACTTGGCATTGAAGTCGCAATGGTCGTTTGCGACTTGGCTTGGAATCGCAGTAGTTGGTTGCGATTCGAGTTTGGAATCGCAATAGAGGGTTGCGACTCCAAGGTGGAATCGCAATGGAGGGTTGCGACTCCAGGGTGGAATCGCAATGGAGGGTTGCGACTCCAGGGTGGAATCGCATTAGAGGGTTGCGACTTCAAGATGAAATCGCAATAGGAGATTGCGATTTGGGTAATGTTCATTGCGATTTGAGTTTAGAATTTTAAGTTTAAGTGTTAAAAGAAATATTTGGTATTTTATCTGATTTCAGATTCTGTGAAGGAGCAACATACGTGAATTGTCTTGAAAGAGTTTTTGTGATAAACGCACGAGGTGAGTTTTACTTTAAAGTATTTTTACTGGAATACATTATGTGAATATTAACTACTTGATAATTTGTATGAATATGTCATACGGGTGTGATTATAATATGTTAAGATATTATAATTACGTGAAGTATTATATGGGAATATAATACGTGGCCGGGCTTTGGACCGGTGTGTTAATTGGCTCGCAACCAATAAATTTGGCCATTGTGGAGGAATAAGGTGGATGAAAGGTACGTGAGGTACGAGTTTGAATTGGTATTTATATACGTGTAATACTTGAATTTACATAAATGGTTTTGGATACAAAGGAATTACTTGAAAGGTCTTACAATGATTTTGGGTTAGGACCGGAACTAACTCACTAGACCCGTTTGGTCTAACCCTCATTTTGTTTTCAAAAATATGTTTTCCAGGTTGAGGATCGGTGAAAGAATGGGATAAGAATAGGAAGCTTTTGATGGACGTTGATTAGGAGACTTTTATGTATTTTTGTAGTTTCGAGACCGAAGAGACCGTTTGTGATGTATTGTGTGTTTTCTTTTGTAAATGTAACTACGTTATGCAATATATGTTATTTGTTGTATGTTATGGGAAAGTGGGTCGTTACACTACCATGTTGAACTGAAAGTTAAGGTCATAATGGCATGTTGTCTTCTTCATAATTTTATAAGACAAGAAATGTCAATTGATCCGTTTGAAAACATATCTTGCTCGAATGAAACCGAAGACATTGACCATCAAGATGAGAATAATATCACTTCCATAGGTACTTCTACCGAGTGGACCGAATTTAGAAACAATTTGGCCCAAAGCATGTTTGATGATTGGCAAGCTTCTATTTGATCTTTTATGTAATGTGTTACAACTTGGTGTTTTATGTATTGTAGTACAATTTAATCTTTTATGTATTGTAGTTCAATTTGGTGTTTTATGTATTGTTGTACAATTTGGTATTTTATTTATTGTAGTACAATTTGGTGATTTATATATTGTAGTACAATTTGGTGTTTTAATGGTGCAATTTATTGCTATTAATTTTAGTAGTACAATTTGATCTTTAATATTCGGTATGGCGGATAAAAACAAAGATCGTAAGTACCGAAACTGGTCAGAAGAGGAAGAAGCCAAACTTTTGGAGGCGTTAGTGAATTTGGTAAATGTTGGAGGATATAAAGTTGATAATGGCTTCAGATGCGGGTACATGTTGGTTCTGGAAGAAGCTTTGAAAATCTCCCTTCCTGAAAAAAAAAATATTAGGTAAACCACACATCGAGTCCAGAATCAAAACCATGAAAAAAAACTTGGCAAACTGTACATGATATGCTACATGGTACAAATACAAGTGCTTTTGGGTATGATAGTGTGAAGATGTGTGTGACTGCTGACGATTCAGTTTGGGATACTTACTTACAGGTACATATTAGGGATGTTTAACTTATTACCATGTTAAGAATTTATTTTAATGGTTTCTATTTTATTTTTTTGCAAATTTAGGTACATAAAAAGGCTGCGAAATGGAGAAACAAACCATTTCCACATTATGAAGACATGTGTTACGTTTTCGGAAAGGATCGTGCTCATGGCAATCAAGCGAGAGACTATGATGGGTTAGATGAAAATGTTGTCATGGAAGATAGCCAGTTGCCAAGTCAAGAACAAGAATCTGATGAAAATGTTTTCATGGAAGATAGTCGAATGCCAAGTCAATAGTGTACATCTCAAGGTAGTAGGAAGCGCAAGAGTTGAGGTGATCCTCTTGTTGATGCAATAAAGAATGCTGCTGTCATACTTGGAGATAGACTTGAAAAAGCATCAGACAATTTGGTGAAAGTTGAAATGGAGATACATCAAAAGAAGTCCATTGTTGGTTCTGAACTTGCCAAGATGGATCTTACTTCAATGGAAAGGTTTACGGCATTGAGGAAAATAACACGTGATCCTGAAGCCGTGTTAAGTTTTTGGAACTATGAAGGAGAAGCTCGGGAAGTGTTTGTGAGGTATATGTTGCAAGAATGACCACTTAATTATTAATGATTTTTGCAAATGTTGGAACATGAACTAGACCATGCTTTTGTATTTTGGTGACATGTAATTATTTTGGAACATGTTGGTGCAAGTGTACCACATCTCTATATATTTTATATATTTATTTTGATGATTACAAACACACCGCATTATTGTTTATCTAACAATCCAATCCAAGTGTACAGTTCTTGAAGAACACGAAGATTTTATCTGAAGAGTTCAAGACGGAAGATTTACGTTGTCATTAGTGTTTATAATTTATAATGATAGACACCCTAAAATAATATACCACTTGGATATTTCTAAAAACCCAATAAATAATTTATTTAAATAAAGTTTTTTTTAGAAGATCCAGCAAGATTTTGCTTTTTCTGACGCAGGTATACCGCGAAGGTTCAGGAGGTATACCGCGGCAGGCGTGGTGTACCTCTCTGATTGGTTAGAAGTTCTTTTTCTGACGCAGGTATACCGCGAAGGTTCAGGAGGTATACCGCGGGTACATATTCTGACGCAGGTATACCGCGGTGTTCAGCCGGTATACCGCGGGTACTGTTTCCGTTGGTTTTTGCAGAGTTGACTTTCTGATCTTGATGTGCTTTTTCCTCTGCACGGTATACCGCGGGGGATAGCCGGTATACCGCCAACTCACAATGCCGTTGGAGCTTCCTTGGTATAAATGATGCATGCTGGTGGTGATGGAAGTAACAGAATAACAACAACAATAAGCATCAACAACACCATTCTCTCAGCTCTCTCTTTTAATATTTATTTATATATTTTATAAAATATTTTTTAAATATCCAAGTGTGAGATATTATACAAGAGTGATTACCCATTGTGAGTTATACTCCTCTTGTAAGTATTTGAATAACGGGTGTGTGATCCTGTTTATCTCATAGCAGAGGCTTGAGAAACTATTACAAATTCCTTTGTATTTGGTTTGTGTTCTACCGTAAAGAATACATTTATTGGATCGTGTCGAGAAGTGTCTCGGCTGCTGGTTTATCACAGTTGGTGGTAAATCAGTAAATCTCCGTGTCAAGTATCTCTAACCTTTATCTCTTTATTTATTCCGCTGTGCATTTTAATTATATCTGTTTATATAATTGTTGTATATTTATTATTTCTATACTCTGATTTATTTATACTGTTTCTGTACTGTATTTATTTGTAAAAGAATTTTTGAAAGTAAAAGATTTTAAGTACAACCTTACCCCCCCCCCCCCTAGGTTGTCTAACAATTGGTATCAGAGCAGGGCTTTCAAAAATCGTCTATTTAATTTTTTAAAATCCGTTTTTGTTATGGCTCAACAAAATGCTTGGTTTTCTAAATCTCTTCTTATTGATTTCGAAAATTTTGATCTTTGGGCAAATTCTTTTGAACGTTATGTTCGTGGGATAAATCAAAAAATTTGGGATATTATTATTAAAGGAAATTTCAAACCCACAAAATTTCAAAACAACAAAGTTGTTGAAAAACCTAGCTCGGAATGGTCCGACGAAGATGAGGCTAATTATTGTTTAAATTATGAAGCCAAAAATTTTCTCTTTTCGGTTCTTACTAACGATGATATTGAGCGTGTTTATCTCTTTGAAACTGCTCGTGATATTTGGGAGAACTTGAACATCACCTATGGTGAAAACTCAAAAGAAAAGAGAGACGAAACCCGAGATCAAAGAAATGAAGAAACGTGTCTCATGGCCGACCATGATAATGAGGTATCTTCATCATATTCTTCTAAAAATAATTGTGATAGTAATTATAGTGATAATTATTATAGTGACAATGAAAATAATCTTGACGAATTATATAAATCATTTCATGATATGGCTGCTCTCGCAAATAAATATAAAGATGAAATTTCTAATTTAAAAGAAACCGTATCTATATATAAAAAGGAAATAGATGACGGTAAACAAAAATCTGCTCATGATTTAGATGTTATCACTAAATTAGAAAATAAATTAAGTGAAAAAGATATTTGTAAATCTTGTGTTATTTTAAATGATAAAATTGCATGTTTAGAGAAAAGAACATGTGAAAATATTTTATGTACAAAATGCGATATACTTGAAAATGATAATGCATGTTTAAAAGCTAAATGCGATTTATATGAAAAAGATAATCTGTTAGCTAATGCATTTCAAAATAGCAATGATAAAGTGTTAAAAATGCTAAATATGTCTAATCGCATTAATTGTAGAAAAGGCATTGGTTCTAATACATGTATTGATACGTGCTCGTGTATTCAAATTAAAAGGTGTTTTGAACCACCTAAAGTTAAAACGAGAAAACCTTATGTGCAAAAACCTCCGTATGTATCCAAAATGAATAATGTGAATTATATGCCGAGGAAACCGTATGCTTGCATGTATAATAGCAAATTTTCTAGACCAAAGAATAATGTAAATTTGCATGCTTCATTTTACGTCTATGATAAATACGATCGTAAAATAAAAATGGTTAGAAAATGGATTCCGAAAGGAATGTTTAATGTTGACAATCCCGGTGGGATGCGTTTGTGGTTTTAAACCATTTTTATGGTTTTATATGTTGTCGTATTTTGTTTTATGTCGACAACATATTTTTTGCAGTTTATGTTTTATACTAACTGTTAAAAGGACCCATAAGAAAAGGGTACCACGAAATATTTTCTTTGCCTTTTGTAGGTGTTTCCTGACGAGGATATAATACGTGTTTCCTGACGAGGATATAATACGTGTTTCCTGGCGAGGTTATAATACGTGGTTTCCTGACGAGGATATAATACGTGTTTCCTGACGAGGATATAATACGTGTTTCCTGACGAGGATATAATACGTGTTTCCTGCCGAGGTTATAATACGTGGTTACCTGCCGAGGTTATAATACGTGGTTACCTGCCGAGGTTATAATACGTGGTTACCTGCCGAGGTTATAATACGTGGTTACCTGCCGAGGTTATAATACGTGGTTACCTGACGAGGTCATAATACGTGGTGATTTTTTTTAAATCACATAAAATTAACCGAAAATCGAAGCCTTAAGATCCGTTTTGGTGCAAGTGTTTCTTTTTGGTTATTTTGTTTCATGTCATTTATTATGCTTATTTTATCCCTCAAATTTTATAAAATCAAATTGATATCGCTATTAATTTGAGGGGGAGCGTTTTAGCTCTTTACCCATGAGTTTATGCTACCTCAATTATATGCATATTTTGAGGGGGAGCATCTCTCGAGGGGAAGCATACCGTCTTTCTTGACCCTTTTTGTTTCGACAAACGGGGGAGAGAAACCGCACATGCTCTTGCTTAGCGGTTGTGTTTGTCATCATCAAAAAGGGGGAGATTGTTGGTGCAAGTGTACCACATCTCTATATATTTTATATATTTATTTTGATGATTACAAACACACCGCATTATTGTTTATCTAACAATCCAATCCAAGTGTACAGTTCTTGAAGAACACGAAGATTTTATCTGAAGAGTTCAAGACGGAAGATTTACGTTGTCATTAGTGTTTATAATTTATAATGATAAACACCCTAAAATAATATACCACTTGGATATTTCTAAAAACCCAATAAATAATTTATTTAAATAAAGTTTTTTTTAGAAGATCCAGCAAGATTTTGCTTTTTCTGACGCAGGTATACCGCGAAGGTTCAGGAGGTATACCGCGGCAGGCGTGGTGTACCTCTCTGATTGGTTAGAAGTTCTTTTTCTGACGCAGGTATACCGCGAAGGTTCAGGAGGTATACCGCGGGTACATATTCTGACGCAGGTATACCGCGGTGTTCAGCCGGTATACCGCGGGTACTGTTTCCGTTGGTTTTTGCAGAGTTGACTTTCTGATCTTGATGTGCTTTTTCCTCTGCACGGTATACCGCGGGGGATAGCCGGTATACCGCCAACTCACAATGCCGTTGGAGCTTCCTTGGTATAAATGATGCATGCTGGTGGTGATGGAAGTAACAGAATAACAACAACAATAAGCATCAACAACACCATTCTCTCAGCTCTCTCTTTTAATATATATTTATATATTTTATAAAATATTTTTTAAATATCCAAGTGTGAGATATTATACAAGAGTGATTACCCATTGTGAGTTATACTCCTCTTGTAAGTATTTGAATAACGGGTGTGTGATCCTGTTTATCTCATAGCAGAGGCTTGAGAAACTATTACAAATTCCTTTGTATTTGGTTTGTGTTCTACCGTAAAGAATACATTTATTGGATCGTGTCGAGAAGTGTCTCGGCTGCTGGTTTATCACAGTTGGTGGTAAATCAGTAAATCTCCGTGTCAAGTATCTCTAACCTTTATCTCTTTATTTATTCCGCTGTGCATTTTAATTATATCTGTTTATATAATTGTTGTATATTTATTATTTCTATACTCTGATTTATTTATACTGTTTCTGTACTGTATTTATTTGTAAAAGAATTTTTGAAAGTAAAAGATTTTAAGTACAACCTTACCCCCCCCCCCCCCCCTAGGTTGTCTAACAGAACATGTATTTTAACTATGATCGATTAGTGACGATGGCACGTAAGTATTTTTGTGGAACAATTTCTAAATCGATCAAGTATTGTCATTTGGTTTATTATTATGTTTGGGTTGTGTATATTATATGGTTTAAAGATTCAAGTATTTAATAAGAATTTTATTCAAGTATTTAATGACTATTTTATTAAAGCATTTTTTGTTTAAAAAATTAAAATTAACAAAAGGGTATTTTGGTCATTTACTCAAATTTCATTCCAATTTCAAAGCTACATTATGTGAACCAAACAGACAGATTCCAATTCCTTTAACAGATTTCATTCCAATTTTGTCAACCAAACAGCTGGTCAAACCTGACAACATTTCATTCCAATTCCTTCAAAGTCAAATTCATTTAACAGATTTCATTTCATCCAAAAACATTATGCGAACCAAACGCCCCCTAAAAGTTCACAGAAACTATTAATTAAATAAGGAATGGTCCAAATAAATAAACCTATTCCAAGCATGATTTATGTTCTTTGATGTCTAAATTGAAAGATCTTTAAAAGTCGATTTAAAAAAGTCAGCTTCATTTTGCGATGTTTGTCAGCTAGTGTTATAGTGTTCTTGTAACAACCTGCTGCAGCAAATGAACAAATCACTTGTTTATGCATAATTAACATAAAACAAATCAAATTCTTCAACCTAGATTCAGACAGACTTAGGGGTTGTTCGGTAGCGGCTTAACGGGCTGTCCAGGAGATATGGCTGATTCGCTCAGCCATATCTACCCGTTCGGTAGCGGCTTAATGTGGAAAATTTTGGCTGACCGATTCAGCTAGAAAATATGTGTCCTTACCACTCAGCCATTTTGTTTCCACTCTTGCCCCTCTCTCTCAAATACATTAAAAACTTTCATACCTCTCCCTCCTCTCACTTGTGCAGACCCATCGACTCACAACTCCATCTCCCTCCTCTCGCTGCTCGCTGCTCGCCTCTCACCACCCACCGCCGGCCGCCGCTGATCTTCTCCACCAGACCTCTCCCTCCTCTCACTTGTGCAGACCCATCGACTCACAACTCCATCTCGCTGCTCGCTGCTCGCCTCTCACCACCCACCGCCGGCCGCCGCTGCTGCTCTTCTCCACCAGGTCGCCGCCGCCGCTGATCTTCTCCACCAGACCTCTCCCTCCTCTCACTTGTGCAGACCCATCGACTCACAACTCCATCTCCCTCCTCTCGCTGCTCGCCTCTCACCACCCACCGCCGCCGCTGCTCTTCTTCTTTTTTCTGTTATGGATCTACCCGACGGAGAAGATGATGCTTGGTGTTGCAGGGGCGAGTGTGGAAGGAGAACGATTAGGATGAAGATGGTGGATCTGAAACAACATCTTAGATGTATTTTGGGGTCGAAGAACACTGGTGCTGCAGTGATTTTTTTAGGGTTTATGTATATTGGGTTTTTATTTATTTATTTTAGGATTCATGTATTTTGAGGTTTTTATTTAGGATTCATAAATTTAGGTTTTTGTTATTTAGGTTTCATAGATTTTTTATTTGAAGTTTTATTTGATTTTATTATTGTATTAAGTAATAAGATTGATCTATAGAAATTTATTTATGTTTGTTATTGTTTAATCTACATTTTGGTGTAAATTTGTTGGTTTGTAAATTTCATTAACAAATGTTTAATGTAAAATAAAAGGGTAAAATGGTCATTTCTGACATTCTGACTGTTTATTCAGCACATCAACCGAACACCAATATATCTGTTAACACTCAGACAACCATATCCACTCAGATAGCTATATCCATTCAGGTCTTAACAGCAAACGAACCGAACAGCCCTTAGTAACATGTGGAATAAGAATAAAAAGGGGGTTGCTATTTGCACCAAAAAGGTGTTAATGGCATAAAAATGATTGCATTGTTTTCCTAAACAATCATTTTTTGATTTAAATATATATATATATATAATATATATATTTATAATATATATATATATTATTTATTTGTTTTATATATATATATATATATATATATATTAGAAATATATATATATATATATTGTTTATATATATATATATGGGTGTCAATTTTATACCGAGACAAACCAACCAATTTTCATACCAACCATACCAATTTAGTTGGTACCGACCTAATTGGTTGGTATATCGTACCAACTATTTAAACTTGGTTGGTACGTGGTATTATGAGTCGTGTACCATGGTAATTTACCATTGTATAAATTATATCATTGTATTTATTTTTTATAATAAGGTCCGACATAGCTAGGTTTTTTCCCATAATAATTTACCTTCGACAAAAATTGTGATTTTGATTTGATATTTATACTTTTAACCCATATACTTATTTACTTACTTTACTTTATACCTTTTACTTTCATAATTTAAATTTTACATTTAACACATATAATCGTTTATTAACTAAAATACGTTAAAAAAATACGTTTTAATTTTAACAAGTTACAACATTATAATCGTCTCTTCGATACGGTCGAAATAAGCCTAATATTGAATTTTTTTATTTATATATTTTTAAAAATATATAAAATATTTTTAATTTTTTTATTTATATATTTTTAAAATATACACCAAAACATCTCCTATTATTATCGCCACCACCACCACCACCACCGTACTTATCTTGTGGTTTCCAAACATCCTTTTATTAGGCACCAATGCCGTCGAAGGTAGGGAGGTCGGTGATGACGACACAACCGGCGACGGTATTTCGGGTCGGGTGCATTTCGGAAGTGGGAACCCGCATAAAACCGGGTTGTTCGAAAATACGGATTCGGGGAACCCGATAAACTTTTCGGTATTTCGCCCGAAATGTTGTTCATAGACATATTAAAATCCCGTAAATTCATAAACTGAATTTTTCCAGAAAACTGGTTTTCCTCTAGACGTAAAGTCAATAATTGCGATAACCGGTTGATCGTCGGCGGGATATTGCCGGAGAGGTTGTTATACGACAGATCGAGACGGAATAAAGAAGGTAACGACATTGGAAACTCGTCGGAGATTTGATTGTAAGATAGAAAAACTAATTTGAGAGAGGTGAGATTAGAGAGATCAGGAATGGGGCCCACGAGGCGGTTACGTTTTAAAGAGAGGAGACGGAGTTTTACGAGTGAGGCGAGTGAGTCGAATCGGCCGTGTAGATTGAGTCCTTCTAGAACGAGTGAGGTGACTCGGTTGTGGAGGCATGAGACGCCGTAGAAGAGACGATTATAATGGTGTAACTTGTTAAAATTAAAACGTATTTTTTTAACGTATTTTATTTAATAAACGATTATATGTGTTAAATGTAATTTTAAATTATAAAAGTAAAAAGTATAAAATAAAGTAAGTAAATAAGTATAGAGGTTAAAAGTATAAATATCAAATCAAAATCACATTTTTTGTCGAAAAGGCCTAGGGCCTATAAAGGGAGTAAATTATTATGGGAAAAAGCATAGCTATGTCTAACCTTATTATAAAAAATAAATATAATGATATAATTTATAAAAAGAATATAAATATATATATATATATATAAAACAAAAAAGAATAACTATAACTATATATATATATATATTTCTTTATTTCTAAGTACGGTATTACCGTGGTACACGACTTCTAATACCACGTATCAACCAAGTTTAAATATTTGGTACGATATACCAACCAATTAGGTCGGTATCAACTAAATTGTTACCAATTAAATTGGTACGGTTAGTATGAGAATTGATTGGTTTGTCTCGGTATAAAATTGACACCCATATATATATAAACAAAAAGAATAATATATATATATATATATATATATATATATATATATATATATATATCTATATTTCTAATATATATATATATATATATATATATAAAACAAATAAATATCTATATTTCTAATATATATATAAAACAAATAAATAATATATATATATATATGTTAAATAATATATATGTTATATAAATATATTATATATATATATATATATTTAAATTAAAAAATGATTGTTTATGAAAACATTAGCCTCATTTTGGTGTCATTAGCCTCCCCATGAAACGGTCTCAATATATGTTTTTAGGAGTAAAAGAAAGTAAAATAATATTCTATATATGTGCTACAGGTGTACATTATTGGAGCGCTTATTAGGCCATCCGTACCCGGTTCGGGATGGGGCTCGGGATGCCTTCGGGCTCAGCGGGAATGGGCTACGGCCCTTGCGGGATGCGGGGTGCGGGATGGATTCCGGGTTCGGGATCCCGATTCATCCCGAAGGTTTATTAAAAAAAAAATTATTTATTCTTTTTAAACAAAAATAAATAAATTTTTTTCTCAATTTAATCCCACTATATATTTAACCCTCAACCTCTTATTTCTCACACCTCTCAAACTCTCTAAAATTCTCTCATGGGCATGTGTTCTTTACTCGCATGGGTCGTGAACCAGGTTATAGATCAACCCATCAACTCAATAGCAAGTTCAACGACCTCAATAAAAGAATTAATTGGTTTGGCGGCATCTACAATAACTTGTTCAATAATAGATCAAGCGGGATGAGTGAGACCGATATATCCCGAACGGCACACGAACGGTATCTAGCACGCCATAAAGTTGCTTTCACTCACGAACAAGCTTGGGACGTCCTAAAAAAATGTCCAAAATGGGGAGCCGTTCCAACGATGACGACAACTTCATCGCGGGGTTCAAAACGTACCCAACCTTCCGATGATGACGATGACGAGCAAATTCAACGACCCATCGGGAGAAACAAGGCAAAAAAAACATCAACGAGTAATACGTCAGGGGCGAATACGAACGAAAGTGTTACTCAGTTGTTGACGACGTTCAACGACAAGATTGATGATACAATGGAATACAAAATGAAAAAACTCGATCTCGAAATCGAACGCTCAAAACTCGAACGACATAGGTTGGAACAAGAACTCGAAATCGAACGCTCAAAACGATTTGAGAAAGACTTCGAGTTTTTCATGACCCCGCATGATCACCTTACGGGAAACGCTTTGAGGGTTACTTTAGCGAGAAAAGAGCAAATTCAAAAATTTCATAATTGGTAGTGTTTTGTATTTTGTAATTTTTATTTTTAATGAATGGTATGAATTTTTATTTTTATTATTTATCTTATTTTTATTTATTAAAAAATATATAAATATTTTTATTTTGTTAAATAATTAAATGTATAAATAAAAGAATTAAAATAAATGAGGTGGCAAAGGGATTTGAGGGAATGGGGTAAGGGTGTTTAGGGATTGAGTGAGGGTTAGGAGAAAAGCTGATGTGAAGCTGGAATCTTTGAAAGATGGGGTCATGGGGTACTGATGGCCTTAGTTTCTCATTTCAACCCATCTATTTTTTTATTATTTTTAACCAATCAACCCATCTATTTTTAATGGGTGTTACTATTCATACCCCCTGCCACAATGTATACCCCTGCCATTTTTGTCCGCCACCATCCCTCTCACAAACACCTCACAAACACAATTTGATTTGAATATTTACATTTTATACCCCTATACTTATTTAATAAATTTACTTTATACCTTTTAATTTTCTAATTTTCATTTTACACCTTCATCATATTAACACGTATAATCGTATATTAGCTAAAATACGTTTTAATTTTAACAAATTACACCATTAAAATCGTCTCTTTGATACGTTCGAAATTATCCCAAGATTAAATATTTTTTGATTTAATTATTTTATTATATATCATATATACTACATAAAAATATTTTTTATATTTACAATTCATACCCTTATTGTTAATTATTTTATTATATATCGATGGGCCTAGAAATGGCTAAATAGGTCCAGCCCAACCCGAGACATACTTGGAACCGAGACTGACCGACTCGATACGGGACCGGTTATGATGCGACGATTCAATACGGGACCGACTCGATTGAGTTTATAAATACTTTTCGTATTATAATAATACCCGAATCCGACTGACATTAACCCGGAACTGATCATTCCGACCCGAAGCAATCCGAAACCCGAAAATTGAGAACCAAATGCACGGCTCCGCGATCACGGGTTAGATCGCAGGATCTTGGGGCATTTTTGCAAATCACGAGAGACTGATGAAACCGAAAATAAGTTTAAAAGCTATTACATCAATTGTATTTAAAAGTGTTTATCAACTTATGTCGTGCAAATAACGAGTTGGGCGTAAAAATGTAATTTGAACAAATAAATATCAAGAGATCTTGTTAATCATAATCCGCTAACGTTTTAGGACGAAATCTTAATATTTTTTAGCATGAAAATAAAAGTGTTATATTGTTTATTTGTGGTGAGGAAAAGCAATAAGCAAATAAGTCAAAAAAATAAGCAATCCCAACATGTTTTCGTGAGACCACAAAATAACACTAAACCTTCACAGCAATTCATTGAATAACTTGTTAAAATTAAAAAAATCTTTTTTTAACGTATTTTAGTTAATATACGATTATATGTGTTAATATAATAAAGATGTAAAAATACGTTTTAATTTTAACAAATTACATCATTATAATCGCCTCTTCGATATGTTATTGATTTGAAGGTCAATATGGTTAATTGGTCAAAAAATTGAAACAATATTCGTTCGATAAACATGTATTTTAAAAATTTTGTTTATTTTGTCTCATTTATTTTTGTAACGCCAATGATTATAGAAAACTATCCCACATACCCGCTAATAAATATCAAGAGATTTTGTCTCGGTTATGATTTAGCGAAATTATGTACTTTAGTTTATGTATGTTGATATGATAAAGATGTAAAATGAAAGGAGAAAAGATATAAAGTAAATTAAATAACTAATTATA
Organism: Saussurea involucrata; assembly: GCA_033807775.1. NCBI lineage: Eukaryota > Viridiplantae > Streptophyta > Magnoliopsida > Asterales > Asteraceae > Saussurea > Saussurea involucrata. The sequence continues at coordinate 51,266,965 of CM066317.1, read as the reverse complement.
ATGGTATAAAGTGTAACCGTAAATGGAATAATTTTTAAGGTATATAATAGATAAATATAGATAAGAGCATAAAATGTACAAATTAAAAAAAATCTTGATACGTCATTCTTGAAAATGTAAAATGTAACTCGGTGCTTTGTATAATTGGGGACGTGAAAGGTTAGTAGTTGTGAGACATGTACGTACAAAAGTCATACGACTTAAATTTCAACATTAAGCGTCGTTTCATGCTTGTATATAGTATATATATATGTTAAAAACTACGTTTTATGTAGAATATATGACCGACATTAACCCGAAACTGATCCTGATCATTTCGACCCGAAAATTAAAGGAGAAGGGATATAAAGTAAATTAAATAACTAATTATAATTGAGAACCAAATGCACAGCTCCGCGATCACGGGTTATATCGCGGGATCTTGGGGCATTTTTGCAAATCAGGAGAGGGATAAGGTATTTGTGTAAGTGAAAAATGAACTTGTGGCATTTAATTTAATTTTTGCAAAACTGTTGTAGATATTGTGAGGACATAATGTGAGTGGTATGTATATGTGTACAAAATAATAAGGTATCGACGAATAACAATATAAAAAAATAACGTAAACGTATGACGCATAATAATATAATTAAATCAAAAAAATTCAATATTACGTTCATTTCGAAGGTATCGACGAGACGATTATAATGGTGTAACTTATTAAAATTAAAAAGTATTTTTTTAACGTATTTTAATTATATACAATTATATTTGTTAATATAATAAAAAATGTAAAATGATAAATAGAAAACTAAAAGGTATAAAATAAATTCATTATATAAGTATAAGGGGGTAAAATATAAATTTAAAATAAAAAAACATGCTGTGAAAGAGGGGGTATACGAAATTGTCAGGGATAGGGATAGGATAGAATTTCCCTTTTTAATTCCTTCTTTTATGATTATTCAGTGGTGTAATCATCTTGAACAAAACCTAACTTCTCCAAACCTACAATTCTGGTCGCCACATCGATCTACAACCAGGTGTAGTTTTGGTGGTTTAAAACCTAGGGAAGGGTGGTGGTGAGGCTGTTTCTAATCATCCACATCTCTAGTTATGAAACAACATCCCCCTTCCCTAAAAGTACTTCACTGTCCCCGCCCTTTCCATTCCCGGTGGACCACTCTCGCCACCATCACTAGATCTTAATTGATGAAACAAAGGGAATGTTTGGATTGCTTATTTAAGGTGTTTATTAATTTATTATGGTGTGCTACCGATAATAAGTAGTTTTTATTGTTCGGATGAGAAAAAAGGAAACTGTAATAAGTAGTTTTTATTGTTTGAATAGGAAAAAAGGAAACTACTTATAGCCGGATAAAACATTTTTGATAAATCATTACATTCTAACTTATTAACTTATTTAAAACAACTTAAAAAGGATGGAATTGATAAATCATTCCATTCTAACTTATTAACGTTGTGCTTGACTTCTTATTCATAAGAGTGTAGAATTGATCAACATAGGAGTCATTACAATGAAAAATCACTTTGGAAAAGAAAATGAGAAGAAACAAATAGATCAATAAGAATGAAACATATTGCAAAATCATGTTCCGAAATACCAAGAGTATTCCTTTCCAAAAAAAAATACCAAGAGTATAATTCAACATATAGTTTTACATCACATTTCATCACACCATAAAACCCCAAATCCCTTCTCTTCGTATGCAATGGGTTCAACAACACAAAACCCTAAAAATTTTCAAAAAACCTAAGCCCTCTCACCTCTAATCCTCCTTGCCAATTGCATATCTTTTGGCATAATTGTAACCCTCTTTGCATGAATAGCGCACAAATTAGTATCCTCAAACAATCCTACCAAATAAGCCTCTGCCGCCTCCTGAAGCGCAGCAACCGCACTGCTTTGAAACCTCAGATCCGTTTTGAAATCCTGAGCAATTTCTCGCACCAGCCTTTGAAACGGAAGTTTGCGGATAAGTAATTCGGTACTCTTCTGGTACTTACGAATTTCACGCAGCGCCACCGTCCCTGGCCGGAATCTGTGTGGCTTTTTCACTCCTCCGGTCGCCGGAGCTGATTTTCTGGCTGCTTTTGTAGCCAGCTGCTTCCTTGGTGCTTTTCCACCGGTTGATTTGCGAGCAGTTTGCTTTGTTCTTGCCATCTCTTTGAAGGAATTCAGAGAAACTGCTCTGTGCTTAGATGTTGAAGATAGGGAAATGTCGCAGCACGGCGGTGATCGGACGATAGGGAAGAGAGTGGTGGTTTTATAGGGCTTTGTGGGATTGCAGTGGTGGTGATGGGAAATTTCGAAAATACCGAGGGGAAATGACCGCCAGAGTCAATTAACCGTTGGATTGTGGGAGAGAAATAGACGGCCAAGATTAGGTTCCAAAAACAACACGGATCGTGGTCCGTGTGCGTTTTGTTCACCTCCAGGCTCCAACCATAATTTTTAAAAAATCCAACATGTTCGGTTGTGTGGAAAAGATAACAAATTTCCCAAGAAACAAACTCAAAAAAAGATTTAATAAGTTATATAGTAAAAACGTATCTCTTTAAAAAGTATTTAAAAATACCCCTATATTCCAAAATAAATGTCTATAAAAATCCAATACAATTTTTTAAAAAGTATAATTATTAAATCTTTTTGATTAAAAAAAATAAAAAATTTATGTGTAAAAATTCAACCAATCAACCTCCAACTGACAAATCCAATTACAATCAATTGACAATAGTTGAATATTTAATTATAATTGGATCGGATCAGATCGAGAAAATCAACATCTAATTTGGATCGGATCGGATCGGTTCTTGGATGGCAGTCTAGAATCGAGCCATGAATAATAAAGAAAACAGAGATGAGAGAGAGAGAGAGCTGGAGGGTAGGGAGAGTGTGAGCGGGAGAGAGGCAGCGAGAATGGATACATGGACAGACCTTGGAACCGAAGAAACCAGTAGAACCGCGGTGATCGGAGAATCTCGTCGTTCTTGTTTTTCAATTTCCCGGAGGGTTGGGAAGTAGCTAATCTATGGAGGACCTTTAAAAGATTTGGTGACGTAGGTGACATCTACATGGCCCAAAGAAGAATGATGAATGGTAACAAATTCGGTTTCGTGAGATTTAAGAATGTTGCCAACGTAAGTGAGATGGAAAGAAGATCAAATAAGATTTGGATTGGTTTCTACAAGCTGAGAGTATTCTTAGCCAAATCGAACTTTAGCGGCTTTAGATAGGGAGATAGAGGAGCACCGAAATCGGAGAAACTTGGAGCAAACCGTCGTCAATAGTCGGTGAAGAAGTCGGGTACGAGGACTTACTGTGATGTGGTGAAGAAGAGTAGGACTGCTAGTAAGGTATAGGATGTAGATGAGAGCGCGAAAGGAGAAGAGACCATCGGGACGTGGGTGTCAAATGAAGATACAAGAAAAAGCCTTAGGAAATATTTGATCGAGAGTATTGTGGCGATGGAGAATGTGGAAGCAATCCATGCTTTATGTAAATCGGAAAACTTGGTGGACTGCTCGTTGAACATGTTGGGTGGGAGGAATGTGTTACTCCGTTTTGAGCATAAGGGCATCTCCAATGTATTTCTCTATTTTATTTTCTATTATAGGGAGTAAAATAGAGAGTGTGTTAAATCTTCTCCAATCTATTACTCTATTTTACTCTCTAAAAGAGAATATTCCAAGTATATTCTCTTTTATTTTGAGTACATATATTTTCATAATACCCTTATATTTATTAACTTTATAAATTGCATCCTTATATTTTTTATTTTCACAATACCCTTATATTTATTAACTTTATCATATTATTTTAACAACGTTATAATTCATATTTAGTTGAATAAATTTAAATTAATTTAAAACTTAAACATAAATGTAATTCTAGTTTATTAAAATTGGTATTAGACAACAAATAAAATAAAAATACAAGAATCTAAAAAATAGAAGGGTCATTTTGTAATTATCAAAAGTTAGAAAAAAAATAGAGAGTAGTGAATAGTAACTCTCTATATATAGAGAGTTACTATTCATTTCTCTATTTTAGAGAATAAAATAGAGAGTTACTTGGAGAGGATATAGAGAGTAAAATAGAGATAAAGAGTAAAATAGAGAGTTCATTGGAGATGGTCTAAGGAAACGATGAGGAACATCCTAAACAATAGGTTGCATGGAAGTTTAAGAATTTGGTTGGAAGGTTTCCGATCGTCTGAAAGATTGGTGTGGTTGAAGATTTTCGGCGTACCGTTACATATTTGGAACCAAGACGTCTTCTGCAAAATTGCAAGCAATTGGGGAAGCATCCTCGACACAGCCAACTGCGATTGGGAAAGTAGCAGTTGTAACAACCCAAATCCCTTAAACTACAACATATCACATAATGTAACACAACATAGATATAACAAACGAACTTCACATTACAAGTACGGTCCCGTAGTCTTTTACAATCGGAAGAAAACCATTCTACTACAATCTTTGTACTATTTACATACATAACATTTAATATTGTGATACAACTGCTAAACAAACCAAAATCTTCATCTTATAATTCTTCACACAAGCCATCCATCGGTTACTCTAATTACTTGCTCTTACTTGATCCACCACCTGGAATACATATTTTTAAAACAAAATGAGGGTTAGACCTGATGGTCTAAGTAAGAAATCCAAGTTAGTTTAAAAACCATTTATATAAACTTCATTCATATAAATCACGCAACACAATCATATACATCCAATTAAGCTCACATATCCTATACTTTCCCTTCTCATTCCTCCTGGCCATATTAGTTGGTAGCAAGCCAACTAATAATTTACAACGTTGTACAACATCTATAGACAAACAACGCTATACAGATTCTATAGCCAAACACACCGGTCCTAAACCCGGCCAACGTATTATAACGCATTATAATACTCATGTAAATATAATACCTCACTATATTATAATTCACATATATCACACATATAAACACATAGTCATCAACAATTGCATTCCCAATCCACACATATACGTATTCCAGTTAAAAACATTTTCAAAGTAAACTCACCTGTCTTGATTATTACACACGCTCGCAAGCTCCTTTCAAAATGATCTTATCTCTTATCACGACTCCACGGAATCTGAAACAAGTTAAGATACATACATCGCTTTACTAACCAAACACATAAAGCCTAACAATTTCCTATCATCAACTGTCCCATTACACTGCACTTAACCCACTACCGGGACTACACAGGGTACCGGGACTTATACAGTACCGGGAGTTCCTATACCGGGAGTTCACATTACCGGAACTCTACACTACCGAAAGTCTGCTATACCGGGACTCACAATACCGGGACTCACATTACCGGGACTCACATTACCGGGACTCACATTACCGGGAGTCTCCTATACCGGGACTCTCAAGAACATAGTCGGTTTCCATTTACCCAGAAATCGATTGAAATCCAATCAAGTCGCGAATTTAGAAATTCTAAACCGATAGAAGTCTAATACTACTGATTATGAACACAAATTGTAAAGAAACTTACCTCCAATTCGATTCCAGCACAATCAATTGAAGCCCTATCCGTACGTTTTCTTCCTCTGCTTCTTTTTCTCTCAAAACGTACACATGCATACACACTTTCTGAATAAGGAAAGTGGTAACCTGAATACTTAAGATATTTAAGTATCAATCTTCCACTTTTGGCTGAAATTATATAATAAGTACCAAAACACCCTTGAACTTATAACTTATCTCATACTTATCCTAAACATCAAATCTTAAGGTTAAATAATTTAACTGATAGGGAATTTATCTAACTGAATTACCTGGGGTATTACATCATCTCCCCCTTAAAAGAATTCCGTCCCGGAATTCAATTAAGCAAAAAGATGAGGGTATTTGGCTCTCATTTCTGATTCGGATTCCCACGTAGCATCCTGACCTCTATGATGCCTCCACTGAACTTTCACTTGCCTGATCTCCTTATTCCGCAGCACTTTAACTTTATGATCAACTATAGCTTCCGGTTCTTCCACATAATTCAGTCTTTCATCGACTTGTATTTCTGGTATGGAGACCGACTGATCTGGAGTAACCAAACACTTTCGGAAGTTCGATACGTGAAATGCGTTATGAATCCTGCTCAACTCCGGCGGAAGATCTAATCGGTAAGCTACTTCACCGATCCTTTCTGTAATTGCAAATGGTCCGATATATCTCGGGCTAAGTTTACCTTGTCGTCCAAATCGGATGACTCCTTTCCACGGTGAAACCTTTAACATTACGAAATCCCCGATTTGAAATTCCAAAGGCTTTCGACGTCGGTCAGCGTAGCTTTTCTGTCTGTCTTGAGCCACTTTCAATCGTTCACGAATCCGAGTAACCTTATCGGTGGTTAACTGAACTATTTTCGGTCCCGCTAACTGTTTCTCTCCCACTTCGTTCCAACACAGAGGCGTTCGGCATTTCCTACCATACAGTACTTCAAATGGTGCCGCTTGTATGCTGGAATGATAACTGTTATTGTAAGCGAATTCAATCAACGGTAAATGTTTATCCCACGATCCCCCAAAATCAACAATGCAAGCCCGGAGCATATCTTCTATGGTCTGAATCATTCGTTCACTCTGACCATCTGTTTGAGGATGATACGCCGTACTTAACTTTATCTGTGTCCCCATTTCCCTTTGAAAACTTCTCCAGAATCTTGAAGTAAAACGACTATCACGATCAGAAATGATCGAGATTGGAACTCCATGTCGAGTTACTATTTCGTCAATGTATAACTTAGCTAATCGTTCCATCGAATCAGTTTCCTTTATCGGTAGAAAGTGTGCAGACTTTGTCAATCTATAGACGATCACCCAAATAGAATCAAATCCTTTCGGAGTTCTTGGTAGCTTCGTGATGAAGTCTGTGGTAATCTGCTCCCACTTCCACATAGGTATTTCTAGCCATTGTAGTTGACCAAACGGCTTTTGGTGTTCGGTCTTTACTTTCTTACAAGTATCACATCTTTCCACATACTGAGCAATCCCTCTTTTTATCCCCGGCCACCAATAGAATTGCTTTAGGTCTTTATACATCTTGTTTGTACCTGGGATAGAGAAACGAGATTGATGAGCTTATTGTAAAACACGATCACGTAACCCACCCAAACGAGGTACCCATACTCTGTTTGTAACACCCCGCTTACCACGACACAATATTGTCCGCTTTGCCCCACTGGCTCACGGCTTTGTTCTTGGCGACCTGGCAAGGACTTCGCAAGGACTTCCCAGGAGGTCACCCATCCTGGTACTACTCCCACCCAAGCACGCTTAACCACAGAGTTCCCAAGGAACCCGCATGCTTGTGGCTCTAAAACGCGTTGTGTCTGGTAAGGCCGAGGTTTACTAATATACCCAGCATCTCTCCTGTCCACGGCCGATGTGGGATTTTCCTAAGGTGTTACACACACACCCCCCTTAGGGACTCATCGTCCTCGATGAGGTCTGCCCCACCATCCCGAACGGCACAGGAGTGGCTCTGATACCATTTGTAACACCCCGCTTACCACGACACAATATTGTCCGCTTTGCCCCACTGGCTCACGGCTTTGTTCTTGGCGACCTGGAAAGGACTTCGCAAGGACTTCCCAGGAGGTCACCCACCCTGGTACTACTCCCACCCAAGCACGCTTAACCACAGAGTTCCCAAGGAACCGCATGCTTGTGGCTCCAAAACGCGTTGTGTCTGGTAAGGCCAAGGTTTACTAATATACCCAGCATCTCTCCTGTCCACGGCCGATGTGGGATATGCCGAAGGTGTTACACATGTTGTAATACCCCGGGTAAATCCGTTGGTTAAAATCCAATTTCCGTTAATTTAGTTAACTTTAAAGTTTAAGGTTTAGGTTAAGTTTGGTTAAATTAAAGGTTTAAAGGTGTTTTGGTTATTTATAAGGAGTACAAGGTCTAAATGGTAAATATAGTTAGATATTAGCCTTTAGAAGTTCAGATATTTTTACAAAAAGCTGAAATTCAGTAGAGGTGTGTGTGTTTTTGGAGAGCAAAAGAAGAAAGAAGGGTTCTTGTGGTTAAGACTTCATTTGGTGTATTTGGAAGAGAAATTGAGGTATGTTGCTTTACATTTTATGTCTATAATTGCTAGTAAGTAGTTCCTATCGGAGTAGAAACATCACAAACACATATGGGGTTGATTCTGTCGATTTCTGGGCAAAAATGGGGTAAACCGACAGAGGTGTCCGGATAAGTTGAATGTGTCCGGGTAGATTCTTGGGTGGTGTCCGGGTAAGTTGTTGATAGAGTCCGGACGATTTGATTGATGGTTTTCGGATAATTTAGAGACCGGATGGCATCTGGATTCCTTGTGTTGTCCGGATAAATCGTGTTGTCCGGATTAGTCTTGTTGTCCGGATTACTGATGTTGTCCGGAAAAGTCATGTTGTCCGGAAAAGGTGGTGTTGTCCGGGTTGTTTGGGTTGTCCGGATACTTTAGCTGTTTTGGTCACTTTTGAGGATTTGAGTTATCTAGAGTTCTTGGTCTTCTAGTATGTTTTATGTGATCAGCTGGTAAGGGGATATTTGTATTTAATCTAATTGCAGACTCTGTGGATTGGGATTGATAGACTGAATCTTTGGAAAAGGCTTGGAAGAGTTGTAATAAGCATTCAGGTGAGTTTTACTTTAAACGTTTTCAACTGGGGAACATATATATGTGTTTATATATATATGAGTATGTGTGGATTGAGAAATTGTGAAATATATATATATATATATATATGAAAAGGATATGTGTGATGATGTGGTATATCGTATATTGAGATACGATTGAGTATATGCTTTTAAATATAAAATAATGAGATGTTATATTTATGTAAGTATTATACTACACGAGAGCACGCCGAACTATGCCGGCTGAAGTGTGTGTCGTAGTTGTTGTACGGCGTTGTTGGTCGTAGATGTTGTACGGCGTTGTGTGTCGTAGTTGTTGTACGGCGTTGATTTATTAGTTGGCTTGCTACCAACTAATATGGCCATGGGAACGAGGATGAGGATGAGTGGAGCACGATGCACGAGTCTTGTTTGGTATTTATATACGTGTGGTATGTTTATATTTTACGAAAGAATTACCAAAGGTCTATCTAAACTATTTTGATACAAAGGATTTACATAAAAGGTTTTATAATGATTTTGGAAAGGACTGGGATTAACTCACTAGACCCGTTTGGTCTAACCCTCATTTTGTTTTCAAAAATATGTTTTCCAGGTTAAGGATCGGCAAAGGAAAGGATTAAGTGTAAGGAGCTTTTGATGGGCGTTGATTAGGAAGCTTAATGTATTTTGTAGTTTCGAGACCGAAGGGACCGTTTGTGGTTTATTATGTATCTTTTATTATGAATGTAATGAAGTTATGCAATGTATGTTATTTGAAGCATTTTGGGAAACCGGGTCGTTACAAATGGTATCAGAGCCCTAGTTTAAGGGATTTAGGTATTTGGATTTATACCTAGACTTAAACTGTATGTGAAGTAGGATGTCCTTATTATTTTAGAACCTTGGGATGTTAAGTATAAAAAGGTAGAAGGAACATCATGTAAGGTATGTTCAAATTACACCTGGCCATTGTAAGCGTGAACTTACAAGTACATGTTGAACCGGAATATCTTGTTATATTGGGTATGTGCTTACGTGTATATTAACCTTGTTGAAATCAACAGAGTGGCAAGTCGGACTCGATGTATGGATAGAGGCGAAGACAGGTATATTTCTATACCCTCTATACGTGCTAAAGTGTATTATATGACTTCGGTGTAAAATGATTATTGGTACTTTCGTGCTTTTGTTGCTTAGCGGTGCTAGAGATATAGGTAGAGGCGGAGCGTCTATTCAATTAGTTCTTATGGTTTTGATGCAGTTTGAAGCAGTAGTGATAAGTATTCGTTACCTTTTTGCTTAACCGAATTCCGGGACGGAATTCGGTTAAGGGGGAGATGTTGTAATACTCCGGGTAAATCCGTTGGTTAAAATCCAATTTCCGTTAATTTAGTTAACTTTAAAGTTTAAGGTTTAGGGTAAGTTTGGTTAAATTAAAGGTTTAAAGGTGTTTTGGTTATTTATAAGGAGTACAAGGTCTAAATGGTAAATATAGTTAGATATTAGCCTTTAGAAGTTCAGATATTTTTACAAAAAGCAGAAATTCAGTAGAGGTGTGTGTGTTTTTGGAGAGCAAAAGAAGAAAGAAGGGTTCTTGTGGTTAAGACTTCATTTGGTGTATTTGGAAGAGAAATTGAGGTATGTTGCTTTACATTTTATGTCTATAATTGCTAGTAAGTAGTTCCTATCGGAGTAGAAACATCACAAACACATCTGGGGTTGATTCTGTCGATTTCTGGGCAAAAATGGGGTAAACCGACAGAGGTGTCCGGATAAGTTGAATGTGTCCGGGTAGATTCTTGGGTGGTGTCCGGGTAAGTTGTTGATAGAGTCCGGACGATTTGATTGATGGTTTTCGGATAATTTAGAGACCGGATGGCATCCGGATTCCTTGTGTTGTCCGAATAAATCGTGTTGTCCGGATTAGTCTTGCTGTCCGGATTACTGATGTTGTCCGGAAAAGTCATGTTGTCCGGAAAAGGTGGTGTTGTCCGGGTTGTTTGGGTTGTCCGGATACTTTAGCTGTTTTGGTCACTTTTGAGGATTGAGTTATCTAGAGTTCTTGGTCTTCTAGTATGTTTTATGTGATCAGTTAGTAAGGGGATATTTGTATTTAATCTAATTGCAGACTCTGTGGATTGGGATTGATAGACTGAATCTTTGGAAAAGGCTTGGAAGAGTTGTAATAAGCATTCAGGTGAGTTTTACTTTAAACGTTTTCAACTGGGGAACATATATATGTGTTTATATATATGAGTATGTGTGGATTGAGAAATTGTGAAATATATATATATATATATATATATATATATATGTGTTTATATATATATATATATGAAAAGGATATGTGTGATGATGTGGTATATCGTATATTGAGATACGATTGAGTATATGTTTTTAAATATAAAATAATGAGATGTTATATTTATGTAAGTATTATACTACACGAGAGCACGCCGAACTATGCCGGCTGAAGTGTGTGTCGTAGTTGTTGTACGGCGTTGTTGGTCGTAGATGTTGTACGGCGTTGTGTGTCGTAGTTGTTGTACGGCGTTGATTTATTAGTTGGCTTGTTACCAACTAATATGGCCATGGGAACGAGTATGAGGATGAGTGGAGCACGATGCACGAGTCTTGTTTGGTATTTATATACGTGTGGTATGTTTATATTTTACGAAAGAATTACCAAAGGTCTATCTAAACTATTTTGATACAAAGGATTTACATAAAAGGTTTTATAATGATTTTGGAAAGGACTGGGATTAACTCACTAGACCCGTTTGGTCTAACCCTCATTTTGTTTTCAAAAATATGTTTTCCAGGTTAAGGATCAACAAAGGAAAGGATTAAGTGTAAGGAGCTTTTGATGGGCGTTGATTAGGAAGCTTAATGTATTTTGTAGTTTCGAGACCGAAGGGACCGTTTGTGGTTTATTATGTACCTTTTATTATGAATGTAATGAAGTTATGCAATGTATGTTATTTGAAGCATGTTTGGGAAACCGGGTCGTTACAAATGGTATCAGAGCCCTAGTTTAAGGGATTTTGGTATTTGGATTTATACCTAGACTTAAACTGTATGTGAAGTAGGATGTCCTTATTATTTTAGAACCTTGGGATGTTAAGTATAAAAAGGTAGAAGGAACATCATGTAAGGTATGTTCAAATTACACCTGGCCAGTGTAAGCGTGAACTTACAAGTACATGTTGAACCGAAATATCTTGTTATATTGGGTATGTGCTTACGTGTATATTAACCTTGTTGAAATCAACAGAGTGGCAAGTCGGACTCGATGTATGGATAGAGGCGAAGACAGGTATATTTCTATACCCTCTATACGTGCTAAAGTGTATTATATGACTTCGGTGTAAAATGATTATTGGTACTTTCGTGCTTTTGTTGCTTAGCGGTGCTAGAGATATAGGTAGAGGCGGAGCGTCTATTCAATTAGTTCCTATGGTTTTGATGCAGTTTGAAGCAGTAGTGATAAGTATTCGTTACCTTTTTGCTTAACCGAATTCCGGGACGGAATTCTTTTAAGGGGGAGATGTTGTAATACCCCGGGTAAATCCGTTGGTTAAAATCCAATTTCCGTTAATTTAGTTAACTTTAAAGTTTAAGGTTTAGGGTAAGTTTGGTTAAATTAAAGGTTTAAAGGTGTTTTGGTTATTTATAAGGAGTACAAGGTCTAAATGGTAAATATAGTTAGATATTAGCCTTTAGAAGTTCAGATATTTTTACAAAAAGCAGAAATTCAGTAGAGGTGTGTGTGTTTTTGGAGAGCAAAAGAAGAAAGAAGGGTTCTTGTGGTTAAGACTTCATTTGGTGTATTTGGAAGAGAAATTGAGGTATGTTGCTTTACATTTTATGTCTATAATTGCTAGTAAGTAGTTCCTATCGGAGTAGAAACATCACAAACACATCTGGGGTTGATTCTGTCGATTTCTGGGCAAAAATGGGGTAAACCGACAGAGGTGTCCGGATAAGTTGAATGTGTCCGGGTAGATTCTTGGGTGGTGTCCGGGTAAGTTGTTGATAGAGTCCGGACGATTTGATTGATGGTTTTCGGATAATTTAGAGACCGGATGGCATCCGGATTCCTTGTGTTGTCCGGATAAATCGTGTTGTCCGGATTAGTCTTGCTGTCCGGATTACTGATGTTGTCCGGAAAAGTCATGTTGTCCGGAAAAGGTGGTGTTGTCCGGGTTGTTTGGGTTGTCCGGATACTTTAGCTGTTTTGGTCACTTTTGAGGATTTGAGTTATCTAGAGTTCTTGGTCTTCTAGTATGTTTTATGTGATCAGTTAGTAAGGGGATATTTGTATTTAATCTAATTGCAGACTCTGTGGATTGGGATTGATAGACTGAATCTTTGGAAAAGGCTTGGAAGAGTTGTAATAAGCATTCAGGTGAGTTTTACTTTAAACGTTTTCAACTGGGGAACATATATATGTGTTTATATACTAGTGGTGTACCCGCGCGATGCAGCGCGGGTAAATCACAATTCCGAAACATTAGTTTAGCCTGAATCATGTTTCTTTATCACTTTCAATTTTATTTCATGAGCTTGTGTGGTTAATTTGCAAGTCATCTAATATATGAAGCTGAAGGTTAATACGGTGTACTAACAAGATCGAATGGAATATTCATTGCACACCTAATGGGGCTTCTAAACCCATATACTCAGAATTCATTACAAAACTTGAAATTCTTGACTGAACAAAGAAATACAATCATCTGTAAATAATGGTCATCCATATATCCAGAATGTTGTTTAGTTTTCATGATGCATTCATCCGTAAATATTTTCTGCAAAAAACGTGCAATGATTTTAGTATAAATATATGGTACCAAATGTGTAATAATATAATTGTTGATTATACCTTATTCATCATGTAAAACTTCTTGATAAACGACGTTTGAGGTGTAGACTCCGACACGATTGAATTTTTTCACAGGCTTCACTAACACCTTCGTATTGCCCCGTGAAATCCCTCTGGACAACGCCACGTAAAGTTGCCCATGTGAGAATACTGATTCCGGTAGATAAACACCTACATTAGGAATTGTCTGGCCTTGAGCTTTATTGATTGTCATAGAAAAGCTCAACCGAATTGGAAATTGTTTTCTCTTTAGCTTAAATGGGAACATGTTATCTTCGGAAGGACATAAGGGAATTCTAGGTATAAATACTCTCTTGCCAGCATGCTGACCAACAGCTATTTCTGCATCAATGACGTTTTGTTGAAAGCCTCTGCATATCAATCTACTGCCATTACATAATCCATTCGAGGGATCGATATTCCGCAACAATATTATTGGGCATCCAATCTTGAGACGAAGGTAATGAGGAGGCAAACCACTAACAGTTAGAGAGTTTAAGAACTCTATCGGATAGATATTATTCTTATCATCTTCCGCTTCATCGAAACTGTAGTATATTTTTTCATCTCCAGAAAACTTGTCGATCAACTGATCATTAATCTCATCGACATTCTCATTTTTAGTGGATAATATCGCCCTCGAAACAATATATTCTGAATCAGCTCCATTGATTTGCAGAGATGGAAATATTGCGTCAATCAAATCATCTTTTAATTTAACTTTATCAGTATAGGGAACGGTCATGTCATCCGGTATGCGAATAAAGCTTTGGTCCAACGCTTCTTCATCTCCATCACCGACTCTTAATAAAAAATCTGAAAACCACGGATCAGTGCGTGCTCTCATATTGAGCGTTAACCGTATCTTTTTAATTCTTGACCAAAGAGGTGACATCCGTAGGCTAGAATCTACAATCTGTGCTCGGGTTCCACGCCTCACGACCGGTAATACTTGTCTAAAATCACCCCCCAAAACCATTATCTTTCCGCCAAATGGGAGTGCCACCCCTATGATGTCTTGCATTGTTCGATCGAGCGCCTCCACCGCCTGCCTCTTTGCCATCGACGCTTCGTCCCAAATGATTATTTTTGCATCTCGAATCAATTGAGCAGCCCCACTTTGTTTTTTTATGTTGCACATTGAGTTATTATCAAGGTTGAGAGGAATCTTGAATCTAGAGTGAGCTGTTCTTCCTCCAGGCATATTATTGGCAGCAACACCCGACGAAGCAGTTGCAAGAGCAATAAGACCACGGGAACGGATGTTGGCAAGCAAAGCTTTGTACAAAAATGTTTTCCCGGTTCCACCCGGACCATCTATAAAGAACACTCCTGGACAATCATCGTCTACGTGCCTCATGATCTCCTCATATGCGTATTTTTGGTCGGAATTGAGAGAGTCTCGGGCACACAAGTGTTCGTCTTCCACAACTATAGAGCATTCCTCTTGTACCTCACGAAATTCTCCAGATTGAAAATTGGCATCTGCATCTATCATTGGAAGATCGAAATCAGCAAGACTCTTACCCATAGATTGTAGAAAAACAAGGATATCAGTTAGAACCATATTACGGACTCAGTTAACACTTTCATATTGTCGCGTATAATCTTCAGAAAGCGAATCATAGTGGTCATCCCATAACTTGCGAACATCTCCTGGCTCACAAAAAATCAACATCGTCGCAAATAACCTCCGAAGAGCAGCGGGAAATTGAAATAAGGAGGCCTCTGCAAGACAGTGGGATAAGTTATCATCGTTCTCTATTAACCCTCTCTCCAGAGATGCTTTACGAAATGTAGGGTGCAATAAGCCATTGACAGTGTATAGATCTTCAAAGCAAGTAGGCCCTGTAATATGAGACAAAAGTAGGCGTAAGTAGAACCGCTCTCCTTCAGCTGGATTTGCAGAAACCAGACGCCCTTTCATTGATCCTCGTTGTCGAGGATTCCATCGACGTAACTTCCAATTCCACGTGTAGTGTGTTGGAAAATCTTTGTACAAATATTTCCTTGCACCCTTGTCAGTTTTATTTCTATCAAAAAATGCAGTCAACATTGTTCGCTTATCTCTCTCTCTGTCAATAATATCTGTCATTATATCATCATCTCTAAACCTAACCATCTGTTTGTTAGGGAGATGGAGTTGCAATGCCATCACGTAAGGGTGCATTTGAGAAAGTGCGAAGCTAAAAATTCGCCATATCGCCTCGGGAGGGGAGACATAACGTGCATCTTGGAACCTTCTAATTTCGTTAATAACGACCCTTTCTTCCTCTGAATCGATATGAACAACTTGTTTGTCGTGACCCTTGTAAACATACTTGAAGATATACTTCACAGATGTTATGCTCGAGCAAGCCTCAACATTGATATGACAATTGAACATCATTAGCAGCTTTGGGTTATACGGGACCACCCATCTATTATCCAAGACACTGCCTCGTACATTCACATTTATTCCATTATTTCTCCGTCGATATAATGGATATGAGTCATCGGCCTGCACCGTGTTGTCGTTGAACTGTTTAGGATATCTGGAACGACATTTTTTCGGCTCACCTTGCATACACGAATTGGCCGGTTTTAAATGACCACAAGGACCATGCATCATGTGTTGGACCAATTGGTGCATTTGGGGATACCTTGTTGGGTCTGGAATTTCAGCACACACACTCTTGTCGTAATGATCTGGATTGGTCATTTTGTGTTCGGGTGTCATTATCAGAAGAAAATGTGCATGCGGCAAACCACGCTTCTGAAACTCGATGACATAAACATATGCCCCGACTTTACCGAGGATGTGCTTCTTGAAGAGTTGGTGTTTCATATCCTCTAGTTTGGCACGAAAAACTCTGGCAACAAGGTCGGGCCGATCAGTTGCGGTCTGACCAGACAACAACTCTCTAACGATTTCAGGCCAGTTTGGATTGCACGTCATTGTCAAGAATATATCGGGCTTCCCATCATCTTGCACTAAAGTCATGGCATCAAGAAATCGTCGTCGCATATCACGTGGGCCTCCGATAAAAGTTGCAGGCAACACAACCCGTTGTCCGATTCTACTTGGTATCACTTCACCAGCATTGACGCAATCCACAACACCTTGGTATAAATCTGATCTTATTTTGGCTTGGTTTTTACGACAAAAATCCAAACGTGAAGTCTCAATCTTGATGTAGATATCTACCACGAACTGTTGTAACAACCTTCCCCCCAATAGAATTACGTTGTCATTTTTACGAATCTGGAACTTATAACAATAGTATTCCCGCATCGTTACAGTATTCTTGTTGCTTCTCACATCAACCTCTGTGTAATGTGAATGTTATGAAATAAATATAAACTGATGACATATATGTTAAAGATGATATTTTATACCTTAATTAAAATGTAAAAAATTGCAACATGGTTCATACCTTCTAAATCTTCCTCCATGTTTTCATCATCATTAAAGCTTTGATTCATGCACACTCCATGTCTAGGTATATTAGAATGCCATCCAGGTTCACCGTTGGGAAAGAACAAAGGATAGGACAACGGGTCATAACAACTGAAGTAATATTCAATATTTTTGCTATAGTCAGACCTCCCATACACCACAATACTTCTCTTGTATGCAGTTATGTCGTCATTTCCTTCAACCCAAATACCAGCAACCTGGCATAATTGACATAATTTTGGAACTCAATTTATTTAGTGTATAATCTAATCTTATTTCAAAAAACATAAACCAAAATACTTGTATTCAAACCTCTGATGTGGTCGGTCGGTTGTACACCCTTTGGTCTAGTTCCACCGAAGTATTCAAAGTGACTCTATAGTTCTCGAGTGGTCCGAGCTCACCAAGGCTTCGAAATGTTCTCACGTATGGGTTGATAGAAAGGACACGAGTCAAAATTTCAATAACATTTCTATCAAGATTTGGCCACTGGAGTCTATGTGATAACTCTGATTCTGAATCATAAAAGTACAACTGTAAGTACCTAGGTTGTCCATCACTCGGCAGTAACTGATCGATTCTGTGATATACAGCTCCATGCGCACGAAATGTATATACTCCATCAGTCATGTTTGCCATTGAAGTATCCAAGTTTACACCCATTGACGTGAATGAAAAGTTCGTATTGTATGCACGTACGTTGTGCCTAAACATTTTGCCTAATTGAGATTCTGATGAGAAAAGATTGTATAATTCTTGCGGAATGGGTGAGTATGCCAACTTTGTCTTCCCTTTCATGCAACAAAAGGAAGCGAATTCAAATTTTATCCTTTTTGCTCCACAAAATTTACATGGATTTTGTTCCTTCAAGACACGATGTTCTCTAGGTATACCATCATAAACAAAATCGTACGGATCCCCCTGGAGGATGTCATGTTGGTTCGAAGTATTGACATCCCCGGAACAACCTCCTACATGATAAGACACATAAATGTTTACAGTAGTAGTTAATGATTTTTTCTCTAGAGGATGTGAAATTAAGAAGTAAAACTAACCTCTGAATACATGACTGGTAACTTCATCAAAAAGAGGTAGGAGTATACCACGCCTACTTCGAATTTCTATGTAGAAAAAAACATAATTTGAAGGAGATTTTAATTAATAAAAATGGTAAAAAAAACAAAAAATAATAAATGCACGGTTTTACCGTTGAAGTTTTCATGTGTTAACTCCGAACATATTGGAGTCGTTCCTTCTTTGCGTGTAACACTTGTTCCTTGTGTGTTAACACTTGCTCTGCCTATGTTATTTTCTTTATTTCGATGATAATAATTTATGCTAACAATTTTTCTTGTTTCAGCCGTCACAGCACTGACAGGGGTTGTTTCATTGACGTTTACGTACGACGTCTCCATAAGTGTCGTAGATTGACTACTTCCTTCATTGTTAGCTATTTTTCTCAATTTTTTCTTCTCCTTTTGTTGTTCATAATATCGTCTGTTGTATTCCTTTCTTTTTTCTGCAACGACTTAATTTTAGATAAATATATTATATTATGCGTGACTATATCACGAATTAATACCAAATATAATGATATTTATAGCGAGTATTCCATATACCTTTTGCTATATCTCCATCAACTTGCGTTACATCACCATTTGCAATTTTGTCATCACTCATCCTCATTTTACACTGTAAAATGATGGTCATAGAATAATATGGTTTTATCTATAAAATGATGTGTAAATGTTGGAATTGGAATGAACTAAGTTAGTGTAACAAATCTTATCCATTTATCATATTTTCAATTGTTAATTTTCCGTGTTGTCTTGGATAGAAGTTGATTTAATAGAAAATTTCCCCCCCAACCACTTCACTGATTCAATTTTTGGATATCTAATAATTTTCTTAGTCGGTTTAATTAACAATTGAAAATATATCATTATTAGACAACGTAGAGACAACAATTTAACTTAAACCGCCATCATAATACATATAAAAGATACATACAAGTTCCCAAAATCACTTCAATATACCAAAAATACATGATAATACTAATCTACTTGGCCCTCCAATATTTTATGTCATCATAATTCTAACGGCATCTGCTTCCGGCATATGTGGTTCTACCACGATTGTAGTTAACTCCGTAGAATTCAAAACATTATCTGAAAATAATCGCATATACATTTTAAATAAAATAGAATATGTAAATAATAAAATAGTTTATTAAATCATAAAAGTAACTTGTTACGTACTTGCGTAACAATGGATGAGTTTTACTCGGGATGCATATATTATAGATTTATTTACGATTGCACGAGCTATCTCCGTAAAACGATATGGTGTCGAATCATACAACCTCATCTTTATAATATTTCCCCTATTATGAGTAATAAAATGTTAGTGACTATGATAATTTGTTAATGGTTTATAATATAAAAACTTACGGTTCATCTTGGAGAAATATTTCAAAGCATGCAAATCGCAAAAAGCCATGATATCGGAAAGATCTTACTCGTCGACCCGAGATGATTTTTCCAACAACATCTAAAACAAAAATTATCATTTTTTCAAAATTAGAATCGTTTTATCAAATATGATTTTATTGTTTTAGAAAGATAAATGTAACAAATAACTTAAATGTACCGATCATGAATTTTTTCCTATTGCGATCTTCCACCAGTGTTGTTATAGAATGTACGAATGGATAGAACGGAAAGGCAAAATCGACATCCATCATCAATGGTATGAAGGTTGTGTATGGTTCAATTAGGATTGTCCATTCACCAGAGGCGAAACCATAACCTTCATACCTCCAATCATTGAGATTATATCCAAGTCTGAAACGATTCATTTGGAAAACGCCTCCCACCAAGTTCATTTGTGTGTATCTTTGAATTAACCAAATATGATGAACAATTGCTACCATTTGTGTTCTCTAACATACAATAAAATACAGTTAAATAGATTTTTAAAATAATCCGTGAATTTAATATGCGAAATTTGTAACTTACGGTTTGGTCATGTAAAAAAATGAACAGTCTTTGTTCCCTAACATCTTCCCAAATGGCCTCCACACGAACACGTGTCACGCTCCATGTTGCATGAACGTCGTTTAGCAATGAAAACGCGTCAATATTATATGGAGAGTCCATTTTCTACAAGTTTCGTTGCACTAATTAGAAACTATTATTTATTTAAAATTATCTTAAAGTATATTATAACGTATTATTATTTATATAGTATATCTTAAAAAACGGTAGATAAATAGATACAAGATTGTAAAAGTATACAAAATTTACTACTTTAATTATACTGATATTAAATAATTAAAATATAAGTGAGAGACATGAATGACACCACTACACAAAAGAAGTGACAATAAAATCAAAACCAGTATCAGATGTGAGAAAAATATATTAAAAGATGTTCTGTCTAGTTTCACTTGCACCAATATTAGTCTAGTTTCACTCAGTTGGAAAACGATTACCTATATAAAATACATATATTTCAAAAACTTTGGCCAAACAGAGAAGAAGGAAAGAAGCCACGTTTTATGGGTTTGGATATTGGTATGCTTGTTATAGACAACAATGAAATCTGCTGAACCCATAAAACAGAGCAAAGGTAACAGTTTTCTGACAGCAAACAAACCCTAAAATATAGACTGATTAATGTTCACAATAGTCTGAAAGTTTTATGGAATCTAAAGGAAAAAAATTGCCATATATGTTTGGGGTTTATTACTTTAAGGCTCATATGCTTTTACATTGAGTACCAACTAATAGCAAGCAGACAATTTGCATCTCGACATTTTCATTTGTTGAGTAAGATTAACGTCTTGCACGCAAATCGATCCAATTGTTGAAAAGCCTTATAGCAAGCTGCTAATGTTGTCTGGATTAATTACCGTTAATCTCTATGTTTGACCTTTGATGGTCAAATTCACCATTTCCTAGATTGTTTGTGCAGAACTTTTTGTCACAAATGATCAGAAAAAAGTAAGGATGATTTCCTTCTGCCTTCAAAGGTAAGTTCTGTTGAGTAATTATATGTAATCAGCAAGCATTCTCTCTCTCCCCCACATTCACCCCTCCCTATTTGCCCATGTGTTGAGGCAATCTTCATTTTTAAGCATACTGCAATCTTTTTTTTTTCTTTATATATGACCCAAAAGGGCAACATGGCATTATCTTAACCAATCCATATATATATCAAATATCAATTAATATCAAACATAATATATATCTTCTCATGAAAAGATTTCTGGTTAAAAAGATTGAAGTTTTATATCTAATATATGGGGTTATGAGTTGATCAAGGTTGCCTATATATATATATATATATATATATATATGTCTTCTATATATATAGTCTGTTATTTGTTTAAACTTCACATAGAGATATATTTCTTCTTTTTTGCTGTTTTGTTCATCAAATTTGACACTGAAAAATATATTTTCATGATCTTCAGCTTTCAACATGTTGTGGATATTTAAGTGGATGATAAAAGTTTTATCTTAACCAATCCATATATATATCAAATATCAATTAATATCAAACATAATATATATCTTCTCATGAAAAGATTTCTGGTTAAAAAGATTGAAGTTTTATATCTAATATATGGGGTTATGAGTTGATCAAGGTTGCCTGTATATATATATATATATATATATATATATATATATATATATATATATATATATATGTCTTCTATATATATAGTCTGTTATTTGTTTAAACTTCACATAGAGATATATTTCTTCTTTTTTGCTGTTTTGTTCATCAAATTTGACACTGAAAAATATATTTTCATGATCTTCAACTTTCAACATGTTGTGGATATTTAAGTGGATGATAAAAGTTTTATCTTAACCAATCCATATATATATCAAATATCAATTAATATCAAACATAATATATATCTTCTCATGAAAAGATTTCTGGTTAAAAAGATTGAAGTTTTATATCTAATATATGGGGTTATGAGTTGATCAAGGTTGCCTATATATATATATATATATATATATATATATATATATATATGTCTTCTATATATAGTCTGTTATTTGTTTAAACTTCACATAGAGATATATTTCTTCTTTTTTGCTGTTTTGTTCATCAAATTTGACACTGAAAAATATATTTTCATGATCTTCAGCTTTCAACATGTTGTGGATATTTAAGTGGATGATACAAGTTTTAACACTTGAAGCGTGGTTTCCCTAAAAAAAATGGAGCATGATGTTAAACATAATTACCATGGTTAAAAGTTGTCTTTATCATATAAAAAACAATTTTATAAAAATAACAGCGCATGCAGCTGCAAATTATGGGCAACATAATGAAGCCCATTACACATAACAGACTATGCTGTGATCCCAAGTAATCAATCATAAAATACAGCAACACCCTCATACCTATATCTTGATGGTTTTAGTTACAATAATTCCCATCAAATAAATTAATGAGAGTGCTAATCAAGGGACATAATACTCTATAACAGAGTGTTTTCCCATCCCATTTGCTGACAGGTTGGTGATCTGAAGCAAGACTTGACAGACTTGGAGACTATGGTAGAGCCTATCACTTCTGTTGTAAAATTGCATCTTTAATGTAATTTATTGTGTACATATGCAAAAGATATGCTAAATAAATAGGACTGCTAGCCAGATTAATTGGTGCAGCCACAAATTGATATGTTTGCAAAAGAAGGATATGCAAGAAATGCAAGAAATACAAGCTCCAAATGTACATGGCATCACAAAATGTGACCCTTGACCTTGTTTAAAGTATTCACATGCCAAGTTTTCTGAACCATGATCTGCAACTTTATAGCGCAAGATTAAAACATTAAGCATGGAAATGCTTGAATAATTATGCAACCTCTTGGACATGCACCAAAACTAATGAGCTATTCATAGTGTGAATCAGACCAACATATAGCAATTAGTACTTCTAAGGCTTTCTAATGCAGTAAACTTCTGTGGGGCTGCTAAAGATGCTCATATGACTCAAGATTTCATCCACAAGGTACTTAAGAGTAGGTCTGAACTTAGGGGGTGTTTACTAATTGATGGCCACCTCTTACTGGCTAAGAGATGCTTACCTGGTAAGAGGTGAGGTTGTTTACTATAAACTCTGACTGACAAATGATGCTGACTCGGTAAGGATGAAACGTTATCTCTTACTCAGTCAGCACTTACCCAGACTGCACTTTTACCCGATGAGAGCTTAACCAATTTCTGTTGGTAAATTTTTCATCCCATTTGCTAACAGAGTGGTGATCTGAAGCGAGACTTGACAGACTTGGTTAATCACATTCATTTTTTTGTTGTTGGGCATATGCTTATGTTTCTAGTTCAATCAACTGGCAAAATAAGGTGAATCCACAAACACCTCAACTACAAAAAAAAACAGGACGAGCATATTATTGGAGAAAGTACGTTTGAATTATGGTAATAAACATCCATTCAACAGTAAAACAATGTTATGATCTAAAAAAAAAACAGATCAAAATTTTAAAATACACAAACATAAAACAGACAAATCCTCCCAGATTGGATCGATCACCACTGCATACAACCAAAAACCTATCGAACCACAAGCAAAAGCTACGATCTAGATTAATTGTTAGAGCTTAGGGTCTGTTTGTTTACCTCTTAATTGTTAGAACTTAGGGGCTGTTTGTTTACCTCTGAATCGTTAAGAGGTGAATATTTTTTCAATCCAAACACTAAAAATAGCTTATTTACGGTGAGAAAAAACAATAAGCAAATACGTCAAAAAAATAAGCAAACACCAAACAAACACCAAACAAACAGGGGGTGTTTCTTACAACCATCAATTAATAAATTAAAAGAAAAGTCTAATGACACCTATCAAACCGATTCATACCATAAATCATCTTCATAACACCAATATTTCCAGATCACTGAAAAATGTAAGGTACGTTTATAGGTTCGAACCACATTTACCCATTATCAGTGACAGTAATGTAACACCACAGACTTTGGAAAACAACACCAGTTTCAAGAAATTATTGCCATTGCCATACTTCATTATAGAAAACTGTCCGGTTAGTCTATGTAGAATCAATGTTCTTACAACAAGCTACTTTACCAATAGCAATGATCTAATCAAAGAGCACGCTGTAAGAAACAAAACCAACATTTCCCTAAGAAGGAAACAAACCTAGTAGATCTAGAAAATTTCTCATTTTGATGCAAAAATAACCAACTTACCAAGAAAATCAACCACCATTGAAAGCTGAAAAAGATCTAGATCTAATCTTTGACCAAAAATAAAGGAAGATACAAATATTGGTAAACCTAGGATTATTGTAAACCAAGAAAATTTGAAGTTGATAAAGACAAAGATACTTCTTAGCAGAACTAATTTTTAAATCAGCATCCATAACTAAAAAACAGATTTAAGTTTGAATGGAACTCCAGTGCAAAACTAATATCATATGAAGCAATTAGATCCATCAATGGAGTCTATAACTTCCAGATCAGACATATAGCAGCAGAATTTTCAAGCAGAACAATGCTTAACCAAGTCAGCAACTCAACCAAAAGGCCAAAAGTAGTTCAACTATGTAAACAAAAGCAAAATAATTCGCTGATTAGGTGATAATGCGGGATTTAGTTTTTGTATTAAATTTGCAATATGGGGAGGTGGACATTGATGGTTCCTTAGTTGCTGTTTAAGTTTAGTATGTTTGTTTAAGTTTAGTATGTTGCTGTTTAAGTTTAGTATGGGGAGGTGGACATTGATGGTTCCTTAGTTGTTGTTTAAATTTGCAATATGGGGTGGTGGACTTCTAAGGCTTTCTAATGCAGTAAACTTCTGTGGGGCTGCCACTGACGATTCTTATTCAAAGTTGTGGCTGACTCAACTATACATACAAGCTGCAAATTTTTTTCTTAGTTATCTTCTTCTTGATATATTTCTTCAATTTTGGCTGCAGTTTGGAATGAGACCATATAGAAATAATATTTGTCTATGAGAGAAGCTAAACCATGGAGGAATCTATTGAGGAAAAGACAGATCCACTTTGATTCAGTAAGCTTATATAGTTGAATTTAGTTTGATCCGAGGCAAACTTGGGAACTCTATATTGTTTTAAACACTTTGAGTGCAAAGTTTGAGTGCAAAGTTTTAAACACTTTGAGTGCAAAATTTGTATATTGGTGATTCATACGAGCAAAACATCAAACACTTTGAGTGCAAAGTTTTAAACTACATGTTTTTCAATTCGAAAAGAGAATCAGATACCCAAATCAATACCCACATGCAAGATTGAATCAAAGAGACACCAGATCATCAAAGAACACAATCATTATAACATCAAAACCCCTGAGATAACTAAAACCCTTGAAAACTTTTGTCTATTTCTTAGATAGAAGGAAGTCAAGATGAAAGCTGAACAAATGAAAGCTTGAAATTAAACATACCTAAATCGTGAAGATGTTGAGATGTTGAGCTGCAAATCGTGAATCCAAATCAACTGATGCTGAGATGTTGAGCTGTATATCGTGAACCAAATCAACTGATGCTGAGATGCTGAGATGTTGAGCTGTATATCGTGATGTGTTTGAGAGTGGAGATGAAAATGAATCTGAACCCTGATTTCTTGATTTATATGCATCCAGGAAGAAATTCTTACAAAATGAAGGGATGGTGGGTATGGCTTTGTAGGCATGGTGTCGTGAACTACTCTCGGTATGGGGGTGAGGGGCAGACGTGTAGAGGTAGGGTATGGTGAAGTACTCTCGGTACAGACTACAGAGTGAGGGGCAGATGTGAAGAGGGGTTGAAGTGGGGAAGAAAGCATTTTTTTGGCGTGGGAAAACTTCTTAAACCAGACGTGAAGCGTGAAAGAGTTGGTATGGCAGGGTATGGCTGTACTGTGAGGAAGTAAGGTAAGGGACTGAACCGTATTTTTTGTTGGTATGGTTTAAAACCCTTGCTTAAAAAGAGTTGTAAGTTGTGCTTTATAGTTTGCAATTAAGAGTTTTTCAAATTTTGTGCTTTAATTTGTTGTACACATTGCATAAAAACTTGTCTTTAAGACATTTTGCTTAAATGCTTATATATGTAGTATAGATATATGAGTATGTGTGGATTGATAAATTATGAAATATATATATATATATATATATATATGTGTGTGTGTTTATATATATATATATATATATGAAAAGGATATGTGTGATGATGTGGTATATCGTATATTGAGATACGATTGAGTATATGCTTTTAAATATAAAATAATGAGATGTTATATTTATGTAAGTATTATACTACACGAGAGCACGCCGAACTATGCCGGCTGAAGTGTGTGTCGTAGTTGTTGTACGGCGTTGTTGGTCGTAGATGTTGTACGGCGTTGTGTGTCGTAGTTGTTGTACGGCGTTGATTTATTAGTTGGCTTGCTACCAACTAATATGGCCATGGGAACGAGGATGAGGATGAGTGGAGCACGATGCACGAGTCTTGTTTGGTATTTATATACGTGTGGTATGTTTATATTTTACGAAAGAATTACCAAAGGTCTATCTAAACTATTTTGATACAAAGGATTTACATAAAAGGTTTTATAATGATTTTGGAAAGGACTGGGATTAACTCACTAGACCCGTTTGGTCAAACCCTCATTTTGTTTTCAAAAATATGTTTTCCAGGTTAAGGATCGGCAAAGGAAAGGATTAAGTGTAAGGAGCTTTTGATGGGCGTTGATTAGGAAGCTTAATGTATTTTGTAGTTTCGAGACCGAAGGGACCGTTTGTGGTTTATTATGTACCTTTTATTATGAATGTAATGAAGTTATGCAATGTATGTTATTTGAAGCATGCTTGGGAAACCGGGTCGTTACACCGTTTCCCAGACACAATAACCCACGATCATCTGTTACTAGCAATGCTGACATCCCCGCTAACCGTTCTGATTTCAAATGTTCATCTTGATAAGCCTCCACTTGACACTTCTGCAATTCGTCAAATATGTTGGGTAGGAGTTCAGTTCGTAGCGAAATAACTTTTATTGTCCTACTCCTTTCTTGACGACTCAATGCATCAGCTACCACATTTGCCTTTCCCGGATGATAAAGGATTTCACAGTCGTAATCATTCAGCAATTCCAACCATCTTCTTTGTCTCATATTTAGTTCCTTCTGATCAAAGAGATGTTGGAGACTTTTATGATCGGTATAAATCTGACATTTGGAACCATACAGATAATGTCTCCAAATCTTTAACGCGAAAACGACTACTGCAAGCTCCATGTCGTGCGTAGGATACTGCCTTTCATGATCCTTTAATTGACGAGAAGCATAAGCAATAACTTTCCCACGCTGCATAAGCACACATCCCAACCCCAATTTGGATGCATCACTATAAACCACAAAGTCTTCCGAACCTTCAGGTAGTGATAGAATCGGCGCGCTGCACAGTTTCTCTTTCAATATCCGGAATGCCTCGTCTTGTTCTGCTTTCCATTCAAATTTCAGGTTCTTCCGGGTCCGCTTAGTCAAAGGCGTTGCGATACGAGAGAAGTCTTTTATGAATTTCCGATAGTAGCCGGCTAAACCCAGAAAACTACGTACTTCGGTTGCTGTCTTCGGCGGTTCCCACTTTTCAACTGCTTCCACTTTCATCGGATCAACTTGTATACCTTTCTCAGAAACCACGTGCCCCAGAAATTGAACTTTCCGAAGCCAGAATTCACATTTAGAAAATTTTGCATACAACTTTTCCTTCTTCAGTAGCTCCAGAACCAAACGAAGATGTTGCGCATGCTCTTCCTTGGATCGGGAATAGATAAGGATATCATCGATAAATACAATAACGAATTTATCGAGATATGGCTTACATACCCGATTCATTAAATCCATAAAGGCAGCTGGAGCGTTCGTCAGTCCAAATGGCATCACTAAGAATTCATGATGACCATACCTTGTTCGAAAAGCAGTCTTTAAAACGTCTTCTTCTTTAACTTTCAACTGGTGATAACCGGACCTTAGATCAATCTTGGAGAAATATCAAGCTCCAACTAACCGATCGAAGAGGTCATCAATTCGAGGTAGCGGATACTTGTTCTTTATCGTGCGCTTATTCAGTTCTCGGTAGTCGATACACATTCTCATCGAACCATCCTTCTTTTTCACAAATAACACTGGTGCTCCCCACGGTGAAGAACTAGGTCTGATGAAGCCTTTATCGAATAGGTCTTGCAGTTGTACCATCATCTCTTTCATCTCTGGAGGTGCCAAACGATACGGTGCACGGGCTACAGGAGTGGCTCCAGGAACCAGGTCTATACCGAACTCTACTTGTCTAACGGGCGGAAGACTATTCAAGTCTTCGGGGAATACTTCAGGGAATTCACTAACAATAGGGATATCTTCCTTCCTATTCTTTTCTGTCTTAATATCTATCACATAAGCCAAGTAACTCTGACAACCCTTATTAACACACCTACGTGCTTTTATTATCGATATAAGACAGGACTGATGATTCCTACGATCACCATAAATCACTATCGGTCCCCTCTCAGGTAATACAACATTTATTAACTTCTTATCACACACTATGTTAGCCTGATTCTCGGCTAACCAGTCCATTCCCACTACTACGTCAAACTCTATCAAAGTTATAGGAAACAGTTGTAGAGGCACTCCACACCCCTCTATATTTATCACACAACCATCAAATACTTCTCTAACCGACACTTGGTTATCATTTGCAGTATCTACTAATAGAGCATGTTCTAACATTTTAGGTTTCAAACACAGGCAAGCAGCAAATGTAGGTGACACAAACGATCGGTTTGCACCGGAATCAAACAACACCTTAGCACGTGTAGAGTTTATCAAAAATGTACCTGTGACCACATCCGGGGTTTCCTCCGCTTCTTTCTCAGTCATTTGAAATGCACGACCCCTGGTTACTGGCGGTTCCAATCTTGGTATTACTGGTTTAACAATCGCTAGCCTGTCCGATGACCCACCTTGCTGTATCCTCCCCCGCGGACAGTTTGACTGAAGATGATCCGGAGAATTGCATAAGAAACATAACCGCGTTACCTTACAATCCTTGATGACGTGTCCGGTCTTCCCACACTTATAACACACTCATAAATCACCTTGGCAATTTCCTTGATGGACACGGTTGCACTTCTGACATGGTCTTTCCGCTGGTCGAAATGGCGGACGGTTATCATATTTCTGAAATCGGGACTTCTTCGGATCGTATTGTGGTCCTTCCCACTTTCTCTTCCCAATACTTTTATCGCCAGCATCTCTTCTAATATCTCGTTCAACATTCTCCGCGGCATTAACTGCAGCCGAGAAGGTATCAGGTCCTTTTGCAGTCACTAACTTTCTGACTTCTGAGTTCAGCCTAAAAATAAACCTTTCCGTCTTCATCGTCTCCGTAGCAACGTAGTATTCTGCGAACCGAGACTTTTCCAGAAAGCTAGCGGTGTAGTCTCGAACGGATAAGTTTCCTTGTTGCAAATTCATGAATTCTCCTTCCAGTTGTTTAACGGCGGCTTGGGGACAAAATTGTTCCCTGTAAGTTATCACAAATTCTTCCCAAGAGAGGGTAGAATAAACATCAGATCCTTTAGAATGAATAAAAGATTCCCACCAATACAAAGCATCTCCTTTTAACATTGCTGCCCCGTACAATACCCTATCTTCATCCGCACATTTGCTTGTTTTGAAAATGGCTTCTATTTCCTTCATCCATCTCATTGCTTTCACTGGATCCCGATCCCCTGAGAATGTAGGAGGCTTGCAACTAAGAAACATCTTGTAATCACATTTTCTCATTACCGGTAAGACCGTAGGGGTGATTGGCAATTCGACTTCAGGTTCCGGATCTGGTCTATCAGCTTCATTATTACGACTTTGTTCAAACATTGTTTGTATGCTATCCTGCAGTCTTCCCATTTCTGCCATTAGATCAGCCCTGGTAACGAACTCTGTACTATTTGGCTGGACTCTGCCTCTGGCTCGACCTCCAGCTCTACCCCCAGTTCTACCCCCGACTCTGCCCCCTGTTCTGCCTCCCCTGTCCCCCGTTCCTATTGGCGGATTAGTTCTATTTGGATTTCTTCCTCCTCCTCGATTCGAATTTCGCGTACCGCTTGCCATTCTGTAGATTTAAACAAGATTAATATACACATAAGCACATACCCCGTATAACAAGGTATTCCAGTTCAAACATGTACCTGTAAGATCACAACTACACTGGCCAGGTGTAATATGAAATTACCTTACATGATGTTCCTTCTACCTTTTATACTTAATATCCCGAGGTTCTACAATAATAGGGACATCCTACTTCACATGCAGTTTAAGTCTAGGTACAGATACAAATACCTAAATCCCTTAAACTAAGGCTCTGATACCATTTGTAACAACCCAAATCCCTTAAACTACAACATATCACATAATGTAACACAACATAGATATAACAAACGAACTTCACATTACAAGTACGGTCCCATAGTCTTTTACAATCGGAAGAAAACCATTCTACTACAATCTTTGTACTATTTACATACATAACATTTAATATTGTGATACAACTGCTAAACAAACCAAAATCTTCATCTTATAATTCTTCACACAAGCCATCCATCGGTTACTCTAATTACTTGCTCTTACTTGATCCACCACCTGGAATACATATTTTTAAAACAAAATGAGGGTTAGACCTGATGGTCTAAGTGAGAAATCCTTGTTAGTTTAAAAACCATTTATATAAACTTCATTCATATAAATCACGCAACACAATCATATACATCCAATTAAGCTCACATATCCTATACTTTCCCTTCTCATTCCTCCTGGCCATATTAGTTGGTAGCAAGCCAACTAATAATTTACAACGTTGTACAACATCTATAGCCAAACAACGCTATACAGATTCTATAGCCAAACACACCGGTCCTAAACCCAACCAACGTATTATAACGCATTATAATACTCATGTAAATATAATACCTCACTATATTATAATTCACATATATCACACATATAAACACATAGTCATCAACAATTGCATTCCCAATCCACACATATACGTATTCCAGTTAAAAACGTTTCCAAAGTAAACTCACCTGTCTTGATTATTACACACGCTCGCAAGCTCCTTTCAAAATGATCTTATATCTTATCACGACTCCACGGAATCTGAAACAAGTTAAGATACATACATCGCTTTACTAACCAAACACATAAAGCCTAACAATTTCCTATTATCAACTGTCCCATTACACTGCACTTAACCCACTACCGGGACTACACAGGGTACTGGGACTTATACAGTACCGGGAGTTCCTATACCGGGAGTTCACATTACCGGAACTCTACACTACCGAAAGTCTGCTATACCGGGACTCACAATACCGGGACTCACATTACCGGGACTCACATTACCGGGACTCACATTATCGGGAGTCTCCTATACCGGGACTCTCAAGAACATAGTCGGTTTCCATTTACCCAGAAATCGATTGAAATCCAATCAAGTCGCGAATTTAGAAATTCTAAACCGATAGAAGTCTAATACTACTGATTATGAACACAAATTGTAAAGAAACTTACCTCCAATTCGATTCCAGCACAATCAATTGAAGCCCTATCCGTACGCTTTCTTCCTCTGCTTCTTTTTCTCTCAAAACGTACACACACATACACACTTTCTGAATAAGGAAAGTGGTAACCTGAATACTTAAGATATTTAAGTATCAATCTTCCACTTTTGGCTGAAATTATATAATAAATACCAAAACACCCTTGAACTTATAACTTATCTCATACTTATCCTAAACATCAAATCTTAATGTTAAATAATTTAACTGATAGGGAATTTATCTAACTGAATTACCCGGGGTATTACAGCAGTTCTCTGGAATAAGGAAAAAATTTAGTGGCAACATCGATTAGATCGCAGATCGATGAATTGAGAAACATAAAGGTGGATGGTTGGTTCTACAGACCAGGGTAGCGGAAGCGAGATTCCAGCAGAAAGCGATTGAGGCAGACGGAGGGGACAGTGACGAGGGGGAGGACTTGTCGATTTCTTTGGATTGGACGGAGGCGGATGACAGAGACGAGGATTGGGTGGTAGAGGAGAGTTGGCTCGAAGGAAATCCGGAACCTCATGGAGATCGCAAGGAAGATGGTTTAGAAAATATGAGCGAGAAGAGGAAAGATGATGACCAGAATCAGGAAGTGTCGTCGGCCCCAAAATCCACCGGAGCTCTATCACCGGCGATGGCAGGAGAAGCCCAAGGGGCGCAGAAAAATCTTGTTGAAGGTTTTACGAGGGACGAGGAGACAGAGGAGCGTACCATTAATGGAGGCGTGGAAGAAAGTGTCAATTTGGTATGAGTTGTCAGCGGTTGCAGTATGAGGGAAGCAGAATTGGGAGATAGTGTGGGCCCTCTTCAGGAAGTCAAGGAGAATGCTCAGGTGGGTATTGGGCCTGGAACAGATCCCTATGGCGACAAAGAAAAAAGGTTTAGCCCACTACAAAATTCGAATGACCCATTGTCAGGAAACCAATAAAGAGTAATGTGGACTTGGACGCGTTTCAAAGTCAGAATTCTAACGAAGTCGTGGAATCTTCTGTCCCAACCAAAAGCACTAGCGTGGAGGACGAGGTGAGAGGAGGAACGACAGGTATCAACAGAACTGAAAATGAGTCTGTAATCAGATCCAGTGGGAAGGAAACGTGTGGAATTTTCAGCGATAAACATAAATTCAAATGGGGAGAAGGATTAGGTTTCGGAAGAGGGAAAGTAAGCTTCCATTTAATTAAACAAATGGCAAGATCAAATTCTTAAAAATCTGTTCATAAGAAACCGGCAAGACATGGGAAAGCTGTAAAATAGATAAAGGCAAGAGGAAAAACAGACTGGGTTGTAATAAGGATAATCAGGCGGCGTCTTCAAGTGATCGGAAAGGCTTAGAAGGTTCTGCATATTTGCAAGAGTTCGCCACAAAATTGGGACTGTCGTGGGAAAGACCAATCGTAGATAGAGGGCAGATCAATGAGGGAATCAAAAGGTAACAAAGGTACGTCTTCAATCGATAAGAATAAGTTTGAATGAAGATTGTTTCGATAAACATTAGGGGTTTGGGTGGAGTAGAGAAAAGAGGGTGGGTTCGTAATATTTGTGTAAAAGAGAAATTAAACATGATTGGTATCCAAGAAACAACATAGAAAATGTGGAGTGAAGTTAATGTAGCTAAGCTATGGGGTTTTAACGATGGTGATTTCGTGCAATCGGAAACGTCGGGTAGTTCAGGGGGGGGGGGGGGGCTCTTGTTGATTTGGGACAAAAACGAATTCAATTGTGAATTCTTTATAGTAGAGAAAGTTGTATGGCGGTAGTGGGAAAGTGGGTCAGGATGACCGAGCTCGTGGGGTTTGTAAACGTATACGGTCCGAGAAACCAAAAAAAAAGAGTGTTAGTGTGGAAATACATTGAACAATTGTGTAATACAGATGAGGTGAAATGGTGTGTGTTTGGGGATTTCAATGATGTAAGGGGTGAACATGAAAGATTGAATTCGATCACAAATGCTAAGGGAGTGGAAGACTTCAACGATTTCATATGAAATAGTAGGTTGGTGGATATTCCAATGGAGGGCCAAAAATTCACTAGGGTTAGTGACGACGGGATAAAACATAGCAATTTGGATCGATTTTTAGTCTCAAATGCGTTTTTCGCAGTATGGAAGAACTTGGTGGTAAAAGTAATTGAAAGGAAATGGTCAGATCATCATCCAATAATGCTTTGTGAAAACAATCATGATTTCCGACCTAAACCGTTTAAACCTTTTGATACTTGGTTGGAAGGTGATGACGTTGAAAATGTGGTAAGAGAGGCGTGGAGTAAGGAGGTGTTGTCATCTTCTCCGGATTGCATTCCTAGGGACAAAATAAAGAACGTGAAAGTTGCCTTGAAAAGGTTGAGTCTTGAAAGGTATAGGGCTTTGGACGGGGATATGAAGCGGAACAAAGAATAAGTGAGGAAGTTGGAAATGATAGCCGGTCAGAGGGGTCTCGATGAATTGGAAAGGAATAGGTGGATAGAAGCTCGAAAATCTTGGTTGGATGCGGAAAAAAAGAAAGTGAAAATTGCTTCTCAAAAAGCTAAAGTCAAGTGGACTTTAGAAGGGGATGAGAACTCGAAGTTGTTTCACGCGGTCATAAAGAAATAAGAAAGTAAATGGAATTAGAGGTTTAAAGGTTAATGCAATTTGTTCGGAAGATCCGGAGACAATAAAGAAAAGTGTGTTCGAGTTTTTTAAAAACAAGTTTGCGGCTCAAAGTCAAGGAGGTTCGATCTTGAAAAGTGACAAGTTAGAAGATTGGCACTTGAAGAAGCAGAGAACTTGGAAAGGCCTTTCACGGAAGATGAGATTTGGGAGGCAATCAAAGCTTGTGGGAGTAATAAATCCCCCGGGACGGATGGGGTCACTTCTACTTTCATAAAAAGGTTTTGGGTGATAATTAAAAGTGACATCTTGAAGGCGATATCGAGTTTTTGGGATTCGGCGAGGATTAGTGGGGGTTGTAACGCCTTCTTTCTAACTCTCATTCCAAATAACTCTAACCCGATCGGTCTTAATGATTTTAGACCAATTAGCCTAATACCACAAAATTCTCTCGAAAGTGTTGGCGGAGAGAATGAAAAGAGTGTTGGGAAAGGTAATTGGGGACACACAATCGGCTTTCTTAAAAGGGAGATTTATTTTAGATGGAGTGTTGGTGGCAAACGAAGTGGTAGAAGACATCCAAAGATCGAGAGGCAAAGGTATGGTTTTTAAAGTGGACTTTGAAAAGGCCTACGATAGTGTTGAATGGCCCTTTTTGATTGATACTTTGAGAACAATGGGTTTTGATCAAAGATGTTGTAGGTGGATAAAGGCTTGTCTTGAGTCGTCCTCGGTCTCGGTCCAAGTCAACGACTCACCGACAAAAACAGTTCAAGATGGAGAGAGGCCTTAGGCAAGGTGATCCCCTGCACCGTTTCTCTTTCTAGTACTGGCGGAAGGCTTAAACGTGTTGATGTTGGAAGCAAAAGAGAAAGGAATTTTTAAAGGGATCAAAGTTGGTAAAGAGGATATGGTGGTGACTCACTTGCAATATGCCGACGATGCTATATTTTTCGGTAATTGTAGCCTTTTGAACATCAAAAATCTAATGAAAAATCTTCATTGCTTCTTTTTGGTATCGGGTCTTCGGATTAATATCTCCAAAAGTAAACTTTTTGGAGTGGGTGTTGATTTTGAAGTAGTCCAAAACTGGGCAAGTGGGTTTTGATGCGGTTGCGGAGCACTTCCTTTTATTTATCTTGGGCTTCTGGTGGCAGCGGCTATGCACAAAATTGATAGTTGGAAGGTGGTGGTGGAAAAGGTGAAAAACAAGTTGGCCGATTGGAAGATGAAGTTAATTTCGTTCGGTGGTAGGCTCACTTTGGTGAAATCGGTTCTCGGTAGTCTACCTTTGTATTTTTTTCTCGCTTTTTCGAGCCCCGAGAGGAGTGATTAGTGAGTTAGAGAGGGTGAGATGTTGGTTTTTTGGGGTGGGGGGGTCGGTTCCGCCAAAAAAAAGAGGTGGCGTGGGTGAAATAGGATAGGGTCGTGAGGGACTTAAAAGGGGTGGGTTAAACGTGGGAAGTTTGCAAACGGCTAATTGGGGTTTGTTGGGTAAATGGTAGTGGAGGTTCAATTGTGAGAAAATTGCTCTATGGGTGAGGGTGATAAAAAGTATTTTCAGAGAGGAGGGATCTCAAAAGGGGGGACGATAGGGCAAGGAGGGGAGCTTCGGTTTGGTGCAACATAATTAGGATCAAATTTTTTTTGGAAAAGTTGGGTCTTAATTTCTCCTCGTCTTTTGAAAAAGAATTTGGGAACGGGAATGACACTAAGTTTTGGTCGGATAGATGGTGTGGTAATGAGGAGTTGGGTAAAAGCTTTAACAGATTGTGGCAACTTGAAACTAATAAGCAAGTTAAGGTTTCCGAAAGAGGAGGTTGGGAGGGGAATGGAGATGGGGATGGAGGAGGGATCCGAGAGGTAGGGAGTTGGGGAATTGGACGAGTTGTTTTCCGCATTGCAAGGGCAGAATCCGAAAATAGGTTACTTAGATAAAGAGAAATGGATGTTAGGTCATGATGTAATTTCTCCTTGCAATATCTTAAAGGACTTATAGAAGAAAAAGTTGCGGCAAGAGGGGTTTGGTTCGAAGACACGAGGTGGTCAAAGTTATTGCCGAAAAAGATTTGTATTCTTGTTTGGAGAGTTTTACAAGGTAGAATTCCGTGTAGATTGGTGTTAGACACAATGGGTTTGGACATCAATTCCGTGCTTTGTCCGAGATGTGAGAATGAAGGGGACTCGGTGGACCATATATCGGTAAAGTGTGAGGAAATAAATAACATGTGGAAAAAAGTATGTCAGTGGTGGAACGTCAATATAGAGAGCATAAATTCGATTAGGGACATTCTTGATTGTAACGTAGCAACAGAGTCAAATGCGGTTTGAGCCAAGTTGTGGAAAGAAACAGTTTGGTCCTTTATTTATCTTATTTGGTCTCATCGCAACATGGTCGTCTTTAAAGAAGAGAAAAGGAGTTTGGAGGAGCTGTTTTTTCGAGTTCCAAAGGCGGAGTTTCGAATGGATCGGTGGGAGGTCTCGGATCAAGAATATTGACTGGAATAGGTGGTTGACAGAGCCGTGGAATCTGCCGTGATCGGATCGTCGAAGGTGAGAAAGCATTCTGTGGATGAGGGGCGCTGCCGGGAAAGGTCGAGTGGGATGTTCGGTTTTTGGTTGCTGTTTTGGAAGACTCGAGTACTGTTGTTTTGGTTTTGTTGTTTCCTTCTGTTTGTGCTTGCTGTTAGTGGATTTTGATTGGTACGGTTTGCTCCTTGCAAACTTTTGTTGTTGCTGTTTTTGGGCGGCTTTGTGGCCCTTGTTGGTGTTGTGGATTTTGGTTGGTTTTAATAAAGTGGTTTGCTCTAAAAAAAAGTCTAGAATCAAACCGAACTTTCATCCAATCAAAACCAACTTAACTCATCCAGTTTTCATCCAATACTCCATCTGTTATCATCCAACAACAATCCAATTAATATAATCTTATACTCATATATTATTTAATATTTAATATTTAATATTTTATTTAATAAAAGCTAAAATATTACAAAACAAAACAAGACATAAAGTAGGTCAGTAGCTTTTTGCCTTTTTGCGCATATTCTAAAGGACCAAACTCAAAATCAACAAACCCAAAATAGACAAACTCCCAAGCCGGCAGCACCGCAACACCCATCACCCCTCCTATCATCCCATCTGGTCGTCTCCCTACACTAGATTAACAAGTCACTATTCTATAAAATCGATTTGTATCTCTCTATTCTCTACAACAACTTCTACTTCAAGCTCGGTAAGTTGTTTACTCTATAAAATGGTTTATATTTCTGGGTTCAAACTATTAAATCAGTGAGTCGCTTCAACCAATAGTTACTATTTATGTGTTAAATCTGTCAAGTTGCTTGAAGTTCGGTTGTTAATTGTGAAATTACGTTGCTTTAAGCCTTAAGTTCGACTTGTTGGTTGGTTTTAGGTTGATTTTAGGTTACCGGTTGTTTATGCCAAAAATTACCTTTAATAATAACTTAAGCTTGTTGTGGAACATTAACATCTAAAGATTGTTTTCTTTGATAAACACACGACAAATGCAGAAAAGTAAATAAGACTTGAGATTTTGGTGATGCGAGAGTAAAAACCGTGAACGACGGTGAAAGTCGTCATTGCACTAGTGACTTCAAACATGGACGTCGTCCTTTAGTAACAACGTTCGTAAGTACAAATATTATAATGAAATCATAAATAAAAAAATCATAAGATTGCTTGAGATCTTCGAATGTGCTTCGTATGAATCTTCGAGTGGAAATACTTGTGAATAACTTGCGTATTGCTCGTATGCTAGTGTCCCTTTTAGATTGATAATGTTGTATTTATATAGGCTTAAATGTCATAAATGAGCCTTTTATGAGCTTCAATGTTGGCAACGGTCTTTGTCTTTAATTCTCTTTAATTGGTTTCTTCAGTTATGTCCATTGGCATTAATGAGAGGAGACTTGCATTAAATCTCCATAAACTACCGATTGTCGAAAGTTAGTAACAGTGAGCATATGTCAAAAGAAACCTACGATCGTCGTTACTTAATGACAACCGATAGCAAGGATGTCTCTAGTCAATAGTCGTATGTCAAGAATAACTTACGACTGTCGTCAGAAGTGACGACCGTTAGTCTTTGGTCGTTAGGACCTCTTATCCGGATATGTCTCGTCGTAGGATCTTTATGTCGGTCGTGACTTTGACATTATTTTACCAAAACACCAGCAGTAGCTACTAGCTAGTAACTTAGTATGTTAGATTCTGATTTTGCATTTTCCTGGTTACCATTTGGTTTTAGCCAATAACTTGATATATTAAATCCGTTAACAGAGTATGGCTTATGGGCTACGACTGCTAAAATGAGATGGCATTTTTAGTTTCAACTTTTCATGAGTTAACACACATGTATGATTGTATGTGTTGAAACTGTTAATAACTATGTAAGTATGTAGACTTTATGAGTTTATTTTATGGTTCATGTTTTCATATATGGTTACTTGATAATTGAAGTTTATGGTTACTAACTTACTTTAGTCAAAGTAGACTTTGTGAGTTTAAATTAATGTCGACGGCATATATGGTTACTTGATGTATTTAGTAACTTGTTTAATGTTTATTGTTTATTAACATATGGCTTCCACTATAAACGTCATGAAACCTATATCTCTCGTCGATGAACAAGATCCAGGCATTGCAAACGAAGAAATTATACCTATTCATGGGGATGAAAGTGCAACACCACCGTCCAATATGCCTATCGATGACACCCAAGGAACTCAAAAGCCAAGGCCAACTTAGGCACCGTCTATGGTTTAGAACCACTTTACAAAGGTATGTGATACTAAAGATACCGAAAAGGCTAAATGCAACTATTGTGGTACTCAAATGCATGTGGTAGTAAAAAGAGTGGTACAAGTAACTTATTAAATCACATCAACATCCAATGTAAGAGGTTTTTTGAAAGAGGTGAGAAGAACCAAGCAAAAGTGTGTTTTGAAAATTTGAAAGGGGAGGGAGCTAACTTGGTAACACATAAGTATGTGTGACTGTAACACCCGTAATTTCGGTAAGTAAATATCACCTGAACGTTTTACAACTTATAAATGGTGGGATTTATGTTGGGAAGACATTACTTAAAGTCCCTAAGAGTATCAGGAGTATCGGCGTGAAAAAAGTCGAGTTTTGGGGCTTGGTACGGGTCCAACTACAATGCCCGACGACTATGACAGTGTAACATCCCGATTTTTGGAACTTTTAAGATAAATATGAAAAATAGGATTTTGGATTAAATCCTACATTTTATAGTCATGTTGTATGGAGAATTCAAATACGAATCCAACGGACCTTTTCGGAGCGAAAACGGAGCTAAAACGAAGAAGTTATGGCCAAAACAACTTTCGGTACAATCTCGGCTAAAGTGACCAGCGAAAGTGACACTTGTGTCACTCTCGCCGGTTTTGTACCGAGATCCATTTGACCACGGCGAGAGTGCCCACCGAAAGTGACACTTATGTCACTCTCGCACGTCACTTTAGCCGTCGGGTACCTGGAGCATAAATACGGGATTTTTAGCCCTAAACTTCATTTCCTCATATCTCACTTATTTCACCTCCGTTTTGGGCGATTCAAAGTGCCATGGTTGATATTTTTAGATCTTTTCAAGGATAAAGTGTTAGTTTTGAAGTTCATTGGAAGATTCAAGGGTGTTTGGTGGTGGTAAGTCTCTCATTTCTCACTCTCAAATCTCTTCTCTTCTCTCCAAATCGTTTCCCCTCTTTCCCTCACAAACCCTAACTGATTTTGGGGCTTTTTCATGGAGATTAATGTGTTCCTTCTCCATTTTATGCTAGTGGTTTCATTTATTTATGCAAGAGCAAGTTTCATCCACAACACCAAAAATTTTTGGGGTTTTCTAGGTTTTCATCAAAACCTAAGTGGTAAGTTCATTTCTTCCATTTACAAGCTTCATTATGAGTTATAAATGTTTCATTGATGACCTCCTAGTGTTTTGTTTCTCCAATTTCGGTTTGGATGATTTTGAGAAAAGTTAGGTCAAATTGAGGTTTTGGGTATAAATGGAGATTTTGATGGTTGATGTTTGGGGAACAATTCTAAATGGTTAAATGTGGTTATTGATGGTTGGAAACTTATGGATCTAGGTTTTTGAGGTTTTGGCTTGAAGATGCAAACTTCTTCAAAGGAGCTTACGTTTGGGGAAATTCTAGATTTAGCCTAAATCTAGCAAGGTGAGTTCAAGTTGATTTGTGAAAACTTTGTACATGCCAAAAATGTATTTTTCCAAGTATTTGTGTGTTTTACTTGAAATTATAAATTGTTGAGTTATTTGACGAGTTTAACTCTTTTAAAGTATTAACTTCTTAAATGTTGTAAAACACCCATATTTGGGATTTTGGATATTTTGATGTGTAGAAATCATAATATGTCCTTAAAAGATTTACTGTTCAAAATGATGTCTATTTGATGGTTTGATCATGTTAGTGTAATCGATGTTATAAACCGTTTGGGAAATACACAATTTAGTGTCAAGAGTCATTTTGAGAATTATAAGGGTATGAGTCCTTTTGGGAAAACCCTTTTGTTTAACCCGTGTCGAGTTTTGGGGTAATAATGATTTTGTGGTACTTGTTTACCTAAACGATATTTAAATGCATTTTATGCCATGATGACCGTTTATGGGTCTAATGAGTTTTGAGCATTTTGCTCGGGTTTTGACTTTGAGGAAGTCTTGGGGACATTTGTCCGGGTTTTAATGGCTTGATGCGGAGTCTTGTTCATGGTTTGCTTTTATTGCACCATCTTGCATTTTATTGCACGTTATTGATATTTACATGCTTGGGTGCGTTAGTCATTCCGGGATAGGCATGTTATTATAGACTGTGTTGCATTGGATCCATACGTGAGTCAGTCTTTATTTGATGCTCTATCTCTTTGTGCACGAGGAGTGGACTATGGGAACACATGGTTACATGCGTTAGGCCGTGGGGGCCACTAGCGAGTATGCAATAAGGGACATTGAAGTCCTTGAGGTGTAACTCGTCTAGACTGGATAGGCAATATGGTCCCATAAGTCCTTGACGTGTAACTCGACGGGGTATGCAATAAAGGCATGGGGAAAGGTTTGAGGTTGTGATGTCTTTATGGCATGGGAACTAAGACCGGGACTTGAGGTGTAATCCAGTAACATCATAAGTGGCCTAACTTTATGTGCCCGTCACTTTCGATGGAATCAGGTCTCCCCCGTCACCGAAAGGTGTTGTTTTTGGGTAGTTACTTTTATCCATATTTTCGGTGACGCTCTTTATTTATATGAAATGTCTTCATGGCTTATTGGCAGAGTTCTATGCCTCATCCTATTTGGACGTTTTAAATATTGGATTTTTGTCCACGTTTATATATCTTGGGATATTTAACGTCCAAGCACGTTTTGAGTAAGTTGGAGTTGGAATTCATTTTAGAAAATGCTTTATACCTTTTGGGAACTTTTCTCAATGATTTTGGGTGCGTTGGAAAAAGAGTCGCTTATATCCGTTTTGTAAACTCTTTTGGAAATCATAATCTATGTCGCAAACTTTCATTTAAAAGAAATTATTTAAATCATGCTATAAACTCTTGAACTTACTAGGCGTTAGCCTAACCCTTTTTATTTGTCGGCATGTGCAACAGGTCTCAGGTTGGGAGTAGTTCTAGTGACACGTGTGAGAGGTCGTGTGCTAGTAAAGTGCTCGAGAAGTGAATTGGTTAAGTGAAGTCTTCCGCATTCATCTTTGGGATTAGCAACTTGTACTTGGGTTAAGTAACACCCGTTGTGGTTTAGTCTTTGTAATGAAATTTGGGTTATAACTGTTGAGGTTAATCATAGACTTTAAATTGAGATATTTCCCGCATTAGTTTATAGGGAGAATTTCTATTATTTTGGAGGTATTATCGAAATTTTTATTTAGTCCCTCTTTCCCAATTCGAGGGCGTTACAGACAGTATCATAGTCGCACTAGCACACAGTCGTCGGTGGAAAGCAGGTTGCGGTACACTTCAAGCGACTATGTCATGCGACATTGACATGTCATAGTCGCATGACAATGTCGCTCATGTGTACCGGGACACTTTAAAGTCGCGATTTTCAGCTTTCTTCTCATTCTCAACTCCTCAAACCCTCCCCCCATTTCCAAGCTTCTTTATGAGTTATAAATGTTCCATTGATGATTTCCTAGTGTTTTATTTCTCCAATTTCGGTTTGGACGATTGTTAGCTCCAATCTTTATGATAAATAGAAGTATTGGAAAAATAGACTAAGTATCGACACCAAAAGAGGCTCTGTCGAGTAGCCGAGTAACCGAGAAGACAGAAGTCTTCGACAGAGGCTCTGCCGGGTTAATCAATAAGACCGAAGTGAAGAAACAACAGAAGACTCTTCTATGCGGACAAGGCCACAAAGCTTCTGTCATACTTGACATAGCTTCTGTGGTAAAAAGAAGATCTACGAAAAAGATCTAAACAAGGACGAATATGCTTCTTACAATATCTGCCATTCGAAGGTTCTGAAGATCAATCGTACAAAGGCGTGACCTGACTACTCCACGTGTCAAACTCTGATAGGTTTCCGCCTAAAGCTGAATACGGAGCATTTAATGAACGTTGTATCTGCAACAGTTCCAGAATAGTGTTTTGTACCTTCCAGCCACTATTACTCAACAGTGTCTTTGTACCTTCAGTCCTTATTGTCCCCTTTAGGAGTAGTATAAATAGAATGTTCATGTGAACTCTTCTATTAAGCTTTTTACACAACACACACACCTTTTGAGTAGTTTCTTGTCAAACCTTTCGGTGTTCTTGGTGTTCTTATTATATCAAATACAGTGAATCATTGAGCTATTTATCTGTCTTATTTTCACTTCTTGTATTTGATATTGTGTGTTATTCTACATCATAATATCTGTTAGTTCGTTAAAACGCTTCCGCATTATATATTGTTTGAACTAATTAGATAGAATCATCATTGTTAAGCAAAACAGGAACCAACAATTGGTATCAGAGCAAACCTTGATTTTTAATATCAAGGGATCCACTCTAACAATGATTTTTGGTAGAAACTTGGACTTTTAACATGTTCTTCATATTATTCAAATAGGTTCTGTTTTTCTATCATTTTCGATCCATTCGAACCTTGGTAAACTTATAGAATCTGCTTCTTTGGTTAAAACTCCATTTAAGTTCACTGTTTAAATCTTTTAAGCTCAGAAATCCTTAATGGTGAATCAAGAAAACTGGCTATCAGATACATCCTCAGAAGGAGGAGAAACAAAGAACGCCCTGTTCTGTGACATGGCAGAAGTCAGCTCTGGCTCTGATAGTAAGGTATCCACTTCTAACTCTAAATCTAATACAGCATAAGCTGATTTGCTCAAACTTAACATTGAATACAATGAAATGAAAAAGACATGCGAAAGTACTCAAAATAAGCTCACCTTCTATGAGAGAGAAGCTAGACTTCTCACTCAAGAAAAAGCTAAGATTTTTCAAGAAAAAGAAGAAATTGAAACAAAATGGAACATGAAATTAAATCCTTTAAAAGAAAAGATTTCTGAACTTAATTCTTCTTTGAAAACAAAATCCAAAGAACTTATGGACGTCGAGTGCGACAGAATGAACATCCTAGCTCTTAAAAATTATTTTCAAAAGGAAAGAGAAGTCCTCTGTCAAGATTTACTCAGAAGAGATCTTCAAATTAAAAAATTTCAAGATGCGCAGAAGGTGTACGAGAAAATTAACACCCAAATAGGGATACCGGAAATTGGCTTCTATGATATAGATCCTTATACCGGAAACAAAAGAGACAAATCTCTGTCCTCTCTATTTCATATTGGAGATACAAGAAAACCTGGATTTCCAAATCTTCTCTCTGTAAGTAAAAGGCTAAAAGTCTCTGGGGAACCTCACAAAAGGAAACATCTGAAGATGACAAATGTGTGGTTTGAAAACACAGATCTGTCATCTTCAATCTCTGTCAAAAGAGAGTCCAAACCTAAGAGGTATCTGAAAACTCAAGATCAGATAAGAATCTTCAAGTTTGGTAATCCAGAGACTCAAACCCAAGTTGCATTTGTCTGCATGATGAATTCTGAAAAGAAATTATCAGCAGAGGCACCTGAGTTCAAGCCAATAATTACAGAAGAAAAACTTGA
The DNA here is from genome assembly GCA_033807775.1 of Saussurea involucrata. Classification (NCBI taxonomy): domain Eukaryota; kingdom Viridiplantae; phylum Streptophyta; class Magnoliopsida; order Asterales; family Asteraceae; genus Saussurea; species Saussurea involucrata. The sequence goes on along the minus strand of CM066317.1, from coordinate 51,222,565 downwards.
TATCTCTGAAAAAACCCTCTGTACATCTTCCAGCGATCAAGATCTCTCTGAAGAAAACTTAACAGATACTTCTGTTAACTTAGAAGATAGTTCCTTAGAAAAGGAAGAAAGTGAGTATGACATATGTTCTGAAAGTCCAGCCTCTGTCGAAAGAGAACCAAGTGACTCAACCTCTGTATATGAGGACGATTCATCATCTGACGAATCAGAGACTGACTCTAAGTCAGAGATCGAACCTAGTGATACAGAGGATTTTAGACAAACCTCTGAAGTTCTTAACAGAACTATTCCTCCCAAGGAGAAAATCACTAGAGTTCCTATCTGTCCAGACTTTGTGGATATGTGCATACAAGCGAAAACCTCTCTAGAGCTTGAGAAATTCAAACAAAAGAAGTTAATGTCCACTCAAACTACAACAAGTTCAAAGATTTTGAAGCCCTTAAAACCTGTTAAAGAAAAATTAACATGGCAACAGAATGGTAAATGGACCAAAAATAATAAATCTTTTTCTTCTGTGACAGTGAAACCTGCAGAAGTTCACCACAGAAGGGGTACACAGAAGGCCGCACTCAACAAAGGATTTTGCAAACAACAATCTAGCCTACATAAACCTTATTGTAATAGAAAGTCTAATGTTAGGATAGATTGTAATGCCTCTGTGCCCCCATTTAATGTATTTAATGAAAAGTTCAAGCAAATCTCTTCGCACATTCAATACTGTCATTGCTTTGATCTAATGTTTAAATTAAACCAACATTTCAAAAGTCCACACTGTCTTCTCTCTGTACCCAAAGCAAAAGATAAATCCAAGGGTAAGAAGAAACAAAATGCTTCTTCAACAGAAGCTAAAACAAAGACCCTTGACAAACCTGGACCCATTTGGATATGGGTACCTAAAACTCTTTGATTGTCTTACAGAAGCAGTATGTGCCAATCTGGTATCTAGACTCCGGATGCTCGAGGCACATGACTTAAACCTCTGTGAAACTTCTATAAGTATAACTTAATCTTCTGTAAATATGTATATACATGTTTCTGTTGTTTTATTTCATTTCTATATGTAAATTCTCAATCACCGAATGTTCTGCACAAAAACAAAGATTCTGTAGGATTGCTCAGAACCTCTGACAATCTTTACAGAGCCTCTGAGAAACTTGATCTATGTCCTAAGCATTACTTATCAAATTTTGACCCAAGCATAGATCAAGGGGGAGCAGAAGGAGACCTTGAAATGATCTACAGAAGTTGATCATTCAAGGGGGAGCCAAAGAGGAGAAGTGATCACTCATGATTCACAAAAATCAGGTATTATGCCAAGCAAGAGAGAGCCAAAAGATAAGTATCTCGAAACAAATCCTTTTTGAAAACAGTTTTCTAGGACAAACATTTCTAAATATGTCCTAGAAACATTGTTTAAAATATACCAAACAAGTTTTGATCAAAAAGATTTACGAGACTTCTGTTATGAGATTTTTAGTGTAATAGAGCTTCTGTATGCAGAATCCTCTATAAACTACAAATCTCATACAAGAACTCTACCGATCAAACTCAAATGTTCTCTTTAAGGATTTACTCGAACAAAAGGTTACAGAAGAAGGTCTTTTGGGACGAAGAGCTCATTCCATCAAAAAGTCTCTGTCGACCAATCTAGACACTCAAAAAGGAGCATCACGCACAAAAACTTTTCCAGAACAGTTTTCTAGGACAAAAATTTTCAAATATGTCCTAAACACAGTTTATAAAGCAGTGAAAACTTTGGATGATCAAAATGTATTATAAATTTTTAGTTATGAGAAATTCCATCTCATAGAGCTTCTGCTAGCTCTGACAGAGCTCCAAAACCTCTGTGAATGCAATTTCTTCTCTAAAAATCTATCAATCCTCTCCAATGCTTTTCAAACGTTTTTGGTAAAGGTGCAAGCAACAGAGGATACAAAGAGAGTTTCAAACAACAGAGCTCTATCTCAACAGAGCTTCTGTCATTTTCAAAATTGGGAAACTCTGTAACAGTAACGGCTATTTTTACTGAGTGAAAATCATGTGGAGGTAAAAAAAACCCATGCGCCTAGCATTAATTGGCCGCAAACGACGTCCTGTCATACTCTGACACTGCTGACGTGTCTCATTTTCATTGGGCGTACATGGCACACGTTCTTCTGGAAAGTTGAACCAACCGTTTACACTCGAGTACGGATTCCAAATTTTATTCACTTCCATATATTTACCTCTTCAGAATTCTAACCGTTACCCTTCAGTATAAAACCCAAGTTACCAATCCTCATAAACGTTACGTACTCTCATCTTCTTCTCCGGCAAACCTTGCAAAACCTGCAACCTACCTATTTCTCATTCTCTTTCTTCAAGATAAACAAAAATGGCATCATCCTCCAACATTCCTGAAGACTCCCCTATTCAAGAAAACTCACCTACTCATTCTGAGCATTCCCAAAACCCAAATATGGCCGCAGACCTGGAAAAAGACAACTCCGGCGATGAAGCTAATTTCTCTCCAACCACACACGAGAAAAACTTCATCGCAAATGAACACTTTGAAAGTGTTCTTCCTCTCAAACCCGACAACTATTATCTTGTTCCCTCAAGAACCACTTTTGGGGAATCTCATGCCATTCTCATTCACATTTTGGAGAAACATTACCTCTTCCCACCGTTGACAAAAACCGTCAGCAAAATACCAGCAAGATATCTAAACCAATTTTGGCAAAGCAGCAGATATGACCCAGCGGACCGACAGATCAAGGGCTACATTTCTAAACCTGATAAAACCCAATACATGGAACTCAAGTTCAATAGAGCGATGTTCTCACTTGAGTTTAGTCTTCCAACCAGAGGTCTGCTAGGTATAAAGAATTACGCTGAAGCACCTACAGACGAAGAACTCTGTAGATTTGTTGAAATGTTAGGGTACAACACAACCCTAAGAAAAAGGAACGACTTCAGAAGAGGTCGATTACCTCCTCTGTGGAATACCCTCTTCTCAATTCTAAACAGATGCCTCACTGGCAAAATCGGTAGTCCAGATCAAACCTCCCATCAGATTCTATCCATAATGTACGGGGTATATTATGATCTGCCTCTGGACTACTCGACCTTGATGATGCAAGAAATGATAAATACCATTGACAGAAAAATCTCCACCCAGAAAGCCAAAGAACGCTCAAAACCATCTCTACCTCCTCTGCAGTATCAACGAATTCTTGGAGTACTTTTGGAGCCCCTACTCCTTCTAGAAAAATGGTCTTTAGAAGGTCCAACTGCCAAAATATATGCCATGACAAAAAACGTTCCAACTGAGCACGTCGATGGATACCCTTTCTGCAGACCTCTGCCATAAAGACTTCTGGGATATGCTACAGATGAAACCCTAAGGTTAGCTTACATACGCGATCATAGGACTCCAGAACCGAGTCCTGTGACACCCCCGCATTTAGGTGTGCCTTTAGAAACTAGGGTAGTTGAAAGAATGACAGATGAAGAATGGGCTAAGGCTTTCCAAAAGCATGAAGAAGTTCAAGCCAAGTTCCGTGCTCAGAGGAAATCCATCTACTCTGCCTCAAAGAAACAAAAACCCTCTGCCTCAACTCCTAAAAAGAAAACAAAGAGGAAAACCACAGAGGGTACTTCAACTTCTGCTGTCGAAACTCAAACCTCTCCTCCTAATGCCACAGAACTTGGATCTTCTGCTCCTCCCCCTCCCCCAAAGGAAAAGAAGAAGAGAAAATCCAAAGCCTCAGAGGAAGGGGCACCTAAACCCAAGAGGAGAAAGAGCAAGAAGAAAACTGGGAAACATCTGTCTCCTATGCAAACAATTGCAGAGGAAGGAGTAGCAGAAGACGTAGAGGAACAGGTAACAGAAGAAGTAGCAGAAGAACAAACCCAAAAATCACCTATGTATTCCCCAACTCCTCTCAACTATGCTCATCATGGAAATTTCTCTGACTTCCTCCAACGTCCTGAATTTGCCAACACTCTTGACACTTCTGGATGGACTGCAGAAGCTCTGTCACATGAAAACGAAGAAGCCGCAGAAGATCCTGATTTCACAATCTCTGGAGTTGACTCAGAGTTAGCTGGTGATGACCAAACTCCAAGAGACAATCCGGCTGAGACCCTAGAGATACTGCAGAACCCCTTCCTTCAACCTGGCCTTGATGTTCACAGAAGAAGCCCAGAGCAAGTAATCTCTGCCTCTGACGGTACACAGGTTATGCACCCCCATGTACAACAACTTTTTGGTACTCATCCTATGTACGACTCCCTAGGTCCAAAAGAAGAAGAGGTTATGGAAAAAGAGGAAACAGAAGAAGTGACTAGGTTAGATGTAGTGACAGAAGGGATCACAGAAGATGTGGTTAGAGCAAAAGGAGAAAAAGAAAATGAAAAGGAAAAAGATGCCGAAGAAGAAGAAGGCACACATCCACAACCATCTCCCAGTACAACCCACACTTCTATTACCGCTGGTCTAGCAGCAGAGGGTAATATTGAAAAAGAGCAGTACAGCTCGACCCCACCCCAAACCGACCGGGCAGAGGTAATTCTTTACACCTCTGTACCAATCATACCCGGGGAAACCATTCCAGGGGAATCCTCTCTAAAGGATTCATCCTTAGTAAGTGATCTATTGCCCCAGATCACAACCGAAATCTTTGCAGAGGAATTTGTTTCCTCTACAACACGCACACAAATAGGTCCAAACATCTCTTCAGAGGAGATTAGAGTGCACAAAGACAAAGAGACACTAGACAAGTCTCCAAGTCAACAGAAAGATAATCTAGTACCCATCTCTGGAGTGGATCTAGACAATGTCATTCTCAGAACTTCTGTAGAGTCTGAAGCACTAGCTGCTTCTGCTCAAGGATCAGAAGGAAATCCTTCCGCCCCCAACATCAAAACAAGGGCGAAAGAAGGTGTCTCAAGAACAAAGACTCACTCTGGGGACGAATGTGTTCCTCCAGAGGTTACAACTACTTCACATGTATCAAGGGATGAGTTCCAAACCCTTGTCACCTCTGTGGACAATACATTAAAGGGGTTGAAAAACTCCTTTGATTCTTTTGCAGATACTACATCCAGGGCAATCCTTGATCTGAACACCAAAATGGACACCTTGTCCACAGAGGTGCAAAACGCCTTAACCCAGATGAAGTCCACTTTAACACATACTGCTACTACCACTGCTACCTCTGCAGCTCAAGAATTCGGGAAAGCCGCAACTTCTGCCTTCAAAGAATCTGTCAAGCACTTCCTTCAACAACTAAAACAACAATCCTCTGCTTCTAAGGGCCTTACACCTGAAGAACTAAAGAAGGCCTTAGAAGAAGTCCAAGAGCAAACAATTAGAAACACTCAGGCCATGCAGCCTTCTGACTACATGACTAGAGCTCAGCTGACAGAGCTTGGACAAGGGGTAATCAACCAAGTGACAAAAGTAATCGTTGCTTTCACCGCTGCCAACGCAAACTATGTCAGAGAGTTTCAAGCAAGCGTCGACAGAATGCGCTTCAACACAGAAGCAAAGGTTGAAACACTGCTCGGCCTCTGTGATGACTTATGCGCAAAGATGATTGCTGCAGGGGCTGTTCCACCAAAGAAACCTGAAACTTCATGTAGAGCAGAGGGTACGACAGATAAAGGTCAGGATGACTCTGATGATGACCATCATGGTCCATCAGATCATCCTGAGGGGGAGAATCGAGGGGAGAAACAAAGGGAAATAGCTGCAAGCAGAGGTCTACCCGCTCCACCGGTATCCGTCGAACAAATATCCTCTGCACCCCAACTCAAACCCAACAAAGAACACAACAGTCCACGGAGGCAACAACCACCTCTGTAGAAATGGTCTCTGAAGAAACCCCTTCTACAACCCAAACACCTGAAACCCAAAGCAGAAACAAAACCACATAGACAACAACCATCTATGTGGAATCCATTCCTGAAAAAACCAAAATACCAGAAACAACCCAAGTTCAACAACAGAAGACCACAGAGGCAACACCAACCTCTGTGGAATTTCCTTCTGTATTTGGAGAAGATGTCCAAATCCGAGAAGAGCTCCAACTCCTGACATCCTCCGAAGACGAACTACCTTCCCCAACACCTAAAACCAACCCAAGAATCAAAACCATTGCTCAAAAACAGAGAAAATATTTGAGCAAAACACCTGAAGCCTCTCCAACAAAACCCACATCACCAACCAAGCCCTCTGAAACTCAAGTGTCAAATCCAACAGAGGCAACCCCCACAGAACCTCCTACAACCAAACCCTCTGAAGCTCAAATGCCAAAACCCACAGAGGAAACCCCATCTCTACAAACAGACAAACCAATGGTGAAAGACAAAGGCAAAGGGATTATGACAGAGGAACTGCAGAAGAAAAAGGCCAAGCATCAACCTCCGACAGAAAAACTGATGAAGAGCTCTTTCGATGCTTATGTTACACCAAAACCAGAAGAAGAAGACTGGGCTTTTGGTACCACCCCTCTGTCAAACATACCGGTTCTGGATCCAAAGAAAAAGCTCACAGAGGATCGAGTGGCAGAAATTAAGACAAAAATGGATGCTCTGCGCAAACCCATGCCTCCATCTGGTGCACCTCCACCTCAAAGGGAAGAAGTGGTGTACAGGTATCTCTACAACAGAACTGCCAGAGATCCAATGCCACCAATGGTCCAAGATCCCGAACTTCGTGCTGACCTCGAAAACATCTTCACAAGAACAAAACCCAAGCCAAAATATGAAGTCTTCTCAATCGAGAAAATCGACAAGGTCATATACTGTAAGTTTTCTCAAACCAGAACTACACCTAAGGTTTCCTATCATATATACAAGGTCAGAAGGGAGAACAGAACCATGAATCAATTCTCAGATGCTGATCTGAGAAATCTAAATCCCTACGACCTACCCGACCTTCTGCTCTGGATAAAAGAAAATTTCACAACAGATGCACATCGAAGGGCATACAGGGTAATAAGGAAAGCCATGCGTGAGAAACTTCTACTATACAGCCTTGTCGACTTCCAATTAGCACGAGATCTCGGAGTAAGAAACCTCGCTCTCCGACCACCAGAAGACGACTGCCCATCCTCTGCCATACCAAACTCAATCATTACATCTCCAAGAGTTGGGTTAGTCTATCAAGATCCTGCTGGGAAGTCAAGACTATTTGTAGAAATGGACTGTCAGAAGTATGCAACAAGTATAGTGATGAAAATTTGACCCGTCGGGTCGGGTACCCGTGGGTACCCGCCCCTAACGGGGCGGGGATTCCCCGACTTATCGGGTAACGGGGCGGGGACGGGGATTGATTTTAATACCCAAAGCGGGTTCGGGGTCGGGGATGGTACTACCCGCCTCTAGTATACCCGATTATATATATCTGTATACATATTTATTTATATATATATATTTACTATAAAATAGGATATATAATTACTGATACACGCTTTCAAAAAAAAATTTACTAATACACCAAAAGACATAAGCATGGTGTATGGTATCATCATCAATTTGTAGCTCATAATTACTCTAATGACTAGTGGGTCTAGTCACAATTTTCAAAATCAATTAAAAAATTAATTATTTGTTTTTTCAACTTTCAAAGACCATCATCGACCATCAGTATTCTTTACATCTTCTTCTTTTCAATTCATCTTTTTCTTCTCTTTCTAAAATCTTCCAACTCTTTCATTCTTTTTACTTTTTTTTTTAACTTTCTTTCTGCTGGTGGCTGGTGCTAACAACAAATCAAAGAGAGAAAGAAAACCAGAATTAAAATTTTGAACTTCAAGAGAGGTAAACATCCTTTTTTCAGTTCTTTGTCTAAATCTTTATACCGTCATTTTTTATTTTATTTTTTTAATATTAAAACTCTTTTATGGTAAACGTTAATGAATCTTTCTTCTCTTAAATTCTTATTTGTTTGTGTTTTAGAGTCAACCATGACTGAACTTGAAGAAAAATCTCCAGCAAATATTAATAAAGATGTTCCAACTGGAGAAAATAATGGATTTGTTCGAGAGGTTGTCGAAGATGCAGAGACAAAAAAAAAGAAAGTTGACCTCTGTTGTATGGAATCACTTTAAGAAACAAAAGATTGATGGTGTTGATAAAGCCATTTGCAATTATTGTGAAAAAAAAACTAGGAGGGTCAAGCAAAAATGGGACAAAACATTTACATGAGCATTTTAAGACTTGTCCTCTTAGAAAAAATCGAGACATAAAACAAACTATCTTGAATCCTATTAAGAAAAAGGATGGAGTTTCTACACTTGGTGCTCACACGTTTGATCAACAATTTTCAAGGGAAGAACATGCCAAGATGATCATTTTGCATGAATATCCACTTAGCATGGTAGAACATGTTGGATTTAGAAGTTTTGTGAACTCGATAAACCCTTTATTCAAGCATGTTTCTCGACCTACCATTAGAAGGGATATCATGAAAATATTTGAGAGTGAGAAGACAAAAATAAAGAATGTGTTGAATACCAATCAAGGTAGAATTGCGGTGACAACTGATATGTGGACAACCACTAATCAAAAAAGAGGGTACATGGTTGTAACCGCACATTATATCGATGACTCTTGGATTTTGCGGAATAAAATTTTAAGGTGAGTTACTTGTTTATTTTTTATGTTATAATTTAATTTAATATTGATTATTTGTATTTGAATTAACTTATATATATATATATATATCATTTTATAGGTTTATGTATGTGTCGGTCCCTCATAATGCTAAAACATTATCAAAAGAGTTGATGGAGTGCTTGGTTGCATGGGCTATTGATCGTAAGTTGTCTACTTTGACTTTGGATAATTGTAGTGTTAATATTTCCATGATCGATAAAATGAAAGATAAATTGAGAAATGAGCATTTGTTATTGAACGAGGAATTGATTCGTATGAAATGTTGTGCACATATATTGAATTTGATTGTTCAATAAGGATTGAGTGCAATTCAAAGTGGGATAGAAACTATTCGTGAAAGTGTAGTTTATTGGACCGCAACACAAAAAAGAGTTGAAAAATTTGAGGAAGCTAAAGATGGTTTGTCTTTTCCAAGTAAAAGAAAGTTAATTCTTGATTGTAAAACTAGGTGGAATTCTACTTATTTGATGCTTATGAGTGCCATAGTGTACAAGGATGTCTTTAATCGCCTAGTACACACCGAGAAAAACTACAAACAACCACCTAGTGACCAAGATTGGCTTTTAGCAAAAGTGATGTGTGAGAAATTGAAGTTGTTTTACAATGTTACTGAGATGTTTTCTGGAGCTAAATATCCCACTGCAAATATCTTTTTCCCAAAGATTTGTGAAATACGATTGTTGCTTAGGGAGTGCATTAGATCACCGTATGGGGAGATTAAGGTGATGGCTACAAATATGATTGAGAAATTTGACCAATATTGGTTTGTCATACATGGAATACTAGCCATAGCAACCATTTTGGATCCACGATTTAAGATGAAGTTGATTGAATATTACTTTCCCAAACTTTATGGTGATGATTCCCCCATTGAAATTGAACGAATTAGAAAGATGACTTATGATTTGGTGAAAGAATACACACTAAGTGATGGTAAAGAAGCTAATCCGGATTCCTCATTGCATAGTTTTGAAGTTGGTATGGAGGTTGATGAGTGTGTAGATTCTTTGGTTGGTTATGATTTATTTGTTAGTAGTACTTCAAATGTTGATGCTTACAAGTCCGAGCTAGATTATTATTTAGAGGAGACCGTTTTGCCAAGGAATGGAGAATTTGATATTCTAGCATGGTGGAAAACAAATGGCTTGAGATACCCAACATTGCAAAAAGTTGTTAAAGGTATTTTGGCTATACCGGTCTCTACGGTTGCTTCCGAGTCGGCTTTTAGTACCGGTGGAAGACATGTGACTCCTCATCGTAATAGGCTTCATCCTCATACATTAGAAGCATTGGTATGTGCATAAGATTGGCTATGGGATGAATTGGGTATAATTTTCTAACTTTTTGTTTCATTTTTTTTTAAAACATGAAATGATTTCTAATAATGTTTATTTTTAATTTTTGTTAGGTACACATTCAAATAGAGAAAAATATCTAACAATGATCGAAGACATGAAAGATGATGATGAAGCGGTACAATCATTTTATTTGTCTTTCTTCTTCTTATTTATTTAACAATTCTTAATGCTTAGTATTTTTTTTTAAATGGTGTAGGGTCCAAGTTTTGTAGATTTTGACGCATGAATCATGAAGATCTAATGATGGTGAATTGTTGATGATTGTGGATTCTTAAAGTGAGGAGTTCTTTTGAAAAAGAATGAAGAACGGATTTTTTTTGTGAACTATGATTAATTGAATTATATAGTTTCATTTTTGTTACTTAAGAACTTTATATTCTTAAGTTTCTCATGAATTATGAAATTGTGTATCCATGTGGTTGGTTAAATGTTTTTGAATCTCAAGCTATGTTTTTCTTAAAAATTTAACACATTTTGCTTTTCATTGTTTTTTTTTTCTAAACGGGTACCCAACGGGTTCCCCGTACCCGTCGGGGATTTTCTCCCCCCGAACCCGTCGGGGATTATGCGGGGCGGGGGTTAAAAACGGGGATCGGGGACGGGGGGTGCATTCCCCGCATTTTCCCCGCCCCGTTTCCATCACTAAACAAGTACTTTGACAGAGTTCAGAGCAAGCCTCGTGGAGCACAGAGGAACAGAGCAAATGGATCGGGTTAATGCAGATAGACTGATAGAAGTCATCGATTCAACAATCAACTTCCGAAACCTCTGCATCAACTTCTATCACGAGCTTAAGGAATTAGGATTCGACAACAGAAGTTTCAACGACTTCAAAGACGCCAAAGTCTGATATCCTCTACCAACCTCTGTTACTTTTACTTTCATCATGTAATCAAATGTAAGTGTCTCTGGCACATCTTTTATGAAAGAAAATTATCAACAGAGGTGAAATACCTCCTGTCGTGTTTTTAGTCTACAAAACCTTGCATGTTTCAAATTTTTATTTTTCAATACTTAGGGGGAGATTGTTAGCTCCAATCTTTATGATAAATAGAAGTATTGGAAAAATAGACTAAGTATCGACACCAACAGAGGCTCTGCCGAGTAGCCGAGTAACCGAGAAGACAGAAGTCTTCAACAGAGGCTCTGCCGGGTTAATCAAGAAGACCGAAGTGAAGAAACAACAGAAGACTCTTCTATGCGGACAAGGCCACAGAGCTTCTGTCATACTTGACAGAGCTTCTGTGGTAAAAAGAAGATCTACGCAAAAGATCTAAAAAAGGACGAACATGCTTCTTACAATATCTGCCATTCGAAGGTTCTGAAGATCAATCGTACAAAGGCGTGACCTGACTACTCCACGTGTCAAACTCTGATAGGTTTCCGCCTAAAGCTGAATACGGAGCATTTAATGAACGTTGTATCTGCAACAGTTCCAGAATAGTGTTTTGTACCTTCCAGCCACTATTACTCAACAGTGTCTTTGTACCTTCAGTCCTTATTGTCCCCTTTAGGAGTAGTATAAATAGAAGGTTCATGTGAACTATTCTATTAAGCTTTTTACACAACACACACACCTTTTGAGCAGTTTCTTGTTAAACCTTTCGGTGTTCTTGGTGTTCTTATTATATCAAATAAAGTGAATCATTGAGCTATTTATCTGTCTTATTTTCACTTCTTGTATTTGATATTGTGTGTTATTCTACCTCATAATACCTGTTAGTTCGTTAAAACGCTTCCGCATTATATATTGTTTGAACTAATTAGATAGAATCATCATTGTTAAGCAAAACAGGAACCAACAACGATTTTGAGAAAAGATGGGTCAAAGTTAGGGTTTTGGTATAAATGAAGATTTTGATGTGAAATGTTTGGGGAACGGTTTTAAGTGTCTGACTATAAATATTTATGGTTGGAAACTTGTGAATCCAGGTGTTTGGAAGTTTTGCTTGAAGATGCAAGTTTCTTCAAAGGAGCTCAATGTTGGCTAAATTCTAGATTTAGCCTAAATCTAGCAAGGTGAGTTCAAGTTAATTTGTGAAAACGTTGTACATGCCAAAAATGTCCACTTTACAGTGTTTATGTGTTTTACATGAAAATTATCCATTGTTGAGTTATTTGGTGGATTTTGATTATTTGAAAAGTTTAACTTTATAAATCTTATAAAGCACCCACATTTGGGATTTTTGGGAAATTTGATAAATAAATTGTAAATGAAAGTGTTTTGACGATTTATTGCATAAATGGAGGTTATTTTGGTAAAACAAATTGCACTCTTAGTGTAACACCCTCAAAATTGGAAAGAGCAACTAAATAAAGTTCTCGATAAAATAACCAAATGAGGATAAAAATTCCTTCTACAAACCATCCTTGGAATTACCTCAATATTAAAACATAATAACTTCAACATTCAAAACCTAAGTCATACGCCAAGGCTACAAAAGGTCGGGTGTTAATCAACCCAATATCAAGTTGCTATTCCCCAAATGCGAAAGACTTCACGAAGCCACTTACTTCTTGAGCACACAACTAGCCCTCCACTCTTCACAGTGTCACTAGAACTATATCCCAACAGGAACCTTTTGCACATGCCAACAAATAAAAAGGTTAGGCTAACGCCTAGTGAGTTCAAGAGTTTTTATCACGGTTATATAATTCGTAAGACGAGAAAGGTGCAATTTAAATCATGAGTTCGAAAAGGATTTACTTTAAATGCAAACCATCCATTTTCCAACGCACACAAATCCTGTGACGAAAGCTCCAATATAAAATGATTCACAAAATAGACTCAACCCCAAACGCACTTAAAAAGTGAAATAGTAATTGATTTCCAAAATTATAAAAACATGAATAAATCTCAAATATTCAAAACATCCCAAACACGGATGAGGCATAAATCACAACCCATAAAATATGGAAAACAATCAATATAGATATAATACGTCACCGAAAACATGGATACAATATATACCCAAACAATACCTTTTGGTGACGGGGGAGACCCGATTCCATGGTATGTGGCGAAAAACCAAGTTAAGACGCATAACCACATTATTGAACTACACCTCAGATCGTGACTCTATTGTCTGCTTTAATAAGCTCTAACTCAAGTCAGACTCCATTTCCTACTATAAATATAGCTACACCTCAAGTCCCACACCCAGCAACGGATGGCACCACCGTATCCTTCATTGCTTGTTGTGCCCAGCTACACCTCAAGGATACACGATCTCATTGCATGTTCATTCTCTAGTAAGTTACACCTCAAGGTTTTCATCGAACCTTCATTGCCTACTTACTAGCATTCAAGAACCGGAGTACCGGCTCCTTACTTGATAACTCAAGATGTTCAACACTCGTGCACAAACATCAACCATAAACCCAAAATCCCAGAGTACAACCCAATACGATTCCTCTCCACAACGCCGGGACACTAAATGCCAAAATGGCATATTTCCCAAAATGAGAACGCCAAGACTCTCCACTATATAAATATGACCGACTCATATGCCTATGGATCCAATGCATTACGGTTTAAAAGTACATGACACCACTTGAACGACACACACAATCAAAACATGTACTCTCCAAATAAAATGCAATAAATGCAACTGACGACCAAAGCTCCACATTCAATTGTTAAAATCCAGACAAATGTCCTCAATACTCAATAAAGTCATAAACCGAGTCATAAGCTAAACCAAAAACCAATTACCCACTCATGAAAACTAAATAATGCATTAAAACGTATATAACCAACGTTTATGCGATATATTCTCCATAAACACGAATTACTCAACACACTCTTAAGTTAAGACACGTCATTTCCAAAATACACATACAAGTGCATTTATACCAAAAGATTTACAATCGTAAGATAAATCATTTAAAATAACAATACTTAAGATTCATCCATCAAAATACCCAAATTACATCTTTTCTCAAACCGAAAGGTTTACAACTTCTAAAATGTTCACAAGGACGGAAATGACCCAAACCCAATGACCCACACGTTCGTGATTTAACAATGTACCACCACATAAAATTATACATATTTCCAACAAACGCTAAAAGTGCATTTTTACTAAATAATCTTCAATTATGCAATAATTTACAAAACACTTCAATTAATACTCATTTTGTCAAGTTACCTAAAAATCCTAAAAGTGGGTGTTTTATGATATTTATAAAATCACATCCTCCAAGTAATCAAAATCATCCAAACAACTCAACAATAAATATTTTCATTTAAAGCACTTAAAACACTTTAAAATAAACATTTTAGCATGTACACCGTTTTCACAAATCAACTTGAACTCACATTGCTAGATTTAGGCTAAATCTACATTTTCCCCAACTTGAGCTCCTTTGAAGAAATTTGAATCTTCAAGCCAAATCTTACAAAAACCTAGATCCACAAGTTTCCAACCATCAATAATCATTCCCAAACACTTAAAATCGTTTCCCCCAAACATATAACACCAAAATCACCAATAAACTGAAACCTTAATTTCTGTAGATGAAGAAGAGAGAAAGTTACCTCAACCACAACATGAATCCATCAACCAAAACACCTCTAGAGCTACCAAAACGAACCAAAAACTCCAAATCTTCAAAATGAAGAGAAAGGGTTGGATGAAACCTTAGAAAGCTTTGATGAAGAAGATGAAGTGAAGGATTTCTAGATTTAGTTTCCAAAACCATGATAGATGAAGAAACCCACTTGAAATCTTGAATCTTGGGGCTTAATGGCTCAAAATTGAATTTTGGGTGAAAGGGGTCGGTTCTTGGGAGAGAAAATCGAAATGGGTGAACTGGAAATGAGGACAAAGGGCAAAAATCGCGTTTTTAAGAAGTCAGAGGCCGACGACGATTGTGCCCGACAATTGTGACATCTGTCACTCTTGCCGGTCACTCTCGCAAGAGATGTACCGTGGGCTTTCCCCCGCCCGCGACTATGCTAGAGATTGTGACAAATGTCACTCTCGCATGGCAGTGTCGCCAAAATAGTACCCAGAGCTCTTTTGAGCTGATTTCCGTCTAATTCGCTTACGACTCGCTCCTTACTAAATATATCAAAAATTCCAGGTGTTACAATCCTCCCAATCTTAAAAGAGATTTCGTCCTCGAAATCTGGTTTCCATACATCTAATGGTTACTGACTCAACACTTTTCATGTTCTCCCGGCTTCCAACTGAAATTCGAATTTTCCTTCTTGACATGACTGCTATGATAACTTCATGTTGATACTCACAACGGATGTCCGCTCAGGAACATTACACTTACATCTGAGTGACCGCTTAACTTATTAGCGTAGATTCCAACCACAAGGCTTCGGTTGTATCCCAACCATAAGTGATCCATACTTCTCCAACGGCAGACCACGACATCCGATTAGTCTAGATCTACATGCCTTCAAACCCTCTCTCAAACCAATCCAAGGTTTTTAAGTGACAGACTCAACAATTATGTCAATCGAAAATTTATAAGATTTTTCAACACGAAGGTTTTCATAACAGTAAATCGTACGATTAAAAGTCTACCACTACTGTAACACCCTCTAAATTGGAAAGAGCAACTAACTAAAATTTTCAATAATACATCTAAAAAGAATAGAATTTCTTCCTATAAACCAATACTGAAAATATCTCAAATTAAGTTCTATAATTAACCTCAAACAATTCATAACCCAAGTCTTATTACAAAGACTAAATCCATATCGGGTGTTACTTAACCCAAGTACAAGTTGTTAATCCCAAAATAAATGCGGAAGACTTCACTAAGCAAATCACTTCTCGAGCACACTACTAGCACTCATCTCTTCACAGTGTCGCTAGAACTATTCCCAACCTGAACCTGTTACACATGCCGACAAATAAAAAGGGTTAGGCTTAACGCCTAGTGAGTTCAAGAGTTTTCACCATGATTATATAAAATTGTAAAAACAAGAGTACAACTTTAACCATGGTTTCCAAAATGATTTACTTTAGATATGAAAATGACCCGATCTCCAATAACATGCATTTTAGGTGATGGAGACACCAAAATAAACGATTTCCCAACGTAAGGTAAATTCGACCCAAAATTCACTCAAAACGAGGATAGAAATGAATTTCCCAATTTATAAAAATGTGTATAAAACGTTGTGTCCCAAAACATCCAAGACACAGATGGGGAATAATACTCAACCCATAAATCATGAATAAAAATCCATAGATATAAAACGTCACTGAAAACAAGGATAATAAAATTCAATACCCAAGACAATACCTTCCGATGACGGGGGAGACCCGTATCCATCAACGTGACGAGAACACGTGAGTGGGGTCACCTATGATGTTATTGGATTACACCTCAAGTCCCGGTTTTAGTTCCCATGCCATAAAGATATCACAACCTCAAACCATATACATGCCTTTATTGCATACTCCATCGAGTTACACCTCAAGGACTTATGGGACCATATTGCCTATCCAATCTAGACGAGTTACACCTCAAGGACTTCAATGTCCCTTATTGCCTACTCGCTAGTGGCCCCGAACGGCCTACCGCATATAACCATGTGTTCCAATAGTCCACTCCTCGTGCACAAAGAGATAGACACCAAATAACTCATAGTCGGATTACAACCCATAACGGTTCCTCTCCACAAAAGAAACAAGACATCAACAACGCCAGTTCAGGCATAATTCCCAAAGTAAGAATATCAAGACTCCTCACTATTAAATATGACTGACTTACATGCCTATGGATCCAATGCATTACAGTCTAAAAGTACATGACTCCACTTGAATGACATACACACTCAAAACATGTACTCTCCAAATAAAATGCAGTAAATGCAACTCACACCCAAAGCTCCACATTACATTATTAAAACTGGACAAATGTCCTCAAGATTCAATAAAGTCATAAATCGAGCCGTAAGCTCAACCAAAATCAATTGACCATTTATTAAAAGTCACAAAATGCAACAAACGTAAATAACCTACGTTTATGCGAAACATGCTCCATAGTCATGAATAACTCAACCCAACTCTAGATTAAGACAAATCATTTCCCAAAGCACCCATCAAGAGTATTTATACCAAAAGATTTACCTTCGTAAGAGGAATCATTAAAATACCAATATTTAAGATTTATTCATCAAAATCCGAGATGCATCCTATCTCAAAACCAAAAGGTTTACACTTTCTAAAATATTCACAAGGTCGGGATTGGCCAAAATCCAATGACCCACACTTTCGTATTTTCAGACGTACTGTAACATCCATTATGCATAATTCCAACAAATACTAGAAATGCATTTTTTTACTAAATAATCTCCATTTATGCAATAAATCATCAAAACACTTTCATTTATAATTTATTTATCAAATTACCCAAAAAAATCCCAAATGTGGGTGTCTTGCAAGGTTTATAAAAGTAAACACTTCAAAAAATCAAAACCCACCAAATAACTTAACAATGGATAACTTCATGTAAAATACATACACACTTTAAAATAAACATTTTTGGCATGTACAACGTTTTCACAAATCAACTTGAACTCACCTTGCTAGATTTATACTAAATCTAGATTTTCCCCAATTGAGCTCCTTTGAAGAAACTTGAATCTTTAAGCCAAAAATTCCAATAACCTAAATCCACAAGTTTCCAACCATAAATAATCATCCCCAAACACTTAGAATCGTTTCCCCCACATCTTATATCAAAATCTCAATTTTAACCAAAAATCCCAATTTGACCTAACTTTTCTCAAAGTCATCCAAACCGAAATTTGAGAAATATAACTACTAGGAAGTCATTAATGGAGCATTTATAACTCATATAAGGATTTAGAAAATGAGAGGATGAACTTACCCCATGGATCTTGAATAAAACCTCAAAACCCTATAATCTCAAGAAAATGGAGGTGAAACTTGAATCTTGCACCAAGAGATGAAATCACAAGCATAAATGATGAGGGAACACTTGATTTCTAAGATAAAAACCCCAAAAATGAGTTAGGGTTCATAGGATAGGGTGGGAGATGGGTTTGGGATAGAAAGGGAAAGTAGTGAGGTGAGAAATGAAGAAGAAAGCTGAAAAATCACATTTGACAGCAACCAGGTACCTGCCTGAGACTATGACAGCGACTTTGACACTGGTCATAGTCGCTGGTCATAGTAGCTCAGGGGTACCGAAACTGTTTTGGCCATAATTTCTTCGTTTTAGCTCCGTTTTCGCTCCAGAAAGGACCGTTGGATTCGTATTTGAATTCTCCATCCAACAAGACTATAAAATCTAGGATTTATTGCAAAATTCTATTTTTCATGTTTATCATCAAAGATCGATACCTTCTAGAAATCGGGGTGTTACAACTACTTACCCGGTAGTTATGCAAAAATGTGCACACTCGTCCCACTTATGAAAAAATCATTTTGAAAATTACTTGATCACTGCTCGAGTTACTAACGAAATGCAAAAGGGTTCTCAACAAACTTTTAAAATGAACCGCCTAGCATGGATTTATTTATGCCATGTACGTAAAGTAATTTTTTGCATTAAGATAGTGTGCAACAAAATATTTGTAAGAAACTTCGATAGAGAACTTAAACGGTATCAAACTCCAAAAATTCTCGATTTTTTAACTATAAAACGACATGAAATACGATTCACCACAAAATTCGTTTGCGTCAGTTTATTTCGCAAAAACTGTGAAAAGATCCACATATGCACTTTGGTTAAATTATGAAATGATCTGTGTTGATTTCAAGTTTAAAGTCATATAACAATATGCTTCCCTCATTCGAAAATATCGGCTAAATATCGTGAAGAAATCTCTAATTAGAATATTCATGCAAACTTGTAACATTCTCCTAGTAGCTTTCCTGATATAACATGACATGCAACAGATAGTCCATACGAAATTTCAAAAGGAGAAATCCATCAATTCAAATTCCGAAATTTTCTCGTTTAGTCATATAATGACATGGAAGTAAGATCTTCTGACAAGACTCACATACATTAAAATATTTTCGCTTTATGCACTTTCGGTTGTTGGTACTTTTGTTATCATTTCCTAAGAATGCATTATATTGATTTATTGGTATGCATAGCATTATAGCCACTATTTTTGGAACGATATTGCGCCTCGTTGTACGGCTTGAAATTAGAAGTCGGTTTAAAATACTTTATGTGTCAACCAAATTACATGCACCTAACGTTTTTCTAATTTATGAGAAAATACATTAATGAGTGCGAGTCTTGTCAGAAAAATTTATTTCCATGCCGTTACACGGCTAAATGAGAAAATTTTAGAATTTGATTTAGTGAAATTCCTCTTTTGAAGTCTCGTATAAACCATCTGTAGCATATTATTTTATTTCAGGGAAAACTATTATGTGTGTGTGACATAAATAAATACATGCTAGGACCATAGCGATTCATTTTAAAAGTTTGTTGAGCATACTTTTGCGTTTTGTTAGTAAATTGAATAGTGATCAAGTAGTTTTCAAGATAATTTTTATATGTGTGACGCTTGTGTCCACTTTGCACAACTACCGAGTAAGTGGTAGCAGAT
This sequence comes from Saussurea involucrata, assembly GCA_033807775.1. Taxonomy (NCBI): domain Eukaryota; kingdom Viridiplantae; phylum Streptophyta; class Magnoliopsida; order Asterales; family Asteraceae; genus Saussurea; species Saussurea involucrata. The sequence continues at coordinate 51,202,975 of CM066317.1, read as the reverse complement.
TTTTACACATACAATTAATTGTTATAAAGATTTTACGTTTGAAGTCTTACGAAATTTCAGTTTGGCATATCTGTTGAGTCTTACACATGAAAACCTTGAACTCATTAGAACCTTGAATTTAATAAACCCTTGTGAAGAGTGAGGCTTGGAGAGCCTTGTTAGTGGAAGTGTTGGATGGTCCGACTTTTGGTGGTATGGGAATCCGAACGGTTCAGTTTGATAATGTCAATGTACTTTAGTTGATTGACGGATTAGACTCGTGGAATTTTCGGTAAATTTGGAAGTAGGTCGTCGTTGTAGTAAACCTTGAATTAGAAGTGGAAGTCAAGTTGTACCTTCTAGATCTAACCGATAGTCCGGAATCGGGAGTTGTTGAATAAGGGAGATACAAGTGGATATTTGATGGTGACCGTATCTTGTGATATTTGGAGTTTAATCTCAGGACGTGTGGATCTGAATTGGGCTAATTATTGGGGAATTGTGTCAAGAAAGATCGACGAGTAATTCATGATGTGATTTGTTGAGAAACTTTAGTAAGAGTGTCGAGACGGACCATAAGTGAAAACCTATTCTTGAAGGGATTTTTATTTTTCGGGGTTAAATCATCGACGTGTTGGTGAGTGCTCTGATTTGAAGGTGTCTGCTTGTGGTTGGATATTGGCCGTGGAATACATCAAAGTGTTAAAATGCAAAGGGGAAGAGTATCACGGTTCAATAGGGGTTATTAGAGAAATTTTGGGTGAATTCATTTTAGACAAAAGTGGTGTAATTGAGTAGATGAAGTGTGAACTACTGTTAAGGTGGTGTGAATCATTCTAAGGTTGGGAGACAACTAGAATCAGGCGGCCAGAAACTACTTGGGAAAAGTTACATGTTCGCTCTGATTTATGCGTATTGTAATCGAAATGGATAGTAGACGCAAGAGTCAGTACAGGGATCGATATGACAGTTTTGTCAAGTATATGGTTAATGTCGCTTAAGATTGGATTGGGCCAAAGTTTGCATGCTTAGAGAAAGAAGTGGTTGTTTTGGGAGAAACAATGATAGATGGGAGTATATCTTTGGAATACACCCCCTAGGATGGGTAGTAGTTTTCAAGATAATTTTTATATGTGTGACGCGTGTGTCCACTTTGCACAACTACCGAGTAAGTGGTAGCAGATTTTTACACATACAATTAATTGTTATAAAGATTTTACGTTTGAAAAGTCTTACGAAATTTCAGTTTGGCATATCTGTTGAGTCTTACACGTGAAAACCTTGAACACATTAGAACCTTAAATGCTAAGAAACCCTTGTGAAGAGTGAGGCTTGGAGAGCCTTGTCAGTGGAAGTGTTGGATGGTCCAACTTTTGGTGGTATGGGAATCTGAATGGTTCAGTTTGATAATGTCAATGTACTTTAGGTGACTGGCGGATTAGACTAGTGGAATTTTCGGTAACTTTGGAAGTAGGTCGTCGTTGTAGTAAACCTTGAATTTGAAGTGGAAGTCAAGTTGTACCTTCAGGAAGTATATCTTTGGAAGACACCCCCTAGGATGGGCAGAAGTCAAAATAATCGGGCTTGTGCTCCGTATTGTGGGGTGTGTCTGGTTAAACTCATGTTCCTCACATAATTCAGGTGGCGTGTGGGATATAGGATTCGCAGGATGTTGTCTTTCGTGGAAATTCTTTGATCAAGGTTTAACACCGCGGGAAGGGACTGAGCTATCTTCGGGGACCGAGGAAATTCAAATGGTATTGATTGTAGTACCCGAATGTCTGGTGTAAGGACTAGATTTCGAGGACGAAAACTCTTTTAAGGTTGGGAGGATTGTAACACCCGTAATTTCGGTAAGTAAATATCACCCAAACGTTTTACAGTTTATAAATCATGGGATTTATGTTGGGAAGACATTACTTAAAGTCCCTAAGAGTATCGGGAGTATTGGCGTAGATAAAGTCAAGTTTCGGGTCTTGGTACGGGTCCGGTTTCAATGCCCGACGACTATGATAGTGTCATAGTCGCACTGGGACAGTCGCAAGTGGAAAGCATGCTTCGATACACTCCAAGCAACTATGCCTTGCGACATTGACATGTTATAGTCTCATGGAAATGTTTCTCATGTGTACTACGACACTTTAAAGTCACAATTTTCAGCTTTCTTCTCATTCTCAACTCCTTAAACCCACCCTATTCTCTCCCAAATCAGTTCCCTCTCACCCCATACGAACCCTAGCTAATTTTTGGAGCTTTTCTTGGAAACCAAGGTGTTCTTTCATCATCAATCTAACGGAGGTATTGATCAAGAGTTCATCATCTTCATCCTCATATTCAAGGAAAACTAGGGTTTTCTAAGTTTTCATCAAAACCTAAGTGGTAAGTTCATCCCCTCCATTTCTAAGCTTCTTTATGAGTTATAAATGTTCCATTGATGATTTCTTAGTGTTTTATTTCTCCAACTTCGGTTTCGACGATTTTGAGAAAAGTTGGGTCAAAGTTAGGGTTTTGGTATAAATGGAGATTTTGATGTGAAATGTTTGGGGAACGGTTTTAAGTGTTTAAATATGAATATTTATGGTTGGAAACTTGTGAATGTAGGTTTTTGGAAGTTTTGCTTGAAGATGCAAGTTTCTTTAAAGGAGCTCAAGGTTGGGGGAAATCTAGATTTAGACTAAATCTAGGAAGGTGAGTTCAAGTTGATTTGTGAAAACGTTGTATATGCCAAAAATGTCCAATTTAAAGTGTTTATTTGTTTTACATGAAAATTATCCATTGTTGAGTTATTTGGTGGATTTTGATTATTTGAGAAGTTTAACTTTATAAATTTTATAAAACACCCACATTTGGGATTTTTGGGAAATTTAATAAATAAATTGTAAATGAAAGTATTTTGACTATTTATTGCACAAATGAAGGTTATTTGGTAAAAACATTGCACTCTTAGTGTTTGTTGGAAATATGCATAGTGTATGTTATAGTACGTTTTTGAAAATACGAACGTGTGGGTCTTTGGACTTGGTCATTCCCGACCTTGCGAACATAGTAGAAGTTGTAAACCTTTTAGCTTTGGGAAAGTTTGTATTTTGAGTATATTGATGAATGAATCTTAAGTATTGATATTTTAATGATTTTTTTACGAATGTAAATCTTTTGGTATAAATGCACTTTGCTGTGCGCTTTGAAAATGATTCGTCTTAATTTTGAGTTGTGTTGAGTTATTCGTGTCTATGGAGCATGTTTCTCATAAACGTGGGTTATATGTGCTTTATTGCATTATTTGACTTTTTATAAGTGGTCAATTGATTTTTTTGTTGAGCTTATGGTTCGGGTTATGACTTTACTGCGTCTTGAGGACATTTATCCGGTTTTAATAAGTTAATGTGGAGCTTTGGATGTGAGTTGCATTTATTGCATTTTATTTGGAGAGTACATGTTTTGAGTGCATGTATCATTCAAGTGGAGTCATGTACTATTAAATTGTAATGCATTGGATCCATAGGCATATGAGTCGGTAATATTTATATAGCGGAGAGTCTTGGTATTCTCACTTTGGGAAGTATGCCATTGTGGCATTTTGTGTCCCGATTTTGTGGAGAGGAACCATATTGGGTTGTACTCCGGAATTTTGGGTTTGTGGTTTGATGTTCTAACACTTGTGCACGAGGGTTGAACATCTTGAGTTATCAAGTAAGGAGTCGAGACTCCAAATCTTGAATGCTAGTAAGTAGGCAACAAAGCTTCAATGGAAACCTTGAGGTGTAACTTACTAGAGATGAACATGCAATAAGACTGTGTATCCTTGAGGTGTAGCTGGGGCACAACAGGCAATAAAGAATACGGTGGTGCCACCCGTTGCTGGGTGTGGGACTTGAGGTGTAGCTTATTATAGCAGGCAATGGAGTCTGACTTGAGTTGGAGCTTATTAAAGCAGACAATAGAGTCACGAACTGAGGTGTAGTTCAATAACATGGTTATGTGGCTTAACTTTGTGTTCCGCCACGTACCATGGAAGCGGGTCTCCCCCGTCACCGAAAGGTGTTGTTTGGGTATTTATTTTTATCCATGTTTTCGGTGACATGTTATATTTATATAGATTGCTTTCCATGATTTATGAGCAGTGTATTATGTCTCATCCTTGTTTGGATGTTTTGAATAATGGAGTTTTATTTACGTTTAGATTTCTTTGGAAGTTTAATATTTATTCACGTTTTAAGTAAGTTTTGGATTTGAGTTCATTATTGAGAAAAGCTTTATATTGGAGCTTTCGTCACGGGATTTGTGTGTGTTGGTCCCGAAAGGGTTATACAAGTTTGTAGAAGGGGGGGGGGGGGGTTGAATACAAACACACGATTTTTACTTTTCTAAATTGTTTATTGATATGTATCAAACAATTTACAACTTGTTGTGGAACAAGATTAAGGAATAAACCTAATCTAAACAAGTTATGAGAAACACTAAGATTTCTTGCACTAGAAATAAGATAGAGAGAAATTTAGAATATTAAAGAGAAATATTCTTCACACAGATTCAGCAAGGAAGAAGGAGATGGCCGAATAACTCATTTCTGAAGTAGGGTTTCCTTTATATACTGCATGCATTTAATGCACAACAATACAACTTTACACGTGGCAGCAGCTGGTTGGTTGCATTGTTTGACTTTGGTAGACAACCTAGTAGCCGCATGATGAACAGTGTAGAATCAGAGTTGGTTGTACGATTATGAACAAAAGATATGTCCTTTCTGACATTTCGTACGGAGGCGTGCAAGGGGGTAAGACAAAAGTAACTTGTAGAGGAAACTTCATGATCAGCGTTCGCTGAATAGTTCTTTATCAGCGAGTGATAAAGTTCAGCATTCGCTGAAGTCTTCTACTTGAAAATTCACGTTGAGTGGACAGGTCTTGGCTTCGCTGATATCCGCATCAGTTCATTAGTAGACATGTCGCTGGTTCTTTGGCTTAATCTTCGAATTCAACGTAGAACATTGTTGACGTGAAACTTGTCTTCAGGGATCATAAGTAAACAACATATTTTATCAGCGATCATCAGTGAGGCTTGAACAGACTCAGGTCTCACTGATGAACAGTGCTACTGAATATAAATTAAATAACGAGAGTTCCTATCAGCGGTACTGAAACAGTCTTGGTACTTATTGTCACACCCCGCTAAAGCGGAAGTACGGGATGTCACAGTTTAAGGTTTCAATGCGTAAGGTAGAAGACAACACACAATCATCATATCACAAAAGTTTACAAAAGTACATCATGTTTCAAAATACAAATTGTCCAAAAACAAAAATTGACATGATAAGGAAAAAGCGTTGGATGCTGCTACTTGTGATGCCTTCTAAAGTTCAACCTTACTTGATATTTCCTGAAAAGCATGTAAATGAGAGGGTCAACTATTGAATAGTTGGTGAGTTCACAGGTTTTCGGTATGCATAACAGTTTTAATGCAGGTTTGTAAATCCGCACAGTGGATTGAGTATTCGGTTGTAGTTATAAAGCAGTTTTGTAAATCCGTACAATGGATTAAGAGTTCGTTTGTCAACATGCGTAAGGTATAATATCGTATGCAATATGTCAAAGTAATGAGCCCACTACCCAAACCTACATGACCGTACACGCCCCAAAGACACATGTTCCTCACAAACATGATAAGTTCGTGGGTAATTATGCACTCGCGAGGTGAGTGGGGTGTCTACCAAATAACGTTATCCATAATATACCAAGCGGCTCTCACAATGAGCTAATGGGTAATGTAGTTCGTACCGGGGACTTTCAAATAAATGTGAAACTCAGAATCAACTAACATAAGCATATATACCATAGCGCGTAAAAGTTCGTAGTAATGTAAATGAGTTTGAGTAAATAGTACAACCGATATATAAGTAAATTGTAACATGCTTTTCACCCCAAAATGTATAAAACAGTAAAAAGGGGCTGTGAAAACTCACGGTGATAAGCGAAGATGTTTCCAAGAGGTTCACGATGCAACCCGCACAACGATCCTACTTCGATCCTACGAAGGTAAGGACACTAGTAAGTTTCTATGCTTAAGTCTTAGTCCTTGATATCGCTTAGTTTTCCAAATCATCATAAAATGCCTTTGTTGTGTTTAAGTTTATAAGTTATAAGAAATTAACCGAAGTTAGTAATCAATATATAATACGTTACATATGTTAGATTGAGGTTACCGCAATTTCGTCATGACGAGTGACGAAAAGGGTCTAAAGTTAGGAATTATATATAGTATATATATATATATATATATATATATATATATACCGCAATTTCATCACACGAATGATGAAAAGAGTTCAAAATGAAAAGTTAAAATATATAAAATGCATATACATATAGTATGTAGGTTATATTAACTTACATATGTTAGTATTACCGCAATTTCACCACAAGAAGTGATGAAAAGGGTCTAAGAGTTAGTTTGTAACCATAGCAGAAAGTTATCCTTTGCTGTCCAGAATTTGTTGTCACTTTCAGTTCGTTTTTGGATATCTTCCAGAGGCATTTGGGTTAAGATATTTTTTGCCCATATAACTTAATGTGTTAGGAAACGTTTGGTATAAAAACCATAATTTTTGAAGGTAGATAAGTACATGAAATAATTCTTGACGTAAAATCACTACAGAAAGATTTGCTGTTTGCGCACTGTTTTTGTGAAAAATGTTTGAAGGTCTAAATCTTTGAGTTTTTGAGTGAAACCACTTGGGTTCGAATCTTAACACTTAAACATAAATTCCAGAAGAAATTTCACCTTATTTGGTTACATATTGAGAGAGTTATGGCTATTTAAAGAGAGAGTTAGAAATCTGACAGAAGCTGTTGGAAAGTAGTTTCAAGAAAATGTATTTAAACATAACTTTTTGAAATGATTTTTGTTCCTTTTGCATGGGATACGATTTGACACTCAACAAATCAGATATTTTCAGATGAAAACTTATTTTTAGACCACTAGTATTACATGCATGCATATCAAATAAAACTATCTTTCCAAAATCTCAAAAGTGATCATCTTGCTTTCTTTTTGAAGATCTCTTTGTTAATCAAGCCTAGAGCTTGTTTTTACCATGTAAAATACAAAGTTTACTCCACATGCATGGAGATTAAAATATGTATTTGATGTAATAGAAGGTTTTCATAAAGCTTTTAGAGCATAAAAAGGTAGATTTTTGAAGAAGAACACATGCATGCTAGTTAAAACTTTCAAAAGTTCCTTCTTTGATCTTAACATGGGTTTGATCATGGATTCATCACCTTTTTAGCAACATGCAACATGTTTTAGTGATGAATCTACAAACATTAAGAATCAAAGATCTTTTCTAGCAAGAACAAGATTAAGAACAAGAGTAGAAGAAGAAAAACTCAAAAACAATGAAAGAAAACTAAACAAAAAGATGTGTAGTTTTCATTCTACACTTATAATTACCTTGGAATACTTCAACTCTTGGGTTTTCTTGTGTTTCTTGGCTGAACTATAAGTGAGTATTAGAGAGAAAGTGGAGAGGTTTTTGGGGAGAGAAATGAGAGAAAAGTGTGTGTGAGAGAGAGAGAGAGGTGGAATGAAGAAGGTGTTAGATCTGAAGTTTTGTCAATAAACCAAGTGTTGAAGATCTGATAAGAAGACTCAGATGTTCTGAGTAGAGAAGTCAGAGGTCTGACTGTGAAAGCTCAGAAGTATTGATAAGAGAAATCAGAAGTCTGGGAAGAGAAGTCAGATGTCTGAGTTAAGGAGTCAGAAGTTCTGAGAAGCGTTATCAGAAGAATGTTCAGAAGTTCTGAACTACCTGTTCAGAACTTATGACGAGATACTTTACTTAGTATTTTATAAACTAATTAGGACACGTGTTATGTTCTTATTAGTCTTTCTTGTTTGTACTGTAGCTTTAAGATGTCCGTTGCAGTATAAATAGTAGTTAGCTCTACGTTGCTAACTGATTGATTTTTCCCGTATAACTTTGTATTCATTCTTTGTAATCTTTGAGATTCTCTCTCTCTTAGATCTGTAATTCTGTTCATCCTTGAATACAATTGGGCTTGATCATACAAATTCTCAATTACTGGTTTCTACATTGATTGTAAGATAAGATCCTGAACTTACAATTGGTATCAGAGCTAATCAACAAACAAATTCGTTCAAGATTGTTATCGCGAAGATCGATTGATCAATTTCTTGAAGATTTCTTGATTCATTCAAAATTCGATTCCGCTGCTAGGGCTAGTTCTTGAATTCTTGGCAATTCTTGAATTACCTGTTACATTTCGATCAAGAAACTCGAATTTGTCTTTCTGTTGAATTTTCTTACAATCATGTCTTCTAAAGAATATCTAGCCATGGGATCTGAAACCAAACCGCCTGTTCTTATACCAGAAGAGTATCAGCAATGGAAAATCCGTATGATCCAATTCCTAGACAACATTGATGAAAATCTTATGATCTCTATTCGAGAAGGTCCAATTGAAGTGTACATCGATGTTGCTGCAACTCCTGCTACAGAGACAACTCCAGAAATTCCAGCGACCAGGGTGAAAAAGAGTTATTCCCAATACACAGCTGAACAGAAGAATAGGCATGCTATTGACAAAAGAGCAATTACTTTGATGACTTTGGCTGTCCCAAATGAGGTTCTTAACAGGATTGACAGTGGATCATCATCTAAAGAAATGTGGGACGAATTGGAAAGGCAGATGCTAGGAACTGTGAGATCTATTCAGGCAAAGTTAAATCAAAGCATAAATGCTTATGAAAGGTTCAAAGCAAAAGAGTCAGAAAGTTTGACACAGACATACAGTAAATTCTGCACTATTCTAAATGACTTGAGAAGAAATGGACTGAAGAAAACGAAGTCAGAAATAAATTACAAATTTCTGAACAGTCTAAATTCAGAATGGTCATCATTTGCCATAAGTCTGCAAATGAACAAGGATATGTGTGAAGAAGACTTAAATGATCTGTTCTGTGTTCTTAATCAACATGAAGATTCTGTCAAGTTAGTTGTGGAAGAGAAGAAAAATGTTGCTGATCAGTTAGCATTCTTATCAAAGTCCAAAGCAATCAAAGCACCCAAAAAGACTGCTTATCTATCAGAGATACCTAATCTGGAAGAATCTGACAAGGAAGAAGGATCAGAAGATGATGAAGATATCAAGATAATGGCTGAGAAATTAGCTTTGTTGACAAATACTTTCAACAAAAGGTATGGGAAGGGTAGATTTCAAGGAAATTATAAGAGAGTTGGGAGTTCAGATTATAAGAAGAAAGAAGACAGAGAAGAAAATAAGTTTGAAAAGAGAGTAGAGAGAAGTGAAGAAAACAAAGAAGAGAAGGATGAGAGAAAAGAAAAGAATCTATGTTTCAAATGTGGAAAATCTGGCCACTATGCTAAGGATTGCAAAGTTAAAATTGTGAAAGACTATGAGTACTACACCAAGAAGGCTCAGCTTGCAAAGAAGAGAGATGATAAAATTGCTTTGTTGGCTGAACAGGAGAATTGGTTGTACTATACTTCTGATGAAGATGATCATATCAACTTTCCACAGATGCAGAGCTATATGGCAAAAATGAGGAATGAGGATGATTCTGATTTTGAAGATGCTGATTCTGAGTCATCTGCTGAGGTACATTCTTCACTTGAATTAGAGTTAATGACACAGATTGGTGAAATGAAAACTGAATTTGCTAATCTAAGAAAACAGATAAAAGGAGAAAGAAATTTGGTTAACAAATTCAGAATTGAAAAAGAAGTAATAAAAGAACAATATGAAGAATTTGAGGCTGAGAAACAGAAAGTTAAAGATGAAAATTCTGAATTGATGAAAAGGCTTTCTGAACTAAAAGTTGAGTTTTCAAAAATAAAGGATGAAAAAGGTGATTTACAAATAAAATTTGATATGTTATTTGAAGAAAGAAAGAATTTATACACCAAAATTAAAGAATTAGAAGATCTGAATTTGAAAAGGGGTCAAACTCAGCAAACACTAAATCTTTTAGTAAGCAATGTTAAAGATACAAAATTTTACAACCCAAAGAAGGGATTGGGATTGGAAAAAAATGTCACTTTAAAAAGAGCTCCAATAAACTTGTATGAAAAACTTCAAGTTTCTAAGCCAAAAATCCCAGAAATTGTTGAAGTCTTCATAAGACCTGCTAGTTCTATAACAAGTTCTGACAATTTGCAAAGACCAAACTCTAAAAAGTCAGATGAGAAAATTTCTGAGTCTAAAACAGAAAAGTCAGTTGGTTCAGAAGAAAAGGTTAAGAAAGAAGTTTCTAAACCAACAGATGAGAAGCCAAGATACAATGATACTAAATTCAAGTATGATTCTTTAAATGTCAGCTACAAAAATAAACAACCAAGTTTTTCATATCATGACATTGAGAGCATATTTGACACAAGTAAAAATTCTGAAACAGTCAATCAGAAGTCTGAAACTTCTAGTCAGAATTCTGAACTTTGTAGTCAGAACTCTGAGTCTAAAGATCAGACATCTGAGTCTGTAAATCAGAACTCTGACTTAGGTAGTCAGAAGTCTGATTCAACTGGATTTTCTGAAACAAAATCAGATGAATTTTTGCAACTTGAAAAGAGATTTAATCTTGTGAGTCAAGAACTTGAGGACTTAAGGAAAGCTTATGATGAACTTGAAAATGATTTTTGTGAGGTGGATATTAAACTTGAAGAAGCTTTGAAAGAAAAGAATATTTTTATTCAGAAAATAACAGAGCTTGAAAAACTGAAGACTGAGTATGATCTTTTTAAAATTAATGCTTCAAGAGAAAATGATAAATTCTTTAATGAATCAAGTACATATGAAAAAGGTGAATCATCCAATTCTTCTAACAAAAAGAACTTGACTTTTTCAGAAAAAGAAGAAAGCAAAAGGAAAGATGATCTTGCAAAGTTGAATGATCTGAAAAGGGATCTTGAGAAGATTAGAATGAAATCTACTTCTGAACTCAAAGCTAGAAATTCTTGTAATAAGGGCAATTGTACTCTGAACAATATCAATAAAAATGAAATGACCTATGTTTCAGATTTATTGTCACTTGCAAAGAAAAATATTGTTTGTGTTAGATGTAAAAATGATTCATTCCAATATTCTCATAAATGTCAAGTCAAAATAACTTCTGTTTCATACATAAGAAAAGATATTCAGAAAGTTTCTGTTCCTCAAAATACAGAAAAGAAGAAAATTTCCGTTCCTCAGACTCAGAAGAAAGAAAAGATAAAAGAAAAGATAAAAGAAAAGAAAGTTGAAAATATAGCAAAACCAAAAGTTACAACTCTCAAAAAGAATTTGAACAAGCTTGTAAGCAGAAAATGTTCTGACTTCATAAAAGTTCAAGGAAAATGGTGTTTGAAGAAAGATTTTGAGTGGAGAGTAAAAGGTACTAATGTTAAATCCAATGACAAAGCTAACAAAGATGGACCCATTCCAAAATGGGTACCTAAACCTAACTGATCCTTTTGCAGGGCTGTCATGTGTGGTTTTTAGATTCAGGAGCTTCAAGACACATGACAGGTCAGAAGTCTTTTCTATCAAACTTCACAGAAAAGGCTGGAGGAGCAGTAAACTTTGGAAATAACAGCAAAGGACAAGTCAAAGGTTATGGGGATTTAACTAAAGGGGATCTGACTATCCAAAAGGTTTTCTATGTTGAAGGATTACAGCATAATCTTTTCAGCATAATTCAGTTTTTAGACAGTCTTTGTCAAATTAAGTTTCAAATAACAGGTTGCATGATTTTAACTGAAAATGATGTTAAAGTCTTCTGGGCCAAAAGACATATGGACTTATTTGTAGTTAATTTTTCAAAATTGAAAACATTAAATACAGTTTGTCTTTTATCAAAATCAACTGCAAATGAATGCTGGCTTTGGCACAGAAGATGTTCTCATCTGAATTTCAAAGATCTCAATAATCTCATTGCAAAACATCTGGTTAAAGGCTTACTAAAGCTTAAATTTGAAAAAGAATCATTATGCTCAGCTTGTGAAATGGGCAAGATGAAAAAGAGTTCTCACAAATTAAAAATGGACTCATCTTGCAAAGCACCATTAGAAATGATTCATACTAATCTTTGTGGTCCAATTTCAGTTCAATCTATGGGAGGAAAGAAATATATGCTTGTGATTGTTGATGAATTCTCCAGATACACATGGGTTGAGTTCCTAAGAGCTAAGTCAGAAGCTGCTACTACATTGATAAATTTTATCAAAAGGATTCAAGTTCTCTTACAACTTCCAGTTCAGAAAATCAGAAGTGATAATGGAACAGAGTTCAGAAATGAGACTCTTCAATTTTTTTTAGAAAGTTCTGGGATTTCTCACAATTTTTCTGCTGTCAGAACTCCTCAACAAAATGGTGTTGTTGAAAGGAAGAATAGAACTCTAGTTGAAGCTGCGAGAACAATGCTGGCTTATGCAAATCTTCCTACTTTCCTATGGGCTGAAGCAATTGCAACTGCTTGTTTTACACAACATAGAACTTTAATCAATAAGAGATTAAATAAAACTGCTTATGAACTGATAAATAAAAGAAAATCATTAATCAAATTCTTTCATGTTTTTGGTTGCAGGTGCTATGTTCTTAGAGACAGAGAAAATCTTGCCAAATTCGATAAAAAGGCAGATGAAGGATACTTTGTGGGTTATTCTTTAACTTCCAAAGCATTCAGAATCTACAATAGAAGAACCAAGAGGATGATGGAGAGCATAAATGTAACTTTTGATGAAGCCAGAATGCGGACTTCTGAACAAGACAGTTCAGAACTCATGCTGAACAAGACAAAAATGACTTCTGATACAAATTCTAATCCTATTTGTTCAGAACTCAATTTACTGTTTAAGGATGCTTTTAGTGAACTAATTCCTGATTCTTATGCAGAATATGAAAACCCAAAGATGGTCAAAGAGATGAAAAATAAGACTACAGAAATAGTTCAATCAACTGTAATTTCTGACAAAGGTCCATCAGAGGAATGTCCAAATCTAATAAATACTAGTGGTGAAAATTCTGAACCTTGTAATCAGAATTCTGATTCTTGTACTCAGAACTCAGAACAAGTCACTCAGAATTCTGACTTCATTAATCAGAATCCAAACTTGGATATAACTCTTATTCATACATCAGAACAAGGGGACAGTTCAGAATTACAAGCAATCATTGATGAGAATGATGCAAACAACAATTATTCAGAGATTGATGTACTCCCTAGTGCTAATAAATGGACTAAAAATCATCCTATTCATCAAGTAATAGGTGATCCATCAGCAGGAGTAAAAACCAGATCAGCTACAGCAAATGAAGCAATGTTTGCTGGTTTCTTAAGTGTGATTGAACCAAAGAAAGCTAATGAAGCTCTAGAGGATCCAGACTGGATTTCAGCAATGCAAGAGGAATTGCTTCAATTTGAAAGAAATAAAGTTTGGAGACTCATTCCAAAGCCTGAAGGTAAATCTATTATTGGAACTAAATGGGTGTTCAGAAACAAAAAGGATGAATCAGGTGTTGACATCAGAAACAAGGCAAGATTGGTTGCTAAGGGATACTGTCAACAAGAGGGAATTGATTATGATGAGACATTTGCACCAGTGGCAAGAATAGAGGCAATCAGAATATTTTTGGCTTATGCTGCACATAAAAACTTCAAGGTGTATCAAATGGATGTCAAATCAGCCTTTCTAAATGGCAAAATTAATGAAGAGGTGTATGTCCATCAACCTGAAGGTTTTGTTGATCCAGAATTCCCTGATCATGTTTATATTTTAGACAAAGCTTTATATGGTCTAAAACAAGCACCACGAGCCTGGTATGACACTCTTACTAAACACTTGTTAGGTTCAGGATTCAAGAAAGGTAAGATTGACACAACTTTGTTTTTAAAGAAACAAGGTGATGATTTGATTCTGATTCAGATTTATGTTGATGACATAATATTTGGTTCTACCAGTCCAGAATTATGTGATAATTTTTCAAAAATCATGTCATCTGAATTTGAAATGAGCATGATGGGTGAGCTGAATTTTTTTCTTGGTCTTCAAGTCAAACAATTACCAAAAGGTATTTTTATAAATCAAGGAAAATATGTCAGAGATATTATGAAAAAGTTCAAAATGTCTGATTGTGCTTCTATGAGAACACCTATGGCAACTAACATAAAGTTAGATGCTGATCTCAAAGGTGTTTCAGCAGATATCAAACTCTATAGAGGCATGATTGGGTCATTACTTTATTTAACTGCAAGTAGACCAGATATCATGTTTTCTACCTGTTTCTGTGCTAGATTTCAATCTAACCCGAAAGAATCACATATGTTGGCTGTCAAAAGGATTTTAAGATATCTCAAAGGAACACCTGATCTAGGTTTATGGTATCCAAAAGAAACTGACTTCAAATTGACTGCTTTCACTGATGCTGATCATGCAGGAAGTAGGTTGGACAGAAAGAGTACATCTGGTGCTTGTCACTTTTTGGGAGATAAAATAGTGAGTTGGGCATCAAAGAAGCAGAATTGTGTGTCCACTTCAACTGCTGAAGCAGAGTATGTTGCTGCTGCTGCTTCATGCTCTCAAACATTGTGGATGAGAACACAACTCATGGACTATGGATATCAGCTTAACAAGATTCCCATCTATTGTGACTCAGAAAGTGCAATTGCCATTACTCAGAACCCTGTTCAACATTCGAAGACTAAACATATAGATGTGAGGTATCATTTTATAAAGGACTATGTGGAAAAAGGAACTATAGAGATGCACTTTGTGCATACAAAGTATCAATTGGCTGACTTGTTCACAAAGCCTCTTGATCACAAAAGGAATGCTTAATCTGCCTAATTGAAAATATTTTTTTCTTAAAAATGCTAAATTTTTCTAAGTAAAATTGTCTGAGTAGTGTACTCAGAACTATGAGTCTTAAGAATCAGAATTTCTGAGTCTTAAGATCAGAACTTCTGAGTCTTGAGTTCAGAACTTCTGAGTCTTGAGGTCAGAACTTCTGAGTCTTGAGTTCAGAACTTCCGAGTCTTGAGCTCAGAACCTCTGAATCTTACGGTCAGAGATTCTGAGTCAATACATCAGCAATCTAGCTTTCAAAAATTTATTTTTGAGAAATACAAATACTTCAACTGTGTGGATTATGCTTCTTCTATTATCTTTTCATCTCATCTTTATGTATCATTAATAGTCAAATGCATGCTCAAGTCAAGGGGGAGCATCAAAATTCCTTTGGGAATCATTTTGTGATGCTTAAAAGATTTGCTTTCATTTTCTATCTCTGATTATTCTAAGAAGAACAAGCTTTTCATGATAAATTTTGTTGTTATTCAAACTAGATCTGAATTAAAAGTTTTTTCATATTCAGATATAAGATTTTAAATGATTTTTTAATTCATCATAATATGAACATAATTTTGATGATAAAAAGTGTTTCTATCTGTTCAAACCTCTTCTGAATAATCAAAATGTTTTATATTTGTCAGAAGTTGATTTTAAATGACATTTTGGTTACAAGGTAAAATTCTTCTGAGAAGAACAATCAGATATCTGATAAAGAAAAGTCAAAACATCTAAGCGTGTTATTCAGATCTTTGATTTGAGTCAAAATTCTATCCACTAACACGTGTCAGCTTCATATTTGTTTGATTATGCCACGTATTTCATTTAAATCCTCTGTGGCATTTCAAATGTGTTGACTCCGTTATAACATTGATTTCGCTTTTCCGTTAAACCTTTCAACTTCGCGGATTTTAAATAGGTCTTAAAATCCCTATTTCAAATCTTTTCAAATTCCAGAGCGAAAAGTGAGATACGAATCAAATTCAGAGTTCTTTGAATTCGTTTTCTTCTTAAATCATGTCTAGAATTCGAAGGAGTGGTCAAATTTCGCTACACTCTAAAAAATCGATAATGGATTCATCTGATTCGGATAATGATGAAGTACAAAATAGAGCTGTAGAGGAAGAAGCAATAAGAAATGATGGAGAAGATGAACAAATGGATGAATCTGAAGGAAATGCGGATGAGGTAAACGTTAATATTGAACATGAACAGAGTGCTGCAGGTTCTATTATGTCAGATAGACCTATTTTAGTGGAAAGAATTGTTCCTGAGAGTGAATGGCTGAAATTATCTGAAAATAACTGTGTTATATTATTTGAGGAAAGTCGGTTTAAACCTGAACACAGAATTATCATGGAGTTATTCAAACACCATCCGTACAGAAAATGGTTTACACGAAGTAAAAATGTGCCTGTTCAGTACATACAACAATGGTGGAAACATCTTAGGTTAGAAGATAATAAGTTTGTGTCTGAAATTGGAGGAGTGACATTTGCGTTATCTATCTCTGCACTAAGAGAAATGCTGAATTTACCAGAGAAAGATGATGTACAAAGAAGGACAGATTTTGAGGACTCACCCTTAACAGAGGAATTAATAGCAGAGTTTATGAAGTTAGGATACAATGAAGGATTGAGGACACTTAGTTTGTTCAGAAGAAACAAATTACCACCTATTTGGGCTTGCTTCTTTCATGTGGTAAATAAATGTGTGTCAGGGAAGAATAGTTCTGCTGATCAAGGTTCTAAACAAATTCTTCAGATCTTTCAGGGTTTAGTGAAGAATAGGCATTATGACTATACTTTAATACTTTGGGAAGACATGAAGAATACATTTGAGAAGAATCAGAAAGCAATTCAGAAGAAAACAAAGGATGCTCCACTGACATACATTCCTTATATAAGGTACTGGCAAATTGTTATTTGGTATGCCATGCAGGAAAACAGAACAATCTCAAGAAGAACAAATGAAGAGCATGGTCCTACATTTTATTTGGGTAAGATGACCTCGGTAACAAGACTTGAAAACTATCCTAATCATAAACTATTGCCAAAATCACTTAGGAATTATATTCCAAGGGAGAGTGAGATTTTAGAAGCTTATTGCACCTCTATGGGAATTGAATTACCTCAAATCCCTACCCAAGAGGACCAACATGAGAAGAGAGGTGAGGGGTCTAGTCGAATTAGAGAGGGGGAGGATGTTCAGATGGGTGAACATTCTGAGAGACTTGAGAGGGAAAATTCTGAGAGCTTGGTTAGATTTGGTGAGGAAAAACAGAATGAGAGTGATGAGGATGAGAGATTGTCAACAGAGGTTCAAACAGAAAGAGATGCCTCTGAACCAGCTAATCTTGACCAGGTAACCACAAATGCTATTGGTTCACATCTCTTGGTGTCCAATATTGAAACAAACACCATGGACCTAGTGGTGGATCTTGAACAACCCATCCATATCCACTCAGAAGCATTTCAACATGCTACTGTTTCACACAAATCCGGGGAACCATCCCAAACTCATTTGGAAGGAGGTGATAAATCCCAATCTATTTTTCAACACATTGAGTCTGAATATCACAGTCCTATTCATATTGAGCCTGAAATTCCTTCTGACACTTGCACAAATCAGGAATTTCGTATTCCTGAAACAACATTCATAGACATACCTAATGTTGGGTGTCGAGGATTGGATGGAAGTCCTGGTGAGGTGAACATTACAAAAGCCTCATTCAAACGTGCATCTGTTGTACAAGATGACTGTGTGTTATCTACAGGCCATGAGCCCTCTGGGCACATGAAAACTGGACCATTTGTTGGTTCAGGTTCACTGTTAGAAACTTCTGAATTTGAAAAGATTCAGAAACAAAACAAGGAGATGGGGGAAAAAGTAGAAAATTTGGAGAAGAAGGTGGAGGATTTGAATGATGAGATGTCAGATTTGAAAGTTGTGTTGGAGAAAAAGTTGATTTCTGTTGAAACCAAAGTAGATGATGTAAAGAAATCCTTGGATTCTCACAAAAAGGAGATCATGGATATAATGTCTGGTTTTCAAAAACATATGTTAAAACAAATGCAAGGTATGCAGGAATCTATACTGAAAGCACTGAGTGTATCATTGGCTTCTACTTCAAAGCCTCTTGATCCTGTTCCTATTGCAGAAGCTGAACCTGAAGTTACTTTTAATCAGAACTTGAAAAGAAAGTTTGATGATAATGAGCCTCATGATCATCAAAAGGGGGAGAAAAGACAAAGGTTAAGTTCTGATGATGATATTGGCATAGAAGATTTTGAGATGGCAGATATGCAATTAGCTAGTACAAAAAGTTCAGAAGATCAGACACAGGAAAATTTAAAGGCAATAACTCAGATAGTTCAGATTGATAGCTCAGATACAGAGGAAATGGAGTTGGAAAGTACAGATGGTGGTGATTCAGATAAAATAGAGGAATTGAACTTAGACATAGAAATGGAAGGAAACTCAGATGAAACTGAAGCTATTGAGGAATCCGTATTGAGATCAGAAAAGACAGTGGAAAGTGAAGTGGTCAACATGTGTACAGATATTGTGGTGTATAACAAAGAAAATATGACGAATTCTGAATTAGAAGAAAGGAGGTTAAGTGGAGAGTTGATCAGAAGAATGCATAATAATTTAGTCAGAGCTTTGAATGTTCAAAAAGTTCAGCAAGGAATAAAAATGGTAAGACCTATTGATCTAATGGGAGAAGAAGACAGAACTGTGAATTATACTCAGGATTTTGAAGATGATTTTATATTTAACTTTTGTGATGAGTTAAATACAGAAGAAGAGTATGTGAAAGCGAAAGACTTCTTTATGCCTTCTGAGTATGTATTCAGAAAACCAATTGAGATCCCAAAGATTAACTTGCAAAGACTAGAAGAACCTGTATGTGATTTCATTCTAGAGTTAAGTGATGTGCCATTAGCCAGACAATTTCATGATGATATCTTTCCTGAGGAAATATATGATAATCTCTACTACACAGAAGGAGAGTATGAGATTTTGGAAAGTAACGTTGATGGTTTTATGGATGACAGAGCTCAGATGGTCTACTCAGAAGCTTCTAACAGGTTCAGAGTTCCTGACTCAAAACTGCATATTCAGAAAAGAATTGAGAAAGTTCTGATGTTTCAACAAGATGAATTCAATGGTTTAATGTTTGTTAGAATGGAAGTACTGAAAGAAAGAAATACAAAGGTTTCCATGTCTACTTTTGATTTTCACAGATTGACTCTTGATGATCAGATCTTTTTAGTCAAGTTCTTTGCCAGCACTGAAGAAGCCTTGATAGAAATTGAATGCAGAAGACTTCTGGGTATCTATGTCAGAAATATATACTTGTATGACTTCCAATTAGCTATTGAAGAATGAAAAGAGAAGTGTAATCTGAGTTCTCCCACAAAGAAAGCAGAAATTGGTTTGCATTTGAAGGGATTTGTGAATGAAGGAATGGAGACAGAAGGGTTCACATATATAGTTCATGAAAGGCTTGAATTGTTCAGATTAAAAAAGTTGGTGAAGTACAGTGATGCAACTCTGAATTGGTTATTGATTAAAATGGAAGTAAGTGTGGAAACTGAAAGAGAGAGTTTAAAGAAGAGATGTATAAACTGTGTGAAGAGGAGGTTGGATCTTAGAAGAAAAATCAGAAACAGTAGTGAATGGTTGCTATCTGAGGTGAATCCCAAAAAGATTCTACATAATGATTTTGTGTTTCCTGCTGAGTATGAAGTGAATGAAATTCTGTCAGATGAAGTTGAAGAAGTACAGAACACAACATCTCAGAATGTGCAGATAACTAGTTTTGATCAAGCTGAACAGTCTGAACCCAAAGAAGATGAAATATCCATTGATCTAAATGGATACTTTCTTGAATTTGATTTGCCTGAGTTCTTCAAACCAAAAGAACTACAATTCTTGGATGTGTATTATGATAGACCTAAGGAGACTCAGATCTGGTTGGGTGAAAAATCAAGATGTCTTGGCAAAACAAAGCAAGCCGTTTACTCAGATTTTTTAATTACTGGAATCAGAGAATTGAGGGTTAAGAAATTCAGAAAGATGGAGTACTTATCTTTTGAAGTTCTGAGAGAAGATGGCAAGGTTTATTACTTTACTGATGCAGATTTTGAGAAACTATCAGTGGTTGACTTCTACAGATTACACAGCTTTCTATGCTTCAAAGAGTCGAGCAAAGACAGAAATGAAAGGAAGGCCAGAAGTGTGGTAATTGAGGCCATGTTCTACATCTTAAGATGGCACTGTTATACAGATTTTCAAATAGCTTTGTACTTACAAAAGTCATGTGTTTATCTGGCAAATCCCAACACAGATCATGAACAGAAAAAGGAGTTAAAGATTGGAAATGTTCACAAATATCCAGATTTGGGAGTATTTTTGAAAAACAAAAGTGGAAAGATCTTCTTCAGAGCAAAGGAAACTGCAAAATACTATACTGGAACTTTAAGAATCATAAAGCATAATTTGGAGAAAAAGATGCTGAAAGTGAAGGAAGCAAACATGACTCAAGAAGTAATCAATCAGCAAGTTGAAATTATTCAAGAAATCATTGACAAAATTGATAAGAGGCTTAATCTGAGAAATGTGCTACTTCAGAAAATTGTTCCTGCTCTGAAAGAACTGGATTATGCAAAGTTTAAGTTTATTTGACAAAAAGGGGGAGATTGTTAGATCTGAAGTTTTGTCAATAAACCAAGTGTTGAAGATCTGATAAGAAGACTCAGATGTTCTGAGTAGAGAAGTCAGAGGTCTGATTGTGAAAGCTCAGAAGTATTGATAAGAGAAATCAGAAGTCTGGGAAGAGAAGTCAGATGTCTGAGTTAAGGAGTCAGAAGTTCTGAGAAGCGTTATCAGAAGAATGTTCAGAAGTTCTGAACTACCTGTTCAGAACTTATGACGAGATACTTTACTTAGTATTTTATAAACTAATTAGGACACGTGTTATGTTCTTATTAGTCTTTCTTGTTTGTACTGTAGCTTTAAGATGTCCGTTGCAGTATAAATAGTAGTTAGCTCTACGTTGCTAACTGATTGATTTTTCCCGTATAACTTTGTATTCATTCTTTGTAATCTTTGAGATTCTCTCTCTCTTAGATCTGTAATTCTGTTCATCCTTGAATACAATTGGGCTTGATCATACAAATTCTCAATTACTGGTTTCTACATTGATTGTAAGATAAGATCCTGAACTTACAGAAGGATTTTGAGATGTGAGAAAAATAAAAGAGTGAGAGGTGATATGGGGTGGGATGGCCGGCCATAGAGAAGAAAAGGGAAGAGGTGGAGTGTAGACTTGGTAAAAATGATGGTGTCCATTTCTCTTTTCTTTTTCATTTTAAAAAAAAAGTATTTGTTAAACATTTAAATTAGTTTACATTAATAATAATAATACTTGCTTTTCTTGCTAGTATTTATTTTGTAAAGTATATACATACATATGTATTTAAGGTATTTGGATTGGAATTTTATGAGATTTATGGATAATTCACTCATTTAGACGAATGCTAGGCAAAATTCTCAAATTTTCCTAACGATACTGTTTTTACTGCTAATTTCGACTGTGTTGTCTATAATATGAATAACTGAAACGTTCAGTATAGTTCTAACCTGAACGTAAGTTTGACGGTTGTCACACTTATCAGCGATAGTGAAACTATAATACATATTGTCTACTTACAATTTTCACTAAGTGTTTCTCATAGAGTCATTATCAAATCATTGAGGGTTTGGATCAATAATCTCCCCCTATTTGATTATGACATAGCAATAAAAGAAAATTGCTAAGTAAGAAAACATAAGGATAAAGAGGACTCATAAAATATTTGTCCCATTTACTGTTTTCGGGGATCTTTTAAGTACTGATGGAGTAAAGTACATTCGCTGAAATTTTTCATTAAACTTCGTATAAGTTACAAAGGGAAGCAGAAAAATTATAAGTACAACAAATAAAAAATTACAAGTACAAAAGATACAACTGATAAAATAGAAGAATTACAGAGTGATCTTATCAGCTATTCATATTCTTTCTTGACGAGTTCATCAAGAGTATCAGTCTTTGGAATCATCCAATCAGGGACCGTGATTCCCTGTTCCCTTCTTTTCTTTGTTTCGCGGTAGATTTGGGGTTTTAGGAGTGATCCAAGAAGACTGCGTTTGTATTCGCACCAGTATAGTAAATCTCTGAGTTGTCCGATTGGAGTTTTGTATAACTCAGAGATGCGTTGAAAACGTTCACGACCAAGGAAGTCATAGAAGAAAATACCATGAGGATTGCTGATAACTTTACCGGGGACGAAATCTTCAGGTGGAGGTAGAGATGTGTCGAGTCCGGAGAAGTCAGGGTTGGGGCCAAGAACTGCTTCACGAGAAAATTCAATCCCTGTCTCGTTTCTTATTGTCGGGGCCGGAGAGGAAGGAGCCTTCTTCTTTCTTGGAGCAGCTCGTTTCTTCTGAATTGGTGGTGGAGGAATGTCAACCGCTGATGTAACTAAGTCAATTAGCCTATTTATGGCTTCTTGAACATAAGTTTTGAAAGTTGAGTGGGATCACTGAAGTGCGATTCTCATTTCCAACCATTCAGGGAAGCCGAACTTGTCCAGGTCTGACATGTAGCAAGTTCTGAAGTGGTCGTTCTCTCTGACAACTTGGACATGTACAATCGGTACCTTTATATTATTTTTCAAAGCATATCTCCCTTTCACGTTTACAGCTTTTACCCTTGAAGCATGTTGTCTGTAGTGGCACATCTTCTTACACCATTCAAGTGTGGTGTCACTGACTTTGGTCTTCTCTTGGTGGATCCTCTATGCGTCCTTCATTAGTTTCTTTTGGACAGCGACAGGAAATCTTTTTAAGTCTGGATCGTCGAAAGAACATTGAGCGAGCTCTAGGGCATATTCTCTGTCTTTCTCTTCAGCCTTCTTTCTTTCAGCGAAGAGTTTCTCAGGTCTGAGGGATTCAACGACTTCATCTTTTGAAAGAATGTTGAGAGGAGTAGGAACAAATCGCTGATCCTCTAGCTGTTTGATCACAGCTGCTCTCTTTTCAGCTCTTCTTCACTTAGCTTGTGAGGAACTAAGGAAGGTCTTTTGTTGTGAGAGAGCCGTTCTTCTTCTTCTTCAAAAATGTCATCAGTCCCATCGAGATTTAGGACCGGGATTATTTCATCAGCGCTCGGGGTTGGGATTATTGGAGTTTTAGCAAGAGGAGCTTCAGCGTGATGCTCAAGCAGGGGAGAGGACTAGCTAAAACATAACGATCGTTTAAGTAAGATCATTTGGGAAAAGAGATAGAGAAAAGAGAGGGTTTTAAGTGTATAGAGGTTTTATGGAGAGGAGGACTGAGGTTGAGAAGGGATAGAGGAGGGATGCAGTGTAAGTGAAGAAAAAGTATTGTACCTGACAAACTGGCTTTTGTAGCAGAATAGTCAGATTATCTTTTGCAGCGATGCCTTTGTTTTTGCCCTTATCGGCTTCAGTTGCTGCAGGATTTTTCGCGGTCCCCTCCCCTAAAGTCTCTTTGAAGACTACCCTTTTGAGAGTAGGGGCCCTTCTGGGTTTGAAGGAGAAGTCGACACCATCATCATCGTCATCATCATCATCATCATCATTTTAGGTGATGCTGATGGTTCGTCGTCTTCAAGATCGAGGTCTTCTCCTTCTTCCTCAGCTTCTTCTTCCTCGTCGTCGTCAGCAGTTGGTTCTAGGACTTCAACATCATCGTCCTCTTCGAGTTGCTCCCCCTCAGAATCAGAGGGAGGCGTCTCGGTTCCCTCGGGGTTTTCATTTCCCTGAGGTTTGTCAGCAGAAGAAATTATTTTTTCCTCCCCCTCAGCATGGGGAAGGTCTTCATTGATCTTCCCCCCTCTTCCACATGATGGGTGGGGAGGTAATAAGATCAGCAACAGCAGTATCATCAGCATGCTTTGGGTCACTGTCTTCTAGGCCAGTGATCCCAACGCAAGTTTCAACCCGTGCTATTCTGTCTTCTAGGCCATAAATAGCAGGGCTGATCTTTTCCAGATTCTCCTTATCAGTCTTAGTGAAGTGTGAGGGAGTACAAGTCGGAGCATTCAGGCGGGAAAGAATTTGCTGCAGTAGAGTTGTCGCAGTGCTCACCTCTAATTTTAGAGTAGACACCTCTCCCTGAAGATTGCCAACCGCTGTTTTCAATGATGTGACTTCGTTGGACAGGGTGGTGAATTTTGTGGAGAGGGTGACGTTGGTAGAGTTCAGGGTGTTGATGGAGGTGGAGTTGTCAGCGATAGCTTGAGCAACGTTGGAAAGACTTCCTTCCACCTTTTCCAGATCAACACTGGACGCTTTTCCTTTCACCTCAGCGGTGAGTGTCTTGGGAGCCTCTCCAGCATTTGTAACCACTGAAGAGTTGGAGGAGAGAGTGGTGGTGAGAGATTCCACCTTTATAGAAAAATCCTTGAGCAAATTGTTGATGTCGCCCAAATTAGGACTTGTAGAAGATAAAAACTTATGAACAAAGGAAAGCTTAGAAGTTTGGGATTTTGAGAAAGGAGTGTTTAAGGTGTTGTGTATACCTGCGGGATGGTTGACGAAGTCATCGAAGTTTCGAAAACCTGAATATGTTTCCATGTCACCTTCTAGAGAGCCTTGACGCTTAGAGGTGTCCGCAGGTCCTGTGTTTTGATCCATCATCCGCTATAGATCTTCAGCAGATGTGTCATTCAGTTGAATGACAGTTGTAGTAGAGAAGGGGAAAATAGGTGGAGTAACCAAAGAAATAGAGGGAGGAGTAAGAATTGAGAAGAGGGATTGGGAAGCAGGTTCAACGTTGGATCCACTGAGTAATACTTCTTAAGTACTTAGAGGTGGTGAAGGAGGTGGGTTATGTTCCAAGTTAACTTTAGCGTTTAGAGACGCTGAAGCGGGAATAGAAGGGGTTGGTTCAGCAGTTGTGGAGGAGCGTTCCACAAAACCATCCAGCGTCGTCTGTAGAGAGACAGGCGCTGAGTCTTCAGCCTAGGAAGGCTTAGGGGGTTGCTCCTTGGAGGTCTTCTTGGGCTTAGGAGCGCCAAGTGGGGTGCCAGAAGGTTTCCTTTTTCTAGAAGGAGTGGATGTTGCAGTCGGGGTATCAGTGGTTGGGATTACCGCTGCCGATGTGGTAGCCGCAGAAGTAGAAGAAGAGTTAGATCTGAGAAGAGGTAATAGTTTAGAGAGACGTACCTTGGTTGGCAGGGGGTTGAAGTCGAGAACTTTAGGGCCAACCTGTGAGAGTTTCATGTCGCCCACTTTCGGGTATTTATCTTTCAGCCCTTGTTCGAAGAGAGCGCTGACAAACCAGGGATATGGAAAAGTTGTTGGCCTCTTTGTTTCATCCACCCTGAGCATCATATCGTCGAATATGATCTTTGCCCAATTGATGTGAAGGCCCTTCAGCAGTGCGTACCCCATAGCCTGTTGGGGTTTGGATGCTTGGTCAGTTGACCCAACCTTAGCTATCATGCAGCTGATCAGATGAGCAAAGATGAAGTTCATCTTGCTGGGCATTTTGGATTTTTTGATGGCGGTCAGCTTCTTCTCAGGGAGTGTGTCTCTCCCTGTTTCCCATACATAATGCATTGCATCGAAGAATGCTATGAGGGCTTCTTTATTAGCAGGGTTCTTGGGGTCAGGTAGAGGGACAAAACGCTTTTCCTTTGAATTACCAGGGAGGTTGAGGGCAACCCTGATTGCGCCAGGAGTAATCATGGCAGAACCAAGTTCGGTGTCGAAGAGGATGACATCGATCTTTTTCTTAGGGTCTTTGGTGGAGGTAAGTTGAGCTCTTCTGGCAGTGTACCAGAACTGAGCGAGAAGGTGTTTGTGAGCGGGAGGTGTTACTGTCAGAGTTGTCGACAGAGGACAAGTCTGGAGGAAAATGACAGCGTCGTTCAGGTGTGTGATCTGCTTCCTTAGAGGAAAGTTGAAAAGGGCAAAAGGATTGTTTCCTTGAAAGGTTACTTCCTCTATTTTGAAGTTGACATGAGGGGCTTGGAGGAGTTCAATCTTTTCAGGTGTAGTAGGGGGTTGAGCAGTGGGAGCTTCAGTAGATGCCATTTCTGTTCATAATATTTAAACATGAAGAACATGAGGAGAAGATCTTAAAATGGATAAAAGTCCAAAATAAGGGTTTTTAAGTTTTTGTAATTTCCATTTAGAGAAAGAAATGGAAATTAGGGTTTTTCTAGTTTTGAACAAAGATACAAAACATAGAGAATGTTCGTGTTTTCCAGTTTCCTTTTAAAGAAGGGATTCTGGAAAAACATATGGAAGGTATAAGTTTAAGATTTTGGTTTTAAACTTATAAGAACAACTTGAAGAACAAGTTGTGCCTATGAACTTATGAAGAAGATAGAGTTCATGTAAAGAGAGTACATTTTGATCTTGTAAAAACAAGAATAAGATCAAAAAGTTTTACAAAAACAGATTTAAGAAGAGAAATGTAACCTGTTTGAAGCTTGAAATTTGTGTAAGACATAAGTTTGTGGTTTAGAAAATCCGAATGCAAAGGAATGCTTTGAGAGTTCTTAGTTCTTGCCTTTAGAGAGAATGAGAGCGTAAAAGGTAAAAATATAAACACAATGGGTTTATATAGTGAGAGTAGATAGAGAAAAACTATGAGCGGGAAAGTTTTTCAATATGACACGGACACGTCCCTTGAGTTTGATTGGACAAGGAAACGAAACGGGCGAACGTGTCAGAGAAAAGCGTGCCATGGTTTATCCGTTGTGATGACGTCACAAACGTCCTTTCATATTTTAAGGTGTGTTTGAGGGTTTTGAAAAACTCAGGGACATTTTTAAAACATGAAGCACTAATTAGAAATATCAGCGAGATTTTTCAAATTTCAAAATATCACTGAAAGGAAGAGATTTTCAGCGATGCAATTTTTTTTTGAAATATTGCATTCATAGGCGAACGTCAGCGAGTAAGAAAGAACATACCTTGCTATCAGCGAATCAATTTTGTTCAGAGAGTAGGTGACTACTAGGGTTATACAAATTCATTTATATCACTGATCAAATGTGAACCACTGAAGATTTTACTCTTCTAAGTTCAGCATTACAAGCTCACTGATGAGAAAGTTGAATCTCGTCTCATCAAGAGGTTTGATAAATAGATCAGCTAATTGAAAATCAGTTGGGATAAAATGAAGTTCTATATCACCATTCATCACATGATCTCTGATAAAATGATACCTGATTTCGATGTGTTTGGTCTTTGAGTGTAGCACTGGATTGTTTGGTTTAGCGATGGCACTTATGCTGTCGTAATAGATTGGAATTTTGGAGAGCCGAAGGTCATAGTTTAGTAGTTGATTTCTCATCCACAAGACCTGAGAACAACAGCTTCCAGCGGCTACGTACTCAGCTTCAGCGGTTGAGGTGGACACTGAGTTTTGCTTTTTACTTGTCCAACTCACCGGCTTTCCACCCAGGAGCTGACAGCCTCCTGTGGTGCTTTTCCTATCCAATTTGCAACCTGCAAAATCACTATCTGAATAGGCGATTAGATCAAACCCTGAGTTTTTGGGATACCAAAGACCTAGGTTAGGAGTACCTTTAAGGTAACGAAAAATACGCTTTACAACGATCAAATGAGATTCCTTAGTTTCAGATTGATATCGTGCACACAAACAGGTTGCATACATAATATCAGGTCGGCTAGCTGTAAGATACAGAAGAGAGCCGATCATCCCACGGTACGCTGTGACATTAACAGGTTTCCTGAAGGATATTTGTTTTGTGTCAGCGACGGTGCCATAGGGGTTTTCATAGCTGAGCTCTGAGTTAAATCAAACTTTTTCAGCATATCTTTAACATACATACCTTGGTGAATGAAAGTACCTTTTTCATTCTGCTTGATTTGAAGGCCAAGAAAATATGTTATTTCACCCATCATACTCATTTTATATTCAGCTTTCATTCTTTCAGCGAAATGAGTACATAATTCAGGGTTAGTAGAACCAAATATAATATCATCGACATATATTTGGACAAGAATGATATGACCTTTTACTTTCCTGAAAAATAGAGTTTTATCGATTTTACCTCGCTCAAAATTTTCAATGTGGAGATAAGAAGAGAGGGTGTCATACCATGCACGAGGAGCTTGCTTTAAGCCATAAAGTGCCTTGTCCAGTTTATAAACATAGCCTGGCTTCTTAGGAACCGAGAATCATGGAGGTTGTTCCACGTAGACTTCTTCATTCAGCTTTCCATTAAGGAACGCTGATTTAACATCCATCTGATAAGCCTTGAAGTCTTTGTGTACTGCGTATGCTAAGAATAGATGAATCGCTTCGAGTCTTGCCACTGGAGCAAATGTTTCGTCGTAATCTATACCTTCCTCTTGTCTGTATCCCTGAGCAACAAGACGAGCCTTGTTGCGGGTTACCGTTCCATGTTCATCCAACTTGTTTCGATAGACCCATTTTATGCCTATCACTGACTTGTCAGATGGTCTTGAAACGAGATTCCAAACTTTGTTTCTTTCAAATTCTGTCAGCTCTTCTTGCATAGCGCTGACCCAGTTTGGATCTCTGAGGGCATAATCTATTTTCTTTTGTTCAATCAGAGAAATAAAGTTAACAAATAAACAAATGTTACCTGCACTTCGTCGAGTCTAAATACCAACATTTGGATCACCAAGAATTTGATCAATAGGGTGATTGGTAGTCCATCTCTGAGCCGGAGCATAAGTCGATGACTCAATCTGAACTTCTGGAGGAGCTGAAGATGAGGCTTTAGCAACTTCTGGTATATCAGCCAAGAAGGGAAGAGGTTCAGATGTCATTTCATTCACTGTTGAGAAGTAGATGGTATGTCTGAGATAGAAGGTTCAGAGGTAGGCATAGTGTTAAGAGGAACAACTGAGACCCATGAGGATTCAGCTTCACTTATCTGCATGCTTGGGATGATAATAGGATCATCATCTTCAGCGGTATGAGTATGAGTTTGAGGGATAGTAGCATCTTCTGAATCACCAAGATGAGAAAACATCCATTGATTCAGTTCTTCAGTATCAGCAGAAGGTCTAGAATTCGCTGAACGGGATTCGTCAAAAGTGACGTGGATTGTTTCTTCTATAGTTTGTCTTCTCCGATTGAAGACTCTGAAGGCTTTGGAGACTGAAGAGTATCCAAGAAAGATTCCATCATCAGCCTTAGGATCAAACTTTCCAAGGGAATCTCTGTTGTTCAGTATGAAACACCGACATCCAAAGATGTGAAGAAAGCTAATTGAAGGCTTTCTCCTATAGAAGAGTTCATAGGCTGTCTTTTTGAATCTTTTGACGATCAGTGACCTGTTTTGAGTAAAACAAGCAGTGTTGACAGCTTCTACCTAAAACTGAGTAGGTAGATGAGAATCGCTGAGCATTGAACGTGCAGCTTCGATGATAGTTCGATTTCTTCTTTCAGCGACTCCATTTTGTTGCGGTGTTCTCACTGAGGAAAAGTTGTGAGAAATACCCTTGCTTTCAAAGAAGGAATCAAGGGAACTGTTTTTGAACTCAGTCCCATGATCACTCCTTATTGAGCGAACGGTCATTTTGTTAAGGACTTTTATTTTCCTGATAAAAGTGATGAGTTCTTCAGGGGTGTCACTCTTAGAATGGAGAAACATTACCCAGGTATAGCGAGAGAATTCATCAACTATGACCAATGTGTATTTCTTTCCAGCAATGGATTGTTTGTTAATAGGGCCAAACAAATCCATATGGAGAAGTTGTAGAGGAGATGACACTGAGGAGACTTGCTTAGATTTAAAGCTTGCTGTGGTCTGTTTCCCTTTCTCACACGCTGAACATAGAGATTCCTTAGCGTATGAGTGTTGAGGTAGACCAGTAACAAACTCTTTTGAAGAAAGAGTATTCAGTGTCTTGAAGTTTAGATGAGAGAGCCTCTTATGTCATAGCCAGTTGACATCAGATGAGGCTTTTGAGAAGAAACAGGAGTTCTCAGTGGTTGTAGAGTCCATGTTTATAACATAAACATTTTCCATACGGTATCCGCTGAGAGCTATCTTCTCCTTTTTGTCAGTGACAAAGCAGGATTCCTTAGTGAAAATCACTTTGTTATCCTTGTCACACAGCTGACTGATGCTTAGAAGATTATGCTTCAGTCCTTCAACATATGCGACTCTTCTGAAGGTTGTTGTACCATTAGAGAGTACACCAAACCCTTGGGTATAGCCTTTTCCATTTCCACCGAAGGTCACTGAGGGACCCTTCTCTTCCTTGTATTCAGTGAGCAGGTTTTTCTTTCCAGTCATATGTCTAGAGCATCGGCTATCAAGATACCAGATACCCTTCTTAACCTGCAAACAAAGGAAGATTAGTTTGACTTGGGCACCCATTTTACCATGGGTCCACAATTGTCAGTGGTGGTAGAGGAAGTGGAAGGTTCAGCAATCTTCGCAGCATTTGAAGATTCAGCTTCAGGACTAGTCTTCACTTTGGTTAATTTCTTAACCTCAGTGGTAGGTTTCACCTTAACCTGATTTGCACCAGGATTGGTCTTCTTTACCTTGGGGACATTGATCTTCACCTTAGCTAACTTATCAGCTTTGGTGGTTGTGGGGCACTTACTAGCAATATGATCGGTAAGTCCACAGTGATAACATTTCCTATAGCTAAAAGTAGCTTTAGGACCATAGGCATTTTTATTTGACATTTTTAAATGAGCAGGGCCTGTACCAAGAATACCTTTAGCATCAGATCTTGGAGGAACCTGAGGTTCATCAAGATTCTTAGCTAGAAAGTTCAGCCTGATCTTAGGAGTGGATCGCTGAGCTTGTTCAAAAACCTTATCCTTAGAGGATGAGGATTGATTAGCTGAAGGTTTAACACTCTTCAGCTTAGGTACTTTGGTACCCTTCTGAGGTTTTTGGAAAACAATTTTCTCTTTACCTTTCAGTTTAGAACTTAAGGTAGAGGTTTCCTCAGGAATGGGAGTTTTAGAAGAGGAACACTGAGATGAGGAGGTGTCAGGGACTGGGGATACGAACATTCCAAATTTGAGCATGGAACGATCAGTGGTTGGTTCTAGAGTATCAGCTTTATAACCAAGTCCACTCTTATCACTCAGGGGAATCTGAGACCTTATAATCTCAGTGATCGTTGTTGAGGATTTACACCATCCTTCAACAGTAGCCTTTTCAGCTTTTAATGCAGCGATAGCTTCTTCACGCTCGATTTTGACTAGCTGATTTATATGGACCCGATCTTTTAAATCTTCTTCAATTTTAGAAAGCTTTTCTATTTGAAGGTGACAGTTTTTAAGCTGTTCAGCTAGATCAAGGTTTTGATTTTCAACTATCGTCTTGCCATTCATGGCATCATATAAATTCATAGTCAAAAGATCGATTTTTCGAAGACTATTAGCTTCATCAATATCTGAATATTTGTAAAGAAGGAAGTTGATACCTTAGAGGTAGAGGTTGAAGTAGAGGGAATGTCAGATTTTTCTTCCTTTTCTTCTATTTTTGCCATGAGGCAGGGATTGGCCTCATCAGCATCTTCAGAGTCAGATGATTGTTCAGTGTCAGAGGCAGCCCAGTCGAAGTCAGCGATAAAGCCTTTGCCTTTCTTCTTAAAGCTTTCCAGCTTTGAATATTTTTCTTTCAGCTTCTTGTACTTGTCATCTCTAGCCCCGGGGTTAGAGGATTTCTTGTAGAAGGAAGCTGAGGGTTTAAAGACTTTCTTTGACCTGCACTCACTAGCAAAGTGACCTATCTTTTCACAGTTATAGCAAGTAGCAGTAGCCTTATCAACAGGGGTTGATGATTTTGGTTTGTCAGTGAGTGCGACAGGTTTGTTTCTTCTGAAGTTACTCTTTCTGGAGAGTCTCCTGAATGTATTAGTCAGGAGTGCCAAAGATTCATCAAGATCTGAAGGATCAACATCTGATGAACATTCAGAGTTAGTTTCCAACTCAGTGATAGTGATAGTTGATCGCTGAGTGGAAGGTGACTCTGAGAGTAAAGCAACAGGTGTGCCTTTGGAATCTTTTACAAGATTCTTCTTAAGATGACACGACTGCTCATGATTGAGCATAGTGCCAAATAAGGTAGATAGAGTCATAGATTTTAGATCCTTTGATAGCTTGAGACACATTGAATAACTGTCCCAGTCCCAGCTTTCAGGTAGACATTATAGAAACTTTGTCAAGATCTCAAAGTTAGAATATTCCTTACCAACGGTTTTTAGGTCAATAATTAAACAGTTAAACCGCTGATGCACTTCAGAGAGAGTTTCATTCTTACCATAAATGAAGCTTTCGTACTGTCTTACCAGGTTGATCTTTCTTGAGTCATGGACTTCAGATGTACCTGCATATTGAACACAGATTGTGTCCCACATGGCTTTGGAGGTTTTCAGGTTCATGACAGAATGGTAGACTTCGTCAGGAAGAGCCATAAAGAGGATGGATCTGGCTTTAGTGTCGATAGCCACCTTCTTCTTGTCTTCATCAGTCCAATTGTGAACTCCCTTGGGAATCATCCTTTTAGGAATGGCAGGTCTAGTAGCAGTGCCTGGAACTTCAGGATCAATTCTAACAGGAACATGTGGACCATTTTCGATGTAATAAGGCATAGTAGGGTCTACACCTTCTAAGAAGAGAATCATCCTATTTTTCCATAGATTAAAGTTATCTCTGGAAAATCTAGGGGGTTTTGCAAGAGAACCATTGTCGATATAGTTTGTGTTTGTGGTGTTAGCCATTTTAGAAAATAGTAACGAAGAGAAAAGAAATTAGTATAAGCAAGATCTTGTTTATGAGACTAAACAAACTGCTCGGATACCACTTGTTGGTCTCGAAAGGGTTATACAAGTTTGTAGAAGGGGGGGAGGGGTTGAATACAAACACACGATTTTTACTTTTCTAAATTGTTTATTGATATGTATCAAACAATTTACAACTTGTTGCGGAACAAGATTAAGGAATAAACCTAATCTAAACAAGTTATGAGAAACACTAAGATTTCTTGCACTAGAAATAAGATAGAAAGAAATTTAGAATATTAAAGAGAAATATTCTTCACACAGATTCAACAAGGAAGAAGGAGATGGCCGAATTACTCATTTCTGAAGTAGGGTTTCTTTTATATACTGCATGCATTTAATGCACAACAGTACAACTTTAGACGTGGCAGCAGCTGGTTGGTTGCATTGTTTGACTTTGGTAGACAACCTAGTAGTCGCATGATGAAAAGTGTAGAATCAGAGTTGGTTGTACGATTATGGACAAAAGAGATATCCTTTCTGACATTTCGTACGGAGGCGTGCAAGGGGGTAAGACAAAAGTAACTTGTAGAGGAAACTTCATGATCAGCGTTCGCTGAATAGTTCTTTATCAGCGAGTGTTAAAGTTCAGCGTTCGCTGAAGTCTTCCACTTGAAACTTCATGTTGAGTGGACAGGTCTTGGCTTCGCTGATATCCGCATCAGTTCATTAGTAGACATGTCGCTGGTTCTTTGGCTTAATCTTCGACTTCAGCGTAGAACATTGTTGACGTGAAACTTGTCTTCAGGGATCATAAGTAAACAACATATTTTATCAGCGATCATCAGTGAGGCTTGAACAGACTCAGGTCTTATTGATGAACATTGTCACTGAATATAAATTAAATAACGAGAGTTCCTATCAACGGTACTGAAACAGTCTTAGTACTTATCAGCGATAGTGAAACTCTAATACATATTGTCTACTTACAATTTTCACTAAGTGTTTCTCATAGAGTCATTATCAAATCATTGAGGGTTTGGATCAACAGTGTGCGTTGGAAAAAAATGGGTTGTTTGCATTTAATATAAATCCTTTTTGATAATCGTGATTTAAGTTGCATTCTTTTCGTTTAATAAATCATTCAACCATGATGAAAACTCTTGAACTCACTAGGCGTTAATCTAACCTTTTTATTTGTCGGCATGTGCAACAGTTCCGGTTGGGGAATAGTACTAGTGGCACTATGAAGAGACGAGAGCTAGCTGTATGCACGAAAAAAGATTAGCTTGGTGAAGTCTTCCGCATTTATTTGGGAATAACAATTTGTAAATGGGTTGAGTAACATCCGACCTTATTTAGTCTTAGTATGTGACTTAAGTTATTGAATGTTGGTGTTAATTATATGTTTTAAAGTTAAGGTATTTCCGTATTTCCAAGGATGGATTTGTAGAAAGGATTTATCCTTTATTTGGTTATTTTATCTAAGTTTTTGTTTAGTTGCTCTTTCCAAATTCAAGGGTGTTACAGTGACACCCCTAAACATAGAGGTAAATGTAAACTTGAATAATGACGTAACAAATACATCTATATATAATAAATCACCCAAAAAAAGGGAAATAGTATTAGCGTTTCCATTTCAAAAAGATGAAAATGATATATAACAACTAACTAAATTAAACTACATTAAGCTTAGATTATAAATGGGTGTCACTATCATCTTCCAAAAGAATCTATCTTTAGTATGTTCGCCAACCCAACAAGTCGTCTATCCCAAAAATGTCATCTACTGGTATCCATTCTCCACTCACAGCCTTGGAGCCCCACTGTTAAGAGAACCTGATATACATGTCATTTAAGAAAAAAAAGTGTTAGACTTTACGCCCAGTTAGAACAAACATTTATATATTTAAATGAAGCATAAAACAACAATAAGTGTTTTCCAATATCATGAAGTAAGTTTGTTCCATATAAATCATATAAGAACCATATTGTCCAAAATTCATCTTACGATGGCGAGGGAGACCCGATTTTCCAAGGATTGTAGCGGAACACAAAACTAAGCTACTTTCCAAGTAATTGAGCTCATACTAGGATCAATGGCCATGAGCTCTCCGAATCGTACTTTAGATGTGGAAGAGGCGCCCAATGATCCTAGTGTAACACCCTTAAATTTGGAAAAAGCGACTAATTTAAAATTTTCGTTTATACAAATAAATAAACTACTTTCTAAAAGTCTACACTTGATTACCTATAAGGACAATCTAAGATTCACATCATCAAATAATAATCCAAAACCCTACACAAGGAAAAATTAGGTAGGGTTGTTACTAAAACCCAATAGATGGCGCTATCTTCAAGGTGCGGAAGACATCACTGAATAACTATACCTTTCTCGTGCATCTAGTCAGCACTTAACTCTTCACGGTGTCGCTAGTACCACTCCCTTAACAAGGACCTGATGCACGTACCGAAAAATAAAAAGGGTTGGTCTAAACGCCTAGTGAGTTTAAGAGTTTTCAACATTTATGTAAAACGGTAAACTAAAATAATGTTTTTTAAATCAGGATTTCTAAAATGCAATGTGTAAAATATGAAAGCAATATATTTCCTAAAACTCACCATTTTCGTGATAAAACTCCCAATAGAAAACGTTCTTTCAAATATCCATTTGAAACCCAATACTCACTCAAAACGTAAATAATGAGTAATACGCAAACAACGAAATTTGGATGGAACTTTATAATTCTAACTACTGAAAAATGAATAAGATTCAAGCCCAAAAATTGTAACTTATGGAGAACACTCCATACTGAAAACGTCACGTCACCGAAAAACATGGATAAAACTAAATACCCAAAACAACAGCTTTCGGTGACGGGGGAGACTCGATTTCCATGGTTAGTGACGGAACACAAAAGTAGGCCATTTTCCAAGTTATAGAGCTCATACTAGGATCAATGGCCACGAGCTCGCCGACTCGTTCTAATATGTGGAGGAAGGCACCCGATTACTCTAATCATACTCATTCAGTAGGATAACATGTACGACTAATGGTTAGTATCCTACTCCACATAACCATACAAAGTTGCATTCGATTACCCAATGTCTCAACTAGTTACAAATGGGAAATAACTATCCCATTAAAACGGACTCGAAAATTACCTCATGGGGTCAATGGCAGATGTTCGACTACAATAGCCCGCACCATAAGGCCCTCGATCACCCAATGACTAATCATGGTCCCAATATGGGAACAACTGTCCCATTTAAAACAATAAACGGACTCTTATGTCTATGGATCCATTGCATTATAGTCGATAACATTACATGACTCCAACTGAATGACCAAACCACTCAAAACGTATAATTCTCAAATGATACGCAATAAACGCAAATCATACTCAAAGCTCCAGTACGAGCTATTAAAACTGGACAAACGTCCCCAATACTCATCTTAGTCAAAATCGAGCGAAAAGGTCAACAATTTAATAGACTACACAATAAAAGTCAATGTAAACAATAAAACACATTTAACTTACGGTTATGCAAACACAACCACCAAAAGTATGATTGACTCCAAAACTCACTGTGGTTCGGAACAAATCATTTTCCAAATGAGATTATGTCATTTAATTTTCCAAAATGCCTCATAACATAATAATATGCATTTTCCAACAAATTTATAAAATCAGATACACTAAAGCGCATTTACATCAAATGACCTCAATCTATACATTAAATCATCAAGGAAACATACTAATGCGATTTATTTATCAAAATGTCCAAAATCCCAAATACAGGCATTTTGTGAGATTTATAAAAACAAATGTACCAAATGCACAAAACTCAACAAATAACCCAACATTTGATAAATATCAAGTAAAACATATAAATGCTTTAAAATGAACATTTTTGGCATGTACATAGTTTTCACAACCCAATTTGAACTCACCTTTCTAAGTTAAGTTAAACCTAGATTCTAAACCAAACTCTAGCTTCTCAAAGGTGAGGATTTGAGATCTCCAAGGAAGATCTTTCCAAGAGAACTCTTCAATACCACCAAGAAAGATAGAAGATACCAAATAGTGTAAAGTCCGAATCTACCAAGATCCTCAAAACATTACATTCCCCAAGTACCAATAACTTTTTCTTCCAAAATGTGACCATTTTACATAAAACTCGTCCTAAGATGAACAAAGTCAAATATAGTTGAATCATAAGATTCAAGTCCCAAAATAACATTTTTGTACTTAGAACACCCTTTTATAACACATTCTAGAAGATAAAATACTTACTAGAAAAAACTGTAAAAACCCCCCAAATCTCTAAAAAAGCCTTAAATTGGTCAAAATCCAAGGATGTGTAAAATACACCAAGATAGATGTTCTAGGATACTAAAATGAAGCTTTCTGACATGAATAAAAGTTTAGAAATGGTTACGATGACTTACAAATGGGTTTTTAGGAAAACCCTAAAATATGGCCAACAGTGGTGAGGAAAATGAAGATGTTGAGCTTCCACCTACAAGGCTTGAATATCTAGCTCCCAATCTTCTAAATGCACATGAAGATTTTGATTTGGTGAAGTGGATGGGTTTGGACCGACTTGGAAGAGAGGAGAGAAGGTTTGGTGAAGAAACAAATGAAGAAAAGAAGAAAAAAATCGGATTTAAATCTGCCCACTTTTTATCCTCATCTCGTGCCGCCAACTTAATGCTCGCGGCCGTGAGCCGTGTATTTTTCAACTTTTGAGTTTATTGCCTAATATGATACCCAAACCAACCAAAATAAAAATAATTCATCAAGACTACTCTAAGGTTAAAATACTTATAAAAACTTGAAATTATACTTACCCAAAAAATCTGGGTATTACACCTAGTCATACTCATTCACTAGGATTACATTTACGGTTAATGGTTAGTATCCGGCTCCATGTAACCGTACCAAGTTGCCTCTGATGACCCAATGTCTCAACTAGTTACAAACGGGAGTATTTAATCACAAATATCCATATATAATCACATATTATATCACAAATCATAAAACTTTTCATCATATCTAAAAATGGTAAAACCCCTAAAAATCTCCAATCAAAGTTAGGTCAAAATTCTTCAAACAAGAAAATGTAAACAAGGAGATGTTTAGGAGTTCAAAATGGAGAGTTTTGACATGTATAAAGTGTAAAAGGTTAGAATGAACTCACAACTTAAGTTTTTGGTGAAAACCTAGAAAACCCTAAAATGGATCAGAATCCTTGAAGATGGTGATGAGATGGTAGACCCTTGGTGTGTAGCTTCCAAATCCTAACTTGAAGGTGCAAAATCCATTTAGAACTCAGGATCCAAGCCTTGAATGCCCCAAAACCATAATAAATGGTGATGGTTTGTTTTTGAGAGATAAAGGTTGAGGTAGGTGAAAGTGTATATGAGAAGTGTTGGAAGACAAAAGAATTTATTGTCACCCTGGAGCCCGTTGGCAAGAATGACATGCGACAGTGCCACTATCATTCTCGCTGGGCAATCTCGCGTCATATGTACCATAAGTGGGCCCTCCACGGCGAGAGTGACAGACAACAGTGCCTTGTCATTTTCGCACGGGCATTTACTGCAGGCTCCCCCACTTATACGACTTTGCTTGGTGATTATGCCAAGTTGGATTCTTGTCCGACATTCTCGCTCAATGTGCCCCGAGCCAAAAAAAATTCCAAACTTTCCTCTAGTGTCGCAGGGCTCCTAATTTGAGGTACGACTTATTACTATACGGATCTAAGAACATCAAATCATAACAACAAGGAAAGGATTTCTACATACAAAAATTTTGGGTGTTACAGTATGATCCCGAAACAATAAGGGAATATGTTGCTAGGCGGATCATGAAAGATGAACTTCAATTTTCTTTCGTAGAGAATGAAAGGTTCAAAGAATTGTTATGCTAAGTAGAGCCCAGGTTTCACATCCCTTCTTACACTACAATTACAAGGGATATCATGAACCTTTATCTTAGAGAGAAAAAGAGCTTAAGAGATATGTTTGTGAAGAAAAAACAAAGAGTTTGTCTTATGACCGATACATGGAAGTCTTGCCAGAATTTGCATTATATATGTTTAACTGCTCATTTTATTGATGATTCCTGGATTTTGCTTAAAAAATATTGATTTATTGTGTTGTTCCTAACAGTAAGGGGGATACATTTGGTAAGGCTATTGAGCAATGTTTAACATTATGGGGACTTGAAAGAGTGTTTACCATTACTGTAGATAATGCATTGTTAAATAATTTTCCGATTCAATATGTCATGTATATGGTTAAGGAATGAGATGGTGCAATTTTGGGAGGTCAACACATGCACTTAAGATGTGCTTCTTCACACATTCTTAACTTGATTGTCCAAGATGGATTAATTGATTATGATTCAAGTATTGGCAAAATTAGAGATGTGGTTAGATATGTGAGAGGTTCATCAACTAGAATGCAAAAACTGAAAGAGTGTGTCGAGCAAGAAAAAATAACAAGTAAACAGTTTTCTTAGATGTTTAAACTTGTTGGAATTCAACGTATTTGATGTTAGAGGTCACCGAAAAATATCAAAAGGCATTTGAGAGGATGGAGATTCATAGCGTAGGTTATGTCAAAGAATTTTGCATCGGTGAGGTGAAAAAAATGTACGAATAAAAGTGATTGGGAAGTTGCTAGGTTATTTGTGAAGTTTTTGAAGATTGTTTTTTATGATTGCACTTCAAGATTCTTTGGGCCTAAGTTTGTCACGTCTAGTCAATTTTTAGATCGGGTTTCTTTTATTCATAGTTGTTTGGAATTTTGGAGCGGGAATAGACTTGATACTAAGTTGAGGGAAATGGTCACTTCAATGAAGAAAAACTATGACAAGTATTGGGGAAGAATAGAAGATTTGAACCCATTTCTACTTGTGGCTATCTTAGTTGATCCTAGATATAAACAACCTTTTTTGAATGTGTGTTTTGAGTTGATGTATGGTAACAAAGATAATGCTACAAATCATTGTAATTTATTACAATGACTTTGGATTTAATGTACAAAGAGTATTGTCAATTGGATTCGAGTGATGACATGTATATGTATTCTATTAATGTTGAAGATGATGTGGATGAGTACGCTTTAGTTAATCAACTACGCAAAAAAAAAACTGAAGGTTGTTGAT
The DNA here is from genome assembly GCA_033807775.1 of Saussurea involucrata. NCBI lineage: Eukaryota > Viridiplantae > Streptophyta > Magnoliopsida > Asterales > Asteraceae > Saussurea > Saussurea involucrata. Next base: position 51,163,175 of record CM066317.1, on the reverse strand, counting down.
TCCTTATAAAAGAAAATCGAAGTAGACAAATATTTCATTAAAGCCTCTGAAAATAAGGATCAACTTTGCATATTTGTTTTTATTCCTTGCATTTCTAATATGTCTTTAATATGTTGCATTTTTTGTTTTAACTTTGTTTTGTATACCACTTTACAACATGATTTTGATGAGTTGAATTGGTGGGAAAAGAATGTGAGTAGGTTTAAGGTTCTTTCCATGATTGCTCGATATGTCTTTGCTATTCCCATATCGACAGTAGCATCATAGTTGGACTTTTCTACCGGTGGTCGTGTTATTGATCCATATAGGATTTGTTTTACTCTTAAAGCGGTACAAGCATCAATTTGTACCCAAAACTGGATTCGGCAAACAACATCGATTGATGTTGATGGCACAAATGAAGAAGTTGAAGCGTTGGAAGTTGATAAGTAAATGTATATATTATTGAATTTTTTTATTTTATAAGTGTTTATTCATAAGATACTAATATAAAAATTTTGTTTTACACTTTTTAATTTTGTAGAAATGTTGGTTGGAGATGGAAAAATCAAAATTGATTAATCAGAATAGATTGATTTCTTGCGGCTGATAACCCTCATTTCTTAGTATTATTACATTCTTTTTAAGTCCATTTTTACGTATTTTACCTCTCTAAATACCCATTTGAGCCCTTCAATTATTTCTTTGGTCTAAATCAGTTCAAAAGTTGAGAAATGTCTAAAAGTCGGATTTTGGCGCTGAAGGTTATTGTGGCAAGTCACCACTGTGGTAGGCTGTGGCTGGAAAAATCATATTGAGGATTTTATTGCCAAAATCGTGAAGGATTCTTGCAGGAGGAAGGCTTAGTCAAGGCTCGAACTTTACATGACAGAAGAGAAGGAAGAAGACAACTTATAACACGACAAAAGGGGATGAAGACAAACATGGTGAAGTCCCTTTCACTCCCTCAAGTCTCTTTCACCTCTTCATATATATAAAGGATTGTAGTCCAAGCATTTTAAGGCATCAAGTTTTACATGTATCTTACAATCCTCAGCTGATTTTAGTTCTCTCTTGTAATTTTAGTTTAGCTCCTTTATTTTTCGGCACTTTCAAATTCCGTCACCACTATGGTGAGCCTTGTGACGAGGCATGTTTCAGTTTAATGCAATTTAGGTTTCGGAATTTCTTTTATGTCATTATGTTTCTACTTATGAGCAGTAGCTAAACCCCCCTTTGGGTGCGGGTGTAAGCCAAACCCGAGAGGTTAAAAATGTAACACTCGAGTGTTACCTCATTTAGCTAATTTCTCAGTCATTCAAGTCGAAGCATAACTCAAACGCGGACAAGATTATCATGTATACATGTTAATATTAGATCTTAGACCTCGAGAGGGGCGGATCTGAAATACAACTTGAATGATGCAAGGAGGTTTGAGAATATCTTCAATAATCACATAGAGATATGGGTTGTTGCATGTAACACCCTCAAAATTGGAAAGAGCAACTAAATAAAACTTCAATAAGATAATCAAATAGGGATAAAATCTCTTCTACAAACCATCCTTGGAAATACCTCAATATTAAAAATGTAACAACTTCAACATTCAATAACCTAAGTCATACGCCAAGTCTACAGAAAGTCGGATGTTACTCAACCCAATACAAAGTTGTTAATCCCAAAATGCGGAAGACTTCACCAAGCCACTTACTTCTTGAGCACACAACTAGCTCTCCACTCTTCACAGTGTCACTAGAACTATTTCCCAATCGGAACCTGTTACACACGCCGACAAATAAAAAGGTTACGCTAACGCCTAGTGAGTTCAAGAGTTTTCATCATGATTAAAATAGTTCGTTAAACGAAAGGAGTACAACTCAAATCATGATATTGCAAAAAGGATTTTATTTAAATACACAAACAACCCATTTTCCATCGCACACAAATCCCGTGCCAAAATCTCCAATATAAAGTATTTCACGATAATGGACTCAAATCCAAAACTCACTTAAACATCAACAAATATTAAATTTCCAAATAAAGTAGACTTGAATAAAACTTTATTATTCGAAACACCCCAACAAGGAGGAGGCATAATGCACCGCCCATGAAACATGGCAAACAATCCATATAATTATAATATGTTCCTGGAAGCATGTGACCGACTCAACAACTCACGCAAAGCGTAAATGGAAATAAAGTCCAAATACCCAAGCATGGGAGTAATCATTCAAGCAAACCTTAGTACACGTGGAGGAGTTCCAATATTAAAGTCAGTACTTGCAATTACTCGCACAAGGCTCAAACGGTAATAAAACATGCATATCACAATATTCAATATCATACTTGACAACAACGAGGGAGACCCGTATCCATTGAGGGTGGAGGGAACACCTAAGTATACCACCCGTACAATGTTAATCGTATAATGGTGAGGAGATGATGAAGAAGATGAAGATGTCGAGCTTCCACCCACAAGGCTTGAATATCTAGTTCTCAATTTTTTAGATGCACTTGAAGATTTTGATTTGGTGAAATAGATGGGTTTGGACCGATTTGGGAGAGTGGGGAGAAATTTTAGTGAAGAAACAAATGAAGAAAAAGGAGGAAAATCGGATTTAAAAGGGGTTGCACAAATCTCGCAAGCGTGAGCATTAAGTTGTGCAGGTGTTGGAGGAATTCGAAAATTGGGGAGAGAAATAGATGTAGAATGACTTGGATAAACGCAGAGATCGCGTGAGAGCTCGCTTTCCGTAAGAGATATTTCGACCCTATATGCCTGGGTATCACGAAATTCTCTAGGGGATAATCTCTTTGTTTCGGTGTATCGATTAAGGCACTAATCGATTCATACTTATACACCTTTAGAGAATCGTAACCTACATTGTATTGAACCAGAAAATAATCTCTCATTTAATGAGATTTGATTGTGGACTTAATGACGTCGGATACAAAAAACGGGAGTTACAAAGTGAGAAAACATCCCTGACGCCGGCGCTACTTCCCGTGCTAGATAAGTAGCCCCAAAAGGAGCGCGGGCAACATTCCAGAGCTTGGGGCTACTTCCCGCGCTACATAAGTAGCGCCACAAGTGGCCCCGACGCCCAGCTCAAGAAACCACTTTGTAACTTGTCGATTTTAACCGTCCAACAATCCCGGATTCTAGTTAGCTTACACGAGTGTGCACTCCACACCTCCTAACTCATGTTATAGCTTAGCTACCAACCCCATTATTACCTTTGTGAATCCAACTACACAAAATGGACCGATGATTTCACTAAAATCGCCAACATTCCTCCCCCATTTTAGTGCAATCCTTGATTCACAAAATAAAATTACAATACAGGTAAACAAACTCATGCATAAATGAAAATATCTAAAAGATTGAATTTCCATCTTAGTACATTACACATTTCAAATACTCGAGAATCCGGGTGTCCTATGGATTGAACCCGTCAACCCATTTGAGTACCAGAAGATAACATACACATGAATTTAAAAGACTCTCTAACGTATAAACTTGACACTATACATGCCATGTGTCCTTATCCATTCGTGAGTGTATCAAAGCCAAGTCCAAGCTTTTTGAAGCGGCCACACTTCACACTCATATAGGTAGTTCTTTTCCTCATGCACCTGCACATGCATTTTTACAAAAGAACAATTACCCCCTTCACTTGCAGTACCGAGCACACACCTTGGGATGACCGTCTTGTGCTCCAATCTCTTAGGGTGAGCTTTCCCATTGAATTCAGCTTCTAACGTTGTATTAGAAGGGAATTGGGTATCTCACCGTTAGAAATTTAGATGGACTTTAATCCCATCCCTATTACCGACTTGTGAACCAAGTCCCTAGCTAACCCCTTCGTCAAGTGGTCCGCTAGATTTTGTTGCGACCGAACAAACTCAACCGAAATCACCCCATTCGTGATTACCTCACGAATCATGCTATGTCTAACACATAAGTGTCTAGACTTGCCATTATACATTTGGCTATAAGCTTTAGCCAAAGTAGCCTCACTATCACGACGGATAGAAATTGGTGATATTGGTTTCGGCCATAATGGAATTTCATGGACCAAAATTTCTTAGCCATTCCTCCTCTTTACCGGCAGCGGCTAACGCCACAAATTCCGACTCCATAGTCGAACTCGTGATGCAAGTTTTCTTCTTGGAAGCCCATGAGATGGAACCTCCCCCAAGCAAGTATACCCCACCACTCGTGGAAGAGTGATCTTCTAAATTGGTAATCCAACTTGCATCCGAATATCCCTCCAATATTGAAGGAAACCCGACATATGACATTACAAGTTTACATGCCTTATGCTCCATCCCGGGCATAACAAAACCTTCCGGTTGTTTCATGTAAACTTCCTCCTCCAAATCACCATTCAAGAATGTCGTTTTGACATCCATTTGGTGAATCACTAAATTGTGAATAGCACCTAAAGCTATCAACAATTTAATCATGGAGATTCTTGCAACCGGGGCATAAGTAACAAAATAATCTATGCCTTCCCGTTGCCTAAAGCCTTGGATCACTAATCGAGCCTTGAACTTGTCGATTGACCCATCCACTTTCATCTTCCTTTTGAAGATCCACTTGCAACCCAAAGGTTTGCAACCCGGTGGCAAGTCCGATAATACCCAAGTATTATTCCCCATGATGGAGTCCATCTCATCATATATTGCTTCCTTCCAGAAAGCAATGTCTTGAGACTTCATAGCCTCATCAAATGATTTTGGATCCTCCTCAACACTATAACAGTAAAGGAATTGGGATCCAATCTCATCTCTTGATTCCTCTACCAAGTATACTTGGAAATCGGGACCAAAGGATTTTTCAATCCTTCCTCTTTTGCTCCTTCGAAGCATCGGAGATTCGGTTGGAACAATTGCTTGTTCTTCAACCTCATTAGTTTCACTAGTACTGGAACTATGTCCTTTGGCCTCGACATTGAAGAGAATCTAGTCTCATCAAAATTACATCTCTTGATTCTATAACGGTGTGAATCGCTATAGAATCATTAGGTTCAATAACATAGAACCTATAAGCTTTGGAATGCTTAGCATATCCAACAAAGATGTATCACCAAAGTCTTCCTTTTGGGTTCGGGTAATCGAACAACCGCTCGACAACCCCAAACTTGAATAAAACTCAAGTTAGGCCTTTGAACCAAAGTTCATACGGGGTAATCTTGTTCCTTTTATTGGGAACTCGATTCAACAAGAAACAAGCCGTTAACATGGCTTCACCCCAAAATCCATCAAGCAATTCATAAAGTAGCATAAACAGAATTTTAAAACAAAATTCACATGCAACATGAACAGAATTGTAAAAAAAAATTCACATGATATGCAACATAAACAGAATATTAAACAAGATTCATTTGCAACATTAGCAGAATTTTAAACAAAATTCATTTGCAATATAAACAGAATTTTAAACAAAAATTCATATGCAACATAAACAGAATTTTAAACCAAAAATTCATATGCGACATAAACCGAATTTTAAACAAAAAATTCATAAGTAACATAAACAGAATTTAGACAAAATTCAATTGCAACATAACCAGAATTTTAAACACAAAATTCATTTGTATCATAAAGCAATTTATAAAGCAACATAAGGCAATTCAATTGTATCATACACAAAATTTGAAACAACATTCTTTCATTCAAATTTAATTCAAGCATGTTATTCAACATAAAATCAAATCCTATACAAGAGCCATCCTTTGACAAGATAAACTTGTCCGACTCACAAACTTGCCTATATCCTAACTTATTCAAGATGTTACCGGAAACCAAATTCTTTCGAATTCGTGGTACATACAAAACATTAAAAATTCAACTATTTTGCTAGAACTAGATTCTAGCCTAACTAAGCCTCTTCCAAGAATGGTAGCACTCGACTCGTTCCCCATGTGTATCATTAATCCGTCTTCAACCGGTTCCATAGAGACGAACCAACGGCGATCTTTGAACACATGACTTGTAACACCCGAGTCGAACCACCAAGCAACATCATCATCCTGTACATAAACAGATTAGAATATTAGTGGTACATAATTCACAATTGAATTAAAAACCAAAGTCAAGAAACTGACCTTGCCGTGGGTTTTGATCCTTGGATCCTTGCCCACCACCACTTGTGCTTGCACCATTCTTATTCTTGACAACCCGACAATCCCTCTTGAGATGGCCGGTCATCCCACATGTCCAACAGGTTAATTTAACTTTCTTGTTGGGCCATTTCTTAGCTTCGTTGAACTTTTGTTTTCCCTTGAAATTGTTAGCCTTTCCCTCTTCAACCATGTTGCACGAAGGTGCAGAAACCTCGTTTATCTTAGGTTTCTCAGCCTCTTGCGCCCGAAGAGATTCCTCTATGTGCAAGTGACTACCGAGTTGTACAAGAGACAACTCTTCCTTCTTATGTTTTAACATATGTTTGAAGTCCTTCCAAGAGGGGGGCAGTTTATCAATAATGCTCGATACGGAGATGGATTCGTCCATCTTCATATCATGTTGAGCATATTGGCCTAGAATGCGAAGGAGCTCGTTGTATTGCTCCATCACCGGCCTTGAGTCCACCATTTTGTAATTGTTAAAATTACTAACGAGGAACTTCTTACTAGAAGCATCCTCGGCCATGTATTTGGACTCGAGAGAGTCCCATAGCTCTTTGGAGGATTCCACATTTTGATAGATATCAAAGAGGGAGTCACACATACCGTTTAAAATGTGGCCATGACAAATGTAGTCGTCGTTCTTCCATTTGCCGCGACGCCGGGTCACCTCCAATCTCTCGTTCTCCATCACCTCCGGCATTGGGGTGCTCAGCACGTATACGACCTTCAACGTCGTCAGCAAGAAGTGCATCTTCTTTTGCCATCTACGGAAGTCCACGCCTTCAAACTTCTCAAGTTTCGTGAACTTGGAAGTCATGTCTCTTACAGTTTGATCATTCGCCATCTCTCTCGAGATAAGCAAATATCTCTTACGATTGTTGGAGGAATTCGAAAATTGAGAGAGAAAGAGATGTAGAATAGCTTGGATAAACGCAGAGATCGCGTGAGAGCTCGCTTTCCGTAAGAGATATTTCGACCCTATATGCCTGGGTATCACGAAATTCTCTAGGGGATAATCTCTTTATTTCGGTGTATCGATTAAGGCACTAATCGATTCATACTTATACACCTTTAGAGAATCGTAACCTACATTGTATTGAACCAGGAAATAATCTCTCATTTAATGAGATTTGATTGTGGACTTAATTACGTCGGTTACAAAAAACGGGAGTTACAAAGTGAGAAAACATCCCTGACGCCGGCGCTACTTCCCGTGCTAGATAAGTAGCCCCAAAAGGAGCGCGGGCAACATTCCAGAGCCCGACGCTACTTCCCGCGCTAGATAAGTAGCCCCAAAAGGAGCGCGGGCAACATTCCAGAGCTTGGGGCTACTTCCCGCGCTAGATAAGTAGCGCCACAAGTGGCCCTGACGCCCAGCTCAAGAAACCACTTTGTAACTTGTCGATTTTAACCGTCCAACAATCCCGGGTTCTAGTTAGCTTACACGAGTGTGCACTCCACACCTCCTAACTCATGTTATAGCTTAGCTACCAACCCCATTATTACCTTTGTGAATCCAACTACACAAAATGGACCGATGATTTCACTAAAATCACCAACAGCGGGCGCGAGCATAACTCCAACCATGTTTTTAGAAAAATCTCGCGGGCGCGAGCAAATGGTTGTGTGGGCACGAGCAATTCATTTTTTGACCAAAATTGATTTTTTTCCAAAAGTGATATCCAACCCAACCAAGACTCCTAATACTTCCAAAATACCATCTTTAGGTTAAATTACCTATAAAACTTGAAGTTATACTTACCCCAAAAATCCGAGTGTTACAATCCTCCCAACCTTAAAGAGATTTCGTCCTCGAAATCTAGTTCCCATACACCAGTGGTTACTGAACACAACACTTTCATGTTCCCTCGGTTTCCAACTGAAATTCGAATTTTCTTTCTTGTGTCGGCTGACTTTGGCAGTAGATCCATCCTGGACGTCGATGCCATGAGGCTTTAACTCCCCACACCACAACCAGACTAGGGGATAAACATTCGAGCGAACGTTTAACTTGCTAGAGTAGCTTCTAATCGCATGGCTTCGGTTGCCTCCCAACATTAGGTGACCCATACTCCCCCAACAGTAGATCCCGACTTCCAGTTTGTCCAGATCTACACGCTGGTAAACTCTTTCTCCAACCATCCCAAAGTACGATCGCCACCGAAACAACAACAAATTTCCCAAATTCAACCGTTCCCACTATTGAACTGTCACCTAACTCTAACGAGTACTATCAGACTCCAAAACATCTGGTCGTCCTTGACCCAAAATTTATCCAACCCCCAGAATACATCCAATCACCAATCGTCCAATTGACAGATTCTCTTACCATTCAAGGAAACTCGTTCAACTATAACCCCTTATCACAATCCGAATTTCTTAAAACTACTACAAGCGATACGATTATCCCTTAAGAGTGGACTACAACACTCCAAATACACTAACAGTTATTGGCCTCGAAATCCGATAGTCGACACCTAACCCCTTCACAAAGATTCGTACCAATGCAGAGATCCATACACGAATTTAATCAAACCCATCTACATAAACCAAGGTTATTAGCACGACGTTTAAAGGGTTCTACACATCCTTTATGCAATGACTGACCAAATCCCATAACAAAGGTTGGCGAAACGAATGGTTACCACAAGCATTAACAGAAGATACCACGAGCCTCACCCTTTCGTTACAAACGAAAATACGTCGACCTTGCAACGATACCACTCGGCTTACGGTACTATCATGCGTCGGAATACCCATCCTTCCACCGATAAAATTCTATACGCCCTCACCCTCCACCAGGGTTGCCTAACCTTCCCCAAGCCTAATGAGTTCAAGGTTTTTAAGTGACAGACTCACCATTTGTGTCAATCAAAAATTTCATAGGATTCTTCAATACGAAGGTTTTTATTACAATTTATCGTACGTGTAAAAATCTACTACTACTTAGCCGGTAGTTGTGCAAAATGAGAACACTCGTCCCACATATGAAAATCATTTTGAAAATTACTTGATCACTACTCGAGTTACTAACAAATGCAAAAGTATGCTCAACAAACCCTTAAAATGAACCGCTACAGTCCTAGCATTGATTTATATGCGATATACGTAAAGTAATTTCCTGCAATAAAATAGCATGCAACAAAGTGTTTGTACGAAACTTCGAAAAAGAAATTTAAACGGCATCAAACTCCAAAAATTATCTCTTTTAACCATAAAACGACATGGAATAAAATTCACCAACAAATTCGCATGTGTCAGTTTATTTTGCAAAAAAAATGGCGAAACGATCTATATATGCACTTTGGTTAAAACGTGAAATGATTTGTGTCGGTTTCAAGTTTAAAGCCAAATAACAATATGCTTTCATTATTCGAAAATATCAGCTAAAATATCGTGAAGAAAATCTCTAATTAGAACATGCATGCAAACTTGTAACACTCTCCTAGTAGTTTTCCTGAAATAAAATAACATACGACATATAGTCCATACTAAAATTCGAATAAGGAAATTCATTAAATCAAATTTCGAAATTTTTCTCGTTTACCCATAAAATATCAAGAGAATAAAATCTTCTGACGAGACTCACACATATTAATGCGTTTTCTTAGAATTTAGGAGAACAATAGTGCATGCAAGTTGGTTGATATGTAAAATAATTTAATCGACTTCAAATTTCAAGCCGTACAAATGATGCGATTAACGTTCCAAAATAGTGGCCACAATGCTATGCATAAATCAACATATTGCATTTGCGTGAAATGATAACAAAAGAATCAATTAACCGAAAGTGCATAAAGCAAGTCATTAAGATATACTATCATGATACTCTTATATGCATTACTCACGCCACGTATAATTCAATTCATACACTATACCAGGTGCAACGAAACATGCTAGTATAAATCTCAAAAGAGAAAACCAAGCGACACCAAATTTCCGAAAGCTACTCTTTTTGGTTGCAATGCGACATAGATTAGCGTTTCTCCTCAAAACTCGCATGAGACAAAATGCTCAATAAAATCCATACACATAATAATTAAAGTATGCACACTTCAAAGTTACGCCCATGCGTCGCAAAACGTCATAAAACAAAGCTCCATTAGTCTCAATGAAACCCAATAGCATCCAAACAATCAAATGGTGCCAACATTTTCGTTTTCAAAAATCAAATCACGTAAGACAAAGTTATGACTAAAATGTCATAGTTCCAAAAAGTTCTCTTTTTGTTGAAAAACAATATAAAGCAACATTTTTCAACAAAACCCGTGTTAAATAAAATTCCCAATAAAGCTTAACACCAAAATAATGGAAGGTAACTCTCAGTCCAAACCTTAACATATGTGGAGGAGATCCAATGTCTCATAAGTCGCAGTCACTTGTCCAAAACCCTAAACAACAATAAAATATGGATATCACAGACTCACAGTATCCGAAAGTAAAGTTGGACAACAACAAAAAATAAAGAAAGTCTGGACAAAATTTGCAATCACCTACAATAAAATAATTTCATGCATGTTTAAAATCTTGTGTGTGCTAAACGTTTTTCCAAGATTTCGTAACATAACCCACATGATGATTTGGGAACATGAGAAATAATCGTTGCAATTTATTTTAGAAACAAATTTCGTGCATGAATTTAGTCGGCACTCAACATCTCAAAGTCACACTCCTCAATTTCATCACATTATTGTCATCCGAGGGTTCAAACTTATTTAGGCAATCACGTGAAGTTTCATCGATTAACCTTAAAATTTCTCCTCAAATTAAGGTCGATTCAATACGCCTATGGTTCTAATCCAACCAACAATTCCGACCCGAAACGGTCCACTTGCTTACTGTCACTCCAAGTGACAAATACCAAAATCATCAACCTCTTCTAACGGCTACTCCTTAGAAACTGCTTCACTACCCCAACGGTCATCACATCAAAGTAGTCCAAGTATACATATGTAACTTATAGGTTCACCATAACACTGTCCAGGTGCAATTATGAACGTACCGCACGTGATCATCCTTGCTACTCTAGACCTGATTTCCGTTTCAAGTGACTCCGTCAAGCTCAAAATATCCTATCTTAAAAAATGCAAAATGGTGCAATTTCACTCTCATTCACTTAAAAAAACTCTAGTTTGAGTCTAGGTATCCAAAATCAAAACCTAATTCTCTCAAACATAAGCTCTGATACCAACTTGTAAGTTGTAACACCCTCAAAATTGGAAAGAGTAATTAAATAAAACTTCTATAAGATAATCACATAAGGATAAAATCCCTTCTACAAACCATCCTTGGAAATACCTCAATATTAAAAACGTAATAACTTCAACATTCAATAACCTAAGTCATACGCCAAGACTACAAAAAATCGGATGTTACTCAACCCAATACAAAGTTGATAATCCCAAAATGCGGAAGACTTCACCAAGCCACTTACTTCTTGAGCACACAACTAGCTCTACACTCTTCACAGTGTCACTAGAACTATTTCACAACCAAACCTGATGCACACGCCAGAAAGGTTGGTGAAGAAACAAATGAAGAAAAAGAGGGAAAATAGGATTTAAAAGAGGCTGCACAAATCTCGCGGGCGCGAGCAATAAGTTGCGCGGGCGCAAGCATAGCTACTGCCATGTTGTTAGGCAAATCTCGTGGGTGCGAGCAAATGGTTGTGTGGGTGCAAGCAGTTCATTTTTGACCAAAATTGGTTTTTTTTCCAAAAGCGATATCCAACCCAACCAAGACTCCTAATACTTCCAAAATACCATCTTTAGGTTAAAGCTATAAAACTTGAAGTTATACTTACCCTAAAAATCCGGGTGTTACATTGCATAATTGAACTAAGGTCCAAATGTCGGTCGAGTAGGTGTGACATAGAGATATGTGCATCTCTCCACATCCGGCAGGACTAAGATCTTCGAGATCTACTTAGTGAGATTGGTAAACTGAAAGTTGGCGTTTGTGGAAACTTTATAATAAAATCGATATCACATCCTATACGACGTAGCTTCGAGAGGAGGAAATCATGTGGGACAACCTTGTGACCGGTTTTATTGACCGTTTAAGTTACTAAATATATACTCTCCAGAAAAACTTACATCCGTACCCGCTTCTTAATTAATCTCGTCAATTTAACTATTAATTTCTCGAAACCAACTCAAACAAATTATTAAAACTTTTAACTTTACACCGGAAGTTCATAGAAGTCTCCGATTCTTAGTAGTCCAATCCCCGTGGATACGATATTTGGTCCTTACCGTTATATTACTTGTAAAGCGAACGCAATATTTGGTGTATACTTGCACCTTTATTGTGCCGCATATTACGTGTGTGTATTTTTGCTCTCAGTGGTCTTGAAGTTGCAGACAATATATCTATAATTCTATTTACTTTCTTAATGTTTCCGCTTTCCACTTTCAAATAGAACCATTGTTTATCATTATGTATGGGTGACACTTTGTAGCTGTACGTTTTTACTTTTTAAATCTAGTTTTGAATGGATGAAATGAAGTATTTTGGAAGATTATGTGAATTGTTGTAAATTGCTTTTAAAACATTGGATGGATCTGATTCGATAATACATTGGATATCGTATGGATCTAATCTGATCCAATCCTATTAAAATTGGTTGGATCCAATCTAATCCAATGGATGGAATCGAAGCGATCCAATCATCCATTGGATTGGAAAAATCCAACATCTAGTGGATAATTGGAGCGGTTCGGTTCCCCTCACGTCCATTGGATGTCAATCGATGAACAACCCTAATTGAACCCTAATTATAGTGAGAGTAAATTTCTCCATCTCATATTTTGCCTCTGAAAGTTGACACTTATTTTGGGACAAACTAAAATAGTTACGTAGACACTTATTTTGGGAAGGAATGAGTAGTTAATGATTATATGATATGTTAGAAATTGGGGGTCAAGAGATGATAACAGGTGTGGATAATCTCCAAGCATCATGTGTAAAGCAATTTCCAAATACAATAGTTTGACCCTAACATCTTTGGGTTCACGAATTTTATATTAGGATAATTTGTGAGATTTTTTCTACTTTCAAAGGCTGTGAAAAATCGAGATTTATATATTCCTAAATTTCCATTTTCCATATTTATATGAGAGATCGATGGTTACGGGTGGTAAAAGGTCATAACAGTTAATTGACAAGATTGAATAGCAGTTACAACCAAATTACAGTTCCAGGTCCGAAGTCTAACTCCAAACACTCGAACTTTGATTCAAAAGTCTAAGTGTGCATAAACAGATCTGAACTCTGACTCTACAGTTTAGAGTTTCAGATTTAGTCAAACTTTTAAGTTTGGATGTAAAAACCCCCAATTATGGATGCATAGTCCAAACTTCAGACTTTGATTATTCATACTCAGAGTTATACTTAAATAAAAGTTTCACTAAGTTTGACTTCATAAATTCAAAAAACGCCAGGTCGTTGTGCCTAGAACCCCGCAAGGGGATTTTCTTTTCTGGCGATATAAGGTGATAGGGTCAACATTTGTGAGAGTTGTAACACTTGAATTTTTGGTTCGGAACACTTTGGAGCAAAAAATAGCAAAAAAAATATTTGACAGGTTTACAAAGTTGTGCCATTCCAATCATATATCACTCATTTGAGCCCGATTTAAGTGACTCAATATTTTTGGAAATTCAACACATATAACTACAATATTCGTCTTTTGAGTTTTTGCAAATTTTTGACATATCGGATCCAAACCTGATGCCGATCTTAGGAGAAAGACTGGATCTGGTAAATATGGAATAAAGAATTTAAACAAGCCACTATAACCAAAAATATTGTTGTGGCAGATTGGCAAGGGCATACATCTGTGTGTTGTAGGGGTGTCAAATTTGTACCATGACAAACCAACTAATTCATTACCAACCGTACCAATTAAATTAATTGGTACTACCATACCAACTTCACACACTTGGTTGGTACGTGGTATTGGAAATCGTCTACCACGGTAAACACAAAGGTATAGTTGGAATGATTGACGCACGTAATGAAAAAGGAGGTTCCATAAGGATTTCCCCAGACATGTTCGACGAGTTCTATACCTTTACAAACCCTCTGCCCTAGAGATTAGGGCTCTTGAACAAATTCCTACCTCAAGCACACTGCTTGAATTTCTTTACTTTCTCGGCTACAATGAAGACATCAACCAACTCTGTAAATTCAAGAGACAGTGCCTTCCACCTGTCTGGAACTTCATGCTCAGTGTTCTGAACCGAACCCTGACCTGCAAACTTGGAAGCCCATACCAAGCAACCACCAAATTTCTGACTATCATGTACGATTTAGTTTTTAATAGGGATATAACATGGCCCAATTCCTATACAACGAGCTCCTTGCTGCAGTGTAGAGAAATAACAATTTCATCTCTAAGGGCAAGCCTCTTGTCTCGGCGATGTTCCTAATATTCATTGCTCTGGTGATCAGAAGAACAATGATCAAGTTCAAGATCATTGAATCAGATGAACCCAAGACTCCAATCTTCATAATCAACAACTTAAAACCCACAATAATGGACATAGGCTATCCTGGAGCAAGAAGAATTCCACCATCGATGTTGGGTCTTATCCCAAAAACTCCCCATTCTTAGACTCCTTTAGGAACTTTGCCCAACCTCTAGAACTAGAGGTGGGAACCTCAGAGTATCTAGGTTCTGAGCCTCATGAGGAAGAGCTTTTAGAGAGTGGTGAAAGCATTCACCAAGAGAAATGTAGACCAGATGGCGCATCCTCAAAGAGAAAAGAAGAGAGTGCCTCTGAATCTAGAGAAGAGAGTAGCTCTTCCAGTTCAGAAGACAATGAGCCACATGGTGAGATCCTTGAGTTTTCTATCCCAATAAGAGCCGAGAGAAATGAAAATGTGAGCTTAGAATAAGATGCCCCAATGGGCACAATGTGTACTTTAGGTCCCAAACCCCCTCTCCCGTGGAAGAAAATTGTCTATCCAAGATGGTCCAACATCCAAGGATATTGAAACAGAGGTGCACACCTTGAACCTAAACCAGCCTAAACACTCATAGGTACCCCTTCATACCTCTAATGTTCACATGCCATGGAAAGCCACACATTTAAACTTGTCCTCTTAGAAAGACAAAGCCATTGAATAAATAAGTACCTATTTAAACTAGGGTACGTCACTAAATTCGACACAAGATGATGCCTCTGTGGCTCATCACTTAGAGTACCAATCCCTTAGACCCATGGATACTCTCAAGATATCATGTAGGGACTTCCCAACTCAGGGTCAATGGTTAGACTTAGTGGAACACGACGTAACTTGCCTGGACAGCAAGATAAAAAAGCATAATTACTTCACTTTCTCTGAATTTAAGGAGGAGGAAGTGCCAGTTAAGAGAACACCCAAAGATAACTCTCATTTGAGAGACCATCAACGATCGGGTGGAAATCCTTCCAGAGACAACATAACCTCACATCTGATAGAATGTACCCCCAAACTCGAGGATCACTTGGATTCATGTGTTGAATCCAAGCTCCCCCTCCCCCCCGCCCCTGCCCTTCCTGACCTTAGAGGATCTATGATTGATCTAAAACTTTTCATCTAAGGACAGTCAGAGGCCTCTACCTCAACCTCGGTCATTTTCACTCTTTAGGTTGAGTATTTTACTTAAAGAAGAAGCTTGAGGAGAATCTACCAAGTTTGGAATAGTTCAGAGTCAAGTCTTCCAGTGATCCAATGCATTTTCTGCTCTTCTTACAGATCAGATGAATTCTCTCAAAGCAGACCTTGCAGCGACTTCAACTCAAGCCGCCACTCTCACATAACAACTTCTATCCAGAGCTCAGTCAGAGAAGGCCCCTGCCTCTGAACCAACAGCTACTCCATCTATATATGTGGAAGACTTCTGAGACTTCACATATGATCTAAAGAAGCTCTTCACAAACTCGCATTCTTCTGCAATAGGACGACAAGTTCCACATAATCCTCCTTCCTCTGAACTGGTTTACAAGAAAGATATCTCTGAGTTCAAGAAGGCGATTCTATCTCAGATGATGATGCAAATATATGAAAAGTTTGTGACAAAATATGGAGAACATGTTAAATAAATGAGTTTCATGTCGGCTCTACACAACTATAAGGTGGATGCTCAGGTTTCTCAACTACTTGGTGCCTCTAAGGATGCCAAGGATATCATTGAATCTGCAGCTGAACAGTTAAAGCCCTCTACATCAGAGTCAAAGAAGAGAAAGCATCCAGAGACTTCATGTGCCTAGGAGGCTTCCAAAAAGAGGAAATTTGATGATTCAGAGGATGACAACGATGAAGATGGGGCCTCTGATCATCAGTAGGAAGAGTATATCCTCAAGCAAAGCCACTTCAGAGTGTTCCCCCTTCCTTTGCTGCAAACTCAGAACAATCTAAGAATAAAGCCTTACAACAAGTACAGTAGAAGCAAACCCATTTAGAGCCTGCATTCTTAGAAAAAATTCGTGACCAATCTCCTACTAGAGAACTAGAAAGGTCTCCTACCAGAGCCTTTGCTGAAGAACTCTCACCTCTAATTTTTACTGCATCAATCCCAGTAGTGATTCTGACTTCCACAAATCCAGATATCCCAATCATGTTAGTTCCCATAGTTCCTACTATAACCATGCTTGTTCCTATTGTTCAAACTACAACCAGAGCAAATCCCGATGATCCTATCCTTGTTAATTACTTAGATGATGAAGTAGAAATTGAGGTCTCCTCTAATGACGTTTTTGATTTCCCAGAGTGACCCAAGGTAGTTATGAGGGACATCTTTGAATAATGAGAATCTGCTCCCTCTACCTCTAAAGTACCTACATTTGAAGTACACGTAACAGAGGATCCAATTCCCCATGGAGAGGACAGAGTTAGAAATATCATTGAACAAATGGATACTCTTGCAAGACCACCTCCACAAGAAGCCTCCACGTCTAGGCTAAGAGAGAAAGAGCATATACTCAAAGAAGACACCCATAGGTATCTTTACTCCGATCATAATGAAAATGTGAATATCACATATCCTCAAAATTCTTGCCTAAGACCAGAAACAATGAGCTTGGTGAGAGCTCGATTCATCAGAAACTGGACTCAAAAGCCTACTACAATATTCTCTGATGAAAAGATCAAAAGGATTTACGACATCAAGTTCAAGACATACTCCTACAATACAATAACATACCTTCAGTATATAGTGGAGAGAGCCAACAATAGATACTACATGTTCAACGATAATGACTTGGTAAATCTGAACCCATATGATCTGATCATTCTTCACAACTTTCGGAGCTCAAAGTTTAACAAAGGGAGGAAGCACAATGCTGCTTTAGGAGATGTGAGAATGGCACTGGAGAAACATGTAGAGCTAAGACTAAGATGGATTTCCAAATAGCTATGGAACTTGGAGTTGAGCAACTGGCAGTCACAGCCCCTGATGATAGCTTAGAGAAATTTGGAAACATCCATAGTGGAACAACTTTGTTAAAACCTCTTGGGTTTGTGTACCAGATTGATGCTGACACAAAAAGACTATTCAGAGCCTCTGAATCTTCCAAGTACTCAAAAAAACCTTGGATTGGCTAAGACAGGTCATCGTGGAGAGAGCAGGATCACCCAAGTGTCCTACAGAGATGGCTTAGAGAATCCTTCTGAAGATTGACTCGATTATAGAGTATAGAGATCTGATCATTAAGTTTCATAGAATTTGTAGTGGTGATGCTACTGCCTAATTGATTTACTTTGTTTCTATCTTAAAGTAAAGTAGTTTTTAGTTGATAGTGATTTTCTCCTATTTGTTTTATAGATTACCTCTGCATAGCTAAATTTTTTATTTTCAATAGGGGAGATTGTTAGCCCCAAGTATCTCTGATGTAAAGGTATTGAAAATCTACTAAGTCGTGAAGATCAGAGGTAGCTCTGTTTATCTGAGTCAAAAGGTTATATATTAAATTTGACTGCTCCTGATCCTCAAATATGGACTAATGCCATAGAAGTCTAGAAAAGCACTCTAATAGCTCACTTTTATAGATAAAATCAGGATATGGAAGTTGAGGAGATGTATAGATATTTAGAGACCTTTTCAGTGATCTTCAACCAATTATGCGCTTCAATATAATTATCAGGAGTAAGTGCTATAACATGTTTCCAGTACTCAACGGCTTGGTTGAACCAAGCCTCCAAAAAGAATTGCTCCCCAACCTTTACTACAACCATCAATCTCTATTATTAAATAACTTGTATCAAGTGGTAAATCCATCTCTGGTAAAGATTTTATCTCAGTGTTTAACTACTGAACATGAGCCTGTTTATCATCCCTTGAATCTGTCGGAGAAAAAGATTGTATTAGTATTCTTACCAGTTTGAAAAGAAATCTTTTCAAAAACAATTATGAAGACGTTAAATCAGAGACCACTTAGAGATAGCTCAACTCAGAGGTTACTTAACCAGAAGATGATCAGCCGGTCAGAGCTCCGAAGGCCCCATCTGAACTTTAGCTCTAGGTTCAACATTGCTGAAACTCTCCAAGTGTTATACCTCATATTGATGTATGCCACGTCAGCACCAAGCAGTTATTTTACCTTTACGCGTGGTATCACGAGATTGGTCAGTGTTGACTTTCTGATTTAGGCTATTTATAGAAGATACGATTGCACTACATAGTACGAATCACATCACGCACTTTCATATCTTGTGTAATCTGCAACAAACTAGAGAGAGAATTCTATAGAGGGTTTTACACACACTCACTATGTGTTCTTGTAATCTCCAGAATTCTAAATCAATGCATATGACTACAATGACTCTTCAATCTGGTTATTCTATGTTTGTAGTTTTCTGTTTATGATCATATAGTGATAGACTATCTAAGCTTCCGCTCATCTTTCTATATTTAATCGTTTACAAGTAGAATCTAGGAGCCAACAAAATTAATTGACCAAACAAACATAAATCAATCAAATTTTAGTCAACAATACGAAGCAACGATAAGACAAACTCAATACAAAAACACAGTAAATAAAAAATGTCATTAGGTAATTGGCTTAAGATTTATACAAACTTAAAAGAAACCGATATATAACTTCAAATCAAATACCTTTTGTTCACACCATAAGCCATGCAAAGATAAAGGAACATTGGAAAGGATACACTCTTTGGGGAAAAATGGAGCAACAACGATGACATCGGAGAGGAGGAGGAAGGAAGGAGGGACAGTTGACATGATATAAGTTGATTTCTAACCTAGAGAAATCAATAATCACCTCGATAGTTTCTCAATTGGAAACATAAATTGTCTTGGGAGCGGGAGTAACACTTAGGGGCCAAATAAAGTATACTGGAAAAAGGAATAGCATTTTGAAGTTGTACCTTGTGCTTCTTAACATGTATTTAAAAGATTTTGAGGATTTATGCATAAATATGTAGTACTGCATACATTAAAAATTGTTTTTAGGACTTTGATCCAAATGCTTTGTAAGATAGTTATAGATACAAATATAAAGATATAGACAGAAAAATGTGAAAAAGATTAAAATGCCATTGGATTTAACCAGTAGCGGAGCCAAGAATTGGTATAAGGGGGAGCACCAATATTGATACATGGTGGTTTCGAGAGTTAACCGAGTCTTTTTCTGATATTTGGAAGAGAAGAAAACGAGCTCGAAAAAGGCTCGCGCAAGACACTGCCTTCCGCCGATTTCCTACAATTGCAAAACCACGCCACCGTCCCACTTGCATTACCCCACCGTCCAATTCCAAATGGTTTCCAACTCTAAGTCTTAAGTTTTATTTATTAGTTTTATTTATTTATTTATCTTTTTCTTAATTATCTTTTATAATTAGGATTAAGTTTAAATTATCTTTAGTTTTAAATTAGATTTTAGTAATTATCTTTTTTTAGTTTAGATTATAAATAGGGTTGTTAGGTTTCATTGTTAAGCAGTTCAATTATTCAAGAAACTTTACGTTTTTAAGAGTTTTCTCTTAGTTTCCGAGTTTTACGTTTCGTAATCTCGTTATCAAAAAGGATTTAGACGCTTGTCGATCCTTCCGCAAACCTACGTTGCGTCAAGTGGTATCAGAGCAGGATTCACCTATCTTTTCACCATCAATGGTAGATCAACAACCCGCTTCCAAAGCAGACCTAGCCGAGATGAACGCGGCCTTTACCGCGGAACTCCCTGATCTGACGGCGGTTGTTAGGAGGCTTCAACCTAACATCGTCAACGACTACCGTCGGAGAAGAGACAGGTTTGAAGGACCGGCTATGGCGCCATTTAATGGCAACCTTAACCGGGTCGATCCCTCGAGTTCCGAATCCAAAGAGGAGGAGGAAGACTCCCAAGAAAAGATCAATATCGTACTTCAACGAATACTCCTTTCGTCAAAGGAAGAAAGCCAACACGAAGATCTTTTCCGGTCCCATTGTTCGGTGCACAAAAAGGTATGTAACCTAATTATCGACAACGGAAGTTGTGTGAACCTCGTGTCCCAGAAATTAGTGGATTACTTTGACCTACCTACTCAACCCCATGAAGCTCCTTATTCTCTTGGGTGGGTCAGGGACGGTTTTCAAGTTAGAGTCACTCAAACTTGTCGAGTACCTATCTCAATTGACAAACAATATCGAGAAGAGGTTGTATGTGATGTCCTTGATATGGATGCTTGTCTCCTTCTATTGGGCCGACCGTGGCAATTCGATAATAATGCCACTTACAAGCGCCGACACAACATCGTACTATTCCGTTGGGGCGACCAAAAGATCATCATGACACCGGTTAATAGCTTCGATGAAAGCACCGACAAGAAGAGCAACAACAATAACCGTATTATGGGTTCGATTTCGTCCCTAGTCAATCAACCGCCCATTCCGTAAAGACCACCGGAAAAGGAGGAAGTCTTGCCGGACAAGGTTGAAGATGAAATTGTTACCGTCGAAACAGAGTCACAACATGAAACCTGTACCGATCCGAAAGAGTCGGTAGAAGATTTTGGGTCCCCGGTCAAAGAAACCGAAAGGAAGCTAATGGAAGACATTCCCGAGCCAACGAAACCTTTGTTGCTAGATGTCAAGCAGATTAATCCCGAAGATTTTTCCGTTGTTCCCGCACCCAAAACTCCGGATTAAACCGAAACAATTTCCGGCCAAGTTGTGAATCCAAACGTTTTGAAGAAACGAATGTTCTACGGGTCGGATAAAGATGTTTTTCAAGTAACTCGAGGACGATTTCTTTTCAAGTGAGGGTGACTGATACAGGGTGGTTTCGAGAGTTAACCGGGTATTTTTATAATATTTGGAAGAGAAGAAAACGAGCTCGAAAAAGGCTCGAAATCGAAAGTCAAATTGGTTGGAAAAGTCGGAAAACAAAACGGCACGAGAAGCCGTGCGGCCTAAGCCGCGCCACACGTCGCGCAAGACACTGCCTTCCGCCGTTTTCCTACAATTGCAAAACCACGCCACTGTCCCACTTGCATTACACCACTGTCCAATTCCAAATGGTTTCCAACTCAAAGTCTTAAGTTTTATTTATTTATTTATCTTTTTCTTAATTATCTTTTATAATTAGGATTAATTTTAAATTATCTTTAGTTTTAAATTAGATTTTAGTAATCATCTTTTTATTAGTTTAGATTATAAATAGGGTTGTTAGGTTTCATTGTTAAGCAGTTCAATTATTCAAGAAACTTTACGTTTTTAAGAGTTTTCTCTTAGTTTTCGAGTTTTACGTTTCGTAATCCTGTTATCAAAAAGGATTTAGACGCTTGTCGGTCCTTTTGCAAACCTACGTTGCGTCAAATATAAAAAAAACTTAAAGCTTGAGGGATATTAGTAGTTGGAAATCACTTTAACCGGAAGCATGTAAGACTTTAAAGCTCCAACAGTTGTTACAAAGACGTCCGCATGATCCACAGGCTCCAAATCTATTATCAAACTCACATCATTTCCATTAAATATCATAAAAAAGGCTTACTAACTTTGACGATGAACTAATATGTGATTCAATAGATTAACCTCTGTAAAATTTGTGGATTTTTGAAGAGTAGATGTGCTTGAAGATTGAAAAAGCATACGAATATCGGTCGAAAGTTAAAGCTTCTTGTTGCTCAATGCATGCATGGAACTACATGTCGGGATAAATTCAGCATCTCGATGGTGTTTTCACTGAAGTTTAATACTGTTAAGCTCTAATCATCTACGCCGATCATGCAACCAAAAGGTCGGAAGTTGGATTTATCTTCATATTTGCATCTTCTCAAGATAACAATGGAAGAACATTGTTAATTCAATTTAATGCATTGATATCAATAGAAGTTGAGTAATCGAAGTGTTTTTCAGTTGAGGGTCATTTCTAAAGTTGCCCAAATTACAAGGGTTTCACCATGGACTCATCATCATCATCATCATCACTTTTTTATTTCATTAGAGGAAGTGACTCAAGGAGTGAAAGATGTAAACCAACAGTCCCAAAGTGGTATTTATTTGGTTTTGGGCCTCATATAATAAAATGTGTAAACGATAGGACCAAACTTGTAATTCACTCTAATATTAAACTTTAGATTTATTGTATTCACCTTATAGTTTATCTGAGCATTATTATTACACCTTTAGGACCGGACTCTGTTTAGATAGACACTTTAGGAGAGTTTAGAGCAGGGCAGAACACAAGCTTTTCGACCGCAGGGGCCGGACCTAGATATGGCCAAAATCGGTCCCCGGCCGGGCCCAAATCGATCCTGATCCCAAATAGTGATTTCGTAGCCGATGGTCGGACCTAGAGATAGCCCAAACCGGTCCCGGTCCCAAATAGTGATTCTGTAACCGATGGCCGGATCTAGAGATGGCCCAAATCAGTCCCGGTCCCAATAGTGATTCTGTAACCGATTACTTTTCATTTGAACTTTCCAAGGGTTTTCGGTAATCGGAACCTTGAATCTTCTATGTTCTATCAAAATTCAAACCTAGCTACTTAAACAATTGAAAATCCAGTCAAAGTGATCAAACAATTTCATTATTTCAAATAAATTTAAACCTAGCTAATCAAACGATTTCAAACTCAAATGAACAAATAAGCACTTCGCATTTCGCAATAAATTTAACAAATTGCCATTAATCCAATCTTTACTTAACCATTAAAGCATAGAAAACACATCTTAAATTATTGAAAACTAGGATTCGGTACCGCGCGTTGTGCGGCAGTGATAAAATTCTTCAAAAAATATTGAAGTTAAATGGGTCGATGATCATATATATATTTCAAAATAATAAGAATCAATATTACACTTGATATGAAGTTGTTCATAATTCTTAGTTGTTTCTTTTGATATATATAATTAAATAATAGCTAAGAATTTCTACATCATGAAACTTTGAAATTGACTCAAAATGATAAAAAAAATTGAGTGGGACTATTGATTATAACAATGAGGTGTATAATTAGAATTGTTTGTCATAACTCGTAATATATCGATTTATCCCTAACATATAATCCCATAAAATTATTATATTCACCATGCAACCATAATATTGCTACCTAGTTTTGTTTAATTGTGGGACATTTTGGTAAATTTCTTACATTTGTTATAATGTACTCGTTGCAACTTCGGCTAAAAGTTCTCCATGAAGTCCCCGTTCCCAACCTACGGTTAGACGAAATAGTAACAAAAGTCGTCAATATTGTGACTACTTCGGTATATGCGGGCCTGATTGAATTGTTAATTTTTCCATGTTCGAGTTTTTTTATTTGCTTGAGACTGTTTCTTCAAAGCTTAGTTTCTTAGTAGAAATCTTGAAAAAGAGGTTTTAGTCATATTATATCAATTCTAATTTCAATTTTATACATACTTGGATTTCAATTTAAATTAAAACAAATGCAATTGAAATAATTATATATTGATGATTGTAATAAGTTGTTCTTGTTGGTCCCGAAGGGGTTATACAAGTTTGTAGAATTGGGGGGGGGGGGGGGGGGGGTTGAATACAAACACACGATTTTTACTTTCTAAATTGTTTATTGATATAATCAAACAATTTACAACATGTTGCGGAAACAAGATTAAGGACTAATCCTAATCTAAACAAGTTATGAGAAACACTAAGTTTCTTGCAATAGAATTAAGACAGAAAGAGATAAGAAAATTACGAATAATATCCTAACACAAAGATAGTAGAGAGAAGAAGAATGGCCGAGCACTTCATTTTTGAAGTAGAGTTCTTCTTATATACTACATGCATTAAATGCGTAGCAGTACAACTTTACACGTGGCAGCAGCTGATTGGTTGCATGGTTTGACCTTTGTAAACAACCTTAGTAGCCGCATGATGTACAATGTAGAATCAGAGTTGGTTGTACGATCCTGGACAAAAGGGATGTCCTTTCTGACATTATCGTACGGAGGCGTGCAAGGGAGGTAAGACAAAAGTAACTTGTAGAGGAAGACCTCATGATCAGCGTTCACTGAATAGATCTTTATCAACGAGTGATAAAGTTCAGCGTTCGCTGAAGTCTTCTACTTGTAACTTCACGTTGAGTGGACAAATCTTTGTTTCGCTGATATCCGCATCAGTTCATTAGTAGACTTGTCGCTAGTTCTTGGGCTTGATCTTCGACTTCAGCGTAGAACCTTTGTTGACGTGAAACTTGTCTTCAGGGATCATAAACAACTATAACTTATCATCGATCATCTTTAAGACTGAATAGGCTCAGATCTTATGGATGAACAGTGTTCGCTGAATGTTAAAATTAAAGAGCATGAGTTTCCTATCAGCGGTACTGTAGAGACATAGTACTTTTCAGCGATAGTGAAACTCTAATACATATTGTCTACTTACAATTTTCACTAAGTGTTTCTTAAAGAGTCATTATCAAATCACTGAGGGTTTGGATCAACAATCTCCCCCTATTTGATATTGACATAGCAACATAAGGAAAATTGCTAAATATTTGTCCCTTTTACTGTTTTCTGGGATCTTTTGAGTACTGATGGAGTAAAGTACATTCGCTGAAATTTTTCTTTAAACTTCGTAAAGGTTACAGAGAGAAGTAGAAAAATTACAAGTACAACAAATAAATTTACAGGTACAAAAGATGTAAGCTGATAAAGATAGAAGAGTTACAGGGAAATCCTATCAGCTAGAAAGGTTATTCCTTAACAAGAAGTTCGTCAAGGGTTCTTGTAGTGGGAATCATCCAGTCAGGGACTGTTTCACCAAGATTTCGTCTATTTTGAGCTTCAGCAAAGATTAGGGGCTTGAGATATTGTCCTAGAAGATCATCTCTGAATCCGCACCAATAGATGAGATCCCTGAGCTGTTCAAGAGGAGTGATGGGAAGCTCAGAGATGCGTTGAAAGTGTTCTCGTCCATCATAGTCATGAAAGAAGATACCATAAGGTTCGCTTAGGACTTTTCCAGGAATGAAGCGTTCACCAGGGGGCAGGGAGGTGTCAAGCGCTGAGAGGTCAGGTTCAGGACCAAGTACATCAGCACGTGAGAAACCAATACCCATTTCGTTCCAGATAGGAGGACCTGAGTCTGAAGGTTTTATCTTTTTCTTTGCAGAAGCCCTTCTTCGTTTTTCTGGATTAGCAGGAGGAGGAGGAATATCCACAGCAGATGAAACCAAGTCGATCTGAAAATTTATGATTTTCTCGACATGGCTTTTGAATTGTGAGCGAGATCGCTGAATGGATATTCGCATCTCCAACCACTCAGAGAGACCGTACTTCTTGATCGAGGAGGCGTAGATAGATTCATGAGTACCATTTTCTTTGAATAAATCGACCTCAATGACTGGAACTTTTATTGACATTCTTCCCTTGATGAGTACTTTGTTTATTCTGGCTGCCCGATATCGATAGTGCAATCTTTCTTTGCACCATTCCAAGGTAGAATCAGATACATTGGTCTTTTCTTCGATGATCTTTTGGGCGTCTTCCCATAACTGACGTTGGACATAAATGGGAGTTCTCTTCAGTGCGGGATCTTTCACTGATTGTTGGACAAGCTGGATGGCATAGGCCTTATCTTGTTCTTCAGCTTTCCTTCGATCAGCGAGTTGTTTTTCAGCTTTGAGATGATCAGTGTATTCCTTTCTTGAAAGTCTGAATTTTAGAGCAGGGACTTTGTCACGAGGAAGGATGACTCGCTGATCTTCAAGCTTCTTGATCATTGCTTCTCTCTTTTGTTGATCCTCTTCACTTAGCCTTTGAGGAGCCAAGGAAGGTATGTTTTTGTGAGAGAGCAGTTCTTCTTCTTGTTCATCAGTCTCAGCAAGGTCTAAAACTGGGATTATTTCTTCAGCTCTTGTGGTTGGGATTATTGTTGATTCAGCAGTAGGAACTTCAGCTGGTTCCTCAAGCAGGGGAGAGGACTAGCTGAAAAGCAACGATCGTTTAAGTGAGATCATTTGGTAGAAAGAGATAGAGAAAAGAATGAGGGTCAAGTGTTTAGAGGTTTTATAGAGAGGAGAACTGAGGTTGAGAAGGGATAGAGGAGGGATGCAGTATAAGGGAATAGAGTGTATGTTACCTGACAAACTGGCTTTCGAAGCAAGATCGTCAGATTGCCTTCTGCAGCGAGGCCTTTGTTTTTGCCTTTGTCAGCTTCAGACGCTGCAGGCTTTGTCTTTGTCCCCTCCCCTGATTGTTCAGTGATGATAACCCCTTTTTGAGCTGGGAAGTTCTTGATAGGCTGGACGAAGAAGAAATCGTCATCATCGTCGTCATCATCATCGTTTTTAGGGGATGATGATGGTTCATCATCAGCGATGTCGACATCTTCATCGTCTTCAGCTTCTTCAGATTCGACCTCAGTCGCATAAGGTTCAGTCACATCAGCAACAGCTTCATCATGTTGCTCTTCGAGTTTCTCCCCCTCAGATACAGAGGGACGTTTCTCGGTTCCCTCAGGGTTTTCAACTCCCTGAGGTTGTTCGTTTGAAGCAGCAGCAGCAGCATCAGTTTCATTTGTCTCTCCCTCAGCATTATGGGGAAGACCTTCATCGTTCTTCTCCCCCCCTTCCACATGATGAGTGGGGGAGGTAATAGCAGCATTAGTAGTAGCAGCATCATTGTGCATTCGGTCTCTATCTTCCAGGCCAGAGATCCCAACACAGGTTTCAATCTGTGCTAATCTATCTTCAAGGCCAGATATAGCAGGATTGAGTCTTTGAATATCCTCTCGATGAGCCTGAGTAAAGTGTGAAGGGGCACATGTAGTCGCATTCAGGCGATCGAGGATTTGCTGCAGTAAGTTGGTAGCGGTGCTGACATCTGTCTTCAAGGAAGAGACTTCTCCCTGAAGGGTACCAACCGCTGTCTTCAGCGATGTGACTTCGCTGGACAGGGTAGTATGGGAGAGGTTGAGATTGTTGATGGCAGTAGTGTTGTCAGCAAGAGTAGAGGCAAAACTTGCAATGTTGCCATCCACCTTCTCCAGATCAGCACTGGAGGCTTTCTTACCTATCTCTGTTGTCAGCGTCTTGAGATTCTCTCTAGCGTCTGTAACCGCTAAAGAGTTAGTGGAGAGAGTGGTGTTGTAAGAGTCCACTTTTGTCACCAAGTCTTTAAGGGACTTGTTGATATCTCCCAAATTAGGACCTGTAACAGTAAACAACTTGTGAACAAAGGAAAGCTCAGAAGTTTGGGATTTTGAGAGAGGAGTGTTTGGGAGTTTGTGTATACCTGCAGGGTGGTTGACGAACTCATCGAAACTTCGATAGCCTGTAAATGTTTCCATGTCATCCGCCAAAGAGCCTTATCGCTGAGAAGTTCCTGCAGGACCTGAGTTTTGCGCCATCATCTTCTGAAGGTGATCAGCAGAAGTATCGTTGAGGATGACGTTTTATGCAGAGAACGGGGGGAAAATAGGTGGAGTGTCCAAAGAAAGAGTGGGAGGAGTGATGGTTGAGAAGAGGGTTTTAGTAACGGGTTCAGCGTTGGATCTGCTGATGAATTCTTCTTCAGTCTGTAGAGAGCCTGAAGGAGGGGGTTTAGTTCCAATTTTATAACCTCAGCGTTTAGAGACGCTGAAGTTGGGATGGAAGGGGTGGCTTTATCAGCTGTGGCAGAGCGTACCACGGAACTATCCAGCGGCTCTTGTACAGAAAGGGTCGCGGAGTCTTCAGCCTGTGAGGGCTTGGGGGGTTGCTCCTTGGTTTTCTTGATCCTTTCGGAATCAAGTTGGGAAGTAGAGTGTTTCCTTTTACGAGAAGGAGTAGAGGGTGCAGCATGGGTATCAGCAGTTGGAATTACTGCTGAGGTAGCCACAGAAGTAGAAGAAGGAGGATTGAGAATAGATAAGATAGTAGAAAGACGTACCTCGTTTGGCATGGGGCTGAAGTCGAGCACCTTAGGGCCAACCTGAGAAAGTCTCAGGTCACCCACTTTTGGGTATTTGTCCCCAAGTCCGTTTAAAAAGACAACACTGACAAACCGAGGATATGGAACACATGTTGGTCTGTCAGCCATATCCACCCTTAGCACCAGATCGTCGTAGATGATTGATGCCCAGTCAACGTGGAGACCTTTCACAAGTGCAAATCCCATGGCCTACTGAGGTTGAGCAGCTTGGTCAGAAGAACCAGTTTTAGCTGTCATACAGCTTATCAGGTGAGCGAAGATGAAGTTCATCTCGCTTGGCATCTTGGATTTCTTGATCAGGGTCAGCTTCTTCTCAAGGCGTTCATCTCTCCCTGTTTCCCACACATACTTCATTGCATCAAAGAATGCAGTGATTGCTTCCCTATCAGCTAGGTTTTTGTGGTTTGGCAGAGGAACAAAGCGTTTTTCTTTGGTGGCTACGAGCAGGTTTAGTGCACGCCTGATAGTAGCAGGATTGATTTTGGAGGTGCCATATTTGGTGTCACAGAGGATGACATCAAGTAGTTTCTTTGGGTCTTTGGGTGAGGGGTACTTGAGCTCTTCTGGCAGTATACCAGAACTGTGCTAGAAGGGATCGATGAGCAGGGGGTGCAATAGTCAGGGCTGTCAATATGGGACAGGTTTTGAGAAAGTTCACAGCATCATCAAGATGTGTGACCTGCTTCCTTTGAGGGAAATCGAAGAGAGCATAATGGTTGTTATGCTGAAACGTAACTTGCTCAAGTTTGAACTTAACTTGAGGAGCTTTTGTGAGAACCACTTTCTCAGCAGCAGTAGGAGACTTGGTAGTAGGAGCGTCAGTAGAAGATGTCATTTCTGTTTATAGAAGAATATGAACAGAAGATCTTAAAATGAATAAAGTATTCAAAATAAGGGTTTTGTAGAAATTTGGGTTTTCTAGTTTTGACAAAGATTTAAAAACTAGTGAATGTCTTATTTTCCAGTTTCCTTTTAAAATAAGGATTCTGGAAAAACATATGAAGAACAAGTTTAAAGTTTTTTGTTTTAAACTTGAAGAACAATCATGAAGATTGTGTTCATAAAACCATGAAAAGAAAATGATTTCATTTTAAGAGAGTTCTTTTGTTTGATCTTTTAAGAGCAATAATAAGATCAGAAACAAGTTAATAAAAGGTAAATAATAAGAATATTAACCTTAGTTGTTGAAGATTGAAGATGAACAATTTCTGGAAATGAGAGTTCAAAATGCAACAGTGTTCTTGCTTTGAAGAGAAGTTGTTCGCGTAAAGGTAAAAATATAAACTCAAATGGTTTATATAGTAAGAGTTAGAGAGAGAAAAACTTGAGCGGGAAAAGTTTTTCATGATGACACGGACACATCCCTTGAATTTGATTGGACAAGGAAGTTGAAACGGGGGAACATGTCAGAGAAAACGTGCCATGACTTATCCGTTGTGATGACGTCACAAACGTCTTTTCATATTTTAGGATGTCTCTGAGGTTTTTGAAAGTTCAGGGACATTTTGAAAATACGAAACACTGAATAGAAGTATCAGTGTTAAGTTTAGAAATTTCAAAAGTATCACCGGAAGGAAGAGATATTCAGCGATGCAATTTGTTTTGAAATCTTTCAGTTCTAGGCGAATGTCAGCGAGCAAGAGAGAACATACCTTGATATCAGCGAATCAATTTTGTTCAAAGAGAAGGTGATAGAATGGGTTATACAAGTTCATTTATATCACTGATTAAATGCGAACCGCTAAAGATTTTACTCTTCTAAGCTCGCTGATGAGAAAGTTGAATCTTGTCTCATCAAGAGGCTTGGTGAATAGATCAGCTAACTGAAAGTCAGTTGGGATAAAATGAAGTTCTATATCACCATTCATCACATGATCTCTGATAAAATGATACCTGATTTCGATGTGTTTGGTCTTTGAGTGTAGCACTGGATTGTTGGCTATATCGATGGCACTTGTGCTGTCGCAATAGATTGGAATCTTTGAGAGCCGAAGGTCATAGTCCAGTAGTTGATTTCGCATCCACAAGACCTGAGAACAACAGCTTCCAGCGGCTACGTACTCAGCTTCAGCGGTTGAGGTGGACACTGAGTTTTGCTTTTTACTTGTCCAACTCACCAGCTTTCCACCCAGGAGCTGACAGCCTCCTGTGGTGCTTTTCCTTTCCAATTTGCAACCTGCAAAATCACTATTTGAATAGGCGAAAGACCTAGGTTAGGAGTACCCTTAAGGTAACGAAAGATTCGATTTACAGCTATCAAATGAGATTCCTTGGGTTCAGCTTGATATCGTGCACACAAACAGGTTGCATACATAATATCAAGTCGGCTAGCTGTAAGATAAAGAAGTTGTAGAGGAGATGACACTGAGGAGACTTGCTTAGACTTGAAGCTTGCTTTGGTCTGTTTCCCTTTCTCACACGCTAAACATAAGGACTCTTTGGCGTATGAGTGTTGAGGTAGACCAGTGACCAACTCTTTAGAAGAAAGAGTATTCAGTGTCTTGAAGTTGAGATGCAGAGCCTCTTATGCCATAGCCAGTTGACATCAGATGAGGCTTTTGAGAAGAAACGGGAGTTCTCAGTGGTAGTAGAGTCCATGTTTATTACATAAACAGTTTCCATACGATAACCGTTGAGAGCTATCTTCTCCTTTTTGTCAGTGACAAAGCAGGATTCCTTAGTGAAAATCACTTTGTTATCCTTGTCACACAGCTGACTTATGCTTAGAAGATGATGCTTCAGTCCTTCAACATATGCAACTCTTCTGAAAGTGGTTGTACCATTAGAGAGTACACCGAATCCTCGGGTATAGCCTTTTCCATTTCCACCGAAGGTCACTGAAGGGCCCTTCTCTTCCTTATACTCAGTGAGCAAGTTTTTCTTTCCAGTCATGTGTCTTGAGCATCCGCTATCGAGATACCAGATACCATTCCGAACCTGCAAACAAAGGAAGATTAGTTTGACTTGGGCACCCATTTAACCATGGGTCTACATTTGTCAGTGGTGGTAGAGGAAGTGGAAGGGTCAGCAATCTTCGCAGCATTTGAAGATTCAGCTTCAGAACTTGTCTTCACTTTGGTTAATTTCTTAACCTCAGTGGTCTTCTTTGCCTTGGGGGCATTAATCTTCACCTTAGCTAACTTTTCAGCTTTGGTGGCTGTAGGGCACTTACTAGCAATATGATCGGTAAGTCCAGAGTGATAACATTTCCTATAGCTAAAAGTAGCTTTAGGACCATTTGCATGCTTAGTCATTAATTTTAAATGAGCAGGGCCAGCACCAAGAATATCTTTAGCGTCAGATCTTGGGGGAACTTGAGGTTCATCAAGATTCTTAGCTAGAAAGTTCAGCTTGATCCTAGGAGGGGATCGTTGAGCATTTTCATAAACCTTATCCTTAGAGGATGAGGAATGATTAACTGAAGGTTTAACATTCTTCAGGTTTGGTATTTTGATACCCTTATGAGGTTTTGGATAAACAATTTTCTCTTTACCTTTAGAAGTTAAGGTAGAGATTTCCTCTGGAATGGGAGTTTTAGAAGAGGAACACTGAGATGAGGAAGTGTCAGGAATAGAGGACACGAACATTCCAAACTTAAGAATGGAATGATCAGTGGTTGGTTCTTTAGCGTCAGCTTTGTAACCAAGACCACGTTTGTCACTCAGAGGAATCTGAGACTTAATTATCTCAGTGATCGTTGTTGAGGATTTATACCATCCTTCAACAGTAGCTTGTTCAGCTTTTAATGCAACGATAGCTTCTTCTCGTTCGATTTTGACTAGCTGATTTATATGAACTTGATCTTTCAAGTCTTCTTCAATTTTAGAAAGCTTTTCTATTTGAAGGTGACAGTTTTTAAGTTGTTCAGTGAGATCAATATTTTGATTTTCAACAACAGTTTTGCCATTCATGGCATCATATAAACTCATAGTCAAGAGATCGATCTTTCGAAGACTATCAGCTTCATCAATATTTGAGATATTGGTAAAGAAAGAAGGTGATATCTTGGTAGCAGAGGTTGAAGTAGAGGGAATGTTAGTATTTTCTTCCTCATCTTCGATTTTGGCCATGAGACAGAGATTGGCCTCATCATCATCTTCAGAGTCAGATGATTCTTCTTCATCAGAAGCAGCCCAATCATAGTCAGCCATCAGGCCTTTGCCTTTCTTCTTAAAGCCTTTCAGCTTTGCATACTTTTCTTTCAGCTTTTGATACTTGTCATCTCTAGCCCTGGGGTTGGAGGATTTCTTGGAGAAAGCTGAGGTTCTAGAAACTTTCTTTGACCTACACTCGCTAGCAAAATGTCTAATCTTTTCACAGTTATAGCAAGTAGCAGTAGCCTTATCAACAGGGGTTGATGATCTAGGCTTGTTAGTGAGAGCAAGAGGTTTGTTCTTTCTGAAATTTTTCTTTTTGGCGAATCTCCTGAACTTATTAGATAGGAGAGCCATAGATTCATCAAGATCTGAAGAGTCAGGATCTGATGAGCATTCAGAGTTAGTCTCCAACTCAGTGATAGTAATAGAATATCGCTGAGTGGAAGGTGACTCTGAGATTAAAGCAACAAGGGTGCTTTTGGAATCTTTTACAAGATTTTTCTTAAGATGACTCGACTGCTCATGATTGAGCATAGTGCCATATAAGGTAGAAAGATTCATAGATTTTAGATCCTTTGACAGCTTGAGACACATTGAATAACTGTCCCAGCTTTCAGGTAAACATTCTAACAACTTTGTCATAATTTCAAAGTTAGAATATTCCTTAACAACGGTTTTTAGATCAATTATTAAACAGTTAAAGCGTTGGTGAACTTCAGAGAGAATTTCATTCTTACCACAAATAAAGCTTTCATACTGTCTTACCAGGTTGATCTTTCTTGAGTCCTGGACTTCAGTTGTACCTTCATATTGAACACAGATTGTGTCCCACATGGATTTGAAGGTTTTCAGGTTCATGACGGAATGGTAGACTTCGTCAGGAAGAGCCATGGAGAGGATGGATCTGACTTTGGTGTCGAGATCCACTTTCTTCTTATCTTCATCAGTCCACAGATGAATTTCCTTTGGAACCAATCTTTCTGGAATAGCACCTCTATTCTCAGTGGCTGGAACTTCAGGATCAATTCTAATAGGAACATATGGACCATTTTCGATGTAATAAGGTATAGTTGGCTCTACACCTTCTAAGAAGAGTATCATCCTATTTTTCCATAGATTAAAGTTATCTCTGGAGAATCTAGGGGGTTTTGCAAGAGAACCGTTATCAATATAGTTTGTGTTTGTGTTGGTAGCCATTATGAGAAATAGCAAGGAAGAGAAAAGATTAGTATAAGCAATATCTTGTTTATGAGTTTAAACAAACTTGCTCTGATAACACTTGTTGTTCCCGAAGGGGTTATACAAGTTTGTAGAAGAGGGGGGTTGAATACAAACACACGATTTTTACTTTCTAAATTGTTTATTGATATAATCAAACAATTTACAACTTGTTGCGGAAACAAGATTAAGGACTAATCCTAATCTAAACAAGTTATGAGAAACACTAAGTTTCTTGCACTAGAATTAAGACAGAAGGAGATAAGGAAATTACGAATAATATCCTAACACAAAGATAGTAGAGAGAAGAAGAATGGCCGAGCACTTCATTTCTGAAGTAGAGTTCTTCTTATATACTGCATGCATTAAATGTGTAGCAGTACAACTTTACACGTGGCAGCAGCTGATTGGTTGCATGGTTTGACCCTTGTAGACAACTTAGTAGCCGCATGATGTACAGTGTAGAATCAGAGTTGGTTGTACGATCCTGGACAAAAGGGATGTCCTTTCTGACATTATCGTACAGAGGCGTGCAAGGGAGGTAAGACAAAAGTAACTTGTAGAGGAAGACCTCATGATCAGCGTTCACTGAATAGATCTTTATCAGCAAGTGATAAAGTTCAGCGTTCGCTGAAGTCTTCTACTTGTAACTTCACGTTGAGTGGACAAATCTTTGCTTCGCTAATATCCGCATCAGTTCATTAGTAGACTTGTCGCTAGTTCTTGGGCTTGATCTTCGACTTCAGCGTAGAACCTTTGTTGACGTGAAACTTGTCTTTAGGGATCATAAGTAAACAACTATAACTTATCAGCGATCATCTTTAAGACTGAACAGGCTCAGAGCTTATGGATGAACCGTGTTCGCTGAATGTTAAAATTAAAGAGCATGAGTTTCCTATCAGCGGTATTGTAGAGACATAGTACTTTTCAGCGATAGTGAAACTCTAATACATATTGTCTACTTACAATTTTCACCAAGTGTTTCTTAAAAAGTCATTATCAAATCACTGAGGGTTTGGATCAACAGTTCTTTCTAATTTTATATATTTGGTTATTCTAATTTAATTTATATATATATATATATATATATATATATATATATATATATATATGTGTGTGTGTGTGTGTGTGTGTGTGTGTGTGTGTGTTTCTATCGTTTTTGTACATATTACTATATTGATAATAATAAGTTTTAGTTTTGATTATAATTTTAACTATATATATATATATATATATATATTGATTCATAATAATTTTTTATTTTATGTATTGATTTTAGTAGTCATATTAAATGTAATAAGTATTGATTTAATTAGTGAAATTAAATGTAATAAGCATATTATTTATCAATGAGAGAGTTAGTAATAAGTATTTGATTATATATTAAATTTATTTAATGATATTAAATGTAATAAGTATAATTCATTTATTAAAGAAGGGGTTAATAATAAGTATTTAATTATATACTGATTCTAATTTTATTCATATATATTGTTTTTTAAATAATATATATAAAGAGTGTTATATAAAATAATATAACTGACAATGATCATAAGTTATTATATTGATGTTAATAATAGTCATCTTCAATTATTTATAAATGTTCGAGTTTTTTTATTTGCTTGAGACTGTTTCTTCAAGGCTTAGTTTTCTTAGTAGAAAATCTTGAAAAAAGAGATTTTAGTCATATTATATCAATTATAATTTCATTTTTATACATACTTGGATTTCAATTTAAATTAAAACAAATGCAATTGAAATAATTATATATTGATGATTGTAATAAGTTGTTCGATCTTTCTAATTTTATATATTTGGTTATTCTAATTTAATTTATATATATATATATATATATATATATATGTTTCTATCATTTTTGTACATATTACTATATTGATAATAATAAGTTTTCGTTTTGATTATAATTTTAACTATATATATTGATTCATAATAATTTTTTATTTTATGTATTGATTTTAGTAGTCATATTAAATGTAATAAGTATTGATTTAATTAGTGAAATTAAATGTAATAAGCGTATTATTTATCAATGAGAGAGTTAGTAATTAAGTATTTGATTATATATTAAATTTATTTAATGATATTAAATGTAATAAGTATATTTCATTTATTAAAGAAGGGGTTAATAATAAGTATTTAATTATATATTGATTTTAATTTTATTCATATATATTGTTTTTTAAATAATATATATAAAGAGTGTTATATAAAATAATATAACTGACAATGATCACAAGTTATTATATTGATGTGAATAATAGTCATCTTCAATTATTTATATTAATTATAAACATTTTATTATTAAAAATACACATATTATTATATTCAATTATCATCTAATTAGAACTATACATATTGATCGTAATTTCATTTATATGATGAGTTCTTCAATATGTTGATTATATATATATATATATATATATATATATATATATATATATTCTTTGAATGTTATGTGAAAAAAATAGAATAATGTGAAATAAATTAAATAAACAAATTTAGGTGTAAACAAAGACTATGAATAGATTAATTAATTAAACATTTTGCTAATAACTACATCATAAAATGCAAAATTTGAGGAGAAATTTTTTTTGGGATTGAGATGCCTAGAAAATGTCATCTCATATGGTTTTTCTTATAAAATTACAAATTGGAATATAATAAAGTATGTAGACATAAAAGAATGAGAAGAAAAATCCACAACAAAAACCAAGGTAACAATTGTTAATAAATTGAATGAAAAACCAAAAACTTACAAAACATTAAGAAAATGCAAAATTTGAACGGAAAAAAGAAGAAATTTGGGATTGAGATGCTTAGAAAATGCCATCTCATGTGGTTTTTCTTATAAAATTACAAATTGAAAATTAAGAAACTATGTAGAAATAAAAGAATGAGAAGAAAAATCCACAACAAAAACCAAGGTAACAATTGTTAATAAATTGAATGAAAAACCAAAAACTTACAAAACATTAAGAAAATGCAAAATTTGAGGGAAAAAAAAAGAAGAAATTTGGGATTGAGATGCTTAGAAAATGCCATCTCATGTGGTTTTCCTTATAAAATTACAAATTGAAAATTAAGAAACTATGTAGACATAAAATAATGAGAAGAAAAAAATCCACAACAAAAACCAAGGTAACAATTGTAAATAAATCGAATGAAAAACCAAAAACTTATTTTACAAAAATATGTAAAACTCACAAAACATAAAAAAATATATGCAATTTTTTTATTGAAAAAAACAATGATATTGATTGGGAATACACACACATACATATATCAACACTATATAACTCACATAAATTATTACCTGGAAATTTTATGGAGGATGAACAACAATA
The DNA here is from genome assembly GCA_033807775.1 of Saussurea involucrata. Lineage (NCBI taxonomy): Eukaryota > Viridiplantae > Streptophyta > Magnoliopsida > Asterales > Asteraceae > Saussurea > Saussurea involucrata. The sequence goes on along the minus strand of CM066317.1, from coordinate 51,126,017 downwards.
TCGACGGAAAGTAATTCTACAAAGAACAAACAACAAACAAGCATACAAACCTAAGACAACATAGTATAGAACATAAAAGTTGTTAATTCCATGTTATGAAGCATTAGGTTGTAGTTTATATATAATTTTGTTGTAGGTTTCTCTAATTAATAAATGGAAAGATGAAAAGACTAAAATTAATGTGTCTATTAGGCCATCCGTAACCCAGCGGGGATGGGCTCGGGATGGAGGGCGGTATGGTGCGGGATGGGGTACGCCTCATGCGGTATCAGCGGGAAGGGATGGAATGCGGGATCCCCACCCCGTTTCATCCCGAAGCATTTAAAAAAAAGGGTTTGGTCCAATAAGAAGTCAACACGTGGATTAGATAAATGAAATAAGAATTAAAATAAATGAGGTGGCAAAAGGGTTTGAGGGAATGGGGTACGGGTGGTTAGGGATCGTTAGGGATCGAGTGAGGGATGGAAGAAAAGCTGATGTGGCGCTGATGTGGAGTGGAATATTTGAAAGATTCCCTCCATGGGGTACTGATGGCCTAAGAAGTTTGATAGTTTGGAAATTAAAGTTAATTAAAGTGGAAGATAAATTACCAAAGAAACCTTCATATAATGAAATACACAATCTTCATTTAGGGGTAGAATTGTCATTTATGAGAAGTTTTTTATTTAAAAAAATCAAAACTATGAGAAAATAAAGAAATGTGAAAGAAGGCTTCTCATGATGCTACATAAGCAACTCCACATTTTGCTTTTATATATACTAGGTAATAGCACCGCGCCTTGCGCGGTGAAAACAAATATTATGATAAACATTAATATACTGTATTAATAAAATTATTGATTTATAAGCACTTGTTATATTACTTAAAAACAAAGAATAAAAAATATTTTATTAAATAAGTATTGATTTATAATCATTGTTAGGTTACTAAAAAAAATATAAACATTGGAAATAAAATAATTTAAAAGTTTTGATTTATCATCATTGTTAACTTACTAAGAAAAACAAAAACTAAATAAATAAAAAATATACACTATTAGATAAGTTCTAATTTATAAGTATCTTTAGCTTACACAAAAAAATATAGATAAATAAAAATATATTTTTGATTTATAAGCATTGTTGGCTTAATAAAAAATAAGTATTTATTTACATTGATTGTTATTTATCTTAATAAAATAAGTTCATATATTATTTCATTCATTTAACGTTACAAAGTAAAAAAAAAACTCAATAATAATAATAAAATGATCATCTTTATCAAATAGTGATTTTAATGTTAAAGAATATAAGCATTGGAAATAAAAAATATTAAAAGTTTTGATTTATCATCATTGTTAACTTACTAAGAAAAATAAAAAAATACAAATATACAATATTAAATAAGTTTTGGTTTATAAGTATTGTTAGCCTACACAAAAAAAATGTAAATAAGCAAAAATATATTTTTGATTTATAAGCATTGTTGGCTTAATAAAAAAAATAAGTATTGATTTATAATGATAGTTATTTATCTTAATAAAATAAATTCATATAATATTTCACTCATTTAACCTTACAAAGTAAAATAAATAAATAAATAAACTCATTAATAATAATAAAATAATCATCGTTATCAAATAGTGATTATAATTTTATAAAAATATGTGAACGTTGAATTTATTAAATTATGGGTTGATTAAATAAATAAATACTTTAATTTAAAATCAATAATAAAATATAGAAAATGAAAAGGTGAAGACATTCAGTGCTACATTTTCTATTTAAAAAAAAATTAAAAATCTCACAAAATTTTAAAGCCTCAATGGTGGCCTCTCCTTAACTCACTCTCTCATGTTCTCCTTTATATATATATATATATATATATATATATTGATTACAAAGTAAAATAAATAAATAAATAAACTCATTAATAATAATAAAATAATCATCGTTATCAAATAGTGATTATAATTTTATAAAAATATGTGAACGTTGATGAAAGTCCAGGATACACTCTTACAATCAAATATGAACAATTAAGATTGTATTCACAGCAACTGGTCATATGATTTATTAACAATCTGTGAATTACAAGATATTACAATGAATTTCTCTAAATGGATTCACCAAAGATTATATCAAAGATTCTTTAAAGATTAGCCAAAGATTCAGTTAGCTACAGTTGCTAACTCCTATATATACTGTAGAGAATAGCTAAAGCTACAGTACATATGAGAAACAGACTAATAGAACAATTACACGTGTCCTAATTAGTAACTGAATATAACAGATAATATCCCAAGATATGAATTCTGAACATACTTCTGAATAAGCGCTTCAGAACATTTGTCTTCATAGTCAGAAGTTCTGAGTCTCCTACTCAGAACTCTGAACCTTCTAGTCAGAATCCAACACTTAGAATCTTTTTGAGATTTCTCACTCAGAACTTCTGAGTCTTCTACTCAGAACTTCTGAGTCTTCTGAGTCTTCTTTAGTCTTCTTACTCAGAACTCAACACTTGTGTTTTTGACAAAACTCTAGACCTAACAGTTGAATTTATTAAATTATGGGTTGATTAAATAAATAAATACTTTAATTTAAAATCAATAATAAAATATAGAAAATGAAAAGGTGAAGACATTCAATGCTACATTTTCTATTTAAAAAAAATTCAAAAGTCTCACAAAATTTTAAAGCCTCAATGGTGGCCTCTCTTTAACTCACTCTCTCACATTCTCCTTTATATATGTATATATATATATATATATATATATATATTGATATATAGATTCTTTAATCAGTCAGCTAAAAATCAAGAAAACCTCAAGTCCAATTATAAGTCCTGGAGAAACCTCAAATCCAATTATAAGCCCAGCAGAAACCTAAATCCAAATCTTAAAAACCCTAGAAAAATACTAATTAAACGCATCTCAACTTTGCTAGATTTTGTTTCTCACTTGTTAACTTCAAAAACAAATCAAACCCAGAAATTAAGTTAGTGTCTTTTCCCTTGAAGAACCAAACCATAAGAAAGCATCTTTGGGGATTTCAATGGTTGAATTGGGAATAAAAGTGAGAAGAAATTGAAGAGGCACACTTGATTAGCAAAGAGGTATTCAAAGTTGGCTATTCAATCTTGATGTTGAGGTAGCATCTTTAGGCTATAATAGAGCCGAGTCGCCGAGAGCAGCAGCGAGCAACCAACAGTTAAGTATTCGTGATGGCAGCAGCCACTAGTGGTGAGCGACCGGCAACAGTCTGACAGTGAGCGCCTGAGGGTCGACTGAGGGTTCTCGCCATTTTCGTGTCTGAGTTCTTGAGAGGGCGAGAGGCGCTGAGGGAGTTTTGATTTTGACTTTGGAAAGTTCAAAGTTGGACACTTCACACTTGAACCCAAACTTTTACATTATTGGACTAGACAATAAGACGAGGAGGGGTTGAGTTTATTTTAATACATTGAAATTGGATTGCTTCTATATGAGTTGAAAAAAACGCAGAGCCCTCGCCACTTCGCTCCTAGTAGCCCCAATGGCGGTCCGCCCCTAGTTTAGAGAACTATAGAAAATTTCTCATAGCAATCTGGTTGCTCTCTAAAACATTTTTAGTTCATGTTATTTATTTTCATGTTTGAAATGTTTTTTTCGAGCTACATGGGGGACTGAGTTTATTTTAATACATTGAAATTGGATTGCTTCTATATGAGTTGAAAAACACACAGGGCCCTCGCCACTATTAGCCCCAATGGCGGTTCGCCCCTAGTATAGAGAACTATAGAAAATTGTTCATAGCAATTTGGTTGCTCTCTAAAACATTTTTAGTTCATGTTATTTATTTTCATGTTTGAAATGTTTTTGTCGAGCTACATGGGGGGACTGAGTTTATTTTAATACAGTGAAATTTGATTACTTCTATATGAGTTGAAAAAAACGCAGGGCCCTCGCCCCTAGTAGCCCCAATGGCGGTCCGCCCCTAGTTTAGAGAACTATAGAAAATTGCTCATAGCAATCCGGTTGCTCTCTAAAACATTTTTAGTTCATGTTATTTATTTTCATGTTTGAAATGTTTTTGTCGAGCTACATGGGGGGACTGAGTTTATTTTAATACATTGAAATTGGATTGCTTCTATATGAGTGGAAAAAACGCAGGGCCCTCGCCCCTAGTAGCCCCAATGGCGGACCGCCCCTAGTTTAGAGAACTATATAAAATTCCTCATAGCAATCTGGTTGCTCTCTAAAACATTTTTAGTTCATGTTTTTTATTTTCATGTTTGAAATGTTTTTAATGAGCTACATGGGGGGACTGAGTTTATGTTAATACATTGAAATTGGATTGCTTCTATATGAGTTGAAAAAAACGTAGGACCCTCGCCCCTAGTAGCCCCAATGGCGGTCTGCCCCTAGTTTAGAGAACTATAGAAAATTGCACATAACAATCTGGTTGCTCTCTAAAACATTTTTAGTTCATGTTATTTATTTTCATGTTTCAAATGTTTTTGTCGAGCTACATGGGGGGGGGGGCTGAGTTTAATTTAATACATTGAAATTGGATTGCTTCAATATGAGTTGAAAAAAACGCACGGCCTCGCCCCTAGTAGCCCCAATGGCGGCCCGCCCCTAGTTTAGAGAACTATAGAAAATTGCTCATAGCAATCTGGTTGCTCTCTAAAACATTTTTAGTTCATGTTATTTATTTTCATGTTTGAAATGTTTTTGTCGAGCTACATGGGGGGGACTGAGTTTATTTTAATACATTGAAATTGGATTGCTTCTATATAAGTTGAAAAAATCGCAAAGGCCCTCGCCCCTAGTAACCCCAATGGAGGTCCGCCCCTAGTTTAGAGAACTATAGAAAATTGCTCATAGCAATCTGGTTGCTCTCTAAAACATTTTTAGTTCATGTTATTTATTTTCATGTTTGAAATGTTTTTGTCGAGCTACATGGGGGGACTGATGTAATAACCCAAATTAAGCAATATGCCTTAATTGAAAGTTAGGGACCATAAATGTTTATTGTTAAAACTCAAGGGGTTGAAAAAGGAAAATGGGAAAGCAATTCCCTTCTTGTGCGCCGCATTCTACATTAGAATAGAAGAAACACCTTTTTTCATTTAGGGTTAAGTGTTGTTGTGAGTGTGGCTGCATACCGAGAAGAGGCAAAAAGAGATAAAGAAGAAAGGAGCTGGTATGTGTGTCCTGTGTGTGTGTGCGCCGGGATTAATCAGCAGGAGACAGCCGGCGAGAGAGAGAGACAACCGGCGAGAGAGAGAGAGAGAGGGAGACGACGGAGAAGAGAGAGACGAAGAGAGAGAGAGGCGGCGGGGAGAGGAAGATAGTGGTCGCCGGCGGTTGACTGCTGGTGGTGGTCGCCGGCTGTTAGCTGCTGGTGTGGTCGCCGGCGGTTGACTGCTGGTGGTGGCCGCCGGCGGTTGGCTACTGGTGGTGGTCGCCGGTGGTTGGCTACTGGTGTTGGTCGCCGGCGGTTGGCTGTCGGTGGTGGTCACCGGCGGTGGCGAGGTTTGACAGCAGTTTTTCCGTTTCATGAGGTTTCATTTTGGTAAGAAACCATTCCCTTATGTATTCTCTTATGCATATAGTGGTAGATTTGTTAGTGCTTTCACAACAGATTCTAAGTCCTCGTCATGTTTGTTATGTAGTTTGCTTCCGATTGAAATGTGATTTTATTAGCAATCCAATTAAGGTATTGATAGAGTTTTGATGCTAGTTCATATTGTCAAAGTTAAAATCAAATGTGTTGTGAGTTTCTTGGTTAAGGAATAATTTGTATTTGATAATAAAAGAAGGGATGTTGTCAATTGTGTAGAATTAGAATAATGGCGAAGAATGTGGGTTTATTCGTAATCACCGGTCTTTCGGAACCGTGTGTACCGGAGGTCGACCCGTAACTCAAATTGGACCGAATTGAGTGTTGGGCCGAAAGAATTATTAAGTCCTTTTGGGCTTAGTTATTAAAATTGGGCTTAGTTATTAATAAAGTCTATAATTATAATAAAGGCCTAGTATGTAATTGGTAGCCTATTTATTTATTTAATTTGGGCTACATTATTAGTAACATTATCTAATATTGATATTTAGGATCCAGTGTTATTACTATTATGTTGAGAATCTAGAGTTGGGTATTTTACTGGATCCGGTATAGCATTTCACTTGGATGGATAAGCAAAGACCACTAACTATGATTTTTGGACTAGAAGTGTAATCCGCCAACTTAGATAAGTTTGGGTTGAGTTCGGGATTTAACTCGAGTAATAAATGAACGAATTATGACGTACGTTATTAATATAATAGGTGTTCCACCTAGAGACCGGAAGTGTAGGTGAGAAGCTTGGAGCGAGCAAGCCAGGTGAGTTCCCTAAACCTCTTACGACGTAAATGTTAAATGATTCTTTTACTGATTATGGTTTTAACAAGCATGAAATATTTATGAACTTATATGCATGGAAGGAAAGGAATGTTTGATATGTTGAAATGATGCGCATGATTTATAAAGAGTCAAATGCTTTTATGAAACGTATGTGCATGTTATGTGATGTCGGTCTGTACTGTGGGATTAATGAGCCTCGGGATCTGATGATCCTTGGGTATGTATGACGAGACGGTAGGTTGGAATTCGTTTCCTCCTAGGCGGGTATCGGGGAGTCTGCCTGGGCCCCGATACGAGAGGGCGAGAGGGGAGTCTGCTTGGGCCCCGATCGCAAATGGTTAAGTGATCCATTACACAGTGCAGTACCATATGTGATGACTTGTGATGCATTTTAACAAATGATTTCATATTGTATATACATGTTGTTTTATGGAGGGAATTCACTAGACCTTTTGGTCTAACCCTCGCTTTTCAAAACTAAACCATTTTCAGGTAAGCTTTTAGTGGAAGGCTCAGATAAGTGAGCAAGAGCAAGATAGGGTGCAGACGCAGCTAGAGACTGTACCAGTACCTCTTATAGAAGTAGACTATTCTCAGTTGTGTATAGGTTGTTTCCGCCAACCTTAGTTTATGTATGATGTAACGAAAATTTTGGGACCCAGATTTGTAAATTTTATGCTTAAATGCTATGTTTGTTCTATTGTACTTTTGGGCTGTTACAAATGGTATCAGAGCCAGGTTTAAGGGATTTAGGTGACCGGACGGGCCTAAACTTAAACTTGGGGGTAGAAATCACAACTGAGAATCAGGAAATGTGTTAGGAAAGCACTATTATTGATTTAAGGAATGCGTTAGGAGGACACTATAGTGGAAATAGGACTAATAGGGTACCGAGGACAGTCATGTAAGGTAAGTTTGGGATTACACCTGGCCAGTGTAATTGTGAATTTACAGGTACATGTGCGTGCTTGATCTGCCTTATTATTCCGAAGTTGTAGTCTAAAACTAGTCAGGTGTCGTGTTCCATTACTCTAGAATGCCAGCAAGATCCCTGAGAGGAAGATTGAGACCCATTGTTGGGAAAGTATCATAAGAAAGCGTTCATGATGTGATGTATGTATACATCGTAGAGAAGTAATGTTGCTTAGAATGTTATGAGTCGTCTAGAGGTAACTCTTCATGGAGTCGGAGAGGATGAATGTTTAAGTTTGGGTAGGGCTCCTGTTTCTAGAGAGTCCCAGTTCTAGGAATCGTGGGATAGATCAGTTCGGATAGAAAGGAAGGACAGTGTCGAGACGTTGAAAGTGTCAATGAAGCTCTGATTTCTTAATCGAGCTTTTCAAAGGCAGGGTAAATGAAATGAGATACCTTTAGTGAAATGAAAGAAGGTAGAAGTAGAAAATGAGATAGTGATTAAAACGAAATATTATGAAAGGGGTTGAGTAAGTGAGATGTGGAAAGCGTGTTCAGCAAGTTGTTGTATGACCGAGAGGGCGACCGTTGGTCGTAGGTAGAATGTCAAGAATAAGCTAAGCGAGTAAAGCAGTTGACCTTGTTAGAGTGAGTAGCCTTCAAATGCAAGTAGAGTCTCATGCATGGTGTCCTTTTATGTAACATGAAATTTTCACGATTTAAGTTAAACGTGTAAAGATAAATTTTGAACGAAAATGAGTCAGAATGTGCGCGTATATGTTTAAAGAAAAAGGTGATTTCATTCACATGGCACAATGAAGTTTCGAGTTTTATGATTTGTAAAGTATTTCACTCTTCTCATGATGAGTTAAATTATTGCAAAAGTCAAGAAAACGATTGAATGTAAAACTTTTATAACCAAAATGAGTAATGACATGTTGAATTATTTATGAGTACGAAAACCGACTGGTTTACTTTGTGTCGATAATTTCTTTCAGGATGTGGTCGTATGAAAATATTTTCACTTAATATATTTCCGTCGTAACGACATATTTTGGGTGGAGTAAGATTAAGTTTATGGAAAGTTGCATGCGAACGATACTCGAGATCGTTGTGCAGGGCATTAAATTTTTAAGAATGATGGGGGCATGTGTACCCAATATGTTTTCAAGTGTTGCTTATTGAAAATGATGAAAGGTACGAAATGATTTATCTATTGCGTTGTCATGCATGAAGGCTATGAACTCACTAGGTCGTAGGATGTTGCATTTTAAAGCTAAGAAAGAACTCAGAGAGTGGAAAGTTGTTGGTCAGATCAGGAGAGAACGTTGTAGTATCAGGATATGTGTTCTGGCAGTAGTGGATTATAGTATCGGTTGTATGAGGGTTTATACCCTTGTTCGGTAATTCGAAGTACGGTTGTCAAGGTGATGGTTTTTAGCGACTCGTAAAAGAGTGGTGTGGTAAGGAAGAATGAAATGCCCGTGACGTGGAAATGTGAATCTTGAGGTGAGCTTGTAACGTTGATGTTACAGGAGTTGGTTACGAAAGGAGGGAGACGGATCATGAAGATGATTCAATATGTTAGAAGGACTAGGTTCCGTAAGGGATCCATATTGAAAAATAAGTTAAGAAAGTAATTTCAGGTTGCCTGTTGTTGTGGAAGTCGATAGTTGCGTAAGAACGGCCATGAGAGAATTGGTCTGCAGTATGATGTTATGAGAGAGGAATGTGCAGTTATGTAATGGCAATAATTGTCAATTTAAATGTACCAGCCAATGTCGTAGTGAGGTGATGTTAGAGAAAAAGAAATCTTCAGATAGAAGCTTTTGGGGGTCCGGATGAGATGTACGATCTGTTAACCAGATTGTTGGAGCACATAGGGTGTAAAGTGACTTTTGGTGTGATTATGATCGGGATAGAAGAACAGAGTAGTGGTGGGAGTTTTCCCAAAGGAGAAACCAAGTGTTTTTTTGGTTGTAAGAGTCGCTAAGTAGGTATATGTTGGGATCATTGGAAGTTTAAAGAGGATGAAGAGTGTGTTAGTCAAATTGTGTTATAGTAAATGCTAAATCTCTAAAGAGCATGAGTTGTTTCTTATGTGTGAGGGAATGATCCTAGAAGAAAACCTTTGGAAATTTGGTTATGTTTGAAGAATGACTTGATGAGGATCATGGGTCGGAGTGGTAATATGATCATTAGTTGATTTGAGACGTCATGATAGTTGTATAAGCCTTTGAGTGGTTGATTAAGATGTTATGGATTTGTTAAGTAAGGGCATTTATTTGTTATTGCAGGAGATGTTACAATCCTACCGAGATCCTTACTAAGAACTGGTAAGAGAGAATCGATATGTTAAAGTGAGAAGTTGATGATAGTATGATGGAGTAAGTAATTCTCAAATTATTTTGAAAATTGTGAATTGTTGGGTTACTCAGTGGGAGATGTTAGTTAAGAAATCAGTTTCAACTGTTGGATTTTGTGAATACCAGCATAACGAGATGTTGAGGCTAAGTTATTATAGATGATAATTGTGAATACCAGCATAACGAGATGTTGAGGCTAAGTTATTATAGATGATAATTTATGGTGGATAGAAAGAAATGAGTTGCATCTCAATTTGAGTTTATCTTTTGGAATAGGTTGATAATTATAATTGAAATGAGTTGATCGAGTTAAAGTTGCTTGTGATAAAGAGAAGAAATTGTATTGTTTGGCGCGGTAAAGATTGGTGGTTTTATTGCACTAGCCGAGAAAGGCAGTTGAGTTCGGAAACTGTAAGGTGGTCATGAATCAAATAAGGTAAGTAGGGAGTGGTAAACATTGAGGTGCTTACAACTTTGTTCACATATTATGATTGATGAGATGGATTAAGAGAATTCTTGGGGAAGTGTTATCGAGGTTAACACACTGATCGTTAAGGAATTATTTAAGGTAAATCTAAGTAAGAAAGCTGAGATGACTTTTTATATAGCTATCTGATTTTATGGTCATTGTGGTTAATCGAAAGAATTTTGGGAACCGAGTTACGTGGTTCCTGAAATAATAGTGAAATAATAGTTCTAACTGGAAGATGAAAAATAAGACGATTGTATGTTACTGTTGTAAGCATATATTTTGAGTTTAATCTGGGTTGCGTAGCTAAGGCGTGAAGATATGTTGTTATTGTTTTGATATTAGAAAGAATTATTCCGAGAGTAGAGATTTAAACTTTGATGATCATTTTACGCCGGCTACCTTTGGAGTGAATTCCGGGACGGAATTCTATTAAGGAGGGGAGATTGTAATAACCCAAATTAAGCCATATGCCTTAATTGAAAGTTAGGGACCATAAGTGTTTATTGTTAAAAACTCAAGGGGTTGAAAAAGGAAAATGGGAAAGCAATTCCCTTCTTGTGCGCCGCATTCTGCATTAGAATAGAAGAAACACCTTTTTTCATTTAGGGTTAAGTGTTGTTGTGAGTGTGGCTACATACCGAGAAGAGGCAAAAAGAGAGAAAGAAGAAAGGAGCTGGTATGTGTGTCCTGTGTGTGTGTGCGTCGGGATTAATCAACAGGAGACAGCCGGCGAGAGAGAGAGACAGTCGGCGAGAGAGAGAGAGAGAGAGACGACGGAGAAGAGAGAGATAAAGAGAGAGAGAGAGAGGCGGCGAGGAGAGGGAGATGGTGGTCGCCGGCGGTTGACTACTGGTGGTGGTCGCCGACTGTTAGCTGATGGTGGTGGTCTCCAGCGGTTGGCTACTGGTGGTGGTCGCCGGTGGTTGGCTACTGGTGGTGGTCGCCGGCGGTTGGCTGTCGGTGGTGGTCACCGGCGGTGGCGAGGTTTGACAGCAGTTTTTCCGTTTCGTGAGGTTTCATTTTGGTAAGAAACCATTCCCTTATGTATTCTCTTATGCATATAGTGGTAGATTTGTTAGTGCTTTCACAACAGATTCTAAGTCCTCATCATGTTTGTTATGTAGTTTGCTTCCGATTGAAATGTGATTTTATTAGCAATCCAATTAAGGTATTGATAGAGTTTTGATGCTAGTTCATATTGTCAAAGTTAAAATCAAATGTGTTGTGAGTTTCTTGGTTAAGGAATAATTTGTATTTGATAATAAAAGAAGGGATGTTGTCAATTGTGTAGAATTAGAATAATGGCGAAGAATGTGGGTTTGTTCGTAATCATCGGTCTTTCGGAACCGTGTGTACCGGAGGTTGACCCGTAACTCAAATTGGACCGAATTGAGTGTTGGGCCGAAAGAATTATTAAGTCCTTTTGGGCTTAGTTATTAAAATTGGGCTTAGTTATTAATAAAGTCTATAATTATAATAAAGGCCTAGTATGTAATTGGTAGCCTATTTATTTATTTAATTTGGGCCACATTATTAGTAACATGATCTAATATTGATATTTAGGATCCAGTGTTATTACTATTATGTTGAGAATCTAGAGTTGGGTATTTTACTGGATCCGGTATAGCATTTCACTTGGATGGATAAGCAAAGACCACTAACTATGATTTTTGGACTAGAAGTGTAATCCGCCAACTTAGATAAGTTTGGGTTGAGTTCGGGATTTAACTCGAGTAATAAATGAACGAATTATGACGTACGTTATTAATATAATAGGTATTCCACCTAGAGACCGGAAGTGTAGGTGAGAAGCTTGGAGCGAGCAAGCCAGGTGAGTTCCCTAAACCTCTTACGACGTAAATGTTAAATGATTCTTTTACTGATTATGGTTTTAACAAGCATGAAATATTTATGAACTTATATGCATGGAAGGAAAGGAATGTTTGATATGTTGAAATGATGCGCATGATTTATAAAGAGTCAAATGCTTTTATGAAACGTATGTGCATGTTATGTGATGGCGGTCTGTACTGTGGGATCAATGAGCCTCGGGATCTGATGATCCTTGGGTATGTATGACGAGACGGTAGGTTGGAATTCGTTTACTCCTAGGCGGGTATCGGGGAGTCTGCTTGGGCCCCGATACGAGAGGGCGAGAGGGGAGTCTGCTTGGGCCCCGATCGTAAATGGTTAAGTGATCCATTACACAGTGCAGTACCATATGTGATGACTTGTGATGCATTTTAACAAATGATTTCATATTGTATATACATGTTGTTTTATGGAGGGAATTCACTAGACCGTTTGGTCTAACCCTCGGTTTTCAAAACTAAACCATTTTCAGGTAAGCTTTTAGTGGAAGGCTCAGATAAGTGAGCAAGATAGGGTGCAGACGCAACTAGAGACTGTACCAGTACCTCTTATAGAAGTAGACTATTCTCAGTTGTGTATAGGTTGTTTCCGCCAACCTTAGTTTATGTATGATGTAACGAAAATTTTGGGACCCAGATTTGTAATTTTATGCTTAAATGCTATGTTTGTTCTATTAACTTTTAGGCTGTTACAACTGAGTTTATTTTAATACATTGAAATTGGATTGCTTCTATATGAGTTGAAAAAAACGTAGGGCCCTCGCCCCTAGTAGCCCCAATGGAGGTCTGCCCCTAGTTTAGAGAACTATAGAAAATTGCTCATAGCAATCTGGTTGCTCTCTAAAACATTTTTAGTTCATGTTATTTATTTTCATGTTTGAAATGTTTTTGTCGAGCTACATAGGGGGACTGAGTTTATTTTAATACACTGAAATTGGATTGCTTCTATATGAGTTGAAAAAAAGCAGGGCCCTCGCCCCTAGTAGCCCCAATGGCGGTCCGCCCCTAGTTTAGAGAACTATAGAAAATTGCTCATAACAATATGGTTGCTCTTTAAAACATTTTTAGATCATGTTATTTATTTTCATGTTTGAAATGTTTTTGTCGAGCTACAAGGGGGACTGAGTTTATTTTAATACATTGAAATTGGATTGCTTCAATATGAGTTGAAAAAAACGTAGGGCCTCGCCCCTAGTAGCCCCAATGGCGGTCCGCCCCTAGTTTAGAGAACTATAGAAAATTGCTCATAGCAATCTGGTTGCTCTCTAAAACATTTTTAGTTCATGTTATTTATTTTCATGTTTGAAATGTTTTTGTCGAGCTACATGGGGGGGACTGAGTTTATTTTAATACATTGAAATTGGATTGCTTTTATATGAGTTGAAAAAAACGCAGGGACCTCGCCCCTAGTAGTCCCAATGGCGGTCCACCCCTAGTTTAGAGAACTATAGAAAATTGCTCATAACAATCTGGTTGCTCTCTAAAACAATTACACTTCATGTTATTTATTTTCATGTTTGAAATGTTTTTGTCGAGCTACATGGGGGGGACTGGGTTTATTTTAATACATTGAAATTGGATTGCTTCTATATGAGTTGAAAAAAACGCAGGGCCCTCGCCCCTAGTAGCCCCAATGGCGGTCCGCCCCTAGTTTAGAGAACTATAGAAAATTGCTCATAGCAATCTGGTTGCTCTCTAAAACATTTTTAGTTCATGTTTTTTATTTTCATGTTTGAAATGTTTTTGTCGAGCTACATGGGGGGGATTGAGTTTATTTTAATACATTGAAATTGGATTGCTTCAATATGAGTTGAAAAAAACGCAGGCCCTCGCCCCTAGTAGCCCCAATGGCGGTCCGCCCCTAGTTTAGAGAACTATAGAAAATTGCTCATAACAATCTGGTTGCTCTCAAAAACATTTTTAGTTCATGTTATTTATTTTCATGTTTGAAATGTTTTTGTCGAGTTACATGGGGGGACTGAGTTTATTTTAATACATTGAAATTGGATTGCTTCAATATGAGTTGAAAAAAACGCACGGCCTCGCCCCTAGTAGCCCCAATGGTGGTCCACCCCTAGTTTAGAGAACTATAGAAAATTGCTCATAGCAATCTGGTTGCTCTCTAAAACATTTTTAGTTCATGTTATTTATTTTCATGTTAGAAATGTTTTTGTCGAGCTACATGGGGGGACTGAGTTTATTTTAATACATTGAAATTGGATTCCTTCTATATGAGTTGAAAAAAACGCAGGCCCTCGCCCCTAGTAGCCACAATGGCGGTCCACCCCTAGTTTAGAGAACTATAGAAAATTGCTCATAGCAATCTCGTTGCTCTCTAAAATATTTTTAGTTCATGTTATTTATTTTCATGTTTGAAATGTTTTTGTCGAGCTACATGGGGGGACTGAGTTTATTTTAATACATTGAAATTGGATTGCTTCTATATGAGTTGAAAAAAACACACGACCCATCGCGGTTCGCCCCTAGTTTATAGAACTATAGAAAATTGTTCATAGCAATTTGGTTGCTCTCTAAAACATTTTTAGTTCATGTTATTTATTTTCATGTTTGAAATGTTTTTGTCGAGCTACATGGGGGGACTGGGTTTATTACATGGGGGGGCTGGGTTTATTACATGGGGGGACTGGGTTTATTTTAATACATTGAAATTGGATTGCTTCAATATGAGTTGAAAAAAACGCACGACCTCGCCCCTAGTAGCCCCAATGGCGGTCCACCCCTAGTTTAGAGAACTATAGAAAATTGCTCATAGCAATCTGGTTGCTCTCTAAAACATTTTTAGTTCATGTTATTTATTTTCATGTTAGAAATGTTTTTGTCGAGCTACATGGGGGGGACTGAGTTTATTTTAATACATTGAAATTGGATTGCTTCTATATGAGTTGAAAAAAACGCAGGGCCCTCGCCCCTAGTAGCCCCAATGGCGGTCCACCCCTAGTTTAGAGAACTATAGAAAATTGCTCATAGCAATCTCGTTGCTCTCTAAAACATTTTTAGTTCATGTTATTTATTTTCATGTTTGAAATGTTTTTGTCGAGCTACGTGCGGGGACTGAGTTTATTTTAATACATTGAAATTGGATTGCTTCTATATGAGTTGAAAAAAACGCAGGGCCCTCGCCCCTTGTAGCCCCAATGGCGGTCCACCCCTAGTTTAGAGAACTATAGAAAATTGCTCATAGCAATCTCGTTGCTCTCTAAAACATTTTTAGTTCATGTTATTTATTTTCATGTTTGAAATGTTTTTGTCGAGCTACGTGGGGGGACTGAGTTTATTTTAATACATTGAAATTGGATTGCTTCTATATGAGTTGAAAAAAACACACGACCCATGGCGGTTCGCCCCTAGTTTAGAGAACTATAGAAAATTGTTCATAGCAATTTGGTTGCTCTCTAAAACATTTTTAGTTCATGTTATTTATTTTCATGTTTGAAATGTTTTTGTCGAGCTACATGGGGGGGACTAGGTTTATTTTAATACATTGAAATTGGATTGCTTCTATATGAGTTGAAAAAAATGCACGGCCTCGCCCCTAGTAGCCCCAATGGCGGTCCACCCCTAGTTTAGAGAACAATAGAAAATTGCTCATAGCAATCTGGTTGCTCTCTAAAACATTTTTAGTTCATGTTAATTATTTTCATGTTTGTAATGTTTTTATCGAGCTACATGGGGGGCTGGGTTTATTTTAATACACTGAAAATGGATTGCTTCTATATGAGTTGAAAAAAAGCAGGGCCCTCGCCCCTAGTAGCCCCAATGGCGGTCCGCCCCTAGTTTAGAGAACTATAGAAAATTGCTCATAACAATCTGGTTGCTCTTTAAAACATTTTTAGTTCATGTTATTTATTTTCATGTTAGAAATGTTTTTGTCGAGCTACATGGGGGACTGAGTTTATTTTAATACATTGAAATTGGATTGCTTCAATATGAGTTGAAAAAAACGCAGGGCCTCGCCCCTAGTAGCCCCAATGGCGGTCCGGCCCTAGTTTAGAGAACTATAGAAAATTGCTCATAGCAATTTGGTTGCTCTCTAAAACATTTTTAGTTCATGTTATTTATTTTCATGTTTGAAATGTTTTTGTCGAGCTACATGGGGGGACTGAGTTTATTTTAATACATTGAAATTGGATTGCTTCTATATGAGTTGAAAAAAACACACGACCCATCGCGGTTCGCCCCTAGTTTATAGAACTATAGAAAATTGTTCATAGCAATTTGGTTGCTCTCTAAAACATTTTTAGTTCATGTTATTTATTTTCATGTTTGAAATGTTTTTGTCGAGCTACATGGGGGGACTGGGTTTATTACATGGGGGGGCTGGGTTTATTACATGGGGGGACTGGGTTTATTTTAATACATTGAAATTGGATTGCTTCAATATGAGTTGAAAAAAACGCACGACCTCGCCCCTAGTAGCCCCAATGGCGGTCCACCCCTAGTTTAGAGAACTATAGAAAATTGCTCATAGCAATCTGGTTGCTCTCTAAAACATTTTTAGTTCATGTTATTTATTTTCATGTTAGAAATGTTTTTGTCGAGCTACATGGGGGGGACTGAGTTTATTTTAATACATTGAAATTGGATTGCTTCTATATGAGTTGAAAAAAACGCAGGGCCCTCGCCCCTAGTAGCCCCAATGGCGGTCCACCCCTAGTTTAGAGAACTATAGAAAATTGCTCATAGCAATCTCGTTGCTCTCTAAAATATTTTTAGTTCATGTTATTTATTTTCATGTTTGAAATGTTTTTGTCGAGCTACATGGGGGGACTGAGTTTATTTTAATACATTGAAATTGGATTCCTTCTATATGAGTTGAAAAAAACGCAGGCCCTCGCCCCTAGTAGCCACAATGGCGGTCCACCCCTAGTTTAGAGAACTATAGAAAATTGCTCATAGCAATCTCGTTGCTCTCTAAAATATTTTTAGTTCATGTTATTTATTTTCATGTTTGAAATGTTTTTGTCGAGCTACATGGGGGGACTGAGTTTATTTTAATACATTGAAATTGGATTGCTTCTATATGAGTTGAAAAAAACACACGACCCATCGCGGTTCGCCCCTAGTTTATAGAACTATAGAAAATTGTTCATAGCAATTTGGTTGCTCTCTAAAACATTTTTAGTTCATGTTATTTATTTTCATGTTTGAAATGTTTTTGTCGAGCTACATGGGGGGACTGGGTTTATTACATGGGGGGGCTGGGTTTATTACATGGGGGGACTGGGTTTATTTTAATACATTGAAATTGGATTGCTTCAATATGAGTTGAAAAAAACGCACGACCTCGCCCCTAGTAGCCCCAATGGCGGTCCACCCCTAGTTTAGAGAACTATAGAAAATTGCTCATAGCAATCTGGTTGCTCTCTAAAACATTTTTAGTTCATGTTATTTATTTTCATGTTAGAAATGTTTTTGTCGAGCTACATGGGGGGGACTGAGTTTATTTTAATACATTGAAATTGGATTGCTTCTATATGAGTTGAAAAAAACGCAGGGCCCTCGCCCCTAGTAGCCCCAATGGCGGTCCACCCCTAGTTTAGAGAACTATAGAAAATTGCTCATAGCAATCTCGTTGCTCTCTAAAACATTTTTAGTTCATGTTATTTATTTTCATGTTTGAAATGTTTTTGTCGAGCTACGTGCGGGGACTGAGTTTATTTTAATACATTGAAATTGGATTGCTTCTATATGAGTTGAAAAAAACGCAGGGCCCTCGCCCCTTGTAGCCCCAATGGCGGTCCACCCCTAGTTTAGAGAACTATAGAAAATTGCTCATAGCAATCTCGTTGCTCTCTAAAACATTTTTAGTTCATGTTATTTATTTTCATGTTTGAAATGTTTTTGTCGAGCTACGTGGGGGGACTGAGTTTATTTTAATACATTGAAATTGGATTGCTTCTATATGAGTTGAAAAAAACACACGACCCATGGCGGTTCGCCCCTAGTTTAGAGAACTATAGAAAATTGTTCATAGCAATTTGGTTGCTCTCTAAAACATTTTTAGTTCATGTTATTTATTTTCATGTTTGAAATGTTTTTGTCGAGCTACATGGGGGGGACTAGGTTTATTTTAATACATTGAAATTGGATTGCTTCTATATGAGTTGAAAAAAATGCACGGCCTCGCCCCTAGTAGCCCCAATGGCGGTCCACCCCTAGTTTAGAGAACAATAGAAAATTGCTCATAGCAATCTGGTTGCTCTCTAAAACATTTTTAGTTCATGTTAATTATTTTCATGTTTGTAATGTTTTTATCGAGCTACATGGGGGGCTGGGTTTATTTTAATACACTGAAAATGGATTGCTTCTATATGAGTTGAAAAAAAGCAGGGCCCTCGCCCCTAGTAGCCCCAATGGCGGTCCGCCCCTAGTTTAGAGAACTATAGAAAATTGCTCATAACAATCTGGTTGCTCTTTAAAACATTTTTAGTTCATGTTATTTATTTTCATGTTAGAAATGTTTTTGTCGAGCTACATGGGGGACTGAGTTTATTTTAATACATTGAAATTGGATTGCTTCAATATGAGTTGAAAAAAACGCAGGGCCTCGCCCCTAGTAGCCCCAATGGCGGTCCGGCCCTAGTTTAGAGAACTATAGAAAATTGCTCATAGCAATTTGGTTGCTCTCTAAAACATTTTTAGTTCATGTTATTTATTTTCATGTTTGAAATGTTTTTGTCGAGCTACATGGGGGGACTGAGTTTATTTTAATACACTGAAATTGGATTGCTTCTATATGAGTTGAAAAAAAGCAGGGCCCTCGCCCCTAGTAGCCCCAATGGCGGTCTGCCCCTAGTTTAGAGAACTATAGAAAATTGCTCATAACAATATGGTTGCTCTTTAAAACATTTTTAGTTCATGTTATTTATTTTCATGTTTGAAATGTTTTTGTCGAGCTACATGGGGGACTGAGTTTATTTTAATACATTGAAATTGGATTGCTTCAATATGAGTTGAAAAAAACGCAGGGCCTCGCCCCAATGGCGGTTCGCCCCTAGTTTAGAGAACTATAGAAAATTGCTCAAAGCAATCTGGTTGCTCTCTAAAACATTTTTAGTTCATGTTATTTATTTTCATGTTTGAAATGTTTTTGTCGAGCTACATTGGGGGGGAGGGGGGGGACTGAGTTTATTTTAATACATTGAAATTGGATTGCTTTTATATGAGTTGAAAAAAACGCAGGGACCTCGCCCCTAGTAGCCCCAATAGCGGTTCGCCCCTAGTTTAGAGAACTATAAAAATTTGCTCATAGCAATCTGGTTGCTCTCTAAAACAATTTCAGTTCATGTTATTTATTTTCATGTTTGAAATGTTTTTGTCGAGCTACATGGAGGGGGGGGACTGGGTTTATTTTAATACATTGAAATTGGTTTGCTTCTATATGAGTTGAAAAAAACGCAGGGCCCTCGCCCCTAGTAGCCCCAATGGCGGTCCGCCCCTAGTTTAGAGAACTATAGAAAATTGCTCATAGCAATCTGGTTGCTCTCTAAAACATTTTTAGTTCATGTTTTTTTATTTTCATGTTTGAAATGTTTTTGTCGAGCTACATGGAGGGGGGATTGAGTTTATTTTAATACATTGAAATTGGATTGCTTCAATATGAGTTGAAAAAAACGCAGACCCTCGCCCCTAGTAGCCCCAATGGCGGTCCGCCCCTAGTTTAGAGAACTATAGAAAATTGCTCATAACAATCTGGTTGCTCTCTAAAACATTTTTAGTTCATGTTATTTATTTTCATGTTTGAAATGTTTTTGTCGAGTTACATGGGGGAACTGAGTTTATTTTAATACATTGAAATTGGATTGCTTCAATATGAGTTGAAAAAAACGCACGGCCTCGCCCCTAGTAGCCCCAATGGTGGTCCACCCCTAGTTTAGAGAACTATAGAAAATTGCTCATAACAATCTGGTTGCTCTCTAAAACATTTTTAGTTCATGTTATTTATTTTCATGTTAGAAATGTTTTTGTCGAGCTACATGGGGGGACTGAGTTTATTTTAATACATTGAAATTGGATTCCTTTTATATGAGTTGAAAAAAACGCAGGGCCCTCGCCCCTAGTAGCCCCAATGGCGGTCCACCCCTAGTTTAGAGAACTATAGAAAATTGCTCATAGCAATCTCGTTGCTCTCTAAAATATTTTTAGTTCATGTTATTTATTTTCATGTTTGAAATGTTTTTGTCGAGCTACATGGGGGGACTGAGTTTATTTTAATACATTGAAATTGGATTGCTTCTATATGAGTTGAAAAAAACACACGACCCATGGCGGTTCGCCCCTAGTTTAGAGAACTATAGAAATTCGTTCATAGCAATTTGGTTGCTCTCTAAAACATTTTTAGTTCATGTTATTTATTTTCATGTTTGAAATGTTTTTGTCGAGCTACATGGGGGGGACTGGGTTTATTTTAATACATTGAAATTGGATTGCTTCTATATGAGTTGAAAAAAATGCACGGCCTCGCCCCTAGTAGCCCCAATGGCGGTCCACCCCTAGTTTAGAGAACAATAGAAAATTGCTCATAGCAATCTGGTTGCTCTCTAAAACATTTTTAGTTCATGTTATTTATTTTCATGTTTGTAATGTTTTTATCGAGCTACATGGGGGGCTGAGTTTATTTTAATACACTGAAAATGGATTGCTTCTATATGAGTTGAAAAAAAGCAGGGCCCTCGCCCCTAGTAGCCCCAATGGCGGTCCGCCCCTAGTTTAGAGAACTATAGAAAATTGCTCATAACAATCTGGTTGCTCTTTAAAACATTTTTAGTTCATGTTATTTATTTTCATGTTTGAAATGTTTTTGTCGAGCTACATGGGGGACTGAGTTTATTTTAATACATTGAAATTGGATTACTTCAATATGAGTTGAAAAACACGCAGGGCCTCGCCCCTAGTAGCCCCAATGGCGGTCCGGCCCTAGTTTAGAGAACTATAGAAAATTGCTCATAGCAATCTGGTTGCTCTCTAAAACATTTTTAGTTCATGTTATTTATTTTCATGTTTGTAATGTTTTTATCGAGCTACATGGGGGGCTGAGTTTATTTTAATACACTGAAAATGGATTGCTTCTATATGAGTTGAAAAAAAGCAGGGCCCTCGCCTCTAGTAGCCCCAATGGCGGTCCGCCCCTAGTTTAGAGAACTATAGAAAATTGCTCATAACAATCTGGTTGCTCTTTAAAACATTTTTAGTTCATGTTATTTATTTTCATGTTTGAAATGTTTTTGTCGAGCTACATGGGGGACTGAGTTTATTTTAATACATTGAAATTGGATTACTTCAATATGAGTTGAAAAACACGCAGGGCCTCGCCCCTAGTAGCCCCAATGGCGGTCCGGCCCTAGTTTAGAGAACTATAGAAAATTGCTCATAGCAATCTGGTTGCTCTCTAAAACATTTTTAGTTCATGTTATTTATTTTCATGTTTGAAATGTTTTTGTCGAGCTACATGGGTGGACTGAGTTTATCTTAATACACTGAAATTGGATTGCTTCTATATGAGTTGAAAAAAAGCAGGGCCCTCGCCCCTAGTAGCCCCAATGGCGGTCCGCCCCTAGTTTAGAGAACTATAGAAAATTACTCATAACAATATGGTTGCTCTTTAAAACATTTTTAGTTCATGTTATTTATTTTCATGTTTGAAATGTTTTTGTCGAGCTACATGGGGGACTGAGTTTATTTTAATACATTGAAATTGGATTGCTTCAATATGAGTTGAAAAAAACGCAGGGCCTCGCCCCTAGTAGCCCCAATGGCGGTTCGCCCCTAGTTTAGAGAACTATAGAAAATTGCTCATAGCAATCTGGTTGCTCTCTAAAACATTTTTAGTTCATGTTATTTATTTTCATGTTTGAAATGTTTTTGTCGTGCTACATTGGGGGGGAGGGGGGGGCCTGAGTTTATTTTAATACATTGAAATTGGATTGCTTTTATATGAGTTGAAAAAAACGCAGGGACCTCGCCCCTAGTAGCCCCAATAGCGGTTCGCCCTTAGTTTAGAGAAGTATAAAAATTTGCTCATAGCAATCTGGTGGCTCTCTAAAACAATTTCAGTTCCTGTTATTTATTTTCATGTTTGAAATGTTTTTGTCGAGCTACATGGGGGGGGGGGGACTGTGTTTATTTTAATACATTGAAATTGGTTTGCTTCTATATGAGTTGAAAAAAAACGCAGGGCCCTCGCCCCTAGTAGCCCCAATGGCGGTCCGCCCCTAGTTTAGAGAACTATAGAAAATTGCTCATAGCAATCTGGTTGCTCTCTAAAACATTTTTAGTTCATGTTATTTATTTTCATGTTTGTAATGTTTTTATCGAGCTACATGGGGGACTGAGTTTATTTTAATACACTGAAAATGGATTGCTTCTATATGAGTTGAAAAAAAGCAGGGCCCTCGCCCCTAGTAGCCCCAATGGCGGTCCGCCCCTAGTTTAGAGAACTATAGAAAATTGCTCATAACAATCTGGTTGCTCTTTAAAACATTTTTAGTTCATGTTATTTATTTTCATGTTTGAAATGTTTTTGTCGAGCTACATGGGGGACTGAGTTTATTTTAATACATTGAAATTGGATTGCTTCAATATGAGTTGAAAAAAACGCAGGGCCTCGCCCCTAGTAACCCCAATGGCGGTCCGGCGCTAGTTTAGAGAACTATAGAAAATTGCTCATAGCAATCTGGTTGCTCTCTAAAACATTTTTAGTTCATGTTATTTATTTTCATGTTTGAAATGTTTTTGTCGAGCTACATGGGGGGACTGAGTTTATTTTAATACACTGAAATTGGATTGCTTCTATATGAGTTGAAAAAAAGCAGGGCCCTGGCCCCTAGTAGCCCCAATGGCGGTCCGCCCCTAGTTTAGAGAACTATAGAAATTTGCTCATAGCAATCTGGTTGCTCTCTAAAACATTTTTAGTTCAGGTTATTTATTTTCATGTTTGAAATGTTTTTGTCGAGCTACATGTGGGGGACTGAGTTTATTTTAATACATTGAAATTGGATTGCTTTTATATGAGTTGAAAAAAACGCAGGGACCTCGCCCCTAGTAGCCCCAATGGCGGTTCGCCCCTAGTTTAGAGAACTATAAAAATTTGCTCATAGCAATCTGGTTGCTCTCTAAAACAATTTCAGGTCATGTTATTTATTTTCATGTTTGAAATGTTTTTGTCGAGCTACATGGGGGGACTGGGTTTATTTTAATACATTGAAATTGGATTGCTTCTATATGAGTTGAAAAAAACGCAAGGCCCTCGCCCCTAGTAGCCCCAATGGCGGTCCGCCCCTAGGTTAGAGAACTATAGAAAATTGCTCATAGCAATCTGGTTGCTCTCTAAAACATTTTTAGTTCATGTTTTTTATTTTCATGTTTGAAATGTTTTTGTCGAGCTACATGGGGGGGGGGATTGAGTTTATTTTAATACATTGAAATTGGATTGCTTCAATATGAGTTGAAAAAAACGCAGGCCCTCGCCCCTAGTAGCCCCAATGGCGGTCCGCCCCTAGTTTAGAGAACTATAGAAAATTGCTCATAACAATCTGGTTGCTCTTTAAAACATTTTTAGTTCATGTTATTTATTTTCATGTTTGAAATGTTTTTGTCGAGCTACATGGGGGACTGAGTTTATTTTAATACATTGAAATTGGATTGCTTCAATATGAGTTGAAAAAAACGCAGGGCCTCGCCCCTAGTAACCCCAATGGCGGTCCGGCGCTAGTTTAGAGAACTATAGAAAATTGCTCATAGCAATCTGGTTGCTCTCTAAAACATTTTTAGTTCATGTTATTTATTTTCATGTTTGAAATGTTTTTGTCGAGCTACATGGGGGGACTGAGTTTATTTTAATACACTGAAATTGGATTGCTTCTATATGAGTTGAAAAAAAGCAGGGCCTGGCCCCTAGTAGCCCCAATGGCGGTCCGCCCCTAGTTTAGAGAACTATAGAAATTTGCTCATAGCAATCTGGTTGCTCTCTAAAACATTTTTAGTTCAGGTTATTTATTTTCATGTTTGAAATGTTTTTGTCGAGCTACATGTGGGGGACTGAGTTTATTTTAATACATTGAAATTGGATTGCTTTTATATGAGTTGAAAAAAACGCAGGGACCTCGCCCCTAGTAGCCCCAATGGCGGTTCGCCCCTAGTTTAGAGAACTATAAAAATTTGCTCATAGCAATCTGGTTGCTCTCTAAAACAATTTCAGGTCATGTTATTTATTTTCATGTTTGAAATGTTTTTGTCGAGCTACATGGGGGGACTGGGTTTATTTTAATACATTGAAATTGGATTGCTTCTATATGAGTTGAAAAAAACGCAAGGCCCTCGCCCCTAGTAGCCCCAATGGCGGTCCGCCCCTAGGTTAGAGAACTATAGAAAATTGCTCATAGCAATCTGGTTGCTCTCTAAAACATTTTTAGTTCATGTTTTTTATTTTCATGTTTGAAATGTTTTTGTCGAGCTACATGGGGGGGGGGGGATTGAGTTTATTTTAATACATTGAAATTGGATTGCTTCAATATGAGTTGAAAAAAACGCAGGCCCTCGCCCCTAGTAGCCCCAATGGCGGTCCGCCCCTAGTTTAGAGAACAATAGAAAATTGCTCATAACAATCTGGTTGCTCTCTAAAACATTTTTAGTTCATGTTATTTATTTTCATGTTTGAAATGTTTTTGTCGAGTTACATGGGGGGACTGAGTTTATTTTAATACATTGAAATTGGATTGCTTCAATATGAGTTGAAAAAAACGCACGGCCTCGCCCCTAGTAGCCCCAATGGTGGTCCACCCCTAGTTTAGAGAACTATAGAAAATTGCTCATAGCAATCTGGTTGCTCTCTAAAACATTTTTAGTTCATGTTATATATTTTCATGTTTGAAATGTTTTTGTCGAGCTACATGGGGGGACTGAGTTTATTTTAATACACTGAAATTGGATTGCTTCTATATGAGTTGAAAAAAAGCAGGGCCCTCGCCCCTAGTATCCCCAATGGCGGTCCGCCCCTAGTTTAGAGAACTATAGAAAATTGCTCATAACAATATGGTTGCTCTTTAAAACATTTTTAGTTCATATTATTTATTTTCATGTTTGAAATGTTTTTGTCGAGCTACATGGGGGGACTGAGTTTATTTTAATACATTGAAATTGGATTGCTTCTATATGAGTTGAAAAAAACACACGACCCATGGCGGTTCGCCCCTAGTTTAGAGAACTATAGAAAATCGTTCATAGCAATTTGGTTGCTCTCTAAAACATTTTTAGTTCATGTTATTTATTTTCATGTTTGAAATGTTTTTGTCGAGCTACATGGGGGGGACTGGGTTTATTTTAATACATTGAAATTGGATTGCTTCAATATGAGTTGAAAAAAACGCACGACCTCGCCCCTAGTAGCCCCAATGGCGGTCCACCCCTAGTTTAGAGAACTATAGAAAATTGCTCATAGCAATCTGGTTGCTCTCTTAAACATTTTTAGTTCATGTTATTTATTTTCATGTTAGAAATGTTTTTGTCGAGCTACATGGGAGGGACTGAGTTTATTTTAATACATTGAAATTGGATTGCTTCTATATGAGTTGAAAAAAAACGCAGGGCCCTCGCCCCTAGTAGCCCCAATGGCGGTCCACCCCTAGTTTAGAGAACTATAGAAAATTGCTCATAGCAATCTCGTTGCTCTCTAAAACATTTTTAGTTCATGTTATTTATTTTCATGTTTGAAATGTTTTTGTCGAGCTACATGGGGGGACTGAGTTTATTTTAATACATTGAAATTGGATTGCTTCTATATGAGTTGAAAAAAACACACGACCCATGGCGGTTCGCCCCTAGTTTAGAGAACTATAGAAAATTGTTCATAGCAATTTGGTTGCTCTCTAAAACATTTTTAGTTCATGTTATTTATTTTCATGTTTGAAATGTTTTTTGTCGAGCTACATGGGGGGGACTAGGTTTATTTTAATACATTGAAATTGGATTGCTTCTATATGAGTTGAAAAAAATGCACGGCCTCGCCCCTAGTAGCCCCAATGGCGGTCCACCCCTAGTTTAGAGAACTATAGAAAATTGCTCATAGCAATCTGGTTGCTCTCTAAAACATTTTTAGTTCATGTTATTTATTTTCATGTTTGTAATGTTTTTATCGAGCTACATGGGGGACTGAGTTTATTTTAATACACTGAAAATGGATTGCTTCTATATGAGTTGAAAAAAAGCAGGGCCCTCGCCCCTAGTAGCCCCAATGGCGGTCCGCCCCTAGTTTAGAGAACTATAGAAAATTGCTCATAACAATCTGGTTGCTCTTTAAAACATTTTTAGTTCATGTTATTTATTTTCATGTTTGAAATGTTTTTGTCGAGCTACATGGGGGACTGAGTTTATTTTAATACATTGAAATTGGATTGCTTCAATATGAGTTGAAAAAAACGCAGGGCCTCGCCCCTAGTAGCCCCAATGGTGGTCCGGCGCTAGTTTAGAGAACTATAGAAAATTGCTCATAGCAATCTGGTTGCTCTCTAAAACATTTTTAGTTCATGTTATTTATTTTCATGTTTGAAATGTTTTTGTCGAGCTACATGGGGGGACTGAGTTTATTTTAATACACTGAAATTGGATTGCTTCTATATGAGTTGAAAAAAAGCAGGGCCCTGGCCCCTAGTAGCCCCAATGGCAGTCCGCCCCTAGTTTAGAGAACTATAGAAAATTGCTCATAACAATATGGTTGCTCTTTAAAACATTTTTAGTTCATATTATTTATTTTCATGTTTGAAATGTTTTTGTCGAGCTACATGGGGGACTGAGTTTATTTTAATACATTGAAATTGGATTGCTTCGATATGAGTTGAAAAAAACGCAGGGCCTCGCCCCTAGTAGCCCCAATGGCGGTCCGCCCCTAGTTTAGAGAACTATAGAAAATTGCTCATAGCAATCTGGTTGCTCTCTAAAACATTTTTAGTTCAGGTTATTTATTTTCATGTTTGAAATGTTTTTGTCGAGCTACATGTGGGGGACTGAGTTTATTTTAATACATTGAAATTGGATTGCTTTTATATGAGTTGAAAAAAACGCAGGGACCTCGCCCCTAGTAGCCCCAATTGCGGTTCGCCCCTAGTTTAGAGAACTATAAAAATTTGCTCATAGCAATCTGGTTGCTCTCTAAAACAATTTCAGGTCATGTTATTTATTTTCATGTTTGAAATGTTTTTGTCGAGCTACATGGGGGGACTGGGTTTATTTTAATACATTGAAATTGGATTGCTTCTATATGAGTTGAAAAAAACGCAAGGCCCTCGCCCCTAGTAGCCCCAATGGCGGTACGCCCCTAGTTTAGAGAACTATAGAAAATTGCTCATAGCAATCTGGTTGCTCTCTAAAACATTTTTAGTTCATGTTTTTTATTTTCATGTTTGAAATGTTTTTGTCGAGCTACATGGGGGGGGGGGGATTGAGTTTATTTTAATACATTGAAATTGGATTGCTTCAATATGAGTTGAAAAAAACGCAGGCCCTCGCCCCTAGTAGCCCCAATGGCGGTCCGCCCCTAGTTTAGAGAACTATAGAAAATTGCTCATAACAATCTGGTTGCTCTCTAAAACATTTTTAGTTCATGTTATTTATTTTCATGTTTGAAATGTTTTTGTCGAGCTACATGGGGGGACTGAGTTTATTTTAATACACTGAAATTGGATTGCTTCTATATGAGTTGAAAAAAAGCAGGGCCCTCGCCCCTAGTATCCCCAATGGCGGTCCGCCCCTAGTTTAGAGAACTATAGAAAATTGCTCATAACAATATGGTTGCTCTTTAAAACATTTTTAGTTCATATTATTTATTTTCATGTTTGAAATGTTTTTGTCGAGCTACATGGGGGACTGAGTTTATTTTAATACATTGAAATTGGATTGCTTCAATATGAGTTGAAAAAAACGCAGGGCCTCGCCCCTAGTAGCCCCAATGGCGGTCCGCCCCTAGTTTAGAGAACTATAGAAAATTGCTCATAGCAATCTGGTTGCTCTCTAAAACATTTTTAGTTCAGGTTATTTATTTTCATGTTTGAAATGTTTTTGTCGAGCTACATGTGGGGGACTGAGTTTATTTTAATACATTGAAATTGGATTGCTTTTATATGAGTTGAAAAAAACGCAGGGACCTCGCCTCTAGTAGCCCCAATGGCGGTTCGCCCCTAGTTTAGAGAACTATAAAAATTTGCTCATAGCAATCTGGTTGCTCTCTAAAACAATTTCAGGTCATGTTATTTATTTTCATGTTTGAAATGTTTTTGTCGAGCTACATGGGGGGACTGGGTTTATTTTAATACATTGAAATTGGATTGCTTCAATATGAGTTGAAAAAAAGCAGGGCCCTCGCCCCTAGTAGCCCCAATGGCGGTCCGCCCCTAGTTTAGAGAACTATAGAAAATTGCTCATAACAATATGGTTGCTCTTTAAAACATTTTTAGTTCATATTATTTATTTTCATGTTTGAAATGTTTTTGTCGAGCTACATGGGGGACTGAGTTTATTTTAATACATTGAAATTGGATTGCTTCAATATGAGTTGAAAAAAACGCAGGGCCTCGCCCCTAGTAGCCCCAATGGCGGTCCGCCCCTAGTTTAGAGAACTATAGAAAATTGCTCATAGCAATCTGGTTGCTCTCTAAAACATTTTTAATTCATGTTTTTTTATTTTCATGTTTGAAATGTTTTTGTCGAGCTACATGGGGGGACTGGGTTTATTTTAATACATTGAAATTGGATTGCTTCTATATGAGTTGAAAAAAACGCAGGGCCCTCGCCCCTAGTAGCCCCAATGGCGGTCCGCCCCTAGTTTAGAGAACTATAGAAAATTGCTCATAGCAATCTGGTTGCTCTCTAAAACATTTTTAGTTCAGGTTATTTATTTTCATGTTTGAAATGTTTTTGTCGAGCTACATGTGGGGGACTGAGTTTATTTTAATACATTGAAATTGGATTGCTTTTATATGAGTTGAAAAAAACGCAGGGACCTCGCCCCTAGTAGCCCCAATAGCGGTTCGCCCCTAGTTTAGAGAACTATAAAAATTTGCACATAGCAATCTGGTTGCTCTCTAAAACAATTTCAGGTCATGTTATTTATTTTCATGTTTGAAATGTTTTTGTCGAGCTACATGGGGGGACTGGGTTTATTTTAATACATTGAAATTGGATTGCTTCTATATGAGTTGAAAAAAACGCAAGGCCCTCGCCCCTAGTAGCCCCAATGGCGGTACGCCCCTAGTTTAGAGAACTATAGAAAATTGCTCATAGCAATCTGGTTGCTCTCTAAAACATTTTTAGTTCATGTTTTTTATTTTCATGTTTGAAATGTTTTTGTCGAGCTACATGGGGGGGGGATTGAGTTTATTTTAATACATTGAAATTGGATTGCTTCAATATGAGTTGAAAAAAACGCAGGCCCTCGCCCCTAGTAGCCCCAATGGCGGTCCGCCCCTAGTTTAGAGAACTATAGAAAATTGCTCATAACAATCTGGTTGCTCTCTAAAACATTTTTAGTTCATGTTATTTATTTTCATGTTTGAAATGTTTTTGTCGAGTTACATGGGGGGACTGAGTTTATTTTAATACATTGAAATTGGATTGCTTCAATATGAGTTGAAAAAAACGCACGGCCTCGCCCCTAGTAGCCCCAATGGTGGTCCACCCCTAGTTTAGAGAACTATAGAAAATTGCTCATAGCAATCTGGTTGCTCTCTAAAACATTTTTAGTTCATGTTATTTATTTTCATGTTTGAAATGTTTTTGTCGAGCTACATGGGGGGACTGAGTTTATTTTAATACACTGAAATTGGATTGCTTCTATATGAGTTGAAAAAAAGCAGGGCCCTCGCCCCTAGTATCCCCAATGGCGGTCCGCCCCTAGTTTAGAGAACTATAGAAAATTGCTCATAACAATATGGTTGCTCTTTAAAACATTTTTAGTTCATATTATTTATTTTCATGTTTGAAATGTTTTTGTCGAGCTACATGGGGGACTGAGTTTATTTTAATACATTGAAATTGGATTGCTTCAATATGAGTTGAAAAAAACGCAGGGCCTCGCCCCTAGTAGCCCCAATGGCGGTCCGCCCCTAGTTTAGAGAACTATAGAAAATTGCTCATAGCAATCTGGTTGCTCTCTAAAACATTTTTAGTTCAGGTTATTTATTTTCATGTTTGAAATGTTTTTGTCGAGCTACATGTGGGGGACTGAGTTTATTTTAATACATTGAAATTGGATTGCTTTTATATGAGTTGAAAAAAACGCAGGGACCTCGCCTCTAGTAGCCCCAATGGCGGTTCGCCCCTAGTTTAGAGAACTATAAAAATTTGCTCATAGCAATCTGGTTGCTCTCTAAAACAATTTCAGGTCATGTTATTTATTTTCATGTTTGAAATGTTTTTGTCGAGCTACATGGGGGGACTGGGTTTATTTTAATACATTGAAATTGGATTGCTTCAATATGAGTTGAAAAAAAGCAGGGCCCTCGCCCCTAGTAGCCCCAATGGCGGTCCGCCCCTAGTTTAGAGAACTATAGAAAATTGCTCATAACAATATGGTTGCTCTTTAAAACATTTTTAGTTCATATTATTTATTTTCATGTTTGAAATGTTTTTGTCGAGCTACATGGGGGACTGAGTTTATTTTAATACATTGAAATTGGATTGCTTCAATATGAGTTGAAAAAAACGCAGGGCCTCGCCCCTAGTAGCCCCAATGGCGGTCCGCCCCTAGTTTAGAGAACTATAGAAAATTGCTCATAGCAATCTGGTTGCTCTCTAAAACATTTTTAATTCATGTTTTTTTATTTTCATGTTTGAAATGTTTTTGTCGAGCTACATGGGGGGACTGGGTTTATTTTAATACATTGAAATTGGATTGCTTCTATATGAGTTGAAAAAAACGCAGGGCCCTCGCCCCTAGTAGCCCCAATGGCGGTCCGCCCCTAGTTTAGAGAACTATAGAAAATTGCTCATACCAATCTGGTTGCTCTCTAAAACATTTTTAGTTCAGGTTATTTATTTTCATGTTTGAAATGTTTTTGTCGAGCTACATGTGGGGGACTGAGTTTATTTTAATACATTGAAATTGGATTGCTTTTATATGAGTTGAAAAAAACGCAGGGACCTCGCCCCTAGTAGCCCCAATAGCGGTTCGCCCCTAGTTTAGAGAACTATAAAAATTTGCACATAGCAATCTGGTTGCTCTCTAAAACAATTTCAGGTCATGTTATTTATTTTCATGTTTGAAATGTTTTTGTCGAGCTACATGGGGGGACTGGGTTTATTTTAATACATTGAAATTGGATTGCTTCTATATGAGTTGAAAAAAACGCAAGGCCCTCGCCCCTAGTAGCCCCAATGGCGGTACGCCCCTAGTTTAGAGAACTATAGAAAATTGCTCATAGCAATCTGGTTGCTCTCTAAAATATTTTTAGTTCATGTTTTTTATTTTCATGTTTGAAATGTTTTTGTCGAGCTACATGGGGGGGGATTGAGTTTATTTTAATACATTGAAATTGGATTGCTTCAATATGAGTTGAAAAAAACGCAGGCCCTCGCCCCTAGTAGCCCCAATGGCGGTCCGCCCCTAGTTTAGAGAACTATAGAAAATTGCTCATAACAATCTGGTTGCTCTCTAAAACATTTTTAGTTCATGTTATTTATTTTCATGTTTGAAATGTTTTTGTCGAGTTACATGGGGGGACTGAGTTTATTTTAATACATTGAAATTGGATTGCTTCAATATGAGTTGAAAAAAACGCACGGCCTCGCCCCTAGTAGCCCCAATGGTGGTCCACCCCTAGTTTAGAGAACTATAGAAAATTGCTCATAGCAATCTGGTTGCTCTCTAAAACATTTTTAGTTCATGTTATTTATTTTCATGTTTGAAATGTTTTTGTCGAGCTACATGGGGGGACTGAGTTTATTTTAATACACTGAAATTGGATTGCTTCTATATGAGTTGAAAAAAAGCAGGGCCCTCGCCCCTAGTATCCCCAATGGCGGTCCGCCCCTAGTTTAGAGAACTATAGAAAATTGCTCATAACAATATGGTTGCTCTTTAAAACATTTTTAGTTCATATTATTTATTTTCATGTTTGAAATGTTTTTGTCGAGCTACATGGGGGACTGAGTTTATTTTAATACATTGAAATTGGATTGCTTCAATATGAGTTGAAAAAAAACGCAGGGCCTCGCCCCTAGTAGCCCCAATGGTGGTCCGCCCCTACTTTAGAGAACTATAGAAAATTGCTCATAGCAATCTGGTTGCTCTCAAAAACATTTTTAGTTCAGGTTATTTATTTTCATGTTTGAAATGTTTTTGTCGAGCTACATGTGGGGGACTGAGTTTATTTTAATACATTGAAATTGGATTGCTTTTATATGAGTTGAAAAAAACGCAGGGACCTCGCCCCTAGTAGCCCCAATGGCGGTTCGCCCCTAGTTTAGAGAACTATAAAAATTTGCTCATAGCAATCTGGTTGCTCTCTAAAACAATTTCAGGTCATGTTATTTATTTTCATGTTTGAAATGTTTTTGTCGAGCTACATGGGGGGACTGGGTTTATTTTAATACATTGAAATTGGATTGCTTCTATATGAGTTGAAAAAAACGCAGGGCCCTCGCCCCTAGTAGCCCCAATGGCGGTCCGCCCCTAGTTTAGAGAACTATAGAAAATTGCTCATAGCAATCTGGTTGCTCTCTAAAACATTTTTAGTTCAGGTTATTTATTTTCATGTTTGAAATGTTTTTGTCGAGCTACATGTGGGGGACTGAGTTTATTTTAATACATTGAAATTGGATTGCTTTTATATGAGTTGAAAAAAACGCAGGGACCTCGCCCCTAGTAGCCCAAATGGCGGTCCGCCCCTAGTTTAGAGAACTATAGAAAATTGCTCATAGCAATCTGGTTGCTCTCTAAAACATTTTTAGTTCATGTTTTTTTATTTTCATGTTTGAAATGTTTTTGTCGAGCTACATGGGGGGATTGGGTTTATTTTAATACATTGAAATTGGATTGCTTCTATATGAGTTGAAAAAAACGCAGGGCCCTCGCCCCTAGTAGCCCCAATGGCGGTCCGCCCCTAGTTTAGAGAACTATAGAAAATTGCTCATAGCAATCTGGTTGCTCTCTAAAACATTTTTAGTTCAGGTTATTTATTTTCATGTTTGAAATGTTTTTGTCGAGCTACATGTGGGGGACTGAGTTTATTTTAATACATTGAAATTGGATTGCTTTTATATGAGTTGAAAAAAACGCAAGGACCTCGCCCCTAGTAGCCCCAATGGCGGTTCGCCCCTAGTTTAGAGAACTATAAAAATTTGCTCATAGCAATCTGGTTGCTCTCTAAAACAATTTCAGGTCATGTTATTTATTTTCATGTTTGAAATGTTTTTGTCGAGCTACATGGGGGGACTGGGTTTATTTTAATACATTGAAATTGGATTGCTTCAATATGAGTTGGAAAAAAGCAGGGCCCTCGCCCCTAGTCGCCCCAATGGCGGTCCGCCCCTAGTTTAGAGAACTATAGAAAATTGCTCATAACAATATGGTTGCTCTTTAAAACATTTTTAGTTCATATTATTTATTTTCATGTTTGAAATGTTTTTGTCGAGCTACATGGGGGACTGAGTTTATTTTAATAGATTGAAATTGGATTGCTTCAATATGAGTTGAAAAAAAGGCAGGGCCTCGCCCCTAGTAGCCCCAATGGCGGTCCGCCCCTAGTTTAGAGAACTATAGAAAATTGCTCATAGCAATCTGGTTGCTCTCTAAAATATTTTTAGTTCATGTTTTTTATTTTCATGTTTGAAATGTTTTTTGTCGAGCTACATGGGGGGGATTGAGTTTATTTTAATACATTGAAATTGGAATGCTTCAATATGAGTTGAAAAAAACGCAGGCCCTCGCCCCTAGTAGCCCCAATGGCGGTTCGCCCCTAGTTTAGAGAACTATAAAAATTTGCTCATAGCAATCTGGTTGCTCTCTAAAACAATTTCAGGTCATGTTATTTATTTTCATGTTTGAAATGTTTTTGTCGAGCTACATGGGGGGACTGGGTTTATTTTAATACATTGAAATTGGATTGCTTCTATATGAGTTGAAAAAAACGCAGGGCCCTCGCCCCTAGTAGCCCCAATGGCGGTCCGCCCCTAGTTTAGAGAACTATAGAAAATTGCTCATAGCAATCTGGTTGCTCTCTAAAACATTTTTAGTTCATGTTTTTTATTTTCATGTTTGAAATGTTTTTGTCGAGCTACATGGGGGGGGATTGAGTTTATTTTAATACATTGAAATTGGATTGCTTCAATATGAGTTGAAAAAAACGCAGGCCCTCGCCCCTAGTAGCCCCAATGGCGGTCCGCCCCTAGTTTAGAGAACTATAGAAAATTGCTCATAACAATCTGGTTGCTCTCTAAAACATTTTTAGTTCATGTTATTTATTTTCATGTTTGAAATGTTTTTGTCGAGTTACATGGGAGGACTGAGTTTATTTTAATACATTGAAATTGGATTGCTTCAATATGAGTTGAAAAAAACGCACGGCCTCGCCCCTAGTAGCCCCAATGGTGGTCCACCCCTAGTTTAGAGAACTATAGAAAATTTCTCATAGCAATCTGGTTGCTCTCTAACACATTTTTAGTTCATGTTATTTATTTTCATGTTTGAAATGTTTTTGTCGAGCTACATGGGGGGACTGAGTTTATTTTAATACACTGAAATTGGATTGCTTCTATATGAGTTGAAAAAAAGCAGGGCCCTCGCCCCTAGTAGCCCCAATGGCGGTCTGCCCCTAGTTTAGAGAACTATAGAAAATTGCTCATAACAATATGGTTGCTCTTTAAAACATGTTTAGTTCATATTATTTATTTTCATGTTTGAAATGTTTTTGTCGAGCTACATGGGGGACTGAGTTTATTTTAATACATTGAAATTGGATTGCTTCAATATGAGTTGAAAAAAAACGCAGGGCCTCGCCCCTAGTAGCCCCAATGGCGGTCCGTCCCTACTTTAGAGAACTATAGAAAATTGCTCATAGCAATCTGGTTGCTCTCAAAAACATTTTTAGTTCAGGTTATTTATTTTCATGTTTGAAATGTTTTTGTCGAGCTACATGTGGGGGACTGAGTTTATTTTAATACATTGAAATTGGATTGCTTTTATATGAGTTGAAAAAAACGCAGGGACCTCGCCCCTAGTAGCCCCAATGGCGGTTCGCCCCTAGTTTAGAGAACTATAAAAATTTGCTCATAGCAATCTGGTTGCTCTCTAAAACAATTTCAGGTCATGTTATTTATTTTCATGTTTGAAATGTTTTTGTCGAGCTACATGGGGGGACTGGGTTTATTTTAATACATTGAAATTGGATTGCTTCAATATGAGTTGAAAAAAAGCAGGGCCCTCGCCCCTAGTAGCCCCAATGGCGGGCCGCCCCTAGTTTAGAGAACTATAGAAAATTGCTCATAACAATATGGTTGCTCTTTAAAACATTTTTAGTTCATATTATTTATTTTCATGTTTGAAATGTTTTTGTCGAGCTACATGGGGGACTGAGTTTATTTTAATACATTGAAATTGGATTGCTTCAATATGAGTTGAAAAAAACGCAGGGCCTCGCCCCTAGTAGCCCCAATGGCGGTCCGCCCCTAGTTTAGAGAACTATAGAAAATTGCTCATAGCAATCTGGTTGCTCTCTAAAACATTTTTAGTTCATGTTTTTTATTTTCATGTTTGAAATGTTTTTGTCGAGCTACATGGGGGGGGGGGGTTGAGTTTATTTTAATACATTGAAATTGGATTGCTTCAATATGAGTTGAAAAAAACGCAGGCCCTCGCCCCTAGTAGCCCCAATGGCGGTCCGCCCCTAGTTTAGAGAACTATAGAAAATTGCTCATAACAATCTGGTTGCTCTCTAAAACATTTTTAGTTCATGTTATTTATTTTCATGTTTGAAATGTTTTTGTCGAGTTACATGGGGGACTGAGTTTATTTTAATACATTGAAATTGGATTGCTTCAATATGAGTTGAAAAAAACGCACGGCCTCGCCCTAGTAGCCCCAATGGTGGTCCACCCCTAGTTTAGAGCACTATAGAAAATTGCTCATAGCAATCTGGTTGCTCTCTAAAACATTTTTAGTTCATGTTAGAAATGTTTTTGTCGAGCTACATGGGGGGGACTGAGTTTATTTTAATACATTGAAATTGGATTCCTTCTATATGACTTGAAAAAAACGCAGGGCCCTCGCCCCTAGTAGCCCCAATGGCGGTCCACCCCTAGTTTAGAGAACTATAGAAAATTGCTCATAGCAATCTCGTTGCTCTCTAAAATATTTTTAGTTCATGTTTGAAATGTTTTTGTCGAGCTACATGGGGGGACTGAGTTTATTTTAATACATTGAAATTGGATTGCTTCTATATGAGTTGAAAAAAAAACACGACCCATGGCGGTTCGCCCCTAGTTTAGAGAACTATAGAAAATTGTTCATAGCAATTTGGTTGCTCTCTAAAACATTTTTAGTTCATGTTATTTATTTTCATGTTTGAAATGTTTTTGTCGAGCTACATGGAGGGGACTGGGTTTATTTTAATACATTGAAATTGGATTGCTTCAATATGAGTTGAAAAAAACGCACGACCTCGCCCCTAGTAGCCCCAATGGCGGTCCACCCCTAGTTTAGAGAACTATAGAAAATTGCTCATAGCAATCTGGTTGCTCTCAAAAACATTTTTAGTTCATGTTATTTATTTTCATGTTAGAAATGTTTTTGTCGAGCTACAGGGGGGACTGAGTTTATTTTAATACATTGAAATTGGATTGCTTCTATATGAGTTGAAAAAAACGCAGGGCCCTCGCCCCTAGTAGCCCCAATGGCGGTCCACCCCTAGTTTAGAGAACTATAGAAAATTGCTCATAGCAATCTCGTTGCTCTCTAAAACATTTTTAGTTCATGTTATTTATTTTCATGTTTGAAATGTTTTTGTCGAGCTACATGGGGGGACTGAGTTTATTTTAATACATTGAAATTGGATTGCTTCTATATGAGTTGAAAAAAACACACGACCCATGGCGGTTCGCCCCTAGTTTAGAGAACTATAGAAAATTGTTCATAGCAATTTGGTTGCTCTCTAAAACATTTTTAGTTCATGTTATTTATTTTCATGTTTGAAATGTTTTTGTCGAGCTACATGGGGGGGGGGTCTGAGTTTATTTTAATACATTGAAATTGGATTGCTTCTATATGAGTTGAAAAAAATGCACGGCCTCGCCCCTAGTAATCCCAATGGCGGTCCGCCCCTAGTTTAGAGAACTATAGAAAATTGCTCATAGCAATCTGGTTGCTCTCTAAAACATTTTTAGTTCAGGTTATTTATTTTCATGTTTGAAATGTTTTTGTCGAGCTACATGTGGGGGACTGAGTTTATTTTAATACATTGAAATTGGATTGCTTTTATATGAGTTGAAAAAAACGCAGGGACCTCGCCCCTAGTAGCCCCAATGGCGGTTCGCCCCTAGTTTAGAGAACTATAAAAATTTGCTCATAGCAATCTGGTTGCTCTCTAAAACAATTTCAGGTCATGTTATTTATTTTCATGTTTGAAATGTTTTTGTCGAGCTACATGGGGGGACTGGGTTTATTTTAATACATTGAAATTGGATTGCTTCTATATGAGTTGAAAAAAACGCAGGGCCCTCGCCCCTAGTAGCCCCAATGGCGGTCTGCCCCTAGTTTAGAGAACTATAGAAAATTGCTCATAGCAATCTGGTTGCTCTCTAAAACATTTTTAGTTCATGTTTTTTATTTTCATGTTTGAAATGTTTTTGTCGAGCTACATGGGGGGGGGATTGAGTTTATTTTAATACATTGAAATTGGATTGCTTCAATATGAGTTGAAAAAAACGCAGGCCCTCGCCCCTAGTAGCCCCAATGGCGGTCCGCCCCTAGTTTAGAGAACTATAGAAAATTGCTCATAACAATCTGGTTGCTCTCTAAAACATTTTTAGTTCATGTTATTTATTTTCATGTTTGAAATGTTTTTGTCGAGTTACATGGGGGGACTGAGTTTATTTTAATACATTGAAATTGGATTGCTTCAATATGAGTTGAAAAAAACGCACGGCCTCGCCCCTAGTAGCCCCAATGGTGGTCCACCCCTAGTTTAGAGAACTATAGAAAATTGCTCATAGCAATCTGGTTGCTCTCTAAAACATTTTTAGTTCATGTTATTTATTTTCATGTTTGAAATGTTTTTGTCGAGCTACATGGGGGGACTGAGTTTATTTTAATACACTGAAATTGGATTGCTTCTATATGAGTTGAAAAAAAGCAGGGCCCTCGCCCCTAGTAGCCCCAATGGCGGTCCGCCCCTAGTTTAGAGAACTATAGAAAATTGCTCATAACAATATGGTTTCTCTTTAAAACATTTTTAGTTCATATTATTTATTTTCATGTTTGAAATGTTTTTGTCGAGCTACATGGGGGACTGAGTTTATTTTAATACATTGAAATTGGATTGCTTCAATATGAGTTGAAAAAAAACGCAGGGCCTCGCCCCTAGTAGCCCCAATGGCGGTCCGCCCCTAGTTTAGAGAACTCTAGAAAATTGCTCATAGCAATCTGGTTGCTCTCTAAAACATTTTTAGTTCAGGTTATTTATTTTCATGTTTGAAATGTTTTTGTCGAGCTATATGTGGGGGACTGAGTTTATTTTAATACATTGAAATTGGATTGCTTTTATATGAGTTGAAAAAAACGCAGGGACCTCGCCCCTAGTAGCCCCAATGGCGGTTCGCCCCTAGTTTAGAGAACTATAAAAATTTGCTCATAGCAATCTGGTTGCTCTCTAAAACAATTTCAGGTCATGTTATTTATTTTCATGTTTGAAATGTTTTTGTCGAGCTACATGGGGGGACTGGGTTTATTTTAATACATTGAAATTGGATTGCTTCTATATGAGTTGAAAAAAACGCAGGGCCCTCGCCCCTAGTAGCCCCAATGGCGGTCCGCCCCTAGTTTAGAGAACTATAGAAAATTGCTCATAGCAATCTGGTTGCTCTCTAATACATTTTTAGTTCATGTTTTTTATTTTCATGTTTGAAATGTTTTTGTCGAGCTACATGGGGGGGGATTGAGTTTATTTTAATACATTGAAATTGGATTGCTTCAATATGAGTTGAAAAAAACGCAGGCCCTCGCCCCTAGTAGCCCCAATGGCGGTCCGCCCCTAGTTTAGAGAACTATAGAAAATTGCTCATAACAATCTGGTTGCTCTCTAAAACATTTTTAGTTCATGTTATTTATTTTCATGTTTGAAATGTTTTTGTCGAGTTACATGGGGGGACAGAGTTTATTTTAATACATTGAAATTGGATTGCTTCAATATGAGTTGAAAAAAACGCACGGCCTCGCCCCTAGTAGCCCCAATGGTGGTCCACCCCTAGTTTAGAGAACTATAGAAAATTGCTCATAGCAATCTGGTTGCTCTCTAAAACATTTTTAGTTCATGTTATTTATTTTCATGTTAGAAATGTTTTTGTCGAGCTACATGGGGGGGACTGAGTTTATTTTAATACATTGAAATTGGATTCCTTATATATGAGTTGAAAAAAACGCAGGGCCCTCGCCCCTAGTAGCCCCAATGGCGGTCCACCCCTAGTTTAGAGAACTATAGAAAATTGCTCATAGCAATCTCGTTGCTCTTTAAAATATTTTTAGTTCATGTTTGAAATGTTTTTGTCGAGCTACATGGGGGGACTGAGTTTATTTTAATACATTGAAATTGGATTTCTTCTATATGAGTTGAAAAAAAAACACGACCCATGGCGGTTCGCCCCTAGTTTAGAGAACTATAGAAAATTGTTCATAGCAATTTGGTTGCTCTCTAAAACATTTTTAGTTCATGTTATTTATTTTCATGTTTGAAATGTTTTTGTCGAGCTACATGGAGGGGACTGGGTTTATTTTAATACATTGAAATTGGATTGCTTCAATATGAGTTGAAAAAAACGCACGACCTCGCCCCTAGTAGCCCCAATGGCGGTCCACCCCTAGTTTAGAGAACTATAGAAAATTGCTCATAGCAATCTGGTTGCTCTCTAAAACATTTTTAGTTCATGTTATTTATTTTCATGTTTGAAATGTTTTTGTCGAGCTACATGGGGGGACTGAGTTTATTTTAATACACTGAAATTGGATTGCTTCTATATGAGTTGAAAAAAAGCAGGGCACTCGCCCCTAGTAGCCCCAATGGCGGTCCGCCCCTAGTTTAGAGAACTATAGAAAATTGCTCATAACAATATGGTTGCTCTTTAAAACATTTTTAGTTCATGTTATTTATTTTCATGTTTGAAATGTTTTTGTCGAGTTACATGGGGGGACTGAGTTTATTTTAATACATTGAAATTGGATTGCTTCAATATGAGTTGAAAAAAACGCACGGCCTCGCCCCTAGTAGCCCCAATGGTGGTCCACCCCTAGTTTAGAGAACTATAGAAAATTGCTCATAGCAATCTGGTTGCTCTCTAAAACATTTTTAGTTCATGTTATTTATTTTCATGTTAGAAATGTTTTTGTCGAGCTACATGGGGGGGGCTGAGTTTATTTTAATACATTGAAATTGGATTCCTTATATATGAGTT
The DNA here is from genome assembly GCA_033807775.1 of Saussurea involucrata. NCBI lineage: Eukaryota > Viridiplantae > Streptophyta > Magnoliopsida > Asterales > Asteraceae > Saussurea > Saussurea involucrata. Next base: position 51,085,371 of record CM066317.1, on the reverse strand, counting down.
GAAAAAAACGCAGGGCCCTCGCCCCTAGTAGCCCCAATGGCGGTCCACCCCTAGTTTAGAGAACTATAGAAAATTGCTCATAGCAATCTCGTTGCTCTTTAAAATATTTTTAGTTCATGTTTGAAATGTTTTTGTCGAGCTACATGGGGGGACTGAGTTTATTTTAATACATTGAAATTGGATTGCTTCTATATGAGTTGAAAAAAAAACACGACCCATGGCGGTTCGCCCCTAGTTTAGAGAACTATAGAAAATTGTTCATAGCAATTTGGTTGCTCTCTAAAACATTTTTAGTTCATGTTATTTATTTTCATGTTTGAAATGTTTTTGTCGAGCTACATGGAGGGGACTGGGTTTATTTTAATACATTGAAATTGGATTGCTTCAATATGAGTTGAAAAAAACGCACGACCTCGCCCCTAGTAGCCCCAATGGCGGTCCACCCCTAGTTTTGAGAACTATAGAAAATTGCTCATAGCAATCTGGTTGCTCTCAAAAACATTTTTAGTTCATGTTATTTATTTTCATGTTAGAAATGTTTTTGTCGAGCTACAGGGGGGGACTGAGTTTATTTTAATACATTGAAATTGGATTGCTTCTATATGAGTTGAAAAAAACGCAGGGCCCTCGCCCCTAGTAGCCCCAATGGCGGTCCACCCCTAGTTTAGAGAACTATAGAAAATTGCTCATAGCAATCTCGTTGCTCTCTAAAACATTTTTAGTTCATGTTATTTATTTTCATGTTTGAAATGTTTTTGTCGAGCTACATGGGGGACTGAGTTTATTTTAATACATTGAAATTGGATTGCTTCTATATGAGTTGAAAAAAACACACGACCCATGGCGGTTCGCCCCTAGTTTAGAGAACTATAGAAAATTGTTCATAGCAATTTGGTTGCTCTCTAAAACATTTTTAGTTCATGTTATTTATTTTCATGTTTGAAATGTTTTTGTCGAGCTACATGGGGGGGGGACTAGGTTTATTTTAATACATTGAAATTGGATTGCTTCTATATGAGTTGAAAAAAATGCACGGCCTCGCCCCTAGTAGCCCCAATGGCGGTCCGCCCCTAGTTTAGAGAACTATAGAAAATTGCTCATAGCAATCTGGTTGCTCTCTAAAACATTTTTAGTTCATGTTATTTATTTTCATGTTTGAAATGTTTTTGTCGAGCTACATGGAGGGTACTGGGTTTATTTTAATACATTGAAATTGGATTGCTTCAATATGAGTTGAAAAAAACGCACAACCTCGCCCCTAGTAGCCCCAATGGCGGTCCACCCCTAGTTTTGAGAACTATAGAAAATTGCTCATAGCAATCTGGTTGCTCTCAAAAACATTTTTAGTTCATGTTATTTATTTTCATGTTAGAAATGTTTTTGTCGAGCTACAGGGGGGGACTGAGTTTATTTTAATACATTGAAATTGGATTGCTTCTATATGAGTTGAAAAAAACGCAGGGCCCTCGCCCCTAGTAGCCCCAATGGCGGTCCACCCCTAGTTTAGAGAACTATAGAAAATTGCTCATAGCAATCTCGTTGCTCTCTAAAACATTTTTAGTTCATGTTATTTATTTTCATGTTTGAAATGTTTTTGTCGAGCTACATGGGGGGACTGAGATTATTTTAATACATTGAAATTGGATTGCTTCTATATGAGTTGAAAAAAACACACGACCCATGGCGGTTCGCCCCTAGTTTAGAGAACTATTGAAAATTGTTCATAGCAATTTGGTTGCTCTCTAAAACATTTTTAGTTCATGTTATTTATTTTCATGTTTGAAATGTTTTTGTCGAGCTACATGGGGGGGGGGACTAGGTTTATTTTAATACATTGAAATTGGATTGCTTCTATATGAGTTGAAAAAAATGCACGGCCTCGCCCCTAGTAGCCCAATGGCGGTCCGCCCCTAGTTTAGAGAACTATAGAAAATTGCTCATAGCAATCTGGTTGCTCTCTAAAACATTTTTAGTTCATGTTATTTATTTTCATGTTTGTAATGTTTTTATCGAGCTACATGGGGGGCTGAGTTTATTTTAATACACTGAAAATGGATTGCTTCTATATGAGTTGAAAAAAAGCAGGGCCCTCGCCCCTAGTAGCCCCAATGGCGGTCCGCCCCTAGTTGCCCCAATGGCGGTCCGCCCCTAGTTTAGAGAACTATAGAAAATTGCTCATAACAATCTGGTTGCTCTTTAAAACATTTTTAGTTCATGTAATTTATTTTCATGTTTGAAATGTTTTTGTCGAGCCACATGGGGGGACTGAGTTTATTTTAATACATTGAAATTGGATTGCTTCAATATGAGTTGAAAAAAACGCAGGGCCTCGCCCCTAGTAGCCCTAATGGCGGTTCGCCCCTAGTTTAGAGAACTATAGAAAATTGCTCATAGCAATCTGGTTGCTCTCTAAAACATTTTTAGTTCATGTTATTTATTTTCAAGTTAGAAATGTTTTTGTCGAGCTACATGGGGGGGGGACTGAGTTTATTTTAATACATTGAAATTGGATTGCTTCTATATGAGTTGAAAAAAACGCAGGGCCCTCGCCCCTAGTAACCCCAATGGCGGTCCACCCCTAGTTTAGAGAACTATAGAAAATTGCTCATAGCAATCTGGTTGCTCTCTAAAACATTTTTAGTTCATGTTATTTATTTTCATGTTTGAAATGTTTTTGTCGAGCTACATGGGGGGACTGAGTTTATTTTAATACATTGAAATTGGATTGCTTCTATATGAGTTGAAAAAAACGCAGGGCCTCGCCCCTAGTAGCCCTAATGGCGGTTCGCCCCTAGTTTAGAGAACTATAGAAAATTGCTCATAGCAATCTGGTTGCTCTCTAAAACATTTTTAGTTCATGTTATTTATTTTCAAGTTAGAAATGTTTTTGTCGAGCTACATGGGGGGGACTGAGTTTATTTTAATACATTGAAATTGGATTGCTTCTATATGAGTTGAAAAAAACGCAGGGCCCTCGCCCCTAGTAACCCCAATGGCGGTCCACCCCTAGTTTAGAGAACTATAGAAAATTGCTCATAGCAATCTGGTTGCTCTCTAAAACATTTTTAGTTCATGTTATTTATTTTCATGTTTGAAATGTTTTTGTCGAGCTACATGGGGGGACTGAGTTTATTTTAATACATTGAAATTGGATTGCTTCTATATGAGTTGAAAAAAACACACGACCCATGGAGGTTCGCCCCTAGTTCAGAGAACTATAGAAAATTGTTCATAGCAATTTGGTTGCTCTCTAAAACATTTTTAGTTCATGTTATTTATTTTCATGCTTGAAATGTTTTTGTCGAGCTACATGGGGGAGACTGAGTTTATTTTAATACATTGAAATTGGATTGCTTATATATGAGTTGAAAAACATGCACGGCCTCGCCCCTAGTAGCCCCAATGGCGGTCCGCCCCTAGTTTATAGAACTATAGAAATTACTCATAGCAATCTGGTTGCTCTCTAAAACATTTTTAGTTCATGTTATTTATTTTCATGTTTGAAATGTTTTTGTCGAGCTACATGGGGGGACTGAGTTTATTTTAATACACTGAAATTGGATTGCTTCTATATGAGTTGAAAAAAAGCAGGGCCCTCGCCCCTAGTAGACCCAATGGCGGTCCGCCCCTAGTTTAGAGAACTATAGAAAATTGCTCATAGCAATCTGGTTGCTCTCTAAAACATTTTTAGTTCCTGTTATTTATTTTCATGTTTGAAATGTTTTTGTCGAGCTACATGGGGGGACTGAGTTTATTTTAATACATTGAAATTGGATTGCTTCTATATGAGTTGAAAAAAACGCAGGGACTTCACCCCTAGTAGCCCCAATGGCGGTCCGCCCCTAGTATTGAGAACTATAGAAAATTGCTCATAGCAATCCGGTTGCTCTCTAAAACATTTTTAGTTCATGTTATTTATTTTCATGTTTGAATTGTTTTTGTCGAGCTACAATGGGGGGGGGACTGAGTTTATTTTAATACATTGATATTGGATTTCTTCTATATGAGTTGAAACAAACGCAGGGCCCTCGCCCATAGTTTAGAGAACTATAGAAAATTGTTCATAGCAATCTGGTTGCTCTCTAAAACATTTTTAGTTCATGTTTTTTATTTTCATGTTTGAAATGTTTTTGTCGAGCTACATGGGGGGGACTGAGTTTATTTTAATACATTGAAATTGGATTGCTTCTATATGAGTTGGAAAAAAAAACGCAGGGGCCTCGCCCCTAGTAGCCCCAATGGCGGTCCGCCCCTAGTTTAGAGAACTATAGAAAATTGCCCATAACAATCTGGTTGCTCTCTAAAACATTTTTAGTTCATGTTATTTATTTTCATGTTTGAAATGTTTTTGTCGAGCTACATGGGGGGCTGAATTTATTTTAATACATTGAAACTAGTGTTTGGTATCGCGCGTTGCACGATTGCCAAAATTCATGTTGAAAAAAATGCATAAGTTAGTTTAATTGATTATTTTTATAAATTTAGGCTATGTTGCAAGTCCATATACAATATCTTTGACGATGAAATTAAGTGTAGATGAACATTATTATTTTCAATTTAGTATATAAAGATTGTTCTGAGCCTTTTAATTAATAGGGTTATAAAGTATATCAGATGTGTAATGAAAGTTATTGATAACAACCATAGTGTAAATATCTATTATATAACATACAATTAATTAAAAAAATTAATACAAAAATGACATAAGTTTGACGCCATACTTTTCATTTTATTTTTTCAATAACTTCATAAATTATGAAACCATAGTTAAGTTTTTCATTGATACATATGTCACTTGGACATCGTTACAAAGAATTATCGGACATATTATATATTTTCACTTTTCTTGAGTATAGAAAATTTAACATCTTCATTCATCACATCATTTACAACCCTATTCTCTATACATTGATGAAAATAGTATCCATCTCGTTAAAGTGTTGCTTACATTCATCGTTGGCATTGTGAAATTGTATAAAGCAAGGAACTAAATTCTTTAAAATCGGTTAACCTATTTTTAATCATCATTAAAAATAGTTGAAGGTCGTAAAGACAAAATCTGAAGAGTATCAATCGATTAACCACTGTTTATACTTTCTTAAAACCTTAAATTCTCAACTGCAACATTTTTTTTACTAAACAACAACTTAAAAATCGAAACTAAAATTGTAGTTTGCTAGTAACGTCATATCAAAATAAACAATATCCAAATGTTCTATTAGCATTGTGATGACTCTTGCGAGAAAAAAAAATTAGAAATGAGAATTAGGGTAATAATAAATGATGATTACAAAACAAACAAAAATCAATTGAGATTGAGATTGAGATTGAGATTGAAATTGTAGTAGACTGAATGACTTACATTTAATAATATAAGTGTATATTGTCTATGAAACTTTCAGGTTCTTGATATGTTCAACAATCTGCATGACTCATTTAAACAATATCTCGTTTGTTTTTTCTTTCGTTTATGACACTTTCTATCAAAAAAACATATAAAGTACACATAACACCATATAATTTAGCAATAAACATTAAGTCCATACCATAGATAATGAAGGAAAGTTTGAGAGAAAAGTTGTTTGACAACAAACCAAACCATTAAGTAGTCAACTAAAAAATGAAGAACCACAAGGTAGAATAAATAAAAGAAAATGACTAATTAATTAACATAAAGAATGGAAAATGAATAGTTAAGTAACATAAAGAAGAGAAAATGAATAGTTAACTAACATAAATTTCAATGTGCATGTAAAAATACAAAAATACCCTATACCTTTAATGAAAATATCATTTACATATGAGGACATAAAAGTATTTATCTTATTAGTATTTTGAAAAATTGAAAAAATGAGAAAAAAGATAAAGGAGTTTCTAGCCTTTAGAGTGTGCCACATCACTTCTTCTTGATTTTCCTTTAATATATATATAGATTGGATTGCTTCAATATGAGTTGAAAAAAACGCACGGCCTCGCCCCTAGTAGCACCAATGGCGGTCCGCCCCTAGTTTAGAGAACTATAGAAATTTGCTCATAGCAATCTGGTTGCTCTCTAAAACATTTTTAGATCATGTTATTTATTTTCATGTTTGAAATGTTTTTGTCGAGCTACATGGGGGGACTGAGTTTATTTTAATACATTGAAATTGGATTGCTTCTATATGAGTTGAAAAAAACGCAAGGCCCTCGCCCCTAGTAGCCCCAATGGCGGTCCACCCCTAGTTTAGAGAACTATAGAAAATTGCTCATAGCAATCTGGTTGCTCTCTAAAACATTTTTAGTTCATGTTATTTATTTTCATGTTTGAAATGTTTTTGTCGAGCTACATGGGGGAACTGAGTTTATTTTAATACATTGAAATTGGATTGCTTCAATATGAGTTGAAAAAAACGCAGGCCTCGCCACTAGTAGCCCTAATGGCGGTCCGCCCCTAGTTTAGAGAACTATAGAAAATTGCTCTCTAAAACATTTTTAGTTCATGTTTTTTATTTTCATGTTTGAAATGTTTTTGTCGAGCTACATGGGGGGGACTGAGTTTATTTTAATACATTGAAATTGGATTGCTTCTATATGAGTTGAAAAAAACTTACGGCCTCGCCGCTAGTAGCCCCAATGGCGGTTCGCCCCTGGTTTAGAGAACTATAGAAAATTGCTCATAGCAATCTCGTTGCTCTCTAAAACATTTTTAGTTCATGTTATTTATTTTCATGTTTGAAATGTTTTTGTCGAGCTACATGGGGGGACTGAGTTTATTTTAATACATTGAAATTGGATTGCTTCTATATGAGTTGAAAAAAACGCAGGGCCCTCGCCCCTAGTAGCCCTAATGGCGGTCCACCCCTAGTTTAGAGAACTATAGAAAATTGCTCATAGCAATCTGGTTGCTCTCTAAAACATTTTTAGTTCATGTTATTTATTTTCATGTTTGAAATGTTTTTGTCGAGCTACATGGGGGGACTGAGTTTATTTTATTACATTGAAATTGGATTGCTTCTATATAAGTTGAAAAAAACGCAGGGCCCTCGCCCCTAGTAGCCCAAATGGCGGTCCGCCCCTAGTTTAGAGAACTATAGAAGATTGCTCATAGCAATATGGTTGCTCTCTAAAACATTTTTAGTTCATGTTATTTATTTTCATGTTTGAAATGTTTTTGTCGAGCTACATGGGGGGACTGAGTTTATTTTAATACATTGAAATTGGATTGCTTCTATATGAGTTGAAAAAAACGCAGGGCCCTCGCCCCTAGTAGCCTCAATGGCAGTCTGCCCCTAGTTTAGAGAACTATAGAAAATTGCTCATAGCAATCTGGTTGCTCTCTAAAACATTTTTAGTTCATGTTATTTATTTTCATGTTTGAAATGTTTTTGTCGAGCTACATGGGGGGACTGAGTTTATTTTAAAACATTGAACTTGGATTGCTTCTATATAAGTTGAAAAAAAACGCAGGGCCCTCGCCCCTAGTAGCCCCAATGGCGGACCGCCCCTAGTTTAGAGAACTATAGAAAATTGCTCAGAGCAATATGGTTGCTCTCTAAAACATTTTTAGTTCATGTTATTTATTTTCATGTTTGAAATGTTTTTGTCGAGCTACATGGGGGGACTAAGTTTATTTTAATACATTGAAATTGGATTGCTTCTATATGAGTTGAAAAAAAAGCAGGCCCCTCGCCCCTAGTAGCCTCAATAGCAGTATGCCCCTAGTTTAGAGAACTATAGAAAATTGCTCATAGCAATCTGGTTGCTCTCTAAAACATTTTTAGTTCATGTTATTTATTTTCATGTTTGAAATGTTTTTGTCGAGCTACATGGGGGGACTGAGTTTATTTTAATACATTGAAATTGGATTGCTTCTATATGAGTTGAAAAAAACGCTGGGCCCTCGCCCCTAGTATCCCCAATGGCGGTCCACCCCTAGTTTAGAGAACTATAGAAAATTGCTCATAGCAATCTGGTTGCTCTCTAAAACATTTTTAGTTCATGTTATTTATTTTCATGTTTGAAATGTTTTTGTCGAGCTACATGGGGGGACTGAGTTTATTTTAATACATTGAAATTGGATTGCTTCTATATAAGTTGAAAAAAACGCAGGGCCCTCGCCCCTAGTAGCCCCAATGGCGGTCCGCCCCTAGTTTAGAGAACTATAGAAAATTGCTCATAGCAATATGGTTGCTCTCTATAACATTTTTAGTTCATGTTATTTATTTTCATGTTTGAAATGTTTTTATCGAGCTACATGGGGGGACTGAGTTTATTTTAATACATTGAAATTGGATTGCTTTTATATGAGTTGAAAAAAATGCACGGCCCTCGCCCCTAGTAGCCCCAATGGCAGTCCGCCCCTAGTTTAGAAAACTATAGAAAATTGCTCATAGCAATCTGGTTGCTTACTAAAACATTTTTAGTTCATGTTATTTAATTTCATGTTTGAAATGTTTTTGTCGAGCTACATGGGGGTGTGAGTTTATTTTAATACATTGAAATTGGATTGCTTCTATATGAGTTGAAAAAAACGTAGGGCCCTTGCCCTTAGTAGCCCCAATGGCGGTCCGCCCCTAGTTTAGAGAACTATAGATAATTGCTCATAACAATCTGGTTGGTCTCTAAAACATTTTTAGTTCATGTTATTTATTTTAATGTTTGAAATGTTTTTGTCGAGCTACATTGGGGGCTGAGTTTATTTTAATACATTGAAATTGGATTGCTTCAATATGAGTTGAAAAAAACGCACGGCCTCGCCCCTAGTAGCACCAATGGCGGTCCGCCCCTAGTTTAGAGAACTATAGAAATTTGCTCATAGCAATCTAGTTGCTCTCTAAAACATTTTTAGATCATGTTATTTATTTTCATGTTTGAAATGTTTTTGTCGAGCTACATGGGGGGGACTGAGTTTATTTTAATACATTGAAATTGGATTGCTTCTATATGAGTTGAAAAAAACGCAAGGCCCTCGCCCCTAGTAGCCCCAATGGCGGTCCACCCCTAGTTTAGAGAACTATAGAAAATTGCTCAAAGCAATCTGGTTGCTCTCTAAAACATTTTTAGTTCATGTTATTTATTTTCATGTTTGAAATGTTTTTGTCGAGCTACATGGGGGGACTGAGTTTATTTTAATACATTGAAATTGGATTGCTTCAATATGAGTTGAAAAAAACGCAGGCCTCGCCACTAGTAGCCCTAATGGCGGTCCGCCCCTAGTTTAGAGAACTATAGAAAATTGCTCATAGCAATCTGGTTGCTCTCTAAAACATTTTTAGTTCATGTTTTTTATTTTCATGTTTGAAATGTTTTTGTCGAGCTACATGGGGGGGACTAAGTTTATTTTAATACATTGAAATTGGATTGCTTCTATATGAGTTGAAAAAAACGTAGGGCCCTTGCCCTTAGTAGCCCCAATGGCGGTCCGCCCCTAGTTTAGAGAACTATAGAAAATTGCTCATAACAATCTGGTTGGTCTCTAAAACATTTTTAGTTCATGTTATTTATTTTAATGTTTGAAATGTTTTTGTCGAGCTACATTGGGGGCTGAGTTTATTTTAATACATTGAAATTGGATTGCTTCAATATGAGTTGAAAAAAACGCACGGCCTCGCCCCTAGTAGCACCAATGGCGGTCCGCCCCTAGTTTAGAGAACTATAGAAATTTGCTCATAGCAATCTGGTTGCTCTCTAAAACATTTTTAGATCATGTTATTTATTTTCATGTTTGAAATGTTTTTGTCCAGCTACATGGGGGGGACTGAGTTTATTTTAATACATTGAAATTGGATTGCTTCTATATGAGTTGAAAAAAACGCAAGGCCCTCGCCCCTAGTAGCCCCAATGGCGGTCCACCCCTAGTTTAGAGAACTATAGAAAATTGCTCATAGCAATCTGGTTGCTCTCTAAAACATTTTTAGTTCATGTTATTTATTTTCATGTTTGAAATGTTTTTGTCGAGCTACATGGGGGGACTGAGTTTATTTTAATACATTGAAATTGGATTGCTTCAATATGAGTTGAAAAAAACGCAGGCCTCGCCACTAGTAGCCCTAATGGCGGTCCGCCCCTAGTTTAGAGAACTATAGAAAATTGCTCATAGCAATCTGGTTGCTCTCTAAAACATTTTTAGTTCATGTTTTTTATTTTCATGTTTGAAATGTTTTTGTCGAGCTACATGGGGGGGACTAAGTTTATTTTAATACATTGAAATTGGATTGCTTCTATATGAGTTGAAAAAAACGCACGGCCTCGCCGCTAGTAGCCCCAATGGCGGTTCGCCCCTGGTTTAGAGAACTATAGAAAATTGCTCATAGCAATCTCGTTGCTCTCTAAAACATTTTTAGTTCATGTTATTTATTTTCATGTTTGAAATGTTTTTGTCGAGCTACATGGTGGGACTGAGTTTATTTTAATACATTGAATTTGGATTGCTTCTATATGAGTTGAAAAAAACGCAGGGCCCTCGCCCCTAGTAGCCCTAATGGCGGTCCACCCCTAGTTTAGAGAACTATAGAAAATTGCTCATAGCAATCTGGTTGCTCTCTAAAACATTTTTAGTTCATGTTATTTATTTTCATGTTTGAAATGTTTTTGTCGAGCTACATGGGGGGGACTGAGTTTATTTTAATACATTGAAATTGGATTGCTTCTATATAAGTTGAAAAAAAACGCAGGGCCCTCGCCCCTAGTAGCCCCAATGGCGGTCCGCCCCTAGTTTAGAGAACTATAGAAGATTGCTCATAGCAATATGGTTGCTCTCTAAAACATTTTTAGTTCATGTTATTTATTTTCATGTTTGAAATGTTTTTGTCGAGCTACATGGGGGGACTGAGTTTATTTAAATACATTGAAATTGGATTGCTTCTATATGAGTTGAAAAAAACGCAGGGCCTTCGCCCCTAGTAGCCTCAATGGCAGTCTGCCCCTAGTTTAGAGAACTATAGAAAATTGCTCATAGCAATCTGGTTGCTCTCTAAAACATTTTTAGTTCATGTTATTTATTTTCATGTTTGAAATGTTTTTGTCGAGCTACATGGGGGGACTGAGTTTATTTTAAAACATTGAACTTGGATTGCTTCTATATAAGTTGAAAAAAAACGCAGGGCCCTCGCCCCTAGTAGCCCCAATGGCGGACCGCCCCTAGTTTAGAGAACTATAGAAAATTGCTCAGAGCAATATGGTTGCTCTCTAAAACATTTTTAGTTCATGTTATTTATTTTCATGTTTGAAATGTTTTTGTCGAGCTACATGGGGGGACTAAGTTTATTTTAATACATTGAAATTGGATTGCTTCTATATGAGTTGAAAAAAACGCAGGCCCCTCGCCCCTAGTAGCCTCAATAGCAGTATGCCCCTAGTTTAGAGAACTATAGAAAATTGCTCATAGCAATCTGGTTGCTCTCTAAAATATTTTTAGTTCATGTTATTTATTTTCATGTTTGAAATGTTTTTGTCGAGCTACATGGGGGGACTGAGTTTATTTTAATACATTGAAATTGGATTGCTTCTATATGAGTTGAAAAAAACGCTGGGCCCTCGCCCCTAGTATCCCCAATGGCGGTCCACCCCTAGTTTAGAGAACTATAGAAAATTGCTCATAGCAATCTGGTTGCTCTCTAAAACATTTTTAGTTCATGTTATTTATTTTCATGTTTGAAATGTTTTTGTCGAGCTACATGGGGGGACTGAGTTTATTTTAATACATTGAAATTGGATTGCTTCTATATAAGTTGAAAAAAACGCAGGGCCCTCGCCCCTAGTAGCCCCAATGGCGGTCCGCCCCTAGTTTAGAGAACTATAGAAAATTGCTCATAGCAATATGGTTGCTCTCTATAACATTTTTAGTTCATGTTATTTATTTTCATGTTTGAAATGTTTTTATCGAGCTACATGGGGGGACTGAGTTTATTTTAATACATTGAAATTGGATTGCTTTTATATGAGTTGAAAAAAATGCAGGGCCCTCGCCCCTAGTAGCCCCAATGGCAGTCCGCCCCTAGTTTAGAAAACTATAGAAAATTGCTCATAGCAATCTGGTTGCTTACTAAAACATTTTTAGTTCATGTTATTTAATTTCATGTTTGAAATGTTTTTGTCGAGCTACATGGGGGGGCTGAGTTTATTTTAATACATTGAAATTGGATTGCTTCTATATGAGTTGAAAAAAACGTAGGGCCCTTGCCCTTAGTAGCCCCAATGGCGGTCCGCCCCTAGTTTAGAGAACTATAGAAAATTGCTCATAACAATCTGGTTGGTCTCTAAAACATTTTTAGTTCATGTTATTTATTTTAATGTTTGAAATGTTTTTGTCGAGCTACATTGGGGGCTGAGTTTATTTTAATACATTGAAATTGGATTGCTTCAATATGAGTTGAAAAAAACGCACGGCCTCGCCCCTAGTAGCACCAATGGCGGTCCGCCCCTAGTTTAGAGAACTATAGAAATTTGCTCATAGCAATCTGGTTGCTCTCTAAAACATTTTTAGATCATGTTATTTATTTTCATGTTTGAAATGTTTTTGTCGAGCTACATGGGGGGGACTGAGTTTATTTTAATACATTGAAATTGGATTGCTTCTATATGAGTTGAAAAAAACGCAAGGCCCTCGCCCCTAGTAGCCCCAATGGCGGTCCACCCCTAGTTTAGAGAACTATAGAAAATTGCTCATAGCAATCTGGTTGCTCTCTAAAACATTTTTAGTTCATGTTATTTATTTTCATGTTTGAAATGTTTTTGTCGAGCTACATGGGGGGACTGAGTTTATTTTAATACATTGAAATTGGATTGCTTCAATATGAGTTGAAAAAAACGCAGGCCTCGCCACTAGTAGCCCTAATGGCGGTCCGCCCCTAGTTTAGAGAACTATAGAAAATTGCTCATAGCAATCTGGTTGCTCTCTAAAACATTTTTAGTTCATGTTTTTTTATTTTCATGTTTGAAATGTTTTTGTCGAGCTACATGGGGGGGACTAAGTTTATTTTAATACATTGAAATTGGATTGCTTCTATATGAGTTGAAAAAAACGTAGGGCCCTTGCCCTTAGTAGCCCCAATGGCGGTCCGCCCCTAGTTTAGAGAACTATAGAAAATTGCTCATAACAATCTGGTTGGTCTCTAAAACATTTTTAGTTCATGTTATTTATTTTAATGTTTGAAATGTTTTTGTCGAGCTACATTGGGGGCTGAGTTTATTTTAATACATTGAAATTGGATTGCTTCAATATGAGTTGAAAAAAACGCATGGCCTCGCCCCTAGTAGCACCAATGGCGGTCCGCCCCTAGTTTAGAGAACTATAGAAATTTGCTCATAGCAATCTGGTTGCTCTCTAAAACATTTTTAGATCATGTTATTTATTTTCATGTTTGAAATGTTTTTGTCGAGCTACATGGGGGGGACTGAGTTTATTTTAATACATTGAAATTGGATTGCTTCTATATGAGTTGAAAAAAACGCAAGGCCCTCGCCCCTAGTAGCCCCAATGGCGGTCCACCCCTAGTTTAGAGAACTATAGAAAATTGCTCATAGCAATCTGGTTGCTCTCTAAAACATTTTTAGTTCATGTTATTTATTTTCATGTTTGAAATGTTTTTGTCGAGCTACATGGGGGGACTGAGTTTATTTTAATACATTGAAATTGGATTGCTTCAATATGAGTTGAAAAAAACGCAGGCCTCGCCACTAGTAGCCCTAATGGCGGTCCGCCCCTAGTTTAGAGAACTATAGAAAATTGCTCATAGCAATCTGGTTGCTCTCTAAAACATTTTTAGTTCATGTTTTTTATTTTCATGTTTGAAATGTTTTTGTCGAGCTACATGGGGGGGACTAAGTTTATTTTAATACATTGAAATTGGATTGCTTCTATATGAGTTGAAAAAAACGCACGGCCTCGCCGCTAGTAGCCCCAATGGCGGTTCGCCCCTGGTTTAGAGAACTATAGAAAATTGCTCATAGCAATCTCGTTGCTCTCTAAAACATTTTTAGTTCATGTTATTTATTTTCATGTTTGAAATGTTTTTGTCGAGCTACATGGTGGGACTGAGTTTATTTTAATACATTGAAATTGGATTGCTTCTATATGAGTTGAAAAAAAACGCAGGGCCCTCGCCCCTAGTAGCCCTAATGGCGGTCCACCCCTAGTTTAGAGAACTATAGAAAATTGCTCATAGCAATCTGGTTGCTCTCTAAAACATTTTTAGTTCATGTTATTTATTTTCATGTTTGAAATGTTTTTATCGAGCTACATGGGGGGGACTGAGTTTATTTTAATACATTGAAATTGGATTGCTTCTATATAAGTTGAAAAAAAACGCAGGGCCCTCGCCCCTAGTAGCCCCAATGGCGGTCCGCCCCTAGTTTAGAGAACTATAGAAGATTGCTCATAGCAATATGGTTGCTCTCTAAAACATTTTTAGTTCATGTTATTTATTTTCATGTTTGAAATGTTTTTGTCGAGCTACATGGGGGGACTGAGTTTATTTTAATACATTGAAATTGGATTGCTTCTATATGAGTTGAAAAAAATGCAGGGCCCTCGCCCCTAGTAGCCCCAATGGCAGTCCGCCCCTAGTTTAGAAAACTATAGAAAATTGCTCATAGCAATCTGGTTGCTCTCTAAAACATTGTTAGTTCATGTTATTTAATTTCATGTTTGAAATGTTTTTGTCGAGCTACATGGGGGGACTGAGTTTATTTTAATACATTGAAATTGGATTGCTTCTATATGAGTTGAAAAAAACGTAGGGCCCTTGCCCCTAGTAGCCCCAATGGCGGTCCGCCCCTAGTTTAGAGAACTATAGAAAATTGCTCATAACAATCTGGTTGGTCTCTAAAACATTTTTAGTTCATGTTATTTATTTTAATGTTTGAAATGTTTTTGTCGAGCTACATTGGGGGCTGAGTTTATTTTAATACATTGAAATTGGATTGCTTCAATATGAGTTGAAAAAAACGCACGGCCTCGCCCCTAGTAGCACCAATGGCGGTCCGCCCCTAGTTTAGAGAACTATAGAAATTTGCTCATAGCAATCTGGTTGCTCTCTAAAACATTTTTAGATCATGTTATTTATTTTCATGTTTGAAATGTTTTTGTCGAGCTACATGGGGGGGACTGAGTTTATTTTAATACATTGAAATTGGATTGCTTCTATATGAGTTGAAAAAAACACAAGGACCTCGCCCCTAGTAGCCCCAATGGCGGTCCACCCCTAGTTTAGAGAACTATAGAAAATTGCTCATAGCAATCTGGTTGCTCTCTAAAACATTTTTAGTTCATGTTATTTATTTTCATGTTTGAAATGTTTTTGTCGAGCTACATGGGGGGACTGAGTTTATTTTAATACATTGAAATTGGATTGCTTCAATATGAGTTGAAAAAAACGCAGGCCTCGCCACTAGTAGCCCTAATGGCGGTCCGCCCCTAGTTTAGAGAACTATAGAAAATTGCTCATAGCAATCTGGTTGCTCTCTAAAACATTTTTAGTTCATGTTTTTTATTTTCATGTTTGAAATGTTTTTGTCGAGCTACATGGGGGGGACTGAGTTTATTTTAATACATTGAAATTGGATTGCTTCTATATGAGTTGAAAAAAACGCACGGCCTCGCCGCTAGTAGCCCCAATGGCGGTTCGCCCCTGGTTTAGAGAACTATAGAAAATTGCTCATAGCAATATCGTTGCTCTCTAAAACATTTTTAGTTCATGTTATTTATTTTCATGTTTGAAATGTTTTTGTCGAGCTACATGGGGGGACTGAGTTTATTTTAATACATTGAAATTGGATTGCTTCTATATGAGTTGAAAAAAACGCAGGGCCCTCGCCCCTAGTAGCCCTAATGGCGGTCCACCCCTAGTTTAGAGAACTATAGAAAATTTCTCATAGCAATCTGGTTGCTCTCTAAAACATTTTTAGTTCATGTTATTTATTTTCATGTTTGAAATGTTTTTGTCGAGCTACATGGGGGGACTGAGTTTATTTTAATACATTGAAATTGGATTGCTTCTATATAAGTTGAAAAAAACGCAGGGCCTCGCCCCTAGTAGCCCTAATGGCGGTCCGCCCCTAGTTTAGAGAACTATAGAAGATTGCTCATAGCAATATGGTTGCTCTCTAAAACATTTTTAGTTCATGTTATTTATTTTCATGTTTGAAATGTTTTTGTCGAGCTACATGGGGGGACTGAGTTTATTTTAATACATTGAAATTGGATTGCTTCAATATGAGTTGAAAAAAACGCACAACCTCGCCCCTAGTAGCCCCAATGGCGGTCCACCCCTAGTTTAGAGAACTATAGAAAATTGCTCATAGCAATCTGGTTGCTCTCTAAAACATTTTTAGTTCATGTTATTTATTTTCATGTTTGAAATGTTTTTGTCGAGCTACATGGGGGGACTGAGTTTATTTTAATACATTGAAATTGGATTGCTTCAATATGAGTTGAAAAAAACGCAGGCCTCGCCACTAGTAGCCCTAATGGCGGTCCGCCCCTAGTTTAGAGAACTATAGAAAATTGCTCATAGCAATCTGGTTGCTCTCTAAAACATTTTTAGTTCATGTTTTTTATTTTCATGTTTGAAATGTTTTTGTCGAGCTACATGGGGGGGACTAAGTTTATTTTAATACATTGAAATTGGATTGCTTCTATATGAGTTGAAAAAAACGCACGGCCTCGCCGCTAGTAGCCCCAATGGCGGTTCGCCCCTGGTTTAGAGAACTATAGAAAATTGCTCATAGCAATCTCGTTGCTCTCTAAAACATTTTTAGTTCATGTTATTTATTTTCATGTTTGAAATGTTTTTGTCGAGCTACATGGTGGGACTGAGTTTATTTTAATACATTGAAATTGGATTGCTTCTATATGAGTTGAAAAAAACGCAGGGCCCTCGCCCCTAGTAGCCCTAATGGCGGTCCACCCCTAGTTTAGAGAACTATAGAAAATTGCTCATAGCAATCTGGTTGCTCTCTAAAACATTTTTAGTTCATGTTATTTATTTTCATGTTTGAAATGTTTTTGTCGAGCTACATGGGGGGGACTGAGTTTATTTTAATACATTGAAATTGGATTGCTTCTATATAAGTTGAAAAAAAACGCAGGGCCCTCGCCCCTAGTAGCCCCAATGGCGGTCCGCCCCTAGTTTAGAGAACTATAGAAGATTGCTCATAGCAATATGGTTGCTCTCTAAAACATTTTTAGTTCATGTTATTTATTTTCATGTTTGAAATGTTTTTGTCGAGCTACATGGGGGGACTGAGTTTATTTTAATACATTGAAATTGGATTGCTTCTATATGAGTTGAAAAAAATGCAGGGCCCTCGCCCCTAGTAGCCCCAATGGCAGTCCGCCCCTAGTTTAGAAAACTATAGAAAATTGCTCATAGCAATCTGGTTGCTCTCTAAAACATTTTTAGTTCATGTTATTTAATTTCATGTTTGAAATGTTTTTGTCGAGCTACATGGGGGGACTGAGTTTATTTTAATACATTGAAATTGGATTGCTTCTATATGAGTTTAAAAAAACGTAGGGCCCTTGCCCCTAGTAGCCCCAATGGCGGTCCGCCCCTAGTTTAGAGAACTATAGAAAATTGCTCATAACAATCTGGTTGGTCTCTAAAACATTTTTAGTTCATGTTATTTATTTTAATGTTTGAAATGTTTTTGTCGAGCTACATTGGGGGCTGAGTTTATTTTAATACATTGAAATTGGATTGCTTCAATATGAGTTGAAAAAAACGCACGGCCTCGCCCCTAGTAGCACCAATGGCGGTCCGCCCCTAGTTTAGAGAACTATAGAAATTTGCTCATAGCAATCTGGTTGCTCTCTAAAACATTTTTAGATCATGTTATTTATTTTCATGTTTGAAATGTTTTTGTCGAGCTACATGGGGGGACTGAGTTTATTTTAATACATTGAAATTGGATTGCTTCAATATGAGTTGAAAAAAACGCAGGCCTCGCCACTAGTAGCCCTAATGGCGGTCCGCCCCTAGTTTAGAGAACTATAGAAAATTGCTCATAGCAATCTGGTTGCTCTCTAAAACATTTTTAGTTCATGTTTTTTATTTTCATGTTTGAAATGTTTTTGTCGAGCTACATGGGGGGGACTAAGTTTATTTTAATACATTGAAATTGGATTGCTTCTATATGAGTTGAAAAAAACGCACGGCCTCGCCGCTAGTAGCCCCAATGGCGGTTCGCCCCTGGTTTAGAGAACTATAGAAAATTGCTCATAGCAATCTCGTTGCTCTCTAAAACATTTTTAGTTCATGTTATTTATTTTCATGTTTGAAATGTTTTTGTCGAGCTACATGGTGGGACTGAGTTTATTTTAATACATTGAAATTGGATTGCTTCTATATGAGTTGAAAAAAACGCAGGGCCCTCGCCCCTAGTAGCCCTAATGGCGGTCCACCCCTAGTTTAGAGAACTATAGAAAATTGCTCATAGCAATCTGGTTGCTCTCTAAAACATTTTTAGTTCATGTTATTTATTTTCATGTTTGAAATGTTTTTGTCGAGCTACATGGGGGGGACTGAGTTTATTTTAATACATTGAAATTGGATTGCTTCTATATAAGTTGAAAAAAAACGCAGGGCCCTCGCCCCTAGTAGCCCCAATGGCGGTCCGCCCCTAGTTTAGAGAACTATAGAAGATTGCTCATAGCAATATGGTTGCTCTCTAAAACATTTTTAGTTCATGTTATTTATTTTCATGTTTGAAATGTTTTTGTCGAGCTACATGGGGGGACTGAGTTTATTTTAATACATTGAAATTGGATTGCTTCTATATGAGTTGAAAAAAATGCAGGGCCCTCGCCCCTAGTAGCCCCAATGGCAGTCCGCCCCTAGTTTAGAAAACTATAGAAAATTGCTCATAGCAATCTGGTTGCTCTCTAAAACATTTTTAGTTCATGTTATTTAATTTCATGTTTGAAATGTTTTTGTCGAGCTACATGGGGGGACTGAGTTTATTTTAATACATTGAAATTGGATTGCTTCTATATGAGTTTAAAAAAACGTAGGGCCCTTGCCCCTAGTAGCCCCAATGGCGGTCCGCCCCTAGTTTAGAGAACTATAGAAAATTGCTCATAACAATCTGGTTGGTCTCTAAAACATTTTTAGTTCATGTTATTTATTTTAATGTTTGAAATGTTTTTGTCGAGCTACATTGGGGGCTGAGTTTATTTTAATACATTGAAATTGGATTGCTTCAATATGAGTTGAAAAAAACGCACGGCCTCGCCCCTAGTAGCACCAATGGCGGTCCGCCCCTAGTTTAGAGAACTATAGAAATTTGCTCATAGCAATCTGGTTGCTCTCTAAAACATTTTTAGATCATGTTATTTATTTTCATGTTTGAAATGTTTTTGTCGAGCTACATGGGGGGGACTGAGTTTATTTTAATACATTGAAATTGGATTGCTTCTATATGAGTTGAAAAAAACACAAGGACCTCGCCCCTAGTAGCCCCAATGGCGGTCCACCCCTAGTTTAGAGAACTATAGAAAATTGCTCATAGCAATCTGGTTGCTCTCTAAAACATTTTTAGTTCATGTTATTTATTTTCATGTTTGAAATGTTTTTGTCGAGCTACATGGGGGGACTGAGTTTATTTTAATACATTGAAATTGGATTGCTTCAATATGAGTTGAAAAAAACGCAGGCCTCGCCACTAGTAGCCCTAATGGCGGTCCGCCCCTAGTTTAGAGAACTATAGAAAATTGCTCATAGCAATCTGGTTGCTCTCTAAAACATTTTTAGTTCATGTTTTTTATTTTCATGTTTGAAATGTTTTTGTCGAGCTACATGGGGGGACTGAGTTTATTTTAATACATTGAAATTGGATTGCTTCTATATGAGTTGAAAAAAACGCACGGCCTCGCCGCTAGTAGCCCCAATGGCGGTTCGCCCCTGGTTTAGAGAACTATAGAAAATTGCTCATAGCAATCTCGTTGCTCTCTAAAACATTTTTAGTTCATGTTATTTATTTTCATGTTTGAAATGTTTTTGTCGAGCTACATGGGGGGACTGAGTTTATTTTAATACATTGAAATTGGATTGCTTCTATATGAGTTGAAAAAAACGCAGGGCCCTCGCCCCTAGTAGCCCTAATGGCGGTCCACCCCTAGTTTAGAGAACTATAGAAAATTTCTCATAGCAATCTGGTTGCTCTCTAAAACATTTTTAGTTCATGTTATTTATTTTCATGTTTGAAATGTTTTTGTCGAGCTACATGGGGGGACTGAGTTTATTTTAATACATTGAAATTGGATTGCTTCTATATAAGTTGAAAAAAACGCAGGGCCTCGCCCCTAGTAGCCCTAATGGCGGTCCGCCCCTAGTTTAGAGAACTATAGAAGATTGCTCATAGCAATATGGTTGCTCTCTAAAACATTTTTAGTTCATGTTATTTATTTTCATGTTTGAAATGTTTTTGTCGAGCTACATGGGGGGACTGAGTTTATTTTAATACATTGAAATTGGATTGCTTCTATATGAGTTGAAAAAAACGCAGGCCCCTCGCCCCTAGTAGCCTCAATGGCAGTCTGCCCCTAGTTTAGAGAACTATAGAAATTTGCTCATAGCAATCTGGTTGCTCTCTAAAACATTTTTAGTTCATGTTATTTATTTTCATGTTTGAAATGTTTTTGTCGAGCTACATGGGGGGGACTGAGTTTATTTTAATACATTGAAATTGGATTGCTTCAATATGAGTTGAAAAAAACGCAGGCCTCGCCACTAGTAGCCCTAATGGCGGTCCGCCCCTAGTTTAGAGAACTATAGAAAATTGCTCATAGCAATCTGGTTGCTCTCTAAAACATTTTTAGTTCATGTTTTTTATTTTCATGTTTGAAATGTTTTTGTCGAGCTACATGGGGGGGACTAAGTTTATTTTAATACATTGAAATTGGATTGCTTCTATATGAGTTGAAAAAAACGCACGGCCTCGCCGCTAGTAGCCCCAATGGCGGTTCGCCCCTGGTTTAGAGAACTATAGAAAATTGCTCATAGCAATCTCGTTGCTCTCTAAAACATTTTTAGTTCATGTTATTTATTTTCATGTTTGAAATGTTTTTGTCGAGCTACATGGTGGGACTGAGTTTATTTTAATACATTGAAATTGGATTGCTTCTATATGAGTTGAAAAAAACGCAGGGCCCTCGCCCCTAGTAGCCCTAATGGCGGTCCACCCCTAGTTTAGAGAACTATAGAAAATTGCTCATAGCAATCTGGTTGCTCTCTAAAACATTTTTAGTTCATGTTATTTATTTTCATGTTTGAAATGTTTTTGTCGAGCTACATGGGGGGGACTGAGTTTATTTTAATACATTGAAATTGGATTGCTTCTATATAAGTTGAAAAAAAACGCAGGGCCCTCGCCCCTAGTAGCCCCAATGGCGGTCCGCCCCTAGTTTAGAGAACTATAGAAGATTGCTCATAGCAATATGGTTGCTCTCTAAAACATTTTTAGTTCATGTTATTTATTTTCATGTTTGAAATGTTTTTGTCGAGCTACATGGGGGGACTGAGTTTATTTTAATACATTGAAATTGGATTGCTTCTATATGAGTTGAAAAAAATGCAGGGCCCTCGCCCCTAGTAGCCCCAATGGCAGTCCGCCCCTAGTTTAGAAAACTATAGAAAATTGCTCATAGCAATCTGGTTGCTCTCTAAATCATTTTTAGTTCATGTTATTTAATTTCATGTTTGAAATGTTTTTGTCGAGCTACATGGGGGGGCTGAGTTTATTTTAATACATTGAAATTGGATTGCTTCTATATGAGTTTAAAAAAACGTAGGGCCCTTGCCCCTAGTAGCCCCAATGGCGGTCCGCCCCTAGTTTAGAGAACTATAGAAAATTGCTCATAACAATCTGGTTGGTCTCTAAAACATTTTTAGTTCATGTTATTTATTTTAATGTTTGAAATGTTTTTGTCGAGCTACATTGGGGGCTGAGTTTATTTTAATACATTGAAATTGGATTGCTTCAATATGAGTTGAAAAAAACGCACGGCCTCGCCCCTAGTAGCACCAATGGCGGTCCGCCCCTAGCTTAGAGAACTATAGAAATTTGCTCATAGCAATCTGGTTGCTCTCTAAAACATTTTTAGATCATGTTATTTATTTTCATGTTTGAAATGTTTTTGTCGAGCTACATGGGGGGGACTGAGTTTATTTTAATACATTGAAATTGGATTGCTTCTATATGAGTTGAAAAAAACACAAGGACCTCGCCCCTAGTAGCCCCAATGGCGGTCCACCCCTAGTTTAGAGAACTATAGAAAATTGCTCATAGCAATCTGGTTGCTCTCTAAAACATTTTTAGTTCATGTTATTTATTTTCATGTTTGAAATGTTTTTGTCGAGCTACATGGGGGGACTGAGTTTATTTTAATACATTGAAATTGGATTGCTTCAATATGAGTTGAAAAAAACGCAGGCCTCGCCACTAATAGCCCTAATGGCGGTCCGCCCCTAGTTTAGAGAACTATAGAAAATTGCTCATAGCAATCTGGTTGCTCTCTAAAACATTTTTAGTTCATGTTTTTTATTTTCATGTTTGAAATGTTTTTGTCGAGCTACATGGGGGGGACTGAGTTTATTTTAATACATTGAAATTGGATTGCTTCTATATGAGTTGAAAAAAACGCACGGCCTCGCCGCTAGTAGCCCCAATGGCGGTTCGCCCCTGGTTTAGAGAACTATAGAAAATTGCTCATAGCAATCTCGTTGCTCTCTAAAACATTTTTAGTTCATGTTATTTATTTTCATGTTTGAAATGTTTTTGTCGAGCTACATGGGGGGACTGAGTTTATTTTAATACATTGAAATTGGATTGCTTCTATATGAGTTGAAAAAAACGCAGGGCCCTCGCCCCTAGTAGCCCTAATGGCGGTCCACCCCTAGTTTAGAGAACTATAGAAAATTTCTCATAGCAATCTGGTTGCTCTCTAAAACATTTTTAGTTCATGTTATTTATTTTCATGTTTGAAATGTTTTTGTCGAGCTACATGGGGGGACTGAGTTTATTTTAATACATTGAAATTGGATTGCTTCTATATAAGTTGAAAAAAACGCAGGGCCTCGCCCCTAGTAGCCCTAATGGCGGTCCGCCCCTAGTTTAGAGAACTATAGAAGATTGCTCATAGCAATATGGTTGCTCTCTAAAACATTTTTAGTTCATGTTATTTATTTTCATGTTTGAAATGTTTTTGTCGAGCTACATGGGGGGACTGAGTTTATTTTAATACATTGAAATTGGATTGCTTCTATATGAGTTGAAAAAAACGCAGGCCCCTCGCCCCTAGTAGCATCAATGGCAGTCTGCCCCTAGTTTAGAGAACTATAGAAATTTGCTCATAGCAATCTGGTTGCTCTCTAAAACATTTTTAGTTCATGTTATTTATTTTCATGTTTGAAATGTTTTTGTCGAGCTACATGGGGGGGACTGAGTTTATTTTAATACATTGAAATTGGATTGCTTCTATATAAGTTGAAAAAAAACGCAGGGCCCTCGCCCCTAGTAGCCCCAATGGCGGTCCGCCCCTAGTTTAGAGAACTATAGAAAATTGCTCAGAGCAATATGGTTGCTCTCTAAAACATTTTTAGTTCATGTTATTTATTTTCATGTTTGAAATGTTTTTGTCGAGCTACATGGGGGGACTGAGTTTATTTTAATACATTGAAATTGGATTGCTTCTATATGAGTTGAAAAAAACGCAGGCCCCTCGCCCCTAGTAGCCTCAATGGCAGTCTGCCCCTAGTTTAGAGAACTATAGAAAATTGCTCATAGCAATCTGGTTGCTCTCTAAAACATTTTTAGTTCATGTTATTTATTTTCATGTTTGAAATGTTTTTGTCGAGCTACATGGGGGGACTGAGTTTATTTTAATACATTGAAATTGGATTGCTTCTATATGAGTTGAAAAAAACGCACGGACCTCGCCCCTAGTAGCCCCAATGGCGGTCCGCCCCTAGTTTAGAGAACTATAGAAAATTGCTCATAGCAATATGGTTGCTCTCTAAAACATTTTTAGTTCATGTTATTTATTTTCATGTTTGAAATGTTTTTTGTCGAGCTACATGGGGGGGGGTCTGAGTTTATCTTAATACATTGAAATTGGATTGCTTCTATATGAGTTGAAAAAAACGCAGGGCCCTCGCCCCTAGTAGCCCCAATGGCGGTTCGCCCCTAGTAGCCCCAATGGCGGTTCGCCCCTAGTTTAGAGAACTATAGAAAATTGCTCATAGCAATCTGGTTGCTCTCTAAAAGATTTCTAGTTCATGTTATTTATTTTCATGTTTGAAATGTTTTCGTCGAGCTACATGAGGGGGACTGAGTTTATTTTAATACATTGAAATTGGATTGCTTCTATATGAGTTGAAAAAAAACGCAGGGCCCTCGCCCCTAGCAGTCCCAATGGCGGTCCGCCCCTAGTTTAGAGAACTATAGAAAATTGCTCATAACAATCTGGTTGCTCTCTAAAACATTTTTAGTTCATGTTATTTATTTTCATGTTTGAAATGTTTTTGTCGAGCTACATGGGGGGACTGAGTTTATTTTAATACATTGAAATTGGATTGCTTCAATATGAGTTGAAAAAAACGCACTGCCTCGCCCCTAGTAGCCCCAATGGCGGTCCGCCCCTAGTTTAGAGAACTATAGAAAATTGCTTTATAGCAATCTGGTTGCTCTCTAAAACATTTTTAGTTCATGTTATTTATTTTCATGTTTGAAATGTTTTTGTCGAGCTACATGGGGGGGCTGAGTTTATTTTAATACATTGAAATTGGATTGCTTCTATATGAGTTGAAAAAAACGCAGGGCCCTCGCCCCTAGTATCCCCAATGGCGGTCCACCCCTAGTTTAGAGAACTATAGAAAATTGCTCATAGCAATCTGGTTGCTCTCTAAAACATTTTTAGTTCATGTTATTTATTTTCATGTTTGAAATGTTTTTGTCGAGCTACATGGGGGGGACTGAGTTTATTTTAATACATTGAAATTGGATTGCTTCTATATAAGTTGAAAAAAACGCCGGGCCCTCGTCCCTAGTAGCCCCAATGGCGGTCCGCCCCTAGTTTAGAGAACTATAGAAAATTGCTCATAGCAATATGGTTGCTCTCTATAACATTTTTAATTCATGTTATTTATTTTCATGTTTGAAATGTTTTTGTCGAGCTACATGGGGGGGCTGAGTTTATTTTAATACATTGAAATTGGATTGCTTCTATATGAGTTGAAAAAAATGCAGGGCCCTCACCCCTAGTAGCCCCAATGGCAGTCCGCCCCTAGTTTAGAAAACTATAGAAAATTGCTCATAGCAATCTGGTTGCTCTCTAAAACATTTTTAGTTCATGTTATTTAGTTTCATGTTTGAAATGTTTTTGTCGAGCTACATGGGGGGACTGAGTTTATTTTAATACATTGAAATTGGATTGCTTCTATATGAGTTGAAAAAAACGTAGGGCCCTTGCCCCTAGTAGCCCCAATGGCGGTCCGCCCCTAGTTTAGAGAACTATAGAAAATTGCTCATAACAATCTGGTTGGTCTCTAAAACATTTTTAGTTCATGTTATTTATTTTAATGTTTGAAATGTTTTTGTCGAGCTACATTGGGGGCTGAGTTTATTTTAATACATTGAAATTGGATTGCTTCAATATGAGTTCAAAAAAAACCGCAAGGCCTCGCCCCTAGTTGCGCCAATGGCGGTCCGCCCCTAGTTTAGAGAACTATAGAAAATGCTCATAGCAATCCGGTTGCTCTCTAAATCATTTTTAGTTCATGTTATTTATTTTCATGTTTGAAATGTTTTTGTCGAGCTACATGGGGGGACTAAGTTTATTTTAATACATTGAAATTGGATTGCTTCAATATGAGTTGAAAAAAACGCACTGCCTCGCCCCTAGTAGCCCCAATGGCGGTCCGCCCCTAGTTTAGAGAACTATAGAAAATTGCTTTATAGCAATCTGGTTGCTCTCTAAAACATTTTTAGTTCATGTTATTTATTTTCATGTTTGAAATGTTTTTGTCGAGCTACATGGGGGGACTGAGTTTATTTTAATACATTGAAATTGGATTGCTTCAATATGAGTTGAAAAAAACGCAGGCCTCGCCACTAGTAGCCCTAATGGCGGTCTGCCCCTAGTTTAGAGAACTATAGAAAATTGCTCATAGCAATCTGTTTGCTCTCTAAAACATTTTTAGTTCATGTTTTTTATTTTCATGTTTGAAATGTTTTTGTCGAGCTACATGGGGGGGACTGAGTTTATTTGAATACATTGAAATTGGATTGCTTCTATATGAGTTGAAAAAAATGCACGGCCTCGCCGCTAGTAGCCCCAATGGCGGTTCGCCCCTGGTTTAGAGAACTATAGAAAATTGCTCATAGCAATCTCGTTGCTCTCTAAAACATTTTTAGTTCATGTTATTTATTTTCATGTTTGAAATGTTTTTGTCGAGCTACATGGGGGGACTGAGTTTATTTTAATACATTGAAATTGGATTGCTTCTATATGAGTTGAAAAAAACGCAGGGCCCTCGCCCCTAGTAGCCCTAATGGCGGTCCACCCCTAGTTTAGAGAACTATAGAAAATTTCTCATAGCAATCTGGTTGCTCTCTAAAACATTTTTAGTTCATGTTATTTATTTTCATGTTTGAAATGTTTTTGTCGAGCTACATGGGGGGACTGAGTTTATTTTAATACATTGAAATTGGATTGCTTCTATATAAGTTGAAAAAAACGCAGGGCCTCGCCCCTAGTAGCCCTAATGGCGGTCTGCCCCTAGTTTAAAGAACTATAGAAGATTGCTCATAGCGATATGGTTGCTCTCTAAAACATTTTTAGTTCATGTTATTTATTTTCATGTTTGAAATGTTTTTGTCGAGCTACATGGGGGGACTGAGTTTATTTTAATACAATGAAATTGGATTGCTTCTATATGAGTTGAAAAAACGCAGGGCCCTCGCCCCTAGTAGCCTCAATGGCAGTATGCCCCTAGTTTAGAGAACTATAGAAATTTGCTCATAGCAATCTGGTTGCTCTCTAAAACATTTTTAGTTCATGTTATTTATTTTCATGTTTGAAATGCTTTTGTCGAGCTACATGGGGGGGACTGAGTTTATTTTAATACATTGAAATTGGATTGCTTCTATATAAGTTGAAAAAAAACGCAGGGCCCTCGCCCCTAGTAGCCCCAATGGCGGTCCGCCCCTAGTTTAGAGAACTATAGAAAATTGCTCAGAGCAATATGGTTGCTCTCTAAAACATTTTTAGTTCATGTTATTTATTTTCATGTTTGAAATGTTTTTGTCGAGCTACATGGGGGGACTGAGTTTATTTTAATACATTGAAATTGGATTGCTTCTATATGAGTTGAAAAAAACGCAGGCCCCTCGCCCCTAGTAGCCTCAATGGCAGTCTGCCCCTAGTTTAGAGAACTATAGAAAATTGCTCATAGCAATCTGGTTGCTCTCTAAAACATTTTTAGTTCATGTTATTTATTTTCATGTTTGAAATGTTTTTGTCGAGCTACATGGGGGGACTGAGTTTATTTTAATACATTGAAATTGGATTGCTTCTATATGAGTTGAAAAAAACGCAGGGACCTCGCCCCTAGTAGCCCCAATGGCGGTCCGCCCCTAGTTTAGAGAACTATAGAAAATTGCTCATAGCAATATGGTTGCTCTCTAAAACATTTTTAGTTCATGTTATTTTTTTTCATGTTTGAAATGTTTTTGTCGAGCTACATGGGGGGGGGTCTGAGTTTATCTTAATACATTGAAATTGGATTGCTTCTATATGAGTTGAAAAAAACGCAGGGCCCTCGCCCCTAGTAGCCCCAATGGCGGTTCGCCCCTAGTTTAGAGAACTATAGAAAATTGCTCATAGCAATCTGGTTGCTCTCTAAAACATTTCTAGTTCATGTTATTTATTTTCATGTTTGAAATGTTTTCGTCGAGCTACATGAGGGGGACTGAGTTTATTTTAATACATTGAAATTGGATTGCTTCTATATGAGTTGAAAAAAAACGCAGGGCCCTCGCCCCTAGCAGTCCCAATGGCGGTCCGTCCCTAGTTTAGAGAACTATAGAAAATTGCTCATAACAATCTGGTTGCTCTCTAAAACATTTTTAGTTCATGTTATTTATTTTCATGTTTGAAATGTTTTTGTCGAGCTACATGGGGGGACTGAGTTTATTTTAATACATTGAAATTGGATTGCTTCAATATGAGTTGAAAAAAACGCACTGCCTCGCCCCTAGTAGCCCCAATGGCGGTCCGCCCCTAGTTTAGAGAACTATAGAAAATTGCTTTATAGCAATCTGGTTGCTCTCTAAAACATTTTTAGTTCATGTTATTTATTTTCATGTTTGAAATGTTTTTGTCGAGCTACATGAGGGGGACTGAGTTTATTTTAATACATTGAAATTGGATTGCTTCTATATGAGTTGAAAAAAACGCAGGGCCCTCGCCCCTAGTATCCCCAATGGCGGTCCACCCCTAGTTTAGAGAACTATAGAAAATTGCTCATAGCAATCTGGTTGCTCTCTAAAACATTTTTAGTTCATGTTATTTATTTTCATGTTTGAAATGTTTTTGTCGAGCTACATGGGGGGGACTGAGTTTATTTTAATACATTGAAATTGGATTGCTTCTATATAAGTTGAAAAAAACGCAGGGCCCTCGTCCCTAGTAGCCCCAATGGCGGTCCGCCCCTAGTTTAGAGAACTATAGAAAATTGCTCATAGCAATATGGTTGCTCTCTATAACATTTTTAATTCATGTTATTTATTTTCATGTTTGAAATGTTTTTGTCGAGCTACATGGGGGGGCTGAGTTTATTTTAATACATTGAAATTGGATTGCTTCTATATGAGTTGAAAAAAATGCAGGGCCCTCGCCCCTAGTAGCCCCAATGGCAGTCCGCCCCTAGTTTAGAAAACTATAGAAAATTGCTCATAGCAATCTGGTTGCTCTCTAAAACATTTTTAGTTCATGTTATTTAGTTTCATGTTTGAAATGTTTTTGTCGAGCTACATGGGGGGACTGAGTTTATTTTAATACATTGAAATTGGATTGCTTCTATATGAGTTGAAAAAAACGTAGGGCCCTTGCCCCTAGTAGCCCCAATGGCGGTCCGCCCCTAGTTTAGAGAACTATAGAAAATTGCTCATAACAATCTGGTTGGTCTCTAAAACATTTTTAGTTCATGTTATTTATTTTAATGTTTGAAATGTTTTTGTCGAGCTACATTGGGGGCTGAGTTTATTTTAATACATTGAAATTGGATTGCTTCAATATGAGTTCAAAAAAAACCGCAGGGCCTCGCCCCTAGTAGCGCCAATGGCGGTGCGCCCCTAGTTTAGAGAACTATAGAAAATGCTCATAGCAATCCGGTTGCTCTCTAAATCATTTTTAGTTCATGTTATTTATTTTCATGTTTGAAATGTTTTTGTCGAGCTACATGGGGGGACTGAGTTTATTTTAATACATTGAAATTGGATTGCTTCAATATGAGTTGAAAAAAACGCACTGCCTCGCCCCTAGTAGCCCCAATGGCGGTCCGCCCCTAGTTTAGAGAACTATAGAAAATTGCTTTATAGCAATCTGGTTGCTCTCTAAAACATTTTTAGTTCATGTTATTTATTTTCATGTTTGAAATGTTTTTGTCGAGCTACATGGGGGGACTGAGTTTATTTTAATACATTGAAATTGGATTGCTTCAATATGAGTTGAAAAAAACGCAGGCCTCGCCACTAGTAGCTCTAATGGCGGTCTGCCCCTAGTATAGAGAACTATAGAAAATTGCTCATAGCAATCTGGTTGCTCTCTAAAACATTTTTAGTTCATGTTTTTTATTTTCATGTTTGAAATGTTTTTGTCGAGCTACATGGGGGGGACTGAGTTTATTTTAATACATTGAAATTGGATTGCTTCTATATGAGTTGAAAAAAACGCACGGCCTCGCCGCTAGTAGCCCCAATGGCGGTTCGCCCCTGGTTTAGAGAACTATAGAAAATTGCTCATAGCAATCTCGTTGCTCTCTAAAACATTTTTAGTTCATGTTATTTATTTTCATGTTTGAAATGTTTTTGTCGAGCTACATGGGGGGACTGAGTTTATTTTAATACATTGAAATTGGATTGCTTCTATATGAGTTGAAAAAAACGCAGGGCCCTCGCCCCTAGTAGCCCTAATGGCGGTCCACCCCTAGTTTAGAGAACTATAGAAAATTTCTCATAGCAATCTGGTTGCTCTCTAAAACATTTTTAGTTCATGTTATTTATTTTCATGTTTGAAATGTTTTTGTCGAGCTACATGGGGGGACTGAGTTTATTTTAATACATTGAAATTGGATTGCTTCTATATAAGTTGAAAAAAACGCAGGGCCTCGCCCCTAGTAGCCCTAATGGCGGTCCGCCCCTAGTTTAGAGAACTATAGAAGATTGCTCATAGCAATATGGTTGCTCTCTAAAACATTTTTAGTTCATGTTATTTATTTTCATGTTTGAAATGTTTTTGTCGAGCTACATGGGGGGACTGAGTTTATTTTAATACATTGAAATTGGATTGCTTCTATATGAGTTGAAAAAACGCAGGGCCCTCGCCCCTAGTAGCCTCAATGGCAGTATGCCCCTAGTTTAGAGAACTATAGAAATTTGCTCATAGCAATCTGGTTGCTCTCTAAAACATTTTTAGTTCATGTTATTTATTTTCATGTTTGAAATGCTTTTGTCGAGCTACATGGGGGGGACTGAGTTTATTTTAATACATTGAAATTGGATTGCTTCTATATAAGTTGAAAAAAAACGCAGGGCCCTCGCCCCTAGTAGCCCCAATGGCGGTCCGCCCCTAGTTTAGAGAACTATAGAAAATTGCTCAGAGCAATATGGTTGCTCTCTAAAACATTTTTAGTTCATGTTATTTATTTTCATGTTTGAAATGTTTTTGTCGAGCTACATGGGGGGACTGAGTTTATTTTAAAACATTGAAATTGGATTGCTTCTATATGAGTTGAAAAAAACGCAGGCCCCTCGCCCCTAGTAGCCTCAATGGCAGTCTGCCCCTTGTTTAGAGAACTATAGAAAATTGCTCATAGCAATCTGGTTGCTCTCTAAAACATTTTTAGTTCATGTTATTTATTTTCATGTTTGAAATGTTTTTGTCGAGCTACATGGGGGGACTGAGTTTATTTTAATACATTGAAATTGGATTGCTTCTATATGAGTTGAAAAAAACGCAGGGACCTCGCCCCTAGTAGCCCCAATGGCGGTCCGCCCCTAGTTTAGAGAACTATAGAAAATTGCTCATAGCAATATGGTTGCTCTCTAAAACATTTTTAGTTCATGTTATTTATTTTCATGTTTGAAATGTTTTTGTCGAGCTACATGGGGGGGGGTCTGAGTTTATCTTAATACATTGAAATTGGATTGCTTCTGTATGAGTTGAAAAAAACGCAGGGCCCTCGCCCCTAGTAGCCCCAATGGCGGTTCGCCCCTAGTTTAGAGAACTATAGAAAATTGCTCATAGCAATCTGGTTGCTCTCTAAAACATTTCTAGTTCATGTTATTTATTTTCATGTTTGAAATGTTTTCGTCGAGCTACATGAGGGGGACTGAGTTTATTTTAATACATTGAAATTGGATTGCTTCTATATGAGTTGAAAAAAAACGCAGGGCCCTCGCCCCTAGCAGTCCCAATGGCGGTCCGCCCCTAGTTTAGAGAACTATAGAAAATTGCTCATAACAATCTGGTTGCTCTCTAAAACATTTTTAGTTCATGTTATTTATTTTCATGTTTGAAATGTTTTTGTCGAGCTACATGGGGGGACTGAGTTTATTTTAATACATTGAAATTGGATTGCTTCAATATGAGTTGAAAAAAACGCACTGCCTCGCCCCTAGTAGCCCCAATGGCGGTCCGCCCCTAGTTTAGAGAACTATAGAAAATTGCTTTATAGCAATCTGGTTGCTCTCTAAAACATTTTTAGTTCATGTTATTTATTTTCATGTTTGAAATGTTTTTGTCGAGCTACATGGGGGGACTGAGTTTATTTTAATACATTGAAATTGGATTGCTTCTATATGAGTTGAAAAAAACGCAGGGCCCTCGCCCCTAGTATCCCCAATGGCGGTCCACCCCTAGTTTAGTGAACTATAGAAAATTGCTCATAGCAATCTGGTTGCTCTCTAAAACATTTTTAGTTCATGTTATTTATTTTCATGTTTGAAATGTTTTTGTCGAGCTACATGGGGGGGACTGAGTTTATTTTAATACATTGAAATTGGATTGCTTCTATATAAGTTGAAAAAAACGCAGGGCCCTCGTCCCTAGTAGCCCCAATGGCGGTCCGCCCCTAGTTTAGAGAACTATAGAAAATTGCTCATAGCAATATGGTTGCTCTCTATAACATTTTTAATTCATGTTATTTATTTTCATGTTTGAAATGTTTTTGTCGAGCTACATGGGGGGGCTGAGTTTATTTTAATACATTGAAATTGGATTGCTTCTATATGAGTTGAAAAAAATGCAGGGCCCTCGCCCCTAGTAGCCCCAATGGCAGTCCGCCCCTAGTTTAGAAAACTATAGAAAATTGCTCATAGCAATCTGGTTGCTCTCTAAAACATTTTTAGTTCATGTTATTTAGTTTCATGTTTGAAATGTTTTTGTCGAGCTACATGGGGGGACTGAGTTTATTTTAATACATTGAAATTGGATTGCTTCTATATGAGTTGAAAAAAACGTAGGGCCCTTGCCCCTAGTAGCCCCAATGGCGGTCCGCCCCTAGTTTAGAGAACTATAGAAAATTGCTCATAACAATCTGGTTGGTCTCTAAAACATTTTTAGTTCATGTTATTTATTTTAATGTTTGAAATGTTTTTGTCGAGCTACATTGGGGGCTGAGTTTATTTTAATACATTGAAATTGGATTGCTTCAATATGAGTTCAAAAAAAACCGCAGGGCCTCGCCCCTAGTAGCGCCAATGGCGGTCCGCCCCTAGTTTAGAGAACTATAGAAAATGCTCATAGCAATCCGGTTGCTCTCTAAATCATTTTTAGTTCATGTTATTTATTTTCATGTTTGAAATGTTTTTGTCGAGCTACATGGGGGGACTGAGTTTATTTTAATACATTGAAATTGGATTGCTTCAATATGAGTTGAAAAAAACGCACTGCCTCGCCCCTAGTAGCCCCAATGGCGGTCCGCCCCTAGTTTAGAGAACTATAGAAAATTGCTTTATAGCAATCTGGTTGCTCTCTAAAACATTTTTAGTTCATGTTATTTA
This sequence comes from Saussurea involucrata, assembly GCA_033807775.1. Classification (NCBI taxonomy): domain Eukaryota; kingdom Viridiplantae; phylum Streptophyta; class Magnoliopsida; order Asterales; family Asteraceae; genus Saussurea; species Saussurea involucrata. The sequence continues at coordinate 51,052,110 of CM066317.1, read as the reverse complement.
TTTTCATGTTTGAAATGTTTTTGTCGAGCTACATGGGGGGACTGAGTTTATTTTAATACATTGAAATTGGATTGCTTCTATTTGAGTTGAAAAAAACGCAGGGCCCTCGCCCCTAGTATCCCCAATGGCGGTCCACCCCTAGTTTAGAGAAGTATAGAAAATTGCTCATAGCAATCTGGTTGCTCTCTAAAACATTTTTAGTTCATGTTATTTATTTTCATGTTTGAAATGTTTTTGTCGAGCTACATGGGGGGGGCTGAGTTTATTTTAATACATTGAAATTGGATTGCTTCTATATAAGTTGAAAAAAACGCAGGGCCCTCGCCCCTAGTAGCCCCAATGGCGGTCCGCCCCTAGTTTAGAGAACTATAGAAAATTGCTCATAGCAATATGGTTGCTCTCTATAACATTTTTAATTCATGTTATTTATTTTCATGTTTGAAATGTTTTTGTCGAGCTACATGGGGGGGCTGAGTTTATTTTAATACATTGAAATTGGATTGCTTCTATATGAGTTGAAAAAAATGCAGGTCCCTCGCCCCTAGTAGCCCCAATGGCGGTCCGCCCCTAGTTTAGAAAACTATAGAAAATTGCTCATAGCAATCTGGTTGCTCTCTAAAACATTTTTAGTTCATGTTATTTAGTTTCATGTTTGAAATGTTTTTGTCGAGCTACATGGGGGGACTGAGTTTATTTTAATACATTGAAATTGGATTGCTTCTATATGAATTGAAAAAAACGTAGGGCCCTTGCCCCTAGTAGCCCCAATGGCGGTCCGCCCCTAGTTTAGAGAACTATAGAAAATTGCTCATAACAATCTGGTTGGTCTCTAAAACATTTTTAGTTCATGTTATTTATTTTAATGTTTGAAATGTTTTTGTCGAGCTACATTGGGGCTGAGTTTATTTTAATACATTGAAATTGGAGTGCTTCAATATGAGTTCAAAAAAAACCGCAGGGCCTCGCCCCTAGTAGCGCCAATGGCGGGCCGCCCCTAGTTTAGAGAACTATAGAAAATGCTCATAGCAATCCGGTTGCTCTCTAAATCATTTTTAGTTCATGTTATTTATTTTCATGTTTGAAATGTTTTTGTCGAGCTACATGGGGGCTCTAGATTTGAATTCATGGGTTTGTTTTTTATGGTTTATTGAGTACATGTGTTGTTTATCATTTAACCATGTGTTTGACTTCATATTTATAACTTTGATTAGAGGAGTGAATACAATGAAAAATCACTTTGAAAGTTGAAACGATCGGTTTCCGTGGGACGATGCTCCCTTATTCTTATTATACTTGAACTGAATAATGCAAAAGATTACCGACAAGATTTGACCCAATTGGCCTTTTTATTATTTTGAGTAAATTACAGATTTGGTCCCCATGGTATATCAAGATAATGGATTGGATCCCTCAAAAGAACTAACTATAGATATAAGTTTCAGTTTTATTATGAATTGGATCCTCAACTTAACTCTGTTTATTTTAAATTGTTAAATCAAGAATATAATGGTCCTTTTACTTTTTTTTCCTAATATTCTTTTACTCTAATCACCAAAACGAAAAAAAGCATACTTGTATTTCTTTCACTCAGAAAGCTGGTAATTGGAGAGGGGTTTTTAGTTATTATTTTTTTCCTTTCTCTCATTATGTACTACCTACCTACCACCCATCTCTTAAAAAACCCAGGGTAATGTTGAAGCTTGTTTCTGTCATACTGTCACCTCTCATAATGGAAATCCACAACTCTTGAAGTCAGAACAAGGGCAAAATGAGTTGCTGATACGAGTGCTACAGAGGAGCCAAAGGTAGCTGGACCAATACACAGGCCGACGAGAACGATTGTCCGACCAGCCCGTTACCGGGACTAGAAGGGTCGGGTTACTCGACAAAACGGGTCTTGGTGACCCGGTCTTGGTGACCCGGTCTTGGTGACGGTTAATAAAGATGGAAGAAGTTGAAGGAGTCATGGGATACTCCTGATATTATCTGCTAAATATTTGCATGTTTTTCTGATTCCTAGGCTAGTGGTAGCATTATGTTTAGTTGCTCTCTTTTCCTTTTCATGTTGCTATAAATATTGTACGTCTTTTTCTTTGAAGAGATATCAGAAAATTTGCGTCAAACACTCTTCCCTCTCTTAATATTTCTGTGGAGATTGATCATCTCGAAGTCGATCGTATCAGTTGGTGCTTTCATTGTCATCATGCCTCCCAAACGTGATCCACCCTCTCTCGAAGAATCCATGGCTGCCATGGCAGACGGCCTCTCGAAGTTACTTTCCGGACAAACCGACTTGACCAAACTCATGGCTAGCCAACTTGTGTCCATTAACAAACTCTACCACCTCACCACCTCCTTAACTGCTGTCATAACCAAACTCGAAAAACGGCCCACCGACGGGTTCGATAACCCGCCTCCTCCTCCTCCTGACAATCGCTCAACCATTAAACCACCCAAAATCCATCTCCCCACCTTTGACGGTTCTAACCCCCTCGATTGGATTTTTCAAGCCACCCAATACTTCCAATACTACTCTATTCCCCCCGATCAACGCATCTCTCTTGCCGCCTTTTATCTCCAAGGCGAAGCGCTCAGTTGGTACAAATACCTTCACAACAATCAACTGCTCACCACGTGGGATGAATTCGCTCGCGCCCTCGAGCTTCGTTACGGCCCCTCCACGTATGAAAATCATCAAGCCGCCCTTTTCAAATTGCGTCAAACTTCCACCGTCTCCTCTTATCAAGCCGAATTTGAACGCTTGAGCAACTGTGTTGCGGGCCTCTCTGTTGACGCCTCATTGAACTGTTTCATTTCCGGCCTTCGTCGAGACATTCAAGCCGAATTATCTCTCCACAACCCTCGTAATCTGAACCAAGCCATCGGTTTGGCAAAACTTATCGAAGATAAACTTCTTGCTAGTCGCTCTCGCTCCTTTCCCTATCCACGCACCGTTCCCTACACTAACCAGGTTCCTTCCCCGTTCCACTCCATCCGCATCCTCTCCGCCTTTACTACCCGCACCCCAACGACTCCCGATTTCTCTTCCGGTTAAACGTCTCAGCCCCGACGAGATGCAAAAGCGGCGTGCAGCCGGTTTTTGTTTCTGATGCAACGACAAATACCAACCCGGTTATCGTTGCAATCCACCAAAATTTCTCCTCTTAGATTCCACCTCTGACACGGTGGTGTTCGATCCTACTGTTTCCCTCTATTCGACCTCACCCGCTAATCCTTCCTCACACGACCTCTCTCCCTCCGACGTCGATCCGTTCTCACTTTTCTCCCCTTCCCTCGAGCCCATATATTTAGCCCTCTCACCCGCTGCCTACATGGGATTTTCATCCCCCAAATCTCTTCGCACCCACGGCCACATTGACGGGCATCGTGTCTCCATCTTGGTGGACTCAGGCAGCACTCATAATATCATCCAAGCTCGCATCGCTTCTGCCCTCCATCTTTCGGTTGACACAAGCCCTTCCTTTCCCGTCATGGTGGGCAATGGGACCTTTATTTATTGCTCTGGTCGTTGCTCCAATGTCCGTATCCATTTCGCCAACACCGAATTTTGTCTCTCCTTCTTTGTTCTACCTATTGAGGGTACTGACCTTGTCTTAGGTATGGACTGGCTCAGCTCGTTAGGCCCTATTATCGCTGAATTCTCTATTCCCCAACTCTCTTTTTCTCACACCAACTCCCAAGTCTGCCTTGTAGGTGAACCCCTCGCCACTCCCTCCACCCCGAGCACCCTCTCTTCTATGTTACATAAGGATTCTGTTGCTTCCATGTTTGCCCTTTTCTTCCTTCCCGATTCCCCCACCTCTCCTTCTACATCCACTCCACCCCTCCCTGCAGTACAACAACTGTTAGATCAGTACCATTCCATTTTCGAGGCACCTACCTCTTTACCTCCATCTCGTCCTCATGATCACCACATCCCGTTGAAACACGGTTCCGACCCGGTAAATGTTCGTCCATATCGCTACCCCCATTACCAAAAGTCTGTCATGTCCACCCTTATCTCCACCATGCTATGGGACGGCCTCATCAGGCCCAGTACTAGTCCCTTTTCATCCCCGGTGTTACTTGTCCGTAAAAAAGACGGGTCTTGGCGTTTTTGCGTGGACTACCGCGCTTTAAACGCCATTACTGTCCGCGATAGTTTCCCAATTCCTACGGTGGATGAGCTACTCGACGAGCTCCACGGTGCTCGTATTTTCTCTAAAATTGATCTTCGCGTCGGTTACCATCAAATCCGTGTCACACCCAAGGACACCCACAAGACTGCCTTTCGAACTTTTGAGGGCCATTACGAATTTCTAGTTATGCCTTTCGGCTTGACCAACGCTCCCTCCACATTTCAGGCGGCGATGAATGATCTTTTCCGGGACTGCCTCCGACGTTTTTTTTTGGTCTTTTTTGATGATATCTTGATCTACAGCTCGTCTAATGAGGCTCACTTCGATCATCTTTCCCACGTCCTTACCACTCTTGCAAATAATCAGTACTTTGCTAATCGTTCGAAATGCGTCTTTGGAGTGGATCGCATTCAATATTTGGGCCATGTCATCTCGGCTGACGGTGTGGCTGTCGACAATGACAAAATTTCCGCCATTCTCGATTGGCCTAAGCTCGGCTCCGTAACAGGCCTTCGAGGGTTCCTCGGCCTCACAGGGTATTACCGTCACTTCGTCCGTAATTATGCGTCTATCGCGGCTCCTTTAACTGAATTATTGCAAAAAAAATCAGTTTGTCTGGGGCGAGGAAGCCACCGCTGCTTTCCATCAGTTGAAACAAGCCATGGTTTCTTTACCGGTTCTGGTCTTACCGAACTTCTCTCAACGGTTCGATGTTACGACAGATGCATCCGGAACCGGCATTGGCGTCGTCCTCTCTCAATCTGATCACCCTGTCGCATTTTTTAGCAAGAAATTGGGCCCTCGCATGCAAACTAATTCTACATATATCTGGGATCTTTACGATATCATCGAGGCGGTCAAGAAATGGCGGCAATACTTACTTGACCGACCATTTCGTATTTTTACCGACCAAAAGAGCTTACACCATTTTCTTACGCAGGTTATTCAAACTCCCGAGCAACAAAAGTGGGCCTCTAAACTTATGGGGTATGACTATGAGATCTTCTATAAATCGCGTCTGGGAGCACTTGGCTATGGACTTCATCACGGGTCTTCCTCTTTCTGACGCAAGGCGGCGATTTGGGTTATCGTCGATCGCCTTACCAAGTTCGCTCACTTCCTTCCCTTACCATCTCACTACACGGCGGTAAGTTTAGCTCGACTGTTTTTTACACAGATTTATCGTCTTCATGGGTTTCCAAAATCGACCGTGTCGGATCGCGATCCCATCTTTCTCAGCCATTTTTGGAAGGAACTTTTTGCTCAACTTGGAACTCGTCTGCTTCACTCCAGTGCCTACCACCCTCAGACAGATGGGCAGACCGAGGTCGTGAATCGGTGCCTTGAATCCTATTTACGATGCTTTGTCGGGGAGGAACCTAAACTTTGGAGCCGCTACATCTACCTTGCCGAATATTGGTACAACACTAGTCACCACAGTGCTATAAACATGACTCCATTCCATGCTCTTTATGGACGACCCCCAACAACGATTTTGTCCTATATTCTCGGTACATCTCCTGTCCAGTCCATCGACGAGACATTGGTCGAACATCAGCGCCTTCTTTCCTCCTTGAAGGTTTCTGTGTTCCGTGCTCGGCAACGTATGCAGGACCACGCTAATCAACACTGAACTGACAAGGAATTTGCCATTGGCGATTGGGTTTTCCTCCGCCTTCAGCTCTATCAGCAACATACAGTCCAACGACGCTCTTCGACGAAACTAACACGCCGTTTTTTGGGCCTTTTCAAATCCTCTCAAGAGTGGGTCGTGTTGCCTACCGTTTGGATTTACCGTCTGGATCTAGAATCCATCCCGTCTTCCATGATTCGCTTCTGAAACCGTATTACGGAGATCCCCCACACGGGCCGGGTGCATTGCCACTCGCTAATGACGAGGATCTGCCTGTATGCCACCCTCTCGCTATTTTGGACGAGCGAATCCTCCATCGTGACGAACAACCGATTCAGCAAGTTCTAGTCCATTGGGAGGGTTGTGATCTCGCCAAAGCCACATGGGAAGACCGTGATTGTCTCCCTGCTCGCATGCCTTCTCCTAATTCCAGTCTTGCGGACAAGGCTGCTGTCCCACACGGAGGTATTGATACGAGTGCTACAGAGGAGCCAAAGGTAGCTGGACCAATACGCAGCCCAGGAGAACGATTGTCCGACCAGCCCGTTACCGGGACTAGAAGGGTCAGGTTACTCGACAAAACGGGTCTTGGAGACCCGGTCTTGGTGACGGTTAATAAAGATGGAAGAAGTTGAAGGAGTCATGGGATACTCCTGATATTCTGCTAGTTATTTGCATGTTTTCCTTATTCCTAGGCTAGTGGTAGCATTATGTATAGTTGCTCTCTTTTCCTTTTCATGTTGCTATAAATATTGTACGTCTTTTTCTTTGAAGAGATATCAAAAAATTTGCCGCAAACACTCTTCCCTCTCTTAATATTTATGTGGAGATCATCTCGAATTCGATCGTATCAGTTGCCATGGTTCTGAACACATACTGTGAGTGGAGATGGACGCCGACAAAGGTATTGTGTGTTGTGAACGGAGATAAACACCGCCGGTAGATAGAGAAAGTTTTGGTGCATAATACCCATGATTTAACGTGGTTAAAGTTAGCAGAGTTAGAAGTCGGGGATGGAGATGGAGATGGAACGATGGATGTGGCGAAGGGGTGTCGGAGAAACACTGACCATGTATAATTAGCATGGGATGGGTTTGTCATCTTGTCGATATCTTTAATATCTAAGATCACAAATACCTGAAAACATCCAAAGATCATTAAAACACTCACCCAAAACAAGATCTTGAACAGTAGAATTAATATGTTCTAGAGGAAGCTCGGGAGAGAGACAGAACCACCACCACCGTTCCAACTCTAGGCATCACTTGGAAACAACTTGATCACAACATCCATCTACACATGACCATTCCGCCCTTTCTATGGAACGTTATAAGGCCATCCGTACCCCATTCGGGATGGGGCTCGGGATGGCTGCGGGATGGGCTACGGCCCTTGCGGGGTTGGCGGGGCGGGATGGATTCCGCGGATGGGATCCCGATTCATCCCGAAGCTTTATTAAAAAAAATATTTAATTTTTAAAAATAATGCCGTTGAACGGCTCTTTTTAAACAAAAATAAATAAAAAAATTTCTCAATTTAATCCCACTATATATTTAACCCTCAACCTCTTATTTCTCACACCTCTCAAACTCTCTAAAATTCTCTCAACCTCTTATTTTTCACACCTCTCAAACTCTCTCAAATTCTCTCAAATTCTCTCAACCTCTTATTTTTCACATCTCTCAAACTCTCTCAAACACTCTTCCATTCTCTATATTTTAAACAATATGGATTCGCCACAACCCGGTTCACCAACCGCATCATCATCATCCGTAGACACCGACGAGTTGTTGAATCTACAAAGGGAAATTTTTCGACAGACTGCACAATCGTTGTATGGTAGCACCGCCTCATCGTCAACAAGAGAGAGGGCCGCAAACATTGAAAGAGGTTGAGTAACTGCAAACGAGCGGCTTATGCGGGACTACTTTGGTGTCAACCCGATTTATACGCCGGATATGTTTAGGCGGCGGTTCAGGATGAGCAGACAACTATTCGAACGAATAGTTGAAGATTTAGAAGTAGGGTATCGGTATTTTAGACTTCGGTTTGACGGGTTAGGCAAACAAGGTTTTTCTCCGATACAAAAGTGTATTTCCGCTATTCGGCAATTGGCGTATGGAGTAAGTGCTGACGCACTTGACGAGTACATCCGTATGGGAGAGAAAACGTCACGAGATTGTCTGTACAAATTCTACACAGGTATTATTGAACTGTATGGTCAAAAATATTTACGCAAGCCTACTTTTATTGATATTCAGAAGTTGTACGCCGCGCATGAAGCTAAACACGGATTTCCCGGCATGCTCGGCAGCATAGACTGTACTCATTGGGCGTGGGCAAATTGTCCGAATGCATGGCGAGGTCAATTCATGAGAGGTGATCATGAGCACCCGACAATCATGCTAGAAGCAGTGGCCTCTCAAGATCTATGGATCTGGCACGCATACTTTGGTGTTGCCGGTTCCAACAACGACATCAATGTTCTCAATCAGTCGCCCATCTTCAACGATGTATATGATGGAAAAGCACCCGAGTGCCCTTTTGAGGTGAATGGAGCCACCTACAAGCACGGATATTATCTAACGGATGGGATATATCCGGAATTGGCTACTTTCGTAAAATCATTTACGTGCCCACAAGACCTTAAACGACAAAAGTTCAAGTCTGTGCAAGAATCCGCACGTAAAGATGTTGAACGAGCTTTTGGCGTGCTTAAAGCATGTTGGCATATACTTCATAACCCGGCACGCGGATGGAAACTCTCAAGATTGGCAAACATTATGTACGATTGTGTCATATTACACAATATGATACTCGAAGACGAAAACCATGCTATTTGTGGTGACGTGGAAAACGACTTTTTTCACGGATGATATCGAAAGCCAAATCAGTGAGACACAACGCGCGGCAAATGTTCGAGAAGTCATAAACCGGGACACTCATAATAACCTTCGGTCGGATTTGGTCGAATATATTTGGCGTATCCAAGTTCCCAACAATGACGACGAGTAGATTTTTAAATTTATTTTGTAATTTTTATTTTTAATGAATAATATGAATTTTAATTTTTATTATTTATTTTATTTTTATTTATTAAAAAATATATAAATATTTTTATTTTGTTAAATAATTAAATGTATAAATAAAAAAATTAAAATAAATGAGGTGGCAAAAGGGTTTGAGGGAATGGGGTAAAGGTATTTAAGGATTGAGTGAGGAATTGAGAAAAGCTGATGTGACGCTGATGTGGAGATGAAATCTTTGAAAGATAGAGGGATGGGGTACTTATGACCTAATGATAGTAACATTCAATTGAAAAACAAATATATGTAATTAATTACAAAAGTGGCTCATTATAACCTTTTTAAAAATTTAACAATGACTTTGATTGACTTCTTTATGTTTATATTATAGTTCCTCATTTGAACCATAATCAATTTTATTTGTTATACTTTATCCTCATAATTAATTCAGATTTAGACGTCAATTGCACGTTTAGATTGATGAAACTGAATAAAGATTGCATTCATGTCAATGATGTTGGCTGATGACATTTTATATTATATTAAAATGGGATTTTTTTTAGGGTAGTGACACGTGTTTCAAAATAAACACAGATGCGTATATAATAATTAAAAAAATACGCCTGATATCAACCAATAAACACAAACAAACCATAAATTTATCCTTTGTTTTAGAAGATGGATTAAATTCATGGCATTCTATCAATTTGGAAAAGAAAGAGAGGACAAGAAACAAATAGACCCATAAGAATGAACATATTGCAAAATCATGTTCCCAAATAGACAGTTACCATGAGTAATTCAACATATAGTTTTATATCACAATTAAGCACATCGATGGCAAATAAACTGCATTGCAAAAGAAACTATCAACAACCACAACAAAACATCATAAAACCCCAAACCCCTTCTCTTCGTATGCAATGGGTTCAACAAAAACAAAACCCTAGAAACTTTCAAAAAACCTAAGCCCTCTCACCTCTAATCCTCCTTGCCAATTGCATATCTTTTGGCATAATTGTAACCCTCTTTGCATGAATTGCACACAAATTAGTATCCTCAAACAATCCTACCAAATAAGCCTCCGCCGCCTCCTGAAGTGCAGCAACCGCACTGCTTTGAAACCTCAGATCCGTTTTGAAATCCTGAGCAATTTCTCGAACCAGCCTTTGAAACGGAAGTTTTCGGATAAGTAACTCGGTACTCTTCTGATACTTACGGATTTCCCTCAGCGCCACCGTTCCTGGCCGGAATCTGTGTGGCTTCTTCACTCCTCCGGTCGCCGGAGCAGATTTTCTGGCTGCTTTTGTAGCCAACTGCTTCCTTGGTGCCTTTCCACCGGTTGATTTGCGAGCAGTTTGCTTAGTTCTTGCCATTTTTTTGTAGGAATTCGGAGAATCTGCTATGTGCTTGGGTGTTGAATGCAGGGAAATATGGCACGATGGGTAAGGTGGGAAAAGAATGGTGGTTTTATAGGGCTTTGTGGGATTTGCAGTGGTGGTGGGAATCTTCGAAAATACCGAGGGAAAATGACAGCCAGAGTCTATTAACGGTTGGATTGTAGGAGAGAAATAGACGGCCAAGATTAGGCTCCAAAAACAACACGGATCGCGGTCTGTGTGCGTGTACTTTGTGGTTCCTACACCAACAACCACAATTTTTCAAAAAAAACAACATTTTTTGTAGAAAAAATAGACGGGAGCCTAATTGTACCCCAAAATGTGCTATGGGCACCCCTAGTGATTAAAGTCATGATTATTTTTTGTTTGTTTTTTTTGTATTTTTGCTTTTTTGTTGTTTTTTTTATCTATTTTATTTATTTATTTGTATTATATATTTTTATGTATTTGTATTATATAGTTTAAAATGTTTTTTTTTCATTTACTTTTTGGTTTTATTTAAAAATAAATAAATATTTATAAATATAAATATTACTAATTTTTTATAATTATATAATTATAAAAATAAAACATAAACATTGCGATTTAACATATAAATAAAACATAAAATAATCTATATTACATTTGATTATTCTAAAATAACATTATCTGTAGTACAATTAACACGTAAAAGTCGCTTGTACTTCTGTATTCGATCTGAATACAGGGTAGCCCATCCTGCAGCACACGGATAACTGTAGTGGAAAAAAATTGTTACAATAGTAGGGGACGGGTATCCTTCTGTCATATCTAATTTCACATAATGGTTACCATTAACGTACCCAATTGTAAAAGCAACATGTTGATACCACGCTGGCGGAATGGACCTAAGCAGCAAGTACGTCCCATAGCCTCCCATATTTATAGCGTGTAATATCACATTATACTTTGAAGCAATCAAGACACCTATTTCAGGCATTGTCATCCAGTGTTCAACTGGTGCACCTTGATCTGATTGAAAGAAGTTTAAAGTGTTGTAAACAATATTCCAATATTGACCTCCAAAAGCGTTGATGTATTCTGTCTTGTGTGTATCTAACTCTTCCATCAAGTTAAACCGAATTGTGGGCCATGCATCTTCATGAAGACCGAGACAGACAGTTATTGTTCAGAATCCACAATTTCCATCACCTCTCACATCATGTACATGCGTAATGTAAAGGTGAAACATCTTTGGAAATTGATTAATGTATGGATATGCATTATAGTTTTTGTCCATGAAATAATTGTGTCTCGGTGGTTCCTGGTAACTCATTTTTTCCAAGTCAACAAATGTTGACGCGTTCGAACTACTACGTCTAAGGGGTCTTTCACTTGTAAAAGACGGGTCAACATGAGTTGCAACAGACGGATCAACATGAGTTTTTCTGAAAAGCTTATCCTTCAACGAGGGCCGTCCACGAGTAGTCTTGTTAACAACAGGTTCACGAACCCATGTTTTTTATGCACTGGCTATCTCTTTTATCTTCCTCAGAAAACTGAACTTACCAGATCTCGAATGCTTGTTAAATTACTTTTAATCCCTTACTTTATCATTTTTCATTTTATACCCTTATCATATTAACATAAATAATCGTATATAAACTAAAATATATTAAAAATACATTTTTATTACAAATTATATATCATTGTATTCGTCTCGCCAATACCTTCGAAATGAGCCCAATATTGAATATTTTTTTATTTAATCATATTGGGCTCATTTCGAATGTATTGACGAGACGAATACAATTGTATAATTTATAAAAAAAAGAAATATATATATATATATATAACAAAAAAGAATAACTATATATATATATATATATTTCTATATTTAACAATATATATATAAGTAATATATATAAGTAATATATATATAGGGGCAGGTTCAAACGAGAAGCTAAACCTTATGCGAGAATACGAGAAGTGTGTAATCATATATGATACACAATCTTAATCATATATGATTAAGCATATGTTACATTGGCAATACATAGACGTTTAATCATATATGATTAAACACACTCACATGATGTGTAATCATATATACGATTAAACACTTCTCGCATTCTCGCATAACGTTTAACTTCTCGCATGATCCTTCCTATATATATATATATATATATATATAAAAGAAACAAAAAGAATAACAATATATTTCTATATTTCTAATATATATAAAACAAATAAATAGTAATATATATATATATATATGTCAAATAATATATATATATATAATCTAATAGTATAATGATTGCAATAATATATATAATCTAATATATATATATTTAAAACAAAAAATGATTGGATCAAAAAACATTGCATTCAACACCCTACTTTTGGGGTGCCACTATCACTGCCCAAAATAAAAAAAACTACCCAAGAATCAATGTCAGAAAACAAAAATTATTAAATTGTATAGTAAAAAGAAATCCTGTAAAAAGTATTTAAATATTTACTCCCTCCATCCTTCATCCTAAAATAAATATCTATAACTATCAATGTGCCTCTACAATGTAAGGGGGGAAGCAAGGGGGGAATTTTTTTATCGTAGATGAAAAACGAAAACTCTCGAACACATAACATGTAGCTCAGTTGGCAAAGGGTTAAACAACTTTGTTCAAATACACAACAAGCCAAATGAAAGATGGGCTTGAATCCCTCCGCTACCCTAAATCACTAACATTTTTGGTTAATTCACCCTTTCCCATGGTTTATAAGGGCATCAAAGACCACACATAAAGAATTCAATCAAGCCATGCCATATTAAATGTTAATGACGTCATCTTCACCATATAACGTGTTTCAATTCCAATCCAATCATAGTAGTGGATCATGTTGGAAGTTCAAAATAATAGAATTGACTCAAATAACTAAATCTAACCGAAATATTGACCTTCTAGCCATACACTCTTTTGATTCATTAAAATAACCAACGAGTGTGAATGAAACGATCCTTTAGGGTATTGTTCATGAAATATTTGATGGAAAACTTGTTTATTTAATAAATGAATGAAATCTAACCCCATTAAGCATTTTGTAGACTAAAATATTACATGATAAAATTATATTGAACATTCGTATTTCAATCTATGGATAAACAATTTTGCTTGATTTCAAGTATCCTAGCTTGAAATTAAAATGATCCTATAGTATCATAAAAATGCATGTAGTTTAGCTTTATACTTAAATGGATACAATTGAACAATAAGCCTGTACTCTCTTCTTGCGCTTCCTCTTCCACAAAAACAGGAGTGGTCAACTTGTTTGTAATGGGAAGCAAAGCTAGTCTTGTAAATTCTCAACAGAAATTTGCTCTAAATAATCATGGAAAAGTGGATTTGTATTATAAATCCAATAGATAATTGAACAAAATCAAGATTCCATGCATGAACCAGTTGAATGTATAAATTCAAATATGACGGCTTCCACAAACGACATGTACGACCCACAACAGACGTACGGGAGACCTACGTTGAGATGAATATTCGCCAAGTAGTACCGGAATACCTCATATACTATTTTCCATTGTAATATACAAATTACCAATATACATCTGTATGTATTTATGTATCACGAGAATAGTACCAAATTTGCAGTAAACTTATAGCACTAAAGATGTAATTTTTTGAGTGGATTGTGACAATCGATCAATACACATGGCTGAATTAACAATATGGCCTTTATAGCACAATCATCTCAAAAATTGTCCTACAATCAACAAAACGCAACAAAATACTTGAGGGTTTTATAAACTTAGAGAAAACAAGAATTCCAAAGTCTTCAATACAGCAGCAGGATAAGGAAAAGCACCCATATATACACAATCCACTATTATAAAATTAGCACATACATCAAGATCCAAATTTCAATCCTAAATTGGTTTTCATTTTCCTTTTTTTTCTCTTCTGAAGCTCACAGAGAAAGGAATAAAGCTACATTGTCCATGAACATGATTAGCACTATACTTCAAAGCAAAGTAACAAAGCGATCGTCAATAATTAAAAAAAATCAAAAGAAATTCAAAGATCTACGTCCTAGAAAACCCCACAAATATTTCAGGGAGACCTCTAAACTCACTTATCCATCTCCTTATATCCCCTATTTGAGCTTTAAAATAGTACCCATCCAGATACGATAGTAGAAGTACCAAACAATAGCATAATTGTATGAGATGCATAATAGAAGTCACTCGTGGAATGAATTTTTCAACATTATCGGGTGATTCTGGAACAATATCAGGAATGAATGAACTAAAATATTAGGACTCGCTACTGTCTCCACATCATCGGCAGTAGGAGCAACAGTAATAGTGACATCCGGATTTTGAGAGGATTGAGGATCATGTGACTTCAACAGACCAATTCATCAAACGTGACATGTTGAGAATGAATCACCTTACGAGTCAATGGGTTCCAGATTCGGTAACCCTTGATACCATCTGTGTAGTCGAGCAAGAATCCTTTGGTGGCTCTAGGATCCAACTTGTCCTGGTCTGAAACATGAACGTAAACAGGACAACCAAATACACGTATGTATTTCAAACAGATGTTTCGTTTACCTTTCCAAACCTCTTTCAAAATATTTCCCCCGAGAGTTGAACAAGGTAACATGTTAACAATGTGCATCGCGGTGTGTAAAGTGTTTCGGCCCAGAAAGACTTGGGGAATCCCGATGTCGACAACATACATCAGACCTTTTCAAGCAAAGACCTATTCATCCGCTCGGCAACCCATTAGATTGAGGATCGCCCGGTGTGGTAGAGTGACGGTGGATGCCTTTACGAGAACAAAAGTCTTTAAGTTACCACTAGTAAATTCTCCACCGTTGTCAGATCTAAGCCCTTTCGGCTTATTGCAAGTCTCGACCTCTACTCGTTCCAACCAAATCTTGAACGTTTTTATCGATGACATTTAACTTTAACACATACACCCAAAGCTTATGTGAGAAATCATCAATAAACGAAACAAAGTATTTACCTCCATTGAGAGACGAAGTACTAGATGGTCCCAGACGTATGTATGAACATAATCAGTGATTCTTTTAGTGTTGTGTTTTCCAACACCAAAATAAACATGCGTCTGCTTTCCTTTGATACATCTCGAACAAAACCCAGACTAGCGGGTACGACGACTTTAATGAGCTTTCGCTTGCGCAAGAAGTTTTTCTCGGATGTGTGGCCCAAACGAATATGCCATAAGTGAGCAACATCGAGATTCTGTGAACTATCGGCCACACATGATTCAAAAGAAATAGTCTCGCCAATCAAATGAAAAAAATTATTTCCTGCCGGTTCGAATCCGAATCTTGCAACCCAATTCAAAAGATGTGTGGCCCAAACTCCCGTCTTGAATCCGAATCTTGCAACCCAATTTGGACAGTTGTCTAACAGAGATCAAGGAACGAGTCATGGATGGAACAAATTTGACATTATTCAATGTCCGAATACACCCATCGAGCATCTTGATCCACATAGTACCGATACCCTGAGTGACACACGAAGTACTGTTTCTCATATAAATATTGTTACCTTCAACTTTTTCGAAGGTGGAGAAATAATCCTGTAATGGTGTCACGTGGCAAGATGCACCGGTATCTGACACCCATCGCCAGTCACCTTGCGGTGGTGTAACTGTGGAAGAGAAGCCATCTTGCTCCTCTTCGGTTGCAACGGTTGAGGTTTCGGCATTGTTCTTGTTTTTAAGACTCAGACAATCCTTCACCCAATGACCTGGCTTGTGGAAATAATTACAGTTGCCACGCGTCTTTGATTTCCCTCGAGAACTAGGCGGTGAGACGGAGAGTGCCCATGGTTTCTTCCTCTTGAAGACTGTTGATCGTCTCGGCCTCTGTCAGCAAATAGGCCTTGACTGTAATTGTTCTCCCTGGGATTGTTACCGATCCGCATCTGAATTCTTTGATCTTCATAAATCATTCCTATTTTCATATCAGACAAAGAAAGAGTTTCTCTTTCATAAATAAAATTGTTAATAAATTGGAAATATTTCTTGGGAAGTGAATACAACAAGATCATAGCAAGTGCTTCTTCATCTTTAGCAAGAAGCTCATCCATTGCATTCAACTTCATGATGATGTCTTCGAGTTCGGTCATATGAGCTTTAATTGTTGTGCCTTCCTTCATTTTGAAGAAGAGACGTGACCTCATCAGTAACAATCTGTTGGTCAAAGTTTTCTTGAGATATAAATTCTCAAGTTTGCTCCAAAATCCTGCAGCTGTCTTTTTAGACACAATCCCAGATATAATACTATCTCCCATAGCCATCTGCAAAGTAGTAAATGTCCATACTTCCATTTCTTTATCCTTAAGTTCAGACATATTAGGGTCAAACTCGTCTGTAGCAAATACTACGGGATGGACTCCATTTTTCCTAAGTGCAGCAGATGTTGTGAACTGCCATTTGCCAAAGTCACTGTCACTATTCCAAGTCTGTATACGAATCCCAATCCCCGATAAATTAAAGGTACCCTCTTGGTATGACTTTTTGGACTGGTTTGAGGAACCGGTATCAAATTGGTTTTCTACTTCGGCCATCGAGAAAAAAATGTGCAAACTAGTTTATGTATATTTTCTACACAAACCCAAATCTAGATCCGAAACTCTGATACCAATTGTTAGGAAAAATATCGTGCCAAATACAAGAAGCTCACGGATGATTTCTAAGGTCCTAAAGCGAGTAGAAATCCAAGTACAGAATAAACCCCACAAGAAATGCGGATAACAATAATCTAGATGTTGCACAATAATTCTCTAACGTAGAAAATTAAACCCACGACGAACAACGTTAATATCTAAATATATATAGCAAGATCACAACAAATAACATCGGGATTTAACGTGGTTCCACTATCGGTGTGATAGTGTACGTCCACCAAAGAGAGAGAGCAAGAATATTATTACCACCAAGGAAGATTACAAGTGCTTGACAACGATCATAAGATCCACGATCAACAAACGAAACTTCACGAACACCACCGAATATTAAAAACACTCTCGACCTCACATACACTATGTATATCAAAATATACCGAGGAGAGTATTTGTGGGTATTGTAACAAATGAAGCTAAACCGTGATATGTGTGTTAAAAATGTTGGAGGCCAATGGATGTATTTATACTTGGTGGAAGAGTAGGCACCAAGTATCTTAGGGACCAAGTTTGGTAAACTTGGAGGCTAAATTCAGCCTCCCTTCCTCACTTGCAACATCCTTTAAAAACAAAGATAATATATATATTGTTGAAGGAAAGAAGAAACAGAACACAATAGAATGAAGAGAATGAATCGTAATTCTCATTAATCATAAGCCCTTTAAATAGGGATGGTTTACAAAGAGATAATCATGAGATACCAAGTTCTAATCTAACTCTAATGCCTCTATCTCTATCTCTAACTTTATCATTATCGTCTTATACTTTGACGATGGCACATTTATCCTACAACACTCCCCCTTGTGCCGAGTCAAAGGAGTGAAGGTGCACAATTGTTGCCTCGTTAAAACCTTACGCCAAAATAAAAACCCAGTGGAAAAAAATAAAAATATGACGAAGGAAAGAGTACAACGCACTAGTTTATTTCCAATACATAGACTTTTACTTTAGTCTAATTCTCTTTTAGATTCGTACATTAATCATGAGAGTTAAGAAAACATGATGGTATATAAACCGTTGCCTCACTAAAACCTTACACCAAGGAACAAAACCCAATGGGAAAAATAAAACCTTGGTTGAAGGAAAGAGCACAACATACCAATATTACATATATAGTAGACTCCCCCTTTTGTCTACCACTCCCCATGATTCGTGCATTAATCAAAGGAGGTTTAAAACATTTCCGTTTTAATATTTTCTACATGTTTCCCAAATACGGTTTTATGTATTGATTTGGTAAACAAACATGTCACATTTTCCCCACATCTTATTCAGTTCACTTGAATCTTGAGGATAATTGATTATATGAAAACTTAAGCAAAGTATGCTTTGTGTTATAACCCTTGATATATCTTACTTCCATTTTTTTCGATACATGATGCATTATTTCCATACATGCAAGTTGTATAGTGATCAAAATCAAAATTACTAGCTCCTCTTATATGTGTAATGATAGTCATGAACCATATACACTCTTGAATAGTCTCATGGAGAGTAAGATTGTTAATAATATAAGATGATGGCTATTAAGGGTTTGCTTAGTTTACTTCCAAGCAATCGACATGTTCTATATGATAATTCCTTATCCAGTTTGGGTACAATCTTTATATGAATCAAACATATACCTAATATCAGTAATATACACCAAGGCATTGTTTGGTGTTTTTCTATAAGAGCCAGTACTTTTGCCGCTCACAATCTAAGTAGGTATTGAAGTTTCATTATCAATCCATTTATCTCCGTAGGGAAATTATAAGCTCACGTCAATGGTGTCAAAAGATTAATTTGAAATCATTCCAATGACGTTGCGTTGGCGCTGAGCTAAATCTAGCTGACAAGTTCAGTGAGAAGTACAATATACGGTCAAGTGTATTATGTTGAGTACAATAATGCGCCTATTGTACTTAGGTATGGAATTCCAGCTCCTAACACCTCTTCGTCCTCATCCTTTAGACGAAATGGATCTTTCCTTATATCCATCACTTTGACCGATCATGGGAGTGCTAATCGGATGCGCTTTGTCCATATTAGGTCGCCTGATCATTTTCTAGACATATGCGGATCGGTGGATTAATATTCCACAAACTCGGTGTCGTAGCTCAAGTATCTAAACAAAACCAAGTTTTCCCACGATCTTTCATCTCAAATTCAGATTTCAAGTAGCTTGTGTTTTCTCTTATTTCATCAAGAGTGTCTATTATGTTCATAACATCGACATATAGAGCTACTATGAAAATCTGGGACTTGTTTTCTTATATAAATACGCAAGGGCACAGTTCATCGTTCTTATTTATCGTTTCCCAATCAAGTATTCACTCAGGCGGGTATACCACATCCGCATAGATTGCTTTAATCTATAAAGTGAGTGTTTCAATTTTATTGTAAACGCATTTCATGGTTTAGAGTTACTTGATATTGGTATAATGCCATCAAGAACTTTTATATATCTCTGAATTTAGATCCCCATAGAGATATGTAGTAACTACATCATTGAGCTGCAATTTCCAGTCCTTCGGAAACTACTTGGCTAATTAATTAGCAGAACGTTCTCCATCACGAGAGAGTAAGTCTTATTGTGGTCAATCCAGTGCGTTGTGAGAAACCTTGCGCCAAAGGAGAGTCTTATATATTATGACTTAATTATTCTCACTACGCTTCCCTGACAAATGATTTATCTATGTCCTACAGGCTTTACACTTGGTCGGTTAGCACTACCGAACCAAATACCTGTTCATTTGTCAAATAATTATCCTGGATTGCTTCTTTTCATTTAGGTCAATTTGCTCTTTGTTGACCTTCTTCAATTGAGCATGGTTCGATGATATCGTGCTCTATTATCTCATAAGCAACGATATATGCAAATATATCATCATTTAGTATTTATGATCTGTCCATCGACTCATATTCATTTGAGTTTTCTTTGATCTCTGGAATCAGTATAACTTCGGAGCGTCCTCCAGTAATGATTCATAGACATAGATTTAATCAGAGATAATCTCATGTATTGATGATATATAGTTGTGCCTTGCTCTTCTCTTCCTTTAGATGAGTATCTATCGAACCAAGTAGCTTCCCCCATTTCCTTTTGGGAGCTACGACCTCAACCACACATCCACCATGTGTGATTGCAACATACTTCCAGCGACGTTGTGCCCTTGTTTGGGGACTTTTGACCTTGCGAGTATATTTGCAGCTCGTATATGTGATATTGTCACTCTAGATAATATTAAATGTATCAGGTATCGAGTCTGATTCGTTTGACTTCAACTTTACGTTGTGAAGTTTTTGGGGATCAAAATGAGACACAATTGAAATATTCAATGACACTTCCTGTCGTTCCCATGGAAAATCCTTTTTCCTATCTCCCCCTAACGACAGGAAGGTTGTCTCATTAAAGTGACAACCCGCAAATCTAGCGGTAAAGGGATCACTCGTCAAGGGTTCTAATTAGCGGATAATTGTTGGGGGTTCATATCCAACATTTGATGACTCGTCTTTAAGACCCATTTTGGTACGCTGTGGGGGCGTAATTGGCACATATACAACACAACCAAACATAAGTAAATGTAAAACATCAGGCTTATATCCAGTTACCAACTGGTACGCATAAGATTGGTTGGTTGGTTGTGGGTCTAAACACGAATAATTAAAGTTGCATGTAATATTGCATAACCCCATGTAGATCTGGATAAATTGGTGCGCATAAACAATGCCCTAGCTACCATCTATATTCTTTTGATGACAACTTTTATCATTCTACGAGACCGTTTTATATATACACAAGGGGTATAGGAAACTCTACATTAACCTCTATACATATGCAATAATCATCAAATCCTTATGATGTAAATTCTCCAGCATTCTAAGTCATGCAGACTTGATGTGAAAATCAGGGTGGTTAGTCCTTAAACGTATAACTAGTGCTAGGAGTGCAACATTTCATGTGGACCATAATACAACACGTGTTCATCATGTCAAAACCAGAACCATAAGTACTTTAATGGTCCGCATTCTGGATGTTTATGTCCATAAATATCACCTTGTATTCATTGTAAGAATGAAATATTTTTATATTATGTCCTTAGCTTTAGGATGGTCTCATTCCTGATTTGGCTAAGGATCAGAGTATATAAAAGTTCTAGGTATTAGAGAGGGCATGTTATGATGGTGGTGTTGCTTCTTGTGCAGTAGAAGTCAACAGTTACAGTTTAGTTAATTCACTCGTTTTATCTTTCACTCGAAAGAGAATGTATCTAAGTGTATTTTGCAATACATAGATCACTATGTCATGACCATGGTGTCCCATGTGGTCATGCCGAAACATATATGTGTCATTGTTCCAAAAGTTCTTTATTGGTGACAAAATATGATTTACTAACATAGATAATCCATTAATCTGATACATTAATTTCCTCTAATATATTTGGCTTTCATATCATTAGAGTTGATGTACATATACCCATTTTCATTCTTATAATATGATTGGTACGAATATTTTAACAAGGTTCATATTGATATAGTGCTCTAGCAACAAGTGACACTCCATCGTCTAAGTATTTAGAGGAATTAAAATAATTAATTCAATGAATAACAATCTATATGATTGTATGATATGTCACAAAAACAATCAAGTTCTCCTCGATACATTCCTACATGGAACGAAGAACATTGAGAGTTTTGCAATTGTTCTTTTATGTGTTCATTTACATCTCTAATGGTTATAAACGCATGTGTATATATACGCAAATGCGATTAATTTGATAGATAAAGTGTATTCAAATAAACTTATACTTAATCAATCTTAGATATGACATAGTTAATTTGTTCCATTTTCTATTAGGAGTTCGTTCCCGACTCTTTCCATGAAATTTGACCATTTTCACAACCTTGTCCATATGGTACATATTTAGCATATGTGTGTGGATTAATATGTTCAACTCACTATCCTTTGGAGTTCTTTCCACCTCCAACGCTTCCCTTATTAACCCCAAGAATTTTCTTTATCCGGGTATGTCTAGCGTTGTTAAAAAAACATTGCTACAACTCTTAACCACTTGCATTAAGTTAATGAGTTTGTTAAAGGTTATATTGCACCTTATACTGTTTCATTAGTATGATTGGTGATATAGGAAAGATGAAAAGATGTTATGATTCACATAAACTTTTGTGAGTTCCTTTCCACAAAGATTGAGATGCATTTTGAGACATGACATTTCTTTGTCAAAATCAGTTACCTTCTTATAATCAAGTAAGTAGGTTTCTTTCCACTTTATGATTAGTTTGAGAAGTATATGGTACTGAATATTCCCGAATTTCCTTTTTGGGACTACCCACGGTTCTTGGGGGTTTCTAGTTATTCTCTCTGAAGGTTGTGACTGATGTATCGTCTCAAAAAATTTAAAGTATTTAATTGTATCTTAACATCTAGTGTTTTTTTCTTTTAGGGTCAAAATGAAGAGAATGAATCGTAATTCTCATTAATCATAAGCCCTTTAAATAGGGATGGTTTACAAAGAGATAATCATGAGATACCAAGTTCTAATCTAACTCTAATGCCTCTATCTCTATCTCTAACTTTATCATTATCGTCTTATACTTTGACGATGGCACATTTATCCTACAACATATATATATATAATATTATAAGAGGTTCTGTGTAAACCAAAAGGTTATCAATTTCATCATGCATACCAAGTTGTCTTTTAAGAGTTTTTGGATTTATGCATGAAATGATAGTAACTTGTCTTTTAAAGGTAGTAATTAAGACTTTTGGTCTAAATGTATATTAAGGTAGTATAGATAAAAGATGTTCATAGTTTTAAAATGTACAATTATTATATTTTTTCTAATAAAAAGACAATTATACCCTTAATTAAAGAGAAATAAAATTTCTCCATCTCATAATCTATCTATATATATCTAAAAGCAAAAATCTAGAGTTGTTTAGATGGTACAATGAGAATACTTCATCCTCATTTTTCTTTTTTCTCATAATTTTGATTTTTTAAAATAAAAAGCTTCTCATTTAATGAGTTTAACTTTTAATTTAACCTCTCATTTTCTTTATTATTTTATATTAATTTTATTTACACAACATAAATACATCCACAATCTATATATATATACATATATATATATATATGGTTGAGTTCATTTGTTAACCTTATATTTCATGTTAACTTTGTTAACCCGAATCTTAACCATTGATGTTAAAACTGAAGGATGGGATCAAGAGTAATTATCACATTAATTATAAATTGGGCCATGTATAATATTTATTGAAATGAACATCAGTGTTAGGGGTATTTGTGGAAATTTGACCATGTGTAATATTTAATTAGTTCATTTGATGTTAATACATTGGTTAACGATGAACAACACATGTCCAAATGTTCAATTTATCCACACATGAACAATTTATCCACACATGAACACACATGAACTATTAACCCATACGACCAGATTACATGAAGATATGATAAATTTGTTTATATGAACTATAAACCTACACATGAACACACATAAACTTAAACTTATACGACCATATTAGATGAAGATCTGATAAATTTGTTTAACACATGTTCATAATCAAATTGTTCATAAATGTTCAACTTCAAGTTCATAATCACGATGATCATATAGACACATACAATAGTCTTTTTGGTTAGCATTCATGTAACAAATGAACTCACATGAACAATTTATCCACACATGAACTATTAACTCATACGATCAGATTACATGAAGATCTGATAAATTTGTTTACATGAACTATAAACTCACACATGAACACTCTCCTCAACATCGTTAAAAACACCATGATTCATAATGTTGTTATCTATGTTCGTGATGCAACAATATGGATTCATACATTAATTTGATATTAAAAACTTACAAAATATTTAAGAACTAATAATATAGCTAGAATCAAGGAAGATTTGATGTTTGTAACTCCCTCAATAAATGAATGTCATAATATAAATACATGGATTTCCATTCATACCCCTATTTAATGGTTGGATACACATTTGTAACCACCATGTAAAATGGCTTCCTATTGGTTGATGGAGTTAACAAAGTTAGCACAAAAAGTGAGTTAACAAATGAACCTAACCCTATATATATATATATATATATATATATATATATATATATATAGAGAGAGAGAGAGATGAAGCTTTTTTTGTAAACCACTTTTATCATGTGAACTATGTAAATCAATTTAGGTCATCCATTATCTTGATTGACGGTTGAGAAATATCCGAATTTAAGTTTATTGAAAAAATAGGGAAATGGTAGTTTGAGAATAGATTTTAAATATTTTACATTTAAATTTTATTAATTAATTTGTATTTATATAATTATGGTCACAATCTGTCCTTAATTATCTCCATATCTCCCTCACACACACTTACACACACACACACACACTCAACACCATCTCCACCACCATCACTACGTCGGCGACTGAGAACCTCGTCGTTCTCCACTACTCTATCGACGACCGTCGTGCGCCATCGCCATCTGCCGTTCTCGTGACCCCTACTCTTTTTCTTCTACCTCTTTCAGTTCCTGGGGTCCCCCTTCTATTCATCAGAAGCTTCGACGATAACCCAGCTCCGACAGAAACTTCGACAAAAAATCCATCTTGTCGTCGTGCCTTTCATTGGTTGCCAGATTCACAACTTTTGATCGAACATACCCCGATAAAGGATCTGGGTTGTATCCTCGTTAGTGTTCATGTACATCTTCTCGTGACCCTACCCTTTCTATTCTCTAGGTTGTCACCACGGTTACAAGGTAACATGAGGCAAATCGTCACCACCGTAACCCCCTTCCCTTTTGGATTTTTCATAAACGGTTTCATAATATGTTTTGTTGGATTTTTAAGTTTTATATATCTTCTCCCATATGAAATAATTATATATTTTTTAAAGTTCATATATTTTCTCTCATATGAATAATCATATTTTTAAGTTTCATATATCTTCTCTCATATAAAATAATCATATATTTTTCTCTTATATGAATAATCAGATTTTTAGGTTTCATTGATTTTCTCCCATATGAATAATCAAGTTTTTTCGACATAATCATACAGTTTCAAAGTTTCAAAGTTTCATAGTTTTTTCTCTCATATGAATAATCAAATTTTTGAGTTTCATATATTTTCTCGTACTTTTATGAAAATATTGTTTATGAAATGCAAACAGTTTATGAAACTCGAACAATTTATGAAACTCGCCGGAATTAGAGGGAGGTCGCCGGAGTGGGAGGTCGAGAGAGAGAGAGAGAGAGAGAGAGAGATGAAGATAATTGAGAAAATTAAGGAAGTTTGTTGTTGCTAAAAATATGAATTATTCCTAAAATAATGAATTTGGGGAAAAATACCCAAATACCCTTCGTTTACAAGTTTATACCATTATTTCGGTTTACAAAAAAAAGGGCCTTTATATAGATATATATTAAAGGAAAACCAACAAGAATTCATGTGACACTGTCTTAGTATATGATTCTTAGATAGGAATTTTTCGTTTCCTTTTTTAATTATTAAAATATTAAATATATTAAACTTTAATGCCCCTCTATGAAAAAAATATATTCTTCATTTGAGAACTACGACCATGGCATTATTCTGAATGGCGGAGGTCCTAGTGCCTACCCACACGGTAGCACCACCCCGGACTCAACCATCCTAGTGTGTCAACTTGAAAAGTTAAGGTCATAAAACATAAAACATGGGTCCCGGAGACCATGCCCGTAATACCCAATTGACCAACAACAAATACTAACTTATGTGCCTATGGATCCATTGCAACACAGTTTAAATCACATGATTCCAAATGAATGACTAATGCACTCAAACATGTAATTCTCAAATAGGATGCAATAAATGCAAATAAAAAACGGAGCTCTACATGGAGCTATTAAAATCGGACAAATGTCCTTAAGACTTTTTTAAGTCAAAATCGAGTCAAAATGCTCACAGCTCAACTAAACATTAAATAAAGGTCCTCAAATAATAAAACACATTTAACCGATATTTATGCAAACACATACCTCAAGATATGATTAACCCATAACTCATCATTGATTGGGACAAACGATTTTTCAAATGGACTCATACTCTTATATTTCTAAAATCCATCATAACACGATAACGTGCATTTTGCAAATGGTTTGTAAAATCATATACACCATAAATGTATAAATCATTGAATAGACTTTATTTGTGCATTAAATCACCAAAGGAACACTTGATGATATTTACTCGTCAAAATATCCAAAGACCCAAATATAGGCATTTCATGAGATTAATCAACCCAAATTTACCAAATATGAAAACTTTGTCAAATACTCAACACATTGATAATTAAAAAGTAAAACACATTTTTACTTCAAAATACAAATTTTTGGCATGTACATGGTTTTCACAAAGCAACTTGAACTCACTTAGTTAGATTTAGGCTAAATCTAGATTTTCCCTACACTTGAGTTTCCTTGAAAAACTTGAATCCACAAGAAATCCCTCCAAACCCTAGATTCACAAGTTTTCCAAACATAAATATACATATCCAAACACTTAGAATCATTCCCCAAACATCTTATATCAAATCTTCAATTGGACCAAAACCCTAATTTTGACCTAACTTCCCCAAAATCATTCAAACCAATTTTTGAGAAACGTAAACACTAGAAAATCATCAATGAAAATTTATAACTCATATGAAAGTTTAGAAACTAGGATGATGAACTCACCACTGAGGTTTTGATGAAAATCTAGAAACCCCTAATTTTCTTGAAGATGGAGGTGGTGATGATGAGCTCTTGATCTTTGCTTCCGCTTAACCACCAAATACTCTTGAATCTTCTAATGAACTTAAAAAATAATAATCTATTCTTGAAAATCTCTAAAAAACGAAACCATAGCAATTTGAATCACCAAAAACGGAGTATAAATGAGAGATATATGAAGAAATGAAGAATGAGACTGAAAATCGCGACTTTATTCACACTAATACCAGCATGCGATTGTGACGCGCTATAGTGACAATGTCACAGTCACTTGCACAATCGCTCAGATTGTACCGAGAGTTTTTTTGTCTTCACCATCTTCGGCGCCGGTCACCATCTCCGGCGCCGGTCACCATCTCCGGCGCCGGTCACCATCTCCGGCGCCGGTCACCATCTCTGTTCAGAAATTTGGCAAACTTCTTTTTTGGATGATGGAATCTAGGGATGGTAACGGGGTGGGTATCCCCTTACCTGGCCCCGGTTTCGTGTAGAGATCCCGACCCCGGTCCCCAGCGGGTACGGGGATTAGGGTCTTATAAACTCAAATCTCAATTTGAGAAACTTCGGAGATTTTAGGGTTTTGGGTTTTTGATGAGATTTCTCAAATGCATGTTCTAAAGAGTTTTAAATTATGTTTATGATTCCTCAAGGTTATTACTACTCATTTACTTCTTATTTAGTTGATTTTGGGAAAACATATATGGGTCAAATTAGGGTTTTGGATGTTTTGATGAAATAATTATGGAGAATGGTTCTAGATTCATTCTTATAGAAATCAAAATTTCAATTTAGTTTTTATTGTCTCTAAACCATTGAAGAATAACACAAAATGGAGAGGCAAAATAAAAAACCAGCTAAGAAAAATCTTTTCAAAGAAAGAGGTCAAACCTCGATATCGGTGAAGAAACCAAATCGTGTGAAAGGAAACCATAATTCTGGCATCTTACACCAAAGAAACAATGATCAATCAAAATAATTCACCAAACAAACATAAATCATTCGAAGGTCAATTGACAATACGAAACAACGGTAAAAAACCCAACTCAAAAACACAGTAAATCATAAATATCATTAGGTAATCAACTTGAGATTTCTAGAAACTTAAAAGAAACCGATATAAAACCTCAAATCAAATACCTTGGTTCACACCAGGCAAAGACGAAGGAACATCGGAAGGAGACATTCTTTGAGGCAAAGATGGAGCAGCAGCAATGACGTTGGAGATAAGGAGGAAGGAAGGAGGTAGAGTTGACATGATATAAGTTGATCTGTAACCTAGAGAAATCAATAGTCACCTCGATAGTTTCTCATTTGGAAACATAAATTGCCTTAAGAGGGGAAGTAACACTTGGGAGCCAAATAAAGTACATTTGAAAAAGGAATAGCATTTTGAAGTTTTACCTTGTGGTTCTTAACTTGTATTTAAGAGATTTTGAGGATTTATACATAAATCTACAGAACTTCATGCATTAAAAGTTATTTTTAGGACTTTGAGCTAAATGTTTTATAAGATAGATACAAATATAGATATAGAATTAAGAAAAAAAATGTGAAAAAAACTAAAATGCCCATGGATTTAACTATGTTATCCAAAATCTTTTCTATTTCAATAGACGAAGTGACTGAAGGAGTGAGAAAATAAAAACCAGCAGTCCCGAAATCGTATTTATTTTGGGTTTAGGGCTCATAAGTGTGAACGATAGGACCAAGCGTATATTTCACTCTAATATTAAACTTTAGATTTATTGTATCCACTGTATAGTTTATATGAGCATTATTATTACACCTTTAGAACCTGTTTAGAAAGACACTTTAGAATAGTTTAGAGAATTATAGACAATTGCTCATAGCAATCCGGTAGCTTTCTATAACATTTTTAGTTCATGTTATTTATTTTCATGTTTGAAATGTTTTTGTCGAGCTACATGGGGGCTCTAGATTTGAAATCATGGGTTTATTTTTTATGGTTTTATTGAGTATATGTGTTGTTTATCATTTAACTATGTATTTGACGTCTTATTTATAACTTTGATTAGAGGAGTGGATACAATGAAAAATCACTTTGAAACGATTGGTTTCTGTGGGACGATGCTCCCTTACTCTTATTACTTGAACTGAATAATGCAAAAGATTATCGATAAGATTTGACCCAATTAGCTTTTATGATTTCTCATTGGCAAAACCCGCAAACGACTTCAAACATGAGCTTTATGTCATGCCGGGTCTCTCTGGATCTTTCCAAATTGAGTAATTCGATATCATGAGACTTTGTGCATGACAACATGACCTCAACAAGTCATGGACATGATCATTATTTATGTACTAAAAGTTTCCAATGAATTCACAAGAAACATCCATCTACACATGACCATTCTGCGCTTTCTATGGAACATTAGAAGCGACATTCAAGTTACTATTTATGTGTGTAACAATATTTTAAGTATATATAATATACGACCAATACCCAAACATAAGGTGGTGGGGTTTTAACAAAGGATTTGATCGCACATAGGAAGGAAATGATATTTTGATAAACTTATAAGGCTAGATCCATAAGGCTTATCAAAATGAACAAAAGTCTATCTAAGGGTCTTGGATTGGGCAACCACAAAGGTTGTGGCGTACTGGTTAAGACCTTGGGGGATGTGGCGGAATATCTCATCTGCCCAGGGTTCGAATCCAAGCGTACACAACTTGTGGCCACTGAGGTTTAACCTCAGGGTTGATGTCTTATGGAAATAATTTGCCAAGGAATTAGTCTAGGCATAGCCTAGGACACCCTTTAAAAAAAAGGGTCTTGGATTGGGCTTGGTATGACCATTCTGCCATTTCTATGGAACATTAGAAGAGACATTCAAGTTACTATTTATGTGTGTAACAATATTTTAAGTATATATAATATACGACCAACACCCAAACATAAGGTGTTGGGATTTTATCAAAGGATTTGATTGCACATAGGAAGGAAAAGAATATTTGAAAAACTTATAAGGCTAGACCATAGGCTTATCAAAATGAACAAAAGTCTATCTAAGGGTCTTGGATTGGGCAACCATAAGGGTTGTGGCGTACTGGTTAAGGCCTTGGGGGATGGTGGAATATCCCATCTGCCCAGGGTTCAAATTCAGGCGTACACAACTTGTGAACCTCAGTAGCAGATGTCTTACGGTTATAATTTGCCAAAGGATTAGTCTAGGCATAGCCTAGGACACCCTTTTAAAAAAAGGGTCTTGGATTGGGCTTGGTCATCTACACATGACCATTCCACCATTTCTATGGAACATTATAAGCGACATTCAAGTTACTATTTATGTGTTTAACAATATTTGAAGTATATATAATATACGAACAATACCCAAACACAAGGTGTTGGGATTTTAACAAAGGATTTGATTGCACATAGGAAGGAAAAAGATATTTTGATAAGCTTATAAGGCTAGACCCATAACGCTTATCAAAATGAACAAAATTCTATCTTAAGGGTCTTGGATTGGGCTTGGTAGCTTGGCACATATATATTTAAACGGTCAAAGATTGGGCCTTGGGACTTCTTGGGGTCCTTTGACCTTAAAAGATATTTTTTAAGCCGAAGTCTTTGGACGTCCAAACACCAGTTTAACTGTCGATTAACCGCCAAAACTATATATATTCGTCCATTTTCCCTCCAAATTAATACATCATCATTATCCATCCATTTTTCTTTCAAAATCGATACATGGACACATAAGGAAACTCGACGAATTCTCATTCTCATGCAAGAACGTAAATAGATAGTTGAATCCTCTAAACGGACGCTCGAACTACGCACGAGTAGGGGCGAAATTCTGTTTAAAGACACTATGTTGCAGGCCTTTATCTGATCATTAATCAATCGATTCCAAGTTAGTCTTTCTTCTCCGATTGATAAGAATTTCGATACATACTACATATATATACTACATTAATATTGGTTTAGACCAAATGTCTTAAAGACAACTCACAATGCATAAGGTACAACAATTTTAAGAATTAAATCTAAAAAAGTCTTAATTACATGTTATGATGCATGATTTACAAGTGAGAACAACATGAACATTTCAAGTTGGTCTGTTCTGTCACTTTATGCTTTATGCTAGGCAGGGATCACTTTTAAGGCATCTTCCCGGTTTCAATTCAAAATTTCAAAACAATATCTCAAAGGCACTCATTTGACGATATATATTTGAATTTGTTTCTTTCCTCCCCTACCTCGTCGTCTCTCTTTCATGAAATTTACTTCGGCTATCATAAAATTCATGTAGCCAAATTTAATCTAGAAATACTTGCAGGTTGGTACATATATAAAATGGAATGGACTGGACAATCGCATATCAGAGGTATTTTACTAACCCTTTAGGGCCTAGAGCAATTGTATATGTCTTTCAGCTTCTGTACATATCACATTTGGATATCTAATTTTCTTTTTCTCACGTTTTGTTATCTGTTTTCTTCTTCCTTTATGTGGGTTTCTTTATCTTTATCAACACTCTAATCTAGAAGATGTGGTTCAAGAAGTACCAAGGTAAGGTATTTTTTGTATATTGACATACCTTCATTTTTTGTATCTCCTTCGTCTACATAAGAATCTGGTTTCTTTCGGGATTAATTAAGGAAATCGAGTGAAATTTCATCTGGGTTTTACACATTACTATGTTTACGAGTTGGGCGTGGTTCTTTTAACAAAGTTCAAGAAAGATGACTACAAAAGGTAAAGTTTTCAGTGTTATTGGTGGGTTTCAAAAGGCAAACTGGAGCAGCTCTGATATGGGTTTTGCTCTTTACCACATTCTCCCTATTAGGTGTCTTCATTTTCTCATAAATTTCGATTAAAATCACCCGAAAAAGTCTGAGAAAAGTGTTATTTTGTTGATTTTAATGGCATTTCCTGTAATTTGGCTTCGTTTTCGGAATATTTTGACTGATTTTCCATGTTTTTTACATGGAGAAGACTAAGGTGCGTTTGGTACACTGGACAGGACAGAACAGAGTCCACTGTCCCACGTTTGGTAGGACTTTTATGTGGAACAGATTGGAACAAGGTGGAACAAGGTGGAACAAACTATAATAGGCTTCTTCCACCCCCACCCCATGGAACAAGCTGGAACAGACTTATGTTTTACCAATATAACCTCAGAATAAAATCTAATTCTCTTCTAAACCATCAAATAAACCTTCTATTTCATAATTTATTCATTCTTTAAATTTAGTAAGGTTAAATTGGTCAATGTTATTTGTTCTGTTCTGTCCAGTTCTGTCTTACCAAAAGTGGAACAGCTGTTATGTCCTGTCCTGTTCTGTCCTGTCCCACCTTGTCCTGTCCTATCTTGTCTGCGTACCAAACGCACCCTAAATGTGTCGGTGAAGAGAAATGATGGATACCAACAGGATGTATCACCGAAAATCCAATTGAAAATTGTTGGCGTTGCGACCTAAATTGGGCGATCGCCAATGTCTCGTTGATTGGTCTATGGTTTGAATATGCAGGTTTGGACTGTTTTCTTATGATTTGGAGCTGGCCGACGATTTTCTTATGCAAGTTTTGCTCCCTGTATGAGCGCCTGAGTCCGATTTTTGGTTAGGGCTGGTATTTGATTTGTGTTTTGTTAGAGGATGGACTTAAAAGCTGGGTTGATTTATTTCGTTGTGCTGCTAATATTTGTGATATGGGGTGGTTCGAATTACCTACAAGCACCAAATCTATTTACCAACCATTTAATATATGAGTTGATTATGAATCTCGATGTGTAAAGCCACCAATCATCTCGATGTGTGAAGCCACCGATCATCTTGCTACGAGATTACTTTAGCTATCAAGGATGAAGTGTAGGATCTTGAGAAGGCTCAATCGTGCGCCCCTTTTATTCTAATCCCAACCACGTCTTGCAATCCACACTTCTTCTTTTATGTCATCATTACAATTTTTGTTCTTTTTACTGTTTGAGATTCTATGTTCGTAGTGACCAACCCTCTGCTACTGTTGCTCTGGTCCCTCCTATTAATCGCAACCCTTATATGTTTATAGGTTTGAAACAATGACTTATGTGATTTTTGACCTTTTCTGTGGTGTGTTAATTTGTTTGGGTATGATTTTTGTTAGGACCATAAATGTCCTACATATTAGAAAGATATATAAAGAATTATATAGAGCTTAATTAGTTATTTATTTAATTGTAAAAGCCTTAATTGTGTTAATTGGGCTTAGTTTAGCCTAATGGGCTTGGGCCTTGTTTGTCTAAATCCTTAGTATATAAGGTTTAGTTAACCTAGTTTTAGGTTAGAGCAATTCATTAGAGAGCTTAGAGAGATACACAATCGTTCCCTACATTGAATTGTAATATTCTCTGAACGATACTTTGAATGAATATGAGATGGATGACAACTTGAAATCAACGATTATTCTTGTTATTGTTTATTGATTCTATTGTTACCTGTCAATCTGGGATCTACAGTTTCCAACCATCAATAACCACATTTAACCATTTAGAATTGTTCCCCAAACATCAACCATCAAAATCTCCATTTATACCCAAAACTCCAATTTGACCTAACTTTTCTCAAAATCATCCAAACCGAAATTGGAGAAACAAAACACTAGGAGATCATCAATGGAACATTTATAACTCATAATGAAGCTTGTAAATGGAGGAAATGAACTTACCACTTAGGTTTTGATAAAAACCTAGAAAACCCCAAAAATCTCTAGTGTTGGAGATGAAAACTTGCTCTTGCATCAATAGATGAAACAACTAACATTTGATGGAGAAGGAACACTTTAATCTCCATGAAAAGCCCCAAAATCAGTTAGGGTTTGAGGGGGAAGAAGAGGAAATGATTTGGGAGAGAAGACATAGAGTTTGGGAGTGAGAAATGAGAAGCTTACCACCACCAAATGCTATTGAATCTTCCAATGAACATCAAAACTAATAATCCATCCTTGAAGAGCTCTCAAAAACGAAACCATAGCATCTTGAATCAATAAAATTGGAGTTGAAATGAGAGAGATGTGAAGAAATGAAGTTTTGGGGCTGAAAACCGCATTTTTATGCTCCAGGTGCCCGACGGCTAAAGTGACGCGCGAGAGTGACACAAGTGTCACTTTCGCTGGGCACTCTCGCCAGGGTCCTATGGCTCTTTGTACAAAACCGGTGAGAGTGACATGCGAGAGTGACACAAGTGTCACTTTCGTTGGTCACTTTAGCCGAGGTCGTACCGAGAGTTGTTTTGGCTGTAACTTCTTCGTTTTTGCTCTGTTTTCGCTCCGGAAAGGCCCGTTGGGTTCGTATTTGAATTCCCCATACAACAAGACTATAAAATCTAGGATTTAATCCAAAATCGTATTTTTCATATTTATCTTAAAATGTCGATACCTTCCAAAGGTCGGGGTGTTACAATCCTCCCAACCTTAAAAGAGATTTCGTCCTCGAAATCTGGTTCCCCTACACTCCAAGGTTACTGAACTGGACACTTATCATGTTCCCTTAGTTTCCAACTGAAATTCGAGTTTCATTCTTGTATCGGTAAACTTTGGCCATAGATTTCTCTCGAACATCGATGCCAAGAGACTTTAACTTCCCACGCTACACCCAAACTTAGAGGAGAAACATCCGAACAAACCTTTAACTTGCTAGAGTAGCTTCAATCCGCAAGACTTCGATTGCCTCCCAACCTTAGGTGATCCATACTTCCCTAACGGTGGATCCCGACTTTCAGTCAGTCCATGTCTCCACTTTCTAAAACTTTTTCTCCAATCAATCCATGGTTTGATCACTACCGAAATCAACAAATTCTCCCAAATCCAACAGTTTCCGCTGTTGAACTGTCACTTCACTCTAACGAGCACTGTCAGACTCCAAAACATACGGTCGCCCCTGACCTGCCGATTATATGACTCCAAGAATATGTCCAATTACCAATCATCCAATCGATAGATTCTCTTACTATTCGAGGAAGGTCATCCCACTAAATCTACCTGCCATAATTGAACTTCTTAAGACCACTACAACCGATATCACTATCCTTTAAAATTTGGACTACAACCGTCCAAATGCACTAACGATTCTTGACCTCAAAACCCAAAAGTTGACACCTAGTCATACCACCAAGCTTTGAACCACATCAGAACTCCTCACACGAGTTTCATTCGTTGAGCATCCCCACACAACCAAGGTTATCCACATGGTGTCTGAAGGGTCCTACGTGTCCTTTATGCAAAAACTAACAAACCCAAAACAAGGTTGTTGAAGAGAACGGTTACCGTAAGCATGAATAAAAGACACTGCGAGTCTAACCCTCCAGTTAGATAAGTACACCAACTCTGCAACCGATACCATTCGACCTACAGTAATATCACGCATCGGAACACCCAACGTTCCACTATCGAAGTTTTACGCACTTACTCTTACCCGAGGTTACTTAACCTTTCCAAGGTTCTAATGAGTTCAATGTTTTCAAGTGAAATACTCAACAAATATGCCAATCAAACACTTTTATAGAAATTTTCAACACAGAGGTTTTCATAACAATTAACCGTACGTATAAAATCTATTACAACCTATCGAGTGGTTGTGCAAGATAGGTACACCCATGCCACATACGAAATCATTTGAAAATTATTCGATCTACTGACAATTGCAAAAGTAAGTTAAATCAAACTTTTAAA
Source organism: Saussurea involucrata (assembly GCA_033807775.1). NCBI lineage: Eukaryota > Viridiplantae > Streptophyta > Magnoliopsida > Asterales > Asteraceae > Saussurea > Saussurea involucrata. The sequence goes on along the minus strand of CM066317.1, from coordinate 51,016,752 downwards.
ATGAACCGTTACGGCCCTAGCACGGGTTTATTTATGCCACGAATGTAAAACATTTTCTGCCTCAAAGTAGTGTGCAACAAAATGTTCGTATGAAACTTTGAAAGTAAAATTAAACGACATCAAACTCCAAGAGTCCTCTCTTTTAACCAAAAATGACACAACATAAAATTCACTAACAGAATTCACATGAGTTAGTTTATTTCACAAAATGGTGAAACGATACACATCTGCCCTTTGGTAAAATATGTAAAATGATTTGCGTCGGTTCCAAATTTAAAGCCAAGTAACCATCACGTTTTCATCATTCGAAAATATCGACTAAAATATGGTAAAGAAATCTCAATTCAGAATATGCATGCAAACTTGTAACACTCTCCTAACGTATCATGTAACAGATAGCCCACACTAAATTTCAAAATTTTCTCGTTTAGCCAAGTGACGACATGGGAGTAAAACCTTCTGACAAGATTCCCACTCATTAATGTATTTTCTCAAAACTTAGAAAAATAGTAAGTGCTTGTAATTGGTTGACACTTGAAAGGATTTAAATCGAATTCAAATTTCAAATCATACAAACAATGCGCATCAATGCTCCAGAAATAGTGGCTACAATGCTATGCATCCCAATAAATCAATATAATGCATTTGCATGAAATGATAACGAAAGAACCAATTAATTGAAAGCTCATAAAGAAAAACATTAAGACAAACTGTCATGATGCTCTTAAATGCATTACTCACGCCACGTATAAATCAATTCGTACGCTAAACAAATTATAACGAAATGTGCTAACACAAATCTCAAAAAGAGAAAACCATGTGACACCAAACTTGCAAAAGCTACTCCTTTTGGTTGCTACGCCATAAAATAACATTTCTCATCAAAACCCGTCTGAGACAAAATACCCAATAAAGTCCATAAATTAACGCACATAATAATTAAAGTATTCGTATTTCAAAGTTGCACCCACGAGACACAAAACGTCGTAAAACAAAACTCCAAATTACCCAACAAAACTTTCATAAAACTCAATAAGGCCCAACGGTATCCAATCAATCAAATGGTACCAAAGTTTTCGTTTCCAAAGATCAAATTGCATAAAGCAAGGTTATGACTAAAATGTCATAATTCCAAAAATTCCCACTTGTTGAAGTACAATATAAAACAACACTTTTTAACAAAACTCACATTAAATAAATTTCTCAATAAAGCTCAACATCAAAATAACGGGAGGTAACTCTCCGTCCAAACCTTAACATATGTGGAGGAGATCCAATGTTAAAGTCACAAGCCGTAGTTACTTGTCCAACATCCTAAACAATCATTAAAATATGGATATCACTATATCCGAATGTAACGTTGGACAACAACAAAAATAACGCAAGTCCCGACGAAGTTTGCAATTCCCAAATAAAATAATTTCATGCATGTTCAAAATCATGATTTAAAATCTTGTGCGCGCTAAACGTTTTTCCGAGATTTCATAACACAATTCACATGACGATTGAAACACAAGAAACAATTGATGTAATTTATTTCAAAAATTATTTTGTGCATGAATTTAGTCGGCACTTAATGTCTCAAGCCCACACTCCTCAAGTTCCTCCGACCACACTATCGTCATCCGGATACTCAAACATCTTAAGGAAACACTTGAAAATTTCTTCGGTTCACCTTAAAATATCCCCTCGAAGAACGTTGATTGCATAAGCCTATGGTTCTAATCCAACCATGTAAAGCCCGTAATCCGGTAGGTATTTTCCTTGCATTATTTCTTTCTCTTAAATTAATTAAATGTAATTTCCGTTAGCGGGGTTAGAAGGGGCGAACCTAATCGTTAAAATGTCAGGATTTCGGGGTCATTTGCGAGGAGAACGAAGTTGAGGGACCAAACTTGCAATGGGCCAAACTTGCAATGTTTGTGTATTGTAATCGTGGGTTAGCAATTGAATAAAAGAAAAAGGAAAAATAGGAAATAACAATTTTGTAACCGAGAAAGAGAAAGGGTCGTGGAAGGAAGTGAGAAGCCCCATCGCCGGTGACCCCTTCCCTTACCCTTTTTCTTTCTGTTTCGTCGGCTGGAAGTGCAGCAGCAGCGAGGATTACCGAGAGAAAGAGATAGATCGTGAAGGTCTTTGTTGATTGCTGTCGCTGCTGATTGCTGTCGCTGTTGTTGCTGTCGTTGTGGTTGCTGTTGCCGGAGTAACGCCGGAGCGGAGGGAGGAGAGCGGGAGCGAGAAGGAGTAGAGAACCGACGTTGTCTTCGTCGAAAAGGTAACCCTCGTCTTCTTTTGGCTATTTCTTTTCGTTTTCCGGCGAGCAACCGCCGCCGTACGCCGCCACTGTGGTGGCTGGGCGTGGGCAGCAGTGGTTGCGAGTGTGGGTGTGTGTGCACGCTTAGAGCGATCGAGAGAGAGAAGGACGGTGACGCGAGAGGATGGCGTGAGTTGTGTGTGTGTGTAATCACCGCCGGCCGCCGCCTGCTGCCGCCGCCGGCAACCACCCTGCCGGAGAGGGTGGTGGGTGGTGCTCGTGTGGCGGGACCCTACTGACCTAAACCCATCGTTGCTTAGAAATCCCGAACTCGTAAAATCAGCTGCGTAGTCGTATTATAAAAATCGTCAATTTATGTGATTAATCGTTCTGCCACTGTTTTGCGATGGCTATAACTTTCCCGTCATAACTCCGATTGAGCCGAAACTGGCGCCCACGCTTCGAGCTCGGGACCGGGCACGTTTTCTGTGTTTTAGCGGAAAACTGGTTCGGCCTCGAGCTAGGAGAAAAAGTGGCCGCAAGTTCAGCGGTTCGTCATTTCATGTAAAGAATTCTGGATTCTGCCCTGTTCTTGCGTAGCCGATAACTTTTTACTCGTAGCTCGGTTTGGGGTGAAATTGGTGCCAAAAGTTCCCTTTCCGAGTCTAGCAACTTTTCTGTGTTTTGTGCAAAACCCAGTTCGGACTGTAAATAGGGTCGAATTGCTGTTTTATATCGAACAGTGCGGTTTTTCGCTGTGCAGTTAACCGGACTTGTAAAATCTATAATAAATTGTAGAAAAATCGTTAGAGCGCGTGCGATATGTCCTTGGAACCGTAACTCAGAGCACTTTCTAGTCATATAAAATGTTTGAGGATTTTCTGGGCTTAAGAGGGTCGAATCAGGTCCCGAACAGACCCGTTTAGTTAGGTGGAAAAGTCATTTTAGTGACGGTTGTAGCGTGCGTCGCGTCTTTAGGTCCGAGTCTCGTATTAATGCATGTTAACGTTTGTTTAGGTATTGGAAAGTGATTTTTGGATTGTGGAGCTTGGAATTTTGATTACGAGCTAGACGCGCTTTTGAGGTGAGTTCTTTCACCGCGTAGTTAGGAATTTCATGTATGTTGTTTTTGTGTTATTGGTTGTTACGTGTAATTATGTGGTTGCATGAGATAATTGGTAAGTCGTAATTGTTAATGGTTTTTGATTTGTATATCTGTATTTGTTTACTCGGTGGGACCGAGGGCTTAGTGGGACTAAGCTTAGTTATATTTTATTTACTCGGTGGGACCGGGGGCTCGGTGGGACTGAGCTTATAATTAATTTATCTTGTTGCTCGGTGGGACCGAGGTTTGTGTTTATATGATAATTGATTGTGGTTGTATTCAAGGTGATAGTGATGTGGCCTACTTGCGAGTAGGGGCGATATACGTGGGTTGCTACCTATGTGTGTGATTGAATTCACTAAGCTTTAGCTTACCCTTTTCCCTTATGTTGTGATCTCAGGTGCGAGGGGCAGGCAGGCTTGACGGTACACACAAGCGCGGGTGCTGATGATGTTTATTTTACTTTTACTTTTAAACCCTTAGACTTTGTTTATAACATTTTCCGCTGCATAACTTTTTGAATGGTTTGGTAAACGAAATGTTTCAACTTGGTTTGCACATTATTAGATTGGGGTGATTTTTATAATGAAATGTATGTTTTAAAAATTTTTAAAATTTCTTGTAATTTTTGGGACGTTACAACTTGGTATCAGAGCACAGCTTGAGTGAATCAAGCACATCTCGGTGTGTTTGGTCTCAAGTTGCGGCTAAGAGATTTTAAATTCTTTTATTTGATCTTTTTAAAAATTAAATGAAAAGAGAAAACCCGTTTGGGAAACGGTGATCGTGGGCGCAGTGTGTACAGTCAGCCGATGCCAGCTGGGAAGGTAAGGAGCTTAGTGTAAATATCGCTTTCTAGGCATAGGGTATGCATGCTAGATTGCTTATGTGAACTGTATGGTACTGTATGCTTATTACTTGCTTATTGGAAATCATGCTAGCTCTGATAGGTGGTTAAGCGAATGCACTTTAGGTTGTATGCGGTAGGAACTGAATAGCCTTAGAATATTGGATTTAGTTCTATTGCGCAGCTCTTGTTTGAGTCTAACCGTTCTAGGGTAGAATCTTTTATTCGAACGCCTATCTGGTTTTACACTGTATACGACTGTGCATTTACGAGGCGACTCGTCAGGGTTAGTGGGATTTCCGTCTTAGCAAGGGTAGTGGGATGATATGACTATTCTAGAGAGCAAGGTAAAGTGTTAGCAATTTCTGGAATGTGTATACGTGTTGTTTGTGGTAATCAACTACTTGGACGTCCCGGGACAGGACTCGAAACGAGTAAGGATAGGTGTGAAGGGTAGTAGCCGAGCTCCTACTATCTGAAGCACAGGATCCATGCTCGAGTCGGGGAGAGTCGCTAGGAAGCCAAGGAGTGGAGCGTGAGGGTGGTAGGGTGAGTTATTTGTGTTAATAACTCTCTGGAATTTTTTTTTTTAGAATGGTCAACACTAGAAGGAACCGCGCGGCTGCGCCGCAGGCTGAGGCAGGACTTACTGAGGAACGTATTAGGGAGCTGATTGCTACAGAGGTGTCTCACGCGATCGGGGAGGCGATTCCCGAGATCATCACCGCTATTCGAGATGAGGTGGTGATTCTTCTAGAGGAGCGTATTGCGGCTATTCCCCTGCCTGCGGAGGGTCAGCTTCGTACCCGAGAGTTCCAGTATCGGGATCTCTCTGCCTGTTCCCCACCAGAATTTAAAGGAGACCCGAATCCTATTACCAGCATGAGGTGGGTATCCGACATGGAATTCGCTTTCCTGACCAGTGGCTGCCCGGACAACCTAAAGGTCCGTTTTGCAGTAAACCTACTTCGTGACGGCGCGAAGGATTGGTGCGCCACGGCATTGACGCCTGCCGAGCGCACTACCTTGACTTGGGACGAGTTTGTCACTCGCTTCCGTGCAGAGTATGTACCGCCGGTAGAAATGGAACGACTCGCGAAGGAATTTCTAGAGCTCACACAGACTACAGAGACAGTAAAGGAAATGAACAAGAAATTCACCGAGATGGCATTATTTTGCCCACAGTATGCTGCCTCGGAAGAGATGAAAATGTCACGGTATAAGGATATGTTGCGCACGGAGATTCGGGAATTTGTTAGCACGGCTCAGTATACTACGCTGTCTGCCATGATGGACGCTGCTCGGAGGAGGGAGATTGAGCTGGAAACCCAAGCCAAGAAACGGAAGACAGCACAGCCGGTGACGCCTATCTCGGCAGTACCGAAGAGATCGAGGTTCACGGATACGCGCACGGGTTCTAGGAGTGGCGGGTTTAAACCCCGAGATACCGGGGTGAGGAGAGTTGAGGGGTGTTTTAAGTGTGGCCAACCCGGTCACCTTAGCCGGGATTGTAGGGTACCGTTAGTGGTTTGTTTCAGCTGTAATCAGACAGGCCATGTAAAGGCCAACTGTCCTAGGGCAGGGGTAGCTACTGGGGGTGGAGCACCGAGGGCGCCTGGGAATGCCCCGTTACGTATTACCGATGGTCGAGCAGGCCCGTCGGGGGCGGGAGCGGCTCGAGGCAGAGTCCACCAGTTGACGGTAGATGAGGCGCAGGCGACGCCTAAAGTGGTTACAGGTACATTCCCTTTGTTTCCCTCTTCTTGTTTTTCCTTTGCATGTTGTTTATTATTTTGTGTCGGGATTATATGGTAGGTACGTTCCTAGTTAACTCGGTGCCTGCGGTTGTGATGTTTGATAGTGGGGCTACTCACTTCTTTGTGTCACGCACGTTTAGCGAGGGTTTGGGCCGAGTGGTAGGACGTTTGAGTCATCCTCTTGTTGTTGAGGTGGCTGATGATAGGACCTTGACGGTCACGGATGTGTTTCGCGGCTGCATTTTAGAGATTTCAGGAGTGCGGTTTCCCATTGACCTGATCCCGATTGCCATGCGGGAGCTTTGTGTGATTGTGGGAATGGATTGGATGGATAAGTTCGACGCGGAGATTGTTTGTCGCCACAAACAAGTGCGAGTTCGAACCCCAAGCGGGGGAGAACTGTTAGTACAGGGAGATTCGTCTAGGCGGACTACGGCTATATGTTCGGCTGCGAGAGCTCGAAGGTACCTTCAGCATAGTGGTCAGGGGTTCCTGGCATATGTGTTAGACACAAGAGTTGGGGAAGTGAAGGAGTCTGCGGAAGATGTGCCAGTTGTACGGGAGTTCACCGACGTATTTCCCGAGGATTTGCCGGGGATACCTCCCGAACGACAGGTAGAGTTTCGGATCGATCTGATCCCGGGTGCTGCTCCGGTGGCCAAGGCACCCTATCGCTTGGCCCCACCGGAAATGAAAGAACTGTACGCCCAGTTACAGGAACTACTCGAAAAGGAGTTCATCAGACCGAGCTGTTCGCCGTGGGGAGCACCTATTTTATTTGTAAAGAAGAAGGATGGGTCACAGCGAATGTGTATAGATTACCGGGAGCTGAATAAGCTTACGGTAAAGAATCGTTATCCGTTGCCGAGGATTGACGATCTATTCGACCAGCTTCAGGGAGCCTCATGGTTCTCTAAGATCGACTTGCGGTCAGGGTACCACCAGATGCGGGTCAGGAGTGAGGACACAGAGAAGACAGCCTTCCGTACACGGTACGGTCATTACGAGTTCGTGGTGATGCCTTTTGGGCTCACCAATGCACCAGCAGCATTCATGGACCTCATGAACCGTGTGTGCAGTCCGATGTTGGACAGATCGGTGATTGTATTCATCGACGACATTCTGGTGTATTCCAAGTCCAAGGAGGAGCACGAGGTACATCTTCGGGAAGTGTTGGAGGTTTTAAGGCGAGAGAAGTTATACGCGAAGTTTTCCAAGTGCGAATTCTGGTTACGAGAGGTCCAGTTCTTAGGACATGTCGTGAACCAGGATGGTATCATGGTTGACCCAGCTAAAATCTCAGCAGTGTTACGGTGGGAAGTACCGAAGACTCCTACCGAGGTGCGGAGCTTCCTAGGTTTGGCGGGGTATTACCGAAGGTTTATTCAGGATTTCTCCAAGATCGCGTTGCCGATGACGCGATTGACGAAGAAATCTGCGGCCTTCAGCTGGGGTGAGGAGCAACAGAAGGCGTTTGAGGAGCTACGCAGGCGGTTGTGCGAGGCTCCTGTACTAACCTTGCCTGAGGGTATGGAGGATTTGGTGGTGTATTGCGACGCATCACATCAGGGTTTGGGTGCCGTGCTTATGCAGCGCGGCAAAGTCATAGCCTATGCTTCTAGGCAGCTGAAGCCTCACGAAGCGAATTACCCGACTCACGACTTGGAGTTAGGAGCGGTAGTGTTTGCCCTAAAAATTTGGAGGCATTATCTTTATGGCGTCAAGTGTACGATCTACACTGATCATAAGAGCCTCAAGTACTTGATGGATCAACAGAATCTTAATATGCGCCAGCGAAGATGGCTCGATGTACTGAAGGATTATGACTGCAAGATACTTTACCACCCGGGTAAAGCGAACGTGGTCGCGGACGCACTCAGCCGACACCCGGTCGGTGAGCCATTGAGGGGTTTATGTCAGCGATTGACAGTGGTTGCCCCTATCTTGGAGTCAATAAGAAGCGCTCAGGAGGTGGCTGTCTTAGAGGAGAATGCGAAGCGGGAAAGAGTGTCGGGGGAAATCCCGAATTTTATCCGTGATAGTCGTGGGTTGTTAACTCGACATGGTAGGGTTTGGGTTCCACTCCTCGGTGGGAACCGTCAGGTGCTGATGGATGAGGCGCATAAGTCAAAGTTCTCGATTCACCCGGGAGCTACAAAGATGTACAGAGACTTGCGTGAAGGTTACTGGTGGCCCGGTATGAAGCGGGATGTTGCTAGGTGTGTTGAGGTTTGTATGACCTGTCGGAAGGTCAAAGCGGAACATCAACGACCACATGGGAAGGTGCAACCGTTGGAGGTCCCGGTTTGGAAATGGGAAAAGATTACTATGGACTTCATAACGAAACTCCCCAGGACTCCCCGTGGGAACGATGCGATATGGGTGATCATTGACCGTCTGACCAAGAGTGCCCACTTCTTGGCTATTAGGGAGAGCTCCTCGGCGGAGAAGCTTGCGGAGGTGTTTGTTCGTGAGATCGTGGCCAGGCACGGGGTGCCAGTTTCGATTGTCTCTGACAGGGACACTCGTTTTACCTCCCGGTTTTGGGAGAAGTTCCAGTCATAGATGGGTACACGGTTACACTTTAGTACAGCCTTCCATCCACAGACGGACGGTCAGAGCGAGCGAACCATTCAGACCCTCGAGGATATGCTTCGAGCTTGTGTCATTGACTTTGGAGGTAGTTGGGATCAGCACCTTCCTCTAGCAGAATTTTCCTACAACAACAGCTATCACTCTAGTATTGGCATGCCGCCGTATGAGCTGTTGTACGGTAGGAAGTGCAGGACGCCTGTTTGTTGGGGCGAAGTGGGTCATCGGGTGCTAGGGAGCACTGACATTGTGTTAAGGACGACCGAGATGATACAGATTGTGCGGGATCGTTTGGTTACAGCTCAGAGTCGACAGAAGAGCTACGCCGATAAAAGGCGATCAGACTTGGAGTTTCAGGTAGGCGACTATGTGTTGTTGAAGGTTTCACCCTGGAAAGGGGTGATCCGGTTTCGTAAGCGAGGGAAGCTAGGGCCTCGTTATATCGGGCCTTACCGGATCATCGCCCGTGTGGGGAAAGTAGCTTACCGATTAGAACTACCGGATGAGTTAAGTTTGATCCACAACACCTTCCATGTTTCTCAGTTGCGGAAGTGTGTAGTAGATGAGTCTGCCGTGATTCCTCTCGAGGACATTCAGATCGACGAAAGACTCAATTACGTGGAGAAGCCGATAGCCATTGTTGGGAGAAAGACAAAGACTCTGCGGAACAAAGTCATTGGGTTGGTGAAAGTCCAGTGGCAACACCGTAAAGGTTCAGAATGGACCTGGGAACCCGAGGCCGAGATGCGAGAGAACTACCCGGAACTATTTGTAGGCGGGGACTTCGAGGACGAAGTCTAATCCAAGCGGGGGAGAGTTGTAAAGCCCGTAATCCGGTAGGTATTTTCCTTGCATTATTTCTTTCTCTTAAATTAATTAAATGTAATTTCCGTTAGCGGGGTTAGAAGGGGCGAACCTAATCGTTAAAATGTCAGGATTTCGGGGTCATTTGCGAGGAGAACGAAGTTGAGGGACCAAACTTGCAATGGGCCAAACTTGCAATGTTTGTGTATTGTAATCGTGGGTTAGCAATTGAATAAAAGAAAAAGGAAAAATAGGAAATAACAATTTTGTAACCGAGAAAGAGAAAGGGTCGTGGAAGGAAGTGAGAAGCCCCATCGCCGGTGACCCCTTCCCTTACCCTTTTTCTTTCTGTTTCGTCGGCTGGAAGTGCAGCAGCAGCGAGGATTACCGAGAGAAAGAGATAGATCGTGAAGGTCTTTGTTGATTGCTGTCGCTGCTGATTGCTGTCGCTGTTGTTGCTGTCGTTGTGGTTGCTGTTGCCGGAGTAACGCCGGAGCGGAGGGAGGAGAGCGGGAGCGAGAAGGAGTAGAGAACCGACGTTGTCTTCGTCGAAAAGGTAACCCTCGTCTTCTTTTGGCTATTTCTTTTCGTTTTCCGGCGAGCAACCGCCGCCGTACGCCGCCACTGTGGTGGCTGGGCGTGGGCAGCAGTGGTTGCGAGTGTGGGTGTGTGTGCACGCTTAGAGCGATCGAGAGAGAGAAGGACGGTGACGCGAGAGGATGGCGTGAGTTGTGTGTGTGTGTAATCACCGCCGGCCGCCGCCTGCTGCCGCCGCCGGCAACCACCCTGCCGGAGAGGGTGGTGGGTGGTGCTCGTGTGGCGGGACCCTACTGACCTAAACCCATCGTTGCTTAGAAATCCCGAACTCGTAAAATCAGCTGCGTAGTCGTATTATAAAAATCGTCAATTTATGTGATTAATCGTTCTGCCACTGTTTTGCGATGGCTATAACTTTCCCGTCATAACTCCGATTGAGCCGAAACTGGCGCCCACGCTTCGAGCTCGGGACCGGGCACGTTTTCTGTGTTTTAGCGGAAAACTGGTTCGGCCTCGAGCTAGGAGAAAAAGTGGCCGCAAGTTCAGCGGTTCGTCATTTCATGTAAAGAATTCTGGATTCTGCCCTGTTCTTGCGTAGCCGATAACTTTTTACTCGTAGCTCGGTTTGGGGTGAAATTGGTGCCAAAAGTTCCCTTTCCGAGTCTAGCAACTTTTCTGTGTTTTGTGCAAAACCCAGTTCGGACTGTAAATAGGGTCGAATTGCTGTTTTATATCGAACAGTGCGGTTTTTTGCTGTGCAGTTAACCGGACTTGTAAAATCTATAATAAATTGTAGAAAAATCGTTAGAGCGCGTGCGATATGTCCTTGGAACCGTAACTCAGAGCACTTTCTAGTCATATAAAATGTTTGAGGATTTTCTGGGCTTAAGAGGGTCGAATCAGGTCCCGAACAGACCCGTTTAGTTAGGTGGAAAAGTCATTTTAGTGACGGTTGTAGCGTGCGTCGCGTCTTTAGGTCCGAGTCTCGTATTAATGCATGTTAACGTTTGTTTAGGTATTGGGAAGTGATTTTTGGATTGTGGAGCTTGGAATTTTGATTACGAGCTAGACGCGCTTTTGAGGTGAGTTCTTTCACCGCGTAGTTAGGAATTTCATGTATGTTGTTTTTGTGTTATTGGTTGTTACGTGTAATTATGTGGTTGCATGAGATAATTGGTAAGTCGTAATTGTTAATGGTTTTTGATTTGTATATCTGTATTTGTTTACTCGGTGGGACCGAGGGCTTAGTGGGACTAAGCTTAGTTATATTTTATTTACTCGGTGGGACCGGGGGCTCGGTGGGACTGAGCTTATAATTAATTTATCTTGTTGCTCGGTGGGACCGAGGTTTGTGTTTATATGATAATTGATTGTGGTTGTATTCAAGGTGATAGTGATGTGGCCTACTTGCGAGTAGGGGCGATATACGTGGGTTGCTACCTACGTGTGTGATTGAATTCACTAAGCTTTAGCTTACCCTTTTCCCTTATGTTGTGATCTCAGGTGCGAGGGGCAGGCAGGCTTGACGGTACACACAAGCGCGGGTGCTGATGATGTTTATTTTACTTTTACTTTTAAACCCTTAGACTTTGTTTATAACATTTTCCGCTGCATAACTTTTTGAATGGTTTGGTAAACGAAATGTTTCAACTTGGTTTGCACATTATTAGATTGGGGTGATTTTTATAATGAAATGTATGTTTTAAAATTTTTTAAAATTTCTTGTAATTTTTGGGACGTTACAAACCAACAATTCCGATCCGCAACGATTCACTTAATGTAATCATTATACTTACTATCACCCCAAGTGACGAATGTTAAAATCACAAATCTCTTTTAACGGCTACCTGCTTAGAAACTCCTTTACTACCCCAACGATCATCACACCAAGGTAGTCCAAGTATACACATGTAACTTGTAGGTTCACCATAACACTGGCCATGAGCAATTATGAACGTACCGTACATGATCATCCTTGTGACTCTAGACGTGATTTCTCGTTTCTAGTGGCTCCGTCAACCTCAAAATATCCTATCTTAGTGTGCCTAATGGTGTAATTTCACTCTCACTCACTTAATTGAACGTTAGTTTGAGTCTAGGTATCCAAAGTCAACACCTAATTCTCTCAAACTTAAGCTCTGATACCAACTTGTAACACCCTCAAAATTGGAAAGAGCAACTAAATAAAATTTTGAGAAAATAACCACTTGAGGAATAAAATTCCTTCTACAAACCATTCTTGGAATAACCTCAAGATAAAACGTAACAACTCCCACAATTAATAATTCAAGTCATAATATGTGACCACATAAAGTCGGGTGTTACTTAACACAAGCACAAGTTGCTAATCCCAAAATAAGTGCGGAGGACTTCACTAAGCAATTCACTTATCGAGCACACTACAAGCACTCATCTCTTCACCGTGTCACTAGAACTACTTCCTAACCGGAACCTGTTGCACATGCCGGCAAATAAAAAGGTTAGGCTAACGCCTAGTGAGTTCAAGAGTTTTATCATGATTATATAATTCGTAAAACGAGAGAGATGCAACTTAAATCATGAGTTCAAAAAAAGAATTTATTTTAGATGCAAATCACCTATTTTTCCAACGCACACAAATCCCATGCTGAAAGCTTTAATGTAAAAACGATTCTCGTAAATGACTCATCCCAAAACGTATTTGAAAAGTATAATAGTATTTGAATTCCGAAACGATTGAAATCGTGGACAAATCATTATTATTCAAAACATCCTAAACACGGATGAAGCATAACCCCCAACTCAAATGTCGTGGAAAACGATCCATATAAATATAATACGTCACCGAAAACATGGATAAAATAAACATTCAAAACAACACCTTCCGGTGACGGGGGTGACCTGGTTACATCGCACGTGACGGGACACAAAAGTGGGTCACATAACTATGTAATAAAACAAACATGTGGACTATTCTCATAATATACCGAGCTCAACCACTCCAGGTCTATCGCCCGTGGAGACTTGGGAGCCCCCAATTTCAACCACTCCAGGTCTATACATTGGGTCACTCCTAATCCACATAAACAAGCACATTGGGATTACACCTTACTGCCCATGGACTATATAGGCCCACATCTTATTTACCATGAAACCCGATGCCTATCCCGTGCCAAGCACATTGGAATTACACCTTACTGCTCATGGGACAATGCCCGACCATATAGGTCCACATTTTACTTACTATGAAACCCGATGCCTATTCCGTGCTACAATGAGAGAAACTAGCGTCTCATCATTGAATGTAAAAACTCAAGTGCCTATGGATCCATAACAACTAAAGTCAAAACATTACATGACTCCAAACGAATGAACTAGCGCATTCAAAACATGTAATTCTCAATAATTATAAATCATGACCAAGCTCTACGTTGAGCTATCGAAACTGGACAAATGTCCCCCAAAACCCAACATAATCAAATACTGATCCACAAACTCAACAATTCAAAAGACCATTTGTTAAAAGTCATAAAATGAAATAAAACGTAAATACCCCACGTATAAGCGAAACATGCTCCATAAACGTAAATGACTCCACACAACTTTAGGTTAATACAAATCATTTTCCAAAACACCCATTAAGGTGCATTTATACCAAAAGATTTATACATGTAAGATAAATCATTAAAATATATCAATACCTAAGATTTACTCATCAAAATACTCAAAATATATCTTTTCCTCAAAACCAAATGGTTTAGAATTTCCAAAATGTTCGTAAGGTCGGGAATGATCAAAATCCAATGACTCACACGATCGTATTTTCAAAGTGTACCATAATACAAACTATGCATATTTCCAACAAACACCGAAATGCATCTTTACCAAATAACTTCCATTTATGCAATAATTCATCAAAACATTTTCATTTATGATTCATTTATCAAATTACCCAAAAATCCCAAATATGAGTATTTTAAAATGTTTATAATGTTAAATACTTCAAATAATTAAGATCCACCAAATAATTCGACAATTGATAATTTAATGTAAAACACATAAATACTTGGAAAATTAACATTTTTGACATGTACAACGTTTTCACAAATCAACTTGAACTCACCTTGTTAGATTTAGGCTAAATCTAGAATTTTCCCCAAACGTAAGCTCCTTTGAAGAAACACGAATCTCCAAGCCAAATCTTCCAAAAACCTAGATCCATGAGTTTCCAACTATCAATAACCACATTTAACCATTTAGAATTGTTCCCCAAACATCAACCATCAAAATCTCCAGTTATACCCAAAACTCCAATTTGACCTAACTTTTCTCAAAATCATCCAAACCGAAATTGGAAAAACAAAACACTAGGAAATCATCAATGGAACATTTATAACTCATAATGAAGCTTGTAAATTGAGGAAATGAACTTACCACTTAGGTTTTGATGAAAACCTAGAAAACCCCAAAAATCTCTAGTGTTGGAGATGAAAACTTGCTCTTGCATCAATAGATGAAACCACTAACATTTGATGGAGAAGGAACACTTTAATCTCCATGAAAAGCCCTAAAATCAGTTAGGGTTTGAGGGGGAAGAAGAGGAAATGATTTGGGAGAGAAGAGATGGAGTTTGGGAGTGAGAAATGAGAAGCTTACCACCACCAAATGCTCTTGAATCTTCCAATGAACATCAAAACTAATAATCCATCCTTGAAGAGCTCTCAAAAACGAAACCATAGCATCTTGAATCAAGAAAATCGGAGTTGAAACGATAGAGATATGAAGAAATGAAGTTTTGGGGCTGAAAATCGTGTTTTTATGCTCAAGGTGCCCGACGGCTAAAGTGACGTGCGAGAGTGACACAAGTGTCACTTTCGCTGGGCACTCTCGTCGGGGTCCTATGGCTCTCGGTACAAAACCGGCGAGAGTGACATGCGAGAGTGACACAAGTGTCACTTTCGCTGGTCACTTTAGCCGAGGTCGTACCGAAAGTTGTTTTGACTGTAACTTCTTTGTTTTTGCTCTGTTTTCGCTCCGGAAAGGCGCGTTGGGTTAGTATTTGAATACCCCATCCAACAAGACTATAAAATCTAGGATTTAATCCAAAACCCTATTTTCATATATATCTTAAAATGTCGATACCTTCCAAAGGTCGGGGTGTTACAATAATATACCGAATCATTTACACAGAGACTGGATAACTAAGAATAAAAGATCTTCATGAACTTCTATTGCATATTTTGATTTTTGAGAATATAATCAAAATTTGTGAGAGTCCATTTATGCTAAGTTAATGATTAAAGTGAGACAACTAGTTAGATAAAGAGGATATGGGTACAAACATTATCTAAGACATTTATAGTAGCATTATGATTAGAAACAAGTCACAAAAATAGCCATAAAACCCCCTTTATCTCAAAAGTGAATTTGCACAAAGAGTGGTCACCTATTCCCCACAAAGTTACCATTGTTACCAACTCAACACTTGCCTATTTAACTAATTGACCTCTAAGGATCATAGTTCTACCAGTATGGAAATAGATGCTCAAATCTCTTTGTGACACATATATCGACCAACATTAGAACCTTAGTTATAATCATGCAAAACCTTGTATCTCTATGTGATTATAAAAGAATCTCTCAAATACTTTTGCATCTATTAGATCTAATTAGCTACCAATTAGATGTAAAGTTTTTTAATTCATTGTATTTTGGGCTTATGAGTGTGTAATAGGCTTGGGTTTGTTTTTTGTAAATGGACCCTAATTCGACCCTATAAATAGGTGTGTTGGGCCATTTGATCATTTAATATTTTGGATTGGAGATTCAAGATTTTTCATAGACATACACAATGAGCTTTGAGAGTCCTTCAAGATTTACAATTCCCTCCCTTTTAATTCAAGTATGTGAGTTGAGATTATTAATCTAAATGTTCTTCATGCTATCTCATCTCTAATTTTGTGGAGTTTGAAGATTGATTTTATAACTTGGATGCTTAAATTGATTCAATCACATGAGCTACAATTGAAGGTATAAATTTTGTGATATGTCTCATATTGAAGGTTGTTTTTGAGTTTTATTGGATTCAATCTTGGATATTTTGATTTATGGATAAGATCCGAAGTTAGATTCTCATGATTCTTTAAGCAATTTGGTTCTATTTTGTGTGTTTAAAGTCAAGTCTAAAAAGGATTTTAGATTTTGGATTGTTTAGAATCAATTTTCCTGAAATGATCAATCAGAAACTTGATTATTTGTAATCTTTGTTCTAAAAGTTTAATGGAGACCGGTTATCTTTCTATATCATGTTGGATTGGTGAGCATATGATTGGAGGATTGTACATTGAATTATTATAATCTGATATGGAAGTTATCAAAACATAATTTGTTGATCAAAACAGTAGCTCGAGATATACAAGCTTGTTCCAAACGTTGTTTAATTTTTTGATGATAATATTAAAATCATAACGCTAACAGATTTGTGATGCTGTAGTAAATTGATCATATGTCATTCATCAGAGCACCAGTTGAGTGCATTCAAAAGGCCTTGGTTAGAAAAGAATGATCAACAAATTTCATGTTTTGAGTTTTTAGAGATTTTTTGAACAACTAACAGGCATTCTACACTTTTTCTTCTTTGAGTTTTTGTAAACTGTGTAAGTTATTATGATGGTATTAAAAGGTGTTAACGGGTGTAACATTGTTGTATAACAACCTTTTGTGTTGATTTGTGTATCAAAGACGAGAGATGTAGAGACACATGGTCATGAAGGACCAGAGGTTATGGTCATGATGAACCAAGAGGCAAGACAAACAAGAAGTTTGGTTACTAAGAACCAAAAGCTAGACGGACCAGAGGCACTATGAACCAGAGCCACTGTGGACTAGAGGTACTATGAACAAGAGGCACAATGAACAAGAGACACTATGAATCGTAGACACTAAGGACCAGAGGTCAAGAAGGACCGGATGCCAAGTAAGTCTGGAGGTGAGGAAGGACTAGAGCCTTGAACGATCATGTAACACCCTCAAATTTGGAATGAGAAACTAAATAAAAACTTTAATAAAATAATCGAACAAAGAATAAAATCCTTTCTACAACATCATCCTTGGGGATATCTCAACTTTAAAACATAAAATTAACTCCAAAATTCGACAACTTAAATCGTACCAAGGCTAAATATGGTCGGGTGTTACTCAACCTATAAACAAGTTGTTATTCCCAAATAAATGTGGAAGACATCACCAGGCTAATTCTTTCGCGTGCATACCACTAGCTCCCACTTCATGGTGTCAATAGAACTATTCCCCAACCGGGACCTGTTGCACGTGCCGACAAATAAAAAGGTTAGGCTAATGCCTAGTGAGTTCAAGAGTTTTCGTCACGTTTATATAAATCGCTAAAAAGAACGAGTGGAACTTAAATCGTAAAATCCAAGATAAATTACTTTAAATATGAGAACGACCCGTTTTCCAATAAAGTAATTTTAGGTGATGGTCACACCAAAATAGACGTTTTCCAATACACACCATTTTCAAGACGAAGCCCCCTTATAAAACATTCCTTCGTAGAGTAAACTCAACCCAAAACTCACACAAACGTGAATACTAAATGAACTCCCAAATTATGAAATCGGGGACAAAACTTTACGTCTCGAAACATCCCAACACGGATGGGTCATAATACTCAACTCATAACTTTTAGATTATAATCGTTAAATATCAAACATCACCGAAAACATTGATAATAAAACTTAATACCCAAAACAACACCTTTCGGTGACGAAGGAGACCCGATTATATTGCATGTGGCGGAACACAAAAGTAGGTCACATATCGATATAATAAAACAAGATGCATATATTATACATGTATTGGATGTAGAACTCAACTACTTAAAGCTTATGCTCGTGGAATATCAACTTCAACGCCTCTAGGTCTGTACATTGAGTTATCCAAATCCAAGAAAACAATTAGCACATTGTAATTACACCTTACTGCTCATGAGACAATGCCCGACCATGTAGGTCCACACTTTACTTATCTTGAAACCCGATGCCTATTCCGTGCTACAATAAGGAAAACTAGCGTCCCATCATTAAACGTAAAACTCAAGTGCCTATGGATCCATAGCAACAAGGTCTAAAACATTACATGACTCCAAACGAATGAACTAACGCATTTAAAACATGTAATTCTTAAATAATTATAAATTATAACCAAAGCTCTTCATTGAGCTATCAAAACTGGACAAATATCCCTAAAACCCAACATGATCAAATACCGTGACACAAGCTCAACAAATCAAAAGACCATGTTGGTCCCGAAGGGTTATACAAGTTTGTAGAAGGGGGGGTTGAATACAAACACATATTTTATCTTTCTAAATTGTTTATTGATATATATCAAACAATTTACAGTTTGTTGTGGAATAAGATCAAGTATAAAACCTAATCTAAACAAACTATGAGAAACACACAGATTTCTTGCACTAGAAATAATAGAGAGAAAATAAGAAAACCTAAGGAGAGAGTTTCTTGCACAAAGATGTTCAACGAGGAAAGGCTAGGCTCTTCAAAATTGAAGAAGAGTTTCCTATTATACTGCATGCATTAAATGCAAGTCAGTACAACTTTACACGTGGCAGCGTCTGGTTTGTTGCATGAATTTGACTTTAGCAAACATCCTAGTGGCCGCATGATGAATAGTGTAGTTGCAGAGTGGTTTGTATGATCCTGGACAAAAGGGATGTCCGTTCTGAAAAATCGTACGGGGTGTGCAAGGAGATAAGACAAAAGTAACTTCTAGAAAAGGCTTCATGATCAGCGCTCGCTGAATAGATCTTTATCAGCGAAGGATAAAGTTCAGCGTTCGCTGAAGTCTGCTACTTGAAACTTCGCGTGAAATGGACAAGTCTTGTCTTCGCAGATATCCGCATCAGGTCACTAGTAGACTTAGTCACTTGTTTGTCAGCTTGGTCTTCGATTTCAGCTTTGAACTCAGTTGTCGCGAATCTTGTCTTCAGGGATCATAAGCAAACAAGTACAAATGAAACTATCTGCGATCATCAGTGAGTCTGAACAGGCTCAGGGCTCACTGATGTACATGCATCGCTGAAGTATAAATTAAAGCATGTTTTTCCATCAACGATACTAAACAGACTTAGTATATTTTTATAGATGGTTAAACACTGATACATATTGTTTACTTACAATTTTCACTAAGTAGTTTTGAGAGTCATTATCAAATCACTAAAGGGTTTGGATCAACAATCTCCCCCTATTTGATGATGATAAAGCAATAAAAAAAATTGCTAAGTTAAAAACATAAGGATAAAAAGGACTCATAAAGTGTGTGTCCCATTTACTGTTTTCAGAGATCTTTTCTAGTATAGATGGAGTAAATTACTTCACTGAAACTTTCCAATACTTCGTAAATACAAGATTACAAGGGAAGTTGAAAAATTACAAGTACAATGAAAAATAATTACAAGTACAAAAGTTTACAAGCTGATAAAATAGAAGAATACAAAAGCTGATCCTATCTGCTATTTAGGTTCTTCCTTGAAAAGAAGTTCATCAAGGGTGTCAGTCTGTGGAATCATCCAATCAGGAAATGTTACTCCCTGATCCCGTCTTCGTTTGGCTTCACGGTAGATATGGGGCTTGATGAATCTTCCAATGAATGAGCGATCACACCAATACAAAAGGTCTCTGAGTTGTTCGATAGGAGCGATGGGTAACTCAGATAGGCGTTGAAAGCACTTGTGACCATAGTAGTCAAGGAAGAATATGCCACAGGGTTCACTGACTACCTTTCCAGCTTCGAATTCTTCAGCGGGAGGCAGTGAGATGTCAAGTCCTGAAAGATCAGCATCTGGACCAAGTACAGCTTCACGAGAAAAGTCAACACCATTCTCGTTTCGTATAACAAGGCCTGAAGATGGCGGAGGCTTTTTCTTTGGAGCGCTTTGTTTTGGTTTGATGGATGGAATAGGCAGATCAACAACTGAAGAGACTTGGTCGACTAGCTTGTTAATAGCGTTTTCAACACAAGACTTGTAGCTTGATCGAGATCGCTGTATTGCGACCCGAATTTCCAACCATTCGTTAAGTCCAAGTTTCTGCAACTCTAAGATATAACAAGTTCTTGACACTCCATTTTCTCGGATTATCTGGACATCAACAATGGCAGAACCTCTGACGGCCCTCTCCTTCAGGTTTACAGATTTTATTCTTGCTGGTAAGAACCTAAAGTGGAGTTTCTTCTTGCACCAGGCCAAGGTGGTGTCGCTAACCTTTGTCTTCTTTGTCTTCTTCATGCCAGCGTCTTTGAGCAGTTGTTGCTGGACTTTGAGAGGAAATTTCTTCAGCTGAGGATCCTTTACTAAACGTTGAGCAATTTCAAGAGCGAAGTTTTTATCAGCGAGCTCACTCTTATGTTGTTCAGCGAGAATCTTCTCAGCCTTGAGGCTTTCAGCGATTTCCCTTAGAGTTAGGCAACTGAGATGTGCAGGGATGAGACGCTGACTTTCTAGCTTCTGGATCATCGCTGCTTTCCTTCTTTGTTCATCTTCATCTGACCTTTGAGGAGGCAGAGAAGGTCTTCTGAGATGGGAAAGCAGTTGTTCTTCAGCTTGTTCATCAGTCTCATTTAGAACAGAGACCGGGATTATTTGATCATCAGCTTGGAGAGTTGGGATTATTTGTAGCATTGTTGATGGAGGAGCTTCAGCGGTAGCCTCAAGCAGGGGAAAGGACTAGTTGAAACAAAATGATATATAGAGTTAGATCTTTTGAAGGTAGAAGGAGATAGAGAAATAATTGGCTAAGTGTTTAGAGGTTTTAGAAGGAGTAGGGTAGAGATTGAAAATGGGTAGAGGAGGGAGGCAGTGTATGGAAAGAAGAGATAACATACCTGAGAAGTTGGCTTCTTGAGGAGGATATCCAAGTTGTCATCTGTAAGGACTTTATTTTTTCCATGTTGCGCTTTCTTAGCAGGAAACTTTACAATAGTCTTCTCACGTGGTTCGTTGATGGAGACACCCTTTAGAGCAGGGACTTTGATGGCTTTAGGATGAAACCAAAAGGAACATCATATTCATATTATCATCATTGGGAGAAGAACGAGATGAGGGTTCTTCATCAGCTATATCTAACTCTTCATCATCCTCTTCCTCATCCTCAGAGTCAATGTTGAGGATTTTGTCAGCGGGAGAATGAGGAAGGTCTTCGCCTAGCTCCCCCTCAGAAGATGAGGGTTGTTCATCGGTTCCCTCAGGATGATCAAGTTTCTGAAGGTCTTCTGTTTCAATATTTTCTTCCCCCCCTCAACAATTCGGGGGAAGTCTTCAGATGTCTTCTCCCCCTCTTCCACCGAACGGGGGGAGGTAACAGTGACAGCAACAACAACAGCATGAGTTTCCTCAGGGACCCTGTCTTCTTGACCAGGGTTCCCTGAAGTGTTGGCCGTTAACACCTCAACAGTCGCTAACCTGGTTTCCAGGTCAGGGATGCAAGATGTAGCCAAAATGACGAAATTCGTTGTCATCCCCAAAAGCTTTCGATCATTTTGAGAGAACTGGGAGACAGGGACCGTTGGTGCTTCCATCCTTTCCAGGATCTTGGTGAGCAGCGAGTTGGATTCACTGACCTTTGAAGAAAGGCTGCTCACCTCACCTTGGAGGTTTGTAACGGTTGTGTTCAGGGACCCAACTTCACCGCTGAGACTGGTGAATTGGGTGGAGAGTTGCTTCTGGTCATTGGCTAGATTGGCAACCTCTGTTTTGACATCCTGGAGCACAGAAGTGTTGTTGTTGAGAGCGAGCTCCAGGTCTTTCACTCCCTCTTGCAGATTAGAGATATCAGCAGAGTTGGCTTTCTCTGCAAGGGAGTGGAGATGGTCTTCAGCGTTTCCCCAACATCAGTGATAGCCGAGGTGTTGGTGGAGATATTGGTGGAGAGAGTCTTCACCTTATCAGCAATATCCGCGAGGGACGGGCTGATTGTCCCCAAATTAGGACCTGAAAAATAAAAAGAACTTGTGAGCAAATGAAAGATCAGAAGTCCGGGTTTCAGAGAGGGTAATGGATTGTGTATGGATACCTGCAGGATTGGGGTTGGAGAAGGTGTTGAAGTCGCGAGTTCCTCGCCAATGTTCCATGTCGTCCTATAACGAACGAACAAGGATTGCTGTAGAAGAACCTACAGGTCCTGTGAAGTTCCGCCTGATCATGCTCTGAAGAGTGGCGGCGTTTGTATCCATCCGTGGAAATGATAGTAGTGTTGGTGAAATACTGAACGTGGTGTAGACAAAAGGAGCAGAAGAAGAATAAATGGTTGAGAAGAGTGGGGCAGCAGATTCAGCGTTGGAGGCGCTGAGGAAGGCCTCTTCAGTTCTTGGAGGCGCTGAAGATGTTGGTGTAGGTTCCATAGAAGCTTTAGAGATTTGAGTCTCTGGAGTGGTTGAAGGGATGGCTGTTGCAGTTGTGGAGGAGTTGACCACGAAATCATCAAATGATGCCTGTGAAGAGGCAATCGCTGATTCTGGAGCCTGTGAAGGCTGAGGTTTCTCCTTGTGGATCTTCTTGGACTTATGGATGCCAAGGGGGATAGTAGATTGTTTCCTCTTTTTAAGAGAGGTGGTTGTAGCAGCCTGGGTTCCAGCGGAAGGTTGTGCCGCTGAAGGAGCTGCTGAAAGAGAAGAAGTGGGCGGAGAAGAGAGAGTAGAGTAGAAAGACTTACCTCGCCCTCGATGGGTTTGAAGTCGAGCACCTTGGGGCCAACTTGGGAGAGCTTGTAGTCTCCCTGTTTAGGGTAGAGGTTACCTAGAGCCAGTTGTAGGATGGCTGAGATGAAACGCGGGTAGGGAACGGTTGTGTAGCGTTCAGGATTTTCGACGCGGTCCATCAGGTCTTCAAAGATAATGCGAGAATAGTCCACATTCATACCCTTCAGCAGAGCATAAGCCAAGGCAACCTGAGTCTTGGAGGCCTGATCAGTGGAGCCTGTTTTGGCTGTCATGCAACTTATGATGTGGGCGAAGATGAAGTTTAATTCAACGTGCATCTTGTTTTTGAGAAACTTGGTAAGCTTTTTGTCAGGCTCCCCACTGCGGGCTGTGTCCCATAAGTATTTCATGAGATCAAGAAAGGCTATGAGTTCAGCCTCACCTTCAGTGGTGTTGGGGTTAGTGAGAGGGATAAAGGGGTTAGTTTTGGTACTGCCAGGGAGATTCAGTGCCTGGCGGATGGCTGCAGGGGATATGGCTCCTTGACCCAGTTCGGTTTGAAACCCGATCACTAAGTATTCCTTTCCAATTTTCTTAGAGGTAGCAGTGGTACGATGAGCAGTGTACCAGAACTGCAGTAGAAGATTGTGGTGTGCAGGGGGTGTGATGGTCATAGCAGTGGCTAGAGGGCAGGTTTTGATGAAGTTGACTGCGTCAGTTAGATGAGGGGATGGCTTTTTCTTTGGAAATTCCAGCAGGGCATAGGGTTTGTTTGAGGCAAAGACAATCTGGTTCAGCTCACATTTCACATTGTCAGCCCTTGTCAAGACTGAAGTGTTGGTAGCAACAACGTTTGAAGATGCCATTTCTGTTTAGAAGCAAACGTAGGGAAGAAAAAGATGAACTTCTTAAAATGGAAATGTTTTATCCAAAATAAGGGTTTTTGAAGATTTTAGGGTTTTACAGTTTCCTTTTTAGGGAAGAAACAGTAAAAATGTAGGTTTTTTAGTTTTAGAAGAGTTTAAAACTAGTGAAAAACAATGTTTTCTAGTTTCCTTTTAAGGAAATGGATTCTGGAAAAAACATATGAATGTTTAAGTTTAAGATTTTTATTTTAAACTCAAAAGAAAAACTATATTTCAAGTTTTGTCCATAGGATCATGAAGAAGATGATTTTATGTTTGAAAAACGTTTGTTTTGATCCAATGTACCAAGAAGTAAGATCAAAACAAGATATAAAAAGATTTAAGATAATAAGATATGAACCTGTTTGAGTGAAGATTGAAGATTCAAGTAACAGGTTTGAATATCACAAATCCAAGAACAAAATGCTTGAAGATTTCTTGCTTGAGAGAGTTTGTGCGCGTAAAAGGTAAAAATATAAACATGAAGAGTTTATATAGTGAGTGTAGAGAGAGAAAATGATGAGCGGGAAAAGTCACTCATCATGACACGGACACGTCCCACGAAGCTTATTGGGCAAGAATTCAAACGGACGAACGCGTCAAAGAAAAAGGCGTGCCATAGGTTATCCGTTTTGATGACGTCAAAAATGTATTTTCACTTTAAAAAACGTTTCCCTGAAGGTTTTGAAAACATCAGAGAGGATTTTAAAAGAAAGAGTCACTGATTAAGAAACTATCAGTGAGCTTTGTTATTTCAAAAGAGTCACTGAAGGAAAAGATTCAGCGATCAATAAGTTTTGAAACACAACATACTGAAGTAAGATTCAGCGAATGGGAATAGAAAAACATACCTTGGTATCATCGAATCAATTTTGTTCCGAGGTTAGCTGATAAATAAGGAGATAGAATTTCCTTTATCACTGACATGATGCGTAACCACTGAAGATTTAATCTTCAAGGTTCAGCATGCCAAGCTCGCTGATGAGAAAGTTGAATCTTGTCTCATCAAGAGGTTTGGTGAAAAGATCAGCTAACTAAAAGTCAGTAGGGATAAAGTGAAGTTCTATGTCACCATTCATCACATGATCTCGGATAAAATGATACCTGATCTCGATGTGTTT
The DNA here is from genome assembly GCA_033807775.1 of Saussurea involucrata. Classification (NCBI taxonomy): domain Eukaryota; kingdom Viridiplantae; phylum Streptophyta; class Magnoliopsida; order Asterales; family Asteraceae; genus Saussurea; species Saussurea involucrata. The sequence continues at coordinate 50,992,122 of CM066317.1, read as the reverse complement.
AGTGTTTGAGTGTAGTATTGGATTATTGGCTATAGCGATGGAACTTGTGATGTCGCAATAGATTGGATTTTTGGAGAGCTGAAGGTCGTAGTCTAATAGATGATTTCTCATCCATTAGACCTGAGCACAACAGCTTCCAGCAGCTACATACTCAGCTTCAGCGGTGGAAGTGGATACTGAACTTTGCTTCTTACTTGTCCAACTTACCAGCTTTCCACCCAGGAGTTGACAGCCTCCTGTGGTGCTTTTTCTATCCAGCTTGCAACCTGCAAAGTCGCTATCTGAATAGGCAGTTAGATCAAACCCTGAATCTTTGGGATACCAAAGACCTAGGTTGGGAGTACCCTTAAGATATCTGAAAGTTCGCTTTAAAACGATCAGATGAGATTATTTGGGTTCAGATTGATATCGTGCACATAAACAAGTTGCATACATAATATCAGGTCGGCTAGCTGTAAGATAAAGAAGAGAGCCGATAATCTCTGTGTAGGCAGTGACATTAACAGGTTTACCTGAAGGATCTTTGTTAAGTGTCATGGAGGTTCCATAGGGGTTTTCATAGCTGAGCTTTGAGTTAAGTCAAAAAAAATTAGCATATCTTTGACATATTTACCTTGGTGGATAAACGTGCCCTTATCATTCTGCTTGATTTAGAGTCCAAAGAAATAAGTCAGCTCACCCATCATACTCATTTTATATTTATATTTCATTCTTTCAGCGAAACAAGTACATAGAGATGGGTTAGTAGAACCAAATATAATGTCATCAACATAGATTTGAACAAGAATAATATGACCTTTTACTTTCTTGAAAAATAGAGTGTTGTCGATTTTACCACGCTCAATTTTTTCAATAAGGAGAAAGGAGGATAGAGTGTCATACCATGCACGTGGAGCTTGTTTCGGTCCATAGAGTTCCTTATCCAGCTTATAGACATAACCTCGATGCTTAGGATCCGAGAATCCTGGAGGTTGTTCAACATAGACTTTTTCATTCAGCCTTCCTTTAAGGAACGCTGACTTAACATCCATCTGATAAACCTTGAAGTCTCTGTGAACAGCGTATGCTAGAAATAGACGAATAGCTTCGAGTCTTGCCACTGGGGCAAACGTTTCGTCGTAATCTATGCCTTGCTCTTGTCTGTATCCCTAAGCAACTAGACAAACCTTGTTGCGGGTTACAGTTCCATGTTCATCTAACTTGTTTCGATAGACCCACTTAGTGCCTATTACTGACTTGTTAGATGGTCTAGGAACGAGATTCCAAACTTTATTTCTTTCGAATTCAGTCAGCTCTTCTTGCATAGCACTGACCCAGTTCGGATCTCTGAGGGCATCATCAACCTTCTTTGGTTCAGTTAGTGAAATAAAATTGACATACAAACAACTGTTACATGCACTACGTCGAGTCTGAACACATGCGTTTGGATCACCAAGAGTTTGATCAATGGGGTAATTTATAGTCCATCGCTGAGCAGGAGCATGAGCCACTGACTCAGAGTGAACTACTAGATGTGCTAAAGAAGAGGCTTCTGTGATCTCAGGTAATTCAGGCACGATAGGTAGAGGTTCAGATGAAAATTCATTCACTGATTGTTGAGAAGTAGATGGAATTTCAGAGGTTGATGGTTCAGAAGCGGGCATAGTGTTGATGGGAACAGCTGAAACCCAAGATGTGGAATCAGCTTCACTTGTCTGCATGCTGGGAATGATGATAGGATCATCATCAGCGGTAGGATTGTTGACCTGGGGGTCAGGGTTAACATTAGCTTCTGAATCCCCAAAATGAGAAAACATCCACTGATTGAGTTCTTCATTATCAGCAGAGGGTCTTGAGTTAGCAGAACGGGATTTGTCAAAGGTGACATGAATAGTTTCTTCTACAGTTTGTCTTCGTTTGTTGAAGACTCTAAAGGCTTTGGATATAGAAGAATATTCCAGAAATATTCCGTCGTCAGCTTTGGGATCAAATTTTCCAAGAGCATCTCTGTTGTTTAGTATAAAACATTGACAACCAAATATGTGAAAAAAGTTGATGGATGGTTTTCTTCCATGAAAAAGTTCATAGGCAGCCTTGTTGAATCTCTTGACAATCAGCGATCTATTCTGCGTGAAACATGCAGTGTTGACATCTTCTATCCAGAATTGAGTTGGAAGATGTGAATCGCTGAGCATTGAACGAGCAGCTTCGATGATCGTTCGATTTCTTCTTTCAGCGACGCCATTTTGTTGTGGAGTTCTCACTGAGAAAAAGTTATGAGAAATACCCTTACTCTCAAAGAAGTTATCAAGGGAACTGTTTTTGAATTCAGTCCCATGATCACTCCTTATTGAGCGAACAGTGAGGTTGTTCAGGACATCCATTTTCCTGACAAAAGATATGAGTTCTACTGAGGTGTCACTCTTAGCACGGAGAAACATCACCCAGGTGTAGCGAGAGAAGTCATCTACCATGACCAGTGTATATTTCTTTCCAGCGATGGATTGAATGTTGACAGGACCAAACAAATCCATGTGGAGAAGTTGAAGAGGAGAGGTCACTGAAGATACTTGCTTGGTCTTGAAGCTTGCTTTTGTTTGTTTTCCCTTTTCACACGCTGAACATAGAGATTCCTTAGCGTATGAGTGTTGAGGAAGACCAGTGACCAACTCTTTTGAAGAAAGAGTATTCAGCGTCTTAAAGTTTAGATGAGGGAGCCTCTTATGCCAAAGCCAGTTGACATCAGATGAGGCCTTAGAAAGAAAACAAGCATTCTCAGTGGTTGTTGAGTCCATGTTTATGACGTAAACATTTTCTAAACGGTATCCACTGAGAGCGATTTTTTTCCTTCTGATCAGTGACAAAGCATGCTTCTTTAGTAAAGCAAACTTTGTAGCCCTTGTCGCTCAACTGACTGATGCTTAGAAGATTATGCTTCAGTCCTTCTACATATACGACTCTTCTGAAGGTGGTAGTACCATTAGAAAGTACACCAAACCCTCGGGTATATCCTTTGCCATTTCCACCAAAGGTAACTGAGGGATCTTTCTCTTCCTTGTAGTTAGTGAGCAGGTTTCTTCTACCAGTCATGTGTCGAGAACATCCGCTATCGAGATACCAGATCCCCTTCAAGACCTGCAAACAAAGGAAGATTAGTTTTGAATAGGCACCAATACTACTATGGGTCCACACTTGTTAGTGGTAGAGGATGAGGAAGGATCAGCGGTCTTCGCAGCATTTGAAGACTCAGCGTTAGTGACATTCTTCACTTTGGTTAATTTCTTAAACTCAGTGGTGGTTTTCACATTAACCTGATTTGCACCAGGGATGGTTTTCTTTGCCTTGGGGGCATTGATCTTCACCTTAGCTAATTTCTCAGCTTTGGTGGTTGTAGGGCATTTGATAGCAATGTGATCTGTAAGTCCACAGTGATAACATTTCCTATAGCTAAAAGTAGCTTTAGGACCATAGGTATGCTTATTAGATATTTTTAAATGAGTTGGGCCAACACCGAGAATACCTTTGGCATTGGATATCGGTGGAACTATAAGTTCTTCAGATTTTTTACCAGTGACATCCACTCTTATTTTAGGAGTAGATCGTTGAATGAATTCAGGGATCTTATTCCTAGAAGTGGAGGGATGGATCACTGAAGGTTTTGAAACTTTCAGCTTAGGTACATTGGTACCCTTCTGAGGTTTTTAACAACAATTTTTTCTTTACCTTTAGAAATCAAGGTAGGTTTGTCCTCAGGGATGGGAGTTTTAGAAGCAGAAGAGCACTAAGAGGTAGAAGTGTCAGGGATCGAAGAGACGAACATTCCAAATTTGAGTATGGAACGATCAGTGGTTGGTTCCTCAACTTCAGCTTTGTAACCAAGACCACTTTTGTCTTTCGCAGGGATCTGAGCACTTAGTATCTCAGTGATCTTTGTTGAGGATTTATACCATCCTTCAACAATGTCTTTCTCAGCTTTCAGTTCAGTGATAGCCTTTTCACACTCGTTACTGATGACTTGATTTACGTAGACCCGAGCTTTCAAATTTTCTTCTATGTTTGAAAGGTCTTGAATTTTTAGATGACAGTTGTTAAGTTGTTCAGTTAAATCTAAATTTATTTGTTCAGCCTTGGTCTTGCCATTCATGGCATCATATAAATCAATTGTCAAGATATCGATAGCTCTAAGTATATCAGCTTCAGTCAGAGCCGGAGAAATAGTGGGAGAGAGATGTACCTGAGAGGTGGTGGCAGAAGTAGAGGGAATTTCATATTGTTCTTCCTCTTCTTCTTTGATTTCGGCCATTAGACAGAGGCTGGCCTCATCTTCTTCCTCTGGATCTGATTCTTCATCAGACTCATCCCATCATGATCTTCAGCGATCAACCTTTTGCCTTTCTTTTTGTAGCTCTTCAGCTTTTCATACTTTTCTTTGAGCCTTTGGTACTTGTCATCTTTACTCCTAGGAGTAAAGGATTTATTGTGGGATGAAGAAGAAAGTTTGAGAGATTTCTTGGACCTGCATTCACTAGCAAAGTGTCCTACTTTTTGACAGTTAAAGCAGGTAGCAGTAGCCTTATCAACAGGAGTAGATTTAGGCTTGTCAGTGAGAGAAAGAGGTTTAGTTCTTCTGAAGCTACTCTTTCTGGCGAATCTCCTGAAAAAATTTGTCAGCAGAGCCAGAGATTCATCAAGATCTGAAGGGTTAGATTTTGATGAGTCATCAGAGTTTGATTCCAATTCAGTGATCGTGAGAGTGGACCGCTGAGGGGCACAGACTCTGAGGAGAGTAAAGCAACATGTGTGCTTTTGGAATCTTTTACAAGATTCTTCTTAAGTTGACACGACTGCTCATGATTGAGCATATTGCCAAATAAGGTAGAGAGGGTCATGAATTTTAGATCCTTTGATAGTTTGAGACACATGGTATAGTTGTCCCAACTTTCAGGTAGACATTCTAAGAACTTTGTCAGGATCTCAGAATTAGCAGAGGTCTTACCAACAGTTTTTAAGTCTATGATTAAACAGTTAAACCGTTGATGTACTTCAGAAAGAGTTTCATTCTTACCACATATGAAACTTTCATACTTCCTTACCAGGTTTATTCTTCTAGAGTCATGGACTTCAGCAGTACTTTCATATTGAACACATATAGTGTCCCACATGGACTTTGAGCTCTTTAGATTGATGATGGAATGGTAGACTTCATCAGGAAGAGCCATGGAGATGATGGATCTGGCCTTGGTGTCGATGGCCACTTTATTCTTGTCTTCTTCAGTCCACTGAGAGACCTCCCTAATGATTGTTCGTTCAGGAACATCAGGAGTATTTCCAGTGGATGGAACAACACCATGGATCACATGAGGAATATATGGTCCATTTTCAACGTAGTAAGGTATAGTGGGATCTACACCTTCCAAGAAGAGCATCATTCGATTTTTCCAAAGATTAAAGTTATCTTTGCTAAATCGAGGAGGTTTGGCAAGAGAGCCATTATCTATGTAGTTAGTGTTTGTGTTGTTTGCCATATTGGAGAAATAGCAAGGAAGAGAGTATAAGAAAGATCTTGTTTATGGGATTAAACAATATGCTCTGATACCACTTTTGGTCCCGAAGGGTTATACAAGTTTGTAGAAGGGGAGGTTGAATACGAACACAGATTTTTATCTTTCTAAATTGTTTATTGATATATATCAAACAATTTACAGTTTGTTGCGGAATAAGATCAAGTATAAAACCTAATCTAAACAAACTATGAGAAACACACAGATTTCTTGCACTAGAAATAATAGAGAGAAAATAAGAAAACCTAAGGAGAGATTTTCTTGCACAAAGAGGTTCATCGAGGAAAGGCTAGGCTTTTCAAAAATGAAGAAGAGTTTCCTATTTATACTGCATGCATTAAATGCAAGTCAGTACAACTTTACACGTGGCAGCGTCTGGTTGGTTGCATGAATTTGACTTTAGCAAACATCCTAGTGGCCGCATGATGAACAGTGTAGTTGCAGAGTGGTTTGTACGATCCTGGACAAAAGGGATGTCCGTTCTGACAAATCGTACGTGGCGTGCAAGGAGATAAGACAAAAGTAACTTGTAGAACAGGCTTCATGATCAGCGCTCGCTGAATAGATCTTTATCAGCGAATGATAAAGTTCAGCGTTCGCTGAAGTGTGCTACTTGAAACTTCGCGTGAAATGGATAAGTCTTGTCTTCGCTGATATTCGCATCAGGTCACTAGTAGACTTAGTCACTTGTTCGTCAGCTTGGTCTTCGATTTCAACTTTGAACTCAGTTGTCGCGAATCTTGTCTTCAGGGATCATAAGCAATCAAGTACAAATGAAACTATCAGCGATCAACAGTGAGACTGAACAAGCTCAGGGCTCACTGATGTACATGCATCGCTGAAGTATAAATTAAAGCATGTGTTTTTCATCAGCGATACTAAACAGACTTAGTATATTTTCTTAGATGGTGAAACACTGATACATAATGTTTAGTTACAATTTTCACTAAGTAGTTTTGAGAGTCATTATCAAATCACTGAAGGGTTTGAATCAACATACCATTTGTTAAAAGTCATAAAATGCGATTAAACGTAAATACCCCACGTTTAAGCGAAATATGCTCAATAAACATAAATAACTCTACACAACTCTCGGTTAAGACAAATCATTTTCCAAAACACCCATCAAGGTGCGTCTATACCAAACGATTCACACTCGTAAGATAAATCATTAAAATATCAATACCTAAGATTTACTCATCAAAATACTCAAAACACGTCTTTTCCCTAAAACCAAAAGGTTTACAATTTCCAAAATGTTCGCAAGGTCGGGAATGACCAAAATCCGATGACCCACACGTTGGTATTTTCAAAACATTCTATAACACAAACTATGCATATTTCCAACAAACACTAAAATGCATTTTTACGAAATAATCTCCATTTATGCAATATCTTATCAAAACATTTTCATTTATGGTTCCTTTGTCAAATTACCCACAAAAACCCAAATATGGGTGTCTTACAATGTTTATAAAGTTAAATACTTTCAAAAATCAAAACCCACCAAATGGCTCAACAACTGATAATTTCATGTAAAACACAAAAATACTTGGAAAAATAACATTTTTGGCATGTACAACGTTTTCACAAATCAATTGAACTCACCTTGCTAGATTTAGGCAAAATCTAGATTTTCCCCAATTTGAGCTCCTTTGAAGAAACTTGAATCCTCAAACCAAATCTTCCAAAAACCTAGATCCATAAGTTTCCTACTATAAATATTCATATCCAACCATTTATAATCGCTCTCCAAACATTTTACATTAATATTTCAACTTTCTCCAAAACCCTAATTTCCAAAGATGAAGAGAAGAGAAGATTACCTTGTCCACAACTTGAAACCACCAACCAAAACACCTCTAGGGGTACCAAACGAACCACAAACTCCAAACCTTCAAAATGGAGGAAAAGAGTTGGATGAAACGCTAGAAAACTTTATGAAGATGACGACGTGAAGAGGCTCAAGCTCTAGCCCCCACAACCTTGCTAGATGAAGAAGAATCACATGAAATCTCGAGTCTTGGGGCCTCAAATGCTCAAAATCGATAATGGGGGTGAAGGGGTTCGGTTTGGAGAGAAGGGGGAAGGGGTTTGTGAAGTAACAAATGAGAGAAGGGGTCAAAATTCCGTTTTTAAACAATCAGGAGTCGACGGAGACTATGTCGTGCGATAGTGACACTGGTCACTATCGCTGGCACTCTCGCTTGCGTGAAGTACCCCGCGGTACGCTTTCGGCGATTGTGCCCGACGATAGTGACCAATGTCATAGTCGCCGGCACTATCGCGCCTATGGTACCGAAACCCAAAAATCCTCATTTTTCACCCGAAACACTTCCGCCCTTGAGGAGGGTCCAATGTAGGTCTTTTCACACTCAAAGCGTACTTCGCAAAACGTCAAACGACTCGATGCTACCTCTACTTTCCTAAAAATACGGGTGTTACAATCCTCTGAACCTTAAAGAGATTTCGTCCTCGAAATATGGTTTCCATACATCCATACTGACCCCACACTTTTTATGTTCCCTCGACTTCCAACCGACATTCGAATCTTCCCTTCCTGATAGAACTGCTTGGACAAATTCATGCTGATACTCACAACGAATTCCCACTCAGGCACATTACACTGTCATCCAACTGAACGCTTAACTTACTAGAGTAGCTTCTAATCGTAATGCCTCGGTTGCCTCACAACCTTAGGTGATCCATACTTCTCCAATGGCAAATCCCGACTCCACAAACAGTCCAGATCTACACACCTTTAATTTCTTTCTCCAACCAATCTAAGGTTCAATCATTACCGAAACCAACAAAATTCTCAAATTCAACTATTCTCGCTACTAAACTGTCATATAATTCTAACGAGTACCATTAGTCTCCAAAATGGACGGTCATCCTCGAACCAACAATCATAGAACTCCAACAAAACGTCCAATTACCAACCAACCAAGGAAAATCGTTCAACCATAACCATTTATTACCATAGAGACTTCCTAAAACCACTACAAGCGAAACAATTATCCCTTAAGATTGGACTACAACACTCTACATTCACTAACGGTTCTTGGCTTCAAAATCGTGAAGTCGACACCTAACCACTTCACCAAGATTCGTACCACTGCAGAGCTCCGTACACGAGTTCCATCAAACCCATCCACAGATGCCAAGGTTACTAACACGGTGTCTAAAGGGTTCTACACCTCCTTTAAGCAATAACGGGCCAAACTCATAATAAGATTGTCAAAACGAACAATTTACCACAAGGATTAACAGTAGGTACCGCGAGACTGACCTTTCAGTCACAAAAATACATCGAATTTGCAATCGATACCATTCGGCCTACAGTATTATCACACATCGGAATACCCAACCTTCCACTGACAAGGTTCTACACGTCCTCATCCTTAATCGGGGTTGTTTTATCTTCCAAAGCCTAATGAGTTCAAAGTTTTTCAAGTGACAGACTCAACAATTATGCCAATCGAAAATTTAATAACATTCTTTTCAACACGAAGAATTTATAACAATCTATCGTATGTGTAAAAATCTACTACCAATTACCCAATGATTGTGCAAAATGGACACATTCGTCCCACTTATGAAAAAATCGTTCTTGAAAACTAATTGATCACTATTCAAAATACCAATGAAACGCAAATTTATGTTCAATAAACTTTTAAAATTGACTGCTATAGTCCTAGCATGTATTTATTCATGCCATGCACACATAAAAGTTTTCCCGAAATAAAGAAGCATGCAATAGATGGTTTATATGAAATTTCAAAGGAGGAAATTCATTAAATCGGATTCCGAAATTTTCTCAGTTAGCCATATAGTGACATTGAAACAAAATCTTTTGACAAGACTCATGCGCATCAATGTAATTTCTCAGAACTTAGGAAAACAATAAGTGTATGTAATTTGGTTGACACGTAAAATATATTAAATCGACTTAAATTTTCAAGCCGCACATACGGTATGCATATTTTCTCCAAAATAGCGATTACAATGTCATGCATACCAATAAATCAATTTAATGCATGTGCATGAAATGATAACAAAGTTCCAATAACTAAAAGTGCATAAAGCAAATAATCAAGGTAAACTATCATGGTACTCTTATACGTTTACTCACGCCATAGATATAAATAAACTCGTAATCCAAATAGTAGGAAATAAAACGTACTAGCACAAAACTCGAAAGATAAAACCATACGATATCAAATTTCCGAAAACTACCCTTTTTGTTGCAATACGACATAGAGTAACATTTCTCAACAAAACTCGCATGAGACAAAACGCTCATTAAAACCCATAAACTAACACACACCAAAATTCACGCCTACGATTTCAAAACTCAACTATGTGTCGCGAAACATCGTAAAATAAACGTCGTAAAATAAACATCGTAAAATAAAACTTCATAAGACTCAAGAAACTTCCATAAAACCTAATGAAATTTAATGATATCCAAACAACCGAATGGTGCCAAAATTCTTTCTCAACAGTCAAATCGTATAAGACAAGGTTATAACTAAGATATCATAATTCCAAAATTTTTATTTTTGTTGCATGTTGATCCAAACCCTTTAAGTGATTTGATGATGACCCTTAGAATTACTTAGTGAAAATTACAAATGACATATGTATGTATTAATGTTTTGCCATCAGTGGTAAAGATATTGAATCCATCACTGATGGTAACCATTGTTCTTAATAATATTCACTCAGCGATAAATGTACATCAGTGTTCATCTGAGCCTGTTCGCTTATCACTGATGATCGCTGATAGTTTCAATTGTAAACAATGTTGCTTGTAATATCTGAAGACAAGTTTCGCGACAAAAGAGTTCATCGCTGAATCGAAGACAAAGCTGATGAACAAGTGACAAGTCTACTAATGATCTGATGCGGATATCAGTGAAACCAAGACAAGTCCACAACACGTGACATTTCAAGTAGAAGACTTCAGCGATAGCTGACTTACATCAGGTCTCACTGATGGAAAATCAACTCAGTAATCACTGATCATGAAGCCTACTCTACTAGAAATGTTTGTCTTATCTTCTTGCACACTTTTGTACGATTTGACAGAAGTACATACCTTTGTCCAGGATCGTACAAACCACTCTGCCACTACACTGTTCACCATGCGTGTAAAGTCAAAAGCATACACCCAGCCAAATGATGATACGTGTAAAGTCCTCCTGACATGCATTAAATGCATGTAGTATAAATAGGAGGAATGCACCTTCATTCCGAAGGTGGACATCCCTGAACCTACTTAGTGCCTTAGAAAAGTATCCTTAATTTTCTAACTTCCTTCTTTCTATTTCTTAGTGCAAGAAACCTATGTGATTCTCATAGTTTATTTAGATTAGGTCTTGTACTTAGTCTTATTCCGCAACAAGTTGTAAATTGTTTGATTTATCAATAAACAATTTAGAAAGATAAAAATCTTGTGTGTTTGTATCCAACCCCCCCTTCTACAAACTAATACTTGTATAACCCTTCGGGACCAACATTGCAACACAATATAAACAATACTTTTCAACAAGACTCAAATGGGATAAAAATTTCCAATAGATCTTCAAACACCAAAATAATGGAAGGTAACTCTCCATCCAAAACTTTAACATATGTGGAGGAGGTCCAATTTTAAAGTCATAAATCGCAGTTACTTGTCCAAAACCATAAACAACGTTAAAATATGGATATCACAATATCCGAAAGTAGCGTTGGACAACAACAAAATATAGGAAGTCTCGACAAAGTTTGCAGGTACCTACAATAAAATAATTTCATGCATGTCTAAAATCATTGTTTAAAATCATGTGTATGCTAAACGTTTTTCCAAGATTTCGTAATAGAACCCACCTGACGGTTTGAAACGTAAGAAATAATTGATGCAATTTATTAAAAATAAATAAATAAACTTCGTGCATGAATTTAGTCGGCACTCAACGTCGCAACCACACTCCTCCAATTCCTCCGGTCACACTATTGTCATCCGGGTGCTCGAGCATCTTAAGGCAATAATCCGAAACTTCAACGGTTACCTCACAATTTCTCCCCGACTAAGGTCGATTCAATAAGCATATGGTTCTAATCCAACCAACAAATCCTACCGAGACGGTCCACTTAATGTAATAATCATACTTACTGTCACTCCAAGCGACATTGCCATAATCATCAATCTCTTCTAACGACTACTTGCTTAGAAACTCATTCACTACCCCAAAGGTCATCACATCAAAGCAGTCCAAGCATACACAGGTAACTTGTAGGATCACCATAACACTGGCCAGGTGAAATTACGAACGTACCGTACATGATCATCCTTACTACTCTCGACGTGATTCTCGTTTCTAGCGACTCCATCGACCTTAAAATATCCTATCTTAAAGTGCCTAATGGTGCAATTTCACTTTCATTCACTTAAAAGAACGCTAATTTGAGTATAGGTATTCAAAATCAACACCTAATTCTATCAAACATAAACTTCGATACCAACTAGTAACACGCTCAAATTTGGAAACAACAACTAAATAAAAACTTCAATAAAATAACCGAACAAAGAATAAAATCCTTTCTACAACATCATCCTTGGGGATATCTCAACTTTAAAACATAAAATTAACTCCAAAATTCGACAACTTAAATCGTACCATGGCTAAATATGGTCGGGTGTTACTCAACCCATAAACAAGTTGCTATTCCCAACTAAATTCGGAAGACTTCACCAAGCTAATTCTTTCTCGTGCATACAACTAGCTCCGACTCCTTCACGGTGTCACTAGAACTATTCCCCAACCGGGACCTATTGCACATGCCGACAAATAAAAAGGTTAGGCTAACGCCTAGTGAGTTCAAGAGTTTTCGTCATGTTTATATAAATCGTTAAAAAGAACGAGTGCAACTTAAATTGTAAAATCCAAAATAATTTACTTTAAATATGAGAACGACCCATTTTCCGATAAAGTAATTTTAGGTGATGGCAACACCAAAATTGAGGTTTTCTAATACACACCATTTTAAAGATAAAACCCCCATATAAAACATTCCTTCGTATTGTAAACTCAACCCAAAAGTCACACAAACCTGAGTAGTAAATGAACTCCCAAATTATGAAATCATGGAAAAAACTTTACGTCCCGAAACATCCCAACATGGATGGGGCATAATACTCCACTCATAACTTTTAGATAATAATCTTTAAATATGAAACATCACCGAAAACATGGATAATAAAACTCAATACCCAAAGCAACACCTTTCGGTGACGGGGGAGACCCGATTACATTGCACGTGATGGAACACAAAAGTAAGTCACATATCTATGTAATAAAACAAGACACATAGATTATACACGTATTGGATGTCGAACTCAACTACTTAAAGCTTATGCTCGTGGAATATCAACTTCAACCCCTCCAGGTCTGTACATTGACTTATCCAAATCCAAGAAAACAATTAGTACATTGGAATTGCACCTTACTGCTCATGAGACAATGCCCGACCGTATAGGTCCACACCTTACTTATCATGAAACTCGATGCCTATTCCATGCTACAAAGAGGGAAACTAGTGTCCCATCATTAATGTAAAACTTAAGTGCCTATGGATCCATAGTAATAAGGTCTAAAACATTACATGACTCCAAACGAATGAACTAATACATTCAAAACATGTAATTCTCAAATAATTATAAATTATAACCAAATCTTTACGTTGAGCTATCAAAACTGGAAAAATGTCCCCAAAACCCAACATGATCAAATACCGTGACACAAGCTCAACAAATTAAAAAACCATTTGTTAAAAGTCAAAAAATGAAATAAAACGTAAATACACAACGTTTAAGCGAAACATTTTCCAAAACACCTATCAAGGTGCGTCTATACAAAAAGATTCACACTCGTAAGATAAATCGTTAAAATATCAATTCCTAATATTTACTCATCAAAATACTCAAAACACATATTTTCCCCCAAACCAAAAGGTTTACAATTTCAGAATGTTCGCAAGGTCGGGAATGACGAAAATCCGATGACCCACACGTTGGTATTTTTAAAACATCCTATAACACAAACTATGCATATTTTCAACAAACACTAAAATGTATTTTTACCAAATAATCTCCATTTATGCAATATATTATCAAAAAAATTCATTTATGGTTATATGGGTGTCTTACAATGTTTATAAAATTAAATACTTCCAAAAATCAAAACCCACCAAATGGCTCAACAATTGATAATTTCATGTAAAACACATAAATACTTGAAAAAATAACATCTTTGGCATGTACAACGTTTTCACAAATCAACTTGAACTCGCTTTGCTAGATTTAGGCTAAATCTAGATTTTCCCCAATTTGAGCTCCTTTGAAGAAACTTGAATCCTTAAACCAAATCTTCCAAAAACCTAGATCCATAAGTTTCTCACGATAAATACTCATATCCAACCATTTATAATCGCTCTCCAAACAATTTACGTCAATATTTTAACTTATTCCAAAACCCTAATTTCCAAAGATAAAAAGAAAAGAAGATTACCTTGTCCACAACTTGAATCCACCAATCAAAACACCTCTTGGGTACTAAAACGAACCACAAACTCCAAACTTTCAAAATAGAGGAAAAGAGTTGGATTAAACTAATAGAAAACAGTGAATTGAGAGAGGGAAGAATGATTACTATTAGGCAAAAATGAGCCAAAGCTCTACAAAAATGGAAATTAACCATAGTTTGGAACTCCTTACCAGAGAATACTCTCCTTGCAACAAACTAGACAAATAATAGAATACCCCTCTCATTCCCTCTCCACCTTAAATTATTCCAACGACTTGCTTCCTTTCTCTCTCCTCATGTACACTTTCCATATGATGGGCTTTTTACCTATTTGAGAGAGTATGGACTTTTGGGCCTCAACAACAGGCTTTCTAACATTACCCACTTTTTTTGCTACAGCCTTATCCACAAGGCTGAAATCTAGAAATTGACTTTGCAGCATGTCTTCATCTACCCACGTGATAACATCTCTGTCCTTTCCTTTCCACTTCACCAAACATTGACAAACCGTTTGTCCCGCAACTGACATCTCAAGAGTTGCCAACACTTCCTCCGGTTCTTTCCATAGGGTCTTCCTCAACTTCCAAACCATCAGGTAATGACTCCATAACTTGATAGTTACCAACAGCCCGCTTAAGTTGGGAAATATGAAAAATCGGATGAACTTTGGTTGGTGTCGGGAATTTCAATTTATATGACACATTTCCTACCTTCAAAACAATAGGAAAAGGGCCATAATAGCGTGGAGCCAACTTTTGATTAATCCTCCTAGCCACAGTTCGCTGACGGTGAGGTCGAAGTTTAAGAAAATTCCATTCGCCTTCCTTGAACTCTTCATCTTTCCTTTTACGGTAAACATACTTCTTCATTTGTTGTTGTGTACGTAACAATTGATGTTTCAATTGGGCCAACGCTTCGTCACGATCAACTAAATCAATAGCAACCTGTTCCACCCTTGTTTCTCCCTATGCATAACAGACCAATATTGGCGGTTTTCGTCGGTATACTATTTGAAATGGAGTGACCCTCGTGGAACCATAAATTGTGGTGTTGTACCACAGTTCAGCCCACGCCACCCAGTGAGACCAACTCTTAGGCTGTTCGGAAGCAAAACATTGCAAATAGGTCTCGAGGCATCTATTCACCACCCCGATTTGGCTATCGGTCTCCGGGTGGTACGATGTAACACCCTCAAATATGAAAATAGCGACTAAATTTAAATTTTCGACAATACATCAAATTAGTAATAATTCCTTTCTAAATGTCAACAGTTGATTACCTATAATGGCAATTCTAAGATTTAACATCAACAATAAATAATTCAGACATTACATATAGTCTAAATTAAGGGCGGGTGTTACTAAACTCCAACAACGGTCGCTATCTCCAAATGCGGAAGACATCGAATTTGCTAATTACTTCTTGCGTCTATCACTAGCACTCATTTCTTCATAGCGTCACTAGTACCATTCCCCAACGAGGACCTGATGCACATGCCGACAAACTAAAAAAAAGTTAGACTTAATACCTAGTGAATTCAAGAGTTTTATGGTAAACCGAAATAATGTTATTTAAATCCCAATATTTAAAATGAAAGTATAAAATATGAATGCAACATTTTTCCTCAAACCCACCATTTTCCGTGATGAAAACTCCAATATAAAACGTTAATTCAAATATGAATTCGAAACCCAATACTCACCAAAAACGTGAATAATAATTAATACCCAATTACGGAAATTCAAGTAAAACTTTATTATTCAAGATACCAAAATATAAGTAAGACTCAATACACAAAATCATAACTTATGGAGAATTCTCCATACTCAAAACGTCACCGAAAATATGGATAAAACTCAATACCCAAAGCAACACCTTTCGGTGACGGGAGATACCCGAATTCCATGGTTAGTGGCGGAACACAAAAGTAGGCCACCATTCCACGTTATAGAGCTCATCCTGAGGATCAATGGCCCTAATGGGATCAATAATTCGCGATTCATAGACGGGGCCCCCGATGATCCAAGGTACACTCATTCACTATAAATTACACCATGTGGCCAATGACTAGTATCCGACTCCCATAAGACCGTACCAAGTTGCCCCGATAAACCAATGCCTATTTCTAGCTACAATATGGGAATAACTGTCCCATAAAAACCGACTCAGAAATTACACCTTATGGTCAATGGTAGATGGTCGACTACAAGAGTCCGCACCATAGCGCCCCCGATGACCCGATGCCTATTCTTGGCCGCAACATGAGAATAACAGTCACATTAAAAATGATAAAGACTGACTCCTATGCCTATGGATCCATTGCATTACAGTCTAAATTTACATGACCCCAAATGAACGACAACACACTCAAAGCGTGTAACATTTCAAATAGATATGTCATAATTGCATATTACTCCAAAAACCCGACATAAAGTAAATTTAAACCGCACAAATGTCCCCCAAGACTCATCTGAATAAAAGTCGAGCCAATAGCTCAACAACACCATTGACTATAAAATAAAAGTCATCATAAACAATAGAATGTATTTAACCAACATTTATGCAATTATATGCTTCAAAGTACGATTAACTAAAAGAAACGTTATGAGTTGAGATGAATCATTTTCCAAATGAAATTATACCATTTATAATCCCAAAATGCTTTATAACTCAGCAATATACATTTATAAAACCAAATACACCAAAAATACATTTACGTCAAATGACCTCAATTTATACAATAAATCATCAAAAGAACATATTAGTATGATTTCCTTTTCATAATGTCCCAAAAACCCAAATATGGCATTTTACAATATTTATAAAATCAAATGTATCCAAAATGTAAATTTCATCAAACAGGTAGCACATTTGATAAACACCAAGTAAAACACCTTAATACTTCAAAATGGACATTTTTTGCGTGTACAAAGTTTTCACAAAGCAACTTGAACTCACGGTTATGTTAAACCTAGTTTTTCATCCAACTTCCGTAATCCTCTTGTTACCTAGATAAACCATGTGTAATCAACAAATCAATGAAAAACTCTAAACAAAATATCTAGACCATCTTTTGAATTATCCAACTTATTAAGGACCACTCCCAACGGATTTAAAATCATTCAAGTCTTACTTCACATAGATTAATCCTTCAAAATTCATCTAAAACTATAAATTTGAACTTTAGGATTTGAAACCCTTAAACTCCATATGAACTTATCATCATAATTAAAATTTTCAATTTAGTTTATCTACAAAATACTAAACAAACACAATATTACTATGAGATATTTCTTCCAACAAGTAACTTTAATAAACATCAAAATCATAATATTTCAAGAACTCTAAATTTACATAATAACTAGAGAAACCTTAAATTAAACGGTTAGGAAGTTTATACCTTTCATCCAAAAACTTAATGTTCTTCATCTTTCTTTAAAAAGTTAGCTTTGTATCTTCATTAAAATCATCAACTTAGATCTTCAATGCATCTGATATATATATATATATATATATATATATATATATATATATATATATATATATATATATATAGAGGAAGACTATTTTGCAACCCTTAAATAAGTTGCAACCTTTGCAACCTTCATCATAACCGTTGATCTCATTAGATTAGTTTCTATTACTAATTGATGGTTCCTAAATTGTTAAAGGGTAATTAAGTAAATTGTTAATTGTATAAATTTCTTTTTTTTAATATACGGTTTCTTAAAGATTCCATAAGAGAGGCTCCCGAAATTTATGGTAAGGATAATCACAAATCAAAATTTTTGAATTAGTGGATTAGTTAATGCACCTACATGGCTACATTCATGGGTTCTATTTCAATTTCAATATTCTGCCGTTTTTTTCCTATACGAATTAAATTTAATTTTGCAAATTTAATGATTTCTTGCAACTTAATGGTTACTAATTAATTGAGGATAAAATATTTTTGGGTTTCTTAATATTATTATGCTTGCAGAAACATAATTTTTGTTTACGTTTATCTGCAGTAATATATGAAGACCATCCCTTTTAACTCAAAGATTGCTTATAATGTCCATGACGAATTATGTAAATTATTTCAATGTTTGGATGTGTTAATATGTTACACATGATTGTGCCGAATATAAATGATTCTCTTAGGATAATTTTGTTTTTGTGGTATTCAAGAATTCAATATTGTAAAGGAAATCACTTAAATTTCCATGGATATTATTAACTTGTTTTCAAGACAAATACTTGTTTATTCTGATAGTTCTAAAATACTCTTTCATCTTTAATGTGGTTAATAAATTATATTTGCTAAATATTACAACATTATAGTGAATTTAAACCAAACCCATTGTTATCAAAAACTATATGTCAATGATTCCATTGTTATCAAAACATAAGTTATCAAACATTCATGCCCAGTAATTAATTTCTATCAAATGAAAATTATTGATCCTGTTAAGCTACACACCATGAAAAGTGATAAAACAAAACTATGTAAACTTTAAAAATATGAGTAAAAAATTCTTCAATCCACAGTTTACCCAAAAAAGAAATCATACCATGTAAAAACATCATCCAAAATCCTAAATCTTAACAATAGAAATTCTAAAGTTTCATGACTAATAAACCAAAACCATAAGCATAAAGATCACTGATTTTACCAACCACAATCAGTTTTTCATACGATCCCAACGGTTCACTCTAGCCTTTTCAAGAATAGTTGATCGGGCATTGCTTGGCTTTGAGAAGTAAGTCGCCACCTCATTCTTGACAGTGTCTCGGTGCTTGTTGAAGTTGCTCATAAGCATCTTTGCAACATACTTCATTTTTAGATTTGCTATTTGTGACTCTTGTTTTGGCTCCGAGTTTTCAAATCCAATCTTCCAAGTCTTTACGTCTCCCATATATGTCTCCATAACCCGCATCACATAAACACCACTGTCCTGAAAATTGTGGTGGGTTTGACATTCTAGTTGCAACCTTTCTTGTCCGACCTCATTTAGAACATCTCCCGCAGGGTGTCCAATCCTCTAAGTCCTTCATGTTTATCATCATGTATTCCACAACTGAAAAACATGTAAACTTAAAGAATATTGAGAACCACAGCTTTGTAAACCAACCAATAGTTATGTAAGTTCCACAATTCTTGTGTTTCATCTAAACAGGCACGTTGCAACCCTTTTTTTTTGAAAGGCAAACAAGGCTTATTCCATTGCACAAAATATACAAATGTACAATAGCCAACAAGACCAAAACAAACCAGCAAACAAAACCTACCAACACCTAAACAGACAACCCAATCATGAAACATACCCAGCAAAACAGCCACAGCTTAAGCTTAATGGCATGGCTTAATGACCGGCTTAAACAGAACCGCAAACAAACAGCAAACAAGCAGCGAAACATCCATAGCTTAATGACCGACTTAAGACAGGACAACAGACAAAAACAACAAGCAAATGGACCTGCACAGCAGCTTAATAGTAACAATCACTTAAGACACGTTGCAACCCTGATTAAGCAATCACTTAATAGTAACATTCATGATTCATACAATCATGAATGAATTACACATTCCTTAAGACATGATTATCAATAGCATGGCTGGTCATACTTCATGATTACCAAATCAGACAATTGTATTTATGGGGTCCTACTTCATGATTACCAAATCAGACAGTTGTATTCATGAATGTACATTCATGAATATCAGTCCACCTTAAGTATAAGTGTTTACAGGAACATTAATTAAGGGTTATGATTACTCCATGAGCAACCAAATCATGATGAACATATTATTTTGTGCTTCTCCCATGGTTATACTTATTGTGTAATCCTTTTTTTAAGCATTCATGAATTTCACATATAAGTGGTGCATCATATAATCATGAATGCCTGCATCATATAATCATGAATGCCTGCATCATTAGTTTAACAATTGAAACACAGAACCCCATTCTAACCCCTAAATTAGCAACAACAAAAAAATCTGATTCAATTAAAACACTTTAGCCAACAATAATCACATTGCTTAGAAAAACCATATTGATGAACATATGAAAATATTGTTTTGAGAAAATCAAATAATATCATTATGGGTAAATTTTTTTTCATACAACCCACTAAAACCATGAATCTCCATTTTAACCATACAGTACGGTTGCTATATTGAATATCTTAAAACATTGGGGTTTTTTATATTCTTTCAAAAAATAAAACTAAATTGCAAGTGGTGTACCTTCATTCGTTTTGCTCTGTATGATGATTGAATGCAGAGTTTCAAGTGTAGGTGGATCATCGGGTGAGATAATATCCAGAATCATGTTGTCTGGTTCAGGCACAATGTGTTGTTCTTCATTCTTCTTATTGTCTGTTGGATCTTGAGTTGAATCATCTTCTAAATCTATCATAATAGGGTCTGATGCAGTGTTTTTGAAACGAGAAAAAGAGTATTTAAGCATGATTCTTTCGCTTTTTCGACCACCTGGTGATTGTGATGAAGATATAAAGAAAACCCTAATTAGAAAAACAAGAACAGACTAAGAAATCGAAGTGAATGGAAATTTTTATGAGTTTGTAAGCAAACCTCTAAATCTTTCACCCATCTTCGATCGATTACGTTGAACGAACATTTATTGGAATTTCATAGCACGGTTTGCGGAAACTGAATCTCCTTCCTGGAGAGAATTTCGGAGATTTGATCTGGTGGAAGATCAGTTGCCATGGTTAGCAGATTTCAGCGAGAATTGGTTTTACAATTTTGCCTTTTAGCGCCTTAAACATGGAAGGAATCCGATAAAACATTTGAATTTTTACTAAAAAATCTAGAAATTAATCCTAGCCATCTATGATTTAACCGATCGTTAGATCATGGGTTGTAAGGGTTGCAAATTTTTTAATGGTTCTAAAATATACTACCTCTATATATATATATATATATATATATACTAGCAGTGTATCCGTACAATGCACAGGGATACATCTGAATTCCAAAGTCGAGAACTCTATATGACAATCCTATGTTTCATTTTATTTTTCATCCCTCTTGACACTAATGTTATGGTTATGTGAGGCTTTAAACAAAGCCATTTTCACAAGACAAAACATTTACCAAGGAAATGCTTTATGAAAAAACATTAAAAAGTAACAAAGCCACAAAACCAAAAACCCGATTGCAAATAAATCCTATAATAAAAAAATCCAAACGCATGGACCATACATGGTCTTAGGAACCCAAGATCGTAAAGCAAGACCATCGAAATGACTACTAAGATTCATGAAATAAGTCTCCATCCCAATTGATGAGAAAAGCTACCATACAAATCTTTCAAATAAAATCCAAACCCTTTAGAAAGCTTCAAAATTAGACCTAGAATTGATAAGGACCAAATTTAACACAAAAGCAGCAACCAACCAAATAGCAGTTGTACAAACATCACCACCAAAAAAACTTTTTAGAGTTGAGAAACCATATGCTGCAGACCACCAAGAGACTAAAAATACCATGCATTCTTGGGTTGTATATATTATTAAAAGTAAATTATATTTGTAAAGGGAACAAATAGTTGTTACATTGCCATTGGAAATGCAACATTCAGCATGACACAACTTGTTTGATTACATCTCTTTTGTTAAGCTCAATACAAACCAATTATGTATTAATGTATACATCATACCAACTAAAACTACTTTTTCTTATAAATAATTTAGAACTAAAGAAAACCAAAAAAGCATATATCATTGAGAATAATCAGGTAACAAGATTAAACCATTAAGAACATTTTATATTGAGGAGAAATGTAGAAGATGATGAATTGGGTACACTTTCTCTCTTGGAGGCCACACACACACACCTTGGTGTATTGAGAATAATCAGGTAACAAGATTAACACATTAAGCTCATTGTATATTGATTGAGAAATGTAAAAGATGAGATTTAGGAACAATTTCTCTTGGAGGCCACACACACACACACACACTCTTGGTGTCTAGATACACTAATGACCTCTCACCTCACAAACCCTAATAATGGGGTTTATATACCCTTTGACCAAACCTAGCTATTTTGACTTTGACCTTTGACTAATTACAATTAGACTAAATCTTGGATACATTAGTGTACTAACAATCATGTTCATCCCTCTTCATATATAACCCACTTGTTCCAATTTATTGTTGGCTCCATATTTGAACAATCATCATACTTCGGGTTTATCTTCTCTAAGCATCTCGGTTCAGTGTCTGTACCACTTAGCATTTCTATGTTTTTTTAGAAACGTAGACGTTTTATCGATGTCGAAAGTTTTTTCCATCTAAACTGCACACTTGCACATAAAATAGAAACAAGTTACACAAAATGATCATCTAACTTCTTGTATTTTCTCAACTCAAAATCCTAAAATCGCATCATCTTTGCCAAATTGTCATTGACGTTAACAAATTAACCAAAATTAAGAGATTTTAATTAGGAAATCTATTGTGAAGGGGAACTCGAATTTTGATATTCCATCTCTATTAGAATTAAGTGATATGATTATGATAATTTAAGAACATGATTCCTTTTCGTTAAATCATTTCCAGGCTCCCCATTATCGCCAACCCCCACCCTTTCCTTTAGTAACTAATGTAATTGGAATACAACAATGCAAAATAAACAAAGAAATGCGATATTATTTTTTAAATACCTTCAATAATTAACATGTATTTCAACTTTGCCTTTCATAAAAATATATAACTAATGTTTCAACATTTTAACATAAATTTAGAAAAATTTATGTTGACCATAAATATAATACATCTTGAATTCTTTTTAATGATTTTAAAATAAGTTAATCAAGAAAAAAAAAGTTTCATTATTCATTATAAGTAAAAAACAAATAGACAAATTCATATACTAAAGTAAATGATTTCTAAATTTTGGAGATTTTACTGTTGAATCTTGACCTTGTTCTTGATCATATATAGAAATCTTGATTTTTTCACAAATATTTCCCCATAATTTGCAATATGATTTTCTTGTCTTAATCAAGCTTAACAATATAAAGAGGTTACTCTTTAAATCATTATTAGTTCTTTTTTTCAATCTTTAAGCTTTATCCAAGCAACCCCATCCCTAATCTCACCCTATAAATAAAACATCTCACATTATATATGACCAACACTGTCACTAATACACAATTATATATATATATTGAGGGGGGATATTTTGCAACCCTAAAAAAGGTTGCAACTCTTGCAACCATCATCACGGTGGTCACATACTCGAACTTGGACACGGAAGTTTGGAAATTCATTTCTTGTTTTCGAGTACCTGTTGCGGTCGTATAGATGCAGTAAGACAAAATGTTTAACGAAATTCATGTCAATGATAGTGCAGTCGTAGAAATCTTTTTACCAGGTTTATCAAGATGCATACATCAATGATGGTGCAATTGTAGAGATGTATGAAGACAACATATGTGCATGTATGTTGTATTTATTCATAGGAATTAATTTTTAATCGCTTCCCATGGATTTGGTTTCATTTAAGCATAATTTAGTTATAGACTACAATTTTAAAGCTTCCAGGTTATCGGTCTTTTGAAGCCACATAGATCATCATCGAGAACACTTTCATCATCCACATCAGTCAGATCATCATTGATAACACTGTCACCACAATATTAGATCTACAACCAGAAAGTGTCAAACTTCAAATTAGAAACTTCAAATGCAAAAGGTAATACCATATGAAACCTATAAACTCCCTTTATGCATTTGGTTCATATTAAATGATGAGCGATTAAATATTTTTTTTGGAAGGCATAGCGGCATCGACCCTTTCGATCAACTACCACGAACACAACGCACACACGCATGCACGCCTCCCCGGCGGTATCGGACATCCGAGGGCAGTCCACTAATCCGCCGCTGTCCCGGCCCAGCTTACGCTGGACCTAAGGCCCAACCACAGGCTGGGGGGGTAAGCCTAGTCAAAGACTGGACCACCCAAGGATTGGGTACTCCTCATGCCCTCAATTGCCTCCCCTTGGAATCGAACCCGGGTAGACTGGGATACCATCCACAGCCCCCCCCCCCCCCCCCCCCCCAAGGATGTTACCGTCCTTAGGTAGACCAACTGAGCTAGACATGATTTGTGATGAGCGATTAAATATAATTTTATCTTTGAATCACATTACATTTTCATAATAATAATATCAAGTGCTTGGACTTAATATGAGACCTTGGAAAGAAAATCAATAAAGCTTGGCTATTCTAATCAGGTAAACATCACAAAAACAACAAGAATCCTTGGTGAGTAGTTCAATCCGAATATCTCATATGTTTTACTCTTCTGTTTAAATTCTAGAGTGTGATATGATCCAAAACATTACAACGCCAAATAAGGACATGAATGAGTGCTCTAAACATAATGCTAGGTACGGAATTGTTTTTTGTCGTATCGGTTGGTATTATTCACTATCACCTTGGTTAATATTTAATAAGTTAGAATAAACTTCCTAATCCATTCCAATTGCATTACATCAGGTGGTTTGAGGAGAAATCACCACCAAAGCGAGTTGCAGAAGCTTACCTGCGAATGCTGAGCACCAACACCAGCAACAAGACCATTTGGTCCTCTGAAAACAATGGGTAAACAGCCCCAATCGAGCCAGAAATGGATGGTTTTGCTGCTGTCAAAACACCCCAATCGAGCCAAAAATGGATGGTTATGCTGCTGTCAAAACAACCCCAATCGAGGCCTGAGAAACTCCAGCAACCCTTGTATTCAGCCAAATTCCAACATATCAATCAAGAAAAAAAAGGAAATGAGTTTGAAAGTAGCACATGTGTTTGTTTTGGCTACAAAAAGGTAATTTGTTTGGTGGTATCCGAAGTATTATATGTTATATGATGAACCAACCAATATGATGAAAAGTGAACCATGATTTCAAGCAATGCTTTAACCAACCAATATAATAAACCATAAAAGTGAACCAGGATAGTGGCAAGATTAAGAGAGCTAATTCTTGTATACAAAGGCCAGACTTATTGGAAACATAGTCAGAGTTTAGCAAGTTCAACCATTATATTAGCCAAGAAGCAGATAGCAAAATCGAAAACAAAGTCAAAATGTTGAAATCATAAGATACCAATGTTGAAATCATAAGATACCAATGTTGAAATCGTATCTGTGAACCCAAGTCGTTTTCTGATTCGTGAAGCAAATTTCTCTATCAAAATCAAAACGAATCATACATCCACAGTTAGGGTTTTCTCTGTCACAATGTTGAAATCAAAATCAAAATCAAAAATCTGAGAGTTAGGGTTCCCAAATCAAAAACAACATCAAAATCAAAAATCTGAGAGTTAGGGTTTTTACCTAAAATCAAACTGATGTTTGTTGAAGCTCTGCGATGTTTTGAATTTTTTTTGTTAATGCAAAAAATCGCCCAAAAGAACAACTTAAGGTTGATGTGGACTTTGACAACTAAAGAAATGTATCTCAAGACTAATCAACATAATCGCAAGGAAAAAGTAAACAAGACAAGAGATTTGGTGACGCGGAAAACCCCAAAACGAGGGAAAAAACTGCGGTCGACTTGTGAGAGTCGACGGTGCACTATAGTCGCCAAACAGGGGCGAAAGTCCTTTTGTAACAAGTGTTTTGCGTACAACAGATTACAAAGGAATGTAAAAATGAACTTAGTCGTGTGTAAAAATCGTGTGTCGTGTGTAAATCGTGCGAAAAAGTCTGTTGTCGTGCGGTTCGAGCTGCTGTCGTGCGAAAGTTGCTTTAGCGATACTCGTTCGAATGCTCTGTAAATTGTTGTGTTTGCGATGTGTAATAGCTTAGAAAACAGATGGAGCAGATGTAGATTAAATTCGTAGTCCCTTTTTCAGTTGCAGAGCAGGACTTTTTATAGCTTTCACCGGTCATTAAATGTGTCTTGATAGCTTGCTTCGTAACCGCTGTCGGGCCTTTAATTCCATTGATAGCTTGTCCGTTACTGGTCGTTGCACCATGAATGCTTGTGGACCTGCATTAATGAACAAGAAAAACGGGTGTTTGACTGTTAACGGTTAGTATAATCGTACGACCGTCTTAAGTCTCATACGTCGGTCGTACAGCATAAAAACGTACGACCGAATACTCGTTTGTAAACAACTTGTAAGACCCTATCTAAATACAAGAGTGGTCTTATGAAAATGTCATTTGAGTTTTCTATCGTCGGTCGTGAGGTGTGATTTTTTACCCAAACAGTTTCCCCCCAAAACTTGAATTTTAGGCGTGAAATTCGAATTTTAAATCTGACGAAGTGATTCGACACGTGTCGCATGGGGAGAGGGTCTGGTCAAATTCCAACCGTCTTGGTTCGATTTGGATTGGAGGAAACTAAAAGGTCGTGACGTCACGACGGCATGTCAGAGGCGAAAAGACGTTTAGAGGACAGGTGTCGCCTATCGACATGATGCACTCGAAAGGGCGACGGACAGGTGTTGACCATCCAGAGGGTCGACCTGACGCGATCTTTGCCATAAATAGCGATCCAGGGAATCGTTTTCTTTTTACGTTTGTTTACATTTTTAGGAAAAGATTTCAGAGATATTTACTTGCCATCTTTTCGTGTGCTTCAAGCGTTTATAAATTTAGAAGGAATTTTTTGTATTCTTCAAATTTTAGAGAGAAATGTCGATCGAACCAGCGAGAACCATTGATAGTCGGGAGAGTTTAGAGGCCTTTAGGGCCTTGTCCGGTGTTCCTGATGTCGTTCAGATTTATTCGTCGGGTCAGTTCCGACCGACCGATTGTCCGAATGGACACTTTCTTCTATATGAGTACCCATTCAAAGTGGGTTTCAAATGGCCATTTTCTTCTTTGGCAAGGGAATTTTTGACCAGGTTTTCCTTGTCTCCTGCCCAAATGATGCCGTAGTTCGGGCGGATCATTTTTGTGATCGACAAGGTCACTAACGAGTGGGTGCCATCGTTTAACGTGGATGATCTGTTGGCGGCGTACACGGTGAAGGTGGATGGATACCACCGGTATAGCTTGTCTTCCAAGCACAGGGGTACTCAAGTGCTAGTGTTGAATACCCAGGTCAATGACCGAGGGTGGAAGGCGAGATACGTCTTTGGAAAGACTCAGTCTCTCGACCTGTTGGCTGAAGACACGACGTGGGTCGTGGCCGGATGGAACGTCGATTGTAAGTATTTTCTTTCGAAACGAATATTTATTTTTTAGTTGTGCGTTCGGACTGATATTGTTTTTGTTTTGCAGCCATCACGTTTCCTGACGCTGATCTTCTCGAATCTGCGGCGAAGATCAACAAATTTCGGGACGATTCTCTTGATGAGAGGTCTTTCTTCGTTCAGCAAAATGTTAGGGACGCCGTGGTCGTCATCCTTGGAGGAACAGAGATCCCTGCTGGGGAAGAATCGGAGAGGAGAGGAGAGAAGAGGAAGAAGAGGCGATAGGTAGTAGTTTTTTTGATTTATCGTACAATTGTGTCGTATGATTTTTATTACTTCCTCTTACTCTCGCCTTTTGTGCTTTTTGTAGGTGGGTCAGGTGATATGCCTACCCATGGTTCGTCGAAGAAGGAGTCTCAACTCCTTTTGGCCCGTCAGGCCAAGGAATTGAAACGAAAGGCTGCCTTATCCCCGTCGTCGGGGATAAATAAACAACGGACGACTGTCCGGAAGGGACCGTCGTCGAAGGGTGGCGACTCGAATGGGGTCGCTACCGCCGAGAAGGCGAAGACGCCACCGGTCACGGTTGACGCGGCACCGGTGAGTGTGGCCACTCCTCTGACAGGAGAGGTCGCCCCTTCCCCTTCGTTAGTCGACAAAGGGAAGGAGAAGGAGATGAAGGAGTCTACTGGCATTATGACGGTGAACTTCACCTTGCCGCCATACTTTATGGCCGAGGAGGAGATGGACAGCGACAAACTCTTCCCTGACCTGGAGAAGTTCCTCCTTCCTTGCTTTCAGGAGCGGCTGGAGGGGGTTACGGTTGATAACATGGGGTCGTACGTCTCGTGGCTGACCTTTAAGGTGCGTACGACCTGTCTTACTTAATGTTTAATTGTATTGTTTGTTTTTCTGATGTTCATGTATATTCGTGCGCTACAGGTGTTCCAGACGTCTCTCTGCTTGTATGCCCATATGGATAAAATCCGTAAGGTTACACCCACCGCCTTAGAGATGATGCACAAGGCGCAGGAGGAAACTCAAGTGGCACGGGAGCAGGAGAAGACGGCGATGGAGAAGGCGGAGGTCCTTTATGAAAAATTCTACGAAGTACAGGACTTGTATGCAGAGTCATCGAGGAAAAAGGAAGACCTCCAGCGCCATCTGAGGGAAGCCTTGGAGAAGTCCTCTGCGGTGGAGGTGGAATTAGGAACAACTAAGGCTTCCCTGGCCAAGAGCGAAAAACAGGTCGGGGACCTTACTTTGCTCGTCGAGGCGAAGGGGAAGGAGGTCGTCTCCTTGGAGGAGCGACTCCTGTCCTTTAAAGCTTTAACCCGCTTGAGGGTTAAAGCGGCGATTATGCGTCGCCATTTGCGGGGGTTAGACCCTATGGCCGGAGCCGAAGAGGAGGTCAAAACCTTCTTGGAGCAAGTCGGGGACGAGGAAGAACTCGACCAAGAAGACAAGATTGAAAAAGAGGACCCGACAGACGCTGAGGTCTACGTAACTGGCGACGAGGAGGTCGCCGAGGACTCCCATCTGCCTTGACTTTTGTCTTTGCTTTATTTTTGGTGTGAGGCGACTATAATCGGTCGTGCCCTTTACTTGTATAATTTTGTTTGTGTAAATACGAGTGAAATTCTTGTTATGCTTTTGTCGTATACTTTACTTTGTTGCGAATGAACAAAATAAAATTCTTGTTATCACGGGCGGTCTTCTATCCAGGGTCGACCAAGTATAACATTATATGCTGATGAACAGTCAATAACGTTAAATCTTGTTTGCTTGTTGACCCCTTTAGCATACACTGGGAGGATGATTTCTCCCAGAGTGTTGGTAGAATCGCCATTGAATCCTATCAGAGTCGTCGATCGACGGGTGATCTCTGATTTATTGATTCCCATAGCTTTGATAGTGCTTAGAAAAATGATGTTGGCCGAACTGCCCCAATCGACCAGTACTCTTTTGGTCGAGGAGTTTCCAATAGTGAGATGGATGATCAAGCCATCGTGATGTTTTTGCCAACTATCCTGGAGGTCGTCTTGATCGAACGTTATGGGCATCGCCTCCAGCTCTAGTTCTTGTTTCGTTCGGGACGACCAAGGAATGGGGTATTCTCCCGACGATTGACTGGCGTGCCGCTTGGCTGCCGAATAGGTTAAACCAAAGACGTCTGACCCACCTGTCACACAGTTGACGACTTTTTCATGGACGAGGGATTCTGGTCTTATGGTATCAACTGGCGTAGATTCTTTATCAACCAAGCCCTGCAGATGACCCTTGGGCACGATCCAGACTAACTCCTTCTGCAAAGCAAGGCAGTTATCTGTCGTATGACCATGGTCGCTATGGAAGTCGCACCACTTGGTCTTATCCTTCTTGGCGTCATCTTTATCACTCTTCTTGGGCCATCGGACGGATGACTGGATGTTTCTAAGAGCTTCGACTAGCTCTTTCATCATTCCCTTGAATCCATAAGAAGAGATCTTAGGATATTGCAGGAATCGAGGCGCATGATTGCTCTTTTTCTTATCGAACCGAACGTTCGATATTTGACGTGATGGCTCTGACTTGACGCTCGGCTTGGATTTGAAATCTGGTTTCTTGATCCCGAGCGACTTTTTGTCAGTGGAATGCTTACGACGGAAGACCAGGTCGTCTTCCACTCTCATATAGGCCAAAGTCCTAGCTCGGACGTCTTCGAAATTCTCTGGCGGGTACTTCGTAAGATCGACGTACAATCCTGTAGTGTTGTCGTCAAGACCACGCTTGTAGGCTTTGATGGCAGTCTTGACGTCACAATTTCGAATGCTGATCATTTCTGCGTTAAAGCGATTGAAATAACCACAGTTGGACTCTCCGGATTTTTGGACGACGTAGTACAGGTCGCTGGTCTGCTTCTCCATCTTGCGACTGCTGGCGAACTGCTGCGAAAACTGGTTGACCAACTCCACGAAGTTGCTTATGGACTTGGGTTTAAGGTTGATCAACCACTGGAGAGCAGGACCTGTAAGAGTCGCGCCAAAGCTTTTGCACATGCACAACTCTTGATATTGATGTGGGATCGATACTGTCCACACCAATTGTTTGTACTGTGCAATATGTTCCATCGGATCAGTGATCCCTGAATATTTAGGCGTGAAAGCAGGAATGTTGTACTTCTTTGGGACGTCGACAGTCGATATCGTGTCAACGAAAGGCGACGCTTGATATCCTGTGCGGGGTTCAACGTCGACAGGGACGGCGGCGCCTGGTAACTTGGAAAGTAGCGACAACATTTTCTCGTTCTAATCTTCCAATAACCTAAGTCGCTGGGCGACGGGCTCGTTAGGATCGGAGTTTACGCCTGTCTGAGGGTTGACCCCTGAATTTGTGGTCGTCGCCGCACCGTTCCCATACGAAGAACCATTGGCGTCCCCGTTGAGAGGGACGAAGTATGGCTGGGCTCCATTATGCAAAGGTGGCGGCCTTAAATACTGAGGGGGAAATTGTCCTTGATGAGGGTTGCTGACAAATGGCCCTGGACCCAAATTATTGGCGAACGGCCCTGGACCTGAGTTATTGACGAAGGGTCCGGGACCTGATATTGGCAAATGGTCCTGGACCTGGATTGTTGACGAATGGCCCCGGACCTGTCAGGAATTGGTGCCTTATGATAGGTGCACCAATAGGTCGGGGACCATTCTGAGGACCAAAGGAATTACCCATCGCTGGATTCCTCAGAGAAGCGATTTCCGCAGCTGCTTTCTGATTCTGCTCATGCAGGGCCTGAATCTGACTTCGGGCCGCATTCAATCCTGACCGCAATTGAATCATGGGATCTTGATAATTTGCCATTTACCTGAAAATAACAAAAACTTCGCAAGTCGTTAGAGCGATAAACGCGCTGGCTTGAGATTTTCTCTAGATGGGGTCCTACGGATGGCGCCAAACTGTTAATGCCAAAAATCACCCAAAAGAACAACTTAAGGTTGATGTGGACTTTAACAACTAAAGAAATGTATCTCAATACCAATCAACACAATCGCAAGGAAAAAGTAAACAAGACAAGAGATTTGGTGACGCGGAAAACCCCAAAACGATGGAAAAACCGCGGTCGACTTGTGAGAGTCGACGGTGCACTATAGTCGCCAAACAAGGGCGAAAGTCCTTTTGTAACAAGTGTTTTGCGTACAACAGATTACAACGGAATGTAAAAATGAACTTAGTCGTGTGTAAAAATCGTGTGTCGTGTGTAAATCGTGCGAAAAAGTCTGCTGTCGTGCGGTTCGAGCTGTTGTCGTGCGAAAGTTGCTTTAGCGATACTCGTTCGAATGCTCTGTAAATTGATGTGTTTGCGATGTGTAATAGCTTAGAAAACAGATGGAGCAGATGTAGATTAAATTCGTAGTCCCTTTTTCAGTTGCAGAGCAGGTCTTTTTATAGCTTTCACCGGTCATTAAATGTGTCTTGATGGCTTGCTTCGTAACCGCTGTCGGGCCTTTAATGCCATTGATAGCTTGTCCGTTACTGGCCGTTGCACCATGAATGCTTGTGGACCAGCATTAATGAACAAGAAAAATGGGTGTTTGAATGTTAACGGTTAGTATAATCGTACGACCGTCTTAATTCTCATACGTCGGTCGTACGGAACGTACGACCAGCATAAAAACGTACGACCGAATACTCGTTTGTAAACAACTTGTAAGACCCTATCTTAATACAAGAGTGGTCTTATGAAAATGTCATTTGAGTTTTCTATCGTCGGTCGTGAGGTGTGATTTTTTACCCAAACATTTTTCTGGATCCATGGTGTTGATTTATATGCAAGATTCAAAAAGGGTGCAAGATGGAGAAAGTGTGCTGAAAGTATGTTCTTGAATAAGTAGATGAAGAAAAGCATGGTTGCACTTGTACTTGGCTATGGGGCGTACTGTTGATTGCAGTCTGTGGAGAGGTAGAAGAAGAAACTCGGTATGGGCGTTTGTGTGTGTATCTGAAAAAGCAACATCTCTCAAATGCATTGAAAGTTTGTACCTTAAGCATCTTAAGTTGTATTTTAAGAGATTTTTTAAATTCTTGCATAAAATGGTTGTACCTCAAGCTTAAAGACTTCTCTTTAAGACTTTTGGTTAGAACCAATATATAAGTAGTGTTAGCTTCAATCTTCCTAATCATAGAAGTATTTAGAAGTAGTGAAAAATAGGCTGAGTATAGAAAAGCCTCTCACAGAGGCTCTGCCACGTCTTCCAGAAGATCAAGTCCAGAAAGCCACAGAAGCTACAGAGGTAATCACAGAACCTCTGTAGTGCGCAAGAAGAAGATCAACTCGGAAACAAGTGGACTGCTCCACAGAAGGTCAGACCATAGAACCTCTGTAATACCATACAGAGCCTCTGTGGTCTGCTATGAAGACTTGGAAGATATTACTGGATACGTTCATCAACTTGCATGGAAAAGTACTGTCAAAACACGTGTCAAGCTCTGAGTGGACTCAATAGGGCATGGTACAAAATAGACGTCTGCGCCATTTAATGCATTTACCAATAGTACATCTGCTCCATTAAATGCGCATGGCTCAAACAACTGCTCACACCATCCAGTCAACTGCTCACACCATCCAGTTCACTATTCATGCCGTAAAAGGAACAGTGACCTACTTCATAGTCTTCTAAGAGTAGTATAAAAGGAAGTCTCATGTTGAGATCTTCCTAAAGGGACGAATACACAAGGAATCACTAATACTCTCAAGCTTTATTGTCAAATATCTGAGTGTTATATTCTCACACACACCAAGTTCTTAATCTGTTCTTCGTGTTGTTATCATATATTGAATAACAGTAACTGTTCAAGAAATCCTTTTCATTCTTTACTGGGTTCTTTATATATGTGCGTTCTAATATCTATCAAACATATCTGTTAGTTTAATACGCTTCCGCATCAAACTCTAAACTCAACTAATAGACTGTTAATCTTGATTAAGTGTATCTGGGTTCCAACAAGTAGTATATATATATATATTCTAAATGGAAAGAAAAAACATATAACAATCGAAGCTGTTGTGTTTCTGCGTTTTCCTGCTCAAGCTACATTGCCTCCCTTATCGTAAAATATGGTGTGCCCTACATTAATAATTTGATAAAACCTACGTATATGGGCTTCAGGTGATGACTACCACATGATCAGATCAGGCTTCAAGATGGGTCTGATACTAGTTGGGCCAAAACTCCCTCTCATCTTAAAGATATGCAGCAAGCATGAATAGATCCCCAGACCTGCACTATTCGCATGCAACGTCCTTGCCATCCTGCCCAAGCCTCCTTTTCGTTTCTAATAGCTCATTTAATTCTTTTATCCTTCTCTACCCGATCTTGTATTTATTCCAATTATGCGGCTCGAATTTGCTAAAAATCAAAACACAAATATTGTAATTATATGTGTTAAATTTCCATAGGATCTAAAATCATTTAAATTGGGCCTATGACGAGTGAAATTCGTTAATCTATCAAATATCTTCTTTTTGCTATATATATAATTATTTCGAACCAAAAATCATGGTGTTACATACGAGGAACTCATTTTTAACATACTTCCTTGTAATCGAAAAATCTCTTGCCAAAATAAGCTAATAAACAATGGGTCTCGATCACTTACAATCGATCGTGGAATTCCATGTAAGCGTACCACTTCTTGTGCAAAAACCTCAGCTATCTTTCTCGCCGCATACGGATGCTTTAAGGGAATAAAATGTGCATACTTGGACAGCCTATCCACCACCATAAATACCTCTTCGAACCCTCTCGATTTTGGAAGACCGGTGATAAAATCCATTGATATATCGTCCCAAACTAATTCTGAAATCGGTAGAGGTTGTAACAATCCCATAGGAGACGAAGTCAAATACTTTTGTCGTTGATACACATCACATTCCTTCACATGCTCTTGTATCGCTCCCTTCATGCCTATCCAATACATATTCATTGCGATGGTTTGTACGTACGCAAGAATCCCGAATGACCCCCGGCTATTGATGAATGAAACTCGGCCAAAATGTCTGGAATTACCTCTGGTTTGGCAACCAATACCAACCTGTCTTTATGTAAAAGGACCCCTTTTTGCAGCGTAAATCCCAGTCTCGACTGAGGATCACGCCGTAATCCAAAATCACCCGTTGTAGCTCCTGATCTTTGTCAATCTCTTCTTGTATCTGTTATAACTATGACCACACCGGATAAGATGTTGTCACTTTCAGTTCATCCTCCTCGAACATATGGGAAAGAGAATCGCCTGCCGAGTTTTCCCGACCAGGCATATAAAATACTTCAAAGTGGTAGACTAATAATTTTGCAATCCAATTTTGATGATTAGCAGAAGCAACTCGCTGTTGCAATAAGTCGTAAACTTTTTTGGTCGGTAAAAACCTTAAATTCCCTTCCCAACAGGTACCGTCGCCAATGTTGAATGGCTAACACTAATGCCATCAACTCCTTCTCGTAGGTGCACTTACTAAGATTGTTATCAGATAGCGCCTTGCTGAAGTACGCAATCGGTCGTCTATTATTCATTAAAACAACCCTGATTCCTCTTCCGGACGCATCGCACTCCACTTCGAATGGTAGAGAAAAATCAGGTAATCGTAACAACGTTGGGTTGGTCATAACTTTCTTCAATTGTTCAAATGCTCTTGAAGCTTCAGGTCCCAAACAAACCCGTCTTTCTTAGTCAAA
Source organism: Saussurea involucrata (assembly GCA_033807775.1). NCBI lineage: Eukaryota > Viridiplantae > Streptophyta > Magnoliopsida > Asterales > Asteraceae > Saussurea > Saussurea involucrata. The sequence goes on along the minus strand of CM066317.1, from coordinate 50,957,133 downwards.
TCTGTCAGCGGTCTTGCAATCTTCCCGTAACCCACAATGAATTTACGGTAGTATCCCGCTAAACCCAAAAAACCACGTACTCTTTTTTACATTCCGAGGACTCGGCCATTCGATAATACTTTTGATCTTGGAAGGGTCCACGGATACTCCCAAGTCAGAGATCACATGGCCTAAATATTCTACATGTTGAGCCGCAAATACACATTTTTTTCGGTTGGCCACAAAGTGATGTTGCTAGAGGATGGCAAACACTGTACGCAAGTGATAAATATGTTATTTCCAAATCCTACTATAAACTAATATATAGTCTGTAGATCACAGATTGACAGGTAACAATAAAATCAATGAGCAATAACAAGAACAATTGTTGATTTCAAGTCGTCATCCATCTCGTATTCATTCAAAGTACCGTTCAGAGAATATTACAATTCAACGTAAGGAACGATTACTAAACAATAAGCTCTAATGAATTGCTAACCTAAAACTAGGTTAATACTAAACCTTATATACGAAGGCTTTAGACAAACAAAGCCTAAGCCCATCAGGCTAAACTAAGCCCAATTAACACAATTAAGGCTTTTACAATAAAATAAATAAACTAATTAAGCTCTATATAATTCTTTATATATCTTTCTAATATGTAGGACATTTATGGTCCTAACAATCTCCCCCTAAAGATATATAAAGACAAATCGGTCTTGAAACCTTCAGGTCTTGAACTTCTCTTCCTTTAGAACTTTGAAATGCAATGATGTTGCTTGGCTTCATGTCTTTTCAGCGCTCCCCCTTGAATAAAGCTTTTGGTCTTCATTGAATCAGTCTTTGAACTGCGAGTTGAATTGGCCATGAGTTGAATTGGCTTTCAAATTTAAGACCTTGTAGAACTAGTATACTCGAAGGAGGAAATACTGAATTGTAGCGAACACCACTTGATAAAGGATGAGAAGAGTTGATCACTTGTAAGCACTTTGAACTCTTTTCGGATTTCGGAACTTGACCAAATAATAGAACTAATCAATCAACAGTTACTCCCCCTCGGCTTTTGCTAACTCCCCCTCAACTTGATATTCGATGTCTTTGAATCTGTACCCTTTCTCCCCCTCGTGATGAGTAGGAGCATCCGGAGCATCATGTATGTTCAAAGACAATAGTGACGAGTAGCAAGAAATTCAGATCAAAACATTAAGTAACCAGAATGAGGTAATCAACTAACACAGAAACACGTTAGTAACTGTTATCACAACAATTTAAAAAATTGTGTGGCCTATGTTCAGAGTTGGCATTGGGGTATCTCTGATAGGACTTCCAGTTATCACTGAAATAAAATTTTAAAAATTATTTCTCAAACTGTTCCGGCAATATCACAAAGATATGCAATGGGAATCACAAAGACTCGTGCATGTATGAAAGAAATGAATTTATCTGTTAGGCTCAAAAATTGATTTAACTTGGGACGCAAGTTAAAAATCAATTGACACAGTGAATAGAATGTGAAGTTCGGAGACCGGAGCTGATGTCTTCCTTTTTCAATATCTAAGACCTCCGAGTGAGGAATAGATAGATTATGTGTTAATTCTCCGTACATATATATGAAACAAGCATCTTTTGTGAGACCCTTGAGTGGCTGGGTGGGGTGACACGAGTTATCGACACTGGGTCCATGTCTGTTTCAATATTCATCTCCAAAGAACGAGAATGAATAGATTGTGTGGTTACCCGGATAACTGACTCGGTTTGGTAAGGACCAATAATTCTTTTAAGTCCTGTCACATCCTCACCATATTCTTTTCACTCCAAACTCATCTATCATCTAGACCCCTCACTGATATCTATAAGGGATATGTTTCTTGGGTAGGTCCTTCCGGTTCTGGATAGACCATAGAAACAATGTAAGTCCTAACACTCCTTTCATGCATCGAGTAGAACAGTTTAGTAAAACAGTGAAGAACGAGTTCTAAACTGAAATGTTTAGAAGTCAAACTTTTAAGAACGAGTCCTGATCTGAGATGATCAGAAGTTATCAAAATCATTTGAAATATAGAATTTCAAGAAACAAAATCATGCGCTAAACAGAATGACTCAGTAAGCACTTTATATTCAAGAATGAAACAATGATTAGAAGGTTTAATTGTGAAGAACAAGTCACAATTAATATATCAGAAAAGAATTGAATCATTAACATGAAATGATGAACTATGAACACAAAGTGGAATTCAAACGAGCGTATTTCCATCGAAAAATCAAATATGTGAGACACGGAAATAACTAAGTCAATGAAACATAACACGTGGCAATCAGGGAAGTTAAAATTGGAGAATAACAAACACAAGTTAGTTATTCAGAATGAATGACCACGGTTTTTGAATTCAGTTAGAGTTCTCTTACCTTTCATAAAATAGTACCCCCCCTCAAAATTAGCATAACCTTTGAATGCAGTCATGTGAAAAGAATGTTTTGAACTGAACGCACATGACATTCCTGCAAAACAGATTAGAAAGATTTTGGTATCCATCCATTGATGGATCCTTGACGGTTAGATGCCCTATGAGGACCAGGGATACTATAAGTGCCATACCAATGATTCACAAAGTCATTCTTCCCACAATTAGTACAACAGACCTTTGCTCGACTCAGACTGATTAGCTTTGCTGTAGAATAAACATGAGTAGATGAATCAGTCTTGGGAATAAACGACTTAGTATCAACTACAGGAGACGTGTTTCCATCACTGTCTTCTGTAGTTGATTTCCTTTTCCAAACCATTTTGGCTTTTCGAAACAGTTGATTATATTTATTATCAACACGCGAATTATAGAAAAGATTGGAAGGTCGAATCTGATCTTTTGAAAAATCATTTGATTTGACAAAATTCTTTGAAGAACGATTTGTAGGAATTGAACTTGAAGCATAAGAAGGTTGAACACCTTTGAACTTGCTTTCTTCAAGTTTCTTGACTTTAACGGATAAAGCATTTCGTTCTTCGAGAATTAAATCAAATTTCTTTTGTAAATCAGATTTAACCATTTGTTCCTTCAAAATCTTGGTTGCTAATCCAGATAATCTCTGTGTAAGCTTATGGATTTCTGTTTCAAAAATGGTTCTTTCATATTCAAAATCCTTTTCAATGGAGTTGTGTTTATCAGATGTTTCTTTGAAAACAACAACGTTTTTCTTTTCTAGCTCTTTCTTTTCACTTTCAAAATATTTTCTTTGATTCTGAAAAATTTCTCGCTCAAGCACTAAAACCTGTTCAAAATTAGAAATATGTTTGGAAAGTTTAGCATTTTTAAGCTCAAATTATTTTCTTTCCTCGAAAATCCTTTTTGAAAGATCAAGAATTTTTCTTTCAAAATTCTTCTTCTCATTTGAGAAGTCACTCTTTTCTTTTTCAAAAAACAGGAATCTGTTTTTCAAGAACATATATCCTTTTCTTCAACTCAAGATTTCATGCTCTAAGGCCTTTCCCTTTTCTTCAAGTGCATTTATGTCGTATTGTGATAGCAAATCAAAAATATTCCTTTTCAGCTAAGTGTTATCAGACTCTAATATTGTTGCCTTTTCTTCAGATTTAGCGAGTTTCTCAGAACTAATCCAGAATTTATATTTCTGTTCCTTCAGTTCTTTGACGTACTTGCTGCACAATTCATCTACTTGCTTGATATTCTTTTCATATAGTCTTGCTTGCTCTTTCTCTTCAAGTGCCTTCATGTCATCTTGCGATGACAATTCAGAAATCTTCTTTTTCAGCTCCGTGTTTTCAGTTTCTAAGATCGCTGCCTTTTCTTCAGATTTAGCAAGCTTATCAGAACTTTCAGATATTTGCAGTTTTTGTTCCTTCAGTTCTTTGAAGTACTTTATGCACAATTCATCTGCTTGCTTGATATTCGTTTTATATAATTTTTCACTTTCCTCGACATTGTTACCTGAAAAATATATGATCGTTAATCGGTGTTACTTTTGAAAAATAAAAAATTAATGCGGAAGAAAACTCAAAGATTAAATTTGAGAAACAAATTTAAACACTAAATTCGTTTTCAAAAATTAAACTCTGATTATTGACTCTAAAAGAACAAAATCAAGCTTCGAGAATAAAACCTGCAAGAGAAATGCAAACGGTTAGATCAATAATGGTGAAGTAAATCACATAAAATGATAACCGTCGTAAGATCAAAGTTTTAAACCGTCACAAAAAAAATTCAAATTAACGGTAAAAATTCCACAAAACGTCACAAAGAATCGCAAACCAATCGTTAAAACTTTGCAACTTACCGTTAAAATTCTCAATCACGGGACGTGCGGTAACTCGGGTACCGATTAGAACTTACCAACCAAAACTTATGGGGTGATTGAGATTCTCGCAAAAAAGACAACTTACCGGATGAGCTTTCCGGATAAAGCTTGTTTACCGGATGGATGAATAATCCGGATGAATAATCCGGATGAATAACTTTTCGCACAAACGAACACTTACCGGATGAGGTTGGTTTACCGGATAAAGTAATTTCCAGACAAATGGAGTTTCCGGGTGAAAATTATCGGATACGGCGTATGAAAAGCTAAACTGGAAAAATCAGCAGTGATATATATATGGGTGTGATGTGTATGGAGCTTTGAATGAATGCAACATCTATGTATGATCTCTAAATCATGCGATGATAATTAAATTGAAACAAACAGTTAAGGTATAGATGCAATGCATGAATGGATGTATGCAGTATGTATGTATGTGAGACCATCCACATCCTTGCAATTCATTTATGCTTTCAACTGTGCCACATCAGCTTTTTGCAATTATCGTCTATACACGTTCAATTGTAATTTCATATAATTATAAAGTTTAATATTTAAATTAATTAACTATATTGTATTTATATTTTATTTGAAAATAATATATATACATACATATAATATTTATAAAAAAATTAACATTATTACTTCATAAAACATACTATTTTATATAAAAATTTAGTTTATTTAAACAATTAAGAAAAAAAAAAGATGGAGATCGAGATGGTGACATGGCTTGGAATCCTATGTGGCATAGCAATTTGATTTGCAATTGTCTTTGAAATTGCAATTGCAAGCCCTGTGTGGATGGTCTGATAAGGATGGTTGAAAAACAATGATAGATCTATGCTACGTATTATATGTTTGAAAAAATAAGACTTGAAGTCAAAAGCCAAAAGAATTGGTCAAGAAAAGTGTGCTGTGAGGGTGTCCGGAAACAATTGTGTCCGGAAATTACCGAAAAAAAATTGATGTCCGAAAAGGTTATCCGGGAAGTAAAGATTTCAATTTCATCCAGAAAGATAAGGATTATCCGGAAAGAGTTTTACCGGAAAGTGATGTTTTGTCCGGAAAAAATTGAAGTGTCCGGAAAAAATTGAAGTGTCCGAACAAACTTACCCGGTAACCATTAAGGCATATTTCAAAATAATAACTGGTATAGCTAACTTTTACTATAGATTGAAATACAAAAGACAAGTTAGCATCACAATCACGTAATATACACCCATGTATAGAATTAACAAGGACTATATCATAACTACATCCGTCCATTCCTTAGTGTCTTCCATCGTCATATGAAATGTTCAACCCGTTGATGTTGGGATGTTGGGTTTCTTCCCTTGATTCCCGCTATCTTTTAACTTTGGACAATCCATCTGATAATGACCAAGCTTCTTACATTCATAGCAAGTCGGTCCTTGGATGGGACAATTCTCTATTTGATGACCACTCTTTCCACATTTAAAACATTCCCTTGATATCACACGACACGACCCAAAATGTTTACTCTTACATTTCTGACACCAATCAGGTTCTGGTCGAGTCTCAAGATGAGTGTCCTTAATAAGGGACTTCGGTCCTTGCGAAGGTTCCGATCGACTTTCAAATTTTCTTATCTCCCCCATTTGAGCTTTCTCCGCTTTATCTTTTGCATAAACTTCTTCCACAATCTTTGCTTCCTCAATCGTTTCTCTCAGTGTTGAAGCTTTTGAATTCCTAACTCGGGACATCATATCAGCTGGCAAACCCTTCAGGTAAGCCTTGATCTTCTCTCTCTCGATTGGAGCCACATGCCCAACTAAATTCAGCTTTTCCATAAAGGATTCAGTGTACTTCCGAACAGTCGAAGTACCCTTCTTAAGAGTCCGAAACTCTTCTTCTATCCTATCCATCTCGTTCTCATTACAATACTCCTCCAGAATCTTTTAAATATATACTTGTCTTAATTGATGAGTATTCGCGCTTCACATGGGTTGAATTTGTTCGAAAGAAATCGGATGTTCCAATCATCTTGATTAATCTAATGAAAAGAATCCAAGTTCTTTATGAATGCAGAATACAGAAGTTAAGAAGTGACAATGGCACAGAATTTAAAAACTCTGTCATTGAAGCCTATCTTTCTACAGAAGGAATATCACAGAACTTCTCTGCCGCACGCACTCCACAGCAGAATGGCGTAGTCGAAAGGAAGAATCGAACGCTCGTGGAGGCCGCAAGAACTATGCTATCAGCATACGGATTACCGATGAACTTTTGGGCAGAAGCAATTTCTACCGCTTGTTACACACAGAATCGGTCAACCATTGTGAAAAGACACATCAAGACTCCTTACGAACTGATCAACAAAAGGCGGCCAAACATCAAGTTTTTCCATGTGTTTGGATGTAAATGCTTTGTTTTAAACGACAGAGATTCAAGAGGAAAGTTTGAAGTAAAAGCTGACGAAGGAAAATTCATTGGATACTCTGCCACTTCCAAAGCCTACAGAGTATACCTTACAAGATCTCGCAAAATCGTAGAAAGTATCAATGTTTCTTTTGATGATTCTTTCCAAATGACTTCTGAGCAAAAACCGTTCAGAACTCGAACTTAAAAGAGAAACCTCTGGCATCTCGCAAACGAAAGAAGACTTGAATCTTCTATTTTTAGAGATGTTCCATGATGACATTGATCCTTCTGTTGGAACCATCAGAGTTTCTGAAGAACCATCCTCTGTTGGACAAAATCCTACAGGTATGACTCTAACTGGTCCAAATAATGCTTCATCTTCTTCTATAAATACTACAGATGCAAATGCCGAAGAAGAAAATACAGAAGATGAAACATCAAGAAAAACGACCACAGAAGCTGCTGAAAAACAAACTCCACAATCCACAGAAGAACCAATTACAGAGGAAAGTGAGGACCAAGACTATACATCCTCAGAGGAACAAACTCCACCACCACTCATACCAATCATTCCACAAATGGTAGAATCTTCTACCAAGGTAAGAAGAACGACAGAGGCTATACAAGAAGAAGATCCACAAGAAGCTTCTGAAGAAAGGTTCGATGACATTGATGACCATCTTCCTCGCACCACTCAGTGGACAAAAAGCCATCCTCCAAGCCAAATAATCGGAGAACCTTCTGACTCAGTAAAAACCAGGTCTGCCACTGCTAATTTTTGTTTCTTTACAAATTTTATTAGTGTGATAGAACCAAAGAAGATTTCTGAAGCACTAGATGACCCAAACTGGGTAGACGCCATGCAAGAAGAACTTCTGCAGTTTGAGCGTAATAGAGTATGGACTTTCGTACCTCTGCCACGAGGGAAACAGGCCATTGGGACTAAGTGGGTCTATAGAAATAAGAAGGATGAAGATGGAGTGGTCATCAGAAACAAAGCACGATTGGTGGCCAAGGGTTATAGACAAGAAGAAGGCATAGATTACGATGAGACTTTTGCTCCTGTCGCACAGCTCGAAGCAATAAGAATATTCTTAGCCTTCGCAGCCCACAGAGGTTTTAAAGTCTATCAGATGGACGTAAAATCAGCTTTTCTCAACGGTGAAATCCAAGAAGAGGTTTACGTAAATCAGCCACCAGGGTTTGAAAGCTCAAAGTTCCCAAGGCATGTATACTACCTTGAAAAGGCTATGTACGGACTGAAACAGGCTCCAAGAGCATGGTGCGAACGACTTTCTACCTTTCTTCTAGTAAATGGCTACGACAGAGGTACAACAGATACTACCTTATTCTATAAACGTAAAAACAGTGAAATAATGCTTGTACAAATCTATGTGGACGACATAATTTTTAGGTCTTCTAACACAGAAGAGTGCAAAAGTTTTGAAAAACTCATGCAGAGTGAGTTTGAAATGAGTATGATGGGAGAACTAACATTCTTCCTCGGACTCCAAGTCAAACAAACATCAGAGGGAATTTTTATAAATCAGGCCAAATATGTCTCTGACATTCTTTTCAAGTATAGCCTCTCTGATACCTCTGCAATGAAAACTCCAATGGCCACTGGAAATAAGTTATCCTTAGATCCAGATGGCATCTCTGTAGAATGCACTCTCTACAGAGGCATGATTGGATCTCTGTTATACTTAACTGCAAGCAGACCTGACATTATGCATGTCACATGTCTTTGTGCACGTTATCAAGCTAATCCAAAGAAATCACACTATGATGCTGTGAAAAGAATCTTTAAATATCTAAAGGGGACCAAAAATCTCGGTCTCTGGTATCCACAGAACTCTGGTTTTAGTCTTAAAGCTTATACAAATTCAGACTATGGAGGATGCATGCTCGACAGAAAGAGTACCTCTGGGAGTTGTCAATTCCTAGGTGGTAAACTAGTCAGTTGGACCTCCAAAAAGCAAAATTGTGTCTCAACATCCACTGCAGAAGCTGAATACGTTGATGCTGCTAGCTGTTATTCTCAGGTTCTATGGATGAAGACTCAGCTAAAAGACTACGGCCACATCCTATTCAAAATACCTATCTTCTGTGATTCCAAGAGTGCCATTGCTATCTCTGCCAATCCTGTGCAACACTCAAAAACCAAGAGCTTCTGCAAGTTCCAACAGAGCCACAAAACCTCTGCGAGTAAAAACTCTTAACTAAAAATCCTATTTGATCCTCTCCAATGCTTTTACAAAACGTTTTGGTTAAAAAGGAACCCCACAGAAGTCATGATAACAATGAGATATATGAGAAAGGGATACACATCAAAGATTTTCAAAATCACAGAACTTCTGTAAACTACAGAAGTTCTGTCAATCTGTTACTTGGGCATTTCTGTAGTAATAACGGTTACTTTTACTGAGAGTGAATTACATGTGGCTAAGAATAACCCCACGGGCCTAGCATTAATAGGCCGCGCACGACGTCCTGTCATCCTCTGACATGGCCTACGTGTCCCATTTTCATTGGGCGTACATGGAACGTTTTCTGTGGAAAGTTGAACCCGCCGTTCTAACTTGAGTTCGGATTCCAAATTTTAATCCATTACCATATATTTTACTCTTTCGAATTCTACCGTTTTACCCTCCTATAAAAACCAAGCTTACCCTCTCATAAACTTTTTACAAACTCTCATTCTTCTCCGGCGAAACCTGCAAATTTCTTATTCTCAGTACCAAATGGCTTCATCTTCTCAAGCTATCTCCCCTGCACACTCTCCGGCGACCTCCCCAGAACATTCACCTGCTCATTCTGAACATTCAGAAAACCCCAACCCTGCCCAAAACATTGAACTAGAAGATTCCGGCGATTCAGCAGACTTTGCTCCAACCACACATCTTCAAAACTTCATAGCAAAGGATCATTTCGAAAAAGTACTACCAATCAAATCCAACAATTGGTATTTGGTCCCCTCACCCACTGCTTTCGGCGAAGCCCATGCCATTCTTCTAAACATAATGGAAAATCATATCCTCTTCCCTTTACTCTCAAGAACCCCAAAGAAAATTCCAGTAAGATATCTGAACCAGTTTTGGCAAAGTTGCCGATTTGATAAAGATGATTCTCTTATCAAAGGATACATTTCAAGACCCGACAAATCTGAGCATCTGGAAATCAAGTTCAATAGAACAATGTTCTCACTTGAATTCAACCTACCAACAAGGGGTCTTCTTGGATTAAAGAAGTACGCAGAGCAACCAACAGACGACGAGATCTGTCGTTTCCTAGAAATGCTTGGGTACAACACACCACTGAGGAAGAGAAATGACTTCCGCAGAGGCAGATTGCCACCTCTGTGGAACACCTTGTTCTCAATTCTTAACAGATGCCTGACAGGGAAGATAGGCAGTATTGACCAGAGCTCATATCAGATATTAACCATCATGTATGGGGTTTACTATGATCTCCCACTGGATTACGCGACCATAATGATGCAAGAGATCATTAACACCATCGACAGAAAGAACAACACAAGAAGGGTCAAAGAGAACGATCCTAAGTTTCTACCACCTCTGCAATTCCAAAGAATATTGGGAGTCTTGTTCGAACCTCTGTTGCTAATACAGAAATGGCCAATGGAAGGGCCAATTCCCAAACAGTTCCCAATGAGCAAAAATATTCCCACTGATCATGTAGATGGCTACACACACTGCAGACCTTTGTCAAAGAAACTTCTGAAGTATGCCTCGAATAAAACCCTTAAGAAAGAGTATATACGCGATCATAGAACTCCTAAACCGAGTCCTATGACACCCCCGCATTTAGGTGTCCCCCTAGGAACAATGATTGCAGAACCTCTTTCCACTCAAGAAGAAAAAGATAACAAATTAGCAAAACACATGGCTATTCAACTTAGCTTCATAGCCAAACGTGCAAAGCTCATGGGAAAGAAGTCCTCTTCAAAATCTTCTGTTTCTACTCCAAAATCAAAAAGGAGGAAAACTGCAGAAGGCACCTCTACAAGCGCTGCAGAAGATCAACCTTCACCTCCTCATGCCACAGAAATTGGCTCCTCTGCTCCTCCCTCTTCTCCAAAACAGAAGAAGAAAAGAAAATCAAAAACCACATCTGAAGGGGCACCAAAACCTAAGAGGAGGAAAACCAAAAAGAAGCATGGTAAATCACTTGAGAAATTGGTTACCATAGAAGAGGAAGCAATCGAAGAAGAAAGAACTGCAGAAGAAGAAGATGCAGAAGAAGAAATGACAGAAGAGGGATATCAATCGCCCCATCAATCCCCAGATCGATTTGCTCACCAAGGAAACATTAACGATTTCCTACAGAACCCCGACATTGCCAACACTTTAAATACAGCAGGGTGGACGGCACGACCTCTCGACCACCATTCCCCAGAAGAACAATACTTCTCTATTTCCGGCATTGACACACATCTGCAAGAAGATGATCAAACACCCAGAGATCAATCAGCTGAGACACCTATTATTCTACAGAACCCCTTCATTCAGCAAGGATTGGACGTTCACAGAAGGAGTCCAAGCCCAGCTTCAGAAGAAATAGGACAAACAGAAGCTCAGTGGAATAGAGATGAAGTAACAGAGACAAGAATGGAGGTCTCAGAGGTAGATTCAGACGAAGAAGAAGCTGTCTGGATACGAAAAGGTCTCTATCATCCACATGTCATGAAGTTATACGGCTCTCATCAAATGTATGACTACTTAGGCACGGAGCAAAGAACTTCAACAGTGGATAGGGTAGAAACATCTGGAGGAAAAGAAAATGTAAAAGAAAAAGATGTCGAAGATGAAGAAGGCACACATCCCTCACCCCCTCCCAGTGCAACCGACACATCTAACTCCGCAGGTCTAGCTGCAGAAGGAGTTATTGAAATAGAGCAGCACAGCTCGATCCAAACCCAACCCAACCAGCCAGAAGTCACTCTTTCGACTTCTGCGCCCACAAAAACCGGGGAATCCATTCCTAGGGAGTCTCCTCAAAGAGACTCACCTATAGTTCGTGATCAATCGCCCCAGATCACACTAGAACACCCTACAGAGGAATTCGTTTCCTCTGCCACGCACGAAATAGGGCCAACCCTTCTTTCAGAGAGAAGTAGTGAGCACAACGACGAAGAGACTCTAGACAAGTCTCCGAGTCAACAGAAGGATAATCTAGTACCCACCTCTGAAGTGGATCTAGACAATGTCGTTCACAGAACTTCTGTAGAGTTTGAAGCACTAGATGCTTCTGCTCGAAGATCAGATGGAAATCCTTCCACCCCCAACGTACAAACAAGGGTGAACGAAGGTGTCCCAGGAGCAGGGACTCACTCTGGAGACGAATGTGTTCCTCCAGAGGTTACACCAGGGACACAAGTATCAAGGGATGAGTTCCAAACCCTTGTCACCTCTGTGAACCAAACCATGAAAGAGTTGCAAAGCTCTTTCACATCTTTTGCAGAGAAAACATCAACGGCCTTGCTGAATCTGAACACCAAAATGGACAATTTGTCCACAGAGGTGAAAACAGCCATCACAGAGATGAAATCTTCTGCGCAAACAACTGCAACAACTACAGCCACTTCTGCTGCTAAAGATTTTGGAATTACCGCAACTTCTGCATTCAAGGAATCAGTAAAACATTTCCTTGAACAAATGAACAAGCAATCCAACAAATCACAGAGCATCACACCAGCAGATCTACAGAAGGCTCTGCAAAACGTTCAAGAAGAGGCAATGCGCAACACAATACTGATGCAGCCTAAAGACTACATGACCAGAGCACAGCTAACAGAGCTCGGCCAAAATGTCATAAACCAGGTCACTGAAGTCATTGTCTCCTTCACTACTGCAAATGCCAACTACGTCAAAGAGTTCAGAAAAAGTGTCGGCAGAATGCGCTTCAACACAGAAGCAGAGCTTGCAACTCTTTTCGGCCTCTGTGATGATGTATATGCGAAGTTGATGGCCGCATGAGCAGAACTACCAAAGAAACCCAAAGCTTCCTGCAGAGCAGAGGGTACTTCTGATAAAAGTCAGGATGATTCTGATGATGACCATCCTGGTCCATCAGATAATCCTGAGGGGGAGAATATAAGGGAGAAAGCTACGACCAGAGGAATATAAGCTCCACCAATCGCAGCAGAACCAATCAGTCAAGCCCCTCCAGAACAAACCCAAGATCAACAACAAAATCAACAGACCACAGAGACAACACCCATCTCTGTGGAATCAACTCCTGAAGAAACCAATATTCCAGAAGCTGATCAGCATACCACAGAGGCAACAACTACCCCTGTGGTAATCAACTTGGAAAAGAGTCCTTCAACAAAATCAACAGAAAAACCCCAAACCATACCAAGAAGAAAGTCGATTGCCACCAAACCAAAAAGAGCAACGACCTCTGCGACCTCTGCTTTTTCTATTCTGAGAAAGATGCACAATACAATGTCTGATCGAATGTCGCAGAGAGAAGAAGAAAGGCACAGGTTCACATTAGCTTTCAAAATGGCAAGAAGATTCGATGTCCAATCTTCACCAACAGAAATAGAGCTCACAGAAGAAATCACCAAAGAACCTCCAACAGAGGTTACAGAGCAACTCAAGCCAACAGAACCATCGCCACAAAAGTCCTCTAAAACACAAGTGTCAAAACCTACAGAGGCAACCATCAAGCCAACAGAAGCACCAACCTCCAAACCTACAGAAGAAACAGGTTCTGCACCTCCAAAAGCCAAAGACAAGGGCAAAGCAATACTGACAGAAGAGCCCAAGAAAAAGAAATCATTGCCCAAGCCTACAGAGAAATTGATGAAGAGCGCCTTTGATGCCTTTCAAACTCCAAAGCCTGAAGAAGAGGATTGGGCATATGGATTAAAGCCTCTGACAGACATTCCTCTAACTGGCAGAGCTGCAGAAATTGTTCAAAAGATGGAGAGTCTCAGAAGACAAGTACCACAACCTGGTCCAACACATGAAGAGATGGAAGAAGTGGTATACAAATACCTCTATAAACAAACCTTTCAGACCAATCATCCAACAGATCATGTGACAGATTCAAGGATCAGAGAAGAATTTGAGAACATCTTCACAAGGACAAAGCCAAGAACCAAAGCAGATGTCTTCTCAATCCACAAGATCAAAAAGGTAATCTTCTGCAAGTTCTCCTTTACAAGAACCTATCCAAGGGTCAGGTACAATCTTTACAAAGTCAGAAGAGAAGACAATTCAGAAACCACCTTCGCTGATGCTGACCTAAGAAATATCAATCCTTATGATCTACCTGACCTTCTGCAATGGACAAAGGACAACTACAACACAGAGGCAAACACCAGAGCCTATCAAGTATTAAGAAAAGCAATGAGGGAAAAGCTTCTGATCTTCAGTATGATAGATTTTCAACTGGGAAAGGATCTTGGTCTCAAACATCTAAATTTACGACCACCAGAAGATCGCTGCCCACCCAACGCCGTGCCCAACTCTATCATTACAGAACCAAGATTCGGGTTAGTATTTCAAAACCCACAAGGCGAAATCAAACTATTTGTGTGCATGGATTGTCAAAAGTACGCAACTAGTACTCTGAACAAGTTCAGAGCAAGCCTTGTAAAATACAGAGGTACAGAGAAAATGGATAGAGATGTTGCAGATACTTTCATCAGAGAGATTGATGCCACAATTCGCCTAAGAGAACTCTGCATCAGTTTCTACAAAGAGATCAGAAGAATCGGAAGAGACAACAGAAGTTACAACGATTTCAAAGATGCCAAAATCTGATTCTCAAACCTCAAATCTCTGCAAACCAAGTCAAAAGTTTATCTTTCATTGTACTCAAATGTAAAATGCCTCTGGCATATTTCTGAATGAAAGAACTTTCGAGGTATTGTTTAACCTCTGTCTTATCTAACTTAGCCTAATTAAACTCAAGTTCAATTTTTTATTTTTCACTACTTAGGGGGAGATTGTTAGCTTCAATCTTCCTAATCATAGAAGTATTTAGAAGTAGTGAAAAATAGGCTAAGTGAAGAAAGCCTCTTACAGAGGCTCTGCCGAACGTACCGAGAGATCAAGGTCAAGAAGCTACAGAAGCTAAAGAGGCGCCCTACAGAAGCTCTGTCATACGCGCAAAGAAGACCAAAGACTCAGAATCCGGTGAAGACTGCTCGTCTAAGGACCAAACAGCAGAACCTCTGTGGCACTTCACAGAGCCTCTTCGGTCTTCAACAAAGACTTAAAAGATATTTATAGTATCTTGCTACTGTTACAGGACCTGTTCATCAACTTGCATGGTAGCATGCCCTGTCCAACTGCAACGTGTCAAACTCTGGTTGGATTCAATAGGGCTTAGTACATAATAGACGGCTGCTGCATTAAATGCAATACAGCACGTCCAACTGTTCATGCCATCCGTCCAACTATTCATACCGTCCTTTGTGAATAGTAGCATATGCTTTATGGTCCCCTTAGAGTAGTATATAAGGAAGACTCATGTTGAGTTCTTCCTATCCATCGATCGATCAATCGAACAATCAAAACAAGAATTCAAGAGAGAAAAACATCACAAGAACACATAGCTTTAAACACTTTGAGAGTCATATCTGTTTTAAAAGCTTTGCTTACTCACTGTTCTTGAATCTGTTCTTAATATATATATTCAGTAAACTTTGAGATATTATTTCTTGTTCACTGTTTATTTATATTATGTTCTAAATCTATCAATCATATCTGTTAGTTATTCAAATACGCTTCCGCATCAAACATAAATTCGAACTAATAGATCTGACAATCTTGTATAAGCAAAACGGGAACCAACAAGTATAAATAGAGAACCCTACTTAATTCTTGAAGTACTCGGCCATCTCCTTCTCGCTGAACTAATGTGTGTTAGAAAACTATCCTTAGTTTTCTTATCTTTCTTTTCTCTCTATTTTCTAGTGCAAGAAAATCTGTGTGTTCTCATAGTTTGTTTAGATTAGGTTTTTAACTTGATATTATTCCGCAACAAACTGTAAATTGTTTGATTATATCAATAAACAATTTAGAAAGATAAAAATATGTGTTTGTATTCAACCCCCCCCCCCCCCTTCTAAAACTTGTATAACCTTCGGGACCAACAAATGTACTTGAAGGCAAGTAGGCCAGACATTATGTTTTCGACATTTATGTGTGCTCGCTTTCAATCAAAACCTAAGGAATCTCATTTAATAGTTGTTAAACGCATATTTAGATACTTGAAAGGTATTGCTGGTCTTGGCTTATGGTACCCGAAAGAGACAGGTTTTGAGTTGATAGCATACTCGGATGCTGATCATGCTGGCAGCATATTGGACTGGAAAAGCACGTCGGGTCATGTGCAGTTCCTGGGAGATGGCCTCGTCAGCTGGGTATCGAAGAAGCAGCTATGTGTATCTGCATCCACAGCCGAAGCGGAGTACGTTGCTGCTGTAAGCTGTTGTTCTCAAGTTATTTGGATGCGCACCTAGCTCAATGACTACGGCTTCACATATTCTAAAGTTCCTATTTACTGCGACTTGAAGAGCGCGATAGCCATATCCAGCAATCCGGTGCAACACACGAAAACAAAGCACATAGACGTTCGGTGTCACTTCATCAAAGACCACGTCGAACGAGGTATGATTGAACTCTACTTTGTTAATAATGAGCATCAGATAGCAGACCTATTTACCAAAGCCTTGGACGAAAAACAATTTAATTACTTAGTGTCCAAGTTAGGTATGCTAAATCTGACGGTTTAGCACATCTGAGTCAGATTCAGCTTCTATTCAATAACAAGGAATTGTTTACTCACCATCTGTTGGTCACACATTAGATGGTGGAGTTCACACTTCCTCGGTCTTGAACTCTATCTGCATCCGTCTCGTCTGTCAGTAACCTTTGTATTAATAAGTTAGATTCTTTCGTTAGTTTGTTCGTGTCGTTATTTGTGTGAATTTTTCCTTTCTGATTTTTTTCATTATTTTTCAGTACCCATACGTTTGATAGTTTGCTCATGTGTTCAGGGGGAGCACTGACACAAGGAAGTGCGTCTGTTTGTACGTTCAAGTTTTGAGGGGGAGTGACACAATTTATTGTTGCTATCAACATTTTTCTTGTGTGTCAAACTGTTTCTGTGTGCAAATCTTATTTTTCACATACTATCGTGCACATATCGAGGGGGGCCCAATTTTTTTTGAAAGCACAACTCAAGGGGGAGTGTCGTTAAGATAATTTAAAGGTTTGGGTGGAAAGTGGTAATTTCATAACTCAAAGGTGAAAATTTGTCAGTTTTTCAAAAGTACCCGGATACCGGATGGGTACCCGGATGAACAATCCGGACAATATTCGGATGGGACGTCTGGACACCCCACCCGGACACCGAGGTCGTATATAAATACCCGGACCACTACTATTACTCACTTTTTCCGGTTAATCTCAAAAACCCTCACTAAACCCTCTTTCGCACATGCATGCTCGATTCACTCACGATTTCGTCTCGATTTCGTCTCGATTTCAAGGTATGCTACTAGATTATTTCTCCTTATTGATTTTCGATCACAATCACACACACACTTCGACAAATCGGTCGATTTCTCGATCGATTGCCCAGTTTTTTCGACTGAACCATGTCGGTTCGTATTCCACTCGATTTGTGCATAGTTTTCCGTTCTTTTCAATCGATTAAGGGTGCCTTATGCAATGTAATGCTATTGGGAACAAGTTTGGTGTCCATAGTGATGAAATTTCTCGATTTGATTGAACCCAGATCGTCGTCCGGATAGTTTAAAAGTATCCGGAAACCCTTTCCGGAAACGTATGGTATCCGGTAAGTTTCATCTTATCCGGACAGTTCAACTTTTCTCTGGTAAGTTTCAATTATATTCGGTAAGTTTCAATTTTATCCGGAAGTTCAATTTTATCCGGTAACTTTCAATTTTATCCGGTAAGTTCAATTTTATACGTTAAATGCATTTTTTCCGATAAGTTCAGTTTTATCCGGTAATATATTTTGTCCGGCAAGTCCTTTTTATCCGGAAAGTACATTCTTTCTGGACTCTAGCCTTACTTGTCAATCATTCTGGTTTTTTGCAACGCGCCGATTTACGACAAGGTACGAACGTATTTTGATGGTCACCATTTCCTACTAACACTTTGTTTATCATGTACTACAATGGCTGGCGAACAACGACAATCCCCGATCCACGACGACGCTAATCCCGGAGACTTCATCAATGAGGCGGCCGACAATGCCCTCATTCCTACTGACGAGCTCCTCGAGATCGAGAGAAACAACCACCACCTCGATGCCAATGAATTTTGGCCTCAACGTCGAGTGGTAGTAGACATTTTGGCGGGCCATCCGCTCAACCTTGCTTTAACGGCCACAACGGACGTCCCGGTGCTTATATACAACAAGTGTGGCTCACAATCCGTGTGGTCACCTCTGAAAACAGCCAGAGAATCGAGGCCCGCCTAAACAACTTTCCGTTCGTACTTACACCATAATCCTTCCGTCAACTGCTTCAGCTTCTGAAAGCTACTGCCAACGGTCACGCATGCTATGATCCCAACGTCGACGACGACGTCCTATGTGCCGACATCCGTTCCTTGGGCTACAATCACGCATTGAACCGACCATCCACCTTTAACCATAAGTAACTAGCGCCTCTATGGTAAACGATGTTCACAATTGTACATCGGTGTCTACCATCCAAATGGAAGGGCATAGACCAGTGCAACGGGAACTTCCTTCGCCTCTTCCATGCCGTTGCCTTCAACCGCCACGTCAACTTCGCAGCGTTGATCTGGCACGAACTCGTAAAGAATATTCATGACAACGGAGGGAAGAAGGAACGCCAGTTCATTCCTTTCATTCGATTCCTTCAACTGGCGATCCGTCATCACATGGATGCCAACCCTACCATTCCTCGTCGACCCAATCACCAGGTATGTCCATCCTTTAGCCTACACTACCTGGTAATCCGCAACCCGTCAAACGCACAACCCATGCGTCTTTCTGAAGCCCTACTGGCCTACGCAAGTCCTACAGCACCGAGTGTGTTAGCTTATAGGCGAGAGTTAGGACTTGGCGCTTTGATGGTCCAGCCAGAGCCGGAGGGACCTCCCCACGGAGCTAGACCCGAGATACGTGAGGGTCCGAGAACTCTAGGAGGGATAGTTCGGGTAGCTGGGGCTCCCGGATGGGGTGCGATGAGACACAATATGGGGAAGGGAACAGGAGAGGGCGGTGTTGTAGACTTACATGCTGGTACAAGCCAACACACCCGACCCTCTACATCCACAGGCCGACAACTCCATCCCTCCAACACAACCTCTACCACCCGCATCATTCCCATCTAATCTACCGAACCGTCGACTACCCTACATGAGGTTCCTGTTATTAGTGACCCCTTACTTGAAAGAGACGCCGACACGGAGACAAATGAACCACAATCGCCCTTAATCAGATATTCCTCGTCTGACTCTGAAAGCACAGACTCCGATACCGACCAGACCATTCGCTTAACACAAATACCACCTCGTATTGAAAGTCATCTACCTCAAGTCGAGGAATCTCCATCTACCTCTACCACACCCTCTACCACCTCCACCCCTGATCCAAATACGGAAGTTATAAGGAGAGCAGAAAGAGATACGGTCGAAAATACACAAATTGCGAGAGGGAGAGAATTGAGATAAAAAAGAAACAATGAGAGAGCGAGCTTATTAGAAAAGCAAGTGTGTGAGTTATCCCGAGCCCTTGTCAGCCAGGTAGCCACATCTGATATCTTGTCTCATTCGTTGGGACGGGGTATTGAAGAAGACGGCATGGACCTAGCGACGCATTTACACGCCCCCCTAAGCCACTCAAGTGACTCTCAACAGTTACTTGTTTCAACTTCGCGCGGGGATTAGCACATAATCTACCATTCTCTCACTCGGAGAGTTTCGGTATTGAAACAAGAGAAAGGTTGTCCCCGTTCTCGACTTCTTTCAATGCACAATCGTGTCTAGGGCCATTTGATGAATAATTCTCTTTGTCTAGGACACTATCTACTACTGCTACTATCGGTGATGTAAGTGAACCAATCGGAACACCCGGAGTATCTCTACCACTCGGTGGAATATGAGGATCGGGTGGTAGTCCTACCACGGCTATCATCATGCCAACCGTGAACGTAGGCGGTACTACTATTACCTCAATGGGCAATCTATGTGATCCTGGTGTTAGTTTACCCGAATTCGTTTCAAGGATATACATGCACGGTGCCTTAAAGGCTGTACAGGTCGAGCTGACAAAGGACTTCAAAGCAGAGCTGGATAAAATCTGAAATTTGTTGAAAGGAAAGGAGAAATCCACCACCTCCGTCTGCTACAACAAATCCACCACCTCCGTCTGCAACTGTACAAGCATCTTACTCGGTGGATTAACTCAAAACCATGCTTATTGCCCAACTGCTTCAACAATCCAACACAGATTCTTCTTCCGAAGCCGATCTGATGTCCTTGCTACGCACCCAGGTATCATCTCAACCAACACAACTCACAACCCGACTCGACCAGATTGACTCGACCCTTCGGAACGTCCAAAATACTCTTGAAACTCTATCCGAATGGGTCGCCACTCTAGAGAACACTTGTAAGAGTCAATCTCAGGGACTCAAGTGCACGCACAATGACCAGGATGATCCTGATCACCATGAGGGGGAGAACAAGCGCCAATGCCTACCTGAGTCTGAGCCGGTAAATGTCGACAATGTATTAGAGGTTCAACCGGAACCGTCTATTGTGGCAACCACCAAAGATCAGCCACAAAATTAGTTAAGTTTGGTCGACATGGTAGTTGACATAGATATCTCAGATGAAGAAGACCCAACGATTGAAAATCCTGAGGGAGAAAAACAACAACGGATCGAACTCACAGCAATTGAGCGGCCAGCGCTAGAAATAATAGATCCAGAATCAGAGATCGACCCGGAAACAGAAAACCTATGGCACGAAAAAGCATTTAGTGCGATTAATTCCGAGGTCGACAAGATCTTTCCAACCGCAGCTGATGAAGACATAGATTATGATCAGTATCTTCTTCAAGACGTTCAGAGTACACCATCCACTATTCCTAATCTGCTCGAAACTTTCGAACCAGCTCTTCCAACATCTCCTCAACCTGAATCTGCATTGAGTCAACCCAAACAACCAGTGAAGTAGGAGAAGATCATCATCTTAATTCCTTATCTGGAAGACTCCCTGGAGAATCTCTTCGTTCACCGGTTAAGACCTCTCGACCCAGTTATGTGCCATGGAATCTCAACATTTAATGACACTGGTCGTACACAATATCTGGAGATCATGAAGCGATGTCAAGCAGTAAAGAATGTCAGAACCAAACAAAGGATAACCAAGATCACAAATATTTAGTCAAATCCCATCTTCCAAGGTCAGGAGCCACGGAGCCAGAAGATCGTTCGACGATCCTACTTCTGATGTCATCCCCTTTTGTTTCCCTCCCTGTTGAATATCCCAACTATTCTCTATCCAATTGCGGGATGGATCATGAAAGATTTTGTCTTCAGATGCCGATAAGGAATTTGATGCGTCGGGTTTGGTTGGTTGCCCGAAGGGCTATCTGATCCGATATCTAGTTTTCACCGTTACAAGGGAAGACGAGAAAGATTGGACGTTCTCTGAAGCCGATTTCAAGAACCTGCGACTGAATGACTTCCATGACATTCTGAGAGGTCTACGAACCAGAACCATCAGACCTCTCTACGTCACCAAAGCACTAGAAGCGGTAAAACGATTCCTGAAATGCGCTATCTCCATGTCATACATTACAGATTTTCATATGGGAATCGAGAACAGGTCAAAGAAGATAAATTTGCTTAAACCCGATCAGTAAGCTCCAGAATTGAAGATATACCCTGTCAACACGATGCTATTCGAACCAGAATTCGGAATTATCTACCTCAATGCTCAAGGTGAAAAGAAAATTTCTCAGATTCAGTCAAGTTAACCGTTAATACGATGGAACCTTGATGATGGTCAGACAATCACTGAAAGATATTATCGCCAAGGAAGAACAGATCCCGAAGACATTCATGGGAAGCCTTAAAGAGCTGAACGCCCGAGAAGCCTTGGAGTTAGTCGAAGACCAACTCGAGTTCCGCAAATCAATCAGAAGCTTTGAAATACTTTTTTCCATACGAAAAAAATATGTTCCGAACTGGCGCGACATTGAACTTCAATTCAAAGGGGGAGATTGTTAGGGCCAAAATGTTAGTTGAATGGAAGTTCAAGGGTGTATTTTGTAAATACCTTTAATAGGTATAAATAGTTTGCTTTAGCTTTATGATTAGGTTAATCGTTCATTATCATTGTAAACCTCTCTGAATGACATTAAACCTTTGAATGAATATCATATGGATGACAACTCGAAATCACTCTTTGTTATTGATTGTTGATTAATCTTGTTGTTGATATTGCACTAATCTAGGATCTACTGGGACCTTTTCCATTGTCCAAAAATTGTGCCTACATATTGGTAGTTGTAGATTATGTGTCTAAATGGGTGGAGGCTATAGCTTGCCACTCTAATGATGCTAAAACAGTTGTCAAGTTTCTTCAAAAGCACATCTTCGCTAGATTTGGTACACCCCGTTCCTTAATTAATGATGAAGGCACTCACTTCATAAACAACTTATTAGAGGAAGTCCTGAACAAATACAATATCCAGCACACAGTGGCCACTACTTATCACCCGCAAACCAATGGCTTGGCTGAATTGTCAAAGGAGATTAAAGGAATCTTAGCCAAGGTAGTCAAACCACACCAAAAAGATTGGGCCTCCAAATTGTATGATGTTTTGTGGGCCTACCGGACCGCTTACAAAACCCCTATTGGAATGTCACCATATAAGTTGGTTTTTGAAAAAGTTTGTCACCTGCGTGTAGAATTAGAACACAAGACCTATTGGGCCATAAAGGAACATAACATGAGTTTGGATGAAGTCGGAAGAAAAAGGACTCTACAACTCTGTGAATTAGAGGAATATAAGAATTTCTCCTATGAGAATGCCAAACTTTACAAGGAAAATACAAAAAAATGGCATGATAAGCAAATTCTTCCAAGGAGTTCTCTGAGGGACAACAAGTCCTACTGTTTAATTCTAGACTCTGGTTATTTCCTGGAAAATAAAACTATAGGTGGATGGGACCATATCAGGTTGCAAAAGTTTATCGTTGTGGTGTTATTAAACTGATTGATCCAGAAAAGGAAACAACTTTCAAGGTAAACGGACAAAGGGTAAAACAATTTATCGAACCCCCTGCACTGATACAACAACCTCTTAAGGTTGTTCACCTCCTAGAATGATAAAAATATGTGAGTTCTTGGATTTTTAATTAAATCCAAGGAAATGTAAATATTGTTTTAGAAAAGAAAAGAAAACATTTTTTATTAAGAAAATAAGAAAAAAAAATATTTTAAAGGGTTGTTTTAAAAGAAAGGAAATTTTCAAAGGGAGCTATGGTGATTTCAAATTAATGAGAAAAATAAAAGTTTTCAGCCTATGGCCAAATTTTTACAAAAAAGGGGGATTAGAAGCAATTATTGATTTTGGGTTTAAGGAAATAAAATCTGATTTATGTTGGACTCAAAAAACAATTTGACCCAAGACGATTGATGAAACCAATACTCGGCCCATGCTGATTTTTGGATTTCACAGTCTCAGCCCAAGTATAATATCTTGTGGACCTTAAACATTTTCGGCCCAGATTTTTGAACTCTAAATGGTGGCCCAAAGCAACAAACCGATTGGGCCTTACAAACTCTCGGCCCAAAGTAATATATGATTAGGAATTTAAAACCTTTTTGGCCCATGGTTGTGTTGGGTTGTTAACGGTAATTGGAATCTAGTTAGGATACAATTGGGTTAACAAAAATCTCACTTAGTTCAATTAGTTAACTTAATTGGATTTTTATCCGATTCTCAAGGTACACAGCGGTACCTTCATTTAATGAAAATTGTCAGATTGGAAGCTGTAACATGCAGAGGATAAGAGACATCCTCTTCCAAAATCAAACATCCAATCTCTTCTACACACCTTTTCCTTTCTCGATCATCTTTGCCGGAAGTACATCACCACTGGCGTTGATGCTGTCAAATCAGCCACCTAACCGGACACCCCCCCCCCCCCACTTTCCATTTCCCGATAGAAAAAAATCGACTCCTCGTCTTCCCCTTCTTATGTCGACCATCGATTCAAGATTGAAGAACACCCAATTCCATTTCACAACCCCGCCTCTTTATCTAAAACCACCATCGTCGCCCTCACCATCCCGTCACCGGCAGAAGCTTCGACGCTCCTATCGAACTTCTTCCTGTTTCATTTTACTTCGCACACCACAAATCGAAAACCATTCATCCTTAATCGACACCTATGAGTTTTGCTTGCTCCGATAACCATCGCGCATTCGATCAAAACCCTTAAAACATAACCTTAACCCGTCGATTGTTTCCGCCACTCGTCACCGCCATGAACCGCCGCACCCACCACCAGACTTATTCATTCGGGTCTTCGTCGGAGGTAAGAATGACACTTCGAAATCTGCTGGACAGAACCTTCACCGCCATAGCTGATTTCTTGGGACTTGGGATCTCGTCGACACCACAGCGCCGCCGTACGCCGCCACCACCTTGTTATCCAACCGCTCAGTATGCTCTCTCTCACTCCCGATCATCGCCCCCTCCTGATTTCCCATATGTGGTTGTGTTAAACTCACGAGGTGAACCGGCCTTAAACCAACCGTCGGCATTCCGACCGGTCCGACGACACCCATCGTTGAATCTTCAATATCCACTGGTGGCACCTACGATCGTACCCACTGGCCACCGACAATACCGAACCACTACTTCTCCAACACTTCCAATCACCACCATAACACCACCCACTGCCACCATAACACTACCTACTGCCACCACAACCCTACCCTGTACGTCCACTACCACCCCTCTCACACCCCTCACCTCTCCTATACCCACTATCCCCGTACAAAATAGCCAACCCCCCACTTCGAACCAATATACTCGTATGTATAAATTCGTTGCCACAAAGAAGTTGAATCCACTTAAAAAGATAAAGATAGCACAAAATGAAGCGGTTGTGGATTCGGACAATGATGAGGATGATGCAACAAGCAATGTCCCGGGCACAAATCCTACTCCTAAGGCACCTACGGTCGACAAGGATAAAACGAAAGTGGGTAGTCCTTCTAATTTAAATATACCACGTGTGCACTTGTTTAGTTGTCATGAAGCATTTGTTAGGCACAAGGCATTTGCTAAAAAAATCGGACTAGCTCCGAAAGGTTTTCACTATCGCATTTTGTTGGCACACCCACACTTTCAAAGCACTATCACTGCACTTGGTTGGGAATTACTTTGTAGCATCCCTAAACCATACAGTGTTGATTGGGTACGTGATTTCTACACCGTACTGTCTATCAGAAATGGTTTAGAAATCACAGTGAGATAAACCCATGTTTGTTACTCTGTCACTGCTATAAATAATATTTTGGGATTGGAACCACCTCCGGAGAAATCCGAATTTTGGAGACTTAGAAATTATGCCACTGACACGGACCTCGAAGATGTTCTTAAACGGATTGCCGATGAAGGGTCAGATTGGTCATACACGGGGCACACACGTGTTTTTCCCACTCAGTGTTTAAAACCTGAAGCAAATGTCTGGTTTTACTTTTTAAGACACACTTTGTTTCCCATGACACATGACACAAGTCTATGCATGGTCAGAGTTTTCATTCTCTACCGTATTATGGAGGGCCACAAATTTATTATTGGCCAGCTCATCTCCAATAACATCCATGGAGGTGCAGATAGGTCTAGTGTACGCATGCCGCATCCCACCATAATACACTCTCTAATGGAAAGAGCCAAGGTTCCCAATTTATCCACGGACCATTTTTCGAAACATAAAATGGTTATGGATAAAATGAACGTTGAAAGGCTTTTACGTAACAACACGTACCTCCAACCGAAAAGTGAGAACGATGGTTTGGCTACTTTAGAGGCAACCCTTCGGTTATTTAAAAAGGAAATCAAGGTTGCACTAAGAGAGCAACGACGGTTTATCACTAAATAGATCACAGAAACCTATGATGACCATTGGGAAAAAGTCAAGAGATGGATGAGAGAGACGACAGAAGAGATAAATACATGGTTATGTTACGAGAAGGCTCGGGATGATGCAATGAGAGCCATTTGGAGAAAGGAACACCCTGAAGTGCTAAAGACTCTACTACCTTCACCTCTTATGGCAGTCAGCTAAGAGGCACCCTACTCATTCTGAGTAGGACAGGATTTTTCTGATCACCACCCTTTTATTTTCTTGCATAATATTTCGTTTAATAGTTACTAAAATTAGTGAGTCGGGGATTGTGTTGGTTTTTTATTGGAAAGGTGCAATTTTTCTATTTTTATGTACCCATGCATTTCATGCACGCGAATCACATGTGAATTGTTGCTAGTTTCGTTTGATAGTATGATAGCCTCATTAATTCAACTTGTTTCTCACTTGTGTTTTGAAAGCATAACTAGAACTAGCCTCGGAACTTTATGCTTTCACCGTTTTTTTGGAATAAAATTTTTGTACACACCATACACTTATACCACACATCTTGCCAAAAAAAATTGGTTTGATTCATTCAATGTTCAATGAGGACATTGAACCCTTCAAAGTTTTGGGGAGGAGATATGGTTATTCATTCATACCATATCAATTGTGCATATCTCAATGCATACCCACATACACACAAAATTCAAAAAAATGCACAAAACGTGAAAACACTCATGCCAAAAGAGCAAAGATCTATAATTGTTTTACGTGCATACAATTGTGTTAAAGACACCAAGAGACCAATGTGTCCACATGCATTCCTCAAATGAGAAGATGGCAAAAATTGTTATATTTAGAAAGTGGTCAAAGGCAATGCATCCCAAAATGAAAAAAGCCGATTGCATAACCGTTCCTTTTGTGTGCAATTGTTTTTTTCCAGTTAGGCAAATAGTTGTTTGGCTAGCATATGGTTTGATGTGTTTTGAAGTACAAGTTGAGGAATATTAGTTTATGAAAGGCTATCATCACTTACTAGCTAATTAGTTTCAGTAAAATCATTGTGAGACAAATGCATGTATGTCGGGTCTATGAAAATTGCAAAGATTTTTTTTCTTTCCTTTTTTTTTAATCAATAGTGTTTAGCTCAAAATTTTCTTTTTAATAAAGTTGCTTGAGGACAAACAACAGTTCGAATTTGCGGTTGTGATCGGGTTATTTATTTAACCCTATTTAAGACGCTTAATTCCAATTTTGAGTTAATTTTATTAAACCCATTGAGTCGTTTTAGTCATTTTTAGTGTTTTTTTAGGAAATAAAAGTTTAATACTTTCGGGTATTAACTTGGTTCAAATTGCACCAAAAATCGCACCAAAAATCTAATTTTATAATTTGTGTATTTTTTAGGTTCCGAAAGACGGTTGTTTGGAGTGTATTATGAGCAAGAAGCGGTAAACAAGAATGCGGATTGCAATTTTTGGACGAAACCGAACACTCCAATTTTTGAAGACCGGGCTTACGATCTTTTGCAAAATTCTCTTGGGCCGGCCATGTCTATATGGGTCGAACTTTACTTGGATTTGTTTACAAACTCTTGGGCTACATACATTGTTATTTTTGATGGACTTTTGCATTTGTGATCATGGACCCCCATGGGTAATTATTGGGCATCAAGAATACCCATCCTTAATCCATTTATTAGTAGTAGGTTATATATAGTGAGCTATAAGCTTTCAGTTCTTAAAATCGTAGCTTGAGCTCACGGTTCGATCCACTTAGGTTCAACCCACTTTCGTTTATGAAACACATCAATCGTTGCATTACGAAACCGTTTCCTACTTTCATTTCTTATGGTTTTTACAAAATCTCACGGTTTCAATTACTTGCCATCAATCTCTTCTTAAACACTTACGGTTTTTAGATAACAAGGTCTCTCGGTTTTAATTACTTTTGCTACCTTTAGTTTTCATGCTCCCAAACAACATCGATCTTACTTTTCTTTGTCTACGGTTTTAACACAATCTCAACGCATGACTTCTATATAATTGGGTTCTAATTCAATTTCGTTACCATCATCAACCGAAAATCCGACTAATCATTTCAGGTCTCCAAACTCATTCGGTTCACGGTTAATTATGGTTAATGTCTTTGTTTAAATATCCAATAATTAGAAACCCATTTTCTTATTACGGCAAGTTTCCTTTATAATTCATGTGTTATTAATGAATCTCTTCAATCAATCGTTTTTAACCAATTAAATCTTTGTTAGTTAAATTGTTGGGTTTTTTAAGTAACCAAATCCATAGCTTAACGATTGAAATTATATTTCAATCGTAACCGGTGGTGGTTTACTTAAGGGTTCCAGACGTATAATTTTAGAAATTCTCGCTACAATTTCACATTTGAAACAAGATTTCCCATGCAATATTCAAACTCTGTCGTTAAATTCTCGCTCTATAATTCATGCTCTTATTTTAATGTCAGTTTACTTATCGCATTTTAATTTCCGCACTTTAACTTATGTCATTTAATTTTCTTGCACTTTACTTTATGCAATTTAATTTTCTCGCAATTTAATTTACGCAATTTATTTACTGTCATTTATTTCATGCACTTTAATATTCGCTTTATTTTCAAGAGTTAGTTACTTGCATAACAAGTTACGTTTTTCCGAGTAGATTTATTGTGAATTGTTTTATGCATTGTACATCTCCATTATTTACTTTTAAAGTTAGTACATCCTTTATAATTAGAAACCGAACGATGATGGGCTAAGCATCCTAGTTCGGGGTATAAAGTGAAGTTGGGACCGAGACCGATAATAAAGTAAAGAGGAGCATCGTATGGCATGATTGTCCAACGTTATTTAAATCAAGGTTATATTTTGTGGTGGATCACAAGTAATCAATTGAGAACTGATTAGTTGTATCATAAAATATCGGACTCTTGAGATAACTAAGGAATGTCGTCTCATCTTTTTATATAATTATTTATTTCATCCCAACGGATCTTTATACCCCATGCTTTTCTTTATAATTGATTTTTGTTTAGTTGTTAACCAAACCTCCAACAAAAGATTATCTTCGAATTCGCCATCTGAAACTCGCTTTTACAAACTCGACTTTTAAAGAAGACATTTTGCACGCTTCCCTGTGGGATCGATATTCGGTATATTGTACCATTATTACTTGTTTTGAGACGATAATAGATTGAGATGTATACTTGCGTCATGGTCTAGTTATAAACGTTTTTAAAGGGTCTTGGATTGGCTTGGTCATCTACACATGACCATTCCGCCATTTCTATGGAACATTAGAAACAACATTCAAGTTACTATTTATGTGTGCAACAATATTTTAAGTATATATAATATACGACCAACACCCAAACACAAGGTGTTGGGATTTTAACAAAGGATTTGATTACACATAGGAAGGAAAATGATATTTTGATAAACTATAAGGCTAGACCCATAAGGCTTATCAAAATGAACAAAAATATATCTAAGGGTCTTGGATTGGGCAACCACAAGGGTTATGGAGTATTGGTTAATATCTTGGGGGATGGCGGAATATCTAATCTGCCCATGGTTCAAATCCAGGCGTACACAACTTGTGATCACTGAGGTTTAATCTCAGGGTTGATGTCTTATAGCTATAATTTGCCAAGGGATTAGTCTAGGCATAACCAAAGACACCATTTTCAAAAAAAAAAAGGTCTTGGATTGGGGTTGGTCATCTACACATGACCATTCTGCCATTTATGTGGAACATTAGAAGCAACATTCAAGTTACTATTTATGTGTGTAACAATATTTTAAGTATATATAATATACGACGAACACCCAAACACAAGGTGTTGGGATTTTAACAAAGGATTTGATTGCACGTAGGAAGGAAATAGATATCTTGATAAACTTATAAGGCTAGACCCACAAGGCTTATCAAAATGAACAAAATTCTATTTAAGGGCCTTGGATTGGGCTTGGTAGTTTGGCGCATATATATTTAAACGGTCAAAGATTGGGCCTTCTTGGAGTCCTTTGAACTTAAAAGAGATTTTTTAAGCCGCGGAAAGCCTCTGGACGTCAAAAAATCAGTTTAACTGTCGATTAACCGCCAATTAACCGCCAAAACTATATATATTCGACCATTTTCCCTCCAAATTAATACATCATCATTATCCATCCCTTTTTCTTTCAAAATCGATACATGGACACACAAGGAAACTCGACAGATTTTCATTCTCGTGCAAGAACGTAAATATATAGTTGAATCCTCTAAGCGGACGTTCGGACTACGCACGAGTAGGGGCGAAATTCTGTTAAAGGACACTATGTTGCAAACCTCTATCTGATCATTAATCAATCAATTCCAAGTTAGTCTTTCTTCTCCGATTGATAAGAATTTCGATACATACTACACACACACACACACATATATATATATATATATATATATATATATATATATATATATATATATATATATATATATATATTCATTTGTTGTTGTTTTCATATAATTCACACGATTTTGCACTCAAACATATACATATATTTGTTAATTTTCTGGTTGCTCAACCTTGGTTCTAACACAAGGGTGGAGCCAAAAATATAACTTTGGGAGCTCCTGATAAATAAAACAAAAAAAATTAAAAAGATGATATAATGATAGTAAGAGCATCCACAACAATGAAATTCCATTCCAATTGCAAATGGGTTACATCAGCGCCACATCAGCTTTGCAATTATCTTGAAATTATCCTCCACAACAATGAAATTTCACCCACTTTCTAAAGTGACACCTCATCATAAAAACTATATTTTAATCAAATAACAACAAAACTACAATTAAATACTTTTTACTATAATTTAATATGAAATATTTTATTAATTAAATAATTATAATTAAATACTTTCTACAAAACATCACAAAACATTATTTGACATAAAGCAATTTCTAGTTTAGAAATTATTCCCTACAATTTCTTATACTATTCACTGTCACATCAGCAAAAAATACTGATTTGACATTTGCAAATTACCAAAACCAATTTCTAATTTAGCAATCATACTCACAACCACTACAATTTCTAATTTAGCAATTCTACATGGCACTTTTGCAATACAAATGAAATCCTAATGAAATCCTTGTTGTGAATGCTCAAAGAGCATCCACACACATCTTGCATAAGGCTTTACAAGATGACATGGCATGTCATGTAGCTTGCAAGAACTTGCAAGTGTAGAAATTGTTGGTTCCCGTTTTGCTTTAAACAAGATTATCAGATCTATTAGTTCAGGTTTAAGGTTTGATGCGGAAGCGTATTTAAAGAACTAACAGATAAGTTTGATAGATTTAGAACAAACTATAAATAAACAGTGAACAAAATATTATATCTCAAAGTTTACTGAATATAAATCAAGAACATGTTTATGAACCGTGAGTAAGAAAAAGCTTTAAAACAGATATGACTCTTAAGGTGAATAAGCTTTTTGTGTTCTTAATGTTGTTGTTTTGTGTATTTGTGTGTTAGGAAGAACTCAACATGAGTCTTCCTTATATACTACTCTAAAGGGAACCATAAAGCATATGCTACTATTCAAAAGGTACGTATGAATAGTTGAGAGGATGTCGTGAACAGTTGCAAGGATGGCATGAACAGTCAGACGTGCTATATTGCATTTAATGCAGCAGACGTCTAATATGTACTAAGCCCTACTGAGTCCAATCAGAGTTTGACACGTCGACGTTGGACAGGGCATGCTACCATGCAAGTTGATGTACGAGTCCTTTAACAGTAGCAAGATATTATAAATATCTTCAAGTCTCAGTAAGGACCACAGAGGCTCTGTAATGAGTTACATAGGTTCTGCGGTCTGGTCCTCTGGAGGAGTCTTCGCCGGATTCCGAGTCTTTGGTCTTCTTTGTTCGTATGACAGAGCTTCTGTAGGAAGCCTCTGCTGCTTCTGTAGCTTCTTGACCTTGATTTCTCGGTAATGTCGGCAGAGCCTCTGTAAGATGCTTTCTTCACTTAGCCTATTTTTCACTACTTCTAAATACTTCTATGATTAGGAAGATTGAAATATGCCAGAGGCATTTTACATTTGAGTACAATGAAAGATAAACTTTAACTTTGTTTGCAGAGATTGGAGGTCTGAGAATCAGATTTTGGCATCTTTGAAATCGTTGTAGCTTCTATTGTCTCTTTCGACTTTTCTGATCTCTTTGTAGAATCTGATGCAGAGTTCTCTTAGGCGAATTGTTGCGTCAATCTCTCTTATAATAGTATCTGCAACATCTTTATCCATTTTCTTTGAACCTCTGTATTTCACAAGGCTTGCTCTGAACTTGTTCAGAGTACTTGTTGCATACTTCTGACAGTCCATGCATACAAATAGTTTAGTTTCGCCTTGAGGGTTTTGAAATACTAACCCAAACCGTGGTTCTGTGATGATTGAGTTAGGTACGGCGTCCGGTGGGCAGCGATCCTCTGGTGGTCGTAAATCCAGATGTTTGAGACCAAGATCCTTTCCCAGCTGGAAATCTATCATGATGTAGAGCAGAAGCTTTTCCCTCATCGCTTTTCTCAACACTTGATAGGCTCTGGTGTTTGCCTCTGTGTTGTAGTTGTCCTTTGTCCATTGCAGAAGGTCAGGTAGATCATATGGATTGATATTTCTTAAATCAGCATCAGCGAAGGTAGTTTCTGAATTGTTTTCTCTTTTGACTTTGTAAAGATTGTACCTGACCCTTGGATAGGTTCTTGTGAAGGAGAATTTGCAGAAGATTACCTTTTTGATCTTGTGGATTGAGAAGACATCTGCTTTGGTTCTTGGCTTTGTCCTTGTGAAGATGTTCTCAAATTCTTCTCTAATCCTTGGATCTGTCACATGATCTGTTGGATAATTGGTCTGAAAGGATTGTTTATAGAGGTATTTGAATACCACTTCTTCCATTTCTTCATATGTTGGACCTGGTTGTGGTACTTGTCTTCTGAGACTCTCCATCTGTTGAACAACTTCTGTGGCTCTACCAGTTAGAGGAATGTCTGACAGAGGCTTCAATCCATGTGCCCAGTCAACTTCTTCAGGCTTTGGGGTTTGAAAGGCATCAAACGCGCTCTTCATTAGTTTCTCTGTTGGCTTTGGCAATGTTTTCTTCTTAGGCTCTTCTGTCAGTATACCTTTGCCCTTATCTTTGGTTTTTGGCGGGGCAGAAACTGTTGCTTCTTTAAGTTTGGAGGTTGGCACTTCTGTTGGCTTGATGGGGGTTGCCTCTGTGGGTTTTGACATTTGTGATTTAGAGGACTTTTGTGGCGATGGTTCTGTTGGCTTGAGTTGCTCTGTAACCTCTGTTGGAGGTTGTTTGTTGACTTCTTCTGTGAGCTCAGTTTCTGTTGATGAAGTATTGGCATCGAATCTTCTTGCCATTTTGAAAGCTAAAGTGAACCTGTGCCTTTCTTCTTCTCTCTGCGTCATACGATCACTCATTGTTGTGTGCATCCTTTTCAGAACGTCAGAAGCAGAGGTCGTTGCTCTTTTTGGTTTGGTGGCAATCGACTTTCTTCTGGGTATGGTTTGGGGTGTTTCCACAGAGGTGGGTGTTTTCTATGTGGTTTGTTCATCTGTTTCTTCCAAAATAATTACCTCAGGGGCGGTTGTTGCCTTTGTGGTTTGCTGATCTGCTTCTGGAGTTTTGGTTTCGTTAGGAGATGATTCCACAGAGATGGGTGTTGTCTTTGTGGTCTTTTGGGTTTGTTGTTGGGTTTCTTCTAGAGGGGATTGGTTGATTGGTTCTGCTGCGATTGGTAGACTTTGTATTCCTCTGCTCGTAGCTTTCTCTCTTAGATTCTCCCCCTCAGGATTATCTGATGGACCAGGTTGGTCATCATCAGAATCATCCTGACTTTTATCAGAAGTACCCTCTGCACTGCAAGAAGTTTTGGGCTTCTTTGGTAATTCAGCTCCTGCTGCCATCAACTTTTCACAGACATCATCGCAGAGGCCAATCAATGTCGCAAGCTCTGCTTCTGTTTTGAAACGCATTCTGCCGACACTCTTTCTGAAATCCTTGACATAGTTGGCATTTGCAGTTGTGAAGGAGACAATGAATTCTGTGACCTGGTTAATGACGTTCTGTCCGAGCTCTGTAAGTTGTGCTCTGGTCATATAGTCTTTTGGTTGCATCATTGTCGTGTTGCGTATTGCCTCTACTTGTACTTGTGATAGGGCATTCTGTAAGTCTGCAGGAGTGATGCCCTCTGCTCTGTTGGATTGCGTATTCATTTGTTCAAGGAAATCTTTGACAGAGTCCCTGAAAGCAGAAGTTGCAGTTGTTCCGAATTCCTGAGCTGCAGAAGTGGCTGTTGCTTTGGCAGTAGTTTCGGCAGAAGACTTCATCTCTGAGATGGCGGTTTTTACCTCTGTGGACAGATTGTCCATTTTGGTGTTCAGATTCAGGATAGCCGTAGATGTTGTCTCTGTAAAGGATTTGAAAGAGCTTTGCAACTCTTTCATTGTTTGGTTCACAGAGGTGACAAGGGTTTGGAACTCATCCCTTGATACTTGTGTTCCTTGTGTAATCTCTGGAGGAACACATTCGTCTCCAGAGTGAGTCCCTGTTCCTGGGACACCTTCGTTCACCCTTGTTTGTACGACGGGGGTGGAAGGATTTCCTTCTGATCCTCGAGAAGAAACCTGAGTTTCGATCTCTACAGAAGTTATGTGAAAAACAGTGTCCAAATCCACTCCAGAGGTGGTTATTGGAATGTTCTTCTGTTGACTGGGAGACTTGTCTAGAGTCTCTTCGTCTCTGTGCTCACTACTTCTCTCTGAAAGAAGTTTTGGTCCTAATGTGTGCGTGGCAGAGGAAACGAATTCCTCTGTAGGGTGTTCTAGGGTGATCTGGGGCGACTGATCACGAACAATAGGTGAGTCTCTTTGAGGAGACTCCCTAGGAATGGATTCCCCGGTTTCTGTGGGCACAGAGGTTGAAAGAGTAACCTCTGGCTGGATGGGTTGGGTTAGGATCGAGCTGTGCTGCTCTTTTTCAATAACTCCTTCTGCAGCTAGACCTGCGGAGTTAGAAATGTGGGTTGCACTGGGAGTTGGTTTTGGTTGTGTGCCTCTATTTATCCAGGCATCTTTTCTTGCTTCTTCCTCTGTTAAGCTGTTGGTCCCGAAAGGCCTATACAAGTTTGTAGAAGGGGGGGGGGGGGTTGAATACAAACACGCTATTTTACTTTTCTAAATTGTTTATTGATAAATCATTAACAATTTACAGCTTGTTGCGGAAACAAGATTAAGGATAAACCTAAATCTAAACAAGTTGGAACACTAAGGTTTCTTGCACTAAGAAAGATATGGAGATTACTAATAAAATCCTATCTTGAGAGAGATTTGAACTTGTCCAGAGTTAGCAAGTTACTTCAAATGAAGTGAGTTCATCTCTTTATATACTGCATGCATTTAATGCAATTCAGTATACGCTTTACACTTGTCATCAGCGGATTGGTTGCATGTCATTGACCTTTGTTGACAACCTTAGTAGCCGCATGAATGAACAGTGTAGTATCAGAGTGGTTGTACGATCTCATATTTTCGGAGGTTCTTTTCTGACATTTCGTACGGTGGCGTGCAAGGGAGGTTAAGACAAAAGTACTTTGTACGGAGGACTTCATGATCAGCTTTCGTTGATTCAGCGATTATCATTTACTATTCAGCGAATGATAAAGTTCAGCGATAGCTGAAGTCTTGTACTTGATACTTCACGTTGAGTGGACAAATCTGAGTCTTCGCTGATCCGCATCAGTTCATTAGTAGACTTGTCGCTGGTTCTTGAGCTTGATCTTCGACTTCAGCGTAGAACCTTTGTTGACGTGAAACTTGTCTTCAGGGATTATAAGTAAACAACTAACTTATCAGCGATCACCATAAGGACTGAACAGACTCAGCGCATTATGGTGAACAGTGTTCGCTGAATGTTTAATTTAAAGAGCGAGAGTTCCTATCAGCGGTACTGTAAGATCTTAGTACTTATCAGCGATAGTGAAACTCTGATACATATTGTTTACATACAATTTTCACTAAGTATTTAAGAGAGGGTCATTATCAAATCACTGAGGGTTTGGATCAACAATCTCCCCCTATTTGATTATGACATAGCAACAAAGAAAATTGCTATTTAATGAAAACATAAGGATAAAAAGAACTCATAAAATATTTGTCCCTTTTACTGTTTTCTGGGATCTTTTCAGTACTGATGGAGTAAAGTACATTCGCTGAAATCTTTCTTTAAATCTTTGAATCAGGTTACAATGAAGAACAGAAAGATTACAAGTACAAGCGAAATAAATTACAAGTACAGAAGGATAACTGGTACAATAGAGAAAAAAGGAGATTATATCAGTTTTCAAAAGGTTCTTCCTTAATGAGAAGTTCATCAAGGGTCGTCTTTTCAGTGGGAATCATCCAGTCAGGAACCGTTACACCTTGTTTTCTTTTCTTCAGCGCTTCTTGAAAGATCAAGGGTTTTAGGTGTCGTGCCTGAATGTCCTTTCTGAAGTCACACCAGTAGATAAGATCTCTGAGCTGTTCGATTGGAGTGATTGGGAGCTCAGCGATCCGTTGAAAGCATTTTCGTCCGTCGTAGTCAAGAAAGAATATTCCATAAGGATTACTGATGACTTTACCAGGGACGAAAAGTTCACATGGTGGCAGAGAGATGTCAAGGGCAGATAGATCAGGATCAGGACCAAGTACTTCAGCGCGAGAGAAACCAATTCCAGTTTCATTTCGTATGACAGGTCCTGAATTTGAATCTTGACGTTTCTTCCTTGGAGAACCTCTTTTTCTTTTCGGCTTTAGATCAGGAACAGGAGGAATATCCACACAGGAAGATATCAAGTCGATCTGTCTGTTTATCAGCTTTTCGAAATGATTCTTGTACTTTGATTGTGATGGTTGGATAGCTAACCTCATCTCCAGCCATTCAGAGAGACCATACCTTTTTACAGTGTCAGCACGAAAGGTTTCAGATGTGCCATCTTCTCTGAACAGTTTGATGTCAACAATAGGTACTCCGATAGATGTTCTTCCAGAGATGAATACCTTGTTGATCTTCGCTGGACGATATCTGAAGTGAATTTTTTCTTTACACCAGATCAAGGTGGTCTGAGAAACTTCAGTTTTCTTTTCCACGATCTTCTGGGCTTCTTCCCACAGCTTTCGTTGGATTTGAATGGGAACACGCTTCAGCTTGGGGTCTTTGACAGATTCTTGAGTGAGCTTGATGGCGTATTCTCTGTCTTTCTCTTCGGCTTCCTTTCTTTCAACAATGAGGCGTTCAGCTCTAAGGTGGTCCTGATATTCAGCTTTTGAAATTCTGAACTTAGGAGGAACTGAAGGCAGTTGATCAGGCCTTAGAATGATTCGCTGATCCTCGAATCGCTTTATTATTTCTTCTCTTCTCTTTTGATCCTCTTCACTCAACTTTTGAGGAACTGAGGAAGGTCTCTTATTGCGCGAGAGAGGTTGTTCTTCTGGTTCATCAGTCTCAGAGATCAAGTCCAAGACTGGGATTATTTCATCAGCAGCAGCTGGCTTTATTTGTGAAGTCGCAACAGTAGAACCTTCAGCGACATCCTCAAACAGGGGAGAGGACTAGCTGAAAAGCAGCGATCTTACAGATAAGAATTGGGTAGAAGAACTTGGGTAGAAAAAGATAGAAAAAAAATGTGGATGTGTATATAGGTTTGGAGAACTTAGTGAGCTGTTGAGAAGTTCAGGGAAGGAAAAAGTAAAGTTTTAGTTTACCTGACAAACCGGCTTTTCAAAGAGAATCGCTAGATTTTCATCTTCAGCGAGGCCTTTGTCTTTGCTTTTCTCAGCGCCAGAGGCTGAGGGCTTTGTCTTTGTCTTCTCCCCTGATGGTTCTTTTATTGAGATTCCTTTAAGAGCTTTGATCCTTGGGGCAGGTTTGACGATAAAGAAATCATCGTCATCTTCATCATCCTTTCTTGGAGAGAAGGATGGTTTGTCGTCAGGGATGTCGATGTCTTCATCTTCTTCTGCTTCGGAATTCTCAGCATCTTCTTCGAGTTGCTCCCCCTCAGATACAGAGGCGAGCTTCTCGGTTCCCTCAGGGTTTTCATCTCCCTGAGGTCCAGTGGTCAGATCTTCATTCCTCTCTCCCCTGATAGATTCATCATGGGAAAGGTCTTCAGCGCTTTTGTTGTTCAGATCTTCAGCGCTTTTCTCCTTGGAATGTTCAGCGCTCTTCTCCCCCTCTTTTTCATGATGACTGGGGGAGGAATGGGCAGACTCAGCGTTGGTGTTATCTCTGTCTTCTGGGCCAGAGATTTTCACACAACCTTCAAGCTTTGCTATTCTGTCTTCTAGGCCAGAGATAGCAGGCGTGATTTTCCTCAGCTCTGTGCGATCCTCCTCTATGAAAGATTCCAGAATAGGGACAGGGGCAGGAGCAGGAGCTGGACTATTTGCCTTGTTTACCAGTGTCTCGATCATCTGTCTTCATAGAGCTAACGTCGGTCTTTACAGAGCCTAAGTCAGTCTTGACCTCTGACATATCACCCTCGAGTTTTTCAACCGATGTCTTCAGCGTTGTTACTTCGCTGGACATGGTCGAAACTGATGTTTTGAGGCTTGTGTAGTCAGTGTAGATGTCACATAGCACCTTGGCAAAATCGTTGAGCGTCATATCAAGACTCTTGATGTCTTCAGTGGAAGCTTTCTTCTCCACCACCGTTGTCAGCTTTGTCAAGTTCTCTCCAGCGTTTGTTACAGCTGTTGAGTTGTTGGAGAGTGTGGTGGTGAGACTGGACAGCTTTGTTTCCACGGACTTCAGCGAGGCGTTGATGTCTCCCAAATTAGGACCTGTAACATATAAGTACTTGTGAACAAAGGAAAGCTCAGAAGTTTCAGGTTTAGTTACAGTGTTTAAGGTGGGATTAGTACCTGCAGGAGGATTGATGAACTCGTCGAAGTTGCAAGTTCCTGAATAGTGTTCCATATCCTCTTCGAAAGTACGGTGAGGTATGGTGAACTCTGCAGGTCCTTTCTTCATCATTTGTTGAGAAGCATCAGCGGCGGCTTCTGGAATGATGGCATCTCCAGTGTTTGCTGGAGGAGTGTCCAAGTGAGTGGAGGGAGAAGCGAAGGTTAAGATTGGGGTTCGGGTTCTGAGTTCAGCGTTGGAATCGCTGACAATCACTTCATCAGTCTTTTGAGAGACTGAGGGAGGTTGGGTAGTTTCCAAGTTTCTAACCTCAGCGTTTGGAGACGCTGAAGTCTGGATTGGAGGGATGGCTTGCACGGGTGTGGCAGAGCGTACCACGGAACTTTCCTTCAACTCTTCAGAACGAGCTGAGGAGTCTTCAGCATGGAATTGCTGGGGTTGCTCCTTGGTTTTCTTGATCCTTTTGGAATCAAGTTGGGTGTGTGAGGGTTTCCTTTTCTTATAAGGAGAGGATGTTGTGGCCGGGGTATCAGCGATTGGTATTGTCGCTGAAGGAGCCACAGAAAGCGGAGAATTTAGAAGAGAGAGAAGAGTAGAGAGACGTACCTCATTGGCGACAGGCTTGAAGTCGAGAACCTTAGGGCCAATCTGAGAAAGTTTCAGATCACCCTCTTCAGGATAGCTGTCCTTCAGGCCATATTGAAAGATGACGCTGATGAATCGTGGGTAAGGAACCCATGCTGGTCTGTCAGCGGCAGAATCGACACGTTGAATCAGGTCTTCATAAATAATGGAGGCCCAGTCAATATTTAGACCTTTCAGCAGTGCGTATCCCATGGACTGCTGAGGTTGGGCGGCTTGATCAGAAGATCCGGATTTCGCTGTCATGCAGCTGATCAGGTGAGCGAAGATGAAATTCATCTCGCTGGGCATTTTGGAATTTTTTATCAGCGTCAGTTTCTTCTCAGGCTTCTTGTCCCTTCCAATATCCCAGATATAACCCATTGCGTCAAGGAAAGCAATGATTGCTTCTCTGTCAGCATGCTTTTTGTGGTCAGGGAATGGAATGAAGGGTTTTTCTTTGGAGGCATTTGGGAAGTTTAGGGCTTTGCGGATAATTACGGGTGTGATCTTGATGGTGCCATACTCAGTATCGCTGAGTATGCAGTCTATGGTTTTGGATGGATCTTTGGCAGAAGGTAGCTCAGTGTGTCTGGCAGAGTACCAGAACTGGGATAAGAGCCGCTGACTGGCAGGAGGTGTTATGGTCAGGGCTGTGTAGATGGGGTTGTTCTTCAGAAAACTTACAGCATCGTCCAGATGTGATACTTTCTTCCGAGGAGGAAACTCGAGAAGAGCTGAGAGGTTGTTGGCCTTAGTCCAATCGAGTTGATCCAGCTCGAACTTCACCTGGGGGGCTTTGAAGATTTCCATTTCCTCAGAGTCAGTGGAGATGGATTCAGCGGTAACGTTCAGCTTTGAAGATGCCATATCACTGTATTATCAGTTCAACCAAAGATGTTAACAGATAAGAATTATCTTAATGTGGAAAGAAATTTCCGTTAAGATTTTTCGAATCTTGTCCATTTCATTCAGACAAAAAATGTGTTAATGAAGATTAGGGTTTTTCTTGATTAAAAGAAAAGTAAAACCCATAAAATCTTGTATTCCAGTTTCTAAAAGAAAAATGGATACGAATGAAGAACAAGTTTAAGATTTAGATTTAAAACTTGAAGAACAACCATGAAATGGTTGTGTTCATAAAACCATGAAAGAAATGATTTTATTTTAAAAAAAATTCTTTTGTTTGATCTTGTTAAACAAAGAGAAGATCGAAAACAAGGTATACGCATTTGATAAAAAATAAGAACATATTAACCTTGAAGTTTTGATGAAGAAGATGATGAACAGTTCTTGAGGTTTTTGAGAGCACAAATGCAACAGAGAATTCTTTTCTTGCGGAGAAAGATTGTTCGCGTAAAAGACAAATATAAACCAAGAGTTGTTTATATAGGAATTTTTAGAGAGAGAAAACCTTGAGCGGGAAAAGGTTTTCATCATGACACGGACACGTGTTTGCATTTGATTGGAAGTTTGAACAAAACGTGCAAACGTGTGTCAGAAAGAAAT
Organism: Saussurea involucrata; assembly: GCA_033807775.1. Taxonomy (NCBI): domain Eukaryota; kingdom Viridiplantae; phylum Streptophyta; class Magnoliopsida; order Asterales; family Asteraceae; genus Saussurea; species Saussurea involucrata. The sequence goes on along the minus strand of CM066317.1, from coordinate 50,916,198 downwards.
CGTGCCGAGTGTTATCCGTTGTAATGACGTCACAACTGTCCTTTCACATTCTTTTAGGATGTCTCTGAGGTTTTGAAAAAAACTCAGGGACTCTTTTGAAAAACATGAAGCACTGAATAGAAATATCAGTGAAGGTTTAAGGAATTTTCAAAATATCGCTGTTAAGGAAGAGATATTCAGCGATGCAATTTATTTTGAAATCTTGCATTTACATGCGATTGTCAGAGAGAGAAAACATACCTGGATATCAGTTTAACCAAGTTTATTCAGAGAGAAGATGATGAAATGGATTATAAAAGTTGATTTTATCCCGAAGCCTATACAATAATGTATAAACGTATCGCTGATAAATGTGAACCGCTGAAGATTTTATCCTTCAAAGTTCAGCATTCCAAGCTCGCTGATGAGAAAGTTGAATCTTGTCTCATCAAGAGGTTTGGTAAACAAATCAGCTAACTGATAATCAGTTGGGATAAAATGAAGTTCTATATCACCATTCATCACATGATCTCTGATAAAATGATATCTGATTTCTATGTGTTTTGTCTTTGAGTGTAGCACTGGATTGTTTGCTATAGCGATGGCACTTGTGCTGTCGCAATAGATTGGAATTTTGGAGAGCTGAAGATCATAGTCTAGTAGCTGATTTCTCATCCACAAGACTTGAGAACAGCAGCTTCCAGCGGCTACATACTCAGCTTCAGCTGTGGAAGTGGACACTGAGTTTTGTTTCTTACTTGTCCAACTTACCAGCTTTCCACCCAGGAGCTGACATCCTCCTGTGGTGCTTTTCCTATCCATTTTGCAACCTGCAAAATCACTGTCTGAATAGGCGGTTAGATCGAATCCTGAGTCTTTGGGATACCAAAGACCTAGATTCGCTGTACCCTTAAGATATCGAAAGATTCGCTTTACAACTTTCATATGGGATATCTTAGGTTCAGCTTGATATCGTGCATACAGACATGTTGCAAACATAATATCGGGTCGGCTAGCTGTAAGATACAATAGTGAGCCGATCATCCCACGGTACAGCGTGACATTGACAGGAACACCCTTTGTGTCCTTATCAAGTATCAGCGGTGGTGCCATAGGGGTTTTCATAGCTGAACTTTCAGTTAAGTCGAATTTCTTCAGCATATCTTTAACATACTTTCCCTGATTTATAAAAGTTCCTTTTTCAGTTTGCTTAATCTGAAGACCAAGGAAATATGTTAGTTCACCCATCATACTCATTTTATACTCATCTTTCATTCTATCAGCGAAACGAGTACAAAGCTCAGGGTTAGTAGAACCAAATATAATGTCATCAACATATATTTGAACTAAAATGATATGACCTTTTACTTTTCTAAAAAACAAAGTTTTGTCAATCTTACCTCGCTCAAATTTTTCAATATGGAGATAAGTAGAGAGAGTATCATACCATGCACGTGGAGCTTTCTTTAAGCCATAAAGTGCCTTGTCCAGTTTATAAACATAACCTGGACGCTTAGGATCTGAGAATCCTGGAGGTTGTTCCACATATACTTCTTCATTCAGCTTTCCATTTAGAAACGCTGACTTAACATCCATCTGATGTACAGTGAAGTTTTTGTGTACAACATATGCTAAGAAAAGACGAATAGATTCAAGTCTTGCTACTGGAGCAAAAGTTTCGTCATAATCTATGCCTTCCTCTTGTCTGTATCCCTGAGCAACAAGACGAGCTTTGTTGCGAGTTACAGTACCATGTTCGTCCAACTTGTTTCGATAGACCCATTTAGTGCCTATCACCGTTTTGTCAGTTGGTCTACGAACAAGTTTCCAAACTTTGTTTCTTTCGAATTCAGTCAGCTCTTCTTGCATAGCGCTGACCCAGTTTGGATCTCTGAGGGCATCATCTATTTTCTTTGGTTCAGTTAGAGAAATAAAGTTAACAAATAAACAAATATTACCTGCACTTCTACGAGTCTGAATACCAGCGTTGGGATCACCAAGAATTTGATCGATTGGGTGATTTACAGTCCATCGCTGAGCCGGAGCATGCGTCGCTGACTCAGTCTGAACTGGAGAAACTGAAGATGAGGCTTCAGCTACTTCTGGATTATCAGCTAAGAGAGGAATGTTTGCGTTTGCCACTTCATTCACTGATTGCTGAGAAATAGATGGAATTTCTGAGACATTTGGATCAACTGCAGGTATAGTGTTTATAGGAACAGCTGAGACCCAAGATGTTTCAGCTTCACTATTTTGCATATTTGGAATGATAGAAGGACCATCATTTTCTACGGTGTGAGCATGAGGAGTGGGAATATCTTCTGAATCACCAAGATGAGAAAACATCCATTGATTCAGTTCTTCTGTATCAGCGTTCGGTTTAGAGTTCGCTGAACGGGATTCGTCAAACGTGACGTGAATAGTTTCTTCTACAGTTTGTCTTCTTCGGTTGAAGACTCTGAAGGCTTTGGAAACTGAGGAGTATCCAAGAAAGATTCCATCATCAGCCTTAGGATCAAACTTTCCAAGGGCATCTCTGTTGTTCAGTATGAAACACTGACATCCAAAGATGTGAAGAAAGCTGATTGAAGGCTTTCTCCCATGAAAGAGTTCATATGCTGTCTTTTTGAATCTTTTAACTATCAGCGACCTGTTTTGCGTAAAACAAGCAGTGTTGACAGCTTCTGCCCAAAACTGAGTAGGCAGGTGAGAATCGCTGAGCATTGAACGTGCAGCTTCAATAATTGTTCTATTTCTTCTTTCAGCGACTCCGTTTTGTTGTGGTGTTCTCACTGACGAAAAGTTGTGAGAAATACCCTTGCTCTCAAGGAAGGAATCAAGAGAACTGTTTTTGAATTCAGTTCCATGATCACTCCTTATTGAGCGAACAGTCATATTGTTCAGAGTTTCCATCTTCTGAACAAAGGTGATGAGTTCTTCAGGGGTGTCACTCTTAGAACGAAGAAACATTACCCATGTGTAACGAGAGAATTCATCAACTATGACCAGCGTATATTTCTTTCCAGCGATGGATTGTTTGTTAACGGGGCCAAACAAATCCATATGGAGTAGTTGTAGAGGAGATGACACTGAGGAAACTTGCTTTGACTTAAATCTTGCCTTGGTCTGCTTCCCTTTTTCACACGCTGAACATAAGGACTCTTTGGCGTATGAATGTTGATGTAAACCAGTGACTAACTCTTTGGAAGAAAGAGTATTCAGTGTCTTGAAGTTGAGATGTGAGAGCCTTTTGTGCCATAGCTAGTTAACATCAGAAGATGCTTTTGAGAAGAAACAGGAGTTCTCAGTGGTTGTTGAGTCCATGTTTATAACGTAAACATTTTCCAAACGATAACCGCTGAGAGCTATCTTCTCCTTTTTGTCAGAGACAAAGCAGGATTCCTTAGTGAAAATCACTTTGTTATCCATGTCGCAAAGCTGACTGATGCTTAGAAGATTATGCTTCAGCCCTTCAACATATGCGACTCTTCTGAAGGATGTTGTACCATTTGAAAGTACACCATACCCTCGGGTATGTCCTTTTCCATTTCCACCAAAAGTCACAGAGGGACCCTTCTCTTTCTTGTAATCAGCGAGCAGGTTTTTCTTTCCAGTCATGTGTCTAGAGCATCCGCTATCGAGATACCAGATACCCTTCTTAACCTGCAATACAAAGGAAGATTAGTTTTGCTTGGGTACCCACTTCACCATGTATACGCGTTTGTCAGTGGAAGTAGTTGGAATGGGTTCAGCAGTCTTCGCAGCATTTGAAGATTCAGCTTTGTCTTTCTTCACTTTGGTCAATTTCTTGACCTCAGCGGTAAGAGTCACCTTGACCTGAATTGCAACTGGTTTGGTCTTCTTGGGTGCTATCTTCACCTTAGCTATCTTATCAGCTTTGGTGGCTGTGGGACACTTACTTGCAATATGATCGGTAAGTCCACAGTGATAACATTTCCTATAACTAAAATTAGTTCTAGGACCACTTGAGTGCTGAGCTTTTAATTTGGAATTAGAAGTGCCAGCACCAAGTACACTATTGGTTTTTGAAATAGGACGAACATTCAGTTCTTCAGATTTCTTACCAAGGATATCTACTCTGAGTCTAGGAGTAGGTCGCTGAACTGATCCAGAGGTCTGATTTCTAGAACCAGATGAATGAATCACTAAGGCTTTGGAAGCATTCAGCTTAGGTACTAAGGTACCCTTCTGAGGATTTTGATAAATAACAATTCCTTTACCTTTGTCTTTAGAGACAGAGGTAGGTTTTGAATAAACCATTTTCTCCTTACCTTTTGAGGAGGTAGGAGTTTCCTCAGGGATTGGTGTAACCGACGAGGAGTATTGAGATGAAGAAGTGTCAGCTACTGAGGATACGAACGTTCCAAATTTAAGCATTGAACGTTCAGTGGTTGGTATTGGAGTATCATATTTATAACCCAAACCACGTTTATCACTCAGAGGAATCTGAGCCTTAATTATCTCAGTGATCTTTGTTGAAGAATTACACCATCCTTCAACAGTAGCTTGTTCAGCTTTTAATGCAGCGATAGCTTCCGCTCGTTCGATTTTGACTAGCTGATTTAAATGGACTTGATCTTTAAAATCTTCTTCAAATTTAGAAAGCTTTTCTATTTGAAGGTGGCAGTTTTTAAGCTTTTCAGCGAGATCAAGATTTTGGTTTTCAACCACAGCTTTGCCGTTCATGGCTTCGTATAAACTTCTAGTCAGCAGTTCGATTTTACGGAGACTATCAGCTTCATCAATATTTGCAATATTGGTAAAGAAGGAAGGTGATACCTGAATGGCAGATGTTGAAGTGGAGGGAATGTCTGAACTTTCTTCCTCTTCTTCAATCTTGGCCATGAGACATTGATTTGCTTCATCATCTTCAGAATCAGATGATGAGGCTTCTTCATCAGAAGCAGCCCAATCATAGTCAGCCATCAGGCCTTTTCCTTTCTTCTTAAAGCTTTTCAGCTTTGCATACTTTTCCTTCAGCTTTGAGTATTTGTCATCTTTATTCCTTGGAACAAAGGATTTCTTTGTAAAAGCTGAAGGTCTCATGATTTTCTTTGACCTGCACTCGTTAGCGAAATGACCTGTCTTTTCGCAGTTGAAACAAGTAGCAGTAGCCTTATCAACAAAAGCTGATGACTTAGGCTTGTCAGATATAGAAAGAGTTTTGTTCTTTCTAAACATTTTCTTCTTGGCGAATCTCCTGAACTTTTTAGTTAGGAGAGCCAAGGATTCATCATCATCTGAAGAATCAGAATCTGATGACCTTTCAGAGTTACTTTCTAACTCAGTGATAGTGACCACGGGTCGCTGAGTAGAAGGTTCCTCTGAGATTAAAGCAATAGGGGTGCTTTTGGAATCTTTTACAAGATTCTTCTTAAGATGGCTAGATTGCTCATGATTCAGCAATGTGCCATATAAGGTAGCGAGTGTCATTGATCTTAGATCTTTTGACAGCTTGAGACACATGGAATAATTGTCCCAGCTTTCAGGTAAACATTCTAAAAACTTTGTCAGCACTTCAAAGTTAGAATATTCCTTACCAACCGTTTTAAGATCTATAATTAAGCAATTAAAACGTTGATGAACTTCAGAGAGAGTTTCATTCTTACCAGAAATGAAGCTTTCGTATTGTCTTACCAGGTTGATCTTTCTTGAATCCTGGACTTCAGACGTTCCTTCATACTGAACACATATTGTGTCCCACATGGCTTTTGAGGATTTCAGGTTCATGACGGAATGGTAGACTTCGTCAGGAAGGGCCATGGATAGTATGGATCTGGCTTTTGTATCTATAGCCACTTTCTTCTTGTCTTCATCGGTCCACATGTGTATTTCCTTTGGAATCAGCCTTTCAGGAATAGCAGCTCGAGTTGCAGTGGCTGGAACTAAAGGATCAATAGTTACAGGGATGTGTGGGCCGTTTTCAAGATAGTAGGTCATAGTAGGGTCTACACCTTCTAGGAAGAGCATCATCCTATTTTCCCATAAGTTGAAGTTGTCTCTGGAAAATCTAGGGGGTTTTGCAAGAGAACCATTGTCTATATAATTTGTGTTTGTGTGGGAGGCCATTTTCAGAAAATAGCAAGGAAGAGAAATATCTTAGATTGGATCTTGTTTATGAGATTAAACAAATCCGCTCTGATACCACTTGTTGGTCCCGAAAGGCCTATACAAGTTTGTAGAAGAGGGGGGGGGGGGTCGGGCCGGGTCGGAACAAGAACCGGGTTCAAACAGTAAAGGAGAAAACCGGGTCAACCAAAAACCGGGTCGGGTCGGGTCGGGTCAAACCCAAAAACCCTTGACCCGTATAGGGTTAGAAAAAACCGGTTTTTATAAAACCGGGCCGGGCCGGGCCAAGAACCGGTTCTTGATCGGGCCGGGGTATTTTCTTGTTTAAAAAAAAAAATTTAATTTCTTTGTATAATAATTAATTACTAAACTTTAAAAAGTAAAAAATTGGATTGGATAGTAGAGACTAGAGAATTGTATGCGTTTTTTGCGAGAAACGAATATAGCGAGAGCCGAGAAATGAGAATTGTATGCGTTTTTTGCGAGAAACGAATATAACGAGAGCCGAGAAATGAGAATTATAAGCGTTTTTTGCGTTTTGTAAGCAATTGTAAGGTGGTGATCACTCCATAACACCCCTAGTATTTATATGGGGTTGGAGGGTGATATTTTAGCCAAAAAAACGGTCACAACACTATTCCAACGGCTAGAAAACGGCTATTTTTTTTGAAAAATTTTCGGGTCGGGCCGGGTCGGGCCACAAACCGGGCCACGAACCGGTCCCGGGTCGGGCCGGGCCGGGCCGAGAAAATCCCTAAATACACGAACCGGTCCCGGCTCTCGGGCTTGAAACCGGTTCTTGACCGGGCCGGGTCGGGCCCGGTTCTTGGCCGATTTCGGGTCGGGTTGGCCTGTCGGGTCGGGCCGGGTCGGGTCGATTTGGCCACCTCTAGGTTGAATACAAACACGCTATTTTACTTTTCTAAATTGTTTATTGATAAATCATTAACAATTTACAGCTTGTTGCGGAAACAAGATTAAGGATAAACCTAAATCTAAACAAGTTGGAACACTAAGGTTTCTTGCACTAAGAAAGATATGGAGATTACTAATAAAATCCTATCTTGAGAGAGATTTGAACTTGTCCAGAGTTAGCAAGTTACTTCAAATGAAGTGAGTTCATCTCTTTATATACTGCATGCATTTAATGCAATTCAGTATACGCTTTACACGTGTCATCAGCGGATTGGTTGCATGTCATTGACCTTTGTTGACAACCTTAGTAGCCGCATGAATGAACAATGTAGTATCAGAGTGGTTGTACGATCTCAGATTTTCGGAGGTTCTTTTCTGACATTTCGTACGGTGGCGTGCAAGGGAGGTTAAGACAAAAGTACTTTGTACGGAAGACTTCATGATCAGCTTTCGTTGATTCAGCGATTATCATTTACTATTCATCGAATGATAAAGTTCAGCGATAGCTGAAGTCTTGTACTTGATACTTCACGTTGAGTGGACAAATCTGAGTCTTCGCTGATCCGCATCAGTTCATTAGTAGACTTGTCGCTGGTTCTTGAGCTTGATCTTCGACTTCAGCGTAGAACCTTTGTTGACGTGAAACTTGTCTTCAGGGATTATAAGTAAACAACTAACTTATCAGCGATCACCATAAGGACTGAACAAACTCAGCGCATTATGGTGAACAGTGTTCGCTGAATGTTTAATTTAAAGAGCGAGAGTTCCTATCAGCGGTACTGTAAGATCTTAGTACTTATCAGCGATAGTGAAACTCTGATACATATTGTTTACATACAATTTTCACTAAGTATTTAAGAGAGGGTCATTATCAAATCACTGAGGGTTTGGATCAACATAAGCATCCAAGCACTACTTCATTGTCTATCATTTCATCCTCTGTAACTACCCTATGGCTTGGTGCTTCTTCCCTAAGTTCTGTTGAAGTTCCTTGCTCTGGTCGTAAGAAGTCATACATTTGATGAGATCCGAATAATCTCATTACATGTGGATGATAAAGACCCTTTCGTATCCAGACAGCTTCTTCTTCATCTGAATCTGTCTCTAAGATCTCTATTTATGTCTCTGTTGTTGCTAATCCCTCTTTTTGTACAACTTCGACCCATTTTTCTTTTTCTTCTCCCATCATATTCTCAGAAGCCTCTGTAATTTCACCTTTGTTCCACTCAGCTTCTGTTTGTTCTATTTCTTCTGAAGCTGGGTTTGGACTTCTTCTGTGGACGTCCAATCCTTGAATGAAAGGGTTTTGTAAAATCACAGGGGTGTTGGCTGGTTGATTTTTTGGTGTTGTGTCATCTTCTTGCAGATGTGTGTCAATGCCAGAAATGAAGAAATCTTGTTCTTCTGGAGAGTGGTGGTCGAGAGGTTGTGCCGTCCACCCTGCTGTATTTAGGGTGTTGGCAATATCAGGGTTCTGTAAGAAGTCGTTCAGGTCTCCTTGGTGAGCAAATCTATCTGGAGATTGATAGGGTGATTGATACTTTTCTGTAGCCATTTCTTCTTCTGCAACTTCTTCTTCAGCAGTTTCCTCTTCTGCAATGGTAACCAACTTTGCAAGTGATTTACCATGCCTCATTTTGGTTTTCCTCCTCTTAGGATTTGGTGCCCCTTCTTCTGTTGATTTCGATCTTTTCTTCTTCATTTTTGGGGAAGAGGGAGGAGCAGAGGAGCCAATTTCTGTGGCATGAGGAGGTGAAGGTTGATCTTCTGCAGCGCTTGTTGAGGTGCCTTCTGCAGTTTTCCTCTTCTTAGCTTTTGGAGTAGATGCAGAGGTTCTTGATGAAGACTTCTTTCCCATTAGTTCTGCACGTTTGGCTATAAAGCTGAGTTGAATAGCCATGTGCTTTGCTAACTTCTGATCCTTTTCTTCTTGAGTGGAAAGAGGTTTTGCTATCATTGTTCCTAGGGGGACATCTAAACGCAGGGGTGTCATAGGACTCGGTTTAGGAGTTCTATGATCGCGTATATACTCTTTCTTAAGGGATTTATTCGATGCGTAGCGCAGAAGCTTCTTTGACAGAGGTCTACAGTGTGAGTAGCCATCAGTATGATCAGTGGGGGTATTCTTGTTCATCGGGAATTGTTTGGGAGCTGGTCCTTCCATTGGCCAGTTTTGGATTAGCAGTAGAGGTTCGAACAGTACTCCCAATATTCTTTGAAATTGCAGAGGTGGTAGAAAGTTGGGATCGTTTTCTTTGACCCTTCTCGTGTTGTTCTTTCTGTCGATGGTGTTTATGATCTCTTGCATCATAATGGTCGCATAATCTAGTGGAAGATCATAGTAAACCCCATACATGATGCTCAAGATTTGATGTGAGCTCTGGTCAATACTTCCTATTTTCCCTGTGAGGCATCTGTTAAGAATAGAGAACAAAGTGTTCCACAGAGGTGGTAATCTTCCTCTGCGAAAGTCATTTCTCTTCCGTAGTTGGGTGTTGTACCCAAGCATTTCTACGAAGCAACAGAGCTCTTCGTCTGATGGTTGCTCTGCATAACTCTTCAATCCCAGAAGACCCCTTGTTGGTAGGTTGAATTCAAGTGAGAACATTGTTCTGTTGAACTTGATTTCAAGATGCTCAGATTTATCAGGTCTTGAAATGTACCCTTTGATAAGAGAATCGTCTTTATCAAATCGGCAGCTTTGCCAAAATTGGTTCAAATAACGGACTGGAATTTTGTTTGGGGTTCTTGAGAGTAGAGGGAAGAGGATGTGATTTTCCATTATATTCAGAAGAATAGCATGGGCTTCGCCGAAAGCAGTGGGTGAGGGGACCAAGTAGCAGTTGTTGGATTTGATAGGAAGTATGGTTTCGAAGTGATCTTTTGCTATGAAGTTTTGCAAGTGTGTCGTCGGAGCAAATTCTGCTGAGTCCCCGGAATCTTGTTGTTCAATAGCTCTTGCAAGGTTGGGGTTTTCTGAATGTTCAGAATGGGCAGGGGAGTGTTCCGGTGAGTTTGCCGGAGAGAGTTCTTGGGAGATAGCTTTAGAAGATGAAGCCATTTGATTTTAAGAACAAGGTTTTTGCAAGCTTTTGCAGGGTTTCGCCGGAGAAGAAGATAAGAGTTTGTAAAAGGTTTTATGAGAGGGTATTGCTTGGTTTTTATAGGAGGGTAAAACGGTAGTATTCGAAAGGGTAAAATATATGGCAATGGATTAAAATTTGGAATCCGTACTCGAGTTTGAGCGGCGGGTTCAACTTTCCAAATAAAAACGTTCCATGTACGCCCAATGAAAATGGGACACGTAGGCCTTGTCAGAATATGACAGGACGTCGTGCGCGGCCCATTAATGCTAGGCGCGTGAGGTTGTTTTTAGCCATATGAGTTTCACTCGCAGTAACAGTAACCGTTATTACCACAGATAACAAACTGGCAGAACTTTTGTGTTTTACAGAAGCTCTGTGATTTTGAACATCTTGAGTTTTAACCTCTTCTCATATATCTCATTGTTGTCATGACTCTGAAGGTTCTTCTTTGAACGAAAACGTTTGTAAAGACATTGGAGAGGATCAATAGGATTTTGTCAAGAAATTTTACTCACAGAGGTTTTGTAGCTCTGATGGAACTTGCAGAAGCTCTGCGAGAGTCAGCAGAAGCTCTATGAGAGAAAAAATCTTATAACTTGAATTCTATTAACTTTCTGATCATCCAATTTTTGATCTGTGTTAAGAGATGTTTTTCGCACATTTTTGAAAGTTGGTGTCCGAGAAAACTATTTTGATAAACGTTTTGTTCGAGAAGGTCATGGTGTGTGTTGTCGGTTTCCGAGATAACATTCCAAAAGATCGACAGAGGGTTAATTTGTGATCACAGAGCATATTTCCTGCAGAACCTCTGTTGAGCTCAGCAGAAGCTCTATGACCTTAAATTTCTCCTATTTCGAATTTTGTTAAACTTTTTGAACTTTTGATTTTTGAAATGTTATTCATAGTATATTTAGGACATATTTGACAATTCTTGTCCTAGAAAACTGTTTTCCAAAAACCTTTTGTGCGAGAGACATACCTTTTGGTTCTTCTGTTCTCGGCAGTTTTGTCTTACTTCTGTCGATGGAGAATTATCGACATTCTTCTTTGGCTTTCCTTTGAAAGATTTACCTCTGTAGATCATTTCATGGTCCCTTTTGCTCCCCCTTGATCTAATCACTTCTGTAGATCAAGAATTTTCCTTTTTCTCCCCCTTGATCTATGCTTGGTTCAAAGAATGGTAAGATTTGTATTGAGCATAGATTATGTTTACCAGAGGCTCTGTAAGGGTTATCAGAAGATCTGAGCGGACCCACAGAGGCTCTGTAAACAATTATTTTTGCATAAAAAATACATACTGAAATAAATTTATCAACGCAATAACTTAGTAATAATAGATATTTATACTTATTTACAGAAGATAAAGCTATACTTACAGAGGATTTTCACACCATGTTAATCATTCCTAACTTACCCACCAAGAAGTTGAATCTTTTCTCATCTAATGCTTTGGTGAATAAGTCAGCGAGTTGATATTCTGTGGGCACGAAATGCATTTCGATTGTACCGTATTCAACATGATGTTTCAAGAAATGATACCTTATATCGATATGCTTGGTTTTTGAGTGTTGCACAGGGTTGACAGAGATAGCAATAGCACTTTTGGAATCACAGAAGATGGGTATTTTGAACAGAATGTGGCCGTAGTCTTTTAGCTGAGTCTTCATCCATAGAACCTGAGAACAACAGCTAGCGGCAGCAACGTATTCAGCTTCTGCAGTGGATGTGGAGACACAATTCTGCTTCTTGGAGGTCTAACTGACTAGTTTACCACCTAGGAATTGACAACTCCCAGAGGTACTCTTTCTGTCGAGCATGCATCCTCCATAGTCTGAATCTGTATAAGCTTTAAGACTAAAACCAGAGTTCTGTGGATACCAGAGACCAAGATTGTTGGTCCCCTTCAGGTATCTAAAGATTCTCTTTACAGCATCATAATGTGATTTCTTTGGACTAGCTTGATAACATGCACAAAGACATGTGGCATGCATGATGTCAGGTCTGCTTGCTGTTAAGTATAACAGAGATCCAATCATGCCTCTGTAGAGAGTACATTCTACAGAAATACCATTTGGATCTAAGAATAACTTATTTCCAGTGGCCATTGGAGTCTTCATTGCAGAGGTATCAGAGAGATTATATTTTAAAAGTATGTCAGAGACATATTTGGCTTGATTTATAAAAATTCCCTCTGAAGATTGTTTGACTTGAAGTCCGAGGAAGAATGTTAATTCTCCCATCATACTCATTTCAAACTCACTCTGCATGAGTTTTTCAAAAATTTTGCACTCTTCTGAATTTGTAGACCCAAAAATTATGTCATCTACGTATATTTGTACAAGCATTATCTCACTATTTTTGCGTTTATAGAATAAGGTAGTATCTGTTGTACCTCTGTTGTAGCCATTGACTAGAAGGAAGGTAGAAAGTCGTTCGTACCATGCTCTTGGAGCCTGTTTCAGTCCGTATAGAGCCTTTTCAAGGTAGTATACATGCCTTGGAAACTTTGAGCTTTCAAAACCTGGTGGCTGATTTACGTAAACCTCTTCTTGGATTTCATCGTTTAGAAAAGCTGATTTTACGTCCATCTGATAGACTTTAAAACCTCTGTGGGCTGCGAAGGCTAAGAATATTCTTATTGCTTCGAGACGTGCGACAGGGGCAAAAGTCTCGTCGTAGTCTATGCCTTCTTCTTGTCTATATCCTTTTGCTACTAATCTTGCTTTGTTTCTGACGACCACTCCATCTTCATCCTTCTTGTTTCTGTAGACCCATTTAGTCCCAATGGCCTGTTTCCCTCTTGGCAGAGGTACTAAAGTCCATACTCTGTTACGCTCAAATTGCAGAAGTTCTTCTTGCATGGCGTCTACCCAGTTTGGGTCATCTAGGGCTTCAGAAATCTTCTTTGGTTCTATAACACTAATAAAATTTGTAAAGAAACAAAAATTAGCAGTGGCAGACCTTGTTTTTACTGAGTCAGAAGGTTCTCCAATTATTTGGCTTGGAGGATGGCTTTTTGTCCACTGAGTTGTGCGTGGAAGATGATCATCAATGTCATCAAAACTTTCTTCAGAGGCTTCTTGTGTTTCTTCTTGTGTAGCCTCTGTTGTTCTTCGTGCCTTGGTAGTTGATTCTACCGTTTGTGGAATGATTGGTACGAGTGGTGGTGGAGTTTGTTCCTCTGAGGACGTATAGCCTTGGTCCTCGATCTCCTCTGTAATTGGTTCTTCTGTGGTTTGTGCAGCTTCTGTGGTCGTTTTTCTTGATGTTTCATCTTCTGCACTTTCTTCTGCTTCGGCAATTGCATCTGTAGTATTTACAGAAGAACATGAAGCATTATTTGGACCAGTTAGAGTCATACCTGTAGGATTTTGTCCGACAGAGGATGGTTCTTCAGAAACTCTGATGGTTCCGACAGAAGGATCAATGTCATTGTGGAACATCTCCAAAAATAGAAGATCCAAATCTTCTTTTGTTCTTGAGATGTCAGAGGATTTCCCTTTAATTCCGAGTTCTGAACTTATTTGCTCAGAAGTCATTTGGAATGAATCATCAAAAGAAACATTGATGCTTTCTACAATCTTGTGAGACTTTGTAAGGAATGTTCTATAGGATTTGGAAGTGGCAGAGTATCTAATGAATTTGCCTTCATCTACTTTTACATCAAACTTTCCTCTTGAATCTCTGTCGTTTAAGACAAAGCATTTGCATCCGAATACATGGAAAAATTTGATGTTTGGCCGCCTTTTGTTAAGCAATTCGTAAGGCGTCTTGAGGTGTCTTTTCACAATGGTTGATCGATTTTGAGTATAACACGCAGTAGAAATTGCTTCTGCCCAAAAGTTCATTGATAATCCGCATGCTGACATCATAGTTCTTGCGGCTTCCACAAGTGTTCGATTCTTTCTTTCGACAACACCGTTCTGTTGTGGAGTGCGAGCTGCAGAGAAGTTCTGTGATATTCCTTCTGTTGAAAGATAGGCTTCAATGACAGAGTTTTTAAATTCTGTGCCATTGTCACTTCTTAGCTTCTGTATTCTGCAATCATAAAGAACTTGGATTCTTTTCATTAGATTTATCAATATATTTGGAACATCTGATTTCTTTCTAACGAATTCAACCCATGTGAAACGTGAATACTCATCAATTAGGACAAGTATGTATTTCTTGCCACCTAGGCTCTGTATGGCAATGGGACCGCAGAGGTCGACATGAAGCATGTACAGAGGTCTAGTGCAAGATACGTCAGTTTTGCCTTTGTGGGAAGCCCTTCTGTGTTTTCCCATTTCACAGGCCGAACACAAATGATCCTTATTGAATTTAACATTTGGCAAACCTTTAACTAGATTGAGTTTTACTAGTTTATCCAAGGTGTGAAAGTTTAAGTGACAGAACCTGTTGTGCCATAACCACGCTTCTTCACTTTTGCAGGCTGCTAGACAAACTTTGTCCTTGGATTTTGAAGTAAAATTCATTAGGTATAGATCACCTCTTCTTTCAGCTAGCAGAAGTTCCATTCCTGTGTTTTCACTCTGTAGAGAGCAGAAAGTTCTTTTGAATAACACATCGAATCCTGTATCACAGAGTTGACTTACGCTTAGTAGGTTGTGTTTGAGGCCATTCACATATGCAACTTTGTATACAGAGACATTTTCTTTCTGTATGACTCCATAGCCTTTGATGTGTCCCTTCATGTTGTCTCCAAAGGTTACAGATCCACCATCGTGTGTTTCTTTGTATGTGGATAGTAATCTTCTGTTGCCAGTCATGTGCCTTGAGCATCCGGAGTCAAGATACCAAATTGGCACATGTTGCTTCTGTAAGACAATCATAGAGATTTAGGTACCCATATCCACATGGGTCCAATATTGTTAGAATTTTTCAAGTTTGCCTTAGCATTCTTGAAATACATTTTATCTTTTGTAGAAGAATCAGATTGTTTCTCTTTTGGTTCTGACTTTCGAATTTCAGTGGTGAGAAAGCAATCTGGACTTGAGAAGTGTTTATTCAATTGAAACATAAGATCAAAACAATGACAGTATTGAATATGAGATGTGATTTGTTTGAACTTTTCATTGAATTTTCTGAACTGAGCCACAGAGACATTACATTCTTTCTTTACATTAGATTTCCTATTACAAGAAGATCTATGAATACTAGAATGTTGTTTGCAAAAGTCTTGTTTAGTTCCTGCCTTCTGTGACTCTCTTCTGTGGTGAACATCTTTCTTCACTGTCACAGAAGAAAAATATTTGTTAGCTTCAGGCCTTTTTCCATTTTGTTGCCAAGTGGGATTCTCTTTGATTTTCCTTAAAGGTTTTGAAAATTTTATGCTTTTTGGATTTTCCGAGGCCTTTTTTAGATTTTCAAGCTCTGTAGAGGTTTTGACTTGTATACACATTTTGAGAAAATCTGGATGGATAGGTATCTCTGTGATTTTCTCTTTTGGAGAAATTGTTCTGTTAAGAACTTCAGAGGAGAATTTGACATCCTCTGTGTCACAGTGAATTATCCCTGATTTGAAATCAGTCTCTGAGTCGTCAGAGGATGAATCGTCCTCATATGCAGAGGTTGAGTCATTTCTTTCGACAGAGGCTGGATTTTCTGAGCATGTATCATACGAGCTTTCTTCCTCTGTAGAAAAACTTTCGTAGTTGGTAGAGGTTTCTAATGAGATCTCTTCAGCGAGTTTTTGATTTATAGAAGATGTAAAGAGATTTTCTAAAATATTTGATTTCAAAACTTCCAAAATTTCTTTTTCAATAGATTCTTCAAGTTTTTCTTCTGAAAAGATGGGTTTAAACTCAGGAGCTTCTGCTGACAATTTCTTTTCAACATTTATCATACAGACAAAAGCGACCTGTGTTTGAGTCTCTGGTTTACCAAACTTAAAGATACCTATCTGATCTTGTGTTTTCAGATATTTCTTTGGTTTGATTTCTCTTTTGACAGAGGTTGAAGATGATGAATCTGTGTTTTCAAACCACACATTGATCATCTTTGTATGTTTCCTCAAGTGAGGTTCTGCAGAGATTTTAACCCTTTTACTTATAGAGAGTAAGTTTGGAAAGTTTGGTTTGTTAGTTTTTCCCAAAACAAATAGAGAGGACAGAGGTTTTAGTCGTTTATTTTCAACTCCTAAGGTAATGTCACTGTACCCTATACCTCGTCTTGCTATTTGAGTGTTTACCTTTTCATACACCTTCTGTGCATCTTTATAGTTTTTAATTAAAACTTCTCTTCTTAAAAGATCTTGCCAAAGTACCTCTCTTTTCTTTTGAAAGTATTCTTTGAGAGCTCTTATGTCTGTAGTTTCACTTCTTGAAACTGAAAGTTCTTTTGTTTTGACTTTTAAAGCATAGGTTAAATCAGAAATTTGCCTTTTTAAATGATCTATATTTTTGCTCCAATATTTTTCGACTTTTCCTTTTTCTTCAAAGATTTTGGCTTTTTCTTGAGTGAGAAGCCTTACTTCTCTCTCATTAAAGGCCATCTTTTTCTGAATGCTTTCAATTATATTTTTCAGTTCAATGTTAAGTTTAAATAAATCACCATCTACAGAATTAGTACTTGAGATAGAGTTTGAAATGGATACCTCATTGTCAGTGCCGGAGTCAACTTCTGCCATGCCACAGAACAGGGCATTTGTGGGAAATTCATCGTCAGAGGTAGAGTCTGACTCGAAGTCTTCTTTGTTTGCCTCAGAATGCCCTTTGTTCGCCATTAGGGATTTTTGTGCGTAATACTCGGCCTTCTTTTTGTAAAAAGCTGAGTCCTTCTGTGGGCGATTTGGTCTACTTCTGCATTCTTTTGCGAAATGACCTGGCTTACCGCAGTTGAAACAACCTTGGGAGATGTTTCCAGTTCGGTCGTCGGACTTCTGTAGGTCTCCACCTTTCTCTGTTCGGCATTCGTTTGCGTAATGACCGGGTTTACCACATTTGTAGCATTCTTGTGTGTGGCCTATCTTGTCATCTGATCTCTGTCGATCATTTCCTCTGTAGCTTCTGTCGCTCGACCTCTGTAGGTCATCATTTCTGTAGTCTGACCTCTGTCGGTCACTTGATTCTTCTCTTCTTCCATCATCTCTTCTACCAGAAATCCTTTGGTTATTTCTAAACTCTCTTGTTAATAGAGCCATTGATTTAGCTAATGACGCAAGAGTTATCTCTTCCTTTATCAGCTCTTCTTCTTCGCTATCAACCATTACCATCTTCTTTTTCTCCTTCTTTTTCTCCTCTGTAGATCTCTCATTTTTTGGTCTGTCTGCAGCCTCTGTAGATTTACTAACCAATGCGTATGGCACAGTGGTTAGTGTTTTAGCTTGAGCTATTTGAGGCTCTTGTGCAGCAAGTGTTCCATAGAGATCAGAGAGTGTCCAGGAGTCTAGATCTTGGTTTGTTTGTAAAGACATAGACAACTGAAGCCACTCATCGTTCAGGCTCTTTAGAAACATGACGTTATTTTCTTCCGTGGTTCTGTGAATACCAGACTTTTTGCATTTGTTTATAAGAGAGTTGAACCGGTCGTATGTTGTTTGCAGAGATTCTGTTGCAGAGGCTCTGAAAGCATGATATTCATTTATGTATTGTGCTCTTCGGTTCTTCTGAGTTTTAGCACCCCCTTCCAACTGTCTTTCTAATTCTTTCCAGAGATCGTGCGCTGTTTCGCATGCATCTAAGGATTGAAAAAGTTCGTTGGGGATTGCCATGATCAATATTCTCTTTGTTTTCTGTGCAACTTCATCTTCTGCCTTATCTTCATTTGACCATTCTTCTCTTGGCTTAGGTTTTTGATGTTCAGGGATTTCAGCAGATTCAGCAGTAGCTGGTACACGTGGCATAGTTATCATCGGAACTAGAGGAGGATTGTAAAGATATTGTTTGAGAGTTTTTTCAGTACCCTCAAAGAAATGAACCATTCTTATCTTCCATTGAGGATACTCATCTCTAAGAAGAGTAGGGGGTTTGGTTAGTGAGCCAGCAGTGAAAAAGTTATTTGTATTTGTCATTTTGAGGAGAGGATAATCTGATGGAGGATTTTTAAGTATGAAGATCTGGAAGGTTTTCAGGGTACGACTAATATTTAGAAATATTGTGATGAAGAGAGAAAATAATCTATCAAATAAAAGTTGTAAAACGAGGATCACTTGATATTGAAAATCAAGCTAGGCTCTGATACCAATTGTTGGTTCCCGTTTTGCTTTAAACAAGATTATCAGATCTATTAGTTCAGGTTTAAGGTTTGATGCGGAAGCGTATTTAAAGAACTAACAGATAAGTTTGATAGATTTAGAACAAACTATAAATAAACAGTGAACAAAATATTATATCTCAAAGTTTACTGAATATAAATCAAGAACAGGTTTATGAACCGTGAGTAAGAAAAAGCTTTAAAACAGATATGACTCTTAAGGTGAATAAGCTTTTTGTGTTCTTAATGTTGTTGTTTTGTGTATTTGTGTGTTAGGAAGAACTCAACATGAGTCTTCCTTATATACTACTCTAAAGGGAACCATAAAGCATATGTTACTATTCAAAAGGTACGTATGAATAGTTGAGAGGATGTCGTGAACAGTTGCAAGGATGGCATGAACGGTCAGACGTGCTATATTGCATTTAATGCAGCAGACGTCTAATATGTACTAAGCCCTACTGAGTCCAATCAGAGTTTGACACGTCGACGTTGGACAGGGCATGCTACCATGCAAGTTGATGTACGAGTCCTTTAACAGTAGCAAGATATTATAAATATCTTCAAGTCTCAGTAAGGACCACATAGGCTCTGTAATGAGTTACAGAGGTTCTGCGGTCTGGTCCTCTGGAGCAGTCTTCGCCGGATTCCGAGTCTTTGGTCTTCTTTGTTCGTATGACAGAGCTTCTGTAGGAAGCCTCTGCTGCTTCTGTAGCTTCTTGACCTTGATTTCTCGGTAATGTCGGCAGAGCCTCTGTAAGAGGCTTTCTTCACTTAGCCTATTTTTCACTACTTCTAAATACTTCTATGATTAGGAAGATTGAAGCTAACAGAAATACATAGAAAGACCTTTCGCAATTAGAAAAACTTTTCACAAACAAATATATATTAAACAAATCAATTTTTGTTTAGTTTAATTAATTTATTTGTTTGTTCAAACATTAATTATTAATATGTTTATTAAATTTAATCCATTTATTATTTGAATATTATTTTATTAAAATTTCTTATCCATGCTTTATTATAAAAAAATGTTATATTTATGCAATATTTTTTATTTAAACTACTAAAATAATAGTACATTAATATAAAATTACAAAAATACAAAAGTAAAATTTTAGTTATATATATTTTATAATTAATTTATTAGTTATATTATAATTATATATATTTTTTATATTATAATTTATTACTTTAGAAAGTAGTTTGATCTTGCATGGATGTGAAAGGTGTTATTGCAAAGCTGATGTGACAATTTAGAAAGAAGATTGATGTTGCAGGGTACGGATGGTCTAACATTCAAACAAAAACCAAATATATGTAATTAATTATTAAAAGTGACTCATTATAACCTTTTACAAATTTAACAATGATTTCGACTGAGTTCTTCATTACAAAAGTGGAAGACAATGTTGATTTCTATATGACTTTGTTTGTAGCTATCATCATTATTTATCTCCGACAAATTAGCAATTGTTTCCCTATATGTTAAATATTTATCCATAATAGTTGTTAAATAAAAATTTGGAATACAAACTATCAAATATCCCAACAATTTTTCAAATTACAAACACTGCATGTCAAACTAATTACAAATACATTCAAAGAAGCATTTAACAAATTAGTAGAGATTTAGATGAAGATTTAACTACTCAGAGTGGACCTATGTTTGAACCATAACCAACCTTATTTGTTATATTTTAGATAGATGAAACTGAATAGAAATTACATTCATGTCAATGAGGTTTGTGCATGACATGTAATATTATATTGAAATGGGATTATTTAGGGTAGTGACAGATGTTTCAAAATAAACACATGCAGATGCATACATAATAATAAAAATATGTCTTTTGCCTTAGAAGATGGATTGAATTCATGGCATTCAACCACTTTGGTAAAGAAAGAATGAACATATTGCAAAATCTGTTTCCAAATACCATGAGTAATTCAACATATAGTTTTAAATCACATTTCAGCACATCAATGACAAATAAACTACATTTCAAAAGAAACTATAAACATCCAAAACAGAACACCACAGAACCCCAAATCCCTTCTCCCTAAAATATTTTTAGAAAACCTAAGCCCTCTCACCTCTAATCCTCCTTGCCAATTGCATATCTTTCGGCATAATTGTAACCCTCTTAGCATGAATTGCACACAAATTAGTATCCTCAAACAATCCAACCAAATAAGCCTCTGCCGCTTCCTGAAGCGCAGCCACCGCACTGCTTTGAAACCTCAGATCCGTTTTGAAATCCTGAGCAATTTCTCGCACCAGCCTTTGAAACGGAAGTTTGCGAATAAGTAACTCCGTACTCTTCTGGTACTTACGGATTTCCCTCAGCGCCACCGTCCCTGGCCGGAATCTGTGTGGCTTCTTCACTCCTCCGGTCGCCGGAGCTGATTTTCGGGCTGCTTTTGTAGCCAGCTGCTTCCTTGGTGCCTTTCCACCGGTCGATTTGCGAGCAGTTTGCTTTGTTCTTGCCATTTCTTTGTAGGAATTCGGAGAATCTGCTATGTGTTTGGGTGTTGAAAACAGGGAAATATGGCAGGATGGTTTTATAGGGTTTTGTGAGGATGCAGTCGTGGTGGGAAATTTCGAAATATTGGGGGGAAATGGCCGCCAGGGTTTATTAACCGGTGGATTATAGGGAGAGAAATGGACGGCCTAGATTAGATTCGGAGAAAAACACGGATCGCGATTCGTGTGCATGTGTTTTGTCGTTTCTTCACTTGCTGTTTATAAATAAAATTAATGTATTTAATTTCCTTTTCGATTTTAGAACTTTTATCAAAATTAAACTTGATTATTTATTTTAGGTGTTAAAAAATAATTACTCTTGTATATTAAAATTGAATGGTAAATATTTAGTCATCAGATTTTCTTAGGGTTGTGATTTTTTATTAAGATATTGTTTGTATTGATTAAATTATTGTTCAATTTTGTTTAATAAACCATCTGAATAATGAAAATGACTAATCTAACTTTTTATTTAAACAACATTAAAGATCAATTTTATTGCATTCAGGATTCAGCAAACCAAGAATCCATACAAAGAATAAAAAACACATTTTTTGATCAAGATTTTTACAACAACCTTTTTACCACTTTTTGTTGATCAAGCAGATTACATCAAGCAAATCAAGAAACCGGATTATAAATGGTAGCAGAAAATCGTATAGGTCCACGAAGTGGCCATAGTATTACCACAATGGCGGTGCAAGTGCACATCGGACACTATGATCGTTATAAAGTAATAAAGTGGTGAAAATACTGAGATCGTATCCACGGGGATTAGACTTCAGAGTTTCGAGTACTAAGTCGAGATTACATCGATTTCAATTAGAGAAGAAGAAAATATCATGAGCGAGATTGGTGATTTTAACAATTAAGTAAAGAAACAATTAAAGAAAAAAAAGGGTACGGATATAAACACTATGTAAGACATTTGTAGTAACCTCGTGGTCAGAAACCAGTGCCACAAAACATCTATAAGAATCCGTTTCTCTCGAAAGTGAATTTCTAGAGAGAGTTGCCACTTGTCCCCGCAAAGTTGCCACTTTCGTCAACTCAAGACTTGTTGATCTAACTAAGTAGACTTTTAAGAGTCTTAGTTCCACCAGTATGGATATACCCAAATCTCTTTGTGACGCCTATATCGACCGACATCTTGAACCTTAGTTGAAATCATGCACAAACCTGTATCTCTACGTGGTTATAAAAGACTCTCTGAAATCTTCTTGCATCACTCAAGTCGTATTTTCGGATCCGCCCATCTCTGGGTCTAAGATCTAATATTAACACTTACAAGTGATCGGCTTGTCCGCGTTGAGTTGGACTCCCGACTCAAGTTACCAAGTCTAAGAGTTAGCAATGATGGCAACACCCAAGTGTTGCCTACTAGTCTTAGAGTTGGTTCATACTCACACTCAAAGGGGGTTTAGCTCATAATGAAAGTAAAAAAGACATGCTAGAAGAAGAAAAATACATAAAGATTACTTGCATTGAGAAATAAACTACAAACAGTGGCCACTTATGTCGCCACAGTGGCCAACAGTGCTGGAAATTTAATACAAGAAAGTAAATTACAACTACAAACTATCTAAGAAAATAAAATAGAAGAGATAGATGGCTGAAGTGTTCTACATTGTTGGAGCTCCCCTCTAAATGAAATCCAAGGCCTCTATAGAAAAAGGTGATTGAGGCTTTTACCCATAAGGGTTTTTCAAAGAGCTCAAACATCAATTGACCCAAAGGTTGGTTTGTTTCTTCCTCCACTATTTCATGAAAGCTCAACCTTTGCTTTATCTTCTTTAAGCTTTTAGTAGGCATTTTGGGTAAACAAATCCTTACACCAAAATATGAGTTTTGCTTTTGTCTTTTATTCATCTTCATTGGTCTCTAGAGTTTGACCTTGAAGAATGCCATAATGCGGCTGAAATAGGCAGAAGAATACATCCAAAAAAATGATATTTCTCAGTTGTCCTCGGATTTACGACGCTCACCAAAGTGGCGAACAAAGTGGCCACTTTCTGCAGCCCAACATTTAACCCAAAAATGATGCATTCAACCATAAAAACACAAACTTTTATCCTCAACAGCTCCAAATGAAAATAAATAAATAAAAAGGAGAAACACGAACACATCAAGGGAAACACACACTAAAACATCAGCCGAAGAAATTCCTATAGCCAACTCCATTTTCTTGGAAGGTATTCTCGCCATCCTCCCCAACTTTCCCGAAGCCGCTGCTCTCCGACAAGACATTCAGGCTGAACTCCAAAGAAGAAAGAAGAAATGACCTTGTCACTTTATTTTCATGTCTTTTAATTTGTACTTGTAATTTTCAATTCTGCAACTTCAAGTTTCCTTAACACAAGTACACTTTTGGTTTACGTAGTTTTTAAAGCTATACTTTATTTTTTCATTCATTTGTAAATGTCGGATATGCTAACAAATCCAAAGGAACAAAAAGAATGGACTATGTGAAAAGAACCCAAAAGAGTAAATAAGGGTCAAAATGAAATATTCAGTATGTACTCCTTTATTTCTTAAGTATGAATGTCATCCTCAAATAGGGGGAAATTGTTAGGTCACCTAAGATTTGAAGATGACCTCCCGATATTTCATTTTTACAACATCCCATACTTAGAATATTTTAGGTTCTTTATAGCAGCTTAGTTGTACAACAAATGTTCGGTGAAGTCGAAGATCTGCCAAAAAACAAAGAAGAAGTGTTTATGTCAAAGCGGATTGAAGATGGACTTCTCAGCCAAAAACTAAGCTGCCCTAGCCGATTTGGAGATCACCATCGGTCAGGATCTCATCGGCCATGATGAGATCAGCCACAATGCCACCGATCACACTCACATCGCCGATTTGTGTGTGTGTGTTTGTGTGTGTGTGTGTGTGTGTGTGTGTGCTGATATGCACTTCATTTCTCTCCACCAATTTTGTCTTTGATGAATTGGTGGGAACCTGTTGATCCAAACCCTCAGTGATTTGATAATGACCCTCTCTTAAATACTTAGTGAAAATTGTATGTAAACAATATGTATCAGAGTTTCACTATCGCTGATAAGTACTAAGATCTTACAGTACCGCTGATAGGAACTCTCGCTCTTTAAATTAAAAATTCAGCGAACACTGTTCACCATAATGCGCTGAGTCTGTTCAGTCCTTATGGTGATCGCTGATAAGTTAGTTGTTTACTTATAATCCCTGAAGACAAGTTTCACGTCAACAAAGGTTCTACGCTGAAGTCGAAGATCAAGCTCAAGAACCAGCGACAAGTCTACTAATGAACTGATGCGGATCAGCGAAGACTCAGATTTGTCCACTCAACGTGAAGTATCAAGTACAAGACTTCAGCTATCGCTGAACTTTATCATTCGCTGAATAGTAAATGATAATCGCTGAATCAACGAAAGCTGATCATGAAGTCCTCCGTACAAAGTACTTTTGTCTTAACCTCCCTTGCACGCCACCGTACGAAATGTCAGAAAAGAACCTCCGAAAATCTGAGATCGTACAACCACTCTGATACTACACTGTTCATTCATGCGGCTACTAAGGTTGTCAACAAAGGTCAATGACATGCAACCAATCCGCTGATGACACGTGTAAAGCGTATACTGAATTGCATTAAATGCATGCAATATATAAAGAGATGAACTCACTTCATTTGAAGTAACTTGCTAACTCTGGACAAGTTCAAATCTCTCTCAAGATAGGATTTTATTAGTAATCTCCTTATCTTTCTTAGTGCAAGAAACCTTAGTGTTCCAACTTGTTTAGATTTAGGTTTATCCTTAATCTTGTTTCCGCAACAAGCTGTAAATTGTTAATGATTTATCAATAAACAATTTAGAAAAGTAAAATAGCGTGTTTGTATTCAACCCCCCCCCCCCTTCTACAAACTTGTATAGGCCTTTCGAGACCAACAAGTGGTATCAGAGCAGATTTGTTTAATCTCATAAACAAGATCTAATCTAAGATATTTCTCTTCCTTGCTATTTTCTGAAAATGGCCTCCCACACAAACACAAATTATATAGACAATGGTTCTCTTGCAAAACCCCCTAGATTTTCCAGAGACAACTTCAACTTATGGAAAAATAGGATGATGCTCTTCCTAGAAGGTGTAGACCCTACTATGACCTACTATCTTGAAAATGGCCCACACATCCCTGTAACTATTGATCCTTTAGTTCCAGCCACTGCAACTCGAGCTGCTATTCCTGAAAGGATGATTCCAAAGGAAATACACATGTGGACCGATGAAGATAAGAAGAAAGTGGCTATAGATACAAACGCCAGATCCATACTATCCATGGCCCTTCCTGACGAAGTCTACCATTCCGTCATGAACCTGAAATCCTCAAAAGCCATGTGGGACACAATATGTGTTCAGTATGAAGGAACGTCTGAAGTCCAGGATTCAAGAAAGATCAACCTGGTAAGACAATACGAAAGCTTCATTTCTGGTAAGAATGAAACTCTCTCTGAAGTTCATCAACGTTTTAATTGCTTAATTATAGATCTTAAAACGGTTGGTAAGGAATATTCTAACTTTGAAGTGCTGACAAAGTTTTTAGAATGTTTACCTGAAAGCTGGGACAATTATTCCATGTGTCTCAAGCTGTCAAAAGATCTAAGATCAATGACACTCGCTACCTTATATGGCACATTGCTGAATCATGAGCAATCTAGCCATCTTAAGAAGAATCTTGTAAAAGATTCCAAAAGCACCCCTGTTGCTTTAATCTCAGAGGAACCTTCTACTCAGCGACCCGTGGTCACTATCACTGAGTTAGAAAGTGACTCTGAAAGGTCATCAGATTCTGATTCTTCAGATGATGATGAATCCTTGGCTCTCCTAACTAAAAGGTTCAGGAGATTCGCCAAGAAGAAAATGTTTAGAAAGAACAAAACTCTTTCTATAGCTGACAAGCCTAAGTCATCAGCTTTTGTTGATAAGGCTACTGCTACTTGTTTCAACTGCGAAAAGACAGGTCATTTCGCTAACGAGTGCAGGTCAAAGAAAATCATGAGACCTTCAGCTTTTACAAAGAAATCTTTTGTTCCAAGGAATAAAGATGACAAATACTCAAAGCTGAAGGAAAAGTATGCAAAGCTGAAAAGCTTTAAGAAGAAAGGAAAAGGCCTGATGGCTGACTATGATTGGGCTGCTTCTGATGAAGAAGCCTCATCATCTGATTCTGAAGATGATGAAGCAAATCAATGTCTCATGGCCAAGATTGAAGAAGAGGAAGAAAGTTCAGACATTCCCTCCACTTCAACATCTGCCATTCAGGTATCACCTTCTTTCTTTACCAATATTGCAAATATTGATGAAGCTGATAGTCTCCGTAAAATCGAACTGCTGACTAGAAGTTTATACGAAGCCATGAACGGCAAAGCTGTGGTTGAAAACCAAAATCTTGATCTCGCTGAAAAGCTTAAAAACTGCCACCTTCAAATAGAAAAGCTTTCTAAATTTGAAGAAGATTTTAAAGATCAAGTCCATTTAAATCAGCTAGTCAAAATCGAACGAGCGGAAGCTATCGCTGCATTAAAAGCTGAACAAGCTACTGTTGAAGGATGGTGTAATTCTTCAACAAAGATCACTGAGATAATTAAGGCTCAGATTCCTCTGAGTGATAAACGTGGTCTGGGTTATAAATATGATACTCCAATACCAACCACTGAACGTTCAATGCTTAAATTTGGAACGTTCGTATCCTCAGTAGCTGACACTTCTTCATCTCAGTACTCCTCGTCGGTTACACCAATCCCTGAGGAAACTCCTACCTCCTCAAAAGGTAAGGAGAAAATGGTTTATTCAAAACCTACCTCTGTCTCTAAAGACAAAGGTAAAGGAATTGTTATTTATCAAAATCCTCAGAAGGGTACCTTAGTACCTAAGCTGAATGCTTCCAAAGCCTTAGTGATTCATTCATCTGGTTCTAGAAATCAGACCTCTGGATCAGTTCAGCGACCTACTCCTAGACTCAGAGTAGATATCCTTGGTAAGAAATCTGAAGAACTGAATGTTCGTCCTATTTCAAAAACCAATAGTGTACTTGGTGCTGGCACTTCTAATTCCAAATTAAAAGCTCAGCACTCAAGTGGTCCTAGAACTAATTTTAGTTAAAATCACTGTGGACTTACCGATCATATTGCAAGTAAGTGTCCCACAGCAACCAAAGCTGATAAGATAGCTAAGGTGAAGATAGCACCCAAGAAGACCAAACCAGTTGCAATTCAGGTCAAGGTGACTCCTACCGCTGAGGTCAAGAAATTGACCAAAGTGAAGAAAGACAAAGATGAATCTTCAAATGCTGCGAAGACTGCTGAACCCATTCCAACTACTTCCACTGACAAACGCGTATACATGGTGAAGTGGGTACCCAAGCAAAACTAATCTTCCTTTGTATTGCAGGTTAAGAAGGGTATCTGGTATCTCGATAGCGGATGCTCTAGACACATGACTGGAAAGAAAAACCTGCTCGCTGAATACAAGGAAGAGAAGGGTCCCTCTGTGACTTTCGGTGGAAATGGAAAAGGACATACCCGAGGGTATGGTGTACTTTCAAATGGTACAACATCCTTCAGAAGAGTCGCATATGTTGAAGGGCTGAAGCATAATCTTCTAAGCATCAGTCAGCTTTGCGACATGGATAACAAAGTGATTTTCACTAAGGAATCCTGCTTTGTCTCTGACAAAAAGGAGAAGATAGCTCTCAGCGGTTATCGTTTGGAAAATGTTTACGTTATAAACATGGACTCAACAACCACTGAGAACTCCTGTTTCTTCTCAAAAGCATCTTCTGATGTTAACTGGCTATGGCACAAAAGGCTCTCACATCTCAACTTCAAGACACTGAATACTCTTTCATCCAAAGAGTTAGTCACTGGTCTACCTCAACATTCATACGCCAAAGAGTCCTTATGTTCAGCGTGTGAAAAAGGGAAGCAGACCAAGGCAAGCTTTAAGTCAAAGCAAGTTTCCTCAGTGTCATCTCCTCTACAACTACTCCATATGGATTTGTTTGGCCCCGTTAACAAACAATCCATCGCTGGAAAGAAATATACGCTGGTCATAGTTGATGAATTCTCTCGTTACACATGGGTAATGTTTCTCCGTTCTAAGAGTGACACCCCTGAAGAACTCATCACCTTTGTTCGGAAGATGGAAACTCTGAACAATATGACTGTTCGCTCAATAAGGAGTGATCATGGAACTGAATTCAAAAACAGTTCTCTTGATTCCTTCCTTGAGAGCAAGGGTATTTCTCACAACTTTTCGTCAGTGAGAACACCACAACAAAACGGAGTCGCTGAAAGAAGAAATAGAACAATTATTGAAGCTGCACGTTCAATGCTCAGCGATTCTCACCTGCCTACTCAGTTTTGGGCAGAAGCTGTCAACACTGCTTGTTTTACGCAAAACAGGTCGCTGATAGTTAAAAGATTCAAAAAGACAGCATATGAACTCTTTCATGGGAGAAAGCCTTCAATCAGCTTTCATCACATCTTTGGATGTCAGTGTTTCATACTGAACAACAGAGATGCCCTTGGAAAGTTTGATCCTAAGGCTGATGATGGAATCTTTCTTGGATACTCCTCAGTTTCCAAAGCCTTCAGAGTCTTCAACCGAAGAAGACAAACTGTAGAAGAAACTATTCACGTCACGTTTGACGAATCCCGTTCAGCGAACTCTAAACCGAACGCTGATACAGAAGAACTGAATCAATGGATGTTTTCTCATCTTGGTGATTCAGAAGATATTCCCACTCCTCATGCTCACACCGTAGAAAATGATGGTCCTTCTATCATTCCAAATATGCAAAATAGTGAAGCTGAAACATCTTGGGTCTCAGCTGTTCCTATAAACACTATACCTGCAGTTGATCCAAATGTCTCAGAAATTCCATCTATTTCTCAGCAATCAGTGAATGAAGTGGCAAACGCAAACATTCCTCTCTTAGCTGATAATCCAGAAGTAGCTGAAGCCTCATCTTCAGTTTCTCCAGTTCAGACTGAGTCAGCGACGCATGCTCCGGCTCAGCGATGGACTGTAAATCACCCAATCGATCAAATTCTTGGTGATCCCAACGCTGGTATTCAGACTCGTAGAAGTGCAGGTAATATTTGTTTATTTGTTAACTTTATTTCTCTAACTGAACCAAAGAAAATAGATGATGCCCTCAGAGATCCAAACTGGGTCAGCGCTATGCAAGAAGAGCTGACTGAATTCGAAAGAAACAAAGTTTGGAAACTTGTTCGTAGACCAACTGACAAAACGGTGATAGGCACTAAATGGGTCTATCGAAACAAGTTGGACGAACATGGTACTGTAACTCGCAACAAAGCTCGTCTTGTTGCTCAGGGATACAGACAAGAGGAAGGCATAGATTATGACGAAACTTTTGCTCCAGTAGCAAGACTTGAATCTATTCGTCTTTTCTTAGCATATGTTGTACACAAAAACTTCACTGTACATCAGATGGATGTTAAGTCAGCGTTTCTAAATGGAAAGCTGAATGAAGAAGTATATGTGGAACAACCTCCAGGATTCTCAGATCCTAAGCGTCCAGGTTATGTTTATAAACTGGACAAGGCACTTTATGGCTTAAAGCAAGCTCCACGTGCATGGTATGATACTCTCTCTACTTATCTCCATATTGAAAAATTTGAGCGAGGTAAGATTGACAAAACTTTGTTTTTTAGAAAAGTAAAAGGTCATATCATTTTAGTTCAAATATATGTTGATGACATTATATTTGGTTCTACTAACCCTGAGCTTTGTACTCGTTTCGCTGATAGAATGAAAGATGAGTATAAAATGAGTATGATGGGTGAACTAACATATTTCCTTGGTCTTCAGATTAAGCAAACTGAAAAAGGAACTTTTATAAATCAGGGAAAGTATGTTAAAGATATGCTGAATAAATTCGACTTAACTGAAAGTTCAGCTATGAAAACCACTATGGCACCACCGCTGATACTTGATAAGGACACAAAGGGTGTTCCTGTCAATGTCACGCTGTACCGTGGGATGATCGGCTCACTATTGTATCTTACAGCTAGCCGACCCGATATTATGTTTGCAACATGTCTGTGTGCACGATATCAAGCTGAACCTAAGATATCCCATATGAAAGCTGTAAAGCGAATCTTTCGATATCTTAAGGGTACAGCGAATCTAGGTCTTTGGTATCCCAAAGACTCAGGATTCGATCTAACCGCCTATTCAGACAGTGATTTTGCAGGTTGCAAAATGGATAGGAAAAGCACCACAGGAGGATGTCAGCTCCTGGGTGGAAAGCTGGTAAGTTGGACAAGTAAGAAGCAAAACTCAGTGTCCACTTCCACAGCTGAAGCTGAGTATGTAGCCGCTGGAAGCTGCTGTTCTCAAGTCTTGTGGATGAGAAATCAACTACTAGACTATGATCTTCAGCTCTCCAAAATTCCAATCTACTACGACAGCACAAGTGCCATCGCTATAGCAAACAATCCAGTGCTACACTCAAAGACAAAACACATAGAAATCAGATATCATTTTATCAGAGATCATGTGATGAATGGTGATATAGAACTTCATTTTATCCCAACTGATTATCAGTTAGCTGATTTGTTTACCAAACCTCTTGATGAGACAAGATTCAACTTTCTCATCAGCGAGCTTGGAATGCTGAACTTTGAAGGATAAAATCTTCAGCGGTTCACATTTATCAGCAATACGTTTATACATTCTTGTATAGGCTTCGGGATAAAATCAACTTTTATAATCCATTTCATCATCTTCTCTCTGAATAAACTTGGTTAAACTGATATCCAGGTATGTTTTCTCTCTCTGACAATCGCATGTAAATGCAAGATTTCAAAATAAATTGCATCGCTGAATATCTTTTCCTTAACAGCGATATTTTGAAAATTCCTTAAACCTTCACTGATATTTCTATTCAGTGCTTCATGTTTTTCAAAAGAGTCCCTGAGTTTTTCAAAACCTCAGAGACATCCTAAAAGAATGTGAAAGGACAGTTGTGACGTCATTGCAACGGATAACACTCGGCACGATTTCTTTCTGACACACGTTTGCACGTTTTGTTCAAACTTCCAATCAAATGCAAACACGTGTCCGTGTCATGATGAAAACCTTTTCCCGCTCAAGGTTTTCTTTCTCTAAAAATCCCTATATAAACAACTCTTGGTTTATATTTGTCTTTTACGCGAACAATCTTTCTCCGCAAGAAAAGAATTATCTGTTGCATTTGTGCTCTCAAAAACCTCAAGAACTGTTCATCATCTTCTTCATCAACTTCAAGGTTAATATTCTCTTATTTTTTATCAAATGCGTATAACTTGTTTTCGATCTTCTCTTTGTTTTAACAAGATCAAACAAAGGAACTTTTTAAAATAAAATCATTTCTTTCATGGTTTTATGAACACAACCATTTCATGGTTGTTCTTCAAGTTTTAAATCTAAATCTTAAACTTGTTCTTCATTCGTATCCATTTTTCTTTTAGAAACTGGAATACAAGATTTTATGGGTTTTACTTTTCTTTTAATCAAGAAAAACCCTAATCTTCATTAAGACATTTTTTTGTCTGAATGAAATGGACAAGATTCGAAAAATCTTAACGGAAATTTCTTTCCACATTAAGATAATTCTTATCTGTTAACATCTTTGGTTGAACTGATAATACAGTGATATGGCATCTTCAAAGCTGAATGTTACCGCTGAATCCATCTCCACTGACTTTGAGGAAATGGAAATCTTCAAAGCCCCCCAGGTGAAGTTCGAGCTGGATCAACTCGATTGGACTAAGGCCAACAACCTCTCAGCTCTTCTCGAGTTTCCTCCTCGGAAGCAAGTATCACATCTGGACGATGCTGTAAGTTTTCTGAAGAACAGCCCCATCTACACAGCCCTGACCATAACACCTCCTGCCAGTCAGCGGCTCTTATCCCAGTTCTGGTACTCTGCCAGACACACTGAGCTACCTTCTGCCAAAGATCCATCCAAAACCATAGACTGCATACTCAGCGATACTGAGTATGGCACCATCAAGATCACACCCGCAATTATCCGCAAAGCCCTAAACTTCCCAAATGCCTCCAAAGAAAAACCCTTCATTCCATTCCCTGACCACAAAAAGCATGCTGACAGAGAAGCAATCATTGCTTTCCTTGACGCAATGGGTTATATCTGGGATATTGGAAGGGACAAGAAGCCTGAGAAGAAACTGACGCTGATAAAGAAATCCAAAATGCCCAGCGAGATGAATTTCATCTTCGCTCACCTGATCATCTGCATGACAGCGAAATCCGGATCTTCTGATCAAGCCGCCCAACCTCAGCAGTCCATGGGATACGCACTGCTGAAAGGTCTAAATATTGATTGGGCCTCCATTATTTATGAAGACATGATTCAACGTGTCGATTCTGCCGGTGACAGACCAGCATGGGTTCCTTACCCACGATTCATCAGCGCCATCTTTCAATATGGCCTGAAGGACAGCTATCCTGAAGAGGGTGATCTGAAACTTTCTCAGATTGGCCCTAAGGTTCTCGACTTCAAGCCTGTCGCCAATGAGGTACGTCTCTCTACTCTTCTCTCTCTTCTAAATTCTCCGCTTTCTGTGGCTCCTTCAGCGACAATACCAATCGCTGATACCCCGGCCACAACATCCTCTCCTTATAAGAAAAGGAAACCCTCACACACCCAACTTGATTCCAAAAGGATCAAGAAAACCAAGGAGCAACCCCAGCAATTCCATGCTGAAGACTCCTCAGCTCGTTCTGAAGAGCTGAAGGAAAGTTCCGTGGTACGCTCTGCCACACCCGTGCAAGCCATCCCTCCAATCCAGACTTCAGCGTCTCCAAACGCTGAGGTTAGAAACTTGGAAACTACCCAACCTCCCTCAGTCTCTCAAAAGACTGATGAAGTGATTGTCAGCGATTCCAACGCTGAACTCAGAACCCGAACCCCAATCTTAACCTTCGCTTCTCCCTCCACTCACTTGGACACTCCTCCAGCAAACACTGGAGATGCCATCATTCCAGAAGCCGCCGCTGATGCTTCTCATCAAATGATGAAGAAAGGACCTGCAGAGTTCACCATACCTCACCGTACTTTCGAAGAGGATATGTAACACTATTCAGGAACTTGCAACTTCGACGAGTTCATCAATCCTCCTGCAGGTACTAATCCCACCTTAAACACTGTAACTAAACCTGAAACTTCTGAGCTTTCCTTTGTTCACAAGTACTTATATGTTACAGGTCCTAATTTGGGAGACATCAACGCCTCGCTGAAGTCCGTGGAAACAAAGCTGTCCAGTCTCACCACCACACTCTCCAACAACTCAACAGCTGTAACAAACGCTGGAGAGAACTTGACAAAGCTGACAACGGTGGTGGAGAAGAAAGCTTCCACTGAAGACATCAAGAGTTTTGATAAGACGCTCAGCGATTTTGCCAAGGTGCTCTGTGACATCTACACTGACTACACAAGCCTTAAAACATCAGTTTCGACCATGTCCAGCGAAGTAACAACGCTGAAGACATCGGTTGAAAAACTCGAGGGTGATATGTCAGAGGTCAAGCCTGACTTAGGCTCTGTAAAGACCGACGTTAGCTCTATGAAGACGATGATCGAGACACTGGTAAACAAGGCAAATAGTCCAGCTCCTGCTCCTGCCCCTGTCCCTATTTTGGAATCTTTCACAGAGGAGGATCGCACAGAGCTGAGGAAAATCACGCCTGCTATCTCTGGCCTAGAAGACAGAATAGCAAAGCTTGAAGGTTGTGTGAAAATCTCTGGCCCAGAAGACAGAGATAACACCAATGCTGAGTCTGCCCATTCCTCCCCCAGTCATCATGAAAAAAAGGGGGAGAAGAGCGCTGAACATTCCAAGGAGAAAAGCGCTGAAGATCTGAACAAAAAAAGCGCTGAAGACCTTTCCCATGATGAATCTATCAGGGGAGAGATGAATGAAGATCTGACCACTGGACCTCAGGGAGATGAAAACCCTGAGGGAACCGAGAAGCTCGCCTCTGTATCTGAGGGGGAGCAACTCGAAGAAGATGCTGAGAATTCCGAAGCAGAAGAAGATGAAGACATCGACATCCCTGACGACAAACCATCCTTCTCTCCAAGAAAGGATGATGATGATGATGAAGATGACGATGATTTCTTTATCGTCAAACCTGCCCCAAGGATCAAAGCTCTTAAAGGAATCTCAATAAAAGAACCATCAGGGGAGAAGACAAAGACAAAGCCCTCAGCCTCTGGCGCTGAGAAAAGCAAAGACAAAGGCCTCGCTGAAGATGAAAATCTAGCGATTCTCTTTGAAAAGCCGGTTTGTCAGGTAAACTAAAACTTTACTTTTTCCTTCCCTGAACTTCTCAACAGCTCACTAAGTTCTCCAAACCTATATAAACATCCACATTATTTTTCTATCTTTTCTACCCAAGTTCTTCTACCCAATTCTTATCTGTAAGATCGCTGCTTTTCAGCTAGTCCTCTCCCCTGTTTGAGGATGTCGCTGAAGGTTCTACTGTTGCGACTTCACAAATAAAGCCAGCTGCTGCTGATGAAATAATCCCAGTCTTAGACTTGATCTCTGAGACTGATGAACCAGAAGAACAACCTCTCTCGCGCAATAAGAGACCTTCCTCAGTTCCTCAAAAGTTGAGTGAAGAGGATCAAAAGAGAAGAGAAGAAATAATAAAGCGATTCGAGGATCAGCGAATTATTCTAAGGCCTGATCAACTGCCTTCAGTTCCTCCTAAGTTCATAATTTCAAAAGCTGAATATCAGGACCACCTTAGAGCTGAACGCCTCATTGCTGAAAGAAAGGAAGCTGAAGAGAAAGACAGAGAATACGCCATCAAGCTCACTCAAGAATCTGTCAAAGACCCCAAGCTGAAGCGTGTTCCCATTCAAATCCAACGAAAGCTGTGGGAAGAAGCCCAGAAGATCGTGGAAAAGAAAACTGAAGTTTCTCAGACCACCTTGATCTGGTGTAAAGAGAAAATTCACTTCAGATATCGTCCAGCGAAGATCAACAAGGTATTCATCTCTGGAAGAACATCTTTCGGAGTACCTATTGTTGACATCAAACTGTTCAGAGAAGATGGCACATCTGAAACCTTTCGTGCTGACACTGTAAAAAGGTATGGTCTCTCTGAATGGCTGGAGATGAGGTTAGCTATCCAACCATCACAATCAAAGTACAAGAATCATTTCGAAAAGCTGATAAACAGACAGATCGACTTGATATCTTCCTGTGTGGATATTCCTCCTGTTCCTGATCTAAAGCCGAAAAGAAAAAGAGGTTCTCCAAGGAAGAAACGTCAAGATTCAAATTCAGGACCTGTCATACGAAATGAAACTGGAATTGGTTTCTCTCGCGCTGAAGTACTTGGTCCTGATCCTGATCTATCTGCCCTTGACATCTCTCTGCCACCATGTGAACTTTTCGTCCCTGGTAAAGTCATCAGTAATCCTTATGGAATATTCTTTCTTGACTACGACGGACGAAAATGCTTTCAACGGATCGCTGAGCTCCCAATCACTCCAATCGAACAGCTCAGAGATCTTATCTACTGGTGTGACTTCAGAAAGGACATTCAGGCACGACACCTAAAACCCTTGATCTTTCAAGAAGCGCTGAAGAAAAGAAAACAAGGTGTAACGGTTCCTGACTGGATGATTCCCACTGAAAAGACGACCCTTGATGAACTTCTCATTAAGGAAGAACCTTTTGAAAACTGATATAATCTCCTTTTTCTCTATTGTATCAGTTATCCTTCTGTACTTGTAATTTATTTCGCTTGTACTTGTAATCTTTCTGTTCTTCATTGTAACCTGATTTAAAGATTTAAAGAAAGATTTCAGCGAATGTACTTTACTCCATCAGTACTGAAAAGATCCCAGAAAACAGTAAAAGGGACAAATATTTTATGATTCTTTTTATCCTTATGTTTTCATTAAATAGCAATTTTCTTTGTTGCTATGTCATAATCAAATAGGGGGAGATTGTTGATCCAAACCCTCAGTGATTTGATAATGACCCTCTCTTAAATACTTAGTGAAAATTGTATGTAAACAATATGTATCAGAGTTTCACTATCGCTGATAAGTACTAAGATCTTACAGTACCGCTGATAGGAACTCTCGCTCTTTAAATTAAACATTCAGCGAACACTGTTCACCATAATGCGCTGAGTCTGTTCAGTCCTTATGGTGATCGCTGATAAGTTAGTTGTTTACTTATAATCCCTGAAGACAAGTTTCACGTCAACAAAGGTTCTACGCTAAAGTCGAAGATCAAGCTCAAGAACCAGCGAAAAGTCTACTAATGAACTGATGCGGATCAGCGAAGACTCAGATTTGTCCACTTAACGTGAAGTATCAAGTACAAGACTTCAGCTATCGCTGAACTTTATCATTCGCTGAATAGTAAATGATAATCGCTGAATCAACGAAAGTTGATCATGAAGTCCTCCGTACAAAGTACTTTTGTCTTAACCTCCCTTGCACGCCACCGTACGAAATGTCAGAAAAGAACCTCCGAAAATCTGAGATCGTACAACCACTCTGATACTACACTGTTCATTCATGCGGCTACTAAGGTTGTCAACAAAGGTCAATGACATGCAACCAATCCGCTGATGACACGTGTAAAGCGTATACTGAATTGCATTAAATGCATGCAGTATATAAAGAGATGAACTCACTTCATTTGAAGTAACTTGCTAACTCTGGACAAGTTCAAATCTCTCTCAAGATAGGATTTTATTAGTAATCTCCTTATCTTTCTTAGTGCAAGAAACCTTAGTGTTCCAACTTGTTTAGATTTAGGTTTATCCTTAATCTTGTTTCCGCAACAAGCTGTAAATTGTTAATGATTTATCAATAAACAATTTAGAAAAGTAAAATAGCGTGTTTGTATTCAACCCCCCCTTCTACAAACTTGTATAGGCCTTTCGGGACCAACAGAACCCCTTCGGCACACATGCACTAAAACTTTTCCTGCAAAGTATATTTGTGATATCTTGCATTGATGGGGACATTCTCTGGAGATCAGAAAAATGTTGTTTGGTTTTTACATCCTTCTTAGGAAAGGTCCACACCAAAGTCTGCAGGTCAACACTTCAAGACAAAAAGGACATCTGGTACTATACAAGGACAACCTGCTCTCTTACCCCTGCTTGACAAGTGTCCAATGCACTTAATGCACATAAGACTATATTAAGAGGAAGACCCCTCCCATGCAAGGTTACCAATTCACCAATTCACAAGTGAAAAAGTTTTCTAGGTGCTCCATTGGCAGATTCTCTCTCTCTCTCTTCAAAAGAATTTTTATTGATTGTCTAAGTGTGATTTCAATAGTTCTTTTATTCTCTATGTGTAAGATTGTTTGAAAGGATTTTATCTGTTCTCCTCCGCAATAATAAAAAGTTTTCTATGCGTAATTCTTGATTTTATATCAATAAGAATTAAACTAAAATGAAAATTTTGTGTATTGTATTCAACCCCCCCCCCCCCTCTGTAATACTTGGCACTATTGCTATTATATAGTTGGGACCAACAGTATTGCAATACTTTAAAGAATATAATATTGATAAGGGAAGGATACAACAAACTACACCTACAACTTACGAACAAACTGGATTAAGACTGGGTAAGATAATTCCAAATAAAATTTTGCCAACATTTCTCATGTTTTCTAGAGCATGATTACTCGCATTTTGTTGCTCAAGAGAATCCTAATTCAGTAATTTAAATTGATAGAAACGAATCAATAGATCAAGAAGTACTCGTTTTGGATCTATTTTGATGTTCATACATATAGATAGATGCATGAAAAAGCTATGGAAATTGAAAAGCAAACTCTTCCAAGAACACAATCGATGTAGTCACTAAGGGTCGTTTATCAAACGCTTACCCGGATAATTACCGGTACAATTTAACACTATCACTTACTTACCGAGTGAGATTTTAGTCCACCAAAACGGTATCGTATGTAACAATTTTCCCGACAAGGGTTAGCCGTGGTAAGAGTCTTAGCCCTCACTTACCGGGTAAGACTCTCGGTCTTTGCTTTAGCTCTTACCGGGTAAGATTCTTGGTCCTTGTCATATTCCTCCGATAAAGTGATGTGACTTGTAAAGCATTTATCCGGATAAACGTTCAATAAACGCCCCCTAAATTTCACATACCATAACATAATCAGATTTATAGGACATCAAAATTGTCATATTATAATATCTTGAGTAAATTACATATTTGGTCCCTGATGTTTGGTTGCTTTTTGGATTTGGTCCCTATTTCGAAAAAATTACATGGATCGTCCCTGAGGTTTGACAAAGCGTATGGATATGGTCCCTCCCTCTAACATCGTTTAAGAAACCTAGTTAAGTCTAAGGGTATTTTAGTCTTTTTACTCTCTTTTGTCTTTTTCCTATTTAATAAATAAAAAGAATAAAAAAATAATTAATAAACCCCCCCTACCCCCTCCTCCTCCTTCAGGACCTCCGGCCACCACCACCACCACCATCATCATCTTCAACCCATCACCACCACCACCATCATCATCAACCCATCACCACCATCACCACCATCATCATCAACCCAACACCACCATCATCATCAACCCATCACCACCACCACCACCACCATCATCATCAACCCATCACCACCATCATCATCAACCCAACACCACCATCATCATCAACCCACCACCACCACCACCACCACCACATTATGGTCACATTTTGAACGAAATTCTTTGATTAGCTAGAAATGAGACAAGTAAAATTATCCAACTTAATTAAGTAACCCACTTTTCTTAAATTAAAATAAAGTTGCCTCGATCAGTTTCATATATCTAACAATTCACATGTGATTTAATTAAACTGAAGAATTAGATCACGATGACCAACATAAACAAAATCACGTATATATAACATTCACACAAAAATACTCAAACCCAATGACGATCTTAATTATGTTTTAATTTGATCTTAATTAAGATCTTAACACAATATATATATATATATATGGATTTCAAACCAACAAACTGCATGCTTACTTTTTGGATCTTGAAACCCTTCTAATCAAGACCACCAAACAAAGCACACGATAGAACACGAAAAACCCAATCAATATATAAACGTTAATCCATCTCTGACTCTCATGGAGCCCTCTTTTCTGCAACACATCACCGCCAGTCACCATGCACGTTTGACTTTTCTCTTCGTACCATATCAAACACCTGGTGGTCATGCATGAATACTCATTGATCAACAATGCATCCAGCCCATACTTGTACATCGACATGTAATGCATCATCACCCAATACTTTGGCATGCGTTCTTTCGATATAAAGTAGTCGGAAAACAGAAAAAAACCGGCAAGAAGAACCGTTACCGGTGGTGGTGGGTTGTGGTGGTGGTGATGGGTTGATGATGATGGTGGTGATGGTGGTGGTGGTGGTGGTGGTGGTGATGGGTTGATGATGATGGTGGTGTTGGGTTGATGATGATGGTGGTGGTGGTGGTGATGGGTTGAAGATGATGATGGTGGTGGTGGTGGTGGCCGGAGGTCCTGAGGAAGAAGAAGGAGGAGGAGGAGGGGGGGGGGGGGTAGGGGGTTTATTAATTATTTTTTTATTCTTTTTATTTATTAAATAGGAAAAAGACAAAAATAGAGTAAAAAGACTAAAATACCCTTAGACTTAACTGGGTTTCTTAAACGACGTTAGAGGGAGGGACCATATCCATACGCTTTGTCAAACCTCAGGGACGATCCATGTAATTTTTTCGAAATAGGGACCAAATATGTAATTTACTCTAATATCTTATACAATGTAAGTTTATATGACCAAAACTTATGCGTCCTTTATAACAATGTAACAATAAAAATAAAAATATATACATTTAAACGTCTTTTTAAGAATATTTTTGGAACATAACGCCTCACTAAACTTTAATGTAACTTTATTTATAAATAATATCTTATAATTTATTGTAACTTATTTATAAATAATATCTTACCAAAACAAGTATCCTTTATTCAAAACACACTTCTCAAAAATGTCTTTTAAAAACACCAATAGAATAGTTTATTTAGAAAATATCCTATAAACACACTTCTCAAAAATGTATTTTAAAAACACCAATAGAATATATTTAAAATATCCCAAAAACTTGTTAAAACGTCTAAAAATATCATAAGAGCATCTCCAATGGGAGTTCTTATAAAAACCTCATTTTTACTCTTTTTATTGCCAACTCATCAAACTAGTATTATACTCGTCCATTGGTCGGGTATACAACATGACTTAATCTTGATTCAATTATTAGATATTACTCTTTTAAAAGTTATGTTTCTTTATTGTATTTTATGGAATCCATGAATCATGTTTGTATATTGTTTATATAAAGTAAGCTATGTTTTATCTGGCATCTTTGGTAATTGACTAATTGGTAACACATGCATTTCATTTAGTATATAATAGATATTATTTTCAAAACTATAATAATATATAATAATATTTAAATATACCGTGAGATAAGATGAGATTTTAGGTCACTATCCACCCTAGTGCTTAATTTACATCTTCAACTTGAAGCAACAATTATATTATTGGTGTACATACATCAATCATCTTCATTGGCTCTTCTCTATTTTGGTATTTTCCAAAACACAAATTCCTCGCACAATTTCCATCAATCATTATGTTGATATTTAACGAAAAGTTCATATATTGTTGATCCAAACCCTTAGTGATTTGATAATGACCCTCTCTTATATACTTAGTGAAAATTGTAAGTAAACAATATGTATCAGAGTTTCACTATCGCTGATAAGTACTAAGATCTTACAGTACCGCTGATAGGAACTCTCGCTCTTTAAATTAAACATTCAGCGAACACTGTTCACCATTAATGCTCTGAGTCTGTTCAGTCATTATGATGATCGCTGATAAGTTAGTTGTTTACTTATGATCCCTGAAGACAAGTTTCACGTCAACAAAGGTTCTACGCTGAAGTCGAAGATCAAGCTCAAGAACCAGCGACAAGTCTCCTAATGAACTGATGCGGATCAGCGAAGACTCAGATTTGTCCACTCAACGTGAAGTATCAAGTACAAGACTTCAGCTATCGCTGAACTTTATCATTCGCTGAATAGAAAATGATAATCGCTGAATCAACGAAAGCTGATCATGAAGTCCTCCGTACAAAGTACTTTTGTCTTAACCACCCTTGCACGACTCCGTACGAAATGTCAGAAAAGAACCTCCGAAAATCTGAAATCGTACAACCACTCTGATACTACACTGTTCATCCTTACGGCTACTAAGGTTGTCATCAAAAGTCAATGACATGCAACCAACCAGCTGATGACACGTGTAAAGTATACACTGACTTGCATTAAATGCATGCAGTATATAAAGAGATGAACTCACTTCATTTGAAGTAACTTGCTAACTCTGGACAAGTTCAAATCTCTTATCTCAGATAGGTTATTATTAGTAATTTCCTTATCTCTCTTAGTGCAAGAAACCTTAATGTTCCAACTTGTTTAGATTTAGGTTTATCCTTAATCTTGTCTCCGCAACAAGCTGTAAATTGTTAATGATTTATCAATAAACAATTTAGAAAAGTAAAATCTGTGTGTTTGTATTCAACCCCCCCCCTTCTACAAACTTGTATAGGCCTTCGGGACCAACAAGTGGTATCAGAGCGGATTTGTTTAATCTCATAACACAAGATCTAATCTAAGATATTTCTCTTCCTTGCTATTATCTGAAAATGGCCAATACAAACACAAATTATATAGACAATGGTTCTCTTGCAAAACCCCCTAGATTTTCCAGAGATAACTTCAACTTATGGAAAAATTGGATGACACTCTTCTTAGAAGGTGTAGACCCTACTATGCCTTACTATATTGAGAATGGTCCATTCATCCCTGTAAGATTTGATGCTGCAGTTCCAGGCACTGAGAATAGACCTGCTATTCCAGAAAGGCTGGTACCTAAAGAAATCCATCAATGGACTGACGAAGATAAGAAGAAAGTGGCTATAGATACAAAAGCCAGATCCATACTATCCATGGCTCTTCCTGACGAAGTCTACCATTCCGTCATGAATCTGAAATCATCAAAAGCCATGTGGGACACAATATGTGTTCAGTATGAAGGAATGTCTGAAGTCCAGGACTCAAGAAAGATCAACCTGGTAAGACAATACGAAAGCTTCATTTCTGGTAAGAATGAAACTCTCTCTGAAGTTCACCAACGTTTTAATTGTTTAATTATAGATCTAAAAACTGTTGGTAAGGAATATTCTAACTTTGAAGTGCTGACAAAGTTTCTAGAATGTTTACCTGAAAGCTGGGACAATTATTCCATGTGTCTCAAGCTGTCAAAGGATCTAAGATCAATGACCCTTGCTACCTTATATGGCACGTTGCTGAATCATGAGCAATCAAGCCATCTTAAGAAGAATCTTGTAAAAGATTCCAAAAGCACCCCTGTTGCTTTAATCTCAGAGGAACCTTCTACTCAGCGACCCTCGGTCACTATCATTGAGTTAGAGAGTAACTCTGAAAGTTCATCAAATTCTGATTTTTCAGATGATGAATCCTTGGCTCTCCTAACCAAAAAGTTCAGGAGATTTGCCAAGAAGAAAATGTTTAGAAAGAACAAAC
The DNA here is from genome assembly GCA_033807775.1 of Saussurea involucrata. Lineage (NCBI taxonomy): Eukaryota > Viridiplantae > Streptophyta > Magnoliopsida > Asterales > Asteraceae > Saussurea > Saussurea involucrata. The sequence continues at coordinate 50,873,690 of CM066317.1, read as the reverse complement.
CTCTTTCCATAGCTGACAAGCCTAAATCATCAGTTTTTGTTGATAAGGCTACTGCTACTTGTTTTAACTGCGAAAAGATAGGACATTTTGCTAACGAGTGCAGGTCTAAGAAAGTTTCTAGACCCTCAGATTTTACAAAGAAATCCTTTGTTCCAAGGAATACAGATGACAAATACTCAAAGCTGAAAGACAAATATGCAAAGCTGAAAAGCTTTAAGAAGAAAGGAAAAGGCCTGATGGCTGACTATGATTGGGCTGCTTTTGATGAAGAAGCATCATCATCTGATTCTGAAGATGATGAAGCAAATCAATGTCTCATGGCCAAGATTGAAGAGGAAGAAAGCTCAGACATTCCCTCCACTTCAACCTCTGCGATTCAGGTATCACCTTCTTTCTTTACCAATATTGCAAATATTGATGAAGCTGATAGTCTCCGTAAGATCGATCTCTTGACTAGAAGTTTATACGAAGCCATGAACGGCAAAACTGTGGTTGAAAACCAAAATCTTGATCTCGCTGAAAAGCTTAAAAACTGTCATCTTCAAATAGAAAAGCTTTCTAAAATTGAAGAAGATTTTAAAGATCAAGTATATTTAAATCAGCTAGTCAAAATCGAACGAGCAGAAGCTATCGCTGCATTAGAGGCTGAAAAAGCTACTGTTGAAGGATGGTGCAATTCTTCAACAAAGATCACTGAGATAATTAAGGCTCAGATTCCTCTGAGTGATAAACGTGGTCTGGGTTATAAATATGATACTCCAAAACCAACCACTGAACGTTCAATGCTTAAATTTGGAACGTTCGTATCCTTAGTCGCTGACACTTCATCATCCCAGTGCTCCTCATCCATTACACCAATCCCTAAGGAAACTCCTACCTCCTCAAAAGGTAAGGAGAAAATGGTTTATTCAAAACCTACCTCTGTCTCTAAAGACAAAGGTAAAGGAATTGTTATTTATCAAAATCCTCAGAAGGGTACCTTAGTACCAAAGCTGAATGCTTCTAAAGCCTCAGTGACCTACCCCTCTGGATCTAGAAATCAGATCTCTGGATTTATTCAGCGTGGATCTATTCAACGATCTACTCCTAGACTCAGAGTGGATGTCCTTGGTAAGAAATCTGAAGAACTGAATGTTCGTCCCTTTTCTAAAGCCAATAGTTTACTTGGTGCTGGAACTTCTAATTCAAAATTAAAAGCTCAGCATTCAAATGGTCCTAGAACTACTTTTAGCTATAGGAAATGTTATCACTGTGGACTCACTGATCATATTGCTAGTAAGTGACCCACAGCCACCAAAGCTGAAAAGATAGTTAAGGTGAAGATTGCCCCCAAGGCAAAGAAGACCAACCCTGGTGCAAATCAGGTTAAGGTGAATTCTACCACTGAGGTTAAGAAATTAACCAAAGTGAAGAAAGACAAAGCTGAATCTTCAAATGCTGCGAAGACCGCTGAACCTTCCATTCCAACCACTTCCACTGACAAACGTATATACATGGTTAAGTGGGTACCTAAGAAAAACTAATCTTCCTTTGTATTGCAGGTTAAGAAGGGTATCTGGTATCTCGATAGCGGATGCTCTAGACACATGACTGGAAAGAAAAGCCTGCTCGCTGAATACAAAGAAGAGAAGGGTCCCTCTGTGACTTTCGGTGGAAATGGAAAAGGACACACCCGAGGGTATGGTGTACTTTCAAATGGTACAACCTCCTTCAGAAGAGTCGCATATGTTGAAGGGCTGAAGCATAATCTTCTAAGCATCAGTCAGCTTTGCGACATGGATAACAAAGTTATTTTTACTAAGGAATCCTGCTTTGTCTCTAACAAAAAGGAGAAGATAGCTCTCAGCGGTTATCGTTTGGAAAATGTTTATGTAATAAACATGGACTCAACAACCACTGAGAACTCCTGTTTCTTCTCAAAGGCCTCATCTGATGTCAACTGGCTATGGCATAAGAGGCTCTCTCATCTAAATTTCAAGACACTGAACACTCTTTCGTCAAAAGAGTTAGTCACTGATCTACCTCAGCATTCATACGCCAAAGAGTCATTATGTTCAGTGTGTGAAAAAGGGAAGCAGACCAAAGCAAGCTTTAAAACAAAGCAAGTTTCTTCAGTGTCATCTCCTCTACAACTACTCCATATGGATTTGTTTGGCCCTGTTAACAAACAATCCATCGCTGGAAAGAAATATACGCTGGTCATAGTTGATGAATTCTCTCGCTTCACTTGGGTAATGTTTCTCCGTTCTAAGAGTGACACCCCTGAAGAACTCATCACCTTTGTTCGGAAGATGGAAACTCTGAACAATATGATTGTTCGCTCAATAAGGAGTGATCATGGAACTGAATTCAAAAACAGTTCTCTTGATTCCTTCATTGAGAGTAAGGGTATTTCTCACAACTTTTCGTCAGTGAGAACACCGCAACAACATGGAGTCGCTGAAAGAAGAAATAGAACAATTATTGAAGCCGCACGTTCAATGCTCAGCGATTCTCACCTGCCTACTCAGTTTTGGGCAGAAGCTGTCAACACTGCTTGTTTTACGCAAAACAGGTCGCTGATAGTTAAAAGATTCAAAAAGACAGCCTATGAACTCTTTCATGGGAGAAAGCCTTCAATCAGCTTTCTTCACATCTTTGGATGTCAGTGTTTCATACTGAACAACAGAGATGCCCTTGGAAAGTTTGATCCTAAGGCTGATGATGGAATCTTTCTTGGATACTCCTCAGTCTCCAAAGCCTTCAGAGTCTTCAACCGTAGAAGACAAACTGTAGAAGAAACTATTCACGTCACGTTTGACGAATCCCGTTCAGCGAACTCTAAACCGAACGCTGATACAGAAGAATTGAATCAATGGATGTTTTCTCATCTTGGTGATTCAGAAGATATTCCCACTCCTCATGCTCATCCAGTAGAAGATGATAGTCCCACTATCATTCCAAACATGCAGAATAGTGAAGTTGAAACATCATGGGTCTCAGCTGTTCCTATAAACACTATACCTGCAGTTGATCCAAATGTCTCAGACATTCCATCTATTTCTCAGCAATCAGTGAATGAAGTGACAAATGCAAACATTCCTCTCTTAGCTGATAATCCAGAAGTAGCTGAAGCCTCATCTTCAGTTTCTCCAGTTCAGACTGAGTCAGCGACGTATGCTCCGGCTCAGCGATGGACTGTAAATCACCCAATCGATCAAATTCTTGGTGATCCAAATGCTGGTATTCAGACTCGTAGAAGTGCAGGTAATATTTGTTTATTTGTTAACTTTATTTCTCTAACTGAACCAAAGAAAATAGATGATGCCCTCAGAGATCCAAACTGGGTCAGCGCTATGCAAGAAGAGCTGACTGAATTCGAAAGAAACAAAGTTTGGAAACTCGTTCGTAGACCAACTGACAAAACGGTGATAGGCACTAAATGGGTCTATCGAAACAAGTTGGACGAACATGGTACTGTAACTCGCAACAAAGTTCGTCTTGTTGCTCAGGGATACAGACAAGAGGAAGGCATAGATTATGACGAAACATTTGCTCCAGTAGCAAGACTTGAATCTATTTGTCTTTTCTTAGCATATGTTGTACATAAAAACTTCATTGTACATCAGATGGATGTTAAGTCAGCGTTTCTGAATGGAAAGCTGAATGAAGAAGTTTATGTGGAACAACCTCCAGGATTCTCAGATCCTAAGCGTCCAGGTTATGTTTATAAACTGGATAAGGCACTTTATGGCTTAAAGCAAGCTCCACGTGCATGGTATGACACTCTTTCCACTTATCTCCATATTGAAAAATTTGAGCGAGGTAAGATTGACAAAACTCTATTTTTTAGAAAAGTGAAAGGTCATATCATTCTAGTTCAAATATATGTTGATGACATTATATTTGGTTCTACTAACCCTGAGCTTTGTACTTGTTTCGCTGATAGAATGAAAGATGAGTATAAAATGAGCATGATGGGTGAACTAACATATTTCCTTGGTCTTCAGATTAAGCAAACTGAAAAAGGAACTTTCATTAATCAGGGAAAATATGTTAAAGATATGCTGAAGAAATTCGACTTAACTGAAAGTTCAGCTATGAAAACCCCTATGGCACCACCGCTGACACTTGATAAGGACACAAAGGGTGTTCCTGTCAATGTCACGCTGTACCATGGGATGATCGGCTCACTATTGTATCTTACAGCTAGCCGACCCGATATTATGTTTGCAACATGCTTGTGTGCATGGTACCTCGTTTGGGTGGATTACGTGATCGTGTACTACAAGAAGCTCATCAATATCGATTCTCCATTCATCCAGGTACAAATAAAATGTATAGAGATTTGAAACAATTCTATTGGTGGCCGGGGATGAAAAGAAGTATTGCTAAGCATGTGGAAGACTGCATTACCTGCAAGAAAGTAAAGATTGAGCATCAGAAACCGTTTGGTCAGTTACAACGCTTAGATATTCCAGTGTGGAAATGGGATCAGATCACAACTGATTTCATTACCAAGTTACCAAGAACTTCAAAAGGATTCGATTCTATTTGGGTGATTGTGGATAGGTTGACGAAGTCTGCTCATTTCTTGCCGATAAAAGAAACCGATTCTTTGGAACGTTTGGCCAAACTGTACATTAATGAAATAGTAACTCGACATGGAGTACCAATTTCGATTATTTATGATCGAGATAGTCGTTTTACTTCTAGATTTTGGAGAAGCTTTCAAAAAGAGATGGGAACACAAATCAAGTTGAGTACAGCATATCATCCAATGACTGATGGACAAAGTGAAAGAACAATTCAGACGTTAGAAGATATGCTTCGGGCTTGTATAGTTGATTTTGGAGGATCATGGGATAAACATTTGCCTTTGATAGAGTTCGCTTACAACAACAGTTATCATTCTAGTATTCAGGCGGCACCGTTTGAAGTATTGTATGGTAGGAAATGCAGAACGCCTTTGTGTTGGAATGAAGTGGGGGAAAAGCAGTTAGCAGGGCCAGAAATAGTACAGTTAACAGCAGATAAGATTACTCAGATCCGGGATAGATTGAAAACGGCACAAGACAGACAGAAAAGTTATGCAGATCGACGCCGGAAACCGTTAGAATTTCAGGTTGGGGAATTTGTGATGTTAAAAGTTTCACCTTGGAAAGGAGTCATACGTTTTGGGAAGCAAGGTAAACTCAGTCCGCGGTATATTGGGCCATTTGAAATTACAGAAAGAATTGGTGAAGTAGCATACAGATTGGATCTTCCGTTGGAATTGAGCATAATTCACAACGCGTTTCATGTGTCGAATTTTCGAAAATGTTTAGTCACGCCGGACTAGGCAGTCTCTCTACCGGATATCCAGGTTGATGAAAAGCTGAACTACGTGGAAGAACCGGAAGCTATAGTTGATCACAAGGTTAAAGTATTAAGGAATAAGGAGATCAAGCAAGTAAAGGTCCAGTGGAAACATCATAGGGGTCAGGATGCAACATGGGAATCGGAGGCGGAGATGAGAGCCAAATACCCTCATCTGTTCACTTAATCGATTTCCGGGATGAAATTCTTTTAAGGGGGAGATGTTGTAATAACCAGGTTTTTTTATCTAAGTTAAATTTGGAATTTTATAAGTTTTTATATTAGTATTTTAGGAGTTAAAAACTAAAGAGTAAGTTTTAATTTTTATATGGAAGTATAGGGGTGTATTATGCCATAAAGAGTAAGTTAAGGGTTTATTTGGTATTCTTACCCAAACTCCACACCACCACCGCCATATTCTTTCCCTTAGGAGGAGGTGTCCTCTCACTAAGCAAGCTATCAAAAACAAATATCCTAGTGTGTGTGTGTGTTTCGTGAAAAGAGAGAGGAGAGAGAGAGGAAGGAAAAACTAAGGAAGAAGAAGGAAAGCTGTAGATTTTTCTGCTGGAATTGCTTATAACAACTGAAGAAATCAAGGTAACAATCTATTCTAATTCTTCCTTTTTAGGTATAATAGGTTTTACATGAACCTTAGAAGTGGGTTAGGTTTCTTTTAGAAAGATATGATAATTTTGGGTTTGGAATAGTGTTCTAATGGTAGTATAAAACATATCTGCAAAGTTACATAAACATGCATAGAATAAAACTGCAAAAATCTGGGTTTTAGGATGAAACAGTAGACTGAGACTTTCATCGAAGTCGCAGTAGGCTAGTATTCATCGAAGTCGCAGTAGGTTAATATTCATCGAAGTCGCAATGGACGACTGCGACATTCATCGGAGTCGCAATGGTTGGTTGCGACTTGGGTATGAAGTCGCAATGGTCGTTTGCGACTTGGCTTGGAATCGCAGTAGTTGATTGCGATTCGGGTTTGGGATCGCAATAGTAGGTTGCGACTCCAGGGTGGAATCGCAGTGGTGGATTGCGACTTAGGGTGAAGTCACAATAGTGGGTTGCGATTTCGGGGGTGAAGTCGCAGTAAGAGGTTGCGACTTTGTACTGTTCATTGCGATTTCATGTCTTTTTGGGTTGCGACTTGGGTTGAGGATTTCGTGAGTTTAGTGTTAAGAGAAATATTTGGTATTTTGTGATTTCAGATTCGGTGAAGGGGCGACTTACGTGAAATACCTTGAAAGAGTTTTTGTAATAACGCACGAGGTGAGTTTTTAATTGAAATGTTTTTCAAATGGAATACATATATGTGATTAAATGTAATATGGTGTATATAGCGTTTATATGAATATTACATTGTACGAGTACTAGTCGGTGAAAGTTGGCTGTACCAAGGGACAGTGGTGTTGGCTGTATTTAGTACAGCGGTGTAAAGTAATTAATTGGCTTGCTACCAATTAATATGGCCAAGGAAAAGAAAAGAGATAGAGATGGAAAGATACATGATGCATGAGTCATATTTGGTATTCTTATGTGAATTATGTGCAAATGTTTTCTTTTACTAACGGGGATTTTTCTCACTAGACCTCAAGGTCTAACCCTCATTTTGTTTTAAAATATGTATTCCAGGTCAAGGAGCAAACAAAAGACTTTGATAGGATTTCTCATGTTTAGCTTCTGTGGATGTTGAATGATTATGAAGACTTCAGTTATAATTAGTAGTTGATATGTATTTTACTTTATTCGAAAAAGTTTGTACTGAAAGACCAAATTGTAGAATTTAAGGGACCGTATTTGGATTATGATATGTTATTTTGTGGTGAATTATATGAAACTTGTATGTTGGGATTAAGGGATGTTACAAAAACCTTTTCCCGCTCAAGGTTTTCTCTCTCTAAAATCTCTATATAAACAACTCTTGGTTTATATTTTATCTTTTACGCGATCAAATCTTCCTCCGCAAGAAAAGAATTACTGTTGCATTTGTGCTCTCAAATCTTCAAAGAACTGTTCATCATCTTCTTCATCAAACATCAAGGTTAATATGTTCTTATTTATTACCAAATGCTTAACTTGTTTCTGATCTTATCATTGTTTTAAACAAGATCAAACAAAAGAACTTCTTAAAAATAAAATCATTTATTTCATGGTTTTATGAACACAACCATTTCATGGTTGTTCTTCAAGTTTTAAATCTAAATCTTAAACTTGTTCTTCATTCGTTTCCAGAATCTAATTTCTTCATAGAAATCTGGATAACAAGATTCAATGGGTTTTACATTTCTGTCAAAAATCATGAAAAACCCTAATCTTCATTAAGACATTTATGTCTGAATGAAATGGACAAAATTCGAAACATCTTAATGGAAATTTCTTTCCACATTAAGATAATTCTTATTTGTTAACATCTTTGGTTGAACTGATAATACAGAGAAATGACAACTTCAAAGATCAATGTTACCGCTGAGAACATCTCCGGTGACTCTGAGGAAGTGGAAATCATCAAAGCCCCTCAGGTTAAATTCAAGCTGGATCAACTAGATTGGACCAAGGTCAACAACCTCTCTGCGCTTCTCGAGTTTCCTCCTCGAAAGCAAGTCACACATCTGGATGATGCTGTGAATTTCCTGAAAAACTGCTGCATTTCAACAGCCCTGACCATAACACCTCCTGCAAGTCAGCTGCTATTATCCCAGTTCTGGTACTCTGCCAGACACTCTCAGCTACCATCCGCCAAAGATCCCTCCAAAACTATTGATTGCATACTCAGCGATACTGAGTATGGCACAATAAAGATAACCCCCGCAATCATTCGAAAAGCCCTGAACCTTCCCAATGCTACCAAAGAAAAACCGTTTGTTCCATTCCCTGACCATAAGAAGCATGCTGACAGAGAAGAAATCATTGCTTTCCTCGACGCAATGGGTTACATCTGGGAAACTAGAAGGGACAAGAAGCCCGAGAAGAAGCTGACGCTGATAAAGAAGTCCAAAATGCCCAGCGAGATGAATTTCATCTTCGCACACCTGATCAGCTGCATGACAGCGAAGACCGGCTCCTCTGATCAAGCCGCTCAACCTCAGCAGGCTATGGGATACGCACTGCTGAAAGGTCTACATATTGACTGGGCATCTATCATTTATGATGACCTAGTACAAAGAGTAGATTCTGCTGCTGACAGACCTGCGTGGGTTCCCTACCCTCGATTCATCAGCGCCATCTTCCAATATGGCCTGAAGGACAGCTATCCTCAAGAGGGTGACCTGAAACTTTCTCAGGTTGGCCCTAAGGTGCTCGATTTCAAACCTGTCGACAATGAGGTACGTCTCTCTACCCTTCTCTCTCTTCTTAACCCAAATTCTTCGACTTCTGTGGCTCCTTCAGCGACAATACCCATCGCTGATTCCCCGGCCACACAATCCTCTCCTTCTAAGAAAAGGAAACACTCTTCAACCCAACTTGGTTCCAAAAGGATCAAGAAAACCAAGGAGCAGCCCCAGCAATCCCATGCTGAAGACTCCTCAGCTCATTCTGAAGAGCTGAAGGAAAGTTCCGTGGTACGCTCTGCCACACCCGTGCAAGCCATCCCTCCAATCCAGAATTCAGCGTCTCCAAACGCTGAGGTTAGAAACTTGGAACCTACCCAACCTCCCTCAGTCTCTCAAAAGACTGATGAAGTGATTCTCAGCGAATCCAACGCTGAACTCAGAACCCAACCTTCATTCTTATCCTTCGCTCCTCCCTCCACTCACTTGGACACTCCTCCAAAGATCACTGGAGATGCCATCATTCCAGAACCCACAGCTGAAGCTTCTCAAAGAATGATGAAGAAAGGACCTGCAGAGATCACCATACCTCACCGTACTTTCGAAGAGGATATGGAACATTTTTCAGGAACTTGCAACTTTGACGAGTTCATCAATCCTCCTGCAGGTACAAATAAAATCCTATACACTGTAACTAAACCTGAAACTTCTGAGCTTTCCTTTGTTCACAAGTACTTATCTGTTACAGGTCCTAATTTGGGAGACATCAACGCCTCTCTGAAGTCCGTGGAAACCAAGCTGACAGATCTCACCACTACTCTTTCCAACAACTCTTCAGCTGTAACAAACGCTGGAGAGAATTTGACAAAGCTGACAACGGTGGTGGAAAAGAAAGCTTCCACAGACGACATCAAGATTGTTGATAAGACTCTCAGCGATTTCGCCAAAGTTCTCGCTGACATCTACACTGACTACACCTCACTCAAAAACTCCGTTTCCTCCATGTCTGGCGAAGTCACAACGCTGAAGACATCGGTTGGAGCCTTAGAGGGTGATATGTCAGCTGTAAAGACTGACTTAGGCTCTGTAAAGACCGACGTTGGTGAGATGAAAACGATGATCCAGCATCTACTCAACAAGGTAAATACTCCAGCTCCTGAATCGACCCCTGCCCCTGCATTGGAAACTTTCACAGCGACGGATCGCAAAGAGCTGGAAAAGATCAATCCTGCTATAACTGGCCTAGAAGTCAGATTAGCAAAGATTGAAAGTTGTGTGGGTATCTCTGGCCAAGAAGACAGAGAGCCTCCCACAGCTGTAGAGTCTACCCATTCCTCCCCCAGTCATCATGAGAAAGAGGGGGAGAAGAGCGCTGAACATCCTGAGGAAAAGAGCGCTGAACATACCGATGAGAAGAGCGTTGACGATCTTGAAAAGAGCGCTGAAGACCTTTCCCATGATGAATCTATCAGGGGAGAGAAGAATGAAGATCTTATCGCTGGACCTCAGGGAGATGAAAACCCTGAGGGAACCGAGAAGCTCGCCTCTGTATCTGAGGGGGAGCAACTCGAAGACGAAGCTGAAGAATCCGAAGCAGAAGATGATGAAGACATCGACATCCCTGATAATGAACCATCCTCCTCTCCAAGGAATGATGATGATGATGACGAAGATGACGATGACTTCTTTATCGTCAAACCTGCCCCAAGGATTAAAGCTCTTAAGGGGATTTCAGTAAATGAACCAACAGGGGAGCGGACAAAGACAAAGCCCTCAGCCTCTTGCGCTGAGAAAGGCAAAGGCAAAAGCGTCGCTGAAGATGACAATCTGACGATCTTGCTTGAAAAGCCGATTTGTCAGGTACACTAATCATATCTCACTCCATCCCTCCTCTATAAGTTCTACTACCCTAGCCTGCACCTGAACATATTTCTCTTTCTCTTTCTACCCAAGTTCTTCTACCCATGTTCTTATTTGTAAGATCGCTGTGTTTCAGCTAGTCCTCTCCCCTGTTTGAGGATGTCGCTGAAGGTTCTACTACTGCGACTTCACAAATAAAGCCAGCTGCTGCTGATGAAATAATCCCAGTCTTAGATTTGATCTCTGAGACTGATGAACCAGAAGAACAACCTCTCTTGCACAGAAACAGACCTTCCTCAGCTCCTCAAAAGATGAGTGAAGAGGATCAAAAGAGAAGAGAGGAAATAATAAAGCGATTCGAGGATCAACGAATCATTCTAAGGCGTGATCAACTTCCTTCAGTTCCTCCAAAGTTCAAAATCTCCAAAGCTGAATACCATGAACACCTTAGAGCTGAACGCCTTATCGCTGAAAGGAAGGAAGCTGAAGAGAAAGACAGAGAATACGCCATCAAGCTTACTCAACGATCAATCAAAGACCCCAAGCTGAAAAGAGTTCCCATTGATGTTCAACGTCAGCTCTGGGATGATGCTCAAGAAATCGTTAGAGAAAAGACAAAGGTCTCTGATACAACTTTGGAATGGGCTAAACAAATGCTGACCTATCGATCAAGACCATCCAAAATAATCAAAGCCAACATCAGAGGAAAAATGTACGTTGATGTTCCTGTTGTTGAAGTGGATGTCTACAGAGATGACAAAACCAAGCAAACCTTCTATGCTGCTTCATTAGAAAAGTTTGGTCTCTCTGAATGGTTAGAAACGAAATTAGCCATTCAGGGATCACGCTCAAAATTCAAAAGCCATGTTGAGATGATCTTAAACAAACAGATCGACTTTCTTTCATCTGCTGTGGATATTCCTCCTACTCTTCCTCAACCGAAGAATGCCTCTGCTAAGAAGAAGAAAGTTTCTGATTCAGGTCCAATCATTCGAAATGAAACAGGTATTGGTTTCTCTCGTGCTGAAGTTCTTGGCCCTGATGCTGATCTTTCAATGCTTGACACCTCCCTACCACCTGGAGAAACCTTCATCCCTGGAACAGTGGTAAGTGATCCATATGGTATATTCTTCTTAGACTATGATGAAAATCCTCACTTTCAACGTGTCTCTGAGCTCCACATCGCTCCCATCGAACAACTCAGAGATCTCGTACGCCGGTGTGAAGTCAGACGCGACATCAAAGCTAGACACCTGAAGCCCTTGATTTTTGAAGCTGCTCTGAAGTTAAAGAATCAAGGAGTAAATGTTCCTGACTGGATGATCCCCACTAAAAATACCCTTGATGAACTTCTCATTAAGGAAGAACCCTTTGAAAACTGATATAATCTCCTTTTTCTCTATTGTATCAGTTATCCTTCTATACTTGTAAATTATTTCGCTTGTACTTGTAATCTTTCTGTTCTTCATTGTAACCTGATTCAATATTTTAAAGAAAGATTTCAACGAATGTACTTTACTCCATCAGTACTGAAAAGATCCCAGAAAACAGTAAAAGGGACAAATATTTTATGAGTTCTTTTTATCCTTATGTTTTCATTAAATAGCAATTTTCTTTGTTGCTATGTCATAATCAAATAGGGGGAGATTGTTGATCCAAACCCTCAGTGATTTGATAATGACCCTCTCTTATATACTTAGTGAAAATTGTAAGTAAACAATATGTATCAGAGTTTCACTATCGCTGATAAGTACTAAGATCTTACAGTACCGCTGATAGGAACTCTCGCTCTTTAAATTAAACATTCAGCGAACACTGTTCACCATTAATGCTCTGAGTCTGTTCAGTCATTATGATGATCGCTGATAAGTTAGTTGTTTACTTATGATCCCTGAAGACAAGTTTCACGTCAACAAAGGTTCTACGCTGAAGTCGAAGATCAAGCTCAAGAACCAGCGACAAGTCTCCTAATGAACTGATGCGGATCAGCGAAGACTCAGATTTGTCCACTCAACGTGAAGTATCAAGTACAAGACTTCAGCTATCGCTGAACTTTATCATTCGCTAAATAGAAAATGATAATCGCTGAATCAACGAAAGCTGATCATGAAGTCCTCCGTACAAAGTACTTTTGTCTTAACCACCCTTGCACGACTCCGTACGAAATGTCAGAAAAGAACCTCCGAAAATCTGAAATCGTACAACCACTCTGATACTACACTGTTCATCCTTACGGCTACTAAGGTTGTCATCAAAAGTCAATGACATGCAACCAACCAGCTGATGACACGTGTAAAGTATATACTGACTTGCATTAAATGCATGCAGTATATAAAGAGATGAACTCACTTCATTTGAAGTAACTTGCTAACTCTGGACAAGTTCAAATCTCTTATCTCAGATAGGTTATTATTAGTAATTTCCTTATCTCTCTTAGTGCAAGAAACCTTAATGTTCCAACTTGTTTAGATTTAGGTTTATCCTTAATCTTGTCTCCGCAACAAGCTGTAAATTGTTAATGATTTATCAATAAACAATTTAGAAAAGTAAAATCTGTGTGTTTGTATTCAACCCCCCCTTCTACAAACTTGTATAGGCCTTCGGGACCAACATATATATATATATATATATATATATATATATATATATAATATAAAGAGGGAGTGTGTCTCTTATAGTGTTATACTCGTCCGTTGGTCTGGTACATGATATGACTTTTTTTAATTGGAATCTCATTATAAAATAACACATCGTCTCCTCTCGTGAAATTTGATGAGTCGATTTGGTTAAATGATACTCCATTATTAATGTTGTTGTTTTATTATTTGTCGACTTAATATTATTATTTAAAATTAAAATTTAGAATTAGAATGGTAGATCCGTATTTGTGGATCTGTAGGTGCTAGGTGGGCAAATAAGTAGAGAAGACGTTAGAATGAAGGAAATCACGGGTGACTGCCTTTTGTTTTGACTCCACAATATTGCATTTTTGTGGTTTCTGTAAAGGAATGTCAATATGTTCAATATATAGTCGGAAAGTAAAGTGAAAACTATAATGCCATTTCTGTCTACAAGGCTATGAGTGATACAAGACTTGTAAAAAGTAGTTTTTTAACCCACTTCATCCCAGTATCAGTAGTATTATAAAAGATCGATGCACTGGATCAATTCCCTTCTAAGGTGCAATTCATGGGAAGGCTTTTGATTAAAAGTGATCAACGGTTCAGATCCACTTCTCACGTTAACCTCAACTTCTCACACGATCCTTCGTGTGTAATTCAATATATAAGAACCAAGATGATTTTTAATCTGACTGCAACCTAGTGGACCTAAACATCGTTGAAAAATACAATGAATTGAAAACATAAATGGATAAAAAAATCCATCATAAAAGGTTTCATAAAAAAGAGTCAACGTATCTATTTTTTATCATAAGGATTTCTAAACTTTTTCAAGAGATCTGGGATATCATATCCAAGCATGTCATCCAGAGCTGGAATCATCATTGGCTTCAGTTTCTCGGTTACCTAAACTGATCCCCATCCGGGAAAATCACCGACTGATAGATGAAATTCCCTTTGAACCTATGTGATGTAGTTCCAAACAAAAACAATAAATTATAGTTAGAGCAAGAAAAAGAGGACCGAAAAGTGTCATAGTTCTGTCACATTCAGGGCAGTTTCTTCTCCATAAGACGATAATCACAACTTTCCCGTAACATCAACAGTGTATGGCTTAAACAATTAGCAATCTTACAAGCATATGTTGGCATTTGGTCATGTGGAGAGTTTTAGAAAGAAGAGAAGCAAAGGTATAAAACGAATGCATGACTTAGCTTCGTTTGCTGGAATGATGGAGGACAAAAAATCAGCACGTAAAGCTTTGTGCCAACATCATACCTGCATGGAAGCCCTTTCTGCTGACTTTAGTGCCGTTTGTGAAATCAACTCCTGTGAAACTTACTTCTCTAATAACTTTGGAGTCGATCCAAGAAATCCATTACCGCACTGTAACAACCCAAATTCCATATATACAAATAACATACATTTCAACATGAATTGATCAAAAATGCATCATATTTCATATTCGGTCCCATAGTCTTGCTAAACATAATACACAAATCAGTACAAACTTTTTTACTAAGTAATTTACATTATGACTAACAGCAAAGTCATAAGTACAAAAACACATCTAAATCTTCATAACAAAAATCTTCACAAAAGCTATCCACCAGTTACTCTTTTCAATTGCTCTTACCCGTTCCACCACCTGGAATACATATTTTTAAAACAAAATGAGGGTTAGACCTAGTGGTCTAGTAAGAAAATCCCCGTTAGTCAAAATCATCTTTACAAACATTCAGTACACATAATGCATATAACAAAATACCAACTATGACTCATGCACCATGTATCTTTCCATCTCTTTCTCTTTCTCTTGGCCATATTAATTGGTAGCAAGCCAATTAATTAATTTACACCACTGTACTAAATACACCCAACACCACTGTCCCTCTGTACAGCCAACTTCCACCGGTCCTAAGCCCGGCCAACTAGTACCCATGCAGTGTAATACTCATATAAATAACATATGCACATTATTACACTCATTCACATATATGTATTCCAGTTGAAAACATTTTACATAAAAACTCACTTGTTTGTCTTATCAAAACGTTCTCCAAGTTTTTCTCAAACAATTCAGCTTCACTTCAATTCCACAGAATCTGAAACAATCATATACAAGTATTGCTTTACCACTTTGAACACATAGGGCTTGCTAGGACTAAGAGCTTTATATAACTCTATCTAACTCTTATCCTCAATTGTCTTCCCCAAGCCCGAACTTAAGTCAAGTCCACAGTACATTCGGTCCTCATTCATTCCCTATCCATGAATTAACAAAACACAGGCTACTGGATACTTAAAAGCATCTAAATTCCCCAATTTGACCAAACAACAAAAGTATCCGAATACCTCAAATTATCCGGACAACACAACTTTTCCGGACATCGTGACTTTTCCGGACAACCTATACAGTCCGGACAACGTTCGGATACCAAAGTAATCCGGATGCTATCCGGTATCCAATTCTATCCGGAAAACATAGGAAAAAGGAACTTACCCGGATACCTGACTCGTTCGGACACCTTAGAACACCATCCGGGCACCACCAGCTACTTTACCCGGACACTACCAACAAAATCACCCGGACACATTCATAGTGTCCGGACACTTCTGTCGGTTTGCATCTTTTCAACCCAGAATTTGACTGAATTATTACCAGAGGTGTAATTGCCTATTCTAATCCGATAGAAACTACCTAATAGCAATTACACACATAAATTGTAAAGGAAACATACCTGAATTCAGTTCCAATTGCACCAATTGATGTCTTAGATAAAAACCCTTTCTTTCTTCTTCTTCTTACTCTCTCAAACACACACACATACACCCTAGGATATTTCTGGATATTTTTAGAATTATGAAATATCTGATTTCATCAAAAGGGATATTATCAAATCAAAATACCACTCTAGTCCCTATACTATCCATAATTGACCAAACTACCTTTTTCTTATAATTTAATCCAAACTTACCCTAAACATCAATTATAAGGTTAAATAGATTTAACGGAACTAATATTTAACTAACGAACTTACCCGGGGTATTACATCACCTCCCCCTTAAAAGAATTCTGTCCCGGAATTCGGTTTAAGCAAAAAGGTGCGGGTACTTAGTTCTCATTTCTAATTCTGATTCCCAAGTAGCATCCTGACCTCTATGATGTCGCCACTGTACTTTCACTTGTCTGATCTCCTTATTCCGCAACACCTTAACCTTGTGGTCAACTATGGCTTCAGGTTCCTCCACATAATTCATCTTTTCATCCACTTGAATATCTGGTAGAGACACTGCCTGATCTGGCGTAACTAAACACTTTCGGAAATTTGACACATGAAATGCATTGTGGATTCTGCTTAACTCTGGCGGAAGATCTAACCTGTAAGTTACTTCACCGATCCTTTCTGTTATTGAAAATGGTCCAATGTACCTCGGGCTCAGTTTACCTTGTTTCCCAAATCGGATGACTCCTTTCCAAGGCGAGACTTGTAACATCACAAAATCTCCAACTTGAAATTCTAACGGTTTTCGGCGTCGGTCAGCGTAGCTTTTCTATCTGTCTTGAGCTACTTTCAAACGTTCCCGAATCTGAAAAATCTTATCCGCGGTCAACTGAACTATATCTGGCCCTGCTAACTGTTTCTCTCCCACTTCGTTCCAACACAGAGGCGTTCGGCATTTTCTACCATACAAAACTTCAAACGGTGCCGCTTGTATGCTGGAATGGTAACTGTTGTAGGCAAATTCAATCAGTGGAAAGTGCTTATCCCAAGATCCCCCAAAGTCAACAATGCAAGCCCGGAGCATGTCTTCTAAAGTCTGAATCGTCCGCTCACTCTGACCGTCAGTTTGAGGATGATACGCTGTACTTAATTTTATCTGTGTACCCATTTCTTTTTGAAAGCTCCTCCAGAATCTTGAAGTAAAACGACTATCACGATCAGATATAATCGAGATTGGAACTCCATGTCGAGTTACTATTTCATTGATGTACAACTTGGCTAATCATTCCAACGAATCAGTTTCTTTTATTGGCAAGAAGTGAGCAGACTTCGTCAATCTGTCAACGATCACCCAAATGGCATCAAATCCCTTCGGAGTCCTTGGTAGCTTCATGATGAAATCTGTAGTAATTTGATCCCATTTCCACATCGGTATTTCTAAACGCTGTAACTGCCCAAACGGCTTCTGATGTTCAATCTTTACCTTCTTACAAGTAGTACAAGCTTCCACATGCTGAGCAATGCTTCTTTTTATCCCAGGCCACCAATAAAATTGTTTCAGGTCTTTATACATCTTATTCGTACCTGGATGAATAGAGAATCGAGATTGATGAGCTTTATGTAGTACCCGATCACGTAAACCACCCAAACGAGGCACCTAAAATTCTGTTCCCCAGACACAACAACCCACGATCATCTTTTACAAGCAATGCTGATATTCCCACTAATCGTTCTGACTTCAAATGTTTTTCCTGATAAGCTTCTATTTGACCCTTCAGTAGTTCGTCAAAGATGTTAGGCAAGAGTTCAGCCCTTAGTGAAATAGCTTTTATTGTTCCACTCCTTTCTTGCGACTTAGTGCATCAGCTACCACATTCGCCTTTCCCGGGTGATAAAGGATTTCACAGTCGTAATCATTCACCAATTCTAGCCATCTTCTTTGCCTCATATTTAGATCCTTCTGATCGAAAAGATGTTGAAGACTCTTATGATCAGTATAGATTTGACATTTAGAGCCATAAAGGTAATGTCTCCAAATCTTCAACACGAAAACAACTGCTGCCAGTTCTATGTCGTGTGTAGGATATTGTCTTTCATGGTCTTTTAACTGACGAGAAGCATAAGCAATAACCTTTCCACGCTGCATTAGTACACAACCCAAACCCAACTTAGAAGCATCACTATAGACCATAAAGTCCTCGGAACCTTCAGGTAATGCTAGTATCGGCGCGCTACAGAGTTTCTATTTCAGTACCCGGAATGCTCCATCTGTTCTGCTTTCCATTCAAACTTCAGGTTCTTTCGAGTCAGCTTAGTCAAAGGCGTGGCAATACGAGAGAAGTCTTTTATAAACTTTCGATAGTAGCCGGCTAAACCCAGGAAACTACGTACTTCGGTTGGCGTTCTCGGCGGTTCCCACTTTTCAATCGCTTCTACCTTCATCGGATCAACTTGTATACCTTTTTCGGAAACTACATGCCCCAGAAACTGAACTTCCCGTAGACAGAATTCACATTTAGAAAACTTAGCGTATAACTGCTCCCTCTTCAACAATTCCAGAATCAAACGAAGATGTTGTGCGTGCTCTTCCTTGGATCGAGAATAGATAAGTATATCATCGATAAATACAATTACAAATTTATAGAGATACGGCTTACATACCCGATTCATTAAATCCATAAAAGCAGCTGGAGCGTTCGTCAATCCAAACGGCATCACTAAGAATTCATAATGACCTTACCTTGTGCGAAAAGCAGTTTTCAGAACATCTTCTTCTTTCACCTTCAGCTGATGGTAACCAGACCTTAAATCAATCTTGGAGAAATAACAAGCTCCAACCAATTGATCAAAGAGGTCATCGATTCTGGGAAGAGGATACTTGTTCTTGATCGTGCGCTTATTCAGTTCCCGATAATCAATACACATCCTCATCGAACCATCCTTCTTTTTTACAAACAGCACTGGTGCACCCCACGGCGAAGAACTAGGTCTGATGAAGCCTTTATCGGATAAATCTTGCAGTTGTGTCATCATTTCTTTCATCTCTGGAGGTGCCAGACGATACGGTGCACGAGCTACAGGAGCGGCTCCAGGAATCAGGTCTATACCAAACTCTACTTGCCTAACGGGCGGAAGACTATTCAAGTCTTCAGGGAACACTTCCGGAAATTCACTAACAATCGAAATATCTTCCAACTTGTTCTTTTCTGGCTTAATACCTATCACATAAGCTAAATAACTCTGACAACCCTTATTCACACACTTACGGGCTTTTATCATAGATATAAGGCAAGACTGATGATTTCTACGATCACCATAAATCACTACCGGTCCCTTTTCAGGTAATACCACATTAATTATTTTCTTATCACATACTATGTTAGCCTGATTTTTAGCTAACCAATCCATCCCCACTACCACATCAAA
The DNA here is from genome assembly GCA_033807775.1 of Saussurea involucrata. Lineage (NCBI taxonomy): Eukaryota > Viridiplantae > Streptophyta > Magnoliopsida > Asterales > Asteraceae > Saussurea > Saussurea involucrata. The sequence goes on along the minus strand of CM066317.1, from coordinate 50,854,442 downwards.
TTCGATTAAAGCTATAGGAAATAGTTGTATCGGTACTCCACACCCTTCTATATTTATTACGCAGCTATCAAATACTTCTTTAACCGACACTTGGTTATCATTTGCAGTATCTACTAGTAAGGCATGTTCTAACACTTTAGGCTTTAAACACAGATAAGCAGCAAATGCAAGAGATACAAAAGATCGATTTGCACCGGAGTCAAATAACACTTTAGCACGTGTAGAGTTTATGAAAAATGTACCTGTAACCACATCCGGAGTTTCCTCCGCTTCTTTTGTTGTCATTTGGAATGTACGACCCCTCGTTCTTAGTGGTTCTAGTCTCGGTACTACTGGTCTGACACCCGTTGGTCTTACTAACGTACCACCCCATTGTATTCTCCCTAGTGGACAATCGGACTGAAGATGATCAGGAGAATTGCACGAGTAACAAAATCGAACTACCCGACAGTCTTTAGCAATGTGACCGATCTTTCCGCACTTATAACAGTTTCTAGGATCCACTTGGCAACTTCCTTGATGAAAACGGTGGCACTTTGGGCAAGGTCTTTTAACTGGTTGAGAAGGTGGACGGCTATCAAATCGCTGAAAACTGGACTTCTTCGGATCATGTGGTGGTCCTTCCCATTTTCTCTTTCCCATACTTTTATCACCAGCATCCCTCCTATTATCCCGCTCCACATTTTTCACGGCATTTACTGCTGCTGAAAAGGTATCAGCTCTCGTTGCAGTCACTAACTTTCGAATTTCCGAATTCAATCCAAATATGAACCTTTCCATCTTCATTTTCTCCGTGGCAACATAATATTCTCCTAAACGCGACTTCTCTAGGAAACGGGCAGTATAGTCTCTGACTGATAAATTCCCTTGTTGTAGGCTCAGGAATTCCTCCTCCAATTGTCTGACTGCTGCTTGAGGACAAAACTGTTCTTTGAATGCCCTTGAGAATTCGCCCCAAGTAAAGGTTGAGTATACATCAGACCCCTTAGAGTCAATAAGGGCCTCCCACCAATATAAAGCATCTTCCTTCAACATTGCAGTTCCGTATAACACCTTATCCTCTTCCGCACATTTGCTGGTTTTAAATACAGCTTCAATTTCCTTCAGCCACCGCATCGCCTTCACTGGATCTCTATCCCTTCCATAAGTTGGTGGTTTACAGCTTAAAAACATCTTATAGTCACACCTTCTTGGTACTGATACGACAGTAGGTGTGATAGGCATCTCGTCTTCCAAGTTAGGATCTGGTCTTTCCGTTTCAGTATTATGCGTCTGGTTAAACATGGCTTGAATATTGGCTTGTAATCTTCCCATCTCAGCAGCCAAGTCGTCTCTTGTAACAAACTCTGTGCCTCGCCCCTGTACTCTGCCTCCAGTCCTGCCCCTGCCTCTTTCTCCCCCTCTTCCCCTTCCTCCGGCTGTTGGATTGGTTCTATTCAGGCTTCCTCCTCCTTCCCGATTTGTTTGTCTCGTACCACTTGCCATTCTGTTGATTCAGACAAGGTTAATATACACATAAGCACATACCCCATATAACAAGGTATTCTAGTTCAACATGTACCTGTAAGATCACAATTACACTGGCCAGGTGTAACTCTGAAATTACCTTACATGATGTTCCTTCTACCTATTTATATTTAACATCCCCAGGTTCTACAATAATAGGGACATCCTACTTCACATGCAGTTTAAGTCTAGGTACAGGTACTAATACCTAAATCCCTTAAACTAGGGCTCTGATACCATCTGTAACAACCCAAATTCCATATATACAAATAACATACATTTCAACATGAATTGATCAAAAATACATCATATTTCATATTCGGTCCCATAGTCTTGCTAAACATAATACACAAATCAGTACAAACTTTTTGACTAAGTAATTTACATTATGACTAACAACAAAGTCATAAGTACAAAAACACATCTAAATCTTCATAACAAAAGTCTTCACAAAAGCTATCCACCAGTTACTCTTTTCAATTTCTCTTACCCGTTCCACCATCTGGAATACATATTTTTAAAACAAAATGAGGGTTAGACCTAGTGGTCTAGTGAGAAAATCCCCGTTAGTCAAAATCATCTTTACAAACATTCAGTACACATAATGCATATAACAAAATACCAACTATAACTCATGCACCATGTATCTTTCCATCTCTTTATCTTTCTCTTTCTCTTGGCCATATTAATTGGTAGCAAGCCAATTAATTAATTTACACCACTGTACTAAGTACAGCCAACACCACTGTCCCTCTGTACAGCCAACTTCCACCGGTCCTAAGCCCGGCCAACTAGTACCCATGCAGTGTAATACTCATATAAATAACATATGCACATTATTACACTCATTCACATATATGTATTCCAGTTGAAAACATTTTAAATAAAAACTCACTTGTTTGTCTTATCAAAACGTTCTCCAAGTTTTTCTCAAACAATTCAGCTTCACTTCAATTCCACAGAATCTGAAACAATCATATACAAGTATTGCTTTACCACTTTGAACACATAGGCTTGCTAGGACTAAGAGCTTTATATAACTCTATCTAACTCTTATCCTCAATTGTCTTCCCCAAGCCCGAACTTAAGTCAAGTCCACAGTACATTCGGTCCTCATTCATTCCCTATCCATGAATTAACAAAACACAGGCTACTGGATACTTAAAAGCATCTAAATTCCCCAATTTGACCAAACAGCAAAAGTATCCGGATACCTCAAATTATCCGAACAACACAACTTTTCCGGACAACGTGACTTTTCCGGATAACCTATACAGTCCGGACAACGTTCGGATACCAAAGTAATCCGGATGCTATCCCGTATCCAATTCTATCCGGAAAACATAGGAAAAAGGAACTTACCCGGATACCTGACTCGTCCAGACACCTTAGAACACCATCCGGACACCACCAGCTACTTTACCCGGACACTACCAACAAAATCACCCGGACACATTCATAGTGTCCGGACACTTTTGTCGGTTTGCATCTTTTCAACCCAGAATTCGACTGAATTATTACCAGAGGTGTAATTGCCTATTCTAATCCGATAGAAACTACCTAATAGCAATTACACACATAAATTGTAAAGGAAATATACTTGAATTCAGTTCCAATTGCACCAATTGATGTCTTAGCCAAAAACCCTTTCTTTCTTCTTCTTCTTACTCTCTCAAATCAAAATACCACTTTAGTCCCTATACTATCCATAAGGCTGCGTTTGGTTGTGGGACAAGAGACGAACAGAACAGAACAAAGACTTTTGTCCCATGTTTGGCGTGACTTAAGATGGAACAGAACAGAACTAAGTAGAACAAACATGGAACACATGTGTTCCACCAAAAACCATGGAACTAAGTGGAACAAGGAGCTTTTTGACAAAAATACCCCCTTCTTGTTCTTCTTCTTTGTTTCCCACCACCACCTCCGCCACCACGACCACCACCGCCACCACCAACGCCACCACCACCACCGCCACCACCACCGCCACCACCACCACCGCCACCGCCACCACCATCGCCGCCACCACCATCGCCGCCACCACCACCGCCACCACCACCGCCACCACCACCATCGTCGCCGCCACCACCGCCACCACCACCACCGTCGCCGCTGCCACCACCACCACTGCCACCACCACCACCACCACCGCCACCGCCACCGCCACCACTAAATAACCCACTGGGGGTAAATTGGTCATTTTGTCAGTCCTGTTCTGTTCTGTCCAGTTTAGTTATGTTCTACCAAACGCTGGACAGCTGTTCTGTTCTGTCCTGTCCTGTCCTGTCCTGCAACCAAACGCACCCTAATTGACCAAACTACCTTTTTCTTATAATTTAATCCAAACTTACCCTAACCATCAATTATAAGGTTAAATAGATTTAACGGAACTAATATTTAACTAACGAACTTACCCGGGATATTACACGCACCAACATCAGTGTAGTAGTCAAGCTCTAATCCAGAAATACTTCCATCTCGAGGTCGAATTCATGGCAGCTCCTGGTTACCACAAACATAATAAGTTCATCGACCTCAGATCCATTGCATTGTCAGGTATCGAAAAAGTATAATGAATGTATTGTAATTAAATTAAATTAAGCGATTCAATTACGATAAGGATTAGATTATACTGATGTATGATCATGTTGACCGGTTGATTTCTTAATTAATATGTTTTTGAAAGAACCATACACATCTGATCAAGTTGATTTGATCATTATTTTCCTTGCGATCACTTACCGGTAATAGTTACACTTAATTCAATCTCATTATTATTTGAATGGATCACTATTCATTAACATGTGTGTAGATTCACTTAGTTTCAGTCTTATATATAGGTGATAATGAGCAGAGAAGGTTTTGAAAGTAATTTGAAGTTATTCGTGTTCTGTTGCGTTTCAATTGCTAGCAAGATGTGTTGTTCCGAAGACAACGATTAATATAATAGTAAAAGATAATAAATTAATATTAACTACTAAGCCCTTTAAAGCCTCATAAATCACCCACGCCCCCGTGAGATCAAACGCTTACTCGTATCATGGGGGTAGAGAGACAGATTACCTCCCAATATTGTATATGTGTTGGTGTTCCCATGTCCATCTCTAAATGCATTTTTATGTCCTCATGAAGCTCTTCCATTTATGTAACTGTTAAACCATGTACCAGTCCAGAATAGATTTGCATGAAACCATGAACATTAAAAAAAACCACATATATAATACAAAGAACATGTAAAGCTTATAGTAAAACTTTCTTTGAAGAAGTCTCCACTTCATAAATCCTCACCCCAATCCGACAAAAACGAATTATAAAGCAAAAAGACCAAACTTGACTTATAATACTAATTACTAAAAAAAATTCCCATTAATATTCTTGGAGCAAGAGAAAAGTTTTTTCAAGACAATAGACAGTAATATACAAAAAGAAGAGAGGAGGTATAATCTTGACATATTAAGGGGAAAAGTTTCAGCAAAAGCAACCTTAAAGAAGGCATGGAAATAAGCAAAGCAACAACCACAGATGATTAGATATGTACCTTAAAGACCATGTATGGCTCCTCTATCTCTATATCATTTTCATCAGAAGGATCAAGATACTTAGACAGTATATCAATTTGCTAGATACGTCCTTCGCGCAACGGTATACCAAATCGAACTTTGCTTTGTTCAAAATGAAACTGTCATAGCACATGTTAGTGAACATTTATAATTTTAAAAGAGGATGGGACGAATTTTACTAGTGAATAAAAGCAGTAAAACACTCAACCTCTTCTTCTTTCTTTTCCTGGTCTTGGAACTCGGCACGAGCACGCTCTCTAGCCAGCAATACCTGATTTGTTGATGCCTCTAACTGAACAAAACCCACAAATAACATAAAGAAGGAAAATTAAAAAACCCAATTATAGAAAAATAAAACGGTCTGAGGAAAATCTTTGTACCTGATCAAATTGCACCAATAATCAGATATTTAGTAAAATATCACAAAATCTCAGTCAGAGAATTAAAATATCACAAAATATGAGTCAAAAAATTAAACAAATCGAGTCATAGTGAGTAGAAAATCATAGAGAACTTTGCCTAATCACGATCTCCAACTCTGTCTGATATAAAATGGCCTCAAGGATCTTAATGAAATTGCGTCATCGATCTCCTTCCTAGCTTTCTGTTGAATCTCTCCGATGAACATACTGTATCATCCTGCATCGTATTGGATTTCCGATCAATTACACGATTTTTGTTACTGAATCAACAACACCGTTGCTGAAAATAAGAAGAAATACAATTACAAACCTCAGAATCGACATAATCATCCACGCGTTCTCGTTTATTACCAGATCTAGTATCATCAGATGAGAATCCGTTTGAAGAAGAATCCTCACTACTCGAAGAAGCGGTGGTAGGTGACAACGACGCCATAATCGACCACAGAACCACCTGATTTTCTGCATCTTCATTCTCATCCTCACTCTCATCACGGTGTTCTGAATCTTGCTGCTCATTGGCGGCCCAGAAAATCAAACAAAATAAAAAATATGAATCAACAGTTGGATTCTTCAATCGTAATCAAACCACTTGGATTCCTGATGCATACCATAAATGAAATTCCCTAAATTTCAAAAGTATTGAGGAAAAGGTAGCATTAAGCAAGAAAGAGTACGTAGGGTTGGAATTAAAGGTGGATTAGATAGGTCAAGTGAATCCATAAGTAGGAAGGGTGATGAAATTAGCATCATGTACTTGAATATCTTCAATCAATTCCATACTCATTGATGCGATTGGTGTTCTCCGGAGATGCGAATTTTAATTTTGATTTCTGTTTATTTATAGGGGAAGTTGAAAGGAAGTTGAAACTCCATGGAGTACTGGAGGTTGAAGGCGAGTTTTAGTGGACTGTGAGAGAAATCACGAGTTAAGGTGTTTGGGAGTGCTTATATTTTTGACTTATTTGCTTATAGCTTCTCCCCCACCGCAAATAAGCTATTTGGAGTGTTTGGATAGAAAAAATCAAAAGTGCTTATTTGCTTCTCCTCACCACAAATAAGTTGTTTCTGATAAGTCATTCCATACCTACTTATTTCCTTCTCCTTATTTCCTTCTCCTTATTTCCTTCTCTATCCAAATTACCTTTTTACCCTCAATTTTTAACAAACACATTTTAAAAACTGCTTTTCCTCACCACATAAGCAAATAAGCATAAGTTAAAAATATAAGCACTCCCAAACACCCCCTTAAAACTCCTTGAACTTGTGCTGGAGGTTGAAGGTGGAGTCGTGGTCTTCCAGAAAAATCAGGGTTAAGCGGAGAGATTAAGTGATCCGGTTAAGGCAGTGGGTTGGGAGTTATAAGTTTTAGCCATGTAAATTGATTTTAAACGGTCTAGATTAAAAGTTTGGGATAAATTACCTATACTATGGACCCAGATAAGTCTAACCACTTTTGGTTAGATCTGGGCCCTTTAAACTCATTCCAGATTTTAATCCTAGCCGTTTAAATTCATTAAGCCACTCATTTAGCCCATACAGCCCCCACTCTTTCAGCCCATTCAACCCCCTCTTCTCCCACGTCCTCCTTCCCTGATACCTAAACCGCAACCCCACTCGGTTACCATCAAACTCCGCCCTTCTTCAAGCTCCCCCACGTTACCGGTTATATCCCAACCCCCCAGTCTCCCACGATCGTTGTCCAACGTGTTTAGAAAGCCCCTTCATCACTTCCTCTTCTCCGCTCAACTGCCCTCAACTCACAACTTTCAATTATAAATCGTCTTCATCTTCATTCAACCCATCGCCTATCTTCTCTCCATCTTCTTGGATGCTCTCCAATCTTTCTATCATTTCTTCGCTATAATCATCAAATACTTCAGATTCCAGGTACGTTCTTCTGTGATTCCATCTCTAATTAGGGTTTTGTACATTCGATTTCTTTATTTCCTTTTTTATGATTGAAGAAACCAGTTGCAAGTTGCAATTCATGTCTCTGTCTAACAGGATGAACAACATGGCAAGAAACCCTGGGTACGTTCTTTCTATTGAAGAAACAGTTCTTACTTTTTCTGTTTCTTTTCTCTTCTTTAATGTTCATGTTGATGGCAAATAATCGTGGACCTTGGTGGCTCTGTTACAACTGATGGAAGAGGAAGCACACCTGGAAAAGTGAGAAAGACGCTGAATTTTTGTACAGCTCTCTGTTCAGGCTTTCTTGAATGCAAACGAGGCCTACGTGGCTGAAGTTCTACACCGACTTGGAATGGAGGACTGCTTTGATGATGTCATCTATTTTGAGTCTCTGAATCCTCCAAACCAGACCACCAATGCTGATGATAATACTCCTAATAGTTGTGTTATCGAATCTGGTGATTTACTACCAAATAATCCTTTTATCTGTAAACCCTTTGAAATTTCTTTCCAACAGACTTTCAAGATGGCAAACATCAACCCGCATAAAACAGTGAGTCATCTTAGATTTTCGAAATCCATCTCCCATTTTTGTGTGTTAATTTAATTATACGTTAACAATATCAATTTTCGCATTTCAGATATTCTTTGATGGCAGTCTACGCAACATACAGACTGCAAAAGTCACGTCCCTCGACACTGTGTTGGTAAGTGGATACTGCTGTGAGCATAAAACGTTGGTTACTTGTTTATGATGAACGTTTAGTTCATCATAAAATTTTCATTGTTCATCTTTTTTAATTGCTTTGTTGTGTTATGCATATGAGTTTAATGAGGACTTTTGGTTTTTGTGTGTTTAGGCTGTGATCACAACTTCAATGCATCGTACAATTATAAGGTTAGGGTTCTTTCATTCTTCAATTCTTGCTTTTTATCTCCATATTTGATTCTCCATGGCACCATCTCAGGTACATTTTCATTGTTCATCATAAATTTTTCATTGTTCATCCTTTTTAATTGCTTTGTTGTGTTATGCATATGAGTTTATAGAGGGCTTTTGGTCTACTGTCAGATCATTGGGCTTTGAGGATGGATTTATGTTGATTTCAGATTGCATTAATCTATTTTTATGGATTCTTTCATGGAGCTTTATCGCAACCATGATTTCAATGGAGAGAAGTAAAGTTCATATTCCTTTCCATCTTTATTGATTTGTTAAAATAATTTGTGAGTTGTCTCATTTCATTCACTTCTTTTGCTATGTAGGTTGCGGGAGAAAAATCTCACATGGGTGGATATCTTTGAGGAGATACCAGTATGTTTTCAATGCAACATTACTTATTTTATCAAAAAAAAAATTACTTCAATATTGCACAGGTGAATTTTGCAAATAATGTACATGTTCTACATTCTGGCAAGGTATTATGACGTTTCTTTCCTCTGTCATATTTGCTTCTTACCAAATAAAACAACCCTTTCTTTATTTCTTTAATTTTGGTTTACGTTTTTTGCTTTTGAAAACAACAACATTTTCTTTTTGGCAAGTTAAAGTTACTTATTTGTCTATTGTTGTTGTTGCAAGAAAATTGGTTGTATTGATTTAGGCTTTTACATTGGTGTGGATTCTCGATATTTAACAAATAGTCAAACCATTTCTTTAAGCTACATGTCATTTATATTTAGTCCCTTATCACAGCTTGGTTTCTATCACAGTGAATGTTGATTAAAAACGGAGTGTCGAGTGTAGGAACTAGGTGAGTATTTTTTTATTTTGATAGGGAGCTTTGGTGAGATTGCGAGAACTAAAGAAAGAATTGAATGGTGTTTGTATGTGAAAAGCTTGCGGTAAGTTTCTCGGCCCGACGATCCCTTTTTTTATTCATTAAATAACTAAAATATCTTTATGCCGTATAAAACACGTAATTCGGCATCCTATGGGATGTTGATATCAATGGTTTGAAGGATTACAAGAGCAAATTTGGTGAATGAGGATTGTATCGTTATGACTTATGAAGGTCAGTCTCTATAGAATCTTGACATGGTCTTTTTGAAAGCTGATGGGGTTTCAAAGTACACTGGAATAAGATGTACTATGACTTTCTCACCAAGAAAATATGTTAAGATAAATTATTTTGAAATTAAATAATTTAGACTTCCACCAAAAAGAGGATGTAAATGCGTAGTTTCTTTAGGATATTTTAATATTTTTGCATGTCTATTACGTCGCCAGGTAAAAAGGTACACAATTCTTCCCCTTTCAACAGTGACTAGGAATGTGAAGGAAGGCTATTTCGATAAGCTGCAGCAGGAGAAACACATGAGGGTTGAGCATCAGAGGTATTGGCCCATGACTTTACCTTTTATTGTTTTCAATTACATCCATGGTTTCTTTATAAACTTGGGATTTCAACAATCAAATGGTACCTACTTTTTGCTATATATGTTTGTTTCTTGATGATCATTTTGTTTGGTGGATGTTCTTATCTCGGATGGAAAAAATGGCGTCTAATATATATATATATATATATATATAGGGTTAGGTTCCGGTGAGAAGTTGATGTTAACGTAAGAAGCGTGAGAAGTGGTTATCAATCGTTGGATGAGAAATGGATGCATATTTGAATGAGATCACCAAAACAATGGTAGGAGCAACTTCATGGAATGGCCACATTTTAACATCAGGCAGTAACAAAGCCATTATGAATCATGATGCCGTTATTTCTTTTACTCTTTCTCCGATTTTGAGCGATTGTTACAATTCATAAAACGGAAATGTTAAATGCGTTTTGGTTTGCATTGAGGGTCGGAAACAGTTTGGTAAGGGCACACTGGAGTCGAAGTTTGTGGGTTGAAATGGTCGATGACCGGCAACTTGCTAGCGGTGGTGACGGTAACGTTGTGTACATATGGGAAGCATCGAGGATGAACTCAGCCCGGTTCGTGCACCATTCACGAACCATGAGGCTGCAGTCAAGGCTCTAGCTTGGTGCCCTTATAACTTTCAAGTGGTAGAGGATGCATTAGGTTATGGAATACTCAACAAGGGACTTGCATTACTAGTGTCAAAACAGAAGCACATGGAAGCGCTTTTGTTGATTTCACTTTGACTGCTTTATGTTTTTGTTGATTTCACTTTGACTGCTTTATGTAATTATATCACTTTTGTATTGTTCAATGTCATAAATACGTAGTTCTTTATTAAATGAGATGTTGAAACTAAAAACATGATAATTTTATTTGGTTCAAACCTTACGTTTGTATTTTTGTAATGAGTTGTGTTAATTTTTTATTTTTTTTACCAGAAAATGTTACATCGAGTTCTAACGTGTTCTCTTCTTTTCTGCCCACCTAGCATCTACAGATCCACAAATATGGATCTACAGTTTTAATTCTAAATTTTTATTTTAAATAACAATATTAAGTCGACAAATAATAAATAAAACGACAATACTAATAATGGAGTATTATTTAATCAAATCGATTGATCAAATTTCATGAGAAGAGACGAGGTATTACTTTATAATGAGATTCCAGTTAAATACAGTCATATCATATACCCGACTAACGGACGGGTATAACACTAGTTTAAACGGCGCAGATGTAATAAAAACGGTTACACTCGCCTGGATCAATAGTATAGGTAATTAAGAACTCTCTTAAATCACAATGATAGTTTTATAAGAACCTTCTTTTAGTAGTTCCCATTGATTCTTTAACATCAATAATTATTAAATAAGTTATATTAATAATTATAAAGTAAACATAATAAAATAAAAAATAAGAAAAACATCACTTCTCACAAACTTCATGGTAAGAACCAAGGTTCTTATTTAAGAGCCTAAAGAAGTTTGAGTTCTTATAAGAACTCTCCACAATGCTAGTTCAAATAAGAACCTAAAGGAGTTTGAGTTCTTATAACTCTCCATAATGCTAGTTCCTACAAGGAAATGCACTTTTTACTTGTAACAAGCTTGCATTGAAGATGCTCTAAACTTATCATAACAATCTCATGTAAGACGACACTAATTGTTCATTTCAATAAAAAAATAAAAAAATTGGATAAGGTTCATCTAGGCTTTGCCTAGACTACATCCTTGACAATTTGGAAACAAACAAACAAAGCGGCCGTCTGAGACCAAACCTGGCCACAGAATGCTGACGCTTGGACTTGAACCCGGGGTGAATGGGATATTCCACCACATCCCCCAAGCCCCTTTGCCAACACGCCACCACCCTTGTGGTTTCATTTCTATAAACTTAAATCTTATAAAACAACCGATTAAAAGATTGTCCTTTTACAGATGTCCGATAAACTCAATTTTGTTATAGTAACATAATTCCGTTTTTAGTCGTAGAGCACCACAAACACATCTACTTACGTCTTACGCAGAATACCCGAGAAAATGGAATAAATTTTCTGCATTATAAAGTCCCAACGTCAATAAGTCTTCACACACACCAACAGTTAATAACATATATATACACACACACATTATCCAGCCAACCATAAGAAATGGTCCCATCGATCAATGAGCCGGATGCGAAAGCGGTGCCATGGCTCGATGGGCTTGAAAGGCACAAGCACAGTGCACCGAGGTTAGGTTCAGACAACCACTTATGATCAGCGAATGCCTACCAGGGCACGTGTGAAGTGCCGGGCACGAGTCACACAGAGCCTGAACCGCCGGCGGGGTTAGAGCCGTACATTGACTGATATTAAGATTAATGAGCCCTTCTTCTTCGTAACGGCTCTTAACCGACTCCCAAACTTCCCTTTTGTTCTTCACTCGGCTGTGCGCTAAAGCATATATGGATCGGTCCGTGATGTTTTGACAGTAGTATAGACCAAGAGACCGCAAATGTAAGCAATTGTTTGCCAAAGCTATCACACTCTCATCTGCAATCCGCAAGTCAAATTTGGTCAAAACTTAGTGGTTTAAGTTTGACATTTGAAAGTCAAATATGGGCTATAAATTATAATTACCTGTTATAAGAACACAGCCACATAAGTCGAGGGCACGTAGATCGGGACATCCGTAAGCCAAACTCATCACTCCAATATCACTGACTCCTTCACACCAACCGAGATTTATTGACTGAAGTTGTCGGCAGTTGTATCCGATAGCCTGCAGCACAGACGGAAACAGTTTTAAAAAGCATCCCCAAAAGCCGAACAGATTTGGTTTATAATCCCTGTCCCTCCACAAGTGTCAACGTTTCTATTTTAGTTCATCCGAAAATAAGCGTCCACTTCTTTTTCCAAAAAGAATCAGTGCCCACTTAAAGTAGGGAACATTTGTTTACCTCTGAATGGTTAAGAGGCAACCTCTGAATCGCTGGGTAAGAGGCAACCTCTGGTTTGGCAAAAAAAAAATCTGCCTCTTAATGATTCCAAACGATGATTTTATATCTTGGGGCCTCCCTTAACTATTCAGTGCCCTAATTTCATTAATTTCATTCTGAACAATTACCAAACAACCATATTTCATTTGGTACTATATAATAAAAGCCTCTTAATCATTCTGACCACTTAATCATCCTGCACCAAACCATTCAGCAACTGCCAAACAGTTCTGCTTTCCAGTTCTACCTTCAATTTTAGATGGAGAAATTCTTTACTCTCTATTATCAATTATCAAGGATAAAATTGTCATTTAGTTAACAAGAAGTGAACTACACATTTTGTAGAACCGTGTGCCTTTTCCATTGTGGACAATTATTATTGGACTGAGGAAGTACATACCTTGAGGGCCTTGTCAGATGCCGCTTTTACGCATCCGCAAAGGTTCAAAATCTTCAATTTTCGGCAGTAACCACTAAGATACTCTAGAGCGGCATCGCTAAAGGCAGAGCAGCCACTGATATTGAGCTTAATAAGATTTGGACAACCATGAGCTAAAGCATAAAGAGATCGATCACTGAGTTTAAAGCTTTTGCTGAGGTCGAGATCCTCCAAATCATGGCAGTTTTTCGCAATGGTCTCAACAGCATTATCATCAAGTTGTGGTTTATCTTGCCGAAGAATCAAAACCCTCAATTTTGTGAACTTGGGAGCAAGAGAAAGTACCATGTTGTTCATGTTGTTTTTGCACCTACACAAATTGAAAAAAAAAAACTCCTTAAAGCTTCATTAATTATATATATATATATATATATATATATATACCGCTTAAAATGTCTTGTAAGCATAAAACCAAAGTTCTACTTTGGATTTTTAATCATAGATTCTAAATATATATGTATGTATGCATATATAAATATATATATAAATATGTACAAGGCTAACTTAGAGTAAAAGTTTTAATCATATTCAGAAACAGAGAATATAAAAGGCAAGGTTGCCAAGTAAACAGCAGTCTAGCCGAATGTGTCAAGCATGCTAGGATTTCCATTTTGCAACACTTGCTATATATTTTAAGGTGTATCATTGAACTTGCTATAAGTTTTTATGTTAAAATTACCTATTTGCCCATTACCCTCGTTGCAAAATTTATGATCTTGATTTAGGTCCACACTTCCCTTTTTTTGGAAGGGTATTTTAGTCCGGACTCCTACATAATCAAATACTCCCCTAAAACGCCCAAGCTAGTAAATAAAACATAACTTCTTTTCTTTCGACATCCATTGGATACAAAGTCTTGTAACAGGTGAAAAACAAACATAAAATGTAGTTTATTAGTTATTTTTAATAAAGTAAAAAAGATGAATACACTTCCAATCATTCGCAACTAGTTTCGAGTTGGAAACCACTTGTCTAACGATGGTCAAAAAAGAAAAGGACCAAAAATAATTTATGGAAGAAATAGCACCCAAGAAAAGTTACGAAAAAAGAGGAAAGAACATATAAACAGTCTAGCAAACAAATCGTCTTTTGCTCATTGCTACAAGTCTTGAGGCTATTTTTGGCAACCTAGCCGATAAATTAATTGTTGGCTGATAAGTTAGCTGTGAACTAATAAGCTAGCCGATAAACTTACCGCCTCTTACCAAGTAACCGAACACTAAATGTCCTTATTGCTGGGTGACTGGATAAGAGGTAAGATGATGGTCTTTACCAACAATCATAGGGACTATTTACCAAAGGCTTACCGGAGCACTTACCAGCAAAAGACATCACCCTCGCTTACCTTATCATGTAAGGTTCTCAGCCATCAAAAGGAAATGTTGATAAGCATCTTTAACCCGCTAAGCGCTAACCGGGTAAGACTCTTGGTCCTTGCTTACCAGGCAAGACTCTAGGTCCTTGTCATGTTCAATAGGTAAGGTATGATATCGGTAAGCGCTTACCCGGTAAGTGTTTAGTAAATGGCCCCTTACGCTGTGATTTTGCTAATGGCGAATCTTACCCGATAATCAAGGGTGGCGACTTTTGCCTGTTAGCTCTTACCGGGTAAGAGATGCTTAAGCTAGGGTGGTTCAAGGGTGGTGACTTTTGCCTGTTAGCGCTTACCGGGTTAGCGTTTACCGGGTTAGAGATGCTTAAGCTAGGGTGGTAGCTCTTATTCGGTAAGCGCCTAAGCGGATAAGAGCTTACAGGTTTCTATTGGTTAACCGCGCTCGAGTCTCTACAACACCACTTCAGAGTCTCTTGATAGAGATGGTTAAGTGAGTTTGTTAGCTTCAAAAAGAAAGAAAACAAAATTTGTGGAGCACATACTCAAAGTTTGTGTCTTAAACCATAAAAAGTGCATAAAAAACCACCCAGAATACTTGTCCTAAAAATCAAACATCTAGATGCATATGTTCATCAAGTTTTCTGCTATAAACAACCATTTTCAAACTCAAAAAGATAGACCTATATTAGTACACAGAATCAAGACCATATAAAAACTGAATCCAAGAACATGATCCATTCAACTAAAAAGTTATTAAAAATCTTGAATAAACTAATCAAACCAACAAAGCTAAAAAACCATAAACATATAAAAAAAAACATAACAGAATCAAAAGGATGAAAAGAAGATAAATACCAAGAGAAGGAAAAATGAGTCAGCCCCCAGCAAATAGCATCCCTCCATCCACTACAAACTCCAGAAGCAACTATGATCGTCCGATCATCCAACAAAGACACGATCCTCATCAAAAGTTCCATCGGAATATCCTTCCACTCAGTAATAACCCTCCTGCCACCTCCAAACACCATCAGATTGTTGAAAGATACGTTCAGCTCATCAGCTTGCATCATTGACATTTAGAAAAATACCCAAATTACCCTTCAGACGAAAACCAAAACCCTTGTTTCTGTGATCACAAAGAAAAGGATGATTAGATTAGATTAGATTAGAACTTGAAGGAAAAACAATAGAGTCAAAAAACAACAATACAACTGTCAAGAATAATGGAAACTTTGATGATATATGAAGTTGAGTAATAAAGGAAGAACCTAATAATGGAGAAAAACTGTGTTTTCTTCTAAACTAGAAATGGGGGAATATGATTCAACTCGCGATTTGCAAGCAAATTGGGGGATTTAACCAGTTTTTATGTAGTATGAGAAGAGTAAATTACGAGTGTTAGTGAGCAGGAGATGATCGTAGAAGAAATTTGGATAGAAATCGTGAAGAAATTAAGGTCAAAAGTGAGGATAAAAAGAAGGTACTAGTAGTGGTGGGGATTATTATTGATTGTAGAAATGATGGTATTTGTTAATTTTTGTATGCCAGAAAGCTGTTGGAAGATCACGAGAGGTTTATCGGGGAGGAAGCGTGACGAAATGAAAGAAATGAGCGACACGTATGAACACACGTGTGAAGAATGGATGGTTGTGTGTGTGTTCGGCCGAGACGATGGCCCACTCAAAGGGATTAATCAATAGTTTTGTCCTGTTTCAAAAAACCTTTTGTCCGGATAAACAATTACACTAAATTTTTCGGATATGGTTTATCGTTAAAGCTACTTTTTTTTAAAGCACTGAACTGAGAGATATTTTTGTTATTTTTATTTTTAATTTAATATTTTGTTATTGTATAAGGCATATATTATTATTTCCTGAAATTTTTGAGAAAAATCAAAATAAAAAGAAGAAACCCATCAACACGGTTCCGTTACCTTGTAGACAAGCCGGGAGTTCGTGACCTTCACGCTCCAACTTAAGGGGGAGTATAGGAAACAAAATTAATTCTTATTCATAGTTATCTAATCCCTCTATCATAACCTTAATTATTGTCCTTAATATAGGAAAGTTTGTTGTAGCCTTCTCTATAAATCCTCTTGTACGTGTTTGTTTTTATCAACCAATACATAAAATATCTCAATATTTTCATGGTATCAAAGTAGTGATTAGTATCTGCTTTAAACCCTAAAACCGCCACTTCTTTCTTGCTGCCATAGCTGGACCATCAGGTGAGAAAGATGACGGATCTGTAACACCCGAAAATTTGAAAAACGGATTTTGGGGTTCATGGACGTCCGCGGGGCACAAGGCCGGACGTCCGCGATGCGCGGAAGTCCGCGGATCGTCCGTGGAAGCAACAGAACATTTTTGGGGATTTCGGCCAAAACAAGCCGGATGTCCGCGAGAGACCATGCGGACGTCCGCGAGGCGTCTGATGAGATATTTTGGTGTTTTAAGCCTTTTCTCTCTCTCTCTCTCTCTCTCTCTCTCTCTCTCTAAAATCGTTTTCCCTCTCAAGAAACCCTAAACCTCCCATTTCCTCTTCATCTTCTTCCCCAAATCAAAACCATCACCATTGTTGGAAACCTTAACCCATTTAAGAAACCTTCCACTTCATCTCCTTCATCAGGATTCTAGGGTTTCACCCAACCCTTTTCACTCCATTTGAAGATTAGGAGTTTGTTGTTCATCTTGGTGGTTCTAGAGACATTTTGGTTGGTGGATTCAAGTATGGTTAATGTAATCTTCTCTCCTCTTCATTTATGAAGTTAGGGTTTTGATATAAGTGGGTATTTTTGGTGTAAAATGGTTGGAGGATGATTCCACATGGTTAGATCTAATTAATGTTGGTTGGAAACTTATGGATCTAGGTTTTTGAGGTTTTGGCTTGAAGATTCAAGTTTCATCAAAGGAGCTTATGTTTAGGGAAATCCTAGATTTAGCCTAAATCTAGCAAGGTGAGTTCAAGTTGATTTGTGAAAACTTTGTACATGCCAAAAATGTTATTTTCCAAATGTTTGTGTGTTTTACTTGAAAATATCAATTGTTGAGTTATTTGATGAGTCTAACTCTTTTGAAGTATTTATCTTCATAAATGTTGTAAAACACCCATATTTGGGATTTTTGGATATTTGATGGGTAGAAATCATAAATATATCCTTAAGAGATTTATTGCTCAAAATGAAGTCTATTTGATGGTTTAATCACATTGGTGTAAATGATTTTGTTGGTCCCAAAATGGCTCAACAAGTATTGTAGAAGGGGGGTTGAATACAATACTCAGATTTTTCACAAGTTTTAATTCAATATATTGAAAATCTTTCAATAAGAATTACACATAGAAAACAAAAGATTGTTGCGGAAAAGAACAGTTAAACTATTCTAACAATCTAACACAAAGTAAACTGAAAAACACTTAGAACAAATTGGACACTTAGACACAAGATGCAGTTTCAGTAAGAAAGGAGCTTGCACTTAGTAATCTTCAGAAGCGTGATTTGCATGGAGAGTCTTCACCTCTATTTATAGTCCATGCATCATTTAATGCATGGGACACTTGTCACTCTTCCATTCATTGTAGAGGTTGACTTCTGAAAAGCTGATATCTCCTTTTTAATTTATCCAAGGAACCAGGAGGACAGTCGTACCAGAAAAGGACCTTATCTGAGAATAGATAAAATGACAAAATGCCACTTTTATCTGACAATAGGATATTGTCTCATAATAAATGATCTTCTCTTTTGTCTATAGAGAATAAGGCCACCGACCTCCTGTATTGAAAACTGCACCAATTCAAAATCTCACTTCTTTAGAAAGGAGAGAGTTTCACCGAAGTGTTTAATATTTCGGTGCAGTCTTCTTGAACTTCCACCGATTTCTGAACACATATCGGTGGAAGTCTTCTTGGACTCCTCACCGAATTTCTTCAACTCGGGAGATGGCCAAAGTGATCATACCTCGGCGTAAAGGACGATCGGTGTCTAGAGCACCGACGTTGAGAGTTTTGCTGTCGACGATCGGTGGAGCCCAGTCATAAGAGAACCGGGGAGTGCGGGACTTGCGATCTTCGTCCAGGGACTTTCCAAGTTTGTGCTGGATGATCATGGAGATGAATCGGGGATAGGCAACGTGACACTTCCTTGGATGGGAGATCACTTCCACTAATTCGGTGAAGAAGTACTGGGCGAAATCAACTCGGCGTTGAAAGATGAGGGCATGGGCAAGTTTGGTGATGTAGGAGGGGGATTGATCATGGCCGCTCGTCTTTCGGGAGAGGCAGTGGATCACATGAGCAAAGAAAAAGTTCCATATACTACCCATGTGACTCCTAAGAAGAGTTCCAGGACCTTTGGAGCTTTTGGAGTTGTCGTCGACCACGTATCCTGTGGCACCGAGAACATCTTCGAGAACAGTATCGGAATGCCAATCGTCATAGGAATCGAAAGCATCGATTTTCAGGGCAGAGCGAACATCATCGACCCCAAAAGTGAGGTCGTGATCATCCTCGTCTTCAGAAAGTATAGATGCATGAATCACATCATTGGAGGGGTCATACACACAGGAGAGCCAGAATGTCCCAACGAGCATTTTGCTCATTTTGAGATTGCAAGTGAAGGCATGAAGAAGGGGAGATCGAGTGAGGAACTTGATCACATGGGTAAATTCAGGATGAGAGGGATCGGGCTCAAATCTGGCAACGTGATTGCATGGGTTGAACTTGAGATCAGCAAAACACGTAGGGGAGATGTTCTTCGAGGACACCATTGATGAGCAAGAGAGAGAACACGAAGTTGGTGTAGTTGCAGGTTATAGAGGAAGCACGAAGGAGAATTAGAAAACGTAAAGGAAAAAAGAGAGTGGAGGAACGAGTATATATCGGGTTTCAAAAAAATGGGGGGAACGGTTTAAATAGAATAAAAAATAAAAAAAGGTAATCATGACCACTTGGGAATTGTGGTCAGGAATCCGTTTCACGAAACGGGGAGGTGAAACGGGTCTGACAGGCTAGGGGTATAGGGGTGACGTGTAGATAGGATTGAAATTCGGTGGACATCGGTGAGGAAAGTGAGGGGACAATCGGTGGATATCGGTGGGAAACACACAGAAGTATCGGTAGTCGGTGAGGATCCACCGAGGTGTTGAGACACCGAGAAAGGCCGAGAGAAGAATCACCAAAAAAAAAAAATCTTAGGATGACTCACCGAAAAGATGAAGCACCGAGAGATGAATCACCGAAAGTGTTGGTGCAAGTGTACCACATCTCTATATATTTATATATATTTATTTTGATGATTACAAACACACCGTATTATTGTTTATCTAACAATTTAATCCAAGTGTGCAGTTGTTGAAGAACACGAAGATTTAAACTGAAGGGTTCAAGACGGAAGTGTTTACGTCGTCATCATTGTTTATAACTAATAATGATAAACACCCTAAAATAATATACCACTTGGATATTTCTAAAAAACCATAATTGATTTTAACTAAATAAGTTTTTGTTTTAAGAAGATCCAGCAAGATTTGGTTGCAGTCCTGGAAGGTGTTTTTTCTGACGCCGGTATACCGTGGAGAATACCCGGTATACCGCGGGTACACATTTGGCGGTATACCGCGGGTGTTCAGCCGGTATACCGCGGCAGGTTCCGTGTGCTTCTCTGATTGGTTGATAATACTTTTTCTGACGGCGGTATACCGCGAGTCCCAGCCGGTATACCGCGGGTACGTAATTCCAGAAGTCAACTTTGCATGTAGCCGTTGGTGTGTCAGTTACTTTTTCTGACGGCGGTATACCGCGTGCATTTGGCGGTATACCGCGGATGCACAATGCCGTTGGAGCTTCCTGATATATATACATGCATGCTGGAGAAGAGAACAAGTAGACCAGACCACAAAACAGTAACAACAAGCAGCAACCACACTCTCAGCTCTCTCATTTATAATATATATATTTTATAAAACTTTTTTTATAAAATATCCAAGTGTGAGATATTATACAAGAGTGATTACCCATTGTGAGTTATACTCCTCTTGTAAGTATTTGAATAACGGGTGTGTGATCCTGTTTATCTCATAGCAGAGGCTTGAGAAACTATTACAAATTCCTTTGTATTTGGTTTGTGTTCTACCGTAAAGAATACATTTATTGGATCGTGTCGGGAAGTGTCTCGGCTGCTGGTTTATCACAGTTGGTGGTAAATCAGTAAATCTCTGTGTCAAGTATCTCTTTCCCTTATCTATTTACATTTCCGCTGTGCATTTAAATTATATCTGTTTATATAATTGTTGTATATTTATTATTTGTATACTCTGATTTATTTATACTGTTTCTGTATTGTATTTATTTGTAAAAGAATTTTTGAAAGTAAAAGATTTTAAATACAACCTTACCCCCCCCCTAGGTTGTCCAACATTTGGTATCAGAGCAGGTCTTTCAAAAATATTCTGCATAATTTTCTCTTATTCTTCTAAAATGGCTCAACAAACTAATATCGTGTTTTCAAAACCTCCTTTGATAGATACTGAAAAGTTTGGCATTTGGGCCGAGCTATTTGAATGTCACGTGCGTGGCAAAAATCAAAAGATTTGGAATATTATAGAAAAAGGGAATTTTAAACCCACCATTGTGAAAGATGATGTTTATATTGATAAACCTATAGATGACTGGACTACTTCTGATGAAGCTCATTTTTGTTTAAACTTTGAAGCTAAGAATATATTATATGCTGCTTTAACAACTGATGAAATTGAAAGAGTATATACATATAAAACTGCAAATCAAATATGGGAAAGTTTAAATAATACTCATCGTGGAAACACGGAGGTTAAATCTAGTAAAGTGAATATTTTAGTTCACGATTATGAACTATTCGAAATGAAACAAGATGAGTCAATTGACTCAATGTTTAAAAGATTTAACCTTATTGTGACTACTTTGAAAGGTTTGGATCGCACTTATCCTAACGAGGACTATATAAGGAAAATCCTACGAGCCCTTCCTTCGGAGTGGATGCAAAAGATAACATCTTTAGAAGACTCCCGTGACCTTTCCATAATGAAGATAGATGACTTGATCGGTAATCTTAAAGTGCATGAAATTGCACTTAAAAGAAACAAAGATCGGGAGCAAGTTAAAAAGAAATCAATCGCTCTCAATGTCTCAACACCAAAAGTTGAGAAGAAAAAGGAGAAAGCTAGCTCCTCGAAAGATCCATCCGAAACTCTCGATGAAGTCGCCATGTTGGTAAGAAACTTTTCCAAATTTCTTAATAATAATAATAAGTTTTCTAACAATGGCAGATTTCAAAGAAACGGTAACTACCGTCGTGGTGGTGAAAATCGAAGTCGTAAGTTCCATAAACGAGACGAAAAAGTTAAGAAAAATGGCGACTCGAGTGAAGACGATAAAGCTAAGCCAAAGAGAGGCTTTTGCTACTCATGTGGTGACAAAGACCACTACGCCAATGAATGTCCGAAAAAGAACAAGTTCCAAAAGAAGAAGGAGAAAGCCTTCATTGGAGGCGCGTGGAGCGAGAGTGAAGAAGAAGATGACTATCAAGCCATTTGTCTTATGGCCGAAAGCGACGACGAGGTAAAATCTTCTTACTCGGATTACGATAGTGATTATGAAAGTGATAATGAAAATAATCTTGAAGAATTATATGAATCTTTTCATAAAATGGCCGCTCTTGCAAATCGTTACCAAGATGAGAATGCTATGTTAAAAGAAACTGTAAATGCATGTAGAAAGGAAATAAATAATGTTAAACAAAAATCTGAAAATGATATGGATATAATTGCTAAATTAGAAACTAAATTAGGAGAAAAAGATTTTTGTAAATCTTGTGATGTTTTAAATAAAGAAATTGCATGCTTAAATAAAAAATCACATGAAAATATTATTTGTACAAAATGTGATATTCTTGATAATGAGATTACTTGTTTAAAGGCTAAATGTGCTTCATATGAAAAAGATAACATGCTAGCTAAAGCCTTTGAAAGTAGTAATGAGAAAGTTCTTAACATGCTTAATATGCCTAACCGTATAAAATGTAGAAAAGGCATTGGTTCCAATACTTGTGTTGATAAATGTTCATGTATACCCATCAAAAGATTTTATGAATCACCTAAAGTAAATACAAGAAATCAATATGTGCAAAAACCTCCGTATGTGCGTAAAATAAATAATGTAAATTATAATACGAGAAAACCGTATGCTCGCATGTACCATGATAAATATTCTAAACCTAATAATAATGCGAATGTAAATGCTTGTTTTTATGTGTATGATAAATATAATCGCAAAATTAAAATGGTAAATAAATGGATTCCAAAAGGAATGTTTAGTAATGATAATCCCGGTGGTATGCGTTTATGGTTTTAAATGTGTTATGTATATGTGTTATATATTATATATAAGTAAAATATTGTTATTTGTACTTTTTATACTATTCATATATATATATATACATACGTACTGCAAATATATATATATATATATATTTTATTTAATTTTTTTTTAATTCTTATATATATATATTTTGTTTGACTTGACATGTGTTATATATATATATATTTGTGTTTGATATATTATATATTAAAGTTGTGTAATGTATTATATATATATATATTCTGTTTGACTTTATATATATGCATGTTGGTTGACATTGAAACTAATTGTCAAGGACCCACGAGAAATGGGGACCATAAAAGTTACATCTTCATTATTGTAGATTGACCTTGATATGGACTGGATACTCGATAGTGGTTGCACACGTCACATGACCGGAAACAATAATCTCTTTTCATCATATAAGTCATGTGATGGTGGACAGGTAATTTTTGGAGGAAACTCCAAAGGAAATATAATTGGTAGAGGTACAGTCTCTTGCAATAATGTTCAATTTCTTAATGTTAATCATGTTGATAATTTACATTTTAATTTGTTAAGTGTTACCTGCCGAGGTTATAATACGTGGTTACCTGCCGAGGTTATAATACGTGGTTACCTGCCGAGGTTATAATACGTGGTTACCTGCCGAGGTTATAATACGTGGTTACCTGCCGAGGTTATAATACGTGGTTACCTGACGAGGTCATAATACGTGGTGATTTTTTTTATCACATAAAATTAACCGAAAATTGAAGCCTTAAGATCCGTTTTGGTGCAAGTGTTTCGTATTGGTTTGTATATCTTTGTCTCTATTGCTTTATGCTTATTTTATCCCTCAAATTTTATAAAATCAAATTGATATCGTTATTAATTTGAGGGGGAGCGTTTTAGCTCTTTTACCCATGAGTTTATGCTACCTCAATTATATGCATATTTTGAGGGGGAGCATCTCTCGAGGGGAAGCATACCGTCTTTCTTGACCCTTTTTGTTTCGACAAACGGGGGAGAGAAACCGCACATGCTCTTGCTTAGCGGTTGTGTTTGTCATCATCAAAAAGGGGGAGATTGTTGGTGCAAGTGTACCACATCTCTATATATTTATATATATTTATTTTGATGATTACAAACACACCGTATTATTGTTTATCTAACAATTTAATCCAAGTGTGCAGTTGTTGAAGAACACGAAGATTTAAACTGAAGGGTTCAAGACGGAAGTGTTTACGTCGTCATCATTGTTTATAACTAATAATGATAAACACCCTAAAATAATATACCACTTGGATATTTCTAAAAAACCATAATTGATTTTAACTAAATAAGTTTTTGTTTTAAGAAGATCCAGCAAGATTTGGTTGCAGTCCTGGAAGGTGTCTTTTCTGACGCCGGTATACCGTGGAGAATACCCGGTATACCGCGGGTACACATTTGGCGGTATACCGCGGGTGTTCAGCCGGTATACCGCGGCAGGTTCCGTGTGCTTCTCTGATTGGTTGATAATACTTTTTCTGACGGCGGTATACCGCGAGTCCCAGCCGGTATACCGCGGGTACGTAATTCCAGAAGTCAACTTTGCATGTAGCCGTTGGTGTGTCAGTTACTTTTTCTGACGGCGGTATACCGCGTGCATTTGGCGGTATACCGCGGATGCACAATGCCGTTGGAGCTTCCTGATATATATACATGCATGCTGGAGAAGAGAACAAGTAGACCAGACCACAAAACAGTAACAACAAGCAGCAACCACACTCTCAGCTCTCTCATTTATAATATATATATTTTATAAAACTTTTTTTATAAAATATCCAAGTGTGAGATATTATACAAGAGTGATTACCCATTGTGAGTTATACTCCTCTTGTAAGTATTTGAATAACGGGTGTGTGATCCTGTTTATCTCATAGCAGAGGCTTGAGAAACTATTACAAATTCCTTTGTATTTGGTTTGTGTTCTACCGTAAAGAATACATTTATTGGATCGTGTCGGGAAGTGTCTCGGCTGCTGGTTTATCACAGTTGGTGGTAAATCAGTAAATCTCTGTGTCAAGTATCTCTTTCCCTTATCTATTTACATTTCCGCTGTGCATTTAAATTATATCTGTTTATATAATTGTTGTATATTTATTATTTGTATACTCTGATTTATTTATACTGTTTCTGTACTGTATTTATTTGTAAAAGAATTTTTGAAAGTAAAAGATTTTAAATACAACCTTACCCCCCCCCCCTAGGTTGTCCAACAGAAAGGATAAATCACCGAAAAGATCACTTAGTATGACTCACCGAAAAGAAGAGTCACCGAAGGATGAATCACCGAAAGAAGAATCATCGAACGATGAATCACCGAACGATGAATCACCGAAAGGATGAATCACCGAAATATGAATCACTGAAAGGATGAATCACCGAAAGGATGAATCACCGAAAAGATGAATCCACCGAAAGTTATCAGACCGATTTTTTTTTGAACCTATTCTAAGTACAACATGCCAAGTTCACCGATGAGGAAAGTGAACCTGGCCTCATCCAGAGGTTTAGTAAACAAATCTGCAAGCTGAAGATCAGTTGGAATAAAATGCAGCTCAATGTCACCTTTGGAGATATGGTCCCTGATGAAATGATATCGGATATCGATGTGTTTGGACTGTGAGTGAAGAACAGGATTGTTTGCAATTGCAATTGCACTTGAATTATCACATAGGATGGGTATCTTGGAGTAGAACTGATTGTAGTCTCTCAACTGGTTTTTCATCCATAGAATCTGTGCGCAGCAACTTCCAGCAGCAACATATTCAGCCTCGGCAGTGGATGTTGAGACTGAATTTTGCTTTTTGCTGGACCAGCTTACCAGTTTTCCACCAAGGAATTGACAACTGCCTGTTGTGCTTTTTCTATCATTTTTTGAACCTGCAAAGTCAGAATCTGAATATCCCATGAGTTCAAAACCTGAGTCTTTGGGATACCAAAGACCCAGATGCATGGTACCTTTTAGATACCTAAAAATCCGTTTCACAGCATCCAAATGAGATTTCTTTGGATTTGCTTGATAACGGGCACACAGACAAGTAGCAAACATGATATCTGGTCTGCTAGCAGTTAAATAAAGCAAAGAACCAATCATGCCTCTATAATGAGTGACATCCACAGATTCACCATTTAAATTGGTGTCAAGTTTCAAAGGTGGTGCCATGGGAGTTTTCATAGGGGATGAGTTTTCAAAGCCAAATTTCTTCAGAAGGTCTTTAATGTACTTGCTTTGGTTTATGAAAATTCCTTCTGAAATTTGTTTCACTTGAAGACCTAAGAAAAAAGTTAGCTCCCCCATCATGCTCATCTCATATTCACTTTTCATGAGAGAAGCAAAATCATCACACAGAGACTCATCGGTGGCACCGAAAATAATGTCATCCACATAAATTTGAACAAGAATGAGATTACCTGAAGATTGCTTGTGGAAGAGAGTGTTATCAATTGTACCTCTAGTATAGCCATGCTTGAGTAAAAAGATGGCGAGAGTGTCATACCAGGCTCGAGGAGCTTGCTTGAGCCCATACAGAGCTTTGTCAAGTCGGTACACATAGTCTGGGTGTGTGGAATCTTCAAAGCCTGGAGGTTGCTTCACATATACTTCCTCAGCTAGTTCTCCATTCAGGAAAGCACTCTTTACATCCATTTGAAATACCCTGAAGTTCTTGTGAGCAGCATGAGCAAGAAAGATCCGGATAGCTTCAAGTCTGGCAACTGGAGCAAAAGTTTCATCATAGTCAATACCCTCTTCCTGTCGGTAGCCTTGAGCTACGAGTCTGGCTTTGTTTCTGATGACAGTACCATCTTCATCCATTTTGTTTCTGAAGACCCATTTTGTGCCGATGATTGTTTTTCTTGAAGGTCTAGGCACAAGTCTCCAGACTTTGTTTCTTTGAAATTGGGAGAGTTCTTCTTGCATGGCCGAAACCCAACATGGGTCAGTTAGGGCTTCTTCAATCTTTTTAGGTTCAACAAGAGATAGGAAATTCACATAGAGACAGATGTTACTGGTGCCTCTTCTTGTTTGAACACCAGCTAGCTGATCACCGATGATTTGATCAATGGGATGATCTTTGGTCCATTTAAGAGCAGGAGGCATCGGTGGAGGAATAATTGAAGTGGAAGGAAAGTTCGAGGCTGGGGTATCGGCAGGATGTGATGAAGGTGGGTTGTCAGAGGGATTATCGGCAGGAAGAGATTCAGTAATGAGGTTAATTTCGGTGGATGATGGATAGGGTTCGGTGGAGGCAATTTCGGCAGAGGGGATTTCAGGTGTTAAAGACGATGACTCAACTTGATTGTTTGGAACAGAAGGAATATTTGGAATACAGGGTGGATCGGTGGAGGTTGAAATGGGAGATTCCCCAATGCATGATGATATCCATCTGTGTAGTTCTTCATCATCATTTGTCATAGAAGATGATCTTGAGTCATCACACTTTACATGGATAGATTCATCAATGCATTCTCTCCGAAGATTGTAAACTCGGTAGGCTTTGGAATTCAAGGAATATCCCACAAAGATTCCTTCATCTGCCTTAGGATCAAATTTCCCAAGATTTTCCCTGTCATTTAGGATAAAGCACACACAACCAAAGACATGAAGGAAACCAATGTTTGGCTTTCTTCCATGAAAGACTTCATATGGAGTTTTCTCATGTCTTTTTGTTATCACCGACCTGTTTTGAGTGAAACAGGCAGTGTTGACAGCTTCGGCCCAAAAATAGGTTGGCAGATTTGCTTCACACAGCATAGACCTTGCTGCTTCACATAGTGTCCTGTTTCTTCTTTCCACAACGCCATTTTGTTGTGGAGTCCTGACAGCAGAGAAGTTTTGAGAGATTCCTTTTTCATTGAAAAAATCTTCTAAACTGCTGTTTCTGAATTCGGTGCCATTGTCACTTCTTACTGATCTGACAAGCTGACCATTCAGAACTTCATTCTTTTTGACAAAGTTGATGATTTCTTCAGTTGCATCACTTTTGTACCTGAGAAACGACACCCAAGTATATCTAGAGAATTCATCAACAATAACAAGAATGTACCTTCTTCCTCCTCGACTGGGAGTGCTGACTGGTCCACATAGGTCCATATGCAGCATCTGAAGTGGAAGATTGATGGAAGTGCATTGCTTGGTTTTAAAAGAGGATTTGGTGAGCTTCCCTTTTTCACGGGCATCACATAGCTTTTCTTTGACGAAGTTTAACTTAGGCATGCCAGTCACCATCTCTTTGTTTGATAACTTATGAAGGGTTTTGAAGTTAAGATGAGACAGACGTTTATGCCACAACCAGTTTCTTTTGACTGTATCGTCAGACACGAACCAGACGTTTGAAGAGTTGTTTTGACTCATATCAATGATATACACATTATCTAGCCTTCTTCCAGAGAGGACAACCTTCATATTCTTGTCAACAACAGTACAGATACGCAGTTCAAAGATGACTTTGTATCCAAGATCACACAGTTGGCTAATACTAAGGAGGTTATGCATGAGACCTTCAACAAATGCCACTTTATTTAAGGTGAGGGTTCCGTTTGTGAGAGTTCCATATCCTTTAGTATGACCTCTGGAGTTGTCCCCAAAAGTTACAGAAGGACCATTCTCTGACACATAGTTTACAAGAAGATGTTTGTTTCCAGTCATGTGACGTGAGCACCCGCTATCTAAATACCAAACTTGTTGGTGCTCAAAAACCTGCAAACAACATCAAATCAGTTCTTAGGTACCCATTTGGTAATGGGTCCTTTTGGGTTAGAAGTGTGAGAGACCTTGGGTTTAGATCGTCAATTCTTTCCTTTGGATAGTCTTTAGCAAGATGAAAGGTATCACCACAATTATAACATTTTCGGTAGATGAAAGTTATTTTGGGTTTTTGTTCCTTTCCTTTTTCCTTTCCAATTATATCAATCTTAATCTTTGGACCGAGAAGGGGATTGCGAGGACCTCTAAAAAGTTTGGTTCTTGAGGTTGAAGCATGGTCAGGGGTCTCTCTTGAGAAAGCTTTGGACTTTCCCTTTTTCACAAAATCGGCGATGGATTTTTCGGTGGTGTGGTTTTCTTTGAGAGCTTGTGGTTTTGTAAGACTAGAAGAGTTGTTGTCAATGGTTAGATCTTTGAACACATCATGAATGGGTTTGACAACATCTTGCACTTTATGGGTTTGATCAGATGAAGATTCTTTGGCTTTTAAAAACATTCCATATTTTAAGGCTTCACTAAGATCAGCAGAATTTAAAGAAATGGAATCACAAGAGTTTGACTCAGAGTCATCATCCCAAGTATCGGTGATGGGAACAAGTGCATGAGTAGATTTTTCAAGCATGGATTTTTCATATCCTAATCCAGACTTGTTACCACCACGGATTTGATCTTGAAAGATTTGTTCAAGATTCCTTGAAGAACTTGTCCATTTTCTGACAACTTCTTGTTCTTTCTTTAACTTTTTGAACAGTTTATTTTTCTCCTTTTCAATTACATGGTTTATGACTTTTAGATTTTCAAGCTCAGCTTTTATTTCTTCAAATTTTTCGAGTTTAGACAAGCAAGATTCAAGTTGAGATGTAAGAGCTTTAACTTGAGCAGATTTTCTTCTCTTGCTATCTTTGACAGAGTAAAAGTCTTGAGTTAAAGATTCATAAGCATTTATCTTTTCAATATCAGTCATGTCATTGAAGGGATGTACCTGAGAGTATGATGATGAGCCTTCAGTTGAAACTAATGCCATTGGAGATTTGGCCTTTTCTTCTTCCTCTTCTTCCACCTCTTCAGATATGGCCACAAAGCACATATTTGGAAAATCGCTGTCGGTGGTTTCTTCTTCTTCCCAATCATGAGCCTCTGCTATCAATCCTTTTCCTTTTCTTTGAGATCCTTCATTTCTTTCTTTTTCCTTCTTGTACTTAGCCTTGTACTTTTCAGCACGTTCCTGATGAGAGAGTGAGGAGGATTGAGAATCTTTCTTGAAATAGGATTTATCTTTGGATTTCTCAACCTTAGAAGGATATTTGTCAGAGGACGTGGAATTGACTTTTGACACACGCTTGCTTCTGCACTCAGCTGCAAAGTGTCATTTCTTACCACAGTTGAAACATTCCTCATTTATCTTGTCAGACGAAGACATTTTTGAAAATGATGGTTTTCTGAAACTTCTGGGTTTGTTGAAATTTCGAGATTTATTTTTAAAACCGGCCATCATAGCCATTTCATCAGACATTCGGTCTACCGAAATTTCATCACCTTCATCATCGGCATCACTCAGATATGCCTCCGTTTGGTGAGAGCGGTTGTTCTGATTTTCGGTGTCAGAGTCTGATGAGGGATATGTGATACAAGGAACATTTTGACTTTTCTTGGAACTTTCACAGATAAGAGCTATTGAAGAGCTTTTTATCTCTTTGAAGATGGTTTTCCTATGAAGCTTGGTTTGTTCAAAGTTGAACAGAGTTCCATACAAAACAGTTAAAGGCATGTATTCCAAATCCTTGGTAGTTTTAATGCAAGTGCAAATGTTTTCCCAAAAGTCAGGAAGACAATCCATAAACTTGCATAGAACTTCCTCATTATCATAAACTCTACCTAGTAACTTTAAATCATTTAAGAGAGAGTTGAAACGGTTATAAAAGCTTGGAAGAGATTCTCCCTTTTCATGGGCAAAGAGCTCATATTTTCGAATGAGGCCAATCTTTTTGCTTTTCTTTACTTCCTCTGTACCCTCATAAAGTACACACAAAGTAGTCCACATCTCTTTAGCAGTACCGAAATTAACAAGAGAGTGATAGACTTCATCAGGAAGTGAGAGAGCAATGATTGCTCTAAGCCGAGAATCCAGAGACACCAATCGTTTTTCCTCATCAGTATATTCCTTTGGGTTTTTTAGAATGTAACGACCAATAGTCTTTGCTTTTTCTATGTCGGAAGGTTCAGATTCATCAGAGTCACTTGATTTATCAACTGGTTCCTTACCAGGCCTCTGCTTTTCATAGCGAGCCCAAACTCTCGGGATGATAGGTCCCTCCTTGAGAATGGTTGGATATCTAGTATCCACTCCTTCCATAAATAGCATCATACGGCTTTTCCATAGAGAAAAGTTGTTAGGATTAAACTTGGGAGGTTTTGAAATGGAACCATTTTCAGCAAAATTGTTTTGACCAGTGTTTTCAACACTTATGGATGAAGATGAGGCAGCCATTGCGGATCAAGTTTATGAATTAAACTTTCCGCTCTGATACCACTTGTTGTGTAAAGCCCGTGTCCCGGTACGTTTTTGTTTATTTTTTTTTAATTAATTAAAGTGTGTGCCGTTAATTGTTTGTGGTTAGTGAGTTGGTGTCAATAAGGACCAAATGCCGACAGTTGTGAGTTAGTGGTAAGTTGTGAATGTTCTTAGAAGTCTAGGGGCCATTCCGTCCTTTTTGGTGAACCTTAAGCATGGCTCGGCCCATGCAAGGAGAAGGCCGAATACCCTTCCCCTTTGATATCTCGTTTTCCTTTTCTTGGTTTCCAAATAAAACCCAAAAAAAAAAAAGAAAACCTCGAGAACCCTACTGCTGGGTCTTGTGTCGTGCGGCAGTGAGTAGGGAACGAGAGAGAGAGAGACGTAGCGAGAAAGGACGATCGCAAGAGAGAGGCCAAAGAAGGTTCATCGCCGGCTGCTGTCGACCGGAGCTGTTACAGCGCCGGCGTCGTCGTCACGGGTTCGCCGGAGAGAGAGAGCCCTGCGAGAGAAGGACGGTTCGAGAAAGAGAGAGTCGCCGGAGTGGGCGCCGCTGCCGTGTCGTCGTCGTAGAGGTAAGACCCGCTTCCTTTCGTTCGCTATTTTCTACCCGCCACAACCCTACCACCGCCGGCACAGCGGTGGCTGCCGCCGGGAACCACCAGCAGTGGTCGTGAGGGAGGGTTCGGTGCGGGGGTGGATGTGTGGTTTTGCGTTTTGTCGTGTCGATTTATTGTCTCGTTAAGTTTTCGTAAACCGCCGGTGGCCGCCGCCGCCGCCGCCCACCACTGCCGGAAGTGGCAGTGGGTGGTGCTGGAAATCGTCCAACTCGTGGAACCGTGACCCTAGTCGCGGAATCTAGAACTGATCGCTTGACCCGAACCGTTAAACTTTGAACCGTTCTTAAATCGTTTTTTTATGCGAAATTATGGTCCAGCCCCTGTTTTGTGACGGCAATAACTTTTCCGTCGTAACTCCGATTGAGCCGAAACTGGCGCCCACGCTTCGAGCTCGAGACCGGGCACGATTTCTGTGTTTTGGTGGAAAACTGGTTCGGCCTCGAGTTGGGAGAAAAAGTGGTCGCAAGTTCTGCGGTTCGTCATTTCATGTGAAAATTCTGGAATCTGTCTCGGTTTTGCGAAAGCCGTAACTTTTTACTCGTAAGTCGTTTTAACTTGAGGTCAGTGGCCATTTTTCCTAAATTGAGTTAGGCACGTTTTTCGTGTTTCGCCGAAAGGCTGAATCGGCCCAGAACCGGGCTGTTCGGAGCTGTTAGTGCGAACTGGTCCGAAAACGGACAGTTCCGGTAGGCGAACTTAATAAATTCATAATTAATTATAGAAAAATCGTTAGGAGGCGTGTAATATATCCTCGGAAAGGTATTTCAGGGAACTTTTCAACCGTGTAATAAATCTGAGTTTTTTCTGGAGTTTTAGTGGTCAAATCAGGTCCCGAACAGACCTGTTCGGTGTGACCGAAAGTTAGTTTTAGTGACAGTTTGGGGTGTGTCGCGTCGTGGGGTCCGGGTCTCGTATTGACGTATTTTATCGTACGTTTAGGTGCCGGAAAGTGATCGTCGTTGTGTGGAGCTACTTACTATTTTTAGCTAGGCGCGCACCCGAGGTGAGTTCTCTCACTACAATTAATTAATAGTTGTTTATTATTACTGTAGCACGTGTGTGAAAATTGTATGCGGGATTGTTGGGGGCTAGATAGTGGGACGTCTAGTTAACATTATGTGCTACATTATTCGGCGGGGCCGAGTCCCGACGGGGACGGAGGTGTTTTACGCAGCAGGCGTAAAAGGGGCGTTTACGCAGTAGGCGTAAAAAAGATGTCATACGCAGTAGGCGTAAAACGGGTGTTTCCCGCAGTAGGCGGAAACGTGCGGCGGGGCCGTAGACCCGACATCCGCCCGGGGATTTTTTTTATGTGGTGGTTATTATACTTGTTTATGATTTGTTCGTAGACTTGTATGTGGTGGTGTGATCCTCTTTGCTTTAGGGGTAATATGAGATAACCATTGTTAATTGTTGTGTTTGAATTCACTAAGCTTCGTGCTTACCCCTCCCAATTTACAGTGGCTGCAGGTATAAGTGGTACGAAGGCATGACTGGCACACACTGACGCGCAGGATGGATGGGTCGAAGGATTTGCTTATTAAACATTTTCCCGTTATTGAATAAACAATTTAATTTCCGCTGTTGACTTATGTTTTAATAACGCTCGTGGTTGGAATTATTATTTTGGGTTTAATAAATGGAGACTTATTATTAATTATGCGCGTTTAAAATTTTTAAATTTTCTTGAAATTTTGGGGCGTTACAACTTGGTATCAGAGCACAGCTTGAGTGAATCAAACGCACCTCGGTGTGTTTGGTCTCAAGTTGCGGCTGGGAAATTTTCAAATTCTTTATTAAATCTTTTTGGAAACAAAAGAAAAAGTAAAGACCCGTTCGAGGAACGGTGATCGGAGGCGCAGTGTGTACAGTCAGCCGGAGCCAAAGGGGAAAGGTACAGTACTTAGTGTTTTATTGCTTTCTAGATCATAGTGTACGCATGCTAGATTGCCTGTTGTGGACACTATGCTGTATGTTGAACTGCTTGCTATTAGGAATTTATGCTAATTATGATAGGTTACTAAGTGAATGCCCTCTAGGTTGTATGCAGTAAGAGATTTATAGCCTTAGAATATTCGATTTAGTTCTATTGCGCAGCTCTTGTTTGAGTCCAACCGTTCTAGGATAGAGTCTTGTATCCGACTGTCTATTTATTTCGCACTGCATATAATCGGGTATTCGCGAGGTCACTCGTCATAATTAGTAGGGATTCGGTGGTAGCAAGGGTAGTGGGATAAGAGGAAATTCCTAGGGAGCTAGGGAGGGTGGAAGTATATATATATATATATGCTGGTGCAGGCATATGGTTAATTATATATTTAATTGTTGTTGTATGATCGGGGTGACCGATGGTTTATTAAGTATACATTTGTGGCTGTCTGATCGGGGAGACCGATGGTTTTATATATACAGTAGTTGTATGAGTTGCCTGTTTAGGATATGTTCTTGAACTGGCATGTGTGGATAAATTATTTTATGAGTATAGTTTCGGCGAGAAACTACTTGGACCCTCGGGATGAGACTCGGAACGAGCGATGATAGGTGTGGAAGGTAGTAGTAGAGCTCCTACTACCGGAAGCACAAGATCAATGCTCGAGTCGGGGAAGTCACGAGGAATCCGAGGAGTTGGGCGTGAGTGTTGTTAGTGTGCGTTGTTATGTGCTAATAACGCGTTGTGTTATCTACCCAGAATAGCCGTCACGAGGAGAGACAAATATAGTAGATCCACTGGTACATGTGTGTACTTGACTTGCTTTGATGGGATGATCGTTGGGGTAGTGTTGAAGGTCCTAAACTAGTAGTCGTTGGAATAGAAAGACGATTATAGTATTAGTCACTTGGAGTGACGATGAGGATGATATTTGTTGTAAGCAGATCATTTCGAACCAAGATGGAAGATTGTGCTAGAGTCATAGGCTTATAGAGCCGACTTTGTTTTGAGCAAAAATCGTAGGGATTATTTGTCGTAATTTTCCATCTTGCCCTAAGAGGTTTAAATGTCCGGAGGACGATAGTGGATTGGAAAAGTAGAGAGGAGCATGAGTCGAGACGTTGAATGCCGAATGAGTCATGCACGAGGTTATTTTGAAAATAAGATTGCATTAACAAATTCTTGTGTTTTAAATCTTTGTATGGGCGGTGTTTTGGGAATTTTGGGAACTGCTCAGCACACACAAGATTTTGAAATATGGTTTTGAAAGTGTATGAAGTCGTTTTATCTCGGGAGTGCAAACTTTGTTAGAACTTGTCTCATTTTCGTTATTTTTCCAACGGTTCTTTCGGGTACGATATTATCCGTGTTTTGTGGTGGTTAAGATGTTGGGTAAGTGACTACGGTTTGAGACTCTAGCATTGGAACTCCTCCACATGTGTTAGAGTTGAGACGAAAAGTTACATTCCACGATGTCTGTATAAAGGCTATTTTAGTGATTTGTTTAAAATGAGTTTGGAATTCTTGTGTCGCTTAATTTTTCTTTCGAGAGTTTGTGTTACTAGGTATTTTATTGCAAATAGTTCAGTGTGTGGATTGATTCATGCGTGACATAGGTGGTGCATGGAGGAAATTTGGTAACATTTCATGAGGAGTTGTTTAGTGCGCTTTTCAGTCAACTAAAGGTTTCATTGTCATTTCGATGAAAATGCGATTTATCGACTTAGGGGTATGCATACTGGGGTAACCTTTGTCCTCAACATTTTGACAAACGAGTCGTGCATGAAAATGTTTTAGTCCTTTCTGTCGAAATGAAAGACCATTTGATCCAAGGAGTGTTTTAATGTTGTGAACATCATGCATACGATTACAACGTGTTATATTTTGGGAAATATAAATGCATAGATTTTTGACATTCGGTTGATCTAGAATTACCGATCATTTCTTTTTGGAAATTAAAAACTTTTGCTTTGGAGGAAACGAGTATTTTGAGCAATTTCGATAAATACATTTTTAAAACTATAATGTTTTGACGTTATATGTCCCAAGTACGAAACTTGAGGAAGTGTTACAAGCTTGCATGCCTGCCCCCAGTTTGAGATTTTACGAGGTTTTTAGTCGATATTTCCAATTATTAGAAGCGGATTGGTTTCTGTCTTCAAGTTTGCAACTTACACGAGACAATTGTGTTTTAACAAAAATATATTTGTAAACCGTGTCATCGTATTGCGTGACTAGCCGATGCGCGAAAAATTTGTGGCGAACCCTGTGCCACGTCATTTATGATTAAAAAGAGAAATTTTTGAATCAAACGTCGGGAAACTTATTTTTGAATTATGTGCACACCTTTGTCGGACCCTGTTTAAGGTCAGCGGTTACCTTAAGTGCATGTCATGAGTCAATCCATACTAGAATCGAGGCGGTTCATTTTTATTTCTTACGTTTTGCTTTTGTGTGAGTAAACTGAACTGCATTGGGACGATTTTCGACATGATTTTCCTTTATGGGACGAGCGTGTCCAGTTTAGCGTAACTATCGATCTGGTAAAAGTAGTTTTATTATATACGATCTTTTTGCGATGAAAATCCTAATGTTGAAATGATTTAGTAAATGATTTTGTAAACCATTTGGGAAAATGTGCTTTTAAGTGTCATTTCGAGAATTGTAAGGGTGTGAGTCCTTTTGGAAAACTCTTTTGTTTAAACCGTGTTGAGTCTGGGACTAAGGTTGAGTCCAGAGTATTGCTTGCTTAAACTTTGTTTAAACGCATTTTTCCGATCTATGGGTCTAGCAAGCGTGGAGCATTTTGCTCGGTTTTGACTTGGAGTTAGTCATGGGCCAATTGCCCGGTTTTAATGGCTCGATGTGGAGTCTAGTTGATGAGTTGTGTTTATCGCACCGTTTGGCATTCTTTGCACGTTGAGTGTTTACATGTTTGGATGAGTGAGTCAATCCGGAATAGGCACGTTGTTGGTAGGCTGTTTGCTTTGGATCCTTGGGCACGTTAGTCAGTTATTGGTAATGGTCGGTTGGGTATCTCGGGGTGGGACCCCGATATTCATGTGTTTTTAACCTAGACTTTCCAGTAGGTACTAGGAGGATATAGTTGTGGGCACTTACTTGGGAGGTAGTTCCGGTGTGCTGGGTCTTGAGGCGTTACCTGGGAGGTAGACGTCAAGGTGTATCCTCGATTCGGTGTGACTTGGCTTCGTAGAGCAAGTGTGGATGATACGTCGACAGTGGAGGGTAGGTATTCCACGCGCGTTAGTACTGTAGGCCGAATAATATCGGTTAAGGGATTGATGCCCTTTGTTGTTAAGAGAGTAAATGCGCATCAACCATTTTGAGGTAGGTGGTATATTTAGGTGTCGATTTTTTTGGCTGGAGGCCAAACACCTTTAGTATAATCGGAGAGTTGTAGCCGATTTTAAGATAATCATGGTAATGGTAGTAGTAACCCTGAAATGATCACTTGTGATGAGTGGTTATGGTGGAATGACCTACGTGTGTATTAGTTGTTTTGGTTGTAGGGGATATCTATTGGTGTTAGTGTCCAGGATAATACCCCGCTTATGTGATTTATTGTAATCGGTTGGACCGATGTTCGGCGGGTGGCCGATGTTTGTTATTGTAATCGGTTGGACCGATGTTCGGCAGGGGGTCGATGTTTTGTTAATATAAGTTATTTAAAATCTTTGGAGTCTATTAGGACTCGTAGAAGTTAATCGACAGTTAAGGGTAGGAATGATCGTAGTCGAGAATCCTGTAGGGTATTCTGTGAGCAGCTTTAAAATGGTTAGAGCTGGAAATTTAACCGGGAGGTATGAATCGTCTAAGATTGGGAGACAACCGAAGTCGTTTAACTAAGAATGATTCCGATTGTTGGAGTGTTCTTCCAATTGCGTTTTCAGTGTTCTTGAAGGAGTGTTGTTAGTAAGGAAGTATGCGAGAGAATTACTAAGAGCTGTTTGCGGACGTAGACTTCGGGGACGAAGTCTAATCCAAGTGGGGGAGAGTTGTAAAGCCCGTGTCCCGGTACGTTTTTGTTTATTTTTTTTTAATTAATTAAAGTGTGTGCCGTTAATTGTTTGTGGTTAGTGAGTTGGTGTCAATAAGGACCAAATGCCGACAGTTGTGAGTTAGTGGTAAGTTGTGAATGTTCTTAGAAGTCTAGGGGCCATTCCGTCCTTTTTGGTGAACCTTAAGCATGGCTCGGCCCATGCAAGGAGAAGGCCGAATACCCTTCCCCTTTGATATCTCGTTTTCCTTTTCTTGGTTTCCAAATAAAACCCAAAAAAAAAAAAGAAAACCTCGAGAACCCTACTGCTGGGTCTTGTGTCGTGCGGCAGTGAGTAGGGAACGAGAGAGAGAGAGACGTAGCGAGAAAGGACGATCGCAAGAGAGAGGCCAAAGAAGGTTCATCGCCGGCTGCTGTCGACCGGAGCTGTTACAGCGCCGGCGTCGTCGTCACGGGTTCGCCGGAGAGAGAGAGCCCTGCGAGAGAAGGACGGTTCGAGAAAGAGAGAGTCGCCGGAGTGGGCGCCGCTGCCGTGTCGTCGTCGTAGAGGTAAGACCCGCTTCCTTTCGTTCGCTGTTTTCTACCCGCCACAACCCTACCACCGCCGGCACAGCGGTGGCTGCCGCCGGCGGGTGCCGCTGGGAACCACCAGCAGTGGTCGTGAGGGAGGGTTCGGTGCGGGGGTGGATGTGTGGTTTTGCGTTTTGTCGTGTCGATTTATTGTCTCGTTAAGTTTTCGTAAACCGCCGGTGGCCGCCGCCGCCGCCGCCCACCACTGCCGGAAGTGGCAGTGGGTGGTGCTGGAAATCGTCCAACTCGTGGAACCGTGACCCTAGTCGCGGAATCTAGAACTGATCGCTTGACCCGAACCGTTAAACTTTGAACCGTTCTTAAATCGTTTTTTTATGCGAAATTATGGTCCAGCCCCTGTTTTGTGACGGCAATAACTTTTCCGTCGTAACTCCGATTGAGCCGAAACTGGCGCCCACGCTTCGAGCTCGAGACCGGGCACGATTTCTGTGTTTTGGTGGAAAACTGGTTCGGCCTCGAGTTGGGAGAAAAAGTGGTCGCAAGTTCTGCGGTTCGTCATTTCATGTGAAAATTCTGGAATCTGTCTCGGTTTTGCGAAAGCCGTAACTTTTTACTCGTAAGTCGTTTTAACTTGAGGTCAGTGGCCATTTTTCCTAAATTGAGTTAGGCACGTTTTTCGTGTTTCGCCGAAAGGCTGAATCGGCCCAGAACCGGGCTGTTCGGAGCTGTTAGTGCGAACTGGTCCGAAAACGGACAGTTCCGGTAGGCGAACTTAATAAATTCATAATTAATTATAGAAAAATCGTTAGGAGGCGTGTAATATATCCTCGGAAAGGTATTTCAGGGAACTTTTCAACCGTGTAATAAATCTGAGTTTTTTCTGGAGTTTTAGTGGTCAAATCAGGTCCCGAACAGACCTGTTCGGTGTGACCGAAAGTTAGTTTTAGTGACAGTTTGGGGTGTGTCGCGTCGTGGGGTCCGGGTCTCGTATTGACGTATTTTATCGTACGTTTAGGTGCCGGAAAGTGATCGTCGTTGTGTGGAGCTACTTACTATTTTTAGCTAGGCGCGCACCCGAGGTGAGTTCTCTCACTACAATTAATTAATAGTTGTTTATTATTACTGTAGCACGTGTGTGAAAATTGTATGCGGGATTGTTGGGGGCTAGATAGTGGGACGTCTAGTTAACATTATGTGCTACATTATTCGGCGGGG
This sequence comes from Saussurea involucrata, assembly GCA_033807775.1. NCBI lineage: Eukaryota > Viridiplantae > Streptophyta > Magnoliopsida > Asterales > Asteraceae > Saussurea > Saussurea involucrata. The sequence continues at coordinate 50,814,977 of CM066317.1, read as the reverse complement.
CCGAGTCCCGACGGGGACGGAGGTGTTTTACGCAGCAGGCGTAAAAGGGGCGTTTACGCAGTAGGCGTAAAAAGGATGTCATACGCAGTAGGCGTAAAACGGGTGTTTCCCGCAGTAGGCGGAAACGTGCGGCGGGGCCGTAGACCCGACATCCGCCCGGGGATTTTTTTTATGTGGTGGTTATTATACTTGTTTATGATTTGTTCGTAGACTTGTATGTGGTGGTGTGATCCTCTTTGCTTTAGGGGTAATATGAGATAACCATTGTTAATTGTTGTGTTTGAATTCACTAAGCTTCGTGCTTACCCCTCCCAATTTACAGTGGCTGCAGGTATAAGTGGTACGAAGGCATGACTGGCACACACTGACGCGCAGGATGGATGGGTCGAAGGATTTGCTTATTAAACATTTTCCCGTTATTGAATAAACAATTTAATTTCCGCTGTTGACTTATGTTTTAATAACGCTCGTGGTTGGAATTATTATTTTGGGTTTAATAAATGGAGACTTATTATTAATTATGCGCGTTTAAAATTTTTAAATTTTCTTGAAATTTTGGGGCGTTACATGTTGGTCCCAAAATGGCTCAACAAGTATTGTAGAAGGGGGGGTTGAATACAATACTCAGATTTTTCACAAGTTTTAATTCAATTTATTGAAAATCTTTCAATAAGAATTACACATAGAAAACAAAAGATTGTTGCGGAAAAGAACAGTTAAACTATTCTAACAATCTAACACAAAGTAAACTGAAAAACACTTAGAACAAATTGGGCACTTAGACACAAGATGCAGTTTCAGTAAGAAAGGAGCTTGCACTTAGTAATCTTCAGAAGCGTGTTTTGCATGGAGAGTCTTTACCTCTATTTATAGTCCATGCATCATTTAATGCTTGGAACAATTGTCACTCTTCCATTCATTGTAGAGGTTGACTTCTGAAAAGCTGATATCTCCTTTTTAACTTATCCAAAGAATCAGGAGGACAGTCGTACCAGAAAAAGACCTTATCTAAGAATAGATAAGATGACAAACTGCCACTTTTATCTGACAATAGGATATTGTCTCATAATAAATGATCTTTTCTTTTGTCTTCAGAGAATAAGGCTACCGACCTCCTGTATTGGAAACTGTACCAATTTGAAATATCACTTCTTTAGAGAAGAGAGATCCTTCACCGAAGTGTAGAATATTTCGGTGCAGTCTTCTCAAATTCCCACCGATCTCTGAACATATATCGGTGGAAATCTTCTTGAACTTCCACCGATTTCTGAACACATATCGGTGGAAGTCTTCTTGAGCTTCTCACCGAATTTCTTCAATTCGGCGATGCTTGTCCACCGATAGCACAAGCATATCGGTGGTGGTGTAACTTGTAGAGAGTTGCGGCCGATTTTCTCACTTCCGCAATGAGATAGTCTTCGCACTTGGTTTCGGTTGATATTCGACTTCACCGAACAATTGATATGAGAGTACAAGTTACACAAAAGAATCCAAAAATATTCTAAGTACCTAAGAGGGTTTAATTGAGTCAATTTCAAATCTGTGAAGACCCAACATTAATGTTGGTTGGAAACTTATGGATCTAGGTTTTTTGAGGTTTTGGCTTGAAGATTCAAGTTTCATCAAAGGAGCTTACGTTTAGGGAAATCCTAGATTTAGCCTAACTCTAGCAAGGTGAGTTCAAGTTGATTTGTGAAAACTTTGTACATGCCAAAAATGTTATTTTCCAAATGTTTGTGTGTTTTACTTGAAAATATCAATTGTTGAGTTATTTGATGAGTCTAACTCTTTTGAAGTATTTATCTTCATAAATGTTGTAAAACACCCATATTTGGGATTTTTGGATATTTGATGGGTAGAAATCATAAATATATCCTTAAGAGATTTATTGCTCAAAATGAAGTCTATTTGATGGTTTAATCACATTGGTGTAAATGATTTTGTTGGTCCCAAAATGGCTCAACAAGTATTGTAGAAGGGGGGGTTGAATACAATACTCAGATTTTTCACAAGTTTTAATTCAATATATTGAAAATCTTTCAATAAGAATTACACATAGAAAACAAAAGATTGTTGCGGAAAAGAACAGTTAAACTATTCTAACAATCTAACACAAAGTAAACTGAAAAACACTTAGAACAAATTGGACACTTAGACATAAGATGCAGTTTCAGTAAGAAAGGAGCTTGCACTTAGTAATCTTCAGAAGCGTGATTTGCATGGAGAGTCTTCACCTCTATTTATAGTCCATGCATCATTTAATGCATGGGACACTTGTCACTCTTCCATTCATTGTAGAGGTTGACTTCTGAAAAGCTGATATCTCCTTTTTAACTTATCCAAGGAACCAGGAGGACAGTCGTACCAGAAAAGGACCTTATCTGAGAATAGATAAAATGACAAAATGCCACTTTTATCTGACAATAGGATATTGTCTCATAATAAATGATCTTCTCTTTTGTCTATAGAGAATAAGGCCACCGACCTCCTGTATTGAAAACTGCACCAATTCGAAATCTCACTTCTTTAGAAAGGAGAGAGTTTCACCGAAGTGTTTAATATTTCGGTGCAGTCTTCTTGAACTTCCACCGATTTCTGAACAGATATCGGTGGAAGTCTTCTTGGACTCCTCACCGAATTTCTTCAATTCGGTGATGCGTGTCCACCGATAGCACAAGCATATCGGTGGTGATGTAACTTGTAGAAACTTGCTGCCGATTTTCTCACTTCCGCAATGAGATAGTCTTCGCACTTGGTTTCGGTTGATCTTCGACTTCACCGAACAATTGGTATAAGAGTATAAGTTACACAAAAGAATCCAAAAACATTCTAAGTATCTAAGAGGGTTTAATTGAGTCAACTTCAAATCTGTGATGACCCAACAATCTCCCCCTATTTGAATTTGATCTCTATCCTTAGAATGTTAAAGAGCAAATGAAAATAAGTGCATTTTGACCCTTTTTACTCTTTTGGGTTCTTTTCACATAGACCTTTTTTTTGTTTTTTTTGAACTATGTTTCTTTGAGTATATCTATACAGTATATATAAAGCAAGGAAATAAAGGTATGTACAACTACATATAAACAAGAGAAGCACTTGAATTTTATAAGTCATTCTCATACATCGGTGAAGTAAGGAAGCAAAATATTATCAAAACAACTACCGAAAGGTAAATGAAAAACCTACTTCTTTGATGATTGTCGGCGCTTGATCTCATCCATTAGGATTCGGTAGTAGGGTTGAGCGTCGGGGATGTGAGGGAACAAGTTGTGGAGGCCTTCAAGAAACATGGTGTCGGCAGCTGGGATTTGAGAGAATCTGAAGAAGGCTCGTTTGCCGAAACCATCGTTGAAATACAGTCCTGGAATTGGTGACAGGCCCAGAGTTGTCGTGGGATATGATGCCGAAGTGGGAAGGGAAAGATTTAAGTTACTTACATTCGGTATCTTTCCTTCCTTTGCCATATCCTTGAAGACAGTGTCAGGAGGATTCTGAACTCTGGGGAGGCGCACTTCTTCCTTCAAGGATTGCAGTTTCGATCTTTCATCGGTGGTCAGCACGATGCTATACTTCTTTTTGATCTCCTTCATCTTTGCCATTAGACCATCAATGTATTTGACAAAGATGTCCTTCTTTGGGTTTGGATTTTTGGCCAAGTGTCGAGAGATCTCGTACCATTCGGGGAGACCGTAAGTTTTGAGTTGGTAGTCTCTCACACTTTTCAAAGAGCCATCTTCCCGATCAATGATAAGGCAGATGTCTTTTGGGTTGGCTCTGGAGGTTGCGATCTTAACACCTGAGATCGGGGTTCTGTCAGATCGGTGGTGCATCTTTATCTTGTACCATCTAACTTCTTCATTCCTCTCTTGTTCAAATTCACTCAGCACCGATTTCTGTGCCGACACGGCATCGGTGGACTTGGCTTTCTTGGCTTCTTCCTCTGTAACTTTTAAAGAGAGGGCCTTGGTATCATCAAGGGCTTTTTGGGCTAATCTGGCTTCCTTAATTTCTTGAGGAGTCAGTCCGAGATTGGGTTCCTGCAGATGTGATGAAGGAGGTTTAAGTTTGAGTTTGTCTGCATCGGTGGGACGAGTCCCATACTTCATCCTTTCTTTCTCTATTCTTTCCTGTTCGGCCAATTGTTCGGAAGTAAGACGTTTCTTTCCCTTGTCTGGTTCGGCCGCAGAAAGTTGCTCCCCCTCAGTTGTTGCTTTGTCTTCCAAGTCCAACTCTTTTTCTTTAGAGAGTTGCTCCCCCTCAATGTCGGCGGTTTCAGCGTGAGTTTCGGTGGTTTTAGGAATGTCATCGGTGGAAGACGGAGGCTTGGGGATGACCGAATGTTTAAGAGATGGCAACTTTGGTTGGGTTGTCTTTTTCTCCCCCTCAGCACCAGCCAGAATCTTCATACCCAGCTGTCTGAAAACGTAGTCGAATTTTTTATGAAGAAAAGAGAGTTGTTTCGGTACCTCTTCAGAAACCATGGTGAAGTCACCGAGATCCATCTCCAGCTGGCTGAATTCTTGAAGTGTGGCATGAATGTCACGAAGAGAGTCGGCAGTAGTCTGGCTGAAGTCTTGATGAGACTTAGCGTCTTGAAGCATCCTCTGAAGTTCAGAATCTTTGACGTTGGACGCTGCCTTGAAAGCACCAAAGGAGAAGGCAAGATCCCCATGAGATCTTGACAAAGAATCCACCTTGGAAGCCAAAGAGTTGAAGTCGGTGGTAAAGGGCCGTAGAGCATCGACAATAGCATCTGACAGAATCTGCGGCAGGCGAGATTCGATAGTGGACATTCGGGAACTCGTCATGGCAATCATTGCAAGAGTGGCCTGTTTGAAAGATTCAAATTAGGTGCCGACAAGCCGACATTGTCGAGCACTTTCTTGTAAGTCTTCAATCAAGGAGGGTGCTTGAACAGTGGTGTCACCCCCGACAACCCCAGTAACTATGTAGCGGATGCGATGGGGATCCTCCGCCGAAATAGGAATGTTGCTGGGATACAGCATTTCATCGGGGAATAGTGGTCTCGGTGGCGGAGTGGGAGCTCGTCGGGGTGAATTCTGACCCGGGGAGGGTGATCGGTGTGGCGCAGGCGACCTTTGGGGAGTTTGAACCAGGGGAGAACTTCGGGGAGAAGTCTGGTGCAAAGGTGACTCTGTCGGTGAGGGGGATGAGGACCCAATGGGGATTGCTCCGACCGACGGGGAGGTTCGGGGAGAACCAGTGTCGTCAAAGAGTCCTGCAAAGAAATCATGGGGGGGATCTAATGGGGGGGGAAACCTGATCGGGTTGTGCATCATCATCGATCAAGAAGTGACCGGGTGAAAGGCCGTGAAGTGCGTGGTCCAGACTTTCGGAGGGAGAGTCTAGACTTTCGATGGGAGAGTCTGCGTGTTCACTCAAGGAACGAGTTGGAGGAGGTAAATTTAGGGATGCCTTAGGGATAATCAAATGGTCGGTGGTGAACAAAAATGATTTGGAAGGGGATGGCTCACAGACATTTCCTCGAGATCTCTTTAGACGAATCTTCGGGGGCGACGAAGAGTGCCTCCGCTTAGAAGGTTTTTGGACCGGGGAAGCCACCGACGGGTTAATCGGTGTCATGGTACTGGAAGTAGCTGCAGAGGTGTCGGTGGCCGATTTCTTCTTCGCGCCGATCGACTTTGCTCTTGGACGAGGGGAGGAGGTCACAACAACAGGAAGGACCTCGGGGATATCGGGGTGTTGAAACCCTGGAATTTCAGAATCACCCCATTGAAGTTCTGGAGAGATGGATAAAGTGATCATACCTTGGCGTAAAGGACGATCGGTGTCGAGAACACCGACGTTGAGTGTCTTGCTGCCGACGATCGGGGGAGACCAGTCATAGGTGAATCGGGGAGTGTGAGACTTGCGGTCTTTGTCCAGAGCTTTGCCAAGTTTGTGATGGATGATCATAGAGATAAATCGGGGGTAGGCAACATGGCACTTCTTTGGATGGGAGATCACTTCCACTAATTCGGTGAAGAAGTACTGGGCGAAATCCACTCGGCGTTGAAAGATTAAGGCATGGGCAAGTTTGGTGATGTATGAAGGGGATTGATCGTGGCCGCTCGTCTTTCGGGATAGGCAGTGGATCACATGGGCAAAGAAGAAGTTCCATACACCACCCATGTGACTCCGAAGAAGAGTTCCAGGACCTTTGGAGCTTTTGGAGGTGTCATCGACCACGTAACCTGTTGTACTGAGGACGTCTTCGAGAACGGTATCTGAATGCCATTCGTCATAGGGATCGAAAGCATCGATTTTAAGTGCAGCGCGAACATCATCGACCCCAAAGGTGTGGTCATGATCACCTTCGTCTTCAGAAAGGATGGATGCGTGGATCGCATCATTTGAGGAGTCATACACACAGGTAAGCCAAAATTTCCCAATGAGCACTTTGCTCATTTTGGGATTACAGGAGAAGGCATGAAGAAGGGGAGAGCGAGTGAAGAACTTGATTACATGGTTGAACTCTGGGTGAGAGGGGTCGGGTTCAAATCTAGCAACGTGATTGCAGGGTTGAACTTGAGATCAACAAAACACGTAGGGGGGTGTTCTTTGAGGACGCCATTGATGAGCGAGCTCGAAGAAGGATTGGGGTGAAGATGATAGAGAGAGAACGGATAGGAAGATGAAGGAGACGTAAAGGAAAAAATGAAAGGGAAGGGTTGAGTATATATAGGGTTTGCGAAAAAAATGGGGGGAACGGTTTAAATAAAATAAAATAAAAAGAATTAAATAAACTAAAAAGGCAATCATGACGACTTTGGGATTCGTGGTCAGGAAGCCGTTTCACGAAAATGGGGAGATGAGAGGTCTGACAGGCTAGGGTTATAGGGGTGACGTGTGGATAGGTTTGAATTTTTGGTGGACATCGGTGAGGAATATGAAGAGATTATCGGTGGGCATCGGTGGGGAAAGATATGCCGAGATGGAATCGGTGAGGATTTACTTACCGAAGAGATCCACCGAGGCGTTGAGACACCGAAGAGGACAGATATGCGCACCGAGGATATCCACCGAGAGATGAGTCACCGAAAAGATCACTTGGGGTTTTTATGCCGAAAGTAGATCTTGGTTCCACCGAGAATTATCTGATCATCGAGAAGATCACTGAAGATGCTCATGCCAAAAAGAGATCTTGTTGTCACCGAAGGTTATCAGACCGAAAGGTTTTTTTTTGAACCTATTCTAAGTACAACATGCCAAGTTCACCGATGAGGAAGGTGAACCTGGCCTCATCCAGAGGTTTAGTAAACAAATCTGCAAGCTGAAGATCAGTTGGAATAAAATGCAGCTCAATGTCACCTTTGGAGATATGGTCCCTGATGAAATGATATCGGATATCGATGTGTTTGGACCTTGAGTGAAGAACAGGATTGTTTGCAATTGCACTTGAATTATCACATAGGATGGGTATCTTGGAGTAGAACTGATTGTAGTCTCTCAACTGGTTTTTCATCCATAGAATCTGTGCGCAGCAACTTCCAGCAGCAACATATTCAGCCTCGACAGTGGATGTTGAGACTGAATTTTGCTTTTTGCTGGACCAGCTTACCAGTTTTCCACCAAGGAATTGACAACTGCCTGTTGTGCTTTTTCTATCATTTTTAGAACCTGCAAAGTCAGAATCTGAATATCCCATGAGTTCAAAACCTGAGTCTTTGGGATACCAAAGATCCAGATGCATGGTACCCTTTAGATACCTGAAAATCCGTTTCACAGCATCCAAATGAGATTTCTTTGGATTTGCTTGATAACGGGCACACAGACAAGTAGCAAACATGATATCTGGTCTGCTAGCAGTTAAATAAAGCAAAGAACCAATCATGCCTCTATAATGGGTAACATCCACAGATTCACCATTTAAATCGGTATCAAGTTTCAAAGGTGGTGCCATGGGAGTTTTCATGGGGGAGGAGTTTTCAAAGCCAAATTTCTTCAGAAGATCTTTAATGTACTTGCTTTGGTTTATGAAAATTCCTTCTGAAATTTGCTTCACTTGAAGACCTAAGAAAAAAGTTAGCTCCCCCATCATGCTCATCTCATATTCACTTTTCATGAGAGAGGCAAAGTCATCACACAGAGACTCATCGGTTGCACCGAAAATAATGTCATCCACATAGATTTGAACAAGAATGAGATTACCTGAAGTTTGCTTGTGGAAGAGAGTGTTGTCAATTGTACCTCTAGTATAGCCATGCTTGAGTAGAAAGATGGCAAGAGTGTCATACCAGGCCCGAGGAGCCTGCTTGAGCCCATACAGAGCTTTGTCAAGTCGGTACACATAATCTGGATGTGTGGAATCTTCAAAGCCTGGAGGTTGCTTTACATAGACTTCCTCAGCTAGTTCTCCATTCAGAAAAGCACTTTTCACATCCATTTGAAATACCCTAAAGTTCTTGTGAGCAGCATGAGCAAGAAAGATCCTGATAGCTTTAAGTCTGGCAACAGGAGCAAATGTTTCATCATAATCAATGCCCTCTTCCTGTCGGTAGCCTTGAGCTACGAGTCTGGCTTTGTTTCTGATGACAGTACCATCTTCATCCATTTTGTTTCTGAAGACCCATTTTGTGCCGATGATTGTTTTCCTTGAAGGTCTAGGCACAAGTCTCCAGACTTTGTTTCTTCGAAATTGGGAGAGTTCTTCTTGCATGGCCGAAACCCAACATGGGTCACTTAGGGCTTCTTCAATCTTTTTAGGTTCAACAAGAGATAGGAAATTCACATAGAGACAGATGTTGCTGGTACCTCTCCTTGTTTGAACACCAGCTTGCTGATCACCGATGATTTGATCAATGGGATGATCTTCGGTCCATTTAAGAGCATGGGGCATCGGTGAAGGAATAATTGAAGTGGAAGGGAAGTTCGGGGCTGGAGTGTTGGCAGGGTGTGATGAAGGTGGCTCGTCAGAGGGATTATTTGCAGGAAGAGTTTCGGTGATAGGGTTAATTTCGGTGGATGATGGGTATGGTTCGGTGGGGACAATTTCGGTAGAGAGGGTTTCAGGTAATAAAGGAGATGACCCAACTTGATTGTTTGGAACAGAGGAAATATTTGTAGTACAAGGTGTATCGGTAGAGGTTGAAATGGGAGAATTCCCAATGCATGATGATATCCATCTATGTAACTCTTCATCATCATTTGTCAAGGAAGATGATCTTGAATCATCACACTTTACATGGATAGATTCATCAATGCATTCTCTCCGAAGATTGTAAACTCGGCAGGCTTTGGAAGTCAAGGAATATCCCACAAAGATTCCTTCATCTGCCTTAGGATCAAATTTCCCAAGATTTTCCCTGTCATTTTGGATAAAACACACACAGCCAAAGACATGAAGGAAACCAATGTTTGGCTTTCTTCCATGAAAGACTTCATACGGGGTTTTCTCATGTCTTTTTGTTATCACCGACCTGTTTTGAGTGAAACAGGCAGTGTTGACAGCTTCAGCCCAAAAATAGGTTGGCAGATTTGCTTCACACAACATAGACCTTGCTGCTTCACAAAGAGTTCTGTTTCTTCTTTCCACAACACCATTTTGTTGTGGAGTTCTGACAGCAGAGAAGTTTTGAGAGATTCCTTTCTCGTTGAAGAAGTCTTCTAAACCACTGTTTCTGAATTCGGTGCCATTGTCACTTCTTACAGATCTGACAAGCTGACCATTCAGAATTTCATTCTTTTTGACAAAGTTGATGATTTCTTCAGTTGCATCACTTTTGTACCTGATAAAAGACACCCAAGTAGATCTAGAGAATTCATCAACAATAACAAGAATGTACCTTCTTCCTCCTAGACTGGGAGTGCTGACTGATCCACATAGATCCATATACAGCATCTGAAGTGGGAGATTGATGGAAGAGCATTGCTTGGTTTTGAAAGAAGATTTGGTGAGCTTCCCTTTTTCACATGCATCACACAACGTTTCTTTGACGAAGTTCAACTTAGGCATGCCAGTCACCAGCTCTTTGTTTGATAACTTATGAAGGGTTTTGAAGTTAAGATGAGACAAACGTTTATGCCACAGCCAGTTTCTTTTGACTGTATCGTCAGACACGAAGCAGACATTTGAAGAGTTATTTTGACTCATATCAATGATATACACATTATCTAGCCTTCTTCCAGAGAGGACAACCTTCATATTCTTGTCAACAACAGTACAGATACGCAGTTCAAAGATGACTTTGTATCCAAGATCACACAGTTGGCTAATACTAAGGAGGTTATGCATGAGACCTTCAACAAATGCCACTTTATTGAAGGTGAGGGTTCCATTCGTGAGAGTTCCATACCCTTTAGTGTGACCTCTGGAGTTGTCCCCAAAGGTTACAGAAGGACCCTTTTCTGACACATAGTTTACAAGAAGATGTTTGTTTCCAGTCATGTGACATGAGCACCCGCTATCTAAATACCAAACTTGTTGGTGCTCAAAAACCTGCAGACAACATCAAGTCAGTTCTTAGGTACCCATTTGGTAATGGGTCCTTTTGGGTTAGAGATGTGAGAGACCTTGGGTTTGGATCTGTCGATTCTTTCCCTTGGGCAGTCCTTAGCAAGATGAAAGGTATCACCACAATTATAACATTTTCGGTAGATGAAAGTTCTTTCGGGTTTTTGTTCCTTTCCTTTTTCCTTTCCAATTATATCAATCTTAATCTTTGGACCGAAAAGGGGATTGCGAGGACCTCTAAAAAGTTCGGTTCTTGAGGTTGAAGCATGGTCATGAGTCTTTCTTGAGAAAACTTCGGTCTTTCCCTTTTGGACAAAATCGGTGAAGGATTTTTCCATGGTGTGTTTTTCTTTGAAAGCTTGAGATTTTGAAAGATTTGAAGAGTTGTTATCAATGGTTAAATCTTTGAACACATCATGAATGGGTTTAACAGTATCCTTCAAATTTTGCACTTTATGGGTTTGATCAGATGAAGATTCTTTGGCTTTTAAAAACATTCCATATTTTAAGGCTTCACTAAGATCAGCAGAATTTAAAGAAATGGAATCACAAGAGTTTGACTCAGAGTCATCATCCCATGTATCGGTGATGGGAACAAGTGCATGGGAAGATTTTTCAAGCATGGATTTTTCATATCCTAACCCAAACTTGTTATTACCACCGATTTGGTCTTGAAAGATCTGTTCAAGATTCCTTGAAGAATTTGTCCATTTTCTGACAATTTCCTGTTCTTTCTTTAACTCCTTGAACAGTTTATTCTTCTCCTTTTCAATTTCATGATTTATGACTTTTAGATTTTCAAGCTCAGTTTTGATTATCTCAAACTTTCCAAGTTGACACATGAAAGCTTCAAGTTGAGATTTAAGATTTTTAACTTTAGCAGATTTTCTTTTCTTGCTTTCTTTGACATTGTAAAAATCTTGAGTTAAAGATTCATAAGCATTTATCTTTTCAATATCAGTCATGTCATTGAAGGGATGTACCTGAGAGTATGATGATGAGCATTCAGTTGAAACTAATGCCATTGGAGACTTTGCCTTTTCTTCTTTCACCTCTTCTGATATGGCCATAAAGCACATATTTTGAGAATCACTGTCAGAAGTTTCTTCTTCTTCCCAGTCATGAGCCTCAGCCATTAATCCTTTTCCTTTCCTTTGAGATCCTTCATTTCTTTCCTTTTCCTTCTTGTACTTAGCTTTGTACTTTTCAGCACGTTCCTAATGAGAGAGTGAGGAGGATTGAGAATCCTTTTTGAAATATGATTTATCTTTGGATTTCTCAAATTTGGAAGGATATTTGTCAGAGGACGTAGAATTGACTTTTGACACACGCTTGTTTCTGCACTCAGCAGCAAAGTGTCCTTTCTTACCACAGTTGAAACATTCTTCATTTGTCTTATCAGAAGAAGACATTTTTGTAAAGGATGGTTTTCTGAAACTTCTGGGTTTGTTGAAATTTCGAGATTTATTTTTAAAACCGGCCATCATAGCCATTTCATCAGACATTCGGTCTACCGAAATTTCATCACCTTCATCATCGGCATCACTCAGATATGCCTCCGTTTGGTGAGAGCGGTTGTTCTGATTTTCGGTGTCAGAGTCTGATGAGGGATATGTGATACAAGGAACATTTTGACTTTTCTTGGAACTTTCACAGATAAGAGCTATTGAAGAGCTTTTTATCTCTTTGAAGATGGTTTTCCTATGAAGCTTGGTTTGTTCAAAGTTGAACAGAGTTCCATACAAAACAGTTAAAGGCATGTATTCCAAATCCTTGGTAGTTTTAATGCAAGTGCAAATGTTTTCCCAAAAGTCAGGAAGACAATCCATAAACTTGCATAGAACTTCCTCATTATCATAAACTCTACCTAGTAACTTTAAATCATTTAAGAGAGAGTTGAAACGGTTATAAAAGCTTGGAAGAGATTCTCCCTTTTCATGGGCAAAGAGCTCATATTTTCGAATGAGGCCAATCTTTTTGCTTTTCTTTACTTCCTCTGTACCCTCATAAAGTACACACAGAGTAGTCCACATCTCTTTAGCAGTACCGAAATTAACAAGAGAGTGATAGACTTCATCAGGAAGTGAGAGAGCAATGATTTCTCTAAGCCGAGAATCCAGAGACACCAATCCTTTTTCCTCATCAGTATATTCCTTTGGGTTTTTGAGAATGTAACGACCAGTAGTCTTTGCTTTCTCTGTATCGGAAGGTTCAGAATCATCAGAGTCACTTGACTTATCAACTGTTTCCTTACCCGGCCTATGCTTTTCATAGCGAGCCCAAACTCTCGGGATGATAGGTCCCTCCTTGAGAATGGTTGGATATCTAGTATCCGCTCCTTCCATAAATAGCATCATACGGCTTTTCCATAGAGAAAAGTTGTTAGGATTAAACTTGGGAGGTTTTGAAATGGAACCATTTTCAGCAAAATTGTTTTGACCAGTGTTTTCAACAGTTAGGGATGAAGATGAGGCAGCCATTGCGGATCAAGTTTATGAATTAAACTTTCTGCTCTGATTCCACTTGTTGGTCCCAAAATGGCTCAACAAGTATTGTAGAAGGGGGGGGGGGGGGGTTGAATACAATACTCAGATTTTTCACAAGTTTTAATTCAATAAGAATTACACATAGAAAACAAAAGATTGTTGCGGAAAAGAACAGTTAAACTATTCTAACAATCTAACACAAAGTAAACTGAAAAACACTTAGAACAAATTGGACACTTAGACACAAGATGCAGTTTCAGTAAGAAAGGAGCTTGCACTTAGTAATCTTCAGAAGCGTGATTTGCATGGAGAGTCTTCGCCTCTATTTATAGTCCATGCATCATTTAATGCATGAGACACTTGTCACTCTTCCATTCATTGTAGAGGTTGACTTCTGAAAAGCTGATATCTCCTTTTTAACTTATCCAAGGAACCAGGAGGACAGTCGTACCAGAAAAGGATCTTATCTGAGAATAGATAAAATGACAAAATGCCACTTTTATCTGACAATAGGATATTGTCTCATAATAAATGATCTTCTCTTTTGTCTATAGAGAATAAGGCCACCGACCTCCTGTATTGAAAACTGCACCAATTCGAAATCTCACTTCTTTAGAATGGAGAGAGTTTCACCGAAGTGTTTAATATATCGGTGCAGTCTTCTTGAACTTCCACCGATTTCTGAACACATATCGGTGGAAGTCTTCTTGGACTCCTCACCGAATTTCTTCAATTCGGTGATGCGTGTCCACCGGTAGCACAAGCATATCGGTGGTGATGTAACTTGTAGAAACTTGCTTCCGATTTTCTCACTTCCGCAATGAGATAGTCTTCGCACTTGGTTTCGGTTGATCTTCGACTTCACCGAACAATTGGTATAAGAGTACAAGTTACACAAAAGAATCCAAAAACATTCTAAGTATCTAAAAGGGTTTAATTGAGTCAACTTCAAATCTGTGATGACCCAACAGATTTTATAAACCATTTGGGAGAATGCACGTTTTAGTGTCAATAACCATTTTGAGAATTATAAGGGGTATGAGTCCTTTTGGGAAAACCCTTTTGTTTAACCCGTGTTGAGTTTTGGGTTGATAATGATTTTGTGGTACTTGTTTACCTAATCGATATTTAAATGCATTTGTTTTTTATGGGTCTAATGAGTTTTGAGCATTTCGCTCGGTTTTGACTTTGAGGAAGTCTTGGGGACATTTGTCCGGTTTTAATGGCTCAATGTGGAGTCTTATTTATGGTTTGCTTTATTGCACCATATCGCATTTATTTCGCATTATTAATATTTACATGCCCGGGTGCGTTAGTCATTACAAGATGGGCTTATTATTATAGACTGTGTTGCATTGGATCAATAGGCACGTGAGTCAGTCTTTATTTGATGGTCTACTGGGTGTTGCGGAACTTGACCGAACCCCATGTTTGATGACCTTACCTTCAAGGGTACACTAGGAGGGCTGAGTCCGCTTGAGCTGTCAGGTTGATTGACGGGCGTATTATTGACCTTCGCCATGTCGGGGCAATGCCATGGTTGTATCCCTGCTTATGCCGAGCCTTTGGTGGTATTCAGATTGATACCTCACTAAGGTCAGCTGTCTCTTTGGGTGTGACTTGTAAGGCGTCGTATGGGACACTTGGGCTTTTATGCAGTGAAGTGTCGTACGATTAACATTGTTAGAGTGGCGTACTTTTGTGGTCATCCACTCTCAATGGATACGGGTCTCCCCCGTCGTTGGCCAACCTATTTGGGATTTTATATTGTCCCGGTTTTATTATTATTGTTGGTCTTATACATTTGACTGCGGTTGGATGACTTTAATATTGGATTCCCCTCCATGTATATTAAAGTTTAAATGAAGCAGATCATTTCCATATTTATGGTATTTGGAACTTCATTTCATTTTACGTTCGCGTGAGTGTTGCTTTGTATTATGTTTTCAATGAAGCGTTATTATTAAATGGATGGTTTTCCATGATTTATGGGTTGAGTATTTTGATGTCAACCGTATTTGAAGGTTTTGCATAATATAGATTTATTCACGTGTTGAGTGAGTTTTGGATTGGTATTCATTTTGAAAAACGCTTTATACCTTTTGGGAATATTTCTCATAGATTTTGGGTGCGTTGGAAAATGAGTCGTTTATATCCTTTTTGTAAACTCTTTTGGAAACCATGATCTATGTTGGTCCCGAAGGGTTATACAAGTTTGTAGAAGGGGGGGGGGAGGGTTGAATACAAACACACGATTTTTACTTTCTAAATTGTTTATTGATACATCTTAAAACAATTTACAACTTGTTGCGGAACAAGATTAAGGATAAACCTAATCTAAACAAGTTAAGAACCCTAAGTTTCTTGCACTAGAAATAAGATAGAAAGGAGATAAGAATATTACGAATAATATTCTAACACTAAGAGAGAAAGAAGAAGATGGCCGAGCACTTCAATTCTGAAGTAGGGTTCTTCTTATATACTGCATGCATTTAATGCATGGCAGTGTTACTTTACACGTGGAAGCAGCTGAGTGGTTGCATGTTTTGACCTTTGTAGACAACCTTAGTAGCCGCACGGTGCATAGTGTAGAATCAGAGTTTGTTGTACGATTCTAGACAGAAGGGAGGTCCGTTCTGACATTTCGTACGGAGACGTGCAATGGGGAAAGACAAAAGTAACTTGTAGAGTCGACCTCATGATCAGCGTTCGTTGAACAGTACTTTATCAGCGAGTGATAAAGCTCAACGATAGCTAAAGTCTTCTACTTGATACTTCACGTTGAATGGACAGGTCTTGCTTTGCTGATATCCGCATCAGTTCATTAGTAGACTTGTCGCTGGTTCTTGGGCTTGATCTTCGACTTCAGCGTAGAACCTTTGTTGACGTGAGACTTGTCTTCAGGAATCATAAGTAAACAACTGAAACTTATCAGCAATCATCACAGAGACTGAACAGGCTCAAAGCTACTGGATGAACAGTGTTCGCTGAATGTCTAATCTAAAGAGTGAGAGTTCCTATCAGCGGTACTGTAAAGTCCTAGTACTTATCAGCGATAGTGAAACTCTAATACATATTGTTTACTTACAATTTTCACTAAGTGTTTAAGAGAGGGTCATTATCAAATCACTGAGGGTTTGGATCAACAATTTCCCCCTATTTGATTATGACATAGCAACAAAGAAAATTGCTATGTATGAAAACATAAGGATAAAAAGAACTCATAAAATATTTGTCCCTTTTACTGTTTTCTGGGATCTTTTAAGTACTGATGGAGTAAAGTACATTCGTTGAAAATTTTCTTTTAACTTCGTATAAGATTACAGAGGGAAGTAGAAAAATTACAAGTACAACAAATTTAAATTACAAGTACAAAGGATGTAAGCTGATAAAGATAGAAAGATTACAAGGAAATCCTATCAGCCTTCAAAAGGTTCTTCCTTAATGAGAAGTTCATCAAGGGTCTTTGTTGTGGGTATCATCCAGTCAGGGACCGTTACTCCTTGATCTCGTTTATTTTTTGCTTCAGCAAAGATTAAGGGCTTGAGATATCGTGCCTGAAGATCGCGTCTGAATTCACACCAATAGATGAGATCCCTGAGCTGTTCAATAGGAGTGATGTGAAGCTCAGAGACACGTTGAAAACGTTGTCCTTCATCATAGTCGTGAAAGAAGATACCATAAGGTTCACTTATGACCTTTCCAGGGATGAATCGTTCACCAGGAGGCAGGGAGGTGTCAAGCGCCGAGAGGTCAGGTTCAGGACCAAGTACTTCTTCGCGTGAGAAACCAATTCCTGTTTCGTTCCGGATACGAGGACCTGAATCTGAAGGTTTTGACTTTTTCTTTGCAGAGACCCTTCTTTGTTGAGTCACAAGAGGAGGAGGAGGAGGAATATCCACAGCAGAAGAAACCAAGTCGATCTGAGAATTTATGATTTTCTCGACATGGCTCTTATATTGTGAGCTAGATCGCTGAATGGCTATTCACATATCCAACCATTCAGAGAAACCGTACTTCTTGATCGTAGCAGCGTAGATGTTTTCCTTGGTACCGTTTTCTCTGAATAGATCGACCTTAACAACTGGAACATCTATGGTCGTTTTTCCTCTGATGATCACCTTGTGAATTCTGGCAGCCCGATATCGATAGTGCAGTCTTTCTTTGCTCCATTCCAAGGTAGAATCAGATACCTTGGTCTTTTCTTCAACGATATTCTGGGCGTCTTCCCATAACTGACGTTGGACTTCGATGGGAGTTCTTTTCAGTTTGGGGTCATTCACCGATTATTGGGCAAACTGGATGGCGAGGGCCTTATCTTTTTCTTCAGCTTCCTTCTTTTCGGCGAGTAATCTTTTGGCTCTAAGATGATCAGCGAACTCTTTCTTTGATAACCTGAACTTTGTAGGAACAGGGACTTTGGAGCGAGGGAGGATGATTCGCTGATCCTTGAACTTCTTGATCATTTCTTCTCTCCTTTTCTGATCCACTTCACTTAGCTTTTGAGGAACTAAGGAAGGTCTATTTTTGTGAGAGAGAAGTTGTTCTTCAGGTTCATCGGTCTCAGTGATTAAATCCAAGACCGGGATTATATCTTCAGCTCTTGTGGCTGGGATTATTGTTGGTGCAGCAGTGGGGACTTCAGCTGGATCCTCAAACAGGGGAGAGGACTAGCTGAAAAGCAGCGATTGTTTAAGTAAGAAGAGTTGGGGAAGAAAGAGATAGAGAAAAGAATATGGTTAAGTGTATAGAGGTTTTATGGAGAGGAGAACTGAGATTGAGAAGGGGTAGAGGAGGGATGCAGAGTAAGGGAAGAGGAGATATTGTACCTGACAAACTGGCTTTATCAGAAGGATGGCCAAATTGCCTTCTGCAGCGAGGGCTTTGTTTTTGCCTTTGTCAGCTTCAGACGCTGCAGGCTTCGTCTTGGTCGTCTCCCCTGATGGTTCTTTTATTGAAATCCCTTTTTGAGCAGGGACCTTCTTAGGCTGAATGAAGAAGGAATCATCATCATCATCTTCATCATCATCATCATCGTTTTTTGGGATGATGATGGTTCTTCATCAGAGATGTCGATAGCTTCATCGTCTTCAGCTTGTTCTTCAGACTCGACATCGTAAGGTTCGGTCACGTCAGCAGCAGCTTTAGTTTCCTCATCGAGTTGCTCCCCCTCAAGAGCAGAGGGAGTTTTCTCGGCTCCCTCAGGGTTTTCAACTCCCTGAGGTTGTCCAGCAGCAGCAGTAGTAGAACTCGTCTCCCCCTCAGCTAGGGGAAGGTCTTCAAGAGTTTTCTTCTCCCCCTCAACATTATGGGGAAGGTCTTATTTAGTCTTCTCCCCCTCTTCCACATGATGGATGGGGGAGGATACAACATTCTCAGCATCAGCAACATGCATTGGGTCCCTGTCTTCCAGGCCAGAGATCCCAACACAGTTTTCAATCTTGCTTAATCTGTCTTCTAGGCCAGATATCGCAGGATTGAGTCTTTGAAGATCTTCTCGATCCACCTGAGTAAAGTGCGAAGGAGCACAAGTGGCAGCATTCAGGCGATCGAGGACTTGTTGAAGTAGATCCTTGACCGTCGAGACCTCACCCTGGAGAGTTACCATCTCTGTCTTCAGTGTTGTGACTTCACTGGACAGTGTGGTGAAGTTTGTTGCGAGGGTGGTGTTGGTGAGGTTGAGATCGTTGATGAGTGTGGAGTTGTTGGCTAGAGTGGTAGCAAACTGAGCAATGCTACCATCTACCTTCTCCAAATCAGCATTGGAGGCTTTGTTTTCAACAACCTCGGTCATCTTTTTGAGGTTCTCTCTAGCGTTTGTAACCGCTGAAGAATTTACTGAGGGAGTAGTGGTGAGGGATTCCACCTTTGTTTCCAGGGCCTTCAGGGAGGTGTTGATATCTCCCAAATTAGGACCTGAAACAGTTATTAACTTATGAACAGAGGAAAGCTCAGAAGTTTGGGGTTTTGAGAGAGGAGTAGGTTGAGTTATGTGTATACCTGCAGGCGGGTTGGCGAAACCTTGTAACCCTGAATGGTATTCCATGTCGCCTTCGAGAATACCTTGGCGCATGGAGGTGCCTGCAGATCCTAAGTTTGTTTCCATCATCGCATGTAGAGTATCAACAGCTGAATCATGAACGATGACGTTGGTTCCTAAGAACGGTGGGAAAATTTGTGGAGTGTCCAAAGAAAAAGTGGGAGGAGTGAAGGATGAGAAGATTGGTTGGGTGCGGAGTCCAGCGTTGGATCTGCTGACAATCACTTCAGTCTGTAGAGAGACTGAAGGAGGTGGGTTCAGTTCCAAGTTTATAACCTCAGTGTTTAGAGATGCTGAGGTTGGGATGGAAGAGGTGGCTTGAGCAGCTGTGGCAGAGCGTACCACGAAACTATCCAGCGACTCTTGTATAAGATGAGTCGTGGAGTCTTCAGCCGTTGATGGCTTGGAGGGTTGCTCCTTGGTTTTCTTGATCCTTTTGGAATCAAGTTGGGAAGATGAGTGTTTCCTTTTACGAGAAGGAGTGGAGGGTGCAACCTGGGTATCAGCGGTTGGGATTACCATTGAAGTAGCCGCAAAAGTAGAAGAAGGAGGATTAAGAAAAGATAAGAGTGTAGAGAGACGTACCTCGTTTGGCAGGGGCTTGAAATCTAGAACTTTAGCGCCAACCTGAGAGAGTCTCAGGTCTCCTACCTTTGGGTATTCATTCCCAAGTCCGTGTTGAAAGATGGCGCTGATAAACCTTGGATATGGAACGCAAGTTGGTCTTTCAGCCATGTTCACCCTGAACATCAAATCGTCGTAGATGATTGACGCCCAATCAATGTGGAGTCCTTTTAGCAGAGCATATCCCATGGCCTGTTGGGGTTGGAATGCTTGGTCAGTTGACCCGACTTTAGCTGTTAGACAGCTGATCATATGAGCGTAGATGAAATTCATCTCGCTGGGCATCATCGACTTCTTGATGGCAGTTAGCTTTTTGTCAGGGTTTTTGTCTCTCCCTGTGTCCCATGCGTAACCCATTGCATCAAAGAATGCAATCAGGGTTGCTCTATCAGTAGGGTTCTTTTTGGGATCTGGTAGAGGGACAAAATGGTTTTCTCTGGTACTGGTAGGGAGTTTTAAAGCACGTCTGATATGGTTGGGGGTGATCTTGGAAGTACCATGGTCTGTGTCACAGAGAATGACATCGACCATTTTCGTTGGGTCTTTGGGTGAAGGAACCTGAGCTCGTCTGGCAGTATACCAGAACTGAGCTAGTAGAGAACGATGAGCAGGGGGTGCATTGGTGAGAGCGTATGAAATGGGGCAAGTTTTAAGAAAGTTCACAGCATCATCAAGATGTGTGACAGGTTTGTTTTCAGGGAAGTCGAAGAGAGCATAAGGATTATTATGTTGATAAGTAACCTTCTAGAGATCGAACTTAACCTGAGGAGCCTTTGTGATTTCAGTGACCTCAGCAGCAATGGAGGTCTTATCAGCAGGAGATTCAGTAGATGCCATTTCTGTTAATCACATATAAACATGAAGAAGAGATAAAGAACAATGTCTTAATGTGGAAAGATTTTCCAATAAGATGTTGTTGAGTTTTGTCCATTTCATTCAGACCAAAGATGTCTTAATGAAGATTAGGGTTTTTCTTTGTTTTGAAAAAGAAATACAAAACATGGAGAGTATGTGTTTTCCAGTTCTATTTGAAGAAGAGATTCGGGAAAAACATATGAAGAACAAGTTTAAGAGTTTTGTTTCAAACTTGAAGAACAACCATGAAGGTTGTGTTCATAAAATCATGAAAAGAAAATGATTTTATTTTAGAGGGGTTTCTTTTGTTTGATCTGTTAATAACAAGAATAAGATCAAAAACAAGTTAATAAAAGGTAAATAATAAGAATATTAACCTTTCGAAGTTTGAAGAAGATGATCAGTTCTTGAAACTTGAGTTCGAGATGCAACAGTAATTCTTTTCTTGAAGAAGAAGTTGTTCGCGTAAAGGAAAAATATAAACTCAAATGGGTTTATATAGTGGGAATAGAGAGAGAAAAACTTGAGCGGGAAAAGTTTTTCATCATGACACGGACACGTGTTTATATTTGATTGGATGAGAAACGAAACATGCAAACGTGTGTCAGAAAGAGAACGTGCCAGGGTTTATCCATTTGATTACGTCATAAACGTCTTTTCACATTTTAGGATGTCTCTGAGTGTTTTGAAAGCTCAGGGACACTTTGAAAACATGAAGCACTGAATAGAAGTATCAATGTTGGTTTTAGAAATTTCAAAGTATTGCTGATAAGGAAGAGATATTCAGCGATATAATTTGTTTTGAAATCTTGCATTCATTTGCGAACGTCAGTGAGTAAAGAAAACCTACCTTAACATCAGCGAACCAAGGTTGTTCAGAGAGTAGATGATTTATGGGTTTTACAAGTTCATTGTTATCACTGATCAAATATGAACCGTTAAAGATTTTACTCTCCAATGTTCAGCATTCCAAGCTCGCTGATGAGAAAGTTGAATCTTGTCTCATCAAGAGGTTTGGAAAACAGATCAGCTAACTGAAAGTCAGTTGGGATAAAATGAAGTTCTATATCACCATTTATCACATGATCTCTGATAAAATGATACCTGATTTCGATGTGTTTGGTCTTTGAGTGTAGCACTTGATTGTTGGCTATAGCGATGGCACTTGTGCTGTCGCAATAGATTGGAATTTTCGAGAGCTGAAGGTCATAGTCCAGTAGTTGATTTCTCATTCACAAGACTTGAGAACAACAGCTTCCAATAGCTACGTACTCAGCTTCAGCGGTGGAGGTGGACACTGAGTTTTGCTTTTTACTTGTCTAACTCACCAGCTTTCCACCTAGGAGCTGACATCCTCCTGTGGTGCTTTTCCTATCCATCTTGCAACCTGCAAAATCACTATCTGAATAGGCGATTAGATCAAACCCTGAATCTTTGGGATACCAAAGACCTAGGTTAGGAGTACCCTTAAGGTAACGAAAGATTCGCTTTACAGCGATCATATGAGATTCCTTAGGTTCAGCTTGATATTGTGCATACAAACAGGTTGCGTACATAATATCAGGTCGGCTAGCTGTAAGATACAGAAGAGAGCCGATCATCCCACGGTACGTCATGACATTAACAGGTATTCCAGAAGGATCCTTGTTTAGTGTCAGCGGTGGTGCCATAGGGGTTTTCATAGCTGAACTATGAGTTAAATCAAATTTCTTCAGCATATCTTTAACATACTTTCCCTGATTAATGCAAGTTCCTTTTTCATTTTGTTTTATCTGAAGACCAAGGAAATATGTTAGCTCACCCATCACACCCATTTTGTACTCTACTTTCATTCTATCAGCGAAACGAGTACAAAGGTCATGGTTAGTAGAACCAAATATAATATCATCGACATATATTTGAACAAGAATAATATGACCTTTTACTTTTATGAAAAATAGAGTTTTGTCAATCTGACCACACTCAAATTTTTCAATATGGAGATAAGTAGAGAGAGTGTCATACCATGCACGAGGAGCTTGTTTTAAGCCATAGAGTGCCTTATCCAGTTTATAAACATAACCTGGATGCTTAGGATCTGAGAATCCTGGAGGTTGTTCCACGTAGACTTCTTCATTCAGCTTTCCATTAAGAAACACAGACTTGACATCCATTTGATACACTTTGAAGTCTTTGTGTACAGCGTAAGCTAAGAATAGACGAATGGCTTCTAGTCTTTCCACTGGAGCAAAGATTTCGTCGTAGTCTATACCTTCCTCTTGTCTGTATCCCTGAGCAACAAGTCGAGCCTTGTTGTGGGTTACAGTTCCATGTTCATCCAACTTGTTTCGATAGACCCATTTAGTGCCTATCACTGACTTGTCAGATGGTATTGGAACGAGATTCCAAACCTTGTTTCTTTCAAATTCTGTCAGCTCTTCTTGCATAGTGCTGACCCAGTTTGGATCTTTGAGGGCATCATCTATTTTCTTTGGTTCAATCAGAGAAATAAAGTTAACGAATAAACAAATGTTACCTGCACTTCGTCGAGTCTGAACACCAGCGTTTGGATCACCAAGTATTTGATCAAATGGGTGATTAATAGTCCATCGCTGAGCCGGAGCATGAGTCGCTGACTCAACCTGAACTTGAGGGGCTGAAGATGAGGCTTCATCAACTTCTGGTATATCAGCCAAGAAAGGAGTAGGTGCAAATGTCATTACATTCACTGATTGCTGAGAAGTAGATGGAATGTCTGAGACATTTGGTTCAGAAGCAGGCATAGTGTTTAGAGGAACAACTGAGACCCATGAAGTTTCAGCTTCACTAGTCCGCATGTTTGGAATGATAGTAGGACCATCATCTTCAACGGTATGAGTATGAGGAGTGGGAATGTCTTCTGAATCACCAAGATGAGAAAACATCCATTGATTCAGTTCTTCAGTATCGGCAGAAGGTCTAGAATTTGCTGAACGGGATTCAGTTCTTCAGTCTGTCTTCTACGATTGAAGACCCAGAAGGCTTTGGAGATTAAAGAATATCCAAGAAAGATTCCATCATCAGCCTTAGGATCAAACTTTCCAAGGACATCTCTGTTGTTCAGTATGAAACACTGACATCCAAAGATGTGAAGAAAGCTAATTGAAGGCTTTCTCCCATGAAAAAGTTCATAGGCTGTCTTTTTGAATCTTTTGACTATCAGCGACCTGTTTTGCGTAAAACAAGCAGTGTTGACAGCTTCTGCCCAAAACTGAGTAGGCAGGTGAGAATCGCTGAGCATTGAACGTGCAGCTTCAATGATAGTTCTATTTCTTCTTTCAGCGACTCCGTTTTGTTGCGGTGTTCTCACTGAAGAGAAGTTGTGAGAAATACCCTTACTCTCAAAGAAGGAATCAAGAGAACTGTTTTTGAATTCAGTCCCATGATCACTCCTTATTGAGCGAACGATCATGTTGTTCAGGACTTCCATTTTCCTGACAAAGGTGATGAGTTCTTCAGGGGTGTCACTCTTAGAACGGAGAAACATTACCTAGGTATAGCGAGAGAATTCATCAACTATGACCAACATATATTTCTTTCCAGCAATGGATTGTTTGTTAACAGGGCCAAACAAATCCATATGGAGAAGTTGTAGAGGAGATGATACTGAGGAGACTTGCTTTGTCTTAAAGCTTGCTTTGGTCTGCTTGCCTTTCTCACACGCTAAACATAAGGACTCTTTGGCGTATGAGTGTTGAGGTAGACCAGTAACTAACTCTTTAGAAGATAGAGTATTCAGTGTCTTGAAGTTTAGATGAGAGAGCCTCTTATGCCATAGCCAGTTGACATCAGATAAGGCTTTTGAGAAGAAACATGAGTTCTCAGTGGTTGTTGAGTCCATGTTTATTACATAAACATTTTCCAAACGATAACCGCTAAGAGCTATCTTCTCCTTTTTGTCAGCGACAAAGCAGGATTCCTTAGTAAAGATTACTTTGTTATCCATGTCGCAAAGCTGACTGATGCTTAGAAGATTATGCTTCAGCCCTTCAACATATGCGACTCTTCTGAAGGTTGTTGTACCATTAGAGAGTACACCAAACCCTTAGGCATGTCCTTTTCCGTTTCCACCGAAAGTCACAGAGGGACCCTTCTCTTCCTTATACTCAGTGAGCAGGTTCTTCTTACCAGTCATATGTCTATAGCATCCGCTATCGAGATACCAAATACCCTTCTTAACCTACATTACAAAGGAAGATTAGTTTAACTTGGGTACCCATTTCATCATGTGTACATACTTGTCAGTGGAGGTAGATGGAATGGAAGGTTCAGCAGTCTTCGCAGCATTTGAAGATTCAGCTTTGTTTTCAGTCTTTGCTTTGGTTAATTTCTTAACCTCAGTGGTCTTCTTTGCCTTGGGGGCATTGATCTTCACCTTAGCTATCTTTTTAGCTTTGGTGGATGTAGGGCACTTACTAGCAATATGATTTGTAAGTCTACAGTGATAACATTTCCTATAACTAAAAGTAGTCTTAGGACCATTTGCATGCTTAGCCGTTAGTTTTAAATGAGCAGGGCTAGCACAAAGTATACATTTGGTATTGGAAATGAGAGGAACTATCAGTTCTTCAGATTTCTTACCAATTATATCCACTTTAAGTCTAGGAGTAGATCGCTGAATAAATCCAGGGATCTTGTTCTTAGAAGTAGAGGGATAAGTCACTGAAGCTTTAGAAGCATTCAGCTTAGGTATAAAAGTACCCTTCTGAGGTTTTTGGTTAAAAGCAATTCCTTTACCTTTGTCTTTAGAGACTGAGGTAGGTTTCGGATAAACAATTTTCTCTTTACCTTTAGAAGTTAAGGTAGAGATTTCCTCAGGAATAAGAGGTTTTGAAGAGGAACACTGAGAAGATAAAGTGTCAGGGATAGAGGAAACAAACGTTCCTAATTTAAGCATGGAATGGTCAGTGGTTGGTTCTTCAGCGTTAGCTTTGTAACAAAGACCACGTTTGTCACTCAGAGGAATTTGAGACTTAATTATCTCAGTGATCGCTGTTGAGGATTTATACCATCCATCAACAATAGCTTTTTCAGCTTTTAATGCAGCGATAACTTCTTCTCGTTCGATTTTGACTAGCTGATTTATATGAACTTGATCCTTCAAGTCTTCTTCAATTTTAGAAAGCTTTTCTATTTGAAGGTGACAGTTTTTAAGTTATTCAGTAAGATCAATATTTTGATTTTCAACAACAGTTTTGCCATTCATGGCTTCATATAAACTTCTGGTCAGGAGATTGATCTTTCGAAGACTATCAGCTTCATCAATATTTAAAATATTGGTAAAGAAGGAAGGTGATACCTTAGTAGCAGAGGTTGAAGTAGAGGGAATGTCAGACTTTTCTTCCGCATCTTCAAGTTTGGCCATGAGACAGAGATTGGCTTCATCATCATCTTCAGAGTCAGAAGATTCTTCTTCATCAGAAGCAGCCCAATCATAGTCAGCCATCAGGCCTTTGCCTTTCTTCTTAAAGGTTTTCAACTTTGAATACCTTTCTTTCAGCTTTTTGTATTTTTCATCTCTAGTCCTGGGAGTAAAGTTTTTCTTGGGAAAAGCTGAGGATCTAGAGACTTTCTTTGACCTCCACTCGCTAGCAAAATGTCCTATCTTTTCACAGTTATAGCAAGTAGCAGTAGCCTTATCAACATGAGTTGATGATCTTGGCTTGTCAGTAATAGCAAGAGGTTTGTTCTTTCTGAAATTTTTCTTATTGGCGAATCTCCTGAATTTATTAGAAAGGAGAGCCATAGATTCATCAAGATCTGAAGAGTCAGGATCTGATGAACATTCAGAGTTAGTCTCCAACTCAGTGATAGTGATAGTAGATCGCTGAGTGGTAGGTGACTCTGAGATTAAAGCAACATGGGTGCTTTTGGAATCTTTTACAAGATTCTTCTTAAGATGACTCAATTGCTCATGATTAAGCATCGTGCCATATAAGGTAGAAAGTGTCATAGATTTAAGATCCTTTAACAGCTTGAGACACATTGAATAACTGTCCCAACTTTCAGGTAAACATTCTAAGAACTTTGTCAGTACTTCAAAGTTAGAATATTCCTTACCAACAGTTTTTAGATCTATTATTAAGCAGTTAAAACGTTGATGTACTTCAGAGAGAGATTCATCCTTACCACAAATGAAGCTTTCATATTGTCTTACCAGGTTGATCTTACGTGAGTCCTGGACTTCAGACGTACCTTCATACTGAACACAGATTGTGTCCCACATGGCTTTGGAGGTTTTCAGGTTCATGACGGAATGGTAGACTTCGTCAGGAAGAGCCATGGAAAGAATGGATCTGGCTTTAGTGTCGATAGCCACTTTCTTCTTATCTTCATCATTCCACATATGAATTTCCTTGGGAACCAACCTTTCTGGAATAGCAGCTCTATTCTCAGCGGCTGGAACTTCAGGATAAATTCTAACAGGATTATATGGGCCGTTTTCAAGATAGTAAGGCATAGTAGGGTCTACACCTTCTAAGAAGAGAATCATCCTATTTTTCCACAAATTAAAGTTATCTCTGGAGAATCTAGGGGGTTTTGCAAGAGAACCGTTGTCAATATAGTTAGTGTTTGTGTTGGTAGCCATTTTAAGAAATAGCAAGGAAGAAGAGATTAGTATAGATAAGATCTTATTTATGAGATTAAACAAATCTGCTCTGATACCACTTGTTGGTCCCGAAGGGTTATACAAGTTTGTAGAAGGGGGGTTGAATACAAACCCACGATTTTTACTTTCTAAATTGTTTATTGATAAATCTTAAAACAATTTACAACTTGTTGTGGAACAAGATTAAGGATAAACCTAATCTAAACAAGTTAAGAACACTAAGTTTCTTGTACTAGAAATAAGATAGAAAGGAGATAAGAATATTACGAATAATATTCTAACACTAAGAGAGATAGAAGAAGATGGTCGAGCACTTCAATTCTGAAGTAGGGTTCTTCTTATATACTGCATGCATTTAATGCATGGTAGTGTTACTTTACACGTGGCAGCAACTGAGTGGTTGCATGTTTTGACCTTGTAGACAACCTTAGTAGCCGCATGGTGCACAGTGTAGAATCAGAGTTTGTTGTACGATTCTAGACAGAAGGGAGGTCCATTCTGACATTTCGTACGAAGACGTGCAAGGGGGAAAGCCAAAAGTAACTTGTAGAGTCGACCTCATGATCAGCGTTCGTTGAACAGTACTTTATCAGCGAGTGATAAAGCTCTGCGATAGCTAAAGTCTTCTACTTGATACTTCACGTTGAATGGACATGTCTTGCTTTGCTGATATCCGCATCAGTTCATTAGTAGACTTGTCGCTGGTTCTTGGGCTTGATCTTCGACTTCAACGTATTATCTTTGTTGACGTGAGACTTGTCTTCAGGAATCATAAATAAACAACTGAAACTTATCAGCGATCATCACAGAGACTGAACAGGCTCAGAGCTACTGGATGAACAGTGTTCGCTGAATGTCTAATCTAAAGAGCGAGAGTTCCTATCAGCGGTACTGTAAAGTCCTAGTACTTATCAGCGATAGTTAATCTCTAATACATATTGTTTACTTACAATTTTCACTAAGTGTTTAAGAGAGGGTCATTATCAAATCACTGAGGGTTTGGATCAACAATCTACATTGCAAACTTTCATTTAAAGAACTAATTAAATCATGCTATAAACTCTTGAACTCACTAGGCGTTAGCCTAACCCTTTTTATTTGTCGACATGTGCAACAGGTCTCAGGTTGAGAGTAGTTCTAGTGACACGTGTGAAAGGGTGTGTGCTAGGAATATGCTCGAGAGGTGAATTGACTGAGTGATGTCTTCCGCGTTTACCCTTGGGAATAGCACTTTGTGGTTGGGTTAAGTAATACCCGAAGCAAGTTTAGTCTTGGTAATAAGACTTGAATTATATATTGTTGAGATTGATTATAGATTTCAATTTGAGGTATTTCACCTATTGAGTTATAGGAAGAAAATCCTATTATTTCGAATGTATTATCAAAATTTTAATTAGTTGCTCTTTCCCAATTCGAGGGTGTTACAGGATCCATACCACAAGTCGACCCCAATTCTGCATACTACATACAAGCATCCGACTACCCCTGACAAATGCATGTAAACGAACCATAGAACGACAACAACTACGCAAAGTGGTCACAAGAGATGGAGAATTTTCTCTTTGCCAAGAACAAGATCGGTTTCATCAACGGTATACCTTGAAGATTCCAGAAGAAGCATCACCCAACCAGATGCTCTGGAAACGCAGTGATGCAATGATTAAAGGATGGCTTACTACAACCATGGAAAAGGAAATCCGAAACAGCGTGAAATACGTCGTCACAGCAGAACAGACCTGGAGCGATTTGAAGGAACGTTTTGGAAAGGAGTGTGCACCACGAGCGTATGGATTGAAGCAGGCTCTCACCTTGACCCATTAAGACAAGACATCGGTGTCAGTCTACTACACAAAGATGAGGGGCTGTGGGATGAGATCCAGTATGTTACACCCATGCCGAAATGCACTTGTGGGAAATGCACATGTGATATCGGGAAGAAGTTGACAGAAGCAAAGGAAAAAAGCACTTGTATGAGTTTCTAATGGGGTTGGGAGATAGTTTCGGTACCATCAAGACCCAAATTTTGGCTATGAAGCCCACGCCAAGCTTAAGGTTTGCCTATCACATGGTTTCCGAAGACGAACAACAGAGAACAGTTTCATCCGAGAGAAGACCGACTACTGAAGCAATGGCTTTCCAAACCCATTCTTATGGTCATAGTACAAGTTAGCAAGTAGAAATGAATCAAAACCGAGAGTTGGGACGATACTCTCCGAATGATGCCAAACAAGGAGAGGATCTGCACTGTACTTATTGTGGCAAGCATGGCCACAACTACACAGGGTGTTTTAAGCGAATAGGTTACCCAGAATGGTGGCCATCAAAAACCAAGCGAGAAACGACCAGTGGAGGACGCTTTATGGAGACCTAGGGCGACACTCGTCAACACAGAACCCAGCCCCGTACCAGGTTTAACAGCCGAGGAATATGCCAAATTGCTTAAGCATTTGACGGACAGTGACGACACATCGTCTGAAACGACGACACCCAACGTGAATATGGTCAGTAATTTGAATTTAAATAAATCATGGGTAATAGACACAAGTGCTACTAAACATATAGCATGTATTGATGATTTGATATAGGAAAGAAAATACCATAACAATGGAATGCCCGTTGTCATTCCAAACAGAGAAATCGTTCCTGTTGAAGGATTGGGAAATCCATCTTGCCGAATGGTTTGAAAATTGGGAAAGTTCTACATATTCCCAATTTCAAATGTAACTTATTATCGGTCGTCCGATTTACGAAGGAATTAAATTGTTCCATGACTTTTTTCCGGACTTTTGTGTTGTGCGGGACTTACCCTCGAGGACCCTCATTGGAACGGGTAAACACAGTGACGGTCTATACTACATGGAGCCGACGACAAGTAAATGAATAACTATGACGGTTTTGGTAGATGCAGAAGTTTGGCATAGAAGGTTGGGTCATGCCTCAGATTCAAAACTTCGACAAATTGATTTTCTGGCTAATTCCGTAAATAGCCCAAATAATGAGGCTTGTGATTCTTGCATAAGAGCAAAACAAACTAGATTGCCATTTCCGAGTAGTTCGATTAAGACTATTGATTGTTTCGATTTGATACATTGTGATATTTGGGGATTGTAACACCCGAAAAATTGGAAAAGCAAGTTTGGGACTTGCGGACGTCCGCGGGGCCAAGGGTCGGACGTCCGCGAGGTACGGAAGTCCGCGGATCATCCGCGGAAGCAACAGAGAAATTGAGGGTTTCGGATTCAGCTCGAGTCGGACGTCCGCGAGGGACCATGCGGACGTCCGCGATGCATCTGAGATATTTTCTTGTTTACTCTTAAGCCTTTTCCTCTCTCTTTCCTCTCACTTTCCCCATTTCCATTTCTCAACTCCCTCTCTCTCTAAAACCGGTTTCTCTCTCAAGAAACCCTAAACCTCCCCTCTCCTCTTCATATTCTTCCCCAAATCAAAACCATCACCATTGTTGGAAACCTTAACCCATTCAAGAAACCTTCCACTTCATCTCCTTCATCAAGATTCTAGGGTTTCACCCAACCCTTTTCACTCCATTTGAAGATTAGGAGCTTGTGGTTCGTCTTGGTGGTTCTAGAGACATTTTGGTTGGTGGATTCAAGTATGGTTAAGGTTTTTGAGGTTTTGGCTTGAAGATTCAAGTTTCATCAAAGGAGCTTACGTTTGGGGAAAATCTAGATTTAGCCTAAATCTAGCAAGGTGAGTTCAAGTTGATTTGTAAAAACTTTGTACATGCCAAAAATGTTATTTTCCAAATATTTGTGTGTTTTACTTGAAAATATCAATTGTTGGGTTATTTGATGAGTTTAACTCTTTTGAAGTATTTAACTTCTTAAATATTATAAAACACCCATATTTGGGATTTTTGGATATTTGATGTGTAGAAATCATAATATGTCCTTAAAAAGATTTATTGCTCAAAAGGAAGTCTATTTGATGGTAATCATATTGGTGAAAATGATTTTATAAACCATTTGAGAAAATGCACAATTTAGTGTCAAGGGTCATTTTGAGAATTATAAGGGTATGAGTCCTTTTGGGAAAACCCCTTTTGTTTAACCTGTGTCAAGTTTTGGGTTAATAATAATTTCGTGGTACTTGTTTACTTAAACGATGTTTATATGCATTTTATGCTATGATGACCGTTATTTATGGGTCTAATGAGTTTTGAGCATTTTGCTCGATTTTGACTTTGAGGAAGTCTTGGGGACATTTGTCCGATTTTAATGGCTCGATGTGGAGTCTTAATTTTGGTTTGTATTTATTGCATCATATCGCACTTATTGTGCATTATTAATACTTACATGCCCGGGTGCGTTAGTCATTCCAGGATGGGCTTATTATTATAGACTGTGTTGCATTGGATCCATAGGCACCTGAGTCAGTCTTTATTTGATGGTCTACTGGGTGTTGCGTAATTTGACCGAACCCCATGTTCGATGACCTTTACCTTCAAGGGTACACTAGGAGGGCTGAGTCCGATTGAGCTGTCAGGTTGATTGACGAGCGTTTTATTGACCTTCGCCATGTCGGGGCAATGCCATGATTGTACCCCCACTTGTGCCGAGCCTTTGGTGGTATTCTTATTGATACTTCACTAAGGTCAGCTGTCTCTTTGGGTGTAACTTGTAAGGCGTCGTATGGGACACTTGGGCTTTTATGCAGTGAAGTGTCGTACGATTAACATTGTATGAGTGGCGTACTTTTGTGTTCATCCACTCTCAATGGATACGGGTCTCCCCCATCGTTGGCCAACTTACTTGCGGTTGTATATTGTCCCTGTTTTATTATTGTTGGTCTTATACGTTTGACTGCGATTGGATGACTTCAATATTGGATTCCCTCCATGTATATTGAAGTTTAAATGAAGCAAGTCATTTACATATTTATGGTATTTGGAGTTCATTACATTATACGTTCGCGTGAGTATTGGTTCTTATTATGTTTTTGATGAAGTATTATATTCAAATGGATGTTTCTTCCATGTTTTACGGGTTGAGTATTTTGTCGTCAACCGTATTTGAAGGTTTTGCATAATATAGATTTATTCACGTATTTGAGTGAATTGGGATTGTAATTCAATTTGGAAAACGCTTTATACCTTACGGGAACTTTTCCCATGAATTTTGGATGCGTTGGAAAATGAGTCGTTTATATCCATTTTGTAAACTCTTTTGAAAATCATAAACTACATTGCAAACTTTCATTTAAAGAATTATTTAAATCATGCTATAAACTCTTGAACTCAGTAGGCGTTAGCCTAACCCTTTTTATTTGTCGGCATGTGCAACATGTCTCAGGTTGGGAGTAGTTCTAGTGACACTGTGAAAGGTCGTGTGCTAGTAAAGTGCTCGAGAGGTGAATAGCTTGAGTGATGTTTCCGCATTCATCCTTGGGATTAGCAACTCGTACTTGGGTTAAGTATCACCCGAGGTAGTTTTAGTCTTTGTAATGAGACTTGTGTTATACATTGTTTGAGGTTAACCATAGTTTGTAATTTGGGGTATTTCACTTATTGAATTATAGGTATAAATCCTATTGTTTCGGATGTAATATCGAAAATTTTAATTAGTTGCTCTTTCCGAATTCAAGGGTGTTACAAGTTGGTATCAGAGCATAAGTTTGAGAGAATTAGGTGTTGACTTTGGATACCTAGACTCAAACTAGCATTCTTTTAAGTAAATGAAAGTGAAATTCACCATTAGGCACTTTAAGATAGGTTGTTTCGAGGTCGATGGAGTTACTAGAAACGAGAATCACGTCTAGAGTAGCAAGGATAATCATGTACGGTACGTTCATAATGACACCTGGCCAGTGTCATGGTGAATCTACTAGTTACATGTGCGTACTTGAACTACTTTAATGTGATGATCGTGGGGTAGTGCAGAAATTCTAAGCTATTAGTCGTTGGAAAAGCTTGACGATTTTTGTATTAGTCACTTAGGGTGACAATAAGCATGATAATTGCTTTAAGTGGATCGTTTTGGGTCAAAATTGATGGTTGGATTAGAACCATACATTTATTGAATCGACCTTAATTCGATAAGGAGACCGTAAGGTTAATTGATGTAATTCCCAACTTTGCCTTAAGAGGGTTGAACATCCGGATGACAATAGTGGACCAGAGGGATTTGGAGGAGCATGGGTTGAGACGTTGAGTGCCGACTAAGTTATGCGCAAAATTTATTTTGAAAATAAATTGCATCGATTATTTCTTGTGTTTCAAATCCTTATATGGATTGTGTTACAAATCTTGGAAAATGCTTAGCACACACACAAGATTTTAAATCATGGTTTTTGAACATGTATGAAATTATTTTATTGCGGGAGTTGCAAACTCCGTTGGGACTTGCTTTATTTTACTATTGTCCAACGTTACTTTCGGATACCGTGAGATCCATATTTTTATGATGTCTAAGATGTTGGGCAAGTAACCACGGTTTATGACTTTAACATTGGATCTCCTCCACATATGTTAAAGTTTGGACGGAAAGTTATCTTCCATGATGTCTATGTAAAGCTATTTTGGAGAATATGTTTAATGTGAGTTGGTTAAACAATGTTGTTTATATAGTATTACAACATAAAGGGGATTTTTGGAATAGCGTTTTAGTCATGATTTTTCCTTATTGCAATTTGACTTTTGGAAGCATAATGTTTGGTGCCATTTTATTAACTTGAGGTCATTGGGCCCATTGAATTTCATGGAGTTTTGTTTTACGACGTTTTGAGTCGTGTGAGTGCAATTTCACAATGTGCATACTCCATTTATTTATGTGGGAATTTATGAGTTATGTTGGGTATTTTGTCCCACTCGAGCTTTATCGATAAATATTAATTTTATGCCATGAGGCGACCTAAAGGGACGAGTTTGAAACTTTAGTGTCGCGTAATTTCTCTTTCAAAGATTTGTGTTAGCACATCTTGTTGCAACTTGTTCGGTATATGGATTGATTTATACGTGACTTAAGTGATGCATGAAAGAACACTTTGGTAGAATTTCATAATAATTTGCTTATTGCGCTTTCGGTCAGTTGATTGTTTTATTACCATTTCATGTAAATGCATTATATCGACTAGGGGTATGCATAGCTTGGTAACCATTGCTTCTCAACGCTTTGATAAACGAATCGTGAGTGAAAACATTTTATTAGCTCATTGTATAAATGATGGCCATTTGGTCAAAGTGTGTGTTAGTGCTGTGGTGATCATGCATAGTTTACAATACGTTACATTTTGAAAACACAAATGTGTGAGTCGTTGACATTTGGTCAATTTTGGTTCGATGAACATTTTGGAAAATTGTAAACCTTTTTGGCTTTGGAGAAAATGGGTATTTTGACGAATAAACTTTTAAGCATTGACATTTTAACGTTTTATGTTACAAGTACGAAACTTTGATGGAAATGCCCCGTGATGAGGATTTTAGAAAATTGTTTGCCTAAAACTGTAGTGCGCGGAATTATTTATATTTTGAACATTGATGCGCACTGTCGGTGCAATTCGGGATTTGAAATCGGTTTGAACCCTTTACGGTGTCAACCATTTACTAGCACTTATTTTCTCCTAAGTTTTGGGAAAACACATTGATGTGTGCGAACCTTGTCAGAAACGTTTTTCTCATGAGTCATTATATGACCGGATGAGAAACTTTTAGGAATTGATTTAAAGAATTTCATCTTTTGAGATTTTGTCGTGAACTATTTAATGCATGTTATTCCATTTCAAGGAAACTACTAAGAGAGTGTTACAAGTTTGCATGCATACTCCAAGTTGAGATTTCCCTCATGATGTTTTAGTCGATATCTTTAAACGATGACAACGTATTGATTTTTGTCCTTAAACTTGGAACTTACACAAGTCATTTTATGTTTTGACCAAAGTGTACTTACAAATCGTTCCATCGTTTTGTGAAATAAACTAACGCGCGCAATTTTGTTGGTAAATCTTTTTCCATGCCATTTTATGGTTGAAAAGGAAATTTTGAAATCGAATGTCGGTTAGACTTCCTTTGAAGCACGTGCGAAGCTTTTTGTTACACACCATTTAAAGTGGGCAGTTACCTTACGTGCATGTCATGAGTCAATCCATACTAGAACCGTAGCGGGTCATTTTAAAGAAGTTATTTATTATGCTTTTGCATTTTGTTGATGATCCAAACTATAATGAAATAATTTTCAATATAATTTTCATATGAGGGACGAGCGTGTCCATTTTTGCGCAACTAACGAACTGATAGTAGTAGTTTTTATGCGTATGTTTAATTTGATATGAAAATCTTTGTGTTGAAAATTCCTATGAAAACCTTTTGTTGATTGGCATATTTGTTAAATAATTCACTTGAAAACTTTGAACTCGTTAGGGCCTTGGAAAGGTTAAGTAACCCCGGTTAAGAGTAAGTTTGTATAAGAATCTCGACTATGAAAAGTTGGGCGTTAGACACGTGATGTGACTATAGGCCGGATGATATCGATGGCAGAGTCGATGTACTTGTGGTAATTGAAGGGTTAGATTTGCGGTAACGTATTTCGAGATTGGTACGACCGTTTTTGTCGGCATCCCTGTTTTGGTCCTGGACAATCTTCGCATGAAGAACCGTTTAGGCACCGTGTTGATAACCTTAGTTTTGTGGAAATGCTCGGCAAACGGAACTCGTGTGTGGAGTTCTGTTAGAGTTCAAAGCTTGGTGGTATGACTAGGTGTCAACCTTTTTGGGTTCGAGGTCGAGAACCGTTAGTGTATTCGGAGGGTAGTAGCCCGATTTTAAAGAGATAATGGTAACAGTTGTGGTAATCCTAAGATACTCAAGTGTGATGAGTAGATTTGGTAGGGATGATTTCCTTGTGTGGTAAAGGAACCTGCCTGTTTGATGATTTATGTTGGGATAGATTCTTGGAGTCTATTAGGGCTCGTTGGAATTAAACGACAGTAAGCCGTAAGAATAATTAGAATTGGAGGTTCTGTTGATTTCGGTAGTAATCAAGCCTTAGATTGACTTAGAGTCTGGACCGACAATCGGGGAAGTACGGAACATCTAAGGTTGGGAGACAACCGAAGTTGTCTGATCTGGAGTCACTCTAGTGGATGGAACGTCCACCCAGACATAAATACAATGTACATGAGAGGGCAACATTGGTAAGAGTTTGCTCGAGGTTTGTCATAGCAGTCAGCGTGAGGGAATTTAGATTCCAGTTAGGAGCTGATGGATTATGGTCGGCGTCGAGATGGTTAGCCTTTGGTTGTAGAGGACCAAGATTTCTAGGACGAAATCATTCTAAGGTTGGGAGGATTGTAACAGCCAAAAAATTGGAAAAGCAAGTTTGGGATATGCGGACGTCCGCGGGGACAATGGCTGGACGTCCGCGAGGTACGGAAGTCCGCGGATCATCCGCAGAAGCAACAGAGAAATTGAGGGTTTCGGATTCAGCTCGAGCCGGACGTCCACGAGGGACCATGCGGACGTCCGCGATGCATCTGAGATATTTTCTTGTTTACTCTTAAGCCTTTCCCTCACTCTTTCCTCTCACTTTCCCCATTTCCATTTCTCAACTCCCTCTCTCTCTAAAACCGGTTTCTCTCTCAAGAAACCCTAAACCTCCCCTCTCCTCTTCATCTTCTTCCCCAAATCAAAACCATCACCATTGTTGGAAACCTTAACCCATTCAAGAAACCTTCCACTTTATCTCCTTCATCAAGATTCTAGGGTTTCACCCAACCCTTTTCACTCCATTTAAAGATTAGGAGCTTGTGGTTCATCTTGGTGGTTCTAGAGACATTTTGGTTGGTGGATTCAAGTATGGTTAAGGTTTTTGAGGTTTTGGCTTGAAGATTCAAGTTTCATCAAAGGAGCTTACGTTTGGGGAAAATCTAGATTTAGCCTAAATCTAGCAAGGTGAGTTCAAGTTGATTTGTGAAAACTTTGTACATGCCAAAAATGTTATTTTCCAAATGTTTGTGTGTTTTACTTGAAAATATCAATTGTTGAGTTATTTGATGAGTTTAACTCTTTTGAAATATATTTAACTTCTTAAATATTGTAAAACACCCATATTTGGGATTTTTGGATATTTTGATGTGTAGAAATCATAATATGTCCTTGAAAAGATTTATTGCTCAAAATGAAGTCCATTTGATGGTAATCATATTGGTGAAAATGATTTTATAAACCATTTGAGAAAATGCACAATTTAGTGTCAAGAGTCATTTTGAGTATTGTAAGGGTATGAGTCCTTTTGGGAAAACCCCTTTTGTTTAACCCGTGTAGAGTTTTGGGTTAATAATGATTTCGTGGTACTTGTTTACCTAAACGATGTTTATATGCATTTTATGCTATGATGACCGTTATTTATGGGTCTAATGAGTTTTGAGAATTTTGCTCGGTTTTGACTTTGAGGAAGTCTTGGGGACATTTGTCCGATTTTAATGGCTCGATGTGGAGTCTTAATTATGGTTTGTATTTATTGCATCATATCGAACTTATTGCGTATTATTAATACTTACATGTCCGGGTGCGTTAGTTATTCC
Source organism: Saussurea involucrata (assembly GCA_033807775.1). Lineage (NCBI taxonomy): Eukaryota > Viridiplantae > Streptophyta > Magnoliopsida > Asterales > Asteraceae > Saussurea > Saussurea involucrata. The sequence goes on along the minus strand of CM066317.1, from coordinate 50,777,337 downwards.
AGGATGGGCTTATTATTATAGATTGTGTTGCATTGGATCCATAAGCACGTGAGTCAGTCTTTATTTGATGGTCTACTGGGTGTTGCGGAATTTGACCGAACCCCATGTTCGATGACCTTTACCTTTAAGGGTACACTAGGAGGGCTGAGTCCGGTTGAGCTGTCAGGTTGATTGACGGGCGTTTTATTGACCTTTGCCATGTCGGGGCAATGGCATGGTTGTACCCCCGCTTGTGCCGAGCCTTTGGTGGTATTCTTATTGATACTTCACTAAGGTCAGCTGTCTCTTTGGGTGTAACTTGAAAGGCATCGTATGGGACACTTGGGCTTTTATGCAGTGAAGTGTCATACGATTAACATTGTATGAGTGGCGTACTTTTGTGTTCATCCACTCTCAATGGATACAGGTCTCCCCCGTCGTTGGCCAACCTACTTGGGATTGTATATTGTCCCTGTTTTATTATTGTTGGTCTTATTCGTTTGACTGCGATTGGATGACTTCAATATTGGATTCCCCTCCATGTATATTGAAGTTTAAATGAAGTAGGTCATTTCCATATTTATGGTATTTGGACTTCATTACATTATACGTTCGCGTAAGTATTGGTTCGTATTATGTTTTCGATGAAGTATTATATTCAAATGGATGTTTCTTACATGTTTTACGGGTTGAGTATTTTGTCGTCAACCGTATTTGAAGGTTTTGCATAATATAGATTTATTCACGTATTTGAGTGAATTGGGATTGTAATTCATTTTGGAAAACGCTTTATAACTTACGGGAACTTTTCCCATGAATTTTGGGTGCGTTGGAAAACGAGTCGTTTAAATCCATTTTGTAAATTCTTTTGGAAATCATAAACTACATTGCAAACTTTCATTTAAAGAATTATTTAAATCATGCTATAAACTTTTGAACTCACCAGGCGTTAGCCTAACCCTTTTTATTTGTCGCCATGTGCAACATGTCTCAGGTTGGGAGTAGTTCTAGTGACACTGTGAAAGGTCGTGTGCTAGTAAAGTGTTCGAGAGGTGAATAGCTTGAGTGATGTTTCCGCATTCATCCTTGGGATTAGCAACTCGTACTTGGGTTAAGTATCACCCGAGGTAGTTTTAGTCTTTGTAATGAGACTTGTGTTATACATTGTTTGAGGTTAACCATAGTTTGTAATTTGAGGTATTTCACTTATTGAATTATAGGAATAAATCCTATTGTTTCGGATGTAATATCGAAATTTTTAATTAGTTGCTTTTTCCTAATTCGAGGGTGTTACCGGGATGCTATCGGGTACCCTCTTTTTTTGGGGCATGCAATTTTTTTATCTATTGTGGATGATTTTAGTAGAGTTGTTTGGATTTATCTTATCAAACACAAAACTGATGCTAGTGAATGCCTGATGAATTTCTACAATATGGTTCGAACTCAATTTGAAAAGAGGATTAAAAGAATAAGAAGTGATATTGGAGGCGAGTTCACCTCAACCTCCATGAAAAAAATTTATAATGAGAATGGCATAATTCTGGAAACCACTTGTGCTCACACTCCACAACAAAACGAGGTGGTGGAGAGGAAACATCGACATATACTCGAAATGGCTAGAGCCTTAAGGTTTGAAGCAAACTTGCCCGTTGGTTTCTTGGGGGAATGTGTCATGAAGGCCACTTACATTATAAATCGACTTCCTTCAAAAGTCATTAACAACAAGACTCGTTACAAAATTCTTTTTAAACGAAAACCCATTTATGATCATATGCGTGTTTTCGGATGTTTGGTATACGTAAAAAATAACAAGACATGGGGAGATAAGATTGAGGCAAGGGGGAGACCTTGCATTTTCATTGGGTACCCACATGGGCAAAAGGGGTATCGAGTCTATGATCTTATCGATAAAAGGATCATAGTATCTAGAGATGTCAAATTTGTGGAAGGTAACTAACCTTTTAAGGATATTAAAATAGGAAAACCCCCACAAAAGGAAGATGAAAGAACCGTCATGGATGCATCATTCGAAGAAGACCCACATGAATCGCATCATGAACCTAATGATGCTCAAACGGGCAATGAGCCAAATCAAATTCCCAGGGATGGCGAAGTGTTGTAAGAACCAAGTAATGTGTCAAACGAAACCGTTGATGAGACCGATGAGCCAAATCAAATCCCCATAGGCAGCGAAGTATTGGATGAACCAAGTACCGTGCCAAGCGAAACCGTCGATGAAACAAAAATGAATGGTCTACCTGAAAGAAACAAGACCAAACCGAAACATCTTCGCGATTTCGAAACAAACTTGCCTCCATCCATAGACCATCCGCAACCTGCATCCACTCAGGGCTCCTCAACGGTACATCCTTTAGCTCATTTTGTCTCTTATGAAAAGTTTTCTGAATCTCACAAAGCTTACTTATCGGCCATCAGTGCACATGATGAGCCAAAACATTTCCACCATGCAGTCAAGGACGCTCGATGGAGAGAAGCCATGCAAAAGGAGGTGAGTGCTATTGAAGAAAATGGAACGTGGACCCTTGAAGAATTATGTAATACCACGGGTAAGTCCGTTAGACAAATTTCCTATCCGTTAAGTTTATGTAATGATGATATTTAATGTTTAGGGTAAGTTTGAGATAAGTTATAAGGTTAGGGGTGTTTTAGTCCTTATTGAGTAGTTTGAGCCAAAAGTGTAAATTTGAGATATAAATATCTCAAACACTTCAGATATCCTCACTTTACTCTTTTAGAAAGTGTGTGTGTGAGTTCTGAGAGAAAAGAAGTAGAGGACGAAACCTACGGATAGAGCATCAATCGATTGATTTGGTTGAAGTTGATTTTGAGGTAAGTTTCTTTACAGTATGTATTTGTAATCACGAATAGAAGATATCTATCGGTTTAGAATTTCTAATTTCGCGTCTTGAATAGATTTCAATCGATTTCTGGGTAAGTGGAAACCGAATGTGTTCATGAAGACTCCCGGTGGAGTCCCGGTATTATCGACTCCCGGTAGTGTAGAGTCCCGGTATAGTCAACTCCCGGTAACGTGAACTCCCGGTATTGTGAACTCCCGGTGATCGAGAGTCCCGGTACCAAGGAGTCCCGGTACTGTGTAGTCCCGGTAGTGGGTTAAGTGCAGTGTGTAATGGGACAGCTGAGGATAGGACTTGTTAGGCTTCATGTGTATGGCTAGTAAAGCGGTATATGTATCTTAAATTGTTTCAAATTCTGTGGATTTGGATTGAAAGACTGAATCTTTTGGAGAAAAGCTTGGAAGTGTTTATGGATAAGCGATCGAGGTGAGTTTTACTTTAAAAATATTTTTACTAGAATACATATACGTATGGTTTGGGAATGTGATAATTGGTGATTATGTGTCTATATGTGTGATATATGTGAATTATAATATATTGAGGTATTATATTTACATGAGTATTATAATGTGTGATAATACGTTGGCCGGGCTTAGGACCGGTGTGTTTGGATATAGAATCCGTATAGCATTGTTTGGTGAGTAGCCGGGTTCCGGTGAGCGGACCGGTGAGTAGCCGGGTTCCAGTGAGCGGACCGGTGAGTAGCCGGGTTCCGGTGAGTGGACCGGTGAGTAGCCGGGTTTCGGTGTGCGGACCGGTGAATTAGTTGGCTTGCTACCAATTAATATGGCCAGTTGTGGAGGAATAAGGTGGGATGAGATGCATGAGTCTTAATGTGGTGTTTATACGTGTGGTATATGTGGTGTTTGTATACTTACGGTATATGTGTGATTTGACACGAAGGTTGGATATAAACTATTTGGAAACATGGTTTTATATAAATTGGTTTTATAACGAATTTGAAACGACAGGGATTAACTCACTAAACCCGTTTGGTCTAACCCTCATTTTGTTTTCAAAAATATGTTTTTCCAGGTTAAGGATCGGCAAAGGAGAGGATAAAGTGAAGGAAGCTTTTATATATATATTTTGTAATTTAGGAGACTGAAGGGACCGTACTTGGTTTGTTATGTAATTTTCGTTGTAAATCAATGTTATATATGCATGTTATGTTATATGTTGTATGTTATGAGAACTGGGTTGTTACAAATGGTATCAGAGCCCTAGTTTAAGGTATTTAGGTATTGGGATTTATACCTAGACTTAAACTGCATGTGAAGTAGGATGTCCCTATTATTTTAGAACCTTGGGATGTTAAGTATAAAAAGGTAGAAGGAACATCATGTAAGGTAATTTCAAGTTACACCTGGCCAGTGTAATTGTGAACTTACAAGTACATGTTTGAACTGGAATACCTTATTATATGGGAAATGTGCTTATGTGTATATTAACCTTGTTGAATCAACAGAGTGGCAAGTCGGACTCGACGTATGGATATAGACGAAGACAGATATATTTCTATAAACTCTACACATGCTAAAGTGCTATTTGATTTCGGTGCAAACCGATTAATTGTGTTTTCATTCTTTTGTTGCTTATTTGCATTAGAAAGGAACTTGATAATTGTGTTGGCAATATAGATGGGAGTGATATGCCTATTAAGTTATTTTCGATAATCTTGTTGGAATTTGAGGTAGTAGTAAGCATAGGATGGTGTTGGAACTTGATCTTGTTAAAACTTTTGATTAGATAATGATAAGTGGCCCTCGGTAATTCGGTAAGAGAAGATAAAATTGATATACTGGAATAAGTGAGGTTATGATGAAAGTAAGGAATTGTTGGGGGATTGATTTAAAGTTTTCAATTGTTGGCAAATTCAATTGGAAGTATAAAGGAAGAGTTGCAGCATGGTATGAGTCATCTTCTTCAAAGTTTGATTTCTTCTTCTTTTCTTCTCTTTATTGATTAGGCAAGTTTATGGTTGGGGATTTGATAAATCCAATTGTTGGATGAGTTTTAATCCATAAGAAAGAAGGCAAATGATTTTGTTGAGTATAATTTTATTTCATGGAAGAGTATAATAAATAGATTGTACTTGCTAAACAAGTTTTATATGGAAAGTGTATGTTTATGATTTCGAATTAGTATTGTAAAAGTGTAGAACACGACGTTTGTCGTGAAAGACTGATGGAGTTAAAAGTAGTATTAGCGTAGTAAATGTTCAGAGTAAGCATAAAATGTGGTGTTATTTGGATTAGTTTCATGTGAATATAAGTTATTTTTTTTATGATCTATCGAGTTATTTTGAGCATTCGGGGGATTTTATTTTTGGGTGATTCGGCAGAAAATTTCGATTATGGTTATTTTAAGATTTGGATCGACTTTGTAGGATGGATTAATTGAGTAAATTGCGGATGATGTGTGTAAAGTGCGGTTAGTATTAATAAGTTGGTGGTTATCGTTGTTTTAGAAGGGGTGGAATTTTTGTGTGGAATTAAAATTACTGATGTTTTGGTAATATTGAGAATAACATACTTGTTCTTCAAAGGGTTATTAGTTTTGACTCTAAGTGGAAAAGAAAATGGAGGGATGATCTTATTTTAAGATAGTAGAATATATGGTTTTGATTGAGTATAGTGAAAACTAAGTTTTCATACCTTTTCGTCTAGCCGAATTCCGGGACGGAATTCTTTTTAGGGGGAGATAATGTAATACCCCGGGTAAGTCCGTTAGACAAATTTCCTATCCGTTAAGTTTATGTAACGATGATATTTAATGTTTAGGGTAAGTTTGAGATAAGTTATAAGGTTAGGGGTGTTTTAGTCCTTATTGAGTAGTTTGAGCCAAAAGTGTAAATTTGAGATATAAATATCTCAAACACTTCAGATATCCTCACTTTACTCTTTTAGAAAGTGTGTGTGTGAGTTCTGAGCGAAAAGAAGCAGAGGACGAAACCTACGGATAGAGCATCAATCGATTGATTTGGTTGAAGTTGATTTTGAGGTAAGTTTCTTTACAGTATGTATTTGTAATCACGAATAGAAGATATCTATCGGTTTAGAATTTCTAATTTCGCGTCTTGAATAGATTTCAATCGATTTCTGGGTAAGTGGAAACCGACTGTGTTCTTGAAGACTCCCGGTGGAGTCCCGGTATTATCGACTCCCGGTAGTGTAGAGTCCCGGTATAGTCAACTCCCGGTAACGTGAACTCCCGGTATTGTGAACTCCCGGTGATCGAGACTCCCGGTACCAAGGAGTCCCGGTACTGAGAAGTCCCGGTACTGTGTAGTCCCAGTAGTGGGTTAAGTGCAGTGTGTAATGGGACAGCTAAGGATAGGAACTTGTTAGGCTTCATGTGTTTGGCTAGTAAAGCGGTATATGTATCTTAAATTGTTTCAGATTATGTGGATTTGGATTGAAAGACTGAATCTTTTGGAGAAAAGCTTGGAAGTGTTTATGGATAAGCGATCGAGGTGAGTTTTACTTTAAAAATATTTTTACTGGAATACATATACGTATGGTTTGGGAATGTGATAATTGGTGATTATGTGTCTATATGTGCGATATATGTGAATTCTAATATATTGAGGTATTATATTTACATGAGTATTATAATGTGTGATAATACGTTGGCCGGGCTTAGGACCGGTGTGTTTGGCTATAGAATCCGTATAGCATTGTTTGGTGAGTAGTCGGGTTCCGGTGAGCGGACCGGTGAGTAGCCGGGTTCCGGTGTGCGGACCAGTGAGTAGCCGGGTTCTGGTGTGCGGACCGGTGAATTAGTTGGCTTGCTACCAATTAATATGGCCAGTTGTGGAGGAATAAGGTGGGATGAGATGCATGAGTCTTAATGTGGTGTTTATACGTGTGGTATATGTGGTGTTTGTATACTTACGGTATATGTGTGATTTGACACGAAGGTTGGATATAAACTATTTTGAAACATGGTTTTATAACGAATTTGAAACGACAGGGATTAACTCACTAGACCCGTTTGGTCTAACCCTCATTTTGTTTTCAAAAATATGTTTTTCCAGGTTAAGGATCGGCAAAGGAGAGGATAAAGTGAAGGAAGCTTTTATATATATATTTTGTAATTTAGGAGACCGAAGGGACCGTACTTGGTTTGTTATGCAATTTTCGTTGTAAATCAATGTTATATATGCATGTTATGTTATATGTTGTATGTTATGGGAACTGGGTTGTTACAAATTACCTCCCAGAAAATAGGTCATCGATTTCAAATGGATCTACAAGATTAAATACAAACCTACTGGGGAGGTGGAACGATACAAGGCGCGGTTAGTCGCAAAGGGTTTCACACAACTAGAAGGCATCGATTTCCACGAGACGTTTGCACCCGTAGCCAAACATGTTACTGTTCGTAGCTTACTTGCAGTAGCCACAAAAAGGAACTGGATCATTCACTAGCTCGACGTGAACAATGCATTCTTGCATGGCGACGTATCACAAGTTCACAAAGTCGCTTCTAGACATTGGCTTCGGACAGTCCCATACAGACCAATCCCTCCTCATATACAGAAGAAATACAACTTACATGGCTGCCTTAATATATGTCGATGATGTAATCATCGTGGGAAATGACAATGCCAAATATTCTGATGTTAAAAGGCACCTCGGTGATCGTTACAGCATCAAGGACTTGGGGCCTTTGAAGTATTTTTTGGGGATCGAGGTGGCACGTACAAAATATGGCCTTGTGTTAAGTCAACGAAAATACATGCTAGACATCCTGAAAGACAGCGACCAACAAGGTTGTCGACCTAGTGCTTTTCCAACGGAGCAAAACCTTCACTTAGACGGAGCGATTGATAGCCCACCGATTGATGCTGCGCAATATCGATGACTCATTGGGAGACTTTTATACTTGCATGTTACACGCCCCGATATAGCATTTGTCGTCAACATGCTCAGCCAATTTTTGGCAAACCCACGACAAAGACACATGGATGCAGCCATGAGAGTGTTACGTTACTTGAAATCGACACCCGACCAAGTAATTCTACTACCCAAGAAAGGTGACTTAAACCTTACAGCCTTTTGTGATGCAGACTGGTTAGGGTGCTCTTTTACCCGACGCTCACGAACTAATTATATATAATCTTTTTGGAAGGAGCTCCAGTGTCTTGGCGAATGAAGAAACAATCCGTAGTGTCCAAATCTTCGGCCGAGGCAGAATACCGTTCCATGGCTACCACTGCCAGTGAGATATTGTGGTTACGATGGTTATTACGGGATTTTGAGGCAGCACCTAATGGGTCTACACCACTCTACTGTGATAATAATGCCGCTCGCCACATTGCTAAGAATCTTGTATTCCATGAACGATCGAAACACGTGGAGATGGACTGCTACTTTGTACGAGAGCGAGTTGAATCGAGTGAAATCCAGCCCCTGTACGTTGACACAAGAAATCAGGTGGCCAACATCTTCACCAAAGCGATTGGGACAGAACGGTTCCATTTACTTGTAGACAAGCTGGGAGTTTGTGACCTTCACGCTCCAACTTGAGGGGGAGTATAGGAAACAAAATCAATTCTTATTCATAGTTATCTAATCCCTCTATCATAGTCTTAATATTGTCCTTAATATAGGAAAGTTTGTTGTAGCCTTCTGTATAAATCCTCTTGTACGTGTTTGTTTTTATCAATCAATACAGAAAATATCTCAATATTTTCAATCCCAAGATCTAACTGTATTGATCAGAACTCTAGTCCTCTTATCTAGAGATATTTTCACTTATTATTTGATAAAAAATCAAGAATTCTAGAAGAAACACACACACACACACACACACACACACACACACACACACACACACATATATATATATATGCTGGTCCTAAAGGGTTCTATAAGAGTTAATCAGTTTGTAGAAGGGGGTATCAATACAAACGCACAATTTTTACTTTTTTTGTAAATTGTTTTATTGATTATTGATAAACCAACACAAAATTTCAGATTGTTGCAGAATAAGATAAGGTAAAAGAAAACCTAATTTAAACAATCTTTAGAATCACACATGGTCTTGCATAAAGAAGATAAGAATAAGAGGGAAGAAAAAGAAGGCGTAGAAGAGTCATAATGACTTTTACACGTCCGATGTGTGTGATTGAACGAGGAATGGAAGAGGCGTCGTGTGTCAGAGCGTGACAATTATTATCCATTTGAAAAATAATGATGTCATAAATAAAAATGATCATTTCATTATCTTTTAAAAGCTTTTTAATCACCTAAAAGAAATTCATTGATTTGTTTTATGTTTTGAAAGAAGAATCACCGAGTGTTGAGTCAAAAAAACCTACTTCTTGGTGATAAGGGAAGAGAGTACATACCTCAGGAGTTAGATACATTAAGGAAGAGTTCAATGATTAGAATGATAATATTGAAACATTCATCTATATCACTGAGATAAGCTTAAATGCTGAAGAATCAATCTTCATGGTTCAACATTCCAAGTTCACTGATTAATATATTAAACCTTGTTTCATCAACAAGTTTTGTAAAAAGAACAGTGAGCTGGTACTCAGTGGGAATAAAATGAAGTTCAATATCATCATTCATAACATGACCTTTGATAAAATGATGTCTGATATCAAAAAGTTTGGTTTTAGAATTAAGAAGTGGATTGTTTGCTATGGTTATAGCACTGGTACTGTCGCAATAGATGGAGATCTATGTAGCTGAAGTTCATAATCGACGAGTTGATTTCTCATCCATAAGAATTGAACACAACAACTATCAACATCGACATACTCAGCTTCAGTGGTTGATGTGGACACCAAGTTTTGCTTCTTACTTGGCTAACTCACCAACTTTCCACCTAGAAGTTGACAGCCTCCAGCGGTGCTTTTTCTATCCAGTTTACATCCTGCAAAATCACTATCTGAATAAGAAAATAGATCGAACCTCGAGTCTTTAGGATACGAAAGACCTAAATTAGATGTATCCTTCAGACATCTGAATATTCACTTTACAACGATTAGATGTGATTCTTTGGGTTCAGATTGATATCTTGGACAAAGACAAATAGAGTACATGATATCTGGTCGACTAGCTGTAAGATGCAGCAAGGAGCTGATCATTTCTCTATAGGCAGTAACATTAACAAGTTTCCCATTGAAATCCTTATTCAATGTCAGTAGAGGTTCCAGAGGAGTTTTCATAGTTGAACATCGAGTTAGATCAAATTTCTTCAGCATGTCCTTAACATACTTACCTTGGCTTATGAATACACCTTTTTAAGATTGCTTAATCTGAAGACTAAGAAAATAAGTTAGTTTACCATCATACTCATTTATATTCTTTCTTCATGCATTCAGCGAACTGAACACACATCGATGGGTTCGTGGATCCAAATATGATGTCATCAACATATATCTGAACAAGAATGATATGACCTTTAAATTTCTTATGAAAGATGGTGCTATCAATCTTTCTACGTTCAAAATTTTCAGCGATTAGAAAATATGAAAGAATATCATACGAAGCACGAGGAGTGTGTTCTAACCAATGTTCTAAACGGCGTGGGGTGTCATGTGGCTGCAAGACCAATCCTTAAGTCTTAGGAGTCACGGCGAAGCCATGGCGTTTTCAAGGCGTGACTTATGGCGTCAAAATTCTAATTAATATATAATATTATATATAAAATACATATGTTTTGGAGTGTTACTCAATGAGTCAATAGTAACAAGCAAGTTAAATTAGGTTATATATTAAAAACTAGCAAATAAAACATGAAAAACGTTAAGAAAAATCAAATATCGCATTAGGCCATGGCGTGCCACAAGCTTAATGTTGCGTGAGACGTTGGAAACATGGCGCATCATTAAGAAAAATCAATTACCTCCTCTTCATTTGCTCTCTACCTTGGGGGAAACTAGCAACCTTGGGGCTGACTGTTGGAGGCGTTTTAGAGGAAATGGCGGGAATACCTCGGAGATTGAAGATCTATTGGGTTATATTCCAGGATCTTGAGGGTGTAAACGTTGTTGGATATTTGGAGATCTATATTTGTGATCTTTGTGGATTCGAATGTTAATATTTGGTTTCTTTCGGCTTGGATTGTGGTCTAAAGAAGTTTTATTTTAGAGCTTTTCTTGTGGGTCTTAAATCTTCACTTTTGGAAGCTAGATCTTGGGATTGGAAGCTAAGTTTAACCTAACCTATCAAGTTGAGTTCAAGTTGCTTTGTGTAAACTATGTATATGCCAAAATGTATTGATTTGAGTCTCCAAATGCTCTCTTATGATTTAGGACCTATTATGGTGTCTATATGAGTTTATTGTACTTTGGGTTATTCCGTTTCATAAAAATTTGGGAAAATACATATATTTGGGTTATTGGACATTTTGAAAACATAAATCTTTTTTTTAAACTCTATATTACACCAAGAGTCAAGATTAAGTTGAAGTACATCATTTGAAAGTGGCTTCAGTTCTGCAATGTTTTAAAACCATCCGGGGTTAATGGAACTTGGAACCACAATGTTGAAAAATAGGTTGAATCTAGTAATTGATGGACTTATAACACATTATGTATTGAAGTGTTCAAGTTATGGGAACACTCACTATCTGAGTGTGAAAGTGACCCTGTTTCCTTTGAGCTAAATGACTTAGATCTAAAGTATTACGGGAAAACAAGGTATAAATCCATCGCCAGCCAACATGTTGACTTAAAGTGGTTGAATGAATGAGAGGTGAGATATACATTAGGCTTTTCCTTCTAACATATGAAGAAAGATGGTTCAATGATTTTTTTACCCTAGTTAGACTTGAGCGCTTTCAATAAATAATGGTTCAAGGTACAAGATTACGGTTTACTTATGCATAAATACCACCAAGGATTTCACAGTCTAGTTAAATACCGTTGTGTTAAGTTCTTATCCAAAAATTGAGTCTATTGAAAATTGTGGGGGCTATTGGGGAAAATTTTCATTATAGGGTATAAATCTCACTTGTTTTGTACTAAATCTTAGGAAGGTTAAAGAATGAAGTAAATAAGTATATATATATATAAGTTCCATTTCCTGCATAATAATTTATATTAATGGGAAACGACGACGCTCTAGAAGGGTGCAACACACCCTTACGCACTCGCGATTGTGGGTGTGGCGCTTTGATGGCCCATTTTGCATTTTACATCACCGCAAGCCGCTTTGAGACGCAAAAGTTTATTTTTCACACTTGGATAGTTGCCATGTGAAGCGATTATGGCCTATCAAATATACATAAAGGTTGTTGAGAGCCTGGTGGTGCCCCATGGAACAAACATGACAGTCTCGAACATAGCTTCATTAGTGGCAGTGCGCTAAGTATGCGTTTGGTACACAGACAGGATGAGACAGAACAGTTGTTCAACGTTTGGTGAACAGAACTGGACAAAACAAAACATATAACATTAGATGACATACAATAAATAAAATTTAAAAAATGAGTAAAATATAAAATAAAAGGTGTATTTGATGTTTTAGAAAAGAATTAGATTTTATTTTGAGGTTATATTGGTAAAACATAAGCCTGTTCCACCTTGTTCCATGGGGTAGGGGTGGAACAGACCTGTTCCACTTTGTTCCTGTCTGTCCCACATAAAAGTCCTACCAAACATGGGACAATGATCCCTGTTCTGTTCTGTCTTGTCCTGTCCAGCGTACCAAAAGCACCCTAAAGGGTGCCTATTTGAACAGTTGTGGTGGTCTGAACCTTTAATGCCAAGTGTCAAAATTCAGTTATATGTGAATTACAAGGGTTGTCACAAATGCCTATATAGACCTACACTTAGTACGCAAAAAAATCCATCTTTTCTCCACTAGATTTTCTGGAGTAAAGTGTAACTTGGTAATTTGAGGGTCCGTAGTGTAAATTCGTTGGAAGGTATAAAAACCTCAATTTGGGCACAAAGCCCTAGAAACTATCATTTCTTACTTGGCGGCTGTGTGTAAGAGCTGAGAAGAGAAGAAGTTTATTACAACCTGCGATTTGGGAAAAGAAGGAGAAGAAGAGGAACCTCCATCAATCAATTCAAGGTAATCCCTACCATCTCATATTATTTGTTGATTTTAGTATCTGGAATTGTTGAGCAAAATTTTATGGTTTGAGTATTTGGTTGGTTGGTAAGAGTAGGTCTGATTGTAGTTTTCCGACCTTAAAGGAGAGTTAAAGGGATTAGATTAAACACCATGTCGAGTAGGAGACTTAGAAATTGAATTGGGAAGGGTTAAACCTTGACCCTTGTTTTGAGCAGTGTCGACAATCGTCCTCGCCAGGTCCCGAAATCGACTAATCCGGAATAGGGTGATTCCGGAATAGATGATTTCCGGTATGGAATCCGGAGTGTTGTTGGAACCGGGATCCGTATTGGATCCGGTATGGAATTCGGAGTGTTGTCGGAACCGGAATCCGGATTGGATACGGTATGAGAGTGGAGTCCAAAACTATGGTTTCAGATCCAATATTCCTTTTGAGCCAAGTTTTGGGGATCTGTTCCGAATATGTGTGCCTTATTATTCTTAATCTTTCAACCTCTTAGGTGTTCCATTTAGAAACCGGAAGCTACGTTGGAAGCATTTTGCAAGTCGTCAGGTGAGTTTTCTAACTAAACATGTATTTTAACGTGTTTCCTGAAGTAAGTCTGTGAACATAAAATGAAATGTTTATTTATGAAAATGCGTGTATGGAAGTTTACTTGAGATGTATGCATACATTAGTATTAGATGTAAATCGGCTAAGTCGGGGGTGTGGTCCGCCAGTGCTCATACCGGGGGGGGGGGGGGGGGGGGGGGGTTGTCCCGTTTATGCCATGGGAAATGTGACCCAGTAAGGCAGTGTGAGACTGACACGTTGTCACTTCCGGGTGACTTCAGTGTGCCATTTACATGTGTAGTGTTACATGAAAGTTTATTTAAAGTTGTTATCTATGAACGTTATGAACGGTTTTAAATATGCATTATTTTGAATTGTTGCTTCTCGAGGGAGCACACTAGGCCTCATGGTCTAACCCTTGCATTTTCCAAACTAAACCTTTTCAGGGAAGCAGATAGTAGGAAGCTCCGGTAAAAATTAGGAGAAGAATTAGAGCGTGGATGCTTCTAGAGATAGTGATGTCAATTATGCTACTTAGACTTTTATTTTATTCTCATTTGTGAATAGGGTGTTTTCGCCAACCTAGTTTTTGAGAGAGATGTATTGAGAATTTTGGGACCCCTTTTTGGGATGTTTTATATTCAATGCCATGTTATGCTTTAAAATTTGTTCGGGTTGTTACAATTGGTATCAGAGCCATAGTTTAAGGGATTTAGGTGACCGGACGGGCCTAGACTTAAATTGGGGGAGTAGAAATCACAACTGAGAATCAGGAATGCGTTAGGAGGGCACTATAATAGGGATAAGACTAATAGGGTAACGAGGACAGTCATATAAGGTAAGTTCGGGGTTACACCTGGCCAATGTAATTGCGAATTTACAGGTACATGTATGTGCTTAAATTTCCTTATTCTTCTGGAGCGGTAGTCTTAAGTAATTTATTTTGGTATGTTTCAGTAATCCAGTATGTCTGAAAGAACTTTGAGGAGTAGATCCGTGCCGGTGGTGGGTACAAATTCGGTCACGGGAGAGATTCGCGTGGAGGAAATTATTGAGGAGGAACCGGTGAATCCTCCAAGACGGGTGGCCACCCGCGGGAGTGGCGGAGGCCGAGGAAGTAGACGGGGAAGACCGCCGTTGCAAGCTACCTCTCAAGCGGTAGGGGTTGGCGTGGCAATCCGAGGAGGCAAAAAGATGCCGACCACCCGTCGAGCTAAGAGTGTGGGAGCACCTGAAGTGCGTGAGCCGTTGCATCAAGAAAGTACCGCCTCGGTAGGCGGAGGGAGTCAGTCGACCATCCCGAGGAGAAACCAAAACCAAGCGTTTGTGACTGAAGAGAAGTTTACTGCGGAAATGGGCAAACTGCAAGAGACATTGCAAGCATTGTTGGAAAATGAAGTTAAGACTACGTCGGAGGGACGAACTAAAAGTGAGAACGAGACGAGGACTGAGGCGTCTGGCCTACCTCCGACTGTCGTGGGAGATCATTCGTTGTCAACTTCGCTTGTGGCTAACGAATCGAAGACAATGGAAGGGTGTACCTTTAAGACTTTTGCGTCGTGCAAACCTCCATCATTCAACGGGGAACGCAATCCAGTTCTGGCTCTGAGATGGATACGTGAGATGGAGCTAGCTTTCGACACGAGTAAGTGTGCTGAGGAAGACAAGGTGTTTTTCGCCATGTCTATGCTGAAGGCAGATGCCATCTTCTGGTGGGATGTCAAGACTGGAGGTAAAGGTTCAGAGATAGCAAAGACAACTACCTGGGAATTGTTCTCTAAAAGATTCAAAGCTCAGTTTTGCCTAGTGGCGGCCAATAAAAAGCTCGAGGAGAAACTTCTAGGGTTGGAGCAAGGGACGATGTCAGTCCAAGAGTATACGTCAAAGTTTATTGAGAAAGCTCGGTTCGCCGAATTGTATGTGCCCACTGAGGAGAGGCGCATAGAGAGGTACATCTTGGGACTGAAGAGCAGTGTGAGGGAATTAGTATAGGTAAAGGATCCCGTTACTTTTCAGGCTGCGGTAGATACTGCGGAACTAACGGAAAAAGAGAAGAACAGGCAGATGTCGGTGAGAGTCGGAGATAAACGGAAGTGGGAAGGACCGAATCGTGATGTTAAGAGGCCGAGTGCTCCTAGACCCGAGCTGTGGGTGGGACCCGGATCTGGAGAGAAACCTTGTGGCAAGTGTAATCGGATGCATAAAGAGGAGTGTTTGGCGGATAAGGAAGGACGTTTCAAGTGTCGGAAGACGGGGCATATGGCACGAGATTGCCGAAGTTCGACGTCGTGTTATCAGTGCGGTTCACCAGACCATGTCAAGTTGGACTGTCCACAGTTGAAGAGGGGATTTGCTGGGGGTTATGGCAACAGTAGTGGATGGAGAGACAGAGATAGAAAGGTGGAGCCTGCTCGCGCGAAGGCGAGGGCTTTCCACATGTCGGCAGAGGAGGCGATGAATATGCCTGATGTGGTGATAGGTACTTTCCCTATTGACTCGACTTTTGCTAAAGTACTGTTTGATTCGGGCGCCAATCGTTCCTTTGTGTCGCCTAATTTTATTCGTAATTTGCAAATGAAACCCAAGAGGTTGAACTTTGGGTTTGAAGTAGAAGTAGCGGACGATAGTCGAGTCTGGGTGAAAGAGGTCTATGAGGGGTGTAGCATTGATGTAGATGGCCATTTGTTTCCTTTGTGTTTGTACCCTATGGGAATGGGGGAGTTTGATGTGGTTATAAAAATGGATTGGTTAGCGGATAACGATGCTAACATTGTGTGTAATAAGAAGTTGATTCGTATCGCCTTGCCTGACAAGAGGGAAGTAGTAATCTATGGGGATCGTCGAGATAGGAAGTCGTGTATGATATGTATGATGAAAGCTAGGCGATATCTGGGGAAGGGATGTTGTTTGGGCAAAATTTTATCAGTTTCGACCACGACCAAGGTGAGGAAAACACTTATTTTACTTCCCCATAGTAAGGTAAAATTATAGTAGTTTGTCCCTTGGTTAAAAGTCAAATCGTATGTTATCCACCTTACGACACTCCACCACGATGTCGTCTAGTTCTCACAACCGCCGCATAAGACCATGCGACCTCGACCAACTAACGTTCGTTATGACTGTTACGTTTGTTCAGTGTTTAATGCAGGAGCCAACGTCATTCATGACCAACGGCTACAACCAGTAAAGGGCCATTAACAGCATTAAAGACAACGTCCGTTACGACAGTTACGTAAAGCATTCAAGAAATCAATCAAAGCACCCGAAGGCTACAAATATAGAGTTCCATCATCATTGAAAGGGACCGCATCCAAGAATCACACTACGTACTCAAGAACATACGAAGAAAAGAACTTTCTCACAACAGATCACTATCGATGCACGACATCGACGCCCGACTCCCACGCTCAACGCATAGTTTTTACACACGACGCACATTGGTTTTACATTCGAAACACTTGTTACTTTACATTTCGAAGTCTTTCCTTCATTTGTATTGTAATCTCTGTACGATCGACACCTGAAACATAAGGACATCGCCCCTGTTTGGAGACCATAGTGCAACGACGACTTCTATAGTCGTCCGCGGGTTTTTTCCTCATTGAGGTTTTTCCCGCGTCACCAAATTCTCTGTCTCTTTTATACATTTTTTATATTAATCGCACACTTTGTCGAGATATTCTTTTCTTTAGTTGTTAAGCTCCACAATCAACCTCAAGTTGTACTTGTGTGCGATTTTTGGCATTAACAGATGTCTGGGGTATTTAGCTTACGTGCTAGATGCTAAGAAAGAGAAGAAGGGAGTGGGGGATGTACTTATAGTAAATGAGTACCCGGAAGTGTTTCCGGATGACTTGACGAGTCTGCCTCCAGATCGTCAAGTAGAGTTTAGAATAGATTTGATGCCTGGGGCGGCACCGATTGCGCGTGCGCCCTATCGTCTGGCACCGGCGGAAATGAAGGAGATGATGACGCAGTTGCAAGAGCTACTCGACAAGGGTTTCATTCTACCGAGCTCGTCGCCTTGGGGAGCGCCGATACTCTTTGTTAAGAAGAAGGATGGGTCTATGCGGATGTGCATAGACTATCGGGAGCTCAACAAGGTAACTGTTAAGAACAAGTACCCGCTTTCGAGGATCGATGACCTCTTCGACCAGTTGCAAGGCGCGAGCTATTTCTCGAAGATAGACTTGCAGTCGAGCTACCATCAGCTGAAGGTGAGAAAGGAAGACGTGTCCAAGACGGCCTTTAGCACAAGATATGGACACTACAAGTTTTTAGTTATGCCCTTTGGCTTGACTAATACCCCAACAGTGTTCATGGACTTGATGAACATGGTGTGTAGTACGTTGTTGGACAAGTGTATAATCGTCTTCATCGACGATATCCTGATCTACTCTCGAATCCGTAAAGATCACGAGGAGCATCTTCGGGCGGCGTAGGAATTGCTGAAACGTGAGAAGTTGTACGCTAAGTTCTTAAAGTGCGAGTTCTGGTTAAGAGAAGTTCAGTTTCTAGGACACATGGTATCGGCGGACAATATCAAAGTGGACCCCGCTAAGATCGAAGCTATTAAAGATTGGGAGCCGCCAAAGTCGCCATCGGAAGTGAGAAGTTTTCTTGGGTTGGCGAGCTACTACCGGAAGTTCATTCAGGACTTATCTCGATTAGCCACACCGTTGACCGCGTTGACGAGGAAGAACGTCAAGTTCGTTTGGACCGAAGCTCAAGAGGCCACATTTAAGAGGTTGAAAGAAAGTCTGAGCAGCGCGCCAATTTTGTCATTACCAGATGGATCAGAAGGTTTTGTAATTTACAGCGATGCTTCCAAGCTTGGGTTAGGGTGTGTACTGACGCAGAATGGGAAGGTGATTACCTACGCATCTCGACAGTTGAAAGATCATGAGAAGAACTACCCTACTCACGACATGGAACTAGCGGCAGTGGTGTTCGCTTTAAAGATATGGCGACACTACTTGTATGGAGTGAAGTGCCAGATCTACACCGATCACAAGAGTCTTAAGCATATTTTAGATCAAAAGGAATTGAACATGAGATAGAGGAGATGGATGGAACTAATGAACGACTACGACTGCAAAATCCTTTACCACCCGGGTAAAGCGAATGTGGTTGCCGATGCGTTGAGTCGGAAGGAGCGAGGGGAATCAACCAAAGTGGTGGCTTTTAGGGTCGAGGCGACTTCGGGTCTCCTGGAAGAGGTCAAAAAGTCTCAAGAGGAGGCATTGTTAGGAGATAATCTAAAGAGTGAAAGGATCGTTGGGGTTACGTCTTTGTTTAGTGTCAACTGTGGCGGGTTGAGGTGTATGAAGGACTGGGTGTGGGTTCCTAAGTTGGGGAACTTGAAAGTAAGTATTTTGGAAGAAGCGCATAGGTCGCGATATTCTATGCACCCAAGGACAAATAAGATGTATCAGGACTTAAGACAGTTTTACTGGTGGCCAGGAATGCAGAAGGACATAACCCACTTTGTGGAACGATGTGTGACGTGCCTGAAGGTCAAAGCAGAACACCAGCGACCGTATGGAGACCTTCAGTCTTTTGAAATACCAGTGTGGAAATGGGATAGCATAACCATGGATTTTGTTACGAAATTACCAAGGACTCCGAAGGGTCACGATGCAATATGGGTGATTGTGGATAGTCTTACCAAGTCCGCACATTTTCTTCCAATCAGGGAGTCTGACTCATTGGACAAGTTAGCACGGTTGTATATTAATGAGATCGTGTCGAGGCACGGGGTGGCGCGATCTATTGTCTCCGATCGTTATAGTCGGTTTACCTCGTCGTTTTGGAGAAGTATTCAACGAGAGTTGGGTTCGCAACTGAAGTTAAGCACAACATATCATCCCCAAACGGATGGCCAGAGCGAAAGAACTATTCAAACGTTAGAGGATATGCTCCGAGCTTGCATGATCAATTTCAAGGGGTCTTGGGAAGTACATCTACCTTTGATAGAGTTCTCATATAACAACAGTTACCACGTGAGCATTCAAGCAGCCCCATTCGAAGCCTTGTACGGACGAAAGTGTCGGACGCCGTTGTGTTGGAACGAAGTGGGAGAAAGACAGTTAGCAGGCCCATAAATTGTGCAAATGACTGCGGATAAGATAGAGCTAATCCGTGAGAAGATGAGGGTCGCGCAGGACCGACAAAGAAAGTATGCAAACAAAAGAAGGAAACCTATCGAGTTCCAAGTGGGGGACAAAGTAATGTTGAAGGTCTCGCCTTGGAAGGGAGTAGTGCGCTTCGGAAAGAAAGGAAAGTTGAGGCCAAGATATGTGGGGCCTTTCGTTATTATGGAACGAGTTGGAACAGTAGCCTACAAGTTCGATCTACCGGAAGAATTAAAGGGAGTTCATCCAACATTTGATGTTTCAAACCTGAAGAAGTGTTTGGCCGAAGCAGATGTGGCCATTCCATTAGAGGATATCAACATTGATGAGAGGTTGACTTACGTAGAGGAACCGATAGAAGTTGTGGACAGTAAGGTTCAGAAATTGAGGAACAAGGAGATCAGATTAGTAAAGGTTCAGTGGCGGTATCATAAAGGACAAAAGGAAACTTGGGAGGTAGAAGCGGACATGAGGTCCAAGTACCCTCAGCTTTTTGACGATGGAATTCCGGGGACGGAATTCTTTTGAGGGGGAGGTATTGTAATAACCGAGTCTCAAAATTGAAGAAAACACAAGAAATATGGGAGTAAAGTGTAACTTGGTAATTTGAGGGACCGTAGTGTAAATTCGTTGGAAGGTATAAAAACCTCTATTTGGGCACAAAGCCTTAGAAACTATCATTTCTTACTTGGCGGCTATGTGTAAGAGCTGAGAAGAAAAAAGCTTATTGCAACCTGCGATTTGGGAAAAGAAAGAGAAGAAGAGGAACCTCCATCAATCAATTCAAGGTAATCCCTACCATCTCATATTATTTGTTGATTTAGTAGCTGGAATTGTTGAGCAGAATTTTATGGTCTGAGTATTTGATTAGTTGGTAAGAGTAGGTCTGATTGTAGTTTTCCGACCTTAAAGGAGAGTTAAAGGGATTGGATTAATCACCATGTCGAGTAGGAGACTTAGAAATTGAATTGGGAAGGGTTAATCCTTGACCCTTGTTTTGAGCAGTGTCGGCAATCGTCCTCGCTAGGTCACGAAATTGACTAATCCGGAATAGGGTGATTCCGGAATAGGATCCGGAATAGATGATTTCCGGTATAGAATCCGGAGTGTTGTTGGAACCGGGATCCGGGATCCGGTATAGAATCCGGAGTGTTGTCGGAACCGGAATCCGGATTGGATCCGATATGGAACCGGAATCCAGATTGGATCCAGAATGAGAGTGGAGTCCGAAACTATGGTTTCGGATCCAGTAGTCCTTTTGAGCCAAGTATTGGGGATCTGTTCCGAATATGTGTGCCTTATTATTCTTAATCTTTCAACCTCCTAGGTGTTCCATTTAGAAACTGGAAGCTACGTGAGAAACATTTTGCAAGTCGTCAGGTGAGTTTTCTAACAAAACATGTATTTTAACGTGTTTCCTTAAGTAAGTCCGTGAACATAAAATGAAATGTTTATTTTATGAAAATGCGTGTATGGAAGTTTACTTGAGATGTATGCATATATTGTTATTAGATGTAAATCGGCTAAGTCGGGGGGTGTGGCCTGCCAGTGCTCATACCGGGGGGTGTCCCGTTTATGCCATGGGAAGTGTGACCCAGTACGGCAGTGTGAGACTGACACGTTGTCACTTCCGGGTGACTTCATTGTGCCATTTACATGTGTAGTGTTACATGAAAGTTTATTTAAAGTTGTTATCTATGAACGTTATGAGCTGTTTTAAATATGCATTATTTTGAATTGTTGCTTCTAGAGGGAGCTCACTAGGCCTCATGGTCTAACCCTCGCATTTTCCAAACTAAACCTTTTCAGGGAAGCAGATAGTAGGAAGCTCCGGTAAGAATCAGGATAAGAATTAGAGTGCGGATGCTTCTAGAGATAGTGATGTCAATTATGCTACTTAGACTTTATTTTTATTCTCAGTTGTGAATAGGTTGTTTCCGCCAACCTAGTTTTTGAGACAGTTGTATTGAGAATTTTGGGACCCCTTTTGGGATGTTTTATATTCAATGCCATGTTATGCTTTAAAATTTGTTCGGGTTGTCACACCTTGAAAGCTTAATAGTTTAATCGGGATTATCACTGATCGTGCATTGTTGATACTTGTTAATGCCAAAAATCACCCAAAAGAACAACTTAAGGTTGATGTGGACTTTTAACAACTAAAGAAACGTATCTCAAGACCAAGCAACACAATCGCAAGGAAAAAGTAAACAAGACAAGAGATTTGGTGACGCGGAAAACCCCAAAACGAGGGAAAAAAACTCGGTCGACTTGTGAGAGTCGACGGTGCACTATAGTGTTGGGATTTTATGTTCAAAACTTGGGTTTCAAAAACTCATAAGAGGTAAAAATATTACGCAACGGAAGCAAAAATTTGAACAAAACATAAAACCATTTTATTCCCACCAAGGATCTTGTTATACGCAAGAAAAGATAAATAAATAAACATAAGAGAGTTTAAAGCTTACAACCTTTGTAGTCCTTTGGTTTCTCATGGGAGGTTGGATGTTGGTGATGAATGTAGAACCCAAAAGAGAGCTCCTCTAGCGGTATCCACCACAAGCAATAACACCTTCTTCTCGGAATGCTAGTTCCTTTTCTTTCTTGATGCAAGAACTCTAAACAATCACTACAATAGTCTTGAAGAGGAAGAACACAAAACACACACACACACACACACACTATGTGTGTGTTTCGGCCGTGAATTAGAGAGAGGAGGGAGAGAGAGCCAAAAATTAAATCCCTTGCATTTTCCAAGTATTCTCTTCCTTTTGTCCAAAAGCACAATCCAAGTAAGCCATTCCTATTGGACCACAAAATGGTCCAATGAAATTAGAGGCTTCCATGCATATTTGCATTTAGGACCCCTCTAGTTTAAGTTTAGTTAAAATCATTATTTTAACTATTTAAACTTATTCTATATAGTCCCTCCTTTTAAATTCTAGTTAAATATGAACTCGTCTTATTTTAATAAATAAGAATCTTTCATTTGCATCTAATATTATAAATTATATTCAATAATATAATTAATAATATTTATCAAGAATTAATAATATTTATCAAGAATCAATATTCTTATAAATATTAATTCGGTGTCTACTTGTTGTTCGGTGTGACCCTATAGGATCATATATTACCGGTAATATTATTTTATAATCATTCTTGAGCATATAGAACCAACAATCTCCCACTTGCTCAAGATTGCATTATAGAATGATATAGACAGTGGTGGACGTCTAGCAACATCTCACTGCCCCCAGCAATGTATGAATGTAAGTGCCATTCAACAACATCCAATTCCCACGAGCTCATAGCTTCAATTGATGTATAAGGTGTGGTATCAGTTGTCCCTTTGTTTAGACATCATGTTGAACATGAGACATGGATCACTATCATTCTTATCTATTGTTCAACTTTTGGTAAGGCGCCTTTGATGTCTCACTCTTAACATATTTAGAGAAACAAATCCCATCTTGACTACATACGCCTCTCATGCAGTTCATGTCATTCAAATAATGGCCTTTATAGCTGCCTTTTTCAAGAACAACGGTTAACCATATCAAGGCATAACACTCCCTACATTTGAGTCCCAAATATGCATCTCAGGTCGAAGGATACAAAGATACTACCTTTATTCAAGACACACTTATGACGACGATCCATGAGGTGATCTTGAAACGGGTCAGGTCCAATACTTGTTCCCTAACAAGTACCTATGAACTTGGTTGCAACACTTTGCCACTTTTACTCTTAAAAGTCAACCAATCCAATTCATATTAGTCTTACTTCATAGTTGCTCCCACAACTATGATCGACTATGGACATTTTGAATAACTAATTTATTCAAGGATTTAAACATGCTAATATAGAACACAACAAGTATGAAAAGATCATATCCTATATATCTAACTAAATACTATACTTGTTGCCTAACCTGTTCCAATATCCAAATACTAAATTCAAATCAAATCCCATCACTAGAATAACGAAGTCCTATAGCTCAAACATGACACTTCAAGTTTAGCTTATGAAAGGAGCTTCGTGAATGGGTTCATCCAGAAACTTAATTTGTTTAAACTTTGTGAACACTAACATCTCCATCTTTAACTTTATTCCAAATATAGTTAAATGTTTGGAGTAGATGCTTGGTACTCTGATGTGAGATAGGGTCCTTTAGCTTGCGTAATGGCATCCACATTCTCATAAAAGATTTCTAGGTAATCCTGAATGGGAGGCATCTACCTAGCTTTTCAATGAACTCTTTCATCCAAGCATCTTTCTTTTGCAACTTCTAAAACAGCAGTGTATTCTTATTTTGTAGTGTATTATGCAATTTGATCTTCGCTTTGAACCTTTTCAAATGAACTACTTCTTCATACATAATGAAGACAATCCCCTTTTGTGGTCGAGAACCTTCTCGATCTTTGTTGAAGCTATCATCAGTGTAACATCTTACTATGGTCTTCTTCCAACCCTCAATTAAGGAATACTTCCTTAGTTCTTCGTAAGTACCTTAAAATGTTATTTACAGTCATCCAATGACCTTCCCTCGTATTTGGTTGGTATCTCCTTCTAATGCTCCAAGGCATTATGATACACTCGATCTAGTGCATGTCATGGCACATATGATAGATCCAATTGCCGAAGCATATGGAATTACCAATCATTTAATCTAGCTCAGCCTTTGTGCTAGAACATTGAAACATGTCAAAATGATGTCATATCATACTTGCAAGAAACTACCCTTAGAGCCTTGCATCTTAAACCTTTCAAGACAATGTCAACATATGCACTTTGACTTAAACCTATAAGTCATCTTGATCCAATCTTTAAAGATCTATCTTTCATGAATAAAATTAGCTTTTTCTAAGTCTTTTATTAAGGAAATACTGTCCGAGCAAAAACATGATGTTTTGCTAAGTCGGAAAGTTAATTTCCAAATACTGGTATGTCTTGCACATACAAGATCAAGAATTTTACTGCGCTCCCACTAGTTCTAGTAAAATGCATGAGTCATCTTATATTTTGATGAAAATTAGACTTTTAATTTTTCTGTCAAAATGAAGACTTCTGCTTTGTGATACTTGTACTGATCCATGAATGGATTGTATCTCAGTGTTCATGACTCTAAGCCACTCATCAGATTCAGAATCTGACATAGCACTTTAGTAGTTGATGGGCTTACTAGAAACCTATCATACATCATTCTTCATAAGTCATGAGAAAACGATATTTCTCGAATTTCTAAATGATTCTACTAGATTTGCGAACACTTGGTGCTTTTACTAAGTTTCTGATCAATCAAATTGCTCATTTTTAACAACCTTTGTTTGATAACTAGTGCCAACCAATAAGTGCATTAGGTTATAAGGTTCTTGATTCCCTTCAAGATCCTTAAATCTCCCATTTGCCTTGCCCATTAAAAAACTTGCTTTCTAAGAACTTGGCTTTGGAACAATAAACAGTTTTATTGTTTGTGGGATTGTAGAATTGGTATCTTAAACAATTTATTGAATATTCTACAATATATGCACTTAGTAGATTTTGGGTCGAGCTTACTTGAAGCTTATGGTCTTACATGAGCTTCATAAACCCACACCTTCAACTAAGACTAAGGATGAAAAACTTTCATACGAAATCTTATAAGGTGTCTTGACTACCCTTTTGGTTGGTATCATAAAGTACGGTTTACAGTAACTAGGGCAGAAATTCCGAATTGATATATGAATAGTACTTCTACTCATGATAGAGCGAACCATATCAAATAAGGGTCGGTTCATCCTTTCGGATATAAATAATGAAACGGTGTTCCGGATGAACCAAGTTGTGAGACTAACCCACAATTTCTAAGATGATCCAAGAGTTCTTGGTTTAGTTACTATCCTCATATATCAGAAAAGACTTTAATGGTCCTGCTGAGTTGTTTTCTTAATCTTCACTTGAAACAACTTGAATCATATCAAAAGCTTCACGCTTATGTTTCATAAACATAATTTCAACGTTTGAAATCGTCAGTGAAGATATTGTATTACCTATCACCATATTTAGACTTGGTTTTGGAAAACCACATACATCAGCATGTATTAGTTCAAAACAAAAACTTTTCTCCTTTTTAATGACCAGAGAAAAGTGGATATATTCAACTTATCAAGATCGCATATTTCAAATGTAACATTCTCATCTTCCTTCAAAATACCACACTTTTGAAGTTGAGATATGCGATTATTTTTTACTTGATGAGTTGACTATTTCATGTGTAGACTTGATTCAAATCACATTTGAGTCTTATGGCGTTTATATAGAACTATGTTTTAGAAAGCTTTTGAGATTCACTTTATTATTCAATTAAGAATACTAGTTCTCGAAATAGAATAATTTATTTTTGAATATGAATGTAATCGTTTCAAAAACGGTTAAGTGAATTTCACTCAATCAATAAACATGTGACTAAATAATAATTTAGTCAAACTAAATTCAAATATTGTTCGAAACAAACATTGTTTAATTATACAAGCCAAATGGTTTCAAAATAAAATCTCTTATAAGCTTGGTATGCAATCTTGCTTCCTTGCTTATATGGATCACCATTTTGCTTCTCATTCAGTCACTTACCTTTCTTGATCATCTGTAACATATTACAATAGTGAGTTCTACACTTAGTATCAAATACACACGTGCAAGATAGAGAGGTAAAAGTTCTATCTAAAATATAGATACTTGAAGGACTTTAACATTTATTTCTCAGAAGGGCAATCTCCTCTTCTATGACCAATGTTGCCACATTTATCATATGTAACTGTTACCATGGGTAGATTTCTTTCAGCAGTTTCTAGCATCGTATGCAATTCTGGAACTGAAATCTTCTCGAGGTCTATATTCAGATTTTCGACAAAAACATCAAATGCTTTGGTCAGAGATTTGAGGATCACATTTACGGCTCTCCCATTGCAATAAGGATAGCCAAGTCTATCCAAATAGTCAAGGTGTGTCCTCATTTTGTGAATATAAGAGCTTACATCTTCGCCTTCCTCCATCTTTGTCCTGTGAAGTACCCCAATAGAATTGAAGCATTCACGGACCATATACACTTGGTAATATTCCCGTAATCAGTTTACCATGTCAAATGCCCTCAGTGGAAACATTTCCATTCTTTCTAGCAAGGATGGAACCATGATTTCAAGCATAAGACGTGATACATCGATTGAATCATCATTATGTTTCAATCAAGTATCGTGAGCTTCTATGGAGGTAAGAGGAGGTTCTTGAGGACGAGGTATAATAAGTACATATGATTTGTTTTCACGTCTGAGAACGTGTCTCAATTTGTGAAACCAAATCGGGAAGTTTTGAGTGGTTAACTTTTCTTCGTTAAGAAAACCTTTTAGGGATGTGTCAATCGTAGTGGTTGCATTTTGGGCCATCTACAGAATTTTAACAAAGTTAATATAGTATTTTCAATATTATTTATTAAGCAAATTAATTACCCTTTCATTTTCTAAAAACATTAATTTGCATAAAATCTAGGATCCAACGTTGCAAAACAAATGAAACGGTTAGGTGACCTTTATCCCGTCCATTTAATCCAACAAGGTAGATAACGTTTATCGATTACATCGAATGTAATTCCTAGCGTTATGGGATCCTTAACAACGTTTGTTAATTGGCATGTTTGATCCCATCTATGCCTTGGGCTTCTAATGCTTAGGTGACCTTTATCACAAAAGATTCCCAATCAAGTCATCCTTCTTGAGACAACATGTGAAACTCACATCCATGCGGTTAGGTGACCTTTTTCCCACAAGGACATAAGAATCACCTCATCCATCTCAAGACAATCCAAGTGGTTAGGTGACCTTTATCCCACAAGGGTGTCATAGTGACGTATTGAGTGTTTCTCAAAAGGACGACATAGACTTGCGTTCAAAAAAGGGATTTTGGATGTATTACAATTCTAGTTTTGTAAACATTCTTGTATCATGTGTTAGTATTCAATAAGATATGGTACTTTATTTAAAATCTTATTTCTCATTTAAATGGTTCCTTTTAGTTAAATAAAATCTCTATTTTAACAACTATATATGATCA
Organism: Saussurea involucrata; assembly: GCA_033807775.1. Taxonomy (NCBI): domain Eukaryota; kingdom Viridiplantae; phylum Streptophyta; class Magnoliopsida; order Asterales; family Asteraceae; genus Saussurea; species Saussurea involucrata. The sequence goes on along the minus strand of CM066317.1, from coordinate 50,749,658 downwards.
TTTGTTAATATCATATATTAACGTTTGAGTTTGATCATAATAAGAACCATTTATAGTCTTTTAATAAACACTTTTATTATTAGACTATGAGTTTGTATGAGTTTCAAAATCTACATTTAAACTCTTTTATAAAATTCAAAATCTCAATTTTAATTTTAAAACTTATAGTACCATATTATTGCATGCATCCAATAATCAAGGTACTCTTTTAAGAAAAGAAAAAAAACTATTTCTCATAAATGGAAAAATTTAAAATCTCCATTTTAAATAATTTGGTTCAATTAAAAAAATACAATTTTTTAAAGTTACGTCGTTTTAAGTAAACAATTTATATAGAACGTATTTGAACCAATTTGCATGTCATTAATTTAAAATCTCCATTTTAAATATTGGTTGATATAAAATCTCTATTTTGATCTTGGTTCATTTAAAATCTAATTTTAAAATTTGTCGCTTCAACTTTAAACAATTTTAAATAAGTGCGTTTGAACCAATTTTATGTTCTTTACTAGCATGCAATATCCTATATTTTAACGCATCAAAAAGAACATAATCAACCATAAACATGCAAAAGAATGTGCATAAAGCAAAACCATTTCTAATGACATTTCTTGTTAGCCAAAACAAGAAATGCCAAGTCCATTCCTAAGGGACAAAAGTAAAAAAAACTTCAAGCTCCCACTTGCTTTAGCATCTCTATGCAAACAAGACATCAAGCTCCATCTTCAAGCTCCATGTTGGTCTTCATCTTGTTACATTTTGTAAATAAATAAAAACTAGTTCTAACAACTAATCTAATACTTACAAAATGAACAATAGGACATGAAATAATAAAACCTATTTACTATTACAAACCAACATGAATAATAAGAAAAATTAAAAGAACAACACAACAACCAACATATTGGTCCATGGCTTGTTTATGCACATATTTCTCATAAATAACATAAAACAACACTTTGTATTTGTTAGGCAACTTTTATGTAACAAAAATGCATGTTAAAATTTTGTTACATAAAATATATATATAAAAAAAATACAAACAAGTTGCCTAAAAGCCATGTATGAACTTTTCATATAAAAAATGAAATTTTACCCATGGCTTCCAAAAACAAGTTTTATCCAAATAAAACCTTTTTATCTAATCATGCATTATAACATAGGCTCTGATACCACTTGTTGGGATTTTATGTTCAAAACTTGGGTTTCAAAAACTCATAAGAGGTAAAAATATTACGCAACGGAAGCAAAAATTTGAACAAAACATAAAACCATTTTATTCCCACTAAGGATCTTGTTATATGCAAGAAAAGATAAATAAATAAACATAAGAGAGTTTAAAGCTTACAACCTTTGTAGTCCTTTGGTTCCTCATGGGAGGTTGGATGTTGGTGATGAATGTAGAACCCAAAAGTGAGCACCTCTAGCGGTATCCACCACAAGAAATAACACCTTCTTCTCGGAATGCTAGTTCCTTTTCTTTCTTGATGCAAGAACTCTAAACAAGCACTACAATAGTCTTGAAGATGAAGAACACAAAACACACACACACTATGTGTGTGTTTCGGCCGTAAATTAGAGAGAGGAGGGAGAGAGAGCCAAAAATTAAATCCCTTGCCATTTTCCAAGTATTCTCTTCCTTTTGTCCAAAAGCACAATCCAAGTAAGCCATTCCTATTGGACCACAAAATGGTCCAATGAAATTAGAGGCTTCCATGCATATTTGCACTTAGGACCCCTCTAGTTTAAGTTTAGTTAAAATCATTATTTAAACTATTTAAACTTATTCTATATAGTCCCACCTTTTAACTTCTAGTTAAATATGAACTCATCTTATTTTAATAAATAAGAATCTTTCATTTGCATCTTATATTATAAATTATATTCAATAATATAATTAATAATATTTATCAAGAATCAATATTCTTATAAATATTAATTCGGTGTCTACTTGTTGTTCGGTGTGACCCTATAGGATCATATATTACCGATAATATTATTTTATAATCATTCTTGAGCATATAGAACCAACATATAGTCGCCAATCAGGGGCGAAAGTTCTTTTGTAACAGATGTTTTGTGTACAACAGATTACAAATAAATGTAGAAATAGACTTAGTCGTTTGTAAATGTCGTGTGTCCTGTGTAAATCGTGCGAAATAAGTTGCTGTCGTGCGGAACTGCTTTAGCGATATTTGTTCGAATGCTTTGTAGATTGCTGTGTTTTCGATGTGTAATTGCTTAGAAAGTAGATGGAGCAGATGTAAATCGGATTAGATTAGATTGCCTTTTTCAGTTGCACCACAGGTCTTTATATAGCTTTCGCTGGTCATTAAATGTGTCTTTATGGCGCGCTTCGTAACCGCTGTCGGGCTTTAAATGCCATTGATGATTCGTCCGTTACTGGTCGTTTGCACCATGAATGCTCGTGGACCTGCATTAATGAACAAAGAAACGGGTGTTGACTGTTAACGGTTAGTATAATCGTACGACCGTCGTAAGTCTCATACGTCGGTCGTACGGAACGTACGACCAACATAAAACACACGACCGAGTACACGTCTATAAACAACTTGTAAGACCTGATCTTAATACGAGAGTGGTCTTATGAAAATGTTATCTGAGTTTTCTAGCGTCGGTCGTTAGGTGTAATTTTTTACCCAAACAGTTTGCCCCCAAAATTTGAATTTTAGTCGAGAAATTCGAATTTTAAATCTGACGATGTGTTTCGACACGTGTCGCGCGGGGAGAGTGTATGGTCGAATTCCAACTGTTTGGGCAAAACATCACGTCGCTCGACCGCGACCAGAACAAGTAAGACGTATGATTAGGGACTATATCTTGTATTAAGATGAGGTCTCGACAAAGACCCAGAACACCATCGTCGTCCCTCATAAAAGGCAAGTCGAGAGTTCCTTACGACGCTCGACCATAGCGTCACCCGATCCGCACGACTATTACATAAGGACGTGCGACCTCGACCAAAACTAACGTTAACCATGACTGTTACGTTTGTTAAGTGTTTAATGCAGGAGTCAAAGTCATTAAGGAGAAACGGATATAACCGACGCAACCATCAACGATCGATAGCCGTAACGGACGAAGATCATCATGGATAATCACTCCGGCAACCGTTTCCAGCCGTTGATCAAAGCATTAATGGAGCTAATTAATGACGCGAAGACTATAAATATCAAGCTCAATCAACATTTCAAGACATCGAATATCCGGCGATTAACAACTGAAGCAATATTCAAGAACACCTGAAGTGAAGAACCATTGTTATAAGTATCGCTCTCGACGCACGACAACAGCCCTCGACCAGCAGTTCACACTTTGTTTCGTACACGACAAACACCTGTTTTTACATTCAAACACTTGTACTTTACATTTCAAAGCATTTTCTTCATCTGTATTGTAATCTCTGTACGATCGACACCAGTATCCAAGGACATCGCCCCTGATTGGTGACCATAGTATAGCGACGACACCCACTGTCGTCCGCAAGTTTTTTCCTAGTTTGAGGTTTTTCCTGCGTCATCAAATCCCTTGTTTCTTTATTTTTATCCTCGTCACACGTCTCGTCGAAAGATTCTTTCTTTAGTTGTTTAAGTACATGTTAATGCCAAAAATCGCACCAAAGGGACAACTTAAGGTCGATGTGGACTTAATCAACTAAAGAAAGGATCTTTCGACGAGACGTGCGACGAGGGAAAAAATAAACGAGACAAGGGATTTGATGACGCAGGAAAAACCTCAATCGAGGAAAAAACCTGCGGACGACAAGGAGTGTCATCGCTGCACTATGGTCGCCAACCAGGGGCGATGTCCTTGGTACTGGCGTCGGTCGTACGATGATTACAATACAAATGAAGGAAATACTTCGAAATGTAAAGTACAAGTGTTTAAATGTAAAAACAGGTGTTTATCGTGTGTGAATACAAAGTGTGAACTTCTGGTCGAGGGCTGTTGTCGTGCGTCGAGAGCGATACTTGAGCTTTTCCTTCTAGTGTTCTTGAGTTCGCTGTAAGGTTATGGCTTTCAATACTTGATCTCCAGAGTTTGAATGTTCTTTGCTATGAGTTTGGATGATTTTCTCTGCCGTTTGGTGATGTTTGCTGATGTATATTAGATGTTAACTGATGCCCCTTGATGTGAAGACTTAGCTTGGTATTTATAGTCTTCGTGCTATTAATCAGCTCCATTAATGATTTGATCAACGGCTACAACGGCTGGAAACGGTCGCCAGAGTGATTATCCATAATGCTCTTCGTCCGTTACGGCTGCTTGCTGTTAATGGCTTTGACTCCTGCATTAAATACTCAACAAACGTAATAGTCAAGGTTATCGTTAGCTTTGGTCGAAGGTGCAATGATCTTACTCGATGGTCGTACGGGACGGGCGATGCTATGGTCGAGCGTCAAGGGAGACGTACGACTTACTTTTTACGGGAGACGACGGATGTTTTCTGGGTTCTTGTCGAGACCTTATCTTAATACAAGATTTGGATTATAACGTGCGTCTTACCTGCTCTGGTCGTGGTCGCACGACGTGATTTTTTGCCCAAACAGTTTGCCCCCAAAATTTGAAAATTGAATGTCAAATTTAAGTTTTAAATTTTGCTTGTCAAACACTTAGGCTCGTGACCTGGGTTGAGGGACTTACCTGGTTGTCGTGGAACTGGACCGGTTCGCCTTTAACTGAACGAGAAGTTGAAAAGGGAACGAGGTCGGGACGTCATGCTGACGTACGATGATGCTTTCCAGCTGCCGAGGACAGGTGTCGACGATCCCTGTTGTCATACGAAAGGACGGGGATGCGCGGCGGTTATCCAGGGATTCGATCTAACCCTGTTTTTCAGTCTAAATAGGGATTTTGACGGATCATTTCCTTATTTCGCCCTTGAATATTTTGTGCTGTGATTTCCTTGCCATTCTTTGTCTGATATCTTCCAAACTTGTGAAAATCTCTGACTTGGTTAGGTTTCTTCGAGGGTTATCGCGCTTATAAGTAAGGTACGATTTCTCTGACTTCTGCAAATTTTGTTTAGAAATGTCGAGGGATCCTGAGAGTGTTATTCAAGAGTCATCGGACCTCCGGGACTTTAGAAATTTAGCGAAAATTCCTGCGTGGGTCGAATTGATCCGTCCAGGTCATATCCGATCAAACGAGTGTCCCGAGGGGTACATCATAATCTATGAATACCCTTTTAAGATAGGTTTCGAATGGCCTTTTTCTCCTCTGGCCAAGGCGTTTATGTTAGAGTTTGACTTGGCACCGAGTCAGTTGATGCCCCAGTTCTGGCGAGTCGTACGAGTGATCGAGCGTGCTACTAAGAAATGGGATTCTCCCATGAATGTACATGACCTCCTCTCGGCTTATCAAGCCAAGATGGACGAATGTCATCGATGTAGTTTACATTCTAGGTTGAAGGGCGATCGCGTTTTGGTCTTAGGGACGGGTGTGAACGACCGTGGGTGGAAGTCTCGATATGTTTTCGTGCGTAAGTTGCCCCTTGACTCTGAGAGTGAGTGGATTAGGACGAGCCGGAGTACGTCGGGTGAGCCTCGTTATTTCATTTGGCGTGCGCTGTAGATGATTTACATATGATTTTTAACTCGTTTTTTGTATGTTGATAACCATAAAATTCGAAGTCGTGAAGCCAGACGCTAACTCTCAAGCGAAGATCAATTCATTTTTAGAATTTAGCGTCGCCGAGAGGTCTTTCGTCGTGCAACACTCGGCGGATGACGACGATTTAGAATCTTCCGGAGAGAATCAGGGGGAGAAGTGTGAAGAGAAAGGAAGAGAAGAGGAAAAAGATAAGTCGAGAGGAAGGAGAGGGATGACGGGTAAGTTTTATTTTCCTTTTCTTCCTATGTTACCTTGAGTCTTTTTCCTTTGCGTGCTTTATGACATTCCCTTTTTTTCCAGGAGAGTCTCATCCTAAAGTGTTGAATGTTTCTGCTAAGAGAGCAGCTGAGCTGGAGCGTGCTCGTCAGGGCAGAGAAAAGAGGCTAAAAGACATGTCTGCTGGCCTTGAAATTCCGAAGAAGACGAGGATGACGACTCCGAGGGAGTCATCGGATGGGGTTAATGACTCGTCGAGAGTCGCTTCACCTGAGAAGGTAGGGGTCGGATCACCTAAGAAGGTGATTGTAGCGACACCCATCAATTTTGCGCCTCCGGCGGAAACGGTGAAGTCCCTGTCTGCCGCGTCGAATCCTTTGTCAGCCGACAAGGGCAAGGATCACTCGACGGGAGGGGAGAAGGTCACGACGGTCAACTTTACGCTTCCATCGGACTTTATGACAGGTGATGTCCTAGACGGGACGAACCTGTTCCCTCACCTGGATCAATTCCTGCTTCCATCTTTCAGGGAGCGTTTTGAGGGGTTTCCTATCGAGGAGACGGGTGCCCATGTAGCCGGCTTGTCGTTCATGGTAAGTCTTTCTTTCAAGACTTAGTTTGTCTAGGCCCAGACTTCGTTGTCGTTGTCCACTGATGATGTCTGTCTTTTATGTTTTCGCAGGCACTTCAGGCTTCCTTGGCCTAGCCAAGTGGAACGGCGAAGGTGAAAGATCTCTTGTCTGCTGCACGTGAAAGAGAGAAAGCGGCGCTGGATAGAGCGAGTGCCTCTACAAGTCGTGCTGAGGATTTTTCGAAGCGGCTTGACGACGCTTTAGAACATTTGAAGATCGTTCATCTTGCCAAGGAAGATCTTAGTCATCGTCTGACGCAATCCTTGTCCATGACTGCTGAACAAAGGGAGGAGATGGAAAAAATTAAGGAATCTTTGGTCGTTGTTTCAAAAGAGGCTGAGGATTATAAATCCAAGGTAGAGAGTTTGGAGAAAGAAGTGCAAGCTGCAAAGGACGAGGGTAAGTCGGTTTTTGCCATAGCTCGTCTGACTGCTCGGGCGGCGATCATGCGACGACATTTGCTGGGGAAAGACCCTCTTGCTTCGGCGAAGGAGGAGCTGGACATCTATCTGAATGGTGTTGGGACCGAGAGGGATCTTGACTCGGATGATGAGAAGGATGCTGAGGAGGAGGTGGCAGGCGAAAGCCTTCAGGACGGGACTTCGGGCATGAATGCGACGGATGCTCCTCCTTTAATTTAAGAATTTTATTTTGTTTGCTTTGCTGCTCGATCGTTGGGGGTCGAGTGTGTACCTGACGATCTTTTTAAATGCACTTTTTGTTTGAACTTGTGCTTTATTCAAATCACATTGGTTATGAATTTGATCATAAAATACATATGAAATCATGCGACTAAGGTATTTATTGTAATACGATGATAAGAACGTAAAACAAATATAAAAACACGCGATTAAAGCATCCATTCAGTGTACGAAAGTTAAGAAACTTAGGGGTAAATTCGTTTAGACTCTGTGATCGTACGACCAGATTGTACAGTGAGTTTGTGTCGTATGCCCCTATGGAGAAATGATCAAGTTAGAGACCTGATCGTTAATGTCGTTCGACCTTGCGATATTAAAGTCATATAGTAGACTTAATGATTACTTCCGTGCGATTCTGCGATAATCTGTTGTGCGATTCTGCGATAAAACGATGTCGGGGGTTGGTCGTTGGCTGGCCAACGACCCTCCGATGCTTAAGTCAGTAGACGTTTTGTGAGAAAAAATTGTATGAGAAAGAGCTAGAGAACGTACCATTTCAGACTCTCTTTATTTGCCCCCTGTCATTTATTACCGTATCCTTTTTGGGAGGAAAAGATAGGTTTTAAATGACAGAATGACACAGAGAAATATTGTCCTACGGTCGAATATGTTGTCGTGCGACGAGGCACCATAGTAGATTTATCCCTGTGGAAAAGATATTAATTTAGGGAAAGAAGAACGAACCTATCGAGAGCTTGATCTTGCGACTTCAGTTTATTTTCTCGGCTTCAAGGTAGACTTGTAGCATTCACGAGCGACTCCTGGATTCCCCATGGCGTAGGGAATTTCAATTGACAACTTTTGCATGCTCGGGAGTCGACGGTCGATGGCCATTAGCTGGAACAGCGACATCGTCGATGATGTCCTTGAGGTTTCCTTTCGGGAAATGATATGCTAGTTCCTTCTTCAATGCGATACACTCGTCTGTCGCATGACCATGATCGGCATGGAAGTCGCACCACTTTGATTTGTCTTTCTTAGCATCGTCCAGGTCGGATTTCTTTGGCCATCGAATGGTAGCTTGGGAACCTTTCAGAGCTTCGACTAATTCCTTAGCAGATCCTTTGAATCCGTAAGATGATATCTTGGGGTACTGAGTGAACTTAGTCGCGGTCTTGGCCTCTGATTTCGTCTTGAAACGAACATTTGAAATTTGGCGCGCTGGCTCTATTTTGGAAACAACCTTTGGCTTGAACTCTGGCTTTCTTACGCCTAACGACTTATTGTCGTTAGTGTGTTTGCGACGAAAGGCTGCATCGTCTTCGACCGTCATATATGCTAAGGTTCGAGCTCGGACGTCTTCGAAAGTCTCTGGGGGATACTTGGTCAGATCGATATATAGACCTGAACTATCGTCTAGACCACGCTTATAGGCTTCGATCGCGGTTTTGACGTCGCATTGATTCTATTGAAATAACTTCGAATAGACTCATTAGCTTTCTGCACGATGTAATATAGGTCGCTGGTCTGCTTCTCCATCTTACGACTGCTGGTGAATTGCTGGGAGAACTGGTTAACCAACTCAGCAAACGACCCGATGGACTTGGGTTTGAGATTGATTAACCATTGGAGAGCTGGACCAGTGAGAGTTGCTCCGAAACTCTTACACATGCATATTTCCTGGTACATAAATGGGATCGAGATCGTCCACATGAGCTGCTTGTACTGCGCGACGTGCTCAATCGGATCAATCACCCCAGAATATTTGGGAGTGAAGGCAGGAATGTTATACTTCTTTGGGACCTCGACGGTGGCAATCTCGTCGATGAAGGGTGACACCTGATACCCCGAGAGAGGCTCAAAGTCGACAGGCGCGGCTGCCCCAGGCAACTTGGCGAGCAAGGACAAGACGCGCTCATTTTGGTCTTCTAACATCTTCAAACGTTGGGCGACGGGATCGTTAAGATCAGGATTTGCCCCTGTCGAGGGATTGGTCCCTGGACTAGTGCCATTACCATACAACGAACCATTGGTGTCCCCGTTGAATGGAACAAAATATGGATGTGACCCATAGTGGAATTGCTGCGGTCCATTCTGAAACGATCGTGGTCCATGCTGAAATGGCTGGGATCTCTGTTGGAATGATTGCGATCCTTGCTGGAAAGGTTGCGGACCACTTTGGAACGGTTGGGAAAACGGCTGGGATCCATTCTGAAATGGCTGTGCGCCACCTTGAAATGGTTGGGATCCATTGTTCAAGGGTGGTGGTCGGATGTGCTGAGGGGGAATCTGCACAGACTGGGGATTCGGAATGAACGGACACGGCTGCTGATTCTGCATGAATGGACCTGGATGTGGATTCTGCACGGGCGGGCCTAGTTCCGGACCTGGATTCTGGATGAATGGTCTAGGACCATTCTGGGATCCAAAAGGATTCCTTAGCCGCGCGATCTCTTCAGCTGCTTTGCGATTCTGCTCTGCCATTGCATTGAGTTGATTCCTGGCAACCTCGAGCTCCTAATACATCTCAGCGACGGCTTGTTGCGGATTTCCAGGGGCTGCCATTTTCCTGCAACAAAAAATAGAAGAAACTCCAAGAAACTATTAGTAGAATGCACGTTTGTCGAGGATTTTCTCTAGATGTAGTCCCACGGATGGCGCCAAACTGTTAATGCCAAAAATCGCACCAAAGGGACAACTTAAGGTCAATGTGGACTTAATCAACTAAAGAAAGGATCTTTCGACGAGACGTGCGACGAGGGAAAAAATAAACGAGACAAGGGATTTGATGACGCAGGAAAAACCTCAATCGAGGAAAAAACCTGCGGACGACAAGGGGTGTCGTCGTTGCACTATGGTCGCCAATCAGGGGCGATGTCCTTGGTACAGGCGTCGGTCGTACGATGATTACAATACAAATGAAGGAAATACTTCGAAATGTAAAGTATAAGTGTTTAAATGTAAAAATAGGTGTTTATCGTGTGTGAATACAATGTGTGAACTTCTGGTCGAGGGCTGTTGTCGTGCGTCGAGAGCGATACTTGAGCTTTCCTTCGAGTGTTCTTGAGTTCGCTGTAAGGTTCTGGCTTTCAATACTTGATCTCCAGAGTTTGAATGTTCTTTGCTATGAGTTTGGATGATTTTCTCTGCCGTTTGGTGATGTTTGCTGATGTATATTAGATGTTAACTGATGCCCCTTGATGTGAAGACTTAGCTTGGTATTTATAGTCTTCGTGCCATTAATCAGCTCCATTAATGATTTGATCAACGGCTACAACGGTTGGAAACGGTCGCCGGAGTGATTATCCATAATGCTCTTCGTCCGTTACGGCTGCTTGCTGTTAATGGCTTTGACTCCTGCATTAAATACTCAACAAACGTAACAGTCAAGGTTATCGTTAGCTTTGGTCGAAGGTGCAATGATCTTACTCGATGGTCGTACGGGACGGGCGATTCTATGGTCGAGCGTCATGGGAGACGTACGACTTACCTTTTACGGGAGACGACGGATGTTTTCTGGGTTCTTGTCGAGACCTTATCTTAATACAAGATTTGGATTATAACGTGCGTCTTACCTGCTCTTGTCGTGGTCGTACGATGTGATTTTTTGCCCAAACAGTCCACATCGACCTTAAGTTGTCCCTTTGGTGCGATTTTTGGCATTAACAGTTTGGCGCCATCCGTGGGACTACATCTAGAGAAAATCCTCGACGAACGTGCATTCTACTAATAGTTTCTTGGAGTTTCTTCTGTTTTCTGTCGCAGGAAAATGGCGGATAACGGGAATCCAGAACAAGCCGTTATACCAGTACACACAAGCTTAGAAAATGCACAAAACTCCCCAGCAGCTGTCGATGAGTATCATTTGGAGGAAATCGTTCTAGATCAAAGCAAACCCGATCAAAAGATTCTTGTAGGTTCATCCCTTGATCCCCACATTAAAGAAAAACTCATATCCTTTTTGCAGGAACATGCTGATTGCTTCGCCTGGTCATATGAAGATATGGTCGGTATTGACCCCAGTGTCATTGCTCATAAGCTTAACGTCGATCCATCGTTCAAACCTATCAGGCAAAAATGTCGCAAGTTCGCTCCTGAAAGAAATAAAGTAATAAATGATCAGGTCAACAACCTCCTCAAGACAGGAAAGATTCGAGAGGTAAAATATCTTGATTGGCTCGCTAACGTCGTGGTCGTAGCCAAGAAGAATGGAAAATGGAGGGTCTGTATCGACTTCACCGATCTCAATAAAGCCTGTCCAAAGGATCTATTCCCTTTACCTCATATTGACGCCATGGTCGATGCAACCGCGGGGCATGAGTTATTAATGTTCATGGACGCCTATTCTGGATACAACCAAATTTTAATGCACGTTGACGACCAAGAGAAAACCGCTTTCATGATGGATCGAGGTATTTATTGTTACAAAGTTATGCCTTTCGGACTACAAAATGCAGGTTCTACCTACCAACGGCTGGTAAATAAGATGTTCAAAGACCATCTTGGAGACACGATGGAGGTACATATCGACGACATGTTAGTGAAGTCGAAGCAAGCGATTGATCACATTGATCACCTCAGGCAATCGTTCGACATCCTCCGGAAGTATAACATGAAGCTCAATCCGACGAAATGTTCCTTTGGCGTTAGTGCCAGGAAGTCCTGGGTTATATAGTCACTCGTCGAGGCATTGAGGCTAACCCCGACCAAATCAAGGCCATCATTGAGATCAAATCTCCTCGAAATTTCAAAGAAGTCCAGAAACTCACCGGTCGAGTAGCAGCTCTAAACAGGTTTATCTCCCGATCTTCAGATAAATGTTATCTATTCTATAATGTCCTCAGGAAAAATAGGGGCTTCGACTGGACCAATGATCATGAACAAGCCTTGCAAAAACTCAAGGAATACATGGTGTCGCCTCCTCTGTTGTCAAAACCTCACGATCATGAGATCCTACAATTGTATTTGGTTGTCAGCCCAAATGCAGTAAGTGCTGTTCTGATACGAGAAGATGAAAAACAACAATTTCCGATCTACTATGTAAGTAAATCTCTTCTGGATGCAGAAACCAGGTATTCCTCTATGGAAAAATTGCTCTTGTCGCTAGTCACAGCTGCTAAAAAACCGCGACACTATTTTGAGTCGCGTCCCATTACTGTTGTAACTAACTTTCCTCTTAAGTCTGTCTTAAGAAAACCTGAGTTGACAGGTCGCCTGGCAAAATGGAGTATATATCTCAGCAGTTACGACATCGATTTCAAGCCCAGGACCGCGATCAAATCGCAAGCCTTGGCAGACTTCATTGCTGATTTCAGCCCTGAATTGGAGAAACAAGCAGAACTCGAAGTATCAACTGTGGCAACTCACGACGACGTGCCTTGGATCTTATATGTTGATGGATCATCCAACATTAGAGGCTCTAGATTGGGCGTCGTCTTAAAGTCGCCACAGGGGGGGAAGATGGTATACTCGGTCCGATGCGACTTCAAAACCACCAATAACGAGGCTGAGTATGAAGCCCTGATCATGGGAATGAATATGGCCCACGACTCGGGGGCAACCGCACTGCATGTCAAGAGCGATTCCCTGCTGGTAGTAAATCAGGTCAATGGAGAATTCGCAGCCAAGGATTCAAAAATAACGGCATATCTAAGCGTGGCAAAAGAAATTTCCAAAAAATTTAAATCTTTTTCTATTGAACAGATTCCGCGAGACCAGAACACTCAGGCCGACGCATTGGAAAACCTTGGGTCCGCTTTAGTTGAACCAATATTTGATGTTATTCCTATGATTCACCTGGCAACGCCGTCCATTGGAAACGCAGACGTCATCCAGATCGAAGACGAAGAAGATGATTGGTCACGCGACATTCGAAATTTCCTCGTGCACGACCAACTCCCCGAAGACAAAATGGAGGCTCAAAAAATCAGATTCAAAGCATCTAAGTACGTCATGATCGAAAATAAGCTTTATCGGCGATCATCGACGGGCTTAAATTTAAGGTGCGTCATCAGCAAAAATAAAGCCCAGAAAATCCTCCAAGAGATGCACGACGGCGAATGTGGTAATCATTCAGGAGGTCGTAGCTTGGCTAATCGTATCTCCCGACAAGGGTATTTTTGGCCGACACTGCGACAAGACGCTATCAAGTACGTCCAGAATTGCGACCCCTGTCAACGACACTCAGGTATGTCTCATAAACCTGCGGAACCTTTGCACTCGACACTTATCCCATGGCCCTTCATGAGATGGGGAATGGATATTGTCGGCAAACTACCACCCGCTCCAGGACAAAAGGTATTTCTCCTTGTACTTACGGACTACTTTTCTAAATGGGTCGAAGCGACTGCCTTCTCCAAAATTAGGGATAAAGAAGTTATTTCTTTTATCCAGACTAACATCATATGCAGGTTTGGGATTCCATCCGAAATTGTCTGCCACAATGGATCCCAATTCATAAGCGACAGGACCCAACAGTTCTGTGAAGATAGGAACATCAAGCTGATGACCTCGACTCCCAGATATCCCCAAGTTAATGGACTTGCCGAGTCGAGTAACAAGACTATTGTAGCCTCGATCAAGAAACGATTAAAAGATGCAAAAGGAAGATGGGTTGAAGAACTCCCTTCAGTCCTATGTGAAAATCGCACGACATCCCGTACGTCCACAGGACAAACCCCCTTCTCTCTCGTCTACGGTTGTGAAGCCGTCCTACCAATCGAAGTTCATCTCCCGACTTCGAGGCACACTTCCATCGACCACAACTTGGTTGATTTAAGTCATGACCTCGATGCCCTAGAAGAGCTCAGAGAATCTGCCTTGATCAGGATGGCGTCGCAGAAGCAAGCAGTCGAGCGACATTTCAATAAGCACGTCAAAATTAAAGTGTTTCAAGAAGGCGATTACGTCCTCCGTCGAGTATTCCCAAACACCCAGGAGCTCAACGCTGGTAAGCTTTCTACTAAGTGGGAAGGACCTTACCGCATCTCCGAAGTCGTTGGTAAAGGATCCTATCGACTTCAGACCCTCGACAATCAAGAAATCCTGCGAAGTTGGAACACGACGCATCTGAAAAAATATTTCTTTTAGAGTCGCCGTCCTCTCATGCAAAGTTTTTTTTACACGATAATGAACGTCGTTGGAGATCCGATGACCGACCTCTAACGAACTTTGTCGCAGGTACGCACGACATGAGTACCCGAGTGTGTGACTTAATTGTTTTACCACAGGGGCATACATTCTAGAATTTCATCGTACGATACTGTCACATGTAAGGTCTAAACGATCCCTTGATCTAAGTTTCTGGAACTCAGAAAAACTTTGTATGTTCTAACACATCGATGATATATATTTGTGTTTATTATTACAGTCCAAATACATGATTTATGTTTCAACCGTTATATCACAATAAAAGCCTAAGTCGCACGATCCTCCGTTTATTTCATACTTAACGAATCTTATAATCAATATTACATTTATCCACGACATATGTAATTAAAAGCACGAGTTCAGCAGAAGAAGGAACTTCATTGAACGATTACATATGAACGACCGATAGTCGGACAAGTAAATACAAAGTCAAAAGTCGTTGCATACCAACAACCCGAACATAAAAAGTCTAGCTCGTAAACCCAAAAATCTACCCTAGAACTAAAGAAGCACGTCGATGGCGAGCTCTGTTCAAAAATCTCGATCTTCGAAATCCTATCAATCCCGAAGAACTGATGCAAGGATCAAACGAGTATATTAGGAGTTATCTTCCAACTCCTTATGCCTCGACACTCTGAGAATGTGGCTCTTAAGATTAATGTTAAGGTTGGAGGAAGGAATATATTCTTCTCGACGATCGACCTCCACTCCAACATTTTCTCTGCCTTCACACACTTAATGAGAAGAAACAGGAACATCTGTCAAATACAGAAAGAACACGTTAGCAAAACATTCAGCTAAAGAACATCGATAACACAAGTTTTGAAAGAAAAACTTACAAGGAACACCAGTTCGGCTAAACACAACCCTATCTCTCCAATAGAGATCCTTTGAAAACACTCCTCGGAAACTAAGGGCTGATGTTTCCCCAGATGCAGAAGTGACTTCATCCTGACGAGGACGTAGTCAAACGAGAGGGACGGCGACAGCACAAAACTGATCACCATAAGTTCCTCCTCGTTCTCTCCCGTCTTTACACCCCCGCCCCTGTCGGCTGACGAAAAGGTTGACGTGGCAGAAGACATCGTCGCCAGGTGCGCAGAATACACAGACATCGTAACCAACATCGTCAACGATTCGGGTATCGCAACCCTTGATAGAATATTGGCATACCGCTTGGCTGCCGAATAGGTTAAACCACAGACGTCTGATCCACCTGTCACACAGTTGACGACTTTTTCATTGATGGGGGATGTCGGTCTTACGTTATCAACTGGTGCATATTCTTTATCAATCAAGCCCTGCAGATGACCCTTGGGGACGATCCAGGCTAACTCCTTCTGTAAAGCAAGGCAGTTATCCATTGTACGACCATGGTCGCTATGGAAGTCGCACCACTTGGTCTTATCCTTCTTGTCGTCATCTTTATCACTCTTCTTGGGCCATCAGACAGACGACTGAACGTTCCTAAGAGCGTCGACTGTTTGGGTAAAAAATCACACCTCATGACCGACGCTAGGAAACTCAGATGACATATCCACAAGACCACTCTTGTATTAAGATAAGGTCTTACAAGACGTTAACAGACGTATGCTCGGTCGTATGTTTTTATGCTGGTCGTACGATCCGT
The DNA here is from genome assembly GCA_033807775.1 of Saussurea involucrata. NCBI lineage: Eukaryota > Viridiplantae > Streptophyta > Magnoliopsida > Asterales > Asteraceae > Saussurea > Saussurea involucrata. The sequence continues at coordinate 50,733,756 of CM066317.1, read as the reverse complement.
ACGACCGATGTATGGGACTTAAGATGGTCGTACGATTACACTAACCGTTAACAGTCAAACCCGTTTCTTTTGTTCATTAATGCAGGCCTACGAGCATTCATGGTGCGAACGGTCAGTGTTTGGGTAAAAAATCACACCCTCGACCGACTTGGGAAATTCCCTCGACATGACCCATGACCCATGACCAAGGATATCTACGACGGTCATACTCTCGACCGACAAAGGTAATACCCATTATTGTCATATCCCCGACATACGTTAATAACCACGATAATTGGTTATTAAAAGACATATTGGGTCAATAGTCATCTTACATCTAATGATCGCACGTCACGTGTCGCACATCACGTGTCGCACGTCGCACATCGCTAGTCTTACGTCCCTAGTCTTATGTTACTAGTCTTACATTATTAGTCCTATGTCACTAGTCTTATGTCGCCAGTTACGACTCGTCGGTCTTACGTCGACAGTCTCCTGTCATCGGACTTATATCACTCTGGTCCTGCGAAAGCATCGTCCTGACATCCTGATCCTGCGACTTGGTCTTACGACCTGGTGGTCTTGCGACCTAGTCCTACGACATCTTCATCTTTGTCTTACAAGACATTTATAGTCATATACATGGTCTTATATTTTGGCGATGGTCGTTGTTTGGGCAAAAAATCACGTCGTACTACCACGACCAGAGCAGGTAAGATGCACGTTATAATCCAAATCTTGTATTAAGATAAGGTTTCGACAAGAACCCAGAAAACATCCGTCGTCTCCCGTAAAAGGAAAGTTGTACGTCCCCCATGACGCTCGACCATAGTATCGCCCGTCCCGTGCAACCATCGCGTAAGATCATTGCACCTTCGACCAAAGCTAACGTTAACCTTGACTGTTACGTTTGTTAAGTATTTAATGCAGGAGTCAAAGCCATTAACAGCAAGCAGCCGTAACGGACGAAGAGCATTATGGATAATCACTACGGCAACCGTTTCCAGCCGTTGTAGCCGTTGATCAAATTATTAATGGAGCTAATCAATGGAACGAAGACTATAAATACCAAGCTAAGTCTTCACATCAAGACACATCAGTTAACATCCGGTATACATCAGCAAACATCACCAAACAACAGAGAAAACCATCCAAACTCATAGCAAAGAACATTCAAACTCTGGAGATCAAGTACTGAAAGCCAGAACCTTACAGCGAACTCAAGAACACTCGAAGGAAAGCTCAAGTATCGCTCTCGACGCACGACAAACCGCCCTCGACCAGAAGTTCACACTTTGTCTTCACACACGACAAACACCTGTTTTTACATTCAAACACTTGTACTTTACATTTCGAAGCTTTTCCTTCATTTGTATTGTAATCATCGTACGACCGACGCCAGTACCAAGGACGTCGCCCCTGATTGGCGACCATAGTGCAGCGACGACACCTCTTCTCGTCCACAGGTTTTTACCTCGTTTGAGGTTTTTCCTGCGTCATCAAATCCCTTGTCTCGTTTATTTTTTCCCTCGCCGCACGTCTCGTCGAAAGATCCTCTCTTTAGTTGATTAAGTCCACATTGACCTTAAGTTCTCCCTTTGGTGCGATTTTTGGCATTAACAGTTTGGCGCCATCCGTGGGACTACATCTCGAGAAAATCCTCGACGAACGTGCATTCTACTAACAATTTCTTGGAGTTTTTTCTGCTCTCTATTACAGGAACAATGGCAGCCCCTGGAAATCCGCAGCAGGCTGTTGCTCAGATGTATCAGGAGCTCGAAGTCGCCAGGAATCAGCTCAATGCAATGGCAGAGCAGAATCGCAGAGCAGCTGAGGAGATCGCGCGGTTAAGAAATCCTCTTGGGCCTCAAAATGGTCATAGGCCGTTCGTGCAGAGCCCAATTCCAAGATCGATCGACCAGAATGGCCCTAGACCATTTGTCCCGAATCCAGGTTCAGCCGCGCAGAATCAGCATCCAGGCCCGTTCATGCAGAATCAACAACCAGGGCCGTTCAACCCAAATCCTGAGTTTGGGACAGTTCCTCCTCAGCACATAAGGCCACCACCAGTGAATAATGGGTCTCAGCCATTACAAGGGTCGCAGCCTTTCCAGCAGGGGTCGCAACCATTTCAGCAGCCATTTCAGAATGGACCTCAAGGTGAATTTCAACCACTCCACGGTGGATCGCAACCTTTCCAGCAAAGATCGCAGCCGTTTCAGAATGGACCGCAGCAATTCCACTATGGGTCGCAGCCATATTTTGTTCCATTCAACAGGGACACCAATGGTTCATCGCATGGTAATGGCACTAGTCCAGGGACCAATCACTCGACAGGGGCAAATCCTGATCTTAACGATCTCGTCGCCCAACGTTTGAAGATGTTAGAAGACCAAAATGAGCGCGTCCTATCCTTGCTCGCCAAGTTTCCTGGGGCAGCCGTTCCTGTCGACGTCGAGCCTCGCTCGGGGTATCAGGCGTCACCTTTCATCGACGAGATTGCCACCGTTGAGGTCCCAAAGAAGTATAACATTCCTGCCTTCACTCCCAAATATTCTGGTGTGACTGATTCGACTGAACACGTCGCGCAGTACAAGCAGCTCATGTGGACAATCCCGATCCCATTTATGTACCAGAAAGTATGCATGTGTAAGAGTTTCGGAGCAACTCTCACTGGTCCAGCTCTCCAATGGTTAATCAATCTCAAACCCAAGTCCATCGGGTCGTTTGCTGAGTTGGTTAATCAATTCTCCCAGCAATTCGCCAGCAGTCGTAAGATGGAAAAGTAGACCAGCGACCTATATTACATCGTGCAGAAAGCTAATGAGTCTATTCGAAGTTATTTCAATAGATTCAATGCCGAAATGATCAGCATCCGCATTTGCGACGTCAAAACCGCGATCGAAGCCTATAAGCGTGGTCTGGACGATAGTTCGGGTCTATACACCGACCTGACCAAGTATCCCCCAGAGACTTTCGAAGACGTCCGAGCTCGAACCTTGGCATATATGAGGGTCAAGGATGATGCCACCTTTCGTCGCAAGCACACTGATGACAAGAAGTCGTTAGGCGTCAGAAAGCCAGAGTTCAAGACAAAGGTTGTTTCCAGAATAGAGCCAATGCGCCAAATTTCAAATGTTCGTTTCAAGACGAAAGCAGAGGCCAAGACCGCGACTAAGTTCACTCAGTACCCCAAGATATCCTCTTACGGATTCAAAGGATCTTCTAAGGAATTAGTCGAAGTTCTGAAAGGTACCCAAGCTACCATTCGATGGCCAAAGAAGTCCGACCTGGACGATGCTAAGAAGGACAAATCAAAGTGGTGCGACTTCCATGCCGATCATGGTCATGCGACAGACGATTATATCGCATTGAAGAAGGAATTAGCATATAATTTCTCGAAAGGAAATCTCAAGGACATCATCGACGATGTCGCTGTTCCAGCTAATGGCCATCGACCGTCGACCCCCGAGCACGCGAAAGTCGTCAATTACATCACCGGTGGTTCAGATGTATGTGGTCTGACGTATTCAGCGGCCAAGCGTCATGCCAGTCAGGCGCCTGATGATCGGCCTATTCCTCGCTCGTCTAGACCCAAAGGAGATTTGGAGCTAGAAGCTATGAAGATTGTGTTCGACCACGTCGACCTGGGCGACTCGTATCAGAAGCATCATGACGAGTTAATCATTCAGCTCACAGTCGGTACCTGCCTAACGCGTCGAGTCTTGATCGACGGGGGCAGCTCTGCAAATTTCATTTTTCTCAACACTATCAAAGCCATGAGAATTGATCGCTCAGAAATCACCCGACGTTTGACAACTTTGGTCGGTTTCAATGGAGAAGCGACGAGCACCTTTGGAGAGATAATCTTGCCCGTCTACGCCGGAGGAGTCAACAAGCAGACCAAGTTCAGTGTCATCGATTGTGCGTCGGCCTATAACATCATCTTAGGACGACCATGGATCCATGATATGAAAGCTGTTCCTTCGATGTATCATCAAATGTTGAAATTCCCGACGCCATGGGGAATCCAGGAGATCAAGAGTGAGCCAAAAGTCGCTCGTGAGTGCTACAAGTCTACCTTGAAGCCACGAAAATAAACTAAAGTCACAAGATCAGGCTCTCGACAGGTTTGTTTCTTCTATCCCTAAATTAATATCTTTTCCACAGGGATAAATCTACTATGGTGCTTCGTCGCAGGACAACATAGTCGACCGCAGGACAATATTTCTCCGTGTCATTCTGTCATTTAAAACCTATCTTTCCTCCCAAAAAGGATACGGTAATAAATGACAGGGGGCAAATAGAGAGAGTCTGAAATGGTACGTTCTCTAGCTCTTTCTCATATGATTCTTTCTCATACGATTTTTTCTCACAAAACGTTTACTGACTTAAGCATCGGAGGGTCGTTGGTGAGCCAACGACCAACCCCCGACATCGTTTTATCGCAGAATCGCATGACAGATTATCGCAGAATCGCACGACAGTAGTCATTAAGTCTACTATATGACTTTAGTATTGCAAGGTCGAACGACATAAACGATCAGGTCTCTAACTTGATCATTTCTCCACAGGGGCATACGATACAAACTCATTGTACGATCTAATTGTACGATCGCAAAGTCTAAACGACTTTACCCCTAAAGTTTCTTAACTTTCATACACTGAATGGATGCTTTAATCGCATGTTTTTATATTTGTTTTACATTCTTATCATCGTATTACAATGAGTGCCTTAGTCGCATGATTTCATATGTATCTTATGTTCGACTTTATAATCAAACGTGATTCGAATAAAGCATAAGCAAAAGATAGATATTCATTAAATAAACCATCATATACATACTCAACCCCCGATAGGTTACGTGGCAAAAACAACAAGGAAAAAAAAATTCTAGACGACAGGAGGAACATTGGTTGTATCCCCGCTCGAAGTTCCGACCTGAGGGCCTCCATCTGCCACTCCTACCGCACGAATCTTCTGCAATTTATATTGAGCATCGAAAAGTTGGACGGCCAGCTCATCGGCACGCGCCATGGCCAACTTCTCCCGATCTAAAGCCGTTCTCTCCCTTTCTAACGCTGCAGCTTCCCTCTCAAGAGCAAACGCCACCAGATCTTCAACTCTTGACGTCTCAGCATGTAACGCCAAGGAAGACTGGAACGTCTGTGAAAAATAAAAAGGTGCATTCAAGAACATTCGAAAAAGATTACACAAGTCATGAAAGATTGACACTCACCGTGAACGCCAGACTGGCAACTCGAGATCTCATCTCTCCGGCCGGAACTCCGTGAAAACGCTCCCTGAAAGACGGGAGCAAATACTTCCCCAGATGAGGAAACGACGTCGTCCCGTCTAGGACACCATCCGCCATTAAGTCAGACGACTATGTAAAATTGACCGTCATAACTTCGGCCGATGATCCCTCGCCCCTGTCGGCAGATATTGGGATCGACACTTGAGACACCGGTTTCGTCACCGTTGCCAGAGGCGCAGGACTTGCTGGTGTCGCGTCCATCACGCCAAGACGGCTAGATGACGCCCTCGCCTTCTTAGGCAAAACAACTCCCGGTGAGTTATCAACCCTTGTCTCGTTTATTTTTTCCCTCGTCGCACGTCTCGTCGAAAGATCCTCTCTTTAGTTGATTAAGTCCACATCGACCTTAAGTTGTCCCTTTGGTCCGATTTTTGGCATTAACAGTCGTATGTTCCATAAGATCGACATCTGAGACTTAAGACGGTGGTACGATTATATTAACCGTTAACAGTCAAACATCTGTTCCTTTTGTTCATTAATGCAGGTCCACGAGCATTCATGGCACAAATGATCAGTAACGGACGAGTCCTTAAATGTCATTAAAGGCTCGGCAGTGGTTACAAAACCAATCATCAAAGAGCGTTCAATGCCGACTGTTAATGCCAAAAATCACACCAAAGGGACAACTTAAGGTCGATGTGGACTTTAACAACTAAAGAAAGGAATCTCTCGACAAAAGCGTGCGACAAAGATAAAAATGTAAATGAGACAGAGGATTTGATGACGCAGGAAAAACCTCAACGAGGAAAAAACCTGCGGACGACAGTGGATGTCGTAGCTGCACTATGGTAGCCAATCAGGGGCGATGTCATTGGTCTTACTGGTGTCGATCGTAATGTTTGGAATGTAAAACAAGTGTATGTCGTGTGTGAAAACAATGTGTAAAACTGTTGGTCGAGAGCGAAAGTCATGCGTCAAGTGCAGTTCTTCGAGTGAGAGCCTTTCGCTTGTATTGTTCTTTTGAGCTCGGATGTTTAGCTTCCGTGTTTGATGTTCTCTGATGCTTTGGTGTTTATCAGGTGTCTTGAATTGACGATTGAGCTGGGATTTTATAGTCTTCAGATGACTTTAATTGAATCATTAAGATCTTTGATGATTGTTGTAACGGTCGTCGTCTTCAATGTGAGATTAGATGCTCATAACTGATTTCGTCGGTTATAGCCGTTGTCCATTAATAACTTTGACTCCTGCATTAAACACTTGAACAAACATAACAGTTGTTAACGCGTTAGTCGGTCGAGGTCGTAAGGTTTTAATTGACGCTCGTGCGGAACGTACGACGTCAAGGTCGAGTGTCGTGAGGAACTCTTGTAACACCCTGAAATTTGGAACGGGCATCTAACTTTAAAATTCAATAAGTCAACCAAAATAGATAAATTAATTTCTACAAATCATTCCTCAAAATACCTCGGAATTAAAACATCATAAATTCTACAGTTTGTAACTTAGTACGGGCGTTACTTAATACAACATAAGTTTGCCAGTCCAAACTATTGCGGAAGACTTCACTAAACAAGTCACCTCTCGTGCACTTTACTAGCACTCGCCACTTCATAATGTAGCTAGAGTTACCCCAACCTGAGCCTGTTGCACATGCCGACAAATAAAAAGGGTTAGGCTTACGCCTAGTGAGTTCAAGCATTTTATCATGACTATATAAAATCATAAATCGGAGGTTAGTAGTTATAGTCATGATTTAAATAAATCTTTAAATGAAAGCTTGCGACAAAGACTATCATTTCCAAAGAGATTTCCCAAACGGCATAAACGACTCATTTTCCAACACACTCAAATCCATGGAAACCATACCCGAAAAGTGTAATGCGTTTTCCAAAATGAGTTACAAATCCTAGTTCACCCAAATACGTGAATAAGTCTAGTTTAGGCAAAACCTTCTAATACGGTTGACAATACATACTCAACCCGCAAAACATAGAAACCATCCGTTAAATATAACTCTTTATTAAAACACAATACGAAGCGATACTATTGCGACCGTAAAAGGTAATAAAGATCAAATACCATAAACGGGAAGACCTGTATCCGTTGAAGGTGGAGGTAACACAAAAACCCAAAACATCATACACGGATGAGATATAAACCACAACTTACGTACCATGGAAAACAATCCATATAAATAGAACACGTCACCGAAAACATGAGTAGTAACAAATACCCAAAACACCACCTTTCGGTGACGGGGGAGACCCGTATACATCGCACGTGACGGAACACCAAAGTGGGTCACTTACTATGTAATAAAAACACCCACGTGGATTACTCTCGTAAAGCTGAGCTCAATCACTCCAGATCTATTGCTCACGAGACTAGGATGCCCCCAACTTCAACCACTCCAGGTCTATATATTGGGTCACCAAATCCACAACAACACATTAGGGATTACATCTTACTGCCCATGAGACGACGCCCGACCATCTAGGTCCACGCCTTACTTATCATGGATCCCGATGCCTATCCCGTGCTAAGCACATATATGGAATTACACCTTACTGCCCATGAGACGACGCCCGACCATCTAAGTCCACGCCTTACTTATCATGGAACCCGATGCCTATTCCGTGTTACAAAATAAACTAACGTCTCGTAAACTGAGCTCAATCCATTCCGACCTCTTGCCCGTGAGACCAAGGGAAACTCAAATGCCTATGGATCCATAGCTATCAAGGTCTAAATATTACACGACCCCAAATAAATAAACACATGCATTCAAAACATGCAATTCCCCAATAACATAATTCATTATCAAAACTCAATCTTGAGTTACCAAAACTGGACAAATGTCCCCAAGACTTAATAAGATTCAATACCGAGCCACAAGCTCAACTAACTCCAAAAAAAGGTAGTTTAAGAAAGTTATAAAATGACATCAAATATAACAACACACACTGTTTGCCGGTAAATACTTCGATTCCATGAAAACCTGAAATAACACTTTGGATCGGGTAAACCCTCATTTCCAAGGACTCACGCCTTTACGTTTTCAAAACATTACATGATGTACTATATGCATATTTCCAAAACATCCACAATGCATTTTTATAATAAATAGACTCCATTTATTACATAAATCAACAACTCATTTCATGTATGATTTATTATCACATTTTTCCAAAATATCCAAAAATAGTGTTTTATAATATTTACAACAATTAATACCTCAAAAGGTGAAATCCACCAAATAACCCAATATTGACAATCTTCAGGTAAAACACACAATTACTTGGAAAAATAACATTTTGGCATGTACAAAGTTTTCGCAAAGTAACTTGAACTCACCTTTGCTAGATTAAGCTAAATCTAGGGTTTCTCCAACGTAAGCTCCTTTGATGAAGATTGCATCCTCAAGCCAAAACTTCCAAAACCTAGATTTATTTCCATCCATCAATACCGAAGTCTAACCATAAGAAATCATTCCTTAAACAATTTCATCCAAAAACCCCAAATATTCCAAACCCTAATCTTCAATAATGAAGAAGGTGAAGATTATCTCAACCAATCACCAACAAAATCATCTAACAATAACCTCAAGGTAGAAGAAAGAGGAAATCCACAATAATCTAGCATTTGGGTTAAGAAATGTTACCTTAATCGTATGAACCTCCAACTAAAAGCTTCCAACCATCCACATGAGCTCCAAGCTTTCCTATCTTCATCAATGGTGGGAAATGGGTTGAATTTTGTGAAGAAAAGAGGAAGGAGAGGGGAGGTTTAGGGTTTCTTGAGAGAGAGACGATTTTTAGAGAGAGAGTTGAGAGAGATTAGTGAAATGGGGAAGAAGAAAGAAGAAAAGGGGTTTAAAACACCCTGGAGCCCGTCGGCTAAAGTGACACGGCGATAGTGACAGTGTCACTATCGCTAGGGCACAATCGCCCGCGTCCCCCAACTCTCGGTACATTATGGGCGATAGTGACACGGCGATTGTGACAGTGTCACTATCGCCGGGCACAATAGCTCAAAGTGTACCGAACCTCGTTTTGGCCATAACTTTCTAGTTTTAGCTCCGTTTTAGCTCCGGAAAGGACCGTTGGACTCGTATTTGAATTCCTCATCCAGCAAGACCATTAAATCTAAGATTTGACCCAAAATCTTATTTTTCATGTTTTTCTTAACGAACGGTTCTACACTGATTCGAAGTCGTACTTATCCGAAATTACGGGTGTTACAATCCTCCCAACCTTAGGATGATTTCGTCCTCGAAATCTATATCCTTTGCAACCCAAGGCTAATCGACTCAACGTCGACTATAATTTATCAGTTCCTAACTGTAATCTAAATTTCCCACACAACCTTAAAGACAAATCCTCGAACAACTGTTTATCAACAAAGCCCGTTCACGTACACTGTACTCATGTCCGGGAGAACACCCCAACTACTGGAATAATTTATAGTCGGAAGACTTCGGTTGTCTCCCAACCTTAAAGCGTTCCATACTTCTCGATTTCAGTTCAGACTCCAAGTCAATTCAAGGCCTACTAATACTGAGACCAACCGAATTTCTGGTTTCAATTGCCCATATCGTTCACGGCCATCCACATCCAACGAGTTATAATATACTCTAAGAGTCCATCAAAATACAATCATAAACCGACAAGTCCTTTAACCAAACACGAAGGTTATTCTACCAAAGCCACTCCTCACAATCGAGCATCTTACGGTTACTACTACCATTACCGTCTTTCTTTTAAAATCGGACTACGATTCCCGATTACACCAACGGTTTCCGACCTCAAACCCACAAAGGTTGACCTAGCTTTATCACCAAGTTTTGAACTCTAATAGGACTTGACACATGAGTTCCGTTTACCGAGTGTTTCTACAAAACTAGGGTTGTATACAAAGCGGCTACACCAACCTCGAAATGCATTACCGCAAGTCTAACCATCCAATTACCACAACCACTTTTACTTCGCTACCAATATCATTCGGCCCAATACCAACACGCGTGGAATACTCAACCTTCAACCATCGAAGTGCTACACGCACTTACCCTTGATGGGGTTACTTACTCTTTCCAAGGTCTTAACGAGTTCAAGGTTTTCGAGTGTGTTATTCAATAAATATGTCAATAAATCAAAACCATTCACAAAATATTTTCAATACTAAGATTTTCATATCGAATACACCGTACGCATAAAACTACTACTATCAGTCGGTAGTTACGTAAAACTGGGCATGCTCGTCCCATATATGAAAATCATATTGAAAATCGTCTCATTGCGGTTCAGTTTACCTACAAAACGCAAAAGCGTAATAAACAATTTCTTTAAAAACGAACCGCCACGGTTCTAGTATGGATTGACTCATGACATGCATGTAAAGTGACAGCTCGACCTAAAACGGGTGCAACACAAGGCGTGCACATATTTCAAAAGAGATCCAAATGACATTTGACTCCAACATTTCCTTGCCAACCATAAAACGACATGAAACATGGATCACCAACAAAATTTTGTGCACGTCAGTTTCTTATACTAAATGATGAAACGGTTTGCACATACACCTTAGTCAACACAAAATGACTTGTATAAATTTCATATTTAAAACAAAGCCCATACATTTCCATCATTTGAAAATATCGACTAAACATCACAAAACCACAAATTGGGGTAGGCATGCAAGCTTGTAACACTCCCATTAGAAATTTTCTTGAAACGAAAAGACATGCATCAAACGGTTCGCAACCAAATTTCCAAAAGAGGAAGCTCTTTAAATCAATTTCTCCAAAATATCTCATCCGGTCCTATAATGACGTTTAAATAAAACGTCTTTCGCAAACTTGCACACAACAATGCGTTTTTCTAAAACATATGAGGAAATAAGTGTTAATAATTGGTTGACATCAAAAGGGTTCAACTTATTTTCAAATCCCAAATTGTACCAACGGTGCGCGTCAATGTTCAAAACATAAGAAGTTACATGCACCATAGTTTTATGCAACAATTTTCTAAAATCTTCGTCACGAAGCATTTCCTCAAGGTTTCGTACTTGGGACACAAAACGTCAAAATGTAGATGCTTAAAATGTATTTGTCAAAAATACTCCACGTACACATTTCTTCCAAACCAAAGGTTCTCCATTTTCCAAAAACTTGGCAAAATCAAAATTGACCAATGTCAATGGCTAACACATTTGTGTTTTCAAAATGTACAATAATGCGAACTATGCATAATTTCCACAACACCAAAACACCCTTTGACCGAATGGTCATCAGTTGTACAATGAGTTAATAAAATAATTTAATTCACGATTCGTTCAACAAGTGACGAGAAATAATGGTTACCAAGCTATGCATACCCCTAAGTCGATATAACGTATTTTCATGAAATGATAATAAAACGTTTAACTGACCAAAAGCGCACCAAGTAATTCATTATGAAATGTTACCAAAATATTCTTTCATGCATCACTTAAGTCATGTATAAATCAATCCATACACTAAACTATTTGCAATGAAATACTTAATAACACAAACCTTTTGAAAGAAAAGTTACGCGACACTAGAGTTCCAAACTCATCTCTTTTTAGTCGCCTTATGGCATAAAATTAACTTTTCTCAACAAAACTCGAGTGGGACCAAATGCCCAACATAACTTATAAACCTTTCACATAAGTAATTAAAGTTTGCACCTTGTGAAATTATACTCACACGACTCAACATGTCGTAAAATAAAGCTCCATGAACCTCCATGGACTCAATGACTCCAAGTCAATAAAACGACGCTAAACACCATGCTTCCAAAGCCAAATTGCTATAAGCAAAATCATAAATGAGACGCCAAAATCTTAAAAATCCCCTTCTAGGGTAATACCACATAATCCACATTGTTTAACAACTCTCATTAAACAAAATCCCCAAAATAACTTCACATAAACAAAATGGAAAATAACTTTCCGTCCAAACTCTAACATATGTGGAGGAGATCCAATGTTAAAGTCACAAGCCGTAGTTATTGCCCAACATCTCAAACATCATAAAAATACGATTGTCATTACATCCAAAACAAATGTTGAGCAACAATGAAATAAGGCAAAACAAATCCCGGCGGAGTTTGCAACTCCCGCAATAAAATGGTTTCATGCACGTTCAAAAACATGATTTGAAATCTTGTGTGTGTGCTAAACATTTCTCAAAATTTCTTAACAAAATCCATATAAGGATTTGAAACACAAGAACTAGTTGATGCAATTTATTTTCAAAATAAACTTTGTGCATGACTTAGTCGGTATTCAACGTCTCAACTCATACCCTTCCAAATCCCTCCGGTCCACTATTGTCATCCGGATATTCAAACCTCTTAAAGCAAGTTGGGAATTACATCAATTAACCTTACGGTTTTTCCTCAAATTAAAGTCGGCTCAATAAGCCTATGGTTCTAATCCAACCATCAATCTCGACCCGAAACGGTCTACTTAAAGCAATTATCATGCTTATCGTCACTCCAAGTGACTAATAATAGAATCGTCCATCTATTCCAACGACTACTAGCTTAGAACCTTCTTCACTACCCCAACGATCATCACATGAAAGTAATTCAAGTATGCACATATACTAGTAGATTCACCATGACACTGGCCAGGTGTCACTATGAACGCACCGTACATTATTATCCTTGCTACTCTCGACGTGATTCTCGTTTCTACAACATTCATCAACTTCAAAACATCCCATCTTAAAGTGCCTAAAGGTGAATTTCACTCTCATTTACTTAAACAAACGCTAGTTTGAGTCTAGGTATCCAAAATCAACACCTAAATCTCTCAAACTTATGCTCTGATACCAACTTGTAACACCCTGAAATTTGGAACGAGCATCTAACTTTAAAATTCAATAAATCAACCAAAATAGATAAATTCATTTCTACAAATCATTCCTCAAAATACCTCGGAATTAAAACATCATAAATTCTACAGTTTGTAACTTAGTACGGGCGTTACTTAATACAACATAAGTTTGCCAGTCCAAACTATTGCGGAAGACTTCACTAAACAAGTCACCTCTCGTGCACTTTACTAGCACTCGCCACTTCATAATGTAGCTAGAGTTACCCCAACCTGAGCCTGTTGCACATGCCGACAAATAAAAAGGGTTAGGCTTACGCCTAGTGAGTTCAAGCATTTTATCATGACTATATAAAATCATAAATCGGAGGTTAGTAGTTATAGTCATGATTTAAATAAATTTTTAAATGAAAGCTTGCGACAAAGACTATCATTTCCAAAGAGATTTCCCAAACGGCATAAACGACTCATTTTCCAACACACTCAAATCCATGGAAACCATACCCGAAAAGTGTAATGCATTTTCCAAAATGAGTTACAAATCCCAGTTCACCCAAATACGTGAATAAGTCTAGTTTAGGCAAAACCTTCTAATACGGTTGACAATACATACTCAACCCGCAAAACATAGAAACCATCCGTTAAATATAACTCTTTATTAAAACACAATACGAAGTGATACTATTGCGACCGTAAAAGGTAATAAAGATCAACTACCATAAACGGGAAGACCCGTATCCGTTGAAGGTGGAGGTAACACAAAAACCCAAAACATCATACACGGATGAGATATAAACCACAACTTACGTACCATGGAAAACAATCCATATAAATAGAACACGTCACCGAAAACATGAGTAGTAACAAATACCCAAAACAACACCTTTCGGTGACGGGGGAGACCCGTATACATCGCACGTGACGGAACACAAAAGTGGGTCACTTACTATGTAATAAAAACACCCACGTGGATTACTCTCGTAAAGCTGAGCTCAATCACTCCAGATCTATTGCTCACGAGACTAGGATGCCCCCAACTTCAACAACTCCAGGTCTATACATTGGGTCACCAAATCCACAACAGCACATTAGGGATTACATCTTACTGCCTATGAGACGACGCCCGATCATCTAGGTCCACGCCTTACTTATCATGGATCCCGATGCCTATCCCGTGCTAAGCACATATATGGAGTTACACCTTACTGCCCATGAGACGATGCCCGACCATCTAAGTCCACGCCTTACTTATCATGGAACCCGATGCCTATTCCGTGCTACAAAATAAACTAACGTCTCGTAAACTGAGCTCAATCAATTCCGACCTCTTGCCCGCGAGACCAAGGGAAACTCAAATGCCTATGGACCCATAGCTATCAAGGTCTAAATATTACACGACCCCAAATAAATAAACACATGCATTCAAAACATGCAATTCCCCAATAACATAATTCATTATCAAAACTCAATCTTGAGTTACCAAAACTGGACAAATGTCCCAAAGACTTAATAAGATTCAATACCGAACCACAAGCTCAACTAACTCCAAAAAAAGGTAGTTTATGAAAGTTATAAAATGACATCAAATATAGCAACACACACCGTTTGCCGGTAAATACTTCGATTCCATGAAAACCCGAAATAACACTTTGGATCGGGTAAACCCTCATTTCCAAGGACTCACGCCTTTACGTTTTCAAAACATTACATGATGTACTATATGCATATTTCCAAAACATCCACAATGCATTATTATAATAAATAGACTCCATTTATTACATAAATCAACAACTCATTTCATGTATGATTTATTATCACATTTTTCCAAAATATCCAAAAATAGTGTTATATAATATTTACAACAATTAATACCTCAAAAGGTAAAATCCACCAAATAACCCAATATTGATAATCTTCAGGTAAAACACACAATCACTTGGAAAAATAACATTTTGGCATGTACAAAGTTTTCGCAAAGTAACTTGAACTCACCTTTGCTAGATTAAGCTAAATCTAGAGTTTCTCCAACGTAAGCTCCTTTGATGAAGATTGCATCCTCAAGCCAAAACTTCCAAAACCTAGATTTATGAGTTTCCATCCATCAATACCGAAGTCTAACCATAAGAAATCATTCCTTAAACAATTTCATCCAAAAACCCCAAATATTCCAAACCCTAATCTTCAATAATGAAGAAGGTGAAGATTATCTCAACTAATCACCAATAAAATCATCTAACAATAACCTCAAGGTAGAAGAAAGAGGAAATCCACAATAATCTAGCATTTAGGTTAAGAAATGTTACCTTAATCGTATGAAACTCCAACTAAAAGCTTCCAACCATCCACATGAGCTCCAAGCTTTCCTATCTTCATAAATGGTGGGAAATGGGTTGAATTTTGTGAAGAAATGAGGAAGGAGAGGGGAGGTTTAGGGTTTCTTGAGAGAGAGACGATTTTTAGAGAGTGAGTTGAGAGAGATGAGTGAAATGGGGAAGAAGAAAGAAGAAAAGGGGTTTAAAACACCCTGGAGCCCGTCGGCTAAAGTGACACGGCGATAGTGACAGTGTCACTATCGCCAGGGTACACCTGCCCGCGTCCCCCAACTCTCGGTACATTATGGGCGATAGTGACACGGCGATTGTGACAGTGTCACTATCGCCGGGCACAATAGCTCAAAGTGTACCGAAACTCGTTTTGGCCATAACTTTCTCGTTTTAGCTCAGTTTTCGCTCCGAAAATGACCGTTGGACTCGTATTTGAATTACTCATCCAACAAGACCATTAAATCTAAGGTTTGACCCAAAATCTTATTTTTCATATTTTTCATATTTTTCTTAACGACCGGTTCTACACTGATTCGAAGTCGTACTTATCCGAAATTACGGGTGTTACAACTCTCGACTTACCTTTCAGGGGGGACGACGGAGGTTTTTTGGGTCTTCGTCGGGACCTTATCTTAATACAAGGTATAGCTCATGACATACGTCTTACCTTCTCTGGTCGCGGTCGAGATCTGTGAAATTTTGCCAAACAGTTTGCCCCCAAAATTTGAAAGTAGGATGGCAAATTCGAATTTTAAATTTTGCTTGTCGGGTGCTCAGGGTCTTGCGTTGAAAATACCTTGGTTGTTTCGGAACCGAATTGGTTCGATTCTAATTGAAAGGGAATTCGGAAAGGGAACAAGGTCGTGACGTCATACTGACGTACGATTGTGCTTACCAGCTGTCTTTGACAGGTGTCGACGATCCGTGTGGTCATGCGAAGGGACGAGGGCACGCGGTGATCATCAAAGGGATTGACCTGACATGATCGATTGCATAAATAGGGATCGTAATGGATCACTTCCTTTTATATCTTCTTGAAAAGTTTCTTAGTGAGGAATTTTTCTTTGATCCCTTGTTGTTCTTTGTTTAATACTTTTCGAAAATTTTGAAGTGTCCATACGAGGTATAGATTCTCGATTTCTCTCAAGCTTTCCAAGATTGGAAGCTATTTGAGAATGACTATGTCCGAGTCGATGAAGACTTTGATTGCGATAGACGCGACGTTCGTGGATCTTGCGCATCTGGCGACGATGTCCTCTGTATCCACGTCGACCCCTTTGTCAGCCGTCGGGGGCAAGGGTATAAGGACGGGAGAGGGTGAGGAGGAAGTTATGACGATCAACTTTACGTTGTCGTCGATACTCTTGACTAACTGTGTCCTTGACGGGACGAAGTCATTTTCGTATCTGGGGAAATATCAGCTCTTGTCTTTCAAGGAGCGTTTTCAAAAGATCTCCATCGAAGAGACGGGATCGCGTTTAGCTGGACTAGCGTTTTTTGTGAGTTTTTCTTTTGAAACTCTTGTTCCTAATGTTTTCGCTGAATATTTGTGTAATAGACTTCTTTTGTATTTTACAGACGCTTCGATCTTCTTTTGTTAGATACGCGAAGATAGAGAAGATGTTGGACTGGAAGTCGACCGTCGGGAAGAACATATTCCTTTCTCCAATCTTAACATTAGTCTTAAGAGCCACATTCTCGGAATGTAGTGGCGTAATAAGTCGGGAGACAACTTCTATCATACTCGTTTGATCCTTGCATCAGTTGTTTCAGCATGCTCGGGGTCGAGACTTTTGAGGCAGAGTGCGTTATCGATACTCTTCCTAGTTTTAGGATAGACTTCTGTTTTACGAATTGTGCCCGGTCGTGTGTGATCGAGCTATATAACGAACTTTGTTTTCTTTTTTTGGATATTCGACCGTTGGTTGCTCGTATGTAATCGTTCGTTTCATGAATGAGATTGAACTCGTGTTTTTTAACGTAGTATCGACCGTACAATTCATCAAGCATAGAATGAGAAAAAATCGTGCGACTTAGGCATTCATTGTAGTATAACAATTAAAATACATTTGCATTGCGTTGATGAACTCTAATATCGATGTGTTAGAACGTACAAAGTAAAGTTTAAAAACTTGAGTCGGAGGATCATTTAGACTTTACGATCGTGCAACTAGATCGTTCGGTGAGATTTGCATTATGTGCCCCTGTGATAAAACGATCAAGTCTTAAACTTGGGCATTTATGTCGTGCATTCCCGCGTAAGGTCGTTCGTTGGCTAGTCAACGACCCTCCAATGTTTAAACGAGACGAATAGAAATTCGTATGAGAAGAAAGTGTTTTTAAAAGAAATACTTTTTCAGGTGTGTTGCGTTCCAACTGCGTGGGATTTCCTGATCGTCGAGAGTTCGAAGTCGATAGGCTCCTTTACCCACGACTTCGGAGATGCGGAATGGACCTTCCCATTTATTAGAAAGCTTACCAGCATTGAGCTCTTGAGTGTTTTGGAACACTCGACGGAGGACGTAATCGCCTTCTTGAAAGACTTTGGCTTTGACGTGTTTATTGAAATATCGTTCGACTGCTTGCTTCTGTGATGCCATTCTGATCAAGGATGATTCCCTAAGCTCTTCAAGGGCATCGAGGTCATAATTTAAGACCACCAGGCTGTGATCGACGGAAGTATGCCTCGAGGTTGGGAGTTGGACTTCGATTGATAAGACTGCTTCGCAACCGTAGACGAGGGAGAAAGGGGTTTGTCCCGTGGATGTGCGTGGCGTCGTGCGATTTTCCCACAGGACTGAAGGGAGTTCTTCGACCCATTTTCCCTTTGCAACTTTTAGCCTTTTCTTGATCGATGCGACGATGGTTTTATTGCTTGACTCAGCGAGTCCGTTAGCTTGAGGATATCTGGGCGTCGAGGTCGTCAGCTTGATGCTTCTATCCTCACAAAATTGTTGGGTCCTGACACTTATGAACTGTGATCCATTGTCGCAGACAATTTCAGACAGAATCCCAAACCTGCATATGATGTTAGTTTGGATAAAAGAGATGACTTCTTTATCCCTGACTTGGGAAAAAGCAGCTGCTTCGACCCACTTGGAAAAGTAATCTGTAAGTACGAGGAGGAATACTTTTTGGCCAAGGGCGGGTGGTAATTTGCCGACAATATCCACCCCCACCTCATGAAGGGCCATGGAATAAGTGTCGAGTGCAAAGGCTCCGAGGGTTTATGAGTCATACCAGAGTGTCGTTGACAGGGGTCACAACTTTGGACGTACTTGGCGGCGTCTTGTCGCAGTGTTGGCCAAAAATACCCTTGTCGTGAGATACGATTAGCAAGACTGCGACCTCCTGAATGATTTCCGCACTCTCCATCGTGCATTTCTTAAAGGATTTTTTGGGTTTGATTTTTGCTGACGACGCATCTCAGATTTAATCTTGTCGATGATCGTCGATAGAGCCTATCTCCGATCATGACGTATTTGGACGCTTTAAATCTGATCTTCCGGGCTTCCATCTTGTCTTCTGGGAGTTGGCCATGCGTAAGAAAATTTCTGATGTCGCACGACCAATCATCCTCTTCGTCTTCGATCTGGACGACCTCGATGTTCTCGATGGACGATGTCGCCATATGGATCATAGGAATAGCATCGAATATTGGTTCGACCAAAGCAGATCCAAGGTTTGCTAAAGCGTCGGCTTGAGTATTCTGGTCTCTTGGAATCTGTTCATTTGAGAAAGATTTAAATTTTTCGGAAATTTCTTTTGCTACCTTTAGGTATGCTGTCATTTTTTAATCCTTGGCTGTGAATTCTCCATTGATTTGGTTTACCAACAGGAGCGAGTCGCTCTTGACGTGCAACACGGTTGCCCCCAAGTCGTGGGCCATATTCATTCCTATGATCAGGGCTTCGTATTCATCTTCGTTGTTGGTAGTCTTGAAATCGCATCGAACTGAGTATACCATCTTGCCCCCCTGTGGCGACTTTAAGACGATGCCTAGTCCTGAGCCTCTAATGTTAGATGATCCGTCGACATTTAAGATCCAAGGTACGTCGTCGTGAGTCGCCACAGCTGACTTCGAGCTCTGCTTCTTTTTCCAGTTCAGGGCTGAAATCAGCAATAAAATCTGCCAAGGCTTGCGATTAGATCGCAGTCCTGGGTTTGAAATCTATGTCGTAACTGCTGAGATATATGCTCTATTTTGCTAAGCGACCTGTCAACTTAGGTTTTCTTAAGACAAACTTAAGAGGGAAGTTAGTTACGACAATAATGGGATGCGATTCAAAATAGTGTCGCAGTTTTTTAGCAGCTGTGACTAGCGACAAAAGCAATTTTTCCATAGAGGAATACCTGGTTTCCACGTCCAAAACAGATTTACTTACATAGTAAATCGGCAATTGCTGCTTTTCATCTTCTCGTGTCAAGACTGCACTTACGGGGTTAGGACTGACAGCCAAATATAGCTGTAGTATTTCCTGATCGTGAGGTTTTTACAACAAAGGAGGTGACGCCATGTAATCTTTGAGTTTTTGAAATGCTTGCTCATGATTGTCGGTCCAGTCGAAACCTCTGTTCTTCCTGAGGACATTATAATATAGGTGACATTTATCTGAGGATCGGGAGATGAACCTGTTTAGAGCCGCTACCCGGCCAGTGAGCCATTGGACTTCTTTGAAATTTCGGGGAGATTTGATCTCGACAATGGCCTTGATCTGGTCGGGATTAGCTTTGATGCCACGGCGAGTGACCATATAACCCAGGAATTTTCCAGCACTGATGCCGAAGGAACATTTCGTCGGGTTGAGCTTCATGCTGTACTTTCTAAGGATATCGAACGATTGCCTCAGATGCTCGACATGGTCGATCGCTTGCTTTGACTTGACCAGCATGTCGTCGACATATACCTCCATCGTGTCGCCGAGATGGTCTTTGAACATTTTATTTACTAGACGCTGGTATGTAGATCCTGCATTTTTTAGTTCGAAAGGCATAACTTTATAACAGTAAATACCTCGGTCCGTCATGAAAGCGGTCTTCTCCTGATCTTCGACGTGCATTAAGATCTGATTATACCCGGAATAGGCATCCATGAATGTCAATAGTTCATGCCCTGCGGTTGCGTCGACCATGGCGTCGATATGTGGCAATGGGAAAGGATCTTTTGGACATGCTTTATTGAGATCCGTGAAGTCGATACATACCCTCCATTTTCCATTTTTCTTTGCTACGACCACGACGTTGGCAAGCCAGTCGGGATACTTTACCTCTCGAATCTTTCCTGTTTTTAGGAGGTTATCAACTTCGTCATTTATTACCTGATTCCTCTCAGGAGCGATTTTGTGTCGCTTTTGTTTGATGGGTTTAAACGACGGATCGACGTTAAGCTTATGGGAAATAACGCTGGGGTCGATCCCGACCATGTCTTCGTGCAACCAGGCAAAGCAGTCAGCATACTCCTGCAAAAAAGATATGAGTCTTTCTCTAATGCTGGGGTCGAGGGACGATCCCACGAGGATTTTTTGGTCGGGTTTGCTTTGATCTAGAATGATTTCTTCCAGGTGATAATCATTGACTACCGCTGGTGGATTCTGCACATCTTCGAGCCCTTCATGCACCGGAATAGCGACTTGTTTAGGGTTTCCATTATCTGCCATTTTTCCTGAAATAGAGAGCAGGGGAAACTCCAAGAAACTGTTAGTATGACGCATGTTTGTCGAAGATTTTCTCTAGATGGGGTCCCACGGATGGCACCAAACTGTTAATGCCAAAAATCGTCCCAAAGGGACAACTTAAGGCCGATGTGGACTTTAACAACTAAAGAAAGGAATCTCTCGACAAAAGCGTGCGACAAAGATAAAAATGTAAATGAGACATAGGATTTGATGACGCAGGAAAAACCTCAACAAGAAAAAACCTGCGGACGATAGTGGATGTCGTCGTTGCACTATGGTCGCCAATTAGGGGCGATGTCCTTGGTGTTACTGGTGTCGATCGTACGGATATTACAATACAAATGAAGGAAAGACTTCGAAATGTAAAGTACAAGTGTATGGAATGTAAAACAAGTGTATGTCGTGTGTGAAAACAATGTGTAAAACTGTTGGTCGAGAGCGAAAGTCGTGCGTCAAGTGCAGTTCTTCGAGTGAGAGCCTTTCGCTTGTAGTGTTATTTTGAGCTCGGATGTTTAGCTTCTGTGTTTGATGTTCTCTGATGCTTTGGTGTTTATCAGGTGTCTTGAATTGATGATTGAGCTGGGATTTTATAGTCTTCGGATGACTTTAATTGAATCATTAAGATCTTTGATGATTGTTGTAACGGTCGTCGTCTTCAATGTGAGATTAGATGCTCATAACTGATTTCGTCGGTTATAGCCGTTGTCCATTAATAACTTTGACTCCTGCATTAAACACTTGAACAAACATAACAGTTGTTAACACGTTAGTCGGTCGAGGTCGTACGGTTTTATGCGACGGTCATGCGGAACGTACGACGTCAAGGTCGAGTGTCGTGAGGAACTCTCGACTTACCTTTCAGGGGGGACGACGGAGGTTTTTTGGGTCTTCATCGGGACCTTATCTTAATACAAGGTATAGCTCATGACATACATCTTACCTTCTCTGGTCGCGGTCGAGATCTGTGAAATTTTGCCCAAACACCGACAGCAGTTACAAAAGCGAGTCATCAGGCACCATTAATGACCGGCGAAACATATATAAAGGCATGCTCCAACCTCAAGCAGGGGGACGAATTGATCTAGATATACAACGACATTCTCATCTACTTCTACATTTTGTCTATCGCATTCGAGTACATGCCGCTAACGCAGGTACCGCACGACAACAGTTCAAACCGCACGACAACAGTTCAAACCGCACTACAACAGCTTGCCTCGCACGTTCAACACACGACGCACACTTTTTACACACGACTAAGTGTATTTTTATTTCATTTGTAACCTATTATACACATATCATCTGTCACAAAAGGACTTTCGCCCCTGTTTGGCGAACCATAGTGCACTGTCGACTCTCACAGAGTCGACCGCGGTTTTTTCCCTCGTTTTGGGGTTTTCCGCGTCACCAAATCTCTTGTCTCTTTTACTTTTTCTTCGCGATTGTGTTATTTGGCTCGAGATACGTTTCTTTAGTTGTTAAATGTCCACATCGACCTTAAGTTGTACTTTTGTGCGATTTTTGGCATTAACAGTTTGGTGCCATCCGTGGGACCCCATCTAGAGAAAATCTCAAGCCAACACACATATCGCTCTAACGATCTTGTAAAGTTTTTTCAGGTATATGGCAAATTATCAAGATCCCCTGATTCAACTTCGATCGGAATTGAATGCGGCTCGAAGCCAGATTCAAGCCCTGATAAAAAAAATGCTTCGTCAAAAGTATCGCATGTATCGCATCATCCAAGGGACTCGGGGGCTCGGAACACCCTTCATAAACTGAAAAAATACCACATTTGATTTCAAAAGTCCTCGGAAAAAGGCGCTTATTGACTCCATGTTACGGTAACTATGACGTCCCACTTAGAACAACTCTATATATATACTCTAAGTATATTCTCCTCGTTTAATTATTTTGATCTAATATATGATCGTTGATTCAAGCATCAAAAGATCATTGGTCAAAACCAACGACCACCCCCGATTTTACATTACAGGTTCGCAAGATCATATGAATACAGGTCCTACGATTTACATCGTGAGAAACCAAAGTCTCTACGACTTAAAAAACGCAGGTTGCGATTTATAGTCGTCAATAAAAAACGACTCGCATTTTTTCTTATGATCGCCAGTCATGGCAAACGCGGGTTGCGATTTATAGTCGTCAATAAAAAACGACTTGCATTTTTTCTTATGATCGCCTCATGGCAAACGCAGGTTGCGATTTATAGTCGTCGATAAGAGACGACTCACATTTTAAGTCTTATGGTCGCCAGTCATGGCAAGCGCAGGTTGCAATTTATAGTCGTCAATAAAAGACGACCCACATTTTTGTGATCGCTAGTCACGACAAACAATGGTAAAAATTCTCGGTTGCTAATAAAAGCGACTCGCATATTGAAACCTCATCGCTAGTCATGGCATATGTCTTCAATAAAGACGACTTGTACAATCACCAGTCGTGGTAAGACGCATGTCAAAATGTAAAAGTCGCCATTAAAGGCGACTCGCATGCTTAAATCTCAGAATCGCCAAGAAAGGCAAGTCGCGAGATTAATCATTCAATCACGGGTAAGGTAAAAATTTTACCGGCTTATAAAAATTCTAGACACAACGTAACTTAGGTCTCTAACAACCGTGTCGGCTCGAAACGCCAGATCATTGGTCTCTAACGACCGTATCGGCTGTAAATGCCAGAACTTAGGCCTCTAACGATCGTATTGGCTGTAAATGCCAGAACTTGGGTCTCTAACGACCGTATCGGCTGTAAATGCTAGAACTTAGGTCTCTAACGACCGTATCGGCTGTAAATGCCAGAACTTGGGTCTCTAACGACCGTATCGGCTGTAAATGCCAGAACATAGGTCTCTAACGACCGTATCGGCTGTAAATGCCAGAACTTGGGTCTCTAACGACCGTATCGGCTCGGAACGCCAGATCATATGTCTCTAACGACCATATTGGCTATAAACGCCAGATCACAAGTCGAAAACGACCATATCGGCTCGAAACGCTAGAACATAAGTCTCTAGCGACTGTATCGCAAGATTCTTAAATTTTCATCTCGGTCCGATCATCTTATGATCGTCACCAAACTTTATTTCAACATAATCGTCTTACGATTGTCTCCCATCCCATACGTCTCATTTTGATAAAGATCGTCTTACGATCACCATCGGTTCCTTACGTTTTAAGATCGTCTTACAATCGTCACAAGTATCTCGCGCATTAAAGATCATCTTTCGATCGCCGCAACTTACTTAATATCATCGACTGGTCACGCAGTTTTAGCTGACCAAGCTGGTTTTATTCTAATGATCCAATCAGCAGAAACGACACGACTCATCATTTTACTTTGGTGCGAGATCTGAAATTCAAATGGCTTTGAAATTCAGATCTCGGGGGGCTAACTGTTTGGGTAAAAAATCACACCCTCGACCGACTTGGGAAATTCCCTCGACATGACCCATGACCAAGGATATCTACGACGATCATACTCTCGACCGACAAAGGTAATATCCGTTATTGTCATATCCCCGACATACGTTAATAACCACGATAATTGGTTATTAAAAGACATATTGGGTCAATAGTCATCTTACATCTAATGATCGCACGTCACGTGTCGCACATCATGTGTCGCACGTCGCACATCATGTGTCTCACGTCGCACATCGCTAGTCTTATGTCCCTAGTCTTATGCTACTAGTCTTACGTTATTAGTCCTATGTCACTAGTCTTATGTCGCCAGTTACGACTCATCGGTCTTACGTCGACAGTCTCCTGTCGTCGGACTTATATCACTCTGGTCCTGCGAAAGCATCGTCCTGACATCCTGATCCTGCGACTTGGTCTTACGACCTGGTGGTCTTGCGACCTAGTCCTACGACATATTCATCTTTGTCTTACAAGACATTTATAGTCATATACATGGTCTTATATTTTGGAGATGGTCGTATGTTCCATAAGATCGACATCCGAGACTTAAGACGGTCGTACGATTATACTAACCGTTAACAGTCAAACATCCGTTCCTTTTGTTCATTAATGCAGGTCCACGAGCATTCATGGCACAAACGATCAGTAACAGACGAGTCCTTAAATGGCATTAAAGGCTCGGCAGCGGTTACAAAACCAATCATCAAAGAGCGTTCAATGTCGACAGCGGTTATAAAAGCGAGTCATCAAGACACCATTAATGATCGGCGAAACATATATAAAGGCATGCTCCAACCTCAAGCAGGGGGACGAATTGATCAAGATATACAAAGGCATTCTCATCTACTTCTACATTTTCTATCTCGCATTCGAGTACATGCCGCTAACGCAAGTACCGCACGACAACAGTTTAAACCGCACGAAAACAGTTCAAACCGCACGACAACAGCTTGCCTCGCACGTTCAACACACGACGCACACTTTTTACACACGACTAAGTGTATTTTTATTTCATTTGTAACCTATTGTACACATATCATCTGTCACAAAAGGACTTTCGCCCCTGTTTGGTGAACCATAGTGCACTGTCGACTCTCACAGAGTCGACCGCGGTTTTGTCCCTCATTTTGGGGTTTTTCGCGTCACCAAATCTCTTGTCTCTTTTACTTTTTCTTCGCGATTGTGTTATTTGGCTCGAGATACGTTTCTTTAGTTGTTAAATATCCACATCGAACTTAAGTTGTACTTTTGTGCGATTTTTGGCATTAACCGTCAGTAACTGTTAATGCCAAAAATCGCACCAAAGGGACAACTTAAGGTCGATGTGGACTTAAACAACCAAAGAAAGAATCTTTCGACGAGACGTGCGACGATAAATAAAATAAAGAAACAAGGGATTTGATGACGCAAGAAAAACCTCAATCGAGGAAAAAACCTGCGGACGACAGGGGGTGTCGTCGCTGCACTATGGTCGCCAATCAGGGGCGATGTCCTTCGGTACCGGTGTCGATCGTACAGAGATTACAATACAAATGAAGGAAATGCTTCGAAATGTAAAGTACACGTGTTTAAAGTGTAAAACAGGTGTTTGTCGTGTGAATACAAAGTGTGAACTGCTGGTCGAGAGCTGTTGTCGTGCGTCGAGAGCGATACTTATAATAATGGTTCTTCACTTCAAGTGTTCTTGAATATTGCTTCGGTTGTTAATCGCCGGATATTCGATGTGTATCGGATGTTAACTGATGATCCTTGATGTGAAGACTTAGCTGGGTATTTATAGTCTTCGCGTCATTAATTAGCTCCATTAATGCTTTGATCAACGGTTGGAAACGGTTGCCGGAGTGATTATCCATAATGTTCTTCGTCCGTTACGGCTGCTTGCAGTTAATGCCTTTGACTCCTGCATTAAATACTTAACAGACGTAACAGTCAAGGTTAACGTTAGCTTTGGTCGAAGGTGCAGTGATCTTACGCGATGGTCGTACGGGACGGGCGATGCTATGGTCGAGCGTCATGGGGGACGTACGACTTACCTTTTACGGGAGACGACGGATGTTTTCTGGGTTCTTGTTGAGACCTTATCTTAATACAAGATATAGCTTAGGACATGTGTCTTACCTGTTCTGGTCGCGGTCGAGCGACGTGATTTTTTGCCCAAACAGTTTGCCCCCAAAATTTGAAAATTGAATGTCAAATTTAAGTTTTAAATTTTGTCAATCAGACGCATAGGAAATAAGACAAGAGTTAGAAATTACCTCAATCGCCTTGGAACTAGACTGGTCCGTTTCTAACTGAACGAGAAGTTGAAAAGGGAACGAGGTCGTGACGTCACAATGACACACGATTGTGCTTACCAGTTGTCGATGACAGGTGTCGACGATCCATGCGGTCATACGAAGGGACGAGAGCACGTGGTGATCATCAAAGGGCTCGACCTGACATGATCGACTGCATAAATAAACATTACGATGGATCTTTTCTTGGCGATTTTCGTTCGATTAAAACTTGCAAGAATCTTTGACCTAATTTAAGTTTTTCTGAGATCATATAAGATACGACCCTCCAGTTTGCGTATGCGTCGCAAGTCTATCGCTAGAAAGCCTAGAAAAAACTGGGATATCTGGGGCCTTTAAGAAGTGCAAATCAATTTAACGGGGCTGGCAATGTCGACAGAGCCTAGAAGCACCATTAAAAACGAAGAAGATCTCGACGAATTTAGAAGTCTAGCGAGGATTCCCATGGGGATTACCGTAAGCAAGGTTGGCAAGGTTCGACCGGAAATGTGCCCCGAGGGGTACGTTGTTATATACGAATACCCGTTCAAAATAGGCTTTCACTGGACATATTCGCCTTTAGTCAAAGAGTTCATGTGTGAATTTGATCTTTCGCCGGGGCAATTGATGCCCCAGTTCTGGCGAGTTATCTTGATCATCGAACGACTTACCTCCAACTGGAATCCACCAATGAATGTGAGGGACCTTCTGATGGCGTATAAGGTCAAGAATGACCGGTACCGTCGCTATAGTTTGTTTTCAAGGTTCAAGGGTGATCGTACCCTGGTTTTAAATACTGCGGTCAACGACCGTGGATGGAAGAAGAGGTACGTATTCGTACGGGTGTCGACGCTGGACACTGATAGTGACTGGATTAGGGAGGGTTGGAATATGACGGGTGAGCCTTTGATTGTACTTTTTCATGTTATTTTGTTGCTCGATTGTTTTTTCGACTGATCTTCTTTTTTATGCGTAGATATCGGTCGTACGTCACGCGTCATTTGATAGACGAGGATGATGACACCGTTTTCTTAAGCGACAGAGTGAGGATGGGTCGAGAGGAGAAAGAAGAAGAGGAGGACTCTGAGAAGACTGAGGAGGAAGAGAAGAGTGAAGAACCAGAGGTAGAGATAATTGGTAAGTATCCTTTTGTCTTCTTTTTGCTTGACCTGGTCTTTCTCTGTTCTAAATCGTCTAATTTCTTTCTTTTACCGTACAGGTGAATCTCAAGCGCAGACGACATCTTCTGTTGCTAGGAAGATGGCCCAAGTCAAAGTAGCTCGCGAGGCGAGGGAGAAGGACGTTTTGACAACTGGGTCGGGTGTCCTGAAGAGAAAAGATGTCCCGATAGTCGGGTCGGGCCTCTTAAAGAGGACAAAGGTGTCCGTTCTGAGGGAACCGTCTTTGAAGACGGGTAACCCATCGAGGGTTGCCTTGTCCAGGAAGTCGAAGGCGTCGGTTGCGTTTGACACGACCGGCGCAAAATCTGTGGATACTGCGCAACTGGCGACGATGTCTCCCGTGGTCCTATCCGGCCCTTCATCGGCCGACAGGGGCAAAGGCGCGCAGAAGGGACCTGTGGGGGAAACGACGGTCAACTTTACTTTACAATGTCTTGGACGAGACGAAGTTGTTCCCCCATTTGGAAAAATATTTGCTTCCGTCTTTCAGGGAGCGTTTTGACGGGTTTTCTTTCGAGAAGAAAGAGTTCCATGCAGCTGGACTCTTATTCTTGGTAAGTCTTTCTTTCAAAACTTGTCGTTTGTCGTTGTTTACTAATGTCGCTCATATTATGATTCTTCAGGCGTTCCAAGCTTCCCTGGCATTGCAGGCCGAAACGACGAATATAGAGGTTTCAACGGCTTCTGTTACCAAAGATGAAGATGCAGCGTTAGCTAAAGAGAAAGCTGCTTTGGAGCATGAAGAAGCGATGTCGGTGCGCCTTGACCATGCTCTGGACGAATTGGATGCCCTCGGTCATACAAGAGACGAGATAAACTCGCGTTTGAAGGAGTCCCTGACTTTGATGCGCGTCCAGAGAGAGGAGATGGAGGGGATGAAGGAATCCGTAACCGCGAAGATGAAGGAAGTCGAGGGAATCAAGGCTAAGGTGATAAATTTGAAGAAGGAGTCTGATGAGTTGAAGGACGAAAATAAGTCTTTCTCTTCTTATGCTCGACTTACTGCGTGTGCGGCAGTTATGCGACGTCACTGGCAGGGCAAGGATCCTTTGGCTTCAGCGTCAGATGAGCTGCGTCTCTTTTATGAGAGAGTCGGGACCAAGAGAGATCTCGACTTGGATGACGAGAAGGAGGTCGAGGAGGAGGTGGCTAGCTAGGGTTTTCAGGATGAGGTATCGGACAAGGTTGTGATCGATGCTCCTCCACAACCTTAGAAAAAAATGTATTTGTTTGTTCGTGCTGCTCGACCGTTAGTGGTCGATTATGTACTCGATGGTTTATATAATGAACGCTGTTTAGGCAAAAAATCACGTCGCTCGACCGCGACCAGAACAAGTAAGACGTATGATTAGGGACTATATCTTGTATTAAGATAAGGTCTCGACAAAGACCCAGAACACCATCGTCGTCCCTCGTAAAAGGTAAGTCGAGAGTTCCTTATGACGCTCGACCATAGCGTCACCCGATCCGCACGACTATTACATAAGGACGTGCGACCTCGACCAAAACTAACGTTAACCATGACTGTTATGTTTGTTAAGTGTTTAATGCAGGAGTCAAAGTCATTAAGGAGCAACGGATATAACCGACGCAACCATCAACGATCGATAGCCGTAACGGACGAAGATCATCATGGATAATCATTCTGGCAACCGTTTCCAGCCGTTGATCAAAGCATTAATGGAGCTAATTAATGACGCGAAGACTATAAATATCAAGCTCAATCAACATTTCAAGACATCGAATATCCGACGATTAACAAC
This sequence comes from Saussurea involucrata, assembly GCA_033807775.1. Classification (NCBI taxonomy): domain Eukaryota; kingdom Viridiplantae; phylum Streptophyta; class Magnoliopsida; order Asterales; family Asteraceae; genus Saussurea; species Saussurea involucrata. The sequence goes on along the minus strand of CM066317.1, from coordinate 50,704,006 downwards.
CGAAGCAATATTCAAGAACACCTGAAGTGAAGAACCATTGTTCTAAGTATCGCTCTCGACGCACGACAACAACCCTCGACCAGCAGTTCACACTTTGTTTCGTACACGACAAACACCTGTTTTTACGTTCAAACACTTGTACTTTACATTTCGAAACATTTTCTTCATTTGTATTGTAATCTCTGTACGATCGACACCCGTATCCAAGGATATCGCCCCTGATTGGCGACCATAGTATAGCGACGACACCCACTGTCGTCCGCAGGTTTTTTCCTCATTTGAGGTTTTTCCTGCGTCATCAAATCCCTTGTTTCTTTATTTTTATCCTCGTCGCACGTCTCGTCGAAAGATTCTTTCTTTAGTTGTTTAAGTCCACATCGACCTTAAGTTGTCCCTTTGGTGCGATTTTTGGCATTAACAGTTTGGCGCCATCCGTGGGACTACATCTAGAAAAAATCCTCGACGAACGTGCATTCTACTAATAGTTTCTTGGAGTTTATTCTGTTTTCTATCGCAGGAAAATGGCAGCCCCTGGAAATCCGCAGCAAGCCGTCGCTCAGATGTATCAGGAGCTCGAGGTTGCCAGGAATCAACTCAATGCAATGGCAGAGCAGAATCGCAGAGCAGCTGAAGAGATCGCGCGGCTAAGGAATCCTTTTGGACCCAGAATGGTCCTAGACCATTCATCCAGAATCTAGGTCCGGGACCAGGCCCGTCCACGCAGAATCAGCATCCAGGTTCATTCATGCAGAATCAGCAGCCGGGTTTGTTCATTCCGAACCCCCAGTCTGGGCAGATTCCCCCTCAGCACATCCGACCACCACCCTTGAACAATGGATCCCAACCATTGCAAGGTGGCGCCCAACCATTTCAGATTGGATCCCGGCCGTTCCAAAGTGGTCCACAACCTTTCCAGCAAGGATCGCAATCTTTCCAACAGAGATCACAGCCATTTCAGCATAGACCACAATCGTTTCAGAATGGACCGCAACAATTCCACTATGGGTCGCAGCCATATTTTGTTCCATTCAACGGGGACACCCATGGTTCGTCGCATGGTAATGGCACTAGTCCAGGGACCAATCCCTCTACAGGGGAAAATCCTGATCTTAACGATCCCGTCGCCCAGTATTTGAAGATGTTAGAAGACCAAAATGAGCGCATCTTATCCTTGCTCGCCAAGTTGCCTGGGGCAGCCGTGCCTGTCGATGTCGAGCCTCGCTCGGGTTATCAGGCGTCGCCCTTCATCGAAGAGATCGCCACCGTCGAGGTCCCAAAGAAGTATAACATTCCTGCCTTCACTCCCAAGTATTTGGGTGTGATCGATCCAACCGAGCATGTCGCGAAGTATAAGCAGCTCTTGTGGACGATCTCGATTCCACACATGTACTAGGAAGTATGCATGTGCAAGAGTTTCGGGGCAACTCTCACTGGTCCAGCTCTCCAGTGGTTGATCAATCTCAAACCCAAATCTATCGGGTCGTTCGCCAAATCGGTCAACCAATTCTCCCGGCAATTCGCCAGCAGTCATAAGATGGAAAAGCAGACTAGTGATCTGTACTATGTCGTGCAGAAGACCAATGAGTTTATTCGAAGTTATTTCAATAGATTCAATGCCAAAATGATCAGTATCCGCAATTGTGACATCAAAATTGTGATCGAAGCTTATAAGCGTGGTCTAGACGATAGTTCCGGTCTATATATCGATCTAACCAAGTATCCCCCAGAGACTTTCGAAGACATCCGAGCTCGAACCTTACCATATATGAGGGTCGAGGATGATGCCGCCTTTCGTCACAAGCACACTGACGACAAGAAGTCGTTAGGCGTCAGAAAGCCAGAGTTCAAGACAAAGGTTGTTTCCAGAATAGAGCCAGCGCGCCAAATTTCAAATGTTCGTTTCAAGACGAAAGCAGAGGCCAAGACCGCGACTAAGTTCACTCAGTATCCCAAGATATCCTCTTATGGATTCAAAGGATCTGCAAAGGACTTAGTCGAAGCTCTGAAGACCGCTCAAGCTACCATTCGATGGCCAAAGAAGTCCGACCTGGACGATGATAAGAAAGACAAATCAAAGTGGTGCGACTTCCATGCCGATCATGGTCATGTGACAGACGACTGTATCGCATTGAAGAAGGAACTAGCATATCATTTTCCGAAAGGAAATCTCAAAGATATCATCGACGATGTCGCTATTTCAGCTAACGGACATCGAACGACGACCCCCGAGCATGCGAAGGTCGTCAATTGCATCACCGGTGGTTCAGATGTATGTGGTTTGACGTATTCAGCGGCCAAGCGTCATGCCAGTCAGGCACCCGATGATCGGCCTATTCCTCGCTCGTCTAGACCCAAAGGAGATTTGGAGCTAGAAGCCATGAAGATTGTGTTCGACCACGTCGACCTTGGCGACTCGTATCAGAAGTATCACGACGGGTTGATCATTCAGATCACGGTCGGTAACTGTCTAACGCGTCGAGTCTTGATCGACGGGGGCAGCTCAGCAAATGTTATTTTTCTCAACACCATCAAAGCCATGGGAATCGATCGCTCGGAAATCACCCGACGTTCGACGACTTTGGTCGGTTTCAATGGAGAAGCGACGAGCACCTTTGGAGAGATAATCTTGCCCGTCTACGCCGGAGGAGTCAACAAGCATACCAAGTTCAGTGTCATCGATTGTGCGTCGGCCTATAACATCATCTTAGGATGACCATGGATCCATGATATGAAAGCCGTTCCCTCGACGTATCATCAAATGTTGAAATTCCCTACGCCATGGGGAATCCAGGACTCCTTCTTCAAATTTATCACCTTAGCCTTGATTCCCTCGACTTCCTTCCTCTTCGCGGTTACGGATTCCTTCATCCCCTCCAGCTTCCCTCTCTGGTCGCGCATCAAAGTCAGGGAATCCTTCAAAATCGAGTTTATCTCATCTCTTGTATGACCGAGGGCATCCAATTCGTCCAAAGCTTGGTCAAGGCGCACCGACATCGCTTCTTCATGCTCCAAAGCAACTTTCTCTTTAGCTAATGCTACATCTTCATCTTTGGTAACAGAAGCCGTTGAAACCTCTATATTCGTCGTTTCGGCCTGCAATGCCAGGGAAGCTTGGAACGCCTGAAGAATCATAATATGAGCGACATTAGTAAACAACGACAACGACAACGACAAACGACAAGTCTTGAAAGAAAGACTTACCAAGAATAAGAGTCCAGCTGCATGGAACTCTTTCTTCTCGAAAGAGAACCCGTCAAAACGCTCCCTAAAAGACGGAAGCAAATATTTTTCCAAATGGGGGAACAACTTCGTCTCGTCCAAGACATTGTCGTCCAGAAAACCCGACGGCAACGTAAAGTTGACCGTCGTTTCCCCCACTGGTCCCTTCTGCTCGCCTTTGCCCCTGTCGGCCGATGAAGGGCCGGATAGGACGACGGGAGACATCGTCGCCAGTTGCGCAGTATCCACAAATTTTGCGCCGGTCATGTCAAACGCAACCGACTCCTTCGCCTTCCTGGACAAGGCAACCCTCGATGGGTTACCCGTATTCAAAGACGGTTCCCTCATAATGGACACCTTTGTCCTCTTTAAGAGGCCCGACCCGGCTATCGGGACCTCTTTTTTCTACAGGACTCCCGACCCAGTTGTCGAAACGTCCTTCTCCCTCGCCTCGCGAGCTACTTCGACTTGGGCCATCTTCCTAACAACAGAAGATGTCGCCTGTGCTTGAGATTCACCTGTACGGTAAAAGAAAGAAATTAGACGATTCAGAACAGAGAAAGACCAGGTCAAGCGAAAAGAAGACAAAAAAATACTTACCAATTATCTCTACCTCTGGTTCTTCACTCTTCTCTTCCTCCTCAGTCTTCTCAGAGTCCTCCTCTTCTTCTTTCTCCTCTCGACCCATCCTCACTCCGTCGCTCAAGAAAACAGTGTCATCATCCTCGTCTATCAAATGACGCGTGACGTACGACCGGTCTTTAGTACTAAATTCTAAGAACTTTACGATCTTAGCCCGAGAAGCATCATCCGGCTCTACCATATCGAAATCAATATCTACGCATAAAAAAGAAGATCAGTCGAAAAAACAATCGAGCAACAGAATAACATGAAAACGTACAGTCAAAGGCTCACCCGTCATATTCCAACCCTCCCTAATCCAGTCACTATCAGTGTCCAGCGTCGACACCCGTACGAATACGTACCTCTTCTTCCATCCACGGTCGTTGACCGCAGTATTTAAAACCAGGGTACGATCACCCTTGAACCTTGAAAATAAACTATAGTGACGGTACCGGTCATTCTTGACCTTATACGCCGTCAGAAGGTCCCTCACATTCATCGGTGGATTCCAGTTGGAGGTAAGTCGTTCGATGATCAAGATAACTCGCCAGAACTGGGGCATCAATTGCCCCGGCGAAAGATCAAATTCACACATGAACTCTTTGACTAAAGGCGAATATGGCCAGTGAAAGCCTATTTTGAACGGGTATTCGTATATAACAACGTACCCCTCGGGGCACATTTCTGGTCGAACCTTGCCAACCTTGCTTACGGTAATCCCCATGGGAATCGTCGCTAGACTTCTAAAGTCGTCGAGATCTTCTTCGTTTTTAATGGTGCTTCTAGGCTCTGTCGACATTGCCAGCCCCGTTAAATTGATTTGCACTTCTGAAAGGCCCAAGATATCCCAGTTTTTTCTAGGCTTTCTAGCGATAGACTTGTGCCGCATACGCAAACTGGAGAGTCGTATCTTATATGATCTCAGAAAAACTTAAATTAGGTCGAAGATTCTTGTAAGTTTCAATCGAACGGAAATAGCCAAGAAAAGATCCATCATAATCTTTATTTATGCAGTCGATCATGTCAGGTCGAGCCCTTTGATGACCGCCGCGCATCCCCGTCCTTTCGCATGCCCGCCCGGATCTTCGACACCTGTCCTCGACAGCTGGTAAGCATCATCGTGCGTCAGTATGACGTCATAACTTTTTCTCGTTCAGTTAAAGGCGAACCGGTCTAATTCCACGACAACCAGGTAAGTCCCTCAACCTAGGTCACAAGTCTAAGCGTTCGACAAACAAAATTTAAAACTTAAATTTGACATTCAATTTTCAAATTTTGGGGGCAAACTGTTTGGGCAAAAAATCATGTCGCTCGACCGCGACCAGAACAAGTAAGACGTATGATTAGGGACTATTGTTGATCCAAACCCTCAGTGATTTGATAATGACCCTCTCTTATACTTAGTGAAAATTGTAAGTAAACAATATGTATCAGAGTTTCACTATCGCTGATAAGTACTAAGATCTTCCAGTACCGCTGATAGGAACTCTCGCTCTTTAAGTGAAACATTCAGCGAAACTGTTCATCATTAATGCTCTGAGTCTGTTCAGTCATTATGATGATCGCTGATAAGTTAGTTGTTTACTTATGATCTCTGAAGACAAGTTTCACGTCAACAAAGGTTCTACGCTGAAGTCGAAGATCAAGCTCAAGAACCAGCGACAAGTCTCCTAATGAACTGATGCGGATCAGCGAAGACTCAGATTTGTCCACTCAACGTGAAGTATCAAGTACAAGACTTCAGCTATCGCTGAACTTTATCATTCGCTGAATAGAAAATGATAATCGCTGAATCAACGAAAGCTGATCATGAAGTCCTCCGTACAAAGTACTTTTGTCTTAACCACCCTTGCACGCCTCCGTACGAAATGTCAGAAAAGAACCTCCGAAAATCTGAAATCGTACAACCACTCTGATACTACATTGTTCATCCTTACGGCTACTAAGGTTGTCATCAAAAGTCAATGACATGCAACCAACCAGCTGATGACACGTGTAAAGTATATACTGATTTGCATTAAATACATGCAGTATATAAAGAGATGAACTCACTTCTTTTTGAAGTAACTTGCTAACTCTGGACAAGTTCAAATCTCTTATCTCAGATAGGTTATTATTAGTAATTTCCTTATCTCTCTTAGTGCAAGAAACCTTAGTGTTCCAACTTGTTTAGATTTAGGTTTATCCTTAATCTTGTTTCCGCAACAAGATGTAAATTGTTAATGATTTATCAATAAACAATTTAGAAAAGTAAAATCTGTGTGTTTGTATTTCAACCCCCCCCCCCCCCCCCTTCTACAAACTTGTATAGGCCTTCGGGACCAACAAGTGGTATCAGAGCAGATTTGTTTAATCTCATAAACAAGATCTAATCTAAGATATTTCTCTTCCTTGCTATTATCCGAAAATAGCCACCAATACAAACACAAATTATATAGACAATGGTTCTCTTGCAAAACCCCCTAGATTTTCCAGAGATAACTTCAACTTATGGAAAAATAGGATGACACTCTTCTTAGAAGGTGTAGACCCTACCATGCCTTACTATATTGAGAATGGTCCATTCATCCCTGTAAGATTTGATGCTGCAGTTCCAGGCACTGAGAATAGACTTGCTATTCCAGAAAGGCTGGTACCTAAAGAAATCCATCAATGGACTGACGAAGATAAGAAGAAAGTGGCTATAGATACAAAAGCCAGATCCATACTATCCATGGCTCTTCCTGACGAAGTCTACCATTCCGTCATGAATCTGAAAACATCAAAAGCCATGTGGGACACAATATGTGTTCAGTATGAAGGAACGTCTGAAGTCCAGGACTCAAGAAAGATCAACCTGGTAAGACAATACGAAAGCTTCATTTCTGGTAAGAATGAAACTCTCTCTGAAGTTCACCAACGTTTTAATTGTTTAATTATAGATCTGAAAACTGTTGGTAAGGAATATTCTAACTTTGAAGTGCTGACAAAGTTTCTAGAATGTTTACCTGAAAGCTGGGACAATTATTCCATGTGTCTCAAGCTGTCAAAGGATCTAAGATCAATGACCCTTGCTACCTTATATGGCACGTTGCTGAATCATGAGCAATCAAGCCATCTTAAGAAGAATCTTGTAAAAGATTCCAAAAGCACCCCTGTTGCTTTAATCTCAGAGGAACCTTCTACTCAGCGACCCTCGGTCACTATCACTTAGTTAGAGAGTAACTCTGAAAGTTCATCAGATTCTGATTTTTCAAATGATGAATCCTTGGCTCTCCTAACCAAAAAGTTCAGGAGATTTTCCAAGAAGAAAATGTTTAGAAAGAACAAACCTCTTTCCATAGCTGACAAGCCTAAATCATCAGTTTTTGTTGATAAGGCTACTGCTACTTGTTTTAACTGCGAAAGATAGGACATTTTGCTAACGAGTGCAGGTCTAAGAAAGTTTCTAGACCCTCAACTTTTACAAAGAAATCCTTTGTTCCAAGGAATAAAGATGACAAATACTCAAAGCTGAAAGAAAAATATGCGAAGCTGAAAAGCTTTAAGAAGAAAGGCAAAGGCCTGATGGCTGACTATGATTGGGCTGCTTCTGATGAAGAAGCATCAACATCTGATTCTGAAGATGATGAAGCAAATCAATGTCTCATGGCCAAGATTGAAGAAGAGGAAGAAAGTTCAGACATTCCCTCCACTTCAACCTCTGCTATTCAGGTATCACCTTCTTTCTTTACCAATATTGCAAATATTGATGAAGCTGATAGTCTCCGTAAGATCGATCTCTTGACTAGAAGTTTATACGAAGCCATGAACGGCAAAACTGTGGTTGAAAACCAAAACCTTGATCTCGCTGAAAAGCTTAAAAACTGTCATCTTCAAATAGAAAAGCTTTCTAAAATTGAAGAAGATTTTAAAGATCAAGTATATTTAAATCAGCTAGTCAAAATCGAACGAGCAGAAGCTATCGCTGCATTAAAAGCTGAAAAAGCTACTGTTGAAGGATGGTGTAATTCCTCAACAAAGATCACTGAGATAATAAAGTCTCAAATTCCACTGAGTGATAAACGTGGTTTGGGTTACAAATATGAAACTTCAAAACCAACCACTGAGCGTTCAATGCTTAAATTTGGAACGTTCGTATCCTCAGTCGCTGATACTTCATCTTCTCAGTGCTCATCGTCCATTACACCAATCCCTGAGGAAACTCCTACCTCCTCAAAAGGCAAGGAGAAAATGGTTTATTCAAAATCTACCTCTGTCTCTAAAGACAAAGGTAAAGGAATTGTTATTTATCAAAATCCTCAGAAGGGTACTTTAGTACCAAAGCTGAATGCTTCTAAAGCTTCAGTGACCCATCCCTCTGGATCAAAGAAACTGATCTCTGGATCTATTCAGAGATCTACTCCTAGACTCAGAGTGGATGTCCTTGGTAAGAAATCTGAAGAACTGAATGTTCGTTCCATTTCTAAAGCCAATAGTTTACTTGGTGCTGGCACTTCTAATTCAAAATTAAAAGCTCAGCATTCAAATGGTCCTAGAACTACTTTTAGCTATAGGAAATGTTATCACTGTGGACTCACTGATCATATTGCTAATAAGTGCCCCACAGCCACCAAAGTTGAAAAGATAGCTAAGGTGAAGATTGCTGTTGATCCAAACCCTCAGTGATTTGATAATGACCCTCTCTTATATACTTAGTGAAAATTGTAAGTAAACAATATGTATCCGAGTTTCACTATCGCTGATAAGTACTAAGATCTTCCAGTACCGCTGATAGGAACTCCCGCTCTTTAAATTAAACATTCAGCGAACACTGTTCACCATTAATGTGCTGAGTCTGTTCAGTCAATATGATGATCGCTGATAAGTTAGTTGTTTACTTATGATCCCTGAAGACAAGTTTCACGTCAACAAAGGTTCTACGCTGAAGTCGAAGATCAAGCTCAAGAACCAGCGACAAGTCTCCTAATGAACTGATGCGGATCAACGAAGACTCAGATTTGTCCAATCAACGTGAAGTATCAAGTACAAGACTTCAGCTATCGCTGAACTTTATCATTCGCTGAATAGAAAATGATAATCGCTGAATCAACGAAAGCTGATCATGAAGTCCTCCGTACAAAGTACTTTTGTCTTAACCACCCTTGCACGACTCCGTACGAATTGTCAGAAAAGAACCTCCGAATATCTGAAATCGTACAACCACTCTGATACTACACTATTCATCCATACGGCTACTAAGGTTGTCAACTAAGGTCAATGACATACAACCAACCAGCTGATGACACCTGTAAAGTATATACTGACTTGCATTAAATGCATGCAGTATATAAAGAGATGAACTCACTTCATTTGAAGTAACTTGCTAACTCTGGACAAGTTCAAATCTCTTATCTCAGATAGGTTATTATTAGTAATTTCCTTATCTCTCTTAGTGCAAGAAACCTTAGTGTTCCAACTTGTTTAGATTTAGGTTTATCCTTAATCTTGTCTCCGCAACAAGCTGTAAATTGTTAATGATTTATCAATAAACAATTTAGAAAAGTAAAATCTGTGTGTTTGTATTCAACCCCCCCCCCCCTTCTACAAACTTGTATAGGCCTTCGGGACCAACAAGTGGTATCAGAGCAGATTTGTTTAATCTCATAAACAAGATCTAATCTAAGATATTTCTCTTCCTTGCTATTATCTGAAAATGGCCACCAACTCAAACACACATTATATAGACAATGGTTCTCTTGCAAAACCCCCTAGATTTTCCAGAGATAACTTCAACTTATGGAAAAATAGGATGATACTCTTCTTAGAAGGTGTAGACCCTACTATACCTTACTATCTTGAGAACGGCCCACACATCCCTGTAACAATTGATCCTTTAGTTCCAGCCACTGCAAATAGACCTGCTATTCCAGAAAGGCTGATTCCTAAAGAAATCCATCAGTAGACCTGTTAGGACACTGAAGTTGTCCTTTATAATAGAAAGTTTTGTAAAGCAATAGCTGTGTTAAAGGGCTTATGCTTAATTGTTGTAGCAAGTGATGAAGACTATAAATAGGTCTTTACTTGTAGTTTGTAAGAAGTGAATTCATTAATACAAGATGTAGATCTCTAATCACTTTGTGTTCTCTCTAGGTTAGATTTCCTTTTCAATAATGTTCTTCATCATCTTGTTACACAATACTTGGATTGTATGAAGATCATGGACCTAACAAGTGGTATCAGAGCCAAATCGAAGAATTTTTCATCGATACGATCATCGAATCTTCACAATTCAAGCGTTTTTAGCCCTATTTTGCTCAGATTTCGGATTCTTATGGTGTTTGTTCAAGAAAAAGTCGAACTCACTTTTTGGATCAAAAGTATGCCAAATCAATCGAATTACATGTTTTGATCAACTAGAAATCTGTTCATCTTCATTTTTCGAATAAGTCTGCGAAAGAATCACTGAAATTGGTCAAGAATTGAAGAAGTTATGATGATTTTAGTGATTTTCGGATGCTGTTACTTGAATTCGGATTATTCTTGATGAATTCGGATTATTCTTGATGAATTCGGATCCTTCATCGTTTACTGTTCATTGATGAATTCGGATCCTTCATCATTTACTGTTCATTGATGAATTCGGATCCTTCATCGTTTACTGTTCATTGATGATTTCAGATCCTTCATGCTTTACTGTTCATGGTTTCGGATGCTACTATTGTTTGGATGGCTTAGATGGTTTCGATCTGTTCAGAGTTGTTGGTTTCGGATCTTGTGAAGTCCGAAATATTGCTGAATTTGGTCATCTTAGTTCTGAATTTCGGAATGTGCTTACACCTAAAGGTTCAAAGGTATGGATGGCTTCGCATCTTTCTAATCCTCATTCTAATGGTTTCGAATTCCATTTATTCAAGATAGGCATGGTTTCGCATCCAACATGACACGAAATTGCCATGATTTCGAACCCTTCATGATCCGAATTGTCTTGATTTCGAACCCAACATGATCCGAATTGAGTGAATTCGCACCCAGCATGATCCGAATTGAGTGAATTCGCACCCAGCATGATCCGAATTGAGTGAATTCGCACTCAACATGATCTGAATTGAGTGAATTCGCACCCTACTTAATCCGAATTGAGTGAATTCGCACTCAACATGATCCGAATTGAGTGAATTCGCACCCTACTTAATCCGGATTCATTGGTTTCGGATGCTTCATGGTCCGAATTCTGATGGTTTCGGATCCAAGAAATTTATTGAAAAATATTTCTCATTAAAAAAAAATTTAAAAGAGCTAACCGGGTAGCGGAACCCCCGAGCTAAGTCTCAGGAGGGGGACATTATTCATGGAATTTAGCATAAGGCGTGTGTGACATCATTCTTATATTCAGTGTACCACATACATTTAGCAACTGTCAAAGTTTAAAAGAGCTCAAGTCTTTCAAGATATTCAGAAGTTGATTGTTGGAGTTCAGTCTTTGATTGGATTGGAAGAGACGCTTGAATATTTGCAATCATTATTCTGAAGTTTTGTTGACGATGCTAGACCTTTGAGTGCTCTTTATCATTCTTCTGACTTGATCAACCAGAATTGTGAGAGCTTGCAATCATTGTTCTGGTGCTTTGGTTGTGATTCAGACTTTTGAGTGCTTATAATCATCCAGCTATTTCTTGAAGATTGAAGTTCTGGATTCTCTTCATTCAGTGGCTTGAAATATTTTGAAGACGAGTATTTCTCCACAGTTGCTGAACAATGTTATTTGCTTGGGTCGTCTCATCCCTACCTTTAACACAGCTATTGCTTTACAAAACTTTCTATTATAAAGGACAACTTCAGTGTCCTAACAAGAAGCTACAATAGTTCTAGGCTTAGTAATGTAGCTTGCAAATCTATTTACATATGTTAGCTCTTGTTGTGTTTGACATGTTTTGGACAAATATAAACTGCATTTCCACCAAATGTTGTAGCTCACAACTTAAGAACTCACTCTTATTTTGTCCGCTTTGTTCTTGTTTTCTGTCCAAGTAAGTTAACTTTCATCGACTCAAGCTTCATGTTTTTCTTGCTTTTTTGCTTTCTTCAATATATCCAGGTGTTTGATCGAGGAAATGCCTTTCATGCTTTTTTTAATTTCGCTTTCTTCAACCTCTCATCAACCCACTGCAACATAGATTTCTTCAATCTGTCCTCAGCCCACTGCAACATGAATTTCTTCAATCTGTCCACAACTCATTGCAACATGGATATCTTCAATCTGAAATCTAGTTTGGATTTCATTAATATGTTATTTTTTTTTGGATTTCATGTTTTGCTTTTCATTGATTCACATTTTTTGCTTTCTTTAATTTGTCCTCAATTGCAGATAAGGTGTTTTGAGGAAATGTCTTTCTTGCTTTCTTTAATCTTGCTTTAATTTCTTTAGTCTGTCGTAAAAATCTAGGTTGGATTTCATTAACATGTTAAGTTTTTCTGTTGGCTCTCTCAGTTAGTTGAACCTTGAACCCAACTTATCATAAGTTTTTATGATTGTTTTAACCATTTGGTATAGCTTTCATGATATAGAAAAAAACTCATGTTGAAGATAGGGCTACACGAAATATGATGATTGGTACATTTAAGTTTTTTTATTACATTTATATTTATATATATTGTCATATCAAATAAATCTATATATCTATATAAAAACAAAAACCTGGAGGTATGACGTGGCAGCATTAGAAAGATAGAATCACTGCTTCCTTTTTTCTTATGCGTTCGGAAGGAGTTGAGGTTTTTGATCAAAACCGAAGAAAAATCTGAAGTGACTCCCCATTAATTGGTCCATTCCAAGAGACACACAATTCTTAAGTTAGTTGTCTTCTCCACTATAGTTGTTATCTTCTTTCTTCTACCCCTTTCTTTTTTCTCGACTATGTCCTCTATGATAGTTTTTCCCCATCAATCTTCCTCTTCCAGATAGCCAATTCAGGGGCGGCCTCAAGGCGTACATGCATCGATTATCCTCTAGGAATTGAGATCCATGGAAGGAGGAGCAACCATCATCGAGAGGTTGCAGGGTTTTCGTTCGGTAACTTCAAGGGCTACAAAAGAGAACAGCAAGTCACACCCGTGAGTCTCAAAGGTGGAGTTTTTTTCTCGCTTCTATCGTCTACATATTTGTGGGTTTTTGTAGTGTCGTGCTCTCCTATTTCCCGATAACATGTCACCATTGTAGCAACTGTTATCGAGAAGCCCCTTTTATGTTTATATACTTCAATTTCTTTACGAGAATTAAATGTAAAAAGGCAATGCATCCAACCATTATTTGATTGAAGTTATTTCAAAATAAATCACAGCAACGAAGGAGTGGAAGTTCAAATGGAATAGGATTTTGAAAACTGCATCAGCCTTTCAATCAACCATGCCCTTGATGATGTAAACATAAATCCCAATCAAAGTGATTGAAGGCCAAAATGCTCTACGATCTTCAAAATTAACCAAGAAGGTATTTTTATCTTTTTCTTCCTACGTATCCTTCTGGGAGTTTGACTTAAATTTTATTTTTATTCAACTGTGAAGGATAATGTCGAGACTGGAAGAGTATATGGCAGAAACACAAGGGTTTTAGGTTTTACCCCAACAACATATATAGGAACATGGTGAGTGTTTTCTCTCAATTTGTTAACCAATTTAATTTATTTTTATATGAAACTATTAAGCAAATATGATCCAAATAACAAGTTTATTGGAGAAATTACTTTCCTGGATAGTGTTATTTTAGTTTTTTCACATCAGCGTTCTTTTCATTTTCTTTTATATTTTTATTGGTGTTGAATTTCATCCAAGCATGAGGTTGTTTTTACATATTTGACATCAAACATTAGCTTTTAGAGAAACACAGTTAGAGCTCTAATAGAGTTTTTGTATTTATCTAATTAAGTTTTGTAATTTAATTATAGGAGGTCCTAGGAAAGTTGCTTGATCTGTTTTTTGTACTTTTTCATTTTTTTCTGTTCTTGGAGCCAGAATTGAAAAGTTAGCTTAATTTGATTAGATGTAGAAAAAAGAATGTATGCATGACGAGTGGATTATGGTTGGGAAAGCGGTGGTGCCAACAGAATTCTCAATAATTACAGCAACAAGGTCTGTGTGGTCCTATGGGGAAGAAGTGTATACTTAAATGGTTCTTTTATAAGGTAAGATTTTAATGCTTATAAATGTTTTAAAGTTGATCAATAAGTTTATCTGATATTTTGTTAACGAAATTAGAGCAAATAGTTGTTTAAATGTTGGTACGAGCTACTCTTAAATTTTATTTTGTCTTAAATTTGTAGCCTTATATCGAGTTGTAAGTTTTTGGTTCTATTTATTAGGAGCTCACAAATGGGGATTCACCTCCGGTGCAAAATGTACCAAGAAGTGCTCAAAGTGGCAATCACCATTTTAGAGAGTAATGTAACTCACACACGTGATTGTTTTGTAAATTCACCATCGTGATGATTTTTAAATATTATTAGCTTGCAGGAGAAATCTTGTTAAATGGAGGATGAAGAATTTTGTCAACAATCCCTTGCCGGCATTCAGTTGATGAAGGTATGTTTTTCAACCTCTTAGCTTACAAGATGTAGTTGATTTGCAATAGCTTAACAAATTTAATAAATTATTATTGAGAAACACTATATTTACCTTCTGAAACTTAGTGGTTATGATCATTACATTTAACTCTTAATGATGTGTTGATAAGTGTAACTTCATTAATCAAAATTGATCAGGAACCCTTTACCATATAGATAAAATTAATTTTACTCTTATGGACTCTTTAGGAATGACCTCTGAAAAATAGCATAGCATGTACCACTCATTATCTCATTGAAATATAGTATAAGTAAAAGAAGACACTATTATATTCACAAGACAGTTTCGTGGATAAATTAGGATTATGATGTACATCACTTGCATGGCTTTAAAAAAAGAACCTCAATTTGGAAGAATATTAGGTGACAATTTAACATATGCACATTAGGTGTTTGCACACCATCAAGTGTAATAATGGTCTTCCGTATTATTTGTAGCTTCGATTACCATATATTTCCAATACCATTCCCTACAAGCAGTGATCTTTGATATATAAAAGGTAAATATATAATCAACTTTTGTTCCCATTTATATTATTTGTTTTGCAATTACTCAATATGTTTATCTGCATCATTGTTACTATTTGAGTTGGGTTTTATGTATATGTGATGATGGTATGGGGTTTTGTTTTGTGTATATTGCCATTTTTTCGTGTCTATATATGTATCAATATTATTTTTTGCTTTGTGTTTTGTCTATATGTGTATTGTTGTACATTGACTTTGTCAGTACGTACATGTTGATGTTGCAATGTTTGATCGTTGGGTAGTTTAATGGGATTAAACATATATTGTGAAGTTCCTGGACATAAAAAACTGAGTAGTTTACAATCATTTATTTGATAATCTAAGAAAACATATAAGTTTCTAGCTTGGACATCAAAAGTCAAATTGCTTAGAGATATTGGCCATGTTAGGCGAAGTTGAAGGGGTTAATAAAATCATATGTTTAGCATCATTTTCTTGATAATCTTAAAATGTTGATATAACTTTGAGGTTGTAGGAAAGAACTTAAATCTAATATGGAATATAAGATTTCAGGTACTGCATTCCATTGTTCTTAATTACATTCCATTGTTCTTAATTAAGCAGTTGAATGAACTATCCAATATGTGCAAGGTTTGTAAATGTTTTGAAGAGTTGTATCGTGAGTTCTCTAGAACTTTCGTGGACCTAGATCAAACAACAACTTATAATGAAATGGATTGCAACTATTCCAATTATAAGGTTAATGAATCTAAGCGTCGTTTATCTAATCACTTACCGATAAAATTCAATACTTTCACTTGGTTATTTGGTAAGATTTTAGTCGACCAAAATGACATCGTATGCAACAGTTTACCAGGTAAGCGCTAACCGTGGTAAGAGTTGTCATACTCACTACGAAGTAAGACTCTCGACTCTTGCCTTCGCTGTATTCATCCGGTAAAGTAATGTGACTTGGTAAACAGTTACCCGAGTAAGTGTTTGGTAAACGAATCCTAAGCTTTTGTTGGTGTGTACAGTCCAAAGGGAAGTCATCAGTATTCATGTATGGTGTTCATGTTCTCAAATTTACCCGTGGGACTGCAATCAAGAAAGTCAAGATCAAATGTAGTGTAACCATATTATGTGATGGGCAAGTATGAACCTCATCATGACCATTTGTATTTTGGTTAATATAACAACATGAGGAATGCAAAGTACATGCAACCCAGTAGCCAACAACATTATCTTTAGACCATTGCACTACTTGCAATTAAATATCAAAGAAAAGAACTAAGAGGTACAGTGGTTAGGTTGTTATTTTACCTTACCGTATAAATTTGTTTGTATAGTAGTCTTATTTTTATTTTATTTTTTGCTTTCAGATTCTAACTTTGGGAAATCGATTTTGTTTACCAAGTAGAATGAATAAAAAAAATTCATGTAAAAATACGAGTACTTTCAGTTAGTTAATTATATTGTTTAGTAGACGAGGGATATTGCGTATTTCAGTGTCGAATGTAACTTTTGGTAAATGATGTCATAAAATTGTTAAATTTATATCATTTGTTTTACTTAGCGTATTTTTATTTAGAGTAAACTCTACTTTTGGTACCTGAGGTTTAGTGATTTCTTTGAAACAAGTATCTGTGGTTTCATAAGTCGACTTATGGTCCTCATGGTTTTGATTTTGCTCTAGATTCAGGACCTGATCACTAACGAGGTTAAATGGTTTCGTTAGTGTCAGGGGCATTTTCGTCATTTCACATTTTCTTCCTGTTTTTATAATTGCTTTTTGTTTTTTCTTATATTTGTAAAAGTTATCAAACTTTAGGGACCAAATAGGATTACTTCTAATATATATATATATATATAACCCTGGTTAATCTCATCACAGGGACCAAACCCATATCGATTTTGTTATCGATTTAGAGTTGTTTACATGTTCTAGATTCCAAATATATCACAAAATCTGTGTTTTGAAGTTTCTGAAAGTCGACAGATGCTATTCGAAGGTCTTCAAGAAGGTATTGATTGATCTCATTTTTTGTTGAGATTAGTTCAATCCAGTTATCATAGATCGATTCTTTGTAAAATTTAGAGCAGACTACAATTTTTAGATTCGAAAAATAGCAAAGAATCAGTGACTTAAAGTAGTCACCGGAATAATCGCCGGAAACTGCTTGTGTCGCCGGAAAATCGTGAAATCCACCAGAGTTCTTCATTTTTTTGTCGCAAGTTCTTATTTGTCGCAAGTGAAAGCTTATCGCAACTTCGTTTTTTTTTTATCGCAACAAACTCTTATGCAACTGTTTTGTCGCAACCCACCTCTCTTGCCGGAAAATTCATGGTCGCCGGAAAAATGTACAACCAAATTTGCAGGTGGGTTTGTGGGTATTAACCTTTTTCTAGGTGTGAGGACATTCTCAATTTTCTTTAAACTCCCACAATCAAAATAAAGATTTACATGAGCCCTAAATCGTTCTATGTGACAAGGTTGGAATTTCTACAACAATCCAGAAAAATTGTTGTCCACATTGAGGATAATTAGATTTGACTATGATCAACAACTTCTAAGAACCAAAACAAAAAAAATATCAAAATCAGCAAAAAAAAGGATAACATAATTCTACGTGTTGGTGTTGAAGATGAACTGCAATCCAGAAAGGAGGATTGGTATGCTGGGCCAAGACAACTGATCTGAGCCGGCCACTTTTAGTGGATGCATAAGCAAAAAATTGTAAGAAATGAAATTTAATATTAAGAAAAAAGTGTTGACATAAATGGAAAGAGGCGTGGGTTTAGGAGAGAGAGGAATTTGAGATAATTACACATTTCATAATACGACAAAACAGGTCCTTAAGGTTTTATTGTATTTACAAAAAAAAACAATAGAAACAAAAACAATTACAAAAATAGGAAGAAAATGTCTAACGGTGGTTTTTAACGGGGTTAGTGGCTAGGTCCTGATTCTAGAGCAAAATCAAAACCATGAGGACCGAAAGTCTACGTCTACTTATGAAACCACAGATAGTTGTTTCAAAGAAATCACTATACCTTAGGGACCAAAAGTAGAGTTTACTCTTTTATTTATGATACTTTTCTTCCATTCATCAATGATTTCAAGTTCTTCCCAATGTAGGAAAATTATTATGCACCATTTTCACTAAAATATAATTTGAAACTATTTATGAATGAAAAAATGGTTTTTATTCAATTTTGACATATTAATCATTGACTTACATTGCATTTTGTTACGTGTAAATTAACAAATTATGTTTTATTTTAACTTTATTACACAGTTTTAATAACTTCAGGATCACTGCTTTCTTTTTTTCTCAAATTAAGTTGTTTTTGGTGATTTGCATTTAATATTAGCACTTTAACACCAAACCATCCATCTCATTTGGATACGTTTCTTACTTTTGTCTCCTCATCTTCATCTACTCTACCCTAAGAATCGAATAAAAAGGAGATCCATATTCTCTAATCTTCTCTCATCTCCACTTATGTTCACCTTCCTCTCTTCCTTCATCTCTCAATATTTTGCATCAAGTGTCTCCAGCAATGGGTTTGTGACTTCTCAATATCCATTTTCTCAATGGCCTAGGAAGCGGGGATTCAGATCAATAGAGATTGGACAATGAGAAGAAGATTCCGATTTGTTACGACAACTATATATCTTCTTACAAGTTGTTAGGATGCATTTTGTCGTTTCGGTTATACATGCGATCAATCAAACTCATATTAAGTTTTGTTCATTTAATGAATTATGAATAGCAATTTCCATTTGATAAACCATGAATTGTTCTATTTGATGAACATTGAAATGCTATATAATAATGTGTGATTCTCAATACCTTTTTAGTGCAAATGGAAGATAGTAATAGACGGTTATTTGTAAATGTGTATCTCTTATCACGAATTTTGTTCACCTCATGTAGATGTCAAGATAAGGATATGGCTTAATGTTTGCTTCCTTCTTTCTCCTTGCTAAACTTTGGCCCATATTTCTGCAAAATGGTCACAATCATATGAACAAAAGGAGACACATTTCAGCACACATGCAAGATAGAGATAAATTTCATGAGCAAAGGGAACTAGGTTGGTTCTTATTTTTCTTTGAGTTGTGGCGAATAATTTACTACTACTGAAACTGTTAAAACAGTGTGAAAGCAATTTACATTGCTAAATGAGAACTTCCTAAACAAGAAAAGTAAAGTCATTTTCATTTTAAAGGGAAACATATTTAAAAACACATGAAGTTGATCATTTTGGGAGTTTGTAATGAACTTCAGAGCACTGTAATGTAATGTAATGTAGATGTAAAGATGTTTACCTTTTGATTTTACCAATGAATGTATGAAAGGCATAATTATTCATTTTGCATATTATTATTTTTCCTAATATGCATCTTTTGAATAAAGTAATAAACGATTTTTTTGGTATTCTTGGGATATAAAAGTAAATTATAGTAGTAGAAGGATAACAATTTATATCGCCATCATATTTATAATTGCAAGGTGAGACAATATGTGATTGATTTTTTTGTTCTTGCTGTTATATGATCAAGCATTACTAGAAATTGAATTGGAATTGTTTTAAGATGTAGGCTTGTGTTAATTCTTTCAATTTTTTGTTGGTTTTCTAAGGTGCAAGGCAATGGGCTTTTAGGTTGTTGTACAACTTAAGAATAATGGGATGTGTCTTTTAGATTTTAGGAGGCTAATTTAAATTTTAGTTCTCATGCGACTTTGCTATTGAATTTATTCAATAAGACTAGTTAAAAGGAATCATTGGTTTGGACCCTAAGGATAGTATATTGGCTCGTTAGTTTAGATAATGTTCGCCCTTTTGAAGCACGTTCTTTTTGTACATGGTTAGTATCGAAATATTTTACTTTATTATGGATGATTGGGTTTATGAAAATGAGAAAGGATCGATGCGTGTGCCTTCACGAGGGTTTTTTTTACAGTTTATATGGATTTCAAAATTTATACAAGAAACCAACCTCTCTCTCTCTATTTTATTCTACACACACACACACACACATATATATATATATATATATATATATATATATATATATACTAGTAGTGTACCCGTACAATGCACGGGGTGAGAAAGGTGTGAAAATTTTATCGCAAAATGAAATATGAAAAGCTCTCGAGTTCGACAACAGGGTTGAGTGACGTTTTTCTCAAATACACAACATGTTCAAGTTCGAATCATGCAAGAGATGGGTTCCTAGGGGTGGGTTCCATATGGGCCGATCATGGTTGCCGGTGAATACCGGGTTTTTTTGGTTTTCATATTTTTTGGTTTACTCGGTTCAAATCGAACAGTTCAGCTTTTCATCAGGTGGCAAACCCATATCCATTAAGCACAAACAACCCATCTTCCGATCATTATGGTGTAAAAATAATCAAAGGAAACCAACCTACCACATGCAGTCTGGCACAACCCAAAAGCAAAACTAATCTATGTAAGGCCATGTTTGGTAGTGGCTTAATTGGCTTAATAACATGTATGGCTTATTCGCTAAGCCATCCATGAATGTTTGTTAGCAGCTTATTGATTTGCTCCATGACTTATTCGCTAAGCTTTGAGCAATATGTTTGTGCATTCAGTCACATCTATCCCAAAAATACCCTTCTCCTTCCCCTCACTTCACACTTCACGATTCACAGAGAAGAAAAAGAACCATCGATCTCTCTCCATCTCTCGTCGGCACCACTGCTCCATCCCTCCATCTCTCGCTGGCACCACAGTTCCATCCCTTGCCGGCACCACGGCTCCCTCCGCCGCCGCCTCTTATTCTTCTTTTGGACAAAAACTCCCCATCGCACCAAAACCCTCTCACGCAAACTCTCTGTCTCTCTCCCTCGCTCGCACAGAACCTCGGCTGAAACCCCCTCTCGCCGGAGCATCTGGTCGGAGCAGCTCGTCGTCGTTCTCTCTTCTCTTCGTAGCGTTGTTTTGAAAATCAAAAGGGATGGGTTTTATTTCAAACTCTCAAGTTTAGATTTGAAACTCTCAAATCTTTTGATTTTAGATTTCAAGGTGTAGGTTTTTGACTGGTTCAAGAGGATGAAAGGGATGGGTTTTATTCAAATCTGAAGTTCTAGTTTTTTTTTTTTGGTTCAAATATGAAGGTTCTTGAAAGGGATGGGTTTTATGAAAAATTGGAAGGGATGGGTATTAATTTGTTGAGAATCATTTTTTTGATATGTTCTTGAAGATGAAGATGAATTTTTATTGAGATTTGATTGTCTGGTGTAATTGTGTGGTGTTATCCAATGTATCAGATAAATCATTGCTCGAAGATAAATGCGTGTATAAAATAGGTAGAAGGTTAAAATTGTCATTTTCACCGACCAGACAGTTTATTCAGCACAACAAACAAACAACAATTTATAGAATTCATACAGTCAACTTTATCCGTACAGTGCTTAATGAAGAACCAACAAAACAGCCCCTAAATACATTTACAATAAATTAATTGTAATTTAACACAAGACATGCTGAAGCCATAAGTTTTCAAATACAAATTATTTGCAGGATTCAACCCAAAAAACCAAAAATGTGTTCGACTGTTTGTGGACTTCGGATTGCCGTAAAACAATATCATGCCCCAACATTGTATCCCAACCATAAAATAGAGGAGACAGTGCTAAAAATCAAAAAAAAATACAAAAGGGAAGAAGGTCTGTCATATAATGGAGTTGGGATGCAATGCTAATGGGGTTGAAAGTAACCTGGAATTCTTTGATGGCATAAAGAGACTTTTATACACGCATTTATCTTCGAGCTCGGCTTTATACACGCATCCAAAAATGTTAGAAATTCACATAGGAGCAAAATACACTCCAAAAAAATTATTTAGAAAACTATGTACCTGGTTGTATTGTTTTAACCACTTAAAAGAACACGGTCTTCTTCTTGGAAACCACAATTACAATGCTTTGAATGGCACTAAATTTGGGCCACACTATAATGTTATTACAGCTAAAAAGGAAAAACACGCTAAAGAGTAAATTTAATGCTTACCCCACACACAACGGCAGATCATCTAAGTTTATATTCTACATCAATAAAAAAAAGAAATTAAAACCAAGAAAACATATGAAAAAAATTAAAAACTTGCAACACCAAATACCATTTTGCAAAATCAGCACCCAAGGTCATCTTGGTCTAGCCTAATTTCCTAATACGAAAACCTCATTTGAAGATTCTCTGTAGCCCAATAACTCCTTTTATGCAATAACCCACAATGCACACATGAGCAAGGTGCAAAAGCATTTTGTATATGGAAAATGGGCATCTCCAACAAATTCTCTAAAATGGGGAAAATGATAATTTTGAAACAAGACGCAATAGCCACGACATAACCATGTTAGGCATTAAGGCATACTCTCAAGTATGTTAATCTATTTGATAGTGCAAAATTTCAGCAGTCCTACAGTGTTAATCTATTTGAATCAAAGATGAAGATGCATTAGTGGCAAGTGAAAGTATTATAAACCAACAATAAGTATACAAGTCAAGCAAACAGAATGTGAACATATCATTCAATTAGCAGCATAGTTAGTTACTAATTACATATACTTCTATAACTAAAAATTTATATTTGATCCGAAGTTTATCAAACCTGTTGCATGCAAGACACTGAAAATTAAACTGAATGATTTTTTAAACAAATTTTTAAACCGGTTCCAAGTGTCTGATTTTCCTGATGCATGATGAAAATAAAACCGGAAGCTTGACCCTTGTACCCGCATTATAGCTGAACTGTAACCACTCAAAAGTTGGTTTCGGATTTCAACTTTTTCAAGTGTCGTCGCCCCCACCCCCACTTACCGGGTAAAATGTTATATCAAAATCAACAGAAAACAAACATCTAGGCAAATACAGTGAAAACGAATCAATCAGGCAAAATGCAGTAAAACCAACAACAATTAATTAAAATCAGAGTCAACAAACAGTAATCGAGAAAAACAACAAAATCTATACAAACAATGTATATATATGGCTTAATGAAAAGAGAAAAAAAACAAATTAACGCACCTAAGTGATTATGCCACTATTCTCAGGAACCAAATATGCTTTCCTTCAACTTGTAGTTACTGGAAAAAGTTCATAGCTGAAATTACTTTTCCTCCATTGTTGACACACTGCACACATGTTCCCCAAGTTAAACCATTAACATCATTACAACAATCTGTTGCACATGTCCGAAGTTAAACCATTAACTTTTGTATTCTAAACCCATCCTAAATATATTTACTTATAAACTTCTTTTGGGAATTGTGTAACTAAGCAAGGTACAAATCTTTCAGTTGCCAAAGTAAACTTCTTCGGCGGGAATCATAAATGACAATTTTTTAGTTTTGGTGGTTTTGTTAGAGGATATCCTAAAAGACAATATATTTACACTAATAGGTCATTCACCCAAACACTTACCTGGTAAGCTCTTAGCGGTAACATTCAACACTATAATCTACTTTAACGGGTAAAATTGTAGTCCATCAAAACGGTATCGGATTATACAATTTAGTTGGCAAGCGTTTACCGGGTAAGACAACTCCATCCTTACCAAGTCGTCACCCCCACTTACCGGATAAGACTCTCCGTCCTTATTCCTCACTCTTACCAGGGTAAGATTCTTGGTAATTGTTATGTTCTTCTAGCACAGTAAATGATCGGGTAAGCGTTTAGTAATCAACCCCTTAGTTTTTACGTATAATACATTTGAATAAATAAGAGTTATGTTTCTAGTTGCGGCCAATCGACGAAAAACTCTATGACAATTTAAAATCCAATATATTTAAACCAATCCATTCTTATCGTAGATTGAAAATTGATAAAGTAGTGTAACTATTTCTCATTAAACCAATTAGCAAAGAAACCAGTTACAAACTCTCGTTCAAGTAAGTCATGTATGATTGTTAAAAACGAACACAAGTGTTTGAAGTAAAAAAATATTTGTTACCGTATGTTTCACCTAAGCAACTATCATCTTTATCTCCAAGTGAATAATACATCAGAACTCCACTGACAGATGCCTGAAAACAGTAGGAAGAATAAGGATTTGTAGCGAATGTAACAATCAGATTTCCCATAGTCACAAAGCCAAATTTGTTGGCCTGCAAAACAACAATGAAATTGTAAAGACCTAAACCATAAGATAAATTAAGAATCTACTGTTGTTTTTCTCTTAGTGGGAGGAGGCAGGTTATGAATCAATTGTATTACAAGTAGCAATCATAATAATCCCACATAATTTGGCCATCCTGAAGCAGTTTCTAATCAAACTAAATTGGTTACAGTGGGAGTTTTATAAATATAAACATACATATTGGCAACTCTCGGTGTGATGAAGCTCGTTTGACAAGAGTATATGAAGATTCCTTCTTCAACCATCTCGTGAGCATGTCTTTTACGTTTTGCAAATTTTCATCCCTAGCACTTGATTTCGAGTTATTTATCGTCATTTATAAAAACTAAAACACACATGAGAGGAATTTGATGGTAGATAGCTAGACATGATTATATGAAGATTGCAAGTAGAATTTGATATTTAAATCTTATTTTCTGAAATGAACAAACTCTCACACAGTTTACAACTGGAATTTGGATTAATTGTACCCTGCCCCTTTATAGAAAGCTGATGTTAAAATACCATTAATTAGCTATTTTCCGGTATAGGACCATATAACTTTTAGAAATATATGTGAAGACTAAGGGGTCGTTTATTAAACGCTTACCTGGTAAGTGCTAACGGGTTTATTTACTTTATCGGATAAACATGACAAGAATTGAATCTTACCCGGTAAGAGCGATGACAAGGACTGAGTCTTACCTGGTAAGTGAGAGTGATGACTCTTACCTGGGAAACACACTTACCGAATAAAAATGTTGCATACGAAGTCGTTTTAATGGACTAAAATCTTACGGGATAAATTAAGTGAAATTGTTGGCGATTACCGGTAAGCGCTTACCGGGTAAGTGTTGGGCAAACAGCCTCTAAAGATCAACCATAATGATTATGATAAAGCAAGTTATGAAATAAGCCATGAAGCATATAGTTAGAGTATCCATGTGAACCTAACCCTACCATGGTAGATGCTAGGGTCCAGAATTGTAGTTGAAGGGATGGAAGGTAAGCTCTTGATTATAGAAAGAAATGAACCTTGAACCGCTCTAAAGTACGGGCGTAATCCCAATAGAAGATACAGAGAAAAATTACCATCTCAGTTTCTTATGAAAAGGAGCTTCTCCAGTTAGATACTCTGCAACATAACTTGGTTGTTTATGGTTACTCAACTCTTTAAGTGGCTGCCAATTTGTGACTCCTTTTATGGTTGCACACTTTTAGAAATCATAACACCTCTAGAAGTCCAAATATCATTAAGCTTCATAGAAAGAACAGAAAAGGAACAAACACAGACTAAAAACAAATATGAAACAGGGAAAATTAATTAAAAACCAACTACAAAAGACGGTTTTTACCACGAGCCCACGACCTCCACTCGTCCAGGTCCTTGACCGTTACCTCTGGGCTTGGGTTCGTTTATGATAATGGTGCCTCCTCCAACCCCAGTTCCACTAAGAAGCAGGTCAAGAAGCAAACGTTAAGAAGGTTATTGAAATATGGTGCAAGAAAATCAACATCAACATCAAAACGTAACGACTCATGAATCATTTTCCATTAGTTTTTTTAAATCTAGATTTAGGTTATTGCATCTAATCAAAGTGAAAATACAAATCAAAATCAAAACCAAAACCAAAACCATAAAAACTTGCCTCAATTTAGTGGAGAATACAGAATCTCCTACCATCCAGATTAATCCATCCATTTGAGACATAAAATCAGGGAGAGGAAAAAGTATGATTGAAAAAACCTTCTGAACCTCCAAAAAAATCATGAGATTTGTTCCAAACCCCACCGTTCCTCTTCCACCACAAAATTTCTACACCGACTTTGCAACTTCGGTTGACGGTGGTTCACCTCACCTATTTTATTCTTCAATCTTCTCCTGTTTAGGGTTTATTTTAAGAGGAGACGTGAGAAATCTCCATTTCGGTAAGAAGGCGTACGAGGAAAGCCAAACAGGCATGGCGATGTGAGACGTGAAACATGAGGCAGAAGGAAAGCATGGGCTGAACTTGTACTTTAGGTATGGGCTACAGCGTGCACTCGGTATTGGCCCGGATTTATAAAAACTCTGCATCAAAGACTTGTAAGTGATGCATATAAAGGTATACTTAAGAGATTTTTGAATTTCCTGCATAAAATGGTAGTACTTTTGTAACGTCCCAAAAATTACAAGGAATTTATAATTTTTAAAGTAACCCTTCATTAATAAAAACGCATTTAATAATTACATCGTTTCATTCGCAAACCACTAAATAAAATTATTACGAACAATAAACAGCGGAATAATTGTTTTAAATATTAAGATCATAAAATAGTCAGCTCTTCACGCGCGCCAGTGTGTACACGTCACGCCTTGGAGCCACTCGTACCTGAAACAATGATTTATTGGGAAAGGGTAAGCACGAAGCTTAGTGAATTCAACCACCATAGATAACACAGTTATTCCACACTACCCCTATAACAGATAGTTGCACATAAACAAGCATACAAGTCTACGAACAAATCATAAACATGCATACCTACCCCTACGCCACCCGCGCATAACATCTTGGACCCCACCGAGATTCTACGCCACCCGCGTATACAATCTTCGCCCCCGCCGAGTTCCTACGCCACCCGCGTATACAAACACCGGCCCCCGAGTCCCTACGCCACCCGCGTATACAAACACCGGCCCCCGAGTCCCTACGCCACCCGCGTATACATGACAACGCCACCCGCGTATACATGTCAACAAAGGTCTAACTAGCCACCCCACTATCTAGCCCCGCATCACAAATAATTAAGGCTACCACACACGAGCTACAGTAATGTAAAACGACTGATATTAAATATAGTGAGAGAACTCACCTCGTAAACGCGCCTAGCTCACAAACAATAATTCAAGCTTCAAAATCCAATATCACCTCCCAACACCTAAACGAACATTAAAATGCATTAACACGAGACCCGGACCCTAAAATACGACGCACGCTTAAACCGTCACTTAAACGACTTTTCGGTCTAACCAAACAGGTCTGTTCGGGACCTGATCCGACCTCTTTAAACCCAGAAAATCCTCGATTAAAATACATAACTAGAAAGTACTCTGAGTTAGGGTTCCAAGGACATATTATACACCCCCTAACGATTTTTCTACATTTAAATACGGATTTTATAAGAATGGTTCGCAGAACAGTGAAAAAAACAGCAGCTATCGGTATAAAACGACGATTTGGCCTATGCTACGTTCCGAACTGGATTTTGCACAAAACACAGAAACGTTGCTAGACTCGGAAAGGGAACTTTTGGCACTGGTTTCACCCCAATCCGAGTTACGAGTAAAGAGTTATGGTTAACGCAAGACAGTGGCAGATTACAAAACCTCACATGAAATCATAAAATGGTTACGGTTACGGGTTTGGGTTTGGCTAATCAGGTTCAGGTCTTAGGTAGTCACGGCTGGACTACTACCACCACCACCCACTGCCACCCCCGTCAGCGGTAGACGGCGGCAGCGGCGGCAGTATACACCGACGGCGGTGGTTTAACGGTTGAAGGCGACGAAAAGAAAACGAAACGGAAACGGAACCTTACCTCGTGACGACTAGCAGCGGCGCACAAACCCGACACCTTTTCTCGCTGAACTCTCTCTCGCTACACCTCTCTTCCTCTCGCCGGCAGCTGATCACAGCGGCGATGATGGTGGTCGGCGGTCTCCCTCCTCTCTCTCTCTTTGCTGCTCTCTCTCTCTCACTCTTTACTGCTCTCTCTCTCTCTTCTCGTCGGCAGGACCAGCAGCGCCGGCTGCTGTTGGTGGCGGGTGGTTCACGGCGGCAGGGAAAACAGGAAAAAAAGCTGGTTCTCTTTGCTCTTCCTTGCGTGCGGCACAAACCAAAACAAGAAATGGGTGGGTGCTTAGGGTTTCTTAGTTTCTTTTCTTTTGTTTCTACTTCACGGCACCAACCACACAACAAAATATATGGATTTTTCTACAATAAACTGCATGGGCCGAAACCCAATATGGGTTTTTGGCCTTTGTCACAAATGGCCCTTCAACTTGCAAGCCTCTCACCCCTAACCAAGAATTCCGATACTTAACGATTTGACCCAACTCGACTAACCCCGCTTACGGAAACCACAATAATCGAACTTAAAAGAAATAGTTAAGACTAATAAATTACATACCGGGATACGGGCTTTACAACTCTCCCCCACTTGGATTAGACTTCGTCCTCGAAGTCTCTGCCTACGAATAACTCCGGATAGTTCTCCCTCCTCTCAACCTCAGGTTCCTAAGTCCACTTGAAATTCCTTCTAAAACTTCTCGAATACTTTTCTAACTAACGTACTCCTTCTAGGACACTGAAAATATGATCGGAAGAACACCCCAACAATTGGAATCATTCCTAGCCAAGCGACTTCGGTTGTTCCCCAACCTTAGACATTCCATACATCCCGAGTCAAATTTCAAGCTCTAACCATTTTAAAGTTGCCCACCAGTATTCCCAACTGGATACTAGGATCCGATCATTCCTACCATTAACCGTCGATTAACCTCCACGAGTTCTAAAAGGCTCCCAAAATTTATTTCACACGAACCATCAAACCAGCAGTTCTATAAACACACACGAAGGTCATTCCACCACAACTATTCATCACAAGTGAGCATCTCAGGGTTACTACTACCATCAACATAATTTCCTTAAAATCGGCTACAATTCTCCAATTACACTAAGGTGTTTGGCCTTAAGCCCAAATGTCGACGCCCTAATATACTACTCACTTCAAAAAGGTTACTGCGCAATTATTCTCTTAATTACAAAGGGCATCATTCCCTTAACTGACACTATTCGGTCTACACTAACAACACGTGTGGAATACCCAATCTTCCACCGTCTACTTATCTTCCTCGCCCGCCATAGGGAACCTAGTTACACTGTAACAAGATACGCCTTAACGCCTGCCTCCCAGGTATGTCTCAAGGCCCGGCACATCGGAACTACCTCTCAGGTAAGTGCCAAGACTATATCCTCCTAGTGCCTACTGGAAAGTCAAGATCATAACACATGAATACCGGGGTCTCACCCCGAGATACCCAACCGACCATTACCAACGACTACTAAATTATAACCTTCGACACTACCCCAACGATCATCCCATCAAAGCAAACAAGTAAACACCTGTACTAGTAGGTTTACTATAGTCGTTCCTCCTTGTGATGGCTATTCTGGGTAGATATTACAACGAGTTATTAGCATATAATAATTCACACTAACAACGCTCACGCTCAACTCCTTGGATTCCTCGTGACTTTCCCCGACTCGAGCATTGATCCTGTGTTTCCGATAGTAGGAGCTCTACTACTACCTTCCACACCTATCATCACTCGTTCCGAGTTCCATCCGACGGTTCAAGTAGTTTCTCGCCGATAACTACACACATATGCCCGCACCGGCATATGTACACACTCTTCCTAGCTCCCTAGAAATTCCACCCAACCCCACTACCCTTGCTATGACGAAATCCCCACTAGTCATGACGAGTCGCCTCGCGAATGCACAGTCGCACACAGTGTAAAACCAGATAGACATTCGAATATAAGATTCTATCCTACAACGGTTGGACTCAAACAAGAGCTGCGCAATAGAACTAAATCCGACATTCTAAGGCTATTTGGTTCCTACCGCATACAACCTATAGTGCATTCACTTAACAACTTATCAGGGCTAGCATGAACTCCTATTAGCAAACAACAAACATGCAGTACAGTGTAATAAGCACCAAGCAATCCAGCACACATACTCTTATGTTCTAGAAAGCAATCTACATACGTACTCATATGTAAACGTTATTCCCAGCTCACTCGGAATTTCATCTCATTCCACTACCCTTGCTACAACGGAATCCCTGTTAGCCATAACGAGTTGCCTCGCGAATACCCAGTCGCATGCAGCGTGAATCAAATAGACATTCGAATATAAGATTCTATCCTAGAACGGTTGGACTCAAACAAGAGCTGCGCAATAGAACTAAATCAAATATTCTAAGGCTATGTGATTCTTACTGCATACAACCTATAGGGCCTTCACTTAACAACCTACTATAACTAGCATTGATTCCTACTGGCAAGCAATCATCATACAGTACAATGTCAACAACAGGTAATCTAGCATGCATACCCTATGATCTAGAAAGCGATAAATACACTAAGTACCGTACCTTTCCCCTTTGGCTCCGGCTGACTGTACACACTGCGCCCTCGATCACCGTTTCTCAAACGGGGGTTTTTTTTCCCCTTCTTTTATTTCCCAAAAACTTTAAAGAAAATTTTATAGCCGCAAACTTGAGATCAAACACACCGAAATGCGTTTGATTCACTCAAGTCGTGCTCTGATACCAAGTTGTAACGTCCCAAAAATTACAAGGAATTTATAATTTTTAAGGTAACCCTTCATTAATAAAAACGCATTTAATAATTACATCGTTTCATTCGCAAACCACTAAATAAAATTATTACGAACAATAAACAGCGGAATAATTGTTTTAAATATTAAGATCATAAAATAGTCAGCTCTTCACGCGCGCCAGTGTGTACACGTCACGCCTTGGAGCCACTCGTACCTGAAACAATGATTTATTGGGAAAGGGTAAGCACGAAGCTTAGTGAATTCAACCACCATAGATAACACAGTTATTCCACACTACCCCTATAACAGATAGTTGCACATAAACAAGCATACAAGTCTACGAACAAATCATAAACATGCATACCTACCCCTACGCCACCCGCGCATAACATCTTGGGCCCCACCGAGATTCTACGCCACCCGCGTATACAATCTTCGGCCCCGCCGAGTTCCTACGCCACCCGCGTATACAAACACCGGCCCCCGAGTCCCTACGCCACCCGCGTATACAAACACCGGCCCCCGAGTCCCTACGCCACCCGCGTATACATGACAATGCCACCCGCGTATACTTGTCAACAAAGGTCTAACTAGCCACCCCACTATCTAGCCCCGCATCACAAATAATTAAGGCTACCACACACGAGCTACAGTAATGTAAAACGACTGATATTAAATATAGTGAGAGAACTCACCTCGTAAACGCGCCTAGCTCACAAACAATAATTCAAGCTTCAAAATCCAATATCACCTCCCAACACCTAAACGAACATTAAAATGCATTAACACGAGACCCGGACCCTAAAATACGACGCACGCTTAAACCGTCACTTAAACGACTTTTCGGTCTAACCAAACAGGTCTGTTCGGGACCTGATCCGACCTCTTTAAACCCAGAAAATCCTCGATTAAAATACATAACTAGAAAGTACTCTGAGTTAGGGTTCCAAGGACATATTATACGCCCCCTAACGATTTTTCTACATTTAAATACGGATTTTATAAGAATGGTTCGCAGAACAGTGAAAAAAACAGCAGCTATCGGTATAAAACGACGATTTGGCCTATGCTACGTTCCGAACTGGATTTTGCACAAAACACAGAAACGTTTCTAGACTCGGAAAGGGAACTTTTGGCACCGGTTTCACCCCAATCCGAGTTACGAGTAAAGAGTTATGGTTAACGCAAGACAGTGGCAGATTACAAAACCTCACATGAAATCATAAAACGGTTACGGTTACGGGTTTGGGTTTGGCTAATCAGGTTCAGGTCTTAGGTAGTCACGGCTGGACTACTACCACCACCACCCACTGCCACCCCCGTCAGCGGTAGACGGCGGCAGCGGCGGCAGTATACACCGACGGCGGTGGTTTAACGGTTGAAGGCGACGAAAAGAAAACGAAACGGAAACGGAACCTTACCTCGTGACGACTAGCAGCGGCGCACAAACCCGACACCTTTTCTCGCTGAACTCTCTCTCGCTACACCTCTCTTCCTCTCGCCGGCAGCTGATCACGGCGGCGATGATGGTGGTCTGCGGTCTCCCTCCTCTCTCTCTCACTCTTTACTGCTCTCTCTCTCTTCTCGTCGGCAGGACCAGCAGCGCCGGCTGCTGGTGGTGGCGGGTGGTTCACGGCGGCAGGGAAAACAGGAAAGAAAGCTGGTTCTCTTTGCTCTTCCTTGCGTGCGGCACAAACCAAAACAAGAAATGGGTGGGTGCTTAGGGTTTCTTAGTTTCTTTTCTTTTGTTTCTACTTCACGGCACCAACCACACAACAAAATATATGGATTTTTCTACAATAAACTGCATGGGCCGAAACCCAATATGGGTTTTTGGCCTTTGTCAGAAATGGCCCTTCAACTTGCAAGCCTCTCACCCCTAACCAAGAATTCCGATACTTAACGATTTGACCCAACTCGACTAACCCCGCTTACGGAAACCACAATAATCGAACTTAAAAGAAATAGTTAAGACTAATAAATTACATACCGGGATACGGGCTTTACAACTTTATGCATAAAATGTTGTTTTTAAGACTTTTTTCTTATATGCTTATATATGTAGTATAGATAGGGATAGGATCAGGAGAGAACCATGAAAAAAGAAAGAACCGAAGAACTCATCCATATCGCTAAATTAAGATGATCCAATGGTTATGATCTCAAAGGTGGTTATAACCACTTTTTAAAAAAATAAAATTACTTACCCTCTACTTTTTAAATCCAAAATTGGCGAAATATATCAAAAATTGAAGCGAAACAAATTACACCAAAAAATCCATCATTTAATTATCTTTAATTTGACATCCATTTTGATATATTTTTTCACCCATTTTTTCATAGTTCTATGGTTCTTTTTTTCCAAGGTTCTCTCTTGATCTTTATCCTATATATGTGTATATATATATATATATATATAGACAGAGAGGCTCCTTCAAATGTAAACTTTTTTCATATAGTTTCATAGGTTTTTTTGATGAATTTTTTTTATGGAATTGTTTATTTTGATGAAATTGTTTCATATCATTCATTTCTTGACGAATGTTTTTTATGAACTTTGTAGTTTCATAGGTTTTTTTCATTTTTATGAACTGTTTCATCGTTTTCACCTATGAAACTACAAATTTCGCAAAAATAATTCGTCAAGAAATGAATGATATGAAACAATTTCATCAAAATAAACAATTCCATAAAAAAGTTTCATGAAAAAAACCTATGAAATCGAGAGTTTACACGGTTTACACGAAAAAAAAGGTTTACATATGAAGCTCCCTCTCTCTCTCTCTATGTATATATATATATAGAGAGAGAGAGAGAGAGAGAGACTTGGGGTAGGTTGTTTTCTTGAGATCCATTAGCCCACATAAATAACACTAAATCTTTACGGTAGAAACATTGTGAAAGTTTACACGATTTTTGCTGTGAAGGTTCAATATTTTTTATACCTTCACAATGTTTTGTTGCGAGGTTTCAATGTTACTTTGTGGTCTCACGAGTCCTACGAAAACATTTGGTCTCACGTGAACAGGACACTATTTTATATATATATATATATATATATATATATATAGCCTTAGGTTCAATAAAGAAGTGCAAATATTTAGAGAAGTAGAGAAGTAAAAAAACACGGGTCCGTTCATATATGAACGTTCATATATGACTGTTTATATATGAACGTTCATATATGAATGTTCATATATGACTGTTATATGAACGTTCATATATGAACGTTCATATATGACTGTTTATATATGAACGTTCATATATGAACGGACCCGTGTTTTTTTACTTCTCTACTTCTCTAAATATTTGCACTTCTCTATTGAACCTTTCCCTATATATATATATATATATATATATATATATATATATATATATATATATATATATATATATATATATCATGTAGGTAATCATTTGAGAATCCGATTATTTATGAGAACTGTGAGATCCAACCACATGTATGAGTTTGGTGACTGTGATGGTTTATAGGATTTTTGCTGTGAAAGTCCAATATTTTGTATACCTTCACAATGTGTTTGTTGTGAGGTTTCAATGTTATTTTGTAGTCTCACGAGTCATACGAAAATAGTTTGGCCTCACGTGAACACGACACTGTTATAAACCAGATAGTTTGTACAAAGCCGTACAAACTCAGTCTACCTTCATGAATTTGAATTTTTTTTAATTTGGCTTCATTAATCTATATTTTGACTTCATGAATATAAAATTTGGCTTCATGAATATATAGTTTGGCTCCATAACTTCTTCTTTTTATATTTATAAGGGTATTTTAGGGCTCCACCGAAAAATATAGATTCATGAAGCCAAATTATATATTCATGAAGCCAAATTTTGTATTCATGAAGCCAAAATATAGATTCATGAAGCCAAATTAAAAAAATTGCAAATTCATGAAGGTAGATTGAGTTTGTACGAGTTTGTACAAACTATCTGGTTTGTATTTGATACACAGCCTCTATATATATATATATATATATATATATATATATTATGGTGGTTATCATTTGAGAGTTTGATTATTTATGAGAATTGTGAGATTCAACCATATATATGAGTTTGGTGAGTAATCACAATATGAATTACGATGTCTAGGTTTAATGTTTGAAACATAAAACTCTCATCTCTTGGGTTAATGAGTATTATAATGTGTATTATCATGTTTGAGTTAAATGTGTGAAGCAGAAAACACATTAGTTTGGGTTCACATTCAACAGAGTTCTCCCATGAATAGCTCCCCCACATATATATATATATATATATATATATATATATATATATATAGTTGTGTTCCGGTGAAAATGAAAGTTATGGTGGGAAGGATAAGAAGAGATTTTCACTCTTGGATTCACATTAAAATGAGATATCAAGGTTCCAGGTCCCTTATTATCTTCTCATCTAACTCTTCTTCTCACAAAATTCGTCGTTTGTGTATATATATCCATGAGAACATAAAGAACCACAAAAAGACGCAACAAATTCCAATTTCAATAAACTAATCAATAAGGATAATTTTCATTTAAAACATCTCTAACAGATTCATTGTTTTACATTGTATTACGATAAATCTCATTTAACGAATTACATTATTGGATCTTAATTACATATCTCCTATAGAAAAATTCGTCACCACGCATATATATATTAAAAGAAGAACCAAAAGAAAATGAGGTGGCATCATGAGAGTTGAGTATTGGGGTATTGGTGAATTGTGGTTGAATTTGAGATATCCCACATTAGTGAGATGTTGAAATATTGGAGTAGAGTGGTATGTATAAAAAGGATTGATAGGATGTCATTACTGTCAACTCATGGGGTTTGAGTTATAAGGTTATCTTATTTTGATGACCTTATTATTGTGAAAAAGATCTTATTATAAAAAAAATTGAAGTTAGTTGTGGTTGAGGTTTAGATATTGCACATTGGTAAAAAGTTGTAAGATTGGAAAAAGATGTATGTATAGAAAAAATCAATCGTCAATATATCAATCAATATATATATATATATATATATTAAAAAAAGAACCAAAAGAAATTGATGTGACATCATGAGAGTTGAGTATTGAGGTATTGGTGAATTGTGGTTGAAATTGAGATATCCACATTGGTGAGAGGTTGAAAGGTTAGGAGTAAAGTTGTAAAACAAATCTTATTATAAAAAAATTAAAAAATAAAGTTAGTTGTAGTTGAGTTTTAGATATTGCACATTGGTAAAAGTCAACATCAATATATATATATATATATATATAGGGAGAGGTTCAAATGAGAAGTGCTAAATATTTGAGAAGTAAGAAGTGATCTTAGTCATTCATTCGGTCAAGATCGGCGGCTTTGACCGAGAAGCAGCGGATAATTCCTCGTGTGGTCTGCACAAGATAGAGGGGTAGATTCGTAATAAATCTACAGTTAATTAGTTTCATATATGAATCACAAAGATTCATATATGAATCAGTTAATTGGTTCACCTGATTCATATATGAACCTACAATTAATTAGTTTCATATATGAAACTCAAAGGTTCATATATGAATCACAAGGTTCATATATGAATTAGTTAAAAAGAGTTCATATGTGAATTGCAAAGGTTCATATATTAACGTATAGTTCATATGTGAATCACAAAGATTCATATATGAACTCGTCCCGTGTTTTTTGTAAAAGTTACGAAATTGCGCTTCTATTTTTGGAACAACTGCAACTTTTGACCAGTCAAAGCCGCAACTTTTGACCAATTAAAACCGATCTTGACCGAATAAATGGCCAAGATTACTTCTCTACTTCTCAAATATTGCACTTCTCATTTGAACTTGTGGCTATATATATATATATATTAAAGGAACAACCAAGAAAAATGACTTGGCACCATGAGGTTTGAGTATTCCTCAAATCTTGAAATGTGGTTGAATTTCATCATCTCACATTGATGAAAAGATGAAAGTTTTGAAGCAGGGAGTGGCTATAAGAAATGTGGGATAGATGTTTTTGTGTCAATTCATGTGGTTGGCTCAATTTAGCTTACCCTATTTTTTCATCACCCCACATTGGTGAGAAGATAGAAGTTTGAAGTATGAATTGAGTATAAAAATGGATGGGTAAATGTTTGTATTAACTCATGTGGTTGGCTTCCTAACCTATTTTTGCTAAAAAAATCTATATATATAACAAATAACTAACATAATGCTTTTGTGAGAACTAATAATGTTGATTCATTTTACATTACCCAATCAATCAATATATCGATATCGATCAATATCAATATATATTGAAAGAGAAACCAAGGATAATGACTTGGCAAGATGATGTTTGACTATTCCTCAAATCTTAAAATAAGATTGAGTTTCAGCATCCCACATTGGTGGGAAAATTATAGTATGGAATAAGATATTGAGTATATAAAAGATGGTGATGAAAGGTTTTGAAATCTATAACCATGGTTAGAATCATAACCAACCAAATGGTAAAAAAAATAAAGTGCAAAATTAAAAGTGATACCAATGACGATGACTTGGAAGCATGAGGGATTGATTATTCCTTAAATCTTGAAGTAAGGTTGATTTTTATCATCCCATATTGGTGGGAATATGATAGTTTGAAATAAGATGATAGGTATTAAAAGAGGGATGGATGGTTTGAAATCTATAACCATGGTTGGAATCAAAACAAATATAAAAGGGTGATAGAAGGTTTTGTAATCTATAACCATGGTTGAATCATAACCAACCAAATGGTATAAAAAAATATTATGCAAGATAAAAAATGAAATCAAGAATGAGCACTTGGAACCATGAGGTTTGATTATTTCTTAAGTCTTAAGCCAAGGTTGAGTATTTATCATCCCACATTGGTAGGAATATGATAGCTTGGAAGAAGATGATATGTATTAAAAGAGAGATAGATGGTTTGAAATCTACGACCATTGTTGCACTCAAAACCAACAAAATGGTTAAAATTATAGTGCATGGTTAAAATTATAGTGCAAAATTAAAATAAAAACCAACAATGATGACTTGGGACTATGAGGTTTGAGTATTTCTCAAACCTTTTAATAAGGTTGAGATTTATCATCTCCCTTTGATGGTAATACGATTGTTTGAAATAAAATGATGGGTATAAAATTAGGGATCTAAGTTTTTGAAATCTATTACAATGGATGAAATCAAAACCAACCAAATGAAAAAATTATAGTGCAAAATTAAAAAAGAAACCAAGAATGGTGATTGGACAACAAGAGGTTTGAGTATCCCTCGAATCTTAAAATAAGGTTAAATTTTATCATCCCACATTGGTGGACAGATAATAGTTAGAAGAAGTGACGGATAAAAATACAAGGATATAAGGTTTTGAAATTTATAACAATGGTTGGAATCAAAACTATTCAAATGGAAAATGTTATAGTGTAAATTTAAAGGAGAAACCAGAGATATGACTTCGACCATTTGGTTTAAGTATTCCTTAAATCTTAAAATAAGGTTAAGTTTGTTCAGCTCACATTGATGGACAAATAATAGTTTGAAAGAAGAAGATGAGTATATAAAAGGGTGATGGAAGGTCTCGAAATCTATAAACATGCTAAACACAGGTTACATTAGCAATTCATAGACGTTTAATCATATATGATTAAACACAAGCACATGACGTGTAATCATATATGATATCACACTTCTTGCATTCTCGCATAATATTTAACTTATGATCCTTGCTCTCTCTCTCTCTCTTTATATATATATATATATATATAAATATATTAGTTGATGAATTATGTTTCATTTTAACTCATTTCATTGTCTTTAAAAATATACTATCGTCCCCGTGCAATGCACGGGCCCAACACTAGTTTAAATTTAATGATATAAATCAATGTTTAAATTTTAAATTTTTATTTGAATATTTTTATTTTAGATGTTGTTGCCAAAAATCATCATGGGAGGACGATTTAATTATGTACGAGATCATCATATATTTTGATTGGGTTCGTATGATACATTTTTACAAGTGCAAATTTATGTTCCATCTTGTTCGGATGATTTAATTGGGTTCGTATTTTGATTGGGTTCGTATGATACATTTTTACAAGATGGACGATTTAATTATGTTCCATCTTGTACAAATTAACAAATTGTTCTAACTTTGTTATTTTGAATTAGGAGACATATAATAAGAAGAGGTCGTATGATATTCAACAAACAAGCATTGTGAAGATGGTTTGGGGCATAAACAATAAAGTCATAGTTTATGCATCTCGAGTTAAACTTGTTCATTTAAATTTAAGTATGTTATATGTTATTTAATCTTTTATGTTTTTATTTAAATTTATTAAGTTTTACTACATCTGGAATATCGACCCCTCGAATGGATTGTGTAACAACACGAGGTTGATATGTAGAGGTTTTCAGCATAACATCATTGATGCAGAAATAACTGTTGATCAACATGCACGAAAAAAGATTTTTTTACCGTATAATTCTTTTCTGTTCGTCTAAAGATGACATGTTCCCGTTCAAACTGAAGAGAAAATAGTTTTCTATTCGGCTTTGTTTTGTCTGGTGGTCGGTAGAATGGGTATTCTCGCATGACCAACTTTACATGGCATTGTCTAGATAGATATCGCTTTTGGTAATAAAAAGGTATTAGTGACGGAGTCTACACATCAAACGTGGTGTATCAAGAAATTTTGAATGATGATTGTGTATGATTAAACAGGACCGATTCTACCGACCCACTTTACGTGGCATTGTCCAGAGGGATATCACATGGTAATAACTAGGGTCGGTCCTGAGGTTTCAGATGCCCATGGCGGAAAGGCAAAAAAAATGGCCCTAATATATATATATATATATATATATATATATATATATATATATATAGAGAGAGAGAGAGAGAGAGAGGGGGAGGTTCAGGGGAAAACCTCAAAAAAACGAAAAACTGAAGAACACCCTAGGAGCCCTTCATCTGGACGGTATGCACTTGTGCATACAGGTAAATAGTTGACTTTTTGGTTTTATGCACAAGTGCATTATGCATTTGTGCATATATGCACAAATAAATGTTACAAATAACCTGTATGCACAAGTGCATACCGCCCAGATGAAGGGCTCCTAGGGCGTTCTTCAATTTTCCGTTTTTTTAAGGTTTTCTCTTGAACCTGACCCTATATATATATATATATATATATATATATATATATATATATAGAGAGAGAGAGAGAGAGAGAGAGAGAGAGAGAGAGAGAGACAGAGAGAGAGAGAGAGAGAGAGAGTCTTATTCTTTTGCTAACCAACCCATTGGTACTAACCGTGCTAACCGATCACAACTGTATATTATTAAGATCAACAATTATAATTAAATCAATAATTATAATATTATCCAAAATTAAAAAAGAGAAGGTTAACATATGTGCATAAGTGCAGAGGAGCATTTTTGTCCAAAACAACAAATATTAAAAATGGAATCACCTAATTATCAGGGAATGGTTATCGCATCTCTTCCAAAAAAAAAAGAAATCGTGGGTATCTTCAACCAAAAACCACGACATTATCGAACAAAATCAACAAAGCCTCTATTCATATCTTCGATCAACGAGATTTTCGAAGGAGTTCAAGACGATATTGGAAGCTAATTTCAAGCGACAAGCATGGCTGGAACGAAGTTATGAGATGTATGTTCGATAAAACTTAGGGTTCAATCTATAACTGTTAAGGTTCGAAAAAGTTAGGGTTCAATCGATTGTTAAGCTAAAATCAATCGACTACTGTTAATGTTCGAAAAAATTAGGGTTTAATCGACCATTGTGGCACTGTTAATGTTCGATAAAGTTGGGGTTCAATCGAAGGTTCGATAAAATTTGGGGTTTAATCGTTGGGTTTGATAAAAACTGTGCACATATGCACATCTGCATATATGCACAATGTCTCATTTGCATATATGCACATTTGCATATATGCACAATATGCACAATGTCTCATCTGCATATATGCACATTATCTCATCTACATATATGCACAATGTCTCAAAAAACTGAATTATAGAAAAAAATGTATTAATCGAATACCATATCTGAATTTACATATCTTGTTTGATATTAAAAATATATTTTTAATTAATATAATTCGAAAATCATGGATTAGATAACTACATTTACTAATTAAGAGGAAAAATTGGATATAAAATAAGAATGTAGAATCAGTTATTAAATGTGAGATAAATATGGAAAAAATAGGAAAGTGGAAATCAAAATGATATCCATTTTACCCTTGTTGGCATGTAAATGAACATAAATAAAAGGAGGAATCTGATTGGTCAATGGTTAGTTAGCATGGTTAGTATCAATAGGTTGGTTAACAAAAGAAGGGGGCCATATATATATATATATATATATATATATATATATATAGGGTTGGGTTCACGTGAGACCAACCTATTTTCGTGAGACTTTGAGAGCAAGAAATTAACACTAAACCTTTACAGTGACTCATTGTGAAGGTAAGAAAAACAACAAACATTCACAGCAAAAACACTGTGAAGGTTTACCATCACGGTACCTTCACAATCGCTGTGAAGGTTTAGTGTTAATTTTTTTCGTGAGACCATGAGATCAAGAAATTAACACTAAACCTTCACAGTGACTCATTGTGAAGGTAAGAAAAACAACAAACCTTCACACCAAAAACACCGTGAAGGTTTACCATCACGGTACCTTCACAGTCTTTTGATGTGAAGGTTTAGTGTTGATTTTTTGGTCTCACGGTCTCACGGAAATAGTCTGGTCTCACATGATCTCAAGTCTCTATATATATATATATCAAATAAAGTATTTAAAGGGGTTTGAAACCTACTCAAGTTACGCAATGACTACCGGCTATTCTGGGTCGTCTGTGGATTAGTCGGTACGTGTAAGCTGGCTCAAAAACTCACAGTTACCCAAAAAAGTGCACCACCTAAAACGATGTCTTTGTACGTTTTTTGAACCAAAAATTTCAATCACTTTATCATAGTTAATATTTGCATATTTAATTCACAAAAAATACGTAT
Source organism: Saussurea involucrata (assembly GCA_033807775.1). Classification (NCBI taxonomy): domain Eukaryota; kingdom Viridiplantae; phylum Streptophyta; class Magnoliopsida; order Asterales; family Asteraceae; genus Saussurea; species Saussurea involucrata. Next base: position 50,662,524 of record CM066317.1, on the reverse strand, counting down.
TAATTAAGTCATTTTGAATTGGCTTTGATCATATAATGTTTTGAACCTTGAAACACACACAAAATTGAACTTAATAATGTCCAACACCATAATATTATGATAGAATTTTTTGTATCACTTTAAAGGTCTAACAACCGAGATTCAAAACATAATCACTTTTGTACATATATTTGAATAATGCTAAACCAAATCAAATATTGCACCCGAAATAGGATCTCTGAAGTGAGAATGATATGTACATAAACATTTTATCTACACTTTTACTAAAAATTGGTGTTTTTTATCACCCGGGTAATTTCAATTATCAAGTAATTAACGCTATTAAATGGAAATAATATTAAATATATTATATATATATATATATAACTGAAAACAAGAAATCTTTTAAAACTCTGTTAACATAAATTAAATAATAATAAATGAGTTGTAGATCTATGGCTTCCTCAAATAACTTAAGCCCAAATTCATAGCGTGCCCTCTAAAAGATATCTGTTGCCTAATGAGTTTTTTATTTGATGCCCTAGGCTTTCTTTAAGGCTTGATTCCCATGGCCGCCGCCATCATGGCCATGGGCTAGGGTCGGCCCGTAATACAAAGGTATTATGATGGAGTCTACACATCAAACGTGATGTATCAAGTAGTTTTGAATGATAATTGTATATAATTAAAACATGATCGTAATTTTTATTTTGTTTAAACATGAGTCCTAGACATTTTGAATGAGAAATTGCATTAATTTTTCTTTTTTGGATTTACGATACATCATGTTCATTGCAAAAAAAATTAAGATAACATGTGAACCACATAATATTTCAAAGATATTTTCAAAAAATTGATATTTAAAAGTTAAATATATCTTGATAGAACTTTTACATCTCGTCGCATTTTGCGGGTACACAACTAGTATATATTCAAACGGGAAATTGGTAGAAATAGCTAATTCTCACTCCTTAATTCAACTTTTTGCCATTTCTCTTCCGGGTTTTTCAAAAAAAAAAGCACTTCCTTCGCAAGTAGCAACTCCTTAACTTACGGAGGTAGCTAAACAACAAAAAATCAATTTTTTGTGGATCTACAAGTAGAGCCTCTGTAACTTGTGGAGCTACCATGTATCGGCACCCGGTGGAATCCTAATTCTAGTCATTGTGACCAATCAGGTCAACAAGTATAACCTCCATAACTTACGGACATAGATTTTTGATTATTATGCTTATCCGCAATTACCCCACCTAACATATATACTATCATTTATTGGAGTAGTCGCGAGAGTACGCTACAGGGTTCGATCGATTTTTCAGTATAAAAAGGAAGGTGAGGGACTATATTCAACCGCTCACCTTTTCTTCAATTCGCCAGTTCGAACGCTTCCTGCAAGTTACGAGATCCCGAAACTATCCTTGAAATGGTGACATAAGTTTTCGTGTAGTTAAATGTAATATTTTTACATCGATTGCATGTTATTGTTATTGTTTTAAGCTTTCCTAAAACTTGAACCAAATTTCCATTGTCGTACATGTTTCGAGGACGAAAATAGTGTCGTTGCTTAAAAACCAGTCTGCAACTTGCATACCTTGGTGACTTGCGAATTTGGTCCCTCTATTTAGAAATTTTCATATTTGGTCCTTATATTTAGAGTAATTATAGATTTGGCCCCTGTATTTGGAAAATGTGTAGATTTGGCCTCAGGGTTGTAAATGAACCGAACGAACACGAACAAAGCCTTTTTCATGTTTGTTCGTTTAACTCAACCTAACAAACGAACGAACACGAATAGTAAACGAACAAAAAGTTTGGTGTTCGTGTTTGTTTGTTCAGAAAATGAGTGTGTTCTTGTTCGTGTTCGTTTATGTTTGTTAAAATGTTAAACAAACATAAACAAAATTCTTAAATTGATACGAGGACTATATAGTAGAGTATAAAGTCTTTGGATAGTAAATCCCACCGATGTGGGATGGGATGGGATGGAATGGAATTCACTTGTCACTCCGATTTCAAAGGAAGAAAGAGCTAATACGGCGGCTCCTCCTATATCGAAAATTAAGAGAAAATTGAAACATACAAACATCTATATAAAATACAATTGGAAAAATATGATCTCTTTATTATATTATTATCAATTATAATTCTAATTATGATAATTAGTATTATTTACTGTAAACTTTTTAAAAATTTAATTGTTAATTTATTATTATACGTAAACGAACATAAGTAAATGAAAGATACATTTATTCATGTTCGTTTAACTAAACGAACGAAAAAAGTTGTTCATGTCGGTTCGTTTATTAAATAAACGATCATAAATGAACTTCCTGCCGAACGGTTTGCTGAACGTTCGGTTCGTTTACAGCCTTATTGGTTCCTATATTTAGAGTAATTACATACTTATACATGTACTTAGAGTAACTACAAATTTATACTTGTACTAAGAGTATTTTGCAGATTTAGTCCTTGTATTTAGAAAATATACAAATTTGGTTTATGTATTTAGAAAATTACAAATTTGGTCCATGTACTTAGACTAAGTTATGTAGATTTTATGCATTTTAAAACGTATTGTATTTAGATTTATTTACATCATTGGTCTCTATATCTAGAATATTTATATATTTGGTCATGTATTTACAAAGTTTACATAATTGGTCCCTGTATTTAGAGTAATTATAGATTTGGTCTTGTATTTAGAAATTTTATATATTTGATCTCTGTATTTAGAGTATTTGCAGATTTGGTCAATGTAATTAGAAAAAAATCATATTTGGACTCGTATTTAGAAAATTTATAGATTTGGTCCGTGAAAATTAAAGACGCCCGAAGCGCGGGGGATTTTGTGACATTTCTAATTGGCGGTCTTGCATTTCTAATAAGTTGTTTAATAGTTGGCATGTTGAATTATATACATAATAAGCTTATGGATCCTAACCGGATTATTTATGAATTACTTTAATTCAACATAATAGTAAATAAAAGTAATAGAATATTCAACTCGGCAGGAGTAATTTCAAATCACGAATTGACGTGAATCCAAGGTTTTGTCATTCAACCGCTACAAGATCAACAATTCCATTCGTGCATAGATTTATTTACAGATTGGTCCTATATTTATAAAAAAAGGGTTTCACCGACGGACATTTCCGGCGAATTTTTTTGTCAAAAATGTTTCTAACAGGTTTCTGCCACAACAATAAAAAGAGAAAGAAAAGTCAACATTTGTTGAAATCCGTCACAAATCCGCCATGGAATTTCTTTAAAATAATAAAAAAACACTTTCGGTTACTTTTTGTGGCGGAATACTTTTTTATTTGATTTTAACAAATCTCTGTTTTTTAAAACTACTTAATTAAAATTTCCGGTAGATTTGTAGCGGAATTTAATTAATAACTTAATTAGTTAAATTCTTCCAAAAATCCGTCGAAATTTTTAATTAAACTAATTTTCTAGAAGTATTATAAAATTAAAATTAAACAAAAACATTATTTTAAAGTTTCCAGCGGATTTCCAGTAGACACCTCCGTCCATCGGAAATCCGTCGCAATGTTTTAAATAGTGTTTTTCTTATAAGTTTAAAAGAAAATCTAAAATAATCAATTTAGAAACTTTATGGCGGATTTCCGACGAATGGGGGTGTCGGAATTTTTAAATAGTGTTTTTCTTGTAGGTTTAAAAGAAATCTAAAATAATCAATTTAGAAATTTTATGGCGGATTTCCGATGAATGGGGGGGGGGTGACGGTGTCCGCTGGAAATACGTCGGAAAGATTTGAATTGATTTTTTTCGTTAAAACATTTATGGCGGATTTCCAACTGACACCCAGTACACACCACATGCATCTATGGAGTACATACATGCACACAAACACATAATTAGTCACCAACTCACCATTGGTGTTATTGGGCTTTAATAAGTCATAAAATGTCTTAGTGAATTATAATGGTTTTTGGTGGATTTTAGTGAGCTTTAGTGGGTCTTAGTTGGTCTTATTGAGTCCAATACACAACATGCATTTATGCAGTACTACGTGCACGCAAACACATAATAAGTCTCCATTGTTGTTATCACGCATGCACGCCTTAATAAGTCATAAAAGATCTTATTGTGCTATAATGGTTCTTAGTTGTCTTATTAAGCCCAATACACACAACATGCATCTATTGTAACACCCCTACAAATAATAGTGAATTTAAACCTGAATATTGACATGAAATACGATTTCTGAATAAATAAATCACCCAAGAATGAGTAAAATGGTGTAGTGTTTACAACCCAAATAAATGAACAAGATAATTAACAAACCACAAGGGTGGTGGCGTGTTGGCAAGGGCTTGGGGGGTGTGGTGGAATATCCCATCCACCCCGGGTTCGAGTCCAGGCGTCAGCATTCTGTGGCCAGGCTTAGTCTCAGACGGCCGCTTTGTTTGTTTGTTTCCAAATTGCCAAGGATGTAGTCTAGGCAAAGCCTAGATGACCCTAATCCAAAAAAAAACAAGATAATTAACAACCTACTAATCTAAACTAAGACAAACTAAGACAAACTTAGATTAAGGATGGATGTCACTATATTCTTCCAAAAGATTCCAGTAAAAGGGTATACACCAGATATCTCTCAAAAGCTTTTCTTTACAAAAGTGCCTTTATCAACAACCATCACCGCTCATGACTTTGGAGCCCCATTATGTAACACCCTAAAAACAAGGCTAATTTAAACCTCAAATTATAACAAGATTTAATCATAAACTTTCTAAACTTTATACATAAGCAAAGATTCAACCTTGAGGATCATATTTACATATATAGAATTCTTCAAATAACCTATTAATCTAATCATGTCACTATAATCAGATTAACTAGGTTATCTAAATGATCTATCCAAAACCTCAGTAATCCATAATTTTCTTTGCTAATCCAAAAGCTCTCGTCCCACATCCCTTTATCTTCCCGAACTAGTACCTGGTAAGAATACATCATTTGAAACAATTAGGCTAATGCCTAGTGAGAACATTCAGTTTCAAAATAATATTTAATCAAATTAATGTAAACAAGGCATAACCAACCGGGTTTACCCTTTTTCTTACCACCATGTGAAATCATCCTTTATCACGGGTTAAACCTGGTTCCATGACTACGATCTGACATTACATCAATCATTTCGCATGGTCTAGAGCCACACTACGAATCCTCACAGATTCTAGATAATTGCTCTAATCCAATAAATCGCAATAACACATGCCCATTTATTGGAAAGGAAGTAGAGATTACAAATTCTTATGTCAATCCCTTTTTCTTCCTTAGAAATAAGGAATTACGTTTATTCCGCGATCTCTCACACACATCAGAATAATGATTAATCTTCATCTATTCCACTTGTACATAACCACTAGTGCTTATGGATCCATATCACCTATTTATACTTATGCAGGTTCTCGCTTAATTAAATCATATTCAACAATGAGTTTAAGCAAAACCATAATTTAAAGAAATCAATTTTACTTTATAAAATCATTCCAAAACAGTTCATTTATAAATATACCTTACCATACTTTAAAACATTTATAAAAGGGTAAGGTAAGAATGAACACACCTGATAGCTGAAATGCTACTTTTCTTTTCTCAAAGTTGTAGGAACTTCTGTCTCCAACTTTACAATTAACTGTAATAGCCAAATACATAATGTACAGATATTAATCTACTATTTAGGATTCTTAAAGATTAAAATCCTAAAATTCTCATCTCCTATCGCAACCAACTAACTTGACAACCTATTATCGCAATCAACTACTCTTGTTGCAACCAACTACTGCGACACCTCACTTTGTCGCAACCCATTATTGTGATACCTCATTCTATCGCAATCAACTGCTGCGATACACCACACTATCGCAACCAACAGCTGCGATACACCACACTATCGCAACCAACTGCTGCGATACACTCCACTATCGCAACCAACTGCTGCGATATTCATGAATATCGCAACCCAAGGCTGCAATACTTATGATGTTCATAATTATCTCAGTTAACTAAATTCGTCCTAAACCCAGAAATTAGCAGTTTTAGACCATGAATGTTTCTGATATTTTGCAGATATGTTCACTACTACTATCATAATACATCTACTAACCCAGATTCATCATAATCATCAAAATCACCAAAACCCATATCTAAATCTCTATAGCAAAACTTTATCTATGACATAGAAATTTATACAAGAAGGTTACCTTGGTTTGATTTCCACAGATTTAAGCTTGAATTTCCAGCTGAATAAATATCTGATTTCTTCTTCCTTTCTTTCTTTCGTTTCTTTCTATCTCTCTCTTGCCGTAAAACACACACACAAGACACACACACTCACCAAAAGCATAAAAAGAAGAAGTGTTCTTCTTTTTCTTCTTTTCTAACTAATATGGCGGTGGTGGTGTTTAAACTTTAATCACCTCAACCAAACATCCCCTCAACTATCAGCACTTGGCAATAATAACCCTCCAAGTTATAAATTAAAATTAAAGTTTACCCCTTAACTTATAACTCCTCAAAACAATAACGTAACTTACTCGGGGATAAACTCTAAAATTAACCCATTACATAATGAATCATAACTTATCAAATAATTATACTCAAATTATTTAATAAACTCAAACATCATCTTTTATACAAAAATCGAGGTGTTACAATACTCCCCAACTTGAAATGATTTCGTCCTCGAAATCAAAGCTAGGTGAACAAGTGAGGATATCTAACCTTCATATCCTCTTCTGACTCTAAAGTCACATTAGCACCTCGGTGGTGTTTCCATTGTATCTTTAACATAACCATTTCCTTACCGCTACGTAACTTTCTAATCGATCTTTCTAAATATGCCTCCGGCTCTTCCACACAGCGGTTCTTTTCATCCACTACGACATCAGTTAATGGAATCACATCATTTTCTTCTGCTAAACATTTCCGAAGGTAACAAACATGAAACGTATTGTGAATTCCTTCCAATTCTGGTGGAAGATTTAACTGATATGCTTGTAGTCCAACTTTCTTAATAATGGTGAAAGGTCCTAGAAAACGTGGACTCAACTTTCCGCGTTTGCCAAACCTTATCACGCCTTTCCATGGAGATACTTTAAGCATTACACGCTCCCCAACTTGGAATTCTTTTGGTCTTCTCTTCGGACCAGCATAACTCTTTTGTCTATCCTGAGCCGCTTTCATATGCTTCCAAATTTCCTTCACTTTGTCAGTTGTTTGTTGTACCAGTTCTGGACCAGCAAACTGCTTTTCTCCGGCTTCTAACCAACATACCGGAGTTCTACATTTTCGACCATACAAAGCTTCAAAAGGAGCTCTTCCAATACTGGAATGGTAACTATTGTTATACGCAAATTCTACCAACGGTAGATGCGTATCCCAGTTACCTCCAAAATCTAATACACACGATCTGAGCATATCTTCTAAAGTTTGAATAGTTCTTTCGCTTTGCCCATCAGTTTGTGGATGATAAGCAGTGCTCAAGTTAACCCTTGTACCTAATTCATCTTGTAATGATTGCCAAAATCTTGAAGTAAACCGACTATCACGATCTGACACTATAGACACCGGTATACCATGCCTTGACACCACTTCATCAATATACAGCTTGGCCAATTTTTCTATTGGTGATGCTTCTTTCATAGCTAGAAAATGAGCACTCTTGGTCAGTCTATCAACAATTACCCAAATATTGTCATTACCTTTTTGCGTTCTTGGTAACTTCGTCACGAAATCCATGGTAATCTTGTCCCATTTCCACTCCGGAATTTCCAAAGATTGAAAACTTTCGTATGGCCTTTGATGTTCTGCTTTGACTAACGAACACGTCATACACTCTTCTACAATTCTCGCCACATCTAATTTCATAGCTGGCCACCAATAATGTAGTTTCAAATCCCTATACATCTTAGTACTACCCGGATGTATAGAATACTTGGATTTGTGAGCATCTTCGAGAATTAACTCTCGATTTCCTCCAATCTTTGGTATCCAAACACGCCCTTGGAAAAATTTAATCCCACGGTTATCTTCAGTCAGTTGTAGACACTGCTTAGTCATGACCTCTTCTTTTAGATTTTCTTCTAGTAATGCTTCCACTTGTGCCACTTTTATTCTTTCGATCAAACTTGACGTCACGTCAATTCTGGCATTAGTGGATTTCAAACACTCACTATATTCCTTTCTACTTAAAGCATCAGCCACAACGTTTGCTTTACCGGGATGGTAATGCAATTCACAGTCGTAATCTTTAACTAACTGCAACCATCGTCGTTGCCTCATATTTAGCTCTTTTTGATCAAAGACATGTTTCAAGCTCTTGTGATCAGTATAAAGAGTACACTTCGTTCCATATAAATAATGTCGCCACAGCTTCAAAGCAAATACAACTGCTGCTAATTCCAAATCATGAGTAGGATAATTCTTTTCGTGCTCTTTCAGTTGTCTTGATGCATAAGCAATCACTTTGCCTCGTTGCATCAACACACATCCCAAACCCATCTTTGATGCATCGCTATACACTACCAAATCCTCCGTTCCTTCCGGCAATGCTAAAACAGGAGCTTCACACAGTTTCTGACGTAAAATTCTGAAAGCCGACTCTTGTTTCCCAGTCCAAACGAACTTCACATTCTTTCTAGTCAACACAGTCAACTCAGAGGCAATCTTTGAGAAGTCTTTGATAAACCTCCAATAATAACCTGCCAAACCTAAGAAACTTCTGATTTCAGATGCGCTCTTTGGTGTCTCCCAGTTTGTCATTGCTTTGATCTTTGATGGGTCTACTTTAACTCCTTCTGAAGTTATTACATGCCCTAAGAATTGTACTTCTTTTAACCAGAAATCACATTTCAAAAACTTAGCGTACAATTTCTCTTTTCTTAATACTTCTAAAACTTCACGAAGATGGCATTCATGATCATCTTCATTCTTTGAATAAACAAGTATGTCATCAATAAATACAATGACAGACTTGTCTAAAAATGGTCGACATACTCTGTTCATCAGATCCATGAACACAGCTGGAGCGTTTGTCAACCCAAATGGCATTACAAGAAATTCATAATGTCCGTACCTTGTTCTGAATGCTGTCTTTGGAGTATCTTCATCTCTGACTCGAACCTGATGGTACCCCGACCTCAAATCAATCTTAGAAAAGCATCCCGCACCTTGGAGTTGATCAAACAGGTCTTCAATCCTAGGAAGCGGATACTTGTTCTTAATCGTCACCTTATTCAATTCACGGTAATCGATGCACATCCTCATGGTGACATCATTCTTTTTAACAAATAAAACCGGAGCTCCCCAAGGTGAAGAACTCGGTCTAATAAAACCTTTATCCAACAACTCCTGAAGTTGAGTCATCATTTCCTTCATTTCGGCCGGCGCTAGGCGATATGGTGCACGTGCAATCGGTGCTGCTCCCGGAATGAGATCAATTCGGAATTCAACTTGTCGTTCAGCCGGTAGACCTGGAAGATCATCAGGGAATACGTCCGGAAATTCACGTACCACTTTAATGTCTTCCATTTGTTCCTTTTCTGACTTCGTATCTAATATATATGCTAGATAGGACGAACATCCTTTCATCAAGCATTTACGAGCTTTAACAACAGAAATTAACGAAATTTCTCCTTTCTGCTTTTCCCCAAAGATGAGTACATCATCCTTATCGGCCATCGGGATCCGTATCAATTTCTTTGCACAAAGTATCTCTGCCTGGTTGACTGTCAGCCAATCCATACCCACAATCATATCGAATCCCCCAATTTCCATCAACAACAAGTTGATTGGAAATTGTGTTTCACCTACTGAAATTAAACAACCCTCGAGTCTTTCGCGAACTAAGGCTTGACCCCCGTTGGCTACCTCAACTACTAAAGCATCTTCTAAAGTAATTACAGGCATAACTAACTTGTGAAAGAACGACTTGGACACAAACGATAAATTTGCACCACAGTCAAATACAATACGCGCAGGAAGAGAATTAACAAGGAATGTACCCGAGACGACGTCTTTTGATTCTGTAGCCTCTTCAGCTGTCATTTGGAATGCTCGACCCGTCGGCTTTGGAATATTTGGTTTCTTACTTTGATCTCCATCCTTCTTCCGCTTTGGGCAGTCCCGACGGAAGTGGCCTGGTTGTTTACACTCGTAGCATAATGATCCTTGTACAGGACAATTACTCATAAGATGCCCACTTTTACCACACTTGTACCATTCTACCGCTGTCACCCGACATGGTCCATAGTGTTTGATTCTACACTTCGAACACCAATTCGGCTCACGACGTGTTTCATAATGAGCACCTTTACCGACTGCCCTTGATTTCTGAGAAGACTCTGACCGGCCCTCCCATTTTCGTTTTTCTCCAACCTGGGTCCTTTCTTCCTAGTCTTTAGCGTAGACTTCTTCCATTACTTTAGCTTCCTCAATGGCCTCTCTCAGCGTTGTTACCTTAGCATTTCGGACACGAGACATCATATCCGTGGGCAAACCCTTCAGGTATGCTTTAATTTTATCCTTTTCGTTTGGAGCCACATGCCCCACCAGATTCAGCTTCTCCATAAAGATTTCAGTATACTTCCTGACAGTTGAATTGCCTTTCTTTAGATTTCGAAATTCTTCCTCTATTCTATCCATCTCATTTTCATTACAGTATTCTTCTAGAATCTTTTTCTTGAATGACTCCCAAGTCATGGCAGTCAATACTGGAGTCAAAATTGTAGACGTCATAACATTCCACCACGTTAGCGCATTGCCTCTTAGCATTTGAGATGCAAATCTGACTTTTGACTTCTCATCACATTCACAAGCTCGAAAAGCTTGTTCCATTTCTCTGATCCAGTTCATGCAAGCTACTGGATTATCTTCTCCTTTAAATTCTGGTGGTTTACAGCTTAGAAATGTTTTGTATGAACAGAATCTTTCAACTCTTCTTTCCGTCTCTAACCCCGGGTTACCAACTGGATTTATTACCCCAGTATCCGTTCCCGTTCGATGTAGCTCCGTACTTGGATCGTTCAGTGCTTTCATAAACATTTCTGTTTGTTGAGCCATTGCGTTTGTCATCATTCTCGTCATGTTTTCCATCATACGAGACTCCATTGTCGAATTTGGCGTTTCTTGTTCAGCAGTACTGGTACTCGTTCGGTGTACCTGACTATTAGCTCCTCCCGGAAAATGCAACCTCAGTGGACTTTCATGAGTTCCGCCCGTTCTAGGTTGTTCTCCCCAATCAGTTACTACTCTGTCCTCCGAAGAATTAGAGGACCTTGGTGGTGTATTCACCATTGTTCTGATATAACACAAAGGAATAACCATCAAAAATGGTTATACATAACTAGACATACGAAACGTACTTTACCGATCATTAGTTACTGTAACAATTTAGAAATAAGCATGCTTGCGTAACAATATATTCATAATAACAGTAGCTAAATGAAATTGTGAATATACTATACATGAGAATCCTCATTACCATCATTTCAATACTAGCTTCACATATTTCTGTTGACTCTAAGACTATCCTGTCTTAATATTTCTACCCCTTTCTCACATATCATAACTTAATTCATCTCAGCTTAAGTCTAGGTATTTCATCATCATACCTAGTTCGCTTAAACTAAAGCTCTGATACCAATTTGTAACACCCTAAAAACAGGGCTAACTTAAACCTCAAATTATAACAAGATTAAATCATAAACTTTCTAAACTTTATACATAAGCATAGATTCAACCTTGAGGATCATATTTACATATATAGAATTCTTCAAATAACCTATTAATCTAATCATGTCACTATAATCAGATTAACTAGGTTATCTAAATGATCTATCCAAAACCTCAGTAATCCATAATTTTCTTTGCTAATCCAAAAGCTCTCGTCCCACATCCCTTTCTCTTCCCGAACTAGTACCTGGTAAGAATACATCATTTGAAACAATTAGGCTAATGCCTAGTGAGAACATTCAGTTTCAAAATAATATTTAATCAAATTAATGTAAACAAGGCATAACCAACCGGGTTTACCCTTTTTCTTACCACCATGTGAAATCATCCTTTACCACGGGTTAAACCCGGTTCCATGACTACGATCTGACATTACATCAATCATTTCGCATGGTCCAGAGCCACACTACGAATCCTCATAGATTCTAGATAATTGCTCTAATCCAATAAATCTGTAACACCCCGAAAATCCTAACTCCAATTGTAAATGATTCCGTCTAGATTTATTAAAATGGACAAGGTTGTGCTTTGGAGTGTGGAACACGTAATGCTATTTGGATCTCTCGAGAATTTGGCCAAGTTTGGACTCGGTACAAGTCCAACGAGTATGACACTCGTGAGAGTGACATGGTCACTTTCGCAGTGTCACTTTCGCCAAGAATGTACCGAGGGTTTTGGGAGGGCCAGCGAGTATGACACTCGCGAGAGTGACATGGTCACTTTCGCAGTGTCACTTTCGCCAAGAATGTACCGAGGGTTTTGGGAGGGCCAGCGAGTATGACACTCGCGAGAGTGACATGGTCACTTTCGTAGTGTCACTTTCGCCGAAAGTGTACCGTGAGCATTTTGGGTAGCGGGCGAGAGTGCCATGGCGATTGTGACATGGTCACTCTCGCCGTGTCACAATCGCGAGCGGACTCTGAGGGTTTTAAACCCACGCCTTTCAGCTTTCTTTCATTTCTATTCCATCTCTTTCTCTCTAAACTCTCCCAAAACCGAACTCTAACCCTTCAAAACGATTTTGAAGCCATTGAAGCCACAAATCTTGTAAATCAAAGTCCCTCCTCCATCTCGTTACAAGGATCCTTAGGTTGAGGTTGGTATTTCTCATCTCATCTCCTTTTGGTTGGAATTTCTACACTATTCTAGGGTTTTACCCAACCCTCTCCTAAACCTTTCATTTCTTTGGGTGAAGTGAAGATTGAAGCTCACTTTGGTAACACTAGAAGTGTTTGGTTGGTGGATTCACTTGATGATTGAGGTTTTGGAAGTTTTGGCTTGAGGATGCAAACTTCATCAAATGAGCATACGTTTGGGAAAAATCTAGATTTAGCTTAATCTAGCAGAGGTGAGTTCAAGTTACTTTGCAAAAACTTTGTACATGCCAAAATGTTATTTTTCCAAGTAATTGTGTGTTTTACCTGAAAATTATCAATATTGGGTTATTTGGTGGATTTTACCATTTGAGGTATTAATTGTTGTAAATATTATAAAACACTATTTTTGGATATTTTGGAAAAATGTGATAATAAATCATACATGAAATGAGTTGTTGATTTATGTAATAAATGGAGTCTATTTATTATAAAAATGCATTGTGGATGTTTTGGAAATATGCATATAGTACATCATGTAATGTTTTGAAAACATAAAGGCGTGAGTCCTTGGAAATGAGGGTTTACCCGATCCAAAGTGTTATTTCGGGTTTTCATGGAATCGAAGTATTTACCGGCAAACGGTGTGTGTTGTTATATTTGATGTCATTTTATAACTTTCATAAACTACCTTTTTTTGGAGTTAGTTGAGCTTGTGGCTCGGTATTGAATCTTATTAAGTCTTGGGGACATTTGTCCAGTTTTGGTAACTCAAGATTGAGTTTTGATAATGAATTATGTTATTGGGGAATTGCATGTTTTGAATGCATGTGTTTATTTATTTGGGGTCGTGTAATATTTAGACCTTGATAGCTATGGATCCATAGGCATTTGAGTTTCCCTTAGTCTCGCGGGCAAGAGGTCGGAATTGATTGAGCTCAGTTTTACGAGACGTTAGTTTATTTTGTAGCACGGAATAGGCATCGGGTTCCATGATAAGTAAGGCGTGGACCTAGATGGTCGGGCGTCGTCTCATAGGCAGTAAGGTGTAATTCCATATATGTGCTTAGCACGGGATAGGCATCGGGTTCCATGATAAGTAAGGCGTGGACCTATATGGTCGGGCGTCGTCTCATGGGCAGTAAGGTGTAATCCCTAATGTGCTGTTGTGGATTTGGAGTGACCCAATGTATAGACCTGGAGTGGTTGAAGTTGGGAACTCCCTAGTCTCGCGGGGAATAGATCTGGAGTGATTGAGCTCAGTTTACGAGAGTAATCCACGTGTGTGTTTTATTGCATAGTAAGTGACCCACTTTAGTGTTCCGTCACGTGCGATGTATACGGGTCTCCCCCGTCACCGAAAGGTGTTGTTTTGGGTATTTATTGCTACTCATGTTTTCGGTGACGTGTTATATTTATATGGATTGTTTTCCATGGTATGCAAGTTGTGGTTTATATCTCATCCGTGTGTGATGTTTTTGGGTATTTGTGTTTATCCATGTTTTCGGTAACGTATCATATTTATGAGAATTGCATTTCCATGTTATATGAGTTATGGATTATGTTTTTACCGTGTTTGGGATGTTTTTGGAATAATGACAAATTGAATTATGGATTTAATTATTTTGAGTATCAAATGGTATTTCACCCTATTACGTGGATTTTGGGAATGAGTCTATTTTGGAAATCATATTGCATTAAAGATTTCATTTATGGGAATTGTGGGATTTGGAAAATGGGTGCTTTACATTTAAAGTAAACTCTTTTGGAATCATGACTAAAAAGCTACACTCCTCTCGATTTATGAATTTATATAGTCATGATAAAATGCTTGAACTCACTAGGCGTTAGCCTAACCCTTTTTATTTGTCGGCATGTGCAACATGTCTCAGGTTGGGAGTAGTTCTAGTGACACGTGTGAAAGGTCGTGTGCTAGTAGAGTGCTCGCGAGGTGATTTGAATTAGTGAAGTCTTCCGCACGTATTTGGAATTAGCAACTTGTGTCGTGTTAAGTAACACCCGTTTAAGTTAATTTATTGGGGGAATTATAATGTTTTAAATTCCGAGGTAATTTAAGGAATGAATTGTAGAAATGATTTTATCTTGTTGGGTATTTTATTGAAATTTTATTTAGTTGCTCGTTCCAAATTTGAGGGTGTTACAAAATCGCAATAACACATGCCCATTTATTGGAAAGGAAGTAGAGATTACAAATTCTTATGTCAATCCCTTTTTCTTCCTTAGAAATCAGGAATTACGTTTATTCCGCGATCTCTCACACACATCAGAATAATGATTAATCTTCATCTATTCCACGTGTACATAACCATTAGTGCCTATGGATCCATATCACCTATTTATACTTATGCAGGTTCTCGCTTAATTAAATCATATTCAACAATGAGTTTAAGCAAAACCATAATTTAAAGAAATCAATTTTACTTTATAAAATCATTCCAAAACAGTTCATTTATAAATATACCTTACCATACTTTAAAAACATTTATAAAAAGGTAAGGTAAGAATGAACTCACCTGGTAGCTGAAATGCTACTTTTCTTTTCTCAAAGTTGTAGGAACTTCTGTCTCCAACTTCACAATTAGCTGTAATACCCAAATACATAATGTACAGATATTAATCTACTATTTAGGATTCTTAAAGATTAAAATCCTAAAAATTCTCATCTCCTATCGCAACCAACTAACTTGACAACCTATTATCGCAATCAACTACTCTTGTCGCAACCAACTACTGCGACACCTCACTTTGTCGCAACCCATTATTGCGATACCTCATTCTATCGCAACCAACTGCTGCGATACACCACACTATTGCAACCAACTGTTGCGATACACCACACTATCGCAACCAACTGCTGCGATATTCATGAATATCGCAACCCAAGGCTGCGATACTTATGATGTTCATAATTATCTCAGTTAACTAAATTCGTCCTAAACCCAGAAATTAGCAGTTTTAGACCATGAATGTTTCTGATATTTTACAGATATGTTCACTACTACTATCATAATACATCTACTAACCCAGATTCATCATAATCATAAAAAATCACCAAAACCCATATCTAAATCTCCATAGCAAAACTTTATCTATGACATAGAAATTTATACAAGAAGGTTACCTTGGTTTGATTTCCACAGATTTAAGCTTGAATTTCCAGCTGAATAAATATCTGATTTCTTCTTCCTTTCTTTCTTTCTTTCTTTCTTTCTTTCTTTCGTTTCTTTCTCTCTCTCTCTCTTGCCGTAAAACACACACACAAGACACACACACTCACCAAAAGCATAAAAAGAAGAAGTGTTCTTCTTTTTCTTCTTTTCTAACTAATATGGTGGTGGTGGTGTTTAAACTTTAATCACCTCAACCAAACAGCCCCTCAACTATCAGCACTTGGCAATAATAACTCTCCAATTTATAAATTAAAAATTAAAGTTTACCCCTTAACTTATAACTCCTCAAAACAATAACGTAACTTACTCGGGGATAAACTCTAAAATTAACCCATCACATAATGAATCATACCTTATCAAATAATTATACTCAAATTATTTAATAAACTCAAACATCATCTTTTATACAAAAATCGAGGTGTTACACATTACTAAGAGGACCTGATATACATGTCAGGTTAAAAAAAAAGAGTTAAGCTAACGCCTAGTGAGATCAAACACTTTATAATCAACAATAATGAAACATAAATCTAAATTTATAAACTTGCTTTTCCGGTCACAAGTAGTATGTTCATAAATCAAATTCCATAATTTGCAAGATTTAAAATGACTATAGTTCATAATAGCTTAGTTCATCCATTTAATTACAAAATCCCACTTTTGTCAAATAAACACCAAATACGAAAGAAGTCATGAATGTCCTTCAAAATGAAATATTCAAGTATTTAACCAAGAATATGCAAATAAAACCTCAATTTATAATACATATATTGAAAGTTAAAACCCAAACAATTTTCATAAAAAGGGTGAAACCCGAGAATCTCCCAAAATACTCAAATTAGGTCAAAATTCATCAAATAAGAAAATGTAGTTAGGAGAAGTTTAGGAGACTAAAATCACAAGGTTTTGACATGTATAGTTTAGAAAAGTTAGGATGAACTCACAATACTAGGTTTAGGTTAAAACCTACAAATCACCAAAAAAAACCCTAAAAGATAACGAGAAACACTTGAATCTTAAGACTCCTAAAAACCACAGTAGAACCCTAGATTTTGATCCTCTTTAATGCCTTCAACAACCACAAAGAAGAGAAACACTTGAATCTTAAGACACCTAGAAACCACACTTGAACCCTAGATTTTGATCCTCTTTAATGCCTTCAACAACCACAAAGAAGGGAATAAATGCCCTAACCCATTGTGCATAACAAGAAGGTAGAAATGAGAAGTAAATGAGAAAAAAGGTTGAAAACAACATTTAAGGCCTTGGACCCCGGCCACGAATGTGACATACTATTGTGCATGGAACTTTAGCATGACACTTTCGCACAAAACATACCACAGTTGCACCCAATTCGGTGATTGTGACATTTAATTGTGCCTATGGCACTTTAGCATGGCACTTTCGTAAAGATTGCGACATGCTATTTTGCCCATGGCACTTTAGCATGACACTTTAGCACCAATTGTACCAATACCATAATCTACCCCGCGAATGTGACATGCTATTGTACTCATGGAACTTTAGTATGACACTTTAGCACCAATCATACCGAGGGCTAATAACTAATTTTCACCCCTTTTGAGCCATTTCATCTCTATAGGTGTTATCCTAAGGCATTTTCTATCCAAAATAATATATTAACAATCAGAGTAAGCAAAGTTATAAGACAATGGCACAAGGTTTTACTTACCGAAGTTTTCGGGTGTTACAATGTAACATCCTGGATTTTCAAATAATATTAATTTAATGAGAATTGGGATATACCTTATTTTGCGTAAACCTTGGATTATATGGAAGTTTTATAATTCATTGGGTTAAAATGCAAGTGTCCAAAGTTAAGTGTTAATTCTGGAAAAAATGGAACTTGAGGGTGTATTGGGTCATTGGTGAATTGTGTGTTTGGATAATAGGCTGAGAATGAGAAATATCTCATTCTTGGTTCTTTGAGTCGGCAAAGAGAAAGAGATAGAGAGAAAAAGGGGAAAAGGAAGAAAGCAAGCTTTGATCATCAATTTGGTTTTCAAAATCGTTCAAAACAGATTGGAGCATCAGATCGAGATTAAAGTAGGTTTTCTTCAAAGAGGTGAGTTCATTCGATTGTTTGTACAAATCAGTGTTTACTTGTTAAATTAAACCATGAAATAGCTGTATAAATTGTATTGAACTGTATGGGATGGTCTGGAATGAGCTGAATCAAACAGACATCGATTTTGGTCGAATTTCTAGCTGCAGGTCGAAGGTTTCCGGACGAAACATCGTATCCGGAAACCTCGATGATGAATATTCTCGGATGCAATAGATTCCGGGTAAGTTTTTATTTATATCGTAGAATCCGGATGAAATTAGTTACCGGATGATACCCAATGGATTTAGTGTCCGAATGATGTCCGGATAAGAATGGTATCCGGAAAATAGGAATTAACCGGAAGTGTGTATTGTCCGGATTAGGGGGTTGTCCGGGGAATTGTAGTATCCGGAAAATGTAAACGTCCGGATAGTTCGAGTATCCGGAACTCTGGGTATCCGGACACTTATGGTAGTTTTGGAAATCTCAGTTATGCTAATCGTGGAAAAGTGCGATTTAGGACTTAAGATATGATTCAGGTAGCTTGAACATACGTACCCTTGAAGAGTAGTATGTTAGGTTTATAGAATGCGCTAGTGTGATACTAGGCAGGAATGTGTTAAAGGCGATTTGCTCATACTGAATGATATGAGAAATCTATATTAAGCATTAACTTGCACGAGTAGAAATAAGTGTAATGGATCCATAGGCACTAAATTTTGGTAATCACATGGAATAGGCGTGTGGTATTACTCGTTTAAATCGTTATTCTGATGTGTGTAGTACTAATGGTTATGTGCACGTGGAATAGATGAAGTTAGTCATTATTCTGATGTGTGTAGTACTAATGGTTATGTGCACGTGGAATAGATGAAGTTAATCATCATTCTGATGTGTGTGAGAAACCCTGGAATAAACGTAATTCCCGGTTTCTAAGGAAGAAGAGGGATTGACATACGTAATTGCGATCTCTACTTCCTTTCTAAGAAATGGGCATGTGCATATTGCGATTTCTTAGGTGGGAGCATTAATCTAGAATCCGTAAGGATTCGTAGTGTGGCTCTTAGGCATGATATGATGACGGAATTATTGTCAGTCATACTCATGGAATGGGAAATGGGCAAGTGTACATTGCAATTTCTGGAATGTGGAAATAGGCAAGTGTACATTGCAGTTTCTGGAATAGATGTGTACGGAAACAGGCATGTGTATATTGCGGTTTCTGGAATAGATGTATACGGAGATGGGCATGTGCATATTGCAACCTCCGGAATAAGAGCATTAATCTAGAATCAGTGAAGATTCGTAGTATGGCTCTGAGACATGGTATGATGATGGAATGTGTGTCATTCATATTCATGGAATTGGGAGAAATTGTGTGAACGGAATAGAGTTACACGTACGGTAAGAAAAGGAGTAACCAGGTTTGAAATAACTTGTTTACATTGATTTTGCAAATACTATTGTAGAAACGAATGTTCTCACTAGGCGTTAGCCTAATCGTTTCAAATGATGTTTTCTTACCAGGTACCAGTTCGGGGAAGTAATGGGTTGTGGGACGAACGTTTTGGAATAGCAGAGGTGGAAATTAACAACGAGAAGATTTTGATGGAATGCTCAGATAACTTAGTTAATCTGATTATAGTGACATAATTAAATTGATAGGTTATTTAAAGGATCCTATATCGTAAATATACTCTTGATGGTTAATTCACTTGTTATTAATATAAGTTGAAGTATTTGTTGTCATAACCTGTTATAACTTGAGGTTTAATTTAGCCCTGTTTTAGGGTGTTACAATATGGTATCAGAGCACTAGTTTAAGCGAACTAAGTATGCTGATGAGATACTTAGACTTAAGCTGTGATGGAGTAGGTTATGATATGTGAGATATGGGTAGAAGTGTTAAGACGGAATAGTCTTAGAGTTAACGGAAATACGTGAAATTAGTACTGTGACAATGGTAACGAGGATTCTTCTGTATAATATGTTCACAATTCCAATTAGCTACTGTTATTATGAATATATTGTTACACGAGCATGCTTATTTCTGAATTATTATAGTGACTAACGATCGGTAAGGTAAGTTTTGTATGAGTGTACGTGCATAACCATTTCTTATGGTTATCCCTTTATGTTATAGTAGAATGTTGGTGAATACGCCCCCAAGGTCCTTTGAAGGACAGATCAGTAATGATTGGGGTTGGAAGGACAACCTGGAATTGGCGGGACTCATGAAAGTCCGCCAAGGCAACCTTTAATAGGTGGATTGATATGTGAGGAGATAGAGTACGAGATGATTGATCAAGACGGAAATAGTATGACATGGTTGAGTATGTGGGGCGTAGAATGCATGTATAGCAAATATTATAAGGCCGAGAGGGCGACCACTGGTCGGAAGTAGAGTGTCAATGATAAGTTACGTAAGTAAGACGATTGACCTCATTTGGGTAAGTAGCCTTCATTTGCAAGTAAAGTTTTATGCATGGTGTTCTAGTGTGTGTTACATGAGTTTTCATGATTTCAAACCAAATGCATAAATAACAGTTTTAGTCAAGCTTGAACTAGTATGTGCAAGTGTGTATTTTAAAGTAAAGGCAATCCCATTTACGTCGCACAACGAAAATTTTGGAGTTTTTACAAAGTATTTCTTACTTTACATGAAAAGATTTTCATTTAGTATATTACCGTCGTAACAACATTGTTTTGATTGAGAAAAATTGAGTTTTTTTCGGAAATTTAATATGCAAACGATTCTCGAGATCGTTGTGCAGTACATTGGAGTTATGTAATTATTGGGGTCGTGTGTGCCCACGTTGTTCCGAATGTTATTTCTTTAAATGAGAAAAGTGGGAAGTGAGTTATTTATTAAGTTGTCATGCATGAAGGTTATGAACTCGCTAGGTCGTAGAGTATTACGTTATAAGCTAAGAAAGAACTCCAAGAATGGAGAGGTGTTGGATAAGCCTTGGGAGAAAGTTTGTAGTTTTGGTAATTGTGTTCAAATGAGAGATGAACAGTGTGAGAGTCGAAAGTGGACTTTAGTGTCGGTTGCATGAGAGTCTGTACCCTTGTTCGCTGACTAGGAATACGGTTGCCGAGGGACGGTTGTGCCCGGAGGAAGAATTAGGTTCAGTTAAGGACCTTAAGGTTAAGGAAGTGTCGACATGTCAAATTTTGACTTTGAAGTCGATAGTTGTGTAAGGTTGTTGATCCAAACCCTCAGTGATTTGATAATGACCCTCTCTTAAATACTTAGTGAAAATTGTAAGTAAACAATATGTATCAGAGTTTCACTATCGCTGATAAGTACTAAGATCTTCCAGTACCGCTGATAGGAACTCTCGCTCTTTAGATTAAACATTCAGCGAACACTGTTCACCATAAATGCTCTGAGTCTGTTCAGTCATTATGATGATCGCTGATAAGTTAGTTGTTTACTTATGATCCCTGAAGACAAGTTTCACGTCAACAAAGGTTCTACGCTGAAGTTGAAGATCAAGCTCAAGAACCAGCGACAAGTCTCCTAATGAACTGATGCGGATCAGCGAAGACTCAGATTTGTCCACTCAACGTGAAGTATCAAGTACAAGACTTCAGCTATCGCTGAACTCTATCATTCGCTGATATGAAATGATAGATCGCTGAATCAACGAAAGCTGATCATGAAGTCCTCCGTACAAAATACTTTTGTCTTATCCACCCTTGCACGACTCCGTACGAAATGTCAGAAAAGAACCTCCGAAAATCTGAAATCGTACAACCACTCTGATACTACACTGTTCATCCATACGGCTACTAAGGTTGTCAACAAAGGTCAATGACATGCAACCAACCAGCTGATGACACGTGTAAAGTATATACTGACTTGCATTAAATGCATGCAGTATATAAAGAGATGAACCCACTTCTTTTGAAGTAACTTGCTAACTCTGGACAAGTTCAATCTCTTATCTCAAGATAAGTTATTATTAGTAATTTCCTTATCTCTCTTAGTGCAAGAAACCTTAGTGTTCCAACTTGTTTAGATTTAGGTTTATCCTTAATCTTGTTTCCGCAACAAGCTGTAAATTGTTAATGATTTATCAATAAACAATTTAGAAAAGTAAAATCTGTGTGTTTGTATTCAACCCCCCCCCCCCTTTCTACAAACTTGTATAGGCCTTCGGGACCAACAAGTGGTATCAGAGCAGATTTGTTTAATCTCATAAACAAGATCTAATCTAAGATATTTCTCTTCCTTGCTATTATCTGAAAATGGCCACCAACACAAACACAAATTATATAGGCAATGGTTCTCTTGCAAAACCCCCTAGATTTTCCAGAGACAACTTCAACTTATGGAAAAATAGGATGACACTCTTCTTAGAAGGTGTAGACCCCACTATGCCTTACTATCTTGAAAACGGCCCATACATCCCTGTAACAATTGATCCTTCAGTTCCAGCCACTGCAAATAGACCTGCTATTCCAGAAAGGCTGATTCCTAAGGAAATACACATGTGGACCGACGAAGATAAGAAGAAAGTGGCTATAGATACAAAAGCCAGATCCATACTATCCATGGCCCTTCCTGACGAAGTCTACCATTCCGTCATGAACCTGAAAACATCAAAAGCCATGTGGGACACAATATGTGTTCAGTATGAAGGAACGTCTGAAGTCCAGGACTCAAGAAAGATCAACCTGGTAAGACAATACGAAAGCTTCATTTCTGGTAAGAATGAAACTCTCTCTAAAGTTCACCAACGTTTTAATTGTTTAATTATAGATTTGAAAACTGTTGGTAAGGAATATTCTAACTTTGAGGTGCTGACAAAGTTTCTAGAATGTTTACCTGAAAGTTGGGACAATTATTCTATGTGTCTCAAGCTGTCAAAGGATCTAAAATCAATGACCCTTGCTACCTTATATGGCACGTTGCTGAATCATGAGCAATCAAGCCATCTTAAGAAGAATCTTGTAAAAGATTCCAAAAGCACCCCTGTTGCTTTAATCTCCGAGGAACCTTCTACTCAGCGACCCTCGGTCACTATCACTGAGTTAGAGAGTAACTCTGAAAGGTCATCAGATTCTGATTTTTCAGATGATGAATCTTTGGCTCTCCTAACTAAGAAGTTCAGGAGATTTGCCAAGAAGAAAATGTTTAGAAAGAACAAACCTCTTTCCATAACTGACAAGCCTAAATCATCAGTTTTTGTTGATAAGGCTACTGCTACTTGTTTTAACTGCGAAAGAGTAGGACATTTTGCTAACGAGTGCAGGTCTAAGAAAGTTTCTAGACCCTCAGCTTTTACAAAGAAATCCTTTGTTCCAAGGAATAAAGATGACAAATACTCAAAGCTGAAAGAAAAATATGCGAAGCTGAAAAGCTTTAAGAAGACAGGCAAAGGCCTGATGGCTGACTATGATTGGGCTGCTTCTGATGAAGAAGCATCATCATCTGACTCTGAAGATGATGAAGCAAATCAATGTATCATGGCTAAGATTGAAGAAGAAGAAGAAAGTTCAGACATTCCCTCCACTTCAACATCTGCCATTCAGGTATCACCTTCTTTCTTTACCAATATTGCAAATATTGATGAAGCTGATAGTCTCCGTAAGATCGATCTCTTGACTAGAAGTTTATACGAAGCCATGAACGGCAAAACTGTGGTTGAAAACCAAAATCTTGATCTCGCTGAAAAGCTTAAAAACTGCCACCTTCAAATAGAAAAGCTTTCTAAAATTGAAGAAGATTTTAAAGATCAAGTATATTTAAATCAGCTAGTCAAAATCGAACGAGCAGAAGCTATCGCTGCATTAAAGGCTGAAAAAGCTACTGTTGAAGGATGGTGTAATTCTTCAACAAAGATCACTGAGATAATAAAGTCTCAAATTCCACTGAGTGATAAACGTGGTTTGGGTTACAAATATGAAACTTCAAAACCAACCACTGAGCGTTCAATGCTTAAATTTGGAACGTTCGTATCCTCAGTCGCTGATACTTCATCTTCTCAGTGCTCCTCGTCCATTACACCAATCCCTGAGGAAACTCCTACCTCCTCAAAAGGCAAGGAGAAAATGGTTTATTCAAAACCTACCTCTGTCTGTAAAGACAAAGGTAAAGGAATTGTTATTTACCAGAATCCTCAGAAGGGTACCTTAGTACCAAAACTGAATGCTTCTAAAGCTTCAGTGGCTCATCCCTCTGGATCAAGGAAGCAGATATCTGGATTTATTCAGCGATCTACTCCTAGACTCAGATTGGATGTCCTTGGTAAGAAATCTGAAGAACTGAATGTTCGTCCCATTTCTAAAGCAAATAGCTTACTTGGTGCTGGTACTTCTAATTCTAAATTAAAAGCTCAGCATACAAATGGTCCTAGAACTACTTTCAGCTATAGGAAATGTTATCACTGTGGACTCACTGATCATATTGCTAGTAAGTGCCCCACAGCCACCAAAGCTGAAAAGATAGCTAAGGTGAAGATTGCCCCCAAGGCAAAGAAGACCAAACTCTGGTGCAAATCAGGTCAAGGTGAATTCTACCACTGAGGTTAAAAAATTAACCAAAGTGAAGAAAGACAAAGCTGAATCTTCAAATGCTGCGAAGACTGCTGAACCTTCCATTCCAACTACTTCCACTGAAAAACGTGTATACATGGTTAAGTGGGTACCCAAGAAAAACTAATCTTCCTTTGTATTACAAGTTAAGAAGGGTATCTGGTATCTCGATAGCGGATGCTCTAGACACATGACTGGTAAGAAAAGCCTGCTCGCTGAATACAAGGAAGAGAAGGGTCCCTCTGTGACTTTCGGTGGAAATGGAAAAGGACATACCCGAGGGTATGGTGTACTTTCAAATGGTACAACCTCCTTCAGAAGAGTCGCATATGTTGAAGGGCTAAAGTATAATCTTCTAAGCATCAGTCAGCTTTGCGACATGGATAACAAAGTAATCTTTACTAAGGAATCCTGCTTTGTCTCTGACAAAAAGGAGAAGATAGCTCTCAGCGGTTATCGTTTGGAAAATGTTTATGTAATAAACATGGACTCAACAACCACTGAGAACTCCTGTTTCTTCTCAAAGGCCTCATATGATGTCAACTGGCTATGGCATAAGAGGCTATCTCATCTAAATTTCAAGACACTGAACACTCTTTCTTCAAAAGAGTTAGTCACTGGTCTACCTCAGCATTCATACGCCAAAGAGTCGTTATGTTCAGCGTGTGAAAAAGGGAAGCAGACAAAAGCAAACTTTAAATCAAAGCAAGTTTCTTCAGTGTCATCTCCTCTACAACTACTCCATATGGATTTGTTTGGCCCTGTTAACAAACAATCCATTGCTGGAAAGAAATATACGCTGGTCATAGTTGATGAATTCTCTCGCTTCACTTGGGTAATGTTTCTCCGTTCTAAGAGTGACACCCCTGAAGAACTGATCACCTTTATTCGGAAGATGGAAACCCTGAACAATCTGACCGTTCGCTCAATAAGGAGTGATCATGGAACTGAATTCAAAAACAGTTCTCTTGATTCCTTCTTTGAGAGTAAGGGTATTTCTCACAACTTTTCTTCAGTGAGAACACCGCAACAAAATGGAGTCGCTGAAAGAAGAAATAGAACAATTATTGAAGCTGCACGTTCAATGCTCATCGATTCTCACCTGCCTACTCAGTTTTGGGCAGAAGCTGTCAACACTGCTTGTTTTACGCAAAACAGGTCGCTGATAGTCAAAAGATTCAATAAAACAGCCTATGAACTTTTTCATGGGAGAAAGCCCTCAATCAGCTTTCTTCACATCTTTGGATGTCAGTGTTTCATACTGAACAATAGAGATGCTCTTGGAAAGTTCGATCCTAAGGCTGATGATGGAATCTTTCTTGGATACTCCTCAGTTTCCAAAGCCTTCAGAGTCTTCAATCGAAGAAGACAAACTGTGGAAGAAACTATTCACGTCACGTTTGACGAATCCCGTTCAGCGAACTCTAAACCGAACGCTGATACAGAAGAACTGAATCAATGGATGTTTTCTCATCTTGGTGATTCAGAAGATTTTCCCACTCCTCATGCTCAACCAGTAGAAGATGATAGTCCCACTATCATTCCAAACATGCAGAATAGTGAAGCTGAAACATCATGGGTCTCAGCTGTTCCTATAAACACTATACCTGCAGTTGATCCAAATGTCTCAGACCTTCCATCTACTTCTCAGCAATCAGTGAATATAATGACAACTGCATCAATTCCTCTCTTGGCTAATACTCCCGACGTCGATGAAGCTTCATCTTCAGCTCCTCAAGTTCAAGTTGAGTCAGCGTCTCACGTTCTGGCTCAGCGATGGACTATAAATCACCCAATTGATCAAATTCTTGGTGATCCAAACGCTGGGATTCAGACTCGACGAAGTGCAGGTAATATTTGTTTATTTGTTTATTTGTAAATTTTATTTCACTAACTGAACCAAAGAAAGTAGATGATGCCCTCAAAGATCCAAACTGGGTCAGCGCCATGCAAGAAGAGCTGACTGAATTTGAAAGAAACAAAGTTTGGAAACTTGTTCGAAAACCAACTGACAAAACTGTGATAGGCACTAAATGGGTCTATCGAAACAAGTTGGACGAACATGGTACTGTAACCCGCAACAAAGCTCGTCTTGTTGCTCAGGGATACAGACAAGAGGAAGGCATAGATTATGACGAAACATTTGCTCCTGTAGCAAGACTTGAATCTATTCGTATATTCTTAGCATATGCTGTACACAAGAACTTCAAAGTACATCAGATGGATGTCAAGTCAGCGTTTCTAAATGGAAAGCTGAATGAAGAAGTGTATGTGGAACAACCTCCAGGATTCTCAGATCCTAAGCGTCCAGATTATGTTTATAAACTGGATAAGGCACTTTATGGCTTGAAGCAAGCTCCACGTGCATGGTATGACACTCTTTCCACTTATCTCCATATTGAAAAATTTGAGAGAGGTAAGATTGACAAAACGCTTTTTTTAGAAAAGTGAAAGGTCATATCATTCTAGTTCAAATATATGTTGATGACATTATATTTGGTTCTACTAACCCTGAGCTTTGTACTCGTTTCGCTGATAGAATGAAAGATGAGTATAAAATGAGCATGATGGGTGAACTAACATATTTCCTTGGTCTTCAGATTAAGCAAACTGAAAAAGGAACTTTCATTAATCAGGGAAAATATGTTAAAGATATGCTGAAGAAATTCGACTTAACTGAAAGTTCAGCTATGAAAACCCCTATGGCACCACCGCTGACACTTGATAAGGACACAAAGGGTGTTCCTGTCAATGTCACGCTGTACCGTGGGATGATCGGCTCACTATTGTATCTTATAGCTAGCCGACCCGATATTATGTTTGCAACATGCTTGTGTGCACGATATCAAGCTGAACCTAAGATATCTCATATGAAAGCTGTAAAGCGAATCTTTCGATATCTTAAGGGTACAGCGAATCTAGGTCTTTGGTATCCCAAAGATTCAAGATTTGATCTAACCGCCTATTCAGATAGTGATTTTGCAGGTTGCAAAATGGATAGGAAAAGCACCACAGGAGGATGTCAGCTCCTAGGTGGAAAGCTGGTAAGTTGGACAAGTAAAAAGCAAAATTCAGTGTCCACCTCCACAGCTGAAGCTGAATATGTAGCTGCTGGAAGCTGTTGTTCTCAGGTCTTGTGGATGAGAAATCAGCTACTAGACTATGATCTTCAGCTCTCCAAAATTCCAATCTATTGCGACAGCACAAGTGCCATCGCTATAGCAAACAATCCGGTACTACATTCAAAGACCAAACATATAGAAATCAGATATCATTTTATCAGAGATCATGTGATGAATGGTGATATAGAACTTCATTTTATCCTAACTGATTATCAGTTAGCTGACTTATTTACCAAACCTCTTGATGAGACAAGATTCAACTTTCTCATCAGCGAGCTTGGAATACTGAACTTTGAAGGATAAAATCTTCAGCGGTTCACATTAATCAGCGTAAGGATAAAATCAACTTGTATAACCCATTCTATCATCTTCTCTCTGAATAAACTTGATTCACTGATATCAAGGTATGTTTACTCTCTCTGACAATCGCATGAAAATGCAAGATTTCAAAACAAAATGCATCGCTGAATATCTCTTCCTTAACAGCGATATTTTGAAATTTCTTAAAACCTTCACTGAATATTTTCATTCAGTACTTCATGTTTTCAAAAGTATCTCTGAGTTTTTCAAAACCTCAGAGACAACCAAGAATATGAAAGGACAGTTGTGACGTCATTTCAACGGATAAACCCAGGCACGTTTTATCTTCCTGACACACGTTTGCACGTCTCGTTCAAACTTCCAATCAAATGCAAACACGTGTCCGTGTCATGATGAAAATCTTTTCCCGCTCAAGATTTTCTCTTTCTAAAATCTCTATATAAACAAACTCCTTGTTTATATTTTTCTTTTACGCGATCAATCTTCCTCCGCAAGAAAGAATTCACTGTTGCATTTGTGATTTCAAAATCTTCAAGAACTGTTCATCATCTTCCTCATCAAACATCAAGGTTAATATGTTATTATTTATTACCGAATGCGTATAACTTGTTTCCGGTCTTCTCATTGTTTTAACAAGATCAAACAAAAGAACTTCGTAAAATGAAATCATTTTCTTTCGTGGTTTTATGAACACAACCATTTCATGGTTGTTCTTCAAGTTTAAATGCAAAATCTTAAACTTGTTCTTCATTCGTTTCCAGAATCTATTTCTTCTTAGAAAACTGGAAAACAAGAAAATGGGTTTTACATTTCGTTTCAAAAATCAAGAAAAACCCTAATCTTCATTAAGACATTTGTGTCTGAATGAAATAGATAAAATTCGAAACATCTTATTGGAAATTCTTTCCACATTAAGATCATTCTTATTTGTTAACATCTTTGGTTGAACTGTTAAATACAGAGAAATGACCTCGTCTGACATTCCTGCTACCGCTGAGAACATCTCCGCTGACTCTGAGGAAGTGGAAATCCTCAAGGCTCCACAAGTCAAGTTTGAACTTGACAAACTGGATTGGACTAAGGTGAACAACCTCTCTGCGCTTCTCGAGTTTCCTCCTCGAAAGCAAGTCACACATCTAGATGATGCTGTGAAATTTCTGAAGAATTGTTGCATCTCCACAGCCCTGACCATAACACCTCCTGCACATCAGCTTTTGCTCTCACAATTCTGGTACTCAGCGAGACACACTCAATTACCTTCAGCCAAAGACCCGTCCAAAATAATTGATTGCATCCTCTGTGATATCGAATATGGCACCATAAAGATCACCCCAGCAATTATTCGCAAAGCTCTCAGCCTTCCCATCGCTACCAAGGAAAAACCTTTTGTTCCCCTCCCTGACCCCAAGAAAAATTCAGACAGGGAAGCTATCATTGCATTCTTCGATGCAATGGGTTATGTATGGGAAATAGGCAGAGACATGAAGCCCGAGAGGAAGCTGACGATCATCAAGAAATCGAAAATGCCCAGCGAGACGAATTTCATCTTCGCTCATCTGATAAGCTGCATGACTGCAAAGAGTGGCTCCTCCGACCAAGCCGCTAAACCTCAGCAAGCAATGGGTTATGCACTGCTGAAAGGTCTCAACATAGACTGGGTATCGATCATCTATGATGACCTGGTTCTACGAGTAGACACCGTCGCTGACAGACCACCATGGGTTCCTTACCCACGTTTCATCAGCGCCATCTTCCAATATGGCCTGAAGGAAACCTACCCAACTAATGGTGACCTGAAACTTTCTCAGGTCGGTCCAAAGATACTCGACTTTAAACCAACCGTAAATGAGGTACGTCTTTCTACACTCTTAACTCTTCTTAACCCTCATACTTCTTCTACTTCTGCAGCTCCTTCAGCGGACAAACCCACCGCTGATACCCCAGTTGCTACTTCCATTCCTCTTAAAAGGAAACACTCTCACACCCCACTTGATTCTAAAAGGATCAAGAAAACAAAGGAGCAACCCCAACAATCTCATGCTGAAGACTCCTCGGCTCTTTCTGCAGAGCTGAAGGAACGTTCAGTGGTACGCTCTGCCACACCTGAACAAGCCATCCCTTCAATCCCAATCTCAGCGTTTCCAAACGTTGAGATTACAGACTTGGAAACTTCCCAACCTCCCTCAGTCTCTCAAAAGACTGATGAAGTGTTTCTCAGCAATTCCAACGCTGAACTCAGAACCCAACCTCCAATCTTATCCTTCGCTTCTCCCTCCACTCATTTGGTCTCTCCTCCAGTTATCACTGGAGATGCCATCATTTCTACGGAAGCTAAAGCTGATAATCCAGAAATGATGAAGACAGGACCTGCAGACCAATCCATGGGTACTTTTGAAGATGACATGAAACTTTTTTCAGGAACTCGTGATTTCGATGATTTCACAAATCCTCCTGCAAGTAATCAACAACCCATAAACACTGTGACTAAACCCCAAACTTCTGAGCTTTCCTCTGTTCACAAGTTTTTATATGTTACAGGTCCTAATTTGGGAGACATCAACGCCTCTCAGAAGTCCGTGGAAACAAAGCTGACAGGTCTCACCACTACTCTCTACAATAACTCTTCAGCTGTAACAAACGCTGGAGAGAATCTGAACAAGCTGACAACGGTGGTGGAGAAAAAGGCTTCCACAGATGACATGAAGCAACTTGATAAAACTCTCAGCGACTTCGCCAAGGTGCTCGCTGATATCTACACAGACTACACTTCTCTCAAAAGCTTAGTTTCGTCCATGTCCAGCGAATTTACAACGCTGAAGACATCGGTTGGAACACTAGAGGGAGATATGTCTGCTGTGAAGACAAATGTCAACACTCTGACGACTGACTTAAGCTCTGTAAAGACTGACGTTGGTTCGATGAAGACTATGATCGAACAGCTGCTGCACAAGGTGAATACTCCTGCTCCTGCCCCTGTCCCTGAACCTGAACATTTTACAGCGACAGATCGCATTGAGCTCGGGAAGATCAATCCTGCTATTTCTGGCCTTGAAGACAGATTAGCAAAGATTGAAGCTTGTGTAGGTCTCTCTGGCCAAGAAGACAGAGAACCTACCAACGCTGCTGAATCTACCCATTCCTCCCCTAGTCATCATGAAAAAGAGGGGGAGAAGAGCGCTGAAAACACTTCCAAGAGCGCTGAAGACCTTTCCCATGATGAATCTATCAGGGGAGAGAAGAACGAAGACCTCACCTTCACTGAAGAGGGTGAGAAGACTATTGAAGCTGAAGCAACCGCTGGACCTCAGGGAGATGAAAACCCTGAGGTAACCGAGAAGCTCGCCTCTGTATCTGAGGGGGAGCAACTCGAAGAAGATGCTGAAGAATTCGAAGCAGAAGATGATGAAGCCGCCGACATCCCTGATGATGAACCATCTTCTTCTCCAAAGAATGATGATGATGACGAAGATGACGATGACTTCTTTATCGTCAAACCTGCTCCGAATATCAAAGCTCTTAAGGGAATCTCGATAAATGAACCTTCAGGGGAGCGGACGAAGACAAAGCCCTCAGCCTCTGGAGCTGAGAAAGGCAAAGGCAAAAGCGTCGCTGAAGATGAAAATCTGATGATCTTGCTTGAAAAGCCGGTTTGTCAGGTACACTAAACATCTCTTACTCCATCCCTCCTCTATCATACACTATCAGTTCCTTTACCCAAGCCTATACACTTGAACCAATTCTCTCTATCTGATTCTACCCAAGTTCTTACTCGTAAGATCGCTGTGTTTCAGCTAGTCCTCTCCCCTGTTTGAGGATATCGCTGAAGGCTCCACAACTGCGACTTCACAAATAATACCAGCTACCGCTGAAGAAATAATCCCAGTCTTGGATTTGATCTCTGAGACTGATGAACCTGAAGAACAGACTCTCTCACACAGACCTTCCTTAGCTCCTCAAAAGCTAAGAGAAGAAGAACAGAAGAAAAGAGAGGAAATAATAAAGTGATTCGAGGATCAGCGAATCATTCTAAGGCGTGATCAACTGCCTTCAGTTCCTCCAAAGTTCAGAATTTCAAAAGCTGAATACAAGGAACACCTCAGAGTTGAACGCCTCATCGCTGAAAGAAAGGAAGCTGAAGAAAAAGACAGAGAATACGCCATCAAGCTTACTCAAGAATCAGTCAAAGACCCCAAGCTGAAACGTGTTCCCATTCAAGTTCAACGAAAGCTTTGGGAAGAAGCCCAAAAGATCGTGGAAAAGAAAACTGAAGTTTCTCAGACCACCCTGATTTGGTGTAAAGAGAAAATACACATCAGATATCGTCCAACGAAGATCAACAAGGTATTCATCTCTGGAAGAACCTCTATCGGAGTACCTATTGTTGACATCAAACTTTTCAGAGAAGGTGGCCAATCTGAAACCTTTCGCGCTGACACTGTAAAAAGGTATGGTCTCTCTGAATGGCTGGAGATGAGGTTAGCTATCCAAAAATCACAATCTAAGTACAAGGATCATTTCGAAAAGCTGATAAACAGACAGATCGATTTGATATCTTCTTGTGTGGACATTCCTCCTCTTCCTGATCTTAAGCTGAAAAGAAAAAGGGCCTCTCCAAAGAAGAAACGTCAAGATTCAAACTCAGGTCCTGTCATACGAAATGAAACTGGAATTGGTTTCTCTCGTGCTGAAGTACTTGGTCCTGACCCTGATCTATCTGCCCTTGACATTTCTTTGCCACCATGTGAACTTTTCGTCCCTGGTAAAGTCATCAGTAATCCTTATGGAATATTCTTTCTCGACTACGACAGACGTAAATGTTTTCAATGGATCGCTGAGCTTCCAATCACTCCAATCGAACAGCTCAGAGATCTCATCTACTGGTGTGACTTCAGAAAAGACATTCAGGCACGACACCTAAAACCTTTAATTTTTGAAGAAGCGCTGAACAAAAGAAAGCGAGGTGTAACGGTTCCTGACTGGATGATCCCCACTGAAAAGACCCTTGATGAACTTCTCATTAAGGAAGAACCTTTATAAGCTGATATGATCGCCTTTTCTCTATTGTATCAGTTATTCTTCTGTACTTGTAATTTATTTCGCTCGTACTTACAATCTTTTCATTTTTCTTTGTATCGTGATTCAAAGTTTTAAAGAAAGATTTCAGCGAATGTACTTTACTCCATAAGTACTGAAAAGATCCCAGATAACAGTAAAAGGGACAAATATTTTATGAGTTCTTTTTATCCTTATGTTTTTCATTAAATAGCAATTTTCTCTGTTGCTATGTCATAATCAAATAGGGGGAGATTGTTGATCCAAACCCTCAGTGATTTGATAATGACCCTCTCTTAAATACTTAGTGAAAATTGTAAGTAAACAATATGTATCAGAGTTTCACTATCGCTGATAAGTACTAAGATCTTCCAGTACCGCTGATAGGAACTCTCGCTCTTTAGATTAAACATTCAGCGAACACTGTTCACCATAAATGCTCTGAGTCTGTTCAGTCATTATGATGATCGCTGATAAGTTAGTTGTTTACTTATGATCCCTGAAGACAAGTTTCACGTCAACAAAGGTTCTACGCTGAAGTTGAAGATCAAGCTCAAGAACCAGTGACAAGTCTCCTAATGAACTGATGCGGATCAGCGAAGACTCAGATTTGTCCACTCAACGTGAAGTATCAAGTACAAGACTTCAGCTATCGCTGAACTCTATCATTCGCTGATATGAAATGATAGATCGCTGAATCAACGAAAGCTGATCATGAAGTCCTCCGTACAAAATACTTTTGTCTTATCCACCCTTGCACGACTCCGTACGAAATGTCAGAAAAGAACCTCCGAAAATCTGAAATCGTACAACCACTCTGATACTACACTGTTCATCCATACGGCTACTAAGGTTGTCAACAAAGGTCAATGACATGCAACCAACCAGCTGATGACACGTGTAAAGTATATACTGACTTGCATTAAATGCATGCAGTATATAAAGAGATGAATCCACTTCTTTTGAAGTAACTTGCTAACTCTGGACAAGTTCAATCTCTTATCTCAAGATAAGTTATTATTAGTAATTTCCTTATCTCTCTTAGTGCAAGAAACCTTAGTGTTCCAACTTGTTTAGATTTAGGTTTATCCTTAATCTTGTTTCCGCAACAAGCTGTAAATTGTTAATGATTTATCAATAAACAATTTAGAAAAGTAAAATCTGTGTGTTTGTATTCAACCCCCCCCCCCCCCCCCCCCTTCTACAAACTTGTATAGGCCTTCGGGACCAACAAGTGGTATCAGAGCAGATTTGTTTAATCTCATAAACAAGATCTAATCTAAGATATTTCTCTTCCTTGCTATTATCTGAAAATGGCCACCAACACAAACACAAATTATATAGGCAATGGTTCTCTTGCAAAACCCCCTAGATTTTCCAGAGACAACTTCAACTTATGGAAAAATAGGATGACACTCTTCTTTGAAGGTGTAGACCCCACTGTGCCTTACTATCTTGAAAACGGCCCATACATCCCTGTAACAATTGATCCTTCAGTTCCAGCCACTGCAAATAGACCTGCTATTCCAGAAAGGCTGATTCCTAAGGAAATACACATGTGGACCGACGAAGATAAGAAGAAAGTGGCTATAGATACAAAAGCCAGATCCATACTATCCATGGCCCTTCCTGACGAAGTCTACCATTCCGTCATGAACCTGAAAACATCAAAAGCCATGTGGGACACAATATGTGTTCAGTATGAAGGAACGTCTGAAGTCCAGGACTCAAGAAAGATCAACCTGGTAAGACAATACGAAAGCTTCATTTCTGGTAAGAATGAAACTCTCTCTAAAGTTCACCAACGTTTTAATTGTTTAATTATAGATTTGAAAACTGTTGGTAAGGAATATTCTAACTTTGAGGTGCTGACAAAGTTTCTAGAATGTTTACCTGAAAGTTGGGACAATTATTCTATGTGTCTCAAGCTGTCAAATGATCTAAAATCAATGACCCTTGCTACCTTATATGGCACGTTGCTGAATCATGAGCAATCAAGCCATCTTAAGAAGAATCTTGTAAAAGATTCCAAAAGCACCCCTGTTGCTTTAATCTCCGAGGAACCTTCTACTCAGCGACCCTCGGTCACTATCACTGAGTTAGAGAGTAACTCTGAAAGGTCATCAGATTCTGATTTTTCAGATGATGAATCTTTGGCTCTCCTAACTAAGAAGTTCAGGAGATTTGCCAAGAAGAAAATGTTTAGAAAGAACAAACCTCTTTCCATAACTAACAAGCCTAAATCATCAGTTTTTGTTGATAAGGCTACTGCTACTTGTTTTAACTGCGAAAGAGTAGGACATTTTGCTAACGAGTGCAGGTCTAAGAAAGTTTCTAGACCCTCAGCTTTTACAAAGAAATCCTTTGTTCCAAGGAATAAAGATGACAAATACTCAAAGCTGAAAGAAAAATATGCGAAGCTGAAAAGCTTTAAGAAGAAAGGCAAAGGCCTGATGGCTGACTATGATTGGGCTGCTTCTGATGAAGAAGCATCATCATCTGACTCTGAAGATGATGAAGCAAATCAATGTCTCATGGCTAAGATTGAAGAAGAAGAAGAAAGTTCAGACATTCCCTCCACTTCAACATCTGCCATTCAGGTATCACCTTCTTTCTTTACCAATATTGCAAATATTGATGAAGCTGATAGTCTCCGTAAGATCGATCTCTTGACTAGAAGTTTATACGAAGCCATGAACGGCAAAACTGTGGTTGAAAACCAAAATCTTGATCTCGCTGAAAAGCTTAAAAACTGCCACCTTCAAATAGAAAAGCTTTCTAAAATTGAAGAAGATTTTAAAGATCAAGTATATTTAAATCAGCTAGTCAAAATCGAACGAGCAGAAGCTATCGCTGCATTAAAGGCTGAAAAAGCTACTGTTGAAGGATGGTGTAATTCTTCAACAAAGATCACTGAGATAATAAAGTCTCAAATTCCACTGAGTGATAAACGTGGTTTGGGTTACAAATATGAAACTTCAAAACCAACCACTGAGCGTTCAATGCTTAAATTTGGAACGTTCGTATCCTCAGTCGCTGATACTTCATCTTCTCAGTGCTCCTCGTCCATTACACCAATCCCTGAGGAAACTCCTACCTCCTCAAAAGGCAAGGAGAAAATGGTTTATTCAAAACCTACCTCTGTCTGTAAAGACAAAGGTAAAGGAATTGTTATTTACCAGAATCCTCAGAAGGGTACCTTAGTACCAAAACTGAATGCTTCTAAAGCTTCAGTGGCTCATCCCTCTGGATCAAGGAAGCAGATATCTGGATTTATTCAGCGATCTACTCCTAGACTCAGATTGGATGTCCTTGGTAAGAAATCTGAAGAACTGAATGTTCGTCCCATTTCTAAAGCAAATAGCTTACTTGGTGCTGGTACTTCTAATTCTAAATTAAAAGCTCAGCATACAAATGGTCCTAGAACTACTTTCAGCTATAGGAAATGTTATCACTGTGGACTCACTGATCATATTGCTAGTAAGTGCCCCACAGCCACCAAAGCTGAAAAGATAGCTAAGGTGAAGATTGCCCCCAAGGCAAAGAAGACCAAACTCTGGTGCAAATCAGGTCAAGGTGAATTCTACCACTGAGGTTAAAAAATTAACCAAAGTGAAGAAAGACAAAGCTGAATCTTCAAATGCTGCGAAGACTGCTGAACCTTCCATTCCAACTACTTCCACTGAAAAACGTGTATACATGGTTAAGTGGGTACCCAAGAAAAACTAATCTTCCTTTGTATTACAAGTTAAGAAGGGTATCTGGTATCTCGATAGCGGATGCTCTAGACACATGACTGGTAAGAAAAGCCTGCTCGCTGAATACAAGGAAGAGAAGGGTCCCTCTGTGACTTTCGGTGGAAATGGAAAAGGACATACCCGAGGGTATGGTGTACTTTCAAATGGTACAACCTCCTTCAGAAGAGTCGCATATGTTGAAGGGCTAAAGCATAATCTTCTAAGCATCAGTCAGCTTTTCGACATGGATAACAAAGTAATCTTTACTAAGGAATCCTGCTTTGTCTCTGACAAAAAGGAGAAGATAGCTCTCAGCGATTATCGTTTGGAAAATGTTTATGTAATAAACTGAAAAGATCCCAGATAACAGTAAAAGGGACAAATATTTTATGAGTTCTTTTTATCCTTATGTTTTTCATTAAATAGCAATTTTCTCTGTTGCTATTTCATAATCAAATAGGGGGAGATTGTTGATCCAAACCCTCAGTGATTTGATAATGAACCTCTCTTAAATACTTAGTGAAAATTGTAAGTAAACAATATCTATCAGAGTTTCACTATCGCTGATAAGTACTAAGATCTTCCAGTACCGCTGATAGGAACTCTCGCTCTTTAGATTAAACATTCAGCGAACACTGTTCACCATAAATGCTCTGAGTCTGTTCAGTCATTATGATGATCGCTGATAAGTTAGTTGTTTACTTATGATCCCTGAAGACAAGTTTCACGTCAACAAAGGTTCTACGCTGAAGTTGAAGATCAAGCTCAAGAACCAGCGACAAGTCTCCTAATGAACTGATGCGGATCAGCGAAGACTCAGATTTGTCCACTCAACGTGAAGTATCAAGTACAAGACTTCAGCTATCGCTGAACTCTATCATTCGCTGATATGAAATGATAGATCGCTGAATCAACGAAAGCTGATCATGAAGTCCTCCGTACAAAATACTTTTGTCTTATCCACCCTTGCACGACTCCGTACGAAATGTCAGAAAAGAACCTCCGAAAATCTGAAATCGTACAACCACTCTGATACTACACTGTTCATCCATACGGCTACTAAGGTTGTCAACAAAGGTCAATGACATGCAACCAGCCAGCTGATGACACGTGTAAAGTATATACTGACTTGCATTAAATGCATGCAGTATATAAAGAGATGAACCCACTTCTTTTGAAGTAACTTGCTAACTCTGGACAAGTTCAATCTCTTATCTCAAGATAGGTTATTATTAGTAATTTCCTTATCTCTCTTAGTGCAAGAAACCTTAGTGTTCCAACTTGTTTAGATTTAGGTTTATCCTTAATCTTGTTTCCGCAACAAGCTGTAAATTGTTAATGATTTATCAATAAACAATTTAGAAAAGTAAAATCTGTGTGTTTGTATTCAACCCCCCCCCCCCCCTTCTACAAACTTGTATAGGCCTTCGGGACCAACAAAGGTGTATGAGACCTTTCGTTTGTCATTGGGTGCGGTCTGGGTGCGTCCCGCGTATGCCTGTGCGGACAGGAACAAAGACCGTGAGCGGTACCGGTATGCTGTTATGCAGAGGGTATGCGCAAAGCGTATATTATTGTGTACGACATAGTTAAGGATTTTTGAGTGATTGACGAATAAATCACTAATGAAAGAAGTTTCGAGTTATTGTTGCACAAGCGAAAGATATGTAGTCAAAACACGCTTTTAATGTTTATTGTGGATGTGCAATATTTATAATGTATTACGTTTTAAAAAAATGTGAATATGTGGGTTGGGGGATTTTGGTAATGTTGATCCAAACCCTCAGTGATTTGATAATGACCCTATCTTAAATACTTAGTGAAAATTGTAAGTAAACAATATGTATCAGAGTTTCACTATCGCTGATAAGTACTAAGATCTTACAGTACTGCTGATAGGAACTCTCGCTCTTTTAGATTAAACATTCAGCGAACACTGTTCACCATATCGCTGAGTCTGTTCAGTCCTTATGGTGATCGCTGATAAGTTAGTTGTTTACTTATGATCCCTGAAGACAAGATTCACGTCAACAAAGGTTCTACGCTGAAGTCGAAGATTAATCTCAAGAACCAGCGACAAGTCTCCTAATGAACTGATGCGGATCAGCGAAGACTCAGATTTGTCCACTCAACGTGAAGTATCAAGTACAAGACTTCAGCTATCGCTGAACTTTATCATTCGCTGAATAGTAAATGATAATCGCTGAATCAACGAAAGCTGATCATGAAGTCCTCCGTACAAAGTACTTTTGTCTTAACCTCCCTTGCACGCCACCGTACGAAATGTCAGAAAAGAACCTCCGAAAATCTGAAATCGTACAACCACTCTGATACTACACTGTTCATTCATGTGGCTACTAAGGTTGTCAACAAAGGTCAATGACATGCAACCAATCCGCTGATGACACGTGTAAAGTGTATACTGAATTGCATTAAATGCATGCAGTATATAAAGAGATGAACTCACTTCTTTTGAAGCAACTTGCTAACTCTGGACAAGTTCAAATCTCTCTTAAGATAGGATTTTATTAGTAATCTCCTTATCTTTCTTAGTGCAAGAAACCTTAGTGTTCCAACTTGTTTAGATTTAGGTTTATCCTTAATCTTGTCTCCGCAACAAGCTGTAAATTGTTAATGATTTATCAATAAACAATTTAGAAAAGTAAAATAGTGTGTTTGTATTCAACCCCCCCCCCCCCCCCCCCTTCTACAAACTTGTATAGGCCTTTCGGGACCAACAAGTGGTATCAGAGCAGATTTGTTTAATCTCATAAACAAGATCTAATCTAAGATATTTCTCTTCCTTGCTATTATCTAAAAATGGCCAACACAAACACAAACACTCACTATATAGACAATGGTTCTCTTGCAAAACCCCCTAGATTTTCCAGAGATAACTTCAACTTGTGGAAAAATAGGATGACACTCTTCTTAGAAGGTGTAGACCCTACTATACCTTACTATCTTGAAAACGGCCCACACATCCCTGTAACAATTGATCCTGCAGTTCCAGCCACTGCAACTAGAGCTGCTATTCCAGAAAGGCTGATTCCAAAGGAAATCCATCATTGGACCGATGAAGACAAGAAGAAAGTGGCTATAGATACAAAAGCCAGATCCATACTATCCATGGCCCTTCCTGACGAAGTCTACCATTCCGTCATGAACCTGAAATCCTCAAAAGCCATGTGGGACACAATATGTGTTCAGTATGAAGGAACGTCTGAAGTCCAGGATTCAAGAAAGATCAACCTGGTAAGACAATACGAAAGCTTCATTTCTGGTAAGAATGAAACTCTCTCTGAAGTTCATCAACGTTTTAATTGCTTAATTATAGATCTAAAAACGGTTGGTAAGGAATATTCTAACTTTGAAGTGCTGACAAAGTTTTTAGAATGTTTACCTGAAAGCTGGGAAAATTATTCCATGTGTCTAAGTTGTCAAAAGATCTAAGATCAATGACACTTGCTACCTTATATGGCACATTGCTGAATCATGAGCAATCTAGCCATCTTAAGAAGAATCTTGTAAAAGATTCCAAAAGCACCCCTGTTGCTTTAATCTCAGAGGAACCTTCTACTCAGCGACCCGTAGTCACTATCACTGAGTTAGAAAGTAACTCTGAAAGGTCATCAAATTCTGATTCTTCAGATGATGATGAATCCTTGGCTCTCCTAACTAAAAAGTTCAGGAGATTCGCCAAGAAGAAAATGTTTAGAAAGAACAAAACTCTTTCTATAGCTGACAAGCCTAAGTCATCAGCTTTTGTTGATAAGGCTACTGCTACTTGTTTCAACTGCGAAAAGACAGGTCATTTCGCTAACGAGTGCAGGTCAAAGAAAATCATGAGACCTTCAGCTTTTACAAAGAAATCCTTTGTTCCAAGGAATAAAGACGACAAATACTCAAAGCTGAAGGAGAAGTATGCAAAGCTGAAAAGCTTTAAGAAGAAAGGAAAAGGCCTGATGGCTGACTATGATTGGGCTGCTTCTGATGAAGAAGCCTCATCATCTGATTCTGAAGATGATGAAGCAAATCAATGTCTCATGGCCAAGATTGAAGAAGAGGAAGAAAGTTCAGACATTCCCTCCACTTCAACATCTGCCATTCAGGTATCACCTTCCTTCTTTACCAATATTGTA
The DNA here is from genome assembly GCA_033807775.1 of Saussurea involucrata. Classification (NCBI taxonomy): domain Eukaryota; kingdom Viridiplantae; phylum Streptophyta; class Magnoliopsida; order Asterales; family Asteraceae; genus Saussurea; species Saussurea involucrata. Next base: position 50,621,509 of record CM066317.1, on the reverse strand, counting down.
AATATTGATGAAGCTGATAGTCTCCGTAAAATCGAACTGCTGACTAGAAGTTTATACGAAGCCATGAACGGCAAAGCTGTGGTTGAAAACCAAAATCTTGATCTCGCTGAAAAGCTTAAAAACTGCCACCTTCAAATAGAAAAGCTTTCTAAATTTGAAGAAGATTTTAAAGATCAAGTCCATTTAAATCAGCTAGTCAAAATCGAACGAGCGGAAGCTATCGCTGCATTAAAAGCTGAACAAGCTACTGTTGAAGGATGGTGTAATTCTTCAACAAAGATCACTGAGATAATTATGGCTCAGATTCCTCTGAGTGATAAACGTGGTCTGGGTTATAAATATGATACTCCAATACCAACCACTGAACGTTCAATGCTTAAATTTGGAACGTTCGTATCCTCAGTAGCTGACACTTCTTCATCTCAGTACTCCTCGTCGGTTACACCAATCCCTGAGGAAACTCCTACCTCCTCAAAAGGTAAGGAGAAAATGGTTTATTCAAAACCTACCTCTGTCTCTAAAGACAAAGGTAAAGGAATTGTTATTTATCAAAATCCTCAGAAGGGTACCTTAGTACGTAAGCTGAATGCTTCCAAAGCCTTAGTGATTCATTCATCTGGTTCTAGAAATCAGACCTCTGGATCAGTTCAGCGACCTACTCCTAGACTCAGAGTAGATGTCCTTGGTAAGAAATCTGAAGAACTGAATGTTCGTCCTATTTCAAAAACCAATAGTGTACTTGGTGCTGGCACTTCTAATTCCAAATTAAAAACTCAGCACTCAAGTGGTCCTAGAACTATTTTTAGTTATAGGAAATGTTATCACTGTGGACTTACCGATCATATTGCAAGTAAGTGTCCCACAGCCACCAAAGCTGATAAGATAGCTAAGGTGAAGATAGCACCCAAGAATACCAAACCAGTTGCAATTCAGGTCAAGGTGACTCCTACCACTGAGGTCAAGAAATTGACCAAAGTGAAGAAAGACAAAGCTGAATCTTCAAATGCTGCGAAGACTGCTGAACCCATTCCAACCACTTCCACTGACAAACGCGTATACATGGCGAAGTGGGTACCCAAGCAAAACTAATCTTCCTTTGTATTGCAGGTTAAGAAGGGTATCTGGTATCTCGATAGCGGATGCTCTAGACACATGACTGTAAAGAAAAGCCTGCTCGCTGAATACAAGGAAGAGAAGGGTCCCTCTGTGACTTTCGGTGGAAATGGAAAAGGACACACCCGAGGGTATGGTGTACTTTCAAATGGTACAACATCCTTCAGAAGAGTCGCATATGTTGAAGGGCTGAAGCATAATCTGCTAAGCATCAGTCAGCTTTGCGACATGGATAACAAAGTGATTTTCACTAAGGAATCCTGCTTTGTCTCTGACAAAAAGGAGAAGATAGCTCTCAGCGGTTATCGTTTGGAAAATGTTTACGTTATAAACATGGACTCAACAACCACTGAGAACTCCTGTTTCTTCTCAAAGGCATCTTCTGATGTCAACTGGCTATGGCACAAGAGGCTCTCACATCTCAACTTCAAGACACTGAATACTCTTTCATCCAAAGAGTTAGTCACTGGTCTACCTCAACATTCATACGCCAAAGAATCCTTATGTTCAGCGTGTGAAAAAGGGAAGCAGACCAAGGCAAGCTTTAAGTCAAAGCAAGTTTCCTCAGTGTCATCTCCTCTTCAACTACTCCATATGGATTTGTTTGGCCCCGTTAACAAACAATCCATCGCTGGAAAGAAATATACGCTGGTCATAGTTGATGAATTCTCTCGTTACACATGGGTAATGTTTCTCCGTTCTAAGAGTGACACCCCTGAAGAACTCATCACCTTTGTTCGGAAGATGGAAACTCTGAACAATATGACTGTTCGCTCAATAAGGAGTGATCATGGAACTGAATTCAAAAACAGTTCTCTTGATTCCTTCCTTGAGAGCAAGGGTATTTCTCACAACTTTTCGTCAGTGAGAACACCACAACAAAACGGAGTCGCTGAAAGAAGAAATAGAACAATTATTGAAGCTGCACGTTCAATGCTCAGCGATTCTCACCTGCCTACTCAGTTTTGGGAAGAAGCTGTCAACACGGCTTGTTTTACGCAAAACAGGTCGCTGATAGTCAAAAGATTCAAAAAGACAGCCTATGAACTTTTTCATGGGAGAAAGCCTTCAATCAGCTTTCTTCACATCTTTAGTTGTCAGTGTTTCATACTGAACAACAGAGATGCCCTTGGAAAGTTTGATCCTAAGGCTGATGATGGAATCTTTCTTGGATACTCCTCAGTTTCCAAAGCCTTCAGAGTCTTCAACCGAAGAAGACAAACTGTAGAAGAAACTATTCACGTCACGTTTGACGAATCCCGTTCAGCGAACTCTAAACCGAACGCTGATACAGAAGAACTGAATCAATGGATGTTTTCTCATCTTGGTGATTCAGAAGATGTTCCCACTACTCATGCTCTTACAACTGAAAATGATGGTCCTACTATCATTCCCAATATGCAGAATAGTGAAGCTGAAACATCTTGGGTCTCAGCTGTTCCTATAAACACTATCCCCGCAGTTGATCCAAATGTCTCAGAAATTCCATCTATTTCTCAGCAATCAGTGAATGAAGTGACAAATGCAAGCATTCCTCTCTTAGGTGATAATCCAGAAGTAGCTGAAGCCTCATCTTCAGTTTCTCCAGTTCAGACTGAGTCAGCGACGCATGCTCCGGCTCAGCGATGGACTGTAAATCACCCAATCGATCAAATTCTTGGTGATCCCAACGCTGGTATTCAGACTCGTAGAAGTGCAGGTAATATTTGTTTATTTGTTAACTTTATTTCTCTAACTGAACCAAAGAAAATAGATGATGCCCTCAGAGATCCAAACTGGGTCAGCGCTATGCAAGAAGAGCTGACTTAATTCGAAAGAAACAAAGTTTGGAAACTTGTTCGGAGACCAACTGACAAAACAGTGATAGGCACTAAGTGGGTCTATCGAAACAAGTTGGACGAACATGGTACTGTAACTCGCAACAAAGCTCGTCTTGTTGCTCAGGGATACAGACAAGAGGAAGGCATAGATTATGACGAAACCTTTGCTCCAGTAGCAAGACTTGAATCTATTCGTCTTTTCTTAGCATATGCTGTACACAAAAACTTCACTGTACATCAAATGGATGTTAAGTCAGCGTTTCTAAATGGAAAGCTGAATGAAGAAGTTTATGTGGAACAACCTCCAGGATTCTCAGATCCTAAGCGTCCAGGTTATGTTTATAAGCTGGATAAGGCACTTTATGGCTTGAAGCAAGCTCCTCGTGCATGGTATGACACTCTTTCTACTTATCTCCACCTTGAAAAATTTGAGAGTGGTAAGATTGACAAAACTTTGTTTTTTAGAAAAATAAAAGGTCATATCATTTTAGTTCAAATATATGTTGATGACATTATATTTGGTTCTACTAACCCTGAGCTTTGTACTCGTTTCGATGATAGAATGAAAGATGAGTATAAAATGAGTATGATGGGTGAACTAACATATTTCCTTGGTCTTCAGATTAAGCAAACTGAAAAAGGAACTTTTATAAATCAGGGAAAGTATGTTAAAGATATGCTGAAGAAATTTGACTTAACTGAAAGTTCAGCTATGAAAACCCCTATGGAACCACCGCTGATACTTGATAAGGACACAAAGGGTGTTCCTGTCAATGTCACGCTGTACCGTGGGATGATCGGCTCACTACTGTATCTTACAGCTAGCCGACTCGATATTATGTTTGCAACATGTCTGTGCGCACGATATCAAGTTGAACCTAAGATATCCCATATGAAAGCTGTAAAGCGAATCTTTCGATATCTTAAGGGTACAGCGAATCTAGGTCTTTGGTATCCCAAAGATTCAGGATTCGATCTAACCGCCTATTCAGACAGTGATTTTGCAGGTTGCAAAATGGATAGGAAAAGCACCACAGGAGGATGTCAGCTCCTGGGTGGAAAGCTGGTAAGTTGGACAAGTAAGAAACAAAACTCAGTGTCCACTTCCACAGCTGAAGCTGAGTATGTAGCCGCTGGAAGCTGCTGTTCTCAAGTCTTGTGGATGAGAAATCAACTACTAGACTATGATCTTCAGCTCTCCAAAATTCCAATCTATTGCGACAACACAAGTGCCATCGCTATAGCAAACAATCCAGTGCTACACTCAAAGACAAAACACATAGAAATCAGATATCATTTTATCAGAGATCATGTGATGAATGGTGATATAGAACTTCATTTTATCCCAACTGATTATCAGTTAGCTGATTTGTTTACCAAACCTCTTGATGAGACAAGATTCAACTTTCTCATCAGCGAGCTTGGAATGCTGAACTTTGAAGGATAAATCTTCAGCGGTTCACATTTAATCAGCGATACGTTTATACATTCTTGTATAGGCTCTCGGATAAAATAAACTTGTACAATCCATTTCATCATCTTCTCTCTGAATAAATTTGGTTAAACTGATATCAAGGTATGTTTTCTCTCTCTGACAAAACGCATGAAAATGCAAGATTTCAAATTCTTACATCGCTGAATATCTCTTCCTTAACAGCGATATTTTGAAATTTCTTAAAACCCTCACTGATATTTCTATTCAGTGCTTCATATTTTCCAAAGAGTCCCTGAGTTTTTCTTTCAAAACCTCAGAGACAACGAAAGAATGTGAAAGGACAGTTGTGACGTCATTGCAACGGATAACACCAGGCACGCTCTTTTTCTGACACACGTTTGCACGTTTCGTTGTCTATCCAATCAAATGCTAACACGTGTCCGTGTCATGATGAAAAACTTTCCCGCTCAAGTTTTTCTCTCTCTACTCTCTTCCTATATAAACACTCTCAAAGTTTATATTTGTCTTTTACGCGAATCAATCTTTCTCCGCAAGAAAAGAACAATGTTGCATTTTGTGCTCTCAATCTTCAAGAACTGTTCATCATCTTCTTCATCAAACTCAAGGTTAATATGTTCTTATCTATTATCAAATGCAAATAACTTGTTTTCGATCTTATCATTGTTTTACACAAGATCAAACAAAAGAACTCAAAAATAAAATCATTTTCTTTCATGGTTTTATAAACACAACCATTTCATGGTTGTTCTTCAAGTTTTAAATCTAAAATCTTAAACTTGTTCTTCTTTCGTATCCATATTTTTTAAGAAACTGGAATACAAGGCTTATGGGTGTTATATTCGTTTTTTTTTAAACAAGAAAAACCCTAATCTTCATTAAGACTTTTTTTGTCTGAATGAAATGGACAAAATTCGAAAAATCTTAATGGAAATTTTCTTTCCACATTAAGATAATTCTTATTTGTTAACATCTTTGGTTGAACTGATAATACAGTGAAATGGCAACTTCAAAGCTGAATGTTACCGCTGAGTCCATCTCCGCTGATTCTGAGGAACTGGAAATCACTAAAGCTCCTCAGGTTAAGTTTGAGCTGGATCAACTAGACTGGACAAAGGCAAACAACCTCTCAGCGCTTCTCGAGTTTCCTCCTCGGAAGCAGGTATCCCATCTAGACGACGCTGTAAATCTTTTGAAGAATAGCCCCATCTACACAGCACTGACAATCACACATCCTGCCAGTCAGCGTCTCTTATCCCAATTCTGGTACTCTGCCAGACACACCGACCTACCCTCCGCCAAAGATCCATCTAAAACCATCGACTACATACTCAGCGATACTGAGTATGGCACCATCAAGATAACCCCCGCAATAATCCGCAAAGCCCTGAAATTCCCCAACGCTACCTCAGAAAATCCTTTCATTCCATTACCTGACCACAAGAAGCACGCTGACAGGGAAGAAATCATTGCTTTCCTTGATGCGATGGGTTACATCTGGGAGACTGGAAGAGACAAGCTACCTGAGAAGAAGCTGACGCTGATAAAGAAATCCAAGATGCCCAGCGAGATGAACTTCATCTTCGCTCACCTGATCAGCTGCATGACAGCGAAATCCGGATCTTCTGATCAAGCCGCTCAACCTCAGCAGGCCATGGGTTACGCACTGCTGAAAGGTCTCAACATTGACTGGGCCTCCATCATCTATGAAGACCTCATTCAACGTGTTGATTCTGCCGCTGACCGACCAGCATGGGTTCCTTACCCACGATTCATCAGCGCCATCTTTCAATATGGCCTGAAGGACAGCTATCCTGAAGAGGGTGATCTGAAACTCTCTCAGATTGGCCCTAAGGTTCTCGACTTCAAGCCTGTCGCCAACGAGGTACGTCTCTCTACCCTTCTCACTCTACTTAATTCTCCGCTTTCTGTGGCTCCTTCAGCGACAATACCCCTCGCTGATTCCCAGGCCACAAAATCCATTCCTTCTAAGAAAAGGAAACAATCTCATACCCCTCTTGATTCCAAAAGGATCAAGAAAACCAAGGAGCAACCCCAGCAATTCCATGCTGAAGACTCCTCGGCTCATTCTGAAGAGCTGAAGGAAAGTTCCGTGGTACGCTCTGCCACACCAATTCAAGCCATCCCTTCTAAACCTACTTCAACGTCTTTAAACGCTGAGGTTAGAACTTTGGAATCTACCCAACCTTCTTCAGTCTCTCAAAAGACTGATGAAGTACTTCTCAGCGAATCCAACGCTGAACTTGAAACCCAACCCCAATTCTTATCCTACGATCCTCCCTCTATTTCTTTGGACACTCCTCCAGCTAAAACTGGAGATGCCATCATTCAAGAAGCCGTTGAAGCTTCTCAGCGAATGACGAAGAAAGGACCTGCAGAGATCTCCATCCCTCACGGAACTTTTGAGGGAGATATGGAACACTATGGAGGGACTCGAAACTTTGATGAGTTCGTCAGCGCTCCTGCAGGTACAGATCCCACCTTAAACACTGTAACTAAACCTGAAACTTCTGAGCTTTCCTTTGTTCACAAGTACTTATATGTTACAGGTCCTTATTTGGGAGACATCAACCAGTCTCTGAAGTCCATGGAGATGAAACTTACAGATCTCACCACCGGTCTATCAAATAACTGTACAGCTGTAACAAACGCTGGAGAGAATCTGACGAAGCTGACTACTGTGGTGGAAAAGAAGGCCTCCTCTGATGACATCAAAGACCTTGATAAAACTCTCGCCGACTTTGCCAAAGTGCTCTCCGACATCTACACTGACTACACCAACCTCAAATCGTCAGTTTCCACCGTTTCCAGCGAGGTTACAACGCTGAAGAAATCGGTTGGTACACTCGAAGGTGATATGTCAGTGGTCAAGACTGACTTGGGCTCAGTGAAGACCGACCTTGGTTCTGTCAAGACAATGATCGAGACGCTGGTGAACAAGGCAAACAATCCAGCTCCTGCTCCGGCTCCTGCACCTATTTTGGACTCATTCACCGCAGAGGATCGCCAAGAGCTGAAGAAGATCACGCCTGCTATTTCTGGCCTAGAAGACAGAATAGCTAAGCTTGAAGGTTGTGTGAAAATCTCTGGCCCAGAAGACAGAGATAACACCAATGCTGAGTCTACCCATTCCTCCCCCGCCCATCATGAGAAAGAGGGGGAGAAGAGCGCTGAACAAGAGAAGAGCGTTGAAGATCAAAATAAGAGCGCTGAAGACCTTTCCCATGATGAATCTATCAGGGGAGAGGGTAATGAAGATCTGGTTACTGGACCTCAGGGAGATGAAAACCCCGAGGGAGCCGAGAACCTCGCCTCTGTATCTGAGGGGGAGCAACTCGAAGAAGATGCCGAGGAATCCGAAGCAGAAGAAGACGAAGACATCGACATCCCTGAAGCTGAACCATCCTCCTCTCCAAGGAACGATGATGATGATGATGATGAAGATGACGAATTCTTTGTCGTCAAACCTGCTCCTCGAAAAGCTCTTAAAGGGATCGTGATAACCGAATCCACAGGGGAGAAGACAAAAACAAAGACAAAGCACTCAGCCTCTGGCGCTGAGAAAAGCAAAGACAAAGGCATCGCTGAAGATGATAATCTGGCGATCTTGCTTGCAAAGTCGATTTGTCAGGTACACTAAACTTATTTTTTCCTTCCCTGATCATCTCTGAACAATCAGTTATCCATTCCACAAACACCATACACATCCACATTATTTTTTTTCTATCTTTTCTACCCAAATTCTTCTACCCAGTTCTTATTTGTAAGATCGCTGCGTTTCAGCTAGTCCTCTCCCCTGTTTGAGGATATCGCTGAAGGCTCTACTATTGCGACTTCACCAATAATTCCAGCTACCGCTGAAGACATAATTCCAGTCTTAGATTTAATCTCTGAGACTGATGAACCAGAAGAACAACCTCTCTCGCACAGAAACAGACCTTCCTCAGTTCCTCAAAGGCTGAGTGAAGAAGATCAAAAGAGGAGAGAAGAAATGATAAAGCGATTTGAGGATCAGCGAATCATTCTAAGGCGCGATCAACTGCCTTCAGTTCCTCCTAAGTTCAGAATTTCAAAAGCTGAATACCAGGAACATCTCAGAGCTGAACGCCTCATCGCTGAAAGGAAGGAAGCTGAAGATAAAGACAGAGAATACGCCATCAAGCTCACTCAAGAATTTGTCAAAGACCCCAAGCTGAAGCGTATTCCCATTCAAATCCAACGAAAGCTTTGGGAACAAGCCTAGAAGATCGTGGAAAAGAAAGCTGAAGTTTCTCAGACCACCCTGATCTGGTGTAAAGAGAAAATCCACTTCAGATATCGTCCAGCGAAGATCAACAAGGTATTCATCTCTGGAAGAACCTCCATCGGAGTACCTATTGTTGACATCAAACTGTTCAGAGAAGATGGCACATCTGAAACCTTTCGCGCTGACACTGTAAAAAGGTATGGTCTCTCTGAATGGCTGGAGATGAGGTTAGCTATCCAACCATCACAATCTAAGTACAAGGATCATTTCGAAAAGCTGATAAACAGACAGATCGATTTGATATCTTCCTGTGTGGATATTCCTCCTGTTCCTGATCGAAAGCCAAAAAGAAAAAGGGGCTCACCAAAGAAGAAACGTCAAGATTCAAACTCAGGTCCTGTCATACGAAATGAAACTGGAATTGGTTTCTCTCGCGCTGAAGTACTTGGTCCTGATCCTGATCTATCTGCCCTTGACATCTCTTTGCCACCATGTGAACTTTTCGTCCCTGGTAAAGTCATCAGTAATCCTTATGGAATATTCTTTCTTGACTACGACGGACGTAAATGCTTTCAACGGATCGCTGAGCTTCCAATCACTCCAATCGAACAGCTTAGAGATCTCATCTACTGGTGCGACTTCAGAAAAGACATTCAGGCACGACACCTAAAACCCTTGATTTTTGAAGCTGCTCTGAAGCTAAAGAATAAAGGAGAAAAGGTTCCTGACTGGATGATTCCAACTGAAAAGACAACCCTTGATGAACTTCTCATTAAGGAAGAACCCTTTGAAGGCTGACAACAATCACCTCATTCTCTATTGTATCACTCATCCTTCAGTACTTGTAATTTATTTCGCTTGTACTTGTAATCTTTCTTATTCAAATTGTAACCTGATTCAAAGATTTAAAGAAAGATTTCAGCGAATGTACTTTACTCCATCAGTACCGAAAAGATCCCAGAAAACAGTAGAAGGGACAAATATTTTATGAGTTCTTTTTATCCTTATGTTTTCATTAAATAGCAATTTTCTTTGTTGCTATGTCATAATCAAATAGGGGGAGATTGTTGATCCAAACCCTCAGTGATTTGATAATGACCCTATCTTAAATACTTAGTGAAAATTGTAAGTAAACAATATGTATCAGAGTTTCACTATCGCTGATAAGTACTAAGATCTTACAGTACTGCTGATAGGAACTCTCGCTCTTTTAGATTAAACATTCAGGGAACACTGTTCACCATATCGCTGAGTCTGTTCAGTCCTTATGGTGATCGCTGATAAGTTAGTTGTTTACTTATGATCCCTGAAGACAAGATTCACGTCAACAAAGGTTCTACGCTGAAGTCGAAGATTAAGCTCAAGAACCAGCGACAAGTCTCCTAATGAACTGATGCGGATCAGCGAAGACTCAGATTTGTCCACTCAACGTGAAGTATCAAGTACAAGACTTCAGCTATCGCTGAACTTTATCATTCGCTGAATAGTAAATGATAATCGCTGAATCAACGAAAGCTGATCATGAAGTCCTCCGTACAAAGTACTTTTGTCTTAACCTCCCTTGCACGCCACCGTACGAAATGTCAGAAAAGAACCTCCGAAAATCTGAAATCGTACAACCACTCTGATACTACACTGTTCATTCATGCGGCTACTAAGGTTGTCAACAAAGGTCAATGACATGCAACCAATCCGCTGATGACACGTGTAAAGTGTATACTGAATTGCATTAAATGCATGCAGTATATAAAGAGATGAACTCACTTCTTTTGAAGCAACTTGCTAACTCTGGACAAGTTCAAATCTCTCTTAAGATAGGATTTTATTAGTAATCTCCTTATCTTTCTTAGTGCAAGAAACCTTAGTGTTCCAACTTGTTTAGATTTAGGTTTATCCTTAATCTTGTCTCCGCAACAAGCTGTAAATTGTTAATGATTTATCAATAAACAATTTAGAAAAGTAAAATAGTGTGTTTGTATTCAACCCCCCCCCCCCTTCTACAAACTTGTATAGGCCTTTCGGGACCAACAGGTAAATCCGACCATGTAAAGTTTTAAGAGTGGTAAACCTTTGTTTTGGTGCCGGTGGCCAATTAAGGGAAAAAAAGAAATAAAGATTTTGGGTAACAATGTATTTTGGTTTACGTAATCGTGTGAGTGACACATGTTTAACCAAACGTTTATTTTGGCCTTATAAGCTTGATTTATATGCAAATGAGTCTTTTGAATGTTTGTCAGTTTTAGTGACTCGAGATGGAGTCTCGGATGTGTTATATGCTTAACTGCTTTCTATTTGAACAAGTGTCGGTCTTAGGTGTAAAATCTGTTTGATAAATTACACGTTCTTAATACCTTTTAAACTAATGAACCTTGGCGAAGTATATACATTGTGGAGTATAAAAGAGTTGCATATACGCATATATATGCCTATATAAGTTGACTTCGTTGGGAAAGTAGCAATGATGGGGTCGTAGGATTATCATGCCTCGGAACGTGTGTTGCATAATGATCATTAGATCCTTTGAGTAGATGGCTCGGCTTTGAACTCAGTTGAGTCTTAAGAGCATTGACCCGATTTGATAAGCTCGACGTAGGCTTGGGGTTGAAATTGCATGAATGATATTGTAATTGAAGTTTACTTGACGTAAATGCTTTGGTTATCCTTTTTGGGGTCATGTATAAATGTTAAGTCTTGAATCAGAAGTTTAAAAGTTGAAGGACCACCTTGTGGGGATGGTAAGAACAGTGAAGGACTGTTGTTTTTAGATAAGTGTTTTACTTATGATGTGGAAGATTTATAAAAGATGAAGTACTAGAGACGAACCAAGGGAGTGTATAGAAAATGTTGATCTGTGAGGGATTGTACCATGTTTTTGTATTGGTTTGGAATCACAAGGAGCTAGTATGAACGAATAAGTTCAAGTTAATTAGAAAATCGTGAGTGGTAGTTCAACTAAAATTGGGGAGGAGATATTTAGTGAAATAACCCCAGTTATTTGGGCGAGAAAACAGGAGTATAAAATTATTTGTGTACGAGTCTATGAGAGACCTGGTCTGTGGTTAATGATATCGGTGGAGAATGTACGAACGAGTAGTGACATGAATTGCCAAAATAGATATGTCAACTAGTATGTAATGTGAAGTCAGAAAGAGGGAGTATCCGAATGGAAGTTTTCGGGGATTCCGGATGGAAAGTACTATTTGTCAATAAAGTTGATGGAGCATGTGGCTTGTAAGTTGGTGTGGTGTAGTGGAGGCAAAATCGATAAGGAATGTAAGTTGCTTCTTATGTGTGAAAGAATTGTACGAGATAGTATTAGTTAAAGATCAAGGAATGGGTAGTAACTTCGAACGGTAATGTCATTTCAAGATAAATTGGTCGAATATTTTAAGTTAGAAATCTTGGTGAAACTGTTTGGTTATGTTCGTAATGAGGAAATACTATCGGTATGTGGAAAGTTGGAAGAAAGAGACAAGTGATACTTGAAAGATAGTATTCCACGTTAACGTGGGGAAACAATGATAGGAAGCTTTGGACTTAAGAATGTAGTCATACTACGAGTTCAATGGAGTTATCACCTTTGATCTGCAACCCTCTAGTGTTTGGCTGCAATGTGACTAAGTGGTGCGATATTGATGTGGGAAGGTGATAGCATTTTGTATCAAAGAAACGTATAAGTCATGGATGCAATGATGGATTGCCGTAGTTATTGAAGCATATTTGATGAGAAAAGTTGTTATGTAAAGGAGCGGGAATCGATTTTAGAAAAATCTTTTGATAAATTACAATCTAAGAGGGTGATTATAGGTATAATGATATTATATCTTTGAGTTGTTAGTATGACTTTAGAGTCGGAAGAAAGTATGTGAGATAGGTACTCTTCTTTGTTTACCTGATTTTTATTTCGGGGACGAAATCATTTTCAAGTTGGGGAGTATTGTAACATCCTGGATTTTCAAATAATATTAATTTAATGAGAATTGGGATATACCTTATTTTGCGTAAACCTTGGATTATATGGGAGTTTTATAATTCATTGGGTTCAAATGCAAGTGTCCAAAGTTAAGTGTTAATTCTGGAATAAATGGAACTTGAGGGTGTATTGGGTCATTGGTGAATTGTGTGTTTGGATAAGAGGCTGAGAATGAGAAATATCTCATTCTTGGTTCTTTGAGTCGGCAGAGAGAAAGAGATAGAGAGAAAAAGGGAAAAAGGAAGAAAGCAAGCTTTGATCATCAATTTGGTTTTCAAAATCGTTCAAAACAGATTGGAGCAGCAGATCGAGATTAAAGTAGGTTTTCTTCAAAGAGGTGAGTTCATTCGATTGTTTGTACAAATCAGTGTTTACTTGTTAAATTAAACCATGAAATAGTTGTATAAATTGTTATTGAACTGTATGGGATGGTCTGGAATGAGCTGAATCAAACAGACATCGATTTTGGTCGAATTTCTAGATGCAGGTCGAAGGTTTCCGGACGAAACATCGTATCCGGAAACCTCGATGATGAATGTTCCCGGATGCAATAGATTCCGGGTAAGTTTTTATTTATATTGTAGAATCCGGATGAAATTAGTTACCGGATGATACCCAATGGATTTAGTGTCCGAATGATGTCCGGATAAGAATGGTATCCGGAAAATAGGAATTAACCGGAAGTGTGTATTGTCCGGATTAGGGGGTTGTCCGGGGAATTGTAGTATCCGGAAAATGTAAACGTCCGGATAGTTCGAGTATCCGGAACTCTGGGTATCCGGACACTTATGGTAGTTTTGGAAATCTCAGTTCTGTTAACCATGGAAAAGTGCGATTTAGGACTTAAGATATGATTCAGGAAGCTTAAACATACGTACCCTTGAAGAGTAGTATGTTAGGTTTATAGACTGCGCTAGTGTGATACTAGGCAGGAATGTGTTAAAGGCGATTTGATCATACTGAATGATATGAGAAATCTATATTAAGCATTAACTTGCACGGGTAGAAATAAGTGTAATGGATCCATAGGCACTAAAGTTTGGTAATCACATGGAATAGGCGTGTGGTATTACTCGTTTAAATCGTTATTCTGATGTGAGTAGTACTAATGGTTATGTGCACGTGGAATAGATGAAGTTAGTCATTATTCTGATGTGTGTAGTACTAATGGTTATGTGCACGTGGAATATATGAAGTTAATCATCATTCTGATGTGTGTGAGAAACCCTGGAATAAACGTAATTCCCGGTTTCTAAGGAAGAAGAGGGATTGACATACGTAATTGCGATCTCTACTTCCTTTATAAGAAATGGGCATGTGCATATTGCGATTTCTTAGGTGGGAGCATTAATCTAGAATCCGTAAGGATTCGTAGTGTGGCTCTTAGGCATGATATGATGACGGAATTATTGTCAGTCATACTCATGGAATGGGAAATGGGCAAGTGTACATTGCAATTTCTGGAATGTGGAAATGGGCAAGTGTACATTGCAGTTTATGGAATAGATGTGTACGGAAACGGGCATGTGTATATTGCGGTTTCTGGAATAGATGTATACGGAGATGGGCATGTGCATATTGCAACCTCCGGAATAAGAGCATTAATCTAGAATCAGTGAAGATTCGTAGTATGGCTTTGAGACATGGTATGATGATGGAATGTGTGTCATTCATATTCATGGAATTGGGAGAAATTGTGTGAACGGAATAGAGTTACACGTATGGTAAGAAAAGGAGTAACCAGGTTTGAAATAACTTGTTTACATTGATTTTGCAAATATTATTGTAGAAACGAATGTTCTCACTAGGCGTTAGCCTAATCGTTTCAAATGATGTTTTCTTACCAGGTACCAGTTCGGGGAAGTAATGGGTTGTGGGACGAACGTTTTGGAATAGCAGAGGTGGAAATTAACAAAGAGAAGATTTTGATGGAATGCTCAGATAACTTAGTTAATCTGATTATAGTGACATAATTAGATTGATAGGTTATTTAAAGGATCCTATATCGTAAATATACTCTTGATGGTTAATTCACTTGCTATTAATATAAGTTGAAGTATTTGTTGTCATAACCTGTTATAACTTGAGGTTTAATTTAGCCCTGTTTTTAGGGTGTTACATACAATCCTTCCAACCTTGGAATTAATTTCGTCCGCAAAACCTCACGTTACTGAAACAGATGGGGATATCGCCTCTTCATATCCTCCTCGTCTTCCCAAATCACGTTGGCACCGCGATGATGCTTCCATTGCACTTTGACCATCATTATTGGTGATGAAGCTTCTTTGATTTCCTCTCGAGAATGGCATCGGGCTCTTTAACACAACATGTTGCCTTCATCCACTGAATCTCAAAGAGAGGAAATACTGCCAAACACTTACGCAAGTAACAAATATAAAAAAGTGTTGTAGATTCCATTCTTTTCTGGAGGCAACTCCAATTGGTAAGCTTGGGGTGTCCCACCCGTTTTAACATGGTAAATGGTCCAAGGAAACGGGGACTTAGCTTCCCGTGCTTTCTGAACTGGACTATACATTTCCAATGAAACACTTTCAACATTACTCGATCTCCTACTTTGAATTCCATTGATCATCTCTTCTTATCGGCATAAATTTTCAGACGATCTTTAGCCGCTTTCAAACGTTCACGGATGCCTTTTACTTTTATCGGTTGTTTGTTGCACAATTTATGGACCGGTGAACTGTTTCTCACTCGCTTCCAACCAACATACGGGGTCCTATATATTCGACCATACGAGGCTTTAAAATTTTCCATCCCTATACTCGAGTGGTAACTATTGTTGTAGGCAAACTCCACCAAAGGAAGGTGAGAGTCCCGACTACCACCAAAATCAATAACACATGACTTTAACATGTTTCCAACGTCTGAATCGTTCGCTCACTTTGGCCATCGGTTAGGGGTGATAAGATGTGTTCAACTTCACCCTCGTACCCAATTTGTTTTGTAGACCATCCAAAAAAAATTAAGTAACTGACTATCACAATCTGAAACAATTGAAAAAGACACTCCATGTTTAGAAACTACGTCGTCAATATACAATTTTGCCAATTTATCCATCAATAACGTTTCTCGCGTAGCCAATAAATGAACACTCTTAGTTAAATGGTCTACCACTACCCGTAATGTGGTGACCCTTAAAGTTCTCAAAAACTTGGTCACGAAGTCCATGGTGATGTGTTCCAATGTACACTCCAGGATTTCCAAAGATTGAAGACTCCCATATTGACGTTGATGTCTGTTACGTGCGAAATATGTGTTTTAATCGCAGTGGGTTGCAAACTGTCCACACTGGGAAGTGCAAGTGTACACTGTCCACTATGATCGTCACAGCAAGTAATAGTTGGTAAAATACCAGAATCGAATCCACAGAGACTGGACAATCAAGACAATACGGTTCTCATGAGCTCCTTTTACAAGTTTCAACTAGAGAGGAAAATAATACTTTGGTTTGGTTTGGTAAAATAGCTTCTTGCAACGATTTACTAAATGTTAAAAAGGAGGAATGTAGGTTGGATTTTCCCTAAATTTTATCTCAAATACTCGGTCCTTAGAGTGATCCTCGTATTTGTGGTGGATATTTTCGCTAGAAAAGCCCGGTTACAAAATACTCACACCGTTAGATACAAATCCCATACTCTTAGTACTTGTTGTTTTGTCAATGGTAATCTCTAAGTGGACCTTTTCAGGCCTCGAAGGAATGTGTAGAGACAAATACTCTAAGTGTTTTTAATACACAAATTAGCTTGCCTACTACTCCAGTGGGCAGAGATTAGCTCACTGTGCCGACCTCACTTTCGTAAGTGTCATAAGAATTCTTTCGAATCCTCTAGCATCATTCAAGCTCGTGTCACTGCGTTATACTCATTTCTAAGTTAAGAACTAGACTTTAGATCCTTGCAAGTGATCGGCTTGTTCGCATCCTTGGATAAATATCGAGAATGAAAGACCAAAACAACAAATATTCTAAGTATAAAGATTACTCAAGCATTTTTTGATAAAATCAAGGTACTTCTCCTTCCTACATCCCAAAAGATGTTTAGCCTAACATTTCTGAAGTAGAGAAAGCAAGAGATGAAGATTTGCACATAATAAAACTAAAAGTGATTTAAATTAACTGCCCACAGTGGGGAACGAGAAGTCGTCCCTGCACTGTGTATTTCGAACTACAACAGAAAATAAATTACTGAAATTAAATGCTAAGTTACTGCAGTAAATGAAAGTTTACAACTTAAAGAAAATGCTAGATATATTGCAAGATAGATGGATTGTAATAAATGAGACCCAACACCCCTTTTTATACTAAGAAGGAGGTGTTGGTCTTTACACAAAAAGGGTTTTCCAAGGTGCAAGGACTGCAGAGCTGCTGAAATTAGTCCAAAGGGTAATACTTCAATCCTCCATGTATAGCTCTTTTTACCCAATGGTCCATTAGAAGTCAACTTTATTCAAGTACAAAGGTACAAGCTTTATGTCATCTTTAAGGAAACCTTTCAGCCACCACATTTCAGATTTTTCTGCCAAAGGATCTTTCCAACTCCAGGTTTTTATATTTCCAGCCCATGGTTTTCTTTTGTTTTCTGCTCTGCTCGAAGAGTGGGGAACCGGAGTGGGCACTGTATACGTCACTGCGGATGAAAAATCGTGAAAACACCCAAAACTTCCCCAAATAATTTATTAAAGACCATGGTTCACTCATTTTGCTCGTTTTCGTAAATCATACCAAGAATGGGGGTTTTTAGAAGTGAAATGGCTAAAATTGACAAAATAAAGTGGAAAATAAATGGAAATAATAACTCTAAAAATAGAGTTATCACAACCTCAAACTTAAATCATTACTTGTCCCCAAGTAATAAAAAGAAAGAAATAAAATGAAACACAATGCATAAAGATCTTTGAGGGACTTACATACGTCTTGACTTGAATGGGCGTTGATCTCCTTCCTTCGATACTTCCTTCGGTTCCAAACTTGAAAATTTCACTTTTGTGTTTGACGAAACCTTTCCCTTGTTTACCTTTTGATCAATAGGGCTTTCTTGGGTTTGAAGGGTTTATGGCTTTGAATCTTTTCCCAAGGGTTTTGACAAGAATTTCCAAACATGGACCGAAGATCTCGCTTTGAGATTTTTATTTCAAGAAGTGGGTGTTTAGTATTTTGCTATGATAAGTACATACACTTTCAGGCTTTATTTGGGTATAAGGAGTATGGCTATTTTTGTGAGGGTGGGTATTCTGATGGTCCAGAATAGGCACACCATCTTTTTCTGGGAGTGAGCACTTTGATGGTCCAGAAAAGGCACACCATCAATTTTGTTAGTGCTACTCCGATTTTCTCCTGTTTTTGTATTTTTGTGTTTTCTCTTTTTTTTGGGAGGGGGGTACGGCTTACCCACCTCAAACTTGGACTTCACAGTGTCCTCACTGTGAGCAAACTGGAGGTCACTCTGGAAGTTCCCACCTCAAACTTAAAATCTCACAGTGTCCCCACTGTGACATTGAATTAACGAACAAAGGTGGTGGTTTGGGTTACAAAAAGGATCGTGTTTTGGATGCGAAAAACGGCCTATATCATTTTACGGTATCAAGTTGAGATTCGTACTTACAAAAGGGACCTTTTTAAGTCGGAAGCCGAAAGTTGTACCTTGAAATGGAAACGAGATCAAACAAGCATTCAAACAACAATTACGTTAGTACCCAAAAGTACCTACCCAGAAGTAGGATTTCCATGCATTCAATACCCAAAAACAGCAAATATTGTCAAACGCCTAGCCATAGGCAGAAATTAAAACAAAACAGCAAAATAAAATTGTTTTAGGGAGCAAACGAGCGAAACCATTGTTTTAACAAACCATTAGTGGGTCGGGGTTGCTTGCGGTGAACTGTCGCCAGAGTCCTCCTCGAAACCATCTTCTTTTCGACCCTAATCCTTTCCTCTTCCTCTTCCTCTCTTGCCAACCGTTCGGCTTTCTCTCGTTGTTTCCTCTCCTCCTCTTCCTTTGCCAGCCTTTCTTCCCCTTCCTTCCTCTTTCTCTCAACCTTTTCTTTCTTCTTTTTAAGTGCAAGGATTTTTTTTTTGGTAGGGTTGGGTTGGTGTGGTTCGAGAGAGAAAAATGGAGAAGAAGAGTATGTGTGTTTTTGAATATTTGGAGTAAAGGTGGTTTTTGGAATTTAGAATGGAAAGGGTTTATCTTTTGGGTAATAAAATGGAGGGAAACAGTCCTTTTTGGAGAGAGAGAGAGTGATAATGATAGCTTTTCTTGAAAAATGGAGAAATGGGTGTAAGATGGCAGCAAAAGTTGACTGATTTGTAAGAAAAAGTTGATGTGTGTCAGCCTTGGGCCCCTCAAAAACCGTCCTATCCTTCTTCAGATTTGGAGTGGGGAACGCAGGGACATGCATCTCCCCACTGCGAAGCTTTTTCTTGATTTTCCTCCAAAAAGCGGCAATTTCTCCTACACACATTAAAACAAACTACCATGCAGAATTAAAAAGACCAAAAATAATAAAAAGACAGCAAATAACTGAAATAAAATATTTACAAACGGTTGTGACATTGCTTAACCAGAGCGGGATGGAGAGTGGGCACTGTCGCTCAGAAAGTGCTTCACCCTTTGTCCATTGACTTTAAAGATTTTTCCGAATTGAGGAGCCATTAAGTCCAGAGTTCCAAAAGGACTTACCTTGACCACAGTGTAAGGCTCTTTCCATCGAGATTTTAATTTTTCCGGAAACATCCTTAACCTTGAATTAAAAAGTAGCACTTTTTGTCCCTCCACAAAATTTCCATGAGTGATTTTTTGGTCAGGCCACCTCTTGATCTTCTCCTTGTTGTTTTTTTCATTTATGTAGGAGTGGTGACAGAGTTCTTCTAACTCATTGAGGTAGGCATACTTTAAGTGGGAAGGCAATGACTTCAAATTCAAGTCAGGGGGATGTTTATATGGTAGTTTGACATGTCTCTCCTTGAAATCTAGCAGCTCAAAAGCTGCCAAAATTTCGTTACACTCATCCTCAAAAGTGTCATCATTTTTAGAGTCGGAGTGCTCACTCTTACTCCCCACTGTGGGCACTGTGCTTCTCACTGTGGGCACTGTGTCAAAACTGTGGGATCCATAAATCGAACTCAAAGCAAAACAGTCTTCGGTGTCTATATACTTAAGGGCCTTGAAGACATTGAATGTTACCTCTTGGTCATTAACTCGCATCGTGAGTTCCCCTTTGTGCACATCAATCAAAGTACGTCCGGTTGCAAGAAACGGACGCCCTAAGATAATTGGGATTTCTTTATCGGCCTCATAATCTAGAACTAGAAAATCGGCGGGGAAGATAAATTTATCCACTTGGACCAAAACGTCTTCTATTTTTCCCTTGGGATAGGCAATGGACCGGTCGGCTAGTTGTAATGTCACGGTTGTGGGTCTAGCCTCTCCAATACCTAACTTTTTAAAAATGGACAGTGGCATCAAGTTGACACTAGCTCCTAGATCACAGAGTGCTTGACCTACTTCTTGTCCTCCTATTGTGCATGGAATGGTGAAACTACCCGGGTCTTTCAACTTAGGTGGAATCTTGCTTGTAAGGAGGGCACTACATTCTTCGGTCAAAGCCACAGTTTCAAATTCACCCAACTTCCTCTTTTTGTTCAAAATATCTTTTAAGAATTTAACATAGCTTGGCATCTGCTCGAGAGCTTCTACCAAGGGTATGTTAATGTGAAGTTGCTTAAAAATGTCTAAGAATTTTTTAAACTGAACATCGACATTTTTAGGCTTCATTCTTTGAGGAAATGGAATGTTTCGTGGGTCAATCTGAGTTTGCTGTGGTATTGGCTTTGGAACAGTAGTCTTTGGGACAGGTCCAAAAGTGGGAAGGTCAGGGATGTCGGTCCCCACTGTGGGGATCACAGTGACTTGAGGAGTGCCCACTGTGGTGCTCACAGTGGGTTTTTGAGGCGAATCATCAGATTCAAAAATGATATTTTTCAGATCCTTTCCACTCCTTAAAGTTATGGACTTGACATGTTCTGGTCCTTTTCCTATCACTCTAGCTTGCTCGGTATCACTCGGTAACGTTCCTGGTGGTCTATTCTTAACTTCAACGGCTAGCTGTCCTACTTGGGTCTCTATATTCCTAATGGCTGCTTGGGTTTGATTCATAAAACCTTTGAGAATCGACTCGATCGATTGTTGAGCCTCAGCTGGTTGGTTGGATCGTGGTTGGTATGGTTGTGGGGACTGCCCACTGTGATGTGGGGATTGGCCACTGTGATGTTGCTGAAATCCCGGGGGATTGTATGGTCTTTGCTGGATGTGACTCGGTCCTTGGGGTTGGAGTCCTTGATTACCGGACCAAGAGAAATTCGGATGATTTCTCCAACCTGGATTATAAGTCTGCGAATAAGGGTTGTTCCTTTGGTTGGTCCCTATGACATTAACAGATTCGGGGTTTGCTGGACAATAGTCGAAAACATGCTCCTCTCCACAAAGGGAGCAGTTATCAGCGAGATGGGTTGTGGAATTGACTTGGCCTCGATTTTGATTTAAAACGATTTTTGTCAAGGCCACTAATTGTGCATTCATGGTTTTGAGTGCTTCGGAATCTATGGTGTTGGTCTTTGACATGGGTGCTCTCGGATTTGACCATTCGGTATTGTTGTTGGACACTTTTTCTAAGATTTGATATCCTTCGTTGTAAGTCATACTCGTAAATGTTCCACCGGCTGTTGCATCTAAGATGATTTTGGCTGCATTGGAAAGACCATTGTAAAAGGTCTCCAATTGGATGCAATGTGGGATGCCATGATGTGGGCACTTTCGAAGTAAATCTTTAAATCGTTCCCATGCATCCGAAACAGCCTCATCTTCCTCTTGCCTAAATAAAATTATATCATTTCGAAATCTAACATTCCTTGTTGGAGGAAAGTATTTTTGCAAAAATCTATCGGCAAGCTCTTGCCAAGTGGTTATCGAGTGAGGTGCATGTGCGTTCAGCCAAGATTTTGCTTTGTCCCTTAATGAAAAAGGGAAAAGCCTTAGTCTTAATGCCTCATCACTAACACCTTGCAATTGAAAGGAATCGGTCATTTCTAAAAAAGATTTTAAGTGCGAGTGCGGATCCTCAGATGGCGATCCTCCAAATTGACCCATGGCTTGGATCATTTGAAACATCACCGGTTTGAGTTCAAAATGCGTTGCAACAATATTGGGTCTCAAAATTCCGGAGCTTAAATCACCAACTCCGGAAGTAGCATAGTCCCGTATTTTTCGATCTTTGTTATCGGCAATCGTGATTGTGGTCTCCACTATAGGTGGCGGTACTGCAGCCATGTTCACAGTGGGGATCACAGGAGGTTGTCGATTTGTTTTCTTGCTTCTTCGTGTTTTTCGCAACGTTTTTTCTATTTCGAGATCTATTGGAACCAAATGTTCGAGTTGTCGCTGTGGCATACAATACGAACAGCTTAGAAAAACTAGTTACTCGGGCTCGAACAAAAACTAATGTCTTGAGATTTAAAATCACGCCAGTCCCCGGCAACGGCGCCAAAAACTTGTTACGTGCGAAATATGTGTTTTAATCGCAGTGGGTTGCAAACTGTCCACAATGGGAAGTGCAAGTGTACACTGTCCACTATGATCGTCACAGCAAGTAATAGTTGGTAAAATACCAGAATCGAATCCACAGAGACTGGACAATCAAGACAATACGGTTCTCATGAGCTCCTTTTACAAGTTTCAACTAGAGAGGAAAATAATACTTTGGTTTGGTTTGGTAAAATAGCTTCTTGCAACGATTTACTAAATGTTAAAAAGGAGGAATGTAGGTTGGATTTTCCCTAAATTTTATCTCAAATACTCGGTCCTTAGAGTGATCCTCGTATTTGTGGTGGATATTTTCGCTAGAAAAGCCCGGTTACAAAATACTCACACCGTTAGATAAAAATCCCATACTCTTAGTACTTGTTGTTTTGTCAATGGTAATCTCTAAGTGGACCTTTTCAGGCCTCGAAGGAATGTGTAGAGACGAATACTCTAAGTGTTTTTAATACACAAATTAGCTTGCCTACTACTCCAGTGGGCAGAGATTAGCTCACTGTGTCGACCTCACTTTCGTAAGTGTCATAAGAATTCTTTCGAATCCCCTAGCATCATTCAAGCTCGTGTCACTGCGTTCTACTCATTTCTAAGTTAAGAACTAGACTTTAGATCCTTGCAAGTGATCGGCTTGTTCGCATCCTTGGATAAATATCGAGAATGAAAGACCAAAACAACAAATATTCTAAGTATAAAGATTACTCAAGCATTTTTGATAAAATCAAGGTACTTCTCCTTCCTACATCCCAAAAGATGTTTAGCCTAACATTTCTGAAGTAGAGAAAGCAAGAGATGAAGATTTGCACATAATAAAACTAAAAGTGATTTAAATTAACTGCCCACAGTGGGGAACGAGAAGTCGTCCCTGCACTGTGTATTTCGAACTACAACAGAAAATAAATTACTGAAATTAAATGCTAAGTTACTGCAGTAAATGAAAGTTTACAACTTAAAGAAAATGCTAGATATATTGCAAGATAGATGGATTGTAATAAATGAGACCCAACACCCCTTTTTATACTAAGAAGGAGGTGTTGGTCTTTACACAAAAAGGGTTTTCCAAGGTGCAAGGACTGCAGAGCTGTTGAAATTAGTCCAAAGGGTAATACTTCAATCCTCCATGTATAGCTCTTTTTACCCAATGGTCCATTAGAAGTCAACTTTATTCAAGTACAAAGGTACAAGCTTTATGTCATCTTTAAGGAAACCTTTCAGCCACCACATTTCAGATTTTTCTGCCAAAGGATCTTTCCAACTCCAGGTTTTTATATTTCCAGCCCA
Source organism: Saussurea involucrata (assembly GCA_033807775.1). Taxonomy (NCBI): domain Eukaryota; kingdom Viridiplantae; phylum Streptophyta; class Magnoliopsida; order Asterales; family Asteraceae; genus Saussurea; species Saussurea involucrata. Next base: position 50,597,994 of record CM066317.1, on the reverse strand, counting down.
TGGTTTTCTTTTGTTTTCTGCTCTGCTCGAAGAGTGGGGAACCGGAGTGGGCACTGTATACGTCACTGCGGATGAAAAATCGTGAAAACACCCAAAACTTCCCCAAATAATTTATTAAAGACCATGGTTCACTCCTTTTGCTCGTTTTCGTAAATCATACCAAGAATGGGGGTTTTTAGAAGTGAAATGGCTAAAATTGACAAAATAAAGTGGAAAATAAATGGAAATAATAACTCTAAAAATAGAGTTATCAATGTCCGACATTCACTTACAAACATGTCACACACCATTGCACAAAGTTATCCACATCTAACTTCATAACCGACCATAAATAATTAAATTTCAAGTCTCTATACATCTTCATGTTGCATGGATGTATAGAATATTTGGACTTGTGGGCGTCCTCTAAAAGAGTTCATGATTACCCCAATCTTGGGTACCTACATATGAACCTTGAATAGCTTCACACCATGACTGTGTTCTGTGAATTGAAGATGTTGCGTCACCATTAAATTCACTCTTAAGGTTTTCTTCCAACAAGGCCTCGACTTAGAATGTCTTAATCCGTTCGATCAAGTTTGACATACAGTCAATTATAGAAATAGAGGCTCTAATGCTACCACTATACTCCTTTCGACTCAAAGCATCACCAACGACAGTTGCTTTACCCTGGTGGGAAAGTAATTCACATTCTGTGGCCACATATTCAACACTTTCTGGTCGCATACATATTTCAAACTTCAGTGGTCGGTGAAGAGGGTGCACTTAGTTCCATAGAGGTAGTGTTGCCACAACTTTAAGGCGAAGGCCGCTGCCGCTAGTTCCGAGTCATGAGTATGGTAATTCTTCTCATGCTCCTTGAGTTTCCTCAATGCATATGCAATCACTTTACCCCGTTGCGTCAGTATACAACCCAGACTCATTTTTTAGGCATCACTGTAGACCATGAAATTTTACGATCCTTCGGGTAAGGATAGGATTGGTGTTACACACAGTTTCTTCTGAAGAGTCCTAAAGGATTTCTTTTGATTCTCAATCCACACAAACTTTGTGTTCTTCCGAGTCAAGGCCGTTAGGGAAGAAGCAATCTTGGAAAAGTCGTGAATGAATCATAATAGCCTGCCAAGCCCAAGAAGCTTCGGATTTCTGACGGTCTCTTTGGTGGTTCCCAATTCATGTGGCCCAAAATTGCACTTCCCCTAACCAAAAATGACGCTTCAAGAACTTTGCCTGCAACCTTTCCTTCGTTAACACTTCAAGAACTTTGCCTACAACCTTTCCTTCCTCAGCACTTCAAGTACTTCGTGAAGGTGTTGCTCGTTCTCATTCTTAGAGTAAACGAGTATCTCTTCATAAACACGATCACTTACTTGTCAAGTAAGGGTCTGCATATTTGGTTCAATAAGTCCATAAACACGGTTGGAGCATTTATCAATCCAAACGGCATTGCTAGAAATTCGTAGTGGCCGTAAGGTGTCCTAAACTCCTTCTTTAGAATGTCATCCTACTTCATCTTCACTTGGTGGTACCCCGAACGAAATTCGATCTTGGAAAAGCATCCTGCTCCTTGAAGTTGGTCAAACAAATCGTTGATTCTAGAGACAGATACTTGTTCTTGTAGTCGCCTTGTTCAACCCCGATAGTCGATGTACATTCTCATAGTGTCATCATTCTTCTTAACGAACAACACCGGTGCTCCCCATGGTGACGACCTCGGTCTTACGAACCCATCTCAAGAAAGTCTTGTAGTTGAGACATCATTTCTTGAATTTCAGTTGGGGCTAATCGGTAGGGTGTGTGTGCTGTTGGAGTTGCTCCCGGAATGAGGTCAATGTGAAATTCCACTTGTCAGTCGAGTGGTAAGCCGGGAAGGTCCAAACTATTCTCACATCTTCAATCCGTTTATTTTCTAACTTGGCATCTAACACATATGCCAAGTACGACGACCATCCTTTGACTTAGCATTAGTGTACCTTCACCATTGTAATGACGACTAGGTCTCCCTTTTTTTCGCTCCCCATAGAGGAGCAATACATCCTGGTAGTGGGAATTCATATATGCCTCTTTGTGTAAATAATTTCCGCATTGTTGTCTATTAACCAGTACATGCCTCTGACTATGTCAAACCCACCTATCATCATAGGTAACAATTCTGGCAAAATTTCTTTCCCTTCTATCATAACAACACAACCCTTGAGCATTTCACGAATCAAGACTTGACATCCATTAGCTACTTCACCTACTAAGGCATCTCCTAAGGTAGTGATAGGCGAGAAAAGGATTTCGACACAAAAGAAAAGTTTGCACCAGAAGTAGTGACCGGTTCCTTGAACTCATAACACCTCTGATGAAACAATCTTTGATCGTGTTGTCGACTTTCCCGCATCTGAAGCATTCCCCAGAAATGACATGACACAACCCAAAATGATTGCTTTCGCATTTCAGGCACCACTTGGGTTCCTGACGGGGTTCAGCTCTATGATTTCCGACAAAAGTCCTTGGCCATTTAGGAGGCCCAGGCCGACCTTCCCACTTCCTCTTCTCGCCCACCTTCGCTCGTTCTTCCTTGCCTTGGACTAGATCGTCCTTTACCAGCTGCAATTCTTCTATTACTTATTGCAACGTGGTAGCCTTGGCATTTCTCACAACAATCTTCATCTGCGCCGGTAGCCCTTTGTGGTTGGCCTTTATCTTGGCCTTTTCATCAGAGGCCAGGTTTCCCACAAAGCTTAGCATTTCAATGAATATCCTGAATATTCGGTGATCGACTAGTCATCCTTCTTTAGAAACTGGAATTCATCTTCAATCTGGTCCAAAACCCTTTCATTGCAATATTTATCCATCACCTTCTTCTTGAAGGTTCCCCAAGAGAGTTGAGCCAAAACCGTCAGCTCAAGAGTTGACCGTACTACATCCCACCAAATAAGGGCCCTGTCCCTAAACATCTGAGATGAAAACTTCACCTTATGTGGCTCACAATGGCGAAGCACTACTAAGCAATTCACGTATCACTTGATACGGATGATTTCTGTTTTCCGCCCGACCACAGTCTTGACCTCCGATCGAGCTACGAACACGAGTGGGTAGGCGGCTAGGGGGCGGCAGGGCTACGCCTTTCAATTGACTCGAAAGCTAATTCCACTTCTCGCATGCAGGTGACCGGAGTAGTAGTACTTTAGAATTGTGGAGGTTTACTACATAATAAGGTCATGAAGGAGAAACCGTTTTCTCCTTGTCTAGCTCCCACATTCAGACGCTCCTTTGTACCAATAATGTTTCTTGTACCCTCGAAACCAACCACTGCATTTTCCGTTACCATCTCGTGCATGCGGTTACTAGCATCCTTATCCTTGAGTATCTTTAACAACTTTTCGTCCTTTTGTCCATGGCCGAATTCATCATCTATAGGAAATTGGCCATCATCACAGACAAAGGATCCACCTCTTGCATAATTGGATTGCTCGTAGACAAGTTCACCCTGAGTATGGTTTCAACCATATCGGTCAACATTCTAGGGATTGGAGAATCGGGAATGATGTTTTGCTTACACTAGCATCTTGAACCTCATCTTGGTTCGTCGCTTTACTCCAAGTGTTAATCATCTTAGACTGTTGCACACAGAACAAAGGTACGAGATAGAAGTACAACACAAGAAATAAATAACAAGAAAACGTACTACTACATTCATCATTCATCGTAATACCAATAGCCGAGCGTACTCACGTAATAATACATCCATAATAACATTAACTAGGTGAAATTATGAACACATCATACATAAGAATTATCAATACTATATATCATAATTCTCAATTAGTGCATTTTCGTCGACACTATACCTTCCACATCCTAAAACTTCTACCCAAGTCTCACCAATCAAAGCTTAATCTTTCAACTTAAGTCTATGCATCTTACATTCATACCTAGTTCGCTTAAACTTTAGCTTTGATTCCAACTTGTAACACCCCTAAATATACGAGTGGATTTACACCTGAATATTAACATGAAATACGATTTTTAAATCAATAAATCACCCAATAATGAGGAAATGGCATATTGTTACAACCCAAATAAATGAACAAGAAAATTAACAACCTACTAATCTAAACTAAGAAGAGCTTAGATTAAGGACATGTGTACACCAAATATCTCTCAAAAGTTTTTCTTCACAAAAATGCCTCTACCGGCAACCATCACCCGCTCATGACTTTGGAGTCCCACCGCTAAGAGAAGAAAAGTGTTAGGCTAACGCCTAATGAGATCATACAGTTTATAATCAACAATAACGAAACCTAAATCCAAAATTATAAACTTTCTTTTAAAACAATAAATACATTTTCCACTTTCGAGGAAATGTTACAACAAATACATATTGCGATGATGAAGGGACCCGATTTACATGTTAGTGACGGAACACAAAAGTAAGCTACATATCCATGTTCAAGAACCCCACTACGGATCAATAGTCATCCAATTCAACCCCTTAACGTTCATGGCATAAGACCCCCAATGATCCTAGATTTCACTCATTCACAAGAAATTACAATTATTGGTCATGGTCATTGCCCGACTCAAAGAGTCCACAACTATTACCCATTTTGACCGATGCCTATTTCTTGTTACAATACGGGAATCATTTCCCACTTAAACCAACTTCTATGCTTATGGATCCATTTACATTAGTCTAAGCATTCAAACTCTCCAACATTAAGGCTTGTGGCGTACTGGTTAAGGCTTGTGGGGGATGTGGCTAGTAACCCATCTACCCCAAGTTCGAATTCAGGCGCTTCCAACTTGTGGCCACTGGGGATTAACTCAGGGTTGCACGCTTTAGCAGCTGGGGCAATTGCCTCACCTTGCCGGGATTAGTCGGGGCAATGTCCTCGGATACCCTTCCAAAAAAAACATTCCAACACCGACCCAGACTCTTATTTACTAATTAACAAGAAGAAGAAGAAGAAGAAGAAGATCGAGGTAACAACACCATTAGAAGAATGAAAAAAAAAACAAAAACAAAAACAAAGACAAAGACGACAAAGACGATATGATATACTTACATTGGGAAAAATTAAACTATCCTGGCCTGCTCATATACTATATATCATAATCGTATGTGCCATTAATTATTCATTCATTCTATACACAAACACCCAATTAAGACATCTATCAAGCCAAGAAGCGTTCAAATAAGCTCCCAAGCGAAAAGCTCATTCTGTTTCTTGCTTCGGGTGCCTTAGAACTACTTGATGATGGGGATTTCTTGATATTCACCATCATTGTCTCCCCTATTTCCTTTCTCAGCCTTTCAATTGTTTTCATGTCTACCGGATTCCCAGAAGCATCTCTTACGTAGAAAATATTCACCGCTTGCTCCCCCACGGTTGTCACCCCTGCTCTCGACACCGATAGCCCATTTTCCCGCAGCACTCTCGTCACTTCAGAAAGCAATCCTACACGGTCTTTCGCACAAAGCTCAAGGCTCAAACCCTTAATCACACACAAAAAAAAAACTCATATTTAGGAAAAATGTAAGGATTTTAATCCCTATAATAATTAACTAATGTAATAAGCTTAAAGTATAGAAAATTTAACAGTTTTTATTTTTCAAACATAATTACGGATTTGGGCCCTGTGATTTATGTGGTTATCATGAAATTAGTCCCTCAAGTAAAGACAAAAAAGAAAAAGAACGAAAATGCCCTCATGGATAACGGAGGAACTGGATGGCCGTTAGAGGGAAGGACCAATCGCTTACAAATTTTCAAACGACGAGTCCTAATCTGTAATAAATGAAGTTTAGGGACCATTTTTGTAACGATTGACAAACCATAGGGACCAAATCCGTGAATAATATTAATATTTGTTACCTCGCTTACTCTTCGCAGAATTGCAGCTTCAATAGACCTGATGACCCTTTCCTCCTCTCCTTTAGTGTTAACAGGGGAACCATCCACATGACGAATATAATACTCCTGAATGTTTAAAAAATACTCATCAGACGTTATTACTTGAAAAATGATTCTTGAGAAGCAGATAAATAAAGTATAAATTACGTTTTTCATCCCTACGGTTTGCTAAAAATTGCAGATTTAGTTCCTGTGGTTTCGAAATTTCGGTTCTCGTCCCTGTGGTTTGCAGTTCATTTCTATTCACGTCCGTGAGCCCAAAACACTACTTTAAGAATGAAGAACTAAAATATAAATGGACTGTAAACCATAGGGATGAAAATGGCAATAAAATTTAAACCTTAAGGACGAAAAAGGTGATGAATCATAAACCATAGGGATGAAAATCGCAATTTCTAGAAATTTTCAACAAACCACATAGACTAAAACTGTAATTTACTAAAGTAAAGAGTAAATTACATTTTAGTCCCTGTGGTTTGTTGAAAATTTCTATTTTCGTCTTATGAGTTTGAAATTACAATTTTCATCCCTAGGATTTATAATTCACTACGCTTTTTGTCCTTATGATTTAAATTTTATTGATATTTTCATCCTTATGGTTTACAATCCATCTCTATTTTAGTCCTTCATGCTTAAAAGTAGTGTTTTGGCCTCAAGGACGAAAATAGAAATGAATTGCAAACCATAGGGACGAAAATCGAAATTTCGAAACCACAGGGACGAAATTTGCAATTTTCACCAAACCACAGGGACGAAAAACGTAACTTACTCTAAACTAAATGACATACCTGTGTTGCATAAGGGGTATCAGATGAAATGGTGGCATGAAAAACAACATATTGCATGTCTGTAAGGGTACAGACGATATCAAACATAAGTTTAGGGCGATCCCTGCACCTTACAGTGACCACCGAGTAGCCCTTCTCTGCACACCAATCAATTGAAATCTTGAGCTCGAGAAAATCAGCACAATCAGCCTCAGCAGTTAACAACCCCTTTCCAGCATAATCCATTTCAGCAAACAACATCTGGTGCAGTCGGCGGTCAATATGGGTCAACCCCATTGAGAATTTGGTATGGCCCACTTTATCATCATCGTCTCCACACACACGAAGGATATTCTTGAGTTGGTCTTCCATAGCGGACAAACGGGTCGGGTCGTCCACGCCATGAGAACTGGTATCGTCGTTTAAATAAACAACACATGCTATTTTTCTGTTGTGCGTCCAGACTTCAGCAGCAGCCACGTTAAATTGGAGGTTAGCAATTACGGCAGAGATCTCTGATAATAGACCTGGTCGGTCCCTTCCAACAAGCTCGATGGCTGTGTAGTCACCCATAGAGTGGACCCCAACCCTCTTTGCGGGCCATGTTTTGCTTTCATCTGCTGTGTGGCCTTTCGGACCCAGAGCCTGACACATCACAAATAAATAACCCAAATATAAATATAAATATATATATATAGAGAGAGAGAGGGAGGTTCACGAGAAAACCTAAAAAAATGAAAAACTGAGGAACACTATGATAAACCTTCATCCGGATGATATGCACTTGTGCATACAAGTAAATTAAGTTGTTTTTCGTTTTTTATGCACATGTGTATGTTACAAATTACTTGTATGCACAAGTGCATGTGTTCCTCATATTTCCATTTTTTGAGGTTTTCCCCAGAACCTTACCCTATATATATATATAGACTTAAGATCATGTGAGACCAGGCTATTTCCGTGAGACCGTGAGACTAAAAAATTAACACTAAACCTTCACAGCAAAAGACTGTGAAGGTAACCAAACGCTGTGAAGGTTTGCTATATTTCTTACCTCCACAATGAATCACTGTGAAGGTTTAGTGTTAATTTCTTGGTCTCACGGTCTCACGAAAACAGGTTGGTCTCACGTGAACCCAACCCTATATATATAGACTTATATATATGTGTGTATGTATAGGCATGGGATCATGTGAGAAGTGTTATTTTTGGTGAGAAGTGTGAGAAGTACTTTTAAACTGTAATCAAATACCCTCCCATGAATTGCGGCTTTAAAGGGAATTGATCCGGTGCATCTCGGTGCATCTCATCCTAACGTTCGTCCATTTCTCATCCAACGGTTGATAACCACTTCTCACACTATTTAGCACTTCTCACTGGAACCGAACCCTATATGTATATATAAAACAAATATAAGTTGAACAGAAAACATACCTTTTCTATGTAATCAATCGTCATATTGTCTGTTATTTTATTTCCTTGTTGGTCTGTGACATGAAAGACTGTAGAAGAATATTAGTAACTGATAATCCACCAGTTGGATGTATTCACATGTGAATGTAAATATATACATAAAACTATGATTGGAAATTGGTGTATGTGAAAATAACAGAGAAAAGAGACTATATAGCAAATGTTGCATGCCCATAATTGTAAAAATGCAACTTGTAAGCTTAATTTCCTTCCCTAAATTTGTTGGACTATATCAATAACTTGACTTTGTGGATGATCAAATACCAGGGTTTACATGCTGTTTATTTGGCTAAAAGAAACAAATGCTAATATTCATTTGTAATTATACTTTTTGCAGTGGAAATATTTGGCGAAAGAGATAAATAGGGTTCGTGGTTTTCTCAGTTGCATACCTCAACAAAAAGATATATTGATCACATTATGATATTATGACAATCTACACTATTTTCGTCCAACTTTAATCAAATTTTACTAACGTAAATAATCAATTTGGACTAGTGAAAGAGGAAAGGGCATTATATAATGTGATTAAAATTGGAGAAAATGATGTAATTTGATAGGTTTACGAGAGTAAATGTTTGTGATTGATAAACCTTCTGTTCAAGTAAGTAATTGTCAAAAATTAAAAAAACATTTAATCTATTTTGCGTATTTCCTTGTGTAAAATACACATACCATCCATGAACCATCCACCATCAGAGGATATGTACGCTTTAGTAATGATGAGATCGAGGTCTGCTAGAATTTGCACCACCTCCAACAGTATTCCTGGTTTGTTTACACTGTCAACCTATCAAATCATACGAACAAATCATTAAAGATTCGGCTAAGCAAAAGAGAGCATTCTATCGACACATAATTAAGCCTGAAACTGGTTACTGTTTATTATATAGTTCAATTCTTCATTAAGTTATATAAGAGTGGAAGAAGCAGAGTAATATATCTGATCTATTTATTTATTAAGAAAGTAAGTATCTGATTTATAGAACATAATAAATGGGTCAAAAGATTACCTTGACTAAAGTACACTCTGCACAACTAGTGTTATCCACAGAAACCCTGCATACACGGAACAATCATGGGTATTGGATAATTAAGTGTCAAGACATCATATGTGTGTAGTTTAGTTATTTGTTAAATTGGGAGGGGGTTTTCACACAAAGAAGACAGGAGTGGATATATATATATATATATATATATATATATATATATATATATAGAGAGAGAGAGAGAGAGAGAGAGAGAGAACCTTGGAGGATTTATTCTGATACTTAAGCTCTCGTACTCAGGGTCAAAGTAAGGCAATCCCCCTGGGGCCATTGACGAGGGTGTAATTTATGGAAACGTCACCCTCTGTAGATTTTTGTAATTACATAACTTTCAGTTTCTGCATATGTCAAATACCATATTTCCCTTAGAGCAGATCACATGCTGGCAAAGAATGGGGGATATCATGCACAATGATAATTTTCAATATCTATGATTAATGCCCTCAAGTCTTCCAGTAATCAAGCATGCAACCCTGAAGACAAAATGAAAAAAGAAAAGATTATGGATGGTCTATGTAAGTAAATGGAAAAGATAAGTAAGAGTAATATTTTTGTTCGACTTAATTATTCCTGTATACTTTTGTCCTATTACACAAATAGAGAAATATTTCTCACAATTCTATACGACTACACAAATAGAGCAATATTTCTCACTAATTTTTTTGAAAAAAAGTATACCCTTAAAAGGATGGCATAAGACCCATATGTCAATAAATGGAGTACATCCTTCATCCTGAATTAAACAAGTGAGTTCTCCTCCAATAAGACTGTTGTCGCTAACTTCATATCTGCTTTGAGCTATATATCAAAAGATAATTTCATCCAAAACGTGGCCTCCGGTTTTGATCAAAAGCATGAGCATTAGCATTCAGAAGATAATTCTGCTAGAATTTCACTAACCCTATATATGAGAAGGCTATGAAGAACAACAGAGGAGAGTTGAGCAAAAGTTCTATGAGTTTATTGTTTATGCTTCTTTAATTTATTCCAACCTAGGATATTTCCTGTAATTTAAGGCGAAAAAGAGTTATTGATGTATTATTTCTACAGAAAATTTTTCATATAGACTATACGCCAGAGAACAAAAATAAAATAAAATAAATCAAAAAATCATGCCTAAATCGTAGGAGCTCATAGCTATAGCTTTTAAGACTCCCCATGTTAGGAGCGTAGAAGTCAATCATTCCGAACTTGCTACATATGAAAACAATTTGGGTCTTTCCCCTATTTGGCTTTCCCCTTCTCATATAGAGAACTCTCCATGCTAAGTTATGACATAGTCCATAACAAACACCAGCCAAAGAATCAAACTAGAAAGAAAAAAAAAAATCAAATTCAAATGGCGCAGAAATAAAGCGCCCTTAGAGGACGCTTGTGAGAACCATGATAATTAATCAGGCAAACATTAGTGCAGACCTTGGTTTAGATTCCTTTTCTTGAGTGTATTGCTCTTCCAGTTGGATGGAGAAGATGCCTCCTCCTGACTTGATGGATCCTCCTCTTGACCTCCATGATAGGAGAGTTAGGAAGAGAAACCATCAAGATATGAGGAGGCGCAATATAGTCCTTCTTTTTCGTATCTTAACATTAAAATGTTCCTAATACATAGAAGATCCTTCTAGTTAGCTTATAATTTCTTAAAATATTACATCATGGTGCTCAATCCTAATTTGGGGGTAGCATAACAGTATAACAACAGACTCCTCATGAGTTGGTCTCCTTCTCTGGATTTAGTTACAGTAAGCTATTTGTGTAACCACCTTAGGGCCTGTTTGTTAGCAGCTTAATGAGCTTAATGGGACTCATGGCTTATTTGGTCAGCTATACATCACTGTTTGGTAGTGGCTTAATGCTATAGAAAGTGGCTTATTCAGTAAGCTTTATGCAGTAAGCTAGGGGTGAGCTTTATGCAGGAAGCCAAGTTTTTCAAACTCGCCCGTCCCAATTAAAATTCACGCCTTCTTCATCTATGAAAAAAAATCCTCTCAAACAAAAATCTTTCCTTTCTATACACATAGATTAATCCACACAGACAACTTTATCCATACAGGACTTAATCAACTATCTTGTAAGCCTCTGCTTGCCATCAAAAAAACAAAACCTGAACATCCGTAGCTTACACATGTCGCCGTTTCTCCTACGACTAAACTCTTTTGTCGTTCCCCTTTTGTAAACATGATTCTAGTTTGATTAATTACCTGCCTTGATAGTTGTTGGAATAACACATTTTTTGCTTCCAACCCTAAGCAGAGACAAGGAAATCCATCATTATTATACAAACAAAGCATCATGGGTAGTAGGAGTTGCTTATTTTCCTGTAAATTTTATAAGGCTTAAATAAATGTGTGAAATCTTACTGAAACTTTTACTATGGCAGTTGAAACACACCCATCCTCATTCCTGAGCCCAGACTAGTAAAAAGAAGTTATGTCCTTTCTTTTCAGTCAAACACAATTTAGAAGAAACTTCATCTCCAAAATCATATCCTTAAGCAACTAATCGCAAAACGAACTAAAATCTATCAAACTAACAATCATCTGCACAAAAATGATTTAAAGGCTAATTTTGGAAAACATACACACCGCCCTTTCTTCAAATTTCATCACACAAAATCATACCGAATAGAAGATAAACCAAGACAAAGCACCAAATGCATAAATTATAAAACATTAGACTGATCTCACACGAAATTAAACTTTTACCGAAAGAAAATTGAAGAAATCCAGCGATTTCCGTTTGTGTTATTCAACTGAAAGCTTCAAAAACAACGACACAGAACCGAAATCAATCGCGCTGACAAATATGAACAATACATTAAATTTAAATAAAACTGGACGAACCTTTACAGTATGTTCATCCACCTTAGCAGAATCAAGTAGAAGCATAGGACGGTATTGAAAAAGGTAAAAAGACACTCACAAATTCTCGTGCTTTCAACGTCGGAAGAGCACTTATTATATACCAGTGCTCCTCCCACTCTCTCTTTCTCCTCTTTCTCTCACTAGAAGGTTCTCTTGTCCCTCTTTCTCTCTCTATATATATAAACATATATGTATGTATTTACCATTGCAGGTATCATTGGCGCGAGTTTGTAGGAAAATTAGAAACAGAAATATTTGCCCTGCTCTCTCGTTACCTATTTTTAGGTTTTCTGTTTCGTAAATTAATCACTTCAAAATAAATCAATTTCTTTTTCATAATGTTAAAGAGTTTCAATCCAAATTATTTATTATTATTAGATATGTACCCGTTTGCGATGCAATGCGAAACATCTCGAATTTAGAGTGGAGAATTTGAATCAATCTTGTTTCATATTCAGTTTTATTCTTTATAATAGGATGACAATTTTATGGTTTTATGTGTTTTTAAATCCCATATAAGGTGTATTAAATTAAAGATCAATATGATCAATTGATAAAAAAAAGTTGACACAAATTCGTTCGATAATAGGGTTTTTAAACCCATAACATTTGAGCTCATTTTGAAGGTTTTGATTAGACGATTATAATGATATAATTTATAAAAAAAATAAACATATTTGTTTAATGTATTTTAGTTTATATATGATTATGTATATTAATTTGATAAGACGGTCAAATGAAAAATGAAAAATGAAAAAAAAAGATTTAAATTAAATTAAATAATTAATTATAATGATATAAAGTGTAATTTAAAAATAATAAATAATTTTATTTCTAATTATCATGTTGAACATGAAAGGTTTTGAAGCTTTTAAAACTTGTACATGATATATTGAGATTTGTAGCTCTTAAAAATTTAAGACCAACTCTAAATAGATTTTTTTTGAAGAAGTATATAGATAGATAGATAGATAAATATAGATAAGAACATAAATTTTACAAGTTCAAAAAAATCTCGACACGTCATTCTTGAAAAATCTTGATACATTTTATGATATTTTACAGTATTATTAAGTTAAAAAATATTCAATAATAAACTTATTTTGAAATTATTGATGAGAAAATTATAATGGTATAATTTATAAAAAATGCATTTATAATGTATTTTTAATATAATAAGGGTGTAAAATAAAAAATGAAGATGTAAAGAATTTAAAACAAATTAATTCTTACATATTCATGATATTTAATAATACGATCAAGTCCAAAAATATTCAATATTTGGCTCATTTTAAAGGAAATGGCTTCACAACACCATAAACTTGCCTAACCCTGCAAAATAGAGGGACAAAAACAATGGTCAATCGACTTGATCTCTAACCCGCACCTAGGACATAACACATAGTACATATCCATAAAGTCTAACATTTCACGAACCAGAACTCTACCACGACTCATCTCCAAAAAAAAGAAAAAAAAAGACTTTTATGGGAACAATTCCACACCACCAAAAACACCACCACCACTTAGCTAATAAACCCCAGTTAGAAGTCTTTAAGCTTCCCGACTGAAGGGTGTTTTGAATCGAAGACCCCTTGATCCAAGCCATTTTCCGACTAGATTCCACTCCCCTACCCCATAAAAGTCCCTCCTAACACTCTCTAAAGCTGAAAGAACTCGAGCCGAAACGCGAAAAAGAGAGAAATAGTGAAGAGGGAGGTTGCCAAGAACCAATTTGGTAAGTGTCAATCAGCCACCCAAGGAAATGAGGCGAGCTTTCCAAGAGGCCAATTTAGCCTTAAACTTCTCCATAATGAGGTTCCAGCTATCCATACGATTCATGTTGCGCCCAATAGGGGTGACGTAGATATGTAAAAGGGATACAAACCGAGACACATCCAAAAGAGTGAGTAAAAGAATATTTTTCCATCGCCGAAATAAATAGTATTTTATTGAATATATTGAATATTTTATTAAACTTGTTAACGATTAAATTGTTAAAATAAAGTAGTTATTGAAATTGATTTTTTTTTTTTAAGATTTTAACTTTTTATATATTATTATAAAAGTTTAATAGTATTACTGACAAATGGTCCGATTAAGTTCTAAAAATTTTAAAGTATCGTATTTAGAAGTGGGAGACTAGAGACTATGGGGTGACGACAGTGAAGGAGAATAAAGAATAAGAAAATAATAGAATCAGATCATCAGAAAAGTTATATCATTATGCTAACCTTGAAAAACTAACTTACTGAAATACAAACACAAAAAATAGCAACAATGGTATTAAAATCTGGGTAAATAAATTTTTGTCTCTAACAATTACATACATTTACCATCTTTAACTATATAATAATTTGTGTAAATTATGTAAACTTATTTCATATTTTGTCACTAAACCTGGCAAATGTGTCGTGTCGGGTTCAAAGTTAAACGAGTTGAGATACTCCAGACAAATTGGCTTTTCGACGGACAAATCCGTCGGAAATCGTCATTACCGGCGGATTTCCGACGGATAAGGCTCTCGAATAGTGCCCCGCCAGAAAATGATATTTTCGACGGATTTCTGACGGATAGGAAATTTCCGACGGATATATCCGTCGGTATATTTTTCCTATTTTTTAAACTCCACACACTTAATCAGATTTTCTTAATCTAAAAAATTAACTTTTCGACGGATTTTTAATATATTTTTATAATTTGATTATTAAAATAGTTTTTATATAAATAGGAAAAATAATCAAAAAACATTTCCGACGGAATCTTCCGATGGAAATTATTATTTTTATTAATAATTATTTTTTATTTTTATTTTCATTTTTATTAATAAGAAGTCGGTGGCACAACATTTCTTGCTTTTCTCTACAAAGGTAAATACATACACGTGTTAATTGTAACATACTTAAAATCAAGGTACTAAAGTAAATCGTTGTTAAGGACCTACCAATCGTTTGGCGCGCCTAGAGGTAGAGATCGACCCGTTGGTGTGTTTGGATATTTCACCATCAATCTTTGGCATTTCGGTTATTGCTAGACTTCTTTGATACAGTCTTCCAATGGTCGTTGTTCCATTTGTCGATCAACTCGCCCCATATACGCTTAGTGAGCCAGGGGGAGTCCTTCAAAATTCATATCCCTATGCGGGTCATCATCTCGATATGAAACTTGTAGCCGTTTGCAAAAAAACCTGGGTGTCTCCAAGAATAACGGAGCGGTTTAGCTGCCAACACTTTCAGACGATCGGTAGTGGGGTCGGTAGAAGACATAACCTATACATGACAAATAATCATAAAAAACATATAAAAATGACGAATAACATATAATGACAAGTAATTTGTATACACTTACGTGTCTCTCAAACCATCCAGCAAATTGTTCATTTCTACGTCTAGCGAGCTCCGTTTCATCAATATGAGACTCGTTACGTCTAACTGTTTCATCGAACAAATACGCGAATGGAGAGACTTCTTTACAATTAAGCAAGATGTATGTGTGAGCCTTGTGCATATCTCCATCTTCAAGCTGACAATGTATTCCGACCTTATCATATAACGGACGACACAAGGTTTTAAATAAGCTTAATCGTTGGTCGGGAGACTCACATTCGGGGGCAAAATTCCGAGGCTCGCGGTTTAGCCGCGTCTCTACCGTTGGATCAAAATATAACGCGCAATAGGTAGATAGGTCGTTAACCAAATATGCCTCCACAATCGACCCTTCTACCCTTGCTCTGTTTCTCACTGTCCTTTTCAAGGACCCTAGACGTCTCTCATTGAGATACATCCATCTGTACTGAACCGGACCCCCAACTAGTGTCTCATCCGCCAGATGTACCACAAGGTGTTCCATGGAATCAAAGAACCCCGGTGGAAAAACTCTTTCCAACTTGCAGATGGTTTCAACTCTACTTGTCTGAAATTGCTTCAACTCATCAACGTGTAACACCTTCGAGCATATTAAAGAATGTGCGCAGCTCAGTGATAGCATCCCATATCTGGGTCGGTACCATCTAAACATATACATACATACATACATTATATACATACATACATTATATATACATTCAATCAAATATGATTTTTACCACATCTAAACATATACATACATACATTATATACATACAATCAATTTTACCCAAAAATTACATATATACATACATACATTACCTACATATATTATATATACATACAATCAAATATGATTTTTACCACATCTAAACATATACATACATACATTATATACATAAATAGAATCAATTTTACCACCTTTAAACATCTTAAATTATAGATTCGTTTTTAAATTGTCAAATATCACAACAACTTGAAAATAATTTGAGCATGCATGGTAATGAAATTAGGCTACACTTGTTCACAAACACTTGGTGTGCAAAGCAAGAAGACCATGGCAATTCAAGCTAAACCAAGAAAAACAACTAAAAGAAGCACGTTCTATAATAATAAAGCATTACCCAAAACAATTCAATTTATTCAAACGAGTATAAATCCAATTGTTACTGCATAAAACAAATAGTTATTAAAACCCCTTAATATTAAAAATATATTTCAAGATAGTTTCGACGGATTTCCGACGGAATTTTAAAAAAATATTTTTGTAAAATTTTCGTCCGAAATCCGTCGGAAAATAATAACATTTTAAAAAACCTTGAATTTTAAAAAGTATTTACTTAAAAATCTTATTAATTTCCGACGAAAACTAAAAAAAGTTATATAATTTAATTTCCGTCGGAAATTAATAAGATTTTTTTAATTTTATTTTTTATTTGCTATTTAGTTTAATTAATTAATTGTAATCTTATTATTTAATTGCTAATTACATTCATTAAGTAACTTAATTGTAATTTAACAAAGATTTGTGACGGATACGATTTCCGTCACAATTCCGTCACAACATTTTCGAGAATATATAATTACTTTTTTTTAAACTTCAGTGGCGGATTTGTGACGGATTTTTCCGACATATTAACACATTTGTTGACTTTTGTTGACTTTTGTTGGTTATGTCAAAAATCCGTCGGAAACGTTCGTTGAAAAAGGTCATTTATTTAGTAGTGAGAGTGGCTGACCTAACCTGACCCGTTTAATAAACGGGTCAGAAAATCCCAACCATAACCCGACCCGCCTAACCCGTTTAATCTGTTTAACATTTATAAAACTAAAAATTCACAAATAAAATTACAAATCCAAAATTCAAATGAAAGACCTAGAAATCTAAAATTTTATAGTTTAAACCTGTAAATTCTAACCAAATACAAAACTTAAAAATTCCAAAACATTAACAGTCTAAAGCGTTAAAAAGAAAACTTATAATATATATAGAGAGAGGTTCACTGTTTTGTAAACTTTTTTTCGTGTAAACTTTGGATTTCATAGGTTTTTAATGAAATTTTTTCATGAAATTGTTTATTTTGATGAAATTGTTTCATAACATTCATTTCTTGATGAAATTGTTTCATATCATTCATTTCTTGATGAAATTGTTTCATATCATTCATTTCTTGATGAAATTGTTTCATATATTTGTATTTTTTATGTAGTTTCATATATTTGTTTTTCATTCCTATGAAACTTGATGAAACTTTTTCGTTTTACCTAAAAAAACACAAATATATGAAACAATTTCATTAAGAAATGAATGATATGAAACATTTTTATCAAAATAAACAATTTTATAAAATAATTTCATCAAGAAAACCTATGAAATCCAAAGGTTTACAAGTTTACACACATTTAGCGGTTTGCAATTTATTATCCCTCTCTCTCTCTCTCTCTCTATATATATATATATATATATATATATATATATATATATATATATATAGGGTTAGGTTCAGGGTAAAACCTCAAATAACCGAAAAACTAAAGAACACCCTCATGGTCATTGATTCAACACAATCTAAAAGACATTAATAATCAGCAACTAAATTAATTAAGATTAAGGAAAAGGGTATTAAAGGATTTTGACCACTATATTAGATAACAAACACATAACACGCCAAGCACAAATCGTTTCCGTATAGAATCAACTCGATGAATTGAAATAAACGATATGCACATGTTTTTTTGAACATGCGATAAAGATGAGTTTTCCGGCGAAAACTTGCAGATTCCGGCGAGTTCAAGGTTTTTCCGGCGATGCTTGCTGCCGACTGCCAAACTTCAAGAAATCACATATTAGTTAGTGGTTTCAATTCTAAAACTTGCAATCTGACCCAAACTGAAAAACAGACAAGTTTGTGAAAGAAAAATGATCAAAAATAACATGAAATTCGTGGAACGGTCAGAGATAACCATTGAAGTCGATATGCACAAATGCATATATATGCTAGCGTCGGCCGGAACCAATTGGATGAAGCAAGCAAGAAGCTGTAACTCGCTGAATCACATCTGGAAAATTGGAGACCTTATTAGCCATCCTCCTGAATCTGCTTCGTTTCTGCAAATGATGCACACGCAATTATGCATGGATTTCAGGTATCAAACTCCATTTCTAGATCTTTGTTTTCTCCTCCGGTAACTCCGTTACCAAACGGTGATATGTGTTGGGATTCGAACAGGATGGGGATTAATCAATTAATTGGTACCTATAACCATCCACATAGCATGCACTTGTGCATATATATGCATTTGTGCATATCATGCACTTGTATGAACTTGTATCATCTGGGCAGAGATGGGGAGAAGATTAAGTTGACTCAGAAGAATCTTGCCGGTGAAAAGGCTTAATCGGAGTGAATTTGATGCAGATAAGCAGCTACAGACGGCGATTGATTGTCTCCATTCGGATTTCAAATATGGTACCACAATTTTAGATTCTTCGCTAGGGTTTTCGACAGATGGCGATTGATTATCTCCATTCGGAGGCATGGAGTTCACATCCGCGTATGTCAAAGGGTCAATGCGTGGATCATTGTTGAAATTAGGGTTTTTGAGTGGTGGAGGCGGCGATGGTGGTGAGAGTAAAAGATCGCTTTCGGCAGGGGTGGCGAATGGGTGGTCGGAGTCATCGGAGAGAGTGCTCATCGCACTTTTGT
This sequence comes from Saussurea involucrata, assembly GCA_033807775.1. Taxonomy (NCBI): domain Eukaryota; kingdom Viridiplantae; phylum Streptophyta; class Magnoliopsida; order Asterales; family Asteraceae; genus Saussurea; species Saussurea involucrata. Next base: position 50,578,887 of record CM066317.1, on the reverse strand, counting down.
ATTTGGCGAAGGATTTAGAGGTCAACGAAGAATCATCGAGATGAAAGAGGATTTCTTCTTCCGACTCTTCCTTCGACACCGAGGAGATAGGATCTTTATGATTTTCCGATCCCGTCATTTGATTGAGAAAGAGGAAAATAACAATCAGATCATTAGTTGCCAATTTTACAACCTAACAGCATAACTTGTTATATAATATACCTTCAGCTTCTTTCTAATTACAAAAATGCCATTGAGATAATAACCATTAGATTATCTCATCCTATGTGTGTACGGGTGTTCTTTAGTTTTTCAGTTATTTGAGGTTTTCCCTTGAACCTATCTCTCTTTCTATACATATATATATATATACATATATATATATACATATATATATACATATATATATATATAAACGAGTTATTCGAGTCATTTTCGAGTTGAATTTCTTGACTCTGACCTTACCCGTTTAATTTCCGTGTCGTGTTGTGCAACCCATTTACTTAAACGGGTTGAAATGTATTACCCAAACCCGTTTATTTCATGTCGAGTTCTTATCGGATTAACATGTCGTGTCAGGAAATTTATATCATTATGCCAACCTTAAAAAATAACTTATTTTGGGAATTAAAATCTGGGTAAATAAGTTTTTGTCTCTAACAATTAGATACATTTACCATCGTTAACTATACAATAACTTGTGTAAATTAATGTAAACTTATTTCATATTTTGGCACCCTAGAGCCGCACTTATATATATATACATATATGTAGGATGATAATCAAATCTTTATATATATAAAAGTAAAACCTTAAGAGGATGACTTGGTACAATGAGAATTAAGTATTCATCAAATGGTGAATTGTGGTTGATTCTTCATTGTCCCACATTGGTGCCAAAAGTGAAAAGCTGGAAGTATAAGTGACTATATAAAGGATAAGATATGGAATGAAGGTTCATCCAAAATTTGATCAACTTTTGGGTTAAATAGTTATTTTTTATTTACATGACAAAACATTTCATGTAATAGTTATACATTTCATGTAATATCTTTATATATATAAAAAGTAAAACCTTAAGATGATGACTTGGTACAATGAGAATCAAGTATTCACCAAATGGTGAATTGTAGTTTATTCTTCATTGTCCCACATTGGTGACAATAGTGAAAGTTGGAAGTGTAAGTGACTATATAAAGGATAAGATATAGCTTGAAGGTTCATCCAAAATTGATCCACTTTTGGGTTAAATAGTTATTTTTTATTTACAAGACAAAACATTTCATGTAATAGTTAAATATTTCATGTAATGTCTTTATCTTTATATATATATTAAAGTAAAACCTTAAGATGATGACATGACACAATGTGAATCAAGTATTTATGAAATGATGAATTGTGATTGATTCTTCATTATCCCACATTGGTGACAAAGGTGAAAAGTTAGAGTGTAAGTGACTATATAAAGGATAGAGTAACTTGCATTTTGGCCCTTGTGGTATGTTGTTTTTCTCACTGTGGTCCCCAAAAAAAAATTATTGCAAGAAAAACCCTATGGTATGCAAAAGTGCTCGGTTTTGGTCCCTTAGACTAACTATATTAGATCAACTTCCGTTAAACCCTCTCATGTGCCTTGCACATGAGGGTATATTGGTCATTTTGCTTAGTTTTTTGTTTTCACTAAAAACAACAAACTACAAGGACCAAAATTGCAACTTATTCTTACTCTCCCGTTAAACCCATATCTTCTCAGGCAAGTACACCATTTCCGACCAACCTCTCAGCACCATTTCCGATGACATACAAAATCAACCCAAATCCTTACCCCTAATTACCTAAATTTTGTTAAGTCACTCGATTTGGGAAGTTCAACAATGGGAAAAAACACAAAAACCAAATGAAAACCCAAACTCCTCTCTTCAAATCAAAAACAAAAAAGCAACAGAACTCAACGGAGAACAAAAGCTCTGTAATGATGAACCTCGTTTCGGTTTGAGTCTTAAGTCAAACCATAGATGGAAAATGAGACTGGAGTCGATTTGAGCCCTAACTTTTCGTTGCAGTTTCATTTGCATCAAACAGCTGGTAAATGTAAACCTCTGCCACCCCTTCTTTCATTAGTTGCGTCCCTTTGCCTGATTGGAGGCAGTAAACTCCAGTCGTGAACTCACGAAGAATGATGACCTTTTAGGAGAGGGGCATTGTAGATGGGGGACGTCGGGGACGATTGGCAATAGTTGACGGTGGAGAATCCATCGAGAGCAACCAATGATGGTGTAGTCAATCATGGTGGAGAAGAGCAGTCAGTGGTGGTATGGTTTGGAAAAGAAATGAATGTGAAATTAAAGGAAAGGAAGGATAGAGAAAAAGGGTGGTCGGTGGTAGAAAGAGGGGGTGGCCGATGGTTGATAGGTTGAGAGGTAAATCTTCTAGGGTTAAAAAGGAACATATGGTTTTAAAAGACCATTTTACCCTCATGTGCAAGGCACGTGGGAGCATTTAACATCTGCAAACTAACGAATGTTAGTCTCAAGGACCAAAACCGAGCAAAAATGCATACCATAGGGTTTTTCTTGCAATAAAAGTTTTATGGGGACCAAAAGTGAGAAAAACAACATACCACAGGACCAAAAATGAAATTTATTCTAAAGGATAAGATATAGCTTGAAGGTTCATCCAAAATTTGATCCATTTTTTGGTTAAATAGTTGTTTTTTATTTACATGACAAAACATTTCATATCTTTAAATCATTATATTATTTTATCTTTATCTTTATATATATAAAAGTAAAACCTTAAGATGATGACATGGCACAATGAGAATCAAGTATTCATCAAATGGTGAATTGTGGTTGATTCTTCATTGTCCCACATTGGTGACAAAAGTGAAAAGTTGGAAGTGTTAGTGACTATATAAAGGATAAGATACGACTTGAAGGTTCATCCAAATTTTGATCCACTTTTGGGTTAAAGAGTTATTTTTAATTTACGTGACAAAATATTTCATGTAATAGTTAAACATTTCATATCTTTAAATAGATAAAAGGAAACCCCAAAAGGTAATGAGTTGGCACCATGACAGTTGAGTGTTTTCAAATAGTGGATTGTGGTTTAGTTGTAGCTATCCTGCATTGGTGAGAAGTTGAAAGATTGGAATAAAGATGTGTGTATAAGAAAGATGGATGTGATGAAATCGTGTCAATTCTCATAGAGTTGTGTTACTTTGTAACAAGCAAGGGTGTTTGATGTGACGTTTTGATAATGAAGTATTCCCAATTGGTGGATTGTTGTTGAGATTAAGTTGTCCCACATTGGTATAAAATTGAAAGATTGGAATAATTTGAGGTACCATTGTTAAACGTCTTTTGACCAATACCTTAATAGATATTTTACAAAATATAACATAAATATGTATATAGCATGTTGGTCCCGAAAGGGTTATACAAGTAAATAGTTTGTAGAAAGGGGGGGGGGGGGGTTGAATACAAACACAACTTTTTGGTTTTCTAAATTGTTTATTGATAAATCAAATACAATTTACAATTTATTGTGGAATAAGATTAAATAAAACCTAATCTAAACAAACTTGGGAATCACTAACTGTTTTTGCACAAGAATAGAGAGAAAAGAAGATATAGAAAAATAGGAATATTTTTCTATGCACTAAGTAGTTCAGGGAAGACCACCTTCAAACTGAAGGGTCGTTCCTCCTATTTATACCCAATGCATTAAATGCATGGCAGGAGGACTTTACGCATGTCAGCATATGGTTGGATGCATGCTTCTGACTTTTAGCAAGACATGTTTTGGGCCGTAATGTTGAACAGTGTAGTGGCAGAGTGGTTGTACGATCTTGGACAAAAGTATGTCTCGTCTGACAATTGTACGATATGTGCAAGGAGATAAGACAAACGTATCTTGAAGTAGAAGCTTCATGATCAACAATCACTGAGTAGGTCTTCCATCAGAGAAGAGCTGATGTAAGTCAGCTATCGCTGAAGTCTTCTTCTTGATATGTCGCGTGTGTGGACTAGTCTTGGTTTCACTGATGTCCGCATCATGTCATTAGTATACTTGTCACTTGTTCATCAACTTTGTCTTTGATGTCAGCGATGAACTCTTTGTCGCGAAACTTATCTTCGGGAATTACAAACAACATTGTTTACATTTGAAACTATCAGCGATCATCAATAATAAGTGAATAGGCTCAGGTTATCACTGATGGAACATTTATCTATATATATAAATAGAAAAATATTTTTATTTTCTATCTTTCTTTATTTATATGTATAAAAGAAATAACCAAGGGTATTTGAAGTGACATTTTATTCTCAAATCTTGCATTGTAGTATTGTTTTAGTCATCCCACATTGATGAAGGAATGCTACATTGGAGAATGAAATGGGCTACAAGAAATGATGATTGTATATTGTTAAGTCTAAAATATGTCTTCAAGATTTAATGATAAAGTCAAAGTCAAAGTCAATGTATTATGTGTTAGTGAAAGTCAAAGTTAGCTTAATGTCTTGTATAGATCTTAGGTATAAATAGCTTTGTTTAGACTAATCTTGTAACAATTTCATAACCAAGTAGTGCATAACTCATATCTTGTAAACTCAGAGCTTATTGAATACGAGATCTACTTTCTCTCTCTATACTCTCTCTCTAGATCTTGTGTGAATTCTTGGTTGATTGATCATATTGGGACACACAATTGGTATCAGAGCAAGTTTTTGAAGATCTGCTGAAGAATTTGCACGAATTGAGATCAAATTTGTTAGGTTTTTGAGGAAAATCGATTGATTTTCTTGACTTTTTCAAGAAAATCTCTTTTTCTCAATTTCTTGCAATTTTTGAGATTAATTCGATTAGATTTTGGTTTCTTTGTGTTAGCAATCTGTTTTGGAACATATCTTCTTCAAAGATCGAGAGCTAATTTCAAAGATTTGGAGGTTAATTTGAAGATTTTTCAGGTTTTGTTCAGTTCGTCAAAACTGATCTGATCAATCATTCAGATTTTGATTCAGTGTTTGATTTGTCTGAAGTTTGAGTTCTTGGTGTTAGAAATCTCATTTGCAACACATCTTCTTCAAAGATCGAAGGCTAATTTCAAGTCTTTGAGGATCAATTTGAAGAAATTTGAGGTTTCTGTTTCGTTCGTTCGTATCAGGCTGATTAACCAATCAGATTTCGATTCAGCGATATTCTGCAAAATTGGTTTACATCATCGTGTTAGAAACTTGTTTTCTAACATATCTGCAAATTTTGGTTGATTAATTCGATGATTTGATGAAGATTTGAAGAGATTTTGTTTTTGATCATCTTGTTCATCTTAACTCAATTTTGCGCCATTTCATCTAGCTTTGCGCCACCCATTGAAGCCAATTTGCGCCATCAACTTAACTCCTATTTTCTAAGTCAACAATTGCGGTTTCCAAATTCATTTGACTTCAGCTACTAGTCTGCTTCACCTGCTTCACATTTCACCAACAATTAATTTCAGCTACTTGTGTGCTTCGTTTGCAACTCCATATTAAGAAGATATTGCGCTAGACTTTGCGCCACCAACATGCCTGCTTCGTTAAACATCATTCAAAGTTTCACCAACATGCTTGCTTCGATAACATCAATGAATTAGTTTCACTAGCTTGCTTGCTTAATTAGTTTAAGCTACTTTCTTGCTTGCTTCCTACAGAATTACGCCATCAACTATATACATTTAGCGCCACCAACTGTAGCGCATTTCATACTTTGCGCTAGCATCAGTGAGGATTTCAGAAAAGAAAGAGAGGATTTCAGAAAAGAAAGAGCTAATCGGTTAAATGACAAAAATTGCTATGAAAAGCAAATTCTTTCTCTTTCTCAGAAAGTTTCTGAACTTGAAAAGACTTCAATTTCTGAGAAGAAAGAAAATGAAGAAAAGAAAGCTCTTGAACTCAGATGCATAAAACTTTCCAAACAAAGTTCAGATTTTGAGAAAGTTTTATTTCTTGAAAAAGAGAAATTGGAGAAGGAAAGGCTTGAATTTGAAAATAAAAGGAAAGTCTTTGAAGCGAACAATGAGAAATTGTCAAAGCAAATTTCTGAGCTTCAAAAAGAATTAGATGAAGAAAGACAAGAGCTGGAAAAGAGAAAGAAAGCTGACTTGCAGGCCAGGAGCGTCAAAGATGAATTTTCTGTTGAAAGGAAGATAATTCAGCAAGAAATACGAAAGCTAACAAAGAATTTGGCAGTGTTATCAACTGATATTATGATAGAGAAGAGGGTCAAGTCTGACATTCAGAAAAAGCTTGATTTGGTGACCAAGGAACGGAATGACTTATCTTACAAAGTCAAGTCACTTAACAAATCCAAAAACTATTCAGAATGTCAGATTCGTCCTTCTAATCTATTTTATGATCATTCAGTGGATAATTCTTCCAAATTTCAATCTGCTGATCTTCCTACATATAAGAAAGTCAACATGCAATGGAGAGTTAAAGGTACGTTTCCTGAAAAAGATGTACCAAAATCATCTGTTCCTATCAAGAACACTAACCTGAAAGGTAAATCTTTTGCTAAACCTGGTTCATTATATTCCGCAAGTCATTTAATCAGGTTAGCACAAAAGAATTTTTGCTGTTCTTATTGTGGAACTAATGATTTTATTAAAAATAATGATGTTCAATATTGGTACGGTACTTATCATTTTCCTTCTTATAGAGCTCCGCTTAACAAGCCAGGACCCAAGACACGTTGGGTACCAAAATCTACTTAATCTGTTTTTGCAGATTTAGAAGCAAAGCGTTGAACTCTCGGAAGAAGATTACTTGTGCCATTAAGGGAGAGTAAACAGAATTGGTTTCTAAACACATCAGTTTAGAACCCGGATTTCACAGTTAATGATTTCTGGACAAATCAGTTCAGGACCCGTGCTTCAACGACTATGGCTTCTGAACAATTCAGTTCAGGACCCGTACTTCAAAGACTAAGACTTCTAAACAAATCAGTTTAGAACTCATACTTATCAGGTGATATCCTTAACTGTCACATCTTTCAATTCAAGGAACAAGTGGTGAAAGGTAACATTGCATTATGTTTTATTTCTACTGCTTTGAAAATTTGAATCTCAACAAATTTAATTCAATGAGATGAAATTTTTCAATTTTCATTCAATGAATTAAATGTGTGCTAAAAGATGATTTTATAAGTATTGTTGTATTATCTGCGTTTTATTTGCTTCAACTTTCACTTCTGAAATAAATCGAAAGGTCAGCAAAACATGAATGAAATTTTGATATATGCGCAAAATTGTGTAAATCTGGACTTATAAAGAATACGATGCTCACAAAGCCTAATTGTCAGAATGAAGAATGGAAATGAAAATATGAGGGAAGCACAAAGTTTTTATAACCAAGTGATTGAGATGCAATAAAAAATCAAAAAAAAAAAATCATTAGGTTTGAAAGTTTGTGCCTGTGGCCTATCTGGTTTGGGAGATTAAGTCCCAAGGGGTACTTGTTACCTAGCCCCTAAGATCAACTGGTCTGGGATTGGCTGACCCAAATCCTGCTATAGAACCAGAGAGAAAGCCATGTCCTACCGGTACAGATGGGATTAGGATACATCGATGTAGCCTTTCTGGTTTGGGAGAGTAAATTCCAAGGGGTGCTCGACACCTAGCCCCTAAGGCCAACTGGTCTGGGATTGGCTGACCCAAATCCTGCTATAGAACCAGATAGAAAGTTACGTTTACGGTATATCGTAGTCTTAATAAACCTGTTGATAAAAAGATGCCAATGTGCACAAAATAAAAGATGCCAATGTGCACAAAATAAAAGATGCCTTTGAGCACACATTTCTTATATCTTGGGGAAATAACAATGTCGCGATAAACTTATAAATTTGTGGAAATTCTGATTTCAATCATATAGTGTGAGTAAGAGAAAAGTATTCTTATAGGTTTCAGAAGTACATTTGATTGTTGCAAATCATATTTCGTATGCTAGCACACCAAATAGATTTAATAAAGGGGTTGAAACTGAACATTTTTAACTTGATATGCAATGATGTCTTGTATTTGAATCCAAACACATGCATTTGATTTCATTTGATTGAAAAATCTGTTAAATTTTATTAAGTTGGATTTCTTTTATAAAGTTTTCAAATGATCAAATGGTAGTAGTTATAAAATGTAGTTCAATGAATTTTATTTTCTTTGAATAAAATTTTCAACTACTGTGCCTAAATGAAATATATGCATATTTTCAGGGGGAGAAAACATATTGCTCCAGAATTCTTAGTTTGAGGGGGAGCAAGATTGTTCATTAAGGAGGAGATTGTTAATGATTCTCAGAGACGCGACTGAAATTGAAAATGGTTTTCGATGATCATGATGCTCACATTCATCGAAAAGGGGGAGAAATGTTTAATTCAATTTCATGTCAAAGAGCTTTCAAGTCAAAGACTCGAGAACAAAGATTCCGTCTCAAGATAGAAAAAGGGGGAGAATTCTTCTTCAAGAGTTTAAGAGAAATCGATTGATCATCCTGTGATCTCTTTTTCTTAAACTTGTGCTATATTGTGAATAACATTACTGAAGCAAGAATTTCTCAAATCAAAGAAGAAAAAAGAAAAAAGGGGAGAATTCTTCAAGAGTTTAAGAAAAATCGATTGATCATCTTGTGATCTCTTTTTCTTAAATTTGTGTTTATCAGTACCAAAGTGCCTTGTGTGAAGAAACAAATTCTCCAAATCGAAGAAAGAAAATCTCCGCCAGATCCCCGTCTGAAGATTTTATGACAAGTTGACTCTGACAAGCCAAAGACTGCTATTCTCAAAATGATTAAATCTTGAATCCAAGGGGGAGATTGTTAAGTCTAAAATATGTCTTCAAGATTTAATGATAAAGTCAAAGTCAAAGTCAATGTATTATGTGTTAGTGAAAGTCAAACTTAGCTTAATGTCTTGTATAGATCTTAGGTATAAATAGCTTTGTTTAGACTAATCTTGTAACAATTCCATAACCAAGTAGTGTATAACTCATATCTTGTAAACTCAGAGCTTATTGAATACGAGATCTACTTTCTCTCTCTACACTCTCTCTCTCTAGATCTTGTGTGAATTCTTGGTTGATTGATCATATTGGGACACACATATATAAATTTGAAATGAGTTTGGTAATCCCATATTGATAAGAAGATTAACATTTTTATGAAACATGTTAACATATAATGGCAACAAGAGAGGATTCATGTTTGTGGCAACTCATAGAGTTCACTAATTTTAGTCAAATCCTTTTTGGGAAAAAAAAATCTTCAAACCTTTCTTAACAACAATAGTCATATGGTTGTGTGATGTGTCGTTTGAGTTCTAAACAATATAACAACAAAATTGTTACCAATAAATCTCAATTTATTCGTAACAACACCTCGTAACCAGTAGATGAAAATGAACCACTTATGGAAATGCATTTTTCGTTTAAATCGTATCTCATTAGCATTAACCGAAGAATTACCTTTTATCTTAATGCGGTTAAGTAATTCCTTAAAATATTTCTCGCTACCGCGCAACGTGCAACCCACACTAGTAATTAATATATTTAGGAAGATAATCAAATAAGTACTAAAAATAGGCTGAGAACCATGAAAATCGATCTAAACCATTAATTGATTTTAATCTATGATCATTAAAGACAATGATAATTTTGAAATAAATTAGAAGTTTATAGTTTGTTAGGAATTAAAATTGAATGGGCATATTGGGTCAATGAAAGAAGACTCTCTGCTTCTGTTGGGATATTTTACAAAACTCGGCGGCTTCATCTTCTTAGACCATGAGTACCGCTACCCAATGAACCCACTGAACCCGAATGCCACCTCAGCGCCACATCAGCTTTTCTCTTTCCTACCCTCCTTACCCTAAAGTGGAGTACCACCTACCCACCGAACCCACCCTTACCCGTTGAACCCAACCCTATGTATATATGTGTATAGAGAGAGAGATATCCTCGGGTAAGGCCGGGTTCGTGAACCCGCACGCTGCTACCCGATGTGAAGCCCGCGCCCTTCGTACCGCCTACCTCCTTACCCTCTTGCTACCCGAATGGAACCCGGCCCTGGTACCCGAGAGCGGTACGCAAGGCCTTAGACCATCTCCATCAACAAACCAAACCAAACTTTTTTGAGGAATAGACAAAAATTTGCATTTAAAAAAAAGAAAAATGAAATTAATGCAAACCAAACTCACCCAAACCGTTTGCACCAGCAAACTTTGTTTGAGCATTATTTTATTAATAAAACAACATTTTTTAGATAAATTATATAATAGGTGGCTGACATGTGTGAATGGTACATGCGAAATAAACCACAGCGGGTTGTAATCTGTCCACAGTGGGCAGCGCAAGTGTACACTGTCCACTATGATCGTCACGGCAAGTAATAATCGGTAAAATACCGGAATCGTATCCACAGAGACTGGGCTATCAAGACAATACGGCTTTTGTGAGTTCCTTTCACGAGTTTCAATTAGAGAGGAAACAATATTTTGAGTTGGATTGGTGAAATAACTACTTTTAACGATTTTTACTAAAGATTTAAAAGATGGAATGTAGGTTAGATTTTCCCTAGATTTTATAATAAATACTTGATCTCAAAAGATGATCCTTGTAATTGAAGTCGGTCTTTTCGCTAGAAAAGCCCGGTTACAAAATACTCACACCGTTAAGCAAAAATCCCATACTAGTCGTACTTGTTGTTTTGTCAATGGTAATCTCAGAATGGACCCTCTCGGGCCTCGATGGAATGTGTAGAGACAAATACTCTAAGTGTTTTAAATACACAAATTAGCTTGTCTACTACTCCAGTGGGGAGAGATTAGCTCACTGTGCTGACCTCACTCTCGTAAGTGTCATAAGAATTCTTTCGAACTCCCTAGCATTATCCAAGCTCGTGTCACTGCGTTCTACCCATTTCTGAGTTGAGAACTGGACTTTTAGATCCTTACAAGTGATCGGCTTGTTCGCATCCTTGGGGTATTATCGAGAATGAATAACCAAAACAACAAATATTCCAAGTATAAAGATTACTCAAGAATTTTCTCTAAAATCTAGGTACTTCTCTTACCTACATCCCAAGGGATGTTTAACCTAACATAACTGGAGAAATTAAAACGAAAGATGAAGATTTAAACATGATTGAAAATAAAAGTGACTTTGAATTACCGCTCACAGTGGGGAACGTAAGCTGCCCACTGTTCGAGAATTACAACTGAAAATTAAACTAAGAATTTAAAGTGCTAGAAATTTAAACTACAAAGCTACAGAAAATTAAATCTAACTATGAAAGCTTTAGAGGAAATTAAATGCTAAGGATTAAGGTGCTTGCTAAAATTAAAGATAGATGATTCATTTAATGACCCAAGCCCTTCCTTTTATACACCAAGGAAAGAGCTTGGGTAATACCCAATGAGATCTTTTGACTTTGCATCAGCTGAGTTATGGGAGCACAAGGACCATTTGTGCCCCATGTTTCTTCTTTAACCAAGGGCTTGATGCTTCTATCCATGGGGTTCTTCAAAAAGTTGACTTTTAGGCTCTTAGGTATGAATATTAAATTCACTTTGCCATCTTCTTTAGGAGCAAGCCTAGAATAAAATAATCCCCATGCTTGTACTTGTTGCTGAACCTTCTAACTGCTCCCACCATGCTGTCTAACTCAGATTTCTTCTTTTTGTCTTTTCCAGCGGCAGCAGTGGGGAACCGGAGTGAGCACTGTTCACGTCACTGCAGATAAAACGTGAAAACTACCCAAAATCCACCAAATAATTTATTAAAGACCATGGTTCACTCCTTTTGCTTGTTTTCGTAAATCATACCAAGAATGGGGGTTTTTAGAAGTGAAATGGCTAAAATTGACAAATTAAAGTGAAAAATAAATGGAAATAATAACTCTAAAAATAGAGTTATCACAACCTCAAACTTAAACTATTACTTGTCCCCAAGTAATAAAAAGAAAGAAATAAAGTAGACAAAACGCACTAGAACTTTTTAGGGACTTACATACTTCTTGACTTGAATGGGCGTTGATCTCCTTCCTTCAATACTTCCTTCGGTTCAAACTTGAAAATTTCACTTTTGTGTTTGACGAAATCTTTTTCTTGTATTCCATTAATCAATAGGGCTTTCTTGGGTTTTATGGGTTTATGGCTTTGAATATTTTCCCAAGGGTTTTTGGCAAGTATTTTCAAACATGAACCGAAAATCTCGCTTGGAGATTTTTATTTCTAGAAGTGGCTGTTTTGGATTTTTCATTAGTATGTACGCACACTTTCAGGCTTTATTTTGGGTATGGCTATTTTTGTGAGAGTGGGTATTCTGATGGTCCAGAATAGGCACACCATCCTTTTTCTGGGAGTGAGCACTTTGATGGTCCAGAAAAGGCACACCATCAATTTTGTTAGTGACACTCCGTTTTTCTTCTGTTTTTGTATTTTTGTATTTTTTTTTTTTGGGAGGGGGTATGGCTTACCCACCTCAAACTTGGACTTCACAGTGTCCCCACTGTGGGCAAACTGGAAGTTCCCACCTCAAACTTAAAATCTCACAGTGTCCCCACTGTGACATTGAATTAACGAACAAAGGTGGTGGTTTGGGGTACAAAAAGGATCGTGTTTGGATGCGAAAAACGGCCTATATCATTTCATGGTATCAAGTTGAGATTCGTACTTACAAAAGGGACCTTTTTAAGTCGGAAGCCGAAAGTTGTACCTTGAAATGGAAGCGAGATCAAACAAGCATTCAAACAACAAATACGTTAGTACCCAAAAGTACCTACCCAGTGGTGGGATTTCATGCATTACAAACCAAAATAAGAATTCAGCAAAGTGTCAAAAGCCTAGCCAAAGGCATAAAATCAAACCAAACAGAAATTAAAATTGTTTTTGAGAGCAAAAGAGTGGAACCAAAGTTTTAACAAACCATTCAACGGGTCGGGGTGGCCTCTGGTGAACTAGCAGGAACGTCTTCATCAAATTCGTCCTCACTGTCATAAACTGGGCAGATATCCTTCGGAAATTCTGGTAGCTGAGCAGCTAGCATTGGGTTGGCCTCTTGCATCATCAGGCCCGTCACCTCATCCCGTTCTCTTGTATACATCCAAAATTTCTGCGTGGCCCGGTTCTGATATCGCTGCTCACTTTCTAGCAACTCGATCCTGTATGTGAGCTTCTTCAAAGCTGCCAAAATCTCTCCCATTTGGTTGCTGGACGAACCTGCCTCAGTCTGACGCCTCGATGTATCCGCAGTCCGCACATCATGCTCCTCAGCGATGATCACAGTGGGGTTAACAGTCCCCACTGTGGGGATATCTTCTGCCTGCTCGGGTGGAGGAGTGGTGACGTGCCGTCCCATCTTTCGGATGGTACCCACATTGATATTACTCGTGGAATCTAACCACTGGTCCTCCACAGCCGACGGTACACCTGCGTCTATCATCAATGAAGTAATAAGGCAAGGGAGGGGTAAAATTACCTTCTTCCGGGTACGTGCTTGATCGATGGCTCCATGCATGACAGTGCCTATGTTGATCCTTTTTCCCGTGAGGATGCAGTACAACAGCGCACACTTGTGCATCGACAAAGTGGTGTCGTGCGAAGTTGGGGCTAATGAAGCACGGAGAAACTGGAACCAAACGGCAGCCTCGGTAGTGAGAGAACTAGCGTTTAGGCACCGTCGTTGACCGTCCTTATTCCATGGTTTCCCTACAGCGGCTATCTCTCTTAAAATGAGGTCCTCACTTGCTGGAGTCATCTTCTTCAAGAATTGCGCAAACTCACAAATACCCGCATTTCCTCTCCCCAATACTCGGTTAATTTCCCCTGGATTGTAACAAACTTTCCTACCTCGAACTACCACAATTGGGTCTTTACTTTGAGAGGCCTCGGCGTAAAATTCACGCACAAGTGAGGCATTGGCACGTCGATTAGCAGCAGAAATAATCGACCAATCATGCACCACAATTCTATCCTTGACAAATGAATTAGCTTCAACGAAATCGGGGTCAAAACCCCTCTCTAATTTTAACTTTTGCTTGGCGATGCAGTCAAAATGGGCAGCCACCTCCGGAGAGGTGAACTGCCTGGGCACCCCACTGGGGGCATACTCAGTACCTACGATGGATTGATGTGGGTTTTGGGTTTGAATTTGTTCATCCCCACCATCAGTTTCCATAGACGATGAACTTAAAGAGGTTGCAGGGTTTTTACCTTTTCGTGAATCTTGCTTAGCAGGCCTCTTTGTCGGTGTTTTTCGTGCCCTGGCTACCGTGGATCTGGTAACAACTCTTCTCTTTTTTTCGGCTTGGGGAATAAGGTTCTCCCCACTGTGGATATCTCCTGAAACAGCACTCTTCTCCCTATCAAACTTGAACTTCTCATACTGACTTTGATAATTTTCCTCCACCTCTCTCTGCAACTTCTCATTCTCAGCAAACAAGTCTGCCTCAGCCTTCTTCCTCTCTTCCTCGAAGATCCTCTCCTTTTCTGCCCTAACTCTTGCCTCCTCTAGTTTCTTTTCTTCCTCTTCTTTTCGGACCCTTTCTTCTTCTTCTCTACGCCTTCTCTCGGCATCCTCCTTCCTCTTTCTTATGGCTTCCTTTCGTTGAATGTACTCCTCCTCCAATCGTCGCTCTTCCTCTTCGGTTTGCAGAGCCTCGGTGTCAAAAAGACTGGTGCTCGTGGTTGAGACGCGTGGAGAAGAAATAGCCTTCGGGCTTCGTTGTTTGGAGGAGCCTTCGTCTGGTGCACCAGATGTCATCGGTGCACTGGAAGTCGCCGGATTTTCGCCGGAGACCGGCGGCGGTTCGTTGAGGTCACCAGTGATGGTTTCTGGTGGGTTTTCGGTGTTACGACGGCGGACCGCCGCCCGGTTGGGTGCCTGAGGGTTTGAAATCGGCCTCTTGCTTCTAGCCATTGGAGGGAATTTGCTTCTGGTTCGTGTAAGAGAAATGGGGAAGAAAAAGATGGTTTTTGAATATTTTAAAGGTGGTTTTTGGGAAGTTAATGGTGGTTTTTAGGATTTTTGCAATGGGTTTAGGGTTGGACCGTCGGGTTTTAGGAGAGAGAGGGAGAGTACAATGATGGTTTTCTTGGAAAATGGAGAACTAATGACATGTGGCAGCAAAAGTTGATTAGTTGGCAGAAAAGGTGAAAGCTTGTTATCCTTGGGCCCCACAAATTGTCCCATCAACCGTCAGATTCCAGAGTGGGGAACGCAGTGATCAGCTTCTGCCCACTGCGAACCACTTTATTGACTTTTGCTTTAAAGCTCGGGATTTTCGCCTACACACATACAAGTAAACTACCCTTGCAATATTAAAAAGAACAAAAAGAATAAAAACACAGCAAACAACAGAAATAAAATATTTACAATTGGACCTGATGTTTCTTAACCATAGTGAGGTGGAGAGTGGGCAGGGATGTGGGCACTCTCATGCAGAAAATGCTTTACCCTTTGCCCGTTGACTTTAAAGGTCTGATCAGACTGTGGAGACTTTAATTCCACTGTTCCAAAGGGACTTACCTTGACAATGGTGTATGGTCCAGTCCATCTTGACTTGAGCTTACCCGGAAAAAGTTTTAGACGAGAGTTGAACAATAATACCTGCTGTCCTTCAAAAAATTCCCGATGATTGATCCTTCGGTCATGCCACATCTTGGTCTTTTCCTTGTATAACTTTGCATTTTCATATGCGTGATAGCGCATTTCCTCAAGTTCATGCAATTGCAAGGTTCTTTTAATTCCCGCGGCATCTTCACTCATGTTGAGCTCTTTTAAAGCCCAAAAGGCTTTATGTTCCAATTCGATTGGTAAATGGCAAGCTTTGCCAAATACCAACTTAAATGGAGACATTCCCAAAGGGGTCTTATATGCCGTGCGATACGCCCAAAGAGCGTCATCAAGCTTGCTGGACCAATCCTTTCGATGGGGTTTCACCACCTTTTCCAAAATTCCCTTGATTTCTCGGTTTGAAAGCTCCGCCAAACCATTAGTTTGGGGGTGGTAGGCGGTTGCTACCCTATGATGAATATCATATTTAGCAAGGACCGCGGTCATGACTTTGTTAACAAAATGGGATCCTTCATCACTAATTATTGCTCGTGGTGTTCCAAAGCGAGTGAAAATATTTTTTTGCAAAAACTTCACCACAGTGTTAGCGTCATTAGTGTGACAAGCAGCAGCTTCTACCCATTTTGAAACATAATCTACCGCTACTAAGATGTAGAAATTGTTGTTGGAATTTGGAAAGGGTCCCATGAAATCTATTCCCCACACATCAAAAATTTCCACCTCAAGGATATTGTTGAGGGGCATTTCATTTCGTTTTGATATATTCCCAGTGCGCTGACACTGCTCACAGTGACGAACAAACTCATGAGAGTCTTTGAACACAGTGGGCCAAAAGAACCCACTCTGCAAAATTTTCGCAGCAGTGCGTGTTCCTCCGAAATGACCTCCATAGTGGGATGTGTGACAGCCTTGGAGTAAATGTTGTTGATCACTCCCATGAACACATCGCCTCAACACTTGGTCCGTTCCTATCTTATATAAGAAAGGATCGTCCCAAATGTATTGACGAGTATCATACAAGAATTTTTTAAAAGGCTGTCCACTCATTCCATGGGGTCGTACTCCACTTGCTAAAAAGTTAGCAATGTCAGCATACCAAGGAATATCATGATGTTGGGCGACTAACAATTGTTCATCAGGAAAATTTTCTTTTACCGGAGTGGGATCTACAGTGCCCACTGTGGGCTCAAGTCTGGAAAGATGATCAGCGATCTGGTTACTTGTTCCTTTTCTATCGATGATCTCAAGGTCGAATTCCTGCAGCAACAGCACCCATCTGATCAACCTCGGTTTAGAGTCAGCTTTGTTGATCAAATATTTGATGGCTGCGTGATCGGTGTGTACTATGACCTTTGCTCCAATTAAGTAAGACCTGAAACGATCAAAAGCAAAAACTACTGCAAGTAATTCTTTTTCGGTTACAGTGTAGTTGATTTGAGCCTCGATCAAAGTCTTGCTTGCATAGTATATTGGATGAAAAATCTTATCTTTTCGTTGGCCTAGTACTGCACCTATAGCCCAATCGCTGGCGTCACACATGACTTCAAATGGGAGTGACCAGTCAGGAGTGGTCACTATGGGTGCAGTAACTAAGGCATTTTTGATTATTTCAAATGCGTCTCTACATTCTTTGGTAAAAACAAACTCTCTTTCATGTTGCAGCAGGTTACATAGGGGTTTAGTTATTTTGGAAAAATCTTTTATGAACCTCCTATAGAAACCTGCGTGACCTAAAAAACTGCGAATGCCTTTTACCGTTGTGGGCTCGGGAAGTTGGGAGATTACTTCTAGTTTTGCTTTATCAACTTCCAAACCCTTTTTCGACACAAGATGACCCAAAACAATGCCCTCTTCGACCATGAAATGACATTTTTCCCAATTTAGAATAAGGTCGTGGGTTTCACATCTCACCAAACTTTTTTCTAGATTCCTCAAACAGTTATCAAATGATGTGCCGATCACAGAAAAATCGTCCATAAAAACTTCTATGGTATCTTCTATCATATCAGTAAAAATGGCCATCATACAGCGTTGAAAAGTAGCGGGAGCATTACATAAACCAAAAGGCATTCTCCGGAATGCAAAAGTACCATATGGACAAGTAAAGGTGGTATTTTCTTGGTCCTCGGGTGCGATGTGGATTTGGTTATATCCGGAGTATCCATCTAGAAAACAATAAAATTCCTTTCCCGCTAATCTATCAAGCATTTGATCAATAAAAGGTAACGGGAAATGGTCTTTCTTTGTTGCTAGATTCAGTTGCCTATAGTCCATGCATATTCTCCATCCCGTAACAGTCCTAGTTGGAATGAGTTCGTTCTTTTCATTTGTGACCACTGTTGTTCCTCCCTTTTTAGGGACACATTGAACGGGGCTCACCCAACTACTACTGGCAATGGGATAGATAATACCAGCATCTAACCACTTCAAAATCTCTTTCTTAACTACTTCCTTCATGATGGGGTTCAACCTTCTTTGAGGTTGGACTTTTCCTGGGCGGTCACTCTCTAAGTTGATCTTATGTTGACATAAAGAGGGGCTAATTCCTCTAATGTCTGCTATGGTCCAACCAATTGCCTTCTTATGCTTCATCAACAATTCGATTAAAAGTTGTTCTTGATTTTCGCTAAGTTTGGACGAGATGATAACAGGAAGTTTGTTATTCTCGGCGAGATAAGCATATTTCAAATGAGGAGGCAATGGTTTAAGCTCTAACTCGGGAGGTTGTTCGATGGATGGTGGTTGGATCGTCCTATCCTTAAAGTCCAAAGGTTCAATAGATGCCACCATTTCGTTACACTCATCCTCAAAAGTATCTTCTGAGTCAGAGTGTTCACTCTCACTGCCCACTGTGGACAGTGAGTCGAAACAGTAGGATCCATGAATCGCACTCACAGCAAGGCAGTCCTCGGTGTCTATGTATTTAAGAGATTTGAAAACATTAAACTTTACTTCCTGGTCGTTGACTCTCATGGTGAGTTCTCCTTTGTGCACACCAATCAAAGTTCGTCCTGTCGCAAGGAAAGGACGTCCTAGAATGATTGGGATGTCTTTGTCGGCCTCATAGTCTAAAATCAGAAAGTCGGCAGGGAAGATGAATTTATCCACTTGGACCAAAACATCTTCAATCTTCCCTCTTGGATAGGCAATGGATCGATCGGCTAATTGTAAGGTCACGGTGGTGGGTCTAGCCTCTCCAATACCTAATCTCTTAAAAATTGACAAAGGCATCAAATTTATACTAGCGCCTAAATCACAAAGTGCTTGACCTACTTCTTGTCCTCCTATCGTGCATGGAATTGTGAAACTACCCGGGTCTTTCAACTTAGGTGGAATCTTGCTTGTGAGAAGGGCACTACATTCTTCGGTCAACGCCACAGTTTCAAACTCACCCAACTTTCGTTTTTTGTTCAAAATATCTTTTAAAAACTTAACATAGCTTGGCATTTGCTCAAGAGCTTCTACCAAGGGTATGTTAATGTGAAGCTGTTTGAAAATGTCTAAAAACTTTTTAAATTGAACATCAACATTTTTAGGCTTCATTCTTTCAGGAAAAGGTACACTTTTTGGGTCGATGTGAGTCTGAAGCGGAGTTAACCTTGGAATGGTAGGTTTAGGCAATGGCCCAAAAGTGGGGAGTTCAGGGACTTCCGTCCCCACTGTGGGGATCACAGTGACTTGAGGAGTGCCCATTGTGGGATGAGGTACAGCGGTGATTTGAGGCGATTCTTCATAATCGAAAACGATATCTTTCAGATCCTTTCCACTCCTAAGTGTTATGGCTTTGATTTGTTCTGGTCCCTTTCCTATTACCCTAGCATTTTCGGTATCACTAGGTAATGTCCCCGGTGGTCTATTCTTGACTTCGACGGCTAGTTGTCCTACTTGAGTTTCTATGTTCCTAATGGCCGCTTGAGTTTGGTTCATGAATCCTTTGAGCATTGATTCGAGTGATGGTTGAACCTCAGCATTATGAGATGGTCGTGGTTGGAATTGTTGGGAGGATTGACCTTGGTGAAAGTTTTGTGGGTGCTGCCCACTGTGGTGTGAGGATTGCCCACTGTGATGTGATTGAAATCCAGGGGGGTTGTGTGGTCTTTGAGCATGACTCGCCCCGTGGGGTTGGAGTCCTTGGTTTCCAGACCACGAGAAATTTGGATGATTCCTCCAACCTGGATTATAGGTCTGTGAGTATGGGTTGTTGCGCGGGTTGGTTCCTATGACATTAATAGCCTCTGGATTTGCTGGACAAAAATCAAAAACATGCTCGTCCCCACAGTAAGAGCAGTTCTCAGTGAGATGTGCAGTACCCACTGTGGGATTAAGTTGTCCTCGATTTTGGTTCAACACTATTTTTGTTAAGGCCACTAACTGTGCATTCATTGTTTTAAGCGCCTCATTATCAATGTTGGTGGACTTTGGTGCAGGCGTTCTCGGGTTGGACCAGTCGGTGTTGTTATTGGACACTTTCTCTAAAATCTGATATCCTTCATTATAGGTTTTGCTTGTGAAAGTTCCTCCTGCTGTTGCATCTAAGATGATTTTGGCTGCGTTGGACAGACCATTGTAAAAGGTCTCCAACTGAATGCAATGTGGGATGCCATGGTGTGGGCATTTTCGGAGTAAATCTTTAAACCGCTCCCATGCATCCGAAACAGCCTCATCTTCGTCTTGTCTAAACAAAACAATATCATTTCTCAGCCTCATGTTTTTGGTTGGAGGAAAATACTTTTGTAAAAATTTATCCGCAAGCTCTTGCCACATGGTTATTGAATGAGGTGCATGCGCATTTAGCCATGACTTAGCCTTGTCCCTTAAAGTAAAAGGAAAAAGTCTTAGCCTTAAAGCTTCCTCACTCACACCTTGTAGCTGAAAAGAGTCGGTCATTTCCAAAAATGATTTTAAGTGCGAATGCGGATCCTCAGATGGTGATCCTCCAAACTGACCCATGGCTTGGATCATTTGAAACATCACCGGTTTGAGTTCAAAGTGTGGTGTTTGAAGGTTGGGTCTTAGAATCCCGGAGCTTAAATCACTAACTCCAGTAGTTGCATAATCCCTTATCCCTCGATCTTTGCTATCAGCAATCGTCACTGTGGTTTCCACTAATGGAGGTGGTGGTGGTTGACCGCCCACTCCTGCCATATTTGCGGTGGGGTTCACAGGGAGTTGTTGATTTTTCTTCTTGTTTTTACGTCTTTTTCGAAAAGTCCTTTCTATTTCAAGATCGATTGGTTCCAAAGGTCCGTGTTGTTGCCTTGGCATACAACACGATCGGTGCTAGAAAAACGAGTTACTCGGGCTCAAACAAAAACTAATGTCTTGAGATTTAAAAATCACGCCAGTCCCCGGCAACGGCGCCAAAAACTTGACATGTGTGAATGGTACATGCGAAATAAACCACAGCGGGTTGTAATCTGTCCACAGTGGGCAGCGCAAGTGTACACTGTCCACTATGATCGTCACGGCAAGTAATAATCGGTAAAATACCGGAATCGTATCCACAGAGACTGGGCTATCAAGACAATACGGCTTTTGTGAGTTCCTTTCACGAGTTTCAATTAGAGAGGAAACAATATTTTGAGTTGGATTGGTGAAATAACTACTTTTAACGATTTTTACTAAAGATTTAAAAGATGGAATGTAGGTTAGATTTTCCCTAGATTTTATAATAAATACTTGATCTCAAAAGATGATCCTTGTAATTGAAGTCGGTCTTTTCGCTAGAAAAGCCCGGTTACAAAATACTCACACCGTTAAGCAAAAATCCCATACTAGTCGTACTTGTTGTTTTGTCAATGGTAATCTCAGAATGGACCCTCTCGGGCCTCGATGGAATGTGTAGAGACAAATACTCTAAGTGTTTTAAATACACAAATTAGCTTGTCTACTACTCCAGTGGGGAGAGATTAGCTCACTGTGCTGACCTCACTCTCGTAAGTGTCATAAGAATTCTTTCGAACTCCCTAGCATTATCCAAGCTCGTGTCACTGCGTTCTACCCATTTCTGAGTTGAGAACTGGACTTTTAGATCCTTACAAGTGATCGGCTTGTTCGCATCCTTGGGGTATTATCGAGAATGAATAACCAAAACAACAAATATTCCAAGTATAAAGATTACTCAAGAATTTTCTCTAAAATCTAGGTACTTCTCTTACCTACATCCCAAGGGATGTTTAACCTAACATAACTGGAGAAATTAAAACGAAAGATGAAGATTTAAACATGATTGAAAATAAAAGTGACTTTGAATTACCGCTCACAGTGGGGAACGTAAGCTGCCCACTGTTCGAGAATTACAACTGAAAATTAAACTAAGAATTTAAAGTGCTAGAAATTTAAACTACAAAGCTACAGAAAATTAAATCTAACTATGAAAGCTTTAGAGGAAATTAAATGCTAAGGATTAAGGTGCTTGCTAAAATTAAAGATAGATGATTCATTTAATGACCCAAGCCCTTCCTTTTATACACCAAGGAAAGAGCTTGGGTAATACCCAATGAGATCTTTTGACTTTGCATCAGCTGAGTTATGGGAGCACAAGGACCATTTGTGCCCCATGTTTCTTCTTTAACCAAGGGCTTGATGCTTCTATCCATGGGGTTCTTCAAAAAGTTGACTTTTAGGCTCTTAGGTATGAATATTAAATTCACTTTGCCATCTTCTTTAGGAGCAAGCCTAGAATAAAATAATCCCCATGCTTGTACTTGTTGCTGAACCTTCTAACTGCTCCCACCATGCTGTCTAACTCAGATTTCTTCTTTTTGTCTTTTCCAGCGGCAGCAGTGGGGAACCGGAGTGAGCACTGTTCACGTCACTGCAGATAAAACGTGAAAACTACCCAAAATCCACCAAATAATTTATTAAAGACCATGGTTCACTCCTTTTGCTTGTTTTCGTAAATCATACCAAGAATGAGGGTTTTTAGAAGTGAAATGGCTAAAATTGACAAATTAAAGTGAAAAATAAATGGAAATAATAACTCTAAAAATAGAGTTATCAGTGGCAAAATTTAATTGGTTGGTTTAGATTTTATTAGGATAAAACTTATCTGATTAAAAAGATAACTTTAATAAAAAAATTAAAAATTAAAAAATATACCAAAATTCATATTTTTCAATTCCCTACAAATAGAGACCAATTTTGACATATTTTCAATTGTAAGTTTTTTATATTTATTTTCAATTGTAAGTTTTTTATATTTATAATTATGTTTTAAAATATGAAATTATTTTTATTTATTTTTTATTTAAAGTTAAAAGATATATATATATATATATATATATATATATTCTAAAATATTAAATATATAATTTTTAAGATTGGTTTGGATTGTGAATAAAGTATAAAAAAAAGTTAGATTGGAATTGAAGATTAGATATGTGGAAGAGAGAGAAATTAGTTTTTTAATAAAGATTGGTTTGGTTTGGTTTGTGAATAAACATAGTCTTAGAAACCTAATCGCATCGGAGCTAACTGTGACACTACTTCTACTGAAATTTGGAGAAACGATCCTCGTGGCCCCAAGGTAGGTTTTTATTGCCATTAAAATAAAAAAATTAATCGAATCGATTGTTACGATTTCGTTAATTTTTCTGGACAAATACTGAAATTCGAATTGAATTTGAATGTTTTGCAGTCATGTGTAATGCTTGTGGATGATTGAGATAGGCAATGTGGCATACGCCGACAGCAGGGACAATGGTGTGGCATCGCCAGGAAGAATGGAGATGCCATTATTGTCTGGTTTTGTTAGATACTGTACGATGAGGAATGTGTGGTTTTGTTATATACTGAAATAATGAAGAAATATCAAGAAACATGTCGCCACCAACGAATTTTCTGTATATCGGGACGTTGGAGCCATCAAGATCAACAAACCCTAATATGTTAGTCAATCAATTTCAACAATTTATCACTAGGTTTCTGATTTTGTTTAATATGAGAAACCATATCTGGGTTTTTTTTTTCTAAAACTGTGCTTGATTTATGGGGTGAAATAACATATAGAAGAAACCTATGTTTGGTTTCATGGGGTGAAATAATATATAGCGTTTGGTTTCATGTGGCGAAATAATAAATAATGTTTGGTTTCATGTAGTGAAATAACATACAGTGTTTCATTTCATGTGGTGAAATAACATGTAATGTTTGGTTTTATGCGGTGAAATAACATATATATGAAATATCATATTTATGAAAACTTTTTTTTATTTCATGAGGTAAAATAGTATATGTTTCATATAGTGAATCTCAGTTACCAAAATGACTATTATGCCCTTTTCATGTGGTGAAACAACTTTTAATTAAACCCATATGATCAAAACCAAATTACGACTTAGATGTGTTCTCATGGTTCTCAATAGTTTTTGGTTCTTGTTGGACAACCTAGGGGGGGGTAAGGTTGTATTTAAAATCTTTTACTTTCAAAAAATTCTTTTATAAATAAATACAGTACTGAAACAGTATAAATAAATCAGAGTATAGAAATAATAAATATACAACAATTATATAAACAGATATAATTAAAATGCACAGCGGAATAAATAAAGAGATAAAGGTTAGAGATACTTGACACGGAGATTTACTGATTTACCACCAACTGTGATAAACCAGCAGCCGAGACACTTCCCGACACGATCCAATAAATGTATTCTTTACGGTAGAATACAAACCAAGTACAAAGGTAACGTAATTGATTCTCAAGCTTCTGCTATGAGATGTACAGGATCACACACCCGTTATTCAAATGCTTACAAGAGGAGTATAACTCACAATGGGTAATCACTCTTGTATAATATCTCACACTTGGATATTTTATAAAAAATGTTTTATAAAATATATATTATAAATAGATGAGAGAGCTGAGAGTTGCTGTTTGTTGTTGCTGTGTGGTCTGGTCTACTTTTTCTCTTCTCCAGCATGCATGTATATATATCAGGAAGCTCCAACGGCATTGTGCATCCGCGGTATACCGCCAAATGCACGCGGTATACCGCCGTCAGAAAAAGTAACTGACACACCAACGGCTACATGCAAAGTTGACTTCTGGAATTACGTACCCGCGGTATACCGGCTGGGACTCGCGGTATACCGCCGTCAGAAAAAGTATTATCAACCAATCAGAGAAGCACACGGAACCTGCCGCGGTATACCGGCTGAACACCCGCGGTATACCGCCAAATGTGTACCCGCGGTATACCGGGTATTCTCCACGGTATACCGGCGTCAGAAAAGACACCTTCCAGGACTGCAACCAAATCTTGCTGGATCTTCTTAAAACAAAAACTTATTTAGTTAAAATCAATTATGGTTTTTTAGAAATATCCAAGTGGTATATTATTTTAGGGTGTTTATCATTATTAGTTATAAACAATGATGACGACGTAAACACTTCCGTCTTGAACCCTTCAGTTTAAATCTTCGTGTTCTTCAACAACTGCACACTTGGATTAAATTGTTAGATAAACAATAATACGGTGTGTTTGTAATCATCAAAATAAATATATATAAATATATAGAGATGTGGTACACTTGCACCAACAATCTCCCCCTTTTTGATGATGACAAACACAACCGCTAAGCATGAGCATATGCGGTTTCTCTCCCCCGTTTGTCGAAACAAAAAGGGTCAAGAAAGACGGTATGCTTCCCTCGAGAGATGCTCCCCTTCAAAATATGCATATAATTGAGGTAGCATAAACTCATGGGTAAAAGAGCTAAAACGCTCCCCCTCAAATTAATAACGATATCAATTTGATTTTATAAAATTTGAGGGATAAAATAAAATGCAAAAAGCAATAGAGACAAAGATATACAAACCAATACGAAACACTTGCACCAAAACGGATCTTAAGGCTTCAATTTTCGGTTAATTTTATGTGATAAAAAAAAAATCACCACGTATTATGACCTCGTCAGGTAACCACGTATTATAACCTCGGCAGGTAACCACGTATTATAACCTCGGCAGGTAACCACGTATTATAACCTCGGCAGGTAACCACGTATTATAACCTCGGCAGGTAACCACGTATTATAACCTCGCCAGGAAACACGTATTATATCCTCGCCAGGAAACACGTATTATAACCTCGTCAGGAAACCACGTATTATAACCTCGTCAGGAACCACCTACAAAAGGCAAAGAAAATTTTTGTGGTACCCTTTTCTTATGGGTCCTTTTAACAGTTAGTATAAAACATAAACTGCAAAAAAATATGTTGTCGACATAAAACAAACACGACAAACATATAAAGCCATATAAATGGTTTAAAACCACAAACGCATCCCACCGGGATTATCAACATTAAACATTCCTTTCGGAATCCATTTTCTAACCATTTTAATTTTACGATCGTATTCATCATAGACGTAAAAAGAAGTATGCGGATTAACATTTTTCTTAGGATTCGCAAACTTATTATTATACATAAACGCATGTGATTTTCTCGACATATAATTCACATAATTCATTTTAGGAACATACGGAGGTTTTTGCGTTTTATTTTTAACAACAAATTTAGGTTTTTCAAAAACCTTTTTAATTTGCATACAATCACATTTTTCAATACACGTATTTGAACCAATGCCTTTTCGGCAATTTATACGATTAGGCATATTTAGCATTTTAAGCACTTTATCATTGCTACTATTAAAAGCATTTGCTAATAAGTCATTTTTCTCATGCGATTTACATTTAGCATTTAAACATGCAACTTCATTTTCAAGAGACTCGCATTTTGTACATGCAACACTTTCATTTTTATTTTCACTTAAGCATGCAATTTTATCATTTAAAATAACACAAGATTTACAAACATCTTTTTCACTTAATTTATTTTCTAATTTAGTGATAACATCTAAATCATGAGCAGATTTTTGTTTACCGTCATCTATTTCCTTTTTATATACAGATACGGTTTCTTTTAAATTAGAAATTTCATCTTTATATTTATTTGCGAGAGCAGCCATATCATGAAATGATTTATATAATTCGTCAAGATTATTTTCATCGTCACTATAATAATTATCACTATAATTATTATCATAATTATTTTTAGAAGAATATGATGAAGATACCTCATTATCATGGTCGGCCATGAAACAAAAATTTTTGGCCTCATTTATGCTTGCGCTCAACGCGCCTCCAACTAAAGCTTTTGGTGTGTTGATTTGTTTTGCTCGTTTCGGACACACACTTGCATAGTGATCCTTGTCACCACACACATAGCAAAAGCCTTTCTTTTTATTGGCTTTTTCATCGTCGCTAGATTCGTCATATTTGTCTTCACTTTTATGGACGTTGCGACTTTGGTTTTTACCACCACGACGGTAGTCTCCATTTTCTTGAAACCTATCATTTTTGGCAAACTTTTTGTTAGATAAAAGTTTAGAAAGTTTTCTTACCAACTTGACTAAATCGTCAAGATTTTCGGGTTCGTCATCGGATGAGCTAGCTTCTTCCTCCTCTTCCTTTTCCTCTTCTTTTGAGGCAACGACTTTGAGAGCGATGGATTTCTTTTTGACTTGCTCCCGGACTTGATTTCTTTTTAGTGCGATTTCGTGCACTTTAAGATTGCCGATGAGATCATCGAGCTTCATCGTTGCGAGATCTCGGGAGTCTTCTAAAGATGTAATTTTTGCCATCCACTCCGAAGGTAGTGCTCGAAGAATCTTCCTTACATAATCTTCATTAGGATAAGTACGACCTAATCCTTGTAAAGTAGTCATTATGAGGTTAAATCTTTTAAACATAGAATCGATAGACTCATCTTGAGTCATCTCGAACATTTCATAATCATGAACTAGAATATTTATTTTACTGCTTTTGACTTGCGTGTTTCCACGATGAGTGTCATTTAAACTTTGCCAGATTTCATTAGCAGTTTCATAAGTATAAACTCTTTCTATTTCATCAGAATTTAAAGCAGCATATAACATGTTTTTAGCTTCAAAATTTAAACAATACGAAGCTTCATCAGTGGGAGTCCACTCTTTAGAATCTTTTTCAACAATAAGATCATTTACGATTTTGGTTGGAATAAAATTTCCTTTTTCAATAATTTCCCACATCTTTCTATTTTTGCCACGCACGTGACATTCAAATAATTTTGCCCAAAGACCAAATTTTTCAGTATCAATAATAGGAGGTTTTGAAAACAAAACAGTTTGTTGAGCCATTATATAAAAGATATAACTTTAAAAATTTAAACAGATAATTTTTTTGAAAGCCCCGCTCTGATACCAAATGTTGGACAACCTAGGGGGGGGTAAGGTTGTATTTAAAATCTTTTACTTTCAAAAAATTCTTTTATAAATAAATACAGTACTGAAACAGTATAAATAAATCAGAGTATAGAAATAATAAATATACAACAATTATATAAACAGATATAATTAAAATGCACAGCGGAATAAATAAAGAGATAAAGGTTAGAGATACTTGACACGGAGATTTACTGATTTACCACCAACTGTGATAAACCAGCAGCCGAGACACTTCCCGACACGATCCAATAAATGTATTCTTTACGGTAGAATACAAACCAAGTACAAAGGTAACGTAATTGATTCTCAAGCTTCTGCTATGAGATGTACAGGATCACACACCCGTTATTCAAATGCTTACAAGAGGAGTATAACTCACAATGGGTAATCACTCTTGTATAATATCTCACACTTGGATATTTTATAAAAAATGTTTTATAAAATATATATTATAAATAGATGAGAGAGCTGAGAGTTGCTGTTTGTTGTTGCTGTGTGGTCTGGTCTACTTTTTCTCTTCTCCAGCATGCATGTATATATATCAGGAAGCTCCAACGGCATTGTGCATCCGCGGTATACCGCCAAATGCACGCGGTATACCGCCGTCAGAAAAAGTAACTGACACACCAACGGCTACATGCAAAGTTGACTTCTGGAATTACGTACCCGCGGTATACCGGCTGGGACTCGCGGTATACCGCCGTCAGAAAAAGTATTATCAACCAATCAGAGAAGCACACGGAACCTGCCGCGGTATACCGGCTGAACACCCGCGGTATACCGCCAAATGTGTACCCGCGGTATACCGGGTATTCTCCACGGTATACCGGCGTCAGAAAAGACACCTTCCAGGACTGCAACCAAATCTTGCTGGATCTTCTTAAAACAAAAACTTATTTAGTTAAAATCAATTATGGTTTTTTAGAAATATCCAAGTGGTATATTATTTTAGGGTGTTTATCATTATTAGTTATAAACAATGATGACGACGTAAACACTTCCGTCTTGAACCCTTCAGTTTAAATCTTCGTGTTCTTCAACAACTGCACACTTGGATTAAATTGTTAGATAAACAATAATACGGTGTGTTTGTAATCATCAAAATAAATATATATAAATATATAGAGATGTGGTACACTTGCACCAACAGTTCTCACATGATTTAACCCATATATATATATATATATATATAGGGTCCCCTTCTTTTGTTAACCAGTGCATATATGCACATCAGACAATTGTAATATGTGCATATATGCAATGCCCCGATGTGCATATATGCAATACATGAAAAAGTTAACAAAAGAAGGAGACCCTATATATATATATATATATATATATATATATATATATATATATATATATATATATATATTTAAAAAGAATTGTTTTTACTTGGATTGAAGTTAACTAATAAATAGGTTTATAATGTTTTAAATATTCTTTTTAACTGGATTGAAATTAAAGGAAAATAATTTAAACTTGCTACTCCAATTAGAAACCCAAAAATACGCCTAAGTCACAATAATGTCAAAGATATCCGCCTTCTTTAGCTTGGTCTCGCCAAAATTGGTCACGTTCCGGAACGACCATATGTACCGAAGCATAGCGAGAATAACATCCTCAAAACACATTTTCTCCTCTTTCTTCACCCGCAAATTAGAAAATCATGTAATCCAAGCCGCATAGGAACTAAACACCGAGATATCCAAATGCCACCATCTACCAATCTGTCTCCAAATCTACGTTGCCAAAGAGCACGAAAAAAAACAAATGATCCCCCGACTCCAAACCCACGTCACATAGCGGACAAAGCAAAGAGCCAACATCAATACCTCTCGTATCCAAAGTATCCCGAGTGGTTATCCTGTTCAAACCCAAACGCCAACCAAAAACATTGATTTTAATAGGAACTAGTCGGTTCCATCTAGTTCCATCTGGAATCAATTTAATTTATAGTAGAGGAAACGGTAAAAGAACCTGATCCATCCAAAGACCACACCCACCGATCTTTCTGATTAGAAATCACAAACGCTGCAACTTATCCCTCAAGGAAGAAGATTGTGCCAATTCTTCTCCCCTCGGTTCCCTTAGAAAATAACCAAACCAATCCTCGTTCATTACCCGCTTTTTGACCGTAACCTCTTTATCATGCTCCAAAGCATACAGTCTCGGATATTCCAGTTTCAAAGGCCCATTTCATAACCAAGTATCGTGCCAAACGAAAGTAGCTGATCCGTCTCCTACTTTTTTCTTACAAAAAGACAAAAGATCCACATTTTTACCCCATAGATGGATAAAAGCCTTCAAAAATCGCCAACCATGTTGAGTTCGAACCCACATAAGATAACACTGTTCCAATCCGGCCATTTGCACCATGTATCGATTGAACAACTTTAACCCACATCGCCTCTTGATCAACTCAAAATCTTCACGCCCATTCTAAAAGTAAGGACCTATCAAATGCAAATAATCTTCCTATACTAAAACCACATTTTTTTTGCTAGCCATACTTTTATCCCATTTAACCCAAGACATCTTATCATCATCCATCTCACCTCCCACAAAGAATCGATTCCGAATGGATTCTAACAGTTTGACAACCGAAGATGGCATCTTAAACAAGGACATATAATATGTCGGAAGACTCCCCAACACATATTTGATATCCAAAGGGGGTTAAGACAAGTGACCCACATACAATGTTTTAACCTTCCAATTCGACAATTTGGCAAGGAACTTGTCAACCACCACCTTCCATCATTGGGGCATGGATATATTTTCTCCAACAAGTAATCCTAGATAGCAAAAAGGATTCGAATGAGCAGATCCTACTAAAGACGCAACTTCCGCTACCTCGTTGAAGTCGACACCAACTCCAAAAAGCTTACTTTTGAGGAGATTAATTTTAAGTCCCGAGACTAGAAAAAAAACATCTAAGATGTGGTGAGAAATATGGTACTGACCATTACCAACCCGCACTCCCCGAAATAAGTCTTCCTCAATCGCTTCATTCATGTTCACATTAAAGCCCTTCTATTGCCAAAATGAAAAGAAAAGGAGAGAATGGATCACCTTGTCTTAACCCCCTTTGGATATCAAATTCTTTTGTTGGCGAACCATTTACTAAAACCGAGCTCGTTGAATTCAATAAACATCCAGCAATCCACCCTCGCCATTTAATGTCAAATCCCATCTTTTCAAGAACACAATCAAGCAATCCCAACGGAAAGAATCATATGCTTTTTCAAAATCAACTTTGAAAACCATAAGATAATGTTATATGTATTGTCCATGCATTTATTTGTTGGTTTAATTGATGATTTTACTACAATCAAATTAGTTGATATTTATGTGTGAATATTTAACAAGTAAATTTTTAGAATTTATTTATTGCGCACATATATGTTGCACTTAATATTCACATAAATGTATACTCAAACATCGATTTATAGTTCATACTCACTTTTGAACGTGTAGACAGGTAGTTGATATTCACAATTAATACTCACAAGTGAACGAACTTATCGATAAAACATATAATTAATACTCACGAGAAGTATTTTGCTAGTCGGTTATGTCTTCCGCACGTTGGAGATAGTAACAATTATTGAGTTTTAGTAACACTCGACTTTAACCTAGACTTTATGTAAAGCTTAGTTTATCTTTTGTTGGCATAAAATCTAGATTTTTTATAAGAGGAAATTAAGTAGTGAATTATAGGGAGGTATTTAACTTTTATTTGATGTTTTGTTGAACTTTTTCATTAGTCGCTCTTTCAAAATTCAGAACGTTATCCTACCCTAGACTTTATGTAATGTTTGGTTTATCGATCATTTGTTGATGATTAATCTACATTTACCATTTGAGGTAATCAATTGCTGATCTATAGAAAGAGATTATCCTTTATTTGATGTGTTATAAAAAATTTAAATTAGTCGATCCCCCCCCCCCCAATTTTTTGTGTGTTAAATCTTTGTTCTTCGAGAACTAATTATTAACAATTTGTTAAGGTTTAATGAAGATACTTGGGAAACTACATCTCAAATGGTCAAGAATTTAATGAAACAAAATGATATTTTAGAGAAAATATGTGCTCTCAATAAGCAACATATCCAACAGGAGCATATACCAACTGAAATAATCTTATGCTCCTTCATTCTCTAGAACAACGGCAGGATCAATTGGATGCGCAACATTCAATAAGTTGGGTGTTCAAGTTGATGAAAAGTTTGATAGCCCATTCGATGCTACTGAGAGAAAGACTTTGTATGTGGTAGCGGATTAATTTGGGCAAAAGCAAGTTGTATGGGGTTGGAGTAGATGAAGAAGAACTTCAGATGTAGGCTAGAGGGTTACGATGTGGTAGTGGATTACTTTCGTTCTCGTATCTTGGGCTACCAGTCGGCGCTTCGATGAGAAAGATCGAAAGTTGGAAGCCTGTTTTGGAAAAAGTAAAGAATAAATTAGCAATTTAGAAGTCGAAACTAATTTCTTTTTGCGGAAGGTTAACCTTGGTAAAAGCGGTCCTTGGAAGTGTTTCTCTATATTACTTCGTACTGTTTCGATCCCCGAAATGAGTGATCAGTGAGTTAGAGAGGGTGAGGAGTCGGTTCTTTTGGGGATGAGGCAAAGGGTCAAGCGATAAATCTGGGATGGCTTGGGTAAAATGGGAGAGGGTTTTAAGAGAGTTTAAGAAAGGTGGTCTGAGTGTAGGGAGTTTGCAGGCGTCTAATTGGGATCTTTTGGGTAAACGGTGGTGGAGGTTTGCAAAATAGAAAAAGGCTTTTTGGGTCAAAGTAATGAAAAGCATATATGTGGTTGATGGGGGTTTTAAGAGAGAAACAAATGGGAGGAGGGTTAGCAAGTCGGCTTGGTCGAACATTATTCGGATAGGTCATGAATTAGAGAAGGAGGGGATTAGTTTCGCAACTTCGTTCGGGAAAGAGGTAGGGGACAGTCAAAAAACAAGGTTGTGGGTTGATAAATGGGCAGAAAAAAAAGAGTTGGGGGACAGATTTAAAATATTATTTCAATTGGAAACTAAAAAGGAAGTCAAGGTAGCGGAAAGAGGGCTGTGGAGATGTGTACATTGGGTTTGGGAATAGGCATGGAGGAGAGAGCCGAGAGGTAGGACTTCGGAGAACTTGAAGAATTCCAAAACCTTATGTAAGAAAGACATCCAAATATGGGTAAAGCCGATCAACCAAAATGGTGGTTACATGGAGATGAGAAGTTCTCGGTACAAAGACTCAAGAGTCTAGTAGATTAAAAGGTGGCGGCAGCAGGGGAGAACTTTGGGGGAGACTAGGTGGTCTACGTTGGTGCCGAAAAAAGTAGGTGTTTTTGTTTCGAGGGCGAGTTTAGGGAGACTTCCGTGTCGAGGAGTACTAGACAAGATGGGAATGTATTTTCATTCCCTTCTTTGTCCGAGATGCGGTGTCGAGGTAAAATCGGTGGATCATGCTTTGGTTAGGGGAACAGAAGTCAATCTTGTGTGGAAGGAAGTGTTTAAATGGTGGAGAATTTCGAAAGATGTAATTAGTTCGTTAACCGATATTATAGATCAAGAACCTCGATCGGATGAAAATGATCTTTTCATGAAAATTCGGACAACGGCTTTGTGGAATGTCTTATACTCAATCTGGGCACATCAAAACCAAATAGTTTTTAAGGAGGAGAAACGCACAATAATAGATTTGGTCTTGAGTTTCAACGTCAAAGTTACGAGTGGATCTCAAGAGGAACTTGGGGCATGAAAGTGGATTGGGCAGCTTGGATTTCGAACCAGCGAAGTCCGTGTGCTGATTGTGTTTGGAGCTGCCTCGACAGTGTGTATGGGGGTTGCTCGGTCGCAAGTTGATGTCAAGTCTGGTTGTGAGTTTGTTCTTCCGTTAGGGTAGCGTTCTTTGCGTAGTGTAACTTCTGTTTGTGCTGGTTTGCTCCTCGCAAATCGGAGATGAGGCTTGGTTTGGGATCATTATTTTTGGTCCGCTTGTTTGGTACTATTGTTTCCGTTGTATTGTTTTGCTTGTGGTTGGTAATAAAAGTGCCTTTGCCTTTCAAAAAAATAACTTTGTATGTATACAAAGGATTTCACTTACAAATTTTGTAATTGTCTTTGCAAGCCATGTCTACATCCCCCACCTTTTTTTTCTTATTGTTTTTAATTGTTTAAATAAACTATATTTAAAAAAATATATTTCTATGAATTAATAATGTTAATTTATGTTTTTAATTAAATTAATGGTTCTTGTTTAAAAAATATTCTATGTATGTATATATATTATTTTTGAGTGAATTGTGGATTTGGTCATGTGGTTTTGTGTTTTCTTTGACTATGGTACTCATTCTATGTTGATTATGGATATGGTCCCTATGATATGCAATATATTGTGGCTAGGGTCCCTTAACACTAACACCGTTATGTTTAAAATGTTTAAACTTTAATTTTGGTCCCTATGGTTTATTGAAGTTTTTGAAAGTGGTCCGTGTGGTTTATTATTATTTTTACATTTTCCTTTAAAAACTAATATAAATATAAATATTATCAAAAAAAATAAAAATATATTATCTAATTCATATATATATATATATTTATTTGTTAAAAATTTATAATTTTTTAATTATATTTTCATATATATAACTAATATTTATTTTTCTTGATCGATCTCGTTAATATTTTCATATTTAAAATATATAAATAATATATATTTATTAAGATTTTATAATTAATAAATATAATGTTTAAAATTTAAATTTTGACATGAAACATTAAATTTAAATATTATATAATTTTAATAAATATATATTATATATCCCTTTAATATGAAAGTGTTGATGAGGTACATCAAAAAAATATAATATTAATTCTATACATGAAAATATTTTAAAAAATTATAATATTTTTAATATATATAAATATTAATTAGATAATATATTTTTATTTTTAATAATATTTATATTTATATATATAATATATAATTATATTTTATTAATATATATAAATAAGTTTTTCTATTTTTAATATATATATATATAATATATATAATTATATTTTTATTAGTTTTTAAAGGAAAAATGTAAGAATAATAATAAACCAAAGGGACCACTTTCAAAGATTTCTATAAACCATAGGGACCAAAATTAAAGTTTAAACCTTTCAAACTTAACGGTGTTAGTGTTGAGGGACCCTAGCCACAATATATTGCATACCATAGGGACCATATCCATAATAAACATAGAATGAGGACCATAGTCAAAGAAACCACAAAACCACAGGACCAAATCCGCAATTCACTCATTATTTTTTAAATAAAATATAAATACTATAGTTAAATTAATTTAAATATTGAATATTATAATTATCTAAAATTAAAATTATACATATTAAAACATATAATATTAAAGACTGCTTTTATGAGAATCCGACATACAATGACGATGTATTTCGACGTAGATCTCAAATGTGGAGACCATTATTTCTTCATACAGTTGAAGGTGTGAAGAATCATGATCGATACTTTGAAAGTGGTATCGATGTTCCAGTAGATTAAAAATATCAGCACTTGAGAAGTGTGTTGTTGTGATATGAATATTAGCATATGTTGTAGATGCATATGTCGTTGATGAATATTTACGAGTCGGTGAAACCACAACAATAAAATGTGTTAAGAAGTTTGTATAAGCTATTATTGCAGTGTTTTGTGACGAGTATTTACGAAGGTCAAATATCGTTGACCTTCAATACTTTATATTGGATAGCAACGCGGTTTTCCAGGTATGTTAGGAAATATCGATTGTATTGCATTGGGAGTTGAAAAATTGTCTCATGCGACAGGCATTTTTGCTAGAGGGGATAATAAAACTCCAACTATTATGTTAGAATTGAAGCAATTCTTCACAAGGTTTGTGGGTATGACATGTTTTTTGGGTTCTACATACATTAAGGTGATGTTTGTTTTTTAAGAGGTGCTGACGTTTGAAGTCTAATCTCACTTCTGATTTTCAAGAGGTGCCGCTGAAGTCTGAAATCTAAATCAATAAGAATGTTTGTTTTTGTAAACTGACAAACGTTTGAATATGTATAATTTTTTTATTTATCCCTAAAAAAATCAACGTAAGTACGTCAATTGAAGTGAACATCGATGATCGAAGAAAAAATGAAAAAAAGAAACAAAAAAAGATGTTGGCAAATTTGCGAGGCTGTGGAGTTTTAATCATAACTCACACAACGAAGCTCTGATTTAAGTGATTCAAAATGTTCTGGAAAGCCAACACAGAGATCTATGATTTTTAGTTTTGCGTTTTGGCAAATTCGGGGTGCATATGGGCCAAAACTGACGTTGAAACTGAAAGAAATGGTGTTGAACATAAATAAGAGGAGATTGAGAGATAAGCTTACCACTTTTTTTTCCAGACCATATTAAGTGATAAGAGGCTCTGAAAATGAAAAAACAAACAAGGCCTAAATGTTATCAATCTACTAGATCGTTCTTCTATCTTCCAGGAGGTCTTAGAAGGGAAAGCATTAGAAGTTAACTTCTCTGTTAATTAATGGTAACAACTATAATTTAATATACTACCTTACAGATGGAATCTATCCTAACTAGGCTACATTTGTCAAGTTCATCTCATTACCCCAAAGTTAAAAACATCAACTAATTGCCAAAAAAAACAAGAATCAGCTAGGAAAAATGTAGAAAGAACGTTTGGGGTATTTACAATCATGATTTGCTATAGTTAGAGGGCCGTCACGCATGTGGTTCTTGGAATAATCGGAGAAATACTAAGAGCTTACATAATAATGCACAACATGAATGTGAGAGATGAACGTGACTCGTATATTCGTCAATTTGATTTCACATGTGATGCTAATTTTAGTATATTTATGCCTCAAGTTTCTTGAAATCATATTCCTGAATATGAAAATTATCTTCGAAGTCATGCAAGGGTACGTAACAAGTTTCAAAACAATAAAGTTCAAGCTGACTTGCTTGAAGATATTTGAAGCCGATTTAAAGGAGAAGAAAACAATGATTAGTGAAGTATATATTAAACTTTTTAAGACAATAAATGTTGTGTTTTAAACTAATTTAGTGAAGTATATATTAAACTAAAAAAATAAATTATAAAATAAATAAAATGAATATATAATATTATTATATCACATGTTAATTGTTTGTTTGAAATTAATGTTAAATTAAAATAAAATTATATATCATGTATATATTAACAAAAAAACAAATAAAATGAATATAATAATCTATAAAGTAGTTAATAATGGGATGTAAATAATACATATATAAATAATAATTGTAAAAGGGTGTTCCTATCTCCACCCCTGCACAATTCACACCCCCTCACACCCCGTGAAGGAAGGTCATTCTCTCACAACCCATCAAACAAACCAAAAAGCAACAAAAAAATAAATTCAAAATAAATTCATATTTACATTTTATACCCCTAAACTTATATAATTTATTTACTTTATACCTTTTACTTTTTATATAATCGTATATTAATTAAAATACGTTAAAAAATATGTTTTAATTTTAACAAGTTACACTATTATAATCGTGTATTCAATACGTTCGAAATGAGCCTAATATTGATTTTTTTTGATTTTTTTGATTTAATTATTTAATTATATATCATTTATGGTACATCTCTTACTTTTTTAATTTTCGTTTTACATTTTTATCACGTATGCTTATTTTTAAAAGTGTTTATCAACTTATGTCGTTCATATACGATTATTTATGTTAATACGTTAAGGAATTTGATATATATACAAAAAATCAGTTTTTAAAAACTCGTACTACCATTTTTATATGAATGAACAGGTCTGTAAACTCGTACTACCATTTTTAAAAACTCGTACTATCATTATTAAATCAATTTACTTGATGATTTTACACAAAAAAAATGTGTTCATGTTCGTTCATTTATTAAATAAACGAACCTCACGCCGAACGATTTATATATGTGTCTATATTATATTATAAATTTCACAACTTTAATGTTCTAAATTATCTTAATTGGTTCTGAGAAAACGATCAATTTTTTTTATAAATGTGTTTAAAGAATGACGTTTTTTGAGGAGTTCATGATTTGAGGATTTGAAAGTGGTTAGAGATAAGAATAAACTAATAAGAGTCCACGATTTAAAATTTTGAAAGTTGTTAAAAAGTATTTTCTTAACGTATTTTAGTTAATATTGGGCTCATTTCGATATAATTAAATAAAAAAAATGGGTTCATTTCGAAGGTATCGACGAGTTGGTGAAAAATAGTATCGATTATACATCGGGTTGGTGAAAAATAGTATCAATTATACATCGGGTTGGTGAAAAATAGTATCGATTATACATCGGGTTGGTGAATGCGACATCATCAGTTTTTGGAATAAAAAATATTTTTGTTTGTAAATGCGACATCATCAGTTTTTATCTTAAGTATTTTGAATATTGTGTACAATTGTTATATATATAAAAAATCATTTTTGAAAAAAAAATCTTTATATATATATATATATATATATATATATATATATATATATATATATATATATATATATATATATATATCGATAAATAATTTGATTTGAAATAATGAAAAGTTATTGATTTGAAATAAAGAAAAGTTATTGATTTGAAATAAAGTAAAAATAATTCATTATAAATCTAACGAATTCGTTCATTCGATTTTCATCCGATTCTTTCTCTCCTTCTCTTACTCTCGCTCTCTCCCTAATTCACTTTAACTCTCTCCCTCTATATATCCTTCATATATATACATATATATCAAAGTTGCATATGACAAACATGGAAGAAGATTTGACACGAACACCAGAATTTGTCACCGACCAGGTACAATATTATGATAACTAACATTTAGATTTATTAATACTTACGTGGACAAGTGAAAGTTATAACAAAATATTATAATTTCAGGTGTTCAATTCTCGAGAAGAAATTACTGCATGGGTGCGCAATGTGGGACGTTCGGTTGGTTGTGTTGTTAATGTCAAAAGATCAAAGGCTTATCCAAATGAAGTTGTTTATAAAGTCGTGTTTTGCTGTGAACATGGTGGGGTTTACAAAAGTAAGAAAGTTTCTAGTCGTGATACTGGAACAAGAAAGTTTAATTGCCCATTTGAGTTGATAGCGCTACGTTCGGCTAAGCATAATTGGTGGACGTTGAGGGTTGTATGTGATACACATAATCATGCCCTTGCACAATATATGGAGGGTCACGCATATGCAATGCGGCTAAACGAGGGTGAACGTCAACTAGTTGAAGATTTATCAGCCCAATATGTCAAGCCACGACACATTTTATCCACGTTAAAGGGTAGAAGTGTGGAAAATGCATCTACGTCGAAATCAATCTACAATGAAGTCCAAAAGATTAAGACAAAAAACGATGCAGGAAGGCCAAAAATGCAGGTTGTTTTGGATTTTTTTGCTCAAAATAGTTATGATTTTGGGACTCGTGTAAATGACGAAACAAACGAGTTGGAAGATTTATTCTTAATTCATCCAAAATCATTGGAGCTTTGGCGTGCATTCCCACAAGTGTTGGTCATCGATGCCACATATAAAACAAATAGGTACTGGAATATACATTAGTATTATATTAATGTTAATATTATTATTTTGTTTAATATTATTATTTTGTTTAATATTATTATTTTGTTTATACCCCAGGTATGATATGCCTCTTCTTGAGATAGTGGGTGTCACATCAACCAACAAGACATTTTGCATTGCATTTGTCTTTATGCATCAAGAAAAGGTATCAAATTATATTTGGGCGTTAGAATGTCTAAAGTCCAAAATATACGATAACCTTTACCCGGGTGTCATAGTCACAGACAGAGAGTTGGCTTTGATTAATGCATGCAAAATGGTATTTCCGGGTGCCAAACTATTGCTTTGCAGATGGCATATCTACCAAAATATTCTTAAACATTGTCAACCGCAATGGAGTTCTTTTTGTCAAGAATGGGTGCAGTTACTTGAATCTCCAAATCAAGTAATGTACACA
The DNA here is from genome assembly GCA_033807775.1 of Saussurea involucrata. NCBI lineage: Eukaryota > Viridiplantae > Streptophyta > Magnoliopsida > Asterales > Asteraceae > Saussurea > Saussurea involucrata. Next base: position 50,538,984 of record CM066317.1, on the reverse strand, counting down.
TACAATTTGGTACAACTTCAAGAAAAGTTGCTCAATTATCCAGGTATTCTTGATATAAGATAGTTTAACCGTTATCACTAAAGATATTGATATGTGTATATATATTTGTTATATTTTTCAGGTGTAATGGATTACCTGGACAGGGTATGGTTGAAACCATATAAAGAAATGTTTGTGTCTGCGTGGGTTGATCAATATTTAAATTTTGGAAATCACACAACAAATAGAGCTGAAAGCGAACATTCCAAATTAAAAAAATATTTGGAGACCTCACAAGCAGATTTAAAAAGAATTTTATCTCATATTCATCAAGTAATTCAGTCACAAGACACGTCGATCAAAGCAAGTTTTGAAATGAGTAAAATTATTAGAAAACATCGTTTTCAAATATCACACTTTCAAAATTTGCGGGGCTTTGTTTCATCTTATGCACTTGATATAATTCACAGGGAATATAAGCGGTCTTTAAAGATTGACGTATTTTCTGAAAATTGTGATTGTAAACTGCGTACAAGTCATGGGTTGCCATGTGCGCATGAACAAGCACTATATACTTGTCAAAACAAATCCATTCCACTTGATGTGATTGACGTATTTTGGAAAAAACTTGATTTCTCACCATGTGCGTCTGCACAAGGCGATGATATTCAATGTGATGATGAAGTTCAAGTGTTTAAAGATCATTTCAATAAACAACCAATCCATGGACGTAAAAGTTTGTTAAAAAAGTTAAAGGATATAATAATGTCATCAAAACCGTCGTTTGATGAACCTTCGGCTCATAGAACCACTCGTGGACGTCCGTCTCTAAAGAATCAAGCTCTAAAGAAAAAGATTCTTGAAGACCCTGCTAGACGCAGTTGTTCTAACGCGCCAACATTTATCAACTCTGAAGATTTTGGTCGTACTCAATCAGCGAGGTATAACTCATATTTTCCGCGACAACCCACCCCCCCAAATCCATATCTTGAGCAAATCCCGAGTTTATTTCATCCATACATCACACAAATACAAGATGTATTGGGCGATGGAAATTGTGGATTTCGAGCCATATCTACTTGTCTGGGTGGTCATGAAGACCAATGGGACAATATCCGCAGAGTGTTAATTGATGAACTAACTGAGTATCAATCATACTACTCTAGTGTGATTGGCAGCGACGAGTGTCGAAGAACTTATGATGCGTTGAATTTTTTCCAGAAGGGCGTCTTTGCACCATCTATGTATTGGATCGCTATGCCTGAAATGGGAATTTTAGTTGCTTCAAGGTTCAATGTCATACTACATGTTCTCAGTATGGCAGGTAGTGTGACATACTTACCATTCAGGACACCACCGCTGTCACCATCCCAACACGTGTCAATTGCAATAGTGCATGTTAATGGTAATCATTACATCAAAGTGGTATTAAACGGAGAATACCCAATGCCCACACTCATACACCATTGGACACGTTGTCGATATCCAGTTGCAAGTACATGGTTCGACCCATACAGACGTAGATTAGATATGTATACAGAATATATAGAGCGTACTTGTACTCGTGAATATATTGATTTAAATGAGTAATCAGAGTTGGAATTTGTTGGATATTTTGTAACGTATTTTAGTTAATATTTGCCTTATTTCGAAATAATATAATTAATTCAAAAAATAAGAAGATATCGATGAATAATAATATAATTAAATCAAAAAATAACGTAAACGTGTGACATATAATAATATAATTAAATAAAAAATATTCAATATCAAAAAGGGGGGTAAACGTATGACATATAAATCCAAAAAAATTCAAGAATGAGCTCATTTCGAACGTATCGAAGAGATGATTATAATGGTGTAATTTGTTAAAATTAAAACGTATTTTTTAACGTATTATAGTTAATAAATGATTATATGTGTTAAATGTAAAATTAAATTATGAAAGTAAAAGGTATAAAGTAAAGTTAGTAAATAAGTATAGGGGTTGAAAGTGTAAATATGAAATCAAAATCACAATTTGGAATTGAAATTTACACTTTCAACCCCTATACTTATTTCCTAACTTTACTTTATACCTTTTACTTTCATAATTTAAATTTTACATTTAACACATATAATCGTTTATTAACTATAATACGTTAAAAAAATACGTTTTAATTTTAACAAGTTATACCATTATAATCGTCTCTTCGATACGTTCGAAATGAGTCCAATCTTGAATTTTTTTGGATTTATATATTTTAATATATATCATATACACTATAAAAAAATATTTTATATATTTAAAATTCATACCCTTATAGTTAATTATTTAATTTATGGTACATGTCTTATTTTTTTTTCAATTTTGTTTTACACTCCTATCGCATTAACATAATAATCATATATTAACTAATTCATTAAATCGTTTTAAATTATTATTATTTGAATGTGTTTATAGATATCGTGAATGACAATAGGAGAAGGTTTCACGAGAATAATATTAAATGAGGTTTTGACAAGTTGGTATCACTGGACTCATTTAATAATTGTGAAAATGGGTATTTGGCGAATGATGATTCATGTGTATTTGGAGCTGAAGTATTTGCAGTTACAGAGTATGCACAAAAGGATCAATGTATTTCCAACGTAACTTAACTATAAGAGTACCATAAATTAAATAATTAACTATAAGGGTATGAATTTTAAATATAAAATATTTTTTATATAGTGTATATGATATATATTAAAATATATAAATCCAAAAAAATTCAAGATTGGGCTCATTTCGAACGTATCGAAGAGACAATTATAATGGTGTAATTTGTTAAAATAAAAACGTATTTTTTTAACGTATTTTAGCTAATATACGATTTTATGTGTTAATATAATAAAGGTATAAAATGAAAATTAGAAATATAAAAGGTATAAAGTAAATTTATTTAATTAGTCTAGGGGGTTAAAATGTAAATATTAAAGTTGAATTCGTTTGTGAGGCTGACAAATGACAGGGGGTGCAAAAATCGTCAGAAAACTTGCAGGGGGTGTAGAAAGGATTTGCCTTGTAAAAATAGAAGTGAATTATACGATATATAAATGATAATTATAAAAACTAATAGGGAATTTAATTAAAATACACAAAGTTTGACTTTGACTTACCAAAATACCCTTTTTCTCGCTGCTGTTACCAAAATACCCATTTTTTCCACGGCGGGTCCCGCGATCGTGGGCTTGTGCCCACGTGGCACCCATGTTTGGGCAAAATGTCCTGCGGAGCCCCTCAACTATGTCCGCGGTGACAAGTTTGGTCCCTGTCGGTCCGCGGTGGTTCCCGCGATGAGCCTGCGATAGGCCAAAAAATTACATTTTTGGTCCTTTTTGAACGAATCTTGCATGCTTTTACTGTTTTTTTCCACAATTATTGTACTTTGCAAGATTCGTTCAAATACAGGGGCCAAAAGTGTAATTTTTTTGCCCACCGCGGGCCTATCGTGGGCAACCTCCGCGGGGGAGGGACCAAAAGTGTCACCGCGGCCATAGCTGAGGGGCTCCGTGGGACACTTTGGCCCTAGCCCGCGACCGCGGGGCCCATCGCGGAATTTTGGGGTATTTTGGTAAAGTAATCGAGATTTTGGGTATTTTGGTAAGGATGGGTCAAACTTGGGGTATTTTAATTAATTTCCCAAACTAATATAGTGGAGTTAAAAGGCCGATTTCATATGGTTGTTAGGGATATCGTTAGTGGTGAACAATCTGCTTTCATAAAAGGCTGCCAGATTCTTCATGGTCCCTTAATTTTGAATAAAGTTATGCAAGCCTGGCCCATGGCTATTGCGGCTTTGGCCATGGGCCCATAAGGGCATCAAATTTAATTTCCATGTTCAGCTACGTAGGCTGAGCTTTGGCGGCACAAAAAAAGTTTACGGTTTTTCTTATGGAACATGCCTAAATCCTAATCTAAATCACAGAATCTCAATCTCTCAGGCACAATGTAATCGACCGTAAAAGGCTACTGATTTTTACTTTTCTTGCGTTTCTCACAGTCATGATGGAATCACGCGAAAGTAATCTCAATCTTTGAGCTCTCGCTCCTCACAATCGATTGGTTGAAGCAAAAGTTTGCTAAATCGGTGGACTTCTTGCGAGTTGCGTCTGCCTTTGCCCTAACCGACCCCAAAATCGACTTGTGTAGTCGTAATTGTTGGCTTTATGCATATGTTTTCCCTAAATCGATTGGCTTCTTGCTCTGGTTCTGCCCTAAATCGGGTTTAGGTGTTCTCTTTTCTAACTTCTAAAGTGACCTTAATGTGTTAATCATTTGCTCCAATGCTCCTTATCAGTTTTACTTATCAGGTACTTTTTTCCCGCTTCTAAGTTCTAAGTATACCTTGCAGTTTGTTGAAAAAATAATATATATTTTTGCCTACACGTCTTCTTTTAGTTATGTTTCTGGGTGTTTCTTTGCTGTAATTACGCTTCTTCATAGATTTTTTTCTTGTTCTAAATTAATATAATTAATATTCAGTAGTTACTTTAGCTAACATATAAAATCAACATAAAACAGAGTTCTAAATGCGAGGCTGTTGATTTATTTAAGTTCTGATCAGCATGTTGTAACTATACTTTTGAACTTCATACTCAACAAAAGGGTTCCTTGATTCATTAAGGTATAAGAGAAGTTGAAATTGTTTATTTTTTAGGTTTCATATTCGCTTGAATTCCAAGTTCCAACATTTGATTAATAGGAAAATGGAGTAGAAATTGGTGTGGTGATTTGAATCTACTGTATATTAGTTCAATCACAATGTCTTGGTTTTGTTTCTAGCTTTACTTTGTTTATATGGACTGAGAATTCGCTAGGAGTTTGATGTTTAGTTTTGAAACAAGGAAATAGTTTTGATTTTTATCAAATGATGTATATTGATCGTATGACTTGAGTTATTTAGTATGGGGGCATTTTTTTTCCTTTCCCCCCCTAGGCATCCAAAATCTCAGGGCCGGCCCTGAAGCAATGGATTGGTATAAAAAAATCCGGATTGGGATTACTTGGATTTAATCCTAGCGAAAATGGGATTTGGCATAGCATGGCGAGGGTGGATTCGTGGATGCCTTGAGGATTTGATGGGGTCGGTTCTCGTTAATGGCTCCCCGACTAAGGAATTTTGCTTTCATAGAGGCTTAAGGCAAGGAGATCCCCTTTCTCCTTTCCTCTTCAGCTTAGCCATGGAAGGATTACACGTTATTATGCAAGATGCGGTTTCGAAAAATCTATTCCGGGGTGCTTCTATAGGTATAGGTCGATATCTTCTTTCCTACCTTTTTTATGCGGATGATGCAATTTTTTTGAGTAAATGGTCTTTATCGAACGCTAAGAATATTATTCGTAATCTTAGATGTTTGTGCGAACTTCAAAAAGAAGTTTAAAGGACATCCAACTCCAAAAGAAAACTTCTCCTTTAACCATAAAACGACACAGAATAAAATTTACCAACAAAATTCGCATGTGTCGGTTTATTTCGCAAAACGGTGTAACGATCCATATATGCACGTTGGTTAAAATATAAAATGACTTGCGTTGGTTCCCGGTTTAAAGCCAAATAACGACATGGAAGTAAAACCTTCTGACAAGTCTCACACACATTAATGTATTTTCTAAAAACTTAGAAAAATAGTAAGTGCTTGTAATTTGGTTGACACTTAAAAGAATATAAATCGACTTTAAATTTCAGACGTACAAACGGTGCATATTAAAGCTCCAAAAATAGTGGCTACAATGATATGTATATCCATACACCAATATAATGCATTTGCGTGAAATGATAACAAAAGAACCAATTAACCAAAAGTGTATAAATCAATTCATTAAAATAAACTATCATGATGCTCTTATACGCATTACTCACGCCACATATATAAATCATTTCGTACGCTTAACAAGTTTTAACGAAATGTGCTAACACAAATCCGAAAAAGAGAAAACCATGCGACACCAATATTTCAAAACCACTCATTTTAGTTGCCTTACGACGTGAAATAATATTTCTCAACAAAACCCACATGAGACAAAATGTTCAATAAAACCCATAAACTAACACACATAATAATTAAAGTATGCTCATTTCAAAGTGGCACTCACGCGACACAAAACGTTGCAAAACAAAACTCCATAGAACCCAGTGAAGCTCAATGGCATGCAATCAATCAAATGATGACAAAATTTTCGTTTCCGATAATGAAATTGCATAAAGCATAGTCATGACTAAAATGTCAAAATTCCAAAAAATTACTTTTTTGTTGCAATACAATATAAAGCAACACTTTTCAACAAAGCTCGCATGAAATAAAATTCCCTGTAAAGTTCAACACCAAATCAAGGGAAGGTAACTCTGCGTCCAAACCTTAACATATGTGAAGGAGATCCAATGTTAAAGTCGTAAGTCACAGTTACTTGTCCAAAGCGATAAATGACATTAAAATATGGATGTCATAGTATCCAAATATAGCATTGGACAACAAAAAGAATAAAGCAAGTCTCGACAGAGCTTGAATTTACTTGTAATAGAATAATTTCATGCATGCTTAAAATCATGGATTAAAATCTTGTGTGTGCTAAACGTGTTTTTTTTCAAGATTTCGCAATACAGTCCACATGACGATTCTAAATGCAAGAAAAAATTGATGCAGTTTATTTTAAAAATAAATTATGTGCATAAATTTAGTCGGCACCCCACGTCTCAAAACCACGCTTCTCAATTTCTCAGTCACACTATCGTCATCTTGATGCTCAAACATCTTAAGGCAATAATCGAAGATTTCATCGGTTCACCTTATAAGTTATCCTCGAATAAGGTTGATTCCATAAGCCTGTGGTTCTAGTCCAACCAAAATTTTCGACCCGAAGCGGTCCACTTAATGCAATCATCACGCTTACTGTCACTCCAAGTGACAAATGCTAAAATCATCAACCTCTTCTAATGGCTACTCACTTAGAAAATTCTTCACTACCTCAACGGTCATCACATCACAGTAGTCCAGGTATACACATGTAATTTGTAGGTTCACCATAACACTGGCCAGGTGCAATTATGAACGTACCGTACATGATCATCCTTGCTACTCTATACGTGATTTCTCGTTTCTAGTGACTCCTTCAACCTCAAAATATCCTATTTTAAAGTGTCTAATGGTGCAGTTTCACTCTCATTTACTTAAAAGAACGCTAGTTTGAATCTAGGTATCCAAAATTCTCTCAAACTTAAGCTTTGATACCAACTTGTAACACCCTCAAATTTGGAAAGAGAAACTAAATAAAAACTTCGATAAAATAACCAAATAAAGGATAAAATCCTTTCTACAAATCCATCCTTGGAAATACCTCAATTTTAAAACATATAATTAACCTCAACAATCATTAATCTTAAGTCATACACAAAGACAACATAAGGTTGGGTGTTACGCAAACCAAATACAAAGTTGTTATTCCCAATATGCGGAAGACTTCACCAAGCTATTCACTTCTTGAGCACACATCTAGTTCTCAACTCATCACAATGTCACTAGTACTATTTTCCAACCGGAATCTGTTGCACATGCCTACAAATAAAAAGGTTAGGCTAACACCTAGTGTTCAAGAGTTTACATCATGATTAAAATAATTTGTTAAATGAAAGAGTACGAATTAAATAATGATTTCCAAAAGGGTTTATGATAAGAATGTAAACAACTCCTTTTCCAACGCACACAAATTCCATGACGAAAGTTCCAAAATGTACATAGCGTTTTCCAAAATGAATTTCGATCCAAATTCACTCAAAACGTAAATAAACATCTAAATCTCCATTATACAAACGTGAATAAATCTCTATTATTCAAATCATTCAATCATGGATGAGTCATAATGCCCGGCCCATGTACCATAGGCAACAATCCAAATAATTATAAAACGTTACCGAAAATACGGATAAAACCCGATACTCAAGCGAGCATAAAAGGGAGCGAACTCCAAATACCAAAACATGGAAATGACATGCTTCATTCAAACCTTAGTATACGTGGAGGAAAATCCAATATTAAAGTTATCATTTGCCGCCAAACGCACAAGACCAACGATAATAAAATAAAGACATTAATATCCCAAATTGTGTTGGCCGACAACGGGGGAGACCCGTATCTATTGAGAGTGGAGGAACACAAAAGTATGCCACTCATACAACGTTAATCGTATGACACTCCACGACATGAAAGCCCAAGTGCCCCTACGACTCCCTTCAAGTTTCACCCAAAGAGACAACTGACCTTAGCGAGTATTACCATGAATACCACCAAAGGCCCGACACATTCGAGGATTACAACCATGGCATTACCCGAATGACGGAGATCCCAAACGCCCATCTACACGATAGTACAACCGGACGCAACCCTATTAGTGTACACTTGAATGGTTAAGGTCATAACATTGGCCTTCGGGTCAAATCCCGCAACACCCAATTGACCATCAAATAAAGACTGACTTACGTGCCTAGGGATCCAATGAAACATAGTCTAAAACTACATGACTATACATGAATGACTAATGCACTCGAGCATGTAAGTATCAATAGTATGAAATAAGATGAAAATCATATATGGGACTCTACATTGAGCCATTAATACCAGACAAATGTCCTCAAGACTCTTTTAAGTCAAAATCGAGCTAAAATGCTCAAAACCCAATAAGCCAACAAATAACGATTCTCATATAATGAAATGCACTTAAACGGTGTATATGTAAACACATACCTCGAAGAATATAATTAGCCCAAAACTCATTACGGATTGCAACGAAAGATTTTCCAAAAGGACTCATATCCTTATGTTCGCAAAATATCCCTTAATACGAAAACATGCATTTTCCAAATGATTTATAAAATCAAGTGCACCAAAAATGCATAAACCTTTGAATAAACTTTATGCGTGTAATAAATCACCAAAAGGGCATGTTTATGGTAATTGCTTATCAAAATACCAAAAATCCCAAATGTGGGTGTTTTACAAGATTTGTAAAGTTAAACACTTCAAATAATCGAAACCCACCAAATGACTCAATAAGTGATAATTTCATGTAAAACATAAAAACACTTTCAAATAGACATGGCATGTACAACTTTTTCACAAATCAACTTGAACTCACCTTGCTATTTAGGCTAAATCTACATTTTCCCCAACTTGAGCTCCTTTGAAGAAACTTGCATCTTCAAGCAAAACTTCCAAAACCTAAATCCACAAGTTTCCAACCATAAATATTCATCACCAAACACTTAAAATTGTTGCCCAAACATTTCCATTTCCATCAACATCTCAATGAATATCAAAACCCTAATTTCTTAGATTTCTTAGATGGAAGAAAAGAGAAGATTACCTTCACCCCAACTTGCATTCACCAATAAAACACTTCTAGGTTTACTAAAAATAAAGGTTTAGGAAGTGAAGATGACTTACAAATGGGTATTTGAAGAAAACCCGAAGTTAGCTCAACAATGGTGGAAAAGTGGTGAAGAAGATGAAGATATTGAAGCTTGAAACCTTTAAAACTTGATTTCCTCAACCCATCTTAGTATTTTTTTAGGAAGGAGAGAGGTGGAAGAAAATAATGGGGATTACTTTAACCACCACAAGATTCACCATCAGAAATCCCCTAAGTCCTCATATGGAACCTCTAGCTTCAAATCTTTAAGTGAAAGGAAAAGGATTTTGGTTTAGAAGAGAAGGATGAAGAGGAGAGGAAGGATTTAGGGTTTCTTGGGGAGGAAGAAAGGTTTTGAGAGAGAGAGAGAGAGGGAGAGAGTTTATTTCGAGTTTGAAAATGAAGTATGAGAGAGGAGAGGGTTTTCTTAAAGCAAAAAGGGGGGAAATCCCGTCATACGTCATGCGGACGTCCACTTGATGTCGTTTGCGGATGTCCACTTGCATCAGGATGCAAGTTTTTGTTTCTTCTGTAGAACTGGATAGTCGGCCTACGTGGACTTCCACTTGAAGAACTATTTGGATGTCCACTTGACACAGTTCGCCCGGTTTGTTGCCCGATCACTGTTTTAGTCATAACTTCTTCGTTTTAGCTCTGTTTTCGCTCTGAAAAGGACCGTTGAATTCGTATTTGAATTCTCCATCCAACAAGACCATAAAATCTAGGATTAAATTCAAAATCCTATTTTTCATATTTATCTTAAAAGATCGATATCTTCCAAAGATCATGGCGTTACAAAAGGATAGATGGGTGTGGTTGTTAAAAGGGTCGAGTGATTATTTAGTGGCTTCTGCTAGGCGTTTTTTTATTAAAATTATATATATATATATATTTATATATATATATGCATATGCATATATTTGTGATTCAAATGAGAGTACTTATATTTTATAAAAATGTGAGAACATTTATAGACCTTCAAATTATTTAACTTATAATAAAAATAAAAATAAATGAAAATTAAGTATTATTGATTAACAATTTTCTATTATATTTTATTTGTTTTTATCTCTTAAATATTGTAGGTATACCTTCGATATTTCTAAAAAAGTTAAATATTTATTTAATATTTTATCGCTCCCTTCATGCCTTCTAAATCTGTAACTAACTAAAACAGAATGATGAGTTTACAAGTATTTTTGTATGCAAGTAAACTGCGACAAAAATCAAATTTGTTCTTGTTTGAATCATTACTTATATAGGGGTTAAATCATGTGAGAACCAAAAAAGATTTAGAACCGTGAGAACCGATCTAAGCCGTAATTTGGTTTTGATTCTATGGTTTTAACGCCAATGATCAGTTTGAGAGAATTGGGTATTGATTTTGGATACCTAGACTCAAACTAACATTCTTTTATGTGAATGAGAGTGAAATTGCGCCATTAGGCACTTTAAGATATAATATTTTGAGGTTGATGGAGTCACTAGAAACGAAAATCACGTCTAGAGTAGCAAAGATGATCATGTGCGGTACGTTCATAATTGCACCTGGTCAGTGTCATGGTGAACCTACAAGTTACTTGTGTATTCTTGGACTACTTTGATGTGATGACCGTTGGGGTAGTGAAGCAGTTTCTAAGCTAGTAGCCGTTAGAGGAGGTTGATGATTTTGGTATTTGTCACTTGGAGTGAGAGTAAGCATGATGATTGCATTAAGTTGACCGTTTCGGGTCGGGATTGTTGGTTGGATTAGAACCATAGGCGTATTGAATCGACTTTAATTCGAGGAAAATTTGTAAGGTTAATCAATGCAACTTCAGGTGATTGCCTTAAGAAATTTGAACCCTCGGATGACGATGGTGTGATTGGGGAAATTGAGGAGTGTGAATTTGAGACGTTGAGTGCCGACTAAATTCATGCACAAAATTTGTTTCTAAAATAAATTGTATCGATTATTTCTCATGTTCCCAAATGATCATGTGGGTTATGTTACGAAATCTTGGAAAAACGTTTAGCACATAAACATGCATGAAATTGTTTTATTGCAGATGATTGCAAACGTTGTCGGGACTTTATTTATTTTTTGTTGTTGTCCAACGCTACTTTCGGATACTATGATATCCATATTTTTATCTTGTTTAGGGTTTTGGACAAATGACTGCGACTTATTACTTTAACATTGGATGTCCTTCACATATGTTAAGGTTTGGACGGAGAGTTACCTTCCATTATTTTGGTGTTGAGCTTTATTCGGAATTCTATTTAATGCGAGTTTTGTTGAAGTGTTGCTTTATATTGTATTGCAACAAAAAGAGAAATTTTTGGAATTATGACATTTTAGTCATAACTTTGTCTTACGTGATTTGATTTTTGAAAACGAAAATTTTAGCACCATTTGATTGTTTGGATGCCATTGGGTTTCATTGAGTTTTATGGAAGTTTCGTTGAGTCTTATGGAGCTTTTTACGACGTTTTGCGACGCATGGGCGCAACTCTGAAGTGTGCATACTTTAATTATTATGTGTATTAATTTATGGATTTTATTGAGCATTTTGTCTCATGCGAGTTTTGCGGATAAACGCTACTCTATGTCGCATTGCAACAAAAAAGAGTAGCTTTCGGAATTTTGGTGTCGCTTCGTTTTCTCTTTTGAGATTTATACTAGTGTCTTCGAAGGGCGCCGAGAGGTGGGTAGAGGATTTCCAGTTCGGCGAGTTACAACAAATTTTGTCTTCCTTTGTGCCCCAAGTCAAAAGGATAGATGGGTATGGTTGTTAGAAGGGTCGGTGATTATTAGGTGGATTCTGCTAGGCCTTTTATTGATTCTCGTCATTTGGAGGTGGATTCTCATCCTATAAGACGAAATAGACTTGTTCCCATCAAAGTCAACGTGTTCGCGTGGCGGTTGCGTCTCAATCGGCTCCCGGCTAAATTTGGATAAAAGAGGTATCGATGTTTCGTCTCTTTTATGCGCTAATTGTGATACGAGGGGGGGAGGATTGCAACCATCTTTTCTTTTCGTGCCCCGTTGCAAAAGATGTATGGATTCTTATTGGTCAATGGTGGCAAATGGATATTCCGAATCCTCATTCTTTTTCGGACTGGGTCTTTTGGATTGATTCAATTCGATTGAAGGAGGTCTTTTGAGGCCGTTATGCTTACCACTTTGTGGTCTCTATGCGTTTTTCGGAATGATATTCTGTTTGGCGACCTGAAACCAAAAAAGGTGACGATTTTAGAGAACATTATAACTCGGGCTTACTTTTGGATTTATCAAGTAGCAATTTGTTTATTAATTAGGTTGATTGGCTTACAAACCCTTTCCTTACCATTATTTATATGTAATTGTTTCTTTTCTAACTTTTTGCTATTTTATAAAATTATGCCGTTAAAAAAAAATAGTACCGTTAAAAGCATAAGATCCTGACTGTCTGCGCTCCAATGGCACTGGATACAAGTTTCAGCAGTTGAAGGTGAGTACGTGGGTCTTTGATCACAAGTTTCGAATATTCTATCCTGATCTCAGAAATGTACTTTAACAACGTGTGATTTTATTGTTGATTTGATGTGGATTTTGAGCCATGAAAATTGGAATCTAATTCTTTGCTTTTTAGGGTTCTTTTTATCTATTCGGGAACAACCATGAAGCATTAACCAATCATTTGTTTAGATAATACCTGCTTTTCCATGTTTCCTTTGGTAAGAATTTGAACCCTTGATTTCATAATCAATATCTTTTTTATTAAAATTATATATATATATATATATATATATATATATATATATATATATATAGGCTGGGTATCTTTTGCAAACGAGTGTATTTGTACAAACTCGTACAAACCATACCTAGCTTTATGATTTTGTAAATTTGGCTTCATGAATATATATATATATATATATATATATATATTTTGGCTTCATGAATATATAATTTGGCTTCATGAATATATCATTTGACATTTTTAACTAATTTTTTTCGGTGGAGCCCTAAAATACCCTTATTTTTGTAAAAAAATTAGTTAAAAATGCCAAATGATATATTCATGAAGCCAAATTATATATTCATGAAGCCAAAATATATATATAAATATTCATGAAGCCAAATTTACAAAATCATGAAGCTAGGTATGGTTTGTACGAGTTTGTACAAATACACTGGTTTGCAAAAAATACCACCCCTATATATATATATATATATCGAGGTTCACTATTTTATAAACTTTTTTTTCGTGTAAACTTTGGATTTCATAGGTTTTCTTGATGAAATTGTTTATTTTGATGAAATATTTTCATATCAATCATTTCTTGATGAAATTGTTTCATATATTTGTGTTTTTTATGTAGTTTCATATATATTTTTTATTCCTATGAAATTGTTTCATATATTTTCTCAGTTTGCTGAAACTTTTTCGTTTTTACATAAAAACACAAATATATGAAACAATTTCATCAAGAAGTGAATGATATGAAACACTTTCATCAAAATAAACACTTTCATGAAACAATTTCATAAAAAAAAACATATGAAATCCAAAGTTTACACACATTTAGAGGATTACAAATTATTATGTCTCTCTCTATATATATATATGCATATAATTGAGATTCAAATGAGAGTACTTATATTTTATAAAAATGTCAAAACATTTATAGACCTTCAAATTATTTAACTCATAAAAATATAAAATAAATGAAGATTAAGTAGTATTGATCAACAAACTCATAAAAAATTAAAATAAATGAAGATTAAGTAGTATTGATCAACAATTTTCTATTATCTTAGATTTGTCTTTATCTCTTAAATATTGTTAGTATCATCGAAGACTTACTATGTCAATACCTCTGTTGTCGATAATGTTGTGATACTATTAATGTGATAATGTATTGATAAATTGAATACTCCTTAGGGTGTGATTTTGTTGTGATCATGGAGTGATTTTGTTGCGATGATGATGCGATAATAAAAAACAAATGGTGATCACATCCACAATCATCGACTCTCTCTGTTCATTATGTGATTTATATTTTTTTCACATTTTATCCTTCTATGCCTTCGATATTCCTAAAAAAAGTTAAATATTTATTTAATATTTTATCGCTCCCATCAATCTTTCTAATTAAATCTGTAACTGTAACGATCCATCCCAAAGATACATCATATAACATAATATACATCTCATCATTTTATAACAAAAGATACATAAAGATCACATAAGGCCTCTTAGTCTCAAAACTGTACAATACATAATTCAGTACAAACTTTTTGCTAATAATTTACATTACAACTAAATAAACTATTAATACAAAACACTTCATGAAACTTAAAAAACACACGGCTTCCAAAAGCAATTCACAGTTTATCTTTTCCTTTGCCATTACTCGCTCCACGACCTGGAATACATATTTTTGAAAACAAAATGAGGGTTAGACCAAACGGTCTAGTGAGATAATCCCTGTCAATTTAGTAGTTCTTTTATAAAACACATATATACAACAAGTACATAAATACCAAGCATGACTCGTGTGCACTGTGACCAACTCTTTCACACGGTCATATTAGTTGGTTGCGCTAAACCAACTAATCAATTTACTCCGCTGCACTAACGTACAGCCAATACTCCGTCGACCCTCAGTCCGGCCAAGGTGCACTCGTGTAGTGTAATGCTTATATAAATACAACATATATCTCAATATATCATATTTTCAATCATAAGCACATCATTACACTACCTACCACATATTTATTCCACATATATTGTTAATGCCAAAAATCACCCAAAAGGATAACTTAAGGTTGATGTGGAATTTACAACTAAAGAAAAGGATCTCAAGACCAATAAACACAATCGCGATAAAAAGTAAATAAGACAAGAGATTTGGTGACGCGGAAAACCCAAACGAGGGAAAAAACCGCAGTCGACTTGTGAGAGTCGACAGTGCACTATGATCGCCAAACAGGGGCGAAAGTCATTTTGTAACAAGTGTTTTGTGTACAACATATTACAATAAGAGAAAAAGTAATCTTAATCATAAGAAAAAGTCGTGCGTCGTGCATAAATCGTGCGAAATCAGCTATTGTCATGCGGTTCGAACTGTTGTCGTGCGAAACTTGCGTCAGCGATGTGTGTTCAAATGCTCATATTTGTTACAGTTGTATTGCGTAGAAAATGTAGAAATGAGTGCAGATGTGTCGAATTCAGATGTGTTTCGATGTGTAATGGATTGATCACGGATGTCTTTTTTCGGATGGAGAGCAGGTTTTTTATAGCTTCCGTTGGCAATAAATGTGTCTTGATGGCTTGTTTTGTAACTGCTGTCGGGTCTTTAATGCCATTAAGAGCTCGCCCGTTACTGGTCGTTGTACCATGAATGCTCATGGACCTGCATTAAAGA
This sequence comes from Saussurea involucrata, assembly GCA_033807775.1. Taxonomy (NCBI): domain Eukaryota; kingdom Viridiplantae; phylum Streptophyta; class Magnoliopsida; order Asterales; family Asteraceae; genus Saussurea; species Saussurea involucrata. The sequence continues at coordinate 50,523,185 of CM066317.1, read as the reverse complement.
ACAAAAGAAGCGGATTTTGACTGTTAACGGTTAGTGTAATCGTACGACCGTCTTGAGTCTCGGACGTCGGTCGTATGAAACCTACGACCATCATGAAAGTGTACGACCAAATGTTCGTTTGTAAATAACCTGCAAGACCTTACCTTAATACAAGAGTGGTCTTATGTAAATGTTATTTGAGTTTTCTATCGTCGGTCGTAAGGTGTGATTTTTTACCCAAACAGTTTGCCCCCAAAATTTAGGGTTTAGGGAGACTTCGACAAGTAATGCTTTAGAAGCTGAAGAGAGAAGCCAACGGGAAACTTCGACAGGTAAATGTCCTTTAATCGTACGTTCTTTGTGTTTCCTTGAGTCGTACTCTAACATTTGTATTGATTTTTGCAGGTGGTTCTGAGATGCAGTCCATTTCTAGCAAGAAGAAGGAATCTCAACTAGCTCTGGCCCGGAAGGCCAAGGAGCTGAAGAGGAAGGATCCTCCGACTTCAGGGTCGGAGGTTTTGAAGAAGACGAAGCCGGTTCCCCTAAGGGAACCGTCGTCGACGGGTGGAGAGCCTACGATGGTCTCCACTCTGGAGAAGGCGAAGACACCTTCGGGTGTACCGGGGGTGATACCGTCGCCCCCGACCTCGTCCGCTGCAGGGGATAAGGGGAAAGGTCCTCAGGTCGAGGAGACCCCCGAGGTTACGACGGTCAACTTTCTGTTGCCGTCGAACGTTTTGATGGACGGTGTCTTGGACAAGATGAAGATTTTCCCAAACTTGGGAAAATTTCTCCTGCCAGCCTTCAAGGAACGCTATCGAAGCGTTTCTGTGGATGAGACAGGGTCTCATGTTACATGACTCTCCTTTCTGGTATGTCCTTTTTTCTTTTGTATCGTATGATTTACCTCTCTGATAAGATAGTCTTACCATTTTCCGTGCGACTGCAGGCGTTTCAGGCGTCGTTGTACCTTTTCGGCCAACTGGAGGAGCTCCAGAAGGTCGACCCTTCCGTCTCTGAGGAGCTTCAGCGAGCACATGAGGGTGAGCGTAAAGCTCGAGAGGATGAACGGGCGATGAAGGCCAGGGTGGATGCTCTCTCCGTTCAACTGGACGATCTCCATAGTATTTTGGAGACGTCGTCACAGGAGAAGGAAGTGCTCCGAGGTCGCCTCAAGGAGGTGTTGGAGAAGGCCTCTGCCTATGAGGCAGAGGTTTTGGCGACAAAGGCGACCCTCACCATGCGCGAAAACAGGTAGGGGACCTGAAGTCGGCTGTTAAGGCCGCTGAGGCCAAGACGGGGGCCTTAGAGGAGAAGCACCTCTCGTTTGAGGCGCTGACTCGTCTGAAGGTCAAGGCGGAAATTATGCGCCGTCATCTGCAGGGGAAAAACCCCTTGGCTGGCGCGGAGGCTGAGATCACGTCCTACATTGAGCATGTCGGGACCAAGGATAATCTCGACCAAGAGGATAGGGTCGACGATACCGATTCCACGGAGATAAGGACGGGTGATGCGGAAGACGAGAGCGAAGTCGACCAGGGCCCTAAGTAGGCCTTTGTACTTTTTGTAATTTTTCGTTCCACAGCGACCGTGGGTGGTCGTGCCTTTGTCTTGTATCTTTTTGATTTAATACAAGTATATTTCATGTCGTACTATCGTTATTTTTACTTTGTCGTAATAAACAAAATAAACGAAAGATAACAAGACTTAAAGTACGAGGGTATAAAGCAGTGAATGTAAAACTGTACGACATAGGTATACATAATTTTGGAAGTAACCGGGCGACTGGGCTGAAGTAATATTCTAAGTATGGAATTCAAGTCATAAGACTTTGACTTCGAAACTCAGATTTAAGAAAGCGCCTGTTTGTGATCATAAGATTCATGAGATGAATCGTAAGGTTCCTGTTTACGACGAGCAAGTCATGACTTATTGGTCGTGACATACTAGCCAAGACCTTGTAGTCTCAAAGACTTTGTTTCTCACGATATAAATCATAAGACTGGCGTTAGTGCGATCCTGCGAGCCTGAAATGTTAGATTTAGAGGTGGTCGTTGGTTTGACCAATGACCCTCCGATGCTTAAGTCAGTAATCGTTCGATAAAGAACAAATAATAAGAGAATTCTTAGAAGAAGTATTTCTTTAATAGAATTGCGTTCCAGCTACGTGGGATATCTTGGTCGTCGAGGGTTTGAAGCCTGTAAGCACCCTTCCCAACGACTTCGGATATGTGATAAGGTCCTTCCCACTTAGTGGATAACTTACCTGCATTTGGTTCTTTTGTGTTTTGGAATACCCGTCGTAAGACGTAGTCACCTTCCTGAAAGATTTTGGTTTTAACATTTTTGTTGAAATGTCGCTCAACCACTTCTCGCTGAGATGCCATTTTGACTAAAGCAGACTCTCTTAGCTCTTTGAGAGCGTCGAGGTCGTAGCTCAAGTCCACCAAGTTATGATCGACGGACGTATGTCTCGATGTCGGGAGCTGCACTTCAATAAGTAAGACGGCTTCACAGTCGTAAACCAATGAAAATGGTGTATGTCCTATCGATGTTCGAGGTGTCGTACGATTGGCCCATAGGACCGATGGGAGTTCTTCGACCCACTTTCCCTTTGCAGACTTAAGTCTTTTCTTGATTGAATTGATAATGACTTTATTGCTTGATTCTGCAAGACCGTTAGACTGGGGATAACGTGGGGTTGAAGTCGTGAGTTTGATACTACGGTCCTCACAAAATCGTTGTGTACGATCACTTATTAACTGTGACCCATTGTCACACACGATTTCGGAAGGGATTCCGAACCTGCATAAAATGTTAGTCTGGATAAAAGAAATGACTTCTTTGTCCCGAATATGGGAGTGGGCGGCTGCTTTTATCCATTTAGAAAAGTAATCTGTAAGGACTAACAGAAATACCTTCTACCCTGGGGCAGGAGGTAATTTACCAACGATGTCTATTGCCCACCTCATGAAGGGCCATGGGATTAAGGACATGTGTAAAGGTTCGGAGGACTGGTGGATCATACCTGAATGTCGTTGACATGCGTCACAGCTTTGGACGTACTTGGTGGCGTCTTGCCTTAATGTCGGCCAGTAATAGCCTTGTCGTGAGATACGGTTTGCAAGGCTGCGACCACCTGAGTTGTTGCCACACTCGCCATCATGCATCTCCTTTAAGATATTTTGTATCTGTTCGGGATTATCGATGCATCTTAGATTTAGACATGTCGACGAGCGTCGATAGAGTCTATCGCCAATGATTATGTATTTCGATGCTTTGAATCGAATCTTGCGAGCTTCCATTATGTCCTCAGGCAACTGGTCATGCACAAGATAGTTCTTGATGTCGTGCGACCAACCGTTCTTTGTGTTAAGAACAAAAATCGTTTTAGAGCCCTCGATGGATGAGGTCGCTAGATGGATCACAGGAATAGCATCGAACGACGGCTTATTGAGTGTTGATCCAAGATTTGCTAGTGCATCGGTTTGAGTGTTTTGATCTCCGTGGATTTGTTCGATTTCGCGGAGACCAAGAGGATAGGGTCGACGATACCGATTACGCGGAGACCAGGATGGGTGGTATGGAAGACGAGAGCGGAATCGACCAGGGCCCTAACTAGGCCTTTGTACTTTTTGTAATTTTTCGTTCCAGGGCGACCGTTGGTGGTCGTGCCTTTGTCTTGTATCTTTTTGATTTAATACAAGTGTATTTCATGTCGTACTATTGTAATTTTTACTTTGTCGTAATAAACAAAATAAACGAAAGATAACAAGACTTAAAGTACGAGCGTATAAAGCAGTGAATGTAAAACTGTACGACATAGGTATACATAATTTTAGAAGTAACCGGGCGACCGGGCCAAAGTAATATTCTAAGTATGGAATTCAAGTCATAAGACTTTGAGTCTGAAACTCAGATTTAAGAAAGCGCCTGTTTGTGATCATAAGATTCATGAGATGAATCGTAAGGTTCCTGTTTACGACGAGCAAGTCATGACTTATTAGTCGTGACATACTAGCTATGACCTTGTAGTCTCAAAGACTTTGTTTCTCACGATATAAATCGTAAGACTGGCGTTCGTGCGATCCTGCGAGCCTGAAATGTTAGATTCAGAGGTGGTCGTTGGTTTGACCAACGACCCTCCGATGCTTAAGTCAGTAATCGTTCGATAAAGAACAAATAATAAGAGAATTCTTAGAAGAAGTATTTCTTTAATAGAACTACGTTCCAGCTACGTGGGATATCTTGGTCGTCGAGTGTTTGAAGGCTGTAAGCACCCTTCCCAACGACTTCGGATATGCGATAAAGTCCTTCCCACTTAGTGGATAACTTACCTGCGTTTGGTTCTTTCGTGTTTTGGAATACCCGTCGTAAGACGTAGTCACCTTCCTGAAAGATTTTGGTTTTAACATTTTTGTTGAAATGTCGCTCAACGACTTGTCGCTGAGATGCCATTTTGACTAAAGCAGACTCTCTTAGCTCTTCGAGAGCGTCGAGGTCGTAGCTCAAGTCCACCAAGTTATGATCGATGGACGTATGTCTCGATGTCGGGAGCTGCACTTCAATAGGTAAGACGGCTTCACAGTAGTAAACCAATGAAAATGGTGCATGTCCTGTCGATGTTCGAGGTGTCGTACGATTGGCCCATAGGACCGATGGGAGTTCTTCGACCCATTTTCCCTTTGCAGACTTAAGTCTTTTCTTGATTGAATTGCTAATGACTTTATTTCTTGATTCTGCAAGACCGTTAGACTGGGGATAACGTGGGGTTAAAGTCGTGAGTTTGATACTACGGTCCTCACAAAATCGTTGTGTACGATCACTTATGAACTGTGACCCATTGTCACACACGATTTCGGAAGGGATTCCGAACCTGCATAGAATGTTAGTCTGGATAAAAGAAATGACTTCTTTGTCCCGAATCTGGGAGTAGGCGGCTGCTTCTATCCATTTAGAAAAGTAATCTGTAAGGACTAACAGAAAGACCTTCTACCCTGGGGCAGGAGGTAGTTTACCAACGATGTCCATTCCCCACCTTATGAAGGGCCATGGGATTAAGGACGTGTGTAAAGGTTCGGAGGGCTGGTGGATCATACCTGAATGTCGTTGACATGCGTCACAGCTTTGGACGTACCTGGTGGCGTCTTGCCTTATTGTCGGCCAGTAATAGCCTTGTCATGAGAAACGGTTTGCAAGACTGCGACCACCTGAGTGGTTGCCACACTCACCATCGTGCATCTCCTTTAAGATATTTTGTACCTGTTCGGGATAATCGATGCATCTTAGATTTAGACCCGTCGACGAGCGTCGATAGAGTCTATCGCCAATGATTATGTATTTCGATGCTTTGAATCGGATCTTGCGAGTTTCCATTCTGTCCTCAGGCAACGGGTCGTGCACAAGATAGTTCTTGATGTCGTGCGACCAACCGTTCTTTGTGTTAAGAACAAAAATCTTTGGCCGCGAATTCACCGCTCATTTGGTTTACGACCAGTAGGGAGTCACTTCTGACGTGAAGTCCGACTGCCCCCAGGTTGTGAGCCATACTCATGCCTACGATCAAAGCTTCGTATTCTGCCTCGTTGTTAGTAGCTTTGAAGCTGCATCGTATGGAGTACACCATCTTGCCCCCTTGTGGGGACTTTAAGACGACACCAAGACTTGCTCCTCCGGAGTTTGAAGAACCGTCGAAATGGAGCACCCAGGTCGTGTCACTTATAGTCGCCACAATACAGGTCTCGATCGATGCTTCTTTTTCCAGTTCAAGGCTGAAGTCAGCGACGAAATCATCCAGGACCTGCGACTTAATTGCCGTGAGAGGCTTAAAGTCAATATTGTAACTATTGAGGTAGATACTCCATTTAGCTAGTCGTCCTGTTAACTCGGGTTTTCTCAGGACTGACTTGAGAAGAAAATTTGTTACGACGGTAATGGGATGAGATTTCAAGTAGTGTCGTAATTTCTTTGCTGCTGTGACTAGTGACAAAAGTAATTTCTCCATGGACATATATCGTGTTTCAGCGTCCAATAGAGACTTACTGACGTAGTAAATCGGTAGTTGCTGTCTGCCGTCCTCTATAGTTAAGACGACACTTACCGAGTGGGGACTTACGGCGAGATACAGTTCTAGGATCTCGTGTTCCTCTAGTTTCGAAAGCAACGGCGAAACGACCATATATTCTTTCAATCGTTGTAACGCTTGCTCGTGATCGTCTGTCCAGTCGAAGCCTTTGTTCTTTCTCAAGACATTATAGAACAGACGACATTTATCCGACGATCGTAAGATGAAGCTATTTAACGCGGCCACACGACCCGTAAGTCGTTGGACCTCCTTGAAGTTTCTGGGCGACTTAATGTTTATTAAGGCCTTGATTTGATCAGGGTTTGCCTCTATGCCTCGCCGTGTGACCATGTACCCCAGGAACGTTTCGTCTGACTCCGAAAGAACATTTCGTAGGATTCAGCTTCATCTGATATTTTAGCAGGATGTCGAAGGATTTCTTTAGATGATCGATATGGTCGATCGCCTGCTTGGATTTTACAAGCATGTCATCAATGTAGACCTCCATGGTGTCGCCAAGATGCTCCTTGAACATCTTGTTAACCAATCGTTGATAGATCGAACCTGCATTCTTCAAACCAAAAGGCAAGACTTTGTAACAGTAGATGCCTTTGTCTGTCATAAAAGCAGTCTTCTCTTGATCTTCGCTGTGCATTAGTATCTGGTTGTACCCAGAATAAGCATCCATGAACGTCAAGAGTTCATGTCCTACGGTCGCGTCGACCATATCATCGATGTGGGGTAGTGGGAATGGATCCTTACGACATGCCTTATTAAGGTCTGTGAAGTCGATACATACGCGCCACTTCCCATTCTTCTTTTGTACGACTATGACATTGGCTAACCAGTCAGGGTATTTTAATTCTCTGATCCTCCCAGTCTTAAGCAAGTTGTCGACCTCATCGTTGATCACCTTGTTCCGCTCAGGGGCGAATTTTCGACGTTTTTGCTTTATTGTCTTGAAGGATGGGTCGACGTTCAGCTTGTGGGATATGACATTGGGGTCTATGCCCACCATGTCCTCGTGTGTCCAAGAGAAACAGTCAGCATGTTCCTGCAAAAAGGAGATTATCTGACCCTTTATGACAATATCTAATGATGCCCCCACGAAGACAATCTGATCGGGCTTATCCTGGTCCAGGATGACTTCTTCTAGACGATAATCATTTGAGGATTCAGGGATATCTTGGATCTGTAACTGATGCGCCATAGGATCTGGTTGGGCTGCCATTATCCTGGAAACAACAAAAGCTTTACGAGATCGTTAGAGCGATGTATGCGTTGGCTTGAGATTTTCTCTAGATGGGGTCCCATGGATGACGCCAAACTGTTAATGCCAAAAATCACCCAAAAGGATAACTTGAGGTTGATGTGGAATTTTACAACTAAAGAAAAGGATCTCAAGACCAATCAACACAATCGCGATAAAAAGTAAATAAGACAAGAGATTTGGTGACGCGGAAAACCCAAACGAGGGAAAAAACCGCGGTCGACTTGTGAGAGTCGACGGTGCACTATGATAGCCAAACAGGGGCGAAAGTCCTTTTGTAACAAGTGTTTTGTGTACAACAGATTACAATAAGAGAAAAAGTAATCTTAATCGTAAGAAAAAGTCGTGTGTCGTGCGTAAATCGTGCGAAATCAGCTGTTGTCGTGTGGTTCGAACTGCTGTCGTGCGAAACTTGCCTCAGTGATGTGTGTTCGAATGCTCAGATTGTTACAGTTGTATTGCGTAGAAAATGTAGAAATGAGTGCAGATGTGTCGAATTCAGATGTGTTTCGATGTGTAATGCATTGATCACAAATGTCTTTTTCGGATGTAGAGCAGGTCTTTATATAGCTTCCGTTGGCAATAAATGTGTCTCGATGACTTGTTTTGTAACCGCTGTCGGGTCTTTAATGCCATTAAGAGCTCGTCCGTTACTGGCCGTTGTACCATGAATGCTCGTGGACTTGCATCAATGAACAAAAGAAACGGATATTGACTGTTAACGGTTAGTGTAATCGTACGACCGTCTTGAGTCTCGAACGTCGGTCGTATGAAACATACGACCATCATGAAAGTGTACGACCAAATGTTCGTTTGTAAATAACCTGCAAGACCTTACCTTAATACAAGAGTGGTCTTATGTAAATGTTATTTGAGTTTTCTATCGTCGGTCGTAAGGTGTGATTTTTTACCCAAACATATATGTATTACAGTTTGAAAACGTTTTAAAGTAAAACTCACGTGAAAGAAATACACAAATAACACCTTCTCTTGCCAACTTGCAAGAACCTTACTTTTCCACAGACTTCACGAAATCTGAATTATACAAAATACATATAACTACTTATTATGTAAAACTCAATGACAAGTTAAGAATCCTAAATAAGCCTATCACACCCTTATCCACAAATGTCCCTTTTCGGCGGCTTAGCACCCGCTACGCGGGTGGGGTCTACGGGCAACGACTTTGCGGGGCTTGGGGCAGCGCCCCTAGATTTTTTTTATAACATCTTATCCGGATAACTCATCCGGATACCTGTCCAGAAACCATGTCCGGAAAACCAAATCTGGAACTATCCGAAAACTATATCCGAAAAACCAAATCCGGAACTATCCGGAAACTATATCCGGAAAACCAAATCTGGAACTATTCGAAAATTGCATCCGGAATCCGGACTAAATCCGGAAACTTTCTCGGAAATCAATACGGACAACCGATCCGGAAAATTTTTATCCGTGTAACATAAACATCCGGAAAACATGAGGAATCCAGGAAAAGTCGAATCCGGAAACCAAAGAATCCGAACATCTGATCGACACCCAGAACTCGATCGAAACTCAAATAAGAATCAAAATGGGATATTCTAAACCGATAGAAACTTAATACTAATGATAATGAACATAATTTGAAAAGGAATTATACCTCAAAACGACTCAAATGAAAATCCTTCTCGGCCCTAATCAAACGAACACTTCTTTCTCTCTGCTTCTCTTGACTCCAAACACACAGACACAAAAATTGAAACCGACTTATGATCTAAGGAGGTGAATCAATATATGTAAAAGGACCAAAATTGCAATTAGGGATTTTATCTTAACAAAATGACATAAACACCCCTAAACTTATAAAATAAACTAAATAAATAAAATGGAACCCAAATTAAATTACGAACTTACCCGAGACATTACAGTAACTAACTAAAACAGAATGATGAGTTTACAAGTATTTTTGTATGCAAGTAAATCGCAACAAAAATCACATGTTGTTGATCCAAACCCTCAGTGATTTGATAATGACCCTCTCCATTCTACTTAGTGAAAATTGTAAGTAAACAATGTATAAGAGTTTCACTATCGCTGATAAGTACTAAGACTTTATTCAGTACCGCTGATAGGAACTCTCGTTCTTTAGAATAGACATTCAGCGAACCCTGTTCATTCAGCAAGCTCTGAGCCTGTTCAGTCTTGTTGATGATCGCTGATGTTCATACATTGTTCAGCGTAACTGTTCACCATCCATATGTTCTTAGGAATATTAGCTCTGAGCCTGTTCAGACCTATTTGGTGATCGCTGACAATCATAGTTGTTTACTTATGATCCCTGAAGACAAGTTTCACGTTAACATAGGTTCTACGCTGAAGTCGAAGATCAAGCTAATGAACTGATGCGGATCAACGAAGACTCAGATTTGTCCACTCAACGTGAAGTATCAAGTACAAGACTTCAGCTATCGCTGAACTTTGTCACTCGCTGATATAGAATGATAAAGCCCTGAATCAACGAAAGCTGATCATGAAGTCCTCCGTACAAAGTACTTTTGTCTTAACCACCCTTGCACGACTCCGTACGAAATGTCAGAAAAGAACATCCTTATTGTCTGAAATCGTACAACCACTCTGATACTACACTGTTCAACCATGCGGCTACTAAGGTTGTCTACAAAAGTCAGATCAAACAACCAATGAGCTGCTGCCACGTGTAAAGTATAAACTGCCATGCATTAAATGCATGCAGTATATAAGAAGACCTCCAGCTTCATTTTTGAAGCACTTGCTAACTCTGGTCAAGTCATCTTCTTATCTTGAGATAGGTTATTATTAGTAATTTCCTTCTCTTTCTTAGTGCAAGAAAACTTAGTGTTCCAACTTGTTTAGATTAGGATTTATTCCTTATCTTGTTCCGCAACAAGCTGTAAATTGTTAATGATTTATCAATAAACAATTTAGAAAGTAAAATCTGTGTATTTGTATTCAACCCCCCCCCCCCCCCCCCTTCTACAAACTTGTATAACCCTCTCGGGACCAACAAGTGGTATCAGAGCAGATTTGTTTAATCTCATAAACAAGATCTTATCTATACTAATCTTCTCTTTTATTGTAGAAACTAGAAATGACCACCAATACAAACACAAAATATATAGACAACTGTTTTCTTACACAATCCCCTAAATTCTCCAGAGATAATTTAAATATATGGAACGATAGGATGATAAACTCAACTTTTCTTAAAGAATCCTCTAACCCCAGGTGTAGAGATGACAGGTATCAAAAGTTGAAAGAAGAAGATGCAAAGCTGAAAAGCTTTAAGAAGAAAGAAATGGCTGACTATGATTGGGCTGCCTCTGATGAAGAAGAATCATCATCTGACTCTGAAGATGATGACGTAGTCAATCTCTGTCTCATGGCCAAGATTGAAGAAGAGGAAGACAAGTCTGACATTCCCTCTACTTCAGCCTCTACCTCTAAGGTATCACCTTCTTTCTTTACCAATATTTTAAATATTGATGAAGCTGATAGCCTTCGAAAGATCGATCTGCTGACTAAAAGCTTATATGATGTTATGAATGGAAAAACCATTGTTGAAAATCAGAACATTGATCTCGCTGAACAACTTAAACAGTGTCACCTTCAAATAGAAAAGCTTTCTAAAATTGAAGAAAATTTAAGAGATCAAGTCCATTTAAATCAGCTAGTCAAAATCGAACGCGAAGAAGCTATCGCTGCATTGAAAGCTGAAAAGCTACTGTTGATGAATGGTGTAAATCCTAAGCAACGATCACTGAGATAATTAAGTCTCAGATACCTCTGAGTGACAAACGTGGTATTGGTTATAAAGCTGATGCTGAAAAACTACCACTGAACATTCCATGCTGAAATTCGGAATGTTTGTCTCCTCTATCTCTGACACTTCATCTTCTCAGTGCTCCTTTTCTAAAACACCATCTCTTGAGGAAAAACCCGACTTAGTCTCTAATGACAAAGGTAAAGGTATTTCTGTAAAGCCCGTATTCCGGTACATATAAATATTCTCCCTTTAAATCTTTCTCGTTGCTTAAATAAAATTTTCATTGATTTTCCTTTGGGATTTTTTTTAGTTATCGCGAGTTAGCACCGTTGACCCTAAGTGCTAATTTTCTAGTAAGGGGGGGGGGGGGGGGTTTAAAGAGCTTTTGTAAATTGTTGAGGGACCAAAATGTTAAAGGGCCAAAATCCAATAAGGGGGAGGTCGGCCCATGCACATTGACGAGCCCCTTCTTCTTTTTTTTTGTTGTGTTTGGATCTCGTGGGTAGCAAGCAAAAGAAGAAAGGAATGAAAAACGAGAAAAAAAACCTACCCCCTCTCTCGGCCGAACACCTCCTCCCCATTCTTTTTTTTTCTGCCGCTGCGTTTCCACCGGAACCACCACCAGCAGCGGCCAGCCGCCGGCGCTGCTGTCCGCCGGCGAGAGAGAGAGAGCAGCGGCGGGAGAGGGAGAGAGCAGCGGCGAGAGAGAGAGAGAGAGAGCGGCGGCGGGAGAGAGAGAGCAGCGGCGGGAGAGAGAGAGTCGTTAGCGGCAGCCGGGACATGAAGGTCGGGATCTCTCGTAGTTTTCTGCTGAGTGGTAAGATTCCGTTTCCTTTACGTTTACTTTTCTTACGTCGTTTTCAATCGCAAACCACCACCGCCGGTGGTGGCTGCCGCCGCCGACCACCACTGCCGGAGGTGGCAGTGGGTGGAGCGTGGACTGTCCAGCCCTAGTGGCTACCTAAACCCGAACCTCATTATCTAAACCGTGACCCGATCGCGAAAATCATAAATCGTTTCAAAAATCGTCATTTTATGTGGAAAGTATGAATCTGTCACTGTTTTGCGATGGCCATAACCTTTCCGTCGTAGCTCGGATTGGGGCGAATCCAGTGCCCACGGTTCAAGCTCGGGGTCGGGCACGTTTTCCATGTTTTAGCAGAAAACTGATTCGGCCTCTAGCTAGATGAAAAAGTGGTCGTAAGTTCAGTGATTCGTCATTTCATGTGAAAAATTCTGGAATCTGCCATTGCCTTGTGAAAGCCATAACCTTTTGCTCGTAACACGTATCTGGGTGAGACCAGCGCCAAAAGTTCCCTTTTTGAGTCTATAAACGTTTCTGTGTTTTGTGCGAAGCCCAGTTCGGGACGTAGCATTGGTCAAAATGTCATTTTATACTGAAAGGTGCTGATTTTCGCTGTTCGGGAAACTGTTTTTGTAAAATCCATAATAAACGGTAGAAAAATCGTTAGGAGGCGTATAATATGTCTTTGGAACCCTAACTAATAGTACTTTCTGACCATGTAATAATATTGAGGATTTACTGGGTTTAAGGAGGTCGAAACAGGTCCCGAACAGACCTGTTTGGCGAGACCGGGAAGTAGTTTTAGTGACGGTTTAAGCGGGTGCCGTGTCGTAGGGTCCGGGTCTCGTATTGATACGTTTTAACGTGCGTTTAGGTGCTGGGAAGTGACCGTAAGTGGGAAGCTTGAATTTGTATTGTTGAGCTAGGCGCGCATTCGAGGTGAGTTCTCCCACTATAACTAATGTCGGTTATTTTTACATTACGTTGTGTATGTATGTGGTAGTTCTATTTGCTTTTGATGCGGGGTTAAATAGTGGGGTGTCTAGTCGGACCTTATTGTTGTGACTACGCGGGTGGCGTAGGAGTTCGGCGGGGCCGAGGGTCACATACGCGGGTGGCGTAGTAATTCGGTGGGACCGAGGATCCGGCGGGGCCGGAGATTTTATACGCGGGTGGCGTAGAGACTCGGTGGGACCGGGGATTCGGCGGGGCCGGAGATGTTATCATGTGGTCGGTGGGACCGACTTGTGCCTTTTAGGTGGGTGGGTGTGGATATACATGTTTATGATCTGTTCGTAGACTTGTATGTTGTTTATGTGCAATTACCTGTTTATGGTGGTGTGGAAATAACTGTGTTACTTATGGTGTTGAATTCACTAAGCTTCGTGCTTACCCTTTCCCAATAGATTGTGGTTTCAGGTACGGGCGGCTCCAAGGCGTGACGAGTACACACTGGCGCGCGAGGAGAGCTGGTTGCTTTATGGTGTTTAATAATTAAACGTTTATTCCGCTGGTTTTTATTATGAAGATATTAATTATGAGTTTGCAAACGAAACGTTGGGATCATTTAATGAGTTGTTATAAATGAAATGTTTATTTAAAAATTTAAATTTTCTTGTAATTTTTGGGACGTTACAACTTGGTATCAGAGCACGGCTTGAGTGAATCAAACGCATTTCGGTGTGTTTGATCTCAAGTTTGCGGCTATAAAAATTTTCTTTAAAGTTTTTTTGGGAAATAAAAAAGAAGGAAAATCCGTTTGAGAAACGGTGATCGGAGGCGCAGTGTGTACAGTCAGCCGGAGCCAAAGGGGAAAGGTACAGTACTTAGTGTTTTATTGCTTTCTAGATCATAGAGTATGCATGCTAGATTGCCTGTTGTGGACACTATGATGTATGTTGTACTGCTTGCTATTAGGAATTCATGCTAATTATGATAGGTTACTAAGTGGATGCCCTCTAGGTTGTATGCAGTAAGAGATTTATAGCCTTAGAATATTTGATTTAGTTCTATTGCGCAGCTCTTGTTTGAGTCCAACCGTTCTAGGATAGAATCTTGAATGAATGTCTATTTATTTCGCACTGCATATAATCGGGTATTCGCGAGGTCGCTCGTTATAATTAGTAGGGATTCGGTAGTAGCAAGGGTAGTGGGATAAGAGGAAGTTCCTAGAGAGCTGGGAAGGGTGTTTATGTATGAGTATGTGTGCTAGATTGCTTTCTAGAACATAGGAGTATGTATGCTAAATTGCTTGGTGCTTATTACACTGTATTGCATGTTTGTTGCTTGCTAATAGGAGGTTATGCTAGCCTTGATAGGTTGTTAGGTGGATGCACTATAGGTCGTATGCGGTAGGAACCGAATAGCCTTAGAATGTCGGATTTGGTTCTATTGCGCAGCTCTTGTTTGAGTCCAACCGTTGTAGGATAGAATCTTACATTCGAATGTCTATCTGGTTTGCACTGTGTGCGACGGTGCATTCGCGAGGCGACTCGTCATGACTAGTAGAAATTTCGTTGTAGCAAGGGTAGTGGTGGGGATGGAATTCCTAGGGAGCTAGGAAGAGTGAGTATATATGCCGGTGCGGGCATATGTGTGTAGTTGCGGCGAGGAACTACTTGGACCCCTCGGGATGGGACTCGGAACGAGCGATGATATGTGTGGAAGGTAGTAGTAGAGCTCCTACTACCGGAAGCACAGGATCAGTGCTCGAGTCGGGAAAGTCGCGAGGAATCCAAGGAGTTGGGCGTGGGTGTTGTTAGTGTGCGTTGTTATGTGCTGATAACGCGTTGTATTATCTACCCAGAATAGCCGTCACGAGGAGAGACATCTATAGTAGATCCACTGGTACAGGTGTGTACTTGATGTGCTTTGATGGGATGATCGTTGGGGTAGTGACGAAGGTTATAAATTAGTAGTCATTGGAATAAAAGGACGATTCTAGTATTAGTCACTTGGAGTGACGATAAGGATGATGTTTGTTTCGGGCCAAGATGGATGATTGTGCTAGAATCATAGGCTTATAGAGCCGACTTTGATTTGAGGAAAAATCGCAGGGATTATTTGACGTAATTTCCCAACTTGCCTAAGAGGTTTAAATGTCCGGATGACGTTAGTGGATCGAAGAGATTTGGAGGAGTAGGAGTCGAGGCGTAGAATGCCGACTGAGTCATGCACAAAGTTTGATTTTGAAATAGATTGCATTAACAAATTCTTGTGTTTCAAATCATTTTTATGGATGGTGTTTTGAAATTTTGGGAAGTGTTTAGCACACGCACAAGATTTTGAAATATGGTTTTGAAAGTGTATAAAACCGTTTTATCACGGGAGTGCAAGCTTTGTTAGAATTTGTCTCATTTCGTTATTTTTTAACGGTTCTTTCGGGTATGATGATATCCGTGTTTTGTGGTGTTTAAAATGTTGGGCAAGTGACTACGGCTTGTGACTTTAACATTGGAACTCCTCCACATATGTTAGAGTTGAGACGGAAAGTTACATTCCACGATGTCTGTATAAAGCTATTTGAGTGATTCGGTTAAAATAAGTTTTGTTTTACGGCATGTTGAGTCGTGTGGGTTTAATTTCACGAGGTGCATATATTATTTGTTTATGTGACCATTTGGGGAAATCTTAAAAATAAATTTAAAGAACCCCACCTTTTGAGATTTTATGAGATTTTAGTCGATATTTTCAAATGGTGGAAACGGATTGGTTTTTTTATCTTAAGTTTGAAACTTACACGAGACAGTTGTGTTTTAACAAAAATATATTTGTAAATCGTTTTATCGTTTTGTATGACTAGCCGACGTGCGTAAAATTTGTTGGTGAACCCTGTGCCACGACATTTTATGTTTAAAAAGAGAAATTTTGGGGTCAAATGTCGTGGGACTGATTTTGAAATTATGTGCACACTTTTGTCGCACCCGGTGTAAGGTCGAGCGGTTACTTTAAGTACATGTCATGAGTCAATCCATACTAGAACCGTGACGGTTCATTTTTAAAAGAAATTATTCATTACGCTTTGTGTTTTGTAAGTAAACTGAACGGCAATGGAATGATTTTCAACATGATTTTTACTATGTGAGACGAGCGTGTCCATTTTTGCGTAACTACCGACCTGGTAATAGTAGTTTTAGTGCATATGATCTTTTTGAAATGAAAAATCTTGACGTTGAAAATATTTTGTAAATGATTTTGTAAACCAATCGGGAAATGCACTTTTAAGTGTTATGTGTCATTTTGAGAATTTTAAGGGTGTGAGTCCTTTTGGAAAACTCTTTTGTTTAACTCGTGTTGAGTTTGGGACTAATGTTGATTTTAGAGTATTGCTTGCTTAAACTTTATTTAAACGCGTTTTTGACCGACTTATGGGTCAATTGCACGGTTTTTAATGGCTCGATGTGGAGTTTTGTTGATGGGTTGTTTTGTTGCACAGTTTTGCACTTATTGCACGTTGAGTATTTACATGTTGGGTGAGTGAGTCATTCCGGGATAGGCATGTTGTTGGTAGACTGTTTTGCATTAGATCCTTGGTCACGTCAGTCAGTCGTTGGTAATGGTCGGTTGGGTATCTCGGGGTGGGACTCCGGTATTCATGTGTTATGACCTTGACTTTCCAGTAGGCACTAAGAGGATATAGTCTTGGGCACTTACCTGAGAGGTAGTTCTGATGTGCCGGGCTTTGAGACGTACCTGGGAGGTAGGCATTAAGGCGTATCTTGATACGGTGTAATTAGGTTTCCTAGAGCAAGCGTGGAGGTTTAGTAGACGGGGGAAGATCGGGTATTCCACGCGTGTTGTTAGTGTAGACCGAATAATGTCGGTTAAGGGAATGATGCCCTTTGTAATTAAGAGAATAAATGCGCAGTAACCTTTTTGAAGTAAGTAGTATATTTAGGTGTCAAATTTTGGGCTTGAGGCCAAACACCTTTAGTGTAATCGGGGATTTGTAGCCGATTTTAAAATAATTATGGTGATGGTAGTAGTAACCCTGAGATGCTTAATTGTGATGAATGGTTATGGTGGAATGACCTTCGTGGGTGATTATAAGTTTACTGGTTTGATGATCCGTGTGAAATAAATTTTGGGAGTCTATTAGAACTCGTGGAAGTTAATCGGCAGTAATAGTAGGAATGATCGGTTTCGAGTATCCTATAAGGTATAGTGGTGAGCACCTTTAGAATGGTTAGAGCTTGAAAGTTGAATCGGGATGTGTGGAACATCTAAGGTTGGGAGGCAACCGAAGTCGTTTAACTAGGAATGATTCCAGTTGTTGGAGTGTTCTTCCAATCATAATTTCAGTGTTCTTGAAGGAGCTTTGTTGGTAAGAAAAGTATTCGAGAAATTTTTAGACGGTATGAGAAATTTAGATTCCAGTTAGTGGAAGTCCAGTGGCAACACCGAAAGGGTTCCGAGTGGACGTGGGAGCCCGAAGTGGAGATGCGCGAGAACTATCCCGAGTTATTTGTCGGTCGAGACTTCGAGGACGAAGTCTAATCCAAGCGGGGGAGAGTTGTAAAGCCCGTATTCCGGTACGTATAAATATTCTCCCTTTAAATCTTTCTCGTTGCTTAAATAAAATTTTCATTGATTTTCCTTCGGGATTCTTTTTAGTTATCGCGAGTTAGCACCGTTGACCCTAAGTGCTAATTTTCTAGTAAGGGGGGGGGGTTTAAAGAGCTTTTGTAAATTGTTGAGGGACCAAAATGTTAAAGGGCCAAAATCCAATAAGGGGGAGGTCGGCCCATGCACATTGACGAGCCCCTTCTTCTTTTTTTTTTTGTGTTTGGATCTCGTGGGTAGCAAGCAAAAGAAGAAAGGAATGAAAAACGAGAAAAAAAAACCTACCCCCTCTCTCGGCCGAACACCTCCTCCCCATTCCTTTTTTTTTCTGCCGCTGCGTTTCCACCGGAACCACCACCAGCAGCGGCCAGCCGCCGGCGCTGCTGTCCGCCGGCGAGAGAGAGAGAGAGCAGCGGCGGGAGAGGGAGAGAGCAGCGGCGAGAGAGAGAGAGAGAGAGAGAGAGAGAGAGAGCGGCGGCGGGAGAGAGAGAGCAGCGGCGGGAGAGAGAGAGTCGTTAGCGGCAGCCAGGACGTGAAGGTCGGGATCTCTCGTAGTTTTCTGCTGAGTGGTAAGATTCCGTTTCCTTTACGTTTACTTTTCTTACGTCGTTTTCAATCGCAAACCACCACCGCCGGTGGTGGCTGCTGCCGCCGACCACCACTGCCGGAGGTGGCAGTGAGTGGAGCGTGGACTGTCCAGCTCTAGTGGCTACCTAAACCCGAACCTCATTATCTAAACCGTGACCCGATCGCGAAAATCATAAATCGTTTCAAAAATCGTCATTTTATGTGGAAAGTATGAATCTGTCACTATTTTGCGATGGCCATAACTTTTCCGTCGTAGCTCGGATTGGGGCGAATCCGGTGCCCACGGTTCAACCTCGGGGTCGGGCACGTTTTCCGTGTTTTAGCAGGAAACCGATTCGGCTTCTAGCTAGATGAAAAAGTGGTCGTAAGTTCAGTGATTCGTCATTTCATGTGAAAAATTCTGGAATCTACCATTGCCTTGTGAAAGCCATAACTTTTTGTTCGTAACTCGTATCTGGGTGAGACCAGCGCCAAAAGTTCCCTTTGTGAGTCTATAAACTTTTCTGTGTTTTGTGCGAAGCCCAGTTCGGGACGTAGCATTGGTCAAAATGTCATTTTATACTGAAAGGTGCTGATTTTCGCTGTTCGGGGAACTGTTTTTGTAAAATCCATAATAAATGGTAGAAAAATCGTTAGGAGGCGTATAATATGTCTTTGGAACCCTAACTCATAGTACTTTCTGACCATGTAATAATATTGAGGTATTACTGGGTTTAAGGAGGTCGAAACAGGTCCCGAACAGACCTGTTTGGCGAGACCGGGAAGTAGTTTTAGTGACGGTTTAAGCGGGTGTCGTGTCGTAGGGTCCGGGTCTCGTATTGATACGTTTTAACGTGCGTTTAGGTGCTGGGAAGTGACCGTAAGTGGGAAGCTTGAATTTGTATTGTTGAGCTAGGCGCGCATTCGAGGTGAGTTCTCCCACTATAACTAATGTCGGTTATTTTTACATTACGTTGTGTATGTATGTGGTAGTTCTATTTGCTTTTGATGCGGGGTTAAATAGTGGGGTGTCTAGTCGGACCTTATTGTTGTGACTACGCGGGTGGCGTAGGAGTTCGGCGGGGCCGAGGGTCACATACGCGGGTGGCGTAGTAATTCGGTGGGACCGAGGATCCGGCGGGGCCGGAGATTTTATACGCGGGTGGCGTAGAGACTCGGTGGGACCGGGGATTCGGCGGGGTCGGAGATGTTATCATGTGGTCGGTGGGACCGACTTGTGCCTTTTAGGTGGGTGGGTGTGGATATACATGTTTATGATTTGTTCGTAGACTTGTATGCTGTTTATGTGCAATTACCTGTTTATGGTGGTGTGGAAATAACTGTGTTACTTATGGTGTTGAATTCACTAAGCTTCGTGCTTACCCTTTCCCAATAGATTGTGGTTTCAGGTACGGGCGGCTCCAAGGCGTGACGAGTACACACTGGCGCGCGAGGAGAGCTGGTTGCTTTATGGTGTTTAATAATTAAACGTTTATTCCGCTGATTTTTATTATGAAGATATTAATTATGAGTTTGCAAACGAAACGTTGGGATCATTTAATGAGTTGTTATAAATGAAATGTTTATTTAAAAATTTAAATTTGCTTGTAATTTTTGGGACGTTACAATTTCTTTTGAAAAACCTTCCTTAGTCTCTAAAGACAAGGGTAAAGGAATTGCTTATGATCAAAATCCTCAGAAGGGTATCTTTATACCTAAGCTGAATGCTTCTACAGCTTCAACGATTCATCCATCTGGTTCAGGGAACAAGAACACTGGATATGTTCAGCGTGGATATATTCAGCGATCTACTCCCAGAATCAAAGTGGATGTTACTGGTAAGAAATCTGAAGAACTGATAGTTCCTCCTATTTCCAATACCAAAGGTGTACTTGATGCTGGTCCTTCCAATTTTAAACAAATGGCTCAGCATGCAAAAGATCCTAAAACTACTTTCAGTTATAGGAAATGTTATCACTATGGACTTACCGATCATATTGCTAGTAAGTGTCCAACAGCCACCAAAGCTGAAAAATTAGCTAAGGTGAAGATCACTGCCCCCAAGGCAAAGAAGACCAATCCTGGTGCAAATCAGGTCAAGTTGAATCCTACCACTGAGGTTAAGAAATTAACCAAGGTGAAGACTGACAAAGCTGAATCTTCAAATGTTGCGAAGATTGCTGAACCTTTCACTTCCTCTACCACCGCTGATAAATCTAAACCCAAGATGATGTGGGTACCTAAGTCAAACTGATCTTCCTTTGTTTTGCAGGTTAAGGGTACCTGGTATCTTGATAGCGGATGCTCTAGACACATGACTGGTAAGAAGAACCTGCTCACTAAATACAAAGAAGAGAAGGGTCCTTCAGTGACCTTTGGTGGAAATGGAAAAGGCTATACCCGAGGGTTTGGTGTACTCTAATGGTACAACAACCTTCAGAAGAGTCGCATATGTTGAAGGGTTGAAGCATAATCTTCTAAGCACCAGTCAGCTTTGCGACATGGATAACAAAGTAATTTTTACTAAGAAATCCTGCTTTGTCACTGACAAAAAGGAGAAGATAGCTCTCAGCGGTTATCGTATGGAAAATATTTATGTAATAGACATGGACTCTACAACCACTGAGAACTCCTGTTTCTTCTCAAAGGCCTCAGCTGATGTAAATTGGCTATGGCATAAGAGGCTCTCTCATTTAAACTTCAAGACATTGAATACTCTTTCTTCAAAAGAGTTAGTCTCCGGTCTACCTCAGCACTCATACGCCAAAGAGTCCTTATGTTCAGTGTAAAGCCCGTGTCCCGGTACGGAATTTTTTTCCAATTAATTTAATTGCCTTAATATTTCCTTTTAACGTTGTTTCACTAACGAGGTTAAACCGAGAGGACCTAAATGTTAAAAAGTTTGTGGGTAAGAGGTTTATTGTGAAAACTATGTCTACAGGGACCATTGTTGTATTTTTTTTCCTAAACTAGTGCATGGGGTTCGACCCATGTGGAGCAGCCCCCCCCTTCCCTCTCGTTCTTAATCACGGCAAGAAACAACAACAACACCAAAAAACCCTACTCTTCCTTCCTCCTTGCGTCGCACACCAACAGATACCATCGCAACCCTAGCCTCCCCTTCCTTCTTTGTTGCCGCCGCGAGATCACCCACCACCACCAGGGGTGCCAGTTTCGATTGTGTCTGACAGGGACACCCGTTTTACCTCCCGGTTTTGGGAGAAGTTTCAGACGGAGATGGGTACGTGGTTACATTTTAGCACGACTTTTCATCCACAGACCGACGGGCAGAGAGAACGGACTATTCAGACCCTCGAGGATATGCTTCGGGCATGTGCTATCGATTTTGGAGGTAGCTGGGATCAGTACCTTCCTTTGGCAGAGTTTTCCTACAACAACAGCTTCCATTCTAATATTGGCATGCCGCCATACGAGTTGTTGTATGGTAGGAAGTGCAGGACACCCATTTGTTGGGGCGAGGTTGGTCAGCGGGTATTAGGGAGCGCTGATATTGTGCTGAAGACGACTGAGATGATACAAATGGTGCGAGACCGTTTGGTTACTGCACAGGGTCGGTAGAAGAGTTACGCCGACAAGAGACGATCAGATTTGGAGTTTCAGGTGGGAGATTATGTTTTATTGAAGGTTTCGTGATTCGGTTTCATAAACGGGGAAAGTTAGGGCCCCGTTACATTGGACTTTACAAGGCCATCGCCCGAGTGGGAAAGGTAGCTTATCGCTTAGAGTTACCGGATGAGCTGAGTTTGATCCACAACACTTTCCACGTGTCTCAGTTGCGAAAATGCGTGGTGGATGAGCATGCGGTAATTCCTCTCGAGGAAATTCAGATCGACGAACGGCTTATTTAAGTAGAGAAGCCGATCGCCATTGTTGTCAGGAGGGTGAGAAACTCGCGTAACAAGGTATTTGGGTTGGTGAAAGTCCAGTGGCAGCACCGAAAGGGTTCCGAGTGGACTTGGGAACCCGAGGGTGAGATGTGGGAGAACTATCCGGAGCTACTTGCGGACGTAGACTTCGAGGACGAAGTCTAATTCAAGCGGGGGAGAGTTGTAAAGCCCGTGTCCCGGTACGGAATTTTTTTCCTATTAATTTAATTGCCTTAATATTTCCTTTTAACGTTGTTTCACTAACGAGGTTAAACCGAGAGGACCTAAATGTTAAAAAGTTTGTGGGTAAGAGGTTTATTGTGAAAACTATGTCTACAGGGACCATTGTTGTATTTTTTTCCTAAACTAGAGCATGGGGTTCGGCCCATGTGGAGCAGCCCCCCCCTTCCCTCTCGTTCTTAATCACGGCAAGAAACAACAACAACACCAAAAAACCCTACTCTTCCTTCCTCCTTGCGTCGCACACCAACAGATACCATCGCAACCCTAGCCTCCCCTTCCTTCTTTGCTGCCGCCGCGAGACCACCCACCACCACCAGCGTCGTCGCTAACGGCTGCCGGAGAGAGAGAGAGAGAGAGGAGCAGCGAGAGAGACGACCGAGAGATAGAGAAATCCGGAGTTGTGTTGCCGCTGGATCGTCGTCTCAAGTAAGTCCTCTCCCTTTTCGTTTCTCCTTCGTCGCCCCAAACAGCAAAACCACCCCACCACCGCAGCAGCCATGGTTGCCGGCGGTGTGGCCGCCGCCGTGCGCCACCACGGGTGATGGCAGTGTGTGTGGGTGTGTGTGTAATCGGGAATGTCCAGTTCGAGCGTGGGAAAAGGGTGTGGACGTAATAGGATTGGTCGGGTTTTTCGTTGGGTCTCGTCGGAATTCCGTAAACCACGATCGCCGCCGCCGCCGGCCGCCTCCGCCGCCGGCGACCACCACTGCCGGAGGTGGCAGTGGGTGGTGCGCGGGTGAGCCCAGACTTTAGTAACCTAAAACCCTAATCCGTGACCCGATCGCGTAAACCCGAAACCCGAAAACCTTAAGCTTGAAAGTTATCATTTTATGTGGTGATACCGGTTCTGCCCCTGTTTTGCATCGGCCATAACCTTTCCGTCGTAGCTCGGTTTGAGGCGAAACTGCTGCCCACGGTTCACATTCTGTATCGGGCACATTTTTCGTGTTTTAGCGAAAACCTGGTTAGGCCTCTAGCTAGGTGCAAAAGAGCCGTTTTTGCAGCAGGTCCGAATCTGCCAGCCTTACGTTTCGATCTTAGAATAATCGTAGGAAAATCGTTAGAACGCGTATAATATGTCCCTGGAAAGCTAAGACCCAGACCCTTCTGTTTGTGGAATTTAATTTCTGGATTAGTGGGTCTAGAGGGGGCTAAACAGGTCCCGAACAGACCTGCAGTTTTGACCGAAAAGCTGAAACGTCACTCTTTTAGTCTTATGATTATTTTGAGGGTTGGGGCTTCGTGTTGACACTTTGTAGCACTTCTTTAGGTGTAGAGAAGTGAGATTGGAGTTGGCAAGCTCTTGTGGCCATTCGGGAATTTTCTGCTTTGCTTTTCGAGGTGAGTTCTCTCACTGCGTAGAATAGGGATTATATGTACATTGCGGTAGTTTTTGTGTACTAACTGAATTGTTGTGTGTACTGGCTGAATTGTGGTGCGTAGTACTAGGTTGAATTAATGTATGGTATAAATGAGTGTTATATACATCTCGGTGGGACCGAGGGCTCGGTGGGACCGAGGAATGGTGTACAAGTGTTGCGTGAACTCGGGGAGACCGAGTACTCGGTGGGACCGAGGAATTGTGTACAAGTGTGGTATGAACTCGGGGAGACCGAGGGAAGCCTACACGAGTGTTGTGTGAATTCGGGGAGCCGAAGGATGCATGTGAAGGTTTTTGCATATGTTTTCTTGTACCTTTTAACTGCTTGTGTTGGTTGTATATGTGCGGATAGGAGTGGTGTGTATATAATTGCTATCTGCGTATGTGTTTGAATTCACTAAGCTTCATGCTTACCCTTTCCCTATAAATGTTGTTTCAGGTACGAGTGGCTCGAAGGCGTTACGGTACACATTGGCGCATGCGAGAGACTTCCCGTATTTATGATTTCAAACTTTATAATTGAATTAATTTTTATTTTCCGCTGTTTAGACTTTTGTGGTTGAATACTTAACGAGATTTCATCCGAAACGGTTATTTTGGGAATTAATGATATGGTTTAATTAAATAAATTATTGTTTTTAAAAGTTCAAATTTACTGTAATTTTTGGGACGTTACAAGTTGGTATCAGAGCAAAACTTGAGCGAATCAAACACATTTCGGTGTGTTTGAACTCAAGTTTGCGGCTCGGGATTATCTTTTTCTTTTAAAATTTTTGAGAAATAAAAGAAGGCAAAAGTCCGTTTGAGAAACGGTGACCGGAGGCGCAGTGTGTACAGTCAGCCGATGCCAAGGGAAAAGGTAGAGTACTAGTGTAAATTTTATTGCTTTCTAGAACATAGGAGTATGTATGCTAGACTGCCTGTGCTTATTACACTGTACTGCATGTGGTTGCTTGCTAGTAGAAATTTATGCTAGTCGTGATAAGTTGTTAAGTGAATGCCTTATAAGTTGTATGCAGTAGGAACCACATAGCCTTAGAATGTTGGATTTTGTTCTATTGCGCAGCTCTTGTTTGAGTCCAACCGTTGTAGGATAGAATCTTTTATTCGAAAGTCTATTTGATTTCACACTGTATGTAACTGTGCATTCGCGAGGCGACTTGTCATGACTAGTGGGGATTTCGTTATAGCAAGGGTAGTGGAACTGGGTGAAATTCCTAGGGAGCTAGGGAGAGGGTTGACATATGCTGGTACGGGCATATGGGTTTAATTGTCGGCAAGAAACTACTTGGGCACTTCGGGACGGGACTCGAAACGAGTATGGATAGGTGTGGAAGGTAGTAGTAGAGCTCCTACTATCTGAAGCACAGGATCCGTGCTCGAGTCGGGGAAAGTCACGGGGAATCCGAAGAGTTGAGCGTGAGCGTAGTTAGCAGGATTTATTGTGTGCTACTACCTTGACCTGGGAGGAGTTCGTTGTACGTTTTCGTGCGGAGTATGTGCCTCCAGTGGAGATGGAGAGGATTGCTAAAGAGTTCTTGGAGCTCACTCAGACTACAGAGACGGTAAAGAAGATGAACCGGAAGTTCACGGAGATGGCACTATTCTGTCCTCAGTATGCTGCTTCTGAGGACATGAAGATGACGCGGTACAAGGATATGTTACGTACCGAGATCAGAGAGTTCGTGAGTACTGCGCAGTATCCTTCACTTGCTGCGGCGATGGAGGCTGCCCGGAGACGGGAACTCGAGTTGGAGACGCAGGCCAAGCAAAGGAAGGCGGTGCAGACCGTGGCACCAGTATCGACTGTTCCAAAGAAAACGAGGTTTTCGGACTCGCGCTCGAGTCAAAGGAGCGGTGGGTTTAAGACCAGGGATAGTAGCGGAAGGAGAGACGATAAATGTAGTTACATTTTTCTGAAGCTGTGTGATTAGGTACGTTCTTAGTTAACTCAGTGCCTGCTGTGGTGATGTTTGATAGCGGGGCTACTCATTCTTTCGTGTCTCACACCTTTAGTGAGCGTTTAGGCCGTAGTGTAGGACGATTAGGCTGTCAACTTATGGTTGAGGTTGCTGATGATAGGACCTTGACGGTTACTGATGTGTACCGTGGGTGTACTCTGGGAAATCTCTAGTGTGAGATTCCCTATAGATTTGATTCCGATCGCTATGGGGGAGTTGTGCGTGATTGTGGGCATGGATTGGATGGATGCTTTTGATGCGGAGATTGTTTGTCGTCGCAAACAAGTACGAGTTCGAACTCCAAGTGGGGGAGAACTGCTGGTTCAGGGCGACTCGCCCAGGCGGACCTCAGCGATTTGTTCGGCTGCGAGGGCTCAGAGGTACTTGCAGCACAGTGGTCAGGGATTTTTGGCGTATGTGATCGACACGCGCGTCGACGAAGAGAAGAAGACTGCAGAGGATGTGCCAGTTGTACGGGAGTTTGCTAACGTGTTTCCCGATGAGTTACCGGGGATACCTCCCGAGCGACAGGTGGAGTTCCGCATTGATTTGATTCCGGGTGCTGCTCCGGTGGCTAAGGCACCTTATCGCCTGGCTCCACCGAAAATGAAAGAGTTGTATACTCAGTTGCAGGAACTTCTCGAAAAGGAGTTCATCAAGCCGAGTTGTTCACCGTGGGGAGCCCCGATTCTGTTTGTGAAAAAGAAGGACGGGTCCCAACGGATGTATATAGACTACCGCGAGCTGAATAAGCTTACGGTGAAAAATCGTTATCCTCTGCCAAGGATTGACGATTTGTTCGACCAGCTTCAGAGAGCCTCGTGGTTCTCTAAGATCAATTTGAGATCAGGATATCATCAGATGCGGGTGAGGGGCGAGGATACGGAGAAGACGACCTTTCGTACCCATTATGGCCATTACGCGTTTGTGGTGATGCCTTTCGGGGTCACCAATGCACCAGCAGCGTTCATGGATCTTATGAACCGGGTGTGTAGCCCGATGCTGGATTGGTCGGTGATTGTGTTCATCGACGATATTCTTGTGTATTCGAAGTCGAAAGAAGAGCACGAGATGCATTTGCGAGAAGTTTTGGAGGTTTTGAGGTGGGAGAAGCTTTATGCTAAGTTCTCCAAGTGTGAGTTCTGGTTACGGGAGGTCCAATTCCTAGGACATGTCGTAAACCAGAATGGTATTATGGTCGATCCGGCCAAGATTACGGCAGTGATGCGATGGGAAGTGCCGAAAACTCCCACTGAGGTATGGAGTTTCCTTGGGTTAGCAGGGTATTACCGGAGATTTATTCAGGATTTCTCCAAGATTGCTTTACCTATGACCCGATTGACGAAGAAAACTGCGGCTTTTAGTTGGGGTGAGGAGCAGCAAAGGGCTTTTGAGGAGCTACGCAGACGTTTATGCGAGGCTCCGGTGTTGACTTTGTTTGAGGGTATGGAGGATCTAGTAGTGTATTGTGACGCTTCTCACCAGGGGTTGGGCGCCGTGCTAATGCAGCGCGGTAAGGTTATAGCTTACGCTTCGAGGCAGTTGAAGCCTCATGAGGCGAATTACCCGACCCATGATCTAGAGTTGGGAGCGGTGGTGTTTGCTCTCAAGATTGGAGGCATTACGTGTACGGCGTCAAGTGTACGATATACACTGACCATAAAAGCCTAAAATATTTGATGGACCAGCAAAACCTCAATATGCGTCAGAGGAGGTGGCTTGATGTAGTCAAGGATTATGACTGTGAGATACTTTACCACCCGGGTAAAGCAAACATGGTTGCGGACGCACTTAGTCGACATCCGGTTGGTGAGCCACTACGGGGTTTGTGTCATCGGTTAACAGTGGTTGCACCTCTCCTGGAGTTGATAGGTAGTGCTCAGGAAGTGGTAGTTCGGGACGAGAATGCCAAACGCGAGAGAGTTTCGGGTGAAATTCCGAATTTTGTCCGTGATAGTCGGGGTTTATTGACGCGATATGGCCGAGTTTGGGTTCCCTTCACTGGTGGGAACAGGCAAATACTGTTGGACGAGGCGCATAAGTCCAAGTTTTCTATTCATCCCGGAGCTACGAAGATGTACCGCGACCTGCGGGAGAATTATTGGTGGCCCGACATGAAGCGGGATGTCGCCAAGTGTGTAGAGACATACTTGACATGTCGGAAAGTCAAGGCTGAGCACCAGCGGCCGCATGGGAAGTTGCAGCCGTTAGAGATTGCAGTGTGGAAATGGGAGCAGATCACGATGGATCTCATTACGAAACTCCCAAAGACTCCACGTGGGAATGATGCTATTTGGGTGATCGTCGATTGTCTGACCAAAAGTGCTCACTTTTTGGCCATCAGGGAGAGTTCCTTGGCGGAGAAGCTCGCGGAGATTTTCGTGCGAGAGATTGTAGCCAGGTACGGGGTGCCAGTTTCGATTGTCTCTGACAGGGACACCCGTTTTACCTCCTGGTTTTGGGAGAAGTTTCAGACGGAGATGGGTACGCGGTTACATTTTAGCACGACTTTTCATCCACAGACCGACGGGCAGAGTGAGCGGACTATTCAGACCCTCGAGGATATGCTTCGGGCATGTGCTATCGATTTTGGAGGTAGCTGGGACCAGTACCTTCCTTTGGCAGAGTTTTCCTACAACAACAGCTTCCATTCTAGTATTGGCATGCCGCCATATGAGTTGTTGTATGGTAGGAAGTGCAGGACGCCCGTTTGTTGGGGCGAGGTTGGTCAGCGGGTATTAGGGAGCGCTGATATTGTGCTGAAGACGACCGAGATGATACAAATGGTGCGAGACCGTTTGGTTACTGCACAGGGTCGGTAGAAGAGTTACGCCGACAAGAGACGATCAGATTTGGAGTTTCAGGTGGGATATTATGTTTTATTGAAGGTTTCGTGATTCGGTTTCGTAAACGGGGAAAGTTAGGGCCCCGTTACATTGGACTTTACAAGGCCATCGCCCGAGTGGGAAAGGTAGCTTATCGCTTAGAGTTACCGGATGAGCTGAGTTTGATCCACAACACTTTCCACGTGTCTCAGTTACGGAAGTGCGTGGTGGATGAGCCTGCGGTAATTCCTCTCGAGGAAATTCAGATCGACGAACGACTTATTTAAGTAGAGAAGCCGATCGCCATTGTTGTCAGGAGGGCGAGGAGCTCGCGTAACAAGGTATTTGGGTTGGTGAAAGTCCAGTGGCAGCACCGAAAGGGTTCCGAGTGGACTTGGGAACCCGAGGGTGAGATGTGGGAGAACTATCCGGAGCTACTTGCGGACGTAGACTTCGAGGACGAAGTCTAATTCAAGCGGGGGGGGGGGGGGGGGAGTTGTAAAGCCCGTGTCCCGGTACGGAATTTTTTTCCTATTAATTTAATTGCCTTAATATTTCCTTTTAACGTTGTTTCACTAACGAGGTTAAACCGAGAGGACCTAAATGTTAAAAAGTTTGTGGGTAAGAGGTTTATTGTGAAAACTATGTCTACAGGGACCATTGTTGTATTTTTTTTTCCTAAACTAGTGCATGGGGTTCGGCCCATGTGGAGCAGACCCCCCCTTCCCTCTCGTTCTTAATCACGGCAAGAAACAACAACAACACCAAAAAACCCTACTCTTCCTTCCTCCTTGCGTCGCACACCAACAGATACCATCGCAACCCTAGCCGCCCCTTCCTTCTTTGCTGCCGCCGCGAGACAACCCACCACCACCAGCGCCGTCGCTAACGGCTGCCGGAGAGATAGAGAGGAGCAGCGAGAGAGACGACCGAGAGATAGAGAAAGGCGGAGTTGTGTTGCCGCTGGATCGTCGTCTCAAGTAAGTCCTCTCCCTTTTCGTTTCTCCTTCGTCGCCCCAATCCGCAAAACCACCCCACCACCGCCACAGCCATGGCTGCCGACGGTGTGGCCGCCGCCGTGCGCCACCACGGGTGGTGGCAGTGTGTGTGGGTGTATGTGTAATCGGGAATGTCCAGGTCGAAAATGGGAAAAGGGTGTGGACGTAATAGGATTGGTCGGGTTTTTCGTTGGGTCTCGTCGGAATTCCGTAAACCACGATCGCCGCCTCCGCCAACGACCACCACAGCCGGAGGTAGCAGTGGGTGGTGCGCGGGTGAGCCCAGACTTTAGTAACCTAAAACCCTAATCCGTGACCCGATCGCGTAAACCCGAAACCCAAAAACCTTAAGCTTGAAAGTTATCATTTTATGTGGTGATACCGGTTCTGCCCCTGTTTTACATCGGCCATAACCTTTCCGTCGTAGCTCGGTTTGACGCGAAACTGGTGTCCACGGTTCACATTCCGTGTCGGGCACATTTTTCGTGTTTTAGTGAAAACCTGGTTAGGCCTATAGCTAGGTACAAAAGGGCCGTTTTTGCAGCAGGTCCGAATCTGCCAGCCTTACGTTTCGATCTTAGAATAATCGTATAAAATCGTAGGAAAATCGTTAGAACGCGTATAATATGTCCCTGGAAAGCTTAGACCCAGACCCTTCTGTTTGTGGAATTTAATTTCTGGATTAGTGGGTCTAGAGGGGGCTAAACAGGTCCCGAACAGACCTGCAGTTTTGACCGAAAAGCTGAAACGTCACTCTTTTAGTCTTATGATTATTTTGAGGGTTGGGGCTTCGTGTTGACACTTTGTAGCACTTCTTTAGGTGAAGAGAAGTGAGATTGGAGTTGGCAAGCTCTTGTGGCCGTTCGGGAATTTTCTGCTTTGCTTTTTGAGGTGAGTTCTCTCACTGCGTAGAATAGGGATTATATGTACATTGCGGTAGTTTTTGTGTACTAACTGAATTGTTGTGTGCACTGGCTGAATTGTGGTGCGTAGTACTAGGTTGAATTAATGTCTGGTATAAATGAGTGTTATATACATCTCGATGGGACCGAGGAATGGTGTACAAGTGTTGCGTGAACTCGGGGATACCGAGTACTCGGTGGGACCGAGGAATTGTGTACAAGTGTGGTATGAACTCAGGGAGACCGAGGGAAGCCTACACGAGTGTTGTGTGAATTCGGGGAGCCGAAGGATGCATGTGAAGGTTTTTGCATATGTTTTCTTGTACCTTTTAACTACCTGTGTTGGTTGTATATGTTCGGATAGGAGTGGTGTGTATATAATTGCTATCTGCGTATGTGTTTGAATTCACTAAGCTTCGTGCTTACCTTTTCCCTATAAATGTTGTTTCAGGTACGAGTGGCTCGAAGGCGTGACGGTACACATTGGTGCATGCGAGAGACTTCCCGTATTTATGATTTCAAACTTTATAATTGAATTAATTTTTATTTTCCGCTGTTTAGACTTTTGTGGTTGAATACTTAACGAGATTTCAGCCGAAACGGTTATTTTGGGAATTAATGATATGGTTTAATTAAATAAATTATTGTTTTTAAAAGTTCAAATTTACTGTAATTTTTGGGACGTTACATTCAGCGTGTGAGAAAGGGAAGCAGACCAAGGCAAGCTTCAAGTCTAAGCAAGTATCTTCAGTGTCATCGCCTCTACAACTACTCCAGATGGATTTGTTTGGCCCTGTTAACAAATAATCCATCGCTGGAAAGAAATAGACTTTGGTCATAGTTGATGAGTTCTCTCGTTTTACATGGGTGATGTTTCTCCGTTCTAAGAGTGACACCGCTGAAGAACTCATCACATTTGTCAGGAAGATGGAAACCCTGAACAACTTGACCGTTCGCTCAATAAGGAGTGATCATGGGACTGAATTCAAAAACAGTTCTCTTGAT
Organism: Saussurea involucrata; assembly: GCA_033807775.1. Taxonomy (NCBI): domain Eukaryota; kingdom Viridiplantae; phylum Streptophyta; class Magnoliopsida; order Asterales; family Asteraceae; genus Saussurea; species Saussurea involucrata. The sequence goes on along the minus strand of CM066317.1, from coordinate 50,491,952 downwards.
TCCTTCTTTGAGAGTAAAGGTATTTCTCACAACTTTTCTTCAGTGAGAACACCACAACAAAACGGAGTCGCTGAAAGAAGAAACCGAACGATCATCGAAGATGCATGTTCAATGCTCAACGATTCTCACCTGCCTACTCAGTTTTGGGCAGAAGCTGTCAACACTGCTTGTTTTATGCAAAACAGGTCGCTGATAGTCAAAAGATTCAAGAAGACAGCCTATGAACTATTCCATGCGAGAAAGCCTTCAATTAGCTTTTTTCACATCTTTGGTTGTCAGTGCTTCATATTAAACAACAGAGATGCCCTTGGAAAGTTTGATCCTAAGGCTGATGATGGAATCTTTCTTGCATACTCCTCAGTTTCCAAATCCTTCAGAGTCTTCAATCGTAGAAGACAGTCTGTAGAATAAACCATTCACGTCACGTTTGACGAATCCCGTTCAGCGAACTCAAGACCATCTGCTGATATGGAAGAACTGAATCAATGGATGTTTTCTCATCTTGGTGATTCAGAAGATGTTCCCACTCGTCCATCTCATACTTATACCGCTGAAGATGATGATTCTACCATCATCCCCAACATGCGGACAAGTGAAGCTGAAACGTCATGTGTCTCAGCTATTCCTCTTAACACAATACCTGCTGAACCATGTACCTCAGACATCCCATCTACTTCTCAGCAATCAGTGAATGAAATTCCGTCTGTACCTTTTCCTGTCTTAGCTGATATACCAGAAGTTGCTGAAGTCTCATCTTCGGCCGCTCCAGTTCATACTGAGTCAGCGACTTATGCTCCGGCTCAGCGATGGACTGTCAATCACCCTATCGATCAGATTCTTGGTGATCCAAACGCTGGTGTTCAGACTCGACGAGGTTCAGGTAACATTTGTTTATTTGTTAACTTTATTTCTCTGATTGAACCAAAGAAAGTAGGTGATTCCCTCAGAGATCCAAACTGGGTCAGCGCTATGCAAGAAGAGCTGACCGAATTTGAAAGAAACAAGGTTTGGAATCTCGTTCCAAGACCATCTGACAAGTCAGTGATAGGCACTAAATGGGTCTATCGCAACAAGTTAGATGAACACGGAACTGTAACCCGCAACAAAGCTAGACTTGTTGCTCAGGGATACATACAAGAGGAAGGCATAGATTACGACGAAACCTTTGCTCCAGTGGCAAGACTAGAAGCCATTCGTCTTTTCTTAGCATATGCTGTACACAAAGACTTCAAGGTATATCAAATGGATGTCAAGTCAGCGTTTCTCAATGGAAAGCTGAATGAAGAAGTCTACGTGGAACAACCCCCGGGATTCTCAGATCCTAAGCATCCAGGTTATGTTTATAAGCTGGATAAGGCACTTTATGGGCTGAAGCAAGCTCCTCGTGCATGGTATGACACTCTGTCCTCTTATCTCCTAAATGAAAAATTTGAGCGAGGTAAAATTGATAAAACGCTGTTTTCAGGAAAGTAAAAGGTCATATCATTCTGGTTCAAATATATGTCGATGATATTATATTTGGTTCCACTAACCCTGATCTTTGTACTCGTTTCTCTAAAAGGATGCAAGCTGAGTACAAAATGAGCATGATGGGTGAGCTAACATATTTCCTTGGTCTTCAGATTAAACAAAATGAAAAAGGAACTTTCATTAATCAGGGAAAGCATGTTAAAGATATGCTGAAAAAAATATGATTTAACTCAGAGTTCAGCTATGAAAACCCCTATGGCACCGCCGCTGACACTTAACAAAGATTCTTCTGGAAAATCTGTTAATGTCACTATAACAACCCGCGATTCATAGAGACAAATAACATACATTTTATATTATAAAATGTTCAAAAGATACATCGTATTTCACATTCGGTCCCATAGTCTTAAATAACATAATAAATAAATCCGTACAAACTTTTTACAAAGTAAATTACATGTTTGACTAATAACAAGTCATAAGTACAAAATACATCCATAACTTCGTAACCAACATCTTCACAAAGGCTATCCATCAAGAGTCCTAATTACTTGCCCTTACCCGATCCGCCACCTGGAATACATATTTTTAAAACAGAAATGAGGGTTAGACCTAATGGTCTAGTGAGGAAATCCCTGTCAGTTTAGTAAACCTTTATTATCAAAACCAATTATATAACACTTTTCATATTCATCCATATACTACACGTATTTCAATACCAATCAAGACTCGTACATCTCATCCCACCTTATTCCTCCACAACTGGCCATACTAGTTGGTAGCAAGCCAACTAATAAAAATCAACGTTACCTGTCCGCACACCGGAACCCGACTACTCACCGGTCCGCACACCGGAACCCGGCTACCCATCGGTCCGCACACCGGAACCCGACTAATGTGCACTTGTGTAGTGTAATGTACATATGAATATAATATCTTACTATATTATAAACACATAATATTCACACCTTGATCACATATCCATTCCACACATATATGTATTCCAGTTAAAATATTTTGAAATAAAACTCACCTGTTTGCTTAACAACACTCTTTTCAGTCCTCCACAAAGAATTCCGCTTTCACCTTCGATTCACAGTATCTGAAACAATCATGTACAAATATTGTTTTACCACTTTGAACACATAGAGCTTGCTAGGACTAAGAGCTTTAGATAACTCTATCTAACTCTTATCCTCAATTGTCTTCCGCAACCCGAACTTAAGTCAAGTCCACCGTACTTTCGGTCCTTATTCATTCCCTATCCATGAATTAACAAGACACAGGCTACTGGACACTTAAAAGCATCTAAACTCATCAATTTGACCAATCAGCCAAAGTATCCGGAAACCACAGTTTATCCGGACAACACTACTTTTTCGGACAACGTAACTTTTCCGGACAGCACCATTAATCCGGACAATCTAAACAATCCGGACGTCATCCGGACACCAAAGTAATCCGGATACCATCCGGTATCTAATTCTATCCGGAAAACATAGGAAAAGTAGAACTTACCCGGATGAAGAACTCGTCCGGACACCTTTAAAACATTACCCGGACATCACTAATAAAATCACTCGGACACTACCAACAAAACCACCCAGACACATTCATAGTGTCCGGACACCTCTGTTGGTTTGCATCCTTTCAACCCAGATTCGACAGAAAATCACACCAGGCATGAATTCAACTATTCTACTCCGATATAAACTATCTATAAGCAATTATGAGCATAAAATGTAAAGGAACATACCTTAATAACACATCCAACACTTACAATTTGAAGCCCTAACCTTTCCCTTTCTTTTTCTTCTTCTTTTGCTCTCAACACGCACACCTACAGATCTGGATATTTATGTTTTATGAAATATCTGAATATTGCAAGGGATAATATCTAACTCAATTTTACCCTTTAAACTTTAAACTATCCACTAATGACTCAAAATACCCTTAACTACTAATTAATTAAAAATCACCCTAAACCTCCCATATTATAGTTAATTAATTCTAACAAAAATGAAATTTAACTAACGAACTTACCCAGGGTATTACATCATCTCCCCCTTAAAAGAATTTCGTCCCGGAATTCGGTTAGGCAAAAAGGTGAAGGTATTTGGTTCTCATTTCGGATTTTGATTCCCAAGTAGCATCCTGCCCTCTATGATGTCTCCACTGAACTTTCACTTGTCTGATCTCTTTATTCCGCAACACTTTAACTTTGTGGTCAACTATGGCTTCCGGTTCCTCCACATAATTCAGCTTTTCATCCACTCGTATATCTGGTAGAGAGACGACCTGATTTGGCGTAACTAAACATTTATGAAAATTCGAAACGTGAAACGCGTTATGAATCCTGCTTAACTCTGGCGGAAGATCTAACCTGTAGGCCACTTCACCAATTCTTTCTGTTATTGCAAACGGCCCAATGTACCGCGGACTAAGTTTTCCTTGTTTCCCAAAACGTATAACTCCTTTCCATGGCGATATTTTCAACATTACAAAATCTCCAACTTGAAACTCTAACGGTTTCCGACGTCGGTCAGCATAGCTTTTCTGTCTGTCTTGAGCCATTTTCAATCTGTCCTGAATCTGAGTAATCTTATCTGCTGTTAACTGAACTATATCTGGCCCTGCTAACTGTTTCTCTCCCACTTCATTCCAACACAGAGGCGTTCGACATCTTCTACCATACAGTACTTCAAACGGTGCCGCTTGTATGCTGGAATGGTAACTGTTGTTGTAGGCAAATTCGATCAACGGCAAATGTTTATCCCACGATCCCCCTAAATCAACAATGCAGGCCCGTAACATATCTTCCAAAGTTTGAATCGTTCGTTCACTCTGACCGTCAGTTTGAGGATGATATGCTGTACTTAACTTTATCTGAGTCCCCATTTCCTTTTGAAAACTTCTCCAGAATCTTGAAGTAAAACGACTATCACGATCAGAAATAATCGAGATGGGAACTCCATGACGAGTTACTATTTCATCAATGTACAACTTAGCTAATCGTTCCAATGAATCAGTTTCTTTTATCGGTAGAAAGTGTGCAGACTTTGTCAATCTGTCAACGATCACCCAAATGGCATCAAATCCCTTCGGAGTCCTTGGTAGCTTGGTAATGAAATCAGTAGTGATCTGATCCCATTTCCACATTGGTATCTCCAGACGTTGTAACTGACCAAACGGCTGGTTTATGTTGGTAATGAGTTTTCTTTTAATCGTTTACGAACTGAAATGCATTTATTTATAAATGTTTATCGTTTAATTGTTGTATCTTATTGATACGGTTGGTTTACGATGGATAATTATGGTTACTATAATTGTTAAATGTGATTTATAATTGTCCCATATAATGTAATTATTGATTCTTGGGTACAAGGACTTTCACAACAGAAGCTCGTGTGCGTGTGAGACTGTAATGGTCCGTGCAGGAGGTATGTATATATATTTTTGGCCCACGAATATGTTTCGTGTGGGGAGCCACTGCCGATATTGATTACGGTCTTATCGGAGTGTGCGTGTTTGAAACATCCAAAAAGCAGGACAAATTTAAACTTTAAAATTCCACAAAGTTAACCATAATTTCATCCAACTTTTATACATAAATGGAGAATTAGTAATGAGGGTTCACATACACAAATTGAACTTATCAAAACAACCTGCTAATCTAATCCTAAACATTAAGATCAGATTATACTAGTTGTTTAGACCATTCACCAAAACATCCTCGTATATGCTAACTTATCCATTCATCACTAAAAGTTGAGTATCAGAAATCACTCGTCCCTCATCCCGCTATTACTTCCCCGAGCTCGTACCTGGTAAGAAATTTAATTTGAAACGATTAGGCCTACGCCTGGTGAGAACATCCATTTTCAAATTAAAACTTATAAGCTTTGGAAACCAATGTAAACAAAGCGTATAAACAAACCTGGTTTACCACCATTCTTACCGTGCACATACACATCTTACGATGACGGGAACATACCCGATTCCATGAATATGACTAACACTCAGAAAGTCATATCATCACGTTCGAGAGCCTACTACGAATCATCACATATTCTAGATTATTGCTCATGTCCAAGAAATTACAATTTACTTTATACCTATTTGTTGGAGTGAGAGTAGAGATTACAATTTACTTTATGCCTATCTCTTACCTTCTCATAGAAATAAGGAATTACGATTAACTCTCGCCTATTCCTAGATTTCTCATCACAATACGAAATGGGAATTACAATTTACTTTATGCCTATTCCTCATTTCACATCAACGGGAATTACAATTTACTTTATGCCTATTCCACGTTTCACATAACAATACGAAATGGGAATTACAATTTACTTTATGTCTATTCTTCATTTCTCAGCACCTTACGAAATGGGAATTATAATTTACTTTATGCCTATTTTTCTCATTTCAGGTCAACGGGAATTACAATTTACTTTATGCCTATTCCACGTTACAAATAATGCCAGTGCCTATGGATCCATTACACTTACTAGCATACATGCATATTTACTCGAATGTACAAAACATTTCATATCATATTCTCAAAGCTAAGAATCCCAAATAATCTATCATACCCTCATTCTCAATTGTCCCTCTTCGGCGACTTAGCATGGGGGTTCCGCTACCCGGTTAGCGGATGGGGTCAGGGGGCAACGCCCCTAGAATTTTTTTAGAAAAAACTTAACCAGATAACACATCCGGAAACTATATCCGGAAAAATCTCTTATCCGGAACCCAAATCCGGAAAATCCAAATCCGGACTATCATCCGGAATCCGGTAAAAACATCCGGACACTCATCCGGAATCTGGTACATTCCGGATCCGGTACATTCACAACCATCCGGAATCCAGTATCAATCCGGAACTCACTTCGGAATCCTGTACCAATCCGGAACACACTTCGGAATCCGGTACCAATCCGATACCATCCAGAATCCGGTACCATTCATCTTCCGGACTTCACCCATTTTACCCAGTTCCTCTATATTTCAATCAGTACTCTAACATTCAATTTGTATTCATTCATACCAATATCAATACCTTCATAAAACACATTCAGTTCAACTTATCAATTCTTATTAAGACAAAATTTAAAGGATGAATTCACCTTAGGTTAGCAATCGAACATAAACTGCAATTTCAATTTACCAAGTGCTCCAAAATCAAAATTGCTCCGCACTGATTCCAAAACCTGATGAATTCAAACCTTATTCATACTATAATCTTAATCAAATCAGATTGGTAAGGATAATCAATTCATACCTGATGAACTCTTCACAAATTCTTTCTACCACTAAACCGACTCCAACAATTGATTTGTGATCTTTTCTCAAATCACTTGCTGACTCATTCCTTAAGTATATAATTAATTTTCATTAAATGACAGAATCAACCTCTAAGTTTCAAGTTTCACAATTAACTTAAACTTTGGTTAATTACAAAATTCAACCCTTGAGTTTTACATTTACAAATAGTCCAAATCTTAGTCTAAATTACATTTCGACCCCATTCATATTAAAATATAATATAACGGAAATTCGAGGTGTTACAATGTTTATGCTAGCGAATATGTTTCGTGTAGTGAGCCACCGTTGATATTGAATTTGGTCTTATCGGGGTTGTGTTTAGTTGCCTTGGGAGGGATGTAGTGCTTGCGGGCCTACGGAGTGATTATCTGATTTAAAGATTTTCATGCTAAATGATTTACTGGATTGTTCACTAACAAATATTTCCTCACTAGACCATTTGGTCTAACCCTCATTTTGTTTTTCAAAATATGCATTTCAGGTGAATTTTATATTGAGATCGCTATCCTGGGAAAAGGGTAAGCATGGTGAAGGTTGTCTCCAATTATCGGTTTGTTAATATTGTCGGGTTGATTATATTTTCGGTTAAAGGTACTAGTGATTATAGACCGGTAAGAATTTAAATCTCCGATTCGATTATTTATTCCGCTATTTTGGATTAGTAGAGATTTGTTTTTTAATGTTAAAAAATCCTTGTTGGATCGGTTAGCAAATGTTTTATTTATTCTTTAGAATTGTTCTATTAAGTTGTTGTACTTGAGGTGATTCTGGGAAGATTATTTTAGTCGATTCTTTTCGAAACAGATTTGGATGGTTTCATGTAATTGTGGCTAAATTTTGAAACCGGGTCGTTACATCGCCGGAGTGGGAGGAGGTCGTAGCCAGTGGGGGAGGGGGTCGTGGGAGGGGGTCGCCGGAATTGGATGGTGATGGTGGATCGTGTGTGAGAGAGCGAGTTGGAGATAATTGAGAAAAATATGGAGAGATAGATAACTCAAATTAATTATTTAAATATTTAATACCTATTCCCAAACTACCCTTCCCTTACTTTTTTCATAAACTTAATTCCGAAAATTCTTCAACCATTGATCAAAAAATCGGATGACCTAGATGGGTTCACAAAGTTTACACATTTTTTTGGATTTACAAAAGAAGACCTCTCTCTCTCTCTCTCTATATATATATATATATATATATATATATATAAGTTCAATTGCAAACTTTTTTCTATTGGGAACTTGTGGGATAAAGGAGAGTGGGACACATTTCTCTAGTTGTCCACACTTATCATGAATAGTGAACGTAAATTTTTATGAACTATTCATGATGAATGATATATCATTCATGATCCATAGTGAATTATTAAACCATTGATGATGAATAAAAATTGATTATATAAAGATCATATGGGTTGACATAATCATAAATTACACATTAGTATTTAATTTATTGTATTCATTAATAGGTTCATCTCAACCATAGATCTCTAATATCACTGGATGAAAATGGTTAATAAAGTTAATACCAAAAATATGGTTAACAAAATAACTTGATCCTATATAGATATATAGGGGTGGTATCGGCTATAAACCATACACAGTTTACTAACTCTACAAACTAATCTTGACCTTTAAAAAAAGTTATCAACGGATCTTATGAATTTGGTGGCAATTTTGTAATTAGTGAAGTTTTTTTTATTTTTTACATGAATATTAGACGCGGGAAGGAGCAAAAGCGTCAAAATAATTCACGAATCAATCAACCCAAAAGAAAGAAGGCGATAAATCAGGGATTCTTTTCCGATTTTGCCGAGGATGAAAACTGATACGGTTTCCGATTCATAAAAATCTAAATGAATCAAAACCCCCAAATTTCTTAACAATATCGACTCCTTAAAGTTCTTCAGTATTCAGAAATGATGCACCCAAATCGAGGTATGATTCGTTTGTTTTTTCATTTGATGAATAGAGACACATTGATCGAACAATTTTAAAAACTAGGATTTCTTTTTTCCTTGAATCATCAGTTCACAAACCGAGCGATAGAATCAAGATGTTGCATTCATTCTCCAATTTCACCAACACCGCTGATAACGCGGTCCTCTTGGATGAAGAAATTAGTGAAGATGACGCAAAAGTGACTCCAGACGACGAAATAGCAGAGGATTCCTACATGCATTCGGATGAAATCAACGACAGTGGACTATTGGAGATAAGTAAGTGATTGTTCGATTTTTTTGTAATCATTGATAAGGTGGAACTTTATTAAAATAACTTTTTTTAATAAAATTCCAAAAAAACAAGATCATATTACTGCTTTGTTGTTTCATTTGAGTACAGGTTCAAAAATACGGAAGGAATTACCCAACAATGGTGGACCCTCTGAAAAAAGTAAGTGGTTTTAAACCCTAATAATGTGGAAACTTGTGCTTATTGCAAATGTAACTATTGTATTCATCGATAAGGGCAAACTTTATTAAAATAGATTTATATTCATAAAATTCCAAAAAAACCATAACATATTACTGTTTTGTTGTTTCACTTGACTACAGGTTCAAAAGTACAGAAGGAATTACCAAAAGATGGTAGACCCTCTGAAAAAATTAAGTGCTTTTGAAATTTATATTGTTAAAAAATGAATGTTTACAGAATCATCATAAAGGTTACTAATGTTTTTTAATTACATGTAGTTTCATGCATATTACGTATACATTCATGAATATTTAATGTGTATTCATGAATAATGTATTGACCGATGATTTGTTGATCATGAACAAAGTAAGACAAAAAATCTGAATATGGAACACCATTAAAGAATTCTGATGCATTCTCATAAATGGGATCGAATTACATATTGAAAGGACAAATAAAGTGGTTATATCCAATACTTATAGTCCCCTTTTTGTATGTCTTAAATCTTTCTATATGTTTGAATGAATAAGTTGTGGCTATGTGTTATAGAAGTTGACTTTTGGATAAAATGGTATTTTATGATAATCTGTTGGTTAGTGAATGTCGTTTGTCGTGGATGGTAAAAAAATTCATGTTTGTATGAAGATTCATGAATGGTGAACAGATTAAAGAATTTTGATGCATACTGATTAATGGGACTAAATGACATATTGAAAGGACAAACAAAGTGGCTATATCCAATGCTTATATTCCCTTTTTTGTATGTCTGTAACAACCCACACCAAAAGATGCCAAAACGAACATCAAATTTAAAAATAAACTGCCAAACATGGCCCATAACTAACAGAGTCAAAAATTCAAAACTTGGGTTCGCGGAATAAACTCTAATTACAACTGAGAACATTTAACTATTAACTGCAAAAGGGAAAAGTCCTCTAGTGCCACTAACATATGCCCACGCTCATAACTTCTCCTTCCCACTAGCTGAGCTCACTCTAACCTGCTTACCTAAAAAAGATTTCAGTTTTGAAAATACAAGGGTTAGACCACAAGTTCTAGTGAGATCCCTCAATTAACTTTCACACTACAAATAATATTTGAAAGAGGTTGCGAAAATATTAAGCAATAATTAGTTTTGCAAATCAACATCCACACACATATAACTGGAATTCCGGCTTGGTCACACACACACACACACCTGTGACCTGATCTAAGGCACACACCCGCCCTTAAGAACAGACCAAGTCCGTTCAAATAATCCATATGGGACACACCACCCATGTACATCACACCATCAATTTTAGATTATGCATAAATAATCCATATGCAACCACACCATAACAAATATACATGTACGAGTAAACAAACAAGTACCATCAAGCTTGGGTTTAGAAAAACTCACCTGAAGTCCTGATTAGGAATTCATACTTGCAACTGATTGTCTCTACTTGCACCTACATTTAAACCCAACACACAATACAAGATAAGACACACTGGATTCTACTGGTATGAAAGTCCCGGTCGAAATACCCGGGTTCCGGATCCTACTTCCAGATCTGATCACATTCCGGATTCCGTTTCAACCCACTCGCATTCCGGTTCCTTAATGGATTCCGGATCCATATCGGCCCACCCTCACATTCCGGATCCTTATGGATTCCGGATCCACACGGTCCACTCTCACATTCCGGATCCTTAGGGATTCCGGATCACTTTCGGTTCCGGTACGGTTCCGGATCACTTTCGGTTCCAGTACGGTTATGGATTTGGTGAGTCCCGGATTATTCTGGGTTTTCCTTATCGACTACGAAAATCCTACACTCCTTAATCGACCATCCCCCACGATTCTAGATTTGGTGTTAAATCATTAGAGTTAAGAAGACACCATTACCAACCGATTTAATGAACTAAATCATCCAATCTCTTACATTAAATCCAATTGGAAAAACACACATAGACTCCATTTCTATTATTTACCACGAGATAGCAAAACTCCAAACCCCAACATTCTAGACTCTTGATTACAATAAAATAAGCAAGAGATGGAGATTACCTTGCAAGAAAGCTCCTCACACACCCAAATTGAAGAGCTCTGAATTGCTTGATTTCTTGATTCTGCACTCCCAATCGCACCTCAGCCGCACACAGTATTCTTTGAGAAATTGAGAATCCCTAGGGTTTTTACACCATTTATACCCTTCCCAAAGCACACCAACGTTTCCTCTTTTTCACACTTTTCACCCCAAAACTAGCATTTATTCTCAAAAGGAACACGATTATTACATCATCCTCCCCTCAAAAGAATTCCGTCCCCGGAATTCCATCTTCGAACAATCGAAGGAAATGAGCCCTCATATCTGATTCCAACTCCCACGTTGCTTCTTGTCCCTTATGAAAGCGCCACTAAACTTTCACTAACGCGATTTCCTTATTCCTCGTCTTCCGGACTTTGCGATCTATGATCGCCAATGGTTCCTTTCATAATTTAATTTCTCATCAACACTAATATCTTCCAACGGTACTGCCATGTTTTCTTTGGCCAGACACTTCCTCAAATTCGACACATGAAAGGTCGAATGAACTCCCCGGAGCCCCTCAAGCAACTCCAACTTGTACGCCACTCCTCCCACACGCTCGGTGATGGCGAACGGCCCAACATATCTAGGCCTTAACTTCTCTTTTTTTCCAAACCGGACAACACCCTTCCACGACGATACTTTGAGCATCACTTTATCCCCTACCATGAACTCAATCGGTTTTCTTCTTTTATTCGCGTATGCTTCTTGATGATCCTGAGCTACCTTCAACTTCTCCCTGATCATACTAATCTTATCAGGCAGTTAATTGCACGATTTCTGGTCCTGCCAACTGTTTCTCTCCCACCTCATTCCAACACAACGGCGTTCTACACTTACGCCCATACAACGCTTCAAATGTGCTGCTTGAAGACTGGCGTGATAACTATTGTTATACGAGAACTTGATCAACGGTAGGTGAGATTCCCACGAACCCTTGAAGTTTATCACACATGCACGCAACATATCCTCCAAGGTCTGTATAGTCCTCTCGCTTTGTCCATCCGTCTTAGGGTGATAGGCGGTGCTCAAACAAAGTTGCGTGCCTAACTCCCTTTGCAGACTCCTCCAAAAAGACGACGTGAAGCGACTATCACGATCGGAGACAATGAATGGCGGCACTCCATGCCTCGACACTATTTCATTGACATACAGCTTCGCCAATCTTTCTAACGAATCGCTCTCCCGGATGGGTAGAAAGTGAGCCGAATTGGTGAGACGGTCAACTACCACCCATATGGCGTCATGCCCCTTCGGGGTTCTTGGCAGTTTCGTGACAAAGTCCATCGTGATACAGTCCCACTTCCACACCGGTATCTCTATGGGTTGCATCTCCCCGTAAGGTCTTTGAAGTTCTGCCTTGACCTTCAAATAGGTCACACACCGCTCCACAAAATACGCTACATCCTTCTTCAGTCCCGGCCACCAATACATTTGCCTTAGGTCTCGGTACATCTTATTAGTCCCCGGATGTACCGAATATCGTGACTTATGCGCTTCTTCCAAATTTCGTTCACGCAAACCTCCAAACTTAGGAACCCACACTCGGTTCCCCAAACATTTCACACCACTCCTGTTACACTCCAAGGATGTCACATAACCGACGATCCTCTCACTTTTCCACCGATCCTCTACAAGAGCTTCCTCTTGAAACTTCTTAATCTCGTCCAACAGGTTAGGAACTACATCGACTCGAAAGGCCAGCACTTTCGTTGGCTCTCTTCTTTCCTTCCGACTCAAAGCATTGGCCACGACGTTTGCTTTACCCGGATGGTAAAGGATCTCACAATCATAGTCACTCAACAGCTCCACCCAATGACGCTGTCTCATATTCAGCTTCTTCTGGTCAAACAAGTGCCTAAGACTTTTATGGTCAGAATAAATCTGTTAGAGCATTATTGTATTCAAGATTTACTGTAAAGTCAATGTACTGTATGAGTCTATACAGTATTGTGAATGCCTTTATACCTTGTATGTTATGGGTATAAATAGGCTTGTCTAGACCATTTGTTAGTAACACTTCAAAACACTTTAGAAAGCTTTTGTAATCTTTTAGAAACCTTTTGTAATCCTTTGAAATCAATATATGGATGACAAGATTGCTCTCTAGATTCTCTCTACACTTGTTCATATCTTATTGCTAGAGATTTGGGTTTTCACAATTGGTATCAGAGCTAAACAGAAGATTCAAGCAGATCGAAGACCAAATTGAAGATTTTTTACACTAAAGCTGAAGAATTCGGATTGGGTGTTCATCACTGTTCATCAAGAATTCTAACCCTTCTTCATTTACTATTCATCCAGATTTCATTTTTTTCATTTTTTGATCTTTTGGATTGATTCTTGACATCATTGCACTCGGATTTGATTCCTAAACATCTTTAATTCTTGGATCAACACCAAAATCTGCACAGAATTTGCAGATCTGATCATTTTATATCATTTTTGTTCGAAAACTTTTTCTACTATTTTTGGATCAAAATTCGATTAAATTGATCGAATTAGGATTTGTGATTATCTAAGAAAGTGTGTGGAATCAAATTTCGAACAAATCTGTGCAAATTTCATATCAATTGATCAAGAATTGAAAAAGTTATGGCTGATTTAGTGATTTTCGTGTTCGAAGTGCAGAATTCGGATCGTTCTTGGTGAATTCGGATCATTCATACGGAATTCGGACCATTCAAGGGATTTTCTACTTGATTTTAGTCAATTCGGAGTGTTCTTGATTTTTTTTAAGTGTTGAATTCGAACCCTTAAGCATCCGAATTCATAGAATTCGAACCCTTAAGCATCCGAATTCATAGAATTCGAACCCTTAAGCATCCGAATTCATTGAATTCGAACCCTTAAGCATCCGAATTCATTGAATTCGAACCCTTAAGCATCCGAATTCATAGAATTCGAACCAAGTTAAGTCCGAATTGAGTGATTTCGAATCCTTCTTCATCCGAATTCATTGATTTCGAATCCTTATTCATCCGAATTCTTGTGAAAAAAAAAAAAAAAAAAATTCTTGAGAAAATTTTTTATCCCGAATTTTTTTTTTCTATAGTGTATTTCATACACTGTAAGAGTTTTTCAAGAAAAATTTTATATAATTTTTTTTTGTATTTTCATACACTGTCTGCTTGATCTTCTGAACGATCAATTTCTAGCAATATTCAAGATGGTTTTACAACAAGTTATTGTTAAAAGCAGTGGTGAAGATTTGAAGCAAACTCTGAAAAAGGAGAATCCTCCAATTGCAAAAGTTTTTGTTAAACCAAATGTAAAGTTGCAACAAGTCATTATAACAGAAACATCTGTTAATTCACATGTATCTGTTAAACCAAATAATGAAGTGTTGCAACAAGTCATAATAACAAAAACACCTCCAAAGCCACTTGAAAAAGCTAAGGCAAATAATGGAATTTTGCAACAAGTTATTTTATCAGAAACATCTCCTATATCAGAAACTCCTGTTAAAGATAATGCTTCAAATTCTTCAACTCCTATTTTAAATAAAGCATTGGAAGAAGAAAATGTTGATCTGAAAAGACAAATTTTAGACATTTCTTCTTCAAATGCTAAACTTACTAAAAGAATAACTGATCTTGAAGTTTATATTGCAGATCTTGAAGCAAAGAAAGACAACTCAAGTCTGCACGATCAAATCGAGAATCTTCAAGAGAAAGTAACAACTCTTCAAAAAGAAAATGCCGATTTGAAGAGTAGAGAAGAAAAGAGAGTGAAGTGGAACTTAAAGTTACATGCTCAATTAAAAGAAGTTAAAGATATAGGGAAAATTTTGGACAGTGAAAATGCCGATCTAAAGAGAAAACTGTCTAATTTTTCTTTTGAAGAAAAGAAAGTTTTTGAAGAAAAGAAAGAGACTGAGTTGAAATGTATAAAACTTTCAAAACAAGTTTCTGACTTTGAGAAAGTTTTATTTTTAGAAAAATACAAGCTCGAAAAAGAAAGAGCTAAATTTGAAACTGAACGAAAATCTTTTGAGATTAAAAGTTCTGAACTTTCCGTGAAAATCTCTGAATTAGAAAATCTTTTGGAAAAGGAAAGAAAATATTTCACGGAAAAGCAAAATCTCTTTGAAAAGGAAAGTAAAACCCTTAAAAAGAAAAATATGGAAATTTTCAAAGAGATTACTGATAAAAGAAGGTTTTTGGAAAAAGATTTTGAATCGGAACGTGTATATTTTGAAGATGTGATTCTTAATCTTACCAAAAGATTATCTGGTTTATCAGCTGATATTATGAAGGATCAGTTGATCAAATCTGATCTCCAAAAGAAATTTGATCTAATTTCTAAAGAGAAAAATGTTTTAATAAACAAAGTCAAAGAACTTGAAGACGTCATTTTTAAATTTGATGTCTCAAAGCAGACTGGTCATAATTCTATCTTTCAGACTCCATTTGTTGATTCAAATGATTCTGAATGCTCTTTTAAAACTGCTTCAAGTTCAAGTTTTAAAAACATTTCTTCTAAACAATTTAATAGATCAACAGATTTCTCAAAAGGTCGGATTCGTTCAACAAATCTCTTCTATAATCCTCTGTTTGATAAATCAGATAACAAAACAAAGGTGCCTAAAATTAATACTTCCAAATCTGAAAAAGTTCCAGTCTTCAAGAGGGTGAAGATGGAATGGAGAGTAAAAGGCACAACAGTTCCAAAGAAAGAAGTGCCAAAATCATCTGTATCCACATCAAATGCCAAGAAGAACAATGCGCCAAAAGGTAAATCTTCTGCTAAACTTAATCCTATTCATTCTGTAAATCATCTGATTAGGTTGGCACATAAGAAAATCTGTTGTTCTTACTGTGGATCAAATGATTTTGTGCATAAAGATTATACTTCTTATTGGTATGGTTCTTACAGTATTCCTTGTAAGAAATCTACACCTAACCCACTAGGACCCAAGTGCCATTGGGTACCAAAATCTGCTTAATCTGTTTTGCAGGTTCTTCATGTGTTGTACTGAATTGTAGATACATACCACACACATGACTGAAAACAGAAGAGAAGCGGCGTATTTTTTGAAAAATATTTGTACCATTAAGGGGGAGACAAATATTAATGGCTTTTGAACATATCAGTTCAAAACCCGTGCTTCAACGACTATGGCTTCTGAACAACTCAGTTCAGGACCCGTACTTTAAAGACTAAGACTTCTAAACAAATCAGTTTAGAACTCACACTTCTCAGGTAATATCCTTAACTGCTATATATTTTTGTTTCAAGGAACAAGTGGCAAAAGGTAACATTGGATTATATTTGTTTCTACTGATTTGAAAACTTGAAACTTTACAAATTTAATTCAATAAGATGAAATTTTCAATTTTCATTCAATGAATTAAATGTGTGCTAAAAGATGATTTTACAAGAAACTTTGTACTATCTGAGTTAGATTTGCTTCAATTTTCACTTCTAAAATAAATCGAAAGGTCAGCAAAACATGAATGAAATTATGCTGAATGCTCAAAGTTATGTGAATCTGGATATATATAGAATATAATGCTCAAAAAGCCTATATGTCAGAATGATGGATGGAAATGAAAATATGGGCAAAACACTATGTTTTAGAACCAAGTGATTGAGATAAAATTGTTGCACTATCATTTAGTTTGAAAGTTTGTGCCTGTGGCCTTTCTGGTTTGGGAGAGTAAGTCCTAAGGGGTGCTCGACACCTAGTCCCTAAGATCAACTGGTCTGGGATCGGCTGACCCAAATCCTGCAATAGAACCAGATAGAAAGCCATGTTCTACTGGTACAAATGGGTTTAAGATATATCGATGTGGCCTTTCTGGTTTGGGAAATTAAGTTCTAAGGGGTGCTCGTCACCTAGCACCTAAGGCCAACTGGTCTGGGATCTGCTAACCCAAATCCTGCTATAGAACCAGATAGAAAGTCATGTTTAACGGTGTATCTTATTCTTACTAAACTTTTTGATCAAAAGATGCCAATGAGCACAAAATCAAAAGATGCCAATGAGCACAAAATCAAAAGATGTCAATGTGCACAAAATCAAAAGATGCCAATGAGCACACATCTCTTGAAACTTGGGAAAATACAAAGTCGCGATAAACCCGTAAATTTATGAAATTCTGATTTTGGACACATAGTGTGAGTAGAGCAAAGTATTCTTATATGTTTAAGAATTGCATACGCTTGATGCTAATCATATTTCGCATGTTAGCACACCAAATAGATTTAATAAAGGGGTTGAAACTGAACATTTTTTTAACTTGATATACAATGATGACTTGTTCTTTAATCCAAACACATGCATTTGATTTCATTTGATTGAAAAATCTGTTAAATTTCATTAAGTTGAATTTCTTTTATAAAGTTTTCAAATGATCAAATGTTTGTAGTTATAAAATAAAATTCAATGAATGTTATTTTCCTTGTGTAAATTTGTTTTAAAATTTGTGCTACAATTTCAAATACTGTACGTTATTGAAATATATGCATACTTTCAGGGGAGAAAACAAATTGCTCCAAAATTCTTATTTTGAGGGGGAGCAAGTTTATCCACTAAGGAGGAGATTGTTAGCAATACTCAGAGACACGACTGAAATTGAAGAAGGTTTTCGATGATTATGATGCTCACCATCATCGAAAAAGGGGGAGAAAAGTTTAATTTCAATTTCATGTCAAAGAGCTTTCAAATCAAAGATATTTCAAGTCAAAGATTCGTGAACAAAGACTGAAGATTGGGGAGAAGGATCATGTGAAGTCCAAATGTTGCTGAATTTGGTTATCTTAGTTCTGAGTGGTTATCGGAATGCGCTTACACCTAAAAGTTCAACAATGTGGATGGTTTCACATCTTTCTGATCCAAACTCTAATCGTTTCTGATTTATCTTGTTCCGAATTGATGGTTTTATACAAAGATCGGAATTTCATGTTCAAGACTTGAAGACAATCTGTTGAAGATTTTATTGAAGAAGATTGACTTTTCAAAGAAAAAGACAATGACTTTTCATGTTTGTCTGAAGATTCTTCAAAGCTGAGTTCTTAAAGAGTGTCAAAGCATATAGTTCACCGTGAACTAGTGGAGATAAAGCTACTTGAAGATAGTTTGATAAAGTGTCTGTTTGAGAAGATTGACTTTACAAAGAGCTGAAGACTGCTGTTATTTTTTTAAATCTTGAATCCAAAGGGGGAGATTGTTAGAGCATTATTGTATTCAAGATTTACTGTAAAGTCAATGTACTGTATGAGTCTATACAGTATTGTGAATGCCTTTATACCTTGTATGTTATGGGTATAAATAGGCTTGTCTAGACCATTTGTTAGTAACACTTCAAAACACTTTAGAAAGCTTTTGTAATCTTTTAGAAACCTTTTGTAATCCTTTGAAATCAATATATGGATGACAAGATTGCTCTCTAGATTCTCTCTACACTTGTTCATATCTTATTGCTAGAGATTTGGGTTTTCACAAAATCTGACACTTAACTCCATAAAGATAGTGTCTCCAAATTTTTAGTTCGAAAACCACCGCCGCTAACTCCATGTCGTGCGTAGGATAATTTTTCTCGTGCTCTTTCAACCGACGGGATGCATAGGCAATCACCTTTCCGCCTTGCATCAATACACACCCTAGCCCCAGCTTGGACGCATCACTGTAGATTACAAATCCCTCGGTCCCATTAGGCAAAGATAAAACTGTGGTACTACTCAACTTGTCTTTCAATGTACAGAACGCTTCTTCTTGAACCTCTGTCCATTGGAACTTAACACTCTTCTTGGTCAAAGCAGTCAACAGCGTAGCTTTCCGAGAAAAGTCCTGAATGAACTTCCGATAGTAGCCCGCTAAACCAAGAAAGTTTCTCACCTCAGATGGTGATCTTGGGGATTCCCATCCTCTAATGGCCTCTACTTTAGCCGGGTCCACCTTGATACCTTCTCCTGACACCACGTGTCCTAAGAATTGGACTTCCCTAAGCCAGAACTCGCACTTAGAGAACTTTGCAAACAACTCCTCTCGCCGCAACAATTCTAACACTAAGCGAAGATGCGTATATCGTCGATGAACACAATCACATACTTGTCTAACAGCACACTACACACTCGATTCATTAAATCCATGAATACCGTCAGAGCATTAGTCAACCCAAAGGGCATGACTAGAAATTCGTAATGCCTGAACCTCGTGCGAAAAGCCGTCTTCGGCACATCTTCCTCCCTTACCTTCAACTGGTGATAACCGGACCTCAAATCTATCTTCGAGAATAAATTCGCCTTTTGCAACTGGTCAAACAGATCGTCGATTCTCGGAAGCGGGTACATGTTCTTGACCGTCACCTTGTTAAGTTCGCGATAATTGTTAATGCCAAAAATCGCCCAAAAGAACAACTTAAGGTTGATGTGGACTTTTAACAACTAAAGAAACGTATCACAAGACCAAGCAACACAATCGCAAGGAAAAAGTAAACGAGACAAGAGATTTGGTGACGTGGAAAACCCCAAAACGAGGGAAAAAACCGCCATCGACTTGTGAGAGTCGACGGTGCACTATAGTCGCCAAACAGGGGCGAAAATCCTTTCGTAACAGGTGTTTTGTGTACAACAGATTACAAATAAATGTAAAAATAGACTTAGTCGTGTGTAAATGACGTGTGTCGTGTGTTAATCGTGCGAAATAAACTGCTGTCGTGTGGTTCGAACTGCTGTCGTGCGTAGGTTGCCTTAGCGATATTTGTTTGAATGCCTTCTAGATTGCTGTGTTTTCGATGTTAAATTTTTCAGAGAATAGATGGAGCAGATGTAGTTCAGATGAGGTTCGATAGCTTTTGAGTGTAGAGCAGGCCTTTATATAGCTTTCACCGGTCATTGAATGTGTCTTTATGGCTTGCTTTGTAACCGCTGTCGGGCGTTAAATGACATTGATGACTCGTCCGTTACTGGCCGTTTGGACCATGAATGCTCGTGGACCTGCATTAATGAACAAAAGAAATGGTGTTGACTGTTAACGGTTAGTAAAATTGTACGACCGTCATAAGTCTCATATGTTGGTCGTACGGAACGTACGACCAGCACAAAAGCCTACGACCGAGTATACGTCCATAAACAACCTGTAAGACCATATCTAAATGCAAGAGTGGTCTTATGGAAATGTTATCTGAGTTTTCTAGCGTCGGTCGTGAGGTGTGATTTTTTACCCAAACAGTTTGACCCTAAATTTTGAATATCAGGCGTGAAGTTCGAAAATTAAATCTGACGAAGTGTTTTGACACGTGTCGCACAGGGAGAGAGTCTGGTCGGATGCCAATCGTCTTGGTTTGATTCGGATTGGTGGAAGTGATAAGGTCGTGACGTCACCACGGCGTGTCGGTGGTGAAAAGACGTTTAGAGGGCAGGTGTCGCTCATTGGCACGATGCATGCGAAAAGGCGTAGGACAGGTATCGACCATCCAATGGGTCGTCCTGACATGATCTTTGCCATAAATAACGCGATTTAGGAATCGTTTTCTCTTCACACTTGTAACACATTTGAGAGAGTTTTTCGAGAGAAAAAGTTAAAGGATTTTTATTGCTTGTTCGATCGTTCGAGGTTTTCTAGACATATAAGGTACGATCTCTCTTTTCATAATGCGACTAAAGTCGATAGCCAGGAAGGCTTCTGCGCGTAAGGACCTTATGGACCTATACGTAGCACAGGTTTTTGTGCCTGAGTTTTCCGTCTCCTCCGAGCCAGCGAGCTCTTTTCAGGAGGAGGAGGTGGAAGCCTTTAGGTTATCGGCGGGTATTCCCGCCGAAATCCGGTTATACACTCCCAACCAACTTAGATCGGCAGAGTGTTTGGGAGGATTCTTAGTTATGTATGAGTATCCTTTTAGAATAGGATTTAGATGGCCATTTACTCCCCTGGTTAGGGAGTTTTTAGGTAACTTTGACTTATCTCCTGGTCAGATCTTGCCCGAACTTTGGCAAATCTTTCAGGAGATCGATCGGATCACCAGTGATTGGGATGTTCCTTTCACGGTGCGTGATCTATTTACGGCATTTGACGTGAAGTCGGACTACTATCGCCGTTATAGCCTATCCTTTAGGCTAAGAGGAGGACATACGTTGGTTCCTGACACCCTGGTCCGCGATCGTTGGTGGAAGGCCAAATATGTTCTCGGTCGTGTACGGACGCTTGGTCGTATAGACGAGGATACTTCCTGGGTCGCGTCTGGGTGGAACGCCATCGGTATATAAATTCTGTTTTGTCATGTCATGTGATTTTGACGTTGGTTCTCTTTTTCTAACTTCTGTCATTTTTGTTTTCAGATATCGATTTTGCTAGGTTCGGTCCTGCAGCTGATTCTCAAGAAAAGGTTGCGAGACTCTTTTCTTGTGGGGTCGAGGAGTTATTTGACTCTCCTAGTCAGACGACTGTCAGCACTTCAGAGGCTTAAAAAAGAAGTTCACGAGAGACTTCGACAAGTAAGTATTTATTAATCGTACGTCTTCTGCTTTGAGTCGTACGACAGTATCTGACAATTTTATTTTTGTAGGTGGTCCTGATATGCAGTCTGCTTCGGGGAAGGAGAAGAGAGAAGCCCAACTGGCCTTGGCTAAGAAGGCCCAGGAGCTGAAGAGGAAGGATCCTCCAACTTCTGGGTTGGATGTTCGGAAGAAGACCAAGTCGGTTCCCCCGAGGGAACCGTCGTCGATGGGTAGAGAGCCATTAAATGTCTCCACTCCTGAGAAGGCGAAGACGTCTTCATACGTGCCAAGGACGACACCGACGCCGCCTGGGTCGTCCACTGCGGAGGAGAAGGGGAAAGGTCCTCAGACTAAGGGGTCCCCCGAAGTTACGACGGTGAACTTTCCGTTACCGTCGGAATTCTTGTTGGACGGCGTCCTGGATAGGGAGAAGATTTTCCGTAACTTGGGAAAATTCCTCCTACCAGCCTTCAAGGATCGTTACCGCGGCGCTACCATGTACGAGATAGGGTCTCACGTCGCAGGCATGGCCTTCCTGGTGAGTTTTTCATTTTCGTCGCATGTCTCTTCCTCTCTTAGTAAGTTAGACTTACCTTATGTCTTTTCGTGTGACTACAGGCGTTTCAGGCGTCGTTGTGCCTCTTCGGCCAACTGGAGGAGGTCCAGAAGGTCGAACCTTGCATCGCTGATAAACTTCAGCGAGCGCAAGATGACGGGCGTAAAGCTCGAGAGGATTAGCGGGCGGCTAAGGCCAAGGCGGAGGCTCTCTCCGTTCGAGTGGACGATCTCAAGAGTCTTCTGGAGATATTGTTGTTGGAGAAGGAGGAGCTCCAAAATCGCCTCAAGGAGATGTTGGAAAGGGCCTCTGCTTATGAAGCAGAGGTGACGACGGTTAAGGCATCCCTCACCGTGCGTGAAAACAGGTGGGGGAGCTTAAGTCGTCGGTTAAAGCCGCTGAGGCCAAGACGGGGGCCTTGGAGGAGAAGCTCCTCTCGTTCGAGGCGTTGACCCATCTGAAGGTCAGGGCGGCGATTATGCGCCGTCACCTGCAGGGGAAAAGCCCTTTGGCTGGTGCAGAGGCCGAGGTCGCGTCTTTCCTCGAATACGTCGGGACCGAAGAGGATCTCGATCAAGAGGATAGGGTCGACGATACTGACTCCGCAGAAACCAAGACGGGTGGTGCGGAAGACGAGGGTGGAGTCGACCAGGGCCCTCAATGATCTTTTGTAATTTATATTTCATTCTGGGGCGACCGTTGGTGGTCGTGCCTTGTCTTGTATTACTTTTGGATTTAATACAAGTATGCCTTTCGTTATACCATTGTGTACTTTACTTTGTTGTAAGTAAACAAAATAAACTAGTATAGAAAGTGAACGTAGAGTTGTACGACGTGTAACTCTGAAAGTAGTCGGGCGACCGGGCCGAAAAAATATTCTAAGTATGGAATTCAAGTCATAAGACTTTGATTCCGATAATCAGTTTAAGGAACACCTGTGATGGTCATTAGACCTGTGTAATGAATCATAAGATTCCTTTTGTGATATGCAAGTCTTAGAGACTGGCTTCTCGCTGTTAAACCTGTCGTGATCATAAGATCTATATAGTGAATCGTAAGATTCGGTTTACGTCGTACGAGTCGTAAATTATGGGTCATGATTTTATTGATCGTGACATATTTGTCGTGACCTCATAGTCTTAGAGACTTTGATATAGGTCCTAAGACTGGCGTACGTGCGATCATGCGAGCCTGCAATGTAAGATCAGGGGTGGTCGTTGGTTTGACCAACGACCCTCCGATGCTTAAGTCAGCAATCGTTTTGTCGAAGTAAATCGAGAAAATTTTAAAATAAGTACTTTTTTAGATGTACTGCGTTCTAGCTTCGTGGGATGTCTTGGTCGTCGAGGGTTTGAAGCCTGTAAGTGTTTGGGCAAAATTTCACCAGTCTCGACCACGACCAAGGTAAGGAAAACACTTATTTTACTTCCACATAGTAAGGTAAAATTATAGTACTTTGTCCCTTGGTTAAAAGTCAAATCGTATGTTATTTACCTCACGACACTCGACCACGATGTCGTCTAGTTCTCACGACCGTCGCATAAGACCATGCGATCTCGACCAACTAACGTTCATTACGACTGTTACGTTTGTTCAGTGTTTAATGCAGGAGTCAACGTCATTCTTGACCAACGGCTACAACCAGTAAAGGGCCATTAACAGCATTAAAGACAGCGTCTGTTACGACAGTTACGTAAAGCATTTACGAAATCAATCAAAGCACCCAAAGGCTACAAATATAGAGTTCCATCATCATTGAAAAGGACGGCATCCAAGAATCACACTACGTATTCAAGAACATACGAAGAAAAGAACTTTCTCACATTAGATTGCTCTCGACGCACGACATCGACGCACGACTCCCACACTCAACGCATAGTTTTTACGCACGACACACAGACTATACACACGACGCACATTGTTTTTACATTCGAAACACTTGTTACTTTACATTTCGATGTCTTTCCTTCATTTGTATTGTAATCTCTGTACGATTGACACCTGAAACATAAGGACATCGCCCCTGTTTGGCGACCATATTGCAGCGACGACTTCCACAGTCGTCCGTGGGTTTTTTCCTCGTCACCAATCTCTCTGTCTATTTTTACCTTAATCGCACACTTTGTCGAGAGATTATTTTCTTTAGTTGTTAAGCTCCACAATCAACCTCAAGTTGTACTTGTGTGCGATTTTTGGCATTAACAGTTTGGCGCCCACCGTGGGACCCCATCTAGAGAAAATCTTCGACAAACGTGTGTCCTACTAACGGTTTGTTGTAGTCTCCTCTGTTTTCTATTTCAGAAAAATGGCAGCTCCTGGAAATCAAGAGCATGTCATCGCCCAGATGTATCAGAAGTTGGAGGTCGCGCGAAATCAAATCAATGCCATGGCCGAGCAGAGTCGAAGTGAAGCTGAATAGATCGCGCGACAGAGAAATCCCTTTGGATCTCAGAGTGGTCCTAGGCCATTCGTTCAAAATCCAGGCCAAGGATCGTTCGGTCAGAATGGTCCTAGACCATTCGCGCATAATCCAGGTCTAGGGTTGGGTCCGTTCGCTCAAAATCAGCATCCGGGTTCGTTTGCTCAGAATCAACATCCAGGTCCGTTCATGCAGAACCAGCAGCCGGGGCCGTTCTACCCAAATCCCCAGTTCGGGACGGTTCCTCAGCATATAAGGCCACCACCCATGCAGAATGGATCGCAGCCGTTTCATAATGGGTCGCAACCATATTTTGTCCCTTTCAACGGGGACGCCAATGGCTCGTGGCACAGCAATGGCACCAGTTCAGGAGTCAATCCGCAGGCAGGTGCGAATCCTGATCCTATTGACCCCGTCGCCCAGCGGTTGAAGATGCTAGAAGATCAGAACGAGCGCGTCCTGTCTTTGCTCGCCAAGATACCCGGGGCAGCCGTGCCCGTCGACGTCGAGCCTCGATAAGGATTTCAGGCATCGCCCTTCATCGATGAAATTGCGACCGTCGAGGTCCCGAAGAAATACAACGTCCCCGCTTTCACGTCCAAATATTCAGGAGTGACAGATCCGACAGAGCACATCGCGCCATATAAACAGCTCTTGTGGACGATCTCGATCCCACACATATACCAAGAAGTATGCATGTGCAAGAGTTTTAGAGCAACCCTCACTGGTCCTGCCCTCCAATGGTTGATCAATCTCAAACCCAAATCCATCGGGTCGTTCGCTGAGTTGGTCAATCAATTCTCTCAGCAGTTCGCCAGCAGTCGCAAGATGGAGAAGCATACCAGTGACCTATATTATGTCGTACAGAAGACCAATGAGTCTATTCGAAGCTACTTCAATAGGTTCAATGCAGAGATTATTAGTGTCCGCAACTGTGACGTCAAGACCGCAATCGAAGCTTATAAGCATGGTCTGGACGACAGTTCAGATTTGTACACTGTTCTAACCAAGTATCCTCCAGAGAATTTTGAGGATGTCCGAGCTCGAACCCTAGCATATATGAGGGTATAGGACGACGCTGCCTTTCGTTGCAAGCATACCGATGACAAGAGGTCGTTAGGTGTGAAGAAGCCAGAATTCAAGACAAAGGTAATTCCCAAAGTAGAGCCCGTGCGCCAGATTTCGAACGTCCGGTTCAAGACAAAAGCAGAGGCCAAGAATGCGGCTAAATTTCCTCATTACCCCAAGATATACTCTTATAGATTCAAAGGGTCCACTAAGGACTTGGTCGAAGCTCTGAAGACCGCCGAAGCAACCATCCGGTGTCCAAAAAAGTCCGATCAGGACGACGCCAAGAAAGATAAGTCAAAGTGGTGCGACTTCCATGTCGACCATGGTCACGCGACAGATGATTGCATAGCTCTCAAAAGGGAGTTAGCATATCATGTCCCGAAAGGAAATCTCAAAGATATCATCTATAACGTCGTTGCTCCAACTAGCGACGATCGACCGCCAACCCCCGAGTATTCGAAGGTCATTAATTGCATCACTGGTGGTTCCGGCATGTGTGGTCTGACGTACTCTGCAGCCAAGCGTCACGCCAGTCAAGCACCTGACGATCGACCTATCCCACGTTCATTGAGGCCCAAATGGGATATGTAGCTAGAAGCTATGAAGATTGTGTTCGATCAAGACGACCTCGGTGACTCCTATCAGAAGCATCATGACGGATGTTAATGCCAAAAATCGCACCAAAGGGACAACTTAAGGTCGATGTGGACTTAAACAACTAAAGAAAGGATCTTTCGACGAAACGTGTGACGAGGATAAAAATAAAGGAAACAAGGGATTTGATGATGCAGGAAAAACGTCAATCGAGGAAAAAACCTGCGGACGACAGTGGGTGTCATCGCTGCACTATGGTCGCCAATCAGGGGCGATGTCCTTGGATACTGGTGTCGATCGTACTGTGATTACAATACAAATGAAGAAAATGCTTCGAAATGTAAAGTACAAGTGTTTGAACGTAAAAACAAGTGTTTGTCGTGTACGAAACGAAGTATGAACTGCTGGTCGAGGGCTGTTGTCGTGCGTCGAGAGCGATACTTAGAATAATGGTTCTTCACTTCAGGTGTTCTTGAATATTGCTTCGGTTGTTAATCGCCGGATATTTGATGTGTTGAAATGTTGATTGAGCTTGATATTTATAGTCTTCGCATCCTTAATTAGCTCCATGAATGCTCCTTTAATGGCCTTAACGGTTGGAAACGGTCGCCGGAGTAATGATCTTCGTCCGTTACGGTCGCCGGCTGTTTAATGATTGCGTCGGTTATAGTCGTTGCTCCTTAATGACTTTTACTCCTGCATTAAACACTTAACAAACGGTCATGGTTAACGTTAGCTTTGGTCGAGGTCGCGCGTCCTTATATAATAGTCGTGCGTATCGGGTGACGCCATGGTCGAGCGTCGTAAGGAACTCTCGACTTACCTTTTATGAGGGACGACGATGGTGTTCTGGGTCTTTGTCGAGACCTTATCTTAATACAAGATATAGTCCTTAATCATACGTCTTACCTGTTCTGGTCGCGGTCGAGCGACGTGATTTTTTGCCCAAACAGTTTGCCCCCAAAATTTGAAAATTGAATGTCAAATTTAAGTTTTAAATTTTGCTTGTCGAACGCTTAGACTTGTGACATGGGTTGAGGGACTTACCTGGTTGTCATGGAACTAGACAGGTTCGCCTTTAACTGAACGAGAAGTTGAAAATTGTGACGTCATACTGACGCACGATGATGCTTACCAGCTGTCGAAGAGAAGTGTCGAAGATCCGGGCGGATATACGAAAGGACATAGACGCGTGTCGATCATCAAAGAAGGTGACGCAAGTTGTGCCTGCCCTTCGAGGCTGGGAAAGGATAAAGAATGCCCCAACAGCTGGGTCGGGAATCTTTGAAGAAGACGAAGTTCTGAAGGAACAGTCTTCGAGGGTTGACATTTCGTCGAGAATTGTCACGCCTAAATAGGCGAAGGCGTCATCCAGCCGTCCAGGCGCGATGGACGCGACACCAGCAAGTTCGGCGCTTCCGGCGACAATGATGAAGCTAGTGTCCAAGGTCTTGTCCCCAGCGTCTGCTGACAAGGGGGACGGGTCATCGGCCGATGGTGTCCTAGACGGGACGACGTTGTTTCCTCATCTGGAAAAATATTTGCTCTCATCTTTCAGGGAACGTTTTCCTATCGAGGAGACAGGGACCCATGTCGTCGGGTTGATGTTCTCGGTCGACGTGGTCCTGTGATCTAGCGTTCACAGCCGATACGGTCGTTAGAGACATATGTTATGGCGTTCCGAGCCAATATGGTCATTTTAAAGACCTATGGTCTGGCGATCCGAGCCGATATGGTCGTTAGAGACCTATGTTACGTTGTGTAGGTTTTGCTTTAGCGATGAAAGATAAAAAAGTTTACCTTTCTATTGAACCTGAGTATTATTTTGATTCATACATGTCATGGACATATGTAATATCGACTGTAAAAATTCATTAGGTACAAAGAGTCGTGCGACTTGGGCATCCATTGTAATACAACGATTAGAACGTAAGTCATAAGACTTTCATATTTCTATATGTTGATCCAAACCCTCAGTGATTTGATAATGACCCTCTCTTATATACTTAGTGAAAATTGTAAGTAAACAATATGTATCAGAGTTTCACTATCGCTGATAAGTACTAAGATCTTACAGTACCGCTGATAGGAACTTTCGCTCTTTAAATTAAACATTCAACGAACACTGTTCACCATTAATGCTTTGAGTCTGTTCAGTCATTATGATGATCGCTGATAAGTTAGTTGTTTACTTATGATCCCTGAAGACAAGTTTCACGTCAACAAAGGTTCTACGCTGAAGTCGAAGATCAAACTCAAGAACCAGCGACAAGTCTCCTAATGAACTGATGCGGATCAGCGAAGACTCAGATTTGTCCACTCAACGTGAAGTATCAAGTACAAGACTTCAGCTATCGCTGAATTTTATCATTCGCTGAATAGATAATGATAATGCTCTGAATCAACGGAAGCTGATCATGAAGTCCTCCGTACAAAGTACTTTTGTCTTAACCACCCTTGCACGACTCCGTACGAAATGTCAGAATAAAACCTCCGACTGTCTGAAATCGTACAACCACTCTGATACTACACTGTTCATCCATGCGGCTACTAAGGTTATCAACCAAGGTCAATGACATGCAACCAACCAGCTGATGACACGTGTAAAGTGTATACTAACTTGCATTAAATGCATGCAGTATATAAAGAGATGAACCCACTTCATTTGAAGTAACTTGCTAACTCTGGACAAGTTCAATCTCTTATCTCAAGATAGGTCATTATTAGTAATTTCCTTATCTCTCTTAGTGCAAGAAACCTTAGTGTTCCAACTTGTTTAGATTTAGGTTTACCCTTAATCTTGTTTCCGCAACAAGCTGTAAATTGTTAATGATTTATCAATAAACAATTTAGAAAAGTAAAATCTGTGTGTTTGTATTCAAACTTGTATCAGAGCGGATTTGTTTAATCTCATAAACAAGATCTAATCTAAGATATTTCTCTTCCTTGCTATTATCTGAAAATGGCCACCAACACAAACACAAATTATATAGACAATGGTTCTCTTGCTAAACCCCCTAGATTTTCCATAGATAACTTCAACTTATGGAAAAATAGGATGACACTCTTCCTAGAAGGTGTAGACCCTACTATGCCTTACTATCTCGAAAATGGTCCGTTCATCCCTGTAAGAATTGATGCTGCTGTTCCAGCCGCTGAGAATAGACCTGCTATTCCAGAAAGGCTGGTCCCTAAGGAAATCTTTCAATGGACCGACGAAGATAAGAAGAAAGTGGCTATAGATACAAAAGCCAGATCCATACTATCCATGGCTATTCCTGACGAAGTCTACCATTCCGTCATGAATCTGAAAACATCAAAAGCCATGTGGGACACAATATGTGTTCAGTATGAAGGAACGTCTGAAGTCCAGGACTCAAGAAAGATCAACCTGGTAAGACAATACGAAAGCTTCATTTCTGGTAAGAATGAATCTCTCTCTGAAGTTCACCAATGTTTTAATTGTTTAATTATAGATCTGAAAACTGTTGGTAAGGAATATTCTAACTTTGAAGTACTGACAAAGTTTCTAGAATGTTTACCTGAAAGCTGGGACAATTATTCTATGTGTCTCAAGCTGTCAAAGGATCTAAAATCAATGACCCTTTCAACCTTATATGGCACGTTGCTGAATCATGAGCAATCGAGCCATCTTAAGAAGAATCTTGTAAAAGATTCCAAAAGCACCCCTGTTGCTTTAATCTCAGAGGAACCTTCTACTCAGCGACCCTCGGTCACTATCACTGAGTTAGAAAGTAACTCTGAAAGGTCATCAGATTCTGATTCTTCAGATGATGATGAATCTTTGGCTCTCCTAACTAAAAAGTTCAGGAGATTTGCCAAAAAGAAAATGTTTAGAAAGAACAAACCTCTTTCCATAACTGACAAGCCTAGATCATCAGCTTTTGTTGATAAGGCTACTGCTACTTGTTTTAACTGCGAAAAGACAGGATATTTCGCTAACGAGTACATGTCTAAGAAAGTTTCTAGACCCTCAGCTTTTACAAAGAAATCCTTTGTTCCAAGGAATAAAGATGACAAATATTCAAAGCTGAAAGAAAAATATGCTAAGCTGAAAAGCTTTAAGAAGAAGAATAAAGGCCTGATGGCTAACTATGATTGGGCTGCTTCTGATGAAGAAGCATCATCATCTGACTCTGAAGATGATGAAGCAAATCTATGTCTTATGGCCAAGATTGAAGAAGAAGAAGAAGAAAGTTCAGACATTCCCTCCACTTCAACATCTGCTATTCAGGTATCACCTTCTCTCTTTACCAATATTGCAAATATTGATGAAGCTGATAGTCTCTGTAAGATCGATCTCTTGACTAGAAGTTTATATGAAGCCATGAACGGCAAAACTGTGGTTGAAAACCCAAATCTTGATCTCGCTGAAAAGCTTAAAAACTGCCACCTTCAAATAGAAAAGCTTTCTAAAATTGAAGAAGATTTTAAAGATCAAGTATATTTAAATCAGCTAGTCAAAATCGAACGAGCAGAAGCTATCGCTGCATTAAAAGCTGAAAAAGCTACTGTTGAAGGATGGTGTAATTCTTCAACAAAGATCACTGATATAATAAAGTCTCAGATTCCCCTAAGTGATAAACGTGGTCTGGGTTACAAATACGATACTCCAAAACCAACCACTGAGCGTTCAATGCTTAAATTTGGAACGTTCGTATCCTCAGTCGCTGATACTTCATCTTCTCAGTGCTCCTCGTCCAATACACCAATCCCTGAGGAAACTCCTACCTCCTCAAAAGGCAAGGAGAAAATGGTTTATTCAAAACCTACCTCTGTCTCTAAAGACAAAGGTAAAGGAATTGTTATTTACCAGAATCCTCAGAA
Organism: Saussurea involucrata; assembly: GCA_033807775.1. Classification (NCBI taxonomy): domain Eukaryota; kingdom Viridiplantae; phylum Streptophyta; class Magnoliopsida; order Asterales; family Asteraceae; genus Saussurea; species Saussurea involucrata. Next base: position 50,460,737 of record CM066317.1, on the reverse strand, counting down.
GGGTACCTTAGTACCAAAGCTGAATGCTTCTAAAGCTTCAGTGGCTCATCCCTCTGGATCAAGGAAGCAGATCTCTGGATCTATTCAGCGATCTACTCCTAGACTCAAAGTGGATGTCCTTGGTAAGAAATCTGAAGAACTGAATGTTCGTCCCATTTCTAAAGCCAATAGTTTACTTGGTGCTGGCACTTCAAATTCGAAATCAAAAGCTCAGCACTCAAATGGTCCTAGAACTATTTTTAGTTATAGGAAATGTTATCACTGTGGACTTACCGATCATATTGCTAGTAAGTGCCCCACAGCCACCAAAGCTGAAAATATAGCTAAGGTGAAAATTGCCCCCAAGGAAAAGAAGACCAACCCTGGTGCAAATCAGGTCAAGGTGAATCCTACCACTGAAGTTAAGAAATTAACCAAAGTGAAGAAATACAAAGCTGAATCTTCAAATGCTGCGAAGACTGCTGAATCTTCCATTCCAACTACTTCCACTGACAAATGTGTATACATGGTCAAGTGGGTACCCAAGAAAAACTAATCCTCCTTTGTATTGCAGGTTAAGAAGGGTATCTGGTATCTCGATAGCGGATGCTCTAGACACATGACTGGAAAGAAAAGCCTGCTCGCTGAATACAAGGAAGAGAAGGGTCCCTCTGTAACTTTCGGTGGAAATGGAAAAGGACATACCCGAGGGTATGGTGTACTTTCAAATGGTACAACATCCTTCAGAAGAGTTGCATATGTTGAAGGGCTGAAGCATAATCTTCTAAGTATCATTCAGCTTTGCGACATGGATAACAAAGTAATCTTTACTAAGGAATCCTGCTTTGTCGCTGACAAAAAGGAGAAGATAGCTCTCAGTGGTTATCGTTTGGAAAATGTTTATGTAATAAACATGGACTCAACAACCACTGAGAACTCCTGTTTCTTCTCAAAGGCCTCATCTGATGTCAACTGGCTATGGCATAAGAGGCTATCTCATCTAAATTTCAAGACACTGAACACTCTTTCTTCAAAAGAGTTAGTCACTGGTCTACCTCAACATTCATACGCCAAAGAGTCTTTATGTTCAGCGTGTGAAAAAGGGAAGCAGACCAAAGCAAGCTTTAAATCAAAGCAAGTTTCTTCAGTGTCATCTCCTCTACAACTACTCCATATGGATTTGTTTGGCCCTGTTAACAAACAATCCATCGCTGGAAAGAAATATACGCTGGTCATAGTTGATGAATTCTCTCGCTTCACTTGGGTAATGTTTCTCCGTTCTAAGAGTGACACCCCTGAAGAACTCATCACCTTTGTTCGGAAGATGGAAACCCTGAACAATCTGACCGTTCGCTCAATAAGGAGTGATCATGGGACTGAATTCAAAAACAGTTCTCTTGATTCCTACCTTGAGAGTAAGGGTATTTCTCACAACTTCTCTTCAGTGAGAACACCGCAACAAAATGGAGTCGCTGAAAGAAGAAATAGAACAATTATTGAAGTTGCACGTTCAATGCTCAGCGATTCTCACCTGCCTACTCAGTTTTAGGCAGAAGCTGTCAACACTGCTTGTTTTACGCAAAACAGGTCGCTGATAGTTAAAAGATTCAAAAAGACAGCCTATGAACTCTTTCATGGGAGAAAGCCTTCAATCAGCTTTCTTCACATCTTTGGATGTCAGTGTTTCATACTGAACAACAGAGATGCTCTTGGAAAGTTTGATCCTAAGGCTGATGATGGAATCTTTCTTGGATACTCCTCAATTTCCAAAGCCTTCAGAGTCTTCAATCGTAGAAGACAAACTGTAGAAGAAACTATTCACGTCACGTTTGACGAATCCCGTTCAGCGAACTCTAAACCATCCGCTGATATTGAAGAACTGAATCAATGGATGTTTTCTCATCTTGGTGATTCAGAAGATATTCCCACTCCTCATGCTCATCCAGTAGAAGATGATAGTCCTCCTATCATTCCAAATATGCAGAATAGTGAAGTTGAAACATCATGGGTCTCAGCTGTTCCTATAAACACTATACCTACCGCTGAACCAAATGCCTCAGACATTCCATCTATCTCTCAGCAATCAGTAAATGAAATGACAAATTCAAGTATTCCTCTCTTAGCTGAAACTCCAGAAGTAGCTGAAGCCTCATCTTCAGCTCCTCCAGTTCAAGATGAGTCAGCGACTTATGCTCCGACTCAGCGATGGACCGTAAATCACCCTATTGATCAAATTCTTGGTGATCCAAACGCTGGTGTTCAGACTCGACGAAGTGCAGGTAATATTTGTTTATTTGTTAACTTTATTTCTCTAACTGAACCAAAGAAAATAGATGATGCCCTCAAAGATCCAAACTGGGTCAGCGCCATGCAAGAAGAGCTGACTGAATTCGAAAGAAACAAAGTTTGGAAACTTGTTCGGAGACCAACTGATAAAACAGTAATAGGCACTAAATGGGTCTATCGAAACAAGTTGGACGAACATGGTATTGTAACCCGCAACAAAGCTCGTCTTGTTGCTCAGGGATACAGACAAGAGGAATGTATAGATTATGACGAAACATTTGCTCCAGTAGCAAGACTTGAATCTATTCGTCTATTCTTAGCATATGCTGTACACAAAAACTTCAAAGTACATCAGATGGATGTTAAGTCAGCATTTCTGAATGGAAAGCTGAATGAAGAAGTGTATGTGGAACAACCTCCAGGATTCTCATATTCTAAGCGTCCAGGTTATGTTTATAAACTGGATAAGGCACTTTATGGCTTGAAGCAAGCTCCTCGTGCATGGTATGACACTCTTTCTACTTATCTCCATATTGAAAAATTTGAGCGAGGTAAGATTGACAAAACTCTATTTTTTAGAAAAGTGAAAGGTCCTATCATTCTAGTTCAAATATATGTTGATGACATTATATTTGGTTCTACTAACCCTGAGCTTTGTACTCGTTTCGCTGATAGAATGAAAGATGAGTATAAAATGAGCATGATGGGTGAACTAACATATTTCCTTGGTCTTCAGATTAAGCAAACTGAAAAAGGAAAATTTATCAATCAGGGAAAGTATGTTAAAGATATGCTGAAGAAATTTGATTTAACTCATAGTTCAGCTATGAAAACCCCTATGGCACCACCGCTGACACTTGACAAGGATTCAAAGGGAATACCTGTTAATGTCACGATGTACCGTGGGATGATCGGCTCTCTCTTGTATCTTACAGCTAGCCGACCCGATATTATGTATGCAACATGTTTGTGTGCACGATATCAAGCTGAACCTATGCTATCTCATATGAAAGCTGTAAAGCGAATCTTTCGATACCTTAAGGGTACAGCGAACCTAGGTCTTTGGTATCCCAAAGATTCAGGATTCGATCTAACCGCCTATTCAGATAGTGATTTTGCAGGTTGCAAAATGGATAGGAAAAGCACCACAGGAGGATGTCATCTCCTGGGTGGAAAGCTGGTAAGTTGGACTAGTAAAAAGCAAAATTCAGTGTCCACTTCCACAGCTGAAGCTGAATATGTAGCTGCTGGAAGCTGTTGTTCTCAAGTCTTGTGGATGAGAAATCAGCTACTAGACTATGATCTTCAGCTCTCCAAAATTCCAATCTATTGCGACAGCACAAGTGCCATCGCCATAGCAAACAATCCAGTACTACATTCAAAGACCAAACACATAGAAATCAGATATCATTTTATCAAAGATCATGTGATGAATGGTGATATAGAACATTTTATCCCAACTGATTATCAGTTACCTGATTTATTTACCAAACCTCTTGATGAGACAAGATTCAACTTTCTCATCAGCGAGCTTGGAATGCTGAACTTTGAAGGGTAAAATCCTCAACGGTTCACATTGATCAGCGATAGGATAAAATCAACTCGTATAACCTATTCAATCATATTCTCTCTGAATAATAATTGGTTAAGCTGATATCAAGGTATGTTTTCTCTCTCTGACAATCGCATGAAAATGCAAGATTTCAAAACAAATTGCATCGCTGAATATCTCTTCCTTAACAGGGATATTTTGAAAATTCTTAAAACCATCATTGATATTTTCATTCAGTGCTTCATGTTTGTAAAAGAGTCCCTGAGCTTTCAAAACCTCAGAGACATCCTAAAAGAATATGAAAGGACAGTTGTGACGTCATTACAACGGATAAACCCTGGCACGTTTTCTCTTTCTGACACACGTTTGCACGTCTCGTTCAAACTTCCAATCAAATGCAAACACGTGTACGTGTCATGATGAAAATCTTTTCCCGCTCAAGATTTTCTCTCTCTAATCTCTCTATATAAACAAACTCGTGGTTTATATTTTTTCTTTTACGCGAACAATCTTCCTCCGCAAGAAAGAACTCACTGTTGCATTTGTGCTTTCTAAAACTTCAAGAACTGTTCATCATCTTCTTCATCAAACATGAAGGTTAATATGTTCTTATTTATTACCGAATGCGTATAACTTATTTCCGATCTTTTCCTTGTTTAAACAAGATCAATCAAAAGAACTTCTTAAAATGAAATCATTTTTTTCATGGTTTTATGAACACAACCATTTCATGGTTGTTCTTCAAGTTTAAATGCAAAAATCTTAAACTTGTTCTTCATTCGTTTCCAGAATCTATTTCTTCATAGAAAACTGGATAACAAGAATAAATGGGTTTTACATTTCGTTTCTTAAAATCAAGAAAAACCCTAATCTTCATTAAGACATTTGTGTCTGAATGAAATGGATAAAATTTGAACCATCTTAATGGAAAATCTTTCCACATTAAGATTATTCTTATTTGTTAACATCTTTGGTTGAACTGATAATACAGAGAAATGGCATCGTCTGACATTCCTGCTACCGCTGAGAACATCTCCGCTGATTCTGAGGAAGTGGAATTTATCAAGGCTCCTCAGGTTAAGTTCACTCTGGAACAACTAGATTGGACCAAAACGAACAACCTTTCTGCGCTTCTCGAGTTTCCTCCTCGAAAGCAAGTCACACATCTGAAAGATGCTGTGAATTTCCTAAAGAATTGCTGCATTTCAACAGCCCTGACCATCTCACCTCCTGCAAGTCAGCTACTACTATCCCAGTTCTGGTACACTGTCAGACATTCTCAGTTACCATCCGCCAAAGATCCCTCCAAAACAATTGATTGTATCCTCAGCGATACTGAGTATGGCACGATAAAGATCACACCTGCCATCATTCGCAAAGCTCTGAACTTTCCCAACGCTACAAAAGAAAAGCCTTTTGTTCCTTTCCTTGACCATAAAAAACTCGCTGACAAAGAAGCTCTTATTGCATTTTTCGATGCAATGGGCTATGTATGGGAAATTGGCAGAGACAAGAAGCCCGAGAAGAAGCTGACCCTGTTAAAGAAGTCGAAAATGCCCAGCGAGATGAACTTCATCTTCGCTCACCTTATCAGCTGCATGACTGCAAAGACCGGCTCCTCTGACCAAGCCGCTCAACCTCAGCAAGCAATGGGATACGCTCTGCTGAAAGGTCTACACATTGACTGGGCATCTCTTATCTATGATGACTTGTTGCAAAGAGTAGACTCTGCCACTGACAGACCTCCATGGGTTCCTTACCCCCGATTTATCAGCGCCATCTTCCAATATGGCCTGAAGGACAGCTACCCGCAAGAGGGTGACCTGAAACTCTCTCAGGTTGGCCCTAAGGTACTTGACTTCAAACCAGTTGAAAATGAGGTACGTCTTTCTACCATTTTAACTCTTCTCAACCCTTCTTCTTCTAATTATGTGGCTCCTTCAGCGACAATACCCATCGCTGATACCCTGGCCACAAAATCCTCTCCTTCTAAGAAAAGGAAACATTCATCTACCCCACTTGGTTCTAAAAGGATCAAGAAAACAAAGGAGCAACCCCAGCAATCTCATGCTGAAGACTCCTCAGCTCTTTCTGCAGAGCTGAAGGAACGTTCAGTGGTACGCTCTGCCACACCTGAACAACCCATCCATTCCATCCCAACTTCAGCGTCTCTAAACGCTGAGGTTACAAACTTGGAACCTACCCAACCTCCTTCAGTCTCTCAAAAGACTGATAAAGTGATTTGCAGCGAATCCAACGCTGAACTCAGAACCCAACCTCCATTCTTATCCTTCACTCCTCCCTCTACTCATTTGGTCTCTCTTCCAGATCTCGCTGGAGCTGCCATCATTTCTACGGAACCTAAAGCTGATACTCCAGAAATGATGAAGACAGGACCTGCAGGACAATCCATGGGCACTTTTGAAGATGACATGGAACATTTTTCAGGAACCCGTAATTTTGACAAGTTCATCAATCCTTCTGCAGGTACACACCAACCCATAAACACTGTCACTAAACCCCAACTTCTGAGCTTTCCTATGTTCACAAGTTCTTATATGTTACAGGTCCTAATTTGGGAGACATCAACGCCTCTCTGAAGTCCGTGGAGACAAAGCTGACAGGTCTCACCACCACTCTTTTAAATAACTCTACAGCTGTAACAAACGCTGGAGAGAATCTTACAAAGCTGACAACGGTGGTGGAGAAGAAGGCTTCCACAGATGACTTGAAGCAGGTTGATAAAACTCTCAGCGACTTCGCCAAGGTGCTCGCTGACATCTACACAGACTACACCTCTCTCAAAAATTCAGTTTCATCCATGTCCAGCGAGGTCACAATGCTGAAGACATCGGTTGGACAACTAGAGGGAGATATGTCTACTGTAAATACTGACTTAGGCTCTGTAAAGACCGATGTTAGTTCGATGAAATCGATGATCGAGCAGCTGCTACACAAAGCGAATACTCCTGCTCCTGCCCCTGCTCCTGTCCCTGCATCTGACAATTTCACAGCGGCGGATCGCACTGAGCTGGAGAAGATCAATCCTGCTATTTCTGGCCTTCAAGACGGAATAGCAAAGATTGAAGATTTGATAGGTATCTCTGGCTAAGAAGACAGAGAACCTACCAATGCTGCTGAGTCAACCCATTCCTCCCCCACTCATCATGAGAAAGAGGGGGAGAAGGGCACTGAAGATCTCTCCAAGAGCGCTGAAGACCTTTCCCATGATGAATCTATCAGGGAGAGAAGAAGGATGATGAAGAAACCACCACTGGACCTCAGGGAGATGAAAACCCTGAGGAAACCGAGAAGCTCGCCTCTGTATCTGAGGGGGAGCAACTCGAAGAAGAAGCTGATAAAACCGAATCCGAAGCAGAAGATGATGAAGCCGTCGACATCCCTGATAATGAACCATCCTCTTCTCCAAAGAATGATGATGATGATGACGAAGATGACGATGACTTCTTTATCGTCAAACCTGCTCCGAAGATCAAAGTTCTTAAGGGAATCTCGATAAATGAACCTTCAGGGGAGCGGACAAAGACAAAGCCCTCAGCCTCTGGAGCTAAGAAAGGCAAAGGAAAAAGCGTCGCTGAAGATGACAATCTGACGATCTTGCTTGAAAAGCCGGTTTGTCAGGTACACTAAACATCTCTCACTCCATCCCTCCTCTATCATACACTATCAGTTCTACTACCCAATCCTATACACTTGAACAAATTTTCTCTCTCTGATTCTACCCAAGTTCTTACTTGTAAGATCGCTGTGTTTCAGCTAGTCCTCTCCCTTGTTTGAGGATATCGCTGAAGGTTCCACAACTGCGACTTCACCAATAATACCAGCTGCTGCTGAAGAAATAATCCCAGTCTTAGATTTGAACTCTGAGACTGATGAACCAGAAGAACAGCTACTCTCGCACAGACACAGACCTTCCTTAGCTCCTCAAAAGCTAAGTGAAGAGGATCAGAAAAGAAGAGAATAGATAATAAAGCAATTCGAGGATCAGCGAATCATTCTGAGGCGTGATCAACTTCCTTCAGTTCCTCCAAAGTTCAGAATTTCCAAAAAGGAATACAAGGATCACCTCAGAGCTGAAAGATTAATCGCTGAAAGAAAGGAAGCTGAAGAAAAGGACAGAGAATACGCCATCCAGCTTTCTAAACGATCAATAAAAGACCCCAAGCTGAAAAGTGTTCCCATTGATGTTCAACGTCAGCTCTGGGAAAACGCCAAGAAGATAACTGAAGAAAAGAGAACTGTGTCTCAGTCCACTTTAGCCTGGTGCAAAGAAAAGGTCAACTACAGACTCTCTCCTGCCAAAATCAACAAGGTACTCATCTCTGGAAGAATAACCCTTGTTTCAATCGCTGAAGTCGAGATATTCAGAGAAGATAAGAAGTACGAAAAATTCTATGCTGAAGCCATAACGAAGTACGGTCTCTCTGAATGCTTGGAGATCAGGTTAGCCATCCAGAAGTCCAAGTCGAAGTACAAAGAACATGTTGAAAAGCTGATCAACAAACAAATCGACTTAGTCTACTCATGTGCGGATATTCCTCCTCCTCCTCCTCTCGAAAGTCAGAAAAGAAAGGCCTCAGCGAAGAAGAAGAAATCTAAATCTTCAATTGATGGCCCTGTCATACGAAATGAAACAGGTATTGGTTTTTCACGTGCTGAAGTCCTTGGTCCTGATCCTGATCTTTCCATGCTTGACACATCTATTCCTCCTGGTGAGACTTTCATCCCTGGCAAAGTCATCAGCGAACCCTACGGGATATTTTTCCATGACTACGATGGTGGAAAGCATTTTCAATGCATCTCTGAACTTCACATCACTCCCATCGAACAGTTGAGAGATCTCATCTACTGGTGTGACTTCAGGAATGACCCTCAGGCACGACATCTGAAACCCTTGATTTTTGAAGAAGCGCTGATCAAAAGAAAATAAGGTGTAACCGTTCCTGACTGGATGATTCCCACCACATCAATGACCCTTGATGAACTTCTCATTAAGGAAGAACCCTTTACAAACTGATATGATCGCCTATTTCTCTATTGTATCAGTTATTCTTTTGTACTTGTAATCTTTCCATTTCTCTTTGTAACCTGATTCAAAGTTTTAAAGAAAGATTTCAGCGAATGTACTTTACTCCATCAGTACTGAAAAGATCCCAGAAAACAGTAAAAGGGACAAATATTTTATGAGTTCTTTTTATCCTTATGTTTTCATTAAATAGCAATTTTCTTTGTTGCTATGTCATAATCAAATAGGGGGAGATTGTTGATCCAAACCCTCAGTGATTTGATAATGACCCTCTCTTATATACTTACTGAAAATTGTAAGTAAACAATATGTATCAGAGTTTCACTATCGCTGATAATTACTAAGATCTTACAGTACCGCTGATAGGAACTTTCGCTCTTTAAATTAAACATTCAGCGAACACTGTTCACCATTAATGCTCTGAGTATGTTCAGTCATTATGATGATCGCTGATAAGTTAGTTGTTTACTTATGATCCTTGAAGACAAGTTTCACGTCAACAAAGGTTCTACGCTGAAGTCGAAGATCAAGCTCAAGAACCAGCGACAAGTCTCCTAATGAACTGATGCGGATCAGCGAAGACTCAGATTTGTCCACTCAACGTGAAGTATCAAGTACAAGACTTCAGCTATCGCTGAACTTTATCATTCGCTGAATAGATAATGATAATGCTCTGAATCAACGAAAGCTGATCATGAAGTCCTCCGTACAAAGTACTTTTGTCTTAACCACCCTTGCACGACTCCGTACGAAATGTCAGAATAGAACCTCCGACTGTCTGAAATCGTACAACCACTCTAATACTACACTGTTCATCCATGCGGCTACTAAGGTTATCAACCAAGGTCAATGACATGCAACCAACCAGCTGATGACACGTGTAAAGTGTATACTGACTTGCATTAAATGCATGCAGTATATAAAGAGATGAACTCACTTCATTTGAAGTAACATGCTAACTCTGGACAAGTTCAATCTCTTATCTCAAGATAGGTCATTATTAGTAATTTCCTTATCTCTCTTAGTGCAAGAAACCTTAGTGTTCCAACTTGTTTAGATTTAGGTTTATCCTTAATCTTGTTTCCGCAACAAGCTGTAAATTGTTAATGATTTATCAATAAACAATTTAGAAAAGTAAAATCTGTGTGTTTGTATTCAACCCCCCGCCCCCTTCTACAAACTTGTATAGGCCTTCGGGACCAACACTATATCGTATAAGCAAACATAAGCGCATGCGATCAAAGCATTCATTCAGAACATGAAATTTTTCTAAGTTGAAGAACTTAGATTGTGGGGTCGTTAGACCTTACGATCGTATGATTTGATCATACGATAAACTTGAATCATGTGTTCCTACAGGAGAACGATCAAGTCATGGACTTGATTATTTACGTCGTGCAACCATGCGAAATTAAAATCATATAGTAGACTTGGTGACTACTGTCGTGCGATTCTGCGATAAAACAATGTCATGGGTTGGTCGTTGGCTAACCAACGACCCATCGATGCTTAAGTCAGTAGTCGTTTGTGATAAAAAATCGTATGAAAGGAATGAAAAAGAGATAGGGAACATACCTTTTCAGATTCTGTTTTTAGTGGGGTATTTTCCACCTGTCATTTAATATCCCATTCATCTCGGGAGAAAGTGGGTTTTAAATGACAGATCGATACAGAGATCTTGAAGAATATCGTCCATGTCTGCGTCGACCGTGCTTTCGTGCGACAGGGCAAGATAGTCGACTTGCGGAAAAGATATCAATTTATCTAAGAAGTCAGGGATAGAGGGATGAACCTATTGAGATTTTGCAGTTATGTCTCTTGTAACTGCTTGACAGTCTATTTTCGTGGCTTCAAGGTGGACTTATGGCATTCACGAGCGACTTTTTGCTCGCTTCTGATCTCTTGGATTCCCCACGGCGTAGGGAATTTCATGATTTGATGATATGTCGAGGGAACGGCTTTCATTTCATGAATCCATGGTCGACCTAAGATGATGTTATAGGCTGACGCACAATCGATAACACTGAACTTAGTCTGCTTATTGACTCCTCCAGCATAGACGGGCAAATTTATCTCTCCAAAGGTGCTCGTCGCTTCTCCATTGAAACCGACCAAAGTTGTCGAACGTCGGGTGATTTCTTAGCGATCAATTCCCATGGCTTTGATAGTGTTGAGAAAAATGACGTTTGTTGAACTGCCCCCGTTTACCAATACTCGACGCGTCAAACAGTTACCAACCGTGAGTTGAATGATCAACCCGTCATGATGCTTTTGGTACGAGTCGCCGAGGTCGACTTGGTCGAACACGATCTTCATGGCTTCTAATTCCAAATCTCCTTTGGGTCTGGATGAACGAGGAATAGGCCGGTCGTCGGGCGCTTGATTGGCATGACGCTTAGCTGCGGAGTACGTCAGACCACACACGTCCGAACCACCAGTGATGCAATTGATGATCTTTGCAAGCTTGGGCACTGACGATCGGTGGCTATTAGCTGGAAGAACGACATCATCAATAATATCTTTGAGATTACCTTGTGTAACATGATATGCCAATTCCTTCTTGAGTGCGATACAATCATCTGTCGCATGACCATGGTCGACGTGGAAGTCGCACCACTTTGATTTATCCTTCTTAGCATCGTCTAAGTCAGACTTCTTCGGCCACCGGATGGTTGCTTGGGTGGTCTTCAGAGCTTCGACTAAGTCTTTAGCTGACCCTTTGAACCCATAAGAGGAGATCTTGGGGTATACGGGGAATTTAGTCGCGATTTTAGCTTCTGCCTTCGTCTTGAAACGAACGTTTGAAATCTGACGCGCTGGCTCTATTCTGGATATGGCTTTCGGCTTGAATTCTGGCTTCTTGACACCTAACGGCTTCTTGTCGTCAGTGTGTTTGCGACGAAACGCTGCGTCGTCTTCGACCCTCATATATGCTAAGGTTCGAGCTCGGACGTCTTTGAAAGTCTCTGGGGGATACTTGGTCAGATCGATATATAAACCTGAACTATCGTCTAGACCACGCTTATAAGCTTCGATCGTAGTTTTGATGTCACAATTGCGGATACTGATCATTTCAGCATTGAATCTACTGAAATAACTTCGAATAGACTCATTGGTCTTCTGCACGACATAGTACAAATCACTAGTCTGCTTTTCCATCTTACGACTGCTGGCGAATTGCCGGGATAATTGGTTGACCAACTCGGCGAACGACCCGATAGATTTGGGTTTGAGATTGATCAACCACTGGAGAGCTGGACCAGTGAGAGTCACCCTGAAACTCTTGCACATGCATACTTCCTGGTACATGTGTGAAATCGAGATCGTCCACATGAGCTGCTTATACTGCGCGACATGCTCGGTTGGATCGGTCACACCCGAATACTTGGGAGTGAAGGCAGGAATGTTATACTTCTTTGGGACCTCGACGGTGGTGATCTCGTCGATGAAGGGCGACGCTTGATACCCCGAGCGAGGCTCGACGTCGACAGGCACGGCTGCCCCAGGCAACTTGGCGAGCAAGGACAGGACGCGCTCATTTTGGTCTTCTAACATCTTCAAATGCTGGGGACGGGATCGTTAAGATCAGGATTTGCCCCTGTCGAGGGATTGGTCCCTGGACTAGTGCCATTACCATGCGAAGAACCATTGGTGTCCCCGTTGAACGGAACAAAATATGGCTGCGACCAATAGTGGAATTGCTGCGGTCCATTCTGAAACGATTGCGGCCCATGCTGAAATGGCTGTGATCTCTGCTGGAAAGATTGCGATCCTTGCTGGAAAAGTTGCGAACCACTTTGGAACGGTTGGGAAAACGGCTGGGATCCATTCTGAAACGGCTGGGTGCCACCTGGCAATGGTTGGGATCCATTGTTCAAGGGTGGTGGTCGGATGTGCTGAGGGGGAATCTGCCCAGACTGGGGATTCGGAATGAACGGACCCGGTTGCTGATTCCGCATGAATGGACCTGGATGCTGATTCTGCGCGGACGGGCCTGGTCCCGGACCTGGATTCTGGATGAATGGTCTAGGACCATTCTGGGGTCCAAAAGGATTCCTTAGCCGCGCGATCTCTTCAGCTGCTCTGCGATTTTGCTCTGCCATTGCATTGAGTTGATTCCTGGCAACCTCGAGCTCCTGATACATCTGAGCGACGGCTTGCTGCGGATTTCCAGGGGCTACCATTTTCCTGCAACAGAAAATATAAGAAACTCCAAGAAACTATTAGTAGAATGCACGTTCGTCGATGATTTTCTCTAGATGTAGTCCCACGGATGGCGCCAAACTGTTAATGCCAAAAATCGCACCAAAGGGACAACTTAAGGTCGATGTGGACTTAAACAACTAAAGAAAGGATCTTTCGACGAAACGTGCGACGAGGATAAAAATAAAGGAAACAAGGGATTTGATGACGAAGGAAAAACCTCAATCGAGGAAAAAACCTGCGGACGACAGTGGGTGTCATCGCTGCACTATGGTCGCCAATCAAGGGCGATGTCCTTGGATACTGGTGTCGATCGTACAGTGATTACAATACAAATGAAGAAAATTCTTCGAAATGTAAAGTACAAGTGTTTGAACGTAAAAACAAGTGTTTGTCGTGTACGGAACGAAGTATGAACTGCTGGTCGAGGGCTGTTGTCGTGCGTCGAGAGCGATACTTAGAATAATGGTTCTTCACTCCAGGTGTTCTTGAATATTGCTTCGGTTGTTAATCGCCGGATATTTGATGTGTTGAAATGTTGATTGAGCTTGATATTTATAGTCTTCGCATCCTTAATTAGCTCCTTGAATGCTCTTTTAATGGCCTTAACGGTTGGAAACGATCGCCGGAGTAATGATCTTCGTCCGTTACGGTCGCCGGCTGTTTAATGATTGCGTCGGTTATAGTCGTTGCTCCTTAATGACTTTTACTCCTGCATTAAACACTTAACAAACGGTCATGGTTAACATTAGCTTTGGTCGAGGTCGCGCGTCCTTATATAATAGTCGTGCGGATTGGGCGACGCTATGGTCGAGCGTCGTAAGGAACTCTCGACTTACCTTTTATGAGGGACGACGATGGTGTTCTGGGTCTTTGTCGAGACCTTATCTTAATACAAGATATAGTCCTTAATCATACGTCTTACCTGTTCTGGTCGCGGTCGAGCGACGTGATTTTTTGCCCAAACAACGGGTTGATCATTCAACTCACGATTGGCAATTGTCTAACCCGACGAGTCTTGATCGATGGGGGCAGTTCAGCGAACGTCATTTTCCTTGACACTGTCAAGGCCATGGGAATTGATCGCTCGGAAATCACCCGACGTTCGACAACCTTGGTGGGTTTCAACGGAGAAGCAACGAGCACCTATGGAGAGATCATCCTGCCGGTCTATACCGGAGGAATCAACAAGCAGACCAAGTTCAGTGTAATCGATTGTTCGTCCGCCTATAACCTCATCTTAGGTCGACCGTGGATCCATGAAATGAAAGTCGTCCCCTCAACGTATCATCAGACCCTGAAGTTCCCTACGTCGTGGGGAGTTCAAGAAATCAAAAGTGAGCCGAAAGTCGCCCGTGACTGCTATAAGACCACCCTAAAGCCGCGAAAATAAGCTGTTTGGCAGTCACATGTCAAAGAAATCATTCTAGAAAAAGGCAAACTTGACCATAAGGTCTCGACAAATACGTCTCTCTATCTCTGATTTTATAGACAAACTAATGCATTTTTTACAGGAATATGCCGACTACTCTACCCTGTCGCACGAAAACACGGTTGACATAGACATTGATGCTAATCCTCAAAAACTCAGTGTCGATCCGTCGTTTAAAACCTATTCTTTCCTGGAAAAAATAGGATAGTAAATGACGGGGGGCAAATCCCCATCAAGTAATCTGAGAAGGTACGTTTTCTAAAATCTTTTCTCTTCTTTCATACGATTTTTTATCACAAACGACTACTGACATAAGCATCGGAGGGTCGTTGGTTAGCCAACGACCAACCTCTGACAATGTTTTATCGCAGAATCGAACGACATAAGTTACTGAGCCTGTCGCAATACACCAGCATACTTGCGCAGGATTGTACGATATAAGCGATCGGGTCCAAGACTCGATTATTCCATCGCAGGAACGCACGATTCAAATTCATGATGTGATCTAGTCGAACGACCACAAGGTCTACCGACCCCATGATTTCAGTCCCTTAACGTAGGAGACTTACATGCTTTGAATGAATGTTGTGATTGCATATGCTTATGTACGCCAGCACGGTTTAACGTCTTATGACTTATGTCTTAATTATTATGTTAAGCTAGATGCCTAAGTCGCATGGATTCTTGTTCCCTTACCACTTGGTGAATTTTACAATTGACATTGTATCTATGTGCAAAAAATATAAGACACAAAATCAAAAGATATCTAAGTTTCATTCACCGAATTTACTGTCTTATGTACATCCAAAAAGCTCGACCACTGACGGTCGAGTAGCAAGGAACAAAAATAAACAAAGATATTTTCTAAGGAAGAGGAGGAGCATCGGTCGCATCCTTGTCTGACGTCCCACCCTGGGAACCTTCCTCCTTCTCGACCTCCTTCTCATCATCCGATTCGAGATCCCTCTCAGTCCCAACCTCCCTGAAGAAGAGATCCAACTCGTTCGATGCCGACGCCAGAGGATCTCTACCCAACAAGTGACGTCGCATGATCGCCGCACGCGCAGTAAGTCGAGCAAAGGAAAAAAAGGGACTTGTTCTCGTCCCTCAATTCCTCTAGCTCCCTCTCGAAGCTCGCCACCTTGGATTTCGACTCCTCGGCTCCCTTTTTCTTTGCAGCCAAGGATTCCTTCATCCCATCTAGCTCCTCTCTTTGGTCGTGCATCAAAGTCAAAGACTCCTTTAGACGCAAGTTCGCTTCATCCCTCGTATGGCCGACGACCTCCAACTCATTCAAGGCATCGTCGAGTCGCACCGACGTCGCTTCTTCACGTTCCATAGCGGATCTTTCCCTCTCTAACGCCGCATCTTCTTCCTTAATAACAGAAGCCATTAAGTGTTCTACCTTCGTCGTTTCAGCATGCAATGCCAAGGAAGACTGAAATGTCTAAAAACATACGAAAACGTATTAACAAAATACACGACAACAATAAATAGACAAAGTCTTGAAAGATAGACTTACCAAGAACGTTAGCCCAGCGACATGGGACTCTATATCTTCGAGGGAAACTCCGTTGAAACGCTCTCTGAAAGAAGGGAGCTGATACTTTCCCAAATGGGGGAACAATTTCATCCCATCTAAGATATTATCATCTAAGAAATTCGATGGCAACGTAAAGTCGACCGTCGTTTCCTCCCCAAAACTCGTCTGCACACCTTTGCCCTTGTCGGCCGTCGAAGGGCTAGACGCGGCAGTAGGAGACATCGTCGCCAGTGGCGCTGTATGAGACATCGTCGGCAGTTGCGCAGTATGAGACATCGTCGCCGGTTGCGCAGTATCAATGGATCTTGCACCGATCGTGTCAAACACGGTCGACGCCTTCGCCTTCTCAGGCGAAATGACTCTCGATGAGCCACCCGTCTTCGACGACGTTTCCTTCAGGACGGACATCCTTGTCCTCTTTAGGATTCCCAACCCAGCTGTCGGGTTATCCTTTCTCTTTAAGACCCCCGACCCAGTTGTCGAGGCATCTTTCTGCCTGCTTTCCCTCGCCTTGCGAACCTGATCAATTTGAGCCGTCTTCTTGGCAGCAGCAGGTGTCATCCCCGATAAAGATTCTCCTGTATGGCAAAAGAAAGAAGTTAGACGATTGAGAAACAGAGAGAGACCAGGTCGAGCAAAAAGAAGGCAAACGGATACTTACCAGTTATCTCTACTTCTGTTTCTTCCCCCTTCTCTTCCTCCTCGGTCTCCTCAGATTCCTCTTCTTCTTCTTTCTCTTCTCGACCCATCCGCATTCTATCGCCCAAGAAAACAATGTCCTCGTCCTCATCTATCAGATGACGCGTGACGTACGATCGATCATCAACGCAAAACTCCAGGAACTTCTTAACCTTGGCTTTAGAGTCATCATCAGGTTTTACCTTGTCAAGATTGATATCTACACATAAGAAAAAATATTAGAGAGACGTACGACAAAAGGCTTTCCCGTCATATTCCAACCAGATCTAATCCAGTCACTATTGGTATCTAACGTCGCCACTCGCACAAGCACATACCGGGTTTTCCACTTTCGGTCGTTGACTGCCATCTTTAAAACCAAGGTGTGCTCGCCCTTGTACCTCGAAAACAGACTATAACGGCGGTACTGATCACTCTTGACCTTGTACGCCGTCAGCAAATCCCTCACGTTCATAGGCGACTCCCAGTTGAAGTAAGTCGCTCGATAACTTGGATAACTCTAGAGAATTGGGGCTTCAGTTGCCCCGATGACAAGTCGAACTCGCACATGAATGCCTTCGCCAGAGGCGAATACGGCCACTGGACGCCTGTCTTGAAAGGATACTCGTATATCACGACGTACCCGTCGGGGCATATCTCGGGACGAATCCTGCCGGCCTTGCTTATAGTTATCCCAGCAGGAATTCTCGCTAAACTTCTGAAGTCGTCGATATCCTCCTCGCTTTTGATGGTACTTCTAGGCTCTGTCGACATCTCTAACCCTGTCAACAACGTCTGTCTATCTAAAAGACCCCAGATATCCCAATTTTTCCTAGGCTTCTTAGCAATGGATTTACGACGCATACAAAAACTGAACGGTCGTATCTTGTATATAAGCGCTCTAGACCTCGAAAATCGTAACTGAGTCGAAGATTCTTGCAGGATTAGAAAAGATCGGACGAAGAATAGCAAAGGAATCAAGAGGAAATCTCTGTGTAAAACCTTTTGAAATCGTAAACGAAAATAAACCCATCGTGGTCTCTATTTATGTAAATGATCGTGTCAGATCGAGTCCCTCGATGGTCGACACGCGCCCCTGTCTTTTCGAATGACCACACAGATCGCCGACATCTGTCTGTGACAGCTGCTAAGCATCATCGTGCGTCAGCATGACATCACGACTTTCCCCTCTTTTCGACTTCCCTCTCTAGTTTGAATTGAACCGAATCAGTTCCAAGACAACCAAGGTAACTTTCGACACGTGTCATAACCTCGAACCCCCGACAAGCAAAATTTAAAAAACTTTTTTTTGCTACTCCACTTTTTCAAATTTTAGGGGCAAACTGTTTGGGAAAAATTTCACCAGTCTCGACCACGACCAAGGTAAGGAAAACACTTATTTTACTTCCCCATAGTAAGGTAAAATTATAGTACTTTGTCCCTTGGTTAAAAGGCAAATCGTATGTTATTTACCTCACGACACTCGACCACGATGTCGTCTAGTTCTCACGACCGTCGCATAAGACCATGGGGAAGTAAAATAAGTGTTTAATGCAGGAGTCAACGTAATTCATGACCAACGGCTACAACCAGTAAAGGGCCATTAACAGCATTAAAAATAGCGTCCGTTACGACAGCTACGTAAAGCATTTACGAAATCAATCAAAGCTCCCAAAGGTTACAAGAATCACACTACGTATTCAAGAACATACGAAGAAAATAACTTTCTCACTATAGATCGCTCTCGACGCACGACATCGACGCACGACTCCCACGCTCAACGCATAGTTTTTACGCACGACACACAGACTATACACACGACGCACATTGTTTTTACATTCGAAACACTTGTTACTTTACATTTTGAAGTCTTTCCTTCATTTGTATTGTAATCTCTGTACGATCGACACCAGAAACATAAGGACATCGCCCCTGTTTGGCGACCATAGTGCAGCGATGACTTCCACAGTCGTCCGTGGGTTTTTTCCTCGTTGAGGTTTTTCCCGCGTCACCAAATTCTCTGTCTCCTTTTACCTTAATCGCACGCTTTGTCGAGAGATTCTTTTCTTTAGTTGTTAAGCTCCATAATCAACCTCAAGTTATACTTGTGTGCGATTTTTGGCATTAACAGTAAGCACCCTTCCCGACGACCTCATATATTCGATAAGGTCCTTCCCACTTAGTGGACAACTTACCTGCATTTGGATCCTTAGTGTTCTGGAACACCCTCCGCAAGAGGTAGTCTCCTTCCTGAAAGATTTTGGCCTTAACATTTTTATTGAAATGTCGCTCAACGACTTGTCGTTGAGATGCCATTCTGACTAAAGCAGACTCTCTTAACTCTTTAAGAGCGTCGAGGTCGTAGCTTAGGTCTACCAGATTATGATCGACGGACGTATATCTTGATGTCGGGAGTTGTATTTCAATAGGTAAGACGGATTCACACCCGTAGACTAATGAAAATGGTGTTTGCCCTGTCGATGTTCGGGGTGTCGTACGATTGACCCATAGGACCGATGGGAGTTCTTAGACCCACTTCCCTTTTACGGCCTGTTAATGCCAGAAATCGCACCAAAAGGACAACTTAAGGTCGATGTGGACTTACACAACTAAAGAAAGAATCTTTCGACGAGACGTGCGACGATAAATAGAATAAAGAAACAAGGGATTTGATGACGCAGGAAAAACCTCAATCGAGGAAAAAACCTGCGGACGACAGGGGGTGTCGTCGCTGCACTATGGTCGCCAATCAGGGGCGATGTCCTTGGATACTGGTGTCGATCGTACAATGATTACAATACAAATGAAGAAAATGCTTCGAAATGTAAAGTACAAGTGTTTGAACGTAAAAACAGGTGTTTGTCGTGTACGAAACAAAGTGTGAACTGCTGGTCGAGGGCTGTTGTCGTGCGTCGAGAGCGATGACTTGAGCTTTTCTTCGAGTGTTCTTGAGTTCGCTATAGGGTTCTGGCTTTCAGTACTTGATTTCTAGAGTTTGAGGGTTCTTAGCTATGAGCTTGAATGTTTTTGTCTGGTGTTCGGTGATGTTCGCTGATGATTGCTGATGTGTATCGGATGTTAACTGATGATCCTTGATGTGAAGACTTAGCTTGGTATTTATAGTCTCCGCGTCATTAATTAGCTCCAATAATGCTTTGATCAACGGCTACAACGGCTACAACGGCTGGAAACGGTTGCCGGAGTGATTATCCATGTTGGTTCCTGTTTTGCTTATACAAGATTGTCAGATCTATTAGTTCGAGTTTATGTTTGATGCGGAAGCGTATTTTAAGAACTAACAGATATGTTTGATAGATTTAGAACACAATATAAATAAACAGTGAACTGGAAATAATATCTCAAAGTTTACTGAATATATATATATATATCAAGAACATATTTAAGAACAGTGTGTAAGCAAAGCTTTAAAACAGATATGACTCTCAAAGTATATAAGCTATGTGTTCTTGATGTTTTTTATCTCTTGATTCTCGATATTGAAGAACTCAACATGAGTCTTCCTTATATACTACTCTAAGGGGACCATAAAGCATAAGGTACTATTCAGAATGGACGGTATGAATAGTTGGACGGATGGCATGAACAGTTGGACGTGCTGTATTGCATTTAATGCAGCAGGCGTCTATTATGTACTAAGCCCTATTGAATCCAATCAGAGTTTGACACGTTGAAGATGGACAGGGCATGCTACCATGCAAGTTGATGAACAGGTCCAGTAACAGTAGCAAGATATTATAAATATCTTCAAGTCATTAGAGAGGACCACAGAGGCTCTGTAAAGTGTTACAGAGGTTTTGCGGTCTGATCCTTTGTAGAGCAGTCTTCACCGAATTCCGAGTCTTTGGTCTTCTTTGCGCGTATGACAGAGCTTCTGTAGGACGCCTCTTTAGCTTCTGTAGCTTCTCGACCTTGATCTCTTGGTAAGTTCGACAGAGCCTCTGTAAGAGGCTCTCTTCACTTAGCCTATTTTTCACTACTTCTAAATACTTCTATGATTAGGAAGATTGAAGCTAACAATCTCCCCTAAGTAGTGAAAAATAAAAATTTGAACTTTAGTTAAGTTAGGCTAAGTTAGATAAAACAGAGGTTAAACAATACCTCGAAAGTTCTTTTCATTTAGAAGTATGCCAGAGGCATTTTACATTTGAGTACAATGAAAGATAAACTTTAACATGATTTGCAGAGATTGGTTGTTTGAGAATCAGATTTTGGCGTCTTTGAAATCGTTGAAGCTTCTGTTGTCTCTTCCGACTTCTCTGATCTCTTTGTAGAAACTGATGCAGAGTTCTCTTAAGCGTATTGTGGCATGAATCTCTCTGATGAGGGTATATGCAGCGTCTCTATCCATTTGCTCGGTATCTCTGTATTTTACAAGGTTTGCTCTGAACTTGTTCTGAGTACAAGTTGCGTACTTCTGAAAATCCATGCTTACAAAAAGTTTGACTTCGCCTTGTAGGTTTTGAAATACTAACCCGAATCTTGGTTCTGTAATGATTGAGTTGGGCACGGCGTCAGGTGGGCAGCGATCTTCTGGTGGTCGTAGATTCAGATGTTTAAGACCAATATCCTTTCCCAGCTGAAAGTCTGTCAGACTGTAGATTAGAAGCCTTTCCCTCATAGCTTTTCTCAACACTTGATAGGCTCTGGTGTTTGGCTCTGTGTTGTAGTTGTCTTTTGTCCATTGCAGAAGTTCAGGTAGATCATCGGGATTCAGATTCCTTATGTCAGCATCAGCGAAGGTGGTTTCTAAATTGTTTACCCTTTTGACTCTGTAAAGATTGTACCTGACTCTTGGATAGGTTCTTGTGAAGGAGAATCTGCAGAAGATTACCTTTTTGATTTTATGAATTGAGAAGACTTCTGCTTTGGTTCTTGGCTTTGTTCTGCTGAAGATGTTCTCAAATTCTTCTCTGATGTTCGGATTTGTGATTTGGTCTGTTGGATGGAGGTTCTGAAAGGGTTGTTTGTAGAGATATTTGTACACCACTTCTTCCATTTCTTCGTATGTTGGACCATGTGGTGGAACTTGTCTTCTGAGACTCTCCATCTGTTGAACAACTTCTGCAGCTCTGCCAGTAAGTGGAATGTCTGACAGGGGCTTTAATCCATATGCCCAGTCCTCTTCTTCAGGCTTTGGAGTTTGAAAGGCATCAAAGGAGCTTTTCATCAGTTTTTCTGTAGGATTGGGTACTGATTTCTTTTTCTTGGGCTCTTCTGTCATTTTTGCCTTTCCCTTGTCTTTGGCTTTTGGAGGTGCAGAACCTGTTGCTTCTGTGGGTTTGGTTGTTTGTGCTTCTGTTGGAATGATGGGAGTTGCCTCTGTAAGTTTTGACACTTGTGTTTGAGAGGACTTATGTGGCGTTGGTTCTGTTGGCTTGTTTTGCTCTGTAACCTCTGTGGGAGGTTCTTTTGTGACTTCTTCTGTGAGCTTGGTTTCTGTGGATTGAGGTATGTCGAATCTTCTTGCCATTCGGAAAGCTAAACTGAACCTGTGCCTTTCTTCTTCTCTCTGCGACATCCGATCAGACATTGTTTTGTGCATTTTTCTTAGAACAGAAGAAGCAGAGGTCGTTGCTATTTTTGGTTTGTGGGCAATAGACTTTCTTCTTGGTATGGTTTGGGGTTTTTCTGTTGATTTTGTAGTTGGAGAGTGAAGATTTTCTTCTGAAGAGGATGACAGATGTTGAGCATCTTCTTCAAACATTGTAGGAATTTCCACAGAGGTGGGTGTTTTCTCTGTGATCTTTTGATCTTTTTCTCCAGGTTGTTGGTTTGTTGGACTTTCTTCCACGATGATTACCTCAGGGATGGTTGTTGTCTCTGTAGTTTTTTGATCTATTTCTGATACATGGATTTCTTCAGGAGTTGATTCCACAGAGATGGGTGTTGTCTCTGTGGTCTTTTGATCTTGGGTTTGTTCTGGAGGGGCTTGGGTGATTGGTTCTGCTGCGATTGGTGGAGCTTGTAGTCCTCTGGTCGTAGCTTTCTCCCTTTATATTCTCCCCCTCAGGATGACCTGAAGGACCAGGATGGTCATCATCAGAGTCATCCCGACTCTTATCAGAAGTACCCTCTGCTATGCAGGAAGCTTTGGGTTTCTTTGGTAGTTCTGCTCCTGCGACCATCAACTTTACACATACATCATCACAGAGGCCGATTAGAGTTGCAAGCTCTGCTTCTGTGTTGAAGCGCATTCTGCCGACACTTTTTCTGAACCCTTTGACGTGGTTGGCATTTGCAGTAGTGAAGGAGACAATGACTTCTGTGACCTGGTTTATGACATTCTGCCCGAGCTCTGTCAGCTGTGCTCTGGTCATGTAATCTTTTGGCTGCATCATTGTAGTGTTGCGCATTGCCTCTTCTTGAACGTTTTGCAGAGCCTTCTGTAGTTCTGCAGGTGTGATGCTCTGTGATTTGTTAGATTGCTTGTTCATTTGTTCAAGGAAATGTTTGACTGATTCCTTGAATGCAGATGTTGCAGCTATTCCAAATTTTTTAGCAGCAGAAGTGGCTGTAGTTGTGGCAGTTGTTTGAGCAGAAGATTTCATCTCTGAGATGGCCGTTTTCACCTCTGTGGACAGATTGTCCATTTTGGTGTTCAGGTTCAGCAAGGTCGTTGATGTTTTCTCTGCAAAAGATGTGAAAGAGCTTTGCAACTCTTTCATGGTTTGGTTCACAGAGGTGACAAGGGTTTGGAACTCATCCCTTGATACTTGTGTCCCTGGTGTAACCTCTGGAGGAACACATTCGTCTCCAGAGTGAGTCCCTGCTCCTGGGACACCTTCGTTCACCCTTGTTTGTACGATGGGGGTGGAAGGATTTCCATCTGATCTTCGAGCAGAAGCATCTAGTGCTTCAAACTCTACAGAAGTTCTGTGAATGACATTGTCTAGATCCACTTCAGAGGTGGGTACTAGATTATCCTTCTGTTGACTCGGAGACTTGTCTAGAGTCTCTTCGTCGTTGTGCTCACTACTTCTCTCTGAAAGAAGTGTTGGCCCTATATTGTGCGTGGCAGAGGAAACGAATTCCTCTATTGGGTGTTCTAGTGTGATCTGGGGCGATTGATCACGAACTCTAGGTGAGTCTCTTTGAGGAGACTCCCTAGGAATGGATTCCCCGGTTTCTGTGGGCGCAGAAGTCGAAAGAGTGACCTCTGGCTGGATGGGTTGGGTTTGGATCGAGATGTGCTGCTCTTTTTCAATAACTCCTTCTGCAGCTAGACCTGCGGAGTTAGATGTGTGGGTTGCACTGGGAGGGGTTTGATGATGTGTGCCTTCTACTTCTACGACATCTTTTTCTGTCCCTTTTACCTTTTCTTCCATTCTATCTAAGGCCTTTTTAACCTCATCTCTGTTCCACAGAACTTCTGCATGTAGCCTAAGCCTTTCCCTAGTTTCAACATCTGACAAGTCGATTTCTTCTATTCCTTCTTCTGAAGCTTGGCTTGGACTCCTTCTGTGGACGTCTAGTCCCTGTTGGATGAAGGGATTATGTAGAATGTAAGGGGTTTCAGATGGTTGATCTCAGGGGGTTTGATCATTTTCTTGCAGATTTGTGTCAATGCCAGAGATAGAGAAGTCTTGTTCTTCTGTGGTGTGGTGGTCAAGTGGTGGTGCGTTCCACCTAGCTGTATTTAGGGTGTTAGCAAAGTCAGGGTGTTGAAGAAAATCGTTTAAGTTTCCTTGATGAGCAAATCGATCTGGGGATTGATAAGGTGAGTGATATCCCTCTTCTGCAACTTCTTCTTCTGCAGTTTCTTCGACCCTGGTTTCTGCGACCTCTTCTTCTGCAGTTCCTTCTTCTGCAGTGGTAACCAATTTATCAAGCTTCTTTTTGGTCTTCCTCCTCTTTGGTTTTGGTGCCCCTTCCTCTGTGGTTTTCGATTTTCTTTTCTTCTTCTGTTTTGGAGATGAGGGAGGAGCAGAGGAGCCAACTTCTGTGGCGTGAGGAGGTGAAGATTGATCTTCTGCGATGTTTGTAGAGGTGCCTTCTGCAGTTTTCCTCTTCTTTGTTTTTGGGGTAGAGGCAGAGGCTTTAGAAGAAGATCTCTTTCCCATGAGTTCGTCACGTTTGGCCATAAAACTTCGTTGGATTTCCAAATGTTTTACCAGTTTCTTCTTCTTTGATTTTGTAGAGAGGGGTTCTACCACTATTGTTCCTAAGGGGACACCTAAACGCGGGGGTGTCACAGGGCTCGGTTCTGGAGTCCTGTGATCGCGTATATACTCTTGCTTAAGGGTTTTGTTCGTTGCATATTTCAGAAGATTTTTTGAAAGAGGTCTGCAGTGGTTGTAGCCTTCTGCATGATCGGTGGGGATGTTCTTGTTCATTGGGAACTGTTTAGGAATTGGTCCTTCCATTGGCCATTTCTGCATCATTAGCAGAGGTTCGAACAGAACTCCTAAGATTCTTTGGAATTGCAGAGGCGGTAGATATGTGGGATCAGTCTCTTTAGCCTTCAGGGTGTTGTTCTTTCTGTCGATTGTATTGATGATCTCCTGCAACATGATGGTCGAGTAATCGAGTGGGAGATCGTAGTAGACCCCATACATGATGGTTAAGATCTGATGCGAGCTTTGATCAATGCTGCCTATCTTCCCTGTCAGGCATCTGTTAAGGATTGAAAACAAGGTGTTCCACAGAGGTGGTAGTCTGCCTCTGCGGAAGTCGTTTCTTTTTCACAGGTGTGTGTTGTACCCAAGCATTTCTACAAAACGACAGAGCTCGTCGTCTGTAGGCTGTTCTGCATATGTTTTCAATCCCAGAAGACCTCTAGTTGGTAAATTGAACTCCAGAGAGAACATTGTTCTATTAAAATTGAGTTCTAGATGCTCTGAGTTGTCTGGCTTTGAGATGTATCCTTTGATCAGAGAATCATATTTATCATATCTACAGCTCTGCCAAAATTGGTTCAAATACCTAGCAGGTATTTTCTTTGGGGTTCATGAAATAGAGGGAAGAGGATATGATTTTCCATGATATTTAGAAGAAGGGCATGGACTTCGCCAAAAGCAGTGGGTGAGGGGACCAAATAGCAATTGTTGGATTTGATTGGTAGTACCTTTTCGAAATGATCCTTTGCTATAAAGTTTTGAAGATGTGTGGTCGGAGCAAAGTCTGCTGAGTCGCCGGAATCATGTTGTTCGAAATTTTTGGCGAGGTGGGGGTTTTCTGAATGTTCAGAATGAGCAGGTGAATGTTCCGCTGAGTTCGCCGGAGAGTGTGCAGGGGAGATAGCTTGAGAAGATGAAGCCATTTGGTAAGAAGAATAGGATTCTTGCAAGTGTTTGCAGGGTTTCGCCGGAGAAGAATGAGAGTTTGTAAAGGTTTTATGAGAAGGTAAGCTTGGGTTTTATATGAGTGTAAAATGGTAGAATTCGAAAGAGTAAAAATATATGGCAATGGATAAATATTTGGAATCCGAACTCAAGTTAGAACGGCGGGTTCAACTTTCCATAGAAAACGTTCCATGTACGCCCAATGAAAAAGAGACACGTAGGCCATGTCAGAGGATGACAGGACGTCGTGCGCGGCCCATTAATGCTAGGCGCGTGGGGTTGATCTTAGCCATATGAAATTCACTCTCAGTAAAAGTAACCGTTATTTTTACAGAAATGCCCAAGTAACAAATTGACAGAACCTTTGTGGTTTACAGAAGCTCTGTGATTTTGAAAATCTTGATGTTCATGCCTCATATATCTCATTGTTATCATGACTCTGTAGGTTCTTCTTTAACCAAAACATTTGTAAGGACATTGGAGAAGATTAATAGGATTTTAGTGAAGAAATTTCGTTCAGAGGTTTTGAGGCTCTGTAGGATCTTGCAGAAGCTCTGTCAGGGCCAGCAGAAGCTCTATGAAAGAAAATTTCTTATTACTAAAAATCTATCAACGATTTTGATCATCCAAGTTTTGATTTGTACTAAGAAACGTTTTTCGGACATATTTGAAAGTTGGTGTCCGAGAAAACTGTTATGGAAAAAGTTTTGTTCGAGAAGGTCATGGTGTGTGTGTTTGGTTTCCGAGATAACATTCCAAAAGATCGATAGAGGTTAAATTTGTGATCACGGAGCATATTTCTTGCAGAGCCTCTGTTGAGCTCAGTAGAGGCTCTATGACCTCAAATTTCGCATAACTCAAATTTTATGAAACTTTTTGATCTTTTGATTTTTGAAATGTTATCCACCGTATATTTAGGACATATTTGACAATTTGTGTCCCAGAAAACTGTTTTCAACAACCTTTTGTACGAGAGACATACCTTTTTGGTTCTTCTTTTCTCGGCAGTGATGTCTGACTTCTGTCGATATAGATTCATCGACGCTCTTCTTTGGCTTCTCCTTGAAAGTTTTACCTCTGTAGATAATTTCAGGGTCCCTTTTTGCTCCCCCTTGATCTAATCACCTTTGTAGATCAAGTAATTTCCTTTTGCTCCCCTTCGACCTATGCTTGGATCAAAAACTGATAAGTTTTGCATAGAACATAGGTCTTGTTTTTCCAGAGGTTTTGTGGAGGTCGTCAGAGGTTCTGAGTAGACTTACAGAAGCTCTGTGATATCAAGAATTATTTAAGATTGAGAATTTACATACAGAAAAAAATCAATCAAAGAAATAAGTTAAGTAAAATAGAAATATATACTTATTAACAGAAGATAAAGCTATACTTACAGAGGATTTTCACATCATATTAATCATTCCTAACTTACCCACCAAGAAATTAAATATTTTCTCGTCTAAGGCTTTGGTGAATAAGTCTGCAAGTTGGTATTCTGTGGGCACGATATGCATCTCGATTGTACCGTTTTCAACATGATGTTTCAAGAAGTGGTACCTTATATCGATATGCTTAGTTTTGGAATGTTGCACAGGATTTGCAGAGATGGCAATGGCACTTTTGGAATCACAGAAGATGGGTATTTTGAATAGAATGTGGTCGTAGTCTTTTAGCTGAGTCTTCATCCATAGAACCTGAGAACAACAGCTATCAGCAGCAACGTATTCAGCTTCTGCCGTAGATGTTGATACACAGTTCTGCTTTTTGGAGGTCCAACTGACTAGCTTACCACCTAGGAATTGACAACTCCCAGAGGTACTCTTTCTGTCGAGCATGCATCCTCCATAGTCTGAATCTGTATAAGCTTTAAGACAAAAGCCAGAGTTCTGTGGATACCGGAGACCAAGATTTTTGGTCCCCTTTAGGTATCTAAAGATTCTTTTAACAACATCATAATGTGATTTCTTAGGATTAGCTTGATAACGTGCACAAAGACATGTGGAATGCATAATGTCAGGTCTGCTTGCTGTTAAGTATAACAGAGATCCAATCATGCCCCTGTAGAGAGTGCATTCTACAGAGATGCCATCTGGATCTAAGGATAACTTATTTCCAATGGCCATTGGAGTTTTCATTGCAGAGGTATCAGAAAGGCTATATTTGCAAAGCATGTCAGAGACGTATTTTGCATGATTTATAAAAATTCCTTCTGATGATTGTTTGACTTGGAGTCCGAGGAAAAATGTTAATTGTCCCATCATACTCATTTCAAATTCACTCTGCATGAGTTTTTCAAAACTTTTGCACTCCTCTGTATTAGTAGACCCAAAAATTATGTCGTCCACATAGATTTGTACAAGCATTATTTCACTGTTTTTGCGTTTATAGAATAAGGTAGTATCTGTTGTACCTCTGTTCTAGCCATTGACTAGAAGAAAAGTAGAAAGTCGTTCGTACCATGCTCTTGGAGCATGTTTCAGTCCGTACAGAGCCTTTTCAAGGTAGTATACATGCCTTGGGAACTTTGAGCTTTCAAACCCTAGTGGCTGATTTACGTAAACCTCTTCTTAAATCCTCTGTGGGCTGCGAAGGCTAAGAATATTCTTATTGCTTCGAGCCGTGCGACAGGGGCAAAAGTCTCATCGTAGTCTATGCCTTTTTCTTGTCTATATCCCTTGGCCACTAATCTTGCTTTGTTTCTGACGACTACTCCATCTTCATCCTTCTTATTTCTGTAGACCCACTTAGTCCCAATGGCCTGTTTCCCTCGTGGCAGAGGTACTAAAGTCCATACTCTATTATGCTCAAACTGCAGAAGCTCTTCTTGCATGGCGTCTACCCAGTTTGGGTCATCTAAGGCTTCAGAAATCTTCTTTGGTTCTATCACACTAATAAAATTTGTAAAGAAACAAAAATTAGCAGTGGCAGACCTGGTTTTTACCGTATCAGAAGGTTCGCTGATTATTTGGCTTGGAGGATGGCTTTTTGTCCACTAAGTTGTGCGTGGAAGGTGCTCATCAATGTCATCCAATCTTTCTTCAGAGGCTTCTTGTTCTTCTTCTTCTTGTATAGCCTCTGTAGTAGTGCGTGCCTTTGTAGTTGATCCTACAGCTTGTGGAATGATTGGTATGAGAGGTGGTGGATTTTGTTCCTCTGAGGACGTATAGACTTGGTCCTCTATATCCTCTGTAATTGGTTCCTCTGTGGATTGTGAAGTTTGATTTTCAGCAGCTTCTGTGGTCGTTTTCCTTGTTGTTTCATCTTCTGTGATTTCTACCTCGGTATTTGCATATGTAGTATTTACAGAAGAAGATGAAGCATTATTTGGTCCAGTTAGAGTCATACCTGTTGGATTTTGACTGATGGAAGATGGTTCTTCAGAAGCTCTGATGGTTCCACCAGAGGGATCAATGTCATCGTGGAACATCTCAAAAAATAGACGATTTAAGTCTTCTTTTGCTTGTGAGATGCCAGAGGATTCCCCTTTAAGTCCGAGTTCTGAACTGATTTGTTCAGAAGCCTTTCGGAATGAATCATCAAAAGAAACATTGATGCTTTCAACAATTTTGCGAGACCTCGCAAGGAATGCTCTGTAGGCTTTGGAAGTGGCAGAGTATCCAATGAATTTGCCTTCGTCAGCTTTTACCTCAAACTTTCCTCTGGAATCTCTGTCGTTTAAAACAAAGCATTTACATCCAAACACATGGAAAAATTTGATGTTTGGCCGCCTTTTGTTGATTAATTCGTAAGGAGTCTTGAGGTGTCTTTTCACAATGGTTGAACGAATATGTGTATAACAAGCAGTAGAAATCGCTTCTGCCCAAAAGTTCATTGGCAATCCGCATGCTGATAGCATAGCTCTTGCGGCCTCCACAAGCGTTCGATTTTTTCTTTCAACTACGCCGTTCTGCTGTGGAGTGCGTGCGGCAGAGAAGTTCTGTGATATTCCTTCTGTAGAAAGATAGGCTTCAATGACAGAGTTTTTAAATTCTGTGCCATTGTCACTTCTTAACTTCTGTATTCTGCATTCATAAAGAACTTGGATTCTTTTCATTAGATTTATCAAGATGATTGGAACATCTGATTTCTTTCGAACAAATTCAACCCATGAGAAACGCGAATACTCATCAATTAAGAAAAGTATGTATTTCTTGCCACCTAGGCTCTGTATGGCAATGGGACCGCAGAGGTCAACATGAAGCATGTACAGAGGTCTAGTGCAAGACACATCTGTTTTGCCTCTGTGGGAAGCTCTTCTGAGTTTTCCCATTTCACAGCAGAACATAAGTGATCCTTATTAAATTTAACATTAGGCAAACCTTTAACTAGATCAAGTTTGACCAGTTTATCCAAGGTGTGAAAATTCAAGTGACAGAACTTGTTATGCCATAACCAGGCTTTCTCACTTTTGCAGGCTACAAGGCAAACTTTGTCCTTGTTCTTGGAACTGAAATTCATTAGATATAGATCACCTCTTCTTTCAGCTCGCAGAAGTTCCATTCCTGTGTCTTCACTTTGCAGAGAGCAGAAAGTTCTTTTGAATAAGACATCAAATCCTGTATCATAGAGTTGACTTACACTGAGTAGGTTGTGTTTAAGGCCATTCACATATGCAACTTTGTATACAGAGACTTTTTCCTTCTTTATGACTCCATAGCCTTTGATGTGTCCCTTCTTGTTTTCTCCAAAAGTTACAGATCCACCATCGTGTGTTTCTTTGTATGTGGATAGTAGACTTCTGTCGCCAGTCATGTGCCTTGAGCATCCGGAGTCAAGATACCAAATTGGCACAAATTGTTTCTGTAAAAATAATCACAGAGACTTAGGTACCCATATCCACATGGGTCCAATATTGTTAGAATTTTTCAAGTTTGCCTTAGCATTCTTGAAATACATTTTATCTTTTGTAGAAGAATCAGATTGTTTCTTTCTAGGTTCTGACTTTGGAATTTTAATTTTAGTGAAGAGAAAGCAATCTGTACTTGAGAAGTGATTATTTAATTTGAACATAAGATCAAAGCAATGACAGTATTGAATATGAGACGTGATTTGCTTGAACTTTTCATTGAATTTATTGAACTGAGCCACAGAGGCATTACATTCTTCCTTAACATAAGATTTCCTATTACAAGAAGATCTATGAGTACTAGAATGTTGATTGCAAAAGCTTTGTTTACTTCTTGCCTTCTGTGAGTCTCTTCTGTGGTGAACATCTTTCTTCACTGTCACAGAGGAAAAAGATTTGTTAACTTTAGGCCATGTTCCCTTTTGTTGCCAAGTAGAATTTTCGTTAATTTGCCTTAGAGGTTTTGAAAATTTTGAACTTTTAGGATCTACAGAGGTCTTCTCTAAGATATCAAGCTCAGCAGAGGTTTTGACTTTTAAATACATGTTCAGAAAATCTGGGTAGATAGGTATCTCTGTGATTTTCTCTTTTGGAGAAATAGTTCTGTTAAGAACTTCAGAGGAGAATTTAACATCCTCTGTGTCATAGTGAACTATCTTTGATGAAACATCAGTCTCTGAGTCGTCAGAAGATGAATCGTCCTCATATACAGAGGTTGATTCATTTCTTTCGATAGAGGATGGAGTTTCCGAGCATGTATCATACGAGCTTTCTTCCTCTGTAAAATAATTTTCATAGACGACAGAGGTTTCTGATAAGATCTCTTCAGCGAGAAGTTTATCTACAGAAGAAGTACAGGAGTTTTCTAAAATGCTTGTTTTCCATACTTCCACAATTTCCTTTTCAATTGTTTCTATAAGTTTTTCTTCTGAAAAAGTGGGTGTAAACTCAGGAGCTTCTGCTGATAATTTTTTTTTCAACATTTATCATACAGACAAAAGCAACCTGCGTTTGAGTCTCTGGTTTACCAAACTTAAAGATACCAATCTGATCTTGTGTTTTCAGATATTTCTTTGGTTTGATTCCTCTATTGACAGAGGTTGAAAATGATGAATCTGTGTTTTCAAACCACACATTGATCATCTTCGTCTGTTTCCTCAAGTGAGGTTCCACATAGATTTTAGCCCTTTTACTTACAGAGAGTAAGTTTGGAAAATCTGGTTTGTTTGTTTTTCCCAACACAAACAGAGAAGACAGAGGTTTAATTCTTTTGCCTTCAACACCTAGGGTAATATCATCGTACCCTATACCTCGTCTTCCTATTTGTGAGTTTACTTTTTCATAAACCTTCTGTGCATCTTTATAGTTTTTGAGTAAAACTTCTCTTCTGAGTAGATCTTGCCAAAGTACCTCTCTCTCTATTTAAAAGTATTCCTTGAGAGCTCTTATGTCAGTAGTTTAACTCCTGGAAACTGAAAGTTCTTTTGTTTTGATTTTTAACTCAGAGGTTAATTCAGAAATTTGTTTTTTTAAAGGATCTAGATTTTTGTTCCAATTCTTTTCTATTCTCTCCTTTTCTTCAAAATTTTTGGCTTTTTCTTGAGTGAGAAGTCGTACTTCTCTCTCATTAAAGGTGAGTCTTTTCTGAATGCCTTCATTTAATTCTTTTAGTTCAATTAGTTCAATAAGTTTAAGTGAATCATCATCTACAGAATTAGTACAAGAGGTAGAGTTTGAAGTGGATACCTCAGTGTCAGTGCCGGAGTCGATTTCTGCCATGCTACAGAATAGGGCATTGGTTGTGTATTCTTCATCAGAGGTAGAGTCTGACTCGAAGTCCTATTTGATCACCTCAGAATGCCCTTTGTTCGCCATTAGGGATTTTTTTGCATAGTACTCAGCCTTCTTTTTGTGGGCGATTTGATCTGCTTCTGCACTCATTAGCGAAATGGCCTGGCTTCCCGCAGTTGAAACAGCCTTGGGAAGTGTTTCCAGTATGATCGTCGGACTTTTGTCGGTCTCCACTTTTCTCCGATCGGCATTCGTTTGCGTAATGACCAGGCTTGCCACAATTGTAGCATTCTTGTTGTATGTGGCTCATCTTGTCATCTGTCCTCTGTCGGTCACTACTTCTGTAGTTTCTGTCGCTTGACCTCTGTCGGTCACTTCTATCATCTGACCTCTGTCGGTCACTTGATTCTTTTCTTCTTCCGTTATCTCTTCTGTCACTTTGATTGTCTCTGCCATATCGATCATTTCTTGAACCTCTTTGGTTTCCTCTGAACTCTCTTGTCAATAGAGCTAAGGATTTAGCTAATGACACAAGAGTTATTTCTTTTTCTATCAGCTCGTCTTCTTCGCTATCAATCATCACTATCTTCTTCTTTTCCTTTTTCTTTTCCTCTGTTGCTTTCTCACTTCTTGGTCACTCTGTAGCCTCTGTAGATTTACTAACCAATGCATATGGTGCAATGGTTAGTGTTTTAGCCTGTGCTATTTGAGGTTCTTGTGCGGCTAGTGTTCCATAGAGATCAGAGAGAGTCCAGGAGTCTAGATCTTGGTTTTTTTGCAAGGACATAGACAACTGGAGCCATTCATCATTCAGGCTTTTTAGAAACATGACATTATTTTCTTCTGAGGTTCTGTGAATGCCAGACTTTCTACATTTGTTTATGAGAGAGTTGAACCTGTCGTACGTCGTTTGCAGAGATTCTGTTGCAGAGGCTCTGAATGCATGATATTCATTTATGTACCGTGCCCTTCGATTCTTC
Source organism: Saussurea involucrata (assembly GCA_033807775.1). Classification (NCBI taxonomy): domain Eukaryota; kingdom Viridiplantae; phylum Streptophyta; class Magnoliopsida; order Asterales; family Asteraceae; genus Saussurea; species Saussurea involucrata. The sequence goes on along the minus strand of CM066317.1, from coordinate 50,427,104 downwards.
TGTGTTTTAGCACCCCCTTCCAACTGTCTTTCTAATTCTTTCCAAAGATCGTGCGCAGTTTCGCATGCATCTAAGGATTGAAAAAGTTCGTTGGGGATAGCCATTATCAAGATTCTTTTTGTTTTCTGTGCAACTTCATCTTCTGCCTTATCTTCATTTGACCATTCTTCTTTTGGCTTCGGTTTTTGATGTTCATGGATTTCAGGAGATTCAGCAGTAGCTGGTACTCGTGGTACTACTATCATGGGAACAGGAGGAAGGTTGTAAAGATATTGTACTAGATTTTTTTCAGTACCCTCAAAGAAATGGACCATTCTTATTTTCCATTGAGGATACTCATCTCGAAGGAGAGTTGGAGGCTTGGTGAGTGAACCAGCAGTGAAGAAGCTATTTGTATTTGTCATTGTAAAGGTTCTAAAAAGATAGTATGACTAAAGAGTATGAGTCTGATGATCTGGAAAGTTTTTCTGGGTTTGAACAGTTCCCATAGTACACTTTAATGGAGGTTTAACCTGGAAATGAGGAATAGGTTAAAAAGGAATGATGTCTATCACCAATCTTGTAACAAAGAGGATCACTTGATATTGAAAATCAAGGTAGGCTCTGATACCAATTGTTGGTTCCTGTTTTGCTTATACAAGATTGTCAGATCTATTAGTTCGAGTTTATGTTTGATGCGTAAGCGTATTTGAAGAACTAACATATATGTTTGATAAATTTAGAACACAATATAAATAAACAGTGAACTGGAAATAATATCTCAAAGTTTACTGAATATATATATATATCAAGAACAGATTTAAGAACAGTGAGTAAGCAAAGCTTTAAAACAGATATGACTCTCAAAGTATATAAGCTATGTGTTCTTGATGTTTTTTATCTCTTGATTCTCGATATTGAAGAACTCAACATGAGTCTTCCTTATATACTACTCTAAGGGGACCATAAAGCATAAGGTACTATTCAGAATGGACGGTATGAATAGTTGGACGGATGGCATGAACAGTTGGACGTGCTGTATTGCATTTAATGCAGCAGACGTCTATTATGTACTAAGCCCTATTGAATCCAATCAGAGTTTGACACGTTGAAGATGGACAGGGCATGCTACCATGCAAGTTGATGAACAGGTCCAGTAACAGTAGCAAGATATTATAAATATCTTCAAGTCATTAGAGAGGACCACAGAGGCTCTGTAAAGTGTTACAGAGGTTCTGCGGTCTGATCCTTTGTAGAGCAGTCTTCACCGAATTCCGAGTCTTTGGTCTTCTTTGCGCGTATGACAGAGCTTCTGTAGGACGCCTCTTTAGCTTCAGTAGCTTCTCGACCTTGATCTCCTGGTAAGTTCGACAGAGCCTCTGTAAGAGGCTCTCTTCACTTAGCCTATTTTTCACTACTTCTAAATACTTCTATGATTAGGAAGATTGAAGCTAACAATCCCCCCCTAAGTAGTGAAAAATAAAAATTTGAACTTTAGTTAAGTTAGGCTAAGTTAGATAAAACAGAGGTTAAACAATACCTCGAAAGTTCTTTTCATTTAGAAGTATGCCAGAGGCATTTTACATTTGAGTACAATGAAAGGTAAACTTTAACATGATTTGCAGAGATTGGTTGTTTGAGAATCAGATTTTGGCGTCTTTGAAATCGTTGAAGCTTCTGTTGTCTCTTCCGACTTCTCTGATCTCTTTGTAGAAACTGATGCAGAGTTCTCTTAAGCGTATTGTGGCATCAATCTCTCTGATGAGGGTATCTGCAGCGTCTCTATCCATTTGCTCGGTATCTCTGTATTTTACAAGGTTTGCTCTGAACTTGTTCAGAGTACAAGTTGCGTATTTCTGACAATCCATGCTTACAAAAAGTTTGACTTCGCCTTGTGGGTTTTGAAATACTCACCCGAATCTTGGTTCTGTAATGATTGAGTTGGGCATGGCATCAGGTGGGCAGCGATCTTCTGGTGGTCGTAGATTCAGATGTTTAAGACCAAGATCCTTTCCCAGCTGAAAGTCTGTCAGACTGTAGATTAGAAGCCTTTCCCTCATAGCTTTTCTCAACACTTGATAGGCTCTGGTGTTTGGCTCTGTGTTGTAGTTGTCTTTTGTCCATTGCAGAAGTTCAGGTAGATCATAGGGATTCATATTCCTTATGTCAGCATCAGCGAAGGTGGTTTCTGAATTGTTTACCCTTTTGACTCTGTAAAGATTGTACCTGACTCTTGGATAGGTTCTTGTGAAGGAGAATCTGCAGAAGATTACCTTTTTGATTTTATGAATTGAGAAGACTTCTGCTTTGGTTCTTGGCTTTGTTCTGCTGAAGATGTTCTCAAATTCTTCTCTGATGTTCGGATTTGTGATTTGGTCTGTTGGATGGAGGTTCTGAAAGGGTTGTTTGTAGAGATATTTGTACACCACTTCTTCCATTTCTTCGTATGTTGGACCATGTGGTGGAACTTGTCTTCTGAGACTCTCCATCTGTTGAACAACTTTTGCAGCTCTGCCAGTAAGTGGAATGTCTGACAGGGGCTTTAATCCATATGCCCAGTCCTCTTCTTCAGGCTTTGGAGTTTGAAAGGCATCAAAGGAGCTTTTCATCAGTTTTTCTGTAGGATTGGGTACTGATTTCTTTTTCTTGGGCTCTTCTGTCATTTTTGCCTTTCCCTTGTCTTTGGCTTTTGGAGGTGCAGAACCTGTTGCTTCTGTGGGTTTGGTTGTTTGTGCTTCTGTTGGAATGATGGGAGTTGCCTCTGTAAGTTTTGACACTTGTGTTTGAGAGGACTTATGTGGCGTTGGTTCTGTTGGCTTGTTTTGCTCTGTAACCTCTGTGGGAGGTTCTTTTGTGACTTCTTCTGTGAGCTTGGTTTCTGTGGATTGAGGTATGTCGAATCTTCTTGCCATTCGGAAAGCTAAAGTGAACCTGTGCCTTTCTTCTTCTCTCTGCGACATCCGATCAGACATTGTTTTGTGCATTTTTCTTAGAACAGAAGAAGCAGAGGTCGTTGCTATTTTTGGTTTGTGGGCAATAGACTTTCTTCTTGGTATGGTTTGGGGTTTTTCTGTTGATTTTGTAGTTGGAGAGTGAAGATTTTCTTCTGAAGAGGATGACAGATGTTGAGCATCTTCTTCAAACATTGTAGGAATTTCCACAGAGGTGGTGTTTTCTCTGTGATCTTTTGATCTTTTTTCTCCAGGTTATTGGTTTGTTGGACTTTCTTCCACGATGATTACCTCATGGATGGTTGTTGTCTCTGTGGTTTTTTGATCTGTTTCTGATACATGGATTTCTTCAGGAGTTGATTCCACAGAGATGGGTGTTGTCTCTGTGGTCTTTTGATCTTGGGTTTGTTCTGGAGGGGCTTGGCTGATTGGTTCTGTTGCGATTGGTGGAGCTTGTAGTCCTCTGGTCGTAGCTTTCTCCCTTATATTCTCCCCCTCAGGATGATCTGAAGGACCAGGATGGTCATCATCAGAGTCATCCTGACTCTTATCAGAAGTACCCTCTGCTCTGCAGGAAGCTTTGGGTTTCTTTGGTAGTTCTGCTCCTGCGGCCATCAACTTTGCACATACATCATCACAGAGGCCGATTAGAGTTGCAAGCTCTGCTTCTGTGTTGAAGCGCATTCTGCCGACACTTTTTCTGAACTCTTTGACGTAGTTGGCATTTGCAGTAGTGAAGGAGACAATGACTTCTGTGACCTGGTTTATGACATTCTGCCCGAGCTCTGTCAGCTGTGCTCTGGTCATGTAATCTTTTGGCTGCATCATTGTAGTGTTGCGCATTGCCTCTTCTTGAACGTTTTGCAGAGCCTTCTGTAGTTCTGTAGGTGTGATGCTCTGTGATTTGTTAGATTGCTTGTTCATTTGTTCAAGGAAATGTTTGACTGATTCCTTGAATGCAGATGTTGCAGCTATTCCAAAAATTTTAGCAGCAGAAGTGGTTGTAGTTGTGGCAGTTGTTTGAGCAGAAGATTTCATCTCTGAGATGGCCGTTTTCACCTCTGTGGATAGATTGTCCATTTTGTTGTTCAGATTCAGCAAGGCCATTGATGTTTTCTCTGCAAAAGATGTGAAAGAGCTTTACAACTCTTTCATGGTTTGGTTCACAGAGGTGACAAGGGTTTGGAACTCATCCCTTGATAATTGTGTCCCTGGTGTAACCTCTAGAGGAACACATTCGTCTCCAGAGTGAGTCCCTGCTCCTGGGACACCTTCGTTCACCCTTGTTTGTACGATGGGGGTGGAAGGATTTCCATCTGATCTTCGAGCAGAACCATCTAGTGCTTCAGACTCTACAGAAGTTCTGTGAATGACATTGTCTAGATCCACTTCAGAGGTGGGTACTAGATTATCCTTCTGTTGACTCGGAGACTTGTCTAGAGTCTCTTCGTCGTTTTGCTCACTACTTCTCTCTGAAAGAAGTCTAGATCTTGGTTTGTTTACAAGGACATAGACAGCTGGAGCCATTCATCATTCAGGCTTTTTAGAAACATGACATTATTTTCTTCTGAGGTTCTGTGAATGCCAGACTTTCTACATTTGTTTATGAGAGAGTTGAACCTGTCGTACGTCGTTTGCAGAGATTCTGTTGCAGAGGCTCTGAATGCATGATATTCATTTATGTACCGTGCCCTTCGATTCTTCTGTGTTTTAGCACCCCCTTCCAACTGTCTTTCTAATTCTTTCCAAAGATCGTGCGCAGTTTCGCATGCATCTAAGGATTGAAAAAGTTCGTTGGGGATAGCCATTATCAAGATTCTTTTTGTTTTCTGTGCAACTTCATCTTCTGCCTTATCTTCATTTGACCATTCTTCTTTTGGCTTCGGTTTTTGATGTTCATGGATTTCAGGAGATTCAGCAGTAGCTGGTACTCGTGGTACTACTATCATGGGAACAGGAGGAAGGTTGTAAAGATATTGTACTAGATTTTTTTCAGTACCCTCAAAGAAATGGACCATTCTTATTTTCCATTGAGGATACTCATCTCGAAGGAGAGTTGGAGGCTTGGTGAGTGAACCAGCAGTGAAGAAGCTATTTGTATTTGTCATTGTAAAGGTTCTAAAAAGATAGTATGACTAAAGAGTATGAGTCTGATGATCTGGAAAGTTTTTCTGGGTTTGAACAGTTCCCATAGTACACTTTAATGGAGGTTTAACCTGGAAATGAGGAATAGGTTAAAAGGAATGATGTCTATCACCAATCTTGTAACAAAGAGGATCACTTGATATTGAAAATCAAGGTAGGCTCTGATACCAATTGTTGGTTCCTGTTTTGCTTATACAAGATTGTCAGATCTATTAGTTCGAGTTTATGTTTGATGCGTAAGCGTATTTGAAGAACTAACAGATATGTTTGATAAATTTATAACACAATATAAATAAACAGTGAACTGGAAATAATATCTCAAAGTTTACTGAATATATATATATCAAGAACATATTTAAGAACAGTGAGTAAGCAAAGCTTTAAAACAGATATGACTCTCAAAGTATATAAGCTATGTGTTCTTGATGTTTTTTATCTCTTGATTCTCGATATTGAAGAACTCAACATGAGTCTTCCTTATATACTACTCTAAGGGGACCATAAAGCATAAGGTACTATTCAGAATGGACGGTATGAATAGTTGGACGGATGGCATGAACAGTTGGACGTGCTGTATTGCATTTAATGCAGCAGACGTCTATTATGTACTAAGCCCTATTGAATCCAATCAGAGTTTGACACGTTGAAGATGGACAGGGCATGCTACCATGCAAGTTGATGAACAGGTCCAGTAACAGTAGCAAGATATTATAAATATCTTCAAGTCATTAGAGAGGACCACAGAGGCTCTGTAAAGTGTTACAGAGGTTCTGCGGTCTGATCCTTTGTAGAGCAATCTTCACCGAATTCCGAGTCTTTGGTCTTCTTTGCGCGTATGACAGAGCTTCTGTAGGACGCCTCTTTAGCTTCTGTAGCTTCTCGACCTTGATCTCTTGGTAAGTTCGACAGAGCCTCTGTAAGAGGCTCTCTTCACTTAGCCTATTTTTCACTACTTCTAAATACTTCTATGATTAGGAAGATTGAAGCTAACAATCCATAATGTTCTTCGTCCGTTACGGTCGCCGGCTGTTTAATGATTGCGTCGGTTATAGTCGTTGCTCCTTAATGACTTTTACTCCTGCATTAAACACTTAACAAACGGTCATGGTGAACGTTAGCTTTGGTTGAGGTCGCACGTCCTTATATAATAGTCGTGCGGATCGGGCGACGCTATGGTCGAGCGTCGTAAGGAACTCTCGACTTACCTTTTATGAGGAACGACGATGGTGTTCTGGGTTTTTGTCGAGACCTTATCTTAATACAAGATATAGTCCTTAATCATACGTCTTAGTTGTTCTGGTCGCGGTCGAGCGATGTGATTTTTTACCCAAACAGTTTGCCCCCAAAATTTGAAAATTGAATGTAAAATTTAAGTTTTAAATTTTGCTTGTCGAACGCTTAGACTTGTGACCTGGGTTGAGGGACTTACCTGGTTGTCGTGGAACTAGACTAGTCTGCTTCTAACTGAACGAGAAATCGAAAGAGGAACGAGGTCGTGACGTCTTGCTGACGTACGATGATGCTTACCAGCTGTCGAGGACAGGTGTCGAAGATCCGGGCGGGTATGCGAAAGGACGGGGATGCGCGGCGGTCATCCAAGGATTCGATTTGATGCGATTGTTTGTATAAATAAAGATCACGACGGATCTTTTCTTGCTATACTTCGAAGTGTTTATTTGGGAAGAGATTTCGCCTTGATTCCTTCCCATTCTTCGTCCGAACTTACTCGAATTGTTGCAAATCTTTGGCCTAGTCGAGATTGTTCGAGGTTTATAGTGTTTATATAAGATCTTGTTCTGTCCTCCGATTCACAATGTCCACGGAACCTGTTAGCCTTATCTTGAATCACGTAGACTTAGATGCTTTTAGGAGTTTGGCAAAATTCCGGCAAATATAGAGTTGCGGTGTTCGGGGATTGTTCGTTCTATGGACTGCCCCGAGGGATATATTGCTTTGTACGAGTATCCTTTTAAGATAGGGTTTCAGTGGCCGTTTTCTGGTTTATCTAAGTCATTCATGCAGGATTTCGATGTGTCGCCGAGACAATTGATGCCCCAACTTTGGCGAGTTCTGCTGGTTATTGAGCGAGCGTCCGCAAAATGAGAGTCTCCTATGATCATGAATGATTTCTAGGTGGCGTATCAAGTTAAAAAGTATAAGAACTGGCGTTATAGTCCTTATTCTAAGTTCAGGGGTGATCGTTCTTTGGTTTTGGGAACTGGTGTTAATGATCGTGGGTGGAAGTCGAGGTATGTGTTTGTTCTTGCCGATTCACAGGATTCCAGCAACGATTGGATGCGGTCAGGCTGGAATAAGACAGGTATGCTTCGCCATTTTTTGAGTTTCATTTTTATGGGTTTTACTTAGCATTCTTCTCCTGTTATCCTCAGAGATTCAGTTTTACGAAGTGAAACCGACTGCGGATTCCCAGGCTAAGATCAACAAGTTCTTGAGTCTTAGCATTGACGAACGATCTTTTGTTACGTGGCAATTGGTGGTCGAGGACGAGGACGTGGCGGTGGACGCTGAACGAGAGGAAACGACCGGTAAACATTTTACGATTGTTGATTTTCACCATTTATATTTTCCATCTGATATTTCATGTATTTCCTGGTTAGTGTCGACTGAGAGGAAATTAGTCTCTAAGGCTTGAGGGAAGAAGATCATGCATGCCCTTCGGGATGAAGACGTTTCGACAGCTGGGTCGAGCCAAAAGAGAACCAGGAAGAGGTTCCTGAGGGAACCGTCATCGAGGGTTGATAACTCATCGAGAGTTGTTTTGCCTAAGAAGGCGAAGGCGTCATCCAGCCGTCCTGGCGCGATGGACGCGACACCGGCAAGTTCGGCACTTCCGACGACAATGACTAGACCGGTGTTCAAGATGTCAACCCCATCATCTGCCGTCAGGGGCGAGGGGTTGTCGGACGAAGTCACGACGGTTAATTTTTCATTGCCGTCGGACTTTATGACGGATGGTGTCCTAGACGGGACGACGTTGTTTCCTCACTTGGAGAGTTGTTTGCTTCCATCTTTCAGGGAGCGTTTTCACGGGGTTTCGGCCGGAGAGATAGGATCTCAGGTTGCCAGTCTGGCGTTCTCAGTAAGTGTCAGTCTTTCATGACTTGTTTCAACGTTCGATGTCGTTCGTTGTATAACACTTTTTCGTGTATTTTTAGACGTTCCAGTCGTCCTTGGCATTTTACGCCGAGATGTCGAAAGCCGAGGAGTTGGTGGCGTCTGCTTTGAAAAGGGAGGAGGCGGCGTTGGAGAGGGAGAGGTTGGCTTTGGCACGCGCCGATGAGTTAGCTATTCAGCTTTTCGATGCTCAGTACGAACTGCAAGCCCCAAGTCGAACGAGGGAAATGGCAGATGATGATCCTCAGGTCGGGACCTCAGGCAATAATGCGATGGATGCTGCTCCTGTAGTTTAGGAATTTTTACTTCCTTTGTTTTTGCTGTTCGACCAATCAGGGATCGAGTATGTATATAATGGTTTACTTAATGAATATATCTTTTGCTTATGCTTTATTCGAATCACATTTGATTATAAAGTCGAACATAAGATACATATGAAATCATGCGACTAAGGCACTCATTGTAATACGATAATAATAACGTAAAACAAATAAAAACACGCGATTAAAGCATCCATTCAGGGTATAAAAGCTAAGAAACTTAGTTGTAAGTTATTTAGGCTTTGTGATTGTACGACGAGATCGTACGAGGAATTTGCGTCGTATGCCCCTGTGGAGGGATGGTCAGGGAAGAAAATCCTGATTGTTTATGTCGTGCGATTCTGCGAATTTAAAGTCATCTAGTAGACTTAATGATTACTGCCGTGCGATTCTGTGATAATCTGTCGTGCGATTCTGCGATAAAACGATGTCGGGGGTTGGTCGTTGGCTAACCAAGGACCCTCCGATGCTTAAGTTAGTAATCATTCGTGAGAAAAAATCGTATGAAAAAGGGTTAGGGAACGTACCATTTCAGACTCTCTCTATTTGCCCCCTGTCATTTATTACCTTATTCTTTTTGGGAGGAAAAGATAGGTTTTAAATGACAGAATGACATGGAGAAATATTGTCCTGCGTTGACTATGTTGTCGTGCGACCGGGCACCATAGTAGACTTATCTCTGTGAAAAAGATATTAATTTAGGGATAGAGGAACGAACCTGTCGAGAGCCTGATCTTGTGACTTTGGTTTATTTTCGCGGCTTCAAGGTAGACTTGTAGCACTCACGAGCGACTTTTGGCTCACTCTTAATCTCCTGGATTCCCCATGGCGTAAGGAATTTCAACATTTGATGATACGTCGAGGGAACGGCTTTCATTTCATGAATCCATGGTCGTCCTAAGATGATGTTATAGGCCGACGCACAATCGATGACACTGAACTTGGTCTGCTTGTTGACTCCTCCGGCGTAGACGGGCAAGATTATCTCTCCGAAGGTGCTCGTCGCTTCTCCATTGAAACCGACCAAAGTCGTCGAACGTCGGGTGATTTCCGAGCGATCGATTCCCATGGCTTTGATGGTGTTGAGAAAAATAACATTTGCTGAGCTGCCCCCGTCGATCAAGACTCGACGCGTTAGACAGTTACCGACCGTGATCTGATTGATCAACCCGTCGTGATGTTTCTGATACGACTCGCCAAGGTCGACGTGGTCGAACACAATCTTCATGGCTTCTAGCTCCAAATCTCCTTTGGGTCTAGACGAGCGAGGAATAGACCGATCATCGGGCGCCTGACTGGCATGACGCTTGGCCGCTGAATACGTCAGACCATACACATCTGAACCACCGATGATGCATTTGATGACCTTCGCATGCTCGGGGGTCGTCGTTCGATATCCGTTAGCTGAAATAGCGACATCGTCGATGATATCTTTGAGATTTTCTTTCGGAAAATGATATGCTAGTTCCTTCTTCAATGCGATACAGTCATCTGTCGCATGACCATGATCGGCATGGAAGTTGCACCACTTTGATTTGTCTTTCTTAGCATCGTCCAGGTCGGACTTCTTTGGCCATCGAATGGTCGCTTGGGAACTTTTCAGAGCTTCGACTAGGTCCTTAGCGGTCCCTTTGAATTCGTAAGAGGATATCTTGGGGTACCGAGTGAACTTAGTCGCGGTCTTGGCTTCTGCTTTCGTCTTGAAACGAACATTTGAAATTTGGCGCGCGGGCTCTATTCTGGAAACAGCCTTTGTCTTGAACTCTGGCTTTCAGACGCCTAACGACTTCTTGTCGTCAGTGTGCTTGAAACGAAAGGCGGCATCATCTTCGACCCTCATATATGCTATGGTTCGAGCTCGGACGTCTTCGAAAGTCTCTGGGGGATACTTGGTCAGATCGATGTATAGACCCGAACTATCGTCCAGACCACGCTTATAGGCTTCGATCGCAGTTTTGATATCACAATTGCGAATACTGATCATTTCGGCATTGAATCTATTGAAATAACTTCGAATAGACTCATTGGTCTTCTGCACGACATAGTACAGATCACTAGTCTGCTTTTCCATCTTACGACTGCTGGCGAATTGCCGGGAGAATTCGTTGACCAATTCGGCGAACGACCCGATAGATTTGGGTTTGAGACTAATCAACCACTGGAGAGCTGGACCAGTGAGAGTCGCCCTGAAACTCTTGCACATGCATACTTCCAGGTACATGTGTGGAATCGAGATTGTCCACATGAGCTTCTTATACTGCGCGACATGCTCGGTTGGATCGGTCACACCCGAATACTTGGGAGTGAAGGCAGGAATGTTATACTTCTTTGGGACCCCAACGGTGGCGATCTCATAGATGAAGGGTGACGCCTGATACCCCGAGCGAGGCTCGACGTCGACAGGCACGGCTGCCCCAGGCAACTTGGCGAGCAAGGACATGATGCGCTCATTTTGGTCCTCTAACATCTTCAAACGCTGGGCGACGAGATCGTTAAGATCAGGATTTGCCCCTGTCGAGGGATTGGTCCATGGACTAGTGCCATTACCATGCGACGAACCATTGGTGTCCCCGTTGAATGGAACAAAATATGGCTACGACCCATAGTGGAATTGTTGCGGTCCATTCTGAAACGAATGTGGTCCATGCTGAAATGGCTGCGATCTCTGCTAGAAAGATTGCGATCCTTGCTGGAAAGGTTGCGGACTCTTTGGGAAAACAATCACGTCGTACGAACACGACCAGAGCAAGTAAGACGCGCGTTATAATCCAAATCTTGTATTAAGATAAGGTCTCGACAAGAACCCATAAAACATCCGTCGTCGCCCGTAAAAGTTAAGTCGTACGTCCCCATGACGCTCGACCATAGCATCGCCCGTCCCGTACGACCATCGCGTAAGATCATTGTACCTTCGACCAAAGTTAACGTTAACCTTGACTTTTACGTTTGTTAAGTATTTAATGCAGGAGTCAAAGCCATTAACAGCAAATAGCCGTAACGGACGAAGAGCATTATGGATAATCACTCCGGCGACCGTTTCCAGCCGTTGATCAAATCATTAATGGAGCTAATTAATGATGCGAAGACTATAAAAGACAAGCTAAAGCCTCTTTTCAAAGGACATCAGTTAACATCCAGTATACATCAGCGAACATCACCAAACAGCAGAGAAAATCATCCAAACTCATAGCACAGAACATTCAAACTCTGAAGATCAAGTATTGAAAACCAGAACCTTACAGCGAACTCAAGAACACTCGAAGGGAAGCTCAAGTATCGCTCTCGACACATGACAAACTGCCCTCGACCAGAAGTTCACACTTTGTATTCACACACGACAAACACCTGTTTTTACATTCAAACACTTGTACTTTACATTTCAAAGTATTTCCTTCATTTGTATTGTAATCATCGCACGACCGACGCCAGTACCAAGGACGTCGCCCCTGATTGGCGACCATAGTGCAGCGACGACACCCACTGTCGTCCGCAGGTTTTTTCCTCGATTGAGGTTTTTCCTGCATCATCAAATCCCTTGTCTTGTTTATTTTTTCCCTCGTCGCACGTCTCGTCGAAAGATCCTTTCTTTAGTTGATTAAGTCCACATCGACCTTAAGTTGTCCCTTTGGTGCGATTTTTGGCATTAACAGTTTGGCGCCATCCGTGGGACCTCATCTAGAGAAAATCCTCGATGAACGTGCATTATACTAATAGTTTCTTGGAGTTTCTTCTATTTTCTGTTGCAGGAAAATGGCAGCCTCTGGAAATCCGCAACAAGCCGTCGCTCAGGTGTATCAGGAACTCGAGGTTGCCAGGAATCAACTCAATGCAATGGCAGAGCACAATCGCAGAGCAGCTGAGGAGATCGCGCGGTTAAGAAATCCTATTGGGCCTCAAAATGGTCCTAGGCCGTTCGTGCAGAACCCAATTCCAAGATCGTTCGACCAGAATGGCCCTAGACCATTTGTCATGAATACAGGTTCATCCGCGCAGAATCAACATCCAGGCCCATTCATGCAGAATCAACAGCCAGGGCCATTCAACCCAAATCCTCAGTTTAGGACAGTTCCTCCTCAGCACATAAGGCCACCACCCATGAATAATGGGTTTCAGCCATTACCAGGGTCGCAGCCTTTCCAGCAGGGGTCGCAACCATTTCAGCATTCATTTCAGAATGGACCTCAAGGTGGATCTCAGCCACTCCACGGTGGATCGCAACCTTTCCAGCAAGGATCGCAATTGTTTCAGAATGGACCGCAGCAATTCCAACATGGGTCGCAGCCATATTTTGTTCCATTCAACGGGGACACCAATGGTTCGTCGCATGGTAATGGCACTAGTCCTGGGACCAATCCCTCGACAGGGGCAAATCCTGATCTTAACGATCCCGTCGCCCAGCATTTGAAGATGTTAGAAGACCAAAATGAGCGAGTCCTGTCCTTGCTCGCTAAGTTTCCTGGGGCAGCCGTGCCTGTCGACGTCGAGCCTCGCTCGGGGTATCAGACGTCGCCCTTCATCGACGAGATCGCCACCGTCGAGGTCCCAAAGAAGTATAACATTCCTGCCTTCACTCCCAAATATTCTAGTGTGACTGATCCGACTGAGCACGCCGCGCAGTACAAGCAGCTCATGTGGACGATCTCGATCCCATTTATGTACCAGGAAGTATGCATGTGTAAGAGTTTCGGAGCAACTCTCACTAGTCCAGCTCTCCAATGGTTAATCAATCTCAAACCCAAGTCCATCGGGTCGTTTGTTGAGTTGGTTAACCAGTTCTCCCAGTAATTCGCCAGCAGTCGTAAGATGGAGAAGCAGACCAGCGACCTATATTACATCGTGCAGAAGGCTAATGAGTCTATTTGAAATTATTTCAATAGATTCAATGCCGAAATGATCAGTATCCGCAATTGTGACATCAAAACTGCGATCGAAGCTTATAAACGTGGTCTAGACGATAGTTCAGGTCTATATATCGATCTGACCAAGTATCCCCCAGAGACTTTCGAAGACGTCCGAGCTCGAACCTTGGCATATATGAGGGTCGAGGATGATGCCGCCTTTCGTCGCAAGCACACTAATGACAAGAAGTCGTTAGGCATCAGAAAGCCAGAGTTCAAGACAAAGGCTGTTTCCAGAGTAGAGCCAGTGCGCCAAATTTGAAATGTTCGTTTCAAGAAGAAAGCAGAAGCCAAGACCGCGACTAAGTTCATTCAGTACCCCAAGATATCCTCTTACGGATTCAAAGGATCCACAAAGGACCTAGTCGAAGCTCTGAAAAGTTCCCAAGCTACCATTCGATGGCCAAAGAAGTCCGACCTGGACGATGCTAAGAAAGACAAATCAAAGTGGTGCGACTTCCATGCCGATCATGGTCATGCGATAGACGACTGTATCACATTGAAGAAGGAACTAGCATATCATTTCCTGAAAGGAAATCTCAAGGACATCATCGACGATGTCGCTGTTCCAGCTGATGGCCATCGACCGTCGACTCCCGAGCATGCAAAAGTTGTCAATTGAAATTCCCTACGCCATGGGGAATCCAGGAGTCGCTCGTGAGTGCTACAGGTCTATCTTGAAACCGCGAAAATAAACAAAAGTCACAAGATCAGGCTCTCGACAGGTTCGTTTCTTCTATCGCTAAATTAGTATCTTTTCCACAGGGATAAATCTACTATGGTGCCTCGTCGCACGACAGCATAGTCGACCGCAGGACAATATTTCTCCGTGTCATTCTGTCATTTAAAACCTATCTTTTCCTCCCAGAAAGGATACGGTAATAAATGACAGGGGGCAAATAGAGAGAGTTTGAAATGGTACGTTCTCTAACTCTTTCTCATACGATTTTTTCTCACAAAACGTTTACTGACTTAAGCATCGGAGGGTCGTTGGCTAGCCAACGACCAACCCCCGACATCGTTTTATCGCAGAATCGCACGACAGATTATCGCAGAATCGCACGACAATAGCCATTAAGTCTACTATATGACTTTAATATCGCAAGGTCGAACGACATAGACGATCAGGTCTCTAACTTGATCATTCCTCCACAGGGGCATACGACACAAACTCACTGTACGATCTGGTCGTACGATCACAGACAATAAACGACTTTACCCCTAAGTTTCTTAACTTTCATACACTGAATGGATGCTTTAATCGCGTGTTTTTATATTGGTTTTACGTTCTTATCATCGTATTACAATGAATACCTTAGTCGCATGATTTCATATGTATTTTATGATCAAATTCATAACCAATGTGATTTGAATAAAGCACAAGTTCAAACAAAAAGTGCATTTAAAAAGATCGTCAGGTACACGCTCGACCACCAACGATCGAGCAGCAAAGCAAACAAAATAAAATTCTTAAATTAAAGGAGGAACATCCGTCGCATTCACGCCCGAAGTCCCTCCCTGAAGGCTTTCGCCTGCCACCTCCTCCTCAGCATCCTTCTCATCGTCCGAGTCAAGATCCCTCTCGGTCCCAATACCATTCAGATAGATGTCCAGCTCCTCCTTCGCCGAAGCAAGAGGGTCTTTCCCCAGCAAATGTCGTCGCATGATCGCCGCCCGAGCAGTCAGACGAGCTATGGCAAAAACTGACTTAGCCTCGTCCTTTAGCTTGCACTTCTTTCTCCAAACTCTCTACCTTGGATTTATAATCCTTAGCCTCTTTTGAAACAGCGACCAAGGATTCATTAATTTTTTCCATCTCCTCCCTTTGTTCAGCAGTCATGGACAAGGATTGCGTCAGACGATGACTAAGATCTTCCTTGGCAAGATGAACGATCTTCAAATGTTCTAAAGCATCGTCAAGCCGCTTCGAAAAATCCTCAGCACGACTTATAGAGGCACTCGCTCTGTCGAGCGCCGCTTTCTCTCTTTCACGTGCATCAGACAAGAGATCTTTCACCTTCGCCGTTCCACTTCGCGAGGCCAAGGAAGCCTGAAGTGCCTGCGAAAACAAAAAAAACAGACGTCATCAGTAGACAACGACAACGACAACGACAACGAAGTCTGGGCCTAGACAAACTAAGTCTTTAAAGAAAGACTTACCATGAACGACAAGCCGGCTACATGGGCACCCGTCTCCTCGATAGGAAACCCCTCAAAACGCTCCCTGAAAGATGGAAGCAAGAATTTATCCAGGTGAGGGAACAGGTTCGTCCCGTCCAGAACATCACCTGTCATAAAGTCCGATGGCAGCGAAAAGTTGACCGTCGTGACCTTCTCCCCTCCCGTCGAGTGATCCTTGCCCTTGTCGGCTGACAAAGGATTCGACGCGGCAGACGGGGACTTCTCCGTTTCCGCCGGAGGCGCAGAATTGATGGGTGTCGCTGCAATCACCTTCTTAGGTGATCCGACCCCTACCTTCTCAGGTGAAGCAACTCTCGATGAGTCATTAACCCCAGCCGACGACTCCCTTGGAGTCGTCGTCCTCGTCTTCTTCGGAATTTCAGGGCCAACAGACATGGCTTTTAGCCTCATCTCCCTACCCTGACGAGCATACTCCAGCTCAGCTGCTCTCTTAGCAGAAACCTTCAACACTTTAGGTTGAGATTCTCCTGGAAAAAAGGAATGTCATAAAACACGCAAAGGAAAAAGACTCGAGGTAACATAGGAAGAAAAGGAAAGAAAAATTACCCGTCATCCATCTCCTTCCTCTCGACTTATCTTCTTCCTCTTCTCTTCCTTTTTCTTCACACTCCTCCCCTGATTCTCTCCTGAAGATTCTAAATCGTCGTCATCCGCCGAATGTCGCACGACGAAAGACCTCTTGGCGACTCTAAATTCTAAAAACGAATAGATCTTCGCTTGAGAGTTAGCGTCTGGCTTCACGACCTCGAATTTTATGGCTGTCAACATACAAAAAACAATTTAAAAATCATATGTAAATCATCTACAGCGCACGCCAGATGAAATAACGAGGCTCACCCGACGTATCCCGGCTCGTCCTAATCCACTCACTCTCAGAGTCAAGGGACAACTTACGCACGAAAACATATCGAGACTTCCACCCACGGTCGTTCACACCCGTTCCTAAGACCAAAACGCGATCGCCCTTGAATCTAGAATGTAAACTACATCGATGACATCCGTCCATCTTGGCTTGATAAGCCGAGAGGAGGTCCTGTACATTCATGGGAGAATCCCATTTCTTAGTAGCACGCTCGATCACTCGTACGACTCGCCAGAACTGGGGTATCAACTGACTCGGTTCCAAGTCAAACTCTAACATAAATGCCCTGGCCAGAGGAGAAAAAGGCCATTCGAAACCTATCTTAAAAGGGTATTCATAGATTACGATGTACCCCTCGGGACACTCGTTTGATCGGATTTGGCCAGGACGGATCAATTCGACCCACGCAAGAATTTTCGCTAACTTTCTAAAGTCCCGGTGGTCCGATGACTCTTGAATAACACTCTCAGGATCCCTCGACATTTCTAAACAAAATTTGCAGAAGTCAGAGAAATCGTACCTTACTTATAGGCGCGTTAACCCTCGAAGAAACCTAACCAAGTCAGAGATTTTCACAAGTTCGGAAGATATCAGACAAAGAATGGCAAGGAAATCACAGCATAAACTCTTCAAGGGTGAAATATGGAAATGATCCGTCAAAATCCCTATTTAGACCAAAAAACAGGATTGGATCGAATCCCTGGATAACCGCCGCGCATCCCCGTCCTTTCGTATGACCGCAGAGATCGTCAACACCTGTCATCGACAGCTAGTAAGCATCATCGTGTGTCAGTATGACGTCACGACCTCGTTCCCTTTTCAACTTCTCGTTCAGTTAAGAGCGGACCAGCCTAGTCCCAAGGTAACTAAGGTAATTTCCATCACTTGTCATATTTTTCCGACTGACAAAATTTAAAACTCGGATTTGCTATCCTTCTTTCAAATTTTGGGGGCAAACTGTTTGGGAAAAAAATCACGTCGTACGACCACGACCAAAGCAGGTAAGACGCACGTTATAATCCAAAACTTGTATTAAGATAAGGTCTCGACAAGAACCCATAAAACATCCAACGTCGCCCGTAAAAGGTAAGTCGTACGTCCCCCATGACGCTCGACCATAGCATCGCCCGTCCCGTACGACCATCGCGTAAGATCATTGCACCTTCGACCAAAGTTAACGTTAACCTTGACTGTTACGTTTGTTAAGTATTTAATGCAGGAGTCAAAGCCATTAACAGCAAATAGCCGTAACGGACGAAGAGCATTATGGATAATCACTCTAGCGACCGTTTCCAGCCGTTGTAGCCGTTGATCAAATCATTAATGGAGATAATTAATGATGCGAAGACTATAAAAGACAAGCTAAAGTCTCTTTTCAAAGGACATCAGTGAACATCCAGTATACATCAGCGAACATCACCAAACAGCAGAGAAAATCATCCAAACTCATAGCACAGAACATTCAAACTCTGGAGATCAAGTATTGAAAACCAGAACCTTGCAGCGAACTCAAGAACACTCGAAGGGAAGCTCAAGTATCGCTCTCGACGCACGATAAACCGCCCTCGACCAGAAGTTCACACTTTGTATTCACACACGACAAACACCTGTTTTTACATTCAAACACTTGTACTTTACATTTCGAAGTATTTCCTTCATTTGTATTGTAATCAATGCACGACCGACGTCGGTACCAAGGACGTCGCCCCTGATTGGCGACCATAGTGCAGCGACGACACCCACTGTCGTCCGCAGGTTTTTTCCTCGATTGAGGTTTTTCCTGCGTCATCAAATCCCTTGTCTCATTTATTTTTTCCCTCGTCGCACGTCTCGTCGAAAGATCCTTTCTTTAGTTGATTAAGTCCACATCGACCTTAAGTTGTCCCTTTGGTGCGATTTTTGGCATTAACACGGACCACTTTGGAACAGCTGGGAAAACGGCTGGGATCCATTCTGAAATGGCTGGGTGCCACCTTGCAATGGTTGGGATCCATTGTTCAAGGGTGGTGGTCGGATGCGCTGAGGGGGAATCTGCCCAGACTGGGGATTCGGAATGAACGGACCCGGCAGCTGATTCTGCATGAATGGACCTGGATGCTGATTCTGCACGGACGGGCCTAGTCCCGAACCTGGATTCTGGATGAATGGTCTAGGACCATTCTGGGGTCCAAAATGATTCCTTAGCCGCACGATCTCTTCAACTGCTCTGCAATTCTGCTCTGCCATTGCATTGAGTTGATTCCTGGCAACCTCGAGCTCCTGATACATCTGAGCGACGGCTTGCTACGGATTTCCAGGGGCTGCCATTTTCCTGCAACAGAAAATAGAAGAAACTCCAAGAAACTATTAGTAGAATGCACGTTCGTCGACGATTTTCTCTAGATGTAGTCCCACGGATGTCGCCAAACTGTTAATGCCAAAAATCGCACCAAAGGGACAACTTAAGGTCGATGTGGACTTAAACAACTAAAGAAAGAATCTTTTGACGAGACGTGCGACGATAAATAGAATAAAGAAACAAGGGATTTGATGACGCAGGAAAAACCTCAATCGAGGAAAAAACCTGCGGACGACAGGGGGTGTCGTCGCTGCACTATCGTCGCCAATCAGGGGCGATGTCCTTGGATACTGGTGTCGATCGTACAATGATTACAATACAAATGAAGAAAATGCTTCGAAATGTAAAGTACAAGTGTTTGAGCGTAAAAATAGGTGTTTGTCGTGTACGAAACAAAGTGTGAACTGCTGGTCGAGGGCTGTTGTCGTGCGTTGAGAGCGATGACTTGAGCTTTTATTCGAGTGTTATTGAGTTCGCTGTAGGGTTCTGGCTTTCAGTACTTGATTTCCAGAGTTTGAGGGTTCTTAGCTATGAGCTTGAATGTTTTTGTCTGCTGTTCGGTGATGTTCGCTGATGATTGCTGATGTGTATCGGATGTTAACTGATGATCCTTGATGTGAAGACTTAGCTTGGTATTTATAGTCTTCGCGTCATTAATTAGCTCCATTAATGCTTTGATCAATGGCTACAACGGCTGGAAACGGTTTCCAAAGTGATTATCCATAATGTTCTTCGTCCGTTACGGTCGTCGGCTGTTTAATGATTGCGTCGGTTATAGTCGTTGCTCCTTAATGACTTTTACTCCTGCATTAAACACTTAACAAACGGTCATGGTGAACGTTAGCTTTGGTTGAGGTCGCACGTCCTTATATAATAGTCGTGCGGATCGGGCGACGCTATGGTCGAGCGTCGTAAGGAACTCTCGACTTACCTTTTATGAGGGACGACGATGGTGTTCTGGGTTTTTGTCGAGACCTTATCTTAATACAAGATATAGTCCTTAATCATACGTCTTAATACAAGATACAGTCCGCAGCAAGCCATCGCTCAGATGTATCAGGAGCTCGAGGTTGCCAGGAATCAACTCAATGCAATGGCATAGCAGAATCGCAGAGCAGCTGAAGAGATCGCACGGCTAAGGAATCCTTTTGGACCCCAGAATGGTCCTAGACCATTCATCCAGAATCCAGGTCCGGGACCAGGCCCGCCCGTGAAGAACCAGCATCCAGGTCCATTCATGCAGAATCAACAGTCGGGTCCGTTCATTCGGAATCCCCAGTCTGGGCAGATTCCCCCTCAGCACATCCGACCACCACCCTTGAACAATGGATCCCAACCATTGCAAGGTGGCGTCCAGCCGTTCCAAAGTGGTCCGCAACCTTTCCAGCAAGGATCGCAACCTTTCCAGCAATGATCGCAACCTTTTCAGCAAGGATCGCAATCTTTCCAGCAGAGATCGCAGCCATTTCAGTAGGGACCACAATTGTTTCAGAATGGACCGCAACAATTCCACTATGGGTCGCAGCCATATTTTGTTCAGTTCAACGGGGACACCAATGGTTCATCGAATGGTAATGGCACTAGTGCAGGGACCAATCCCTCAACAGGGGCAAATCCTGATCTTAACGATCCCATCGCCCAGCGTTTGAAGATGTTAGAAGACCAAAATGAGCGCGTCCTGTCCTTGCTCGCCAAGTTACCTGGGGCAGCCTTGCCTGTCGACGTCGAGCCTCGCTCGGGGTATCAGGCGTCGCCCTTCATTGACGAGATCGCCACCGTCGAGGTCCCAAAGAAATCTAACATTCCTGCCTTCACTCCCAAGTATTCGGGTGTGACCGATCCAACCGAGCATGCCGCGCAATATAAGCAGCTCATGTGGACAATCTCGATTCCACACATGTACCAGGAAGTGTGCATGTGCAAGAGTTTCGGGGAGACTCTCACTGGTCCAACTCTCTAGTGGTTGATCAATCTCAAACCCAAATCTATCGGGTCGTTCACCGAATTGGTCACCCAATTCTCCCGGCAATTCGCCAGCAGTCGTAAGATGGAAAAGCAGACTAGTGATCTGTACTATGTCGTGCAGAAGACCAATGAGTCTATTCGAAGTTATTTCAATAGATTCAATGCCGAAATGATCAGTATCCGCAATTGTGACATCAAAACTGCAATCGAAGCTTATAAGCGTGGTCTAGATGATAGTTCAGGTCTATATATCGATCTGACCAAGTATCCCCAGAGACTTTCGAGGACGTCCGAGCTTGAACCTTAGCATATATGAGGGTCGAAGACGACTGACGACAAGAAGCTGTTAGGTGTCAAGAAGCCAGAATTCAAGCCGAAAGCCATATCCAGAATAGAGCCAGCGCGTCAGATTTCAAACGTTCGTTTCAAGACGAAGGCAGAAGCTAAAACCGCGACTAAATTCCCCGTGTACCCCAATATCTCCAATTATGGGTTTAAAGGGTCAGCTAAAGACTTAGTCGAAGCTCTGAAGACCACCCAAGTAACCATCCGGTGGCCGAAGAAGTCTGACTTGGACGATGCTAAGAAGGATAAATCAAAGTGGTACGACTTCCACGTCGATCATGGTCATGCGACAAATGATTGTATCGCACTCAAGAAGGAATTGGCATATCATGTTCCACAAGGTAATCTCAAAGATATTATTGATGATGTCGTTCTTCCAGCTAATAGCCACCGATCGTCAGTGCCCAAGCTTGCAAAGATCATCAATTGCATCACTGGTGGTTCAGACGTGTGTGGTCTGACGTACTCCGCAGCTAAGCTTCATGCCAGTCAAGCGCCCAACGACCGGCCTATTCCTCGTTCATCCAGACCCAAAGTGTAACATCCTAATTTTTCAATAATAGTATTTTAATGAGAATTGGGATGTCTTTATATTTTGGGTTTAAACCTTGAATTATATGGGATTTTTATGATTCATTAGGGTTAAAATAAAAGAGTTGGAAGTTGGATGTACTTTTGGAATTTATGAAACTTGAGGGTATAATGAGTAACTATGAAATTGTGTATATGGATAAATTAGATGAGATGAGAAATATCCCATTCTGGTTTGGTTAAGTCGGCAAAAGAGCAGAGAGAAGGAGAATAGAGAGAAAAGAGAGAAAGGAAGAAATAAAGCTATAATCATCAAATTGGTAAGGAAATTGGTCATAATTTCTGGTAAGGTTGTTGTTGTTGATAGCTTATGAACGAATCTGTGTTTTGGATTGAATTACAGAATCAATAACAACAGATTTGGAGTAGCAGATTGTGCAGGAAGTGGGTTTTGCAAACATAAGGTGAGTTCATTTGTTCCTTGCTTAAATCAATGTTTTCATGTTAAATTAAACCTTGAAATAGCTGTATAAAATGGTTATGAACTGTATGGGATGGTTTGGAATGAGCTGAATCGAACAGACATGAAAATGGATCAAATTTTAGGCTGCAGAACCGAGTTTTCCGGATAAATCGTCGTATCCGGATACCTCTGTTGATGAATGTTTCCGGACGCAATAGAAACCGGGTAAAGTATTTTTTATTGTAAGAATCCGGATGAATATAGTTACCGGATGGTATCCGGATGGTTTTAGTATCCAGATGTCGTCCGGATTAGGAAAGTATCCGGAAGGTTTAGTTGTCCGGAAAATCCATGTTACCCGAAAAACCCCTGTTGTCCGGATACTTTGGAAAAATTGAGAATGTTAGGTTCTGATGGCTGGATGCAGTTTCTGAATGTTTTCTCTAGTTAAGTTACCCGGAAAACCCCTGTTTTGTCTAGCGGAACCCCCGTGCTAAGTCGCCGAAGGGGGGCATTTGAGGATGAAGATACGATAGGTTATCTAGTATTCTTAGATTTGAGATTATGAGATAAGCTGTAATATGTTGTTATGCATATACACTAGTAAAGTGTAATGGATCCGTAGGCACTAGTGTTTGGGAATCACATGGAATAGGCGTGTGGTAATAATCGTTATTCCAGTGTGTGTTTGGTAATCGTATGGAATAGGCGTGTGGTAATAATCGTTATTCCAGGGTGTGTGTGGGAAATTGTGGAATAGGCGTGTGGTAATAATCGTTATTCCCAATTTCTAAGGAAGAAAATAGGATTGACATAAGTGCTTGTAATCTCTACTTCCTTTCTGATAAATGGGCATGTGTAATTGCGATTTATTGGATAAGAGCATTAATCTAGAATCATTGAAGATTCGTAGTGTGGTTCTGAGGCATGATATGCTGATAGAATTATTATCAGTCTTATTCATAGTATTGGATGAAATAATGTAATGGAATAAAGTTACACGTACGGTAAGAAAAGGAGTAATCAGGTTTGTTGTAACTTGTTTACATTTATTTTTGCAAATATTATTATTGAAACGAATGTTCCCACTAGGCGTTGGCCTAATCGTTTCATATGATGTTTTCTTACCAGGTACCAGTTCAGGGAAGTAAGGGTTGTGGGACGAGCGTTTTGGAATAGCAGAGATGTCAATTAACAGGAGGAATTTTTGAAGGATTGCTTAGATAACTTAGTTAATCTGATTATAGTGGCATAATTAGATTAATAGGTTATTTGGAGAATTCTGTTCTTGTAAATATACTCCTAGTGGTTAATTCACTTGCTATATATATATATATATATATATATATATATATATATATATATATATATATATATATGAAAGTTGAAGTTTATTTTATCATAACTTGTGGAAATTTGAGTTTCAATTTAGCCCTGATTTTAGGGTGTTACACAAAGGAGATTTAGAACTAGAAGCCATGAAGATCGTGTTCGACCAAGTCGACCTCGGCGACTCGTACCAAAAGCATCACGACGGGTTGATCATTCAACTCACGGTTGGTAACTGTTTGACGCGTCGAGTATTGGTAGACGGGGGCAGTTCAGCAAACGTCATTTTTCTCA
Organism: Saussurea involucrata; assembly: GCA_033807775.1. Classification (NCBI taxonomy): domain Eukaryota; kingdom Viridiplantae; phylum Streptophyta; class Magnoliopsida; order Asterales; family Asteraceae; genus Saussurea; species Saussurea involucrata. The sequence goes on along the minus strand of CM066317.1, from coordinate 50,403,347 downwards.
ACACTATCAAAGCCATGGGAATTGATCGCTCAGAAATCACCCGACGTTCGACAACTTTGGTCGGTTTCAATGGAGAAGCGACGAGCACCTTTGGAGAGATAATTTTGCCCGTCTATGCCGGAGGAGTCAATAAGCAGACTAAGTTCAGTGTTATCGACTGTGCGTCAGCCTATAACATCATCTTAGGTCGACCATGGAATCATGAAATGAAAGTCGTTCCCTCGACATATTCTCAAATCATGAAATTCCCTACGCCGTGGGGAATCCAAGAGATCAGAAGCGAGCAAAAAGTCGCTCGAGATTGCTATAAAGCCACCTTGAAGCCGCGAAAATAGACTGTCAAGCAGTTGTAAGAGACATAACTGCAAAATCTCGACAGGTTCATCCCTCTATCCCTGACTTCTTAGATAAATTGATATCTTTTCTGCAAGTCGACTATCTTGCCCTGTCGCACGAAAGCACGGTCGACGCAGACATGGACGATATTCTTCAAGATCTCTGTGTCGATCTGTCATTTAAAACCCACTTTCTCCCGAGAAGAACGGGATATTAAATGACAGGGGGCAAATACCCCACTAAAAACAGAATCTGAAAAGGTATGTTCCCTATCTCTTTTTCATTCCTTTCATACGATTTTTTATCTCAAACGACTACTGTTAATGCCAAAAATCGCACCAAAGGGACAACTTAAGGTCGATGTGGACTTAAACAACTAAAGAAAGAATCTTTCGACGAGACGTGCGGCGATAAATAAAATAAAGAAACAAGGGATTTGATGACGCAGGAAAAACCTCAAACGAGGAAAAAACCAGTGGACGACAGTGGGTGTCGTCGCTATACTATGGTCGCCAATCAGGGGCGATGTCCTTGGATACTGGTGTCGATCGTACAACAATTACAATACAGATGAAGAAAATGCTTCGAAATGTAAAGTACAAGTGTTTGAACGTAAAAACAGGTGTTTGTCGTGTACGAAACAAAGTGTGAACTGCTGGTCGAGAGCTGTTGTCGTGCGTCGAGAGCGATACTTAGAATAATGGTTCTTCACTTCAGGTGTTCTTGAATATTGCTTTGGTTGTTAATCGCCGGATATTCGATGTCTTGAAATTTTGATTGAGCTTGATATTTATAGTCTTCGCGTCCTTAGCTTCATCCATAAATGCTCCTTTAATGGCCTTAACGGTTGGAAACGGTCGCCGGAGTAATGATTTTCGTCCGTTACGGTCGCCGGATGTTTAATGATTGCGTCGGTTATAGTCATTGCTCCTTAATGACTTTGACTCCTGCATTAAACACTTAACAGTCATGGTTAACGTTAGTTTGGTCGAGGTCGCATGGTTCTATGCGACGGTCGTGCGGGACGGGCGACGCTATGGTTGAGTGTCGCGAGGAACTCTCGACTTACATTTTAGGACGGACGACGGAGGTTTTTTGGGTCTTCGTTGGGGCCTTATCTTAATACAAGATATACTCCTTAATCATACGTCTTACTTGTTCTGGTCACGGTCGAGCGACTTGATTTTTTGCCTAAATAGTTTGCCCCCAAAATTTGAAAATTGAATGTCAAATTTAAGTTTTAAATTTTGTCAATCAGACGCATAGGAAATAAGACAAGAGTTAGAAATTACCTCAATCGCCTTGGAACTAGACTGGTCTGTTTCTAACTGAACGAGAAGTTGAAAAGGGAACGAGGTCGTGACGTCATGATGACACACGATTGTGCTTACCAGCTGTCGATGACAGGTGTCGACGATCCCTACGGTCATACGAAGGGACGATAGCACGCGGTGATCATCAAAGGGCTCGACCTGACATGATCGACTGCATAAATAAAGATTATGATGGATCTTTTCTTGGCGATTTCCGTTCGACTAAAACTTGCAAGAATATTTGACCTAAGTTAAGTTTTTCTGAGATCTTATAAGATACGACTCTCCAGTTTGCGTATGCGGCGCAAGTCTATCGCTAGAAAGCCTAGAAAAAACTGGGATATCTGGGGCCTTTCAGAAGTGCAAATCAATTTAACGGGGCTGGCAATGTCGACAGAGCCTAGAAGCACCAATAAAAACGAACCATGGGGATTACCGTAAGCAAGGTTGGCAAGGTTCGACTGGAAATGTGCCCCGAGGGGTACGTTGTTATATACGAATACCCGTTCAAAATAGGCTTTCACTGGCCATATTCGCCTTTAGTCAAAGAGTTCATGTGCGAATTTGATCTTTCGCCGGGGCAATTGATGCCCTAGTTCTGGCGAGTTATCTTGATCATCGAACGACTTACCTCCAACTGGAATCCACCGATGAATGTGAGGGACCTTCTGACGGCGTATAAGGTCAAGAATGACCGGTACCGTCGCTATAGTTTGTTTTCAAGGTTCAAGGGTGATCGTACCCTGGTTTTAAATACTACGGTCAACGACCGTGGATGGAAGAAGAGGTACGTATTCGTACGGGTGTCGACGCTGGACACTGATAGTGACTGGATTAGGGAGGGTTGGAATATGACGGGTGAGCCTTTGATTGTACGTTTTCATGTTATTCTGTGGCTCGATTGTTTTTTCGACTGATCTTCTTTTTTATGCGTAGATATTGATTTCGATAAGGTAGAGCCGGATGATGCTTCTCGGGCTAAGATCGAAAAGTTTTGGAATTTAGTACTGAAGACCGGTCGTACGTCACGCGTCATTTGATAGACGAGGATGATGACACCGTTTTCTTGAGCGATAGAGTGCGGATGGGTCGAGAGGAGAAAGAAGAAGAGGAGGACTCTGAGAAGACTGAGGAGGAAGAGAAGAGTGAAGAACCAGAGGTAGAGATAATTGGTAAGTATTTTTTTTGTCTTCTTTTTGCTTGACCTAGTCTTTCTCTGTTCTGAATCGTCTAATTTCTTTCTTTTACCGTACAGGTGAATCTCAAGCGCAAGCGACATCTTCTGTTGCTAGGAAGATGGCCCAAGTCGAAGTAGCTAGCGAGGCGAGGGAGAAGGACGTTTCGACAACTGGGTCGGGAGTACTGAAGAGAAAAGAGGTCCCGATAGCCGGGTCGGGCCTCTTAAAGAGGACAAAGGTGTCCGTTCTGAGGGAACCGTCTTTGAAGACGGGTAACCCATCGAGGGTTGCCTTGTCCAGGAAGGCGAAGGCGTCAGTTACGTTTGACATGACCAGCGCAAAATCTGTGGATACTACGCAACTGGCGACGATGTCTCCCGTAGTCCTATCCGGCCCTTCATCGGCCGACAGGGGCAAAGGCGCGCAGAAGGGACCTGTGGGGGAAACGACGGTCAACTTTACGTTGACGTCGGGTTTTCTGGACGACAATGTCTTGGACGAGAAGAAGTTGTTCCCCCATTTGGAAAAATATTTGCTTCCGTCTTTCAGGGAGCGTTTTGACGGGTTTTCTTTCGAGAAGAAAGAGTTCCATGCAGTTGGACTCTTATTCTTGGTAAGTCTTTCTTTCAAGACTTGTCGTTTGTCGTTGTCGTTGTCGTTTTTTACTAATGTCGCTCATATTATGATTCTTCAGGCGTTCCAAGCTTCCCTGGCATTGCAGGCCGAAACGACGAATATAGAGGTTTTAACGGCTTCTGTTACCAAAGATGAAGATGCAGCGTTAGCTAAAGAGAAAGCTGCTTTGGAGCATGAAAAAGCGATGTCGGTGCGCCTTGACCATGCTCTGGACGAATTGGATGCCCTCGGTCATACAAGAGACGAGATAAACTCGCGTTTGAAGGAGTCCCTGACTTTGATGCGCGACCAGAGAGAGGATCTGGAGGGGATGAAGGAATCCGTAACCGCGAAGAGGAAGGAAGTTGAGGGAATCAAGGCTAAGGTGATAAATTTGAAGAAGGAGTCTGATGAGTTGAAGGACGAAAATAAGTCTTTCTTTTCTTATGCTCGACTTACTGCGCGTGCGGCAGTTATGCGACGTCACCTGCAGGGCAAGGATCCTTTAGCTTCAGCGTCAGATGAGCTGCGTCTCTTTTATGAGAGAGTCGGGACCGAGAGAGATCTCGACTTGGATGACGAGAAGGAGGTCGAAGAGGAGGTGGCTAGCGAGGGTTTTCAGGATGAGGTATCGGACAAGGTTGTGATCGATGCTCTTCCACAACCTAATAAAAAATGTATTTGTTTGTTTGTGCTGCTCGACCGTTAGTGGTCGATTATGTACTCGATGGTTTATATAATGAACGCAACTTTTGTTTGAACTTTATGCTTTATCCAAACCATGTTTAATTATGAATTTGAACATAGGACACATAGGAAATCATGCGACTGAGGCATACATTGTAATACGATGAGTAAAACAAATATGTGAACACGCGATTATAGCATTTTCTAAGTTAAGAGACTTAGGGGTAAAATCGTTTAGACTTTGCGATCGTACAATTAGATCGTAGAATGAGTTTGTATCGTATGCCCCTATGGAGGGATGATCAAGTCACAGACCTGATCATGTATGTCGTGCGACCCTGCGAATTTAAAGTCATATAGTAGACTTAGTGATTATTGTCGTGCGATCCTGCGATAAAATGATGTCGGGGGTTGGTCGTTGGCTAACCAACGACCCTTCGATGCTTAAGTCAGTAAACGTTTTGTGAGAAAAAATCGTATGAAAAAGAGTTAGAGAACGTACCATTTCAGACTCTCTCTATTTGCCCCCTGTCATTTTGTTGGCCCCAAGTATCTGTTATGTAAAAGTATTGAAAATAGTTCAAGTCAGAAGACCAACAGAGATCAGACAGAAGATTCGGAAGAAGTTCAAGAAGACCAACAGAGCTAAACAGAGCTCTGTCGAAGACTTCCAACAGATCAACAAGTGTTTAACAGAAGACCAACAGAGCTCTTGCGAAAGAGCTCTGGTGAAGTGAAGATCTCTGTCAGCCTAAGTCTCGTAGGAAATCCCAAGTGTTAGACAAGTATCCATACTTTCCACGTATGCCCTAAAAATAGGAGACACATTTTCCACGTGTCATTCTAGGGTACGATAGTACACTGCCTTCACTTTTCCAGGGCTATAAATAGAGAGGTAGTGGAACAAACAATTGTAAGCTTTGGAAGAGTAGTTTTCCACAATTGTTTAAGCACACACTGCAGCAATCCCGAGCACTACCTCCATACGATATTGTTGTCCTATGAGATTTCCGAACACACTTGAACATGTTCTTGGTGTGATTCATTATCAATATATGAGCAGCTTTTATATCTGATCCTGTTATCATTTACTGTTCAATATTTGATTCTCATAGTTCATTTATCGTTTACACAATCACTCATTTTAATGGCTTTATTTAATATGTTTCCGCTGTCTATTTCACTACCATTAATATGATACAACGTGAATCTGGGAACCTACAATTGGTATCAGAGCTTCTTTGGTTTTCTTAAACCAAACGATCCAATCTACCAAGGTTGACTCACTGTTGTTGATTGTGTCTGTGTGTCTTTAAAAGCTTCATTATATACTCTGTTTTTACTGCTTTCTAGTCTAAACAAGCCTTCATAGTTCTTATAACTGTGTTTAAAGCTTTCTAGTTTAGTTTAAGCGTTTCTCTCAAAAGTCACTGTTCCATTGGTTACTATTTAAAACTCATCTTCTAGTTGAAACTCTTTTTGTAAAAGCGGTACTCTGTTTTTGTCAAAAATGGCGAACAACGGTATAAATGCTATCTATACTGCTGGTTCTTTAACAAAACCTCCTACTCTTGTGAGAGATGAATATGCTCAGTGGAAGATCAGGATGGTTAACTTTTTCGATGGTATGGATAAAGACTTAATGCGACCTGTCACGGACGGACCATACCAACCCATGGTTTTTGTTCTTCGTGTACCCGCAACAGGAACTACTGCTGAGATTCCAGCTCATTATGAGATTAAAACCACATGTTTTACTGATGAGAAAAATCTAAAAATGGAAAATGATCTTAAAGCAGTTAGACTACTGATAATGGCCATTCCAAACGAAATATTTCAAGAACTAGATTCATGTGTTACTGCTAAGGAAATCTGGGATCAACTTCTTAACCAACTTGAGGGTGGTATCAAGACCCAAAAGAACAGAAGGACCCAATGTATAAATGAATACAACGATTTCAAGGAACTTCCTGAGGAAACCTTACAACAAACCTACAACAGATTTAATGTGTTGATCAACAAATGCAAAAAATGTGGGGTTGTTAGGTCGAAGGAAGATAACAATGTTATGTTTTTGAAAAGTTTGAATGATGAATGGTTAAATCTGTCCATGTCTTTACAAGCTAACCAGGACTTAGATGCATGGTCTCTAACAGATGTGTATGGCACTTTGGCCGCACAAGAGAAGGATGTTGTCAAGCAAAAAGGCAAATCCACCATTGCAGGGCCAATCGCTTTAGTTTCTGATTATAAGATAACCACATCAGAAAAGTCCAACAGAGAGAGTTCAAACAGAGAGAAAAAGAAAGATAAGTCCATTAAAAAGAAAGGAAAGAAAAGTTTAGTTGCAGAAAGTGATACAGAGGAAAGCTCATCAGATGATGATGACATTCAAGCTTTTGCTCAAATTCTTTCTCTAATAACTCAACAATTTAACAAGAGATTTGGCAATAAGTTTGACAGAAGAGGTAGATATGAGAGAAAAGAAGACATAAGAGAATACGCTGCACCAGAACAAAGTAACAACAGAGTTACCACAGAACAAAGACAACCTCCACAAAACAGAAGAGAAAATCCACCAGCACAACAGAAGGCCGATGCTACCCAACCCATCAATCAGAATGATGGGCGTTGCTTCAGATGTGGCAAACCTGGGCACTTCTATGTTAATTGTAGAGGCAAACTGGTAAAAGACCAGGACTACTACAAGAACAAATACAAGTACAACTACAGAGAAAGAAGCTATGTTGCTGAAATGGAGAACTGGGTTTCTGATTCATCTTCTGATGATGAACCAGAACAAGCCAACTTTTGTGGAGTTGCTGTGGATGATGAAAGTTTAGAAGAAGCTGTTGACTGGATGCTTGGAGAACCAGAGATAACGAAGGGAACAACAGAAGAAGAAGATCTAGCTCATGCATTTGCTCTTACTACGACAGAGTCTGACGACAGAGCACTGGAGACCACCAGACCCAGTGCCAAGGTATGTTCATCTGAATCCAAGTCTGACTCAAAATTAGAAATGCATGTTTCTATGCTGAATGAGGAATTTCAACTTCTTAAACAAAAACTTTATGAAGAAAAGGAGCTAAGAAAGCTAGCTCAGAAGGATCTGTCCTTTTACAAGAGAGAGAAAACTCTCTTGGAACAAGAAAAGGAAGAAATCTTCAAAGAAAAATCTGAGCTAGAAATCTTGCAAAAGAAGAAAGAGAGTATGTTTTCTGACAAAATTAATGAATATGAAAACGTTTTGAAACAGAAGTCTGAAAAATTGAAAAAGTCTGAAACAGAGAGACTTAATTCTGTTGCTCTAACTGATTATTTTCAAAGAGAAAGGGAAATTCTGCATCAATCCCTACAGAGAAAAGAAATTCAGATTAAAAAGTACCAGGATGCACAAGATGTGCACATCAAGATAAATTCACAGATGGATACGCAAGGTCTTGGTTTCTCTGACCTTGCTCCCTATGACGAAAGGAAGAAGACATCTCTGTCCTTTGCCTTTTGTGGTGGGAAAATCCAAGAGGACGTGATATTTGGTTATGCTGTTTTCAAAAGAACCAAAACTTCAGATGCTTTCTCAAAACCAAGAAATCTTGACTTTAGGAACGTTAGCTATGATTCCTCTGATCATGAAAAGGTTTTAAAACCATCCTCAGAGTTTATTCTTGATCAAGGAAGAGCTAGAATCATACTTCCTAACTCTGTCAAGGACTTGGATACAAAAGAGATTTTTAACTTCAACTCATTCAAAGGACAGAAGTTTGTTACTTCTGTGACTGAGTCATCTGTTGAAATCCCACAAAGCAAACCCAATCCAGAAGCCCCCATCTTCTCTCCTACCCCTGAATCCATAAGAACATCTTTTGAGGAAGATTTGTTGAAAGTTATCGAGGAAAATGCTGTTTCAGATTCTTTAAAGCCAAAGTTGAGAAGGTTCAGAACTGTCAAAACAAATATCTCTGTCATACCCATTGAAACTAAAACCTCCGACAGAGCCACCAGAGACTTTCTAGGCTCTGATAGTGACTCTGACTCTGAAGTAGATGAACAGATCTTTTGTGGTCAAAAGAAAATTTTACACAAGTTAAAGCAGACACCGATAGAATCTACGGATCTAAAAGAGGATGTTTCTTTCATCAAGAAACAGTCAAGGTTTATACCGGTAACTGAGTTTAACAACAAAGGTTTTAAGATTCTTGCTTCTAATGCAGTAGAAGTGGAGAAGAGAGAGAAAAACAAAAGTGTTTTTGTAAACCCAAATGTTCCTCTTGCTTTAAAACCAGTAAAATTCACACCAGAACAGAAGGGAAAATGGATAGCAAACAACAGATCTATTCCAAATTCTGGTGTGAATCAAAGAAGAAATCCTTTCTGGTCAAATGAATCTATTCCAAAGAACTTCATGTCAACAGAGTATGTTCCAAGGAATAACAGTTTTAAGAAACAAAACCAGGACAGATTGTATGCAAAGACATCTGGTCCTAAAATCTTTCAGAATCAAGCTCCATTCAAACAGTTTTTGAATAAAAACAATGTGCATCAGTCATGTTCCATCAACTGCAATTGTATTCAACTGTTACTAAAATTGCAAAATCATCTGAATGGTCCCCACTGTGTTCTAAATCAGTATGTTCAAAAGAAAAATACCACGACTGTTCAGAATACACAGAGGAAAACCTCTGGCACACCATCACAGTATGGAAAGCCCAAAGGAAAGTCTGTAAACCCACCTAAGCCTAACAAGAAAGGACCCATTATGAAATGGGTACCTAAAAAGAACTAATCTGTCTTGTAGAAACCTCATATGCAGATCTGGTATTTGGATTCTGGATGCTCCAGGCACATGACGGGGAATAAGGAGCTGTTAACTTCTTTTAAGAACAAGATGGGAAGTGCAGTAACCTTCGGAGGAGACAATGGCGGACAGATTAAAGGCTATGGTACATTAGTAAATGGTGGTGTTTCAGTCTCTGAGGTTGCTTTATGTTGAAGGATTAAATCATAATCTTCTCAGTATAAGTCAACACTGTGATCACGGGTTCGATGTCAATTTCAGGAAGAAATATTGTTTCTTGTTACTTTCCGAGTCTGGTCAAGAACTTTTAAGAGCTGATAGAAAAGACAATCTTTACTAAATGAATTTTAAACCAAACCAAAACTCTACAATAGAGAAACTCTGTTTAGTGTCTTTGAAAAATGAAGATGCCTGGCTCTGGCATACAAGATTTGCCCATTTGAACTTTCAAAACCTTGACAAGCTCGTGAAACTGAAGTTAGTAAAAGGACTACCTTCTTTGAAGTTTGACAAAGACCATCTCTGTTCTGCTTGTGAACTGGGTAAGATGAGAAGATCTTCACATAGAACAAAGAGTGATCATAGTTGTCCCAGACCTTTGCATATGCTTCACGTGGATCTTTGTGGTCCAATTTCTGTTCAAAGTATGTCAGGCAAGAAGTATATCCTTGTTTTAATTGATGAATATTCTAGATATACTTGGATTGAGTTCATCAGAGTAAAATCTGATGTCCCAGAAATTTCGATAAGTTTGTTAAAAATGATACAGGTTCTGTTAGATCTGAAGATACAGAAGTTGAGAAGTGATAATGGGACAGAATTCAAGAATGCCAAAATTAATACCTACCTAACAGAGGAAGGTATTTCCCAGAACTTTTCAGCTGCAAGAACTCCACAACAAAATGGAGTAGTGGAGAGAAAGAACAAAACGCTGGTTGAAGCCGCCAGATCAATGTTGGCTGGCTCTGTCCTTTCAATAAACTTCTGGGCAGAAGCAGTCTCAACAGCCTGTTTTACCCAAAACAGAGCTGTGATAGTAAAGAGATTTAAGAAGACTCCTTATGAACTCATCAACAATAGAAGACCAAATGTGAAATTCTTTCATGTTTTCGGTTGCAAATGCTACATATAGAATGACAGAGAACAGCTGGGAAAGTTTGATAAGAAAGTAGACGAAGGAATCTTTATTGGTTATTCCTTAACCTCTAAAGCCTATAGAGTCTACAACTCCAGATGTCGGGTCATTCAAGAAAGTGTAAATGTGTCCTTTGATGAAAGTACATCAATCTCCTCTGATCGTAAATCAACAGAGGGGACACAGACAGAACAGAAGAAGACAAGTTCTTCAAAGACAAGGGAAGAAGATATCAATATCATGTTCAACGATTTCTTCGATGATGATGATTCCTCTGATAACATCAACAGAGGAGATCATGCTCAGAACTCAACAGAACAGAATCTGATAGGTACATCTCTCACTGGTCCCTCTAATATTTCACCATCTACTTCTCTGTCTACAGGAGCGATTCAGAGAAATGAGGAACCACATCAGAACGAGAGAGAACCTAAACAAGAGCGATCATCACCTTTGCTAACTAATATTGGCAGAGACTCCTTGTTTGAAAGCTCACCTTCATAGAGCCCTGTTAATGACTCTCAGAGCAATGAGGCCACTCTCCAAAGTCGTGTGCCACAGAGCCCTGGTCCCAATCAACAGAGCTCTGACGCTGAAATTCGTCTTTTTCCATCAGAAGCACAAACCCCGCCTGTTGTCCATGCTCCTATGACACGATGGACAAAGGATCATCCTCATCATCTTATCAATGGTGCTGCTGAAGATGGTGTAAAGACAAGATCGGCCACAATCAATGAAGCCTTCTTTGTAAACTTTTTAAGCATGATTGAGCCGAAGAAGATTTATGAAGCCCTAGAGGACCCAAATTGGATCGAAGCTATGCAAGAAGAGCTTCTGGAATTCGAAAGAAATAAAGTTTGGTCCTTGGTTCCACTCCCAAAAGGCAAAGCGGCAATTGGAACCAAGTGGGTGTTTAGAAACAAAAAGGATGAAGATCGGATAATCATCAGAAACAAAGCCCGTCTGGTTGCAAAGGGATACAGACAGGAAGAAGGCATTGATTATGACGAAACCTTTGCTCCTGTGGCTAGGCTAGAAGCCATCAGAATCTTCCTAGCCTATGCTGCTCATAAGGGTTTTAAGGTCTACCAAATAGATGTCAAGTCCGCCTTTCTGAATGGCAAACTGCAATAAGAAGTTTATGTCCAGCAACCACCTGGTTTTGAATGTTATGAGTTTCCAGACCACGTTTACAAGTTAGACAAAGCTCTGTACGGCCTTAAGAAAGCTCCCAGAGCCTGGTATGAAACTCTGTCCAAATTTATGTTGGTCAATCACTTCGAGAAAGGTACTGTCGATAAAACTCTATTCTTTAGAAGGTATAAGAATGACATACTTCTGGTACAAATATATGTTGATGATATTATCTTTGGGTCTACACGGCAGGAGTACTGTGATAAGTTTGAAAGTTTAATGAAAAGCGAATTCAAAATGAGCATGATGGGAGAACTTTCTTTCTTCCTTGGTTCACAAGTTAAACAATCAGACAGAGGGACTTTCATAAGTCAGTCTAAGTACATCTCTGATATGTTGAAAATGTATAAGCTCAATGATTCAAAACCAATGAAAACTCCTATTGCCACTGGAGTTAAGCTTGACTCTGATCTTAATGGTGAACCAACAGATGTCAAGTACTACATAGGCATGATAGGGTCACTTCTGTACTTAACTGCCAGCAGACCTGATATAATGTTTGCAACTTAATTATGTGCTAGATTTCAAGCAAATCCTACAGAAACTCATTTAACAGCTGTCAAGCGTATCTTTAAATATCTGAAAGGGACTCAATTTTTGGGTCTCTGGTATCCTCTTAACTCTGGTTTCGAGCTTGTAGCATATACAGATTCAGACTATGGAGGATGCAAGAATGACAGAAAGAGTACTTCTGGTAGCTGCCAACTGCTTGGAGAAAAGTTGGTGAGTTGGACATCCAAGAAACAGAACTGTGTTTCAACCTCTACAGCAGAAGCAGAATATGTTGCCGCTGCTAGTTGTTGCTCTCAAGTGATATGGATGAAAACACAACTCAAAGATTATGGCTTGGAGTATGGTAAAATTCCAATTCTATGCGACTCCAAGAGTGCCATTGCCATAACAGCCAATCCAGTTCAACACTCGAAAACTAAGCACATCGACATAAGGTACCACTTCATAAAGGATCATGTTGAAAAAGGGACTATTGAAATGTATTTTGTTTCAACTGATCTCCAGCTTGCTGACTTGTTTACAAAAGCCCTTGATGAAAGGAGGTTTAACTTCTTAATCAGCAAACTGGGTATGCTGAACTTATCCTCCTAACTCTGTTCAATTCAACAGAGCCTCTGATGATCCTACCAGAGCTCTGTCAAACAGTTGGGTAGGATAGTTCAACAGAGCTTCTGTTGTTCACCAGAACTCTGTCAAGCATACTTTTTCAACACGCTTTCGGTGAACATTCTGTTTGTATATAAAAGTTTTGTTTGTACAAAAGTTTTTTTTTTGGATTTAAGCTCAATTTTCTAGGGGGAGCTTAAAAGAAAGATAATGCATGGTTTTAGGGGGAGCAAGTCAGTACTCATATTTCCAAATCCAAATTGACTTTGCTTTTTGATCTTCATTGACAAATCTTTTTGAAGAAAGAGGGAAAACCTGTTCTGATGAAAATCCTTTGATAACGTAAAGAACCTACTAGAACTCTGATATTTCACCAGAGCCTCTGTTGTTTCTCACCAGAACTCTGTGAAATTTCCAAAGTCAGTTCTGTTATTGTTCTTTGACCATTTCCTCCTCAGATACAAAAATTTAAATGTTTTTGGGTTAAGGTGAAATACCAAAGGAGTACTTTGAAAGAATGAAAAAGGGTCACTCGTCAGAGGCAAAACTTGCAAAGCTCCAACAGAGCTCTGTTGGTTAATGCCACTTCATCAGAAGTAACGTCATCAGAGGTGCGGGTTATTTCTAAGCGTCAACCACTTGTCACCCACACATCTCTAACCGCGACGGTTTACTTGCACAAAAGTGGTCAGAACAAATCCACGTGACACTCTCTAATTGAAAGCTAAACCACAAGCTGTCCCCACGATACACAATTCAGGCCACTCCACCTTCTGACACTCGAGTGCCTACAGTATCTACGGCGATTACCCACCCACAAGTTCTGATTATAAATATCCATAACCTTGACCCATTTCTTTTCTAAACCTCCTAAACCCTTCACCTTTCCCTCTTTTATTCAAATCCTCAGTATTCTTCAAGAAAACACCAAACCTGCAACAATGGCGGAACCCCAAAACTCTGCTGATTCTAGCCGAATAGAACCCACTGATGATATCATTGTTCTTCCATACGAGTTTGCTGACAACAACTACAGATTCGATCCCACTCCAAGACTCTATCTACCCCTGTATCACGTCTTTATTGAGTTCTTTAGAAACTCTGATATCTTCAGAGCCCTAACAGAGTTCGATGACCATCTTCCAGCGATCTATGTCCAACAATGGTGGACCACATGCCAATACATCGAAGAACAAGACGGGATAGTTGGGAGCGTCAACGCAAGTAATGGAGGAGCGGGAACAATCTGCATTAGAGCAAGTACCTTAAGAAGAATCTTCAGAATGAAAACCAAACGACAGCTAGGAATAGACGCCTATGAGAAACCACCAAAAACAGCTGTTCTTCTTGATTTCATGAAGTTTCTCGGTTACAACAAGGATCTGAATAGGATTGGAGAGTTCAAGCGACAGAATCTACCCACTATGTGGAACTTCATGTTCTCCACCTTAAACAGAACCCTTACCAGCAAATCTGGTAGTCATGACCAAGCCACAACAGAAATCCTACAAATCATGTATGGATTGTTCTTCAATCGAATCTTTGACTACGCCAGCATTCTCTACAACGATCTTCTTACGGCTGTAAACACAAAAACCTCATCCATCGCAAGAGGAGGAGTCGTTGGATCCCACAAGTTCTTGAAGATGATCAAGTTTCCATGCTTCATCGATCTGGTGATCAGAAGAGCCTTCGACAGACTGGAACTAACTCATCAGGGTCGCTCAACACCTGTTTGGACGATGTCAAAATTCCTCCCCACCACTTCTGGCGAATACCCCTTCATTAAAAGAATTCCAGGTACAATGCTTGCCCTTATCGCCCCTGGCCACATCTCTATCCAAAACTATCAGAGTGCTGCTGAACCTCAAGAACCTGAGGTGAGAACTCCAGCATACTTAGGATCTGAGCCTTCCTTGGAGAGCCTGAGTGAGGAGATTGGTGAGGAAGTTAACAAACCAGAGGCAAGAGTACCCGAAGTGGGGTCTTCCTCTAGAAGAGAGGAAGTAGAGGACAAAGCATCTCCTAGAGAGGTTGTCCATGAGGAAGTACAGGAAACACCAGAGGTAGAAACTATCTCTTCTGATAGTAGTGAGCAAGAAGAAAACATCAGAGAGAATCCTGAGAGTTCTACAGCCATAGGAGCCGAGGAAAATGCGAGAATAGAAAAGGATGCTCAACAGAGCACATCTGAGGGTATCCTTAACCAAAATCCCAGTGATTCCACACAATCTAATCCTGGTGATCAAGACCAAAGGATTATTGAAATAGATGTGCACACCTCGAACCCCAACCAGCCTATACCATCAGAGGCACCTCTGCATGCCTCTGATACGCACGAAGCCGGGGAAACTATCTTTGGTAGTGATGTTCATTCGCCCCAGAACATCAATAGGTCACCTCCACACGATGATGCCTCTGTGGCTCATTTAGACACAACACAAAATAGACCAAAGATCTTTGTAATCTCACGTAGCATCTGTCCGACTCAGGGACAAAGGGAGACCATAGTAGAACAAGGGAAGACATTGCTTGATCCAAATGCTTCTCATCACACCAGATTTCCTTCTTCAGAACCTGAGCTGGAAGAGGAAACTTTGGTCAGAACACCTGTAGTTGTTTCTCCTCAAAGGGAACATCAAGGATCAGGTGGAAGTCCTCTAAGAGCCAACATCAACACAACTCTTGATGTAGGCGCCTCTGAACTCGAGGCAGAATTGGATCCATGTGTTGGAACCAAGGAGACCCCCGTTGACGCTGTCACGAGAGCAGAGTTCGAAAGCTTCTGTGACAGTATCAATAACTCTTTGAACGAGTATAAACTTATCAATGAACAAAAGAAGGAGCTGATCCGCAAGGAAAATGCTTCTCTTAGGGAAGAACTGCTGAACATCTCAAACAAGCATGCTGAAATAACTCAAAAATATGTCGAGGCTGAAGCACTCAGAACAGAGTCTGAACGGGTCAGAGGAGAAGAGATTGCAAAAATGACAACAGAGATAGCCGACCTAAGATCAGTCAGATCAGAGGAAGTTAAAAAGACTTCGACAGATCTTGCTGAGCTAAAGCGACTCATAACAGAGAACCACACAGCACAGATGAACAGAACCCTTCCCATCCCCACGGTTATTCTTTCAGAATCTAACGTCAGAACCTTGACAGAAATAATTACCAACTCTGTTAAGGAATCCATAAAAGAAGCAGCCACCTCATCTGCTACTCCACTCAACATCTCCAGCCCTAACCCAAATGACCTACCCATGACAGTTGGCCAAATAGGAGACTTCAGAAAATCAATTCTCAGCCGTATGATGACGATCTCATCAAAATTTGTAATGAAAGCTAAGGCAACAGAACAACATGTGAAAGCGTCTATTGATACTCACAAGGTCAACTTTGAGGCTCAAGTAGACGAGATCAGAGGTGCTGCAACAGAGGTAGAAGATGTAATGACAAAGGCAGCCTCAAACTTTACTAATATTATTTTACAGGCTACCTCTACATCGAAAAGACCTGCAGAAGAAGCACCTACAGATGAACCTTCAAGCAAGAGACACAAAGCTGATCTGAGATTTGTTGTTCCGCCCTCACGAAAAGCTCGAATTGACATTCTGGCGATGATGATGATTTCAAAGATGCTCAAGAAGGTCAATCAGACGATCAATTGGGTGAGTCCTCAGAACAACAAAAGGGGGAGAAGGAGAAGGAGAAGGAGGAGGAAAAAGAGAAAGAGAGGGAGAAAGAGGCAGAGAAAGAGAAAGAGGTTGAAAAAGAGAGAGAAGCCAAGGGTAAAGAGAGTCACAGAAGCAACTGAGACAGAGGCTACAGGAGAAGAAAAGGGGATAACAGAGGAACACACGCCAGAAATGACGGTGGTGGCATTTGACTACATGTTCAAGGACAGAGTCATCAAACCAACAGAAGCGTCAACACAAGAACCACCAGAGATCATCTGTCTAGATACCCCTCCTACATCTCCAAGAACAGAACCAGAGAGGACAGACCCATCCTCTGCTGAAGGACAAACAAGTCGAGCCCAACCTCAAGCTACTCAGAAATCTGCTCACATCGACACTCTTATGGCAGAAACCCATGATGACCCAAACCCAATGGTAACAGAACAGAACCCAGAAACCTCTACCTTTCATACCTAAAAAACCTGCCTTAGAAACGGTATTTGCATTTCTATATGCTGACAGAGACATCATCCCTGTAAATGTCGTACCCATTAACCCATACCTCAACCCAATCAGAATAAACACCATTTTTGATGCAAGGCTAAAGTTCATCCAAACCAAGTCAAATCAGATTAGAGCCATCAATTTAAACTTCGGTATCCGCAGAATTCTGGACATCAAGCACAAGAAGTTTCAACACGACAGGGTCACATACCATCAGTATACTGTGGAATCAACAGAAGGCAGAAATGAAATCTTCAATGACAATTATCTCGTCCTTCTGAACCCATACGACCTTATCTTACTTCATGCATATTGCTTGAACTTCTCAGAAAGATATACACCGGCCAGAACTGCACTACCAGAAGTCAGATTCGCTATGCAAGAGCACATCAATCTCAGAATACAGATTGATTATCAGCTAGGCATAGAGTTTGAAGTAGAGAAACTAGCGATTGCACCTCTAAATGAAAACCTTGAGGGTTATGGACATCACAGAACTGGAACCGTAGTAGAAGATCCTCCAGTCTTTGTCTGCCGACAGAAGGGCACAAAGAAGGCCATCAGAGTAGCTGAAGCCCACAAGTACTTAGTCGCTAGTATACCTCAAGAACATAATCCAAGATCTCCCAAGAAGCAAGTGTCCAGAAGAACAGCAGAAACTCTTCATCGACCAGATTGATCTGATGCTAGACTTCCGTACTCTAATCAGAAGATTCACACAAAATTCTTAGGGGAGATAATTATGCTTAAATGTACTGGTCTTTTAAATCTCAATGTAATATTCCAAAAGATTAGTGCAAGGCTTCGACAGAGGTAAAAGTTCTCTTTTCTTTTGTTTAATCTCTTGTCAATTGTAAATTTTTATTTTCAATACTTAGGGGGAGATTGTTGGCCCCAAGTACCTGTTATGTAAAAGTATTGAAAATAGTTCAAGTCAGAAGACCAACATAGATCAGACAGAAGATTCGGAAGAAGTTCAAGAAGACCAACAGAGCTCAACAGAGCTATGTCGAAGACTTCCAACAGAAGAACAAGTCTTTAACAGAAGACCAACAGAGCTCTTGCGAAAGAGCTCTGGAGAAGTGAAGACCTCTGTCAGCCTAAGTCTCGTAGGAAATCCCAAGTGTTAGACAAGTATCCATACTTTCCACGTATGCCCTAAAAATAGGAGACACACTTTCCACGTGTCATTCTAGGGTACGATAGTACACTGCCTTCACTTTTCCAGGGCTATAAATAGAGAGGTAGTGGAACAAACAATTGTAAGCTTTGGAAGAGTAGTTTTCCACAATTGTTTAAGCACACACTGCAGCAATCCCGAGCACTACCTCCGTACGATATTGTTGTCCTATGAGATTTCCGAACACACTTGAACATGTTCTTGGTGTGATTCATTATCAATATATGAGCACCTTTTATATCTGATCCTGTTATCATTTACTGTTCAATATTTGATTCTCATAGTTCATTTATCGTTTGCACAATCACTCATTTTAATAGCTTTATTTAATATGCTTCCGCTGTCTATTTCACTACCATTAATATGATACAACGTGAATCTGGGAACCTACACATTTATTACCTTATTCTTTTTGGGAGGAAAAGATAGGTTTTAAATGACAGAATGACACGGAGAAATATTGTCCTGAGTTGACTATATTGTCGTGCGACCGGGCACCATAGTAGACTTATCTCTGTGAAAAAGATATTAATTTAGGGATAGAGGAACGAACCTGTCGAGAGCCTGATCTTGTGACTTTGGTTTATTTTCGCGGCTTAAAGGTAGACTTGTAGCACTCACGAGGGACTTTTGGCTCACTCTTAATCTCCTGGATTCCCCATGGCGTAGGGAATTTCAACATTTGATGATACATCGAGGGAACGACTTTCATATCATGGATCCATGGTCGTCCTAAGATGATGTTATAGGCCGACGCACAATCGATGACACTGAACTTGGTCTGCTTGTTGACTCCTCCGGCGTAGACGGGCAAGATTATCTCTCCGAAGGTGCTCGTCCCTTCTCCATTGAAACCGACCGAAGTCGTCGAACGTCGGGTGATTTCCAAGCGATCGAGTCCCATGGCTTTGATGGTGTTGAGAAAAATAACATTTGCTGAGCTGCCCCCGTCGATCAAGACTCGACGCGTTAGACAGTTACCGACCGTGATCTGAATGATCAACCCGTCGTGATGCTTCTGATACGAGTTGCCAAGGTCGATGTGGTCGAACACAATCTTCATGGCTTCTAGCTCCAAATCTTTTTTGGGTCTAGACGAGCGAGGAAAAGTCCGATCATCGGGCGCCTGACTGGCATGATGCTTGGCCGCTGAATACGTCAGACCACACATATCTGAACCACCGGTGATGCAATTGACGACCTTCGCATGCTCGGGGGTCGTCGTTCGATGTCCGTTAGCTGAAATAGCGACATTGTCGATGATATCTTTGAGATTTCCTTTCAGAAAATGATATGCCAGTTCCTTCTTCAATGCGATACAGTCGTTTGTCGCATGACCATGATTGGCATGGAAGTCACACCACTTTGATTTGTCTTTCTTAGCATCGTCCAGGTCGGACTTCTTTGGCCATCGAATGGTAGCTTGAGCGGTCTTCAGACCTCCGACTAAGTCCTTTGCAGATCCTTTGAATCTATAAGAGGATATCTTGGGGTACTGAGTGAACTTAGTCGCGGTCTTGGCCTCTGCTTTCGTCTTGAAACGAACATTTGAAATTTGGCGCGCTGGCTCTATTCTGGAAACAACCTTTGTCTTGAACTCTGGCTTTCTGATGCCTAACGACTTCTTGTCGTCAGTGTGCTTGCGACGAAAGGCGGCATCATCTTCGACCCTCATATATGCTAAGGTTCGAGCTCGAACGTCTTCGAAAGTATCTGGGGGATACTTGGTCAGATCGATATATAGACCTGAACTATCGTCTAGACCACGCTTATAAGCTTCGATCGCAGTTTTGATGTCACAATTGGGGATACTGATCATTTCGGCATTTAATCTATTGAAATAACTTCGAATAGACTCATTGGTCTACTACACGACATAGTACAGATCACTAGTCTGCTTTTCCATCTTACGGCTGTTGGCGAATTGTCGGGAGAATTGGTTGACCAATTCGGCGAACGACCCGATAGATTTGGGTTTGAGATTGATCAACCACTGGAGAGCTGGACCAGTGAGAGTCGCCCCGAAACTCTTGCACATGCATACTTCCTAGTACATGTGTGGAATCGAGATCGTCCACATGAGCTGCTTATACTGCACGACATGCACGGTTGGATCGGTCACACCCGAATACTTGGGAGTGAAGGCCGGAATGTTATACTTCTTTGGGACCTCGACGGTGGCGATCTCGTCGATGAAGGGCGACGCATGATACCCCGAGCGAAGCTCGACGTCGACAGGCACGGCTGCCCCAGGCAACTTGACGCGCTCATTTTGGTCTTCTAACATCTTCAAACGCTGGGCGACGGGATCGTTAAGATCAGGATTTGCCCCTGTCGAGGGATTGGTCCCTGGACTAGTGCCATTACCATGCGACGAACCATTGGTGTCCTCGTTGAATGGAACAAAATATGGCTGCGACCCATAGTAGAATTGTTGCGGTCCATTCTGAAACGATTGTGGTCCATGCTGAAATGGCTGCGATCTCTGCTGGAAAGATTGCGATCCTTGCTGGAAAGGTTGCGGACCACTTTGGAACGGCTGGGAAAACGGCTGGGATCCATTCTGAAATGGCTGGGCGCCACCTTGCCATGGTTGGGATCCATTGTTCAAGGGTGGTGGTCGAATGTGCTGAGGGGGAATCTGCCCAGACTGGGGATTTGGAATGAACGGACCCGGCTGCTGATTCTGCATGAATGGACCTGGATGCTGATTCTGTGCGGACGAGCCTGGTCCCAGACCTGGATTCTGGATGAATGGTCTAGGACCATTCTGGGGTCCAAAAGGATTCCTTAGCCGCGCGATCTCTTCAGCTGCTTTGCGATTCTGCTCTGCCATTGCATTGAGTTGATTCCTGGCAACCTCGAGCTCCTGATACATCTGAGCGACGGCTTGCTGCGGATTTCCAGGGGCTGCCATTTTTCTGCAACAGAAAATAGAAGAAACTCCAAGAAACTATTAGTAGAATGCACGTTCGTCGAGGATTTTCTCTAGATGTAGTCCCACGGATGGCGCCAAACTGTTAATGCCAAAAATCGCACCAAAGGGATAACTTAAGGTCGATGTGGACTTAAACAACTAAAGAAAGAATCTTTCGACGAGACGTGCGGCGATAAATAAAATAAAGAAACAAGGGATTTGATGACGCAGGAAAAATCTCAAACGAGGAAAAAACCTGCGGAGGACACTGGGTGTCGTCGCTATACTATGGTCGCGAATCAGGGGCGATGTCCTTGGATACTGGTGTCGATCGTACAACGATTACAATACAGATGAAGAAAATGCTTTGAAATGTAAAGTACAAGTGTTTGAACGTAAAAACAGGTGTTTGTCGTGTACGAAACAAAGTGTGAACTGCTGGTCGAGAGCTGTTGTCGTGCGTCGAGAGCGATACTTAGAATAATGGTTCTTCACTTCAGGTGTTCTTGAATATTGCTTTGGTTGTTAATCGCCGGATATTCGATGTCTTGAAATGTTGATTGAGCTTGATATTTATAGTGTTCGCGTCCTTAGCTTCATCCATAAATGATCCTTTAATGGCCTTAACGGTTGGAAACGGTCGCCGTAGTAATGATCTTCGCCCGTTACGGTCGCCGGCTGTTTAATGATTGCGTCGGTTATAGTCATTGCTCCTTAATGACTTTGACTCCTGCATTAAAAACTTAACAGTCATGGTTAACGTTAGTTTGCTCGAGGTCGCATGGTTCTATGTGACGGTCGTGCGGGACAGGCGACGCTATGGTTGAGTGTCGCGAGGAACTCTCGACTTACCTTTTAGGAGGGACGACGGAGGTTTTTTGGGTCTTCGTCGGGGCCTTATCTTAATACAAGATATAGTCCTTAATCATACGTCTTACTTGTTCTGGTCGCGGTCGAGCGACGTGATTTTTTGCCCAAACAACTACTGACTTAAGCATCGATGGGTCATTGGTTAGCCAACGACCAACCCATGACATTGTTTTATCGCAGAATCGCACGACAGTAGTCACCAAGTCTACTATATGATTTTAATTTCGCATGGTCGCACGACGTAAATAATTAAGTCCATGACTTGATCATTCTCCTGCAGGAACACATGATTCAAGTTTATCGTATGATCAAATCATACGATCGTAAGGTCTAACGACCCCACAATCTAAGTTCTTCAACTTAGAAAAATTTCATGTTCTGAACGAATGCTTTGATCGCATGCGCTTATGTTTGCTTACACGATATAGAAATATGAAAGTCTTATGACTTACGTTCTAATCGTAGTATTACAATAGATGCCCAAGTCGCACGACTCTTTGTACCTAATGAATTTTTACAGTCGATATTACATATGTCCATGACATGTATGAGTCAAAATAATACTCAGGTTCAATAGAAAGGTAAACTTTTTTACCTTTCATCGCTAAAGCAAAACCTACACAACGTAACATAGGTCTCTAACGACCATATCGGCTCGGATCGCCAGACCATAGGTCTTTAAAATGACCATATCGGCTCGGAACACCAGAACATATGTCTCTAACGACCGTATCGGCTGTGAACGCCAGATCGCAGGACCACGTCGACCGAGAACATCAACCCGACGACATGGGTCCATGTCTCCTCGATAGGAAAACATTCCCTGAAAGACGGGAGCAAATATTTTTCTAGGTGAGGAAACAACGTCGTCCCGTCTAGGACACCATCGGCCGATGACCCGTCCCCCTTATCGGCAGACGCTGGGGACAACACCTTGGACACTAGCTTCATCACTGTCGCCGGAAGCGCCAAACTTGCTGGTGTCGCGTCCATCGCGCCTGGACGGCTGGATGACGCCTTCGCCTCTTTAGGCGTGACAATTCTCGACGAAATGTCAGCCCTCGAAGACTGTTCCTTCAGAAAATCGTCTTCTTCAAAGATTCCCGACCCAGCTGTCGGGGCATTCTTTATCCTTTCCCAGCCTTGAAGGGCAGGCACAACTTGCGTCACCTTCTTTGATGATCGACACGCGTTCCCGTCCTTTCGTATACCCAGACGGATCGTCGATGTCTAGCGTCAACAACTGATAAGCATCATCGCGCGACAGTATGATGTCACAACTTTTCAACTTCTCGTTCAGTTAAAGGCGAACCGGTCTAGTTCCACGACAACCGGGTAAGTCCCTCAACCCAAGTCACAAGTCTAAGCGTTCGACAAGCAAAATTTGAAACTTAAACTTGACATTCAATTTTCAAATTTTGGGGGCAAACTGTTTGGGCAAAAAATCACGTCGCTCGACCACGACCAGAACAGGTAAGACGTATGATTAGGGACAATATCTTGTATTAAGATAAGGTCTCGACAAAGACCTAGAACACCATCGTCGTTCCTCATAAAAGGTAAGTCGAGAGTTCCTTACGACGCTCGACCATAGCGTCGCCCGATCCGCACGACTATTATATAAGGACGTGCGACTTCGACCAAAGCTAACGTTAACCATGACCGTTTGTTAAGTGTTTAATGCAGGAATAAAAGTTATTAAGGAGCAACGACTATAACCGACGCAATCATTAAACAGCCGGCGACCGTAACGGACGAAGATCATTACTCCGGCGACCGTTTCCAACCGTTAAGGCCATTAAAGGAGCATTCATGGATGAAGCTAAGGACACGAAGACTATAAATATCAAGCTCAATCAACATTTAAAGACATCGAATATCCGACGATTAACAACCGAAGCAATATTCAAGAACACCTGAAGTGAAGAACCATTATTCTAAGTATCGCTCTCGACGCACGACAACAGCCCTCGACCAGCAGTTCACACTTTGTTTCGTACACGACAAACACCTGTTTTTACGTTCAAACACTTGTACTTTACATTTCGAAGCATTTTCTTCATTTGTATTGTAATCACTGTACGATCGACACCAGTATCCAAGGACATCGCCCCTGATTGGCGACCATAGTATAGCGACGACACCCCCTGTCGTCCGCAGGTTTTTTCCTCGTTTGAGGTTTTTCTTGCGTCATCAAATCCCTTGTTTCTTTATTTTATTTATCGCCGCACGTCTCGTCGAAAGATTCTTTCTTTAGTTGTTTAAGTCCACATCGACCTTAAGTTGTCCCTTTGGTGCGATTTTTGGCATTAACAGCTATGGCATAAGAGGCTCTCTCATCTAAACTTCAAGACACTGAATACTCTTTCTTCAAAAGAGTTAGTCACTGGTCTACCTCAACACTCATACTCCAAAGAGTCCTTATGTTCAGCGTGTGAGAAAGGCAAACAGACCAAAGCAAGCTTTAAGTCAAAGCAAGTTTCCTCAGTGTCATATCCTCTACAACTTCTCCATATGGATTTTTTTGGCCCTGTTAACAAACAATCCATCGTTGGAAAGAAATATACGCTGGTCATAGTTGATGAATTCTCTCGCTATACATGGGTTATGTTTCTCCGTTCTAAGAGTGACACCCTGAAGAACTCATCACCTTTGTTCGGAAGATGGAAACCCTGAACAACTTGACCGTTCGCTCAATAAGGAGTGATCATGGGACTGAATTCAAAAACAGTTCTCTTGATTCCTTCTTTGAGAGTAAGGGTATTTCTCACAACTTTTCATCAGGGAGAACACCGAAACAAAACGGAGACGCTGAAAGAAGAAATAGAACAATTATTGAAGCTGCACGTTCAATGCTCAGCGATTCTCACCTGCCTACTCAGTTTTGGGCAGAAGCTGTCAACACTGCTTGTTTTACGCAAAACAGGTCGCTGTTAGTCAAAAGATTCAATAAGACAGCCTATGAACTTTTTCAGGGGAGAAAGCCTTCAATTAGCTTTCTTCACATCTTTGGATGTAAGTGTTTCATACTGAACAACAGAGATGCCCTTGGAAAGTTTGATCCTAAGGCTGATGATGGAATCTTTCTTGGATATTCTTCAATCTCCAAAGCCTTCAGAGTCTTCAATCGAAGAAGACAAACTATAGAAGAAACTATTCACGTCACTTTTGACGAATCCCGTTCAGCAAACTCTAAACCGTCTGCTGATACTGAAGAACTGAATCAATGGATGTTTTCTCATCTTGGTGATTCAGTAGATATTCCCACTCCTCATACTCATGAAGTTGAAGATGATAGTCCTACTATCATCCCAAATATGCAGAATAGTGAAGCCGAAACATCATGGGTCTCAGTTGTTCCTTTAAACACTATTCTTGCTTCTGAACCAAATGTCTCAGAAATTCCATCTACTTCTCAGCAATCAGTGAATGAAATGACAAATGCACCTACTCCTCTCTTAGCTGATATACCAGAAGCTGCTGAAGCCTCATCTTCAGCTCCTCCAGTTCAGGTTGAGTCAGCGCCTCACGCTTCGGCTCAGCGATGGACTGTAAATCACCCAATTGATCAAATTCTTGGTGATCCAAACGCTGGTGTTCAGACTCGACGAAGTGCAGGTAATATTTGTTTATTTGTTAACTTTATTTCTTTGATTGAACCAAAGAAAATAGATGATGCCCTCAAAGATCCAAACTAGGTCAGCGCCATGCAAGAAGAGCTGACTGAATTCGAAAGAAACAAAGTTTGGAAACTTGTTCGAAAACCAACTGACAAGACAGTGATAGGCACTAAATGGGTCTATCGAAACAAGTTGGACGAACATGGAACTGTAACCCGCAACAAGGCTCGACTTGTTGCTCAGGGATACAGACAAGAGGAAGGCATAGATTACGACAAAACATTTGCTCCAGTAGCAAGACTAGAATCTATTCGTCTATTCTTAGCATACGCTGTACACGGAGACTTCAAAGTATATCAGATAGATTTTAAGTCAACGTTTCTAAATGGAAAGCTGAATGAAGAAGTCTATGTGGAACAACCTCCAGGATTCTCAGATCCTAAGCGTCCAGGTTATGTTTATAAACTGGATAAGGCACTTTATGGCTTAAAGCAAGCTCCACGTGCATGGTATGACACTCTCTCTACCTATCTCCATATTGAAAAATTTGAGCGTGGTAAAATCGATAAGACTCTATTCTTCAG
Organism: Saussurea involucrata; assembly: GCA_033807775.1. Taxonomy (NCBI): domain Eukaryota; kingdom Viridiplantae; phylum Streptophyta; class Magnoliopsida; order Asterales; family Asteraceae; genus Saussurea; species Saussurea involucrata. The sequence continues at coordinate 50,377,620 of CM066317.1, read as the reverse complement.
GAAAGTAAAAGGTCATATTATTCTTGTTCAGATATATGTTGATGACATTATATTTGGTTCTACTAACCCTGACCTTTGTACTCGTTTCGCTGATAGACTGAAAGATGAGTATAAAATGAGCATGATGGGTGAGCTAACATATTTCCTTGGTCTTCAGATAAAGCAAAATGAAAAAGGAACTTTCATTAATCAGGGAAAGTATGTTAAAGGTATGCTAAAGAAATTTGATTTAACTCAGAGTTCAGCTATGAAAACCCCTATGGCACCACCGCTGACACTAGACACGGATCCAAATGGAATACTTGTTAATGTCATGCTGTACCATGGGATGATCGGCTCTCTTTTGTATCTTACAGCTAGCCGACCCGATATTATGTACGCAACCTGTTTGTGTGCACGATATCAAGCTGAACCTAAGGAATCTCATATGATCGCTGTAAAGCGAATTTTTCGATACCTTAAGGGTAATGCGAACCTAGGTCTTTGGTATCCTAAAGACTCAGGGTTTGATCTAATCGCCTATTCAGATAGTGATTTTGCAGGTTGCAAATTGGATAGGAAAAGCACCACAGGAGGCTGTCAGCTCCTGGGTGGAAAGCTGGTGAGTTGGATAAGTAAAAAGCAAAATTCAGTGTCCACCTCCACAGCTGAAGCTGAGTATGTAGCCGCTGGAAGCTGTTGTTCTCAGGTCTTGTGGATGAGAAATCAACTACTAGACTATGACCTTCAACTCTCAAATATTCCAATCTATTGCGACAGCACAAGTGCCATCGCTATAGCCAACAATCCAGTGCTACACTCAAAGACAAAACACATCGAAATCAGGTATCATTTTTTCAGAGATCATGTGATGAATGGTGATATAGAACTTCACTTTATCCCAACTGATTATTAGTTAGATGATCTGTTCACTAAGCCTCTTGATGAGACAAGATTCAACTTTCTCATCAGCGAGCTTGGAATGCTGAACTTTGAAGAGTAAAATCTTCAGCGGTTCACATTTGATCAGCGATAGGATAAAATCAACTTGTATAACCCATTCTATCATTCTCTCTCTGAACATAATTGATTCGCTGATGTCAAGGTATGTTTTTCTCTCGCTGACAATCGAATGAAAATGCAAGATTTCAAGACAAATTGCATCGCTGAATATCTCTTCCTTAATCAGCGATACTTTGAAATTTCTAAAACCAACACTGATATTTCTATTCAGTGCTTCATGTTTTCAAAAGTGTCCCCGAGCTTTCAAAACCTCAGAGACATCCTAAAATATGAAAGGACAGTTGTGACGTCATCGCAACGGATAAGCCCTGACACGTTCTTTTTTTGACACACGTTTGCACGTTTCATTTACCTTCCAATCAAATGCAAACACGTGTCCGTGTCATGATGAAAAACTTTCCCGCTCTAGTTTCTCTCTCTCTCTAATCTCACTATATAAACAAATTTTGGGTTTATATTTTTCCTTTACGCGAACAACTTCTTCCTCAAGAAAACTATTGTTGCATTTTTGCTCTCAAGTTTTCAAGAACTATTTATCTTCTTCTTCTTCAACGAACCAGGTTAATATTTCTTTTATTTACCTGCTTCTTAAAACTTGTTAATGATCTTCTCATTGTTTTTACAAGATCAAACAAAAGAACTTTTTCAAAAATGAAATCATTTCTTTCATGGTTTTATGAACACAACCTTTCATGGTTGTTCTTCAAGTTTAAAAGCAAATATCTTAAACTTGTTCTTCATACGTTTTTCCAGAATCCTAATCCTCAAAGGAAACTGGAAAACAAGACTTTTTATTGGGTTTGCATTTCTTCTTCAAAAACAAGAAAACCCTAATCTTCATTAAGACATTTTTGTCTGAATGAAATGGACAAAATTCGAACCATCTTATTGGAAAATCTTTCCACATTAAGATTATTCTTATTTATTATATCTTTGGTTGAACTGATAATACAGCAATGGCATCAACTAATATTCCAACTGCTGAGAACACTGCTGCTGCTGAGGAACTGGAAATCACCAAGGCTCCTCAGGTCAAGTTCACGCTTGAGGAACTTGATTGGACAAAAACAAACAACCTCTATGCGCTTTTCGAGTTTCCTCCTCGAAAGCAAGTCACACATCTGAATGATGCTGTGAATTTTCTGAGTTCTGGTATTCTGCCAGACACACTCAGCTACCATCGACCAAAGACCCCTCAAAGAAAATCGATTGCATCCTCTGTGACACTGATTTTGGCACCATAAAAATCACCCCTGCCATTATCCGAAAAGAACTGAGCCTTCCCATCGCCACAAAAGATAAACCCTTTGTTTCTCTCCCTGACCACAAGAAACACGCTGATAGGGAAGCCATCACTGCATTCTTTGATGCAAATGGTTATGTATGGGAAACTGGGAGGGACAAGAAGCCTGAGAAGAAACTGACCCTCATCAAGAAATCTAAAATGCCCAGCGAGATGAACTTCATCTTCGCACACTTGATAAGCTGCATAACTACAAAGACCGGCTCCTCTGATCAAGCCGCTCAACCTCAACATGCAATGGGCTATGCATTGCTGAAAGGTCTTCATGTTAACTGGGCCTCGATAATCTACGATGATCTAGTGCTCAAAGTAGACTTTTCCGCTGACCGACCATCGTGGGTTCCATATCCTAGATTCATCATCGTCGTCTTCCAAACCGGCCTGAAGGACAACTACCCAAAAGTAGGAGACCTGAAACTCTCTCAGGTTGGCCCTAAGGTACTCGACTTCAAACCAGTGGAAAACGAGGTACGTCTCTCTACTCTCTTAACTCTTCTAAATCCTCCTTCTTCTACTTCTGCAGCTCCTTCAGTGGAAAAACCCACCGCTGATACCCCAGCTGCAACCTCTATTCCTTCTAGAAAAAGGAAACACTCTACTACCCAACTTGGTTCCAAAAGAACTAAGAAAACCAAGGAGCAACCCCAACAATCTCATGCTGAAGACTCCTCAGCTCATCTTGAAGAGCTGATGGAACGTTCAGTGGTACGCTCTGCCACAGCTGAACAAGCCACCCATTCCATCCCAGCTTCAGCGTCTCTAAATGTTGAAGTTATAAACTTGGAATCGACCCAACCTCCTTCAGTCTCTCACAGGACTGAAGAAGTGATTCTCAGCGGATCCAACGCTGACCCACACACCCAACCATCATTCTCAACCTTCGCTTCTCTCTCTACTCCATTGGACTCTAATCCAGTTTTCACCACGATCACTAGAGCACCCGTCATTCTTCCAGAAGCTAAAGCTGATACTTTTCAAGGAATGATGGATGCAGGACCTGCAGGAATGTCCATGCGTACACGCACTCTAGCTGACGACATGGAACTCTTTTCAGGACACAAAAGTTTTGACGACTTCACCAACCCTCCTGCAGGTATACACCAACCCATATACACTGTAACTAAACCCCAAACTTCTGAGCTTTCCTTTGTTCACATGTACTTATCTGTTACAGGTCCTAATTTGGGAGACATCAACGCCTCTCTGAAGAACCTGGATACAAAGCTGACAGGTCTCACCACTACTCTCACAGTCAACTCTTCAGCTGTAACAAACGCTGGAGAGAATCTCAACAAGCTGACAAAAGTGGTGGAACAGAAAGCCTCCAAATATGATTTGGAGAAGGTTGATGGTACTCTTGGTGACTTTGCCAAAGTTCTTGCTGACATCTACACAGACTACTCCTCTCTCAAAACAATAGTTCAAACCATGTCCAGCGATGTTATAACGCTGAAGACATCGGTTGGAAATCTTCAGGGAGATATGTCTGCTGTAAAGACTGATGTGAGTTCAGTAAAGACTGACGTAAGTTCAGTGAAGACGATGGTACATCAGATCCTCGAACGCATGAACGCCCCTGCCCCTGCACCTTCGCATTTTACTCCGGCGGATCATGCTGAACTTTTCAAGATCACTCCTGCTATTACTGGCCTAGAAGACAGAGTAGCAGCGATTGAAAATTATATTGGGATCCCTAGCCAAGAAAACAGGGAACCAACACCATCTGCTGAGTTATCGCATTCCTCCCCCACTCATCATGAGGAAGGTAGGGGGAAGAACTCTGAAGACCTTCCCCATGATGAATCTATCGAGGGGGAGAACACTGAAAACCTTTCCTCTACTGAAGAGGGGGAGAAGACAAATGAAGAAACAACTGCTGGACCTTAGGGAGATGAAAACCCTGAGGGAACCGAGAAGCTTACCTCTGTATCAGAGGGGGAGCAACTCGAAGAAGCTGCTGAAGAATCTGAATCTGAAGCTGAAGACGATGAAGCTGTCGACATCTTTGACGACGAACCATCTTCTTCTTCAAAGAATGATGATGATGACGATGATGATGATGACTCCTTTATCGTCAAGCCTGTTCAGAGGACTACATCTCTTAAAGGGATCTTGATAAACGAACCTTCAGGGTAGCGGACCAAGATAAAGCCTACAGCATCTGAAGCTGACAAAGGCAAAAACAAAGGCCTCGCTGAAGAAGACAATCTGACGATCTTGCTTCCAAAGCCAGTTTGTAAGGTACACTACCTTCTACTTCCTTACACTGCATCCCTCCTCTTTCTATACACATTATCAGCTCTACTATCCACAATAAGCCTATACACTTAAACCCATTTCTTTTCTATGTTCTACCCAAGTTCTTATTCGTAAGATCGATGTGTTTCAGCTAGTCCTCTCCCCTGTTTGAGGATATCGCTGAAGTTTCTATAGCTGTGACTTCACCAACAATAATCCCAGTCTTGGATTTGATCTCTGAGACTGATGAACCTGAAGAACAGACGCTCTCTCTCACAAAAACAGACCTTCCTTGGCTCCTCAAAAGCTGAGTGAAGAGGATCAAGAAAAGAGAGATGCAATGATCAAGAGATTCGAATATCAGCGAATCATTCTGAAGCGTGATCAACTTCCTTCTATTCCTCCAAAGTTCAGACTTTCACAAAAGGAATACAAGGATCACCTCAGAGAGCTGAAAGGTTAATCGCTGAAAGAAGGGAAGCTGAAGAAAAAGAAAGAGAACTCGCCATCCAGCTTACTCAAGAATCAGCTATGGGAAGACGCCAAAAAGATCGTTGAAGAAAAGAGAACTGTATCTCAATCTACTTTAACCTGGTGCAAATAAAAGATACACTTCAGATATCCTCCTGCCAGAATCAACAAGGTACGTATCACTGGAAAATCAACCCTCACAGTTTCAATCGCGGAAATCGAGATATTCAGAGAGAACGGACAGTACGAAAAATTCTATGCTGAAGCCATCATGAAGTACGGTGTTTCTGAATGGTTGGAGACCAGATTAGCCATCCAGAAGTCTCAATCTAAGTACAAGGATCATTTCGAAAAGCTGATAAATCAACAGATCGACTTAGCCTCTTCTTGTGTGGATATTCCTCCTCCCCCTCCTCTCGCAAATCAGAAAAGAAGGGCCTCTGCAAAGAAAAAGTCTAAACCTTCAGACTCAGGTCCTCTTATACAGAACAAAACAGGTATTGGTTTTTCTCGTGCTGAAGTTCTTGGTCCAGAACCTGACCTTTCCGCACTTGACACATCTCTTCCTCCTGATGAGACTTTCATCCCTAGGAAAGTCATAAGCAAACCCTATGGGATATTCTTTATTGACTATGGTGGACGACAACGTTTTCAATGTATCTCTGAGGTTCCCATCACTCCCATCGAACAGCTGAAAGATCTCATCTACTGGTGTGTATTCAAACGCGACATTCAGGCACGACATCTTAAACCCTTGATTTTTTAAGAAGCTCTGAACAAAGGGAATCAAGGAGTAAATGTCCCTGACTGGATGATTCCCACATCAAAGACCCTTGATGAACTTCTCATTAAGGAAGAACCTCTATAAGCTGATAGGATCGCCTTATTTTTCTATTTTATCAGTTATTCTTTTGTACTTGTAATTTATTTCGCTTGTACTAATAATCTTTCCACTTCCCTTTGTAATCTGATACGAAGTTTAAAGAAAGATTTCTGCGAAAGTACTTTACTCCATAAGTACTGAAAAGAGCCCAAAAAACAGTAAAAGGGACAAATGTTTTATGAGTTCTTTTTATCCTTATGTTTTCATTAAATAGCAATTTTCTCTGTTGCTATGTCATAATCAAATAGGGGGAGATTGTTGATCCAAACCCTCAGTGATTTGATAATGACCCTCTCTTAAATACTTAGTGAAAATTGTAAGTAAACAATATGTATCAGAGTTTCACTATCGCTGATAAGTACTAAGACCTTACAGTACCGCTAATAGGAACTCTCGCTCTTTAGATTAAACATTCAGCGAACACTGTTCACCATAATGCTCTGAGCCTGTTCAGTCCTTATGGTGATCGCTGATAAGTTAGTTGTTTACTTATGATCCCTGAAAACAAGTTTCACGTCAACATAGGTTCTACGCTGAAGTCGAAGATCAAGCTCAAGAACCAGCGACAAGTCTCCTAATGAACTGATGCGGATCAGCGAAGACTCAGATTTGTCCACTCAACGTGAAGTATCAAGTACAAGACTTCAGCTATCGCTGAACTTTGTCATTCACTAATATAGAATGATAAAGCGCTGAATCAATGAAAGCTGATCATGAAGTCCTCCATACAAAGTACTTTTGTCTTAACCACCCTTGCACGACTCCGTACGATATGTCAGAAAAGAACCTCCTTATTGTCTGAAATCGTACAACCACTATGATACTACACTGTTCAAACATGCGGCTACTAAGGTTGTCTACAAAGGTCAATGACATACAACCAATGAGATGCTACCACGTGTAAAGTAAAAACTGCCATGCATTAAATGCATGCAGTATATAAGAAGGACTCCAGCTTCATTTTTGAAGCGCTTGCTAACTCTGGTCAAGTCATCTTTCTTATCTTGAGATATGTTATTATTAGTAATTTCCTTCTCTTTCTTAGTGCAAGAAACTTAGTGTTCCAACTTATTTAGATTTAGGTTTATCCTTAATCTTGTTCTGCAACAAGCTGTAAATTGTTAATGATTTATCAATAAACAATTTAGAAAAGTAAAATCTGTGTGTTTGTATTCAACCCCCCCTTCTACAAACTTGTATAGCCCTTCGGGACCAACACCCATGATTAGAGCTTCGTACTCCGCCTCGTTGTTAGTAGCTTTGAAACTGCATCGTATGGAGTACACCATCTTGCCCCCTTGTGGGGACTTTAAAACGACACCAAGGCCGACTCCTCTGGAGTTTGAGGAACCGTCGACATGGAGTATCCAGGTCGTGTCGCTTATAGTCGGCACAGTACAAATTTTGGTATGTGCTTCTTTTCTAGTTCGGGACTGAAATCAGCGACGAAATCAGCCAAGACCTGTGACTTTATTGTCGTGCGTGGCTTAAAGTCGATATCGTAGCTGCTGAGGTATATACTCCATTTCCCTAGTCGCCCTGATAGTTCAGGTTTTCTTAAGATCGACTTAAGAGGAAAGCTTGTCACGACGGTGATGGGATGGGATTCAAAGTAGTGTCTTAACTTCTTTGCTGTTGTCATGAGCGACAAAAGTAATTTCTCCTTAGACGTATACCGGGTCTCTGCGTCCAATAGAGACTTACTGACGTAGTAAATCGGCATTTGCTGCATGTCGTCTTCTCTAGTTAAGAAGGCACTTACGGAGTGAGGACTTACGGCGAGGTACAGTTGTAGGACCTCGTGTTCTTCTGGTTTCAAAAGTAATGGTGGGACGGCCATATATTCTTTCAATCGTTGTAATGCAAGCTCGTGATCGTCCGTCCAGTCGAAGCCCTTGTTTTTTCTTAAGACGTTATAGAACATACGGCATTTGTCCGACGATCGTGATATAAAGCGATTTAGGGCGGCCACATAACCCGTGAGTCGTTGGACCTCCTTGAAATTTCTGGGCGACTTGATGTTCATCAAGGCCTTGATTTGATCCGGGTTTGCCTCTATGCCTCGCCGCGTGACCATATAGCCCAGGAATTTCCCAGCGCTTACTCCGAAGGAGCATTTCGTGGGATTTAATTTCATTTGGTATTTTCGCAGTATGTCGAAGGATTTCTTCAGGTGATCAATATGATTGGTCGCCCGCTTGGACTTGACAAGCATGTCGTCAATGTAGACTTCCATGGTGTCGCCAAGATGCTCTTTGAACATCTTGTTAACCAATCGCTGATAAGTCGAACCTGCATTCTTCAGACCAAAAGGCATAACTTTGTAACAATAGATGCCTTTGTCTGTCATGAAAGCAGTCTTCTCTTGGTCTATGTCGTGCATCAATATCTGGTTATACCCAGAATACGCATCCATAAACGTCAGGAGTTCATATCCTGCGGTCGCGTCGATGTGGGGTAGTGGAAACGGATCTTTTGGACATGCCTTATTAAGGTCTGTGAAGTCGATGCAGACGCGCCATTTCCCATTCTTCTTTTGTACGACCACGACATTGGCTAGCCAATCGGGGTATTTTACCTCTTTGATCTTCCCAGTCTTAAGCAAGTTGTCGACCTCATCGTTGATCACTTTATTTCGCTCAGGAGCGAACTTTTGACGCATTTGCTTTACCGGTTTAAAAGATGGGTCGACGTTCAGCTTGTGGGATATGACATTGGGGTCTATTCCCACCATGTCCTCGTGCGTCCAAACGAAACAGTCAGCATATTCCTGCAAAAAGGAGATTAGTTGACTTTTTATAGCAGGATCTAATGATGCCCCCATGAAGACAATCTGATCAGGCTTTTTCTGATCCAGGATGACTTCTTCCAAACGATAGTCATTTGAGGATTCAGGGGTATCCTGGATCTGTGATTGCCGCGCTGCAGGATCTGATTGGGCTGTCATTATCCTGGAAACAACAAAAACTTTTCGAGATGGTTAGAGTGATGTATGCGATGGTCTGAGATTTTCTCTAGATGGGGTCCCACGGATGGCGCCAAACTGTTAATGCCAAAAATCGCCCAAAAGAACAACTTAAGGTTGATGTGGACTTTTAACAACTAAAGAAACGTATCTCAAGACCAAGCAACACAATCACAAGGAAAAAGTAAACGAGACAAGATATTTGTTGACTTGTGAGGGTCGACGGTGCACTATAGTCGCCAAACAGGGGCGAAAGTCCTTTCGTAACAAGTGTTTTGTGTACAACAGATTACAAATAAATGTAAAAATAGACTTAGTCGTGTGTAAATGACGTGTTTCGTGTGTTAATCGTGCGAAATAAACTGCTGTCGTGCGAAGGTTGCCTTAGCGATATTTGTTCGAATGCCTTCTAGATTGTTGTGTTTTCGATGTGAAATTGTACATAGAATAAATGGAGCAGATGTAGTTCAGATGAGGTTCGATAGCTTTTGAGTGTAGAGCAGGCCTTTATATAGCTTTCACCGGTCATTGAATGTGTCTTTATGGCTTGCTTTGTAACCGCTGTCGGGCTTTAAATGTAATTGATGACTCGTCCGTTACTGGCCGTTTGCACCATTAATGCTCGTGGACCTGCATTAATGAACAAAAGAAACGGTGCTGACTGTTAACGGTTAGTAATATCGTACGACCATCATAAGTCTCATACGTCGGTCGTACGGAACGTACGACCAACACAAAAGTGTACGGCCGAGTTTACGTCCATAAACAACCTGTAAGACCGTATCTAAATGCAAGAGTGGTCTTATGGAAATGTTATCTGAGTTTTCTAGCGTCGGTCGTGAGGTGTGATTTTTTACCCAAACAATAGTCAATGCACATCCGCATCGATCCATCTTTCTTCTTGACAAAAAGTACCGGCGCTCCCCAGGGTGATGAGCTAAGGCGTATGAATCCCTTGTCCAGCAACTCCTGCAACTGTGTCATCATTTCCTTCATCTCCGCCGGTGCCAACCGATATCGCGCACGCGCTATCGGTGCCGCGCCAGGCATCAATTCAATTCTAAACTCGACTTGACGATCCGAGGGTAAACCCATCAGGTCATCCGAAAATACCTCCAGAAACTCACTCACCACAGGAACATCTTCTATTCCCTTCTTCTCTTTCTTAGCATGTAACACATATGCTAGAAACCCCTGACACCCCATCTCCAAACAATGCCTCGCCTTCATCACCGGGATAAGGCAGGACTTACGCTTACGCCTATCCCCGTAGATTACTACTTCAGACTTATCCGGCAACGTGATAAGAACCATCTTCTTATTGCACACAATGCTAGCGCTATTACTAGCCAACCAATCCATTCCTACCACAACATCAAACTCTCCCATACCCATCAGGTATAAACGCAAAGGAAAAGTGTGACCCTCTACTTCGATACAACACCCCTCATACACTTCCCCCACCAAGACACGACTATCGTCTGCAATCTCAACTTCGAAACCACACTCTAACCATTTAGGTATCACATGCAGACACCGAGCAAAGACCGGCGATACAAACGAACGGTTTGCACCCGAATCAAACAACAATTTAGTAAGTTTCGAATTAACAAGAAATGTACCTGTTACCACATCAGGAACAACAAACGCCTCCTCCGCCGACATGTGGAAATCTCTAGATTTCGCTCGAGCTGGTTCCGCTTTCCTCTCTCCACCCCTTCCTCCTTGACCTCCACCAGAACCACCCGAATATCCCTTTCTCAACTGCGGGCAATCATGTTTGATATGATCTGGAGAGCCACACAAATAACACGCTCTCAGGTTAGAACACTCTCGCGCTAGGTGCCCCAGTTTCCCACACTTATAACAACCATCAGGTTCAAAGAAGCACTCACCACGGTGCACCTTGTTACACTTCCCACAAGGTCTATCACCAAACCTCGGTCCCACCCGCAGCTCGGGTTTAGAGACCTTAGACCTCTTCGCGTCCCAAACGGGTGCATCCCACTTTCTCTTATCCACACTCTTTTCCGCCTAAAATGTTGCGGGGCCACGATTCTGCACCAGCTCCCTTATACTGCTCTTCAGCCCCCAAACATACCTTTCAACACGTCTTTCCTCAGTAGGCACATATACCTCAGCAAATTGTGCCTTCTCAATGAACTTAGAGGTGTATTTGTGCACGGTCACCGACCCCTGCTCAAGCCCCAGAAACTCTTCTTCCAATTTCTTTATCGCCGCCAACGGGAAAAACTGGGCCTTAAACCTTCTAGTGAACGTTTCCCATGATGTTGTCTTCGCCACTTCCGAACCCTTACCTTCTGTCTCAACATCCCACCAAAAGATTACGTCTGCCTTCAGTATTGACATAGCAAACAACACATTATCTCCTTCAGCACACTTGCTTGTGTCGAACGCCAACTCCATCTCACGAACACATATCATCGCCAATACCGGATTACGTTCCCCACTGAAAGATGGAGGCTTGCAGGACACGAAGGTTTTGAAGGTACACCCTTCACTGCCTTTGACTACACTGCCACGAACGGGGTAACTTGGGAGTGATCTCCCATTTCAGTTTTAGGTAATCTAGATGCATCCGTCTTAGTCGCATTCCCACTAGTAGTCTTCCCCTCCGATGTAGACCCAGTTTGATGCTTCAACAATGCTTGCAAAGTTTCTTGCAGTTTGCCCATCTCAGCAGTGAATTTCTCTTCAGTCACAAAAGCCTGGTTATGGTTTTGCCTTGGGCTCTGTGACTGACTCCCCTTCCCCGAAGCGGTGCTCTCGATTTGGGTCGGATCGCGCACCTCCGGTGCTCCTGCACTCTTAGCCCGACGAACGGTCGGCGCTTTCTTCCCACCTCGTGTCACCACACCAGTTCCTACTGCCTGGGTGGCAGCTCGTCGGGGTGCCCTTCCTCGACCCCTTCCATGGCCTCCGCCCCTTCCGCGGATAGCCGTCTGCCTCTGAGGATTCAGTGGTCCATCCTCCAGAATCACCTCCTCACGGATTTCCCCCCCAACTGGCACAGTGCCCACAACAGGCACATATCTACTTCTCAAACTTCGCTCTAACATTCTCGAATACTGAAACATCAACAATAACATAGCTTAACAACAATCCTAAAATAACAAGGCAAGGATAAGCACCATCATGCACCTGTAAATTCACAATTACATTGCCCAGGTGTAATCCCGAACTTACCTTACATGGTAGTTCTCACCACCCTATTATTCGCGTTTCCCAGTGAGGTCTTCCTAGGCCTTCCTACGTTCTCAGTTGTACTCCCTAGTCCTACAGTTTAAGTTTAGGCTCACCCGGTCACCTAAATCTCTTAAACTAGCGCTCTGATACCTACTGCAACAACCGACACCAAAAGATGCCAAAAGGAACATCATATTTAAAAATAAACTGCCAAACATGGCCCACAACTAACAGAGTCAAAACTTCAAAACTTGGGTTTGCGGAATAATCCTAATTACAACTGAGAACATTTAACTATTAACTGCAAAAGGGAAAAGTCCTCTAGTGCCACTAACATATGCCCGCGCTCATAACTTCTCCTTCCCACTAGCTGAGCTCACTCTAACCTGCTTACTTGAAAGGATTTCAGTTTTAAAAATGCGGGGGTTAGACCACAAGGTCTAGTGAGATCCCTCAATTAACTTTCACACTATAAATAATATTTGAAAGAGGTTGCGAAAACATTAAGCAATAATTAGTTTTGAAAATCAACATCCACACACATATAACTGGAATTCCTGCCTGGTCACTCACACACCTATGACCTGATCTACAGCACACACCCGCCCTTAAGAACAGACCAATTCCGTTCAAATAATCCATATGGGACACCCCCTCCCATGTACATCACACCATCAATTTTAGATTATGCATAAATAATACATATGCAACCACACCATAACAAATATACATGTATGAGTAAACAAACAAGTACCATCAAGCTTGGGTTTAGAAAAACTCACTTGAAGTCCTGATTAGGAATTCTTACTCGCAACTGATTGTCTCTACTTGCACCTACATTTAATCCTAACACACAATACCAGATACACACTAGATTCTACTGGTATGAAAGTCCTGGTCGAAATACCCGGGTTCCGCATCCTACTTTCGGATCTGATCACATTCCGGATTCCGTTTCGACCCACTCGCATTCCAGTTCCTTAATAGATTCCGGATCCACATCGGCCCACCCTCACATTCCGGATCCTTATGGTTTCCGGATCCACCCCACTCTCACATTCCGGATCCTTATGGATTCCGGATCCACACGGCCCACTCTAACATTCTGGATCCACAAGGCCCACTCTCACATTCCGGATCCTTAGGGATTCCGGATCCACACGGCCCACTCTCACATTTCGGATCCTTAGGGATTCCGGATAACTTCCAGTTCCGGTACGGTTTCGGATCACTTCCGGTTCCGGTACGGTTCCGGATTTGGTTAGTCCCGAATTATTCTGGGTTTTCCTTATCGACTACGAAAATCCTACACGCCTTAATCGGCCATCCCCCACGATTCCAGATTTGGTGTTAAATCATTAGAGTTAAAGAGACACCATTACCAACCGATTTAATGAACTAAATCATCCAATCTCTTACATTAAACTCAATTGGAAAAACACACAGAGACTCCATTTCTATTATTTACCCGGAGATAGAAAAACTCCAAACCCCAACATTCTAGACTCTTGATTACAATAAAATATGCAAGCGATGGAGATTAGCTTGCAAGAAAGCTCCACACACACCCAATTTGAAGAGCCCTGAATTGCTTTATTTTTTGATTCTGCACTCCCAATCGCACCTCAGCCGTACACAATATTCTTTGAGAAATTGAGAATCCCTAGGGTTTTTACACCATTTATACCCTTCCCAAAGCACACCAACTTTTCCTCTTTTTCACACTTTTCACCCAAAAACTAGCATTTATTCTCAAAAGTAACACGATTATTACAATGTCTTACATCTTTCTCTATATTTGAATGGATAAGTTGTGGCTATGTGTTATACAAGTTGACTTTTGGATAAAATGGGATTTTGTGATAATCTGTTCGTTAGTGAATGTTGTGTGTCGTCGATGGTAAAGTATTCATGTTTGTAGGAAGATTCATGAATGGTGAACAGATTAGAGAATTTTGATGCATACTGATTAATGGGAGTAAATGACATATTGAAAGGACAAACAAAGTGGCTATATCCAATGCTTATAGTCCCTTTTTTGTATGTCTTACATCTTTCTTTATATTTTGAATGGATAAGTTGTGGCTATGTGTTATACAAGTTTACTGATGCATAATAAAATGGTTTTTATGATACTCTGTTGGTTAGTGAATGCTGGGTGTAGTTAGATGGTAAAGCATTCAAGGATACATGAAACAAAATCATGAATGGTAAACACATTCATGAACGTCATCTAAGTTGGCACCTAATCAAGATTTCATGCAAATTCATGAAGGTTGTATACATTCATGAAGGGTGTATACATTCATGAATGGTGTTCACATTCATGAATATGTTTAAGAAAATGATTTTAAACATGTCATCACCTCCAAAAAAAAGTAATACAAACACTAGAAAAAAGTAATACAAACACTAGGCTGAGTATTTTTCTAACATAAAATGAAGTTGATATGGAGAAGACAACCGATTCTTATGACGAAAGGGACACCCATCGACGTAAAAAACGGAAAGGTAATGGTAACTTGTTGTAGCTTTGATTTATATGGATGGATTAATGTGACAAACTTTGATGTCAATTTTTTTTCCAACCTCATTGAAGAAAATGATGAAGGTGCAACTTTCTGGAACAGTGCAACTTTCTGGAACAGCGGTCCTGAACTTAAAGGTATGAACAACATTGATGTTGGAAGGATTAATGCATGCATTGAAATTAAATTGCATGAATTATTAACGAACAATTTCACATTGACCGGTGTGGGATCAATGTTAACATAGGTAAATCATGCATGATTCATATTTCAAAAAGATATTGACTTAGATTAAAAAAATACTAAAAAACATTACCTATTTGTTTATGTGACAAACCATGATTGTATTTCTATTTCAGTCTCTCCATCCGTTGGTGTTACTAAAAAGGTGAATAAATTAAAAGGTTTTGGAAACCATAGTAAGTAAAGCTATTTACATCATTGTCTACTTTTGATTCCAAGATCATACATATAAATGATCGTCAAACTTAAAAATATTCAGATTCAAGGGTTGAATCTGGAAGTTCATCAAGGATGACTAGGAGCAAAAGCAAGAATGTGATTGACCTTGACACCTCAACAACAGTGTGAAAGGAACCTAAAAGAGAAAAAGGTATGAGTTAATTATAGCCTTAAAAACTGTTTTCTCATTTCATCATCTCTTAAAAATACACATGCAGGTGTCATCAAGAAATAGTTCACAGAAAAGGATGAGCCCCAAAGTAGCAGATTCGGATGATGTTGAGGAAAAAAAAGCATTCCGACCTAATCATTCACGAAGTTCTAGGAGATTCCGAATGAATGTGATAAGAAGACGAACATCCCCACGAACCTTGCACGACACAATATTCAGATTGATAGTGGGACAGAAAAAATCGGTAGGAGATATGGGGTTAGGTACCCTTTTGGATATGTACATAGACGGGGTACCATCTAACTTGGGCTATTATGTTGTTGATAAGTTAGATATTGAGTCAATGTGTATTAGACTTAGAAATGGTGTCATTCCAGTTACGGTTGAGTCCATTCATGAAATCCTAGAGCTGTCCATTGGTGGAATCGATTTATTAGCCGAGCAGGACGTTGACGCAAAGCATAATATCACGGGTTCATGGAAAGATCAGTTCAAAAATACATCAATGAGACCAAAGGATGTAATGAATCAGATTTTGGATACACGCGACGATGGGTTCAAATTTAAATTGAATTTCTTGGTTTTATTTGTAAACCTGATGGAAGAATGCAACAACAGCATGGGCACTTGTGCATTAGGATTTTTGTCCAAGCTAAGAAACGAAGATATGATTGAAAGAATAAACTGGTGAAAGTTTGTATACGACATGGTCAAAAAAATTTGGAAACGAGACAGTTTGTTATGTTTCTATTCTGGGCACTGACGTACCTCACTGTAAGTTATTCAGATTGAATAAAGTAACAATTTTAATAATTATAATGTGTCAAAATTAATATTTCATGGTTTATTGTAGCTTCTTTACGTTCATTCGACATTCAGCGCGAAGGTATAGGTTGACGAAAAGAAACCAGCATTCAAAAGATGGAACAATACAAAGCTAAAAAAAAGAGAATCAACAGAATTGCATGACGGTGGATTCGGTCTTCTACCATTGAAAGCTGAGAGAGAAAGAATATGAACAGGGGAAGCCATGAAGGAAGAAAAGAAGAAGGTGATCTACCAAAGCATCCAAAGTCAACAAAGGAGGTAAAGTTGTTTAATTAAATAAGAAAAAAAAATAATGTATATGATTGCTTCGTTCATGCATACTTATGTTCTTCCTGATGAACACATATGATTTGTTGTGATTAGATTAATTTCATAGATATTATACTTCATGATTTGTGTAATGATGTTCATTGTTCATAATGAGTAAATGACATGTTGAGTTCTTGAAAATGTGACTACAGTTTTATTGTATTTAATATAAATACATGAATTTGAGTAAATGACATGTTGAGTTCTTGAAAAGCTGACTACGGTTTTAGTGTATTTAATATAACTGTTTATGTGTAATTTAGTCATTCATGAACTTGAGTGTTTCATTCATGAATGATTTTTTTGCTGCATGATAAACAGTTATGCTTTTACTATGATTACATTTATTTAATAGATATTATGCTGCCTGATTTGTTTGATGATTTCTATCGCAAATAATGAATATATGTGATGTTATTTATCGGTACAAAGAGTATTGTTTTAACCAAAAGGCTTGTGGCGTACTGGTTAAGGCTTGTGGGGATGTGGCTAGTAACCCATCTACCCCAAGTTCGAATCCAAGCGCTTCCAACTTGTGGCCACTGGGATAAACTCAGGGCTGCACGCTTTAGCAGCTGGGCCAATTGCCTCACCTTGCCGGGATTAGTCGGGGCAATGTCCTCGGATACCCTTCCAAAAAAAAGAGTATTGTTTTATCAATAAATAGGCTGACCACAAATTGTGTTTGATGGAGTTCACTTTTTTATGATAGAATTTGTTTGATATGGTTGAGGAGTGTTCTATTCAGTAATGAATTGTTGATCATGATTGAACTAAGACAATAAAAAAATGAATGGAACACCATTAATAAATTATGATGCATATTGATTAATGGAACTGAATGAATTAATGAAATGACAATCATAGTGATTATATCCATTGATTAGAGTTCCTCTTTTTAGTTTTTAAATCTGTCTTTATATTAGCATGAATATTGTGTGGTTATGTGTTATTGAATTTGACTGATACATGATAAAAAAACGTAGTTAATAATACTCTATTTGTTAGTGATTGATGTGTGACATCAAATGGCATCATACATCAAAAGTTATTAAATTTAATAACAAAACAGGAATTTCACTCATACATCTTTTTATATGTTGTTTATAAAATTATACTTTTATGACATCATCGGATTGGTGAAGGAAACAATGACTAAAATCATTGACTTGAAGAAGGCAACAGAAACTGATTTGGCGGCTGCACTGTTGAAATTTGGAAATGGAGAGGATCCGCTGATGGTGAAAGCAAAATTTGATAGTATTTTCACACAAGCGAAAATGCCAAATGATGGTACTCCAGCAACAACCCCTAGGTCCAATGCTAGTCCTTGTACTGATATTGTACTAAGTCAGCGTAACGCTGACCCATTTAGAGAATTATGGGACAGTCCCACATTCGTTGGAGAGGTTGACGAACCGATGAGTGTGTCGGTAGAGAGGTCGAGGGCAAAGAAGTCACTAAATAAAATGCAACCTCCAGAATTCGACATTTACACCACCCGCGAAAAAGGAAGTTGTCAAAGTGAAAAAGAGTGAGGAAGTAAGGGATAAAAACAAGGGAAAAGGTGAGATGTTAGATGACGCGCCTGACTTCGACCTTGGAATCAGTCCGAATAAAGACGCAACACCGTTTCAAAGCGTACAACCTATTTACAACGATTGGCTCGCAGAAAAAGTAAAAGGAAAGAGTGTATTGGTCGATACAAAAGATGAGAGGGCAGCAGGGAAGAATGAAGCGGCTAACAACGAAAATATGCGTCAAAGGACAACAAAGCGGACCGTTAGGCTGGGAGATCAGTTAAAATCACCTTACTTCAATCGAATAGTTGACTTCAATGTCTCAAAGGAAGAAAATAAAGTTTATGATTGGTGTTTGGCAATGGTAAAGTAAAAAACTTATAACTCAAAATCTAAATATAATCATATTATCGATAATTATATAACATTGCAGAAATAATATGATTATTGCGGAAGAGGTGTCTCAACCTACACAATCAATATAAATGTTCATTCAAACACTATCAAGAACAGAAAGAAACAACAGGGTTGTGCTTAGTATGAAAGAATTTGACTTGGTAAGTTAATGATTACGTTAGAATCAACTCTATACTAATATATGATTTATTTGTTAGTTTAATAATTATTAATTTGCAGATTTTTTTCCCGATGTATGATGAATATTTCTATTACTTTTTGTTATAAACATAAAAAATCCATCCATATGGATAATAGACAACCGGAAATGGGAGATACGTCGTATGATGCCATGATGAGAAGATACACATATGTGCCGGTTGTGTTGGTAAGCATTCTCAAATCAAACCTTATAAAAACATTGTTTTTTGAATAGAAAATATGCTAATAATTATATAATTGCAATACTGTTTCAGCAAAGAATGATTTCACACCATTTGGTAACCGTTGGGCTAATAATTATACCTTTTCATCTCAACCGAAATTAACCATCAAAAATTGTCCTGGGATGAAGGAGAGTTTGGCGTGGGCTTACCCGCATGAAACTCGCTTTAAGAACTGTTACATCATGATAGATCAGAGACGGACACAACTTTGAAGCGGGTTTACGAGCTTTGAAGTCGCTTTAGACACTGTTAATGCCAAAAATCGCACCAAAGTACAACTTAAGGTCGATGTGGACTTAAACAACTAAAGAAAGAATCTTTCGACGAGACGTGCGACGATAAATAAAATAAAGAAACAAGGGATTTGATGATGCAGGAAAAACCTCAATCGAGGAAAAAACCTGCGGACGACAAGGGATGTCGTCGCTGCACTATGGTCGCCAATCAGGGGCGATGTCCTTGGGTACTGGTATGTTATGTGTTAGCTTGGTTGAGGTCGCATGGTCTTAATGCGACGGTCGTGCGGAGCGGGCGACGTCGAGGTCGAGTGTCGCGATGAACTCTCGACTTACCTTTCGGGAGGGACGACGGATATTTTCTGGGTCTTTGTCGGGACCTTATCTTAATACAAGATATGGTTCATAACAAGTGTCTTACCTTTTCTATTCGTGGTTAAGACCTGCATTAAAAAGGATGTTTGACTGTTAACGGTTAGTATAATCGTACGACCGTCTTAAGTCTCGGATGTGGGTCTTATAGAACATACGACTATCGCCAAGATATAAGACCATTTGGTCGTATGACCAGGATGTCAGGACGATGTTGTCGTAGGACAAGAGCGATATAACACCGATGATAGGAGATTGTCGACATAAGACCGACGATCCGTAACTGGCGACATAAGACTAGTGATGTGCGAAGTGCGATACGTGACGTGCGATCATGAGATGTAATATGACTATTGATCCAATATGTCAATTATCGTGGCTATTTAACGTATGTCGGGGATATGATAATAATGGGTATTATCCTTGTCGGTCGGGGGTAATCAATGTCCATAGGTCATGTCGAGGGGATTTCCCAAGTCGGTCGAGGGTGTGATTTTTTACCCAAACAGTTAGCCCCCCGAAATCTGAATTTCAAAGCCAGTGGAATTTCAGATCTCGCACTAAAGTAAAATGCGTTGCTATGGAGACGTGTTATTTTCGCTAAGATCGTCAGAGGAAAACTGACTTGGTCAGCCAAAGAAGGCGACGCAAGTTACGCTTGCCCTTCGAGGCCGAGAAAGGAGAAAGAGTGCCCCGACAGCTGGGTCGAGAATCTTGAAGAAGACAAGGACGGTAGTCCTGAAGGAACCGTCTTCGCGGGCTGACGTTTCGTCGAGAGTTGTTACGCCTAAAGAGGCGGGGGCGTCATCCAGCCGTTCTGGTGCGATGGACGCGACACCAGCAAGTTCGGCACTTTCGGCGACAGTAACGAAGCCAGTGTCTAAGGTGTTGTCCCCAGCGTCTGCCGACAAGGGGGACGGGTCATCGGTCGATGGTGTCCTAGACGAGACGACATTGTTGGTGTCCTAGACGGGACGACGTTGTTTCCTCATCTGAGGAAATATTTTCTCCCATCTTTCAGGGAACGCTTTCCTATCGAGAAGACAGGGGTCCATGTCGCCGGGTTGGTGTTCTCGGTCGACGTGGTCCTGTGGTCTGGCGTTCACAGCCGATACGGTCGTTTAGAGACATATGTTCTGGCGCTCGAGCCGATTTGGTCGTTAAAGACCTTTGATTTGGCGTTTACAGCCGATACGGTTGCTAGAGACCTATGATACGTTGTGTCTAGCATTTTTAGCTAGTTATAAGTTTCGCTTTAGCGATAGTCGGTAAAAAGTTTACCTTTCTATTGAACCTGATTCGTACATGTCATGGACAGATGTAATGTCGACTGTAAAAATTCATTAAGTACAAAAATGAACAAGAAGTCGTGTGACTTGGGCATCCATTGTAATACAACGACTAGAACGTAAGTCATAAGACTTTTATATTCCTGAATCGTATAAGCAAACATAAGCGCATGCAATTACAACATTCATTCATGAAGTTTTTCTAAGTTGAAGAACTTAGATTGTGGGGTCGCTAGACCTTATGATCGTGTGATTTGATCATACGATGAACTTTGAATCATGTGTTCCTGTGATGGGATGATCAAGTCCTGATTACTTATGTCGTGCGACCATGTGAGGTTAAGATCATACGATGGACTTATATATCGTTCGATCCTGCGAGACTAAAGTCATATAATAGACTTTAGCAACTAATGTCGTGCGATCCTGCAGTTAAACAATGTCAGAGGTTGGTCATTGGCTAGCCAACGACCCTTCGATGCTTAAGTCAGTAGTCGCTATGATGGATAAAAATTATGTGAAAGCAGGAAAAAAGGCTTAGGGGAAATACCTTTTCAGGTGCGTTGCATTCCCACTACGTGGGATATCTTGATTGCCGAGGATTAGAAGCCGATAGGCCTTTTTATCCATGACTTTTTAGATATGACAAGGATCTTCCCATTTGGTGGAAAGCTTACCTGCATTGAGCTTTTGAGTGCTTTGGAACACTCGACGGGGAACGTAGTCGCCTTCTTGAAAGACTTTAACTTTGATGTTCCTGCTGAAGTGTCGCTTGACTGCTTGCCCATGACGCAGGAAAAACCTCAATCGAGGAAAAAACCTGCGGACGACAAGGGATGTCATCGTTGCACTATGGTCGCCAATCAGGGGCGATGTCCTTGGGTACTGGTGTCGATCGTACAGTGGTTACAATACAAATGAAGGAAATGCTTCGAAATGTAAAGTACAAGTGTTTTCGGTGATTAAACAGTGTGCGTCGTGTGTAAAGATGAATTGTCTTGCGTGATTGTCGTGTGAATGTTCTTCTGAGCTTGAGTGCTTGTGTTTTCTCTTCTCTAATTGATTTGTGTCCCATCCCCCCAACTAATTGTTGAAGCTTGATATTTATAGTCTTCGGGAGCTTTAATTGGATCATTAAGGACTTTAATGATGTTTGTAACGGTCGTCGTCTTCAATGCGGGATTAGATGCTCATAATTGATTTCGTCGGTTATAGCCGTTGATCTTTAATGTCTTTGACTCCTGCATTAAACACTTAACAAACGTAACAGCTATGTTATGTGTTAGCTTGGTTGAGGTCGCATGGTCTTTATGCGACGGTCGTGCGGAGCGGGCGACGTCGAGGTCGAGTGTCGCGATGAACTCTCGACTTACCTTTCGGGAGGGACGACGGATGTTTTCTGGGTCTTTGTCGGGACCTTATCTTAATACAAGATATGGTTCATAACGAGTGTCTTACCTTTTCTGTTCCTGGTCAAGACCTGCATTAAAAAGGATGTTTGACTGTTAACGGTTAGTATAATCGTACGACCGTCTTAAGTCTCGGATGTGGGTCTTATAGAACATACGACTATCGCCAAGATATAAGACCATTCGGTCGTAGGACCAGGATGTCAGGACGATGTTGTCGTAGGACAAGAGCGATATAACACCGATGATAGGAGACTGTCGACGTAAGACCGACGATCCGTAACTGGCGACATAAGACTAGTGATGTGCGAAGTGCGATACGTGACGTGCGATCATGAGATGTAATATGACTATTGATCCAATATGTCAATTATCGTGGATATTTAACGTATGTCGGGGATATGATAATAATGGGTATTATCCTTGTCGGTCGGGGGTAATCAATGTCCATAGGTCATGTTGAGGGGATTTCCCAAGTCGGTCGAGGGTGTGATTTTTTACCCAAACAGACACTGTTTCAACAAAACTAAACGAAGTCTAATGCGGGTTTGGTGTGAGTTACGTCACATGGAAACTCGCTTTACTTTCTGTGTAAAAATCTGATTGTAAGGTAATTATAGTGTTGATCCAAACCCTCGGTGATTTGATAATGACCCTCTCCATTCAACTTAGTGAAAATTGTAAGTAAACAATATGTATAAGAGTTTCACTATCGCTGATAAGTACTAAGACTGTTTCAGTACCGTTGATAGGAATTCTCGATCTTTAGTTTAGACATTCAGTGAACACTGTTCATCCAGTAGCACTGAGCCTGTTCAGTCTCTGAGACGATCGCTGATAAATTATTCAGCGTAACTGTTCACCATATATAGCTCTGAGCCTGTTCAGTCCTATTGGTGATCGCTGATAACTTAGTTGTTTACTTATGATCCCTGAAGACAAGTTTCACGTTAACATAGGTTCTACGCTGAAGTCGAAGATCAAGCTTAAGAACCAGCGACAAGTCTTCTAATGAACTGATGCGGATATCAGCGAAGTCACAGATTTGTCCACTCAACGTGAAGTATCAAGTAGAAGACTTCAGCAATCGCTGAACTTTATCATTCGCTGATAAAGTACTGACTGAACGAAAGCTGATCATGAAGTCTCCGTACAAGTTACTATTGTCTTAACCTCCCTCGCATGTCTCCGTACGAATTGTCAGAATGGACATCCTTATTGTCTGAAATCGTACACCAACTCTGATTCTACACTGTGCACCATGCTACTACTAAAGTTGTCTACAAAGGTCAACCAATCAGCTGCTGTCACGTGTAAAGTATAACTGCCATGCATTAAATGCATGCAGTATAAAAGAAGAACCCTACTTCAGTTTTTGAAGTGCGCTCACTTATCTTAAGTGCCCGGCCATCTTCTTATCTCTTTGAGTTAGGTTATTATTCGTAATTTCCTTATCTCCTTCTAGTGCAAGAAAGTTAGTGTTGTTAACTTGTTTAGATTAGGCTTAGTCCTTATCTTTTTCCGCAACAAGTTGTAAATTGTTTTATGATTTATCAATAAACAATTTAGAAAAGTAAAAATCGTGTGTTTGTATTCAACCCCCCCCCCCCCTCCCCTTCTACAAACTTGTATACCCCTCTCGGGACCAACAAGTGGTATCAGAGCAGATTTGTTTAATCTCATAAACAAGATCTCATCTATACTAATCTTAAAATGGCCAATACAAACACAAACTATATTGACAACGGTTCTCTTGCAAAACCCCCTAGATTCTCCAGAGATAATTTCAATCTATGGAAAAATAGGATGATACTCTTCTTAGAAGGTGTAGATCCAATTATACCTTACTATATCGAAAATGGTCCATACATCCCTGTTAGAATTGATCCTGAAGTTCCAGCCGCTGAGAATAGAGCTGTTATTCCATAAAGATTGGTTCCTAAGGAAATCCATATGTGGACTGATGAAGATAAGAAGAAAGTGGGTCTCGACACCAGAGCCAGATCCATTCTTTCCATGGCGCTTCCTGACGAAGTCTACCATTCCGTCATGAACCTGAAAAACGCCAAAGCCATGTGGGACACAATCTGTGTTCAGTATGAAGGTACATCTGAAGTTCAGGACTCACGTAAGATCAACCTGGTAAGACAGTACGAAAGCTTTATTTGTAGTAAGAATGAATCTCTCTCTGAAGTACATCAACGTTTTAACTGCTTAATAATAGATCTGAAAAACGTTGGTAAGGAATATTCTAACTTTGAAATTCTGACAAAGTTCTTAGAATGTTTACCTGGAAGCTGGGACAATTATTCAATGTGTCTCAAGCTCTCAAAGGATCTTAAATCTATGACTCTCTTTACCTTGTATGGCAC
The DNA here is from genome assembly GCA_033807775.1 of Saussurea involucrata. Classification (NCBI taxonomy): domain Eukaryota; kingdom Viridiplantae; phylum Streptophyta; class Magnoliopsida; order Asterales; family Asteraceae; genus Saussurea; species Saussurea involucrata. The sequence continues at coordinate 50,353,212 of CM066317.1, read as the reverse complement.
GATGCTTAATCATGAGCAATCGAGTAATCTTAAGAAGAATCTTGTAAAATATTCCAAAAGCACCCCTGTTGCTTTAGTCTCAGAGACACCTTCCACTCAGCGACCTTCGGTTACTATCACTGAGTTGGAAAGTAACTCTGAAAGTTCATCAGATCCTGACTCTTCAGATCTTGATGAATCTTTGGCTCTCCTTACTAACAAGTTCAGGAGATTTATCAAAAAGGAAATTTTCAGAAAGAATAAACCTCTTGCTATTACTGACAAGCCAAGATCATCAGCTCTTGTTGATAAGGCTACTGCTACTTGTTATAACTGTGAAAAGATAGGACATTTTGCTAGCGAGCGCAGGTCAAAGAAAGTTGTTAGAAACTCAGCTTTTCCCAAGAAATCCTCTAACCCCAGGTCTAGAGATGACAAGTACCAAAAGCTGAAAGAAAAGTATGCAAAGCTGAAAAACTTTAAGAAGAAAGGCAAAGGCTTAATGGCTGACTATGATTGGGCTGCCTTTGAAGAAGAAGAATCATCATCTGACTCTGAAGATGATGATCAAGCCAATATTTGTCTCATGGCCAAGATCGAAGAAGAGGAAGAAAAGTCTGACATTCCCTCTACTTCATCTACTACCTCTAAGGTATCACCTTCTTTCTTTACCAATATTTCAAATATTGATGAAACTGATAGTCTTCGAAAGATCGATCTGCTGACTATGAGTTTATATGATGCTATGAATTGCAAAACTATTGTTGAAAATCAAAATATTGATCTCGCTGAACAACTTAAAAATTGTCACCTTCAAATAGAAAATCTTTCTAAAATTGAAGAAGATTTAAGAGATCAAGTTCATATAAATCAGCTAGTCAAGATTGAACGCGAAGAAGCTATCGTTGCATTAAAAGCTGAAAAAGCTACTGTTGAAGGATGGTGTAAATCCTCAACAACGATCACTGAGAAAATTAGGTCTCAGATTCCTCTGAGTGACAAACGTGGTCTTGGTTATAAAGCTAACGCTGAAAAACCTACCACTGACCATTCCATGCTTAAATTCGGAATATTTGTCTCCTCTATCGCTGACACTTCATTTTCTCAGTGTTCCTTTTCAAAAACACCAACTCCTGAGGAAAAACCTACCTTAGTCTCTAAAGACAAAGGTAAAGGAATTGCTTTTGAACAAAAACCTCAGAAGGGTACCTTTGTACCTAAGCTGAATGCTTCTACAGCTTCAGTGACTCATCCCTCTGGTTCAAAGAACAAGATCCCTGGATATATTTAGCGTGGATTTATTCAGCGATCTACTCCTAGAATCAAAGTGGATGTAACTGGTAAGAAATCCGAAGACCTGATAGTTCCTCCTATTTCCAATACCAAATGTATACTTGATGCTGGCCCTTCTCATTTTAAACAAATGGCTCAGCATGCAAATGGTCCTAAAACTATTTTTAGTTATAGGAAATGTTATCATTGTGGACTTAAAAATCATATTGCTAGTAAGTGCCCCACAGCCACCAAAGCTGAAAAGTTAGCTAAGGTGAAGATCAATGTCTCCAAGACAAAGAAGACCACTGAGGTTAAGAAATTAACCAAAGTGAAGACTGACAAAGCTGAATCTTCAAATGCTGCGAAGATTGCTGAACCTTCCACTTCCTCTACCACCACTGACAAACCTAAACCCAAAATGATATGGGTACCTAAGTCAAACTAATCTTCCTTTGTTTGCAGGTTACGAAGGGTATCTGGTATCTCGATAGCGGATGCTCTAGACACATGACTGGTATGAAAAACCTGCTCGCTGAATATAAAGAAGAAAAGGGTCCCTCAGTGACCTTTGGTGGAAATGGAAAAGGCTATACCTGAGGGTTTGGTGTACTCTCAAATGGTACAACAACCTTCAGAAGAGTGGCATATGTTGAAGGGATGAAGCATAATCTTCTAAGCATCAGTCGGCTTTGCGACATGGATAACAAAGTAATCTTTACTAAGAAATCCTGCTTTGTCTCTGACAAAAAGGAGAAGATAGCTCTCAACGGTTATCGTATGGAAAATGTCAATGTAATAGACATGGACTCTACAACCACTGAGAACTCCTGATTCTTCTCAAAAGCCTCATCTGATGTCAACTGGCTATGGCATAAGAGGCTCTCTCATCTCAACTTCAAGACACTGAATACTATTTCTTCAAAAGAGTTAGTCTCTGGTCTACCTAAACATGCATACGCCAAAGAGTCCTTATGTTCAGCGTGTGAAAAAGGGAAGCAGACCAAGGCAAGCTTCAAATCTAAGCAAGTCTCCTCAGTGTCATCTCCTCTACAACTTCTCCATATGGATTTGTTTGGCCTGTTAACAAACAATCCATCGCTGGAGAGAGATATACCTTGGTCATAGTTGATGAATTCTCTCGCTTTACATGGGTAATGTTTCTCCGTTCTAAGAGTGACACCCCTGAAGAACTCATCACATTTGTCAGGAAGATGGAAACCCTGAATAACATGACCGTTCGCTCAATAAGGAGTGACCACGGGACTGAACTCAAAAACAGTTCTCTTGATTCCTTCTTTGAGATTAAGGGTATTTTCACAACTTTTCTTCAGTGAGAACACCACAGTAAAACGGAGTCGCTGAAAGAAGAAATCGAACTATCATCGAAGCTGCACGTTCCATGCTCAGCGATTCTCACCTGCCTACTCAGTTTTGGGCAAAAGCTGTCAACATTGCTTGTTTTACGCAAAACAGGTCGCTGATAGTCAAAAGATTCAAGAAGACATCCTATGAACTCTTCCATGGGAGAAAGCCTTCAATTAGCTTTCTTCACATCTTTGGTTGTCAGTGCTTCATTCTAAACAACAGAGATGCCCTTGGAAAGTTTGATCCTAAGGCTGATGATGGAATCTTTCTTGGATACTCCTCAGTTTCCAAAGCCTTCAGAGTCTTCAATCGTAGAAGACAGACTGTAGAAGAAACTATTCACGTCACTTTTGACGAATCCCATTCAGCGAACTCAAGACCTTCTGCTGATACTGAAGAACTGAATCAATGGATGTTTTCTCATCTTGGTGATTCAGAAGATGTTCCCACTCCTCCATCTCATACTCATACCGCTGAAGATGATGATCCTACCATCATCCCAAGCATGCAGAATAGTGAAGCTGAAACATCATGGGTCTCAGCTGTTCCTCTTAACACTATGCCTGAATCTACCTCAGACATACCATCTACTTCTCAGCAATCAGTGAATGACACTACATCTGAAAATCTTCGTCTCTTACCTGATATACCAGAAGTTGCTGAAGCCTCATCTTCAGCTCCTCCAGTTCAGATTGAGTCAGCGACATATGCTCCGGCTCAGCGATGGAGTATTAATCACCCTATTGATTAGATTCTTGGTGATCCAAACGCTGGTATTCAGACTCGACGAAGTGCAGGTAACATTTATTTATTCTTTAACTTCATTTCTCTGATTGAACCAAAGAAAATAGATGATGCCCTCAAAGATCCAAACTGGGTCAGCGCTATGCAAGAAGAGCTGACAGAATTTGAAAGAAACAAAGTTTGGAATCTCATTCCAAGACCATCTGACAAGTTAGTGATAGGCACTAAATGGGTCTATCGAAACAAGTTGGATGAACATGGAACTGTAACCCGCAACAAGGCTAGACTTGTTGCTCAGGGATACAGACAAGACGAAGGCATAGATTACGACGAAACTTTTGCTCCAGTGGCTCGTCTAGAAGCCATTCGTCTTTTCTTAGCATACGTTGTACACAAAGACTTCAAAGTTTATCAAATGGATGTCAAGTCAGCGTTCCTCAATGGAAAGCTGAATGAAGAAGTCTACGTGGAACAACCCCCAGGATTCTTAGATCCTAAGCATCCAGGTTATGTTTATAAACTGGATAAGGCACTTTATGGCTTAAAGCAAGCTCCTCGTGCATGGTATGACACTCTATCCTCTTATCTCCTTATCGAAAAATTTGAGCGAGGTAAAATTGATAAAACGCTTTTTTTCTTCAGGAAAGTTTGTATTCGTTTCTCTGAAAGGATGAAAGCTGAATACAAAATGAGTATGATGGGTGAGCTAACATATTTCCTTGGTCTTCAAATCAAACAAAATGAAAAAGGAACTTTCATTAATCAGGGAAAGTATGTTAAAGATATGCTAACGGAATTTGATTTAACTCGGAGTTCAGCTATGAAAACCCCTATGGCACCGCCGCTGACACTTAACAAGGATCCCACAGGTAAACCTGTTAATGTCACTGCGTACCGTAGGATGATCGGCTCTCTTCTATATCTTACAGCTAGCGGACCAGATATCATGTATGCAACTTGTTTGTGTGCAAGGTATCAAGCTGAACCTAAGGAATCTCATATGATCGATGTAAACCGAATCTTTCGTTACCTTAAGGGTACTCCTAACCTAGGTCTTTGGTATACCAAAGACTCAGGGTTTGATCTAATCGCCTATTCAGATAGTGATTTTGCAGGTTGCCAATTGGATAGGAAAAGCACCACAGGAGGTTGTCAGCTCCTGGATGGTAAGCTGGTGAGTTGGACAAGTAAAAAGCAAAACTCCGTGTCCACCTCAACCGCTGAAGCTGAATATGTAGCTGCTGGAAGCTGTTGCTCTCAAGTCTTGTGGATGAGAAATCAACTACTGGACTATGACCTTCAGTTCTCAAAAATTCCGATCTATTGCGATAGCACAAGTGCCATCGCTATAGCCAACAATCCAGTGCTACACTCAAAGACCAAACACATTGAGATCAGGTATCATTTTATCAGAGATCACGTGATGAATGTTGATATAGAACTTCATTTTATCCCAACTGACTTTCAGTTAGCTGATCTGTTCACCAAACCTCTTGATGAGACAAGATTCAACTTTCTCATCAGCGAGCTTGGAATGCTGAACTTAGAAGAGTAAAATCTTCAGTGGTTCACATTTGATCAGTAATAAACTTGTATAACCCTCAGTGATAACAATGAACTTGTATAACCCATAAATCACTTACTCTCTGAACAAACTGATTCGCTGATAACAAGGTATGTTTTTCTCTCTTTACTCACTAACACTCGCATGTAAATGCAAGATTTCAAAACAAATTATATCGCTGAAAATCTTTTCCTTATCAGTGATACTTTTGAAATTTCTTAAATCTAACGCTGATATTTCTATTCAGTGCTTCATGTTTTCAAAAAGGGTCCCTGAGTCTTTAAAAACCTCAGAGACATCTTAAAATATGAAAGGACGTTTATGACGTCATCCTTACAGGATAACCCCTGGCACGTTTCTCTGACACACGTTGGTACGTTTCGTTTTCTCATCCAATCAAATGCTAACACGTGTCCGTGTCATGATGAAAAACTTTCCCGCTCATAGTTTTTCTCTCTCTAATCTCACTATATATATTCCTTCGAGTATGTATTTTTCCTCACGCGAAAAACTTCTTCTTCAAGAAAAGAACTACTGTTGCATTTTGAACACTCAAGTTTTCCAAGAAACTGTTCATCTTCTTCAAAGAACAAACAAGGTTAATATTCTTATTATCTATTTGTCTTAACTTGTTTTTGATCTTATTCTTGTTTTAAACAGATCAAACAAAAGAAACCTTCTTAAAATGAAATCATTTTCTCTCATGATTTTATGAATTCAACCTTCATGGTTGTTTTTCAAGTTTATATCTAAATTCTTAAACTTGTTCTTCATATGATTTTCCAGAATCTTTTCTTAAACTGGAAAACATATACTCTTGGCTGAATGAAATGGACAAAATTTCAAACAAATGTTTTTGGAAATTCTTTCCATATTAAGATAATTTGTTGTTCATCTTCTTCGTGATTTTGTGTTTATAGCAGAGATGGCATCCACTGACACTCCTACAGCTGCTGAAGTTTCTGAAATCACCAGGGCTCCACAAGTCAAATTCAGTCTAGAGAAAGTTATCTTTCAGAGCAACAATCCCTACGCTCTATTCGACTTCCCTGAAAAGAAACAGGTCACTCATTTGGATGACGCTGTAACCTTTCGGAAGAAATGCCCTCTTTCCATAGCTCTAACCATCTCTCCTCTAGCTGATAAACACCTACTAGCTCAGTTTTGGTATTCTGCCAGAAGTGCTCAGATCACATCCTCCAAGAACCCGAAAAAGACCATCACTGTCATTCTTTTTGACACTGATCATGGCACTTCCAAAATTACACCTGGTAACCTCAGGTATGCCCTCAACCTCCCCTCAGCCTCAAAAGAAAAACCTTTTGTCCCATTCCCTGACCCCAAGAAAAACTCCTCTGACAGGGAAGCCCTGATTGCATTCTTCGATGCAATGAACTATGCATGGGACATAGGGAGAGACGGCCTTCCTGAGAAGAAGCTGACCATCATGAAGAAATCCAAGATGCCAAGCGAAATGAACTACATCTTCTCTCATCTTATCAGCTGCTTGACTGCCAAATCTGGTTCCTCAGATCAAGCCTCTCAACCTCAACAAGCAATGGGGTACTCACTGCTGAAGGGTCTCCATGTTGATTGGGCTCAGATCATTTTTGATGACATGCTGTTCAGAGTGAATGCTTGCATGGGTTCCTTATCCCAGGTTTATCAGTGCTCTTTTAGCACAAGGCCTGAAGGAGAAATGTCCAAAGGTAGGAGACCTGAGACTCTCTAAAGTCGGCCCCAAAGTTCTTGACATCAAGCCACTTCCAAACGAGGTACGTCTTTCTACTCTCTTATCTATTCTTAATCCTCCTTCTTCTACTCATGTGGGTACTTCAGCGACCATACCCCTCGCTGATACCCAGGCCACAAAATCCACTCGTAAAAGGAAACACTCTACTACCCAACTTGACTCCGCAAGGATCAAGAAAACCAAGGAGCAACCCCAAGCAATCACATGCTGAAGACTCCACGACTCACTTCATACAAGAGTCGCTGGATAGTTTCGTGGTACGCTCTGCCACAGTTGAACAAGCCATCCCTTCTATCCCAGCCTCAGCGTCTCTAAATGCTGAGGTTATAAACTTGGAACTAAACCAACCTCCTTCAGCCCCTCTAAGGACTGAAGAAGTTATTCTCAGCGGATCCAACGCTGAACTTCGCACCCAACAACTCTTCTCAACCTTTGCTCCTCCCTCTATCTCTTTGGACTCTACACCCGTCATTCTACAAGATACAACTGCTGAAGCTCTACAAAGAATGATGGATGCACATTCAGGACCTGCAGGATCTTCCATGCGCTCAGGCACTCTCGCTGACGATATGGAACACTATTTAGGTCATCGAAGTTTTGACGACTTCACCAACCCACCTGCAGGTATACACAAAACCATATACACTCTCTCTCAACCCCAAAATTCCGAGCTTTCCTCTGTTCATAAGTTATTAACTGTTATAGGTCCTAATTTGGGAGATGTCCACACCTCTCTGAAAGCCCTGGAAACAAAGGTGGAATCCCTCACCACTACACTCTCATCTAACTCTTCAGCTGTAACAAACGCTGGAGAGAATCTCAAGACACTGACTACTGAGGTTGAAATGAAGGCCACAAGCGCTGATCTAGAGAAGATTGATGGTAGTCTCTGTCAGTTTGCTACTATCATCGCTGATATCTACACCGACAACATCTCTCTCTCCTCAAATTTGCAACCCTGTCTAGCGAGGTCACAACGCTGAAGACAGTGGTTGGTAACCTTCAAGAAGAGGTGTCCTCCTTAAAGACGGATGTCAGCACTGCCACCGGATTACTTCAACAGATAATCGATCGCCTGAACGCCCCTACATGTGCTCCTTCACATTTCACTCAGGTGGATCGAGAGGATCTCCAAAAGATCAGTCCTGCTATATCTGGCCTAGAAGACAGATTAGTTGCAATTGAACTATGTGTCGGTATCTCTGGCCTAGAAGATAGGGAACCAACACTCTTTGATGTTGTTGCTGATGTATCTGAACATTCCTCCCCCACTCATCACGTGGAAGAGGGGGAGAAGACTGAAGACCTTCCCCATGATGATAATGAAGAGGGGGAGAAGAGTGATGAAAGTCTTCCCCATGATCATGCTGAGGGGGAGACAAATGAGACATCTGCTGAACCTCAGGGAGTTGAAAACCCTGAGGGAACCGAGAAACTTCCCTCTGTATCTGAGGGGAAGCAACTCGATGAGGAAACTAAAGCTGCTGATGCTGATGTGACCGAACCTTGCGTTGAAGAGGATGAATATGATGATGAAGTTGAAGACGATGAAGCTGTCGACATCTCTGACGATGAACCATCATCCAGTAACAATGATGATGATGACTTTGATGATGATGATGATTTCTTCTTCGTCCAACCAAATAAAGCTCCAAGTCTTAAAGGAATTTCAATAAAAGAACCTTCAGGGGAGCGGACAAAGCCTGCAGCATCTGAAGCTGACAAAGGCAAAGGCAAAGGTGTCGCTGAAGACGACAATCTGATGATCTTGCTTCAAAAGCCAGTTCGTCAGGTACACTACTTCTTCTTTCCTTACATTGCATCCCTCCTCTATTCCTTCTCAATCTCAGTTCTCCTCTCCATAAAACCTCTATACACTTAAACCCCATTCTTTTCTCTATCTCTTTTCTTCCCAAATCTTACTCAAAAGATCGATGTGTTTCAGCTAGTCCTCTCCCCTGCTTGAGGATCCAGCTGAAGTTCATCCAGCTGAAGCTACCGTTGAAGAAATAATTCCAGCAGCAACTACTGCTGAAGAAATAATCCCAGTCTTGGATTTATTCACCGAGACTGATGAACCTAAAGAACAACTTCTCCACAAAAGCTGAGTGAAGAGGATCAGAAAAGGAGAGAAGAAATGATCAAGAAACTTGAGGCTCAGCGAATAATCCTCCCTCACTCCAAAGTCACTCCTGTTCCTACAAAGTTCAGGATATCAAAGCAAGAATTCGCTGATCACCTCAGAGCTGAAAGATTACTCTCCGAAAGAAAGGAAGCTGAAGAAAAAGATAAGGCACTCGCCATCCAGCTTGTCCAAGAATCGGTGAAAGACCCCAAGCTGAAAAGAACTCCCATTGAAGTTCAACGTCAGCTATGGGAAGATGCCCAGAAGATCGTCGAAAAGAAGACAAATGTATCTCAATCCACCCTGAAATGGTGTAAAGAGAGACTACATTTTCGATATCGAGCTGCAAGAATCAACAAGGTACACATCACTGGAAGATCAACCATCAGAGTACCAAATGTTGAAGTCCAGTTATTCAGAGAAAACAGCCAAACTGAAACCTTCTATGCTGATGCCATCACGAAGTATGGTCTCTATGAATGGTTGGAGATCATAATAGCCATTCAGAATTCACGCTCAAAGTACAAAGATCATGTCAAAAAACTTCTAAATCGACAGATCGACTTGGTTTCATCTGTTGTGGATATTCCTCCTCCTGCCGCTCCAACGCTGAAAAGAAAAAGGGCCTCTGCAAAGAAAAAGATACAACCATCAGATTCAGGGCCTCCCATCCGAAAAAGGTATTGGTTTCTCTCGCGCTGAAGTACTTGGTCCTGAACCTGATCTCTCTGCCCTCGACGCATCTCTGCCACTTGGTGAACGTTTCGCCCCTGGTAAAGTCATAAGCAATCCTTATGGTATATTCTTTATTGACTATGATGGACGACAACGTTTTCAACGTATCTCTGAGCTACCCATCACTCCAATCGAACAACTCAGAGATCTCATCTATTGGTGTGGATTCAGAGATGACCTTCTCGGACATTTCATGAAACCCTTGATCTACAAGAAAGCCCAAGAAAGAAGAAATTAGGGAAAAGAAGTCCCTGACTGGATGATCCCTACGACAAAGACCTTTGATGAACTTCTCATTAAGGAAGAACCTTTATAGCTGATAGGATCGCCCTGTTCTTCTATCTTTATCAGCTAACATCTTCTGTACTTGTAAATTAAATCAATGTACTAGTAATTTTTCCACTTCCCTTTGTAATCTGATACTAAAGAAAGATTTCAGCGAAAGTACTTTACTCCATCAATACTGAAAAGATCCCAGAAAACAGTAAAAGGGACAAATATTTTATGAGTTCTTTTTATCCTTATGTTTTCATACTTAGCAATTTTCTCTGTTGCTATGTCAATATCAAATAGGGGGGAGATTGTTGATCCAAACCCTCAGTGATTTGATAATGACCCTCTCCATTCAACTTAGTGAAAATTTTAAGTAAACAATATGTATAAGATTTTTACTATCGCTGATAAGTACTAAGACTGTTTCAGTACCGCTAATAGAAACTCTCGATCTTTAGTTTAGACATTCAGCGAACACTGTTCATCCAGTAGCACTGAGCCTGTTCAGTCTCTGAGATGATCGCTCATAAATTATTCAGCGTAATTGTTCACCATATATAGCTCTGAGCCTGTTCAGTCCTATTGGTGATCGCTGATAACTTAGTTGTTTACTTATGATCCCTGAAGACAAGTTTCACGTTAACATAGGTTCTACGCTGAATTCGAAGATCAAGCTCAAGAACCAGCGACAAGTCTTCTAATGAACTGATGCGGATATCAGCAAAGTCACAGATTTGTCCACTCAACGTGAAGTATCAAGTAGAACACTTCAGCAATCGCTGAACTTTATCATTCGCTGATAAAGTACCGACTCAACGAAAGCTGATCATGAAGTCTCCGTACAAGTTACTATTGTCTTAACCTCCATCGCACGTCTCCGTACGAATTGTCAGAATGGACATCCTTATTGTCTGAAATCGTACACCAACTCTGATTCTACACTGTGCACCATGCTGCTACTAAAGTTGTCTACAAAGGTCAACCAATCAGCTGCTGCCACGTGTATAGTATAACTGCCATGCATTAAATGCATGCAGTATAAAAGAAGAACCCTACTTCAGTTTTTGAAGTGCACTCACTTATCTTAAGTGCCCGACCATCTTCTTATCTCTTTGAGTTAGGTTATTATTCGTAATTTCCTTATCTCCTTCTAGTGCAAGAAACTTAGTGTTCTTAACTTGTTTAGATTAGGCTTAGTCCTTATCTTGTTCCGCAACAAGTTGTAAATTGTTTTATGATTTATCAATAAACAATTTAGAAAAGTAAAAATCGTGTGTTTGTATTCAACCCCCCCTTCTACAAACTTGTATAACCCTCTCGGGACCAACATATAGCTCAAGAGAAAGGTGCAAGGCCCAATCTCTTTACCACTAAATATTTAGTATTCCGTTACATAAGCCCAATACAATCTCATTCCATAGGCTTTTCTCCAGTTTGATAACTACTGTGAGTTTAGCCATTTAAATCCACACTACTTTCCATGTTTTTCCTATGTGGGACTAATTGTTAGTCAAATACCTAACAAATACAACAACAAATGGGTTTATTCGATGTCCAAAGTTTATAAGCGTCCTATATAACACCCTCAAATTTGGAAAGGGCGACTAATTTAAATGTTTCAATAATACATCAAATAAATGAAAAATCTCTTTCTATAAATTGATACTTGATAATCTAAGATAGTGAAACTAATTTTTGACATCCACAAATGATAAACCAAGTCTTAAATAAAGTATAGGTTAAGGTCGGGTATTAGTAAAACCTAATAACAGTCGCTATCTCCAATGTGCAGAAGACATTACCCAATCGCTACATCTTTCTCGCATCTAACTAACACTCAACTCTTCACGGTGTCACAAGTACCATTCCCCAACACGGACATGATGCACATGTAGACAAATAAAAAATTTAGGGTTAACGCCTAGGGAGTTTAAGAGTTTACATCATTTATATAAAACGGTAAACATAAGAATGTTATTCTAACTCACGATTTCTAAAGTGAAATGTATAAAATATGAAAGCAACATCTTTCTGAAACCCACCATTTTTATGATGAAAAACACTATACAAAACATTCATTCAAATATGAATTCGAAACCCAATACTCACCCAAAACTTGCATAATGATTAATGCTCAAATATTGGAATTCGAATACAACTTTATTATCGAAAATGTCAAAATATGAGTAAAACTTTGTACCCAAAACAAAACCTTTCGGTGACGAGGGAGACCCATTTTGTATAGATTTTAGCGTAACATAAAAGTAAGCTACATTCCAAGTTATAGAGGTCATACCAGGATCAATGGCCACGGGTTCTCCGACCCACAATAAAACATATTGATATGGGCCCTCGATAATTCTAGTCATACTCATTCACTAGGATTACATTCATGGTTAATGATTAGTATCTGACTCCACATAATCATACCAAGTTGTCCCGATGACCCATTGTCTCAACTAGGTAAAAATGGGAAACGTCCCAATTAAACAAAATCAACCCATATGCCTATGGATCCATTGACTATAAAATAACATGATTCCAATTGAATGACCAACACACTAAAAACATGTAATTCTCAAATGATACGCAATAAAGACAAATCACACTCAAAGCTCCACATCGAGCTATTAAAACCGGACAAATGTCCCAAAGACAAAGTTGAGTCAAAACCGAGCCAAAAGTTCAACAATTCAATCGACCATACCAATAAGATCATCAAAATCAATAAAACGTATCTAACAGATGTTTACACAAATACATGCTCCAAAGACATTGTAACGTCCCAAAAATTACAAGCAAATTTAAGTTTTTAAATAAACAATTCATTTATAACAACTCATTAAATGAATCCCAACGTTTCGTTTGCAAACTCATATCTAATATCTTTATAATAAAAACCAGCGGAATAAACGTTTAATTAAAATAAACCATAAAACAACCAGCTCTCCTCGCGCGCCAGTGTGTACTTGTCACGCCTTGAAGCCGCTCGGACCTGAAACCACAGTTTATTGGGAAAGGGTAAGCACGAAGCTTAGTGAATTCCAACACATGCGCAGATAGGAATTATATACACATCACCCCTATCCGCACATAAGCAACAACATCACAGTTACATAAAACGAGTAAACATCTACAAGTAATTATGTATCCAACACCTCAGTACCATCGAGGCCTCGGTCCCACCGAATTGTAATGTATCCAACACCTCAGTACCATCGAGGCCTCGGTCCCACCGAATTGCAATGTATCCAACACCTCAGTACCATCGAGGCCTCGGTCCCACCGAATTGTAATGTAACCAACACCTCAGTACCATCGAGGCCTCGGTCCCACCGAATTGTAATGTAACCAACACCTCAGTACCATCGAGGCCTCGGTCCCACCGAATTGTAATGTAACCAACACCTCAGTACCATCGAGGCCTCGGTCCCACCGAATTGTAATGTAACACATTTATACCAAGCATTCAAACCAATCAAATATTACACACCACAAACAACTAGTTCACACCACAAAGACAATAGTACATACAAACTATTATGACATGCATACAACCCCTAACTACACAGTGAGAGAACTCACCTCGAATGCCTGCCCAGCTTAACAACACAATTCAAGCTCCACAATTACGGTCACTTCCCAGCACCTAAACGCATGTTAAAACGTGTCAATACGAGACCCGGACCCTATGGCACGACACACGCTTAAACCGTCACTAAAACTAACTTCCGTTCACCCAAAACAGGTCTGTTCGGGACCTGTTTCGACCCCTTTAAACCCAGAAAATTACCAATATTATTTCATGAGCAGAAAGTACTCTGAGTTAGGGTTCCAAGGACATATTATACGCCTCCTAACGATTTTTCTACAATTTACTACGGATTTTACAAAAACAGATTCCGGAACAGCGAAAATTCAGCACCCTTCAGTATAAAACGACAAATCGACCCATGCTACGTCCCGAACTGGGTTTTGTACAAAACACAGAAAAGTTTATAGACTCAAAAAGGGAACCTTTGACACCGGTTTCACCCCAAACCGAGTTACGAGCAGAACGTTATGATTTTCGCAAGATCAAGGCAGATTCCAGAAGTTTTCACATGAAATGACGAAACACCGAACTTGCGACCACTTTTTCGCCTAGTTAGAGACCGAACCAGTTTTTCGCTAAAACACGGAAAACATGCTCGACCCCGAGCTTGAACCGTGGGCGCCAGTTTCGACTCAATCGGAGTTACGACAGAAAGGTTATGGCCGTCGCAAAAACAGTGGCTGAACAATTACTCACAAGAAATGACGACTCTAAAAACAACGGTTCGATCGGTTTGGCTTAAGCGATTAAGTTCTGGCTTAAAGGAGTCTACGGTGATTATTAGTAAGACATGGCCACGCACCACCCACTGCCCTCCGGCAGTGGTGGTCGCCGGTGGCGGCCGGCGGCGATGGCGGTCGTTTCACGGATACTCGACAACGATTAACAAAAGAAACGAAGCCAAACGACTAATCTATCCCACCACACCCACACGCACACACGCGACCCACGGCCGTGGACCCGCCATCACAGCCATCGGGCTGGAGGCGCACGACGGCGGCAGCCGGCGGCAGCCATGGCCGCTCACGCCGGCAGCGATGGTGGGGGTTTTCACGGCGATCGCCGACGAAAGAAAACGAAAGAGAACGAAAGAGACGAGAAGAACTTCTTACCTCACGACGACAACGATTCCATCCGCAAAGAGATTCCGATCGCCGACCGATCTCCTCCTCTCTCCTCTCGGCAGTCTCTCTCTCCTCTCGGCAGTCTCTCCCGCCGGCAACACAGCGCCGGTGCTGCACTCTCCGGCGGCAGCAACAGGTATCAAAGAGGGAGGGGAGGGGGGTGATCGGCGACGGCAGCGAGAAGGAGAACTAGAGATAGGGTTTCATAATTGAGTCCTTTTTGGTTTGTTTCTTGCGATGGGTAAAAAAAACGAGAGGAAGGGTGGGGGTCGGTCCATATGGGCCGATCCCATGCACACACAAACCAACATGACACTTTTAGTCCCTCGCCTTTCCAACACCTTGCACTTTGATTAAAGTTTTCCCCATCGATAACAAGTTTGATCTTTCTCGTTAACCCCGTTAACAAAACTCGTTTTAAACAAACATAAAGGAAAGAAAATAAATAAGCAAAAAAAATAATCCATATCGGAACACGGGCTTTACAACTCTCCCCCGCTTGAATTAGACTTCGTCCTCGAAGTCTACGTCCGCAAATAGCTCCGGATAGTTTTACTGCATCTCAACCTCGGGTTCCCAAGGTTCACTTGAGACCCCTTCTAAAACTTCACGAATAGTTTCCTTACTAACGTACTCCTTCTAGGACACTGAGATTATGTTCGATAGAACACTTCACTAATTGAAATCATTCCTAGCCAAGCGACTTCGGTTGTCCCCCAACCTTAGATATTCCATACACCCCGAGTCAATTTCAAACTCTAACCACTCTAAAGCTGCTCACCAGTATACCCTACAGGATACTCGATTACGATCCCTCCTATCATTAATTGACGATTAACTTCTACGAATTCTAATAGGCTCCAAAGATTTTCAATAACTTATATTTAACAAAACATCGACCCCTTGCCGAACATCGGTCCAACTGATTACAATAACAAACATCGGCCCCCCGCCGAACATCGGTCCAACCGATTACGACAAATCACATAAGCGTGGTATTATCCTAGACACTAACACAAATAGATATCCCCTACAATCAAGTCGACTAACACACACGTAGGTCATTCCACCATAACCATTCATCACAAGTGATCATTTCAGGGTTACTACTACCATCACCATGATTATCTTAACATCGGCTACAACTCTCCGACTATACTAAAGGTGTTTGGCCTCAAGCCCAAAAGTCGACACCTAAATATACCACCTACCTCGAAATGGTTGATGCGCATTTATTCTCTTAATAACAAAGGGCATCAATCCCTTAACCGATACTATTCGGCCTACAGTACTAACGCGCGTGGAATACTTACCTTCCACCGTCGACGTATCATCCACACTTGCTCTACGAAGCCAAGTCACACCGTATCGAGGATACACCTTGACGTCTACTTCCCAGGTAACGCCTCAAGACCCAGCACACCGGAACTACCTCCCAGGTAAGTGCCCACAACTATATCCTCCTAGTACCTACTGGAAAGTCTAGGTTAAAACACATGAATACCGGGGTCCCACCCCGAGATACCCAACCGACCATTACCAACGACTGACTAACGTGTCTAAGGATCCAAAGCAAACAGCCTACCAACAACATGCCTATTCCGGATTGACTCACTCACCCAAACATGTAAATACTCAACGTGCAAAGAATGCCAAACGGTGCAACAAAAACAACTCATCAACTAGACTCCACATCGAGCCATTAAAACCGGGCAATTGGCCCATGACTAACTCCAAGTCAAAACCGAGCAAAATGCTCCACGCTTGCTAGACCCATAGGTCGGAAAATGCGTTTAAACAAAAGTCTAAGCAAGCAATACTCTGAAATCAACCTTAGTCCCAGACTCAACACGGGTTAAACAAAAGAGTTTTCCAAAAGGACTCACACCCTTAAAATTCTCGAAATGACACATGACACTTAAAAGCACATTTCCCCAATTGGTTTACAAAATCATTTACAAAATATTTTCAACATCAGGATTTTCATCTCAAAAAGATCGTATGTAATAAAACTACTATTACCAGATCGATAGTCACGCAAAACTGGACACGCTCGTCCCACATAGGAAAATCATGTTGAAAATCGTTCCATTGCAGTTCGGTTTACTCACACAAAAGCAAAGCGTAATAAATAATTTCTTTAAAATGAACCGCCTCGATTCCAGTATGGATTGACTCATGACGTGCATTTAAAGTAACCGTTTGACCTTAAACAGGGTGCGACAAAGGTGTGCACATAATTCAAAATAAGTTTCACGACATTTGATTCAAAAATTCTTCTTTTTAATCATAAAATGACGTGGTACAGGGTTCGCCACAAATTTTTTTTCGCGCGTCAGCTAGTAACACAAAACGATGACACGGTTTACAAATATATTTTTGTTAAAACACAACTGCCTCGTGTAAGTTTCAAACTTGAAGACAGAAACTAGTCCGCTTCTATTAATTGGAAATATCGACTAAAACCTCATAAAATCTCAAACTGGGGGCAGGCATGCAAGCTTGTAACACTTCCTCAAGTTTCGTACTTGGGACATATAATGTCAAAACATTATAGTTTAAAAAAAATGTATTTATCGAAAATTCTCAAAATACTCGTTTCCTCCAAAGCAAAAAAATTTTAATTTCCCAAAAAAATGATCGGTAATTCTAAATTAACCGAATGTCAAAAATCTACGCATTTATATTTCCAAAATATAACACATTGTACTCGTATGCATGATGTTCACAACATTAAAACACTCCTTGGATCAAATGGTCTTTCTTTTCGACAAAAAGGAACTAAAACATTTTCATGCACGACTCGTTCATCAAAATGTCGAGAACAAAGGTTACTCCAGTATGCATACCCCTAAGTCGATAAATCGCATTTTCATGGAAATGTCAATAAAACCTTTAGCTGACTAAAAAGCGCACAAAACAACTCCTTATGAAATGTTACCAAAATTCCTCCATGCATCACTTATGTCACGCATGAATCAATCCACACACTGAACTATTTGCAATAAAACACTTAGTAATACAAACTCTCGAACGAAAAGTTAAGCGACACTGGAATTCCAAACTCATTTTAAACAATTCACCAAAATAGCCTTTATACAGACATCGTGGAATGTAACTTTTCGTCTCAACTCTAACACATGTGGAGGAGTTCCAATGTTAGAGTCTCAATCCGTAGTCACTTACCCAACATCTTAACCACCAAAAAACACGGATAACATCGTACCCGAAAGAACCGTTGGAAAAATAACGAAAATGAGACCAATTCTAACAAGGTTTGCACTCCCGTGGTAAAACGATCTCATACACTTCCAAAACCATATTTCAAAATCTTGTGCGTGTGCTGAGCAGTTCCCAAAATTCCAAAACACCGTCCATACAAAGATTTGAAACACAAGAATTTGTTAATGCAATCTTATTTTCAAAATAACTTCGTGCACGACTCAGTCGACATTCAACGTCTCGACTCATGCTTCTCTCTACCTTTCCAATCCACTATCGTCCTCCGGACATTTAAGCCTCTTAGGGCAAGATGGAAAATTACGTCAAATAATCCCTACGATTTTTCCTCAAATCAAAGTCGGCTCTATAAGCCTATGACTCTAGCACAATCTTCCATCTTGGTTCGAAAAGATCTGCTTACAACAAATATCATCCTTATCGTCACTCCAAGTGACTAATACTATAATCGTCTTTCTATTCCAACGACTGCCAGTTTAGAGCTTTCGACACTACCCCAACGATCATCCCATCAAAGCAAGCCAAGTACACACATGTACCAGTGGATCTACTATATTTGTCTCTCCTCGTGACGGCTATTCAGGGTAGATAATACAACGCGTTATTAGCACATAACAACGCACACTAACAACACTCGCGCCCAACTCCTTGGATTCCTCGTGACTTCCCCGACTCGAGCATTGATCCTGTGCTTCCGGTAGTAGGACCTCTACTACTACCATCCACGCCTATCATTGCCCGTTCCGAGTCCCATCCCGAGGGTCCAAGTAGTTTCTCGCCGAAACTATACACATAATATAATTAATCCACACATGTCAGTTCAAGAACATATCCTAAACAGGCAACTCATACAACTACTGTATATATAAAACCATCGGTCTCCCCGATCAGACAACCACAATTGTATACATAATAAACCATCGGTCACCCCGATCATACAACAACAATTAAATATATAATTAACCATATGCCTGCACCAGCATATATATACATCCACCCTTCCTAGCTCCCTAGGAATTTCCTCTTATCCCACTACCCTTGCTACTACCGAATCCCTACTAATTATGACGAGTGACCTCGCGAATACCCGATTATATGCAGTGCGAAATAAATAGACAGTCGAATACAAGACTCTATCCTAGAACGGTTGGACTCAAACAAGAGCTGCGCAATAGAACTAAATCGAATATTCTAAGGCTATAAATCTCTTACTGCATACAGTCTAGAGGGCATCCACTTAGTAACGTATCATAATTAGCATAAATTCCTAATAGCAAGCAGTTCAACATACAGCATAGTGTCCACAACAGGCAATCTAGCATGCATACTCTATGATCTAGAAAGCAATAACACACTAAGTATTGTACCTTTCCCCTTTGGCTCCGGCTGACTGTACACACTGCGCCTCCGATCACCGTTCCTCGAACGGGTCTTTACTTTTTCTTTTGTTTCCAAAAAGATTTAATAAAGAATTTGAAAATTTCCCAGCCGCAACTTGAGACCAAACACACCGAGGTGCGTTTGATTCACTCAAGCTGTGCTCTGATACCAAGTTGTAACGTCCCAAAAATTACAAGCAAATTTAAATTTTTAAATAAACAATTCATTTATAACAACTCATTAAATGAATCCCAACATTTCGTTTGCAAACTCATATCTAATATCTTTATAATAAAAACCAGCGGAATAAACGTTTAATTAAAATAAACCATAAAACAACCAGCTCTCCTCGCGCGCCAGTGTGTACTTGTCACGCCTTGAAGCCGCTCGGACCTGAAACCACAGTTTATTGGGAAAGGGTAAGCACGAAGC
Source organism: Saussurea involucrata (assembly GCA_033807775.1). Classification (NCBI taxonomy): domain Eukaryota; kingdom Viridiplantae; phylum Streptophyta; class Magnoliopsida; order Asterales; family Asteraceae; genus Saussurea; species Saussurea involucrata. The sequence goes on along the minus strand of CM066317.1, from coordinate 50,333,628 downwards.
TTAGTGAATTCCAACACATGCGCAGATAGGAATTATATACACATCACCCCTATCCGCACATAAGCAACAACATCACAGTTACATAAAACGAGTAAACATCTACAAGTAATTATGTATCCAACACCTCAGTACCATCGAGGCCTCGGTCCCACCGAATTGTAATGAATCCAACACCTCAGTACCATCGAGGCCTCGGTCCCACCGAATTGCAATGTATCCAACACCTCAGTACCATCGAGGCCTCGGTCCCACCGAATTGTAATGTAACCAACACCTCAGTACCATCGAGGCCTCGGTCCCACCGAATTGTAATGTAACCAACACCTCAGTACCATCGAGGCCTCGGTCCCACCGAATTGTAATGTAACCAACACCTCAGTACCATCGAGGCCTCGGTCCCACCGAATTGTAATGTAACACATTTATACCAAGCATTCAAACCAATCAAATATTACACACCACAAACAACTAGTTCACACCACAAAGACAATAGTACATACAAACTATTATGACATGCATACAACCCCTAACTACACAGTGAGAGAACTCACCTCGAATGCGCGCCCAGCTTAACAACACAATTCAAGCTCCACAATTACGGTCACTTCCCAGCACCTAAACGCATGTTAAAACGTGTCAATACGAGACCCGGACCCTATGGCACGACACACGCTTAAACCGTCACTAAAACTAACTTCCGTTCACCCAAAACAGGTCTGTTCGGGACCTGTTTCGACCCCTTTAAACCCAGAAAATTCCCAATATTATTTCATGACCAGAAAGTACTCTGAGTTAGGGTTCCAAGGACATATTATACGCCTCCTAACGATTTTTCTACAATTTACTACGGATTTTACAAAAACAGATTCCGGAACAGCGAAAATTCAGCACCCTTCAGTATAAAACGACAAATCGACCCTTGCTACGTCCCGAACTGGGTTTTTCACAAAACACAGAAAGGTTTATAGACTCAAAAAGGGAACTTTTGACACCGGTTTCACCCCAAACCGAGTTACGAGCAGAAAGTTATTGTTTTCGCAAGATCAAGGCAGATTCCAGAAGTTTTCACATGAAATGACGAAACACCGAACTTGCGACCACTTTTTCGCCTAGTTAGAGACCGAACCAGTTTTTCGCTAAAACACGGAAAACATGCTCGACCCCGAGCTTGAACCGTGGGCGCCAGTTTCGACTCAATCGGAGTTACGACAGAAAAGTTATGGCCGTCGCAAAAACAGTGGCTGAACAATTACTCACAAGAAATGACGACTCTAAAAACAACGGTTCGATCGGTTTGGCTTAAGCGATTAAGTTCTGGCTTAAAGGAGTCTACGGTGATTATTAGTAAGACATTGCCACGCACCACCCATTGCCCTCCGGCAGTGGTGGTCGCCGGCGGCGATGGCGGTCGTTTCACGGATACTCGACAACGATTAACAAAAGAAACGAAGCCAAACGACTAATCTATCCCACCCCACCCACACGCACACACGCGACCCACGGCCGTGGACCCGCCATCACAGCCATCGGGCTGGAGGCGCACGACGGCGGCAGCCGGCGGCAGCCATGGCCGCTCACGCCGGCAGCGATGGTGGGGGTTTTCACGGCGATCGCCGACGAAAGAAAACGAAAGAGAACGAAAGAGACGAGAAGAACTTCTTACCTCACGACGACAACGATTCCAGCCGCAAAGAGATTCCGATCGCCGACCGATCTCCTCCTCTCTCCTCTCGGCAGTCTCTCTCTCCTCTCGGCAGTCTCTCCCGCCGGCAACACAGCGCCGGTGCTGCACTCTCCGGCGGCAGCAACAGGTATCAAAGAGGGAGGGGAGGGGGGTGATCGGCGACGGCAGCGAGAAGGAGAACTAGAGATAGGGTTTCATAATTGAGTCCTTTTTGGTTTGTTTCTTGCGATGGGTAAAAAAAAAACGAGAGGAAGGGTGGGGGTCGGTCCATATGGGCCGATCCCATGCACACACAAACCAACCTGACACTTTTAGTCCCTCGCCTTTCCAACACCTTGCACTTTGATTAAATTTTTCCCATCGATAACAAGTTTGATCTTTCTCGTTAATCCCGTTAACAAAACTCGTTTTAAACAAACATAAAGGAAAGAAAATAAATAAGCAAAAAAAATAATCCATATCGGAACACGGGCTTTACAGACATGATTAATTAAAAAACCATCATGTACCGGGAGAAATCATTTTTCCAAATTAAAACATATTGTTTATATTCCCAAAATGTCCCAATTATACAACACTATGTATTTTTCATACCAAATACACCAAAATGCATTTTTATCATATAATCTCACTTTATAAGGTGAACCATTAAAAATGCCTACACTTCTGATTTATTTATCAAAATGTTAAAAAAAAGCATTTTGTGAAATTTATAAAAAGAATTGCACCAAATGTACAAAAATTCAACAAAAAACTCAATATTTTGTAAGTATCAAATAAAACACATAAATTCTTTAAAATGAACACTTTTTGCATGTACATAGTTTTCACAAATCAACTTGAACTCAATTTGCTAGGTTAAGTTAAATCTAGTTTTCCAAACCCATCTCTAGCTTCCAAGTAGTGAATATTTTAGATCCACAAGCAAATCTCACAGAGGAAACTTCTCACGACTAATAACCAAATCAAAGACATCAAACATTAACCTAAGCTTTAAATCTATAAAAACCCCAGACATAGATCTCAAAAAACTCATAAGACTTATGTGGCATTTGGTTCGCAAAATGTTTTTTGATGTAATAGAATCTATCAAAAGGATTTGACTTTGAGGGAATTGGAATTGAATGTTGTCAGGTTTGATTAAATGTTTGGTTAGTAGATATTGGAATGAATCTGTTAAGAAATTGGAATATGTTTGGTTACATAATATAGCTTTGGAATTGGAATGAAATATTGATAAATGACCAAAATGCCCTTTTTTGAAAATTTTAATTTATTTAAAACTAAAAATACTTTAATAAAATAATCAGTTAATGTGTACACCAATATAAAATACATAACCGAAATATAACCATAAACCAAATGACGTTCTGAGAAAAATAAATGATTAAATTTTATAATTTTTTTCTTAGAATTTCATCCAATATCACAGTTTTTCAAAAGAAAGTTATGTGACTCATTTTATTATTTCCTATGTGGAATCATCACATCTACTAATGATGTGAAATTAAGTAAATCCTTCAAAAGATAAGGATCTTGGATCCTCTGATCCCGTCTCAAATACCTTCTTCGAATTTCAATATATTTATATTTTACCATAATTGATATCTATATGTATTGGGTTCTTCTCAATCCGATCTTACATCTGATATCTTTCATCGTTATCTTCAATCAGATATTCGATATCTTTCATCTCCAATCGATCTTTTCTATTTCTCATATCGGATACCAAATATAATATATCAATCCGACTATTATATCCTTTCTCATCGATGTCTGAGTTCAGATTATGTTATTTTCCGATCCGTCACACGTTTCTCTAGTGTGGAACCTTAAGAGTCTAAGATAATCCAAACATCATCATCATCATTGCGTATCCGAATAAGAAGTATTGGCACAATTTTCAAGTCAGCGTATCATTTCGAAGCACCACCTCTAACTAAAATCATAATGACTCTTTATCTCTTTAAAACCGTCGATTTACACTTAAAATCACTCTTATCTCCAGATTTTACCAAGTTTGATTCCCTAAACCCTCGTTTTCTTCAATGGCTTCTATCTTCAAAGCATCTCCTTCCTCCAATGCTCCTTTTAAACCGATTGAAATCAAGAGCACTAACTACATTGGTTGTCTTTCAAAGAATAATGGTTCTTATGACCATCACGTTATCATGGACTTTCTGTCAAAAGGTCCTTTAAGGTTTGCACTCAATGTCAACCCTAAAACGTGTTAATATTTCCTTGAAAATTTCTAGAGTTTGTGCACATACAAGATAGAAACTAAAGAAATTTGTGTGAGCATCTTGTCTTAAAAGGACCTCGCATTTACCGCGGATGATCTTGTTCAAGTTCTTCGACATCCATGTTCCAATGATCAAGAACTTAAAGGACCCTCCTAGAGATTCTGATCTTGAATATGTGTTGGTGATTTTAGTGTCATTAAACATTTTGGTGTAATTGTGATTTACCTGAGATCGATTAAGACGATAAGGCAAACATACGTAAGTTCGGAGGTGCGGAGTGCACACTTACATATGTTTCCGTTATCATCTTAGATCACCTTAAAGCGGTGTCGAAGTTCGGAAAGACAATTAATTTCTCTAAAAGTTGTCGCTAAAAATCACTTTCGGTTTGTGAAAGCTATTGCTAAAAGCTGAAAGTTGTCGCTGAAAGTTGTCGCTGAAAGCTGAGGGTTGTCGCTGAAAGCTGAATGCTGAGGGTTGTCGCTGAAAGCTGTCAGCTATCACTGAAAGCTGTTAGCCATCGCTGAAAGTCGGGATAAGGATTAAACGGGAGAACAAAGGTTTGGCCATAACACAATCTCACTATGTCGAGAAAGTGTTAAAGAAGTTTAATATATTAAATTGGTCACCCGTGAGTACTCTTATGGATCCAAGTGAGAAGCTTATGCCCAACGAGGGTGAAGCTATTTCACAATTAGAATACTCTAAGGCAATCGGGTGCTTGATGTATGCTATGACAAGTACACGTCCGAAAATTGCCTATGCCGTTGGTAGGTTGAGTCGGTTTACTAGTAGACCGAGTACTCATCATTGGCAAGTGGTAAGAAGGGTATTTAAATATTTGATGGTAACCATGAATTATGGTATAACATATATTGGGTTTCCTTTGGTGATCGAAGGCTACACGGATGCGAGTTAGATATCCAATGTAGAGGATCATTCTTCTACTAGTGGATGGGCATTCTTGCTCGGTGGAGGTGCCATCTCTTGTGCCTCAAAGAAACAAACTTGCATCACAAATTCCACCATGGAATCTGAATTTGCAGCTTTAGCGGCCGCCGGTAAAGAGGCATAGTGGCTAGAGAATTTAATTTACGAGATTCCTTTGTGGCCAAAGCCGATATCACCTATATGTATTCATTGTGATAGTGCTGCAACTTTGGCTAAGGCATATAGCCAAGTAAATAATGGAAAGTCGAGGCAGTTGGGAGTGAGACATAGCATGGTTGGAGAATTAATCATGCATGGGGTGATATCCGTAGAGTTCTTTAGAATTCATAAGAATTTAGCCGACCACTTAACAAAAGCGTTGGCTAGGGACTTAGTGCACAAGTCCGTGATCGAGATGGGTTTAAAGTCCATATAGATTTTTATTAATAAGATACCTAATTCCCCTTTAATACAACGTTAAAGGTTGAATTCAATGTGGAAGGCTTATTAATAAAATTGAGGCACGTAATATTATCATCCCAAGGTATGTGCTTAGACCTGCAAGTGTTGTAAGGTTGAAAATTTTATTTCTTAATGATTCTTTTGAAAAATTGCATATGTAGGTGCAAGATATAAAAGAATCACTTAAGTGGACGTGAAGTGTGGTCGCTTCAAGAAAGTTTTCGACTTGGCATTCTATACGTTCATGAATGGATAAGGACGCAAGGCCTCTATAAATGAGTCAAGTGTGTTATCTAGATTTGTACGAACATATGTGTATACTATCTTCATGTATTCAAATGGGTTGACGGGTTCAATTCTTAGAACACCCCGATTCTCGAATATTTGGAATGTGTAATATACTAAAATGAAAATTCAATCTTCGTGACATTTTCATTTATGCATCTGTTTGAATGTTACATATTTATATTTCATTGTGAATCAAAGGATTACACTAAAATGGGGGAGGAATGTTGGTGATTTTAGTGTCATCAAACATTTTGGTGTAATTGTGATTTACTTGAGATCGATTAAGACGATAAGGCAAACATACGTAAGTTAGGATGTGCGGAGTGCACACTTACAAATGTTTCCGTTATCATCTTAGATCGCCTTAAAGCAGTGTCGAAGTTCGGAAAGACAATTAATTTCTCTAAAAGTTGTCGCTGAAAATCACTGTTGATCCAAACCCTCAGTGATTTGATAATGACCCTATCTTAAATACTTAGTGAAAATTGTAAGTAAACAATATGTATCAGAGTTTCACTATCGCTGATAAGTACTAAGATCTTACAGTACTGCTGATAGGAACTCTCGCACTTTTAGATTAAACATTCAGCGAACACTGTTCACCATATCGCTGAGTCTGTTCAGTCCTTATGGTGATCGCTGATAAGTTAGTTGTTTACTTATGATCCCTGAAGACAAGATTCACGTCAACAAAGGTTCTACGCTGAAGTCGAAGATCAAGCTCAAGAAGCAGCGACAAGTCTCCTAATGAACTGATGCGGATCAGCGAAGACTCAGATTTGTCCACACAACGTGAAGTATCAAGTACAAGACTTCAGCTATCGCTGAACTTTATCATCTACTGAATAGTAAATGATAATCGCTGAATCAACGAAAGCTGATCATGAAGTCCTCCGTACAAAGTACTTTTGTCTTAACCTCCCTTGCACGCCACCGTACGAAATGTCAGAAAAGAACCTCCGAAAATCTGAAATCGTACAACCACTCTGATACTACACTGTTCATTCATGCGGCTACTAAGGTTGTCAACAAAGGTCAATGACATGCAAACAATCCGCTGATGACACGTGTAAAGTGTATACTGAATTGCATTAAATGCATGCAGTATATAAAGAGATGAACTCACTTCATTTGAAGCAACTTGCTAACTCTGGACAAGTTCAAATCTCTCAAGATAGGATTTTATTAGTAATCTCCTTATCTTTCTTAGTGCAAGAAAAACCTTAGTGTTCCAACTTGTTTAGATTTAGGTTTATCCTTAATCTTGTTTCCGCAACAAGCTGTAAATTGTTAATGATTTATCAATAAACAATTTAGAAAAGTAAAATAGTGTGTTTGTATCCAACCCCCCCCCCCCCCCCTTCTACAAACTTGTTTAAGCCTTTCGGGACCAACAAGTGGTATCAGAGCAGATTTGTTTAATCTCATAAACAAGATCTAATCTAAGATATTTCTCTTCCTTGCTATTATCTGAAAATGGCCAACTCAAACTCAAACACTCACTATATTGACAATGGTTCTCTTGCAAAACCCCCTAGATTTTCCAGAGACAACTTCAACTTATGGAAAAATAGGATGACACTCTTCTTAGAAGGTGTAGACCCTACTATACCTTACTATCTTGAAAACGGTCCACACATCCCTGTAACGATTGATCCTGCCGTTCCAGCCACTGCAACTAGAGCTGCTATTCCAGAAAGGCTGATTCCAAAGGAAATCCATCATTGGACCGATGAAGACAAGAAGAAAGTGGCTATAGATACAAAAGCCAGATCCATACTATCCATGGCACTTCCTGACGAAGTCTACCATTCCGTCATGAACCTGAAATCCTCAAAAGCCATGTGGGACACAATATGTGTTCAGTATGAAGGAACGTCTGAAGTCCAGGATTCAAGAAAGATCAACCTGGTAAGACAATACGAAAGTTTCATCTCTGGTAAGAATGAAACTCTCTCTGAAGTACATCAACGTTTTAATTGCTTAATTATAGATCTTAAAACGGTTGGTAAGGAATATTCTAACTTTGAAGTTCTGACAAAGTTTTTAGAATGTTTACCTGAAAGCTGGGACAATTATTCCATGTGTCTCAAGCTGTCAAAAGATCTAAGATCAATGACACTTGCTACCTTATATGGCACATTGCTGAATCATGAGCAATCTAGCCATCTTAAGAAGAATCTTGTAAAAGATTCCAAAAGCACCCCTGTTGCTTTAATCTCAGAGGAACCTTCTACTCAGCGACCCGTGGTCACTATCACTGAGTTAGAAAGTAACTCTGAAAGGTCATCAGATTCTGATTCTTCAGATGATGAATCCTTGGCTCTCCTAACTAAAAGGTTCAGGAGATTCGCCAAGAAGAAATTGTTTAGAAAGAACAAAACTCTTTCTATAGCTGACAAGCCTAAGTCATCAGCTTTTGTTGATAAGGCTACTGCTACTTGTTTTAACTGCGAAAAGACAGGTCATTTCGCTAACGAGTGCAGGTCAAAGAAAATCATGAGACCTTCAGCCTTTACAAAGAAATCCTTTGTTCCAAGGAATAAAGACGACAAATACTTAAAGCTGAAGGAGAAGTATGCAAAGCTAAAAAGCTTTAAGAAGAAAGGAAAAGGCCTGATGGCTGACTATGATTGGGCTGCTTCTGATGAAGAAGCCTCATCATCTGATTCTGAAGATGATGAAGCAAATCAATGTCTCATGGCCAAGATTGAAGAAGAGGAAGAAAGTTCAGACATTCCCTCCACTTCAACATCTGCCATTCAGGTATCACCCTCCTTCTTTACCAATATTGTAAATATTGATGAAGCTGATAGTCTCCGTAAAATCGAACTACTGACTAGAAGTTTATACGAAGCCATGAACGGCAAAGCTGTGGTTGAAAACCAAAATCTTGATCTCGCTGAAAAGCTTAAAAATTGCCACCTTCAAATAGAAAAGCTTTCTAAATTTGAAGAAGATTTTAAAGATCAAGTCCATTTAAATCAGCTAGTCAAAATTGAACGAGCGGAAGCTATCGCTGCATTAAAAGCTGAACAAGCTACTGTTGAAGGATGGTGTAATTCTTCAACAAAGATCACTGAGATAATTAAGGCTCAGATTCCTCTGAGTGATAAACGTGGTCTGGGTTATAAATATGATACTCCAATACCAACCACTGAACGTTCAATGCTTAAATTAGGAACGTTCGTATCCTCAGTAGCTGACACTTCTTCATCTCAGTACTCCTCGTCGATTACACCAATCCCTGAGGAAACTCCTACCTCCTCAAAAGGTAAGGAGAAAATGGTTTATTCAAAACCTACCTCTGTCTCTAAAGATAAAGGTAAAGGAATTGTAATTTATCAAAATCCTCAGAAGGGTACTTTAGTACCTAAGCTGAATGCTTCCAAAGCCTTAGTGATTCATTCATCTGGTTCTAGAAATCAGACCTCTGGATCAGTTCAGCGACCTACTCCTAGACTCAGAGTATATATCCTTGGTAAGAAATCTGAAGAACTGAATGTTCGTCCTATTTCAAAAACCAATAGTGTACTTGGTGCTGGCACTTCTAATTCCAAATTAAAAGCACAGCACTCAAGTGGTCCTAGAACTAATTTTAGTTATAGGAAATGTTATCACTGTGGACTTACCGATCATATTGCAAGTAAGTGTCCCACAGCCACCAAAGCTGATAAGATAGCTAAGGTGAAGATAGCACCCAAGAAGACCAAACCAGTTGCAAGTCAGGTCAAGGTGACTCCTACCGCTGAGGTCAAGAAATTGACCAAAGTGAAGAAAGACAAAGCTGAATCTTCAAATGCTGCGAAGACTGCTGAACCCATTCCAACCACTTCCACTGACAAACGCGTATACATGGTGAAGTGGGTACCCAAGCAAAACTAATCTTCCTTTGTATTGCAGGTTAAGAAGGGTATCTGATATCTCGATAGCGGATGCTCTAGACACATGACTGGAAAGAAAAGCCTGCTCGCTGAATACAAGGAAGAGAAGGGTCCCTCTGTGACTTTCGGTGGAAATGGAAAAGGACACACCCGAGGGTATGGTGTACTTTCAAATGGTACAACATCCTTCAGAAGAGTCGCATATGTTGAAGGGCTAAAGCATAATCTTCTGAGCATCAGTCAGCTTTGCGACATGGATAACAAAGTGATTTTCACTAAGGAATCCTGCTTTGTCTCTGACAAAAAGGAGAAGATAGCTCTCAGCGGTTATCGTTTGGAAAATGTTTACGTTATAAACATGGACTCAACAACCACTGAGAACTCCTGTTTCTTCTCAAAGGCATCTTCTGATGTCAACTGGCTATGGCACAAGAGGCTTTCACATCTCAACTTCAAGACACTGAATACTCTTTCATCCAAAGAGTTAGTCACTGGTCTACCTCAACATTCATACGCCAAAGAATCCTTATGTTCAGCGTGTGAAAAAGGGAAGCAGACCAAGGCAAGCTTTAAGTCCAAGCAAGTTTCCTCAGTGTCATCTCCTCTTCAACTACTCCATATGGATTTGTTTGGCCCCGTTAACAAACAATCCATCGCTGGAAAGAAATATACGCTGGTCATAGTTGATGAATTCTCTCGTTACACATGGGTAATGTTTCTCCGTTCTAAGAGTGACACCCCTGAAGAACTCATCACCTTTGTTCGGAAGATGGAAACTCTGAACAATATGACTGTTCGCTCAATAAGGAGTGATCATGGAACTGAATTCAAAAACAGTTCTCTTGATTCCTTCCTTGAGAGCAAGGGTATTTCTCACAACTTTTCGTCAGTGAGAACACCACAACAAAACGGATTCGCTGAAAGAAGAAATAGAACAATTATTGAAGCTGCACGTTCAATGCTCAGCGATTCTCACCTGCCTACTCAGTTTTGGGCAGAAGCTGTCAACACGGCTTGTTTTACGCAAAACAGGTCGCTGATAGTCAAAAGATTCAAAAAGACAGCCTATGAACTTTTTCATGGAAGAAAGCCTTCAATCAGCTTTCTTCACATCTTTGGTTGTCAGTGTTTCATACTGAACAACAGAGATGCCCTTGGAAAGTTTGATCCTAAGGCTGATGATGGAATCTTTCTTGGATACTCCTCAGTTTCCAAAGCCTTCAGAGTCTTCAATCGAAGAAGACAAACTGTAGAAGAAACTATTCACGTCACGTTTGACGAATCCCGTTCAGCGAACTCTAAACCGAACGCTGATACAGAAGAACTGAATCAATGGATGTTTTCTCATCTTTGTGATTCAGAAGATGTTCCCACTACTCATACTCATACAACTGAAAATGATGGTCCTACTATCATTCCCAATATGCAGAATAGTGAAGCTGAAACATCTTGGGTCTCAGCTGTTCCTATAAATACTATACCCGCAGTTGATCCAAATGTCTCAGAAATTCCATCTATTTCTCAGCAATCAGTGAATGAAGTGACAAATGCAAGCATTCCTCTCTTAGCTGATTATCCAGAAGTAGCTGAAGCCTCATCTTCAGTTTCTCCAGTTCAGACTGAGTCAGCGACGCATGCTCCGGCTCAGCGATGGACTGTAAATCACCCAATCGATCAAATTCTTGGTGATCCCAACGCTGGTATTCAGACTCGTAGAAGTGCAGGTAATATTTGTTTATTTGTTAACTTTATTTCTCTAACTGAACCAAAGAAAATAGATGATGCCCTCAGAGATCCAAACTGGGTCAGCGCTATGCAAGAAGAGCTGACTGAATTCGAAAGAAACAAAGTTTGGAAACTTGTTCGGAGACCAACTGACAAAACAGTGATAGGCACTAAGTGGGTCTATCGAAACAAGTTGGACGAACATGGTACTGTAACTCGCAACAAAGCTCGTCTTGTTGCTCAGGGATACAGACAAGAGGAAGGTATAGATTATGACGAAACCTTTGCTCCAGTAGCAAGACTTGAATCTATTTGTCTTTTCTTAGCATATGCTGTACACAAAAACTTCACTGTACATCAAATGGATGTTAAGTCAGCGTTTCTAAATGGAAAGCTGAATGAAGAAGTTTATGTGGAACAACCTCCAGGATTCTCAGATCCTAAGCGTCCAGGTTATGTTTATAAGCTGGATAAGGCACTTTATGGCTTGAAGCAAGCTCCTCGTGCATGGTATGACACTCTTTCTACTTATCTTCACCTTGAAAAATTTGAGAGAGGTAAGATTGACAAAACTTTGTTTTTTAGAAAAATAAAAGGTCATATCATTTTAGTTCAAATATATGTTGATGACATTATATTTGGTTCTACTAACCCTGAGCTTTGTACTCGTTTCGCTGATAGAATGAAAGATGAGTATAAAATGAGTATGATGGGTGAACTAACATATTTCCTTGGTCTTCAGATTAAGCAAACTGAAAAAGGAACTTTTATAAATCAGGGAAAGTATGTTAAAGATATGCTGAAAAAATTCGACTTAACTGAAAGTTCAGCTATGAAAACCCCTATGGCACCACCGCTGATACTTGATAAGGACACAAAGGGTGTTCCTGTCAATGTCACGCTGTACCGTGGGATGATCGGCTCACTACTGTATCTTACAGCTAGCCGACCCGATATTATGTTTGCAACATGTCTGTGCGCACGATATCAAGCTGAACCTAAGATATCTCATATGAAAGCTGTAAAGCGAATCTTTCGATATCTTAAGGGTACAGCGAATCTAGGTCTTTGGTATCCCAAAGATTCAGGATTCGATCTAACCGCCTATTCAGACAGTGATTTTGCAGGTTGCAAAATGGATAGGAAAAGCACCACAGGAGGATGTCAGCTCCTGGGTGGAAAGCTGGTAAGTTGGACAAGTAAGAAGCAAAACTCAGTGTCCACTTCCACAGCTGAAGCTGAGTATGTAGCCGCTGGAAGCTGCTGTTCTCAAGTCTTGTGGATGAGAAATCAACTACTAGACTATGATCTTCAGCTCTCCAAAATTCCAATCTATTGCGACAGCACAAGTGCCATCGCTATAGCAAACAATCCAGTGCTACACTCAAAGACAAAACACATAGAAATCAGATATCATTTTATCAGAGATCATGTTATGAATGGTGATATAGAACTTCATTTTATCCCAACTGATTATCAGTTAGCTGATTTGTTTACCAAACCTCTTGATGAGACAAGATTCAACTTTCTCATCAGCGAGCTTGGAATGCTGAACTTTGAAGGATAAATCTTCAGCGGTTCACATTTAATCAGCGATACGTTTATACATTCTTGTATAGGCTCTGGATAAAATAAACTTGTACAATCCATTTCATCATCTTCTCTCTGAATAAATTGGGTTAAACTGATATCAAGGTATGTTTTCTCTGACAAAACGCATGAAAAAGCAAGATTTCAAATTCTTTCATCGCTGAATATCTCTTCCTTAAACAGCGATATTTTGAAATTTCTTAAAACCCTCACTGATATTTCTATTCAGTGCTTCATATTTTCCAAAGAGTCCCTGAGTTTTTTCTTTCAAAACCTCAGAGACAACGAAAGAATGTGAAAGGACAGTTGTGACGTCATTGCAATGGATAACACCAGGCACGCTCTTTTTCTGACACACGTTTGCACGTTTCGTTGTCTATCCAATCAAATGCAAACACGTGTCCGTGTCATGATGAAAAACTTTCCCGCTCAAGTTTTTCTCTCTCTACTCTCTTCCTATATAAACACTCTCAAAGTTTATATTTGTCTTTTACGCGAATCAATCTTTCTCCGCAAGAAAAGAACACTGTTGCATTTTGTGCTCTCAATCTTCAAGAACTGTTCATCATCTTCTTCTTCGAACTCAAGGTTAATATGTTCTTATCTATTATCAAATGCGAATAACTTGTTTTCGATCTTATCATTGTTTTACACAAGATCAAACAAAAGAACTCAAAAATAAAATCATTTTCTTTCATGGTTTTATAAACACAACCATTTCATGGTTGTTCTTCAAGTTTTAAATCTAAAATCTTAAACTTGTTCTTCTTTCGTATCCATTTTTTTTAAAACTGGAATACAAGGCTTATAGGTGTTATATTCGTTTTTTTTTTAAAAAAAACAAGAAAAACCCTAATCTTCATTAAGACTTTTTGTCTGAATGAAATGGACAAAATTCAAAAAATCTTAATGGAAATTTTCTTTCCACATTAAGATATTTCTTATTTGTTAACATCTTTGGTTGAACTGATAATACAGTGAAATGGCAACTTCAAAGCTGAATGTTACCAAAGCTCCTCAGGTTAAGTTTGAGCTGGATCAACTAGACTGGACAAAGGCAAACAACCTTTCAGCGCTTCTCGAGTTTCCTCCTCGGAAGCAGGTATCCCATCTAGACGACGCTGTAAATTTTTTGAAGAATAGCCCCATCTACACAGCACTGACAATCACACCTCCTGCCAGTCAGCGTCTATTATCCCAATTCTGGTACTCTGCCAGACACACCGACCTTCCCTCGGCCAAAGATCCATCTAAAACCATCGACTGCATACTCAGCGATACTGAGTATGGCACCATCAAGATAACCCCCGCAATAATCCGCAAAGCTCTGAAATTCCCTAACGCTACCTCAGAAAATCCTTTCATTCCATTTCCTGACCACAAGAAGCACGCTGACAGGGAAGAAATCATTGCTTTCCTTGATGCGATGGGTTACATCTGGGAGACTGGAAGAGACAAGCTACCTGAGAAGAAGCTGACGCTGATAAAGAAATCCAAGATGCCCAGCGAGATGAACTTCATCTTCGCTCACCTGATCAGCTGCATGACAGCGAAATCCGGATCTTCTGATCAAGCCGCTCAACCTCAGCAGGCCATGGGTTACGCACTGCTGAAAGGTCTCAACATTGACTGGGCCTCCATCATCTATGAAGACCTCATTCAACGTGTTGATTCTGCCGCTGACCGACCAGCATGGGTTCCTTACCCACGATTCATCAGCGCCATCTTTCAATATGGCCTGAAGGACAGCTATCCTGAAGAGGGTGATCTGAAACTCTCTCAGATTGGCCCTAAAGTTCTCGACTTCAGGCCTGTCGCCAACGAGGTACGTCTCGCTACCCTTCTCACTCTACTTAATTCTCCGCTTTCTGTGGCTCCTTCAGCGACTATACCCCTCGCTGATTCCCAGGCCACAAAATCCATTCCTTCTAAGAAAAGGAAACAATCTCTTACCCCTCTTGATTCCAAAAGGATCAAGAAAACCAAGGAGCAACCCCAGCAACTCCATGCTGAAGACTCCTCAGCTCATTTTGAAGAGCTGAAGGAAAGTTCCGTGGTACGCTCTGCCACACCAATTCAAGCCATCCCTTCTAAACCTACTTCAGCGTCCTTAAACGCTGAGGTTAGAACTTTGGAATCTACCCAACCTTCTTCAGTCTCTCAAAAGACTGATGAAGTACTTCTCAGCGAATCCAACGCTGAACTTGAAACCCAACCCCAATTCTTATCCTTCGCTCCTCCCTCTACTTCTTTGGACACTCCTCCAGTCAAAACTGGAGATGCCATCATTCAAGAAGCCGTTGAAGCTTCTCAGCGAATGACGAAGAAAGGACCTGCAGAGATCTCCATCCCTCACGGAACTTTTGAGGGAGATATGGAACACTATGGAGGGGCTCGAAACTTTGATGAGTTCGTCAACGCTCCTGCAGGTACAGATCCCACCTTAAACACTGTAACTAAACCTGAAACTTCTGAGCTTTCCTTTGTTCACAAGTACTTATATGTTACAGGTCCTTATTTAGGAGACATCAACCAGTCTCTGAAGTCTATGGAGATGAAACTTACGGATCTCACCACCGGTCTATCAAATAACTCTACAGCTGTAACAAACGCTGGAGAGAATCTGACGAAGCTGACTACTGTGGTGGAAAAGAAGGCCTCCTCTGATGACATCAAAGACCTTGATAAAACTCTCGCCGACTTTGCCAAAGTGCTCTCCGACATCTACACTGACTACACCAACCTCAAATCATCAGTTTCCACCATTTCCAGCGAGGTTACAACGCTGAAGAAATCGGTTGGTACACTCGAAGGTGATATGTCAGTGGTCAAGACCGACTTGGGCTCAGTGAAGACCGATCTTAGTTATGTCAAGACAATGATCGAGACGCTGGTGAACAAGGCAAATAATCCAGCTCCTGCTCCGGCCCCTGCACCTGTTTTGGACTCATTCACCGCAGAGGATCGCCAAGAGCTGAAGAAAATCACGCCTGCTATTTCTGGCCTAGAAGACAGAATAGCTAAGCTTGAAGGTTGTGTGAAAGTCTCTGGCCCAGAAGACAGAGACAACACCAATGCTGAATCTACCCATTCCTCCCCCGCCCATCATGAGAAAGAGGGGGAGAAGAGCGCTGAACGGGAGAAGAGCGCTGAACGGGAGAAGAGCGCTGAACAGGAGAAGAGCGCTGAAGATCAAAATAAGAGCGCTGAAGACCTTTCCCATGATGAATCTATCAGGGGAGAGGGTAATGAAGATCGGATTACTGGACCTCAGGGAGATGAAAACCCTGAGGGAACCGAGAACCTCGCCTCTGTATCTGAGGGGGAGCAACTCGAAGAAGATGCTGAGGAATCCGAAGCAGAAGAAGACGAAGACATCGACATCCCTGAAGCTGAACCATCCTCCTCTCCAAGGAACGATGATGATGATGATGAAGATGACGATGATTTCTTTGTTGTCAAACCTGCTCCTCGAACCAAAGCTCTTAAAGGTATTTCATTAAAAGAACCTTTAGGCTGAGGCCTCTGGCGCTGAGAAAAGCAAAGACAAAGGCATCGCTGAAGATGATAATCTGGCGATCCTACTTGCAAAGCCGATTTGTCAGGTACACTAAACTTATTTTTCCTTCCCTGATCATCTCTGAAAAATCAGTTATCCATTCCACAAACACCATACACATCCACTTTTTTTCTATCTTTTCTACCCAAGTTCTTCTACCCAGTTCATATTTGTAAGATCGCTGCGTTTCAGCTAGTCCTCTCCCCTGTTTGAGGATATCGCTGAAAGATCTTCTATTGCGACTTCACCAATAATTCCAGCTACCACTGAAGACATAATCCCAGTCTTAGATTTAATCTCTGAGACTGATGAATCAGAAGAACAACCTCTCTCGCACAGAAACAGACCTTCCTCAGTTCCTCAAAAGAGGAGAGAAGAAATGATAAAGCGATTCGAGGATCAGCGAATCATCCTAAGGCGCGATCAACTACCTTCAGTTCCTCCTAAGTTCAGAATTTCAAAAGCTGAATACCAGGATCATCTCAGAGCTGAACGCCTCATCGCTGAAAGGAAGGAAGCTGAAGATAAAGACAGAGAATACGCCATCAAGCTCACTCAAGAATCTGTCAAAGACCCCAAGCTGAAGCGTATTCCCATTCAAATCCAACGAAAGCTTTGGGAACAAGCCCAGAAGATCGTGGAAAAGAAAGCTGAAGTTTCTCAGACCACCCTGATCTGGTGTAAAGAGAAAATCCACTTCAGATATCGTCCAGCGAAGATCAACAAGGTATTCATCTCTGGAAGAACCTCCATCGGAGTACCTATTGTTGACATCAAACTGTTCAGAGAAGATGACTCATCTGAAACCTTTCGTGCTGACACTGTAAAAAGGTATGGTCTCTCTGAATGGCTGGAGATGAGGTTAGCTATCCAACCATCAAAATCTAAGTACAAGGATCATTTCGAAAAGCTGATAAACAGACAGATCTGTTAGATCTGAAGTTTTGTCAATAAACCAAGTGTTGAAGATCTGATAAGAGGACTCAGATGTTCTGAGTAGAGAAGTCAGAGGTCTGACTGTGAAGACCGAAGTATTGATCAGTGGAAAGAGAAGTCAGATGTCTGATAAGAAGAGTCAGATGGTCTGAGTAGAAGACTCAGACAATCTGAGTAGAGGAGTCAGCGATATGAAAGTCAGAAGATCTGAGAAGCTTTATCAGAAGAATGTTCAGAAGTTCTGAACTACCTGTTCAGAACTTATGACAAGATACTTTACTTAGTATTTTATAAACTAATTAGGACACGTGTTATGTTCTTATTAGTCTTTCTTATTTGTACTGTAGCTTTAAGATGTTTGTTGCAGTATAAATAGTAGTTAGCTCTATGTTGCTAACTGATTGATTTTTTCCCGTATAACTTTGTATTCATTCTCTGTAATCTTTGAGATTCTCTCTCTCATAGATCTGTATTTCTGTTCATCATTGAATACAATTGGGCTTGATCATACAACTTCTCAATTACTGCTTTCTATATTGATTGTGAGATTAGATCATGTTCTTTCAATTGGTATCAGAGCCAATCAACAAACAAATTCGTTCAAGATTGTTATCGCGAAGATCAATTGATAAATTTCTTGAAGATTTCTTGATTCATTCAAAATTCAATTCCGCTGCTAGGGCTAGTTCTTGAATTCTTGTCAATTCTTGAATTACCTGTTACATTTCGATCAAGAAACTCGAATTTGTCTTTCTGTTGAATTTTCTTACAATCATGTCTTCTAAAGAATATCTAGCCATGGGATCTGAAACCAAACCGCCTGTTCTTATACCAGAAGAGTATCAGCAATGGAAAATCCGAATGATCCAATTCCTAGACAACATTGATGAAAACCTTATGATTTCTATTCGAGAAGGCCCAATTGAAGTATACATCGATGTTGCTGCAACCCCTGCTACAGAGACAACTCCAGAAATTCCAGCGACCAGGGTGAAAAAGAGTTATTCCCAATACACAGCTGAACAGAAAAATAGGCATGCTATTGACAAAAGAGCAATTACTTTGATGACTTTGGCTGTCCCAAATGAGGTTCTTAACAGGATTGACAGTGGATCATCAGCTAAAGAAATGTGGGACGAATTGGAAAGGCAAATGTTAGGAACTGTGAGATCTATTCAGGCAAAGTTAAATCAAAGCATAAATGCTTATGAAAGGTTCAAAGCAAAAGAGTCAGAAAGTTTGACACAGACATACAGTAAATTTTGCACTATTCTAAATGACTTGAGAAGAAATGGACTGAAGAAAACAAAATCAGAAATAAATTACAAATTTCTGAACAGTCTAAATTCAGAATGGTCATCATTTGCCATAAGTCTGCAAATGAACAAGGATATGTGTGAAGAAGACTTAAATGATCTATTCTGTGTTCTTAATCAACATGAAGACTCTGTCAAGTTAGTTGTGGAAGAGAAGAAAAATGTTGCTGATCAGTTAGCGTTCTTATCAAAGTCCAAAGCAATCAAAGCACCCAAAAAGACTGCATATCTATCAGAGATACCTAATCTGGAAGAATCTGACAAGGAAGAAGGATCAGAAGATGATGAAGATATCAAGATAATGGCTGAGAAACTAGCTTTGTTGACAAATACTTTCAATAAAAGGTATGGGAAGGGTAGATTTCAAGGAAATTATAAGAGAGTTGGGAGTTCAGACTATAAGAAGAAAGAAGACAGAGAAGAAAATAAGTTTGAGAAGAGGATAGAGAGAAGTGAAGAAAACAATGAAGAGAAAGATGAAAGAAAAGAAAAGAATCTGTGTTTCAAATGTGGAAAATCTGGCCACTATGCTAAGGATTGCAGAGTTAAAATTGTGAAAGACTATGAGTACTACACCAAGAAGGCTCAGCTTGCAAAGAAGAGAGATGATAAAATTGCTTTGTTGGCTGAACAGGAGAATTGGTTGTACTATACTTCTGATGAAGATGATCACATCAACTTTCCACAGATGCAGAGCTATATGGCAAAAATGAGGAATGAGGATGATTCTGATTTTGAAGATGCTGATTCTGAGTCATCTACTGAGGTACATTCTTCACTTGAATTAGAGTTAATGACACAGATTGGTGAAATGAAAACTGAATTTGCTAATCTAAGAAAACAGATAAAAGGAGAAAGAAATTTGGTTAACAAATTCAGAATTGAAAAAGAAGTAATAAAAGAACAATATGAAGAATCTGAGGCTGAGAAACAGAAAGTTAAAGATGAAAATTCTGAATTGATGAAAAGGCTTTCTGAACTAAAAGCTGAATTTTCAAAAATAAAGGATGAAAAAGGTGATTTACAAATAAAATTTGATATGTTATTTGAAGAAAGAAAGAATTTATACACTAAAATTAAAGAATTAGAAGATCTGAATTTGAAAAGGGGTCAGACTCAGCAAACACTAAATCTTTTACTAAACAATGTTAAAGATACAAGATTTTACAACCCAAAGAAGGGATTGGGATTGGAAGAAAATGTCACTTTAAAAAGAGCTCCAATTAACTTGTATGAAAAACTTCAAGTTTCTAAGCCAAATATCCCAGAAATTGTTGAAGTTTTCATAAGACCTGCTAGTTCTATAACAAGTTCTGACAATTTGCAAAGACCAAACTCTAAAAAGTCAGATGAGAAAATTTCTGAGTCTAAAACAGAAAAGTCAGTTGGTTCAGAAGAAAAGGTTAAGAAAGAAGTTTCTAAACCAACAGATGAAAAGCCAAGATACAATGATACTAAATTCAAGTATGATTCCTTAAATGTCAGCTACAAAAATAAACAACCAAGTTTTTCATATCATGACATTGAGAGCATATTTGACACAAGTAAAAATTCGGAAACAGTCAATCAGAAGTCTGAAACTTCTAGTCAGGATTCTGAACTTTGTAGTCAGAATTCTGAGTCTAAAGATCAGACATCTGAGTCTGTAAATCAGAACTCTGACTCAGGTAGTCAGAAGTCTGATTCAACTGGATTTTCTGAAACAAAATCAGATGAATTTTTGCAACTTGAAAAGAGATTTAATCTTGTGAGTCAAGAACTTGAGGACTTAAGGAAAGCTTATGATGAACTTGAAAATGATTTCTGTGAGGTGGATATTAAACTTGAAGAAGCTTTGAAAGAAAATAATATTTTTATTCAGAAAATAACAGAGCTTGAAAAACTGAAGACTGAGTATGATCTTTTTAAAATTAATGCTTCAAGAGAAAATGATAAATTCTTTAATGAATCAAGTACATATGAAAAAGGTGAATCATCTAATTCTTCTAACAAAAAGAACTTGAATTTTTCAGAAAAAGAAGAAAGCAAAAGGAAAGATGATCTTGCAAAGTTGAATGATCTGAAAAGGGAACTTGAGAAGCTTAGAATGAAATCTACTTCTGAACTCAAAGCTAGAAATTCTTGTAATAAGGACAATTGTACTCTGAACAGTATAAATAAAAATGAAATGATCTATGTTTCAGATTTATTGTCACTTGCAAAGAAAAATCTTGTTTGTGTTAGATGTAAAAATGATTCATTCCAATATTCTCATAAATGTCAAGTCAAAATAACTTCTGTTTCATACATAAGAAAAGATATTCAGAAAGTTTCTGTTTCTCAAAATACAGAAAAGAAGAAAATTTCTGTTCCTCAGACTCAGAAGAAAGAAAAGATAAAAGAAAAGAAAGTTGAAAATATAGCAAAACCAAAAGTTACAACTCTCAAAAAGAATTTGAACAAGCTTGTAAGCAGAAAATGTTCTGACTTCATAAAAGTTCAAGGAAAGTGGTGTTTGAAGAAAGATTTTGAGTGGAGAGTAAAAGGTACTAATGTTAAATCCAATGACAAAGCTAACAAAGATGGACCCATTCCAAAATGGGTACCTAAACCTAACTGATCCTTTTGCAGGGCTGTCATGTGTGGTTTTTAGATTCAGGAGCTTCAAGACACATGACAGGTCAGAAGTCTTTTCTATCAAACTTCACAGAAAAGGATGGAGGAGCAGTAAACTTTGGAAATAACAGCAAAGGACAAGTCAAAGGTTATGGGGATTTAACTAAAGGGGATCTGACTATCCAAAAGGTTTTCTATGTTGAAGGATTACAGCATAATCTTTTCAGCATAAGTCAGTTTTTAGACAGTCTTTGTCAAATTAAGTTTCAAATAACAGGTTGCATGATTTTAACTGAAAATGATGTTAAAGTCTTCTGGGCCAAAAGACATATGGACTTATTTGTAGTTAATTTTTCAAAATTGAAAACATTAAATACAGTTTGTCTTTTATCAAAATCGACTGCAAATGAATGCTGGCTTTGGCACAGAAGATGTTCTCATCTGAATTTCAAAGATCTTAATAATCTTGTTGCAAAACATCTGGTTAAAGGCTTACCAAAGCTTAAATTTGAAAAAGAATCATTATGCTCAGCTTGTGAAATGGGCAAGATGAAAAAGAGTTCTCACAAATTAAAAATTGACTCATCTTGCAAAGCACCATTAGAAATGATTCATACTGATCTTTGTGGTCCAATTTCAGTTCAATCGATGGGAGGAAAGAAATATATGCTTGTGATTGTTGATGAATTATCCAGATACACATGGGTTGAGTTCCTAAGAGCTAAGTCAGAAGCTGCTACTACATTGATAAATTTTATCAAAAGGATTCAAGTTCTCTTACAACTTCAAGTTCAGAAAATCAGAAGTGATAATGGAACAGAGTTCAGAAATGAGACTCTTCAGAATTTTTTAGAAAGTTCTGGGATTTCTCACAATTTTTCTACTGTCAGAACTCCTCAACAAAATGGTGTTGTTGAAAGGAAGAATAGAACTCTAGTTGAAGCTGCGAGAACAATGCTGGCTTATGCAAATCTTCCTACTTTCCTATGGGCTGAAGCAATTGCAACTGCTTGTTTTACACAAAATAGAACTTTAATCAATAAGAGATTAAATAAGACTGCTTATGAACTGATAAATAAAAGAAAACCATTAATCAAATTCTTTCATGTTTTTGGTTGCAGGTGCTATGTTCTCAGAGACAGAGAAAATCTTGCCAAATTCGATAAAAAGGCAGATGAAGGATACTTTGTGGGTTATTCTTTAACTTCCAAAGCATTCAGAATCTACAATAGAAGAACCAAGAGGATGATGGAGAGTATAAATGTAACTTTTGATGAAGCCAGAATGCGGACTTCTGAACAAGACAGTTCAGAACTCATGCTGAACAAGACAAAAATGACTTCTGATACAAATTCTAATCCTATTTGTTCAGAACTCAATTTACTATTTAAGGATGCTTTTAGTGAACTAATTTCTGATTCTTATGCAGAATATGAAAACCCAAAGATGGTCAAAGAGATGAAAAATAAGACTCCAGAAATAGTTCAATCAACTGTAATTTCTGACAAAGGTCCATCAAAGGAATGTCCAAATCTAATACATACAAGTGGTGAAAATTCTGAACCTTGTAATCAGAATTCTGACTCTTGTACTCAGAACTCTGAACAAGTCACTCTGAATTCTGACTTCATTAATCAGAACCCAAACTTGGATATGACTTCTATTCATACATCAGAAAAAGGGGACAGTTCAGAATTACAAGCAATCATTGATGAGAATGATGCAAACAACAATTATTCAGAGATTGATGTACTTCCTAGTGCAAATAAATGGACTAAAAATCATCCTATTCATCAAGTAATAGGTGATCCTTCAGAAGGAGTAAAAACCAGATCAGCTACAGCAAATGAAGCAATGTTTGCTGGTTTCTTGAGTGTGATTGAACCAAAGAAAGCTAATGAAGCCTTAGAGGATCCAGACTGGATTTCAGCAATGCAAGAGGAATTGCTTCAATTTGAAAGAAATAAAGTCTGGAGACTCATTCCAAAGCCTGAAGGTAAATCTATTATTGGAACTAAATGGGTGTTCAGAAACAAAAAGGATGAATCAGGTGTTGTCATCAGAAACAAGGCAAGATTGGTTGCTAAGGGATACTGTCAACAAGAGGGAATTGATTATGATGAGACATTTGCACCAGTGGCAAGAATAGAGGCAATCAGAATATTTTTAGCCTCTGCTGCACATAAAAACTTCAAGGTGTATCAAATGGATGTCAAATCAGCCTTTCTAAATGGCAAACTTAATGAAGAGGTGTATGTCCATCAACCTGAAGGTTTTGTTGATCCAGAATTCCCTGATCATGTTTATATTTTAGACAAAGCTTTATATGGTCTAAAACAAGCACCACGAGCCTGGTATGACACTCTTACTAAACACCTGTTAGGTTCAGGATTCAAGAAAGGTAAGATTGACACAACTTTGTTTTTAAAGAAACAGGGTAATGATTTGATTCTGATTCAGATTTATGTTGATGACATAATATTTGGTTCTACCAGTCCAGAATTATGTGATAATTTTTCAAAAATCATGTCATCTGAATTTGAAATGAGCATGATGGGTGAACTGAATTTTTTCCTTGGTCTTCAAGTCAAACAACTACCAAAAGGTATTTTCATAAATCAAGGAAAATATGTCAGAGATATTCTGAAAAAGTTCAAAATGTCTGATTGTGCTTCTATGAGAACACCTATGGCAACTAACATAAAGTTAGATGCTGATCTCAAAGGTGTTTCAGCAGATATCAAACTTTATAGAGGCATGATTGGATCATTACTTTATTTGACTGCAAGTAGACCAGATATCATGTTTTCTACCTGTTTCTGTGCTAGATTTCAATCTAACCCGAAAGAATCACATATGTTGGCTGTCAAAAGGATTTTAAGATATCTCAAAGGAACACCTGATCTAGGTTTATGGTATCCAAAAGAAACTGACTTCAAATTGACTGCTTTCACTGATGCTGATCATGCAGGAAGTAGGTTGGACAGAAAGAGTACATCTGGTGCTTGTCACTTTTTGGGAGATAAAATAGTGAGTTGGGCATCAAAGAAGCAGAACTGTGTATCCACTTCAACTGCTGAAGCAGAGTATGTTGCTGCTGCTGCTTCATGCTCTCAAACATTGTGGATGAGAACACAACTCATGGACTATGGATATCAGCTTAACAAGATTCCCATCTATTGTGACTCAGAAAGTGCAATTGCTATTACTCAGAACCCTGTTCAACATTCGAAGACTAAGCATATAGATGTGAGGTATACTTTTATAAAGGACTATGTGGAAAAAGGAACTATAGAGATGCACTTTGTGCATACAAAGTATCAATTGGCTGACTTGTTCACAAAGCCTCTTGATCACAAAAGGTTTTCTTTTCTCATATGTAAAATAGGAATGCTTAATCTGCCTAGTTGAAAATATTTTTTTTCTTAAAAATGCTAAATTTTTCTAAGTAAACTTGTCTGAGTAGTGTATTCAGAACTTCTGAGTCTTGAGTTCAGAACTTCTGAGTCTTGAGTTCAGAACTTCTGAGTCTTGAGTTCAGAACTTCTGAGTCTTGAGTTCAGAACTTCTGAGTCTTGAGATCAGAACCTCTGAATCTTAAGGTCAGAGACTCTGAGTCAATACTTCAGCAATCTAACTTTCAAAAATTTATTTTTGAGAAATACAAATAACTTCAACTGTATGGATTATGCTTCTTCTATTATCTTTTTATCTCATCTTTATGTATTATTAATAGTCAAATGCATGCTCAAGTCAAGGGGGAGCATAAAAATTCTTTTGGAAATCATTTTGTGATGCTTAAAAGATTTGTTTTCATTTCTTATCTATTCAAACCTCTTCTGAATAATCAAAATGTTTTATATTGGTCAGAAGTTGATTTCAAAAGACATTTTGGTTACAAGGCAAAATTCTTCTGAGTCATGGAATCAGAACATCTGTGCGTGTTATTCAGATCTTTGACTTGAGTCAAAATTTTATCCACTAACACGTGTCAGCTTCATATTTGTTTGA
Source organism: Saussurea involucrata (assembly GCA_033807775.1). Taxonomy (NCBI): domain Eukaryota; kingdom Viridiplantae; phylum Streptophyta; class Magnoliopsida; order Asterales; family Asteraceae; genus Saussurea; species Saussurea involucrata. The sequence continues at coordinate 50,308,405 of CM066317.1, read as the reverse complement.
CAATGCCACGTATTTCATTTAAATCCTTTGTGGTATTTCACATGTGTTGACTCCGTTATAACATTGATTTCGCTTTTCCGTTAAACCTTTCAACTTCGCGGATTTTAAATAGGTCTTAAAATCCCTATTTCAAATTTCTTTCAAATTCCAGAGCGAAACGTGAGATACGAATCAAATCCAGAGTTCTTTGAATCTGTTTTCTTCTTAAATCATGTCTGAAATACGAAGAAGTGGTCCAATTTCTATACATTCTACAAAATCGATAATGGATTCATCCGATTCGGAAAATGATGAAGTACAAAATAGAGTTGCAGAGGAAGGGGCAATAAGAAATGATGAAGAAGATGAACAAATGAATGAATCTGAAGGAAATGCGGATGAGGTAAACATTAATATTGAACATGAACAGAGTGCTGCAGGTTCTATTATGTCAGATAGATCTATTCTAGTGGAAAGAGTTGTTCCTGAGAGTGAATGGTTGAAATTATCTGAAAATAACTGTGTTATATTGTTTGAGGAAAGTCGTTTTAAGCCTGAACACAGAATTATCATGGAGTTATTCAAACATCATCCGTACAGAAAATGGTTTACAAGAAGTAAAAATGTGCCTGTTCAGTACATACAACAATGGTGGAAATATCTTAGGTTAGAAGATAATAAGTTTGTGTCTGAAATTGGAGGAGTGACATTTGTCTTATCTATCTCTGCACTAAGAGAAATGCTGAATCTACCAGAGAAAGATGATGTACAAAGAAGAACAGATTTTGAGGATTTACCCTTAACAGAGGAATTAATAGCAGAGTTTATGAAGTTGGGATACAATGAAGGATTGAGGACTCTCAGTTTGTTCAGAAGAAACAAATTACCACATATTTGGGCTTGCTTCTTTCATGTGGTAAATAAATGTTTGTCAGGGAAAAATAGTTCTGCTGATCAAGGTTCTAAACAAATTCTTCAGATATTTCAAGGTTTAGTGAAGAATAGGCATTATGACTATACTTTAATACTTTGGGAAGATATGAAGAATACATTTGAGAAGAATCAGAAAGCAATTCAGAAGAAGACAAAGGATGCTCCACTGACATACATTCCCTACATAAGGTACTGGCAAATTGTTATTTGGTATGCCATGCAGGAAAACAGAACAATCTCAAGAAGAACAAATGAAGAGCATGGTCCTACATTTTATTTGGGTAAGATGACCTCAGTAACAAGACTTGAAAACTATCCTAATCATAAACCATTGCCAAAATCACTTAGGAGCTATATTCCAAGGGAGAGTGAGATATTAAAAGCTTATTGCACCTCTATGGGAATTGAATTACCTCAAATCCCTACCCAAGAGGACCAACCTGAGAAGAGAGGTGAGGGGTCTAGTCGAATTAGAGAGGGGGAGGATGTTCAGATGGGTGAACATTCTGAGAGACTTGAGGGGGAAAATTCTGAGAGCTTGGTTAGATTTGGTGAGGAAAAACAGAATGAGAGTGATGAGGATGAGAGATTGTCAACAGAGGTTCAAACAGAAAGAGATGCCTCTGAACCAGCTAATCTTGACCAGGTAACCACAAATGCTATTGGTTCACATCTCTTGGTGTCCAATATTGAAACAAACACCATGGACCTAGTGGTGGATCTTGAACAACCCATCCATACCCACTCAGAAGCATTTCAACATGCTACTGTTTCACACAAATCCGGGGAACCATCTCAAACTCATTTGGAGGGAGGTGATAAATCCCAATTTATTTTTCAACACATTGAGTCTGAATATCACAGTCCTATTCATATTGAGCCTGAAATTCCTTTTGACACTTGCACAAATCAGGAATTTCGTATTCCTGAAACAACATTCATAGACATACCTAATGTTGGGTGTCGAGGATTGGATGGAAGTCCTGGTGAGGTGAACATTACAAAAGCCTCATTCAAACGTGCATCTGTTGTACAAGATGACTGTGTGTTATCTACAGGCCATGAGCTCTCTGGGCACATGAAAACTGGACCATCTGTTGGTTCAGGTTCACTGTTAGAAACTTCTGAATTTGAAAAGATTCAGAAACAAAACAAGGAGATGGGGGAAAAAGTAGAAAATTTGGAGAAGAGGGTGGAGGATTTGAATGATGAAGTATCAGATTTGAAAGTTGTGTTGGAGAAAAAGTTGATTTCTGTTGAAACCAAGGTAGATGATGTAAAGAAATCCTTGGATTCTCACAAAAAGGAGATCGTGGATATAATGTCTGGTTTTCAAAAAGATATGTTAAAACAGATGCAAGGTATGCAAGAATCTATATTGAAAGCACTGAGTGTATCTTTGGCTTCTACTTCAAAGCCTCTTGATCCTGTTCCTATTGCAGAAGCTGAACCTGAAGTTGCTTGTAATCAGAACTTGAAAAGGAAGTTTGATGATAATGATCCTCATGATCATCAAAAGGGGGAGAAAAGACAAAGGTTAAGTTCTGATGATGATATTGGCATAGAAGATTTTGAGATAGCAGACATGCACTTAGCCAATACAAAAAGTTCAGAAGATCAGACACAGGAAAATTTAAAGGAGATGGTTCAGATAGTACAGCTTGATAGTTCAGATACAGAAGAAATGGAGTTGGGAAGTATTGATAGTAATGAATCAGATAAAACAGAGGAATTGAACTTGGATACTGAGATGGAAGGAAACTCAGATGAAACTGTAGCTATTGAGGAATCTGATTTGAGAATAGAAGAAATAGTGGAAAGTACAGTGGTAAACAGGTGTACAGATATTGTGGTCTATAACAGTGAAAGGGCAATGGAGTCTGAATCAGAAGAAAGGAGGTTGAATGAAGAATTGATCAGAAGAATGCATAATGAAGTAGTCAGAGCTTTGAGTGTTCAGAAAATTCATAAAGGGATAAAAGTGATAAGACCCATTGATCTAATGGGAGAAGAAGACAGAACTGTGGATTATACTCAGGATTTTAAAGATGATTTTAGGTTTAACTTTTGTGATGAGTTAAATACAGAAGAAGAGTATGTAAAAGTGAAAGACTTCTTTATGCCTTCTGAATATGTATTCAGAAAACCAATTGAGATTCCAAAGATTAAATTGCAAAGACTAGAAGAACCTGTGTGTGATTTCATTCTAGAGTTAAGTGATGTGCCATTAGCCAGACAATTTCATGATGATATTTTTCCTGAGGAAATTTATGATAATCTCTACTACACAGAAGGAGAGTATGAGCTTTTGGAAAGTAACATTGATGGTTTTATGGATGACAGAGCTCAGATGGTCTACTCAGAAGCTTCTAACATGTTCAGAGTTCCTGACTCAAAACTGCATATTCAGAAAAGAATCGAGAAAGTTCTGATGTTTCAACAAGATGAATTCAATGGTTTAATGTTTGTTAGAATGGAAGTACTAAAAGAAAGAAATACAAAGGTTTTCATGTCTACATTTGATTTTCACAGATTGACTCTTGATGATCAGATCTTTCTAGTCAAGTTCTTTGCTAGCACTGAAGAAGCCTTGATAGAAATTGAATGCAGAAGACTTCTGGGTATTTATGTCAGAAATATATACTTGTATGACTTCCAGTTGGCTATTGAAGAAAGAAAAGAAAAGTGCAATCTGAGTTCTCCCACAAAGAAAACAGAAGTTGATTTGCATGTGAAGGGTTTTGTGAATGAAGGAATGGAGACAGAAGGGTTCACATATATGGTTCACGAAAGACTTGAATTGTTCAGATTAAAAGAGTTGGTGAAGTACAGTGATGCAACTCTGAATTGGTTGTTGATTAGAATGGAAGTAAGTATGGATGCAGAAAAAGAGAGTTTAAAGAAGAGATGCATAAACTGTGTGAAGAGGAGATTGGATTTTAGAAGAAAAATCAGAAACAGTAGTGAATGGTTGCTATCTGAGGTGAATCCCAAAAAGATTCTACATAATGATTTTGTGTTCCCAGCTGAGTATGAAGTGAATGGAATTTTGTCAGATGAAGCTGAAGAAATGCAGAACACAATATCTCAGAATGTGCAGATAACTAGTTTTGATCAAACTAAACAGTCTGAACCAAAAGAAGATGAAATATCCATTGATCTAAATGGATACTTTCTTGAATTTGATTTACCTGAGTTCTTCAAACCAAAAGAGGTACAATTCTTGGATGTGTATTATGATAGACCTAAGGAGACTCAGATCTGGTTGGCTGAAAAATTAAGATGTCTTGGCAAAACAAAGCAAGCTGTTTACTCAGATTTTTTAATCACTGGAATCAGAGAGTTGAGGGTTAAGAAATTCAGAAAGATGGAGTACTTATCTTTTGAAGTTCTGAGAGAAGATGGCAAGGTTTATTACTTTACTGATGCAGATTTTGAGAAACTATCAGTAGTTGACTTCTACAGATTACACAGTTTTCTATGCTTCAAAGAGTCGAGCAAAGACAGAAATGAAAGGAAGGCCAGAAGTGTGGTAATTGAGGCCATGTTCTACATCTTAAGGTGGCACTGCTATACAGATTTTCAAATAGCTTTGTACCTACAAAAGTCATGTGTTTATCTAGCAAATCCCAACACAGATCATGAACAGAAAAAGAATTTAAAGACTGGAAGTGTTCACAAATATCCAGAGTTGGGAGTATTTTTGAAAAACAAAAGTGGAAAGATCTTCTTCAGAGCAAAGGAAACCGCAAAATACTGTTCTGGAACTTTAAGAATCATAAAGCACAATTTGGAGAAAAAGATGCTGAAAGTGAAGGAAGCAAACATGATTCAAGAAGCAATTAATCAGCAAGTTGAGATTATTCAAGAAATCATTGACAAAATTGATAAAAGGCTTAATCTGAGAAATGTGCTACTTCAGAAGATTGTTCCTGCTCTGAAAGAACTGGATGATGCAAAGTTTAAGTTTATTTGACAAAAAGGGGGAGATTGTTAGATCTGAAGTTTTGTCAATAAACCAAGTGTTGAAGATCTGATAAGAGGACTCAGATGTTCTGAGTAGAGAAGTCAGAGGTCTGACTGTGAAGACCGAAGTATTGATCAGTGGAAAGAGAAGTCAGATGTCTGATAAGAAGAGTCAGATGGTCTGAGTAGAAGACTCAGACAATCTGAGTAGAGGAGTCAGCGATATGAAAGTCAGAAGATCTGAGAAGCTTTATCAGAAGAATGTTCAGAAGTTCTGAACTACCTGTTCAGAACTTATGACAAGATACTTTACTTAGTATTTTATAAACTAATTAGGACACGTGTTATGTTCTTATTAGTCTTTCTTATTTGTACTGTAGCTTTAAGATGTTTGTTGCAGTATAAATAGTAGTTAGCTCTATGTTGCTAACTGATTGATTTTTTCCCGTATAACTTTGTATTCATTCTCTGTAATCTTTGAGATTCTCTCTCTCTCATAGATCTGTATTTCTGTTCATCATTGAATACAATTGGGCTTGATCATACAACTTCTCAATTACTGCTTTCTATATTGATTGTGAGATTAGATCCTGTTCTTTCAAGATCGATTTGATATCTTCTTGTGTGGATATTCCTCCTGTTCCTGATCTAAAGCCGAAAAGAAAGAGGGGCTCTCCAAGGAAGAAACGTCAAGATTCAAACTCAGGTCCTGTCATACGAAATGAAACTGGAATTGGCTTCTCTCGCGCTGAAGTACTTGGTCCTGATCCTGATCTATCTGCCCTTGACATCTCTTTGCCACCATGTGAACTTTTCGTCCCTGGTAAAGTCATCAGTAATCCTTATGGAATATTCTTTCTTGACTACGACGGACGTAAATGCTTTCAACGGATCGCTGAGCTTCCAATCACTCCAATCGAACAGCTCAAAGATCTCATCTACTGGTGCGACTTCAGAAAAGACATTCAGGCACGACACCTAAAACCCTTGATTTTTGAAGCTGCTCTGAAGCTAAAGAATAAAGGAGAAAAGGTTCCTGACTGGATGATTCCAACCGAAAAGACAACCCTTGATGAACTTCTCATTAAGGAAGAACCCTTTGAAGGCTGACAACAATCACCATTTTTCTCTATTGTATCAGTCATCCTTCAGTACTTGTAATTTATTTCGCTAGTACTTGTAATCTTTCTTATTCATATTGTAACCTGATTCAAAGATTTAAAGAAAGATTTCAGCGAATGTACTTTACTCCATCAGTACTGAAAAGATCCCAGAAAACAGTAAAAGGGACAAATATTTTATGAGTTCTTTTTATCCTTATGTTTTCATTAAATAGCAATTTTCTCTGTTGCTATGTCATAATCAAATAGGGGGAGATTGTTGATCCAAACCCTCAGTGATTTGATAATGACCCTATCTTAAATACTTAGTGAAAATTGTAAGTAAACAATATGTATCAGAGTTTCACTATCGCTGATAAGTACTAAGATCTTACAGTACTGCTGATAGGAACTCTCGCACTTTTAGATTAAACATTCAGCGAACACTGTTCACCATATCGCTGAGTCTGTTCAGTCCTTATGGTGATCGCTGATAAGTTAGTTGTTTACTTATGATCCCTGAAGACAAGATTCACGTCAACAAAGGTTCTACGCTGAAGTCGAAGATCAAGCTCAAGAACCAGCGACAAGTCTCCTAATGAACTGATGCGGATCAGCGAAGACTCAGATTTGTCCACTCAACGTGAAGTATCAAGTACAAGACTTCAGCTATCGCTGAACTTTATCATCTGCTGAATAGTAAATGATAATCGCTGAATCAACGAAAGCTGATCATGAAGTCCTCCGTACAAAGTACTTTTGTCTTAACCTCCCTTGCACGCCACCGTACGAAATGTCAGAAAAGAACCTCCGAAAATCTGAAATCGTACAACCACTCTCATACTACACTGTTCATTCATGCGGCTACTAAGGTTGTCAACAAAGGTCAATGACATGCAACCAATCCGCTGATGACACGTGTAAAGTGTATACTGAATTGCATTAAATGCATGCAGTATATAAAGAGATGAACTCACTTCATTTGAAGCAACTTGCTAACTCTGGACAAGTTCAAATCTCTCAAGATAGGATTTTATTAGTAATCTCCTTATCTTTCTTAGTGCAAGAAAAACCTTAGTGTTCCAACTTGTTTAGATTTAGGTTTATCCTTAATCTTGTTTCCGCAACAAGCTGTAAATTGTTAATGATTTATCAATAAACAATTAAGAAAAGTAAAATAGTGTGTTTGTATTCAACCCCCCCCCCCCCCCTTCTACAAACTTGTTTAAGCCTTTCGGGACCAACAATCACTTTCAGTTTGTGAAAGTTGTTGCTAAAAGCTGAAAGTTGTCGCTGAAAGCTGAGAGCTAAGAGCTGAAGGCTGTTGCTGAAAGCTTAATGATGAGGGTTGTCGCTGAAAGCTGTCAACCATCACTGAAAGCTGAAAGCTGTCAGCTATTGCTGAAAGTCAGACATCGCTGAAAGTTGCCCATCGCTTAAAGCTGAAATTTGTCAGCCATCGCTGAAAGCTTTCAACTGTCGCTGAAAAGTGTTGTCAGATATTGATCAACTTAGCGCTGGAAAAAGTTGTTGTCCTAAACTTGAAATTCGGTTGTAACTATCTTTTGACCTTATCCATTAACGGGTATAACTGTTTTACAACCGTTTAACCGCGTATAACCGTCGATCTCTTATTTAAATATGTAAATTGAGAATCTGGGTAGATATATATCTTTTTTCACAGCCTTTGGAAAGAGAGAAAAATCTTAAGAATTATCCCAATACAAAGTTCGTGAACCCAAAGCTTATAGGGTCGAATTGTTGTATTCGGAAAGTGCTTTTCCGACATGATTCTTAAGATTATCCGGTCTCGATACCATCATACAATTACACAATTATCCAACAATATGTACTTACTGTGATTGAGTACAAAAAGACTGCTGAAAAGGCTTTACAACACGAACTCTTCTTCGTAAGTTTATGAGCAGCGTTTGATATTTATTTTTCTCTCAACTCACATTTTCTTCAAGAAACAAAACAACAGGATATGACCAAATCCTCGGTTCCACCACAAGAGTTGCTCATTCCCTCATCTTTCAAAGAAATATAAACTTTGCCTTTATTTCTTTAATGGCCTTATGAAGATCACAATACACGCAAAACAGATAGATCCCAAATGTCATATTTATATCTCTCAGTATCCTAATGAAGCTCGAAAAGAAGATTCTGAACAACATATCCTTTGATCGATATGTTGCTCGGATGCATTTTCAATTCGTTCATACCACCTTCTATCCATCGGATCATGCGATCCCCATAGTAGGATATAATCTTTGCTCAAAACTCGGGTCTTCAATGGAATGAGTCCTCTTGTTGGAATGCAACCAAGTATTTCTTAAGATGTTTTGTTATTTTAATATGTAAAATTTTTAATATAATATATAGTATGAACTTTTATGTTTTGTCTTAATACAAAGTGTGACCTTATAAAGTAAAATAACCTTGTTTCTATTATTCCAAATTCCAATTATTTAAAAAAATTCATTTTTCAAAACATTCTTAAAACCCTTATTTATGGTATCCACGTACTTTAGGATATAGAAGTAAGGTAGTGGTGGGGATATAGAAGCAACTCGATATATGAATTTTATTTTAAATTAATTATTAATTAATACTTTTGTGTGGATCTCCACCATTCACTGTTTATCATTTGACCTTGTTTTGAGTGGTCCTGATTTTAGATGCTTCAACTTACGTCACATTTTCTTGCCACTTTATTTGTACTTTCTACTATTGAATAAGGATTCATAACTATTAAAATACTATCCAAAAATGTAAATTACATAACTATTAAAATAATTATTTCAAAAAAATTATTATAAAGTATCTTGTCTTTGATGGAATTAAAAGATCATGTTATCTCTTTATTAACAACACATAAATGTATTACAATTTTAGGTTTAACTACACATATTAATGTGAAATCGTCTTTTTAACCCATCTTATATTTGTAGACTAATGATAGATTTGTCACTTGTCAGAGAACTTTGGATCGGATTTTGATAAGAGAAGAATGAGCTAGATATCATTGCGCATATGATAGATGAGTTTAGATTTTTCAATCTTTATAGGTAGATTGTTCCGAAATTCAACAGAAATGTGAATACTATAGATGAAAAAACAATATTAAAGATGCGAGAGAAGTTTGATAGGGAGCCATGACAAATGGCTAAGGAAGTGACTGCGGATGTTGTTTATAAGAATTAAACAAATCGCTATTATGCCACTTGTTGGCCCTTGAAGGGATGACTTACACATGAGGTGGGTTGAATATAAACACATCATATTTTCACTTTTAATTCTTCCTCTATATTTTTGTATAATAACAAGAATTACAGATTTGTTGTGAAATTTAGGAAGGTAAAACTCGTGATCCTAAACAATCTGACTGATGAAAAATTTGTTAACTGAAAGAGAGGGAGGGAGAAGTGATCTCTTCCATATCCAAAGAACTAAGGTAGTACTTCGGAGGATGACGTCAAATTAACTTCAAAAACACTCCAATGATGTTCTTATGATAAAATCGGGTGATTTGAATTGAATGACAATGGTGTCTTATAGCCACCAAAGCATTAAATGAACTTTGTCCAACTTCTATGTGTGTCTTCTTCTGAGAGGTTCATCCATGTAACATAGTGCTCTTCATTTCAACTTTTGTTCTCTGATGTAGACACCATTTTTCTTACTTTATCTTTAATATGTCGAGGGAATAGTAAAGCAAACAAACTACCAAGTGAATGGACCCTTTTTGCTTTGGCTGACATGTTGTACATGTTCTCATATTAAAGTTTAGAGGTAAGCCAGTTGGTGAGCCAAACTTGTAGGCCAAGTTTATGCTTCAAGATTCGGCTTGCCTGTAGTAGTATTTTTCATACTACTATTTGGCTTATTACTTTATACCGATCTTCTTTTGGCTAGATGACAAACTAATAAACTTTGGTGACGATCATGACCACACTTTAATTCATCTTCGATTTTGTTGAAGGTTTTTTGTATTTCGATCAGCACAAATACATGCAAGACTTTTACATAAAAATCCGATATTTTTCTTCTATATCTGAATATAATCTATATTTCATATTTAACCAACTTATATAGCTTGTTTTTATCAGATGTGTGTAGTAAGGTGGTAACTCTTTAATGTCCTTATATGATAAACATTAAGAAACTAAACGAAGGATGCTAAGTATACTATATGTAACTGAGAATATCCGATAACATATTTGATCTTCATATGCTCGAATTCTAGTTTAGAGCAAATCCGATGATGTTTGAGTGGGAGACAATCCTATCATCGGATTCCTTTATTTGACATATATTATTTTCTAAGTGTTTAGTCAGATTATTTTAGTATTATGTACAAATCTGATAGTTGAGACCAACGGGTTCAATCATGCACATCAGCACATGCACAACTTAGAAGGTTATTGCACGTGTGTATCGCGTCTTGAAGGCAAAATTCCTAATTCTGAAGCAAATGACTTCTTATTCTTTTCAAAAACAAGTAGAGGTAGGTGTTGCTTGTTTTCAATCCATAACTTTATATAAGATATAATATCCAAGATCAATTGTTTATGGACTAGGATGAGAGTGGCATGTTTACTGAGGAAGAGCAACATGGGGGAGGCATTGAAGAAGAAATCGTTGAAGTACAATAAGGGCATTCTCAAGATTAGAGATTACGAATAATGCCGACAACTTCTGGTAGACCTAGCAAAAACTAACACGACACGCTAACGCGACACGAACTCAACACGAAATAAACGGGTTTGGGTAATACATTTCAACCCGTTTACTTAAACGGGTTGACACGACACGACACGAAAATTAAACGGGTAAGGTCAGGGTCAAAAATTTCAACTCGAAAATGACTCGAATACCCGTTTATATATATATATATATATATATATATATATATATATTATAAGTTTTCTTTTTAATGATTTAGATTTTTAATGTTTTGGATTTGGTTAGAACTTATAAGTTTCAACTATAAAATTTAGATTTCTAATGCTTTCGTTTATAAACGTTAAACGGGTTAGGCAGGTCGTGTCAAGTTAGGCGGTCCGGGTTAGGGTTGGGATTTTCTGACCCGTTTATTAAACGGGTCGGGTTAGGCACTCTCAACCCGTTTAACTTTAAACCCGACACGACACGACACGTTTGTCAGGTCTAACTTCAGGATAAAAAAAAGTATTTACCTATAACAAAGATTGTGCGATTTGATTTTATTTGATTACTCTCAGTCTGAGAAACATACGTGATTCATGATCGGGATAAAAAGAAAATAAAAGAGTAAATTGCAATTTTGGTTCATGTGGTATGTTGTTTTTCTCACTTTTGGTCCCCATAAATTTTTTATTGCAAGAATAACCTTGTAGTATGCAAAAGTGCTCGGTTTTGGTCCCTGAGACTAACAGCCGTTAATTGCAGCTGTTAAATGCCCCCCATGTGCCTTGCACACGAGGGTATATATGTCCTTTTACAAATACTGACCACGGGGACCAAAATTGCAATTTATCTTTTTATTATTATACTATTTATTTAAAATATAATAGTTATATTGTATAATCAATAAATAAATATCACATGATTTAAAAATAACATATTTAATAAAATGACAAAATTTTAATTAAGTAATAATTTGTTTATGTGTCGCCAACAAAAACTAATAAACTTGTTACTCTAAAATAAATAATTAATAATTTGTTTACTCTAACATAACTAGTAATTGATTAATAATTTGTTTACTCCCAAGTAATATTAATTAATTAATTGCAAATTTATTCTAAAATAATTTATATTTTTGTTTTTATTAAATTTCACTTTTAATATAAAATAAATTATTCAATAAAAATATATTAAGAACATGAAAGGGGTGTTTGGTTGGGATATTCAGGGGTAAGAAATGAGAATGATAATGAAAACCGTTGTTTGATTTGATATAATATAATGGACCAATTATCCTAAACTCATTAATTTTCATTCCTAACCAAATTATGGAGAATGGAAAGTTTATTCTCGCTCAGTCATTTTTTCTCATGCATCCCTTTATTTTTCAATGTTGAATGAAAAATATTTTTTTATTTTCACGTTGGAGGTCACATAAAATGGGTTGGAGATCCCTTATATAATATTTTGGATTATTTTAGAGTAAACAAATTATTAATTATTTATTTAAGAGTAAACAATTTATTAGTTTTAGTTGACAAAACGTAAACAAATTATTACTTAATTAAAATTTTCGTCATTTCGTTAAATATGTTATATTTAAATTATGTGATATTTATTTATTAATTATATAATATAATTATTATATTTTAAATAAATAGTATAATAAAAAAAATTGCAATTTTGGTCCCTATGGTCTGGTCTTTGTAAAATGACATATATGCCCTCATGTGCAAGGCACATAGGAGGCATTTAACAGCTTAACGGCTGTTAGTCTTAAAGACCAAAACCGAGCACTTTTGCATACCACAGAGTTATTCTTGCAATAAAAAATTCCTAGGGACAAAAAGTGAGAAAAACAACATACCACAGGGACCAAAATTGCAATTTACTCAAAATAAAAAAATGTATGCCAATGTTTCAAATTGACTTTTGCTTTGTCTAGGATGGAAAACAAACAATTTCTTTGGTATTAACTATTAATATATTATGTCTATTAGTTTGAAGTATGAAGTATTTCTTGTCTAATTCGACAATAATCATACAAAAATGAGCATAATGTTGGTAACCAGTAATCTAAAGTATCATTTTTTTTCTTCCATTATACTATTGATAATAGAAATAAAAGAAAATTATGTTTTTCATCCTTATGGTTTGTTAAAAGTTGTGACTTTAGTCCATGTGGTTTAGAAATTATGGTTTTCGTCCTTATGGTTTGTAAGTCATTGTTATTTTCGTCCTTATGATTTGTCATTTATTGTTGTTTTAGTGTTTGTGGAATACAATTTTTTACTATTTCACGTTGTGTTCTCGAAACTCTTTTTACGAAGGAAAGAGAGGGAAATGGGAGGAAAGTAAAAAAAACCGTGTTCTCGAAATTTTTTTGGATAGAAAGGAATGGAAACGGAAAGAAAATAATGATAAGTTTCCTTCCAAAACTTTCCTCCCAAATGTGGGAGGAAAGGGAAGGAAAGAAATTAAAAACATTTAAGAAAAATTACTAAAATTATTAAAATTATAAAACTACCCAATCTTTCATTATAAAATATATATTTTAAGGGTATATTAGTAAAAATGACATATTTCTTTTCTTTTCTCTCCGGTTCAAAAACATGAAAAATAATTTTCGTTTCCTTTCTTTTAAATCCATTTCTTTTCTTCTCTTTTCTCTCCAGATTAGAGAACATAACATTAGTCTCTTATACTTGGAAGTGAGAAGGTAGAAATTAATCAAAGTATAAAAATAGCAATAAACTACCAACCATGAGACAAAATTTGCAATTTTTAAACCACAAGGACGGAGATAGAAATTATTAACAAACCATAGGGACAAAAATCATTATTTACTCTAAAAACATTTACAATTTATTTAACATCTAATTACAAGAGGGGTTATAATGGTCATATTTTGTCGGTAAGTACTTATTAAAAAACATTTTGTAAATGCTCTTATTTGGACATCACTTACCCAGGACTGTTGTCTTATCCGGACAACACTTACACGCTAAGAGTTGGTATAAATGTTATTAAATATTTATTTTATATAATATAATGATTTATTTTGGGATTAAGTATGAATAATATAATATATTAAACTATTGTAACAATACAAAAATTGTAGTTAAAGTTTATAAAGAATAAACTATAAGAATATTATTAAAAATGTACATAATTAAAATTGAAAATAAATATATTTGAAAGATCTTATTTTACTATAAAAATGTTGCTACTTGGAGAAATACTATTGCACCAACAAAAAATAGAGTAAAAATTAGTGTCAACCATTGAAAATGTCATTTAGTTATACCTTTAGCTGGTGTTTGGTTTGTAGACTAATAATTGTTTTTTGATTAAATTCTATTTTTTTGTTTGATTTGTTACCAAACAATCAATATAGAGAGAGAATGAAAACCTGTAAATTCTTATTAATATAAACCCTTTAAATAGGGATGAGTTTTCAATTAAAAGAAAACATTCAATATGGTAACTCTTAATACTTAGAAAATATTTTTTCAATCACTTCCTTATTGATAAAAGCACAATATCTTTAATACTCCTCCGCGTACCGAGTCAAAAGGATGATGGTGTTGCCTCACTAAAACCTTGGTATAAGACTGTTGCCTCACTAAAACCTTGATGTTTCCACACCAAAACCTTGCACCAAGAAACAAAACCCAGTGGAAAAAATAAAACATTGGGCAAAGGAAAGAGAACAACCCATCAATGTACATGTGTAACACACACCTTCTTTAGTCCATTACTCCCCCTGATTCATACATTAATCAAGGGAGTTTGGAAAGTCTTCGCATTCCAATGATTTACACATGTTTCTCAAATTTGCCTTTAGGCTGGGGTGTAAATGATGCGAGTCGAGCTCGAGTATCATTATACTCGACTCGATCTCGAAAGCCAATACTCGAGCTCGAACTCGACTCGAAAATTCACGAATAGTAAAAATCGAAACTCGAACTCGTTTTAAGATCGAATCAAGCTCAAATGAAACTCGAATCAAGCTCGAACTCGAATCAAGCTCGAACTCGTTTAATGCATAAAAGAACTCAAGCTGAATCGACTTTCATGGAGGTACTCTTATTAAAATAATCATATAGGCTTGAATCATTTGACTCAAGTCCTTAAGCTCAAGCCATTGAGCAAAGGCAAAGGATGTAAAAACAAGGGAAATGAAGGGTCTATATGTAGTGGAGTTCAAAGCAGGTTTTATATCCCATCAATGTGGGATGGATTAGACACACACCCTTAAGAGTTCACCCATGTCTTTTACATAATTAGTTTCTAATTCTTTTTCCCAAAAAGCTTGAGTTTATTATTATTATTATTATTATTATTATTATTATTATTATTATCAATTCAATTAAAATAACAATACTAATTATTATTATAGTTTTGCTATGTATTCATTATATTAGTAAACAAACTTAAACGTACACAAACATTTACGTACACTATTTTGCTTTAACTTCTCTAGTATTTGATATTAGCTTATAGTTATACGTACACTAACATTTACGAACGTGAACGAACAAACATTCACGAACATAAATGAACGAACAAATGTTCACGAACATAAATGAACGAACGAGACTCTTGTTCATGTTCATTCGTTTAACTAAACGAACAAAAAAACTTGTTCATATATTATATTATTTTATTATTAATGTATTACATTAATAATAAATTAGGGATCTTCTCTTCAGTCAGCTTTTATGATGGACGAGGGTATGCCGGATATGTCTCCACCCGTGAATAAGCCGGAGCAAGTTCAATTTATGCAAAATCGGAACAACCGGCCACAGAATGATCCGTTTTCGAACACATACAATGAGGGTTGGAAAAAGCACCCTAATTTTTCATGGAGTCAACCGCAAGGGCAACCCGGGCAACAACAACAAGGAAATCATTCTAACTTTGCCAATTCTTCTAATGCTAACAATGTCTATCGTCCTCCAGGTTACAACCAACGTAATTTCAATGAAAGACAATATGGGGAGAAAAAGCCGGGGATGGAAGACCTGATGATGAAGTTCATGTCTAAAATGGACAGCACGGTTGAGGGATTAGCCGGTACAGTCAACACGGTCAAGGCGGCTACTGATCAGAACACGACATCTATTAAGCTCCTTGAAAGGCAAGTGCGGCAAATTTCTGAAGCCCTACAAAACCGAGCCCCAGGATCCTTTCCGAGTCAAACCGAAAGGAAAAACCTGGAAGATTGCAAGGCCATTCATCTGAGGAGTAGCAAGGAGCTGATTGGAGACCCGACACGAGAGCCTGCATCAAAGGGAACCGATTCCAAAAGGGAAGATTTTGAGATCATAGACATGGATGAGTTGGAGGCTGAGGAAGAGGTTGTGTTTAAAGAGAACTCAAAGAGTGAGAAGAAGAAGCAAGAACATCCTACCATTCCAAAGCAATCACCGGTCAAGCCGACAGCACCAAGAGTGCCCTATCCGAGCAGGCTTAAATCGCATAAGGATGATGTTAATTTTTCCAAATTTCTTGAAGTATTTAAAAAGTTACATATTAACATCCCTTTTGCAGATGCTTTGGCACAAATGCCCTCATATGTGAAATTTTTAAAAGATATCCTTTCTAACAAAAGGAAGATTGAGGAGCATGCAACAGTTGCACTCACTGAGGAGTACAACGCGATCATCCAGCATAAGTTTCCCCCAAAGCTTAAGGATTCAGGGAGTTTTACTATCCCTGTTAATATAGGCAATTCTGAATTTAGTAAGGCTTTGTGTGATCTTGGAGCGAGTATTAATTTAATGCCTTTGTCTATTTGCAGGAAACTCGGACTTGGAGAGGTGCAACCGACCAATGTGACATTGCAGCTTGCCGACAGATCCATCAAGTACCCGTATGGTGTCATTAAAGATGTGCTGGTCAAGGTGGACAAGTTTTATCTCCCAGTCGACTTCGTGATCCTTGACATGGATGGGGACAAAGAGATACCATTGATTATGGGTCAACCCTTTTTAGCCACGGGAGGAGCACTTATTGACGTGAAAGGGGGAAAGCTCACCTTGAGAGTGGGTGACGAAGAAGCTGTCTTCAATGTTTTTCGGGCAGCCAAGCAAAGCATGGGAACAAATGAATTTTACCGCGTAGATGTGATGGACTCATTGATTAAAGAAACGTGTGGCATGCAAGTTTCCGATGACCAATTGAACAATGTCTTGATGGGTACCGATACTGATCCGGAAAGCGAGAGTGTGATGCAATTAAATGCATCGCCATCATACAAAGGCCCGAGAAGACCGGTCATTGAAGATTTAGGAGAACCAATTCCCAAGTCCGAACCTTCATCGAAGATACCACCAAAGCTGGAGCTCAAACCGTTACCCGATCATCTCGAGTATGCATACTTGGGAGAAAAAGACACGCTTCCGGTGATTATCTCGTCCAAACTGAGTTCCGAGAATAAAGAGAACTTACTAAGAGTTCTGAGAGAGCATCAAACTACTATTGGATGGACAATAGCTGATCTGAAGGGTTTAAGCCCAACATTTTGCTCGCACCGCATCAATCTTGAAGAAGGGCATCGACCGGTAGTTCAACATCAACGTCGACTCAACCCAAATATGAAAGAAGTAGTCCGGAAGGAGGTTCTAAAACTTCTTGATGCTGGAATTATCTATCCGTGGGTGAGCCCGGTCCAAGTAGTGCCAAAGAATGGTGGTATAACCATTGTTCGGAACAATAATAACGAGTTGATTCCTTCCCGAACAGTTACTTGTTGGAGGGTGTGTATTGACTACCGAAAGCTGAATGATGCGACAAAGAAAGATCACTTCCCTCTTCCATTCATTGATCAGATGTTGGAGCGGTTATCCGGGCACGAATACTACTGTTTCCTAGATGGTTATTCCGGGTACAACCAGAATCCAATTGCACCCGAGGACCAAGACTAGACAACCTTCACTTGTCCATACGGAACATTTGCATATCGCCGTATGCCATTCGGTTTGTGCAATGCTCCGGCCACCTTCCAACGATGCATGATGGCAATATTCTCGGATATGGTGGAGCGGACCATAGAGATCTTCATGGATGACTTTTCGGTGTTTGGACCATCTTTTGACACATGTTTGGAACACCTAGAAGCCGTATTACAAAGATGCAAAGAAACGAGTCTTGTACTGAATTGGGAGAAGTGTCACTTCATGGTGACTGAAGGGATCGTACTTGGTCATAAGGTGTCAAAGGCGGGGATTGAAGTGGACAAGGCAAAGGTCGCGGTGATCGAGAATCTTCCCTACCCGAACTCTATCAAGGGAGTCCGAAGTTTCTTGGGGCATGCCGGGTTTTACCGGCGGTTTATTAAGGATTTTTCTAAGATTACTAAACCTTTGTGTTTCTTATTACTTAAAGATGCTAAATTCGATTTCACTGACGATTGTGTATCTGCTTTTGACAGGTTAAAGAAAGAGTTGATTTTGCACCGATTCTCACGGCTCCCGATTGGAGTTTGCCATTTATTTTGATGTGCGATGCGAGTGACACCGCTGTTGGAGCGGTATTGGGTCAAAAGAAAGACAAGCGGATGCATGTGATCTACTATGCGAGTAAGACCTTGGATGATGCTCAGCTCAACTACGCGACTACCGAGAAGGAACTGTTAGTGGTTGTCTATGCTTGCGAGAAATTCCGGTCATATCTAGTAGGGGCCAAGGTAATTGTCTACACCGATCATTCAGCTTTAAGGCATCTAATGGCCAAGAAGGATGCTAAACCAAGACTCATCCGATGGGTATTGTTACTCCAAGAGTTCGACTTGGAAATTCTGGATAAGAAGGGGTCGGAGAACACTGTGGCGGACCACCTCTCGAGACTCGAGGGAGGTGAGGAACAAAGGAAGGATAAGACCATCATCAACAATTCGTTTCCGGATGAGCAGCTCTTCAAGGTTAGTCATTCCGAGCCGTGGTTCGCGGACATGGTGAATTACTTGGTGGGAGGCGTAGTGCCTTATCAGATGAACTCCCACTAAAAGAAGAGATTTCTTTTTGAGGCCAAGAGGTATTACTGGGACGGGCCTTATCTCTACAAGGCATGTGTCGATGGAATGATCCGGAGATGTGTCCCGGAGGAAGAGAAGGCCGACATTCTAAACCACTGTCATACCTTAGAATGCGAAGGCCATTTCAGCACCGACCGAACAGTTGCAAAGGTTTTACAATCGGGTTTCTTCTGGCCGTCTATGTTCAAAGAGACTCGAGAGTTCATATCTAAGTGTGATCGGTGTCAAAGAACGGGGAATATAACTAAGAGGGATGAGATGCCACTACAAATCTTCATGGAGGTTGAACTCTTCGACGTGTGGGGCATAGACTTTATGGGACCATTCCCGAACTCGTATCAGAATGAGTATATCTTGGTAGGGGTGGACTACGTGTCCAAGTGGGTAGAGGCGATCGCGACTCCAACAAACGATTCTAATGTAGTGATTAATTTCCTACGGAAGAATATCTTCGCGAGGTTCGGTGTTCCGAGAGCACTGATTAGCGATGGTGGGAATCACTTCTGTAATCGATATCTGGAAGCGGTGTTAAAGAAATACTCGGTGAAGCACAAAGTCACTACACCATATCACCCACAAGCCAACGGCCTCGCGGAAGTGTCCAATCGGGAACTGAAGCAAATTCTGGAAAAGACAGTGAATTCATCCCGAAAAGATTGGTCGTTGAAGTAGATGATGCATTGTGGGCGTATCGGACGGCGTTCAAAACCCCTCTTGGTACCACTCCCTATCGTCTAGTGTTTGGCAAGTCGTGCCATTTACCGATAGAACTCGAATGTAGAGCGTTTTGGGCTATAAAGAAGTTGAATATGGAGTTAGATGCAGCCGGGAAAAAGAGATTGTTACAGCTGTGTGAATTAGAGGAAATCCGGCTGGACGCATTCGAGAACGCGTTAATCTACAAGGAGCGGACCAAAAGATTCCATGACTAGCGACTCCGTGAAAAGGTAATTATCCCTGGAATGCAAGTTCTTCTATTTAACTCACGTCTTCGTTTATTTCCAGGAAAGTTGAAGTCTAAGTGGTCTGGTCCGTTCACCGTCAAGGAGGTATACCCGTATGGAGTAGTGGAGCTACAGGGAAAAGACGGGCCGACCTTCAAAGTGAACGGACAGCGAGTGAAGCCCTATTATGGAGGAGAGACGATGGCATCTGAAGCCATGTATTTGGACGAACCGAAGGAGTGATCAGAAGGAAGGTCGAGCCACGACCGAAACCAAGGCGCTGGGTGGGAGGCAACCCACCGAGGTTTGTTTTCTTTTTAATTTTTGTTTTTGTGTGTTTTTTTTTACAAATTTTGTTTTGCAAAAGTTGAAAAATAGCTGGAACAGTAGCTTACGCGGTATATCCCGCGGTTTCCAAACCGCGCGGAAAACCGCGGGTGTCTCTGGGAGATTTTCAAAACAGTAAGTTACGCGGCATAGGCCGCGGTTTCCAAACCACGCAACAAACCGCGGAAGGCTCTGAAATTTTGTGAAACAAATACATACGCGGTATTTGTCGCGGCTTATAACCCGCGTGGAAAGCCGCACGCTTCCCCTGAGAAGCTAGGGTTTGGTTTATCGTTTTGTGTGCAGGGTTTGTTTGCTTTAAGTCTTTTCTCTCTTATTCTTTTATTTTTTCTTATTTCTTCTTCAGTTTCTGCTATCTCTCTCTCCCTCCTCACATTTTCTCTCGAATTCTCTCCCTGTGTGCTGCGATTTTGGTCAAGAGAGCTCCACCATTTTCAGTATTTTGTACTCCATTTCTTAAAGATCCAAGGTATGTGTTTCTTCCCTATGTCTTTTGGTCTCCATTGATTGATGATGTTAATGTGTTCCCTCCTTCTCCCATTGTTGATGTTTGCCCCATATTGTTCATGCTTATTTCCCCCATTATTTTGATGTTCACAAATGTGGTGTTTCACTGTTACTATTTCTGCTTAGCTGTGAATACATGCTTGTTATATGCTACTTGTGTGCTACGAATTTTTTATGAGATTTTTCTTGTATGCATCTGGGTATGTATTTATTTTGTGAGACTATGTTTAAAATCTGTAATGGGAAATTTTTGGGAAGCAAAATGGGGGAAAATGTTGGGATCTGTGGTCTGGTGGAATAATCCCACTTTTGTGCATAACTGTTACGTGAGGGATTTCTTGGCAACATGAAGTCCCTACGTTAATCTTGTGGGTTTTGTCTTTTAGTGCAACCATAGCCAAACCTAAGTTTCACTTAGGTTTGGGGTTCGATTTATTATCCAATGGTGCAAACTGTTGATGTATTTTAGATGTGTGCACTAGGAAGTATGTAGTGATCTGTGGTCAATCTGCATGAGCTAAAAAGTATTTTATGAGTAATCTGCATGCATGGGATTTGTGAGTTCTAGCTGTACGTACACGTCAGGAAAAGGAGATACAACAAACCTAGGTTTCACTTAGGTTTGGGGTTCCTCCCTTTTCATCATTCACACACTCACATTTAACCCTTTGCAAACCTCGGTTTTACTGAGGTTTGGGGTGGCAATGAGCGCGATAACTCATTTAAGTTTATTTATTTTTGCAGATAATGAGGCACCATCCGAGCACGCACCTCTCCTTTCCAGATTATGAGAGCATCCACCCAAATAACAGACGCCGGATGTTTGATAAGGAAAACCCGGATAGAGATGTGCGCCACGAGCAGATGAGAAATAACGTATGCAACCCATTCGGAGAACGAGGCATCAAGATTGCGACCCTTCCGGCCGGTTCAAGGGTGCCGGAGATTATACAGCAACAGTCTTGGGAGGGATTCATCCGAACCCCTCCCATGTGTTGCATTGCAACAGTTAGAAACTTTTATGCGTGTATGATTCCGGCGGTATACCACGATCGTTGTGTGGTCAAAATGGGCGACAAGGAAGTCCGGATCTCTCTGGAAGACATAAATGCATATTTCCACGCCCCCCGCCGGGCCGAGCTTAGTGCCACATATGGGTTATCTCCCCACCCGGCGTTCCGAGAGCAGTTGAGTCCAGCCATCGACGCCTCTCTAAGGCGGAATGGACACACGGGGTGGAATAAGATGGATGACCACATCTTAAAAAGCGAGATGCATACCGATATAGCCTTCCTCATGCTCTTCGTAAAGGCTTCTCTAAAGCCTTCGTCCCACAATACCACCGCCGACAGCCAAGTGGCGGAGGTCCTCTATTCATTGCACAACAATCTTCCGATGGACATCGGACACATCATATGGATGGAGATTCTAGACGCAGGTATGACCCTCGACGGTGTTTTACCGTTCCCGTGCTTGATAACTCATTTTTGTAGGGAAGTCGGTGTCCCAATAGGACACTTCACTGCATCGCAGAAGGACTTCACGAAGACACAGTATAAGCACCAGATTACGGAGGCGGGAAAGTTAGAGGAGAGGAGGCGAGTAGATCCAGATCACCAAAGGCGGCGTCTTGCCGAACCGGTCCATATGTCATCCGAGAGTGCCTCAGACAGTGATCCCGATTTCGACCCGGAGGCACCACCAGCGGAGGTAGTAGTGCACGACGGTGACACGCTTCCTTATATGCGCCGATTTATGGATCAGATGACGACAGAGAGGAGGCGATAAGATGAGCGGATGGATCGTAACTTCCAAAACTTGACCCTACGCTTGGATGGGTTTGACGCGCATCTCACCCAAGCCGGCTTTCCATCCCCACCAGCACCACAGGCACCACCGGCGCAACCCGAAGGAAGGAGAAGAGTGAGAGGACGGCGAGACGGGGGTGCTTCATCATCATCCCGCCGGTAGCTGGGTTTGTTTTCATGCTCTCTTGTTTTGATTGTTCTTGATGATGTACTGTACTGCTTTCTTTGTTTCTGTTGGATGACTGTAATAACAACACACAATATGTATCTGCACTTTGTACCACTTGCCTGCACATTGGGGACAATGTGTGGGTAAGGTTTGGGGTTGCCAATCGGGCCCCCGTGTATGCACGTTGATGTCCCACACTTATGAATGGTTAGATTATTGTAGCCAATATTTTTTGTTTTGGATGATTGAGACCGACCATTGTGGGGAGAACCTTGTGATAGTAACGTGACCATTAGGGAAGGACCGGGAAAGGACATGACTAGGGACATTAGTGGAGACCACCTAATAGCGAGATTTGAGCCTAAAAGACGTTTTTCATTTCGAGGGATTGAAACACGAAATTCATATACACTTTTTCAAATTCCTTGTCGTGATTATAGAGTGATCTCGCTATAATATCGCATTGAGTAGCAAAGACAGCCATCGGGATATTGGGTAAGGGTATAGTAGACCATATCGTGTGGACCTTAAGAGATGATTCCAGGCAATGTGTGTATAGTTAACCATTTTTAGCTATCGTTCCATTCGACCCATAATGTGTGTATCCATAACTCATCTTTGCAGCCAAACACTCACCCTATTCATTTCAAACCCACCAATTAACCCGAGCCAAAAACCTTAACCAACCCTCATCCGAAAGTGTGTCAATCAGAAGCATTAATGAACAACAGAAGATAGAGCAGAAAAGAAAAGTACAGGCTAGTCATGAAAATAGATTGGGTCAGTATAACCCAAGAGCTAGAAAAGAGGGCCAATGCAGCCCCAATTAAATAAAGAGGGCCAATGACGCCCCACACAAAAAAAAAGAATAAATACAGTTAGTTATATAGTAATTACAGCAACTAAATAAGAGAGTCAAAGCGACCCAATAGTGACAAAGAGGGCCAAATGATAGAATTTGAAGCTAGAAAAGTTCAGAGTTGTTGAAGATTGACACACCGAGGATTTTTGACCCGTTTACCCTTCGTTTCTTAGCCGTAACCCTAGCCCCGTTACAACCCTTGTAAAGACCTGGATGATCTTCTGGAAAATGTGATTAGGGTATACGACCACCTTTACCGATAGTCCCTGTCTTGCTAATTGATTCCCTTCTGAGATCAACCTTTTTGGACAATTGTGCGTCTTTCATTAGAGTTGTCATGTAATTATTGAGTATTCTTGTACATAACTTCCTTATACATGACAACATGTGCGACAACCTAGGTTCGAGTGAAATGAGAGTATCCCGTGAGGTAGGGTCGAGGCGAAATGTTTTCCCTAGTATGTTTAGACCTAGTACAACCTTAATGTAATCGGAGCAGTCATGGGTTCAACTCACAATGGAAGGCCATAGATCAAATAGAATAAGGATGAGGCTAGGATGAGATAAGCATTCGCGAGTATGGGAAATCACCAGTGCATAACGTGGTACCGATTGAGAGTTGTGTTGTTATTATTTCACGGATATATGCTTTCATTCTTTTTATCGCTAATTTGCTTGGGGACAAGCAACGCTCGGTTTGGGGTTGTTGATAACGCCACTTTTTGGCGTTATTTTCAGTCAATAAACCAATGAGATTGGCTTGTGTTGAAGAAAAAAGGCGAGATTTTACGGTTTATCTAGTGAGATGGGCAGGTTATCCGAGAGAAGACATTCATCGAGAAAAGGATCGAAAAAGAGCCAAAAGAGAGTCCATAACGAAGCCCAACGAAAGCCGAGATCCAAGCCCAAGACCCGTGCCCGAACCATGAACCGGACCTGACCCGAAGACAGGCAGAAACCGCACGGCTTATCCCGCGGTTTACAAACCGCGGACAAAACCGCGCAAGTCCCTGTTTCACTTCTTTATCTTGGCGTTTTTCGGATTTAGGTTATTAGCTCGACACGTGCGACGGTAGGCAGCGGAGGGGCGATTTTTAGAGTATTTTCACGTACATTGGAGCCACAATAGAGCATTGATTGAAGACAGTTCACCACGCGAAGTGGATTAGAGCCGACAAAGAAGGGATTCATCGTACATTCTTACCGTTTACGATCACTATGATTTCACACACCACTTTCTACCCTTTTTCTAGTGTTTTTATCCACCCAACATGAACTAATCTTTAGATGTTGGGGGTTGGAACAACTATGGATTTTACTATGGATGACGTGTAA
This sequence comes from Saussurea involucrata, assembly GCA_033807775.1. Lineage (NCBI taxonomy): Eukaryota > Viridiplantae > Streptophyta > Magnoliopsida > Asterales > Asteraceae > Saussurea > Saussurea involucrata. Next base: position 50,283,739 of record CM066317.1, on the reverse strand, counting down.
CCGAATGATTATTTTGACCTGATTTGATTTATGAAGCATTTGAATTCAGTTTTAATTATCAATTTTAGCTTGATCACCTTCAATTGAATTTCATGGTTTTTGATTAAGTTTGGAAAATTAATTAAGAACTAGATCAAGTAATCAAGTGCCGGAAAGGAGATTCGGGTAGAGATAGCCGAATCACTTTCCGCTCAGAATAGTTAAACCTAATGTATTTTAAAACCCTAGGTGTAGATCGAGAGATTAAACCTACAAGTTTTGAAATAAAATATGTTATTGCTTGAGAAAGAATAACAGTGACTTTTACAAACTAGGGTTCATAGAAATAATTGGTAATAATCATTCTTCGGGTATTCGTTCATCAGTAGTATAACCATAGGAGGTCCAACCCTCAACCTTTTCTCTATCAAAGTTTTTCCAAAACCTTCCGTTAATCGATTCGAGTTTTATTCTAGTTTTATTTTAGTTTTTAAACGATTTTCAACCAACATCCAATTTCGACCATTCAGTTAATAGAACTTATAGTCATTGTGATACTTAGTTCCTAGTTCCCTGTGTTCGATACTCGTACTTTTGTACTATTACTTGATTTCGACACCGTACACTTGCGGTTAGATTTAGGGGAGTGTAAACCTGCCTATCATCTCCCTTGCCTTTTCAGCGGTCATCTGAAATGCTTGACTCGGCGCCTTTGGCGGGGTTTCTCTTCTCGGTGCTGGCCCACTTGAAGTTCCTCAGTTTCCCCCCACTAGCTTCGAATACTCTCTCTTCATGTGCCCCAGTTCACGGCACTCAAAGCAAACCGGTCCTTACATGAGGCAATCCTGGCTAAGATGATCCTTCTTCCCACATTTGAAACACTCAGATAGACCGAGTAAGGTCTTGAGTTACACAGGCCAGAATGCTTGTTCTTACACTTGTGACACCACCTCGACTCACGGCGGGAGTCCCCAAATCTATTCCCAGAAAATGGTTTGGAATGGCGAACGGGCCCAAATGGCCCTTCCCACTTTATCTTCTCTCCAACTTGCCCCAGCTCCAACCTCCCTTGGGCTAGATCATCTTCCACTAACAGCGACTCTTCGAGTGTTTCTTCCAATTTCGTTACTTTGGCGTTTCTCACGGCCGTTTTCTTCTCAGCGGGCAAAACCCGGTGGTATGCCTTGTTCTTCATCTTCTCGTCGGGAGCCAAGTGCTCCACCAAACTTAACTTCTCGAGGAATTGCTTTGAGTACTCGACGATCGACATACTTCCCTTCTTCAGACTTCTGAACTCTTCCCAAACCTTGTCCAATGCCCTTTCAGCAGTACTTGTCAAGAATCTTCTTTTTGAAAGTTGGCCACAAAAGTTTGGCAAACACTTCGGGTGTAAGAGAGGATCGGGTGAGATTCCACCATCTTAGGGCCTCGCCCTTAAGTAGGTGAGAAGTAAACTTGACCCTTTGTGAGTCGTCGCCTTCGCTGGCTTTGAACGCCATTTTCATTTATGTTGATCCAAACTCTTTCAGTGATTTGATGATAACCCTTAGAATTACTTAGTGAAAATTACAAATGACATATGTATGTATTATTGTTTCACCATCAGTGATAACATACTGAGTCTATTCAGTATCACTGATGGTAACCATTGTTTTAACTTTATGTCGCCTGTTCACTTATCACTGCTGACCGCTGATAGTTTCATATGTAAGCAATGTTGTTTGTATTCTCGGAAGACAAGTTTCGCGACAAATAGTTCATCGCTGACATCGAAGACAAAGATGATGAACAAGTGACAAGTCTACTAATGATCTGATGCGGACATCAGTGAAACCAAGACAAATCCACACACGCGACATTTCAAGAAGAAGACTTCAGCGATAGCTGACTTACATCAGGACTTCTCTGATGGAAGATCTACTCAACGATCTGTATATCCCAGATTGATCAAGTAACAATGTAACAACGAAACAATTAATCTTTATTGAACGGTTGTGGAGAGTTACAAGACTAGATTGATGAACAGAACTCTCTCTCTAAACTCGATTAGGCGCACTCAATAATGATCAATCCTCTAACCCAATGATTAGAAAACTAACTTTAAATACCAAGGGCTTGAAGCCTAAAGCCCAAGCCCATTAACACACAATAAGCCCATTTACTTTAATAAAGGCTTTTACAACGCATTAAACAATAAATATAAAACCTTTATAGAACTTTCTATTTAATAGGACATTTATGGTCATACAAATCTCCTCCTAAAGTCATATAAAGAAAAATATGATCTTGGAATCTTCAGGTCTTGATCTTCTCTCCCTCTTGAATCTTTGAAACACTTTATTGTTGCTTGTCTTCATGTCTTTCTCACTCCCCCTTGAAATATGCTCTTACTCTTCATAGTATCACGAGTTGAACCACGAGTTGAATTGGCTTTGAAAAACTTCAGAACTTGTTGAACCAAGATGCTCGAAGGAGGAATCAACTTGTTGCGAACACTTCTTGATAAGGGATGAGAAAAACCATGCACTTGTAATCTTTTCTGCACATATCATAACAGTTACTCCCCCTCAACTTTTGCTTACTCCCCCTCAACTTAATAATCTGGGTCTTTGAACGTTTATAACGTTTCTCCCCTCATGATGATGATCTATGTCTTTGAATCTGCAACGTTTCTCCCCCTCATGATGATTAGGAGCATCCTGAGCATCATGTAACTTCAAAGACAACCCTGATGAGTAGCAAAATACCAGATAAGACGTTAAGTAACCAAAATGGGGTAATCAACTAACACAGAAACACACAGTAACTGTTATCACAACAATTAAGAAAATTGTGTGGCCTATGTTCAGAGTTGGCATTTTGGTATCTCTGATAGGACTTCCAGTTATCACTGAAGTAAAATTTTAAAAAAATTACTTCTCAAACTGTTCCGGCAATATCACAAAGATATGCGAGTGGAATCACAAAGACTCGTGCATGTGTGAAAGAGATAATTCATATCGTTTTGGCTCAAATATTGATTTAACCTGGGACGCAAGTTAAAAATCAATAGACACAGTGATTAGAAAATGAAGTTCGGAGACCGGAGCAGATGTCTTCCTTTTTCAATATCTAAGACCTCTGAGTGAGGAATAGATAGATTATGTGCTAAATCTCCGTTTATGAAACAAGCATCTTTTGTGAGATACCTGAGTGGCTAGGTGGGGTGACACGAGTTATCGACATTGGGTCCATGTCTGTTTCAATATTCATCTCCGGAGAACAAGAATGAATAGATTGTGTGGTTACCCGGATAACTGACTCGGTTTGGTAAGGACCAATAATTCTTTTAAGCCCTGTCACATCCTCACCAAATTCTTTTCTCTCCAAACTCGTCTATATATCTAGACCCTCACTGTTGTCTATAAATGGGATGTGTTTCTTGGGTAGGTCCTTCCGGTTCTGGATAGACTATAGAAACAATATAAATCCTATCACTCATTTCACATGTTTTGTTTTTCACCAAATAAAACAGTTTAGTAAACATTGAAGTACACATTTAAAAGCGAGTTCTAAACTGAAATGTTTAGAAGTCAAAGCATTTAAGAACGAGTTTTGAACTGAATTATTCAGAAGTCATAAAAATTAAATCCGAGTTCTGATCTGATGTAATCAGAAGTCATAAAAATGAAGTCCGAGTTCTGATCTGAGGTGATCACAAGTCATAAAAATTGAAATAATTGAATTTCAGGAAACAATATCAAGCACAAAATAGAATAACTCGATAAGCACAATATGTTCAAAAGATCAAACAACGAATAGAAAGTTTAATTATGAAGAACAAGTCACAATTAATATGTCAGAAGATAATTGAATCATTAACATGAAATGACGTACTATAGAAACAAAAGTGGAATTCAAGCGAGTGTATTTCCATCGAAAAATCAACCAGATATATGTTACATGGAAATAACTAAGTCAAGAAAGCATTGGATGTGGCAATCATGGAGGTTAAAATCGGAGAATAACAAACACAAGTAAGTTATTCAGAATGAATTGCCACAGTCTTTGAATTCACTTAAAATTTCATGTATGTGTGTCAAAGACCTTATACCCCCCCTCAAAATTGGCGTAACCTTTTGTTGCTGTCATGTGAAAGAAATATTTTGAATTGTGTTACACATGACATTCCTGCAAAACAGATTAGAAAAATTTTGGTATCCATGCTTTGATGGATCCTTGATGGTTAGATGCATTGGCTTTAAAATGGGGATTGGGAATACTATAGGTACCATACCAGTTATTCACATACCTTGGATGCACAAAGTCACTCTTTCCACAATGAGAGCAACAGATCTTTGTTCGGTAGCTTAGCTATAAGGTAAACATGAGCACGTGAACCAGTCGTGGAAATAAAAGACTGTATCAACAACAGAAGAATTATGAAACTTGTTTCCATCACAGTCTTCTGTAGTTGATTTCTTTCTCCAACCCATTTTACTTTTCTAAAAACATGATTATCTGAAGAATCATTAAGCGCACTGTCAGAAGAACTAGAATAATAAGATTGTCTTTTGTGAGAAATACCGGTTTTAAGCGTTTCTTTGACCGTCTTTTGGATTTAGATTTTGAAGATTTTGCTTTAGAAATGGTTTTGGAACACTCTCATTTCTCAAAATTTACCGGTGAAGGCATTTTGTCAAGAAATTGAACATGGCTCACAAGTTTTGGTGCAAAATCGTTTTTAGCAATGTTATCATCAGGACAGACCGTGGAATTCATAAACTCTGAAAACCATCGTGCAGAATCAAATGGGTTTTCACCATCAGAGTCGGATGAGGAGCAGTTAAAGGAATCATCCGCAAAGGGATTATTAAAGTCAGAGAAAAGATTCCTTTGAACAGATTCGGTTTGAATCGCCTTACCTTTGTTTTGATAACTCAAATCTTGTCATCGGTGTCAAGAGACACTCCTAGAAATTCCTTGCACGAGGAACTATTTGAATAAGTAGTTGATGGGTCAACCGAGATGGTGTCGGGAGAGGTAGGCTTCATTGGAGTATCCACGAGACTTTCCTTAGCCAAGGCGGGCAGTTTAGAAGTCAACTTAGCAATCTCAGTTTTATAACTTGTTCTTTCTGATTCGGATAATGACTCGGTTTTGTTCTGTTTGAGCTCGTGTAAAGTAGATAAGAGTATAGTTCTTTCTGTCTCAAAAATAACCTTGTCCCTCACAATTGATTCTTCGAGTTTGAAAATAATGTTTTCCAAGATCAGAGGTGGAACATATCATTTGAACTCTGATTGATCATTAGATTCTACATCTGGTGTTGCCTCAACTGGAACTGGAGTTTCAACAGTTTTGGCAAGGGAACATATGTCGAAATAATCATTTGAGAGGTAAGGTGTTTTGTTTTTCAAATAAGAAGCATTAAGGTTTTCATATACGAAAGGAACTTGTACATTGATATTTTTCGAGGTGGCTCATTTTCCGAATTAGTGTCAACATTTTCAGGTTTTTCCCCTACTTTTGGTAGAGGAATTCCTGTTCGTCGTATGTAGTCTTCCTTTTCCTCATCTTCCTGTGACGGCTTAGTCCCCTTGATCTTATACTCAGGGTATTTCTTATCTAGTCCCAAAAAGTTGAACTCGTAAAGGGTGGGAACTTTTGATAAGATTTTCTTAAGTTAACACGGATTATCATACCCGAGTCCCCAAAGAGAGTTGTAATACTTGAATTCCTTCGGTTTATTCAAATGAATGGTTTGTTCCGATTGACCGAGTTTGTAAAGTTTGGATTCTAGATCCTTAAGCTTGTTAGTCAACAAACCATTTTGTTTTGAACTTTTTCTTGAAGAACGACACTCTTGTTATACTCCTCCTGAGACTTTTTTGTGAATTTGGATAGTTGGGTCTCTAGGGATTCTGCTATTTTTGAAATGGCTGAGCATTCAGATTGATAGTTTTCTATAACGCACTTATGTTCAGCCTTTTCAATAGCTAGCTTGCCTATGGTGTCGCATTTGATTTTGGCATCAGCTTCTAGCTTAGTAATTTGTGCTTCTAAATGAGAAACTTTCTCTGTAAGCTCAGAGTAAGTTGGATAATACATTGTTACTCGAAAAAAGATCGTGAGACAAAAGATATGATCCAAAACAGACAGAGTATCAAAGAATACGCAAATGTCCCCCTTCGGCGACAAAAGATATGATCCAATTTCTTTTTAAAAACTGAAGGATCAGAACACTCCCGGATTTGATCCGAGAAAAAAAGTACCAGGAAAAAGAGGATCCGTAAATGGAAACCGGGAATTGGGAACCGGGACTTGGGAAACCGGTAAAGACTCCGGGAGATGATTCCGGGAGATTTGAGATCCGGAATTTGAGATCCGGGATGATGGAACCGGGAGTTGAGACCGGGATAAGGCAAGGACCGGGACTCAAAAAGATCTGGAATATGAACCAGGAGTTGGTAAGATCCGGTACCGGGATCGGGTAAGAACCGGGAACCGATGAGATCCGGTATTGGGCAACACCGGGAATCGATGAGATCCGGTATTTGTCCGAAATCGGGACTATAAACAGTGATACTATTGTATTGCTTAACTTGATAATTTACAATGAAAGGGTAAACGGGAATTTATAGACAAGAAACTATACAAAAGAAGGAAACCCTAGGAGAGAAAACCCTAAGGGCCCAGGGGCTAAGTTGGGCCACATAACATAATTTACATTCTAACACTCCCCCTCAATCTGGAGCATAGATGTTAATCATGCCCAACTTGTTACAAATAGAAGAGACTCGCGAACTAGGTTAGGCTTTGGTAAATACAACAGCAAGTTGATTTCCTGTTCGAACAAAGGGAGTTGGGATGGTTCCTTCTTCTAGCTTTTCACGAGTGAAATGACAGTCCACTTCGATATGCTTCGTTCTCTCATGAAACACGGGATTGTTTGCAATGTGGATATCCGCCTCATTGTCACAATACAGTTTCATGGGTTTAGATTGAGTAAACCCAAGTTGACCTAGCAGGTTACGCAACCAAATCAGCTCACATGTGGTTTGGGCCATAGCCCTGTATTCAGATTCTGCGCTAGACCGAGAAACGACATGTTGTTTCTTGCTTCTCCATGAGACTAGGTTCCCTCCAACTAACACACAATAGCCTGTCGTAGATCGCCTGATCGTGGGATCTACATTATAGTCGGCATCTGTAAACCCTTCTATGACATGATGACCGTGATTTTGATAAAGAATGCCAAGGCCAGGAGCACCTTTTAGGTACTTCCATATATGCCTAACAGCCTCCAAATGTGTAGTTCTTGGAGATGACATAAACTGACTTACGACGCTTACCGGAAAAGCAATGTCAGGACGAGTAATTGTCAGATAGTTCAGCTTTCCAACAATCCTTCTGCACTTTTCTGGATCCTTAAGTAGATCTCCCTCGTCTGCTTTCAATTTCATGTTTGGAATCATTGGGGCCTCACACGGTTTTGATTCAATCATCCCAGAGTCATTTAGTACATCTAAACAATATTTTCGTTGAGACAAACAGATCCCTTTCCAAGTACGAGATACTTCAATTCCCAAGAAGTATTTTAAAGGACCTAGGTCCTTTGTTTGAAATCGAGACGCAAGGAAATCTTTCAGCTTCTTGATCCCTGCCTTATTACTGCCTGTAATCACAATGTCATCAACGTATACCACTAGTAGAATACATCCAGAAGAGGACAAATGAAAGAACACCGAGTGATCATGAGAGCTTCTCCGTAAGCCAAACTCAGTTACCACAGCATTAAATCGTCCAAACCAAGCACGGGGTGATTGCTTTAAACCATAAAGTGATTTACGTAGTCTACAGACTTTGACAGACTCCCCCTGAGCCACAAACCCAGGTGGTTACACCATATAAACTTCCTCATGTAAATCACCATGCAAGAAGGCATTTTTCACATCCAGTTGGTGTAATGTCCAGTCATAAGTAGCAGCTAAAGAAATAAACAAGCGGATGGAGGTAACCTTAGCCACATGAGAAAATGTCTCATAGTAGTCGACCCCATAAGTATTAGCATATCCATTGGCTACCAACCGAGCTTTCAGACGAGCCACAGATCCATCTGGATTGACTTTCACAGTAAATACCCATTTGCAGCCGATTGCCTTTTTACCTGCAGGTAACCCTACCAAATCCCATGTACCATTATGATGAAGAGAATTAATCTCATCCATCATAGTATCCCGCCATCCAGAATGGGCCAAAGCTTCACCAACCATTTTAGGAACAGAGATCGAATCAAGTGTAGAAACCAAAGAACGAGAACGTGAAGAAAGTCTATCATAGGAAACAACAGAAGCAATTGGGTAAGTACATGAGCGCTTACCTTTTCGAAGGGCAATGGGAACATCAAGATCAGGATCCTGTGTATCGGAAGGTGGTGGATCATTTGGAGCAGGAGGATCATCAGTAGGCGAATCTGCAGACGATGACGAAGATGGTATAGGGTCGGGATCTGACGTAAAGCGTTGGCGCCTATTATACACATGAACAATCAGTGGTTTAGTAGGCTCAGGCTCTATTGGTTCGGATAGGATAGGAGACTCTGGAACATGTAAGGTATATATCAACAGGTCATCACTCTCTCTTGGATTGCACGGTGTGGACATAGGAAAGAAGGGTGTATTCTCATGGAATGTAACGTCTCGAGACACGATGTATCGATTAAGCAAGGGAGAAAAACACTCATACCCCTTTTGAAGGCAAGAGTAACCAAGAAAGACATATTTCAAAGACTTTGGATCCAACATAGTGATATGTGGTCGGGTATCACGGACAAAGCAGTACTACCAAAGATCTTTGGGTCGAAAGGAAACAATGACTTAGTTGGAAACATAACTGTTGATCTAAACCCTCAGTGATTTGATAATGACCCTCTCTTAAACATTTAGTGAAAATTGTAAGTAAACAATACGTATTAGAGTTTCACTATCGCTGATGTACTAAGACTAATTCAGTACCACTGATAGGAACTCTCATTCTTTAGATTAAACAATCAGCGAACACTGTTCACCATAATGCTCTGAGCCTGTTCAGTCCTTATGGTGATCGTTGATAAGTTAGTTGTTTACTTATGATCCCTGAAGACAAGTTTCACGTCAACATAGGTTCTACGCTGAAGTCAAAGATCAAGCTCAAGAACCAGCGACAAGTCTCCTAATGAACTGATGCGGATCAGCGAAGACTCAGATTTGTCCACTCAACGTGAAGTATCAAGTACAAGACTTCAGTTATCGCTGAACTTTGTCATTCACTGATTATGAAGTCCTCCGTACAAAGTACATTTGTCTTAACCACCCTTGCACGACTCCGTACGATATGTCAGAAAAAAAACCTCCTTATTGTCTGAAATCGTACAACCACTCTGATACTACATTGTTCAAACATGCGGCTACTAAAGGTTGTCTACTAAAGTCAGACCCAACAACCAATGAGCTGCTGCCACGTGTAAAGTATAAACTGTCATGCATTAAATGCATGCAGTATATAAGAAGGACTCCAGCTTCATTCTTGAAGCACTTGCTAACTCTGGTCAAGTCATCTTCTTATCTTGAGATAGGTTATTATTAGTAATTTCCTTCTCTTTCTTAGTGCAAGAAAACTTAGTGTTCCAACTTGTTTAGATTAGGATTTATTCCTTATCTTGTTCCGCAATAAGCTGTAAATTGTTAATGATTTATCAATAAACAATTTAGAAAAGTAAAAACGTGTGTTTGTATTCAACCCCCCCCCCCTTCTACAAACTTGTATAGCCCTTCGGGACCAACAAGTGGTATCAGAGCGGATTTGTTTAATCTCATAAACAAGATCTGATCTATACTAAGATTTCTCTTCCTAGCTATTTCTTAAAATGGCTACCAACACAAACACAAACTATATTGACAATGGTTCTCTTGCAAAACCCCCTAGATTCTCCAGAGATAATTTTAATCTATGGAAAAATAGGATGATTCTCTTCTTAGAAGGTGTAGACCCTACTATGCCTTATTATCTTGAAAACGGCCCATATATTCCAGTAAGAATTGATGCTGCAGTTCCAGTCGCTGAGAATAGACATGCTATTCCAGAAAGGCTGATTCCTAAGGAAATTCATATGTGGACTGATGAAGATAAGAAGAAAGTGGCTATCGACACCAAATCCAGATCCATACTCTCCATGGCTCTTCCTGACGAAGTCTACCATTCCGTCATGAACCTGAAAACCTCAAAAGCTATGTGGGACACAATCTGTGTTCAGTATGAGGGTACTTCTGAAGTCCAGGACTCTCGAAAGATCAACCTGGTAAGACAGTATGAAAGCTTCATTTGTGGTAAGAATGAAACTCTCTCTGAAGTACACCAACGTTTTAACTGCTTAATAATAGATCTAAAAACTGTTGGTAAGGAATATTCTAACTTTGAAGTGCTGACAAAGTTTTTAGAATGTTTACCTGAAAGTTGGGACAGTTATTCTATGTGTCTTAAGCTGTCAAATGATCTAAATTCTATGACCCTTTCTACCTTATATGGCACGATGCTGAATCATGAGCAATCGAGTCATCTTAAGAAGAATATTGTAAAAGATTCCAAAAGTACCCATGTTGCTTTAATCTCAGTGGAACCTTCCACTCAGCGACCCTCAGTCACTATCACTGAGTTGGAGAGTAACTCTGAAAGGTCATCAAATTCTGACTCTTCAGATCTTGATGAATCTTTGGCTCTCCTCACTAAAAAGTTCAGGAAATTCGCCAAAAAGAAAATGTTCAGAAAGAATAAACCTCTTTCCATTACTGACAAGCCAAGATCATCAGCTCATGTTGATAAGGCTACTGCTACTTGTTTTAACTGTGAAAAGATAGGACATTTCGCTAGCGAGTGCAGGTCAAAGAAAGTTTCGAGAAACTCAGCTTTTCCCAATAAAAACTTTACTCGGACTAGAGATGAAAAATACAAAAGGCTGAAAGAAAGGTATTCAAATCTGAAAACCTTTAAGAAGAAAGGCAAAGGCCTGATGGCTGACTATGATTGGGCTGACTCTGATGAGGAAGAAACATCTGACTCTGAAGATGATCAAGCCAATCTCTGTCTTATGGCCAAACTTGAAGATGAGGAATAAAGTTCAGACATTCCCTCCACTTCAACCTCTGCTACTCAGGTATCACCTTTCTTCTTTACCAATATTACAAATATTGATGAAACTGATAGTCTTCGTAAAATCGATCTCTTGACTAGAAGTTTATATGAAGCCATGAATGGCAAAACTGTAGTTGAAAATCAAAACCTTGATCTCGCTGAACAGCTTAAAAATTGTCACCTTTAAATAGAAAATCTTTCTAAAATTGAAGAAGATTTTAAAGATCAAGTTCACCTAAATCAGCTAGTCAAAATCGAACGCGAAGAAGCTATCGCCGCATTAAAAGCTGAAAAAGCTACTCTTGATGGATGGTATAATTCCTCAACAAAGATCACTGAGAAATTTAAGTCTCAGATTCCCCTGAGTGATAAACGTGGTCTTGGTTACAAAGCTGACACTCTAGAACCAACCACTGATCGTTCCATGCTCTTATTTGGAACTTTCGTATCCTCAGTCGCTGATACTTCATCCTCTCAGTGTTCCTCTTTTAAACCGCCCATCCCTGAGGAAATCTCTACCTTAACTTCTAAAGGTAAAGAAAAAGTTATTTATCCAAAACCTACCTCAGTCTTTAAAAACAAAGGTAAAGGAATTACTTTTAACCAAAATCCTCAGAAGGGTACCTCTGTACCAAAGCTGAACGCTTCTAAAGCTTCAGTGACTTATCCCTCTGATTTAAAGAATAAGATCTCTGGATTTATTCAGCGTGGATCTATTCAGCGATCTACTCCTAGAATCAAAGTGGAAATTCTTGGTTACAAAGCCAATAGCTTACTTGGTGCTGGTCCTTCTAATTCAAAATCAAAAGCTCAGTATTCAAATGGTCCTAGAACTATTTTTAGTTATAGGAAATGTTATCACTGTGGACTTACTGATCATATTGCTAGTAAGTGCCCCACAGCCACCCAAGCTGAAAAGATAGCTAAGGTGAAGATCATTGCCCCCAAGGCAAAGAAAACCACTGAGGTTAAGAAATTAACCAAAGTAAAGACTGACAAAGCTGAATCTTCAAATGCTGCGAAGACTGTTGAACCTTCCACCTCTTCTTCTACCCCCACTGACAAGTGTGTATACATGGTTAAGTGGGTACCCAAGAAAAACTAATCTTCCTTTGTAATGCAGATTAAGAAGGGTATCTGGTATCTCGATAGCGGATGCTCTAGACACATGACTGGAAAGAAAAGCCTGCTCACTGAATACAAGGAAGAGAAGGGTCCCTCTGTAACTTTCGGTGGAAATGGAAAAGTACATACCTGAGGGTTTGGTGTACTATCTAATGGTACAACAACCTTTAAAAGAGTCGCATATGTTGAAGGGCTGAATCATAATCTTCTAAGCATCAGTCAGCTTTGCGATAAGGATAACAAAGTAATCTTTACTAAGGAATCCTGCTTTGTCGCTGACAAAAAGAAGAAGATAGCTCTCAGCGATTATCGTTTGGAAAAATTTTATGTAATAAACATGGACTCAACAACCACTGAGAACTCCTGTTTCTTCTCAATAGCCTCATCTGATGTCAACTGGCTATGGCATAAGAGGCTCTCTCATCTAAACTTCAAGACACTGAACACACTTTCTTCAAAAGAGTTAGTCACTGGTCTACCTCAGCACTCATACGCCAAAGAATCCTTATGTTCAGCGTGTAAGAAAGGCAAGCAGACCAAAGCAAGCTTTAAGTCAAAGCAAGTTTCCTCAGTATCATCTCCTCTACAACTTCTCCATATGGATTTGTTTGGCCCTGTTAACAAAAAAATCCATTGCTGGAAAGAAATATATGCTAGTCATAGTTGATGAATTCTCTCGCTATACATGGGTTATGTTTCTCCGTTCTAAGAGTGACACCCCTGAAGAACTCATCACCTTTGTTCGGAAGATGGAAACCCTGAACAACTTGACCGTTCGCTCAATAAGGAGTGATCATGGGACTGAATTCAAAAACAGTTCTCTTGATTCCTTCTTTGAGAGTAAGGGTATTTCTCCCAACTTTTCTTCAGTGAGAACACCGCAACAAAACGGAGTCGCTGAAAGAAGAAATAGAACTATTATTGAAGTTTCACGTTCAATGCTCAGCGATTCTCACATGCCTACTCAGTTTTGGGCAGAAGCTGTCAACGCTGCTTGTTTTACGCAAAACGGGTCGCTGATAGTCAAAAGATTCAATAAGACAGCCTATGAACTTTTTCATGGGAGAAAGCCTTCAATTAGCTTTCTTCACATCTTTGGATGTCAGTGTTTCATACTGAACAACATAGATGCCCTTGGAAAGTTTGATCCTAAGGCTGATGATGGAATCTTTCTTGGATATTCTTCAATCTCCAAAGCCTTCAGAGTCTTCAATCGAAGAAGACAAACTGTTGAAGAAACTATTCATGTCACTTTTGACGAATCCCGTTCAGCAAACTCTAAACCGTCTGCTGATACTGAAGAACTGAATCAATGGATGTTTTCTCATCTTGGTGATTCAGAAGATATTCCCACTCCTCATACTCATACAGTTGAAGATGATAGTCCTACTATCATCCCAAACATGCAGAATAGTGAAGCTGAAACATCATGGGTCTCAGCTGTTCCTCTAAACACTATACCTGCTTCTGAACCAAATGTCTCAGACATTCCATCTACTTCTCAGCAATCAGGGAATGAGATGACATCTGCACCTACTCCTCTCTTGGCTGATATTCCAGAAGTTGCTGAAGCTTCATCTTCAGCTCCTCCAGTTCAATTTGAGTCAGCGACTTATGCTCCTGCTCAGCGATGGACTGTAAATCACCCAATTGATCAAATTCTTGGTGATCCAAACGCTGGTGTTCAGACTCGATGAAGTGCAGGTAATATTTGTTTATTTGTTAACTTTATTTCTCTGATTGAACCAAAGAAAATAGATGATGCCCTCAAAGATCCAAACTGGGTCAGCGCCATGCAAGAAGAGCTGACTGAATTCGAAAGAAACAAAGTTTGGAAACTTGTTCGAAGACCAACTGACAAAACAGTGATAGGCACTAAATGGGTCTATCAAAACAAGTTGGACGAACATGGAACTGTGACCCGCAACAAGGCTCGACTTGTTGCTCAGGGATACAGACAAGAGGAAGGCATAGATTACGACGAAACATTTGCTCCAGTAGCAAGACTAGAATCTATTCGTCTATTCTTAGCATACGTTGTACACAAAGACTTCAAAGTATATCAGATGGATGTTAAGTCAGCATTTCTAAATGGAAAGCTGAATGAAGAAGTCTATGTGGAACAACCTCCAGGATTCTCAGATCCTAAGCGTCCAGGTTATGTTTATAAACTGGATAAGGCACTTTATGGCTTAAAGCAAGCTCCTCGTGCATGGTATGGCACTATCTCTACTTATCTCCATATTGAACAATTTGAGCGTGGTAAAATCGATAAGACTCTATTCTTCAGGAAAGTAAAAGGTCATATTATTCTTGTTCAGATATATGTTGATGACATTATATTTGGTTCTACTAACCCTGACCTTTGTACTCGTTTTGCTGATAGAATGAAAGAAGAGTATAAAATAAGCATGATGGGTGAGCTAACATATTTCCTTGGTCTTCAAATAAAACAAAATGAAAAAGGAACTTTCATTAATCAGGGAAAGTATGTTAAAGATATGCTGAAGAAATTCGATTTAACTCAGAGTTCAGCTAGGAAAACCCCTATGGCACCATCGCGGACACTAGACAAGGATTCAAATGGAATACCTGTTAATGTCACGCTGTACCGTGGGATGATCGGCTCTCTCTTGTATCTTACAGCTAGCCGACCCGATATTATGTACGCAACCTGTTTGTGTGCACGATGTCAAGCTGGACCTAAGGAATCTCATATGACCGTTGTAAAGCGAATTTTTCGATACCTTAAGGGTACTACGAACCTAGGTCTTTGGTATCCCAAAGACTCAGTGTTTGATCTAATCGCCTATTCAGATAGTGATTTTGCACGTTGCAAAATGGATAGGAAAAGCACCACAGGAGGCTGTCAGCTCCTGGGTGGAAAGCTGGTGAGTTGGACAAGTAAAAAGCAAAACCCAGTGTCCACCTCAACTGCTGAAGCTGAGTATGTAGCCGCTGGAAGCTGTTGTTCTCAGGTCTTGTGGATGACAAATCAACTACTAGACTATGACCTTCTGCTCTCGAAAATTCCAATCTATTGCGACAGCACAAGTGCCATCGCTATAGCCAACAATCCAGTGATACACTCAAAGACAAAACACATCGAAATCAGGTATCATTTTATCAGAGATCATGTGATGAATGGTGATATAGAACTTCATTTTATCCCAACTGACTATCAGTTAGCTGATTTGTTCACCAAACCTCTTGATGAGACAAGATTTAACTTTCTCATCAGCGAGCTTGGAATGCTGAACTTTAAAGAGTAAAATCTTTAGCGGTTCACATTTGATCAGCGATAGGATAAAATCAACTTGTATAACCCATTCAATCAATCTCTCTCTGAACATAATTGATTCGCTGATGTCAAGGTATGTTTTCTCTCTTACTCGCTGACGTTCGCATGTGAATGTAAGATTTCAAGACAAATTGCATCGCTGAATATCTCTTCCTTAACAGCGATACTTTGAAATTTCTTAAACCAACACTGATATTTCTATTCAGTGCTTCATGTTTTCAAAAGTGTCCCTGAGCTTTCAAAATCTCAGAGACATCCTAAAATATGAAAGGACATCTGTGACGTCATCGCAACGGATAAGCCCTGGCACGTCTTCCTTCTAACACACGTTTGCACGTTTCGTTTACTAGCCAATCAAATTCAAACACGTGTCCGTGTCATGATGAAAAACTTTCCCGCTCTAGTTTTTCTCTCTCTCTCTAATCTCACTATATAAACACATTTTGGGTTTATATTTTTCCTTTACGCGAACAACTTCTTCCTCAAGAAAACTACTGTTGCATTTTTGCTCTCAAGTTTTCAAGAACTGTTCATCTTCTTCTTCTTCAACGAACCAGGTTAATATTTCTTTTATTTACCTGTCTCTTAAAACTTGTTAATGATCTTCTCATTGTTTTTACAAGATCAAACAAAAGAACTTTTTCAAAAATGAAATCATTTCTTTCATGGTTTTATGAACACAACCTTTCATGGTTGTTCTTCAAGTTTAATTGCAAATATCTTAAAGTTGTTCTTCATACGTTTTTCCAGAATCCTAATCCTCAAAGGAAACTGGAAAACAAGACTTTTTATTGGGTTTGCATTTCTTTCTCAAAATCAAGAATAAACCCTAATCTTCATTAAGACATTTTTGTCTGAATGAAATGGACAAAATTCGAACCATCTTATTGGAAAATATTTCCACATTAAGATTATTCTTATTTGTTATATCTTTGGTTGAACTGATAATACAGCAATGGCATCTACTGATATTCCTACTGCTGAGAACACTGCTGCTGCTGAGGAACTGGAAATCACCAAGGCTCCTCAGGTCAAGTTCACGCTTGAGGAACTCGATTGGACAAAAACAAACAATCTCTATGCGCTTTTCGAGTTTCCTCCTCGAAAGCAAGTCACACATCTGAATGATGTTGTGAATTTCCTCAAAACCTGTTGCCTCTCTACAGCCTTGACCATAACACCCCCTGCTCATCAACTACTACTATCTCAGTTCTGGTATTCTGCCAGACACACTCAGCTCACATAGACCAAAGATCCCATGAAGAAAATCGATTGCATCCTCTATGACACTGATTTTGGCACCACAAAAATCACCCCTGCCATTATCCGAAAAGCACTGAGCCTTCCCACCGCCACAAAAGATAAACCCTTTGTTTCTCTCCCTGGCCACAAGAAACATGCTGATAGGGAAGCCATCACTGCATTCTTTGATGCAATGGGTTATGTATGGGAAACAGGGAGGGACAAGAAGCCTGAGAAGAAGCTAACCCTCATCAAGAAATCCAAAATGCCCAGCGAGATGAACTTCATCTTTGCACACTTGATAAGCTGCATGACTGCAAAGACCGGCTCCTCTGATCAAGCCGCTCAACCTCAGCAAGCAATGGGCTATGCATTGCTGAAAGGTCTTCATGTTGACTGTGCCTCGATAATCTACAATGATCTTGTGCTCAGAGTAGACTCTGCTGTTGACCGACCATCATGGGTTCCATACCCAAGATTCATCAGCGCCATCTTCCAAACCGGCCTTAAGGACAACTACCCAAAAGTAGGAGACCTGAAACTCTCTCAGGTTGGCCCTAAGGTACTCGACTTCAAGCCAATGGCAAACGAGGTACGTCTCTCTACTCTCTTATCTATTCTCAATACTCCTTCTTCTACTTCTGCAGCTCATTCAGTGGAACCTTCACTCCTTCTAGGAGTCTTCTACCGCTGATACCCCAGCTGCAACCTCCACTCCTTCTAGAAAAAGGAAACACTCATCTTCCCAACTTGGTTCCAAAAGGACTAAGAAAACCAAGGAGCAACCTCATAAGCAATCTTTTGCTGAAGACTCCTCAGCTCATCTTGAAGAGTTGATGGAAAGTTCTGTGGTACGCTCTGCCACAGCTGAACAAGCCACCGCTTACATCCCAGCTTCATCGTCTCTAAACGCTGAAGTTATAAACTTGGAAATGAACCCACCTCCTTCAGCCTCTCTACAGACTGAAGTGATTCTCAGTGGATCCAACACTGAATCACCTCCACATCAAACCTTCTCAACCTTCGCTTCTCTGTCTACTCCATTGGACTCTAATCCAGTTTTCACCACGATCACTGGAGCACCCGTCATTCTTCCAGAAGCTAAAGCTGATACTTTTCAAGGAATGATGGATGCAGGACCTGCAGGAATGTCCATGCGTACACGCACTCTAGCTGACGACATGGAACTTTTTTCAGGACACATAAGTTTTGACGACTTCACCAGCCCTCCTGCAGGTATACACCAACCCATATACACTGTAACTAAACCCCAAACTTCTGAGCTTTCTTTTGTTCATAAGTACTTATCTGTTACAGGTCCTAATTTGGGGGATATCAACACCTCCCTGACGGCCCTGGAAACAAAGATGGAGTCTTTCAACAAAACTCTAACTGCCAACTCTTCAGCGGTTACAAACGCTGGAGAGAACTTGAAGACTTTGACCACTGAGGTCGAAAAGAATGCCTCCAAAGCTGATTTGGAGAAGGTTAATAGTACTCTCGGTGACTTTGCCAAAGTTCTTGTTGATATCTACACCGACTACAACTCTCTCTCCTCAAGAGTTAACACCATGTCCAGCGAGGTCATAACGCTGAAGACATCGGTTGGTACTCTTCAGAGAGAGGTGTCCGCTGTAAAGACTGAAGTGAGTTCAGTAAAGACTGACGTAAGTTCAGTGAAGACGATGGTTAAGCAGATCCTCGATCGCATGAACGCTGCTGCCCCTGCACCTTCGCATTTTACTCCGGCGGATCGAGCTGAACTTTGCAAGATCAATCCTGCTATAACTGGCCTGGAAGCCAGATTAGGGGAGATTGAAAATTATGTCGGAATCCCTGGCCAAGAAGATAGGGAACCAACACCATCTGCTGAGTCATCGCATTCCTCCCCCACTCATCATGAGGACGGGGGGAGAAGAACTCTGAAGACCTTCCCCATGATGAATCTATCGAGGGGGAGAACACTGAAGACCTTCCCCTTACTGAAGAGGGGGAGAAGACAAATGAAGAAACAACTGCTGGACCTCAGGGAGATGAAAACCCTGACGGAATCGAGAAGCTTACCTCTGTATCTGAGGGGGAGCAACTCGAAGAAACTGCTGAAGAATCTGAATCCAAAGCTGAAGACGATGAAGCTATCGACATCTCTGATGATGAACCATCTTCTTCTCCAAAGAATGATGATGATGACGATGATGATGATGATGATGACTCCTTTATCGTCAAGCCTGTTCAGAAGACTACAGCTCTTAAAGGGATTTTGATAAACAAACCTTCAGGGGAGCGGACCAAGACAAAGCCTACAGCGTCTGAAGCTGACAAAGGCAAAAACAAAGGCCTCGCTGAAGAAGACAATCTGACGATCTTGCTTCCAAAGCCAGTTTGTCAGGTACACTACATTCTATTCCCTTATACTGCATCCCTCCTCTATCCCTTCTCAATCTCAATCCTTCTATCCATAAAACCTATATACACTTAACCACATTCTTTTCTCTATCTCTTTCATCCCCAACTCTTCTTACTTAAACGATCGTTGTGTTTCAGCTAGTCCTCTCCCTTGTTTGAGGATCCCGCTGAAGCTCCTTCGACTACACCAGGAATAATCCCAGCCACAAGATCTGAAGAAATAATCCCAGTCTTGGATTTAACCACTGAGACTGATGAACCTGAAGAACAGCTGCTCTCTCACCAAAACAGACCTTCCTTGGCTCCTCAAAAGCTGAGTGAAGAGGATCAAGAAAAGAGAGATGCAATGATCAAGAGATTCGAAGATCAGCGAATCATCCTGAAGCGTGATCAACTTCCTTCTATTCCTCCAAAGTTCAGACTTTCACAAAAGGAATACCAGGATCACCTCAGAGCTGAAAGGTTAATCGCTGAAAGAAGGGAAGCTGAAGAAAAAGACAGAGAACTCGCCATCCAGCTTGTCCAACAATCGGTGAAAGACCCCGCGCTGAAAAGACGAAAGTATCTGATACGACTTTGAAATGGTGTAAAGAAATGCTGAATTATCGATATCGACCATCCAAAATCATCAAAGTAAACATCAGAGGAAGACTGTTCGTTGACGTTCCTGTTGTTGAAATTGATGTATTCAAAGAAGACAAAACCAAGCAAACCTTCTATGCTACTACTTTAGAGAAGTTTGGTTTCTCTGAATGGTTGGAAGTGAAATTAGCCATTTAGGGATCGCGCTCAAAGTTCAAGAGCCATGTCGAGAAAATTTTAAATACTCAGATCGACTTGGTTTCTTCTGCTGTGGATATTCCTCCTTCCACTCTTCTTCCTCCTCAACAAAGAAGAGTCTCTGCAAAGGAAAAGAAAGTCTCAGACTCAGGTCCTCCTATACGGAATGAAACAGGTATTGGTTTCTCTCGTGCTGAAGTTCTTGGCCCTGGTGCTGATCTCTCAGCGCTTGACACCTCCCTACCACCTGGAGAAACTTTCATTCCTGGCAAAGTTGTAAGTGATCCTTATGGTATATTCTTTCTAGACTACCAAGGAAATCATCACTTTCAACGCATCTCTGAGCTTCCAATCACTCCCATCGAACAACTCAGAGATCTCATATACTGGTGTAAAGTTAGACGCGCCATTAAAGCTAGACACCTGAAGCCCTTGATTTTTGAAGAAGCTCTGAACAAAAAGAATCAAGGAGTCAATGTACCTGACAGGATGATTCCCACATCAAAGACCCTTGATGAACTTCTCATTAAGGAAGAACCTCTATAAGCTGATAAGATCGCCTTATTCTTCTATTTTATCAGTTATTCTTTTGTACTTGTAATTTATTTCGCTTGTACTTATAATTTTTCCACTTCCCTTTGTAATCTGATACAAAGTTTAAAGAAATATTTCAGCGAAAGTACTTTACTCCATCAGTACAGAAAAGATCCCAGAAAACAGTAAAAGGGACAAATATTTTATGAGTTCTTTTTATCCTTATGTTTTCATTAAATAGCAATTTTCTCTGTTGGTATGTCATAATCAAATAGGGGGAGATTATTGATCCAAACCCTCAGTGATTTGATAATGACCCTCTCTTAAACACTTAGTGAAAATTGTAAGTAGACAATATGTATTAGAGTTTCACTATCGCTGATGTACTAAGACTAATTCAATACCGCTGATAGGAACTCTCGTTCTTTAGATTAAACATTCAGTGAACACTGTTCACCATAATGCTCTAAGCCTGTTCAGTCCTTATGGTGATCGCTGATAAGTTAGTTGTTTACTTATGATCCCTGAAGACAAGTTTCACGTCAACATAGGTTCTACGCTGAAGTCGAAGATCAAGCTTAAGAACCAGCGACAAGTCTCCTAATGAACTGATGTGGATCAGCGAAGACTCAGATTTGTCCACTCAACGTGAAGTATCAAGTACAAGACTTCATCTATCGCTGAACTTTGTCATTCACTGATATAGAATGATAAAGCTTTGATTCAACGAAAGTTGATCATGAAGTCCTCCGTACAAAGTACTTTTGTCTTAACCACCCTTGCACGACTCCGTACGATATGTCAGAAAATAACCTCCTAATTGTCTGAAATCGTACAACCACTCTGATACTACATTGTTCAAACATGCGGCTACTGAAGGTTGTCTACTAAAGTCAGACCCAACAACCAATGAGCTGTTGCCACGTGTAAAGTATAAACTGTCATGCATTAAATGCATGCAGTATATAAGAAGGACTCCAGCTTCATTCTTGAGATAGGTTATTATTAGTAATTTCCTTCTCTTTCTTAGTGCAAGAAAACTTAGTGTTCCAACTTGTTTAGATTAGGATTTATTCCTTATCTTGTTCCGCAACAAGCTGTAAATTTTTAATGATTTATCAATAAACAATTTAGAAAAGTAAAAACGTGTGTTTGTATTCAACCCCCCCCCCCCCTTCTACAAACTTGTATAGCCCTTCGGGACCAACAATAACAGAGAAGGGACTTCGACCATCCAAAACAATAGATGGCATTCGATTAATGAGAAAACAAGCAGTAGTGACAACGTCAGCCCAAAAGAGTTTAGGAACATTCATGTGGAATAATAGAGCCCTAGCCACCTCTAAGAGATGACGATTCTTTCGTTCTGCAACTCCATTTTGGGTTGGTGTGTCGACACAAGAAGACTCATGAAGGATACCATTTTGAAGCAGATATGACTGAAATGTTTGAGACAGATATTCTTTTGCATTATCACTACGAAGAGTTTGAATGGACACTTTAAATTGTGTCTTAACCTCCGCATAGAGTGAACAAAAATGTGTAAAGAGTTCAGATCGATTTTTCATAAAATAAAGCCAAGTAGTACGAGAGTAATCATCAACAAACGTAACAAAATACTTAAATCCAAGTTTTGAGGTAACCGGACATGGTCCCCAAACATCGGAATGAACTAACTCAAATGGGGATGAAGCCCGCTTATTACAGACTCTAGGACTTAAATGAATACGTTGATGTTTGGCAAACTGACACGACTCACACTGTAGAGAAGATAAAGAAGAAAACTCAGGACACAACTTCTTCAGATTCCGCAAAGAGGGATGACCTAATCGACAATGAACTTCAAGCGGAGACGATGGGCTGGAACAAGTCAATGAATAAGATGGTGGACGTTCAAATATGTATAGGCCGTCAGATTCCCGTCCTCTACCAATAATCGTCTTCATCGACAGATCCTGAAAGACACAAAAATCAGGAAAGAATGAGACACAACATTTTAGAGCACGGGTAATTTTGCTGACGGAATGAGAAATTACGTAAGCTCAGTACGGAAGATAACGAAACAGATGGGGAAAGGTCGATGGTGCCAGAACCAAGGACAGGTCCGGTAGACCCATCGGCAATTGTGATGTGTGATGGGGATGCGTGTTTATTGAAATTAGAAAAAAAGAGAGGGATTACCTGACATGTGATCTGAAGCACCGGAATCAATGACCCATTTGGAGGCAGAATATACTAGGCATGTACTAGAGTTACCTGTTTCAGTAAATGCAGCAGTCGGAGCAGTGGAATTCTCAGTCCCCAGGAGTCTAGCATATTCTTCTGCATGTATAGTAACAGTTGTATCTGAGGCAGAAGCAAAGTGTGCTGATGAGCTCCTCGGGTGTCTGGCCAAAAGCTTCTTACACGTGCGCTTGGTGTGACCGAGCTCATGACAGTAGTAACATTCAACACCATCAGACTCTAGAACATTAGCCCGTGAATCAGTTGTTCGGTCACTGTGGCCGCCCCTAGAGCCCCTGTGAAACCCTCCTCAAGAGTCACCACGAAATCCTCCACGAAATCCTCCTCGACTAACTAGAGCACTGTTGTGATCCACAGATTGAGAAGACTTGAGATTCTCATTACGAAGAACATGAGCAAATGTTTCCTGAAGAGAGGGAATAGCAGATTCATTCAAGAACTGAGATCTGATAGAGTTGAATTTTGGTCACAAGCCGGTCAAGAAACTAATAACAGCCATTTGTTCCCTTTGAGTCTGCATAGCTTTGACATCAGCACTTAACGGAAGAAGAGAGTTAAGCTCTTCATATACCTTTTTGAACTCCATGACATAAGTAGTGAGCGATCGAGCCTGTTGTTCTCCACGATGAAAGGACTTACAAACACTATAAATCCGAGAGATGTAACTTTGCCCAGAATATAAGAAATCAAGATAATCCATAAGTTCTTTCACGTATTCACAATGACTAACCAGAGTTGAAACAGAGGGCTCAATAGTATTGATAATCTGTAAGTACAAACGGGCATCACTTTGTAACCATGAATCGGAATCAGAATCGTTACCTTTAGGAGGATCAGACGTGAGATGAGAACCCATTCCCATGCTTCGGAGATAGAGACGAATAGTATTGCTCCATTCAAAGAAGTTGGAGCCATTAAGCTTGTTATCGGTAAGTCTAACATGTACCGGGAGCATCTCGGGTACACGTGGACCAGTGTTGCTGCCCGATGGCTTGTCTTCTCCGGTCATCTTCCAATAACCACGAATCAGGAAAGAGGGAACGTTGATAGCAATCCAGAACAGAATCGGCGCACTCACAGGGTGCCAAAAATCGACGAACAGAAACGAAAAACAATCGACGAACAGAAACAGCGCACTCACTGGGTGCCAAAAGTCGACGAACAGAAACGAAACCCGACGAACAGAAATGCTAAAAAAACCCA
Source organism: Saussurea involucrata (assembly GCA_033807775.1). NCBI lineage: Eukaryota > Viridiplantae > Streptophyta > Magnoliopsida > Asterales > Asteraceae > Saussurea > Saussurea involucrata. Next base: position 50,259,777 of record CM066317.1, on the reverse strand, counting down.
TGAAAACAGGGTTTGAGAACGAACCCCACTCTGATACCATGTAAACAGTGATACTATTGTATTGCTTAACTTGATAATTTACAATGAAAGGGTACAAGGGAATTTATAGACAAGAAACTATACAAAAGAAGGAAACCCTAAGGGCCCACGGGCTAAGTTGGGCCACATAACATAATTTACATTCTAACAGAGACTCTATAGACCCGGATTCAACCAAGTCGGGAAATAAGTAGGGAAAGAATAAAGAACAGACGTACCTGGGTTACGAAGAACACGATTCTGGGAGTGTTTTCTTGAAATAATCTTTCCTAAGTACAACTTTCACAACCAAAATACGAAAATAACACTAGATATTAACGATTTAATCCTAAACACACCATTTGATCAAAAATCAAGAAAAATCGAAAAACAGACTTTTAACCCAGTAAATCAATTTTTTCCTATTTGATGATCAAAAACTTCAAAATCAGTTCTGAAAATTTGCAGAAATCAGTTTGAGAATATCACGAATAGATTGGTAAAAACGAATTTCACTATTATTGCAAAAATCAACAGAATCAAAAACAAACCTAAGAACACAGCGCCGTTTTGTGATCTCGATGAACACAGATAAAAATTGATACCTTTTAGATCGATAGCTTTGTCCCTCTGCTCTGATACCACTTGTAGATCCCAGTTTTATCAAGTAACAATGTAACAACGAAACGATTAATCTTTATAGAACGGTTGTGGAGAGTTACAAGACTAGATTGATGAACATAACTCTCTCTCTAAACTCGATTAGGCACACTCAATAATGATCAATCCTCTAACCTAATGATTAGAAAACTAACTTTAAATACCAAGGGCTTGAAGCCTAAATCCCATTAACACACACTAAGCCCATTTACTTTAATAAAGGCTTTTACAACGCATTAAACAATAAATATAAAACCTTTATAGAACTTTATATTTAATAGGACATTTATGATCCTAACACGATCGTTGATCATGAAGCTTCTACTTCAAGAAATGTTTGACTTATCTACCTGCACACTCCGTACGATTTGTAAGAAGCGACACGCCTTTGTCCAAGATCGTACAACCACTCTACCACTACACTGTTCACCATGCGGCCCAAAGCATGTCTTGCTAAAAGTCAGAAGCATGCGCTCAATTAGATACTGACACGTGTAAAGTCCTCATGTCATGCATTTAATGCATTGGGTATAAATAAAAGGAATGCCCCTTCAGTTTGATCGTGGTCTCTCCCTAAACTTCTTAGTGCCTTAGAAAAATATCCTTATTTTTCTATTCTTCTTTTCTCTCTAATTCTTGTGCAATAACACTTAGTGATTCTCAAGTTTGTTTAGATTACGTTCTACTTAATCTTATTCATCAACAACCTGTAAATTGTATTTGATTTATCAATAAACAATTTAGAAAACCAAAATTATGTGTTTGTATTCAACCCCCCCCCCCCCTTTCTACAAACTGTTTACTTGTATACCTCTTCGGGACCAACAATTTCCTGGATCCAGTACATACAAGTGACGGGATCGATAGTTCCCGCATATTCCGGCGGCTTGCAACTAAGAAAGGTCTTGTAGGAACAACCTTTCTCCTTTCGTTTGTCACTGCTCTTCAGTACCCACCACAATTACATTATCTCTTGATCTATTTATGGCATTTTTCGCCACCGTTTTGGGTCGTCGGTGACTTGCATCGCAGTCCTACCATAACTTCATGAAAAATTCATGTTGCTTTGCCATGGCCGAATTCATGGATAGCATCATGTTATCCATCATTCGAGTCTCGGGAGTTATTTCTGTCATGAGAGGGTTGGAGAAAGTAATGTTGGTTCTCGGAACATGCTCCACTCCCCTACCCAAGATAGCTGGTATCAGTGGAATCACAACTGTTTTGACTTCATTTGGTTGGTCGGCGGTAGACTCGGTCTCCACATTACCATCTTGTAGATTAGGTCGATTGCTTCGGGTATTAACCATGTCAGTCTGCCACACACGCACAAGAAAAGATTGAGAAACAGACTAGTGAGTTTAACTCAAGGTACGTACTACTGCATCTATCAATGATTATAACAATAGCAATTCAAGCAGGCTTACGTACCAACATATTCATAACGGCAGTAGCTAAGTGAAATTATGAACAAGTTATACACAAGAATTCTCGTTACCGTCATTACAACTTTCAATAAACGTAATTCAGTAAGTCCTACCACCCTCCCTTCCTATGACGCCTACCCAACATCGGTAGCTTAATTACACTATTCTCTGCTTAAGTCTAGGTATACTATAGTCATTACCTATTTCACTTAAACTAGAGTTCTGATACCAACTTGTAACACCCCAATAATTGGGATAAATAAAAACTTCCATAAAACGGAAGAGTGATACAAATTGTTAATAAGAGCCTCCTAAAAATGGGGAAAAGTACAACATTAAAGAGTTTAGTTACAAATATTGGAGTTTAACCCAACCAAATAATCTAATTCCATAAGGATAAAATATTACAAAAGGGGTGTCGCCTCTACTTCAAGATGTACTCTAAAAGACGGTGTGTCACCAAAATAAGTATATCCCCCAAGCTCACGCTGAAGGCTGTCTAGACCTTTTAGCAATGGCGCCACTAGAACCTGACATTCACATCGACACCAAACAAGTGTTAAGCCAAAAATCCTAGTGAGATGGAAAATTAAACATCATGCAAGAACATATAATAATGGTACACATAAATGATTATTCACAATTGGAATCAATGGGGGAGACCCAAAACATCAAATCAAGTTTCACCTCAAGAGACAATATACCTTAGCATCTACTCCCACGAGTAACACCACAAGGCTCGGCACATTAGGGACTACCTCCAAGGCATTACCCCAAAGGCGGAGGTCTAGGCACATACCTCTAAAATGGTAAACATCAAAATCCAAGTCAAGTCTATTCCCATTAAGCCAAAATCCAAGCCATTAAGCCCAAAACCCTAAAACATAGCATAATCTTTCAAAAATGGCAAACATCAAAATAATATAAGATCCATGTATTGTATGTTCCCTAATACCCTTTTGCTCCTTCATTAAGCACCAAATCTCCAAAAATATGGAGGTATGAGCTTAATAACACACGTAAGATCTTTTTCCAGTAAAATGTTAGTTACAAGATGAGTAATAATAAAAGATATGTATCTAGAGTTAACAAAGTGTTTAGAAACTCACAATCTAGGTTTTCTAGCAAAAACCTAGAAAAGTTGATGAAACTCTAGAAACTGATGAAGATGAAGTGATGACTTGATTTTCACTTGATATATTGAACTTGATGCTTTCTAGTAGCCTTTAATGCTCAAAAATGAAGTAGATCTAAACCCTAGAGTGTATTAAATGAGGAGGGAAGTAGTGAGGAAAAAGGGTTGGAGTAAAAGCTCTAAAATTGCCTCTCTAAAAGCTCTCACTTGCCAAAAATGAAGAAAACGCGTCTCATCTCGTTTTTAAGTAGCCAGGCACTCAGGCGATAGTGCCCAACGACTTTGCCACTATGGCATTGTCGCTGGCACAGTCACTGACTCTAGCCCACTCTCGGTACATCATGGGCGATTGTGACAGGCGATAATGCTCGTGTTACAATCGCGTGGCACTATCGTCGGCTACGTACCGTAGCCTATCCTTCACCGCGACTATGACACTTTCTCATAGTCACCGGCAAGGTCGCTCGGGTCTTTCTCAGCCCATTTTCCGTTTGCTCCGACGATCCGCTTGACCAGGTCCCCTCATTAAGACTCCAAGTACAATCCCAACTAAATACCGGTCTTTAAATAGAACGATAACGAGTGAATGAGGGGTGTATTACTTGAAAATCTTTGGGTGTTACCCACTATCCCCTCTGATATGTATAATGATAGACCTTAGCCATATACACTCTCGAGCCGCCTCATGTAGAGCAATAATCTCAGAATGGTTTGATGAGGTAGCTATAAGGGTTTGCTTGGTTGATTTCCAAGAAATCGTCGTGCTCCCAGTTGTAAAAACATATCCTATTTGGGAATGACCTTTATGTGGGTCAGAGAGATACCCAACATCAGTAAAACCTACTAATATATCATTTAGGGTTTCACTATACGAGATAACACTTTCTTTGTAGGGAAAGAATAAGCCCATGTCGATGGTTCCTTTAAGATATCGAAATATATTCTTGATACGATTCCAATGATGTTGCGTTGGCACCGAGCTAAATCTAGCTATCAATTTCACTGAGAATGCAATATTTGGTCAAGTACATTGTGCTAAGTACAATAATGCGCCTATTGCACTTAGATAGGGAATTTTAACTCCCAACACCTCCTCGTCATCATCCTTTGGACGAAATGGATCTTGTATCCAAGCTTCGACCGATCATGAGAGTGCTAGTCGGATACGCTTTATCCATATTAAATCGCCCGAGCATTTTCTGGATATATGCGGATTGGTGGATAAGGATTCCACAAGCTTGATGTTCTAGTTTTATACCTAGATAAAATCGAGCTTTCCCAAGATCTTTCATCTCAAATTCAGATTTCAAATAGCTTGCAATATCCCTTGTTTCATCAAGAGTACCTATAATGTTCATATCATCAATATACACAGCTATGATTGAAAATCCAGAACTTGTCTTCTTTATAAAAACGCAAGGGCACAGTTCATCATTCTTATATCCCTTCCTAATCAAGTATTCACTCAGACGGGTATACCACATCCGTCCAGATTGTTTTAATCCGTAGAGTGAGCGCTTCAATTTAAATTGTGAACGCACTACGTGGTTTAGAGTTACTTGAATCAGGTAGTGGAAGGCCATTAGGCACCTTCATGTATATCTCTGACTCTAGATCCATGTAGAGATATGTAGTAACCACATCCATAAGCTGCATTTCCAGTCCTTCGGAAACTACTAGGCTAGGTAGATAGCGGAACATTATTACGTCCACTATTGGGGAGTACGTCTCCTCATAGCCAATCCCAGGGCGTTGTGAGAAAACCTTGCGCCACAAGGCGAGCCTTATATATTATGACTTCATTATTCTCATTACGCTTTCTGACAAAGACCCATTTATGTCCTACAGGGTTTACACTTGGTGGGGTTAGCACTGTCGGACCAAATACATGTCTCTTTGCCAAAGAATCTAGTTCTGCATGGATTCTTTCCATTTAGGCCAGTCTGCTCTTTATTGACATTCTTCAACTGAGCGTGGTTCGATGTCATCATACTTTATGATCTCATGAGCAATAGTATATGCAAATATGTCATCAATGAGTTTGGATGATCTTTCCATCAACTCGTATGCATTCTCATAATTCATTGAGATTTCATTGTTCTCTAGAATCAGTATTGACTTCAGAGCGTCCTCCAGTAATTATTCATGGACATAACTATAATCAGAGACAACCTCATGAGAAGGGTTTTTGGTATTGATGACAAGTGGATCAGATTGTTTCTTACTCTCCTATTTCTTTCTAGGATGAGTATCTATCAAACCAAGTGTCCTACCCCCTTTTTCCTTTTGGGAACCATGGCCTCAACCACACTTCCACTATATGTGGTTGCAGCACTCTTTTAGGCGGTGTTGTGCCCCTATTTGGGGATTTCTAACCTTGCAGGTATATTTGCAGCTGGTATATGTAGTTTTCTCACTTTTGCAATATTAGTGTACACATCAGGTATTGAGTCTGCTACCTTTTGAAGATTTAGAATTTGTTTCACTTCACTTTCATATTGTGAAGTGCGGGGATCAAAATGAGACAGAGTGGAAACATTCAATGAGAATTCATGTCGTTCCCTTGGAAAATCATTTTTCCCATCTCCCCTAACGACTGGAAGACTGTTTCATCAAAGTAATACTCTGCAAATCTTGCGGTAAATAGATCACCTGTCAAGGGTTCTAAATAGAGGATAATTTTTGGGGATTCATATCCAACATATATATTTAATCGTCTTTGAGGACCCATTTTGGTGCGCTGTGGGGGTGCAATCGGCACATATACTGCACAACCAAATATGTGTAAATGTGAAATATCAGGCTTATAACTAGGTACCAACTGGTAGGCGGAAAATGGTTGGTTAGCAGTGAGTCTAAAGCGAATAAGTAAAGTTACATGTAATACTGCATAACACGAGGCGGAAATGGGTAAATTGGTGTGCATAACCAATGCCCTAGCTATCATATGTGTCCTTTTGATGGTAGATTATGCGAGACCATTTTGTATATGCACATGTGGTACAGGATATTCTACATCGATTCGAGTAGACATGCATTAATCATCAAATGTTTGTGATGTAAATTCTCCAGCATTATCAAGTTGTATAGACTTGATAGGATCATCAAGGCGGTAAGCCCCCAAACATATAATTTATGCTAAGAGTTTTGAAAATGCAGCATTTCGCGTGGAGAATAGTGCAACATGCGTCCATCTTGTCGAAGTGTCAACCAGAAACATAAAATACTAGAACTACCCGCATTCTGAATGTATAGGTCCATAAATATCACCTTGTATAAGAATGGAATGTTTTGCTTTGTGTCCTTAGCATAGGATGGTCTCGATCCTATCTTAGCTAAGGAACATGCTTTGCAAAAATTTGTGGGCTTTCAAGGAGGCATATTGTGATGATGGTGTTGCTTCTTTTTCTTTAGAAGTCAACGATTGCAATTTGGTAGTTTCATGTAATCGCTTCATCCTACATTTCATTCAAAGTAAAGGGTATATGTGTGTATTTTTCAGCACACGTATCATCATGTCACGGCAAGGGTGGCCCTGGCGGTCATGCCAAAGCCTATATATGTCATAGTTCCAAAGTCCATTATTGGTGATGGAATATGATTCTATGACTCGAATCGTGGTAAGCTGCAACCTACTAGTTTGACATATTAATTTCTCTAATATACATTTCCTTCCGTATTCATTAGAGGTGATATACATACATTCATTTTCATTCTCACAGTGTGTTTCAATATGATAGTCTTTGAAGTGTATATCTTTGAAACTTAACAAGGTATGTTTAGCTTTTGTATCATAGAGTGCTTCCGTGACCGTCATTTTGGTGCCATTAGGCAACAAGAAAGTGGAAGTTCCTCGACCAAGTATTAAATTGGACGATCCAATCATTGTAGTCATTGAGGATTTATAAGTGGTTAATTCAGTTAATAATAGCCTATTTCTTAGTATTGTGTGGGTGAGTTAACTAAGCACTCAAGTTCTCCTCGACCATTCCTACAAGGAACGGAGAATATTAATAATTAAGTTGTTTTGACATGTTCTTTGCATCATAGGTTTGGATAGTGTACATACGAAAGTCGAAGATTATTTAAAAAAATTCAAAAGTAAATCAAGAATTCACTAATCCAAACAGTAAATTATTAATCCATTAATCCAAATAATAAATTAAGTCACCAAACTATCAGAAAAAACAATGAATTTTGTCTAAAAAACTATTGTCTTTGTAAAATAAATGAGGTAGATTAGTCAAAATCTGAGAGCTCTAGTGATGGATCATTGTTGTTGATATGAGTGAAATCTCCAATTGTTAGGTTGACTTCTGGGTCATTACTTGTTTCTTCAAATTAGTGAGCTTCCTATTCTTTGGACTCCCTATATCTCTTGTAGGTGGTTGCTACAGTGTTTCTTGCACGACAATTCTTGTCAAGTGCCTAACGATGCCACACCCGTAGCAAGGTTCATTTCCATCTCTTACTCTTTTGGTAGGATCTGTCGTTGGTGTTTTTCCTTTTGTTGTCCTTGATTACTTGGGCCAACAGTTGTATCTTTGCGCCATGTATTGGAAAATCCACCACGACCAATGTTGCGACCCTTTCCTTGACCATGTCCACGACCCCGTCCACTTGTTGTATGGTTGCCACGTGTATGTTCTTCAATATGTTTAGCTCACAGTCCTTTGGAGTTCTTTCCACCTCTAACGCTTGCATGATTAGACTCATGAATTTTGTTTGTCCCGATAGGTCTAACATTGTTATTTAAAAGAACCTCATTGTGTCTCTCAGCCACTTGCATAAGGTTGATAAGTTTGATAAAGGTTGTGATTCTTTTGTTATCAGATTCCAACCGATACTCATTCATTTATATGATTGCTGATGTGGGGAAAACAGAAAGCGTTTTCTAAATCATGTCATCTTCTGTGATTTCCTTGCCACAAGGTTTGTGGCGTACTGATTAAGGCCCTGGGGGACGTGGTGGAATATCGCATCTGCCCAGGGTTCTAATCCAGGCATACACAACAATTGTAGCCACTGAGGTTTAATCAGGGTTGATGTCTTACAGTCATAATTTGTCAAGGGATTAGTCTAGGCATCGCCTAGGACACCCTTCCCAAAAAAAACAAAAAAAAAAATTAAACATGCTTTGAGACGCAATATTTCTTTGTTGAAATCCTTTACCTTTTTGTAATCGTGTAAACAGATTTCATTTCATTGTACGATTAGTTCGGGAAGTAAAGAGTCATGAATATTCCTGAATCTTCCTTTTAGTGCGTCCCACAGTTCTTTTGGGGTTTTTAACTGAAGTCAATTCCATCGAAGGCTGGGATCGATATGTCGTCTCAAGAACATTAAGTCTCGAAAAGTGGATCTGGATGTTGGGAATCCGGATGAGGAGAAGATGTCCTAAACTATTAGTTAGGTATTTAGGGAAGGTTCGGTCGAGTGACTTATCACTCTCGTTTTCCATTCAAATCGTAGGTGTTCGATTTCAGAAGCTGAGACTAAAGTAAGAAGGTTTAAGCAGGACAACAGGTGAGTCCTTCTAACCAAAGATTTTACCAAGTGTGTTTATGTACGCAAATACTTGTTTAAACTGCATATTTTACTTAATGCTGTTAACATGCATATTGGTGTGATTACTTGAGTTCGGGCATGCGATGGCTTATGGTGTGTATATGGGGGGGTGTCCCATAAAGAATATATATATATATATATATATATATATAGAGAGAGAGAGAGAGAGAGAGAGAGAGAAGAAGGTTCAAACGAGAACGCTAACTATTTAAGAAAACAAGAAAACGGCAAATCATGTGCAAAATCACATGTGATTTTACATTACCTGCAAAAACACGATTTTGGCCGCGACTTAAAGTGGCGGGAAAAGTCGCTTAATCATATATGATTTTGTACGTGAATCATATATGATTTTGTACATAGCGGATGTTTTCTTGTTTTCTTAAATAGTTAGCGTTCTCGTATGAACCCACCTCTCTCTCTCTCTCTCTCTCTATATATATATATATATATATATATATATATATATGAATTTGTTTCATATAATTTATCAAGGGCGGGTGTGTGCCCTAACACGCTGTCACGAGTGTGTGTGACCATAGCATGTGCCACCAACATGCGTCGTTTGTGTGCATATCATGATAAAGGTGTGAAGTTTATAATTCCTTATAAATTTCTTTATAAATTGTGTTATTTGTATCGTGGACATGTAATTGAGGGAACTCATTAGACCTCATGGTCTAACCCTCGCTTTTCAAAAACTAAACCATTATCATGTAAGCGCTTAGTGGAAGACTCTAGTAAAGGCAAGGAGAAGGTGTGAGCGTAAAGTGCGAGACTAGAAGGAAGTCATTAGATTTAGTATGCCAAACTTAGTACTTTAGAAATCTCAGTTGTGTAACAGGTTGTTTCCACAATCCTTCTTATGTATTCGTATGTTTTGATAGTATTATGGAGCCGTTTCGGCGAGCTGTTTAATCCTTGTTGATTAAGCTTTATTTTTTGAGTTGGGTTGTTACAATTTTGACTTTTAAATCCTCATTTTTGAGAAATTTTAGAGAATTTGTTAGAGATGCTCTAAAGAGGTACCGTTAGACTGAGGCCATTTATCCAGGACATTGATTTCAACCGCAACACACACATCCATGTAGCATCAAAATTCTTTTCTAACGAAAACAACCTAATATGCGACCCAGCTTTTCCGGCTTGGTCTTTCTTTTTTATAAAATGGTTGTAAACTTTAATTTTGTTTCTAAATTATTCCCAACATGCGAGAATGTAACTGATGTTTAAGTTGCGTTTTTTGATAAATGATGTTTATTGGTCGAAAAACCTTTAGAAAGCATATTATTCACATTCACATGGATTACATACCTTAGAAAGCTTTAAATATTGGCTTCTTTTAGATCTTGTTTGAAGTCATAATGGTATATTTGTTGGATAGTCTTGAGGGTGTCTTTTTACTGTGTCTCTAACCAATCTCTCTTGCTCCATTAGATTTAAAGGAACTTCTTCATACACATCACTAAACATGTCTCCAAGTGGAGGCTTCTCTATTTTTTCACCTACTTGAATTGCTTCCATCACCTAGACACACATGTACAGCCATCCCATGAGTCAAAATCAATATTCAAAAACTTATTTAAACTAAAATACAACAAAATAGGCCTTTTAGAACGTCTAGCCATCTTATTCGTCTTAATAAAGTACTTAATATGACTTAAGTTTATAACCCCAACAATTTTAAGTTTTATGCAGTAGCATTACAATAAGTTATTAACTGGGATGAAGCTAGACTAATTCTATCAAGAAAGTTGAATTATCTAGACAAAAGAAATTATAAATCGTTTTATTAGCTTTTTACATGACATTTATTTAAAAAAGTGTACTATCAATCTTTTTTTTTATAGGATAATTTTTAAAAGTGTCCTATAAAAATGCTAATAAGAAAATCAAAGTGCACTATAGCAAAATGGACTTTTAAAGACCCTAGCTATCTTATTTATCAAAATAGAATACCTAATAAGACATAAGTTTATAACATCAACAACGTTGAGTCCTACATTAATAAAGTTGAACAATTTAATACCTCACAAAAAACAAATTGTTTTATTAACCTTTTTATGACATTTTTGAAAATTAAACTATTAGTCCTTTGTATAACTCTTTTAAAATGTTATCTTATAAAACGATTTATTTCTTATGTCCTACTAGATTCTTCAAATTGGTCAATAAAACTTGTTTGGTTGACTAACTTCATCGGGACCATTGTATAGAACGTATAGAAGTTGGTCCACCCTCACTTACTGGGTAAGACTCTCTGTCATTGTCGTCTCTCTTATCGGGTAAGATTCTAGGTCTTTGCCAAGTACATCCGATAAGGTAACTGACCCGGTTAACACTTACCAGATAAGCGTTTGATAAACAACCCCTTAATTGCGTTACACAATACAATGCAACAATGGATGGAATGCAGTTTTGGTATTTGGGATAAAGAAAGGTTAGTAGAACTAGATTATGATACCTGTTTTCTAATGTTGGATCGAAATTCGGATTCTTCTTCATCGCTCCACCACCCTTTTCTCTGGACCCATTTTCTGAATATTGATACAGGATTTCGAGCTGTTTTCCAGTGTTCGATTTCATCTACTGGCCGATACTTTGTTGAGTCATCGGATGTAGAGTGATGTCCTACTCTATATGTAAGAGCCTTTGTGTTTTACACCATAAAAGATAAGAAACACTTATATAATTAGATGAAAAGGATTAATGAAATTGAGTTTTCTTTTTTCTTAGAGCATCTCCAACAGCTTCTTCAAATTGGTAAGATGGAGATTTTGAGTAAATTTTTGTTCCAAAATGGAGAAAATAGGAGAGGTTATAATTTTATCTAAATTTGGAGATATCCCAAAAAATGATTACCAACAGAGAGATCTAATTTTTTTATAATATTCTACCAATGAGAAACTTTGAAATGAAATATTTAGGTGAGAGAAATAATATTTTATTAAATATATAGAATATTTTAATAATATAATTAATGATTTATCTCCAAAATGGAGAATCTGTTGGAGATTGACGTAATTTTTCTTTAAAGATTTATTTGACTTTTAAATCTCTATTTTAAAGAAATTTTAGAAAAAAATCCGTTCGAGGTGCTCTTAACTTTAGTGTCTTGAGGAAAACAACTAGGAAAATTTTGTGGGGCCCCAAACATAATTGTCCCCCGTTGAACTTGCGAGCAACCTATGAGGAGGAGCCCTAAGGCTTAGTCTTTATTCGTCGAGCTAATCCAGATTGATACAAATTCGTTTTGGGTTTAATTTATAGTGATTCTGGAAGAGTTTTGGTTAATACCTCAATCAGTATTGGGCGTTGTTCCTTGATGGCCATTTCTCGAGCGGCACGGACTGCATTATAAATAGCAAGAGCATCATTTCCATCCACTCTTATACTTCGGATACCGTAGCCTTGTCCCTTCACAACAATGCCATCACCTGCAACAAATACAAGTCGAAATGGTGAATTCAATTTGTCTTCGAATTATAAAATATTATACAGACGGATTCTTTAAAATATTGTGATAGGTTAAACATGCTTAATACTATTGCTTCATAGAAGAGCGTCACTCTCCGGTCATGTGGCGCATCATTTCATCAGATTTTTCTTTCCCACTGAACTTGTCAATTATGAACAGGTTCATGATTAATATATTAAAAATTACAATAAAAGAGAGCGAATAAATGACACTTTGGGGGGGGGGGGGGTCCACAAAACGACTATTTAGGCGATTGACCTTAAATAAGATTTTTATTAACAATATAACTTTGTCACAAGTTTAGTAGCATTTTGGTGTATGGAAGTGGCATGTTTAAACATGTAAAGAATGACCAATTTCTATAAAGATTTATGAAAATTTGAAACAAGTAGAGCGAAAAATAAGTACTTCGAAATTGTTCAGTGATAGGAGTGCTAATAGCCCATCCATTGTTGCGGCATATGAAAACAACAGGGACTTCCATAACAGCTGCAAAGTTCAAACCAGCATGGAAATCTCCCTACAAAATAAACAAACACGATGTTAAAAGACAATAATACCCCAGACCCAGAGCATTGCGAAATTAAGCTTATTCCTTTGAATTTAACTATCAAACTTAATTTTTTATCAACTCTTTTGTATTTCTTGGAGTTGAAAAATGTTAATTTGACTTTATAAAGTCAAAGGAGATAGCTTAATTACTTTGGAACAGATGGGATTTGTACCTCACTTGTACTGCCATCACCAAAATAGGTGACAACACATGCATCCTTTTTATCCATTTTTAGTGAGTAAGCAACACCAACGGCTTGAGGAAGTTGGGTCCTGGTTAATGAATATATAATGGAGCGATATTGTTATTCAACTGTTTAGAAAAACAGAGGAAAATAATACTTAAACCAATATTATATATATATAGAGAGAGAGAGAAAGTAATTGAATGAACATTAATTAATTAAATAATTAAGTCACGTACGCAATAGGGGAGGAGACGGTGAAGTAATTATGCTTCTTGGATCCGTAATGAATCGGCATTTGCCTGCCTTTCCCATAATCATTCTTGTTACCCAAGCACTGATCAACAAATTCTTGTAACGTAAAACCACGCCACAACAACACTCCTGCTTCCCGATACTACACACACACACCATATATATATAAAAATTAATTAATACATGTTAACAAAATCAATTTATGCAAATATATATATATATATATATTTTTTTTTTGAACGGCATTTGTAACACACACACGCTCCAACGGTATCGGTCCTCAGCAATAGGCAACCCACTAATCCGCTGCGATCCGGCCCAGCCATATATATTGTCTCACATAACTTCAAATTTTGAATATTTAAATATTTATTCTAAGTTTCACATACACAATTGTTCATTTGGAACACCGAGAAACCTTGATCGATTGATGGGATTACATATGGTTTCCCTTTTATTAGTATAAAAAATTTAATTAAAAAGATATTTTAAAACAAATTAGTATGTCTTAAAAAATACTCATCATCGGCCACATAAGCAAAAAAATTTTAAACTGTATGTCATGTCATTTGTCTCAAATCATTATAACCGATAACTAAATGTTTGAGATGTCATATTTTAACATCAAAATGGAACTTTTGAAAATAGATTACCCAAAACAGGAAGAAAATGGAAATGGTTAAACAAAAAACCAAAGTAAAATGGACAGGGGGCGGACGCCCATTGGGGCTACTAGGGGGCCTTGGCCCTGCTTTTTTTTCAACTCATCATATTTTGATGTATTGAAAAAAAAACCTCAGTTTGCACGAATAAGCCTCTGTTCGGTTTGTTTATAGTCCTAGCTATAGGTTTTAAATTTGGGATCGGGATTGATTTGGGTCCAGCACGGGACCGATTTTTGGCCATATCTAGGTTCGGCCCCTGCAGTCGAAATGCCCGTGTTCCGCCGTGATGAAAATTCAAAATACTTCCATGGGACGGTAAAAAAGAGAGAAGGGAAAAATAACATTAGAGGTTTAAACATCAACTCGATATGGTCGGAAGAGCCGGAGAAAATAAAGGAGCATGTGTTTGAACTTTTTAAAAGTACATTCTCAAACAGAAAGATGCAGAGGTCCTAGGATAGAGAGCAATTTTTTCAAGAAGCTATCAAAAGAAGAAGCCGATAATCTCGAGAAACCGTTCACGGAAGAAGAAGTTTGGGCTGCGGTTAAGAATTGTGGAAACAATAAGTCACCTGGGCAGATGGGTTTACTTTCACATTCGTTAAAAAGTTCTGGGAGATAATAAAAAGTGATCTGATGAAAGCTTTGTTTCGGTTTTGGGAGACGTCGGAGTCGGAGATCACTGGGGGATGCAATCCTTCTTTCTTAGAGCTTTCCGAAAAACGCAAGTCCGACCGATCAGCCTAATTTGAGTCTTCTACAAAATAATCTCAAAGGTCTTGGCGTAAAGGATGAAGTTGATCATAGGGAAAATAATTAGCGAAGTTCAAAGTGCTTTTTTAAAAGATAGTATTAACAGTATATATTGTGTATACGTAGATTTATTCTGTTTCCTTAGTTAGTTCCTTGATTGGTGCTTCTCACCATTGTGTATATATTGTAGAGTAAACCTCACTTTTGGTCCCTGTGTTTTGCAAAAAATAACGAAAATCGTTCCTACAGTTCATTTATTCCAAATTTGCCCTTGTGGTATGCGTTTTTGCCCGGATTTGGTCCCTCTCACTAACGGAGGTTAACCTCCATCCATTAAATAAAGGGCAAATCTGTCTTTTTATATATTTATTTAGAGTAAACCTCACTTTTGTCCCTGTGTTTTGCAAAAAATAACGAAAATCGTCCCTACAGTTCATTTATTCCAAATTTGCCCCTGTGGTATGCGTTTTTGCCCGGATTTGGTCCCTCTCACTAACGGAGGCTAACATCCATCCATTTAATGAAGGGTATTTTGGTCATTTTCTATATATTTTATTTTACTATTAATTTTTTATATATGTATATCTTTTTCTGACAAAATACAGGGACCAAACAAGACATATTCATCCTCTAACCCATCTCACCCACCCCTACTCTCCCCACCCCCACCCCCACTCTCTCTCTCTCCTTCCCAAACTCATCTCATTGCCTGTAAATAAACATACACACACACACACACACACATATATATATATATATACATACATATACATAAAAGTTAATTACATGTTTATCAATAAAATCAACACAGTATATCAAATGGATGAATAAAGATCCGAGAATGATCGAGTTAGTCGGCATCTAGGGAGGGTTCGTGAAGATGCAGGTCATTCGGCTGAGGGTGGTTGGCTGGTTGCAGTAAGACGTGGCTACCCATCAGTCAGTTTTGTGATTTGCTATCGTTACGGTTAAATAGGTAGAAGGTAGGGACTAGCAGGACAACGTCTGTTTGGGTTCAGCGTGGTCTAACAGTCGGCTGTTTGATGCTACCTGGAATGGCTTAATGCGGTAAGCTGCTGCGCATGTATGTTCATCCTCAGATCGACTATCAATTGTCGCATTCTCGTCCTATTCTAAAAGGTTATTTCCGTTGAGAAGAATGACAACGAACGGACGACGAGCTGCCCGTCGTATCGTGGAAGCCATGGCCGTTCTTGAAGGTTCTTCAAATTCAAAATGAAATATTCCAAAAAGTGAGGTTTACTGCCTTAATATCAGTTTTTCAGCAACAAATCATCAAGATCCAACTTTTGGAGTTCGACAGTTGCTCCTTGGTTTCAGACGATGTTCATATGATCGATCTACATGATTGTTTGAGTTTTGTTGATATAATCGTCACAGATCTATTCGATTTTGAGTTTCAAACTGTTTGCAATTTTTAGATTTGAAAACCGTTGAGAAATCGAGGAGTTAAGAGGTTTGAAAGACTTCGCCGGAAAAATCTCACATCGCCGGAATCTGGGTTTTCACGCCGGAAAAATCTCACATCGTCGGAATCTGAGTTTTGTTGAAGAGTAACAAATTCATCATCATATGTGTATATAATATAAAAATATAACAAATAATAAATTCAGATAAGACAAAAACTAAAAAGAGAAAAATAATGTTAAAATAAATAAATGAGTAAACCTCACTTTTGGTCCCTGTGTTTTGCAAAAAATAACGAAAATCGTCCCTACAGTTCATTTATTTCAAATTTGCCCCTGTGGTATGCGTTTTTGCCCGGATTTGGTCCCTCTCACTAACGGAGGTTAACCTCCATCCATTAAATAAGGGCAAATCTGTCTTTTTATATATTTATTTATTTTAACATTATTTTTCTCTTTTTAGTTTTTGTCTTATCTGAATTTATTATTTGTTATATTTTTATATTATATACACATATGATGATGAATTTGTTACTCTTCAACAAAACTCAGATTCCGGCGATGTGAGATTTTTCCGGCGAAGTCTTTCAAACCTCTTAACTCCTCGATTTCTCAACGGTTTTCAAATCTAAAAATTGCAAACAGTTTGAAACTCAAAATCGAATAGATCTGTGACGATTATATCAACAAAACTCAAACAATCATGTAGATCGATCATATGAACATCGTCTGAAACCAAGGAGCAACTGTCGAACTCCAAAAGTGGGATCTTGATGATTTGTTGCTGAAAAACTGATCTTAAGGCAGTAAACCTCACTTTTTGGAAGATTTCATTTTGAATTTGAAGAACCTTCGAGAACGGCCATGGCTTCCACGATACGACGGGCAGCTCGACGTCCGTTCGTTGTCATTCTTCTCAACGGAAATAACCTTTTAGAATAGGACGAGAATGCGACAATTGATAGTCGATCTGAGGATGAACATACATGCGCAGCAGCTTACCGCATTAAGCCATTCCAGGTAGCATCAAACAGCCGACTGTTAGACCACGCTGAACCCAAAACGTTGTCCTGCTAGTCCCTACCTTCTACCTATTTAACCGTAACAGTAGCAAATCACAAAACTGACCGATGGGTAGCCACAGCTTACTGCAACCAGCCAACCACCCTCAGCCGAATGACCTGCATCTTCACGAACCCTCCCTAGATGCCGACTAACTCGATCATTCTCGGATCTTTATTCATCCATTTGATGTTCTGTGTTGATTTTATTGATAAACATGTAATTAGCTTTTATGTATATGTATGTATATATATATGTGTGTGTGTGTGTGTGTGTGTGTGTGTGTGTGTGTGTGTTTATTTACAGGCAATGAGATGAGTTTGGGAAGGAGAGAAAGAGAGATAGAGTGGGGGTGGGGGTGGGGAGAGTAGGGGTGGGTGAGATGGGGTAGAGGATGAATATGTCTTGTTTGGTCCCTGTATTTTGTCAGAAAAAGATATACATATATAAAAAATTAATAGTAAAATAAAATATATAGAAAATGACCAAAATACCCTTCATTAAATGGATGGATGTTAGCCTCCGTTAGTGAGAGGGACCAAATCCGGGCAAAAACGCATACCACAGGGGCAAATTTGGAATAAATGAACTGTAGGGACGATTTTCGTTATTTTTTGCAAAACACAGGGACCAAAAGTGAGGTTTACTCTATATTGTATTCAAAGGGTCTTTGGTCAATAAGGAAAACTGATTCCTTTATGGTATCAGAGCCCTAACTTTCAGCTCACCATTCTTATCCTTTGTTCCTCGTCAGGGTACGGCCTTGAACCTCACCAATTGTTGCCATTGCTGGTAACACCAACAACACCGAAAACCACGATCGATCCGAAAAGCTACACCCTATGTACACGGTATCAAATATCCAACATAAGGTTCGTGTTCTCGATGGCTCAAAGGTGACCTACTCAGCGTGGGTCAAACTATTTCTCCTCCATGCTCGCGGCTACAAAGTACTTCATCACGTAGACGGTACGACTCCTCCACCAAAGACCGATCCAACCAATGAATCATGGGTTGAAATTGATGCTCATGTGCTTCAATGGATCTATGGGACGTTGAGTGATGAACTCCTTCAACGTGTGTTGGAATATGAATCCACCGCCTACGAGGCATGGATTCGGGTGAAAAATATCTTCCATAACAACAAAAGCGCTCGTGCCGCGGCTCTCGAACAAGAGTTTAATAATCTTAAACTTGAATCCTCCTCATCCCTATAAGCTTATTGTCAACGACTTCGCGAACTCGCAAGCCAACTCAAAGATGTTGACGCCAGTGTTAATGAACAGCGTCTTGTTTTGCAACTGGTTCGTTGTCTGGGCGCCGAATATGACACTGTTGCCTCATACATCCATCAAACCTTGCCCTCTTTTGAGACGGCGCAAAGCATGCTTGAGTTGGAACAACATCGGAAATCCGGGTGTGAAGAACTTTCTTCTTCGACAGCAGTTCTGATCGCCCCATCTCCATCTGCATCTCAACCTCACTCGGACGACTTTCAAAATCCACGACACACAGGACATCGCAACTCACAGCCGACCCGAGCCTACCGCAGTACAAACTCACCTGCCCAGCACCGTGGAAACATGCGAAACAGCCATGGCAGCAGCCGCGGGGGTGATCGGACACCCAACAATGCCCGCCCCCTCCTTCGTGGATGGCTCAACCTTGGATGTATCCGCCGTGCCCCTATCCTACCTATCCAGGATGGACTAAACCTTGGGAATCATGGCAACAGCTCTCACTGCAACCTTCTCCACCGTGGTCACAAGGATCTCACGGACCGTGGTCAACTCCAGCCCGACCGTCTTCATCTCGTGGTTCAAGCCGCCCCTCGGGTCAAGCAAATTTAGTGGAATGCAATCCTCTTAAGCCCACGGACCTTGGTCAAGCATTTCAAGCCATGACACTTGAGCAGCCCACAGATTCAAACTGGTATTTGGACACTGGTGCATCATCTCATTTAACTTCCGATCCATGTACCATTCCTAATTTTTTTAATGTTAGTCCTGTAAAATCTATATTCGTTGGTAATGGCTCTACTATTCCCGTTTGTGGCTCACGGACATCTAACATAACCTTACCCACTCGTACCCTTCACCTTCATAATGTCCTTTACACTCCAAATATTATTAAAAATCTGATTTCGGTTCGTCAATTCACCAAGGATAACCATGTCTCTATCGAATTTGACCCTTTTGGTTTTTCTGTGAAGGACTTGAAGAATGGGTCGACACTTCTCAGGAACAATAGCTCAGGAGACCTCTATCCTCTCCCGTCCGTCCCATCTCAACCTCGCACATCATCATGTTTCGCTACTCTCTCTTCGGATGTTTGGCACAACCGTTTGGGTCATCCTCGCAGCCCCGTCATTCACCATCTTCAGTCCAAGTCTTTTATTAACTGTAATAAGGAGTCTAATTCCAATTTATGTCACTCTTGTCAAGTCAGTAAACATAAACGCTTACCTTTCATTGATTCTATGTCTAAAACTCTTGCACCGTTTGATATAGTTCATAGCGATTTATGGACATCGCCTGTTTTGAGTAAAAGCAACTACAAATATTATCTTGTGCTAATTGACAATTTCACTCGATTCGTTAAAAGAAAAATCTGAAACTTTTACGCGATTCAAACAATTTTACGCCCTCATTCAAACACAATTTGGTGTGCCTATAAAAAGTTTTCAATGTGACCTCGGTCGGGAATTTGACAATCATGATTTTCATCGATTTGCTATTCACCATGGTCTCACTTTTCGTTTTTCTTGCCCGCAAACCTCTCCTCAAAATGGGAAAGCGGAATGCATGATTCGTCGCTTAAATGAAATTGTACTTGCTTTACTCTACCATGCATCGCTCCCACCCTCATTTTGGGTTGAAGCCCTCCACACCGCCACCTACCTGCATAATATCTTACCTACCAAACTGCTCAACAACCTATCTCCCACCTCTGTCCTTTTTCATCGTCATCCGTCTTACGACCACTTACGTGTATTTGGGTGTGCTTGTTATCCAAACCTCTCTGCCAAACGCCCTCACAAACTCGCTACCCGCTCCACCAAGTGTGTCTTTCTTGGATACCCTGCACAATTTCGAGGTTATAGATGTCTTGACCTCACCACCGGAAAAATTCTGTCTCGCCATGTTACGTTTGATGAACATACGTTCCCCTTCGCTGACCGCTCTACTACTACTCCCTCTTCATATTCCTTCCTTGACCCGTCCTTTTCCGTTCTACCCATTCCTATTCTCGACACCACCTTAGGCAACAACTCTTCATCCCTCCCCACAACCTCACCATCAGCCCCCTACACCGACCGCTCCCTCGTCACTCACTCCCCCATTGTCTCATACGAACTCACCCTCACTCAACCCACCTCCAGACTCAACCCTCGACCCTCGACCCTCTTCGCCTACTACTGCCCCTCCTTCCCCAATCCCGACCCCACACCCATCAACCACACAAACACAACCTGAACCCCAACTCCCTTTTCACCCTATGACTACCCGTTCCAAAACCGGTATCCATAAACCCAAACAAATTTTCGACCTTCACATCTCCACCAAACCCAACCTCTCGCCTATACCCAAAATCCACCGAGATGCTCTCCAAGACCCTAACTGGAATAAAGCCATGCAAGTTGAATATAATGCTTTACAGGCTAATAACACATGGGACTTGGTACCTCGTCCTTCGGATGCACCAATTATACGTTGCATGTGGTTGTTTCGCCAAATATTTCACGCTGATGGCTCTCTTGAACGTTACAAAGCCCGTTTGGTTGTAAATGGAAAAACGCAACAGGTTGGCATTGACTGTGATGAAATGTACAGTCCCGTTGTCAAACCAACCACCATTCGCACGGTTCTTAGCCTTGCCACCTGAAGATCATGGCCGATTCACCAACTTGATGTAAAGAACGCGTTCTTGCATGGCACCATCAACGAGACAGTATGCATGCACCAACCACCCGGGTTCGTCAATTCTTCTTTCCCTCATCATGTTTGTCGTTTACGGAAATCGTTGTATGGCTTGAAACAGGCACCCCGCGCTTGGTATCAACGATTTTCCAATTTCCTTTTGTCTCGGAGTTTTTCCAGCAGCATGTGTGACACATCCTTATTTATCTATCATCGTGGCAAAGAATCGGCGTATCTTCTTTTATACGTTGACGACATCGTGCTCACCGCCTCATCTGACACTTTGTTACAAAATATTATCAGCATGCTTGCTCACGAATTTGCCATGACCGATCTTCGTCATCTTCACCATTTTCTTGGCATTCAAGTCACTCGAGATACCACCGGATTGTTTCTTTCTCAAGCATTGTATGCAAAAGACATCTTGTCTCGAGCCTCCATGGCCAATTGCAAAACAACCACAACACCCGTTGATACTACGGGAAAGCTAAGTGCATCTCATGGTGATCTTTTACAAGATCCATCTTTGTATCGAAAATTGGCAGGGGCCTACAATACTTGACTATCACACGGCCCGACATATCTTATGTTGTGCAACAGATATGCCTATTTATGCATGCACCCAGAGAATCGCATCTCAATCTACTAAAAAGAGTACTTCGCTATGTGAAAGGGACGATTGATCATGGTCTACACATATTTCCCTCCCGGTCGCACAAACTCACAGTCCTATGCTGACTCGTGAGTCAGCCGACGATCTACTTCCGGTTTCTGCGTATTTCTTGGAGATAATCTTATCTCATGGTCGTCGAAGCGTCAACCCACTGTATCACGCTCAAGTGTTGAAGCTGAATACAGGGGTGTCGCTAACGTTGTAGCCGAGACTAGTTGGATACGCAATTTACTCTTGGAACTTCATACTCCTATTCGTCATGCAACCGTTGTTTTCTGTGACAACATCTCTGCCATTTACTTAACAGAAACCTGTCCATCATCAACGCACCAAACACGTTGAGTTGGACATTCACTTTGTTCGAGAAAAGGTTAAAACCAGTGATGTGCGTATCCTTCATGTGCCTTCAGAGTACCAATATGCCGACATCTTCACCAAAGGTCTTCCCCGTTATTTATTTACTCGCTTTCGGTCCAGTCTGAACATCCGACCAGCTACCGCTCCGACTGCGGGGGTGTATTAAGAGTATATATTGTGTATATGTAGATTTATTCCGTTTCCTTAGTTAGTTCCTTGATTGGTGCTTCTCACCATTGTATATATATTGTATTCAAAGGGTCTTTGGTCAATAAGGAAAACTGATTCCTTTAGACAGTTTCATCCTGGACGGAGTGTTAGTAGCTAACGAGCTGGTGGATATTCTACGAAGAACAAAAAAGAAGGGTTTTATTTTCAAGGTGGATTTTGAGAAGGCGTACAACAACATGGAATGATCCTTCCTTCTAGATGTATTGGAGTCGATGGGGTTCGGTAATAAATGGCGCAAATGGATCAACGCGTGCCTAACATCCGCGACGGTTTCGGTTATCGTTAATGGGTCTCCGACAAAGGAATTTAAAAATGGAGAAAGTTTGAGACAAGGCGGTCCCTTAGCTCCATTTCTATTCATGTTAGTGGCGGAAAGTTTGAACATTCTATTATTGGAAGTGAAGGAAAGAGACATTTTGGAAGGTGTCGAGGTTGGAAGTGACGAGATAGTTGTAACTCATCTACAATACGCGGACGAAGCAATTTTTTTCAGAAATTAGATACTTTCCAATCTCAAGAACTTGATGAAGCTTCTAAAATGTTTTCATTTGGTGTCGGGTCTAAAAATTAATATCAAAAAAAGCAAGTTGTACAGGGTGGGGGTCGCCGATGCCGAGATCCAAGTGTGGGCTAATGGGCTGGGATGTGGAAGTGGTACTCTACCATTCATTTACCTTGGATTACCAGTTGGAGCAGCCATGAGGAAAGTAGATGTTATGCACCAGCTTAACCCAGTGAATCAAACACAGAAATAGAGACAGAAATGCTCGGCTAAATTGGATTTAAGCAAGTAAAATGAACGAAAATTGAAAGACAATACAAATGATACCAAAACCTCTAGCAATTCGAGAGTGCTAGTCTCTCCCAAAAGATCCCACTAATTATCTCCATACCTACACTCCCTACATCCCCTATATTTATACTAACTTTATTATAACCAAATATCTAAAATACCCTTTCTAAACCCTTCTAGAATACCAACTATAAAAGGGCTTGGGCCTAAGATCGATACATGACATTTTATAGTTGGTATTCTAGAAGGGTTTAGAAAGGGTATTTTAGATATTTGGTTATAATAAAGTTAGTATAAATATAGGGGATGTAGGGAGTGTAGGTATGGAGATAATTAGTGGGATCTTTTGGGAGAGACTAGCACTCTCGAATTGCTAGAGGTTTTGGTATCGTTTGTATTGTCTTTCAATTTCCGTTCATTTTACTTGCTTAAATCCAATTTAGCCGAGCATTTCTGTCTCTATTTATGTGTTTGATTCACTGGGTTAAGCTGGTGCATAACAAATGGTATCAGAGCACTACGAGTCCATGGACAGGGAATTGCAAATGTCCTATAGTGTGTTTGATTACAAGGCTGATGATCGGATTCAACAGAAGGATGAATCCAGGAAGAAGGAAGCGATCAATCTCCAGTCCGCCGTTGCCGACTTTAAGCAGCAGCTTCAAGACCAATTAACCATGTTCAATCGGAATGTGATAGAGATGATTCGTGAAGAGTTAAGTATTATTCGATCCCAATCAGGTCCATATGTTGAAAACCCAACGAAATCAAGGGGTTCTTCACTGTTGGAGAGCGCATCTGGAGGTACCACCTCGAATGGTGAAGAGGCTATTCACACTCTTGATCTGAGCCAGGGTAACCTGAACCTCACGGCAATGATTGGAAATGAGGAGGAGGGCACTCGTGAAGAGGTCTTTGATTTCACCGGTGAAATGAAATCAATTCCAGATCTCAGTATGGTCATGACGACAACTGAAGATGGAGGAGAAGCGGAAGAGAAAAGAGAAAGGGGAGAGAAGGAATCGCCGATAGAGGGGAAGGAAGATCGGTCAATTGCAGAAGGATCATCGGAATCCATGGTCAACATCGGAGGCTACCAAGAGACGAAGGTATTTTCTATTCGCTGTCTAGAATCGGGAGTTTTAGGGTTGCGTCCAGGCCCAGACCCAGAACCACCTGATGTGGATTCTTCGCCGCTTCCTGCTGGTTCGTTGAGGGATTCAATCACCGTCGCAAGTTCAATTGAGAAAGACGCTGGGATCTGGACGGTTTCCTCGTTTCGCTATTCTTCCATAACAAACGTAGAGAAAGAGGATCAGGTTCAGCCCAATCAACACAAGGCCCGTGCGACTGAGAGAAGATCTAGGGTTGGAATCCAGTTTGTAACAACCGAGAATGAAAAAGCAAGGACTAAAGCCCATTTTAGTTATTATCCTATGGCCCAAAACCAATCCTATTGTGTTAAATTGGCCCAAGGTTATGCCCAACTTAATTCCTATTCCCAGTTTCACGACATACTCCATATTGCCGACTATGGGAGATATAGTTGGAGCGACGATCAACGGGAACTGCCTCCACCACCACCGCCCCCACCTCCGCTGCTGCCACCACCGCCATCGCCGCTACCACCACCACCGTGGCCACTGGAAACAAAATCATGTGTGGTGACTCGATTGATGACTAATGACCATGGTATGTCATGCGACCACTGGTTGGAAAAAGATAGCAGGACCGTAAGGTTTGACATATGTCCTCTAGATAAAGAAATTGACAAGAAAGGTCGAAATAGTGAAGAAGAGAATCAAGGAGTGGACCATTTGTTAAAAGAGAAATGTCAGGAAGTGAAGCATTTTAGGGATACAAATCTGAAAATGGGGGTTTTCTTTAACTTCATCGTGGGTGTCTTGGGAACTGTTTTGGATTCAAAAATTATAAAATTGGAGGGGTTATCTAGAGGCTGGTTGGGAGTTGTTCAATGGGGAAATTTATTAAGATCCATAATGGATATTCTGGCAATAAAAGCACATAGTGGATACATTCAACAACACCAAAGTGGGTATAGTGTTGGACCCATTTCAACATTATCCATGGGTTTTTCTACTCTTGTTCAAAGTTCCAACCCCTATGCTACTCTGTTTACTGGATTTGCTGCTATTTTGAAAGGAGGGGAAGACAAGGTTTGGGGTTGGAGTTTGTTAGCCCACTCAACACAGGAAAATAAAGGGGTTTCAGTGTTTCAAATTGCAGAACGTGACCGTTGGTCTTCGACTATGATTTTGAAAACCAGAGGTGTAAGGACGTTGAATTGCAAGAATTTGATTTTAATGTCGGTCGGTTGGAGAGTTATGGTCACTCGGCAGCACCGGTTCCTCTATTTTCTCTATCCACCTTGAGGACAAGGTGGTTCTTTGGGGGCGCGGTAATGTCATGTATCGATCTTAGGCCAAGCCTTTTTATAGTTGGTATTCTAGAAGGGTTTAGAAAGGGTATTTTAGATATTTGGTTATAATAAAGTTAGTATAAATATAGGGGATGTAGGTAGTGTAGGTATGGAGATAATTAGTGGGATCTTTTGGGAGAGACTAGCACTCTCGAATTGCTAGAGGTTTTGGTATCGTTTGTATTGTCTTTCAATTTTCGATCATTTTACTTGCTTAAATCCAATTTAGCCGAGCATTTCTGTGTTTGATTCACTGGGTTAAGCTGGTGCATAACAGTAGAGTGCGGGAAGACGGTGTTAGAGAAGATAAAAAATAAACTAGCGACTTGGAAAGTGAAGATGATTCCCTTTGGAGCTAGGTTGACATTGGTAAAATCAGTTCTTGGTAGCGTTCCTCTATACTGTTTCTCGATGTTTCGAGTCCCGAAAGGAGTGATTAGAGAGTTAAAGAGAGTGAGAAGTCGGTTCTTTTGGGGAGGGGGGGGGGGGGATGGGACAAATGAAAATAAAGGAGTGGCGTGGGTAAAGTGGGAGATTTGGAAAAAGTGGGAATGAATTTTGCTTTGGGCTTTGGGAAAGAGGTGGGGGATGGGAAAGAAACATGTTTCTAGAAAGACAAATAGTTTGAGAACAGGGAGTTTGGAAACAGATTTAAAGGATTGTTTCAATTAGAAACGATAAAGGAGGCCACGGAATCGGAGATAGGAGAATGGCAAGGAGAGAATTGGGTGTGGAAGTGGAATTGGAGAAGGGAGCCGAGAGGGAGGGAAGTGGGTGAATTGAACTTCAGCGAATCATTCAAGGTTGGAGCCCAAGAACGGGTAGAAAAGACCAACCGAAATGGTGGCTAGCGGTTGACGGGACGTTCTCGGTTCAGACACTTTGCTACTTAACAGGAGAATCGCAAGATGGAGCGGACGACAATTACGTGGAGCAGGGACGGACCTAGACAAATTTTCATACGGTAGCACCATATTTTTACATACGGTTTTTATCGAAGTGTCTTTCATCTTTTTATCAACGTTCAATATCGTCTGATGTGTTTTTAGCCAAATTTTGGCGTTTTGAGAGATTTTTCGGTATTTTTTGTTGATTTCAAGAGATTTTTTCGGTTTTTTTGGTTGAATGGGTATAAGATTTGGGTCTTTTTTTCAGCTTAGGTGCACCCCTTGTAGTTTCCAAATGAATACGGTAGCACCTCCTAAATCGATACGGTGGCACCTTCACAAAAACAATTTTTTTTACCTTTCGTCGGAAAATTCTTACGGTGGCACGTGCCCCTCATGGGGTCTGTCCCTGACGTGGAGACCAAATGGATAAAGCTAGTACCGAAGAAAATAGGCGTTTTCGTGTGGAGAGCAACTAGATTACCGTGCCGTGAGGTGTTGGATAAGATGGGTATGGATTTACATACTGCGCTAGCTATGTCCAAGGTGCGAAAGCTCGGTGGAGTCGGTGGATCATGCTCTAGTTAGCTGTCACGAAGTCAACAAACTGTGGAAAATGTACAGGTGGTGGGGTATTAAGGAAGATGGGATTGCAACTCTACACGAAGTATTAAACATCGATGTTCGAACAGAAGGAGATTCAGCACGATCAGATATCTGGACAGCGGCTGTTTGGTCATTCCTGTATCTGATTTGGATGCACCAAAACCAGATCGTTTTTAAGGGGGGATAAACGGAAACTGTCAGAGCGGTTTTTCGAGTTCCAACTTCGAAGCTTTGAATGGATCATGCGAAGGACGAGGAAACAGAAGCTAGAGTAGACGATGTGGACGAAGGCTCCTTCAGAACTAAGGTAAAACCAAGTCTGCTGGAAGATCGGGGATTCCTCGAGTGTTGGTCAGGCTCGTGGCGTCGTTAGAAGGAACGGGCTATTTAAGGTATAGAGGCTGGTTTTTTCTTTTTTCTGTTATAGTGGTTGGATTTTAAAGGTTTGCTTCTTGCAAACTTGGTTTTTTTGGTTCTGTATGGAGGGGTTTTGGCTGTTTGGGAGTGCCTCTGTTTGATTTTTAAGGCTGTACATTCTGTTTTGGTTTTGGTCTTAATGGTATTGCCTTTGCTTTTCGAAAAAAAATAGGAATTATAACAAAACATTTTAGATTTTCATTCAATTTGCACTTTGATAAATGCCAAAATATCTTAAATACCCTTTAATAAAAATAGATAAAGAAATCATAGATATTCAAATCAATAGGGTGAGTAGCAATTTTCTTCATTTTATTTGGTATCTTCCTAAAAGAATTTGCAATTCTCATGGGACAGAGGGGTTTGTTACTTGAGGTTGAGGACCTATGGAATTAGTCGAGCTGCACGCAAGTCGATCTTTTCATAGTTGAGTAGATTCTCATTTTTGTCATGGTCAATATGCAAGCATGAAAAAGAAGAAAGCAATATATATATATATATATATATATATACATGATGGTACCTGTGGCAAAACCAAGTCATTGGAGGTAATCGCTGCTGCTGATGCTAGGTTGATAGCTTCTTCACCATGGGAGGTAAGATAGAAAGATAGTCTTCCTTGCCTCTGTGCTTCATATAAAGTTGTATCCATAGTTTGAAGGGTAACCATGCCTCGATACATCTTCACCGCAACTTCCTTACTCACCTAAAGATTTATGTATCTACAACATTAGTAGTAAATATAGACACGTTCCACAAATACATTAATTTTTACGCACCGAATGGTATCCTGTTACTAGCAGAGTCCAATGTCCCTGAAGGTGACGGGTTCAAGCCTAGCCTTGGAATGTGTGTGGATCTTATTGTGTATAAATATTAAACATTCAAAATATATCCGACAAATGTTTTTAAAAACAAGTGCTGGATGGAAGAGTTCCAATGAGAGAGTAGATAAGATGGGTACATACATGTTCAAATCGCGTAGATGCAAGTGGATAGCCATTGTCATCAAGAACTCGGTAACAATGCACCCGCTTCTCGGGTGACTCAGGAAGGAAGCTCATTTCGGAAGTGAAAGCAACCCGACCACCAGGAAAATCCACACCCTACATATATATCTCAATAACAAATTCATGAGTAAAATATGAAATCGCAGCCAATATTGTGATTTGAAATAGCGGATGAAAAAATGGTGGTGTATTAATTATATATATGAAGTTCGGTTGTGAAGCTTTTGTTGCCAATCGGAGGGACATTATATTCATTATCAATGGGTAACATTAATCATTGATGTTGTAAAAAATTCACATCCACTATCATGATAAATTAACTGGAACATGTTTCCTGCTATCATTTGTCCCCCAGTTCATAGCGGAAAACATGTTTGCATAACTTTCATCCCTATGTATAAATATATGTTCAAGATATTGTATGTATTCAATAAACAAAATCAAAGTGTGTATAGAAAGTTAAGATGTCCGGAGGCTAGCAACAAACATGCATGAGCTAAACAATTACACTACATACAGAAATATAAATATGGAGCATCCTGATGCACAAACTACACATTGTCCATGCATGTGTTGTTAACTCGAAGTACGGGTGTAAACTCGAGTATCACGCAAATAATATCAGGCTCGAGCTCGACTCAAGCTCGATTAACTTTTTCAATGTCGGGCTCGAGCTCGAATATTTTTTCAATGTTTGAGCTCGATGCTCGTTAATGAGCTCGAATTCGAGATCGATTAACTCGTTTATTTACTTAAGCTCAAAAATTGTTATATTTTGATTATATAATTTGTAAGAATATAAAAATGTTTGGCTCGAAAAAGTGTATGCTCGAATCATTGTTCTAAAAGGCTCGCCGCAACAGCCGTCATGGCGCGCCGTGGCTTAAGCCTTGTGTCTCACGCCACGCTATGTCTGTGGCACGCCATGGCCTAATGCGCGGTCTTTTATTACGCCATATTTGATTTTTCTTTACCTTTTTGATGTCTTATTTTCTAGTTTTTATTATATAACCTAATTTAACTTGTTTATTATCATTGATTAGTCGAGTAATAGCACAAAACATATGTTTACATATATAATATTATATATGATATAGAGATTGCCGCCATAAGTCACGCCTTGATAAACGTTGTGGCCTTGTCGTGGCTCCTAAGGCGTAAGGCTTGGCCTCGCCGCCACGCCATGCCTCGCGCTATTTAGAACCTTGGCTCGAATGGCTTGGCTTGGCTCGGCTCGGCTCGAATCGATTCGTGAAGTTTAGTCGAGTTTTCGAACGAGCCGAGTCGAACATTGGTGTTATAAAGCTCGACTCATTACGTTAATCGAACTTTATTTTGAGTTCGAGATCGACTCGAGCTCGATAATTATATATTAAGTTCGAGCTCGAGATAAACGAGTTTGAGCTTGAGTAGCTTGTTAAAAGCTCGGCTAGTTACACTCCTAACTCAAAGACCAAATTAAATGAAAAACTTAGAAAAACACTTGACCTTTTGTGTTAAATTAATTATTAAAAACACATCATTTCTTGGTACAATTTATTTATATTCAATTTCTGTTATAACTTAAATATTTCAGATTTAAAAATAAAAATGTTAAATTTAAGTTTTGTTGATGAAACATATATTTGATAATGATAATGATAATGATAAAATACTTCGTGAATGATCAAATAAATTATTTTTAAGTTTTTTATCTAAATATTCTATAATATAAATATAGGGGCATGTTCAAACGAGAAGCTAAACCTTATGCGAGAAGGCGAGAAGTGTGTTATCATATATGATACACAAGCTTAATCATATATGATTAAGCACATGTTACATTGGC
This sequence comes from Saussurea involucrata, assembly GCA_033807775.1. Taxonomy (NCBI): domain Eukaryota; kingdom Viridiplantae; phylum Streptophyta; class Magnoliopsida; order Asterales; family Asteraceae; genus Saussurea; species Saussurea involucrata. The sequence continues at coordinate 50,229,430 of CM066317.1, read as the reverse complement.
AATACATAGACGTTTAATCATATATGATTAAACACACCCACATGTCGTGTAATCATATATGATATCACACTTCTCGTATTCTCACATAATGTTTAAATTCTCGCATGATCATTCCTCTATAAATATAAGACATAGACATGAATATATTAACCATTTGATAGTTATCTTCGCATGATAGACAACTTTGATATATCAAAGTACAATTAAAATAAGCATTCTAGACGGGAGCAGACCTGTTTCTCTGTGATATTTTTTAGTCCTGGACGAGATGTAAAAATGGGGCATCGATTACTACAATTTTTTTTCAATATATTGTTTATATCATCAAAAATAACATTGAATTCGAGAAATACTAATTTATATAAAACCGTTTTCCCGGTATTCCTATAGCGCAAGATCAATCTATAATTATTTCTAAATTAATATTATCTACCATATCATTTTTACATAACATCGTCAATCCGTTCCACCATCAAATGCATCTTATGATATACTTTTAATATATAGAATGGAATCATTTGAGGTCACTATGTTGACCATTCAGAGTAACAGTTTGAGTAAATCAACGTAATCAGTTGAGTTTCCACATTTTACCTGATGTTAATAGCTTTCGTCATCATTTTGAACTTTTAGAGTTCAAACAAACTTTTTAAGAACCACTAATCTTAGAATAAAAAGTTCATGTTTTTTATAGTTTGAGATCTTACTCTTGTTTAGAGATGAGAGTAATTAGATTCATGCATTCAAGATTTAGGTAATAAGGAGTCAATAATGTATGAAAAAAAGAAGAAAATAGTTTTGAAATCCTAAATGTCGATATAAGTTGGGTAGTCTCATATAGTTGGTAATTGATTTCAAAAGGTAAGAGTTCTCTTAGTTAATAACAATAAAATCTACAATATGTCACACAAAAATAAAATTCATACGGATGGAATAATCAAAAGAGTATGTGGAAGATAAGTAATTGGTATATATCAAGGTTTATAGACAAAAATAGTATTTAGACATTAGTACTTAGATAAAAAAAACATAAAAAAATAATAAGCAATATTATGGCATATAATAAGTTATGAAAACGTGTAATCAGTAATTAAAAAGAAGTTGAAACGTTAACAACTTTCTTGTCAAAATTTTATTTTTGTTTGCCTTATTCCAAATTTATCAATCACGTTTGTAATTTGATTTTAATTGATGGTACTATATAATATTAAATACTCTTGTATGATACATAAGGGCTAATTAAATAAGAACTAAAAATATTAGGAAAATTGTAATAATCATTGCATCATATGTTATTTTAGCCTTTTAGGATGATCGAGTAATTTTTCTAAATTATTGATTAAAATATATTTGTTTCATAATATAAAACCTTTTTACGTGTTTGTATTCACTAAAATACATTTAAAATCGTTTTAAATTGTGAAACAAATATATCTAAAATAAATATATTGTAAAACATATGTTACCTTAAATTCCGACATTAGATGAAAAAACTAAAAATCTCAATTTATATGAGAACAATATATTAAAATAAAAGTTCTTACAATTATCATAATATTTAAGGTTCTTATTTAATTTTTTTATGATATATAAATGTTTTTATTCAAATAAAATCTAGAAGAGCGAAAAGACCTTCTTCGAAATATCATTTTCTTCTCCAAACCACACAACTCACACGAAATTTATCTTTGAGTAAACTCTACTTTTGGTCCTTAAGGTATATTGATTTCTTTGAAACAAGGACCTATGGTTTCATAATTACACTTTTCGTCCTCAGGGTTTTGATTTTGCTCTGAAACAAGGACCTGACCACTAACTCTGTTAAAAGTCTCCGTTAAAAACAGGGGTATTTTCGTCCAATATAGTTTTATTCCTCTTTTTGCAATTCCTTTTGTTTTTTTCTTGAGTTTGTAAAAACATCAAACTACAAGGACCTGTTATGTAATTAGCCATATTATATATATATATATATAGCTAAACCCCTCACACCGGCCAAACCATGGCTCCCCCTTTTTCTCCGGTGAAACAGTACACTCCGGCGAACATCACCATCACTGATAATCTGCTTCGATGTTTGTGTATCGTGTGTGCATCGAAACCACCATCCTCTTCACCACAGTGTGTGTGTGTGTGTGTGTTTTCATCATTCGTGCAAAAAAACCACAATCCCCATCACCACGCTGAAAACCACCACCTCCATCACCACGGTGTGAGTATTATATCGTCCCGAAACATTTTGGGATTATATGATGAGAGCTGCACACTTGACGTCTTGAAGGACCTAGGTGAGTTTGATGAGTTAGTATGATATGTATGTGTTTCTTCTGTTTACAACCTTTAGCTCAGTAGCTTCTGCTGTAACTTACCTTTCTATCATTCCATGGTTGAAGGGATTATGGTATACTTTGTGGGCAAGCTCTTATTGCTTCTTGCACTTTTCATTTCACAAGTTGGGTTTTGTTTGTTTTATTTTAGATGTCCTCTACTTTACAAGAGTAGAGTTGTCATTTGGCATAAATCACATCCCAGACCCACCTTACCTTTAGAGTTTGGTCTGGTAGATTTTGGTGTTGGTGCATCTGAAAAAGCTAATCATAATGGTGGTTGCTTCCATTGGTGTGATGTAGAATTTGTTCTCATTTTCAGTTGTTAAGAGTGTTTGCTAAATTACCTATACTATAGATTATTTAAGCCTTGAAAATGGGCATTGACATTGCCTCTTTGCTAAATTACCTATACTATATATTATTTAAGCCTGCGGCTTGTTGTTTAAAACTATTTTAGTCCTTGCGTTTGAGCTTTCTCACCGGCAAAAAAGGAGGGGAGGGTGGGGTGTCGTCCCCTCTGTGTGATGTATATATATATATATATATATATATATATATATATATATATATATATATATATATATATAGTCTTATGTTCAATTGAGAAGTGTAAATATTTTGAGAAAATAGAGAAGTGATCTTGACCATTTATTCGGTCAAGATCGGTTATAATTGGTCAAAAATTGCGGCTTTGACTGGTCAAAAGTTGCGGCTGTTCCAAAAATAGAAGGGCAATTTCGTAACTTTTACAAAAAACACGGGCTGAGTTCATATATGAATCTGTGTGATTCACATATGAACTATACGTTCATATATGAACCTTTGTAATTCACATATGAACTCTTTATAACTAATTCATATATGAATCTTGTGATTCATATATGAACCTTTGTATTTCATATATGAAACTAATTAACTGTAGGTTAATATATGAATCAGTTGAACCAATTAACTGATTCATATATGAATCTTTGTGTTCATATATGAACCTTTGTAATTTACATATAAACTTTTTTTAACTAATTCATATATGAACTTTTGTGTTCATATATGAATCTTTGTGATTTATATATGATTTTTTTAACTAATTCTCATATGAACAAATTAACTGAGTCATATATGAATCACAAAGATTCAAATATGAATCACAAAGGTTCATATATGAATTAGTTAAAAATATTTTATATGTAAATTACAAAGGTTCATGTATGAACACAAAGGTTCATATATGAATCACACAAATTCATATATGAACCTGTCCCACGTATTTTTTTACGAAATTACCCCTCTATCTTGTGGAGACCACGTGCAAACCACGCAAGGAATTATCCTCTGCTTCTCGGTCAAAGCCGCCGATCTTGACCGAATGCATGGCCAAGATCACTTCTCTATTTCTCAAAATAATTGCACTTCTCATTTGAACCTCTCCCTATATATATATATATATATATATATATATATATAGGGATAATAAATTGTAAACCATCATTTTCGTGTAAACCCTCGATTTCATAGGTTTTTTTGATGAATTTTTTTTATGGAATTGTTTATTTTGATGAAATTGTTTCATATCATTCATTTCTTGATGAATTTTTTTATGAAATTTGTAGTTTCATAGGTGAAAACGAAAATATATTAAACAATTTCATAAAAATGAAAAAACCTATGAAACTACAAATTTCATAAAAAACATTCATCAAGAAATGAATTATATGAAACAATTTCATCAAAATAAACAATTTCATAAAACAAATTCATCAAAAAAACCTATGAAATCGACGGTTTATACGAAAATGATGGTTTACAATTTATTAGGACTATATATATATATATATAGGGGCGTAATCAAATGAGAACTTTTTAAAGTGTTATAACTGTGAGATCCAACGTGAGCCACACATTTAAAATAATTAACATAAAATTTATATAAATATAAAAGGGTATTTAAGTAAATTTGTTTTTTCAAACCTAATTAAATTATCAACTACTAAAATTTCTCCACAATTTTATGAAACGTCTCTCACCCCTCTCTCTCTCTCTCTCTCCTAACCTAATTCTTTCTCTGAAGCATCCAGTTCAATCGAACCAAGCTTTTACCGCCGCCGACGACATCTGCAACCATGATCACAACCACCGCCGACGGATTCTTCCCTAAATGTTACCCACCAGATTTTGCAGTGGCGTAGGCGGTGGTGATGGTGACCGTGGAGGAGGCGGTGGATATGGAAGTGCCTCTCTCTTTTCCCTCGTTTCTCGATTCAACTTCGCCAGAGAGCTAATACCCAGATCTTGCAGTGGCGTAGGCGGTGGTGATGGTGACCGTGAAGGAGGCGGTGGATATGGAGGTGCCTCTCTCTTTTCCCTCGTTTCTCGATTCAACTTCGTCGGAGAGCTAATACCCATATCTTGCAGTGGCGGAGGCGGTGGTGGGGGGTGACCGTGAAGGAGGCGGTGGATATGGAGGTGCCTCTCTCTTATCCTTCGTGTCTCGATTCAACTTTCGTAGGAGAGGTAATACCCAGATCTGCAACGCCATCGTCAATAGTTTCGCTACTACCGGCAGCCCTTCCCGCCCCCTCCCTCAACCACCATCATCATGGTACTCACGTAGATGGCAGGGTATTCGAGAAGAGAAGTCGTCGTCTGTGATTGAGAAAAGAAGTCGTCGTCTAGGTATGGATTGATCTTGATTTGTGGAAGAGAAGTCGTCGTTTATGTTTTTAAGCATTTTTTCTAGTTTAAAAATTCAACCAAGGTCTGGTATCACAAGTATATCACAAATTCACAATGTATTTTCGTTGTTTACACAATGTATCACAATGTGTCGTTGTTGTATTTTTTTGGTATTATGGTGCTTTTTCTATGGTAATCACAGTGTAACACAGTGGATATCACTGTGTTACATTGTGCATCGTTGTATGTATTTTGGGTATCATAGTGTATTTTTTATGGTAATCACAATGTAACACAGTGAATATTGTGTTACACTGGGTTTAAGGATATTGTGTTACACTGTGTTACATTTTGTATGTGTTTGTTGAAAAAAAATTCGTCGGAGAAGAGATGGCCGGAGAGGAGAGAGGAGAGAGAAGGGAGGAGGGAGGAGAGATGAAACTTTTAAAATACCTAATTTGCCCTTTAATTAAAATTTTAAGTCAATATTACCAAAATTAAATAGTTTCCTAATTTATCTCTGATTTGTGGTTGAGATTGGATCTCACAGTTATCACCTTTTACTAGGATCTCCCATGAATAGGCCCCTATATATATATATATAATATAGTTAAATACATAACACATCCTTATAGTTTGATGGTTTTTGTAAAAGTAGGGAAAAACAAAACAAATTACAAAATTAGAGACAAAATGGTGAAATGACAAAAATACCCCTGACTCTAACGGAGGTTTTTAATTGTCGGCACAAACTAAGCGTGTATAGAGAGTAGAATAGAAAAATACATTGGAGATGCCCTAAAAAGCAATACATACTCATGTTGTTGGTTTTCGTTTTCAGGAGAGATTGATAGGTATAGGTGTCGACTTCACTTTATCGTACCATGACTTATTTCATAGAATACTAAAATCAATAACAAAGACAAACATTTCAATAATCTTGAGGAGACATAAACTAATGAGTAATTATTATTTTTAAACAAACTCAATGTCTTATCAATAGAGCTAACCTTACGATTAATTTTTTAATATTCTAAATAATATAAAAAATGATTTGGTTTTTATTTAGATTTATAAAAGGGGTTTATTTAGTATATAGGAAAGTTATTTACCCTTCCCAAAAGGCTGCCTAGTTTAATTGAAGGTAGAGATGGAAATAAATTTATGATACGAGAATTCCCTGACATAGCGGTTATTGAGATGGGAATCGATATTGATTTTTATTATTGATGCGGATTCGGATTCGGATTCGGAGGTGGCCAGAGATGAACTTATATGGCCCTAAGAGCATCTACATCCATCTTACTAGAGACCTTGCAAGATGACATGGTTTGTCACGTGGATAGCAAGGTGTTGCAAGATACTCTTACACTTGTTAAATTAGAGCATCCCAATGCATAAGTTATTACTCCGCTAACATTTTTTAACAAAAACCTATTGTTACAAATATTCTCCATGCAAAATACTTTTTCAAAAAGTTTTTTCATCAATTTCATTATATTCTACCTCATCTATATAAAATGTTTTATAAAAGAGCCCTAATTTAATTTTTCATTTTAAAGTCCACGTCATATCTTTCGAAAATAAAAATTACTTAACTTTTTTTTTTTGAAGACTAAAAATTACTTAACTTAAAAAACCAATTATTTAAAAACATTAGAACAAGGGATATTAAAAAATTACCTGACATTGATACAAAAGTATAATGACAAGGTTACACAAAATCAATTAGTTAAAAAATGAAAGACGATGAATAGATTATATGATTTTTTATATTTGTTTAGGTATTTGATATTGGTGCCGATCGTCTTGAAGAGATTTTGATTATGTATTTTGTTATAAAATATATTTGGTTTATTATAGATATTTAATGAATTAAATTAACTAATCAAAATGTATTAAGGTTTAAAATGAAAATTATGTATTTTGTTATAAAATATATTTTAACATATTTTATTTTATTATAGATATTTAATGAATTAAATTAACTAATCAAAATGTATTAAGGTTTAAAATGAAAATTATATTGAATGTGTGAATAAATAGAAAAATTAAGAGGTGTAAAATGAAAGCTTTTTAATAGGTTGGTGTAGAAAAAGTGATTCAACAAAAGCTTTTTAAAAAAGTGATTTTCTCCTATGGTAATAATACTTCTCCAAAGACTTTTTAAATAGTAAAAAGTCATACATGACTTGTGCGTTAGAGAGCTTTTAGCAAGGTCTTGTAAGATGTGGGACCACTAAATTTAATAAATTAACACTATTATTTTTATAATATTTGTTTATAACATATTTTTGTTTCATAAGTTTATTACATTATATTATAATTAGGGATGAGCATCAAAACTGGGTATCCGTCTTTGGAATCAGAACCGCATCAGAACTGTCGGTTCCAGACCGGAACCGACGTGATTGGTTTCGGTTCCAGTTCCTAAAATACGGAACCGATTAAGATTGGTTCTGGTTCTGGTTCTCATCTTTTGGGAACCGTTACCCGTTGGGTACCCGTCGGGACCGGTTCCGGAACCGGGTACCCGGTCCCGTTGGTTACCCGTCGGGTACCCGGTCCCGCTGGGTACCCAGAACCGGAACCCACGGGTACCCACTATTTTTAATAATAATATTTATAAATTTATTAGATGTAAATATTTAATAAAACTAAAATCGAATTAATAGATTTACAAATTCCAAGATCTTTTACATACAACAAAAATCTTAAGTAAAAAGTTCTAATATGTTTGTTGGTGATTTGCAATATACTTAAAATTACATTTTTATTACATAAAATGTTAAAAAAAAACTGACAGCGGGTACCTGGAACCGAAACCGGAACCGACGGTTCCGGGACCAGTTCCAAAATTTAGAACCGATGTAAGCGGTTCCGGTTATGGTTCCTTTATTCTAGGAACCGCCGGTTCTAGTTCTGGTTTCGGTTCCATAAAATTTGGCCGGGTACCCGGTTTTGCTCACCCCTAATTATAATATTAGCTGTGGGGACCACTCTAGAAAGGAGTTTGCTCTGGAGTGGATAAAACATAGAGATAAAAAGATGTCGCTGAAGTGGGTAAGCTGGATATCGAATCCAGCCGTGTGATTGGCTTGGATACGGATCTGTCGGGGATTGGGTGCGGTGTTCGTGAAGACAATCGCCTATTTGGATACAGTGGGCTGATTGGGCGCAGTGGGCTGTTAGTAGAACAGGGCAGATGGCTGTCTGGATACAGCCGTGAGTATTCAGCTCTGAGCGGGGGCTGTTTGCATCTTGCAAACATGTCCTACTGTTTTTAATAGCTTATTGGTTGCTTTGTTTTTGTGATTGTGGTCTAGCTGTTTGCTGCCACTATGTATGCACTTTGTGCTTGTTTCCTATATGATTGAATGATTGAATAAAAATTTGTATTACTGATGTGGTTTCATAAAAAAAAAGAGTTTGCTCTTGCATTGATGTAGGAGATATTATTGTAAAACTGATGTGACACTTTAAAAAGGACTTTGGTCTTGCCCTGATGCAGATGGTCTAACCAAAACATGTATTCTATTTTCCTAATGTATGTTTCCAATATAAATATATATAGAGAGTGAGAAAAGTTCAATTGAAACCGAATTTCGGTTATGAACCATGGGACAAAAAAGAGCGTGACACGTGTCCCTAAGTGTCACATTCATCATGAATAATACATTATTTATGATGAATGACCTGTGAAGTGCGGACAGATGGCATGTTCTCCTTTTATCCCCCGCTTCACAACCCAAAATCGGTTATCAATTGAACCCGTACCTATATATATTAGCTTAAATTTTATATTACATTTTCAGTATATGTGTTTGTGTGTGTATATATATCACCTTATTGGGAAATTTATAAGAATAGTCAATCTCCCAAACTATTTCTTTATAGCCATTATCATACCTTATTTCACTTTGTAATCGATCCTTACACAGAAAACTGGGTCACACAATGAGACAATAGCTAGCTACAGCATGTCCAATGCATAATTCTTTTAAAACTTTTTACTATTACAAAAAGCTTTCCAAAAGTTTTTTTTTATTGGAATAGCTATTTGATAAAAAAGATTGGCTTTTTGCATTGGAGGAGGTTTTTAAAATAGTTTTTTGTTAAAGAAAATAAGTGTGTGTAGCAAAAAAAGAAAAAAGTTATCCATTGTGGATGCTCGAGTTTGGGAGATTTGCTATATCTGTAAACTTCCATACTTCCATGTCTTATTTCTATTATTTTTCATTAAATGTATAAATGTCGACACGTTCCTTGTACCCGATAGAGACTCTTCTCCTGGGGGGCTGGGACATGAACAGGGAGAGACACCTAATCAATGGTGACAGATTGAGATTGGTTAGGTAATTAGGTTCATGATTTAACCTTTTTCACTCCAATGCTTTTACAGGACTAACACTCTTCTTCCCTCTGTCATCTTCTTGCTTCAGTTGTGAAGCAACATTATAATCTCCCCCATCAACCAATTATTTAGGATTTGATGGAATTCTTAGGATCTGTGGGATCAGGTTGCAGAGATCGCCAAGAGGCCAATTGTAAAATTAAACCCACCCACCGACAGCCATGGCAGTCCATGAACATTGAAATTTGAAACTTCTGAATGTCGTTAGAGGTGATTAACAAATTTATTGACCACTCAAACATGCCTATTGGATTATGAATGATCAAGAAGTAATTATCATATACGATAATCCACAAATAAGCTAATTCTAACATAAAATCATTTATCCGTTCTACTTTCCAGAGACTTCCTGAGGAACATGTGTTTGCAATTTTGACAGAAAACCACAACACTTTTTTCGTTTGATTATATTTTTGTAATGTTTTCGGCAACATGAACTTTACAATTTGATCGTTTTTATCATGAAAGAAGGATTTACTTTGATAAATTATGTTATAAAATCACTAACAGAAACTAAATTATTACGAATTTAACAACATATCCTAATACAAAAACTCCTAAATCTGGACTGAAAGAACTCACGGACTCGGAATCAGAAAACAAAGAAGATAAGATGATATCATAATCAGAGAGAGCGGGATATTCAAATTAAGCAATTTACCTGATTTTGTTCCTCATCATCGTCACTAGATAATAAGAGGGCCAACTGTTGTCCTGCTTTTGTAGATTCAAAACGACGAGATCCAAAAGCGGCCGCCGATGATGAGTTGCCGCAGAAAAACAAGGAATAAGGCGTTGTGAAAGTACCTCCGCCTTCATCGAAATCACTATTAGAAGCAAAAGCGGTGGCGGAAGAGCGTAATGATCTGAAAGTAGTGGAGATCAATGCTTTTGTACAGTAATTGCCAGCTTTTCTACCGGCCAGCCATATTGCCATGTTCAATTCAACCGGTGGGAGCAGAAGGTGGAAGAGGAGGGGATTTAACGGCACAAATCGTTGATCACGTACGTGTTAAAAAGCTTTGAATCTGTTAATATTTATCTATATTATAAACAAGTGCGATAGAAGTCGTAATTATAATTTTTAAGATTTTAAATTTATAAATTATTATATATTATTATATAATTTTTTAACGAATGATATGAATTTTTATTTTTATTATTTATTTTATTTTATTTTTATTTATTAAAAAATATATAAATATTTTTATTTTGTTAAATAATTAAATGTATAAATAAAAGAATTAAAAAAAATGAGGTGTCAATTGGGTTCAGTGGGTTAACGGTACTCCACTTTTGGATAAGAAGGATAGGAAAGAGAAAAGCTGATGTGGCGCTGAGATGGCAAGTGGGTTCATTGGGTAGTGGTACTCATGGTCTTACAACTAATATAAAAATATTTTTTATATTATTTTTTTCATCAATATGATTTAAAATATTGTTTCATAATATGTTCACGTTTACCTTGTTAAAGATTACATGTTGAAAAAAAAATTGATTCGCCCAACGAACACACATAAAAAAAATATTCACATGATAAAATAAATTCATATAAACTATCACATGAAACAAATATATATAGGGCAAAATATCTTAACTCCAAACACTTGATAAAAGAATATCATGTAAAAATATATATTTTTATATCGGTTCTTACAAATTTATGATATATTTATGGTTCTCGTTTTATTTGACCCATATATATATATATATATATTAAAGTTTTTATAAATAGATAATTATTAAACTCTCCTGAGAGCATCCACAACAATGAAATTTCATCTCAATTGCAAATGGGCCACATCAGCTTTGCAATTATCTTGAAATTATTCTCCACAACAATGAAATTTCACCCATTTTCTAAAATAACACATCATCATAAAAAAACTATATTTTAATCAAATAACAACAAAACTACAATTAAATACTTTTTACTATAATTTAATATGAAATATTTTATTAATTAAATAACTATAATTAAATACTCTCTACAAAACTACAATTAAATACTCTCTACAAAACATCATAAAACATGATTTGACATAAAACAATTTCTAATTTAGAAATTATTCCCTACAATTTCATATACTATTCACTGTCACATCATCAAAAAGTACTGATTTGACATTTACAAATTACCAAAATCAATTTCTAATTTTGCAATCATACTCACAACCACTATAATTTCTAATTTAGCAATCATACATGTCACATTTGCAATCCAAATGAATTTGTAATGAAATCCTTGTGGTGCATGCTCTGATACCCATACTTATTGATTTATTGTTATTTCAAAAACTTCTATCATAAACAGTAAAACAAAATTATGAATCCAAAATATTTAAAGTATAATAAATATTGAATTAAACATCATTTATAACTTAAATTTTTAATTCAAAAATAAACTTTGGATTTCTTTTAAATTTATGAAAAATTGTTTTTATTCTTGGTTTTAGGTTGACGATAAAACCTTACATCCCATTAAATAATATGGATATACAACTGTAAAATATTTTGCTAAAAATGTCTTAAAACAATTATTAGCATTAGATACCGTTTTCTATGCACATCCTTTAATCAAAATTTAAGGGTACTGTTTCGGTACAACTAGTTACAAACTAATGAAACTCACTCTTTTTTTTTTAAATTATTTTTTTATCAATTAAAATAGATTACCTCTACTTTAAATTTAAAATACTCTAAATATAATCAACATCTTGATCAAACAAATAATAAAAATTAGAGTAAACTTCAATTTTGGTCCCTGAGGTATGGTGATTTCTTTAAAACAGGGACATGTGGTTTCATAATTCAACTTTACGTCCTCAGGGTTTTGATTTTGTTAACAGGATTAACTGATTTTGTTAGAGGAGGGATCAAAACCTTACGAATATATGTACCACAGGTCCCTTTCCTGTATTTATTTAATTTTTGAGATTAGTATGGGTAAAAAAATATAAACCACAGGGACCAAACAGGTCATTTACTCTAACTTTTAACTATTACATTCACAGAAACTGGAAAAAAGAAAAGAAAAAAGAGGTGTTTGTAGACGAATATTTTATAATTGCAGATGTCTCATTTCAAAGACAAGTGTACAACTATGAGTCACGAGGACACTTGCCTTTCTATGATTCTATGATTCTATGATTCTATCTCTAGGAAATGTTATATTTTCACAAGGTGTTTCCTTATTATTTAATATTTAAATTTAAACAAATAAATTCTATTGATATTTCAATTTTAAACTTTACATTCTTATAATCGATGCATATAAATTGGCTTAGAAACCTACAGTTAAAAATATAAAAAATAAAAATACTAAGAATATACAAAACTTCTCTAAACTCACATATCTTCACCAAATTTGACATTCAGTTATTATTGTACATATATAAGAAAAATATATAAACTTTACACTAATTAGATCGGACCATATGCAGAAAAGGGAACGAAGAAATTATCTCCTTTTATAAAAACGCCTGAAATGAGTAACCTAATTCTTAGAAATATACTCCTACTCATCACTAACTTTCGCCCATAAACCACCAGTACCAAAATGTAACCTAATTCTTTCGGCTCCGAAACTCATTTTAAAATAACATGGAAAAAAGAAAGGAATATATCGACAAAGGATAAAATACGATTAAGAAAAAAAAAGTCTAATATAAAAAATTGTGTGTCTTCATCAATAATCATTCATCGATTTATAGATCAAATTAGGGAATAAAATTGTACCAAAAAACATCAATCAATATACTGATAAAGTTGTATGATTACTACACAGGTTGAAAAAAATAGGGCACATCAACAAGTAAACATATCTAAAAACATGAAAAATGGAATTTTTATCCATAATTGTGAAGCGGTCAAACTTTTTTTTGGAAAAAAAGAAACGAAACCCTTAGGAAAAACTTTATTCAAAACAAGAAGCAACTACAGGGTATGAGGCAAGACAAAACACCACCCTAAAAAGTGTTTGGGCAACACCGATAACAAGGGTCTCACCTTAAAACCCACAATGGAGTGAAGGACCCAATTACAAACTAAATTACATCTCCAAAAATACACATTGGAATAATTCATGGCCTGAAAGAAACTAACTTATAATTAGGTTTTTGGGAGTGTTGATGTGCTACTTAGGAATTTCTTTTGCCGTTTACCATCGTAGTTGTTCGACCGATAGGGAGAGAAGGCGTTGGTGAGGCGATCGAAAGGCAAATTATTTTACCGTTGGAAAGCGAGAGTAGGTGTCCGAGGAGGCACTATTTGCATAATAATGAGAAAGAAATGGCTAAGAGTAAATTATAGGTATGAAATGACTATTTTTTGCTATTTTCTCAACAAGGTGTCATGTCGGGTTCATTCCACAATCTTTTTATTTGGTTACTTTTTAATATTTTATATTAATCATAAAGTTTTTGATAAAAATAATTATTTTATTTATAAAATAAAACAAATTAGAATGTTGATGAAGTTATTATGTCATAAGTAAATTTTAGCCTATTTTACTTTTTTTTTTTACTTTTATTATATTTTTTTTAACAAAGACGGTTTTATTAAACTAGCAAGATGTTAGAAGGCAAAATTACAAAATAGAACAGACAAGCATAGGGTCTTGACGCCACCCCACCCAACTAAGCTTATGTTGATCCAAACTCTCTCGTAGATTTGATGATTACACTTAGAATAACTTAGTGAAAGTTACAAATAGCATCTGTATGTATTAGTGTTTTGAAATAATATACTGAGCCTATTCAGTATCGTTGATAGCACTCACTGTTTTAACTTCATAAACTCAACGATGAATGTCCATCAGTGATAACCTGAGCATGTTCACTTATCACTGATGATCGCTGATAATTTCATTTGTAAGCAATGTTGTTTGTAATTCTCGAAGACAAGTTTCGCGACAAAGAGTTCATCGTTGACATCGAAGACAAAGCTGATTAAACAAGTGACAAGTCTACTAATGATCTGATGCGATCATCAGTGAAACCAAGACAAGTCCACATGCGCGAAATTTCAAGAAGAAGACTTCAACGATAGCTGACTTACATCAACTCTTCTCTGATGGAAGAACTACTCAGCGATTGCTGATCATGAAGCTTCTACTTCAAGAAATGTTTGTCTTATCTACTTGCACACTCCGTACGATTTGTCAGAAAGGACATGCCTTGTCTAGGATCGTACAACCACTCTGCCACTACACTGTTCACCATACGGCCCAAAGCATGTTGTGCAAAAAGTCAGAAGCATGCATGCAACCATATATGTTGACACATGTAAAGTCATCCTGCCATGCATTTAATGCATCGGATATAAATAGGAGGAATGATCCTTCAGTTTGAAGGTGGTCTCTCCCTCAACAACTTAGTGCATAGAAAAATATTTTCATTTTTTTATACCTCATTTTCTCTCTATTTCTTGAGCAAGAACACTTGGTGATTCTCAAGTTTGTTTTGATTAAGTTCTACTTAATCTTATTCCGTAATAAACTATAAATTGTGTTTGAGTATCAATAAACAATATAGAAAACCAAAATCTTCTTTTTGTATTCAACCCCCCTTCTACAAACTGTTTACTTGTATAACCCCTTCGGGACCAACAACTTACATTTACCACTTCTATTAGAAATGCACAAATACAAGTAAGTGACAATAAAGTCGCATAACACCACCTTTTTCGGCTTAGGTGTTCTAAACAAAGTCCCATTCTGGTGCGCCCAGATGAACCACATTGCCGTATAAATGACCGCCTGAAGGCTCTCCCATCCCACTTTCGGAAATTTCAACGAGTCCAACCACCCGTTCAACTGAGTGATTGTATTAAGGTACGAAATATCTAATTTCCAACATCGACCAATATTCTTCAAGATGTCCTATGCCATTTGACACCCAAAGAACAGATGCCCCACCGATTCAGTAGCGGATTCACATATAGGGCAAAGAAGAGATGGCACGTCAAAACCTCTTTTCTCGAGGTTGTCTCTAGTGGGAACTTTATTCAAGCCCAAGCGTCATGACAGAATATTAACCTTGATCGGAACAAGAGTATTCCATCTCGTAGGATGTTGGTCCGTCTCCAGGGTTTTGGAGTCAATGAGCTTTCGAGAAGAAGCCACCGCAAAATCCCCAGAGCTCTTGATACTCCAGAACCATCTATCCTTCTGGGTCGATAAATTCACATTATCTAGGATCTCTTTAAGCGTCATAATCTGAGACGATTCTGCCCCTCCTCTCGGCATCCTCCTTAGAACTGAACCCAGTCGCCCACACTCACACACTCTTTGACCAACACCGCTTTGTCGCACTCTAACGCATGAATCCTAGAGAATTGTAGTTGAAGGGGAGACTCGACCAACCATAGATCATCCCAGAAGGAGGTGGAACTTCTATCCCCCACTTTTTTCTTATATAACGAAAGGAGATTGATACCATCACTCTCCAACTGGTGGACTGCCTTCAAAATTCCTCTCCAAGTGGTATTGGATTCCCTGTGAGCCTGACTCGGTCCAATACAACCATTAGAACCATAAACCGACTTAATTACTTTAACCCAAAGCGCATTATGCTATGTCTAGAACCTCCAGACCCATTTAAAGAGAAGAGCTATATTCAAAGCAAATAAGCTACCAATTCCAAGACCCCCTTCCTCTCTACTAGCCAGGCACTTTTTCCATTTAATCCAAGTCATTTTTTTATCCTCCCTATCCCCTCCAACAAAGAACCGCATCTGCAGGGATTCCAATAGATTTTCCACCAATTTTCGCATTTTGAAAATAGAAAGGTAGTAAGTAGGAAGCTTTCCTAAGACAGGTCTGAAAATAGTTACTTTGCCCCCAACCGAAAGGGTTTGAGCTTTTCACTTTGAAAGTTTAGAGACACATTTATCAATCCCTCCATTCCACCCATCAATTTTATTCATATTACACCCAACTAGCAACCCAAGATAAGATAAGGGTATAGTTTATCGCTCCTACAACCCATCATTTTAGCCATATCCCCAATATCAACGTATTCCATCCCAACTCCAAACAAATTGATTTTTTGAATATTTATCTTGAGCCCAGAGACAGTATAAAAGCATCGAAGAATACGCACAATATTTTTAGCATTAACGGGAGACCACTCGCCTAAAAAAATTGCATCATCCGCATATAAAAGATGGGAAACATGCAACTTACCTTTACCAACCGTTGCCCCAATAAAGATTCTTTGTCTTACCGCTTACTGAATCACGAAATGCAATCCTTCCCTAGCCAATATGAAGAGAAAGGAAGAAAGAGGATCTCCCTGTCTAAGGCCACAAATGATCTCAAACTCCTTAGAAGAAGATCCATTAACAAGCATCGAAGCATTCGAATTATTTAGACAACCAGCAATCCATCCTCTCCATTTTCTGCCAAAACCCAACTTTTCCAAAGCCATATCGAGGAAGTCCTATCTAAGAGAGTCGTAAGCTTTTTTTACGGCTATTTTCCGTTAAGAGAAGTCGATGCCCACACATTCCCATTGAATAGTATTATTCCACGGCTATCTTCCGTTAAGAGAAGTCGATGCTTCGTCATCACCTCTTCCTTGAGATTCTCTTCGAACAAGGCTTCGACTTGTGCCATTCTAATCCGCTCCATGAGGCTTGACACTAACTCGATCCTTGAAAGGTTGGCCCGGAGACTCCCACTATAATCCTTTCGGCTTAAGGCGTCGGTAACCACATTTGCTTTACCCGGATGGTAGAGCAGCTCGAAATCATAGTCCTTAAGCAATTCTAACCATCTCCTTTGCCTCATGTTTAGTTCCTTTTGATCGAAAACATAATTCAAAGTCTTATGATCCGTGTACTAGGTACATTTGGTATCGTATAGATAATGTGGCCACAACTTCAATGCAAACACCACCACGCCAACTCCAAATCATGCGTATGGTAGTTTTTTTCGTGCACTTTTCCTCTTTGCATCAACACGCTACCTAAGCCCATCTTGGATGCGTCACTATAGACTACGAAGTCATTTCGATCCTTCGGGTAAGGATAAAATTGGAGCTTCACATAGCTTCTTTTGTAGAGTACAGAACACTTTTTCTTGTACCTCGGTCCAAACAAACTTTACATTCTTCTGCGTCAACGCCGTCAGTGAAGAAGCAATCTTGGAAAAGTCTTGGATAAACCTTCGATAATAACCCGCTAAACCCAAAAAGCTTCGAATTTCTGCCGAACTTTTAGGAGGTTCCCAATACATCATTGCTTCGATCTTGGAAGGGTCCACTTTCACTCCGTCCTGGGTAACCACGTGACCCATGAATTGAACCTCTCCCATCTAGAATTCACACTTGGAGAACTTTGTGTACAACTTTTCTCTCCTTAGGACTTCCAACACCTCCCGAAGGTGTTGCTAGTGGTCCACTTCGTCTTTAGAGTACACCAAAATGTGGTCTATAAACACAATGACCGACTCGTCGAGGAATGGACGACACACTCGGTTCATCAAATCCATGAACACAGCTGGTGCATTAGTCAACCCAAAAGGCATTACAAAAAACTCGTAGTGCCCATACCACATTCTAAAAGTCGTCTTTGGAATGTCGTCTTCCCGAACCTTCACTATAAAAAAGGGTTTAGCTAATGGAGATATTAACTCTTCCGGGAACCAGTAACGCGTAAACCATGTCAAACCAAGACCGATCAATATCCGAACGGAACGGATTCAAACTTCTCCTTGGTGGTAACCCGATCATAAGTTGATCTTTGAGAAGCATCCCACTCCTTGAAGTTGGTCGAACAAATCATCGATCCTAGAGAGTGGGTACTTGTTCTTCACGGTTACCTTGTTCAATTCCCGGTAGTCGATGCACATTCTCATCATCCCGTCTTTCTTCTTTACGAACAAAACCGGTGTGCCCCACGAAGACGAGCTCGGTCTCACAATTCCCTTCTCTATGAGTTCTTGGAGTTGCGTCATCATTTATTGCATTTCATATGGATCCAAACAGTAGGGAGCCCTAGCTATCGGAGCCGCTCCCGGAACCAAATCTATTCTGAACTCTACTTGTCGATCCGGTGGCAAACCCGACAAGTCTTCCGAAAATACGTTGGGAAACTCGTGTACCACCTACACGTCTTCGAGCCTTTTTTTATCTAACTTAGTGTCGATTACATAAACCATGAAGGACACATACCCCTTGACCAAACATTTGTGTGCCTTCAACATGGAAATGATTGCCACATCTCCCTTCCTCCGCTCACCATAGATGATTACAAAACTTTCGTCCGGTAAAGGAATTCAAATCAACTTCTTTGCGCACAAGATTTTGTCTTGATTCGCGGTTAGCCAATCCATTCCAACCACCACATCGAATCCTCCAATTACCATTGGCATCAAGTCGATCGGGAATTTCTTTCCTCCAATTTCCAACATACAACCCCGCAACACATCACGAACTACTACTTGGCCACCGTCAGCTATTTCTACCACTATAACATCCTCTAAGCTACTAGTGGGCATAGACAACTTTTGGCAAAATGAAATCGACACAAACGAAAAACTTGTACCCGAATCAAACAACACACGCATAGGTACGAAGTTTAGGAGAAACGTACCCGACACTACGTCCGTCGAAGCCTTCGCCTCCTCGGTCGACTACTGAAAAGATCTTTCCGTTGCCCTCGGAGGATCCACTTTCTGTCCTCCGCTTCCTCCAACTCTCAGCTTCGGGCATTCCCTTCTAATGTGGCCCGACTCCCTGCACTCAAAACACATTTGTACTTTGATCGGACAATCCTTGAAAGAATGCCCGGTCTTGCCACACTTGTAGCAATTCCAGGGAACAAAGTTGCATGGGCCAAAGTGTTTGCTTCGGCACTTGGAACACCACTTGGCCTCACGCTTGGGATCGGCTCCCCGATGATTGTTGTTGAATGGTCTTGGTTTCTATGAGGGCACATAATTCCCCTCCCATCTCCTCTTCTCTGGCATCCAAACACTTTCTTCCTTGCCCTAACTGTAGGCATCTTCCACAAGTTGAGCTTCCTCCACCGCCTCACAAAGGGTAGAGGCCTTGGACACTCGGACCATGGTCATCATGTCCAATGGAAGACCCTTGATGTAAGTCTTGATCTTGTCCTTTTCCGTCGGGACCAGATGTCCCACCAACCCTAGCTTATCCATGAATTTGCGGTTGTTCTCCTTCACCGACAAGTTTCCCTTTTTCAAGTTCCGGAAATCTTCTTCAATCTGGTCCATCGCCCTCTCATCGCAATATTTTTCCAATACCTTCTTTTTGAAGGTTGCTGTTAATGCCAAAAATCGCACCAAAGGGACAACTTAAGGTCGATGTGGACTTAATCAACTAAAGAAAGGATCTTTCGACGAGACGTGCGACGAGGGAAAAAATAAACGAGACAAGGGATTTGATGACACAGGAAAAACCTCAAACGAGGAAAAAACCTGCGGACGACAGTGGGTGTCGTCGCTGCACTATGGTCGCCAATCAGGGGCGACGTCCTTGGTACTGGCGTCAGTCGTACGATGATTACAATACAAATGAAGGAAACACTTCGAAATGTAAAGTACAAGTGTTTGAATGTAAAAACAGGTGTTTGTCGTGTGTGAATACAAAGTGTGAACTTCTGGTCGAGGGCTGTTGTCGTGCGTCGAGAGCGATACTTGAGCTTTCCTTCGAGTGTTCTTGAGTTCGCTGTTAGGTTCTGGCTTTCAGTACTTGATCTCCAGAGTTTGAATATTCTTTTGCTATGAGTTTGGATGATTTTCTCTGCTGTTTGGTGATGTTCGTTGATGTATCTTGGATGTTAACTGATGTCCCTTGAAATGAGGCTTTAACTTGTCTTTTATAGTCTTCGCGTCATTAATTAGCTCCATTAATGATTTGATCAATGGCTACAACGGCTGAAAACGGTCGCCGGAGTGATTATCCATAATGCTCTTCGTCCGTTACGGCTACTTGCTGTTAATGGCTTTGACTCCTGCATTAAATACTTAACAAACGTAACAGTCAAGGTTAACGTTAGCTTTGGTCGAAGGTGCAATGATCTTACGCGATGGTCGTACGGGACGGGCGATACTATGGTCGAGCGTCACGGGGGACGTACGACTTACCTTTTACGGGCGACGACGGATGTTTTCTGGGTTCTCGTCGAGACCTTATCTTAATACAAGATTTGGATTATGACGTGCGTCTTACCTGCTCCGGTCGTGGTCGTACGACGTGATTTTTTGCCCAAACAGTTTGCCCCCAAAATTTGAAAGAAGGATAGCAAATCCGAGTTTTAAATTTTTTCAGTCGAAAAAATATGACAAGTGATGGAAATTACCTTAGTTACCTTGGAACTAGGTTGGTCCGCTCTTAACTGAACGAGAAGTCGAAAGGAGAACGAGGTCGTGACATCATGCTGACGTATGATGATGCTTACCAGCTGTCGATGCCAGGTGTCGGTGATTTACTGGGGCATATGAAAGTCGGGGATGCGTGTCGATCTTTTGAAGGGCTCGACCTGTCACGATTTCCTGCATAAATAGAGATCAAAATGGATTGTTTTCTTTAAGCTTTCGAGAAGTCATCTTTTCCAGAATCTCGACTTTTTCCAAATCTTCGGTGACTGATGATCTACTGTGGGCTATGATACCCAAATCGATGACGATGTTGGTTGCGATAGACGCGATGTCCGTGGATTCTGCGCATCTGGTGACGATGTTTTCTGCTACCACGTCGACCCTTTCGTCAGCCGACAGGGGCGAGGGTGTAAAGACGGGAGAGAATGATGGGGATTTTATGGAGATCAACTTTGCGTTGTCTTCATCCCTCTTGACTGGCTATGTCCTCGTCAAGACGAAGTCTCTTTCGCTTCTGGGGAAATATTAGCTCTTATATTTCAAGGAGCATTTTCCAGGGATCCCTATCGAAGAGATTGGACTGTGTTTATCCGTACTGGCGTCTTTCGTACGTTTTTCTTTCGAAACTTGTGTTACCGATGTTTATTCTTTCGATGAGTGTTTTGCTAATACGTTCCTTTTTGTATTTGTGCAGATGTTTTTGTTTTCCTTCACTAAACACGCGAGGAAACTGGAGGTGTTGGAGTGGAGGTCGATTGTCGAAGAGAAGATATTCCTTCCTCCAACCTTAACATTAATCTTAAGAGCCACATTCTCGGAATGCCATGGCGCGAAAGGTTGGGAGACAACTCTGGCTATACTCGTTTGATCCTTGCATTAGTTCTTCGGGATTGATAGGATTTCGAAGATCGAGATTTTTGAACAGAGCTTGCCATCGACGTGCTTCTTAGTTCTAGGGTAGAGTTTTGGGTTTACGAGCTAGACTTTTTATGTTCGGGTTGTTGGTATGCAACGACTTTTGACTTTGTATTTACTTGTTCGACTATCGGTCGTTCATATGTAATCGTTTAATGAAGTTCCTTCTTTTGCTGAACTCGTGTTTTTAATTACATATGTCGTGGAAAAATGTAATATTGATCATAAGATTCGTTAAGTTTGAAATAAACGGAGGATCGTGCGACTTAGGCTTTTATTGCAATATAAAGGTTGAAACATAAATCATGTATTTGGACACAAATATATATCATCGATGTGTTTAGAACATACAAAGTATTTCTAAGTTCCAGAGACTTAGATCGAGGGATCGTTTAGACCTTACGTGTGACTGTATCGTATGATGAAACTTTAGAATATATGCCCCTGTGATCAAACAATCGAATCATGCACTTGTATACTCATGTCGTGCGTTCCTGCGATAAAGTTTGTTAGAGGTCGGTCGTGGATTTAACAACGATTTTGCGGTGCTTACCGTCGTGCTGAAAACTTTGTATGATAGGAAGGCGATCTTAAAAGAAATATTTTTTCAAATGCGTCGCATTCCAACTTCGGGGGATTTCCTGATTGTCGAGGGTTCGAAGTCGATAGGCTCCTTTACCAACGACTTCGGAGATACGATAGGGACCTTCCCATTTGGTAGAAAATTTACCTACGTTGAGTTCCTGGGTCTTCGGGAATACTCGACGGAGGACGTAATCGCCTTCTTGAAAGATTTTAACTTTGACGTGTTTATTGAAATGTCGCTCGACTGCTTGCTTCTGTGACGCCATTATGATCAAGGCCGATTCTCTGAGCTCTTCAAGGGCGTCGAGGTCATAACTCAAATCAACCAAGTTGTGGTCGACGGAATTGTGCCTCGAAGTTGGGAGATGAACTTCGATTGGTAGGACGGCTTCACAGCCGTAGACGAGAGAGAAAGGGGGTTTGTCCTGTGGACGTACGGGTTGTCGTGCGATTTGCCCATAGGACTGAAGGGAGCTCTTCAACCCATCTTCCTTTTGCAGCTTTTAATCGTTTCTTGATCGAGGCTACAATAGTCTTATTACTCAACTCGGCAAGTCCATTGGCTTGGGGATATCTGGGAGTCGAGGTCGTCAGTTTGATGTTCCTATCTTCACAGAACTGTTGGGTCCTGTCGCTTATGAATTGGGATCCATTGTCGCAGACAAATTCGGATGGAATCCCAAACCTGCATATGATGTTAGTCTGGATAAAAGAAATAACTTATTTATCCCTGATTTGGGAGAAGGCAGCCGCTTCGACCCATTTAGAAAAGTAATCCGTGAGTACGAGGAGGAATACTTTTTGCCCCGGAGCAGGTGGTAGTTTGCCGACAATATCCATTCCCCACCTCATGAAAGGCCATGGGACAAGCGTTGAGTGCAAAGGCTCCGAGGGTTTATGAGACATACCTGAGTGTCGTTGACAGGGGTCGCAATTCTGGACGTACTTGACAGCGTCTTGTCGCAGTGTCGGCCAAAAATACCCTTGTCGGGAGATACGATTAGCCAAGCTACGACCTCCTGAATGATTACCACATTCGCCGTCGTGCATCTCTTGGAGGATTTTTTGGGCTTGATTTTTGCTGATGATGCACCTTAAATTTAAGCCCGTCGATGATCGCCGATAAAGCGTATTTTCGATCATGACGTACTTAGATGCTTTGAATCTGATTTTTCGAGCCTCCATTTTGTCTTCGGGGAGTTGGTCTTGTACGAGGAAATTTCGAATGTCGCGTGACCAATCATCTTCTTCGTCTTCGATCTGGACGACGTCTGTGTTTTCAATGGACGGTGTTGCCAGGTGAATCATAGGAATAACATCAAATATTGGTTCAACTAAAGCTGACCCAAGGTGTGCCAATGCGTCGGCCTGAGTGTTCTGGTCTCGCGGAATCTGTTCGATAGAAAAAGTTTAAAATTTTTTGGAAATTTCTTTTGCCACACTTAGATATGCTGTCATTTTTGAGTCCTTGGCTGCGAATTCTCCATTGATTTGATTTACTACCAGCAGGGAATCGCTCTTGACATGCAATGCGGTTGCCCCCGAGTCGTGGGCCATATTCATTCCCACGATCAGGGCTTCATATTCGGCTTCATTGTTGATGGCCTTGAAGTCGCATCGGACCGAGTATACCATCTTACCCCCCTGTGGCGACTTTAAGACGACACCCAGTCCAGAGCCTCTAATGTTGGATGATCCGTCGACATGTAGGATCCAAGGCACGTCGTCGTGAGTCACCACAGTGGACACTTCGAGCTCTACTTCTTTCTCCAACTCAGGGCTGAAATTGGCGATAAAGTCTGCCAAGGCTTGCGATTTGATCGCGGTCTTGGGCTTGAAATCGATGTCGTAACTGCTGAGATATATGCTCCACTTTGCTAAGCGACCTGTCAACTCAGGTTTCCTTAAAACAGACTTAAGAGGAAAGTTAGTTACGACAGTAATAGGATGCGATTCGAAGTAGTGTCGTAATTTTTTAGCAGCTGTGACTAGCGACAAAAGCAGTTTTTCCATGGAAGAATACCTAGTTTCTGTGTCCAAGAGAGATTTACTTTCGTAGTAGATTGGTAATTGTTGTTTTTCGTCCTCTCGTGTGACTACGACGCTTACCGCATTTGGACTGACAGCTAAATACAATTGTAAGACCTCATGATCGTGAGGTTTCGACAACAGAGGAGGCGACGCCATATACTCCTTGAGTTTTTGCAATGCTTGCTCATGATCGTTGGTCCAGTTGAAACCTTTGTTTTTCCCGAGGACGTTATAAAACAGATGACATCTATCTGAAGATCGGGAGATAAACCTGTTTAGGGCCGCTACTCGACCAGTAAGCCTTTGGACCTCCTTGAAATTTCGAGGAGATTTGATGTCGATGATGGCTTTGATTTTATCGGGGTTAGCCTCGATTCTTCGGGTGACCATGTGGCCTAAGAACTTTCCAGCACTGACTCCGAAGGAACATTTGGTAGGGTTGAGCTTCATGCTATACTCCCGAAGGATGTTGAACGATTGTCTTAGATGCTCGACATGATCGACCGCTTGCTTTGACTTGACGAGCATGTCGTCAATATATACCTCCATTGTGTCGCCGAGATGGTCTTTGAACATTTTATTCACCAGACGTTGATAGGTGGATCCTGCATTTTTTAGTCCGAAAGGCATAACTTTATAACAGTAAATACCTCGGTCTGTCATAAAAGCGGTTTTCTCCTGGTCCTCGACGTGCATTAAGATTTGGTTATACCCTGAATAGACATCCATGAAGGTCAATAGTTCATGTCATGCGGTTGCGTCGACCATGGCGTCGATATGCAGTAATGGGAAAGGATCTTTTGGGCAAGCCTTATTGAGATCGGTGAAGTCGATACAGACCCTCCATTTTCCATTCTTCTTAGCCACGACCACGACATTAGCAAGCCAGTCGGGATACTTTACTTCTCAGATCTTTCCGGTCTTGAGGAGGTTATCGACCTCATCGTTTATTACCTTATTTCTTTCAGGAGCGAATTTACGGCGCTTTTGCTTGACGGGTTTAAACGATGGATCGATATTGAGCTTGTGAGAAATGATGTTAGGGTCAATGCCAACCATATCTTCATGGGACCAGGCGAAGCAGTCAACATATTCCTGCAAGAAAGATATTATCCTTTGCCTAAGGTGGGGACCGAGAGATGATCCTATCAAGACTTTTTACTCGGGCTTGCTTGGGTCTAAGATAACTTCTTCTAGGCAATAATCACCGATGGCTTTAGGAACATCTTGCACCTTTTCAAGCTTTCCATGCGCTGGGTCAGCGGTTCGTTCTGAGTTTCTGCCATCTGCCATTTTCCTGTGATAGAGAACAGAAGAAACTCCAAGAAACTATTAGTAGAATGCACGTTCGTCGAGGATTTTCTCTAGATGTAGTCCCACGGATGGAGCCAAACTGTTAATGCCAAAAATCGCACCAAAGGGACAACTTAAGGTCGATGTGGACTTAATCAACTAAAGAAAGGATCTTTCGACGAGACGTGCGACGAGGGAAAAAATAAACGAGACAAGGGATTTGATGACGCAGGAAAAACCTCAAACGAGGAAAAAACCTGCGGACGACAGTGGGTGTCGTCGCTGCACTATGGTCGCCAATCATGGACGACGTCCTTGGTACTGGCGTCGGTCGTACGATGATTACAATACAAATGAAGGAAATACTTCGAAATGTAAAGTACAAGTGTTTGAATGTAAAAACAGGTGTTTGTCGTGTGTGAATACAAAGTGTGAACTTCTGGTCGAGGGCTGTTGTCGTGCGTCGAGAGCGATACTTGAGCTTTCCTTCGAGTGTTCTTGAGTTCGCTGTTAGGTTCTGGCTTTCAGTACTTGATCTCCAGAGTTTGAATGTTCTTTTGCTATGAGTTTGGATGATTTTCTCTGCTGTTTGGTGATGTTCGTTGATGTATCTTGGATGTTAACTGATGTCCCTTGAAATGAGGCTTTAGCTTGTCTTTTATAGTCTTCGCGTCATTAATTAGCTCCATTAATGATTTGATCAACGGCTACAACGGCTGAAAATGGTCGCCGGAGTGATTATCCATAATGCTCTTCGTCCGTTACGGCTACTTGCTGTTAATGGCTTTGACTCCTGCATTAAATACTTAACAAACGTAACAGTCAAGGTTAACGTTAGCTTTGGTTGAAGGTGCAATGATCTTACGCGATGGTCGTACGGGACGGGCGATACTATGGTCGAGCGTCACGGGGGACGTACGACTTACCTTTTACGTGCGACGACGAATGTTTTCTGGGTTCTCGTCGAGACCTTATCTTAATACAAGATTTGGATTATGACGTGCGTCTTACCTGCTCTGGTCGTGGTCGTACGACGTGATTTTTTGCCCAAACAGTTGCCCATCTCAATTTGGACAATACTGAGGCCTCTAGTGAAGTGGAGTAGACGTTCCACCAAGTGAGGGTTGTCCCTCTTAACATTTGAGAACAAAATTTCTCCTTTTGTCCCTCTCCACATTCACTAGTTCGGAATGCTTGTTACATCTCTCGGATCCAGATCATACAAACCACTGGATCGTCTATATCTTTGAATTCAGGTGGACTGCAACTCAGAAAGGTCTTGAATGAGCAAACTTTTCCCGCTTTCCCGATTTCTGTCATCCCCAAACCATCTGTAGGAATTGCATTCCCAGTACCCCCAGATCCAGCCACCATGACATTTTCGGCAACTGTTTCACTCCTACGATTATGCGTATCTTTGTTTTCCATCAGTTTCAGAACTTGCTCTTGTTGTTGAGCCATGGCCTTATTCACGGCCTTCATCATTCGATCCATCATTCTTGTCTCAGTCGTTACCTCTTCCATAATCGGATCGGACTTCTCTAGATCATGTTAGGGAATATGCTCAAATTCACCCGAACCGACAGTACCCGTTTGGGGAACGTCCAGTGCCAAAGTCACTGAATGGGTAAGTCGCCAATCCCTAAAACGGAAGGAATTCCAGGCATCTCGTAGAAAAAGAGTATAAACAAACAAAAGGATTTTTAGAACTTCATTTTTTATCATAGAATTTATCATGAGCCGAATTTCAATAAGATCTCCCAAGTGACGGATTTAGAAATTCCTTGTAGAAAACCGTCATTTCAAATCTCCCATGCTTTCCGTCTCATCCATGCCCCTTATCTTACATCAAAATTCTAATCTCGTCCTTTACTCTACATTTCAAATCCCCCATGCTCTAATTGGGTTCCACTTATTTTCACATGATATCAAAACCAAGTTCTACCACTCTAAGGCCTCTATACTCTAAAACAATTTAAGTCGATCTAGCCTTCGTTCGAGATGACATGTTGAAGTCTCATGTTGATTAGACTTTAATTATTTCTTCTCAATCTCTGTTGAAATCCTATTCTTTTATCAAAAAAATTTTCAAAAAATAATACTACGGCCTCACACGTAGGGGTGAGCAAAATCGGGTACCCGACCAAATTTCATGGAACCGGAACCGGCGGTTCCTAGAATGAAGGAACCGGAACCGGTTACAGCGGTTCTCTATATTTTGGAATCGGTCCCAGAACCACTGATTCCGGGTACCCGACCAAATTTCATGGAACCGAAACCGGCAGTTCCTAGAATGAAGGAACCGGAACCGGTTACAACGGTTCTCTATATTTTGGAACCGGTCCCAGAACCGCCAATTTCGAATCCGATTATGGGGTACCCGGTGTCAAGTTGTTGTTTTTTTTAATCTAAACATTTTATATAATAAAAATGTAATTTTAAGTCTATTGCAAATCAATAACAAACATATTAGAACTTTTTAGTTAAAGTTTTCGTTGTGTGCAAAAAATCTTTGAATTGATAAATCAATTAATTTAATTTTAGTTTTATTAAATATTTACATCTAATAAATTTATAAAAATATGTTATTAAAAATAGCGGGTACCAGTAGGTTCCGGTTCTGGGTACCTGATCCCGGAACCGGTCCGAACGTGTACCAAGCGAATAACGATTCCAAAAAAAAGAGAACTAGAACCGGAACCGGTCGTAATCGGTTCCGTATTGTAGGAACAGAAACCGAAACCAATCACATTGATTCCAGAACCGACAGTTCAAACGGTTCCAATTTCATAGACGAGTACCCAGTTCCGATGCTCACCATGCTCACCCCTACTCACACGTTCTCACATACAAATGTCCTTTTAATTGAATATCTTGAATTTAAAATAAAACAATGGAAATATAACATGTGGTTTTTGGTTCACATTATTCCCTTCTATTGCGATGATGACAAAACTTTGTCCCAAGTTACACGTGGCGTAAATGAATATCATGCATACTGTAATCTATATCTATATATCTCTCTCTCTATATATAAATATATATATATGTATATATATATGTATATATATATATATATATATATAAGGAAAACCTATATGCCGCTGACGTGTCCTCCTTATATTTCAGCATTTCAAATTCCTGCTCTCTCAATTTTTTGGGATTTTTCATTTTTTTCTATTTCTTTTACTTCTCTCCCTGACGCGCTCCCTCTTCTCATTTCTGATCGGTCGTCCGACACTTCACCACAAGAAACAGGGGTTTTAGCAACGACTTTTGTTGTCGCTAAAAGTTAATATATCCCAGAAATCGATTTACCGAAACGACTTGTCGTCGCTATAACTTGTAAATGAAATGTTTTGTCGCTAAAAGCGCGTCGCTGAAAGTCACTTTTCCTGTAGTGCTTCTCTTCTTCTCTTTTTGTTGAAACGTTGATATGTTACCATGTATTTCTCTTCTTCTCTTCTTCTCTTTTGTTGACATGCTCTGACGCAGCGTAGATTTGCGGAAGGATCGACGAGCGTCTAAATCCTTTTTGATAACGAGATTATAAAACATAATACTCGAAAAACTAAGAGAAAACTCTTAAAACGTAAAGCTTATTGAATAATTGAACTAATTAACAATGAACCCTAACAACCTTATTTATAATCTAAATTAATAAAAAAGATAATAACTAACTTAATAAAAGGATAATTAAGAAAATAAACTTCAACCTAATCTTATTTGGAAACTATGACTAATTAATGGAAACTCTAAAATAAATAAACAAAGAAATATGGAGTGGAAAAAGTCACGTGAGAGGATTTAGTTGAAAAGGAGGTCACGTGAGGCTTTTAAGAGAATGGGTGCATCATGCGACGTCAACCAGTGTTGGGAGAGAGTTTGATGTGAGTTAGCAAACATGCAACTAACTTGTAACCCGCTACGGACGCTGTTTGTTATTTTTAACTTGTTTCTTTTCTGATGTCAAACCCCAAGTCTATTTCGGGCTCGTTTTCCTTTTCGAGCTCGTTTATCTTTTTCCCAATTATTTGTAAAAACCTTCATTAACTCTCGAATTCTCCCTGTATCATGCTCCTTCCAAGGATTTTCAGTGACTCAGTGACGGCGGGTATCTGGATCAAGTCCCCAAACATTTTAAAGGAAGGAAAACTTTAACGATTTTGTGATGGATTGAACCCTACATTTCCACATTTCCTGGTAAGTTTTTCTATTTTGTTCATGTTTCTAGATTTTGGGTTGATGGCCTAAATTTCATGACGAATCGAAACCCGAAGGGAGCTTATCTTTTACCGAATAGAATTAAGACAAAAATTTAATGGTTACTTGCAGCGGGCAAAATCTCTCCAGGCGTTAAGAGGAGGCAAAATCCCTCCTTATGCGAAGTACCATTATGCAGAATAGGCATATGATGGATAGGCAAAACTGAAATCTGAAAATCCCTAAGATTTCAGCTTTTTACCCAATTCCTCCAAAGAATAAAACGATTGGAACTATATATATATATACCTCACCTATATATATATATATATGTATATATATCTACATGTGTCTGTTCCTTCTGCGTTATATTTGACAATTTTTTTTATTCGTTATGAATCACAACTGATACACAACATGATGTAAGATGTTGGTTTATAGGAGGCACTTAACATGAAAAATATGTGAGCACAATACTCCATTTTATGATTCAAATCATATATTCTTATGCCATGATTTATTTTCCAACCAATCAGTGACATGATGGAGTTCCTAGAATAAATGATGTGGTGAGTGGTGACATGACATGCACCCCTTTTATCTAAATGAATTCTGATAAGCACATGCCATCTCATGTTTTAGCCCAAAATCATTGGATGAAGACTCTTTTTATAAGGAGAGGATAAACAAAGAAAATACACACACTCTAATTATACCAGAGTCTTGAAGCTACAACCACTGGGTTCAAAGATGGTTATCACATGGATCAGGAACCTTATGTTGTTGAAGTGTCCTCCTCATATGTCAGCATTTCAAATTCCTGCTCTCTCAATTGTTTGGGATTTTTCATTTTCTTTTTCCTTTTCCAATTTTAACCTCTCTCCCAGTCCCAAATGCTCCATTTTATCATCTCCAATCAGTCCGGTACTCTCTTCTGTTTTGTTGAAATATTGATTTGTTACCCACTTCGTAAATGTTCCTTCCAGAGGTTTCATTTTGCTTTGGCTCGAGTGATTTAATGGATTTGTTTGGTTTATTTTCTAAACACATGAGTTGGTTGAGATGGGGGGTTTCATGTTTACCCATGGTTAATGTCCAGTGGCCCACTTATTAGTTTAAATGAACCTGATTTCAAAACTCGGTGTCTTTCCAAAGAGTGATGATAAACATAATATCATTTAATAATAATTTTATTTTACCTTTTCTCATAAGCTGATGTTCAATCTGCAGTGTTTTCTACTTCGCAATTTTTTGGTCCATTCTAAAATAGATAAAAATTTATTTGCTTTTTGATTATGAGTATTCACTATTGGGACTACCACAAGATGGTATTAAGAGGATAAGAGTTAAGTGTGAAGTCTACGCCAGGAGTGCAAGTAGGCTTGAACAACTCCGTTTAAAAAAGAGTGGAATATATACATCAAGTTTGGTTAACATATAGGTCAACCGGTAGGGAATGCCCTTCTCATAGATACCCATGATAGATTTAGAAAATTCAGTTTGTTATTTGAAAATTGTATTTGTATAATATGTAATGTATCTATGTATTAAACATATATCTATGCTTGAGTTGAATGGGATTTTCCGGTTTAGGAATATTTGGTACCTCAATAGTACCTTAATACAATGGGAAAATGATTGCCCACATATTTGAAACTAACAAGAACAAATACCACATTTCATCTTAACCAAAAATCTCTCTCTGTGTATACTATGTTCATTCCATTGTTGTCCCTACCTTTTTGTAACAACATCGTTACTCTTCTGCCTACTTGATTCACAAGAGGACCACATCCCTGTCAACGAGACAACCATGGAAGAAACATTTCACGAACCGTCTTGCCCAAAAGAAAATCCCAGTATTCTCAAAGAATCTATGTGTAAGCCCTTTGATTTATTATCTTCTGTTTAGCCTTTTGCAACCTGAAGATATATTTTGAATATTTCATGCACCCACATAGTGGCAAGTCATTTTTTTTCAACATTCGTAATTTTAGGTCGTTTTTCCTATTAAAAAATATCAACTCAGAAAACATTTTGGTTAGTAGAATTGCGTAATTTATTTCATTTTATCATAAATAATCCTTTACACAAAGTTGCGTGTTATGACTAGGTGATGCCATGAATTGCTTCTTTTGAATATTTAATGTTCAAACACCTACATCAAGAATTAATCTTCAAACACATGCATCAAGAATTTATTACTTTGCTCAAACTTGAAGGTATTTATCTTTACGGTTGGATGATCGTGTTCGTTGGAGTGGTGTGGACTATCCACCTAGGAATGCTTTTGTAGCACAATTGCCTTCGGTAAAAGGCATGTGGTATAGTCTTCTTGATAGCATGGATGGAAGAGTCCTTTGAGAATCATTTAGCTATCCAAATTTATGGAGGTTTTGACTCATCTTCACCCTTAATTATCAAGAAAATATATACATGATGGAGTAGAAGAACTCTGGTAAATTTGAATCTGTTTTTTGTTAAGCAACCTACACTTTTCCTTCACCAAGTGTCCAAATAGAATAGCGAATGGTTCACTTCAAGAACCATATTTTTTTTTATAAAACAACACTTTTTACATATTAATTTTTTGTATGTAGTATAAAATTGAAGAATTACTATTGTGCATCGATTAATTTGGTTAGAGTTACTGCATTGAGTGGACAAATCAACTATTATGTTGGACTTTGCTTTATATATTGATCTTTACCTGATAGATTCAATCATTTCTCATGTTTCTTGAAACGAATCAAGTAATTAATGCTACCTTTTCTCATGGAGCATCCAGGTTGTATTCCATATGATGTTGTACATACCTAAAGCCATTGACTCTAGAATCGGGTAAACCATACGACAAAAAGATTATATTTTCACATGTAACTTTGATCATAAGATTTCGTCACCCCGCATCGCACGATTGACACCTAGTTATAAAATTAACCAAACATCAACACTTATTATACATATATATATATCATAAACCGGTGTTCAAGACTCGTACATCTACAGAATGGTACAGTGCCACCTTGCTAGATACACAAATAAGTTAATTAACGGGTATCTAAAAAATAAATCGTACGATAATCATATCCATTATTATTGTCGAATTATACCAAAAATTATAAAACACATTTATTATTGTCAAATTAAACCAAAAAAATATAAAGGATAATTATTACTAAATTATAAAAAAGAACATTCTAATTAGGTAATTTAAATTAGAAAAAGACAAAAACCTTACTGTGGATAGATCTCCCAAGTCCCAACATGTAGGGCATCCTAATCTTGTGGATGGGCAAAAAAAACACGTCACGTTACCTAAACTTTCACGAGACATGCTTATCTTGTTCTTTCCTTATCTTCACCTACCCAAAGAATTTCATGTTCTTTGTTTTCATCAATCAAAATTTTAATATTAATATATTATTATTTTTATTAAGGAAATA
Source organism: Saussurea involucrata (assembly GCA_033807775.1). NCBI lineage: Eukaryota > Viridiplantae > Streptophyta > Magnoliopsida > Asterales > Asteraceae > Saussurea > Saussurea involucrata. Next base: position 50,196,196 of record CM066317.1, on the reverse strand, counting down.
AGCTACAAAGGAAGAACTCAAAGTTTTCTGTAAGACATCCAAGCAACAACCCCCAACAAAGCAAAGCAAACCAAACTAAAGCAAAAGGCAACGTAAAACAATAAGCTCGCAAAATCCAATAGCTTAAACAAAGACAAACGAAACCAAACAATTTTGTTAAGAGCTACGATTAAGACATAGCGGAGTACGCATAAAAAGTTCGAATACCCGCAACAAAAAGGCCCTTCAAGATAACCAGCAAAAACGAGCCAAAGACAAACCATATACCATTTAGGGAACAACGAAATTAAAACATACGTCCTTAGAAAGTGGAGCAGCACCAATAAGATCATGAGTAACCACCATTTTTTAAGCGGTTCGAAATCCAGGATAGCGAAACTAATTGCACCTTGAAACGAACATCTTGACTGGTGCTGGCCGCTTTAAAAAAGCTAGTTTGTTTCTCAATCTCCATATAGCGTAAAGGGTAAGGGTTTAGATTTTTCCATCTTGAAGTCTCCAAGGAAGAAAAATGATATCATCCAAAGAGTTGCAAGGGACAGGATCATTGCCAAACGCTTGTCCAAACTTGTATAATTAAAAGGCAACGAAGGAAACAATGATCAATCGACGACACAACCTCCGACCCGCATCATCTGGGACATAAAACAGAGTGTAACTCGATGCCCCTCCTATCTAACATCTCTCGAACCGGCACTCTTCCATGACTTGAAAATATTTACTTTAATTCGAACAATTCCACAACAACGGAAACCTAAGTGACCTCTTATCAATCCACTCCTTAAGACACTTGACCAAAAAACGTCATCCTATGATAGGAACCAAACCACTCATTACCCTCCTGACCACTAGGCTGAATTGAAGATCCCAAGTCTGAAAGCTTGTGTAACTTACTTGGAGGTGGACATGGAATTGGGTTAGATATACATTTATTTAAATAATTTTTTTTACTAAAGTGATAATTTAGTCCATAATGATTAGTAGACGAAAGTATAACATAAATTTGGAAACAATTGATTTGCATTCTTTCTTTTATGATACTTATTTTGAATATACTTATTCATAGCAATTTTACTCATTTTCATTAAAATGGGTCGATTTTGAATATATTTTGTTATTAATATATCCCATGGGTGATACTAAAAAATTTATATAAAGAATCATAAATTTTGAATACAACAATATATTAATTATAAGTTTTTCTCATGAAAAAAAAAACATTACACCATAACCATTAGTTCTAAATGTATAAAGAAAAGCTAATCACCTTGCTAAACATCGTTTTATCTTTGAATGCCAACTTTGATCAAAATGAAAAACAAATATAAAAGCTAAAGGGTGCTTTTGTTTGCATTTTTTTTTCTCTCTGTCTCAATTCTTATATCTTTGCCTTTCCTTTATCATTACAAAATAAAAATGTCTCGGTTGCAGGATTTATGTTAGAATTGATGAAGGATTCGATTGATAGGTAGATGAGAGACTTGAGATGGCTGAATCGGCTGATTTTCATATATTGAAGAGAAATTACAAAAGAGAGATTAACCTAATAATAAACCCTAAGAGGTCTATATATACAAAGTAAGTTACATGTAATTACAGAAAGGACCCTGAACTATACATATTAACAATAATACTCTAACACCCCCTCAAACTCAAGTAGGGGAAGAATGAGCCAAGTTGAGTTTGGAAACAAGATCCCGAAAACGCCATGGAAGATGAGCTTTTGTGAAGATGTCTGCGGTCTGATCAATGGTTGAGATTGGAAGAAGTTTAACCGTTTTGCGAAGAACATGTTGCCGAGTGAAATGACAGTCAATCTCGATGTGCTTTGTACGCTCATGAAAGACATCATTGTGAGCAATCTGAATAGCACTGTTGTTATCACACCACAATGGTGTTGGGGAAAACTGATGAGCACCCATATCAGATAGTAACCAGCGTAGCCATACAAGTTCTTGTGTAGTGTCAGCTAAGGCTCGATATTCAGCTTCAGTACTGGACCGAGCTGTCAGCGATTGTTTCTTGCTGCGCCAGTAAATAAGCGAGTTCCCAAGGAAGAAACAATATCCAGTGGTTGGACGACGATCTGTTATGTCTCCATCCCAGTCAGCATCTGAGAAGGCACGAAGAGTTAAGGATGATGTGGATGAGAAGTGAAGCCCATGAAACATCGTCCCTTTGAGGTACCGCAGTATACGAAGAACCGCGGCATAGTGATTTGAGCATGGGGCAGCCATGAACTGGCTGACTATATGAACTGCATAGGCAAGATCTGGTCGAGTAACAGTTAGGTAGACCAGAGAACCAACTAGTTGACGGTAGCGTGTAGGGTCCCGCGGTGGGGTTCCGACATTAGGAGCAAGATGCAGGTTTTGCTCAATGGGTGTTGTAACACCCTAAAATCAGGGCCAATTTAAACCTTAAGTTTAACAAGGTTAACTATAGAATCATCCAACTTTCATATTTAATTAGAGAATTAACTATGAGGTTTAATACATACAATTCAAATTCTCCAAAACAACCTATTAATCCAATCTTGTACACTATGAAAAGATTAAATGGATTGTCTAAGTCATTCATCAAAACATCCTCATATCAGCTAACTTCTCTTCTTAACATCAGCAAGTTGAATACCCAAAAGCACCCGTCCCTCTTCCCTTTACTTTTCCTGAGCTAGTACCTGGTAAGAAAAGTTGATTTGAAACGATTAGGCTTACGCCTAGTGAGAACATCCAATTTTAAATTAAAACATTAACAACATTGGAATCTTAGATAACCAACGCATATATTCAAACCTGCTTTATCACCATTCTTACCATACTCATACTTGTCTCATAATGACATAACCATACTCAACCCCATGAGTATAACTACCATTCATACAGTCGTATCACTATATCCAATAACATACTACGAATCCTCACGGATTCTAGTTTATCAATCAATTTTACAGACTTAAATTCAAACATCATACTTTCTCTTTGAAATGGAATACAGAAATAGCACTTATATATACATTGCCTATTTCAAATCCGTCAAACAACACTAACACTTCATCTAATTCACACTCCCACATCTCACTTACCAATAGCAACTCTCTTTGTCCATTAACTCATTCAACCTGAATAGCAATTACACTATGCCTATTCAAACATTCAACCTGAATAGCAATTATACTATGCCTATTCAAACATTCCGTATGAATAACAATTCTACTTTGTCTATTCAAACATACACCCGAATAACAATTCTACCTTGTCTATTCAATCATACACATGAATAACAATTCTACTTTGTCTATTCAATCATACACATGAATAACAATTCTACTTTGTGTATTCATCAATCAATATGAATAGCAATTGTACTTTGCCTATTCAATCATTTCCAAGGATACACAGGAATAGCAATTATACCTCGCCTATTCCTCCTTTTCAACAAGAATATCAACTATACTTTGCATATTCTATTATTGTAATATGAGTAGTAATTCTACTTTACCTATTCAATCATTTCAACGTGGATAGCAATTCTACTATAAACAGGAATAGCAATTATACTTTGCCTATCCTACGTTATCCAACACAACTAGTGTTTACAAATCCATTACACCTTATTAACGTATATACATAACAACAAATCATGCCACTCTCGTATCATATTCTCAATTCTAAGAATATCTAATAACCTATCGTGTCCTCCTCCTCAATTGTTTCCCCTTCGGCAACTTGACACGGGGGTTCCGCTACCCGGTTAGCGGATGGGGTCAAGGGGCAACGCCCTTGCGAGGTCTGGGGGCAGCGCCCCTAGAAATTATTTATAGAAACTAAGTCAGATAGCACATCCAGAAACTATATCCAGACATCAGAATTTATCGGGACAACAAAGGTTACCGGATACACACAACTTACCGGATACATACAACTTTTCCGGATACACACAACTTTTCCGGATACACACAACTTTTCCGGATACATAAACTTACCGGGTATTTCACTAATCCGGATGACATCCGGAAACCAAGGTAATCCGGATACCATCCGGTAGCTCGATTTATCCGGAAACTATAAGAAACTTAAGACTTACCGAATACTTTGTCTTGTCCGGAGACATTCATCACCAGGGTTTCCGGATACGACGATTTATCCAGAAAACTCGGTTCTGCAGCCTAAAATCCAATCTAATTCTATGTCTGTTTGATTCAGCTCATTCCAGACCATCCCATACAGTTCATAACCAGTTTATACATGTGTCTTAACATTTAATTTGACAGAAAGCATGTATTTAATCGAAAGTGAATGAACTCACCTTTTTGAAGAAAACCCACTTTGCTGCACAAATTCAATCACAATCTGCTGTAAACGATTTCGAAAACCTATTCACAACATAAATTCGTTTACAACTCTATAACTATAACAATTTTCATCAAAACACATGATAAATTTCTTACCAATTTGAAGACAAATCTAGCTTTCTTCATTTCTTTCTCTTTTCTTTTTCTCTCTTTCTCTCTGCCTCTTGACCGACCCAACCACAAGAATGAGATAAATATCTGATTTTCAGCTATTTTATCCATACTATCTTTCCAAAATGACCAATAGCACCTCCAAGTTTCAACTTTCCCACAATGACACTTAACTTTGATCACTAATATTTTAACCCCATTTTGAATTATAAATCAAACATGATCCAAAGTTAAAACTAAAAATACAAATAAATCCCAATTCTCATTAAAATACTATTACTGAAAATTCAGGATGTTACAGGTGTAGATGCAACTTTGTTGTCTGTAATTCCAGCTTTAGACAACAGATCTGAAATGTACTTGGCTTGACATAGATAGATGCCGGAAGAGTCTGACAGAACTTCAAGACCAAGGAAGTAGTGTAGCTTACCAAGATCTTTCATCTCAAAGCATGAGCTGAAAGACTGTTTGAGATGGGTGATGCCTGTAGAGTCACTGCCGGTAATGATCATATCATCAACATACAATAGGAGTAAAATAGTACCTGCAGCAGTGGTCCGAGTAAACAGGCCAGAATCATAATTACTCGGAGAAAATCCCAAAGAAATGAAAGTATTGCTAAATTTTTCAAACCAAGCACGGGGAGCTTGTTTGAGGCCATAGAGGGCTTTTCGAAGTCGACATACATGACCCTGACGAGAGGTCACACCTGGAGGGAGTTGCATGTAGACTTCCTCTTCGAGATCACCATTTAGAAAGGCATTCTTGACGTCCATCTGGTAAAGTGGCCATCTTTTGGTGGCAGCTATAGCGAGAAGACTACGGACCGAGGTGACACGAGCCACAGGAGCAAACGTCTCCTCGTAATCAATGCCATATTCTTGATTGAAGCCTTTTGCCACAAGGCGTGCTTTGTATCGATCAATGGATCCATCAGACTTGGTTTTGATTTTGAAAACCCATTTGCAACCAATGGGTGACTTGCCCGGTGGGAGAGGTACAAATTCCCATGTATTTGCTTTGTCAAGGGCCTGAAGTTCCTCAGTCATAGCTTGCTTCCAAATAGGATTAGAAGCAGCTTCCTTGAATGAAGTGGGTTCATGGTTGGACAACAGTGTGGCATAGCAATGAAATTCACGAAGGTGAGAAAGAATTTGTCTTACCCGGTCGGAGCGTCGTACTCCATCTTGTGGTTGAGAGGAGCTAGGATCCACAGACTCAGCAGATGGATCAGAGGTAGTCGTTGGAGATGGTGCAGATGATTGATCATGATTAGATGGTACAGATGGCACATGTGAAGGCTCAGGTTGAGAGAAGACGAAAGGAGAAGGAACCGGTGGAGAAGGTGAAGGCTCAGATTGAGAGGAGACGGAAGGAGGAGGAACCGGTGGAGAGGTGATTATGGAATCTAATTGGAGTGAGTCCAATGAGATGGATGTATCCGTGAAGAAGGAAGTAGAGGGAGTGGGTGTGTCCTGAAATTCATTCACTGTGGAGAAGGGAAGATGTTCCCAGAATGTGACATGTCGGGATATACGAAGTCTCTTAGAGACTGGGTCCCAACAACGATAACCTTTATGTTTAATTCCATAGCCAAGGAAGCAGCATAATCGAGAATGAGGTTCGAGTTTGGTGTGTTCATGAGATTGCAGCTGAACAAAGCAAGCACAACCCCACACTTTGAGAAGTTCATATGCAGGGGAGACATAGAGTACTTCATACGGGGACTTTTGATTGAGAATGGGAGTCGGGTGTCGGTTGATGGTGTAGACAGTCGTGAAGGCTGATTCACCCCAAAAGCGTTCTGGACACTTGGCGGAGATTAACAGAGTACGGACAGTGTCAAGGATGTGACGGTGTTTGCGTTCTGTACGACCATTTTGTGGAGAGGTGCCGGGACAGGAGTACTGAGAAAGAGTACCCTGATATTGAAGAAAAGATAGGAGAGAAGATTATTTGTATTCCATAGCATTATCTGCTCGAAGAACCTTTATAGGCTTGGAAAACTGGGTTAGAATCATACGGGCAAAGGTAATATAAATTTTAGGTAGTTATGAGCAGTTTTTCATGAGATAGATCCATGTAAAACGTGTGTGATCATCGATAAAAATGACAAAATATCGAGCACCTCCCATAGATGGGTGTGGTGCTGGTCCCCATACATCAGAATGAATAAGATCAAAAGGAGAAGCAGATTTAAATTCATTAATTTGAAAAGGTAAAGCATGATGTTTGCCAAGTTGACAAGATAAACAAGAAACATTTTCAGAGGAAGTGTTTCCTAACAATCCTGAACTAGCTAACACTTTTATTCTAGCTAAAGATAGATGTCCTAAGCGCGCATGCCAATGTTCAAATGAAGGAGTACTGGAAACTGAAGCAACAAAATTTGATGACGGTAAGGGAAGACAGAGATAGACTACTTCAATCATCCGACCAACTTTACGGCCTACTCCAAGGATCTGCTTGGTTTTTGTATCCTGCACAACACAACCAGAAGGATGAAACAAAACGATTAAACCAACTTCCATGAGTTGAGTAATTGAAATCAGGCTCAGAGATAAGTTAGGAATATGCAACACATCAGGTAATTGAATATTGGAGGTAGATACAGTCCTACTGAAGGATACAAGTAAACGAGTATCATCATCAGTACGGACTGATGAGAACATTTTGGACGTTTTCTTAGAGACAAACCCGTCAGCCTTAGGTGTCATGTGGTTACAACATCCAGAGTCAAATAGCCAAGGGTTACCTGATGCAGAGGAATTGCACTGAGAATTCATACCCATAGAACCTGTCATGAGTTGCTCCATAAGCTCTTGGTTTCGGCGCATGAGTTCCATAAGATCAGGCGATGAGTTGTTGCTATGCTGTGCCGGAACTACTGGCGTAGGGGAATCTTGAGTGATTTAGCCAGCAACTGATTGAACTCGGGACTGCTGCCTTTGGTTACTTGAGTTCCTTGGATGTTTTGGGCAATCAGACCTATAGTGACGTGGATGTACGATCCCACACCAGCGACATTTCCGAACTGGACAGTTGAGGAGAAGATGAGAAGTAGAATGACAGAATGTGCATTCACTATTGTTCCCCTTTCTCGCATATTTAGACTGGTCATTTTTGCCCCATTTTCCTTTTGGTTTTCCTAAACTGGAAGTGTAGAGCACAGTATCTGATGGCAGTGGAAAACGCTGTTGAAGACGAGTTTCCTCACTCAGCAGTTCAGTAATAGCCTATTTAAGAGTAGGTAATGGATGCCTGTGTAGAAGTGAGGCTCGAACGTTCTCAAAACGATCAGTGAGACCCATTAGAATAGTGACCAAATGCAATTGGCTAAAATAAGCAGTGAACTTCCGAGTTGTTTCATCAAAGATTTGAGGTGCACCCAAGTTCAGATGATCTCTAAGAGCTTGCATCTCAGAAATGTAGGAGTTGATAGACTGATCAGGCAGCTGTCTTTTGTTCTGAAAAGTAGTCCACAACTGATATTGATGTGATAAGCCTGTAGAGGTGTACCTGTTTGCAAGAAAATCCCACAATCCTTTTGCTGTGGTATAGCCGAGGAATTGCTGATTGATCTCAGTAGTTGTAGAAGCGTTTATGAAACCGAGGATGCGAGCATTCGTGATATCCCAATCATTCATACGTTTTGCAAAGTCGATTGCACTTTCCTTTTCCTCTTGAATAGGAATGGTAGACGTACCAGTGACATAGGTATAGAGTCCATGAGACTTGAGAAGAATGGACATGTGATGATGCCACAGAACGTAGTTGTTCCCATTGAGAACAACTGAGATGGGATTGGAGTGACCGGAATTGAGAGCCATTTGAACAGATTCAGGAAGAAAATCTAAGACAGATTCAGGAAGGAAAAGGAAGTTCCGGTGTTAAGGCAGTACCGGAAGGAAATATAAGACAGTACAGGAAGTTCAAAGCAAGGCAGACAATTCCGGACTTTTAACGGTCCGGAAGAAAGCAGTTCCGGAAATAGTTCAGGAAACGAGAGCAGTTCCGGAAGTGGTACAGTTCTGGAAGAAAGCAGTTCCAGAAGTAGGGAATAAGCAGTTCCGGAAGTTTTACAGTTCCGGAAAAAATAAAATTGATGTTCCGGAATGGAAAGAAAATTACGTACCGGAAGATGCGCCGAACAGCAAGAAATCGATAGTCGAACAGTACGAACAACAAGAAATCGATAGTCGAACAGAAATGCAAAAAAATCGAACAATTAAAGGTGTAGACGAGACGTACCTACAACTCTGATACCATGTTATAATTGATGAGGGATTCTATTGATAGGTAGATGCGAGACTTGAGATGGCTGAATCGACCGGTTTTCATATATTGAAGAGAAATTACAAAAGAGAGATTAACCTAATAATAAACCCTAAGAGGTCTATATATACAAATGTTTGGAGTAAGCTTAGGGTGACATTGATTACAATCGCAAGATGGGCATCTTGACCAGGTTGACTACACATAGTGGTTATGATAATCCAACAAATAATGCATTATTTGTCCGATTGTCTTATCTACTAGATATGGCTTATTTATCATGTGTTTAATTACCGGAAGGGCTTCACTTTGTTTGGGATGAACTCGCAAGGACTTGACCTGGGGACTTCCCTCGTTGAATGGCCTTTTTTATAACACTTCTCTTTCTCAATGGAAAAGAAAAAATCTCCGAAAACATTCACTTGTATTGCCTTCAAGTCTAGGGACGGAGCCAATAATTTGGCTCCAGGGGTAGCCCATAATATTTCAAGTGAAATGAGATTACCTTGTCGATTAAAAGTATTCAACAAGATATATTGATATCAGAGACTCGACTAATGCTAGCTGTTGTAATCCATATGAAAAATTAAGAGGAAATTTAAGCTACATTGAGTAAAGGTTTAAGAACTTAAAAGAAATAGTATTATACCCGTCCGTTGGTCGGGTATATAACATGATTTTAATCTCGATTAAGCTATGCATACTTAATCATATAAGATGCATTTTTTTTAAAGAGATTAATTGAGTATCAACTGAGATCATCAGGGAAAAATCACATAAGGTGTTCTGTCCAAGAGGTGCTCGAAGAGCCAACTGATCACATGCCAAACACTCTCCACCAGCCTTTTCAATTCTTGCCCTTGAAGTATCGCCAGTGCAGTTACCTTCATATTAAGGATTTCATGCAGCCTAACATCATCTGTAACTGTTCGAAGATGGAATTCTGGGGACGGAACTCTTTTGAGGGGAGGATGATGTAATAACCGAAATCTTTTTGTGAGTAAATAATAAATATGGGGCGAAAAGTGTGAAGAAGTAAAGTTTAGTGTTCTTTGGGAAGGGTATAAATAAGGGTAAAACCCTAGAAATCCTGATTCCTCCAAAAAGATCACTGCGTGCGGCTGAAGTGTGAATTATGGGTGCAAAAAATCAAGGAATCAAAGCGATTTAGGGTTCTTCAAATTGTGTGTGTGGAATCATCTTGCAAGGTAACCTTCATCTCCTGCTAATTAATATCGTAATCAGAAGTCTAGAATGGATGAGTTTGAAGTTTTGTTATCATTGGAAAGAAAAAGGAAACAGAGTCTTTGTGTGTTATTTCTATGTGTTTGGTGTAGAAAATTGGAGGGATTAACTTATTAAGATGACTATCGTTATCTCCTTGTCTATATTGGATTAACATCGATTTTGGAATTGTGTGGAATCTCTATCTGTTAATTTTGGGATTTAATCGTTCGTAAGAAAACCCTTGGTCCGGATGTCGCTAAGTCCGGAGTTGGACACATGCGATACGGGAAGTCGATATCTGGAAAGACACCGGATGTTTGGGAGAATCCGGATGTGCGATACCGGAACTCGGTAGGTACCAGAAGTGGTACCGGAACCCGGTAGATACCGGAAGTGGTACCGAAACCCGGTGTGAACTGGAAAGCCAATGCGGAATCCGGAACCGAATCCGGGCTCCTTTTAAGTGGGACTTTCGGTTACCGGTAAGATGCAAGGATGCTTGTGGCTTAGCTAGTCTTGTGTGTTGGGTGCATTTGTAGGTGCGGGTAGAAGATAAACGTTGACGAGTGAGCTTTCTTAGCGTGGACTTCAGGTGAGTCTTTCTAAACCGAAGCCTTATCGATACTCGAATTCATTTCTTGTACCGATATTTTGGATTGCATGATTTACGTTGTTTTAATTATGCATGATAAAAGTGTGTAAATTATTTTATGAATATGTGCGAGACATGCGAGAATTTAATATGGGTATATGGGGAGTGTGTCCCATGCAGGATATATGAATTTGTTTCATATGATCACTAAGGGCGGGTGTGTGCCCTAACACGTTGTTACAGGTGTGTATATAATTAAGTGTGAGCCGTTAATATGTGTTGTCTGAGTACTTAAACTGACAAGGTGTAACTGTTTATAAATGCTTATAAATCTTCTTAGTTGACAATTGTGGTGTGGTGTTGGTAGCAAGAGGGAATCTCACTAGACCTGATGGTCTAACCCCCGCTTTTCAAAAGTAAAACCTTTTCAGGTAAGTAGGTAGTCGAGAGTTCGTTTAGAGAATTGGTAAGACGTGAGTTGGAGCTAGCGTATAGAAAGATTAGAAGACTTTTCCTTTTTATTTTGTAGTTATGTTCTCAGCTGTAGTTAGGGTTATTTCCGTGAAACCATCTTTGTACTTTTTATAGTGTGACTATGTTGGGCCATTTTGGCGTTTTGAATTAAAAGAGTAGCTTTTGGCATGTTTGTTTGGAGTGGGTTGTTACAGTTGGTATCAGAGCGCTAGTTTAAGGGATTTAGGTGACCGGATGGGCCTAAACTTAAACTGTGGAATAGGATGACACAACTGAGATATAAGAAGCCTTTAAGGAAGACTTTGATCATCGAGGATTCAGGACGATGGTAGTGAGGACTCTCATGTAAGGTAAATTCAAATCACATCTGGCCAATGTCATTGTGAATTTACAGGTGCATGGGTGTGCTTGATTATTGTTGTTTAGATGGTCGATGGAGGTGGCAGTGTGTATAGAGTGGTGGTAGTGTGTATAGAGTGGTGGTAGTGTGTAGAGATTGGTGGTAGTGTGTAGAGAGTTCTAACCTTGCCATGATGGCCTAGTGTTTTGTGCGAGATCGTTCATGGTATGATTGATGTCACCATCTAGAAGGAGTATTGTTTGAATTGTGGGTGTCCGTGTGAGGTGAGTTCCTAATTTTTGATGATTATTCATTCTGGGAGTTTTAGATGTCGATGAATTAGGATCTTGAGAGTTTCAACTCAAGAATCGGGTAATAGAGATGTGTTTTCTTACTCTCTATTCAGTGGAAGAGTGGCAAGGGTGGTTGAGAAACGGTAGATGTGTTGGTTGGAATTATGAGGCAATGGTAGGATAAAAAGGGAGTTATCGTTGGTTAACCTATGCGGGGTCGAAGTGAAGCCGTATTTTTTTGCAAATCAGTAGTCAAGTGGTAATGGTGAAGTTGGGGCATACGAATATGTGGGGGAGGCACCGGTACCAAAGGTCGTTGCAAAAGTGGGAAACCTGTGGTTTGGTCGGAAATAGAGCACCGGTGTTGAATTGTTATGGATGCAAACGGTTGACCTTGCTAGAGCGAATAGCCTTCAATGTAAAGTGAGTCGTGCATTATATTTTCAAACAAGTTACGTGAGTCCTTTATGTCAAACACATGTGTGTATGTGTGCCCTATACGAGTGAGTTAACCGTGTTGTGGAAATCATAAAAACATTTGATCACATGGTTTTATAAGTGGAGTCAGTATGGACATGTTGTTGTCATATCCACGAGAGTGAGAGTCGACCGACTCTCCCAGTGTGGGTGATTTTGACGTATTTTTACGAATTTGCACAAAAAGAGTTTCAGTGAATGCACTTTCGATTTATTGGACAAGGTTATGAGATATCATGGGTTGCGTGTGAGCGATCCTCGAGATTGATATGTGCGTGGCTATTCTTTATGGAGGTGTCGTGTCATGCATGTCAAACCTTGTTTTGCGATGTATTTCAAGTGTGTGAAATGATTTAAATCATTGTGTCATCGTGCATGAAGGCTATGAACTCGCAAGGTAGTGAGAGATATCACGCTAAAGAATGTGGAAAGTTTCGAGAGTGGTGATATGTGGCTGAGTCTTCGATGGTCGATTAGTGACTTTGGTGTTCCTTTTAGGGAGGGCGGCGAATAACTGTTGTCTTAGTCTTTGACTTTAGAGATGCTTGTATTATGGTGGTCTTTGCTCTTGTTTGGTAATTTGACGTGTGGCTGACGACGGGGGGTGTGTCCCGGGAGATTTTGAAGTAGGCAAGATACTTCGAAAGGCAGCGTTGTAGTATGTTGATGAAATGGTCTCGACGTGGGGCCGAAGTTGAGGTGGCCTTGATTTAGGCTATTTGTCGGGTAAGTCTTGTGACTTAAATATATGAGGACAGTGGGGTACAAAGTTAGTTACGATGTGTGGGAAGAATTAGATTTCGATAGAAATTCTCGTTGTCGGAGGCACCATTGAAGCATCATCTTCATGTCGGGCGTTGATGTTGAAGTCAACGACGGTTGTTGAGATCGTTGTCGGGAGATTGGAATTGGAAAAGGTAACTCTGGTGTGATTATTTTGTCGGGTGTATGCGTGGAGATAAGAGGTCGATTGGGAAAAGGTGTGTATCTGTCAGGAGGCTGGACCGCCTTTTGTGAGTGTTCTGAAAGTGGGGAATTGATAGTTGGATAGATGGTTTTCTTATGTGATTGATGTGTCGTTCATGAATGAAGTAGTTAGCACGACTCAGGTGGGACTCGTGGATGATGTTGGTCTTTGAGGGAGCGTTTTATCGTTGGGATTATTTGAGCGTATTTTGTGTGGATTCCGAAGAGTCGGCTGGTGATGAAGACTTGATCGAGTGAAGTAGATGATCATAAGTTGTGGTTCATCTGGGTTTGAGAAAATACCAGGTCGTGGGATAGCTTCATTTCCAATATTTGTTGTGTTTGGCACGAAGAAGCAAGGCCTATTGTGTGTAATAATGACTGTGAGGATTTTGCCTTTAGTGTGATGTTGCGGTGAGGTGGTTGTGTGGATAAGTTAGTAGTAACTTATGCAAGGTGGATGAGCAAGTCTTTGGTGTCATAACAAGTTGTTGAGAGGATAAGTGGTGGACTAGTGTTGTATTATGAGATGATTGTAAATGGAAATCCCTGCTCGGAGATTGCTGATAAGTTAATCAATGGTGACAGATATTCGTGTGTGAGATGAATGGTTGTTTGGTGGATTGTTGTGGTATTGCTGATTCGAGGATAAAAGAACAGAGTGGTAGTTAGTGACTACCTAAGAGGGAGAAACCGTGTGCTCATAGGTTACGATGAGTCGATGAGTGAGTTGTCTGGTGCCATTATTATGTCTGCGAAGATGTTTGATTGTTTGGTTTTTGATGTTTCGCAGTAGATACGAAATCTTTGGGATGTTGAATTATTCCTTGTGTGTAAGGGATTTCTCATGAGTGGGATAACACCGTTTGTGGAACAAGATATGCGTGGTGGATTTGAGTATTGGGTGTTATTTCAGGAGGACTTGATTGGGTCCTTGAGTGAGCCTTGTGGTTAAACCGCTCGGTTGGACATAGTAATGCAAAGGTGTTTTCCACGCATTTAGATTGATTGGAATGGGCAATGTTCTATGCTAACCTGAGGAAGTGGAGATGGTATGTGAAATAAGGGGGTGAACTGGAGGTGGAAGGTTTGGGCAAATAACACAGAAATCGGGAAGCAACGTTTTCAGGGTGTCGTTGTTGGGTACACGAACTCCTAGTGTGAGTGCGAGAGAGAGGATTTTCATGTATATGATGGTTTAAGAGTAGGGAAAAGCTAGCTTGTGTGGTTGGTCGAGAGTGTGCACCTTCTAGTGAGTTGTCCTTTGGAAACATGTTTTATGTTTGAGAAGGAAGTGGAAGAAAGTAGTCGAATGTGACGCTCGAGAGGAAGGACCTTTGGATTGGACTTGGTAGTAGTGTAAGAAATATTCCAAGGGAACCTTGTCGTTCAGCATAAAGCTAATGGGAATCGTTTTGTGTGAGCAATAGTTGCTCCTTCCTGTTGAGCGGGTGAAACTTGAATTTGTATGTGGATAGACGATTGTTGGGTGCAGTGGGAAGTTGAATGTGTGTCTTCTGGATTGGTTCGGTTTGGTTGGTGGCTGCTTCAAATGTTGAAGTGTAGAAGTTCCTACTTTTAGCTAAGTATAGTGTGGGGTGATGATATGGTGAGAACGTGTGAATTATTATTGATGGATGGTAGTCAATGCAATTCAGGAAAGGAAGTGTTATCTACTTTAGATGTATATCGTGTTTGGGAAAAACGATTGAAGACTTGTGTGTGAAGCCCTTATTTCGACGCATTTTAAAATCGCGAGTCTGGGTGTGGATGATATTGTGTACGACTGTACAGTTGGCCTGAGGCGTTTTATTTATGTTACGTGAAGTTTCTTGGGAAGAGTTGAAGCAGCCGAAAGTGTGATAATTCGTTGGTATACGCCCTATTGTTGAAGGGTTATGCTTAGTGAGAGTGATAGAGTCCTTATAGAAGCAAATAGGTTGACATGTGTAGTCATCTGTGAACCTGCCAAGTATAACGAGGTATCGTGGGAATGAGGCATTGGGTGAGACCGGAGGTCACGTGGTTGACCGATGTTAAGTCGACCAGATTCGTGAGAAGTTAAGAGTGGCTTAAGACCGCCATAGGGCTTATGCGAGCAAAGAAGGAAACTGGTTGAATTCAGGGTGGGGATAAAGTGATGCTTAAAGTGTCGCCATGGAAAGGAGTCTTCCAATTTGGGAAGAGAAGGAAGCAAAGGCCTAGGTATGTCGGGCCGTTCGCCATCACCGAGCGTGTGGGTGGGGTGGCGTATAAGTTGGAGTTGCCCGAGGAGTTGCGAGGAGTTCATTCGATCTTTCATGTGTCGAATTTAAGGAGTGTTTGGCCGAGGAAAGCATGGCAGTGCCGTTGGATGACATACGTGTGGATGAGAAGTTAAATTATGTTGAGGAACCGCTAGCAATCGTATATCGCAAAGTAAGGAAGTTGAGGAGTAAGGAAATTTCGTTGGTAAAAGTTCAGTGGCGCTTCCATAAGGGGCAAGAAGCAACGTGGGAAGTGGAATCGGAGATGAGGGCCCGTTTCCTCGACTGTTCGAAGATGGAATTCCGGGGACGGAATTCTTTTGAGGGGAGGATGATGTAATAACCGAAACCTTTTTGTGAGTAAATAATAAATATGGGGCGAAAAGTGTGAAGAAGTAAAGTTTAGTGTTCTTGGGGAAGGGTATAAATAGGGGTAAAACCCTAGAAATCCTAATTCCTCCAAAAAGATCACTGCATGCGGCTGAAGTGTGAATTGTGGGTGCAAAAAATAAGGAATCAAAGCGATTTAGGGTTCTTCAAATTGTGTGTGTGGAATCATCTTGCAAGGTAACCTTCATCTCTTGCTAATTAATCAGAAGTCTAGAATGGATGAGTTTGAAGTTTTGTTATCATTGGAAAGAAAAAGGAAATGGAGTCTATGTGTATTATTTCTATGTGTTTGGTGTAGAAAATTGGAGGGATTAACGTATTAAGATGGCTATCATTATCTCCTTGTCTATATTGGATTAACATCGATTTTGGAATTGTGTGGAATCTCTATCTGTTAATTTTGGGATTTAATCGTTTGTAAGAAAACCTTTGGTCCGGATGTCGCTAAGTCCGGAGTTGGACACAAGCGATATGGGAAGCCGATATCCAGAAAGACACCGGATGTTTGGGAGAATCCGGATGTGCGATACCGGAACTCGGTAGGTACCGGAACTGGTACTGGAACCCGGTGTGAACCGGAAAGCCAATGCGGAATCTGGAACCGAATCCAGGCTCCTTTTAAGTGGGACTTTCGGTTAACTATAAGATGCAATGATGCTTGTGGCTTAGCTAGTCTTGTGTGTTGGGTGCATTTGTAGGTGCGGGTAGAAGATAAACGTTGACGAGTGAGCTTTCTTAGCGTGAACTTCAGGTGAGTCTTTCTAAACCGAAGCCTTATCGATACTCGAATTCATTTCTTGTACCGATATTTTGGATTGCATGATTTACGTTGTTTTAATTATGTATGATCAAAGTGTGTAAATTATTTTATGAATATGTACGAGACATGCGAGAATTTAATATGGGTATATGGGGAGTGTGTCCCATGCAGGATATATGAATTTGTTTCATATGATCACTAAGGGCGGGTGTGTGCCCTAACACGTTGTTACAGGTGTGTATATAATTAAGGCCATGTTTGGTAGTGGCTTAATTGGCTTAATAACATGTATGGCTTATTCGCTAAGCCATCCATGGATGTTTGTTAGCAGCTTATTGATTTGCTCCACGACTTATTCGCTAAGCTTTGAGCAATATGTTGTATGCATTCAGTCACATCTATCCCTAAAATACCCTTCCCCTTTCCCTCACTTCACACTTCACGCTTCACAGAGAAGAAAAAGACCCATCGACCTCTCCCTCTATCTCTCGTCGACAGCACTGCTCCCTCCCTCCATCTCTCGTCGGCACCACAGTTTCATCCCTTGCCGGCACCACGGCTCCCTCCGTCGCTGCCTCCTATTCTTGTTTTGGACAAAAACTCCCATCGCACCAAAACCCTCTCACGCAAACTCTCTGTCTCTCTCCCTCGCTCGCACAGAACCCTCGACTGAAACCCCCTCTCGCCGGAGCATCTGGTCGGAGCAGCTCATCGCCGTTCTCTCTTTTCCTCTTAGCGTTGTTTTGAAAATCAAAAGGGATGGGTTTTATTTGAAACTCTCAAGTTTAGATTTGAAACTCTCAAATCTTTTGATTTTAGATTTCAAGGTGTAGGTTTTTGACTGGTTCAAGACGGATGAAGATGATGTTCTAATTGAATGTAATATGTCCTCCTCCTTGATGTCTTCTCGACGTTCTAGTGTTTTTTTGTTTTCAAATCTGAAGGTTCTTGAAAGGGATGGGTATTAATTTGTTGAGAATCAGTTTTTTGATATGTTCTTGAAGATGAAGATGATTTTTTTTTAGATTTGATCGTCTGGTGTAATGGTGTGCTGTTATGTAGTGTATCAGATAAATCATTTCTTGTGATCTATGCTTCAATAGTAAAAATAGGTAGAAGGTTAAAATTTTCATTTTCATCGACCAGACAGTTTATTTAGTAGAACAAACAAACAACAATTTATAGAATTCATGCAGTCAACTTTATCTACACAGTCAACTTTATCCATACATGGCTTAATGAAAAACCAACCAAACAACCCCTAAGTGTGAGCCGTTAATATGTGTTGTGTGAGTACTTAAACTGACAAGGTGTAACTGTTTATAAATGCTTATAAATCTTCTTACTTGACAATTGTGGCGTGGTGTTGGTAACAAGAGGGAATCTCACTAGACCTCATGGTCTAACCCTCGCTTTTCAAAACTAAAACCTTTTCAGGTAAGCAGGTAGCCGAGAGCTCGTTTAGAGAATTGGCAAGACGTGAGTCGGAGCTAGCGATAGAAGGATTAGAAGAATTTCCCTTTTTATTTTGTAGTTATGTTCTCAACTATAGTTAGGGTTATTTCCACGAACCCATCTTTGTAATTTTTATAGTGTGACTATGTTGGGCCATTTTGGCGTTTTGAATTAAAGGAGTAGCTTTTGGCATGTTTGTTTGGAGTGGGTTGTTACAGATGCTTTTCCGGTTATATATATGTGCAGATTATGAAAATGCAAATCAATCTGAAAGTACAAGGACTGCTACTTCAGAGATCTTAGAGATGAGCGTAACACATATTTCTGGACCTTCTGAAGATGTTTGTTTTAGTTCAACAAGCAAATCAAATGATGACTTTGACCAGGCTGTTCATATAGACCAAAAATGGATAAAGACTATGATGATCAGAATAATTATCTGATGTTCAACCTTTACCGAGTACACAAAAATGGACAAAAGACAATTCCCTACATCAAATAATTGGTGATGTCAATAGTGGTGTTAAGACTAGATCTACAACCGTGAACGAGTGTTTATATGTAAATTTTCTTAGTGCTATAGAGTCTAAGAAAGTCTCAAAAGTCTTACAAGATCCTGAATGGGTTTTGGCGATGCAAGACGAGCTTTTGAAATTCAAGAGAAACAAAGTTTGAAGGTTGGTCCCTAGACCCAAAGGAAATCCATTATTGGAACTAAATGGGTATTCAGAAATAAGAAGGACGAAGCTGGGATAGTCATAAAAAACAAAGTTATACTGGTAGCTAAAGGGTATTGTCTACAAGAATGTATTGATTATGACGAAAAATTTGCTCCAGTAGCTTGGTTCGAAGCCATCAGTTTTTTTTGCCTATGCAACCCATAAGAATTTCGAAGTCTTTCAAATGGACGTAAAGTCGGCTTTCCTGAATGGGGTACTACATGAAGAAGTGTACGTTGGCCAACCTGAAGGTTTTGTTGATCCATAATTTCCTGATCATGTCTATGTCTTTGACAAGGCATTGTGTGGATTAAAACAAGCTCCAACGGCATGGTATAATACTCTGACTAGTTCCCTTTTAATATCAGGCTTTAAGAAAGGTATGATTGATACTACCATATTTCTGAATAAACAAGGTGATGACTTAATCTTGATATAGATTTATGTAGATGATATTATATTCGGTTCTACTAATCTTAAATTTTGCAAGAACTTTTCAAAAACTATGGAAACTAGATTTGAGATGAGTGTGATGGGTGAGCTAAAAAAAATCTTGGCCTTCAAGTAAAACAGTCACTTGAAGGAATATTCATCAATCAATCTAAGTACGTTAAAGAAATTTTGAAAAGTTTAACATGTCTGAAGGTTCTTCAATAAAAACTCCAATGGCAATCGGAACTCTAACGCAGATTTATCTGGTAAGCCCGTTAACCAAAAGAATTACAGAGGCATAATTGGATCTTTGCTTTTACTTAACAACTAGTAGACCAGATAATGTTTGCTACGTGCTTCTGTGCAAGATACCAAGCTAATCCAAAAGACTCACACCTTGTAGCTGTAAAAAGGATCATGTGGTATCTCAAAGGCACACAAGATTTGTGCATTTGGTATCCAAGGGATTCTGGTTTTGAGCTGACAACCTTTACGGATGCAGATCATGCAGGTTGTAAACTAGATTGTAAGATTACTTTAGCAGATAAGTTGGTTAGTTGGACATTGAAGAAGAAAATTTGTGTTTGAACAACGACTGTGGAAATAGAATATGTAGCTGCAGCCAGTTGTTGCTCACAAGTTTTGTGGATGAAGACTCAATTGAGCGATTACAGATACACATTTAACAAAGCCCCTATCTATTGTGATTCTAAGAGCGCGATTTTCATAATTGCTAATCTGGTTCAGCACTCAAAGACAAAACACATTGACATCAGATATTATTTCATTAAGGAACATATTGGAAAAGGATTAAGCCAGATGCACTTCGTCCAAACAGATTATCAACTTGCTAATCTTTTCACTAAACCTCTTGATGATAATAGCTTCAAATTTATTGTTAGCAAATTGGGTATGCTTATTCTTTCTATTTGAAGCACACACACACACACACACACACACACACACACACACACACACACATATATATATATATAGGGGCTTAATCAAATGAGAACTAGTTAGTTCGTGGTAACCGTGAGATCCAATATGAGCCAATCATTTTAGATAATTAGTGTTATTTACTAAAATAAAATAAAGGGTAAATTGGTAATTTAGTTTGTTGACAGCCCATACTTAAAACCCTAAAAATTGTTCCAGCCGCCATCCTAGTTCAACAAAGCTCTCCATCGGATCTGTGGGTTCATCTTCTCCGACGATTTGGTCCTTGCCGGCTAGAGGAAGCCATAGAGAGGAGAACCACGACAGTAACATTGTGTTTATTTTAGGTACCATAATGGCATCACAATTTGCTTTCTTGACAGGGATGACCTTTGTGCTTTCATGGTCCTCGTCGGCACCGTTTTGGTCTACAACACCACCGCCAATAGTTCATTTACCACCGGCGGCCATTCCCGCCCCCTCCCTCGACCACAAAGAAAGGAGACCATTACTGGGCTTCGGCATTGCCATCGGAACTCCTTCATTTCATCAGGATAGAAGTTACAAGCGGTGTCATTACAAGAGTTAAGAAAACCGGGCATGCTATCGAAATACATCAAACGGTCAATAGTACAAGCATGCCTAGCTATTACATGAGCCGACCCATTGGCGAGTCGGTTGATCCAATGAACGGAAATGTGGTCCTTCGAGTTAAGAATGTGACGAATGTCGTTGATGATGTGGCCAAACTCCGAGACGTCCACGAAGGTGCCGTAAATGGCATCCACGACACACTTTTCATCGGATTCAATTATAACATGATTATCGTTGCGACTAATAATCCAATGAATGGCATCACGAATAGCAAGGGCCTCGCATTCCCTCGTGCTCGGAACGAAAGAACAAGGCGAAGCAAAAGCCGAGACATAAGCACTCGAGTTGTGACGCAAAACGGCTCCAAAACCCGCTTTTTGGCTAGAGTCAAAAACAGAGGCGTCCACGTTACATTTGAAGAACCCAACGCGCGGCGGTTGCCAACAAGGAACGAGAGGGGTTTCAGAATGAATTGAAGGGTGCGAGGAGGATTTAGCCGAAACCCTCCAATCTGAAAGCATAAGATTGGCTCGATTAATTACCGAAGAGGAGTCGCGAGGGCCGGTATTCCAAAGAACGTCATTTCGTCGAAACCAAATGCTCCACAAAATCATGAGAAAATAGTCATGGGTTTGACTTTGGTTGTCGCGGATAAAATTAACGACCAAATCATGGAAGGAGTTGGACGAAAGGAGTAGCTCCTCGATGATATTTCCAAGACCTGCCTCGTTCCAAATTTGACTAGTCAACGGGCATCCGACCAAAGCGTGCGAAGTATTTTCCAAATCTTGGTTACAAATGGGGCAACTAGACACGGTCCCAATACCTTTCGATTGAAGGGCGTGACGTGTAGGTAGAACATTTTGAATGGATCTCCAATAAAATAATTTCACCTTATTTGGGATGTTGGCATTCCAAAGAGAATTCCAATCGCCGCTCAAAAACAGGTGAGAGGACGAGGCAATATGTTCAGTGATAGATCGATAGCTAGATTTGACCGAATAAATTCCGTTAAGCTTCCAATGCCAAATGAGGGTGTCCTCTCGGTTGAGGATTGGAGGAGGAAGATTGGTAATTTTAATACAATCCTCATGGGAAAATAAAACATTTATAAGCGCAACGTTCCAACCTCGAGAAAGCGGGTCCACAAGATCGTGGACAGTCAAAAGTGGCGAGAATTGTCCATCGGGGTACTAACAGAGAATCTGTAACGTCCCAAAAATTACAAGCAAATTTAAATTTTTAAATAAACATTTCATTTATAACAACTCATTAAATGATCCCAACGTTTCGTTTGTAAACTCATAATTAATATCTTCATAATAACAACCAGCGGAATAAACGTTTAATTATTAAAAACCATAAAGCAACCAGCTCTCCTCGCGCGCCAGTGTGTACTCGTCACGCCTTGGAGCCGCCCGTACCTGAAACCACAGTTTATTGGGAAAGGGTAAGCACGAAGCTTAGTGAATTCAACACCATAAGTAACACAGTTATTTCCACACCACCATAAACAGATAATTGCAAATAAACAGCATACAAGTCTACGAACAAATCATAAACATGCATACTCACACCACCCCACCTAATAGGCATACGTCGGTCCCACCGACCACACGACAATCGTTCAAACGCAACCCGGCACCCCCGGGTTCATACGCCACCCGCGTATACAACCTTCGGTCCCACCGAATTACTACCCCACCCGCGTATACAACCTTCGGTCTCACCGAATTACTACGCCACCCGCGTATGTGACCCTCGGCCCCGCCGAACTCCTACGCCACCCGCGTAGTCACAACAATAAAGGTCCGACTAGACACCCCACTATTTAACCCCGCATCAAAAGCAAATAGAACTACCACATACATACACAACGTAATGTAAAAATAACCGACATTAGTTATAGTGAGAGAACTCACCTCGAATGCGCGCCTAGCTCAACAATACAATTTCAAGCTTCCCAATTACGGTCACTTCCCAGCACCTAAACGCACGTTAAAACGTATCAATACGAGACCCGGACCCTACGACACGACGCCCGCTTAAACCGTCACTAAAACTACTTCCCGGTATCGCCAAACAGGTCTGTTCGGGACCTGTTTCGACCTCCTTAAACCCTGTAAATCCTCAATATTATTACATGGTCAGAAATTACTATGAGATAGGGTTCCAAGGACGTATTATACACCTCCTAACGATTTTTCTACATTTTATTATGAATTAATTACGAACTACCACAAAAACTGTCCGTTTTCGGACCAGCTGCGCAAACAGCCCAAAACAGCCTAGCAACGGGCTTAATCAGACTTTCGGCAAAACAAGAAAAACCTCCCCAACTCAAAATGGGAACTTTGGGCACCAATTTCACGTCAAAACTAGTTACGAATGAAAAGTTAAGGCTTTCGCAAGATCAAGGCAGATTCCAAAAATTTTCGCATGAAATGACGAATCACCGAACTTGCGACCACTTTTTCGCCCAGCTAGAGACCGAACCAGTGTTCCGCTAAAACACGGAAAACGTGCCCGACGCCGAACTTGAACCGTGGGCGCCAGTTTCGGCTCTAACGGATTTACGACGGAAAAGTTATGATCAAACGAAAACTGGACAGCACACTTAGAATTTACCTAAAATGACGATTTTGGATTCGATTTTAAGTTCTTCGCGTTTAGATTTACCACTAAGGTTTAACCAACTAAACAATCAATGGCTAAACTAACCCAAGTACCACCTACTGCCATCTCAGGCAGCGGTGGCCGGCGGCGGCGAGCAGGCGGCAGCCACCCCGGTGGTGGTGGCGGTTCGGTGCCTAAACCGACGAGAATAAACAATGCACGCCCTCCCCCACCCCCGACTCAGCCCCGACCCACCTGCACCTTCCAGCCACTGCAGCGGTGGTGTACGGCGGCCACACACGCTGCCGGCAGCCATGGCCGCTGCGGCGGTGGTGGTTTCGTGGTGACTCCGTGACAGCGAAAGAAAAGAAGAAAAAAAAACATAGGAACGTACCGATCGGCGACGGCCCAGCAGCACTCCGACTGGACTCCGGCTTCCGATTCGTTCTCACCTTCCCTCCCTCTCTCGCCGGAGATTGCTAGCGGCGGCTGCTGTTTGTTTCGCGGTGCGCGACGACAGCGGCAAGGAAGAGAACGGCTTGGATGATGGCAGCGATGGTCGTGAACAAGGAGAAGAGAATAGTAGGGTTTTTGGGGTGATTTTTGTGTTGAGAGGCTGATTTAACGTGAATGTGAGCCAATGAGAAGGAGGGATCGGTCCATGGGCCGATCCCATGCATTACTCACCCCAAATGCACAAACAGCCCCTGAGGTTACAGTTTTTTCCACATTAGGCCCCTTAACTACCACTTTTAACCTTTGGCTTTTCCGTCACATTCCGTTACCATACAAGAAAAAATTAAATAAGTAAAAACGTAATTTAAAACCATACCGGAACACGGGCTTTACAACTCTCCCCCACTTGGATTAGACTTCGTCCTCGAAGTCTCTGCCTACGAATAGCTCCGGATAGTTCTTCCTCATCTCAACCTCAGGTTCCTAGGTTCACTTGAGACCCCTTCTAAAACTTCACGAATACTTTCCTTACTAACGTACTCCTTCTAGGACACTGAGATTATGATCGATAGAACACTTCACTAATTGAAATCATTCCTAGCCAAGCGACTTCGGTTGTCCCCCAACCTTAGATATTCCATACACCCCGAGTCAATTTCAAACTCTAACCCTTCTAAAGCTGCTCACAGTATACCCTACAGGATACTCGACTACGATCATTCCTACCCTTAACTGTCGATTAACTTCCACGAATTCTAATAGACTCCAAAGATTTTCAATAACTTATATTAACAAAACATCGACCCCCTGCCGAACATCTGTCCAACCGATTACAATAACAAACATCGGCCACCCGCCGAACATCGGTCCAACCGATTACAATAACAAACATCGGCCCCCCGCCGAACATCGGTCCAACCGATTACAATAACAAACATCGGCCACCCGCCGAACATCGGTCCAACCGATTACGATAACAAACATCGGCCACCCGCCGAACATCGGTCCAACCGATTACAATAACAAACATCGGCCACCCGCCGAACATCGGTCCAACCGATTACAATAACAAACATCGGCCACCCGCCGAACATCGGTCCAACCGATTATAATAAATCACATAAGCGTGGTATTATCCTAGACACTAACACAATTAGATATCCCCCACAATCAAGTCAACTAACACACACGTAGGTCATTCCCTTAACCGTTACTACCCGGCCTACATTACCAACACGCATGGAATACCCAACCTCCCACCGTCGACGTATCCCCCACACTCGCTCTACAAAGCTAATTTATCTGAACCGAGGATACACCCTGACGCCTACCTCTCAGGTAACGCCTCAGGGCCCCTCACATCGGAATTACCTCCCAGGTAAGTGCCCACAACTATATCCTCCTAGCACCTACTAGAAAGCCTAGGCTATAACACCTGAACACCGGGGCCTCAGCCCGAGATACCCAACCGACCACTACAAGTGCCTATCTCGGATTGTCTCCCTCACCCAAACGTGTAAATACTCGACATGTAATGAATGCCAAACGGTGCGACAAAACAATTCATCAACAAGACTCCACCTCGAGTCATTAAAACCGGGCAATTAGCCCATGACTAACTCCAAGTCAAAACCGAGCAAAATGCTCCACGCTTGCTAGAATCATAAGTCGGTCAAAAACGCGTTTAAATAAAGTCTAAGCAAGCAATACTCTAAAATCAACATTAGTCCCAAACTCAACACGGGTTAAACAAAAGAGTTTTCCAAAAGGACTCACACCCTTAAAATTCTCAAAATGACACATAACACTTAAAAAAAACGAATTTCCCAAATGGTTTACAAAATCATTTACAAAATGTTTTCAACGTCAAGATTTTTTTTTCATTTCAAAAAGACCGTAAGAAATAAAACCACTATTACCAGGTCGGTAGTTACGCAAAAATGGACACGCTCGTCCCACATATGAAAATCATTTCATTGCGGCTTAGTTTACTCACAAACGTAAAGCGAAATAAATAATTTCTTTGAAAATGAACCGTCACGGTTCTAGTTTGAATTGACCCATGAAATGTATTTAAAGTAACCGCTCGACCTTACAGCGGGTGCAACAAAAGTGTGCACATGATTTCAAAGTCAGTTCCACGACGTTTGACCCCAAAATTTCTCTTTTTAAACATAAGATGTCGTGGCACAGGGTTTACCGACAAATTTTTCGCGCGTCGGCTAGTTATACAAAACGATGAAACGACTTACAAATATATTTTTGTCAAAACACAACCGTCTCGTGTAAGTTTCAAACTTAAGGATAAAAACCAATCCGTTTCCATCATTTGAAAATATCGACTAAAACCTCATAAAATCTCAAAAGGTGGGGTTCTTTAAATTGATTTCCGAGATTTCCCCAAAAGGTCACATAAACAAATAAGATATGCACCTCGTGAAATTAAACTCACACGACTCAACACGCCGTAAAACAAAACTTAATTTAACGAAATCATTCGAAAAGCTTTATACAGACATCGTGGAATGTAACTTTCCGCCTCAACTCTAACATATGTGGAGGAGTTCCAATGTTAAAGTCACAAGCCGTAGCCACTTTCCCGACATTTTAAACACCACAAAACACGGATATCATCTTACCCGGAAGAACCGTTGAAAAAAATAACGAAATGAGACAAATTCTAACAAAGTTTGCACTCCCGTGATAAAACGATTTCATACACTTCCAAAACCATATTTCAAAATCTTGTGTGTGTGCTGAACATTTCTCAAAATTCCAAAACACCATCCATAAAATGATTTGAAACACAAGAATTTGTTAATGCAATCTTATTTTCAAAATCCACTTTGTGCATGACTTAGTCGGTATTCTACGTCTCGACTCCTACTCCTCCAAATCTCTCCGGTCCACTAACGTCATCCAAACATTTAAACCTCTTAGGCAAGTTGGGAAATTACGCCAAATAATCCCTGCGATTTTTCCTCAAATCAAAGTCGGCTCTATAAGCCTATGATTCTAGCACAATCCTCCCTCTTGACCCGAAATGGTCTACTTAAAACAAACATTACATCAGCAACCTCACGCACAAGTGGACAGCCTAACCGTCCCATACTACGGCCCAAACGCTCACTAAAAGTATGAGGCACGAAATAATGGGTAGCCCCGCTATCAAACATTGCCACGGTGGGCACCGAGTTAACTAAGAACGTACCTGTCACCGTTTTGAGCGTGGCCTGTGCCTCATCCCCATCAGTAGCCCTCGGATTCGGGCAGCTGGCCTTCACGTGACCCATCTGGTTGCAGTTAAAACAGACCCTTTGTGGTTCCCTGCAGTCGCGACCGTAGTGCCCCACCTGGCCACACTGGAAGCATTTGTCATTTCTCCTTCCGCTACCATCCTTGGTTTTAAACCCACCGCTCCTTTGGTTCAAGAGCGAGTCCGAGAACCTTGTTCTCTTTGGAACCGCCGATTCTGATGCAACGGTCTGCGCCATTTTCCTCTTCTTAGTATGTCCCTCTAACTCGAGTCCTTGTCCCCGAGCAGTCTCCAACATCATTACTACCTCATCACGAACGGCGGTAATAATCTCGGGGATTGCCTCCCTAATAGCATTCTTTACTTCAGCCGCGATCAACTCACGCATCTGCTCAATAGTGAGTTCAATACTAGCATTCGGTTCAACATCGTTGTTCCTCCTTGTGATGGCCATTCTAGAGAGAAGAAAATACAACGAGTTATTAGTACCTAATAACTCACACCAACAACACTCACGCTCAACTCCTTGGATTCCTCGCGACTTTCCCGACTCGAGCACTGATCCTGTGCTTCCGGTAGTAGGAGCTCTACCACTACCTTCCACACCTATCATCGCTCGTTCCGAGTCCCATCCCGAGGGGTCCAAGTAGTTTCTCGCCGCAACTGCACACATATGCATGCACCGACATATATACTCACTCTTCCTAGCTCCCTAGGAATTCCATCCCAACCACTACCATTGCTACTACCGAATCCCCACTAATCATAAAGAGTGGCCTCGCGAATACCCGATTACATGCAGGGCAAAACAAATAGACATTCGAATACAAGATTCTATCCTAGAACGGTTGGACTCAAACAAGAGCTGCGCAATAGAACTAAATCGAATATTCTAAGGCTATAAGTCTCTTACTGCATACAACCTAGAGGGTATCCACTTAGTAACCTATCATAATTAGCATAAAATTCCTAATAGCAAGCAGTCCAACATACCGCATAGTGTCAACAACAGGCAATCTAGCATGCATACTCTATGATCTAGAAAGCAATAAAACACTAAGCATTGTACCTTTCCCTTCGGCTCCGGCTGACTGTACACACTGCGCCCTCGATCACCGTTCCTCGAACGGGTTTTTACCCTTTTCTTTTATTCCCAAAAAGGTTTAATAAAGAATTTGAAAATTTTCCCAGCCGCAACTTGAGACAAAACACACCGAGGTGCGTTTGATTCACTCAAGCTGTGCTCTGATACCAAGTTGTAACGTCCCAAAAATTACAAGCAAATTTAAATTTTTAAATAAACATTTCATTTATAACAACTCATTAAATGATCCCAACGTTTCGTTTGTAAACTCATAATTAATATCTTCATAATAACAACCAGCGGAATAAACGTTTAATTATTAAAAACCATAAAGCAACCAGCTCTCCTCGCGCGCCAGTGTGTACTCGTCACGCCTTGGAGCCGCCCGTACCTGAAACCACAGTTTATTGGGAAAGGGTAAGCACGAAGCTTAGTGAATTCAACACCATAAGTAACACAGTTATTTCCACACCACCATAAACAGATAATTGCACATAAACAGCATACAAGTCTACGAACAAATCATAAACATGCATACTCACCCCACCCCACCTAATAGGCATACGTCGGTCCCACCGACCACACGACAATCGTTCAAACGCAACCCGGCACCCCCGGGTTCATACGCCACCCGCGTATACAACCTTCGGTCCCACCGAATTACTAAGCCACACGCGTATACAACTTTCGGTCCCACCGAATTACTACGCCACCCGCGTATGTGACCCTCGGCCCCGCCGAACTCCTACGCCACCCGCGTAGTCACAACAATAAAGGTCTGACTAGACACCCCACTATTTAACCCCGCATCAAAAGCAAATAGAACTACCACATACATACACAACGTAATGTAAAAATAACCGACATTAGTTATAGTGAGAGAACTCACCTCGAATGCGCGCCTAGCTCAACAATACAATTTCAAGCTTCCCAATTACGGTCACTTCCCAGCACCTAAACGCACGTTAAAACGTATCAATACGAGACCCGGACCCTACGACACGACGCCCGCTTAAACCGTCACTAAAACTACTTCCCGGTCTCGCCAAACAGGTCTGTTCGGGACCTGTTTCGACCTCCTTAAACCCAGTAAATCCTCAATATTATTACATGGTCCGAAAGTACTATGAGATAGGGTTCCAAGGACGTATTATACACCTCCTAACGATTTTTCTACATTTTATTATGAATTAATTACGAACTACCACAAAAACTGTCCGTTTTCGGACCAGCTGCGCAAACAGCCCAAAACAGCCTAGCAACGGGCTTAATCAGACTTTCGGCAAAACACGAAAAACCTCCCCAACTCAAAATGGGAACTTTGGGCACCAATTTCACGTCAAAACTAGTTACGAGTGAAAAGTTAAGGCTTTCGCAAGATCAAGGCAGATTCCAAAAATTTTCGCATGAAATGACGAATCACCGAACTTGCGACCACTTTTTCGCCCAGCTAGAGACCGAACTAGTTTTCCGCTAAAACACGGAAAATGTGCCCGACGCCGAACTTGAACCGTGGGCGCCAGTTTCGGCTCAAACGGATTTACGACGGAAAAGTTATGATCAAACGAAAACTGGACAGCACACTTAGAATTTACCTAAAATGACGATTTTGGATTCGATTTTAAGTTCTTCGCGTTTAGATTTACCACTAAGGTTTAACCAACTAAACAATCAATGGCTAAACTAACCCAAGTACCACCTACTGCCATATCAGGCAGCGGTGGCCGGCGGCGGCGAGCAGGCGGCAGCCACCCCGGTGGTGGTGGCGGTTCGGTGCCTAAACCGACGAGAATAAACAACGCACGCCCTCCCCCACCCCCGACTCAGCCCCGACCCACCTGCACCTTCCAGCCACTGCAGCGGTGGTGTACGGCGGCCACACACGCTGCCGGCAGCCATGGCCGCTGCGGCGGTGGTGGTTTCGTGGTGACTCCGTGACAGCGAAAGAAAAGAAGAAAAAAAAACATAGGAACGTACCGATCGGCGACGGCCCAGCAGCACTACGACTGGACTCCGACTTCCGATTCGTTCTCACCTTCCCTCCCTCTCTCGCCGGAGATTGCTAGCGGCGGCTGCTGTTGGTTTCGCGGTGCGCGACGGCAACAGCAAGGAAGAGAACGGCTTGGATGATGGCAGCGATGGTCGTGAACAAGGAGAAGAGAATAGTAGGGTTTTTGGGGTGATTTTTGTGTTGAGAGGCTGATTTAACGTGAATGTGAGCCAAGGAGAAGGAGGGATCGGTCCATGGGCCGATCCCATGCATTACTTACCCCAAATGCACAAACAGCCCCTGAGGTTAGAGTTTTTTCCACATTAGGCCCCTTAACTACCACTTTTAACCTTTGGCTTTTCCGTCACATTCCGTTACCATACAAGAAAAAATTAAATAAGTAAAAACGTAATTTAAAACCATACCGGGACACGGGCTTTACAGAATCCCGAGTCATCTTTGAGCCAAGGATCTTTCCAAATATTTATAGATTGACCATTACCAATTTTCCACCGGAGGCCCGATTTGAGGACAATTTGCGAATGCCAAATACTTCTCCAAATGAAACTAGGAGCATTTCCCAATTAGGCCGTCATGAAGTTACCGTGAGGGTAATATTTTGCTTTGATGAGGTGCCCAATAAGGGAAGACGAGTTTTGAACAACTCTCCAACCTTGTTTACAAAGCATAGCGAGATTGAAGTCGGTAAAATCACGAAACCCGAGACAACCAAATTTTTTCGGGGTGCAAAGTTTATCCCAAGAGAACCAAGTGATGGAGCGGTTGCCGTCGGGTTTATGGCCCCATCAAAAGGAATTAATCATTTTCTCGAGGTTTTGGATGACCGAGCTCTGTAGAAGAAACACATTCATATAATAAACCGGAATGGCTTGGGCGACGACTTTAATAAGCGTGAATTTTTCGGCGGAGGATATGGGTTTTTTGCTCCAAGATTGAAGCTTAGCCCAAAGTCTATCACGAATATGCCGGAAAATAAACTTTTTTGACCGACCCACAAGGGAGGGTAGTCCCAAATATCGGCCCGTGTTGATTGGGTTATGAATCCCAAGGATATGGGAGAAAACATGCATAAGATCGGGGGCCAAGTTGATACTTCCCATGATACCCGATTTTGCATAATTAATGGCTTGACCCGACGCTTCCTCATAAGTTGTAAGCATGTCTTTGAGGTGTCTGATTTCGTCGACCGAGGCCCTACAAAAAAAAAAGCATCATCCGCGGAAAAAAGATGAGTATAGACGGGCGCCTTTGGTCGCTTTACTTCCATGGATCTGGCCAATCAAGTCCTCGTGGTTCAAAAAAGACGAAAGGCCTTCCATGCAAATAATAAAGAGGTAAGGAGAGATGGGGTCACCTTGATGAATACCTCTTTTCGGAAAGATAGGCCCAACCATCTCGTTGCTGACTTTAAAAAAATCCTTGACGGAATCGACGGTCATCATAATCATGTTGACCAATGGGGAGGAAAAGCCAAAGCAATAAGCATGTGTCGCAAAAAGTCCCAATTTAAGCGGTCGTAGGCTTTGCTAATGTCAATTTTAAGAGCCACATCCCCCATCTTTTTCTTTTTTTTTTGCGTTGCATGGAATGAAGCATTTCAAAGGCAATAATGAAATTGTTGGGTCACCAAAGATTTGAAATTGACTCACCGACGCTTCTCCTAAATCTCACTTAGAATATTTTAGCTTGGTTCTTTACAATGACTTGTACAAGATAACAAATGTTCGGTGAAGTCGAAGATCAACCGAAACCAAGCTTGAAGATATTCTCATTGTGGAAATGAAGAATAACTTTCTCAACAAACATCAAGTCATTGTCCACCGATGGTCTTCATACATCGGTGGACATCTCCCATCGATCCATCTCTTGGTCGGTCAAAATGAGTCCCACCGACGAAAGCTTCAAATCGGTGGGATCTCATATATCTTCATATATGCTTTTCTTCAATAGTGACAAATCCCAAAACACTCTCATCGGTGGAATATTTCTTGGAAGACACATCAAGAAGATCATTTATTATGAGACAATATCTATTGCCAGGTAAAAGTGATTATTTGTCGTTTTATCCATTATGAGATAAAGTCTCAATCAACATGGGTATTCTTCCTAGTACCAAGGAAAAAGATGAAAATGACACATCAACTTTTTAGAAGTCAACACCTACTTTGAATCTCCTGATGACAAGTGTCCTAAGCATTTAATGCTACTCACACTATAAAAGGAGGAAGAAGCTCCCCATGCAAACTACGCTTTCTGAAGAAATTCTCTCAGTGCAAGATTGCTTCATCCTTGAGAACTTGATAGCTTTGATCTTTGTGTGCTTAAAGTTGTTTTGTTAATTCTGTTTGCTTTGTGATAGATTGTTAAAATAGTTTAACTGTTCTTTTCTGCAACAATCTTTAGTTTTTCTATGTGTAATTCTTGTTGAAGTTTTTCAATAAAAGAATTAAATTAAGTAAATTTTGAGTACTGTATTCACCCCCCCCCCCCCCCCCCCCCCTTCTACAATACTTGTTAAGCCATCTGGGACTAACAAGTGGTATCAGAGCAGAAAGTTTAATTCATAAACTTGATCTGCAATGGATGCCTCTTCCTCTTCAAATAATGAAATCACTTTCAAAACAATTTCTCTGAAAATGGCTCTATAGCCAAACCCCCAAAGTTTAATCCCAACAACTTTTCTCTGTGGAAAAGCCGCATGATGATATTCATGGAAGGAGTGGATACTAGATACCCAACCATTCTCAAAGAGGGACCCATTATCCCTAGAGTCTGGGCTCGCTATGAAACGCAGAGAGTTGGCAAGGAAAGTGCTGATAAAGATGTCTCTGATGATTCAGATGATTCTTCTGATGAAGAAAAATCCAAAGCTACTGGTCGCTATATTTTGAAAAATCCTAAGAAGTATATTGATGAACAAAAACGTCTGGTTTCTCTTGACTCTAAGGTTAGGGCAATTATTGCACTCTCTCTTCCTGATGAGGTCTACCACTCTTTAGTGAACTTTGAATTTGCTAAAGAAATGTGGACCACTCTGTGTGTTCTGTACGAAGGTACAGAGGAAGTAAAGAAGAGTAAAAAGATTGCTCTCATCAGGAAATATGAGCTCTTTGCTCATGAGAAAGGAGAATCTCTTTCAAGATACTACAATCGTTTTAACAGTCTTCTGAATGACTTGAAGTTATTGGCCAGAACTTATGATAATGAGGAAGTCTTGTGCAAGTTCATGGATTTTCTTCCTGATATTTGGGAGAATATATGCACGTGCATCAAGACGACCAAGGATCTTGACTACATGCCCTTAACTGTCTTGTATAGAACTATCTTCAACTTTGAACAAACAAAAGTGCAAAGGAAGTCTGTCATAAAAGAGATAAAGGGCTCCTCTATAGCCCTTGTTAGTGACACTTCCAAGAAAACTCAATGTGTTCCTCGAATCACCTACCCTTCATCAGATTCCGACAATGACAGCCAGAACAACTCTACCCACCAAACGGAGGCATATCTGAGTGATGCCGATGATGAAGGTGAGGAAACCTCGGTTGAGCAAATATCTGATGAAATGGCTATGTTGGATAGTTTCAAGAACAAATCTCACTCTTCAACCAAACCTAGAACTTTCAGAAAACCCTTCTCTTCCACAAAAACTCCCTCTTCTAATAAGTCAAATGAGGAGTGTTTTAATTGTGGTAAGAAATGACATTTTGCATCTGAGTGCAGAAGTAAACGTGCTGTAAAATCTAGGACCACATCCTCTGACAAGTTTTCTTCTATGTTTGAGAAACCCAAAAATAACTCCTCCAGATCAACCTTTTCTAGAAAAGGTACTCAACCATCTTCTCAAGATCATCAAGAACGTGCTGAGAAGTACAAGGCCAAGTACAAGAAAGAGAAAGAAAGAAATGGGGGTCTTCTCAGAAAAGGAAAGGGGCTCAAGGCATAAATTCATGATTGGGATGAAGAGGAAACTTCTGATAGTGACAAAGATTCTCCAAACATGTGTTTCATGGCCATATCTGAAGATATGGAAGATTCAGAAAATGCAGTCTCTCCGATGGCTCTGGTGTCAACTGGGTTCTCGGCATCATATTCTCAGGTACATCCTTTTAACTCTATGACTAAGACTGAAAAAATTGATGCCTATGAATCCTTAACTAATGACTTCTATACTATGAAGGATGCCAAGAAAAGAAAATCTGCTCAAGTCAAAAATCTTTCCTCTCAACTTGAAATCTGTATGTCCAAACTTGAAAAGTTTGAGGAAATCAAAGCTGAGCTTGAGGACCTGAAAACCATAAATCGCCTTATCTTAAAAGAGAAAAACAAGCTTTTTAAGAGACTCAAAAGAGAAAAAGAGACTGTTAGAAAATGGACTAGTTCTTCGAAAAATCTTGAGAAAATCTTTTAAAACCAAATCTCTTGTGATAATAAATCTGGTTTAGGCTTTGGAAAATCTATTTTGAACCCTCTTCTCATGCTCTTGCCTCTACCTCTAGTGTATGGCATGATTCCCCAAAGTCAAGCTCAAGTGACTCTGTTTCTTTAAACTCAGATGATTTAAATGAAGCTTTAAAATTCAGAATGTTTATAAAAGCCAAAGAATATTCCTCTGTCCAAAACATTGAGACACAAGATTCCAATGATGTTTCAAAACCCATTCATGATCTCTTGAAAGATTTAACCATTGATGAAGTCTCTTCTCCTGATTCTTCAAAATCAAAGATCTTCCAAAATGACAAAAGTTTCAAACAAACCTTGAAGAGGGTCACCTAAAGTGGGTCACCTACTATGCAATAAAAACATGGATAAACACAAATACCCAAAATAACACATTTCGGTGACGGGGGAGACCCGTATACATTGCACGTGACGGAACACTAAAGTGGGTCACCTACTATGCAATAAAAACACCCACGTGGATTACTCTCGTAAACTGATCTCAATCACTCCAGATCTATTGCCTGCGAGACTATTGGTCCCCCAACTTCAACCACCCCAGGTCTATACATTGGGTCACTCCAAATCCACAACAGCACATTAGGGATTACACCTTACTGCCCATGAGACGACGCCCGAGTATATGGGTCCACGCCTTACTTATCATGGAACCCGCTGCCTATCCCGTGCTAAGAACATATGGAATTACACCTTACTGCCCATGAGACGATGCCCGACCATATAGGACCACCCCTTACTTATCATGAAACCTGATGCCTATTCCGTGCTACAAAAGAGAAACTATCGTCTCGTAAACTGGGGAAACTCAAAAGACTATGGATCCATAGCTAACAAGGTCTATAACATACACGACCCCAAATCAATAAACAGATGCATTCAAACATGCAATTCCCCAATAACGTAAATCATGATCAAGACTCAACTTGAGCTATCAAAACTGGACAAATGTCCCCAAGACTTAATAAAATCCAATACCGAGCAATAAGGTCAACTGAGTCAAAAGATAGTTCACAAAAAGTCATAAAATGACATCAAACATAGCAACACACACCTTTGCCAAGAAATACTTTGAATCCGTGAAAACTCGAAATAAAACTTAAGGTTGGGAACCCTCTTTTCCAAAGGACTCACACCATCACATTTTCAAATCATCCCATGATGTACTAAACGCATATTTCCAAGATATACACAAATGAATTTTCATAAAAAGTAGACTCCATTTATAACATAAATCCATAACCCATTTTCGTTTATGATTTATCTATCACATTTTTCCAAAAACTCCAATGTAAGTGTTTTACCATATTTACAACCATAAATACTTCAAAGTGTCAAAACCCGCCAAATAATTCAACCGTAGATAATTTTCATGTAAAACACATAAGTATTTGGAAAAATAACATTTTGGCATGTACAAAGTTTTCACAAAACAACTTGAACTCACATTGCTAGGTTTAGGCTAAATCTAGATTTTCCCATACGTAAGCTCCTTTGAAGCAACTTGCATCTTCAAGCCAAAATCTCCAAAACCTAGATCCATAATTTTCCAACCATCAATAACCCGATCCAACCATGTACAATCAGTCCCAAAACATTTATCATCCAAAAAACCACAAATATACCAAACCCTAATCTTCTTAGATGAAGGAGGAAAAGATCACCTCAACCAACCACCACCAAAATCATCCAACAATACCACAAAATAGAAAGAAGATGAAATCAACAACAACCTAGCATTTGGGTAGAGGAATATTACCTTTATCACATGAATCTCCAAACAAAAGCTCGTAATCACCCACAAAAGCTCTAAGCTTCCATATCTTCAACAATGGTGAAAAGTAGGTTTAGTTTGGTGAAGAAATGAGGAAGAAGAGGAGAAGGGTTTGTGTTCTTGAGGAAAATCGGCTGAGAGAGGGAGAGAGAGACTGGGTTAGGGTTTGAGAGTGAAAATGAGGAGAGAGGGCTTAAAATACCCAAAGTGTTTCATCAGACAGGTCGCGGACGTCTGCATGGTCCTTCGCGGACGTCCGACCTTGGCCGAACTGATTCCCCCCAAAAATTTATGTTGCTTCCGCGGATGATATGCAGAAGTCCGTCCTTCATGGACGTCCAGCATGAGCCTCTCGCGGACGTCCATGGCCCCAATTTTGGTCCTCTAATATTCGGGGTGTTACACTTAGTCAATCGGTAAGTACTCAACGATCACTGACTCTATTTTTCCACAGACTACACCACTTATCGGTGAGCGCTTTTAACACCGATGCCTTTCACTTATCGGTGAGCATTCCCTTCACCGATATCCTCAACAGGGATCGGTGGCCAATACCTCCCCGACGTCCTCTCAGTAAGATCATTCACATCCTTATTTCACCGAATCAAATACACTCGTCGGTGACCTCTCTCTCCACCAACTACATTTTCACCGATTGCTTTAACCCTATTTCTTTGCAACACCCTTCAGGTCGGTGACCTCTCTATCCACTGACTACATTACACTGATTCCCTTTCAGTCTTATCCTACATAGATATCCATGCTGACCTCACCCTACCACCCTATTTGTCAGATAAACTTTTGACCCTCCCTATACCCATTTGCATGAAACCTCTTTTTAGCCACAAAATTTCCATCCATAATGATTACCTTTTTAAAACTCAATTCAATATTAATTTAAATCCCCTCATCTCCCACAAAACCGTTGCCGCCCACACCCTTTCAAATTCCAACCCTATAAAACCCACTCTTCTTCTCTATTCCTTCATTTCGCAAAACCTGCACACCATCTTCAACCTATATCTCCCACGATCAAACCTGCAATTTTTTCCTTCTTCTTCAAATGGCATCTTCCACCTCTTCCAAGGCTACCAAACCCACCAAGATCGTCAAGGAATCACCCACATATTTCGAAGACCTAAAGCTCAATCCTTGCAATCATGTTGCAAAGTTTGAATGTGATCCTGCTCATCCGGAATTTACCACCGTAACAAAGTTCTTGA
Organism: Saussurea involucrata; assembly: GCA_033807775.1. Classification (NCBI taxonomy): domain Eukaryota; kingdom Viridiplantae; phylum Streptophyta; class Magnoliopsida; order Asterales; family Asteraceae; genus Saussurea; species Saussurea involucrata. Next base: position 50,158,677 of record CM066317.1, on the reverse strand, counting down.
CCCGTTCTCCTCGTCTTCATGCCTTCACATGCAACCCCAAAATGAGCAAAATGCTCATTGGAAACTTCTGGTTAACCTGTGTGTACGACCCATCTAATGAAGCTATTCATGCCTCCATTCTTACTGATGAAGAAGGTGATCACGATCTCACCTTTGGTGTGGATGATGTCCGCACTGCTCTCAAGATCGAAGCCTTCTCCGAATACGAAGACATGCACGTTGACAATGCCCATGCAGAGGTGGTAAGTGCCATTGGCTACATCCACAAAACTGATGATAAATCCTCCAAATCTGCCAAAGGTTTAGGTACTCTTATTAGAAACAAAATGGGAGGGATATGGAGTTTCTTCTTCGCTCATGTTATCTACTGCCTCTCTCGCAAAACCAGTGGTCAGGATCAGTCTCCCTCCTATATCACTAAGCTTGCCCATGCACTCATTTTTCAGCGAAAAATAGACTTCGCACAATATTTTTTCACTGAACTGACTGAAGTAGTAAAACACCCAAAAACATGGCACATGGCCTATCCACGGTTTATCTCGATGATAGTTCAGCACAAGCTCGGTGCTGCTTTGGACGCTGATCGAAAGTCCAAATCTCCCAAGTTCAAGTATGATTGGTACGCTCCTATCGTTGGCCAGAAAACTCTTGATGTGGCTCCTCTTGCATCCGATCTACCACTTCGCCCAGGTATGATTACTTTTGCTCATTATCCCGATCTATTCTGGGGGGACGCCGAAATCGAAGGGTTTGTACACCCGGAGAATCCGGAGGTCTTTCCAGCCATAGTGGCCCCTTCTCCCCGTTCCCGAGTGAAGTCGGGTGGCACCAAAAAGAAAGCATCTCGGGCCACCGATACCTCTGTGTCCGCTTCCGAGACTACGCCTCCGAGAGATCCCGCGGAGGCTACCCAAGTCTCAACCCCTTCTCACAAGAGGAGACACTCTAAATCCCCTCCGAGGTCTTATCTAAAGAGGTCTCGGACACCTTCGGCCAATCCCCACATGCCAATTGTCGAATCTCAAAAATCGACAGTTGTTGAAGTTGTCCCTTCCAGGCCAAGGAAATCTGCTAAACCCCAAACCGGCTCCTCCGTGGTCTCTCAAAAGGCCTCAGTTGTGATTCAGGAGAACCCACCTTTTAACTCATCACCCGCTTCTTTGGGTGGTGCAAATGACTTTGGTTTAACAACCCGGATTCCCAAACATACTTCAAATAGCATACATTGCATAACGTCGTTAAAAACAAGAGATACATCATATAACAAATATGGTCCCCTAGTCTTTACAAACATTCAGTACATCATTACAAACGTTTACTTAGTAAATTTACATCATTACTAATAACATAGTTGTAACTACAAAACACATCATAGTCTTCAACTACATAAGTCCTCCAAAAGCTATTCGTGAATTAACCTTCTTATTTGCTCTTACTCGATCCACAACCTGGAATACATATTTTTAAAACAAAATGAGGGTTAGACCTTGAGGTCTAGTGAGAAAATCCCCGTTAGTTAAAAACCATTTGCACAAACATTATACACATAACACACATAAGAATACCAACTATGACTCATGCATCATGTATCTTTCCATCTCATTCTCTTGGCCATATTAATTGGTTGCGAGCCAACTAATCAATTTACACCACTGTACTGAATACAACCAACACCATTGTCCCTCTGTACAGCCAACACCACCGGTCCTAAGCCCGGCCAACTAGCACTCATGCAGTGTAATACTCATATAAACATAATATGCACATTATTACACTCATTCCACATATATGTATTCCAGTTTGAAAACATTTTAAGTAAACACTCACTTGTTTGCTTATAAAAAACTCTTTCCAGTCTTCCACAAAGAACTCAGCTTTCACCTTCGATTCACAGTATCTGAAACAATTAGATACAAATATCTCTTTACCAAATAGAACACACAAGACTTACTAAAGCTAAGAACTCTAGATAACTTTAATCCTCAAATGTTACTCCCAAACCTGAACTTAAGTTGAGTCCAAAGTGTAATCAGTTCTCATTCATTCCCTATCCAAGAGTCAACAAAACACAGGCTACTGGATACTCAAAAGTATCTAAACTCTCAAAGTTTGACTAATCAGCTAAAGTTTCCGGACAACACAAACTTCCCGGACAACACAGACTTTCCGGACAACATACACAATCCGGATATCACCACTTTCCGGATAACATAAACAATCCGGATAACATCCGGACACCAAAACAATCCGGATACCATCCGGTATGTCATTTTAACCGGAAACTTAAGGAAAAGAGGAACTTACCGGGTACTTGAATCGTCCGGACACCAGTAAGCAAAACTACCGGACACATTCAACAAAACTACCGGACACTCTCATTCTATCCGAAAATCACTGACTGTTCATCAATTTTCTACCCAGAATTCGACTGAATCAATACCAGATATGTAATTGACTATTCTAATCCGATAGAAACATTCTAATAGCAATTACAAACATAAAATACAAAGGTACATACCTCAATTTCACTTCCAAGTACACCAATTTGAACTTCTAGCCCCAAAACCCTTCTTTCTTCTTCTTATCTTCTCAACACACACACACTAACTTCTGGATATTTTCTGAGTTATGAAAATATCTGGAATTGAAAAGGGTATATATATATATATATATATATATTTTTGACCTAATTTACAATCTTAGCTTCAACTATTCAATAATGACCTAAAAACCCCTAAACTTATAATTTCACCTAAACTTACCCTAAACATCCAACTTTAAAGTTAACTAATTTTAACGGAAAGAGATTTTAACTAACGAACTTACCCGGGGTATTACATCATCTCCCCCTTAAAAGAATTCTGTCCCGGAATTCGGTTAAGCAAAAAGGTATGGGTACTTAGTTCTCATTTCGGATTCTGATTCCCATGTAGCATCCTGCCCCTTATGATGTCGCCACTGAACCTTCACTTGCTTGATCTCCTTACTGTTCCGCAAGACTTTGACTTTACTGTCTAAAATCAGTTCAGGTTCCTCCACATAATTCAACCTTTCATCAACCTGTATTTCCGGTAGAGAAACTGCCTGATCCGGCGTAACCAAACACTTCCGGAAATTTGATACGTGAAAGGCATTGTGGATTCTGCTTAACTCTGGCGGAAGATCTAACCTATAGGCTACTTCACCGATCCTTTCTATGATTGTAAACGATCCAATATACCTCGGGCTCAGTTTACCTTGTTTCCCAAATCGAATGACTCCTTTCCAAGGTGAGACTTTTAACATCACAAAATCTCCAACTTAGAATTCTAACGGCTTTCGGCGTCGGTCGGCGTAGCTTTTCTGTCGATCTTGAGCCACTTTCAATCTTTCCCGAATCTGAGTAATCTTATCCGCGGTCAACTGAACTATATCTGGTCCTGCTAACTGTTTCTCTCCCACTTCGTTCCAACACAGAGGCGTTCGGCATTTTCTACCATACAAAACTTCAAACGGTGCTGCTTGTATACTGGAATGATAACTGTTGTTGTAAGCAAATTCTATCAGTGGCAAGTGCTTATCCCACGATCCCCCAAAGTCAACAATGCAGGCCCGTAACATATCTTCCAAAGTCTGAATCATTCGTTCACTCTGACCGTCAGTTTGAGGATGATACGTTGTACTTAACTTTATATGCGTTCCCATTTCCTTTTGAAAACTTCTCCAGAATCTTGAGGTAAAACGGCTATCACGATCAGAAATAATCGAAATTGGAACTCCATGTCGAGTTACTATTTCATTGATATACAGTTTGGCTAGTCTTTCCAATGAATATGTTTCCTTTATTGGTAAGAAATGAGCAGACTTTGCCAACCTGTCAACGATCACCCAAATGGAATCAAACCCTTTCGGAGTCCTCGGTAACTTCGTGATGAAATCTGTAGTTATCTGATCCCATTTCCACATCGGTATGTCTAGACGCTGTAATTGCCCAAACGGCTTTTGATGTTCAATCTTCACCTTCTTACAAGTAAAACAATCTTCCACATACTGAGCAACACTTCTTTTTATTCCCGGCCACCAATAGAACTGTCGTAGATCTTTATACATCTTATTTGTACCTGGATAAATAGAAAAACGAGATTGATGAGCTTCTTGAAGTACCCGATCACGTAAATTACCCAGACGAGGCACCCAAATTCTATTTCCCAAACACAGTAACCCACGATCATCTGGTACAAGTGTTGTTGATATCCCTGCTAACCGTTCTGGTTTCAAGTGTTCTTCTTGAAAAGCTTCTACTTGACACTTCTTCAATTCGTCAAAGATGTTAGGTAGAAGTTCAGCCCGTAGTGCAATGGCTTTTATTGTTCCACTCCTTTCTTGCCGACTCAGTGCATCAGCTACCACATTCGCCTTTCCCGGATGATAAATAATTTTACAGTCGTAGTCATTCACCAGTTCTAACCATCTTCTTTGTCTCATATTCAATTCCCGCTGATCGAAAAGATGTTGGAGACTCTTATGATCGGTATAAATTTGACACTTAGAACCATAAAGATAATGTCTCCAAATCTTCAGCGCGAAAACAACTGCTGCAAGTTCCATGTCGTGGGTAGGATACTGCCGTTCATGATCCTTCAGTTGTCGAGAAGCATAAGCAATAACTTTCCCACGCTGCGTTAATACACATCCCAATCCCAGTTTGGAAGCATCACTGTAAACAACAAAATCATCGGAACCTTCAGGTAGTGACAGAATCGGCGCGCTACAAAGTTTCTCTTTCAATATTCAGAATGCTCAATCATGCTCTGCTTTCCATTCAAACTTTATATTCTTTCGAGTCAGCTTGGTCAAAGGCGTAGCAATACGGGAGAAATCTTGTATAAACTTTTGATAGTAGCCGGCTAAACCCAAAAAACTTCTTACCTCGGTTGGCGTCCTCGGCGGTTCCCACTTTTCAATTGCTTCTATTTTCATTGGATCAACTTGAATGCCTTTTTCAGAAATTACATGTCCCAAAAACTGAACTTCCCGTAGCCAGAATTCACATTTTGAAAATTTAGCATACAACCGTTCCTTTTTCAACAATACCAGAATCAAACGAAGATGTTGGGCGTGCTCTTCTTTGGACCGGGAGTAGATAAGGATATCATCGATAAATATAATAACGAATTTATCGAGATATGGCTTACATACTCGATTCATTAGATCCATAAAAGCAGCTGGGGCGTTCGTCAGACCGAAAGGCATTACTAAGAATTCATAGTGACCATACCGTGTACAGAAAGCAGTTTTCAGAACATCTTCTTCTTTAACCTTCAATTGGTGATAACCAGATCTCAGATCAATCTTGAAGAAATAGCAAGCTCCAACTAGTTGGTCAAAGAGGTCATCAATTCTGGGAAGCGGATACTTGTTCTTGATCGTGCGCTTATTCAGTTCCCGATAATCAATACACATCCTCATCGAACCATCCTTCTTTTTCACAAATAGAACCGGTGCTCCCCACGGTGAAGAACTGGGTCTAATGAAGCCTTTATCTAAAAGATCCTGCAGTTGCGTCATCATTTCTTTCATCTCAGGAGGTGCCAAACGATACAGTGCACGAGCAATAGGAGCGGCTCCAGGAATCAGATCTATCCCAAACTCTACTTGTCTAACAGGCGGAAGACTAGTCAGATCTTCTGGGAAAACTTCCGAAAATTCACAAACAACCGGGATATCTTCCAGCTTATTCTTTTCTAGTTTAGTATCTATCACATAAGCTAAGTAACTCGGGCAGCCTTTATTGATAAACTTACGAGCTTTCAACATAGATATAAGGCAAGACTGATGATTTCTACGGTCCCCGTAAATCACTACCGGTCCTTTCTCAGGTAAAACAACATTTATCAACTTCTTATAACAAACTATACTAGCCTGATTCTCGCCTAACCAATCCATTCCCACTACCACATCAAACTCGATTAATGCTATTGGAAATAACTGAATAGGTACTCCACATCCATCTATGTTTATCACACAACTATCAAATACCTCTTTAACCGATACTTGATTATCATTAGCCGTATCTACCATTAATGCATGATCTAACACTTTAGGCTTTAAATGCATATAGGCAGCAAAAGAAGGTGACACAAACGATCAGTTTGCACCGGAATCAGATAACACTTTAGCACGTGTAGAGTTTATTCAGAATGTACCTGTAACCACATCAGGAGTCTCATCTGCTTCTTTCTTTGTCATCTGGAAGGCACGACCCCTTGCTCTTGGTACTTCTGGCCTTGGTACTACCGGTCTAACACCCGTTGGTCTTACTGACGTACCACCCTGCTGTACTCTCCCCAGTGGACAATCGGACTGAAGGTGATCAGGAGAATTGCATGAGTAACAAAATCTAACTACCCGACAGTCTCTAGGAATATGACCGATCTTTCCACACTTATAACAATTTCGAGGATCAAGTTGACAACTTCCTTGATGAAAACGGTGGCACTTTGGGCAAGGTCTCTCAACTGGCCGAAAAGGCGTACGACTATCAAATCTCTGAAATTTGGACTTCTTTGGATCATACTGTGGTCCTTCCCATTTTCTCTTCCCAGCACTCTTGTCACCAGCATCTCTCCCTCTATCACGTTCCATATTTTCCGCGGCATCAACTGCGACTGAGAAGGTTTCCGGTCCCTTTGCAATCACTAGACTTCGGATTTCTAACTTTAACCCGAAGATAAACCTTTCCATCTTCAATGCCTCCGTGGCAACATAGTATTCAGCGAATCGAGACTTTTCCAGAAAACGAGCAGTGTAATCCCTGACTTATAAACTTCCCTATTGTAGGTTCATGAATTCCTCTTCCAGTTGTCTAACTGCTGCTTGAGGACATTACTGTCTTTTGAAAGCTGTTGTGAATTCTTTCCAAGTAAAAGTAGAATATACATCAGATCCTCTAGAGGTAATGAGAGCTTCCCACCAGTATAGAGCATCTGCTTTCAACATCGCGGTTCCGTATAATACTCTGTCTTCCTCAGCACATTTACTGGTTTTGAATACGGCTTCTATCTCCTTCAGCCACCTCATGGCCTTCACTGGATCCCTTTCCCATGCGTACGTTGGAGGTTTACAGCTTAAAAACATCTTATAGTCACACTTCCGTGGCACTGGTATAACAGTAGGTGTAATAGGCATCTCGTCTTCCAGATTAGGATTTGGTATTTCAGTTTCATTATGGCGAGTTCGATCGAACATAGCTTGTATACTCGCTTGTAGTCTTCCCATTTCAGCCGTCAGGTCGTCTCTTGTAACAAATTTTGTACCTTGCGACTGAACTCTGCCTCCAGTTCTGCCCCTACCTCGTTCTCCTCCTCTTCCTCTTGTCCCAACTGTTGGATTTGTTCTATTTGGATTTCCTCCTTCTTCTCTATTCGTGTTTCGAGTACCGCTTGCCATTCTGTAGATTCAGACAATATTAATATACACACAAGCACATACCCCATATAATAAGGTATTCCAATTCAAACATGTACCTGTAAGTTCACAATTACACTGGCCAAATGTAATTTGAAGTTACCTTACATGATGTTCCTTATACCTTTTATACTTAGCATCCCAAGGTTCTAATATAACAGGGACATCCTACTTCACATGCAGTTTAAGTCTAGGTACGGATACAAATACCTAAATCCCTTAAACTAGGGCTCTAATACCATCTTTAACAACCCGGATTCCCAAACATACTTCAAATAGCATACATTGCATAACGTCGTTAAAAACAAGAGATACACCATATAACAAATATGGTCCCCTAGTCTTTACAAACATTCAGTACATCATTACAAACGTTTACTTAGTAAATTTACATCATTACTAATAACATAGTTGTAACTACAAAACACATCATAGTCTTCAACTACATAAGTCCTCCAAAAGCTATTCGCGAATTAACCTTCTTATTTGCTCTTTCTCGATCCACGACCTGGAATACATATTTTAAAACAAAATGAGGGTTAGACCTTGAGGTCTAGTGAGAAAATCCCTGTTAGTTAAAAACCATTTGCACAAACATTATACACATAACACACATAAGAATACCAACTATGACTCATGCATCATGTATCTTTCCATCTCATTCTCTTGGCCATATTAATTCGTTGCGAGCCAACTAATCAATTTACACCACTGTACTGAATACAGCCAACACCACTGTCCCTCTGTACAGCCAACACCACCGGTCCTAAGCCCGGCCAACTAGCACTCATGCAGTGTAATACTCATATAAACATAATATGCACATTATTACACTCATTCCACATATATGTATTCCAGTTTGAAAACATTTTAAGTAAACACTCACTTGTTTGCTTATCAAAACTCTTTCCAGTCTTCCACAAAGAACTCAACTTTCACCTTCGATTCACAGTATCTGAAACAATTAGATACAAATATCTCTTTACCAAATAGAACACACAAGACTTACTAAAGCTAAGAACTCTAGATAACTTTAATCCTCAAATGTTACTCCCAAACCCGAACTTAAGTTAAGTCCAAAGTGTAATCAGTTCTCATTCATTCCCTATCCAAGAGTCAACAAAACACAGGCTACTGGATACTCAAAAGTATCTAAACTCTCAAAGTTTGACTAATCAGCTAAAGTTTCCGGACAACACAAACTTCCCGGACAACACAGACTTTCCGGATAACATACACAATCCGGATATCACCACTTTCCGGATAACATAAACAATCCGGATAACATCCGGACACCAAAGCAATCCGGATACCATCCGGTATCTCATTTTAACCGGAAACTTAAGGAAAAGAGGAACTTACCGGGTACTTGAATCGTCCGGACACCAGTAAGCAAAACTACCGGACACATTCAACAAAACTACCGGACACTCTCATTCTATCCGGAAACCACTGACTGTTCATCAATTTTCTACCCATAATTCGACTGAATCAATACCAGATATGTAATTGACTATTCTAATCCGATAGAAACCTTCTAATAGCAATTACAAACATAAAATACAAAGGTACATACCTCAATTTCACTTCCAAGTACACCAATTTGAACTTCTAGCCACAAAACCAATCTTTCTTCTTCTTATCTTCTCAACAAAGACACACACACACACACACACTAACTTCTGGATATTTTCCGAGTTATGAAAATATCTGGAATTGAAAAGGGTATATATATTTTTGACCTAATTTACAATCTTAGCTTCAACTATTCAATAATGACCCAAACACCCCTAAACTTATAATTTCACCCAAACTTACCCTAAACATCCAACTTTAAAGTTAACTAATTTTAACGGAAAGAGATTTTAACTAATGAACTTACCCGGGGTATTACATTTGGGGTCTCTCCCCTCGAAGGAACCGAGTTTGCACTGCACAACCTTACACCCGATTATTATGAGATTGATGATGCACAGCCTATTGGCGATTCGGGATCTCCAAACAGGGCATTTTTGGATTTCCTTTTGGAAGATACAGGGTCACCCCGAAAGCTTACCACCGACGACATCATGATCACCGACACAACAGTCTCCCCGACACATCAATCGCCCCCACCGATCCACCTATATCTGACGCACCCCTCACCACCGAAACATCCCACCCCCCGACGTTCCCCTCACCGACAGGCTCTCCCTACCGATCTCATTCCTCTACCGGCCATGAGGAACGCTCAACCTCTTATGTGGATAGCTCTTCCATATCTCCATCACCGACACGACGAACTCTATTCCCTTATCCTTAATCCGATCAACCATCCTCATCCACCATCCCCGAAGAAAGATCCCTTCCTACACTCCCCTATCACCTAATGCACCCAGATTCCAACTTCACAATGTTGGTCCATCCTCCACCACCGATATTCGTCTACCGAGTGACCTTATCACCGAAGTTCTGGAGAGTGCCTGCCAGTGTCGGATGGTGGGTACTCAGTTTGAGGCCTTCAAACAGGCCACCATCACTATGATTGCTCAAACAAGTGACAGGGTCACGGTTTTGGAAGATAGGCAACCTCAACTCTTGGAAACAACAATTCAAAGTCTGCTTCGGCCTCTTACCGAGGGCATGGCCACCTTCTCTCAAAAGTTGGAGGATTTAACCACCTCTAAGTCCAATATGGCCCTATCTGTTGTTGCTATTAAAGCCTCCACTAATTTCAAGGACTCTGAAATTGCTCGGCTTCTTGATCGAGACACTCGGCATCAGTCTCTTCGCTCTTCTCTCATCGAATCTCTTTAAAATCTTCATCGGAAGGTTGACTCTCTAAACAACAATCTGGATTGGGATTTCAATCTGGGTGATTTCGCCTTTGATAGAGATGACAGGGATAGAATTCAGCATATTCATAGCTCGGTTGATCATATTGCTGTACATTTAGGTCTGGACTCTGTGGCTATTGCTGAGGCGGAGAAAAGCCTCCCAAAGTCCCCGAAAAGGCCTTCTGTTAGGCATATTGACAGCAACAGGCCGCCATCAGACCCCACCGACAAATCAACAATTCGATTCTTCAAACCCAAATTCCCTACATCGACACCGACACCTACACCGATTACATCTTCGACACCGACTACTACAACCACACCTACCTCACCAGTGATCAAACCCACACCGACCCCATCGGTGACCAAACCCACAACAACCTCTGTTAGCCCCAAGTATCTGTTATGTAAAAGTATTGAAAATAGTTCAAGTCAGAAGACCAACAGAGATCAGACATAAGACTTGGAAGGAGTTCATCAAGAAGACCAACAGAGCTCAACAGAGCTCTGTCGAAGACTTCCAACAGAACAAGTATTTAAAAGAAGACCAACAGAGCTCTGGTAAAGTGAAGACCTCTGTCAGCCTAAGTCTCGTAGGAAATCCCAAGTGTTAGACAAGTGTCCATACTTTCCACGTATGCCCTACAAATAGGAGACACACTTTCCACGTGTCATTCTAGGGTACGATAGTACACTGCCTTCACTTTTTCAGGGCTATATATAGAGAGGTAGTGGAACAAACAATTGTAAGCTTTGGGAAGAGTAGTTTTTCCACAATTGTTTAAGCACACACTGCAGCAATCCCGAGCACTACCTCCGTACGATATTGTTGTCCTATGAGATTTCCGAACACACTTGAACATGTTCTTGGTGTGATTCATTATCAATATATGAGCAGCTTTTATATCTGATCCTGTTATCATTTTACTGTTCAATATTTGATTCTCATAGTTCATTTATCGTTTACACAATCACTCATTTTAATGGCTTTATTTAATATGCTTCCGTTGTCTATTTCACTACCATTAATATGATACAACGTGAATCTGGGAACCAACAATTGGTATCAGAGCTTCTTTGGTTTTCTTAAACCAAACGATCCAATCTACCAAGGTTGACTCACTGTTGTTGATTGTGTTTGTAAAAGCTTCATTATATACTCTGTTTTTTTACTGCTTCCTAGTCTAAACAAGCTTTCATAGCTCATATATCTGTGTTTAAAGCTTTCTAGTGTAGTTTAAACGTTTCTCTCAAAAGTTACTGTTCCATTGGTTACTGTTTAAACTCATCTTCTTGTTGAAACTCTTTTTGCAACAACTGTACTCTGTTTTTCTCAAAATGGCGAACAACGGTATAAATGCTATCTATACTGCTGGTTCTTTAACAAAACCTCCTACTCTTCTGAGAGATGAATATGCTCAGTGGAAGATCAGGATGGTTAACTTTTTCGATGGCATGGATAAAGACTTAATGCGATCTGTCACGGACGGACCATTCCAACCCATGGTTTTTGTTCCTCGTGTACCCGCAATAGGAACTACTGCTGAGATTCCAGCTCATTATGAGAATAAAACCACAGGTTTTACTGATGAGGAAAATATAAAAATGGAAAATGATTTTAAAGCAGTTAGACTACTAATAATGGCCATTCCAAACGAAATATTTCAAGAACTAGATTCATGTGTTACTGCTAAGGAAATCTAGGATCAACTTCTTAATCAACTTGAGGGTGGTATCAAGACCCAAAAGAACAGAAGGACCCAATGTATAAATGAATACAACGATTTCAAAGCACTTCCTGAGGAAACATTACAACAAACCTACAACAGATTTAATGTGTTGATCAACAAATGCAAAAAATGTGGAGTTGTTAGGTCGAAGGAAGATAACAATGTTCTGTTTTTGAAAAGTTTGAATGATGAGTGGTTAAATCTATCCATGTCTTTACAAGCTAACCAGGACTTAGATGCATGGTCTCTAACAAATGTGTATGGCACTTTGGCCGCACAAGAGAAGGATGTTGTCAAGCAAAAAGGAAAATCCACCATTGCAGGCCCAATCGCTTTAGTTTCTGATTCTAAGAAAATCACATCAGAAAAGTCAAACAGAGAGAGTTCAAACAGAGAGAAAAAGAAAGATAAGTCGGTTAAAAAGAAAGGAAAGAAAAGTTTAGTTGCAGAAAGTGATACAGAGGAAAGCTCATCAGAGGATGATGACATTCAAGCTTTTGCTCAATCTCTTCCTCTAATAACTCAGCAATTTAACAAGAGATTTGGCAATAAGTTTGACAGAAGAGGTAGATATGAGAGAAAAGAAGACAGAAGAGAATACGTTGCACCGGAACAAAGTAACAACAGAGTTACCACAGAACAAAGACAACCTCCACAAAACAAAAGAGAAAATCCACCAGCACAATAGAAGGCCGATGCTGCTCAACCCATCAATCAGAATGATGGACGTTGCTTCAGATGTGGCAAACCTGGGCACTTCTCTGTTAATTGTAGAGGCAAACTGGTAAAAGACCAAGACTACTACAAAAACAAATACAAGTACAACTACAGAGAAAGAAGCTACGTGGCTGAAATGGAGAACTGGGTTTCTGATTCATCCTCTGATGATGAACCAGAACAAGCCAACTTCTGTGGAGTTGCCGTGGATGATGAAAGTTTAGAAGAAGCTGTTGACTGGATGACTGGAGAACCAGAAATAACGAAGGGAACAACAGAAGAAGAAGATCTAGATCATGCATTTGCTCTTACCACGACAGAGTCTGACGACAGAGCGCTGGAGACCACCAGACCCAGTGCCAAGGTATGTTTATCTGAATCTAAATCTGACTCAGAGTTAGAAATGCATGTTTCTATGCTGAATGAGGAATTTCAACTTCTAAAACAAAAACTTTCTGAAGAAAAGGAACTTAGAAAGCTAGCTCAGAAGGATCTGTCCTTTTACAAGAGAGAGAAAACTCTCTTAGAACAAGAAAAGGAAGAAATCTTCAAAGAAAAATCTGAGCTAGAAATCTTGCAAAAGAAGAAAGAGAGCCTGTTTTCTGACAGAATTAACGAATATGAAAACGTTTTGAAACAGAAGTCTGAAAAATTGAAAAAGTCTGAAACAGAGAGACTTAACTCTGTTGCTCTAACTGATTATTTTCAAAGAGAAAGGGAAATTCTGCATCAATCTCTACAGAGAAAAGAAATTCAGATTAAAAAATACCAGGACGCACAAGATGTGCACATCAAGATAAATTCACAGATGGACACGCAAGGTCTTGGTTTCTCTGACCTTGCTCCCTATGACGAAAGGAAGAAGACATCTCTGTCCTCTGCCTTTTGTGTTGGGAAAATCCAAGAGGACGTGATATCTGGTAATGTTGTTTTCAAAAGAACCAAAACTTCAGATGCTTTCTCAAAACAAAGAAATCTTGACTTTAGGAACGTCAGCTATGACTCCTCTGATCATAAGAAGGTTTTAAAACCATCCTCAGAGTTTATTCTAGATCAAGGAAGAGCTAAAATCATACTTCCTAACTCTGTAAAGAACTTGGATACAAAAGAGATTTTTAACTTCAACTCATTCTTAGGACAGAGGTCTGTTACTTCTGTGACAGAGCCCTCTGTTGAAATAACACAGAGCAAGCTAAATCCAGAAGTCCCAGCCTTCTCTCCTACCTCTGAATCTACAAGAACATCTTTCGAGGAGGATTTGTTGAAAGTTATCGAAGAAAATGCTGTTTTAGATTCCTTAAAACCCAAGTTGAGAAGGTTCAGAACTGTTAAGCCAAACATCTATGTTATACCAATCAAGCCCAATACCTCCAACAGAGCCACCAGAGACTTTCTAAACTCTGACTGTAACTCTGACTCCGAGGTAGATGAACAGATCTTTTGTGGTCAAAAGAAAATCTTACACAAGTTAAAGCAGACACCGATAAAATCTATGGATCTAAAAGATGATGTTTCTTTCTTGAAGAAACAATCAAGGTTTATACCGGTAACTGAGTTTAACAACAAAGGTTTTAAGATTCTTGCTTCTAATGCAGTAGAAGTGGAGAAGAGAGAGAAAAACAAAAGTGTTTTTGTAAACCAAAATGTTCCTCTTGCTTTCAAACCAGTAAAGTTCACACCAGAACAGAAGGGAAAATGGATAGCAAACAACAGATCTATTCCAAATTCTGGTGTAAATCAAAGAGGAAATTATGTCTGGTCAAAAGAGTCAAATCCAAAGAACTTCATGTCAACAGAGTCTGTTTCAAAGAAACAAAATCAGGACAGATTGTATTCAAAGACATCTGGTCCTAAAACCTTTCAAAATCAAGCACCATTCAAACAGTTTTTGAATAAAAACAATGTGCAACAGTCATGCTCCATCAACTGTTACTAAAATTGCAAAATCATCTGAATGGCCCCCACTGTGTTCTAAATAAGTCGATTCAAAAGAAAAATCTTAAGACTGTTCAGAATGCACAGAGGAAAACCTCTGGCACACCATCTCAGAATGAAAAATCCCAAGGAAAGTCTGTTAATCCACCAAAGCCTAACAAGAAAGGACCCATTACGCAGTAGGTACCTAAAAGTAATTAATCTGTCTTGCAGAAACCTCATTTGCAGATATGGTATTTGGATTCTGGATGCTCCAGGCACATGACGGGGAATAAGGAGCTGTTAACTTCTGTTAAAAACAAGATGGGAAATGCAGTAACCTTCGGAGGAGACAATGGCGGACAAATTAAGGGTTATGGTACTTTAGTAAATGGTGATGTTTCAGTTTCTGAAGTTGCTTATGTTGAAGGATTAAATCATAATCTTCTCAGTATAAGTCAACTCTGTGATCACGGGTTCGACGTCAATTTCAGGAAGAAATATTGTTCCTTGCTACTTTCAGAGTATGGTCAAGAACTTTTAAGAGCCGACAGAAAAGGCAATCTTTATAAGATGAATTTTAAACCAAACCAAAACTCTACAACAGAGAAACTCTGTTTAGTGTCTTTAAAAAAAGAAGATGTCTGGCTCTCGCATAAAAGATTTGCCCATTTGAACTTTCAAAATCTTGATAAGCTCGTTAAACTAAAGTTAGTAAAAGGACTTCCTTCTCTGAAGTTTGACAAAGACCATCTCTGTTCTGCTTGTGAGCTAGGTAAGATGAAACGATCTTCACACATAACAAAGAGTGATCATAGTTATCCCAGACCTTTGCATATGCTTTATGTGGATCTCTGTGGTCCAATCTCTGTGCAAAGTCTGTCGGGCAAGAAGTATATTCTTGTTTTAATTGATGAATATTCTCGATATACCTGGATTGAGTTCATCAGAGTAAAATCTGATGTCCCGGAGATTCTGATAAGTTTGTTGAAAAGGATACAGGTTCTGTTAGATCTGAAGGTACAGAAGTTGAGAAGTGATAATGGGACAGAATTCAAGAATGCCAAAATTGATGCCTACCTAACAGAGGAAGGTATTTCCCAAAACTTCTCAGCAGCAAGAACTCCACAACAAAATGGAATTGTGGAGAGAAAGAACAGAACTCTGATAGAAGCCGCCAGAACCATGTTGGCTGGCTCTGTCCTTCCAATGAACTTCTGGGCAGAAGCAGTCTCAACAGCCTGTTTTACCCAAAACAGAGCTGTAATAGTGAAAAGATTTAAGAAGACTCCTTATGAACTCATCAACAATAGAAGACCAAACGTGAAATTATTTCATGTTTTCGGTTGCAATTGCTACATATTGAATGACAGAGATCAACTGGGAAAGATTGATAAGAAAGCAGACGAAGGAATCTTTATTGGTTATTCCTTAACCTCTAAAGCCTACAGAGTCTACAACTCCAGATGTCGGGTTATTCAAGAAAGTGTGAATGTGTCCTTTGATGAAAGTACTTCAAGATTCTCTGATCGAAAATCAATAGAGGGGACACATACAGAGCAGAAGGAGACAAGTTCTTCAAAGACAAGGGAAGAAGATATCAATCTCATGTTCAATGATTTCTTCAATGATGATGACTCCTCTGATATCATCAACAGAGGAGATCAAGCTCAGAACTCAACAGAACAGAATCTGACAGGTACATCTCTCACTGGTCCCTCTAATATTTCACCATCTACTTCTCTGTCTACAGGAGTAATTCAGAGAAATGAGGAACCACATCAGAGCGAGAGAGAACCTAAACAAGAGCCATCATCACCTTTGCTAACTAATATTGGCAAAGACTCCTTGTTTGAAAGCTCACCTTCACAGAGCCCTGTTAATGACTCTCAAAGCAATGAGGCCACTCTTCAGAGCTGTGTGCCACAGAGCCCTGGCCCCAACCTACAGAGCTCTGATGCTGAAGTTCGTCTTTTCCAATCAGAAGCACAAACCCCGCCTGTTGTCCATGCCCCCATGACACGATGGACAAAGGATCACCCTCATCATCTGATTATTGGTGCTGCTGAAGATGGTGTGAAGACAAGATCGGCCACAATCAACGAAGCCTTCTTTGTAAATTTTTTAAGCATGATTGAGCCGAAGAAGATTTCGGAAGCCCTAGAGGACCCAAATTGGATCGAAGCTATGCAAGAAGAGCTTCTGGAATTCAAAAGAAATAAAGTCTGGTCCTTGGTTCCACTCCCAAAAGGCAAAACGGCCATTGGAACCAAGTGGGTGTTTAGAAACAAAAAGGATGAAAATGAGATTATCATCAGAAACAAAGCCCGTCTGGTTGCAAAGGGATACAGACAGGAAGAAGGAATTGACTATGACGAAACCTTTGCACCTGTGGCTAGGCTAGAAGCTATCAGAATCTTCCTAGCCTATGCTGCTCATAAGGGTTTCAAGGTCTACCAAATGGATGTCAAGTCTGCCTTTCTGAATGGTAAACTGCAAGAAGAAGTTTATGTCCAGCAACCACCTAGTTTTGAATGTTCAGAGTTTCCAGACCACGTTTACAAGTTAGACAAAGATCTGTACGTCCTTAAGCAAGCTCCCAGAGCCTGGTATGAAACTCTGTCCAAATTTCTGTTGATCAATCACTTCGAGAAAGGTACCATCAATAAAACTCTATTCTTTAGGAGGTATAAGAATGATATACTTCTGGTACAAATATATGTTGATGATATTATCTTTGGGTCTACAAGGCAGGAGTACTGTGATAAGTTTGAAAGTTTAATGAAAAGCGAATTCAAAATGAGCATGATGGGAGAACTTTCTTTCTTCCTTGGTTTACAAGTTAAACAATCAGACAGAGGGACTTTCATAAGCCAGTCTAAATACATCTCTGATATGTTGAAAAAGTATAAGCTCAATGATTCAAAACCAATGAAAACTCCTATTGCCACTGGATTCAAAACCAATGAAAACTCCTTCACTCAGATCTTAAGGGTGAACCAACAGATGTCAAGCACTACATAGGCATGATAGGGTCACTTCTGTACTTAACTGCCAGTAGACCTGATATAATGTTTGCAACCTGTCTCTGTGCCAGATTTCAAGCAAATCCTACAGAAACTCATTTAACAGCTGTCAAGCGTATCTTTAAATATCTGAAAGAGACTCAATTTTTGGGTCTCTGGTATCCTCTTAACTCTGGTTTCGAGCTTGTAGCATATATAGATTCAGACTATGGAGGATGCAAGAATGACAGAAAGAGTACTTCTGGTAGCTGCCAACTGCTTGGAGAAAAGTTGGTGAGTTGGACATCCAAGAAACAGAACTGTGTTTCAACCTCTACAGCAGAAGCAGAATACGTTGCTGCTGCTAGTTGTTGCTCTCAAGTGATATGGATGAAAACACAACTCAAAGATTATGGTCTGGAGTATGGTAAAATTCCAATTCTGTGTGACTCCAAGAGTGCCATTACCATAACAGCAAATCCAGTCCAGCACTCGAAGACTAAGCACATCGACATAAGGTACCACTTCATAAAGGATCATGTTGAAAAAGGGACTATTGAAATGTACTTTGTTTCAACAGACTTCCAGCTTGCTGACTTGTTTACAAAAGCCCTTGATGAAAGGAGATTTAACTTCTTAATCAGCAAACTGGGTATGCTGAACCTGTCCTCCTAACTCTGTTCAAAATTAAACAGAGCCTCTGATGATCCTACCAGAGCTCTGTCAAATAGTTGGGTAGAATAGTTCAACAGAGCTTCTGTTGTTCACCAGAACTCTGTTAAGCATATTTTTTTAACACTCGGTGAACATTCTTTGTTTTTTTTAAAAAAAAAGGGAGCTCATTTTTCTAGGGGGAGCTTAAAAGAAAATTAATGCATGATTTTAGGGGGAGCAAGTCAGTACTCAAACGTCCAAATCCAAATTGACTCTGCTTTTTGATATTCATTGATAAATCTTTTTGAAGAAAAGAGGAAAATCTGTTCTGATGATAACCTTTGTGATAATGTTAAGAATCTGCCAGAACTCTGACTTCTCACCAAAGCCTCTGATGTTTCTCACCAGAGCTCTGTTGTCTGTCTAAGTTTTGTCTGTTCTTTTCCTTCCACATCAGAACAGAATTTTTAAATATTTTTAAGGTAAAGGTACACCATCTTGGGTTACTTAATACGATGTGAAGAGATCACTCAACAGAAGCAACTTAACAAAGCTCCACCAGAGATCTGTTAGTTTGTTCTGCCACGTCATCAAAACACGTCATCAGAAGTAACGTCATCAGAGGTGCGGGTTATTTCTAAGTGTCAACCACTTGTTACCCACACATCTCTAACCGCGACGGTTTACTTGCACAAAAGTGGTCAGAACAAATCCACGTGGCAATCTCTAATTGAAAGCTAAACCACTAGCTGTCCCCACGATACACAATTCAGGCCACTCCACCTTCTGACACTCGAGTGCCTACAGTATCTACGTCGATTACCCAGCCACAAGCTCTGACTATAAATATCCAAAACCTTGACCCATTTCTTTTCTAAAACTTCCTAAACCGTTCACCTTTCCCTCTTTTATTTAAATCCTCAATGTTCTTCAAGAAAACCCAAACCTGCAACAATGGCGGAACCCCAAAACTCTGCTGATTCAAGCCGAATAGACCCCACCGATGATATCATTGTTCTTCCGTATGAGTTTGCTGACAACAACTACAGATTCGATCCCACTCCAGGACTCTATCTACCCCTGTATCACGTTTTCATTGAGTTCTTTAGAAACTCTGACATCTTCAGAGCCCTAACAGAGTTCGATGACCACCTTCCAGCGATCTATGTCCAACAATGGTGGACTACATGCCAATACATCGAAGAATAAGACGGGATAGTTGGGAGCGTCAACGCAAGTAATGGAGGAGCGGGAACAATCCGCATAAGAGCAAGCACCTTAAGAAGAATCTTCCGAATGAAAACCAAACGACAGCTAGGAATAGATGCCTATAAGAAACCACCAAAAACAGCTGTTCTTCTTGCTTTCATGAAATTCTGGGTTACAACAAGGATCTGAATAGGATTGGAGAGTTCAAGCGACAGAATCTACCCACTATGTGGAATTTCATGTTCTCCACCTTAAACAGAACCCTTACCAGCAAATCTGGTAGTCAAGACCAAGCCACAACAGAAATCCTACAAATCATGTATGGATTGTTCTTCAATCGAAACTTTGACTACGCCAGCATTCTCTACAACGATCTTCTTTCAGCTGTCAACACAAAAACCTCATCCATCGCAAAAAGAGGAGTCGTTGGATCCCACAAATTCTTGAAGATGATCAAGTTTCCACGCTTTATCAGTCTGGTGATCAGAAGAGCCTTCGACAGACTGGAACTAACTCATCAGGGTCGCTCAACACCCGTCTGGACGATGTCCAAATTCCTCCCCACTACATCAGGCGAATACCCTTTCATAAGGAGAATTCCAGGTGCAATGCTTTCCCTTATCGCCCCTGACCATATTTCTATCCAGAACTATCAGAGTGCTGCTCAACCTCAAGAACCTGAGGTGACAACCCCATCATACTTAGGATCTGAGCCTTCTTTTGAGAGCTTGAGTGAGGAAATAGGTGAGGAAGCTATCGGACCAGAGGCAAGAGTACCCGAAGTGGGATCTTCCTCTAGAAGAGAGGAAGTAGAGGACAGAGCATCTCCTAGAGAGGCTGTCCATGAGGAAGTACAAGAAACACTAGAGGTAGAAACTATCTCCTCTGATAGTGGTGAGCAAGAGAGGAACATCAAAGAGAATCCAGAGAGTTCTACAGCCATAGGAGCCGAGGATATTGCGAGAGTAGAAAAAGATGCTCAACAGAGCACATCTGAGGGTAACCTTAACCAAAATCCCATTGCTTCCACACAATCTAATCCTGGTGATCAAGACCAAAGGATTATTGAAACAGAGGTGCACACCTCGAACCCCAACCAGCCTATACCATCAGAGGCACCTCTTCATGCCTCTGGTACCCACGAAGCAGGGGAAACTATCTTTGATAGTGATGTTCATTCGCCCCAGAACATCAATAGGTCACCTCCACACGATGATGCCTCTGTGGCTCATTTAGACTCCACACAAAATAGACCAGAGATCTTTGTAATCTCACGTAGCATCTGTCCGACTCAAGGACAATGGGAGACCATAGTAGAAAAAGGGAAGACATTGCTTGATCCAAATGCTTCTCATCATACTAGATTTTCTTCTTCAGAACCTGAGCTAGAAGAGGAAACTTTGGTCATAACACCTGTAGCTGTTTCCCCTCAAAGGGAACATCGAGGATCGGGTGGAAGTCCTCCAAGAGCCAACATTAACACAACTCTTGACGGAGGCGCCTCTGAACTCGAGGCAGAATTGGTACCATATGTTGGAACCAAGGAGACCCCCGTTGACACTGTCACAAGAGCAGAGTTCGAAAGCTTCTGTGACAGTATCAACAACTCTTTGAACGAGTATAAACTTATCAATGAACAAAAGGAGGAGCTGATCCGCAAGGAAAATGCTTCTCTTAGGGAAGAACTGCTGAACATCTCAAACCAGCATGCTGAATTAACTCGAAAATATGTCGAAGCTGAAGCACTCAGAATAGAGTCTGAACGGGTCAGAGGAGAAGAGATTGGAAAGCTGACAACAGAAATAGCCGACCTAAGATCAGTCAGATCAGAGGAAGTTCAAAAGACTTCGACGATTCTTGCAGACCTAAAGCGACTCATAACAGAGAACCACAGAGCGCAGATGAACAGAACCCTTCCCATCCCCACGGTTATTCTTTCAGAATCAAATATCAGAACCTTGACAGAGATAATTACCAACTCTGTTAAGGAATCCATAAAAGAAGCAACCACCTCATCTGCTACTCCACTGAACATCTCCAGCCCTAACCCAAATGACCTACCCATGACAGTTGGACAAATGGGAGACTTCAGGAAATCAATTCTTAGCCGAATGATGACGATCTCATCAAAATTTGTAATGAAAGCTAAGGCAACAGAACAACATGTGAAAGCGTCTCTTGATACTCACAAGGTCAACTTCAAGGCTCAAGTAGAAGAGATCAGAGGTGCTGCAACAGAGGTAGAAGATGTGATGACAAAGGCAGCCTCAACATTTACTGATATTATTATACAGGCCACCTCTACATCAAAAAGACCTGCAGAAGAAGCACCCACAGATGAACCATCAAGCAAGAGACACAAAGTTGGTCTGAAGTTTGTTGTTCAGTCCTCACCAAAAGCTCGAATTGACTCCTCTGGCGATGATGATGATTTTGAGGATGCTCAAGAAGGTCAATCAGACGATCAACTGGGTGAGTCCTCAGAACAACAAAATGGGGAGAAGGAGAAGGAAAAGGAGAAGGAGAAGGAAAAGGAGAAGGAGAAGGAGAAGGAGAAAGAGAGAGAGAAGAAGAAAGAGGCAGAGAAGGAGAAAGAGGTTGAAAAAGAAAGAGAAGCCAAGGGTAAAGGGAAAATCACAGAAGCAACTGAGGAAGAGACTACAGAAGGAGAAAAGGGGATAACAGAGGAAATCATGACAGATATGACTGAAGTGGCATTTGACTACATGTTCAAAAACAGAGTCATCAAACCGACATAAGAGTCAACACAAGAACCACCAGAGATCATCTGCCTAGATATCCCTCCTACTTCTCCAATAAAAGAACCAGAGAGGACAGACCCATCCTCTGCTGAAGGACAAATAAGTCAAGCCCAACCTCAAGCTACTCAGAAATCTGCTCACATCGAAATTCTTATGGCAGAAACCCATGATGACCCAAACCCAACGGTAACAGAACAGAACCCAGAAACCTCTACCTCTCACACCGAAAAACCTGCCTTAGAAACGGTATTTGCATTTCTATATGCTGACAGAGACATCATCCCTGTAAATGTCGTACCCATTAACCCATACCTCAACCCAATCAGAATAAACACCATTTCTGATGCAAGGCTAAAGTTCATCCAAACCAAGTCAAATCAGAACATAGCCATCAATATAAACTTCGGGATCCGCAAAATTCTGGACATCAAGCACAAGAAGTTTAAACACGACATGGTCACATACCATGAGTATACTGTGGAATCAACAGAAGGCAAAAATGAAATCTTTAATGACAATGATCTCGTCCTTCTGAACCCATATGACCTGATCTTACTCCACGCATATTGCTTGAACTTCTCAGAAAGATACACACCGGCCAGAACTGCACTACCAGAAGTCAGATTCGCTATGCAAGAGCACATCAATCTCAGAATACAGATTGATTATCAGCTAGGCATAGAGTTTGAAGTAGAGAAACTAGCGATTGCACCACCAAAAGAAAACCTTGAGGGTTATGGACATCACAGAACTGGAACCGTGGTAGAAGATCCTCCAATCTTTATCTGCCGACAGAAGGGCATAAAGAAGGCCATCAGAGCAGCTGAAGCCCACAAGTACTCAAGTGAGTCGCTAGTATACCTCAAGAACATAATCCAAGATCTCCCAAGAAACAAGTGTCCAGAAGAACAGCAGAAACTCATCATCGACCAGATTGATCTGATGCTAGACTTCCGTACTCTAATCAGAAGATTCGACAGAATTCTTAGGGGAGATAATTATGCTTAAATGTACTGATCTTTTAATCTTTTTGTAATAATCCAAAATATTAGTGCAAGGCTTCGACAGAGGTAAAAGTTCTCTGTTCTTTTGTTTAATCTCTTGTCAATTGTAAATTTTTATTTTCAATACTTAGGGGGAGATTGTTAGCCCCAAGTATCTGTTATGTAAAAGTATTGAAAATAGTTCAAGTCAGAAGACCAACAGAGATCAGACAGAAGACTTGGAAGGAGTTCATCAAAAAGACCAACAGAGCTCAACAGAGCTCTGTCGGATCCAACAGAGCTCAACAGAGCTCTGTCGAAGACTTCCAACAGAACAAGTATTTAAAAGAAGACCAACATAGCTCTTTCAACAGAGCTCTGGTAAAGTGAAGACCTCTGTCAGCCTATGTCTCGTAGGAAATCCCAAGTGTTAGACAAGTGTCCATACTTTCCACGTATGCCCTAAAAATAGGAGACACACTTTCCACGTGTCATTCTAGGGTACGATAGTACACTGCCTTCACTTTTTCAGGGCTATATATAGAGAGGTAGTGGAACAAACAATTGTAAGCTTTGGGAAGAGTAGTTTTTCCACAATTGTTTAAGCACACACTGCAGCAATCCGGAGCACTAACTCCGTACGATATTGTTGTCCTATGAGATTTCCGAACACACTTGAACATGTTCTTGGTGTGATTCATTATCAATATATGAGCAGCTTTTATATCTGATCCTGTTATCATTTTACTGTTCAATATTTGATTCTCATAGTTCATTTATCGTTTACACAATCACTCATTTTAATGGCTTTATTTAATATGCTTCCGCTGTCTATTTCACTACCATTAATATGATACAACATGAATCTGGGAACCAACAACCTCAATCCCATTGGTGGAGAAAACTGTAGCAACAATTGAGGGGGAGTAAAAAGTTTCGGTCAGTGCTCCAAAAAGACAACGGAAAGAAAATCATCTCAGCAGAAGATGTGGCTAAAGAAGAGAAAAGAAAGAAAGAATTGGCCAAGTATGGAACTCGACCTGCCGATGCCCAAACCTTGAAACTCAAACCTCCCTCACAAGAAGCTGCCCCCGATCTGGGTCTATCTCCTCAAGAAATTGAGGAGGCTAGACTAGCACAAAAAGCCTTGGATGATTCAAAAGCTCTATCTTTAAAAGTTGCGAAAGAGGAAGCGGTCAAATAAAAGTCCACCGATCCCATTCTTGCCCAAAAGTCTGAATTGGGCACAATTTAAGAAGAAAAAGAAGATGAAATTAAGTGGTACAAGAAAACCATGCACTACCAAACAAACAGGTCTCCTATCACATGTGTTAAGATTGCCACTTCTAAACTCAATCCCACCGACATCAGGCTCATCATTGAAAGGGAAGATGGAAACTCAAGGAGTATCAGAGATCACCACCTCAAGCAATTCAGTCTCTCCGAATGGTTTGAAATTTCCAGGCTCTTGGTGAAATGTGTTAATCCCAAGAAAGACACTTTCATCAAATATATCGATGGGATGATGAACAAGATGAAAGAAATAAAGAAGAAATACAATATTGTTCTCTCCACTAACGAACGTGCCTCTCTTTAATCTCTAAAAGAAGATGTCCGACTTCCCAAGACAAAGACCCAATCGGTGAAAGACACAGTGTTTAAATACATGGCTTCTAAAGGAAGAATCCCCTATGTGGATAATCTCAACTTGTCCATCCCAACCTCCATCGCCTATCCCTCTACCACACTTTGCATCTCACCAGTTCCTGGCCTCTTCTTCAACGATGCTCTAGGCCATCTTCAGATTTTCTCAGATCCATCTAGCCGACATCATCTTCTTACATGGCATCTCCAACCTCATGCCATATATTAATGAAGCTCAGATATACTATCAGAACATCACCAATGAAATCAAACGCCGTATTCAAAAACCAAGGAAATGATCTGAGTGCTATCTTTCTGTAAGTACTTGTAATTTTTCTTCATTTTCGAATGTATGAAAACCTTACATAAATGCAAGTACTTTTCATCTATTTGAATTTCATTGTTGCACATATTTATTTTCCTTTCTTGTAAATATTGGATACACTTAACCAATCCATAAAAGACAAAATAGATCAAAAAGAACAAAAATAATGGTCTATGTGAAAAGAACCCAAAAAGAGTAAAAAGGGTCAAATTGCATTTTATACTCAGATACTCTTTAATATTCTAAGTATGGAGCTCAAATTAAAATAGGGGGAGATTGTTGGGTCACCAAAGATTTGAAATTGACTCACCGATGCTTCTCCTAAATCTCACTTAGAATATTTTAGCTTGGTTCTTTACAATAACTTGTACAAGATAGCAAATGTTACGTGAAGTCGAAGATCAACCGAAACCAAGCTTGAAGATATTCTCATTGTGGAAATGAAGAATAACTTTCTCAACAAACATCAAGTCATTGTCCACCGATGGTCTTCATACATCGGTGGACATCTCCCACCGATCCATCTCTTGGTCGGTCAAAATGAGTCCCACCGACGAAAGCTTCAAATCGGTGGGATCTTATATATCTTCATAGATGCTTTTCTTCAATAGTGACAAATCCCAAAACACTCTCATCAGTGGAATATCGTCGGTGGAATAGTTCTTGGAAGACACATCAAGAAGATCATTTATTATGGGAGAATATCTATTGCCAGGTAAAAGTGATTATTTGTCGTTTTATTCATTATCAGATAAAGTCTCAATCAGCATGGGTATTCTTCCCAGTACCAAGAAAAAGGTGAAAGGGACACGTCAACTTTTTAGAAGTCAACACCTACTTTGAATCTCCTGATGACAAGTGTCATAAGCATTTAATGCTACTCACACTATAAAAGGAGGATGAAGCTCCCCATGCAAACTACACTTTCTGAAGAAATTCTCTCAGTGCAAGATTGCTTCATCCTTGAGAACTTGATAGCTTTGATCTTTGTGTGCTTAAAGTTGTTTTATTAATTCTGGTTGCTTTGTGATAGATTGTTAGAATAGTTTAACTGTTCTTTTCCGCAACAATCTTTAGTTTTTTTATGTGTAATTCTTGTTGAAGTTTTTCAATAAAAGAATTAAATTAAGTAAATTTTGAGTATTGTATTCAACCCCCCCCCCCCCCCCCCTTCTACTATACTTCTTAAGCCATCTGGGACTAACAAATATTATCCGTGATCAAACGGTTTTTGACAAAGGTCGTTTGGTTTTCCGAAATGATGGAAGGGAGTAAAGTTTTGATTCGGTTAGCCAAGACTTTAGTGATTACTTTCATAATGTTGTTACAAAGAGCGATGGGTCTATAATCTTTAAGCGAAGTCGGTTCGTCAACTTTTGGGATGAGCGTGATGAAAGTGTCGTTAATGCCCGTGGGTAAGGACCCGTTAGTAAGCCAAAGCTTTCCGGCGTTAAAAATTTCATCTCCTAAAATGTCACATTTCTTTTGGAAGAAACGGGGGTTAAACCCGTCCGGACCCGGCGATTTATCCGGGTGCATTTGGGAAAGAGCCGTTTTAAACTCCTCTTTTTCAAAGGGGGCCTCGAGCCAAGAGATGTCACGAGTCGAAAGGCGATTGTTGACAAATTTAGTGATACGCTCCGGGCATCCGGATCCTATTGAGAAGGTGCGATTGAAATGGTCGGAAACTAGATTATGAATTCCGTTAGAGTTCTCGATCTAAGTACCTTCATCGTTTCTCAATTTGAGAATTCGGTTTCTTTTGCGATGCCCATTCGCATTGGCATGAAAAACTTTTCTGTTTCAGTCCC
Source organism: Saussurea involucrata (assembly GCA_033807775.1). Lineage (NCBI taxonomy): Eukaryota > Viridiplantae > Streptophyta > Magnoliopsida > Asterales > Asteraceae > Saussurea > Saussurea involucrata. The sequence continues at coordinate 50,131,661 of CM066317.1, read as the reverse complement.
CTTCCTTAAGCCAATAAGTTTTCGCTCTTTGGTGCCAATGAACTTCCTCCTTAATGAGAGTATTTATAACTTGATGTCGTTCCTCTTCAAAAGCCGTCGTGGCGCTATGGTATCTAGAACTCCGAAAGGCATTCAATTTACAATAGGCTTCTTTTATATCTTTTTTAAAGGAAGCATTGATGTTTCTCCCCCATTTGTCGAGAATAGTTGTGAGCTTGGAGAGTTTAGTGAGGATATCAGAGTTTCTGGTAGAATTCCATGCTTTAGCAAACGTCCTCTCAAAATACTCTTCCTACAACCATTTGTTTTCAAACCGAAAAGACTTATGAGAAGGGAGAGAGTATCGTACCTCCGTGTGAAGAACAGTCGGGGAATGGTCCGATATAGGGGCGCTGAGATTGTTGACCCGATAATCGGGGAAAAGATCAACCCATCGGGGATTCAAACCATGCGGTCAAGACGTTCGGAAACCTCATTTAGTTTTCCTTTGTGTCAGCTCCACGTGAATGGATAGCCATCCATCCCGAGATCAATCAAGTTGCAATCCGATAAGGTGTCCCGGAAACCAAGAATACACCAATTCGGGTGTTCGTTGATACCCCTCTTTTCATTTTGGGGAAAGAGATCGTTAAAGTCACCCTAGACCACCGATGGACGGTTAGGGGCGTCCGCAAGTAATCTTAAAAGGTTCCACGATTCTCTACGGCGATTCTGCTCAGGAAATCTATAAAATCCGGTAATTCTCCAAGTCCCGTTAACGGGGTCCATGATATACATATCAATATGATTTTGCAAATAAGACAAAAGCGAAAGTTGATAATTTTCATTCCAAAAAACACAAATGCCACCGTTGTGGCCATTACAATCAACCACAAAGCAATAATTAAACCCCAACCGAGATTTTAAACTAGACGCTCTAGCTTGGGGGACAAGTGTTTCATAAAAGAAAATAACATCAGGTCGAGAACTCCGAATGAGCTCCCTAAGAACTGGAACTGCCCGGGGATTGGCGAGGCCCCGACAGTTCCAACTAATGACGATCATTTATCTAGGCGGGCTTGCGAAGCAAGTCCCGCCTCTTTGTGCGATTTCATCTTTCATATCCGCCTTCATTTTCTTCACGTTAATCCTTCGAGCTTTGTCTTTGATGGAGATCCTTTTCCTTGAGGGAGGGGCGGAGATGGTGTCATATCTACCGGAATCGAATGGGTAAACGTTGTCAGGAACGTGGGTATCCCAATCTGTAGAAGCGACAGGTTGCATAAAATCAATGTGATTATCGTTGGATTGTGAGGGGATAATAGTGACAGTTTGCGATGGAGAGGAATCTTTGGCTTCTGCTAGCATTGGAGTATTAGTGACAGCTTGCATGAAAGATGAGTCTTTGGCGACGGTTTGCATGGGGTTATTTCCGACACTTTGCATGGTTTGGAAAGATGATGGGTAACTTGCATAGGAGTTCAACGAATTGGTTTTGTGGAATTGGGGGGTGGAGCTACGGTTTGTATGTTGGGGGTTGGTGGGTCCTCTTGACATCATGGGTAGAATGGGAAGGGGGGATGGTGACAGAATTGTTTGGGTGGGGCATTAGAAGGTGGGTATCATCAAAAGAGTTAAAAGGTGAGGGGGGATTACGGTTGTTTAAAATAAGAGTGGTGGTGGAAGAACTTTCATAGGGTGGGTGTATAGGGTTGCGATAATCAAGTGTATGGGAGACCGTGAGAGAGGGGGCGTTTGGGGGGAGGAGAGAGAAGGCTTTTTGTTCTTTTGTGATAGAGCTTCCAAGGCATTAGAGTGGGTAATCTGAGAAGGGATTGGGTTGGTGGTAGTGTGTGGGAATAGGTCAATGTTTGTAGTATCTTTAGGGGACATGGTTGAGGGGATAGCACTCATTGACAAGGTGTTATTAACTGGTGGGTAATCAAGAGGAGGGTCAAAGGAAGACCACTTCATGTTTTTTTAATTTTCCCATGCAAGGAGTCGTGGACTTTGTTGTATCTAGGATAGAATTGACAGTTTTCAAAAGAGGGAAGATTGCTTTTTCTAGGTTGGCTTTTCTTCCTAAAGTAAAAAAGTGATCTTGTTTTTGTCTTGGGAGAAAGGTGGTATTACCTTTGCCCGAGAAGAATCCGGTGACCGGATTTTATTGCAGGAAAATTCTTCGACTTCGGGTTCTTTCTGAGCTGGTCCATTCGTCGATTCTTTGGGATCTTTTTCAGTTCTTCCACTTCCCATTCCTTTTTTGCAAAGAAAGGGGTAAAACAATCCCCGACATAGTTGCCGGAAAGCCAAAGTCCGTAAAGTTGCATAAGTTTCTGCTCCGGGTCTTCCGGGTCACGGATCGCCCACCGGTTTATTAATACAGTCTTGTTTATCGTGGCCCCATATCCCACATTTGTAGCATATCATCGGTAATCTTTCGAATTTAAATTGAAGCCATTGTTTCCTTCCTTTGAAGTCAATGAAAAGGCCCACACCCGGACGTTTGTCAATTGGTAGCTTAACTTTTGAATTTATGCTAGCTCTAATCATATCAAGATTAGACCCCGCCACTTAACTTCGGCGTTTGGGTCCGCCATTTTAATCCAAGCATTTAGATTGTTTTTAGTGAACAATCTTAGAGGTATGTTATTGATGGAGAGCATAAAAGGGGTTGAGTCCAACCGGGCCTCCCTCCAGTTTCCTGACGAAGGCGATGGGGTACCAATGAGGAATCCACCTGAAAATATCCATGGAACACGATGAAGAACCCATTCTTGGTCCGTGGGGGAGGAGAAGGTGAATGCAAAGAAAAAGCTCGTCGAATCATTGCCTAGAAAAAGGACTTGCCAAGTGCCTCTAAATTTCCACATCCTACCGAAAACGGTCTTTAGGAAAGAGGCGGTGCACCCTTTTTGGCAAAAACTCGGGACACCATGGAAGTTTCAGCAAAATCATCGAGTTGCGGTTCTTCTGCCGACTAGACAAGAAAGGTTTTTGTGGCATCTTCGACTTCGGACGTTGGGTTGTTGATGGAGACGTTGAGGTTGGTGGTTAGGGCTGCAAGTTTTTCGACGGTTTCATGACTTAGTGCCATGAGGTTCAGTAGGCTGAGTTGGTCCCAAGGAGGTCGAGACTAGGTTTGCAACGAGACCCACTACAGTGAGCAACAACGAAAATGGGAACGTGAGCATGAGTGCAGATTAGCGAGAACGAGGGTGTAGAATGGGCGTAAGTGGAGGTAGAGAAGAAGAGTAAACTTCTTAAAGGAACCTGAGTTCAATCCACAAAGGGTAACTTGCCGGAGAAGGTGTAGCTTCTTTCCGGAGAGAAAGTTCCCCACCCTTCTATTTATACTAATAGTAAGAGGTGGGCTAAAAAAGGAAATATATAGAAAGTTGATACAAAGTACACTTTAAGGTACAAAAGTTATGCAAAGTCATATCCTTAAATCAAGGAAAAGAAACCCACCATCCTTACTACCAAAAGAGCATTTGGACATATTTTTTTGACTGAATTAACTGGATTTGAAGTTCTAGTTAGCTCCATAGTTGTATTTGCTCTTCAAAAATCTACTCCAACATCCAGATCCAATATTGTAGCAATGTTGGCAACACCAGCCTGCAATCTAGTTCATATTAGCCTTCCTAAGATGTAAAAACAGGTAAATCAAGTACTTAGTTTGATGAAACGAAAAGGGGGAAATAAAGTACTTAAATGTTGGGATAAAGAAAATTATCTAGCTAAAAATAGAAGAAAAAGGTACTTAATGCGTTGAATGACCAATGCATATCATATGTTTGTAAAGAAAAATCTTTTCAATGGTAATACTCCCGTTTGTGTTCCAAATGTATATGATCATCTGAAACTCTTTCAGCTTAAGGGTTCATGAAATTCATTCAAACTTCAAAGCTGATTTATATATTTGTTCGTATAAACAACATCCAATTCTTTCAAACCCTAAACTTTAATGTGAATATTTTATAATACTCCATCTTTCTGATTCTCAAACAAGTCTATATAAATCATTTCATTCTTTTCATATCCTTGTTTTGAGAAATCTTCATGGGTACACATTCTCCTGATATTCTGAAGAGCATTCGTTCAAATGATAACTTGATTTCAAATATAAACAGTTGAACTACAAAATTTTTAGGACTTATTTCATGGGATCAATGTGTTAACATAATGTACTTCTATGAATTCACCACAACCTGTGGATCCTACTACCCAAGAAGTTATCCTTGAGAGATTGAGGGGTAAGGAGTCATACATCAAAGAGTAGGGGAGATAACTCATACGATTGTGTAATCTTATTGTGATGAGAGGTAAAATTAAAATGAGAGTTTGGTTAGAAGTGAGAATATTCAAAAACAAACAAAGGGTGTGAGAATAGAGTTAAAAGAATAAGAGAACTCTACACCAACTACTTCTAAGTTAGGCATCTACATCTACTGATTGGTTCACAATTCTTTGGTGACCATCATGCAGTGAGCCCATGCCAACTTTTGCTTTAACCCCACCAACTACTCATTTCTTTCTCAACAAAGAAATGTTTCACTTTTTCATGGGGAAACAACACATAAAATATCTAATCTTCATTCCAAAGGTTTGGATATCCACCTTAGCACTTCGATCATGCACATTGAGTCTCTGGAAAACTTGTTGTGTCTCAACAGTTTACACATATTGAGCATGATAAAGCTAAAATTGCATAAATTCTTTCAATCATGTGCTGATAACCCTCATTTCTTAGTTTTATATGTCCTCTTTTTAAACCCATTTTTACCACTCTAAATACTCATTTGAGTCTTATATTATTTCTTTGATGTAAATCAATCTTGAAGTTAAGAAATGATCAAAAATTCGGATTTTGGTGCTGGAAGTCATTGTGGCAAGACACCTGGGGATTTTATTGCCAAAATGATGAAGGAAATTGCAGGTTGTGGACAAGGTCAATACTGAAGCTTAACATGAAAGAAAAGAAGGAAGGTGACAAAGTGAATCAAGACAAATGAGGAAGAAGACAAGCATTGAGAAGTCACCTTCTCTCCTCAAGTCGTTTTCATCTTTTCTCATATATAAAGGAGCTTGGCCTTGGCATTTCAAATCATCCAAGACTTCATATATTTGAAGAATCAACTGGACTTTATCTTTCCTCTTGTATTTTCATTTTAGCTAGTTTAAATTTCTGAAGGTTTAATTTCCGTCACTAATGTAGTGAACATTGTGGCAACAGTGGCAAGTGTCTGTTTAATGCAATTTACGTTTCACTACTTCTTCTATTCTCTTATGTCTTTACTTATGAGCAGGAGCTAAACCCCCTTTGGGTGCGGGTGTAAGCCAAAACCGAGAGGTTAAAATGTAACACTTGGGTGTTACCGCATTTTGCTAACCTTTTTGGTTTAGTCATTCGAGTCGAAGCATAACTCAATGCGAACAAGCTTATCACCTGTGCATGCTAATATTAGATCTTAACCTAGAGAGGGGCGGATCTGAAATACGACTTGAATGATACAAGGAGATTTGAGAAAATCTTCAATGATCACATAAAGATATATAGGTTGTTGCATAACCGAACTAAGGTCCAGATGTCGGTTGAGTGGGTGTGTCATAGAGATATGCGCATCTCTCCACACTGGCGGGGCTAAGATCTTTGAGATCTACTTAGTGAGATTGGTAGAACGAAAGTTGGCATTTGTGGATACTTTATAATAAAATCGTTATCGCAACCTATACGGCGTAGCTTCGAGAAGAGGAAATCGTGTGGGATAACATTGTGATCGGTTTTGTTAACCATTTAAGTTACTAATATGCTCTCGAGGAAAAGCTTACACCCATACCCGCCTTTTATTATCTTGCTAAATCAAAGTTTAATATCTCGCTTAAAACCAACCAAATAATTAAAAATATAAACTTTGCACCGGATGTTTGTAGGAATCTCAAATTCTTAGTAGTCCAATCCCTGTGGTGTAACACCTCGAAATTTCCATAACTTTGTACGAAGAACGTTTGAAATATTAAAGGATGTTATTTTAAACGTTATGTTGTAATTCAATGACGATGGATCAAAAGTGTAATTGATCAAAGATTGTAAGCTATTTTTTAAGAATGTGAAACTTGGGGTTAGTTTCATCAAATTGGATAGTTGTGGGCCAGTTTGTAAATTAGTGAAGTTGATATCCATAAGAAAAGGGAGTCGATCATAATTGAGAATTGTCTCAGTTTCTTTTGGGTGAAGTCGGCTGAAGCAGAGAAAGTATAGCGATCTCCGTTTGGTAAGAAATCCAATCAATTTCTGCGATTCGACTCCTTACGATATTGTAATCACAAATTAGTCTGCTTACCAATTAGATATTGAATTGTTGATAAAAATAGGTTTGAAATTGGGTCTGCAGAAGCTGAGTTCGAACTCTAAATCATGTGAGTTCATCTTACTTTTAAAGTTATTGAAATTGAAATTTATTAATAATTATGATTCTAAAGTGTCTAAGTGTTGTATATTCTTTAGTGGTAAGTATACGCCTGAGAATTGAATTTACAGTGGGTTTTTTAGATGAAAAATCGAGGTGCAGATGGAAGTGTCCAGGTAAGTATAAGTTCCCGGAAGTATCCAGAACTTGGTGGTTTCCGGAAGAATTCGGAATAATTTTCAGGAATTATCCGGTAAGTTTTATTTTCCGGTAGTATCTGGTAAGCACTATTTCCCGGAAGTACCCGGTATGTTCTCTGGAAGTATCCGATAAGTTGTGTTTTCCGGATAGAAGTTCCGAATAATGTTTCCCGGATTACTTTGGTTTTTGGATTGTTCCCGGATTCCGGTAGTTTCCGGATATGAGTCCCGGACACTTTGTCCAGAAAGTTTTATCGGAAGTGTCCGGTAAGTATTGATTTCCGGTAACTTTTGACATGGAACATTTTGATCATTTAATTCCAGTTTTAGCAGTATAAATATACTTATAACTCGACTTTAAGTATATGATATGATTTGAGGTGTGATTTGGTCTTATGTGCACGTATGCTAGTAAGTGTAATGGATCCGTAGGCACTAGCATTAATTGATAAACGTAGAGTAGGCAAGGTATAGTTGCTATTCTCGTTTATATTTGGAAATGAGGAATAGACAAAGTATATTTGTTATTCCCTTTTCGTATTGTGACGTGAAAATGAGAAATAGGCAAGGTATAATTGCTATTTCCGTTTTTCTATTGGGAGATGAGAAATGGGCAAGGTATAATTGCTATTTCCGCTTTTATTGGGAGATTAGGAATAGGCAAGGTATAATTGCTATTTCTACTTCCACTCCAAGAAATAAGCATGGTTTAATTGTAATTTCTTAGATATGAGCTGTAATCTAGAATCATTAGTGATTCGTAGTGTTGCTCTTAACATGATATTATGACTTACTTAGTGTTCGTCATGTTCATGGAATCGGGTATGTTTCCCGTCATCGAAAGATGTTATATGTACGGTAAGAAAGTTTGCGATCGGGTTAATTTATATGCTTTGTTTACAAATTTGGTTTTCAAAGCTTATAAAGATTTTGATTTGAAAATTGGATGTTCTCACTAGGCGCAAGCCTAATCTTTTCAAATTAAAATTTCTTACCAGGTACTAGTTTGGGAAAGGATACAAAGGGATGAGTGAAGAGGGGCATTAGAGTTATGCTTTTTGGAAACGTGATGGAGAAATTAGTGTCATCGATGATATTTTGGAGATATTGTAGACAACCTTATAATCTAATTTTGTTGATTTTGGATTAGATTAGTTGGCTGTTCACAATAGATCATTTGTAATTATGAATATTGACACTAATTCCCCAGTTGTGAATGAAGGTTTAGAAAGTGCTGTACTAAACTCTGATAAATTTTAAGGATTAAATTTATTGTCAATTTTGGATGTTTCGGTTTGGTATCAGAGCTATAGTTTAAGTGAACTAGGTATGATCATGAGATACCTAGACTTAAACTGAGATGAATAAGTCATGATTTGTGAGATTGGGTAGAAATACTAAGACGGGATAGTCTTAGAGTCGACGGAAATACGTGAAGTAAGAACTGTGATGATGGTAACGAGAATTATTATGTGTAGTATGTTCCTAATTTCAATTAGCTACTGTTATTATGAATATATTGTTACGTAAGCGTACTTGTTTCTAATTGTTATGGTGATTAACGAACGTTAAAGTACGTTTCTTGTGTTTGGGTTGCGTATAACCATTTCTTATGGTTTTCTTTTTATGATTCAGCAGAATACGATGGTTAATACACCAAACAGATCTTCTACTTCTTCTGAAGATAGGGTGGCAAACGAATTTGTGGAGAATCAACCTGAAAGGGGTGGAGCTAATGAAAGTCCACCAAGGCCACCAATTATGGGAGGAGGACGAAGTCAAACGCACCGAACGAATGTCGGTACTTCTAATCAAGTGGTGACGGAATCTACTATGGAGTCTCGAATGATGGAAAATATGACGCGGTCATGAATACTGCACTGGCTCAGCAACATGAGATGTTCATGAAAATGTCGAATGACAGAAGTGCCGAGTCATAAAGACCGGAGATGGGTACTGGTACCGTAAATCACCTGTTAATCCGGTGCAGAATGTAAATAGGAGGATGGAGAAAGTTTGTTCATATAAGACGTTTTTGAGCTGCAAACCACCCGAATTTGCTGGTTCTGATGATCCAATTGTGTGCATGAATTGGATTAGAGAGATGGAACAAGCATTTAGAGCTTGTGAATGTGATGAAGAGTCAAAATTCAGATTTGAATCCCGGATGTTACGAGGAAATGCTTTGACATGGTGGAATATCGTGACATCTACTGTTACGGCTCCGGTTTTGGCAGCAATGACCTGGGAGTCGTTCAAAAGGAAGATATTAGAAGAATACTGCAACGAGAATGAAATGGACTGAATCGAAGAAGAGTTCAGAACGCTTAAAAAGAGTACTTCATCAGCACGAGAGTACACTCGTGTCTTCTTGGAGAAATTGAATTTAGTGGGGCATGTGGCTTCCACTGAAAAAGAAAAGATCAAGGCGTATTTGAAAGGCTTACCAGCTTATATGATGTCCAGAGTAAGAAATTCCAAAGCTTTGACTCTGAGGGAGAATATTGAGGAAGCAAAAATCATAGAAGAAGTCTATGCAAAGGATAAAGTTGAGAAAGCTCAAGTGGGGGAGAAGAGAAAATGGGAAGGTCGATCAGAATCTTCTCAAAAATCCAGATCTTTTGTCGGAAATCCTCGTTTTGAACCTTGTCGGGAACCAAATTGGTGCCAGAAATGTAAAAGCAAACACTTTGGTCCGTGTCGAGTAACTTCGCTGGAATGTTACAAGTGCGGAAAGAGTGGCCATCGGATTGAGGACTGTCCCATCCAAGGGCCGACATGTTTTGAATGTAAACAGCCCGGTCATTATCGAAGAGATTGCCCGAAGTTAAAGAAAATTGGAAATCAAGAGAGGAAGACTAATACTCCGAAGCCAACGGGCAGAGCATTTCATATGACGGCGGAAGAAGCAAAGGACTCGAAGGATGTAGTTTCCGGTACATTCCGTATTAACTCAATACCTGCACGTGTATTATTTGATTGTGGTGCCAACCTGTCTTTTATATCGCAACTGTTTTATCAAAAGTTAGCTATGCCTGTCACTGTTTTGGAAGATGTTTTAGTAGTTGAAATAGCTAACGGGGGTCAAGTTTTAGTTCATGAGAAACTTGAAGGTTGTACCGTTATGGTAGAAGGAAAGGAATTTCAAATTGATTTGATTCTGATGGAAATAGGCGGGTTTGATATAGTTATTGGTATGGATTGGTCGGTGAGCAATCGGGTCGAAATCCTTTGTGCTAAGAAATTGATTCGGATCCCCATGCCCGAAAATGGTGTTGTTCTCATCTATGGGGAAAAGAGAAAAGGGGATGTTCCGTTGATTTTTGTAGCCAAAGCTCGTAAGTGTCTAATAAAAGGATGTTCATCCTATCTAGCATATGTTTTAGACGCTAAAGTAGAAAAGAAGCGAACGGAGGATATAAAGGTAGTATGTGAACTTCCAGATGTGTTCCCCGATGATCCTCCAGGCTTACCACCAGAACGACAAGTAGAATTCAGGATTGATCTTATTCCAGGAGCGGCATCGATGGCACGTGCACCGTACCGTTTAGCACCGCCCAAAATGAAAGAGATGATGTCTCAACTACAAGAACTTCTTGAAAAGGGTTTTGTTAGGCCAAGTACATCACCCTGGGGAGCTCCAGTGTTATGTGTCAAGAAGAAGGATGGCACTATGAGAATGTGCATCGATTACAGGGAATTGAATAAGGTGACCATTAAGAATAAATATCCACTTCCAAGGATTAACGACTTGTTTGATCAACTCCAGGGAGCGGGATGTTTTTATAAGATTGATTTAAGGTTGGGCTATCACCAAGTAAGGGTGAGGTATGAGGATGTTCCCAAGACAACATTTAGAACAAGGTATGGGCATTATGAATTCTTTTTGATGCCTTTTGGGTTAACAAACGCTCCTGCCGTGTTCATGGATTTAATGAACAGAGTGTCTCGACCTTTCTTAGACAAGTGGGTCATTGTGTTCATTGATGACATACTTATTTACTCAAAGAATGAAGCCGACCATGAGTGTCACCTCCATGAAGTCTTGGATGTTCTAAGAAAAGAGAAATTGTACGTAAAGTTTTCGAAGTGTGAATTTTGGTTAAAGGAGGTACAATTTCTTGGTCATGTAATTACTTCAGAAGGAGTCAAAGTGGATCCGGCTAAGATAGATCGATGATGAATTGGGAAACACCAAAGAACTCATCAGAGATACAGAGTTTCTTGGGTTTGGCAGGCTATTATCGACGGTTTATAAAGGATTTTTCTAAGATTGCCTCTTCCCTGACGGTTCTAACACGGGAGAATGTAAAAGGTTGTATGGACTGAGAAACAAGAATCAGCTTTTAGGACTTTACAAAAGAAGCTATGCGAAGCTCCAATCCTTACACTACCAGAAGGAACAGAAGATTTGGTAGTATATAGTGATGCGTCAAAGATGGGTTTGGGATGTGTATTGATGCAATGTGGCAAAGTGATTTCTTATGCATCAAGACAACTCAAAGAGAACGAAAAGAATTATCCTACCCATGATTTAGAACTGGGAGCAGTCGTGTTTGCTTTGAAGTTATGGCGGCATTACTTATATGGAACGAAGTGCATTCTTTTCACTAATCATAAGAGTTTGAAACATGTCTTTGATCAGAAAGAGTTGAAGATGAGGCAACGACGTTGGTTAGAACGACTTAAGGATTATGATTGTGAATTGCATTACCATCCTGGTAAAGCAAATGTAGTAGATGATGCCTTGAGTAGGAAAGATTATAGTGGGTGTTTGAAAGCGACCAACACCAGAATTGATGTAATGTCGAGTTTGATTGAAAGAATCAAAGTGGCATAAACGGAAGCCTTGTTAGAAGAAAATCTAAAAGAGGAAGTTATGACTAAGCAACGTCTTCAACTAACAAAAGATAGTCGCAGGGTCAAATTATTTCAAGGTCGTATTTGGGTGCCAAAGATTGGGGGAAACCGAGAGTTACTTCTTGAAGACGCTCACAAGTCTAAATATTCTATACATCCCGGGAGTAGTAAGATCGATAGAGATTTGAAACTACACTATTGGTGGCTAGCTATGAAGCTAGATATGGTACAATGTGTAGAGAAATGTGTGACGTGTTTGTTGGTGAAGGCCGAACATCAACGACCTTATGGGAGTCTACAGTCTTTAGAGATTCCTAAATGGAAGTGGGATAAGATTACCATGGATTTTGTAACTAAGTTACCGAAGACTTTAAAAGGTAACGATACTATTTGGGTAATCGTGGATCACCTAACTAAAAGTGCTCACTTCTTACCAATGAACGAAGCTTCACCAATAGATAAGCTAGCCAAGTTATATATTTATGAAGTGGTATCAAGACATGGTATACCTGTGTCTATAGTTTCTGACCGTGACAGTCGATTTACTTCAAGATTTTGGCAGTCACTACAAGAAGAGTTGGTTACGAGAGTGAATCTGAGTACCGCATATCATCCACAAACAGACGGGCAAAGTGAAAGAACCATTCAGACTTTGGAAGACATGCTCAGGTCTTGTGTAATCGATTTTGGAGGTAACTGGGATACGCATTTACCCTTGGTGGAGTTTACATACAATAATAGTTACCATTCCAGTATCGGAAGAGCACCTTTTGAAGCCTTATATGGACGGAAATGTAGAACTCCAGTATGTTGGTTGGAAGTTGGAGAAAATCAACTTGTTGGTCCCCAAATTGTGCAGCAAACGGCTGATAAGGTTAAGGAAATTCGGAAACACATGAAGGCGGCTCAGGATCGACAAAAGAGTTACGCCGATCAAAAAAGAAGACCAAAAGAATTCCAAGTTGGGGAGCGGGTGATGCTAAAGGTATCTCCGTGGAAAGGTAGTATAAGATTTGGAAAACGTGGAAAGTTGAGTCCTCGTTTTCTTGGGCCTTTCTGTTGATCCAAACCCTCAGTGATTTGATAATGACCCTCTCCATTCTACTTAGTGAAAATTGTAAGTAAACAATGTATAAGTTTCTCTATCGCTGATATGTACTAAGACTGTTTTCAGTACCGCTGATAGGAACTCTCGCTCTTTAGATTAGACATTCAGCGAACACTGTTCATTCAGCAAGCTCTGAGCCTGTTCAGTCTTGTTGATGGTCGCTGATGATCTTATATATTGTTCAGCATAAATGTTCACCATACATACATAGCTCTGAGCCTGTTCAGACCTATTGGTGATCGCTGACAATCTTAGTTGTTTACTTATGATCCCTGAAGACAAGTTTCACGTTAACATAGGTTCTACGCTGAAGTCGAAGATCAAGCTCAAGAACCAGCGACAAGTCTCCTAATGAACTGATGCGGATATCAGCGAAGACATAGATTTGTCCACTCAACGTGAAGTATCAAGTACAAGACTTCAGCTATCGCTGAACTTTGTCATTCGCTGATAAAGAATGATAAAGCTCTGATTCAACGAAAAGCTGATCATGAAGTCTTACGTACAAAGTACTTTTGTCTTAACCACCCTTGCAAGACTTCGTACGATATGTCAGAAAAGAACATCCTTATTGTCTGAAATCGTACAACCATTCTGATCCTACACTGTTCACCATGCAGCTACTAAGGTTGTCTACAAAAGTTAGAACCTACAACCAATGAGCTGCTGCCACGTGTAAAGTATAAACTGCCATGCATTTAATGCATGCTGTATATAAGAAGAAGACCCGCTTCATTTTTTAAGCACTCGTAAACTTTGGTCGAGTCATCTTCTTATCTTGAGATAGGTTATTATTAGTAATTTCCTTCTCTTTCTTAGTGCAAGAAACTTAGTGTTCCAACTTGTTTAGATTAGGATTTATATTTATCTTGTTCCGCGACAAGCTGTAAATTGTTTTAATGATTTATCAATAAACAATTTAGAAAAGTAAAAATCTGTGTATTTGTATTCAACCCCCCCCCCCCCCCCTTCTACAAACTTGTATAACCCTCTCGGGACCAACACTTTCACTATAATCAAACAGTAGAGCTTCAAGCATATCAGTTGGATCTTCCACCCGAGTTGGAAGGAATTCATAACTCTTTCCATGTTTGTTATCTTCGGAAATGCCTAGTCGAAGAATAAAATGTTATACCACCTTCTGAAATAAAAGTGGATGAGAAAAGACGTTGTGTTGAGGAACCTGAAGCAATTTTGGAAAGGACGACTAAGAAGTTAAGACATAAAGAAGTGATCATGGTCAAAGTACAATGGAAACATCATAGAGGTGCTAACGTGACGTGGGAAGCTGAAGAGGATATGTAGAATAGATACCCTCATTTATTTACCTAACTTTGATTTCAGGGATGAAATCATTTTCAAGTTAGGAAGATTTGTAACACCTCGAAATTTCCATAACTTTGTACGACGAACGTTTGAAATATTAGGGGATGTTATTTTAAACGTTATGTTGTAATTTAATGACGATGGATCAAAAGTGTATTTGATCAAAGCTTGTAAGCTAATTTTTAAAGAATGTGAAACTTGGGGTTAGTTTCATCAAATTGGATAGTTGTGGGACAATTTGTAAATTAGTGAAGTTGATATACATAAGAAAAGGGAGTCGGTCATAATTGAGAATTATCTCAGTTTCTTTTGGGTGAAGTCGGCTGAAGCAGAAAAACTATAGCGATATCCGTTTGGTAAAAAACCCAATCAATTTCTGCGATTCGACTCCTTACGATATTGTAATCACAAATTAATCTGCTTACCAATTAGATATTGAATTGTTAGTAAAAATATGTTTGGAATTGGATTTATTGATCGATTGGGTCTGCAGAAGCTGAGTTCGAACTCTAAATCAGGTGAGTTCATCTTACTTTTAAAGTTATTGAAATTGAAATTGATTAATTCTTATGATTCTAAAGTGTCTAAGTGTTGTAAATACTTTAGTGGTAAGCATACGCTTGAGAATTGAATTTACAGTGGGTTTTTTAGATGAAAAATCGAGGTGCAGATAAAAGTGTCCGGGTAAGTATAAGTTCCCGGAAGGCCGGAAGTATCCGGAATAATTATCAGGAATTACCCGGTAAGTTTTATTTTCCGGTAGTATCTGGTAAACAATATTTCCCGGAAGTACCTGGTATGGCGTTTACAATACAAAGGAATGATATCTTCCATCACGCAATAAATGGGGAAATGAAGTATGGCGTTTACAATACAAAGGAATGAGCAAATCACGATCCAACAACCTAATAATCTAAACTAACAAGTCTTGGATTATATTCGGGTGTTGTCTAATTGCCACCAAAAATCGATATTGAAAATCTATCATGCACGACTCTATGTACTCCCAAAAATGATATCTTCCATCACGACTCTTCACTCAAGCCTGAGGAGCCCTACCACTTGGAAGTCCTGATCAATACACCCAAGAGAAGAAGTGTTAGGCTAACACAATGAGAGTAAGAACTTAACAATTAATAATAATATTGAATTGAGGTACAATAGAATAACATAGTGAACCCCAAGGTGGAAGTCATTTGATAACCAATGCCTCAAGTGTTGATGATAAACCCGTTAGCCAATAGCAATTGCATAACACAAGGTAGTTATATAATCGTTCGTAACATCAATCACATAACAACAATAAGTTGGGAAACAAGCGCAACCCCGAAGAGTCTATAACTTGTGAGCCCCTAATTTCAACCACACTAGTTCTATACATTGGGTCACTCCAAATCCACAAAATAAGCACATTAGAATTTCATCTTATTGCCCATAAGGCGATGCCCGACCATATAGGCCCACATCTTATTTATCATGAATCTCGATGCCTATTTCATGCCCCGACTCTAGTGTCTATGGTCCATTACACTCAAATTACATAACCATGACTCTCAATTAAACGAATATCATGTTTACCAAAAGAGTAAGCTCTATACTCTTGGATAGTAATTACACTCATCCAATGTGAGGAAACTTTCATAAATACACCATATTAGATATTGGAGTGTCATAAATTTCAAAGTAGGTATTTAGTCCTTAATCAAATATCAAACCCCCTTTTCATAATGTTTACATCAAAATCCCCAAATTTATCAAACCCTAGATTTTGACCAAGGATGGTCAAAAATCATATTTTCTTAGTAAAGGTGTTCCACAACTATGATAATCCTAATGAAATCAAGGAGTACCATACTTTTCATATTTACAAACCATTCTACACATAAAAACCCATTTTTAGGTCAAATATGATAATCACCAAATAATGAATAATAAGATGTTGAATAGGTTAGAAATCATAATAAAATGAGCATTTAGTTTGTGAGATTAAGGAGAACTCACCTTATAGGGTTTTATAGAAAACCCAAACCCTAGGTGTAGAAGTGGAGAATCCTAGTAACTTGAAGAGACTTGGATTTTAGCACAAAAGCTTAGGATCACCTAACAACAACCATTAATGACCATGAGACTTGGTGGTTGAAGGAATTTATGGAGGAAAGAGGATGAAAAGGTGAAACCGTACCTTTTTCTTGAGAGAAAACGCCACTTGAAACTCTTCCAAACCCAACAAATGATCCAAAACCCGGCTGCCCTCTTCTTATACCCCAACTGCGTCGACCGCGAGAGTGACATGCGACTATGCCCTTGGCATAGTCGCGGGGCACAATCGCCCGCGTTCCCCACCATTCGGTACACTCTGTGCGAGAGTGCCACCGCAAGAGTGACCATGTCACAATCGCGTGGCACAGTCGCTGGGCACCTCTCCACTCGCGGTACAATTCATGCGATAGTGCCCTGGAGAGAGTGACCAGGTCACAATCGCCGGGCACAGTCGCAGTCCCTATACCGAGCCCCATTTTAGCCAACTTCTCTCCAAACGATCCAACTCGATGCTACGTGACTTTTCATGAAACGTAAAACCTTAAAATTTTCCATTCCTAAGTAATTTGGTTTTACAAATGAAACTAGAATTTTTGGGGTGTTACAATCCTCCCCAACTTGGAAAAGATTTTGTCCTTGAAATCTTAGGCTATGCAAACAAATGGGGGTATCGGCGTTTCATATCCTCCTCCACCTCCCATGTCACATTGGTACCCCGATGGTGCTTACATTGCACTTTGACCATAACCACTTCCTTTTGTCGAAGTTTCTTAGTCGTTCTCTCTAAAATGGATTCGGGCTCTTCGATGCAACGGTTGTCGTCTACTCGGATTTCCGACAGTGGTATCACACTTTCTTCTTCCGCTAGGCACTTCCGTAAATAACATACGTGGAATGTTGGATGGATTCCGTCCATATCTGGTGGTAAGTCCAATTTGTAGGCTTGCGAACCCACGCGTTCTAGAATGGTGAATGGTCCAAGGAAACGGGGACTAAACTTCCCTCGTTTTCCAAAACGGATCAATCCTTTCCAAGGCGATACTTTCAACATCACTCGCTCCCCCACTTGGAATTCTACCGGTCTCCTTTTCTTGTTGGCGTAACTCTTTTGTCGGTCTTAGGCCGCTTTCAAACGTTCTCTAATGATTTTGACTTTATCGGCCGTTTCTTGAACGATTTTCGGTCCGGAAAATTGCTTTTCCTTCGCCTCTAGCCAACACGCGGGAGTCCCACACTTTCTCCCGTACAAGGCCTCAAACGGCGCCTCCTTCAAGCTGGAGTGGTAGATATTATTGTCCATCGGTAAGGTTTCCCGCATCGCTAGGAAGTGTGCATTTTTCGTCAACCGATCCACTATCACCCAAATGGTGTCGTGACCCTTCAAAGTCTTTGGCAACTTGGTCGCAAAATCCATCATGATTTTCTCCCACTTCCATTCGGGGATTTCCAAAGGTCGTAAACTGCCATAGGGTAGTTGATGCTGAGCCTTCACTTGTGAGCAAGTCACACACCGCTCGACGTAATGCGCCACGTCTAATTTCATGACTGGCCACCAATAATGTAGCTTCAAATCCCGATACATTTTGGTGCTTCCGGGATGAATGGAGTATTTGGACTTATGGGCCTCGTCCATGAGCAGCTCTCGGTTCCCACCGATTTTGGGCACCCACACGCGCCCATTGAATAACTTAACTCCGCGACTATCCTCCGTTAGTAAGTGTCTTTGCTTCACCATCACCTCCTCCTTGAGGTTTTCTACCAACAAGGCTTCGGATTGTGCCGCTCTAATCCGTTCCACTAGACTTGACACGATGTCGATCCTTGAGAGGTTGGCGTGGAGACTTCCACTATACTCTTTTCAACTCAAGGCATCGGCGACTACATTTACCTTACCCGGATGGTAAAGCAATTCACAATTGTAGTCCTTGAGTAATTCCAACCATCTCCTTTGCCTCATGTTCAACTCTTTTTGATCGAATACATACTTCAAACTCTTGTGATCCGTATACAACGTACACTTCGTGCCGTAAAGGTAATGATGCAATAACTTCAACGCGAATACCACCACGGCCAACTCCAAATCATGCGTAGGATAGTTCTTTTCGTGCACCTTGAGTTGCCTTGAAGCATAAGCGATCACCTTTCCCCTTTGCATTAACACGCACCCCAAACCCATCTTGGATGCATCACTATATACTACAAAATCTTCCGACCCTTCAGGTAAGGATAAGATTGGTGCTTCACATAACTTCTTTTGTAGAGTGCGGAACACTTTTTCTTGTGCTTCGGTCCAAACAAATTTCACGTTCTTCCGGGTTAACGTCGTCAAGGAAGAAGTAATATTGGAAAAGTCTTGGATAAATATTCGATAGTAACCCGCCAAACCAAAGAAGCTTCGAATCTCTCCCGAACTCTTGGGAGGTTCCCAATTCATCATTGCCTCGATTTTGGATGGGTCCACCTTCACCCCGTCTCGGGTCACCACATGACCCAAGAATTGGACCTCACTCAACCAAAAATCGCACTTGGAGAACTTTGCGTACAACTTTTCTTTCCTTAGGACCTCCAACACCTCTCGTAGATGCAATTTGTGGTCCACTTCGTCCTTGGAGTATACTAAGATGTCGTCTATGAAAATGATTACTGACTTGTTGAGAAAGGGTCGACACACCCGATTTATCAAATCCATGAACACCGCCGGTGCATTCGTCAACCCAAACGGCATTACTAGAAACTCGTAGTGACCATACCGTGTTCGAAATGCCGTCTTTGGAATATCGTCTTCTCTAACTGTTGGGTCATCAAAGATTTAAAGATGACCTGATCTTCTTACATACTTTGAAAAACATCTTTTATACTTAGAGAAATTTTAGATGGTTCTTTGTTATGGCTTAGTCATACTGTCACAGTTCGGTGAAGTCAAAGATCAGCCGAAATCAAGAAGAAGTATATCTACCAATGCGGATTGAAGATGGACTTCTCAACCCAAACTAAGCTGTCTCACCGATTGTCTCCATGAAAATCGGTGAGATCCCAAACAGGAGATTTCCCCCTTTATCTTCTTGCCAAGAAGATCTTCATCATAAGAGGTAACTTTGGGTATCCCACCGATTGTCCCCATGAAAATCGGTGGGATCCTCAAAATTGGAGGATTCTCTCACAACATCCTTCCTAAGAAGACTTCCACCTACTTTGTCCATGACAAATCGGTGGGATTCTCAAATAAGAGGATCCTCCCTTGTGTCCATGCTAAAAGGTTTTATCATCAAAGAAGAAATGTCTGGGTATGGAAGTAAAAGGTTTATTTGTCCTTTTTCTCATTCTTAGATATTGTCTCCATCAAACCTTTCTAGTATTGTAGGAAAAGACACATCAACTTTTGAGAGTCAAACCTGGCCTTCAAATGACAAAGTGACAAGTGTCCCATGCATCACATACTCATGGCACTATATAAAGATGAAGACTTCTCCATGCAGAACAACACTTACAACTCTTGAAGATTACTCTGCGCTCAAGACATTCTGCTCCTTTCTCTTTTTAACTTTATAGCTTTCAATCTTTGTATTTTAGAAGTTATTTTAGTTTTCAGTATTACTTTGTGTAGATTGTTAGAATAGATTTTATCTGTTCTTTCCGCAACAATCTATTTGTTCTATGTGTTCTATGTGTTCTATGTGTAATTCTTGATTTGAATATTTTCAATAAAAGAATTAATTAAAGTGAAAAAAGTGTGTATTGTATTCAACCCCCCTTCTACAATACTTGTTCTTGTTCTTATTATCCATCTGGGACTAACAAGTGGTATCAGAGCAGAAAGTTTAATTTCAATAAACTTAATCTGCAATGGTTGCTTCTTCTTCCAACAATGAAGCTTTCTCTCAAAACATTTTTTCTGAAAATGGCTCTATAGCCAAACCTCCCAAGTTTAACCCCAACAACTTTTCTTTGTGGAAAAGCGGGATGATGATTTTCATGGAAGGAGTGGATAGTAGATATCCAACCATTCTCAGTGAGGGACCCATAGTCCCTAAAGCCTGGTCTCGCTATGAAACCAAGAAATCCAGTAAGGAAGTTGTTGGCAAAGATGATTCTGATGATTCCTCTGATGAAGAAAATTCTGCTGCTAATGGTCGTTACATTCCTAAGAATCCCAAGAAATATACTGATGAAGAAAAACGTCTTGTGTCTCTTGATTCTAAAGTCAGCACTATCATTGCTTTCTCTCTTCCTGATGAAGTGTACCACTCTCTGGTAAATCCCTCTACTGCCAAAGAGATGTGGTCCACTTTGTGTGTTTTGTACGAAGGTACAAATGAAGTTAAAAATAGCAGAAAGATTGCTCTTGTTAGAAAATATGAACTCTTTTCTTATGAGAAAGGAGAATCTCTCTCCAACTACTATAACTTCTTTAACAGTCTTCTTAATGATTTAAAGTTGTTAGGTAGAGTGTATGACAATGAGGAAATCTTGTGCAAGTTTGTGGATTGTCTTCCTGATTTTTGGGAAAATATATGTACTTGTATAAAGACAACCAAGGATCTTGATCATATGCCTCTCACTGTTCTTTATGGAACTCTCTTCAACTATGAGCAGACTAAGATGCAAAGGAAGTCTGTCATCACAGATATAAAGAGCTCTCCTCTAGCTCTCCTAAGTGACTCTTCCAAAAGAACTAAGTGTATTCCAAGAATCACCTACCCATCTGACTCTGACCATGATAGTCAAGAAGATCCTAATGACCATTCGGAGGCATATCTTAGTGATACTGAGGATGAATGTGAGGAAACTTCAATTGACAAACTATCAGATGAAATGACCATGTTGGATGGGTATTCTAAATCCAAATCTCACCTCTCTTCTGGAAAATCTAAGTTTAGTAGAAAATCCTCATTTTCTCTCTCCAAACACTCTTCTTTGGATCGAAGCTATGCAAGAAGAGCTTCTGGAATTCGAAAGAAATAAAGTCTGGTCCTTGGTTCCACTCCCAAAAGGCAAAACGGCCATTGGAACCAAGTGGGTGTTTAGAAACAAAAAGGATGAAGATGGGATTATCATCAGAAACAAAGCCCGTCTAGTTGCAAAGGGATACAGATAGGAAGAAGGAATTGACTATGACGAAACCTTTGCACCCGTGGCTAGGCTAGAAGCTATCAGAATCTTCCTAGCCTATGCTTCTCATAAGGGTTTCAAGGTCTACCAAATGGATGTCAAGTCTGCCTTTCTGAATGGCAAACTGCAAGAAGAAGTTTATGTCCAGCAACCACCTGGTTTTGAATGTTCAGAGTTTCCAGACCACATTTACAAGTTAGACAAAGCTCTGTACGGCCTTAAGCAAGCTCCCAGAGCCTGGTATGAAACTCTGTCCAAATTTCTGTTGATCAATCACTTCGAGAAAGGTACCATCGATAAAACTCTATTCTTTAGGAGGTATAAGAATGATATACTTCTGGTACAAATATATGTTGATGATATTATCTTTGGGTCTACAAGGCAGGAGTACTGTGATAAGTTTGAAAGTTTAATGAAAAGCGAATTCAAAATGAGCATGATGGGAGAACTTTCTTTCTTCCTTGGTTTACAAGTTAAACAATCAGACAGAGGGACTTTCATAAGTCAGTCTAAATACATCTCTGATATGTTGAAAAAGTATAAGCTCAATGATTCAAAACCAATGAAAACTCCTATTGCCACTGGAGTTAAACTTGACTCAGATCTTAAGGGTGAACCAACAGATGTCAAGCACTACATAGGCATGATAGGGTCACTTCTGTACTTAACTGCCAGTAGACCTGATATAATGTTTGCAACCTGTCTCTGTGCCAGATTTCAAGCAAATCCTACAGAAACTCATTTAACAGCTGTCAAGCGTATCTTTAAATATCTGAAAGGGACTCAATTTTTGGGTCTCTGGTATCCTCTTAACTCTGGTTTCGAGCTTGTAGCATATACAGATTCAGACTATGGAGGATGCAAGAATGACAGAAAGAGTACTTCTGGTAGCTGCCAACTGCTTGGAGAAAAGTTGGTGAGTTGTACATCCAAGAAACAGAACTGTGTTTCAACCTCTACAGAAGAAGCAGAATACGTTGCTGCTACTAGTTGTTGCTCTCAAGTGATATGGATGAAAACACAACTCAAAGATTATGGTCTGGAGTATGGTAAAATTCCAATTCTGTGTGACTCCAAGAGTGCCATTGCCATAACAGCAAATCCAGTCCAGCACTCGAAGACTAAGCACATCGACATAAGGTACCACTTCATAAAGGATCATGTTGAAAAAGGGACTATTGAAATGTACTTTGTTTCAACAGACTTCCAGCTTGCTGACTTGTTTACAAAAGCCCTTGATGAAAGGAGATTTAACTTCTTAATCAGCAAACTGGGTATGCTGAACCTGTCCTCCTAACCCTGTTCAAAATTAAACAGAACCTCTGATGATCCTACCAGAGCTCTGTCAAATAGTTGGGTAGGATAGTTCAACACAGCTTTTGTTGTTCACCAGAACTCTGTTAAGCATATTTCGTTTAACACTCGGTGAACATTCTTTGTTTTTTTAAAAAAAAGGGAGCTCATTTTTCTAGGGGGAGCTTAAAAGAAAAATAATGCATGATTTTAGGGGGAGCAAGTCAGTACTCAAACGTCCAAATCCAAATTGACTCTACTTTTTGATCTTCATTGATAAATCTTTTTGAAGAAAGGAGGAAAATCTGTTCTGATGATAACCTTTGTGATAATGTTAAGAATCTGCCAGAACTCTGACTTCTCACCAAAGCCACTGATGTTTCTCACCAGAGCTCTGTTGTCTGTCTAAGTTTTGTCTGTTCTTTTCCTTCCACATCAGAACAGAATTTTTAAATGTTTTTAAGGTAAAGGTACACCATCTTCGGTTACTTAATACGATGTGAAGAGATCACTCAACAGAAGCAACTTAACAAAGCTCCACCAGAGCTCTGTTAGTTTGTTCTGACACGTCATCAAAACACGTCATCAGAAGTAACGTCATCAGAGGTGCGGGTTATTTCTAAGCGTCAACCACTTGTTACCCACACATCTCTAACCGTGACGGTTTACTTGCACAAAAGTGGTCAGAACAAATCCACGTGGCAATCTCTAATTGAAAGCTAAACCACTAGCTGTCCCCACGATACACAATTCATGCCACTCTACCTTCTGACACTCGAGTGCCTACAGTATCTACGGCGATTACCCAGCCACAAGCTCTGACTATAAATATCCAAAACCTTGACCCATTTCTTTTCTAAAACTTCCTAAACCTTTCACCTTTCCCTCTTTTATTTAAATCCTCAGTGTTCTTCAAGAAAACCCAAACCTGCAACAATGGCGGAACCCCAAAACTCTGCTGATTCAAGCCGAATAGAACCCACCGATGATATCATTGTTCTTCCGTACGAGTTTGCTGACAACAACTACAGATTCGATCCCACTCCAGGACTCTATCTACCCCTGTATCACGTTTTCATTGAGTTCTTTAGAAACTCTGACATCTTCAGAGCCCTAACAGAGTTCGATGACCACCTTCCAGCGATCTTTGTCCAACAATGGTGGACTACATGCCAATACATCGAAGAATAAGACGGGATAGTTGGGAGTGTCAACGCAAGTAATGGAGGAGCGGGAACAATCCGCATAAGAGCAAGCACCTTAAGAAGAATCTTCCGAATGAAAACCAAACGACAGCTAGGAATAGATGCCTATAAGAAACCACCAAAAACAGCTGTTCTTCTTGCTTTCATGAAATTCTGGGTTACAACAAGGATCTGAATAGGATTGGAGAGTTCAAGCGACAGAATCTACCCACTATGTGGAATTTCATGTTCTCCACCTTAAACAGAACCCTTACCAGCAAATTTGGTAGTCAAGACCAAGCCACAACAGAAATCCTACAAATCATGTATGGATTGTTCTTCAATCGAAACTTTGACTATGCCAGAATTCTCTACAACGATCTTCTTTCAGCTGTCAACACAAAAACCTCATCCATCGCAAAAAGAGGAGTCGTTGGATCCCACAAATTCTTGAAGATGATCAAGTTTCCACACTTTATCAGTCTGGTGATCAGAAGAGCCTTCGACAGACTGGAACTAACTCATCAGGGTCGCTCAACACCCGTCTGGACGATGTCCAAATTCCTCCCCACTACATCAGGCGAATACCCTTTCATAAGGAGAATTCCAGGTGCAATGCTTGCCCTTCGACAGAGAAACTAGCGATTGCACCACCAAATGAAAACCTTGAGGGTTATGGACATCACAGAACTGGAACCGTGGTAGAAGATCCTCCAGTCTTTGTCTGCCGATAGAAGGGCATAAAGAAGGCCATCAGAGCAGCTGAAGCCCACAAGTACTCAAGTGAGTCGCTAGTATACCTCAAGAACATAATCCAAGATCTCCCAAGAAACAAGTGTCCAGAAGAACAACAGAAACTCTTCATCGACCAGATTGATCTGATGCTAGACTTCCGTACTCTAATCAGAAGATTCGACAGAATTCTTAGGGGAGATAATTATGCTTAAATGTACTGATCTTTTAATCTTTTTGTAATATTCCAAAAGATTAGTGCAAGGCTTCGACAGAGGTAAAAGTTCTCTGTTCTTTTGTTTAATCTCTTGTCAATTGTAAATTTTTATTTTCAATACTTAGGGGGAGATTGTTAGCCCCAAGTATCTGTTATGTAAAAGTATTGAAAATAGTTCAAGTCAGAAGACCAACAGAGATCAGACAGAAGACTTGGAAGGAGTTCATCAAAAAGACCACAGAGCTCAACAGAGCTCTGTCGGATCCAACAGAGCTCAACAGAGCTCTGTCGAAGACTTCCAACAAAACAAGTATTTAAAAGAAGACCAACAGAGCTCTTTCAACAGAGCTCTGGTAAAGTGAAGACCTCTGTCAGCCTAAGTCTCGTAGGAAATCCCAAGTGTTAGACAAGTGTCCATACTTTCCACGTATGCCCTAAAAATAGGAGACACACTTTCCACGTGTCATTCTAGGGTACGATAGTACACTGCCTTCACTTTTTCAGGGCTATATATAGAGAGGTAGTGGAACAAACAATTGTAAGCTTTGGGAAGAGTAGTTTTTCCACAATTGTTTAATCACATACTGCAGCAATCCCGAGCACTACCTCCGTACGATATTGTTGTCCTATGAGATTTCCGAACACACTTGAACATGTTCTTGGTGTGATTCATTATCAATATATGAGCAGCTTTTATATCTGATCCTGTTATCATTTTACTGTTCAATATTTGATTCTCATAGTTCATTTATCGTTTACACAATCACTCATTTTAATGGCTTTATTTAATATGCTTCCGCTGTCTATTTCACTACCATTAATATGATACAACGTGAATCTGGGAACCAACAACCTCAATCCCATTGGTGGAGAAAACTGTAGCAACAATTGAGGGGGAGCAAAAAGTTTCGTCTAGTGCTCCAAAAAGACAACGGAAAGAAAATCATCTCAGCAGAAGATGTGGCTAAAGAAGAGAAAAGAAAGAAAGAATTGGCCAAGTATGGAACTCGACCTGCCGATGCCCAAACCTTGAAACTCAAACCTCCCTCATAAGAAGCTGCCCCCGATCTGGGTCTATCTCCTCAAGAAATTGAGGAGGCTAGACTAGCATAAAAAGCCTTGGATGATTCAAAAGCTCTATCTTTAAAAGTTGCGAAAGAGGAAGCGGTCAAATAAAAGTCCACCGATCCCATTCTTGCCCAAAAGTCTGAATTGGGCACAATTTAAGAAGAAAAAGAAGATGAAATTAAGTGGTACAAGAAAACCATGCACTACCAAACAAACAGGTCTTCTATCACATGTGTTAAGATTGCCACTTCTAAACTCAATCCCACCGACATCAGGCTCATCATTGAAAGGGAAGATGGAAACTCAAGGAGTATCAGAGATCACCACCTCAAGCAATTCAGTCTCTCCGAATGGTTTGAAATTTCCAGGCTCTTGGTGAAATGTGTTAATCCCAAGAAAGACACTTTCATCAAATATATCGATGGGATGATGAACAAGATGAAAGAAATAAAGAAGAAATACAATATTGTTCTCTCCACTAACGAACGTGCCTCTCTTTAATCTCTAAAAGAAGATGTCCGACTTCCCAAGACAAAGACCCAATCGGTGAAAGACACAGTGTTTAAATACATGGCTTCTAAAGGAAGAATCCCCTATGTGGATAATCTCAACTTGTCCATCCCAACCTCCATCGCCTATCCCTCTACCACACTTTGCATCTCACCAGTTCCTGGCCTCTTCTTCAACGATGCTCTAGGCCATCTTCAAATTTTCTCAGATCCATCTAGCCGACATCATCTTCTTACATGGCATCTCCAACCTCATGCCATATATTAATGAAGCTCAGATATACTATCAGAACATCACAAATGAAATCAAACGCCGTATTCAAAAACCAAGGAAATGATCTGAGTGCTATCTTTCTGTAAGTACTTGTAATTTTTCTTCATTTTCGAATGTATGAAAACCTTACATAAATGCAAGTACTTTTCATCTATTTGAATTTCATTGTTGCACATATTTATTTTCCTTACTTGTAAATATTGGATACACTTAACAAATCCATAAAAGACAAAATAGATCAAAAAGAACAAAAATAATGGTCTATGTGAAAAGAACCCAAAAAGAGTAAAAAGGGTCAAATTGCATTTTATACTCAGATACTCTTTAATATTCTAAGTATGGAGCTCAAATTCAAATAGGGGGAGATTGTTGGGTCACCAAAGATTTGAAATTGACTCACCGATGCTTCTCCTAAATCTCACTTAGAATATTTTAGCTTGGTTCTTTACAATAACTTGTACAAGATAGCAAATGTTCGGTGAAGTCGAAGATCAACCGAAACCAAGCTTGAAGATATTCTCATTGTGGAAATGAAGAATAACTTTCTCAACAAACATCAAGTCATTGTCCACCGATGGTCTTCATACATCGGTGGACATCTCCCACCGATCCATCTCTTGGTCGGTCAAAATGAGTCCCACCGACGAAAGCTTCAAATCGGTGGGATCTTATATATCTTCATAGATGCTTTTCTTCAATAGTGACAAATCCCAAAACACTCTCATCGGTGGAATATCGTCGGTGGAATAGTTCTTGGAAGACACATCAAGAAGATCATTTATTATGGGAGAATATCTATTGCCAGGTAAAAGTGATTATTTGTCGTTTTATTCATTATCAGATAAAGTCTCAATCAGCATGGGTATTCTTCCCAGTACCAAGAAAAAAGGTGAAAGGGACACGTCAACTTTTTAGAAGTCAACACCTACTTTGAATCTCCTGATGACAAGTGTCCTAAGCATTTAATGCTACTCACACTATAAAAGGAGGAAGAAGCTCCCCATGCAAACTACACTTTCTGAAGAAATTCTCTCAGTGCAAGATTGCTTCATCCTTGAGAACTTGATAGCTTTGATCTTTGTGTGCTTAAAGTTGTTTTATTAATTCTGGTTGCTTTGTGATAGATTGTTAGAATAGTTTAACTGTTCTTTTCCGCAACAATCTTTAGTTTTTTTATGTGTAATTCTTGTTGAAGTTTTTCAATAAAAGAATTAAATTAAGTAAATTTTGAGTATTGTATTCAACCCCCCCCCCCCCCCCCTTCTACTATACTTCTTAAGCCATCTGGGACTAACAAATATTATCCGTGATCAAACGGTTTTTGACAAAGGTCGTTTGGTTTTCCGAAATGATGGAAGGGAGTAAAGTTTTGATTCGGTTAGCCAAGACTTTAGTGATTATTTTCATAATGACGTTACAAAGAGCGATGGGTCTATAATCTTTAAGCGAAGTCGGTTCGTTAACTTTTGGGATGAGCGTGATGAAAGTGTCGTTAATGCCCGTGGGTAAGGACCCGTTAGTAAGCCAAAGCTTTCTGGCGTTAAAAATTTCATCTCCCAAAATGTCACATTTCTTTTGGAAGAAACGGGGGTTAAACCCGTCCGGACCCGGTGATTTATCCGGGTGCATTTGGGAAAGAGCTGTTTTAAACTCCTCTTTTTCAAAGGGGGCCTCGAGCCAAGAGATGTCACGAGTCGAAAGGCGATTGTTGACATATTTAGTGATACGCTCCGGGCATCCGGATCCTATTGAGAAGGTGCGATTGAAATGGTCGGAAACTAGATTATGAATTCCGTTAGAGTTCTCGATCTAAGTACCTTCATCGTTTCTCAATTTGAGAATTCGGTTTCTTTTGCGATGTCCATTCGCATTGGCATGAAAAACTTTTCTGTTTCAGTCCCCTTCCTTAAGCCAATAAGTTTTCGCTCTTTGGTGCCAATGAACTTCCTCCTTAATGAGAGTATTTATAACTTGATGTCGTTCCTCTTCAAAAGCCGTCGTGGCGCTATGGTATCTAGAACTCCGAAAGGCATTTAATTTACAATAGGCTTCTTTTATATCTTTTTTAAAGGAAGCATTGATGTTTCTCCCCCATTTGTCGAGAATAGTTGTGAGCTTGGAGAGTTTAGTGAGGATATCAGAGTTTCTGGTAGAATTCCATGCTTTAGCAAACGTCCTCTCAAAATACTCTTCCTACAACCATTTGTTTTCAAACCGAAAAGACTTATGAGAAGGGAGAGAGTATCGTACCTCCGTGTGAAGAACAGTCGGGGAATGGTCCGATATAGGGGCGCTGAGATTGTTGACCCGATAATCGGGGAAAAGATCAACCCATCGGGGATTCCCAACCATGCAGTCAAGACGTTCGGAAACCTCATTTAGTTTTCCTTTGTGTCGGCTCCACGTGAATGGATAGCCATCCATCCCGATATCAATCAAGTTGCAATCCGATAAGGTGTCCCGGAAACCAAGAATACACCAATTCGGGTGTTCGTTGATACCCCTCTTTTCATTTTGGGAAAGGAGATCGTTAAAGTCACCCTAGACCACCCATGGACGGTTAGGGGCGTCCGCAAGTAATCTTAAAAGGTTCCACGATTCTCTACGGCGATTCCGCTCAGGAAATCTATAAAATCCGGTAATTCTCCAAGTCCCGTTAACGGGGTCCATGATATCCATATCAATATGATTTTGCAAATAAGACAAAAGCGAAAGTTGATAATTTTCATTCCAAAAAACACAAATGCCACCGTTGTGGCCATTACAATCAACCACAAAGCAATAATTAAACCCCAACCGAGATTTTAAACTAGACGCTCTAGCTTGGGGGACAAGTGTTTCATAAAGGAAAATAACATCAGATCGAGAACTCCGAATGAGCTCCCTAAGAACTGGAACTGCCTGGGGATTGGCGAGGCCCCGACAGTTCCAACTAATGACGATCATTTATCTAGGCGGGCTTGCGAAGCAAGTCCCGCCTCTGGTGCGATTTCATCTTTCATATACGCCTTCATTTTCTTCACGTTAATCCTTCGAGCTTTGTCTTTGATGGAGATCCTTTTCCTTGAGGGATGGGCGGAGATGGTGTCATATCTACCGGAATCGAATGGGTAAACGTTGTCAGGAACGTGGGTATCCCAATCTGCAGAAGCGACAGGTTGCATAAAATCAATGTGATTATCGTTGGATTGTGAGGGGATAATAGTGACAGTTTGCGATGGAGAGGAATCTTTGGCTTCTGCTAGCATTGGAGTATTAGTGTAAGCTTGCATGAAAGATGAGTCTTTGGCGACGGTTTGCATGGGGTTATTTCCGACACTTTGCATGGTTTGGAAAGATGATGGGTAACTTGCATAGGAGTTCAACGAATTGGTTTTGTGGAATTGGGGGGTAGAGCTACGGTTTGTATGTTGGGGGTTGGTGGGTCCTCTTGACATCATGGGTAGAATGGGAAGGGGGGATGGTGACAGAATTGTTTGGGTGGGGCATTAGAAGGTGGGTATCATCAAAAGAGTTAAAAGGTGAGGGGGGATTACGGTTGTTTAAAATAAGAGTGGTGGTGGAAGAACTTTCATAGGGTGGGTGTATAGGGTTGCGGTAATCAAGTGTATGGGAGACCGTGAGAGAGGGGGCGTATGGGGGGAGGAGAGAGAAGGCTTTTTGTTCTTTTGTGATGGAGCTTCCAAGGCATTAGAGTGGGTAATCTGAGAAGGGATTGGGTTGGTGGTAGTGTGTGGGAATAGGTCAATGTTTGTAGTATCTTTAGGGGACATGGTTGAGGGGATAGCACTCATTGACAAGGTGTTATTAACTGGTGGGTAATCAAGAGGAGGGTCAAAGGAAGACCACTTCATGTTTTTTTTAATTTTCCCATGCAAGGAGTCGTGGACTTTGTTGTATCTAGGATAGAATTGACAGTTTTCAAAAGAGGGAAGATTGCTTTTTCTAGGTTGGCTTTTCTTCCTAAAGTAAAAAAGTGATCTTGTTTTTGTCTTGGGAGAAAGGTGGTATTACCTTTGCCTGAGAAGAATCCGGTGACCGGATTTTATTGCAGGAAAATTCTTCGACTTCGGGTTCTTTCTGAGCTGGTCCATTTGTCGATTCTTTGGGATCTTTTTTCAGTTCTTCCACTTCCCATTCATTTTTTGCAAAGAAAGGGGTAAAACAATCCCCGACATAGTTGCCGGAAAGCCAAAGTCCGTAAAGTTGCATAAGTTTCTGCTCCGGGTCTTCCGGGTCACGGATCGCCCACCGGTTTATTAATACAGTCTTGTTTATCGTGGCCCCATATCCCACATTTGTAGCATATCATCGGTAATCTTTCGAATTTAAATTGAAGCCATTGTTTCCTTCCTTTGAAGTCAATGAAAAGGCCCACACCCGGACGTTTGTCAATTGGTAGCTTAACTTTTGAATTTATGCTAGCTCTAATCATATCAAGATTAGACCCCCGCCACTTAACTTCGGCGTTTGGGTCCACCATTTTAATCCAAGCATTTAGATTGTTTTTAGTGAACAATCTTAGAGGTATGTTATTGATGGAGAGCATAAAAGGGGTTGAGTCCAACCGGGCCTCCCTCCAGTTTCTTGACGAAGGCCATGGGGTACCAATGAGGAATCCACCTGAAAATATCCATGGAACACGATGAAGAACCCATTCTTGGTCCGTGGGGGAGGAGAAGGTGAATGCAAAGAGAAAGCTCGTCGAAACATTGCCTAGAAAAAGGACTTGCCAAGTGCCTCTAAATTTCCACATCCTACCGAAAACGGTCTTTAGGAAAGAGGCGGTGCACCCTTTTTTGGCAAAAACTCGGGACACCATGGAAGTTTCAGCAAAATCATCGAGTTGCGGTTCTTCTGCCGACTAGACAAGAAAGGATTTTGTGGCATCTTCGACTTCAGACGTTGGGTTGTTGATGGCGACGTTGAGGTTGGTGGTTAGGGCTGCAAGTTTTTCGACGGTTTCATGACTTAGTGCCATGAGGTTCAGTAGGCTGAGTTGGTCCCAAGGAGGTCGAGACTAGGTTTGCAACGAGACCCACTACAGTGAGCAACAACGAAAATGGGAACGTGAGCGTGAGTGCAGATTAGCGAGAACGAGGGTGTAGAATAGGCGTAAGTGGAGGTAGAGAAGAAGAGTAAACTTCTTAAAGGAACCTGAGTTCAATCCACAAAGGGTAACTTGCCGGAGAAGGTGTAGCTTCTTGCCGGAGAGAAAGTTCCCCACCCTTCTATTTATACTAATAGTAAGAGGTGGGCTAAAAAAGGAAATATATAGAAAGTTGATACAAAGTACACTTTAAGGTACAAAAGTTATGCAAAGTCATATCCTTAAATCAAGGAAAAGAAACCCACCATCCTTACTACCAAAAGAGCATTTGGACATATTTCTTTGACTGAATTAACTGGATTTGAAGTTCTAGTTAGCTCCATAGTTGTATTTGCTCTTCAAAAATCTACTCCAACATCCAGATCCAATATTGTAGCAATGTTGGCAATACCAGCTTGCAATCTAGTTCATATTAGCCTTCCTAAGATGTAAAAACAGGTAAATCAAGTACTTAGTTTGATGAAACGAAAAGGGGGAAATAAAGTACTTAAATGTTGGGATAAAGAAAATTATCTAGCTAAAAATAGAAGAAAAAGGTACTTAATGCGTTGAATGACCAATGCATATCACATGTTTGTAAAGAAAAATCTTTTCAATGGTAATACTCCCGTTTGTGTTCCAAATGTATATGATCATCTGAAACTCTTTCAGCTTAAGGGTTCATGAAATTCATTCAAACTTCAAAGCTGATTTATATATTTGTTCGTATAAACAACATCCAATTCTTTCAAACCCTAAACTTTAGTGTGAATATTTTATAATACTCCATCTTTCTGATTCTCAAACAAGTCTATATAAATCATTTCATTCTTTTCATATCCTTGTTTTGAGAAATCTTCATGGGTACACATTCTCCTGATATTCTGAAGAGCATTCGTTCAAATGATAACTTGATTTCAAATATAAACAGTTGAACTACAAAAAATTTAGGACTTATTTCATGGGATCAATGTGTTAACATAATGTACTTCTATGAATTCACCACAACCTGTGGATCCTACTACCCAAGAAGTTATCCTTGAGAGATTGAGGGGTAAGGAGTCATACATCAAAGAGTAGGGGAGATAACTCATATGATTGTGTAATCTTATTGTGATGAGAGGTAAAATTAAAATGAGAGTTTGGTTAGAAGTGAGAATATTCAAAAACAAACAAAGGGTGTGAGAATAGAGTTAAAAGAATAAGAGAACTCTACACCAACTACTTCTAAGTTAGGCATCTACATCTACTGATTGGTTCACAATTCTTTGGTGACCATCATGCAGTGAGCCCATGCCAACTTTTGCTTTAACCCCACCAACTACTCATTTCTTTCTCAACAAAGAAATGTTTCACTTTTTCATGGGGAAACAACACATAAAATATCTAATCTTCATTCCAAAGGTTTGGATATCCACCTTAGCACTTCGATCATGCACATTGAGTCTCTGGAAAACTTGTTGTGTCTCAACAGTTTACACATATTGAGCATGATAAAGCAAAAATTGCATAAATTCTTTCAATCATGTGCTGATAACCCTCATTTCTTAGTATTATATGTCCTCTTTTTAAACCCATTTTTACCACTCTAAATACTCATTTGAGTCTTATATTATTTCTTTGATGTAAATCAATCTTGAAGTTAAGAAATGATCAAAAATTCGGATTTTGGTGCTGGAAGTCATTGTGGCAAGACACCTGGGGATTTTATTGCCAAAATGATGAAGGAAATTGCAGGTTGTGGACAAGGTCAATACTGAAGCTTAACATGAAAGAAAAGAAGGAAGGTGACAAAGTGAATCAAGACAAATGAGGAAGAAGACAAGCATTGAGAAGTCACCTTCTCTCCTCAAGTCGTTTTCATCTTTTCTCATATATAAAGGAGCTTGGCCTTGGCATTTCAAATCATCCAAGACTTCATATATTTGAAGAATCAACTGGACTTTATCTTTCCTCTTGTATTTTCATTTTAGCTAGTTTAAATTTCTGAAGGTTTAATTTCCGTCACTAATGTAGTGAACATTGTGGCAACAGTGGCAAGTGTCTGTTTAATGCAATTTACGTTTCACTACTTCTTCTATTCTCTTATGTCTTTACTTATGAGCAGGAGCTAAACCCCCTTTGGGTGCGGGTGTAAGCCAAAACCGAGAGGTTAAAATGTAACACTTGGGTGTTACCGCATTTTGCTAACCTTTTTGGTTTAGTCATTCGAGTCGAAGCATAACTCAATGCGAACAAGCTTATCACCTGTGCATGCTAATATTAGATCTTAACCTAGAGAGGGGCGGATCTGAAATACGACTTGAATGATACAAGGAGATTTGAGAAAATCTTCAATGATCACATAAAGATATATAGGTTGTTGCATAACCGAACTAAGGTCCAGATGTCGGTTGAGTGGGTGTGTCATAGAGATATGCGCATCTCTCCACACTGGCGGGGCTAAGATATTTGAGATCTACTTAGTGAGATTGGTAGACCGAAAGTTGGCATTTGTGGATACTTTATAATAAAATCGTTATCGCAACCTATACGGCGTAGCTTCGAGAAGAGGAAATCGTGTGGGATAACATTGTGATCGGTTTTGTTAACCATTTAAGTTACTAATATGCTCTCGAGGAAAAACTTACACCCATACCCGCCTTTTATTATATTGCTAAATCAAAGTTTAATATCTCGCTTAAAACCAACCAAATAATTAAAAATATAAACTTTGCACCGGATGTTTGTAGGAATCTCAAATTCTTAGTAGTCCAATCCCTGTGGTGTAACACCTCGAAATTTCCATGACTTTGTACGAAGAACGTTTGAAATATTAAAGGATGTTATTTTAAACGTTATGTTGTAATTCAATGACGATGGATCAAAAGTGTAATTGATCAAAGATTGTAAGCTATTTTTTAAGAATGTGAAACTTGGGGTTAGTTTCATCAAATTGGATAGTTGTGGGCCAGTTTGTAAATTAGTGAAGTTGATATCCATAAGAAAAAGGAGTCGATCATAATTGAGAATTGTCTCAGTTTCTTTTGGGTGAAGTCGGCTGAAGCAGAGAAAGTATAGCGATCTCCGTATGGTAAGAAACCCAATCAATTTCTGCGATTCGACTCCTTACGATATTGTAATCACAAATTAGTCTGCTTACCAATTAGATATTGAATTGTTGATAAAAATAGGTTTGAAATTGGGTCTGCAGAAGCTGAGTTCGAACTCTAAATCATGTGAGTTCATCTTACTTTTAAAGTTATTGAAATTGAAATTTATTAATAATTATGATTCTAAAGTGTCTAAGTGTTGTATATTCTTTAGTGGTAAGTATACGCCTGAGAATTGAATTTACAGTGGGTTTTTGAGATGAAAAATCGAGGTGCAGATGGAAGTGTCCAGGTAAGTATAAGTTCCCGGAAGTATCCATAACTTGGTGGTTTCCGGAAGAATTCGGAATAATTTTCAGGAATTATCCGGTAAGTTTTATTTTCCGGTAGTATCTGGTAAGCACTATTTCCCGGAAGTACCCGGTATGTTCTCTGGAAGTATCCGGTAAGTTGTGTTTTCCGGATAGAAGTTCCGAATAATGTTTCCCGGATTACTTTGGTTTTTGGATTGTTCCCGGATTCCGGTAGTTTCCGGATATGAGTCCCGGACACTTTGTCCAGAAAGTTTTATCGGAAGTGTCCGGTAAGTATTGATTTCCGGTAACTTTTGACATGGAACATTTTGATCATTTAATTCCAGTTTTAGCAGTATAAATATACTTATAACTCGACTTTAAGTATATGATATGATTTGAGGTGTGATTTGGTCTTATGTGCACGTATGCTAGTAAGTGTAATGGATCCGTAGGCACTAGCATTAATTGATAAACGTAGAGTAGGCAAGGTATAGTTGCTATTCTCGTTTATATTTGGAAATGAGGAATAGACAAAGTATATTTGTTATTCCCTTTTCGTATTGTGACGTGAAAATGAGAAATAGGCAAGGTATAATAGATATTTCCGTTTTTCTATTGGGAGATGAGAAATGGGCAAGGTATAATTGCTATTTCCGCTTTTATTGGGAGATTAGGAATAAGCAAGGTATAATTGCTATTTCTACTTCCACTCCAAGAAATAAGCATGGTTTAATTGTAATTTCTTAGATATGAGCTGTAATCTAGAATCATTAGTGATTCGTAGTGTTGCTCTTAACATGATATTATGACTTACTTAGTGTTCGTCATGTTCATGGAATCGGGTATGTTTCCCGTCATCGAAAGATGTTATATGTACGGTAAGAAAGTTTGCGATCGGGTTAATTTATATGCTTTGTTTACAAATTTGGTTTTCAAAGCTTATAAAGATTTTGATTTGAAAATTGGATGTTCTCACTAGGCGCAAGCCTAATCTTTTCAAATTAAAATTTCTTACCAGGTACTAGTTTGGGAAAGGATACAAAGGGATGAGTGAAGAGGGGCATTAGAGTTATGCTTTTTGGAAACGTGATGGAGAAATTAGTGTCATCGATGATATTTTGGAGATATTGTAGACAACCTTATAATCTAATTTTGTTGATTTTGGATTAGATTAGTTGGTTGTTCACAATAGATCATTTGTAATTATGAATATTGACACTAATTCCCCAGTTGTGAATGAAGGTTTAGAAAGTGATGTACTAAACTCTGATAAATTTTAAGGATTAAATTTATTGTGAATTTTGGATGTTTCGGTTTGGTATCAGAGCTATAGTTTAAGTGAACTAGGTATGATCATGAGATACCTAGACTTAAACTGAGATGAATAAGTCATGATTTGTGAGATTGGGTAGAAATACTAAGACGGGATAGTCTTAGAGTCGACGGAAATACGTGAAGTAAGAACTGTGATGATGGTAACGAGAATTATTATGTGTAGTATGTTCATAATTTCAATTAGTTACTGTTATTATGAATATATTGTTACGTAAGCGTACTTGTTTCTAATTTTTATGGTGATTAACGAACGTTAAAGTACGTTTCTTGTGTTTGGGTTGCGTATAACCATTTCTTATGGTTTTCTTTTTATGATTCAGCAGAATACGATGGTTAATACACCAAACAGATCTTCTACTTCTTCTGAAGATAGGGTGGCAAACGAATTTGTGGAGAATCAACCTGAAAGGGGTGGAGCTAATGAAAGTCCACCAAGGCCACCAATTATGGGAGGAGGACGAAGTCAAACGCACCGAACGAATGTCGGTACTTCTAATCAAGTGGTGACGTAATCTACTATGGAGTCTCGAATGATGGAAAATATGACGCGGTTCATATAAGACGTTTTTGAGCTGCAAACCACCCGAATTTACTGGTTCTGATGATCCAATTGTGTGCATGAATTGGATTAGAGAGATGGAACAAGCATTTAGAGCTTGTGAATGTGATGAAGAGTCAAAAGTCAGATTTGAATCCCGGATGTTACGAGGAAATGCTTTGACATGGTGGAATATCGTGACATCTACTTTGACGGCTCCGGTTTTGGCAGCAATGACCTGGGAGTCGTTCAAAAGGAAGATATTAGAAGAATACTGCAACGAGAATGAAATGGACTGAATCGAAGAAGAGTTCAGAACGCTTAAAAAGAGTACTTCATCAGCACGAGAGTACACTCGTGTCTTCTTGGAGAAATTGAATTTATTGGGGCATGTGGCTTCCACTGAAAAAGAAAAGATCAAGACGTATTTGAAAGGCTTACCAGCTGATATGATGTCCAGAGTAAGAAATTCCAAAGCTTTGACTCTGAGGGAGAATATTGAGGAAGCAAAAATCATAGAAGAAGTCTATGCGAAGGATAAAGCTGAGAAAGCTCAAGTGGGGGAGAAGAGAAAATGGGAAGGTCGATCAGAATCTTCTCAAAAATCCAGATCTTTTGTCAGAAATCCTCGTTTTGAACCTTGTCGGGAACCAAATTGGTGCCAGAAATGTAAAAGCAAACACTTTGGTCCGTGTCGAGTAACTTCGCTGGAATGTTACAAGTGCGGAAAGAGTGGCCATCGGATTGAGGACTGTCCCATCCAAGGGCCGACATGTTTTGAATGTAAACAGCCCGGTCATTATCGAAGAGATTGCCCGAAGTTAAAGAAAAGTGGAAATCAAGAGAGGAAGACTAATACTCCAAAGCCAACGGGCAGAGCATTTCATATGCCGGCGGAAGAAGCAAAGGAATCGAAGGATGTAGTTTCCGGTACATTCCGTATTAACTCAATACCTGCACGTGTATTATTTGATTGTGGTGCCAACCTGTCTTTTATATCGCAACTGTTTTATCAAAAGTTAGCTATGCATGTCACTATTTTGGAAGATGTTTTAGTAGTTGAAATAGCTAACGGGGGTCAAGTTTTAGTTCATGAGAAACTTGAAGGTTGTACCGTTATGGTAGAAGGAAAGGAATTTCAAATTGATTTGATTCTGATGGAAATAGGCGGGTTTGATATAGTTATTGGTATGGATTGGTCGGTGAGCAATCGGGTCGAAATCCTTTGTGCTAAGAAATTGATTCGGATCCCCATGCCCGAAAATGGTGTTGTTCTCATCTATGGGGAAAAGAGAAAAGGGGATGTTCCGTTGATTTTTGTAGCCAAAGCTCGTAAGTGTCTAATAAAAGGATGTTCATCCTATCTAGCATATGTTTTAGACGCTAAAGTAGAAAAGAAGCGAACGGAGGATATAAAGGTAGTATGTGAACTTCCAGATGTGTTCCCCGATGATCTTCCAGGCTTACCACCAGAACGACAAGTAGAATTCAGGATTGATCTTATTCCAGGAGCGGCATCGATAGCACGTGCACCGTACCGTTTAGCACCGCCCAAAATGAAAGAGATGATGTCTCAACTACAAGAACTTCTTGAAAAGGGTTTTGTTAGGCCAAGTTCATCACCCTGGGGAGCTCCAGTGTTATGTGTCAAGAAGAAGGATGGCACTATGAGAATGTGCATCGATTACAGGAAATTGAATAAGGTGGCCATTAAGAATAAATATCCACTTCCAAGGATTAATGACTTGTTTGATCAACTCCAGGGCGCGGGATGTTTTTATAAGATTGATTTAAGGTTGGGCTATCACCAAGTAAGGGTGAGGTATGAGGATGTTCCCAAGACAACATTTAGAACAAGGTATGGGCATTATGAATTCTTTTTTATGCCTTTTGGGTTAACAAACGCTCCTGCCGTGTTCATGGATTTAATGAACAGAGTGTCTCGACCTTTCTTAGACAAGTGGGTCATTGTGTTCATTGATGACATACTTATTTACTCAAAGAATGAAGCCGACCATGAGTGTCACCTCCGTGAAGTCTTGGATGTTCTAAGAAAAGAGAAATTGTACGTAAAGTTTTCGAAGTGTGAATTTTTGTTAAAGGAGGTACAATTTCTTGGTCATGTAATTACTTCAGAAGGAGTCAAAGTGGATCCGGCTAAGATAGATCGATGATGAATTGGGAAACACCAAAGAACTCATCAGAGATACAGAGTTTCTTGGGTTTGGCAGGCTATTATCGACGGTTTATAAAGGATTTTTCTAAGATTGCCTCTTCCCTGGCGGTTCTAACACGGGAGAATGTAAAAGGTTGTATGGACTGAGAAACAAGAATCAACTTTTAGGACTTTACAAAAGAAGCTATGCGAAGCTCCAATCCTTACACTACCAGAAGGAACAGAAGATTTGGTAGTATATAGTGATGCGTCAAAGATGGGTTTGGGATGTGTATTGATGCAATGTGGCAAAGTGATTTCTTATGCATCAAGACAACTCAAAGAGCACGAAAAGAATTATCCTACCCATGATTTAGAACTGGGAGCAGTCGTGTTTGCTTTGAAGTTATGGCGGCATTACTTATATGGAACGAAGTGCATTCTTTTCACTAATCATAAGAGTTTGAAACATGTCTTTGATCAGAAAGAGTTGAAGATGAGGCAACGACATTGGTTAGAACGACTTAAGGATTATGATTGTGAATTGCATTACCATCCTGGTAAAGCAAATGTAGTAGATGATGCCTTGAGTAGGAAAGATTATAGTGGGTGTTTGAAAGCGACCAACACCAGAATTGATGTAATGTCGAGTTTGATTGAAAGAATCAAAGTGGCACAAACGGAAGCCTTGTTAGAAGAAAATCTGAAAGAGGAAGTTATGACTAAGCAACGTCTTCAACTAACAAAAGATAGTCGCAGGGTCAAATTATTTCAAGGTCGTATTTGGGTGCCAAAGATTGGGGGAAACCGAGAGTTACTTCTTGAAGACGCTCACAAGTCTAAATATTCTATACATCCCGGGAGTAGTAAGATCGATAGAGATTTGAAACTACACTATTGGTGGCTAGCTATGAAGCTAGATATGGTACAATGTGTAGAGAAATGTGTGACGTGTTTGTTGGTGAAGGCCGAACATCAACGACCTTATGGGAGTCTACAGTCTTTAGAGATTCCTAAATGGAAGTGGGATAAGATTACCATGGATTTTGTAACTAAGTTACCGAAGACTTTAAAAGGTAACGATACTATTTGGGTAATCGTGGATCACTTAACTAAAAGTGCTCACTTCTTACCAATGAACGAAGCTTCACCAATAGATAAGCTAGCCAAGTTATATATTTATGAAGTGGTATCGAGACATGGTATACCTGTGTCTATAGTTTCTGACCGTGACAGTCGATTTACTTCAAGATTTTGGCAGTCACTACAAGAAGAGTTGGTTACGAGAGTGAATCTGAGTACCGCATATCATCCACAAACAGACGGGCAAAGTGAAAGAACCATTCAGACTTTGGAAGACATACTCAGGTCTTGTGTAATCGATTTTGGAGGTAACTGGGATACGCATTTACCCTTGGTGGAGTTTACATACAATAATAGTTACCATTCCAGTATCGGAAGAGCACCTTTTGAAGCCTTATATGGACGGAAATGTAGAACTCCAGTATGTTGGTTGGAAGTTGGAGAAAATCAACTTGCTGGTCCCAAAATTGTGCAGCAAACGGCTGATAAGGTTAAGGAAATTCGGAAACACATGAAGGCGGCTCAGGATCGACAAAAGAGTTACGCCGATCAGAAAAGAAGACCAAAAGAATTCCAAGTTGGGGAGCGGGTGATGCTAAAGGTATCTCCGTGGAAAGGTAGTATAAGATTTGGAAAACGTGGAAAGTCGAGTCCTCGTTTTCTTGGGCCTTTCTATTGATCCAAACCCTCAGTGATTTGATAATGACCCTCTCCATTCTACTTAGTGAAAATTGTAAGTAAACAATGTATAAGTTTCTCTATCGCTGATATGTACTAAGACTGTTTTCAGTACCGCTGATAGGAACTCTCGCTCTTTAGATTAGACATTCAGCGAACACTGTTCATTCAGCAAGCTCTGAGCCAGTTCAGTCTTGTTGATGGTCGCTGATGATCTTATATATTGTTCAGCATAAATGTTCACCATACATACATAGCTCTGAGCCTGTTCAGACCTATTGGTGATCGCTGACAATCTTAGTTGTTTACTTATGATCCCTGAAGACAAGTTTCACGTTAGCATAGGTTCTACGCTGAAGTCGGAGATCAAGCTCAAGAACCAGCGACAAGTCTCCTAATGAACTGATGCGGATATCAGCGAAGACATAGATTTGTCCACTCAACGTGAAGTATCAAGTACAAGACTTCAGCTATCGCTGAACTTTGTCATTCGCTGATAAAGAATGATAAAGCTCTGATTCAACGAAAAGCTGATCATGAAGTCTTCTGTACAAAGTACTTTTGTCTTAACCACCCTTGCACGACTTCGTACGATATGTCAGAAAAGAACATCCTTATTGTCTGAAATCGTACAACCATTCTGATCCTACAATGTTCACCATGCAGCTACTAAGGTTGTCTACAAAAGTCAGAACCTACAACCAATGAGCTGCTGCCACGTGTAAAGTATAAACTGCCATGCATTTAATGCATGCAGTATATAAGAAGAAGACCCGCTTCATTTTTTAAGCACTCGTAAACTCTGGTCGAGTCATCTTCTTATCTTGAGATAAGTTATTATTAGTAATTTCCTTCTCTTTCTTAGTGCAAGAAACTTAGTGTTCCAACTTGTTTAGATTAGGATTTATATTTATCTTGTTCCGCGACAAGCTGTAAATTGTTTTAATGATTTATCAATAAACAATTTAGAAAAGTAAAAATCTGTGTATTTGTATTCAACCCCCCCCCCCTTCTACAAACTTGTATAACCCTCTCGGGACCAACACTTTCACTATAATCAAACAGTAGAGCTTCAAGCATATAAGTTGGATCTTCCACCCGAGTTGGAAGGAATTCATAACTCTTTCCATGTTTGTTATCTTCGGAAATGCCTAGTCGAAGAATAAAATGTTATACCACCTTCTGAAATAAAAGTGGATGAGAAAAGACGTTGTGTTGAGGAACCTGAAGCAATTTTGGAAAGGACGACTAAGAAGTGAAGACATAAAGAAGTGATCATGGTCAAAGTACAATAGAAACATCATAGAGGTGCTAACGTGACGTGGGAAGCTGAAGAGGATATGTAGAATAGATACCCTCATTTATTTACCTAACTTTGATTTCAGGGATGAAATCATTTTCAAGTTGGGAAGATTTGTAACACCTCGAAATTTCCATAACTTTGTACGACGAACGTTTGAAATATTAGGGGAAGTTATTTTAAACGTTATGTTGTAATTTAATGACGATGGATCAAAAGTGTAATTGATCAAAGCTTGTAAGCTAATTTTTAAAGAATGTGAAACTTGGGGTTAGTTTCATCAAATTGGATAGTTGTGGGACAATTTGTAAATTAGTGAAGTTGATATACATAAGAAAAGGGAGTCGGTCATAATTGAGAATTATTGTAACGTCCCAAAAATTACAAGCAAATTTAAATTTTTAAATAAACAATTCATTGATAACAACTCAATAAATGATCCCAATGTTTCGTTTGCAAACACATAATTAATGTCTTTATAAAATAAAACCAGCGGAATAAACGTTTAATTATTAAAATCATAAAGCAACCAGCTCTTCTCGCGCGCCAGTGTGTACTCGTCACGCCTTGGAGCCGCCCGTACCTGAAACCACAGTTTATTGGGAAAGAGTAAGCACGAAGCTTAGTGAATTCCAACACATGCGCAGATAGGAATTATACACACATCACCCCTATCCGCACATAAGCAACAACATCACAGTTACATAAAACGAGTAAACATCTACAAGTAATTATGTATCCAACACCTCAGTACCATCGAGGCCTCGGTCCCACCGAATTGTAATGTATCCAACACCTCAGTACCATCGAGGCCTCGGTCCCACCGAATTGTAATGTAAAACATTTAAACCAAGCATTCAAACCAATCAAATATTACACACCACAAACAACTAGTTCACACCACAAAGACAGTAGTACATACAAACTATTATGACATGCATACAACCCCTAACTACACAGTGAGAGAACTCACCTCGAATGCGCGCCCAGCTTAATAACACGAATCAAGCTTCACAATTACGGTCACTTTCCAGCACCTAAACGCATGTTAAAACGTGTCAATACGAGACCCGGACCCTATGACACAACACACGCTTAAACCGTCACTAAAACTAATTTCCGTTCTCACAAAACAGGTCTGTTCGGGACCTGTTTCGACCCCCTTAAATCCAGAAAAATCCCAATATTATTTCATGACCAGAAAGCCCTCTGAGTTGGGGTTCCAAGGACATATTATATGCCTCCTAACGATTTTTCTACAATTTACTATGAATTAATTACGAACGGTTACCAAAACTGCCAGTTTCGGTCCAGCCTGCATAAACAGTCCAAAACAGCCTAGCTACGGTTTAAATCAGACTTTCGGCAAAACACGAAAAACCTTCCCAACTCGAATAGGGAACTATGGTCATCAAAATCACCTCAAAATGAGTTACGAGTAAAAAGTTACGGCTTTCGCAAAACCGAGACAGATTCCAGAATTTTCACATGAAATGACGAACCGCAGAACTTGCGACCACTTTTTCTCCCAACTCGAGGCCGAACCAGTTTTCCGCTAAAACACAGAAAACGTGCCCGGTCCCGAGCTCGAAGCGTGGGCGCCAGTTTCGGCTCAATCGGAGTTACGACGGAAAAGTTATTGCCGTCACAAAACAGGGGTTGAACCATATTTTCGCATAAAAAGTGATTTTAGAACCGACGGTTTAAACTATTCGGCTTAAACGATTAAGTCACGGGTTAAGGGATCTATAGTGACAATGGTCCGGTAACGCCACGCGCCACCCACTGCCATCTCCGGCAGTGGCGGTCGCCGGTGGCGACCGGCGGCGGCTCTCCGGCGATGATTACACAACACCCTCCGCACCCTCTCGCACCTCCGATCTCTCTCTTTCTCGGTCGCCATACACGTAACTACACACACTCCACGACCATCCTACGCCACCACCCCTCGAGGTGGTCCACGGCGGCTACCGCCTGCAGCGGCCAAGGCCGCCTGCGGCGGCAGCGGCGGCGGTTACTTCGCCGGCAACTAAACAAGAAAAGAATCGAGATCATGGTGCTTACCTCTCGGCGAAAAGCGGTGGCGGCAGCGGTTTTCCGGCGACTGCAGCGGCAGCGCCTCCTTCTCCGGCGTCTTTCACCTCCGGCGACCTCTCTCTCGATCCCTCTCCTTCTTGCCGCAGATGCTCTCTCTCTCTCTAACCCTCTCTCGGTTTGGAACTAACTCTCTCTTCTCGCTTTTTACCTACAGCCGCACCACCTAGCGAAAAGGAGAAGACGCTTAGGGTTGGAGATTGTCTTGGCTTCAATGGCTTGGTACACAAGGAAGAAAACGAGTGGCATGGGGGGAAGGGGTTCGGCCTTTTTCTTGCATGGGCCGGACCTTGCCCAAAGTTTACCCAAACTCCACGATTAGTCCCCCAAAAACGTATCACTTGGCGCAAACTAAACG
Organism: Saussurea involucrata; assembly: GCA_033807775.1. Taxonomy (NCBI): domain Eukaryota; kingdom Viridiplantae; phylum Streptophyta; class Magnoliopsida; order Asterales; family Asteraceae; genus Saussurea; species Saussurea involucrata. The sequence goes on along the minus strand of CM066317.1, from coordinate 50,087,331 downwards.
GTTTAAAACTTTAATACGTAAAAGGTCAAACTTGCTAACCCCGTTAGGAAGGATTCGCTAAAGAACGATATTAAAGCAGTTAAAGGTAGGCATTTTACATTAAAAAAAATTTACTAAAAAAACGTACCGTAACACGGGCTTTACAACTCTCCCCCGCTTGGATTAGACTTCGTCCCCGAAGTCTATGCCCGTGAATAGCTCTGGATAGCTCTCCCTCATCTCAGCCTCAGGTTCCCAAGTCCACTTAGAACCCTTTCTGAGTTGCCACTGGACTTTCACTAATTGGAACCTAATTTCTCACACCGTCTAAGAATCTCCCTAATACTACCTTACTAACAACACTCCTTCAAGAACACTGAAAACGCGATTGGAAGAACACTCCAACAATCGGAATCATTCCTAGTTTAAACGACTTCGGTTGTCTCCCAACCTTAGATGATTCATACCTCCCGATTAAATTTTTCAAGCTCTAACCATTCTAAAGATGCTCACCAATATACCCTACAGGATACTCGAATCCGATCATTCCTACCATTAACTGACGATTAACTTCTAAGAATTCTAATAGGCTCCAAAGATTTTCAATAACTTATATTTAACAAAACATCGACCCCTTGCCGAACATCGGTCCCACCGATTACAATAACAAACATCGGCCACCCGCCGAACATCGGTCCAACCGATTACAATAAATCACATAAGCGTGGTATTATCCTAGACACTAACACAAATAGATATCCCCTACAATCAAGTCAACTAACACACACGTAGGTCATTCCACCATAACCATTCATCACAAGTGATCATTTCAGGGTTACTACTACCATCACCATGATTATCTTAACATCGGCTACAAATCTCCGACTATACTAAAGGTGTTTGGCCTCAAGCCCAAAAGTCGACACCTAAATATACCACCTACCTCGAAATGGTTGATGCGCATTTATTCTCTTAATAACAAAGGGCATCAATCCATTAACCGATACTATTCGGCCTACAGTACTAACGCGCGTGGAATACTTACCTTCCACCGTCGACGTATCATCCACACTTGCTCTACGAAGCCAAGTCACACCGTATCGAGGATACACCTTGACGTCTACCCCCCAGGTAACGCCTCAAGACCCAGCACACCGGAACTACCTCCCAGGTAAGTGCCCACAACTATATCCTCCTAGTACCTACTGGAAAGTCTAGGTTAGAACGCATGAATACCGGGGTCCCACCCCGAGATACCCAACCGACCATTACCAATGACTGACTAACGCATCTAAGGATCCAAAGCAAACAACCTACCAACAACATGCCTATTCCGGATTGACTCACTCATCCAAACATGTAAACACTCAACGTGCAAAGAATGCCAAACGGTGCGACAAAAACAACTCATCAACTAGACTCCACATCGAGCCATTAACACCGGGCAATAGGCCCATGACTAACTCCAAGTCATAACCGAGCAAAATGCTCCACTCTTGCTAGACCCATAGGTCAGAAAATGCGTTTAAACAAAGTTAAGCAAGCAATACTCTGAAATCAACCTTAGTCTCAGACTCAATACGAGTTAAACAAAAGAGTTTTCCAAAAGGACTCACACCCTAAAGAAAATTCTCGAAATGACACATGACACTTAAAAGCACATTGCCCCAAATGGTTTACAAAATCAATTACAAAATATTTTCAACATCAGGATTTTCATCTCAAAAGATCGTATGTAATAAAACTACTATTACCTGATCGATAGTTACGCAAAACTTGACACGCTCGTCCCACATAGGAAAATCATGTTGAAAATCGTTCCATTGCCGTTCAGTTTACTCACACAAAAGCAAGCGTAATAAATAATTTCTTTAAAATGAACCGCCTCGATTCCAGTATGGATTGACTCATGACGTGCACTTAAAGTAACCGTTTGACCTTAAACAGGGTCCGACAAAGGTGTGCACATAATTCAAAATAAGTTTCACGACAATTGATTCAAAAATTCTTCTTTTTTATCATAAAAGGACGTGGCACAGGGTTCGCCACAAATTTTTTCGCGCGTCAGCTAATCACACAGAACGATGACACGGTTTACAAATATATTTTTGTTAAAACACAACTGTCTCGTGTAAGATTCAAACTTGAAGACAGAAACCAGTCCGCTTCTAATAATTGGAAATATCGACTAAAACCTCATACAATCTCAAGCTGGGGGCAGGCATGCAAGCTTGTAACACTTCCTCAAGTTTCGAACTTGGGACATATAACGTCAAAACATTATAGTTTAAAAATGTATTTATCGAAAATGCTCAAAATACTCGTTTCCTCCAAAGCAAAAGTTTTTAATTTCCCAAAAAAAAATGATCGGTAATTCTAAATTAACCGAATGTCAAAAATCTACGCATTTATATTTCCAAAATATAACACATTGTAATCGTATGCATGATGTTCACAACATTAAAACACTCCTTGGATCAAATGGTCTTTCATTTTGACAAAAAAAGAACTAAAACCTTTTCATGCACGACTCGTTTATCAAAATGTCGAGAACAAAGGTTACCCCAGTATGCATACCCCTAAGTCGATAAATCGCATTTGCATAAAACCTTTAGCTGACTGAAAAGCGCACTAAACAACTCATTATGAAATGCTACCAAAATTCCTCCATGCACCACTTATGTCACGCATGAATCAATCCACACACTGAACTATTTGCAATAAAATACTTAGTAATACAAACTCTCGAACGAAAAGTTAAGCGACACTGGAATTCCAAACTCATTTTAAACAAATCACCAAATTAACCTTTATACAGACATCGTGGAATGTAACTTTTTGTCTCAACTCTAACACACGTGGAGGAGTTCCAATGTTAGAGTCTCAATCCGTAGTCACTTACCCAACATCTTAACCTCCACAAAACACGGATAACATCGTACCCGAAAGGACCGTTGGAAAAAATAATCAAATGAAACAATCTTTTACAAAGTTTTCAACTCCCGTGATAAAACGGTTTCAAGCATTTTCAAAACTATAATTTGAAATCTCGTGTGTGCTAAACATTTCCCAGAGTTTCGAAATACAATCCATATACGGATCGGAACACAAAGATTAATTAGTGCAATCCTATTTTCAAAATAAAACTTTGTGCATGACTCAGTTGGCATTCCACGTCTCGACTCATACTCCTTCAAACCTCCCCAATCCACTATCGTCCTCCGGGCATTTAAACCTCTTGGGGCAAGATGGGAAATTACGTCACATAATCCCTACGATTTTTCTTCAATTCAAGGTCTGCTCTATAGGCCTATGACTCCAGCACAACCTTCCATCTTGGCCCGAAATGATCTACTTACCACAAACATCGTCGACATCGTCACTCAAAGTGACTAATACTGGAAACGTCCTTCTATTCCAACGACTACTGGATTAGATCCTTCACCACTACCCTCAACGATCATTACATCTAAGCAAGACAAGTACACACATGTACCAGTGGATCTACTATAGTTGTCTCTCCTCGTGACAGCTATTCTGGGTAGATAATACAACGCGTTTTAGCACATAACAACGCACACTAACAACACTCACGCCCAACTCCTTGGATTCCTCGTGACTTCCCCGACTCGAGCATTGATCTTGTGCTTCCGGTAGTAGGAGCTCTACTACTACCTTCCACACCTATCATCACTCGTTCCGAGTCCCATTCCAAGGGTCCAAGTAGTTTCTCGCCGAAACTATACACATAATACAATTAATCCACACATGCCAGTTCAAGAACATATCCTAGACAGGCAAACTCATACAACTACTGTATATATAAAACCATCGGCCTCGCCGATCAGACAACCACAATTGTATACATAATACACCATATGCCCGCACCAGCATATATATACACCCACTCTTCCTAGCTCCCTAGGAATTTCACCCTATTCCACTACCCTTGCTATGACGAAGTTCCCACTAGTCCTGACGAGTCGCCTCGCGAATGCACAGTCGCATACAGTGTAAAACCAGATAGACTTTTGAATATAAGATTCTATCTTACAAAGGTTGGACTCAAACAAGAGCTGCGCAGTAGAACTAAATCCAACATTCTAATGCTATTTGGTTCCTACCGCATACAACCTATAGTGCATTCACTTAACAACCTATCAAGGTTAGCATAAACTCCTATTAGCAAGCAACAAACATGCAACACAGTGTAATAAGCACCAAGTAATTTAACATACATACTCTTATGTTCTAGAAAGCAATCTAGCACACGTACTCATACATAAACACCCTTCCCAGCTCTCTAGGAACTTCCTCTTATCCCACTACCCTTGCTACTACCGAATCCCTACTAATTAAAACGAGTGACCTTGCGAATACCCGATTATATGCAGTGCGAAATAAATAGACAGTCGAATACAAGACTCTATCCTAGAACGGTTGGACTCAAACAAGAGCTGCGCAATAGAACTAAATCGAATATTCTAAGGCTATAAATCTCTTACTGCATACAACCTAGAGGGCATCCACTTAGTAACCTATCATAATTAGCATAAATTCCTAATAGCAAGTAGTTCAACATACAGCATAGTGTCCACAACAAGCAATCTAGCATGCATACTCTATGATCTAGAAAGCAATAAAACACTAAGTACTGTACCTTTCCCCTTTGGCTCCGGCTGACTGTACACACTGCGCCTCCGATCACCGTTCCTCGAACGGGTCTTTACTTTTTCTTTTATTTCCAAAAAGATTTAATAAAGAATTTGAAAATTTCTCAGCCGCAACTTGAGACCAAACACACCGAGGTGCGTTTGATTCACTCAAGCTGTGCTCTGATACCAAGTTGTAACGTCCCAAAAATTACAAGCAAATTTAAATTTTTAAATAAACAATTCATTGATAACAACTCAATAAATGATCCCAATGTTTCGTTTGCAAACACATAATTAATGTCTTTATAAAATAAAACCAGCGGAATAAACGTTTAATTATTAAAATCATAAAGCAACCAGCTCTTCTCGCGCGCCAGTGTGTACTCGTCACGCCTTGGAGCCGCCCGTACCTGAAACCACAGTTTATTGGGAAAGAGTAAGCACGAAGCTTAGTGAATTCCAACACATGCGCAGATAGGAATTATACACACATCACCCCTATCCGCACATAAGCAACAACATCACAGTTACATAAAACGAGTAAACATCTACAAGTAATTATGTATCCAACACCTCAGTACCATCGAGGCCTCGGTCCCACCGAATTGTAATGTATCCAACACCTCAGTACCATCGAGGCCTCGGTCCCACCGAATTGTAATGTAACCAACACCTCAGTACCATCGAGGCCTCGGTCCCACCGAATTGTAATGTATCCAACACCTCAGTACCATCGAGGCCTCGGTCCCACCGAATTGTAATGTATCCAACACCTCAGTACCATCGAGGCCTCGGTCCCACCGAATTGTAATGTAAAACATTTAAACCAAGCATTCAAACCAATCAAATATTACACACCACAAACAACTAGTTCACACCACAAAGACAGTAGTACATACAAACTATTATGACATGCATACAACCCCTAACTACACAGTGAGAGAACTCACCTCGAATGCGCGCCCAGCTTAATAACACGAATCAAGCTTCACAATTACGGTCACTTTCCAGCACCTAAACGCATGTTAAAACGTGTCAATACGAGACCCGGACCCTATGACACGACACACGCTTAAACCGTCACTAAAACTAATTTCCGTTCTCACAAAACAGGTCTGTTCGGGACCTGTTTCGACCCCCTTAAATCCAGAAAAATCCCAATATTATTTCATGACCAGAAAGCCCTCTGAGTTGGGGTTCCAAGGACATATTATACGCCTCCTAACGATTTTTCTACAATTTACTATGAATTAATTACGAACGGTTACCAAAACTGCCAGTTTCGGTCCAGCCTGCATAAACAGTCCAAAACAGCCTAGCTACGGTTTAAATCAGACTTTCGGCAAAACACGAAAAACCTTCCCAACTCGAATAGGGAACTATGGACATCAAAATCACCTCAAAACGAGTTACGAGTAAAAAGTTACGGCTTTCGCAAAACCGAGACAGATTCCAGAATTTTCACATGAAATGACGAACCGCAGAACTTGCGACCACTTTTTCTCCCAACTCGAGGCCGAACCAGTTTTCCGCTAAAACCCAGAAAACGTGCCCGGTCCCGAGCTCGAAGCGTGGGCGCCAGTTTCGGCTCAATCAGAGTTACGACGGAAAAGTTATTGCCGTCACAAAACAGGGGCTGAACCATATTTTCGCATAAAAAGTGATTTTAGAACCGACGGTTTAAACTATTCGGCTTAAACGATTAAGTCACGGGTTAAGGGCTCTATAGTGACAATGGTCTGGTCACGCCACGCGCCACCCACTGCCATCTCCGGCAGTGGCGGTCGCCGGTGGCGACCGGCGGCGGCTCTCCGGCGATGATTACACAACACCCTCCGCACCCTCTCGCACCTCCGATCTCTCTCTTTCTCGGTCGCCATACACGTAACTACACACACTCCACGACCATCCTACGCCACCACCCCTCGAGGTGGTCCACGGCGGCTACCGCCTGCAGCGGCCAAGGCCGCCTGCGGCGGCAGCGGCGGCGGTTACTTCGCCGGCAACTAAACAAGAAAAGAATCGAGATCATGGTGCTTACCTCTCGGCGAAAAGCGGTGGCGGCAGCGGTTTTCCGGCGACTGCAGCGGCAGCGCCTCCTTCTCCGGCGTCTTTCACCTCCGGCGACCTCTCTCTCGATCCCTCTCCTTCTTGCCGCCGATGCTCTCTCTCTCTCTAACCCTCTCTCGGTTTGGAACTAACTCTCTCTTCTCGCTTTTTACCTACAGCCGCACCACCCAGCGAAAAGGAGAAGACGCTTAGGGTTGGAGATTGTCTTGGCTTCAATGGCTTGGTGCACAAGGAAGAAAACGAGTGGCATGGGGGGAAGGGGTTCGGCCTTTTTCTTGCATGGGCCGGACCTTGCCCAAAGTTTACCCAAACTCCACGATTAGTCCCCCAAAAACGTATCACTTGGCGCAAACTAAACGGTTTAAAACTTTAATACGTAAAAGGTCAAACTTGCTAACCCCGTTAGGAAGGATTCGCTAAAGAACGATATTAAAGCAGTTAAAGGTAGGCATTTTACATTAAAAAAAATTTACTAAAAAAACGTACCGGAACACGGGCTTTACAATTATCTCAGTTTCTTTTGGGTGAAGTCGGCTGAAGCAGAAAAACTATAGCGATATCCGTTTGGTAAAAAACCCAATCAATTTCTGCGATTCGACTCCTTACGATATTGTAATCACAAATTAATCTGCTTACCAATTAGATATTGAATTGTTAGTAAAAATATGTTTGAAATTGGATTTATTGATCAATTGGGTCTGCAGAAGCTGAGTTCGAACTCTAAATCAGGTGAGTTCATCTTACTTTTAAAGTTATTGAAATTGAAATTGATTAATTCTTATGATTCTAAAGTGTCTAAGTGTTGTAAATACTTTAGTGGTAAGCATACGCTTGAGAATTGAATTTACAGTGGGTTTTTTAGATGAAAAATCGAGGTGCAGATAAAAGTGTCCGGGTAAGTATAAGTTCCCGGAAGTATCCGGAATAATTATCAGGAATTACCCGGTAAGTTTTATTTTCCGGTAGTATCCGGTAAACACTATTTCCCGGAAGTACCTGGTATGTTTTCCGGAAGTATCCGGGAAGTTGTGTTTTCCGGATAGAAGTTTCGGATAATGTTTCCCGGATTACTTTGGTTTCCGGATTGTTCCCGGATTCCGGTAGTTTCCGGATATAAGTCCCATGTAACACCCTAAAAACTGGGTAAAATTGAAACTTGCGGAATTACGGAAAAGATATATCTAACGTAGACGAATCACCCAATAAATGGGGAAATGAAGTATGGCGTTTACAATACAAAGGAATGAGCAAATCACGATCCAACAACCTAATAATCTAAACTAACAAGTCTTGGATTATATTCGGGTGTTGTCTAATTGCCACCAAAAATCGATATTGAAAATCTATCATGCACGACTCTATGTACTCCCAAAAATGATATCTTCCATCACGACTCTTCACTCAAGCCTGAGGAGCCCTACCACTTGGAAGTCCTGATCAATACACCCAAGAGAAGAAGTGTTAGGCTAACACAATGAGAGTAAGAACTTAACAATTAATAATAATATTGAATTGAGGTACAATAGAATAACATAGTGAACCCCAAGGTGGAAGTCATTTGATAACCAATGCCTCAAGTGTTGATGATAAACCCGTTAGCCAATAGCAATTGCATAACACAAGGTAGTTATATAATCATTCGTAACATCAATCACATAACAACAATAAGTTGGGAAACAAGCGCAACCCCGAAGAGTCTATAACTTGTGAGCCCCTAATTTCAACCACACTAGTTCTATACATTGGGTCACTCCAAATCCACAAAATAAGCACATTAGAATTTCATCTTATTGCCCATAAGGCGATGCCCGACCATATAGGCCCACATCTTATTTATCATGAATCCCGATGCCTATTTCATGCCCCGACTCTAGTGTCTATGGTCCATTACACTCAAATTACATAACCATGACTCTCAATTAAACGAATATCATGTTTACCAAAAGAGTAAGCTCTATACTCTTGGATAGTAATTACACTCATCCAATGTGAGGAAACTTTCATAAATACACCATATTAGATATTGGAGTGTCATAAATTTCAAAGTAGGTATTTAGTCCTTAATCAAATATCAAACCCCCTTTTCATAATGTTTACATCAAAATCCCCAAATTTATCAAACCCTAGATTTTGACCAAGGATGGTCAAAAATCATATTTTCTTAGTAAAGGTGTTCCACAACTATGATAATCCTAATGAAATCAAGGAGTACCATACTTTTCATATTTACAAACCATTCTACACATAAAAACCCATTTTTAGGTCAAATATGATAATCACCAAATAATGAATAATAAGATGTTGAATAGGTTAGAAATCATAATAAAATGAGCATTTAGTTTGTGAGATTAAGGAGAACTCACCTTATAGGGTTTTATAGAAAACCCAAACCCTAGGTGTAGAAGTGGAGAATCCTAGTAACTTGAAGAGACTTGGATTTTAGCACAAAAGCTTAGGATCACCTAACAACAACCATTAATGACCATGAGACTTGGTGGTTGAAGGAATTTATGGAGGAAAGAGGATGAAAAGGTGAAACCGTACCTTTTTCTTGAGAGAAAACGCCACTTGAAACTCTTCCAAACCCAACAAATGATCCAAAACCCGGCTGCCCTCTTCTTATACCCCAACTGCGTCGACCGCGAGAGTGACATGCGACTATGCCCTTGGCATAGTCGCGGGGCACAATCGCCCGCGTTCCCCACCATTCGGTACACTCTGTGCGAGAGTGCCACCGCACGAGTGACCATGTCACAATCGCGTGGCACAGTCGCTGGGCACCTCTCCACTCGCGGTACAATTCATGCGATAGTGCCCTGGAGAGAGTGACCAGGTCACAATCGCCGGGCACAGTCGCAGTCCTTATACCGAGCCCCATTTTAGCCAACTTCTCTCCAAACGATCCAACTCGATGCTACGTGACTTTTCATGAAACGTAAAACCTTAAAATTTTCCATTCCTAAGTAATTTGGTTTTACAAATGAAACTAGAATTTTTGGGGTGTTACAATCCTCCCCAACTTGGAAAAGATTTCGTCCTTGAAATCTTAGGCTATGCAAACAAACGGGGGTATCGGCGTTTCATATCCTCCTCCACCTCCCATGTCACATTGGTACCCCGATGGTGCTTCCATTGCACTTTGACCATAACCACTTCCTTTTATCGAAGTTTCTTAGTCGTTCTCTCTAAAATGGATTCGGGCTCTTCGATGCAACGGTTGTCGTCTACTCGGATTTCCGACAGTGGTATCACACTTTCTTCTTCCGCTAGGCACTTCCGTAAATAACATACGTGGAATGTTGGATGGATTCCGTCCATTTCTGGTGGTAAGTCCAATTTGTAGGCTTGCGAACCCACGCGTTCTAGAATGGTGAATGGTCCAAGGAAACGGGGACTAAACTTCCCTCGTTTTCCAAAACGGATCAATCCTTTCCAAGGCGATACTTTCAACATCACTCGCTCCCCCACTTGGAATTCTACCGGTCTCCTTTTCTTGTTGGCGTAACTCTTTTGTCGGTCTTAGGCCGCTTTCAAACGTTCTCTAATGATTTTGACTTTATCGGCCGTTTCTTGAACGATTTCCGGTCCGGCAAATTGCTTTTCCCCCGCCTCTAGCCAACACGCGGGAGTCCCACACTTTCTCCCGTACAAGGCCTCAAACGGCGCCTCCTTCAAGCTGGAGTGGTAGATATTATTGTAAGCAAACTCCACCAGAGGTAGATGAGCCAATTGCCCCCGAAATCTATTACACATGATCTTAACATGTCCTCAAAGGTTTGAATAGTCCTTTCACTCTGCCCGTCTGTTTGCGGGTGATATGTCGTGCTCAAATTTACCCTCGTATTCCTCTTGTAAAGCTTGCCAAAATCTCGATGTGAACCGACTATCCCGATCGGAGACTATGGATACGGGCACACCATGCCTCGAGACCACTTCGTCTATATAGAGTTTCGCTAACTTGTCCATCAGTAAGGTTTCCCGCATCGCTAGGAAGTGTGCATTTTTCGTCAACCGATCCACTATCACCCAAATGGTGTCGTGACCCTTCAAAGTCTTTGGCAACTTGGTCGCAAAATCCATCATGATTTTCTCCCACTTCCATTCGGGGATTTTCAAAGGTCGTAAACTGCCATAGGGTAGTTGATGCTGAGCCTTCACTTGTGAGCAAGTCACACACCGCTCGACGTAATGCGCCATGTCTAATTTCATGACTGGCCACCAATAATGTAGCTTCAAATCCCGATACATTTTGGTGCTTCCGGGATGAATGGAGTATTTGGACTTATGGGCATCGTCCATGAGCAGCTCTCGGTTCCCACCGATTTTGGGCACCCACACGCGCCCATTGAATAACTTAACTCCGCGACTATCCTCCGTTAATAAGTGTCTTTGCTTCACCATCACCTCCTCCTTGAGGTTTTCTACCAACAAGGCTTCGGATTGTGCCACTCTAATCCGTTCCACTAGACTTGACACGATGTCGATCCTTGAGAGGTTGGCGTGGAGACTTCCACTATACTCTTTTCAACTCAAGGCATCGGCGACTACATTTACCTTACCCGGATGGTAAAGCAATTCACAATTGTAGTCCTTGAGTAATTCCAACCATCTCCTTTGCCTCATGTTCAACTCTTTTTGATCGAATACATACTTCAAACTCTTGTGATCCGTATACAACGTACACTTCGTGCCGTAAAGGTAATGATGCAATAACTTCAACGCGAATACCACCACGGCCAACTCCAAATCATGCGTAGGATAGTTCTTTTCGTGCACCTTGAGTTGCCTTGAAGCATAAGCGATCACCTTTCCCCTTTGCATTAACACGCACTCCAAACCCATCTTGGATGCATCACTATATACTACAAAATCTTCCGACCCTTCAGGTAAGGATAAGATTGGTGCTTCACATAACTTCTTTTGTAGAGTGCGAAACACTTTTTCTTGTGCTTCGGTCCAAATAAATTTCACGTTCTTCCGGGTTAACGTCGTCAAGGAAGAAGTAATATTGGAAAAGTCTTGGATAAATATTCGGTAGTAACCCGCCAAACCAAAGAAGCTTCGAATCTCTCCCGAACTCTTGGGAGGTTCCCAATTCATCATTGCCTCGATTTTGGATGGGTCCACCTTCACCCCATCTCGGGTCACCACATGACCCAAGAATTGGACCTCACTCAACCAAAAATCGCACTTGGAGAACTTTGCGTACAACTTTTCTTTCCTTAGGACCTCCAACACCTCTCGTAGATGCAATTTGTGGTCCACTTCGTCCTTGGAGTATACTAAGATGTCGTCTATGAAAATGATTACTGACTTGTTGAGGAAGGGTCGACACACCCAATTTATCAAATCCATGAACACCGCCGGTGCATTCGTCAACCCAAACGGCATTACTAGAAACTCGTAGTGACCATATCGTGTTCGAAATGCCGTCTTTGGAATATCGTCTTCTCTAACTGTTGGGTCATCAAAGATTTAAAGATGACCTGATCTTCTTACATACTTTGAAAAACATCTTTTATACTTAGAGAAATTTTAGATGGTTCTTTGTTATGGCTTAGTCATACTGTCACAGTTCGGTGAAGTCAAAGATCAGCCGAAATCAAGAAGAAGTATATCTACCAATGCGGATTGAAGATGGACTTCTCAACCCAAACTAAACTGTCTCACCGATTGTCTCCATGAAAATCGGTGAGATCCCAAACAGGAGATTTCCCCCTTTATCTTCTTGCCAAGAAGATCTTCATCATAAGAGGTAACTTTGGGTATCCCACCGATTGTCCCCATGAAAATCGGTGGGATCCTCAAAATTGGAGGATTCTCTCACAACATCCTTCCTAAGAAGACTTCCACCTACTTTGTCCATGACAAATCGGTGGGATTCTCAAATAGGAGGATCCTCCCTTGTGTCCATGCTAAAAGGTTTTATCATCAAAGAAGGAATGTTTGGGTATGGAAGTAAAAGGTTTATTTGTCCTTTTTCTCATTCTTAGATATTGTCTCCATCAAACCTTTCTAGTATTGTAGGAAAAGACACATCAACTTTTGAGAGCCAAACCTGACCTTCAAATGACAAAGTGACAAGTGTCCCACGCATCACATACTCATGGCACTATATAAAGATGAAGACTTCTCCATGCAGAACAACACTTACAACTCTTGAAGATTACTCTGCGCTCAAGACATTCTGCTCCTTTCTCTTTTTAACTTTATAGCTTTCAATCTTTGTATTTTAGAAGTTATTTTAGTTTTCAGTATTACTTTGTGTATATTGTTAGAATAGATTTTATCTATTCTTTCCGCAACAATCTATTTGTTCTATGTGTTCTATGTGTAATTCTTGATTTGAATATTTTCAATAAAAGAATTAATTAAAGTGAAAAAAGTGTGTATTGTATTCAACCCCCCTTCTACAATACTTGTTCTTGTTCTTATTATCCATCTGGGACTAACAAGTGGTATCAGAGCAGAAAGTTTAATTTCAATAAACTTAATCTGCAATGGTTGCTTCTTCTTCCAACAATGAAGCTTTCTCTCAAAACATTTTTTCTGAAAATGGCTCTATAGCCAAACCTCCAAAGTTTAACCCCAACAACTTTTCTTTGTGGAAAATCGGGATGATGCTTTTCATGGAAGGAGTGGATAGTAGATATCCAACCATTCTCAGTGAGGGACCCATAGTCCCTAGAGCCTGGTCTCGCTATGAAACCAAGAAATCCAGTAAGGAAGTTGTTGGCAAAGATGATTCTGATGATTCCTCTGATGAAGAAAAATCTGCTGCTAATGGTCGTTACATTCCTAAGAATCCCAAGAAATATACTGATGAAGAAAAACGTCTTGTGTCTCTTGATTCTAAAGTCAGCACTATCATTGCTTTCTCTCTTCCTGATGAAGTGTACCACTCTCTGGTAAATCCCTCTACTGCCAAAGAGATGTGGTCCACTTTGTGTGTTTTGTACGAAGGTACAAATGAAGTTAAAAATAGCAGAAAGATTGCTCTTGTTAGAAAACATGAACTCTTTTCTTATGAGAAAGGAGAATCTCTCTCCAACTACTATAACTTCTTTAACAGTCTTCTTAATGATTTAAAGTTGTTAGGTAGAGTGTATGACAATGAGGAAATCTTGTGCAAGTTTGTGGATTGTCTTCCTGATTTTTGGGAAAATATCTGTACTTGTATAAAGACAACCAAGGATCTTGATCATATGCCTCTCACTGTTCTTTATGGAACTCTCTTCAACTATGAGCAGACTAAGCTGCAAAGGAAGTCTGTCATCACAGATATAAAGAGCTCTCCTCTAGCTCTCCTAAGTGACTCTTCCAAAAGAACTAAGTGTATTCCAAGAATCACCTACCCATCTGACTCTGACCATGATAGTCAAGAAGATCCTAATGACCATTCGGAGGCATATCTTAGTGATACTGAGGATGAATGTGAGGAAACTTCAATTGACAAACTATCAGATGAAATGACCATGTTGGATGGGTATTCTAAATCCAAATCTCACCTCTCTTCTGGAAAATCTAAGTTTAGTAGAAAATCCTCATTTTCTATCTCCAAACACTCTTCTTTGGACAAATCTAATGAGGAATGTTTTAACTGTGGTAAAAAGGGTCATTTTGCTTCTGAGTGTAGAAGTAAACACCTTGAAAGACCCAGAACTGCTTCCGCAGGCCGATTTTCATCAAAATCTAGAAGATCATCCCAAAAATTCGGCCAACCTCTCTCTTCTGTTGATTTTGACCGGGCTGAAAGATACAAAGAAAAATACAAGAGAGAAAGGAAAAGAAATGAAAGGCTTGTCAGAAAAGGAAAGAGTCTGCCTGCTAAAACTCATGACTTGGCAGATGAAACCACATCTGAAAGCGAGAATGACACTTCAAATGTGTGTTTCATGGCCAAGTTAACTGACATGGATGATCCAGAAGACCACACCCTCTCAACTGCTATTGTATCAGCTAAGTGCTTCCCCTCCTCATCACAGGTACATCCATTTCTATCTCTTTCTGTAGAAACCAGGATTCAATCTTACAACGCAATTTATCAATCAAGAACAATCAAACAAGAGAATAACAGAGAATTGGATCCAAAAGCTTCGTATTCATTCAAGAACAGATTACAGATCTAGAGAGACAGTCTCTAAAAGATTACAAAGTGAATACAAAATCTATTCAAAAGTGATACAAAAGTTAGTTAGCTTACAGTTGCTAACACCTATATATACTGTAAAGAAAAGCTAAAGCTACAGTACATATACATGACAAACCAATAGAACAATTACACGTGTTCTAATGACTAACAGAATATAACTGAAAATGTCCAAGACATAAGTTCTGAACAACATGTTCAGAACTTCTGAACATCCTTCTGATTAAGCACTTCAGAACATATACTTGAACACTTGGACATTTTTCAACTTCTCATTCAGAAGTTCCGAGTCTCCTACTCAGAACTCTGAGCCTTCTGTTCAGACTTCATCACTTAGTAATCTTTGCAGTATTCTCTAATTAGAACTTCTGAGTCTTCTTTCTCAGAACTCTGAGTCTTCAGTTCAGACCTTAACACTTAGGCTTTTTGACAAACTTCAGTTCTAACAATATCCCCCTTTTGTCAAACTAGCCTATATTGATCAACATTGAATTCTTTTAAGGCTGAAACAATCTTCAGAAGAATCACATTTCTCAGTGCTATTCTTCTATCAATCTTTTCCATGATTTCTTGTGCTTCTTTGACTTGAACTCCTCTTGTAAGCTTTTTCTGCAAACTGTTCTTGATAAATCTGAGAGTTCCAAAGCAATACTTAGCCACTTCACTAACTCTGAAGAAGATCTTTTCACTTCTTTTGTTCTTCAGTATGATACCCAATTCTGGTTGTGTACAAATGTATCCAGTCTTCAATACATCTATTTGCACATGATCATTGTTTGGCTTGGAAAGATAGACACATGGTCTATGTACATGCAAAGCCACTTGGAAATCTGTATAAGCATACAATCTTAGAATATAGAACATTGCATCCCTTATAACTGCCAATGCTCCTCTTTCTTTCTTGTATTTATTGCAATCTTTATCTCCTAAACGACTATACAGTCGGTAGAAGTCAAATACTGAAATCTTGTCAAAATTAGCTTCAGTAAAGTAATACACTTTTCCATCTTCCCTCAGAACCTCAAATCCATAATATTCATGCTTCTTAAATTTCTTAATACAAAAATCTCTGATTCCAGTGATTAAGAACTCAGAGTATACAGATTGCTTCTTCTTTCCCACATGACTTATCAACTCAGCCCGAAATCTTTGAGAAAACTCTGATTTGTCATGATAAACACTCTGAAAATTCACATCTCTTGGTTGAAATAATTTTGGTAGATCATATTCCAGAAATAAACCATTCAGATCAACTGGCATTTCTTCTTCATTGGCTTCAGATTGTTCTGCTTGTTCAGCATCTTGCATCTAAACATCTTCTTGTGTTAACAATTCTTCTGGAATAACTTCTTCAACCTCATCAGAATAAACACCATTAACTTGGTATTCTGAAGGAAATACAAAATCAATGTGTAGAAGTTTCTTTGGATTTTCTTCTGATAGCATGCAATCACTGCATTCTTTGACTCTTGTTCTCAGATCCAATCTTTCTTTAATATGTCTTATACACTTGTCTCTCAATTTTTCTTTCTCACCTTCAGCAATTACCTCCATCTCTTCCAACAACCATTGCAGTGTAGCATCACTGTACTTCACAAGATCATTTAGTTTGAAAAACATTGGTTTACCAGAAGCTAAGCAAAAGAAACCTTCATTTTCCATTCCAATATTAATAAACCCACGAACACAGCTTTCGTTTATTGGCTTTCTGTTTGGACAACTCAGATTGCAATTATCTTTCCCTGATTCAATGGCAAGCTGGAAATCATACACATGTATATTTCTGACATAGATGCCCAAAATCCTTCTGCATTCAATCTATATCCATGTTTCTTCAGTACTTGCAAAGAACTTCACAAGAAAATTTTGATCATCTAAGAATAATCTGTGAAAGTCAAAGCTTGTAAGATTTACTTTTAAATTTCCTTATTTCAAAACTTCCATGCTGACATACTTCAAATCATCAAACTCTTCTGTTTGGATTTCTAACACCTTCTCAATCCTTTTCTGAACAAGTAACTTTTCATCTGGTTTTCTCAGTCTGTTTGAAGCTTCAACATACACCATATGTACTATTTCATCCATAAAACCATCAATGAAATTTTCAATATCAGCATACTCATCATCTTTGCAGTAGAGATGCTCATAATTTTCTTCTGGAAAGATGTCATGAAAGTAATTCCTGGCAAGTGGAGTATCACTTTGTTCCATAATGAAGTCACATAGAGGTTCCTCCAGTGTTGGCAATTCAATTCTTGGAATAATAATTGGTCTTCTAAACACATATTCCAGAGGCATGAAATAATTTTCAACTCTATCATAATCTTCATCAAAAACTGCCAACTCATCCAGAAAATGAAATTGAAACTCATCTTAAAACCTATCTGAATATCCAACTGAGTGATCTTCTTCTCCCATCATATCAATTGGTCTCCCCATTCTGATACATCTGTGAACATTTTGAACATTGAGAGCATTCACCAACACACTGTGCATTCTCCTTAACAGGATATCATTCAACCTCCTTTCTTCAAAATCAGGGATAAGATCACTTCCAGTGTAGAGATTAATATCTGAACATGTAACCTCTCTATCCATTTCAGAATCTTCTGTCATATTCACCTCAGAGATATCCACCATAGAATTTTCTGCCATAACCATTTCAGAACCAATGACCATATCAGCTACAAAATTATTTACTATTTCTACTTCAGTACTTTCCAGAACCATATCAACTTCAGAACAAGTTACTTTCAGAACATTATCAGCATCCATATCAGAAGATTTTTCAAGTACCACATCTTCTGATTCCATTTCCTCAGAGCTTAGACTTTCAGAACTTATAGATGGAACAGTTATTAACTCAGTACTTTGCTTCTACTTTTTCTCCCCCTTTTGATGAGATGAGGCTCATTATCATCAAACTTCCTCTTCAAAGACTAAGTTGTTTCAGATTCTGGCACTGCTTCAGACAAAGGCATGATTGCTAGAGGCTTTGAAACACTAGCCAAATTTGAACTGAATACTTGAAGCATAGAAGTCTTCATGGCATCCATACTTTTGAGTATATCATCTTGAAACTTTGAAAACTTATCTGTGATCTCCTTTTGATGAGATTCCACAGATGCTTTAACACTGTCCACTTTCTGCTCAACAGACTTAGCCTTTTCTTCTAACTTGGTTCTGAGATTTTTTACTTCATCTTTCAAAGAAATTACAGTGTTTTCCAAATTCTGAACTTTTACTCCCAAATCATGATTTTGTTTCTAAATCTTTTCAAATTCAGAAGGTTCTAACGTTAATCCTGGATCAACAGATGACCCAGTTTTCATATGTTCATGGAACACATGGCCTATAGGTGTCACAGAGTCACCTAGTGCAACAGATGCACTTTGTAAGGAAGCTTTTAAAATGTTCACCTCCCCAGGGCTTCCATCCAATCCTTGACCACCAGTATTAGGTAAGTCTATGGAAGTTGAAACAGGAACACGAAATTCCTATGATGTGCTTGTGTGAAATGAAAATTCAGGCCCAAATAGGATGTTACTGTGAAATCCTGACTCAGTGTATTGAATAAAAGGTTGGGATTGATTGCCAAACTCCAAATGAGTAAGCAATGGTTCCCCTGTTTGAATTGAAACAGTAGCATGTTGAAATGCTTCTGAGTGGATGGGATTGGGTTGCTCAAATTCTACCATGGGCCGAATGGTATTTTCTTCAATATTGGTCACTAAGGGTTGTGAACCAATAGCAGATGTGGATGCCCAGTTTAGCTCAACTGGTTCAGAATTATCTCTATTTTCTAATTCTGGTGACATTCTCTCATCCTCACCTCTCTATGTCTGTTTTTCAGGCTCACTTCTAACCAAGCTCTCAGAATTTTGGATCTCAATTCTCTCAGAATGTTCTCCCACCTGAACATTCTCGCCCTCTCTTACTGCATTTTACCCCTCACCTCTCATCTCAGGGTTGTCCTCATGGGTAGGGACCTGAGGTTGTACAAGTCCCAAAGAGGTGCAATAAGCTTTTAAAATCTCACTCTCCTCTGGTATGTAAGACCTAAGTGACCTTGGCAATGGTCTGTGATTAGGAAAATTCACAAGTTTAAGGGATGAGATCATTTTACCCATATAGAAAATTGGCCCATGCTCCTCATTTGCTCTTCTTGGAATATTAGAATCTTGCCTCATTGCGTACAAAATTACCATCTGCCAATACCTCTGATAAGGTATATATGCTAAAGGATTGTCTCTTGTTTCTCTCCTCAGTGCCTTCTGATTTCTTTCAAAGGTATTCTTCATATCTTCCCATAAGATAGAAGCATAGTCATAATGCCTGTTCTTTACTAACCCATGAAAAATCTGCATGATTTGCCTTGATGCTTGATCTGGTGAACTGTGTTTTCCAGCAAGGCATTTGTTAACAATAGTAAAGAAACATGCCCAAATCGGTGGTAGTTTGTTCCTTCTGAATGTGAAAGTCCAGGATTCACTCTTACAATCAATATATCAATGTATGTAATAGTAATTGACAAGTAATATGATCAAACTAATTTGTATTCAATGAAGAACAGAATTACAGATCTTAGAGAGAGAGTATCTCAAAGATTACAAAAGATGAATACAAATATATGCGGGAAAATAATGCCAAAGATTAGCCAAAAGATCTATTAGCATACAGTTGCTAACTCCTATATATACTGTTTAAGGAAAGACTAAAGCTACAGTACATAAAAGAAACAGACTAATAGAACAATTACACGTGTCCTAATTAGTAACTGAATATAAATGAAAACATCCTAAGATATAAGTTCCGAACATGTTGTTCAGAACTTCTGAACATACTTCTGAATAGGCGCTTCAGAACATTTGTCTTCATAATCAGAAGTTCTGAGTCTCCTACTCAGAACTCTGAACCTTCAAGTCAGAATCCAACACTTAGAATCCTTTGAGATTTCTCACTCAGAACTTCTGAGTCTTCTACTCAGAACTTCTGAGTCTTCTGACCAACTTCCATACTTGTAATCTTTTCATTATTCTCTGATCAGAACTTCTGAGTCTTCTTACTCAGAACTCTGATTCTTCAGATCAGATCTTAACAGTTGTGTTTTTGACAAAACTCTAGATCTAACAGAATGAACTAAGATTCCTCAATTCCTCATTGTATCCCAATCTTCTGAACTCAGCTAACATTTCCTCTATTAAAGGTGAATCCTTAAAATCTGATCTTCTCTCCAAATCATCTTTCTCTGGCAATCTTAACATGATTCTTATGAAACTAACAGTCAGAGTTATAGAAACTCCCCCTATATTAGACACAAACTTATTTCCTTGTAACTCTAAATTCTTCCACCATTGTTGAATATACTGTATTGGTACAGTCTTCTTCAGAGTAAACCACTTTTTGAAAGGATGATACTTCAACAACTCTATTATAATCCTATGTTCTTCCTTGAAATTGGTTTCATCAAGCACTAAGACACAATTATTTTCTACCAAATCCATATATTCATTCTCAGGTACGATCCTCTCCAAAGAAATAGGTCTAGAAGACATTACAGACCTCACAGCACTCTGTTCGTGTTCAATATTTGCATTTCCTTCCTCTGCATTTCCTTCAGACTCAGCCATATTTTCATCTTCTCCATTTCCTCCAACATTTCCTCCTATTGACTCTTCTTCTGCAACAATATTCTCAGTCATTCTAACCTCATCATTATCTGAATCCGAAGAATCCATTAAGGTTTTTGTTGAATGTAATGAATGAACAACATTCCTTCTTGATCCAGACATGATTACAATATGGAGATATGAAAGAAACAGAATCAATGAACCCAGGAATTTTGCGTATCTCACTTTTCACTTTTAGAATTCGAATAAATTTGAAAGAGGGATTCTAAGATCTATTTAAAATCCGCGAAGCTGAAAGGATTCAAACGGTGAAAATTTGCTTTATGTCAGAGTTATAACGGTTTCTAACACTGTGAAATACCATAAAAGATATTAAATGAAACGTGGTATGATCAAATGAATAAGAAGCTGACACATGTTATTTGATAGAAATTAACACAAGTTAAAGGTTCTGAATAACACGTTCAGAATTCTGAGTGTGCATACTCAAAAGTTCTGAGTACACAATTCAGAAGAAATTCCGTTGTAACCATAATTCATTTAAAATCAACTTCTGATAATATAAAACATTTAATCATCCAGTAGTAGTTTGAACAGATAGAAAATTGTTTTATCATCAAAATTCTGCCCCTCTTTTGATTATTTGAGATTTCTGAAAATCATTTAAAGTCTAACATCTGACCTTGAAAACCTTTTTAAGGATTCAGAAGTAGTTTGAACAAGTGAAAAATATTTTATCATTGAAAGCTTGTTCCCCTTAGAATGATTTGAGATAAGAAAGAATACAAACCTTGTAATCATCTCAGAATGATTTCGGAAAGATATCAATGCCCCCCTTAACTTAAGCATATACTCAAACACATATTAGACAAAGGAATTTAAAAAGAATAAAACAGAAAGAACTTAACAACTAATTGAAACACTTGTAAATTTCAGAAATGAGTTCTGAAAGGTACAGTCAGAAGATCTGAGTAACCTATTCAGAAGAAAATATCAAGTCAGATTTCTGAAGTATTGACTCAGAAGTTCTGAACTCAAGACTCAGAACATCTGAGTAAGAGAGTCAGAATTCTGAGTATAGTACTTAGAAAAAAAATTCATTTCTGAGAAATACCAAATATAATCAATTAGTCAGATTAAGCATTCCTATCATACATATGAGAAAAGTGAACCTTTTGTGATCAAGAGGTTTTGTGAACAAGTCAGCCAATTGATACTTTGTGTGCACAAAATGCATTTCTATAGTTCCCTTTTCCACATAATCCTTAATAAAATGATACCTTACATCCATATGTTTGGTCTTTGAGTGCTGAACAGGATTCTGAGTAATGGCAATGGCACTTTCTGAATCACAATAAATGGGAATCTTGTTGAGTTGATAGCCATAATCCATGAGTTTTGTTTTCATCCATAGAGTTTGAGAATAGCAAGCAGCAGCAGCTACATATTCTGCCTCAGCAATTGATCTGGACACACAATTTTGCTTCTTTGAAGCCCAACTCACTATTTTATCTCCCAAAAAGTGACAAGCACCAAATGTACTTTTCCTGTCCAATCTGCTTCCTGCATGATCAGCATCAGTAAATGCAGTTAACTTGAAGTCAGTTTCTTTTGGATACCAAAGGCCCAAATCAAGTGAACCTTTGAGATATCTTAAGATCCTTTTAACAGCCAGCAAATGAGATTCTTTTGGATTTGATTGAAATCTAGCACAAAAACATGTAGAAAACATGATATCTATGACAACCGTCAAATTTACGTTTCAGGTTAGAACTGAACTGAACGTTTTAGCTTTACATGTTGTAGGTGTCGCATACTAAATTTAGCAGTTAGAAGCAATGTTCTTAGAAAAACTGAGAAATTTTGCTTAGCCTTTCACTTAAATGAGAGAATTATCCATAAATCTCATAAAATGCCAATTCAAATACCTTAAATATATATATATATATATATATATATATATAGAGAGAGAGAGAGGCTCACTAAAATGTAAACTATGAAAAATGTGTAAACTATGTAAACTAATCTAGACCATAGATCGTTTCAATCAATGGTCCTAATAGGGGCGGTGGCAATAACGTAATAATCTATGAAACCGGTGGCAAGATGGTCCAATTAAAAATATGAAAAGGTTAAAAGAGTAAACTGGCGTGCGACAGAAATTGAAATCGATAAGGAAACCGTCAAATTAGGGATAGCTTCCATATTTACGGCCTCAACAATCCAAAAAGAGGTTATTATTCTGTGAAAACAATATCGAGATTCTATGAAAACTTGGTACGAAAACCTTTGAAGATTCTTGTGGTGCGATTCGGTTCATAGAAATGGAGGACCAGAACAGAGGCGTACGAGTTTAGGGTTTTCATATGGTTTTGGTTAGTGGAGTCGATTTTCATATGATTTCGGTTAACAGCAAACGTCAAATTCATATGAAAATTGTATTTTATATGACAAATTTTCATTTTCATATCTTTCACTTTCCACATATCAAAAGTCAGATTTCACATACCCAAAATTAGAGTTCACGTACTTGGAAGTATTCATTTCATATGAAATCAACATATTTTACAGGAAAGTTATGAAATACCCAAAATTCATCAAAGTGGAAACTGAAAGATATGAAAACCCCTTTCAAATTGGGGGTTTTCATACCCTTCGGACACAAATTCAAAGATAAATTTCAAATGAGGTTTTCATACCATTCATTTTTTATGTGATGTGAAATCTGAATTTGGTATGTGGAAACTGAAAGATATGAAAAATACAAGATTTTCATAGAAAATAAAGTTTTCATATGAATTCTTCATTGGAGTAGCATCGATTGCATCATCATCATCATCATCGTCTTCGTTGCAACCGTATGTAAGAATGAAATCAACGAATACATCATCAACAAGCGACATGATGACAGCAAGTGGAAAAGAAAGAGAAAAATCCAAATTGGTCGACATAATCACAAACGCGAAAACACATAAATCAAGGTTTGGAACAGTAATGATGAAGAGACAAAAATGAAGAAGACGATGGTGAACAGTATCCGTATTTTCTTCTTCCATGTTAGTCGACATGATGACAGCAAGTGGAAAAGAAAGAGAAAAATCCAAATTGGTACGAAAATCTGGAACAAAAAACAGTTATGGGGATGAAGATGGGTTTTTCAAAACGGTTCAATGAAGAAGATGATGATGCATAAATCGGATATGATCAAAAAAAAAATATATATACCACTTCCTAAAATAAAGGATTGTTATCCTTAATTATGTAATTTCCGAAAATAAAAGAAAAGGTATGAAAGACTAATTTACCCTTAATGACATATTAATCTAGATTAAAAATCAATGGCTAGGATGAGTTTACATAGTTTACACACATTTAGTAGTTTACATTTTATTATCCCTCTATATATATATATATATATATATATATATATATATATAGCCTTAGGTTCAATAGAGAAGTGCAAATATTTAGAGAAATAGAGAAGTAAAAAAACACGGGACCGTTCATATATGAACGTTCATATATAAACAGTCATATATGAACGTTCATATGAACGTTCAGATATGACTGTTATATGAACGTTCATTTATGAACGTTCATATATGACTGTTTATATATGAACGTTCATATATGAACGTTCATATATGACTGTTATATGAACGTTCATATATGAACGTTCATATATGACTGTTTATATATGAACGTTCATAAGAACGGTCCCGTGTTTTTTTACTTCTCTATTTCTCTAAATATTTGCACTTCTCTATTGAACATTTCCCTATATATATATATATATATATATATGTGTGTGTACTTTGCAAAATAAATACTAGTAAATAAAACAAGTATTATTATTATTGTGAATTATTTATTTAGCAATTCAAAATTAAAAAAAAAGAAATAAATAATTAGAAAACACAATTATTTGTACCAAGTTTACACTCCACTCACTCTCTCTCTCTCTCCCATGACCGTCCATCACCACCCCATATCACCTCTCATTTTTCATTTCCATCACAATTCAAACACTTCTTCATCTCATCTCTTTCTCTCTCTAACCTCTCTCTAGAAAATCCTCCCTACTTCTCTCTACAATTCTCTCTACTTCTCTTTGAATATCATTCATACTTCAGCCCCTAAAACACAAGAAAGTTCAAGTATTCAAGTGTTCTTAAGGTAAACTCATATGTAGAGCAAAACCTACACACCTTATTGTCTTAATCTTCTTTCATTTTTTTTAGTTTTCTTCTTCTTCTACTCTAATTTTACATATGTTTTTGCTAGATATATCTTTGAAATCTTAATGTTTGTAGATTCATCACCAAAACACTTTGCATGTTATAAAAGAGTGATGAATCCATGATCAAACCTATGTTAAGATCAAAGAAGGAACTTTTGCAAGTGTCTATTAGCATGCATGTGTTCTTCTTTAAAATCTACCTCTTAATCTCTAAAAAGTTTTATGAAAACTTTTATATTACACTAAAAACATGTTTTAATCTCCATGTATAAAAACTTGTTATTTTATATGGCAAAAACAAGTTCTTGGCTTGATCATTCATGAAATCTTCAAAAAGAAAGCAAGAAGACTTTTTTTTTGGGATTTTTGAAAGATATTTTTGTTTAAAATGCATGGATGTAAGTCTAGAGGTTTAAAAACAAGTATTCATCTGAAAATACTTGTATGGGGAAGTGTCAAATCGGATTCCATGTAAAAGGAACAAAATCTTGGCAAAATATAAACTTTAGATATATTCTCTTAAAGCTACATTGTGACAGCATTCTGTCAGATTCCATCCTCTCTCTTTAAAAAGTCATAACTCTTTCAATATTTAACCAAATAAGGTTAAATATCTTCTGGAAATTATGTTTATGAGTTAGGTTTCAAACACAAGTGGTCTCACTCAAATACTCAAAGATTTCGACCTCCAATCAGTCGTCACAAAAACAGTGCGCAAACAGCTATGTTTTCTGTAGTAGTTGCACTATAGAAATTATTTGATGGACTTATCTACCTTCAAAAATTATGGTTTTTATGCCAAAAGATTCCTAACCCATTAAGTCAACTGAGAAAAAATTATCTTGACCAAAAGAACCTTGGAAGATATCTAAAAATGGACTGAAAGTGACACAAAAATCTGGACAGAAAAAGGAAAACTCCAAATGTGGCTAAAAATCAAATTTTAACCTATTTTATCATGTTATGTTATAAATCTATGACTTATATTAAATAATAAAGACATGCATGAGATATTATAGAAAATAACAGAAGTATAAACCATAAACAAGTTCTTTAAAAATGCATTTTATGACATTTTGGATAAGTAGGTTTCACTAAACCCCTAGAATTAAGCTGGAATCTTACTAGTGCTCTTACGATTCGTAGGATCGGAGTAGGATCATCTTGCAAGTTGCACTTGTGAGCATCTTGGAAACATCATCGTTATCATCGTAAGTTTTTACAGCCCCTTTTTACTACTTTTGTACATTTTTGGGGTGAAAAGCATGTTACGATTTCATTACGCATCGGTTGTATTGTTTACTCAAAATGCTACGAATTTTTATGCGCTATGGTATGTATGCTTATGTTAGTTGATTCTGAGTTTCACTATGGTTCTTTAAGTCCCCGGTTCACTCTACATTACCCATTAACTCTCTTTTCGAGCCATTGGTAATTTATGGATAACGTTATTTGGTTGACTCCCCACTCACCTCGCGAGTGCATAATTACCGTCTTCTTTATCATGTTTGCGATGGAACATGTGTCTTTGGGGCGTACAGTCAGGAGGCTTGGGTAGTGGCTCATTACTTTAACTTTTAGCATACGGATATACCTTGTGCATTGTGAACAAACGGATTTTTCCTTCGACTATACAACAATATACCTTGCGCATGTTGACAACCGAATACTCTATCCACTGTGCGGATTTACAAACATGCATTAAAACTGTTATGTATACCGAAAACCTGTGAACTCACCAACTATTTAATAGTTGATCCTCTCATTTACATGCTTTTCAGGAAATCCCACGTAAGGTTGGATCTTTAGAAGGCACCACTAGTAGCTGCATTCAGCACGATCTTCTTTATCATGTCAATTTGTGTTTTGGACAATTTGTATTTTGGAACAAGATGTAATTTTTGTAAACTTTTTAAGCTATGATGATTGTGTGTTGTCTTCTACCTTACGCAATGAAACCTTGAGCTGTGACATCCCGTATTTCTGCTTTAGCGGGGTGTGACAGATTTGGTATCAAAGCCGTAGGTTATAGAGAATACCGGTCTTCCATTGGAAAAACCCAACTATAACCAAAATCCGAAACTGACATGAAAACAACTGAACCTACTACTAGTATAACTAAGTCTAGAAAGGTATTAACAGGCCTTAATTAAACATAGCTTGATCACCTATGTTCGATTAAGGAAGGTTAATGCGAAACTAGAAATGGTTATAGTAGGAGTGAGTTTAATTTTCACCTACACTCATCATGCATAGTGCGTAGACATTGCGTAGGATAGACATTACACTTGTACGATTAGTGACTAAGTACACTTTTGCCTCAGTTTCACTATGTCATCATCGTCGTCGCACTCCCACTCTTCTCACTCGACCGACGAGTCGGGATATATCACCGGTAGACCTCGCGGCAACCCACCAAGTAACCAAGAAGACGAGGACTTTAGGAATACGGATTCGGATCCTGAAGTTTCAAGCGAGCGAGTTCCTGACAGCGGACCGAGAGTGTCGCCAACCTCGGTACTGCCTCGACCAACCCCGATAATTGTTCAACCAAACCTTAGAGGGCCCCGTATTAGGCAAACGGTGAGAAAGAGCGTCCCAATTCCTAGACGGGTGACGCTTAGGACGGAGCGTCCGGAGGAACCGGAGCCGCCACGTGTGATCACCGGTGTGACAATCAGACGAGTGTCCGGTATGACTTGGGCAGAAGAGCAACACGTGCGAGCAATGACGGTGGAGCTACACAGTTGCCAGGTGAGGGTGACTCACCAAGGGGACATGACGGAGTTGGTGGAGCTAAACCATCTCTTATACAATGTTTCAACCCACGCTTTGGAGAGCACTAGGATGGCTAGGCGGACTGCGATGAGAGCGGAGCTTGTGTGTGTGATTGGAGGTGTAGTGCTGTCAATGTTGGTGTTGTTGATCTTGATAGATGTGTATTTGGGATGGTTTTGATTAGGATGGTTGATAGTTTGGCAGCTTTTGATAAGACTTTTGGTTCAAAGGAAGAATATTTTCTTGAAGTTATTATGAACTAAGTATTTTGGTTAATTTTAAGTGGTTGGTTGTATTAGTTCTAAAAACTTTAGTATTGATGTAGGATGAACATCAAAGTTTTGTATTAGCGGCATTATCTAAAAATAGGAATGGATTTTATCTTGATGTTATCTGGAGCAGATAGGAGTTTTGTGTCGTTAGAATTTAGGCCACTGATCGACTTGGAATCTAGGAGAATGTCGGATGCTTATATTGTTGAAGTTGCTAATGGTTATGAATTTGAGGCTAAGGATGTAATTTTAGGTTGTACATTGAGTCTAGCTGATGGGTTATTTAGCGTTGATCTTATACCTATTGAATTGGAAGTTTCGACGTAGTAATAGGCATGGATTGGTTATCCAAGAACCGAGTGGAGATTTGTTGTTTTGAAAAGGCTGTTAGGATACCCCTACAAGGCGGAGAAACCCTTTTCATACAAGGAGACAGAGCTAGAAGGAGTCTAAGGATAGTGACAAGTATGAAGGTCCAAAAGTATTTGAGGAAGAAGTGCGTCGCATTTTTGGCATGCGTAGTTGAGAAGAAGTCCGAGAAAAGGCAAATCCAAGATATTCCTGTGGTGAAGGATCACCCGGAGGTGTTTCCAGATGATTTTCCTGGACTTCCCCCGTTTAGATAAGTCGAATTTCAAATTGACCTCGTACCCGGAGCAGCACCTGTAGCTAAGGCACCGTACCGTTTAGCACCTACTGAAATGCAAGAGTTGTCGAGTCAACTCCAGGAATTCTAGATAAGGGATTTATCAGGCCAAGTCCCTCACCTTGGGGAGCCCCAGTCCTGTTCGTCAAGAAAAAGGATGAATCGTTTCGAATGTGCATCGATTATAGGGAGCTGAACAAGTTGACGATCAAGAATCGATATCCTCTTCCTCGAATAGATGATTTATTCGACTAATTGCAGGGTGCAACTTATTTCTCAAAGATTGATCTCCGATCTGGTTATCACCAGCTGAGAGTCCGTGAAGAGGACATCCCTAAGACAGCTTTTAGGACATGATATGAACACTACGAGTTCTTAGTTATGCCCTTCAGGTTAACGAATGCACCAGCCGTGTTCATGGATTTAATGAACATGGTATGCAGACCCTACCTTGACAAGTTTGTGATCATGTTTATCGATGACATTTTAATCTACTCACGGAATACGAAGGATCATGAGCAGCATCTAAGGATAATTCTAGAGACACTCAAGGATCAGAAACTGTACGCCAAATTCTCAAAGTGTGAATTTTGGATCCGAGAAGTACACTTTCTTGGTCACGTGATTGGAGAGAAAGGAATTCACGTGGACTCGGCTAAAGTGGAAGCCGTTAAGAAGTGGGAAGCCCCAAAGACCCCAACAGAAATTCGTCAATTTCTGGGTTTGGCGGGTTATTATAGATGGTTCATTGAGGACTTCTCAAGAATTGCTAAACCACTCACAGCACTGACCCAAAAGGATAGGAAATTCGTTTGGGGAGAACCGCAAGACGAGGCGTTCCAGCTGCTGAAGAAAACGTTGTGCAATGCACCAATTCTAGCGTTACCGGAAGGAACCGATAACTTTGTGGTGTATTGTGACACATCGCATCAAGGTTTGGGTTGCGTATTGATGAAAAAGGACAAGGTTATAGCATACGCCTCAAGACAACTAAAGGTTCATGAGAAGAACTATACCACACACGATTTAGAGCTTGGAGCTGTGGTATTCACTTTAAAGATTTGGAGACATTATTTGTATGGCACTAAGTGCACTATTTTCACGGACCATAAGAGTCTTCAGCATATCCTAGACCAGAAAATGCTCACTATGAGGCAGAGAATATGGGTAGAGTTACTCAGTGACTATGATTGTGAAATTCGTTACCACCCAGGTAAGGCCAATGTAGTAAACGATGCCCTGAGTAGAAAGGAAAGGGTAAAACCTTCACGAGTACGAGCGTTGGGAGCGCTTGTACAAACGAGTTTAAAGACTCGAATTCTCGAAGCTCAGGTCGAAGCAATGAAACCGGAAAACTTGAAGAACGAGACTCTACATGGCATAGAGAATAGATTTGAAACTAAGGTTGATGGAGTACACTACTTCAAGGACAGAGTTTGGATTCCAAAAGCTAACAACGTACGGGAAACGGTTCTGGAGGAAGCCCACAAGTCTAGGTATTCAATTCATCCAGGGGCGGATAAGATGTACAAGGACTTAAGGGAATATTATTGGTGGCCAGGAATGAAGAAAGATATTGCCTTGTACGTAGGAAAATGTTTAACTTGCTCAAAGGTCAAAGCTGTATACCAAAAGCCATCTGGTCTGCTGCAACAACCAGAGATTCCCCAGTGGAAATGGGAACAAATAACCATGGATTTCATAACCAAACTTCCAAGGACTGCCAAAGGGCACGACTCGATTTGGGTTATAGTAGATCGATTCATGAAATCTGCACATTTCCTACCGGTTCGGGAGGATTATAAGATGGAGAAGCTTGCTCAGATCTACATCAATGAAATTATTACACGTCATGGAGTTCCAGTTTCCATCATATCAGATAGAGATAGTCGTTTCACATCCCGGTTTTGGCAGTCACTTCAGAAAGCATTGGGTACGCAATTGAATTTAAGCACTGCCTATCATCCTCAAACGGATGGGCAAAGTGAATGGACTATACAGACGTTAGAAGACATGCTTCGGGGATGTGTGTTAGACTTTGGAGGAAGTTGGGATAATCACTTGCCTTTGGTCGAGTTTTCTTATAACAATAGCTATCACACTAGTATTCAGTGTGCGCCATATGAAGTCTTGTATGGACGCAAGTGTTGTTCACCCCTTTGTTGGTTGGAAATTGGAGACAGACATCTATCTAGACCCGATATTGTGCAGGAAACTACCGACAAGATTGCAATCATTAGAGATAGACTTAAAGCATCCAGAGATCGTCAGAAACATTATGCGGATAATCGCAGGAAGCCTTGTAGAATTCCAAGTTGGTGATAAAGCGCTTCTAAAAGTATCTCCATGGAAAGGAATAGTACGATTTGGGAAAAGAGGAAAATTGAGCCCAAGGAATGTCGGACCATTTGAGATCTCTGAAAGGATTGGTCCAGTGGCATATAGACTCAATTTGCCTAAGGAGCTAAGTGCTATCCATGATACGTTTCATGTGTCGAACCTCAAGAAATGTTTAGCTGACGACCCATTAATCATACCTCTGGAAGAAGTTCAGATTAACGATAAGTTGCATATCATAGAAGAACCAATTGAGATCCTCGATAGACATGTTAAGTGACAGTGCTTAGAATACACCTATAGACGTGTGCTAATTAAACCTCAAAGCAAGTATACAATGAGATCTAATATCGTCTTCAAGTAATAAAATGGTAAGATACCAGATATCGTCCCACAGAGATTGGAGTAAAAAGTTAAATAAAAAGTAGAAGAAGGAAATGATTTTAGATGGAGAATTGGAAGAGATTGATTTGTTTTGTTTAGATTGTCACTTTGATGTTGTTAACAGAGAATAAAGCAAGCACGGGTGTAAAACTTTAAGGTGGGACTTAAACACAAATTCCAGCGGGCCATGCTGCAGGAATGCTGCAGCATGCAGTTTTGTCATAACTAGATCCACCATCTATTTTGAGAGTATTCCTCTCGGACTTCAGTATTCCCACTACTGTTTAGATTCAACTAGACACATCTCTATGTAGTCTCCAACTATTTATAGTGGGAGATAAAGTTCTCAAAACATATGGACGACCAAATCTCTTTGTATCAAAAACCGCTCTCTCAAGCCGATTCCCATATCATTCAAGTTGGTGTGTTCCAAGTGGCTTATCTCTAAGTCCACTACACTTTAACACTTATGATTCGTGACCAACTTGTCGAGAATAAATCAGTTTTGAAAAACATGGATGATAACTGTCACTTTATCAGTAACTCTCTCAAGTCTACTTTCCATATCATTCAAACTGACGTGCATTCAATGGCTTATCTCTAAGTCCACGGCACTTTAACACTTTAGCAAGTGATCAATTTGTCAAAAAGTGTCATTGGTTTTTATAAAACTTGAATGAAATAATGGAACATTGTTATTGCGAAACAACGTCCACCTTTCTTTGGTTTAAAATCTCACCTTTCCGTTTAACATCCGAACTAATAAATTTAGCTACTCATAACGGAAAGTAAAGAAAGCAATAAATGACATAAATTAAATTGCATAAATGTAAATGACTGAAATGTAAATGACGGAATGTAAATTGCAAGAAATAAAAGACGAAAAGTAAATTGCAAGAATTAAATACTTAAAATGATTAAATTGATTCACTTCATAAATCAAGATCCAAGAGTTGTCACCACTCTTTAGATTTGATTCCAAAGTTCCTCTCCTCTACATCACCCCCAAGCCTTCCTTATATAGGGAGGAAGAGGAGGGGCAAAAGAGTAAAATTACATTAACTTGGTCCCAAAGTATCAAAAGGACCTAAAGTACATAAAGTAATGTGAAAAATCTTGAAAATACAAAAGAGGTTTGCATGTAACTAGATTAATTAATTCCAGCCCGTTTCTTGGTTCAGGAAACATCTTCAGTCAGCACCAAAAAGCCATTTAGTCCAGCTCCACGTCCCAAAAAAGTAATCTGTCCAGGCATGTCGTGTTGCAGCATGCTGCAGCATGGATCTGCACTAGAAAATTCTGTCAAAATGAACACAATCAGCCATTCTCAATCATAAAACAAGCCATTCACTACTCTAGCTCCAATAAACAATAAAGTGGAAAATAAGTAAATAAAATGACTCAAATTTAGGGATCTTAACGATAAAATGACTCAAAATGGAAAGAAAAAGACTTAATATGCATTAAATAATTAATGCATATCACACCCTCAAACTAGAACTGTTGCTTGTCCCCAAGCAACTAAGACACAAAAAGAAAAAGACTCGAGTTGGTAAGGTTTGCAAAATGAGGGCAATAAGTGCACACAATGTCATGATATATGCAAGGATACACAACATATCCATTTATAAATCCCAAGTGACATCATCTTAATCTAAGAATGAGTAAAACCATAAGCTAGCAACATTTTCTCTTTGTTATGCTCTACACATCTCACATCCAAGATCAAAAGGACTTTAAAGTATTGGTTCACTCTTTTTGGCATATTTTGTCTCACTTTATCTTTTTTCCTTTCTTTGTTTCAACATATATGATTTTTTTTTTCAATTTTGCGGCACTTTTGTGCTTTTTTGTGTTGAAAGCAATGCACTTAGCCCCTTTGAAGAGCTATGCTCTTTTTATGATTTCTTTAGTGCTTATGGTCCAATCATGGCAACTTTGAAGAGCTATGCTCTTTTTATGACTTCTTTGTGTATGTTTTCTTGCCATGATGGACAGCCCACCCTCAAACTAATGATTGACAATGTCCTCGTTGTTATAGAACGATAAAGTGTATAGGGTGGATGCAAGTGGCTCATGTAAAGTAACAAATGATGGCCTCAATCACTTCTTAGATGTGTGAGATGTGGATCAAAATGTTTTCCCAAGTAAAATGATGCTAGTTCTAGCAAAAAAACTATACTATTAGATTTAGGGATCATGACTTTAGGAATTATTCATGCTATGTATGCATGCTTAAATATATCACATATGCTCATCATGCAATAAAAACTAAATCCTAAAAAAAATATAAGAAACAATCCCAGACTCAAAAAGAATGTAAAATAAACAAAAAAAAAATTGGAGCTAAAGAGGTATGAATGAACCTGTCCTACTCCTGAGGAGTAGGTTGTGAACCAAGTGGTTGGAATGAATGTTGCGGCACAAGAATCCGCATTTTCTTCTTTTAGCAAGATGTTCTTCTTTTTCAATAACCGGATCTCTTGTTGACAACTTATTGTGGCATGGTGGAATTTGCTGGAGCACATCAGTATGCTCCTCAGCCCAAATGGTACTCACCAACTTAACTTGGTGTTTCTCTTTCCACCTATGCGTGTACACGTTTCTCATCACGTGTTTTATTGGTTGATCACGACACAAGATTTTAATGGAACGAATGGGGAAACAATCCATCCCACAAAAAGTTTTCCACACCACCACACCAACAATCGAACTTGATTTTATGAAGTTTCCCGAGTCCTTGTATTGATCATCACGTCCCTTTTCAGAAACAACTTGAAGATTTTCTGCACAGCATTGCTGCATGAATGCTGCAGCATCCGCAACAATATGTTTTTTCTGCACAGATTCAAAGTAGGGGTTAATGACAATCTTGGCATTGTGTTGCACCTCTTCACTATTTTGAAGTGAAGATGGATTGCTTAAATTCTCAGGTTCTTCTTCAAAACTCTCCATCTCTTGACTATTTTCCAAAGTATTGACCTCATCCTCATCCTTACCAACACGTTCAAGTTTTTCACTCTCACTTGGTATAGGAATTTGGTTTTGTCTATTGATCTCTTCAAGATAAGTTGAAATGTTGGCAACAGATGTCAATATACTTTGTTTGTACTCTTGCATACTTTGTATGTGCTCATTCACCATAGTTTCAAAAGATTTGAAGGTTTGAACTAGTTCTAAAGAGGGTGTAGGGGGTAAACACGAGTTATTAAAGTCATCCCCTTGAAAACTCCCAGAAAAATCAACGTGTTCCTCCCAAGATTGGTTACAAGTATTTGCGTAAGTGTTACTCCAATCTTGGTAGGGAGGTATTGGTGATGTGAAATTGCCATGATCTTGACCATTTAAAAACAAATTAGGATGATCCTCCCATGATTGAGTGAAACCATTGAAGTGTGAGGTATCCCAATTACTATCTCCCATGAAATAACGAGATTCGGGGTTCGAAGGACAATTGCATGAGAAATGATTTCCGCCACAGTAGTCACAGAAAACAGTTTCATATTGCCCAAACGAATATCCCATTGAATCCATATTCACAGATAGATAAAATCAAAGATTTGTTACTTGTACACACATGGAGACGTATGACAAGCAACAAAGATGTTAGAAAAATCAAATCTTTTTAAACCTTTTTACAACTTTTAGCTTGCCAATCCCCGGCAACGGCGCCAAAAACTTGACAGTGCTTAGAATACACCTATAGACGTGTGCTAATTAAACCTCAAAGCAAGTATACAATGAGATCTAATATCGTCTTTCAAGTAATAAAATAGTAAGATACCAGATATCGTCCCACAGAGATTGGAGTAAAAAGTTAAATAAAAAGTAGAAGAAGGAAATGATTTTAGATGGAGAATTGGAAGAGATTGATTTGTTTTGTTTGGATTGTCACTTTGATGTTGTTAACAGAGAATAAAGCAAGCACGGGTGTAAAACTTTAAGGTGGGACTTAAACACAAATTCCAGCGGGCCATGCTGCAGGAATACTGCAGCATGCAGTTTTGTCATAACTAGATCCACCATCTATTTTGAGAGTATTCCTCTCAGACTTCAGTATTCCCACTACTGTTTAGATTCAACTAGACACATATCTTTGTAGTCTCCAGCTATTTATAGTGGGGGATAACGTTCTCAAAACATATGGACGACCAAATCTCTTTGTATCAAAAACTGCTCTCTCGAGCCGATTCCCATATCATTCAAGTTGGTGTGTTCCAAGTGGCTTGTCTCTAAGTACACTACACTTTAACACTTATGATTCGTGACCAACTTGTCGAGAATAAATCAGTTTAGAAAAACATGGATGATAACTGTCACTTTATCAGTAACTCTCTCAAGTCTACTTTCCATATCATTCAAACTGATGTGCATTCAGTGGCTTATCTCTAAGTCCACGGCACTTTAACACTTTAGCAAGTGATCAATTTGTCAAAAAGTGTCATTGGTTTTTATAAAACTTGAATGAAATAATGGAACATTGTTATTGCGAAACAACGTCCACCTTTCTTTGGTTTAAAATCCCACCTTTCCGTTTAACACCCGAACTAATAAATTTAGCTACTCATAACGGAAGGTAAAGAAAGCAATAAATGACATAAATTAAATTGCATAAATGTAAATGACTGAAATGTAAATGACGGAATGTAAATTGCAAGAAATAAAAGACGAAAAGTAAATTGCAAGAATTAAATACTTAAAATGATTAAATTGATTCACTTCATAAATCAAGATCCAAGAGTTGTCACCACTCTTTAGATTTGATTCCAAAGTTCCTCTCCTTTACATCACCCCCAAGCCTTCCTTATATAGGGAGGAAGAGGAGGGGGCAAAAGAGTAAAATTACATTAACTTGGTCCCAAAGTATCAAAAGGACCTAAAGTACATAAAGTAATGTGAAAAATCTTGAAAATACAAAAGAGGTTTGCATGTAACTAGATTAATTAATTCCAGCCTGTTTCTTGGTTCAGGAAACATCTTCAGTCAGCACCAAAAAGCCATTTAGTCCAGCTCCACGTCCCAAAAAAGTAATCTGTCCAGGCATGTCGTGCTGCAGCATGCTGCAGCATGGATCTGCGCTAGAAAATTCTGTCAAAATGAACACAATCAGCCATTCTCAATCATAAAACAAGCCATTCACTACTCTAGCTCCAATAAACAATAAAGTGGAAAATAAGTAAATAAAATGACTCAAATTTAGGGATCTTAACGATAAAATGACTTAAAATGGAAAGAAAAAGACTTAATATGCATTAAATAATTAATGCATATCATTAAGCGTCTTAAGCGAAGCAAAATCACGATTGTGAAAGTTCATTGGAACACAAGGTGTGGGCATGAGTATACATGGGAACGAGAGGATTATATGAAGCATAAGTATCCTCACCTTTTCGCTATCCAACCGGTTAATGCTGGAAGTTCTTGAATTTCGGGACGAAATTTTTTTAACCAGGGGAGACTGTGACAACCGTCAAATTTACGTTTCAGGTTAGAACTGAACTGAACGTTTTAGCTTTACATGTTGTAGGTGTTACATACTAAATTTAGCAGTTAGAAGCAATGTCCTTAGAAAAACTGAGAAATTTTGCTTAGCCTTCACTTAAATGAGAGAATTATCCATAAATCTCATAAAATGTCAATTCAAATACCTTAAATACATATATATATATAGGGGTGGTATCGGGTACAAACCAACTAGTTTGTACAAACCCGTACAAACTCAATCTACCTTCATGAATTTGCAATTTTTTTAATTTGGCTTCATGAATATATAATTTGTCTCCATAACTTCTTTTTTATTTATTTATAAGGGTATTTTAGGGCTCCATCGGAAAATATAGATTCATGAAGCCAAATTATATATTCATGAAGTCAAATTTTATATTCATGAAGCCAAATTAAAAAAATTGCAAATTCATGAAGGTAGATTGAGTTTGTACGGGTTTGTACAAACTAGTTGCTTTGTATTTGATACCCAGCATATATATATATATATATATATATATATATATATATATATATATATATATATATATATATATATATATGTGTGTGTGTGTGTGTGTGTGTGTGTACTTTGCAAAATAAATACTAGTAAATAAAACAAGTATTATTATTATTATTGTGAATTATTTATTTAGCAATTCAAAATTAAAAAATTAAAAAATAAAAAATTAGAAAACACAATTATTTGTACCAAGTTTACACTCCACTCACTCTCTCTCTCCCATGACCGTCCATCACCACCCCCATATCACCTCTCATTTTTCATTTCCATCACAATTCAAACACTTCTTCATCTCATCTCTTTCTCTCTCTAACCTCTCTCTAGAAAATCCTCTCTACTTCTCTCTACAATTTTCTCTACTTCTCTTTGAATATCATTCATACTTCAGCCCCTAAAACACAAGAAAGTTCAAGTATTCAAGTGTTGTAAACTCATATGTAGAACAAAGCCTACACACCTTGTTGTCTTAATCTTCTTTCATTTTTTTTAGTTTTCTTCTTCTTCTACTCTAATTTTACATATGTTTTTGCTAGATATATCTTTGAAATCTTAATGTTTGTAGATTCATCACCAAAACACTTTGCATGTTGTAAAAAAAAGATGAATCCATGATCAAACCTATGTTAAGATCAAAGAAGTAACTTTTGCAAGTTTCTATTAGCATGCATGTGTTCTTCTTTAAAATCTACCTCTTAATCTCTAAAACGTTTTATGAAAACTTTTATATTACACTAAAAACATGTTTTAATCTCCATGCATAAAAACTTGTTATTTTATATGGCAAAAACAAGTTCTTGGCTTGATCACTCATGAAATCTTCAAAAAGAAAGCAAGAAGACTTTTTTTTTGGGATTTTTGAAAGATATTTTTGTTTAAAATGCATGCATGTAAGTCTAGAGGTTTAAAAACAAGTATTCATCTGAAAATACTTGTATGGGGAAGTGTCAAATCGGATTCCATGCAAAAGGAACAAAATCTTGGCAAAATATAAAGTTTAGATATATTCTCTTAAAGCTACCTTGTGACAGCATTCTGTCAGATTCCTACGTCTCTCTTTAAAAAGTCATAACTCTTTCAATATTTAACCAAATAAGGTGACATTTCTTCTGGAAATTATGTTTATGAGTTAGGTTTCAAACACAACTGGTCTCACTCAAAAACGCAAAGATTTCGACCTCCAAACAGTCGTCAGAAAAACAGTGCGCAAACAGCTATGTTTTCTGTAGTAGCTGCACTATAGAAATTATTTGATGGACTTATCTACCTTCAAAAATTATGGTTTTTTAGCCAAAAGATTCCTAACCCATTAAGTCAACTGTGAAAAAATTATCTTGACCAAAAGAACCTTGGAAGATATCTAAAAATGGACTGAAAGTGACACAAAAATCTGGACAGAAAAAGGAAAACTCCAAATGTGGCTAAAAATCAACAACATATTTTATCATGTTATGTTATAAATCTATGACTTATATTAAATAATAAAGACATGCATGAGATATTATGGAAAATAACAGAAGTATAAACCATAAACAAGTTCTTTAAAAAGGCATTTTATGACATTTTGGATAAGTAGGTTTCACCAAACCCCTAGAATTAAGCTGGAATCTTACTAGTGCTCTTACGATTCGTAGGATCGGAGTAGGATCATCTTGCAAGTTGCACTTGTGAGCATCTCGGGAACATCATCGTTATCATCGTAAGTTTTCACAGCCCCTTTTTACTACTTTTGTACATTTTTGGGGTGAAAAGCATGTTACGATTTCATTACGCATCGGTTGTATTGTTTACTCAAAATGCTACGAATTTTTATGCGCTATGGTAGGTATGCTTATGTTAGTTGATTCTGAGTTTCACTATGGTTCTTTAAGTCCCCGGTTCACTCTACATTACCCATTAACTCACTTTTCGAGCTGTTGGTAATTTATGGATAACGTTATTTGGTTGACTCCCCACTCACCTGGTGAGTGCATAATTACCGTCTTCTTTATCATGTTTGCGATGGAACATGTGTCTTTGGGGCGTACAGTCAGGAGGCTTGGGTAATGGCTCATTACTTTAACATTTAGCATACGGATATACCTTGTGCATTGTGAACAACCAGATTTTTCCTTCGACTATACAACAATATACCTTGCGCATGTTGACAACCGAATACTCTATCTACTATGCGGATTTACAAACATGCATTAAAACTGTTATGCATACCGAAAAACTGTGAACTCACCAACTATTCAATAGTTGATCCTCTCATTTACATGCTTTTCAGGAAATCCCAAGTAAGGTTGGAACTTTAGAAGACACCAATAGTAGCTGCATTCAGCATGATCTTCTTTATCATGTCAATTTGTGTTTTGGACAATTTGTATTTTGGAACAAGATGTAATTTTTGTAAACTTTTTAAGCTATGATGATTGTGTGTTGTCTTCTACCTTACGCAATGAAACCTTGAGTTGTGACATCCCGTATTTCCGCTTTAGCGGGGTGTGACAATATCTGGTCTACTTGCTGTTAGATAAAGTAAAGAACCAATCATGCCCCTATAAACCTTGTTATCTACTGAAACTCCAGAGAGATCAGCATGTAACTTGACATTAGTAGCCATAGGTGTTCTCATAGCAGCACAATCAGACATCTTAAACTGTTGATCCAAACCCTCAGTGATTTTATAATGACCCTCTCCATTCTACTTAGTGAAAATTGTAAGTATACAATGTATAAGAGTTTCACTATCGCCGATAAGTACTAAGACTGTTTTCAGTACCGCTGATAGGAACTCGCGTTCTTTAGATTAGACATTCAGCGAACACTGTTCATTCAGCAAGCTCTGAGCCTGTTCAGTCTTGTTGTTGATCGCAGATGATCTTATATATTGTTCAGCATAACTGTTCACCATACATACATAGCTCTGAGCCTGTTCAGACCTATTGGTGATCGCTGACAATCTTAGTTGTTTACTTATGATACCTGAAGACAAGTTTCACGTTAACATAGGTTCTACGTTGAAGTCGAAGATCAAGCTCAAGAACCAGCGACAAGTCTCCTAATGAACTGATGCGGATATCAGCGAAGACATAGATTTGTCCACTCAACGTGAAGTATCAAGTACAAGACTTCAGCTATCACTAAACTTTGTCATTCACTGATAATGAATGATAAAGCTCCGATTCAACGAAAAGTTGATCATGAAGTCTTCCGTACAAAGTACTTTTGTCTTAACCACCCTTGCACGACTCCGTACGATATGTCAGAAAAGAACATCCTTATTGTCTGAAATCGTACAACCACTCTGATTCTACACTGTTCACCATGCGGCTACTAAGGTTGTCTACAAAAGTCAGAACCTACAACCAATGAGCTGCTGCCACGTGTAAAGTATAAACTGTCATGCATTTAATGCATGCAGTATATAAGAAGAAGACCCGCTTCATTTTTGAAGCACTCGTAAACTCTGGTCGAGTCGTCTTCTTATCTTGAGATAGGTTATTATTAGTAATTTCCTTCTCTTTCTTAGTGCAAGAAACTTAGTGTTCCAACTTGTTTAGATTAGGATTTATCCTTATCTTGTTCCGCGACAAGCTGTAAATTGTTTTAATGATTTATCAATAAACAATTTAGAAAAGTAAAAATCTGTGTATTTGTATTTGTTTGGTCCATGATCTTCATACAATCCAAGTATTGTGTAACAAGATGATGAAGAACATTATTAAAAAGGAAATCTAACCTAGAGAGAACACAAAGTGATTAGAGATCTACATCTTGTATTAATGAATTCACTTCTTACAAACTACAAATAAAGACCTATTTATAGTCTTCATCACTTGCTACAACAATTAAGCATAAGCCCTTTAACACAGCTATTGCTTTACAAAACTTTCTATTATAAAGGACAACTTCAGTGTCCTAACATTCTCCCCCTAAAGTTTTGGAAAGCAAATCATCTTCAAAACATTAGCTCCTCTCCCCCTTGATTTCCTTGTAAAAACTTTAGCGGTGCATTCTTCAAATGTAGGCTTGGCTCCCCCTTGAATGTTGCTCTTATTCATCATATTTTCAACCTTGAGTAAACTTAGATCCAATGTACTCCACTAAGTGCACGAACAACATCTCCAAAATGTAGAAACTCGAGCTCGTTCCGATAAGCCCACAAGAATGATAACGAGTGAGTTTTGAATGAAAAACCAAATGCATTCTTAGTGTAAAACAAGGAATCCGTCGTTTTATCACGAGTTGAGTAGGAATTCATGAACATTGTTCAGCAACTGTGGAGAAATGCTCGTCTTCAAAATACTTCAAGCCACTGAATGAAGAGAATCCAGAACTTCAATCTTCAAGAAATAGCTGGATGATTATAAGCACTCAAAAGTCTGAATCACAACCAAAGCACCAGAACAATGATTGCAAGCACTCACAATTCTGATTGATCAGGTCAGAAGAATGATTAAGAGCATTCAACGGTCTAGCATCGTCAATAAAACTTCAGAATAATGATTGCAAATACTCAAGCGTCTCTTCCAATCCAACCAAAGACTGAACTCCAACAATCAACTTCTGAAAATCTTGAAAGACTTGAGCTCTTTTAAACTTTGACAGTTGCTAAATGTATGTGGCAAGCTGAATATCTGAATGATGTCACACACGCCTTATGCTAAATTCCATGAACAATGTCCCCCTCCTGAGACTTATTTTTTTTTTTTAATGAGAAATATTTTTCAATAAATTTCTTGGATCCGAAACCATCAGAATTCGGACCATGAAGCATCCGAAACCAATGAATCCGGATTAAGTAGGGTGCGAATTCACTCAATTCGGATCATGTTGAGTGCGAATTCACTCAATTCGGATCATGCTGGGTGCGAATTCACTCAATTCGGATCATGCTGGGTGCGAATTCACTCAATTCGAATCATGAAGGGTTCGAAATCAAGACAATTCGAATCATGAAGGGTCCGAAATCAATGAATCCGGATCATGTAGGGTTCGAAATCAAGCCATTTCGTATCATGTTGGATGCGAAACCATGCCTATCTTGAATAAATGGAATTCGAAACCACTAGAATGAGGATTAGAAAGATGCGAAGCCATCCATACCTTTGAATCTTTAGGTGTAAGCACATTCCGAAATTCAGAACTAAGATGACCAAATTCAGCAATATTTCGGACTTCACAAGATCCGAAACCAACAACTCTGAACAGTTCGAAACCATCTAAGCCATCCAAACAGTAGTAGCATCCGAAACCATGAACAGTAAAGCATGAAGGATCCGAAATCATCAATGAACAGTAAACGATGAAGGATCCGAATTCATCAATGAACAGTAAATGATGAAGGATCCGAATTCATCAATGAACAGTAAACGATGAAGGATCCGAATTCATCAAGAATAATCCGAATTCAAGTAACAGCATCCGAAAATCACTAAACTCATCATAACTTCTTCAATTCTTGACCAATTTCAGTGATTCTTTCGCAGACTTATTCGAAAAATGAAGATGAACAGATTTCTAGTTGATCAAAACTTGTAATTTGATCGATTTGGCATACTTTTGATCCAAAAAGTGAGTTCGACTTTTTCTTGAACAAACACCATAAGAATCCGAAATCTGAG
This sequence comes from Saussurea involucrata, assembly GCA_033807775.1. NCBI lineage: Eukaryota > Viridiplantae > Streptophyta > Magnoliopsida > Asterales > Asteraceae > Saussurea > Saussurea involucrata. Next base: position 50,044,578 of record CM066317.1, on the reverse strand, counting down.
CAAAATAGGGCTAAAAACGCTTGAATTGTGAAGATCCGATGATCGTATCGATGAAAAATTCTTCGATTTGGCTCTGATACCACTTGTTAGGTCCATGATCTTCATACAATCCAAGTATTGTGTAACAAGATGATGAAGAACATTATTAAAAAGGAAATCTAACCTAGAGAGAACACAAAGTGATTAGAGATCTACATCTTGTATTAATGAATTCACTTCTTACAAACTACAAGTAAAGACCTATTTATAGTCTTCATCACTTGCTACAACAATTAAGCATAAGCCCTTTAACACAGCTATTGCTTTACAAAACTTTCTATTATAAAGGACAACTTCAGTGTCCTAACAGTATTTAACCCCCCCCCCCCCTTCTACAAACTTGTATAACCCTCTCGGGACCAACAAGTGGTATCAGAGCAGATTTGTTTAATCTCATAAACAAGATCTAATCTATATTGTTCTTAAAATGACCAACACAAACACAAACTATATAGACAACGGTTGTCTTGCAAAACCTCCTAGATTTTCCAGAGATAATTTTAATCTATGGAAAAATAGGATGATACTCTTCATAGAAGGTGTAGATCCAACTATACCTTACTATATCGAACATGGTCCATATATCCCTGTAAGAATTGATCCTGATGTTCCAGTCGCTGAGAATAGAGCTGCTATTCCAGAAAGACTGGTTCCCAAGGAAATCCATATGTGGACTGATGACGATAAGAAGAAAGTGGGTCTTGATACCAGAGCTAGATCCATTCTATCCATGGCGCTACCTGACGAAGTCTTCCATTCCGTCATGAACCTGAAAACTGCCAAAGCCATGTGGGACACAATTTGTGTTCAGTATGAAGGTACGTCTGAAGTCCATGACTCTCGAAAAATCAACCTGGTAAGACAGTACGAAAGCTTCATTTCTGGTAAGAATGAATCCCTCTCTGAAGTACATCAGCATTTCAACTATTTAATTATAAATCTGAAAAACGTTGGTAAGGAATATTCTAACTTTGAGATTCTGACAAAGTTCTTAGAATGTTTACCTGAAAGCTGGGACAATTATTCAATGTGTCTCAAGCTGTCAAAGGATCTCAAATCGATGAATCTTTCTACCTTATATGGCACGATGCTGAATCATGAGCAATCGAGTCATCTTAAGAAGAATCTTGTAAAAGATTCCAAAAGCACCCCTGTTGCTTTGATCTCAGAGACACCTTCCACTCAGCGACCTTCGGTCACTATCACTGAGTTGGAAAGTAACTCTGAAAGTTCATCAAACTCTGACTCTTCAGATCTTGATGAATCTTTGGCTCTCCTAACTAAAAAGTTCAGGAGATTCGCCAACAAGAAAATATTTAGAAAGAATAAACTTCTTTCTATTACTGACAAGCCAAGATCATCAGCTCCTGTTGATAAGGCTACTGCTACTGCTACTTGCTATAACTATGAAAAGACAGGACATTTTGCCAGCGAGTGCAGGTCAAAGAAAGTTTCGAGAAACTCAGCATTTCCCAAGAAATCCTCTAACCCCATGTCTAGAGATGAAAAATACGCCAATCTGAAATAAAGGTATGCAAAGCTGAAAAGCTTTAAGAAGAAAGGCAAAGGCCTGATGGCTGACTATGATTGGGCTGCCTCTGATGAAGAAGAATCATCATCTGACTCTGAAAATGATGATCAAGCCAATCTCTGTCTCATGGCCAAGATTGAAGATGAGGAAGACAAGTCTAACATTCCCTCTACTTCAGCCTCTACCTCTAAGGTATCACCTTCTTTCTTTACCAATATTTTAAATATTGATGAAGCTGATAGTTTTCAAAAGATCGGTCTACTGACTAGAAGCTTATATGATGTTATGAATGGCAAAACCATTGTTGAAAATCAAAACATTGATCTCACTGAACAGCTTAAACACTGTCACCTTCAAGTAGAAAAACTTTCTATAATTGAAGAAGATTTAAGAGATCAAGTCCATTAAATCAGCTAGTCAAAATCGAACGCGAAGAAGCTATCGCTGCATTGAAAGCTGAAAAAGCTACTGTTGATGGATGGTGTAAATCCTCAGCAACGATCACTGAGATAATTAAGTCTCAGATACCTCTGAGTGACAAACGTGGTATTGGTTATAAAGTTGATGCTGAAAAACCTACCACTGAACATTCCATGCTGAAATTCGGAATGTTTGTCTCCTCTATCTCTGACACTTCATCTTCTCAGTGCTCCTTTTCTAAAACACCATCTTCTGAGGAAAAATCTACCTTAGTCTCTAAAGACAAAGGTAAAGGTATTGCTTTTGAAAAACCTACCTTAGTCTCTAAAGACAAAGGTAAAGGAATTGCTTATGGTCAAAATCCTCAGAAGGGTATCTTTATACCTAAGCTGAATGCTTCTACAGCTTCAGCGACTCGTCCCTCTGGTTTAGGGAACAAGACCTCTGGATATATTCCGCGTGGAAAACCAAGGATTTCGAACCCTTAAGGATACGAAACCAAGGATTTCGAACCCTTAAGGATACGAAACCAAGGATTTCGAACCCTTAAGGATACGAAACCAAGGATTTCGAACCCTTAAGGATACGAAACCAAGGATTTCGAACCCTTAAGGAACCGAAACCAAGGATTTCGAACCCTTAAGGAACCGAAACCAAGGATTTCGAACCCTTCTTGGTTCGAATCCTTTGGTTTCGAACCCTTCTTGGTCCGAATCCATTGATTTCGAACCCTTCTTGATCCGAATTCGTGTTGTTTAAAAAAAACGGAGTATTTTGAGAAAAAAATTTATTCTGAAATTTTTTCTAGTGTTTTTCATACACTTTAAGAGCTTTTCAAGAAAAAAAATTATATATTTTTTTAGTGTATTTCATACACTTTCTGCTTGATTTTCTGAAAGATCAATACATGGATGACTTGTGCACTCTAGATTTTCTCTCTACATATTCTTGCTAGATTATGGGTTTCACAAAGTGGATGTTACTGGTAAGAAATCCGAAGAACTGATAGTTCCTCCTATTTCCAATACCAAAGGTATACTTGATGCTGGTCCTTCCAATTTTAAATAAACGACTCAGCATGCAAAAGGTCCTAAAACTACTTTTAGTTATAGGAAATGTTATCACTGTGGACTTACCGATCATATTGCTAGTAAGTGCCCCACAGCCACCAAAGCTGACAAGTTAGCTAAGGTGAAGATCACTGCCCCCAAGGCAAAGAAGACCACTGTTTTGCAAGATGATGTGGGTACCTAAGTCAAACTAATCTTCCATTGTTTTGCAGGTTATGAAGGGTATCTGGTATCTCGATAGCGGATGCTCTAGACATATGACTGGAAAGAAAAACCTGGTCGTTGAATACAAAGAGGAAAAGGGTCCCTCAGTGACCTTTGGTGGAAATGGAAAAGGCTATACCCGAGGGTTTGGTGTACATTCAAATGGTACAACAACCTTCAGAAGAGTCGCATATGTTGAAGGGCTGAAGCATAATCTTCTAAGCATTAGTCAGCTTTGCGACATGGATAACAAAGTAATATTTACTAAGAAATCCTGCTTTGTCACTGACAAAAAGGAGAAGATAGCTCTCAGCAGTTATCGTATGGAAAATGTTTATGTAATAGACATGGACTCTACAACCACTGAGAACTCCTGTTTCTTCTCAAAGGCCTCATCTGATGTCAACTGGCTATGACATAAGAGGCTCTCTCATCTAAACTTCAAGACACTGAATACTCTTTCTTCAAAAGATTTAGTCTCCGGTCTACCTCAGCACTCATACGCCAAAGAGTCCTTATGTTCAGCATGTGAGAAAGGGAAGCAGACCAAGGCAAGCTTCAAATCTAAGCAAGTCTCTTCAGTGTCATCGCCTCTACAACTACTCCATATGGATTTGTTTGGCCCTGTTAACAAACAATCCATCGCTGGAAAGAAATATACCTTGGTCATAGTTGATGAATTCTCTCGCTTTACATGGGTGATGTTTCTCCGTGCAAAGAGTGACACCGTTGAAGAACTCATCACATTTGTCAGGAAGATGGAAACCCTGAACAACTTGACCGTTCGCTCAATAAGGAGTGATCACGGGACTGAATTCAAAAATAGTTCTCTTGATTCCTTCTTTGAGAGTAAGGGTATTTCTCACAACTTTTCTTCAGTGAGAAAACCACAACAAAACGGAGTCGCTGAAAGAAGAAACCGAACGATCGTCGAAGTTGCACGTTCAATGCTCAGCGATTCTCACCTGCCTACTCAGTTTTGGGCAGAAGCCGTCAACACTGCTTGTTTTACGCAAAACAGGTCGCTGATAGTCAAAAGATTCAAGAAGACAGCCTATGAACTATTCCATGGGAGAAAGCCTTCAATTAGCTTTTTTCACATCTTTGGTTGTCAGTGCTTCATTCTAAACAACAGAGATGCCCTTGGAAAGTTTGATCCTAAGGCTGATGATGGAATCTTTCTTGGATACTCCTCAGTTTTCAAAGCCTTCAGAGTCTTCAACCGTAGAAGACAATCTGTAGAAGAAACTATTCACGTCACTTTTGACGAATCCCGTTCAACGAACTCAAGACCTTCTGCTGATACGGAAGAATTGAATCAATGGGTGTTTTCTCATCTTGGTGATTCAGAAGATATTCCCACTCGTCCATCTCATACTCATACCGCTGAAGATGATGATCCTACCATCATCCCCAGCATGCGGACTAGTGAAGCTGAAACGTCATGGGTCTCAGCTATTCCTCTTAACACAATACATGCTGAACCATGTACCTCAGACATCCCATCTACTTCTCAGCAATCAGTGAATGAAATGCCATATGCACCTTTTCCTGTCTTAGCTAATATACCAGAAGTTGCTGAAGCCTCATCTTCAGCCTCTCCAGTTCAGATTGAGTCAGCTACTTATGCTCCTGCTCAGCGATGGACTGTCAATCACCCTATTGATCAGATTCTTAGTGATCCAAATGCTGGTATTCAGACTCGACGAAGTGCGGGTAACATTTGTTTATTTGTTAACTTTATTTCTCTGATTGAACCAAAGAAAGTAGATGATGCCCTTAGAGATCCAAACTGGGTCAGCGCTATGCATGAAGAGCTGACAGAATTTGAAAGAAACAAAGTTTAGAATCTCGTTCCAAGGCCATCTGACAAGTCAGTGATAGGCACTAAATGGGTCTATCGAAACAAGTTGGATGAACATGGAACTGTAACCCGCAACAAGGCTAGACTTGTTGCTCAGGGATACAGACAAGAGGAAGGCATAGATTACGATGAAACCTTTGCTCTAGTGGCTCGTCTAGAATCCATTCGTCTTTTCTTAGCATATGTTGTACACAAAGACTTCAAGGTGTATCAAATGGATGTTAAGTCAGCGTTTCTAAATGGAAAGCTGAATGAAGAAGTCTATGTGGAACAACCCCCGGGATTCTCAGATCCTAAGCATCCAGGTTATGTTTATAAGCTGGATAAGGCACTTTATGGGCTGAAACAAGCTCCTCGTGCATGGTATGACACTCTTTCCTCTTATCTCCTAATCGAAAAATTTGAGCGAGGTAAAATTGATAAAACGCTGTTTTTCAGGAAGGTAAAAGGTCATATCATTCTTATTCAAATATATGTCGATGATATTATATTTGGTTCCACTAACCCTGATCTTTGTACTCGTTTCGCTGAAAGGATGAAAGCTGAGTACAAAATGAGCATGATGGGTGAGCTAACATATTTCCTTGGTCTTCAAATAAAACAAAATGAAAAAAGAAACTTTCATTAATCAGGGAAAGTATGTTAAAGATATGTTGAAGAAATTTGATTTAACTCAGAGTTCAGCTATGAAAACCCTTATGGCACCGTCGCTGACACTTAACAAAGATCCTTCAGGAAAATCTGTTAATGTCACTGCGTACCGTGGGATGATCGGATCTCTTCTGTGTCTTACAGCGAGCTGACCCGATATCATGTATGCAACTTGTTTGTGTGCAAGGTATCAAGCTAAACCTAAGGAATCTCATATGATCGCTGTAAAGCGAATCTTTCATTACCTTAAGGGTACTCCAAATCTAGGTCTTTGGTATCCCAAAGACTCAGGGTTTGATTTAACCGCCTATTCAGATAGTGATTTTGCAGGTTGCAAAATGGATAGGAAAAGCACCACAGGAGGTTGTCAGCTCCTGGGTGGAAAGCTGGTTAGTTGGACAAGTAAAAAGCAAAATTCAGTGTCCACCTCAACTGCTGAAGCTGAGTATGTAGCCGCTGGAAGCTGTTGTTCTCAGGTCTTGTGGATGAGAAATCAACTACTGGACTATGACCTTCAGCTCTCCAAAATTCCAATCTATTGCGACAGCACAAGTGCCATCGCTATAGCCAACAATCCAGTGTTACACTCAAAGACCAAACATATCGAAATCAGGTATCATTTTATCAGAGACCACGAGATGAATGGTGATATAGAACTTCATTTTATCCCAACTGATTTTCAGTTAGCTGATCTATTCACCAAACCTCTTGATGAGACAAGATTCAACTTTCTCATCAGCGAGCTTGGAATGCTGAACTCTGAAGAGTAAAATCTTCAGCGGTTCACATTTGATCAGCATTATACTTATTGATAACCCTCAGTGTTAAATATGTATAACAAGTGGTTCAGGGACAACAATGAACTTGTATAACCCATTCTATCATCCACTCTCTGAACAAACTGATTCGCTGATAACCAAGTATGTTTTTCTCTCTCTAATCTGACAAACGCATTTATATGCAAGATTTCAAAACAAATTATATCGCTGAAATTCTTTTCCTTATCAGTGATACTTTTGAAATTTCTTAAATCTTACGCTGATATTTCTATTCAGCGCTTCATGTTTTCAAAACATCCCTGAGTTCTTCAAAACCTCAGAGACATTTTAAAATATGAAAGGACGTTTTTGACGTCATCCTTACAGGATAAACCCCTGGCACGTTCTTCTGACACACGTTGGCACGTTTCGTTCTCTCGTCCAATCAAATGCCAACACGTGTCCGTGTCATGATGAAAAACTTTCCCGCTCATAGTTTTTCTCTCTCTTCTCTCACTATATATACTTCTCGAGTGTATATTTTTTCCTCAAGCGAAAAACTTCCTTCTCAAGAAAAGAACACTGTTGCATTTTGAACAATCAAGTTTTCTCAAGAAACTGTTCATCTTCTTCAAAGAACAAGGTTAATATTCTTATTTTTAATCTGTTTTAACTTGTTTTGGATCTTATCATTGTTTTAAAAAGATCAAACAAAAGAAAACCTTCTTAAAATGAAATCATTTTCTCTCATGATTTTATGAATACAACCTTCATGGTTGTTCTTCAAGTTTATATCTCAAATCTTAAACTTGTTCTTCATATGTTTTTCCAGAATCTGTTCTTAAACTGGAAATCATATATTCTTCATAAAGTCATTTTTGGCTGAATGAAATGGACAAAATGCTATGTGAAATGGACAAAATCTTAAAATTCATATTTTGTTGTTCGTATTCTTCGTGATTCTATGTTTATAGCAGAAATGGCATCCACTGATATAGTTGCTAAACTTCCAAGGGCTCCTCGAATTCCCCGAAAAGAATGTTACATTTCAGAGCAACAATCCCAACGCCTTATTCGAATTCCCCGAAAAGAAACAGGTCACTCATCTGGATGACGCTGTGAAATTTCTGAAGAACTGCCCTATCTCTACAGCCCTAACCATTTCTCCTCTAGCTGATAAACACCTACTGGCTCAGTTCTGGTATTCTGCCAGAAGTGCTCAGATCACATCCACCAAAAACCCTAAGAAAACCATCAGTGTCATTCTCTTTGACACGGACCATGGCACGTCCAAATTTACTACTGGTAACCTCAGGTGTGCTCTAAACCTCCCCTTATCCTCCAAAGACAAACCCTTTGTCCCATTCCCTGACCCCAAGAAAAACTCAGCCAACAGGGAAGCCCTGATTGCATTTTTCGATGCAATGAATTATGCTTGGGACATTGGAAGAGATGGTGTTCCTGAGAAGAAGCTGACAATTATGAAGAAATCGAAGATGCCCAGCGAAATGAATTTCATCTTCGCTCATCTTATCAGCTGCCTCACCGCCAAATCTGGATCATTTGATCAAGCCTCCCAATCTCAACAAGCCATGGGGTACTCTTTGCTGAAGGGACTCCATATCGACTGGGCTCATATCATATTTGACGACATGCTGATAAGAGTAACTGCTGCTGATCGACCAACTTGGGTTCCTTATCCAAGATTTATCAGTGCTCTATTAGCACAAACGTAGGAGACCTGAAACTATCCAAAGTCAGCCCTAAAGTTCTTGACTTCAAGCCACTTCCAAACGAGGTACGTCTTTCTACTCTCTTATCTCTTCTCAATCCTTCTTCTTCTACTTATGTGGCTACTTCAGCGACAATACCCCTCGCTGATACCCAGGCCACAAAATCCATTCCTCGAAAAAGGAAACACTCTGCTACCCCACTTGATTCCAAAAGTATCAAGAAAACCAAGGAGCAACCCTCCCAGCAATCTCATGCTGAAGACTCCACGACTCAGATTACACAAGAGTCGCTGGATACTTTCGTGGTACGCTCTGCCACAGCTGAACAAGCCATCCCTTTCATCCAAACCTCAGCGTCTCTACACGCTGAAGTTGTAGACATGGAAACAACCCAACCTCCTTCAGCCCCTTAAAGGACTGAAGAACTGATTCTCAGTGGATCCAACACTGAATCAGCACCACAACCAACCTTCTCAACCTTCGCTTCTCTCACCACTCCTTTGGACTTTCCTCCAGTTTTCACCACGATCACTGGAAAGCCCGTCATTCTTCAAGCTACAACTGCTGAAACTATACAAGGAATGATGGATGCAAGACCTGCAGGAATTTCCATGCATACAGGCACTCTAGCTGACAACATGGAACACTTTTCAGGTCACAGAAGTTTTGATGACTTCACCAACCCTCCTGCAGGTATACACAACACCATATACACTATATCTCAACCCCAAACTTCTGAGCTTTCCTCTGTTCATAAGTACTTAACTATTACAGGTCCTAACTTGGGAGATATCAACACATCTCTGAAGAGCATGGATCAAAAGCTGACAGCTTTCACCGCAACTCTCTCAGCGAACTCTTCAGCTGTAACAAACGCTGGAGAGAATCTCAACAAGCTAACTAAAGTGGTTGAATAGAAAGCCTCCAAAGCTGATTTGGAGAATGTTGAAGGTACACTTGGTCAAATTGCTAAAGTCATCGCTGATATCTACATTGACCACACCTCTCTCTCCTCAAAAGTTACAACCGTGTCCAGCGAGGTCATAACGCTGAAGACAACGGTTGGAAATCTTCAGGGAGAGGTGTCCTCTGTAAAGACTGACATAAGTTCAGTGAAGACTATGGTACAGCAGATCCTCGATCGCATGAACACCCCTGCTCCTTCACATTTTACTCAGGCGGATCGAGAAGAACTTCAAAAGATCAACCCTGCTATAACTGGCCTGGAAGTCAGATTAGTGGAGATTGAAAATTGTGTCGGAGTCCCTGGCCAAGAAGACAGGGAACCAACACCATCTGATGCTGTCCCATCCGCTGAATCATCGCATTCCTCCCCACCTCATCAAGTGGAAGAGGGGGAGAAGAGCTCTGAAGACCTTCCCCATGATGAATATGTTGAGGGGGAGAAGACTAAAGACCTTCCCCTTACTAAAGAGGGGGAGAAGACAAATGAAGAGACATCTGTTGGACCTTAGGGAGTTGAAAACTCTGAGCGAAACGAGAAACCTCCCTCTGTATCTAAGGGGGAGCAACTCGAAGAAGCTGAAGAATCTGAAGCTGAAGACGAGGAAGCCGTCGACATCTCTGACGATGAACCATCATCCAGTGATAATGGTGATGACTTTGATGATGATGATGATCCGTTCTTCGTCCATCCAAAGAAAGCTCCAGCGCTTAAAGGAATCTCAATAAAAGAACCTTCAGGGGAGCGGACAAAGCCTTCAGCGTCTGAAGCTAAAGGCAAAGGTAAAGGTGTCGCTGAAGCTGATAATCTGATGATCTTGCTTCAAAACCCAGATCGTCAGGTACACTACTACTTTCCTTACACTGCATCCCTCCTCTATCCCTTCTCATTATCAGCTCTACTCTCCACAAAAAGCCTATACACTTAAACCCAATTCTTCTCTCTCTGTTCTTCCATATCTTACCTAAAATATCGTTGTGTTTCAGCTAGTCCTCTCCCCTGCTTGAGGATTCTGAAGTACAACCAGCTGCTTCAACTAAAGCTGAAGAAATAATCCCAGTCTTGGATTTAATCACCGAGACTGATGAACCTGAACAACAACTACTCTCTCACACCAGACCTTCCTTGGTTCCTCAAAAACCAAGTGAAGTGGATCAGAGAAGAAGAGAATAAATGATAAAGAAGCTTGAGGCTCAGCGAATAATTCTGCCTCGTGCCAAAGTTCCTGCTGCAAAGTTCAGACTTTCAAAGCAAGAATACGCTGATCACCTCAGAGCTGAACGTCTACTTGCTGAAAGAAAGGAAGCTGAAGACAAAGATAAGGCTCTCGCCATCTAGCTCGTCCAAGAATCAGTGAAAGACCCCAAGCTGAAAAGAGTTCCCATCCAAGTCCAACGTCAGCTTTGGGAAGATGCCCGAAAGATTGTCGAGAAGAAGACAAGTGTATCTCAATCCACCCTGAAATGGTATAAAGAGAAGGTACACTTCAGATATCGAGCTGCAAGGATCAACAAGGTACACATCACTGGAAGAACAATTATCGGAGTACCAATTGTTGATATCCAATTATTCAGAGAGAATGGCCAAACTGAAACCTTCGGTGCTGAAGTTGTCACAAGGTATGGTCTCTCTGAATGGTTGTAGATAAGAATAGCCATTCATCATTCACGTTCAAAGTACAAGGATCATGTCGAAAAACTTCTAAATCGACAGATCGACTTGGTCTCATCTGCTGTGGATATTCCTCCTCCTCCTGCTCATGCGCTGAAAAGAAAAAGGGCCTCTGCAAAGAAGAAGCTACAAGAATCAGATTCAGGTCCTCCCATACGAAATGAAACTGGCATTGGTTTCTCTCGCGCTGAAGTGCTTGGTCCTGACCCTGATCTTTCTGCCCTCGACATATCTCTGCCACCCGGTGAATGTTTCATCCCTGGTAAAGTCATAAGTAATCCTTATGGTATATTCTTTCATGACTGCTTGGGACGACAATGTTTTCAACGTATCTCTGAGCTACCCATCACTCTAATCGAACAGCTCGTGGATCTTATCTATTGGTGTGAATTCAGAGAAGACCTTCTCGGACACTTCATGAAGCCGTTGATTTTCAAGGAAGCCCAAGTAAGAAGAAATCAGGGAGAACAAGTCCCTGACTGGATGATCCCTACGACACAGACCCTTGATGAACTTCTCATTAAGGAAGAACCTCTATAAGCTGATAGGATCGCCTCATTCTTCTATTTTATCAGTAAATCTTTTGTACTTGTAATTTATTTCGCTTGTACTTATAATTTTTCTACTTCCCTTTGTAATCTGATACAAAGTTTAAAGAAAGATTTCAGCGAAAGTACTTTACTCCATCAGTACAGAAAAGATCCCAGAAAACAGTAAAAGGGACAAATATTTTATGAGTTCTTTTTATCTTTATGTTTTCACACTTAGCAATTTTCTCTGTTGCTATGTCAATATCAAATAGGGGGAGATTGTTGATCCAAACCCTCAGTGATTTGATAATGACCCTCTCCATTCTACTTAGTGAAAATTGTAAGCAAACAATGTATAAGAGTTTCACTATCGCTGATAAGTACTAAGACTGTTTTCAGTACCGCTGATAGGAACTCGCGTTTTTTAGATTAGACATTCAGCGAACACTGTTCATTCAGCAAGCTCTGAGCCTGTTCAGTCTTGTTGTTGATCGCTGATGATCTTATATATTGTTCAGCATAACTGTTCACCATACATACATAGCTCTGAGCATGTTCAGACCTATTGGTGATCGCTGACAATCTTAGTTGTTTACTTATGATCCCTGAAGACAAGTTTCACGTTAACATAAGTTCTACGCTGAAGTCGAAGATCAAGCTCAAGAACCAGCGACAAGTCTCCTAATGAACTGATGCGGATATCAGCGAAGACATAGATTTGTTCACTCAACGTGAAGTATCAAGTACAAGACTTCAGCTATCACTGAACTTTGTCATTCACTGATAAAGAATGATAAAGCTCTGATTCAACGAAAAGATGATCATGAAGTCTTCCGTACAAAGTACTTTTGTCTTAACCACCCTTGCACGACTCCGTACGATATGTCAGAAAAGAACATCCTTATTGTCTGAAATCGTACAACCACTCTGATTCTACACTGTTCACCATGTGGCTACTAAGGTTGTCTACAAAAGTCAGAACCTACAACCAATGAGCTGCTGCCACGTGTAAAGTATAAACTGTCATGCATTTAATGCATGCAGTATATAAGAAGAAGATCCGCTTCATTTTTGAAGCACTCGTAAACTCTGGTCGAGTCATCTTCTTATCTTGAGATAGGTTATTATTAGTAATTTCCTGCTCTTTCTTAGTGCAAGAAACTTAGTGTTCCAACTTGTTTAGATTAGGATTTATCCTTCTCTTGTTCTGCGACAAGCTGTAAATTGTTTTAATGATTTATCAATAAACAATTTAGAAAAGTAAAAATCTATGTATTTGTATTCAACCCCCCCCCCCCCCCTTCTACAAACTTGTATAACCCTCTCGGGACCAACATAAACTTTTTCAAAATATCTTTTACATATTTTCCTTGATTTATAAAAATTCCATTTGGTAATTGTTTTACTTAAAGATCAAGGAAAAAATTCAATTCTCCCATCATGCTCATTTCAAATTTAGATTTCATGATATCTGAGAATTCATCACCTAATTCTGCATTTGTAGAACCAAATATTAAATCATCTACATATATCTGAATCAGAATCAAATCATCACCTTCTTTCTTTAAAAATAAGGTAGTATCAATTTTACCTTTCTTGAAGCCAGATTCTAATAAGTACTGAGTTAGAGTGTCATACCAGCCTCTTGGTGCTTGTTTCAGACCATATAATGCTTTATCTAAAACATACACATGATCTGGAAACTCAGGATCAACAAACCCTTCTGGTTGATAGACATAAACTTCTTCATTGAGTATACCATTCAGAAATGCTGATTTGACATCCATTTGGTATACTTTGAAGTTCTTATGTGCAGCATATGCCAAGAATATTCTGATTGTATCTATTCTTGCAACTGGTGCAAATGTCTCATCATAGTCAATTCCTTCTTGTTGTGAGTATCTCTTAGCAACCAATCTAGCTTTATTTCTGACTACAACACCTGACTCATCTTTCTTGTTTCTAAACACCCATTTTGTTCCAATTATTGATTTTCCTTCAGGCCTTGGAATAAGTCTCCAGACTTTGTTTCTTTCAAACTGTAGCAATTCATCTTGCATTGCTAAAATCCAGTCTGGATCCTCTAGGGCTTCAGTGGCTTTCTTAGGTTCAATTATACTTAGAAATCCTGCAAACATTGCTTCATTTGTTGTTGTTGATCTAGTCTGCACCCCCACTGATGGATCTCATATCACTTGATTAATAGGATGGTCTTTTGTCCATTTGTTTGAACTTGGAAGCACATTAATATATGATAGACTGTTGTTTGTATCATTCTCATCTGTAACAGCATGTAATTCTGAACTATTTCTTTGAGGTGTGACATTCAAGTCTGGATTCTGAGTAGTAGAGTCAGAATTCTGCTTGTTCAGAATTCTGAGTACCTTGTCCAGAATTTTGAATACCCTGTTCAGAATTCTGAGTACCTTGTCCAGAATTCTGAATACCATGTTCAGAATTCTTCTGAGTACCAGACTCAGAAAAATCACTTGTATTTACTAAAATTGGACATTCCTCAGATGGACTAGAATCAGAAATTACAGTTATTTGAACCTCTGAAGTTCCCTTTTTCATTTCCTGAACCATTTTAGGATTTTCAAAATCTGCATAAGATTCAGAAGTTAGTTCCAGAAATGCATCCTTAAACAATATATTGAGTTCTGAACAGTTAGGATTAGAATCTGATTCAGAAGTCATTGTTTTTGTCTTATCCTGATTGAGTCCTGAACCGTTTTGTTCAGAAGTCTTTAATCTTGATTCATCAAATGTAACATTTATGCTTTCCATAATCCTCTTGGTTCTTCTGTTGTAGATTCTGAAAGCTTTGGCAGTTCACTAATAACCAACAAAGTATCCTTCCTCTGCCTTTTTGTCAAATTTACCAAGATTTTCGCTATCCTTGAGAACATAGCATCTGCAACCAAAAACATGAAAGAATTTAATCAGTGGTTTTCTTTTGTTAATCAGTTCATAAGCAGTTTTATTCAGTCTTTTATTAATCAAAGTCATGTTCTGAGTCAAACAAGCAGTGGCAATTGCTTCAGCCCATTGGAAGGTTGGAAGATTTGAATAAGCCAACATGGTTCTTACAGCTTCAACTAGAGTCTTGTTCTTCCTTTCAACAGCACCATTTTGTTGTGGAGTTCTGACAACAGAAAAATTATGAGAGATCCCAGAGCTTTGTAAAAAGTTCTGAAGAGTCTCATTTCTGAATTCTGTTCCATTGTCACTCCTGGTCTTCTAAACTGGAAGTTGTAAGAATACTTGAATTATTTTGATGAAATTAATCAATGTTTCAGCAGCCTCAGATTTTGCTCTTAAGAATTCAACCCATGTGTATCTGGAATACTCATCAACAATGACAAGTATATACTTCTTTCCTCCCATTGATTGAACTGAAATAGGACCACACAAATCTGTATGTAGCATCTCTAATGGTGACATGCATGAGGAGTCCATTTTCAACTTGTGAGAACTCTTCTTCATCTTGCCCATTTCACATGCTGAACATAATGAGTCCTTCTCAAACTTGATCTTTGGCAGCCCTTCAACCAGATGTTTGCCAACTAGATTGTTTAACTCCTTAAAATTCAAGTGAGAACACCTTCTGTGCCATAGCCAACATTCATTTGCAGTTGTATTTGATAGTATACATACTGGAGTTAAAGCTTGAATCTTTCAAAAGTTAACCACAAATAAATCCATATGCCTTTTGGCCCAGAACACCTTTATCTTATCCTCACTTAGAATTAAGCATCCTGTTATACTGAACTTGATCTCACAAAGACTATCCAAAAACTGACTTATGCTGAACAGATTGTGTTGTAAGCCTTCCACATAAAATACTTTCTGAATAGTTAGACCCCCCTTTGTTAAATCTCCATAACCTCTAACTTCTCCTTTACTGTTATTGCCAAAATTAACTGCTCCTCCAGCCTTTTCTGTGAAATTTGTCAGAGAAGACTTATGACCTGTCATGTGTCTTGAAGTTCCAGAATCTAAAAACCACATATGACAGCCCTGCAAAAACATTTAGTTAGATTTAGGTACCCATACTGGAATGGGTCCTTCTTTGTTAGCTTTAATATCATATTTAACAAAAGTTCCTTTAACTTTCCATTCATAATTTTCTTTTAAGCACCATTTTCCTTGTACTTTTATGAAATCAGAACATCTTCTGTTCACAAAATTGTTTCTTTTCTTCTTGAAAACTTTAGGTTGAGACTGAGAAACTTTTTCAGTCTTCTTTTCTTTAGATTTAAACAAGTTTTCATTCTTCTTTCCTTTTGTCTGAGTTTGAGAAACCATTTCAGTCTTCTTATCTGAATTTTGTTTTGTTTTAGTCTTAAAAGATGATTTAGAATGTTGAATTATGTTCTTCTGAGAAAGTTGAAATGATTGACTACCACAATGAACACATTTAAGATTCATTCTTGCAAGAGACAACAAATCTGAATCAAAAGACTTTACTTTTATTGATATTATTCAGATTACAATTGCATCTATTACAAGAACTACTGGCTTTGGGTTCAGAAGTAGTATTCAATCCAATCTTGTCAGAAATCTTTTTCATATCATCTTTCCTTTTGCTTTCCGCTTTTCTGAAACATTCAACTTTTCAGAATTAGTAGATGATTCAGATAATTCGCCATGCTCAAATGTACTTGATTCATCAAAGAATTTCTCAAGCACTATTATTTTCTGGACATAAGTGTTGTTTTCCTTTAAAACTTCTTCTAGTTTAAAATCAACATCACAAAAATCATTTTCAAGTTCATCAAAACTTTTCCTTAACTCTTCAAGTTCTTGGTTAACCAGTTTAAACCTCTTTTCAAGTTCTAAGAAACTTTCTGAATTAGCAGTCTCAGAATTCTGACTTACAGACTCAGAATTCTGACTAGTGGATTCAGAATTCTGACTAACTGTTTCGGAATTCTCTTTTTCAAAAACCTTGCTTGCATCAAATATACTCTCAATTTCTGTATAAGAAAAACTTGGTTTTTTATTTTTGTAACTTACATTCAGAGAGTCATATTTGAATTTAGCATCATTATATCTTGGTTTCTACAAATGTAGATTGTTAGAACTGAAGTTTGTCAAAAAGCCTAAAAACACGATCAAGAAACCTCCAAGAACGCGATCTTGACCTAATTTGTTTGTTGATTAGATCTGATACCAATTGTAGAAACCAGGATTCAATCTTACAATGCAATTTATCAATCAAGAACAATCAAACAAGAGAATAACAGAGAATTGGATCCAAAAGCTTCGTATTCATTCAAGAACAGATTACAGATCTAGAGAGAGAGAGTCTCTCAAAGATTACAAAGTGAATACAAAAGCTATTCAAAAGTGATACAAAAGTTAGTTAGCTTACAATTGCTAACACCTATATATACTGTAAAGAAAAGCTAAAGCTACAGTACATATACATGACAAACCAATAGAACAATTACACGTGTTCTAATGACTAACAGAATATTTTGATCCAAACCATCAGTGATTTGATAATGACCCTTTAAGAAACACTTAGTGAAAATTGTAAGTAGACAATATGTATTAGAGTTTCACTATCGCTGATAAGTACTATGACTCTACAGTACCGCTGATAGGAAACTCATGCTTTTTAGATTAGACATTCAGCTAAATTGTTCATCCATAAAGCTCTAAGCCTGTTCAGTACTTTTGGTGATCGCTGATAGTTTTAGTTGTTTACTTATGATCCCTGAAGACAAGTTTCACATCAACAAAGGTTCTACGTTGAAGTCGAAGATCAAGCCCAAGAACCAGCGACAAGTCTACTAATGAACTGATGCGGATATCAGCGAAGCCAAGATTTGTCCACTCAACGTGAAGTATCAAGTAGAAGACTTCAGCGATCGCTGTCACTCGCTGATAAAGTACTGTTCAGTAATCGCAAATCATGAAGTTTCTCTCTGCAAGTTACTTTTATCGTACCTCCCTTGCACGCTTCCGTACGAAAATGTCAGAAAGGACATCCCTTTTGTCCAGGATCATACAACCAACTCTGATTCTACACTGTACATCATGCGGCTACTAAGGTTGTCTACAAAGGTCAAACCATGCAACCAATCAGTTGCTGCCACGTGTAAAGTTATACTACTGTGCATTAAATGCATGCAGTATATAAGAAGAACCCTACTTCAGAAATGAAGTGCTCGGCCATCTTCTTCTTTCTATCTCTTAGTGTTAGAATATTTCTCTTTAATATTCTTATCTCCTTTCGGTCTTAATTCTAGTGCAAGAAACTTAGTGTTCTCATAACTTGTTTAGATTAGGCTTAGTCCTTAATCTTGTTCCGCAACAAGTTGTAAATTGTTTGATTATATCAATAAACAATTTAGAAAGTAAAAATTGTGTGTTTGTATTCAACCCCCCCCCCCCCATTCTACAAACTTGTATAACCCTCCGGGACCAACAAGTGGTATCAGAGCGGATTGTTTAATCTCATAAACAAGATCTTACTTATACTAATCTTTTCTCTTCCTTGCTATCTCTTATAATGGCTACCAACACAAACATAAACTACATTGACAATGGTTCTCTTGAAACCCCCCTAGATTTTCCAGAGATAACTTTAATCTATGGAAAAATAGGATGATACTCTTCTTAGAAGGTGTAGACCCTAATATGCCTTATTACATCGAAAATGGCCCATATATTCCTGAAGTTCCAGGCAATGCTACTAGAGCTGCCATTCCTGAAAGATTGGTTCCCAAAGAAATTCATATGTGGACTGATGAAGATAAGAATAAAGTGGCTATCGACACTAAAGCCAGATAGATTCTTTCCATGGCTCTTCCTGACGAAGTCTACCATTCCGTCATGAACCTGAAAACCTCCAAAGCCATGTGGGACACAATCTGTGTTCAATATGAAGGTACATCTGAAGTCCAGGACTCAAGAAAGATCAACCTAGTAAGACAGTATGAAAGCTTCATTTGTGGTAAGAATGAATCTCTCTCTGAAGTACATCAGTGGTTTAACTGTTTAATTATAGATCTGAAAACCGTTGGTAAGGAATATTCTAACTTTGAAGTTCTGACAAAGTTCTTAGAATGTTTACCTGAAAGCTGGGACAGTTATTCAATGTGTCTCAAGCTATCAAAGGATCTAAAATCTATGAATCTTTCTACCTTATATGGCACTATGCTCAATCATGAGCAATCGAGTCATCTTAAGAAGAATCTTGTAAAAGATTCCAAAAGCACCCTTGTTGCTTTAATCTCAGAGTCACCTTCCACTCAGCGATCTACTGTCACTATCACTGAGTTGGAGACTAACTCTGAATGCTCATCAGATGCTGACTATTCAGATCTTGATGAATCTATGGCTCTCCTATCTAATAAGTTCAGGAGATTCGCCAAAAAGAAAATTTTCAGAAAGAACAAACCTCTCGCACTTACTGACAAGCCAAGATCATCAACTCCTGTTGATAAGGCTACTGCTACTTGCTATAACTGTGAAAAGATAGGACATTTTGCTAGCGAATGCAGGTCAAAGAAAGTTTCTAGACCCTCAGCTTTCTCCAAGAAATCCTCTAACCCAAGGGCTAGAGATGACAAGTATCAAAAGTTGAAGGAAAAGTATGCAAAGCTGAAAGGCTTTAAGAAAAAAGGCAAAGGCCTGATGGCTGACTTTGATTGGGCCAAGACTGGCGCCAGGCACTGGAATCTTCATTGGCGCGGAGACTGGCGCCAGGCTCTGTTTCTCATTTCCTCAATTTTTCTCGTTTTCAGCTCCGAAACTTGAATCTGCTGCTCTTTTGGATAATAATGCTCGTACCTGTACTTTCTCACCAAAAACCCGTTAAATACTCGTATTTCACTTGAAGACATGCGTGAACCACCTAGTTTGAGATTAAAAATAATGTTGAAAATCAACATTATCAACAACCCCAAACCGAGCGTTGCTTGTCCTCAAGCAAAATAGCGATAAAAAATTTAAAAACCAAGGTCATAACAAAATTCGCACAAATGTGAAGTCGGTGGTGTCATTATGGATCTTTACAAATCTTATTCAACTAAAGGGATTACAGATTAGTCAGAATCCTTAACCGAGATACCATAGTTTGCAATGGTCAAAACACTAACTCTTTGAGAATAGAACTGGTCGGGACTACACTACATCAAATTCCACCTAAAATCATGCATGATCAGAGAGGATTTCGCCTCGACCCTACCTTACAAGATGCTCTCAATTCACTCGAACCTAGGTTGTCGCACATGTTGTTCATGCTTTGGAGTTTATGTACAAGAATTCACGAGATATATGCATGAACAACTAAACATGAAAGACGCACAAATGTACAAGAAGGTGATCTTAGAAAGAATCAAGTAGCAAGACAGGGAATATCGGTACAGGTGGTTGTAAACTCTAATCACATTTTCCAAAAGATCATTCAGGTCTTTAACAGGGGTTGTAACGGGGCTAGGGTTATGGTTAGGAAATGAAGGGCAAAACGGGTCAAAAATCCTGAGTGTGTCAATCCTATAGCATTTCTGAACTTTCTAACTTTTTCTTCTATCACTTGGCCCTTTTTGTCATCATTATGGTTGCTTGACCACCTTATTTATTTGTATCTATTCTATCTAGACAAAAATTTATTTATTTATTTAATTTTTTTTATTTTTTTTTGGTGGGGCATCATTGGCCCTCTTTACTCACTTGGGACTACATTGGCTCCACTTTACTCACTTTATGACTGGCTTGTATTTCTCTTTTTCTGCTCTATCTCCGGTTGTTCATTACTGCTTATGATTAACACACTTTTGGATCAGGGTTGGCTACGGCTTTTGGCTAAGGTTTGATGGCGGGGTTTGAAATGAAAAAAACTTCGGTAAGTGTTTGGCTGCAAAGGGCTTTGGGGTACACACATATTGGGTTAAAAAGGAATGATAGCTAAAATTGGTTTAACACGCACACAATACCTGAAATCATCTCTTAAGGTTCACACGATATGGTTTACTGTACCTTTACCTGATATCCCGATGGTCATCTTTGCTACTCAATACAAAAGTACAGCGAGATCAATCTATACTCACGACAAGAAAATTGAAAAAGTGTGTCAAATTCTAAGCTTAATTCCCTCGCAATGAAAGTACGTCGTTTTAGGCTCGAGTCTCACTATCGGGTGGTCTCCACTAATGTCCCTAATACGTGCAATATGTCAGGTCTCACTCGATGCTATGTTATCCTTCACAGTTCATTCCTCAAAAAGAAGTGTTCTATTTACTACTAACGGTGAATCAGAAGCGATTTCCATCATAATGGCCATAATTCCGTTACTTGCCTAAGATATAGTAAAGATCAAAATGACACTATCGACTTATTTCCACCCCAAACCAGAATACACATTGTCCCCAATGTGTAAGTGCCGGCGTAGGCGATACAAAATGAAACAAGTATCGTTGTGCGGTTATTACAGGTATCAGACAGGCAAGATATAGCATTAAAGCACAACATCAAAGAGCGAGCCCATTTAAATATGGCCACCCCAAACCTAGGTCGTGGCCTAGGTTTGTCAAATAAATCCAACCCCAAACCTCGGTGAAACTGAGGTTTGCACAGGGGTAAAAGTGAGTGTGTAGATGTTGAAAAGATGAAGCACCACAAACCTAAGTGAAACTTAGGTTTGTTGCATCTCGTTCACCTAATAAGGAAACACAACATCATACACCACTCGTTAACATATAGAGTTGGAACAGACCTGTTTGCCCGGACGAAGGAGATTCTCTTGAGAAGTTAGAGCGACCAGTTGGGAGAATTCAGAAAAGATGGAGAGAGGGGCACAGGAAAACAAAGGATATCAAAGCAAAAGACGAAAAACGCAAAGAAAATGAAAACATAAACAAGAAAGGAACAAAACTGCACGAAAAACACATAGAAACATCAGGGGGACCCCCGCGGTTTTGGTCGCAGTTTGGAAGTCGCGGGATAAACCGCGCAACATTCTGTTTTGCAAAAACAAACAGAGGCTCCCGCGGTTTTGGCTGCGGTTTGTAAACCGCGCAGGAACCTGTGTAAGTCTCTGTTCCCTAATTTTTTTTTAAATAAAAACACTCAAAAACGCAAATCATAACCAGAAAAGTAAAAAAAATCAAACCTCGGTGGGTTGCCTCCCACCTAGCGCCTTGGTTTCGGTCGTGGCTCGACCTTCCTCCCAATCACTCCTTCGGCTTTCCTTGATCATCTCTGTCTCTACATCTTCCACTCTCGAACATCTTAAATATTACCTTTTCGCTGCCAACCCTCAAGGTCATCTCGCCTTCTTCCATGTAGATCAGTGCTTTGCTCGTGGCCAGAAATGGTCTTACCAAAATCAGCGGAACCTCTATATCCTCATCGATGTCCAGCACCACGAAATCCACCGGGAAGTAGAACTTGTCAACCTTGATGAGAACATTCTCTATCACTCCATATGGATACACTATAGATCTATCTGCGAGCTGAAGTGTCATGTATGTTGGCTTCACTTAACCCAAGCCAAGTTTCCTGAAAACAGATAATGGCATTAGATTAATATTGGCTCCTAAATCACATAACACCTTATCAAAATTAAGATTCCCAATTTGAATAGGGATCGAAAAACTCCCTGGATCCTTAAGCTTCGGGGGAAGCTTGTTCTGAATGATCGCACTACACTCTTCAGTTAGCGAAATGGTAGCTTGGTGTTCGACTGCCCTCTTCTTGGATAAGATCTCTTTCATGAATTTGAGATATGTTGGCATTTGGGCAAGTGCTTCTGCAAATGGAATGTTGATGTGCAGCTTCTTGAAGATGTCAAGGAATTTCTTGAACTGTTCCTCATCTTTATGTGCCTTCACCTGATTCGGATATGGTAGCGGCAGTACAAACGGTTTGACTATCGGCTTCGATGGAGGTGTCACCTCTTTTTCCTTCGGCTTCTCCTGATCAATCGTATCACTAGAACGCTCATCCTTCAGCCCAACATTCGCCTCCTTGATTATCTCCTTGCCACTTCTTAGATGAATGGAATTATATTCTTCTCTTGGTTTCCTTTCAGTCTGACTCAGAAACGTTCCTGGGGCTCGGTTTTGTAAGACTTCAGAAATTTGCCCCACTTGTCTTTCAAGGATCTTGATGGATGCGGTGTTCTGATCAGTTGCAGCTTTCACTGTACTCACCGTGCTTGCCAAACCTTCAACTGTGCTATCCATCTTTGTCATGAACTTCATCATCATATCTTCCAACCCCGGTTTCTTCTCTACGGATGGTCCTTCATCGAATTTCCTTTGGTTGAAACCTGGAGGACGGTAAACATTGTTAGCATTAGAATAATTAGAAAAGTTGGGATGATTACCTTGTTGTTGTTGGCCGAGTTGACTCCATGAAAAGTTAGGGTGTTTCTTCCACCCTTCATTATATGTGTTCGAGAAAGGGTCGTTCCTCGGCTGGTTGTTCCGGTTTTGTAAAAACTGAACTTGCTCGGGTTCTTGCGAAGTAGGAAACGCTTCTGGATTGCCTCCTTTCAAGTGGTTTGTGATAGCAGCCAGCTGAGCTTTTATCACCTTCAACTCATCCGACTCTTGAACACTAGCTACCCGTCTGACAGACGATCGTGGAGTGGCATAGCTATGTTCGGCTAAGTTCTCAATCAACTCGACTGCTTCTTCATATGTCTTATTCATGAGAGATCCACCCGCTGCAGCGGTGATGTCATTCTTGAACTGCGGGTGAAGTCCTCCAAAGAACGTCTGAATAATGACCCACCCATGTAACCCATGATGAGGGCATTTCTTCAACATATCTTTATACCTTTCCCAAGCCTCATATAGTGTCTCTTGGTCCCATTGAGCGAAGTGAGTAATGTCGGCCATCAGTTGAGCGGTTCTTCCCGGTGGGAAGAATTTCTGGAGGAATGCAGCTTTCAGACCTGCCCATATAGTGATCTGATCCGCTGGTAAGCCCTCTACCCATATTTCAGCTCTACCCTTGAGGGAAAAATTGAACAGCCTCAGCTTGATTCCATTCTCGTCCACCCCATTGATCTTGAACGTATTGCAGATCCGTTCAAATGCACGAAGATGTGCATGGGGGTCTTCAGTCGGTGCTCCTCCATACTGATTTTGTTGTACCATGACAATGGTACTCGGCTTAATCTCGAAGTAGTTCGCCGCAGTGGTGGGTGCTTGGACTCCTATGCGTGCGGCTGCCACGTTCGGGTCGGCAAACGACCGCATAGGACGTCTCTCAGGAGGTGCTTCGTCGCCCATCTCGATCTTTGGATGTTTTGTTGCTTTTGATTCTTTTCGTAAACGACGGGCGGTTCTTTCAATTTCTGGCTCGATCGGTTCGAGTTTCTCCCCTCGGGTTTTCCTTGGCATAAACCAATTAGTACCTGAAACGGAAAACAAACACAATTAGCAATCCAAAAACTGAAAGTGGTGAAATAAAATAACAGAAATAAAAAAATGTTCAATGTAATAGCGCTTATAGCTGGTAGTGCTATCAGTGGCAACTAGTTCCCCGGCAACGGCGCCAAAAACTTGATAGGCGGGTTTACACCCTCCTAATCTAACTGCAAGTGTACGGGTCGAATCAAGTAATATGTACTTGGAAGTACGAGTATCGAACCAAGGGAACTATGAACTAAGTATCACAATCACTATAAAATCTATTAACTGAACGATCGTAATTTTTAGTTGTGGGTAAACGATTAATAACTAAATTAAATAAATAAACTTTAGAGTAAAAACAAAGAACAAATTTGGATTTTCCGGGAGAAAAGTAGTTGAGGGTTGGAATCCCAATGGTTTCACAAAGAACACTCCACTTATGATAATTATCATACTAATCCAATCAAGTGAATACACAATCACGTAAGTAACTGTTATTCCCTCTCGAGCAACAACATAGTTGTTTCTAGAAAACGTAGGTTTCATCTCTCGATCTCAACCTAGGAGTTAAGAAATTCATTAAGAACAAGATTGTGAAAATAAGTACTCGGGTTTACTTGGTATATCTCTATCCAGTTTCTCACACTAGGCATATAAATTCAAGCCAAGTTATGGAATCGTTCTCTCAAATCGGATTCCTAACAACTAAATCAATTTGCAAGGTGATCAAACTCACAAAAGCATTAAAACCAAATTCATATGCTTCATTGATTAGAAAAACTGATAAAAATCACAAGGTTTCGTGTTCATATGCTTACAAACTAAAGTTCATCCAACCCCCAACAATCTAAGATTAGTTCATGTTGGGGGTGTTAAAACACAAAGCAAAAAGGAGAGAAGTATGGTAGACATGGTTTCTTGAACAAGAAATCAATGTATGAACAACTCCCTTTTTGTTGAATCGCAATGCCCACGAACTAGGAATTGATCTTCGTTAATCCGGCGTTCCCCAATGATTCCGTAGCGTTAATCGGCGTTAAAATCTATGGAAAATCGCCCCAAGTTGCTCCCAAGTCGTCCCTTGCCTCCTCCGGTCGATATGGTCCAGAAAAATCCTTTAAAACCTAGCTGCAGAAAGTGTTTTATTAAACTGGACGTCGGGGCCAGCACCGGCGCGGATGGACTGGCGCCAAGACTGGCGCCAGCTTGTGTTTGGATTCTCGGCGCGGATACCTGCGCTAGTTGGCCGGCGCCAAGACTGGCGCCAGACACTGGAATCTTCATTGGCGCGGAGACTGGCGCCAGGCTCTGTTTCTCATTTCCTCATTTTTTTCTCGTTTTCAGCTCCGGAACTCGAATCTGCTGCTCTTTTGGATAATAATGCTCATACCTATACTTTCTCACCAAAAACCCGTTAAATACTCGTATTTCACTTGAATACATGCGTGAACCACCTAGTTTGAGATTAAAAATAATGTCGAAAATCGACATTATCAGCTGCTTCTGATGAAGAAGAACCATCTGACTCTGAAGATGATGATGAGGCAAATCTCTATCTCATGGCCAAAATCGAAGATGAGGAAGAAAATTCTGACATTCCCTCTGCTTCAGCCTCTACCTCTAAGGTATCACCTTTTTTCTTTACACATATTTCAGACATTGATGAAGCTGATAGTCTTCGAAAAATCAATCTCCTGACTATGAGTTTATATGATGCCATGAATGGCAAAACTGTTGTTGAAAATCAAAATATTAATCTCGCTGAACAACTCAAAAACTGTCACCTTCAAATAGAAAAGCTTTCTAAAATTGAAGAAGATTTAAAAGATCAGGTTCATATAAATCAAATAGTCAAAATCGAACGTGAAGAAGCTATCGCTGCATTGAAAGCTGAAAAAGATACTGTTGAAGGATGGTGTAAATCCTCAACAATGATCACTGAGATAATTAAGTCTCAGATTCCCCTGAGTGACAAACGTGGTCTTGGTTACAAAGCTGACGCTGAAGAACCAACCACTGATCATTCCATGCTTAAGTTTGGAATGTTTGTGTCCCCTATCCCTGATACTTCATCTTCTAAGTGTTCCTCTTCAAAAACTCCCATCCCTGAGGAAAAACCTACCTTAATCTCCAAAGGTAAGGGTAAAGAAAAAGTTTTCAACCAAAAACTTCAAAAGGGTACCTTTGTACCTAAGCTGAATGCTTCTAAAGCTTCAGTGACACATCCCTCTGCTTCTAAGAACAAGATCCCTGGATTCATTCAGCGATCTGCTCCTAAAATCAGAGTGGATGTTATTGGTAAGAAATCTGAAGAACTGATTGTTCCTCCCATTTCCAATGCCAAAGGTATATCTTTGGTGCTGGCCCTACTCATTTAAAATTAATGGCTCAGCATGCAAAAGGTCCTAAAGCTACTTTTAGTTATAGGAAATGTTATCACTGTGGACTTACCAATCATATTGCTAGTAAGTGCCCCAAAGCCACCAAAGCTGAAAAATTAGCTAAGGTGAAGATTAATGCCCCCAAGGCAAAGAAGACCACTGAGGTTAAGAAATTAACCAAAGTGAAGACAAGTTCTGAAGTTGAATCTTCAAGTGCTGCGAAGATTGCTGATCCTTCCACTTCCTCTACCACCACTGACAAGTGTGGACCCATGGTTAAATGGGTGCCCAAGTCAAACTAATCTTCCTTTGTTTGCAGGTCAAGAAGGGTATTTGGTATCTCAATAGTGGATGCTCTAGACACATGACTGGAAAGAAAAACCTGCTCATTGAATACAAGGAAGAGAAGGGTCCCTCAGTGACCTTCGGTGTAAATGGAAAAGGCTATACCCGAGGGTTTGGTGTACTCTCAAATGGTACAACAACATTCGGAAGAGTTGCATATGTTGAAGGTCTGAAGCATAATCTTCTAAGCATAAGTCAGCTATGTGACAAGGATAACAAAGTGATCTTCACTAAGGAATCCTGCTTTGTCACTGACAAAAAGGAGAATATAGCTCTCAGCGGTTACCGTATGGAAAATGTTTACGTTATAAACATGGACTCTACAACCACTGAGAACTCCTGTTTCTTCTCTAAAGCCTCATTTGATGCCAACTGGCTATGGCATAAGAGGCTCTCTCATCTCAACTTCAAGACACTGAATACTATTTCTTCTAAAGAATTGGTTACTGGTCTACCTCAAGACTCATACGCCAAAGAGTCCTTATGTTCAGCGTGTGAGAAAGGGAAACAGACCAAAGCAAGCTTCAAGTCTAAGCAAGTTTCCTCAGTGTCATCTCCTCTACAACTTCTCCATATGGATTTGTTTGGCCCTGTTAATAAACAATCCATCACTGGAAAGAAATATACATTGGTCATAGTAGATGAATTCTCTTGCTATACCTGGGTTATGTTTCTCCGTTCAAACAGTGACACCCCTGAAGAACTTATCACCTTTGTCAGGAAAATGGAAGTCCTGAACAACATGACCGTTCGCTCAATAAGGAGAGATCATGGGACTGAATTTAAAAACAGTTCTCTTGATTCCTTCTTTGAAAGTAAGGGTATTTCTCACAACTTTTCCTCTGTGAGAACACCGCAACAAAATGGAGTCGCTGAAAGAAGAAATCGAACTATCATCGAAGTTGCACGATCATTGCTCAGCGATTCTCACCTGCCTACTCAGTTTTGGGCAAAAGCTGTCAACACTGCTTGTTTTACTCAAAACAGGTCGTTGATTGTCAAAAGATTCAAGAAAACAGCCTATGAACGCTTTCATGGGAGAAAGCCTTCAATTAGCTTTCTTCACATCTTTGGATGTCAGTGTTTCATACTGAACAACAGAGATGCCCTAGGAAAGTTTGATCCTAAGGCTGATGATAGAATCTTTCTCGGATATTATTCAATATCTAAAGCCTTCAGAGTCTTCAATCGAAGAAGACAGACTGTAGAAGAAACAATCCACGTCACCTTCGATGAATCCCGTTCAGCAAATTCTAGACCTTCTGTTGATACTGAAGAACTGAATCAATGGATGTTTTCTCATGTTGGTGATTCAAAAGATGTTCCCACTCCTCCATCTCATACTCATCCCGCTGAATATGATGATCCTATTATCATCCCATGCATGCAGACAAGTGAAGTTAAATCCTCATGGTTCTCAGCGGTTCCTATTAACACTATGTCTGCTTCTGAACCTTCTATCTCAGATATACCATCTACTTCTCAGCAATCAGTAAATGAAATGACATCTTCACCTCTTCCTCTCTTGGCTGAAATACCAGAAGTTGATGAAGCCTCATCTTCAGCTCCTCCAGAAGTTCAGGTTGAGTCAGCGACTTATGCTCCGGCTCAGCGATGGACTATCAATCACCCTATTGAACAAATTCTTGGTGATCCAAACGCTGGTGTTCAGACTCGACGAAGTGCAGGTAATATTTGTTTATTTGTTAACTTTATTTCTCTGATTGAACCAGAGAAAACAGATGATGCCCTCCAAGATCCAAACTGGGTCAGCGCTATGCAAGAAGAGCTGACTGAATTCGAAAGAAACAAAGTTTGGAAGCTTGTTCCTGGACCATCCGACAAGTCAGTGATAGGCACTAAATGGGTCTATCAAAACAAGTTGGATGAACATGGAACTGTAACCCGCAACAAAGCTCGACTTGTTGCTCAGGGATATAGACAAGAGGAAGGTATAGATTACGACGAAACATTTGCTCCAGTGGCAAGACTAGAAGCTATTCGACTATTCTTAGCTTACGCTGTACACAAAGACATCAAAGTTTATCAAATGGATGTAAAGTCAGCATTTCTTAATGGAAAGCTGAATGAAGAAGTCTACGTGGAACAACCTCCAGGATTCTCAGATCCTAAGCATCCAGGTTATGTTTATAAACTGGATAAAGCACTTTATGGCTTAAAGCAAGCTCCTCGTGCATGGTATGACACTCTCTCTACTTATCTCCATATTGAAAAATTTGAACGTGGTAAAATCGACAAAACTCTATTTTTCAGGAAAGTAAAAGGTCATATTTTACTTGTTCAAATATATGTCGATGATATTATATTTGGTTCCACTAACCCTGACCTATGTACTCGTTTCGCTGAAAGAATGAAAGCTGAATATAAAATGAGTATGATGGGTGAGCTAACTTACTTCCTTTGTCTTCAAATCAAACAGAGTGAAAAAGGAACTTTCATTCACCAAGGTAAGTATGTTAAAGCTATGCTGAAGAAATTTGATTTAATTCAGAGTTCGACTATGAAAACCCCTATGGCACCGCCGCCGACACTAAACAAGTATCCAAAGGGAAAATTTGTTAATGTCACAGCGTACCGAGGGATGATCGGCTCTCTTCTGTATCTTACAGCTAGCCGACCTGATATTATGTACGCAACCTGTTTGTGTAGACGATATCAAGCTGAACCTAAGGAATCTCATTTGATTGCTTTAAAGCGAATACTTCGTTACCTTATGGGTACTCCTAACCTAGGTCTTTGGTATCCCAAATACTCAGGGTTTGATCTAATCGCCTATTCAGATATTGATTTTGCAGGATGCAAGTTGGATAGGAAAAGCAACACAGGAGGTTGTCAGCTCCTGGGTGGAAAGCTGGTGAGTTGGACAAGTAAAAAGAAAAACTCAGTGTCCACCTCAACCGCTGAAGCTGAGTACGTAGCCGCTGGAAGCTGCTGTTCTCAGGTCTTGTGGATGAGAAATCAACTACTGGACTATGACCTTCAGCTCTCAAAAATTCTAATCTATTGCGACAGCACAAGTGCCATCGCTATAACCAACAATCCAGTGCTACACTCAAAGACCAAACACATCGAAATCAGGTATCATTTTATCAGAGATCATGTGATGAATGGTGATATAGAACTTAATTTTATTCCAACTAACTTTCAGTTAGCTGATCTTTTCACCAAACCTCTTGATGAGACAAGATTCAACTTTCTCATCAGCGAGCTTGGAATGCTGAACTTTGAAGAGTAAAATCTTCAGCGGTTCACATTTGATCAGTGATAACAATGAACTTGTATAACCCATTAATCATCTTCTCTCTGAACAAAATTGATTCGCTGATATCAAGGTATGTTCTCTCTTGCTCGCTGACGTTCGCCTAGAAATGAAAGATTTCAAAACAAATTGCATCGCTGAACATCTCTTCCTTACAACGATATTTTGAAATTTCTAAACTTAACACTGATATTTCTATTCAGTGCTTCATGTTTTTCAAAAATGTCCCTGAGCTTTCAAAAACCTCAGATACATCCTAAAATATGAAAGGACATTTGTGACGTCATAAACCATGGCAAGTTTTCTCTGACATGTTCGCCCGTTTCGACTTCCTTGTCCAATCAAATTCAAGGGACGTGTCCGTGTCATCATGAAAAACTTTCCCGCTCACAGTTTTTCTCTCTCCACTCTCACTATATAAACACATTCGAGTTTATATTTTTACCTTTACGTGAACATCATCTTCTTCAAGCAAGATTTCTCTGTTGCATTCAAGATATAAACTCAAGAACCTGTTTATCTTCATCTTTTTAAAAACGTTACAGGTTAATATCTCTTTTATTTTTGCAACTAATAAACTTGTTTTCGATCTTATTCTTGTTATTAACAGATCAAACAAAAGAACCTTCTTAAAATGAAATCATTTCTTTTCATGATTTTATGAATATAGTCTTCATGGTTGTTCTTCAAGTTTAAAACAAGAATCTTAAACTTGCATCTTCATATGTTTTTCCAGGATCTCTTCTTTAAACAGAAACTGGAAAACAAATGTTCACTATGTTTTGTAATTCTTTTTCAAAACAAGAAAAACCCTAATCTTCATTAAGACATCTTGTGTCTGAATGAAATGTGCAAAACCCTAAATCATCTTTTTGGAAAATCTTTCCACATTAAGACATTTTTGTTCATCTTCTTCATGTTTATATATGATAAACAGAAATGCATCTACCACTGACGCTCCTACTACCAAGTCTCCTACTGTTGTTGAGGCTATTGTAATCACCAAAGCTCCTCAGGTTGCTTTTAAAATCTAGAAAGTTACCTTTCAAAGCAACAATCCATATGCTCTCTTCGATTTCCCTCAAAATAAGCAGGTCACACATCTTGATGACGCTGTGAATTTCCGAAGACATGCCCTATCTCCACAGATCTATCTATCACTCCTCCAGCCAATAAACATCTACTAGCTCAGTTCTGGTACTCTGCCAGAAGGGCTCAGATCACCTCTTCCAAAGACCCCAGGAAGAAAATCGATGTCATTCTCTTTGACACCGACCATGGCACTTCCAACATTACACCTGGTAATATCAGGTGTGCCCTCAACCTCCCCATGGCCACAAAAGATAAACGCTTTGTCTCTCTTCTAGATCCCAAAAACTCAGCCGACAGGGAAGCCCTGATTGCATTTTTTGATGCAATGAAGTATGCATGGGACACAGGGAGAGATGAACTCCCTGAGAAGAAGCTGACTGTCATCAAAAAGTCAAAGATGCCCAGCGAAATGAACTTCATCTTCGCTCACTTGATAAGCTGCATGACAGCGAAAACTGGGTCAACTGACCAAGCTTCTCAACTCCAACAGGCCATGGGATACCCACTGCTGAAGGGTCTCCACATTGATTGGGCAAAAATCATTTACGATGATCTGATGCTCAGGGTGGATGCGGCTGAGAGACCAACATGTGTTCCTTATCCCCGGTTTATCAGTGCCCTTTTCGAACAAGGCTTGAAAGATAAATACCCGAAGGTGGGCGACCTGAGACTCTCAAAGGTCGGTCCTAAAGTTCTTGATTTCAAGCCCCTACCAAACGA
This sequence comes from Saussurea involucrata, assembly GCA_033807775.1. Taxonomy (NCBI): domain Eukaryota; kingdom Viridiplantae; phylum Streptophyta; class Magnoliopsida; order Asterales; family Asteraceae; genus Saussurea; species Saussurea involucrata. The sequence goes on along the minus strand of CM066317.1, from coordinate 50,012,945 downwards.
GGTACGTCTCTCTAAACTCTTATCTATTCTCAATCCCCCAACTTCTTCCACTTCTGCGGCTACCTCAGTGGTAATCCCAACTGCTAATTCCCAGGCTGCACCCTCCACTCCTTCTCGAAAAAGGAAACACTCTACTACCCCACTTGATTCTCAAAGGATCAAGAAAACCAAGGAGCAACCCCCCAAGCATTCACATGCTGAAGACTCCACAACTCTTTATGTACAAGAGTCGCTGGATAGTTTTGTGGTACGCTTTGCCACAGCTGATCAAGCCACCCCTTCCATACCAACTTCAGCGTCTCTAAACGCTGAGGTTATAGACTTGGATATGAACCCCCCTCCTTCAGACTCTATAAGGTCTGAAGAAGTACTTCTCAGCGGATCCAATGCTGGACCCCACACCCAATCCCTCTTCTCAACCATCATTCCTCCCACTCTTTCTTTGAACACTCCACCTATATTCCCCCCATTCTCTGCAACAAACGTCATCCTCCACGATTCATCAGCTGGAATGTTACAGGGGATGATGCAAGAAAACTTAGGATCTGCAGGCACTTCTATGCGCCAAGGCACTCTAGAAGGCGACATGGAACACTTCACAGGTTATCAAAGTTTCGAGGACTTCACCAACCCGCCTGCAGGTATACAGAAAACCATACACACTCCTCTCTCTAAATCCCCAACTTCTGAGCTTTCCTTTGTTCACAAGTTATTAACTGTTGCAGGTCCTAATTTGGGAGATATCAACACCTCCCTGAAAGATTTGGTGACAAAGGTGGACTCACTCACCACCACTCTCACGGCTAACTCTTCAGCGGTTACAAACGCTGGAGAAAATCTCAAGACGCTGACCACTGAGGTTGAAAAGAAAGCATCCAGTGCTGATCTGGAGAAGGTGGATGGTAGCATTGGTCAATTTGCTACCACCCTCGTTGAAAACTCCACCGCCAACATCACTCTCTCCACCAACTTTACGGCCCTGTCCAGCGAAGTCACATCGCTGAAGACAGCGGTTGGTAATCTTCAAGGAGAGGTGTCGACCTTGAAGACGAATGTCAGCACTGCCATCGGTCTACTGCAGCAAATCCTCGACCGCCTGAATGCTGTTACTTGTGCTCCTTCGCACTTTACTCAGGTGGATCGAGAGGATCTTCAAAGAATCACTCCTACTATATCTGGCCTAGAAGACAGATTACGTAGAATTAAAACCTGTGTTGGGATCTCTGGCCTGGAAGACAGGGACCCAATGCACACTGCTGCTGCTGAAACTGCTATTTCCTCCCCCACTCATGTGGAAGAAGGGGAGAAGACTGAAGACCTTCCCCATAATGTTGAGGGGGAGGAGAAAAATCTTGAAGACCTTCCTCGTAACTCTGAGGGGGAGGGTATTGTTTCTGATGCTGCTGCTGCTACAATCGAGAAACCTCAAGGAGTTGAAAACCCTGAGGGAACCGAGAAACCTCCCTCTGTATCTGAGGGGGAGTAACTCGATGAGCATCTCGAAACTGATGCTGATGTCACCGTACCCTATGCTGATGAGGAAGAATCTGAAGCTGAGTAAGAAGAAGAAAATGAAGACCTCGATCTTGAGGACGATGAACCATCATTATCCCCTAAAAACGATGATGATGATGACGATGATGATGACTTCTTTTTCGTCCAGCCTAAGAAGGCCCCTGCTCAAAAAGGGGTAATCATCAGAGAATCATCAGGGGAGGGGACAAAGACAAAGCCTGCAACGTCTGAAGCTGACAAAAGGCAAGAACAAATGTGTTTCCTCTGAAGACAACTTGGCTATTCTCTTCAGGAAGCTAGTTTGTCAGGTAACATACACTTTATTTCCTTATACTGCATCCCTCCTCTATCCCTTATCAATCTGAGTTCTCTTCTCCATAAAACCTCTAAACACTTAAACCCCATTCTTTTCTCTATCTCCTTCTTTCCCAAATGATCTTACTTAAACGATCGCTGTGTTTCAGCTAGTCCTCTCCCCTGCTTGAGGATCCAGCTGAAGGTTCTCCTGCTACAACTCCAATAATCCCAGCCACAAGACCTGAAGAAATAATACCAGTCTTAGATCTTGCTGATACTGATGAACAAGAAGAAGAACTTCTCTCTCACAGAAACAGACCTTCCTTGGCTCCTCAAACGCTAAGTGAAGAGGATCAGAAAAAGAGAGAAGCAATGATCAAAAACCTTGAAGATCAGCGAATAATCCTTCTTCGTTCCAAAGTCATCCCTGACCCTAAGTTCAGACTATCAAAGAAGGAATTCATTGAACACCTCAAGGCTAAAAAACAGCTCGTTGATCGAAGGAAAGCTGAAGAACAATATAAAGTCTACGTTATCCAGCTTGTCCAACAATCAGTAAAGGATCATGATCTGAAGAAGACTCCCATTGATGTCCAACGTCAATTATGGGAAGACGCCCAAAAGATAATCGAAGAAAAGACCAAGGTATCTAACTCTACCTTAGAATGGTGCAAAGAAAGACTGCACTATTGATCTCAGGCAGCTAGAATCAACAAGGTGAACATCAGGGGAAGAACGACCATAAGCGTTCCTGTCGTTGAATTTGACATATTCATAGAAAATGGTACCAAAGAGACCATCTATGCTGCTACGATCAAGAAGTACGGTCTCTCTGAATGGTTGGAGATGCGAATAGCCATTCAGCGATCTCGCTCACAATATAAAAGCCATGTCGAGAAAATTATAAATTCTCAGATCGACTTGGTTTCATCTGCTGTGGACATTCCTCCTCCTCCTCCTCCTCCTAATCCAGCTCAACAAAGAAGGACCTCTGCAAAGAAAAAGATAATACCTTCAGACTCAGGTCCTCCTATCCGGAATGAAACAGGTATTGGTTTTTCACGAGATGAAGTACTTGGTCCTGAACCTGATCTCTCAGCTCTCGACACCTCCCTGCCCCCTGGTGAACGCTTCATTCCTGGAAAAGTCTTAAGCGAACCTTATAGTAACTTCTTTCACGACTACGATGGACGAGAACACTTTCAACGCATCTCTGAGCTTCCCATCACTCCCATCGAACAGCTCAGGGGTCTTGTCTATTGGTGTGAATTCAGAAAAGATCTTCTCGGACAATACATGAAGCCCCTGATCTTTACCGAAGCACAGAATAGAAGGAATCTTGGTGAAACGGTCCCTGACTGGATGATTCCCTCTACAAGAACCCTTGATGAACTTCTCATTAAGGAAGAACCTTTCTAGCTGATAGGATTCCTATGTAATTCTTCTATCTTTATCAGCTTACATCTTTTGTACTTGTTAATATATTTGTTGTACTTGTAATTTTTCCACTTCCCTTTGTAACTGTTGGTTTCCCGTTTTGCTTATACAAGATTATCAGATCTATTAGTTCGAGTTTATGTTTGATGCGGAAGCGTATTGAAGAACTAACAGGTATGTTTGATAGATTTAGAACACACAATATAAAGAAACAGTATAAAGATGATATCTTGAAGATTACTGTTGTTTTATAAATAAGGCAAGAATAGATTTAAGAACAGTTGAGTATGCAAAGCTTTAAGCAGATATGACTCTCGATGTGCGTAAGCTATGTGTTCTTGTGTGCCTTTTTTTGTAAAAACAATTGTGTATTTCCTATTTTTGTTGTTAGGAAGAACTCAACATGAGTCTTCCTTTTATACTACTACAAGGGGACCATAAAGCATAAGCTTTTGTTGATCGGATGGTATGAACAGTTGAACGTGTTGTATTTCATTTAATAGCGCAGACGTCTATGTTGTACTAAGCCCTATTGAGTCCACTCAGAGTTTGACACGTGTTGAAGTTGGACAGGGCAAGCTACCATGCAAGATGATGAACAGGTCAGGAACAGTAGCAAGATATTTCTTCAACAGTGGCAAGATATTATAAATATCTTCCAAGTCTTTAGCCTGAACCGCAGAGGCTCTGTCAAGGGTGACAGAGGTTCTGTGGTTGGTTCCTTGGTGAGCATTCTTCTGTAGATCTTTCTTTGGTCCTTTGTGAGTAGTCTTCACTGGGTTCCTTGTCTTCTGATGTTGTCCGCAGAGGTTCTGTGGTTTTGGTCTTCTGAAAGCGTCCTTCTGTAGTTTCTTCGGTCTTTGATTACTCTTGATCAAACTTCATTTGATTCTTCTGAGATGCCCGACAGAGCTTCTGTTGCACTCAGCAGAGCTTCTGTGGAAGTTCTTCTGTACTTAGCCATTTTTCAATACTTCTAATTTTTCAGAATATTGGAGCTAACAATTTCCCCCTAAGTATTGAAAAATAAAAGATTGAATTTATGCATTTTATCTTAAGTAATAAAAAGAGGTTAAACAATACCTCAGAGGATTATTTCTTTCATTTGGAATTTATGCCTGAGGCATTTACATTTGAGTACATTAAATGAACAGAAATAAACGTTGACAGAGGTTCTTTGAAGAGACTCAGATTTTTGCATTTGGGAAGTCGTCGAACTTTCTGTTGTCTTTTCCTACTTCCTTGAGTTCTTCATAGAATTTGAGGCGGAGATTTCTTAAGCCTAGTGTAGCATCAATCTCTTTGATCATCATCAGAGCAGATTCTTCGTCCATAAGCTCTGTTGCTTTGTTCTCCTCTAGTATTTTTCTGAACATGTTCAGAGTATGGGTTGTGTACTTCTGACAGTCCATTGTCACAAACAGTTTAAGTTGATCAACAGGATTCTTGAATACTAACCCGTACCTTGGAGTTTTGATGATAGAATTGGGTATGGCATTGGGTGGGCAGAAATCCTCTGGTGGTCTGATACTTAGAGTAGTCATGCCTAGATCGATGGCTAGTTGAAAGTCGAGCATGCTGTAGATTAGGAGCTTTTCACGCATCGCCTTTCTGAGAACTCGATAAGACCTTTGGTGGCAGTCGTCATTGAAGTTGTCTTTCGTCCATTGCAGAAGGTCAGGTAAGTCATAGGGATTGAGGTTTCGGATATCAGCATCAGAGAATTGATTCTCTGATCTGTCAGACCTTTTGACTTTCCAGATTGTATACATCGTATGAGGATAAGTTCTCATTTTAGAGTATTTACAATATATTACCTTCTTTATTTTGTGAATGGAGTAAACTTGGTTGACCGGTTTTGACTTTGTAGAGGTGAAGATGGCATCGAATTCCTTTCTGAGCTTCTGATCTCGGACATGAGCTGGCAGATCGCTCTGGAAGTGTTGTCTGTAGAGATAACTGTAAACTTGCTCTTTCATTTGTTCAATGGTTGGAGTAGTTCTTGGAATTGGTCTCCTTAGCTCATCCATTTGTCGAGTGATGTTTGCTACTTTACCTTCTGTTACCTTAGCTGTGGGATCCAGGGTTGGATTTTCTGACAGAGGATTCAAGTTGAATGCCCAGTCTTCCTCTTCGGATTTAGGAGTGACGAAGGCATTAAAGGCACCTTTCATCAACTTCTTTGTAGCAACTGGAATCTTCTTCTTTGGTTCTTCTTCTGTCATTATTCCCTTGCCTTTATCTTTTGGTTTTGAGGTTTCATAGGTTGGGTTTTGGATTTGTGTGGGTGGAACCTTTGTAGATTTGATAGTTGGAGGTTCTGTGGGTTTTGGGGTTGGATGCTCTGATGTTTTGGTTGTTGCCTCTGAAGGTTTGGATACTTCGGGTTGTGAGGACTCTGTTGGTGAAGAGTTTTCGGGTCTTGGAGGTGGGATGTCAAAACGCTTTGCTGATTGAAAAGCAGATAAAAATTCCATTCTGCGAAGAATGAACTATGCAGTGCGTTTTGGTCTTTGGGGTTTTCGAGCTATGGATTTGACTCTAGTTTTGCGCGGGATTGGTTGTGAGGTTGGTGTTGATTCTTTGGGTGAGGGTGGAGTTTGTTCTGAGGAAGAGGATGCAAGAGTGATTACCTTAGGTTTTGTGGTTAGTGCATCCTCTGCTGAGATAGAGGTGTTTTGCCTCTGTTGTGTTCCCTTATGGGTTTCTGTCGTAGAAGGTTCTGCAGTTTTCTCTCTAGTTTTTGCAGCAGCAGCCTCTGTTGTTTCCTTTGTTCTCTCCCCCTCAGGATGACCAGATGCTCCATCATCGGGATCATCCTGCCTTCTTTTAGCAGCAACTTCTGTTCTGCAGGTTTCTTGAGCTGCTTGCCTTGCTACATGTTTCTTCATTGTTTCAAGGTAGATTGCGATCGAAGTCTTGAAGGCTTTGGTCGCACTTTTCTCGAACTCTGCAGCTGTTGTTTTGGCAATGTTAGTGGCAGAGGCGATGGCAGCGGCAGCAGAAGTTTCTGTAGTTGACTTTATTTCTGCAAGGGCTGTTTTAACCTCTGTGGATAAGGTATCCACTTTGGTACTTAATCCTGTAAGCGCGCCTGAAGTCGAATCTGTAAACGTCGTGAATGAGCTTTGCAACTTATTCAATGTTTGAGTTACAGAGGTTACAAAGACTTGGAACTCATCCTTCGTAATATGTTCCTCTTGGGTAACCTCTGGAGGAACAACCCCTTCTCCAGAGTGAGTCCCAGTTCCTGGGACACCTTCTTTTACCCTTGTTTGTACGTTGGGGGTGGAAGGATTTCCATCTGATCTTTGAGAAGAAACATGAGTTTCAGTCTCTACAGAAGTTCTGTGAAGAACAGTGTCCAAATCCACTCCAGAGGTGGGTATCGGAATGTTCTTCTGTTGACTTGGAGACTTGTCTAGAGTCTCTTCGTCTTTGTGCTCACTACTTCTCTCTGAAAGAAGTTTTGGACCTAAATTGTGTGTGGCAGAGGAAACGAATTCCTCTGTAGGGTGTTCTAGTGTGATCTGGGGCGATGAATCATAAACTATAGGTGAGTCTCTCTGAGGAGACTCCCTAGGAATGGATTCCCCTGTTTCTGTGGGCGCAGAAGTCGAAAGAGTGACTTCTGGCTGTTTGGTTTGGGTAGGGATCGAGTTGTGCGACTCTTTTTCAATAACTCCTTCTGCAGCTAGACCTGCGGAGTTAGATGTGTGGGTTGCACTGGGAGGGGGTGAGGGATGTGTGCCTTCTGCAACTTCGGCATCTTTTTCTTTTTCATTTTCTTTTCCTCCAGACGTTTCTACCTTATCCTCTAACCTATTTTCTGTAAATTTACTTATTTGGACCTCTTCTTCTGCAGTCTCTTGTCTTGGCAGAAGTGAATCAAGAACCTCTGTGAAGTTGGGGTTTGCAGAGGTGGAACTTGATCCTTTTTTATTCCCTCTGTAATTGATTGTAGAGGGGAAGATGGTTTCTTCTTCTTTGATTTCCTTTTCTTCGGTTTTGGTGCCCCCTCCTCTGTAGATTTTGACTTTCTTTTTCTTTTGCAAGAGGGAGGGGCAGAGGGTGGAGAAGATGGTTCTGCAGGGGGTTGTTGGATAGCAGAAGCAGAGGCAAGTGGTTCCTCTGTAGGGTTCTTCGATTTCTTTCCCTTTTTCTTCTTCTTCTCTTTAGATCCCTCAGAAGACTTCCTTTTTGAAGGACAGAGGTCTTTCCTTATATTTCTGAAGTTCTTCTGGTTGGCCTTGTGTTTTGCCAACTTTATCTTCCATTCTTCCTCTGTAAGTCTCTCTATTACACTAACTCCTATGGGCATTCCTATACGTGGGGGTGTTACAGAATTGGGTTCAGGAGTTCTGTAAACCTTTGACAGTGGCCTGCTGTGCGGGTAGCCGTCCTCATGTTCTGTAGGAGTGTTCTTAGACATAGGAAATTGCTTAGGTTTGGGACCGTCCATTGGCCATTTTTGGATAAGGAGTAGGGGTTCGTAATGTACACTGAGGATTCGCTGGAACTGTAGAGGGGGCAACCAGTTGTGATCAGACATTTTGGCTTTCTGGGAGGCGATTTTGCGATCGATGGTGTTGATGATCTCTTGCATCATTATGGTGGCATAATCTAGGGGTAGATCATAGTACACACCATACATGATTGAGAGAATTTGAGGTGAGCTTTGATCGATGCTCCCGATTTTGCCCATGAGGCAACGATTTAGGATGGAGAATAAGGTATTCCACAGAGGGGGTAGTCTTGCTCTGCGGAAATCGTTCCTCTTTTTCAACTGTTGGTTGTACCCTAACATGTGCAGAAAGTCGACAAGTTCTTCATTTGTTGGTTGGGGGCATACTTTTTGATTCCCATGAGTCCTCTTGTTGGAAGGCCAAATTCTAATGAGAACATGGTGCGGTTGAACATCAGTTCAAAGCTCTTACTTTGGTCAGGTTTAGAAATGTAGCCTCTGATCAAATCGGTGTCAGCGTCATAACGGCAAGATTGCCAAAACTGATGTAGGTAACGTACAGGTATTTGTTCAACGGTTTTGCTCAGAAGAGGGTAAAGAAAGTAGTTCTCTAGGATGTTTAGCAGGATGGCATGTTCTTTGCCAAATGCCGTAGGAGAAGGAACAAGATAACAATTGTTTGATTTAATGGGAAGGGTTTGCTCGAAATGGTCATTTGAGAAAAATTGTTGCAGGTGGGTAGTGGGTACAAAGGATGCCTCGTCGCCGGAGTCATGTCTGTTGGCATCGGCGGCGGTATGTGAGTTGTGGAAGTGCTCAGAATGTACTGGAGAGAGTGGCGGAGAGTTCGTTGGTGAAACGTGAGTAGCTTTGGAACTGGAAGCCATTTGTAGGTTTGAAAGTTCTAGGTTTTCAGAAAGAAATAAGCAAGTTCGCCGGAGAAGATGAGAGAATAGTAAAGTTTTGAAAGTGATTTTTAACTTAGGTTTTATACTGTGGTAACGGATAGAATTCGGAACGGTGAAAATGTGAGAAAGTTAATAAAATTTGAGGTCCGCACTCGAGTTCATTCGGCGTGATGCAAGTTTCCAGGATGACGTGATATGTACGTCAATGAAAACTCGACACGTCATCAGAGTCAGTGACGACGAGACGTCGTGGGCGGCCATATTAAATGAAAAGCGCGTGGGTTTAAATTTTCACCACAGAAAAGTTACCGTTACAGATACAGAAATTCCCAAGTGGAAATCTTTACAGAGGCTCTGTGGGTACAGAAGCTCTGTGATTTTGGAAAACTTTTATCTCTGTATATTGTATCTTTGATGAAAAATCGTTTGAAAAACACGGAGAGGATCAATAAATCTTTAGTAGAGAGAAATTATCCTACAGAGGTTTTTGGACCTCTGCCAGAGCCAGCAGAGGCTCTGTGACAAGAGATTTCTAATAAATAAAAATTTATAAACATTTTTAATCATCCAAGTTTTTGATAAGTTTTAACAATGTATTTAGGACCTATTTGAAAGTTGGTGTCCTAGAAAATTGTAAATCTCAAAGATTTTGTGCAGCAGAAGTCATTTGAATGATTTGAGTGATCTACAGAGGTTCTTTGGTTGAAAGAACTCTGCGGCTTATGACTTCTGTCGCATTCTTAGCTCCCCCTTGACTTATGAATCTCTGTAGATTCAGCAAGGTCTCCTTTTTCGCTCCCCCTTGATCTAACAACCTCTGTAGATCAAGTGTCTTCTTCTGCTCCCCCTTGACCTATGCTTGGTTCAGAATAAGATAAGTTGTGCACAGAACATAGGTCAAGGTCATCAGAGGTTCTGTAGAGGTCGTCAGAGGTTCTGAGCAGACTTTACAGAAGTTCTGTGATCTTAAGAACTATTGAAGATTTAAGAATTTACATACAAAAATAAAAAATATTTACAAAGTATACAGTATCTATGTTATACTTACAGAGGTTTTGGGTACCCATATTCGTATGGGTCCTATTGTATGAAACGCCTTTATGCATTTGTCATACATACCAGAAATGAAAGACTTTTTGTCTTTTTGAGCATTTTGAACAGGTATAGAGCCTTTCATTATCCAAACCTTTTTCACCTTTTTACAAGTTTGATTAACTAATTTGTCCAACCTATGATCATGCAAAAATTTCGATGTTGAGGTCTGAAGTTTTGAAAACATATTTGGCTTAAAAGATCCTTTAAAATTAAATTTCTTGATCCGTTTAGCAAAAATATTCTTTTTCCTTAAATTTTCCTCAAGCATCTTTTGGAGATTAGGTTTGCATCTTTTCTCCAACATGATTTCAGTTGTTAAATTAGAGTCTTTTTGTTAGTTTGGATATTTCTGTTTTAAAAATCCTTCTCTCTTTTTCAAAGTCATTTTTTTGACTTAAATCTTGAAATCTTTGAACCTTTAACTGTTCAGATTCTTTTCTTTCAGAATCAGATTCTTTTCTTTCTTTTTCAAGGATATTCTGCAATTCTGAGATTTTACATGTAAGCTCCATAGACTTTGTTTCAAGAACAGTTTTCTTCTCTTCATAATTTCCTCTTTCATTTGCCACAATCTTTTCAAAATTGGAAATTAGTTTAGAGAAATTTAAACATTTTAGTTCAAGTCTTTTCTTTTCTTCATCTGACATAGATAAGTTCCTTTTTAGTTCAAGATTTTCACAGTTTAAGATTTTAACAGATTCTTCAAGTTTAGCAATTTTATCAGAGATAATAAAAATGCTTTTGTTCTTTTCATCTAGTTCTTTTTCAAGAGAAGGAATTATTTTGCGAAAATTTGTGCTGAGTTTTGAATAAAAAATTGAATCAGCATCACCACAAAATTTCATTCTAGACATTTTAAATGAAGTTTTTAACGACAGAAACAGTTTCTATGATGTTATCAGATCGAATAGATCGAAAATGGCAGTAAAACAGAATCTGATTGAAGGAATGAAGAACAAGTTAAAAACAGATAATTTCTATCACAAATCTTGTAAAAACGAGGATCACTTGATATTAAAAAAAAGCTCGGCTCTGATACCAATTGTTGGTTTCCCGTTTTGCTTATACAAGATTATCAGATCTATTAGTTTGAGTTTATGTTTGATGCGGAAGCGTATTGAAGAACTAACAGGTATGTTTGATAGATTTAGAACACACAATATAAGGAAACAGTATAAAGATGATATCTTGAAGATTATTGTTGTTTTATAAATAAGGCAAGAATAGATTTAAGAACAGTTGAGTATGCAAAGCTTTAAGCAGATATGACTCTCGATGTGCATAAGCTATGTGTTCTTGTGTGCCTTTTTTGTAAAAACAGTTGTGTATTTCCTATTTTTGTTGTTAGGAAGAACTCAACATGAGTCTTCCTTTTATACTACTACAAGGGGACCATAAAGCATAAGCTTTTGTTGATCGGATGGTATGAACAGTTGATCGTGCTGTATTTCATTTAATGGCGCAGACGTCTATGTTGTACTAAGCCCTATTGAGTCCACTCAGAGTTTGACACGTGTTGAAGTTGGACAGGGCAAGCTACCATGCAAGTTGATGAACAAGTCAGGAACAGTAGCAAGATATTTCTTCAACAGTGGCAAGATATTATAAATATCTTCCAAGTCTTCAGCCTGAACCACAGAGGCTCTGTCAAGGGTGACAGAGGTTCTGTGGTTGGTTCCTTGGTGAGCATTCTTCTGTAGATCTTTCTTTGGTCCTTTGTGAGTAGTCTTCATTGGGTTCCTTGTCTTCTGATGTTGTCCGCAGAGGCTCTGTTATTGGTAACAGAGGTTCTGTGGCTTTGGTCTTCTGAAAGCGTCCTTCTGTAGTTTCTTCGGTCTTTGATTACTCTTGATCAAACTTCCTTTGATTCTTCTGAGATGCCCGGCAGAGCTTCTGTGGAAGTTCTTCTGTACTTAGCCATTTTTCAATACTTCTAATTTTTCAGAATATTGGAGCTAACAGTAACCTTATACGAAGTTAAAAGAAAATTTTCAGCGAATATACTTTACTCCATCAGTACTCAAAAGATCCCAGAAAACAGTAAAAGGGACAAATATTTTATGAGTTCTTTTTATCCTTATGTTTTCATAGTTAGCAATTTTCTTTTTGTTGCTATGTCAATATCAAATAGGGGGAGATTGTTGATCCAAACCCTCAGTGATTTGATAATGACCCTTTAAGAAACACTTAGTGAAAATTGTAAGTAGACAATATGTATTAGAGTTTCACTATCGCTGATAAGTATTATGACTCTACAGTACCGCTGATAGGAAACTCATGCTTTTTAGATTAGACATTCAGCGAAACTGTTCATCCATAAAGCTCTGAGCCTGTTCAATACTTTTGGTGATCGCTGATAGTTTTAGTTGTTACTTATGATCCCTGAAGACAAGTTTCACGTCAACAAAGGTTCTACGTTGAAGTCGAAGATCAAGCCCAAGAACCAGCGACAAGTCTACTAATGAACTGATGCGGATATCAGCGAAGCCAAGATTTGTCCACTCAACGTGAAGTATCAAGTAGAAGACTTCAACGATCACTGAGATTTGTCACTCGCTGATAAAGTACTGTTCAGTAATCGCTGATCATGAAGTTTCTCTCTGCAAGTTACTTTTGTCTTACCTCCCTTGCACGCCTCCGTACGAAAATGTCAGAAAGGACATCCCTTTTATCCAGGATCGTACAACCAACTCTGATTCTACACTGTACATCATGCGGCTACTAAGGTTGTCTACAAAGGTCAAACCATGCAACCAATCAGCTGCTGCCACGTGTAAAGTTATACTACTGTGCATTAAATGCATGTAGTATATAAGAAGAACCCTACTTCAGAAATGTAGTGCTCGGCCATCTTCTTCTTTCTATCTCTTAGTGTTAGAATATTTCTCTTTAATATTCTTATCTCCTTTCTGTCTTAATTCTAGTGCAAGAAACTTAGTGTTCTCATAACTAGTTTAGATTAGGCTTAGTCCTTAATCTTGTTCCGCAACAAGTTGTAAATTGTTTGATTATATCAATAAATAATTTATAAAGTAAAAATCGTGTGTTTGTATTCAACCCCCTCCCCCCTTCTACAAACTTGTATAACCCTCCGGGACCAAGACATAAGTTCTGAACAACATGTTTAGAACTTCTGAACATCCTTCTGATTAAGCACTTCAGAACATATACTTGAACACTTGGACATTTTTCAACTTCTCATTCAGAAGTTCTGAGTCTCCTACTCAGAACTCTGAGCCTTCTGTTCAGACTTCATCACTTAGTAATCTTTGTAGTATTCTCTAATTAGAACTTCTGAGTCTTCTTTCTCCGAACTCTGAGTCTTCAGTTCAGACCTTAACACTTAGGCTTTTTGACAAACTTCAGTTCTAACACTTTCTGATGCTGAAAAGGTTGAAGCATTTGATTCTTTAACCATTGATCTTTTTGATGCTAAAACTGCTAAGAAAAAGGCAAATGCTCAAATAAAATCCCTTTCCTCTCAACTTCTTTTATGTCACTCTCAACTGGAAAACTTTGACAAAGTTAAGGCTGAGCTTGAAGATCTAAAATCCATCAACTTTATTCTTGCTAAGGAGAAATACAAAAAATTTAAACGTTTTCAAAAGGGGCAAGAAATTATGAGAAAATGGACCAGTTCTTCCAAAAATCTGGAAAAGATTTTTCAAGATCAGATTTCTTGTGATGACAAAACTGGTTTAGGCTTTGGAAAAATGAAAACTGATCAATCTTCAAAATCTCATGCTCCCACCTCATGTGCCTCACCTACTTTTTGTGAAACCTCCAATTCTAATTCTATTGGGTTTGTGTCCATGAATTCTGCCGATTCATCTGAAGCTTTAAAATTTGGAATGTTTTTAAAGGCAAAAGATCCCATTTCCTTTCTAAAGGAAAAGGCTCAAGATTCCAATGACTCTTCCAAACCTATCCATGACTTTTAAATTTTTTTGACTTTAGATGATGTATCCTCCTCTTCCAACTCAAACAAAAAAAATTCTATATCTGAAAAAGGCAAGTCTTTAAGTGCTGATTCTTTCTTAAAAATAAATTCCTCAAATCTTTCTAAAAATATCTGTGTGACTTCCCCCTACCGATTTTCTTCCCCGATCTGTGAGCCTCAAAATGTCCAATTCAAAGGAAAATATTTCTGTCCTCCCATTTTCTGAAAAAGGAATCTTAGGACCTGCACCCCAACTCTTTGTCACCTCATCAAAGTCTTTGAAGACAAACAAAAAGGGCAAAAGTAAGGAAAATGTCAAGTTTCTAAAAAGGTTTTTCCTCGTAGAAAATGCTATATATGTGGTGATACTTCTCATTTTGCCAAAGACTGTCTAAAAGAAAGCATTGACCTGATGGACAACAATTCTTCCTCTTCTTCAATATCTAATCCAAAAGAACCCACCAACAAATGGGTACCTAGGAAATAAATTCTTTGTGATTGCAGGTTCTGAGCTAAATGGATGGATCTATGTGGACCAGTATAAAAGTGACAAAACTGAAGAAATCATCAAGTTCATCAAGAAATTTGAAGTGTCAAATGGTGAACTTTTGGATCTCCTTTTTTTAAATCCTTCCAATTGGCACACTCACAAGTGCCAACCTCCTCTCTACCGACATCACTCTCCTTTATTACCTTTTCTCATCCATTCCACCATACCTCTCACCCCACCTTTTCTCATCCATCCCACCACATATATTACCCCAACCACATTTCTTTATCATATTACCATCCATCTTACCACCCAACTCTTCATCCCCTCTCTTACAACATCTATCAAACAACTTAAGTTAAAAAAATGTGATCATCGGTGAGAATCCACCGATCCAATCGGTGAAGACTCCCACCAAAATCTCCCCTATACCCTTCTCCAATAAACCTCCATCGGTGAGACACTCTATCTCACCAAAACCCTTCCTCTCACCAGAACCAACTTCCTATGTGCCACCTTCTAAAGATATTCTCTTTCATAATGGTGATCCTCCTACATCACCAAATCTCTCTCTTGGTCAGCAACCCAACTTTCCTTTTCCACAAAACCCTCCTACTACAAACTCCTCCAAAGATGCCATCCCAAACCATTCCTCCTCAAAACCTCCCCTCTTAAAATCCTCCAAACTCAATCTTTCTTGGGTCATCAAAAGATTGGAAGATGCACTTCCAATCTTCTTCTTTACCTTGAAGATTTCCTAAAGATGTTACCTTTGAAGATGCCTTGAAAATCTTGTCACAAAAAAAACCTACCGACATTCCTACCGATTTTCTACTGATTTCCTTCCAAAAATCTCTTCAAAATCGGTGGGAACCCTTAACATTTCGGTGGGTTTGCAAAAAAAAAAAATACCGATATTTCCTACCGAAATTACCACCGAAAATTGCAAATTTCGGTGGGTAGCCTCAAATTTTCGGTGGGGAAGACCAAATAAAATGTCGGTGTTTCCAGTTGTCCGTGGTGTTTCTTTTTCGTCGGACGCTGAGGGGGAGAAACCATCTGAGGGGTAGCATTATCAGCGTCCAACTCGAACAACACCAACCCTCAGTACTCATATTCAGTACTCATATTCAACATCCAACTTAAATTTTGGTCAAACATATGGGAACCGACGAACCAACCAAGGGGGAGCAGATCTGTCTAACCAATGTAACTAAGGAGGGGGCAAACCAAGACAAAGGAAGAAGGGTGATGGCTGCCGAATAGGAAGCTGAAGATGCTATGAGCAAGAAAGCAAATGCAAGATATGGGCAAAGGCATCCTGAGGCTATTTCACTCAAACTCAAACTTCATTCAAAAATTATCACCAAGTTGGATCTGGGCATATCTGTTTCCTCTATGATGGAAGTACATTCTATTTCATTCATATTGTTCATTCTTTATTCTTTCATTCATTTCATTCATCTGTAAATATCATATACACAAAAAAATGGACTGTGTAAAAAAGAACCCAAAAGAGTAAAACAGGGTCAACATGCATTATTCATTGTCTTACTCATGTTTTTTTAAGTATGGATGTCATCATCAAATAGGGGGAGATTGTTGGGTCATCAAAGATTTGAAGATGACTTGATCTCCTTACATACTTTGAAAAACATCTTTTATACTTAGAGAAATTTTAGATGGTTCTTTGTAATGGCTTAGTCATACTGTCAAAACTCGGTAAAGTCAAAGATCAGCCGAAATCAAGAAGAAGTATATCTACCAATGCGGATTGAAGATGGACTTCTCAACCTAAACTAAGTTGTCTCACCGATTGTCTCCATGAAAATCGGTGAGATACCAAACAGGAGATTTCCCCCTTTATCTCATTGCCAAGAAGATCTTCATCATAAGAGGTAACTTTGGCTATCCCACCGATTGTCCCAGTGAAAATCGGTGGGATCCTCAAAATTGGAGGATTCTCTCACAACATCCTTCCTAAGAAGACTTCCACCTACTTTGTCCATGACAAATCGGTGGGATTCTCAAATAGGAGGATCCTACCTTGTGTCCATGCTAAAAGGTTTTATCATTAAAGAAGGAATGTCTGGGTATGGAAGAAAAAGGTTCATTTGTCCTTTTTCCCATTCTTAGATATTGTCTCCATCAAACCTTTCTAGTATTGTAGGAAAAGACACATCAACTTTTGAGAGTCAAACCTGACATTCAAATGACAAAGTGACAAGTGTCCCATGCATCACATACTCATGGCACTATATAAAGATGAAGACTTCTCCATGCAGAACAACACTTACAACTCTTGAAGATTACTCTGTGCTCAAGACATTCTGCTTCTTTCTCTCTTTGAACTTTATAACTTTCAATCTTTATGTTTTAGAAGTTGTTTTAGTTTTCAGTATTACTTTGTGAAGATTGTTAGAATAGATTTTATCTATTCTTTCCGCAACAATCTATTTGTTCTATGTGTTCTATGTGTAATTCTTGATTTGAATATTTTCAATAAAAGAATTAATTAAAGTGAAAAAATTGTGTATTGTATTCAACCCCCCCTTCTACAATACTTGTTCTTGTTCTTATTAGCCATCTGGGACTAACACTAACCTTCACTTGGTGATAACCCGAACGTAAGTCGATCTTTGTGAAGCATCGCGCTCCTTGAAGTTGGTCGAACAAGTCATCGATCCTAGGGAGTGGGTACTTGTTCTTCAGGGTTACCTTGTTCAACTCTCGGTAGTCAATGCACATCCTCATAGTGCCATCTTTCTTCTTCACGAATAAGACCGGTGCTCCCCAATGGGATGAGCTCGGCCTCACAAACCCCTTCTCCAAAAGTTCTTGGAGTTGTGCCATCATTTCTTGCATTTCGGATGGAGCCAAACGGTAGGGAGCTCTAGCTATCGGAGCCGCTTCCGGTACCAGGTCTATTTTGAACTCTACTTGACGATCCGATGGCAAACCTGGCAAGTCCTTCGGAAATACGTCAGGAAACTCGCGTACCACCTATACGTTCTCGAGTTCCTTCTTTTCCAACTTCGCATTGATCACATACGCCAAGAAGGACTACACCATTTGACCAAACATTTGCATGCTTTCAACGTGGAAATGACTGCCACGTCTCCTTTCCGCCGTTCACCGTAGACAACCACATAACTCCAGTCCGACGAAGGAATGTGAATTAATTTCTTTTCACAAAGGATTATGGCTTGGTTCGCCACTAGCCAATCCATTCCAACTACCATATCGAATCCCCCGATTACCATTGGCATGAAGTCGATCGAGAACTTCTTTCCTTCGATTTCCATCACACAACCCCGCAAAATATCCCGAACTACCACCTGTCCTCCATCGGCTATTTCTACTACTATAGCTTTCTCTAGACAACTAGTAGGCACAGACAACTTTTGGCAAAAGGAGATCGACACAAACGAAAAACTTGCACCCGAATCAAATAACATACGCGTAGGTACGAAGTTTAGAAGAAACGTACCCGACACTGCGTCCGACGAAGCCTTTGCCTCCTCGGTTGACATCTGGAAAGCTCTTCTCGTTGCTCTCGGAGGTTCCACCTTCTGCCCTTCGCTTCCTCCCACTTTCAACTTCGGGCAGTCCCTTCTAATGTGACCCAGCTCCTTGCACTCGAAACACATTGGCCCCCTGACGGGACAAGCATTGATAGAATGGCTGGCCTTGCCACACTTATAGAAATTCCCCGGAACAAAGTTGCATGGGCCGAAGTGTTTGCTCCGGCACTTAGAGCACCACCTAGCCTCCCTCTTCGGGTCGGCTCCTCGATAATTGTTGTCGAACGTTCTCGGTTTCTTGAAGGGTACGGACTTCCCTTCCCATCTCCTTTTCTTCGACACTCTAGTAACTTCCTCCTTGCCCCGATCATAGGCATCCTCCACAAGTTGAGCTTCTTCCACCGCCTCCCGAAGGGTAGAGGCTTTGGACACTCAGACCATAGTCATCATGTCCGATGGAAGACCCTTGATGTACGCCTTAATCTTTTCTTTCTCCGTCGGGACTAGATGTCCCACCAACCCCAACTTGTCCATGAACAGACGGTTGTACTCCTTTACTGCCAAATTTCCCTTTTTCAAGTTCCATTATTCCTCTTCGATCCGGTCCATCGCTCTTTCATTATAATACTCTTCCAACACCTTTTTCTTGAAGGTTGCCCAGCTCAGTTTGGCCAACATCGCGGCCTCTAGAGATGTAGAGTAGACATTCCACCATGTGAGGGCTGCCCCTCTTAACATTTGAGAACCAAACTTCGCTTTCTGGCTCTCCCCACACTCACTAGTCCGAAATGCCTGCTCCATCCCCCGGATCCAGTTCATTCAGACAACCGGATCATCTGCACCTTTGAATTCAGGCGGTTGGCAACTCAGAAAAGTCTTAATGAGCAAACCTTCCCCGCTTGCCCAGTTTCCATTATCCCCAAACCATCAGTAGGAATTTCATGTCTAGTGCCCCCAGATCCGACCACTATGATGTTCTCAGTAACCACTTCGTGCCTACGGTTATTCGTATCCCTGTCTTCCATAAGTTTCAAAAGTTGCTCTTGCTGCTGAGTCATGGCCTTGTTCATGGCTTTCATCATTCGGTCCATCATTCGTGTCTCAGCTATTACCTCTTCCAAAACAGGGTCAGACGTTTCTAGGTCATGATGAGGGATATGCTCGGTTCCCCCTCCCAGTACGGTGTTAATCGATGGAGGTCTCGTTGTCGTTGTCACCCTTGGTTGATCGGTTGTAGATGCCATGGCATCATGGCCATCTACCCTACTGCGAGTATTAACCATTGAAGTCTGCCACACATTCGAAATTGGGGTGAGAAATAGGCTATAAGAATTTAAACATGAAGAAACATACTAATATATGCATCAATCATCATAACAATAGTAATCTAAGCATACTCACGTAATGATATATTCATAATAGCAGTAGCTAATTGAAATTATGAACATACTTCACATAAGGATTCTCGTTACCAAGGTCACAACTTTCAACTTATGCACTTTCGTCGACTCTAAGACCTTCCTATCTTAGGAGTTCTACCCAACTTACCAATCCATACTTAATCTTTCCAGCTTAAGTCTATGCATCTTAACGACATACATAGTTCACTTAAACTACTGCTTTGATACCAACTTGTAACACCCTAAAAACTGGGTAAAATTAAAACCTGCAGAATTATGGAAAAGATATATCTAACATAGACGAATCACCCAATAAATGGGGAAATGAAGTATGGCGTTTACAATACAAAGGAATGAGCAAATCACAATCCAACAACCTAATAATCTAAACCAACAAGTCTTAGATTATATTCGGGTGTTGTCTAATTGCTATCAAAAATCGATATTGAAAATCTATCATGCACGCCTCTATGTACTCCCAAAAATGCTATCATCCATCACGACTCTTCACTCAAGCCCGAGGAGCCCCTCCACTTGGAAGTCCTGATCAACACACCCAAGAGAAGAAGTGTTAGGCTAACACGATGAGAGTAAGAACTTAACAATTAATAATAAGATTGAATTCAGGTACAATAGAATAACATAGTGAACCCCAGGTGTCTATGGATCCATTACACTCAAACTACATAACCATGACTCTCACTTAAACCAATATCATGTTTACCAAAAGAGTAAGCTTTATACTCATGGATAGTAATAACACTCACCCAATGTGAGGATACTTTCATAAAGACACCATATTAGATATTGGAGTGTCATAAATTTTAAAGTAGGTATTTAGTCCTTAATCCAATATCAAACCTCTTTTCATAATGTTTACATCAAAATTCTCAAATTTATCAAACCCTAGATTTTGACCAAGGATGGTTAAAAATCATATTTTCTTAGTAAAAGTGTTCCACGACTATGATAATCCTAATGAAATCAAAGAGTGCCATACTTTTCATATTTACAAACCATTCTACCTATAAAAACCCTTTTTAGGTCAAACATGATAATCACCAAATAATGAATAATAAGATGTTGAATAGGTTAGAAATCATAATAAAATGAGCATTTAGTTTGTAAGATGAAGGAGAACTCACCTTATAGGGTTTTATAGAAAACCCAAACCCTAGGTGTAGAAGTGGAGAATCCTAGTAACTTGAAGAGACTTGGATTTTAGCACAAAAGCTTAGGATCACCTAACAAGAACCATTAATGACCATGAGACTTGGCGGTTGAAGGAATTTATGGAGGAAAGAGGATGAAAAGGTGAAACCCTACCTTTTTCTTGAGACAAAACGCCACTTGAAACTCTCCAAACCCAACAAATGATCCAAAACCCGGTTGCCTTCTTCTTATACCCCAATTGCGTCGACCGCGAGATTGACAAGCGACTATGCCCTTGGCATAGTCGCGGGGCACAATCGCTCGCGTTCCCCACCATTCGGTACACTCTGTGCGAGAGTGCCACCGCGAGAGTGACCATGTCACAATCGCATGGCACCGTCGTTGGACACCTCTCCACTCGCGGTACAATTCTAAGCGAGAGTGCCCTGGCGAGAGTGACCAGGTCACAATTGTCGGGCACAGTCACGGTCCCTGTACCGAGCCCCATTTTAGCCAACTTCTCTCTAAGCGATCCAACTCGATGCTACGTGACTTTTCATGCAACATAAAACCTTAAAATTTTCCATTCCCAAGTAATTTGGTTTTACAAATGAAACTAGAATTTACGGGGTGTTACATCCCGGACACTTTGTCCAGATAGTTTTACCGGAAGTGTCCGGTAAGTATTGATTTTCGGTAACTTTTGACAGGGAACATTTTAATAATTTGATTCCAGTTTTAGCAGTATAAATATACTTATAACTCGAATTTAAGTATATGATATGATTTGAGGTGTGATTTGATCTTATGTGCATGTATGCTAGTAAGTGTAATGGATCCATAGGCACTAGCATTAATTGATAAACGTAGAGTAGGCAAGGTATACTTGTTATTCTCATTTATATTTGGAAATGAGGAATAGACAAAGTATAATTGTTATTCCCTTTTCGTATTGTGACGTGAAAATGAGAAATAGACAAGGTATAATTGTTATTTCCGTTTTTCTATTGGGAGATGAGAAATAGGCAAGGTATAATTGCTATTTCCGCTTTTATTGGGAGATTAGGAATATGCAAGGTATAATTGCTATTTCTACTTCCACTTCAAGAAATAGGCATGGTTTAATTGTAATTTCTTAGATATGAGTTGTAATCTAGAATCAATAGTGATTCGTAGTGTTGCTCTTAACATGATATTATGACTTACTTAGTGTTCGTCATGTTCTTGGAATCGGGTATGATTCCCGTCATCGAAAGATGTTATATGTACGGTAAGAAAGTTTGCGATCAGGTTAATTTATATGCTTTGTTTACAAATTTGGTTTTCAAAGCTTATAAAGATTTTGATATAAAAATTGGATGTTTTCACTAGGCGCAAGCCTAATCTTTTCAAATTAAATTTTCTTACCAGGTACTAGTTCGGGAAAGGATATAAAGGGATAAGTGAAGAGGGGCATCAGAGTTATGCTTTTTGGAAACGTGATGGAGAAATTAGTGTCATCGATGATATTTTGGAGATATTGTAGACAACCTTATAATCTGATTTTGTTGATTTTGGACTAGATTAGTTGGTTGTTCACAATAGATCATTTGTAATTATGAATATTGCCACTAATTCCCCAGTTGTGAATGAAAGTTTAGAAAGTGTTGTAGTAAACTCTGATTATTTTTAAGGTTTAAATTTATTGTGAATTTTGGATGTTTCATATGGATACGATATTTGGTCTTTACCATTATATTACTTGAAAAGCGAACACTATATTTGGTGTATACTTGCACCATTATTGTGCCACATATTACATGTGAGTATTTGTTGTTATCACATGCACATTCACACATGGAATATGTTTTTATGTCTTAATATTCATAGAGATTCCTTTGTGTTCTCAATGATTGAATGGAAGCCCTAGGAGAGTGAACATTAAAAAACTCATTTTCAAAGTACATTTGTTGTACTAAGTGACTCTGTGCTACTTACAGGCTAATTCTTTCATAAGAATTGTTAACAGTTTCATCTGTTGATTCAAGGTTACATCTCATTCTGAATTTGAAAAGATTCAGTATCATATTTTGGAATTGACGGATGGTTCTTATGTTCAAGAAGATCATATATTCATTCAAAGTTGAAAGTGGTGCTGATCAAAAATTGAAAGAAAGTTTGATGTGAAACATTGTTTGTGAAAGAGAGTTTGATGATCATGATGCTTATAATCACCAAAGAGAGAGATTAGTAAGAAAGGGGGAGATGATTTGAATAGTTGGTTTCATTTTCTAAAGAAAAGAAGATACAAAGTTCGTTGTATTATCATCTTTAAAGATGATTATTTGAAGATGGTTTTTTGATTAAATTACAAAAAGGGGGGATATAATATCAAAGTTAGAGATTTATGATTAGATATTGGAAAGTGTTGAAGATTTTGTGTTTCAAAGCTGTGAAGAATTAAGACTGTTGATGACTTGATAGTTTGTAATAGATAGATTATTGTTGACAAAGAGAGAGTTTGGAGATAAAAGAGAGAATGTTTTAGAGTCAAAGTAGAAAATTTCAAATAGAAGATATGTTTGAAGATCTTTCGGAGCTAATTCAGAAGACTATTATTTTGGAGGAGATTATTTGTTATCAATATGGTATATGGGAGAGACTATTAGTTTGAAGAAGATCATTGTTTTAGAAGAAGGGGGAGATTGTCAAAAGAAAGTGTTAGGTGTTATGAATTTGATACAACATAAAGATATTGTTGTTTTTAAAAGAAAAGGGGAAGATTGTTAAAAGATGAAAATTGATGCTTTAAAGATTTGGGAGAGATTGTTTAATGAAGAAATTTGTCAAAGAAACATTTGAAGTTTTGAAGTCTTGATCTTTGCGTTAGGGCTGAGCAAACGGACGGGTCGGGGCCCAAAACCCGCCACCCGATCGGGGATCGGGGTTTAGTTCTCCCACCCGAAATCCGTCCGATATACCATTCGGATATCGGATATCGGGTTGATCGGGGATCGGTTCGGGTCGGACGGGGACCGCGGATTTGGGCCTGCCTTCTGGGCCCATTTTTTAGCCCAAGGTTTGTTGAGTTCACATTTCAAAAGTTTTCGGATGCTATGCACTGTGTGTGTGTGTTTTTTTTGTTTGAATTAAAAGTGTGTGTGAGCTGTGTGTGTATGTGTATCAGCTATATGTGTGTGTGTTTAATTGTGAGCTGTGTGTGAGTGTCTTTATGTGATGTATATGTGAATTGGGCTAAAAAATCTTGGGTTAAAAAATGGGCTAAAACATTGTGAATAAAGGGGAAATGGGGAATATGGATTAGATTTAGGTTAGAAATTAGAATAAGAGTATAAGACAAACTGATATTTACTTATTATAAATTAAAAAAAATAATTAAAAATATTATATTTTTTAAATAATTCGGATATTCGGGTCGGTCGGGTGGGGGAAACCCATCCCCAACCCGATCCTACTTACCCGCAACCAAATTCGGGGATCGGGCCATTCGGATATTGGGGTTCTCGGGTTACGTTTTTTTGGCTGATTTTCGGTTCAGGGCGGGTCGGGACGGTCGGGTTTATCGGGTTCTGCTCACCCCTACTTTGCGTTCTTAAATCATGAACTGGACTTGAATCTGAAACAACAGATCCATATTTTCACTCCAGTGCGGTACAAAAACTAATCCGACCCAAACAACCTCTAATCATAAGTTTAGAGATACAAAATAGACCAAAAAACATAATTCACTCTAAAAAACCCGGTTCACAAGCATATTAAAACCGGGAACGTGGCTCTTTGTTATCAGAATTCCACGGCTCAGTTGTTGGTCAGTGGTCTTTATACCCTACTTTCTCTCAAAAGCCTTCTTCTTCTGCTTCCGTCTTACGATCAAAACACAAAGGGTTTTTCGTCTGCTTTTCTCTCCGAAAATGGCCGACGATGACTTTGATATGGACGCCGGAGGGTAAATCTTTGCTATGTAACAATCTCTAATTCATTATTCCTCTTTCGTATATGATTATCTCAAACAATATTTCGATTTTTTCGTTTTTATAGATACGACGATGAGCCAGTCGAGCCCGAACTCGATGTAAGAAAAATGTGTCTGTATTTTGATGAATAGTTTCTGTATGGAATGTATTACGTACAATTTTGAATGGTTTATGTGCTGAGTTTTGTTAATAATTCAGGAAGGGGCTGAGGAAGATATTGATGCAGATAAACAGGAAGAAGATGTTCCAGATCCACTTCTAGGTGACAATGAAGATAAGGAAGAACCGGAAGCTGTAGAAAAACCTAGAAAGACTATAAAATATATGACAAAATATGAAAGGGCTAGAATTCTTGGTACTCGTGCGCTTCAAATTAGGTTTGTTTTTCTTCTTTTAGTTTTTGATAATTTATTAACAATTGACAAATAATAACATGTGATTAGTTTGAACCACAATGGTTGTGACTTTCTGGTTAAGGCCCTTGTTGGTGGAATATCCCATCGGTTCGAATGTGGCCACCGAGGTTTAATCAATCCTCATGTCTTACGGTCATAATTTGCCAAGGGATCTTGGAGGATGTTGGGGAATACTTTCTTTATTAGTTGTAGTTATGTTGAGATAACTTTTGACATATGAAGGTTTTCTTGGTTGATATGTATGTGCAGCATGAATGCTCCAGTGATGGTTGAGTTGGAGGGTGAGACTGATCCCCTTGAGGTAATGTTTCTTTATTCTCATTTGAATACTTTCTTTTGCTGTTGTATAGTTTGTGAAACAATTAGGAGGTGTTTGGTTGGTTTTCCAAGTTATGTGTGGATAAATTAATTTGTGGTATAGATTGTGAAGGTTTTTTCATAGGTAGAAGTAGGTGCTTTTTTAATTGTGAGATACAGGTTTGGAAAAAAAACTTGGCTCTTTGCATAAAGCACTTCCTAGAAGATTACTGAATAAGCCACTTTCTATATCATTAAGCCACTACCAAACAGTCATGTATAGCTTACCGAATAAGCAGTGAGTCTCATTAAGCTCACTAAAGGGGCTGTTTGGTTGGTTTTCCATTAAGTTCTGTATTGAATAAAGTTGTCTGTGTGGATTAATCTGTCTGTATAGATGGGAAAGGTTTTTGTTTGGGAGGGCTTTTTCTTGATGGAAGCAGCATGTTTTTAATTGGGCGAGACATGTTTGGAGTTTGGACAAAACTTTGCTTTATGTTCCTAAAAGCTTAGTGAATAGGTCACTTTCTATATCATTAAACCACTACCAAACAGTTATGTATAGCTGACCGAATAAGCTACGAGTCCCATAAAGCTCATTAAGCTCCTAACAAAAAGGCTACAGGCCCTTAATCAATCCCCCAAACAAAAAAAGGGCAACACCTTTCTACTTGTCATTTTCATCGTTGTATCTATTTGTGGGGCCTTTCCACTTCTACTGAAACACTAGTCTTAGTTTTTTTTCTTCTTTTATTAGTAGTTGCAAGTATTGCACTTTGTTTTTTTCTTTAAATAAGCAAATTTGTATAGGCTAATACTTCCTCTGTTCTACAATAAATATCTACCATTTCTTTTTTAGTTTGTGCTAAAATAAGTATCCACTTCTAAAAGTGCTTTTCGATTGTGCCCTTAATTATGAGATGCGAAAATTCATTGCTTCCTATATTATCAATGTTGGATGTTTATAGCGAATGTTGCTACAATATAGAAAGCTCTAACCCAGAAAAAAGCTACAAGCGTGCTATAACAGCAGCCGAATATCAAACTAAATTTTAATATATTCATTTATTATAACCGTGTATATTAGAATAAATTAACACCCATTAGGCTACATCCTGCGAGAAGTAGTTCTTGTATAATGCGATCAATTATTAATTTTTCTTGTAATAATTTAGTGTCTACTGCTTTACCTATCATATTTGGTTATGCAGTATGTGTTTTCTTTTCTACTTGATCCAAATGGTGTTGATGCAATTCTCAAATACCTAAATTTTCGTTGAAGGTTTTGAAAGTACATTAGAAATTGCATTTTCATGCAATTTACTTTACCTAAACACCTCACAAATCAAGTGGTATTTCTTTAATTTGTTAGATTGCTATGAAGGAGCTTAGACAGCGTAAGATCCCCTTCACCATTCGTCGATACCTGCCTGATGGAAGGTAAAGTCTTTCACATCAACATCATTAGCTTTTTTTAATGATTTATGGTTTATATTTTCTTAAGAAATTATTGTTTTTTCAGTTACGAAGATTGGGGAGTTGATGAATTAATTGTGGAGGATTCTTGGAAGCGACAGGTTGGTGGCGACTAGTTTCTTTGACCACGTGCACCGATCGAAACACTCTGAATGTTGTGTAGTTTATGGGTATCTTGATACAAATGGTGGACTTGAATTGTTCAAATTGTTGATGATGTTTTGCAGCAGTTTATGGAGATGATTGTTTTGTCATGTTATTTGTCTTTTCTTACGGAAAATACATTATGAAAACCCTATGACACCTCTATTTCCAATTAAAAATGGTTATGAAAACCCTCTGCCACCTCTATTTCCAATTAAAATTGGTTATGGGCCTCGGAACCGGCGAAGAACTGGGACTGTTGTCAGTCCTTGACCGGTTACGACTTCCATCCAAAAATAAGGCTTGCCCGCGACCAGCTATATATTTTAAATGTATTTTAAGTATGTTTATAAATAAAATGTATTTATTAGTGTTTGAGTGACCCAATTATAATAAAATGTATATTTTAAAACGTAAGTATTTTTTTTAGTGTATTTAATTGACTAAATTCTTTAAAACTTTTTTTATAATTTAAAAATCAGTTAAATTAAAAAAAATCAAGTGGGACCGGTTGTGCCTTCGTATTTTGGTCAAGACCAGGACTGATTATAAAAACACTATTTAGGATCGAGGCTGATTTGGGCCCAATTTTGGCCATCTTTTAACCTAAACCAAATGAACCCAATATTTTCATCATTTAACATTTACTTTGGAAAACATTTTGAACATACCACTGATCTATTTTTCCAAAACTGCAAATGAAAAAATTCAATCATAATGTGTTTTGTGGATTGAATAAAACAAAAATTATCAACATGACATCAGACTGATACAAAATAGGTGATTTTTTGTGGATAAAAGCCTAAAAATCAGGGTTGAAACGAAGATCAATAAACTACCTGTGTCAATTAAAATTCTAAAACCTTCCACAATTTTTTCATCTACAAACTTAATGCAAGAACAATCTATAAAATTTAATTCTTACACTTTGAAACAAAAAAACCAATGTATGTAATATATTCTTAATGCAATACAAAGGGTTTAAGAGAAGAAGAGATAATAGGGTTTAGCAAGGCATATTATGTTCATCTATTTTCCTCATTCACTTCACTTGTGCAACACACTCTTTTTCGGCAATTTTGTTTTTCTTTGGGTATGTTTCTGCAAATCATACACACACACACACATGGCATGAAAACGTTTAGTCATCAAAAGCTAAAAAAACGAATTCAAATGTAAAGGAGAAAGAGGCCGCTTACCTTTTGTCTCTCCAAGGCCTCCACATCCGTTCTCTCTTTCCAGTTGCTCTTACGTAGTTTGATCGGCCGATTACCCACATATTTTCCTATAATCATCCACACAAACACAAACTCTTAATCATTTGACAACTATTTAAATGTTAACGAGTAAAGATGTTGGTTGTTACCGTTCATTTCTTTAAGAGCAGCAGCAAGATCGGTTGGGTTGGAAAAACTAACAAACCCATAGCCTTTTGTCTTGCCTGTTCGCTTATCTCGAACGACCTGACAATAAATGAGAGTTGCCAATTATTTAGGTGCTAAATATTAAGCAACATCTTTTCAAGCAACAAATAAAAAAATTCAATGGGGTTCATAAACTGCCTTAGTTGATGGTATGTAACAACATAGTTTTAAAGCTTGTGAGTATTTGAGCACTTGTGTAACATCCTCACATCACATATGAAAAAATATGTAATAACCGGGTCTTTTTGTAAATAAATGAAGATTGTGGGCTTGGGGGTAAACACCCATAAGTGAAGGGGCCTTTGTGTAAAGTGCGAAAGAAGGGTTCAAATCCCCAAAGCCCTACTCTATTTTCTCATTCTCAGTGGTTTGCGGCTAAGCTTTGTGTGTAAAGAAAGGATCACCGATTTTGGAAGGAGAGCTTGGGTGTGGAGGAGCTTCGATTGTGGATTCAGCATCTCCATCAAGGTATTTGCACTTCCCTAATCTCTTGCTGATTTAAAGGAATTTATGTAAGTGTTTAGAGATTTTGTTGGAACTGATAACCCATTTGAGATAAGGGTTTTCTTTTGCAATCTTTCTATCAAACCTGTGTGAGGAAGGTAAACGACTGTTGTATTATCGGATTCTAAGGACCCAACTACTTTAGAGTTATTGAGAAGATTTGAGAGTTTTACCAGTTTTGGGTTCGACATCGTATCCGGAATCACCACTGTCCGGATAAGTGTCCGGAGAGTGTTATCCGGGAAGTGGTGTCCAGGAGGTGGTGTCCGAGAAGTGGTCCGGAAAGTGGTCCGGGAAGTGTCCGAGAAGGGGTTCCGGATATGCACAGTGTGTCATTTCTGGTAGTTCTTTAGTAGCTAGTATGACAGGGGTAGAATGACTTATCTCTTGAGTAATGATTGGAAATGTAGGTGCGGTGTAAGAGTAAGCGAGAAGTTAACTGAACGCCAGGTGAGTCTTTCTAAACCGAAGCTTGGCGATACTTGATTTGGTTACTTGTTCATTATAACTTTGAACTGCATGTTTGTACGTGGCTTATTTATGAATGCTAAAGAGGCAATATTATGATTGCTATGGGGAGTGTCCCCCACACGGAATAAATGAATATATTCCGACCATGTGTAGGGGGCGGGTGTGTGCCCTAACTCTATGTCACAAGTGTGTACGTGACGGTATACGTGTATTTGTTTTAACTGATAAGGGTCTAATTGTTTATTATTTCGCGTGAACTCTTTTAAATTGTCATGCGTGGCATGAATGTTGTTATTTGAGGGATCTTACTAGACCTTGTGGTCTAACCCTCGCTTTTCAAACTAAAACCCCTTTTCAGGTAAACAAGTTTTAGAGGGTCTCGAGAAAAGGGCAAGATGTGAGCGGGAGCTTGCGTCTAGTGGAAGTAGAAGACTTGCCCTTTATTAGAATTAGATACATTTCTCAGCTGTAACTAGGATTGTTTCCGCAAACCTCAAATTTTTGAATTTTGATATTGATATAGTGTGGGCCATTTTGGCAGTTTATATCATTTTTATATATTGTGGTTGTTGTTTGGCCTTTTTTTGTGTGGGTTGTTACAAAATATAATTCTTTTTCATTTCAAAAGGGGTAAACCAAAACAAGATATACGCCAATGATCCAAGCGGAAACACATTCACATGGCCGAGGGTTAATATCAACAATGGCTGATAAAAAGAGTTGGAAATCACGAATGAGCTAAACAACATAACTATGTCTATATTTACACAAACAAGCACAATATGTGTCTACACATCATATAAACAAGAAAACCCCTTTGAAACTACATGTAATTTATCGGGGAAACTTTGTTTATTGAATAGAACAAGATGTATCTAATTTAGAAAATCTGTTGAACCTGTGCATTTTTAAAGGTACGAAAAGAAGAATTTGGTATGAACTTGTAGAATTAATGCACTTTGACATGAAGAACAGTGAAAAGTCTCGGTTGATAATGAAGTTTGATAGTCACAGAAGGAACTAGGTGACTAAAATCTTCATTTTTTCGCTTGATAAAAAAATGGATATTGAATTCAGTGATAGAGATAGCATCAAGTTAAAGCTGAGACTAGAGGACACACCCATTCCCGAATCCACTTCAATTAAATCCTTTTCGAAGGCACGAAAGTTCGCATTTTATCTTTTCTTCAAGCTTTCGCTTGTATTTTCATAGAGTAAGTTTAGTAATCACTCTCTAATAAAAGCACTCGATTAGCTTGCAAAAGTGCTCTTCTTCCCGGTCCAAGACAGACCTTATCTTCTCTTGATCCGGCCAAGAAATAGCACTTTAGTCTGAGTACCCTTTCATGTACAACCTCTTTTCCTGCTACACTGTACTTACTCAAGGTTACAATTAGGACCTCGATATGGGTTTATTCTGTTTATCTTTTCAGAGATTATGTTCCTTTTTGCTCTTTCGGGCTTCTTCTCACCGGTAGAGATCGGAGGTATTTGGCCCCAAAAGGGGATTGCGGTTTTAGATCTTTGGGAAATCCCTTTTCCTTAAATTCTTTCCTGAGTTCAATCAAGCCCCTGCCCCCTTACCTAATAGATGCGGGGGGGGGGGGGGGGGGGGGGATCTGCTAAACACAGCCCCACTCTAAGTTAAGGGGTGATTAATTAAGGGACTGATAAGTTGCATCAGTGTACCCCTACACTCCAACACAGAGAGTTTAAAAGGTAAAAAAATAGTAAAAAAATTCAGAATTTGAGAGGCCAAGTGTCACTATTGATCAATGGTTGAGCTTTAGAAATATTGACTGATATTATTATTTCAGTTCCTTGGATTTGCTATTTCTTTTGTAAATGTAAGCGACTATTGAAGTGTCACCTATTTCAGGAGCTTCCTTTGCTTTACATGTTCTCTCATTGCATCAGTGAAAAGAAACATGATGTTAAATGGTGTATCCCCTAGGCCCTTCTACACAGCATCATGCTAAAATTGCTAATTGTTTTTGTATTCCCGTTGAGGGCATTCAGCAAGTAAAAGTACACTTCAAACTAAATCTTTTATATATCCCTCAATTCCCGACAACCTTTTATCCATTAGTAACATAATTAAATATATGAACGGCACAGTTACATTCTTCCATACATTTTGTATCTTTCAAACAGACTTCTTACAAGATTTTCCACTAGATATTTCTAGACTACTGCAAATCTGTTAAGAGTGAGTTCACATCTAGGGATGTTTTCTAACTTCTAGTCTAGGGCCTGGCCTGTCCTGACCAAGTATGTTGGTTGTTTGGAGTAATTTGCTACTTTTCTTCCTCGTTTTTTCCTAGTGTTACATAACATAACATATTTTACATCTTTTGGTTGATGTTTTTGCTTATATTAAAATTAGTTTGGCACTTCTTTTCAAACCCGTTATAATGTGGACTTAGGATTTCACTATGTTATATCAGTATGGCTGATATACACAATTGAATTGTTGAAATCAAAGATAAACGTTTGTTACATTTTTTATCAAACCATCCCTTATCTGTTTTGGGACTTGGGAGGATGCATGTTACGAATTGGTGGTATGTCTTCTATTGATTTAAAAAAGAAAACACCTTATCAATTATCATGTCTTTTTTCGAATAAACTCACCTTTTTAACATTAACCCATTTTATTTTTATTTTGTACCATGTACAAGTCTTT
Organism: Saussurea involucrata; assembly: GCA_033807775.1. Classification (NCBI taxonomy): domain Eukaryota; kingdom Viridiplantae; phylum Streptophyta; class Magnoliopsida; order Asterales; family Asteraceae; genus Saussurea; species Saussurea involucrata. The sequence goes on along the minus strand of CM066317.1, from coordinate 49,981,330 downwards.
CATCCTAGGTTGACCAAACTTCATTGTATGACATATCCACGGCACATAATGATGCATAAAAATGTACATAATGATCAAACATAGATGGTACATAGTGATGCTTTAGTTAAAGAAACCGACCTTAGCCATGTTGAATGTAGGAAATCGTGAGAAAGCTTTAGAAAGAACATCATCATTAACCTCATTCCCGAGATCCCCACAAAATAGACGATAATCATCTGCAAAACATCACTACAATCATCAAGAAGAAGACATTGCTATCAGCAAATTACGAGGCAAAAAAGATCATCATGAAAATACAAACATTAGCAATGGTAATATGTCCTTTAAAGCTATAAAAATTAGATTGGCAACCAAAGCAAAACATGGTCATCCATTTATGTTTACGATGATCAGATGACTCACCACCACCCAAATGTATCAACAACAAGATGCAACCCATATAAAGAGAACTCCAACACATTGAAGACTTAATTATTGTTTCTCCTTTTCTAAGCATACAACTAATATGACTGCATTTTCTTTTTGTTAGTTGAAAACTAATCACTATTCCTCTCATTCTATACTATTTGTCATGTATATATTTCCACATTTATGAAGTGGCAATGCAGACTTCAAATATTTGAAATTTCTCTATAAATTATCTTATTTGTTAAATGGATGCAATAACATAAAACTTTGAGGTCAATATTGCTTGATTTTAACAGAGATATTGTAAATCAAGCTGTGTTCCTTTTAAATGCTTACTCTGGAAGCTTCTATTTCTGACATTGGTGAATAAAGAAATTTTAGTTTCCAATGATAAAATTCTAAGTGTTCATTTTAAAGTTAAATTGAATAATAATTATGTGTAACTGCCAAGTTATAGCTATTTTAGTAATAATTACGGCACAATGCCACATTAAATATTAAAGAAGCATCTCTATTAAGTTCGTTAAATTGATCAAATCAATTCACAGTAAACAATATTAGTTCAATAATCTATTTTCTAGTACTCTAGATGGACGATTACAGAGATTGATACACAAACAGAACATACATATATAATTTATTACTATATACATACTTATTATGTTACAGTAACACAAGAAATAAAAACTAAAGAAAACATTGGGGATAGAGGTGTTGCAATTGGGCATACAAGGCATCAATTCCTTTTTTTTATTGCAATTAGGCGCACAAGGTATCAATATTCATTTTATTGCAATTAGGCGCACAAGGTATCAATAAAGTGGATTATTTCATTGATGATGAGTTTGCATAATATAGCTAGCTATTTCTTTAAGTACACTTCCCTTGATAGGTGTTTAGTACCCAAACATTCAAGGGATATAGATTTAGTGTTTCTGTGTTCTGATAAAGACAATATACATGATCACACAAATAGATAACTAAGAAAATATGAACAAATGTTGTTGACAGATAAATAAAACAAGTGCTGTAAGTGAACCATACTTTCTGGCCACTCTGCCAATGTTGGATCCTCCCAAGCTAGACCAGCTGCTTTACGAGGTATTGCTTTCTTTTTTACCTCTGCTTTATGCTCTACTTCACTGCTTGCAAGCGCAGCCTTCACACTTTCTAGAGCTTCAGGTGTAATTGTCTGTGCATCCCTTTGAAATAACTGTTGCGCCTATTCACCCAAAAAATCAACATTTTCCTTTAGTTTTCAAGGCGGTAAATCACAAAATGTTAGATCACAAGTCCTCTATTACTTTGATCTTACATGACAAAAGTTTACTTCATTAGGTGAATGTTTTCTACTAAAATCAATCAACATAATTTACTCAAAAGATGGTGTAATGATAATAAGTTATTGCTCCTGTCCAGATTGTCAAAGTTCATTTGCACTCAGGGGCAGACCTATAGAGGGGGGAGCAGGGTCCCGTGCACCTGCTCAAGTTTGGGTACGAAAGGTGCACCCGCTAAAGTTTGGGGGTGCTCCGGGATATTTGAGAATTCAGAGGGTTAAAGGTGCACAAATTAAAAAAAAAATCATTTTTGTTCATCTTGAGGGTGCGTTTGGTACGCAGACCAGATGGGACGGGACGGGACAAAAAAAAATAGTACTATGTTTGGCATGACATGGGACTAGAACAAGGTGGGATAAGGTGGGACTAAAATCCATTTTCATGGGACAAAATCATACATTTTTTGTTCCACCAAAAAAGGTGGAACAACATGGGACTAAACTTAAAATGACGCATTTACCCTCCACACAACACAAAATCTGAAATCTAAAACTTTTCAAATCGTACCTAAAACACTCCACTCTCCCAATCTAAAACCCTATTTTTTATCCCAAATTCTCAGATCTGAAAAATACAACTCTCTCAAATCGAACACCTCCAAATCCTCCGCCAAATCAATCATACCCTTCCCCTCTCAACTCGAACCTCTCTCTCTCTCTCTTCAACTTTCAGACCTGCTTTTGAAGTTTGACGAGTAGGAGATGGGTGATGGTGGAAAAAGGATTTGAATGTGGTAGCAAGGAATGTTAGTGATGGTTGAAGAAGAACATCCAAAAGAAAATGAGGCGATGGTAGCGACTGTTGCTTGTAGCAGAGGAGGAAGAGGAAGGCATTGATTTCTTTTGATATGCAGGGTTCGAAGGGTTGGAAGAATGGAATTTGGGGGTGTTTTTAATTTAATTGTAATTCTGCAAACATGTTTTAAAAAATTATATATTATATAGAATTACATAAACGTGATTTATATACTTTACTTTAATTTTGATGTCAAAATTATTTATTATTTAATTAATTTATGTTATTTATAGTTATTATGTGATAAAAAAATATTAATCTACATTTTAGGGTAATTTGGTCATTTTAACAGTTTTGTCCCGTCCCGTTTTTGTCGTACCAAACGCAGAACAAATAATTAGTTCTGTCCCGTCCTGTCCAGTTCTGTCCCGTCCCGTCTGCGTACCAAACGCTACCTGAAGGAACATGGAGGGACCAATTATGCAAATTATAAAAAAGCCTCAAATACACACCTGAAGGAACACGGATGTTTCACTTTGATATTAGTCATTTGCCCTACATTTTATATTAGTCTAATCGAATAGTCTTTGCCCCTAAATAATTATACTGTTATTATCTTATTAATTTGTAGAATTTTATATATTGTTTTGATTAACGCTGATAAGTTCATATCATCGTACGGACAAATTTTTAAAAAGAAAAGCTCCATCGGAATCGGAATCGGGTGCAAGTATCCCAACTAGAAATGTTTCTACCAATGCTTCGACAGCAGCAAGTAAATGCTTCTACTGATACACCAAGAAAAATAGATGTGGATAATCACCAAATTTTTTGACTTACGACCCTAATCAAAGAGATGAAATATGCCGACAATGCTGACTTAGAGGACCTTGCCAGTCACATGGTCAAGTCTTTCCAACTAAAAAAATAGGGTCCAACTCTAAACTAAGACGTTTTACTTTAAAAAGAATCTTAAGCTTTTCGTTTGTGCACACTCACCTAATACCCTGAGTACGCCACTGTTTGCACTCGCTCATACCAATACTACCCCTGTTCCAAAAGAAATAGATAGCAAAAGAGTACACAACATCCCTTTTAGAGTCAGTTGGTCTACTTCATCTTAAAGATTGTCATCAGTAATTGTGTCTTAGGGCTTATATTTCACATATCTGCCCCTATGTACTATACATATAATCTCTTTTTCCAATAACAAATTAACAATATATTGCTTTTCCGTCCTTTCATGTTACACGGTATCAAACCCCACAACCGAGAAAACAAGGATGTGAATTGCACACTGCCATCAGCAACAATTGCAGCAAACTACTGGGTAGTGCCTGTCATCCACTGTCACTGATTGTATTAATGCCGCCATTACCTACAGTCACTGGTGTTTGGTCGCAACAAGTGAAGGTTGTTGGTGACTGGCATTTTGTCCTACAGCTTTCACATGTCTTTGTGCATCAGAACATAATACTGACAAACTGAGCATATGCGAAGTGCCAATTTGTGTTTATTAGTTTCTGCTAATGATTCTATCACAATAAAAAGTCATTGATTCTGTTTGTCACATCACTGATTCTGTTGATGATTTCCTGCATTTGGTTCTATCGAATATTGATTCTTTTAGTACTTTTGACTGTGACTTGCAGATTCCACCTCACTGAGCATCCTTTTTACTTTTTTACTTTGGCTATCATCCAAATTTTTATTATCATAGCCAGTTTGATTGGCCATTAAGTCTTATGTTTTTCTGATGGAGGGTCACCATATCTTTGTCGAATCCTTTGGTAGTAACCTAATCTACTAGTATGTCAGGTAGCTAATGGCTCCATTCCTGTTCAAGGCAGTAGCCTAGTAAAATATATACTCTGACTTGAATCTCTCAAATCTCATATATATAATTACTTCTCCATATAGTGTTTTTTTTTCTATAAGTAAAATCAATAAAAACTCAAATCATTCGGTCATTTTCTCTTTTTCTAATGTAATTGAGTCTTTTAGAAGCTCATAAGTTCTTATCCATAATTCCATACATATTGTTAGCGTCATAGTTTGGATTGGCTTGAAGAATCCATCTTCCTATATTGCATAAAAGGGTGGATGAAAGAAGTACATATGACATGCATAGCCCATTGGTTCATCCTAGAGATTGTGTCTACATTATCTGGGCCTGTTACTTTGTTGCATCTTTACTGGTTATTCCACAACATAAAAAGACTACAGGTCTTATGGTTCAAGCCTAATTTCAACGAACGTCAAATACTTGAGTCTAGTCATTTTTCCTTGCGCGGTTACATCAACCTCATCTTTTGTTTCTCGTCATTCTATAATTGGTGCCTTCATATGGCTCCCTCAACCTCAAGTATAAGCTCTGAGGATAAAAAAAACATATTGATACCAGTCATACTCTTGTCTAAGTTGTTCTTGATTCCGTATGGCTCCCCCAAGACTCTCTCTCCTACATATGTTCATTCTATGCCTATGAGGATCCAATATTTCATTGCAAAGTGAAAGGGTCACCAACCTTAGGTTTGTAACACTAAGAGTACTTATATCATTTTATTCCTCATTATATCGTTTATGTTAAGTATCCCCTGAACTTGATGGTTTCATTTATCCCCTTAACTTAATGGTTTATTTATCCCTTAACTTAAAGGTTTCATTAATCCCCTTAACTTAAAGGTATCATTTATCCCCTTATCATTTTGAATTTACATCTATTCTAGATATTTATTTGCTTTCAGAAATAGGTTCCAGGTTGTGGCTCATCATCAGGGAAAAAGAAACATTTGTTATTGGGACTTGCAATGTTGATCTTTCTAACAAAGAGCTTTGTAATCGTAATCTAATTTCAATAATTTTATGTTGCGTGTAAGTGGGAATACACATTGAAACTAAGTCTTGATACTTCTCTAACTTGTTGAAGCAAGGTTATGACCTGGTGTAGGAATTGTTCCAACACTGGTCGTTCACAGGTGAAACCTGAAAATCTTCTAATGCTTATTCGTACAATAATGTTAAGAATTAATGGGACTCTCTTTAGCTTTGTAGTCAAATGATTTTATGTGCATTATGATTTCTCAAGCTGCCACTACTTAATGGACATGTCACTAGCAATCTAGAACTCATTTCTTGATGTTGTTCTTGTGAAAAGGTTTATAAAGATGAGCCTCCTGGTTTATGGTTCAAGATTATTAATGTGTTTCTCAATAGCTTCCCATGAATCAGACGAGTTTAGAATTCGTAGTTCTAGTGGCAACTTGGTATTCTTTCAAGGCATATATTTCAACATAAACACCCTCGTTTTGATCAACTATAAAGATCTTATATGTTAGTCTATCCATCATCAAAGCAACTTGTGTGCAGAGGTTAAAAATACACACAAAAATACTAATCAGTTTTGGCGAAAAAGCTACTTCCCCAGATTATGAAAAAAAAAATGCAAAAACATTTTGGCCAACAGCATTAGGACTTTCTTGGCTAATGCAACCAAAAGAGGTCTCAATACGCTTTTGATAAAAATGTTAAATTCTTCAAATTGGACTTCAACATATGTGTCAAATAGTAAGGTCGTAGTTTAGTGGGCAACCTAAGTACAATTTCTCGCAAACCTAACATCAGCATCATTCTACGTTCATAATTGCCAAATATTTGATACAGTTATCCATTTTCTTCGAATAGATAATCCTCCAAAATCACTTATCAACATTTTAAAGTATAGCACACAATAATTTACACTTAACTGAAATGAATCATTAGGCTTAGCAGAAATTACCTGCTGGAACTGAGGAAAGTAGACTCCAGGGACAGAAGTAGACGGAGCAGGGTAGACGGATGGTGGAGCGGGGTACTGAACCACCGTAGGCGGCGGCGGAGGAGCAGCCGTAGGATAGGTTTGAGGTTGTTGAAGGTGGAAGGGCATCGGAAAATAGGAACCATTGTTGTTGGAATAAGTGAATTGGGAAGAAGAAGAAGATGCAGATGAATTCGGTGGCGTCGACATCTTTGATCTTTCCTTCACCAAATGGAGCTCAGATTTCAGCTGTGAATTCGAGTGAAATTTTCTAGGGTTCTTGTTTTGTTGATATAGAGGGTTTCGAATCAATTGGAGGAAGATTTTCGAGTCAAATAAGTCCGGATCTAGTTCCTTGATTGAGAATGTTGGAACTATAGGTACCTAATTGAAAATAATAGAACTATGGAGTTTTTTTAATTGCAAATGATGGAACTATAGGGTTGATAATTACAAATAATTGAACTACAGAGCGTTTAATTCAAATTATGGAACTATAAGGTATCTAATTGAAAATAATGGAACTATAGGGTACCTAATTGGCAATACTAGGAGTCTAGGACTATAAGGTGCCTAATTGGGAATATTAGAACTAGAGGATGCCTAATTGGGAAATAGGAACTGTAGGGTGCCTAATTGGGAAATCGGAACTGTAGGGTCCCTAATGCTATAAGGCGATAAACCCTTAGACCATGAGTACCGCCAACCCACGAACCCACTGAACCCTGATGTCACCTCAGCGCCACATCAGTTTTTCTTTTTCCTACCCTCCTTACCCTAAAGTGGAGTACCGTCAACCCACGAACCCACTGAACCCTGATGCCACCTCAGCGCCACATCAACTTTTTTAATTCTTTTATTTATACATTTAATTATTTAACAAAATAAAAATATTCATATATTTTTTAATAAATTAAAATAAGATAAATAATAAAAATAAAAATTCATAACATTCATTAAAATTTTAAAAATTACAAAATACAAAACACTAAAAACTAATATTAAAAATTATGTAATTTTCTAATTCTCTCTTTCTTCGCCAAAGTAGCCCTCAAAATATCTCCCGTAAGGTGATCATGCAGGGCTATGAAAAACTCGAAGTCTTTATCAAATCGTTTTTCTAACTCGAGTTGCAACTGTTTTTCTTCGAGTTCAAGTTTTTCATTTTGTAATCCATTGTATTATCAGCCCGATGGTTGAACGAGCTTATTTCACTCAACAACTGAGTAACGCTTTCGTCCGGATTCGACCCGGTCGTATTACTCGTTGATGCTCTGTTTGCCTTGTTTCTCCCGATAGGTCGTTGAAGTTGCTCTATCTCGTCGACCCGGACATCTTCATCGTCATCATCGGAAGTTTTGGTACGTTTTGAAGCCCGGGATGTATTTGTCGACATCGTTGGAACCGGATTCCATTTTGTAGATTTTTTTAGGACCTCCCAAGCTTGTTCATGGATGAAAGGAACCCCATTATCCTCTCGGTACCGGTAGTGTTCCGTTTGTAAAATATCGGCTTCACTCATTCCGCTTGATCTATTATTGACCAAGTTGTTGTAGATGCCGGCAAAACACGTTATTTTCTTGTTTAGGTCTTTAAATTTGGTGTTCAGTTGATGAAATGTTCTATAATCTTGGCGACCCACAAATTTATAAAACACCTTCTCGATTCGCTTCCAAAAAGTCTCTACATTTATATAAATTAAAGTATAATAATAATAATAATAACAATAATAATAATAATAACAATAATAATAATAATAAAAATAATAATAATAAAAATAGCACCACCGCTTTGTGCGTTACCGATAACGGGGTCCTCCGAAACGTCAACCCACGTCGACACTAACGCCACTTCCTCCTCTTTACTCCACATCTGTCGGGTGGCTCTATTTTCAAATTTTTTCTTTTTTCCTTTTTGCGTCGGTGTCGGGTTTGATTGTTGTGTCGAGATCGATTTTGGTGTTTGCGGTTCTTGGGTTTCAGGAACAAACTCCTCTTCGAGATCGATTCCGGTGTTGAAAGCCCCGGGTTGAGGAAGTTGGTGATTAGCGGGAGTAAAACCTTGTTGGAGCAAACCATGATATGTAAATTGATGAGGAATATAAGGGTGTTGCTGAAATTGTTGGAAACAACGTTCGGGGCCGGTTGCGGAATATAACCTTGTTGAGAAAATGCTTGGAAGCCAAGGTCCGGGTCTTGTTGCGGTGTATCCGAACTCCTCGATCGGTTACGACGGGATGTAGGTGTGGTGTTTGAATTCATGATGGAAGAAAGTATTGAAAGTATTGAATTTGAAAGAAATGGAAGAAGGTATTGAATTTGAGATATTTTTTGGTGTGAAAAAATGAAGGTGGTAGAGGTTAATATATATAGTGTGTATAATTTGAAAAAAAAAAGAGCCGTTGGTAAACGGTTATATTTAAAAAAAAAATAAAAAAAAATTACGCCGGGTTCGCCCCCCCCCCCCCCCCCGTACCGTCCTACCTGCCAGATGAACCCGTCGTGGTACCCGATGGCGGTACGCACGACCTCATAAAGTAGAGTAAATTACACTCTTGGTCCTGTGCTTTACATTAAAATATGGATTTTGTTTCTAAAGTGAAATAATTACCATGAACATCCCTTGGTTGACATTTTGTTTCCAGGTGAGTTATTTACCTTAACTTCATTAACTCCAAGATCTTGTTTGTTTTTGAAATTTCCGCTCTTAATGATCACTTATCATTTATTTGATCAGACATTATTCAATTGAGACTATTTATTTTTTTAATTTTTTCAGACCCATTTATCACTTAAAATCGTCTTTAGGAAAAAGTTGTAGTCTAATCACTTATTTTGGGAAAGTTTTTGTTTTGCGATTAGGAGTATTAGATTTGAGATTTTAGAATAATAATACATTCAAAGTTTGAAATGATAAATTTTGAGGGACAAAATAGACAATTATGCATATTCAAACGTTTGTCAACAAAAAGCAAACAGTCTTGTTGATTCAGATTTCAGACTTTCGAACTAGGGATGAGATCGGGATCGGACCGATATCGAACCGGGACCGAACCGGTTGATACCAAATTTTTGTGGGACTAAAAAGTGGTACCGAAAACCGAACCGTATGTACCGGTTCGGTTTCGGGACGAGAAATCGGTACTAGGACTACTTAGGACCGAAAATTTTAAAATGTTTCAAATGTGTATCAAAACCAATCGTAAATCAAAATATCTTCATAATGTTTCAAAACCAATCCCAAACAATGAAAAGTTCAACAATATTTGGTATTCTTTTAAGCTTTTCCTTTTCCATTTTTTTCATTTATCACCTCTTCAATCTCTAAATATATAACAAGAAACAAAGATAGTTTAGAAGATGGTATAGTTTGATTAGGAAAGGCTAAATTTTATTTAGGAGATGGTATGCATAACTAAATAATTTAAATAGACCAATCTTTTAAAATTCTGATCCGATTTCGGTTTTTTCGGGAAAATCCCGGTACCGAATCCCGAAATACCGAATACCGATTTTGAGGAATTAGTGGAACCGAATACCGGACCAAATACATGGTACCGGTTCGTGTTGATCCAAACTCTCTCAGTGATTTGATGATGACCCTTAGAATTAGTTAGTGAAAATTATAAGTAAACATTGTATGTATAAGTGCATCACCATCAGTGATAAAACACTAAGTTTGTTCAGTATCACTGATGGGTAACCACTGTTCTTCATTATTTCTCAGTAATGCATGTACATCAGTGATAACTGAGTTTGTTTAGTTTCGCTGATGATCACTGATTGTTTATTTCTAAATGTTTGCTTGTAATCTCTGAAGACAAGTTTCGCGACAAAGAGTTCATAGTTGAAATCGAAGACAAAACTGATGAACAAGTGACAAGTCTACTAATGATCTAATACGGATATCAGTGAAACCAAGACAAGTCCACACACACGATGTTTCAAGTAGAAGACTTTAGCGATAGCTGACTTACATCAGATCTCACTGATGGAAGATCAACTCAGCGATTGCTGATCATGAAGCCTGCTCTACAAGGAATGTTTGTCTTATCCTCTTGCACACTTTTGTACGATTTGTTAGAAGGACATACATTTGTCTAGAATCGTACAAACCACTCTGCCACTACACTGTTCACCATGCGGCCCAAAGCATGTTTGCAAATGTCAGAAGCATGCGCCCAACCAAGTGCTGACATGTGTAAAGTCCTCCTGACATGCATTAAATGCATGTAGTATAAATAGAAGGAATGCACCTTCATTTCGAAGGTGGTCATCCCTGAACCTACTTTGTGCCTTAGAAAATAATCCTTTATTTTCTTTCATTCTTTCTTTCTCATTCTTAGTGCAATAATACTTGGTGATTCTCCAATTTAGAAAACTATAATTCTTGTGTGTTTGTATTTAACCCCCTCCCCCACCTTCTACAAACTAATACTTGTATAACCCTTCGGGACCAACAGTTCGGGTTCAGTACGGTACCGGTTCGGTTCGGGAAAACGGTCCTAAATGCTCATCCTATTCAGCACCACCACTTAAAAACCAGAAGTGAAATCAGATTTCAGACTTCACCTCCTCTTAAAAAACAAACGCCACCCAACAATTTTGTCTTTTTACCATTTTCCTAAATTTCTATTAAAATAAATAAACATTATAGTATAATATAAGACAAAATGCATGGAATAACAATGTACTTTCCAAAATTTTCTTATTGTAACATTGTAATTTTATTTTTTATATTACATCAATGTACTTTCATATTATTTTTTATTGAGCATTGTACTTTGAAAAATTTACCCATCGTAGCAATGAGTAACCATGATTACCTGTTAAAATCCAAAAACCCCAAATCATCCAAGAATGTCCAAAGCTTTAAAATCATGAAAATAGTGTGTAGAGAGAGAGAACGTGAAGAGCCTAACACCGAATTATAGAAAAACAAGAGGAAGAGAGAGATGATAGAAGCACAATATGAATTCAATAGTGAAAAACGTAAATGCAACTTCATAACAAAGAGAACAGCTCTGGTTCGTTCATTTAATACATAAAAATGATCGTCAATACCAAACACCCCCAAGGCATAGCCTTAAATATAATCAATGACAAAACCTTCTAAACCTCCTAACCCATTCTCATATGAACCAATGCCCAAAAGACAGGTGGAGGGTACTGGCCCAACACTTATAAAGAAAATATGACATATTATTGTAAAGGTTATAAAAGTAAAACTGTGTCGTATCAATACCCTCCTCATAATTTATTCTTGACATCAAGGTAATAGTTAGCCCACACCTCAACTCTTGAAATTGTTTCTGCAACTCATCAAAGTCTTCCCAAGTGCAGTGACTACAATCTTCTGGTTCAGAGTTATTCTAATTCTCCAATGCCTCCAAATTTGGTTGAGGCCAATTAACGTTGTCCCTTATCTTCTTAGGGTCTACCACACCTACTATGTTGATCATATTATCAAGGTAGTACACCCAAAATTTCCACTTCATATATTTTCCCGTGACCAAAACGACCAAAAAAGCCAAGCTCTATTTTGATCGTTTTTGTGTAATTGCGTCCCCACCTCTATTCTTATCTTCCGATTTAACCTTTTTTCCCTTCGACGAAAATCCCAAGGACCATTGATCGAAGTTGCATTTAATATTCCCTAAGTTTGACAACCATTGTATTCCCAAAATCTCTAAGGTGTAAGTTCTTTAGGGAGGAGCAAAACATTTGTGAAAGAATTGTAAAGGCCATTGATTCCTCCTTCTACTTTACCAAAGAATTTTCCATTTTAATTGGCATTAGCACATATAAGTAAGATCCCTTGCATAGTTTTTGAATCGGAAGTTTGAATCTGTCCGCCATTATCATTATCACTTCTTTTACTCTGATGGCGGTTAACCTTAGCCCGAGCTTATTGACTAGACTCACCTTAACAAAAACTTTAGTATTGCCGCTATCAATTAGCATCATCATAAACCATTTCTTCACCGACCCTCTAATATGAGTTGTTTGAAGACCAAATAAACACATCACAACATGCATCAGAAGTAAAACATCCCCTATTTTTTCTTCTAAATAATCATTCTCTTTATCATCCCTTTGTATTAGCACCTTCCCTTCTAGGTAAGCATCCTGATTTACTTGGCATCTAAACTTGTACAACACATATTTCTCATTAAGAAGATACTAATTATTTCTCCCCTTCACATTCTCTCTTTGGTAATCGTCTGGAAAAAGGTGTTCTTATTTTTCGTGTCTTGAGGTGTTGACAATTGAGATTCGACAAAAGGTTTATAGAACATATGGTTCATGAATAGCTTTTGGTCGGAGAACGTGGTGGATTTGGTAGGATTCGGGAAACCGTGGGCAAAAACTTAGGGACTGGAAGAGAAGTAGAAGCAGGGCAATTTGATTATTTCAATAGTGAAACATTATCACTTGTTCCTTTGGTCAGTTCATAACTATAATCATAAGTTTTGTGTGGTTCTAAACTCCCTAAAGCATAAGTTCATAGTTTGGTTTAGCATTTTTGGATCCAAAAGTTGGACAATGAACAACTTATTTTGGTTCATTGATGAAATAGCATGGCTAAATAATATAGTTGAGGGGATACATTTAGGGGCTGGAAATGAAGTAAATGCTAGGGAATTTGGTGAAATAATGTTGGTGTTTTTGTTATCGAGAATAAATGTGGTTTCCTTAACACCATCAGGACGTTTTAGTGGTTTCCGGCCCCAATGAGCATAATAGACACCTTTCTGTAACCTTGCAATTCTCATGACTTGCCTAAGAGATTTCAGATCAAGGATTTGTATTGTATGCATAATCTCATCAGTGAGACTCGTAACATACAGATCAATCAACATTTTAGGCGAACTAGTTATTTGAATTCTTAGAGAATTGAATCGGTGATTGTACTCACTTATTGATGTAGTTTGACGGTGGTTAGTGAATTTGATTTGAGATTTGGACACCATAACTTCTATAAACTCCTCCCGAAGTCCCTTTAGGTACGATTCCCATGTAATGGTATTTTCTTCCATATCCTTCATAAAACCTCGGTGCCATTGAAGTACTTCCCCTTTCAGATGTATAACCACCAGTCTTATCTTCATCTTATCTGGGTGTTACTGAACTCAAAAAAACTGATTGCACTTATATTGATATAACACCCTAATTTATGGGTAAGTATGATTTCGAGTTAGTACAGAAATTGACATTTTTAGAGAAATGGATGAAATAGGATCTTGTTCTTAAATTCTAGATTTTATAGTCTTGTTGGATGAATAATTCAAATACGAGTCCAATGGTTCTTTCCAAAGTAAAATCGGAGCTAAAACGAAGAAGTTATGGCTAAAACGGTTGTCAATGTGGGTTTTGATGCAATTCAAGCTGCTTGAGAACTCGCGTAGGACACTGTGAGGGACGCAGGCGGGTTCTGGCACGGGTTTAGCCGCATGGAAACCTACATGGGACACTGGACTTGCACAAAAACCCGATTTTTAGCCCTCGTCCTTCATTTCTTCATATCCCTTCCATCCTAACTCCGTTTTGGATGATTCTTTTTGCTATGGTTTCGTTTTTGAGAGCTCTTCAAGGATAGACAAATAGTATTGGAGTTTATTGGAAGATCCAAGAGTATCTTGTGGTGGTAATCTTTTCATCCCTCATACTGTTAAGGTAGGGTTTGGTGTTTTCACCCCTTTTTTCACACATCCTTCAACTCTAGTGTGATTTTGGTGACCTGTGCAGTGAAGGAAACCTTATGAAAGTATTGGATCAAGATTCAGGGATATTGCTTGAAGATTTCAAGTCTTCATCAAAGAAGACTCAAGATTGGGGTAAACCTAAATTTAGCCTAAATCTAGCAAGGTGAGTTCAAGTTGATTTTTGAAAATTTTGTACATGCCAAAAATGTCTATTTTGAAGTATTAAAGTGTTTTAGTTGGTGTTTATCAAATGTGTTGTTTATTTGATGAAATTTACATTTTTGGTACATTTGATTTTATAAATATTGTAAAATGCCACATTTGGGTTTTGGGACGTTTTGATAAGAAAATCATTTTAATATGTTTTTTTTTGACGAATTAATGTGTATTTGGAAGTCATTTGCCGTAAATGTCCTCTTAGTGTATTTGATCGTATAAACCATTGTAGAATGCATATTAGTGTGTTATGAGGCCTTTTAGAAAATACAGAGTATGACTTCATTTGGAAAATGGTTTCTCAACAAATGATGAGTTTTGGATTAATCATACTTTTGGTTGCTGTGTTTGCATAACCGTTGGTTAAATGTGTTTTATTTTCGACGCTGACTTTTATTGTATGGTCAAGTAAGTTGTTGAGCTTTTGGCTTGGTTTTGACTAAGATGAGTCTTGGGGACATTTGTCCGGTTTTAATAGCTCGTTGTGGAGTTTTGGGTATAATTTATGTTTATTACGTATCATTTGAGAATTACATGTTTTGAGTTTTTTGGTCATTCAATTGGAGTCATGTAATGTTAAAGGTTATAGTGCAATGGATCCATAGGCATAGGAGTTAGTCTTTATTATTTTAAATGGGACGGTTGTTCTCATGTTGGGACCATGATTAATCATTGGGCCATCGAGGGACTTATGATGCGTACTCTTGGAGTTGAACATCTCTCATTGACCCTGTGATGTAATTTTCGAGTCAGTTTTTATAGGAAGTTATTTCCCATTTGTAACTAGTTACGACATTGGGTCCTCGGAGGCAACTTGGTACGGTTATGTGGGACCATATATTATCCCTGAACCGTAAATGTAATCCTAGTAATGAGTATGACTAGGATCCTCGGGTGCACTCACCCACTTATTAGTATGTAGAAAAGGATTTTATCCTTTATTCAATGTATATTCGGAAAATTTAAATTAGTTGCTCTTTCCAAATTCGAGGGTGTTACAATTGCCAATACTTGTAGTTATTTCCATTGAACATAGGAAACTTAAGTTTGGTAAGCCTGTTTACCAATTGACAACCAGAGTTGCGTTTGCTTACAATCAATATCTCTTCTCCTTCTCAGCCTCCTTGTAGCGTCCATTATTAGTATCCCTCTCAGAGACGGCCAATGTTTCTCGTCTAAAGCAGCCTCCTTCTGGTCGTACTTCTCTTCCCCAAAAATGATTACATACACCTCGTTGGTTTTCTGATTCAGTTTTCTGATAGTACTCACTTATCGTTACTATCACTTTTTTCGCATAAATCATTGTATTTATCTTCCTTGGTCATAGGAACGATTACTCTGATATCACTGATAGAAGCACATTATGAATTCAATAGTGAAACACGTTGTTGATCCCAGTTTTAACTCAACAATGATATATTCAACCAAATATGTATAAAAGGGAATAGAAAATGTTATATACGGAAACGTTTAATGAAACATAAAAAGGTTTGAATATAATGGTAGATTCTCACACAAAATGATAATAAAAGATAACAAAATAGAGTATGGAATTGATCAACAAGTCATCTTCATTATCAAAACAGAAACTGGAATTTACACCAAGAACACACACTACTGTGTGGTTTTCTCTCCAAGTTACTCTCACTCTAGAATCTGTGTGTGTGCGTTACGTGCCTGAAATGGCAGGGTAGTGCTCACTACATATAGTGAAGGTGAGACATGATAAGTACAAAGAAAGGTTGTCAACAATAAAGAGGTGACACTTGGAAAGTTTAAGAACGTGTTGTACTATATTGATCTTCAGAATCTTTGTACATGTTGAGGCACGTGAGAGGCACAAGCTCCTTGAATTTAGATATGCATAAGTCTTCATTCTTCAGGAAGTTTGGCCACACAGAGGCTCTGTGGAGTTTCATAGAGGCTCTATGGTCCGATGGTTATCTTCAGGTTTGGCTTGACTTCTCGAGGAATGATCAACAGAGGCTTCGAGCTGTGTGGAGAGTCTTGATGTATCCGACATATGTCTTTTGCGATCTTGAACTTAGCCTGCTTTATCAATACTTCTAAATTTAAATTATTGGAGCCAACAATCTCCCCCTAAGTATTGAAAAAGGAAAGTTTACAAAACTAAAATTAAGCTTAGGCTAAAAAGAACAAGAGGTGTAAACTTCAACCTCTGTAAGAAGGGATATTTTCAATAAGAGTTTTGTCAGAGGCAATACAAAGAAAAGGAAATTACACGATAAAGAAACAAAAAGTTAAATTACAGAGAGATTTTAAACTTTGGCATCTGGGAAGTCATTGATTCTCTTCCCATATCCTTCTTCCTTCTTGAGCTCTCTGTAGATGAATGCGGCCAGGTCTCTGAGGCGTAGAGCTGCATCGATGTCATTGATGAGTTGATTTGTGGCTTCTATGTTTACGAACTCGGTGCCTCTGTGCTCTACTAGGGATTCTCTAAACACGAGGAGTGTCTTGGTCGCATACTTCTGGCAGTCGTATCCTACAAAGAGTTTCTTCTGTCCTTGAGAATCTTGGTACATGTAGCCAAAACGTGAATAGGAGATGATGGTATTGGGCATAATCTCTGCAGAGGATGGCCAGTGGTCGTCTGGGGCAGTGATCTTTATCTTCTTTACTCCTAAGTCCAGAGCGATTTGAAAATCGAGTAGACTGAAGTATTTGAGCTTCTCCCGCATGACACTCTTAATCATCAAGTGAGCCTTTCTGTACTCTTGTCTCCATCCCCATCTGCTCTCTGTCCATGTGTAAAGCTCTGCCAAGTCAAAAGTATGGCATTTCTGAGATCTGCATCTGTGAATTTCATTTTCATCTTTGACCTATCTTCTCTTAGCACAAAGTACTGACAATAGTAGAACTCTTTGTGGTGAGTGTGCAGAAGCTTGATCCCTAGAACTTGTTTTATCTCAGAATCTGACCACACATGCTTTACCTTCTGTTGCTTCTCTTTGAAGAACTTCATGGATATTTCTTTATTTATGTCAGGTTTGAGGGTGGGCTCTGGGATAGTGTCGTTGATCCCTACACTGTATAGATACTTGTAGACAAGTTGTTCCATGTAATTCTTTGGCATAGGAGGAGGAATAGGTTTTCTCAGAGCATCCATTTCTTTAAGTACTTGGGCGACCCTATCTTCAGAGGCTTTGGCAGAGGGATCCAGGGGTGGGTAGGCTGACAGAGGTGCTCCAAATGCCCACTCCTATTCTTCGGGTTTTGGGGTGATAAAGGCACTTGCCATTAATTTTTCAGGGTTTGGGTTTGGTTTAGGTTTTGGCTCTATGGTTTCTGACATTTTCCCTTTGCCCTTGTCTTTAGCAGTGAGATTGGCCTTGGGTGCTTCTGCGGTTGTTGGTTTGGTTTTTGGGCTCTGTGGGGGTTTGGTTGGTACTTGTTGAGTTTGTTTTTGGGTTTCTTTAGGTTGTGGTTTCTGTTGTTGTTGCAGAGGTTGTTGTTGTTGAGGCTGGTCTTCTGTGGGGTTTTCCTTTAGATTTTTCTTTTGTTTTGGAGGCTTAGAGGCTAAGGTTTTTATTCTTAGGGTTTTTGATTTGGGTGAGTTGGGTTGGGGTGAGGTTGGTGGTTGGTCTTCAGAAGGTGGTGTGGGTGATGGTAAGTCTTTTTCGTGAAAGTTTGTTTCCACAGAGGTGGGCATTGCCTCTGTGGTCTTCTGTGGGGGTGGATTGTTGGGTTGGTGCAATAATAGTTAGGGTTTGTGGGTTGGAGGGTGGCTCTGTGGCATTTTTCCTTTGGGTGTTTCCCCCCCTCATGATGACTAGAAGGCCCCGTTCTGTCGTTTTCTGGGTCATCATGTCCCCTTTGAGTAGATGCCTCTGCTTGGCATGAAGTTGGTGGTTTCTTAGACTTAGGACGTGTGCGACCTCAACTTCTGACTTGAACCTCAACATACCAACGCTTGCCTTCAATTCTTTGACGTACGACGCATTAGCTTCTGTGAAGGCCTTGATGAACCCACAAATTTCATCTATGACCTTTTGTCCGATATCAATAATGTTGGTCCCGTAGGGTTATACAAGTATTAGTTTGTAAAAGAGGGGTTTGAATACAAACACACAAGAATTATAGTTTTCTAAATTGTTTATTGATAAATCAAACAATTTACATCTTGTTGCGGAATAAGATTAATTACAAGACCTAATCTAAACAAACTATAAGAATCACTAAGTATTCTTGCACTAAGAAATAGAGAGAAAAAGAAATCTTAGAAAATGAAGATATTTTCTAAGTCACTAAGTAGACAGGGAGAGACCGCCTTCAAACTGAAGGGGTATTCCTCCTATTTATACCCCATGCATTTAATGCATGTCAGGAGGACTTTACACGTGTCATCATTTGGTTGGGCGCATGCTTCTGACTTTTGCAAACATACTTTGGGCCGCATGATGAACAATGTAGCGGTAGAGTGGTTTGTATGATTATGGACAAAGGTATGTCCTTCTGACAAATCGTACAAAAGTGTGCAAGAGGATAAGACAAACATTTCTTGGAGAGCAGGCTTCATGATCAACGATCGTTTAGTTGATCTTACATCAGTGAGACCGGATACCATTCCAATCCAAGAAGATTATACCATATGGGTCACTGATCACTTGACCAGGGGTGAAAGGTCCACCTGGTGGTAGTGATTGGTTTAAGGTTGAGAGATCAGGAGGAGGTCCGAGCACTGCTTCTCTAGAGAATTCGATCCCTGTTTCATTTCGGATAGCAGGCCCTAGAGAAAAGAAAGCACACTTTCTTTTGGTAGGAGCAGGTCTTTGGTTTTGTAGAAGAGGTGGAGGAGGAGGCAAGTCAATTGTAGAAGTAACCCTGTTGATCATATCATTTAAGAAGTTTTCAACGTAGGACTTGAACTTTGATTTTGATTTATGAATGGCACTCCTAACTTCTAGCCATTCATCAAACCCATAAAGATTGAGCTTTGACATGTAGCACCCCTGCGTTTCCCCATTCTCTCTGACAACAGTGACTTCAACCATCACTAGACCTTTGACAGTTTTTCCCTTCAGGTATACATTGATGATTCAACTTGGATGGTATCTGAAATCCACTCTTTCTCTGCACCATTCCAACGTCGAGTTGCTGACAACTTTCTTTTCTGAGTCTCCTTACCGATTTCCTTGAGTAGTTCCTCCTGAACTCGAAGTGGAAATTGCTTCAGCTTTTTATCAGAGACTGAGCGTTGAGCAACCTTAAGGGCAAATTCTTTGTCTTTAAGGGCAACCTTTTGTTTCTCAGCAAGAAGTTTCTCAGCGCTGACTGATTCTTCAATTTCTTCTGGAGATAGGAACTCAAGGCCGGAAGGAGGGATGACACGTAAGCGCTGACTCTTTAGCTAATTGATCATAGCTGCTCTTCTTTTGATTTCTTCCTCCTCTGACCATTGAGGTGGTCGAGAGGGTCTGTTGGGGTGTGTGAGAAGCTCTTCTTCATCTTCTTAAAGTTCATCAGTCTCAAGTACTGAGACTGGGATTAATTGCAGGTCATCAGCTACGGAAGTTGAGATTATTTGTTGAGGCAGGGGTTCTTCGGCAGGTCCCTCAAGCAGGGGAGAGGACATCTGAATCAAAAGACCAGAAAGTTAGATTCTTTTGAAGGAAGGAAGAAGAGATAGAAAAAAGGCTAAGTGTATAAGATAGGTTTGATGAGGGTATGGGTAGAAGCAGAGAAGGGGATTATTGAGAGGCATACATGAGAAGTTGGCACTTTCTCAGCATTGAAGAGAATCTTCAGGTTTCCTGAAGAAGCAACTCATTTCTGTTTTCCTTTGGAGCTCTTCTTAGCAGGAGATTTCTTCGTTGTCTCCCCTGCTTCATTTAACACAACCCCTTTAGGCTCAGGGACCCTGATGGCTACAGGCTTGAACCAGAATTCAGGTTCTTCATCATCGTCGCCGTCATTGTTGCCATCAGGTTTGGTGGAGGGTTCATCATCCAGGATCTCCACCAGTTCCTCATCTTCTTCTTCCTCCTCTTCTTCTTCAGAGGGAATGTCTACTATTTCTCCCCATGGAGAGGAGGGAGGTGTTGGTTCTTTCTCTTTCTCCCCCTCAGAAAGACAGGGGTCTTCTTCTGCGTGTCCCTCCCCCTCAGCATGAGGGAGGTCTTCATTTGAGTTCTTCTCCCCCTATTTGTCATCATCATTGCGGGGGAGGCATCTCAGCAGCATCAATGGACTTGTCTTCCAGGCCAGGTGCCGCTGAAGCTGAGGCATCGGTTGCCTCAAGTTCGTCCACCCTGACTTCAAGGCCAGGGATCGCTTCGGTGGCTTGTAGTATGAAATTAGCCACCATCCCAACTTCTTTATGTCATCCTCTGTGAAGGATGAGACGGGAGCCACCAGTGCATTCAGGCGGTCAAGGAGTTTGGAGATAAGGTTGTTCGATGAGTTAACCTTAGAAACAAGGTTGCTCACTTGACCCCTGAGTCCATCGACCTTTGTGCCGATATCATCAACGACAGTGCTAAGAGAGGAGACCGTGGTGTTCAAGGTGTTAAGAGATGAAGAGTGATGAACCACGTCTCGTTGTAGAGTCTTCACCTCCTCAGTGAGCGCTAAAAGATGGGCGTTGTCGGCTTTGGCACTGAGAGAGGTGGAGAGGTCCTTTAGTGAACCGCCGGCAGAGTTCACGTGTAACATCCCAAATTTTCAGTTATATTATTTTGTGAATTACAAATTAACTTGGGGTTAAGTTTGTAATTGTTTAAAAGTGTTGTTGAAATAGATTTTCATGTTGAGGGTTTGTTGTGCAATTCTTTGAAAGTTGGAGGTTTATTTGGTAATATGGTTAATGACTCATGTGTTTTTAGTGAGGTGTCATTAAATTAGCCATGTTAGCTAAATGTGTGGGTTATGTGCATTGTGTGTGTGTTCGGTTTTGAGAAGAGAAACCGATAGAGAGATTGAGATAGAGAAATCGAGAAAGAGAAGGAAGAAAAGAGTTGCTGGGAATTCTACAATCAGTTGTGAGTTTGAAGAATCATAAGGTAAGCATTCCATTTTAATTCTTCATCTTAGTAGTAATAGCATTGTTAGAAGAATTTGATGGGTTTTGGGTAAATTATGATGATAATGAGAATCTGAGTTTTTGGATGTGTTAAGGTAAGGGTATAAAACATATCTGCAAATTGGCATAAACAAACATGGATTAAAAGTATAAAAAAATCTGGGTTTTAGATGTTTTTAGTGGACTGAGACTTGGATGAATATCATCGAAGTCGCAACCTTGGGTTGCGACATTCATGATTGTCGCAATAGGCTATTGCGACTTAGAGTTGGAGTCGCAGCAGACCATTGCGACTTGGCTTTGGAATCGCAACAGTTAGTTGCGACTTGGGGTGAAATCGCAATGGGCAGTTGCGACTTGGTACTGTAGTCGCAACAGTTCACTGCGACTTGGAATTGGAATCGCAATAGAGGACTGCGACTCCAGTTCACTGCGATTTGGAAGTGAAATCGCAATAGGTGATTGCGATTTCAGTTCATTGCGACTTGAGATGTGATTTTGAGAGATTAAGGATTTTCAGTTATAGAGGGTTCTGTTTTGATAATTAATATCAGTATGTGTAATTGAATAATACAGTAAGCTGTGGTAGTGAAGAAAGGAGCCCTTTACGTGTTAGAAAGGATTAAAAGGAGTAATTAACGCATCAAGTGAGTTTATTCAACTCTCTTTAAAATTCAGTAATTAATCTTGAATTAGATGCTTTATATGTATGCATGAATATGTCTTATGTGGATTTGATTAAATTAGAGATAAGCCAAGAGGGCGATTAAAAGTTGTGTTATGTTGGTTACCATGTTAAAGTTTCCAAGATGAGTTATATATGAAATTGATGAACTAGTATTTATTATTAAACTTGCATGCTAAGTTTGATTATCTACTACATGAAATTACTATGTGGTTATGAACTCTAATTATGATTTGAAGCTTGATTGAGTTATTAACTTCCATGCTAAGTTAAAGAGGAGATAATTAAGAGATTTAGATGAGGAGATATTAATATTCTTGATATTATATATATATAGAATATGTTCGGAGAAATGATATACTGTATGCTGGACGCATATAGTAGTATCGATTATTACATATATTATATTGTGTGATTATGTGCTTTTACTAAAATAGGCATCCGGCCACCGAGGGCACTTGGGTACGGTATGATGGGAACCGATTACTCGCCATAGACCAAAGGGATGTAATTTTAGTAATTGGGTGAACCTTGAATCATGAGTCTCGATTTGAGTATCGCGATATTATAATCCCATGGGGCCATTGATTCTGAGGTGGAATGCGGAATAAGCAGAGTTTGCTTAATAATTCCCATTTCGATTTGGGAAGATCGGAGATTTCCCTGTGATGAGAGGAAGACTAGAGATAGGCATAAAGTAATTTGTAATCTCTACTTCCTGATTAAGAAATAGGCAGGTTTTGACTTGTAATTTCTTGTGTGTGATTATTGATTATGAATCTGGAACGATTCAGAGTTAACTCTTATATTGTTGTTGCGATTAAATGAGTTAGTCGTAGGAAATTGGGATTGGGGTAGATTCCCCGATTTGAAAAGGAGTTGTCGTACGGTAAGATGGGTGAGAACATGTTTGAGTTATCTGTTCATGTTTTAATTATTAAATTTTATTTTGATTTGAGTATCCTCACTAGGCGAAAGCCTAATGTTTCAAGTTGAATCTTCTTACCAGGTACAAGCTCCGGGAAATAGCGGGAATGAGAGACGAGAACTTTTGGAAAGATTCAGACTTAGAGATACTGGAGGATCTAGAGATTTTTGATGCTTTTGGGACGGTTGTTTAGATAACTGGATTAATCTGATTGTTATGTCATGATTAGATTAATAAGTTATTTAAGTACTGACGTTTGTATATAGAAACCTTACATTTGATCCTCAGGTTATATAAGTTTGAAAGTTTTTGATCATAACTTGTGGTAAATTTTAAGGTTTAAATTGACCCTGTTTTTAGGGTGTTTCAGTATGGTATCAGAGCTTTAGTTTAAGCGAACTAGGTATGAATTTGAGATACCTAGACTTAAGCTGAGATGAGTTAAGTTATGATCCGTGAGTTTTGGATAGAAGTACTAAGAATGGGTAGTCTTAGAGTCGACAGAAATACGCGAAGTTGGTACTGTAACAATGGTAATGAGAATTCTCATGTATGATATGTTCGCAATTTCAATTAGCTACTGTTATTATGAATATATTATTACACAAGCATACTTGTTTCTAAATTGTTACAGTGACTGATTAGCGGTAAAGTATGTATTGTATGTTTAGTTGTATAAACCATTAACTGATGAGTATTCTTTTATGCTCCATCAGAACGATGGTGAATACGCCCCCGAGGTCTCCAAATTCTTCGATGAATAGGAATTGGTTAGACGATGCTGGAGAGAGACAAACTGGATTGGGCGGAGTTCCTGATACGCCATCAGATTTTCTTTCCTTGGGAGGGATGCGAAGTCGAGTACATCCAGGAGGTACTAGTAATGTTGATCAAACGTCGTCAGATTCAGGTATGGAGGGGCGAATAATGGATAATGTGACTCAGCTGATGAATGCTTCAATGGAGAGGCAAGCAGAGATGATGAATACTGTAATGGGGAGACAGGCAGAGATGTTTACGAAATTGATTAATGATCGAAATGTGGAGCCAAGGAGAACAGTGACCGATACTAATGTGATAAATCCGACTGTAAATCCAGGAGTGGAGACAGTTAGAAGGGTTGACAGAAACTGTTCTTACAAGACGTTCCTAAGTTGTAAACCACCAGAATTCAACGGAGATGATAATCCAGTGGTTTGTATGAACTGGATAAGAGAAATCGAGCAGGCTTTTCGTGCCTGTGAATGTACAGATGATAGATCTAAGGTGAGATTTGGGTCACAAATGTTGCGTGGCAAAGCGTTGCAGTGGTGGAATGTGTTATCATCAACTGTGACTGAGGCAGCTTTGAATTCCGTAACTTGGAGTCAGTTTAAGGCAAAGATTTTAGAAGAATATTGTAACGAGCATGAGATGGACCGAATTGAAGAAGAGTTTCGAAATATTAAGAAGGGTAATATGTCGGTGAGAAAATATACCGAGGTCTTTATGGAGAAGCTAAATCTTGTGGGGCACGTGGCTTCAACAGAGAAAGAAAAGATTAAGTATTACTTGAAAGGTCTACCAGCAGATATGATGATAAGAGTTCGTAGTTCAAAATCTGCTACCTTGAGGGAGACGATTGAGGAAGCAAAGGTGATAGAGGAAATGTATGTGAAAGATAAGGAGGAGAAAGCGCAGGTTGGGGAAAAGAGAAAATGGGAGGGTCGTTCCGAACCTTCTCCGAAATTAAGATTATTCGGAAAGAACATTCGCAATGATTCTCGTAGAGAACCGGGTTGGTGTTCAAAATGCAAAAGTAAACATTTTGGCCAATGCCGTGTGGTCGGAAATCAATGTTTCAAGTGTGGGAAGATGGGACATATGGCGTCGAGTTGTACAGTGCCTGGGTCGGTTTGTTTTGAATGTCAGCAACCGGGTCATTTTCGAAAAGATTATCCGAAGTTGAAAAGGGGAGGAGATCAGGGAAGAAAGCTGGATATTCCCAAACCAACCGGTCGTGCATTCCAAATGACTGCTGATGAAGCGAAGGGGTCAAAGGACGTGGTCTCGGGTACATTTCTTATAAACTCTATTCCTGCACGTGTGTTGTTTGATAGTGGTGCAAATTATTCTTTTGTATCCAAGTTGTTTCAACATAAGTTAGCTATGCCGGTTACTACTCTAGGAGATGCCTTAGTAGTCGAAATAGCTAATGGAGTTCAGACTTTGGTTAAGGAGAGCCTGGCCGATTGTAAGATTATGATAGAGAGAACAGAATTTCCGATTAACTTGTTGTTAATGGAAATTGGGAGTTTTGATATTGTGGTAGGGATGGACTGGTTGAGCAACAACCAGGCAGAAATTATGTGCGCAAAGAAGTTGATTCGAATTCCAATGGGCGAGAAAGATAGTGGATTCGTGTTCGGAGAAAAACAGGAAGGAGAAATTCCGTTGATTTCAGTGATGAAGGCACGGAAATGTTTATCGAAAGGGTGTTGGTCTTATCTAGCCTATGTTATTGATACAAAGTTAGAAAAGAAAAATATTCAAGATATCAACGTGGTGCGTGAGTTTCCGGAGGTGTTCCCGGATGACCTTCCAGGTTTGCCAGTTGAAAGACAGGTGGAATTTCGTATCGATATTATTCCGGGATCGGCACCAATTGCACGAGCACCTTATCGTTTAGCACCTGCTGAGATGAAAGAGATGATGACTCAGCTTCAGGAGTTATTGGATAAGGGTTTCGTAAGACCAAGTTCTTCACCGTGGGGAGCTCCAGATTTATTTGTGAAGAAGAAAGATGGTACCATGAGAATGTGTATTGATTACCGAGAGTTGAATAAGGTAACTATTAAGAACAAGTATCCGCTTCCGAGGATTGATGATCTATTTGATCAACTCCAAGGTGCGGGATGCTTTTCAAAGATAGATTTAAGATCTGGATACCATCAAGTGCGGGTAAGAGATGAAGACGTTACAAAAACAGCGTTTAGAACAAGATATGGACATTATGAGTTCCTTGTAATGCCATTTGGGTTGACAAATGCTCCTGCGATATTTATGGATTTGATGAACAGAGTGTGTCGACCATTTTTAGATAAGTTTGTCATTGTGTTTATTGACGACATACTTATTTATTCAAAGACTGAAGAAAATCATGAGCAGCATCTTCGTGAAGTCTTAGAAGTTTTAAGAAAAGAGAAGTTATACGCAAAGTTTTCAAAGTGTGAATTTTGGTTGAAGGAGGTGCAGTTCCTAGGTCATGTGATTACTTCTGAAGGAGTTAAAGTAGATCCTTCAAAGATTTAAGCGATGACGAATTGGGAGACACCTAGAAGTGCATCTGAGATAAGGAGCTTTCTGGGATTAGCAGGTTACTATAGAAGATTCATAAAAGATTTCTCTAAGATTGCATCTGCGTTGACGTTGTTAACTAGAAAGAATGAGAAGTTTGTTTGGACGGAGAAACAGAAACAGCTTTCAGAACTTTACGTCAAAAACTGTGTGAAGCACCTGTACTTGCCTTGCCGGAAGGGACAGAAGATTTTGTCGTGTATAGTGATGCTTCAAAGATGGGTTTAGGATGTGTGCTAATGCAAAGGGGCAAAGTGATTGCCTATGCCTCAAGACAGCTTAAAGAGCATGAAAAGAATTATCCTACCCATGATTTAGAGTTAGCAGCAGTGGTGTTCGCTTTGAAGTTGTGGCGACACTATTTGTATGGAACAAAGTGTACTTTTTTTACTGATCACAAGAGTTTGCAACATGTTTTTGATCAGAAAGAATTAAACATGAGGCAGGGAAGATGGTTAGAATTGCTTAAGGATTACGATTGTGAATTGCATTACCATCCTGGTAAAGCAAATGTCGTGGCTGATGCCTTAAGTAGAAAAGAGTATGGTGGGTGTTTGAAATCGGTAAATGTTAGAATTGATGTAACGTCAATTTTGATGGAAAAGATCAAAGAAGCACAAGTGATTGCTTTGCAAGAGGAAAATCTGAAAGAGGAAGTAATGGGTAAGCAACATCTTCAGTTGACTGAAGATGGTCGGGGGATTAAATTGTTTCAAGGAAGAGTTTGGGTGCCTAAAATTGGAGGAAATCGAGAATTGATTCTCGAAGATTCTCATAAATCTAAGTATTCCATTCACCCTGGGAGTACGAAGATGTATCGAGATTTGAAATTGCATTATTGGTGGCCAGCAATGAAAGTAGATGTGGCTCGAAAGGTAGAAATGTGTACAACATGTTCGTTGGTGAAAGCTGAACATCAGAAACCGTACGGAAGTTTCCAATCCTTGGAAATTCCGGAATGGAAGTGGGAGAAGATTACCATGGACTTTGTGACGAAGTTACCAAAGACGCAAAAAGGTAACGACACAATATGGGTAATCGTGGATAGATTAACTAAGAGTGCTCATTTTCTAGCAATGAAAGAGGCATCACCAATTGAGAAATTGGCCAAGTTGTATATTGATGAAGTGGTGTCAAGGCATGGTATACCGGTGTCGATAGTGTCAGATCGTGATAGTCGGTTTACCTCGAGATTTTGGCTATCATTGCAAGAAGAATTGGGTACTAAAGTTAATTTGAGTACTGCTTTTCATCCACAGACCGATGGACAGAGTGAGCGGACTATTCAAACTTTGGAGGATATGCTAAGGTGTTGTGTTTTAGATTTTGGTGGTAACTGGGATACGCATCTACCGTTAGTAGAATTTGCGTATAACAATAGTTATCATTCGAGCATCGGGAGAGCACCCTTTGAAGCGTTGTATGGTCGTAAGTGTAGAACTCCGGTGTGTTGGCTAGAAGCCGGGGAGAAACAGTTTGCTGGTCCAGAGTTAGTACAGCAAACAGCGGATAAAGTAAAAGAGATTCGGCAGCATATGAAAGCAGCCCAAGATAGACAGAAAAGTTATGCTGACCTGAAGCGGAGACCAAAGGAATTTCAAGTTGGGGAGCGTGTGATGCTCAAGGTATCCCCATGGAAAGGTGTGATAAGGTTTGGAAAACGTGGGAAGTTGAGTCCTCGTTTTCTAGGACCTTTCACCATTGTTGAGAGAATTGGGTTACAAGCTTACAAGTTAGATCTTCCACCAGAGTTGGAAGGAGTTCATAATACTTTTCATGTATGTTATCTTCGGAAGTGTTTGGCCGAAGAGGAGGATGTGATTCCAATCACAAATGTGAGAATAGATGAAAAGAGTCGTTGTGTAGAGGAACCATAAGCGATTTTAGAAAGATCGGTTAGAAAATTACGTAGTGGTAAAGAGGTAGCTATGTTGAAAGTACAGTGGAAACACCATAGAGGTACTAATGTAACTTTAGAGTCAGAGGAGAGTATGAGGAATAGGTATCCTCATTTGTTTACCTAGCTTTGATTTCGGGGACGAAATCATTTTTCAAGTTGGGGAGTATTGTAACATCCCAAATTTTCAGTTATATTATTTTGTGAATTACAAATTAACTTGGGGTTAAGTTTGTAATTGTTTAAAAGTGTTGTTGAAATAGATTTTCATGTTGAGGGTTTGTTGTGCAATTCTTTGAAAGTTGGAGGTTTATTTGGTAATATGGTTAATGACTCATGTGTTTTTAGTGAGGTGTCATTAAATTAGCCATGTTAGCTAAATGTGTGGGTTATGTGCATTGTGTGTGTGTTCGGTTTTGAGAAGAGAAACCGATAGAGAGATTGAGATAGAGAAATCGAGAAAGAGAAGGAAGAAAAGAGTTGCTGGGAATTCTACAATCAGTTGTGAGTTTGAAGAATCATAAGGTAAGCATTCCATTTTAATTCTTCATCTTAGTAGTAATAGCATTGTTAGAAGAATTTGATGGGTTTTGGGTAAATTATGATGATAATGAGAATCTGAGTTTTTGGATGTGTTAAGGTAAGGGTATAAAACATATCTGCAAATTGGCATAAACAAACATGGATTAAAAGTATAAAAAAATCTGGGTTTTAGATGTTTTTAGTGGACTGAGACTTGGATGAATATCATCGAAGTCGCAACCTTGGGTTGCGACATTCATGATTGTCGCAATAGGCTATTGCGACTTAGAGTTGGAGTCGCAGCAGACCATTACGACTTGGCTTTGGAATCGCAACAGTTAGTTGCGACTTGGGGCGAAATCGCAATGGGCAGTTGCGACTTGGTACTGTAGTCGCAACAGTTCACTGCGACTTGGAATTGGAATCGCAATAGAGGACTGCGACTCCAGTTCACTGCGATTTGGAAGTGAAATCGCAATAGGTGATTGCGATTTCAGTTCATTGCGACTTGAGATGTGATTTTGAGAGATTAAGGATTTTCAGTTATAGAGGGTTCTGTTTTGATAATTAATATCAGTATGTGTAATTGAATAATACAGTAAGCTGTGGTAGTGAAGAAAGGAGCCCTTTACGTGTTAAAAAGGATTAAAAGGAGTAATTAACGCATCAAGTGAGTTTATTCAACTCTCTTTAAAATTCAGTAATTAATCTTGAATTAGATGCTTTATATGTATGCATGAATATGTCTTATGTGGATTTGATTAAATTAGAGATAAGCCAAGAGGGCGATTAAAAGTTGTGTTATGTTGGTTACCATGTTAAAGTTTCCAAGATGAGTTATATATGAAATTGATGAACTAGTATTTATTATTAAACTTGCATGCTAAGTTTGATTATCTACTACATGAAATTACTATGTGGTTATGAACTCTAATTATGATTTGAAGCTTGATTGAGTTATTAACTTCCATGCTAAGTTAAAGAGGAGATAATTAAGAGATTTAGATGAGGAGATATTAATATTCTTGATATTATATATATATATAGAATATGTTCGGAGAAATGATATACTGTATGCTGGACGCATATAGTAGTATCGATTATTACATATATTATATTGTGTGATTATGTGCTTTTACTAAAATAGGCATCCGGCCACCAAGGGCACTTGGGTACGGTATGATGGGAACCGATTACTCGCCATAGACCAAAGGGATGTAATTTTAGTAATTGGGTGAACCTTGAATCATGAGTCTCGATTTGAGTATCGCGATATTATAATCCCATGGGGGCCATTGATTCTGAGGTGGAATGCGGAATAAGCAGAGTTTGCTTAATAATTCCCATTTCGATTTGGGAAGATCGGAGATTTCCCTGTGATGAGAGGAAGACTAGAGATAGGCATAAAGTAATTTGTAATCTCTACTTCCTGATTAAGAAATAGGCAGGTTTTGACTTGTAATTTCTTGTGTGTGATTATTGATTATGAATCTGGAACGATTCAGAGTTAACTCTTATATTGTTGTTGCGATTAAATGAGTTAGTCGTAGGAAATTGGGATTGGGGTAGATTCCCCGATTTGAAAAGGAGTTGTCGTACGGTAAGATGGGTGAGAACATGTTTGAGTTATCTGTTCATGTTTTAATTATTAAATTTTATTTTGATTTGAGTATCCTCACTAGGCGAAAGCCTAATGTTTCAAGTTGAATCTTCTTACCAGGTACAAGCTCCGGGAAATAGCGGGAATGAGAGACGAGAACTTTTGGAAAGATTCAGACTTAGAGATACTGGAGGATCTAGAGATTTTTGATGCTTTTGGGACGGTTGTTTAGATAACTGGATTAATCTGATTGTTATGTCATGATTAGATTAATAAGTTATTTAAGTACTGACGTTTGTATATAGAAACCTTACATTTGATCCTCAGGTTATATAAGTTTGAAAGTTTTTGATCATAACTTGTGGTAAATTTTAAGGTTTAAATTGACCCTGTTTTTAGGGTGTTTCATCACGACATTTGTATTGTTGGTGAGATCCTTCGAGAGAAAATCCACCTGATCGAATACCTCCTTGATAGAGGCAGCGATCGTGCCCAAGTTAGGACCTGTAAGAAAAGAAACATTTTGAGCAAAGGAAAGATCAAAAGTAGGAGTGGGTTGAGAAGAAGAAAGTGTATTCGATGGGATACCTGACGACCGGGAGAAAGCATCAAAATCCCGATTTCCACTATAGTATTCCATGTCACGTTCCATGTCAGATACGGATGTGGAGGGCATACTCTGAGTGGTCCCGAGAGGGAGACCATCAGGTCCTATTGCGTTCTGCTACATCAGACTCTATAGCAACGGTTCCTGAACGTCAGTGAGCGAAGTCGTTGGTGCATAAGTGATGACGAAAAATAAAGGTGTAGAAGCAATAGTGGAGAAGGTTGTGCAGTGCACAGGAATGGCACTTGTGTTGCCAAGAACTACTTCTTTAGTGCTTTGAGGCACTTAGAAGGTGGAGGTAGATACTAGTGAAGCTTCAGCGACAGAAGGCGCTGAAGTGGTTGTTGTTGTTGTAGCAGATGTGGCGGAGTGGACCACGAAGGCGTCAAGTGTTGCTTGTGAAGAAGCAATCACTGATTCAGTAACCGGAGGGGGCTGAGATTTCTCCTTAGCAATCCTTTTGGTTTTGTGAGAACCAAGGTTGGTGTCTGATTGTTTCCACTTCAATGAGGATTTGGTGGTGGTGGTGGCTTGGGTTTCAACTAGAGGTTGAACTGCTGATATAGCCGCCGGAAGAGAAAAACTAGGAGCGAGAAGAATTTGTTTAAGATCAGAAAAACGTACCTCATTGGCAAGTGGCTCGAAATCGAGGATGCGGTTGCCGAGCTGAGGGAGTTGGTAATCTCCGTTTTGGGGGTAGTCCTTCTGAAGGAAGAGGGTGAGAAGTGCTGATACAAAGTGCACATAGGAACCTTCATCTCCCTTTTGGCTTCTCAACTTTCACCATAAAGTCATCAAAAATCAGTCAGGCATAATCGATTTTTCGCCCGATGATCAGCGAATACCCCATATGGAGCTAATAACGGCTGGCTTGGTCCAGCGACCCGGTCTTTCCACTCATGCAGGAGATGATGTGGGAGAAGATGTAGTTTAGCTCTGAAGTCATTTTTGCCTTGAGCACCTTGGTGAGTTTTTTGACGGGTTTGTCAACAGTTCGGGGCTTAATCTCCCATGTGTATTTCATCAGGTCTAGACCTGATGAGTTCCTCATTGTTGGACAATTGATTGAAAGGACCAGCAGGTAGTCCAAGCGCTGTCCTGATTCCATTTGCAATGATAAAACCTTCTCCAAGTTGAGTCTGGAAGGAAATCACAGTGACCTTCTTGCCAGAGTTGAGAGTATGGTGGGTCTTCTCAGCAGTGTACCATAACTGCTGCAGGAGATGTCTGTGAGCTGGGGGAGCGATAGTTAATGCTTTGAAGATGGGAGAACTCTGGAGGAAAGCCACTGCCTCATCGAGATGTAGGCATGGTTTCTTTTCAGGGAACGTTAGAAAGGCGATATGGTTGTTGGAGCTGAAGGTGATCTCGTTGAGCTTACCCTTCATGTTCTTCGATTTGATCATAGTAACCGGTGTGGGTGCCATTTTCTGAGAAAATACCAAAAATGGAAAGGAAGAAGAAGAGACTTTCTTAGTTAGGAATGAATTCCAAAATAAGAGTTTTTAGGGTTTTACCAGTTTCCTTATGAGGAAAGAAACTTGAAAGTTGATTTTCCAGTTTTGTAAAAGACCAAAACTAGTAGAAAACACAGTTTTACCAGTTTCCTCTTTAAGAAGGATTCTGGAAAAACGTATTTAAAGAATAAGAAGGTTTAAAATAAAGATTTAAACTTTTGAAAAACTTGATAAAGTTTTGGTTAGAAAACCATGAAAGAGGATGATTTCTTAAACAAAAAGTATGTTTTGATCCTTAAAAGCAAAGATTTTGGATCAAAAACATGTTTTTGAAGATTTCATAATGTATTAAGGAAGGAATAAGAACCTGTTTTTTTGTTGAAGATTGTGAAGAACAGTCTTAAGTTTTAAATTCCAAGAACACAATGCACAAGAAATCTTTTCTTGCTTATGAAAGTTATGAGCACGTAAAAGGGAAAAAAAATATAAACAAGGGTTGTTTATATAGTGAGAGGAGAGAGAAAGGTTGATGAGCGGGGAAAAGAAACTCATCATGACACGTGACACGTCCCAAGAAGCGTATTGGACAAGAAGTTGTAACGGACGAACGTGTCAGACGAAAAGTCGTGCCAAGGTTTATCCATTTCATGACGTCACAAATAGAAATTGTCCTTTCATTTTCAAAAGGCAGTCCTGATAATTTAGAAATTATCAGGGTTGATTTTGTTTTAAGAAGAATCACTGATGAGAAATACCAGAGATGAGATTGCATTTTATTTCAAAAGGATCACTGATAGATAAATGTCAGTGATCGAATTTATTTTTTTGAAATACAACATACTGAAGGAAACTTCAGTGATAAGTGATAGAGAAACAGTCTTTAGTATCAGAGAACATTTATTCAGAGATTAGATGATGAATAAGAAGATAGAATTTTATTACTGACATGATGCTTAACCACGAAAGAGTTATTTTTCAAGGTTCAGCATTCCAAGCTCGCTGATGAGGAGGTTAAATCTTGTCTCATCAAGAGGTTTGGTAAAAAGACCAGCTAACTGATAGTCAGTTGGTATAAAATGAAGTTCTATATCTCCATTCATCACATGATCTCTGATAAAATGATATCTGATATCGACGTGTTTTGTCTTTGAGTGTAGCACTGGGTTGTTTGCTATAGCGATGGCACTAGTGTTGTCGCAATAGATTGGAATCTTTGATAGCTAAAGGTCATAATCTAATAGTTGATTTCTCATCCATAAGACTTGAGCACAACAACTACCAGCGACTACATACTCAGCTTCAGCGATAGAGGTGGACACTGAGTTTTGTTGTTTGCTTGTCCAACTTACCAGCTTTCCACCCAGGAGCTGACAACCTCCTCTGGTGCTTTTTCTATCCAGTTTGCAACCTGCAAAATCACTATCTGAATAGGCAGTTAGATCGAACCCTAAGTCTTTGGTATACCAAAGACCTAGGTTGGGTGTACCCTTCAGACATCTGAAGATTCGCTTTACAACGATCATATGTGATTCTTTGGGTTTAGATTGATATCGTGCACAAAGACATGTAGAATACATGATATCAGGATGACTCGCTGTAAGATAGAGAAGAGAGCCGATAATTCCTCTATAGGCAGTGGCATTAATAGGTTTTCCAAAAGGATCCTTATTAAATGTCAGCGGAGGTGCCATAGGAGTTTTCATAACTGAGCTTTGAGTAAGAGTGAATTTCTTCAGCATATCTTTAACGTACTTACCTTGGTGGATAAAAGTGCCTTTATCACTTTGCTTGATTTGAAGTCCAAGGAAGTATGTTAGTTCACCCATCATACTCATCTTATATTCAGATTTCATTCTTTCAGCAAATCGAGTACACAGAGATGGGGTAGTAGAACCAAATATAATATCATCGACATATATTTGAACAAGAATAATACGACCTTTAACCTTTCTGAAAAATAAAGTATTATCAATTTTACCACGTTCAAATTTTTCAGTGATAAGAAAGGAGGATAAAGTGTCATACCATACACGAGGTGCTTGTTTTTAGCCATAGAGGGCCTTATCCAGTTCATAGACAAACTCTGGATGCTTAGGATCAGTGAATCCTGAAAAGTTGTTAAACATAAACTTCTTCATTCAACTTTCCATTAAGGAATGCTGATTTAACATCCATTTGGTGAACTTTGAAGTCTTTGTGAACAACATAGGCTAAGAAAAGCCGAATTGCTTCTAGTCTTGCCACTGGGGCAAAGGTTTCGTCATAGTCTATGCCTCCTCTTGTCTGTATCCCTGAGCAACTAGTCTAGATTTGTTGCGGGTTACATTTCCAAATTCATCTAACTTATTTTGATATACCCATTTTATACGTATCACATTTATGTCAGATGGTCTGGGAACAAGATTCCAAGCTTTGTTTCTTTCAAATTCAGTCAACTCTTCTTGCATAGCACTGGCCCAGTTTGGATCTCTGAGGGCATCATCTGTTTTCTTTGGTTCAATCAGTGAGATAAAATTAACAAATAAACAAATATTACCTGAACTTCGTCGAGTCTGAACACCTGCATTTGGATCACCTAGAATTTGATCGATTGGGTGATTGATTGTCCATCTTTGAGCAGGAGCTTGAATCTCTGACTCAAAATGAACTTATGGAGGTGCTGAAGAAGAGACTTCAGCAGCAGGAGATTCAGGTATATCGGGTAAGAGTTGCTGAGGTTAAGATGAAATCTCATTTACTGATTGCTGACTTGAAGTAGATGGATTTTCAGAGGTTGAGGGTTGAGAAGGAGGCAAAGTGTTTAATGGAACAGCTGATACCCATGAGGAGGATTCAGCTTCAGTTGTTTGCATGCTGGGAATGATGATAGGATCATCATCAGCGGTTGGGTTGTTGACCTGAGGGGTAGGGTTGAGGTTAGCTTCTGATTCCCCATAGTGAGAAAACATCCATTGATTTAGTTCATCGTTTTCAGCAGTAGGTCTTGAATTTTCTGAACGAGATTCATCAAAGGTGACATGAATGGTTTCTTCTACAACGTGTCTTCTCTTGTTGAAGACTCTGAAGGATTTGGATACTGAGGAGTATCCTAGAAATATTCCATCGTCAGCTTTGGGATCAAACTTTCCAAGAAAATCTCTGTTGTTTATGATGACGCATTGACAACCAAAGATATGAATAAAGCTGATAGATGGCTTTCTTCCATGGAAAAGTTCATAGGCAGTCTTGTTGAATCTTTTGACGATCATCGACCTCTTTTGAGTAAAACAGGCAGTGTTGACAGCTTCTGCCCAGAAATTAGTTAGAAGATGAGAATCGATGAACATAGATCTGGAAGCCTCGATGATCGTTCTGTTTCTTCTTTCAGCGACTCCATTTTTTTGAGGTGTTCTTACCGCAGAGAAGTTATGAGAAATACCCTTACTCTCAAAGAAGTTAGCAAGGGAACTATTTTTGAATTTAGTTCCATGATCACTTCTTATTGAGCGAATGATCATATTGCTCAGGACTTCCATTTTCCTGACAAAAGAGATGAGTTCTTATGAGGTGTCACTCTTTGCACAGAGAAACATAACCCAGGTATAGCGAAAGAATTCATCTACTATGACAAGAGTGTATTTCTTTCCAGCGATGGATTGTATGTTGACAGGCCAAACAAATCCATATGGAGGAGCTGAAGGGGATTTGTCACTGATGATACTTGCTTTGACTTAAAACTAGCTTTCCTTTGTTTTCCTTTTTTCACACGCTGAACAAAGAGATTCCTTAGCGTATGAGTGTTGAGGCAAGCTAGTGACCAATTCTTTAGAGGAAAGAGTATTCAGCGTTTTAAAGTTGAGATGAGAGAGCCTTTTATGCCATAGCCAGTTGACATCCGAGGAGGCTTTGGATAGAAAGTAGATGTTCTCAGTGGTTGTTGAGTCCATTTTTATTACATAAACATTTTCCAAACGAAACCGCTGAGAGCAATCTTTTCTTTCTTATCAGTGACAAGGCATGCTTACTTAGTAAAGCAAACTTTGTAGTCTTTATCACATAGCTGACTGATGCTAAGAAAATCGTGCTTCAGTCCTTCTACGTAAGTGACTCTTCTGAAGGTGGTTGTACCATTAGAAAGTACACCAAACCCTCGAGTGTATCATTTTCCATTTCCACCAAAGGTCACTGAGGGACCTTTCTCTTCCTTGTATTCAGTGAGCAGGTTTCTTTTTCCAGTCATGTGTCGAGAGCATCCACTATCGAGATACCAGATACCCTTCGAGACCTGCAAACAAAAGGAAGATTAAGTTGAAATTGGTACCCACTTTACAATGGGTCCACATTTGTCAGTGGAAGAAGAAGTGGAAGGACCAGCAGTCTTCACAGCATCTGATGATTCAGCGTTAGTGGTAACCTTCACTTTGGTTAATATATTAACCTTAGTGGTATTTTTCACCTTTGCTTGGTTTTCACTTGGGGTGATCTTTTTTGCCTTGGAGGCATTCATCTTCACCTTAGCTGATTTCTCAGCTTTGGTGGTTGTGGGGCACTTACTAGCAATATGATCAGTAAGTCTGCAGTGATAGCATTTCCTATAGCTGAAACTAGCTTTAGGACCATAGGCATAAGCATTTGATAATTTTAAATGAGCAGGGCCTGTACCAAGAATGCCTTTAGCATAAGATATCGGAGGAACCTTAGGTTCTTCAGATTTCTTACCTATGACATCAACCTTTATTCTTGGAGTTGATTGCTGAACATGTTCAGGGATCTTGCCTTTGGAGGTAGAAGGTTGATTTGTTGAAGGTGTAAACTTCTTCAGCTTTGGCACTTTAGTACCCTTCTGAGGTTTTTGTAAAACATTTTTTCCATTATCTTTAAGTTTAGGGCTTAAAGAGAATTCTTCCTCAGGGATAGGATTATTAGAAGAAGAGCACTGAGATGATGAGGTGCCAGGGATGGAGTAGACGAACATCCCAAACTTAAGCATGGAACGACCTTTGGTTGGTTCTTCAGCGTCAACATTCCAACCAAGACCACTTCTATCATTGTCAGGAATCTGAGCACCGATTATCTCAGTGATCTTTGATAAGGATTTACAGCATCCTTCAACAGTAGCTTTTTCAGCTTTCAGTTCAGCAATAACTTGTTCGCGTTTGATGTTGATTACTTGATTCACATAGATCTGATCTTTCAAATTTTCTTCAATTTTAGAAAGTTCTTGGATCTTTAGATGGCATTTATTAAGCTGTTCAGTTAAATCTAGATTTTGTTGTTCAGCTTGGGTCTTGCCATTCAAGGCATCATATAAATCAATTGTCAGCAAATCGATAGCACGAAGTCTATCAACATAAATGATAGCTGGAGAAGGTGAGATTGCTACCTAAGAAGTAGAAGTAGATGGAATATCAACTGGTTCTTCCTTTACTTCTTGGATTTCGGCCATAAGACAAAGATTAGACCTTTACCTTTTCTCTTCATCATATTCAGCCCAATCGTGTTCTTCAACGATTAGACCTTTACCTTTTCTCTTGTAGCTTTTCTGCTTTTCATATTTCTCTTTGAGTTTGAGGTATTTGTCATCTCTAGTCTTAGAAGTAGAGGATTTCTTAAATGATGAAGAAGGTTTGAATATTTTCTTTGACCTGCACTCACTAGCAAAGTGACCTATCTTTTCACAGTTATAGCAAGTGGCAGTAGCTTTATCAATAGGAGATGATTTGGGCTTGTCAGTGATAGTGAGAGGTTTATTTCTTCTGAAGTTACTCTTTCTAGCGAATCTCCTAAAAGAATTAGTCAGGAGTGCCAGAGATTCATCAAGTTTTGAAGGATCAATTTCTGATGAATCGTCAGAGTTAGATTCCATCTCAGTGATAGTGACAGAGGATTGCTGAGTGGGCATTAGCTCTAAAGAGAGTAAAGCAACAAGTATGTTTTCTTGAATCTTTTACAAGATTCTTCTTAAGTTTACATGGCTGCTCATGATTGAGCATAGTGCGAAAAAGAGTACTTAAGGTCATGAATTTAAGATCCTTGGATAGTTTAAGACACATGGTATAATGTCCTAACTTTCAGGAAGACATTCCAAGAATTTTGTCAGTATCTCAGAGTTAGAGTAAGTCTTACCAATAGTTTTCAAATCAATGATTAAACAGTTAAGACGTTGGTGAACTTCAGATAAAGTTTCATTCTTACCACAAATAAAACTTTCGTACCGTCTTACCAGATTTATTCTTCTGGACTCTTGTACATTAGTTGTACCTTCATATTGAACACTTATTGTGTCCCACATGGATTTGGAGCTTCTGAGTTTCAAGATAGAATGATAAACCTCATCAGGTAGAGCCATGAATATGATTGATCTGGCCTTTGTATCAATGGCCACCTTTTTCTTACCTTCTTCAGTCCATTAGGAAAATTCTTTGACAAGTTGCCTTTCAGGAATGAAGGGAGTGGTAGCAGTGGCAAGAATAACATCATTGATGATGAATGGGATATAAGGTCTATTTTCTACATAGGGAGGTATAGTGACATCTACACCTTCTAGGAAAAGCATCATTCAATTTTTCCAGAGATTAAAGTTATCTTTACATCGAGGAGGTTTGGCAAGAGAGCCATTATCAATGTAGTCTGTGTTTGTGTTTTGAGCCATTTAGAAAATAGCAAGGAAGAAATTAGTATAAGTAAGATCTTGTTTATTGAGATTAAACAATCTGCTTTGATACAACTTGCTGGTCCCGTAGGGTTATACAAGTATTAGTTTGTAGAAGGGGGGTTGAATACAAACACACAAGAATTATAGTTTTCTAAATTGTTTATTGATAAATCAAACAATTTACAACTTGTTGCGGAATAAGATTAAGTACAAGACCTAATCTAAACAAACTATAAGAATCACTAAGTATTCTTGCACTAAGAAATAGAGAGAAAAATAAATCTTAGAAAATGAATATATTTTCTAAGTTAGTAAGTAGACAGGAAGAGACCACCTTCAAACTGAAGGGGTATTCCTCCTATTTATACCCCATGCATTTAATGCATGTCAGGTTGACTTTACATGTGTCATCATTTGGTTGGGCGCATGCTTCTGACTTTTGCAAACATACTTTGGGCCGCATGGTGAACAATGTAATGGCAGAGTGGTTTGTACGATTCTGGACAAAGGTATGTCCTTCTGACAAATCGTACAAAAGTGTGCAAGAGGATAAGACAAACATTTCTTGGAGAGCAGGCTTCACGATCGCTGAGTTGATCTTACATCAGTGAGATGTGATGTAAGTCAGCTATCGCTGACATCTTCTTCTTGAAACGTCGCGTATATGGACTTGTCTTGGTTTCACTGATATCCGCATCAGATCATTAGTAGACTTGTCACTTGTTCATCAGCTTTGTGTTCGATGTCAGCGATGAACTCTTTGGCGCGAACCTTGTCTTCAGAGATTATAAACAACATTGATTACAAATAGAACAATCAATGATCATCAGTATAACTGAACAAACTCAGTTATCACTGATGTACATGTATCACTGAGATATAATGAAGAATAGTGCTTTACCCATAAGTGATACTGAACATAATCAATATGTTATCACTCATGGTGAAACACTAATACATACAATGTTTACTTATAATTTTCACTAAGTAATTCTAAGGCTCATCATCAAATCACTGAGAGAGCTTGGATCAACAAATAATCTGGTCGCGAGAGATGTAATCTGTTGGCTTTAGTGGTAAAAGTATATTCGTAGTTGTCTGTTGTACTTGATCGATGGCTCTGCGAAGATCTTTTGTGGTTAAAGATGGTGATTGGGTCATTTTTTGCTTAGAGAGAGCTTCTACAAAGGCTTTGGCCGTCTTAAGTTCTTCTGTGAGGGAATCGATGGCAGCCTAAAGTTCTTTGGGTAAGGAGGTGGATGTGTTATGTGAAGACTTTCGTTGAAGCTCAGAGATCTTGGCTGAGTTCGATTTCACTTCTGTATATAGATTGTCGATCTTGGAGCTCAAAGAAGATATGGCATTCTGAATGGATTCTGCATAAGACTTTACCAGGCTTTGCAACCCAGCAAAGTTGTTGGTCACATAGGTAACGAAGGTTTAGAACTCATCCTTCGTTACATATGAACCAGGGGTAACCTCTGGGGGAACACATTCTTCCCCAGAGTTGACCTATGTTCCTGAGGTGCCCATTCTTAATCCTGTTTTGAGGTTGAGATCGATGGGACTTCTTTCTGATCCTTGAGGGGAGTCATTTGATGGCTCCTTCTATACGGAAGTTATGTGATCATCCTTACTCTGAGCCAATCCAGAGTTGGGCACATAGGGGATGTCAGAGTGACTAGGAGGCTTGTCTAGAGCCTCTTCGTCTTGGTGCATTCTAAGTCCCTCTGAAGGACTTTGGGTTCTTACCATGTGTGTGGGAGAGGCAACGAATGTCTCTGTGGGGGAAAGAAGTGTGTTCGTGGGCGATTGAACCCTTAAAATGTCTGTGTCCTTTTGAGAGGACACAACCAGAAGTTAGGCTTCTCGATTTACTATTGGCATAGAGGATGAAAAAGGTTCCTCTGGTCGGCTGGCTTTGGGTTGGGCTCGAGTTGTGCAACTCATGTTCAACATTCTTTTCTGCTGCTAGACCAGCAAGAATGGATGGGTGGATAGCACAGGAGGGAGTTTTAGATATGTGCTCTGGGCATCTTTTCTCACATTCTCCTCCTTCGATTTTTCTCATAAGGGCTCTTCCACTTCTGCCCATATATCATCTGTCGACATGCCCATGTTTTCGTCGACCTCAAGGTCAGAGTCATAGTATGCAATAGTGAAGTCTCTGCCTTCATTGGGATGTTGGAGGTTTCACCTAGAGGTATCTAATGAGTCGTTAAGCCATGTCACCCCCAGAAAAAGTGTTAAAAGATACTTGATCTTCTTCAGGTTGTACCTCTGCGGGGTTGGTATCCTTTGGAATGACAGAGGTCTTGGGTAGGTTAGTGTCTTGTGGTTCTGCGTAGTTGATAGGGGTTGGGGCTCTATCCTCTATAGCTTGGGGTTCCTCCTCTTCTTGGATGATCTGCAGAGGGGATTTGGGTTTCTTTGTTTTCTTTCTTTTCGGTTTAGGAGCACCCTCCTCTGTGGATTTGGACTTTCGTTTCTTCATCTTTTATTTGGGTGGTTGGGTGGTAGAAGGATAATTTTCAGGTACTTATGTGGATTGGGGGTGGTTTATTATGTGGTTCCTCTAGTTGTTCAGATGTTTGGTTTTCAGGGACTTGTTCTTCAAAGGTTTGAGCAGGTTTGGATTTCTTCTTTTTGGTCTTTTTCTTTTGTGAGGGGGGCTCTGTAACTTGAGGAGCTTCTTATGCTAGGAATTGATGGCTGGCAGAGGCACCCTCTGTTCTTAACCTATACTTCTCTATAGCTACTCTCCACTCTTCCTCTGTCATTCTCTCTACCACCTCAGTTCCTATGGCACTCCTATGCATGGTGGGGTATCAGGACTCGGTTTGGGAGTCCTGAATCCACGTGTATACTCCCTCACTAGCTCACTATCGCTCACATACTCGAGCATCTTCTCTGATAACGGACAGCAGAAGGCATACCCTTTGGGATGGTTTGTTGGTTTCATTGTTGTCATTGGGTAGGTTTTGACGGTTTGGCCTTCAAAGCTCCATTTTTATGCTTCCAACAGAAGCTCCAACATTATGCCTATTAGTCTTTGGAATAGGAGGGATGGTAAAGATGTTCCCGCAGCTTGGAGGCCTTTCTTGTATTCCACCGTATAGGCCATCTCCTACAATACGAGTCGTGCAAAGTCCAGGGGTAGATCAAAGTACACCCCGTACAAGATTGATAAGATTTGGTGGGAGCTTTGGTCATGGCTTCCAGTTTTTCCCGTGAGACATCTGTTCAGTATGCTGAAGAGGATGTTCCACTTGGGGGGTAGTCGGTTCCTTCTGAAGTCAGTCCTCTTCAACAGAGGATCATTGTATCCTTACATTAATACAAAGTCCACCAACTCCTGATCCGTGGGCTCTGTGGCGTATCTCTTAATCCCCAGAAGGCTTCTGGTAGGGAGGTCAAAGACTTGGGAAATCATAGCTCTGTTGATTCCATCTGTTAGGTTATCTGTGTTATCGGGTTTGGACATGTAGCCTATCACATACCTAAGCTCTTCATCAAATCCGGAGGTCTGCCAGAATTGATGAACATACCTGCTTGGTATGTTCTTCACATTTGGGTCAAAATCTTATTTAGGGGTGGTTTTGGAGCAGATTGATGATAATGGCATGTTCTTAGGCAAAGTTTTGGGGGTTAAGAACCACATAATGGTTATTAGGTTTCAGTGGAAGGAGGTTTTGGTATGGTTGATGAACTCCTGGTGGTTTGTGGAGGGCAAATGGTTGATAGATTCCTCACTATGTGAGTAAGCTTGGTCCTCATTCCTTGGAGGAATAGGGTTTGCAAACTGGTTGGAGTAAGCAGGTGAGAACATGGTGGTGGAATGAGCTTTTGTGGTTTGGGGTCAGCCTGATCTCGCACAAGATCGCACATTTTCTTTACCTAAATCGTTTGAGAATCGATGAAATGGCCGAGAGGATTCCCTTCAGAAGTTAGTGGTCTTGGAGACTTCTGTGGCATAGAGGCTCTGTGAAACGTTATAGAGGCTCTTTGACCAAAAATTTCTAATAAAGGAAAGAGCTCAAAAGATTTTGACCAATCAAAGTTTTGATTTGTTTAAATAGGTATATTGGGACATACTTGGAAAGTTATGTCCAAGAAAAGTGTTTTTGAAGTTGGGGTTGTGCGGTGGTCTTACCAAAAATGGCTTGTTTTTCTTGCATAATTATCTTCTTCATCATTTGCTCGAACATAGAACTTCTTTTGC
This sequence comes from Saussurea involucrata, assembly GCA_033807775.1. Taxonomy (NCBI): domain Eukaryota; kingdom Viridiplantae; phylum Streptophyta; class Magnoliopsida; order Asterales; family Asteraceae; genus Saussurea; species Saussurea involucrata. The sequence continues at coordinate 49,938,197 of CM066317.1, read as the reverse complement.
TCCCCCTTGAATGAGTACCTTCTGTGGTTCTCGAGAGTACTCACCTCTGCTCCCCCTTGATCTATGCTTGGGTCAGCTGAGATAAGAAATACACAAGACATAGATCAACAACTTTTGAGAGTCTCTGTGATAGAGGCCAAAGGCTCTGTGCAGTGTCCCAGAAGCTCTGTGGAAAAAAACTTTACAATGAAATATTGTACATACTGAAAAATACAGTGAAAAACATATTTACATGAGAAACTCTGTACACACATGCAGAGGTTCTGTGGGTCAAACCATGTTCAACATACCAAACTTGCCAACCAAAAACAAGAATCTTTTCTCATCTAGAGCTTTGGTGAAAAGATTAGCAAGTTGATATTCTGTGGGCACAAAATACATTTCAATCGTACCTTGTTCGACACGATGCTTCAGAAAGTGGTATCTTATGTCGATATGCTTTGTTTTCGAGTGTTGTACGGGATTGACGGAGATGGCAATGGCACTTTTGGAGTCACGGAGGATGGGGATCTTCTCAATATCTAGACCGTAGTCTCTGAGCTGAGTTCTCATCCACAGAACTTGTGAGCAACAACTCGCAGCAGCAACATATTCTGATTCTGTTGTGGATGTAGACACACAATTTTGTTTCTTGGATGTCCAACTTACTAGTTTTCCTCCTAGAAATTGACAACTTCTAGAAGTACTTTTTCTGTCTAGCTTGCATCCTCCATAATCTGAATCTGTATAAGCCGTTAGATCAAAACCATAGTTCTTTAGATACCAGAGACCAAGATTTTTTGGTTCCTCTGAGGTATCTAAAGATCCTCTTTACAGAATAAAGATGAGATTCCTTAGGCTTAGCTTGGTACCTTGCACAGAGGCATGTGGCGTACATGATATCTGGTCTACTTGCTGTCAAGTATAGAAGAGACCTTATCATACCACTGTAGAGTTTGCACTCAACAGATTTCCCTCTGGGTCCGAGTGTAACTTGGATCCAGTGGCCATAGGGTTTTCATCACAGAAGAGTCAAAGAGCTTATATTTTGACAGAATGTCATAAACATATTTTGATTGGTTTATAAAATACCCTCTGTTGTTTGTTTGACTTGAAGCCCGAGGAAGAAATTTAGTTCTCCCATCATGCTCATTTCAAACTCACTCTTCATGAGTTTTTCAAATTTCTTACAATACATTTCATTAGTAGAACCAAATATGATGTCGTCAACATATATATGTATAAGTAAAATCTCACCTTTTCTTCTCTTATAAAACAAAGTAGTATCTGTTGTACCTCCTTCGAAATGATTGACTAGCAGGAAATTTCAGAGTCGTTCATACCAAGCTCTGGGGGCTGCTTGAGTCCATAGAGGGCCTTATCCAGAAAATAGACATGATTTGGGTACTTTGAGTTCTCAAATCCTGGTGGTTCTTGAACGTATACCTCTTATTGTATTTGACCATTGAGGAAGGCAGATTTCACATCCATTTGGTACACCTTGAAGCCTCTGTGGGCTGCAAAGGCCAAGAATATTCTGATGGCCTCCAACAGTGCGACAGGGGTAAATGTTTTCTCGTAGTCAATTCCCTTCTCTTGGAAATATCCCTTGGCTACCAATCTTTCCTTGATTCTAATGACCACTCCATCTTCATTCTTCTTGTTTCTGAAAACCCATTTAGTCCCTATTGCAGTCTTGCCTTTTGGCAGAGGTACAAGGGACCATACTTTGTTGCTCTCAAATTGTAGAAGCTCTTCTTGCATAGCTTATACCCAATTTGGATCTTCTAGGGCTTTAGATACGTTCTTCGGTTCGATCACACTGATAAAATTTGTAAAGAAACAAAAATTGGTTGTGGTTGATCGAGTCTTCACTTTTGCAGAAGGATCGCCAATGATTTGGCTCTGTGGATGACTCTTCGTCCACTTGGTCATCCGAGGAAGATGGTCATTAGTAGCATCAAGTTCTACTTCTATGGATACATTTGACAGTTCATGTACCATTTCTGTTGTAGAGGGTACATCATTTGTGCTTGCCACAGGAGTTGAGGTTTCAGCTTGAGTTGGGTTTGAGACCTCTGTCGTTACTGGTGTCGAGTTCTCATCATGCTATGGTGTAAAGTCCTCTGTGGTCACGGGTGTTGGATTTTCAACTTGCTCTGGAGTGATAACCTAAAAATTCTCTGTGGAATCTTCTTCATGCTCTCCCTCAATAGTTTGACCTACATATGAGGTGGAAGAAGGTAAAGTATTCGAAGGACTAGTGAAAGATATACCTTGAGGAGCCTGGTCCACAGAGATTTGGACTCTAGAGCCTCTGTGACCATTCATAGAGGGTTCATTGTCGTCATCAAACATATTTTCTAATAATAGATTTAGTTTTTCTTCTCGAGAGAGTGATACACCAGAGGCTTGCTTGTTAAACCCGAGTTTTGAGCTGATTTGCTCAGAAATCTGTTGAAATGAGTTATCAAAAGAAACATTGATGCTTTCCACTATTGTTCTTGTTTTAAGAACGTAGACTCTGTAAGCTTCAGACGTTGATGGTATCTAATGAATTTTCCTTCATCAGCCTTTCTATCAAACTTTCCCAACTGTTCTCTGTCGTTTTGAACAAAACATCTGCATCCGAACACGTGAAAGAATTTGATGTTGGGTTTTCTCTGGTTGATCAAGTGGTATGGCGTTTTCGTGTGTCTTTTCACAATTAAAGATCAATTTTGTGTGAAACATGCGGTTGAGATTGCTTCTGCCCAAAAGGAAGTCGGTAATCTTGATACAGTGATCATGGTTCTAGCGGCCTCCACGAGCGTTCGATTTCTTCTTTCGACAACGCCATTTTGTTGTGGAGTTCGTGCGGCAGAGAAGTTCTGTGAGATTCCTTCTTCTGTAAGGTATGCTTCAATGGTAGAGTTTCTGAACTCTGTGCCATTGCTGCTTCTTAACTTCTGTACCTTGCACTCAAATAGAAACCCAGATTTTTCTCATAAGATTAATTAAAATTTGAGGAACATCTGACTTCTTTCGAACGAACTCAACCCAAGTATATCTTGAGTATTATCATCAATCAGGACAAGTATATACTTCTTGCCTCCTAACCTCTGTACAGAGATGGGACCGCAGAGGTCAACATGAAGCATGTACAGAGGCTTAGTACAAGACACATCTTACTTGGTCTTATAGGAATCTCTTTTAAGTTTTCCCGTCTCACAAGCATAACAGAGATGATCTCTGTCGAACTTAACATTTGGTAAACCACTTACCAGATTTAGTTTCACAAGTTTGTCAAGAGTATGAAAATTCAAATGAGAAAACCTGTTATGCCAGAGCCACGCTTCTTCGTTCTTGTTTGATACTAGACAGATTCTCGTCTTTGCTTTTCGCCTTAAAGTTCATAAGGTACAGATCACCTCTTCTTTTGGCTCTTAACAATTCTATGTATGTATCTTTTCTTAGCAGAGAGCAATATGTTCTTTTGAATTTCACATCAAATCTTGTGTCACAAAGTTGGCTAACACTTAGTAGATTGTGCTTGAGGCCATCCACATATGCAACTTTGGACACTTTCACATATTTTTTGGCAATGACTCCATAGCCTCTTATGTATCCTTTCTTGTTATCTCCAAAGGTCACTGAACCTCCTCCATGTTTTTCTTTGTATGAAGAGAGTAGACCTCTGTCATCACCTCTTCTTTCGGCTCTTAACAATTCTATGTCTGTATCTTCTCCTAACAGAGAGCAATATGTTCTTTTGAATTTCACATCAAATTCTGTGTCACAAAGTTGGCTAACGCTTAGTAAATTGTTCTTGAGGCCACATATGCAACTTTGGACACTTTCACATCTTCTTTGGCAATGACTCCATAGCCTCTTATGTATCCTTTCTTGTTATCTCCATAGGTCACTGAACCTCCTCCAAGTTTTTCTTTGTATTAAGAGAGTAGACCTCTGTCGCCAATCATGTGCCTAGAGCACCCGGAGTCTAGGTACCATATGGGCACATACTTCTTCTGCAACACATTCAGAGAGATTTAGGTACCATTTCCAAATGGGTCCACTTTTGTTAGAGGTTTTCAAGGTTGCCTTAGCATCCTTGGATTTGGTTTTAACTTTTTTTACAGAAGAACCACTTTGTTTCTTCTGACCCTTGAATTTTGCATTCCTAGATTTGGGTCTAGATAGGAAACAGTGGGGACCAGAAAAATGTTGCTTTAACTGAAACATAAGCTCAAAACAATTACAATAATGAACATTGCATGCAACTTGCTTAAACTTTTCGTTGAATTCATTGAAAATGGGTACATATGCTTTATTAAAGTAATCTCTCCTAGCATCATACTTTTTTTTTTACAGAAATACCTATCTAGGCTAGATTTATTTTTGCAAAAACTCCTCTCCGGAAGAGCCTTCTATTGTACCCATCTTCTGTGATAACCCTCTGTCGGTTTCACTGCCACAGAAGAAAAAGATGTGTCATGGTGAATCCACTTTTCTTTTTGTTGCCATGTAAATATTTCATGATTTGACCTAAAAGTTTTGAGCCTTAGGGTTTTGAGAGGGCATCTCCTTTTGTTTTTGATTTTTTTCAAGCTTAAGAGATGTCTTTGCTTGTATGCACATGTCTATGAAATCAGGGCAAATAGGGATTCTTGCATTGTTTTCCTTGGGAGGGATTGTTTTGTTAAGAATTCCAGAGGGAAGTTTAATTCCCCATGTTTTGCAAGGGATTATCTCTGATTCGACATAACCAGTCTCTGAGTCGACAGAGGTTGAATCATCCTCATACTCTGAGTTTGAATCAAGAAAATCTCTATTGATAGAGGCTTGATTGCATGGACATGTGTTGCATTCATCTTCATCTTTGTTCTTTGAGAGATGAAGATTTTTTGAAATACAAGGAACAATTTCAGGAGTTTTAAAAATTTCATCAAACCTTCCTCAAAGAGGCTTTGTACGACAGAGGTTATTTCAGGATTGTCAAAGAAGCAATTTTCAAAAGTTTCTTTTAAATCATTCTCAAAAAGTTTTTGTAACTTTACCTCTGTAGAAGAGTGGACAAACTCAGGTGCCTCAGAGCATAGTTCCCTTTCAGGTATTATTCTGCAGACAAAGGCCACATGAGTTTGTGTTTCTGGATGGCCGAATATGAAGAGACCTGTCTGTTCTTGAGTCTTCAGATATTTCTTTGGTTTTGAAGCTCTTTTGACAGAATTTGAAGATGATAAATCTGTGTTTTGAAACCACACATTTGTCATCTTTAGAGGACTCCTCTTCTGAGGTTCTCTATAGATTTTGCGCCTCTTATGTACGGAGATTAAGTTTGGAAATCCAGGTTTTTGAACACTTCCACTGGAGAATAAGGAAGATAGGGATTTGTTTCTTTTATTTCCAGTATAAGGATCCAAGTCACATAACCCAATCCCTCTTCTACCAATTTGGGTGTTTACTTTTTTCATGAACCTTTTGGGCATCCTGATACTTCTTTATGATAAGATCTCTGTCGAGTAAGTCCTGATGAAGAACGTCTCTTTCCTTTTGAAAAAAGATTTTTAGTGCAAGAAAATTCATTCTGTCACTCTTATTGTCCCTTAACTCTTTTGACTTGTTTTTCAATGCCAAATCAAGATTTGAAACCTTCTCTTTTAACAGTTTTACTTCTGAGAAAAATTCCTCTTGAAGGTTTTCCTTATCAAGGGCAATTTTTGATTTCTCTTAAGTCAGAAGTCTAGCTTCTCTCTCATAGAATGCAAGTTTCTTTTCTGTTTCTGAACATTTTCTTTCAAATTCACGAAGTTCTTCTGTAAGTTAAAGCAATTTGACTTCTGTTTCATTAGAGCAAGAGTTAGATGTAGATACCTCACTGTCAGATTCTGAGCCGCTCACTTATGCCATTCCACAGAACATGGCATTTTTGTCACCCTCATCTGATGATTCATCAGACACCCAATTCTCTTGTTCGGCCATAAAAGACTTCTGTGCATAATATTCGGCCTTCTTTTTGTAAAAGGCAGAGTCTCTCTAGGGCTGATTTCTGTTGGGCTGACTTCGGCACTCTGCGGCATAATGACCTGGTTTACCGCACTTAAAACACCCATTGTTCTGTGGAGTTGGTGCGTTAGCTTTCTCTGGAGCTCTGTGATCTCCCCTCTGTGGGTAATCTCCATGCCTCTGTTGGTAATAACTTGGCTTCTGCTCGTGATATCTTGGATCAAACATCCTCTGTTGGTCCTGAAACTCATTTCCTTGGTATCTTTGATCTTGTACAAAAGATCTCTCCATATGTGGCATAGAGTTCTGAAATCTGCCGTCTTCCATCTCGATCATCTGGACCTTTGTTGAAGTTTGGTTTCTTCTTGAAACCTTTGTTAAATGTTTTGGTGATTAAGGCCAAAGACTTAGCAATAGAGGCCATACTTGCCTCATCCTCTTCCGAACATTCTTCCTCTTCACTTTCAGCAGCAAGAACCTTCTTCATTTTCTTATTTCCCTTAGAACTCTCATCTGGGAATTTCTCCTTCTGTAGCTTCTCATGACCCTCTATGGTTTTCCTAACTAGTGCCAGAGGTCCACCCATTTGGGTTTTGGTCTGGACAACGTAGTTCTCTTGAGCAGCTAAAGTACCATAGAGGTCAGTTAGTGTCCACGTATCAAGATATTGATTTGTTTGCAGAGACATGGACAATTGAAGCCATTCTTTGTTCAAGCTTTTGAGGATCATCACGTTGTTTACCTCAGAGGTTCTGTGGATTCCAAACTTTTTACACTTGTTGATTAATGTATTGAATATGTCATAGGTGTTTTGGAGTGACTCTGTTGGAAGGGCTTTGAAACCATAGTACTCATTAATGCATTGGGCTATTCTATTCTTTTAAGTCTTAATACTTCCTTCTAGTTGTTTCTCGAGTTCAACCCATAAGTCATGAGTAGATTCACATGCATCAAGGGACTGAAACATATCATTTGGGATAGCCATAATGAGTAGTCGTTCGGCTTTTCTTCCCATCTCATATTTCTCCCAGTCTTGAGGAGACCATTTGTCAATATCCTTAGGTTTGTCATATTCAGGGACCTCAGGTGTTGTTGCTGTTGCTGTTGCAGGTACCCTTGGGACAGTGACCATGGGGACATATGGTTTCTTTTTTACATGATCAACAAGTTCTTTGTTAACCCCCTCCAAGAAATGTATCATTCGGATTTTCCATTGAGCATATTCATCTCTTAATAGAGTTGGAGGTTTTGTTAGAGATCCAACAGTGAAAAAATTAGCAGGGTTTGCCATTTTTGAAGAAATAAGGTTTTGAGGAAATGAGTGAAAAAAAGGTGTTACAAACTGAAGGAGAAACAGATGATTTAGGCGCAAGATGGAGTGAAACTAAAACTAAATCTAGGAAGAAAATGAGCTTTCAAGTCAGTAACACACACTGGAATGATTTTAAGACATAACATATCCTATTAATGGGTCAAATTCAAACAGGTTGAAAAGTGACTCAAACAGGGGCTGTTTACAGAAATGAAGAACAAACTAAAAAATCAAGTCAGGAAATCTACCAAATAAGTTAAGATCATTGCAGAGACGATCCTTTGATATTGAGAATCAAAGCTTGCTCTGATACCAATTGTTGATCCCAGTTTTAACTCAACAATGATATATTCAACCAAATATGTATAAAACAGAGTAGAAAATGTTATATGCGGAAGCGTTTAATGAAACATAAAAAGGTTTGAATATAATGGTAGATTCTCACACAAAATGATAATAAAATACAACAAAACAGAGTTTGGAATTGCTCAACAAGTCATCTTCACTATCAAAACAGAAACTGGAATTTACACCAACACTACTGTGTGATTTTCTCTCCAAGTTACTCTCACTCTAGAATCTGTGCGTGTGCGTTTCATTCCTGAAATGGCAGGGTAGTGCTCACTACATATAGTGAAGGTGAGACGTGAATAATACAAAGAAAAGGCTGTCACCAATAAATAGGTGACACCTGGAAAGTTTAAGAACGTGTTGTACTATATTGATCTTAAGAATCTTCATAAATGTTGAGGCACGTGAGAGGCACAAGCTCCTTGAATCTTGATATGCATATGTCTTCATTCTTCTGGAAGTTTGGCCACACAGAGGCTCTGTGGTCCGATGGTTATCTTCAGGTTTGACTTGACTTCTCGGGGAATGATCAACAGAGGCTTCGAGTTGTGTGGAGACTCTTGATGTATCTGGCGGAGGTCTTCTGCGATCTTTACTTAGCCTACTTTTTCAATACTTCTAAGCTTAAATTATTGGAGCCAACACATGTAAATGTTACTCACTACCGCATATAACAACTCGGATGTTGTTCATTCATTACATATAAATGATCGTCGTTACCAAACACCCCAAGGCATAACCTTAAATACAATAAATGATAGAACCTTCTAGACCTCCTAACCCACTCTCATAAGAACCAATGCCCAAAAGACACGCAATAGGTGTTGGCCCAACACTTATAAAGAAAATACGACAGATTATTATAAAGCCTTTAAAAGTAAAACTGTGTCGTATCAAGAGAAAGATAAAATTAAGATCGATGTGTGTATATGTAACCAACTATGAACATCACCACTACCATAAGGCTAATGATGTTGAAAATAAAAGTGGCATGATGGAGGATGTGATTTGGGAGGGACTCTGAGCGTTTGTGATTTAGGGAGGGAGATACGGCTTCAAAACACCCGATGGGTTTTAGGGTTGTGTCAAGTTTTTTTTTCTTCATACTTTAACAATGTATATCAAGATTTAGAGACTTGTATCTTATTTGTAAAAATAAATTATAAAAAGTTGTTAAGAAAATGACTCGTCACCATGTTTATATATGTATATATAATATAATATTTTTAGTAAGTCAATTTTGAAATTATTATTATTGTATAAAATTGTTCAAAAATGTTGCATCATTTATTTTACACATGGATGATGATAGTGCATAAACAAATGTTAACATGTGTCATGTCATAAAAATTTCTCTTTATAGGTTAGTAGGTTACCATAGATTTTCAAAGTACAATGCTTTAAAAAAATATAAGTAAATTACATTTTTCGTCTATGTGGTTTGTTGACAATTTCTATTTTGGTCCCTGGTCTTCATTTATTACACTGATGGTCAATATGTTTTGCATTTTATTTCCTTTTTTATCCTTGGTCCTAACAGCAATTGATTGAGTCTCTTAACTCAGGGGCATAACAGTCTTTTCTCATTTTCTTTTACTTTTTAGTTAAAATAAAACAAGTATATGGTTAGTTAATACTATCTCTCCCTCCTTTTTCTTTCTCTACCAAAACCCCAACCCTTACACAAAGACCCATCATGGGCCATATCCACCTTATTCTCATTAAATGGCTTTTCTAGTGTTATTTGGTAACTCCATGGCTAAAAATATACAATGAACCAAAAAAAAACTACTTAAAATCAAAACCCACTTTTCTTTTGTTTTTAGAAGTAATCACATAAAAAAATGAAGCTTCCATAGAAGAAATCTCATAAAAAATGAAGCTTCCATGCGGGTTAAGCCGCAAAAAAACTCGCCCGGATCTACCTTCGAAATATTGGATAAAAGACACCATAGTGTCTAACGTGAGTAGTTGTAAACGGGTTTAGTCTCTTTTAGAGCCGCTTTAGACACTTACATCAAGCCTCCAATGTTGACCAACAAAATTGACTTCACTTCACCAAGCACTATACCGACGTGGAGGAGCTTTCTTACCATGCATTTTGGAGGCACATTAGATTATATATATATATATATATATATATATATATATATATATATATATATATTACAGCTACTTTATGTGTGATGTGTGTGTATGTTTCAATATGAATTTGGTGGCGGAGGTGGTCATGTGCGAGAGTGCGACGGGGAAGGGCTGAAGGGTCGGGAAAAAACGGAAGGTGGACGGTGACCCACCCACAAATCATTCGGTCTTCATCACCGGCGATCTGCATTTGTGAGAACCCGTTAGTGATGAAATTGAAGCCAAAAACCCATTTGAAATTTTGGGACGCAATGGGTCTAACAACCCATTGCACCATTAACAACCCATCAAATTCTTGGGGGTTCATCGATAGATCATCAGAAACCTCATTGCAGCATTAACAACCCTTCAGATTCTTGGGCTATATATGTATATGTATATATATATATATTTTCCATGTCTCCTCTCACGCCATGGATGCCTATATATATGTGTATATGTATATAGGGTCCCCTTCTTTTGCTAACCAACCTATTGGTACTAACCATGTTAACCAATCACAACCATATATTAATCATATCAACGGTTATAATAAATAATGGGTTTTAATATTATTCAAAATTAAAAATAAGACAATTGATGTTTGTGTATAAGGGTAGAGGGACATTTTTGTCAAAAACAACAAAACTTAAAAATGGAATCATCTACATATCAGGAAACAAATCCGCTTTCGAAGAAAATCGGATAGATCAACAACATCAGCAAATCGGATCTTCTATCATGACATTTTCGAAGAAAATCAAGGGGATAATTGAAACTAAGAAGCAATCGACAACCATGGCGCACATCCAAGGTGGGAACAATTTGATTAGAGGTAAGTTCTAAAAAATTTAGGGTTTATTGTATAAATCGACTACAATGCTCTGATTTGCACTACTTCGAGATGATTTTCAAGAAATCGACTACAATGCTCTGTTAAACCTAGCGTCTACAATGCTCTGTTAGGGTTCATTCGTATTTTTGGTATTTTTGGTTTTCAAGAAATCGAGCATTGTATAAATCGACTACAATGCTCTGTTAGGGTTCTTTCGTACTTTTTGGTTTGTGCAGAACGAAAACCCAGCGAGAGGATTTTCAAGAAATCAGGGTTATCCAAGTTTAAAAACAGCATGGATAACCCAGTAGACATCGATTCAGAAGAAAATCCCAAACATCTCTATAGTAGTTAATAAGATAGTACTATCCAAGGAGAAGAAGGTACGATTTTATCAACACCCAACATTCTTTTTATAAACCCACATTAATTTTAATAATGTAGTGATTTTGAGCAATGGAGATTGACAGAGAGATGTTTAGGTTAAAAGTTGTAGTTTAGAAAACATGTACAAGTGCATATATGCACATATAAAATAAATAATGAGTTCAAATTATGTTAAAATTGGCAGATTAGCAATGATTTTGAAAGTCTAAAATAAGTGCATAGGTGCACATATCAAGTATTTGTTATTGAAATTCTTTATACTTGATAAATATGCGCACTTATGCAATAACTGATAAAGGTAATGGAAAAACGTTAGGGTATGGTTCTGTTCTTTATACTTGGTGTATGCTATGACTTCTTAAAAACCCAATTGGTCTTGGTGTAAATAAGATAGTTACACTACCAGATAAACCGATTTGGATTCTATTTTTATTAAAAAGGAGTATTTCTTGCTGGAAGATGTAAGGCATAAGTAGATGGAAATAAAGTAAGTATGTTTTTGATAGTGACTTAGATAAGGTAATTAAGTTTGATTATGTTAACAATATAGTAGTTATGTTCGTTTGATCTCATTTCTTTATAGTATATTTCTCCTACTTTTTCTCTTACATAAGCATTAAGCTATCGAAAGTGAAGACAATGGAAAAACGTAGCTCGATTTGTATGTGAAAGGTTTCAGGCGCAATTTTTAAGCATGATTTGACGGATTTGTGCATATCTTCAATTTTCAAAGAGTTTTATATGTTATGTTCTTAACAAATAAATTTTGGGTTTCTGTTATGGCGATTCTGTTTGCTAGCCTACCATGGTCCAGAACTAGAGGTTTATTGTGAATTTAAACCTATGAAATTTAAACCTACACAAGGTTGAGGTGCATGGTTAAGGACTTTTTTCCGATTGTATTCTTTCTTATGAAACTGTGGTTACACCTTTAAGTGTTAAATGTCAACATTATTACCATCACCTCCAAGCTAAATGACTGCAAACTAAGTTTAAATCAATTTCATATGTGCAAATGTGCAATGGCATTAACAAGAGTATGTTTATAATAAACCTGCTTAAGTTCATCTTTTAGATTTAAAATAAATAGTTACGTGCATATATGCAATGATTTTGAAAGTCCAATAAAAGTGCATAGGTGCACATATCAAGTATTTGTTATACAAACTCTTTATACTAGATAAATATGTGCACTTATGCAATTGGATTCACAATAGGATGATTAAATAAGTTAAAATGTGCATGATTAACCAAAGGGCGATTAATTAACTATATGTGCATGTATGCACATATGGATATTATGGAAATTTCTAACACTTGTTTTTTATGTCCACATGTGAATTTGGAATAAAAAAATTACAAACCCAAGAAATTATATATTACCTCAAAAAAGGAAACGCCAAAAAGGGACAAAAAAGGGATTTGACAACAGAACCGATGATCCGAGAATGCAGCTCTGAAACACAAGCAACAAAAGGTAAGTCTTTGTTAAATAAGTAAAGCATTATATTAATTGAAATATTAAGCATACTTTTACACTGGCAGGTACCGAATGAAAAGCAACGGATGGAGCACGTGTACTGAGTTCATCCGGCGCAAAAAATACTAAAAAGGGTAGAACACCGTCAGCATCCGAAAAAGAAGGTAAAAGTCTATTTGGAATATTACTAAATCTATCCAAGTAACTATATATATGTTCGTTGAACAGGGTTATCATCAGACAGTGATTTCGAGAAGCAACCAACTGTCAACTTGGGAGAAAATGAGGATGAAGGTAATAAATAATGCAAAGATAAAGCGGTTAGGAAGAAAAAAACTCAACAACAAAGAGATCCAAGGGGACGACCTGGAATACGGACTAGAACATCACCAAAAACGTTGTACGAAACGGTTAAAGCCTTAAACGAAGATCAGAAAAAGTCTGTGAAGTTACTAGGTATGGAATCGTTGCTAGATATCATGCTTGATGGAGTTCCATCCAAACTAGGATATTATGTTGTAGACAATTTGAATACGACGCAAATGCATATAAAGATGAGACATGGTGTAATTCCAGTTACAATTGAGTCAATACATACTATCCTAGGGTTGCCAAAAGGAGATGTTGATCTGCTTACATCCGACCATTTGAGGGGGATGAAAATGTATTGTTATTCTGGAGGACAAAGTTCATCAAGGAGAGAGTGACATCGCAAGATATCCTAGCAGAAATTAGGAGAACGAAAGAAGCACGTATAAAGTTCATGCTCAACTTCTTGGTGATTGTGGTAAACACACTAGCATGCAGTCATACAGGGTGATGTAATGTTGATTTTTTTGTCAAAGGTAAGTGGTCTAGACATGATAACACAGATCAACTAGTGCAAATATGTATACGATTGTATACCAGACAACAAGCATAATTGGAAGAGAGAAAGCTCGAAAGCATTTTATTCTAGGCCATTGACGTATCTGACGGTAAAACAATAAATGAAACCAATCAATTTATACTTGTATTTCATGTTTGTTCTACTAATGACATATTTATAATTCTTTGGTTTAACAGCTACTGTACGTTGAATCAACACAATGAATCAACACAATGAACAGGGCTTCAAATAGAACACAAGGAAAACCCGATGAGCAAATGGACACTAGATAATTTGCGGAGTAGACAGGTGATGGAATTAGAAGGTGGAGGCTTTGGGTACTCTCCAATTATAAGCACTCAAATGGATGCAGAAGTACAAAATGTTGTGGCTGGCACTTCAAATTCAGATGAAGCTAGGAGCGAGATTAACAACATCGAAAGAAGGTAACATTTTTGTCCATGATTATTCTTATTGTATACACGCTATTTGTTTATGTGCATATGTACACATAAACTGTCACACTTGACTAATATGCATTTACATGTTTATACAACTTAACAATATGCAACCGTAATAAACCAATGCGGATAATCCATGTATTAGATTGTTTACAATGTTAAGGCATATAATGGAATTGAAAATTGTTATGTCATTTATACCTAAATAAACATACATACATATGTACACACATGCATATACATAGACATAACCGAGTATGTGTTTGTATGTATGGAAAAAAGTAGGAATCTTGCAGTAAAGTTTGCAGATTATCCAAACTAACATTTATAGCAGGACTTGCCTAGCAATGAAGATCTCTCAATGAGTTGACTTCTCTGAAAACTTAGCAATTGGGTTTCCATGCTGTTGGTAACAAAACAAGAGATCCAATTCAATATATTAAAGTTAGAAAAACGAAAATCAGTTGTAAACAATATATCTTTATAATAGATGTATTATATATAAAGTCCTAAATGTTAAACGCACCCAACAACATCGTTACAACATCCAGAGCCAAAAAATTGGAGAGCTCTGGCTTGTAAACCGTAATAAACCAATACGGCAAGCAGTGAATTTAAGTTTATGTGCATATGTGCACATAAACTGTTACACTTGACTAATATGCATTTACATGTTTATACAACATAACATGGTGTGAATATGATGGAATGAGAGAGGTTGTCTGCTTGATTGATGTTGTGGATAAATGTTGATTTAATTGCAATGATAATTTTAAAATATAGGTTATCATGAAAAGGATGGATGATAGGATATTGGACATTCATTATTCAAGATGGGAAGCAGATGCAGAACTAACGGCAACAATTGCTGAATTTCTAGGGGATACAAACTTCAACAAGTTCAAGCTGGACTTAGCAAGCATATTCAAGGATAGCAAATGGGAAGTAGTTGGTGACGCACGTGAGCAAGAGAACCACCAACCATCAAAACATAATCTCTCCAGCCACGGTGCAAACAAAACATCCTTCATCCATGAATCGAATAGAGAATACCGAAAGAGCCATGATTGTTCTGCCACAACCCGAAGGAACTCCAATAACAATACAACAATTTGATATACCACTATCACCATACTGGGAGGACCCGGTTTTACATGCAGAGGTTGATATAGCGTCAAACGAGAAACGTGAGGAAGACAAAGAGGATGATGAGACAATGCGGGAAGATAAGGACGGAAAAAGGTACTTAAGGTAAGAAATGTAATTTGTTTCCGATTGTTAACGTAGATGAACAAAGTAGTTTGAATCATCTTGCTCTTTTTATTGAACGCAATATAAGAAAAGTAACATTTGACATATTTATTTGGTAGGGAAATGATTCAAACCATTAAAGGGAAGTCGGTACAAGGCGATACAACATCGAATTCAGATAAAGTTGGATTCACTGACTTTGCAGCCCATCCTTTGACCTAGGAATAAGCACACCAAATCCACAATTGGGAGGAGCAAAGGATTATGACATCGAAGAAGGTGAAAAGGATGTTGAAAATTATAAAGTTACAAAGAGAACAAAGAAGTCGGGTCCTTTATTCCGGTCACCTTATGTGAAACGTTCTATGAGCTTTGACGTGACAATAGATGAGATAAATACAAGAGACTGGGTGATTGATGGCTTACGAGGATACATGTAAGCTTTTATATATATATATATATATATATATATATATATATATATATAGGACGATAATCAAATGAGAGCCTAAAATAGGTTGAGAACCGTGAAAACCAATCTAAGCCGTTAATTGATTTTAATCTATGGACATTATTATAGGCAAAAATAGGTTGAGAACCATGAGAACCTATGAATGAATTTTTATGTTTTTTAAAACCATAGGATCAAAACCAAATGACGGCTTAGATCGGTTCCCACGGTTCTCAACTTATTTATGGTTCTCAAATGATTTAACCCCTGTATATATGTATGTATGTATATATACTCATTTAAACCTTATTTCTTATGCTTAGAAAATAATGCACAATAATTATGTTGGGAATGTACATTACAGGGGAAATATGTTTCTAGATAATATGGGTATGACAATTGAGCGTAGGGATATGCAGTTTCTTGAGGAAGAAACAAATATTCCAAGGAGAATAATTGACGGATGGGTGAAAGTCCTCAATTATGATGAAAGGATCCGCAACAATGATTCACCAAGCAGATTTTTCTTCACAACTGATGTTGCGGTAAGCAAGTTTGCATGTGCACATATATACATACGCAAATGCATATAATACCTTTGTTCGGATATGTGCACATATTTAAAATGTTTGTACGTTCATATATGCACATAACGTACTTACTTTACCAAAACTATACGTGCACATATTTGGAATATTTATATGTGAACATATTTTAAATGTTTATATGTGCACATATGCACATATGCAAGTGCACATATGCACAAATTATATTTGAAAAAAAATGCGAACATATTTGAAATGTTTATACATGAAGATATGCACATATGCTAGTGCACTTATGCACAGATTATATTTGAAAAAAATTGCGAACATATTTGAAATGTTTATACGTGAGGATATGCACATATGCAAGTGCACATATGCACAGATTATATTTGAAAAAAAAAAGTGTGAACATATTTGAAATGTTTATACGTGAAGATATGCACATATGCAAGCGCATATATGCACATGTTATATTTGAACAAAAATGCGCACATATTTGAAATGTTTATACATGCAGATATGCACATACACAAGTGCATATGTGTACAGATTATATTTGAAAAAAAATGTGCACATATTTGAAATGTTTATACGTGCAGATATGCACATATGAAAGTGCATATATGCACAAAATATAGTTGAACAAAAATGTGCACATATTTGAAATGCTTATACAAGCAGATATGCACATACACAAGTGCATATGTGTACACATGGTAAACTAATACTATTTACAACTAATGTGTAAACAGCTTGATCAAAAGGCCACAGACCCCCAACTACCGGCGGCAAGGAGGTACGAAGTATTTGGAAAACATGTAGAGAAGTGGGGAAAATTGTAACACCCTCAAAATCGAAAAGAGCAACTAAAAAAAAACTTCGATTAAAAGACAAATGAGGATAAAATCCTTACTACAAACCATTCTTGAAATCACCTCAATATTAAAACATAATAACTTCAACATTATTCATAACCTAAGTCAT
Organism: Saussurea involucrata; assembly: GCA_033807775.1. NCBI lineage: Eukaryota > Viridiplantae > Streptophyta > Magnoliopsida > Asterales > Asteraceae > Saussurea > Saussurea involucrata. The sequence continues at coordinate 49,921,178 of CM066317.1, read as the reverse complement.
ACACCAAGACTACAAACGTCGCGTGTTACTCAACCCAAAACAATGTTGCTATTCCCAAAACGTGGAAGACTTCACCAAGCCACTTACTTCATGAACACACGTCTAGCTCTACACTCTTCAAAGTGTCACTAACTATTCCCCAACCGGAACCTGTTGCACATGCCGACAAATAAAAAGGTTAGGCTAACGCGTAGTGAGTTCAAGAGTTTTATCATGATTGAATAATCCGTTAACCGAGCAGGATGTAGCTTGAAAACATAATTTTCCCAAAATGATTTATAATACTTATGCAAACAATCCATTTTCCCAACACACAAATCTAGTGACGAAAGCTCTCATATAAAGCATTTCCCAAAAACAACTTGATTCCTATACTCACTTAAAACATGGTTTAATATTAAATTTCCCAAATAATATATATATGAATAAAACCCCATTATTCAAAACATCCAAACAAGGATGAGGCATAGTACATCGCCAATAAATCATGGAAAACAATCCATTTAAATATAATATGTCACCGAAAACATGGATACAAGTAAATACCCAAAACAACACCTTTCGGTGACGGGGGAGACCCGGTTCCATTGAATGTGACGGAACGGAAGCGTAGGCCACATATCCATGGTAATGAAACCAAACACTTGGATTATATTCATAAGACATATCAAGCTCAACTACTTAAAGCGTACACTCGTGGAATATCAACTTCAACCCCTCTAGGTCTATACATTGAGCTATCCAAATCCAAGAAAGCACATTGGAATTACACCTTACTGCTCATGAGACAATGCCCGACCATATAGGCCTACATCTTAATTAGCATGAAACCCGATGCCTATTCCGTGCTACAATGTGGAAAACTAGGTCCCAACATTGTACATAAAAACTCAAGTGCCTATGGATCCATAGCTATAAGGTCTAAAACATTACATGACTCCAAACGAATGAACTAGCACATTCAAAACATGTAATTCTCAAATAAATATAAATTATGACCAAAGCTCTACGTTGAGCCATCAAACTTGGACAAATGTCCCCAAAACCCAACATAATCAAATACCGAGCCACAAGTTCAATAAATCAAAAGACAATTGTTAAAAGTCATAAAATGAAATAAAACGTAAATATTCCACGTTTATACGAAACATGCTCCATAAACATAAATAACTCCACACCACTCTAGGTTAAGACACATCATTTTTCAAAACATCCATCAAAGTGCATTTATACCAAAAGATTTACACTTGTAAAATAAATCGTTAAAAATATCAATACCTAAGATTTGCTCATCAAAATACTCGAAATACATTTTTTCCCAAAACCAAAAGGTTTACAATTTCCAAAATGTTTGTAAGGACGGGAATGACCAAAATCTAAAGACTGACACTACATATTTTCAAAGCGTACCATAACACGAATTATACTTACTTCCAATAAACACTAAAAGCGTATTTTGACCAATTGACATCCATTTATGTAATAAATTAATAAAACACTTTCAATCATGATTTATTTATCAAAATATCCAAAAATCTCAAATGTGGGTGTTTTATAAGATTTTATAAAGTTAAAGACTTCAAATAATCACAACCCACCAAATAACACAAAATGGATAATTTTCATGTAAAACACATAAAAACTTTAAAATAAACATTTTTAGCATGTACAACGTTTTCACAAAGCAACTTGAACTCACCTTGCTAGATTTAAGCTAAATCTAGATTTTCCCCAAACTTGAGCTCCTTTGAAGAAACTGAATCCTCAAGCCAAATCTTCCAAAATCCTAGATCCATAAGTTTTCAACCATCAATAATCATATTCAACCATTTAAAAACGTTCCCCAAACATTTAATATCAATATCTCAACTTATAATAAAAACCCTAATTTCCATAGATGACGAAAAGGGAAGATTACCTCAACCACAACAAGAATCTACCAACAGAACACCTCAAGATCACCAACAACATATCACAAGCTCCAACTCTTCAAAATGGACAAAAGGTTGGGTGAAACCCTAGAAAACTTTGATGAAGAAGATGAAGTGAAAGGGTTCTAGATTAGTTTCCCTAAACCATGATGAATGAAGAAAATCACTTGCAAATCTTGAATCTTGTGGCTAAATAGCTAAAAATCAACTTTGGAGGCTTAGGGTTTCGGTTTGGGAGAGAAAGGGATGAAATGGGGCTGAAAAATCGCATTTTTAAAGGCCCTGGTACTCGTGTGCTATTGTGACATGCGATTGTGACAGTGTCACAATCGTGGGAACAATCGCACGGGTTGTACTGCGAGGTTTGGGCATCCGACGATTGTGACATGCTATTGTGACAGTGTCACAATCGCGGGCACTATAGCACAAACTGTATCGAAAATCGTTTTGGCCATAACTTCTCCGATTTTGCTCCGATTTTGCTCCGGAAAGAACCGTTGGACTCGTATTTGAATTCTCCATACAACAAGACTATAAAATCTAAGATTAAATCCAAAATCCCATTTTTCATATTTATTTTAAAATACCGATACCTTCCAAATATCGGGGTGTTACAAAAATATTATCCTGAGGTGATGACAATGAAGAATCTGGATTTGGTATGACAAACTTATAATAAAATTTAACTACTCTTATGTCCTAATTATTGCAATTAAAATTGGTTACAAATTAGTAATTATAAATCGTATTTGTAGATCTTTTTCCCATATGTAGATGGCCTACACTTTTACTTCTTTGTCTTCAATTTAAAAAGGCCATCAGTTACAATAATAGACATTGAGGAGAGACCTGGTAATTTTGAGGATTTGTACGAATTTCAGACAGACGCGTTGGTACGTATTAGATTGCAATAAATTAATAATAAATTTTTGTATAATACAATAACTAACTATTACTTTTAACTGTTGTTTACCAGCAAACAATGATGAGGCATCATCTCCATATACATAATCACCCGTACCGGAAAGTGTTTAAAGACGTTGGGACAGACGTGTTAAAGTTGAGATGGAGGGAAAAATAGAATAAATTTGACAAGGGTGTCATCATGATGAGGGACTTGGAGATGTACTACGGAGAAGAGGATACCAAGTGGAACCACATTTCAAGAACGATAGACTAACAGACAATTACGCGAATCGTGTCCGGTGCACTGACCACAATTTTTACATTTACGTTTCGCCTTTTTACTCTTCTCCTGGATCGTCTCGGAGACTCCAACCAAACGCTTACCGGTACCACATCCCTTGTTCCTCAGCCCTAGGGGCGTGTATGTCAACATCTTCCGGGACCGGAACACCAAAATACTCATTCATAGCGTCCATCTTCTGCTTGTTTGGATCTTCAAATAGTAATTGACTGTCTACTTCGGCTTTGAATTCTTCAAGGATATGAGAGAGCCTATGTAAACGCGTTTTATCATTCTAAATGCGACTAACGATTCATCAATCTGACGACCCACCCCATTTATTAATTTCTCTTTCTCAGCATCGGCCTCCCCATATCGTACATTGGTAGATTGAAATTGTACAGGTACCAACTCCTTAGTCCATCTACGAACAACATACTGATCAAGTATGAAATCAACTTTCTCGTTTGTCAGAACCGTCAACGCATGTCGACATAAGTACCCATTTCGTACAAAGAAAATACATTCGCACTCAACCGTGTTATTTATAGAACTACGAACAACCTACAAACAACAGTAAATATAAATGTGTTTTAAAAGCAAATCAATATATTTTTAATTATTAAAAAAAACGTGAACATTACCTTGTACATTGCCTTTGTCCTTGAAAACTTCTTGTTATGGATAATGGTATACGTCTTCAAATCACCGAATACTTCAACTGCGTCAATCCCGCAAGCAATAATAGCCTTCTTTAACTCTTTGTGGAAATCAAAAAAAATATTTCTTGTGTACAACTTAGCCGCATGTTTCTCAACTGGATACGAGCTTACCAATTGCGGATACGTGGTCCTAGTTATGTTCTCATTAACAGCTTGTTTCTCACGTTGCCTCTCAATTGCAGCAGCATAGTTACTAAGAAAGAAGACAAGGTCAAAATGCCATTCTACATATATATTGAAAAAGGCATTCGCACTTTCAGATATTGATGTCGTTTTCATAAGTCCCGACATCGGAGTATCTTTATAAAAGGCAGGAATCCAAGAATGGCGAATGTCATACATATCATTGAACCATGAGTCACGAACAAGGTTGTATTTGACAATCATTTTGTGCCACTCACTCTCAAAATCCTCAGGACTGATATGTACATTCCATACTAGTTTGTTTATAACACGATTGAACTCGGGGTCCTGATTTAATGCGACGCTAACCTAAAAACGCAAAAACAAAATTTAAACTAATATATATCGAAAAAGATAACAAAAATTAAACTAAAAGATTTATATATTACAACATGAAAAATAGCTTAGACGAAACTTTCTTCATTATGTGCCACATACATAAACGACGCCTGGATTCAGTGAACACGAATGGCACCGCTTGTTTCATAGTGGAACATTGATCAGTAATGACAATCACAGACTGTTTATCATAACATCTCATAAAATCCTATAACACCCATTTAAAATTTTCAAGCGTCTCTCTAGCAATCAACGCCGACCCAACCACAAACGAACATTTGTGATTATCAATGTACGAAGGCTAACGCGTGCCTACAAATAAAAAACAACATTATAATCAAATAAAATTAAATCAAATGTTGCAAAGAACATTTAAATTATTTAATTGAAATACTCACTCATTTGTCATGTATGTTGCATCAAATGAAATTACATCTCCAAACTCTATATAATTAAGACGAGCAACTTCACCGGCCCAAAATATAGCTTGCAACTCCCGTTCATGACACAGATACTCGAAAAAAAATCGCCCTTAATCTTCTTTCTGTTTGTCAACTTATTAATAAACATCTTGGCATCCTTGTTCCCAACAAACCTATCAACATCTCTCTTATAATTCTGGTATTCAACCACAGTGCATCGGTTATGTTCGACTCCACCCTTCAAGGCAGATTGTATTCGATGGGCCCTTGTTGCACCGACCTTATATTAAGAACTATTCAAAACATTCCTACAGTCAGTGTATAGAATTTTCCTATTCTTTCGTGAAAAACGAAGGTCATTTCTATTAAACAACACATGATTATGCTCTTCAACAAACTCTTAAACCTCATATTCAGACTTGTCCTTTAACAAATGTATCTTCACACAAGCATGGCACCCAGACCATTTTACATTGGAGTTCCGTACACGTCGATCACCGGGACGAATCTCTAGTGAATCAAAATTCTTCTTCTTGGGATAACCCTCTTTGCTACAAACAAACCAGCCGGTCTGAATCAAGTCATTCTTGTTTGTCTTCTTCGCATCCAACCTAACATCAAACCCCACCTTATACGCATAATTTATGTACATTGACTCAGCCGCATCAATAGTCGAAAAATGATCATTCAACTTCGGTTTAAGATCATCAGAAACCTTAGGTATCCATTTCTTCTCTCCAGATGGAGACTCGACAACATCGTATTGCAAATCATCCACTACAAAAAAACATATATATAATGTGAACATCACACATCAAACAGATCCAATATGAATGTTGTGCATATGTGCACAATTTTCCACAAAAGTTAAAACAACTAATAATGCAGTTTAAAATCGAATATGTTAATGAACGTTACTTAATATCAAGAACTCCCTTCAAAAGTAATCAAATGTACATACTTTCACAACAAAAAACACTATATAATGTGAGTTTGGATATTTTTTAACCAGGTAAAATAAAAAATAAAATAACTGAACTAAAATGCAGTTTGAAATGTTTTTTAATATATAATGTGAATATCACACATCAAACAGATCTAATATGAAAGTTGTGCATATGTGCACACTTTTTCTCAAAATTAAAACAACTATTATTGCAGTTTAAAATCGAATATGTCAATGAACGTTACTTAATATCAAGAACTCCATTCAAGATTAATCTACTGTACATACTTTCACAACAAAAAAACACTATAAAAACTTACCGCTATCATTATGGACATTAGGTTCATGCATAACCAAACTAGACGATGGACGATTGGCGATATTAAAATCGCCTGCAAATATGTCGTACAATCCATTATCAATAACAAACTCATTTGTTAGCCCTGTATTATCGGTTTGAACTGGATCAATCTCGTCACTTGTAGGGTAAACATGTTCTTCGACTATGGTAGACCCAACAACAGATGCTTTATCAACATCGAAAGGAGAAACTTCATCGCTCATTGTGAACAATCGACCAAAACAAAAACTGGAACTGTTATCCAAGAATAGGGAGACATCATGTGAGTTTGAATGTTTTTTAATCAGTTAAAATAAAAAATAAAATAACTGAACTAAAAATAAAAACGTTCTAATATTGGAAAATCGATATCTATAATTTGTAAAATAAAAAATTAATTGAAATGAGATATATCTCGAAAATTAAGGAATGGGATATGTTTGTTTTTTAATTGTAAGAAAAATAGGAATGTGAATATGCGAATTGCTTGTTTTTGAATTGTGAGAAAACGTTGGAAAGGAATCGTGGGTGGGATGAGTTGTGAGAAAAATCAGGGAACCCTCATATATGGAAATATACTAATGATGTCAAAACCCAATTTTACCCTTGCTATATTCCAGTGGCGTGAAATTAAACAAAATATAATGGAGAATTGTGATTAGTCAATTAATGGTTAGCATGGTTAGTACCAATTGACTAGTTAGCATATGAATGAGACTCTATGTATATATATGTACACTTAAACTTTTAAGTAGGAGATGCTCTATAAAAATACACAAATATGTATGTGAGATGAGTGTATATATATGTATATATAGTGAGAGATGCTGTTGCTTTTTCAAAAAAGAGATGAGAGACTGAGAGAGAGAAAGGAGAGTGGGGGATGGGTTGAGGAAAAGACAAAAAAATATTAATGAAATAAAACTGAAAAAGAAATGAAAAGGAAAAGACCACAATGCCCTTACTTTAATTAGACATTCACTAATGGTGTAGTTTTAAGGACTAAAAAGGAAATAAAATGCAAACTACAGTGACTATCAATGTGATAAATAAAGACCAGGGACGAAAAACAAAATTTTCAACAAACCACAGGGATGAAAAATGTAATTTACTCAAAAAAATAATTTGTAAATACATTATTGTGATCAAAAGATATGAAAGTGCATTGCTACGATAAGGAAATTTTGGAAAGGGCGTTGCTATTTCATGCAATTTGACATATATTATATACTAAAGTCAAAAGTTCAGAAAAACCCAACAAAGTATCATATTTGAATGATTAAGTCCTTGAACTATTTTTTTGAATGAAAAAACCGTTGAATTTTTCTTTTCGAATGATTAGGTCCATTGACTATTTGTTTGAATGAAAAAATCATTAAACTTTCACATTTTGAATGATTAAGTCCCTGAATATTTTCTTCAATAAATTAAACCATTGAACTTTTAAAAGTTGGTTACTCACATTCTTCTAACACCAAAACATTTTCCTGAAAATGACTTAGGAGGTTTTAAAGTAAAAAAAAACTAAACTAGTTTTACCGTTTTCAAATTCTACGCCATTCAAACCCCTCACAAACAATGATATCGCTCCCCCACGCAGCTCCTCGTTGCCATGTCGTTGTTCATTCTCCACATAGTCTATCACATTGTTGGCCTGCAATCGTTTTCCCTCTTTTTGATGGAATTTTTATCTATAAAAGGGGGAGAATCAAAAGATAAAAAAACAGATTAAAAAAAGAGGGAGATCGATGTGCCAACAACGTGATAGGAGATGTGGAGTATAGACAACGATGGGGCGACGAGGAGTGGAGAGGGGGAGTGATATCGGTGTTCGCATGGGGTTTAAATGACGCAGTGTTTGGAATGCTAAAACTGATTTAGGTTTTTTTTGTTGCTTTTTTGTGCTAAAAGGATGTAAGTAACCAATTTCTAAAAGTTTGAAGGTTTAATTTAGTAAAAAAAAGTTCAGCGACTTAATCATTCAAAATGAGAAATTTTAATGGTTTTTATGCAAAAACGTTGTCCGGAGGCTTAATCATTTAAAATAAGAAAGTTTAATGGTTTTTTCATTCAAAAAAATAGTTCAAGTACTTAACCATTCAAAATGGAATAGTTTGTTGGTTTTTTTTCTAAATTTTTCACTATATTAAATAATATTTATATGAAATATATATATATAAATATATAATATTATTTACACATTCTATATATACGTGTTGGAATATGTTCAAGTCATAATAGATAATTATATGGCTAGATACACGTGGGCCTATAGGGTCACACACAATACACTGAGATACCATTTAATATAATGTGATTATTGTATTTACATTATATAAATAGCCTAAGTAACGTGGGGTAACTAAATGGGCACAAATCATTAAGATATGCTTAATGGGTTTGTATTGGATTTAATTTAATAGCAAGCCTATTACCTTTGATTAAATCCTAGGCCCATAGAGATTAAGAAGGAAAAGCCCATGGAAGCTATAGGGTTCATTAATAAATAAAAAGATTAATGACCTAATCAAGGCTAAGCCTTTTTCCTCTCTTCTCTCCAAAACGGCGCCCCTTCCCAAAACCTCTCTAGGTTTTTTTTCTTTTATCTTCTAGCTTAATTCTTGCTCAATCAAAGCTACAAGATTCGTTACTAAGGTGGACTAGCATCCGGTGGCATTCGAGGAGGTGTAGTGTGGACTACTCTAGAGGTATTATTCTTTGAATACTTGGTTTCAAAGAGCACGCAAGTGGATTCGGATTAGTATACAAATCACGCTACAAAGGTATATCGTTATTTGTATTTTTACGTTTAATCATATTGGCAATACGTTGATTCTCTTTTGGTGATTGTTCCGCTGCGTTATTATATATATGTTTATATTTGTGTTTCATATATAATCACCAACAGTGGTATCAGAGCCATCGTATGTGCCATACGATTAACGTGTATATGTAAAAGTGGCTAAGACTAATTTTTTTTTGAAAAATTTCGACCATCGTTGGATCTTGAATAATGTATTTTAAGATCCAATAGCCACAAGTTACATATACTAATTGTAGATTAATTATTGTAGTTTTTTCTTCGATTCGTTGGCTTGCTTTTGTTTCTTATTGTAAGTGTTTTAGATCCATGGTAAAACATGCATTTTTTTCCATGGACCAAGCCAACACTCTTAATGATAATGTATTGTTATGTTATGTGCAAAACCGATGAAGACCTTGACCGTTTGTGTGCTTTGTTTCATTATTTGACGTGTTTTTATGGGTTGTAATAGTTTAGGAATTTTTTTTCTTGGTTTAGTAGTAGATAAATGTATTTTTATCAAAATTGTAACCATTGCTCGGAATGGAATGACGACAAAGTTAAAGACGAAAAGAAAATTTCGGAGTTGCTGGACAGCCGGCACGAAAAATGGATTTCCCGGAGTTTGGCACATCGGATCGTGCTGATTCTTGTTTCTGAAGTTCCATAAGACATAGGAGCACATTTTTGCAGAAGGAAGTTTCGATTAGGGAAGACTACTTCCATGACTTTTCGGGCCCCGAAGCTGCTGCGTTTTTCCGGACAGATTCGTGTTCGAATGTTCATGTGGGATCTACTTGCTCTTGATGGTCTTGGAGCAAGTGGGAGCCCATTAAGGGTTTATGTTGGCCCGTCCTTAGTTGCCCTCTTGGTCCGTCGTGATGGCTCACGTGATCAAGCATAGGTTTTTCATCGGTTGAGGTTTTGCACATATTGGTTGTATGTTTTAATTTTTGTGTGTTGCATTGTTATGACTTGCAAATGGGGTTTTCAAACCTAAAATTAAACATACCACTTTTGAAAACTAAATCTTTAGATTTGGTTAATATAAGTTTAAATTGGATTTGAAACTTAAAACCATTGTTTTATAAATAACGCTTAAAAGGGTTTTTCGGTTATTTAATTTATGTAATGTCCAAGCTAATTAAAATCTCATATAGGTTATATATTAGTCTTAAGATGGACATCTCGATACACATAAAATAAAACAAAAATTAAAACTTTAAGTTAAGAAATGTTTTTAACTTATGCTACGAATGAAGAATGCATGCTTCTTTCGTACATTTTTTTGACACGTTTTATCAAAATCCTATACCCGTCACAATTTTAAGTCATGCCGTCCAATCAGATTGAAATCCCTCGCCGTTACTTTTTGCCTATGCGTGAGACCTAGGATGAATTGTAATCCCGAGGCGATTATTGTCTATGCGTGAGACTTGGATCTATTTTCACAAGATTTCAAATTGGATGACTTAATCGAGTTAAGCAGGTGAGACCTTAACCCGAGGCAAGGATGGGACTAAACATGCCAGCTTGACACTAGTTGCTCGGCCACTAGATGTCATGGGTCCCATAAGGATCTAAGAATTGCACTTGAAATGCAATTGGTGAACGTCACCTACCTATTGAATCTATCATTGCTAGCAGATCAACTGATGTGATGATAGAACCTCAATGAGGATCTTAGCATTTTTTCGTACAAAATTAATTGTTTTAAAAGTAAAACTTGGGTAGTTAATTTAAAAAGGATTAATTATTAAAATTACTAATCTTGAACTTTGTATGTTTGTAGATGTCAACAACAAATCAAACCCTAAGCAACTCAACCATCAGGTCAGTTCTTGAAAAGGAGAAACTGACAGGAATCAACTTTATCGACTGGTATCGAAATCTGAGGATCGTCCTCAGAGTTAAAAATAAGTTAATTCATCTGGAAGAGGCCTTACCTGAGGCACCTCCTGCCACTGCTTCTGCTGCAGTTCGCACAGCCTACACCCGTAGGTTTAACGAACAACAAGAAGTAGCTGCTCTCATGCTGGTGAGCATGACCCCTGAGATCCAAAAGAACTTGGAGGAACTCACAGCTTTTGAGATGCTACGAGAGTTGAAAACTATGTTTCAACAACAAGCAGAATAGGAACTGTTTGAAACAGTCAAAGCATTCCACGCTTGTAAACAGGAGGATGGCCAGTCAGTTAGCTCTTACGTCTTAAAGATGAAAGGCTATCTTGACCGTATGGAGCGTCTTGGTTACCCATGCCACAAGTTCTTGGAGTGAGCTTGATTCTTACCTCACTATCCAAGGACTATGACCAGTTTGTTATGAACTATAACATGCATAGCATGGGGAAGACTATCTCTGAACTGCATGCTATGCTGAAGCTTGCAGAGCAAGGGATGCCCAAGAAAGCTCCTGCTGTTCTAGCAATCAGGGAAGGTAAAATCCAGAAATCCAAACCGTAAGCACTGGGCAAAGGTCGTGGCAAGAGTAAAAATGTTTACAAACCCAAACCTAAGATCCCCCCACCTGCTAAGAAGGAGCACCCTACAAAGGACGCCACCTGCCATCACTGTGGAGTGATGGGCCACTGGAGGAGGAACTGTCCTACTTACCTGGCAGAGTTGAAGAAGAACAAAGCTACCCCGGCTAGCACATCAGGTATCTTCACTATAGAACTCTATGCTTTTCCTAGTAAAACCTGGGTTTATGACACCGGTTGTGGAACTCACATTTGTAATAATGTGCAGGGACTAAGGGGAATTAGAAAGCTAAACGACGGAGCTTTGGACCTGTACGTAGGCAATGGAATGCGTGCAACTGTTAAAGCTATAGGGAGCTTTGATCTTATCCTCCCTAATGGATTGATTATTGTTTTAGACAATTGTCATTATGCACCTACTATTACTAGGGGTATTGTTTCGCTTTCTCGTTTGAAGAAAAATGGTTTTATCCATGTTTTTACGGATTATGGTATTTCGGTTTCTAAGGATAATATATTTTATTTTAATGCTATTCCTCGTGATGATATTTTTGAAATTGACATGCATAATCTTGTTTCAAACGATAGTTCTATATACACGTGTAGCACTAAGAAATCCAAACGGAATTTGGATTCAACTTACCTATGGCACTGCCGTCTTTGCCACATAAGCAAGAAACACATTATGAAGCTGCAACACGATGGGCTTCTAAAGTCATCCGATGATGAGTCGTTTGATAAATGCCTCTCGTGCATATCTGGGAAGATGACAAGAAAACCTTTCTCCCATATAGGTGAAAGAGCCAAAGATCTACTTGGACTCATACATACTGATGTATGTGGTCCATTTAGAACTGTGTCTAGGGAAGGTGCTAGCTACTTCATCACTTTCACTGATGATTTCAGTCGCTATGGTTATGTGTACTTGATTAAACATAAACATGAAGTCTTTGAAACGTTCAAAGCCTTTCAAAGTGAAGTAGAAAATCAACTCGACAAGACTATTAAGGCTCTCCGATCTGATCGAGGAGGAGAGTACATGAGTCAAGAGTTTTTAGACCATCTGACTATGTGTGGGATTGTCTCACAATTCACTCCTCCATACACTCCACAACATAATGGTGTATCTGAAAGGAGAAATCGAACTTTGCTAGACATGGTTCGATCCATGATGAGTCTAACTACTTTGCCACTGTCCTTTTGGGGTTGTGCTCTAGAGTCTGCTGCTCGCATACTCAATATGGTTCCAACCAAGAAGGTTGATAAGACACCATATGAAATATGGCACGGGAAAGTCCCAAATCTGTCTTACTTGAAAGTCTGGGGTTGTGAGGCTCTCGTGAAACGAGACACACCGAACAAACTTGAGCCTAGATCTATCAAGTGTATCTTCGTAGGGTACCCAAATAAAACGATGGGTTACTATTTCTACTACACACCCGAAAACAAAATATTTGTTGCTCGGTATGCTGAGTTTCTTGAGAACAGTCTCATTTTACAAGAAGCAAGTGGGAGCACAGTAGAACTTGACGAGATTCAAAGCGAAGATGCGCAACCTCCTGGTGACACTAGAAAACATCAGACTGAGGCTGAACATACAGATGTTGAACCACAGAATGATGTAATTCCCATTCGTAGATCCGCAAGGACACCTCAAGCACCTAAACGATATAGTTATTATATTGACACTGAGGAGCAAATTTTAGGGGATCATGGTGAACCCTATAACTATCAAGCTGCATTGTTGGATCTAGAATCTGATAAATGGCTTGAAGCTATGAATGCTGAAATGTAATCCATGAAAGAAAATCAAGTCTGGAACTTGGTTGATCTTCCTCCGAACAGCAAGACTGTCGGAAGCAAGTGGATCTTCAAGAAGAAGACCGACATGGATGGCAATGTACACACCTATAAAGCTCGCCTAGTAGCAAAAGGTTACACTCAAACCTACGGGGTTGACTATGAAGAAACCTTCTCGCCTGTTGCTGACATTAGAGCCATTAGGATTCTTATAGCCATAGCAGCGTACTATGACTATGAGATTTGGCAAATGGATGTCAAAACCGCTTTCTTGAATGGTCACCTTGATGAAGATGTTTACATGGTGCAACCTGAGGGTTTTGTGAATTCGAAACATCCTGGGAAAGTATGCAAGCTTCAAAGATCCATTTATGGTCTGAAGCAAGCATCCAGAAGTTGGAATAAAAGGTTCGATGAGGAAATCAAAACATATGGTTTCACTCAAAACCTTGATGAGCCATGTGTATATATGAGAGCTAATGGGAGCATCGCCGTTTTTCTAATCTTATATGTTGATGACATATTGCTCATGGGAAACAACGTTCCAATGCTACAAGATGTTAAATCCTGGCTTGGAAAATGTTTTGCCATGAAAGATTTAGGCGAAGCGGCGTACATTCTAGGAATCAAGATCTATCGGGATAGATCGAAGCGGTTAATTGGTTTAAGTCAAAGTGCATACATTGATAAAATTCTAAAACGGTTTAGAATGGATGCTTCCAAACGTGGAAGTCTTCCAATGCAACACAATGTAAACTTGAGTAAGACTCAGGGACCCTCCACACCTGATGAGGTGAAGCGGATAAAGGGAATCCCCTATGCTTCGGCTGTGGGATCCATCATATATGCAGTGAGGTGCACTAGACTTGATGTAGCGTTCTCTCAGAACCTTACGAGTAGATACCAACAGAATCCAGGAGAAAGTCACTGGACTGCTGTTAAGAACATACTGAAGTATCTTCGAAATACTAGAGATATGTTCCTTGTTTATGGTGGTGATATAGAAAGAGAGCTCAGTGTTACTTGCTACACTGATGCTGGTTTCGAAACAGATAGAGATGACACTCGATCTCAGACTGGATACGTTTTCGTCATGAACGGAGGCGCAGTTGACTGGAAGAGTGCTAAACAAAGCACTGTTGCGATGTCTTCCACAGAAGCTGAATACATAGCTGCTTCCGAAGCTGCAATGGAGGCTGTTTGGATACGGAAATTCATTTCTGGGCTTGGCGTTGTCCCCAGTAATGAAAGACCCATGGACATGTACTTCGATAATTCTGGTGCCATTATCATAGCCAACGAACCTGGAGTTCAAAAGGGTGCCAGACACTTCCGCAGGAAGACTCACTACATTCGAGAGGTTATCGAGATGGGTGATATTCTTCTTCTCAAAGTTCACACAGATGACAACTTAGCTGATCCCTTTACGAAACCAATGTCTTGTACTAAACATATCAAGCATGCTAGGAACATTGGACTTCGACCAGCTAATAGTCTCATGTAGATCTGTTTTTAGTAATTGAATAATTGGAACGATTGAACAGTTTTTATTTTCACAATGAATTGATGTACTTGGTATGATCGTTTTCATTTATATCAACTGTGTTCTATATTTGCATGTTTAATCCATGAATGAATTATTTGTTCAAAATTGTCCATTGTCAGTTGATGATACGGGAGTATCATCGAGTTAAGGCAAATGTGAGCGTATTGGTGATATTCATTGGTGAATGAATATTAATGATGATGCCACCAAACTCACATGTTGTTCATTGGTGATGAACATTGGACTGACCCAACCTACGAGAGTTCACTGCATGGATCGGCGTCACTAGTGAATCTCGCAAATGGTTATGTCACTCGTCCTTACACTTGAGATGCAAGCAGGTTTTGTGTGGGTGGAATGTCGGTCTTTGTTATGGTTAAACGCTGTCCTGAATAAGGCTGCTATAAAAATCATCTTCAGGATTGATGTGAAGCACATGACAGACACGTGCAGTCAAAATTAGGATTTGTTCCTCTACAGGTAATGGAGTTAGATACTACTGGGCCCCTCGATGAATTGAATAGATGTTTGTACGGCCGTACCCAAATGTAATTAAGATGATGCTTGATTAATTTGGTAATCTAATTCAATAAACAGATCGAGAAACAGAATCGTTGAACAATTAGAATGACATATGATCCATGTCTTATTCAACAAGGTATCTGTAACAAAGGGATGACTGATTTAATAAACCATTTAAAATGAGACGTTTAAGAAACTAGCCTCATGTGTCTCTAGGGGCATTGGCGTGTTGCTAGACGCTAACCTTTGCTTATATGATTACTTGTCATTATGACGTGCGCAAGTGGGAGCTGTTGGAATATGCTCAAGTCATAATAGATAATTATATGGCTAGATACACGTGGGCCTATAGGGTCACACACAATACACTGAGATACCATTTAATATAATGTGATTATTGTATTTACATTATATAAATAGCCTAAGTAACGTGGGGTAATTAAATGGGCACAAATCATTAAGATAGGCTTAATGGGTTTGTATTGGATTTAATTTAATAACAAGCCTATTACATTTGATTAAATCCTAGACCCATAGAGATTAAGAAGGAAAAGCCCATGGAAGCTACAGGGTTCATTAATAAATAGAAAGATTAATGACCTAATCAAGGCTAAGCCTTTTTCCTCTCTTCTCTCCAAAACGGCGCCCCTTCCCAAAACCTCTCTAGTTTTTTTTTCTTTTATCTTCTAGCTTAATTCTTGCTCAATCAAAGCTACAAGATTCGTTACTAAGGTGGACTAGCATCCGGTGGCATTCGAGGAGGTGTAGTGTGGACTACTCTAGAGGTATTCTTCTTTGAATACTTGGTTTCAAAGAGCATGCAAGTGGATTCGGATTAGTATACAAATCACGCTACAAAGGTATATCGTTATTTGTATTTTTACGTTTAATCATATTGGCAATACGTTGATTCTCTTTTGGTGATTGTTCCGCTGCGTTATTATATATATGTTTATATTTGTGTTTCATATATAATCACCAACAATACGTACATACACAAACAATGCATATGAATTACAGAGGACAACCATGGTTCCACTCCGTCTCCGACCACATTTTTCACTCTCCCTATTGCATGCTAACATGACCCTACTTTTGTCTCTAGCCAACGTCCCACCTTCGTCTATGGCCACCATTTTCATGCCATTGACCCACCTACACCCTCTCTAGCCTCTCTCTTTTAAACTCCAATGGTGTTGCTCGAGATGTTTGATTTTTTACATATATGACACACAACACATACCTATACACACACGTAGGAAGCCTTCGTGGGCCACAACCTATATCTTCGACCATAACCTTTATCTTCAATGAACCTAGAGACTATGTTCTTACATCATCCTTCGAATGGTGTTGCTCCTACGGACTGTGAACGGACTCCATCTCCGCCACCAAAAACCCCCATAAAAACCTGATTCCCCCTAGTACCACTACTAGATTTTATTTTTCAACCCATACATACAACACACACACGACACTTTGATCTAGGCATCACTCAAAACATAGAGTGCATATGAGTTTACTTATCAACAATATTTACATATTGTCGATATGTAAACAATTAGGGGTGGTAGTTGCTTGAGTAACAGTCATAAGTCATAACCACCACCATTAGGGCATAGAAGTTGGAGGAGAGGGGTTCCACCAATAGGTGAAGTTTTCATTTTATTTCTTTTTACATGTTTAGCTGATGAGTGGTGACAATGTTATGTTTGATGATTGTTGGGGAAATTATTCATTGTATTAAAGTTGTGGGTTTAATATGTAAATACCCTTGGGGTATATAATGTTTCCTAATCTTGGGTTTAGCCCTAAGAGAGTTAATTAGCCTGATTGTGTTTTTCGTGTAAAAACTCTCTGATATTCATTCAATCATGTGACCAGATTTTGTGATTATTAATTGTGTTATTTATTGATATTTGATACATGCATTTGATATTGGAATTCATAGTGATAACGCAGATGAAGATGTGTTATCCCAAGATTCAGGTATATGAACAACAAAGTAAGATCAAGATCAAGTTAGTTTTGTGTTAGTTGATGCAACAAATCAAACAAATCTTCTTTTTCTTTTTCGTAACCCAAGATAAGTTTCACACATTCTGATCTCATTACGGTAAATCTGTTTGTATTGAATTGTGTCAAGGGCTCTGATCATCAAATCTATTTCTTTTCTCCATCTTTACTTTCTCTTCTTTGTCAATGTCCAACTTGTTTGAGTTTGATCGTTTTAAAGTACCGTCTGAATACTTTTCTATCTCACCAAATCTTAACACCTAACCTCTAGCATATGGTAAATCACCCTAAATTAAGGTTCTTGTAAGATCATCATCAATGGAAAGTTTTCTATGTCGGGAAGACTCTGGTTTGGCTTTAACAAATTTATCTTCCTTTCATCGCTTTCACGCCAAATCTATGAATCTGTGATGTAAGAATACTTCATCTGTCTTCTCATAAATCTTATCACTGCATTCAAAGCAATAATGATATTGTCAGGTCTGGTGGTTCTTTGTCAAGGTTAAAAATATCGATATTCAAGATCTTCTAACTCCAACATTGAAAAATATGCTTCTTCGTGTAGACTTCTTTGATGGATACAATTATGTGCTTGGTCTTCACTAAATGTTCAGGATGGATCTGAAATTTCATCATGTGAAGATACTCAATCTGTAATGAGTGATGACAGAGGAATTGATGTACATTCTCTCTTATGTCCGGTTTGCGATTTGGAGATTGAGTCAGTGGGTCATTTATTTTTCTCTTGTCAAATGGCCCGAGATATTTGGAAACAAATTGGTCGATGGTGGAATTTTGATATTCCAGAGTTTAGGTCCAATTCGGAGTGGATTGGTTGGTTTTTTTTCTTTGCTTTTGAAGAAAAATGAAGTTGGGTTGTTTTGATGTGGTCGTTCTAACGACTTTATGGGCTATTTGGTCTTTTTTGGAATGAGACTCTGTTTAAGCTTCCTAAGCCTAAGAAAGCGGCGATGTGGGTTAACATTGTGGCACATTCGTTGTTTTGAGTTACATGTACGAGTAGAAAGTCTATCGTTAATTGGGTTACAAAACCCTTTTCTTGTTGTCTCTTACATGTAATTTGTTTTTTTAACTTTTTGCTAGTTTTCTATAATATCTCTGTCATTAAAATAATTATCAATCTTTTTATAACTATTTGATAGTCTCCATGACATCAAACCTTTTAAAGATCGATTTTTTTTTGACAAACAATCTAAAAGTCCATTACGACTCGGATTCTCTAACCATGCTTTCAAGCCTGTTTTTAATAAGAAAAAGATGTTTAGGCCATGTTGGGCTTGTTATGTAATTTTGTGGAAAATATCATCAAAATTAATACACTTTGTCTGTATTCATATTATATGTGACTAGGGCTGTAAACGAACCGAACGAACACGAACGAATGCTTGTTCATGTTCGTTTGTTTAACTTAACCGAACAAACGAACGAACATGAACGGTAAACGAACGAGATTTTTTGTGTTCATGTTCGTTCGTTAAGAATTTTTGTTTGTTCGTGTTCGTTTATGTTCGTTCATTAAGAGTTAAACGAACGTAAACGAACGAACTTAAATGAACATAAACGAACGTAAACGAACGACTTTAAATGAACATAAACGAACGAACTTAAATGAACATAAGCGAACGAACCAAATGAACAAAAAAAACCCACCATACTCATCATTTCGTTCGTAAAAAATACCTTAACAAAATGAAAAACCGGGTTAACTTAGGAGGTATGAAAAATAAATTCTGAAAGATCAATTTACTTGATGATTTTACACATTAATTTCATATTATATAAATATGTTTATGTATAAACAAGCATAAACGAACATAAACGAACGTAAACGACCGAACATTAACGAATATAAATGAACGAACGTTCACGAACATAAATGAACGAACGAGACCATTGTTCATGTTCGTTCATTTAACTAAACGAAAAAAAAAAACGTGTTCATGTTCGTTCATTTATTAAATAAACGAACATAAACGAACTTCCCGCCGAACAGCTCACGAACGATTCGTTGAACGTTCAGTTCGTTTACAACCCTATATGTGACGATGAATTAAAGTTGTCAATTATATGATGAATGTTTTAAAATTATGAAGTAATAAAATGAACTTTCTATTTCCAAGACCAAATTAGCCGTTGAATTTACAAAATCGTCAATTGACCTAACTAACTTTGATAATTTAAAAAACTTAAAATTTTTAAAAAAATTGTAAAATTAATTAACTAGTTGACGATTTTTAATTTTTAATTCACAATTATACGTAATAGAAACAAAAATAGAGTTCATATATCACTTTGGAATGCATTTTAAACTTTTTTTTCCCTTGTCATTTTGCTAATAATAAAAATATCTTAATGTATTATAAGTGTGTAATAGCTGAATAAGTTCAAAATGGTAAAGTTAGCGTCTATAATTATTAAAATATCAGCGCAAATGTTCAACAAATTGCTGCTAAAAATATTAAAAATTAATCCAAAATATCAAATAAAATTATCATCATAAAATATTACGTATTGACATAAATAAATGTTAGCTAATTAAATGGTAATAAACATTATTCAAATGAATAAAATAAATTAAGTAAAAAACATTTTGTTAATGACTTCCTATAATTTTGAATAAGAATAAATAAAAGTGTTAAAAGAAAATTAGTGCAATAAAATAATAAACATTTACTTGAAACTAATTAAAAAAATAAGATTGATTATAGTCGGTACACCTAGATCATTTCATTTCAGTTTTTTCACAAGGTTTTATTTAAGTTAGACAAGTATGAGGTTCATATACAAATCATGCCAATAATGGTTAGCATGTTTCACATGATTGCTATAATGCTTTGAAATTTAACTTCTTGTAACTTTGATACGTTAAATATTCATCTTATTTTTACAGAAAAATATATTTGTGTGATTTAAACCAGAAATTTTGCTCTCCCATCCCAAAATATGCAACATTTAATGTATAAAATGTTGTATTTATATTATATATGGAGCTACATTTCTAAAATTAGAAATGACATAATAGACATACCGGATAAAATTAGATATATGGTATCAAAACGAATAAATGGTCAAGTGGTAAGTCAAAATTGTCAAAAGGACAATTTTTTTTAAGAAGGTCAAATGGATTTAAACGAAACAAGTTAGGTCATGAAGAGTTGGGATGCAAATTGGGTCGGGATGAGTTGAGATGCTTTGACGTGAGTCAAAACAAATTGGGTCGGGATGAGATGAGATATTAGATGCATACATTCTTTATTTTTTTATGAGATGGTTTCAAGAAAACATCCATTTAAATATTTTTAATAAGACGGTTTAGAAGGTAATAAATATATGAATAAGACGTATGCTTGATTCATTTGAGTCAACTTTTTATTTTACTTATTGGACTTATTATAAATAAATATAATAAAATGGACCTAATTTCTAGCTTTTTTTTTGAAAATTGACCTTTATTCAAAACAAAATACAAAACCCCCCACCAAAAAGAGGGATACACAACACCAAAACAGCTTACAAAATATTAAAAGAATACCAATCATTCCACTCAATCAAGGAATGATTAGTTCTATTTCTAAACCAAAGAAAACTAAGGGATCTAATCTCCTGAAATATAACCATAGAATCGACTCTACCATTCTCGAATTTCTTCTCGTTGCGGGCTTTCCAAATGGCCCAACAGGTAGTAAAAACAATCCCTTTCAACAGCTGCTTTTTCTTCCTTTCCAACCTGGAGTGAAAATGGATGTTGGAAATATCCTTACACGAGAACAAAAATATAGGGGGAATCTTACACCAGTCGGCCACTCTACTCCAAACTTCCATCGAAATACCACATTGACAAAAAAGATGGTCCGCAGTTTCCTCCTCCAATCCGCACATACTACAAGCTGGTTCCTCAATTGAGCATTTACGAGCTTTTAACGCATCCATGGTGGGGATTCGGTTCATACCCAAACGCCACATAAAAATATTGCACTTCAACGGGATCCACTTTGGCCATTTGACCACAACCCTGTTACTAACATCTTTCCCGCTTCTAAGAAAGGATTTCACTGCTTTCACACTGAAACTGGTATTATCCATACCTAACCAGACCCACCTGTCTTTTTGGTTGCGCAGGTGATGACCAATCAGCATCCTCTCTAATTTCTTCCCTTCCTCTTTTTCCTCTGTTCCCGCATTCGAGTCCATCTCTTCCCATCTTCCTTTAAACTTCCTGCTAGGCTCGTCATATTTTTCTGAAACCGTACACCTTTTCGTCTTTTCCTTCTTAAACATTAACGGGAACTCATCCTTTAGAGGGTTACTACATAGCCATGTATCCACCCAAAACCGGATACTTTTACCGTCCCCCACTTTTCCTTTTATAAGCTGATTGAAGCTTGTCCCCGATATGAAAATTTTGGCTACCGCTCTCGCAATGTTCGACCACACCCCAGTTATAGACTTTCTCAACGGGAGCGACAGCCAGCTTCTGTTCGAGTCGTGGATAGCATCCACCACTCGTCGCCATAAATTTTCAGGTTCGGTTCTGTATCTCCAGATCCATTTAGATAAAAGCGCATTATTAGTATCCTCAATTCTCCCCAAACCAAGTCCTCCTTCCTTAACCGGTGATGCGACCCTCTCCCAAGCCACCCAATGAATTTTTTTGGCCTCGTTTGTACCACCCCATAAGAACTTCCTTAATATGCCTTCCAAACCTTCCGTCACCTTAGCCGGGGCTTTAAAAAGCGATAAGTAATACGAAGGTAAGCTTTCAAGCACAGATTTAATCAAAATCACCCTACCACCAATGGATAAACAAGTTGCTTTCCAACGGGATAGCCTGGTCTTAAAGATGTCAAACATGAAATCCCAATTCTTTATTCTATTCATATTTCTGCCAACCCTGATACCTAGATAATCAAAAGGAATTTCACCCGAGCTGCAATTCACCTCTTCTGCTACCCGTTTGACTTCCACTCCTTCCACCCCGATCCCAAAAAGGCTGGATTTTCTCATGTTTATTTTCAACCCCGAACAAACATAAAAACATCTGAGAATACGAGATACCTTTTTGACGTTCAAAGATGACCACTCCCCAAGAAACATACAATCATCCGCAAATAACAAATGTGAAATCCTCGGGCCATTATTAGGAAGTTGGACACCCTTGAATTCCCCACATAAATCCGCCTTCTTCATCATACAAGAAAGGGCCTCCATAATTAACAAGAAAAGGAACGGAGAAATTGGGTCCCCTTGTCTCAATCCCTTTTGGCATTGAAACTCAAAAGTTGGAGAGCCGTTGACAAGAACCGCTGCCCTTGCTGACGATATTATACTCTCGATCCACTGCCTCCATCTTTCCGGGAATCCCATCTGTGACATAATAGATAGAAGGAAATTCCAATTAACATTGTCGTAAGCTTTCTCAAAATCTACCTTGAAAGCGAACAGCTTTTTCTTTTGTTTTTTTGCCCATGAGATAATCTCATTAAGAATGAGGGGACCATCGAGAATAAGTCTCCCTCCTAAGAATGCGGTTTGGTTGTCAGATATGAGCGGGCCGATCACCTGTTTTAGTCTATTGGCAAGAACTTTGGAGATTGTTTTGTTCAAAACACCAACAAGAGTAATGGGCCTATAATCATTCAGGTTGCCAGGATCCTTAATTTTCGGAATGAGAGCAATAAACGCTGAGTTACATCCCCGACTGTATCCGTTTCCTTGAAAGAAAGCTTCAAATATTTCAGCAAAGTCTTTTTCAAAGAACTCCCAAAATTTCCTGATATATTTAAAAGTAAACCCATCTGGGCCGGGGGCCCGATCTTCCCCACATTCAAAAATAGCCTGTTTAATTTCTTCTTTGGAAAACCTGTTGATCAAAAAATCCGCCGATTCCTCAGATAATGATGCATTAATACCACAATCTAAATCCGGCCTGTTTATCCAACTTTCGCTAAATTTCTTTCTGAAGAAATCCATAGAATGCTTCTTGATCGACTTGGGTTTCGTAACCCATTCATCACCGATCGAAAGCCCGTGAATGGTATTACTAACTTTCCGGTTGTTTATAAGACCGTGAAAAAAACGAGTGTTACCATCCCCATCGGCAGCCCACTTATTCCTGGATCTCTGTTTTAGGTCTTTTATTTTCCGTTCTTCGATATCATCCAATCTTCTTTTGCATTCATTTCTTACCCACTGTTCTTCTTCTGAAAGCTCACCACCTTCCAACACCACATCTAGCTCTTCCATTTCTCTTCTGCATACCTCCAATTCTTCTTTTTCTTTTGATACTAACTCGTCCCTCCAATCTTTTAAGCACCTCCTTAGCCATTTAAATTTCAAAGTAAGAGCCACATCCGGCTCCCCCACAAAATTGAACTCCTTAAGTGCCTTAATAATAACCGCCTCGCAATCTGGGATCTCTAGCCAAGAATTAAACACTCTAAAAGGTTTCGGACCAAAATTACAATCACGAGTTGAAAGTAAGAGAGGGTTGTGATCGGATAATAACCGAGGGATCGATCTCAACTCTGCCCCCGGCCACTTATCAAGGAACCCCCTGCTTACCAAGACCCGATCAATTTTACTTAGTTTTTTCACTCCATCTTCTTCCTTCAGATAAGTGAACCGGCTTCCTTTCATCTCATACTCGTGAAGATCAGCCGACTCAATAAAATCATTGAAATCAATTGCGCATCCTCTCTTGAAGCACGATCCTTTTCTTTCTTGACTATTCCTTACGGAATTAAAATCTCCGATTAAAACCCACCACCCCAGATCGAAGCTGATCAAAGATTTTAACTCATCCCATACTAATTTTTTTTCTCTCCTGGATTGTGGAGCATAAACATTTACCACAGAAACCATTGCCTCTATCCCTTTGATGTGTCCCTTTATTATCATGAAATTATCCCTTTTTACAACCCCAACCTTATTGAAGATACTGGGATCCCACACGCTTACTAATCCACCAGACCTACCACTGGGTTCAACAACATCAACCTCTAGAGAAGAGCTTCCCCAATACTTCTTGACCACAGATTCGCTAACCCCCCCGCTTTGAGTTTCCTGAATTGCCAAAAAAGAGACTTGTTCTTTTTCCTTTATTTTCCTGATCCAACTCGGTTTTCTGTCCCCCCCGATCCCTTTTATATTAATGGATAAGAAATTCATAATGGAACGGGATTAATACCTTCTGTCAAAACCGCTGCTGTCAATTTCTCCCGAACGCTATTGAGCTCCACCCCCAGCAAATTTCCCAATTGAATCGTCGCCTCCACTTCCTTATCAATCTCCGATTCCCTTTGAGTTTCTTTCACTACTTCGCTGTCATCTTGGTTATCGGATTTTTCGAGAGATGCAGACGGGGAATTGTTTAGGTCCCAATCGCATTCTTGCTCTGCGTTCTCAACAGATTTGTTATTCCTTTCTTCGCTGAACGACTCCTCCCCTATAGGGACTGGGCTGAGATTTTCTTGGGCCAGCAAGGGATCCGAAAAATTGGGCTCAAACTCTCTTGGTCTTTTTTTGGGCCTAAGAGAGGTACCATTAACCAGGAAATTCCATTCCTTTGAATTGTTGAGAGATTTATCCCCCATGACCGATTCACGTGGCTTCCATCCATCCACCTTTTTTCTCCTAGCACCTCTCCCATTTCCAAAGCCTTTATTTTTTCCATGCAAAACATTATTATCCCCCACTTCCCTATGCACCGTTTCGCCTTCCCCTATACCCCCATGCAGTGTTCTTTCCTCTTCCCGCCTAAACTCCCCATCTTCCAACCCGTCCATGTTCCCCTGAGATTCAGTCACCGCCGCCGGAGACTGATCGGAGGCTTGTTCTCCCTCTTGTCTAACAATGGAACAACAGGGTGTCCAATCGATTGCCTTCTCAGCCACCCACACTTTAAACTTCCTATCCCTCCAAAGAAGAGTCAGCTCCCTTCTAATCTCTGCACCCACTCCCACCAAGATGCCCAATCCTTCAACCGAGCGATTAGAGTACAGATTTTTATCTTGAGACGGGGAAATAACGTTGCCCAAATGATTACCAATCTGATTGAAAACTGAAGGAATTGCAAGATGTGTGGGAACACCGAAGACACCCACCCACGCTATCCTTTCGTAAGGGAGACTTTGCCCTTTCCAACCTTCAACTTTAGTAAACCACTGATTCCATCTCGCCTGCATAGTTAAGAATCGATTGGCTTCTTCTTTATCTTTGCAAACCAAGAGAACATTAAGACCACCGAGATATTGAAGTGATAGCTGAAAATCGAACAAGCTCCCCAATTTCACATTGAGACTCGATAGCGTCTCGAAATCTATGCACCTTGCCACCATCGCCACCCCATAAAGCTCCGACAACGCCTCCACCGAAGGCTCAATGCGTATGTTCCCCTCCACCGAAGCACTCCCCTCCACACCCTTAACCACACTGCTGTAAGTTCTTCCTGATTGTCGCCCCTCACTGTTTTGGAACCTCCCTTGATGTACCAAACTGGAGTTTTTTTGATTCCTGTTTCCCCCAATTCCTATCCCTTCATTTTCCTTTGCCTTCTTCGCCAAATTGACTTCCAGATGATGATTTCCCATTTTCACTTTTGTCATTTGCCTTTCCATTTCCTTCCAATCCTTCACCCCTTTGAAACTAACGAAACCGAATCTTGTCCCTTTGAAGTTCCTCTTTCTGGCAATATAAATCCCTGCTATCGATCCAAAGACCTCGAAAGAGGATACAAGATCCCATGGCCGGCATCCATCCGGGATATTAGAAACGAAGAACTTGACTACTCCAACCTGTTCGGACGATCGATTGGGGACCAAAGTTTTGTTTCTTCTTCTTCCCGAAACCCTTTCCCATTCTTCCTTTTTTCTCTCTCGACCTTTTCTCTCATCCGGGATTGACCGCCCCTGCTTGCCTAATGCATACCTAATTTCTAGCTAAGTTGATCAAGATTGATGTCTTTCAGAATCAGGAAAGGTAGGGTGATTAGCCTTTATTTAACTGACTAATTAAGGCATTGTTTGGCAAAAAAAAAAGCTAGCTTATTTTTGAGTACATGTTTGGATTACCATAAGCTAGTTTTTTGAAAAGCTACTTGGAGTAAGTTATGGGTAGTTTTTTGTAAATATTCCAATTATATATGCCCTCATTAATATTAATTATTATTTATTTACTATTTTTTTAATATGTCATTTTTAGTCATTTAAATGCTTATAAGCTATTTTTTGCCAAACGTGATTTTTTCATCAGTTAATTTATCAGCTACCAGCTAGCTTATCAGTCAATAGCTAGCTTATCAGCTACCAGCTAGCTTATCAGCTAGTTTGCCAAACATAGCCTAAGATGCATTGATGACGTGTTACCACCCAAACATCGCGATAAGTCCAATGATCTGGTTCATTTAAAACACCTTCTCGAAACAATAGATCCATTGCACCACATGTAAAACCTTTACAGAATATACAATAACGATTGATTTGTACTTAAATAATTAAGAGAACGCATCGATCCTTTTGTTTATAATATTCAAATAAATTGAGTTTTTAAGTGTATCTAATCTAAACCAATTGACAGAAATCCGATGTCTTAAATATTTTTAAATGATTTCTTTTAACAACTTCACATACTTTTATTAGAAAATAAAATAAAAAACTTTGATTATTTATCACGTGACAACCATGGGCTGTTTTATAATATAATATAAAATGATATTTGATGTTTAATTTTCAGAAATAAAATGATCTTAATTAAATAAGCATAAATTAATATTAACTTTAAAACTAACACAAAATATCCAAAAAAAACAAAATTATAAAATTTTTAGCTAATCATTACATCCTTTTGAATGTGTATTATCATTTTGTTTCTCGAAAAATCAAGGGCAAATGTTCGTTTTCTGTTAAGACCTGTATGAATATAGTTGTCTGAGTGGATATGGTTGTCTGGATGTTAACAGATAAGTTGGTGTTCGATTGTTGTGCCGAATAAACAGTCTGAATGTCATAAATGACCATTTTACCCCTCAATTTATTTATTCACAAATAACCAAAATCTGTACCCAATATTGAAATATTCATGCTCCCAACAAACCCAAATCAATAAATTTAAAGAACATGAGTTCTTATAATTAATAATAATTTGATTGAGGTTAAGTAAAAAGGGTAATATTCGTTTTTAAGGATAATGAAAATAGAAAATATTCAACTGAATTGAAACATTAAAATATACTGTAACTAAGTTGATCTAGTTAATCTTTGGGATGGAGTGGAAGGAAAGAGGAGATTCTCGAATGTGAAAAAGGATCTAGTAACTTCAAAACATTTGAATGAGCTGTTGTTGTATAAGGTGAAAGTCACACATATGGTTCAGTACATCAATTTCATATTTCTTAACTCGATGATCCTTTGTCATCAAATATCCAAAAAATTATTGTTAGGTTAATTGGACATGTGAAAGAGATCGTCATTGAGATAGGCTGATGCAAATCAACGACAAACTAGATTGTTTGAGGAACAATATGAAGTATGTTTGAGATAGCAATTAGTTAATAGGGTTTTGGATATTTCAAACCCCAAATCAAAGATACTAGACTTGTTTTGGTTTATGTGTAGTCTATATGGTTATAACCGATGCCCAAGAACTGGATATGTTTGTTTCGAACTGATTATACCTGACGTGGTCCTATTTCAAACAAGAGAAGCAAACGAGGGAAATATATCCACCATTGATGGATGTGATACTTGTACCAAATTATGTGTAAGATTATGCATTGCTTCTCTTATATATGCATTCTTGTATCTTTAGTGAGGGTTTCAAAGTGAGATATTTTATTTATAAAGTACCATTGCTTGTGAAAGTATGATAATTTGATCGAAAGTTCAAGCTTTAAAGCTCTTGATAGTTGTCACTTATGGTCCTGATATTATGTCAAAAATGTAGTTTCTAGCATCCATCCAACTACATACACATAATGTAATCTTGCATCGAGAACGAGAATTTAAGCAAGATGACTTACTCAAACTTGAATGGTAATAGATTTGTTGGTTTGTTTGTTGCAGTTGGAAAGAAAAGTTGTGGGTTCAATCCCTTTTAATGTTGCTTTCCTCCATATTTTTAAAACAAAATCTATAAAAAACCAGAATTAAAAGGTGAAAATATTAAATTTGCTACAAACAAGATTCAAACTCACACTCTTTTGGGGGGAAGACACTTTAAGTCAACACCTTAGACCAATTCAACCATCACAAAACTATAGTAACAAAATGTAGTTTTATGTTATGAATATTGGGTGTAACCAAAATTACCTCAATAATAAATAAACATTTGAAAAATGGTCCATCAAAGATCCAATAATACAAATTTCCCAAGATCTCCCCACATATCCATTGCAGAAAGAAATAAATCTTGCCAAAGCTAAGATTCTTACCCTAGTCTTACCACATACTCTGTAACTGCAAATACTTCAGCTTCAAACACACATGAATCATCATTCGCCAAATACCTATTTTCACAATTCTTAAATGAGTCCAGTGATACCAACTTGTCAAAACCCCATTTAATATTCTTCTCGTGAAACCTTCTCCTATTGTCATTCACGATATCTATAAACACTTTCAAATAATAATAATTTAAAACGATTTAATGAATTAGTTAATATATGATTATTATGTTAATGCGATAGGAGTGTAAAACAAAATTGAAAATAATAATAATAGATGTACCATAAATTAAATAATTAACTATAAGGGTATGAATTTTAAATATATAAAATATTTTTTATGTAGTGTATATGATATATATTAAAATATATAAATCCAAAAAAATTCAAGATTGACTCATTTCGAACGTATCGAAGAAACGATTATAATGGTGTATCTTGTTAAAATTAAAACGTATTTTTTTAACGTATTATAGTTAATAAACGATTATATGTGTTAAATGTAAAATTTAAATTATGAAAGTAAAAGGTATAAAGTAAAGTAAGTAAATAAGTATAGGGGTTGAAAGTGTAAATTTCAATTCCAACTTGTGATTTTGATTTCATATTTACACTTTCAACCCCTATACTTATTTACTAACTTTACTTTATACCTTATACTTTCATAATTTAATTTTACATTTAACACATATAATCGTTTATTAACTAAAATATGTTAAAAAAATACGTTTTAATTTTAACAAATTACACCATTATAATCGTCTCTTCGATACGTTCGAAATGAGCCCAATCTTGAATTTTTTTGGATTTATATATTTTAATATATACCATATACAGTTGTACTTTTAGGTAGCGTTTGATACGCATACTAGATGGGACGGGACGTAACTGGACATGACTGAACTGGATGGGACGGGACTGAACTGGAGGAGATAATTTTAATCTAAGTTACGTTGGAAAAAAGGGTATTTTAGTAATCTGATGTTTTAGTCCCATGTTGTTCCACCTATTTTGGTGGAACAAAAAATCTTATGTTTTGTCCCATTAAAACTTGTTTTTGTTCCATGTTGTCCCATCTGATTTTTGTCCCATGGCATACCAAACATGAACCTATTTTTTTTTGTCCCGTCCCGTCCCATCCAGTCTGCGTACCAAACGCACCCTTATAGTTAAAATACGTTTTATTTATTTTATTATCGATCCTTTTGTGCATACTTTGTAACTGCAAATACTTCAGCTCCAAACACACATGAATCATCATTCGTCAAATACCCATTTTCACAATTCTTAAATGAGTCCAGTGATACCAACTTGTCAAAACCCCATTTCATATTCTTCTCGTAAAACCTTCTCATATTGCCATTCACGATATCTATAAACACATTCAAATAATAATAATTTAAAACGATTTAATGAATTAGTTAATATATGATTATTATGTTAATGCGATAGGAGTGTAAAACAAAATTGAAAAAAAAAGATGTACCATAAATTAAATAATTAACTATAAGGGTATGAATTTTAAATATAAAATATTTTTTTATGTAGTGTATAACTGTATATGTAACGTCCCAAAAATTACAAGGAAATTTAAATTTTCTAGAACATATATTCCATTATAAAACAACCACATTTTTAATAAACCGTAACTCAATTAAAGTTAATATCGTCAACTCAAACAGTCAAAAGAATTTATGTAGCGGAAATATTATAAATAAAATCTAAAAGTTCAAAAGTGTAAATTCCAACAATTCCCGACGCCTGCGCTTTGTGTGTACCGTCAAGCCCGACTGCCGCTCGCACCTGCAGTCACAACATATTGGGGAAGGGTAAGCTAAACGCTTAGTGAATCCAACCACACACGTAGGTAGCAACCCCACGCATATCACCCCTACTCGCAAGTAGGCAACATCACCATCACTACGAATATCAAGCCACATAATGATTATTATATAAGTACGAACCTCGGTCCCACCGAGTACACAAAACACATTAATACAAGCTCAGTCCCACCGAGCCCTCGGTCCCACCGAGTAAAGATTACCGTACCAGCTTAGTCCCACCAAGCCCTCGGTCCCACCGAGTAAAGATTACTGTACTAGCTTAGTCCCACCAAGCCCTCGGTCCCACCGAGCCCCTCAGTCCCACCGAGGTGTACACATGCATATATATATATTCCACATACGAATTTAACAAATCACAACCAGTTATCACATCCCATCTAATTCATGTAATCACATAAATACACGTAATAACATGTAACACAAAAGAACGACATACATGAAATTTCTAACTACGCGGTGAGAGAACTCACCTCAAAGCAAAGCGACGCGCTCCCGAGCCGCAACACCAGCAAGTCAACCTTCCTCACATTTTCCCACCTAATTACGCACTAAAAACGTCAACGAAAGGTTCCAACTCACGACACCTTTACTAGATTTTATAAGACTAAACATTCCAGCTTTTTATCTAAAACACGGGTCTGTTCGGGACCTGATTTACCCCCTAAAAACTGATAAATACAGAAATCAAATTCCATAATCACGAAGTTCTAAGTTTCACGGTTCCAGGGACGTATCGCACGCGTCCTAACGATTTTTCTATAATTTAATATGGATTTTACAAGAACGATTCGCAGAACAGCGAGAAACAGAACCTTTCAATACAAAACGACGATTTGACATAGGCTACGGTCCGAACTGGTTTTTCCCCAAAACATAGAAAAGTTACTAGGCTCAGAATGGGAACTTGTGACACCAGTTTCATCCCAATCCGTCATTCCTATCAGGAGTTATGCTCCATACAAAACAGGGACATAAAGCTGTCTAAAATCCCGACCTGTTGTAAAAACCACACTTTTTCGCCTAGCTAGAGGCCGAACCAAACTTTCTCTAAAACACGAAAAACGTGCCCGACACAGAATGTGAACCGTGGGCACCGGATTCGCCTCAATCCGAGTTACGACGAGAAAGTTACACACGATTGAAGAACTGGACAGAACACTAAAAAAATTACATAAAATGATAACCTTTTGAACTTGATCCCAATAAGACGTCTTAATCCAAACAGACCCGCAAAACAACTTGACTTACTGTTTTAGGGTTACCATGGTCTGAAACACACCAAGCACCACCCACTGCCGCCTCCGGAGGTGGTGGTGATTGGCGGTGACACGGTGGTTGCGGTTTACAATTTCCGACGAAGAAAACATCAATAAAACGAACGGGACACTTACCTTAACGGAATCCTTCTTCTTCCTCCTTTCCGACCAGTCCCGACGCTGGTTCCCTCACGCCGGTGATCGCCTCCTTCCTCCTCTCGACTCTCGCTCTCTTTCTCTTTCGGTCTCTCTCTCTTTTCTTCTCGGTTTCACTTCCCTTTCTTCTTGGCCGAAAACAACAAGGGGAAGGGAAAGAAAATGGCTAAGGGTTTTGGGGGAGGATTGTTAAGATGAAACCGAAGGGGAGGGGAGGGGTCGTGCCTCTTGGCCGATCCTCTTGCCCAACTATGGAGAAAGTCCCAAACAGCCCCTCAACTTACACTTCTTAGCAAAATCCCACAAAGGTTACTTCACTTAACTTTTTGGCCCGACTCGGCTAACCCCGCTAACGGAAACCACGTTAATTAATTAAATGCTCCTTTTTAAAAAAAAAAGGAATAACGAGAATACATACCGGGATACGGGCTTTACAGTATATGATATATATTAAAATATATAAATCCAAAAAAATTCAAGATTGGGCTCATTTCGAACGTATCGAAGAGACGATTATAATGGTGTAATTTGTTAAAATTAAAACGTATTTTTTTAACGTATTTTAGTTAATAAACGATTATATGTGTTAAATGTAAAATTAAAATAATGAAAGTAAAAGGTATAAAGTAAATTTAGTAAATAAGTATAGGGGTTGAAAGTGTAACATTTCATTTTAAATTCATCAAATTGTACGAAACGCGGGGTGAACAGTCGTCTACGCGGGTCAAATTTTCAAAAATGGTCCCTTGAATTTTTCAAAAATGATCCCTTGCAATTGAAAAGTCACAAAAATTAAACCATCGGGGGATGAGCCCGCGATCGCGGGATTGAATTTTTCAAAAATGGTCCGTGCAAGTTTAAAAAAGTGTCAGAAATGGTCCCTGGCCCGCGATCGCGGGCTCCCATCGCGGAAAAAGGGCATTTTGGCAAACTGGGAGAGATTTAAGGCATTTTGGTAACACTTGGTCAAACTTAGGGTATTTTAATTAATTTCCCTTATTTTTATCACCCTCTATATTAATTTTTTTTGGCTCCGTCCATGCATACATAATCAAAGAATTTATTTACATATACATACATGCATGTATTACATATACTTACACACAACATATATATACATACATTACATATATAGAGGTGGGTTTAAATAAAAACTCATTTTTTATTATGTACGTGAGGACTAATCTTAGTCATTGATCAAAATTTAAAAAATTAATCAATGGTTAAAACATAATAAGATTGTTTGAGGAGTGATTAGGGGCAAAATTGAAAATTTGAATGAATGCCTACCATATTTGAATTTTTATTTTATTTTTTAATTGAAAAACTTTTACCTCCTTAAAATTTAAAATAATTTATCTTAAAATTAATAATATTTTAAATAAATAAATTACATCAAAAAACAAGAATTTTGTGCTCTTCGATATGACATCCATCTCGATATGATTTTTTTCATTATAAATTTATTTCACATGAAGGCTATATATGTGTTATATTCACTATGAATGTGTATGCACGTCCCCGGGTGTCCACGTTCAGTATGAATAACAAAGGTAACGTTCATTCACTATTCATGATAAATAATACAGTATTCAAGATGAATAATACAACATTCAGGATGAATAATACAAGAATTCATGATTCATGTATTATTCATCATTATATCGTGTATTATTCATCCTGAATATTGTATTATTAATCATGAATGATACATTATTCATGATATATAAATTATATATGGATGACCCGTGAAGGTGTGGAGACATGATGCACTCTCTGTTGTTCCTCGATTCACAACTGAAAATTGGTTTTATTTATTATAAATATGTATATTGTTCCTCGATTCACAACTGAAAATTGGTTTTATTTATTATAAATATGTATACATATTCCCGGGTGTCCACATTTAATATGAATAACAAAGGTGAACGTTCATTCACCATTCATGATGAATAATACAATATTCAAGATGAATTATATAACATTGAGGATGAATAATACACGAATTCATGAATTGTGTATTGTTCACACTGAATGCCATATTATTCATTTTGAATGATACACTATTCATGATGAATAATACATGAATGACCCGTGAAGGTGTGGAGATGTGGCACACTCTCTTTTGTTCTCGGTTCACAACCGGCATCGATATGTTCTCGATTCGTCTCGATGGGTGTTGAGTTACGGTGATGAAGAACGCGATTCCTTACGACGTTGAAGAAAGTGTTGAAGAATGTGATGTCGAGTTATGGACTTATAGTGTCAATGTCTTGTACACACTTGAACGTACATAAATATTAATAATGAATATAACACATATATAACATTTCACGTAAAAACGGTTAAAACAGCAAAAAAAACTATATCAAAATGGATGTCATATTGAAGAGCACGAAATTCTCGTTTGATGTAATTTGTTTGATTAAAATATTTGTAATTTTTAAGATAATTATTTTAAACTTTAAGAGGGTAAAAATTTTTATTTAAAAAAGAAAATATAAAGTCAAATATGGTAAACGTGAGTTTAAACCATCTTCCCTTTTTACTCTCAGTCAGCTTAATTAATATTTTTAATTAAAAACTCTATTTAATATGAGTTGTTGGATCAATAGAGATGTAGGGACCAATGTCTTCACGTACAGAATGAAAATTGAGTTTTTATTTGAACTTTTCTCTCTCTCTCTCTCTCTCTCTCTCTCTCTCTCTCTATATATATATATATATATATATATATATATATATAGAGAGAGAGAGAGAGAGAGAGAGAGAGGTAGTTTCATTTGCAAACCGTGCAAACGATCGATTTCATTGGATAAGTTAATTAAATTGTTTCATGAAACTGTTTAATTAATGAAACTATTTCATATCATTCATTTTTTCTTGATGAAATTGTTTCATATATACTTGTGTTTTTTTATGTAACATAAAAGAGTTTCATCAGTAGGAGAGAAATCAAATGCAAACCATTTTAATTTTGCAAAACCGTGCAAACCATCAATTTCATTGGCTAAGTTAATGAAACTGGTTCAAGAAGTTGTTTAATATGATTAAATTGTTTCATATTATTCTTTTTTTGATGAAATTGTTTCATATATTTTTGTATTTTATGTAGTTTCATGTATTTTTGCCATTCTGATGAAACTGTTTTATGGCAAAATTCTGCAAAAAATTGTTTAAAATTGCATTGATGAATTTCAAAGCTATATTTTAAATTATTGAGATTAAATTCATTGATGAATTGTTTAAAATTGCATGTGATAAACATGTTAAAAACCTTTCACATTTATGAGTAGAGAGTCGGCTTTTGTAATTTTTATTTATAACGTGTCAAAATCAATTAACTACGTTTGAATTATTTGTAAACAATAACTGTATGATAGAATTTTTTTTTCTTTTTTTTTTGTATATATACATCATATATCTGCCGACCTTATTATTAAATTGAATTTACAATCACACTCTTATGTCCGAATTCTCGCTTTATCATGTTACATTTGTTTTGGATGAATTTGTCATCTGTCTTTTACAATATTGATATCCATTCAAAATAAAAGCAACTATGAAAACTCAAGTAACATGATTGAATCATCATCATTTTATCATGGGGCAAATTGTATTTAAAAATACATTTTATTTTCAATCGTGACTTTAAGAACATAAAGCTTGAAATATATATAACAAAACATATTTTTAAAGGACACATTGAAAATAAAAAACTTTTGAATAATTTTTTTTAAATTATAGACATAAGTAGACCTTATTCAATCTATATACCCCTAAATATGAATTCTAAAGGGTATGATTCCTAAAATAACAATTGGATCGATTTTATAATGTTTTTTTGGTACACTGGACATGATAAAACAGAACAGAACATGGTTCAATGTCCCACGTTTGGCAGAACTTTTATGTGGAACAGACTGGAACAAGGTGGAAGTTAGAACAAACTGGAACATGTCTGTTCCACCCCTACCCCATGGAACAAGCTGGAACAAGGTGGAACAGACTTATGTTTTACCAAATATAACCTTAAAGTAAAATCTAATTCTCTTCTAAAACATCAAATAAACCTTCTATTTCATATTTTATTCATTCTTTAACTTTAGTAAGGGTAAATTGGTCAATGTTATCTGTCTTGTTCTGCCCAGTTCTGTCTTACCAAACGTGGAATAGTTGTTATGTCCTGTCATGTACTGTCCTGTCCCACCTTGTCCTGTTCTATCCGATCTGCGTACCAAACGCACCCTTATAGACATGGTTTGTCATTTATTTTTTATATATACAAATATCTAATCATTATAAACCTAAATCTACTTGATCTATTTTAAGTCCACGATCTAACAATTCATTCATAACTAATGATTAAGAGACCAATTTAAGGATTAAAATTTGTAAAGATTTACTTTTATTATTAGAATGCAGTAATAATAAAGACTATTGTATTATTTATTATGTTTATTCAGTCACGTATTTATGATATAGGTAAAGTTTGAATACGTGTTATCCTTCCCCACGCTACTTTTAAA
Source organism: Saussurea involucrata (assembly GCA_033807775.1). NCBI lineage: Eukaryota > Viridiplantae > Streptophyta > Magnoliopsida > Asterales > Asteraceae > Saussurea > Saussurea involucrata. The sequence continues at coordinate 49,884,699 of CM066317.1, read as the reverse complement.
TGAGATATATGGACTACGTTTGACGGTTTAATTTGATAAATCTTTTTGTCTAATTTTAATATTAATTATCCATAACGATCATTATAAATAACATTTACCTTATCAATTTTTTATATTAGTCTCCTTGTCCGAAATTAAACCACTGGAAAACCGATTCAAAATTTGACAAAACAAATATAATTAACATATAGCTTAAGAAAATATAATACAATGGAATATTAAAGAAAACCAAGCAAACTAACACTTAATTGTAGTCTATAGCAAAAGCCAAAAAAAGGTAATGTAGTAGCAAAGAAAGATTTAGGAATGATTAACGTAAGATTCACTCAAGAGACAAGCAATCATTCAACACATTTTATACATCAATTTTGACTTGAAGATAAAGACACTCTCAATCAACTATATTCATATTTTGGGACCCAATTTCCACCAAGATATTTTCGATTTTCATGTTTAAGAAATAAAAGTTTTAAATTGAAAGTATTTGGGATTTTGTATTATAAGAACCCATAACTCAAAATACTTTATAAAGTAAACTAATGTTAAAACAACCCCATTATAAATTAACAAGTCAAAAAATATTACTATCGATAAACACCTTTACAGCTGAGAATTTAACAACAAACTAAGTCTGAAAAGTTTAAGCAATTGAAATACAAGGTCAGTTCCTCTTCAATATCCAAGCTCACAAATTCCCCTTTCCCTTGCTAGAACCCTCACTAGCATACTTACCTGAAAAGGGTTTTCAGTTTTATAAAAGCGAAGGTTAGACCAGAGGTCTAGTGAGTTCTCTTAAGTATCAACATGACACCGTGATAATATTATTCAAAATAAGTTGTAAAAACATTTAGGGATAATTCACACGTTTAAACTTTCATGCACACACTTAACACATAAAGATGGCACATGCTTAAAGTCACACACACCTGTGACAATGTGTCCAGGCTCATACGTGCGCTTAGATAAATGAAATAAATCGAATTCATGCATTTCAAAAAGATCCCTTGCATACCCTTAGATAGTACTTCATTCCATATGAGTGCTGAAAAGATCCCTCAAAATAGTAAATGAGACAAGTATTTATGAGTCTCATTTCCTTATTGTTTATTTAAACAATTTTCTGTATGTTGCTTTGTCATCATCAAATAGGGGAAACTGTTGATCCAAACTCTCTCGATGATTCGATAATGATCCTTATACTTAGTGAAAATTACTTAGGATTGTTTTAGTTTACTTACTTTAGTTCAATGATCAAGCACTGAGAATGTTTAGTGATTGTTGAACATGTATTACAACAATTACCCTAAGTGATCCCCGAAGACAGAGCCTCACACCGAAAGAAACCTTCAGCGATGTCGAAGATATAGTTGAAGATGAAACAGTTTATTCGTGATCTAAAGTGACATTCAGTGAAACCAAGACTAGCGATAAATGAAAACGCTTCTCAACAATTCAAGCCATCAATGATCAAGAGTCTTGCTCTACGAGATTTGTTTTGTCTTATCCTCTTGCACAAAAGTACGAAGGGGCAATAACACGATTACTTTTTTGTCGGCAAACGTGCTTACCAACCATATGTCCCCATTGTACACAGGAAGCCAAAACATGTCAAAGTAAAAGGATAAGGACATGCATCCACTCATCTTATGACACTTGGATTGTACCCTCTGACTTGCATTAAATGCAAAGGGTATAAATAGTAGTGAAGACCCATCTTCACTACAAGCCTTCATTATGCTTCTAAACACTCTTCTCTCTTGTTCTTCTTTTCTTTGGGCAAGAAATTTAGTTGTAATAACCCAATTTCACTAAAATAAAACTTATAACAATGCAACCAAAAATGGCCCCAAAGTACACAATTAAAAATTTCTTCTACACTAAGTTCGCAGCGGATAACACACTCACAACTGAGATGCTACAGGAAAGCCAAAGGTAATCTACAAGTCTTCACTAGACTCTAGCTCTTCTACAACTCCACAACCTTCCATCATCAGCAGATGAAATCCCAAGCACGACAGTCACCTGAAAATGGTTTTAGTTTTTGAAAAGCGAGGGTTAGACCATGAGGTCTAGTGAATTCCCTCTTAAAAGTATTCACAAGCCATTTAAGAAAACGTACTATTACGAGACAGTAACACATCAAACATATACTCAACAAGGGTGTACACAGTGGCATAGACTATTTAACACCTTACAAAGCCAGGTACGGCAACTCGACACCTTACAAAGTCAGGCACGACAACTCGACACCTTACAAAGCCAGGCACGACAACTCAAGAAGTCCCCCACTGTGCAACCCGACTCCACCCATAGCAATAACCAAACCAGCATGTAATCAACATTCACGCATAACTGTACGTATAAACAACTTGTATGCAATTGTAAACATTTCCATGTCATGCACAATAAAACCTTTCCAAAACTTTTAATCATGTCATCATGCTTGCAAACATAATCAGTTAAGAAACCTTTACCAAAACATTTCATTTGCACCAAAATGGGTTAAGGGAACTCACCTGATACTCGGCTTAACGACACACTAACCGAAGCTCACTTAAACACCAACCGAACACCTGAATTGGGGTTAACAAAGGAGGTATTAGACTCCCTAATTATGCCCTAAAACATCCCTCAAAAACTCATAAGACAATCCCTTAAACATCGTCTCGATTCCAGCCCCAAACGACGTACGAAACAGAAATCGAAAAACTCCCAACAGAGGGATACACGGTTTGTGCCGCAGTTTACAAACCGCGCAGCAAGCCGCGTATGTCCCTGGTCGAGCATCCTCAATTCTGCACAAAATCTCAGTCCGAAAACTCACCCTTTCTCAACTCCAACTCGTCCCAAATCGATTTTAAGCTCCCAAAATAAAATAATGAATGTTCTAAATCTTTCCCCATAATTACCAAACATCAAAACATCATTTAATCTAATGAAACTCAACCAAAACCCAACCATTGATTCATGATTCAAAACTCAAAAGCTCAAACTCAAACCATAGCAAGTATGGAGATTGCTTAACAAATATGAAGAGATTTCCCAATGTTCTGATCCAAAACTTAAGGGAATCATTCCCAAAATCAATTGTTTCTTATTCCATTGATTAAAAATCACAATCCCAAAGATTACAAAAAACCCAAGCTACAAAATACCACACCCAACTATGAAGAAGAAGAAATAAGGTTCATACCTTGAAGAAGATGAAGTCTTCACTTCCATGGTGCTATCCTTCTTCCTCACTTCCCACCATGGATGAGCTCTTCCTCTCTTCTCCCAAATTCTCAGCCGACACTAAGGTGAGAATGAGGGTTTTCCTCTTATTTAGCTTCCTTTGATTCACCCCTTGGACACTAAAGTTTCATTCTTCACACTTTGGCCACCAAAAATCTTCATTTACTCCAATCTTACAAGAAGAATAAAATATGGGGTGTTACATCACCTCCCCCTTATTAGAATTCCGTCCTCGGAATTCCATTGCCGGACACATGCTGCAATTGGAGTTAACTTCCGACTCCCAATACCTATTTTGCCCCAAAATTTCTTAGGAAGTTACAACTACATCTCTACAGGACTAACTTCTTTGTCTTTCAAATTCTCAGCCATCCGCCCCCAATTTCTCACACTGTCTGTGAAGCTACACCAAACTTCTTCCCAACCAACATTCCCTAAACAAGGATTAAGACATACCAAAAGCACTCCAAATTTTCACCGGGTGCCTCTAAATCAATCAATAATTCCCAGTTCTTTCGAAAACCGCCACTACTCCATTACAATGTAGTCCAATTCAATCTCCTATTGAAACACACTACTCCAAACCATGGGAATATTTTCCCATCCAACTGTTCTCTCGACTTGAGATTGACAATGCTCAAACCTTCTAATCCAGTCATCTTAGTTCCATTTATCTATCCATCCACTCCTGATCAGCACCGACAACATACAATATTCTTTGACATCGCTCCTAGGCCAACAACTACACTCTCGGGTCTGTAGCATGCCCAGCCACACCCTTGCAATCTCTTCGTCCAAACGTACTACTCATCTAAAATACTCTCTTTAATAGAAAACGACTCTACTCGAGTTAACACCGCAATAACCCGAATCTCTAAACGAAGACTAATCACTCCCTTCGTCGACATTACACACTATCACTCTCATATCGTTACCGCATTCTCACCACCACATAACATTCATATCAAAGGAAGAACGCCCTCCTACCAAAATAGCGTTCGCCTGGCACAATTGCGTTTCCTCAAAGTCACACCGATCACACGTGCCTCAACAGTTACAAATCAACGGTCCAAACTCACAACAATCGCTAAGCCGTAATTCTATTCTATACACAATTACATCCTTCGCCCAAATCCACCGAATGGTTCCACTGACTAGGAACTACCACCAAAATTCGCTTGCTCTCCCACAAGGAGGAGTGACCAAGTTCACTCAAACTATTCCAACTAATCGAATACTGAATGACACGCTCAGGTGAAACATTCTTCCCGACAATACCGAATCTAATCCCAAGGTCTCTCAACCCGGGCACCACATTCGCCCACTTGTTCCCATTCTAACTCGACACCATAAGATGCTTTAAAAGAATGGTTCGCTAACACGAGCCGGTTTTAGATTGGTCGCATGATATTAGCTCTCTCAACTCTTTAACCATGGCATCCACAATGATTCCTTTCCTCATGCTCTTCAATAATCGCTCTTTAATCATAACCCGCCTTTCCAGTGTCCCACGACATCTTCTTACTGCATTCCTGTCTATACTTGATCTGTCATACCGTCATCATCTTCTCTCATGCTTACACAGACTTCCCATCGCACACCGCTACAGTCTAAAAGAACGACTTCTCCAAAATTATCAGTCAAGACCTTTAGCCAAGTTCTCATAAGGTACTTAACACCAAGAACTACCAAGAGTTCCTAACTCTCCAACACCGCCGACCCGTTCATTATAATTCATTACATCTACGGAATACTCCAACGCTCCTGACTAAACTTCACGACGAAGCACTACAGCTTAACGGGTACAATATCCTGATCGACAATCAAGTGAAGTATGAAAACTCACTCAAAATCCAATGGGATCGAGAAGGACAAGGGTTCTCCTTTCATCCCGTTACCAACCGCAACTAAATCTCTTGATCTCAATCCAGTATTAACGTATACCGTCCGCAAAACCACACACTACAACCAAGCATACTCAATACCTTTGACTACTCCGCTATTACGGCAATTCATCATTACATCTAAGACTTACACGTTTTTCGGTACCAAATGCTACCACTTCCCCACACCACTATCGCACCCCGCGACTATATTGCAACAAGCTAACATGATGCCTTTACATACACAGAAGATATTACTTTCTCCCTGCCATCCATAACACAATTTCAAACAAAGCCAAAACGTTGCTCGACTTGCCCTTCCCGGGTCTAGACGAACCACATGACAAGGTCAACTTTTCAAGGTACATCCGCTTCGATTACCCTAACCTTTCGTTCTTATGTGGATCATCATACCCCATAAGAAAATCACTTAAGCAATCGCGATCTCTTACTTTTGTACATTCACACAAGGTGGTCAAACGTCAGGTTGGATACCTACCTTTCTCTAAACAACTTCTTACATTTTTTTTGCAAGAAAACTCAACAAGATAACCGCACTATAGTTACTTCTCCAATACCAACCTCCTGACAACTATCCAACAGAACGGTCACTAATTCGACATCGACAATCGACATGCAATTGTCCAGTCGCCTTACGACAGACAAGGATCCTCGAATGTAAAGCCCGTATTCCGGTATGTAGTTTCTTTTATTAATTCTTTTCTTTTAAGTTTGAATTAATGTGGTTGCCGTTAACGTGGTTAGTCGAGTTGGACCTAATTGTTAGAAATATCGGATTTTTGGTTAATTGCGAGAAGGATGTAGTTGAGGGGCTAAAAGTGTTAAAGGGCCAAAAGTTTAGGATTCGGCCCATGCACCCAATGACCGTATCCATATGTGTTGCTTGTGTGTGTTTTTGGCGTGATGGGCAAGCACAAGAAAGAAAACAACCCTAAGGCTCTTCTTCTTCCCCTCCCCTTTTGTTTTGTCGTCGGCCGGAGAAACAAGGAAACCGAGAGAGAGCGTCGGCCGGAGTAAGAGAGAGAGAGAGACGCCGGAGAGAGAGCGATAGAGTTCGCCGGAAAGAAGGGAGAGTCGCCGTCGTTTCCGCCGGAAAGGGTGGAGGAGAAGCCACGTCGAGGTAATCCCGTGTTTTCGTTCTTTTCGTTGTGTTCTTCTTCGTCGGAAATTGGTAAACCACCACCACCACCGCCGCAGCCACGGCTGCCGGCGGTGGGGCCGCCGCTGCGTGCCGCCGGGTGACGGCAGGAGGGGTGCATACGTGTGCGGGTGTGTGGGTGTGTGCGGGTATGAGGTTGCGGGTAAGTCGGGATGGGCGGTGTTTTGGGTGTGGTTTCGCCGGAAGTTTTTAATCGCCGCCGCCGCCAACGGCCGCCACTGCCGGAGGTGGCAGAGGGTGGTGCACAGGCTGCTCAGCCCTTTTAATCTTAATCAATAAGTCACAGCTAGTTCCAGGTATGAATGCTTAAGGCATGGCTTAATGGGTTAAGAATTAAGTTAAGCTTCTTTTGTCATTTCATGTGAAAACGTTTTTCTGCCACTGTTTTGCGATGGCCATAACTTTTCCGTCGTAGCTCAGATTGAGACGAATCCGGTTCCCACGGTTCACATTCTGTGCCGGGCACACTTTTCGTGTTTTAGCGGAAGTCCGGTTCGGCCTCTAGATAGGCGTAAATTGGCTGTTTATACAGCAGGTCCGGAATTGACAGTTTCGCGTTCCGTTTTTTAAAAAAAAAAGTCATAGTTTCTGCCTCTGTTTTGGGAAAGCCATAACTTTTTATAGGAACATCGTATTGGGGTGAAACCAGTTCCAAAAGATCCCATTTTGAGTCTAGTAAGTTTCTTATGTTTTGCGGAAAAACCAGTTCGGACCATAGCTAGTGTCAAACTGCTGTTTTGTACTGAAAGGTACTGTTTTTCGCTGTGCAGCAGGTTGGTTTTGTAAAATTCATATTAAATTGTAGGAAAATCGTTAGAGCGCGTACGATATGTCCTTGAAACCCTAAGACATGGGACTTTGTGATTATGGAATAATATTTCTGGATTTATCAGTTTATAAGGGGTTAAACAGGTCCCGAACAGACCTGTGTTTTTAGAGTAAAAGCTGGAATGTGTATGTTATATTTTAGTAGTCGTGGTTTTGGGTTGGGGCGTCACTTTGACATTTGTTAACACGTAATTAGGTGGGAGAAGGTGAGTGAAGTTGGCCGGCTTGTGATTGCGGTTGCGGATACTCGCGTTGCTTTAAGGTGAGTTCTCTCACTGTGTAGTTAGGGGTTGTATGCATGTCATAGTAGTTTGTATGTACTACTGTCTTTGTGGTGTGAACTAGTTGTTTGTGGTGTGTAATATTTGATTGGTTTAAATTCTTAGTATAAGTGTGATACATTACAACTCGGTGGGACCGAGGAAGTGGAAAGAAACGTTGTGGGAACTCGGTGTGACGAGTGTGTTACATTACAACTCGGTGGGACCGAGGGCTCGGTGGGACCGAGGGCTCGGTGGGACCGAGGAAGTGAAAAGAAACGTTGTGGGAACTCGGTGTGACGAGTGTGTTACATTACAACTCGGTGGGACCGAGGGCTCGGTGGGATCGAGGTGTTGGATACATAATTACTTGTAGATGTTTACTCGTTTTATGTAACTGTGGTGTTGTTGCTTATGTGCGGATAGGGGTGATGTGTATATAATTCCTATCTACGCATGTGGTGGAATTCACTAAGCTTCGTGCTTACCCCTTCCCAAAATCTTATGTTTTCAGGTGCGAGTAGCAGTCGGGCATGACGGTACACATGGGCGCAAGGCGAAGATTGTCTAAATTGATTTTTAGTAAATGGGGATTGAATTATATAACTTTTCCGCTGCTTAAACTTTGTTGACGGTTTTAAATAACGACGTTTATTCTTATTGTAATGGGATTTGTTAACTTTTGGTTTGATTATAATGACATGTATTACTTTTAAAATTTTTAAATTCCTTGTAATTTTTGGGACGTTACAACTTGGTATCAGAGCACAGCTTGAGTGAATCAAACACATCTCGGTGTGTTTGGTCTCAAGTTGCGGCTATGAAGTTTTAAACTTTTTACTAAAATCTATGAGAATAAAGGAAAAAGGAAAACCCGTTTGGGAAACGGTGAGCGGGGGCGCAATGTGTACAGTCAGCCGACGCTATGTGGGAAGGTACAGTGCTTAGTGTATTTATTGCTTTCTAGGCATAGGGTATGCATGCTAGATTGCCTATGTTGTTTACACTGTACTGTATGATGACTGCTTGCTAGTAGGAATCAATGCTAGTTATAGTAGGTTGTTAAGTGAAGGCCCATAGGTTGTATGCAGTAAGAATCATATAGCCTTAGAATATTTGATTTAGTTCTATTGCGCAGCTCTTGTTTGAGTCCAACCGTTCTAGGATAGAATCTTGTATTCGAATGTCTATTTGATTCACACTGCATGCGACTGGGTATTCGCGAGGCAACTCGTTATGGCTAACAGGGATTCCATTGTAGCAAGGGTAGTGGGATGAGATGAAATTCCTAGTGAGCGGGGAATAGCGTTTACATATGAGTACGTATGCAAAATTGCTTTCTAGAACATAGGAGTATGTATGCTAGATTGCTTGGTGCTTAATACACTGTATTGCATGGTTGTTACTTGCTATTAGGGACTTATGCTAACTTTGATAGGTTGTTAAGCGAATGCACTATAGGTTGTATGCGGTAGGAACCGAATAGCCTTAGAATGTTGGATTTAGTTCTATTGCGCAGCTCTTGTTTGAGTCCAACCGTTGTAGGATAGAATCTTATATTCGAATGTCTATCTGGTTTCCACTGTATACGACTGTGCGTTTACGAGGCGACTCGTTAGGGTTAGTGGGGGTTCCGCCCTAGCAAGGGTAGTGGGGTATTATGATTATTCCTAGGGAGCTAGGAAGAGCGTGTACATATGCCGGTACGGGCATATGTGTGTAGTTATCGGCGAGAAACTACTTGGACCCATCGGATGGAACTCAGAACGAATGATGATAGGTGTGGAAGGTAGTAGTAGAGCTCCTACTATCGAAAACACAGGATCAATGCTCGAGTCAGGGAAAGTCACGAGGAATCCAAGGAGTGAGCCTGGCGTTGTTAGTGTGAGTTATTATGTGCTAATAACTCGTTGTAATATCTACCCTGAATAGCCATCACAAGGAGGAACAACAATAGTGAACCTACTAGTACAGATGGGTACTTGTTTTGCTTGAGGTGATGATCGTTGGGGTAGTGACGAAGGTTATACATTAGTAGTCGTTGGAATAAAAGGACGATTCTAGTATTAATCACTTGGAGTGACGATGAGGATGATGTTTGTGTCGGGCCACGATGGATGATTGTGCTAGAATCATAGGCTTATAGAGCCGACTTTGATTTGAGGAAAAATCGTAGGGATTATTTGATGTAATTTTCCAACTTGCCTAAAAGGTTTAAATGTCCGGATGATGTTAGTGGACCAGAGAGATTTGGAGGAGTAGGAGTCAAGGCGTAGAATGCCGACTAAGTCATGCACAAAGTTTGATTTTGAAATAGATTGCATTAACAAATTCTTGTGTTTCAAATCATTTCATGGATGGTGTTTTGGAATTTTGGGAAATGTTCAGCGCACACACAAGATTTTGAAAATATGGTTTTGAAAATGTATGAAATCGTTTTATTACGGGGGTGCAAACTTTGTTAGAATTTGTCTCATTTCGTTATTTTTCCAACGGTTCTTTCGGGTAAGATGATATCCGTGTTTTGTGGTGTTTAAAATGTTGGGCAAGTGACTACGGCTTGTGACTTTAACATTGGAAATCCTCCACATATGTTAGAGTTGAGACGGAAAGTTACATTCCACGATGTCTGTATAAAGCTATTTGAGTGATTTGGTTAAAATAAGTTTTGTTTTACGGCATGTTGAGTCGTGTGGGTTTAATTTCACGAGGTGCATATCTTATTTGTTTATGAGACCATTTGGGGAAATCTTGAAAATCAATTTAAAGAACCACACCTTTTGAGATTTTATGAGATTTTAGTCGATATTTTCAAATGATGGAAACGGATTGGTTTTTATCTTTAAGTTTGAAACTTACACGAGACAGTTGTGTTTTAACAAAAATATATTTGTAAACCGTTTCATCGTTTTGTATGACTCCGACGTGCGTAAGATTTGTTGGTGAACCCTGTACCACGACATTTTATGTTGGAAAAAGAGGAATTTTGGGGTCAAATGTCGTGGAGCTGATTTTGAAATTATGTGCACACTTTTGTCGCACCCGATGTAAGGTCGAGCGGTTACTTTAAATACATGTCATGAGTCAATTCATACTAGAACCGTGACGGTTCATTTTCGAAGAAATTATTTATTTCGCTTACGTTTTGTGAGTAAACTAAGCTGCAATGAAATGATTTTCAACATGATTTTCATATGTGGGACGAGCGTGTCCATTTTTGCGTAACTACCGACCTGGTAATAGTAGTTTTATTGCTTACGATCTTTTTGAAATGAAAAATCTTGACGTTGAAAATATTTTGTAAATGATTTTGTAAACCATTTGGGAAGTGCACTTATAAGTGTTATGTGTCATTTTGAGAATTTTAAGGGTGTGAGTCCTTTTGGAAAACTCTTTTGTTTAACCCGTGTCGCGTTTGGGACTAATGTTATTTTAGAGTATTGCTTGCTTAAACTTCATTTAAACGCGTTTTTGACCGACTTATGGGTCTAGCAAGCGTGGGGCATTTTGCTCGGTTTTGACTTTGAGATAGTCATAGGTCAATTGCACGGTTTTTAATGGCTCGATGTGGAGTTTTGTTGATGGGTTGTTTTGTTGCACAGTTTTGCACTTATTGCACGTTGAGTATTTACATGTTGGGTGAGTGAGTCATTCCGGGATAGGCATGTTGTTGGTAGACTGTTTTCCATTGGATCCTTGGTCATGTCAGTCAGTCGTTGGTAATGGTCGGTTGAGTATTTCGGGGTGGGACCTCGCTATTCATGTGTTATGACCTTGACTTTCCAGTAGGCACTGGGAGGATATAGTCTTGGGCACTTACCTGAGAGGTAGTTCCGATGTGTCGGGCCTTGAGACGTACCTGGGAGGTAGGCGTTAAGGCGTATCTTGATACAGTGTAACTAGGTTTTCTAGAGCGAGCGTGGAGGATAAGTAGACGGTGGAAGATTGGGTGTTCCACACGTGATGTTAGTGTAGACCGAACAGTGTCGGTTAAGGGAATGATGCCCTTTGTAATTAAGAGAATAAATGCGCAGTAATATTTTTGAAGTAAGTAGTATATTTAGGCGTCGACTTTTGGGCTTAAGGCCAAACACCTTTAGTGTAATCGGAGATTCGTAGCCGATTTTAAAATAATTATGGTGATGGTAGTAGTAACCCTGAGATGCTTAATTGTGATAAATGGTTATGGTGGAATGACCTTCGTGGGTGATTATAAGTTTACTGGTTTGATGATCCATGTGAAATAAATTTGGGAGTCTATTAGAACTCGTGGAAATTAATCGGCAGTAATGGTAGGAATGATCGGATTCGAGTATCCTGTAGGGTATATTGGTGAGCACCTTTAGAATGGTTAGAGCTTGAAGTTTAATCGGGATGTATGGAACATCTATGGTTGGGAGACAACCGAAGTCGTTTGACTAGGAATGAATCCAGTTGTTGGAGTGTTCTTCCGATCATAATTTCAGTGTCCTAGAAGGAGTACGTTAGTAAGAAAGTATTCGAGAAGTTTTAGAAGGGGTTTCAAGTGAACTTGGGAACCTGAGGTTGAGATATGGGAGAACTATCTTTAGCTATGCACGGGCATAGACTTCGAGGACGAAGTCTAATCCAAGTGGGGGAGAGTTGTAAAGCCCGTATTCCGGTATGTAGTTTCTTTTATTAATTCTTTTATTTTAAGTTTGAATTAATATGGTTGCCGTTAACGGGGTTAGTCGAGTTGGACCTAATTGTTAGAAATATCGGATTTTTGGTTAATTGCGAGAAGGATTGTAGTTGAGGGGCTAAAAGTGTTAAAGGGCCAAAAGTTTAGGATTCGGCCCATGCACCCAATGACCGTATCCATATGTGTTGCTTGTGTGTGTTTGTGGCGTGATGGGCAAGCACAAGAAAGAAAACAACCCTAAGGCTCTTCTTCTTCCCCTCCCCTTTTGTTTTGTCGTCGGCCGGAGAAACAAGGAAACCGAGAGAGAGCGTCGGCCGGAGTAAGAGAGAGAGAGAGACGCCGGAGAGAGAGCGAGAGAGTTCGCCGGAAAGAAGGGAGAGTCGCCGTCGTTTCCGTCGGAAAGGGTGGAGGAGAAGCCACGTCGAGGTAATCCCGTGTTTCCGTTCTTTTCGTTGTGTTCTTCTTCGTCGGAAATTGGTAAACCACCACCACCACCGCCGCAGCCACGGCTGCCGGCGGTGGGGCCGCCGCTGCGTGCCGCCGGGTGACGGCAGGAGGGGTGTGTACGTGTGCGGGTGTGTGGGTGTGTGCGGGTATGAGGTTGCGGGTAAGTCGGGATGGGCGGTGTTTTGGGTGTGGTTTCGCCGGAAGTTTTTAATCGCCGCCGCCGCCAACGGCCGCCACTGCCGGAGGTGGCAGAGGGTGGTGCACAGGCTTCTCAGCCCTTTTAATCTTAATCAATAAGTCACAGCTAGTTCCAGGTCTGAATGCTTAAGGCATGTCTTAATGGGTTAAGAATTAAGTTAAGCTTCTTTTGTCATTTCATGTGAAAACGTTTTTCTGCCACTGTTTTGCGACGGCCATAACCTTTCCGTCGTAGCTCGGATTGAGGCGAATCCGGTGCCCACGGTTCACATTCTGTGCCGGGCACACGTTTCGTGTTTTAGCGGAAGTCCGGTTCGGCCTCTAGCTAGGCGTAAATTGGCTGTTTATACAGCAGGTCCGGAATTGACAGTTTCGCGTTCCGTTTAAAAAAAAAAAGTCATAGTTTCTGCCTCTGTTTTGGGAAAGCCATAACTTTTTATAGGAACATCGTATTGGGGTGAAACCAGTTCCAAAAGATCCCATTTTGAGTCTAGTAAGTTTCTTATGTTTTGCGGAAAAACCAGTTCGGACCATAGCTAGTGTCAAACTGATGTTTTGTACTGAAAGGTACTGTTTTTCGCTGTGCAGCAGGTTGGTTTTGTAAAATTCATATTAAATTGTAGGAAAATCGTTAGAGCGCGTACGATATGTCCCTGGAACCCTAAGACATGGGACTTTGTGATTATGGAATAATATTTCTGGATTTATCAGTTTATAAGGGGTTAAACAGGTCCCGAACAGACCTGTGTTTTTAGAGTAAAAGCTGGAATGTGTATGTTATATTTTAGTAGTCGTGGTTTTGGGTTGGGGCGTCACTTTGACATTTGTTAACACGTAATTAGGTGGGAGAAGGTGAGTGAAGTTGGCCGGCTTGTGATTGCGGTTGCGGATACTCGCGTTGCTTTAAGGTGAGTTCTCTCACTGTGTAGTTAGGGGTTGTATGCATGTCATAGTAGTTTGTATGTACTACTGTCTTTGTGGTGTGAACTAGTTGTTTGTGGTGTGTAATATTTGATTGGTTTAAATGCTTAGTATAAGTGTGATACATTACAACTCGGTGGGACCGAGGAAGTGGAAAGAAACGTTGTGGGAACTCGGTGTGACGAGTGTGTTACATTACAACTCGGTGGGACCGAGGGCTCGGTGGGACCGAGGGCTCGGTGGGACCGAGGAAGTGAAAAGAAACGTTGTGGGAACTCGGTGTGACGAGTGTGTTACATTACAACTCGGTGGGACCGAGGGCTCGGTGGGACCGAGGTGTTGGATACATAATTACTTGTAGATGTTTACTCGTTTTATGTAACTGTGGTGTTGTTGCTTATGTGCGGATAGGGGTGATGTGTATATAATTCCTATCTACGCATGTGGTGGAATTCACTAAGCTTCGTGCTTACCCCTTCCCAAAATCTTATGTTTTCAGGTGCGAGTAGCAGTCGGGCATGACGGTACACACGGGCGCAAGGCGAAGATTGTCTAAATTGATTTTTAGTAAATGGGGATTGAATTATATAACTTTTCCGCTGCTTAAACTTTGTTGACGGTTTTAAATAACGACGTTTATTCTTATTGTAATGGGATTTGTTAACTTTTGGTTTGATTATAATGAAATGTATTACTTTTAAAAATTTTAAATTCCTTGTAATTTTTGGAACGTTACATCGAAAGAATCTATTTCTCCTAACTCCCCGAACAAGTTCTCGTTCCTCGTTAGCTCCTCGCAATCCATCTCCGCTGTGCTAGACACCTTACACATAAGCTATTCATTAAAACCTCAATGGACCTCACATCCATATTGGTGGTCTTCCGTTTCCCCCAATGCCCTCACAAAGTGTTCCTATACCATACCACTTCCACAATTCGAACGACCTCATCCACTCACACCCAACGGGTTCACTCTCACGTTTTAATCTCCTGACATCACCCTAACTTGAGACATGTTAAATAGCCGCAACCTTCTATACCAAGGGACTACGTGATGATAATTCCATTCCTCCCTGACAATCTAGGATTCCTAACAGAACCCACTTCATTCAACGCATCATAACCAACTTATACCCCACCGTTCCCACTTGAGAGAAAACAAACACAAGATCTTTCTTAGCGCAAGGTCTAATTGCCAAACCAACTCAGTATTCCAACTCAAAACCGAAAACATTACATTTAGTAACGTAACGCTACTGATTACTATTCCACCAACAGAAACACTTTGACCATTTCAACTTTACCGCGATTAAAACTATTCTCACATAACCCGACAATAGTTCAAACTACACTCATACCAACATTCCGAATTCACTGCCCCAGACTCCCGGTATTCACCCACTTACTCTAACGGAAACACTAAGGTCATAACTTGACCACATCTTATTCAACTAACAATTCAACTCCCAAAGCCTTTCCTTGACCTAAATCGTAATACCCTTCCCGACCTAGCGAGTTCATAGCCTTCATGCACAATAGCACAACGATTGAAATCATTTTGCACTCTTTCAAAAACGCAATAGATACAAAATCATAAAACAAGCTCGAATACGCATGAATCAACACCACTCAAGATGAATAGTAAAACACAACGACTGCAAGGATCGCTCACAGTTACTCTTACGATAAATCGTAATCTTGTCCATCCAAATCGATGCCGACACTACGGTTGTCTCCAATGAGACCCTTTCACATGTGACTGAAATTTTTTCGAACGGAATCACTTACCCAAAGTGGGTCTGTTAACTCCAACACTCATTTTGTTTATAAAACAAAACCTCGCAATAAAACATTTTCAATATTTTCGGAACGAAGGTTTTCTTCCACAAATAAAAGCGTGAAATAATTCGTGGATCACTAAGTTCAAAGCTTTTTCGTATAATGAAAACAAGTTTGTCTTTTACTTTAAAGAAAACACACGCTCGCACGCGTCAACTCATTTTCCAAACAAGAAACCTGTCATGCACGTACATGCTTTTAACATGAAAGAACTCGTATAATAAGTTTAATGACATAATGCATGAAATTTAATATGCAATTGAAGGCTATTCACTCTAACCAAGTCAACCGTTGCACTCACTTCAACTCTTCACTGATACCTCACTAAGACCAACAACCGCTTTCTTACTTATGCTACAACTTGTAGCACAAGTGCTCCACAATCCACCTGATCAACCGCTCCACATGGTTTAACAATTGACCACTTATCTCACCTTCTACTCTTATACATTCCTCAAAACAACACTGATCTCTTGCAATCAATAACCTTGCCGCTAAACCGTTTGACTAAGGAATCCAAGACTAGATTCCCTCACCCGATCTTGAATTGAAGGTTTTCAAGATGCCAACATAATTCTCACTTCCTATCCCGGAGAGTTTACCTCTAGACAACTTATTAACATTCCAGACAACACTTCTTCTAGAAGCTACAAACCTCACATCTCAAGGGGTCTCCCATGACACATCAACTCTTTGCTATCAAACACGAGGTTAGAACCTTCTACGTACTGCCACACTCACCACTCCTCCCGACAATAGTGATTGATTACACCCATGCACCTGTAGATCAATAATAGCATTGGCCAGATGCTATTTGAATTTACCTTACATGGGGGTTCTCACTACCATTGTCAAGACATCCTACGATTAAGGTCTTTCCTAATGGCTTCCTATATCTCAGTTGTGTCCCACTCTACTCCACAGTTTAAGTTTAGGCCCATCCGGTCACCTAAATCCCTTAAACTATGGCTTTGATACCATTTGTAACAACCCAATTTCACTAAAATAAAACTTATAACAATGCAACCAAAAATGGCCCCAAAGTACACAATTAAAAATTTCTTCTACACTAAGTTCGCAGCGGATAACACACTCACAACTGAGATGCTACATGAAAGCCAAAGGTAATCTACAAGTCTTCACTAGACTCTAGCTCTTCTACAACTCCACAACCTTCCATCATCAGCAGATGAAATCCCAAGCACGACAGTCACCTGAAAATGGTTTTAGTTTTTGAAAAGCGAGGGTTAGACCATGAGGTCTAGTGAATTCCCTCTTAAAAGTATTCACAAGCCATTTAAGAAAACGTACTATTATGAGACAGTAACACATCAAACATATACTCAACAAGGGTGTACACAGTGGCATAGACTATTTAACACCTTACAAAGCCAGGCACGGCAACTCGACACCTTACAAAGCCAGGCACGGCAACTCGACACCTTACAAAGCCAGGCACGGAAACTCGACACCTTACAAAGGCAGGCACGGCAACTCAAGAAGTCCCCCACTGTGCAACCCGACTCCACCCATAGCAATAACCAAACCGGCATGTAATCAACATTCACGCATAACTGTACGTATAAACAACTTGTATGCAATTGTAAACATTTCCATGTCATGCACAATAAAACCTTTCCAAAACGTTTAATCATGTCATCATGCTTGCAAACATAATCAGTTAAGAAACCTTTACCAAAACATTTCATTTGCACCAAAATGGGTTAAGGGAACTCACCTGATACTCGGCTTAACGACACACTAACCGGAGCTCACTTAAACACCAACCGAACACCTGAATTGGGGTTAACAAAGGAGGTATTAGACTCCCTAATTATGCCCTAAAACATCCCTCAAAAACTCATAAGACAATCCCTTAAACATCGTCTCGATTCCAGCCCCAAACGATGTACGAAACAGAAATCGAAAAACTCCCAACAGAGGGATACGCGGTTTGTGCCGCGGTTTACAAACCGCGCAGCAAGCCGCGTATGTCCCTGGTCGAGCATCCTCAATTCTGCACAAAATCTCAGTCCGAAAACTCACCCTTTCTCAACTCCAACTCGTCCCAAATCGATTTTAAGCTCCCAAAATAAAATAATGAATGTTCTAAACCTTTCCCCATAATTACCAAACATCAAAACATCATTTAATCTAATGAAACTCAACCAAAACCCAACCATTGATTCATGATTCAAAACTCAAAAGCTCAAACTCAAACCATAGCAAGTATGGAGATTGCTTAACAAATATGAAGAGATTTCCCAATGTTCTGATCCAAAACTTAAGGGAATCATTCCCAAAATCAATTGTTTCTTATTCCATTGATTAAAAATCACAATCCCAAAGATTACAAAAACCCCAAGCTACAAAATACCACACCCAACTATGAAGAAGAAGAAATAAGGTTCATACCTTGAAGAAGATGAAGTCTTCACTTCCATGGTGCTATCCTTCTTCCTCACTTCCCACCATGGATGAGCTCTTCCTCTCTTCTCCCAAATTCTCAGCCGACACTAAGGTGAGAATGAGGGTTTTCCTCTTATTTAGCTTCCTTTGATTCACCTCTTGGACACTAAAGTTTCATTCTTCACACTTTGGCCACCAAAAATCTTTATTTACTCCAATCTTGCAAGAAGAATAAAATATGGGGTGTTACATTAGTGATTCTCATAGATTTTTTTGATTAGGTTTTACTTTATATTATTCCGCAACAATCTGTAAATTCTATTTTAATTCATCAATAATCAATAAAACAATTTAAATGTAAAATTTGTGTGTTTGTATTCATCCCCCACCCCCTCAACAAACAGTGATCTCTTGTAGAACCCATTCGGGACCAACAACGCATTACAGTCTAAACTTACATGACACCAACTGAATGACAGACGCACTCAAAACATGTAATATCCAAACAAATATGCAATAATGCATTGTACGTCCAAATCTTTACTTTGATCTATTTATACCGGACAAATGTCAATAACACTTATTTGAGTTTAACTCAAGCCAATAGTCCCCATAAAACACTTGACTATTAAAATGAATTCAATGGTATCACGTAAGCCAAAAGGCCTATTTTCAATCATTTAAGAAACACATGATGCCTGTAAGATGAATACATCCATAAATCATCACTGTTGATGCATAATAACAAGAGGTCCAAAACAATATGTTTATACTTTTAGAATTCCTACAAACCCAATAAAAGGCATTTATCAAAGATTTATACACTTATGACCAGAATGGTTGATATGACACTATTAAAAGTTCACAAGTTGTGTAGAATTTCAAAACAACTTTTTACCCAAAACAACGTCAATAACACTTCGACTTGTATAATAACTCCAATGAAATCATTAATAACTCAAATTATGTTTTTAAGAGTTAAAATAGTATTTTTCCTATATCATCCAAATATCCATGAAATCACATTTAATGAACTAAATATTTTTTGGTGTCTAACAACACCCAATAAAAACATCATTGTCGTATGAATTTAGTTAGGGTGATCTTGGTGAGTATTCAAGGCTGATAAATGAAATCAATTAAGGTGTCGGAATTTACAAGAAATTATATGTTTATTTAGGATGAAAAGCAAAGATTTTGGTGGTATTTAGTGACTGCTTAATTGAAGCATTCATATGCTATTTATTGATGAGTTTATTTGTTTTGAATTCACATTGATGAAATGCCATACTCATATGATTAATGGTGCTTGGTAGTGGATTTAAGGATTTAAAATGAAATGCTGAAATATTTATTGTATGTAAAGAAATACAAGTGGTTCGGTTAACCCCATTAGGAGATCTAGAAGTGCATTGTATTTTGGAGCAGTGAGTATTGTTTCCCGATTGACCATATGTGGGAGAGGAGTAGATTAACTTGATTGTAGATTATGGTGGAATTATTTGTCTGGACTTACTCTTGAAAATGTAAATGTGGTTATGGTGTTTGAACTTGTTAAAATTAGAGTAAGTAATGATGAGTGGGCATCGGTATATCATGCTAGTGTAAGCAGATAAAGATGGTATGTTGGAATGTGTGAGTTCCAGATTCGTGCAACGGTTAGAAGAAATCAATAGATAATAATAAGAACGGTATGATTTCAACTGGTCATCCAATTCACTTTCAATATTGAGAGAGTTTACAATAGAGTTCTGGAAAGTGGAAATAGACAACTAGCTTAATTCTAAGCTAAACACAACATTATATATGTTGGCCCCGTGGTAACAAGCCCACGGCCCATTCACAATAAAGGCTCAAATTAAACAATAACAAATTAGCCCTTGAACTTCTATTCAACCAATATTTGACCCTAACAATCTCCCCCTTTGAATTGAAGTTCGAGTTCGCGTCAGTTCTCGACATATCTCTTTCGGAGCGCAAAGTGTACCTTGAACATTCGAATGGCTCGGCGGTAGTCGATGCGGTCTTCAATCACTTCTAATGCTTCCCGAGCAGTTGTTTCATTCGGATTGGGAACATACGAATACCTTTTATTTTCGGACTCGTGAGTGATGATGTTGCGAAGAGCATCTTTGACGTTGAGGAGCGTACCATCGCAAAATCTGTCGACCTGACTGAAGCAACGAAATCTCTTTTTATTCTGATCGTTGATGTAGACTATCCCAAATTCTGGTTCCAGGAGCAGTACGTTCTCGGGATACATCTTCAGTTTAGGCGCTTTCAGATTCGGTTTCAACAGGTTTACCTTCTTAGCTCTGTTCTGGATTGCCATTTGGAAGTCTGTAAGATAGGACATCATAATTGTACGGACTAGGAATCGACGAACAGCTTCGAGCGCTTTGGTTACTTGAAGCGGTCGGATGGTTCTGGTTCGGAGGTCTTTCAGTATAGCATAGATGTCGAACGGTCGGAGGTTCTTGAAGTCAGCTTCAGAAAATCGCCATTCATTTCTGTCTTCTCGTCGAACGGTGAAAACGGGAAGCATAACTTTAAGAATTCTACCTGTTTGGACATTGAGCACTTCGGTGATCTTGTGCTTCGTTCGGACTTGGCTAACTGGCAGACACCGCTTCATTGCATTTAAGTACTGGCTTTGGTATTCCGGGTCGGAACTGTAAATACCAAGGCAAAAGGAAGGCTCGATATTGCGTAACCTGTGAACGAACAGCTTTTTCAGTGCTTACTCCAGGTGAGGAATAAGTATCGTGATCTTCTCCCATCGGATTTGTTGCTGTTGAGGAGGAGGATGATCAGAAGATGTCGATTGTTGAGGAGATGTCAGATTTGCAGCAGTTGAAGTTTTTGGTCTTGTAGAAGTCTCGGCGGCTTGAGCAGTTTGAACGGGTGTACAATATAGATTTTGCAGCAGAAACTGGTCGTAGTCAACATTGTCGTCTTCATCAGTAGGAAATATCAGGTTTACCTAGAGATTTATAGCACTGGCGGCTTTTTCGTACCATGCATTTTCGGTCTTCGGGTCAATCTGGGAATTTGGATCTATCAGTTGTAGTCCGGTCCTATCTGATGCATCATCTGTGACCAATTTCTGTGTTGCTCCCTTAGGCTTTTCAACCGTCGGGTCTTCGTAGTCAGAGATGTCCATATCCATGACTATCTCGACTAAGGTCAACTCGGCTTCCGGTTCTTCTTCAGTTATAGTTGCCACAGTTGATGGTTCCGGTTGAACCACGGTAGTTTCAGTGAGGACCGTGGCGGTCTCGGATAATCGTAGTCTTTTATTCTCCCCCTCACGGTGATCAGGATCATCCTGATAATCGTGTCGTCGCTTTAGACCGCCTGCTTGACTCTTGTAGGTTTCTTCCATGGAGGCGACTCTCTCGGACAGCGTTTTGAGCGCTTGTTGAACATCCTTGAGAGTCGTGTCAAGCTGATCGATTCTAGTGGTGATGGATGACGATGGAGCAGATACCTGGGATCGAAGAACGGAGATCAGGTCTGCTTCGGTAGAGGCGTCGGTTTCAGATTGCTGGAGCAGCTGAGCTAAGAGCATAGTCTTCAAAGTGTCCACCGAGTAAGTTGGCTGAACGGGAGCCGGTGGAGGTGTTGTTGCGGTTTCAGCTTCGACTACCTTCTCTTTTCCTTTGATCAGGGTTTTCAGTTTATCGAGCTCTACGGTGAGGCGATGCTCCATTGCCTCGCGGACAGTCTTTAGGGTGCTGTCCAGAGATCCCCGTGACACAAAGTCGGGTAAAAGAACTCTAGGGTCACTTAGAGCACCCGTTGAGGCATCTACCTTAGAGGCAGAGCAACCAACGTTCACGGTTGGCGATGGTGTGGCCGTGGTAGGATTTCCTTCCGATCCTCGCGTTCCGCTTAAAGGCGGAGACAATACGGAAGTTCCGATCGAGTCACGAAGAAAATCGATTTGTTGGATCTCATCTTGTGTCCTAGCTGAAGAATGTTCTATTTCAAGTGGATCTAGACTCGATGGTGCTCTGAAAGAAGGCGAGACCGGGGGCTGCTGGTCTCTTATTTCAATACTAATACTCTCCGAGTGAGAGATCGGTAGAAGTTGTGCTGTATCCCCGTGCAAAAGTGAAACATCCGTCTTTTGAGAGACGGATGAGTGGTTAGGGAGGTTGTGCACTTGCACCGCTAGGTCCACGACGACTTCTTCAATACCCCATCCCAACGGATGAGATGGGATAGCAGATGTGGCGACCTGGATGACACTGGTTTGGGGTCGCTCAGAAGCCTCTGTATTTTTACGGCTTATTCTCTCTTGATTCTTTTTGGACCTGACTTCACTCAGTCTCACCTCTTCTTGATTTTCAACTAAAACTCCATCCGTTCTCCTTATGTATCCCGTATCAGGCTGAGCAGTAGATATAAGGGGGTTTGAGGGTGAGTCAGATGGAATTCCTTCGGTCAATTGTGGGTTTGGTCCGATACGGGTAGGTATCAAGGATGAGCGTATAAGACGATCCGTATCGGATTCAGTGGAGTCAGATTCCACATCCTCAACCTGTCTGGTTGGTGAGGGAGGATCAGATATGTAAGGCTCTAGGTCATGGTGAAGCATCGGTCTAGACGATGTTCCATCTTCAGTCGTCGTTCGGGTGATGGAAGGTTGTTGGCTTGGACCGACTTGGGTAGAACTGGCTCGCGTATCCACTGCACCGCCCACGCCTGTTCCCCTCCCGTGTAATCTCAACACACCCCGCCCAGGAGCCCCTACTGCCCGGGCCCTTTCGCCTCTTGTCCTAGGACGCTCACGCCGCTCGGGTCTATGTCCCCGGGGAGGTCCCTCCGGCGCTGGCTGGACCATCGGATTCCCTAACTCTCGCCTATATTCTACTACACTCGGTGCAGTGGGGTCCGCGCATGCCAGTAGATGTTCAGGTATAGGCATGGCTGGGGTATCAGGTGGGTTACGAATCACCAAGTATTGTAAGTTGTGATGAGAACATACCGGATGGCTGATTCATCGTGGGATTAGTGGATTCGCATCCATGTGTTGGCGAACGGCCAGAGCAAAGAAACGCAGAAACGGGAGGAACTTCTTTTTGGTTCCGCCGGTCTGTCTGATGGCTTGCACCATTTCACGCCAAATGACTGCTGCGTAGTCTATGTGCCGATTGTAACACACCGCGTGAAATAGACGTAGGAAGTCTACGGTGCATTGGTCTATCCCCTTCCATCGGGAGGATAGACACCGGTTTAGGATGGAAAATAGAGTGTACCAGACCAGGGCGATGTATTTCCTGTTGAATGCGGACGGACGGTCAAGGTCGTGACGATATCCAAGTGCACGAATTTTAGAACATAGTGTGACATCATCGATGGTGGGTGCGTATGCGGCATGACCTTCGGTAGTCGGTTCCGGAACGGACAACAGTCGACGGAAGGATTCCAATGTTAGAGTGAACGGGTGGTTGTCAAGGTGTGCCGTGATGGTCTGGATGTTGTTGACAGTGACCTCCGTCGCCGTGTGCCATACTTGGTGTACATATATGAGAGGTATGTCTGTTGTCGAGGTCAGGGCTCGGCGAAGCGGGTGGCCAAACATAATATCAACAACCACTCGGTGATCGGGTCGGAATGCAGCCGCGTCAAGATGATGGTTGTTCGGATTGATCTCAATGCCATGGTCCTCGGGAACCAAGTCTTCGTCCGCCGCGTCGTCTATGATATCCTCAGGAGGAGGGATGTTTTGCTGTGGATCATCTTGTTGTTCCGCCATGTAGAATACCTGTAACGCACAGCATTAGATTATGGACGGGATAAAATCAATTGCAATGCGTACCTTAGCATTTGAAAGGCTCAATCGGCGGTTGATTGAGGAGTGGATCTTAAAGCCTGACATTGGGATTGCCAATGTGTGAGAAATGCACAGGTATTGGACCCGAGCAGTGTATGGATAAACAGGGAATCCAGACAAGCAAAACGTAGTGGACAGGTAGGGGTTACTAGGTAAGCATAGGAGTTACCGGGTAAGGGATGGTTACCGGATAAAATGGTACTTACCGGATATAAAGGTTACCGGATTGACATGAGGTATCGGATTCAAAGAGGTTACCGGATCTTGATCTTACCGGATGTCGAACTTACTGGATATAAAGGTATCCGGACGACATGTGTTACCGGGGATCAAGGTGTCCGGGTCTGATAAGGTATACCGGGTGTGATGAACGTTACTGGGTAACTTGCTAGTTACCGGGTAACAAGAATGTTATCGGGTAACTAGGGTTTCCGGGTGCGAGACTGAGGTACCCAAATCTAACCAAAACACCCACAAAATCTATACGGTGTAGAGTGTTCGAAATGGGACCATGTACCACAAGCATGATACATGAAACGTAAAACGATCTGACTAAGGAGCGACGTTTGAATGGGGATTTGTGAAACCCGAGTCATTCACTGTTTCGAGTGATTCGATAATGATTCGTGGATGTGCGAGTATGTAATCGATAGAGTAGAGTCTAGGATCAATAAGAAGAACATACCTGTATGTGTAGAACGTGAAAAGTCCTGGATGTGTGTGAATCGAAAGTGACCGAGTCGTGAGAGGTTGCGAGAGGGGTTTTGGGGTTTTAGCAAGTTTCCGGGTGTGTGTGAAATGAAGGAAGTTTCCGGATGGTCTTTATATAGGTGGGGACACTTACCGGGTGAGTTAATCGGTAACTTACCCGGTCCGGTAAGATTACCCGGTAACTATGGTTACCCGGTAACTTACCGGGTAAGTGTCCGGAAACTTCAACTTTTGATAAAATTGACCTTTTCTTAGGGAATTTTCCTGCTCCCCCTCGACCTTTGCATAGGGATTACCCTGCTCCCCCTCGGAACAAAAATGTGAGCAAAGTAGGAGACGTCGACACAAAAACAAATTGATACTTTTAAGAAAAATGTGACGCTCCCCCTCAAAGGATGAACACAATGATTTTGCTCCCCCTCAGAATGTGGACAATGTGTGAAGTGCACTCGGGAATGTCCTTACACACAAAAAACTTTTCTGGCAGTGAAAGAAAAACGTGTGTGACACTCCCCCTCAACAGTAGAGATAACTCACCTGATAGCTGGTCGTGCTCCCCCTGAACACATGAACACTTGTGAGAGCACATATATAAAACCAATTAAACTAGACGACAATATGAAATAAAAGAAACACACGTAGAAAGAAAGTGAACAAACGAAATCTACCTAATAAATACAGAGACTCAACCTAACTGCGTAGCTGATACAAGTAGAATACAGGTGCGAGAAAGTGAATGCTCAATCATCAGGAGTGAGAACAACGGATGATGAGTAGACAGTTTCTCGTAGATGTATGGAACTTGTATCGGGCACACAATCAGATCAAGTCGTCAGATATAGCATACCTAACCTGGACACAAGATAATTAAAGCGTTTTTCGTCCAGGGGTTTTGTAAACAGGTCTGCTATCTAATGTTCTGTATTTACAAAATAGAGTTCGAATGTACCTCTTTCGACGTGATCCTTGATAAAGTGGTACCGAACGTCTATGTGCTTTGTCTTCGTATGCTGGACCGGATTGCTGGATATGGCGATTGCGCTCTTCGAGTCGCAGTAGATGGGCACCTTGACGTATGTGAAGTCGTAGTCCTTGAGTTGCGTGCGCATCCATATCACTTGTGAACAGCAGCTCACGACGGCCACGTATTCCGCCTCGGCAGTCGACGTAGAGACGCACTGCTGCTTCTTGGATGCCCAACTTATCAAGCTATCGCCCAAGAACTGCACATGACCCGATGTGCTCTTCCGATCCATCATGCTGCCCGCGTGGTCCGCATCAGAGTATGCAGACAGCTCAAAACCTGTCTCTTTCGGGTACCACAAGCCAAGATTATCAGTACCACGTAAATAACGATGAATTCGTTTGACAGCTATTAAATGAGACTCTTTCGGTTTTGACTGAAACCGGGCGCATAGAAAAGTTGAAAACATGATGTCCGGTCTACTAGCAGTTAAGTACATCAAAGAACCAATCATTCCCCGGTACGTTTTAGTGTCCACATCCTTTCCGTTAGGATCGGCGTGTAACTTTGTACCGGGTGCCATGGGAGTTTTCATTGGTGAGGACTGTTCCATCTGGAATTTCTTAAGAATATCCCTGATGTACTTAGCCTAGTTTATGAATATCCCGGTCGACAGTTGTTTAACTTGAAGACCAAGAAAGAAATTCATCTCACATAACATACTCATTTTAAAAAATTGTCCCATGAGCTTTGCAAAGTTCTTAGCGTACTGAGGATTAGTAGAACCGAAAATTATGTCATCGACATACACTTGAACTAAAACAATATGACCTTTTTCGTTTTTGATAAACAGAGTTGAATCTATCTCACCTCGTGTGAATTTTGATTTTATCAAAAACGCTGTTAGCGTATCATACCAGGCCCGTGGAGCTTGCTTCAGTCCGTAGAGGGCCTTGTCTAGGATGTAGACACGATCAGGCTTCTACTCATCTACGAACCCGTCCGGTTGCGATACATACACTTCTTCCTTGAGTTCGCCGTTAAGGAATTCGGTCTTCACATCCATTTGGAAGACCGTGAAGTTCTTGTGCGCGCCTTGTTGCGTACAATGATGCCATCCTCGTCCTTCTTGTTCTTGAAGATCCACTTGGTGCCGATCACCGTCTTGTGGGTTGGTCTTGGGACAAGTCGCCATACCTTGGGAGCCTAGAATTGGTTGAGCTCTTCTTGCATGGCTATGACCCAGTCCGGATCTTCGAGTGCTTCGCGTACGGTGGTGGACTCGATCTTACTCAAGAAGCCGGAAAAGAAGCAGAAATTGGCTGATGCGCCTCGCGTTTGGACAGGAGTGGAGGGATCACCGATGATTTGGTGCAGGGGATGAGCTCTCGTCCATTTGGTGGTGTGTGGAAGCGGCTGCGGAGTGGAATGTGAGGCGTCCGGATCCACGTAGTCACCAGATGGAAGGTCTTGTACCGCTTCAAGTGTAGCCGGTTGGTTTCTCGAAGGAGACGGGGGAGGATTTATCGAAGGTTGAACAACTTCTGGTTCCGAGGAATGCAGATGCTGATCAATGATTGTAGCAGATGATGAATCTTGTGGAGCGATCTCCGGGTTAAGTACAGGTTCCTCCGAGGGGACGATAGTATCAGTTGTCGTTGAGGATGATGGTTGAAGTGTCTCCAAAGTGATTGAAGGAGTGCTGGTCGAAGGCGGCGGACCGGATAGATTCGCCGAATCCGCAATTTGAGCAGCTTCAAATCTTGGTTGCGCTAAGACACGAGGGGTAGAAATATTAAGCACATCATCATAGAAATATTGAAACAGTAAATCTAAATCTGAAAGATCAGCATTCGACGTAGATGCATGATTCAGATTTACTGTCGGTTGTGCAGATCCCGAACGTGGAAGTTCGGAAGCTAGTACGCCAGTTAAACCGGATTCTGAACTGATGTGTTCAGAAGCCAAATCTGCGGCTTCGTCGAATGTCACATTTACACTCTCGGTAACGGTTTTGGTCCGTTTGTTGTAAATGCGATACACCTTAGCCTGCATGGAGTATCCTATGAATACTCCCTCATCCGCCTTCGGGCTGAATTTGCTGAGATCATCTTTGTCGTTGAGAACGTAGCACGTGCATCCGAACGCGTGGAAATATTTGATGTTCGGAACACGGTTGTTTATGATCTCGTACGACGTCTTGTTGAACCGGTTGTTGATGATGGAGCGGTTTTGCGTGTAACAAGCAGTAGACACCGCTTCGGCCCAGAGAAATAGCGGCAGTTTGGACTGAGAAAGCATTGTGCGAGCAGCTTCGACCAGGGTACGGTTGCGCCTTTCCACCACTCTGTTTTGTTGAGGAGTACGTGCGACCGAGAAGGTTTGCGAAATACCGACAGAAGTCAGGTAGTCGTTCACCGTTTGATTCTTGAATTACGTCCCATTGTCGGTCCTGATAGTCTGAACTGGGCTTTGAAGGTTCAGTTGGATGGTCTTTAAATGATTGATGATCAGCTCCGGAGTTTCGTCTTTCGTGCGAAGGAACTTGACCCAAGTGTAGCGTGAGAAGTCATCCATCATCACCAGGACGTACTTGCGCTTGTTGATGCTCTGAACACGCATCGGTCCACACAAATCCATATGGATGAGTTCAAGGGACCGGGACGTCCTCGGAGCGGCCTTTGGCTTATGTGTCGCTCGCTTCATCTTTCCCGTTTCACATGCTCCGCATAGTCGATCCTTCACAAATTGAAGATCGGGCTTGCCTTTCACGTGTCTGCCCAGCACCAGTTTGTTGATACTCTTGAAGTTCAGGTGCGAAAGACGTCGATGCCAAATCCATGCTTGTTCGGAATTGCCCTTCGACATCAGGCATACAGAGTTATCGGTCTTCAGGGCTGCAAGGTCGATGGTGTAGAGGTTGGTCTTTCGCGTTCCATCCAGTAGCTTCGTTCCTTCGTTATTGAGGATTCTACACCTTTTGGCTTTGAATCTGACCTCGAGATCTTTGTCGCAGAATTGGCCAATACTGAACAGGTTGTGTCCCAATCCCGCGACGTGTGAAACTTTCTTAATGGTGATCTTGTTTTGGACAATGTCTCTGTAGCCCTAAATCGGCGCTTTGTCATTGTTCCCGAATCTCACGTCTCCGCCATATTCTTCCTTGTAGTTCGTGAGAAGCTCCCTCCTTCCGGTCATGTGCTTGGAGCATCCAGAGTCTAAGTATCATACATGACCGTCCTGCAAAATGAGATTAGCGGACTTTAGGTACCCATATACGCATGGGTCCTGGATGGTTAGGTTTTACACCTTTCGGAGGAACCTGTTTTGAAGCAGGTTGCCTCTTGGGTGTAGGTTTAACCTCAGTAGGAGGAACCCGTTTTGAAGTGGGTTTCCTTTCCTGCGTAGGTTTAACCTCTGATTGGGGACCCCGTTGTTTATGGTGTTTCTTTTTGTTTTTACAGAGTTTGCTTTTGGGTGTATGATTATATATATATGATGTGACCCAAACCAATCATTATTATTAATGTCATCAAAGTCATTCCAACCACAACTAGAACAACACAAACAATCATGCGATAATTGAATCAATTGCTAAATGGAATAAAGTTTAATCGGAAAATTAACATCTTGTTTAACAAATTCATTCCTATGATTCCAAGCACAATCGTTTTTGTTCATTCTAGGATAGAAAACAGTATTAAATGACTTTGATGCAGCATCCTCGATAGATTCCTTGGGTAGCCACTTTTGTTTATCTTGTTTGGCGCGACCGGTTTTATCTGAAATAATAGGGACAACATGGTCAGTGACTTTTGAAGAAACATGAAGCTTATTAGTCGGTCGATCGGTCTTGGATCGGTCGAGGAAGGCGAGGAACACTTAGTGTCAGTGTGCTTTGGGGAATTTGGTGCGGAAGCCAAGATAAAATCAGAGTTCAAATTCCTTAAAACACTCTCGTCTTGAGATTCTTTACCGTCTTGTGTAGAAGAGATTTTGCCAATGAAAGCTTTACACGAAGATGTGTCTGATGAGTTGGAGGAAGAATCGGGTGAAATCATCTTTTCAGATTGGAGTAGGTCAATCTGCTCTTGAGCTGACCATTTCTCGTATGCTCCGTCATCGCTTCTGTTGCCAAGGCAGACAGTTTTAATGTGACCTTGTTAATTTCACACTGAAGGATTTCCTGTCCTTCATCAGACACAGTTTTGGTTTTGACGGATTTTAGATTCTCAAGTTCAGTGATTAGCGCTTGCTTCTCCTTTTGAAAACTGGACCTTTCTTTCTCGAGTGACTCCTCTAACTCGACTATATTTGCTTCCAAGATGAGACGGGGAACATAGAGTTTGAACTCATCCGTCTCAGTCTTGGGTTCGGTTGCTTGGACCTCATCCTTT
Organism: Saussurea involucrata; assembly: GCA_033807775.1. NCBI lineage: Eukaryota > Viridiplantae > Streptophyta > Magnoliopsida > Asterales > Asteraceae > Saussurea > Saussurea involucrata. Next base: position 49,854,923 of record CM066317.1, on the reverse strand, counting down.
TTGGAGGAATCCTTGGGCGTTACAACCTTATAGCAGTCAAAGTAGTCATTCGAGAGGTACTTCTTTTGATTTTTCTCATAATAATAGTTTAAAGGCTCATAACAAAAAGGAAGTTGCATTTTAGACGTGTGCGCATGCTTGTATTCCTCAGTTTCCTCTTCCTTTTCAGGTTCAAGAGGACCAGTCCATCTAATCGCATATTCCGGATACTTTTTGTCTAGTCCAAAACAGCCAAAATCATACAGAATAGGTGTGTTGTAAATACCCTATTTCAAATAGTGCGGGTTATCATATCCGATTCCCCACTCTTTGTTAAAATAAGTGAACTCCTTGGGTTTATTCATGTGTATGGTCTGATCAGTTTGACCTCTTTTGTGAAGTTTGGTTTCTAGGTCAACTATTTTAGCGACAAACTCCTTGTGTTGAATTTGAAGAGCAGAGCTTTGATAAACAATTTATGCTTTCTCATTTTCACACTGATCAAGCTGTGACTGTAGTTCAGATATTTTGGCCCTTAAGTCCTTAGGTGCTATTGAAAGATTTTTGCATTTTTCTTTTAAATCAGCATTTTAGGACTTGTGTTTCTCAGTTATTCGCTTTTGAACATCTAGCTTTTCAGATATTGATCTAATCTCAAGCAGTTGTTCATTAGCGGTGGCTTTATTGGAATCTATCCGTTCAGCAAGAGGTTGCATTCGATTAAAAAGATCTAAATAGATAGGTTCACATACCTGACACATCTTTGTCTTTTCTTCTTCAGTAGGGGAGTGATAGCCCATGAAAGCATCAGCTCCTTCAGATTCGCTTTCACTGTTAGATCGACCCAACTAGTATTCATCTTCCACAAATAAAGCTTCTCCAGCTTCCTTTTGTTCTAACTGTGCGATCTTTGCCTTGTAGTAATGTACATTCTTCACAACAGGCTTCCTACAATCTTTCGCAAAGTGACCAAGCTTCCCGCAGTTATAACAAGTCACAGGTTCGTCTTTCTTCTTGCGGTCAGCTTTCTCTGTTTTCTCCTTCTTGTCAGACTGGTCGGGCTCATCGGCTTTCTTCTTTCCTTCATATTTGTCCTGATAATCATGGCGCTTATTGGAGGAGGTGGAGTAGCGCTGATTGTTGGACGTAGGTTTCTTGTAGAAATTTTGTTGTTGAAAGGATCTGGAGATCAAAGCCATAGCATTCTTCAAAGCCGTTAGTTCAGGATCAGAATCATTGTCTTCTTCTTCCTCAGGTTCGGGCTCAGAATCTCTTGGATCTTGTGCTCGTTTGGAACAACGGACAGAAGATTTGCCATGTTTTGAAGACATGAGTGCTAATGGATCAGCAGTTGGCTTGGATACAGACTTCTTCACGCTTAGAATTTCATTCACTTCATCTTCGTCTTGAAGAAGCGTGTCATAGAGCTCGTGGATGCCAACGTTCTCTATCAAGTGGTTTTGCTTGACATGAGATGCAAATACCTTCCATTCAGGCAACAGGTTGTTGAGAAACTTGAGCGCGTTTTCCGTGTTGGAACGAGTGATTTGGTTCTTGTTAAGTTCGTTGAGAAGGAGACAAAAGCGTTCATAGGCCTGGGTGAGGGATTCGCCGGTGCGCTGCTTAAACCCATCGAACTTGGTTATGGCGCTGTTGATTTTCAGTTGATTCCCGACATCGCTCCCGCGCATCATTTTCGCCACTTGATCCCACATACCCTTTGCTGTCTTTTTGTAGCTGTCGATGGCAGTGTAGATCGTGTTGGGTAGAGCTTGAACAAGGTACCTCTTGGCATGCTTTTCTCCCTCTATCATACCTCTTTCTTCGGCAGTCATATCGGAGAGTGTCTTTTTCTCGGTACGAGCTGGAGCATTTGCAGTGGCTGGTACTGTCTTCATGGGATCAAGAATTGGCCCGTCATTTAGAGCTCGCCAGATAAACTCGAAGTTATCCTTTGACTAAGATTATGAATCTGTCCCGCCACTGGCTGTACTCACCTTGATAGAGGCAAGGTGGTTTGGAGTCGGTGCTGATAGCAAGAGCGTCGCGTGAAGACATCTTGTGTTGCACTAGAGTGATCATCAGACGATTTGTTCGATTCAAAGTGTTAACCTAACGCAAGGCACTAAGAGTGGTGTCCTAACGCAAGTTCTACGAATGAGTTATACTAGAAACAGGTAAGTAATGACCAAACAAAGCTTACCGGATAGGAATCCGGATGAAAGCTATCTGATCTGGAGGTGTCCGGATCAGATTATAAAAAGCAGGTAAATTTGCAGAAGGTTACCGGATGATCTTGAGTTACCGGGTAACAGAGGTTACCGGGCGAGACAAGATACCGGATGGATTAAAACTGAGCAAAAAGTTAGACTTACCTGGTCGAAGAACTTACCGGATGATGAATCTTACCGGATGAAAACTCTTACCGGGTGAGAAGGAAGTTACCGGACGTAGGTAGTTACCGGATGAAACAAGTAAGACGAAGGTTACCGATAACAATATAAAACAAATAGCTTCTTACCGGGTGATGGAATTTACCGAGTGAAAAGAGAGCTTACCGGGAACGTACTTACCGGATGTGAGATCTGACCGGTATGTGGGACTTACCGGGAGTGATGTCCGATAAGTGCTAAACTAACCGGTAAGTTGTAAGGTTACCCGGTAACTTGGAGTTACCCGGTAACAATTGAAGGGATTTGAAACTTACCCGGTAACACCTGTATGGACCCGGTAACCACGACTGTGGTATCCGGTAACTGCAGCTGTGGTTTCCAGTTCGATTGGAAATCGACTAGGGTTGCTCAAAATCGTTCCTGAGAGGTTAGAAACTCGACCAAACACAAAAATAACAATACCCAAATCGATTTTGAAGCAAAACAACAAGTTTTTTATGGTAAAAATTGGATTTTTTCAAGAACAAAACCAAAAACTTATGAACTTAATTTTGCTTAAAACCCACCAAGATGATTGAATTAGAGTGCGAAAAAGTGCAGAATCACTAATAGGGATGATGCTAACAGTATGCAATAAACGAAAACGATCAATTTTGAGTAAATCAAAATTTGAGTTTCAATCACCAAGAACACAGTCGACGGAATTTTTGAATAGTAAACTTACCAGAAATCAAGAAAATCACTTTGAATCGTTTCGTCCGTCTGCTCTGATACCAATTGTGAGTTCTAGATTCGTGCAACGATTAGAAGAAATCAATAGATAATAATAAGAACGGTATGATTTCAACTAGTCATCCAATTCACTTTCAATATTGAGAGAGTTTACAATAGAGTTCTGGAAAGTGGAAATAGACAACTAGCTTAATTCTAAGCTAAACACAACATTATATATGATGGGCCCGTGGTAACAAGCCCACGGCCCGTTCACAATAAAGGCTCAAATTAAACAATAACAAATTAGCCCTTGAACTTCTATTCAACCAATATTTGACCCTAACAGAATGAACGTATAAGATGGAAAATAAGAATCTTGTCGGGTGATATCGAAAGTGTGGAGCTACGTTTGGAGTATTCTTTTGTTAGTATATTAACTCCTTGGCGGGTATGAGAAAAAGGATATAGAGAAAGTTATTACATTTGATAGTAAGACTTATATTTAAAGTGTATGTTTCATGTTTTCATGAAGAACATGGTAAAAGTGGCTAGATGTGGTGCTTTGGGTGAATGACCGTTGGATTTAAATCCATATTATTGTGGCAAATGTTCCAAGTGATCATGATGTTTGATGTTGTGCTAATTGAATAGTTTTGTGTAGGCATGGTTTTCTTCCTTCCTTTAGTGAAATAAGTGAATATTTGATGTAACAACCCAAATCCAACAATAGCTAAAATGTAGCATTACAACCAATATGATCCCAAGTAAACTGAATACATTAAACTCAACTCAATTTTTTGCAGCGGTTATACACATCCACAACTGAGATTTACTATATATATATCTACCGGTAACTACAAGCCTCCACCATGCCTTTCTATGACATCACCTGTTCACATCCCCTTGGACGAACTCCCACTATACACTTGCCTGAAAATGGTTTTTAGTTTTATAAAAGCGAGGGTTAGACTGGAGGTCTAGTGAGTTCCCTCAAGTAACACACCACACATCACAAGTTTCATTTAAAATGAGATATAAACACTAATAAATGATTTCACACATTTAAAACCACCATGCATACCCATAACAAATGTAGATGACACATGCTTAAGTTATGCATACCTGCGCTTACGCGTTAAGCCCACACCCGCCCTCAAACGAATCATATGAAACGAATTCATGCATTCCATATGGGTCACACCCCCCAATTTAAAGCCATCACATGCCCCACCCCAAATGCATGCAAACTTTAACATCCACACCATCAAACATATTAAACCAATGTAAAAACATGCATTTGATAAACATCATAAGTTTTCAGAGCTTGTACGTCAAATAAAGTAAGTTAGGAAAAACTTACTTGTTGTCTATGCAAAAACTCACTCTTCGAGCTACGAGTGTCCAAAACGAACACCTAAATCACACGACATACGTGCGTATTAAATGTAATAACCCAATGTTCTAAATTCGACAAAAGTTTAAGTTCAAGGATAGTTTTGGCATATTATTGATCCTTGAGGGGCCATTTGGTAAATTTAGAGTATAAAAAGGAGATTTCTTCTCAAATCTTCTTATTTGCCGACTTCAATCTTTCTTCATATGATTTTCACCTTTTCTATGTGTTTTTAGGGAGTTATACGGTGTTGGCATCGAAAATAGTTGGAAGATTTTAAACTTGGATCTTCCATTAAGATTCAAGTATTCGGTTTCGATTGTTCGTTTCGGTTAAAGTTTAAAATACTCGTTTGTCGTCATTGAGGTGAGTTTTATTTTTAACCATTTTCGAACTGAAATGCATATATTATAAAATGGTTATTATTTTGATGTTATACCAAATTGGTATGTTTGAAATATTACCGTAAGTTGTGATGCGGTGTTTTATTACATGTTTATTTTTAACACATGTGACTTGATGATAAATTTTTGGGATAAAGGGACTTACACAACAAAAGTCGGGTTTGTTAGGACTGTGATGGTCCGAGCAAGGGGTTATACATATAGTGCCCACAAATTTGTTTCGTGTGCTGGGCCACAACCGATATTGATTGCGATCTTATCGGGGTGTGTGTGATTGAATTGTGGCGACTGTTGTGGCTAGTTTCCTGGGAGGGATGTTGTGCCTGAGTGCCAACGATACGAATAATTAGTGTTGATCCAAACCCTTCAATGATTTGATAATGACCCTTAGAATCACTTAGTGAAATGTAAGTAAACAATATGTATCAGTGTTTTACCATCTAAGAAAATAGACTAAGTCTATTTAGTATCGCTGATGGAAAAATGTGCTCTTTAATTTATTATTCACCGATAACTGTACACCAGCGAGACCTGAGCCTGTTCAGTCTTGCTGATGATCGTTGAATGCTTATCATGTAATTGTTTGCTTATGATTCCTGAAGACAAGATTCACGACAACTGAGTTCAAAGCTGAAATCGAAGACCAAGCTGACGAACGAGTGACTAAGTCTACTAGTAACCTGATGCGGATATCAGCGAAGCCAAGACTTGTCCATTTCACGCGAAGTTTCAAGTAGAAGACTTCAGCGAGTGCTGAACTTTATCATTATCTGATAAAGATCAATTCAGTGATCGCTGATCATGAAGCCTGTTCTACAAGTTACTTTTGTCTTATCTTCTTTCACGTTTTTGTACGATTTCTCAGAAGGGCATCCCATTGTCCAGGATCGTACAAACCACTCTACCAACTACAGTGTTCATCATGCGGCCACTAAGATGTTTGCTAAAGTCAAATCCATGCAACCAACCAGACGCTGCCACGTGTAAATTTGTACTGACTTGCATTTAATGCATACATTTAATACACTGTTCATCATGCGGCCACTACAGTGCTTGCCTTTCCTTCGCTGAACTACTTAGTGCCAAGAAAATCTCTTTTCAGGTTTTCTTATTTTCCCTCTATCTTTTCTAGTGCAAGAAATCTATGTGATTCTCTTAGTTTGCTTAGATTAGGTTATATACTTGATCTTATTCCGCAACAAACTGTAAATTGTTTGATTATATCAATAAACAATTTTAAAGATAAAAATCTTGTGTTTGTATTCAACCCCCCTTCTACAAACTTGTATAACCCTTTGGGACCAATAAGGGGTAACTGAGCAGATTGTTTAATCCCATAAACAAGATCTTGCTTATACTATCTCTTCCGTGCTATTTCTTCAATATGGCAAACAACGCAAACATTAATTACATAGATAATGGCTCTCTTGCCAAACCTCCTCGATTTAGCAACGATAACTTCAATCATTGGAAAAATCGAATGATGCTTTTCTTGAAAGGTGTAGATCCCACTATACCTTACTACGTTGAAAACGGACCATATATTCCTCATGTGATTCATGGTGCTGTTCCAGCCACTGCGACTACTCCATCTGTTCCTGAATGAACAATCATCAGGGAAGTCTCTTAGTGGACTGAAGAAGACAAGAAGAAAGTGGCCATCGACACCAAGTCCAGATCCATCATCTCCATGGCTCTTCCAGATGAAGTCTACCATTCCATCATGAATCTAAAGAGCTCCAAGGCCATGTGGGACACTATATGTGTTCAATGTGAAGGTACTGCTGAAGTACAGGACTCTAGAAGAATAAACCTGGTAAGGAAGTATGAAAGTTTCATTTGTGGTAAGAATGAAACTTATTCTGAAGTTCACCAACGTTTTAATTGTTTAATTATAGACTTAAAAACTGTTGGTATGACCTATGGTAACTCTGAGATCCTGACAAAATTCTTGGAATGTCTTCCTAAAAGTTGGACAATTGCACCATGTGTCTTAAACTCTCTAAGGATCTTAAATTCATGACCATCTCTACCTTATTTGGCACTATGCTCAATCTTGAGAAGTCGTGCCAACTTAAGAAGAATCTTGTCAAAGATTCCAAAAGCACACATGTTGCTTTACTCTCCTCAGAGTCAGTGCCTACTCAACGATCCACTCTCACGATCACTGAAATTGATGAAACTCTGATGATTCATCAGAAGTTGATCCTTCAGACCTTAATGAATCTTTGGCACTCCTGACAAATTCTTTCAGGAGATTCGCCAGAAAGAGTAACTTTAGAAGAAATAAAACTCTTTCCCTCACTGACAAGCCAAAATCTACTCATGTTGATAAGGCTACTGCTACCTACTTTAACTGTGAAAAAGTAGGACACTTCGCTAGTGAATGCAGGTCCAAGAAAGCACTCAAACCTTCTTCTTCCCACAAGAAATCCTTTACTCCAAGGAGTAAATATTATAAGTACCAAAAGCTTAAAGAAAAGTACGAGAAGCTGAAAAGCTTCAAAAAGAAAGGTAAAGGTCTCTTCGCTGAAGAACACGACTGGGCTGAGTCTGATGAAGAATCAGATTCAGATGAAGATGAGGCCAATATCTGCCTCATGTCCAATATCAAAGAATAAGAGAAGAACAATTTGAAATTCCCTCTACTTCTGCCTCTACCTCTCAGGTATATCTCTCTCCTACTATTTCTTCTGCTCTGACTGAAGCTGATAGACTTCGTGCTATCGATATTTTGACTATTGATTTATATGATGCCATGAATGGCAAGACCAAGGCTGAACAAATAAATATAAACTTAACTAAACAGCTTAAAAACTGTCATTTGAAAATACAAGAGCTTTCAAACATAGAAGAAAATTTGAAAGATCATGTCTATGTGAATCAAGTCATCAGTATCTAGCGTGAAAAAGCTATCGCTGAACCGAAAGCAGAAAAATACACTGTTTAAGGATGGTATAAATCCTCAACAAAGATCATTGAGATACTAAGTGCTCAGATCCCTACTAAAGACAAAAGTTGTCTTGGTTACAAAGTTGATGTTGAGGAACTAACCACTGATCGTTCCATTCTCAAATTTGGAATGTTCGTGTCTTCTGTCCCCGAGACTTCTTCTTCTCAGTGATCTTCTTCTTCTAAAACTCCCATGCCTGAGGATAACTCTACCTGAAGCCCTAAACTTAAAGGTAAAGAAAAAATAATCTTTCAAAAACCTCAGAAGGGTACCAATGTACCAAAGCTGAAAGCTTCAAAACCTTCGGCTAGCCATCCCTCTACTTCTTAGAATAAGATCCCTGAATATGTTCAGCGATCTTCTCCTAAAATCAGAGTGGATGTCACTGGCAAGAAATCTGAAGAACTTATAGTTCCTCCGATATCTGATGCCAAAGGTATTCTTGGTGCAGTCCCGACCCATTTGAAATTATCAAATAAGTATGCCTATGGTTCTAAAGCTACTTTTAGCTATAGGAAATGTTATCACTGTGGACTTACCGATCACATTGCTAACAAATGCCCTAAGCCACCAAAGCTGAGAAATTAGCTAAGGTGAAGATAAATGCCCCCAAGGCAAAAAAGAAAATCCCTGGTGGAAATCAAGCCAAGGTGAAAACCACCACTGAGGTTAAGAAATTAACCAAAGTTAAGAATGTCACTGACGTTGAGTCTTCAAATGCAGCGAAGACCGCTGATCCTTCCTCATCCTCTACCAGTGACAAGTGTGGACCCATCGTAGTATGGGTGCCTATTCAAACTAATCTTCCTTTGTTTGCAAGTCTTGAAGGGCATCTGGTATCTCGTTAGTGGATGTTCTCGACACATGACTGGTAGAAGAAACCTGCTCATTTATTATAAAGAAGAGAAAGGTCCCTTAGTGACCTATGGTGGAAATGGAAAAGGATATACCCGAGGATTTGGTGTACTTTCTAATGGTACGACAACCTTCCGAAGAGTCGCAAGGACTACAAAGTTTGCTTTACTAAAGAAGCATGCTTTGTCACTCATAAAAAAGAGAAAATCTCTCTCGGTGGATACCGTTTGGAAAATGTTTACATCATAAACATGGACTCAACAACCACTGAGAATGCTTGTTTTCTTTCTAAGGCCTCAACTGATGTCAACTAGCTTTGGCATAAGAGGCTCTCCCATCTTAACTTCAAGACGCTGAATACTCTTTCTTCAAAAGAGTTGGTCACTTGTCTTCCTCAACACTCATATGCTTAGGAATCTCTTTGTTCAGCGTGTGAGAAAGGAAAACAAACAAAAGCAAGCTTCAAGACCAAGCAAGTATCTTTAGTGACATCTCCTCATCAACTTCTCCACGTAGATTTGTTTGGCCCTATCAACATTCAATCCATCGCTGGAAAGAAATACATACTGGTCATTGTAGATGAATTTTCTCGATATACTATGTGCTAAGAGTGACACCTCAGAAGAACTCATGCCTTTTGTCAGGAAAATGGAATTCCTGAACAAGCTCACTGTTCGCTCAATAAGGAGTGATCATGGGACTGAACTCAAAAACAGTTCCCTTGATAACTTTTTTAAGAGTAAGGGTATTTCTCATAACTTTTCCTCAGTGAGAACACCACAACAAAATGGCGTCGCTGAAAGAAGAAACAGAACGATCATCGAAGATGCTCGTTCAATGCTCAGCGATTCTCATCTTCTAACTCAATTCTGGGCAGAAACTATCAATACTGCATGTTTCACGCAGAATAGATCGCTGATTGTCAAGAGATTCAACAAGACTGCCTATGAACTTTTTCATGGAAGAAAACCATCCATCAGCTTTCTGATAACGCCACTTTTTGGCGTTATTTTCGGTTCTCAAACCAATGAGATTGGCTTGTATTTAAGCAAAAAAGCGGAATTTTATGGTTTATCGAGTGAAATGTGAAGGTTATATAAAAGGCAGTAATCATCGAGAAAAGAAGCCGAAAAGAGCCAAAACGAAGCCTAACGGAAGCCCGAGATCCAAGCCCAAAACCCGCGCCCGAACCAGGACCCGAAGCTGACCCAAACACCCTTCAGAAAACCGGGCGACTTGCGCCGCGGCTTGAAAGTCACGGGACAAGTCGCGTAGCCCCCTGTTTCAGCCTATTACTTTGGTGTTTTTCCAGATTTTAGGTCATTCTCGACACAGCTCTCACACGACGAATGACAGCGACTTGGGGGCGATTTTCAGAGCTTTTTCGGAGCTTTTGGAGCCACGATAGAGGATCGATTAGAGTCACGTTCAACACGTAAAGTAGATACGAGCACACGAGAAGGGAGTCACCATTACATTCATCGTTTCCATATTCATTATGTTTGCACACGTTTTTCCATCTTCTTTCTTTGTGTTTGAATCCACCACCAACATGAACTAATCCTTAGATGTTGGGGGTTGGAATGAATTTGGTTTAAGCATGTGAACATATGACTTGAGACTTTTATCAGTTTTCTTATTTAATGAAGCATGTGATTTGGTTTTTAATGCTTTTGTGAGTTTAGCTAGCTTTCAATTGTTGTGTTGTTTTCAATTAAGTTCGAGAGAATTAATTGTCAACTAGAACTAGAAAATTGCATGCCTAAGGTGAGAAAGGGGATAGAGATATATTGAGTAAGCCTTAGTCCCATTTAAATCTTGAGCTTAATGTGTTTTGAATTACATAGGTTGAGATCGAGAGATAAAACTTGTGTTTTCAAGATAAAAACCGTGGTTGCTTGAGAAAGAACCATGCTTTTAAAATAAAACCCGCTGTTGCTTGAGAAAGAACAACGGTGATCTAAAGATTGGGTATTCATTAAAGAGAACGACTGGTAATTGTTTTGAGTTAGATGTTTATATGTGAGAACCATAGGATTTCCAACCCTCAACTGTTTTCTCTATCAAAGTTTCTTAAGTTGTTTACTGTTCTGTGTTTGATTTAGTTTGTTTGCAATTAATTAGTTATAAACCACAACTCAAAATATCAATCGTTCAGTTAATAGCAATTGTAGTAATTGTGATACTTAGTTCCTAGTTCCCTGTGTTCGATACTCGTACTTTCTAGTACTATTACTTGACTTCGACCAGTACACTTGCGGTAAGATTTAGGGGGGGTGATACACGCCTATCAAGTTTTTGGCGCCGTTGCCGGGGAACTAGTTGCAACTGATAGCACTACCAGCTATAAGCGCTATTAGATTGAACATATTTTTTTATTTATTTACTTTGTTCCATCACTTTCAGTTTTTGGGTGCTAAGTTTGTTGTTTCTCGTTTCTGGTACTAATTGGTTTATGCCAAGGAAAATCCGTGGGGAGAAAATCGAACCAATCGATCTGGAGATTGAAAGAACCGCCCGTCGATCACGCAAATAAGCAAAAGCCAAAAAAGATATCAAGATCGAGATGGGTGACGAAGCACCTCCGGCGAGACGTCCTATGCGGTCGTTTGCCGACCCGAATGTGGCAGCGGCACGCATAGGCATCCAACCGCCCGCTACTGCAGCAAACTACTTCGAGATTAAGCCGAGTACCATTGTCATGGTACAACAGAATCATTTTGGGGGAGCACCTACTGAAGATCCCCATGCCCACCTTCGTGCATTTGAACGGATTTGCAATACGTTCAAGATCAATGGGATGGAGGAGAATGCGATCAAACTGAGGTTATTCAGTTTTTCCCTAAAGGGTAGAGCTGAAATTTGGATAGAAGGCTTACCATCGGATCAGATCACCACTTGGGCAGGCCTGAAAGCCGCGTTTCTCCAGAAATTCTTCCCACCGGGAAGAACTGCTCAACTTATGGCCGAGATTACTCACTTCGCTCAATGGGACCAAGAGACATTATATGAAGCTTGGGAGTGTTACAAAGATATGATCAAGAAGTGCCCTCATCATGGGTTGCAAGGTTGGGTCATCATCCAAACATTCTTTAGTGGATTCCACCCATAGTTCAAAAACGACATCACAGCTGCATCGGGTGGAGCACTAATGGACAAGTCTTACGAGGAGGCATGCGACTTGATCGACAAACTGGCGGAGCATAGTTTTTCTACTCCGAGATCAGCCGTTAGAAGAGTCGCGAGTGTTCAAGAATCGGATGAGTTGAAAGAAATAAAGGCTCAACTAGCTGCGATCACGAACCATCTGAAAAGAGGTAGTCCGCAAGAACCCGAGCAAGTTCAGTTCTTGCAAAACCGGAACAATCAGCCGAGGAACAACCCGTTCTCAAATACCTACAATGAGGGGTGGAAGAAACACCCGAACTTATCATGGAGTCAACCCGGTCAACCACCACAAGGTAATAATTCTAACTCTTCTAATTCTTCTAATGCTAACAATGGTTACCGTCCTCCAGGTTTCAACCAAAGGAATTTCAATGAGGGGCCATCTATGGAGAAGAAACCAGGGCTGGAGGATATGATGATGAAGTTCATGACCAAGATGGACAGCACGGTTGGAGAGTTAGCGAGCACGGTCAATACGGTAAAAGCCACAACCGATCAGAACACCGCATCCATCAAGATTCTCGAGAGACAAGTGGGGCAAATCTCGGAAGCCCTACAAAACCGACCTTCTGGAACCTTTCTGAGTCAAACCAAAAGGAAAAACCGGGAAGAATGTAATGCCATCTACTTGAGGAGTGGCAAGGAACTGATCGAGGAGCCTACACGAGAACCACCATCAAAAGGAACTGATCATAAAGAGAAAGAGGTTGAGATTGTGGAAATGGATGAGTGGGAGTACGATGAAGATAATGAGATGGAGGAAAATCCGGAGGATGAAGAGAAGAAGAAGGAGCAATCAAGGGTCCCAAAGCCACCACCGAAGCTGGTAGTCAAACCGTTTGTACCACCGCTACCATATCCGAATAGGCTTAAAGCCCAAAGGGAGGATCTAAATTTTTCTAAATTTCTTGAAGTTTTTAAGAAATTGCATATTAATATCCCTTTTTCAGATGCTTTGGCACAAATGCCCTCTTATGCGAGATTCTTGAAAGAAATCCTTTCGAACAAAAGGAAGATTGAGGAGCACGCGACAGTTGCACTTACTGAAGAGTGAAGCGCGATAATTCAGAACAAGCTTCCCCCGAAGCATAAGGATCCAGGGAGTTTTTCTATCCCTATTTAAATTGGGAATCTTTGTTTTGATAAAGTACTGTGTGATTTAGTAGCGAGTATTAACTTAATGCCTTTATCTGTTTTCAGGAAACTTGGCTTGGGAGAGGTTAAGCCAACATACATGACCCTGAAGCTCGCTGATAGATCCATAATGTACCCGTATGGAGTGGTGGAGGACGTGCTCATAAAAGTCGACAAGTTCTACTTCCCGGTGGACTTCGTGGTGATCGACATAGACGAAGATGAAGAAGTCCCGTAGATTTTGGGAAGACCCTTTCTGGCTACAAGCAAGGCGTTGATTGACATGGAAGAAGGAGAGATGACTCTAAGAGTTGGAGGTGAAAAGGTGATATTGAAGATGTTCGGGAATAAAAGAGGCAAAGGTGGAGAGAAACCGGATGATCAAGGAAAGCCGAAGGAGTGATCGGGAAGAAAGTCGTGCCACGACTTTAACTACGGCGCTGGGTGGGAGGCAACCCACCGAGGTTTGCATTTCTTTTATTTTTGTTTTGAGTGAATTTATTACAAAAAAAAATTAAAAAAAAAATTAAAAAAATATCGCTGAAACAGTGACATGCGCGGTATGTCCCGCGACTTACAAACCGCGCGGAAAACCGCGGGTGGCCTTGAGTTGTTTGCGAAACAGTGAGGCCCGTGGTCTATCCCGCGGCTTCCAAACCGCGTGGGAAACCGCGCGGCTCCACTGTTTCTGCTTTCGTTCTGTGTTTTCTTTTCCTACCTTGTGTGTTTCCTTTGTCTTTTGCTTTGTTTCGTTTGTTTTTGCATTGCCCTTCTCCGTCTTCTCCGATGTCTTCCAACTGGGCGCTCCAATCTTTTAAGAGAATCTCCTCCGTCCGGGCAAACAGGTATGTTCTAATTCTACATGTTAACGAGTGGTGTATGATGTTTTGGTTCCATTAGCTGAACGAGATGCAACAAACCTAAGTTTCACTTAGGTTTGGGGTGCCTCACTTTTTAAACATCTACAAACTCACTTTTATCCCTGTGCAAACCTCGGTTTCACCGAGGTTTGGTGTTGGCTTTTTTTGACAAACCTAGGCCACGACCTATGTTTGGGGTGGCCATGTTTTTGTAAATGCTAGAATAGCTCTTTGTTGCTTCATGTTATACTATGTCTTGCCTGTCTAATACCTGTAATAACCGCACAACGATACTTGTTTTAAGTATCGCCTACACCGACACTTGCATATTGGGGACAATGTGTGGGTAAGGTTTGGGGTTGCCCAATCGGGCCCACGTTCATGCACGTAGATTTCCCGCACCTCTGCATGCTTAGATCGCATTAGCTAAATTTTTTGTTTTGAATGATTGAGACCAACCATTGTGGGAAGAATCTTGTGATAGTGACGTGACCATTAGGGAAGGACTGGGAAAGGACATAACTAGGGACATTAGTGGAGACCACCCATTAGTGAGATTTGAGCCTAAAAGACGTTTTTCATTTCGAGGGATTCATACACGAAAATCGTATACACTTTTTCGAGTTCCTTGCCGTGAATATAGAATGATCTCGCTATATTATTGCATTGAGTAGCAAAGACGACCATCGGGATATTAGGTAAGGGTGTAGTAGACCATTTCGTATGGACCTTAAGAGATGACTCCAGTCATTGTGTGTATGTTTAACCTGTGTTTAGCTATCGTACCTTTTTACCCATTTGTGTGTATCCATAACCCCCTTTGTAGCCAAACACTCACCTTTTTCATTTCAGACCCACCTTTAAACCCGAGCCAAAAGCCTTAGCCAACCTTATCCGAAAGTGTGTCAACCAGAGGCGGTAGTGAATAGAGAAGATAGAGCGGAAAAGAAGGAATATAGGCTAGTCATGAAAATAAATAGAAAAGAGGGCCAATGCAGCCCCAATCAAATAAAGAGGACCAATGAAGTCCCAAAAAAACAAAAAAAAACCAGTTATTTAGATAGCTTGACAACAGCTCAATAAGAGAGTCAAAGCGACTCCAGTAGTGATAAAGAGGGCCAAAAGATAGAATGTGAAGAAAGTTCATAACTGGTAATGTTTGACACACCAAGGATCTTTGAACCATTTTATCCTTCATTTCTTAGCCGGTACCCTAGCCCCGTTACAACCTTTGTAAAGACCAGGATGATCTTCTGGAAAATGTGATTAGGGTATACGACCACCTTTACTGATATTCCCTGTCTTGGTACTTGATCCCTTTCTGAGATCAGTTTTTGGACATTTGTGCGTCTTTCAATAGAGTTGTCATGTAATATTCGAGTATTGTTGTACATAAATTCTTATACATGACAACATGTGCGACAACCTAGGTTCGAGCGAAATGAGAGTATCTCGTGAGGTAGGGTCGAGGCGAAATGTTTCCCAAGTATGTTTGGACCTAGTACAACCTTGATGTGATCGGAACAGTCACGAGTTCAACCCACAATGTGTGACAACCGTCAAATTCGCGTTCAGGTTAGAACTGCACTAAACATATCAGATACTGATACTATATGTCACACTGTCCAATTTTAGCAGTCAACCCGGTACAGTAGGAAAAATTGAGAAGTTTTGCCTAAAACCCCTCAAATTAGGGAATTATCCATATATCTCATAAAATGCCAACCAAAAATATCTTAAATACTTATATATATATATAAACCATACTAAAATAATACTAGTAAAGTTAACTAGTAACCTTACAACTAACTAAATTATTGTGTTAAATAATTCAAACAATTAAAATAAAAATAAAATTTAAAAAGAAATAAAAGACACAATTATTTTATACAAAACCACACTCCACACTCTCTCTCTCCCCCCTCTCCAAAACCGCCCCCCCCCATATATACCCCCTCACTCTCCCAAAATTTGCTACTCTCTCATTATCATCCCTCTCTCTTTTCTCCCAACAATTTGTCTCTTTATTTGTCTCTTTATTCCTCACTAAAACACACCCAAAGTCCAGCCATTTTCACTCAAGAACATCAAGTGTTCAAGTCTTCACAAAGGTAAAAATAACATGTAGTGCAAAGCCTACACCTTTCTTTGTTATTGTTCTTTCATTTTATTTAGATTCCTTCTTCTACACTAGTTGCATATTGTTTTATTTTATCAATATCTTTGGATCTTGATGTTTGGGAGCTTCATCACCATAACATCTTGAATGTTACTAAAAAGGGGATGAATCCATGACCAAACCCATGTTAAGACCAAAGAAGGACTTTTACAATGTTCTAACAAACATGCATGTGTTCTTCATCAAAACCAACCCTTTAATCTCTAAGAAATTTTATGAACTACTCTTTAAATCCACTAAAAATATGTTTGAACTAACATGCATGAGCTAAAAATTCACTATTATAAGTTGCATGAAGGTGTTCTTGTCATAAACACCCAAGAACCATAAAAAATAACCATTTTCAAGTATTTGCCAAAAAGGAGTTTTATAAATAAATTGCATGTATTGTAAATGGCTGAGAAATATATTTTTAAACTGAAAATATATGTATGTGGATGTGTCAAATCGGATTTCATGCAAAAAGAATAAGAATATTGGTAAAAGACAAAAAAGAGTGCACATGCATAAAGTCTTGTTTTGACAGCATGCTGCCAGATGTTTCTTCTCTCTTTGAAAAGCCATATCTCACCCAATAATAATCCAAATTAAGGGATTCTTTTTCTGGAGTTCACTTTTATGAGTTATGAATCAACCCAACTGGAATCATTGAAAAATATTAAGATTTCCACCTTAAAACATTTTTTACAAAGACAGTGCGCAAACAACAATGTTCTCTGTCGTAGTTTAGGCAAGAATTATTTTATGTACTTAAACCACTCTAAAAATCATGAATCTTATGTCAAAAGTTTCGTAACACATTTAACAAACTGGTCATAAAATGTCATGACCTAAATGTCCCTGGAAGTTATCCAAAAACGAACCGAAAGTGACTACATATTCTGGACAGCAACTGACTATATTCTATTATAGCTATAAGCTAACTCTTGAACCCGTTTCATCATTCTTGTGATGAAATTGTGGAATATGTATATATACTATGTGATTATGCATTTTACTATAGCTAAAAGCTAACTCTTGAACACGTTTCATCATATATATGATGAAATTGTGGAATATACCTTTATATATTACGAATACACATTTTATATACTCTAACTCCTAACATCATATATATTATATATATGACTCCTAGTTATAGACCCTTTTCGTCACTCGTTATGACGAAATTGCGGTAATCTCAATTTATCATATGTAATGTTATAGATATTAACTACTAATATCGACGAACTTATTATAACATACAAAATAAATCTCAACAAAGGCATTTTATGTTGATTTGGATAATTACACGATACCAAGGACTAAGGTTTAGAACATAGAATCTTACCAAGTGTCCTTGCATTCGTAGGATCGACGTAGGATCGCGTTACGGATCGCATTACGCACCACTTGGGAACAACTACGTTTATCACAGTGAGTTTTCGCAGCCCCTTTTTACTATTTTATACATTTTGGGGGTGGAAAGCATGTTACAAATTCTATTTCACATCATTATTTTGTTACTGAAATACTACAAATATTTGATGCTCTATGGTACGTGTGCACATGTTAAAGATTCTGAGTTACGCTATCGCACAAAAGTCCCCAACTTATATTTACATTACCTATTTAACCCACGAGTGTGAGCCATGGTAATTATGGATAACGTTATTTGGTTGACCACCCACTTACTGTGATGTGAGTGCATAATTACTACAGTGCCATGTTGACGATAGAACATGATGAACGGGGCAAACTAATACTATGGTCAGGAGGTTTGGGTAATGGCTCAGTATGCTACCTCTGAGGCAACACACTTATATACCTTGAGCAAAACAGAGCGCAAAAACGGAACTTTTACAACCGAGAGTTGTACTACAATCTTTTGAAAGCGCGAATGCTATCAACTTGCATTAAAACTTTTAGTGCATACGCAAACCTGTGAACTCACCAACTATTTTATAGTTGACACTCTCCTTTACATGCTTTTCAGGAAACATCAAGTAAGGATGAGTTCTAGAAGGCACTACACTTAGTAGCATCCAACTTTATTTCATCATGTCAAGTCTCTTTTTGCTTTGGACAATTTGTATTTCACAAACATGTTGTATTTTGTAACCTTGATGATATGATGATTGTGTGTTGTCTTCTACCTTGTGCTTTTGTAACATTAAACTGTGACATCCTGTGTTTCCGCTTTAGCGGGGTGTGACAGAAGTGGTATCAGAGCCGAAGGTTATAGAGAATACCGATCTTTCATTTGAAAAACCCAACTATAACCAAAGTCCAAAACTGACATAAAAATAACTAAACCTACTACTAGTATAAATAAGTCTAGAATGGCATTAACAGACTTTAATTAAACATAGCCTGATCACCTATGTTCGATTAAGGAAGGTTAATGCGAGACTAGAAATGGTTATAGTAGGAGTATGTCGATTTTACTTACACTCTCTAGAAGCATGCTTAGTGCATAGACATTGTATAGGATAGACATATCACTTGTGCGATTAGTTACTAAGTACACTTTTGCTTCAGTTTCACTATGTCATCGTCGTCACCATCCTACACTCCTGAATCGTACTCGACCGATGTATCGGGATACGTCACCGGGCGACCACAAGTTAACCCACCCGACAACCGAGAAGAAGAGGATTACAGTAGTACGGAATCGGAACCCGAAGTGTCCAGCAAGCGAGACCCCGATGATAGACCTAGAGTATCACCAACCACGGTTTTACCCCGACCCACTCCAGTGATTGTTCAACCACATCCCGGAGGACTTCGCGTTAGTCAAACGGCAAGGAAGAATGTTCCAATCCCAAGGAGGTAGTGGAGGAAATCTGGGAAGTAATAGTACCGGATGTAACTACAAGTCCTTCATGTACTGTAAGCCCAAAGAGTTCTACGGAAAGGAAGGTGCCGTAGGATTGCTTTCTTGGATTGGTAGCATGGAGTCGGTACTCCATATTAGCAAATGCTTGGAGGACCACAAGGTGGAATATGCTACATGTCGACTCCAAGACAGGGCACTAACATGGTGGAACATCCAGGTTCAAACCCGTGGAAGGGAAGATGCATACAGACTCACATGGGAGGAGTTCAAGAAGTTGCTCATTGAGGAGTACTGCCCTAAGAGTGAAATTCAGAAACTAGAAGTTGAATTCTGGAATCATGCCATGATCGGAGCCGACATAGACCGATACACAGCTCGCTTCCATGAACTCGCAAAACTGGTACCTCACATGGTCACTCCCGAGAGCAAGAGAATCGACCGATACTTATGGGGATTAGCATCGGAGATCCGAGGAATGGTCACCTCGGCCAATCTGACCACCATCCAAGCTGTTGTGGCCTTGGCAACTACTTTAACCAACGATGCGGTAAGATCGGGAACTCTGACATCGGGAAGTGCCAGCAATAAGAGGAAGCTAGAGCATCAGTCAGGAAAGAAATCCTTTAGTAGTGCAAGCATGGATAGGAACATCACGAGAAACTTCGGAGTAAAGATACAGGACCCAGGGCAATACGAGGGTTCACTCCCTACATGCAACAAGTGCAACTGTCATCATGAGGGAGCCTGTGTTGTTTGTGACAACTGTAAACAGCCAGGTCATCTCACCAGGTTCTGTAGAAGTGAAAAAGGGCATGTTTTGAGCGCGGAAGTCCGGATCACTACCGGAACACGTGCCCGAGGTTTGGTAGGAGACCGAACAATAACAATAATGGGAATCAGGCAAGACAAGCCAACCAGGGGAATCAAGGAGGTCAGGCTCAAGGACGGGCATTTGTCATTGGAGCTGACGAAGCACGTCGCGACCCTAATGTGGTGACAGGTACGTTTCTCCTAAACAACCACTTTGCATCAGTATTATTTGACACTGGAGCGGATAGAAGTTTTGTTTCATTGGAATTTAGGCCATTAATTGACTTGGAATCTAGGAGAATGTCGGATGCTTATATTGTTGAGGTTGCTAATGGTCATAAATTTGAGGCTAAGGATGTAATTTTAGATTGTACCTTGAATCTAGCCGATAAGTTGTTTAGCGTTGATCTTATTCATATCAATTTGGGGAGTTTTGACATAGTTATAGGCATGGATTGGTTATCCAAGAATCGAGTGGAGATTTGTTGTTTTGATAAGTCGGTTAGAATACCGTTGCAAGACGGAAAAACCCTCGTGATACAAGGAAACAAAGTTGGAAGAAGCCTAGAGATGGTGTCAAGTATTAAGGTTCATAAGTATTTGAGGAAGAAGTGTGTTGCATTTTTGGCACTCATAGTTGAGAAGAAGCCCGAGGAAAGGCGAATCCAAGACATTCCCGTGGTAAAGGATCACCCAGAAGTGTTCCCCGACGATTTGCCTGGACTGCCCCCATTTAGACAAATTGAATTCCAAATTGACCTCATACCTGGAGCAGCACCTGTAGCTAAGGCACCGTACCGCTTAGCACCTACCGAAATGCAAGAGTTGTCAAGTCAACTCCAAGAACTTCTGGACAAGGAATTTATTAGGCCAAGTTCCTCACCTTGGGGAGCTCCAGTCCTGTTTGTCAAGATGAAGGATGGATCGTTTCGAATGTGCATCGACTATAGGGAATTGAACAAGTTGACAATCAAGAATCGATATCCTCTCCCTCGAATAGATGATTTATTCGACCAATTGTGTTAGCCCCAAGTATATGTTAGGTAAAAGTATTGAAAATAGTTCAAGTCAGAAGACCAACAGAGATCAGACAGAAGACTTGGAAGAAGTTCATCAAGAAGACCAACAGAGCTCAACAGAGCTCTGTCGGATCCAACAGAGCTCATCAGAGCTCTGTCGAAGAATTCCAACAAGAGAACAAGTATTCAACAGAAGACCAACAGAGCTCTTGCGACAGAGCTCTGTGAAGTAAAAGACCTCTGTCAGCCTAAGTCTCGTAGGAAACCTTAAGTGTTAGACACGTGTCCATACTTTCCACGTATGCCCTAAAGATTGGAGACACACTTTCCACGTGTCATTCAAGGGTACGATAGTACACTGTCTACACTTTATCAGGTCTATAAATAGCGAGGTTGTGGAACAACAATTGTAAGCTTTGGGAAGAGTAGTTTTTCCACAATTGTTTAAGCACACACTGCAGCAATCCCGAGCACTACCTCCGTACGATATTGTTGTCCTATGAGATTTCCGAACACACTTTAACTTGTTCTTGGTGTGATTCATTATCAATATATGAGCAGCTTTTATATCTGATCTTGTTATCATTTTACTGTTCAATATTTGATTCTCATAGTTCACTTATCGTTTACACAATCACTCATTTTAATGGCTTTATTTAATATGCTTCCGCTGTCTATTTTACTACCATTAATATGATACAACGTGAATCTGGGAACCTACAATTGGTATCAGAGCCTCTTTGGTTTTCTTAAGCCAAACGATCCAATCTACCAAGGTTGATTCACTGTTGTTGATTGTGTCTGTGCGACTTTAAAAGCTTCATAATATACTCTGTTTTACTGCTTTCTAGTCTAACCAAGCCTTCAGAGCTCATATAACTGTGTTTAAAACTTTCTAGTTTAGCTTAAAATCTTCTCAAAAAGTTACTGTTCCATTGGTTACTGTTTGAAACTCTGTTTCTAGCCAAAAATCGTTTTGCAACAAACTGTACTCTGTTTTTCTTTCAAAATGGCTAACAACGGTATAAATGCTATCTATACTGCTGGCTCTTTAACAAAACCTCCTACTCTTCTGAGAGATGAATATCCTCAATGGAAACACAGGATGGTTAATTTTTTCGATGGTATGGATAAAGACCTCATGCGATCTGTCACGGATGGACCATTCCAACCATGGTTTTTGTTCCCCGTGTACCCGCAACAGGAACTACTGCTGAGATTCCAGCTCATTATGAAGTTAAAACCACAGGTTTTACTGATGAGGAAAATCTAAAAATGGAAAATGATCTTAAAGCAGTTAGACTACTGATTATGGCCATTCCAAACGAAATATTTCAAGAACTAGATTCATGTGTTACTGCTAAGGAAATCTGGGATCAACTTCTTAATCAACTTGAGGGTGGTATCAAGACCCAAAAGAACAGAAGGACCCAATGTATAAATGAATACAACGATTTCAAGGCACTTCCTGAGGAAACCTTACAGCAAACCTACAACAGATTTAATGTGTTGATCAATAAATGCAAAAAATGTGGGGTTGTTAGGTCGAAGGAAGATAACAATGTTCTGTTTTTGAAAAGTTTGAATGATGAATGGTTAAATCTGTCCATGTCTTTACAAGCTAATCAGGACTTAGACGTATGGTCTTTAACGGATGTGTATGGCACTTTGGCCGCACAAGAAAAGGAGGTTGTCAAGCAAAAAGGCAAATCCATCAGTGCTGGTCCAATCGCCTTAGTTTCTGATTCTAAGAAAACCACATCTGAAAGGTCCAACAGAGAGAGTTCAAGCAAAGAAAAAAAGAAAGAAAAGTCTGATAAAAGGAAAGGAAAGAAAAGTTTGATTGCAGAAAGTGAAACAGATGAGAGCTCATCAGAGGATGATGACATTCAAGCCTTTGCCCAATCTCTTGCTTTAATAACTCAGAAATTTAACAAGAGATTTGGAAATAAGTTCGACAGAAGAGGCAGATATGAGAGAGAAGGAAGGGAAGACAGAAGAGGATATACAGCACCAGAGCAAAGTTCCAACAGAGTTGCCACAGAATTAGGGAAACCTCCACAAAGAAGAGAAAATCCACTAGCACAACAGAAGGCCGATACAGCCCAGCCCATCAATCAAAATGATGGACGCTGCTTCAGATGCGGCAAACCTGGACACTTCTCTGTTAATTGTAGAGGCAAACTGGTAAAAGACCAGGACTACTACAAAAACAAATACAAGTACAATTACAGAGAAAGAAGTTATGTTGCTGAAATGGAAAATTGGGTCTCTGACTCATCTTCTGATGATGAACCAGAACAAGCCAACTTATGTGGAGTTGCTGTGGATGATGAAAGTTTAGAAGCAGCTGTTGACTGGATGACTGGAGAACCAGAAATAACGAAGGGAACAACAGAAGAAGAAGATCTAGCTCATGCATTTGCTCTTACCACGACAGAATCTGACGACAGAGCGCTGGAGACCACCAGACCCAGTGCCAAGGTATGCTCATCTAAATCTAAATCTGACTCAGAATTAGAAATGCATGTTTCCATGTTGAATGAGGAATTTCAGCTTCTAAAACAAAAACTTTCTGAAGAAAAGGAGCTAAGAAAACTAGCTCAGAAGGACCTATCTTTTTACAAGAGAGATAAGACACTCTTGGAACAAGAAAAGGAAGAAATCTTCAAAGAAAAATCTGAGTTAGAAATCTTACAAAAGAAAAAGGAAAGTCTGTTTTATGAAAAGATCAAAGTTGATGAAAATGATTTGAAACAGAAGTCTGAAAAGTTGAAACAGTCTGAAACAGAGAGACTCAACTCTGTTGCTCTAACTGATTATTTTCAAAGAGAAAGGGAAATACTTCATCAATCCCTACAAAAGAAAGAAATTCAGATTAAAAAGTACCAAGATGCACAAGATGTGCATATCAAGATAAATTCACAGATGGATACGCAAGGTCTTGGTTTCTCTGACCTTGCTCCCTACAACGAAAGGAAGAAGACATCTCTGTCCTCCGCCTTCTGTATTGGGAAAATCCAAGAGGACGTGATATCTGGTAATGCCGTTTTCAAAAGAACCAAAATCTCAGATGCTTTCTCAAAACCAAAACATCTTAACTATAGGAACGTCAGCTATGACTCCTCTGGTCAAAAGAAGGTTTTAAAACCATCCTCAGAGTTTATTCTTGATCAAGGAAAAGCTAGAATCATACTTCCTAATTCTGTTAAGAACTTGGGCACTAAAGAGATCTTCAACTTCAATTCTTTCAAAGGACAGAAGTCTGTTACTTCTGCGACAGACCCCTCTGTTGAAATACCACAGAGCAAGCTGAATCCAGAAGCACCAGTTTTCTCTCCTACCTCTGAATCTATAAGAACATATTTTGAAGAAGATTTGTTGAAAGTTATTGAAGAAAATGCTATCTCTGATTCTTTAAAACCAAAGATGAGAAAGTTCAGATCTGTTAAAACAAATATTCCTGTCATACCCGTTGAATCAAATTCCTCCAACAGAGCCACTAGAGACTTTCTAGCCTCTAATTGTGACTCTGACTCCGAGGTAGATGAACAGATCTTCTGTGGTCGAAAGAACATCTTACACAAGTTAAAGCAACTACCGGTAGGATCTCCGGATCTAAAAGAGGATGTTTATTTCTTTAAGAAACAGTCAAGATTTATACCAGTAACAAGCTTTAACAACAAAGATTTCAAGATTCTTGCTTCTAATGCAGTAGAAGTAGAGAAGAAAGAGAAAAACAAAAATGTCTTTGTAAACTCAAATGTTCCTCTTGCTTTCAAACCTATAAGATTCACACCAGAACAGAAGGGAAAGTGGATAGCTAAGTATGTTCCGAATTCCGGTGTAAATCAAGGAAGAAATTCTTTTCGCTCAAATGAGTCCATTTCCAAGAATTTCATGTCAAAAGAGTCAAATTCAAAGAACCTCACATCAATCGAGTCTGTTTTTAAGAAACGAAGTCAGGACAGATTGTATGCAAAGACATCTGGTCCTAAAATCTTTCAGAATCAAGCTTCATCTAAACAGTTTTTGAATAAAAACAATGTGCATCAGTCATGCTCCATCAACTGCAATTGTATTCAACTGTTATTGAAATTTCAGAATCATCTGAATGGTCCTCACTGTGTTCTGAGTCGTTCTGTTCAAAAGAAAAACTCCACGACCACTCCGAACACACAAAGGAAAACCTCTGACGCACCACCAAAACCTAACAAGAAAGGACCCATTATGAGATGGGTACCTAAAAAGAACTAATCTGTCTTGCAGAAACCTTATGTGCATATCTGGTACTTGGATTCTGGATGCTCCAGGCACATGACGGGGAATAAGGAGCTGTTAACTTCTTTCAAAAACAAGATGGGAAGTGCGGTAACCTTCGGAGGAGACAATGGCGGACAGATTAAAGGTTATGGTACATTAGTAAATGGTGGTGTTTCAGTCTCTGAAGTTGCTTATGTTGAAGGATTAAATCATAATCTTCTCAGTATAAGTCAACTCTGTGATCACGGTTTCGATGTCAATTTTAGGAAGAAGTATTGTTCCTTGTTACTTTCCAAGACTAGTCAAGAACTCTTAAGAGCTGATAGAAAAGGCAATCTTTACAAAATGAATTTCAAACCAAACCAAAACACTACAACAGAGAGACTCTGTTTAGTGTCTTTGAATAATGAAGATGCCTGGCTCTGGCACAAAAGATTTGCTCATTTAAATTTTCGAAATCTTGACAAACTCGTGAAACTGAAGTTAGTAAAAGGACTTCCTTCTCTGAAATTTGACAAAGACCATCTCTGTTCTGCTTGTGAACTTGGAAAGATGAAAAGATCTTCACACAGAACAAAGAGTGATCATAGTTGTCCCAGACCTTTGCATATGCTTCATGTGGATCTCTGCGGTCCAATCTCTGTGCAAAGTCTGTCGGGCAAGAAGTATATCCTTGTTTTAATTGATGAATACTCTAGATATACTTGGATTGAGTTCATCAGAGTAAAACTTGATGTCCCAAAAATTCTGATAAGTTTGTTGAAAAGGATACAGGTTCTGTTAGATCTAAAGGTACAGAAGTTGAGAAGTGATAACGGGACAGAATTCAAGAATGACAGAATCAATGCATACCTAACAGAGGAAGGAATCTCCCAAAACTTCTCAGCTGCCAGAACTCCACAACAGAATGGAGTTGTGGAAAGAAAGAACAGAACTCTGGTAGAAGCCGCCAGAACCATGTTGGCTGGCTCTGTCCTTCCAATGAACTTCTGGGCAGAAGCAGTCTCAACAGCATGTTTTACCCAAAACAGAGCTGTAATTGTAAAAAGATTCAAGAAGACTCCTTATGAACTCATTAACAATAGAAGACCAAATGTAAAATTCTTTCATGTCTTCGGTTGCAAGTGCTTCATATTGAATGACAGAGAACATCTGGGAAAGTTTGACAAGAAAGCAGACGAAGGAATCTTTATTGGTTATTCCTTAACCTCTAAAGCCTACAGAGTCTACAACACTAGATGTCGGGTCATTCAAGAGAGTGTAAATGTGTCCTTTGATGAAAGCATATCAAGCTCCTCTGATCGAAAATCAACAGAGGGGATACAGACAGAACAAGAGAAGATAACTTCCTCTAGATCAAGGGAAGAAAACATCAATCTCATGTTCAATGATTTCTTCGATGATGATTCCTATGATAACATTAACAGAGGAGATCAAGCTCAGAACTCAACAGATCAAAATCTGACAGGTACATCTCTCACTGGTCCCTCTAATACTTCACCATCTACTCTGTCTACAGGAGTAATTCAGAGAAATGAGGAACCTCACCAGATTGAAAGAGAACCTGAACAAGAGCCTTCATCACCTCTGATGACAAACGTCGGAAGAAATTCCTTGTTTGAAAGTTCACCATCACAAAGCCCTGTTAATGACTCTCAGAGCAATGAGGCCACTCTCCAAAGTTGTGTGCCACAGAGCCCTGGTCCAAACCTACAGAACTCTGATGCTGAAGTTCGTCTTTTCCCATCAGAAGCACAAACGCCACCCGTTGTCCATGCTACCATGACACGATGGACAAAGGATCATCCTCATCATCTTATAATTGGTGATGCTGAAGATGGTGTAAAGACAAGATCGGCCACAATCAATGAAGCTTTCTTTGTAAATATTCTAAGCATGATTGAGCCGAAGAAGATTTCTGAAGCCCTAGAGGACCCAAATTGGATCGAAGCTATGCAAGAAGAGCTTATGGAATTTGAGAGAAATAAAGTCTGGTCCTTGGTTCCACTCCCAAAAGGAAAAACAGCCATTGGAACCAAATGGGTGTTTAGAAACAAGAAGGATGAAGATGGGATTATCATTAGAAACAAAGCCCGTCTGGTTGCAAAGGGATATAGACAGGAAGAAGGGATTGACTATGACGAAACCTTTGCTCCTGTGGCTAGGCTAGAAGCAATCAGAATCTTCCTAGCCTATGCTGCTCATAAGGGTTTCAAGGTCTATCAAATGGATGTCAAGTCTGCATTTCTGAATGGCAAACTACAAGAAGAAGTCTATGTCCAGCAACCACCTGGTTTTGAATGCTCAGAGTTTCCAGACCACGTTTACAAGCTAGACAAAGCTCTCTACGGTCTTAAGCATGCTCCCAGATCCTGGTATGAAACTCTGTCCAAATTTCTGTTGGTCAATCACTTTGAAAAAGGTACCGTCGATAAAACTCTATTCTTCAGGAGATATAAAAATGATATACTTCTGGTACAAATATATGTTGATGATATTATCTTTGGGTCTATACGGCAAGAGTACTGTGATAACTTTGAAACTTTAATGAAAAGTGAATTCAAAATGAGCATGATGGGAGAACTCTCTTTCTTCCTGGGTTTACAAGTCAAACAATCTGACAGAGGAACTTTCATAAGTCAGTCCAAATACATCTCTGACATGTTGAAAAAATATAAGCTCAATGATTCAAAACCAATGAAAACTCCTATTGCCACTGGAGTTAAACTTGACTCTGATCCTAATGGTGAACCAACAGATGTCAAGCACTACAGAGGCATGATAGGGTCACTTTTGTACTTAACCGCCAATAGACCTGATATAATGTTTGCAACCTGTCTCTGTGCCAGATTTCAGGCAAATCCTACCAAAACTCATTTAACAGCTGTCAAACGTATCTTTAAATATCTGAAAGGGACTCAATTTTTGGGTCTCTGATATCCTCTTAACTCTGGTTTCGAGCTTGTAGCTTACACAGACTCAGACTATGGAGGATGCAAGAACGACATAAAGAGTACCTCTGGTAGCTGCCAAATGCTTGGAGAAAAGTTGGTGAGTTGGACATCCAAGAAACAGAACTGTGTTTCAACCTCTACAGCAGAAGCGGAATATGTTGCTGCTGCTAGTTGTTGTTCCCAAGTAATATGGATGAAGACACAACTCAGAGATTATGGTCTGGAGTATGGTAAGATTCTAATTCTATGTGACTCCAAGAGTGCCATTGCCATAACTGTGAATCCAGTTCAGCACTCAAAGACCAAGCACATCGACATAAGGTATCACTTCATAAAGGATCATGTTGAAAAAGGGACTATTGAAATGTACTTTGTTTCAACAGACATCCAGCTTGCTGATTTGTTTACAAAAGCCCTAAATGAAAGGAGATTTAACTTCCTAATCAGCAAACTGGGTATGCTGAACTTGTCCTCCTAACTTTGTTTAAAATCAACAGAAGCTCTGTTGTTTCTACCAGAGCTCTGTCAAAAGGTTGGGTAGGATAGTTCAACAGAGTTCTGTTGTACACAAGAATTCTGTCACGCATTTTCTCTCTCCATGGTCGTACAAAAGCGTTCTTTTGTTTATCAAAAAAAAAAAAAGGAGGGGGACTAATCTATCGAGGGGGAGCTTATAAAGGAAAATTGCATGGTTTTAGGGGGAGCAAGTCAATAATCAAATTTCCAAACCAAATTGACTTTGCTTTTTGAGCTTAAAGCTAAATCTTTTGGAGAACCAGTCAGAACTCTGACTTCTCATCAGAGCCTCTGTTGCTTCTCATCAGAACTCTGTTTAATCATGTAAAGTTCTGACCATCTCACATCAGAACAAGTTCTGGTAAAGGTAACAGTAAGAAATGAAGGCCACACAAGAAGCAACTTAACACAGCTCCATCAGAGCTCTGTTAACTTGTTCTACCACGTCATCAGAAATACGTCATCAGAATGCGGGTCATTTCTAAACGTCAACCACTTGTAACCCACACATCTCTAACCACGACGGTTTACTTGCACAAAAAGTGGTCATAACAAATCCACGTGGCAATCTCTGATTGAAAGACAAACCGCTAGTTGTTCCCACGTTCTCACTGTAGCAACCGTTCCACTAATCAACCCTCGAGTACCTACAGTACCTATGAACGTGATCCAGCCACACATTTCCCATATAAATACCCATTTCCTTTAAACCTTTCCATTTCATACGCCTTCTAAGTTATCTAAAACCCTGTTCATCTTTTCTCTTCATTCAAACCTTCAAAACCCAAACCTGCAACAATGGCAAACCCCCAACACTCACTCAGAAATCTTCAAAGCCCTAACAGACTTCAACGACAACATTCCTGAGCTCTACATCAAGCAATGGTGGACTACATGCCAACACGTAGATGGAGGTTCTGGAACGATCAGAATCAGAGCAACTACCCTGCGGAGAATCCTTGTAATGAAGAGCAAGCGACAACTCAACATAGAAGCTTTCGAGAAGCCACCCAATACTGCTGTCCTTCTGGAGTTTGTACGATTTCTAGGCTACAACAAAGATATCACCCGAATCAGAGCATTCAAAAGACAGAATCTACCACCAGTGTGGAATTTCATGTTCTCTGCACTGAACCGAACCCTCACAGGAAAATCTGGTAGTCAAGATCAAACCAGCATAGAAATCCTACAGATAATGTATGGATTGTTCTTTCAAAGAAATCTTGACTACCAGACCTTCTCACTGCTGTCAATCTCAAGACCTCTGCCATTGCCAAAGGAGGAGAAGTTGGGCAACATAAATTCCTAAAGAACATCAAGTTTCCAAGGTTTATCGGGTTGGTGATCAGAAGAGCATTTCAGAGTCTAGAATTGACTCAACAAGGCAACACGTTCAGGAACTGGGTCATGACCAGATTCAATCCCACCACTTCAGGAGAATATCCCCTCATTCGACGTGTTCCAGGTACAATGCTCGCTCTGATAAGCCCATACCACATTTCTATCCAAAACTATAGACATGCTGCTCAACCTCAAGAACCTGAGGTGAGAACCCCAACATACTTAGGCTCTGAGCCATCTGAAGAGAGTACGAGTGAGGAAATATGAGTGGAAGAAGAGGCAAGAGTACCCGAAGTGGGGTCTTCCTCTAGAGTGGAATTAGAGAACAGAGCATCTCCTAGAGAGGCTGTTCAAAAAGTACAGGAGTCACCAGAGGTCGAAGTTCTTTCCTCTGATACTGGTGAGAAAGAGGATAACAGAGAGGAACCCGAGTGTTCTACAGCCATAGGATCCGAGGAAAATGTGAGGATAGAAGAAGATGTCCAAGATGACACATCTGAGAGAAATCCTACCCCACATCCCAGTGCTTCCACACATGCTATCCCTGGTGATCAAGATCAGAGGGATATTGAAACAGAGGTGCACACCTCGAACCCCAAGCAGCCTATACCATCAGAGGCAACTCTTCATGCCTCTGATATACACGAAACTGGGGGATCCATATTCGGTAATGATGTCACTTTGCCCCACGACATCGATAGGTCACCTCCACACGATGATGCCTCTGTGGCTCATTTAGAGACTACACAAATTAGACCAGAGATCTTTGTAATCTCACGTAGCATCTGTCCGACTCAGGGACAATGGGAGACCATAGTAGAACAAGGGAAGACAATGCTTGATCCAAATGCTTCCCATCACACCAGATTTCCTTCTTCAGAACCTGAGCTGGAAGAGGAAACTCTGATCAGAACACCTGTAGTTGTTTCCCCTCAAAGGGAACATCAAGGATCGGGTGGAAGTCCTGCAAGAGCCAACCTAAAAACAACTCTTGAAGCAGGCACCTCTGAGCTCCAGGTTAACATGGAACCATGTGTTGGTACCAAGGATATCCCCATTGACACTGTCACACGAGCAGAGTTCACAAGCTTCTGTGACAGTATCAACAACTCCTTGAATGAGTATAAACTCATCAATGATCAAAAGGAGGAGCTGATCCGCAAGGAGAATGCTTCTCTCCAGGAAAAGGTTTAGACATTAACGACAGAAGTAGCCGCTCTGAAGACACTCTTAGCAGAACATCATACGGCTCAGATGAACAGAACCCTTCCAACCCCTTCTCTATCAGACTCCAACATCAGAACCTTGACAGAGCTGATCAACAACTCTGTTAAGACCGCCATCACAGAAGCCACGACTTCTTCTGCCGCACCTATCCAGCTCTCTGGCCCCAGACCCAATGACTTACCAATGACTGTCGGTCAGATGGGTGAGTTCAGCAGAAAAGTTCTAAGCAAAATGATGTCAATCTCCTCAAAATTCATGATGAAGGCCAAATCAACAGAACAGCATGTGCAAGCCTCACTCGATACACACAAGGTCAACTTCGCATCTCAAGTGGAAGAAATCAGAGGTGCAGCAACAGAGGTAGAAGAGGTGATGCGAAAAGCAACCTTAGACTTCAATAATATTATTTTACAGACCTCTACATCAAAACGACCTGCTAAAGAAGCACCTGCAGAAGAACCTTCGAGCAAAAGGCATAAGGCTAACCCAAAGTTTGTTGTTCTGCCCTCACCAAAAGCTCGAATTGAATCCT
Organism: Saussurea involucrata; assembly: GCA_033807775.1. NCBI lineage: Eukaryota > Viridiplantae > Streptophyta > Magnoliopsida > Asterales > Asteraceae > Saussurea > Saussurea involucrata. Next base: position 49,823,411 of record CM066317.1, on the reverse strand, counting down.
CTGACGATGATGATGACTTTGAGGATGCTACAGAAGATCAGTCAGACAATCAGATGGGTGAGTCCTCAGAACAACAAAAGGGGGAGAAGGAGGAGAAGGAGGAGAAGGAGAAAGAGAAGGATAAAGAGAAGGAGATGGAGAAAGAGAAGGAGAAAGAGAAGGATAAAGAGAAAGAGAAGGAGAAAGAGAAGGATAAAGAGGAGGAGAAGGAGAAAGAGAAGGAAAAAGAGAAGGAAAAGGAACCTGCAACAGAGGCTGAGGGATCTGCTAAGGGAAAAGAAAAGGTATCTGAGGCTGAGGCAACTAAAGTAGGAGACCAAGGGAATACTTCTGAAGACTTACCAGAGGTGACTATGGTGGTTTTTGATTACATGTTGAAAGACAGAATCATCAAGCCTACAGAATCCTCTCAACAACCACCTGAGGTTATTATCCTGGACACCCCTCCTACTTCACCATGAACAGAACCAGAGAGAACCGACCCATTCTCTGCTGAAGAAACATTGAAACAAGCCCAACCTCAAGTCCAAACCCAAACAACACAAGAATCTGCCCACATTGACATACTCATGGCAGAAACTCATGAAGAACCAAATCCCATGCCAACAGAACAGATCCCCGAATCCTCAACTCAACATTCTGGCAAACCTCCACTAGAAGAAATCTTTGCCTATCTTTATGGTGACCATGACACCATCCCCACAAATGCTGGGCCCATCAATCCATACTTAAGCCCCTGCAGGATAAATACGATCTCTGACGTTAGACGGAAATTCATCGAAACCAAGTCCAGATTGAACAGCAATATAAACTCAGACTTTGGAATCTGCAGAATCGTAGACATCAAGCAGAAGACCTTTCGGCACAACAGAATACAAATGAGCTATCACGAGTTCATAGTTGAATCAAACGACAACAGGGTTGAGCACTTCAATGAAAACGACCTGGTACTTCTGAACCCTTATGATCTGATTCAACTCCATGCCTACTGTTACAACTTCAGTGACAGATACAAAGAGGCAAGAACAGCACTTCCTGAGGTACGCTTCGCTACGCAAGAGCACATAAATCTAAGAATTCAGATTGACTTTCAGCTAGGCATAGAGTTCGAAGTAGAAGAACTAGCGACTGCTCCACCAAATGAGAGCCTTCAAGGCTATGAGCACTATAGAACCGGAACCGTAGTTGGAGATCCACCAGTGTTCATCTGCCGACAGAGAAAAATCAAGAAGGCCCTCAGAGCTTCTGAAATCCACAAGTACTCAACAGAGTCGCTGGAATACCTCAGAGATATCATTCAAAATCTCCCAAGAGAAAAATGTCGGGAAGAGCAACAGAGAAACTTCATCACCCAGATCTATCTTATGATCAACTTCCGAGAACTCATCAGAAGATTTGACAGAATCTTAAGGGGAGATAATTTTGCTTAAATGTACTGGTCTTTTAATCTTTTTGTAACATTCTAAAAGATTAGTGCAAGGTTTCGACAGAGGTAAAAGTTCTCTGTTCTTTTGTTTAAATCTCTGTCAAATGTAAATTTGTATTTTCAATACTTAGGGGGAGATTGTTAGCCCCAAGTATATGTTATGTAAAAGTATTGAAAATAGTTCAAGTCAGAAGACCAACAGAGATCAGACAGAAGACTTGGAAGAAGTTCATCAAGAAGACCAACAGAGCTCAACAGAGCTCTGTCGGATCCAACAGAGCTCATCAGAGCTCTGTCGAAGAATTCCAACAAGAGAACAAGTATTCAACAGAAGACCAACAGAGCTCTTGCGACAGAGCTCTGTGAAGTAAAAGACCTCTGTCAGCCTAAGTCTCGTAGGAAAGCTTAAGTGTTAGACACGTGTCCATACTTTCCACGTATGCCCTAAAGATTGGAGACACACTTTCCACGTGTCATTCAAGGGTACGATAGTACACTGTCTACACTTTATCAGGTCTATAAATAGCGAGGTAGTGGAACAACAATTGTAAGCTTTGGGAAGAGTAGTTTTTCCACAATTGTTTAAGCACACACTGCAGCAATCCCGAGCACTACCTCCGTACGATCAGGTTATCATCAGTTAAGAGTCCGTGAGGAGGACATTACTAAGACACCTTTTAGGACACGTTATGGACACTATGAGTTTTTGGTTATGCCTTTTGGTTTAACCAATGCACCAGCTGTGTTCATGGATTTAATGAATAGGATATGCCGACCCTACCTTGACAAGTTTGTGATCGTGTTCATAGATGGCATTTTCATCTACTCCCGAAGTAAAGAGGACACGAGCAACATTTGAGAGTAATTCTAGAACTTTTTAAGGAACATAAACTGTACGCCAAATTCTCTAAGTGCAAATTTTGGATTAGAGAAGTACACTTTCTTGGTCACGTGATTGGAGAAAAAGGAATCCACGTGGATCCGGCTAAGGTAGAAGCTATTAAGAAATGGGAAGCTCCAAAGACACCGATAGAAATTCGTCAATTTCTGGGTTTGGCAGGATATTATAGGCGATTCATCGAGAACTTCTCAAAAATTACTAAACCACTCACAACACTGACCCAAAAGGATAGTGAATTCATTTGGGGAGAACCACAAGAAGAGGCGTTCCAGCTATTGAAGAAAAAGTTTTGCAATGCACCAATTCTGGTGTTACCGGAAGGAACATAAAATTTTGTGGTGTATTGTGACGCGTCGCATCAAGGTTTAGGTTGTGTATTGATGTAAAGGGACAAAGTGATATCATACGCCTCGCGACAACTAAAAGTTCATGAGAAGAACTATACAACGCACGACTTGGAGCTCGGAGTCGTAGTATTCGCTTTAAAGATTTGGAGACATTATTTGTATGACACTAAGTGCACCATCTTCACCGATCATAAAAGTCTTCAGCATATTCTAGACCAGAAAATGCTCAACATGAGACAAAGAAGGTGGGTAGAGTTACTCAGTGATTACGATTGTGATATTCGTTATCATCCAGGTAAGGCCAATGTAGTGGTTGATGCCCTGAGTAAGAAGGAAAGGACAAAACCTACACATGTACGAGCAATCGGAGCGCTTGTACAAACAAGTTTAAAGACTCGAATTCTTGAAGCGCAGACCGAAGCAATGAGAACGGAAAACTTGAAGGACGAAACCCTTCACGGCATAGAAAGCAGATTTGAAACTAAGGTTGATGGAGTACGTTATTTCAAGGACAGAGTTTGGATTCCAAAAGCTAGCAAAGTACGGGAGACAATCCTGAATGAAGCCCACAAGTCACGATATTCAATTCATCCTGGTGCGGATAAGATGTATAAGGATTTAAGGGAATATTATTGGTGGCCATGAATGAAGAAGGATATTGCCCTATACGTAGGAAAATGTGTAACTTGCTCGAAGGTCAAGGCTATATATCAGTAACCGTCTGGTTTGCTACAACAACCAGAGATTCCCCAGTGGAAATGGGAACAAATAACCATGGATTTCATAACCAAACTGCCGAGGACTGCCAAAGGGCATGACTCGATTTGGGTTATAGTAGACCGATTCACGAAATCTGCACATTTCTTACCGATTCGAGAAGATTATAAGATGGAAAAGCTGGCTCAGATATACATCAAGGAAATTGTTACGCGACATGGAGTCCCGATTTCCATCATATCAGATAGAGATAGCCGTTTCACATATCGGTTTTGGCAGTCACTTCAAAGAGCATTGGGGACATAATTGAATTTAAGTACTGCCTATCATCCCCAAACAGACGGCCAAAGCGAGCGAACCATTCAAACATTGGAAGACATGCTTCGAGCATGTGTAATAGATTTCAGAGGAAGTTGGGATAACCATTTACCGTTAGTCGAGTTTTCCTACAACAATAGCTATCACACCAGTATTAAGTGTGCGCCATATGAAGCACTGTATGGACGCAAGTGTCGATCACCCCTTTGTTGGTTGGAGATTGGAGATAGACATTTGTCTAGTCCAGACATTGTACAAAAAACCACCGACAAAATTGCAATCATCAGGGATAGACTTAAAGCAGCTCAAGATCGTCAAAAGAGCTATGCGGACAATCGTAGGAAGCCTTTAGAGTTTCAGATTGGAAATAGAGTTTTTCTAAAAGTATCCCCTTGGAAGGGAACCGTTCGATTTGGAAAACGAGGAAAGTTGAACCCTCGATATGTTGGACCATTTAAAATCACCGAAAGAATTGGACCAGTAGCATACAAACTGGAGTTGCCAACAGAACTAAATGCTATTCATGACACGTTTCATGTGTCAAACTTGAAGAAATGTCTAGCCAACGAGGAGATAACCGTGCCTCTGAAAGAAGTCAAAATCAATGATAAGCTGCACATCATAGAGAAATCAATTGAAATACTTGACCCAGAGGTCAAGCGTCTTAAGCAAAGTAAGATTCCATTGGTGAAAGTCCACTTGAACACAAGGCGTGGACCTGAGTACACATGGGAACGGGAGGACTACATGAAACATAAGTATCCTCACTTATTTGCTAAACAACCGGTTATAGACAAAAGTTCTTGAATTTCGGGACGAAATTCTTTTAACCGGGGGAGAATGTGACAACTGTCAAATTCGCGTTCAGGTTAGAACTGCACTAAACATATCAGATACTGATACTATATGTCACACTGTCCAATTTTAGCAGTCAACCCGGTACAGTAGGAAAAATTGAGAATTTTTGCCTAAAACCCCTCAAATTAGGGAATTATCCATATATCTCATAAAATGCCAACCAAAAATATCTTAAATACATACATATATATATATATATATATAAACCATACTAAAATAATACTAGTAAAGTTAACTAGTAACCTTACAACTAACTAAATTATTGTGTTAAATAATTCAAACAATTAAAATAAAAATAAAATTTAAAAAGAAATAAAAGACACAATTATTTTATACAAAACCACACTCCACACACTCTCTCTCCCCCCTCTCCAAAACCGCCCCCCCATATATATCTCCTCACTCTCCCAAAATTTGCTACTCTCTCATTATCGTCCCTCCCTCTTTTCTCCTAAAAATTTCTCTCTTTATTTCTCTCTTTATTCCACACTAAAACACACCCAAAGTCCAGCCATTTTCACTCAAGAACATCAAGTGTTCAAGTCTTTGCAAAGGTAAAAATAACATGTAGTGCAAAGCCTACACCTTTCTTTGTTATTGTTCTTTCATTTTATTTAGATTCCTTCTTCTACACCAGTTGCATGTTGTTTTACTTTATCAATATCTTTGGATCTTGATGTTTGGGAGATTCATCACCATAACATCTTGAATGTTACTAAAACGGGGATGAATCCATGACCAAACCCATGTTAAGACCAAAGAAGGACTTTTACAATGTTCTAACAAACATGCATGTGTTCTTCATCAAAACCAACCCTTTAATCTCTAAGAAATTTTATGAACTACTCTTTAAATCCACTAAAAATACGTTTGAACTAACATGCATGAGCTAAAAATTCACTATTATAAGTTGCATGAAGGTGTTCTTGTCATAAACACCCAAGAACCATAAAAAATAACCATTTTCAAGTATTTGCCAAAAAGGAGTTTTATAAATAAATTGCATGTATTGTAAATGGCTGAGAAATATATTTTTAAACTGAAAACTTATGTATGGGGATGTGTCAAATCGGATTTCATGCAAAAAGATTAAAAATATTGGTAAAAGACAAAAAGGAGTGCACATGCATAAAGTCTTGTTTTGACAGCATGCTGCCAGATTTTTCTTCTCTATTTGAAAAGCCATATCTCACTCAATAATACTCCAAATTAAGTGATTCTTTTTCTGGAGTTCACTTTTATGAGTTATGAATCAAACATTTTTCACAAAGACAGTGGGCAAACAGCAATGTTCTCTGTCGCAGTTTACGTCAAGAATTATTTTATGTACTTAAACCACTCTAAAAATCATGAATCTTATGTCAAAGGTTTCGTAACACATTTTACAAACTGGTCGTAAAATATATTGACCTAAATGTCCCTGGAAGTTATCCAAAAACGAACCGAAAGTGACTATATATTCTAGACAACAACTGACTATATTCTATTATAGCTATAAGCTAACTCTTGAACCCGTTTCATCATTCTTGTGATGAAATTTTGGAATATCTATATATACTATGTGATTATCAATTTTACTATAGCTAAAAGCTAACTCTTGAACCCGTTTCATCATCTATATGATGAAATTGTGGAATATACCTTTATATATTACGAATATACATTTTATATACTCTAACTCCTAACATCATATATATTATATATATGACTCCTAGTTATAGACCCTTTTCGTCACTCGTTATGAAGAAATTGCGGTAATCTCAAATTATCATATGTAATGTTATAGATATTAACTACTAATATCGACGAACTTATTATAACATACAAACTAAATCTCAACAAAGGCATTTTATGTTGATTTGGATAATTACACGATACCAAGGACTAAGGTTTAGAACATAGGTAGGATTCGTAGGATCGACGTAGGATCGCGTAGGATCGACGTAGGATCGCGTTACGGATCGCATTACGCACCACTTGGGAACAACTACGTTTATCACAGTGAGTTTTCGCAACCCCTTTTTACTATTTTATACATTTTGGGGTGGAAAGCATGTTACAAATTCTATTTCACATCATTATTTTGTTACTGAAATACTACAAATATTTGATGCTCTATGGTACGTGTGCACATGTTAAAGATTCTGAGTTTCGCTATCGCACAAAAGTCCCCAACTTGTTTTTACATTACCTATTTAACTCACGAGTGTGAGCCATGGTAATTATGGATAACGTTATTTGGTTGACCGCCCACTTACTGTGATGTGAGTGCATAATTACTATAGTGCCATGTTGACGATAGAACATGATGAACGGGGCAAACTAATACTATGGTCAGGAGGTTTGGGTAATGGCTCAGTATGCTACCTCTGAGGCAACACACTTATATACCTTGAGCAAAACAGAACGCAAAAACGGAACTTTTACAACCGAGAGTTGTACTACAATCTTTTGAAAGAGCGAATGCTATCAACTTGCATTAAAACTTTTAGTGCATACGCAAACCTGTGAACTCACCAACTAATTTATAGTTGACACTCTCCTTTACATGCTTTTCAGGAAACATCAAGTAAGGATGAGTTCTAGAAGGCACTACACTTAGCAGCATCCAACTTTATTTCATCATGTCAAGTCTCTTTTTGCTTTGGACAATTTGTATTTCACAAACATGTTGTATTTTGTAACCTTGATGATATGATGATTGTGTGTTGTCTTCTACCTTGTGCTTTTGAAACATTAAACTGTGACATCCCGTGTTTCCGCTTTAGCGGGGTGTGACACAATGGAAGGCCATAGATTAATCAGAATAAGGATGAGGCGAGAGTGAGATAAGCATTCACGGGTATAGGAAATCACCAGTGCATCACGTGGTACCAATTGGGAGTTGTGCAGTTATTATTATTTCACTGATATATGCTTTTATTCTATTTTATCGCTAATTTGCTTGGGGACAAGCAACGCTCGGTTTGGGGTTGTTGATAACGCCACTTTTTGGCGTTATTTTCGGTTCTCAAACCAATGAGGTTGGCTTGTATTTAAGCAAAGAAGTGGAATTTTATGGTTTATCGAGTGAAATGTGAAGGTTATATAAAAGGAAGTAATCATCGAGAAAAGAAGCCGAAAAGAGCCCAAAAAGAGCCAAAACGAAGCCTAACGGAAGCCCGAGATCCAAGCCCAAAACCCGCGCCCGAACCAGGACCCGAAGCTGACCCAAACACCCTTCAGAAAACCGGGCCACTTGCGCCGCGACTTACAAGTCGCGGCACAAGTCGCGTAGCCCCCTGTTTCAGCCTATTACTTTGGCGTTTTTCCAGATTTTAGGTCATTCTCGACACAACTCTCACATGACGAACGGCAGCGACTTGGGGGCGATTTTCGGAGCTTTTGGAGCCACGATAGAGGATCGATTGGAGTCACGTTCAACACGTAAAGTAGATACGAGCACACGAGAAGGGAGTCACCATTACATTCATCGTTTCCATATTCATTATGTTTGCACACGTTTTTCTATCTTCTTTCTTTGTGTTTGAATCCACCATCAACATTAACTAATCCTTAGATATTGGGGGTTGGAATGAATTTGGTTTAAGCATGTGAACATATGACTTGAGACTTTTATCAGTTTTCTTATTTAATGAAGCATGTGATTTGGTTTTTAATGCTTTTGTGAGTTTAGCTAGCTTTCAATTGTTGTGTTGTTTTCAATTAAGTTCGATAGAATTAATTGTCAACTAGAACTAGAAAATTGCATGCCTAAAGTGAGAAAGGGGATAGAGATATACCGAGTAAGCCTTAGTCCCATTTAAATATTAAGCTTAATGTGTTTTGAATTACATAGGTTGAGATCGAGAGATAAAACTTGTGTTTTCAAGATAAAAACTGTGGTTGCTTGAGCAAGAACAATGCTTTTAAAATAAAACCCGCTGTTGCTTGAGAAAGAACAACGGTAATCTAAAGATTGGGTATTCATTAAAGAGAACGACTGGTAATTGTTTTGAGTCAGATGTTTATATGTGAGAACCATAGGATTTCCAACCCTCAACTGTTTTCTCTATCAAAGTTTCTTAAGTTGTTTATTGTTCCGTGTTTGATTTAGTTTGTTTGCAATTAATTAGTTATAAACCACAACTCAAAATATCAATCGTTCAGTTAATAGCAATTGTAGTAATTGTGATACTTAGTTCCTAGTTCCCTGTGTTCGATACTCGTACTTTCTAGTACTATTACTTGACTTCGACCCATACACTTGCGGTAAGATTTAGGGGGGGTGATACCCGCCTATCACTTTCTTCACATCTTTGGTTGTCAGTGTTTTATCATAAACAACAGAGATGCTCTTGGTAAGTTTGATCCCAAAACTGACGACGGAATATTTCTTGGATATTCTTCTATATCCAAAGCCTTCAGAGTCTTCAACAAGCGAAGACAAACTATAGAAGAAACTGTTAATCCCAAATCCAGTTTAGGTAATCAAAGTATGAGATAGAATCTAGAGAGAGAAAGTGTTTGTCATCCATATATTCTCAAAGTAGTAAAATGACAAAGTTACATAAAAATAACAAAAGGGACTTTCTTTATATAGTAGGGCCATGACACTCCCATGCCTCTACTAGAAAGTCAATATAGAAAGTAATAAAGTCAACATGACTTGATAACTACAATTGAGTACCCTAACATTCTCCCCCTTAGTTATCAAGGCAGAAATGGTCTTCTCCTTCTTCGAACTCCCATATAAGTCTCTATTCACCGCATAACACTTCTGAAGGAGATTCTATCATTTATTTCGTTGATAGCTATGACCACCAAAGATCTTGCAAGAGAAGGCATCCAAGTATCTCCTCTTTCTCTATCATTAGTTTTTAGACGATCTTGCAACTAAAGTAACAACACTTTCAACGTTCCATCTAAATAACATGCAATCTCGCTGAATCTTAGAAACCTCCTCTCTCCTCTTTCATTTCTATAGACAACTCCAAACTCAGGATCTCTGATCACCGCATACAATGGCATATTATCCAAGCCATTTATCATTTGATTGGGCCTTATCAAGTTCACCATAAGTTGATCACTTTCCACAACCATTTGAAAGTCATGGCACTGAGTGTACAGGATGTGCCTCCTCAAGAATCTCTTTATGGCATTTAGGGCTATAATCACATTCTCTTTTCTGATTTGAAGATCTCTGAAGTAATGGTACATGGTTTCAAACTCTTCAATTGTTAAGTGACAAAAATCAGCTTCGGTGAAAGTGTAATCTTTGCAGTCTTGCCTCTGAACCACAAAGACCGGATACCACATCTTATAAAATAGTTTAGCATATACCTCCTTTATGGTCACAATAAGCTTCTAACTCTTCACAAACCTTTCTTTCTGACACTTTGCTCTCAGAAAGAAGATGTATTCAAACTTATATGTCTCTGACTGATCATTAATCCCCAACACAACATAGGGATTCAACCTTCTGATATGATGAACACACAAACTTCTTTCATCATCCCCCAAGAATGTTGTTCTCAACCTCAGATTTCTTTGCCTTTCCTCCAATTGAGTTAGCCTTGGGTTTCTGGAAGTAGAAGGACCAGGTTGGTTTGAGGTAGATGGGTTGGATGGACCAGCTTGGTCAGATGAAGGGTTAAAGGTTGGAATGAATGGTTGTTCATGAATTTTGGGTTTAGGTTCATCAGGTGATGGTTGAGGAGTTGGTTTAGGTGATGGTTCAGGAGTTGGTTTAGGTGATGATTCAGGAGTTGGTTTAGGTGGTGATGTTTCAGGTTGAGTAATATTTGGTTGGGTAAGGTTAATGGCTACAAATGTAGTTTCAGGTTGAGTAGGAATCAAAGTACTTGAGATAGGATCAGGTGATTGGATAGGGCTAACATATATGTCTTCAGGTGTACTTGGCCCATAGATCTGAGTAAGAAAGTCAACTTCATCTTTACTGAACTCTACCTCTTGGTCATTCAGTCCATCTGTAATCATCGGTACATTTTTTGACTCTTTCTTAACCCTAAAAAACTTGTCATATTCATTTTCATTCACATCAGCTTCATCATCTGAACTGATATCCACCACTTCAACATACAAATCAACTACCTCCCTTATCTCCTCCTCATTCACCTCAGGCTTTTCAACCGTCGGTTCCACATCCGGATCTACATATAAGACTATTTGCTTCCCACTTTCTTCACCCATAGCACCAGATTCAAACATGTTGATAACTTCAGCCATGGACATAGTCTTTCCCAAACTTGGAGTTTCAGAATCAATTCTCCATTTCTTACTCATCTCCCCCTCATGACCATGATCATCAGGATCCTGATCATGTCTTATTTTAACTCCTTGAGCTTGTGGCATACAATTCTGATTCAGAATTACAAGCTGATTTGACATTTCATCAATTGCCATCTTCATATCACTTAAACTGGTTAGTACTTCTAATTTGAACGTGTTGAATTCTGAAGAAGTTACAACATTAGGAGTAGGTGAAGGTGGTTGAGGTCTAGGCTGAAAATTTTCAAGTAGGGATAAAAGGGTTTTGTTTTGTGGATCATCTGGGCTAATGGATAACAGTTTGGCATATAGTAGATCTTTTAGTTCATCAATGGATTGATCAGGCTGAGTTTGTTGTGTTTGCACAACTGGATGTGGAGGTGTAGGCAATTCAGGCTCATTCTAAATCATCGGGCCCTTGCCTTTCATCAAATATTTTACCCCTTGTGTCTCCTTGGTCAATCTTTCCTCAACAGCCTTTAAGGCGCCGTCGAGATCTTCCCTTGTCACAAAGACAGGCAATTCACCACCGGGACCACTTAGGTTACCCGTTGACACAATAGTTGAATCAACTGTGTGACCTACGTTCAGTGTTGGCATGATGTTAGCACTGGTAGGACTTCCACTCAGTCCTTGTAATCCTACAGAATGAATTACTCCGAGTGTTCCGGATGGGACACTAAGACTCCCATCAGATGTTACAAATACCGGTAGTGTACTAGTCAAAGAAGATAATAAATCAACAATTGGATCTATACTCGATGAATGTGCAGGAATAAAGGTCGAGGACTAGGGATGAAGTCTCTCTGTTTCAATAACCAAACTCTCCGAATGAGAGAAGGATAGATTATGTGCTACAACCCCGTGAGAAATTGAGACAATTTCTTGTTGAGAAGAAATTGAATGGCTGGCTTGGGTGTGCAAGTACGTTAGTGGGCTACTAACGTCTTTTTCAACACATGATCCCAACACATGAGATGTGGTGGTAGATGTGGCTGCCCTTCTGGTATATTAGGTTAAGGTAGCACTCAAACTCTCCATATTTTTTCTTCAATTTCTCTCGCAGACTCACATATATTTTCAACTAATGCTCCCTCAGTTCTCCTTATAACTCCCACAACAGTTTCAATAACATTTGACACTGTTTCGGCATTAAGATGTTCCATACGCGATAGATCATCAACATTTATCTCTTCCAAAGGAACTGTTGTTGTAGACATATTCAGAAACTCCATGAATTGGGAAACATCACCAAAATCAATATCAGCATTTCCATCGTGTTGATCATCATCATCATTATCATTATCATCATCATCATTATTTCCTTGATCATCCTGTTCCTCCGTAGAATCAGACGCGTTGTCAGAATCTGTTTCTTCATCAGATGGTCCAAGTACTCCAGCCGAAGTCCCAACATGTCTGGGAATCAGTTCCTCGGTGGATTGGACTTCACGGTTGTCTAGGTGTGCATCCTAAGACGACAACCATGTATCTTCTAAAACAGATTGCTGACCCCCACCAGTTCCCCTCTCGGTATTTTCCCTCTGCGCTCCACGTTCAGTAGCCCTTGCATCCTTAACCCTCACAGACACTTCTCTCCTAGGTGTTGAGTCATTGGTAGGTCCCTCCGGTTCTGGTCGGACCATAGACTCTCTATATTCTATTATGCACTCAGCGTCCTGATTTGCGTATCTAAGGAACCCTTCAGGTAATGGCATCTCATAATTGAAATTCTGCTTTGACTTTTAGAGATAGTGCATTGTCTTTTCAGGAACAGAAGGATGATTCAATCTTCTTGGAATGTCCCTGTTGGACCTCATCATGCTATGAACGATGATCTGTAAAAACGGCATATAAGGCACATATGGTTTGCCTTTGTTTTTCTCTCTGTCTTCCACTTTCTGGTGAAGCTCATTCCAGATGATAGCTGCATAATCTATATGTAGATCATACACTACCGCGTAAAATAACTTCAGAATGCTGAGACTGGCATTATAGATACCAGAGTTGTTGACTTTATTTTTATGTTGTATTCAAGATTACTTGCTTAAATTATAAAAGCCCAAATTGTATTTGCTTAAATTGTAAAAGCCCAAATTGTATTTGTGGGCTTTAGTGGCTAATGGGCTTAGGCCTTAAAACCTAAGTATTTAATGTGTTGTTTGAGAGAGGTTTTAGGTTAAGCCTCAAAAAGTCTCCTAGCCTCCATCTTGAAAGAGTCATACGTATAGAGAGAAAGAGAGCTTCAAAGAGAGAGTGTTCTTAATTCCTATCTTGTAAACTCCTATTTATTAGCCAATATACAAAGATTATTGCTATTATTATTGTTACTTGTTGTATCTGGGATCCTACAATTGGTATCAGAGCCAAACAGATTAGAATTTGTGTTTCAATCCATTGATTTTTATCAATTTTTGAGAGATTATTGTGTTTTTGTGCAAAGTTGAGAGTTTTCTTCAAGTTCTTCATCTTTTTGGTTGGTTTTGGCCATTAGAGTTCTTCAACTGGTTTAGAATCGATCAAGGGTTATTAGTAGATAATACCTGAGTATTTTATTCTACATAATCACTAGGTTTGTAGCTCAGTTTGTTCATTTACTCAATTTTCGGAGTTTTAAACTTTTATTTTTCTGCATGTTTTGTTTCGAAAAACCACTTTCTGTTGATTTTGGGATAAAACACCAAGCATTAAACTTCCTCAGAATAGTGTCATGAACCTGTGTACCAAATTTCAGCTCAATCCGGTCATTTTTGAAAAATATTTGACTCAAGAACATTTGAATCTTCATCCTTAACTTTTATTTGCTGCACACGTTTTTTGCTTCGAAAAACCATTTTATGTTGGTTTTTGGACAAAACTCGAAAAATTAAAGTTGTCCAGAATATCCTCGTGCACCTACCTACCAAATTTCAGCTCAATCTGATAAGATTTGGGCTGAGACAGGTTAGTGCATTAAGACAAAAGACTGTGTAACAATTAATTCTTTTTCGCACAAAGTATCTATTAACGATCTTTCAAGTAACAATATGTCAAGACTAAGATTTAGTGCTGATGCTGATGCTCATTATTATTCTAAACTCAGTACTAATTTTCGCAAAATTATTCCTACTCTTGAGAAAGAGTTGGGGGAAAAGAACAAAAGCATTCTGATTGACTCAGAAAAGATTGCTAAGCTTGAAAAATCATGTAAACTCTTAACCTGTGAAAATCTCGATCTTAAGAGAAAACTATGCGAGTCTGAAAAGATTTTTGAAAAAGAGAAGAAAAGACTTGAACTTAAATGTTTAAATTTTTCTAATCTAATTTCTAATTTTGAAAAGCTTGTAATTTGTGAAAAAGAGAACTTTGAAAATGAAAGAAAATCTTTTGAAACAAGGTTTGTTAAGCTTTCTAACATATTATCTGACATAGAAAAGACTCTTGAAAAGGAGAGGAGAGAGCATGATTTTGAAAGAAAAGAGTCTGAAAAGGTGAAGGTTGAAGGATTTCAAACAAAGTGTTTGAAAGATGATTTTGAGAGAGAAAGAAAGGTTTTTAAAGCTGAAATGTACAAATTGACCAAAAGACTATCTGTTTTATCAACCAAGATTATGTTGGAGACGATGTATAAATCAGATCTTCTTAAGAAGTTTGATTTGAATCTTAAATAAAAATATGTTTTAGCTAAAAGGCTTAAGGACTTTGACTTAGCAAACTCTTGTGCTGAAAATACAGATAATCTTATTTTCAAAAGAGTGAAACTGGTTTGGAAAGTCAAAAGCTCTACTCCTGTCAAAAATGCTCCAAAGCCATCTGTTTTTGTTAAACATTCATCTCTTCATTCTCATAACTGTAAATGCTTTGATCTTATGTTTAAATTAAAGAACCATTTTTCTAATTCAAATTGTGTTCATAATGGGTCATTTCATGTAAGATCCCACATTGGTTGGGGAGGAGAACTAAGGTTGCCTTATAAGAGAGACTTGATACCTCCCCTATCAGACGCGTTTTAAAACCGTGAGTCCAGGTGTGTGGACAAAGCGGACAATATCTGGTATGGTTGGTCGGGGATGTTACAGATGGTATCAGAGCCGGGAACCGGACTGGTGTGCCAGTGAGGACGCTGGGCTCCCAAGGGGGGTGGATTGTAAGATCCCACATTGGTTGGGGAGGAGAACTAAGGTTGCCTTATAAGAGGGACTTGATACCTCCCCTATCAGACGCGTTTTAAAAACGTGAGTCCAGGTGTGTGGACAAAGCGGACAATATCTGGTACGGTTGGTCGGGGATGTTACATTTCAAATGGAAAATTCAAAGACCCATAGTATGAGATTTCATAGGAAGGAACCTGGCAAACCAGAGGACCTGAAGACAACTCCAAATCCTAACAAAATAGGTCCCATTTGGAAATGGGTACCAAAAGTTCTTTGATCTGTCTTGTAGGTAAATTGACTCCTTAATACATCTGTTATGGACTCACACTTCAGTGGACAATGGACTCTTAAACACTCAGTTTATAACTCATCCTTCAAAGGCTATTGATTTCTGTGCACAACAGTACAGAACTCAGTCTTAAATCAGATTTAATAACAGCATGCTGACAGATTTGCGATGCTATAGTAAATTGATCATATCTCACTGATCAAGACACCAATTGATGCAATTCAAAAGACTCTGAATTTAAAACACATTGGTGAACATCTTTCGTGTTTTGAGAATTCAGAGATTCGAAATTTAGAAGGGGCATATGCATTGTTGAAGTAGACAACAGTGTGCTGATACATAGCTGTTGGACACATCTGCACGACTGTGGTAAATCAACCATATATTTTTCTTCCGAGCTCCAAAAGAGGTGATTCTAGATGCTCTGAAAAGATAACGAACCAATGCACACTCTTTATGTTTTGAGTTTTCTCAAACTCCAGAGCTATCATGATCTAAATCAGTGTCAAAGTTAGTGTAACATTTATGTTAAGCTGCTGCCGAGCCGCGACCAAACCTCTGCCGAGCAGCGACCAACCTCTGCCGAGCAGCGACCAACCTCTGCCGAGCAAGGTTAAAACAAAGGAAGAATGTCTCGCACAAAATCTTTTCAAAAACGGTTTTCTAGGACACCAATTTCCAAATATGTCCTAAAAACAGTGTTTAAAATAATGAAAACTTTGGATGATCAAAATGTTTTATGAATTGCTAGTTATTAGAAATTTTCACTCATAGAGCCTCTGCCGAGTTTGATAGAGCTTCAAAACCTCTGTGAATGAAAATTCTGTGCTAACGCTCTATCGATCAATTCCAATGCTTTTTAAAACGATCTTGGTAAAGATGCAAGTCTAGAGAAGAATAAAAGGCAAGTCTCCGTCGAGCCACGACCAGACCGCTGTCATGCCTTGCCAAGGCTTGCCAAACCTCTGCCGAGCCTTTGTCAAACGTCTGTCAAGCCGTGATCACTCTTTGTCGACCACTCAGACCAACTTCTGGCGACAACTCAAGCTGTGGCTCAGACTTTTGCGACCACCCTCTGTGGTACTGTTCACCACAGAGCCTCTGTGAAATCTGACAGAGCCTCTGTGGACTGAACCTCTGCGACTGAACCTCAGAGCCCGTAGCCCAACTTCTTAGTACTTGCTGTCAGCTTTGCGCACCTATCGTATTTTCAATAGAACTCCCTCCTCGAAGCTCCGAATTTGACAGGTCCAGATGCGTTAGATTCCTAAGACACAGATGAACAATTTTCCTGTTTTGAGATTGATCTGAATCAGTGTTCTTCTTGGTCAGAATCTCTACTAAAGTCAATATACCTCTGCTGGACAGAAAGTTGTGTTTCACTAAAAACATCTACCAGAGCTCTGTTGATTTTTCAGAGACATCTACCAGAGCTCTGTTGATTTTTTTTGGACATCTACCAGAGCTCTGTTGATTTGTCAGAGGTTGTCCAGAAGTATTAAGCCATCCAAACAGTCATTAAGTCGCTGAATAAGTTGCTTCTGTTAAGACCATCCAGAGACTTAAAGATCAAAATTTTCAGAATAAGGGAAGTGAGCAAGGAGGACTAGAAGCAGACGCAATAAAGTTTATTAGAGTTCGTTGGTCTAGAAATCAAATCAGGCCAAAAGCCAAGAGCCCAAAAATTTTCAGTTTGTTTGACAGCTTTGCGCTGCTTCCGAAACATGCGCATAACTTTTGACTCGGCACTCCAAATTACACGAGTCCAGTTGCATTGGAAAGATAATTCCCAGACGCACGACTTTGATGCTATAAGTTTTCTCAAATTATGTGTGCTGATATGCCAAAATCAGATTCAAAGTCTGCTGTAAGGTGCTGGACCGAAAGCATTGCATTTAATTCATGCTCCTTCCGCTTTCAAGAACGGTGTTCTCTCGACGTTTCTACATCCAAAGGGTGGAACCAGCGCTCAAAAGGAGAAAATTGTGCTTCTACATACAGCAGTGTAGAACCAGTACCTCATCAGAATTATTGCTTCTACATAACTCAGTGTAGGACCAGTACCTCGGATATGTTCAGTTCAGAGTTTTTACTGGTATTTCTAAACTTTGACCCCCTGCATTTTTTTTTAAATTTGAGTTATTAGTGCTTTTGGATATTCCTAACAAATGAGGAATTCATCAAAGATGATTACCAACACCTTTTGATTTTTACAGGATATCTGATTTCAATGTGAGCTTAAATGAGATTTAATGCTCAATTTGAGGGGGAGAATGCAAATCTGACCATGTACATCCAAAGGTAAATTTCTAAATCTTTAGACTCATCATTTTTAAAGAAGACTAACTTTAAAATGATAAAACCTTTCTAAAATGGTCAAACCACTTCTAGGTGCTAAATGCTTTTTCTGATATAGAAGTTGGATTTTAAATGCTTTTCTGAGACTAAAAATAGTCAGTGTGTGGAACAATACAATCTTTAGGACAACAATTTCATGGGATCATTGTGTGAGCTTTATAGTACTTCTATGGATCACTTAAACCTGTGTTTCCTACCTAAGAAGTAAACCTTGAGTGTTTGAGAGTTCAAGGGTCTACATCAAAGAGTGAGGGAGATAACTCATATGAGTTTTTCTCATTGTGCTTAAGAGGTAAAAATTGAAAAGAGAGTTTGGTTAGATGTGAGCTACATGATAAAAAAAGAAAGAGAGTGTGAGAACAGAGTCAAAAGAATTATATAACTCTGCGCTAACTTTTTCTGAGCCGGGCAAGCCACATTACTGATTTATCACGACTCTTTGGTGATTATCATTGAAACAGGCAGTGAGCTCATGCCAACTCTTGTCTTAACCCCACCAGCTACTTATTTCCTTCTCAACAGGGAAATGCTTCACTTTTCCACGGGGGAGCAGCATATATGCTATCTGATCTTTATTTGGAAGGTTGGATATTGAAAAGAAGGAAATCTGCCCCACATTCACACTTCATTCATGCACATTGAGTCTGTGGAAACCTGTTATGTCCAAACAAGTTTACACACTTTTGAGCCCAACATATCATGTACATTTTCTTCCACACAATATCACGAATCTTTTTGATTCCCCATGCATATCTATGTGATATTGCCAGAACAATTTGAGAAGTTTAATTTTTATAATTTTACCTCTATGATAACTGGAAGTCCTATCAGAGCTTCATATTTGTCAACTCTGAACATAGGCCACACAATTATTTTAATTGTTGTGATAACAGTTGCTATGTGCTTTTGTGTTAGATGATTACCCCTGGTTACTTATTCTTTAATGCAGATTCTCATGAGCCGAATATGTTCGCTACTCTTCATCTCCTAGCTGTTTATCTACCATCGGTTATTACTCAAACTGGTTATACAAGCTTCCGCACATCAAACCGTTCTCTGATTGTTTGAGTTTAATCTTTGGGAGACAACCGAGATAAAAAAGGTAAAGCAACAGTCAAGGGGGAGTATGCAACGATCAAGGGGGAGTTAAAGAAGTAATTGAAGCAACTGGCTTTGTGGAAGATCGGGCTATTTTTAATCTTGAATACAAAGGGGGAGATTGTTGACTTTATTTTTATGTTGTATTCAAGATTACTTGCTTAAATTATACAAGCCCAAATTGTATTTGCTTAAATTGTAAAAGCCCAAATTGTATTTGTGGGCTTTAGTGGCTAATGGGCTTAGGCCTTAAAACCTAAGTATTTAATGTGTTGTTTGAGAGAGGTTTTAGGTTAAGTCTCAAAAAGTCTCCTAGCCTCCATCTTGAAAGAGTCATACGTATAGAGAGAAAGAGAGCTTCAAAGAGAGAGTGTTCTTAATTCCTATCTTGTAAACTCCGCTTTATTAGTCAATATACAAAGATTATTGCTATTATTATTGTTACTTGTTGTATCTGGGATCCTACAAGAGTGCTTTGAAGTCAAGCACCTGTTGATGACATAGAAGATCGTATAATAAACAGGTGGTAGATATCCTTTGTTGAAATCCTTGACTTGATTCAGTTCTCCAATATATCCCATCGCTTTAATTCCTTCAAATACTTCTCACTCAGTTGGATAAGGATCGAATGCAGTTTTCGCAGGTCTGGAGTCAGGCCCAGGTAGCTTCAGTGCAAGCCTCAGTCTGTGGTAGTCCAACTTGGTGATGAACTCATCGACCTGAATCTGAAAGATTGGCCTTCGGTTCTCCATGGTAAGTGTAATGGTTTTCCATGCTTGTTGAAGATAGAGCATAGGTACATTAACTGTGTGAGTCAATGCATATGCCAACGGATGATTCCTCGAGACTTTTTTTTACCACCGGATGAATGTTGATGTGATCAAACTCAACATGGTGATTGTTGGGCTTGATTTCAACATACTTGTCTGGATGGATTATGGCATAATCTGGATTTCCTACGGTGAAAGATGGGTCTACAGATCGTGTGGATGGAAGTGGTATTTCTGGTGTTGCTTCGGGAATGATTGGTACATGGTCACCAAAACCTTGTACTCTGCTTTGTTCCTCTTGATTTTCAGCCATGTGAACTGTTGTTTTGAAAATACAGTTCTGAAACAGTTAATTTTGGCAAAAATCACTTTTTGAAAAAATTTCTGAAAATTTTCTAAGTGTAGAACTCGCATCACACACAAACACAAGAACTTTTCGCATCAAACACGAAAAAGACCAAAGAACTCGCATGAAGAAGGATGCGAGTTGTGAACAACTCGCAACAGAAGGATGTGAAAAATGAGCAACTCGCAACACGAGCATGCGAACAATGAACAACTCGCAAGAACAAGGATGCGAGTTCTGAATTACTCGCAATACAAGGATACGAGTTCTGAACAACTCGCAACACGAGGATGCGAGTTCTGAACTTCAAAAAACAATGCGAGTTCTTGACTTAGACAAAATTTTCAGTTCAAAAGTTAAAAACTTTTCGTATTGTTCAAGTGTTTGAAAATCTCGCAACACATTAACAACTCAGATCCAAAAATTCGATTAAAATGAGTTTTTGACCATTTAAAAACACACAAACCTGATCGAAAACATAAACCCATTGAAAATCGACTATCAATTTCAACAAAGAAACCCTAAATCGATGAGTTTTGACACAGATCCACAAATCGATATGCACACAGAAGATGAACAGTTGTTCGATACACAAACTGAATCAATAGACATACTAACAATTTGAAATTGATAAAGATAAATGGATGGAAACAAACATAACATAAAAACGAGTATAATGAAAACAAAATCAACAAAAATGAGTACTTGATGAGCGAGTTATGAAGATTTGAAGTCGAAGATGATGAACAGTGCAATCTCGAACTTTGGTACGAGATTTGCAAATGAAAGAAGTGGGAACGGATGATTTGAAAAATTGATTTTATACCCTCAAAAAATTAAACACGTGGCACGATTTTAGAGGACCTCACTTTTTGCAAACAATAAAAAAATACATGTCAGAAAAATGACATGGCACTGTTCATCTGAACTTTTCGTATGAACAAGGATGCGAAAAGTTCCAAGTGAGAAAACTTCTCGTATCATATTGAAAAACACAAGAAAACTTTTCGCATTGAACAGGATGCGAACACCTACTTCTCGTATGCAAAGGGATGCGAGAAGTTCACTTCTCGTATCCTTAAGGATGCCAGAAGTTCACTTTTTGTATCCTTGAGGATGCGAGAAGTACACTTTTCGTATCCTTGAGGATGCGAGAAGTACACTTTTCGTATCCTTTAGGATGCGAGAAGTACACTTTTCGTATCCTTTAGGATGCGAGAACCAAGTGTTTTTCTCAAAAATTTCCAACTTTTTCAGAAAAATCTAACTTTCAAAAATCTCTCATCAGATTAAAACATTTTAAGCTCATTATTGCTTGAAAAATTTGTTTCATCCTCTCTAATTTTTTTAATAGAAAATATTAGAAAGAACACACTTACAGAAAATTCAATACGAATTTTTATGCTTTTCTCGCTTTCGTTCGATTTCTTCTATATCTTCAAATCACCGATTCGGCTCTGATACCACGTGTGAGTTCCTAGTTTGATCAGGTAACAACGAATAAAACGAAACGATTAATCTTATTGAATGATTCAAGATAGTTACAAGTATTGGAATGATATTCTCAACTATGTCTCTCTCAACTATTAAGCTCATAAACTAAAAGTGATTAACCATAACCTAAATTCTAAAGGAAACAATCCTTATATACTTGGACCTATTATAACCAAGGCCCAAGCCCATTAACACAAATAAGCCCAATAAACACAATTAAGGGCTTTTACAATAATAATTTAAACTAATCAAGCTCTATTTAATTCTTTATATATCTATTAGTTCAAACAAATGAGCTTAATAGTTGAGAGAGAGATAGTTGAGAATATCATTCCAATACTTGTAACTATCTTGAATAATTCAATAAGAATAATCGTTTCGTTTTATTCGTTGTTACCTGATCAAATTAGGAACTCACACGTGGTATCAGAGCCGAATCGATGATTTGAAGATATAGAATAAATCGAACGAAAGCGAGAAAAAGCATAAAAAATCGTATTGAATTTTTTGGAAAACGCAGCGTGCCGTTATGCCTATTCCCGGAGTTTTAACCGTCGGATCGTCGCGATATTTATACAGTAGCTTCACGGCATTCTGTTCTACATTCTAAACGGTGGGATTAATCGTTTGAGGTCCAGAAAGAACCTATTTTATTTTCGACATACTGCAGTTTTCTTTGTGGGTAAATCGATCATCAATCGGGTTTGCAAAGTTCTTTCGTTGATTTAATAATTCGTTTGTTAGATCTCGATTATTTAATCACTTTAATCTTGCCTTTATATGCATCTATATCAATTATGAAAGGTATCAATATTTCAATTTAAAAATCAATTCTTGAGTTTTGGTGTTGATCTTAAAGTTGTTTTGGTGATTATTGAAAAATAGAATATATTTTGCTTAGAAATCGATTTGGGTATGTTTGTTTTTGTGTTTTTGGTCAAAATCTAACCCTACATGAGTGAAATCAAGCAACTCTATCGAACCCTGATCCGAATTTCTCAACCAGCCGTCGTATCCGAAAGTTCCTTATTGTTTCCGGGTAAGTTTCCTATTTCTCACCACTATCCGGACAAATCCATCCACATTGTTTCTAGTTCCCGGATAAAATTTATCCCGGACACCCAATTTTTCCCGGATAAAATAATCTTTCCGGACAAATTCTTTCCGGGTGTGCTCACGTCCCGGATACCTCATTTTTTATTGTTACCGGACAAATTCTTTCTGGAAGTACACAACTTTCCGGTCAAAAACACAACTTTCCGGATGACCATTCTTCCGGATGAAATTTTGTTGATCCCGATATTACTCAACAATGATATAAATATCTATTAGTTCAAACAAATAAGTGTTCGGAAGCGTTTTAACGAACTAAAGAGATATTCTAGGTAGAAAAACACACGGAATCAAATACGTGAACAGTAATAACACAAGAGTTTTATCTCAAAGATTCACTTTGAATTGATTGATTAAGAACACCAAGAACACCGAAGGTATGTGAAATATTCTGCTCTAACGGGTGTGTGTGTGTGTGTGTTGTGCAAAGTTAATAGAAGAGCTCAACATGAGCCTTCTATTTATACTAATCTACAGGGACAAGCTTTAGACAAGAAGTACTAAGGGTACAAAGACAACATCGTGGATCTGCAACAGGTACAACGTTAATGTAGTGCGCCATTTTCTGCTAAGGCTGTAACCCATCAGAGGTTGACACGTGGAGTTGGCAGGGCACGACTTGTACGAATGATCTTCAGGATCTTCGTACAGCAAAGGCACGTGAGAGGCACAAATGTCTTTGTCTTGAACTTCAGATTATCTTCAGTCTTCTGAGTCTTCCTACCACAGAGGCTCTGTCAAGTGTGGCAGAGGCTCTGTGGCCTTGTCCTCTGTGAATGTCTTCTACAAAGTCTTTTCTCGGATCTTTACTTGGGGTCTTGGCAGAGGCTCTGTTGATGTTTTACACTTAGCCTATTTTTCAATACTTCTTTACATAGAAGTTGGAGCTAACAATCTCCCCCTAAGTATTGAAAAATAAAAATTTGAAAAATGCGTGGTTTTCTAAGCTAAGAACACGACAAGAGGTATTTGACCTCTGTAGAATGATTTCTTTACATTGCAAGTATGAAAAGTAAGTAGGCAGAGGAAGGTTGAAGATGTCAGACTCTGGCACGTGGGAAGTCATTGAGTTTTATGTTGTCGGGTCCTCCATCTTTTAGTTCATGATATATTCTGATGCAGAGGTTTTTGAAGCTTATAACGGAGTCGATGACCTTTATTAATCTATCGACAAGTGCTTGATCCATGAACTCCGTTCCTCTGTGCTCCAAGAGATTGGCTCTGAACTCGAGCAGAGTGCTGGTTGCATACTTCTGACAATCAATCTCTTGGAATAGCCTTGACTTCCCAGCAGGATCTTCATAGACGTACCCAATCCTTGGAAAGGTGATGATGGAGTTTGGTCTGGCAGAAGGTGGTCAGTCATCTTCTGGTGGTGGCAGATTTAGTCTCTCTACACCAAGGTCGAGTCCCACTTGGAAATCTGTAAGACTGTATAGTAGAAGCTTTTCGCGCATAGTCTTTTAGATCACACGATACGCCCTCTGTACTTCGAGTCGTGTGTTATAGTTCTGTCTAACCCAGCTCAGAAGTTCGGGCAGGTCATAAGGGCTCATGTTCCTCAGATCAGCATCTGAGAATTTGGTTTCGGTTCTGTCAGCCCTTTTGACGTGATAAATGTTGTTGTGTATCGCTGTGCCTCTGGTGCTGGAGAGCTTGCAGTATACGACCTTTGTGATTTTGGAATTGGAGAAGACTTGTTTAACAGGTTTGGCTTTTGTTCTGTAGAAGTCTTCTTTCAGTTCCTTAAGAAGATCAGGTGGCAGATTGGATTTTGGCAGAGGGTCATTGATGGCTCTACTGTACAAAAACTTGTACACCACCTCTTTCATTTGACGTGGAGGTGCAACGGGTGGAGGCATAGGCATGCGCAAGGCTTCCATTCCGCTGATCACTTGGGCCACCCTGTCCTCTGAGGGTTTTGCCTTTGGGTTAATGTTAGGTTTGGTTGACAGAGGGGTAAGCCCGAAAGACCAGTCTTCCTCTTCTGGCTTAGGGGTGACAAAGGCGTTGAAGGCGCTTTTCATCAGTTTCTCTGTGGGTTGATGCTTCTGCTTCTTGGGTTTAGGTTCCCCTGTCAGTATTCTCTTTCCCTTGTCTTTGGCCTTAGGCTGTTTTTCTTCTGCTAGTTGGGTTTGGGTTGCCTCTGTTTGTTTTAGCGGTTGAGCCTCGGTGGTCTTTGCTAATGGAGCTTTCTCTGTGGATTCTGGTGGGGTTGCCTCTGTTGGTTTGTCATAGGGCTTGGTTGGTAATGTGGTTTTGCTCAGATATTTCCTTGGTTTTTGAGCTACTGTTTTGGTTCTGGATTTGGTTTTGGGCTCTTCTGTTGTTTTGGGTTTGGGAGATGGGGATTTTGTCCTTTTAGCTTCTGGTGTAGGGGATGGTAACTTGGGTTCCTCTGGTGTTTTTGGTGTTGGGGAAGGTAGGTTTTCTTCTGTTGGTATAAGTGTTGGTGATGGGGGTGTGATTTTTTCTGTTTGCTTGGGTGTTGGGGATGGTTGATCATCTTCAGAAGATGTGAGTATTTGGACATGCTCAGCTGCAGTCTTTGGGAGGTTCTCCTGATGAGTGGTTTCCACAAAGGTGGTTATGTCCTATGCGGCTTGTTGTTGTTGTTGTTGATCTTCAGTGGTTTCAGGTATTTGGGTTATTTGTTCGACATTAATTGGTGGTAGAGCTGGTAAACCTCTGGTGACAGCTCTATATTTTCTACTCTTCTCCCCCTCAGGATGACCTGATGATCCATCAGAATCATCATCAGAGTCACCCTGACCCTTATCCTTAGTACCCTCTGCTCTGTATGTAGTTTTTGGCTTCTTTGGCTGAAAGCCACCTGCCGCTGAATTTAACCGAAGTTTGCCAAGAAGGTAGGCGACCACTGCCTCTGAATTTAACCGAAGTTTGCCCACGCTTGCCTGAAATTCTTTAACGTAATTGGCATTTGCGGTTGTGAAGGCTTTGATGAAGTCGGTCATTTCGTTCAACACTCCTTGACCCAGTTCTGTCAGTTGGGCTCTGGTGATATAGTCCAGAGGCTTCAAAGCCTTGGTTTGATCGAGAGTATGCTCCTGAACTTTATCAAGTGCTTTCTGAAGGTCTTCGGTGGTGATGACGGGGGCAGAGGTTTGTGGGGTGTTATTCGATGCTTTTCTGGCTTTCTTCAGTTGTTTCGAAAGATTGGCGATGGAGGTTTCCAAGGAAGAAGTGGAGGCCGGCGCAGGGGTTGCAGAGGTTGTTGCAGCTGGTTGCATTTTGGCCATGGCAGTTTTCACCTCAGTGGACAGGTGGTCCACTTTGGTGGTCAGATCTGTAATTGCCCTTTTGGAGGATTCTGCATAATTATTAAAGGAGCTTTTCAACACCTCTAATGAATTGGTCATAGAGGTGACAAGGGTTTGGAACTTATCCCTTGCTTAATACGAACCAGTTGTAACCTCTGGGGGAACACATTCTTCCCCATATTTTGTCCCTGTTCCTAAGACACCTTCTTTCGCCCCTGTTTTGTTGTTGAGGGCGGAAGGATTTCCTTCTGATCCTTGAGCAGAGGTTTTTGAGGCCTCATGCTCTACATAAGTTCTGTTAAGCACATTGTCCTGATCCACTCCAAAGGTGGGTACAGGATTATCCTTAAGTTGACTTGGGGACTTGTCTAGAGTCCCTTCGTCGTTGTGCTTTCTAAGCTCCTCTGAAGAGCTGTTCGGACCTATGAGTGTATGCGTGTCAGAGGAAACGAATTCCTCTGTTGGGATTTCAGATGTGATCCGGGGCGAATGATCACGAACTAAAGGTGAGTCCTTTGGAGAGGACTCCCTTGGAATGGTTTCCCCAGTTATCAGTGGTACAAAGGTGGAAAAAGGTACCTCTGTCTGGTTTGCAGGGGTTGGGCTCGAGCTGTGCTGCTCTGTTTCAATGATTCCTTCTGCCACTAGACTGGAAGAATCAGAAATATGGGTTGCACTAGGAGGGGGTTGGGGTTGTGTGCCTCTTCTTTCTTCGGCATCTTTTCTTGCCTCTTCTTCTGTCAGACACCCTAACACTATCTCATCATGAGTTCCCGCAGCTTCTACCACTTCTTCTCGACTCTTACGCATTGTTTCGTAGCATGGATGAGAAGGGTAGAGTAGAGGGTCCATGTATAGTTCTGGGGTATTTGCCTTAATACCCTCAGGGGTTCTGTCATCTTCTTTCAAATCAGAGTCAACCTTTGAGACTCTGAAGTCGGGGTTTTCAGTTGACCAATTGGAAAGGGTTTCAGGGATTTGAGTTGTTGGCTTGGATTGTATCTCTACCCAGGTATCCTCTGTTTCCAACATCTCCTCTGTGTTTTGTAGTTCCGGATCGTAGCTCGGAGGAGAGGGAAATTGATCACCATGTGCCTCTATGTCAGGATCAACCTATGGCATATGAGAGTTCATTTGAGCTTCATCATAGTTGAATTCTGGGAGGACTCCTGCATTTCTATATAGATGTATCCAGAGATTCGGCAATGTCAGGTCGTTGGATGAAAGCAGAGAAGTCAGTCTCGTCTCCATAATGGATTGGAGTGGGGGATGGCAGAGGTTAGTCAGTGGCTGCTTCTTCTTCTGCAACGACTTCCTCTGCGATAAGCGATAGTTTGCAAAGGAGTCTAGGGTTTCTTAGCCTTTCTCCTCTTTGGTTTCGGGGATCCCTCCTCTGAAGATTTAGTCTTGCGTTTCTTCTTTTCTTTTGGAGGAGGGGGTGCAGAGGATGCAACAACCGTTTCTGGTAGAGGTTGGGGGATCTGTGCAGGACTCGAAGAGGTTCCTTCTGAGGGTTTCTTGGCTCTCGGAGCCTTTTGAGGTTTGGAGGGTGTGACTGCCTTGGTCGTGGATACAGAGGATATCATCTTTTTCCTCTGCAGATGGATTTTGGCAAGTTTTTGCTCGTGTTTGGTCACAGCCTATGCGTGCTCTTCGGGGCTCATTCTTTCTACCACTATGGTTCCTAGGGGGACACCTAAATGCGGGGGTGTCGCAGGACTCGGTTCTAGAGTCTTGTGATCGCGTATGTAATCTAATCTAAGTTGGTCATCTGTCGCGTAGGTCAGAAGTTTGGCTGTCAGAGGTCTGCAGATCGCATACCCCTCTGCGTGTTTTGTGGTTGTCATTCTACCCACGGGGTAAGTTTTGACAATAGGCCCTTCCATTGGCCATTTATTGATTTGTAGCAGAGGTTCCAGAATGACTCCGATAGTCCTCTGGAACTGTAGGGCAGGGAGATCTTGAACATTTGGACCCTTGGCCTTCTGTGTTGAGATGCGGCGATCAATTGTGTTAACTAGCTCTTGCATCATCAGAGCTGCAAAATCAAGGGGTAGGTCATAATAAACACCGTACATTATGGCAAGGATTTGGTGTGAGGTTTGATCTGGACTCCCTACTTTGCCTGTGAGGCATCTGTTGAGGATCGAGAATAAGGTATTCCACAGAGGTGGGAATCGGTTTCGTCTGAAGTCATTCCTTTTGTTCAGGTGGGTATTGTATCCCAACATCTCTGCAAATTCGCAGAGCTCTCTATCATAGGGGATTTCTGCATACTCCTTAATCCCTAAAAGCCCTCTTGTGGGCAGATTGAACTCCAGAGACAACATGGTTCTATTAAACCTAAGCTCGATGTTCTCAGATTTATCAGGTTTGGAGATGTAACCTATGATTTCCTTTATTTCTGAATCATAATAATAGCTCTGCCAGAACTGGATCAGGTATCTGGCAGGGATGCAAGTGACTTTTTTGGTGAGTAGGGTGTTCAATGGGTGGTTTTCAAGGATATTCAGTAGAACGGCATGTTCAGCTCCAAAAGCTGTTCTTGAAGGCACAAGGAAGTGGTTGTTGGGTTTGAGGGGTAATGAGTTCTCGAAATGCTCATTTTCGAGAAAGAACTGCAGGTGAGTGGTCGGAGTGAAATCAACAGATTCACCTTGTTCTTGTTCAGGATTTGTGTCCCTGGTTCGGTGTTGTGAGTGCTCAGAGTGAGCAGGTATGTCTCCGGTGAATTTCTGGTGGAAGCCATTGCTAAAATCTTGAAGAAATGGAGTAGAAAGAAGACAGTTGCAGGTATTTCACTGTTCGTCAAAGGTATTTGAGAGAGAATCTTAAAGGAATGAAGAAGATGGTAAATGGGGTTTTATAGGGTTTTAACGGTGGTAGAATCTGAATAGGTTAATAGTAACAATTTGAAAAACCTTTAGGGTCCGCAATCGAGTACAACACCTGGGTGCAACGTATCAGAGGAACGTGTGGCATGTACGTCCAGTGAAAACGTGCCATGTCAGAGTTGTTAGAGCACGATTAGACGTCGTGCGCGGCCCATTAATGCTGAGCGCGTGGGCGTCTCTATTTTCAAATGTCTGTCACCTTCAGAAATAACCCGCATCTTACAGAATCCCGTGTATATGCACAAGTGTCAAATCAACAGAGGCTCTGTGGTGGAATGAGCTCTTTATTTGAAACCTTCTTCCACAATCTTTGAGCTTGCACCTTTACCAGAAACATTTGAAAAGACAATGGAAATAATCGATAGAGTCTCTGTGTAGAAATTTGAAGTTATAGAGGCTCTGGCTTACAGAAACTCTGCTGAGCTCGGCAGACGCTCTGTGACAGAAAATTTCGAATAACAGAGAGCTCATAAAACTTTTTTATCATCCAAAGTTTTTAATATTTTAAACTGTATATCTAGGACATATTTGGAAATTGGTGTCCTATAAAACTGTTTTAGAGAGTGGTTTTGTGCAAGACATTCTCCTTTTGATTTACCTTTGCTCGGCAAAGTACCTGACTTCTGTGGATTTGGTTGATCACAACTCTTCTATGGCTCCCCCTTGAATTAACAACTTCTGTAGATTAATTCAAGGTCTCCTTCTGCTCCCCCTTGACCTATGCTTGGATCAAATGGGATAAGTAATGCATAGAACATAGGTCAAACTCACCAGAGGTTCTGTGGAGATCGTCAGAGGCTCTGAGCAATCCCACAGAAGCTCTGTTGGGTACAGAACTCTTGAGGATAAAGAATTTACATGCGAAAGAGTTAATATTTACATATATACAAGAAGATCAAGTCTTACTTACAGAGGTATCAACTCATGTTTAGCATACCCAACTTACTCACCAAGAAAAGGAATCTTTTCTCATCGAGTGCCTTGGTGAATAAGTCAGCAAGCTAGAATTCTGTTGACACAAAGTACATCTCGATTGTTCCTTGTTCAACATGATGTTTTAGAAAGTGGTACCGGATATCGATATGCTTTGTTTTGGAGTGTTGTATAGGATTGGCAGAGATCGCAATGGAACTTTTTGAATCACAGACGATGGGTATCTTGTGTATGTTGAAATCGTAGTCCTTTAGCTGAGTTCGCATCCACAGAACCTGGGAGCAACAGCTAGCAGCAACAACATATTTAGCTTCTGCTGTAGATGTCGACACACAATTCTGCTTCTTTGAAGTCCAGCTGACAAGTATACCACCCAGGATTTGACAAATCCCGAAGGTGCTTTTTCGGTCAAGCTTGCATCCTCCATAATCTGAATCTGTGTAGGCCATAAGATCAAAGCCAGAGTTCTTCGGATATCAGAGACCAAGATTTTTGGTTCCCTTTAGGTATCTGAAGATCCTCTTTACAGCAAGAAGGTGGGATTCCTTTGGGTTAGCTTGATACCTTGCATAGAGGCATGTGGCATACATTATATCAGGTCTACTTGCGGTTAAGTATAAGAGAGACCCAATCATGCCTCTGTAGAGCTTGCACTCTACAGATTTACCACCTGGATCAGAGTGTAACTTATTTCCAGTTGACATGAGGGTCTTCATAACAGAGGCATCAGAGAGATTGAATTTTGAAAGAATGTCAGAGACATATTTGGCTTGATTTATAAAAATTCCCTCTGAGGATTGTTTGACTTGGAGTTACAGGAAGAAGTTTAATTCTCCCATCATACTCATTTTAAACTCACTCTGCATGAGCTTTTCAAAATCTATGCAGTGTTTTGCATTTGTAGAACCAAAAATAATGTCGTCCACATAGATCTGTACAAGCAGAATCTCATCACCTTTTCTTTTATAAAAAAAGGCAGTATCTGTTGTACCTCTTTCGAAATTGTTAACAAGGAGAAAGGTTGAAAGGCGTTTGTACCATGCTCTTGGAGCCTGTTTCAGTCCATATAGAGCTTTATCAAGAAGATAAACATGGTTTGGGTACTTGGCACTTTCGAACCCTGGTGGCTGCTGGACGTATACTTCTTCTTGAATTTGACCATTCAGAAAGGCAGATTTTACATCCATTTGAAAGACTTTGAAACCTCTGTGGGTTGCGAAGGCTAAGAAGATTCTTATTGCTACGAGCCGTGCGACAGGGGAAAAAGTCTCATCGTAATCAATGCCTTCTGCTTGGCAATATCCATTTGCCACCAATCTCTCCTTGTTTCTTATGACCACCCCATCCTCATCCTTCTTGTTTCTAAAGACCCATTTAGTCCCTATTGCTTGTTTCCCTTTTGGCAGAGGAACTTGGGTCCAGACTTTGTTTCTCTCAAACTGTAGAAGCTCTTAATGCATAGCATCTACCCAGTTTGGATCATCTAGGGCTTCAGAAACACGTTTTGGTTCGATCACACTGATAAAATTTGTAAATAAACAAAAGTTAGCAGTGGCCGATCTTGTCTTGATTTTCTCAGAAGGATCGCCGATTATTTGGCTCTAAGGATGGCTTTTCGTCCACTTTGTTGTCCTTGGAAGATGGTCATTAGTGGCATCAAGTTGAGCTTCTGAGGTTGCACATGGTTGTTCTTGTACAACCTCTGTGGTAGAAGTTACTTCAGTGCTTGAGCTTGGTTCTTCAGCTTGTAGAGGTATTGGGATTAGAGTTGGAATAGGTTCCTCTAAGGATGCAGAGACTGAATCCTCATTTTCCTCTGGTATTGCTTCCTCTGTTGTAGTTGGAGTTGGTATTTCCAGTGCCTCTGTTGTTGTATCTTTGCTTGTATCATCTTTTGTCTGCTCCCCCTCAGCACTTGCATCTGCATGATTTACAGAAGAGGATGAGGTATTTAATGGACCAGTGTAACGTCCCAAAAATTACAAGGAAATTTAAAATTTTTAAAACCTACATTTCATTAAAACAACCATGATTTAATAATTCACGTCTTAAATAAAATTAACGTCGTTACTTCAAACCATCAACAAAGTTCATGCAGCGGAAAATTTCATAACTAAATTCAAGGGTTCAAAAGTGATAGATTAATAATATTTGACACTCCGCGCTCCATGTGTGTACTGTCACGCCCGACTGCCGCCCGCACCTGAAATAACAACACATTGGGAAAGGGTAAGCTAAACGCTTAGTGAATTCAATCACGCGCGTAGGTAGCAACCCCACGCATATCGCCCCTACTCGCAAGTAGGCAACATCACCATCACCACGAATATCAAACCACATAATGTTTATTATATAAGCACGAACCTCGGTCCCACCGAGTACACAAAATACATTAATATAAGCTCAGTCCCACCGAGCCCTCGGTCCCACCGAGTAATTAATACAAGCTCAGTCCCACCGAGTAAAAATTGTTGTACTAGCTTAGTCCCACAAAGCCCTCGGTCCCACCGAGCCCCTCAGTCCCACCGAGGTGTACACATGCATATATATATTCCACATACGAATCTAATAAATCACAACCAGTTATCACATCCCTTCTAGTTCACGTAAGCACATAAATACACGTAATCACACGTAACACAAAATAACGACATACATGAAATTCCTAACTACGCGGTGAGAGAACTCACCTCAAGGCTAAGCAACGTGCTCACAAACGCAACACCAACACGGCAATCTTCTTCACTTTCTCCCACCTAAATACGTAATAAAAGTCAAAGGAGAGTCCCGACCCATAACACGTTTACTAGTTTTCAAACGACTAAAATTCCAGCTTTTTATTAGAAATTATGGGTCTGTTCGGGACCTGTTTTACCCCCTTAAAACTGATAAATACAGAAATTAAAATTCATAATTACGAAGTTCTAAATCTTACGGTTTCAGGGACGTATCGCACGCGTCCTAACTATTTTTCTACGATTTACTATAGATTTTACAAAAACGCGTCGCAGAACAGCGAACACCCGGACCTTTCAGTACAACATGGCAACTTCGCCCTAGCTATGGTCCGAATTGGTCTTTCCACAAAACAGAGGAACTTAATAGACTCCGAAACGAAACTTTTGGCACCAGTCCCATCCCAAACCGACATTCCAAGCAAGAGTTATGCGTAAAACAAAACAGGGACCGAAAGCTGGAAGTTTTTCGGACCAGCTGTATAAACAGCCCCATACGGCCCAGCTACAGGCCTAAACAGACTTTCGACAAAACACGAAAAACTTTCCTGACTCGATTAGTGAACTTCGGCCACCGATTTCATATCAATCCGAGTTACGAGTAAAAAGTTACGGCCACGACAAAACAGTGGCAGAAAATCGACATTCACATAAAATGGCAAAATACCAATCTTGCGACCACTTTTTCACCTAGCTAGAGGCTGAACCAGTTTTCCGCTAAAACACGGAAAACGTGACCGACCCCGTACTGGAACCGTGGGTACCAATTTCGGCTCAATCGGAGTTATGAAGGAAAAGTTACGCACGATTGAAGAACTGGACAGAACACTAAAAATTACATAAAAAGATAACTATTGAATTTTTACACCATTAAGCCATGTCTTAATCAAACAGACCCGGAAACCTACAAGCTTACTGAGACAAGGGCCATGCCACGCTGGGCAGCATCCGAGCACCACCCACTGCCGCCTCCGGTGGCGGTGGTGGCGGTTTACGGCGGTGCTTAGACAACAAAAGAACAACCGAAAAAGATTAAACGGAACTACCTCACCGTGTCTCCTTTCTCTTCTTTTCCGACCAAACCCGACGTCTTCTTCCTCTCTTTTTCCGGCAACCACGCGGCGGCAGCCTCCTCCCTTTCTCTTCTCCGGTCGGCGACCACCCTCTCTTTCCCTTTCGATTTTCTTCTTCCTCGTCGATCTCTCTCTCTTTCTCTTGTACTCACTTCGCCGGTGACAACAATTGGAAGGGGATGGGGAGAATGACATGCGATTGGGGTGGTGCTACGGTGAAACCGAAGGGGAAGGGGGATAGGGCGACCCTTGGGCTGACCCCTTTCCAAACTTTGGGTGGAAGTCCCTACTAGCCCCTTAACTTATCCCTTTCCTTGCAAGAACCCAAGAGTTGTCACAATTAACCTTTTGGTCCGATTCGACTAAACCTCGTTAACTAAAATATTAACAATAATTAGAATAATTAATAAATAAAATATGTACCGGGACACGGGCTTTACAACTCTCCCCCGCTTGAATTAGACTTCGTCCCCGAAGTCTACACCCGCAAACAGCTCCGGATAATTCTCTCGCCTCTCCGCTTCAGGTTCCCAAGTCCACTCGGAACCCTTTCGGTGTCTCCATTGAACCTCCACCAAACCAACAACCTTGTTCCGCGAGGTTCTCGTCCTCCTGTCAAGAATAGCAACTGGATTTTCCACGTAATTAAGCCGCTCGTCGATCTGAATATCTTCGAGCGGTACTACTATAGACTCATTCATCACACACTTCCGCAATTGCGAAACGTGGAAGGTGTTGTGAATCAAGTTCAGTTCCTCCGGTAACTCCAACCGGTAAGCCACTTTCCCCACGTGGGCGATGATCCGGTAAAGCCCAATATAGCGAGGCCCTAGCTCCCCCCGCTTACGAAACCGGATCACCCCTCTCCAGGGTGAAACCTTCAACAATACATAATCACCCACCTGAAACTCCAAGTCGGATCGCCTTTTGTCGGCGTAGCTCTTCTGCCGACTCTGTACAGTAACCAAACGATCCCGCACCATCTGAATTGTCTTCGTCGTCTTCAACACGATGTCAGTACTCTCTAATACCCGATGCCCCACCTCGCCCCAACAAACGGGCGTCCTGCATTTCCTACCGTACAACAACTCGTATGGCTGCATGCCAATACTAGAGTGGTAGCTGTTGTTGTAGAAAATTCCGCCAAGGGTAAGTACTGATCCCAACTAGCTCCAAAATCGATGACACAAGCTCGAAGCATATCCTCGAGGGTCTGAATGGTTCGCTCGCTCTGCCCGTCCGTCTGTGGATGAAAGGCCGTGCTAAAGTGTAATCGTGTACCCATCTCCGACTGGAACTTCTCCCAAAACCGAGAGGTAAACGAGTATCCCTATCGGAGACAATCGAAACTGGCACCCCGTGCCTGGCCACGATCTCACGCACAAACACCTCCGCAAGCTTCTCCGCCGAGGAGCTCTCCCTGATGGCCAAGAAGTGTGCACTCTTGGTCAGACGGTCAACGATTCCGCTTTGACCTTCCGACAGGTCATACATACCTCCACACATCTAGCAACATCCCGCTTCATGCCGGGCCACCAGTAACCTCCACACAATTCTCTGTACACCTTTGTAGCTCCCGGGTGAATCGAGAACTTGGACTTATGAACTCCTCTTCGAGAAGTTCCTGCAACTGGTCGAAAAGATCGTCAATCCTTGGCAAAGGATAACGATCCTTTACCGTAAGCTTATTCAGCCTCTTTCGCTTCCCCAACTCGCGTGTCCACCACATAAGCCAAGTATCCCTGCCCACTATGCTGGAGGTACCTCCGAGCTCTCGCAGCCGAACATATGGCCGTAGTCTGCCTAGACGAATCTCCCTGAACTAACAGTTCTCCCCCGCTTGGGGTTCGAATTCGCACTTGTTTGTGACGACAAACAATCTCCGCGTCAAATTTATCCATCCAGTCCATGCCCACAATCACACAAAGTTTCCGCATAGCGATCGGGACCAGGTCTATGGGAAACCGCACTCCTGAGATCCCTAGGGTACACCCGCGAAACACATCCGTGACCGTCAAGGTCCTAACATCAGCCACTTCGACAACAAGAGGATGACTCAATCGTCCTACAACTCGACCCAAACCCTCGCTAAAAGTGCGAGACACAAAAGAGTGAGTAGCCCCGCTATCAAACATCACAACCGCAGGCACCGAGTTAACTAGGAACGTTCCTAACGTATAACTGAACCACAAATAAATACATGACATGGAACGGAAAGACAAGAAGAAAGAAGCAAAAGGGATATACCTGTAACCACTTTAGGCGTCGCTTGTGCCTCATCCACCGTCAACTGTTGAACTCTACCTCGGGCTGCTCTCGCCCCTGACTGACCAGCTCGACCATCAGTAATACGCAGCGGGGCATTCCCAGGCGCCCTCTGAGCTCCACCCTCAGCAGCTACCCCTGCTCTAGGACAGTTGGCCCTTACGTGGCCCGTCTGATTACAATTGAAACAGACCATTAACGGCGTCTTACAATCCCGGCTAAGATGTCCGGGTTGACCACACTTAAAGCACCCCTCCACTCTCCTTGCTCCGGTATCTCGGGGCTTAAACCCGCCACTCCTAGAACCCGTGCGCGTATCAGTGAACCTCGAACGCTTCGGCACCGCCGAGATGGGCGTCACTGGCTGTGCCGCCTTCCGCTTCTTAGCTTGGGTCTCCAGCTCAAGCTCCCTCCTCCGAGCGGCGTCCATCATGGCGGATAATGAAGTGTACTGTGCTGTGCTAACAAATTCTCGGATCTCCGTGCGTAGCATATCTTTATACCTTGACATCTTCATCTCTTCCGAGGCGGCATACTGAGGACAGAATAATGCCATCTCGGTAAATTTCCTGTTCATCTCTTTTACCGTCTCTGTTGTCTGCGTGAGCTCCAGGAATTCCTTAGCGATTCGCTCCATCTCTACGTGCGGTACATACTATGCGCGGAAACGAGCGACAAACTCGTCCCAAGTCAAGGTAGTGCGCTCGGCAGGTGTCAATGCCGTAGCGCACCAATCCTTCGCGCCGTCACGAAGTAGGTTCACTGCAAAACGGACCTTTAGATTGTCCGGGCAGCCACTAGTCAGAAAAGCGAACTCCATGTCGGATACCCATCGCATACTGGTAATCGGATCCAGATCTCCCTTAAACTCTGGCGGGGAACAGGCAGAGAGATCCCGATACTGGAACTCTCGGGTACGGTGCTGACCCTCCGTAGGCAGTGGAATAGCTGCAATACGTTCCTCTAGCAGGATCACCACCTCATCACGAATGGCGGTGATGATCTCGGGAATCGCCTCCCCGATCGCGTGAGATACCTCAGTAGCAATCAGCTCCCTAATACGGTCCTCAGTAATCCCTGCCTCGGCCCGCGGCTCCGCCGCGTTGTTTCTTCTAGTATTGACCATTCTAGAAAGAGAATTTTCAGAGAGCTATAAGCATACATAACTCATCCTACCACGCTCATACTCCACTCCTTGGCCCCCTCGTGACTCTCCCCGACTCAAGCATGGATCCTGTGCTTCAGATAGTAGGAGCTCTACTACTACCTTTCACACCTATCCTTACTCGTTTCGAGTCCTGTCCCGAGACATTCAAGTAGTCGATTACCACAAATAAACACATATAGCCAATCCAGCCCGTACAAACACCTTTCCTAACTCCCTAGAAAGGTCATATCACCCACTATCCCTTGCCAACACGGAAACCCCACTAACCCTGACGAGTCGCCTCGTGAATGCACGGTCGTATACAGTGTAAAAACCAAATAGACGTTCGAATAAGAGACTCTATCCTAGAACGGTTGGACTCAAACAAGAGCTGCGCAATAGAATTAAATCTAACATTCTAAGGCTATTCAGTTCCTACTGCATACAACCTAGAGTGCATTCGCTTAACAACCTATCAAAGCTGGCATGAGTTCCTATAAGCGATAAACCAGCATACGGTACCATACAGTTCACATAAGCAATCTAGCATGCATACACTACACCTGAAAGCAATAGGTACACTAAGTTCCTTACCTTCCCAGCTGGCGTCGGCTGACTGTACACACTGCGCCCACGATCACCGTTCCTAACGGGTTTTCTCTTTTCATTTAAAACAAAGATTTTGATAAAAGAATTTAAAGATCTCTTAGCCGCAACTTGAGACCAAACACACCGAGATGTGTTTGATTCACTCAAGCCGTGCTCTGATACCAAGTTGTAACGTCCCAAAAATTACAAGGAAATTTAAAATTTTTAAAACCTACATTTCATTAAAACAACCATGATTTAATAATTCACGTCTTAAATAAAATTAACGTCGTTACTTCAAACCATCAACAAAGTTCATGCAGCGGAAAATTTCATAACTAAATTCAAGGGTTCAAAAGTGATAGATTAATAATATTTGACACTCCGCGCTCCATGTGTGTACTGTCACGCCCGACTGCCGCCCGCACCTGAAATAACAACACATTGGGAAAGGGTAAGCTAAACGCTTAGTGAATTCAATCACGCGCGTAGGTAGCAACCCCACGCATATCGCCCCTACTCGCAAGTAGGCAACATCACCATCACCACGAATATCAAACCACATAATGTTTATTATATAAGCACGAACCTCGGTCCCACCGAGTACACAAAATACATTAATATAAGCTCAGTCCCACCGAGCCCTCGGTCCCACCGAGTAATTAATACAAGCTCAGTCCCACCGAGTAAAAATTGTTGTACTAGCTTAGTCCCACAAAGCCCTCGGTCCCACCGAGCCCCTCAGTCCCACCGAGGTGTACACATGCATATATATATTCCACATATGAATCTAATAAATCACAACCAGTTATCACATCCCTTCTAGTTCACGTAAGCACATAAATACACGTAATCACACGTAACACAAAATAACGACATACATGAAATTCCTAACTACGCGGTGAGAGAACTCACCTCAAGGCTAAGCAACGTGCTCACAAACGCAACACCAACACGGCAATCTTCTTCACTTTCTCCCACCTAAATACGTAATAAAAGTCAAAGGAGAGTCCCGACCCATAACACGTTTACTAGTTTTCAAACGACTAAAATTCCAGCTTTTTATTAGAAATTATGGGTCTGTTCGGGACCTGTTTTACCCCCTTAAAACTGATAAATACAGAAATTAAAATTCATAATTACGAAGTTCTAAGTCTTACGGTTTCAGGGACGTATCGCACGCGTCCTAACTATTTTTCTACGATTTACTATAGATTTTACAAAAACGCGTCGCAGAACAGCGAACACCCGGACCTTTCAGTACAACATGGCAACTTCGCCCTAGCTATGGTCCGAATTGGTCTTTCCACAAAACAGAGGAACTTAATAGACTCCGAAACGAAACTTTTGGCACCAGTCCCATCCCAAACCGACATTCCAAGCAAGAGTTATGCGTAAAACAAAACAGGGACCGAAAGCTGGAAGTTTTTCGGACCAGCTGTATAAACAGCCCCATACGGCCCAGCTACAGGCCTAAACAGACTTTCGGCAAAACACGAAAAACTTTCCTGACTCGATTAGTGAACTTAGGCCACCGATTTCATATCAATCCGAGTTACGAGTAAAAAGTTACGGCCACGACAAAACAGTGGCAGAAAATCGACATTCACATAAAATGACAAAATACCAATCTTGCGACCACTTTTTCACCTAGCTAGAGGCTGAACCAGTTTTCCGCTAAAACACGGAAAACGTGACCGACCCCGTACTGGAACCGTGGGTACCAATTTCGGCTCAATCGGAGTTATGAAGGAAAAGTTACGCACGATTGAAGAACTGGACAGAACACTAAAAATTACATAAAAAGATAACTATTGAATTTTTACACCATTAAGCCATGTCTTAATCAAACAGACCCGGAAACCTACAAGCTTACTGAGACAAGGGCCATGCCACGCTGGGCAGCATCCGAGCACCACCCACTGCCGCCTCCGGTGGCGGTGGTGGCGGTTTACGGCGGTGCTTAGACAACAAAAGAACAACCGAAAAAGATTAAACGGAACTACCTCACCGCGTCTCCTTTCTCTTCTTTTCCGACCAAACCCGACGTCTTCTTCCTCTCTTTTTCCGGCAACCACGCGGCGGCAGCCTCCTCCCTTTCTCTTCTCCGGTCGGCGACCACCCTCTCTTTCCCTTTCGATTTTCTTCTTCCTCGTCGATCTCTCTCTCTTTCTCTTGTACTCACTTCGCCGGTGACAACAATGGGAAGGGGATGGGGAGAATGACATGCGATTGGGGTGGTGCTACGGTGAAACCGAAGGGGAAGGGGGATAGGACGACCCTTGGGCTGACCCCTTTCCAAACTTTGGGTGGAAGTCCCTACTAGCCCCTTAACTTATCCCTTTCCTTGCAAGAACCCAAGAGTTGTCACAATTAACCTTTTGGTCCGATTCGACTAAACCTCGTTAACTAAAATATTAACAATAATTAGAATAATTAATAAATAAAATATGTACCGGGACACGGGCTTTACAACCAGTTAGAGATATACCTGACTCAGTCTGATTGGCAGAAGATGTTTCTCCAAAGGCTCTGACGGCTGCAGCAGAGGGATCAATATCATCATGGAACATCTCTTCAAATAGCAGATTTAGGTCCGCTTCTCTTGTCTTTGAGATGCCAGAGGATTCCTTTTTTAGACCGAGTTCTGAACTGATTTGTTCAGATGTCTTCTAAAAAGAATCGTCAAATGAGACGTTTATACTTTCCACAATGGTTTGTGATCGCAGCAGATAAACTCTGTAGGCCTTTGAGGTGGTAGAGTACCCAATGAACTTGCCTTCGTCTGCTTTCACCTCGAACTTACCTCTTGCTTCTCTGTCGTTTAGGACAAAGCACTTGCATCCAAATACATGGAAGAACTTGATGTTTGGTCTCCTTTTGTTGATCAAGTGGTAAGGTGTCTTGATGTGCCTTTTGACTATTGTTGATCGATTTTGGGTATAACACGCGGTTGATATAGCTTCTTCCCAGAAAGAGGTTGGCAATCCAGATGCTGTCAGCATAGTTCTTGTAGCCTCCACAAGTGTGCGGTTCTTTCGTTCAACCACTCCGTTCTGTTGTGGGGTACGTGCAGCAGAGAAGTTCTGAGATATGCCTTCTTATGTAAGGTAAGCTTCAATGGCAGAGTTTTTGAATTATGTTCCATTGTCGCTTCTTAACTTTAGAATCCTGCACTCAAATAGAACCTGGATTCTTTTCATAAGGTTTATCAGAATGTTAGGAACATCTGATTTCTTTCTGACAAATTCTACCCACGTATATCTCGAGTATTCATCAATCAACACTAGTATGTATTTCTTGCCTCCTAGGCTCTGTGTAGCGATTGGACCGCAGAGGTCAACATGAAGCATATGCAGAGGCCTAGGACAAGACACATCAATCTTGCCTTTGTGGGAAGCTCTTTTGAGCTTACCCATTTCGCAAGCAGAGCACAGATGATCTTTGTTGAATTTAACATTTGGCAGACCTTTTACAAGATCAAGTTTGACAAGCTTATCAAGAGTATGAAAGTTCAGATGGCAGAACATGTTATGCCATAACCAGGCTTCTTCATTTTTACAGGCAACAAGGCAGAGCTTGTCTTTCTTGTTCTTGACACTAAAGTTCATAAGGTACAGATCACCTTTTCGTTCGGCCCGCAGAAGTTCGACTCCTGTATCTTCTCATTGCAAAGAGCAGAAAGTTCTTTTGAACATAACGTCGAAACCAATATCACAAAGTTGGCTAACACTTAGAAGATTTTCCTTTTTGATGACTCCGTAGCCTTTTATATATCCCTTCTTGTTGTCGCCAAAGGTTACAGATCCTCCATCGAGTTTATCTTTCTAAGAGGATAGTAGACCTCTGTCGCCAGTCATGTGCCACGAGCACCCGGAGTCTAGATACCAGATCGGCACATACTGCTTCTGTAAAACAATCAGATATTTTTAGGTACCCATATCCAAATGGGTCCAGCTTTGTCAGAGGTCTTCAAGGTTGCCTTGGCATCCTTGGATTTGGTTTTAACTTCTGTTGAAGAACTAGTTTGTTTCTTCTTTCCCTTAGATTTTGCATTCTTTTTGGGTAAAGAGAGGAAACAGTGTGGGCTATAGAAGTGTTGGTTCA
This sequence comes from Saussurea involucrata, assembly GCA_033807775.1. Lineage (NCBI taxonomy): Eukaryota > Viridiplantae > Streptophyta > Magnoliopsida > Asterales > Asteraceae > Saussurea > Saussurea involucrata. Next base: position 49,781,950 of record CM066317.1, on the reverse strand, counting down.
ATTGATGCATAAGTTCAAAACAATGACAATAATGAATGTGCGAAGAAATTTGCTTGAACCTTTCATTAAAAACACTGAAATAGGGTACATAAGCTTTATTATTACAGTCTATTCTAGCATCTCACTTCCCATTACAAGAAGACCTATGTAGACTAGATTACATTTTTGAAAAATCTCTGTGGAGAGTAGCCTTCTGTGGACCCCTTCTTCTGTGGTGAACTTCTGCAGGCTTCACTGTCACAAAAGTAAAAGGCTTGTTATCTTCAACCCATTTACCCTTTTGTTGCCAAGTTAATTTTTCTTTAAAAGGCCTAAAAGGTTTAGATTCTTTTGAACATAAAGAGGATTTTTCTTTTTCAAGTTTGATTTTCTCTAGCTCTAGAGAGGTTTTGGCTTGTATACACATGTTCACAAAATCCGGGCAAATAGGAACACTTGTGATTTTCTCCTTAGGAGGAATGGTTCTGTTAAGAATTCCAGAGGAAAGTTTAAATCCTTCTGATTCACAAGGAACTATTTCTGATTCAGCTGAATCAGTCTCAGAGTCGTCAGAGGATGAGTCGTCCTCATATACAAAGGTTGATTCACTAAGATCTCTGTCGATAGAGGCTGGATTTTCTAAGCAAGTGCCATACTCGCTTTGTTCATTTCTTTCGGGAATATCTTCTAAGTCAACAGAGGTATTCATCACGGTTTCCTAAGAGAGATTTTGAATGTCATAGGAAGTACTTGGGTTTTCATAAAAATTGTTTTTACCGATTTCCAATAATTCTTTTTCAGAAATGTGTGTCCGTTTTTCTTCTGAAGCGGGCAAAAATTCAAGTGCCTCTGCAGATAGTTTCGTTTCAGAATCTATTGTGCAGATAAAAGCAACCTGTGTTTGAGTCTTGGGTCACCAAACTTGAAGATTCCTATCTGATCTTGTGTTTTCAGAGATTTCTTCGGTTTGGAGTCTCTTTTGACAGAAACTGAAGATAATAGATCCATGTTTTCAAACCACACATTAATCATCTTCAGAGGTTTCCTCTCTTGAGGTTCCCCAGAGGTTTTTTGCCTTTTGCTTACAGAGAGTAAATTAGGAAAACCGGGTTTTCTTGTACTTCCAATACAAAATAGAGAGGATAGGGACTTGTCTCTTTTGTTTCCAGTATAAGGATCTATATCAAAGAAGCCAATTCCCTGTCTCCCTATTTGTGTATTCACCTTTTCATATACCATCTGCGCATCTTGGTATTTTTTGATTAAAAGGTCTCTTCTGAGTAGGTCTTGATGAAGGACTTCTCTTTCCTTTTGAAAATAGTGTTTAAGAGCAAGAATATTCATTCTGTCGCTCTCAACATCCATAAGTTCTTTTGATTTGTCTTTTAAGGCAGAGTTGAGTTCTGAAATCTTTTCTTTTAAAGGGTTTAGATGTTTGTGCCAATTTGTTTCAATCTCTTCCTTTTCTTGAAATATTTTTTCCTTTTCTTGAGTGAGAAGTTTGGCTTCTCTCTCAAAGAATGCTAGCTTTTTGTGGACATTTTCGCAGGTCTTTTTAAGTTCAGTGTATTCAATAGTCAGTTTAAGCAAATCAACTTCTGTTTCATTAGAGGAAGAGTCAGAAGTGGATACCTCACTGTCAGTGTCGGAGGAGCTGACCTCTGCCATCCCGCAGAACAGGGCGTTCTTCTTTTCACCTTCGTCAGAGGATTCATCTGACTGCCAGTTTTCCTGCTCTACCATGAGCGACTTCTGAGCATAGTATTCTGCTTTCTTTTTGTAGAAAGCAGAGTCCCTCTGAGGGAGGTTTGGTTTGCTCCTGCAGTCTGCAGCATAGTGGCCTGGCTTGCCACAGTTGAAACAACCCTGATTCTGGGGTGCATTCCCAGCTCTGTCGCTTGACCTCTGTTAGTCACCACCTCTGTCACCTCTGTCCTTCTTTTCATTTGACCTCTGTTGGTCATTTCCATCTTCTCTTCCCTGATTCCTTAGCTCATACGTTCCCCACGACCATCTCTCCCATTGCGTTCATATCCTGACTTCTTCTAGTACCCTCTGCCGAACTCTCTTATCAATATAGCTAATGATTTAGCTATTGAGGCCATTGTTTCCTCCTCTTCTTCCACCAATTCCTCCTCTTCACTATCAACGACCAACACCTTCTTCTTCTTTTCTTTCATCTCCTCCACAGACTTATCCTTCTTTGGTTTCTTCTTCGCTTCTGTAGCCTTACCGACAAGTGCAAGAGGCCCACCCGTTTGAGCTTTTGCTTGTGCAATCTGAGGTTCTTGGGCAGCCAGTGTTCCGTAAAGATCTGACAGACTCTAGGTGTCTAAGTCCTGATTAGTTTGCAGAGACATAGACAACTGGAGCCATTCTTCATTAAGGCTCTTTAGGAACATAACGTTGTTCTCTTCAGAAGTTCTGTGAATTTCGAACTTCTTACACTTTTTGATAGAGAGTTGAACTTGTCGTATGTTGACTGCAGAGATTCTGTCGGCAGAGCTTTGAATGCATAGTATTCGTTGATGCATTGGGCTCTGCGGTTCTTCTGAGTCTTGGCCCCTCCCTCCAATTGTTTCTCCAGTTCCTTCCATAGATCGTATGCAGATTCACACGCATCTAGGGATTGGAAGAGGTCATTGGGTATGGCCATTATCAGAAGTCGCTTGGTCTTCTGAGCGATCTCGTATTTCTCCCAGTCTGTATTAGACCATTTGTCCTTTGTCTTTGGTTTCTCGTACTCAGCAACCTCTGGAGTGTCATCTGTGGCAGGTACACGTGGTACTGTGACCATGGGAACGAACGGAGGATTGTGGATGTAGTAGACCAGTTCTTTTTCATTACCCTCAAATAAATGAATCATTCGTATCTTCCATTGAGGGTACACATCTCTTAGCAGAGTGGGTGGCTTGGTTAAAGAACCAGCAGTGAAGAAGTTGTTTGTGTTTGCCATTTAGAGCAGATTTGTGAATACCAGAAAAACAGAGTATGAACTGAAAGTTTTCAGATGATGTGACAGATACTTTGAAAAGAGTTTATAAGCTTAAAACCTTGAACAATGCACAAAAATGGAAAGATTTAACCAACAAAACAGGTTCTGTTAGTTTACTAAAATCGAACTGGTCGAGAATAGCGGAAAAACAGAGGCTATTTGAAAGATGAAGAACAGGTCAAAATCAGTCCAAGTTTCTACCGAAAAGAGTTGAAATCATTGTCAGAGTGGATCTCTTGATATAGAAAATGAAGGAAGGCTCTAATACCAATTGTTGATCCTGATATTACTCAACAATGATATAAATATCTATTAGTTCAAACAAATAAGTGTGCGGAAGCGTTTTATCTCAAAGATTCACTTTGTTTTGATTGATTAAGAACACCAAGAACACCGAAGGTATGTGAAATATTCTGCTCTAACAGGTGTGTGTGTTGTGCAAAGTTAATAGAAGAGCTCAACATGAGCCTTCTATTTATACTAATCTACAGGGGACAAGTTTTAGACAAGAAGTACTAAGGGTACAAAGACAACCTCGTGGATCTGCAACAGGTACAACGTTAATGTAGTGCGCCGTTTTCTGCTAAGGCTGTAACCCATCAGAGGTTGACATGTGGTGTTGGCAGGGCACGCCTTGTACGAATGATCTTCAGGATCTTCGTACAGCAGAGGCACGTGAGAGGCACGAATGTATTTGTCTTGAACTTCAGATTATCTTCAGTCTTCTAAGTCTTCCTACCACAGAGGCTCTGTCAAGTGTGACAGAGGCTCTGTGGCCTTGTCCTCTGTGAATGTCTTCTGCAGAGTCTTTTCTCGGATCTTTACTCGGTGTCTTGGAAGATGCTCTGTCGATGTTTTACACTTAGCCTATTTTTCAATACTTCTTTACATAGAAGTTGGAGCTAACAAATTTATACTTCCCGGATGGAATTCTTGTTTACCGGATAGCCACCATTATTGACTCACTTTTTAATGCGTGTCATCTTTGACCACGCATACACATACATAGAACACCTAGTTACCTGTTGGTCCCGAAGGCCTATACAAGTTTGTAGAAGGGGGGGGGGGGTTGAATACAAACACACAGATTTTACTTTTCTAAATTGTTTATTGATAAATCATTAACAATTTACAGCTTGTTGCGGAGACAAGATTAAGGATAAACCTAAATCTAAACAAGTTGGAACACTAAGGTTTCTTGCACTAAGAGAGATAAGGAAATTACTAATAATAACCTATCTGAGATAAGAGATTTGAACTTGTCCAGAGTTAGCAAGTTACTTCAAATGAAGTGAGTTCATCTCTTTATATACTGCATGCATTTAATGCAAGTCAGTATATACTTTACACGTGTCATCAGCTGGTTTGTTGCATGTCATTGACCTTGGTTGACAACCTTAGTAGCCGTATGGATGAATAGTGTAGTATCAGAGTGGTTGTACGATTTCAGATTTTCGGAGGTTCTTTTCTGACATTTCGTACGGAGTCGTGCAAGGGTGGTTAAGACAAAAGTACTTTGTACGGAGGATCATGATCAACTTTCGTTGATTCAGCGATTATCATTTTCTATTCAGCGAATGATAAAGTTCAGCGATAGCTGAAGTCTTGTACTTGATACTTCACGTTGAGTGGACAAATCTGAGTCTTCGCTGATCCGCATCAGTTCATTAGGAGACTTGTCGCTGGTTCTTGAGCTTGATCTTCGACTTCAGCGTAGAACCTTTGTTGACGTGAAACTTGTCTTCAGGGATCATAAGTAAACAACTAACTTATCAGCGATCATCATAATGACTGAACAGACTCAGAGCATTAATGATGAACAGTGTTCGCTGAATGGTTAATCTAAAGAGTGAGAGTTCCTATCAGCGGTACTGTAAGATCTTAGTACTTATCAGCGATAGTGAAACTCTGATACATATTGTTTACTTACAATTTTCACTAAGTATATAAGAGAGGGTCATTATCAAATCACTGAGGGTTTGGATCAACAATCTCCCCCTATTTGATTATGACATAGCAACAAAGAAAATTGCTATTTAATGAAAACATAAGGATAAAAAGAACTCATAAAATATTTGTCCCTTTTACTGTTTTCTGGGATCTTTTCAGTACTTATGGAGTAAAGTACGTTCGCTGAAATCTTTCTTTAAAATATTGAATCAGGTTACAATGAAGAACAGAAAGATTACAAGTACAAGCGAAATAATTTACAAGTACAGAAGGATAACTGATACAATAGAGAAAAAGGAGATTATATCAGTTTTCAAAGGGTTCTTCCTTAATGAGAAGTTCATCAAGGGTCTTTTTAGTGGGGATCATCCAGTCAGGAACATTTACTCCTTGATTCTTTAACTTCAGAGCAGCTTCAAAAATCAAGGGCTTCAGGTGTCTAGATTTGATGTCGCGTCTGACTTCACACCAGTGTACGAGATATCTGAGTTGTTCGATGGGAGCGATGTGGAGCTCAGAGACACGTTGAAAGTGAGGATTTTCATCATAGTCTAAGAAGAATATACCATATGGATCACTTACCACTGTGCCAGGGATGAAGGTTTCTCCAGGTGGTAGGGAGGTGTCAAGCATTGAAAGATCAGCATCAGGGCCAAGAACTTCAGCACGAGAGAAACCAATACCTGTTTCATTTCGAATGATTGGACCTGAATCAGAAACTTTCTTTTTCTTAGCAGAGGCTTTCTTCGGTTGAGGAAGAGTAGGAGGAATATCCACAGCAGATGAAAGCAAGTCGATCTGTTTGTTTAAGATCATCTCAACATGGCTTTTGAAATTTGAGCGTGATCCCTGAATGGCTAATTTCGTTTCTAACCATTCAGAGAGACCAAACTTTTCTAATGAAGCAGCATAGAAGGTTTGCTTGGTTTTGTCATCTCTGTAGACATCCACTTCAACAACAGGAACATCCGCGTACATTTTTCCTCTGATGTTGGCTTTGATTATTTTGGATGGTCTTGATCGATAGGTCAGCATTTGTTTAGCCCATTCCAAAGTTGTATCAGAGACCTTTATCTTTTCTCTAACGATTTCTTGAGCATCATCCCAGAGCTGACGTTGAACATCAATGGGAACTCTTTTCAGCTTGGGGTCTTTGATTGATCGTTGAGTAAGCTTGATGGCGTATTCTCTGTCTTTCTCTTCAGCTTCCTTCCTTTCAGCGATAAGGCGTTCAACTCTAAGGTGTTCCTGGTATTCAGCTTTGGAGATTTTGAACTTTGGAGGAACTGAAGGAAGTTGATCACGCCTTAGAATGATTCGCTGATCCTCGAATCGCTTTATTATTTCCTCTCTTCTCTTTTGATCCTCTTCACTCAGCTTTTGAGGAGCTGAGGAAGGTCTGTTTCTGTGCGAGAGAGGTTGTTCTTCTGGTTCATCAGTCTCAGAGATCAAATCTAAGACTGGGATTATTTCATCAGCAGCAGCTGGCTTTATTTGTGAAGTCGCAGTAGTAGAACCTTCAGCGACATCCTCAAACAGGGGAGATGACTAGCTGAAACACAGCGATCTTACAAATAAGAACATGGGTAGAAGAACTTGGGTAGAAAGAGAAAGAGAAATATGTTCAGGTGTAGGCTAGGGTAGTAGAACTTATAGAGGAGGGATGGAGTGAGAGATGTTTAGTGTACCTGACAAATCGGCTTTTCAAGCAAGATCGTCAGATTGTCATCTTCAGCGACGCTTTTGCCTTTGCCTTTCTCAGCGCCAGAGGCTGAGGGATTTGTCTTTGTCCGCTCCCCTGTTGGTTCATTTATTGAAATTCCCTTAAGAGCTTTCCTTGGGGCAGGTTTGACGATAAAGAACTCATCGTCATCTTCGTCATCATCATCATCATCATCATTCTTCTTTGGAGAAGAAGATGGTTCGTTATCAGGGATGTCGATGTCTTCATCATCTTCTGCTTCGTCTTCGAGTTGCTCCCCCTCAGATACAGAGGCGAGCTTCTCGGTTCGCTCAGGGTTTTCATCTCCCTGAGGTCCAGCGATTAGATCTTCATTCTTCTCTCCCCTCATAGATTCATCATGGGAAAGGTCTTCAGCGCTCTTTTCAAGATCCTCAGCGCTCTTCTCCTTGGTATGTCCAGCGCTCTTCTCCCCCTCTTTCTCATGATGACTGGGGGAGGAATGGGTAGACTCTTCAGCTGTGGGAGGCTCTCCGTCTTCTTGGCCAGAGATACCCACACAGCTTTCAATCTTTGCTAATCTGACTTCTAGGCCAGTTATAGCAGGATTGATCTTTTCCAGCTCTTTGCGATCCGTCGTTGTGAAAGTTTCCAATGCAGGGGCAGGGGTCGGTTCAGGAGCTGGAGTATTTGCCTTGTTGAGTAGCTGCTGGATCATCGTTTTCATCTCACCAACGTAGGTCTTTACAGAGCCTAAGTCAGTCTTTACAGCTGACATATCACCCTCTTAGGCTCCAACCGATGTCTTCAGCGTTGTGACGTCGCCAGACATGGAGGAAACAGAGTTTTTGAGTGAGGTGTAATCAGTGTAGATGTCAGCGAGCACTTTGGCGAAATCGCTGAGAGTCTTATCAACAATCTTGATGTCGTCTGTGGAAGCTTTCTTTTCCACCACCGTTGTCAGCTTTGTCAAATTCTCTCCAGCGTTTGTTACAGCTGAAGAGTTGTTGGAAAGAGTAGTGGTGAGATCTGTCAGCTTGGTTTCCACGGACTTCAGAGAGGCGTTGATGTCTCCCAAATTAGGACCTGTAACAGATAAGTACTTGTGAACAAAGGAAAGCTCAGAAGTTTCAGGTTTAGTTACAGTGTATAGGATTTTATTTGTACCTGCAGGATGATTGATGAACTCGTCAAAGTTGCAAGTTCCTGAAAAATGTTCCATATCCTCTTCGAAAGTACGGTGAGGTATGGTGATCTCTGCAGGTCCTTTCTTCATCATTCTTTGAGAAGCTTCAGCTGTGGGTTCTGGAATGATGGCATCTCCAGTGTTCTTTGGAGGAGTGTCCAAGTGAGTGGAGGGAGAAGCGAAGGATAAGAATGGGGTTCGGGTTCTGAGTTCAGCGTTGGAATCGCTGAGAATCACTTCATCAGTCTTTTGAGAGACTGAGGGAGGTTGGGTAGGTTCCAAGTTTCTAACCTTAGCGTTTGGAGACGCTGAAGTCTGGATTGGAGGGATGGCTTGAACGGGTGTGGCAGAGCGTACCACGGAACTTTCCTTCAGCTCTTCAGAATGAGCTGAGGAGTCTTCAGCATGGGATTGCTGGGGCTGCTCCTTGGTTTTCTTGATCCTTTTGGAACCAAGTTGGGTTGAAGAGTGTTTCCTTTTCTTAGAAGGAGAGGATTGTGTGGCCGGGGAATCAGCGATGGGTATTGTCGCTGAAGGAGCCACAGAAGTCGAAGAATTAGGGTTAAGAAGAGAGAGAAGGGTAGAGAGACGTACCTCATTGTCGACAGGTTTGAAATCGAGCACCTTAGGGCCAACCTGAGAAAGTTTCAGGTCACCCTCTTGAGGATAGCTGTCCTTCAGGCCATATTGGAAGATGGCGCTGATGAATCGGGGGTAGGGAACCCATGCAGGTCTGTCAGCAGCAAAATCTACTCTTTGTACTAGGTCATCATAAATGATAGATGCCCAGTCAATATGTAGACCTTTTAGCAGTGCGTATCCCATAGCCTGCTGAGGTTGAGCGGCTTGATCAGAGGAGCCGGTCTTCGCTGTCATGCAGCTGATCAGGTGTGCGAAGATGAAATTCATCTCGCTGGGCATTTTGGACTTCTTTATCAGCGTCAGCTTCTTCTCGGGCTTCTTGTCCCTTCCAGTTTCCCAGATGTAACCCATTGCGTCGAGGAAAGCAATGATTTCTTCTCTGTCAGCATGCTTCTTATGGTCAGGGAATGGAACAAACGGTTTTTCTTTGGTAGCATTGGGAAAGTTCAGGGCTTTTCGAATGATTGCGGGGGTTATCTTAATTGTGCCATACTCAGTATCGCTGAGTATGCAATCGATGGTTTTGGATGGATCTTTGGCGGATGGTAGCTGAGAGTGTCTGGCAGAGTACCAGAACTGGGATAGTAGCAGCTGACTTGCAGGAGGTGTAATGGTCAGGGCTGTTGAAATGCAGCAGTTTTTCAGGAAATTCACAGCATCATCCAGATGTGTGACTTGCTTTCGAGGAGGAAACTCGAGAAGCGCAGAGAGGTTGTTGACCTTGGTCCAATCTAGTTGATCCAGCTTGAACTTAACCTGAGGGGCTTTGATGATTTCCACTTCCTCAGAGTCAGCGGAGATGTTCTCAGCGGTAACATTGATCTTTGAAGTTGCCATTTCTCTGTATTATCAGTTCAACCAAAGATGTTAACAAATAAGAATTATCTTAATGTGGAAAGAAATTTCCATTAAGATGTTTCGAATTTTATCCATTTCATTCAGACAAAAATGTCTTAATGAAGATTAGGGTTTTTCATGATTTTTGTAACGAAATGTAAAACCCCTAAAGTCTTGTATTCCAGTTTCTAAAAAAAACTGAATACGAATGAAGAACAAGTTTAAGATTAAGATTTAAAACTTGAAGAACAACCAAGAAATGGTTGTGTTCATAAAACCATGAAAGAAATGATTTTATTTTTAAGAAGTTCTTTTGTTTGATCTTGTTTAAAACAATGATAAGATCAGAAACAAGTTAAGCATTTGAAAAAAAAGGAACATATTAACCTTGATGTTTGATGAAGAAGATGATGAACAGTTCTTTGAAGATTTGAGAGCACAAATGCAACAGTAATTCTTTTCTTGCGGAGGAAGATTTGATCGCGTAAAAGATAAAATATAAACCAAGAGTTGTTTATATAGAGATTTTAGAGAGAGAAAACCTTGAACGGGAAAAGGTTTTCATCATGACACGGACACGGGTTTGCATTTGATTGGAAGTTTGAACGAAACGTGCAAACGTGTGTCAGAAAGAAATCGTGCCTGGTGTTATCCATTGCAATGACGTCACAACTGTCCTTTCATATTCTTGGTTGTCTCTGAGGTTTTGAAAAACTCAGGGACTCTTTGAAAACATGAAGCACTGAATAGAAATATCTGTGAAGGTTTTAAGAAATTTCAAAAAGTCGCTGTTAAGGAAGAGATATTCAGCGATGCAATTTATTTTGAAATCTTGCATTTACATGCGATATGTCAGAGATAGAAAACATACCTTGATATCAGCGAATCAAGTTTATTTAGAGAGAAGATGATGAAATGGATTATATAAGTTGATTTTATTCTATCGCTGATCAATGTGAACTGCTGAAGGTTTTATCCTTCAAAGTTCAGCATTCCAAGCTCGCTGATGAGAAAGTTGAATCTTGTCTAATCAAGAGGTTTGGTAAATAGATCAGCTAACTGATAATCAGTTGGAATAAAATGAAGTTCTATATCACCATTCATCACATGATCTCTGATAAAATGATATCTGATTTCTATGTGTTTTGTCTTTGAGTGTAGCACTGGATTGTTTGCTATAGCGATGGCACTTGTGCTGTCGCAATAGATTGGAATTTTGGAGAGCTGAAGATCATAGTCTAGTAGCTGATTTCTCATCTACAAGACTTGAGAACAACAGCTTCCAGCGGCTACATACTCAGCTTCAGCTGTGGAAGTGGACACTGAGTTTTGCTTTTTACTTGTCCAACTTACCAGCTTTCCACCCAGGAGCTGACATCCTCCTGTGGTGCTTTTCCTATCCATTTTGCAACCTGCAAAATCACTGTCTGAATAGGCGGTTAGATCGAATCCTGAGTCTTTGGGATTCCAAAGGCCTAGATTCATTGTACCCTTAAGATATCAAAATATTCGCTTTACAGCTTTCATATGAGATATCATAGGTTCAGCTTGATATCGTGCACACACACATGTTGCAAACATAATATCGGGTCGGCTAGCTGTAAGATACAATAGTGAGCCGATCATCCCACGGTACAACGTGACATTGACAGGAACACCCTTTGTGTCCTTATCAAGTGTCAGCGGTGGTGCCATAGGGGTTTTCATAGCTGAACTTTCAGTTAAGTCGAATTTCTTCAGCATATCTTTAACATATTTTCCTTGATTAATGAAAGTTCCTTTTTCAGTTTGTTTAATCTGAAGACCAAGGAAATATGTTAGTTCACCCATCATGCTCATTTTATACTCATCTTTCATTCTATCAGCGAAACGAGTACAAAGCTCAGGGTTAGTAGAACCAAATATAATGTTATCAACATATATTTGAACTAGAATGATATGACCTTTCACTTTTCTAAAAAATAGAGTTTTGTCAATCTTACCTCGCTCAAAATTTTCAATATGGAGATAAGTGGAAAGAGTGTCATACTATGCACGTGGAGCTTGCTTTAAGCCATAAAGTGCCTTGTCCAGTTTATAAACATAACATAGACGCTTAGGATCTAAGAATCCTGGAGGTTGTTCCACATAAACTTCTTCATTCAGCTTTCCATTCAGAAACGCTGACTTAACATCCATCTGATGTACAGTGAAGTTTTTGTGTACAGCATATGCTAAGAAAAGACGAATAGATTCAAGTCTTGCTACTGGAGCAAATCATTCGTCATAATCTATGCCTTCCTCTTGTCTGTATCCCTGAGCAACAAGACGAGCTTTGTTGCGGGTTACAGTACCATGTTCGTCCAACTTGTTTCGATAGACCCATTTAGTGCCTATCACAGTTTTGTCAGTTGGTCTTCGAACAAGTTTCCAAACTTTGTTTCTTTCAAATTCAGTCAGCTCTTCTTGCATAGCGCTGACCTAGTTTGGATCTCTGAGGGCATCATCTATTTTCTTTGGTTCAGTTAGAGAAATAAAGTTAACAAATAAACAAATATTACCTGCACTTCTACGAGTCTGAATACCGGCGTTTGGATCACCAAGAATTTGATCGATTGGGTGATTTACAGTCCATCGCTGAGCCGGAGCATAAGTCGCTGACTCAGTCTGAACTGGAGAAACTGAAGATGAGGCTTCAGCTACTTCTGGATTATTAGCTAAGAGAGGAATGTTTGCATTTGTCACTTCATTCACTGATTGCTGAGAAATAGATAAAATTTCAGAGACATTTGGATCAACTGCAGGTATAGTGTTTATAGGAACAACTGAGACCCAAGATGTTTCAGCTTCACTATTCTGCATATCTGGAATGATAGTAGGACCATCATTTTCTACGGTGTGAGCATGAGGAGTGGGAATATATTCTGAATCACCAAGATGAGAAAACATCCATTGATTCAGTTCTTCTGTATCAGCGTTCGGTTTAGAGTTCGCTGAACGGGATTCGTCAAACGTGACGTGAATAGTTTCTTCTACAGTTTGTCTTCTTCGATTGAAGACTCTGAAGGCTTTGGAAACTGAGGAGTATCCAAGAAAGATTCCATCATCAGCCTTAGGATCAAACTTTCCAAGGGCATCTCTGTTGTTCAGTATGAAACACTGACATCCAAAGATGTGAAGAAAGCTGATTGAAGGCTTTCTCCCATGAAAGAGTTCATAGGCTGTCTTTTTGAATCTTTTAACTATCAGCGACCTGTTTTGCGTAAAACAAGCAGTGTTGACAGCTTCTGCCCAAAACTGAGTAGGCAGGTGAGAATCGCTGAGCATTGAACGTGCAGCTTCAATAATTGTTCTATTTCTTCTTTCAGCGACTCCGTTTTGTTGTGGTGTTCTCACTGACGAAAAGTTGTGAGAAATACCCTTACTCTCAAGGAAGGAATCAAGAGAACTGTTTTTGAATTCAGTTCCATGATCACTCCTTATTGAGCGAACAGTCATATTGTTCAGAGTTTCCATCTTCCGAACAAAGGTGATGATTTCTTCAGGGGTGTCACTCTTAGAACGGAGAAACATTACCCAAGTGAAGCGAGAGAATTCATCAACCATGACCAACGTATATTTCTTTCAGCGATGGATTGTTTGTTAACAGGGCCAAACAAATCCATATGGAGTAGTTGTAGAGGAGATGACACTGAGGAGACTTGCTTTGACTTGAAGCTTGCCTTGGTCTGCTTCCCTTTTTCACACGCTGAACATAAAGACTCTTTGGCGTATGAATGCTGAGGTAGACCAGTGACTAACTCTTTGGAGGAAAGAGTATTCAGTGTCTTGAAATTTAGATGAGAGAGCCTCGTGTGCCATAGCCAGTTGACATCAGAAGATGCCTTTGAGAAGAAACAGTAGTTCAGTGGTTGTTGAGTCCATGTTTATTACATAAACATTTTCCAAACGATAACCGCTGAGAGCTATATTCTCCTTTTTGTCAGAGACAAAGCAGGATTCCTTAGTATAAATTACTTTGTTATCCATGTCGCAAAACTGACTGATGCTTAGAAGATTATGCTTCAGCCCTTCAACATATGCGACTCTTCTGAAGGAGGTTGTACCATTTGAAAGTACACCATACCCTCGGGTGTGTCCTTTTCCATTTCCACCAAAAGTCACAGAGGGACCCTTCTCTTCCTTGTATTCAGCGAGCAGGTTTTTCTTTCCAGTCATGTGTCTAGAGCATCCGCTATCGAGATACCAGATACCCTTCTTAACCTGCATTTACAAAGGAAGATTAGTTTATCTTGGGTACCCACTTAACCATGTATACACGTTTGTCAGTGGAAGTAGTTGGAATGGAAGGTTCAGCGGTCTTCGCAGCATTTGAAGATTCAGCTTTGTCTTTCTTCACTTTGGTTAATTTCTTAACCTCAGTGGTAGAATTCACCTTGACCTGAGTTGCACCGGGGTTGGTCTTCTTTGCCTTGGGGGCAATCTTCACCTTAGCTATCTTTTCAGCTTTGGTGGCTGTGGGGCACTTACTAGCAATATGATCAGTGAGTCCACAGTGATAACATTTCCTATAGCTAAAAGTAGTTCTAGGACCATTTGTATGCTGAGCTTTTAATTTCGAATTAGAAGTGCCAGCACCATGTAAACTATTGGCTTTAGAAATGGGACGAACACTCAGTTCTTCAGATTTCTTACCAAGGACATCCACTCTGAGTCTAGGAGTAGATCGCTGAATAGATCCACGCTGAATAAATCCAGAGATCTGATTTCTAGATCCAGAGGGGTAGGTCACTGAGGCTTTAGAAGCATTCAGCTTTGGTACTAAGGTACCCTTCTGAGGATTTTGATAAATAACAATTCCTTTACCTTTGTCTTTAGAGACAGAGGTAGGTTTTGAATAAACCATTTTCTCCTTACCTTTTGAGGAGGTAGGAGTTTCCTCAGGGATTGGTGTAAAGGACGAGGAGCACTGAGATGATGAAGTGTCAGCGACTGAGGATACGAACGTTCCAAATTTAAGCATTGAACGTTCAGTGGTTGGTTTTGGAGTATCATATTTATAACCCAGACCACGTTTATCACTCAGAGGAATCTGAGCCTTAATTATCTCAGTGATCTTTGTTGAAGAATTACACCATCCTTCAACAGTAGCTTTTTCAGCCTCTAATGCAGCGATAGCTTCTTCTCGTTCGATTTTGACTAGCTGATTTAAATATACTTGATCTTTAAAATCTTCTTCAATTTTAAAAAGCTTTTCTATTTGAAGATGACAGTTTTTAAGCTTTTCAGCGAGATCAAGGTTTTGGTTTTCAACCACAGTTTTGCCGTTCATGGCTTCGTATAAACTTCTAGTCAAGAGATCGATATTACGGAGACTATCAGCTTCATCAATATTTGCAATATTGGTAAAGAAAGAAGGTGATACCTGAATAGCAGAGGTTGAAGTGGAGGGAATGTCTGAACTTTCTTCCTCATCTTCAATCTTGGCCATGAGACATTGATTTGCTTCATCATCTTCAGAATCAGATGATGATGCTTCTTCATCAGAAGCAGCCCAATCATAGTCAGCCATCAGGCCTTTTCCTTTCTTCTTAAAGCTTTTCAGCTTCGCATATTTGTCTTTCAGCTTTGAGTATTTGTCATCTTTATTCCTTGGAACAAAGGATTTCTTTGTAAAAGCTGAGGGTCTAGAAACTTTCTTAGACCTGCACTCGTTAGCAAAATGTCCTATCTTTTCGCAGTTAAAACAAGTAGCAGTAGCCTTATCAACAAAAACTGATGATTTAGGCTTGTCAGCTATGGAAAGAGGTTTGTTCTTTCTAAACATTTTCTTCTTGGCAAATCTCCTGAACTTTTTGGTTAGGAGAGCCAAGGATTCATCATCTGAAAAATCAGAATCTGATGAACTTTCAGAGTTACTCTCTAACTCAGTGATAGTGACCGAGGGTCGCTGAGTAGAAAGTTCCTCTGAGATTAAAGCAACAGGGGTGCTTTTGGAATCCTTTACAAGATTCTTCTTAAGATGGCTTGATTGCTCATGATTCAGCAACGTGCCATATAAGGTAGCAAGGGTCATTGATCTTAGATCCTTTGACAGCTTGAGACACATGGAATAATTGTCCCAGCTTTCAGGTAAACATTCTAGAAACTTTGTCAGCACTTCAAAGTTAGAATATTCCTTACCAACAGTTTTCAGATCTATAATTAAACAATTAAAACGTTGGTGAACTTCAGAGAGAGTTTCATTCTTACCATAAATGAAGCTTTGGTATTGTCTTACCAGGTTGATCTTTCTTGAGTCCTGGACTTTAGACGTTCCTTCATACTGAACACATATTGTGTCCCACATGGCTTTTGATGTTTTTAGATTCATGACGGAATGGTAGACTTCGTCAGGAAGAGCCATGGATAGTATGGATCTGGCTTTTGTATCTATAGCTACTTTCTTCTTATCTTCGTCAGTCCATTGATGGATTTCTATAGGTACCAGCCTTTCTGGAATAGCAGGTCTATTCTCAGTGCCTGGAACTGCAGCATCAAATCTTACAGGGATGAATGGACCATTCTCAATATAGTAAGGCATAGTAGGGTCTACACCTTCTAAGAAGAGTGTCATCCTATTTTTCCATAAGTTGAAGTTATCTCTGGAAAATCTAGGGGGTTTTGCAAGAGAACCATTGTCTATATAATTTGTGTTTGTATTGGTGGCCATTTTCAGATAATAGCAAGGAAGAGAAATATCTTAGATTAGATCTTGTTTATGAGATTAAACAAATCTGCTCTGATACCACTTGTTGGTCCCGAAGGCCTATACAAGTTTGTAGAAGGGGGGGGGGGGGGGGGGTTGAATACAAACACACAGATTTTACTTTTCTAAATTGTTTATTGATAAATCATTAACAATTTACAGCTTGTTGCGGAGACAAGATTAAGGATAAACCTAAATCTAAACAAGTTGGAACACTAAGGTTTCTTGCACTAAGAGAGATAAGGAAATTACTAATAATAACCTATCTGAGATAAGAGATTTGAACTTGTCCAGAGTTAGCAAGTTACTTCAAATGAAGTGAGTTCATCTCTTTATATACTGCATGCATTTAATGCAAGTCAGTATATACTTTACACGTGTCATCAGCTGGTTTGTTGCATGTCATTGACCTTGGTTGACAACCTTAGTAGCCGTATGGATGAATAGTGTAGTATCAGAGTGGTTGTACGATTTCAGATTTTCGGAGGTTCTTTTCTGACATTTCGTACGGAGTCGTGCAAGGGTGGTTAAGACAAAAGTACTTTGTACGGAGGACTTCATGATCAGCTTTCGTTGATTCAGCGATTATCATTTTCTATTCAGCGAATGATAAAGTTCAGCGATAGCTGAAGTCTTGTACTTGATACTTCACGTTGAGTGGACAAATCTGAGTCTTCGCTGATCCGCATCAGTTCATTAGGAGACTTGTCGCTGGTTCTTGAGCTTGATCTTCGACTTCAGCGTAGAACCTTTGTTGACGTGAAACTTGTCTTCAGGGATCATAAGTAAACAACTAACTTATCAGCGATCATCATAATGACTGAACAGACTCAGAGCATTAATGATGAACAGTGTTCGCTGAATGTTTAATCTAAAGAGTCAGAGTTCCTATCAGCGGTACTGTAAGATCTTAGTACTTATCAGCGATAGTGAAACTCTGATACATATTGTTTACTTACAATTTTCACTAAGTATATAAGAGAGGGTCATTATCAAATCACTGAGGGTTTGGATCAACATTACCATCTCTGCATAATTTTAGTTTCTCATTCCATGTTATAACATACACACATATGCATGCATTTAATATTCTCGCGTGTGTCCTCCATATATGCATACATTTAGATCAAAAGCTTACACATGTCTTTGCCATGCATACATATCACGCTTAATTTGTTTTATTTTAGGGTTGGCCAATTTTTTTCTGTTTTAATTATTATCTGTTGCATAAGTCTTTCTCTCAATCTATCGCATGGTTTGATTGGAAAGTTTTGATCGGCAAACTCAATTTCGATTTTTTACACCTATATATCGCACGAAGTCGTCACGTTTTTTGTTAATCACACGGATCTGATCGGTACCCGAGTTACCACACGTCTCGTGATTGAGAATTTTAACGGTAAGTTGCAAAGTTTTAACGATTGGTTTGCGATTATTTGTGACGTTTTGTGGAATTTTTACCGTTAATTTGAGATTCTTTTGTGACGGTTTGAGACTTTGCTCTTATGACGGTTATCACTTTATGTGATTTACTTCACCATTATTGATCTAACCGTTTGCATTTCTCTTGCAGGATTCATTCTCGAAGCTTGACTCTGTTCGTTTAAAGTTAATAATCATATTTTAAATTTTAAAACGAATTTATTTTATAGATTTGTTTTTCTGATTTAATTTTTGATTTCTCTTCCGCATTAATTTTTTATTCTTCAAAGTAACACCGATCATCGATCAAATGTTTCAGGTAACAATGTTTCAGAAATATCAATTATGGATTAGTTCTGAGAAACTCGCTAAATCTGAAGAAAAGGCAACAATATTAGGGTCTGAAAACACTGAGCTGAAAAGGAAGATTACTGATTTGCCATCACAAGACGAGATAAAGGCACTTGAAGAGAAAGGAAAACTCTTGAACTGTGAAAACCTTGAGCTTAAAAGTAAACTAACTACTTTTGAAAAGGTATTTGAAAAAGAGAAAGAAGGTTTTGCAAAGGAAAGGCAATTGCTGATACAAAAACAATATGATTTTTCAAAGAAATCTATTGAAGAGAAGAAGAGTCTTGAACTTATATGTCTAAAACTTTCAACACAGATCTTCGACTTTGAAAAAATTCTAATTTTAGAAAGAGAGAAGTTTGAATTTGAACGCAAATCTTTTACTAAAAAGAATGGAGAACTTTCTTTGAACATAACTGATTTGGAGAAAGAATTAGACGTTCTAATCAAAGAGTCTGAGAAGAAGAAAGTTGAAGGTTTTTGGGCAAAAAGTTTGAATGATGATTTTGCAAACGAGAGAAAGATCTTTCAGTTTGAGATTTCTAAGCTTACAAAGAAATGATCTGTTTTGTCAACTGACATTATGATAGAGAAGAGGCTAAAATCTGATCTCCAAAAGGAGCTAGATCTAATGCTCGAGAAGAAAAAGATTTTGTTAAACAATGACAACGAACTTGAAGCCAAAAACTCTAATGTTGAATCACCCAATCCTGCTAGTCCAGATTCTATTGATCAGTCTCTTTACGATGATTCAGCTAATTCAGTTCTAAGACTGCTTCAAGTTCTATCCACAATAATGTTTCTTCAAAGACCCACATTAGATCAAATAGCTCTTCAAAAGATCGGATCCGTACCTCTAATCTGTTTTATGACCCTATAATTGACAAATAAGATAATCAATCTTTCAAGAAAGTAAACATGGTTTGGAGAGCTAAAGGATCCACTCCTGCTCCAAACCATTTGTCTCTGTTAAGAGTAACAAGAACAACAAAGCTTTCTACACTAAACCTTTTGTGAAAACTGATCGTGTTTACTCTGTTAATCAGCTGATCAGCTTATCTATACATAAGCTGTGTTGTTCTTATTGTGGAACAAGTGAGTTTGTGAATAAATACCGTGCTAAGTATTGGTATGGTACTTATAGTATTCCTGGTCCTCATAAGGCATCTAATCATCAAGGATCCATCAAAGGGTGGATACCAAAATCCTTTTAATCTGTCTTGCAGGAATGTCATGTGCGTTTTAATTCAAATTATTCACATCACACGACGAACATTCAAAGACTATGCCAATTTTGAGGGGGGGGGGGGGTACTGTCTTATGAAAGGTAAGAGAACTCTAACTGAATTCAAAAACCGTGGTAATTCATTCTGGATAACTTACTTGTGTTTGTTATTCTCCAATTTTAAATTCCATGATTGCTACGTGTCATTTTTTCTTGACTTAGTTATTTCCATGTCTCACATATTCGTTGATTTTTCGATGGAAATACACTCGTTTGAAATTCCTAGTTGTTTTCCAAGATCGCTATTTCTTGCAAATGATTCAATTCTTTTCTGATATATTAATTGTGACTTGTTCTTCACAATTAAACTTTCTAATCATTGTTTCATTTTTGAAATATCATGTGCTTACTGAGTCATTCTGTTTAGCGCTTTAATTTGTTTCTTGAAAATCTGGTATTTCAACTATGACTTCTGATCAACTCAAATCAGGACTCGTTCTTAAATGATTTGACTTCTAAACACCTCAGTTTAGAACTCGTACTTCACTGATCACTTAACAGATTTATTTTATACGTGCAATGAGTGTTAGGATTTTTATCGTTTCTATGGTCTATCCAGAACCGGAAGGACCTACCCAAGAAACACATCCAATTATAGACAACAGTGATGCATCTAGATTGATAGATGAGTTCGGAGTGAAAAGAATATGGTGAGGATGTGACAGGACTTAAAAGAATTATTGGTCCTTACCAAACCGAGTCAGTTATCCGGGTAACCACACAATCTATTCATTCTCGTTCTTTGGAGATGAATATTGAAACATACATGGACCCAGTGTCGATAACTCGTGTCACCCCACCCAGCCACTCAAGTATCTCATAAAAGATGCTTGTTTCATAACTGCACAGAGATTTAGCACATTATCTATCTATTCCTCACTCGGATGTCTTAGATATTGAAAAAGGAAGACACCAGCTCCGGTCTCTGAACTTCATATTCTAATCACTGAGTCAATTGATTTTTAACTTGAGTCCCAAGTTAAATCAATATTTGAGCCTGACAGATGTTATTGATTTCTTTCACACAAGCACGAGTCTTTGTGACTCCAATTGCATATCTTCGTGATGTTGTCGGAACAGTTTGAGAAGTAATTTTTAATATCTTACTTCAGTGATAACTGGAAGTCCTATCAGAGATACCCCGTTGCTAACTCTGAACATAGGCCACACAATTATTCTTAATTGTTGTGATAACAGTTACTTTTGTGTTTCTGTGTTAAATGTTTACCCCATTCTGGTTACTTACTGTTTTGATCTAGAATTTTTGCTACTCGTCATTGTTGTCATTGAACATACATGATGCTCTGGATGATCCTACTCATCATGAGGGGGAGAAAGAGTACAGATTCAAAGACGCTGAATATCAAGTTGAGGGGGAGTTAGCAAAAGCTGAGGGGGAGTAACTGTTGATTGATTAGTTCCGTTATTTGGTCAGTTCCGAAATCCGAAAAGAGTTCAAAGTGCATACAAGTGATCAATGTACTTACAAGTGATCAACTCTTCTCATCGTTTATCAAGTGGTGTTCGCTACAATTCAGTATTTCCTCCTTCAAAGATACTACTTCTACAAGTTCTTAGAGTTAAAAGCCAATTCAACTCACGGCCAATTCAACTCGCAGTTCAAAGACTGATTCATTGAAGACCAAGAGCTTTATTCAAGGGGGGGGGGGGGGGGGGGGCGCTGAAAAGACATGAAGATAAGCAACATCATTGCATTTCAAATATTCTAAAGGAAGAGAAGTTCAAGACCTGAAGGTTTCAAGACCGATTTTTCTTTATATATCTTTAGGGGAGATTGTTAGGACCATAAATGTCCTACATATTAGAAAGATATATAAAGAATTAAATAGAGCTTAATTAGTTTAAATTATTATTGTAAAAGCCCTTAATTGTGTTTATTTGGCTTATTTGTGTTAATGGGCTTGGGCCTTGGTTGTAATAGGTCCAAGTATATAAGGATTGTTTCCTTTAGAATTTAGGTTAAGGTTAATCACTTTTAGTTTATGAGCTTAATAGTTGAGAGAGAGATAGTTGAGAATATCATTCCAATACTTGTAACTATCTTGAATCACTCAATAAGATTAATCGTTTCGTTTTATTCGTTGTTACCTGATCAAACTGGGAACTCACAATAATCTGCAAAATCAGATGAAAACTTGGTACTCATTGAACATGAGTCCGAATTGGTTAGATGTATCTCAGTTAATCATACTTTCTCTCCCTTTAAATTAGAATATAAATAAACAAAAGTACACATGCTCCCCCTCAATATGTTAAAAGAAATCAGAAAAATGCCTAAGTGTTCAACATACCGAGTTTGCTGATTAAAAAGTTAAACCTTTTTTTATCTAAAGATTTTGTGAATAAGTCAGCAAGCTCAAGTTCTGTTGGCACAAAATGTATTTCAATAGTTCCCTTTTCCACATGATCTTTAATAAAATGGTACCTGACATCGATGTGCTTTGTCTTGGAATGTTGCACCGGATTTGCCGTTATAGCTATTGCACTCTTAGAGTCACAAAGATTGGGATCTTGTTCATGACGTAGCCATAATCTTTCAGTTGTGTCTTCATCCAAAGCACTTATGAACAATAGCTTGCCACGACAACGTACTTCTCTTCCACAATAGATGTTGAGACACAGTTCTGCTTCTTTGAAGACCAACTTACTAGTTTATCCCCTAAAAATTGGCATGCACCTGGTGTGCTTTTCCGATTCAATCTATTTCCTGCATGATCTGCATCTGTGAAAGCAATTAGCTCAAACCCCGAATCCTTTGGATACCAAAGGCCCAAATTTCTTGTGCCTTTGAGATACCGAAGGATCCGCTTAACAACAATAAGGTGAGATTCCTTAGGATTTTCTTGAAAACGAGCACAGAAGGATGTTGCGAACATTATATCGGGTCTACTCGCCGTGAGATATACCAAAGAACCAATCATACTACGGTAAAGCTTTTGATCAACTGATTTACCTGTTAAATCAGCATCCAAAAGTCTACCAGTAGCCATTGGTGTTTTCATGATGGAGGTAGAATTTAAATCAAATTTCTTGAGCATGTCATTTATATATTTAGATTGATTTATAAAAAGGCCCTCTTTTGATTGTGTTACTTGTAAACCAAGGAAAAACTTTAATTCCCCCATCATGCTCATTTGAAAATGAGTTTTCATGACATTTCAAAATCAACACACATTTTAGGGTTTGTAGAACCAAAGATAATGTCATCAACATAAATCTGTACTAATATCAAATCATCGCCTTTCTTTTTAAGAAAAAGAGTTGTGTCAATAGTACCTTTGGTGAAACCGGATTCAAGTAGGTGTATTGTTAGAGTTTCATACCATGCTCTTGGAGCTTGTTTGAGTCCATAGAGAGCTTTGTCCAAGACATAGACATGGTTTGGAAACTTTGGATCCACAAAGCCTTCGGTCTGACTCACATAAACTTCTTCATGAAGAACTCCGTTGAGAAATGCAGATTTTACATCCATTTGGAATACCTTCAGGTTCTTATGGGCCGCGTATGCTAAAAATATTCGAATCGCTTCGATCCTTTCCACTGGTGCATAGGTCTCATCATAGTCTATACCTTCTTGTTGGTTGTAACCCTTTGCGACCAGTAGAGCTTTATTTCTAACAATAATACCAGCTTCATCCTTCTTATTCCTAAAGACCCATTTGGTTTCGATTATGGTCTTATCCTTAGGACGCTTCACCAAACGCCACACTTCGTTGCGCTTGAATTCATTCAACTTTTCTTGCATCGCATTAATCCAATTTGGATCTTCTAATGCCTCAGATGCTTTTTTGGGTTCGATTGAGCTCAGAATGTTTACATACAAACACTCGTTTGATGTAGCAGATCTTGTCTTCATACCATCTGTGATGTCACCAATTATGTTTGCGGGTGGATGTGCCTTTGTCTACTTTAGTCTACTTGGGAGAGTTTCTACATCAACTCAAGTATTTGACTCATCGTTTTCATCTAAAACAACAATTATGTCTTCACTTGATTCTGTTGAAGGTATCGTAGTTGGTACCGGCGATTCAACTTCAGGTGCTTGAGGTTCAGGCGTAGAATCATTTGATGTAGTTTCAGAAACTGGATCATTCCATTGAATCACTGGTTCCGAAATTGTAACTGGTGTAGATTCAGTTGGTTTTACGTCTGTGGCACCTGATGTTGTAGCACCAACTTCTTCAGAAGAACCAAACATATCAGCACTTGTCTGTCGTGTGATTGCATTTATGGACGTAGATGGTTGTTCGATATCTGCACAAATGTCCATAAAATCATCATAGAACAGTAAATCAAGTTCAGAATTATTATAATTGTTAGAAAGAACAGAATTATTTGACTGGTTTGGCACAGGTTCTGCTCCTTCTTGAGTAGAAGCTTGCGGTTGTAGTCCGAGTCCTGAACTGCTTTGTCTAGGAGTCTAAGTCATATGTTCATCAAAGGTTACATTGATGCTTTCAATGACCTATTTCGTTCTTTTGAGGTAGATCCTGTATACCTTAGAAGTCAAGGAATATCCAATGAAAACACTTTCGTCAGCCTTTGTTTGAAACTTTGTTAATGGTTGTCTATCTTTTAGCATAAAACACCTGCATCCAAACACACAGAAAAATTTTATATTAGGCTTTCGATCATTAATGATTTCGTGTGCATTTTTATTCAAACGCCTGTTAATTAGAGTCCTGTTTTGAGTAAAACAAGCCGTTGAAGCTGGTTCCGCCCATAGACTTCGTGGAAGTCCAGAATACGCCAACATAGTGCGAGCCGCTTCTACAAGCATTATGTTCTTTCGTTAAACGACTCCGTTTTGTTGAGGAGTCATTGGTGCAGAAAAATTGTGAGAAACTCCTGCTGAATCAAGAAATGATTGTAGAGTAGCATTCTTGAATTTTATGTCGTTATCGCTCCGTATCTTTTGCACAGAACGTTGCATAAGAACTTGTATTTTCTTGATGAACTTTATGATCAGTTCCGGCGCTTCAGACTTTGAACGAAGAAATTCCACCCAAGTATACCGTGAGTACTCTTCAACCATAACCAAAATGTACTTTTTGCCTCCCATTGACTGAGATCTCATAGGGCCACATAGATCCATATGAATAAGCTCTAGATAGTTAGTGCAGTTGGACTGAGTCTTGGACTTGTGAGACACATGTTTCATTTTGCCCATTTCACAAGTTGGACATACATAAACTTTGTCGATCTTCAGTTCTGGCAATCCTAACATCAGTCCGCTACTTCTTAGCTTATTAATATCTCTGAAATTCTGATGTGATAACCTCCGATGCCACAACCAACTTTTTTCGATTGAAGACTTTGATACTAAACAAACTTGTTTAGATGCCACTAAAGTCGGGGAGTCAGTTATGTAGAGATCTCCACATCTGTTTGCTCTGAAAATTTCTGTGCCCGATGGATCCACAACACGACAAAAATGCTTGATGAAATTAACATTGCAATCTCTGTCACAAAGCTGACTTATACTTAACAAATTATGACCAAGCCCCTCCACGTGCAGAACCTTTTCAATGGAGATCGTGTCATTTTTCAATGTTCTGTGACCTCTGATATAGCCTTTTGTGTTATTGCCAAATCCAACTTATCCTCCAGGATGTACATTATAATCATGCAATATGTGCTTGTACCCTGTCATGTGTCTCGATGCTCCGGAATCTATGACCCACACATGACAGTCCTGAAATACAAATTACCTCATCTTAGGTACCCATATCAGTATGGTTCCTTTCTTGTTAGTACGAATCAGTTTATTTATCTCAGTTGTAGAACCATGAATTTTTCCTTTAAAACTTAGTTCTGGTTGTGAAGTTGGTTTGTTAATTTGATCTTTAGGAACCCATTTCCAAACCATATTCACATCAACTGATTTTATTTATTTCTTCTTTGTTTCTTTTTAAGACCAAAACCAAACATTCTGGCCGAATGATTAGTTGAAGATTTTGATGAGGAGTTGGAAGTATTAACACTTTTTGACTTTTTATCCTTAGAAACTTTGCGATTTAGCAAGAAATAGTTGTCCCAACAATGAGCACAATGTATTCGTCGTTTTGCTTGTGTCAACAATTTAAAATTTGAAATTTCAAAATTTTATTGACACCAGCTTTGTAACCATTACAAGAATGAGTACAATTTTCCTTATTGAATTGAATACATTTCTCAGAATTGAAACTTCTATTTTGACTAGAATCACTCCGTTTCTTCAGATCCAAGAACTTTTCTTCATCCACTTCTGAAAATGAAGAGGAAGGAGTGTTAGAGCATTTAGATTTAGGAGAATCACTTGAATAAAATTCAGATTTTGTACTTGATGATTCCCCTTTTTCATGAACGCTATACGGTTTTTCATTTGTGTCAGAACTTAATTCAAATAAAGAATTATCAAAACACACAAATGATGATTTTTCATTTAAAGTTGATTCTTTTGTTTGAAAGTTGATTTCTTTGATAGAACTTTTGGCTTTAGCATCAACTGAACTTGAAAATTTATTTTGATTTTTGCATTTGCATTGATTTGAAGAATTTTCTTTTGCATTTGAATCCTTAGATTTTGACAATTCAAATATTTGGGATTCAAGACATCGAATCTCAATCTGAAGATTAAGATTCACTTTTAGACTATGTTCCAAATCCATCCTAATATTTTCATTATCATCCTTTAATTTTTCAAATTGCAATTTGATTTTCTAAATCAACAATTTTAATCAGTGTAGAATCAAGATCAGGAAATTCAGAATTAGTCTCATGAACAAACTCCTTTTTAACAGAATCTTCTTGTATTTCAGACTTCTTTTCATCAAAAGATTCAGATTTGTCCGAGATAGGTTCTTCATTTTTAACATTTGAATTGTTAACCTCAGATTCTTTTGAAAATAATAAATTGAACTCAGTTAATTCAACCTTTTTGGTTTTATAACTAGAATTCAATTCACCATATTTAAAATTTGTTGTATTAAATCTGGGTTTTTCTTCGGAACCTTTCTCTTTCTTATATTTCTCTTTTTCAGAAATCGGAGTCGAAATATTTTCAGATTTTGTAAAAACTTCTGATATTTGAGGTATTTCTTTTGAAATATTTTCTTTTAAACCTTCACCCAATTTTTCAAGAGTATATAAATTTTCGGGTGCTTTCTTCAATACCTCAACATCAGAGAGACCTAGTCCCATTTTCAGATTATAAAATCTTGTATCTTTTGGGTTGCTAGTCAACAATTCAGAGTTTGCTCAGTTTGACCTCTTTTGATGTTCAAATCTTATAGTTGCTTTATTTTAGCATAAGCTTCAGTTCTTTCATCGGAAATAACT
Organism: Saussurea involucrata; assembly: GCA_033807775.1. Lineage (NCBI taxonomy): Eukaryota > Viridiplantae > Streptophyta > Magnoliopsida > Asterales > Asteraceae > Saussurea > Saussurea involucrata. The sequence continues at coordinate 49,755,554 of CM066317.1, read as the reverse complement.
TTGAGTTTAAATTTTAGATCAATGTTTTCATCACTAATCACTCTCATCTCCTTTTTCAATTCAGAAAGTTTTGATTCAAGTACCATATTTTTAGTCTTAATAACTTCTTTCTCCTTTTCTCTATCCTCCGCTAGACATTTGTAAAGAAGTGCTTCGTCTTGATATCTTAATAAGGAACTTTTTTCAAGATTGAAATTATTTTGCATTTTGTCAAATTCCTTTTTCATTTGTTTAGTTCCTATATCAAGTTCAACATTTCTTCACTTTCAGAATATTCAGATTGAGGATCATTATCAACAGAATTATCAGAAAAGTTTGAAAGAGATTGTACCTCAGATTTATGATCGTCTTCATCAATGTTGGCCATTACGCAATACTTTACCTCAGTAAAGTGAGCCTCCTCTTCATCTGACGAGTCTTCCAACCAAATTTATTCTTCGGCTAACACAGCTTTTCCACTTTCTTTAGCCTTCACAAGTTGTGCCTCTCTTTGATAGTACTCGTAGTTTTTGACCTTTTTGTGCTTGCAATCACGAGCAAAGTGACCAAGTTTTCCACAGTCAAAGCAATTCTTGTCATCTCTTTCTTTCTTCTCTTCTTTCTCTTTTCTCTCTTCTTTTTCATCCTCTTTCTCCTCTTTCTATTCTCTTCTTTTCTCAAATTTCTTGTACTTGTCAGCCTTGTAGTATGCAAGTTTGCTCTTTAAGTAGAAGTTTTTCCTTCCAAACCTTTTATGGAACTTGTTAGTAAGCAAGGCCAACTTATCTGCAAACTCAGATATATCATATCCAGAACTTTCATCGTCCTCTTCATCAGAACTCTTTACATGCTTGCCAAAATCAGAAATCAGTGCTTTAGGTTTAACTCCATGTTTTTATTCTTGTTCTTCAACTCTTTCACTTTATCGTCATGCTGACTGAGAATACTGTAGATGTCACTTAATTTTTCGTCGTCCATGTCTCTTGACATCTGAAGTTGAACTGAAAATAAATCCCATTCTGGAAGGAGGTTCTTTACAAACTTATAATTGATCTCCGATTCTGACTTTTCAACACCATTTCGCCTTAGATCATTCAAGTTAATGTTGAATCTATTGTAAGATTCCTTCAAAGATTCACTGTTCTTTGCCTTCAACCCTTCGTAAGCATTGATGCTTTGGTTTCTTTTGGTTATAATGGATTTTTGCGACCCTTCCAACTGTCTTTCAAGCTCATCCCATATTTCTTTTGCCGAATCCCGACTATCTACCTGGTTGTAGATATCGTTTGGCATTTCCATTGTCAAGTATGTTAGAGCTTGTTCATCAATTGCCGTTAACTCCTTGTCATTTACATTGAAATACTGATAATCTTTGTATATTATCCTTGGCGGAATGTAAGGAGTTGTAGGAGTAGCTCTGCAAGAGGATCAGTCATAATATATGATCTATGAGGTCCATTGGTGATTGACTTCATCAAATCTCGGTTCTGATTGTTTAGAAACTGAGTCATCCTCTTCTTCCATTGAGGATACTCATCCATTTGGAGCACTGGAGGTTTCGATTTAGATCCCATACTGAGTAGATCTCTAGACATCTTTACAAATTACTAGATTGTGGATCTTTCAGAAAATCAGACATAGTGTATAAGATACACTTGGAAAAACTTGAAAAACTTCTTGCCTGGACAAACTTCTCGCAACTCACTGAAGTGAACAATAACTTCTCGCAACAGCCTAGATACGAGTTCCTGACTTCTCGCAACACGCCCGATGCGAGTTCCACACTTCTCGTAACAAACTGATACGAATTCACAACAACTCGTAACAAACTAAAATCTACAGTGACTTCTCGCAACAGCCTTGATGCGAGTTTAGCACCTCTCGCAACTAACAGATACGAACTCTTCACTACACGCAACAAACGGGATGCGAGTTATGTCCTTCTCTTATCTAACAGATACGAGTTCCTCACAACTCGTAATAGCCTTGATGCGAACAATAAGCTATTCGCAACAAACTGAATGCGAATTCTTCACAACTCAACAAACTTAATACGAGTTCTTTGCTACTCGTATCAAACACAATGCGAGTTCTTAACTTATGATGCTTGCGAGTTCTATATGAGTCTTGCGAGTTCTTCAGATCTTGCGAGTTCTTCACAGAGAAACACAATTTTATCCCTAAGAACTTCAATTCTTGATCAATTTCAATGAAACTTTGCAGATTTGTTCGAAAAGTGATTACGAGCACATTTGTAGTTATCTCCAACGACTAATTCTTCCTAAATCACAGAATTCGATAAAGAAACAGCGAGATAAACTTTTTCGAACAAAAATGTGTAAAAACCTCAAATTCTTTTAATTTGGACAGAATTAGGTGAAATCCTTTGAGTCAAATGAGTTTAGGATGATAAAATGAAGGCTATGAACACGAATTTCGATCCTAATTGTCCAAAATGAAGAAATTCGATTTTTTTTGATGTAACAGTATGCGAGTTCTTCAAAAATCCAAGAAATCTTTCAAAAATCCATCAAAAATCTGTCTGAATCTTCTGTATGTGCTCTGATACCAAATGTTAATCCCAAATCTAGTTTAAGTAATCAAAGTATGAGATAGAATCTAGAGAGAGAAAGTGTTTGTCCTCCATATATTCTCAAAGTAGTAAAATGACAAAGTTACATCAAAATAACAAAGGGACTTTCTTTATATAGTAGGTCCATGACACTCCTATGCCTCTACTAGAAAGTCAATATACAAAGTAATAAAGTCAACATGACTTGATAACTACAATTGAGTACCCTACCAGAAACTATTCATGTCATCTTTGACGAATCCCGTTCAGCGAACTCTAGACCTTCTACTAACAACGAAGAACTCAATCAGTGGATGTTTTCTCACTTTGGGGATTCAGAAGCTAATCATAATCCTGACCCTCAGGTCAATAATCCAATCGCTAATGATGATCCTATCATCATTCCCAGCATGCAGACAAGTGAAGCTAATTCCTCCTCATGGGTTTTACTTATTCCCATCAACACTATGCCTGCTTCTGAACCATCAACTTCTAATATTCCATCTACTTCTCAACAACCAGTGAATGAATTTTCATCTGAACCTCTACCTATCTTGCCTGAATTACCTAAGATCGCTAAAGCTCTTCTTCAGCACATCTAGTAGTTCACTCTGAGTTAGTGGCTCATGCTCCTGCTCAGCGATGGACTATAAATCACCCCATTGATCAGATTCTTGGTGATCCAAACGCAAGTGTTTAGACTCGACACAGTTCAGGTAACATTTGTTTATATGTTAATTTTAGTTCACTAACTGAACCAAAGAAGGTTGATGATGCACTCAGGGAACCAATCTGGGTCAGTGCTATGCAAGAAGAGCTGACTAAATTCGAAAGAAACAAAGTTTGGAATCTCGTTCTAAGACCATCTAACAAGTCAGTGATAGGCACTAAGTGGGTCTTTCGAAACAAGTTAGATGAACATGGAACTGTAACCCGTAACAAGGCTCGTCTAGTTGCTCAGGGATACAGACAGAAGGAAGGTATAGACTACGACGAAACATTTGCCCCAGTGGCAAGACTCGAAGCTATTCATCTATTTCTAGCATACGCTGTTCACAGAGACTTCAAAGTTTATCAGATGGACGTCAAGTCAGCATTCCTAAATGAAAAGCTGAATGAAGAAGTCTATGTTGAACAACCCCCAGGATTCGCTGATCCTAAGCATCCAGGTTATGTCTATAAACAGGATAAGGCACTTTATGGTCTGAAACAAGCACCACGTGCATGGTATGACACTCTATCCTCTTTTGTGCTTATCGAAAAATTTGAGTATGGTAAAATCGACAACACTCTATTTTTCCAGGAGAGTAAAAGGTCATATCATTCTTGTTCAAATATATGTCGATGATATTATATTTGGTTCTACTAACATTTCTCTATGTACTCGTTTCGCTGAAAGAATGAAATCTGAATATAAAATAGGTATGATGGCTGAGCTGGCACATTTCCTTGGACTCCAAATCAAGAAAAATGATACGGGTGTGTTTATCTACCAAGGTAAGTATGTTAAAGATATGCTGAAGAAATTCGACTTAACCCAAAGCTCAGCTATGAAAACCCTTATGGCACCTCCACTGACACTTAACAAAGATCCTTAAGGGAAGCCTGTTAATGTCACTGCCTACAGAGGGATGGCCGACTCTCTTCTTTATCTAACAGCTAGCCATCCTGATATTATGTATGCTACTTGTTTATGTGCACAATATCAATCTGAACCCAAAGAATCGCATCTGTAAACACCAGATCTATTAGGTAAACATGTAATCATCCATTGATCTTCAAGAATCTAAAGTATTATATAAGAATTCAAGCTTTCTCTCTCTAGATTCTCTCTCTAGAAACTCTCTCTATATTTACAATTAAGATCATTCACTAATCACTTGCTTAACAACTAAGCTAACTAATCCTATTTATACCTAGGATTACAAAGCATTAAATCTAAACTACTTTGACTTTACATGACTTTGACTTATACATTTGACTTTACAATGTTTGACCATTACAAGACTTTACAATAAATCTTGAATACAATAATGCTCTAACATTCTCCCCCTTTGGATTCAAAATTTAAAAAAATATGACAGCAGTCTTCAGCTCTTGATCTTCAAAACTTTAACTTTGACCGCTTTAAACTTTGAAGCTCAGATAATCTTCAAACAGTTTTATCTTCACTAGTTCACGGCGAACTATATGCTTTGACACTCTTTATGAACTCAGATTTGAAGAATCTTCAGTCAAACATGAAAAGTCTTCGTCTTTCACAATGTACTCTTCAACAAATTGTCTTCAAGTCTTGAACGCGAATTTCAGATCTTTGCATCTTTGAACTTTGAAGCTTTAGTCTTTGAAGCTTTGAACTCAAACATTGAATGATTTATTGAACTTTGTATCTTCATCTTCATTGACCTTGAATTGTCTTCGAACAACGAACATTCTTGAATTATCTCGGAATATCTTCTTGACTTTAGCACATCACATCATTTCTCCCCCTTAATCTATCATTGACAAATCTCTCTTTTCTTCAGGGTATTACTTCTCCCCTTGTTCATCAATATACTATTTCTCCCCCTTTTTGATGATTGTGAGCATCATGATCATCAAAACCTTCATCAATTTCAGCACGCTTTTTATACACCACAAGAAACATTCTCCTTCTTTTTATCTGATAAACCGTCAATTCCAAAAGAATTTATCCGAATCTTTTCAAATTCAGATAAATAGAAAGTGGTAACCCTGAAACAACAGACGAATCAGTTAAAATGCCTGTAAGTAGCACGGAGCCACTTAGTACAACGGATGTACTTTGTAAAGGAGCTTTTTGATGTTCACTCCCCCAGGGCTTCCATTCAATCATCGAAAAGCCACAAAGGAATTTCTATGAACGTTATGACAAGAAAACATATTCCTTGTGTGTACGTGTTTGTGTAGAAAGAATAAAGCAACATATGCTTGAATTATAGGCTCAAAGTGTGTAAACTGTTGAGACAGCAACAATTTTCCACAGACTCAATGTGCATGAATGAAGAGCGAAGGTGGGGCAAACTTCCTTCTTTTCCAATATCTAGACCTTATGAGTGAAGATCAGATAGATTATATGATGTGTCCCCAAGAAAAATGAAACATTCCTTTGTTAAGAAAGAAATGAGTAGCTGGTGGGGTTAAATGCAAGAGTTGGCATGGGCTGACTGCCTATTTCAATGATGGTCACCAAAGAATGTGAACCAATCAGTAATGTGGCTTCCCGACTCAGAAAATGGATGGTGCAGAGTTCTCTTATTCTTTTAACTCTGTTCTCACACCCTCTTTCGGTTTTTAATTCGCTCACTTCTACCCAAACTCTCATATACATTTTACCTCAGCACAATGAGATACTCAACCGGATGAGTAATCTCCCCTACTCTTTGATTTCGACCCCTCACCCCTCAATCACTCAAGGATAACTTCTTGGGTAGGAAACACTGATTAACGTGAATCCATAGAAGTTCTTTATGCTCACACACTGATCCCATGAAAATGTCCTAAAATGATTTGTGTTGTTCAACAGTTTAGTTTGAACAAATAAATCGACATTTGAGTAACATTGCCATCAGAATGTATGCTCCTTAGTATTTGAGCATTTGAACGATGAGGAATTTCTCAAAACAAGAATAATGAATGAATGAAATGAATTCGAAAGACTTGTTTGAGAATCTGACAATGTATCAATCATATCAAATATTTTGAAATATATTCATCAACGGTAAGGGTATCAAAGAACTGAAAATTTGTTTATATGAACAAATATAAACAATCTTTGAATGAAACGCTTAAGTTCTCACGCTGAAATGAATATGATGCTCAACAAAAATGAAATACAAACGGGAGTATTACTGATAGTTCCAGATCCATGCAACGAACAATGAAGAAATCAATAGATAGAAACAATGATTATGATTTCAACTGGTCATCCCTATTAGCTTTAAATTGAGAGAGTTTACAATGATAGTAGGAAAGCAATAATGAATAACTTTCCTAAACAATGGGAAAACAGAACTTTATATATGACGGGCCCGTGGTTAACAAGCCCACGACCCGTTCACTAACTAGGCTCAAAATAAACTATTACAATTAGCCCCTTGAACTTTAATTCAACATAAATTGACCCTAACAATCTCCCCCTTTGAATTGAAGTTCGAGTTCGTGCCAGTTTGCAACATATCTTTTACGGAGCGCAAAGTGTACCTCGAACATTCTTATAGCACGGCGATAGTCGATGCGTTCTTCAACCATTTCCAAAGCATTCCGAGTAGTTGTTTCATTCGGATTAGGAACATACGAATACTTTGGGTTTTCAGACTCGTGCTGGATGATCTTTCGAAGAGCATCTTGGACTTTGAAGAGCGTGTCGTCACAGAATCTGTCTACCTGACTGAAGCGCATAAATTTCTTTTCATTATGTTCGTTGATGTAGACTATCCCAAATTCAGGTTCCAGAAGCAGAGCGTTCTCGGGATATATCTTCAACTCAGGCGCTTTTAGATTCGGCTTTATCAGATTTACCTTCTTTGCCCTGTTCTCGATTGCCATTTGGAAGTCCGTGAGATAAGAAATCATGATGGTACGGACAAGGAATCAACGAATAGCTTCGAGCGCTTTAGTTACCGGAAGCGGTCGGATTGTTCTTGTACGGGGGTCTTTCAGGATAGAGTAGATGTCGAACTGTTGGTTCATGTTTTGTTTAAACAAGATTATCAGATCTATTAGTTCAAGTTTGAGTTTGATGCGGAAGCGTATTTGAAGAACTAACAGATATGTTTGATAGATTTAGAACACAATATAAATAAACAGTGAACAGGAAATAATATCTCAAAGTTTACTGAATATATATATTAAGAACAGATTCAAGAACAGTGAGTAAGCAAAGCTTTAAAACAGATATGACTCTCAAAGTGTTTAAGCTGTGTGTTCTTGTGATGTTTTTCTTTCTTGATATCTTGTTAGGAAGAACTCAACATGAGTCTTCCTTATATACTACTCTAAGGGGACCATAAAGCATAAGCTACTATTCATAACGGATGGTATGAATAGTTGAAAGGATGGTATGAACAGTTTGGACGTGCTGTATTGCATTTAATGCAGCAGACGTCTATTATGTACTAAGCCCTATTGAATCCAATCAGAATTTGACACGTGGAAGTTGGACAGGGCATGCTACCATGCAAGTTGATAAACAGGTCCAGTAGCAGTAGAAAGATATTATAAATATCTTTGAAGTCTTTGAAGAGGATCACAGAGGCTCTGTAAAGTATTACAGAGGTTCTGTGGTCTGGTCCTTTGTAGAGCAGTCTTCCCCGGATTCTGAGTCATTTGTCTTTTTTGCGCGTATGACAGAGCTTCTGTAGGGCGCCTCTTTAGCTTCTGTAGCTTCTTGACCTTGATCTCTCGGTAAGTTCGGCAGAGCCTCTGTAAGAGGCTTTCTTTACTTAGCCTATTTTTCACTACTTCTAAATACTTCTATGATTAGGAAGATTGAAGCTAACAATCTCCCCCTAAGTAGTGAAAAATAAAAAATTGAACTTGAGTTTAGTTAGGCTAAGTTAGATAAGACAGAGGTTAAACAATACCTCGAAAGTTCTTTCATTTAGAAAATATGCCAGAGGCATTTTACATTTGAGTACAATGAAAGATAAACTTTGACTTGATTTGCAGAGATTTGAGGTTTGAGAATCAGATTTTGGCATCTTTGAAATCGTTGTGGCTTCTGTTGTCTCTTCCGATTCTTCTGATCTCTTTGTAGAAACTGATGCAGAGTTCTCTTAGGCGGATTGTGGCATCAATCTCTCTGATGAAAGTATCTGCAACATCTCTATCCATTTTCTCTGTACCTCTGTATTTTACAAGGCTTGCTCTGAACTTGTTCAGAGTACTAGTTGCGTACTTCTGACAGTCCATGCACACAAACAGTTTGACTTTGCCTCGTGGGTTTTGAAATACTAACCCGAATCTTGGTTCTGTAATGATAGAGTTGGGCACGGCGTCGGGTGGGCAGCGATCTTCTGGTGGTCGTAAATTCAGATGTTTGAGACCAAGATCCTTTCCCAGTTGAAAATCTATCATACTATAGATCAGAAGCTTTTCCCTCATTGCTTTTCTGAACACTTGATAGGCTCTGGTGTTTGCCTCTGTGTTGTAGTTGTCCTTTGTCCATTGCAGAAGGTCAGGTAGATCATAAGGATTGATATTTCTTAGGTCACCATCAGCGAAGGTGGTTTCTGAATTGTCTTCTCTTCTGACTTTGTAAAGATTGTACCTGACCCTTGGATAGGTTATTGTAAAGGAGAACTTGCAGAAGATTACCTTTTTGATCTTGTGGATTGAGAAAACATCTGCTTTGGTTCTTGGCTTTGTCCTTGTGAAGATGTTCTCAAATTCTTCTCTGATCCTTGAATCTGTCACATGATCTGTTGGATGATTGGTCTGAAAGGTTTGTTTATAGAGGTATTTGTATACCACTTCTTCCATCTCTTCATGTGTTGGACCAGGTTGTGGTACTTGTCTTCTGAGACTCTCCATCTTTTGAACAACTTCTGCAGCTCTGCCAGTTAGAGGAATGTCTGTCAGAGGCTTTAATCCATATGCCCAGTCCTCTTCTTCAGGCTTTGGAGTTTGAAAGGCATCAAAAGCGCTTTTCATCAATTTTTCTGTAGGCTTGGGCAATGATTTCTTTTTCTTGGGCTCTTCTGTCAGTATTGCTTTGCTCTTGTCTTTGGCTTTTGGAGGTGCAGAACCTGTTTCTTCTGTAGGTTTGGAGGTTGGTGCTTCTGTTGGCTTGATGGTTGCCTCTGTAGGTTTTGACACTTGTGTTTTAGAGGACTTTTGTGGCGATGGTTCTGTTGGCTTGAGTTTCTCTGTAACCTCTGTTGGAGGTTCTTTGGTGATTTCTTCTGTGAGCTATGTTTCTGTTGATGAAGATTTGACATCGAATCTTCTTGTCATTTTGAAACCTAATGTGAACCTGTGCCTTTCTTCTTCTCTCTGCGCCATTCGTTCAGTCATTTTATTGTGCATCTTTCTCAGAATATCAAAAGCAGAGGTCGTTGCTCTTTTTGGTTTGGTGGCAATCGACTTTCTTCTTGGTATAGCTTGGGGTTTTTCTGTTGATTTTGTTGAAGGACTTTCTTCCAAAATGATTACCACAGGGGTGGTTGTTGCCTCTGTGGTTTGCTGATCAGCTTCTGGAATATTGGTTTCTTCAGGACTTGATTCCACAGAGATGGGTGTTGTCTCTGTGGTCTGTTGATTTTGTTGTTGATCTTGAGTTTGTTCTGGAGGGGCTTGACTGATTGGTTCTGCTGCGATTGGTGGATCTTGTAATCCTCTGGTCGTAGCTTTCTCCCTTATATTCTCCCCCTCAGGATGATCTGATGGACCAGGATGGTCATCATCAGAATCATCCTGACTTTTATCAGAAGTACCCTCTTCTCTGCAGGAAGCTTTGGGTTTCTTTGGTAGTTCTGCTCCTACGGCCATCAACTTCGCACATACATCATCACATAGGCCGAATAGAGTTGCAAGCTCTGCTTCTGTGTTGAAGCGCATTTTGCCGACACTCTTTATGAAATCTTTGACGTAATTGGCATTTGCAGCAGTGAAGGAGACAATGACTTATGTGACCTGGTTTATGACATTTTGACCAAGCTCTGTCAGATGTGCTCTGGTCATGTAATCTTTTGGCTGCATTATTGTAGTGTTGCGCATTGCCTCTTCTTGAACATTTTGCAGAGCCTTCTGTAGTTCTGCAGGTGTGATGCTCTGTGATTTGTTGGATTGCTTGTTCATTTGTTCAAGGAAATGTTTTACTGATTCCTTGAATGTAGAAGTTGCAGCTATTCCAAAATCTTTAGCAGCAGAAGTGGCTGTAGTTGTGGCAGTTGTTTGAGCAGAAGATTTCATCTCTGTGATAGCTGTTTTCACCTCTGTGGACAGATTGTTCATTTTGGTGTTCAGATTCAGCAAGGCCGTTGATGTTTTCTCTGCAAAAGATGTGAAAGAGCTTTGCAACTCTTTCATGGTTTGGTTCATAGAGGTGACAAGGGTTTGGAACTCATCCCTTGATACTTGTGTCCCTGGTGTAACCTCTGGAGGAACACATTCATCTCCAGAGTGAGTCCCTGCTCCTGGGACACCTTCGTTCACCCTTGTTTGTATGTTGGGGGTGGAAGGATTTCCATCTGATCTTTGAGCAGAAGCATCTAGTGCTTCAGACTCTACAGAAGTTCTGTGAATGACATTGTCTAGATCCACTTCAGAGGTGGGTACTAGATTATCCTTCTGTTGACTCGGAGACTTGTCTAGAGTCTCTTCGTCGTTGTGCTCACTACTTCTCTCTGAAAGAAGGGTTGGCCCTATTTCGTGCGTGGCAGAGGAAACGAATTCCTCTGTAGGGTGTTCTAGTGTGATCTGGGGTGATTGATCATGAACTACAGGTGAGTCTCTTTGAGGAGACTCCCTAGGAATGGATTCCCCGGTTTCTGTGGGCGCAGAAGTCGAGAGAGTGACTTCTGGCTGGATGGGTTGGGTTTGGATCGAGCTGTGCTGCTATTTTTCAATAACTCCTTCTGCAGCTAGATCTGCGGAGTTAGATGTGTGGGTTGCACTGGGAGTTGGTTTTGGTTGTGTGCCTCTATTAATCCAGGCATCTTTTCTTATTTCCTCCTCTGTTAAGCATCCAAGCACTACATCATTTTCTATCATTTCAGCTTCTGTAGCTATCTGATGGCTTGGTGCTTCTTCCCTAGCTTCTGTTGAAGTTCCTTGCTCTTTGCCTAAGAAGTCATACATTTGATGAGAGCCGTATAATCTCATGACATGTGGATGATAGAGACCTTTTCGTATCCAGACAGCTTCTTCTTCATCTGAATCTACCTCTGAGACCTCCACTCTTGTCTCCCATGTTTTAAATCCCTCTTCTTGTACAACTTTTGCCTCTTTTCCTTTTTCTAAAGCCTCTGTTATTTCATCTCTATTCCACTCAGCTTTTGTTTGTTCTATTTCTTCTGAAGCTGGGCTTGGACTCCTTCTGTGGACGTCCAATCCTTGTTGAATGAAGGGATTTTGTAGAATAACAGGTGTCTCGGCTGATTGATCTCTGGGTGTTTGATCATCTTCTTGCAGATGTGTGTCAATGCCAGAAATAGATAAGTATTGTTCTTCTGGGGAGTGGTGGTCGAGAGGTTGTGCCGTCCACCCTGCTGTATTTAAAGTGTTGGCAATGTCAGGGTTCTGTAGGAAATCGTTTAGGTTTCCTTGGTGAGCAAATCGATCTGGGGATTGATGGGGCGATTGATATCCCTCTTCTGTCATTTCTACTTCTGCATCTTCTTCTTCTGCAGTTCTTTCTTCTGCGATTGCTTCCTCTTCTATGGTAACCAATTTCTCAAGTGATTTACCATGCTTCCTTTTGGTTTTCCTCCTCTTAGGTTTTGGTGCCCCTTCCTCTGTAGTTTTTGAATTTCTTTTCTTCTTCAGTTTTGGAGAAGAAGGAGGAGCAGAGGAGCCAATTTTTGTGGCATGAGGAGGTGAAGGCTGATCTTCTGTAGCGCTTGTAGAGGTGCCTTCTGCAGTTTTCCTCCTTTTTGATTTTGGAGTAGAGGCAGAAGATTTCGAAGAGGACTTCTTTCCCATGAGCTCTGCACGTTTGGCTATGAAGCTAAGTTGAATAGCAAATGTGTTTTGCTAATTTGTTATCTTTTTCTTCTTGAGTGGAAAGAGGTTCTGCAATCATTGTTCCTAGGGGGGACACCTAAACGCGGGGGTGTCATAGGACTCGGTTTTGGAGTTCTATGATCGCGTATATATTCTTCCTTAAGGGTTTTGTTCGAGGCATACTTCAGAAGGTTCTTTGACAGAGGTCTGCAGTGTGTGTAGCCATGTACATGATCAGTGGGGGTTTTTTTGTTCATTGGGAACTGTTTGGGAATTGGCCCTTCCATTGGCCATTTCTGTATCAGCAACAGTGGTTCGAACAAAACTCCCAGTATTCTTTGGAATTGCAGAGGTGGTAGAAACTTAGGATCGTTCTCTTTGACCCTACTTGTGTTGTTCTTTCTGTCGATGGTGTTGATGATCTCTTGCATCATTATAGTCGCGTAATCCAGTGGGAGATCATAGTAAACCCCATACTTGATGGTTAATATCTGATGTGAGCTCTGGTCAATACTGCCTATCTTCCCTGTCAGGCATCTGTTAAGAATTGAGAACAAGGTGTTCCACAGAGGTGGTAATCTGCCTCTGCGGAAGTCATTTCTCTTCCTCAGTGGGGTGTTGTACCCAAGCATTTCTAGGAAACGACAGATCTCGTCGCCTGTTGGTTGCTCTGCATACTTCTTTAATCCAAGAAGACCCCTTGTTGGTAGGTTGAATTCAAGTGAGAACATTGTTCTATTGAACTTGATTTCCAGATGTTCAGATTTGTCAGGTCTTGAAATGTACCCTTTGATAAGAGAATCATCTTTATCAAATCGGCAACTTTGCCAAAACTGGTTCAAATATCTAACTGGAATTTTCTTTGGGGTTCTTGAGAGTAAAGGGAAGAGGATATGATTTTCCATTATGTTTAGAAGAATGGCATGGGCTTCGCCGAAAGCAGTGGGTGAGGGGACAAAATAGCAATTGTTGGATTTGATTGGTAGTACCTTTTCGAAATGATCCTTTGCTATGAAGTTTTGAAGATGTGTGGTCGGAGCAAAGTCTGCTGAATCGCCGGAATCTTCTAGTTCAATATTTTGGGCAGGGTTGGGGTTTTCTGAATGTTCAGAACGAGCAGGTGAATGTTCTGGTGAGTTCGCCGGAGAGTGTGCAGGGGAGATAGCTTGAGAAGATGAAGCCATTTGGTAATGATAATAAGATACTTGCAGGTTTTTGCAGGGTTTCTCCGGAGAAGAATGAGAGTTTGTAAAAAGTTTATGAGAGGGTAAGCTTGGTTTTTATAAGAGGGTAAAACGGTAGAATTCGAGAGAGTAAAATATATGGCAATTTGGGACACGTAGGCCATGTCAGAAGAACGGCGGGTTAAGCTTTCCATAGAAAACGTTCCATGTACGCCCAATGAAAATGGGACATGTAGGCCATGTCAGAAGATGACGGGATGTCGTGCGCGGCCCATAAATGCTAGGCGCGTGGGGTTGTTCTTAGCCACATGTGATTCACTCTCAGTAAAATTAACCGTTATTACTACAGAAATGCCCAAGTAACAGATTGACAGAACTTCTGTAGTTTACAGAAGCTCTGTGATCTTGAAAATCTTTGATGTTTATCCCTTTCTCATATATCTCATTGTTATCATGACTTCTGAGGGGTTCTTCTTTAACCAAAACGTTTGTAAAGGCATTGGAGAGGATCAATAGGATTTTTAGTTAAGAGTTTTTTACTCGTAGAGGTTTTGTGGCTCTGTTGGAACTTGCAGAAGCTCTGTGAGGGCCAGCAGAAGCTCTATGAGGGAAAAAATCTCATAACAAAAATTCTATTAAATTTTCTGATCATCCAATTTTTGATCTGATTTAAGAGATGTTTTTCGGACAAATTTGAAAGTTGGTGTCCGAGAAAACTGTTATGAAAAACGTTTTGTTCATGAAGGTCATGGTGTATGTATTCGGTTTCCGAGATAACATTCCAAAATATCGATAGAGGGTTAATTTGTGATCACAGAGCATATTTCTGGCAGAACCTCTGTTGAGCTCAGCAGAAGCTCTATGATCTTAAATTTCTCCTAATTCGAATTTTATGAAACTTTTTGAGCTTTTAATTTTTGAAATGTTATTCTCAGTATTTTTATGACATATTTGACAATTTGTGTCCTAGAAAACTGTTTTCAAAAACCTTTTGTGCGAGAGACATACCTTTTGGTACTTCTTTTCTCGGCAGTGATGTCTGACTTCTGTTGATATAGATTCATCGACATTCTTCTTTGGCTTTCCTTGAAAGTTTTACCTCTGTAGATCATTTCAGGGTCTCTTTTTGCTCCCCCTTGATCTAATCACCTCTGTAGATCAAGTAATTTCCTTTTGCTCCCCCTTGACCTATGCTTGGATCAAAGAATGATAAGTTTTGCATAGAACATAGGCCATGTTTTCCAGAGGTTCTGTAAGGGTCGTCAGAGGTTCTGAGTAGACCCACAGAAGCTCTGAGATTTCAAGAACTATTTAAGATTGAGAATTTACATACAGAAATAAATCAATCAAAGCAATAAGTAAAGCAATAGAAATATCTACATATTTACAGAAGATAAAGCTATACTTACAGAGGATTTTCACGTCATATTGATCATTCCAAACTTACCCACCAAGAAATTGAATCTTTTCTCGTCTAAAGCTTTGGTGAATAAGTCCGCGAGTTGGTATTCTGTGGGCACGAAATGCATCTCGATTGTACCGTATTCAACATGATGTTTCAAGAAATGGTATCTTATATCGATATGCTTGGTTTTTGAGTGTTGCACAGGATTGGCAGAGATAGCAATGGCACTTTTGGAATCACAGAAGACGGGTATTTTGAATAGGATGTAGCCGTAGTCTTTTAGCTGAGTCTTCATCCATAGAACCTGAGAACAACAGCTTGCAGCAGCAACGTATTCAGCTTCTGCAGTGGATGTTGAGACACAATTTTGCTTCTTGGAGGTCCAACTGACTAGTTTACCACCTAGGAATTGACAACTCCCAGAGGTACTCTTTCTGTCGAGAATGCATCCTCCATAGTCTGAATCTGTATAAGATTTAAGACTAAAACCAGAGTTATGTGGATACCAGAGACCGAGATTTTTGGTCCCCTTTAGTTATCTAAAGATTCTTTTCACAACATCATAGTGTGATTTCTTAGGATTAGCTTGATAACGTGCACAAAGACATGTGGCATGCATAATGTCAGGTCTGCTTGCAGTTAAGTATAACAGAGATCCAATCATGCCTCTGTAGAGAGTGCATTCTACAGATATGCCATCTGGATCTAAGGATAACTTATTTCTAGTGGCCATTGGAGTTTTCATTGCAGAGGTATCAGAGAGGCTATACTTGAAAAGAATGTCAGAGACATATTTGGCCTGATTTATAAAAGTTCCCTCTGATGTTTGTTTGACTTGGAGTCCGAGGAAGAATGTTAATTCTCCCATCATACTCATTTCAAACTCACTCTGCATGAGTTTTTCAAAACTTTTGCACTCTTCTGTATTAGAAGACCCAAAAATTATGTCGTCCAAATAGATTTGTACAAGCATTATTTCACTGTTTTTACGTTTATAGAATAAGGTAGTATCTGTTGTACCTCTGTCGTAGCCATTTACTAGACGGAAGGTAGAGAGTCGTTCTTACCATGCTCTTGGAGCTTGTTTCAGTCCGTACAGAGCCTTTTCAAGGTAGTATACATGCCTTGGGAACTTTGAGCTTTCAAACCCTGGTGGCTGATTTACGTAAACCTCTTCTTGGATTTCACCGTTGAGAAAAGCTGATTTCACGTCCATCTGATAGACTTTAAAACCTCTGTGAGCTGCGAAGGCTAAGAATATTCTTATTGCTTCGAGCCGTGCAACAGGAGCAAAAGTCTCATCGTAATCTATGCCTTCTTCTTGTCTATAACCCTTGGCCACCAATCGTGCTTTATTTCTGATGACCACTCCATTTTCATCCTTCTTATTTTTGTAGACCCACTTAGTCCCAATGGCCTGTTTCCCTCGTGGCAGAGGTACTAAAGTCCATACTCTGTTACGCTCAAACTGCAGAAGTTCTTCTTGCATGGCGTCTACCCAGTTTGGGTCGTCTAGGGCTTCAGAAATCTTCTTTGGTTCTATCACACTAATAAAATTTGTAAAGAAACAAAAATTTGCAGTGGCAGACCTGGTTTTTACTGAGTCAGAAGGTTCTCCGATTATTTGGCTTGGAGGATGGCTTTTTGTCCACTGAGTGGTGCGTGGAAGATGGTCATCAATGTCATCGAACCTTTCTTCAGAAGCTTCTTGTGGATCTTCTTCTTGTGTAGCCTCTATCGTTCTTCTTGCCATGGTAGTTGATTCTACCATTTGTGGAATGATTGGTATGAGTGGTGGTGGAGTTTGTTCCTCTGAGGACGTATAGTCTTGGTCCTCAATTTCCTCTGTAATTGGTTCTTCTGTGGATTGTGGAGTTTGTTTTTCAGCAGCTTCTGTGGTCGTTTTTCTTGATGTTTCATCTTCTGCATTTTCTTCTTCGGCATTTGCATTAGTAGTATTTATAGAAGAAGATGAAGCATTATTTGGACCAGTTAGAGTCATACCTGTAGGATTTTGTTCAACAGAGGATGGTTCTTCAGAAACTCTGATGGTTCCAACAGAAAGATCAATGTCATCGTGGAACATCTCTAAAAATAGAAGATTCAAGTCTTCTTTCGTTTGCGAGATGCCGGAGGTTTCTCTTTTAAGTTCGAGTTCTGAACTGATTTGCTCAGAAGTCTTTTGGAATGAATCATCAAAAGAAACATTGATACTTTCTACTATTTTGCGAGATCTTGTAAGGTATACTCTGTAGGCTTTGGAAGTGGCAGAATATCCAATGAATTTTCCTTCGTCAGCTTTTACCTCAAACTTTCCTTTGGAATCTCTGTCGTTTAAAACAAAGCATTTACATCCAAACACATGGAAAAACTTCATGTTTGGCCGCCTTTTGTTGATCAGTTCGTAAGGAGTCTTGATGTGTCTTTTCACAATGGTTGACCGATTCTGTGTGTAACAAGCGGTAGAAATTGCTTCTGCCCAAAAGTTCATCGGTAATCCGCATGCTGATAGCATAGTTCTTGCGGCCTCTACGAACGTTCGATTCTTTCTTTCTACTACGTCGTTCTGCTGTGGAGTGCGTGCGGCAGAGAAGTTCTGTGATATTCCTTCCGTAGTAAGATAGGCTTCAATGGCAGAGTTTTTAAATTCTGTGCCATTGTCACTTCTTAACTTCTGTATTCTGCATTAATAAAGAACTTGGATTCTTTTCATTAGATTAATCAAGATGATTGGAACATCCGATTTCTTTCGAACAAATTCAACCCATGTGAAGCGCGAATACTCATCAATTAAGACAAGTATATATTTCTTGCCACCTAGGCTCTGTATGGAAATGGGACCGCAGAGGTCGACGTGAAGCATGTACAGAGGCCTAGTGCAAGACACATCTGTTTTGCCTCTGTGGGAAGCTCTTCTGAGTTTTCCCATTTCACAGGCAGAACACAAGTGATCCTTATTAAATTTAACATTAGGCAAACCTTTAACTAGATCAAGTTTGACCAGTTTATCCAAGGTGTGAAAGTTCAAGTGACAGAACCTGTTATGCCATAACCAGGCTTCTTTACTTTCGCAAGCTACAAGGCAAACTTTGTCCTTGGTTGTTGAACAAAAGTTCATCAGATACAGATCACCTTTTCTTTCGGCTCGCAGAAGTTCCATTCCCGTGTCTTCACTTTGCAGAGAGCATAAAGTCCTTTTGAACAAGACATCAAATCCTGTATCACAGAGTTGACTTACACTGAGTAGGTTGTGTTTAAGGCCATTCACATATGCAACTTTGTATACAGAGACGTTTTCCTTCTGTATGACTCCATAGCCCTTGATGTGTCCCTTCTTGTTGTCTCCAAAAGTAAAAGATCCACCATCGTGTGTTTCTTTGTACGTGGATAGTAAACTTCTGTCGCCAGTCATGTGCCTTGAGCATCCGGAGTCAAGATACCAAATTGGCACATACCTCTTCTGTAAGACAATCACAGAGACTTAGGTACCCATATCCATATGGGTCCAATATTGTTAGAATTTTTCAAGTTTGCCTTAGCATTCTTGAAATACATTTTATCTTTTGTAGAAAGATCAGATTGTTTCTCTCTAGGTTTTGACTTTGGAGTTTGAATTTTAGTGGAGAGTAAGGAATCTGGACTTGAGAAGTGATTTTTCAATTTGAACATAAGATCAAAACAATGACAGTATTTAATATGAGACGTGATTTGTTTGAACTTTTCATTGAATTTCTTGAACTGAGCCACAGAGGCATTGCATTCTTTCTTAACATTAGATTTCTTATTACAAGAAGATCTATGAATACTATAATGTTGTTTGCAAAAATCTTGTTTAGGTCCTGCCTTCTGTGAGTCTATTCTGTGGTGAACGTCTGTCTTCACTGTCACAGAGGGAAGATATTTGTTAGCTTCAGGCCTTAAAGGTTTTGAAAATTTTGAGCTTTTAGGATTTTTCATAGGCCTTTTTCAGATTATTAAGCTCTGTAGAGGTTTTGACTTGTATACACATTTTGAGAAAATCTGGACAGATAGGTATCTCTGTGATTTTCTCTTTTGGAGAAATTGTTCTGTTAAGAACCTCAGAGGATAATTTAACATCCTCTGTGTCACAGTGAACTATCCCTGATTTAGGATCAGTCTCTGAGTCGTCAGAGGTTGAATCGTCCTCATATACAGAGGTTGAGTCATCTCTTTCGACAGAGGCTGGATTTTCTGAGCATGTATCGTACGAGCTTTCTTCCTCTGTAGAATAACTTTCATAGATGGCAGAGGTTTCTGATGAGATCTCTTCAACGAGAATTTGATCTATAGAAGATGTACAGAGATTTTCTAAAACATTTGATTTCAAAACTTCCAAAATTTCTTTTTCAATTGATCTTTTAAGTTTTTCTTCTGAAAAGATGGGTTTAAACTCAGGAGCTTTTGCAGATAATTTCTTTTCGACATCTAACATACAGACAAAAGCAACCTGTGTTTGAGTCTCTGGTTTACCAAACTTGAAGATACCAATCTGATCTTGTGTTTTCAGATATTTCTTTGGTTTGATTCCTCTATTGACAGAGGTTGAAGATGATGAATCTGTGTTTTCAAACCACACATTGATCATCTTCGTATGTTTCCTTAAGTGAGGTTCTGCAGAGATTTTAACCCTTTTACTTACAGAGAGTAAGTTTGGAAAAGATGGTTTATTTGTATTTCCTATTACAAACAGAGAAGGCAGAGGTTTAAGTCTTTTGCCTTCAACACCTAGAGTAATATCATCGTACCCTATACCTCGTCTTCCTATTTGTGAGTTTACTTTCTCATACACCTTCTGTGCATCTTTATAGTTTTTAAGTAAAACTTCTCTTCTGAGTAGATCTTGCCAAAGTACCTCTCTCTCTTTTTGAAAGTATTCTTTGAGAGCTTTTATGTCCGTTGTTTCACTCCTAGAAACTGAAAGCTCTTTAGTTTTGATTTTTAAAGCAGAGGTTAATTCAGAAATTTGCCTTTTTAAAGGATCTACATTTTTGCTCCAATATTTTTTTACTCTTTCCTTTTCTTCGAAAATTTTGGCTTTTTCTTGAGTGAGAAGCCTTAATTCTCTCTCATTAAAGGTGAGTTTTTTTTGAATGCTTTTATTTATCTCTTTTAGTTCAATCAGTTCAATGTTAAGTTTAATTGAATCATTATCTACAGATTTAATACAAGAGGTAGAGTTTAAAATGGACACCTCATTGTCAGTGTCGGAGTCGACTTCTGCCATGCCACAGAACAAGGCATTGGTTGTGAATTCATCATCAGAGGTAGAGTCTAACTCGAAGTCCTCCTTATTTGCTTTAGAATGCCCTTTGTTCGCCATCAGGGATTTTTGCGCATAATATTCAGCCTTCTTTTTGTAAAAAGCTGAGTCCTTCTGTGGGCGATTTTGTCTACTTCTGCATTCTTTTGCGAAATGGCCTGGCTTGCCGCAGTTGAAGGAACCTTGGGAGGTGTTTCCACCTTTCTCTGTTCGGCATTCGTTTATATAATGACCAGGCTTACCACATTTGTAGCATTCTTGTGTGTGGCCTACCTTGTCATCTGACCTCAGTCGGTCATTTCCTCTGTAGTTTCTTTCGCTCAACCTCTGTTGGTCATCATTTCTGTAGTCTGACCTCTGTCGGTCACTTGATTCTTCTCTTCTTTCATCATCTCTTCTATCTCTCTGGTTGTTTCTGCTATATCTGTCATTTCCAAAATTTCTTTGGTTACCTCTGAACTCTCTTGTCAATAGAGCCAATGATTTAGCTAATGACGCAAGATTTATTTCTTCCTCTATCAGCTCGTCTTCTTCGCTATCAACCATCACTATCTTCTTCTTCTCCTTCTTCTTCTCCTCTGTTGCTCTCTTATTTCCCGGTCTCTCTGTAGCCTCTGTTGATTTACTAACCAATGCGTATGGTGCAATGGCTATTGTTTTAGCCTGTGCTGTTTGAGGCTCTTGTGCAGCTAGTGTTCCATAGAGATCAGAGAGTGTCCATGAGTCTAGATCTTGGTTTGTTTGTAAAGACATAGACAGTTGAAGCCACTCATCATTCAGGCTCTTT
Source organism: Saussurea involucrata (assembly GCA_033807775.1). NCBI lineage: Eukaryota > Viridiplantae > Streptophyta > Magnoliopsida > Asterales > Asteraceae > Saussurea > Saussurea involucrata. The sequence continues at coordinate 49,734,662 of CM066317.1, read as the reverse complement.
AGAAACGTGATGTTATTTTCTTCCGAGGTTCTGTGAATGCCAGACTTTCTGCATTTGTTTATGAGAGAGTTGAACCTGTCGTACGTTGTTTGCAGAGATTCTGTTGCAGAGGCTCTGAATGCATGATATTCATTTATGTACTGTGCCCTTCGGTTCTTCTGTGTTTTAGCACCCCCTTCCAACTGTCTTTCTAATTCTTTCCAAAGATCGTGCGCTGTTTCGCATGCATCTAAGGATTGAAAAAGCTCGTTGGGGATAGCCATTATCAATATTCTTTTTGTTTTCTGTGCAACTTCATCTTCTGCCTTATCTTCATTTGACTATTCTTCTTTTGGCTTTGGTTTTTGATGTTCAGGGATTTCAGGAGATTCAGCAGTAGCTGGTACTCGTGGTACTACTATCATGGGAACAGGAGGAAGGTTGTAAAGATATTGTACTAGATTTTTTTCAGTACCCTCAAAGAAATGAACCATTCTTATCTTCCATTGAGGATACTCATCTCGTAGGAGAGTAGGAGGCTTGGTGAGTGAACCAGCAGTAAAGAAGTTATTTGTATTTGTCATTGTTAAGGTTCTAAAAAGATAGTATGTTTAAAGAGTATGAGTCTGATGATCTGGAAAGTTTTCTGGGTTTGAACAGTTCCTAGAGTACACTTTAATGGAGTTTTAACCTAGAAATGAGGAATAGGTTAAAAAAAGAATGATGTCTATCACTAATCTTGTAACAAAGAGGATCACTTGATATTGAAAATCAAGTTTTGCTCTGATACCAATTGTTGGTTCATGTTTTGTTTAAACAAGATTATCAGATCTATTAGTTCAAGTTTGAGTTTGATGCGGAATTGTATTTGAAGAACTAACAGATATGTTTGATAGATTTAGAACACAATATAAATAAACACTGAACAGGAAATAATATCTCAAAGTTTACTGAATATATATATTAAGAACAGATTCAAGAACAGTGAGTAAGCAAAGCTTTAAAACAGATATGACTCTCAAAGTGTTTAAGCCGTGTGTTCTTGTGATGTCTTCCTCTCTTGATATCTTGTTAGGAAGAACTCAACATGAGTCTTCCTTATATACTACTCTAAGGGGACCATAAAGCATAAGCTACTATTCATAACGGATGGTATGAATAGTTGAAAGGATGATATGAACAGTTTGGACGTGCTGTATTGCATTTAATGCATCAGACGTCTATTATGTACTAAGCCCTATTGAATCCAATCAGAATTTGACACGTGGAAGTTGGACAGGGCATGCTACCATGCAAGTTGATAAACAGGTCCAGTAGCAGTAGAAAGATATTATAAATATCTTTGAAGTCTTTGAAGAGGATCACAGAGGCTCTGTAAAGTATTACAGAGGTTCCGTGGTCTGGTCCTTTGTAGAGCAGTCTTCCCCGGATTCCGAGTCATTTGTCTTCTTTGCGCGTATGACAGAGCTTCTGTAGCTTCTTGACCTTGATCTCTCAGTAAGTTCGGCATAGCCTCTGTAAGAGGCTTTCTTTACTTAGCCTATTTTTCACTACTTCTAAATACTTCTATGATTAGGAAGATTGAAGCTAACACGAACGGTCGGAGGTGCTTGAAGTCGGCTTCAGAAAATCTCCATTCATTCCCATCTTCGCGTCGGACGGTGAATACAGGATAAACGACTTTCATGATACGTCCTGACTGGATATTGAGCACTTCGGTGATCTGATGCTTGGTTCGGACTTGGCTAACTGGCAGACACCGCTTCATTGCGCTTATGTAAATACCAAGGCAGAAGGTCGGCTCGATTGGGCGTAGCTTGTGGACGAACAACTTCTTCAGAGATTCCTACAGGTGAGGAATAAATATGGTGATCTTCTCCCAACGGATTTGTTGCTTCTGAGGAGGAGGAAGATAAGATTCTATCGGTTGTTGATGAGGAGATGTCAGAATATCTGCAGTTGTAGTTTCGGGTCTTGTTGAAGTTTCGGCGGCTTGAGCTGCGTGAACGGGAGTACCATTCAAATTCTGGAGCAGAAACTGGTCGTAGTCTACGTTATCATCTTCATCAGTAGGGAAGACCAAATTAACCTGGAAATTTGCGGCACTGGCGGCTTTTTCATACCATGCATCTTCGGTTTCCGGGTTGGTCTCGCAGTCTGGATCAATCAAATCCAGTATCGGTCTATCTGATGAGTCAAAAGTAACCAGTTCCTATGATGTTTCCTCAGGCTTTTCAACCGTCGGGTCTTCATCATCGGAGATGTCCATATCTATTACCATCTCGGCTAAGGGAAACTCGGCTTCGGGTGCATCTTCGGTTGTAGTAGCCGCAGTTGGGGGTTCCTGATGAACCACGGTAGTCGTTTCAGTGAGGATCAGGGTGGTCTCGGTTAATCTTTGTCTTTTCTCCCCCTCACGGTGATCAGGATCATCCTGATCATCGTGTTTGCGCTTTAGACCACCTACTTGACTCTTGTAGGTATCTTCGAGTGATCTGACTCTCTCGGACAGCGTTGTGAGCGCTTGTTGAACGTCCTTAAGAGTCGAGTCAAGGTTATCCATCCGAGTGGTTATGGACGACGAAGGAGCAGTGACCTGTGATTTCAGAACGGATAGCAGGTCTGCTTTGGTTGAGGCGTCAGTTTCGGATTGTTTGAGCAGTTGGGCTAGAAGCATCGTCTTTAGGGTGTCCACCGAGTAGATAGGCTGAACAGGAGCCGATGGAAGTGTAGGGGCGGTTTCAGCATCAACGACCTTCTCTTTACCTTTGATTAAGCTCTTAATTTTGTGGAGCTCGGTGGTGAGGCGCTGCTCCATTGCCTCGCGGACAGCCTTGAGGGTGTTGTCCAGGGACCCTGGTGACACAAAGTTGGGTGAGATAACACCGGGATCACTTAGATTACCCGTTGAGGCATCTACCTTAGAGGCAGAGCCACCTACGTTCACGGTTGGCGCAGGGATAGCCGTGGTAGGATTTCCTTCCGATCCTCGGATTCCACTTAAAAGCGGAGATCCTACGGAAGTTCCGATCGGGTCACGAAGAGCCTCGATTTGTGGGATCTCATCTTGTGTCTTAGTAGAAGAATGTAATATATCAAGTGGCTCTAGACTCAATAGTGCACTCAAAGAAGTCGAGACCGGGGGTTGCTAGTCTCTTGTTTCAATACCGGTACCCTTCGAGTGAGAGACCGGTAGAAGTTGTGCTTGATCCCCGTGAGAAGTTGAAACACCCGTCTTTTGAGAGATGGGTGAGTGGCTGAGGAGGTTGTGCAATTGCGACGCTGGGTCCACGACGGCTTCTTCAATACCCCGTCCCAACGGATGAGACGGGATAGCAGATGTGGCAACCCGGATGACACTTGGTTGGGGTCGCTCAGAAGCCTCGTTATCTTTACGGCTTAATCTTTCTTGGTTCGCTTTCGAACGCAATTCCCTCCGTCTCACATGATCTAACTGTTCAACTAATTCTCCGTCAGGTCTCCTTGTATCTCCCGTAACATGTTGAGTAGTAGGGATGGGTGGGGGTGTAGGTGAGTCAGAAGGGATACCTTCGGTAAAGTCTGGGTTTGGTCCGATACCATGAGGGATTAATTTCAGGCATATGTTTCGGTCCGTATCGGATTCCGTGGAGTCAGATTCCACGTTCTCAACTTGTCGGCGTGGTGAAGGCGGGTCGGAAAGATAAGGTTAGGTGTCATGGTGGAGCATCGGTCGGGATGATGTTCCGGCTTGGGATTGGCTAGTACTGGGACGCGTTTCCACTGCACCGCTCACTCCAGTTCCCCTCCCAGGAATTCTCAACACACCCCGCCCGGGAGCCCCAGCTGCCCGGGCCCTTCCACCTCTTGTCCTAGGACCCTCACGTCCCTCTGGTCTAAGTCCCTGGGCAGGTCCCTCCGGCGCTGGCTGGACCATGGGATTCCCTAACTCTTGCCTATAAGCTACCACACTCGGTGCTGCGGGATCCGCGTGAGCAAGAAGGGCTTCAGGTATGGGCATGGATATGGCGTTGGACGGGTTACGAATCACCATATATTGTAAGTGGTGAGGAGGACAAACTGGATGATTAAGACGTCGCGGTATCGCCGGATTCGCGTCCATATGTTGTCGCACAACCAGTGATAGGAAACGAGGGTATGGGAGGAACTTCTTTTGCTTCGTACCTCCGATTTGTCGAATAGCTTGTACCAATTCGCGCCAAATGATCATCACGAAGTCCACGTGGCGGTTGTAGCACACGGCATGAAATAACCGTAGGAAGTCGTTGGTGCACTGGTCGATGCCCTTCCATCTGGAAGATAGGCACCTGTTCAGAATCGTAAACAGGGTGTACCAGATGGGGGCCAGATACTTGCGGTTGAACGCGGAGGGTCGGTCGAGTGCGTTATTGTAGCCGAGTGCTCGTACTTGAGCACACAACGTTTGGTCATTGATCGCGGGGTCGTAGGCTTGGTGTCCACCGGCATTTGCTGCTGGAAGCGAAAGAAGGCGACAGAATGACTCGGGTGTGAGCGTGGAGAGTTGGTTGTCAATCTGCGCCGTAATGGACTGAGATCACACGATGTTGTGGTTGTGGTCGGAACTCAACGGCGTCCAGGTGGTGGTTGTTGGGCTCTATCTCTATGCCATGGTCAGGAGCGACCAAAGCGTTATCGGCAGCTTCGTCGATAGATTCCTCCTGAGGAATTTGCTCTTCTGGATTCTGTTGTGGTTGTTGATCCGCCATGAAATATCTGTAACAGAACACAAGTTAGAAAAGAGGACGGATAAACAAGTTCCGGTGCGTACCTTTGCATTAAATGGCTCAATCTGAGACAGATTGGGGACTAGCAGTGAGCAAATAGGTACTGGATAGACAAAAAAGAGGTGTCCAGACATAATGAAGATATGCAAAACTTCCCGGACATACCATACTTTCCGGACAAACGGAATCCGGATAGCACAGGTTTCCGGATAAGCATAGCATTCCCGACAAATAGAGATTCCGGACAAACATGGTTTCCGGATGAAAGAGGATTCCGGACAAATGGGAGTCCGGACACAACATCTATCCGGTAGTTGAACTTACCGGAAACCCTGAGGTTTCCGGACAACTAGGTTATCCGGATGATGGATGTTACCGGACAAAATATCTAGAACTATGAAGCAATCCGGACAAGACATCATACATAAGGTAGTTTTCGGACATGACGAATATGTCCGGACGATATTCAACTCGATTAATCATGCAGATTACAGTCCCAAACACTTGTTAAATCATGCAGGTAGTGACGAAGTAAGCATATAAACACTCAAAGTAATTTAACTCGACCTAAATGCTACCAAATCGACCAGAAGATGAAGAAACGCAAAAATGGGTGCCGGACTTGTTCACTCGATCAAATCGATGGTCGAGATGTGCATATGAGTGCATGAAACTAACCTAATAACGATCGAGAGTAATATTAGAACATCTTACCTGATTGTGGGACAAAAAACGAGTGAAAATCGAGAAGTTTGAGTGAGGCCGAACGAGAGAGAATGTTGCGAGAGGTTTTGGGTTTAGGGCGATATTTTCCGGATAGTGAACCAAGGAATCTGGATGCTATTTAAATGAGACCAAGATTCTGGATATGGTACCCGGGTTCCCATCCAATCTGGATGAGGATCTGGTCCGGAAACCTATCCGGAAAGATAGAGTTTCCGGATACCTGTCCAGATACTTCTGGAATTTTCAAAAAACATGCCCTGATCCTTGAGATTTTGCAAAAATGAGACTATTTGGATTTCAAAAAACGAACCTTCTCTCGCTCCCCCTCAAACTGAGCATAGGGAACAACTTGCTCCCCCTCGGATAGTGCAGTGGAGATTCCGACACACAAAAAAAAACTTTTAGGCATTTAAAGAAAAACACGGTGTCGCTCCCCCTCAAATAATGACCATAAAGTGAAATCCACATGAGAGTATCCACACACAAAAAAAAAAACTTTCAGCAGATTAAAAAAATTGTGTGTGACGCTCCCCCTCAACGGTAGAGTAAACTTACCTGATACCGGTGTGTGCTCCTCCTAAACACATGAACATTTCGTGAAAACACATACATAAGCAGATAAAAAGAACGGACGACAGTATGAAAGAAAAGGAAACACACGTAGAATGAAAGGAAACAAACGAAATCTACCTAATAAATACAGAGACTTAATCTAATAGTGTAACTGAGACAAGTAGAATTCAAGTGCGTGAAAGTGAGTGTTCAATCATCGGGAGTGTGAACATCGGATGATGAGTAGACAGTTTCGCGTAGATGTATGGAACTTGTAACGGGCACACAATTGGATTAAGTCTTCAGATTTAGCATACCTAACTTGGACACCAGAGTATTGAAACGTTTTTCGTCCAAGGGTTTTGTAAACAGGTCTGCTAACTGATGCTCAGTACTTACAAAGTAGAGTTCGACTGTACCTCTTCCTACGTGATCCTTGATAAACTGATACCGAACATCGATGTGCTTTGTCTTAGTATGTTGGACTGGGTTGCTGGATATGGCAATAGCGCTCTTTGAGTCGCAGTAAATGGGCACCTTGACATACGTAAAGCCGTAGTCCTTGAGTTACGTCCGCATCCAGATTACTTGAGAACAGCAGCTCGCGGCGGCCACGTACTCCGCCTCGGCAGTCGACGTAGAAATGCACTGCTACTTCTTGGACGCCTAACTCACCAGATGATCTCCCAAAAACTGCACATGCCCCGATGTGCTCTTCCGGTCAATCATGCTGCCCGCATGGTCCGCATCAGATTAAGCGGATAGCTCAAAACCTGTCTCTTTTGGGTACCACAAGCCAAGATCAGCAGTACCACATAGATAACGAAAAATTCGTTTTACAACAGTTAAATGAGACTCTTTTGGTTTTGATTGAAATCGGACACATAGAAAAGTTGAAAACATGATATCCGGTCTACTTGCGGTTAGATACATCAAAGAACCGATCATTCCCCGATACAGTTTGGTGTTCACATCCTGGCCGTTAGGATCGGCGTGAAGCTTTGTACCGGGTGCCATGGGAGTTTTCATGGGTGAGGACTGTTCCATCTGGAATTTCTTAAGAATATCCCGGATGTACTTAGCCTGGTTTATGAATATCCCGGTCGACAGTTGCTTAACTTGAAGACCGAGGAAGAAATTCATCTCACAAAGCATGCTCATTTTGAAAAATTCACCCATAACTTGGCAAAGTTCTTAGCATATTGGGGATTAGTAGAGCCGAAGATTATATCATCTACATACACTTGAACTAGAACTATGTGACCTTTTTCATTTTTGATAAACAGGGTAGAATCGATTTTACCTCGTATGAATTTTGCCTTTATCAAAAACTCGGACAGAGTGTTGTACCAGGCTCGCGGAGCTTGCTTTAGACCGTAAAGCGCCTTGTCTAGAATGTAGACATGATCAGGCTTCGAATCGTCCACGAATCCTTCCGGTTGCGACACGTATACTTCTTCCTTGATATCGTCGTAGAGGAATGCGGTGTTCACATCCATTTGGAAGACCGTGAAGTTTTTGTGCGCGGCGTATGCAAGGAACATACGTATGGCTTCGATTCTTGCCACCGGAGCATAGGTCTCATCATAATCGATCCCTTCTTGTTCACGGTACCCCTTGGCCACGAGACGCGCCTTGTTGCGGACTACGATTCCGTCCTCGTCCTTCTTGTTCTTGAAGATCCACTTGGTGCCGATCACCGTCTTGTGGGTTGGACGTGGGACCAGTCGCCATACCTTTAGAGCCTCGAATTGGTTGAGCTCCTCTTGCATGGCTATAATCCAGTCCGAATCTTCGAGCGCTTCTCGTACGTTAGTCGGCTCGATCTTGCTCAAGAAGCCGGAGAAGAGGCAGATATTAGCTGAAGCGCCTCACGTTTGAACAGGAGTAGAGGGATCACCGATGATTTGGTGTAGGGGATGAGCTCTCGTCCATTTGGTGGTAAGTGGAAGTGGCTATTGAGTTGAACGAGAGGTGTCTGGATCCACATAGTCACCAGAAGGAAGGTCTTTAACTGCTTCAAGTGTTGCAGGCTGGTTTCTCGGAGGCGGTGAAGGAGGATTCGTCGAGGGTTGAACAACTTCTGGTTCCGAGGAGTTCAGAGGTTGATCGTCGATTGTGGCAGATAACGAATCATTAGGAGTGATCTCCAGGTTTGTTACGGGTTCCTCCGGGGGACAGTAGTATCAGATGTCGTTGATGATGACGGTTGAGCTGTCTCCACAGTGATAGACGGCGTGCTTGTAGAAGGCGGCGGACCAGATAGATTCGTCGAATCCTCAATACGAGCAGCTTTAAGTTGAGGTTGTGCTGAGATAGGAGGAGGAGAAGCATTAAATATGTCATCATAAAAGTATTTAAACAATAAATCTAATTCTAAAAGATCTGCATTCGATGAAGTACGAGTTCTAAATTGAAATGTTTAGAAGTCAAGACATTTAAGAACGATTCCTGATCTGAGTTGATCAGAAGTCATAAAATTGAAGTCCGAGTTCTGATCTGAGGTAATCAGAAGTCATGAAAATTAAGTCTGAGTTCTGATCTGAAGTAATCAGATGTCATGAAAATTTAGTCTGAGTTATGATCTGAAGTAATCAGAAGTCATTGTTTTTTAAATAGAGAATTTCAAGAAACAAAATCAAGCGCTAAACAGAATGACTCAGTAAGCACAGTATTTGCAAAAAAATGAGACAATGATCAGAAAGTTTAATTGTGAAGAACAAGCCACAATTAATATATCAGATATGAATGGAATCATTTGTATGAAATGAGGAATTATGAACACAAAGTGGAATTCAAATAGAGTGTATTTCCATCGAAAAATCAACAAATATGTGAGACATGGAAATAACTAAATCAATGAAGAATGACACGTGGCAATCATGGAATATAAAATTGGAGAATAACAAACACAAGTAAGTTATTCAGAATGATATACCACAGTCTTTGAATTCAGTTGAAGTTCACTTACCTTTCATGAGATAGTACTCCCCCTCAAAATTGGCATAGCCTTCGAATGCAGTCATGTGAAAAAAAATGTTCATAACTGAGCGCACATGACATTCCTGCAAAACATATTAGAAGGATTTTGGTATCCATCCTTTGATGGATCCTTGACGGTTAGAAGCCCTATTATAGTGAGGACCGGGGATACTATAAGTACCATACCAATACTTAGCATGGTCTTTCTTCACAAAGTCACTTGTTCCACAGTAAGAACAACACAACTTCTGTGTAGATAAGTTGATCAGCTTATTAACAGAGTAAGCACGATCAGTTTTCAAAAAAGGTTTAGCATGGAAAGCTTTGTTGTTCTTGTCACTCTTAACAGAGTCGAATGACTTTGGAGCAGGAGCAGATCCTTTAACTCTCCAAACCATGTTTACTTTCTTGAAAATTTGATTATCTTTCTTATCAACACGAGAATTATAGAAAAGATTGGAAGGTCGAATCTGATCTTTTGAAAATGCATTTGATTTGACAAAATTTTTGAAGAACGATTTGTAGAAGAAGAACTTGAAGCATAAGTAGGTTGAACACCTTTGAACTTTCTTTCTAAAAGTTTCTTGACTTTAACGGATAAAGCATTTCGTTCTTCGAGAATTAAATCAAATTTCTTTTGTAAATCAGATTTAACCATTTGTTCCTTCAAATTCTCGGTTGCTAATCCAGATAATCGCTTTGTAAGTTTACTAATCTCAGTCTGAAAAATCTTTCTTTCTAATGCAAAATTATCTTTCAAACTTTTTGCCCTAAAACCTTCAACCTTCTTCTTTTCAGTCTCTTTGCTTAGAATGTCTAATTCTTTCTCCAAATCAAATATTTTTAAAGAAAGTTATCCATTCTTTTTAGCAAAAGATTTGCGTTCAGTTTCAAACTTCTGTCTTTCTAAAAACAAAACTTTTTCAAAGTCGGAGATCTGTGTTGAAAGTTTTAGACACCTAAGTTCAAGACTCTTCTTCTCTTCAAGAGATTTGGTTGAAAGCCCTGATTGCTTTTGTGTAAGCAATTGTCTTTCCTTTGCAAAACTTCTTTTCTCCTTTTCAAAAACCTTTCAAGAGTATTTAGTTTACTTTTAAGCTCAAGGTTTTCACAGTTCAGGAGTTTACCTTTCTCTTCTTCTTCAGTCAGCTTCTCAGAACTGTTCCAGATTTGAGATTTCAGTTCCTTCAGTTATTTGATGTACTTGTTGCACAAGTCATCTGATCGCTTGATATTCTTTTCATGTAGCTTTGCTTTCTCTTTCTCAGACTCCTTGATATCACCTTGTGATGATAAATCAGACAACTTCTTTTTCAACTCAGAGTTTTCAGACTCTAATGCTGTTTCATTTTCTTCAGATTTGGCAAGTTTCTCAAAACTTTCAATTGTTTGCAATTTCAGTTCCTCCCGTTCTTTGAGGATCTTGTCTCTAAATTCATCTGCTGACTTGATATTGAAATCATACATTTCTTTATAGGCTTTACACGCGGGATTAAAGCAATGCGACATTGTTACCTGAAAATTGATCGTTAATCGGTGTTATTTTGAAGAATAAAACTTGCGGAAGAAAAATCAAAACAATTAAAATTTGAAAAACAAATCTAAAAATAAATTCGTTTCCAAAAATTAAGATCTGATTATTATCGAATTTGAACGAACGAAATCACTCTTCGAGAGTGAAATCTGCATGATAAACAAACCAAGTTAGATTTAAAGACGACGACTAAAATCACATAAAATGATAGTAGTCGCAAATAACTGCAAATCGTAGCAAATAATCTCAAGCGTCACAAAAATATTTATCGGGTGACGAGACGTGCGGTAACTCGGGTACCGACGAGAACTTACCAACCAAAACTTATTAAACACAACTTACCGGATGAGAGAGAAAATTGTGACTTACCGGATAAAGAGAAAGTCAATTGAACTTACCGGATGCACTTGTTTCTCGATCAAAATCAAACCAACAAAAAAATAATTCTTACCGGATACTGAGAACACTTACCGGGTGAAGAGATTCTTACCGGACAAAATAATTCACGACTTACCGGGTGAAGAAGATTCTCGCAAAAATTAGCACTTACCGGATGAAAGTTGTTTGTGACTTACCGGATGGTTGAGATTCTTATCGGATGTGAATGCTTACCGGATAAAATTGGTTTGCCGGATAACGCACAAAACTCAACTTATCGGGTGAGAGTTATCGGATACTTGAGTCGCGTAGGAGAAGCTTACCGGATAACAAAGAAGGAAATAAACAATAAATGAGATGATTAATGAAAAAAAAATTCATGCAATATGTATGTATGGCGATGTATGTATGCAATGGGTTCATGAGGATGCAAAAGATTGGTTGATGTGAAAGGAAAGAACGTTGTTGTTGAGGTCAACCAACAAACAAAAAGTCAACAAAATGGGGCTGTCGCTGTTTGTGAGGTTACCGGACAAATGGTTTAAATCCGGGAACATGGAAATTACCCGGAAAGGTTGCATACAACTACGAGCAAGGTTGCAATTATGGTATATTTGTTACCCGGAAAGTGATGTTTTGTTCCAAAAAAATAAAGTGTCCGGAACAAATCTTATCCGGTAACTTTGAGTTACCCGGTAACTTGATGTTTTATTCGGACAGTGATGAGAAATAGGAAACTTATCCGGACATTACGGCTGTGGTTGCAATTTGATTCTGGGATCGATAGGGTTGTTTGATTTCACTCCTGTAGGGTTAGATTTTGACCAAAAATACAAAAACAACATACCCAAATCGATTTCTAAGCAAAATATATATTCTATTTATCAATAATCACCACAAAAAACTAGAAAGAACACCAAAAACTCAAGAATTGATTTTTTAATTAAAAGATTAAAACTTTTGAGACTTGATGTAAACGCAGATAAACACCAGATTAAAATGATTAAACAATCGAGATATACCAAACGAATTATTAAATCAACGAAAGAACTTTGCAAACCCGATTGATGAACGATTTTCTTCAAGAAAAACTGCACTATTACGAAAATAATCTGGGTGACTTCTGGACCTCAAACGATTAATCTAACCGTTCAGAATGTAAAACAGAATGTCGTGGAGCTACTGTCCAAAAATCGTGACAATCCGATGGTTCAATCTCCGGAAATAGGTGAAACGGCTCGCTGCGATTTTTCAGAAAATTCAATACGAATTTTCTTTGTTTTCTTGCTTTCGTTCGATTTCTTTCGTATCTTCAAATCACCGATTCTGCTCTGATACCAATTGTGAATCCCAGTTTGATCAGGTAACAACAAATCAGTAAGAAATAACAAGAACAATCATTGGTTTCAACTTGTCATCCCTCTCATATTCATGATTCAAGATAGTTACAAAGGTTTGAATGAAAAATACAACTATTTCTCTCTAATGAATCTCTAGGAATGGTTAATCAATTGCTAACCTAATTCTGAGGTTAAGGAACCTTATATACTAAGGCTTTACACAAGCAAGACTTAAGCCCATTAAGCAATTAAGCCCAAATAACACAATTAAGACTTTTACAAATAAATAATTAAACTAACTAAGCACTATATAAATATTTATATATCTTTCTAATATGTAGAACATTTATGGTCCTAACATATTATTTATATCATCAAAGTCATTCCAACCACATTTAGAACAACACAAACAATCATGCGATAACTGAATCAATTGCTGAACGGAATAAAGTTTAATTGGAAAAGAAACATCACGTTTAACAAAATCATTCCTATGATTCAAAGCACAATCGTTTTTGTTCATCCTAGGGAAAAAAACAGTATTGAAAGACTTTGATGCTGCATCCTCGACAAGTTCCTTAGCTAGCCACTTTGGTTTTTCTTGATTAGCGCGACCGTTTTTATCTGAAACAACAGGGACAGTATGGTCAGTGACTTTTGAAGGAACGGGATTTTTGATAGGCAATCGTTCGGTCTTTTGCCTCAGCTGTGATTGGTTTTGAGAAACAGGTTTAGATTTGGAAATTTTAATCACAGCTGGGGCCTTTGTTTCAGAACAGCTACCCTTTAGAAAATTGACCGGTCGATTGACTACCGGAGACAAAAAATCAATATGACTCGGAAGAGGTTTGTCGAAAAGGAATGACTCAAACTCTTCATCAGAATTGCCTTCGGAGTTCATATATTCAGAAAAATCGACATTCGAAATTACAGGACTTGGATCGGTCGAAGAAGGCGAGGGACACTTTGTGCTTGTGTGCTTTGGTGCGGAAGCTAACAAAAAATCAGAGTTTAAATTCCTTAGAACACTCTCGTCTTGAGAATCTTTACCGTCTTGTGTAGTAGAAATTTTGCCTATGAAAGCTTTACACGAAGACGACTCGGATGAGTTTGAGGAAGATTCGGGTGAAATCTGCTTCTCCGATTTGAGTTGGTCAATCTGCTCTTGGAGCTGTGTTAGCTCCAATCTTTCAGTATATGAAAGTAGTGAAAAATAGGCCAAGTATAGAAGTGTTCGACAGAGGCTCTGCCGAGTAGCCGAGTAACCGAGAAGACAAAAGTCTTCGACAAAGGCTCTGCCGGGTTAACCAAGAAGACCAAAGTAAAGAAGCAACGGAAGACACTTCTAAGCGGACAAGACAACAGAGCCTCTGTCATACTTGACAGAGCTTCTGTGACAAAAAGAAGATCTACGCAAAAGATCTTAACAAGGACGGACATGCTTCTTACAATACCTACCATTCGAAGGTTCTAAAGATCAATCGTACAAAGGCGTGACCTGACAACTCCACGTGTCAAACTCTGATAGGTTTCCGCCTAAAGCTGAATACGGAGCATTTAATGAACGTTGTATCTACAACAGTTCCAGAATAGTGTTTTGTACCTTCCAGCTACTATTCCAGAACAGTGTCTTTGTACCTTCAATCCTTATTGTCCCCTTTAGAAGTAGTATAAATAGAAGGTTCATTTGAACTCTTCTATTAAGCTTAATACCACGAAAATACACATATATCATTAAGCTTTGCACTTCTCACACACATCATTAACTGCAGATTTCTTGTTAATCCTTTGAAGTTCTTGGTGTTCTTAATATATATATCAAATACAGTAATCTTGGAGATATTCATCTGTTCTTACATACTGTTTATTTGATATTGTGTGTTCTTCTACCTTACATTATCTTTCAGTTCTTAAATACGCTTTCGCACCATATCTAAATCTGAACTAACTGAAAGTTAAGATCATTGTTTAAGAAAACAGGAACCAACAATTGGTATCAGAGCAAACCTTGATTTTTAATATCAAGGGATCCACTCTAAACTATGATCTTTGGTAGAAACTTGGATTTTTAACCTATTCTTCATATTAATAAAACAATTTCTATTTTTTGCCATTTTCGATTCATTCGAACTTTGGTAAACTTATAAAATCTGTTATTCGGGTTAAAAACACCATTTTAGTGCTTAGCTTAAAGTTTTTAAGCTTAAAAACTTCGTACGAAGCATCCACTTCATACTCTGAAAAGTTTGTTGTTCAAACCCTTTTCTGGATAATTTTATCTCTCTTAAAATGACTAATACAAACAACTTCTTCTCTTCTGATTCCTTAACCAAACCTCTCACTCTTCTTAGAGAAGAATACCCTCAATGGAAGATTCGAATGATTCACTTCTTTGAGGGTGCTGACAAAGAACTGGTTTATTATATCCGTAACCCTCCTTTCGTTCCCATGATAACTGTACCTCGTGTTCCTGGCACAGACGACACACCAGAAATCCCAGAACACACGAAACCAAAGACCCAGGATAATTGGTCTGATCCTGATTGGGCTAAATACGAAATTGCTCAGAAAACTAAGAGAATTGTGATTATGGCCATTCCAAATGACCTTTTCGAGTCCATGGATGCATGTGAATCTGCATATGATCTATGGAAAGAACTAGAAAAACAACTAGAAGGAGGAGCCAAAACCTAGAAGAACCGCAGAGCTCAATACATAAATGAATACTATGCCTTTAAAGCTCTGCCAACTACGTATGATAGCTTCAACTCTCTAATAAACAAGTGTAAGAAGTTCGGCATCCACAGAACATCTGAAGAAAACAACGTTATGTTCCTGAAGTCTCTGAATGAAGAATGGCTTCAGTTATCTATGTCCCTGCAAACAAATCAAGACTTAGATTCCTGGACCCTATCAGACCTCTATGGAACATTAGCAGCACAAGAGCCTCAGATAGCACAAGCGAAAGCCCAGATCATTGCACCTCTTGCATTGGTTGGTAAGACTACAGAAGCTAGAGAGAAACCAAAGAAAGAGAAAGCAATAGAGGAAAGAAAGGAGAAGAAGAAGAAAAACACGATGGTGGAAAGTGAAGAAGAAGAGGAAGTAGCAGCAGAAGAAGAAACGACCCTGGCCTCGATAGCTAAATCTTTAGCTCTCTTGACTAGGGAATTCAACAGAGGATACCAGAAGAAATCTGGTAATGAACGATATGAAAGAGATAATCGAGAAAGAGAAGGGTCAAACGACAGAAGTGGTGACCGACAGAGGTCAAGTGATAGAAATGACAGAGGAAATGACCGACAGAGGTCGGAAGACAAAGCTGGCAACACTCCACAGATTCAAGAGTGTTACAAATGTGGTAAGCCAGGCCACTACGCAAATGAGTGCCGAATCGAAAAAAGTGGTGACCGACAGAGGTCAGACGACAGAGCTGGAAACTCCACATAGAACCAAGGATGCTACAACTGTGGAAATCCAGGTCACTTTGCCAACGAATGCAGGAGCAGGTCAAATCGCCCTCAGAGGGATGCAGCTTTCTAAAAAAAGAAAGCTGAATACTATGCTCAGAAGTCACTAATGGTAAACAAAGAAATATGGGAGTCAGACACATCCTCTGACGAAGGTGAAACAAAGAATGCTCTATTCTGTGGCATGGCAGAAGTCAGCTCCGACTCCGACAGTGAGGTATCCACTTCTACCTTTAACTCTAATACTGCAGAAGATGACTTGATTAAACTTAACATTGAATACACTGAAATGAAAAAGACATGTGAAGATATTCAGAGAAAGCTCACCTTCTATGAGAGAGAAGCTAGACTTCTCACTCAAGAAAAAGCTAAAATCTTTAAAGAAAAAGAAGAAATTGAAATGGACTGGAACAAAAAGTTAAATCCTTTAAAAGAAAAGATTTATGAACTTAATTCTTCCGTGAAAACAAAGTCTAAAGAACTAATGGACGTTGAGTGCGACAGAATGAACATCCTAGCTCTTAAAAATTATTTTCAAAAGGAAAGAGAAGTCCTCTGTTAAGATTTACTCTGAAGAGATCTTCAAATTAAAAAATTTCAAGATACTCAGAAGGTGTACGAAAAAATAAACACACAAATAGGGAGACGGGGAATTAGCTTCTGTGATATAGATCCCTATACCGGAACCAAAAGAAACAAGTCTCTGTCCTCTCTATTTCACATAGGAGATACAAGAAAACCTGGATTTCCAAATCTTCTCCCTGTAAGTAAAAGGCAAAAAGTCTATGGGGAACCTCACAAGAGGAAACCTCTGAAGATGACAAATGTGTGGTTTGAAAACACAGATTTGTCACCTTCAATCTCTGTCAAAAGAGAATCCAAACCTAAGAGGTATCTGAAAACTCAAGATCATATAGGAATCTTCAAGTTTGGTAAACCCGAGACTCAAACTCATGTTGCATTTGTCTGCATGATGAATTCTGAAAAGAAATTATCAGCAGAGGCACCTGAGTTCAAGCCAAAAAATACAGAAGAAAAACTTGATATCTCTGAAGAAAACCTCTGTACATCTTCCAGCGATCAAGATCTCTCTGAAAAAAACTTAACAGATACTTCTGTTAACTTAGAAGATAGTTCCTTAGAAAAGGAAGAAAGTGAGTATGACACATGTTCTGAAAGTACAGCCTCTGTCGAAAGAGAACTGAGTGACTCAACCTCTGTATATGAGGACGATTCATCCTCTGACGAATCAGAGACTGACTCTAATTCAGAGATCGGACCTAGTGACACAGAGGTTTTTAAACAAACCTCTGAAGTTCTTAACAGAACTATTCCTCCCAAAGAGAAAATCACTGGAATTCCTATCTGTCCAGACTTTTTGAATATGTGCATACAAGCCAAAACCTCTCTTGAGCTTGAAAATTTCAAACAACAGAAGTTAATGTCCACTCAAATTCCAATGAGTTCAAAGATTTTAAAACCCTTAAAACCTGTTAAAGAAAAACTAACATGGCAACAGAAGGGTAAATGGACTAAAATTAACAAATCTTTTTCTTCTGTGACAGTGAAATCTACAGAAGTTCACCACAAAAAGGGAACACAGAAGGCCGCACTCAACAAAGGATTTTGTAAACAACGATCTAGCCTACATGAACCTTCTTGTAATAGAAAGTCTAATGTTAGGATAAATTGTAATGCCTCTGTACCCCCATTTAATGTATTTAATGAAAAGTTCAAGCAAATCTATTCGCACATTCAATACTGTCATTGCTTTGATCTTATGTTTAAAATAAACCAACATTTCAAAAGTCCACACTGTCTTCTCTCTATACCCAAAGCAAAAGATAAAATCAAGGGTAAGAAGAAACAAAATGCTTCTTCAACATAAGCTAAAACAAAGACCCCTGACAGAACTGGACCCATGTGGATATGGGTACCTAAAACTCTCTAATTGTCTTGCAGAAACAGTATGTGCCAATCTGGTATCTAGACTCCGGATGCTCGAGGCACATGACTGACGACAGAGGTCTTCTATCAACATACAAAGAAAAGAACGATGGTGGATCTGTGACCTTTGGAGACAATAAAAAGGGGTACATCAAAGGCTACAGAGTCATAAAGAAGGAAAATATAACCGTATGCAAAGTTGCATATGTTGATGGCCTTAAACACAATCTTCTTAGTGTTAGTCAACTCTGCGATACGGGATTCGACGTAATGTTCAAAAGAACCTTTTGCTCTCTACAGAGCGAGGACACAGGACTTGAACTTCTGCGAGCCGAAAGAAGAGGAGATCTATATCTCATGAACTTCAATGCAAAGAACAAGAAAGGCAAAATCTGCCTTGTTGTATGCAAAAGCGAAAAAGCCTGGTTATGGCACAACAGGTTCTGCCATTTAAACTTTCATACTCTTGATAAACTTGTAAAACTTGATCTAGTCAAAGGTCTGCCAAATGTTAAGTTTAATAAAGATCACTTGTGCTCTGCCTGCGAAATAGGAAAACTCAAAAGAGATTCCCATAAAGTCAAAACTGATATATCTTGCACTGGGCCTCTGTACATGCTTCATGTCGACCTATGCGGTCCAATCGCTACACAGAGCATAGGTGGCAAGAAATATATACTTGTTTTGATCGACGAATACTCAAGATTTACATGGGTTGAATTTGTCAGAAAGAAATCAGATGTTCCAAACATTCTGATAAATTTAATGAAAAGAATCCAAGTTCTGTATGAGTGCAGGATTCAGAAACTGAGAAGCGACAATGGCACATAATTCAAAAACTCTGTCATTGAAGCCTATCTTACAGAAGAAGGAATTTCACAGAACTTCTCTGCTGCACGCACCCCACAACAGAATGGCGTGGTCGAACGAAAGAAACGCACGCTTGTAGAAGCCGCCAGAACTATGCTAACCGCATGTGGATTACCAATGACATTTTGGGCAGAAGCAATATCAACCGCTTTCTATACCCAAAATCGATCAACCATCGTAAAGAGACACATCAAAACACCATATCATTTGATCAACAAAAGACGACCAAACATCAAATTCTTCCATGTATTTGGATGCAAGTGCTTCGCCTTAAATGATAGAGAAGCAAGAGGAAAGTTTGAAGTAAAGGCAGATGAAGGCAAGTTCATAGGATACTCTGCAACTTCCAAGGCCTACAGAGTTTATCTTCTGCGGTCTCGAACGATCGTAGAAAGCATAAATGTTTCTTTTGACGACACCTTCCAGAAGACTTCTGAACAAATCAGTTCAGAACTCGGTCTAAAAGGGGAATCCTCTGGCATCTCAAAAACAAGAGAAGAAGACTTAAATCTTCTATTTCAAGAGATGTTCCATGACGACATTGATCCCTCTGCTGGAGCCGTCAGAGCCTCTGGAGAATCACCTTCTGCCAGCCAGAACGCAATAGGTATCTCTCTAACTGGTCCCTTAAATAATTCATCTTCCTCTGTTAATCATACAGATGCAAATGCCGAGGGGGAGCCAATAGAAGATGATATAACAAGGAAAACAACCACAAAAGCTACTGAAGAACCAACTCCAGAAACCACAGAGGAACCAATAATAGAGGAACAAGAAGACTCAGTCTATACTTCTGAAGAGGAACAAACATCGCCACTCATTCCAATCATTCCATAAACTGTAGGATCAAGCACGAAAGCAAAATCTATGACAGAGGCTACACCAGAACAACAAATAGAAACCTCTGAAAATCAACTTGATGAAATCGATGACCATCTCCCACGAACAACAAAGTGGACAAAGAGCCATCCTCCAAGTCTTATAATCGACGAACCTTCTGAAAAGGTAAAAACAAGATCTGCCACTGCTAACTTTTGTTTCTTTACAAACTTTATTAGTCTGATCGGGCCAAAAAGGATCTCTGAAGCCCTTGACGATCCAAACTGGGTAGATGCTATGCAAGAAGAGTTTCTACAGTTTGAACGAAACAAAGTCTGGAATTTAGTTCCTCTCCCACGAGGAAAACAAGCCATAGGAACTAAATGGGTCTTCAGAAATAAGAAGGATGAAGAAGGAGTGGTCATAAGAAACAAAGCAAGATTGGTGGCCAAGGGATATCGCCAAGAAGAAGGCATATATTACGATGAAACTTTTGCCCCTGTCGCACGGCTCGAAGCCATAAGAATCTTCTTAGCCTTCGCAGCCCACAGAGGTTTTAAAGTATTTCAAATGGACGTAAAATCTGCTTTTCTAAATGGCGAAATCCAAGAAGAAGTATACGTCCAACAGCCACCAGGGTTTGAAAGCTCTAAGTATCCAAATTACGTGTACTACCTCGACAAAGCTCTGTATGGACTGAAACAGGCTCCAAGAGCATTGTACGAAAGACTTTCTACTTTTCTTCTCGATAATGGTTACGACAGAGGTACGACGGATACAACTTTGTTTTATAAACAAAAAAGTGATGAAATTATGCTTGTACAAACATATGTGGAAGACATAATTTTTGGGTCTACAAATACAGAAGAGTGCAAAAAGTTTGAAAAACACATGCAGAGTGAATTTGAAATGAGTATGATGGGAGAATTAACTTTCTTCCTCGGACTCCAAGTAAAACAATCATCAGAGGGAATTTTCATAAATCAAGCTAAATATGTCTCTGACATACTTTCAAAATACAGTCTCTCTGATGCCTCTGTAATGAGAACTCCAATGGCCACATGAAATAAGTTAGACTCAGATCCAAATGGCATACCTATAGAGTGCACGCTCTACAGAGGAATGATTGGGTCTCTGTTATACTTAACTGCAAGTAGACCTGACATAATGCATGCCACATGTCTCTGTGCAAGATATCAAGCTAACCCGAAGGAATCCCATTATAATGCTATAAAGAGGATCTTCAGATACCTCAAAGGGACCAAAAATCTTGGCCTATGGTATCCGAAGAACTCTGGTTTTGGTCTTAAAGCTTATACAGATTCAGATTATGGAGGATGCAAGCTCGACAGAAAGAGTACCTCTGGGAGTTGTCAATTCCTAGGTGGTAAACTAGTCAGCTGGACATCTAAGAAGCAGAACTGCGTATCCACATCTACAGCAGAAGCCGAATACGTTGCTGCTGCTAGTTGTTGCTCCCAGGTTCTGTGGATGAAAACTCAGCTTAAGGACTATGGCCACAACATATTCAAGATTCCCATCTTCTGTGACTCAAAGAGCGCCATAGCCAACTCTGGCAATCCAGTACAGTACTAAAAAACAAAGCATATCGATATCCGTTACCACTTTCTGAAACACCATGTTGAATATGGGACAATCGAAATGCACTTCGTGTCTACAGAGTACCAGCTTGCAGATTTATTCACCAAGGCACTAGATAAGAAAATATTTCTTTTCTTGGTGGGTAAGTTGGGAATGATAAACATGAGTTAAAACCTATGTAAGTATAACTTAAATCTTCTGTAAATATATATGTACATGTTTCTGTTGTTTTATTTATTTTATTTTATTTTATTTTTGTATGTAAATTCTCAATCACCATGTTCAATACTCAACAAAGCTTCTGTAGGATTGCTCAGAACCTCTGACAATCTTTACAGAACTTCTGAGAAACTTGATTTATGCCCTAAGCATTACTTATCAAATTTTGACCCAAGCATAGATCAAGGGGGAGTAGAAGGAGACCTTGAAATAACCTACAGAAGTTGATCATTCAAGGGGGAGCCAAAGAAGAGAAGTGATCACTCATGATCCACCGAAATCAGGTATTATACCGAGCAAGAGAGAGCCAAAAGATAAGTATCTCGAAACAAATCCTTTTTGAAAACAGTTTTCTAGGACAAACATTTCTAAATATGTCCTAGAAACATTGTTTAAAATATACCAAAAAAGTTTTGATCAAAAAGATTTACGAGGCTTCTGTTATGAGATTTTTAGTGTAATAGAGCTTCTGCTGAGCTCAACGGAGCTTCTGTACACAGAATCCTCTATAAACTACAAATCTCATACAAGAACTCTACCGATCAAAATCAAAATGTTTTCTTTAGGATTTACTCGAACAAAAGGTTACAGAAGAAGGTCTTTTGGGACAAAGAGCTCATTCCATAAAAAAGTCTCTGTCGACCAAACTAGACACTCAAAAAGGAGCGTCACGCACAAAAACTTTTCCAGAACAGTTTTCTAGGACAAAAATTTTCAAATATGTCCTAAAAACAGTTTATAAAGCATGGAAAACTTTGGATGATAAAAATGTATTATAAATTTTTAGTTATGAGAAATTCCATCTCATAGAGCTTCTGCTAGCTCTTACAGAGCTCCAAAACCTCTGTGAATGCAATTTCTTCTCTAAAAATCTATCGATCCTCTTCAATGCTTTTCAAATGTTTTTGGTAAAGGTGCAAGCAACAGAGGATACAAAGAGAGTTTCAAACAACAGAGCTCTATCTCAACAGAGCTTCTGTCATTTTCAAAATTGGGAAACTCTGTAAAAGTAACGGCTAATCTTACTGCGAGTGAAAATTATGTGGAGGAAAGAAAACCCACGCGCCAAGCATTAATGGGCCGCGCACGACGTCAAATCCTACTCTGACACTGCTGACGTGTCACATTTTCATTGGACGTACACGACACACGTTCTCCTGGAAAGTTGAACCCACCGTTCACACTCAAGTACGGATTCCAAATTTTATTCACTTCCATATATTTACCTCTTCAGAATTCTAACCGTTACCATTCACTATAAAACCCAAGTTACCACTCCTCATAAAACCTTTACGAACTCTCATCTTCTTCTCCGGCGAACTTTGCAAAACCTGCAACCTACCTATTTTTCATTCTCTTTCTTCAAGATAAACAACAATGGCATCATCCTCCAACATTCCTGAAGACTCCCCTATTCAAGAAAACTCACCTGCTCAATCTGAGCATTCCCAAAATCCAAATATAGCCGCAGACCTTGAGAAAGATAACTCCGGCGACACAACAGAATTTGCTCCGACCACCCATCTCCAAAACTTCATAGCAAATGAACACTTTGAAAGTGTTCTTCCTTCAAAACCTAACAATTACCATCTGGTTCCCTCAAGAACAACATTTGGGGAATCAAACGCTATTCTCCTCGATATTCTTGAAAACCATTACCTATACCCCCTCTTATCCACAACAATACAGAAAATCCTTGCCAGATATCTCTACCAGTTCTGGCAAAGCTGCAGATTTGACCCAGAGGATCGACAGATCAAAGGATACATCTCCAAACCTGACAAAACAGAGCACATTGAACTTAAGTTCAACAGAACAATGTTCTCACTTGAGTTCAATCTACCAACCAGAGGCCTATTAGGCATAACAAGGTATGCCGAGGATCCCATAGATGAAGAGCTCTGTAGGTTCGTAGAGATGTTAGGGTATAACACAACCCTAAGAAAAAGGAACGATTTCAGAAGAAATCGACTTCCTCCTCTGTGGAATACCCTCTTCTCAATTCTAAACAGATGCCTAACTGGGAAAGCGGGCAATCCAGACCAAACTTCGCACTAAATCCTGGTCATAATGTACGGAGTATATTATGATCTTCCTCTGGACTACGCCAAGCTCATGATGCAAGAAATGGTCAACACCATTGAGCGAAAGAACCTCTCCCAGAAGGCCAAACCAACTCTTCCTCCTCTGCAGTATCAACGATTTTTGGGTGTCCTGCTCGAACCTCTGCTCTTATGTGAACAATGGCCAATGGAAGGTCCCACACCCAAGATATATCCTATGACAAAGAACACACCGACAGAGCACAAGGATGGATACAAATACTGCAGGCCTCTATCATAAAAAATGCTGGGATATGCTACAGATGGATCCCTTAGATCTAGATACATACGCGATCATAGGACTCCAAAACTGAGTCCTGTGACACCCCCGCGTCTAGGAGCCCCCATAGGAACCCAAGTAGTAGTGAGAATGACAGAGGAAGAATGGGCAGTAGCATTTTCCAAGCATAACATAATTCAAACAAATTTTCATGCACAACGGCAGTCTATTCTCTCCTCTGTCTCCAAATCCAAAACCTCTGCCATCACACCTAAGAAGAAAGAGCACAGAAGGAAAGCTGAAGGCACCTCTGCAGAACCCCAAGAGTCTCCTCCTCATGCAACAGAGGTTGGATCATCTGCACCTCCCTCTCCTCCAAAGCACAAAAAGAAGAGAAAATCCAAAGCCTTAGAGGAAGGGGCACCTAAACCCAAAAGGAAAAAGAGCAAGAAGAAAACCGGGAAACCTCTGTCTCCTATGCAAACAATTGCAGAGGAAGGAGCAGCAGAAAACATAGAGGAACAGGTGACAAAAGAAGTCACAGAAGAACAAACCCAACAATCACCTCTGCAATCCCTCAATCCCCTCAACTATGCACATCACGGGGATTTCTCTGACTTCCTCCAACGTCCTGAATTTGCCAACACTCTTGACACTGCTGGATGGACTGCATAAGCTCTGTCACATGAAACCACAGAAGCCACAGAAGATCCAGATTTCACAATCTCTGGAGTTGATTCTGATCTTGATGATGATGATCAAACTCCAAGGGATAATACGGCTGAGACCCCAGAAATACTTCAGAACTTTTTCCTTCAACCTGGCCTTGATATTCACAGAAGAAGCCCAGAGCAAGTAATCTCTGCCTCTGACGGTACACAGGTTATGCACCCTCAAGTACAACAACTTTTTGGTACTCATCCTATGTACGACTCCGTAGGTCCAAGGGAAGAAGAAGTGACAGAAGTAGGGAAAACTAGGGTAGAAATCTCAACCCATATGGTAGCAACAGAGGTTGAGACCGTAGATGGAGAACAAGTGGTTGGATGTTTCACAGAAGCAGAAGTAAGAAAAGATGCCTGGATTGATAGAGGCAAACAACCAAAACCAACTCCCAGTGCAACCCACACTTCTATTGCCGCCAGTCTAGTGGCAGAGAGCAATATTGAAAAAGAGCAGCACGACTCGACCCCAACCCAAACCATCCGGACAGAGGAAATTCTTTCATCCTTTGTACCATTAATAATCGAGGAAACCATTCCAGGGGAATCCTCTCTAAAGGATTCATCCGTAGTAAGTGATCTTTTACCCCGGATCACAACCGAAATCCTTGCAGAGGAATTTATTTCCTCTGCCACACGCACACAACTAGGTCCAAACATCTATTCAGAGGAGATTAGAGTGCACAAATACGGAGAGACTCTAGACAAGTCTCCGAGTCAACAGAAGGATAATCTAGTACCCACCTCTGGAGTGGATCTAGACAATGTCATTCTCAGAACTTCTGTAGAGTCTGAAGCACTAGATGCTTCTGCTCGAGGATCAGAAGGAAATCCTTCCGCCCCCAACATCAAAACAAGGGCGAAAGAAGGTGTCTCAGGAACAGAGACTCACTCTGGGGACGAATGTGTTCCCCCAGAGGTTACAACGAGTTCACATGTATCAAGGGATGAGTTCCAAACCCTTGTCACCTCTGTGAACCAAACAATGAAAGAGTTGCAAAGCTCTTTCAAATCTTTTGCAGAAACATCATCCAGGGCAATTCTTGATCTGAACACCAAAATGGACAAACTGTCCACAGAGGTGCAAAATGTCGTAGCTCAGATGAAGTCCTCTGCAACAAACACTGCAATCTCTGCAGCTGCTGAATTCGGAAAAGCCGCCACCATTGCCTTCAAGGAGTCTGTCAAGCACTTTCTTCAACAACTAAAAGAGCAATCCTCAAAATCTAAGGCTCTTACACTTGAAGACCTGAAGAAAGCCTTAGACGAAGTTCAAGAGCAAACAACCAAAAATACTCAAAGCCATGAAGCCTTCTGCCTACATGACAAGAGCTCAAGTGACAGAACTCGGCCAACGCAAACTATGTGAGAGAGTTTCAAGCATGCGTCGGCAAAATGCGCTTCAACCCAGAAGCAGAGGTTGAAACACTGCTCGACCTCTGTGATGACTTATGCGCAAAAATGATTGCTGCAGGGGCTGTTCCACCAAAGAAACAAGATACACCTTGTAGGGCAGAGGGTACAACAAATAAGGGTCAGGATGACTCTGATGATGATTCTGACGATTCTTCAGATCATCCTGAGGGGGAGAATCAAGGGGAGAAACAAAGGGAAGTAACTGCAAGCAGAGGTCTACCAGAACCACCAATATCCGCAGAACCCCTGAACCAAATTCCCCCAACTCAAAACCAAGGAGGAAACCAACAGTCCACTGAGGCAACAACCACCTATGTGGAAATAATCTCTGAAGAAACCCCTGCTAAAACCCAAAAACCTGAAACCCAAAGCAGAAACAAAACCACAGAGACAACAACCATCTTTGTGGAATCCATTACTAAAGAAACCCAAGTACCCAAAACAACAGTTCAACAGAAGACCAAAGAGGCAACACCCACCTCTGTGAAATTTACTTCTGTATTTGGAGAAGATGTCCAAATCCAAGAAGAGGTCCAACTTCTGACATCCTCCGAAGACGAACTACCTTCCCCAACACCCAAAACCAACCCAAAAACCAAAACCATTGCTCACAAAAGAAAATATCTGAGCAAAACACCTGAAACAACACCAACAGAACCCAAATCACCAATCAAGCCCTCCAAAACTCAAGTGTCAGAACCAACAGAGGCAATCCCCAAACCAAGAGAAACATCAACAACAAAGCCCTATGAGACTCAAGCGTCAAATCCTACAGAGGCAACCCCATCTCAACAAGCAGAACAGTCGAAGGCAAAAGACAAAGGAAAAGGGATTATAACAGAAGAATCGCAGAAGAAAAAGCCCAAGCATCAACCTTCGACAGAAAAACTGATGAAGAGCTCTTTCGATGCGTATAAGACACCTAAGCCTGAAGATGAAGACTGGGCTTTCGGCACTACACCTCTGTCAAATATTCCTGTTCTAGGTCCAAAGACAAAACCTTCAGAGGATCGAGTCGCAGAAGTCAAGAACCAATTAGATGCTCTGCGTAGAACCTTACCTCCACCACCACCACCACAAATGTAAGAAGTGGTATACAAGTACTTATACAACAGAATGGGAATAATGGATCAATCAGAACCAACCATTCAAGACCCTGACTTCCGTGCTGACCTTGAAAACCTCTTCACCAGAACAAAACCCAAGCCTAAATACGAAGTCTTCTCAACATCCAAGATCGTCAAAGTCCTATATTGTAAGTTCTCAAGAACCAGAACCTGGCCTAAACTCTCTTACAACATCTACAAGGTCAAAAGAGAGGACGGATCAGAGAACCAATTTGCAGATGCAGATCTTAGGAATCTCAATTGTTGATCCAAACCCTCAGTGATTTGATAATGACCCTCTCTTTATATACTTAGTGAAAATTGTAAGTAAACAATATGTATCAGAGTTTCACTATCGCTGATACGTACTAAGATCTTACAGTACCGCTGATAGGAACTCTCGCTCTTTTAAGTTAAACATTCAGCGAAAACTGTTCATCATTAATGCTCTGAGTCTGTTCAGTCATTATGATGATCGCTGATAAGTTAGTTGTTTACTTATGATCCCTGAAAACAAGTTTCACGTCAACAAAGGTTCTACGCTGAAGTCGAAGATCAAGCTCAAGAACCAGCGACAAGTCTCCTAATGAACTGATGCGGATCAGCGAAGACTCAGATTTGTCCACTCAACGTGAAGTATCAAGTACAAGACTTCAGCTATCGCTGAACTTTATCATTCGCTGAATAGAAAATGATAATCGCTGAATCAACGAAAAGCTGATCATGAAGTCCTCCGTACAAAGTACTTTTGTCTTAACCCCCCTTGCACGACTCCGTACGAAATGTCAGAAAAGAACCTTCGACTGTCTGAAATCGTACAACCACTCTGATACTACACTGTTCATCCATGCGGCTACTAAGGTTGTCAACCAAGGTCAATGACATGCAACCAACCAGCTGATGACACGTGTAAAGTGCATACTGACTTGCATTAAATGCATGCATTATATAAAGAGATGAACCCACTTCTTTTGAAGTAACTTGCTAACTCTGGACAAGTTCAATCTCTTTTCTCAAGATAGGTTATTATTAGTAATTTCCTTATCTCTCTTAGTGCAAGAAACCTTAGTGTTCCAACTTGTTTAGATTTAGGTTTATCCTTAATCTTGTTTCCGCAACAAGCTGTAAATTGTTAATGATTTATCAATAAACAATTTAGAAAAGTAAAATTTTTGTGTTTGTATTCAACCCCCCCTTCTACAAACTTGTATAGGCCTTCGGGACCAACAAGTGGTATCAGAGCGGATTTGTTTAATCTCATAAACAAGATCTAATCTAAGATATTTCTCTTCCTTGCTATTATCTGAAAATAGCCACCAACACAAACACAAATTATATAGACAATGGTTCTCTTGCTAAACCCCCTAGATTTTCCAAAGATAACTTCAACTTATGGAAAAATAGGATGACACTCTTCTTAGAAGGTGTAGACCCTACTATGCCTTACTATCTAGAGAATGGTCCATTCATCCCTGTAAGAATAGATTATGCAGTTCCAGCCGCTGAGAATAGACCTGCTATTCCAGAAAGGCTGGTACCTAAGGAAATCTTTCAATGGACTGACGAAGATAAGAAGAAAGTGGCTATAGATACAAAAGCCAGATCCATACTATCCATGGCTCTTCCTGATGAAGTCTACCATTCCGTCATGAATCTGAAAACATCAAAAGCCATGTGGGACACAATATGTATTCAGTATGAAGGAACGTCTGAAGTCCAGGACTCAAGAAAGATCAACCTGGTAAGACAATACGAAAGCTTCATTTCTGGTAAGAATAAATCTCTCTCTGAAGTTCACCAACGTTTTAATTGTTTAATTATAGATCTGAAAATTGTTGGTAAGGAATATTCTAACTTTGAAGTACTGACAAAATTTTTAGAATGTTTACCTGAAAGCTGGGATAATTATGCTATGTGTCTCAAACTATCAAAGGATCTAAAATCAATGACCCTTTCAACCTTATATGGCACGTTGCTGAATCATGAGCAATCGAGCCATCTTAAGAAGAATCTTGTAAAAGATTCCAAAAGCACCCCTGTTGCTTTAATCTCAGAGGAACCTTCTACTCAGCGACCCTCGGTCACTATCACTGAGTTAGAAAGTAACTCTGAAAGGTCATCAGATTATGATTCTTCAGATGATGATGAATCTTTGGCTCTCCTAACTAAAAAGTTCAGGATATTTGCCAAAAAAAAATGTTTAGAAAGAACAAACCTCTTTCCATAACTGACAAGCCTAGATCATCAGCTTTTGTTGATAAGGCTACTGCTACTTGTTTTAACTGCGAAAAGACAGGACATTTTGCTAACGAGTGCAGGTCTAAGAAAGTTTCTAGACCCTCAGCTTTTACAAAGAAATCCTTTGTTCCAAGGAATAAAGATGACAAATATTCAAAGCTGAAAGAAAAATATGCAAAGCTGAAAAGCTTTAAGAAGAAGAATAAAGGCCTGATGGCAGACTATGATTGGGCTGCTTCTGATGAAGAAGCATCATCATCTGACTCTGAAGATGATGAAGCAAATCTATGTCTCATGGCCAAGATTGAAGAAGAGGAAGAAAGCTCAGACATTCCCTCCACTTCAACATCTGCTATTCAGGTATCACCTTCCTTCTTTACCAATATTGCAAATATTGATGAAGCTGATAGTCTCCGTAAGATCGATCTCTTGACTAGAAGTTTATACGAAGCCATGAACGGCAAAACTGTAGTTGAAAACCAAAATCTTGATCTCGCTGAAAAGCTTAAAAACTGCCACCTTCAAATAGAAAAGCTTTCTAAAATTGAAGAAGATTTTAAAGATCAAGTATATTTAAATCAGCTAGTCAAAATCGAACGAGCAGAAGCTATCGCTGCATTAAAAGCTGAAAAAGCTACTGTTGAAGGATGGTGTAACTCTTCAACAAAGATCACTGAGATAATAAAGTCTCAGATTCCCCTGAGTGATAAACGTGGTTTGGGTTACAAATATGATACTCCAAAACCAACCACTGAGCGTTCAATGCTTAAATTTGGAACGTTCGTATCCTCAGTCGCTGATACTTCATCTTCTCAGTACTCCTCGTCCTTTACACCAATCCCTGAGGAAACTCCTACCTCCTCAAAAGGCAAGGAGAAAATGGTTTATTCAAAACCTACCTCTGTCTCTAAAGACAAAGGTAAAGGAATTGTTATTTACCAGAATCCTCAGAAGGGTACCTTAGTACCAAAGCTGAATGCTTCTTAAGCTTCAGTGGCTCATCCCTCTGGATCAAGGAAGCAGATCTCTGGATCTATTCAGCGATCTACTCCTAGACTCAGATTGGATGTCCTTGGTAAGAAATCTGAAGAACTGAATGTTCGTCCCATTTCTAAAGCCAATAGTTTACTTGGTGCTGGCACTTCTAATTCGAAATTAAAAGCTCAGCATTCAAATGGTCCTAGAACTACTTTTAGTTATAGGAAATGTTATCACTGTGGACTTACCGATCATATTGCTAGTAAGTGCCCCACAGCCACCAAAGCTGAAAAGATAGCTAAGGTGAAGATTGCCCGCAAGGCAAAGAAGACCAACCATGGTGCAAATCAGGTCAAGGTGAATCCTACCACTGAGGTTAAGAAATTAACCGAAGTGAAGAAAGACAAAGCTGAATCTTCAAATGCTGCGAAGACTGCTGAATCTTCCATTCCAACTACTCCCACTGACAAATGTGTATACATGGTTAAGTGGGTACCCAAGAAAATCTAATCTTCCATTGTATTGCAGGTTAAGAAGGGTATCTGGTATCTCGATAGCGGATGCTCTAGACACATGACTGGAAAGAAAAGCATGCTCGCTGAATACAAGGAAGAGAAGGGTCCCTCTGTGACTTTCGGTGGAAATGGAAAAGGACATACCCGAGGGTATGGTGTACATTCAAATGGTACAACCTCCTTCAGAAGAGTCGCATATGTTGAAGGGCTGAAGCATATTCTTCTAAGCATCAGTCAGCTTTGCGACATGGATAACAAAGTAATCTTTACTAAGGAATCATGCTTTGTCGCTGACAAAAAGGAGAAGATAGCTCTCAGCGGTTATCGTTTGGAAAATGTTTATGTAATAAACATGGACTCAACAACCACTGAGAACTCCTGTTTCTTCTCAAAGGCCTCATCTGATGTCAACTGGCTATGGCATAAGAGGCTATCTCATCTAAACTTCAAGACACTGAACACTCTTTCTTCAAAAGAGTTAGTCACTAGTCTACCTCAGCATTCATACGCCAAAGAGTCTTTATGTTCAGCGTGTGAAAAGGGAAGAAGACCAAAGCAAGCTTTAAATCAAAACAAGTTTCTTCAGTGTCATCTCCTCTACAACTACTCCATATGGATTTGTTTGGCCCTGTTAACAAACAATCCATCGCTGGAAAGAAATATACGCTGGTCATAGTTGATGAATTATCTCGCTTCACTTGGGTAATGTTTATCCGTTCTAAGAGTGACACCCCTGAAGAACTCATCACTTTTGTTCGGAAGATGGAAACCCTGAACAATCTGACCGTTCGCTCAATAAGGAGTGATCACGGGACTGAATTCAAAAACAGTTCTTTTGATTCCTTCCTTGAGAGTAAAGGTATTTCTCACAACTTTTCTTCAGTGAGAACACCGAAACAAAATGTAGTCGCTGAAAGAAGAAATAGAACAATTATTGAAGCTGCACGTTCAATGCTCAGCGATTCTCACCTGCCTACTCAGTTTTGGGCAGAAGCTGTCAACACTGCTTGTTTTACGCAAAACAGGTCGCTAATAGTCAAAAGATTCAAAAAGACAGCCTATGAACTCTTTCATGGGAGAAAGCCTTCAATCAGCTTTCTTCACATCTTTGGATGTCAGTGTTTTATACTGAACAACAGAGATGCTCTTGGAAAGTTTGATCCTAAGGCTGGTGATGGAATCTTTCTTGGATATTCCTCAGTTTCCAAAGCCTTCAGAGTCTTTAATCGTAGAAGACAAACTGTAGAAGAAACTATTCACGTCACGTTTGACGAATCCCGTTCAGCGAACTCTAAACCGTCCGCTGATACTGAAGAACTGAATCAATGGATGTTTTCTCATCTTGGTGATTCAGAAGATATCCCCACTTCTCATGCTCATCCAGTAGAAGATGATAGTCCTCCTATCATTCCAAATATGCAGAATAGTGAAGCTGAAACTTCTTGGGTCTCAGCTGTCCCTATAAACACTATACCTAACGCTGAACCAAATGTCTCAGACATCCCATCTACTTCTCAGCAATCAGTGAATATAATGACAACTGCATCCATTCCTCTCTTGGCTGATACTCCTGACGTCGCTGAAGCTTCATCTTCAGCTCATCCAGTTCAAGTTGAGTCAGCGTCTCACACTCCGGCTCAGCGATGGACTATAAATCACCCAATTGATCAAATTCTTGGTTATCCAAACGCTGGGATTCAGACTCGACGAAGTGCAGGTAATATTTGTTTATTTGTAAATTTTATTTCACTAACTGAACCAAAGAAAGTAGATGATGCCCTCAAAGATCCAAACTGGGTCAGCGCCATGCAAGAAGAGCTGATTGAATTCGAAAGAAACAAAGTTTGGAAACTTGTTCAGAGACCAACTGATAAAACTGTGATAGGCACTAAATGGGTCTATCGAAATAAGTTGGACGAACATGGTACTGTAACCCGCAATAAAGCTCGACTTGTTGCTCAGGGATACAGACAAGAGGAAGGTATAGATTATGACGAAACATTTGCTCCAGTAGCAAGACTTGAATCTATTCGTCTATTCTTAGCATATGCTGTACACAAAAACTTCAAAGTACATCAGATGGATGTTAAGTCAGCGTTTCTAAATGGAAAGCTGAATGAAGAAGTGTATGTGGAACAACCTCCAGGATTCTCAGATTCTAAGAGTCCAGGTTATGTTTATAAACTGGATAAGGCACTTTATGGCTTAAAGCAAGCTCCACGTGCATGGTATGACACTCTTTCCACTTATCTCCATATTAAAAAATTTGAGCGAGGTAAGATTGACAAAACTCTATTTTTTAGAAAAGTGAAAGGTCATATCATTCTAGTTCAAATATATGTTGATGACATTATATTTGGTTCTACTAACCCTGAGCTTTGTACTCGTTTCGCTGATAGAATGAAAGATGAGTACAAAGGAACTTTTATTAATCAGGGAAAGTATGTTAAAGATATGCTGAAGAAATTCGACTTAACTGAAAGTTCAGCTATGAAAACCCCTATGGCACCATCGCTGACACTTGATAAGGACACTAAGGGTGTTCCTGTCAATGTCACGCTGTACCGTGGGATGATCGGCTCTCTATTGTATCTTACAGCTAGCCGACCCGATATTATGTTTGCAACATGCTTGTGTGCACTATATCAAGCTGAACCTAAGATATCTCATATGAAAGCAGTAATGCGAATTTTTCGATATCTTAAGGGTACATCGAATCTAGGTCTTTGGTATCCCAAAGATTCAGGATTCGATCTAACCGCCTATTCAGATAGTGATTTTGCAGGTTGCAAAATGGATAGGAAAAGCACCATAGGAGGATGTTGGCTCTTGGGTGGAAAGCTGGTAAGTTGGACAAGTAAAAAGCAAAATTCAGTGCCCACTTCCACAGCTGAAGCTGAATATGTAGCTACTGGAAGCTGTTGTTCTCAAGTCTTGTGGATGGGAAATCAGCTACTAGACTATGATCTTCAGCTCTCCAAAATTCCAATCTATTGCGACAGCACAAGTGCCATCGCTATAGCAAACAATCCAGTACTACATTCAAAGACCAAACATATAGAAATCAGATATCATTTTATCAGAGATCATGTGATGAATGGTGATATAGAACTTCATTTTATCCCAACTGATTATCAGTTAGCTGACTTATTTACCAAACCTCTTGATGAGACAAGATTCAACTTTCTCATCAGCGAGCTTGGAATGCTGAACTTTGAAGGATAAAATCTTCAGCGGTTCACATTAATCAGCGATAGGATAAAATCAACTCGTATAACCTATTCAATCATCTTCTCTCTGAATAAAACTTGGTTAAACTGATATCAAGGTATGTTTTCTCTCTCTGACAATCGCATGAAAATGCAAGATTTCAAAACAAAATGCATCGCTGAATATCTGTTCCTTAACAGCGATATTTTGAAATTTCTTAAAACCATCGCTGAATATCTTCATTCAGTGCTTCATGTTTTCAAAAGTATCCCTGAGTTTTTCAAAACCTCAGAGACAACCAAGAATACGAAAGGACAGTTGTGATGTCATTGCAACGGATAAAACCCCGGCACGTTTTCTCTTCCTGACACACGTTTGCACGTCTCGTTCAAACTTCCAATCAAATGCAAACACGTGTCCGTGTCATGATAAAAATCTTTTCCCGCTCAAGATTTTCTCTCTCTAATCTCTCTATATAAACAAATTCTTTGTTTATATTTTTCTTTTATGCGAACTCAATCTTCCTCCGCAAGAAAGAATTCACTGTTGCATTTGTGCTTTCAAAAACATCAAGAACTGTTTATCATCTTCTTCATCAAACATCAAGGTTAATATGTTCTTATCTATTACTAAATGCATATAACTTGTTTCTGATCTCTTCTTTGTTTTAACAAGATCAAACAAAAGAACTTCTTAAAAATGAAATCATTTTCTTTCATGATTTTATGAACACAACAATTTCATGGTTGTTCTTCAAGTTTAAATGCGAAAATCTTAAACTTGTTCTTCATTCGTTTCCAAAATCTAATTCTTTATAGAAAACTGGATAACAAGAATAAATGGGTTTTATATTTCATTTCTTAAAATCTAGAAAAACCCTAATCTTCATTAAGACATTTGTGTCTGAATGAAATGGATAAAATTTGAACCATCTTAATGGAAATTCTTTCCACATTAAGATTATTCTTATTTGTTAACATCTTTGGTTGAACTGATAATACAGAGAAATGGCCTCGTCTGACATTCCTGCTACCGCTAACAACATCTCCGCTGATTCTGAGGAAGTGGACATCCTCAAGGCTCCTCAAGTCAAGTTTGCCCTTGACAAACTGGATTGGACTAAGGTGAACAACCTCTATGCGCTTTTCGAGTTTCCTCCTCGAAAGCAAGTCACACATCTAGATGATGATGTGAATTTCCTAAAGAATTGTTGCATCTCCACAGCCATGACCATAACACCTCCTGCTCATCAGCTTTTGCTCTCACAATTCTGGTACTCAGCCAGACACTCTCAACTTCCTTCAGCCAAAGACCCCTCCAAAACAATCGATTGCATCCTCTGCGACATCGAATATGGCACGATGAAGATCACCCCTGCCATTATTCGCAAAGCTCTCAGCCTTCCAATAGCTACCAAGGAAAAACCGTTCGTTCCCCTCCCTGACCCTAAGAAAAATTCAGACAGGGAAGCCATCATTGCATTTTTCGATGCAATGGGCTATATATGGAAAATCGGCAGAGACATGAAGGCCGAGAAGAAGTTGACGATTATCAAGAAATCGAAAATGCCCAGCGAGATGAATTTCATCTTCGCTCATCTTATCAGCTGTATGACTGCAAAGAGCGGCTCCTCTGACCAAGCCGCTAAACCTCAGCAAGCAATGGGGTATGCACTGCTGAAAGGTCTCAACATAGACTGGGCATCGATTATATATGATGACCTAGTTCTAAGGGTGGACACCGTCGCTGACAGACCTCCATGGGTTCCCTACCCCCGATTCATCAGCGCCATCTTCAAATATGGCCTGAAGGTGACCTGAAACTCTCTCAGGCCGGCCCAAAAATACTCGACTTCAAACCGATGGTGAACGAGGTACGTCTTTCTACACTCTTGTCTCTTCTCAACCCTTCTTCTTCTCATTCTGTGGCTCCTTCAGCGACAATACCCATCGCTGATACCCTGGCCACAAAATCCTCTCCTTCTAAGAAAAGGAAACATTCATCTACCCCACTTGGTTCTAAAAGGATCAAGAAAACAAAGTAGCAACCCCAGCAACTTCATGCTGAAGACTCCTCAGCTCTTTCTGCAGAGCTGAAGGAACGTTTAGTGGTACGCTCTGCCACACCTGAACAAGCCATCCCTTTAATCCTAACTTCAGCGTCTCTAAACGCTGAGGTTACAAACTTGGAACCTACCCAACCTCCTTCAGTCTCTCAAAAGACTTATGAAGTGATTGTCAGCGAATCCAACGCTGAACTCAGAACCCAACCCCCATTCTTATCCTTCGCTCCTCCCTCCACTCATTTGGTCTCTACTCCAGATCTCACTGGAGCTGCCATCATTTCTACGGAACCTAAAGCTGATTCTCCAGGAATGATGAAGACAGGACCTGCAGGACACTCCATGGGAACTTTTGAAGATGACATGGAACTTTACTCAGGAACCGTGATTTTGATGAATTCACCAATCCTCCTGCAGGTACACCCCAACCCATAAACACTGTGACTAAACCCCAAACTTCTGAGCTTTCCTATGTTCACAAGTTTTTATATGTTACAGGTCCTAATTTGGGAGACATCAACGCCTCCTTGAAAGCTGTGGAGACAACGCTGACAGATCTTACCACCACTCTTACTAATAACTCTACAGCTGTAACAAACGCTGGAGAGAATCTGAACAAGATGACAACGGTGGTGGAGAAGAAGGCTTCCACAGATGACATGAAGCAGGTGGATAAAACTCTCAGCGACTTCACCAAGGTGCTCGCTGACATCTACACAGACTACACCTCTCTCAAAAATTCAGTTTCATCCATGTCCAGCGAGGTTACATCGCTGAAAACATCGGTTGGACATCTAGAGGGGGATATGTCTACTGTGAAGACTGACTTAGGCTCTGTAAAGACCGACGTTAGTTTGATGAAAACGATGATCAAGCAGCTGCTACACAAAGCGAATACTCCAGCTCCTGCACCTGCCCCTGTCCCTGCATCTGACAACTTCACAGCGGCGGATCGCACTGAGCTGAAGAAAATCAATCCTGCTATTTCTGGCCTTGAAGACAGAATAGCAAAGATTGAAGTTTGTATAGGTCTCTCTGGCCAAGAAGACAGAGAACCTACCAACGCTGCTGAATCTACCCATTCCTCCCCCAGTCATCATGAAAAAGAGGGGGAGAAGAGCGCTGAAGACCTCTCCAAGAGCGCTGAAGACCTTTCCCATGATGAATCTATCAGGGGAGAGAAGACGAATACTGAAGAAACCACCGCTGGACCTCAGGGAGATGAAAACCCTGAGGAAACCGAGAAGCTCGCCTCTGTATCTGAGGGGGAGCAACTCAAAGAAGAAGCTGAGAAAACTGAATCCGAAGCAGAAGATGATGAAGCCATCGACATCCCTGATGATGAACCATCTTCTTCTCCAAAGAATGATGATGATGATGACGAAGATGACGAAGATGACGATGACTTCTGTATCGTCAAACCTGCTCCGAGGATCAAAGCTCTTAAGGGAATCTCGATAAATGAACCTTCAGGGGAGCGGACAAAGACAAAACCCTCAGCCTCTGGAGCTGAGAAAGGCAAAGGCAAAAGCGTCGCTGAAGATGGTAATCTGACGATCTTGCTTGAAAAGCCGTTTTGTCAGGTATACTAAACATCTCTCAATTCATCCCTCCTCTTTCATACACTATCATTTCTACTACCCAAGCCTATACACTTGAACCAATTCTCTCTATCTGATTCTACCCAAGTTCTTACTGGTAAGATCGCTGTGTTTCAGCTAGTCCTCTCCCCTGTTTGAGGATATCGCTGAAGGCTCCACAACTGCGACTTCACCAATAATACCAGCTGCTGCTGAAGAAATTATCCCAGTCTTAGATTTAATCTCTGAGACTGATGAACCAGAAGAACATCTACTCTCGCACAGAAGCAGACCTTCCTTAGCTCCTCAAAAGCTAAGTGAAGAGGATCAGAAAAGAAGAGAGGAAATAATAAAGCGATTCGGGGATCATCGAATCATTCTGAGGCGTGATCAACTTCCTTCAGTTCTTCCAAAGTTCAGAATTTCCAAAGTTGAACACCAGGAACACCTCAGAGTTGAACGCCTAATCGCTGAAAGAAAGGAAGCTGAAGAAAAATACAGAGAATACGCCATCAAGCTTACTCAACGATCAATAAAAGACCCCAAGCTGAAAAGAGTTCCCATTGATATTCAACGTCAGATATGGGATGATGCTCAAGAGATCGTTAGAGAAAAGACTAAGGTCTCTGATACGACTTTGGAATGGGCTAAACAAATGCTGACCTATCGATCTAGACCATCCAAAATCGTCAAGGCAAAAATCAGAGGAAGACTGTACGCTGAAGTTCCTGTTGTTGAAGTGGACGTCTACAGAGATGACGAAACCAAGCAAACTTTCTATGCTGCTACCTTAGAAAAGTTTGGTCTATCTGAATGGTTAGAAACAAAATTAGCCATTCAGGGATCGCGCTCAAAGTTCAAAAGCCATGTCGAGAAGATCTTGAACAAACAGATCGACCTGCTTTCATCTGCTGTGGATATTCCTCCTACTCTTCCTCAACCAAGAAAAGTCTATGATAAGAAAAAGAAAGCCTCTATTTCAGGTCCTCATATTCGGAATGAAACGGGCATTGGTTTCTCTCGTGCTGAAATTGTTGGCCCTGATGCCGATCTCTCAATGCTTGACACCTCCCTACCACATGGAGAATCTTTCATTCCCGGCATAGTTGTAAGTGATCCCTATGGTATATTCTTTTTAGACTACTATGGAAATCATCACTTTCAACGTATCTCTGAGCTAGACATCGCTCCCATCGAACAACTCAGAGATCTCGTATACCGGTGTGAAGTCAGACGCGACATCAAAGCTAGACACCTGAAGCCCTTGATTTTTGAAGCAGCTCTTAAGAAAAAGAATCAAGGAGAAGATGTCCCTGACTGGATGATCCCCACATCAAATACCCTTGATGAACTTCTCATCAAGGAAGAACCTTTATAAGCTGATATGATCGCCCTTTTCTCTATTGTATCAGTTATTCTTCTGTACATGTAATTTATTTCGCTCGTACTTGTAATCTTTCCATTTCTCTTTGTAACCTGATTCAAAGTTTTAAAGAAAGATTTCAGCGAATGTACTTTATTCCATCAGTACTGAAAAGATCCCAGAAAACAGTAAAAGGGACAAATATTTTATGAGTTCTTTTTATCCTTATGTTTTCATTAAATAGCAATTTTCTTTGTTGCTATGTCATAATCAAATAGGGGGAGATTGTTGATCCAAACCCTCAGTGATTTGATAATGACCCTCTCTTTATATACTTAGTGAAAATTGTAAGTAAACAATATGTATCAGAGTTTCACTATCGCTGATAAGTACTAAGATCTTACAGTACCGCTGATAGGAACTGTCGCTCTTTTAAGTTAAACATTCAGCGAAAACTGTTCATCATTAATGCTCTGAGTCTGTTCAGTCATTATGATGATCGCTGATAAGTTAGTTGTTTACTTATGATCCCTAAAGACAAGTTTCACGTCAACAAAGGTTCTACGCTAAAGTCGAAGATCAAGCTCAAGAACCAGCGACAAGTCTCCTAATGAACTGATGCGGATCAGCGAAGACTCAGATTTGTCCACTCAACGTGAAGTATCAAGTACAAGACTTCAGCTATCGCTGAACTTTATCATTCGCTGAATAGGAAATGATAATCGCTGAATCAACGAAAAGCTGATCATGAAGTCCTCCGTACAAAGTACTTTTGTCTTAACCCCCCTTGCACGACTCCGTACGAAATGTCAGAAAAGAACCTCCGACTGTCTGAAATCGTACAACCACTCTAATACTACACTGTTCATCCATGCGGCTACTAAGGTTGTCAACCAAGGTCAATGACATGCAACCAACCAGCTGATGACACGTGTAAAGTGTATACTGACTTGCATTAAATGCATGCAGTATATAAAGAGATGAACCCACTTCTTTTGAAGTAACTTGCTAACTCTGGACAAGTTCAATCTCTTTTCTCAAGATAGGTTATTATTAGTAATTTCCTTATCTCTCTTAGTGCAAGAAACCTTAGTGTTCCAACTTGTTTAGATTTAGGTTTATCCTTAATCTTGTTTCCGCAACAAGCTGTAAATTGTTAATGATTTATCAATAAACAATTTAGAAAAGTAAAATCTGTGTGTTTGTATTCAACCCCCCCTTCTACAAACTTGTATAGGCCTTCAGGACCAACATCAATCCTTATGATCTACCTGATCTTCTGCAATGGACAAAAGAAAACTTCACAACCGACGAAGTTCGCAGAGCCTACAGAGTGATTAGAAAGGCCATACGCGAAATTCTTTTGCTATACAGCATGGTAGATTTCCAATTGGCTAGAGATCTTGGAGTGAAAAGCCTAAACGTTCAACCACCATAAGACTACTGCCCTCCCTCTGCTACACCAAACTCAATCATCACAAATCCAAGGGTCGGGTTAGTATTTCTAGATACTTCTGGTAAATCAAAGTTGTTCGTAGAGATGGACTATCAAAAGTACGCAACAAGTACTTTGACAGAGTTTAGAGCGATACTAGTGGAGCACAGAGGATCAAAGCTCATGAATCAAAGTCTTGCCGACAGACTGATAGAGGTTATCGATGCAACAATCAACTTCCGAACTCTATGCATCAACTTCTATCATGAACTCATACAAGAAGGACTCGACCGCAGAAGTTTCAATGACTTCAAGGATGCCAACGTCTGAGTCAGTCTAACAGATTCTCTATAATATTTTCTTTTTAATACAATCATATGTGAATGCCTCTGGCATAATCAAATGTGAAAAAAAAAGTGTTCTTAGTATATACTTAGCCTAAAAATCCATGTACTTTTTAATTTTTCATTTTTCACTACTTAGGGGGAGATTTTTAGCTCCAATCTTTCAGTATATGAAAGTAGTGAAAAATGGCCAAGTATAGAAGTGTTCGACAGAGGCTCTGCCGAGTAGCCGAGTAACCGAGAAGACAAAAGTCTTCGACATAGGCTCTGCCGGGTTAACCAAGAAGATCGAAGTAAAGAAGCAACATAAGACACTTCTAAGCGGACAAGACCACAGAGCCTCTGTCATACTTGACAGAGCTTCTGTGACAAAAAGAAGATCTACGCAAAAGATCTTAACAAGGACGGACATGCTTCTTACAATACCTACCATTCGAAGGTTCTAAAGATCAATCGTACAAAGGCGTGACCTGACAACTCCACGTGTCAAACTCTGATAGGTTTCCGCCTAAAGCTGAATACGGAGCATTTAATGAACGTTGTATCTACAACAGTTCCAGAATAGTGTTTTGTACCTTCCAGCTACTATTCCAGAACAGTGTCTTTGTACCTTCAGTCTTTATTGTCCCCTTTAGAAGTAGTATAAATAGAAGGTTCATGTGAACTCTTCTATTAAGCTTAATACCACGAAAATACACATATATCATTAAGCTTTGCACTTCTCACACACATCATTAACTGCAGATTTCTTGTTAATCCTTTGAAGTTCTTGGTGTTCTTAATATATATATCAAATACAGTAATCTTGGAGATATTCATCTGTTCTTACATACTGTTTATTTGATATTGTGTGTTCTTCTACCTTACATTATCTTTCAGTTCTTAAATACGCTTCCGCACCATATCTAAATCTGAACTAACTGAAAGTTAAGATCATTGTTTAAGAAAACAGGAACCAACAAGTTGACCATTTTTCGTATACTCTTGCATCGCATCTGTTGCCAAGGCAGCCAGCTTTGATGTGAGTTTCGTGATTTCACACCGAAGGATTTCCTGTCCTTCATCAGACACAACTTCGGTTTTGACCGGTTGTAGATTCTTAAGTTTCGCAATTAACTCTTGCTTTTCCATTTGAAAATTTGACCTTTCTTTCTCGAGTGACTCCTCCAACTCGACTATCTTTGCTTCCAAGATGAGAGGGGGAATATAGAGCTTGTACTCATCCGTCTCAGTCTTGGTTTCGGTTGCTTGGACCTAATCCTTCTTGGAGGAATCCTTGGGCGTTGCAACCTTATAGCAATCGAAGTAGTCATTCGAGAGGTACTTCTTGTTTTTCTAATAAGAATGATTTAAAGATCCATAACTGAATGGAAGTTGCATTTTGGATGTGCGTATGCGCTTGTATTCCTCAGTTTCCTCTTCCTTTTCAGGTTCAAGAGGGCTAGTCCATTTAATTGCATATTCCGGATAATCTTTGGCAATTCCAAGACAACTAAAATCATACAATATAGGTCTCTTAGCTATACCCTTTTTCAGGTAGTGCGGGTTATCGTATCCGATTCCCCAGTCTTTGTTGAAATACGTGAACTCCTTTGGTTTATTCATATGGATAGTCTGATCCGTTTGACCTCTTTTATGAAGTTTTGTTTCAAGATCAAGAATTTTAGCAACAAATTCCTTGTGCTGAATTGGAAGAGCAGAACATTGATAAACAATTTATGCTTTCTCATTCATACACTGATCAAACTGAGACTGAAGTTCAGATAATTTGGCCCTTAAGTCCTTAGGTTCTATTGAAAGATTTTTTCATTTGTCTTTTAAGTTAGCATTTTCAGACTTATATTTCTCAGTTATTCTCTTTTGAACATCTAACTTTTCAGATAGAGATCTGATTTCTAGTTGTTGTTCTTTAGAAGTGGCCTTAAAGGAATCTGCTTGTTCAACAAGTGGTTGCATTTTATTCAAGAAATCTTGTTGGTTAGATTCACATACCTGACTTGACTTTTCTTCATCGGCTGGAGAATGATATCCCATGAAAGCATTGGCACCATCAGAATCGCTTTCATCATCAGAACGACCCAACCAGTAGTCGTCTTCTACAAACATAGCTGCTCCAGCTTCCTTCTGCTCAGGCAATGCGAGCTTTGCCTTGTAGTAGTGAACATTTTTTACCACTGGCTTATGACAATCTTTTGCAAAATGACCAAGCTTTCTGCAGTTGTAATAGGTCACGGGTTCATCTTTCTTCTTACTGTCATCTTTCTCCGTCTTCTCCTTCTTCTTAGACTTATCTTGCTCATCGGCATTCTTCTTTCCTTCATACATGTCCTTATAATCGTGGCGCTTGTTGGAGGAGGTGGAGTAGCGCTGATTATTGGACGATGGCTTCGTATAAAACTTTTCTTGTTGAAAAGATTTGGAGAGTAGGGCTATCGCTTTCTTGAAATCAGATACTTCATCATCAGAATGACTGTCTTCCTTTTCTTCAGGTTCTGACTCAGATGAGCTTTGATTTTGAGCACGTTTGGAGTGACGGCTTGAAGATTTCCCTTGTTTGGAGGACATAAGTGTTATAGGATCAGCAGCTGGTTTGGATATGGAC
Organism: Saussurea involucrata; assembly: GCA_033807775.1. Classification (NCBI taxonomy): domain Eukaryota; kingdom Viridiplantae; phylum Streptophyta; class Magnoliopsida; order Asterales; family Asteraceae; genus Saussurea; species Saussurea involucrata. The sequence continues at coordinate 49,691,606 of CM066317.1, read as the reverse complement.
TTCTTCTCGCTTAGAAGTTCATTAACTTCATCTTCGTCTTAAAGAAGCGTCTCATAGAGTTCGTGGATGCTAACTTTCTCTATCAAATTGTTGTGCTTGACATGAGATGCAAACGCCTTCCATTCAGGCAACAGGTTGTTGAGGAACTTAAGCGCGTTTTCCGTGTTGGAGCGAGTGATGTGGTTTTTGTTAAGTTCGTTGAGAAGAAGACAAAAACGTTCATAGGTCTCGGAGAGGGATTCGCCGGTGCGTTGTTTGAATCCATAAAACTTGGTGATGGCGCTGTTGATCTTCAATTGATTCCTAACTTTGCTTCCACGCATCATCTTCTCCACTTGATCCCACATACCCTTTGCTGTATCTTTGTAGTTGTCGATGGCAGTATAGATCGTGTTGGGGATAGCTTGAACAAGGTACCGCTTAGCATGCTTTTCTCCCTCAAGCATGCCCTTTTCGTCGTCGGTCATATCGGAGAGAGTCTTTGGCATGTGGAGTGTCTTTGTTATTACCAGATCCGTGCAACAATGATGAAATCGAAATAGATGAACAATAAGAACAAATGATTTCAATTGGTAATCCCCGTCATTCACTTTCAGAGAGAATAATACAATACTGTTTGGAAAGTAAAAGGATGATTAGCTTGTTTTTCCAAGCTAATCTTACATTAAATACAATGGGCCCGTGGTTAACAAGCCCACGGCCCGTTCACTAATAAGCTCTAATTTAAACAAATACAATTCAACCCTTGAACTTTAAATCAACTATAAAACCTGCCCTAACAATCTCCCCCTTTGATTTGAAGTTCGAGTTGGCGCTCTAGATCTCTCCAGTTGAAGACATATCTTTTGCGCACCGCGAAGTATACCTCGAACAATCTGATGGCGCGGCGATAGTCGATGCGATCTTCAATCATTTCCAAGGCATTCCGAGCAGTTACTTCATTCGGATTCAGAACATAAGAATACCTTGGATTTTCAGACTCGTACTGAATAATCTTTCGAAGAGCATCGCTGACCTTTAGAAGTGTGCCGTCGCATAATCTTTCCACCTGACTGAAGCGCATGAATTTCTTCTCCTTTTGCTTATTGAGGTAAACAATCCCGAATTCTGGTTCCAGAAGCATAGCGTTCTCGGGATACATGTTTAACTCAGGCGCTTTTAGATTAGGCTTGATCAGATTTACCTTTTTCGCCTTGTTCTCGATAGCCATTTGGAAGTCCGTTAGATAAGACATCATGATGGTGCGGACCAGTTATCGACGAACAGCTTCGAGCGCCTTTGTAATCTCTAGCGGTCGGATGGTTCTTGTACGTAAGTCTTTTAGAATAACCAGAAAGTCGAGCGGTCGGAGGTTCTTGAAGTCGGCTTCTGAAAATTTCCATTCGTTCCCATCTTCACGTCGAACAATGAAACCTGGGTAGGCAATCCTCATAATACGTCTTGAATAGATACTGATTACCTCTGTGATTCGAATTTTGGTTCTGACCTGGTTGACTGGAAGACACCGCTGCATTGTGCTGATATATCGGCGTTTAAATTCTGGGTCAAGGTTATAAATACCCAGACAGAAGGTCGGCTCGATCGGGCGAAGCTTGTGTACGAACAACTTCTTCAAAGATTCCTCCAAGTGAGGAATAAGTACCATGATCTTCTCCCAACGGATTTGTTGCTGTTGAGGAGGGGGAGGAAGATCGGAAGCTGTCGTGGGAGTAGCAGTTGTCGGAAGATCGGAAGTAGTAGACTCGAGTCTTGTTGATGATGTTCCGGCGGGTTGAGCATAGTGAACGAGGGATGTCCCATACAAATTTTGGAGCAAGAACTGATCATAATCAATGTTGCCGTCCTCATCAGTGGGGAAGACCAAATTTACCTGGAGATTTACGGTACTGGCGACTTTTTTGTACCATGCATCTTCGGTCTCCGGGTTGGCTTCACAAGCTGGATCTATCATGTCCAGAATCGGTATGTCTGATGAGTCAAAATCAATCAGTTCCTGTGTTGAACCCTCGGGCTTTTCAACCATCGGGTCTTCTTCATCTGATATCTCCATGTCTATAACCATATCTGCTAAAGGCAACTCGGCTTCCGGTGCTTCTGTTGTAGCTGCCGCAGTTGGGGATTCCTGATGAACCACAGTTGTAGCTTCAGTCTGGATCAGGGAGGCGGTCTCGGTCAGACGTTGTCTTTTCTCCCCCTCACGGTGATCAGGATCATCCTGGTCATCGTGTTTCCGCTTCAGACCGCCTGCTTGACTCTTGCAGGTATCTTCGAGTGAGCGGACTCTCTCGGACAGCGTTGTGAGCGCTAGGTAGTAGGCCTTGAGAGTCGAGTTAATGGCGTCTAAGCGAGTGGTTATAGATGAAGATGGAGCAGTGACCTATGATCGGAGAACTGAGATCAGGTCTGCTTCAGTAGAGGCGGTTGTGTCTGATTCCTGGAGCAGTTGGGCCAATAGCATCGTCTTCAGGGTGTCCACCGAATAGATAGGTTGCGGTTGAATCGATGGAGGTACAGGGGAGGTTTCAGTTTCGACGAGGTGGCCTTTACCTTTGATAGCGCACATAGCTTTGGCAAGTTCAGCGGCTGCACGTTACTGCATTTGTTGCTCCATATCCTATCGGACAGCCTTAAGGATGCTGTCCAGGGACCCTTGTGACACAAAGTCTGGGTTACTAACAACCGGAGACACTACAGACGTTCCGGTCGGGTCACTTAGAGCCGCGACTTGGTGTTGTTCCGCATCGAGTGTCCTAGTCAAAGAATCTTCAATAACAAGTGGATCTAGACTCGATGGTGCACTAAAAGAAGTCGAGACCGGGGGTTGCTGGTCTCTGGTTTCAACACCAGTACTCTCCGAGTGAGAGACCGGTGGAAGTTGTGCTATTTCCCCGTGTGAGACTGAGACATCCGTCTTTTGAGAGACGGATGAGTGGCTGATGGGGTCGTGTATTTGCTCCGCTGGGTCCACGGAGGCTTCTTCAATACCCCATCCCAACAAATAAGACGGGATAGCAGATGTGGCTACCCGGATGTCACTCGTTTAGGGTCGCTCATGAGCCTCTTTTTCTTTACGGCTCGTTCTTTCCTGGTTCAACTTTGAACGCAGTTCTCTCCGCCTCGCATGATCTAACTCCTCTACTTGTTCTCCCTCAGATGTCCTAATAATAGGTACGGTTCCAGTATGAGGAGGTGAGTCAAGAAGGATTCCAACAGTGAAATCTGGGTTAGGTCCGATACCGTGAGGTATTTGTTTCAGGCGTATGGAACGGTCGGTATCGGAGTCCGTGGAGTCAGATTCCGCGTCTTCAACATGGTAAAGTGGGGAAGGGGGTTCAGTAATATATGGTTCGGTCGAACGATGAAGTGGGGGTCTAGATTGGGGTTGGCTGGAACCGGGTCACGATCCCGCTGCACTGCCTACACTCGCTCCCCTTCTTTTCACAACTAACACACCCCGCCCGACAGCACCTGCTTGTCGGGCCCTACCACCTCTCATCCTCGGACCCTCACGTCCCTCGGATCTATCTCCCTGGGCAGGTCCCTCCGGCTCTGGCGGGACCATGGGATTACCTAACTCTTCCCTATAAGCAACTACCCCTGGTGCATTGGGATCAGCGACGGCTAGTAGGGCTTTAGGGATGGGCATGGCTACCGCATTGGATGGGTTACATATAACCATGAACTGAAGATGGCGAATAGGGCATACCAGATGTGCAACACGCCTGGGTATCGCTGGATTAGCGTCCATGTGTTGACGCACTGCTAGCGATAGGAAACGCGGGTACGGGAGGAACTTCTTCTGTTTCGTTCCTCCGATGTGTTGGATGGTGGTAGCAAGTTCACGCCAGATGGTCATGGCAAAGTCGACATGGCGGTTGTAGCAGACGGCGTGAACTAGGCGTAGAAAGTCACCGGTGCACTGATCTATACCTTTCCATCTAGAGGATAGACACCTGTTCAGAATCGTAAACAAGGTGTACCAGATGGGGGCTAGGTATTTCCGGTTGAACGCTGAAGGTCTGGGAAGATCCTGGTTGTAGCCGAGCGCACAGAGTTATACGCATAGCGTGTCATAATTAACGGTAGGATCGTACCGTTCATGTCCTGCGGCGTTGGCAGCCGGAAGAGAAAGGAGTCGGCAAAAGGAGTCAGGCGTCAGGGTGAATGGTTGGTTGTCTATCATTGCCGTTATCGTCTGTGAAGTACCGGCCGTATGGACCTGTGTCGTAAACCACACTTGAAGAACGTAGATCAACGGGACGTCGGTAGTGCGGTTGAGGGCCTCATGAATAGGGTGGCCCATGAGGATATCCAGTATAACTTGGTGGTGACGGTTGGGTCTAAAGAGCGTCGGGTCTAGGTAGTGATTGTTCGCCTCCATCTCGGTGCCATGGTCAGGGTCAACCAAGGCAGCATCTGCTTCGTCGTTTATGATTTCCTCTTCTTGAGGTATTTGCTCAGCCGGAGGGTGTTGTAGATTTTGTTGATCCGCCATTGTAATATCTGTAAAAGAACAGCACAGTTAGTTATTGAGATGGATGAACAAGTGTCGGCGCGTACCTTTACTTTGATTGGCTCAATCTGAGACAGATCGAGGAATGACAGTGACAAACCAGGTACTGAAATGACTATCAACAGTGGTGTCCGGATAAAGTTGAGAATGCCAAAGTGTCCGGATGCACATGAGTCCGGATACATAAAAGGGGAATAAAAACTTTCCGGACAACCCATGCAATCCGGACAAGGGTGTCCGGAAAACGTGAGTGTCCGGACGGGAAGAATGTTCCCGGATAAAACGAGGATACCAGACAAAGGGGTAACCGGATGAGAGTGGTTGTCCGGATAAATGGGAGTCCGGATACATAAACATCCCGGTAGTTGAACTTACCGGAAACCCTTACGTTTCCGGACAACTAGGTTTCCGGGTATTGGTGGAATCCGGATAAAATAGCATCGATCAAGGAGGTTTCCGGATAGATATGCATAATGATGAATGTTCCCGGATACGATGAATTTATCTGGACGACTTTCAAAATCATTCTACGAACTAACTGGAGTCTTCATCTGGAGTAAAATATATACCTAGGGTCTGTGTGAGTGTCGAAGCACTGTAGGTAATCTAAAACTCCGATTGATGGTCTATTCAGTGCGGAACCGAAGTACCCCAAAGGGTTTTCGGGTTTACTGTTGAATCGAACCGAAAAGTGGTCAAGTTGTGGGTGGATGTGTGTGAAAATCGAATAGTCGGAATAGTATTGAATGACGAAGCGCATACCTTAGTTCGGGAGTGATAGCAAGAGAGAATCGATGAAAGTCCGAGTGTCCAAGCGAGAGAGAGAGAGAGAGAGAGAGAGTTCGAAGGGTTTGGGGTTTTGGGTTCGATTTTCCGGATAATGGAAATGAAGTAACCCGGGTGGCTTATATATAACCGGGCAGTGTCCGGGTTCTTAGCCGACCCTGATGCATACCCGGTCCGGATACTGTCCGGAAACACAGAGGTTTCCGGATACTGTCCGGATAACTCAGAAAGGTCCTTTTCCTTTGAATTTGGCAGGAATCATAACTGGAAGAGGACTTTCTCTCGCTCCCCCTCAAACTGAGCATGGGTATTCCCTTGATCCCCCCTCGGATAGTGCAGTGGAGGGGTCCGGCACACAAAAATAATTGTGAAGTCTTTTGTAAAGAAACCTGTGCCGCTTCCCCTCAGATGATGACTATAACACACACGCAGGAGTGCCCACACACACAAAAACTTTTTAACATATTTAAGAAAAAATGTGTGTGACGCTCCCCCTCAACAGTAGAGTAACATACCTGATAGCTGATTATGCTCCCCCTAAACACATTAGCAGTTTGTTGAAGCACATGTATAGACAAACCTCACGTCTTCTTAATATTGTTCCTTGTAGATCGTGAGCAGCTCCCTCCTTGCGGTCATGTGTGTGGAGCATCCAGTGTCTAAGGACCACACATGACCGTCCTGCAAAACAAGTTTAGCGGACCTTCGGTACCCAGATTTGCCTGGGTCCGGGAGGGTTAGGTTTGGCACCGTTTAGGGAAGCTTTCTTTGTCCCAGCTTTCCCTTTAGGTGTAGGATTTACACCGGTAGAGGGAACTGGTTTTGGCTCTTGTTTCCTCTTCGGTGCAGAATTTGCACCTCTAGGGGGACCATAATTTGCTTTCCACCTGGGTGCCGGTTTAACCCCAGTAGGAGCACCTTGTTTAGGAATGGGGTGAGTCTCCCGCTGTGGTTTAACCTTTTGATTGGTACCCCTTTTAAAATGGTGTTGTTGCTTATTATTATGGGGTTTGCGCTTATGAAATAGGTTACCAACAAAGTAAGGCGCATACCAATCATTATTGTGAATATCATCAAAATCATTCCATCCACAATTAGAACAACATAAACAATCATGCGATAACTGAATCAATTGATTAAGAGAGTTAACTTTAACGGGAAAAGAAACATCAAAATGGTTCCAATGATTCCAAGCATAAGTGTATTTGTCTATTCTAGAATTGAAAACAGGTGGGGAAGACTTTGACGCATCCTTCTTGACAGATTCCCTCTTTAGCCACTTTGGTGTTTCTTTATTAGCGCGACCATTTTTATCTGAAACAGCAGGGATAGTATGATCAGTGACTTTTGAGGAAACAGGGGTCTTAGTGGTTGGTCGTTCAGTCTTTTGCTTCGACTGTGATTGTGTTTGAGAAGCTGAGGTATTTTTAAGAATCTTGACCACAGCCGGAGTCTTGGATTAAGAACAATCGCCCTTTAGAAAATTGACCGGACGATTAACCACTGGAGACAAAAAATCAGGTTGACTTGGAGAAATAGTAGTGTTGGCAATCAATGGTCCGGTCGCTTGCCTTGGCTGTGATTGCCTTTTGGAAACAGGTTTCGAGGTTGGTTTTGACTGAGAAATCTTGATCACAGCTGGGGCCTTTGTTTGAGAACAGCTATCTTTTAAAGGATTAACCGGATGATTAACCACGGGGGATAGAAAATCAGTGTGACTTGGAAGAGGTTTGTCGAAGGGAAACGAATCAAACTCTTCTTCACTGTTACCTTCGGAGTTCATGTACTCTGAAAAGTTTATCTTGGGAAGTACTGGACTTGGATCAGGTGAGGAAGGCGAGGAACTCTTTGTGATTGAGTGTTTTGGGGAATTTGGTGCGGAAGCTAAGAAAAAATCAGAGTTTAAATTCCGTAAAACACTCTCGTCTTGAGAATCTTGATCGTCTTGTGTTGAAAAAGTTTTTCCTAAGAAAGCTTTACACGAAGACGTGTCCGATGAGCTAGAGGAAAGTTCGGGTGAAATCGTCTTTTCAGATTGGAATTGGTCAAACTGCTCTTGGAGTTGACCTTTACTCACTTTCTCTTGCATCACTTCTGTTGCCAAAGCGGACAGTTGTGACGTGAGTCGATTGATTTTAAAACGAAGGATTTCCTGTCCTTCATCAGACACATTGTCGGTTTTGACCGATTTTAGATTCTCAAGCTTTGTAAGTAAAACTTGCTTTTCCATTTGAAACATTGACCTTTCTTTCTCAATGGACTCCTCCAACTCGACTATCTTTGCTTCCAAGATGAGAGGGGGAACATAGAGTTTAAACTCATCCGTCTCAGTCTTGGTTGCAGGTGCTAGATCCTCATCCTTTTTGGAGGAATCCTTGGGTGTAGCTACCTTGTAGGGGTCGAAGTAGTCATTGGAAAGGTACTTTTTGTCCTTTTGATACGAGTAGTTTAAAGGTTCATAAGAAAATGAAAGTTGAATTCCTCGTTTTTGTGTGCGTTTATGTTCCTCGGTTTCCTCCTCCTTTTCTGGTTCAAGAGGACCAGTCCATTGAATTACGTACTCTGGATACTTTTTATCTAATCCATAGCACGCAAAATCATATAGAGTAGGGACTTGATATCTTCCCCTTTTTAAGTAGTGTGGGTTATCTTATCCGATTCCCCACTCTTTGTTGAAGTACGTGAACTCTTTGGGTTTGTTCAAAAAAATGGTTTGATCAGTTTGACCCCTTTTGTGGAGTTTGGTTTCGAGATCAAGAATTTTAGCAACAAACTCTTTGTGCTGAATTTGAAGAGAAGAACATTGATAAACAATTTCTTCTTTCTCATTCATGCACTGATCAAACTGACGCTGAAGATCAGATAAGTTGGCACTTAAGTCTTTAGGTGCTAATGCGGAATTTTACATTTATCAGTTAAATTAGCACAAGCAGACTTATATTTCTCTGTTTTTCTCTTTTGAACATCAAGTTTTTCATTTAGTGACCTAATTTCAAGCTTTTGTTGTTTAGAGGTGGCCTGGAAGGAATTTGCCTGAGTAGTAAATGCTTGCATTTTATTCAAGAATTCGGGTTGGCAAGAATCACATACCTGACTTGTAGGAGCCGATTCTTCTTCGGCGGAGGAGTGATATCCCATGAAGGCATCATCAATATCAAAATTGCCTTCATCATCAGATCTTTCCAACCAGTAGTCGTTTTCAGCAAACATAGCTTCTCCAGCCTCCTTCTGACGAGACAATGCAAGCTTGGCCTCATAGTAGTGAGAGTTCTTTACTGTTGGCTGACGACAATCCTTCGCAAAATGATCAAGTTTCCCGCAGTTGTAACACTTTACGGGTTCATCTCTCTTCTTCCCTTCTTCTTTTTCTGACTTTCCTTTCTTCTCAGACTTGTCGTGCTCACTGACCTTCTTCTTTCCTTCGTATCGATCTTTGTAGTCATGGCGCTTGTTGGAGGAGGTGGAGTAGCGCTGACTATTGGATGAGGGCTTCTTGTAGTACCTTTGTTGTTCGAAGGATTTGGTAAGCAAAGCTATGGCCTTTTTGAATTCTGAAACCTTTTCATCATCAGAATCGTTGTCTTCCTTATCTTCAGCTTCTGACTCAGAAGAACTTTGCTTTGGAGCACGTCTTGAGTGACTTCCCGATGATTTTCCTTGCTTGGAGGAAATGAGAGCAATAGGATCGGCAGATGGCACTGGTTCAGTCTTTTTCTCGCCTAGGAGCTCATTCACTTCATCTTCGTCTTGAAGAAGTGTCTCATACAGTTCGTTGATGCTGATATTCTCAATCAAATTGTTGTGCTTGACATGAGACGCATACACCTTCCATTCAGATAGCAGATTGTTGAGAAACTTGAGCGCGTTTTCAGTATTAGAACGAACAATCTTGTTCTTGTTCAGTTCATTGAGAAGTAGGCAAAACGATTCATAGGTCTGGGTGAGGGATTCACCGTTGCGCTGCTTGAACCCATCGAACTTGGTTATCGCGCTATTTATCTTCAGCTGATTTCCTACAACGCTCCCACGCATCATTCTGGCTACTTGGTCCCACATGCCCTTAGCCGTCTCTTTGTAACTATCTATGGCAGTGTAGATGGAATTAGAAAGAGCTTGAATCAGATATCTCTTTGAATGCTTTTCACCTTCAATCATGCCTCTTTCAAATTCTATCATCTCAGCCAGAATCTTGTCCTCACGTCGAGCTACTGCAGTTGAAGTTGCAGCTATGTCCTTCATTGGCTTGGGAATTGGGCCATTATCCAGAGCTCTCTTGATGTACTCATAGTTGTCCTTGGACTCTATGAAGATCATGAACCTATCTCGCCATTGGCTGTATTCGTTCGGATAGAGACACGGTGGCTTGGTGTCAGTGCCAATTGCGAGAGCATCACGAGAAGTAGACATCTTGGGTTGCAACGGAGTGATCGTCAGACATGTAGATTTATTCAAAGGATAAACCTAACGCAAGGCACTAAGAGTGAAATCCTAACGCAGGGTCTACGAGTGATTTGATCTTGGAGTGAGCTTATTGGATAGGAATCCAGATAAGATTATGATCAAGAAGTGTTCAGATTAAACAGATCAAAGAAATCACAAAGTGTCCGGGTAATGCAAAGACTCCGGATAGCACAGTTTTCGGATAACACAGGGGTTATCGGAAGAAACTGGTTACCGGATAAGTAATTTAAACAAAGGTTACCGGGTAAAGGGGTGTCCGGATAAGAAGCTTACCGGATACAGAGATGTCCGGACAAGATACTTACCGGATACAGAGTTGTCCGGATAAATTTGTGTTCGGGAACTTTGGGTTTCCGGAAACTAATTTACCCGGATTGATTGGATTTAGTATGACTTACCCGGAGAGTTGGAACTTACCCGGAAAAGATGAGGAGTCCGGATGGAATTCGAGGTACCCGGATGTAATTCATACAAACGTCCGGACACTATCAACTTGTCCGGAAACCGCGGCCGGTTTATCCGGACTCTGCGGCTGTTTGCTTAAATCGATCGACTTTTCGATTAGGGTTGCCCAAAATCGATCCTGGAAGATTAGTAACAATGCAAAACACAAAAATAACACTAATCCAATCGATTTCAATGCAAAAATAACAAGTTTTGATGGTTAAAATTCGAATCTTTTATCAAGAACACTACCAAAAACTTTTGACCTTAATTTGCTAAATTAATCACTCAAACGATCGAATTGGAATGCGAAAATTTGCAGAATTACTCACAAGTATAATGCTAACACAACCCAATAAACAGAATTGAACAATTTAGCCAGAATCAAGATTTCGAAAATTCAAGATGAACACATACGGGAAAAGTCAAAAACTTACCAGAAATCACTAGAGAGGCTTTGAATCGAATCCGTCCGTCTGCTCTGATACCAATTGTTATTACCAGATCCGTGCAACAATGATGAAATCGAAATAGATGAACAATAAGAACAAATGATTTCAACTGGTCATCCCTGTCATTCACTTTCAGAGAGAATAATACAACACTGTTTGGAAAGTAAAAGGATGATTAGCTTGTTTTTCCAAGCTAATCTTACATTAAATACAATGGGCCCGTGGTTAACAAGCCCACGGCCCGTTCACTAATAAGCTCTAATTTAAACAAATACAATTCAACCCTTGAACTTTAAATCAACTATAAAACCTGCCCTAACAGTCTTACCAGCTTCTTGAGCTGGTGGAACGTCCTTCATTGGTGTAGGAAGTGGCCCATCTTCTAAGGCTCGCCAGATGTACTCGAAGTTGTCCTTAGACTCAATGAAGATTTTGAATCTGTCGCGCCACTGGCTGTACTCACCTTGATAGAGGCAATGTGGTTTGGAGTCGGTACCGATTGCAAGAGCGTCGCGCGAAGACATCTTTGGTTGCACTGGAGTGATCGTCAGACGAAGTGTTCAATTCAAAGTGATAACCTAACGCAAGGCACTATGAGTGAAATCTTAACGCAGGTTCTACGACTGATTTGTACTAGAAACATGTAGGAATTTAATAGGAATGAACTTACCGGATAGGAATCCGGATAAGATGTCTAATCTGGAAGTGTCTGGATCAGATTGATTGAAAAACAGTTCAAACACACAGAAGAATCCGGATAAAACAAAGTGTCCGGATAAACTAGAGTTACCGGATAACAAAGGGTTACCGGAAGACAATAGTTTTCGGATGAAAATAATGAACACAAAACTTACCGGATGATAGGAGTTTCTGGATGAAATACTTACCGAGTGGAATGGGTTTCCGGATGATATGCTTTCCGGATAATAGAGTGTCCGGGAAGAATCAACTTAGCCGGAAACTTCGAGTTATCCGGATAAAATAGGTTATCGGAAACTTTGAGTTGTCCGGACAAACTATTTTACCGGAAACTTTGGGTTTTCGGAACAAATTTACCCGGAAAGATTCAAATTAGAGACTTACCCGGAAAGTTGAATCGTGTCCGGAAAGAGTTAGCGAAGTTCCGAAAAGTTGTGTATTGTCCGGAAACTGCTGCTGGTTTATCCGGAAAGGACGGCTGGAATGTCAAAATCGATTGGGAATCGACTAGGGTTGCTCAAAAACGTTCCTGAAAGATTAGAAACTCGACCAAACAGCAAAATAACACTACCCAAATATATTTTGAAGCAAAAACAACAAGTTTTGATGGTTAAAGATTCGATTTTTACCAAGAACACCCCCAAAACTTTTGAACTTTAATTTGCTTACAAACCACTCAAACGAATTAGAGTACGAAAACCTGCAGAATAACTAATAACAATGATACTAACAATACCCAATAAACGAAATCGATCAATTTTAGCAGAATCAAAATATGGATTGACAACTTAGAACACAGCCGTGAAAAAGAGAAAACTTACCAGAATTCAATATGAACACCTTGAATCGATCTGTCCGTCTGCTCTGATACAAATTGATAGTTCCAGATATGTGCAACGAACAATGAATAAATCAATAGATAGAAACAATGATTATGATTTCAAATGGTCATCCCTATTAGCTTTCAGTTGAGAGAGTATATAATGATAGTAGGAAAGCAATAATGAATAACTTGCCTAAACAATGGCAAAACAGAACTTTATATATGACGGGCCCGTGGTTAACAAGCCCACGGCCCGTTCACTAACTAGGCTCAAAATATACTATTACAATTAGCCCCTTGAACTTTAATTCAACATAAATTGACCCTAACAATTACCATCGAAAAATTGTTTCGTTTTGAGACATGGTAATAACAAAGTCAATACGAAGTAAACTAACCCAAACTTACCCTAAACATCCAGTTTTAAAGTTAAATAAATTTAACGGAAGGAGATTTTAACTAACGAACTTACCCGGGTTATTACATCATCTCCCCCTTAAAAGAATTTTGTCCCGGAATTCGGTTAAGCAAAGAGGTACGGGTACTTAGCTCTCATTTCTGATTCTAATTCCCAAGTAGCATCCTGCCCCTTATGGTGTTGCCACTGCACTTTTACTTGTTTGATCTCCTTACCATTCCGCAAAACTGTAACTTTACTGTCAACAATGGGTTCAGGTTCCTCCACATAATTCATCCTTTCATCAACTTGTATATCTGGTAGAGAAACTTCCTGATCTGGCATAAGCAAACACTTTCGAAATTTGATACGTGAAAAGCGTTGTGGATACTGCTTAACTCAGACGGAAGATCTAACCTGTAAGCTACTTCACCGATTCTTTCTGTAAGTGCAAACGGTCCAATGTACCTTGGGCTCAGTTTACCTCGTTTCCCAAATCGTATGACTCTTTCCAAGGTGAGACTTATAACATTACAAAATCTCCAACTTGGAATTCTAACGGTTTTCGGCGTCGGTCAGCGTCGCTTTTCTGTCTGTCTTGAGCCACTTTCAATCGTTCTCGAATCTGAGTAATCTTATCCGCAGTCAACTGAACTATATCTGGCCCTGCTAATTGTTTCTCTCCCACTTTGTTCCAACACAGAGGAGTTCGACATTTTCTACCATACAAAATTTTGAACGGTGCCGCTTGTATGCTGGAATGATAACTGTTATTGTAGGAAAATTCAATCAACGACAAATGCTTATCCCATGATCCCCCAAAATCAACAATGCAGGCCCGTTGCATATCTTCCAAACTCTGAATCGTTCGTTCACTCTGACCATCAGTTTGAGGATGATACGCTGTACTTAACTTTATTTGCGTCCCCATTTCTTTTTGAAAACTCCTCCAGAACCTTGAAGTAAAACGACCATCACGATCAGAAATAATCGATATTGGAACTCAATGTCGAGTTACTATTTCATCGATATACAATTTGGCTAGTCTATCTAATGAATAGGTTTCTTTTATCGGTAGAAAGTGAGCAGCCTTTGATAATCTGTCAACGATCACCCAAATGGCGTCAAACCCTTTCGGAGTCCTTGGTAGCTTCATGATGAAGTCTGTAGTAATCTGATCCCTTTTTCATATATCTCATTGTTATCATGACTTATGTGGGGTTCTTCTTTAACCAAAACATTTGTAAAGGCATTGGAGAGGATAAAATCGGATTTTTGTGAAGAAATTTGCTTCGCAGAGGTTTTGTGGCTCTGTTGGAACTTGCAGAAGTTCTGTGAGGGCCAGCAGAAGCTCTATGAGAGAAAAAATCTCATAACAAAAATTTTATTAATATTTTTGATCATCCAATTTTTGATTTGGTTTAAGGGATGTTTTTTTTTCCGGACATATTTGAAAGTTTGTGTCCGAGAAAACTGTTAAAAAAAAACGGTTTGTTCGAGAAGGTCATGGTCTGCGTTTTCGGTTTCCGAGATAACATTCCAAACGATCGACAGAGGGTTAATTTGTGATCATATAGCATATTTCTTGCAGAACCTCTGTTGAGCTCAGCAGAAGCTCTATGACCTTAAATTTCTCCTAATTCGAATTTTGAGAAACTATTTGAGCTTTTGATTTTTGAAATGTTATTTACAGTATATTTAGGACATATTTGACAATTCTTGTCCTTGAAAATTGTTTTCCAAAAACTTTTTGTGCGAGAAACATACCTTTTGGTTCTTCTTTTCTCGGCAGTGATATCTGACTTCTGTCGATATGGAGTCATCGACATTTTTCTTTGGCTTTCCCTTGAAAGTTTTATCTCTTTAGATCATTTCAGGGTTCCCTTCTGCTCCCCCTTGATCTAATCACCTCTGTAGATCAAGTAATTTTCTTTTGCTCCCCCTTGACCTAATCACCTATGTAGATCAAGTAATTTCCTTTTGCTCCCCCTTGACCTATGCTTGGATCAAAGAATGATAAGTTTTGCATAGAACATAAGTTATGTTTTTCAGAGGTTCTGTAGGGGTCGTCAGAGGTTCTGAGTTGACTTACAGAAGCTCTGTGATTTTAAGAACTATTTAAGGTTTTAAGAATTTACATACAGAAGTAGAATCAATCAAAGCAATAAATTAAGCAATGTATTTACTTATTATTTACATAAGATAAAGCTATACTTACAGAGGATTTTCACACCATGTTAATCATTCCTAACTTACCCACCAAGAAGTTGAATCTTTTCTCGTCTAATGCTTTGGTGAATAAGTCAGCGAGTTGATATTCTGTGGGCACGAAATGCATTTCGATTGTACCGTATTCAACATGATGTTTCAAGAAATAATACCTTATATCGATATGCTTGGTTTTTGAGTGTTGCACAGGGTTGGCAGAGATAGCAATAGCACTTTTGGAATCACAGAAGATGGGTATTTTGAACAGAATGTGGCCGTAGTCTTTTAGCTGAGTCTTCATCCATAGAACCCGAGAACAACAGCTAGCGGCAGCAACGTATTCAGCTTATGCAGTGGATGTGGAGACACAATTCTGCTTCTTGGAGGTCCAACTGACTAGTTTACCACCTAGGAATTGACAACTCCCAGAGGTACTCTTTCTGTCGAGCATGCATCCTCCATAGTCTGAATCTGTATAAGCTTTAAGACTAAAACCAGAGTTCTGTGGATACCAGAGACCAAGATTGTTGGTCCCCTTCAGGTATCTCAAGATTCTTTTTACAGCATCATAATGTGATTTCTTTGGATTAGCTTGATAACGTGCACAAAGACATGTGGCATGCATAATGTCAGGTCTGCTTGTTGTTAAGTATAACAGAGATCCAATCATGCCTCTGTAGAGAGTACATTCTACAGAAATACCATTTGGATCTAAGAACAACTTATTTCCAGTGGCCATTGGAGTCTTCATTGTAGAGGTATCAGAGAGATTATATTTTAAAAGTATGTCAGAGACATATTTGGCTTGATTTATAAAAATTCCCTGTGAAGATTGTTTGACTTGAAGTCCGAGGAAGAATGTTAATTCTCCCATCATACTCATTTCAAACTCACTCTGCATGAGTTTTTCAAAAATTTTGCACTCTTCTGAAATTGTAGACCCAAAAATTATGTCATCTACGTATATTTGTACAAGCATTATCTCACTATTTTTGCGTTTATAGAATAAGGTAGTATCTGTTGTACCTCTGTTGTAGCCATTAACTAGAAGGAAGGTAGAAAGTCGTTCGTACCATGCTCTTGGAGCCTGTTTCAGTCCGTATAGAGCCTTTTCAAGGTAGTATACATGCCTTGGAAACTTTGAGCTTTCAAAACCTGGTGGCTGATTTACGTAAACCTCTTCTTGGATTTCTCCGTTTAGAAAAGCTGATGTTACGTCCATCTGATAGACTTTAAAACCTCTGTGGGCTGCGAAGGCTAAGAATATTCTTATTGCTTCGAGACGTGCGACAGGGGCAAAAGTCTCATCGTAGTCTATGCCTTCTTCTTGTCTATATCCTTTTGCTACTAATCTTGCTTTGTTTCTGACGACCACTCCATCTTCATCCTTCTTGTTTCTGTAGACCCATTTAGTCCCAATGGCCTGTTTCCCTCTTGGCAGAGGTACTAAAGTCCATACTCTGTTACGCTCAAATTGCAGAAGTTCTTCTTGCATGGCGTCTACCCAGTTTGGGTCATCTAGGGCTTCAGAAATCTTCTTTGGTTCTATAACACTAATAAAATTTGTAAAGAAACAAAAATTTGCAGTGGCAGACCTTGTTTTTACTGAGTCAGAAGGTTCTCCAATTATTTGGTTTGGAGGATGGATTTTTGTCCACTGAGTTGGGCGTGGAAGATGATCATCAATGTCATCAAAACTTTCTTCAGAGGCTTCTTGTGTTTCTTCTTGTGCAGCCTCTGATGTTCTTCGTGCCTTGGTAGTTGATTCTACCGTTTGTGGAATGATTGGTACGAGTGGTGGTGGAGTTTTTTCCTCTGAGGATGTATAGTCTTGGTCCTCGATCTCCTCTGTAATTGGTTCTTCTGTGGTTTGTGCACCTTCTGTGGTCGTTTTTCTTGATGTTTCATCTTCTGCACTTTCTTCTGCTTCGGCAATTGCATCTGTAGTATTTATAGAAGAAGATGAAGCATTATTTGGACCAGTTAGAGTCATACTTGTAGGATTTTATCCGACAGAGGATGGTTCTTCAGAAACTCTGATGGTTCCGATAGAAGGATCAATGTCATTGTGGAACATCTCCAAAAATAGAAGATTCAAATCTTCTTTTGTTCTTGAGATGTCAGAGAATTTCCCTTTAATTCTGAGTTCTGAACTTATTTGCTCAGAAGTCATTTGGAATGAATCATCAAAAGAAACATTGATGCTTTCTACAATCTTGTGAGACTTTGTAAGGAATGTTCTGTAGGCTTTGGAAGTGGCAGAGTATCCAATGAATTTGCCTTCATCTGCTTTTACATCAAACTTTCCTCTTGAATCTCTGTCGTTTAAGACGAAGCATTTGCATCCGAATACATGGAAAAATTTGATGTTTGGCCGCCGTTTGTTAAGCAATTCGTAAGGCGTCTTGAGGTGTCTTTTCACAATGGTTGATCGATTTTGAGTATAACACGCAGTAGAAATTGCTTCTGCCCAAAAGTTCATTGATAATCCGCATGCTGACATCATAGTTCTTGCGGCTTCCACAAGTGTTCGATTCTTTCTTTCGACAACACCGTTCTGTTGTGGAGTGCGAGCTGCAGAAGAAGTTCTGTGATATTCCTTCTGTTGAAAGATAGGCTTCAATGACAGAGTTTTTAAATTCTGTGCCATTGTCACTTCTTAACTTCTGTATTCTGCAATTATAAAGAACTTGGATTCTTTTCATTAGATTTATCAATATATTTGGAACATCTGATTTCTTTCTAACGAATTCAACCCATGTGAAACGCGAATACTCATCAATTAGGACAAGTATGTATTCCTTGCCACCTAGGCTCTGTATGGCAATGGGACCGCAGAGGTCGACATGAAGCATGTACAGAGATCTAGTGCAAGATACATCTGTTTTGCCTTTGTGGGAAGCTCTTTTGAGTTTTCCCATCTCACAGGCAGAACATAAATGATCCTTATTGAATTTAACATTTGGCAAACCTTTAACTAGATCAAGTTTGACCAGTTTTTCCAATGTGTGAAAATTCAAGTGACATAACCTATTGTGCCATAACCAGGCTTCTTCACTTTTGCAGGCAACAAGGCAAACTTTGTCCTTGTTCTTTGAGTTGAAGTTCATTAGATATAGATCACCTATTCTTTCAGCTCGCAGAAGTTCCATACTTGTTTCTTCACTTTGTAGAGAGCAGAAAGTTCTTTTGAACAACACATTGAATCCTGTATCACAAAGTTGACTTACACTGAGTAGGTTGTGCTTAAGGCCATCCACATATGCAACTTTGTATACAGAAACGTCTTCTTTCCTTATGACTCCATAGCCTTTTATGTGTCCTTTCTTGTTGTCTCCAAAAGTCACAGATCCACCATCTTGTGTTTCTTTGTACGTGGATAGTGCACTTCTGTCACCAGTCATGTGCCTTGAGCATCCGGAGTCTAGATACCAGATTGGCACATACTTCTTCTCAGAGTCAGTGCAGGAGTCGACTTCTGCCATGCCACAGAAGAGGGCATTGGCGGTATGTTCATCGTCAGAAGTAGAGTCTGACTGGAAGTCTTCTGTGTTCTCCTCAGAATGTCCTTTTGCCATTAAGGATTTTTGAGCATAATATTCGGCTTTCTTTTTGTAGAAAGCAGAGTCCCTCTGTGGGCGATTTGATCTGCTTCTGCATTCATTCGCAAAATGGCCTGGTTTTCCGCAGTTAAAACACCCTTGAGGAGTGTTTCCTGTTCGATCATTGGACTTCTGTAGGTCTCCGCCTTTCTCTGATCTACATTCATTTGCATAGTGACCAGGTTTGCCGCACTTGTAGCATTCTTGCTGTGTGTGGCTTACCGAGTCATCTGACCTCTGTCGGTCATTCCCTCTATAATTTCTATCGCTTGACCTCTGTCGGCCACATGATTCTTCTCCTCTTCTGTCATCTCTTATGTTGTCTCTTCTGAACTCTTTTGTCAATAGAGTTAAAGATTTAGCTAGTGACGCAAGAGTTATTTCCTTTTCTGCTTGCTCTTCTTCTTCACTGTCAATTATCACCATCTTCTTCTTCTCCTTCTTCTTCTCCTCTGTGGCTTTATCATTTCTTGGTCTCTGTGCATCCTCTTTAGTTTTACTAACCAATGCATATGGTGCAATGGTTAGTGTTTTAGCCTGTGCTATCTGAGGTTCTTGTGCGGCTAATGTTCCGTAAAGATCAGAGAGAGTCCAGGTGTCTAGATCCTGATTTGTCTGTAGGGACATAGACAGCTGGAGCCATTCTTCATTTAGACTTTTTAAAAACATGACATTGTTTTCTTCAGAAGTTCTGTCAATGCCTGATTTTCTGCACTTGTTGATTAGAGAGTTGAATCAGTCGTATGTTGTTTGCAGAGATTCTGTTGCAGAGGCTCTGAATGCATGATATTCATTGATGTACTGTGCTCTTCGGTTTTTTTGTGTTTTGGCACCTCCTTCCAACTGTCTTTCCAGTTCTTTCCACAGATCATGCGCTGTTTCACATGAATCCAAGGATTGAAAGAGTTCGTTGGGTATTGCCATAATTAATGTCCTCTTGGTTTTCTGAGCAACTTCATCTTCTGCTTTATCTTCGGTTGACCACTCCCCTTTTGGCTTTGGTTTTTGATGTTCGGGGATTTCGGCAGATTCAGCAGTAGCAGGTATACGAGGTACTACTGTCATGGGAATAGGAGGAGGATTGTACAGATATTGTACTTGATTTTTTTCAGTGCCCTCGAAAAAATGGACCATTCTTATTTTCCACTGAGGATACTCATCTCGAAGGAGAGTAGGAGGTTTAGTGAGAGAACCAGTAGTAAAGAAATTATTTGTATTTGTCATTTGAAGTTTTTAGAAAGAAAGTATGACTAAAGAGTTACTTCGATGAGCTTGAAGATTTTCTGGGTTTAAGCAGTTTCCAGACACAATTTTAAATCTCAATAATATCTATCACGAATCTTGATAAGTGGGTCACTTGATATTGAAAATCAAGGAAGGCTCTGATACCAATTGTTGGATCCCAGATACACTTAATCAAGATTAACAATCTATTAGTGGAGTTTAGAGTTTGATGCGGAAGCGTATTAAACTAACAGATATGTTTGATAGATATTAGAACGCACATATATAAAGAAAACAATAAAGAATGAAAAGGATTTCTTGAACAGTTACTGTCATTCAATATATAATAACAACACGAAGAACAGATTAATAACTGTTGGTGTGTGTGAGAATATAACACTCAGATATTTGACAATAAAGCTTGAGAGTATTAGTGATTCCTTTTGTTTTCGTCCTTAGGAAGATCTCAACATGAGACTTCCTTTTATACTACTCTTAGAAGACTATGAAGTAGGTCACTGTTCCTTTTACGGCATGAATAGTAAACTGGATGGTGTGAACAGTGGACTGGATGGTGTGAGCAGTTGTTTGAGCCATGCGCATTTAATGGAGCAGATGTACTTTTGGTAAATGCATTAAATGGCGCAGACGTCTATTTTGTACCTTGCCCTATTGAGTCCACTCAGAGCTTGACACGTGTTTTGATAGTACTTTTCCATGCAAGTTGATGAACGTATCCAGTAATATCTTCCAAGTCTTCATTGAGGACCACAGAGGCTCTGTAATGAATTACAGAGGTTCTGCGGTCTGGTCCTCTGTGGAGCAGTCTTCGCCGGATTCCGAGTCTTTGGTCTTCTTTGTGCGTATGACAGAGCTTCTGTAGGAAGCCTCTGCTGCTTCTGTAGCTTCTTGACCTTGATTTCTCGGTAATGTCGGCAGAGCCTCTGTAAGAGGCTTTCTTCACTTAGCCTATTTTTCACTACTTCTAAATACTTCTATGATTAGGAAGATTGAAGCTAACACGCTTCAACTACCGGACACCATCAAAAGAATCTACCGGACACTATCAAAAGGAACGACCGGACACCATCAAATTGTGTCCGGAAACCTCTGTCTATTCTCAAAATCCCACCCAGATATCGATTGAAATTAACACCAGTCATGAAATTGATAATTCTAATACGATAGAAACCTTCTACTAACAATTACAAACACAAAATATAAAAGAAACATACCTCAATTTGTCTCCTATTGCAATCCCTTCAAGCCCTAACCACATTTCTTCTTCTTTTCTTCTTTTTGTCTCAAAACACACACACACACACACACTGATATTTCTGTTTTGTGAAATATCAGGAAATTTAAAGGGTATATATATTAGGCCCAATTTACAGATTTGGGTTTGAACTATACAAGAATGACCAAAACATCCTTAAACTTATAAACTAACCCAAACTTACCCTAAACATCCAATTTTAAAGTTAAATAAATTTAACGGAAATAGATTTTAACTAACGAACTTACCCGGGTTATTACAGAAACTAACGTCTCGTAAACTGAGCTCAACCAATCCCGGTCTCTTGACCGCGAGACTTGGGAAACTCAAATGCCTATGGATCCATAGCTAACAAGGTCTAAAACGTTTTACGACCCCAAATGAATAAACAAGTGCATTCAAAACATACAATTCCCTAATAACGCAAATCATGATCAAAACTCGATTTGAGCTATTAAAACTGGACAATTGTCCTAAAAACTTAACAAAATCCAATACCGAGCCATAAACTCAACTGACTCAAAATATAATTCATGAAAAGTCATAACATGAGATTAAACGTAGCAACACACATTTTTGCCAATAATATTTCAAATCTATGAAAACCCGAAAATAGAACCTTGGGTTGGGACAACCCTCTTTTCCAAAGGACTCACACTGTACATTTCCAAATCGTCCCATAATGTACTAAATGCATGTTTCCAAATATACACAAAATGCATTTTCATAACAAGTAGACTCCATGTATAACATAAATCAACAACCCATTTTCATATATGATTTATCTACCACATTTTCCCAAAATTCCAAATGTAAGTGCTTTACAATATTTACCACAATAAATACCTCAAAAGTTAAAACCCATCAAATAACTCAACATTGATAATTTTTTAGGTAAAACACATAATTACTTGGAAAAATAACATTTTTGTCATTTACAAAGTTTTCACAAAGCAACTTGAACTCACCTTGCTAGATTAGGCTAAATCTAGATTTTTCCCAACGTAAGCTCCTTTGAAGAAATACGAATTTTCAAGTCCAAATCTTCCAAAACCTAGATCCATAAGTTTCCAACCATGAATATTCATATTCAACCACTTTAAACCATTCCCCAAACATCTTATATAAAAATCTCCATTTGACCAAAACCCTAATATTAACCTAACTTCCCCAAAATCATCAAAACCAAGATTTAATAAGCATGCAAACTTGGAAGCCATCAACGGAGCATTCATAACTCATATGAAAGTATAGAAGCTAGGAGGATGAACTCACCACTTAGGTTTTGATGAAAACCTAGAAAACCCCAAAAATCTCTAGTGTTGTGGATGAACCTTGCTCTTGCATCAATAAATGAAACCACTAGCATAAAATGGAGAAGGAACACATTAATCTCCAAGAAAAGCCTCAAAATCAGTTAGGGTTTATGAGGGAAGAAGAGTAAATGATTTGGGAGAGAAGAGATGGAGTTTGGGAGTGAGAAAGGAGAAGCTTACCACCATAAAATGATCTTGAATCTTCCAATAAACTTCCAAACTCTTACTAGATCCTTGAAGATCTCTAAAAAACGGAACCATAGCAACTTGAATCACCAAAATCGGAGTTGAAATGAGAGAGATATGAAGAAATGAAGTTTAGGGGGTGAAATTCGTGTTTTATGCTCATCAGACGCGATGCGGACGTCCGCGTGGAGTATGTGGACGTCCACGAGCATCCACCCAACTTCCTGATGCTTCCGTGGAAGCATACGCGGACTTCCACACCATGCGGACGTCCACGAGACCCTAGTTTCCCGATTTATTTCTCGATCACTGTTTTGGTAATAATGTCTTCGTTTTAGCTCCGTTTTCTCTCCGGAAAGGCTCGTTGGATTCGTATTTGAATTCCCCATCCAACAAGACCATAAAACATAGGATTCAATCCAAAATCCTATTTTTCTTATTTATCATGAAAGACCGATATCTTCCAAAAATCGGGGTGTTACAATCCTCCCAACCTTAAAGAGATTTCGTCCTCGAAATCTAGTTCTCACACAACTAATGGCCACCGTGCCCAACACATTCTAAGTTCCCTCGGTTTCATCCAGGTTCAAATTTATTTCCCACAGAATTGCCCACAACGGCATAAAACACTTACATCTAATTGAAGGCCTAATTTACATGAGTGGCTTTCGACCACCAGACTTAAGTTGCCTCCCAACCTTAAGTGATCCATACTTTCCCAATGACAGATTCGAACTACCCAATCACTCCACATTCACATGTTCTTAAATTTTCTCTTCAAACTAGCCCAAAGTTTAATCACCACTGAAATCAACCAAAACCTCTGAATCCCAAATATCTCCGCCACTGGACTAGCATTGACTCCTAATGGATTCCATTAACTCCAACACCGACGGTCATCACTGACCCATCAATTACATAACTCCAAAGATACGTCCAATTATCAATTATCCAACCGACAGGTTTTCTTACCACACAAGGAAGGTCATCTCACTAATTCCAATTATCACAATTGAACATCTTAATATTACTACCACCATTACCATCATTCCTTTAAAATCGGACTACAATCCTCCGATTACACTAACGGTGACTGGCCTCAAGCCCAAACGTTGACACCTTGTTATACCACCAAACTTTGAATCACAACAGACTCAACACCCGAGTTTCTCTCGTCGAGCATTCTTACAAAGCCAAGGTTATCAATATGGTGTCCACAAGGTCCTACACGCCCCTTTACGTGAAAATCGGCTAAGACCCAAAACAAGGTTGGCAACAAGACGGTTACCACCAATACTAACGGAAAATGCCACGAGTCTAACCTTCCAGTTACAAGATAGGTCGACTCTACAAACAACACTACTTGGCCTATGGTACCAACACGCGTTAAAATACACAGCCTTCCACTGTCGAAGTTCCACACACCCTTACTTTTTACCGGGGTCACTTATCCTTTCCAAGGCCCCTATGAGTTCAAGGTTTCTCAAGCAAATATTTAACCAATATGCCAATCGAAAACGTTTATAGAAACTCTCAACATAAAGGTTTTCTTATCATTTTAATTGTACACACAAAATCTACTACTATCAATTCGGTAGTTGTGCAAAAATGGACATACTCGTCCCACATATGAAAATCATATTGAAAACCATTTCATCGAAATTTGTATCGTTAACAAAGAGCAAAAGCACAATAAACAACTTCTCTGAAAGAAACCGATACGGTCCTAGCATGGATTGATCTATGTCATGCACGTATGATAATTTCCACATTAAATAATGTGCAACCAAAAAGATTTATACATATTTCAAAAGGAGTTTGAATGCCACCCGATTCCAAAAATTCCTCTTTCAAATCATGAAACAGCATGAAACAAAGTTTACCAACAAAGTTCGCACACGTCAGTTTATCTCACAAAGACGGTGAAACAATTCCATAAATATACTTGGGTTGAAACATAAAATGATTTGTGTCGGTTCCAAGTCTAAAACAAAATCACTATGTTTTCATCATTCGAAGATATCGACTAATACATCAAGAAGAAATCTCAATTGGAATATACATGTAAGCTTGTAACACTCTCTTAGGAGTTTTCTTGAAATGAAATAGCATGCATCAGATGATTCACACGAAATTTCAAAAGATGAAATTCTTTAAATCAATTTCGAAATTTTCTTATGTAGTCATAAAATGACATACGAGCAAACATTTTTGACGAGACCCACACACATCAATGTGTTTTCTCAAAAATTAGGGGAATAACAAGTGTTTGTAAATGGTCGACACAAAAAAGGGTTTAAATCGACTTCGAATGTCGGATCACACAAAAAATGTGCTTTAATGTTCCAAAGACATAAATAATTCCTCTCACTTAGGTTAAGACAAATACTTTTCCAAAATCCCCCTCACGATGCATTTACACCAAAGCTTTACACTCGCAATATAAAAAGTTGAAATGACAATGTTTCAAATTTATTTGTTTGGATACTCAAAATACCCATTTTCTCCAAAACCAAAAAGGTTTACAATTTTCTAAAATGCTCATCGAATCAAAGTTGACCGAAGTTCAACGACTCACACATTTGTGTTTTCAAAATGTTTCGTAGCGTAAACCATGCATTATCCACACAACGCTAAAACATACTTTGACCAAAATTTCCATCCACGATTCATTTATCAAAGTGTTGAGGGTTCGTGGTTACCAAGTCATGCATGTAACGACTCGTATCCCATACATAACTCAAATAGCATACATTGCATAACGTCGTTAAAACAAGAGATACATTATATAACAAATACGGTCCCCTAGTCTTTACAAACCTTCAGTACATCATTACAAACGTTTACATAGTAAATTACATAATTTCTAATAACATTCTGTAACTGCAAAACACATCATAGTCTTCAACTACATAGTCCTCCAAAAGCTATTCGCAGTTTAACCTTCTAATTGCTCTTACTCGATCCACGACCTGGAATACATACTTTTAAAACAAAAATGAGGGTTAGACCTTGAGGTCTAGTGAGAAAATCCCCGTTAGTTAAAAACCATTTGCACAACATCATACACATAATCCACATAGGAATACCAAATTAAGACTCATGCATCATGTATCTTTCCATCTCATTCTCTTGGCCATATTAATTGGTTGCGATCCAATTAATTAATTTGCACCACTGTACTAAATACAGCCAACACCATTGTCCCTCTGTACAACCAACATACACCGGTCCTAAGCCCGACCAACTAACACCCATGCAGTGTAATACTCATATAAACACAATACGCACATTATTACACTCATTCACATATACGTATTCCAGTTGAAAACATTTTAAATAAAAACTCACCGGTTTGCTTTATCAAAACTCTTTCTAATCCTCCACAAAGAATTCTGCTTTCACCTTCGATTCACAGTATCTGAAACAAATAGATGCAGATATCTCTTTACGAAACAAAACACATAAGTCTTACTAAATCCAAGTACTCTAGATAACTCTAATCCTCAATTGTTACCCCCAAACCCGAACTTAAGTCGAGTCCATAATGCATGCAGTCCTCATTCATTCCCCATCCCATAATTAACAAGACACAGGTTTTTGAATACCCAAAAGCATCTAAACTCTCAAAATTGATCAAACAGCTAAACTATCCGGACAACACAAAGCTATTCGGACAATAGGGCTTTCCGGACAACACAACCAATCCGGACAACCCCAACTTTCCGGACAGCATGTTCAATCCGGACGTCATCCGGAAACCACAGTGATCCGGACTCCATCCGGTATCTACAATCGTCCGGAAACTTAATGAAAATAAGAACTTACCGTATGCAAGAATCGTCCGGACACCTTTAGAACACTATCCGGACACTACCAACAAAAATACCCGGATACCTTAATCCTATCCGGAAACCTTTGTCGGTTTTGCATAATTTCAGCCCAGAAACCGACTGAATCAACCCCAGATATGAAATAAACGATTCTACTCCGATAGAAACTATCTACTATCAATTACATACATATTTTGTAAAGGAATCATACCTGAAATCACTTCCAAATGCACCAAATGGAGCCCTAACCCTTCCTTTTTCTTCTTTTGCTTCCTTTCTCTCCAAAACTCACACACACACCTTAAATCTGGATATTTTGCTGTTATGTCATATCTGAATATCCTAAGGGATAATATATATTCCTACTTACCATTTAGACCTTAAGCTATCCATTAATGACCAAATCACCCCTAAACTTATAAATTAACCCAAACTTACCCTAAACATCAATTATATAATTAAATAAATTTTAACGGAACTAGGATTTAACTAACGAACTTACCAGGGGTATTACATCATCCCCCCCTTAAAAGAATTCCGTCCCGGAATTCGGTTTAAGAAAAAGGTGCGAGTACTTAGTTCTCATTTGTGATTCCGATTCCCAAGTAGCATCATGACCCCTATGATGTCTCCACTGAACTTTCACTTGTCTAATTACTTTGTTCCGCAACACTTTACCTTTGTGGTCAACTATGGCTTCAGGTTCCTCCACATAATTCAGCTTATCATCAACCTGTATATCTGGTAGAGAAACTGCCTGATCCGGCGTAACCAAACACTTTCAGAAATTCGATACATGAAACACGTTATGAATCCTGCTTAACTCTGGCGGAAGATCCAACCTGTAAGCTACTTCACCAATCCTTTCTGTAATTGCAAACGGTCCAATGTACCTCGGACTAAGTTTACACTGTTTCCCAAATCGAATGACTCCTTTCCAAGGCGAGACTTTTAACATCACAAAATCTCTAACTTGGAACTCTAACGGTTTTCGGCGTCGGTCGGCGTAGCTTTTCTGTCTGTCTTGAGCTACTTTCAAACGTTCCCGAATCTGAGAAAACTTATCCGTGGTCAACTGGACTATATCTGGCCCTGCTAACTGTTTCTCTCCCACTTCGTTCCAACACAGAGGCGTTCGGCATTTTCTACCATACAGAACTTCAAACGGTGCCGCTTGTATACTGGAATGGTAACTGTTGTTGTAGGCAAATTCTATCAGTGGTAAGTGCTTATTCCATGATCCCCCAAAGTCAACAATGCAAGCCCGGAGCATGTCTTCTAAAGTCTGAATCGTCTATTCACTCTGACCGTCAGTTTGAGGATGATACGCTGTACTTAACTTTATCTGCGTTCCCATTTCCTTTTGAAAACTTCTCCAGAATCTTGAGGTAAAACGACTATCACGATCATAGATAATCGAAATTGGAACTCCAGTCGTGTTACCATTTCATTGATATACAGTTTGGCTAGTCTTTCCAATGAATAGGTTTCCTTTATTGGTAGGAAGTGAGCAGACTTAGTCAACCTGTCAACGATCACCCTAATAGCATCAAACCCTTTCGGAGTCCTTGGTAACTTCGTGATGAAATCTGTAGTAATTTGATCCCATTTCCACATCGGTATTTCTAAACGTTGTAATTGCCCAAACGGCTTCTGATGTTCAATCTTCACCTTCTTACAAGTAGTACAACCTTCCACATACTGAGCAATGCTTCTTTTTATTCCCGGCCACCAATAGAATTGTTTTAGGTCTTTGTATATCTTATTCGTACCTGGGTGAATAGAGAAACGAGATTGATGAGCTTCTTGTAGTACCCGATCACGTAAACCACCTAAACGAGGCACCCAAATCCTGTTCCCCAGACACAATAACCCACGATTATCTTTCACTAGCAATGCTGATAACCCCACTAACCGTTCTGATTTCATATATTCTTCCTGATAGGCTTCTACTTGACACTTCTTCAGTTCATCGAATATGTTAGGAAGGAGTTAGGCTCTTAGTGCAATGGCTTTTATCGTTCCACTCCTTTCTTGACGACCCAGTATATCAGCTACCACAATCGCCTTTCCCGGATGATACAGAATCTCACAGTCGTAATCATTCACCAACTCTAGCCATCTTCTTTGCCTCATATCTAATTCCCGCTGATCAAAAAGATGTTGAAGACTCTTATGATCAGTGAAAATTTGACATTTAGAACCATAGAGATAGTGTCTCCAAATCTTCAACGCGAAAACAACTGCTGTCAGTTCCATGTCGTGTGTAGGATACTGCCTTTCATGATCTTTTAATTGACGAGAAGCATAAGCAATAACCTTTCCACGCTGCATAAGTACACATCCCAATCCCAGTTTGGAAGTTGTTTGGGCAAAAAATCACGTCGTACGACCACGACCAGGACAGGTAAGACGCACGATTGTGAACTAAATCTTGTGTTAAGATAAGGTCTCGACAAGAACCCATAAAACATCCGTCGTCGCCCGTAAAAGGTAAGTCGCACGTCTCCCATGACGCACGACCTTAGCATCGCCCGTCCCGTACGACCATCGCGTAAGATCATTGTACCTTCGACCGAACTAGCGTTAACCTTGACTGTTACGTTTGCAAAGTGTTTAATGCAGGAGTCAAAGTCATTAAAGAGCAACGAATATAACCGATGCAACCATCAACGATCGATAGCCGTAACGGACGAAGATCATCATGGATAATCACTCCGGCTACCGTTTCCAGCCGTTGTAGCCGTTGATTGAATCATTAATGGAGTTAGTTAATGACGCGAAGGCTATAAAAGACAAGCTAAAGCTTCATTTTAAAGGACATCGGTTAACATCCAATACACTCCAACGAACATCACCAAACATCAGAGAAAATCATCCAAACTCATAGCAAAGAACATTCAAACTCTGAAGATTAAGTACTGAAAGCCAGAATCTTATAGCGAACTCAAGAACACTCGAAGAAAAGCTCAAGACAAACAGTCCTCGACCAGAAGTTCACACTTTGTATTCACACACGACAAACACCTGTTTTCACCTTTAAACACTTGTACTTTACATTTTGAAGTATTTCCTTCATTTGTATTGTAATCATCGTACGACCGACACCAGTACCAAGGACGTCGCCCCTGATTGGCGACCATAGTGCAGCGATGACATCCCTTGTCGTCTGCAGGTTTTTTCCTCGATTGAGGTTTTTCCTGCATCATCAAATCCCTTGTCTCATTTATTTTTTCCCTCGTCGCACGTCTCGTCGAAAGATCCTTTCTTTAGTTGATTAAGTCCACATCGACCTTAAGTTGTCCCTTTGGTGCGATTTTTGGCATTAACAGTTTGGCGCCATCCGTGGGACCTCATCTAGAGAAAATCCTCGACGAACGTGCACCCTACTAACAGTTTCTTGGAGATTCTTCTGTTCTCTATCACAGGAAAATGGCAGATAGCGAAAACTCAGAGCAAACCACTGACCCAGTGCATGGAAAGCTTGAAAAGGTGCAAGATGCTCCTAAAGCCATCGGTGATTATTGCCTAGAAGAAGTTGTCTTAGACCCAAGCAAGCCCGAGCAAAAAGTCTTGATAGGATCATCCCTCCATCCCCATCTTAGGCAAAGGATAATATCTTTCTTGCAGGAATATGCTGACTGCTTCGCCTGGTCACATGAAGATATGCTTGGCATTGACCCTAACATCATTTCTCATAAACTCAATATCGATCCATCGTTTAAACCCGTCAAGCAAAAGCGCCGTAAATTCGCTCCTGAAAGAAATAAGGTAATAAACGATGAGGTCGATAACCTCCTCAAGACAGGAAAGATCCGAGAAGTAAAGTATCCCGACTGGCTTGCTAATGTCGTGGTCGTGGCTAAGAAGAATGGAAAGTGGAGGGTTTGTATCGACTTCACCGATCTCAATAAGGCTTGCCCGAAAGATCCTTTCCCATTACCGCATATCGACGCCATGGTCGACGCAACCGCAAGACATGAACTATTGACCTTCATGGATGCCTATTCAGGGTATAACCAAATCCTAATGCACGTCGAGGACCAGGAGAAAACCGCTTTTATGACGGACCGAGGTATTTACTGTTATAAAGTTATGCCTTTCGGACTAAAAAATGCAGGATCCACCTATCAACGTCTGGTGAATAAAATGTTCAAAGACCATCTCGACGACACAATGGAGGTATATATTGACGACATGCTCGTCAAGTCAAAGCAAGGGGTCGATCATGTCGAGCATCTAAGACAATCGTTCAACATCCTTCGGGAGTATAGCATGAAGCTCAACCCTACCAAATGTTCCTTCGGAGTCAATGCTGGAAAGTTCTTAGGCCACATGGTCACTCGCCAAGGAATCGAGGCTAACCCCGATCAAATCAAAGCCATCATAGACATCAAATCTCCTCGAAATTTCAAGGAGGACCAAAGGCTTACTGGTCGAGTAGCGGCCCTAAACAGGTTTATCTCCCGATCTTCAGATAGATGTCATCTGTTTCATAACGTCCTCAGGAAAAACAAAGGTTTCAACTGGACCAACGATTATGAGCAAGCATTGCAAAAACTCAAGGAGTATATGGCATCGCCTCCTCTGTTGTCGAAACCTCACGATCACGAGGTCTTACAATTGTATTTAGCTGTCAGTCCAAATGCGGTAAGCGCCGTACTCACACGAGAGGACGAAAAACAACAATTACCAATCTACTACGTAAGTAAATCTCTCTTGGACGCAGAAACCAGGTATTCTTCCATGGAAAAGCTGCTTTTGTCGCTAGTCACAGCTGCTAAAAAATTACGACACTACTTCGAATCGCATCCTATTACTGTCGTAACTAACTTTCCTCTTAAGTATGTTCTAAGGAAACCTGAGTTGACAGGTCGCTTAGCAAAGTGGAACATATATCTCAGCAGTTACGACATTGATTTCAAACCCAGGACCGCGATCAAATCACAAGCCTTGGCAGACTTTATCGCCGATTTCAGCCCTGAGTTGGAAAAAGAAGCAGAACTCGAAGTGTCCACCGTGGCGACTCACGACGACGTGCCTTGGATCCTACATGTCGACGAATCATCCAACATTAGAAGCTCTGGACTGGGTGTCGTCTTAAAGTCGCCACAGGGGGGTAAGATGGTATACTCGGTCTGATGCGACTTCAAGGCCACCAACAACGAAGCCGAATATGAAGCCTTGATCGTGGGAATGAATATGGCCCACGACTCGGCGGCAACCGCCCTGCATGTCAAGAGCGATTCCCTGCTGGTAGTAAATCAAATCAATGGAGAATTCGCAGCCAAGGATTCAAAAATGACAGCATATCTAAGCGTGGCAAAGGAAATTACCAAAAAATTTAAATCTTTTTCTATCGAACAGATTCCGCGAGACCAGAACACTCAAGCCGACGCATTGGCGAACCTTGGGTCAGCTTTAGTTGAACCAATATTTGATGTTATTCCTATGATTCACCTGGCAACGCCGTCCATTGGAAACACATATGTCATCCATATCGAAGACGAAGAAGATGATTGGTCACGCGACATTCGAAATTTCCTCGTGCACGATCAACTCCCCGGAGGCAAAATGGATGCTCGAAAAATTAGATTCAGAGCATCTAAGTACGTCATGATCGAAAATAAGATTTATCGGCGATCATCGACGAGCTTAAATTTAAGGTGCGTTATCAGCAAGAATCAAGCCCAGAAAATCCTCCAAGAGATGCACGACTGCGAATGTGGTAATCACTCAGGAGGTCGTAGCTTGGCTAATCGTGTCTCCCGACAAGGGTATTTTTGGCCGACACTGTGACAAGACTCTGTCAAGTACGTCCAAAATTGTGACCCCTGTCAACGACACTCAGGTATGTCTCATAAACCCTCGGAGCCTTTGCACTCAACGCTTGTCCCATGGCCTTTCATGAGGTGGGGAATGGATATTGTCGGCAAACTACCACCTGCTCCGGGGCAAAAAGTGTTCCTCCTCGTGCTCACGGATTACTTTTCTAAATGGATCGAAGCAACTGCCTTCTCCCAAATTAGGGATAAAGAAGTTATCTCCTTTATCCAGAATAACATCATATGCAGGTTTGGAATTCCATCCTAAATTGTCTGCGACAACGGATCCCAATTCATAAGAGACAGGACCCAACAGTTCTGCGACGACAGGAATATCAAACTAACAACCTCGACTCCCAGATATCCCCAAGCTAATGGACTTGCCGAGTCAAGCAATAAGACTCTTATAGCTTCGATCAAGAAACGATTAAAAGCCGCAAAAGGAAGGTGGGTTGAAGAACTCCCTTCGGTCCTATGGGCAAATCGCACGATGCCACGCACGTCCACTGGGCAAACCCCCTTCTCTCTCGTCTATGGTTGCGAAGTCGTCCTACCGATCGAGGTTCATCTCCCAACTTCGAGGCACACATCCGTCGAACACAACGTGGTTGATTTAAGTTATGACCTCGACGCCCTTGAAGAGCTTAGAGAATCGGCCTTGATCAGAATGGCGTCACAGAAGCAGGCATTCGAGCGACATTTCAATAAGCACGTCAAAGTTAAAATCTTTCGAGAAGGCAATTACGTCCTTCGTCGGGTATTCTCGAATACCCAGGAGCTCAACGCAGGTAAACTTTCTACCAAGTGGGAAGGTCCCTATCGTATCTCCGAAGTCGTTGGTAAAGGAGCCTATCGACTTCGAACCCTCGATAATCAGGAAATCCCACGAAGTTGGAATGCGACGGACTTAAAAAAATATTTCTTTTAAAATCGCCTTCCTATCATACAAAGTTTTCAGCACGTCGGTAGGCATCACAAAATCGTTGGAAAAACCACGACCTCTAACGAACTTTATCGCAGGAACGCACGGCATGGGTATCCAAGTGCATGACTCGATCACAGGGGCATATATTCTAAAGTTTCATGATACGATACAGTCATACGTAAGGTCTAAACGGTCCCTAAATCTAAGTTTCTGGAACTTAGAAATACTTTGTATGTTCTAACACATCGATGATATATATTTCAACCGCTATATTGCAATAAAAGCCTAAGTCGCACGATCCTCCGTTTATTTCATACTGTTATGATCAGTATTACATTTATCCACGACATATGTAATTAAAAACACAGGTTCAGCAAAAGAAGGAACTTCATTGAACGATTACATATGAACGACCAATAGTCGGACAAGTAAATACAAAGTCAAAAGCTGTTGCATACCAAAGACCCGACCACCAACGGTCAAGCATGAAAAGCCTAATTCATAAACCCAGAAAAAAGAAACTACCCTAAGATCTAAGGAAACATGGCAATCGTAAATTCTGCCCAAAGAAAACTCAGCCTTCGGAATCCTGACAATCCTGAAGAACTGATGCAAGGATCAAACGAGTATAGCCGGAGTCGTCTCCCAACCTTTCGCGCCATGGCATTCCGAGAATGTGGCTCTTAAGATTAATGTTAAGGTAGGAGGAAGGAATATCTCCTCTTCGACAATCGACCTCCACTCCAATACCCCCAGTTTCCTCACGTGTTTAGTGAAGGAAAAAAGAAACATCTGCATAATTACAAAAGGGACGTATTAGCAAAACGCTCATCGAAAGAATAAACGTCGGTAAACACAAGTTTCGAAAGGAAAACTTACGTAAGACGCCAGTACGGCCAAACACAGTCTAATCTCTTCGATAGAGATCCCTGGAAAATGCTCCTTGAAATATAAGAGCTGATATTTCCCCAGAAGCGGGAGCGACTTCGTCCTGACGAGGACGTAGTCAGTCGAGAGGGATGAAGACAACACAAAGTTGATCTCCATAAAATCCCTCGCCCCTGCCGGCTAACGAAAGGGTCGACGTGGTAGCAGAAAACATCGTCGCCAGATGCGCAGAATCCACAGACATCGCGTCTATCGCAACCAACATCGTCATCGATTTGGGTATCACAGCCCATGGTAGATCATCAGTCACTAAAGATTTGGAAAAAGTCGAGATTCTGGAAAAGATGACTTTTTGAGAGATTGAAGAAAACAATCCATTTTGGTCTCTATTTATGTAGGAAATCGTGACAGGTCGAGCCCTTCAAAAGATCAACATGCATCCCCGACTTTCATATGCCCCAGTAAATCACCGACACCTGGCATCGACAGATGGTAAGCATCATCGTACGTCAGCATGATGTCACGACCTCGTTCTCCTTTCGACTTCTCATTCAGTTAAGAGCAGACCAGCCTAGTTCCAAGGTAACCAAGGTAATTTGCATCACTTGTCATATTTTTTCGACTGACAAAATTTAAAACTCGGATTTGCTATCCGTTTTTCAAATTTTGGGGAAACAATCATGTCGTACGAACACGACCAGGACAGGTAAGACGCACGATTGTGAACTAAATCTTGTGTTAAGATAAGGTCTCGACAAGAACCCATAAAACATCCGTCGTCGCCCGTAAAAGGTAAGTCGTACGTCTCCCATGACGCACGACCTTAGCATCGCCCGTCCCGTACGACCATAGCGTAAGATCATTGTACCTTCGACCGAACTAACGTTAACCTTGACTGTTACGTTTGCAAAGTGTTTAATGCAGGAGTCAAAGTCATTAAAGAGCAACGGATATAACCGATGCAACCATCAACGATCGATAGCTGTAACGGACGAAGATCATCATGGATAATCACTCCGGCGACCGTTTCCAGCCGTTGTAGCCGTTGATTGAATCATTAATGGAGTTAATTAATGACACGAAGGCTATAAAAGACAAGCTAAAGCTTCATTTTAAAGGACATCGGTTAACATCCAATACACTCCAGCGAACATCACCAAACATTAGAGAAAATCATCCAAACTCATAGCAAAGAACATTCAAACTCTGAAGATTAAGTACTGAAAGCCAGAATCTTATAGCGAACTCAAGAACACTCGAAGAAAAGCTCAAGTATCGCTCTCGACGCACGACAACAGTCCTCGTCCAAAAGTTCACACTTTGTATTCGCACACGACAAACACCTGTTTTAACATTTAAACACTTGTACTTTACATTTCGAAGTATTTCCTTCATTTGTATTGTAATCATCGTACGACCGACGCCAGTACCAAGGACGTCACCCCTGATTGGCGCCCATAGTGCAGCGACCACATCCCTTGTCGTCCGCAGGTTTTTTCCTCGATTGAGGTTTTTTCCTCGGTCATCAAATCCCTTGTCTCATTTATTTTTTCCCTCGTCGCACGTCTCGTCGAAAGATCCTTTCTTTAGTTGATTAAGTCCACATCGACCTTAAGTTGTCCCTTTGGTGCGATTTTTGGCATTAACAGAAGCATCACTGTAAACAACAAAGTCTTCGAAACCTTCTGGTAGTGACAAAATCGGCGCACTGCAAAGTTTCTCTTTCAATACCCTGAATGCTTCATCCTATTCTGCTTTCCATTCAAACTTTAGATTCTTCCGGGTTAGCTTAGTAGGAGGCGTAGCGATGCAAGAAAAATCTTTTATAAACTTTCGATAGTAACCGGCTAAACCTAGAAAACTTCGTACTTCCGTTGGCGTCTTCGGCGGTTCCCATTTTTCAATTGCTTCCACCTTCGTCGGATCAACTTGAATACCTTTCTCGGAAACAACATGCCCCGGAAACTGAACTTCCCGTAGCCAGAATTCACATTTAGAGAACTTAGCGTATAACTGTTCCTTCTTTAACAATTCCAGAATTAAACGAAGATGTTGGGCTTGCTCTTCTCTGGACCGGGAGTAGATAAGGATATCATCGATAAACACAATAACGAATTTATCGAGATATGGCTTACATACTCGATTCATTAAATCCATAAAAGCAGCTGGGGCGTTCGTCAATCCAAAAGGCATTACTAAGAATTCATAGTGACCATACCGTGTGCGAAAAGCAGTTTTCAGGTCGTCTTCTTCTTTAACCTTCAGCTGATGATAACCAGATCTCAAATCAATCTTGGAGAAATAACAAGCTCCAACTAATTGATCGAAGAGATCATCAATTCTGGGAAGCGGATATTTGTTCTTGATCGTGCGCTTATTCAGCTCTCGGTAATCAGTACACATTCTCATTGAACCATCCTTCTTTTTCACAAACAGAACCGGTGTTCCCCACAGAGAAGAACTGGGTCTGATGAAGCCTTTATCTGAAAGATCTTGCAGTTGAGTCATCATCTCTTTCATCTCTGGAGGTGCCAAACGATACGTTGCACGGGCAACAGGAGCGGCTCCAGGAATCAGATCTATACCAAACTCTACTTGTTTAACGAGCGGAAGGCTAGTCAAATCTTCTGGAAAAACTTCCGGAAATTCATGAACAACCGGAATATCTCCCAGCTTATTCTTTTCTAGCTTAATATCTATCACATAAGCTAAGTAACTTGAGCAACCTTTATTGATACACTTACGAGCTTTCAACAAAGAGATAACGCAAGACTGATGATTTCTACGGTCACCATAAATCACTACTAGTCCCTTCTCAGGTAAGACAACATTTATCAGCTTCTTATCACAAACTATATTAGCCTGATTCTCGGCTAACCAATCCGTTCCCACTACCACATCAAACTCGATCAAGGCTATAGGAAATAACTGAATAGGCACTACACACCCATCTATGTTTATCACACAACTATCAAATACCTCACTAACCGGTACTTGATTATCATTAGCCGTATCTACCATTAACGTATGATCTAACACTTTAGGCTTTAAATGCATATAGGCAGCAAAAGAAGGCGACACAAACGATCGGTTTGCACCGGAATCAAATAACACTTTAGCACGTGTAGAATTTATTAAGAATGTACCTGTAACCACATCGGGAGTCTCATCTACTTCTTGCTCTGTCAGCTGGAAGGCATGACCCCTTGCTCTTGGTACTTCTGACCTTGGTACTACCGGTCTAACACACGTTGGTCTTACTGACGTACCACCCGGTTGTATTCTCCCCAGTGGACAATCGGACTGAAGATGATCAGGAGAATTGCAAGAGTAACAAAATCTAACTACTCGACAGTCTTTAGCAATATGACCGATCTTTCCACACTTATAACAGTTTCTAGGATCCACTTGACAACTTCCTTGATGAAAACGGTGGCACTTTGGGCAAGGTCTTTCAACTGGTCGAAAAGGTGGACGATTATCAAATCGTCGAAACCTGGACTTCTTCGGATCATACTGCGGTCCTTCCCACTTTCTTTTCCCCACATTCTTATCATTAGTACTTCTCCCTTTATCTTGTTCCACGGTTTCCGCGGCATCTACTGCGGCGGAGAAAGTTTCTGGTCCTTTAGCAATCACAAAACTTCTGATTTCTGCATTCAATCCAAAGATAAACCTTTCAATCTTCATGGCCTCCGTAGCAACATAGTATTCCGCAAAGCGAGACTTTTCCAAGAAACGAGCGGTGTAGTCCCGAACTGACAAAGCGAGACTTTTCCAAGAAACGAGCTGCAAGTTCATAAACTCCCCTTCCAATTGTTTAACTGCGGCTTGAGGACAAAACTATTTCCTGAAAGCTATCACGAATTCTTCCCAAGAGTAGGTAGAATATATATCAGATCCTCCCGAGGACATATGTGCTTCCCACCAGTATAGGGCATCGCCTTTCAACATTGCAGTTCCATAGAGTACTCTATCCTCTTCAGCGCATTTACTAGTCTTGAAGATAGCTTCTATTTACTTTAGCCACTTCATAGCTTTCACCGGATCCCGATCTCCCGAATAAGTTGGAGGCTTATAACTTAAGAACATTTTATAGTCACACTTTCTTAGTACTGGTGTGATTGTAGGTGTAATAGGCATCTCGTCTTCTTGACTAGGATCTGATGTATCAGCTTCATTATGACGAGTTCGATCAAACATGGCTTGTATACTGGTCTGCAATCTTCCCACTCCCAGTTCTACTCCCAGTTCGATCAAACATGGCTGTTAAATCGTCCCTAGTAACAAATTCATTACCTCGCGGTGGAGCTCCACTCCCAGTTCTACTCCCAATTCTGCCTCCACCTCTTTCTCCCCCTCTTCCCCTTCCTCCGGCTGTTGGGTTTGTTCTATTCGGGTTTCCTCCTCCTTCCCGATTCGTTTGTCTAGTACCACTTGCCATTCTGTTGATTTAGACAAGGTTAATATACACATAAGCACATACCCCATATAACAAGGTATTCCAGTTCAAACATGTACCTGTAAGATCACAATTATACTGGCCAGGTGTAAAAATGAAATTACCTTACATGATGTTCCATCTACCTTTTTATATTTAACACCCCAAGGTTCTACAATAATAGGGACATCCTACTTCACATGCAGTTTAAGTCTAGGTACAGATACTAATACCTAAATCCCTTAAACTAGGGCTCTGATACCATCTGTAACGACCCGTATCCCATACATAACTCAAATAGCATACATTGCATAACGTCGTTAAAACAAGAGATACATTATATAACAAATACGGTCCCCTAGTCTTTACAAACCTTCAGTACATCATTACAAACGTTTACATAGTAAATTACATCATTTCTAATAACATTCTGTAACTGCAAAACACATCATAGTCTTTGTTTGGGTAAAAAATCACACCCTCGACCGACTTGGGAAATCCCCTCGACACGACCCATGGACATTGATTACCCCCGACCGACAAAGATAATACCCGTTATTATCATATCCCCGACATACGTTAATAACCACGATAATTGCTTATTGAAAGACATCTTGTGTCAATAGTTACTCAAGACAATGTCTTTACATCTCATGATCGCACGTCACGTGTCGCACGTCGCACATCGCTAGTCACACGTCACTAGTCTTATGTCGCCAGTTACGGCTCGTCGGTCTTACGTCGACAGTCTCCTGTCATCAATGTTATATCGCTCTGGTCCTACGACAACATCGTCCTGACATCCTGGTCCTACGACCAAATGGTCTTATATTTTGGCAATAGTCGTATGTTCCATAAGACCGACATCCGAGACTTAAGACGGTCGTACGATTATACTAACCGTTAACAGTCAAACATTCGTTTCTTTTGTTTATTAATGCAGGTCTTGACCACAAACAGAAAAGGTAAGACACTCGTTATGAACCATATCTTGTATTAAGATAAGGTCCCGACAAAGACCCATAAAACATCCGTCGTCCCTCCCGAAAGGTAAGTCGAGAGTTCATCGCGACACTCGACCTCGACGTCACCCGTTCCGCACGACCATCACATATGGACCATGCGACCTCAACCAAGCTAACACATAATATAACTGTTACGTTTGTTAAGT
The DNA here is from genome assembly GCA_033807775.1 of Saussurea involucrata. NCBI lineage: Eukaryota > Viridiplantae > Streptophyta > Magnoliopsida > Asterales > Asteraceae > Saussurea > Saussurea involucrata. The sequence continues at coordinate 49,652,136 of CM066317.1, read as the reverse complement.
GGTTAACGCAGGAGTCAGAGTCATTAATGGGCAACGGCTATAACCGACGAAGTCATTAACAAGCATTTAATCCCACATTGAAGACAACGACCGTTACAACAAGTCATAAAAGCCTTTAATGATGTAGTTAAAGCTCCCGAACACTATAAAAGTCAAGCTAAAGCCTCATTTCAAGGATCATCAGAAAAATCCGACATCCATCAGTTAACATCTAATATACATCAGCGAACATCACCAAACAGCAGAGAAAATCATCCAAACTCATAGCAAAGAACATTCAAACTCTGGAGATCAAGTACTGAAAGCCAGAACCTTACAGCGAACTCAAGAACACTCGAAGGAAAGCTCAAGTATCGCTCTCGACGCACGACAAAAGCCCTCGACCAACAGTTGATTACACTTTGTATTCACACGACAAACACCTGTTTTACACTTTAAACACTTGTACTTTACATTTCGAAGCATTTCCTTCATTTGTATTGTAATCATCGTACGACCGACGCCAGTACAAAGGACGTCGGCCCTGAATGGCGACCATAGTGCAGCGACGACAACCACTGTCGTCCGCAGGTTTTTTCCTCGATTGAGGTTTTTCCTGCATAATCAAATCCCTTGTCTCGTTTATTTTTTCCCTCGTCACACGTCTCGTCGAAAGATCATTTCTTTAGTTGATTAAGTCCACATCGACCTTAAGTTGTCCTTTGGTGCGATTCTTGGCATTAACAGTCTTCAACTACATAGTCCTCCAAAAGCTATTCGCAGTTTAACCTTCTAATTGCTCTTACTCGATCCACGACCTAGAATACATATTTTTAAAACAAAAATGAGGGTTAGACCTTGAGGTCTAGTGAGAAAATCCCCGTTAGTTAAAAACCATTTGCACAACATCATACACATAATCCACATAGGAATACCAAATTAAGACTCATGCATCATGTATCTTTCCATCTCATTCTCTTGGCCATATTAATTGGTTGCGAGCCAATTAATTAATTTGCACCACTGTACAAAATACAGCCAACACCATTGTCCCTCTGTACATCCAATATACACCGGTCCTAAGCCCGGCCAACTAGCACCCATGCAGTGTAATACTCATATAAACACAATACGCACATTATTACACTCATTCACATATATGTATTCCAGTTGAAAACATTTTAAATAAAAACTCACCAGTTTGCTTTATCAAAACTCTTTCTAATCCTCCACAAAGAATTCTACTTTCACCTTCGATTCACAGAATCTGAAACAAATAGATGCAGATATGTCTTTACCATACAAAACACATAAGTCTTACTAAAGCTAGGTCCTCTAGATAACTCTAATCTTCAATTGTTACCCCCAAACCCGAACTTAAGTCGAGTCCATAATGCATTCAGTCCTCATTCATTCCCCATCCCATAATTAACAAGACACAGGTTATTGAATACCCAAAAGCATCTAAACTCTCAAAATTGATCAAACAGCTAAACTATCCGGACAACACAAAGCTATCCAGACAATAGGGCTTTTCGGACAACACAACCAATCCGAACAACCCCAACTTTCCGGACAACATGTTCAATCCGGACGTCATTCGGAAACCACAGTGATCCGGACTCCATCTGGTATCTACAATCGTCCGGAAAGTTAATGAAAATAAGAACTTACCGGATACAAGAATCGTCCGGACACCTTTAGAACACTATCCGGACACTACCAACAAAACTACCCGGATACCTTCATCCTATCCGGATACCTCTGTCGGTTTTGCATAATTTCAGCCCAGAAACCGACTGAATCAACCCCAGATATGAAATAAACGATTCTACTCCAATAGAAACTATCTACTATCAATTACATACATAATTTGTAAAGGAATCATACCTGAAATCACTTCCAAGTGCACCAAATGGATCCCTAACCCTTCCTTTTTCTTATTTTGCTTCCTTTCTCTCCAAAACTCACACACACACCTTAAATCTGGATATTTTGCTGTTATGTCATATCTGAATATCCTAAGGGGTAATATCTATTCCTACTTACCATTTAGACCTTAAGCTATCCATTAATGACCAAATCACCCCTAAACTTATAAATTAACCCAAACTTACCCTAAACATCAATTATATAATTAAATAAATTTTAACGGAACTGGGATTTAACTAACGAACTTACCCAGGGTATTACAATGCATATCCTTAGATCAATACCATGCGTTTGTGTCACAGGTTAATAAGACAACCAATTAACCGAAAGCGCATAAAGCAAGTTGTTAAGAAATACTGTCAGAATGTTCCTTAATGCATTACTCATGCCATGTATAAATCAGCCGTACACTGAACAAGTTGCAATAAAATGTGCTAACACAAATCTTTGAAAGAGAATATACGCAACACCAAAGTTCCAAAAACATTTCTATTGGTCGTCTTACGGCATAAAACAATATTTCCCCACAATACTCACGCGAAACAGAATGTCCAATGTAATCTAAAATTAACACACGCAATAACTAAAGTATGTACCTTACAAAATTGTACTCACACGACACAAAACTCTGTAAAACTCTATGAGCTCAACGACCTCAAACCAACCAATTGGTGCCAAACCTTTCGCTTCCATACATCAAATTGCATATCGCAAAACCATGACTAAAATGCCAAACTTCCAAAATTCCCTTTTTGTTGTAATGCAATCTAAACAACACTTTTCGACAAAACTTGCATTAGATAAATCTTTCAAATATAATTCGACATAGACATAATGGAAGATAACTTTCCGTCCAAACCTTAACATATGTGGAGGAGATCCAATGTTAAAGCCATAAGTTGTAGTTACTTGCCCAACATCTTAAACAACATCAATAATATGGATAAGACTGTACCCGAAAGTAACGTTGGACAATCAATGAAATAAAACAAGTTCCGACGGAGTTTGCAACTCTCGCAATAAAAGAGTTTTCATGCATGTTCAAAGCCGCGATTTAAAATCTTGTGTGTCTGTTAACCATTTTGAGATTTTGTAACTCAATCCATAAGAGGATTTGAATCACAATAATTAACTGGTACAATTTATTTTAAAATAAATTTTGTGCATGAATTTAGTCGGCACTCAACGTCTCAAACCATACACCTCCAAATCTCTCCGGTCACACTACCGTCATCTGGATTCTCAATCATCTTAAGGCAAAGTTGGGAACTACATCGATTCACTTTACAATTCCTCCTGGAATTAAGGTCGATTCAATAAGCCAACGGCTCAAATCCAACCATCAACTTTGACCCAAAACAGTCCACTTAATACCATTATCATGCTTATCGTCACCCCGAGTGACTATTTCTAAAATCGTCCATCTATTCCAACGACTACTCGCTTAGAAATTTCTTCACTACCCCAACGGTCATCACATTAAGGTAGTTCAAGTATGCACATGTAACTAGTAGGTTCACCATAACACTGGCCAGGTGTAATTATGAACGTACCGTACATGATTATCCTTGATATTCTTGACGCGATTCTCGTTTCTAACGACTCCATCGACCTCAAAACATCCTATCTTAATGTGCTTAATAGTGCAATTTCACTTTCACTCACTTAAAAGAACGCTAGTTTGAGTCTAGGTATCCAAAATCAACACCTAATTCTCTCAAACTTATGCTCTGATACCAACTTGTAACACCCTCAAAATTGGAACGAGCAACTAACTTTCATTTCAACAAAGTAACCAAAAGAGGATAAAATCATTTCTACAGATCATTCCTGAAAATACCTCGGAATTTAAACATCATAATCTCCAAAATAAATAACTAAAAACAGGCGTTACTTAACACAACACAAGTTGCTAATCCCAAATAAATGCGGAAGACTTCACTAATCAAAATCACCTCTCATTCACTCAACTAGCACTCGCCACTTCATAGTGTTGCTAAAGCTACTCCCAACCTGAGCCTGTTGCACATGCCGACAAATAAAAATGGTTAGGCTAATGCCTAGTGAGTTCAATAGTTTTATCATGACCATCTAAATTCATAAATAGGGAGAGATGCAATTTAAGTCATGATTTCAAAAGGGTTTACTTTAGATTCAAAACACCCATTTTCCACTCACACAAATCACGTGCCGAAAACTTTAATATAAAATGATTTCTCAAAATGGACTCATCCTCAAAACCAACGTGAAAGGTGAAATAGCATTTGATTCTCAAAACGATTGAATTCATAAATAAATCTCCAATATTCCAAACATCCCCAAATGTCACACCCCGCTAAAGCGGAAACACGGGATGTCACAGCTAAATGTTTCAAAAGCGATAGGTAGAAGACAACACACAATCATCATATCAAAATAGTACAAATACAACGCGTTTTTAGAAATACAACTTGTCCAAAATAACAAAAATAAACTTGACAAGATGAAATAAGTTGGATGTTGCTAATGTGATGCCTTCTAGAATGAATCCTTACTTGTTGTTCCCTGAAAAGCATGTAAAGGAAAGTGTCAACTATAACAATAGTTGGTGAGTTCATAGGTTTTGTATGCACTAAAAGTTTTTAATGCAAGTTGGTAAGTTCCTCACTTTCAAAGAAAGTAGTACAACACCCGGTTGTAAAGTTTGTCGTTTCGAATTTGCATGCTCATGGTATATAATGTGATGCCTTAGAGGTAGCAAGCTAAGCGATTACCCAAACCTCCTGACCTTGTATTAGTTTGCCCCGAGTCATCATGTTCTATCACTAACATGGCGTTGTAACAATTATGCACTTACTTTACCGTAAGTGGGTGGTCAACCAAATAACGTTATCCATATATATCATGGCTCACACACGTGAGTTAAATAGGTAATGTAAAGAAAAGTTGGGGACTTTTGTATGATAGCGCAAACTTAGAAGCTTTCACATGTGCACACGTACCATATAGAGCGTTTAAACATTCATAGTATTTCAGTAATAAAACAGATGAATTCGAATAAAGTTTGTAACATGCTTTCCACCCCAAAAGTGTATAAAACAGTAAAAAGGGGCTATGAAGACTCACATGGATAGCGTAGCTGTTTCCCAAGAAACGCGTAATGTGTTCCGTAAGGCGATCCTACTCCGATCCTACGAATGTAAGGACACTAGTAAGATTCTAGGTTCTAGACTTTGGTCGTTTAAATATCCAATTCATCATAAAATGCCTTTGGTGAGATTTTGTATGTTGTTATAAGTTCTTTGATATCAATAGTTCGTATTCAAAATGAAACGTTACATATGATAGTTCGAGATTACCGCAAATTCGTCATGAAGATGACGAAAAGGGTTAATAATAGGATCATATGTATAGTATATAAATAAAGTTAGATGTTAGGTCATATATATTACATATATATAAATACCACAATCCCATCATAAAATGATAAAAAGGGTTAATAGTTAGGTGTTAGATTGTTAGAGTATAAATAAAATGAGTAAGTAAATATATATAGGTATATTCCACAATTTCATCACAAGAATGATGAAACGGGTTCAAGAGATAGCATATAGTTATAATACGATATAGTTGTTAGCTGTCCAGAATTAGTAGTCACTTTCGGTAAATTTTCGGATGACTTCCAGAGATCGTTAGGTTCTGATATTTTACGGCTAGGTACTTCCATGTGTTAGGAAACTTTTACCATAAATCCCATGATTTTTAGAGTAATATAAGTGCATGAAATAAAACATGACGTAAACAGTGACAGAAAATGTTGCTGATGCGCACTGTTTTTGTGTAAACTGTTTGAAGATCGAAAACTTAATGTTTTTCAAAGATTCCGGTTGGGTTTGATTCTTAACTCATAAAAGAAAATTTCAGAAGAAAAATCACCCCATTTGGAGCATTTTTGAGAGAGATATGGCCATGCAAAGTCAGTGGAAAAATCTGACAGATTGTTGTTGGAAATAGCTTCTTTATATAAATGCTCTTTTCCTATTGGCTCTTTAAAGATATTGTTCTTTTTGCTTAGCCACGATTTTTGACACATAAAGTTAATATTTGCAGCTGAAAAACTTGCTTTTTGTTTACACAACCTACATGCAATGGGTTTAGACAAATCATCTAACCAAGACATTTTCAAAACTTGTTGTTTTTGAGTTTTTGTGAAACTATTCAAGTAAGACTTTCTTGGGTCACTAATATGGGTTTGATGATGGATTCATCACACTTTTAATGACTTGCAAAGTGTCATGGTGATGAATCTACAAACATTAGGATGCCAAGGATTTGTCTTAGCAAGAACAAAGTGAAAAGACTAGAGTTTTAAGAAGATAAACTTGAAATATGAAAGATGCTTGTATGTAGATGATTAAATGATGTTAGGAGCAGATTTTTACCTTGGGTTTTGGTGTTCTTGAGGGCTGGACTTTGAAGCCTTGAAGGAGAGAAAATAGAGAGAAATGAGAGTGTTCTTGGAGAGGGATTTGAGAGAGAATGAATGAAGAGTAAAAATGGATGAATAGAGGGGGTATTTATGGAGTGAGAGAGGGGAGGGGGCCGGTTTTGGGAGTGGTAAAAGGGGAGGGTGAAGTGTGGTTTTAGGTAAAATGATTGTGTTTAAAGTAGTATTTTAATTTAATTTTTCTTTTTTTAATTAGTTGAATTATTGAACAATTAAACTTAATTGGTAATAATAATAAAACTAGTTGAATTTGCTAGTATTTATTTTTCGTAGGTTGTATATATATAAACATGTATATATATATAAGTGTATGAATATTTTTAGTAGGCATTTTATGAGGTGTATGGATAATTTCCGAATTTGAGGGATTTTAGACGCAAATTTATAATTTTTCCCTACTGTGTCGGGTTTACTGCTAAAACTAGGCAGTGTGACATAAAATAACTGTATCTGATATGTTTAGTGCAGTTCTAACCTGAACGCAAATTTGACGGTTGTCACAGTCTCCCCCGGTTAAAAGAATTTCTTCCCGAAATTCAAGAACTTTCGTCCGTAACCGGTTGTTTAGCAAATAAGTGAGGATACTTATGTTTCATGTAATCCTCTCGTTCCCATGTGTACTCAGGCCCACGCCTTGTGTTCCAGTGAACTTTCACTATTGGAATCTTGCTTCGCCTAAGACGCTTGACCTCTCGGTCAAGTATTTCGATTGGCTTTTCTATGATGTGTAGTTTATCATTGATTTGGACTTCTTCCAAAGGCACGGTTATTTCCTCGTTGACTAGGCATTTCTTTAGATTGGATACGTGAAAGGTGTTGTGAATAGCACTTAGTTCCTTTGGCAATTCTAGCCTGTATGCTACTGGTCCGATTCTTTTGGTGATTTTGATTTGTCCAATGTATCGAGGGCTCAACTTTCCTTGTTTTCCAAATCGGACGGTTCCCTTCCAAGGGGATACTTTTAAAAAAACTCTATCTCCAATTCGAAACTCTAACGGTTTCCTTCGGTTGTCAGCATAGCTCTTTTGACGATCTTGAGCTGCTTTAAGTCTATCCCTGATGATTGCGATTTTGTCGGTGGTTTCTTGTACGATGTCTGGGCTAGACAATTGTCTATCTCCAATCTCCAACCAACAAAGAGGTGATCGACACTTGTGTCCATACAGTGCCTCATATGGCGCACACTTGATACTGGTGTGATAGCTATTGTTGTAGGAAAACTCAACTAACGGTAAGTGGTTATCCCAACTTCCTCCGAAGTCTAACACGCATGCTCGAAGCATGTCTTCCAACGTTTGAATGGTTCGATCGCTTTGGCCGTCTATTTGGGGATGATAGGCGGTACTTAAATTCAATTGCGTCCCCAATGCTCTTTGAAGTGACTGCCAAAATCGAGATGTGAAACGGCTATCTCTATCTGATATGATGGAAATCGGGACTCCATGTCGCGTAACAATTTCCTTGATGTAGATCTGAGCCAACTTTTCCATCTTGTAGTCTTCTTGAATCGGTAGGAAATGTGCAGATTTCGTGAACCGATCGACTATAACCCATATCGAGTCGTGCCCTTGGGCAGTTCTCGGCAGTGTGGTTATAAAATCCATGGTTATTTGTTCCCATTTCCACTGGGGAATCTCTGGTTGTTGAAGTAAACCAGATGGTTTCTGATATACAGCTTTGACTTTTGAGCAAGTTACACATTTTCCTACGTATAAAGCAATATCCTTCTTCATCCATGGCCACCAATAATATTCCCTTAAATCCTTATACATCTTATCCGCACCAGGATGAATTGAATATCGTGACTTGTGGGCTTCGTGCAGGATTATCTCCCGTATGTCGTTTGCTTTTGGAATCCAAACTCTGTTCTTGAAATAACGTACTCCATCAACCTTGGTTTCGAATCTGTTTTCCATACCGTGAAGGGTTTCGTCCTTCAAGTTTTCCGTTTTCATTGTTGCGGTCTGAGCTTCAAGAATTCGAGTCTTTAAGCTTGTTTGTACCAGTGCTCCCATTGCTCATGCACGTGAAGGTTTTGTCCTTTCCTTCCAACTCAAGGCATCAGCCACTACATTAGCCTTACCTGGATGATAACGAATATCACAATCGTAATCACTGAGTAGTTCTACCCATCTTCTTTGTCTAATGTTTAGCATTTTCTGGTCTAGAATATGCTGAAGACTTTTATGATCGGTGAAGATGGTACACTTAGTGTCGTACAAATAATGTCTCCAAATCTTTAAAGCAAATAGTACAGCTCCGAGCTTTAAATCGTGTGTGGTATAGTTCTTCTCATGAACTTTCAGTTGTCGCGAAGCGTATGCTATCACCTTGTCTCTTTGCATCAACACACAACCTAATCCTTGATGCCACGCGTCACCATATACCACAAAATTGTCTGTTCCTTCCGGTAATGCTAGAATTGGTGCATTGCACAACTTTTTCTTCAATAACTGAAACGCCTCTTCTTGTGGTTCTCTCCAAATGAATTTACTATCCTTTTGGGTCAGTGTTGTGAGAGGTTTAGCAATTTTTGAGAAGTTCTCAATAAATCGCCTATAATAGCCTGCCAAACCCAGAAATTGACGAATTTCTGTTGGGGTCTTTGGAGCTTCCCATTTCTTAACAGCTTCCACCTTAGCTGGATCTACGTGAATTCCTTTTTCTCCAATCACGTGACCAAGGAAGTGTACTTCTCTAATCCAAAATTCGCACTTAGAGAATTTGGCGTACAGTTTCTGTTCCTTAAGAAGTTATAGAATTACTCTTAAATGCTGCTCGTGATTCTCCTTACTTCGAGAGTAAATCAGAATGTCATCTATAAACACGATCACAAACTTGTCAAGGTATGGTCTGCATACCCTGTTCATCAAATCCATGAATACCGCTGGTGCATTGGTTTAACCGAAAGGCATAACCAAAAACTTGTAGTGTCCATAACGTGTCCTAAAGGCTGTCTTAGGAATGTCCTCCTCGCGAACTCTTTATTGATGATAACCTTATCTAAGATCAATCTTAGAAAAATACGTTACACCTTGCAACTGGTCGAATAAATCGTCTATTCGAGGTAGAGGATATCGGTTCTTCATCGTCAACTTGTTCAATTCCCTATAATCGATGCACATCCGCAGCGATCCAACCTTTTTCTTGACGAACAGGACTGGAGCTCCCCAGGGTGAAGAACTTGGCCTAATAAAGTCCTTGTCCAACAGTTCCTGGAGTTGGCCTGACAACTCTTGCATTTCGGCAGGTGCTAAGCGATAAGGTGCCTTGGCTACTGTAACATCCTACAAAAATCAAAACTTTCAGGTTAGCATCATTTAACCATTTCAAGTGTTAACATAGGGAACATACCTTGTTAAGACCCACTCAGAATAATTTAGGGCGAAAATTCGCTAGAATTCCCAGTAGTTGCCTAAAAGACCCGGTTTCGGCCCGGGACTAACCGAAACACCTTGTGGAATGCCAAAATGCTTCAAATAACATTTAATATATATAAAATATAGGGTTTTTACCCTCCTACATAAACTTTCTTTTATTTGAAATTTATTTAAACCAAAAAGGTATTTTAAGAGTGTATCTTGCAATTTATTCCTAAAAATGGAAAAGGGCTTACAAAAAAAGAAAGATGTGGGCTAAATTTTTATAAAAAAAAAATACTACCTCAAGGGTGAGGGCCCATGAGAGGGCCGGCCCTCCCCTCTCCTCCTTTACCCCCCAAATTGTTCTTCCTACTTCATTTTCAACTTAGACAAACCAAAGACCATCCATATTCCTCTATTTTTCTCTCTACCTTTCTCCTTCTTTCCTTCTTCACTTTTCTTCAACCAAAGATACCTCAAAACTCCAGAAAATTTCAGTTCTAATACAAGTATCCAAATACGAAATTTCAAGGTTTAAAGTACTTGCATTATCCTCCCAAGGTAAGAACACTAAACTAAGTGTCATTTATGCTCTTTTGGCACCTTATATGCCATTTTCCTACCTTGTTCTACATTTTTAATCCATCCGAATGGATGAACTCTTTTTCTTGTTCAAGAAGGGAGATAAAACACCAAGGACATGAAAAATGTCCATAATATGGTGAAAATCTATGAACTTCCATCATGAACATGAGAAAAATGAGAAAAATCATCAAAATGTGGGTTTTGTTCTTTTATAAGAATCTGGACATTTTGACTTTGCATGCATATTTTATTTTAACTTCTGAGTATTTCTTTTAAAAAAAAACATGTCATTTGATGTGGGGATTGAATTTAGCAAAAGAATCCACATCTATGGAGGTTATAGTGCTAAAAAAAATGAGTTTTATTGAAAATCTTTAAGTTCCAGAATCTGGCAGATTGGTTGCATGTACTTTGGACGACCATATCTTGGTCAATTCATGTCCAAATTCTTTGATTTTTCTTCTGGAGTAAAGTTTAATGAGTTGGGGTTCAAACCCCACTGGTCTCATACGAAAATATTGAGTTTTGAGCTTTCAACTCCTTAGAACAAATCTGGTGTGCAGCAGATGATCTGTCAGATTTTTGTGTCACTTTGTTTTGCCTGTAGTTTTCTATAGCATGCATAAAAGTACTTTATTTTTCTTCTGGAAGATCCTTATATGAGTTAAGTTTCACATGCAGTTGGTTTCATAAAAATATATGGTGTTTTGGTCACTCAAACAATTTTTACAAGTCAAGTGTGTCAATCTGTCCAAGATTGACAGATTGGTACATGCAACTTCATTTGGCCATAACTCCCTCAAAACTTATCAAATATTTATGAGTCTTTTTCCATGAGATGCTTCTATGTGTTAGGTTTCCAGAGCATGTAAAAACTCTGCATAATGTTGAGTTTTGACCTTCCCAAGTTCTGTTTTTCACAGAAGGGTGCAATCTGTTTTAGACCCTGTATAACACAAGTTAATAAAAATTATTTGGACCCCTTAAACACCTTCAAAATTTATGAAATTTGGTCAAAACCTTCTTAGCTCAGTGTAGTACCACATATAAAAAGATGGGCAAATTTGTCATTCCAGAAAGTGTATTTCAATAACCATTTTTGAGGAACAAAGTTTCTGCCAGATTATGTATTTTGGAAAAAGTGTGGGATTTTACTATTTTAACCTTATAGGTACCTATACATGATTAAAACATTGGGAAAATATTAAATTCATCATGTCAAATTAAAAACTAAAACATTGGCATTTCACAAGAGGTGGACTAAATGAGCTAAGTTCAACCTTGAGTAGCTATGAAGGACTTATAGAGCTTATTTGACTTTATAGGAGACCCGTAAGGCATTAAGCGATCAAGCTTGCGCAACTTCGCGTCTACACGTTAAGGTGAGTTTTCGCAGCCCCTTTTTACTGTTTTATACGTTTTGGGGTGAAAAGCATGTTACTATTATTTCAACGCCGTGAGTTTTCACAGCCCCGTTTTACTTGTTTTAATGTTTGGGGTGAAAAGCATGTTATGAGTTTTAAAATGCTAAATGATTCATGATATTAAATTGTGGATATTTATGTTTTGAAGAATGAGTACTAATGAATGGGCAATTGTACATAAGTGATAAAGATATGTTGAGTGATAATGAAAATGATAAGTCCCCAATAGATACACTACTTATTAACTCGTAACGAGCCGGTGATACTTGTGGATAGCGCTATTTGGTTTGACAAACCCACCTTAACTGACGAGTAGGGGTGCACTTTATCTGGTAATAATGTTCTTCTCACGTGGGTTAGTATACCACCTCTGAGGTAGTTCGCGGGGCGTAGATTGTCGGAGGCTTAGTAGTGGCTCAACACTGTTATATCTTACAAAAATCACTCATTGTAAATTGTACTCATAAACCTTTTAACTTTGGAGCTTGTCATGAACGAACGTTTCATGAGAGTAACCATTGGAAGAAAAATTGTTGTGTATGGAAAAACCTGTGAACTCACCAACTCTTTGTAGTTGACCTTTTGTTTTAAACACGCTTTTCAGGGGCTAAGAAGGTAACTGACAAGGTTTAATTTAGCATGCATGTCGACATCAACCGAGACTCGTCTTTTGTCATATCTTGATAAAAAACATTATTTTGGGTTACATGTAATCTTTGGGATTGTAAACCCTTAACTTTAAATTTTTGGGACTTTGTAATGTATACTTTGTGTAATTGTATGGTTGGTGTTGTTTATTTCCTAATGCTATGAAACTCTATCTGTTACATCTCGTGTTTCCGCTTTAGCGGGGTGTGACAGAAATTGGTATCAGAGCTATAGGTTATAGAGAATGCCGGTTTTCTTATGGAAACCACATCTATAACCCAACCATAACGCAAACTATCTTCAAAACGGTTTTCGAAAGGATTGTCTAAAATCTGGAGCATGTTGCTAATATAACCAAGTCGAATGTCACATTATTATACCTCAATTAAACAAAGCCTGATCACCTATGTTTAATTCGGGTAACTATAATGAGAGACTCGGGTTGGTCATAATGGAAGTATGCTTAAAATAAATTTTCTACTTGAAATGGGAAAACATGATTTTGCGTGTGTCTGCATAAACATTGCATATTTTAGGCACTTACAATAACACACTTAATAACAAAGTCTACTATTATCGCAGCTCACTATGTCGTCTGAATATGACCCGTCCGAGCACACCCCTTCGGAGCATACCCATTCCGAGCACTCGTACTCGGCAGACCCCTCCGGCTATGTTACTGGCCGACCAAGGGGCAATGCACCGGTTGTAGTTGAGAGAGACCCGTATGAAGACGACCAGGAAGAATCCCGTGCACCACTCACTTTGTCCCCTCCACGTATCCTACGAGGACCAAGAGTTAGAGCCACGGCAAGGAAGAGTGTCCCATTACCTAGACGTGTGAGTCTTACCCAACCACCAAGAGGCGAAGGAGAGACCTCCCGATCGGGAGTGCAGCGAGGAAACTCTCAGGTGGTAACTGGAGTACCTGTGGCTCACCCTCCTGGCATGACTGCCCAGGAAAGCCATTGGGTTCTAATGATGTCTCAAGACATACAACTCCATGGTGAGAGGTTGGACCAGCAGCACCAAACACTGAATGGAGTGATGGAAGTACTGAAATCACATAGTGAAGCCTCAGACCGAACTATGGAGGTCATTGACATCACTAGGAGGGAGGTGAGAGCCCTACGTAGGTACCTGGCTTGGGTGATAGGAGCCTTGGTTTTGGTGTTGGGACTGCTGTTGTGGGCACTGATGCATTAGAGGACCACTATTAGAAGCTTTTGGGGATTTATTTAAAACTTGAACTTATATTTTTGGGGCATGTAGCCATTAAATTCCAAACATTGAAATTTTTTGTTAATTGTTTCTGTTGGAATTTGAATATTTATGGTTTATGAATGAAATGCTTGGTTAATGTTTACGTATCTCAAGTACTTTTAGATGCATGATTGTGAAATTATGGTATGTTGTTATGACAATACGTGTAGATAACAAAGATAGTATGCATGAAGTAGTACCATAACTTAGATTAACATAACAAGTAGGAAGTGTAACCAAATAATAGTATTAGTAACCATGCGACTAAACCTTTAATTAAAACCATAACTGTAGGACTATGCCTCCAAGAAGAGAGAATCCTGAAGTCGCACGGCTCGTGGCGGAGCAAATTATGGCTGCACTTCCGAACATTGTCAGCCAAGTAGCAGCTGGGCTGAATGCTAATTCAAGCAATGCGGGAGCGACTGGAAATCGGGAATGCACATATAAGACCTTTAGGGGCTGCAACCCTAAAGAATTCCATGGAACTGAAGGAGCTGTGGGATTACTGACATGGATTGAGGGTATGGAATCCGTTCTTCATATCAGCAAGTGCACAGAAGGAAACAAAGTAGAATTTGCTGCTTGTTTGTTGCAAGGCCGAGCACTAACATGGTGGAACACACAAGTACAAACCCGTGGACGGGAAGCGGCTTACAACCTTACGTGGGAAGAGTTCAAGAAGCTACTCAAGGGAGAGTATTGCCCAAGAAGTGAAATCCAGAAGCTGGAGGCAGAACTGTGGAATCATGAAATGAAGGGAAACGATATAGACTCTTACACTGCCCGTTTCCATGAGTTGGCAAAGCTGGTGCCACATTTGGTGACGCCCGAGGAAAACAGAGTGGATAGGTATGTGTGGGGTTTATCTGAAGGAATCAGAGGAAATGTCACTTCAGCTGACCCAAAGACTCTCCAAGAAGCAGTAAATTTAGCAACAAGACTCACCAACAACGCGAATCGTTCAAGAACATCAGGGAATGACAAGGCCGCTGGGAAAAGAAAGATAGAAGAGCCTGCAAGAAGGCAGTTCGGGGGAAGAACAGACAAGGGTCATAGGGTGACAGGAAATTTTGGGGTTCAAGCACAGGTCGAAGAGAAGGAAAGAGGGCTATGCCCAAGATGCACCAAGTGCAATAATCGACACCTCGGAAGATGCATCATTTGCTCCAAGTGTAGCAAAGGAGGCCATGTCGCTAAAGATTGCAAGAGCGGAGGAAGGCGAACATGTCACGAGTGTGGGAGCCCTGATCACTATCGGAACGCATGTCCGAGACTGAACCGAAGGCCTAATGCAAATCAAGCGCGACCATTTAATCAAGGGAATCAAGGAGGTCAGGCGCGAGGTCGAGTGTTTGAAATTGGAGCAGATGAAGCAAGACGAAACCCGGATGTAGTCACAGGTACGTTTCTCTTGAATAATCATTATGCAACAGTACTATTTGATTCGGGAGCAGATAGGAGCTTTGTATCACTAGAATTTAGGCCGAAAATTGACTTGGAACCTCAAAAGTTGAAAGAAGCCTATATTATAGAATTTGCTAATGGACAAGAAGTTAGGGCCAAAGATGTAATTATGAACTGTACCTTAAAATTGGCGGAAAAAGATTTTAGCATAGATTTAATTCCAATCAGATTAGGAAGCTTCGATATAGTCGTAGGTATGGATTGGTTATCAAAGAATCGCGCTGAGATCGTTTGCTCCGAAAAGATCGTCCGAATACCCCAAACCGAAGGAAGAGTACTGGAAATACAGGGAGACAGCTCTGGGAGGAAATTCAAAATAGTGTCGGGTATGAAGATGCGAAAATATTTGCGAAAAGATTGTGTTGCGTTTCTGACACACGTGGTGGATAAGGAGATCAAAGAGAAGAATATTCAAGACTTTCCAATAGTACGAGATTTTCCTGAGGTATTCCCAGATGAATTGCCTGGATTACCACCACCAAGACAAGTCGAATTTCATATCGACTTAATTCCAGGAGCGGCACCCGTAGCGAAGTCACCGTACCGGTTAGCACCTTCAGAAATGCAGGAGTTGTCAGGCCAACTCAAAGAGCTGCTCGATAAAGGATTCATACGACCCAGCTCTTCACCCTGGGGAGCTCCAGTTTTGTTCGTTAAAAAGAAAGATGGTTCTTTTCGAATGTGTATCGACTACAGAGAACTCAACAAGCGGACCATCAAGAACCGATATCCCCTTCCTCGAATCGATGATCTGTTCGACCAACTTCAAGGAGCTACGTACTTTTCAAAGATCGATCTTCGGTCTGGATATCATCAGATGAGAGTTCGTGAGGAGGACATTCCTAAGACAGCGTTTAGGACTCGATATGGACATTATGAGTTCCTAGTCATGCCTTTTGGTCTGACAAACGCTCCAGCAGTCTTTATGGATCTGATGAACAGAGTATGTCGACCATACTTGGACAAGTTCGTAATTGTGTTCATAGATGACATATTGATTTATTCGCAAAGCAAGAAGGAGCATGAGCAACATTTGAAGCTGATACTAGAACTACTCAGAGATCAGAAGCTGTATGCTAAACTTTCCAAATGCGAATTTTGGATTCGTGAAGTACAATTTCTTGGTCATGTAGTTAATGAAGATGGAATTCATGTTGATCCGGCCAAGATAGAAGCCATAAAGAAGTGGGAAGCCCCGAAGACTCCGACTGAAATCCGTTCGTTTCTCGGTTTAGCTGGTTACTATCGGCGTTTCATTGCAAATTTCTCCAAAATTGCACAACCATTAACGGCATTAACCCAGAAAGACAAGAAGTTCGATTGGGGAGAGAAGCAGGAAGAAGCCTTTCGGACGCTTAAACATAAGCTTTGCAATGCGCCGATCTTAGCTCTACCAGAAGGTGCAGACAATTTTGTTGTTTACTACGATGCCTCACACCGAGGGTTGGGGTGTGTGCTAATGCAAAAAGACAAGGTTATTGCCTACGCATCAAGGCAACTTAAGGTTCATGAAAATAATTATACCACCCATGATTTGGAGCTAGGAGCCGTAGTGTTCGCACTCAAGATTTGGAGACACTATCTCTACGGCACTAAATGTACCGTCTTTACCGATCACAAGAGCTTACAACACATTTTTGATCAGAAAATGCTGAATATGCGACAACGGAGGTGGGTTGAACTGCTTAGCGACTATGATTGCGAGATAAAGTACCATCCAGGCAAGGCTAATGTTGTAGCTGATGCCTTAAGTCGAAAAGAAAGGGTGAAGCCATCGAGGGCAAGAGCTATGGGAACAATGGTCCGGACGAATCTTAAGGATCAAATCCTCGAGGCTCAAGAAGAGGCATTAAAAGAGGAGAATTTGAAAAACGAAACCCTACATCATCTGGAAAAGGAATTTGAAACACAACCAGACGGGGTGCGTTACTTCCGAAATAAAGTTTGGGTACCTAAGGTTGAAAAACTGCGAGCAGTAATCTTGGATGAAGCTCATAAATCAAGATATTCAATTCACCCCGGGGCCGATAAAATGTACAAGGATCTGAAGGAATACTATTGGTGGCCAGGGATGAAGAAAGATGTTGCTTTGTATGTAAGCAAGTGCCAAACTTGTGCAATGGTTAAGGCTGAACATCAGAAACCATCCGGTCTTCTTCAGCAACCGGAGATTCCCGAGTGGAAATGGGAACAAATAAGTATGGATTTCATAACTAAGTTACCCAGGACAAGGAAAGGACTTGATTCAATCTGGGTTATAGTGGATCGGCTTACAAAATCTGCACATTTTCTGCCTATTCGGGGAGACTTCAAGGTGGAAAAGCTTGCTCAGATTTACATCAACGAGATTGTTATGCGTCATGGAGTACCTACTTCCATAATCTCGGACAGAGATAGCCGTTTTACGTCACGCCTTTGGCGGTCAGTCCAGAAAGCGTTGGGCACACGTTTGGACTTGAGCACTGCCTACCACCCACAGACGGACGGTCAGACAGAAAGAACTATACAAACACTGGAAGACATGCTGCGAGCCTGTGTACTAGATTTTGGGGGAAATTGGGATACTCACTTACCGCTGGTCGAATTCTCTTACAACAATAGCTACCATACCAGCTTAAAGTGCGCGCCGTACGAAGCCTTATATGGACGCAAGTGTAGATCACCACTCAGCTGGTTGGAGGTTGGTGACAGACAACTGATAAGACCCGACATAATACAGGAGACCACGGACAAGATCGTAACCATTCAGGAAAGACTGAAAGTTGCCAGGACTCGTCAGAAGAGTTATGCAGATAATCGCAGGAAGCCATTGGAATTTCAGGTGGGCGATAAGGTACTATTAAAGGTATCACCATGGAAAGGATTGGTACGATTTGGGAAGAAGGGCAAGTTGAGCCCAAGATATATCGGTCCGTTTGAGATACTGGAAAAGATTGGACCAGTTGCATACAGACTCAAACTACCACAAGAGTTAAGCGCTATTCACGACACATTTCATGTGTCGAATCTAAAGAAATGCCTATCGGATGAATCATTGGTGCTACCATTGGAAGATATTCAAGTGAGCGAGCAGTTACGCATTATAGAAGAACCCGTGGAGATACTTGACCGAGATGTTAAGCGGTTAAGACGTAGCAAGATCCCGATCGTAAAAGTTCGTTGGAATGCAAGGCACGGACCTGAATACACTTGGGAACGAGAGGACTTTATGAGGGGTAAGTATCCTCAACTGTTCGCCAAGGAACCTATCGTGAATGCCAATCATTAAATTTCGGGACGAAATTTCTCTAACGGGGGAAAGCTGTAACATCCTACAAAAATCAAAACTTTCAGGTTAGCATCATTTAACCATTTCAAGTGTTAACATAGGGAACATACCTTGTTAAGACCCACTCAGAATAATTTAGGGCGAAAATTCGCTAGAATTCCCAGTAGTTGCCTAAAAGACCCGGTTTCGGCCCGGGACTAACCGAAACACCATGTGGAATGCCAAAATGCTTCAAATAACATTTAATATATATAAAATATAGGGTTTTTACCCTCCTACATAAACTTTCTTTTATTTGAAATTTATTTAAACCAAAAAGGTATTTTAAGAGTGTATCTTGCAATTTATTCCTAAAAATGGAAAATGGCTTACAAAAAAAGAAAGATGTGGGCTAAATTTTTATAAAAAAAAAATACTACCTCAAGGGTGAGGGCCCATGAGAGGGCCGGCCCTCCCCTCTCCTCCTTTACCCCCCAAATTGTTCTTCCTACTTCATTTTCAACTTAGACAAACCAAAGACCATCCATATTCCTCTATTTTTCTCTCTACCTTTCTCCTTCTTTCCTTCTTCACTTTTCTTCAACCAAAGATACCTCAAAACTCCAGAAAATTTCAGTTCTAATACAAGTATCCAAATACGAAATTTCAAGGTTTAAAGTACTTGCATTATCCTCCCAAGGTAAGAACACTAAACTAAGTGTCATTTATGCTCTTTTGGCACCTTATATGCCATTTTCCTACCTTGTTCTACATTTTTAATCCATCCGAATGGATGAACTCTTTTTCTTGTTCTAGAAGGGAGATAAAACACCAAGGACATGAAAAATGTCCATAATATGGTGAAAATCTATGAACTTCCATCATGAACATGAGAAAAATGAGAAAAATCATCAAAATGTGGGTTTTGTTCTTTTATAAGAATCTGGACATTTTGACTTTGCATGCATATTTTATTTTAACTTCTGAGTATTTCTTTTAAAAAAAAACATGTCATTTGATGTGGGGATTGAATTTAGCAAAAGAATCCACATCTATGGAGGTTATAGTGCTAAAAAAAATGAGTTTTATTGAAAATCTTTAAGTTCCAGAATCTGGCAGATTGGTTGCATGTACTTTGGACGACCATATCTTGGTCAATTCATGTCCAAATTCTTTGATTTTTCTTCTGGAGTAAAGTTTAATGAGTTGGGGTTCAAACCCCACTGGTCTCATACGAAAATATTGAGTTTTGAGCTTTCAACTCCTTAGAACAAATCTGGTGTGCAGCAGATGATCTGTCAGATTTTTGTGTCACTTTGTTTTGCCTGTAGTTTTCTATAGCATGCATAAAAGTACTTTATTTTTCTTCTGGAAGATCCTTATATGAGTTAAGTTTCACATGCAGTTGGTTTCATAAAAATATATGGTGTTTTGGTCACTCAAACAATTTTTACAAGTCAAGTGTGTCAATCTGTCCAAGATTGACAGATTGGTACATGCAACTTCATTTGGCCATAACTCCCTCAAAACTTATCAAAAATTTATGAGTCTTTTTCCATGAGATGCTTCTATGTGTTAGGTTTCCAGAGCATGTAAAAACTCTGCATAATGTTGAGTTTTGACCTTCCCAAGTTCTGTTTTTCACAGAAGGGTGCAATCTGTTTTAGACCCTGTATAACACAAGTTAATAAAAATTATTTGGACCCCTTAAACACCTTCAAAATTTATGAAATTTGGTCAAAACCTTCTTAGCTCAGTGTAGTACCACATATAAAAAGATGGGCAAATTTGTCATTCCAGAAAGTGTATTTCAATAACCATTTTTGAGGAACAAAGTTTCTGCCAGATTATGTATTTTGGAAAAAGTGTGGGATTTTACTATTTTAACCTTATAGGTACCTATACATGATTAAAACATTGGGAAAATATTAAATTCATCATGTCAAATTAAAAACTAAAACATTGGCATTTCACAAGAGGTGGACTAAATGAGCTAAGTTCAACCTTGAGTAGCTATGAAGGACTTATAGAGCTTATTTGACTTTATAGGAGACCCGTAAGGCATTAAGCGATCAAGCTTGCGCAACTTCGCGTCTACACGTTAAGGTGAGTTTTCGCAGCCCCTTTTTACTGTTTTATACGTTTTGGGGTGAAAAGCATGTTACTATTATTTCAACGCCGTGAGTTTTCACAGCCCCGTTTTACTTGTTTTAATGTTTGGGGTGAAAAGCATGTTATGAGTTTTAAAATGCTAAATGATTCATGATATTAAATTGTGGATATTTATGTTTTGAAGAATGAGTACTAATGAATGGGCAATTGTACATAAGTGATAAAGATATGTTGAGTGATAATGAAAATGATAAGTCCCCAATAGATACACTACTTATTAACTCGTAACGAGCCGGTGATACTTGTGGATAGCGCTATTTGGTTTGACAAACCCACCTTAACTGACGAGTAGGGGTGCACTTTATCTGATAATAATGTTCTTCTCACGTGGGTTAGTATACCACCTCTGAGGTAGTTCGCGGGGCGTAGATTGTCGGAGGCTTAGTAGTGGCTCAACACTGTTATATCTTACAAAAATCACTCATTGTAAATTGTACTCATAAACCTTTTAACTTTGGAGCTTGTCATGAACGAACGTTTCATGAGAGTAACCATTGGAAGAAAAATTGTTGTGTATGGAAAAACCTGTGAACTCACCAACTCTTTGTAGTTGACCTTTTGTTTTAAACACGCTTTTCAGGGGCTAAGAAGGTAACTGACAATGTTTAATTTAGCATGCATGTCGACATCAACCGAGACTCGTCTTTTGTCATATCTTGATAAAAACATTATTTTGGGTTACATGTAATCTTTGGGATTGTAAACCCTTAACTTTAAATTTTTGGGACTTTGTAATGTATACTTTGTGTAATTGTATGGTTGGTGTTGTTTATTTCCTAATGCTATGAAACTCTATCTGTTACATCTCGTGTTTCCGCTTTAGCGGGGTGTGACAGCTACAGGTGCTGCTCCGGGTATAAGGTCAATTTGGAATTCAACTTGTCTAAACGGGGGCAGTCCAGGCAAATCGTCGGGGAACATTTTCGGGTGATCCTTTACCACGGGAATGTCTTGGATTCGCCTTTCCTCGAACTTCTTCTCCACTATGAGTGCCAAAAATGCAACACATTTCTTCCTCAAATACTTATGAACCTTAATACTTGACACCACCTCTAAGCTCCTTCCAGCTTTGTGTCCTTGTATTACTAGGGTTTCTCCGTCTTGCAAAGGTATTCTAACCGACTTATCAAAACAGCAAATCTCCGCTCGATTCTTAGATAACCAATCCATGCCTATAACTATGTCAAAACTCCCTAATTCGATAGGAATAAGATCAACGCTAAACAACTTATCAGCTAGATTCAAAGTACAATCTAAAATTTCATCCTCAGCCTCAAATTTGTGACCATTAGCAACCTCAATAATGTAAGCATCTGACATTCTCCTAGATTCCAAGTTAATTAGTGGTCTAAACTCCAATGAAATAAAACTTCTATCCGCTCCAGTGTCAAATAATACCGATGCATAGTGGTTGTTTATGAGAAACGTACCTGTCACCACATTAGGGTCATGACGTGCTTCGTCAGCTCCAATGACAAATGCCCGTCCTCGAGCCTGACCTTCTTGATTTCCCTGATTGACTTGTCTCGCCTGATTCCCCTTGTGGTTAATGTTCGGTTTCCTTCCAAACTTCGGGCATGTATTCCGGTAGTGATCCGGACTTCCACACTCAAAACATGCCCTTCTACCTTCATTGGGTCTCTTTTCACTTTTACAGAACCTAGTGAAGTGACCTGGTCGTTTACAATTGTCACAAATGACGCAGGCTCCCCCATGATGATAGTTGCACTTGTTGCATTTAGGGAGTGAACCCTTGTATTGCCCTGGGTCCTGTGTGCTTACTCTGAAGTTTCTTGCCACGCTCCTATCCTTGCTTGCACTACCAAAAGATTTATTTCCAGACTGATACTCTGGCTTCCTCTTATGGCTAGCACTACCCGATGACAGAGTTCCTGCTCTCACAGCATCGTTCGTTAAGGTAGTTGACATGGCTACAACTTCTTGGATGGTGGTCAGCTTTGCCGAGTTAACCATTCCTCGGATTCCCGGTGCTAGTCCCCATAAATATCGGTCAATTCTCTTACTCTCGGGAGTGACCATGTGAGGTACCAGTTTTGCAAGTTCGTGAAAACGAGCTGTGTATCGATCTATGTCAGCTCCGATCATAGTATGGTTCCAAAATTCAACCTCTAGTTTCTGGATTTCACTTTTAGGGCAGTACTCCTCAATGAGCAACTTCTTGAACTCCTCCCATGTGAGTTTGTACGCATCTTCCCATCCACGGGTTTGAACCTGGACATTCCACCATGTTAGCGCCCTACCTTGGAGTTGACATGTAGCATATTCCACCTTGTGGTCCTCCAAACATTTGCTAATATGGAGCACCGACTCCATGCTATCAATCCATGAAAGCAATCCTACGACACCTTCCTTTTCGTAGAACTCTTTGGGCTTACAAGACATGAAGGACTTGTAGTTACATCCGGTACTATTACTACCCGGATCTCCTCCATTACCTCCTTGATTCCTTGGAATCGCATTGATGCCGGCGGTTACTTGTGAGACGATGTTAGGTATGGCTTCTTGGATGCGTTGTGCGATGATTTGTGCTATGTCGGGCGTTTGGTTTTCGGGGGTATCTTCCGTGTGGCGTGTAGACCTTCTTGGAGGCATGATTCTAAGACACATTGTCAAAAATTGTTTTGGGTTAAAGTTTGTACAAATGTTTGAACTCAAAGTTTTCCAAGGTTTAAGATTAACAATTTTTCATTCGAATATTTGAGCAATAAAGTAAAGTATAGAGTAAATAGACAGATTGACTAAAAATTTCCCAAAAGGGTTTCCATTAAGAGCCAAGTGTTTACAAAATTTCCGGTGTTTATTGTACACCGGTATCATATTGTTGAAACGGAAATACAATGCGAATTAAAATGACAAGAAATAAAAGATGATTTTTCCAAAAGATCCTTCCACACGTTCCGATCCATTCACACTGCCCCAAGTATGCCGCGAGCACAAGCAAGAACATCGACAGCATCAACCTCATTACTACTACCAAGCTCCCCGCTTAAGATCTTGAGGCCATTTCCCTAGCCATTTTTGCGCCGTCTCTAGCTTGACTTGATACAATAGCCAATTGATGTGTAAGCTCTACAAGTTCTGTTAGGACTTGGGCTTGATGAGTTACTCTAACTTGACATCCGTGTAATTCGGTTGTCATGGCTCTAATGTGTTGATCCCTTGCCATCGCTAGTTCGGTCATGCGCCCTATTGGCACGCCGGGAACTACTCTCGATGGTTCCGGTGCTTCCGGACGAGGAGTTGTTAGCGTGACTCTTCTCGGGATTGGCACACTCTTCCTTGCCGTTTGCCGAGTGCGAAGCCCTCCGGATGATGGTTGCACAATTACCGGAGCGGGTCGGGGTAACACCGTGGTCAGTGATACTCTAGGTCCTTCGTAAGGGTCTCGCTCGCTAGACACCTCAGTTTTCGAGTCCGTGTTGTTGTAATTCTCATCTTCTTGGTTGCTAGGCGGGTTTTCTTGAGATCGTGTGGTGGAGTATTCCGGTGCATCGGCCGAGTACGAAGCGGGAGTGTAAGACGGTGTTGACAATGACGACATAGTGAAACTGAAGCAAAAGTGTACTTAGTAACTAATCGCATAAGTGGCATGTCTACCCTATGAAATGTCTATACACTAAGCATGTTCCTAAAGAGTGCAAGTGAAAATCGACATACTCCTACTATAACCATTTCTAGTCTCGCATTAACTTTCCTTAATCGAACATAGGTGATCAGGCTATGTTAAATTAAAGTCTGTCAATACCATTCTAGACTTAGTTATACTAGTAGTAGGTTTAGTTATGTTCATGTCAATTTTGGACTTTCGGTTATAGTTGGGTTTTTCAAATGAAAGACCGATGTTCTCTATAACCTTTGGCTCTGATACCACTTCTGTCACACCCCGCTAAAGCGGAAACACGGGATGTCACAGCTAAATGTTTCAAAAGCGATAGGTAGAAGACAACACACAATCATCATATCAAAATAGTACAAATACAACGCGTTTTTAGAAATACAACTTGTCCAAAATAACAAAAATAAACTTGACATGATGAAATAAGTTGGATGTTGCTAATGTGATGCCTTCTAGAATGAATCCTTACTTGTTGTTCCCTGAAAAGCATGTAAAGGAGAGTGTCAACTATAACAATAGTTGGTGAGTTCATAGGTTTTGTATGCACTAAAAGTTTTTAATGCAAGTTGGTAAGTTCCGCACTTTCAAAGAAAGTAGTACAACACCCGGTTGTAAAGTTTGTCGTTTCGAATTTGCATGCTCATGGTATATAATGTGATGCCTCAGAGGTAGCAAGCTAAGCCATTACCCAAACCTGCTGACCTTGTATTAGTTTGCCCCGAGTCATCATGTTATATCACTAACATGGCATTGTAACAATTATGCACTTACTTTACCGTAAGTGGGTGGTTAACCAAATAACGTTATCCATAATTATCATGGCTCACACACGTGAGTTAAATAGGTAATGTAAAGAAAAGTTGGGGACTTTTGTATGATAGCGCAAACTTATAAGCCTTCACATGTGCACACGTACCATAGGGAGCGTTTAAACATGCGTAGTATTTCAGTAATAAAACAGATGAATTCGAATAAAGTTTGTAACATCCTTTCCACCCCAAAAATGTATAAAACAGTAAAAAGGGGCTATTAAGACTCACATGGATAGCGTAGATGTTTCCCAAGAAACGCGTAATGTGTTCCGTAAGGCGATCCTACTCCGATCCTACGAATGTAAGGACACTAGTAAGATTCTAGGTTCTAGACTTTGGTCGTTTAAATATCCAATTCATCATAAAATGCCTTTGGTGAGATTTTGTATGTTGTTATAAGTTCTTTGATATCAATAGTTCGTATTCAAAATGAAACGTTACATATGATAGTTCGAGATTACCGCAAATTCGTCATGAAGATGACGAAAAGGGTTAATAATAGGATCATATGTATAGTATATAAATAAAGTTAGATGTTAGGTCATATATATTACATATATATAAATACCACAATTCCATCATAAAATGATGAAAAGGGTTAATAGTTAGGTGTTAGATTGTTAGAGTATAAATAAAATGAGTAAGTAAATATATATAGGTATATTCCACAATTTCATCACAAGAATGATGAAACGGGTTCAAGAGATAGCATATAGCTATAATACGATATAGTTGTTAGCTGTCCAGAATTAGTAGTCACTTTCGGTAAATTTTCGGATGACTTCCAGAGATCGTTAGGTTCTGATATTTTACGGCTAAGTACTTCCATGTGTTAGTAAACATTTTCCATAAATCCCATGATTTTTAGAGTAATATAAGTGCACGAAATAAAACATGACGTAAACAGTGACAGAAAATGTTGCTGATGCGCACTGTTTTTGTGTAAACTGTTTGAAGGTTGAAAACTTAATGTTTTTCAAAGATTCCGGTTGGGTTTGATTCTTAACTCATAAAAGAAAATTCCAGAAGAAAAATCACCCTATTTGGAGCATTTTTGAGAGAGATATGACCATGCGAAGTCAGTGGAAAAATCTGACAGATTGTTGTTGGAAATAGCTTCTTTATATAAATGCTCTTTTTCTATTGGCTCTTTAAAGATATTGTTCTTTTTGCTTAGCCACGATTTTTGACACATAAAGTTAATATTTGCAGCTGAAAAACTTGCTTTTTGTTTACACAACCTACATGCAATGGGTTTAGACAAATCATCTAACCAAGACATTTTCAAAACTTGTTGTTTTTGAGTTTTTGTGAAACTATTCAAGTAAGACTTTCTTGGGTCACTAATATGGGTTTGATGATGGATTCATCGCACTTTTAATGACATACAAAGTGTCATGGTGATGAATCTACAAACATTAGGATGCCAAGGATTTGTCTTAGCAAGAACAAAGTGAAAAGACTAGAGTTTTAAGAAGATAAACTTGAAATATGAAAGATGCTTGTATGTAGATGATTAAATGATGTTAGGAGCAGATTTTTACTTTGGGTTTTGGTGTTCTTGAGGGCTGGACTTTGAAGCCTTGAAGGAGAGAAAATAAAGAGAAATGAGAGTGTTCTTGGAGAGGGATTTGAGAGAGAATGAATGAAGAGTAAAAATGGATGAATAGAGGGGGTATTTATGGAGTGAGAGAGGGGAGGGGGCCGGTTTTGGGAGTTGTAAAAGGGGAGGGTGAAGTGTGGTTTTAGGTAAAATGATTGTCTTTAAAGTAGTATTTTAATTTAATTTTTCTTTCTTTTAATTAGTTGAATTATTGAACAATTAAACTTAATTGGTAATAATAATAAAACTAGTTGAATTTGCTAGTATTTATTTTTGGTAGGTTGTATATATATATATATAAGTGTATGAATATTTTTAGTAGACATTTTATGAGGTGTATGGATAATTTCCGAATTTGAGGTATTTTAAACGCAAATTTATAATTTTTCCCTACTGTGTCGGGTTTACTACTAAAACTAGGCAGTGTGACATAAAATAACTGTATCTGATATGTTTAGTGCAGTTCTAACCTGAACGCAATTTTGACGGTTGTCACACCAAACATGGATGAAACATGTCCCATAACTCATAAAACGTGAAAAAACAATTCACATAAATATGATACGTCACCGAAAACATGGATAAACACAAATACCCAAAACAACACCTTTCAGTGACGGGGGAGGCCCATATACATTGCATGCGACGGAACACAAAAGTGGGTCACCTACTATGCAATAAAACACACACGTGGATTACTCTCGTAAACTTAGCTCAATCACTCCAGATCTATTGCCGCGAGACTAGGGAGCCTCCAACTTCAACCACTCCAGGTCTATACATTAGGTCACTCCAAATCCACAATAGCACATTTGGGATTACACCTTACTGCCCATGAGACGACGCCCGACTATATAGGTCCACGCCTTACTTATCATGGAACCCGATGCCTATCACGTGCTAAGCACATATGGAATTACACCTTACTGCCCATGAGACGACGTCCGACCATATAGGTCCACGCCTTACTTATCATGGAACCCGATGCCTATTCCGTGCTATAAAAGAGAAACTAACGTCTCATAAACTAGCTCAATCAATCACGATCTCTTGCTCGCGAGACTTCGGAAACTCAAATGCCTATGGATCCATAGCTAACAAGGTCTAAAACGTTACACGACCCCAAATGAATAAACAAGTGCATTCAAAACATGCAATTCCCCAATAACGTAAATCATGATCAAAACTCGACTTGAGCTATCAAAACTGGACAATTGTCCACAAGACTTAACAAAATCCAATACCGAGCCATAAACTCAACTGACTCAAAAGATAATTCATGAAAAGTCATAACATGAGATTAAACGTAGCAACACAAATTTTTGCCAATCATATTTCAAATCCATTAAAACCCGAAAATAGAACCTTGGGTTGGGACAACCCTCTTTTCCAAAGGACTCACACCGTACATTTCCAAATCATCCCATAATGTACTAAATGCATGTTTCAAAATATACACAAAATGCATTTTCATAAAGAGTAGACTCCATCTATAACATAAATCAACAACCCATTTTCATGTATGATTTATCTACCACATTTTCCTAAATTTCCAAATGTAAGTGCTTTACAATATCTACCACAATAAATACCTCAAAAGTTAAAACCCATCAAATAACTCAACATTGATAATTTTTCATGTAAACCACATAAGTACTTGGAAAAATAACATTTTTGGCATGTACAAAGTTTTCACAAAGCAACTTGAACTCACCTTGCTAGATTAGGCTAAATCTAGATTTTTCCCAATGTAAGCTCCTTTGAAGAAATAGGAATATTCAAGTCCAAATCTTCCAAAACCTAGATCCAAAAATTTCCAACCATGAATATTCATATTTAACCACTTTAAACCATTATGTTGGTCCCGAAGGGCTATACAAGTTTGTAGAAGGGGGGGGGGGGGGGTTGAATACAAACACTAAGATTTTACTTTTCTAAATTGTTTATTGATAAATCATTAATAATTTACAGCTTGTTGCGGAAACAAGATTAAGGTTAAACCTAAATCTAAACAAGTTGGAACACTAAGTTTCTTGTACTAAGAAAGAGAAGGAAATTACTAATAATAACCTATCTCAAAATAAGAAGGATGAACTTGTCCAGAGTTAGCAAGTTACTTCAAAATGAAGTGAGTTCTTCTTCTTATATACTACATGTATTTAATGCATGGCAGTTTACACTTTACACGTGGCAGCAGCTCATTGGTTGTACGTCATTGACCTTTGTTGACAACCTTAGTAGCCGCATGTTTGAACAGTGTAGTATCAGAGTGGTTGTACGATTTCAGACAATAAGGAGGTTCTTTTTCTGACATATCGTACGGAGTCGTGCAAGGGTGGTTAAGAAAAAAGTACTTTGTACGGAGGACTTCATGATCAGCTTTTCGTTGATTCAGCGATCTATCATTCTATATCAGCGAATGATAGAGTTCAGCGATAGCTAAAGTCTTGTACTTGATACTTCACGTTGAGTGGACAAATCTGAGTCTTCGCTGATCTGCATCAGTTCATTAGGAGACTTGTCGCTGGTTCTTGAGCTTGATCTTCGACTTCAGCGTAGAACCTATGTTGACGTGAAACTTGTCTTCAGATATCATAAGTAAACAACTAACTTATCAGCGATCACCAAAAGGACTGAACAGACTCAGAGTATTATGGTGAACAGTGTTCGCTGAATGTTTAATCTAAAGAGCGAGAGTTCCTATCAGCGGTACTGTAAGGTCTTACTTATCAGCGATAGTGAAACTCTGATACATAATGTTTACTTACAATTTTAACTAAGTATATAAGAGAGGGTCATTATCAAATCACTGAGGGTTTGGATCAACAATCTCCCCTTTTTGATTATGACATAGCAACAGAGAAAATTGCTATTTAATGAACACATAAGGATAAAAAGAACTCATAAAATATTTGTCCCTTTTACTGTTTTCTGGGATCTTTTCTGTACTGATAGAGTAAAGTACGTTCGCTGAAATTTTTCTTTAAACTTCGTAAAGATTACAGATGGAAGTGGAAAAAGTACAAGTACAGCGAATACAATTACAAGTACAAAAGAATAACTGATACAATAGAGAAAAATAGGCGATCCTACCAGTTTATAAAGGTTCTTCCTTAATGAGAAGTTCATCAAGGGTCTTTGATGTGGGAATCATCCAGTCAGGGACATTTACTCCTTGATTTCTTTTGTTCAGTACTTCTTCAAAAATCAAGGGTTTAAGATGCCGTTCCTGAATGTCGTTCTTGAAGTCACACCAGTAGATGAGATCTTTCAGCTGTTCGATGGGAGTGATGGGAAGTTCAGAGATACGTTGAAAATGCTTTCGTCCATCCCAGTCAATGAAGAATATCCCGTAGGGTTTTCTTAAGACTTTCCCAGGGATGAAAGTCTCATCAGGAGGAAGAGATGTGTCAAGTGCAGAAAGGTCAGGTTCAGGACCAAGGACTTCAGCTAGAGAAAAACCAATACCTGTTTCGTTTCGTATCTGAGGACCTTCTGAAGATTTAGACTTTTTCTTTGCAAAGGCCTTTCTTTTCTGACTTTCGAGAGGAGGAGGAGGAGGAATATCCACACAAGAATAGACTAAGTCGATCTGTTTGTTTATCAGCTTTTCAAAATGATCCTTGTACTTAGACTGAGACTTATGGATGGCTAATCTGATCTCCAACCATTCAGAGAGACCGTACTTCGTGATGGCTTCAACATAGAATTTTTCGTACTGATCATTCTCTCTGAATATCTCGATTTCAGCGATAGAAACTTTAAGGGTTGATATTCCAGTGATGAGTACCTTGATTATTCTGGAAGGTCGATGTCTGAAGTGTACCTTTTCTTTGCACCAGGCTAAAGTAGATTGAGACACAGTTCTCTTTTCTTCAACGATCTTCTTGGCTTCTTCCCATAGCTAACGTTGAACTTCGATTGGAGCTCTTTTCAGCTTGGGGTCTTTTACTGATCGTTGAGTAAGCTGGATGGCGTATTCTCTGTCTTTTTCTTCAGCTTCCCTTCTTTCAGCGATTAGACGTTCAGCTCTGAGGTGATCTGTGTATTCCCTTTTTGAAAGTTTGAACTTTGTAAGAATAGAAGGAAGTTGATCACGCTTCAGAATGATTCGCTGATCCTCGAACTTCTTTATCATCTCATCTCTTCTTCTCTGATCCTCTTCACTTAGCTTTTGAGGAGCCAAGGAAGGTCTGTTTTTGTGAGAGAGCATCTGTTCTTCAGGTTCAGCAGTCTCAGAGATCAAATCTAAGACCGGGATTATTTCTTCAGCTTTGGGAGCTGGGATTATTGTTGGTGAAGTCGCAGCTGTAGGAACTTCAGCGATATCCTCAAACAGGGGAGAGGACTAGATGAAACACAGCGATCGTACGAGTAAGAACTTGGGTAAAATAGAGAGAGAGAAAATTGGTTTAAGTGTATAGGCTGAGGAAAGTAGAACTGATAATGTGTATAGATAGATAGAGGAGGGATGAGTGTAAAGAAGATTTAGTGTACCTGACAAACTGCCTTTGGAAGCGAGATCATCAGATTGTCATTGTCTTCAGCGACACCTTTTCCTTTGCCCTTGTCAACTTCAGACGTTGAAGGCTTTGATTTGGTCCGCTCCCCTGAAGGTTCGTTTATCACGATCCCTTTAAGAACTTTAGTCCTCTAAGCAGGCTTGACGATAAAAGAGTCATCATCATCATCATCTTCATCATCATCATTCTTTGGAGAAGAGGATGGTTCATTATCAGACAAGTCGATGGCTTCTTCATCTTCAGCTTCAGACTCGGATTCTTTAGCTTCTTCTTCGAGTTTCTCCCCCTCATATACAGAGGTAAGCTTCTCGGTTCCCTCAGGGTTTTCATCTCCCTGAGGTCCAGCGGTTGTGTCTTCTTTTGTCTTCTCTCCCTCTTCAGCAAGGGTGAGGTCTTCAGTCTTCTCCCCCCTGATAGATTCATCATGGGGAAGGTCTTCAGTGCTCTTCTCCCCCCTTCCTCATGATGAGTGGGGGAGGAATGTTATAACTCAGCAGCTGTTTTTGGGTCCCTGTCTTCTTGGCCAGGGATCCCCACACAAATTTCAATCGCTGTTAGTCTGTTTTCTAGACCAAATATAGCAGGATTGATCTTCATGAGTTCAGCACGATCCGCCGTAGTAAAATGCTCAGGTGCAGGAGGAGGGGCGGTCATGTTGTTCAGGATCTGCTGCATCATTGTCTTCATAGAAGTGATGTCATTCTTCATCGTATTGACGTCAGTCTTCACAGAACGCATGTCAGTCTTTACTGAACTGACTTCAGTCTTCACAGCAGACATATCTCCTTCGAGTTTTCCAACCGATGTCTTCAGCGTTGTGACCTCGCTGGACATGGTGTGAACTGAAGTTTTGATGGCGAGGTAGTCTGTGTAGATGTCAGCGAGAACTTTGGCAAAGTCGCTGAGAGATTTATCAACCTTCTCCAAGTCAGCTTTGGAGGCATTATTTTCCACCACTGTTGTCAGCTTTGTAAGATTCTCTCCAGCGTTTGTTACAGCTGAAGAGTTGTTGGAAAGAGTAGTGGTGAGACCTGTCAGCTTCGTCTCTATTTTCTTCAGAGAGGCGTTGATGTCTCCCAAATTAGGACCTATAACATATATGAACTTGTGAACAGAGGAAAGCTCAGAAGTTTGGGGTTCAGTTATTGTGTATAGGGGTTGGTGTATACCTGCAGGAGGATTGGTGATTTCATCAAAATCTCGGTGTCCTGAGAAAAGTTCCATGTCGTCAGCGAGAGTGCGTGTACGCATGGTCATCTCTGCAGGTCCTACGTCCATCATTCCTTGAGTGTCAGCTTTAGCTTCTGGAGAAATGACAGGTGGTTCAATGACAACTGGAGTAGATTCCAATTTAGTAGAGGGAGGCGCGAAGGTTGAGAATGGAGGTTGGGTGCGGAGTTCAGCGTTGGATTCACTGAGAAATGCTTCTACAGTCTGTGGAGAGACTGAAGGAGGTTGGGTAGGTTCCATGTTTATAACCTTAACGTTTAGAGATGCTGATGTTGGGATAGAATGGGTGGCTTGTTCAGCTGTGGCAGAGCGTACCACTGAACGTTCCTTCGGCTCTTTGAGATGAGCTGAGGAGTCTTCAGCAAGAGATTGTTGGGGTTGCTCCTTGGTTTTCTTAGTTCTTTTGGAACTAAGTTGGGTGGAGGAGTGTTTCCTTTTAAGAGAAGGAATGGAGGATGCAGCCTGGGTATCAGCGGTGGGTTTGTCCGCTGAAGGAGCTGCAGAAGTCGAAGAAGTAGGGTTGAGAAGAGTTAAAAGTGTAGAAAGACATACCTCATTTTCCACTGGCTTGAAGTCGAGAACCTTAGAGCCAACCTGAGAGAGTTTCAGGTCACCCTCTTTTGGGTAGCTGTCCTTCAGGCCTGTTTGGAATACGGCGCTGATGAATCGAGGATAAGGAACCTATGGAGATCTGTCAGCGGCGGAGTCTACTCTGAGTACCAGATCATCGTAGATTATCGATGCCCAGTCTATATGTAGACCTTTCAGAAAGGCATATCCCATTGCTTGCTGAGGCTGAGCGGCTTGATCAGAGGAGCCGGTCTTTGCAGTCATGTAGCTGATTAAGTGAGCGAAGATAAAATTCATCTTGCTGGGCATTTTGGACTTTTTGATGAGGGTCAGCTTCTTCTCGGACATCTTGTCCCTCCCAGCTTCCCATACATAGCCCATTGCGTCGAAGAATGCAGTGATGGCTTCCCTATCTGAGTGTTTCTTGTGGTCAGGGAGAGGAACAAAAGGTTTTTCTTTGGTGGCCAAGGGAAGGTTCAAGGCTTTGCGGATAATAGCAGGGGTGATCTTCATAGTGCCATAGCAGTATCACATAGGATACAGTCGATTGTTTTTTAGGAGTCTTTGGTTGATGGTAGCTGAGAGTGTCTGGCAGAGTATCAGAATTAGGATAGCAGTAGCTGATGTGCAGGAGGTGTTATGGTCAGGGCTGTGGATAGACAACAATTCTTCAGGAAGTTCACAACATCATCCAGATGTGTGACTTACTTTCGAGGAGGAAACTCGAGAAGCGCATAGAGGTTATTTGACTTGGTCCAATCCAGTTCGTCAAGAGAGAACTTGACCTGAGGAGCCTTGATTATATCCAATTCCTTAGTAGCATCAGCAGCAGTGTTCCCACCGGTGGTGTTCTTGGAAGTGGAAATGTCAGTAGATGCCATTTTCTGTATTATCAGTTCAACCAAAGATTAACGAATAAGAATAATCTTAATGTGGAAAGATTTTCCAATAAGATGGTTCGAATTTTGTCCATTTCATTCAGACAAGAATGTCTTAATGAAGATTAGGGTTTTTCTTGTTTTTGAAAAACGAAATGCAAACCCAATAAAAATATTGTTTTCCAGTTTCCTTTGAGGATTAGGATTCTGGAAAAACGTATGAAAAACAAGTTTAAGATTTTGCGTTTAAAGTTGAAGAACAACCATGAAAGGTTGTGTTCATAAAACCATGAAAGAAATGATTTCATTTTAAAAAGTTCTTTTGTTTGATCTTGTGAAAACAAAGAGAAGATCATTAACAAGTTTGAAGAAACAGGTAAAATAAAAGAATTATTAACCTGGTTCGTTGAAGAAGATGAAGTTCTTGAAAATTTGAGAGCACAAATGCAACAGTAAATTTTCTTTTTCTTGCTTGGAGGAGAAGTTCGCGTAAAAGAAAAATATAAACCCAAAATGAGTTTATATAGTGAGATTAGAGAGAGAGAAAATATTGAGCGGGAAAAGATTTTCATCATGACACAGACACGTGTTTGCATTTGATTGGAAGGTAAACGAAACGTGCAAACGTGTGTTAGAAAAAAGAACGTGCCGGGGCTTATCCGTTGCAATGACGTCACAACTGTCCTTTCATATTCTTGGATGTCTCTGAGGTTTTGAAAACTCAGGGACACTTTTGAAAACATGAAGCACTGAATAGAAATATCAGTGTTGGATTTAGAAATTTCAAAGTATCGCTGATTAAGGAAGAGATATCCAGCGATGCATTTTGTTTTGAAATCGTGCATTTACATGCGATTGTCAGAGAGAGAAAAACATACCTTGATATCAGTGAATCAAGTTTATTCAGAGAGAAGATGATAGAATGGGTTATACAAGTTGATTTTATCCTATTGCCGATCAAATGTGAATCGCTGAAGATTTTACTCTTCAAAGTTCAGCATTCCAAGCTCGCTGATGAGAAAATTGAATCTTGTCTCGTCAAGAGGTTTGGTGAACAGATCAGCTAACTGATAATCAGTTGTGATAAGGTGAAGTTCTATATCAGCATTCATCACATGATCTCTGATAAAGTGATACCTGATTTCGATGTGTTTTATCTTTGAGTGTAGTACTGGATTATTTGCTACAGCGATGGCACTTGTGCTGTCGCAATAGATTGGAATATTTGAGAGCTGAAGGTCATAGTCCAGTAGTTGATTTCTTATCCACAAGACCTAAGAACAACAGCTTCCAGCGGCTACATACTCAGCTTCAGCTGTGGAAGTGGACACTGAGTTTTGCTTTTTGCTTGTCCAACTCACCAGCTTTCCACCCAGGAGCTGACATCCTCCTGTGGTGCTTTTCCTATCCAATTTGCAACCTGCAAAATCACTATCTGAATAGGCAATTAGATCGAATCATGAGTCTTTGGGATACCAAAGACCTAGATTCGTAGTACCCTTAAGGTATCAAAAATATCGCTTTACAGCGGTCATATGAGATATCTTAGGTTCAGCTTGATATCGTGCACACAATCAGGTTGCGTACATAATATCGGGTCGGCTAGCTGTAAGATACAAAAGAGAGCCGATCATCCCACGGTACAGCGTGACATTAACAGGAATACCATTAGTATCCTTATCAAGTGTCAGCGGTGGTGCCATAGGGGTTTTCATAGCTGAACTTTGGGTTAAATCGAATTTCTTCAGCATATCGTTAACATACTTTCCCTGATTAATGAAAGTTCCTTTTTCATTTTGCTTTATCTGAAGACCAAGGAAATATGTTAGTTCACCCATCATGCTCATTTTATACTCATCTTTCATTCTATCAGCGAAACGAGTACAAAGATCAGGGTTAGTAGAGCCAAATATAATGTCATCAACATATATCTGAACAAGAATGATATGGCCTTTTACTTTCCTGAAAAATAGAGTTTTGTCGATTTTACCTCGCTCAAATTGTTCAATATGGAGATAAGTGGATAGAGTGTCATACCATGCACGTGGAGCTTGCTTCAAGCCATAAAGTGCCTTATCCAGTTTATAAACATAACCTGGACGCTTAGGATCTGAGAATCCTGGAGGTTGTTCCACATAGACTTCTTCATTCAGCTTTCCATTTAGAAACGCTGACTTAACATCCATCTGATATACTTTGAAGTCTTTGTGTACAGCGTATGCTAAGAATAGACGAATAGATTCTAGTCTTGCTACTGGAGAAAATGTTTCGTCGTAATCTATGCCTTCCTCTTGTCTGTATCCCTGAGCAACAAGATGAGCCTTGTTGCGGGTTACAGTTCCATGTTCGTCCAACTTGTTTCGATAGACCGATTTAGTGCCTATCAATGTTTTGTCAGTTGGTCTTCGAACAAGTTTCCAAACTTTGTTTCTTTCGAATTCAGTCAGCTCTTCTTGCATGGCGCTGACCCAGTTTGGATCTTTGAGGGCATCATCTACTTTCTCTGGTTCAGTCAGAGAAATAAAGTTAACAAATAAACATATATTACCTGCACTTCGTCGAATCTGAACACCAGCGTTTGGATCACCTAGAATTTGATCAATTGGGTGATTTATAGTCCATCACTGAGCCGAAGTGTGAGACGCTGACTCAACTTGAACTGGAGGAGCTGAAGATGAAGCTTCAGCGACGTCTAGAGTATTAGCCAAGAGAGGAATGGGTGTAGTTGTCGTTATATTCACTGATTGCTGAGAAGTAGATGGAATGTCTGAGACATTTGGTTCAGAAGCAGGTATAGTGTTTAATGGAACAATTGAGACCCATGATGTTTCAGCTTCACTATTCTGCATATTTGGGATGATAGTAGGACTATCATCTTCAACTGTATGAGTATGAGGAGTGGGAATATCTTCTGAATCACCAAGATGAGAAAACATCCATTGATTCAGTTCTTCAGTATCAGCGGACGGTTTAGAGTTCGCTGAACGGGATTCGTGACGTGAATAGTTTCTTCTACAGTTTGTCTTCTTCGATTGAAGACTCTGAAGGCTTTGGAGATTGAAGAATATCCAAGAAAGATTCCATCATCAGCCTTAGGATCAAACTTTCCAAGGGCATCTCTGTTGTTCAGTATGAAACACTAACATCCAAAGATGTGTAGAAAGCTGATTGAAGGCTTTCTCCCATGAAAAAATTCATAGGATGTTTTATTGAATCTTTTGACTATCAGCGACCTGTTTTGCGTAAAACAAGCAGCGTTGACAGCTTCTGCCCAAAATTGAGTAGGCAGGTGAGAGTCGCTGAGCATTGAACGTGCATCTTCAATAATTGTTCTATTTCTTCTTTCAGCGACTCCATTTTGTTGCGGTGTTCTCACTGATGAAAAGTTGTGAGAAATACCCTTACTCTCAAAGAAGGAATCAAGAGAACTGTTTTTGAATTCAGTCCCATGATCACTCCTTATTGAGCGAACGGTCAAATTGTTCAGGGTTTCCATCTTCCGAACAAAGGTGATGAGTTCTTCAGGGGTGTCACTCTTGGAACGGAGAAACATAACCCATGTATAACGAGAGAATTCATCAACTATGACCAGTGTATATTTCTTTCCAGCGATGGATTGTTTGTTAACAGGGCCAAACAAATCCATATGGAGAAGTTGCAGAGCAGATGACACTGAGGAGACTTGCTTTGACTTAAAGCTTGCTTTGGTCTGCTTCCCTTTCTCACACGCTGAACATAAAGACTCTTTGACTTAAAGAGTGTTCAGTGTCTTGAAATTTAGATGACATAGCCTCTTATGCCATAGCCAGTTGACATCCGATGAGGCTTTTGAGAAGAAACATGAGTTCTCAGTGGTTGCTGAGTTCATGTTTATTACATAAACATTTTCCAAACGATAACCACTGAGAGCTATCTTCTCGTTTTTGTCAGTGACAAAGCAGGATTCCTTGGTAAAGATTACCTTGTTATCCTTGTCGCAAAGCTGGCTGATGCTTAAAAGATTATGCTTCAGCCCTTCAACATATGCGACTCTTCTAAAGGTTGTTGTACTATTAAAGAGTACACCAAACCCTCGGGTATGTCCTTTTCCATTTCAACCGAAAGTCACAGAGGGACCCTTCTCTTCCTTGTATTCAGCGAGCAGGCTTTTCTTTCCAGTCATGTGTCTAGAGCATCCGCTATCGAGATACCAGATACCCTTCTTAACCTGCATCACAAAGGAAGATTAGTTTTTCTTGGGTACCCACTTAACCATGTGTACACGTTTGTCAGTGAAAGTAGTTGGAATGGAAGGTTCAGCAATCTTCGCAGCATTTGAAGATTCACCTTTGTCAGTCTTCACTTTGGTTAATTTCTTAACCTCAGTGGTCTTCTTTGCCTTGGGGCAATGATCTTCACCTTAGCTATCTTTTCAGCTTTGGTGGCTGTGGGGCACTTACTAGCAATATGATCAGTGAGTCCACAGTGATAACATTTCCTATAACTAAAAGTTCTAGGACCATTTGAATGTTGAGCATTAGATTTTGAATTAGAAGTACCAGCACCAAGGAAGCTAATGGCTTTTGAAATGGGAGGAACATTCAGTTCTTCGGATTTCTTACCAGAGACATCCACTCTGATTCTAGGAGTTGTTGATCCAAACCCTCAGTGATTTGATAATGACCCTCTCTTAAATACTTAGTGAAAATTGTATGTAAACAATATGTATCAGAGTTTCACTATCGCTGCTAAGTACTAAGATCTTACAGTACCGCTGATAGGAACTCTCGCTCTTTAAATTAAACATTCAGCGAACACTGTTCACCATAATGCGCTGAGTTTGTTCAGTCCTTATGGTGATCGCTGATAAGTTAGCTGTTTACTTATAATCCCTGAAGACAAGTTTCACGTCAACAAAGGTTCTACGCTGAAGTCGAAGATCAAGCTCAATAACCAGCGACAAGTCTACTAATGAACTGATGCGGATCAGCGAAGACTCAGATTTGTCCACTCAACGTGAAGTATCAAGTACAAGACTTCAGCTATCGCTGAACTTTATCATTCGCTGAATAGTAAATGATAATCGCTGAATCAACGAAAGCTGATCATGAAGTCCTCCGTACAAAGTACTTTTGTCTTAACCTTCCTTGCACGCCACCGTACGAAATGTCAGAAAAGAACCTCCGAAAATCTGAGATCGTACAACCACTCTGATACTACACTGTTCATTCATGCGGCTACTAAGGTTGTCAACAAAGGTCAATGACATGCAACCAATCCGCTGATGACACGTGTAAAGCGTATACTGAATTGCATTAAATGCATGCAATATATAAAGAGATGAACTCACTTCATTTGAAGTAACTTGCTAACTCTGGACAAGTTCAAATCTCTCTCAAGATAGGATTTTATTAGTAATCTCCATATCTTTCTTAGTGCAAGAAACCTTAGTGTTCCAACTTGTTTAGATTTAGGTTTATCCTTAATCTTGTTTCCGCAACAAGCTGTAAATTGTTAATGATTTATCAATAAACAATTTAGAAAAGTAAAATAGCGTGTTTGTATTCAACCCCCCCCCCCCCTTCTACAAACTTGTATAGGCCTTTCGGGACCAACAAGTGGTATCAGAGCGGATTTGTTTAAACTCATAAACAAGATCTAATCTAAGATATTTCTCTTCCTTGCTATTTTCTGAAAATGGCCTCCCACACAAACACAAATTATGTAGACAATGGTTCTTTTGCGCAATCCCCTAAATTCTCCAAAGATAGTTTAAATCTATGGAACGATAGGATGATAATCTCAACTTTTCCTAAAGAATCCTCTAACCCCAGGTATAGAGATGACAGGTATCAAAAGCTGAAAGAAAAGTATGCAAAGCTGAAAAGCTTTAAGAAGAAAGGAAAAGGCCTGATGGCTGACTATGATTGGGCTGCTTCTGATGAAGAAGCCTCATCATCTGATTCTGAAGATGATGAAGCAAATCAATGTCTCATGGCCAAGATTGAAGAAGAGGAAGAAAGTTCAGACATTCCTTCCACTTCAACATCTGCCATTCAGGTATCACCTTCCTTCTTTACCAATATTGCAAATATTGATGAAGCTGATAGTCTCCGTAAAATCGAACTGCTGACTAGAAGTTTATACGAAGCCATGAACGGCAAAGCTGTGGTTGAAAACCAAAATCTTGATCTCGCTGAAAAGCTTAAAAACTGCCACCTTCAAATAGAAAAGCTTTCTAAATTTGAAGAAGATTTTAAAGATCAAGTCCATTTAAATCAGCTAATCAAAATCGAACGAGCGGAAGCTATCGCTGCATTAAAAGCTGAACAAGCTACTGTTGAAGGATGGTGTAATTCTTCAACAAAGATCACTGAGATAATTAAGGCTCAGATTCCTCTGAGTGATAAACGTGGTCTGGGTTATAAATATGATACTCCAATACCAACCACTGAACGTTCAATGCTTAAATTTGGAACGTTCGTATCCTCAGTTGCTGACACTTCTTCATCTCAGTACTCCTCGTCGGTTACACCAATCCCTGAGGAAACTCCTACCTCCTCAAAAGGTAAGGAGAAAATGGTTTATTCAAAACCTACCTCTGTCTCTAAAGACAAAGGTAAAGGAATTGTTATTTATCAAAATACTCAGAAGGGTACCTTAGTACCTAAGCTGAATGCTTCCAAAGCCTTAGTGATTCATTCATCTGGTTCTAGAAATCAGACCTCTGGATCAGTTCAGCGACTACTCCTAGACTCAGAGTAGATATCCTTGGTAAGAAATCCGAAGAACTGAATGTTCGTCCTATTTCAAAAACCAATAGTGTACTTGGTGCTGGCACTTCTAATTCCAAATTAAAAGCTCAGCACTCAAGTGGTCCTAGAACTAATTTTAGTTATAGGAAATGTTATCACTGTGGACTTACCGATCATATTGTAAGTAAGTGTCCCACAGCCACCAAAGCTGATAAGATAGCTAAGGTGAAGATAGCACCCAAGAAGACCAAACCAGTTGCAATTCAGGTCAAGGTGACTCCTACCGCTGAGGTCAAGAAATTGACCAAAGTGAAGAAAGACAAAGCTGAATCTTCAAATGCTGCGAAGACTGCTGAACCCGTTCAAACTACTTCCATTGACAAACGCGTATACATGGTGAAGTGGGTACCCAAGCAAAACTAATCTTCCTTTGTATTGCAGGTTAAGAAGGGTATCTGGTATCTCGATAGCGGATGCTCTAGACACATGACTGGAAAGAAAAACCTGCTCGCTGAATACAACGAAGAGAAGGGTCCCTCTGTGACTTTCGGTGGAAATGGAAAAGGACATACCCGAGGGTATGGTGTACTTTCAAATGGTACAACATCCTTCAGAAGAGTCGCATATGTTGAAGGGCTGAAGCATAATCTTCTAAGCATCAGTCAGCTTTGCGACATGGATAACAAAGTGATTTTCACTAAGGAATCCTGCTTTGTCTCTGACAAAAAGGAGAAGATAGCTCTCAGCGGTTATCGTTTGGAAAATGTTTACGTTATAAACATGGACTCAACAACCACTGAGAACTCCTGTTTCTTCTCAAAAGCATCTTCTGATGTTAACTGGCTATGGCACAAAAGGCTCTCACATCTCAACTTCAAGACACTGAATACTCTTTCATCCAAAGAGTTAGTCACTGGTCTACCTCAACATTCATACGCCAAAGAGTCCTTATGTTCAGCGTGTGAAAAAGGGAAGCAGACCAAGGCAAGCTTTAAGTCAAAGCAAGTTTCCTCAGTGTCATCTCCTCTACAACTACTCCATATGGATTTGTTTGGCCCCGTTAACAAACAATCCATCGCTGGAAAGAAATATACGCTGGTCATAGTTGATGAATTCTCTCGTTACACATGGGTAATGTTTCTCCGTTCTAAGAGTGACACCCCTGAAGAACTCATCACCTTTGTTCGGAAGATGGAAACTCTGAACAATATGACTGTTCGCTCAATAAGGAGTGATCATGGAACTGAATTCAAAAACAGTTCTCTTGATTCCTTCCTTGAGAGCAAGGGTATTTCTCACAACTTTTCGTCAGTGAGAACACCACAACAAAACGGAGTCGCTGAAAGAAGAAATAGAACAATTATTGAAGCTGCACGTTCAATGCTCAGCGATTCTCACCTGCCTACTCAGTTTTGGGCAGAAGCTGTCAACACTGCTTGTTTTACGCAAAACAGGTCGCTGATAGTTAAAAGATTCAAAAAGACAGCCTATGAACTCTTTCATGGGAGAAAGCCTTCACTCAGCTTTCTTCACATCTTTGGATGTCAGTGTTTCATACTGAACAACAGAGATGCCCTTGGAAAGTTTGATCCTAAGGCTGATGATGGAATCTTTCTTGGATACTCCTCAGTTTCCAAAGCCTTCAGAGTCTTCAACCGAAGAAGACAAACTGTAGAAGAAACTATTCACGTCACGTTTGACGAATCCCGTTCAGCGAACTCTAAACCGAACGCTGATACAGAAGAACTGAATCAATGGACGTTTTCTCATCTTGGTGATTCAGAAGATGTTCCCACTCTTCATGCTCACACAGTAGAAAATGATGGTCCTTCTATCATTCCAAATATGCAAAATAGTGAAGCTGAAACATCTTGGGTCTCAGCTGTTCCTATAAACACTATACCTGCAGTTGATCCAAATGTCTCAGAAATTCCATCTATTTCTCAGCAATCAGTGAATGAAGTGGCAAACGCAAACATTCCTCTCTTAGCTGATAATCCAGAAGTAGCTGAAGCCTCATCTTCAGTTTCTCCAGTTCAGACTGAGTCAGCGACGCATGCACCGGCTCAACGATGGACTGTAAATCACCCAATCGATCAAATTCTTGGTGATCCCAACGCTGGTATTCAGACTCGTAGAAGTGCAGGTAATATTTGTTTATTTGTTAACTTTATTTCTCTAACTGAACCAAAGAAAATAGATGATGCCCTAAAAGATCCAAACTGGGTCAGCGCTATGCAAGAAGAGCTGACTGAATTCGAAAGAAACAAAGTTTGGAAACTTGTTCGTAGACCAACTAACAAAACGGTGATAGGCACTAAATGGGTCTATCGAAACAAGTTGGACGAACATGGTACTGTAACTCGCAACAAAGCTCGTCTTGTTGCTCAGGGATACAGACAAGAGGAAGGCATAGATTATGACGAAACTTTTGCTCCAGTAGCAAGACTTGAATCTATTCGTCTTTTCTTAGCATATGCTGTACACAAAAACTTCACTGTACATCAGATGGATGTTAAGTCAGCGTTTCTAAATGGAAAGCTGAATGAAGAAGTATATGTGGAACAACCTCCAGGATTCTCATATCCTAAGCGTCCAGGTTATGTTTATAAACTGGACAAGGCGCTTTATGGCTTAAAGCAAGCTCCACGTGCATGGTATGATACTCTCTCTACTTATCTCCATATTGAAAAATTTGAGCGAGGTAAGATTGACAAAACTTTGTTTTTTAGAAAAGTAAAAGGTCATATCATTTTAGTTCAAATATATGTTGATGACATTATATTTGGTTCTACTAACCCTGAGCTTTGTACTCGTTTCGCTGATAGAATGAAAGATGAGTATAAAATGAGTATGATGGGTGAACTAACATATTTCCTTGGTCTTCAGATTAAGCAAACTGAAAAAGGAACTTTTATAAATCAGGGAAAGTATGTTAAAGATATGCTGAAGAAATTCGACTTAACTGAAAGTTCAGCTATGAAAACCCCTATGGCACCACCGCTGATACTTGATAAGGACACAAAGGGTGTTCCTGTCAATGTCACGCCGTACCGTGGGATGATCGGCTCACTATTGTATCTTACAGCTAGCCGACCCGATATTATGTTTGCAACATGTCTGTGTGCACGATATCAAGCTGAACCTAAGATATCCCATATGAAAGCTGTAAAGCGAATCTTTTGATATCTTAAGGGTACAGCGAATCTAGGTCTTTGGTATCCCA
The DNA here is from genome assembly GCA_033807775.1 of Saussurea involucrata. Classification (NCBI taxonomy): domain Eukaryota; kingdom Viridiplantae; phylum Streptophyta; class Magnoliopsida; order Asterales; family Asteraceae; genus Saussurea; species Saussurea involucrata. The sequence continues at coordinate 49,608,358 of CM066317.1, read as the reverse complement.
AAGACTCAGGATTCGATCTAACCGCCTATTCCGACAGTGATTTTGCAGGTTGCAAAATGGATAGGAAAAGCACCACAGGAGGATGTCAGCTCCTGGGTGGAAAGCTGGTAAGTTGGACAAGTAAGAAGCAAAACTCAGTGTCCACTTCCACAGCTGAAGCTGAGTATGTAGCCGCTGGAAGCTGCTGTTCTCAAGTCTTGTGGATGAGAAATCAGCTACTAGACTATGATCTTCAGCTCTCCAAAATTCCAATCTATTGCGACAGCACAAGTGCCATCGCTATAGCAAACAATCCAGTGCTACACTCAAAGACAAAACACATAGAAATCAGATATCATTTTATCAGAGATCATGTGATGAATGGTGATATAGAACTTCATTTTATCCCAACTGATTATCAGTTAGCTGATTTGTTTACCAAACCTCTTGATGAGACAAGATTCAACTTTCTCATCAGCGAGCTTGGAATGCTGAACTTTGAAGGATAAAATCTTCAGCGGTTCACATTTATCAGCGATACGTTTATACATTCTTGTATAGGCTTCGGGATAAAATCAACTTTTATAATCCATTTCATCATCTTGGTTAAACTGATATCCATGTATGTTTTCTCTCTCTGAATAAACTTGGTTAAACTGATATCCATGTATGTTTTCTCTCTCTGACAATCGCATGAAAATGCAAGATTTCAAAATAAATTGCATCGCTGAATATCTCTTCCTTAACAGCGATATTTTGAAAATTCCTTAAACCTTCACTGATATTTCTATTCAGTGCTTCATGTTTTTCAAAAGAGTCCCTGAGTTTTTCAAAACCTCAGAGACATCCTAAAAGAATGTGAAAGGACAGTTGTGACGTCATTGCAACGGTTAACACTCGACACGATTTCTTTCTGACACACGTTTGCACGTTTTGTTCAAACTTCCAATCAAATGCAAACACGTGTCCGTGTCATGATGAAAACCTTTTCCCGCTCAAGGTTTTCTCTCTCTAAAAATCCCTATATAAACAACTCTTGGTTTATATTTGTCTTTTACGCGAACAATCTTTCTCCGCAAGAAAAGAATTCTCTGTTGCATTTGTGCTCTCAAAAACCTCAAGAACTGTTCATCATCTTCTTCATCAAAACTTCAAGGTTAATATGTTCTTATTTTTTTATCAAATGCGTATAACTTGTTTTCGATCTTCTCTTTGTTTTAACAAGATCAAACAAAAGAACTTTTTTAAAATAAAATCATTTCTTTCATGGTTTTATGAACACAACCATTTCATGGTTGTTCTTCAAGTTTTAAATCTAAATCTTAAACTTGTTCTTCATTCGTATCCATTTTTCTTTTAGAAACTGGAATACAAGATTTTATGGGTTTTACTTTTCTTTTAAAATCAAGAAAAACCCTAATCTTCTTTAAGACATTTTTTGTCTGAATGAAATGGACAAGATTCGAAAAATCTTAACGGAAATTTCTTTCCACTTTAAGATAATTCTTATCTGTTAACATCTTTGGTTGAACTGATAATACAGTGATATGGCATCTTCAAAGCTGAATGTTACCGATGAATCCATCTCCACCGACTCTGAGGAAATGGAAATCTTCAAAGCCCCCCAGGTGAAGTTCGAGCTGGATCAACTCGATTGGACTAAGGCCAACAACCTCTCAGCTCTTCTCGAGTTTCCTCCTCGGAAGCAAGTATCACATCTGGACGATGCTGTAAGTTTTCTGAAGAACAGCCCCATCTACACAGCCCTGACCATAACACCTCCTGCCAGTCAGCGGCTCTTATCCCAGTTCTGGTACTCTGCCAGACACACTGAGCTACCTTCTGCCAAAGATCCATCCAAAACCATAGACTGCATACTCAGCGATACTGATTATGGCACCATCAAGATCACACCCGCAATTATCCGCAAAGCCCTAAACTTCCCAAATGCCTCCAAAGAAAAACCCTTCATTCCATTCCCTGACCACAAAAAGCATGCTGATAGAGAAGCAATCATTGCTTTCCTTGACGCAATGGGTTATATCTGGGATATTGGAAGAGACAAGAAGCCTGAGAAGAAACTGACGCTGATAAAGAAATCCAAAATGCCCAGCGAGATGAATTTCATCTTCGCTCACCTGATCAGCTGCAAGACAGCGAAATTCGGATCTTCTGATCAAGCCACCCAACCTCAGCAGTCCATGGGATACGCACTGCTGAAAGGTCTAAATATTGACTGGGCCTCCATTATTTATGAAGACCTGATTCAACGTGTCGATTCTGCCGCTGACAGACCAGCATGGGTTCCTTACCCACGATTCATCAGCGCCATCTTTCAATATGGCCTGAAGGACAGCTATCCTGAAGAGGGTGATCTAAAACTTTCTCAGATTGGCCCTAAGGTTCTCGACTTCAAGCCTGTCGCCAATGAGGTACGTCTCTCTACTCTTCTCTCTCTTCTAAATTCTCCGCTTTTTGTGGCTCCTTCAGCGACAATACCAATCCTTGATACCCCGGCCACAACATCCTCTCCTTATAAGAAAAGGAAACCCTCACACACCCAACTTGATTCCAAAAGGATCAAGAAAACCAAGAAGCAACCCCAGCAATTCCATGCTGAAGACTCCTCAGCTCGTTCTGAAGAGCTGAAGGAAAGTTCTGTGGTACGCTCTGCCACACCCGTGCAAGCCATCCCTCCAATCCAGACTTCAGCGTCTCCAAACGCTGAGGTTAGAAACTTGGAAACTACCCAACCTCCCTCAGTCTCTCAAAAGACTGATGAAGTGATTGTCAGCGATTCCAACGCTGAACTCAGAACCCGAACCCCAATCTTAACCTTCGCTTCTCCCTCCACTCACTTGGACACTCCTCCAGCAAACACTGGAGATGCCATCATTCCAGAAGCCGCCGCTGATGCTTCTCAACAAATGATGAAGAAAGGACCTGCAGAGATCACCATACCTCACCGTACTTTCGAAGAGGATATGGAACACTATTCAGGAACCTGCAACTTTGACGAGTTCATCAATCCTCCTGCAGGTACAAATCCCACCTTAAACACTGTAACTAAACCTGAAACTTCTGAGCTTTCCTTTGTTCACAAGTACTTATATGTTACAGGTCCTAATTTGGGAGACATCAACGCCTCTCTGAATTCTGTGGAAACAAAGCTGTCAAGTCTCACCACCACACTCTCCAACAACTCAACAGCTGTAACAAACGCTGGAGAGAATTTGACAAAGCTGACAACGGTGGTGGAGAAGAAAGCTTCCACTGAAGACATCAAGAGTCTTGATAAGACGCTCAGCGATTTTGCCAAGGTGCTCTGTGACATCTACACTGACTACACAAGCCTCAAAACATCAGTTTCGACCATGTCCAGCGAAGTAACAACGCTGAAGACATCGGTTGCAAAACTCGAGGGTGATATGTCAGAGGTCAAGACTGACTTAGGCTCTGTAAAGACCGACGTTAGTTCTATGAAGACGATGATCGAGACGCTGGTAAACAAGGCAAATAGTCCAGCTCCTGCCCCTGTCCCTATTTTGGAATCTTTCACAGAGGAGGATCGCACAGAGCTGAGGAAAATCATGCCTGTTATTTCTGGCCTAGAAGAGAGAATAGAAAAGCTTGAAGGTTGTGTGAAAATCTCTGGCCCAGAAGACAGAGATAACACCAATGCTGAGTCTGCCCATTCCTCCCCCAGTAATCATGAGAAAGAGGGGGAGAAGAGCGCTGAACATTCAAGGGAGAATCTTGAGAAAAGCGCTGAAGATCTGAACAAGAGCGCTGAAGACCTTTCCCATGATGAATCTATCAGGGGAGAGAGGAATGAAGATCTGACCACTGGACCTCAGGGAGATGAAAACCCTGAGGGAACCGAGAAGCTCGCCTCTGTATCTGAGGGGGAGCAACTCGAAGAAGATGCTGAGGAATCCGAAGCAGAAGAAGATGAAGAAATCGACATCCCTGAAGACAAACCATCCTTCTCTCCAAGAAAGGATGATGATGATGATGAAGATGACGATGATTTCTTTATCGTCAAACCTGCCCCAAGGATCAAAGCTCTTAAAGGAATCTCAATAAAAGAACCATCAGGGGAGAAGACAAAGACAAAGCCCTCAGCCTCTGGCGCTGAGAAAAGCAAAGACAAAGGCCTCGCTGAAGATGAAAATCTAGCGATTCTCTTTGAAAAGCCGGTTTGTCAGGTAAACTAAAACTTTACTTTTTCCTTCCCTGAACTTCTCCAAACCTATATACACATCCACATTATTTTTCTATCTTTTCTACCCAAGTTCTTCTACCCAATTCTTATCTGTAAGATCGCTGCTTTTCAGCTAGTCCTCTCCCCTGTTTGAGGATGTCGCTGAAGGTTCTACTGTTGCGACTTCACAAATAAAGCCAGCTGCTGCTGATGAAATAATCCCAGTCTTGGACTTGATCTCTGAGACTGATGAACCAGAAGAACAACCTCTCTCGCGCAATAAGAGACCTTCCTCAGTTCCTCAAAAGCTGAGTGAAGAGGATCAAAAGAGAAGAGAAGAAATAATAAAGCGATTCGAGGATCAGCGAATCATTCTAAGGCCTGATCAACTGCCTTCAGTTCCTCCTAAGTTCAGAATTTCAAATGCTGAATATCAGGACCACCTTAGAGCTGAACGCCTCATTGCTGAAAGAAAGGAAGCTGAAGAGAAAGACAGAGAATACGCTATCAAGCTCACTCAAGAATCTGTCAAAGACCCCAAGCTGAAGCGTGTTCCCATTCAAATCCAACGAAAGCTGTGGGAAGAAGCCCAGAAGATCGTGGAAAAGAAAACTGAAGTTTCTCAGACCACCTTGATCTGGTGTAAAGAGAAAATTCACTTCAGATATCGTCCAGCGAAGATCAACAAGGTATTCATCTCTGGAAGAACATCTATCGGAGTACCTATTGTTGACATCAAACTGTTCAGAGAAGATGGCACATCTGAAACCATTCGTGCTGACACTGTAAAAAGGTATGGTCTCTCTGAATGGCTGGAGATGAGGTTAGCTATCCAACCATCACAATCAAAGTACAAGAATCATTTCGAAAAGCTGATAAACAGACAGATCGACTTGATATCTTCATGTGTGGATATTCCTCTTTTCCTGATCTAAAGCCGAAAAGAAAAAGAGGTTCTCCAAGGAAGAAACGTCAAGATTCAAATTCAGGACCTGTCATACGAAATGAAACTGGAATTGGTTTCTCTCGCGCTGAAGTACTTGGTCCTGATCCTGATCTATCTGCCCTTGACATCTCTCTGCCACCATGTGAACTTTTCGTCCCTGGTAAAGTCATCAGTAATCCTTATGGAATATTCTTTCTTGACTACGACGGACGAAAATGCTTTCAACGGATCGCTGAATCCCAATCACTCCAATCGAACAGCTCAGAGATCTTATCTACTGGTGTGACTTCAGAAAGGACATTCAGGCACGACACCTAAAACCCTTGATCTTTCAAGAAGCGCTGAAGAAAAGAAAACAAGGTGTAACGGTTCCTGACTGGATGATTCCCACTGAAAAGACGACCCTTGATGAACTTCTCATTAAGGAAGAACCTTTTGAAAACTGATATAATCTCCTTTTTCTCTATTGTATCAGTTATCCTTCTGTACTTGTAATTTATTTCGCTTGTACTTGTAATCTTTCTGTTCTTCATTGTAACCTGATTCAAAGATTTAAAGAAAGATTTCAGCGAATGTACTTTACTCCATCGGTACTGAAAAGATCCCAGAAAACAGTAAAAGGGACAAATATTTTATGAGTTCTTTTTATCCTTATGTTTTCATTTAATAGCAATTTTCTTTGTTTCTATGTTATAATCAAATAGGGGGAGATTGTTGATCCAAACCCTCAGTGATTTAATAATGACCCTCTCTTAAATTCTTAGTGAAAATTGTATGTAAACAATATGTATCAGAGTTTCACTATCGCTGATAAGTACTAAGATCTTACAGTACCGCTGATAGGAACCCTCGCTCTTTAAATTAAACATTCAGCGAACACTGTTCACCATAATGCGCTGAGTCTGTTCAGTCCTTATGGTGATCGCTGATAAGTTAGTTGTTTACTTATAATCCCTGAAGACAAGTTTCACGTCAACAAAGGTTCTACGCTGAAGTTGAAGATCAAGCTCAAGAACCAGCGACAAGTCTACTAATGAACTGATACGGATCAGCGAAGACTCAGATTTGTCCACTCAACGTGAAGTATCAAGTACAAGACTTCAGCTATCGCTGAACTTTATCATTCGCTGAATAGTAAATGATAATCGCTGAATCAACGAAAGCTGATCATGAAGTCCTCCGTACAAAGTACTTTTGTCTTAACCTTCCTTGCACGCCACCGTACGAAATGTCAGAAAAGAACCTCCGAAAATCTGAGATCGTACAACCACTCTGATACTACACTGTTCATTCATGCGGCTACTAAGGTTGTCAACAAAGGTCAATGACATGCAACCAATCCGCTGATGACGCGTGTAAAGCGTATACTGAATTGCATTAAATGCATGCAGTATATAAAGAGATGAACTCACTTCATTTGAAGTAACTTGCTAACTCTGGACAAGTTCAAATCTCTCTCAAGATAGGATTTTATTAGTAATCTCCATATCTTTCTTAGTGCAAGAAACCTTAGTGTTCCAACTTGTTTAGATTTAGGTTTATCCTTAATCTTGTTTCTGCAACAAGCTGTAAATTGTTAATGATTTATCAATAAACAATTTAGAAAAGTAAAATAGCGTGTTTGTATTCAACCCCCCCCCCCCCTTCTATAAACTTGTATAGGCCTTTCGGGACCAACAGGAGTAGATCGCTGAATAGATCCACGCTGAGTAGATCCAAAGATCTGATTCCTTGATCCAGAGGAATGAATCACTAAAGCTTTAGAAGCATTCAGCTTAGGTACTAAGGTACCCTTTTGAGGATTTTGGTTAAAAGCAATTCCTTTACCTTAATCTTTAAAGACAGAGGTAGGTTTTGGATAAACCATTTTCTCTTTACCTTTTGAAGAGGTAGAAATTCCCTCAGGGATAGGCGGTTTGGACGAGGAACACTGAGAGGATGAAGTATCAGCGACTGAGGATACGAAAGTTCCAAATAAGAGCATGGAACGATCAGTGGTTGGTTCTAGAGTAACAACTTTGTAACCAAGACCACGTTTATCACTCAGGGGAATCCGAGACTTAATTATCTCAGTGATCTTTGTTGAGGAATTATACCATCCATCAACAGTAGCTTTCTCAGCTCTTAATGCAGCGATAGCTTCTTCACGCTCGATTTTGACTAGCTGATTTAAGTGCACTTGATCTTTAAAATCTTCTTCAATTTTAGAAAGATTTTCTATTTGAAGGTGACAATTTTTAAGCTGTTCAGCGAGATCAAGGTTTTCATTTTCAACTATAGTTTTGCCATTCATGGCTTCATATAAACTTCTAGTCAGGAGATCGATTTTACGAAGACTATCAGCTTCATCAATATTTGCAATATTTGTAAAGAAGGAAGGTGATACCTGAATAGCAGAGGTTGAAGTAGAGGGAATGTCTGAACTTTCTTCCTCATCTTCAATCTTTGCCATAAGACAGAGATTGGCTTCATCATCTTCAGAGTCAGATGATGATTCTTATTCATCAGAGGCAACCCAATCATAAGCCATCCGGCCTTTGCCTTTCTTCTTAAAGCTTTTCAGCTTCGCATACTTTTCTTTCAGCTTAGCGTATTTTTCATCTTTATTCCTGGGAATAAAGGATTTCTTGGGAAAGGATGAGTTTCTCGAAACTTTCTTAGACCTGCACTCGTTAGCCAAATGTCCAATCTTTTCGCAGTTAAAACAAGTAGCAGTAGCCTTATCAACAATAGCTGATGATCTTGGCTTGTCTGTAATGGAAAGAGGTTTATTCTTTCTGAACATTTTCTTTTTGGCGAATCTCCTGAACTTTTTAGTTAGGAGAGCCAAAGATTCATCATCATCTGAGTCAGAATCTGATGACCTTTAAGAGTTACTTTCCAACTCAGTGATAGTGACCGAGGGTCGCTGAGTGGAAGGTTCCTCTGAGATTAAAGCAACAGGGGTGCTTTTGGAATCTTTTACAAGATTCTTCTTAAGATGACTCGATTGCTCATGATTCAGCATCGTGCCATATAAGGTAGCAAGGGTCATTGATCTTAGAACCTTTGACAGCTTGAGACACATAGAATAACTGTCACAGCTTGCAGGTAAACATTCTAGAAACTTTGTCAGCACTTCAAAGTTAGAATATTCCTTACCAGCAGTTTTCAGATCTATTATTAAGCAATTAAAACGTTGGTGAACTTCAGAGAGAGTTTCATTCTTACCACAAATGAAACTTTCGTATTGTCTTACCAGATTGATCTTTCGAGAGTCCTGGACTTCAGACGTACCTTGATACTGAACACAGACTGTGTCCCACATGGCTTTTGAGGTTTTCAGGTTCATGACGGAATGGTAGACATCGTCAGGAAGAGCCATGGATAGTATGGATCTAGCTTTGGTGTCGATAGCCACTTTCTTCTTATCTTCGTCAGTCCACATATGAACTTCCGTGGGTATCAGCCTTTCTAGAATAGCAGGTCTATTCTCAGCGGCTGGTACTACAACATCAATTCTTACAGGAATATATGGGCCGTTTTCAAGATAGTAAGGCATAGTAGGGTCTACACCTTCTAAGAAGAGAATCATCCTATTTTTCCATAGATTAAAATTATCTCTAGAGAATCTAGGGGGTTTTGCAAGAGAACCATTGTCAATATAGTTTGTGTTTGTGTTGGCAGCCATTTTCAGAAATAGCAAGGAAGAGAAATATTTGTATAGATCAGATCTTGTTTATGAGATTAAACAAATCTGCTCTGATACCACTTGTTGGTCCCGAAGGGCTATACAAGTTTGTAGAAGGGGGGGGGGGGGGGGGGTTGAATACAAACACTAAGATTTTACTTTTCTAAATTGTTTATTGATAAATCATTAACAATTTACAGCTTGTTGCGGAAACAAGATTAAGCTTAAACCTAAATCTAAACAAGTTGGGATACTAAGTTTCTTGCACTAAGAAAGAGAAGGAAATTACTAATAATAACCTATCTCAAGATAAGAAGGATGAACTTGTCCAGAGTTAGCAAGTTACTTCAAAATGAAGTGAGCTCTTCTTCTTATATACTGCATGCATTTAATGCATGGCAGTTTACACTTTACACGTGGCAGCAGAGCATTGGTTGTACGTCATTGACATTTGTTGACAACCTTAGTAGCCGCATGTTTGAACAGTGTAGTATCAGAGTGGTTGTACGATTTCAGACAATAAGGAGGTTCTTTTTCTGACGTATCGTACGGAGTCGTGCAAGGGTGGTTAAGACAAAAGTACTTTGTATGGAGGACTTCATGATCAGCTTTTCGTTGATTCAGCTATCTATCATTCTATATCAGCGAATGATAGAGTTCAGCGATAGCTAAAGTCTTGTACTTGATACTTCACGTTGAGTGGACAAATCTGAGTCTTCGCCAATCCGCATTAGTTCATTAGGAGACTTGTCGCTGGTTCTTGAGCTTGATCTTCGACTTCAGTGTAGAACCTATGTTGACGTGAAATTTGTCTTCAGAGATCATAAGTAAACAACTAACTTATCAGCGATCACCATAAGAACTGAACAGACTCAGAGTATTATGGTGAACAGTGTTCGCTGAATGTTTAATCTAAAGAGCGAGAGTTCCTATCAGCGGTACTGTAAGGTCTTAGTACTTATCAGCGATAGTGAAACTCTGATACATATTGTTTACTTACAATTTTCACTAAGTATAAAAGGGAGGGTCATTATCAAATCCCTGAGGGTTTGGATCAACACATTCCCCAAACATCTTATATAAAAATCTCCATTTGACCAAAACCCCAATATTAACCTAACTTCCCCTAAATTATCCAAACCAATATTTAATAAGCATACAAACTAGGAAGCCATCAATGGAGCATTCATAACTCATATGAAAGTATAGAAGCTAGGAGGATGAACTCACCACTTAGGTTTTGATGAAAACCTAGAAAACCCCAAAAATCTCTAGTGTTGTGGATGAAACTTGCTCTTGCATCAATAAATAAGACCACTAGCATAAAATGGAGAAGGAACACATTAATCTCCAAGAAAATCCTCAAAATCAGTTAGGGTTTGTGAGGGAAGAAGAGGATATGATTTGGGAGAGAAGAGATGGAGTTTGGGATTGAGAAATGAGAAGCTTACCACCACCAAATGCTCTTGAATCTTCAAATAAACTTCCAAAATCTTTCTAGATCCTTGAAGATCTCTCAAAAACGGAACCATAGCAACTTGAATCACCAAAATCGGAGTTGAAATGAGAGAGATATGAAGAAATGAAGTTTAGGGGGTGAAATTCGTGTTTTATGCTCATCGGACGCGATGCGGACGTCCGCGTAGAGTATGCGGACGTCCACGAGCATCCACCCAACTTTCTGCTGCTTCCGCAGAAGCATACGCGGACTTCCACACCATGCGGACGTCCACGAGCACCATGCGGACGTCCACGAGACCATGGTTTCCCGATTTATTTCCCGATCACTGTTTTGGTCATAACTTCTTCGTTTTAGCTCCGTTTTCTCTCCGGAAAGGCTCATTGGATTCGTATTTGAATTCCCCATCCAAAAAGACCATAAAAACTAGGATTCAATCCAAAATCCTATTTTTCTTATATATCATGAAAGACCGATATCTTCCAAAAATTGGGGTTTTACAGTTTTGTTTACGGGGGGGGGGGGGTTCAATTCTTGGGGCATGTAGTAACCTAGGAAGGAGTGAAAGTGGACCCCGCAAAAGTTGAGGCGATGTTGAATTGGGAGCCTCAAAGGAGTCCTATGGTAATTCAAAGCTTCTTGGGTTTAGTCGGGTACTACCGAAGATTCATCCAAGACTTCTCCAAGATTGCTTCATCATTGACAACGTTGCCTGGAAGAATGTGAAATTCGTATGGACCAAGGCGCAAAAGAAAACATTTCAGACTCTACAGCAGAAACTTTGTGAATCACCAATCCTAACCCTACCCGAGGGAACAGAAGATTTCATTGTGTATAGTGATGCATCAAATATGGGTTTAGGATGTGTTTTGATGCAAAGGGGAAAGGTGATAGCGTATGCGTTAAGACAACTAAAAGAACATGAAAGAATAACCCAACTCACGACCTTGAATTGGCGACAGTCGTGTTTGCCTTAAAGTTATGGCGACACTACATGTATGGAACGAAGTGCACACTATACACCGATCATAAGAGCTTGAAGTACGTTTTTTATCAAAATGAATTGAATATGCTCCAACAAAGATGGCTATAATTACTTAAAGACTATGATTGTGAACTACTATACCATCCGGGCAAGGCGAACGTAGTTGCAGACGCTTTGAGCCGGAAGGAGTATCGTGGGAAAGTTCAAACATCGTTGCCAAGGATCAAAATTATCTCGAGTTTGATGAACATGATTAAAACCACGCAAACCGAAGCACTACTTTAGACAAACCTCAAGGAAGAGTCTATGTCGAAACAACACCTTCTTTTAATGGAAGATAGTAGGGGATTGAAACTCTTCCAAGGACGAATTTGGGTACCGAATGTTGGAGGATGTCGAAAACTATTAATGGACGACGCGCATAAGTCGAAGTACTCTATACACCCTCGGAGTACGAAAATGTATAGGGACTTGAAACTAAATTATTGGTGGTCGGTGATGAAACTCGATGTGTCCGACTATGTGGCAAAGTTTGCTACTTTTTAGCTAGTAAAGATCGAACACCAACGACCTTATGGGAGTTTATAATCGTTGGAAATACCCGAGTGGAAGTGGGATCACATCATGATGGACTTCGTAACGAAGCTACCAAGAACCATGAGAGGTCATGACACTATTTGGGTGATAGTAGATCGATTGACCAAGAGCGCGCATTTCTTAGCCATGCGAGAGACCTTGCCATTGGACAAGTTGGCAAGATTATACATAAACGAGGTGGTCTTGAGGCACAGGGTGCCATTGTCTACTGTTTCTGATCGTGATAGTCGTTTCACCTTGCATTTTTGGGATATCTTTCAAAGAGAGTTGGGTACAAGAATAAGTTTGAGCACGATTTACCATCCTCAAACGGACGGGCAGAGTGAGCGAACTATCCAAACGTTGGACGACATGTTGAGGTCGTGTGTTATCAACTTTGGGGGAAACTGTGATACTCACCTATCGTTAGTAGAATTCGCCTACAACAATAGTTATCATTTGATCTTGAAGGCGTGCCATATGAGGTCTTGTATGGTTAAGAATCCTCGTTACCACTTTCATAATTCTCAACGGTGTAATTTCCGCCGACTCTAAGACCATCCCATCTTATCAGTTCTACCTAGTTCTCACCATTCATCACTTAATCGTCTCAGCTTAAGTCTAGGCATCATACCTAGTTCACTTAAACTAAAGCTCTGATACCAACTTGTAACACCCTAAAGTTTAAACACAAGAATAGGGAAATTTCGGTAAATTGGTGAAAATAAAAACTTTTAAAATAGGCCAACTAAAACCCAACGATATAACGAGATTGTTTGGACATAAGTAAAGTAACAAGTATCGAGACATAATACGCAACAACATACTAATCTAGAGATAAATTAAACTAGATTAATGTGGGTGTCGCTATATCTCCAAAAATCTATAATCTCGAGTTTTCCCAAAAAGCCCGACCCTCCAAGCTCCTAAAGCATGGTCGGCATCTCATCACGATCTAGATAGCACATTAAGCCAAAACTACATCCTTTAGTCAAAAACCACATTATTAAGCTAGAAGCCATCTCATTAAGCTAAAGCCATGCCATTAAGCCCAAAACAATTTTATTAAGTCAAAACCCTAAAACTTGGCTTAATACTCCCAACATACCAAGTATCAAGAAATATGAAGATCTTTAGTTTAATAACCTCAAGTATTCCATATTACATCCAAAAGCAACAAGAAACCCACATATGAGAAAACAACTGTATTAATGGAGTAAAGAGGTTTTGCAAGTAACAATGTAGACAATAACACATAATGACATGTATCTAGTTTTGACAAAAGGTTTAAGAACTCACAAACTACGTTTTTTGAGAAAACCGAGAAAAATAGTGAAACCCTAGAAATTAGTTTGTGAAGATGAGAAGGAGACTTGGTAGCTTGAAATCCAACACTAAAAGCTCCAAATCTTGAAGGAGTAGCCTTAAGTGTTCCTTAAAATAATTTAGGAAAGATCCACCATTGATGTTTGAAGGAATAAAGGAGAAAGATTGGAGAAGTTTATTGGGGGTGAAGAGATATCGTGAGAGAGAGAGAGAGATAGAGAGAAAAGAAAGTAGAATGAATGAAATAAAGAGAAGAGAGAAATCAAGGAGAAGAAAAAAAGAGTGGATTAGAGAGTTGGTGAGAGACATAATTATGTAGCATTCTGTTGGAGATGAAAAGAGAGTGGATGAGAGAGTAGGTTGAGAGTATTAAATATGTATTTAAATGTGTATATATATATATATACTTATATATATATATAATTATAAACCTATATACACATATATTTTCATATACATAAATATATCTACATATATATATATAGGGGTGGTATTTTTTGCAAACCAGTGTATTTGTACAAACTCGTACAAACCATACTTAGCTTTATGATTTTGTAAATTTGGCTTCATGAATATGTATATATATATTTTGGCTTCATGAATATATAATTTGGCTTCATGAATATATCATTTGGCATTTTTAACTAATGTTTTTACAAAAATAAGGGTATTTTAGGGCTTCAACGAAAAAAATTAGTTAAAAATGCCAAATGATATATTCATAAAGCCAAATTATATATTCATAAAGCCAAAATATATATATATATATATATATATATATATATATATATATATATATATATATATATATATATTCATGAAGCCAAATTTACAAAATCATAAAGCTAAGTATGGTTTGTACGAGTTTGTACAAATACACTGGTTTGCAAAAGATACCCAGCCTATATATATATATATATACAAATATATATATATACATATTTAAAGGTTTTAAGGAATTTACCATAAGATCTATAAAATGCAAGGTAAGTTATAACCGTGATAAAACACTTATATGACTTAGAGTTTTATTACTTAAAATTTTCGGGCGTTACAATCCTCCCTAGCATGGAAACGATTTCGTCCTCGAAATCTTAGCTATAACTTCTTTACGAGATATTAACAACTTAACATTCTTTACAAGTTAACATTCTTTACCTTCAACTAAACCAAACCGAGGGATGATTCAAGACTTGACCAAGGGTTATAAGCACATCTAAAACTCGAGAATTCACACAACTTAATCAATATATACATATATTTATAAACTTACGGGTGTTTATCATAAGATCTATAAAATGCAAGGTAAGTTATAACCGTGATAAAACACTTATATGATTTAGAGTTTTATTACTTAAAATTTTCGGACGTTACAAGAGGCATATCAAAATAATCATTTAACTCGCCAAATGATTTTTACTAGGGGTATATGTTTCCACTTATTCGTCCTCATCATTATCGGTATATAATCTGTCTATATCAGATATACCCATTGTGAAAACATGGGTTTCATCATCAGCAACTCCAGCAAACCGTCTTTCTTGGGTTTCTTCTTCTTCTTCTAGTTGCGTCAACGGAACAAAATTGGGATAACAATCGTTAGAACCATATGTATGATCCAAATAAAATGTTGGGTCATAGGACGCCTGGAATTGAGAATCAGGGTCCAGTTGATTACCACCAACATGGGTTTCGTCATCACCTTCGTCGCACATCGATGAATCGACAAACACAAAAAGTGCTGGAGGTCTTTCTGACTGGGCTGCAATTTGTATAAAACCAGAGATATCTCCATCGTCGGTTAACTCCAAAATTGACCCATCATCATTCTTGTATACTAACTTGCAAACAGCAGAATGTTCAATTCCACATTTTTGCATGGCATAAGCAAGAAACTTCTTATGTGTAATGTTTACTGACAATTTTGCACCATACTTAGATTTATAAGCAAAATCCCACTCATTGTTGTCTTGCACCCATTCACCATCGCAAAAAAATATAGCTTAGCTTTTTCAACGGTTGAACTCATGTTTTCAGTAGTATCGCATAAAGAAAATATTGAAATGATGAAGAAAGAAAGAAAGAACAATGGAATGGATGTGATGAACGATTATGGAATGCATTTTACTGATCTTCATAGATGAAATTTCAGTGCGGAAGATGAAATTGCAACCACAAATTCAGTGACAATAGTACAATAATTGAATAATCTCAGACAAAAAGTGTGGAAAAAATAGTAAAACCATGCAAAAAAACGTGAAAACTCCTAAAACCTGAAATGATAGCCCAAAATCGCAGACCATAAGTAAAAATTGCTGACCAGGGACCAAAGATGTAAACATGGGATTTTTCGGGGGAAAGCGCGGACATCGTAGGCATATATCGCGGACTACAGGAGTGAAAATTGAAAAATATTCACCTGAGTCCACGATCGAGGGTATTATCGTGGAAACTTTGGGTGGTTTTGTAAAATGGGAGAGAGATGGGGTAGTTTTGTAACCTAATTTTGAAGTTAGGTTATTTTATATAATTTCCCTAAATATTATATACTTCAAAATATTATATTAAAACAACAATTTACGTAGTTCGATCATTGTACGACTTTTCTTATTTGCTTAAAAAACCAAATACAAAAAACTTGTTTTTATGATTGGAAATTGCATTGATAGATAGAAAAATTGTTGAAGAGTTGGGGCTTTAATATTTTTGGTTGGATTCTAATAAAAATTATCATTATAAAAATAAATTGGGTTGGATTGTACTTGGGGGTGGGGTGCACCACCTTGTCTTCCCTTTGTCTACCCTTGTATGTATATCTAGAGTTTTATGAAAGATCAATGAGATAAGGACTGATCTTTAAACGAAATAAAAATCATTTTATAGACAAATTAAAAACATGTATATATAAATTTGTATATTCTTTAATCATGTATGTAAATTTGTATATGTAAAATTTCTTAAACTAAAAAAAGTTTAAATTGTTAGAAATTATATATATATATATATATATATATATATATATATATATATATATATTCGTATTCGTATGTAGGGAGATGTAACAACCCAAAATTGACCATGAATCAAATTCATAATAAAAGCCCATAAGGGTCCCAACAATCTCAAAGTTTAACAATATTCTCAAAATTAATGCAGCGGTTCACATACAACCACAACCGAGATGTCTAATTAAACAAAAGAAAAAGGGTGACAGTCTCTAGCTCTCCGCTTCTAGACTTCAAGCTTTCCCTTTACCCTTGGATGACGCACCTACCATGCTATTTCCTGAAAATGGTTTTAAGATTTGGTAAACGATGGTTAGACCATAACGTCTAATGAATTCCCTCCCAAACAGTTTAAAAACATTTAGAACATAATCAAGTGAATCCACAAGATCTTCCACAGATAATTTGATAAGCGACACCTCACTTGGGTATTTGCACGGTGATCATATCCCTCAATCACCTCACAACGATATCCACATTCGGGGCCCCCATTACATCCCCATGGCCCCCAAGTAGATGCCAACCCCGTGCGCACAAGAAACAAATTCGAGGCAAACGGTCGAAACACTCCCAAGGGATATTCACCATCTCAAGGTACACTAATCTCATTGTGCAACCTGGCTCCAATTTGACTTGCAAGTTAATAAACAAATTGTAAATAACGAGCATGCATTCACAAACGTTTTGCATCATGTATTATCAAGGCTTTTCAAAATGTGAAATCATATTATTAAAATCAATACAAATTTCAGCTAATGAATTATAAGGAAAACATTTCATTTACACAATGAGAGTTAAGGGAACTCACCGGAGCTTTGGCAATCCGACACACACTCCGAATCCTACATTCGACCAAACCTAACAACTGAATTGGGTGTCGTAAGAAAGGTGTTAAACATGCTTATTACACTCCAAAACCAACCCTAATGATCCTTAAGACAACCTCTTAAACAGTGCCTCAGTCCTAGCCCCAATTGAGGATCAAAGCAAAAGTCGGGTTTCGGAGCAACAGTGCTTGGCGCGACCCTTGGCGTGACCTTAACCACGCTACAAGTCGTACGGGACACTGGTCCGACCCCTGCACGACTTTTCTCCATTCCTCCAAGGGTTTCTCACCCCCATACTTCCCCAAATCAGTTTCAATCCTCCCAAAATGATACTTTTGAGCCCTCTTTGCATTGAGACCCAAAACTAACATTAACTACATCTAATCCCATCAAATGCATCATATGATTCTTCTTTATCAACCTACAAAAATCCAAAATCTTGACAAAATCAAAAGCCACCATTGAAATGGCAAAGGTTTCTCAAAAGAAAAACAATAAACCATCCAAGAACACCATCTAACATTCTAATTCCAATAAGTATGAGCTAAATCGTTAAAATGGGTTACTCAAAGGAGTCTCAATCACAAACCCAGTTATAAGATGAACAAGGAGGATATTTACCTTGAAGAAGATGAAGTGAAATCCTAGAATCCTTCTTACACCAATCTTCAATGAAGAATCACACCTCTTTCCCTCTGATTTCTTCCTAGCCTCCACCTAAAAATGTATTCTACAATAATGAGGGTTTTTGGAGGGTTTTATTCCCTAAACTTGCTCCTCAGCCCCTAAAGAATCACACCTCTTTCTCTCTGATTTCTTCCTAACCTCCACCCAAATATGTATTCTCCAAGAATGAGGGTTTTAGGAGGGTTTAATTCCCTTAAACTTGCTCCTCAGCCCCTAAAGTTCCACCCTTATACACTTTTGCCCCAAATTTCTAATTATTTTAGAATTTGTGGACATGAGGTGTTACAACACCTCCCCCTTAACAGAATTCCGTCCCCAGATTTCCATCGCTGAACAAATGCGGGTATTTAGCCTTCATCTATGATTCGGTCTACCATGTCGCTTCTTACTCTTTGTGAAACCGCCATTGCACTTTCACAATGTTGATTTCTTTGTTCCTCAACTTCATGACTTTGTGATCATTGATCGCCTCAGGTTCCTCAACAAAGTTCAATTTCTCATTCACTTGAACTTTATGCAATGGTATGGCCATATCAACCTCCGCTAAACACTTCCTCAAGTTCCAAACATGGAAGGTGTTGTGGATTCCACACAACTCAAACATGGAAGGTGTTGTGGATTCCACCCAACTCTTTGGACTATTCCAACTTGTACGCCCCTTCCCCAACTCGTTCAATGATCTCATATGGCCCAATATAGTGTGGGCTTCACTTTCCTCTCTTCCTGAAACGTACCACTCCTTTCCAAGGGGATATCTTTAGCATCACCTTGTCCCCGACTTGAAATTCGATATCTTTACGTCTTTTGTCCGTGTAACTCTTTTGTCCGTCACACGCGATATTCAACATTTCCCTCACTTGTGCAATATTGTCCGCGATCAACTAAACTATCTCGGGTCCCGCCAGTTTCTTCTTTCCAACCTTGTTCCAACATAGGGGCGTTCGACACTTCCTACCGTAAAGTACTTCATAAGGAGAAGCTTTAATGCTTGCATTGTAACAACCCAAAAACCATAAATAAATCATAAACAACAATAATATAAGTATCACGCCAAATGGCCCCAAAATAAGAAAACTACTGTAAACACAACTTCCAAACTAAGGTTTGCAGAAAAGCAACCTATTACACAACCGAGAAATTCACTAAATAAAGTCTGGTATACTAAGAAAATAGGCAAAATTATCTTCTATCCATCGCTCCAAGCTTACATATTCTCTTTGCCCTTGCCCATGCCTCCTACAAAATGTTTCCCTGAAAATGGTTTAGTTTTTGAAAAGCGAGGGTTAGACCATAAGATCTAGTGAGTTCCCTCTAAGAAAACATCCGCGCCGTAAACAATCTTTACAACAATGTAAAAACATTTATAATAAAACTTAACCTGAGCATGTTAAACTTTCAATTTCAAGAACTATACGTGAAAATGGCATACTGAAATCACGCACACCTGTGACAATGTGTCTGGCTCATACTGCCTTACTGGGTCACACCTCCCATGGGAAAAACGGGACACCCCCCGGTATGAGAACTGGCGGGAGACACCTCCGACTTAGACATAACATGTATACTTCCAATGTATGCATACAAATAATTCGACTTCCCGAACATGTAAGAAAAAACATGCAATTTGATATTAAAATAAAGCATGCGGTTTCAAACATCTCATGTGTGGAACTTAATGCATCAGTCAACACATTTTCAGTTAGAAAGACTCACCTGTTCTCCTTGCTTAGGTCTCCTAACTTACTCCTCTGATCTCTAAACGAAACACCTACAAAAATAACGAGGAAGATAAGCCACCCGAATAATCCTTGATGATTTCTCTCAACTCTTACTCACCTCAAAAGCTTACTTCGCAACTCACTCGGGAAATGAAGTCAACCAGAACAGAAAGTGCTCTCGAATAGCACTGTCCGGATAACAGTCTGCTTACCTACTTTCCGGATACTTTCCTAATTACTTTCATGATAACTTCCCTGATAAAACTTCCCTGATATAACTATCCGGGTAACTTCCCTGATGGAACTATCTGGGTAACGTCCCTGATACTTCCATGATAGATCTATCCGGGTAACATCCCTGGTAGAACTATCCAGGTAACTTCCCTGATAGAACTATCCGGTTAAGTTTCCTGATAGATTTATCCGAGTACGAGGTTTTATCGAACAAAATACCCAGAAACTTCACCAATCCGTTCCACAATTTGATTTTAACCTCTTTTAACGAAATAATTTCATTTCTAAACTTTCTTAACGCTACAAAACTCGATAATCCCAACATTATTGGTTTCTAGGAAATATATCCCTAAAATCAACAATGGAATAGCATACAAGTATACATGCCAAACCAGTATCGTTTTGAAAACAAGTAATAAAGTGGTACTCAGTTCCGAATATCGATCCCACAGAGACAAATAAAGAAAGCAGTTAATCTAAGCCAAACATAAAATATGTTTTCAAGAACAGAATTCGAAGGAATAATCTTTGTCTGAAGTAACAACTTTGAAAATGGTTGTAAAACAGTAAAAGAAATTCAAAGGTGTAACTTCTGGCTCGCATACAACAACGGTGTGCTTAGGTAGGTTGCTACAACAAAGGCTGCAACACTAGTTGTCAACCTTACTATTGGAACGATCAGCCCCTTTTCAAGGTTCAAATAAGACTAGCTACTGGCAGTACCACGCATTCGGGTAACTCAACCAATGTAGTACAGATCTTACTGATTTTCCATATATTTCACAATTTTATAAATATTGGTATTATAACACTTCAGAGTTCTAAAGTTTACGTTGGCTTGCATTCAAGTCCAACTCATCTAAGTAAAACAACATACGTCACCTTGTCAAGAAAACTACTTAGATGAAACTTAGAAACAAGGGGGGAATAGTAAGGATGATAGCCAATAGCGAAATCAACCTTCCACTACACACCCACGTTTATCTCCCAACCACTACTTACACTCAACCTAGGGGTATTAGCCCATCATCGCTCTAAGATACATACAAAACATGGTGATCAAACAGAATGTAAGTATTAAGACCAAAATGTACCAATGATTTTAGAATAAAGCAAAAAAAGATAACTGTTGCTTCTAAGTAGCTAGATGAACTACTTAGCTAGTTTCCTTGTTAGAAGAAACTAGAAGTGCAAAATAAAGTAACTAGGAACTAAAAGTAACTTGCACTACGCAAGGAAAGATGTACAAAATAACCAGGAGTTAAGCTCCTATTTATACCAAGGGGGAGAATCTTATATCAACACTACAAGTACAAAAGATTTTGTTAACCAATTGTTATTACACAAAGGCTAAAGGGTTTACAAGATGCATTTCTTAAAGTAGCCTCCTCCATGATGTTATTCCTTGAAGATGCCCTGTCTTCCAGCTTGTAAGAAGGGTTGAGGTGGTGGCCACAAGATTCCCCAACAAAAAGTTTATGAAGTGACGTCTTTGACTTTTAAGGAACTGCGATCCATGCTGTAGCATCCTGCTATAGCATACCGAACAGTTAGATTTTCCACAAAATAAGCACAAACATAACTCATTCCTCCTACTTAGCTCCAAACTACAATAAAGGATAAAATCAAACTAAAAGACTCAATTATGGTGATTTGAAAACTAAAATAGAATTATAACTAGAAAATAAGTGCTTAGAATGTGATAAATTATGCACTTATCACAACCCCACACTTGAAATGTTGCTTGTCCCCAAGCAACACAAATGACAAATAAAAAAGACTCAATTTGAAAGGTGAAAAAAATTTGTGATAGAAAATAGCTAACATCAAACAGTTAACATAGCCTTTCTTAAATCAAAGTTTGTTCAACTTTCTTAATGCAACCCCATAGGCCAAGACACATGTTCCTATTGTCAGGCAAAACTCAAATCTGAACTAAGGATCAATATGGCTTTTAGGGTTTTGACATTTCAGGGCTTCTCTCATTTTCTCTTACTGTCATTGCTTTCTGTTTTCATGTTGCAGCACATACTGCAGTAACTACCTTCTACCATATTTATTCTCTTTTCTTTATTGGCCTAAAAGGTTTTTGATTGAGCCTTTATACCAATATCACAACAGAGAGGTATTTGATTGAGCCATTGTACCAATATCACAAAGGGGTACATGATTGAGCCAAAATTGCCAATATCAAAACTGATTGAGCCAGTGATGCCAATATCACAAGGGTGCTTATATTTATTAGATAAGATAAAAAGACTATGTCCTTTATCTTTTCTGCCTGATAACAGATTACACAAACCCTCCCCCACACTTGAATGAAACAATGTCCTCATTGTTGGTTGAGGGACATTTATAGGCTCAAAGGGATAAGGGTGCAAAGGGTAGGTGCTAGCCAGGCTTAGTGTTTGAAAAAATGGCCTAAATCCTTTCTTAAAGTTAAAAAATGTTGCCTAGTTGCTGTCCAGGAATGTATGGCTTGGTTATAGCATTGACATTTTAAAAGTGAACATGCAATAGTTGAATTATTATGGCTATGTCAAATTGGACTTAACTAAGTATCACATTAATGCAGCAAAGATTCCCAGACCCTTGTGGACTAAAAAAATTAAAAACAACAAAGTGTAAAATCTAACTGGAGCTAAGGAAAAGAAATGAACCTGCCTACTCAGGAGGAGTAGGTGCTGCAGCAACCTTCTTCAGCAGCTCCTCATCTCTAGTAATGAGCTCTTGAGGGTATGGTGGTAGGTCATTTGCAGCTTCCATTGCTCATCTTCTCAAACTCCCATGACCACATCTTCTTTTCTTCTCTCCCATTGCCTATGCAAGGCAAGGTCCCTCCTCAGCTCAACAATATCTCTCTCTTGTCTCTTGATCCTTCTTCCCATGGCTATCTCCTTTTCTTCAAACTCAGCCACAATATCATCTCTTTGGGTATTCATCTTCTCCTCCCAGAAACAGTCCTGATCCTCCAGCATTGCCATCAATTTCTGCTGGTTCTCCTCCATCACCTTTACAAGCAGTGCAACAACAGTAGTGTCTAGACTGCTAGAGCTGAGATCCAAAGCTGCAGCAGATGCTGCAGCATGATCCCCAATGGGTCTCTTGAATAAACCAGCCTCATCTTCCTTACTTTTTACCTGATTCCTCATGATTTTGTCAATGGCTATGATATCCATAACAACCTTCTTACTGACCAGCTCATCATCCTCCCGTTTCTGAACTTTGGCTTTCTCCATTAAGGTGTGGATTAAGGCAGGATGCCATAATCCACCTCTTGGCTTTTTGGCACACACCATGATGTTTTTCTGGATGAGTTGACCAACAGCAAAGGGTTTCCACTCCATTATGTAGTAGATGAGCAGGCATCTCTCAAAAGCAATGTTGGTATCATGTGATGTGGGCAGTATGATATGCCTAACCAAATGAAACCAGACATTAGCTTGAGGCTTCAAGTTGTGAGTCTCCAACACCCTGGTTCCTTCCTTTCCATCTTTCCAGTCTGCTCCAGGCTTGGCAATCTGTAGATCCCAGATTAGTGCAATAACAATAGTAACAACGATCAATAAGCAATAATCAAGATTGATTTCAACTCGTCATCCATATATCATTAATTCAAGGAGTTTAACAATACAGAGGTTTTACAGTACGTGTTGGAATGGTTATGAATGATTTCTCTCTAGCTTACCTAAAACTCACATAAAATAAGCCTTATATACCTCGTGCTTAAGCTTCAAGCCCATGACCCATTAAGCTAAACTAAGCCCATTTAACAATTAAAGGCTTTTACAAATATATTATTTTCTTTATATCACTTTCTATTTTATATGACATTTATGGTCCTAACAATCTCCCCCTAAAGTTATATAAAGAAAAAATTGGTCTTGATCTTCTCTTTTTCTTGAATCCTTGAAACACTTTGGTGTTGCTTGTCTTCATGACTTTCCAAGCTCCCCCTTGAATAAAGCTCTTATCTTCATATCTTCAACTTTATAACCAGATTCAACGAATAATTACCTCGACTGATTGCACTACAAGCAGCTTTCAACTGTAGGAACTCAACACATCGGATAAGCACACAAGAATGATAATGTGCGAGTTACGTGACATTCTACGATGCATCTTCAGTTTAGAATCATGAACCCGTCTTTCAACCGCGAGTTGAATTTGCTTTCAGCTTTAGCTTTAAGAACTTGTAGAACCAATATGCACGAAGGAGGAAATTAGCGAACACCACTTGATTAGGGATGAGAAGAATCAAACAAGGAAACTAATTGTAATCTTATCAGCACGTAATACTTTAATCTTTTTAGCACAAATCATAACAATTACTCCCCCTTAACTTTTGCTAACTCCCCCTCAACTTGATATTCAGTGTGTTTGAATCTGTATCATTTCTCCCCCTCATGATGAGTAGGAGCATCCGGAGCATCATGTACTTTCAAAGACGAAACTGATGAGTAGCAAAGTATCAGATAAAACTGTTAAGTAACCAATGTGGGGTAAATATCTAACACAGAAACACAATAGTAACTGTTATCACGACAATTAATATAATTGTGTGGCCTATGTTCAGAGTTGGCATTGGGGTATCTCTGATAGGACTTCCAGTTATCAATGAAGTAAAAGTTGAAAATTACTTCTCAAAGTGTTCTGACAATATCACAAAGATAAGCGATTGGAATCACAACGACTCGTGCGTGTGTGAAAGAAATAATTTATATCTTTTTGGCTCAAATATTGATTTAACCTGGGATACAAGTTAAAAATCAGTAGACACAGTGATTAGAAAATGAAGTTCGGAGACCGGAGCTGATGTCTTCCTTTTTCAATATCTAAGAGCTCCGAGTGAGGAATAGATATATTATGTGCTAAACCTCTGTGAATATATGAAACAAACATATTTTATGAGATACTTGAGTGGCTAGGTAGGATGACACGAGTTATCGACACTGAGTCCATGTCTATTTCGATATTCATCTCCAAAGAACGGGAATGAAAAGATTGTGTGGTTACCCGGATAACTGACTCGGTTTGGTAAGGACCAATTATTCTTTTAAGTCCTGTTACTGCCTCACCAAATTCTTTTCACTCTGAACTCATCTATCAATCTAGACCCCTCACTATTGTCTATAAGTGGATGTGTTTCATGGGTAGGTCCTTCCGGTTCTGGATAGACCATAGAAACGTTATAAGTCCTAACACTCCTCTCATACAATGAATAGAACAGTTTTGAAAAAAGTAAAGTACACATTTCAATATGAGTTCTAAACTGAAATGTTTAGAAGTCAACACGTTTAAGAACGAGTCCTGATCTGAGATGATCAAAAGTCATAAAAATCATTTGAACTGTAGAATTTAAAGAAAAAAATCAAGCGCTAAACAAAAAGACTCGGTAAGCACAATATGTTCAAAAATGAAATAATGATTAGAAAGTTTAATTGTGAACACCAAGTCACAATTAATGTGTCAGATAAGAATTGAATCATTAATATCAAATGACAAATTACGAAAACAAATTGGAATTCAAGTGAGTCTATTTCCATCGAAAAATCAACTGATATAAGAGACATGGAAATAACTAAACAAGAAAATATTGGACGTGGCAATCATGGAAGTTTAAATCATAGAATAACAAACACAAGTCAGTTATTCAGAATGCATTACCACGATTCTTTGAATTCACTAAAAATGCATTTATGTGACAAATACCTGATACTCCCCCTTAAATGTGGCATAACCTTTGAATGTTCGTCATGTGATGTGAATAATATGAATTAAAACGCACATGACATTCCTGCAAAATAGATTAGAAGGATTTTGGTATCCATCCTTTGTTGGATCCTTGACGGTTAGATGCCATATTATAGTGAGGACCGGTGATACTATAAGTACCATACCAATGAGATGCATATTTTCGGTCAACAAAATCATTCATACCACATGCAGAACAATAAATACAAGCATGAGAAAGTTGAAGCAACTGTTGAATTGAGTAAACTCTTAAAGGAAACATCACATTTTGTTCAACGGAAATATGAGAATTAAAGGCATCATGATTATGATTGTATGTTCTAACATGCGAGACTGAATTAAATTAATTTGTAGTTGATGTGCTTTCATTTGACCTTTTCACTACCCAAACTTGTTTGAACCTTTTTCTCTGACCATTTTTATTTGAAAAGTCATTAAAGTCATGGTCAGTAGAGCTTGAGTAGTAAGGATGTCTATATTGGGGTCGACCGGTCTGTTTCTGTGAACGTCTTTTGGTTTTGGAAGCATTGTTCACAGATCGGGATTTAGGTGCAGATGTAGAACATTCGCCCTTTTGAAATTTTACCAGTCGATCAACCGTTTTTGAGAGAAAATCGGTATGGCTTGGAAGAGGTTTATCGAATTCAAACTTCAAAAACTCCTCATCTGAACAAATCTTAGAATTCATGAATGTTGAAAAATTAATTTCACTTTCGGGTGGAACACCAGTAGATGAAGGAGGTGAGGAACAATTAGGAACGGTGTTTTGCAAAGAATCGGTTGCGGAAGCCTTTTGAAAATCAGAGTTTAGATTTATTGGCAAACATATTACTTGAGGTTCTTTTCCTTTTCTTGAAGAGATTTTGCCTATAAAAGCCTTACAGGAAGATGTATCTGATGAGTTGGAGGAAGGTTCAGACAGAGTGACTTTCTTGTATTAAAGTCGGTCAAACTTCTTTTGAAGTTCGCCCTTACTAACTTGCTCTTGCGTCACTTCTGTTGCCAAGGAAAATAGTTTGGATGTGAGATGATTGATTTCTGGCTTAAGAGCTTCCTTTTCCTCACTAGACACAGTTTCTGTTTTTGTAGAATTGAAATTCTCAAGTTTAAGTAAAAGTTCTTGTTTTTCCTTTTGAAATATAGTCCTTTCCTGTTCAAGTGACTCCTCTAACTCGACTATTTTCATTTCCAAAAGAAGATGAGGAAAGTAGCGTTTAAACTCGTCCGTCTCTGTTTTAGTTTCAGTTGTTGGGGCCTCATCCTTGTTAGAGGAATCCTTGGGCTTTGCAACTTTGTAGTCGTCAAAGTAGTCATTCGAAAGGTACTTGGATTTCTTTTTCTTATAAGAGGTGTTAAGAACTTCGTACGCAAAAGGTAATTGCATTTTAGTTGTATGTTTGCGTTTATATTCCCCAGTTTCCTCTTCCTTCTCCTCGAGAGGTCCCGTCCATTTGATTTTATATTCGGGATATTTTCTATCGAAGCCAAATAAATTAAACTCGTATAGAGTAGGCCTCATTGTCAAAACCTTTTTCAAATAATGTGGGTTGTCGTACCCAATTCCCCATTCTTTGTTAAAACAACTGAATTCCTGGGGTTTGTTTAGATGGATCGTTTGATCGGTTTGACCTCGTTTGTTGAGTTTAAGCTCAAGATTTGTTATTTTCGAAATATGCTCTTTGATTTGTATTTAAAGAGAAGAGCATTGATAGACAATCTCAGCTTTGTCATTCTCACACTGATCAAGCTTTACGTTTAA
Organism: Saussurea involucrata; assembly: GCA_033807775.1. NCBI lineage: Eukaryota > Viridiplantae > Streptophyta > Magnoliopsida > Asterales > Asteraceae > Saussurea > Saussurea involucrata. The sequence continues at coordinate 49,581,229 of CM066317.1, read as the reverse complement.
ATCAGTTATTTTGGCCCTTAAGTCCTTTGGTGGTATCGAAAGATTTGCACACTTTTATTTTAAATTAGTATTATCGGACTTAATCCTTTCTGTGATTCTCTTTTGAACATCTACCTTTTCTTTTAAAGAGGTTATTTCAAGCAGTTGTTCATGTGAGGTAGCTTTGCATGAATCTACTCTTTGAATAAGCAAATTCATCTGATCTATTAAAGCTTGATGGATAGGAATACATACCTAACAAGAATCACCGAGATTTGGCGGAGGAGAATGGTTGCCCATGAAGAACATGTGAGCATCAGCATCTTCAATATCACTTTCTTCGTCAAATCGAGTTAACCAGTAGTCATCTTCAACCATCAATGCCTTACCAACTTCTTTCTGTTGGGCTAAGAGTAGCTTTTCTTTGTAGTACTCCACGTTGCGAACTACAGGCTTTTGGCAGTCCTTAGCAAAATGGCCCATTTTGCCACAGTTGTAGCACGTGACTGGCTCGTCTTTGTTATTTGCTTTGGGCTTGCGTTCTTGCTTCTCCTTGTGATCCGAATGCTTGTGCTCATCATATGTTCTCTTTCCTTCGTACTTGTCCTTGTAATCGTGACGCTTGTTGGGAGTGGTAGAGTAGCGCTGATTTTTTGAAGAAGGTTTCTTGAAGAAAGTCTTCTTTTAGAAGGACTTGGAAATCAAAGCCACAGCTTTCTATATATCTGTAAGCTCTGGGTCAGAATCGCTTTCCTCAGATTCTTCATCTTCTGGTTCAGACTCACATGACACTTGAGCACTTTTGGAATTATGGCTGGATGACTTACCACGTTTGTCAGTTACTAGTGTGAGGGGATCAACTTGAGGCTTAGAAGATGGTTTCTGAGTGCTCATTATCTCCATGTCTTCGTCCTCGTCTTGCATGAGCATTTCATTCCGCTCATTGATTGGAACGTTCTCGATTAGATGATTGTGTCTGATGTGGGAGACAAAGGTTTTCCACTCTAGCAGAAGGTTATTCAAGAACTTGAGGCCATTCTCAGTATTGGATCGGGTGATCTTGTTTTTTTGGAGCTCGTTCAGTAGAAGGCAAAATCGTTCGTATGCTTGAGTCAACGATTCACCCTTTCGGTGCTTGAACCCGTCATATCGAGTGATGCAGCTGTTCAACTTCAACTGATTTCCAACTTTGCTGCATCTCATCATCTTTGCAACTTGATCCCACATGCCTTTTGAAGTTTCTTTAAAGCTATCGATTGCAGTGTATATCACGTTTGGCAGACTCTGAACCAGATATCTCTTGGGATGCTTCTCCCCGTTGTATCTGTTCTTCTCATCGTCAGTCATCATGGCATACGTCTTTGGTTTTTCCTGTTCTTGAGGACCTTCGGCTTGGGCTGGAATAGTTTGCATCAGAGTCTCCTCGGGGCCTTCAATGAGTGCTTTCCAGATGTACTCGAAGTTATCCTTGTACTCGATAAAGATCAGAAATCTATCTCGCCATTGTGTGTATTCAACTCGATGTAGAATCGGAGGCTTGGAGTCGGTACCGATAGCAAGAGCGTTGCGAGACGTGTTGAATTATGCACTAATATGATCTTCAGACAGTAGTGTCGATTCATGGTTGAGACTAAACGCAAGGAACTAAGAGTGAAAGTCCTAACGCAAGATCTAGAAGTGACTTGAACTTAACAGGTAAAATTAACTAACACAGTAAAATTACCTGGATAGGAATCCGGATAGAAGTATCCGGATCGGAAGGGTCCAGATCTATGTAGAGTGTGTGAAGTGTCCGAATAAGGAGGTTACCGAATGAAATAGAGTTACCGGAAACAATACTTGTCGAATGAAAAACAGAGTTACCGAAAACAATACTTATCGAATGAGATGTCCGGAAAGTAGGAGTGTCCGATCAAACTTACCCGGGAACCATGGTCGTCCGGATACAATTGTAATCCGGATAAGTTACTGGATATGAGAAAATTACCGGGAAGTACGAACAACCCGAATAAGTTACCCGGATGAACCTTCCGGATACAAGGGACTTTACCGGAAACAATTAGCAATTCGGATGTATTCGTCCGGATAGTAGTGAGAAAAGGAAACTTACCCGAAAAAGATTAGGAACTTCGGGACACTGCGGCTGCTCGATAAAATCGGATCAGGGTTCGATTAGGGTTGCTCAATTTCACTCCTGTAAAGTTAGATTTCGACCAAAAACCAAAAACAAATAGACCCAAATCGATTTCTAAGCAAAATAACTCGATTTTGATGAAAATTTTGAAGCTTTTTCAAGAACAGAGACCAAAAACTAGGAAAACAATTTTTCTTAAGAAATCACTCAAAGGATCGCTTTAAGTTCTAAATTTTTTCAGAAACACTAATAAGGCTATTATGAGACGATTGTGACTAGTAGAATCAATCGATTTTGACAGAACCACAAGAATGAGAGTTTAGAACACAAAGGCAGTCGGCAGAAACTTACCAGGATACCTTGAATCGAAATGTCTGTATGCTCGGATACCAATTGTGGATCCCAGATTAGTGCAATAACAATAGTAACAACGATCAATAAGCAATAATCAAGATTGATTTCAACTCGTCATTCATATATCATTCATTCAAGGAGTTTAACCATACAGAGGTTTTACAATACGTGTTGGAATGCTTATGAATGATTTCTCTCTGGCTTACCTAAAACTCACATAAAATAAGCTTTATATACCTAGGGCTTAAGCTTCAAGCCCATGGCCCATTAAGCTAAACTAAGCCCATTTAACAATTATAGGCTTTTACAAATATATTCTTTTCTTTATATCACTTTCTATTTTATAGGACATTTATGGTCCTAACACAATCACATCCAGAATCCTCTTGGCATCAGCAACAGATGCCCTTCTCATCGGTTTCTTGTATACAGAATCTGCAAGTGGGGTTAATTCATATATATCATTTATTTTCTCAGCAGAAAATGATACCTTGGTTCCTCTAACCTTCACTTCACTGCCCTTGGTGGCAGCCACCTCTGCATAAAAGTCTTTCACCCAGTCTATGTTGTGCTTGGATGGAACTTTGCACAACTCATCTCATCCTAACTCCTCTATCACCTACAGAATAAATGGTGATTTCTCCACTGCCGTGGGACCAACTCCCTTATCCAAATGACCATCCTTCCTCTTGAACATATCGTACTTCTCCTCTGCCTCCTCAGAACTGAACATCCTACCAACTCCCTTCTTGGAAACCAATACCACCTCATCATCGTCTTCTTCTACAACCTGCTCCTCCTCTATTGCTACATCACCTGTCCTGACCTCTTTTGTGGCATGCCTTGATGTTGAGGTCTGCCCTTTAGAGGCTGTTGATCCAAACCCTCAGTGATTTGATAATGACCCTCTCTTAAATACTTAGTGAAAATTGTAGGTAAACAATATGTATCAGAGTTTCACTATCGCTGATAAGTACTTAGACCTTACAGTGCCGCTGATAGGAACTCTCGCTCTGTAGATTAAACATTCAGCGAACACTGTTCACCATAATGCTCGGAGCATGTTCAGTCCTTATGGTGATCGCTGATAAGTTAGTTGTTTACTTATGATCCCTGAAGACAAGTTTCACGTCAACATAGGTTCTACGCTGAAGTCGAAGATCAAGCTCAAGAACCAGCGACAAGTCTCCTAATGAACTAATGCGGATCAGCGAAGACTCAGATTTGTCCACTGAACGTGAAGTATCAAGTACAAGACTTCAGCTATCGCTGAACTTTGTCATTCACTGATATAGAAGGATAGAGCGCTGAATCAACGAAAGCTGATCATGAAGTCCTCCGTATAAAGTACTTTTGTCTTAACCACCCTTGCAAGACTCCGTACGATATGTCAGAAAAGAACCTCCTTATTGTCTGAAATCGTACAACCACTCTGATACTACACTGTTCAAACATGCGGCTACTAAGGTTGTCTACAAAGGTCAATGACATACAACCAATGAGCTGCTGCCATGTGTAAAGTATAAACTGCCATGCATTAAATGCATGCAGTATATAAGAAGGACTCCAGCTTCATTTTTGAAGCACTCGAAAACTCTGGACGAGTCACTTGCTAACTCTGGTCAAGTCATCTTTCTTATCTTGAGATAGGTTATTATTAGTAATTTCCTTCTCTTTCATAGTGCAATAAACTTAGTGTTCCAACTTGTTTAGATTTAGGTTTATCCTTAATCTTGTTCAGCAACAAGCTGTAAATTGTTAATTAATTATCAATAAACAATTTAGAAAAGTAAAATCTGTGTGTTTGTATTCAACCCCCCCCCCCCCCCCCTTCTACAAACTTGTATAGCCATTCGGGACCAACAAGTGGTATCAGAGCAGATTTGTTTAATCTCATAAACAAGATTTAATCTATGCTAAGATTTCTCTTCCTTGCTATTTCTGAAAATGGCTACCAACACAAACACAAACTATATTGACAATGGTTCTCTTGAAAAACCCCCTAGATTCTCCAGAGATAATTTTAATCTATGGAAAAATAGGATGATTCTCTTCTTAGAAGGTGTAGACCCTACTATGCCTTATTATCTTGAAAACGGCCCATATATTCCTGTAAGAATTGATGTTGCAGTTCCAGCCGCTGAGAATAGACCTGCTATTGTAGAAAGGCTGATTCCTAAAGAAATTCATATGTGGACTGATGAAGATAAGAAGAAAGTGGCTATCGACACCAAAGCCAGATCCATACTCTCCATGGCTCTTCCTGACGAAGTCTACCATTCCATCATGAACCTGAAAATCTCAAAAGCTATGTGGGACACAATTTGTGTTCAGTATGAAGGTACTTCTGAAGTCCAGGACTCTCGAAAGATCAACCTGGTAAGACAGTACGAAAGCTTCATTTGTGGTAGGAATGAAACTCTCTCTGAAGTACACTAACGTTTTAACTGTTTAAAAATAGATCTGAAAACTGTTGGTAAGGAATATTCTAACTTTGAAGTGCTGACAAAGTTTTTAGAATGTTTACCTGAAAGCTGAGACAATTATTCTATGTGTCTCAAGCTGTCAAATGATCTAAAATCAATGACCCTTTCTACCTTATATGGCACGATGCTGAATCATGAGCAATCGAGTCATCTTAAGAAGAATCTTGTAAAAGATTCCAAAAGCACCCCTGTTGCTTTAATCTCAGAGGAACCTTCCACTCAGCGACCCTCGGTCACTATCACTTAGTTGGAGAGTAACTCTGAAAGGTCATCAGATTCTGAATCTTGATTCAGAATCTTTGGCTCTCCTCACTAAAAAGTTCAGGAGATTCGCCAAAAAGAATATGTTCAGAAAGAATAAACCTCTTTCCATTACTGACAAGCCAAGATCATCAGCTCCTGTTGATACGGCTACTGCTACTTGTTTTAACTGTGAAAAGATAGGACATTTCGCTAACGAGTGCAGGTCAAAGAAAGTCTCTAGACCCTCAGCTTTTCCCAATAAATACTTTATTCATAGGAATAGAGATGACAAATACACCAAGCTGAAAGAAAGGTATGCGAAGCTAAAAAGCTTTAAGAAGAAAGGCAAAGGCCTGATGGCTGACTATGATTGGGTTGACTCTGATGAGGAAGAATCATCTGACTCTGAAGATGATTCTTCAAAAGATGAGGAAGACAACTCTGACATTCCCTCTACATCAACCTCTGCTACTCAGGTATCACCTTCTTTCTTTACCAATATTGCAAATATTGATGAAGCTGATAGTTTTCGAAAGATCGATCTCTTGACTAGAAGTTTTTATGAGCCATGAATGGCAAAACTGTAGTTGAAAATCAAAACCTTGATCTCGCTGAACAGCTTAAAAACTGTCACCTTCAAATAGAAAATCTTTCTAAAATTGAAGAAGATTTTAAAGATCAAGTGCACTTAAATCAGCTAGTCAAAATCGAGCGCGAAGAAGCTATTGCTGCATTGAAAGCTGAAAAAACTACTGTTGATGGATGGTATAATTCCTCAACAAAGATCACTGAGATAATTAAGTCACAGATTCCCCTGAGTGATAAACGTGGTCTTGGTTACAAAGCTGATACTCTAGAACCAACCACTGATCGTTCCATGCTCTTATTTGGAACTTTCGTATCCTCAGTCGCTGATACTTCATCCTCTCAGTGTTCCTCTTCTCAACCGCCTATCCCTGAGGAAATTTCTACCTCTTCAAAAGGTAAAGAGAAAATGGTTTATCCAAAACCTTCCTCTGTCTTTAAAGATAAAGCTAAAGGATTTGCTTTTAACCAAAATCCTCAGAAGGGTATCTGTATACCTAAGCTGAATGCTTCTAAAGCTTCAGTGACCTATCCCTCTGGATCAAGGAAACAGATCTTTGGATCTACTCAGCGTAGATCTATTCATCGATCTACTCCTAGAATCAGAGTGGAGGTCTTTGGTAAGAAATCCGAAGAACTAAATGTTCCTCCCATTTCAAAAACCAATAGCTTATTTGGTGCTGGTCCTTCCAATTCAAAATCTAAAGCTCAACATGCAAATGGTCCTAGAACCATTTTTAGTTATAGGAAATGTTATCACTGTGGACTTACTGGTCATATTTCTAGTAAGTGCCCCACAGCCACCAAAGCTGAAAAGATAGCTAAGGTGAAGATCATTGCCCCCAAGGCAAAGAAGACCACTGAGGTTAAGAAATTAACCAAAGTGAAGAATGACAAAGCTGAATCTTCAAATGCTGCGAAGACCGCTGAACCTTCCATTCCAACTACTCCCACTGACTAATGTGTACACATGGTTAAGTGGGTACCCAAGAAACACTAATCTTCCTTTGTAATGCAGGTTAATAAGGGTATCTCGTATCTCGATAGCGGATGCTCTAGACACATGACTGGAAAGAAAAGCCTGCTCGCTGAATACAAGGAAGAGAAGGGCCCCTCTGTGACTTTTGGTGGAAATGGAAAAGGACATACCCGAGGGTTTGGTGTACTCTCAAATGGTACAACAACCTTCAAAAGAGTCGCATATGTTGAAGGTCTGAAGCATAACTTTCTAAGCATCAGCCAGCTTTGCGACATGGATAACAAGGTAATCTTTACCTGCTTTGTCGCTGACAAAAAGGAGAAGATAGCTCTCAGCGGTTATCATTTGGAAAATGTTTATGTAATAAACATGGACTCAACAACCACTGAGAACTCCTGTTTCTTCTCAAAAGCCTCATCTGATGTCAACTGGCAATGGCATAAGAGGCTCTCTCATCTAAACTTCAAGACACTTAACACTCTTTCTTCAAAAGAGTTAGTCACTGGTCTACCTCAGCACTCATATGCCAAAGAGTCCTTATGTTCAGCTTGTGAGAAAGGCAAGCAGACCAAAGCAAGCTTTAAGTCAAAGCAACTCTCCTCAGTGTCATCTCCTCTACAACTTCTCCATATGGACTTGTTTGACCCTGTTAACAAACAATCCATCGCTGGAAAGAAATATACACTGGTCATAGTTGATGAATTCTCTCGACATACATGGGTTATGTTTCTCCGTTCTAAGAGTGACACCCCTGAAGAACTCATCACCTTTGTTCGGAAAATGGAAACCCTGAACAACTTGACCGTTCGCTCAATAAGGAGTGATCATGGGACTGAATTCAAAAACAATTCTCTTGATTCCTTCTTTGAGAGTAAGGGTATTTCTCACAACTTTTCTTCAGTGAGAACACCGCAACAAAACGGAGTCGCTGAAAGAAGAAATAGAACAATTATTGAAGCTTCACGTTCAATGCCCAGCGATTCTCACCTGCCTACTCAGTTTTGGGCAGAAGCTGTCAACACTGCTTGTTTTACGCAAAACAGGTCGCTGATAGTCAAAAGATTCAATAAAACAGCCTATGAACTTTTTCATAGGAGAAAGCCTTCAATTAGCTTTCTTCACATCTTTGGATGTCAGTGTTTCATACTAAACAACAGAGATGCCCTTGGAAAGTTTGATCCTAAGGCTGATGATGGAATCTTTCTTGGATATTCTTCAATATCCAAAGGCTTCAGAGTCTTCAATCAAAGAAGACAAACTGTAGAAGAAACTATTCACGTCACTTTTGACGAATCCCGTTCAGCGAACTCTAACCGTCTGCTGATACTGAAGTACTGAATAAAATGGATGTTTTCTAATCTTGGTGATTCAGAAGATATTCCCACTCCTCATACTCATACAGTTGAAGATGATAGTCCTACTATCATCCCAAACATGCAGAATAGTGAAGCTGAAACATCATGGGTCTCAGTTGTTCCTTTAAACACTATACCTGTTTCTGAACCAAATGTTTCAGACATTCCATCTACTTCTCAGCAATCAGCGAATGAAATGACATCTGCACCTACTCCTCTTTTAGCTGATATACCAGAAGCTGCCGAAGCCTCATCTTCATCTCCTCCAGTTCAATTTAAGTCAGCGACTTATGCTCCTGCTTAGCGATGGACTGTAAATCACCCAATTGATCAAATTCTTGGTGATCCAAACGCTGGTGTTCAGACTCGACGAAGTGCAGGTAATAGTTGTTTATTTGTTAACTTTATTTCTCTGATGTAACCAAAGAAAATAGATGATGCCCTCAAAGATCCAAAATGGGTCAGCACCATGCAAGAAGAGCTGACTGAATTCGAAAGAAACAAAGTTTGGAAACTTGTTCGAAGACCAACTGACAAGACAATGATAGGCACTAAATGGGTCTATCGAAACAAGTTGGACGAACATGGAACTGTAACCCGCAATAAGGCTCGACTTGTTGCTCAGGGATACATACAAGAGGAAGGCATAGATTACGACGAAACATTTGCTCCAGTAGCAAGACTAGAATCTATTCGTCTATTCTTAGCATACGCTGTACACAAAGACTTCAAAGTATATCAGATGGATGTTAACTCAGCGTTTCTAAATGGAAAGCTGAATGAAGAAGTCTATGTGGAACAACCTCCAGGATTCTCAGATCCTAAGCGTCCGGGTTATGTTTACAAACTGGATAAGGCACTTTATGGCTTAAAGCAAGCTCCTCGTGCATGGTATGACACTCTCTCTACTTATCTCCATATTGAAAAATTTGAGCGTGGTAAAATCGATAAGACTCTATTCTTCAGAAAAGTAAAAGGTCATATTATTCTTGTTCAGATATATGTTGATGACATTATATTTGGTTCTACTACCCCTGACCTTTGTACTCGTTTCGCTGGTAGAATGAAAGAAGAGTATAAAATGAGCATGATGGGTGAGCTAACATATTTCCTTGGTCTTCAGATAAAGCATAATGAAAAAGGAACTTTCATTAATTAGGGAAAGTATGTTAAAGATTTGCTGAAGAAATTCGATTTAACTCAGAGTTCATCTATGAAAACCCCTATGGCACCACCGCTGACACTAGATAAGGATACTAATGGTATTCCTGTTAATGTCACGCTGTACCATGGGATGATCGGCTCTCTTTTGTATCTTACAGCTAGCCAACCCGATACTATGTACGCAACCTGTTTGTGTGCACGATATCAAGCTGACCTAAGGAATCTCATATGATCGCTGTAAAGCGAATTTTTCGATACCTTAAGGGTACTGCGAACCTAGGTCTTTGGTATCCCAAATACTCAGGGTTTGATCTAACCGCCTATTCAGATAGTGATTTTACAGGTTGCAAATTGGATAGGAAAAGCACCACAGGAGGCTGTCAGCTCCTGGTGGAAAGCTGGTGAGTTGGACAAGTAAAAAGCAAAACTCAGTGCCCACCTCCACAGCTGAAGCTGAGTATGTAGCCGCTGGAAGCTGTTCTTCTCAGGTCTTGTGGATGAGATATCAACTACTAGACTATGATCTACAGTTCTCAAATATTCCAATCTATTGCGACAGCACAAGTGCCGTCGCTATAGCCAACAATCCAGTGTTACACTCAAAGACGAAACACATCGAAATCATGTATCATTTTATCAGAGATGATGTGATGAATGGTGATATAGAACTTCACTTTATCCCAACTGATTATCAGTTAGCTGATCTGTTCACAAAACCTCTTGATGAGACAAGATTCAACTTTCTCATCAGCAAGCTTGGAATGCTGAACTTTGAAGAGTAAAATCTTCAGCGGTTCACATTTGATCAGCGATAGGATAAAATCAACTTGTATAACCCATTCTATCATTCTCTCTCTGAATAACCTTGATTCGCTGATATCAAGGTATGTTTTTCTCTCACTGACAATCGCATGTAAATGCAAGATTTCAAGACAAATTGCATCGCTGAATATCTCTTCCTTAATCAGCGATACTTTGAAATTTCTAAAACCAACACTGATATTTCTATTCAGTGCTTCATGTTTTCAAAAGTGTCCCTGAGCTTTCAAAACCTCACAGACATCCTAAAATATGAAAGGACATCCGTGACATCTTTGCAACGGATAAGCCCTGGCACGTTCTTTTTCTGACACACGTTTGCACATTTTCTTTACCTTCCAATCAAATGCAAACACGTGTCCGTGTCATGATGAAAAACTTTCCCGCTCGAGTTTCTCTCTCTCTCTAATCTCACTATATAAACACATTTTGGGTTTATATTTTTCCTTTACGCGAAAAAACTTCTCCTCCAAGCAAGAAAACTACTGTTGCATTTTTGCTCTCAAGTTTTCAAGAACTCATCTTCTTCTTCTTCAACGAACCAGGTTAATATTTCTTTTATTTACCTGATTCTTAAAACTTGTTAATGATCTTCTCATTGTTTTTACAAGATCAAACTAAAGAACTTTTTCAAATGAAATCATTTCTTTCATGGTTTTATGAACACAACCTTTCATGGTTGTTCTTCAAGTTTAAACGCAAATATCTTAAACTTGTTCTTCATACGTTTTTCCAGAATCCTAATCCTCAAAGGAAACTGGAAAACAAGACTTTTTATTGGGTTTGCATTTCTTTTTCAAAAACAAGAAAACCCTAATCTTCATTAAGACATTTTTGTCTGAATGAAATGGACAAAATTCGAACCATCTTATTGGAAAATCTTTCCACATTAAGATTATTCCTATTTGTTATATCTTTGGTTGAACTGATAATACAGAAATGGCATCTGATGATATTCCTACTGCTAAGAACACGGCTGCTGCTGAGAAACTGGAAACCACCAAGGCTCCGAAGGTCAAGTTCACGCTTGAGGAACTTGATTGGACAAAAACAAACAATCTATATGCGCTTTTCGAGTTTCCTCCTCGAAAGCAAGTCACACATCTGAATGATGCTGTGAGATTCCTCAAAACCGGTTGCCTCTTGATGGAACCCAGATATAACAAGTAACAATAATTATAGCAATAATCTTTGTATATGATTGATAAAGAGGAGTTTACAATATAAGAGTTAAGAACAACTCACTCTTGAAGCTCTCTTTCTCTCTCTGCGTATGACTCTTTCAAAATGGAGGCTTGACCTAAAATTCTCTAAGACAATACTTTATAACCAATACAACAATTAGTTATTTACACTTTTAGCCCTTGACACTCAACAAATACAAATAAGTCCTTGACACTATTTCTTTATAAAACATTCATATAAATTAGGGGCTAATTAAAGCTAACAATCTCCCCCTAATGTTTTATAAAGAAAGCATCATCTTGTAGTCTCCCCCTTGCTTTCTTTAGAGGCGTTGGAGTGTCAATCTTCAAGTCTTTTGAGAGTCTTCTTTTCCTGATCTTCCACAATGTCAGTTGCTTTAGTTCACCCTTAACTCCCCCTTGATCTTTGCCTACTCCCCCTTGAATGTTGCTTTACTTTTCAGATCCCAATTATCTCCCATAGATTAAACTCAAACAATCAGAGAACGATTTGATGTGCGGAAGCTTGAATAACCAGTTTGAGTAATAACTGATGGTAGATAAACAGCTAGGAGATGAAGAGTAGCGAACACATTCGGCTCATGAGAATCTGCATTAAAGAATAAGTAACCAGGGGTAATCATCTAACACAAAAGCACATAGCAACTGTTATCACAACAATTAAAATAATTGTGTGGCCTATGTTCAGAGTTGACAAATATGAAGCTCTGATAGGACTTCCAGTTATCATAGAAGTAAAATTATAAAAATTAAACTTCTCAAACTGTTCTGGCAATATCGCATAGATATGCATGTGGAATCACAAAGATTTGTGATATTGTGTGGAAGAAAATAGAATGTTATCTATTAAGCTCAAATGTGTGTAAACTGTTTGGACAAAACATGTATCCACATACTCAATGTGCATGAGTGAAGTGTGAAGGTGGGGCAACTTTCCTTCTTTTCAATATCCAACCTTCCAAAGAAAGATCAGATAGCATATGTGTTGCTTCCCCGTGGAAAAGTGAAACAGTTCCTTGTGGAGAAGGAAGTGAGTAACTGGTGGGGTTAAGACAAGAGTTGGCATGGGCTCACTGCCTGTTTCAATGACAATCACCAAAAATTTGTGATAAATCAGAAATATGGTTTGCCCGACTCAGAAAATAGATGGTGCAGAGTTGTATAATTCTTTTGACTCTGTTCTCACACCCTCTTTCTTTTTATCATGTAGCTCACATCTAACCAAACTCTCTTTTTAAATTTTACCTCTTAAGCACAATGAGAAAAACTCATATAGTTATCTCCCCCACTCTTTGATGTAGACCCTTCACCTCTCAAACACTCAAGGTTTACTTCTTTGGTAGGAAACACAGGTTTAAGTGATCCATAGAAGTTCTATAAAGTTCACACATTGATCCCATGAAATTGTTGTCCTAGAGGTTGGATTGTTCCACACACTGACTACTTGTAGTCTCAGAAAACCATTTAAAATCCAAACTTCTATAGCAGATAAAACATTTTGGCATGTAGAAGTGGTTTGACCATTTGAAAGAGGTTTTATCATTCTAAAGATGGCCTTTCTCTAAAAATGATGATGAGTTTAAAGGTTTAGAAATTTTACCTTTACACGAACATGGTCAGATCTGATTTGTTTTCTCCCCCTCAAACTGAGCAGTAAATTTCATTTAAGATCGATTTGAAATCAGATATCCTATAAGAATCAGAAAGTGTTGGTAATCATCTTTGATAATTACACATTTGTTAGGAATATCCAACAGCACAAATTCGAATCTGTTTGGCTCTGATACCAATTGATGGAACCCAGATATAACAAGTAAAAATAATTATAGCAATAATCTTTGTATATGATTGATAAAGAGGAGTTTACAATATAAGAATTAAGAATAACTCACTCTTGAAGCTCTCTTTCTCTCTCTGCGTATGACTCTTTCAAAATGGAGGCTTGACCTAAAATTCTCTAAGACAAGACATTATAACCAATACAACAATTGGTTATTTACACTTTTAGCCCTTGACACTTAACAAATACAAATAAGTCATTGACACTATTTCTTTATAAAACATTCATATAAATTAGGGGCTAATTAAAGCTAACACCTCTCCACAGCCCTGACCATAACACCCCCTGCTCATCAGCTACTACTATCTCAGTTCTGGTATTCTGCCAGACACACTTAGCTACCATCAGCCAAAGACCCCACAAAGAAAATCGATTGCATCCTCTGTGACACTGATTTGGGCACCATAAAAATCACCCCTGCCATTATCTGAAAAGCACTGAGCCTTCCCATCGCCACTAAAGAAAAACCCTTTGTTTCTCTCCCTGACCACAAAAAACACGCTGATAGGGAAGCCATCACTGCATTCTTTGATTTAATGGGTTATGTATGCGAAACTGGAAGGGACAAGAAGCCTGAGAAGAAGTTGAGCCTCATCAAGAAGTCAAAAATGCCCAGCGAGATGAACTTCATCTTCGCACACTTGATAAGCTGCATGACTGCAAAGACTGGCTCATCTGATCAAGCTGCTCAACCTCAGCAAGCAATGGGCTATGCATTGCTGAAGGGTCTTCATGTTGACTGGGCATCAATAATCTACGATGATCTAGTGCTCAAAGTAGACTCTGTCGCTGACCGACCATCATGGGTTCCATATCGAAGATTCATCAGCGTTGTTTTCCAAACCGGCCTGAAGGACAACTACCCGAAAGTAGGAGACCTGAAACTCTCTCAGGTTGGCCCTAAGGTACTCGACTTCAAGCCAGTGGAAAACGAGGTACGTCTCTCTACTCTCTTAACTATTCTCAATCCTCCTTCTTCTACTTCTGCAGCTCACTCAGTGGACAAACCCACCGCTGATACCCAAGCTGCAACCTCCACTCCTTCTAGAAAAAGGAAACACTCTACTACCCAACTTGGTTCCAAAAGAACTAAGAAAACCAAGGAGCAACCCCAGCAATCTCATGCTGAATACTCCTCAGCTCATCTTGAAGAGCTGAAGGAAAGTTCAGTGGTACGCTCTGCCACAGCTAAACAAGCCACCCTTTCCATCCCAGCTTCAGCGTCTCTAAACGCTGAAGTTATAAACTTGGAATCGACCCAACCTCCTTCAGTCTCTCTACAGACTGAAGAAGTGATTCTCAGCGGATTCAACGCTGAACCCCGCACCCAACCAACTTTCTCAACCTTCGCTTCTCTCTCTACTCCATTGGACTCTAATCCAGTTTTCACCACGACCACTAGAGCAACCGTCATTCTTCTAGAAGCTAAAGCTGATACTTTTCAAGGAATGATGGATGCAGGACCTGCAGGAATGTCCATGCGTACACACACTCTAGCTGAAGACATGGAACTCTTTTCAGGACACATAAGTTTTGAGACTTCACCAACCCTCCTGCAGGTATACACCAACCCATATACACTGTAACTAAACCCAAAACTTCTGAGCTTTCCTTTGTTCATAAGTACTTATCTGTTACAGGTCCTAATTTGGGAGACATCAACGCATCTCTGAAGAACTTGGATACAAAGCTGACAGGTCTAACCACTACTCTCTCAGACAACTCTTCAGCTGTAACAAACGCTAGAGAGAATCTCAACAAGCTGACAAAAGTGGTTGAACAGAAAGCCTCCAAAGATGATTTGGAGAAGGTTGATGGTACTCTCAGTGACTTTGCCAAAGTTCTTGCTAACATCTACACAGACTACACCTCTCTCAAAACAACAGTTCAATCCATGTCCAGCGAGTTCATAACACTGAAGACATCGGTTGGAAATCTTCAGGGAGAGATGACTGCTGTAAAGACTGACGTAAGTTCAGTGAAGACAATGGTACAGCAGTTCCTGAATCACATGACCGCCCCTGCCCCTGCACCTTCGTATTTTACTCCGGCGGATCATGCTGAACTTTTCAAGACCACTCCTGCTATTACTGGCCTAGAAGACAGAGTAGCAGCGATTGAAAATTATATTGGGATCCCTGGCCAAGAAGACAGGGAACCAACGCCATCTGCTGAGACATCACATTCCTCCCCCACT
The DNA here is from genome assembly GCA_033807775.1 of Saussurea involucrata. Taxonomy (NCBI): domain Eukaryota; kingdom Viridiplantae; phylum Streptophyta; class Magnoliopsida; order Asterales; family Asteraceae; genus Saussurea; species Saussurea involucrata. The sequence continues at coordinate 49,565,889 of CM066317.1, read as the reverse complement.
TATCATGAGGAAGGAGGGGAGAAGAACTCTGAAGACCTTCCCCATGATGAATCTGTCGAGGGGGAGAAGACTGAAGACCTTTCCCTTACTGAAGAGGGTAAGAAGACAAATGAAGAAACAACTGCTGGACCTCAGGGAGATGAAAACCCTGAGGGAACCGAGAAGCTTACCTATGTATCTGAGGGGGAGCAACTCGAAGAAGCTGCTGAAGAATCTGAATCGATAGCTGAAGATGAAGAAGCCGTCGACATCTCTAACGATGAACCATCATCCAGTGATAAGGGTGATGATGATGATGACTCCTTTATCGTGAAGCCTGCTCAGAGAACTACAACTCTTAAAGGGATCTTGATAAACGAACCTTCAGGGGAGCGGACCAAGACAAAGCCTTCAGCGTCTGAAGCTGAAAAGGGCAAAGGAAAAAGTGTCGCTGAAGACGATGAAAACCTGATGATCTTGCTTCAAAAGCCAGTTCGTCAGATACAATACATCTTACTTCCTTACACTGCATCCCTCCTCTATCTATACACATTATCAGCTCTACTCTCCATAAAAAGCCTATACACTTAAACCCATCTCTTTTCTCTGTTCTACCCAAGTTCTTATTCGTAAGATCGCTGTGTTTCAGCTAGTCCTCTCCCCTGCTTAAGGATTCTAAAGTACAACCAGCTCCCAACGCTGAAGAAATAATCCCAGTCTTGGATTTGATCTCTGAGACTGATGAACCTGAAGAACAGCTGCTCTCTCACAAAAACAGACCTTCCTTGGCTCCTCTAAAGCTGAGTGAAGAGGATCAGAAAAAGAGAGATGCAATGATCAAGAGATTCGAAGATCAACGAATCATCCTGAAGCGTGATCAACTTCCTTCTATTCCTCCAAAGTTCAGACTTTCACAAAAGGAATACAAGGATCACCTCAGAGCTGAACGTCTACTCGCTGAAAGAAGGGAAGCTGAAGAAAAAGACAAAGAACTCGCCATCCAGCTTACTCAAGAATCAGTCGAAGACCCCAAGCTGAAACGAATTCCCATTCAAGTCCAACGTCAGCTATGGGAAGACGCCAAGAAGATCGTTGAAGAAAAGAGAAATGTGTCTCAATCTACTTTAATCTGGGGCAAAGAAAAGGTACACTTCAGATATCGACCTACCAGAATCAACAAGGTACATATCACTGGAAAATCAACTCTCAAAGTTTCAATCGCTGAAATCGAGATATTCAGAGAAAACGGACAGTACGAAAAATTCTATGCTGAAGCCATCATGAAGTACGGTCTCTCTGAATGGTTGGAGATCATATTAGCCATCCAGAAGTTTCAATCTAAGTACAAGGATCATTTCGAAAAGCTGATAAATAAACAGATCGACTTAGTCTCTTCTTATGTGGATATTCCTCCTCCCCCTCCTCTCGCAAATCAGAAAAGAAGGGCCTCTGCAAAGAAAAATTCTAAACCTTCAGACTCAGGTCCTCTTATACGGAATGAAACAGGTATTATTTTTTCTCGTGTTGATGTTCTTGGTCCAGAACCTGACCTTTCCATACTTGACACATCTCTTCCTCCTGATGAGACTTTCATCCCTGGGAAAGTCATAAGCAAACCTTATGGGATATTCTTTATTGACTATGGTGGACGACAACGTTTTCAACGTATCTCTGAGCTTCCCATCACTCCAATTGAACAGCTGAAAGATCTCATCTACTGGTGTGAATTCAAACGCGACATTCAGGCACGTCATCTTAAACCCTTGATTTTTGAAGAAGCTCTGAACAAAAGGAATCAAAGAGTAAATGTCCCTGACTGGATAATTCCAACATCAAAGACCCTTGATGAACTTCTCATTAAGGAAGAACCTCTATAAGCTGATAGGATCGCCTTATTCTTCTATTTTATCAGTTATTCTTTTGTACTTGTAATTTATTTCGCTTGTACTTGTAATCTTTCCACTTTCCTTTGTAATCTGATACGAAGTTTAAAGAAAGATTTCAGCGAAAGTACTTTACTCCATCAGTACAGAAAAGATCCCAGAAAACAGTAAAAGGAACAAATATTTTATGAGTTCTTTTTATCCTTATGATTTCATTAAATAGCAATTTTCTCTGTTGCTATGTCATAATCAAATTAGGGGAGATTGTTGATCCAAACCCTCAGTGATTTGATAATGACCCTCTATTAAATACTTAGTGAAAATTGTAAGTAAACAATATGTATCAGAGTTTCACTATCGCTGATAAGTACTAAGACCTTACAGTACCGCTGATAGGAACTCTCGCTCTTTAGATTAAACATTCCGCAAACACTGTTCACCATAATGCTCTGAGCCTGTTCAGTCCTTATGGTGATCGCTGATAAGTTAGTTGTTAACTTATGATCCCTGAAGACAAGTTTCACGTCAACATAGGTTCTACGCTGAAGTCGAAGATCAAGCTCAAGAACCAGCGACAAGTCTCCTAATGAACTGATGCGGATCAGCGAAGACTCAGATTTGTCCACTCAACGTGAAGTATCAAGTACAAGACTTCAGCTATCGCTGAACTTTGTCATTCACTGATATAGAATGATAGAGCGCTGAATCAACGAAAGCTGATCATGAAGTCCTCCGTACAAAGTACTTTTGTCTTAACCACCCTTGCACGACTCCGTACGATATGTCAGAAAAGAACCTCCTTATTGTCTAAAATCGTACAACCACTCTGATACTACACTGTTCAAACATACGGCTACTAAAGTTGTCTACAAAGGTCAATGACATACAACCAATGAGCTGCTGCCACGTGTAAAGTATAAACTGCCATGCATTAAATGCATGCAGTATATAAGAAGGACTCCAGCTTCATTTTTGAAGCACTCGAAAACTCTGGACGAGTCACTTGCTAACTCTTGTCAAGTCATCTTTCTTATCTTGAGATAGGTTATTATTAGTAATTTCCTTCTCTTTCTTAGTGCAAGAAACTTAGTGTTCCAACTTGTTTAGATTTAGGTTTATCCTTAATCTTGTTCCGCAACAAGCTGTAAATTGTTAATGATTTATCAATAAACAATTTAGACAAGTAAAATCTGTGTGTTTGTATTCAACCCCCCCTCCCCTTCTACAAACTTGTATAGCCCTTCGGGACCAACAGAGGCCCTAGTGTTTCTCTTAGTGAATGGCTTCTTGGTAGCAGTAGTCTTGACCCTGCCCCCTTTCTTGCTTACACTTTTCTTCTTTTTTTCCAACCATGTCCTGTACAGTAGGATCCCCAGCCTCATTCTCTGTATTCTCGCATTCAGATGTGCCCTCTACCACACCGGTGATGATAATCTCCTCAATATCCCTTTCTTCGTCCTCCCTTCTGGTATGTTCAACATTTTCTTGATTTAAAGGATCTAACAGACGATCCAGTGCATTATCTTGGAGGATTTGTTGGACATGGTGGTGGTGGTGGTGGTAGTGTCTAACACATAAACAGGGGATTCTGAGAGTATCACATTTGTTTTGTTTGGGGAGGGTTGGTTTGTATTTTGCTGTGAGGGTAGTAGGTTCATATCAAACCTCTCATGGGTTCTAACCCTCAAAGAATCAGTTTGATCTTGAGCATTATGAAAAAATAGAGGAATCCTCCTCTTGGGCCATAGGGGTGTTTCGATTGGTGATATTGAGGTCTAAAGAACGTTGGGTAGTCCTTTCTTTGTAGGTCTCGCCATTATCAGTGGTTGGTTGGTTCTCGGGTTTATTCACAGAGGTTTCACGATCAATGGCTTCTAGAATGGTGTCCTCAGAAGAAGAAGTAGGAGAAGGAGGGGCAGTGGATTTACCTTTCCCTTTTCCCTTCTCTTTTTCAGCAATCTTAAGTCGTTTGGTCGTTACCGACGAAGGTTTTGGTGACCGGAAAACTACACCAGTCGGCTTCTTCTTCGAAGTAGGTTGTTTCTTCTGAGTAGAGGACCGAGTGGTCATTCTTTGGTAAGTAACGGAGTGGTTTTCTGAGGGGAATATCCTTTCTTCTCTTTGGTTGCCATGGAAATCGATGGTGAGATGGTGAAACACTCAAAACCATCTCTATAAATGAGAGGGAAGGTGGGGAGTCGGTTTCTAAAAACCAAAACCGCCCAAAGTGGTTTTGTTGTATTTTCAAAATGGTTTGTGGGTCTTTTAGTTACAAATGAACTAAAATAAAACCAAATTAATGAAATGGTTAGGGTTAGGGTTTAGATGTGAAATTTTATTCCTTAAAGTAAAAGAGGGTACTTGATGTAGAAGTCTAGGTAAACATTGTCATAATTACTTCTAAGTGTCATGATAACATTAAAAAGTAGTGAAATGACAAATACTTTTTCAATACCGAGTATTGTATTTTAAAAACCAAATTTTCTTTTAAAAACAAAAGATTCCCTCCTTTAATTTAAAAGAATACATCATAAACCTTATTGTCTTTTTTTTTTCTTTTCAAAAATTATTTTTATTAACCAAGACAGTGGGTCCTATCCGAATTCTACCTCAGTTATGCTGCAACATCTACCATTCTTTCACCCACTTGTGATTTCCTGCACAGTACCACACATATTAATTATACATGCACTACTAAAATTAAAAACACCATTTATATATGTACATTGGACTGTTGGGACTCCTTGGACAAAAGGATTATTGAGGTTGGAGTTGCACTACAGAGGTTGACCCTGTAGTTGCTGCAGCATCCCGGTAAGATTTAATCCTTTGTCCATTGACCTTAAAAGATGATCCACTATTTGGATCAATTAGTTTGACAACTCCATAAGGAAAAACAATTTTGATTTCAAAAGGTCCAGTCCATTTGGACCTTATCTTTCCAGGAAAGAATTTAAGTCTTGAGTTGAACAACAAAACTTTTTGACCAACTTGAAAATTCTTTTGCATAGTACTTTTGTCGCCATTTTTTGGTTTTATCTTTGTAGATCTTGGCATTCTCATAGGATTGGTCCCTTAGTTCTTCCAACTCATTGATTTGCAATCTTCTTCTTTCACCTGCATCATTAATATTCATGCTAAGCTATTTTAAATCCTCAAAGGATTTGTGCTCAAGTTCTAATGCCTAGTGACAAGCTTTTCCAAAAACAAGCTTATAGGGAGACATTCCAATTGTGGATTTATAGGTAGTCCTATGAGCCCAAAAAGCAACATCTAGCTTAAATGACCAATCCTTTCTTGTAGGTTTAACCACCTTTTCTAGAATACTCTTAATTTCCCTATTTGAGAGTTCAACTAAGCCATTGGTTTGAGGATGGTAGGCTGTAGCAACTCCATGACTGGTGTTATACTTTTCCAAACATCTTTCATCATTTTGTTCACAAAGTGGGTTCCTTCATCACTATTTATGGCCATAGGTGTGCCACATCTAGTGAATATGTTCTTGTGAAGAAACTTGACCACTGTCTTTGCATCATTACTATGGAAGATGCAGCCTCTAGCCACTTAGAGACATAGTATACAGCTACCAAGATGTATTGACAGTTTCCAGAAATAGGAAATGGTCCCATGAAATCTATTCCCATAACATCAAATAGTTCAACTTCTAAAATGCCATGAAGGGGCATCTCATGTCTTTGGGAAATAGATCCAGTTCTTTGACATTCATTACATCTTTTAACAAAACTATCAGCGTCATGGAAGAGTGTAGGACAAAAGAATCTAGATTGGAGTAATTTTGCTGCTGTTCTTTGGCCACCAAAGTGACCACCATATGCAGAAGCATGACAATGCTTGAGCACTGCAGGTACATCTTCATGAGGTATACACCTTCTCAAAATTTGATCAACCCCTAGTTTGAACAAAAAGGGGTCATCCCAAAGGTAATTCTTTGCATCAGAGAGAAACTTTTTCTTTTGGTTCTTGGAAAGTTCAGGTGCAATAATTCCAGCAGCCAAATAGTTTGCAATATCAGCAAACTATAGTGTTGCAGCATGATGTTGTAGCCTCAAAAGATGTTTATCAAGAAAATTTTAATTTATTTCAACAAGAGGTTCTTTTCCTTTTTCCAATCTATACAAGTGATCTACAACTTGGTTTTCAAAACCTTTCCTATCTATTATTTCTAGATCAAACTCTTGCAGTAACAACACCCACCTAATCAGTCTTGGCTTTGCATCTTTTTTTGAAATCAAATATTTAATGGTTGCATGGTCAGTGTGAACTGTAACCTTGGTCCCTATTAGATAAGATCCAAAATTTTCAAAAGAAAAAACAATAGCCAATAACCCCTTTTTAGTAGTGGTGTAGTTAACTTGTGCTTCATTAAGAGTTTTGCTAGAGTAATAGATAGGATGAAAAATATTTTCTCTCTTTTGTCCCAAAATTGCACCAACTTCCCAATCACTTGCATCACACATAAGTTCAAAAGGTTTTGTCCAATCAGGGGTGATTACAATTGGTGCTGAATTTAAAGCTTCTTTTAAAGTTTTGAAAACTTTCCTACAATCATTGTTGAAGTCAAAAGGTTGTTCATGCTGGAGTAACTGACAAAGTGGTTTTGAAATCTTTGAAGAGTCCTTTATAAATTTTCTGTAAAATCCAGCATGGCCAATAAAACTTCTAATTCCTTTGACATTTGTAGGTTCTAAAAGTTTTCAATGACTTCCAGTTTTGCTTTATCAACTTCTATTCCTTTGTTTGAAATTAAGTGTCCCAAAACAATACCTTCTTTGAGCATGAAGTGACATTTTTCCCAATTTAAAACTAAATCAGTCTCTTCACATCTTTTCTGCTTTGTTCAAGGTTTTTCAAACATTCTTCATATGAATATCTATAGACATAAAAATCATCCATGAATATTTCCATTGAAGTTTCCAACATATCAGAGAATATGGACATCATGCACCTTTGAAATGTGGCAGGGGCATTGCATAGTCCAAAAGGCATTCTCCTGAAAGCAAAAGTACCAAAAGGACAAGTGAAAGTGGTTTTCTCTTGGTCCTTAGGTGCTATGGAAATCTGGTTGTAACCAGAATATCCATTCACAAAACAGTAATATTCTTTACCTACAAGTCTATCCAACATTTGGTCAATGAAAGGCAATGGAAAATGGTCTTTATGAGTTGCTTTGTTAAGCTTCCTATAGTCCATACAGATTCTCCATCCTGACACTATCCTAGTTGAGATCAACACATTCTTTTCATTCTCAACAACTGTCACACCTCCCTTCTTAGGGACACATTGAACATGACATACCCAAGAACTACCAGCTATAGGGTAAATATTTCCAGCATCTAACCACCTATGAATTTCTTTCTTGACTACTTCTTTCATCACATGGTTTAGTCTTCTTTGTGGTTCTACAGATCTGAAGTCTTTGTCCTCTAAATGACTTTGTGTTGACAGATTGATGGAAGAATGCCTTTTAAGTCAAAAATCATCCAACCTATGGCCTTGGTATGGGCTTGAAGTACTTTCACCAACTGTTCTTCCTATTCTTATTCTAAAGAGGCAAAAATAATTACAGGTAATTTGTCTCCATCTCTTAGAAAAACATATCTGAGATGAGAAGGAAGTTGTTTTAATTCAAGGGTTGGTGGTGCTTCAACAGATGGTAGGGGATTTTCTCTAGTGGTCTGTTCCAATGCTTCATATGCTGCAAGCCTACAACAACAAGCTACAACATGCTAGCAGATTGGTGGTCATCACTATCCTCTAAATCATCATCACATTCCTCATCTTCTAGGTCATCTACATTCAAGTCATCTTCCTCAAACTCATCATCCTCATCTCAAACTTCCTCTAAAGTCTCATTATGACACAAGGATTCTATAGAGCTTAGGTCATAACACTCTTCTTTCTCGTCTGGGTTTTTCATGGAATTAAAGACATTGAAGGTGATATTTTGGTCTTGAACTCTCATGGTCAATTCTCCTTTTTGGACATCTATGAGGGTTCTACTAGTTGCTAAGAATGGCCTTCCTAACAAAATAGGTGTGTCCTTGTCAGCTTCAAAGTCTAAAATAATGAAATCAGCAGGGAATATGAATTTATCTACTTGGACCAACACATCTTCTATCTTTCCCTTAAGGTAGGCTATCGACATGTCAACTAATTATAAGGTAAAAGTTCTAGGTCTAGCCTCTCATATTCCAAGTGTGTTAAAAATGGACAAGGGCATGAGATTGATGCTAGCACCCAAATCACATAAAGCTTTTCCAACCTATTTGCCTCCTATAGAACAGGGAATTGTGAAACTACCTGGGTCTTTCTGTTTAGGAGGGTGTTTGTTGGTCAGAAGGGCACTACAACCTTCAGTCAAGGCCACGGTCTCATATTCAATCAGTTTCTTTCCTTGCTTAAAATATCCTTAAGGAATTTGGCATAAGTAGGCATGCTCTCAATCGCTTCAACTTAAGGGATGTTGATATGCAATTGCTTGAACACATCTAGAAACTTCTTGAATTGTTCCATTTCTTTTTCATTCCTCATCCTCTATGGGTAAGGAATATAAGGTGGAACATGGGTGACAACAACCTTTTTAGGATCAGAAGTGGATGGAATAATAGGTATGACCTGTTCAGTTTTTTGTTTTTGGTTTTTCAGTTCAGTCAGTGGATGCTGCAGCATCTGCTGTAACATCAACTGCAGTTGGTTTCTCTTTCTCTTTACCAATAGGGAGGTAACAGAGGAAAGTCAAACTTATCTGGTTTTGACACAGGCTCAGAAGTTGGGTTGGGTCTAAGGACTGTATCAGAAGATGGAACAATGATAGGGGGTACCTTTGTAACATCTTGTCCTTTGTCTATGGTACTGACAGTCTGGGGTTCTTTGGTTATGGTATTCACTAAGTCCTTTCCACTCCTAAGGGACACGACCTTCACTTGTTCTTTGACTATGATCTTAGGAGTCTCAGTATCACTAGGTAGAGTTCCAGCAGGTCTGTTTCTCAACTCAGTAGCAATCTTCCCAATCTAAGTTTCCAAATCCCTTAAGGATGTGTTTTGATTGTTCATTGTTGTGTTTGTGTGATTAATGAATCCTTTCAATACTGATTCCAAAGAAGCAGGTGATTCACCTTGTTGGTTTTGTCTTCCTTTGTTAGACTGCTGATTCTGTAGGTTAGTGGATTGTTTTTGAAAATTTGAACTTCTTTGTTCTTGTGCATCAGATGGGTTCAAACATGAACTATGCCAAGAGAAATTGGGATGGTTCTTCCAATTTGAGTTATAGTTGTTTGAAAACCGATCGTTTCTGTTTTGCACAAAGTTTACATATTTAGTGTTTTTATCACATTGGTCATAGGTATGTGGTCCACTACAGAGTACACATTCGTCAAGCATATCTTCAGAAGTAGATGTTGCAGCAACAGTGCCAGATGGACCAGACATGTTTTAATCATGTTGCTGAGTGCGACAAGTTGTGTAGTAAGAGCAGTGTAATTATCTACTTCATGAATACCTGCAGCCCTTTTAGGTACTATTGCACGTGAATCAGACCATTGACCATTGTTACTTGCAATCTTTTCCAAGATAACCAAGCCATCATTATATGTACTAAGATTGAAGGCACCTCCTGCAGTAGCATCAAGCATTCCTTTAGCAGTGGTACTTAAACCGTTGTAGAATGTTTCTAGCTGTATGCAGTAGGGTATGCCATGGTGAGGGCATTTCCTTAACAAATCCTTAAATCTTTTCCAAGCATCCAGATTTGCTTCATCGTACACTTGTCTAAACATGCTTATTTCATTTTTGGACTTGGCATTCCGTGCTGGTGGAAGATATTTTTTCAAAACCTTTTCAGCCATATCATTCCAAGATTCAACAGAGTTAGGTTCTAAAGAATTAAACCATGACCTTGGTTTATATCTGAGTGAAAAAGGAAATAACTTCAGCCGTAAGGCATCATCAGTTACTCCACTGAAATCAAAACAATCAGTGATTTCCATAAAAGTTTTAATATGCAAATGAGGGTCCTCAGTTGGTAGGCCTGCAACTGTCCACTAGATTGTAACATATTAAACATTACTAGTTTCAGTTCAAAGTGGGCACATTCCAACTGTGTTCTAACTATGCCAGCATGCAACTAATCAAGCATGGGCATAACGTAGTCCATAATCCTTTCCTCTTCAGAGTTTGCAATATTGATGATGTTTTGGGGTTCAGGCCTTTGATGGGGTCCATATTTAGGGATTCCATTCCAACAGTTTAAAAAATTGGTGAGAAAGTTCTTTGTATCCTTCTCCTTCTACGAAATGTTCTTTCAACGTCAGGATCAAGTTCAAATATGTCACCATGAAACAAACGTGGCATGCAACCTAAAATTCTTTAATAAGTTAAGTAGAAAAATCAGATTAAAAGTGACTTAAGAAAATACTTGTTTTGGCTTTGTCCCTGGCAACGACGTGGTCTCTAGGAAATATATCTCTAAAATCAACAATTGAATAGCATAGAAGTATACATGCCAAACCAGTAACGTTTTGAAAACAAGTAATAAAGTGGTACTAAGTACCGAATATCGATCCCACTGAGACAAATAAAGCAAGCAGTTAATCTTAGCCAAACTTAAAATATGATTTCAAGAACAAAATTCGTAGGAATAATCTTCGTTTGAAAATGGTTGTAAAATAGTAAAAGAAATGCAAGGGTGTAAGTTCTTGCTGGATTACAACAACAGTGTGCTTAGGTAGGTTGCTACAGCATAGGCTGCAACATTAGTTCTCAAACTAACTACTGGAATGATCAGCCCCTTTTCAAGGTTCAAATAAGACTAGCTACTGGCAGTACCACGCATTCGGGTAACCCAACCAATGTAGTACAAATCTTGTTGATTTTCCATATAGTTCACAATCTTATAAATATTGATATTATAACACTTCAGAGTTCTAATGTTTACGTTGGCTTGCATTCAAGTCCAACTCATCTAAGTAGAACAACATACATCACCTTGTCAAGAAAACTACTTAGATGAAACTTTGAGATAAGGGGTGAATAGTAAGGATGATAGCCAATATCGAAAGCAGCCTTGCACTACACACCGACTTTTATCTCCCAACCATTACATACACTCAAGCTAGGGGTATTAGCCCATCATCGCTCTAAGATACATACAAAACATGGTGATCAAACTGAAATGTAAGTATTAAGAACATATATATACCAGCGATTTTAGATTAAAGCATAAAAAGATAACAATTGCTTCTAAGTAGCTTGATGAACTACTTAGCTAGTTTCCATGTTAGAAGAAACTAGAAGTACAAAATAAAGTAACTAGGAACTAAAAGTAACTTGCACTAGGAATGGAAAGGTATACAAAATAACCAGGAGTTAAGCTCCTATTTATACCAAGGGGGAGGATCTTATGTCAACACTACAAGTACAAAAGATTCCATTAACCAAGGGTTATTACCCAAAGGCTAAAGGGTTTACAAGATGCTTTTCTTAAGGTAGCCTCCTCCATGATGTTATTCCCTAAAGATGCCCTGTCTTCCAGCTTGCAAGAAGGGCTGAGGTGGTGGCCACAAGATTCCCCAACAAAAAGTTTATGAAGTGAAGTCTTTGACTTTTCAGGAACTGCGATCCATGTTGTAGCATCCTGCTGCAGCATACCAAACTGTTAAATTTTCCACAAAATAATCACAAACAGAACTCATTCCTCCTACTTAGCTCCAAATTATAATAAAGGATAAAATCAAACTAAAAGACTCAATTATGGTGATTGGGAAACTAAAATAGGATTAAATGACCATAAAATAGGATTAAATGACCATAAAATAGGTACAGCTCTTGTTGAAGGGTTCGAAAGTACTCTATAAGTTGTACAATCGATAATCTATGAGCAAAGCGGGAGAATGCATTCACCGACTCTACACTATTGGAGGTCATAATGTTATACCGTTGTGCAGGAAAATGGGACCTCGACCACCTCTCCTTACCAGCATCGTCCATAACTTGTGCTCCACAATTGACACTAACTCATAGTGCATTCATTTACCGGTCAAACTCCCGAATCGTATACGCTTTTCATGCATTCTAGTAGGTCGTGTGGTATGTTGTAATATGTTTGGCCGCGCTTTTCGCATTCGTCTCTAAATGTCGATAACATAGGGCGTGAGGGGTCATTGGGTACATGGCAAAAATTGCAGCGCTTATGGAAAGAGCCCTGTCGGACCTAAACACCAACCTTGGAGGGTCTCCGATACATTCTCTCAACATGGACAAAAACCGACCCCACTCCTCCCCGGTCTAGGACTTGCCTACTCCGAAAGCTATGGGCACAATGTTGTTATTTCCGTCCATGGCAACCGCCAAGAACATCATACCCAAGTATCGTCCCTTTAAATAGGCAGCGTCTATTACCAGGACACGACGCAGATTTGTCAAAAATGTGCGGATCTTCATAAACGTAGGTGGTTTCGCTTTGTAAATGTTATAATTTATAATGTGTAAATATATGATTAAATAATATGTGTATCGCACATCCAAGGGAAGCGAAACACAACTCAAAACGTTCGTTTGAATCCTTCCTTATCCTGGTGTGTGTACATGGATTATGCAGCTCCAAAATATATAAATACGTAGGGAGTCGTTCGTACGACTCTATGGGAGTTTCTCTCACCATTAGTAGTTCCCTGATCACGCACGCCTACCTTGGTGGTAACCAATTGTGATCCCGTACTGCAGGTTTATATCGTTGACGATGTTCTTTGGACAAAATGCCCTGCTTGAATCAAGAAATTTGCCTTCCAGTATGTGGCCCAAAGTCCTTTTATTGGGTTGTCAGTGGTTGAGATTCAGTTGCATCTTCGAACAAGTGTGTACGTCGTGCAACTTTCTAACGGTAAACAACCCTCCTTTAGAGCCCACAGACTTCGCGGACATACGCCAATTACAATTTTCTCTCCCACATACAACCTCGTATCTGAGTTTGTCAGATTTCTTCGTTTTACTTTCGATACCCTCTTCCATGAACTTAATTCCGAGCTGTATGGCCATTTCATTCTTCGTATTAAATATCTGACCTTCATGTATCCTTAAACTGCGATTATAAGGTGTGGGTTCGTAGGGTGCTATATGGGTCTCCGAGGTTGGAAGGGGAGGAGGTGTAACACCCTAAAATTTAAACACAAGAATAGGGAAATTCCGGTAAATTGGTGAAAATAAAAACTTCTAAAATAGGCCAGCTAAAACCCAACGATATGACGAGATAGTTTGGACAGAAGTAAAGTAACGAGTAACGAGTATCGAGACATAATACACAACAACCTACTAATCTAGAGATAAATTAAACTAGATTAACATGGGTGTCGTTATATCTCCAAAAATCTCTCATCTGGAGTTTTCCCAAAATGCCCGTCCCTCCAAGCTCCTAAAGCATGGTCGGCACTAGTGAGATTTGATAAAGCTGCACAATTTATAAATTTATAGCGGTAACGACATAAAAATAAAGTTACCAGCTCCACTTGATATTAGATTACCAAATTCCAACTTTGCCACGATTGTCCACATAAAAGACATCTCTCTAAATACGGGGAGACTCGTTTCCATCAGGGTGACGAGAACACGTGAGTGGATTCACCTTTGATGTTATTGGATTACACCTCAAGTCCCGGTTTTAGTTCTCATGCCATAAAAACATCACAACCTCAAACCATGTACATTGCCTTTATTGCCTACTACGTAGTTACACCTCAAGGACTTACGGGACCATATTGCCTATCCAATCTAGACGAGTTACACCTTAAGGACTTCAATATCCCTTATTAACTACTCGCTGGTGACCCAAAATGGTCAACAAATATGAGCACATAACCCATATAATATCCTCGTGCACAAGGACTTAGATACCAACAGTTCTAAAACATGATCATGTATAAGATTAGCCAACCATCACAAGTAGTAGCATGTTAAGTTTCCCACATATATCACATGAATGGATACTCCATAAATCACATATAAATGCATGTTATGTCCCATACCCTTCAAATTAGGGCTACCTTTTTATCTCATGTGAATCAAATGTACTAGTCTTTATATAAAAACATCCATATATTTAAATATATATATATATATATATTTAAATATGTATATATATATATATATATATATATATATATATATATATATATATCAATAAGATGATCCTTGTGAAACCCTAGTTTTCAAGTCAAGAACTAGCACATCATCTAAGTTAAGATTTACACATATTAAGACATTTAATAAAGGTGTAGATGTTAAGAAACTCACCAAGCGGGTTTGTAGGTGAAAACCTTTGTTCTAGAAGAAACCTTAGAAATAGAGATTGAGAACTTGAAACCTTAAAGTCTTTAAGCTTGATTTAACAAACCCTTTTTGAGATGATCACTAACTTCCAAGTGTGCATTAGCTTCTTGCTAAAAGATCTTTACCAATAAATAAGGTGACGGAGAAGAAAATGGAGGATTTGCCTTGGTTTATTTTGGGGGAAATGTAGAAGTGAGGGAGAGTGGTGGTGGAGAGAGAGAGAGAGAGAGAGAGAGAGAGAGAGAGAGAGAGAGGGGGGGGGAGAAGTGATAAAGTGAAAAGGAAGAGTAAATGTGTCTTGGTAGGGTGGTTGAGTGGGAGAGAAAGTGGATGATTTAAATATGTATATACAATTATAAACATATATACATATATATTTTTATATACATAAATATATCTACATATATATATATATACAAATATTTATATATAGGTTATAAGAAATTTATCATAAGATCTATAAAATGCAAGGTAAGTTATAACCGTGATAAAACACTTATATGACTTAGAGTTTTATTACATAAACTTTTCGGGCGTTACAATCCTCCCCAGCTTGGAAACGATTTCGTACTCGAAATCTTAGCTATAACTTCTTTACGATATGTTAACAAGTTAACATTCTTTACAAGTTAATATTCTTTACCTTCAACTAAACCAAACCGAGGGATGATTCAAGACTTGACCAAGGGTTATAAGCACATCTAAAACTCGGGATTCACATATTTTAATCAATATATACATATATTTATAAACTTACGGGTGTTATAATTCTCCCCGCCTTAAAACGATTTCATTCACGAACTCTCGTCCTAAGCAAACAGATGACGGTATCTTTTCTTCATGTCTTCCTCGGCTTCCCACGTAACATTTGCACCACGATGGTGTTTCCATTAAACTTTTTTCATGGTTACCTCTTTATGGCGAAGCTTCTTCATTTTTCTTTCTAATATGGCTTCCGCCTCTTCCACGCATCGGTTCCTGTTATCCACCCGAATTTCCGTCAAGGGAATAACGCTTTCTTCCTTGGCTAGGCACTTGCAAGGTAACACACATGAAAGGTGGGTGAATCCCATTCATTTCTGGTGGCAATTCTAATTAGTAAGCTTGCAAGCCTATCTTCTCTAATATTGTGAAGGGTCCAAGGAAACGGGGACTAAGCTTCCCACGCTTTCCAAATCGAATAATGCCTTTCCATGGAGACGCTTTCAACATAACTCGGTCCCCTACATGAAACTCAACCGACCGCCTTTTCTTGTCGGCATAACTCTTTTGGTGATCTTGAGCCGCCTTCAAACGTTCTCGAATACTCTTCACCTTGTCCATTGTTCTTGCACAATTTCTGGTCCAGCGAACTGCTTCTCACCTGCCTCAAGCCAACAAACCTCATATGGCACCGCCTTCAAGATCAAATGATAACTATTGTTGTAGGCAAATTCCACTAACGATAGGTGAGTATCCCAGTTTCCCCCAAAGTCGATAACACACGACCTCAACATGTCCTCCAACGTTTGGATAGTTCGCTCACTCTGCCCGTCCGTTTGAGGATGGTAAGTCATGCTCAAATTTATTCTTGTACCCAACTCTCTTTGAAAGACATCCCAAAAATGCAAGGTGAAACGACTATCATGATCAGACACAGTAGACAATGGCACCCCGTGCCTCAACACCACCTCGTTTATGTACAATCTTGCCAACTTGTCTAATGGCAAGGTCTCTCGCATGGCTAAGAAATGCGCGCTCTTGGTCAATCGATCTACTATCACCCAAATAGTGTCATGACCTCTCCAGGTTCTTGGTAGCTTCGTTACGAAGTCCATCATGATGTGATCCCACTTCCACTCGGGTATTTCCAACGATTGTAAACACCCATAAGGTCGTTGGAGTTCGGTCTTTACTAGCGAACAAGAAACACACTTTGCCACATAGTCGGACACATCGAGTTTCATCACCGGCCACCAATAATTTAGCTTCAAGTCCCTATACATTTTCGTACTCCCAGGGTGTATATAGTACTTCGACTTATGCACGTCGTGCATTAATAGTTTTCGACATCCTCCGACATTCGGTACCCAAATTCGTCATTGGAAGAGTTTCAATCCTATACTATCTTCCGTTAAAAGAAGGTGTTGTTTCGACATAGACTCTTCCTTGAGGTTTGTCTCAAGTAGTGCTTCGGCTTGCGCGGTTTTAGTTATGTTCATCAAACTCGAGATAATTTCGATCCTTGCCAATGATATTTGAACTTTCCCACTATACTCCTTCCGGCTCAAAGCGTCTGCTACTACGTTCGCCTTGCCCGGATGGTATAGTAGTTCACAATCATAGTCTTTAAGTAATTCTAGCCATCTTCGTTGGCGCATATTCAATTCCTTTTGATAAAAAACGTACTTCAAGATCTTATATTCGATGTATAGTGTGCACTTCGTTCCATACAAGTAGTGTCGCCATAACTTTAAGGCAAACACGACTGCCACCAATTCAAGGTCGTGAGTTGGGTAATTCTTTTCATGTTCTTCTAGTTGTCTTAACGCATACGCTATCACCTTCCCCCTTTGCATCAAAACACATCCTAAACCGATATTTGATGCATCACCATACACAATGATGTCTTCTGTTCCCTCGGGTAGGGATAGGATTGGTGATTCACAAAGTTTCTGCTGTAGAGTGTAAAATGCTTTCTCTTGAGCCTTGGTCCATACGAATTTCACATTCTTCCGAGTCAACGTTGTCAATGATGAAGCAATCTTGGAGAAGTCTTGGATGAATCTTCGGTGGTACCCGACTAAACCCAAGAAGCTTTGAATTTACATAGGACTCCTTGGAGGCTCCCAATTCAACATCGCCTTAACTTTCGCGGGGTCCACTTTCACTCCTTCCCAGGTTACTACATGCCCCAAGAATTGAAACCCCCGTAAACAAAACTCACACTTGGAGAATTTAGTGTACAACTTCTCCTTCCTTAGCACCTCTAACACCTCCCTAAGATGTTGCTCATGCTCCGCATCATCCTTAGAGTAAACTAGGATGTCATCAATGAACATAATCACCGACTTGTCCAAAAATGGTTGGCAGACTCAGTTCATCAAATCCATGAATACTGTCGGCGCGTTCGTTAACCCAAAAGGCATAACTAGGAATTCTTAGTGCCCACACCGAGTCCTGAAAGCCGTATTCGAGACATCCTCCTCTTTAACCTTCACCTGGTGATACTTGGATCGAAGGTCGATTTTCGAAAAACATCTGGCTCCTTGAAGTTGGTCGAAAAGGTCCTATATTATGGGAAGTGGATATTTGTTCTTCACGGTCATCTTGTTCAATTCCCAGTAGTCGATACACATCCGCATTGACCCATCCTTCTTTTTGACAAAAAGCACTGGAGCTCCCCAAGGTGACAAGCTCGGTCTCACGAACCCTTTGTCAAGAAATTCTTGTAGTTGTATCAACATCTCTTGCATCTCGGTCGGTGCAAGATGGTACGGTGCACGTGCTATGGGTGTTGCTCCCAGAACTAGATAAATTCTAAACTCCACTTGACAATCGGGTGGTAAACTCGGTACATCATCAGGGAAGACGTCCGGAAATTCGTTAACAACCTTACGTCCTCTACCCTATTCTTCTGTGCCTTGGTATCAACCACATAGGCTAAGAACGAGGGGTATTTCTTCATCAAACATTTTCACTCCTTCATAGAAGAAATGATAACCACTTCGCCCTTCCATTTTCCAGCGAGATCAACTCTAGGGACATGCTCGGGTCCTCCCCCCAAAATGGGTGGCCTTGGTGGACTCATGGCTGTTGATCCAAACCCTCAGTGATTTGATAATGACCCTCTCTTATACTTAGTGAAAATTGTAAGTAAACAATATGTATCAGAGTTTCACTATCGCTGATAAGTACTAAGATCTTACAGTACCGCTGATAGGAACTCTCGCTCTTTAAATTAAACATTCAGCGAACACTGTTCACCGTTAATGCTCTGAGTCTGTTCAGTCATTATGATGATCGTTGATAAGTTAGTTGTTTACTTATGATCCCTGAAGACAAGTTTCACGTCAACAAAGGTTCTACGCTGAAGTCGAAGATCAAGCTCAAGAACCAGCGACAAGTCTTCTAATGAACTGATGCGGATCAGCGCAGACTCAGATTTGTCCACTCAACGTGAAGTATCAAGTACAAGACTTCAGCTATCGCTGAACTTTATCATTCACTGAATAGAAAATGATAATGCTCTGAATCAACGAAAGTTGATCATGAAGTCCTCCGTACAAAGTACTTTTGTCTTAACCCCCCTTGCACGACTCTGTACGAAATGTCAGAAAAGAACCTCCGACTGTCTGAAATCGTACAACCACTCTGATACTACACTGTTCATCCATGCGGCTACTAAGGTTGTCAACCAAGGTCAATGACATGCAACCAACCAGCTGATGACACGTGTAAAGTTTATATTAACTTTCATTTAATGCATGCAGTATATAAAGAGATGAACCCACTTCATTTGAAGTAACTTGCTAACTCTGGACAAGTTCAATCTCTATCTCAAGATAGGTTATTATTAGTAATTTCCTTATCTCTCTTAGTGCAAGAAACCTTAGTGTTCCAACTTGTTTAGATTTAGGTTTATCCTTAATCTTGTTTCTGCAACAAGCTGTAAATTGTTAATGATTTATCAATAAACAAATTAGAAAAGTAAAATCTGTGTGTTTGTATTCAACCCCCCCCCTTCTACAAACTTGTATAGGCCTTCGGGACCAACAAGTGGTATCAGAGCGGATTTGTTTAATCTCATAAACAAGATCTAATCTAAGATATTTCTCTTCCTTGCTATTATCTGAAAATGGCCACCAACACAAACACAAATTATATAGACAATGGTTCTCTTGCTAAACCCTCTAGATTTTCAAAAGATAACTTCAACATATGGAAAAATAGGATGACACTCTTCTTAGAAGGTGTAGACCCTACTATGTCTTACTATCTCGAGAATGGTACATTCATCCCTGTAAGAATTGATGCTGCTGTTCCAGCCGCTGAGAATAGACCTGCTATTCCAGAAAGGCTGGTACCTAAGGAAATCTTTCAATGGACTGACGGAGATAAGAAGAAAGTGGCTATAGATACAAATCCAGATCCATACTATCCATGGCTCTTCCTGACGAAGTCTACCATTCCGTCATGAATCAGAAGACATCAAAAGCCATGTGGGACACAATATGTGTTCAGTATGAAGGAACGTCTGAAGTCCAGGACTCAAGAAAGATCAACCTGGTAAGACAATACGAAAGCTTCATTTCTGGTAAGAATGAATCTCTCTCTGAAGTTCACCAACGTTTTAATTGTTTAATTATAGATCTGAAAACTGTTGGTAAGGAATATTCTAACTTTGAAGTACTGACAAAGTTTCTAGAATGTTTACCTGAAAGCTGGGACAATTATGCTATGTGTCTCAAGCTGTCAAAGGATCTAAAATCAATGACCCTTTCAACCTTATATGGCACGTTGCTGAATCATGAGCAATCGAGCCATCTTAAGAAGAATCTTGTAAAAGATTCCAAAAGCACCCATGTTGCTTTAATCTCAGAGGAACCTTCTACTCAGCGACCCTCGGTCACTATCACTGAGTTATAGAGTAACTCTGAAAGGTCATCAGATTTTGATTATTCAGATAATGATGAATCTTTGGCTCTCCTAACTAAGAAGTTCAGGAGATTTGCCAAAAAGAAAATGTTTAGAAAGAACAAACCTCTTTCCATGACTGACAAGCCTAGATCATCAGCTTTTGTTGATAAGGCTACTGCTACTTGTTTTAACTGTGAAAAGACAGGACATTTCGCTAACGAGTGCAGGACTAAGAAAGTTTCTAGACCCTCGGCTTTTACAAAGAAACCCTTTGTTCCAAGGAATAAAGATGACAAATATTCAAAGCTGAAAGAAAAATATGCAAAGCTGAAAAGCTTTAAGAAGAAGAATAAAGGCCTGATGGCTGACTATGATTGGGCTGCTTCTGATGAAGAAGCATCATCACTTGACTCTGAAGATGATGAAGCAAATCTATGTCTTATGGCCAAGATTGAAGAAGAGGAAGAAAGTTCAGACATTCCCTCCACTTCAACCTCTGCTATTCAGGTATCACCTTCCTTCTTTACCAATATTGCAAATATTGATGAAGCTGATAGTCTCCGTAAGATCGATCTCTTGACTAGAAGTTTATACGAAGCCATGAACGGCAAAACTGTGGTTGAAAACCAAAACCTTGATCTCGCTGAAAAGCTTAAAAACTGCCACCTTCAAATAGAAAAGCTTTCTAAAATTGAAGAAGATTTTAAAGATCAAGTATATTTAAATCAGCTAGTCAAAATCGAACGAGCAGAAGCTATCGCTGCATTAAAAGCTGAAAAGCTACTGTTGAAGGATGGTGTAATTCTTCAACAAAGATCACTGAGATAATAAAGTCTCAGATTCCCCTGAGTGATAAACGTGGTTTGGGTTACAAATATGATACTCCAAAACCAACCACTGAGCGTTCAATGCTTAAATTTGGAACGTTCGTATCCTCAGTCGCTGATACTTCATATTCTCAGTGCTCCTCGTCCGTTACACCAATCCCTGAGGAAACTCCTACCTCCTCAAAAGGCAAGGAGAAAATGGTTTATTCAAAACCTACCTCTGTATCTAAAGACAAAGGTAAAGGAATTGTTTTACCAGAATCCTCAGAAGGGTACCTTAGTACCAAAGCTGAATGCTTCTAAAGCTTCAGTGGCTCATCCCTCTGGATCAAGGAAGCAGATCTCTGGATCTATTCAGCGATCTACTCCTAGACTCAGAGTGGATGTCCTTGGTAAGAAATCTGAAGAACTGAATGTTCGTCCCATTTCTAAAACCAATAGCTTACTTGGTACTGGCACTTCTAATTCTAAATTAAAAGCTCAGCATTCAAATGGTCCTAGAACTACTTTTAGTTATAGGAAATGTTATCACTGTGGACTTACCGATCATATTGCTAGTAAGTGTCCCACAGCCACCAAAGCTGAAAAGTTAGCTAAGGTGAAGATTGCCCCCAAGGCAAAGAAGACCAACCCTGGTGCAAATCAGGTCAAGGTGAATCCTACAACTGAGGTTAAGAAATTAATGAAAGTGAAGAAAGACAAAGTTGAATCTTCAAATGCTGCGAAGACTGCTGAATCTTCCATTCCAACTACTTCCACTGACAAATGTGTATACATGGTTAAGTGGGTACCCAAGAAAAACTAATCTTCCTTTGTATTAAAGGTTAAGAAGGGTATCTGGTATCTTGATAGCGGATGCTCTAGACACATGACTGGAAAGAAAAGCCTGCTCGCTGAATACAAGGAAGAGAAGGGTCCCTCTGTAACTTTCGGTGGAAATGGAAAAGGACATACCCGAGGGTATGGTGTACTTTCAAATGGTACAACCTCCTTCAGAAGAGTCGCATATGTTGAAGGGCTGAAGCATAATCTTCTAAGCATCAGTCAGCTTTGCGACATGGATAACAAAGTAATCTTTACTAAGGAATCCTGCTTTGTCGCTGACAAAAAGGAGAAGATAGCTCTCAGCGGTTATCATTTGGAAAATGTTTATGTAATAAACATGGACTCAACAACCACTGAGAACTCCTGTTTCTTCTCAAAGGCCTCATCTGATGTCAACTGGCTATGGCATAAGAGGCTATCTCATCTAAATTTCAAGACACTGAACACTCTTTCTTCAAAAGAGTTAGTCACTGGTCTACCTCAGCATTCATACGCCAAAGAGTCTTTATGTTCAGCGTGTGAAAAAGGGAAGCAGACCAAAGCAAGCTTTAAATCAAAGCAAGTTTCTTCAGTGTCATCTCCTCTACAACTACTCCATATGGATTTCTTTGGCCCTGTTAACAAACAATCCATCGCTGGAAAGAAATATACGCTGGTCATAGTTGATGAATTCTCTCGCTTCACTTGGGTAATGTTTCTCCGTTCTAAGAGTGACACCCCAGAAGAACTCATCACCTTTGTTCGGAAGATGGAAACCCTGAACAATCTGACCGTTCGCTCAATAAGGAGTGATCATGGGACTGAATTCAAAAACAGTTCTCTTGATTCCTTCCTTGAGAGTAAGGGTATTTCTCACAACTTCTCTTCAGTGAGAACACAGCAACAAAATGGAGTCGCTGAAAGAAGAAATGGAACAATTATTGAAGCTGCACGTTCAATGCTCAGCGATTCTCACCTGCCTACTCAGTTTTGGGCAAAAGCTGTCAACATTGCTTGTTTTACGCAAAACAAGTCGCTGATAGTTAAAAGTTTCAAAAAGACAGCTTATGAACTCTTTCATGGGAGAAAGCCTTCAATCAGCTTTCTTCACATCTTTGGATGTCAGTGTTTCATACTGAACAACAGAGATGCTTTTGGAAAGTTTGATCCTAAGGCTGATGATGGAATCTTTCTTGGATACTCCTCAGTTTCCAAAGCCTTCAGAGTCTTCAATCGTAGAAGACAAAATGTAGAAGAAACTATTCACGTCACGTTTGACAAATCCCGTTCAGCGAACTCTAAACCGTCCGCTGATACTGAAGAACTGAATCAATGGATGTTTTCTCATCTTGGTGATTCAGAAGATATTCCCACTCCTCATGCTCATCCAGTAGAAGATGATAATCCTATAATTCCAATCATGCAGAATAGTGACGCTGAAACATCATGGGTCTCACCTGTTCCTATAAACACTATACCTACCGCTGAACCAAATGCCTCAAACATTCCATCTATCTCTCAGCAATCAGTAAATGAAATGACAAATGCAAGTATTCCTCTGTTAACTGAAACTCCAGAAGTAGCTGAAGCCTCATCTTCAGCTCCTCCAGTTCAAGATGAGTCAGCGACTTATGCTCCGGCTCAGCGATGGACCGTAAATCACCCAATTGATCAAATTCTTGGTGATCCAAACGCTGGTGTTCAGACTCGACGAAGTGCAGGTAATATTTGTTTATTTGTTAACTTTATTTCTCTAACTGAACCAAAGAAAGTAGATGATGCCCTCAAAGATCCAAACTGGGTCAGCGCCATGCAAGAAGAGCTGACTGAATTCGAAAGAAACAAAGTTTGGAAACTTGTTCGGAGACCAACTGATAAAACAGTAATAGGCACTAAATGGGTCTATCGAAACAAGTTGGACGAACATGGTACTGTAACCCGCAACAAAGCTCGTCTTGTTGCTCAGGGATACAGACAAGAGGAAGGTATAGATTATGACGAAACATTTGCTCCAGTAGCAAGACTTGAATATATTCGTCTATTCTTAGCATATGTTGTACACAAAAACTTCAAAGTACATCAGATGGATGTTAAGTCAGCGTTTCTAAATGGAAAGCTGAATGTAGAAGTGTATGTGGAACAACCTCCAGGATTCTCAGATTCTAAGCGTCCAGGTTATGTTTATAAACTGGATAAGGCACTTTATGGCATGAAGCAAGCTCCTCGTGCATGGTATGACACTCTTTCTACTTATCTCCATATTGAAAAATTTAAGCGAGGTAAGATTGACAAAACTCTATTTTTTAGAAATTTGAAAGGTCATATCATTCTAGTTCAAATATATGTTGATGACATTATATTTGGTTCTACTAACCCTGAGCTTTGTACTCGTTTCGCTGATAGAATGAAAGATGAGTATAAAATGAGCATGATGGGTGAACTAATATATTTCCTTGGTCTTCAGATTAAGCAAACTGAAAAAGGAACTTTTATCATTCAGGGAAAGTATGTTAAAGATATGCTGAAGAAATTTGATTTAACTCATAGTTCAGCTATGAAAACCCTATGGCACCACCGCTGACACTTGACAAGGATTCAAAGGGAATACTTGTTAATGTCACGCTGTACCGTGGGATGATCGGCTCTCTCTTGTATCTTACAGCTAGCCGACCCGATATTATGTATGCAACATGTTTGTGTGCACGATATCAAGCTGAACCTATGTTATCTCATATGAAAGCTGTAAAGCGAATCTTTCGATACCTTTAGGGTACAGCGAACCTAGGTCTTTGGTATCCCAAAGATTCAGGATTCAATCTAACCGCCTATTCAGATAGTGATTTTGCAGGTTGCAAAATGGATAGGAAAAGCCCCACAGGAGGATGTCAGCTCCTGGGTGGAAAGCTGGTAAGTTGGACAAGTAAAAAGCAAAATTCAGTGTCCACTTCCACAGCTGAAGCTGAATATGTAGCTGCTGGAAGTTGTTGTTCTCAAGTCTTGTGGATGAGAAATCAGCTACTAGACTATGATCTTCAGCTCTCCAAAATTCCAATCTATTGCGACAGCACAAGTGCCATCGCTATAGCAAACAATCCAGTACTACATTCAAAGACCAAACATATAGAAATCAGATATCATTTTATCAGAGATCATGTGATGAATGGTGATATAGAACTTCATTTTATCCCAACTGATTATCAGTTAGCTGATTTATTTACCAAACCTCTTGAGGAGATAAGATTCAACTTTCTCATCAGCGAGCTTGGAATGCTGAATTTTGAAGGGTAAAATCCTAAACGGTTCACATTGATCAGCGATAGGATAAAATCAACTCGTATAACCTATTCAATCATCTTCTTTCTGAATAAAACTTGGTTAAAGCTGATATCAAGGTATGTTTTCTCTCTCTGACAATCGCATGAAAATGCAAGATTTCAAAACAAAATGCATCGCTGAATATCTCTTCCTTAACAGCGATATTTTGAAAATTCTTAAAACCATCACTGATATTTTCATTCAGTGCTTCATGTTTATAAAAGAGTCCCTGAGTTTTTCAAAACCTCAGAGACATCCTAAAAGAATATGAAAGGACAGTTGTGACGTCATTGCAACGGATAAACCCCGACACGTTTTCTCTTCCTGACACACGTTTGCACGTCTCGTTCAAACTTCCAATCAAATGCAAACACGTGTCCGTGTCATGAGGAAAATCTTTTCCCGCTCAAGATTTTCTCTCTCTAATCTCTCTATATAAACAAACTCGTGGTTTATATTTTTCTTTTACGCGATCAATCTTCCTCCGCAAGAAAGAATGCACTGTTGCATTTTTGCTTTCAAAAACTTCAAGAACTGTTCATCATCTTCTTCATCAAACATCAAGATTAATATGTTCTTATTTATTACCAAATGCGTATAACTTGTTTCTGATCTTTTCCTTGTTTTAACAAGTTCAAACAAAAGAACCTCTTAAAATGAAATCATTTTCTTTCATGGTTTTATGAACACAACCATTTCATGGTTGTTCTTCAAGTTTAAATGCGAAAATCTTAAACTTGTTCTTCATTCGTTTCCAGAATCTAATTCTTCATAGAAAACTGGATAACAAGAATAAATGGGTTTTACATTTTGTTTCTTAAAATCATGAAAAACCCTAATCTTCATTAAGACATTTGTGTCTGAATGAAATGAATAAAATTTGAACCATCTTAATGGAAAATCTTTCCACATTAAGATTATTCTTATTTGTTAACATCTTTGGTTGAACTGATAATACAGATAAATGGCTTCGTCTGACATTCCTGCTACCGCTAAGAACATCTCCGCTGATTCTGAGGAAGTGGACATCCTCAAGGCTCCTCAAGTGAAGTTTGCCCTTGACAAACTGGATTGGACTAAGGTGAACAACCTCTATGCGCTTCTCGAATTTCCTCCTCGAAAGCAAGTCACACATCTAGATGATGCTGTGAAATTCCTAAAGAATTGCTGCATCTCCACAACCCTGACCATAACACCTCCTGCACATCAGCTTTTGCTCTCACAATTCTGGTACTCAGCCAGACACTCTCAACTACCTTCAGCCAAAGACCCCTCCAAAACAATCGATTGCATCCTCTGCGATATCGAATATGGCACCATGAAGATCACCCCTGCCATTATTTGCAAAGCTCTCAGCCTTCCCATCGCTACCAAGGAAAAACCATTCGTTCCCCTCCCTGACCCCAAGAAAAACTCAGACAGGGAAGCCATCATTGCATTTTTCGATGCAATGGGCTATGTATGGGAAATCGGCAGAGACATGAAGGCCGAGAAGAAGCTGACGATTATCAAGAAATCGAAAATGCCCAGCGAGATGAATTTCATCTTCGCTCATCTAATCAGCTGCATGACTACAAAGAGCGGCTCCTCTGACCAAGCCGCTAAACCTCAGCAAGCAATGGGGTATGCACTGCTGAAAGGTCTCAACATAGACTAGGCATCGATTATCTATGATGACCTAGTTCTAAGGGTGGACACCGTCGCTGACAGACCTCCATGGGTTCCTTACCCCCGATTCATCAGCGCCATCTTCCAATTTGGCCTGAAGGAGAGCTACCCAACTGAAGGTGACCTGAAACTCTCTCAGGTCGGCCCAAAGATACTCGACTTCAAACCAATGGTGAATGAGGTACGTCTTTCTACACTCTTGACTCTTCTCAACCCTTCTTCTTCTCATTTTGTGGCTCCTTCAGCGACAATACCCATCGCTGATACCCTGGCCACAAAATCCTCTCCTTCTAAGAAAAGGAAACATTCATCTACCCCACTTGGTTCTAAAAGGATCAAGAAAACAAAGGAGCAACCCCAGCAATCTCATGCTGAAGACTCCTCAGCTCTTCCTGCAGAGCTGAAGGAACGTTCAGTGGTACGCTCTACCACACCTGAACAACCCATCCATTCCATCCCAACTTCAGCGTCTCTAAACGCTGAGGTTACAAACTTGGAACCTACCCAACCTCCTTCAGTCTCTCAAAAGACTGATGAAGTCATTGTCAGCGAATCCAACGCTGAACTCAGAACCCAACCCCCATTCTTATCCTTCGCTCCTCCCTCTACTCATTTGGTCTCTACTCCAGATCTCGCTAGAGCTGCCATCATTTCTACAGAACCTAAAGCTGATTCTCCAGGAATGATGAAGACAGGACCTGTAGGACAATCCATGGGCACTTTTGAAGATGACATGGAACACTTTTCAGGAAACCGTAACTTTGACGAGGTACACACCAACCCATAAACACTGTCACTAAACCCCAAACTTCTAAGCTTTCCTATGTTCACAAGTTTTTATATGTTACAGGTCCTAATTTGGGAGACATCAACGCCTCTCTGAAAGCTGTGGAGACAACGCTGACAGATCTCACCACCACTCTTTCTAATAACTCTACAGCTGTAACAAACGCTGGAGAGAATCTGAACAAGCTGACAACAGTGGTGGAGAAGAAGGCTTCCACATATGACTTGAAGCAAGTTGATAACACTCTCAGCGACTTCGCCAAGGTGCTCGCGGACATCTACACAGACTACACCTCTCTCAAAAATTCAGTTTCATCCATGTCCAGCGAGGTCACAACGCTGAAGACATCGGTTGGACAACTAGAGGGAGATATGTCTACTGTAAAGACTGACTTAGGATCTGTAAAGACCGATGTTAGTTCGATGAAATCGATGATCGAGCAGCTACTACAGAAAGCGAATACTCCTGCTCCTGTCCCTGCATCTAACAATTTCACAGCGGCGGATCGCACTGAGCTAGAAAAGATCAATCCTGCTATCTCTGGCCTTCAAGACAGAATAGCAAAGATTGAAGACTTGATAGGTATCTCTGGCCAAGAAGACAGAGAACCTACCAACGCTACTGAGTTAACCCATTCCTCCCCCAGTCATCATGAAAAAGAGGGGGAGAATAGCGCGGAAGATCTCTCAAAGAGCGCTGAAGACCTTTCCCATGATGAATCTATCAGGGGAGAGAAGGATGCTGAAGAACCACCGCTGGACCTCAGGGAGATGAAAACCGTGAGGAAACCGAGAAGCTCGCCTCTGTATCTGAGGGGGAGCAACTCGAAGAAGAAGCTGATAAAACCGAATCCGAAGCAGAAGATGATGAAGCCGTCGACATCCCTGATGATGAACCATCCTTTTCTCCAAAGAATGATGATGATGATGACGAAGATGACGATGACTTCTTTATCGTCAAACCTGCTCCGAAGATCAAAGTTCTTAAGGGAATCTCGATAAATGAACCTTCAGGGGAGCGGACAAAGACAAAGCCCTCAGCCTCTGGAGCTTAGAAAGGCAAAGGCAAAAGCATCGCTGAAGATGACAATCTGACGATCTTGCTTGAAAAGCCGGTTTGTCATGTACACTAAACATCTCTCACTACATCCCTCCTCTATCATACACTATCAGTTCTACTACCCAAGCCTATACACTTGAACCAATTCTCTCTATCTGATTCTACCCAAGTTCTTACTCGTAAGATCGCTGTGTTTCAGCTAGTCCTCTCCCCTGTTTGAGGATATCGCTGAAGGCTCCACAACTGCGACTTCACCAATAATACCAGTTGCGGCTGAAGAAATAATCCCAGTCTTAGATTTAATCTCTGAGACTGATGAAACAGAAGAACAACTACTCTCGCACAGAGGCAGACCTTCCTTAGCTCCTCAAAAGCTAAGTGAAGAGGATCAGAAAAGAAGAGAGGAGATAATAAAGCGATCCGAGGATCAGCGAATCATTCTGAGGCGTGATCAACTTCCTTCAGTTCCTCCAAAGTTCAGGATTTCCAAAAAGGAATACAAGGAACACCTCAGAGCTGAACGCCTAATCGCTGAAAGAAAGGAAGCTGAAGAAAAAGACAGAGAATACGCCATCCAGCTTTCTAAATGATCAATAAAAGACCCCAAGCTGAAAAGAGTTCCCATTGATGTTCAACGCCAGCTATGGGATGATGCTCAAGAGATCGTTAGAGAAAAGACTAAGGTCTCTGATACGACTTTGGAATGGGCTAAACAAATGCTGACCTATCGATCTAGACCATCCAAAATCATCAAGGCAAACATCAGAGGAAGACTGTACGCTGAAGTTCCTGTTGTTGAAGTGGATGTCTACAGAGATGACAAAACCAAGCAAACCTTCTATGCTGCTACCTTAGAAAAGTTTGGTCTCTCTGAATGGTTAGAAACAAAATTAGCCATTCAGGGATCGCGCTCAAAGTTCAAAATCCATGTCGAGAAGATCTAAAACAAACAGATCGACCTGCTTTCATCTGCTGTGGATATTCCTCCTACTCTTACTCAACCAAGAAAAGTCTCTGATAAGAAAAAGATAGCCTCTGGTTCAGATCCTCATATTCGGAATGAAACGGGCATTGGTTTCTCTCGTGCTAAAATTGTTGGCCCTGATGCCGATCTCTCAATGCTTGACACCTCCCTACCACCTGGAGAAACATTCATTCCTGGCACAGTTGTAAGTGATCCCTATGGTATATTCTTTTTAGACTACTATGGAAATCATCACTTTCAATGTAACTCTGAGCTCCACATTGCTCCCATCGAACAACTCAGAGATCTCGTATACTGGTGTGAAGTCAGACGCGACATCAAAGCTAGACACCTGAAGCCCTTGATTTTTGAAGCAGCTCTGATCAAAAGAAAACAAGGTATAACCATCCCTGACTGGATGATTCCCACATCAAAGACCCTTGATGAACTTCTCATCAAGGAAGAACCCTTTACAAGCTGATATGATCGCCTTTTTCTCTATTGTATCAGTTATTCTTCTGTACTTGTAATTTATTTTTCTTGTACTTGTAATCTTTCCAATTCTCTTTGTAACCTGATTCAAAGTTTTAAAGAAAGATTTCAGCTAATGTACTTTACTCCATCAGTACTGAAAAGATCCTAGAAAACAGTAAAAGGGACAAATATTTTATGAGTTCTTTTTATCCTTATGTTTTCATTAAATAGCAATTTTCTTTGTTGCTATGTCATAAACAAATAAGGGGAGATTGTTGATCCAAACCCTCAGTGATTTGATAATGACCCTCTCTTATACTTAGTGAAAATTGTAAGTAAACAATATGTATCAGAGTTTCACTATCGCTGATAAGTACTAAGATCTTAAAGTACCGCTGATAGGAACTCTCGCTCTTTAAATTAAATATTCAGCGAACACTGTTCACCATTAATGCTCTGAGTTTGTTCAGTCATTATGATGATTGCTGATAAGTTAGTTGTTTACTTATGATCCCTGAAGACAAGTTTCACGTCAAAAAAGGTTCTACGCTGAAGTCGAAGATCAAGCTCAAGAACCAGCGACAAGTCTCCTAATGAACTGATGCGGATCAGGGAAGACTCAGATTTGTCCACTCAACGTGAAGTATCAAGTACAAGACTTCAGCTATCGCTGAACTTTATCATTCGCTGAATAGAAAATGATAATGCTCTGAATCAACGAAAGCTGATCATGAAGTCCTCCGTACAAAGTACTTTTGTCTTAACGCCCCTTGCACGACTCCGTACGAAATGTCAGAAAAGAACCTCCGACTGTCTGAAATCGTACAACCACTCTGATACTACACTGTTCATCCATGCGGCTACTAAGGTTGTCAACCAAGGTCAATGACATGCAACCAACCAGCTGATGACACGTGTAAAGTGTATACTGACTTGCATTTAATGCATGCAGTATATAAAGAGATGAACCCACTTCATTTGAAGTAACTTGCTAACTCTGGACAAGTTCAATCTCTTTCTCAAGATAGGTTATTATTAGTAATTTCCTTATCTCTCTTAGTGCAAGATACCTCAGTGTTCCAACTTGTTTAGATTTAGGTTTATCCTTAATCTTGTTTCCGCAACAAGCTGTAAATTGTTAATGATTTATCAATAAACAATTTAGAAAAGTAAAATCTGTGTGTTTGTATTTAACCCCCCCCCCCCTTCTACAAACTTGTATAGGCCTTCGGGACCAACAAGGGCCGTTGCGGCCCCTTCCGGTTGATCGCGTGACCTTCCGGTGAAGATTGTAGTCTACTACGAGTATTCACCATCTTAATATGCCACACACCAGAATGAAGATAAGAGATAGGCTACAAGATTGACATAAAGAAACGTACTAAAA
Source organism: Saussurea involucrata (assembly GCA_033807775.1). Lineage (NCBI taxonomy): Eukaryota > Viridiplantae > Streptophyta > Magnoliopsida > Asterales > Asteraceae > Saussurea > Saussurea involucrata. The sequence goes on along the minus strand of CM066317.1, from coordinate 49,534,782 downwards.
CATTCATCGATCATCATAATCATAGAAATTAAAGCATGCCAACGTAACAATATATTCGTAATAGCAGTAGCTATTTGGAATTATGAACATACTACACATAAGAATCCTCGTTACCACTTTCATAATTCTCAACGGTGTAATTTCCGCCGACTCTAAGACCGTCCCATCTTATCATTTCTACCCAATTCTCACCATTCATCACTTAATCGTCTCAGCTTAAGTCTAGGCACCATACATAGTTCACTTAAACTAAAACTATGATACCAACTTGTAACACCCTAAAGTATAAACACAAGAATAGGGAAATTCCGGTAAATTGGTGAAAATAAAAACTTCTAAAATAGGCCAACTAAAACCCAACGATATAACGAGATTGTTTGGACATAAGTAAAGTAACGAGTATCGAGACATAATATGCAACAACATACTAATCTAGAGATAAATTAAACTAGATTAACGTGGGTGTCGTTATATCTCCAAAAATCTCTCATCTCGTGTTTTCCCAAAAAGACCGACCCTCCAAGCTCCTAAAGCATGGTCGGCATCTCATCACGATCTAGATACCACATTAAGCCAAAACTACATCATTGAGTCAAAAACCACATTATTAATCTAGAAGCCATCTCATTAAGCTAAAGCCATGCCATTAAGCCCAAAAAAAATTTATTAAGTCAAAACCCTAAAAAGTGGCTTAATACTCCCAACATACTAAGTATCAAGAAATATGAAGATCTTTAGTTTAATAACCTCAAGTATTCCATATTACATCCAAAAACCAACAAGAAACCCACATATGAGAAAACAACGGTATTAATGGAGTAAAGTGGTTTTGCAAGTAACAATGTAGACAATAACACATAATGACGTGTATCTAGTTTTGACAAAAGGTTTAAGAACTCACAAACTACGTTTTTGGAGAAAACCTAGAAAAATAGTGAAACTCTAGAAATTAGTTGGTGAAGATGAGAAGGAGACTTGGTAGCTTGAAATCCAACACTAAAAACTCCAAATCTTGAAGGAGTAGCCTTAAATGTTCCTTAAAATAATTTAGGAGAGATCCACCATTGACGTTTGAAGGAATAAAAGAGAAAGATTGGAGAAGTTTATTGGGGTGAAGAGAAATCGTGAGAGAGAGAGAGAGAGAGAGAAAAAAAGAAAGAAGAAAGAAAGAAATAAAGAAAAGAGAGAAATCAAGGAGAAGAAAAAAAGAGTGGATTAGAGAGTTGGTGAGAGACATAAATATGTAGCATTCAGTTGGAGAAGAAAAGAGAGTGGATGAGAGAGTAGGTTGAGAGTATTAAATATGTATTTAAATGTGTATATATATATATACTTATATATATAATTATAAACCTATATACACATATATCTACATATATATATATATATATATACAAATATATATATATATACATACATATTTATAGGTTTTAGGAAATTTACCGTAAGATCTATAAAATGTAAGGTAAGTTATAACCGTGATAAAACACTTATATGATTTAGTGTTTTATTACTTAAAATGTAAGGTAAGTTATAACTCGCCAAATGATTTTTACTAGGGGTATATGTTTCCACTTCTTCGTCCTCGTCATTATCGGTATATGATCTGTCTATATCATATATACCCATTGTGAAAACATGGGTTTCGTCATCAGCAACTCCAGCAAACCGTCTTTCTTGGTCTTCTTCTTCTTCTTCTGGTTGCGTCTCCGGAACAAAATCTGGATAACAATCGTTAAGACCATATGTATGATCCGAATAAAATGTTGGGTCGTAGGACGCCTGAAATTGAGAATCAAGGTCCAGTTGATTACCACCAACATGGGTTTCGTCACCACCTTCGTCATCACCTTCATCGCACATCGATGAATCGACATACACAAAAAGTGTTGGAGGTCTTTCTGACTGGGCTGCAATTTGTATAAAACCAGAGATATCTCCATCGTCGGTTAACTCCAAGATTGACCCATCATCATTCTTGTACACTAACTTGCAAACAGCAGAAGGTTCGATTCCACATTTTTGCATGGCATAAGCAAGAAACTTCTTATGTGTAATGTTTACTGAAAATTTTACACTATACTTAGATTTATAAGCAAAATCCCACTCATTGTTGTCTTGCACCCATTCACCATCGCAAAAAAAAATATAGCTTAGCTTTTTCAACGGCTGAACTCATGTTTTCAGTAGTATATCATAAAGAAAATATTGAAATGGTGAAGAAAGAAAGAAAGAAAGAACAATGGAATGGATGTGATGAACGATTATGGAATGCATTTTACTGATCTTCATAGACGATATTTCAGTGCGGAAGACGAAATTGAAACCACAAATTCAGTGACAATAGTACAATAATTGAATAATTTCAGACAAAGGTGTGGAAAAAACAGTAAAACCATGCAAAAACACGTGAAAAACTCCTAAAACCTGAAATGATAGCCCAAAATCGTAGACAATAAGTGAAAATCGCGGACCAGGGACCAAAGATGTAAACTTGGGATTTTTCAGGGGAAAGCGCGGACATCGCGGGCATATATCGCGGACTACAGGGGTGAAAATTGAAAAATATTCACCCAAGTCCACGATCAAGGGTATTATTGCGGAAATTTTGGGTGGTTTTGTAAAATAGGAAAGGGATGGGGTAGTTTTGTAACCTAATTTTGAAGTTAGGTTATTTTATATAATTTCCCTAAATATTATATACTTTAAAATATTATATTAAAACAATAATTTACATAGTTCGATCATTGTACGACTTTTTTTATTTGCTTAAAAAAACCAAACACAAAAAACTTGTTTTTACGATTGGAAATTGCATTGATAGAGAGAAAAATTGTTGAAGAGTTGGGGCTTTAATATTTTTGGTTGGATTCTAATAAAAATTATCATTATATAAATAAATTGGGTTGGATTGTACTTGGGGTTGGGGTGCACCACCTTGTCTTCCCTTTGTCTACCCCTATATGTATATCCAGAGTTTTATGAAAGATCAATGAGATAAAGACTGATCTTTAAACGAAATAAAAATCATTTTATAGAAAAATTAAAAACATGTATATATAAATTTGTATATTCTTTAATCATGTATGTAAATTTGTATATGTAAAATTTCTTACACTATAAAAAGTTTAAATTGTTAGAAATTATGTAAGTATGTGTGTACATATATATATAGTGTTAAGTTCATTTGAGAAGTCTAAATATTTTGAGAAATAGAGAAGTGATCGTGACTCTTCGATTAAATGCGCTGATTTTGAACACGGAAGGGTATTTTGGTAATTAGACATCCCGTTTACAAAAAGCACGGGCTGAGTTCATATATGAATCTGTGTGATTCACATATGAACTATACGTTCATATATGAACCTTTGTAATTCACATATGAACTCTTTATAACTAATTCATATATGAATCTTGTGATTCATATATGAACCTTTGTGTTTCATATATGAAACTAATTAATTGTAGGTTCATATATGAATCAGTTGAACCAATTAACTGATTCATATATGAATCTTTGTGTTCATATATGAACCTTTGTAATTTAAATATAAACTTTTTTTAACTAATTCATATATGAACCTTTGTGTTCATCTATGAACCTTAATGATTTATATATGAATTTTTTTAACTAATTCTCATATGAACAAAATAACTGATTCATATATGAATCACAAAGATTCATATATGAATTAGTTAAAAATATTTTATATGTGAATTACAAAGGTTCATATATGAACACAAAGGTTCATATATGAATCACACAAATTCATATATGAACCTGTCCCGCGTATTTTTTACGAAACTACCCTAAATACCCCTGAGCGTCGTTTATTAACTAATGTGGACGCGCGCATTAATCAGGTGTAACGTGAATTTCTTGACCGTGGATTATTTAATCCAATGGATATGATCACTTCTCTATTTCTCAAAATATTTAGACTTCTCAATTGAACTCTTCCCTATATATATATATATATTCGTATGTAGGGAGATGTAACAACTCAAAATTGACCATGAATCAAATTCATAATAAAAGCCCATAAGGGTCCCAACAATCTCAAAGTTTAACAATATTCTCAAATTTAATGCAGCGGTTCACATACAACCACAACCGAGATGTCTAACTAAACAAAAGAAAAGGGTGACAATCTCTAGCTCTCCGCTTCTAGACTTCAAGCTTTCCCTTTACCCTTGGATGACGCACCTACCATGCTATTTCCTGAAAATGGTTTTAAGATTTGGTAAACGAGGGTTAGACCATAACGTCTAATGAATTCCCTCCCAAACAGTTTAAAAACATTTAGGACATAATCAAGTGAATCCACAAGATCTTCCACAGATAATTTGATAAGCGACACCTCACTTGGGTATTTGCACAGTGATCATATCCCTCCATCACCTCTCAACGATATCCACATTCGGGGCCCCCAATAGATCCCTAGGGCCCCCAAGTAGATGCCAACCCCGTACGCACAAGAAACAAATTCGAGGCACACGGTCGAAACTCTCCCAAGGGATATTCACCATCCCAAGGTACACTAATCTCATTGTGCAACCCGACTCCAATTTGACTTTCAAGTTAATAAACAAATTGTAAATAACGAGCATGCATTCATAAACGTTTTGCATCATGTATTATCAAGGCTTTTCAAAATGTGAAATCATATTATTAAAATCAATACCAATTTCAGCTAATGAATTATAAGGAAAACATTTCATTTACACAAAGAGAGTTAAGGGAACTAACCTGAGTTTTGGCAATCCGACACACACTCCGAATCCTACTTTCGACCAAACCAAACACCTGAATTGGGTGACGTAAGAAAGGTGTTAAACACGCTAATTACACCCCAAAACCAACCCCAAAGATCCTTAAGACAATCCCTTAAACAGTGCCTCAGTCTTAGACCCAATTGAGGATCAAAGCAAAAGTTGGGTTTCGGAGCAACAGTGCTTGGCGCGACCCTTGGCGCGACCTTATGTAACACCCTCAAAATTGGAACGAGCAACTAACTTTAATTTCAATAAAATAACCCAAAAGAGGAATAAATCATTTCTACAGATCATCCTTGAAAATACCTCAGAATTTAAACATCATGGTTTCCACAACTAATAACTTAAGACCGGTGTTACATAATACAATTACATGTTGCTAATCCCAAATAAGTGCGGAAGACTTCGCTAAGCATTTCACTTCTCGTGCACTATACTAGCACTCATCACTTCACAGTGTAGCTAAAGCTATTCCCAACCTGAACCTGTTGCACATGCCGACAAATATCTAGTGAGTTCAAGAGTTTACATTATGAGCAAATCATTTGATAGACCAAAAGATTCAACTTAATTTATGATTTCCAAAAAGGGGTTTGTAAAAAATACATCGACAACCCAATTTCCAAACGCACACAATTCCTGTGAGGAAAGCTTCTAATGAAAATCATTTCTCCGTAATGGACTCAAATCCAAAACTCACTCAAGAGGTAAATAAATAATAATTTCTCAAATAATCGCCAATGCGAATAATACTCCAACAGTTGAAAACATCGAACAAGGATGAAACATAAAATTCGTCAATCAATCTTGGAAAACAATCCATACGCATATAATATGACACCGACAACGCGGATAAACAAAATACCCGAAAACAACACCCTCCGGTGACGGGGGAGACCCGATTTCATCGAATGTGGCAAACACACAAATTAAACCACAATTATAAAATACAAGAATGTTTCATGGATGGGAAAACATATGACATCAACCATATCTGGGTCTTTAGTCAATTGTGACATCAATCCAAACCGGATCTTTAGTCAAATGAGGCATCAACCCAAGCCGGTCTCTGGCCTAGTGCGACATCAACCCAAACCGGGTGTTTAGTCCACGGAGACATCAATCCACATCGGATCTATAGTCTATTGTGACATCAATCCAAACCGGATCTTTAGTCCAAAGAGGCATCAACCCAAACTGGTCTTTAGCCTAGTGCGACATCAACCCAAACCGGGTCTTTAGTCCACGGAGACATCAATCCACATCGGATCTCTAGTCTATACCACCAAGTTCAATCCTACTGGATCTTTACCTTGGAAACCCACCATCCAAAACAAGCTTACTTGACTTAAAATTTATACATGACCTCAAAAGAATAACCAATGCATTCAAATCATGTAAATCTCAAATACAACGCTATTCATGCAAATCAAACCCCAAGCCCACTTCGAGCTTATCAAAACCGGGCGAAAGCCCTCAAGACTCATCCGAGTCCAAAATGTAACATATCATAGTTATCGCATAATCACAACAAACACTAAAAGTGTATTTTGACCAAATAACCTTCACTTATGAAATAAATTAACAAAACCACTTTCACTCGTGATTTATTTATCAATCACCCAAAATCCCCAAATGTGGGTGTTTTACAATATTTGTAAAGCTCAACACTTTGATTAATCAAAACCCACTAAATAACTCAACAAGTGATAATTTTATATAAAGCACACAAATACTTTAAAATAAACATTTTGGCATGCACAACGTTTTCACAAATGAACTTGAACTCACCTTGCTATATTAGGCTAAATCTAGATTTTTCCCAAACGTAAGCTCCCTTGAAGAAACACGAATCTTCAAGTCCAAATCTTCCAAAAACCTAGATCCAAAAGTTTCCAACCATAAGTATCCAAATCCAACCATCTAGAATCATTCCCCAAACATTTTACCTCAAGATCTCACTTATACCAAAACCCTAATTTTTCATAGGTGAAGAAGGAGAAGATTTCCTTAACCATTCATAACCTAAATTACACCAATAAAACCCATAATGGAATAGAAGATGAAAACAACAAAACCCTAGCTTTTGGGTAAAGAGAGAGAGTGAGATTACCTTCATCCTTTGATATCTTCAAGCAAAAGCTCCTAGACTCTCGCAAAAACTTCAAGCTTCCATATCTTCAACAATGGTGGGAGTGGGTTTGATTTGAGTGGAGAAGATGAAGAAGAGGAGGAAGGGTTTGAGGTTTTTCTTGGGAGAAATCGGGTTTAGAGAGAGAGAAAAGTCTGAGTTGGGGTTTGGAAATGAAATGAGGGAAGAGAGAGGGAAAGGTTTCTTAAAATCACAAAACATTTCACCATGCCCTTCGCGGACGTCCGACATAAGCCACCCGCGGACGTCCGTCCTCGATCTGACCTGTAACGTCCCAAAAATTACAAGCAAATTTAAATTTTTAAATAAATAATTCATTTATAACAACTCATTAAATGATCCCAACGATTCGTTTGCAAACTCATAATTAATATCTTTATAAATAAAAACCAGCGGAATAAACGTTTAATTAATAAAACCATAAAACAACCAGCTCTCCTCGCGCGCCAGTGTGTACTTGTCACGCCTTGGAGCCGCTCGGACCTGAAACCACAGTTTATTGGGAAAGGGTATGCACGAAGCTTAGTGAATTCCAACACATGCGCAGATAGGAATTATATACACACCACCCCTATCCGCACATAAGCAACAACATCGCAGTTACATAAAACAAGTAAACATCTACAAGTAATTATGTATCCAACACCTCGGTCCCACCGAATTGTAATGTATCACACTCGTCACACCGAGTTCCCACAACGTTTCTTTCCACTCCCTCGGTCCCACCGAATCGTAATGTATCACACTCGTCACACCGAGTTCCCACAACGTTTCATTCCACTTCCTCGGTCCCACCGAATCGTAATGTATCACACTAGTCACACCGAGTTCCCACAACGTTTCATTTCACTTCCTCGGTCCCACCGAATCGTAATGTATCACATTTATACTAAGCATTCAAACCAATCAAATATTACACACCACAACAACTAGTTCACACCACGAAGACAGTAGTACATACAAACTATTATGACATGCATACAACCCCTAACTACACAGTGAGAGAACTCACCTCGAATGCGCGTCCAGCTTAATAACACAATTCAAGCTTCACAAATACGGTCACTTTCCAGTACCTAAAGGCATGTTAAAACGTGTCAATACGAGACCCGGACCCTATGACACGACACACGCTTAAACCGTCACTAAAACTAAATTCCGTTCACCCAAAACAGGTCTGTTCGGGACCTGTTTCGACCCCTTTAAACCCATAAAATTCCCAATATTATTTCATGACCAGAAAGTACTCTGAGTTAGGGTTCCAAGGACATATTATACGCCTCCTAACGATTTTTCTACAATTTATTACGGATTTTATAAGATCAGCCCGCAGAACAGCGAAAAACAGCACTTATCAGTATAAAACGACGATTTGGTCTAAGTTACGTTCCGAACTGGATTTTGCACAAAACACAGAAAAGTTTCTAGACTCAAAAAGGGAACTTTTGACACCGGTTTAACCCCAAACCGAGTTACGAGCAGAAAGTTACAGCTTACGCAAAACAGTGACAGAACTGCAGTTTCTTTTACATAAAATGACGACTCACAGAACTTACGACCACTTTTTCGCCCAGTTAGAGACCGAACCAGTTTTTCGCTAAAACACGGAAAACTTGCTCGACCCTGAACTTGAACCGTGGGCGCCAGTTTCGGCTCAAGCGGAGTTACGACGGAAAAGTTATGGTCGCGCGAAAACTGGACATCACACTAAAATTTTCATAAAAAGATAACTTTATAAACGGTTCGCGGCTTAAACGATTCGGGATTTACGCTAAGAGTGTGACACCCACTGCCACCGCCCTCCACCCACAGCCACCGCAGCGGCGGCGTGCGGCGGTGGTGGTCTCGCCGGAAAAACGAAAAGGAAAAGAAAAGAACGAGACTAACGAGAACCACATACCTCACGACGGCGTCTCACCACCACAACCAAACCGCTCACCCTCGACTCCTCCGACGACAGCCGGTGGTGGCGGTCTCCGGCGACAGCAGTAGCGGCGGCGAAGGCTGCTGCAGGTTCTTTCTTCTCCTCTCTCTCCTTCTCGCGACCTCTCTCTCTTCGTGAACACTCTCTCTCTCGTCGTTTCTCTCACTCACGGCTGCACCACCAGGAAACGAGAGGAAGGAATGTAGGGTTAAGGAATAGTTTGGTTGCTTAGATTACAAGGAAGAGAGAAAACAAGGCTGGAAAACGGTCATGGGCCGAGACCCATGCAAAGGGTTTCAAGAATTGCACAACTAGTCCCTCAACTACATCTCATCTCACAATCTACCTCAAAACGACACGTAAGCTAACATTTTTGGTCCTTCTTGACACCAAACCACTAACCAAAAACAATTAAAGGTAGACATTTTAAATTATTAAAATTAATTAATAAACGTACCGGGACACGGGCTTTACAACTCTCCCCCACTTGGATTAGACTTCGCCCCCGAAGTCTACGTCCGCAAACAGCTTCTAATAATTCTCTCGCATTTGATGATATCCCAAACTCAAACCACTTTCAAGCTCTAACCCTTCTAATGGTGCTCACCAATATACCCTACAGGATACCCGACTACGATCATTCCTACCCTTAACTGTCGATTAACTACCACAAATTCTAATAGACTCCAAAGATTTTCAATAAATTATATCAACAAAACATCGACCCCCTGCCGAACATCGGTCCAACCGATTGCAATAACAAACATCGGCCACCCGCCGAACATCGGTCCAACCGATCACAATAACAAACATCGGCCACCCGCCGAACATCGGTCCAACCGATCACAATAACAAACATCGGCCACCCGCCGAACATCGGTCCAACCGATTTCAGTAACTCAAATAAGCGTGGTATTATCCTAGACACTAACACAAAAAGATATCCCCCACACCCAAATCAACTAACACACACGTAGGTCATTCCACCATAACCATTCATCACAAGTGATCATTTCAGGGTTACTACTACCATCACCATGATTATCTTAAATCCGGCTACAACTCTCCGATTATACTAAAGGTGTTTGGCCTCAAGCCTAAAAGTCGACACCTAACTATACCAACTACCTCGAAATGGTTGATGCGCATTTATTCTCTTAATAACAAAGGGCATCAATCCCTTAACCGATACCATTCGGCCTATAGTACCAACACGCGTGGAATACCCAACCTTCCACCGTCTACTTATCATCCCCACTTGCTCTACGAAGCCAAGTCACACCGTATCGAGGATACACCTTGACGTCTACCTCCCAGGTAACGCCTCAAGACCCCGCACACCGGAACTACCTCCCAGGTAAGTGCCCACAACTATATCCTCCTAGTACCTACTGGAAAGTCTAGGTTAAAACACATGAATACCGGGGTCCCACCCCGAGATACCCAACCGACCATTACCAACAACTGTCTAACGTGCCTAAGGATCCAGAGCAAAACAGCCTACCCACAAGTGCCTATTCCGGATTGTCTCACTCACCCAAACATGTAAACACTCAATTTGCAAAGAATGCCAAACGGTGCGACAAAAACATCTCATCAACTAGACTCCACATCGAGCCATTAAAACCGGGCAATTGGCCCATGACTAACTCCAAGTCAAAACCGAGAAACATGCTCCACGCTTGCTAGACCCGTAGGTCGGAAAATGCGTTTAAACAAAGTTTAAGCAAGCAATACTCTGAAATCAACCTTAGTCTCAGACTCAACACGGGTTAAACAAAAGAGTTTTCCAAAAGGACTCACACCCTTAAAATTCTCGAAATGACACATGACACTTAAAAGCACTTTTACAAAATATTTTCAACATCAGGATTTTCATCTCAAAAAGATCGTATGTAATAAAACTACTATTACCAGATCGATAGTTACGCAAAACTGGACACGCTCGTCCTACATAGGAAAATCATGTTGAAAATCGTTCCATTGCAGTTCGGTTTACTCACACAAAAGCAAGCGTAATAAATAATTTATTTTAAAAAAAAATGAACCGCCTAGATTCCAGTATGGATTGACTCATGACGTGCACTTAAAGTAACCGCTTGACCTTAAACAGGGTCCGACAAAGGTGTGCACATAATTCAAAACAAGTTTCATGACAATTGATTCAAAAATTCTTCTTTTTGATCATAAAAGGACGTGACACAGGGTTCGCCGCAAATTTTTCTTTTGCGCGTCAGCTAGTCACACAAAACGATGACACGGTTTACAAATATATTTTTGCTAAAACACAACTGTCTCGCGTCAGTTGCAAACTTGAAGACAGAAACCAGTCCGCTTCTAATAATTGGAAATATCGACTAAAACCTCATAAAATCTCAAACTGGGGGCAGGCATGCAAGCTTGTAACACTTCCTCAAGTTTCGTACTTGGGACATATAACGTCAAAACATTATAGTTTAAAAATGTATTTATCGAAAATGCTCAAAATACTCGTTTCCTCCAAAGCAAAAGTTTTTAATTTCCCAAAAAAAAATGATCGGTAATTCTAAATTAACCGAATGTCAAAAATCTACGCATTTATATTTCCAAAATATAACACATTGTAATCGTATGCATGATGTTCACAACGTTAAAAACACTCTTTGGATCAAATGGTCTTTCATTTCGACAAAAAAGAACTAAAACATTTTCATGCATGACTCGTTCGTCAAAATGTCGAGAACAAAGGTTACCCCAGTATGCATACCCCTAAGTCGATAAATCGCATTTTTATGGAAATGTCAATAAAACCTTTAGCTGACTAAAAAGCGCACTAAACAACTCCTTATGAAATGTTACCAAAATTCCCCCATGCACCACTTATGTCACGCATGAATCAATCCACACACTGAACTATTTGCAATAAAAAATACTTAGTAACACGAACTCTCGAAAGGAAAAGTTAAGCGACACAAGAATTCCAAACTCATTTTAGACAAATCACTAAAATAGCCTTTAAACAGACATCGTGGAATGTAACTTTCCGTCTCAACTCTAACACATGTGGAGGAGTTCCAATGTTAGAGTCTCAAGCCGTAGTCACTTACCCAACATCTTAACCGCCACAACACGGATATTATCGTACCCGAAAGAACCGTTGGAAAATAATCAAATGAAACAATCTTTTACAAGGTTTTCAATTCCCGTGATAAAACGGTTTCAACCATTTTCAAAATTATAATTCGAAATCTTGTGTGTGTGCTAGACATTTCCCAAAGTTTCAAAACACAATCCATATAAGGATTGGAAACACAAGGATTAGTTAATGCAATCCTATTTTCAAAATAACTCTGTGCATGACTCAGTCGGCATTCGATGTCTCGACTCATATCCCTCCAAAACTCCCCGATCCACAATCGTCACCCGGACATTTAAATCTCTTAAGGCAAGTTGGGAAATCACATCAAATCATCTTACGGGTTTTCCTCAAATCAAAGTCGACTCAATGAGCCTATGACCCTAGCACAATCTTCCATCTTGGCCCGAAATGATCTGCTTACAACAAATATCATCCTTATCGTCACCCCAAGTGATTAATATTAGAATCGTCTTTCTATTCCAACGACTACTAGTTTAGGACCTTCATCACTACCCCCAACGATCATCACCTCAAAACACTTCGAGTACACACCTGTACTAGTAGGTTTACTATAGTTGTTCCTCCTTGTGATGGCTATTCTGGGTAGACAATACAACGCGTTATTAGCACATAATAACTCATACTAACAACACTCACGCTCAACTCCTTGGATTCCTCGTGACTTCCCCGACTCGAGCATTGATCCTGTGCTTCCGGTAGTAGGAGCTCTACTACTACCATCCACACCTATCATCGCCCGTTCCGAGTTCCATCCCAAGAGGTCCAAGTAGTTTCTCGCCGAAACTATACACATATGCCCGCACCGGCATATGTACACACTCTTCCTAGCTCCCTAGGAATTCCATCCAAACCACTACCCTTGCTACTGCCAAATCCCTAATAGCAAGCAGCAGACATGCAATACAATGTAATAAGCACCAAGCAATTTAGCATACATGCTCCTATGTTCTAGAAAGCAATCTAGCACACGTACTCATACATAAACACCCTTCCCAGCTCTCTAGGAACTTCCTCTTATCCCACTACCCTTGCTACTACCGAATCCCTACTAATTATAACGGGTGACCTCGCGAATACCCGGTTATATGCAGTGCGAAATAAATAGACAGTCGAATACAAGACTCTATCCTAGAACGGTTGGACTCAAACAAGAGCTGCGCAATAGAACTAAATCAAATATTCTAAGGCTATAAATCTCTTGCTGCATACAACCTAGAGGTCATCCACTTAGTAACCTATCATAATTAGCATAAATTCCTAATAGCAAGTAGTACAACATACATCATAGTGTCAACAACATGCAATCTAGCATGCATACTCTATGATCTAGAAAGCAATAAAACACTAAGTACTGTACCTTTTCCCCTGGCTCCGGCTTACTGTACACACTGCGCCATCGATCACCGTTTCTCAAATGGGTTTTCCTTTCTTTTATTTTCCAAAAACTTTAAAGAAAATTTTTATAGCCGCAAACTTGAGATCAAACACACCGAAATGCGTTTGATTCACTCAAGCCGTGCTCTGATACCAAGTTGTAACGTCCCAAAAATTACAAGCAAATTTAAATTTTTAAATAAATAATTCATTTATAACAACTCATTAAATGATCCCAACGATTCGTTTGCAAACTCATAATTGATATCTTTATAAATAAAAACCAGCGGAATAAACGTTTAATTAATAAAACCATAAAACAACCAGCTCTCCTCGCGCGCCAGTGTGTACTTGTCACGCCTTGGAGCCGCTCGGACCTGAAACCACAGTTTATTGGGAAAGGGTAAGCACGAAGCTTAGTGAATTCCAACACATGCGCAGATAGGAATTATATACACACCACCCCTATCCGCACATAAGCAACAACATCGCAGTTACATAAAACAAGTAAACATCTACAAGTAATTATGTATCCAACACCTCGGTCCCACCGAATTGTAATGTATCACACTCGTCCCACCGAGTTCCCACAACGTTTCTTTCCACTCCCTCGGTCCCACCGAATCGTAATGTATCACACTCGTCACACCGAGTTCCCACAACGTTTCATTCCACTTCCTCGGTCCCACCGAATCGTAATGTATCACACTCGTCACACCGAGTTCCCACAACGTTTCATTTCACTTCCTCGGTCCCACCGAATCGTAATGTATCACATTTATACTAAGCATTCAAACCAATCAAATATTACACACCACAACAACTAGTTCACACCACGAAGACAGTAGTAGTACATACAAACTATTATGACATGCATACAACCCCTAACTACACAGTGAGAGAACTCACCTCGAATGCGCGTCCAGCTTAATAACACAATTCAAGCTTCACAAATACGGTCACTTTCCAGTACCTAAAGGCATGTTAAAACGTGTCAATACGAGACCCGGACCCTATGACACGACACACGCTTAAACCGTCACTAAAACTAAATTCCGTTCACCCAAAACAGGTCTGTTCGGGACCTGTTTCGACCCCTTTAAACCCAGAAAATTCCCAATATTATTTCATGACCAGAAAGTACTCTGAGTTAGGGTTCCAAGGACATATTATACGCCTCCTAACGATTTTTCTACAATTTATTACGGATTTTATAAGATCAGCCCGCAGAACAGCGAAAAACAGCACCTATCAGTATAAAACGACGATTTGGTCTAAGTTACGTTCCGAAATGAATTTTGCACAAAACATAGAAACGTTTCTAGACTCAAAAAGGGAACGTTTGACACCGGTTTCACCCCAAACCGAGTTACGAGCAGAAAGTTACAGCTTACGCAAAACAGTGACAGAACTGCAGTTTCTTTTACATAAAATGACGACTCACAGAACTTACGACCACTTTTTCGCCCAGTTAGAGACCGAACCAGTTTTTCGCTAAAACACGGAAAACTTGCTCGACCCTGAACTTGAACCGTGGGCGCCAGTTTCGGCTCAAATGGAGTTACGACGGAAAAGTTATGGTCGTGCGAAAACTGGACAGCACACTAAAATTTTCATAAAAAGATAACTTTATAAACGGTTCGCGGCTTAAACGATTCGGGATTTACGCTAAGAGTGTGACACCCACTGCCACCGCCCTCCACCCACAGCCACCGCAGCGGCGGCGTGCGGCGGTGGTGGTCTCGCCGGAAAAACGAAAAGGAAAAGAAAAGAACGAGACTAACGAGAACCACATACCTCACGACGGCGTCTCACCACCACAACCAAACCGCTCACCCTCGACTCCTCCGACGACAGCCGGTGGTGGCGGTCTCCGGGGACAGCAGTAGCGGCGGCGAAGGCTGCTGCAGGTTCTTTCTTCTCCTCTCTCTCCTTCTCGCGACCTCTCTCTCTTCGTGAACACTCTCTCTCTCGTCGTTTCTCTCACTCACGGCTGCACCACCAGGAAACGAGAGGAAGGAATGTAGGGTTAAGGAATAGTTTGGTTGCTTAGATTACAAGGAAGAGAGAAAACAAGGCTGGAAAACGGTCATGGGCCGAGACCCATGCAAAGGGTTTCAAGAATTGCACAACTAGTCCCTCAACTACATCTCATCTCACAATCTACCTCAAAACGACACGTAAGCTAACATTTTTGGTCCTTCTTGACACCAAACCACTAACCAAAAACAATTAAAGGTAGACATTTTAAATTATTAAAATTAATTAATAAACGTACCGGGACACGGGCTTTACATGACCGAAATCCCTAATTTCCTCTGTTGCTTCCACGGAAGATCCCCGGACTTCCGCGCCAATCCGGACGTCCGACCTCGTCCCTATGCGGACGTCCGCAAGTCCAGCATCTCGATTCTTAAAACTTGGGGTGTTACAATCCGCCCAACCTTAGAATGATTTCTTCCTCGAAATCTAGATTCCTTATAACCAAATACTATCTAACTCAACACTTTCCATGTTCCATTAGCGTCCAACTGAAATCCAAATTCTTCAACGCAGAACTGCTAAGACAGACTTTATGCGAACACTTACCAACAATGTCCACTTAGGTACATTATACTCATGTCCGGGTGAACGCGCCATCTACAGAGTAACTTCCAACCAAGGTCTGTTCCCATCTGAAACCAACAAACTTCCAATTTCCAAGGATCCCGCTGCTGGACTAGCACTTATTCCTAACGAGTCCCATTAGACTCCAACTCCGACGGTCGTCACTAACCCATCAATTACACAACTCCAACGGTTAAGCCTAATTACCAATCATCCAATCGACAGATTCTTTTACCACACAAGGAGGGTCATCCCGCTAAATCTATTCATCACAATCGAACTAAAGATCATCATAACCGATACCACCATTTATTATAATTTGGACTACACCTTCCAATCACACTAGTGGTTATTGGCCTCGAAATCCAACAGTTGACACCTAGTCACACCACCAAAACTCGACCCATCACAAAGCTCCACACACGAGCTTCATTCCTCAAACGTCCCCACCAATCCAAGGTCATCCCCACGGTCTAAAGGGTCCTACATGACCTTCATACAAAACCGATCACCCGCAACAAGGTTGCCGACGTGAACGGTTACCAAAGCACTAACAGGAGACACCGCAAGTCCCACCTTTTAGTTGCCCACAAGAAATAATTCGACGCCACTAACGACACCATATGGCTCACGTCAATAACACGCGTTAGAAACCCAATCTTTCCTTGAATGGTTCTACACGCTCTCACCGTTAATTGGGGTTGCTCAACCTCACCAAGCCTAAAGAGTTCAAGGTTTTCAAGTGACAGACTCACCAAATATTCCAATAAAGTTTTCACCAAATTTTTCAACGTGGAGGTTTTTATACCAACATAATGTACGTACAAAAACTTACCACTACCTAGCCGGTAGATGCACAAACATGGACACACACGTCCCACGTATGAAAAATCATTTTTGAAAACCATTTCATCACAAATCAGGTTACTAACAAAACGCAAAAC
This sequence comes from Saussurea involucrata, assembly GCA_033807775.1. Taxonomy (NCBI): domain Eukaryota; kingdom Viridiplantae; phylum Streptophyta; class Magnoliopsida; order Asterales; family Asteraceae; genus Saussurea; species Saussurea involucrata. The sequence continues at coordinate 49,517,866 of CM066317.1, read as the reverse complement.
GTACTCAGCAACTTTTAAAATGAACCGCTAGGGTTCCATCACGGATTTACTTATGTTAAACACACAAAGTAGTTTCCTACATTAAAATAGTGTTCAACCGAATGTTTGTACGAACTTCAAAAGAAGGATTTACACAACATTACTTTTCAAAATTCTCTTTTTAACCATAAAACGACACAACTGATGTTCAATAGCAAACTTCGCATGGGTCAGTTTGTTCGCAGAGAAACGAAACAATTCATTTACACACCTTGATTAAAACACGACATGATTTGGGCCATCTCCCAGTTTTAAATCGAATAACAAGATATTTTCATCATTTGGAAATATCGGTTTAAACATCGAAAAGGAATCTCAAATCAAAATATTGCATGCCGATCTGTAACACTTTCTTAGTAGTCACTCTAAAATAGTATAGCACATACCAGATAGTCAATACTAAATTCTCAAAGTAGAGATTTATTAAATCAAATTTCAAAATGTCTCACTTAGTCATATAATGACGAGGAAACAAAATCCTTTGACCAGGCTCGCACACATTAATGTGTTTTTCTCAAAACTTCGGAAAACGATACGTGCACATAATTTGATTGACACATAAAATAATTCAAATCAACTTCATGCCTTAAACCACACAAGCAATGTGCATTAACGCCCAAAAATAGTGGCTACAATACTATTCATGTCAATAAATCCATATAGTGTATTTGCGAGAAAGGGCATCAAAATGCCAACAAACGAGAGTGCATAAAACAGAACATTAGAGATGTACTAAGATGATGCTCTTATATGCATTACTCACGCCACGTATAAATCAATTCGCACACCTAGAAAGTTGTAACAAAATATGCTACCGCGATCCTCAAAAGAGAAGCCATGCGGCATTAAAAACTTCCAAAAATCACTCTTTTTGGTGCAACACGACATAAAGTACATTCCTCAACAAAACTCGCATGAGACACAATGCTCACTAAAACCCATGGATTAACGCACACAATCATTCAAATATACACACGACAAAGTGTCACCCATGCACCGCAAAACGTCGTAAAACGAAACTTCATCATACTTTGCAAAACTTCCATAAAACTTGATGGAACTCATCAGCAAGTTTTCGTTTTTTAATATTCAAATCGCATAAAACAATGTTATGACAAAATCATCATAATTCCCAAAAATCTTCTTTTTGTTGCAACACAAAATAAAACAACACCTCTTCGTCAAGACTCGCAAAAATCAAAATTCCCATTAAAGCTCAATACCGACACAAGGGAAGGTAACTCTCCGTCCAAACCTTAACATATGTGGAGGAGATCCAATGTTAAAGTCGTAAGTCGCGGTTACTTGTCCAAAACCATAAACGACATTAAAATGTGGATGTCACAACAACCGAAAGTAGTAGTGGGAAAAAACAAAGAATAAAGCACATCTCGACCAGGTTTACAACTACCTGTAATAAAATATTTTCATGCATGCTCAAACTCATAGTTTAAAATCTTGTGTGTGCTAGACGTTTTCCAAGATCCCGCAATGCCGTCTATACGACGGTTTAAAACACAAGAAGTAATTGATGCAATTTATTTTAAAAGCAAAAATAAATTTCATGCATATATTTAGTCGGCATTCAACGTCCAGGTCACACTCCTCCAATTTCTCTGATCACTTTATCGTCATCCTAATGCTCAAACATCTTAACGCAAAATTAGAAGTCACATCGACTAACCTTACAATTTCCTCCTCGAATCAAGGTCAATTCAATAAGCCTATGGCTCCAATCCAACCATCAATTTCGACCCGAACGGTCCACTTAATGCAATCACCATGCTTACCGCCACACCAAATGGCAAATGCTAAGGTCGTCAACCTCTTCTAACGACCACTCTCTTAGAACTCCTTCACTACCCCAACGGTCAAGTACTCTCATGTAACCGATAGGTTCACCATAACACTGGCCATGTGCAATTATGAACGTACCGTACATGATCATCCTTGCTACTCTTGACGTGACTTCTCGTTTCTAGTGACTCCAACAACCTCTAAATATCCTATCTTAGAGTGCCTAATGGTGCAATTTCGCTCTCATTTACTTAAAGAACGCTAGTTTGAGTCTAGGTATCCAAAAGTAAACACCTAATTCTCTCAAACTTATGCTCTGATACCAACTTGTAACACCCTCAAAATTGGAACGAGCAACTAACTTTAATTTCAATAAAATAACCCAAAAGAGGAATAAATCATTTCTACAGATCATCCTTGAAAATACCGTAGAATTTAAACATCATGGTTTCCACAACTAATAACTTAAAACCGGTGTTACTTAACACAATTACAAGTTGCTAATCCCAAATAAGTGCGGAAGACTTCGCTAAGCATTTCACTTCTCGTGCACTCTTCTAGAACTCATCACTTCACAGTGTAGCTAAATCTATTCCCAACCTGAACCTGTTGCGAATGCCGACAAATAAAAAGGTTAGGCTAACGCCTAGTGAGTTCAAGAGTTTACATCATGAGCAAATCATTTGATAGACCAAAAGATTCAACTTAATTTATGATTTCCAAAAAGGGGTTTGTATAAAATACACCGACAACCCAATTTCCAAACACACACAATTCTTGTGAGGAAAGCTTCCAATGAAAATTATTTCTCCGTAATGGACTCAAATCCAAAACTCACTCAAGAGGTAAATAAATAATAATTTCTCAAATAATCGCCAATGCGAATAATACTCAAATAGTTGAAAACATCCAACAAGTATGAAACATAAAATCCGTCCATCAATCATGGAAAACAATACATGTAGAAACCACGATTCAATCTTACAATCAATTAAGAACAATCAAATAGTAAAATGATAGAGAATTCGATCGAACAACTTTGTATTCATTCAAGAACAGATTACAAATCTAGGGAGAGAATCTCTCAAAGATTACAAAGTGAATACAAAGATATGCGGAAAAGTTAGTTAGCTTACAGTTGCCAACTTCTATATATACTGTAAAGAAAAGCTAAAGCTACAGTATATATATGTAACAGACTAGTAGAACAATTACACGTGTCCTAATTAGTAATAGAGTATAAATGAAAATATCCTGACTTAAGTTCTTAATAACATGTTCAGAACTTCTGAACATTCTTCTGATCAAGCACTTCAGACCATCTTCAACTTCATCTTCAGAAGTTCTGAGTCTCCTACTCAGAACTCTGAACCTTCTATTCAGACTTTCACACTTAGTAATCTTTTCGAGACTTCTCTAATCAGAAGTTCTGAGTCTCCTACTCAGAACTCTGAGTCTTCTGCTCAGATGTTAACACTTGTGTTTTTAACAAAACTTCAGATCTAACAATCTCCCCCTTTTTGTCAAACACTCCTGTATTGATCAACATTGAATTCTTTTAGAGAAGGTACAATCTTTAGTAGTATCACATTTCTCAGAGCAAGTCTTCTGTAAATCTGTTCAATGAGCTCTTCTGTCTTTTGAACTTGGACACCTCTTTGTATCTTCTTTTCCAAACTTTTCTTGATAAACCAGAGAGTTCCAGAGCTGTATTTGGCAGCTTCACTAGCTCTGAAAAAGATCTTTTGTTTTTGGTTATTCTTCAGTGTAACACCCAATTCTGGCCATTCATTGACATATCCAGTCTTCATAGCATCCAGTTGCACATGCTCATTATTTGGCTTTGATAGGTAAACATCAAGAAAATTCACCACGAAACCATCAAGAAAATTCAGACTTATCATGATATACACTCAAAAAGTTTGCTTCTTTTGGCTGAAAGATGTTAGGCAAGGTATACTCCAAGAATGCAGCATTTAGATCAACAAACATTTATTCTTCATTGGCTTCAGATTGTTCTGGTTGATCTGTCTCTTGCATCTGAACATCTTGTGAAGACACAACATCTGGGATAATTTCATCAACATCTAAGTAAACACCATTCACTTGGTATTTAGTTGGAAATACAAAGTCAATATGCAGCAACTTCTTTGGATTTTCTTCTGAAAGCATACAATCACTGCACTCTTTGATTCTAGTTCTGAGATCCAACCTTTCTTGGATGTGCCTTAAACATTTTGTCTTCAGAATTTATTTCTCACCTTCAGCATTTACTTGCATTTCCACCAATAACCATTGTAAAGTAGCATCACTGTACTTTACCAGATCATTTAATCTGAAAAGCTTTGGAGAACCAGCAGCTATGTAGAATAAGCCTTCATTTTCAACTCCTTCAATTACAAATTCACGACTACAGTTTTCATTGCTAGGCTTTGTGATTGGACAACACAAATTACACTTATCTTTTCCTGCTTCAATGGCCAATTGAAAATCATAGAGATGCATGTTTCTGACATAAATTCCCAAAATTATTCTGCACTCAATTTCCATCCAGGTTTCCTCTGTGCTTGCAAAGAATTTTACCAGAAAAATTTGATCATCAAGAAACAGTCTATGAAAATCAAAACTTGTAAGATTCACTTTCAGATTTCCTTTCTTCAGTACTACCATACTCATATACTTCAAGCCATCAAATTCTTCAGTTTGGAACTCCAACACCTTTTCAATGCTTTTCTGAACATGTAGCTTTTCATCAGGTTTTCTCATTCTGTTTGAAGCCTCAACATTAGTCATATGTAATCTTTCATTCATGAAGCCATCAATAAAGTTCTCAATAACCACAAACTCATCACCTGTGCAGTAGATATACTCATAAGTTTCTTCTGGAAAAATATCATGAAGATAATGTCTTGCAAGAGGAGTATCACTCTAATCAATAATGAAGTAACATATTGGTTCTTTCAGTGTTGGCATTTCAAGTCTTGGAATCACAATAGGTCTTCTGAACACATATTCCAAAGGCATGAAATAATTCTCAACTCTGTCATAATCTTCATCATTAGCACCCAACTCATCCAGAAAATGTAAATTGAAATCATCTTGAAATTTTTCTGAATAACCAACTGTGTGATCCTCTTCTCCCAACAAATCAATAGGCCTCACTATTCTGATACATCTTTGAACATTCTGAATGTTAAGAGCTCTGACCAACTCACTATGCATTCTCCTTATCAGAACATCATTTAGGGGCCGTTTACCTAATCACTTACCCGGATAAGTGCTTACCGGTAAAATTCAACACTATCGCTTGCTTCCCGGGTAAGATTTTAGTCCACCAAAATGGCTTCGTATGCAACAATTTAGCCGGTAAGCGCTAACCGTGGTAAGATTCGTCGCACTCACTTATCGGGTAAGACTCTCGGTTCTTGCTTTCGACTCTTGGTCCTTGCTTCCGCTCTTACCGGGTAAGATTCTCGGTCCTTGCCATATTCATCCGGTAAGCTAATGTGACTTGGTAAGACTTACTCGGTTAAGCGTTTTGTAAACGGCCCCTTAGTCTTCTTTCTTCAATCTCAGAATTAAAAGCTCATTTTTGGTATAAGGAACAACTTCTAAGCATGTATTTACCTCAGAACATTCAATTAAGCTTTCCTCAGCAAAATCCATCATATTCATCTCATAACTATCTTCAGAAGAATCTGTCATCATTTCCTCTTGTTCCATTACCTTTTCATCTGTCATAATCACTTCATCTGATCAAAAAATGCTTACTGCCTTAACATTTTGATCTGCCATGACTACATCATATGTTACAATCACATCAGTTTCATCAGAATTCACTTCTACTTCAGTATTTAATTCCAATTCCTCTGTTTTATTAGAACCATCTTCAAAAGACTTTTCATGCACCCCTTTTTCTTATTCTATTGCTTCCTCAGATTCAGAACTGATTGTAACAACTGCTAACTTTTCAACATCTGCTACTTTCTGAACATCTGTTAACTTCTCAACATCTTCTAACTTAGTACTTTGCTTCTGCCTTTTCTCCCCCTTTTGATGATGACGAGGTTCATTATCATCAAATTTCCTCTTCAAAGACTAAGTAGATTCAGATTCTGGCTCTGCTACAGACAAAGGCATGATGGCTAAAGGCTTTGAAATACTTGCCAAATTTGAACTGAACACTTTAACAAGAGAAGACTGCATATCCTCCATACTTTTCAGAATCTTCTTTTGAATTTCAGATAACTCATCTTTGATCTCCTTTTTGTGAGATTCCAATGATTCTTTGACTTCATTCACCTTTTGCTCAACAGATTTCTCCTTTTCATCCAATTTTGTTCTGAGATCCTTGATTTCATCCTTCAAGGAAACAATTGTTTTCTCCAATTTCTCCACCTTTACACCCAGATCATGATTTTATTTCTGAATCTTTTCAAATTCAGAAGGTTCTAACGTTAATCCTGGATCAACAAATGACCCAGTTTGCATGTGTTCAGAGAACTCATGGCCTGTAGGTGCCACAGAGACACCATGTACAACAGATGCACTGTGTAAGGAGGCTTTTAAGATGTTCACCTCCCCAGGACTTCCATCCAATCCTTGACAACCAATAATAGGAATGTCTATGGATGTTGATACAGGAATACAAAATTCTTGTGATGTGCATGTGTTCAAAGGAATTTCAGGCTCAAATTGGATGTTACTGTGTAATCCAGACTCTAAGTGTTGAAGAATATCTTGGGATTTATCACCACCCTCCAAATGAGTATGGGATGGTTCCCCTGTATGAAATGAAACAGTAGCATGTTTGAATGCTTCTGAGTGGCTAGGAATGGATTGTTCAAGTTCCACCACGGGCTCCATGGTGTTTTCTTCAATATTGGTCACCAAGGGTTGTGAACCAATAGTAGATGTGGTTTCCCGGATTAATTTAGCCGGATCAGAATTATCTCTTTTTGTTTCTAATTCTGTTAACATTCTCTAAGTCTCACCTCTCTCTGTGTATTTTTCACTTTCCAGTCTAACCAAGCTCTCTGAATTTTCCCTCTCAATTCTCTCAGAATGTTCTCCCTCATGAACATTCTCCCCCTCTCTAACTTCACTAGACCCCCCGCCTCTCATCTCAGGGTTTTCCTCATGGGTAGGGATCTGAGGTTGTTCAAATCCCATAGAGGTGCAATATGCTTTTAATATCTCACTCTTCCCTGGAATATATTGCCTAAGTGACCTTGGAAGTGGTCTATGATATGGAAAATTCTCAAGTTTCAGAGATGAAATCATTTTACCCATGTAGAAGATTGGCCCATGCTCCTCGTTTGCTCTTCTTGGAATGTTTATATATTGATCCATTGCATACCAGATTACCAACTGCCAATACCTCAGATAAGGTATGTATGTAAGTGGAGTATCCCTTGTTTTTCCCTATATTGCCTTCTGATTCATCTCAAAAGTATTCTTCATGTCTTCCCATAGAATAGAAGCATAGTCATAGTGTCTGTTTTTCACCAACCCATGAAAGATTTGTAAGATTTGCCTTGATCCTTGATCTAGAGAACTGTGTTTCCCAGATAAACATTTGTTAATAATATTGAAAAAACATGCCCAGATTGGTGGCAACTTGTTCCTTCTTAATGAACTTAGATTCCTCAATTCTTCATTATACCCCAATCTCCTGAATTCATCTATTAATTCCTCTGTCAATGGAGAATCCTTAAAATCTAATCTCCCCTCCAAGTCATCTTTTTCTGGTAACCTCAGCATAGTTCTTATGAAATGGACAGTCAAAGTTACAGTAACTCTCCCTATATTTGACACAAATTTGTTTCCTTGTAATTCCAAATGCTTCCACCACTGTTGTATATACTGTACTGGAACATATTTCTTCATTGTAAACCACTTCTTGAATGGATGATACTTCAACAACTCAATGATTATCCTATGTTCCTCCTTGAACTTAGTTTCATCAAGCACTAACACGCTGTTATTTTCAACTAAATCCAAATACTCACTCTCAGGTACAATCCTCTCCGAATGATTAAGTCTTGAAGACATCACAGACCTAACCGCACTCTGTTCATGTTGTATATTCTCATTTCCCCCATCTATATTTCCTTCGTATTCAGCCATATTCTCATCCCCTGTATCTCCTTAAACATTTCCTAGTACAATATCTTCGCCTATTGCCCCTTCTTCTATAGCTCTATTCTCAGGCATACGAACTTCATCGTTCTCTGAATCGGAGGATTACATCAATGTTTTCGAGGAATGTAACGATATAGGTTTACTTCTTCTTGAACCAGACATGATTTCAATGTGGAAGATTAAAAGAAAACAGAATCGAAGAACTCTGGATTTATGCGTATCTCACTTTTCACTCTTGGAATTCAAATGAATTTGAAAGAGGGATTTTAAGGTCTATTTAAAATCCGCAAAGCTGAAAGGATTCAAACGGTGAAAAGTTGCTTTTTGTCAGAGTTATAACGGATTTAAACACTGTGAAATACCACAAAATATATTAAATGAAACGTGGCACTTTCAATTGAATACGAAGCTGACACGTGTTATTTGATAGAAATTAACACAAGTTAAAAGTTCTGAATAACACGCTCAGAGTTCTGAGAATGCATACTCAGAAGTTCTGAGTACACAGTTCAGAAGAAATTCCCTTGTAACCAACATTCATTTAAATCTCAACTTCTGATTATATAAAGCATTTAATCATCCAGAATTAGTTTGAACAGATAGAAAATTATTTTATCATCAAAATTCTGTCATTCTTTTGAAGATATGAAATTTCTTAAAATCATTTAAAATCTAACACCCGACCTTGAAAAACTTTTTAAGGATTCAGAAGTAGTTTTGAACAAGTGAAAATTATTTTATCATTGAAAGCTTGTTCCCCTTAGAATGATTAGTGATAAGAACTAAAATACAAATATTTTAAGCATCTTAGAATGATTTCTGAAATATATCAATGCTCCCCCTTGACTTTAGCATATATTCAAACACATATTAGACATAAGGAATATGAAAATATATCATAGAAAACATAAAATCAACAAAATTGAAACACTTGTATTTTTTAGAAATGAGTTCTGAATAGTAGTCAGAAGTTCTGATTAACCTATTCAGAAAAAAAATTGAAGTCAGATTTCTGATGTACTGACTCGGAATTTCTGAACTTAACTCAGAAGTTCTGAACTTAAGATTCATAATTCTGAACAAGAGAGTCAGAGTTCTGAGTCCACTACTCAGAAAATCTTACTTAGAAAAAATATTCATTTCTGAAAAATAACAAATATATTCAATTAGTCAGATTAAGCATTCCTATTTTACATATGAGAAAAGTAAACCTTTTGTTATCAAGAGGCTTTGTGAACAAGTCAGCCAATTGATACTTTGTATGCACAAAGTGCATTTCTATAGTTTCCTTTTCCACATAATCCTTAATGAAATGGTACCTTACATCAATATGTTTGGTCTTTGAGTGCTGAACAGGATTCTGAGTTATAGCAATGGCACTTTCTGAATCACAATATATGGGAATCTTGTTGAGTTGATATCCATAATCCATGAGTTGTGTCCTCATCCACAATGTTTGAGAACAGCAAGCAGCAGCAGCTACATACTCTGCCTCAACAGTTGATGTGGAAACACAATTTTGCTTCTTTGAAGCCCAACTCACTATCTTGTCTCCCAAAAAGTGACAAGCACCAGAAGTACTTTTCCTGTCCAACCTGCTTCGTGCATGATCAGCATCAGTAAAAGCAGTCAGCTTAAAATCAGTTTCTTTTGGATACCAAAGGCCCAAATCAGATGAACCTTTGAGATATCGTAAGATCCTTTTAACATCCAGCAAATGAGATTCTTTTGGATTAGATTGATATCTAGCACAGAAGCATGTAGCAAACATGATATCTGGTCTACTTGCAGTCAGATAAAGCAAAGATCCAATCATGCCCCTATAAACCTTGTTATCTACTGAAACTCTAGAGAGATCAGCATCTAACTTGACATTTGTTGCCATAGGTGTTCTCATAGCAGCACAATCAGACATCTTAAACTTTTTCAAAATATCTTTTACATTTGTTGCCATAGGTGTTGACATTTTACGCATATAATATGACACCGACAACGCGGATAAAAAAAATACCCGAAAACAACACCCTTCGGTGACGGGGGAGACCCGATTTCATCAAATGTGGTGAACACACAAATTAAACCACAATTATAAAATACAAGCATGTTTCTTGGATGGGAAAACATATGACATCAACCATATCTGGGTCTTTAGTCAATTGTGACATCAATCCAAACAGGATCTTTAGTCAAATGAGGCATCAACCCAAGCCGGTCTCTAGCCTAGTGCGACATCAACCCAAACATGGTCTTTAGTCCACGGAGACATCTATCCACATCGGATATCGTGTCTATTGTGACATCAATCCAAACAGGATATTTAGTCAAATAAGGCATCAACCCAAACCGGTCTCTAGCCTAGTGCGACATCAACCCAAACCGGGTCTTTAGTCCACGGAGACATCAATCCACAACGGATCTCTAGTCTATACCACCAAGTTCAATCCTACTGGATCTTTACCTTGGAAACCCACCATCCAAAACAAGCTTACTTGACTTAAAATTTATACATGACCTCAAAAGAATAACCAATGCATTCAAATCATGTAAATCTCAAATACAATGCAATTCATGCAAATCAAACCCCAAGCCCACGTCGAGCTTATCAAAAGTGGGCAAAAGCCCTCAAGACAGATCCGAGTCCAAAACCGAGCCATCGACTCAAAAGATCTAATGATCGTTTATCAACATCAACTTATGAAAATGAAGTGCATCTAATCCACATCATGCAAACACATGCTCCGAGGCATGATAATCTCACAACCCCTTCATTGCCACTTTCCCAATGAAGTCAAATCATATATGAATCTATATGTGTGTGTGTATACATATACGCAAACCTTTTATAACTCAACAATGCATATAACCCGCTATAGTTCATTAGACCCAAAGGTACTAAGAATACAAAATCATCAAACGGTCTTCACATTTAAGACCAAACACTCAAAGAGGCACATATTCAAGTAAAACGCAAATTTAAGCGCATAACACATCCACGGCTCCACCTCGAGCTATAAAAACCGGCAAACACTCAAAAGACTCATTTGAGTATAAATCAAGCCTTTAAAGTCCAAAATAAACGTTTGGCTAAATACGTATTGCTCACACGGATACTAAACCAAAATACATCATTACCCAAAATCTTTACCCTTATAAATTCTCAATTGGCCATCGGCCCAAAATAAAAGATTTACAACTCTCAAAATATTTATACGGTCAAGATTGACCAAAATCCCCAACTCACACGTTCACATTTTCAAAATGTAACATATCATAGCTATCGCATAATCACAACAAACACTAAAGGTGTTTTTGACCAAATAACCTACACTTATGAAATAAATTAACAAAACCACTTATACTCATGATTTATTTATCAATCACTCAAAATCCCTAAATGTGGGTGTTTTACAAGATTTGTAAATGTGAGTTCCAGATCCGTGAAACGAACAATAATGAAATCAATAGATGTAAGACAATGGTTATGATTTCAACTAGTCATCCAATTAGCTTTCAACTTGAGAGAGTTTACAATTTGAATTATGAAAGCAAATGAACAACTTGCCTAAAAACAAAGGCTAAGCAAACATTATATATGACGGGACCGTGGTTAGCAAGCCCACGACCCGTTCACTAACTAGACTCAGTTTAAACAAATACAAATAGCCCCTTGAACTTTAATTCAACAAAAACTGACCCTAACAATCTCCCCCTTTGAATTGAAGTTCGAGTTGGCGCCAGTTTGCGACATATCTTTTACGGAGCGCAAAGTGTACCTCGAACATTCGGATAGCACGACGATAGTCTATGCGTTCTTCAACCATTTCTAAGGCTTTTCGAGCAGTAGTTTCATTCGGATTAGGAACATACGATAGCCTTCGAGTTTCTGATTCGAACGAGATGATTTTCCGAAGAGCATCTTAAAGTTTGAAGAGCGTGCCGTCGCAGAATCTGTCTACCTGACTGAAGCGCATAAATCTCTTTTCTTTCTGTTCGTTGATGTAGACAATCCCAAATTATGGTTCCAGAAGCAGGGCGTTCTCGGGATACATCTTCAACTCAGGTGCTTTTAGATCCGGCTTTATCAGATTTACTTTCTTTGACCTGTTCTCGATTGCCATTTGGAAGTCTGTGAGATAAGATATCATAATGGTACAGACAAGGAATCGACGAACAACTTCGAGCGCTTTATTTACAGGAAGCGGTCATATGGTTTTTGTACGGAGGTCCTTCAGAATAGCATAGAAGTCGAACAGTCGGAGATGCTTGAAGTCGGGTTAGGAAAATCTCCATTCATTACCATCTTCGCGTCGGACGGTGAATACTGGATAAACGACTTTATAATACGGTCTGACTGGATGTTGAGCACTTCGGTGATCTTATGCCTGGTTCGGACTTGGTAAATTGGTAGACACCGCTTCATTGCGCTTATGTATTGGCGTTGGTATTCTGGGTTGGAGCTGTAAATACCAAGGTAGAAGGTAGGCTCGATTGGGCGTATCTTGTGAACAAACAACCTTTTCAGGGATTCCTCTAGATGAGGAATAAATATCAAGATCTTCTCCCATCGGATCTGTTGCTGTTGAGGAGGAGGAAGATCAGAAGCTGTCGGTTGTTGTTGAGGAGATGTCGGAATATCGACAGTTGTAGTTTCGGGTCTTGTTGAAGTTTCGGCGGCTTGAGCTGAGTGAACGGGTGAACCATACAAATTCTGAAGCAAGAACTGGTCGTAGTCTATATTATCATCTTCATCAGTAGGGAAGGCCAAATTAACCTAGAGGTTTACGGCACTGGCGGCTTTTTCATACCATGCATCTTCGGTCTCCGGTTTGGTCTCGCAGTCTGGATCAATCAAATCCAGTATCGGGCTATCTGATGAGTCAAAAGTAACCAGTTCCTGTGTTGTTCCCTCAGGATTTTCAACCGTCGGGTCTTCGTCATCCAAAATATCCATGTCAATTACCATCTCGGCTAAAGGCAACTCGGCTTCTGGTGCAGCTTCGGTTATAGTTGCCGCAGTTAAGGGTTCCTGTTGAACTACGGTAGTTGTTTCAGTGAGGATCAGGGCGGTCTCGGTTAGTCTTTGCCTTTTCTCCCCCTCACGGTGATCAGGATCATCCTGATCATCGTGCTTGCGCTTCAGACCGCCTGCTTGACTCATGCAGGTAACTTCGAGTGAACAGACTCTCTCGGACAGCGTTGTAAGAGCTTGTTGAACGTCCTTAAGAGTCGAGTCAAGGTTATCCATCCGAGTGGTGATCGATGACGAAGGAGCAGTGACCTGGGATTTCAGAATGGATAACAGGTCTGCTTCAGTTGAGGCGTTCGTTTCTGATTGTTGGAGCAGTTGGGCTAGAAGCATCGTCTTTAGGATGTCCACCGAGTAGATAGGCTGAACAGGAGCCGATGGAGGTGTAAGGGCGGTTTCAGCTTCGACGACCTTCTCTTTACCTTTGATTAAGCTCTTAAGTTTGTCGAGCTCGGTGGTGAGGCGCTGCTCCATTGCCTCGCGGACAGCCTTGAGGGTGCTGTCCAGGGACCCTTGTGACACAAAGTCGGGTAACGTAACTCTGGGATCACTTAGATTGCCCATTGAAGCATATACCGCAGAGGCAGAGCCACCTACGTTCACGGTTGGCACAGGGGTAGCCGTGGTAAGATTTCCCTCTGATCCTCACGTTCCGCTTAAATACGGAGACACTATGGAGGTTCCGATCGGGTCACGAAGAGCCTCGATTTGTGGGATCTCATCTTGTGTCCTAGCCGAAGAATGTAATATATCAAGTGGCGCTAGGCTCAATTGTGCATTGAAAGAAGGCAAGACCGGGGGTTGCTGGTCTCTTATTTCAATACCAGTACTCTTCGAGTGAGAGACCGGTAGAAGTTGTGCATGATCCCCGTGAGAAGTTGAAACACCCGTCTTTTGAAAGACGGATGCGTGGCTAAGGAGGTTATGCAATTGCGCCGCTGGGTCCATGGCGGCTTCTTCAATACCCCGTCCCAATGGATGAGACGGGATAGCAGATGTGGCAACCCGGGTGACACTGGTGTGGGGTCGCTCAGAAGCCTCTTTATCTTTACGGCTTAATCTTTCTTGGTTCGCTTTCGACCGTAGTTCCCTCCGCCTCACATGTTCTAACTCTTCAACCAATACTCCCTCTGGCCTCCTTGTAACTCCCATAGCAGTCTGCGTAGTAGGGATGAGAGCTGGTGTTGGTGAGTCGGATGGGATGCCTTCGGTAAAGTGTGGGTTTGGTCCGATACGGGGAGGGATAAGTGTTACTCGTATAGTACGATCCGTATCGGACTCGGTGGAGTCGGATTCCACGTTTTCAACGTGTCGGGTAGGTGAAGGTGGGTCAGATAAATAGGGTTCGTTGTCATGTTGGAGCATCGGTCGAGATGATGTACCGGCTTGATGGGATTGACTAGTACTGGGACGCGTTTCCACTGCACCGCTCACTCCAGTTCCCCTCCCACGAATTCTCAACACACCCCGCCCGGGCGCCCCAGCTGCCCGGGCCCTTCCACCTCCTGTCCTAGGACCCTCACGTCCCTGGGGAGGTCCCTCCGGCACTGGCTGGACCATGAGATTCCCTAACGCTTCCCTATATGCTACTACACTCGGTGCAGTGGGATCCGCGTGAGCCAGCAGTGCTTCAGGTATGGGCATGGCGATGGCGTTGGACGGGTTACGAATCACCATATATTTCAAGTGGTGAGGAGGACATACCCGATGGTTAAGACGTCGGGGTATCGTCGGATTCGCGTCCATATGATGTCGCACAGCCAGTGAAAGGAAACGAGGGTATGGAAGGAACTTCTTTTGCTTTGAACCTCCGATTTGACGAATAGCTTGGACCAGTTCGCGCTAGATGATCATCGCGAAGTCCACGTGGAGGTTGTAGCACACAGCATGAAATAACCGTAGGAAGTCGCTGGTGCACTGGTCGATGCCCTTCCATCTTGAAGAGAGACACCTGTTCAGAATCGTGAACAGGGTGTACCAGATGGGGGCCAGGTACTTTCGGTTGAACCCGGATGGATGGTTGAGGTCGTGGTTGTACCCGAGTGCGCGGACTTGAGCGTACAAAGTCTTGTCATTTACTACAAGGTCGTAGCGTTGATGTCTGCCGGCGGTGGCTTCTGGAAGTGAAAGTAGACGCCGGAAGGACTCGGGTGTGAGCGTGAATGGTTGGTTGTCAATGCGGGCCGTGACGGTCTATGAGTTTGCGGCCGTAATGACTTGGGCAGTGAGCCATACTTGGTACACGTATATCTTGGGGACGTCGGCTGTGGTGGTGAGGGCCTCATGGAAAGGGTGACGCATTAGAATATCCACCATCACACGGTGTTGTGGTTGTGGTCGGAACTCAGCGGCGTCCAAATGATGGTTGTTTGGCTCTATCTCAGTGCCATGGTCTGGGTCGACCAAAGCGTTATCAGCTGCCTCATCGATAAATACCTCTTGAGGAGGAATTTGCTCTTCGGGGTTTTGTGGATGTTATTTCTGATCTGCCATGTAATAACTGGAAAAGAAACACAATTAGTAAACGAGGCGGATGACCGGATTGAGGACTGGCAGTAAGAAAATAGGTACTGGACTGTCCGGATATAATAATGAAAATGCACAACTTTTCGGACAAACCATACTTTCCGGACAAAAAGGAATCCGGACAACAACAGTTTCCGGATAAGAAGATGGTTTCCGGATAAAATGAGGATTCCGGACAAAACGGATTCCGGATGACTATGGTTACCGGACAATTAAGGAATCCGGACACATCAACAATCCGGTAGTTGAACTTACCGGAAACCCTGAGGTTTCCGGACAACTAGGTTTTCGGATGTTCAGTATGACCGGATAAAATATTTATTACTATAGGAGTTACCGGACAAAACATCATCAGCTTGATACTTTCCGGACACGAAGAATGTGTCCGGACGACATTCACAATGATCAATCGATCAAAATACAGTCCTAAACATGTGAGAAATCGGCCATGTAGTGTCGATATAAGCATGTAAGCATTCAAGGATGTCTAAAATGACCTGTACTACACCTAATAGACCTGAAGCCGAAGAAACCTCAAAAGGTTTTCGGAGTCGTTCAAATGACCAAATCTGTGGTCGATTCGAGTGAAATAGAGCACGAAGCAGGTGTAAACTAAGTCAAGATGAAGAAATGAAGCACATACCTGAGTTTGGAACGAGATACGAGTGATAATCTAGGAGTGCAGGAGAGCCCGAACGAGAGACAAAGATATAGGGTTTTCAAGAGGTTTCAGGATGTTCCGGATAAATGAAGATGAAAGAACCCGGATGCTTTTATATGGTGGCCCAAGATACCGGATGGGTTTACCCGGATACCCATCCGGTCCGGAAAGTTATCCGAGTTGACCCATGTCCGGACACTGTGACACTTAAAGAAAATTTCCCATTTTTCAAAAAATAGAAATCCTTAGGATTTTGAAAGAATGATCTCTCGCTCCCCCTCAAACTGAGAATGGGGAAAAACTTGCTCCCCCTCTGATAGTGCAATGGGGAATCCGACACACAGAAAAAACTTTTGGACATTTAATGAAAAACATTGTGTCGCTCCCCCTCAAATGATGAACATAACTTGAAAAACACACGTGAGTATCCACACACACAAAAAAAACTTTTCAGCAGTTAAAAACAATTGTGTGTGACGCTCCCCCTCAACAATTGAGTAAATTTACCTGATACCGGTTTGTGCTCCCCCTGAACACATGAACACTCGTGAAAGCACATATATGAACAAATAAAATAAACGACGGTATGAAATAAAAGAAACACCCGGAGAAAGAAAGGAAACAAACGAAATCTACCTAATAAATACATAGACTCAATCTAACTGTGTAACTGATACAAGTAGAATACAAGTGGGAGAAAGTGTATGCTCAATCACCAGGAGTGTAAACACCGGATGATGAGTAGACAGTTACTCGTAGATGTATGGACCTTGTATCGAGCACACAATCAGATTAAGGCTACAGATTTACAGAGTAGAGTTCGACTGTACCTATTTCAACGTGATCCTTGGTGAAATGGTACCGAACATCTATGTGCTTTGTCAACGGTCCTAAATCTCACGTTTCCGCTATATTGTTCCTTGTTGTACGTGAGAAGCTCCCACCTTCCGGTCATGTGTGTGGAGCATCCAGTGTCAAAGTACCACACATGACCGTCCTGCAAAACAAGTTTAGCGGACCTTGGGTACCCATATTTGCCTGGGTCCCGGAGGGTTAGTTTTTACACCCTTCGTAGGAACATGCTTTGACGCAGGTTGCCTCTTAGGTGTAGGTTTGACCTTAGTAGGAGTAACCCGTTTTAAAGTGGGTTTCCTATCTCGCTGTGGTTTAACCTCTGATTGGGAACCCCGTTGCAAATGATGTTTCTTTTTGTTTTTACGGGGTTTGCGTTTGGGTGTATGATTATATATGTGATATGACCCAAACCAATCATTATTATTAATATCATCAAAGACATTTCAACCACAACGAGAACAACACAAACAATCATGCGATAATTGAATCAACTACTGAACGGAATAAATCTTAATAGGAAAATTAACATCACGTTTAACAGAATCATTCCTATGATTCAAAGCACAATCGATTTTGTTCATCCTAGGGTAAAAAACAGTATTGAAAGACTTTGATGCAACATCCCTTATAGATTCCTTGGCTAGCCATTTTTGGTTATCCTTTTTAGCGCGACCGTTTTTATCTGAACCAACATCGACAACATGGTCAGTGGCTTTGGAGGACGCAGTATTTTTGGTAGGCAATCGCTCGGTCTTTTGCCTCGGTTGTGATTGTTTATGAGAAACAGGTTTAGATTTTGAAATATTAATCACAGCTGGGGCCTTTGTTTTTGAACATCCACCCTTTAGAAAATTGACCGTTCGATTAACTACTTACGATAGAAAGTCAGTATGACTCAGAAGAGGTTTGTCGAAGGGGAACGACTCAAACTCTTCATCAGGATTGCCTTCGGAGGTCATATATTCAGAAAAATTGACTTCCGGAATTGCGGGACTTGGATCGGTCAAGGAAGGCGAGGAACACTTAGTGTCAGTGTGCTTTGGGGAATTTGGTGCGGAAGCTAGGAAAAAATCAGAGTTTAAATTCCTTAAAACACTCTCGTTTTGAGAATCTTTACCGTCTTGTGAAGTAGAAGTCTTGCCTATGAAATCTTTGCACGAAGACGTGTCGGATGAGTTTGAGGAAGATTCGGGTGAAATCTGCTTCTTCGATTTGAGTTGGTCAATCTGCTCTTGGAGCTGACCATTTTTCGTATACTCTTGCATCGCATATGTTGCCAAGGCAGCCAGCTTTGATGTGAGTTTCGTGATTTCACACCGAAGGATTTCCTGTCCTTCATCAGACACAATTTCGGTTTTGACCGGTTGTAGATTCTCAAGTTTTGCAATTAACGCTTGCTTTTCTATTTGAAAATTCGAACTTTCTTTCTCGAGTGACTCCTCCAACTCAACTATATTTGCTTCCAAGATGAGAGGGGGAATATAGAGCTTGTACTCATCCGTCTCAGTCTTGGTTTCGGTTGCTTGGACCTCATCCTTCTTGGAGGAATCCTTGGGCGTTGCAACCTTATAGCAATCGAAGTAGTCATTCGAGAGGTACTTCTTGTTTTTCTGATAGGAATAATTTAAATGTTGATCCAAACCCTCAGTGATTTGATAATGACCCTCTCTTAAATACTTAGTGAAAATTGTAAGTAAACAATATGTATCAGAGTTTCACTATCGCTGATAAGTACTAAGATCTTACAGTACCGCTGATAGGAACTCTCGCTCTTTAAATTAAACATTCAGCGAACACTGTTCACCATAATGCTCTGAGCCTGTTCAGTCCTTATGGTGATCGCTGATAAGTTAGTTGTTTACTTATGATCCCTGAAGACAAGTTTCACGTCAACAAAGGTTCTACGCTGAAGTCGAAGATCAAGCTCAAGAACCAGCGACAAGTCTACTAATTAACTGATGCGGATCAGCGAAGACTCAGATTTGTCCACTCAACGTGAAGTATCAAGTACAAGACTTCAGCTATCGCTGAACTTTATCATCTGCTGAATAGTAAATGATAATCGCTGAATCAACGAAAGCTGATCATGAAGTCCTCCGTACAAAGTACTTTTGTCTTAACCTCCCTTGCACGCCACCGAACGAAATGTCAGAAAAGAACCTCCGAATATCTGAAATCGTACAACCACTCTGATACTACACTGTTCATCTTTACGGCTACTAAGGTTGTCAACCAAGGTTAATGACATGCAACCAACCAGCTGATGACACGTGTAAAGTGTATACTGACTTGCATTAAATGCATGCAGTATATAAAGAGATGAACTCACTTCTTTTGAAGTAACTTGCTAACTCTGGACAAGTTCAAATCTCTTTCAAGATATGATTTTATTAGTAATCTCCATATCTTTCTTAGTGCAAGAAATCTTAGTGTTCCAACTTGTTTAGATTTAGGTTTATCCTTAATCTTGTTTCCGCAACAAGCTGTAAATTGTTAATGATTTATCAATAAACAATTTAGAAAAGTAAAATAGTGTTTTTGTATTCAACCCCCCCTTCTACAAACTTGTATAAGCCTTTCGGGACCAACAAGTGGTATCAGAGCAGATTTGTTTAATCTCATAAACAAGATCTAATCTAAGATATTTCTCTTCCTTGCTATTATCTGAAAATGGCCTCCCACACAAACACAAATTATATAGACAATGGTTCTCTTGCAAAACCCCTTAGATTTTCCAGAGACAACTTCAACTTGTGGAAAAATAGGATGACACTCTTCTTAGAAGGTGTAGACCCTACTATACCTTACTATCTTGAGAACGGCCCACACATCACTGTAACAATTGATCCTTTAGTTCCAGCCACTGCAACTAGAGCTGCTATTCCAGAAAGGCTGATTCCTAAAGAAATCCATCAGTGGACCGACGAAGATAAGAAGAAAGTGGCTATAGATACAAAAGCCAGATCCATACTATCCATGGCCCTTCCTGACGAAGTCTACCATTCCGTCATGAACCTGAAATCATCAAAAGCCATGTGGGACACAATATGTGTTCAGTATGAAGGAACGTCTGAAGTCCAGGACTCAAGAAAGATCAACCTGGTAAGACAATACGAAAGCTTCATTTCTGGTAAGAATGAAACTCTCTCTGAAGTTCACCAATGTTTTAATTGCTTAATTATAGATCTGAAAACTGTTGGTAAGGAATATTCTAACTTTGAAGTACTGACAAAGTTTCTAGAATGTTTACCTGAAAGCTGGGAGAATTATTCCATGTGTCTCAAGCTGTCAAAGGATCTAAGATCAATGACCCTTGCTACCTTATATGGCACAATGCTGAATCATGAGCAATCTAGCCATCTTAAGAAGAATCTTGTAAAAGATTCCAAAAGCACCCCTGTTGCTTTAATCTCAGAGGAACCTTCTACTCAGCGACCCTCAGTCACTATCACTGAGTTAGAAAGTAACTCTGAAAGGTCATCAGACTCTGATTCTTCAGATGATGATGAATCCTTGGCTCTCCTAACTAAAAAGTTCAGGAGATTCACCAAGAAGAAAATGTTTAGAAAGAACAAAACTCTTTCCATAGCTGACAAGCCTAAGTCATCAGCTTTTGTTGATAAGGCTACTGCTACTTGTTTCAACTGCGAAAAGACAGGTCATTTCGCTAACGAGTACAGGTCAAAGAAAATCATGAGACCTTCAGCTTTTACAAAGAAATCCTTTGTTCCAAGGAATAAAGATGACAAATACTCAAAGCTGAAGGAGAAGTATGCAAAGCTGAAAAGCTTTAAAAAGAAAGGAAAAGGCCTGATGGCTGACTATGATTGGGCTGCTTCTGATGAAGAAGCCTCATCATCTGATTCTGAAGATGATGAAGCAAATCAATGTCTCATGGCTAAGATTGAAGAAGAGGAAGAAAGTTCAGACATTCCCTCCACTTCAACATCTGCCATTCAGGTATCACCTTCCTTCTTTACCAATATTGCAAATATTGATGAAGCTGATAGTCTCCGTAAAATCGATCTATTGACTAGAAGTTTATACGAAGCCATGAACGGCAAAGCTGTGGTTGAAAACCAAAATCTTGATCTCGCTGAAAAGCTTAAAAACTGCCACCTTCAAATAGAAAAGCTTTCTAAAATTGAAGATGATTTTAAAGATCAAGTCTATTTAAATCAGCTAGTCAAAATCGAACGAGCAGAAGCTATCGCTGCATTAAAAGCTGAACAAGCTACTGTTGAAGGATGGTGTAATTCTTCTACAAAGATCACTGAGATAATTAAGGCTCAGATTCCTCTGAGTGATAAACGTGGTCTGGGTTATAAATATGATACTCCAAAACCAACCACTGAACGTTCAATGCTTAAATTTGGAACATTCGTATCCTCAGTAGCTGATACTTCATCATCTCAGTACTCCTCGTCGGTTACACCAATCCCTGAGGAAACTCCTACCTCCTCAAAAGGTAAGGAGAAAATGGTTTATTCAAAACCTACCTCTGTCTCTAAAGACAAAGATAAAGGAATTGTTATTTATCAAAATCCTCAGAAGGGTACCTTAGTACCAAAGCTGAATGCTTCCAAAGCCTTAGTGATTCATTCATCTGGTTCTAGAAATCAGACCTCTGGATCAGTTCAGCGACCTACTCCTAGACTCAGAGTAGATGTCCTTGGTAAGAAATCTGAAGAACTGAATGTTCGTCCTATTTCAAAAACCAATAGTGTACTTGGTGCTGGCACTTCTAATTCCAAATTAAAAGCTCAGCACTCAAGTGGTCCTAGAACTAATTTTAGTTATAGGAAATGTTATCACTGTGGACTTACCGATCATATTGCAAGTAAGTGCCCCACAGCCACCAAAGCTGATAAGATAGCTAAGGTGAAGATAGCACCCAAGAAGACCAAACCAGTTGCAATTCAGGTCAAGGTGACTCCTACCGTTGAGGTCAAGAAATTGACCAAAGTGAAGAAAGACAAAGCTGAATCTTCAAATGCTGCAAAGACTGCTGAACCCATTCCAACTTCTTCCACTGACAAACGCGTATACATGGTGAAGTGGGTACCCAAGCAAAACTAATCTTCCTTTGTATTGCAGGTTAAGAAGGGTATCTGGTATCTCGATAGCGGATGCTCTAGACACATGACTGGAAAGAAAAGCCTGCTCGCTGAATACAAGGAAGAGAAGGGTCCCTCTGTGACTTTCGGTGGAAATGGAAAAGGACACACCCGAGGGTATGGTGTACTTTCAAATGGTACAACATCCTTCAGAAGAGTCGCATATGTTGAAGGGCTGAAGCATAATCTTCTGAGCATCAGTCAGCTTTGCGACATGGATAACAAAGTGATTTTCACTAAGGAATCCTGCTTTGTCTCTGACAAAAAGGAGAAGATAGCTCTCAGCGGTTATCGTTTGGAAAATGTTTACGTTATAAACATGGACTCAACAACCACTGAGAACTCCTATTTTCTTCACATGAACTTTTTCATGGGAGAAAGCCTTCAATCAGCTTTCTTCACATCTTTGGATGTCAGTGTTTCATACTGAACAACAGAGATGCCCTTGGAAAGTTTGATCATAAGGCTGATGATGGAATCTTTCTTGGATACTCCTCAGTTTCCAAAGCCTTCAGAGTCTTCAACCGAAGAAGACAAACTGTAGAAGAAACTATTCACGTCACGTTTGACGAATCCCGTTCAGCGAACTCTAAACCGACCGCTGATACAGAAGAACTGAATCAATGGATGTTTTCTCATCTTGGTGATTCAGAAGATATTCCCACTCCTCATGCTCACACCGTAGAAAATGATGGTCCTACTATCATTCCAGATATGCAGAATAGTGAAGCTGAAACATCTTGGGTCTCAGCTGTTCCTATAAACACTATACCTGCAGTTGATCCAAATGTCTCATAAATTCCATCTATTTCTCAGCAATCAGTGAATGAAGTGACAAATGCAAACAATCCTCTCTTAGCTGATAATCCAGAAGTAGCTGAAGCCTCATCTTCAGTTTCTCCAGTTCAGACTGAGTCAGCGACGTATGCTCCGGCTCAGCGATGGACTGTAAATCACCCAAACGATCAAATTCTTGGTGATCCCAACGCTGGTATTCAGACCCGTAGAAGTGCAGGTAATATTTGTTTATTTGTTAATTTTATTTCTCTAACTGAACCAAAGAAAATAGATGATGCCCTCAGAGATCCAAACTGGGTCAGCGCTATGCAAGAAGAGCTGACTGAATTCGAAAGAAACAAAGTTTGGAAACTTGTTCGTAGACCAACTGACAAAACGGTGATAGGCACTAAATGGGTCTATCGAAACAAGTTGGACGAACATGGTACTGTAACTCGCAACAAAGCTCGTCTTGTTGCTCAGGGATACAGACAAGAGGAAGGCATAGATTATGACGAAACTTTTGCTCCAGTAGCAAGACTTGAATCTATTCGTCTTTTCTTAGCATATGATGTACACAAAAACTTCACTGTACATCAGATGGATGTTAAGTCAGCATTTCTGAATGGAAAGCTGAATGAAGAAGTGTATGTGGAACAACCTCCAGGATTCTCAAATCCTAAGCGTCCAGGTTATGTTTATAAACTGGATAAGGCACTTTATGGCATGAAGCAAGCTCCTCGTGCATGGTATTATACTCTCTCTACTTATCTCCATATTGAAAAATTTGAGCGAGGTAAGATTGACAAAACTTTGTTTTTTAGAAAAGTGAAAGGTCATATCATTTTAGTTCAAATATATGTTGATGACATTATATTTGGTTCTACTAACCCTGAGCTTTGTACTCGTTTCGCTGATAGAATGAAAGATGAGTATAAAATGAGCATGATGGGTGAACTAACATATTTCCTTGGTCTTCAGATTAAGCAAACTGAAAAAGGAACTTTTATAAATCAGGGAAAGTATGTTAAAGATATGCTGAAGAAATTCGACTTAACTGAAAGTTCAGCTATGAAAACCCCTATGGCACCACCGCTGATACTTGATAAGGACACAAAGGGTGTTCCTGTCAATGTCACGCTGTACCGTGGGATGATCGGCTCACTATTGTATCTTACAGCTAGCCGACCCGATATTACGTTTGCAACATGTCTGTGCGCACGATATCAAGCTGAACCTAAGACATCCCATATGAAAGCTGTAAAGCGAATCTTTCGATATCTTAAGGGTACAGCGAATCTAGGTCTTTGGTATCCCAAAGACTCAGGATTCGATCTAACCGCCTATTCAGACAGTGATTTTGCAGGTTGCAAAATGGATAGGAAAAGCACCACAGGAGGATGTCAGCTCCTAGGTGGAAGGCTGGTAAGTTGGACAAGTAAGAAGCAAAACTCAGTGTCCACTTCCACAGCTGAAGCTGAATATGTAGCCGCTGGAAGCTGTTGTTCTCAGGTCTTGTGGATGAGAAATCAGCTACTAGACTATGATCTTCAGCTCTCCAAAATTCCCATCTATTGCGACAGCACAAGTGCCATCGCTATAGCAAACAATCCAGTGCTACACTCAAAGACAAAACACATAGAAATCAGATATCATTTTATCAGAGATCATGTGATGAATGGTGATATAGAACTTCATTTTATCCCAACTGATTATCAGTTAGCTGATTTGTTTACCAAACCTCTTGATGAGACAAGATTCAACTTTCTCATCAGCGAGCTTGGAATGCTGAACTTTGAAGGGTAAAATCTTCAGCGGTTCACATTCGATCAGCGATACGTTTATACTTTCATGTATAACTTGTATAATCCATTTCATCATCTTCTCTCTGAATAAACTTGGTTAAACTGATATCCAGGTATGTTTTCTCTCTCTGACAATCGCATGTAAATGCAAGATTTCAAAATAAATTGCATCGCTGAATATCTCTTCCTTAACAGCGATATTTTGAAAGTTCCTTAAACCTTCACTGATATTCTCTATTCAGTGCCTCATGTTTTTCAAAAGAGTCCCTGAGTTTTCAAAACCTCAGAGACATCCTAAAAGAATGTGAAAGGACAGTTGTGACGTCATTGCAACGGATTACACTCGGCACGATTTCTTTCTGACACACATTTGCACGTTTTGTTCAAACTTCCAATCAAATGCAAACACGTGTCCGTGTCATGAAGAAAACCTTTTCCCGCTCAAGGTTTTCTCTCTCTAAAAATCCCTATATAAACAACTCTTGGTTTATATTTGTCTCTTACGCGAACAATCTTTCTCCGCAAGAAAAGAATCCTCTGTTGCATTTGTGCTCTAAAAAACCTCAAGAACTGTTCATCATCTTCTTCATCAAAACTTCAAGGTTAATATGCTCTTATCTTTTATCAAATGCGTATAACTTGTTTTCGATCTTCTCTTTGTTTTAACAAGATCAAACAAAAGAACTTTGTAAAATAAAATCATTTCTTTCATGGTTTTATGAACACAACCATTTCATGGTTGTTCTTCAAGTTTTAAATCTAAATCTTAAACTTGTTCTTCATTCGTATCCATTTTTCTTTTAGAAACTGGAATACAAGACTTTATGGGTTTTACTTTTCTTTTAAAAATCAAGAAAAACCCTAATCTTCATTAAGACATTTTTTGTCTGAATAAAATGGACAAAATTCGAAAAATCTTAACGGAAATTTCTTTCCACATTAAGATAATTCTTATTTGTTAACATCTTTGGTTGAACTGATAATACAGTGAAATGGCAACTTCAAAGCTGAATGTTACCGCTGAATCCATCTCCACTGACTCTGAGGAAATGGACATCTTCAAAGCCCCTCAGGTTAAGTTCGAGCTGGATCAACTCGATTGGACTAAGGCCAACAACCTCTTAGCTCTTCTCGAGTTTCCTCCTCGGAAGCAAGTATCACATTTGGACGATGCTGTGAATTTTCTAAAGAACAGCCCCATCTACACAGCCCTGACCATAACACCTCCTGCCAGTCAGCGGCTCTTATCCCAGTTCTGGTACTCTGCCAGACACACTGAGCTACCCTCTGCCAAAGATCCATCCAAAACCATAGACTGCATACTCAGCGATACTGAGTATGGCACCATCAAGATTACACCCGCCATAATCCGCAAAGCCCTGAACTTCCCAAATGCTACCAAAGAAAAACCCTTCATTCCATTCCCTGACCATAAAAAGCATGCTGACAGAGAAGCAATCATTGCTTTCCTTGACGCAATGGGTTATATCTGGGATATTGGAAGGGACAAGAAGCCTGAGAAGAAACTGACGCTGATAAAGAAATCCAAGATGCCCAGCGAGATGAATTTCATCTTCGCTCACCTGATCAACTGCATGACAGCAAAATCCGGATCTTCTGATCAAGCCGCTCAACCTCAGCAGTCCATGGGATACGCACTGCTGAAAGGTCTAAACATTGACTGGGCCTCCATTATTTATGATGATCTGATTCAACGTGTCGATTCTGCCGCTGACAGACCAGCATGGGTTCCTTACACACGATTCATCAGCGCCATCTTTCAATATGGCCTGAAGGACAGCTATCCTGAAGAGGGTGATCTGAAACTTTCTCAGATTGGCCCTAAGGTTCTCGACTTCAAGCCTGTCGCCAATGAGGTACGTCTCTCTACTCTTCTCACTCTTCTAAATTCTCCGGTTTCTGTGGCTCCTTCAGCGACAATACCCATCGCTGATACCCCGGCCACAAAATCCTCTCCTTCTAAGAAGGAAACCCTCTCACACCCAACTTGACTCCAAAAGGATCAAGAAAACCAAGGAGCAACCCCAGCAATTCCATGCTGAAGACTCCTCAGCTCATTCTGAAGAGCTGAAGGAAAGTTCCGTGGTACGCTCTACCACACCCGTGCAAGCCATCCCTTCAATCCAGACTTCAGCGTCTCTAAACGCTAAGGTTAGAAACTTGGAAACTACCCAACCTCCCTCAGTCTCTCAAAAGACTGATGAAGTGATTGTCAGCGATTCCAACGCTGAACTCAGAACCCGAACCCCAATCTTAACCTTCGCTTCTCCCTCCACTCACTTGGACACTCCTCCAGCGAACACTGGAGATGCCATCAAGATCTGAACAAAAGCGCTGAAGACCTTTCCCATGATGAATCTATCAGGGGAGAGAGGAATGAAGATCTGACCGCTGGACCTCAGGGAGATGAAAACTGAAAGTTCAGGATACACTCTTACAATCAAATATGAACATTCAAGATCGTATTCACAGCAACTGGTCATATGATTTATTAACAATCTGTGAATTACAAGATATTACAATGAATTTCTCTAAATGGATTCACCAAAGATTATATCAAAGATTCTCTCAAAGATTAGCCAAAGATTCAGTTAGCTACAGTTGCTAACTCCTATATATACTGTAGATAATAGCTAAAGCTACAGTACATATGAGAAACAGACTAATAGAACAATTACACGTGTCCTAATTAGTAACTGAATATAACAGATAATATCCCAAGATATGAATTCTGAACATACTTCTGAATAAGCGCTTCAGAACATTTGTCTTCATAGTCAGAAGTTCTGAGTCTCCTACTCAGAACTCTGAACCTTCTAGTCAGAATCCAACACTTAGAATCTTTTTGAGATTTCTCACTCAGAACTTCTGAGTCTTCTACTCAGAACTTCTGAGTCTTCTGAGTCTTCTTTAGTCTTCTTACTCAGAACTCAACACTTGTGTTTTTGACAAAACTCTAGACCTAACAATCTCCCCCTTTTTGTCAAACACACTTGTACTTTTCACCATCAAATTCTTAGAGCAGGAACAATCTTCAGAAGGAGCTCTTCTGAATGTTTTGACAACTTTTGCTCAGAATTCTGAATAATCTGAGTTAACAACTTCTGGTCAGTCTTTAATCAGCAGCAGCAACGATTTCCAAATTGATTTCTGTTATATATTTGCTTTTTCTTTGCTCCCTCTTGAAATGACAATTCTCATCTTCATTTCAGCTTTCATAAGATTTCTTTATAAGAAACAACATATCAGTTTTCTTTTCCTCTTCTCCTTCTTAAAATAACATTTCTCTCTTTTGTTATTTCTGTACAAAAACCATATCAATCTTCAAAATCTTTAGCTTTTCTCCCCCTAAAGTTTTGGAAAGCAAAATCATCTTCAAAATCTTTAGCTTTTCTCCCCCTTGTTTTTCAAAACTTTAGCGATGCTTTTTCTTCGAATGAAGTCTATGCTTTTTCTCCTCCTTAATGAATAACCTTGCTCCCCCTCAAAATAAGAATTATGGAGCAATTTGTTTTCTCCCCCTGAAAGTATGCATATATTTCATTAAAATTATTCATTTCAAATATAGTGCTTTAATGAAAACATTTATACAAGGAGAATAAGATTTACTGAACTACACTTGATAACTACTAACATTTGATCAATTGAAAACTTTACAAAAGAAATCCAACTTAATGAAATTTATCAGATTTTTCAATCAAATGAAATCAAATGCATGTGTTTGGATTCAAATACAAGTCATCATTGCATATCGAGTTAAAAATGTTCAGTTTCAATCTCTTTATTAAATCTATTTGGTGTGCTTAGCATGCGAAATATGATTAGCTTCAAGCATATGCAATTCTAAAAACATATACGAATACTTTGCTCTACTCACACTATTTGTCCAAAATCAGGATTTTCACAAATTTACAGGTTTATTGCGACTTTGAATTTTCCCAAAGTTTCAAGAGATGTGTGCTCATTGGCATCTTTTAATTTTGTGCTCATTGACATCTTTTAATTTTGTGCTCATTGACATCTTTTAATTTTGTGCACATTGGCATCTTTTAATCAAAAAGTTTAGTAAGAATAAGATACATCGTTAAACATGACTTTCTATCTGGTTCTATAGCAGGATTTGGGTCAGCATATCCCAGACCAGTTGGTCTTAGGTGCTAGGTGACAAGCACCCCTTGGAACTTAATTTCCCAAACCATAAAGGCCACATCGATATATCTTAAACCCATTTGTACCAGTAGAACATGGTTTTCTATCTGATTCTATTGCAGGATTTGGGTCAGCCGATCCTAGACCAGTTGATCTTAGGGACTAGGTGTCGAGCACCCCTTAGGACTTACTCTCCCAAACCAGAAAGGCCACAGGTACAAACTTTCAAACTAAATGATTTTGTATATATATATATTGCATCTCAATCACTTGGTTCTAAAACGTAGTACTTCCCCCATATTTTCGTTTCCATCCAACATTCTGACAAATTATGCTTTTTGAGCATTATATTCTATATAAGTCTAAATTTCATAACATTGAGCATTCAGCATAATTTCTTTCATGATTTGCTAACCTTTCGATTTATTTCAGAAGTGAAAGTTGAAACAAATATAGCTCAGATAATACAAAAATACTTGTAAAATCACTCTTTGACACACATTTATTCATTGAATGAAAATTAAAAAAAAAATCATATCATTGAATTAAATTGTTAAGATTCAAACATTCAAAGCAATAGAAATAAAACATAATACAATGTTACCTTTCACCACTTGTTCCTTGAAACAGAAAAATATGACAGTTAAGGATATCACCTGAGAAGTATGAGTTCTAAACTGATTTGTTTAGAAGTCTTAGTCTCTGAAGTACGGGTCCTGAACTGAATTATTCAGAAGCCATTGTCATTTAAGTACGGGTTTTGAACTGATATGTTCAAAAACCTAAAACGTTGAAGCACGGGTTTTGAACTTCATCTTGAAACAATCAGATCAAATTTTGAGACAATATTCCCTCTCAAATCAAGATAATCCTGCAAAATCAAGAGATTTTGGTAATCATCTTCGATGATTCCTCATTAGATATCAAAAATCCAAATTCTGAGTAGTTGAGTCAAAATTCTGAGTAGAAAAGTCAGAATTCTGAGTAACTTGTTCAAAATTCTAAGTATCAGAGTCAGAATTCTGATTAGTTGAGTCAGAATTCTGAGTAGTATAGTCAGAAGTCTGAGTAACTTGTTCAAAATTCTAAGTATCAGAGTCAGAATTCTGATTAGTTGAGTCAGAATTCTGAGTAGTAGAGTCAGAACTTCTGAGTAGTAGAGTCAGAACTTCTGAGTAACAGAGTCAGAATTCTGATAAAACTATCCAGAGAAAATGCCTTAGAAAAATGTTTGGATTTTGTGATTTTTGAACATTCTGAACTTCAAATCACCATAACTTGCTCAAAAATCAGAATTTTTCAACCAAAATTTGCAGGGTTGCTTAAAATGTGATTCTGAACACATTCTCTGGAAATGTTTTCTACGAAAAACACTCACATCTATGAGTTCGATAACCTCATAGCAACCAGAACTTTTTCAAAAAAAATCTTCAAAATCAACAAATTGATCTATATGAATCAGAAATCCATAATTACATTCAGACCGAGTTTTGGACTGAATTATCCAAAAGTCAAAATTCTCAATTTAAGCACAGCATCTGTTTTCAGTCATGTGTAGGTATAGATCATTCATTCAGCTCTACACATGAATAACCTGCAAAACAGATTAAGTTGACTTTGGTACCCATATGAACTTGGGTCCAGATTTGTTAGGTGTAGTAGCATATGCAGATATTCTATAAGAACCATACCAGTGCTGAATAAAATTCTTGTTCACAAAATCATTAGTCCCACAATATGAACAACAAAGTTTCTTTTGTGCAACTCTGACTAATTGATTTACAGAATAAATCACATCAGGTTTACCAAAAGATTTTCTTTGAAAAGTATTGTTCTTATTGACATTTGAATTAGGAACTTTTGATTTTGGCACTTCTTTTTTAGAAGTTGTTCCTTTAACTCTCCATTCCATTTTTATCTTTTTAAAAGAACAATTATAAGATTTATCAATAGCAGAATCATAAAACAGATTAGAAGAACGAATCTGATCTTTTGAACTATGATTTGATTTGTCAACAACTTTCGTTTCAAATTCCCTAAACTTTTTAATATACAAATCAAACCTTGACTGCAAATCAGATTTGGACTTCCTCTCTATCATGATTTTAGTTGATAAATCAGATAATTTCTTAATAAGTCTCCTTATCTCCAAATGAAAAACTTTCTTTTCCTTCTCAAACTCATCTTTTAAGCATTTTTCTTTAAAGCCATTTACCTTCTTCTTTTCAGTCTCTTTCCTTCCATCTTCTAACTCTTTCTCCAACTCATTTATTTTTACAGAAAACTCATTTAACATTCCTGTTTTCTTTTTCTCAAAACCATTCTTTTCTTTTTGAAAAACATTTTTCTTGCATTCAAACTCTTTTCTTTCTTTTGCAAGAATTTTCTCCAAATCAGAAATTTTCAAAGATAATTCAACAGACTTTGTTTCAAAACCTTTCCTCTCAATTTGAAAGTCTCTTCTCTCTTTCTCAAATTTCACTCTTTCAAGTATAAGAACTTGTTCAAAATCATAGATCTGTTTCAAGAGTTGACAATTTTTCATTTCACATGATTTAATTCTATTTTCAGACTCTGTCAACATCTTTCTTCTAAAATTGCCTTTCTATTTCAAATCAACATTCTCTTTTTCTAACAACTTTATGTTTTCTTGAACCTTTTCAAAATCCTTTAGAAAATCAGATTTCTCTTTTTGCAAAATCTTTATAACTTTTGCATATTCGTCTTGTTTTGCTTGAAGATTAGCAATCTTGCTTTCAAAATGAACAATCTCAGTTTTTGGTTCAGAAATTGTTTCTTTTGCTTTTACAGGACTTAATTTTTGTAAATTATCTGAACTGGTTATAGAAATTGCAGGTCTCACAAAAATTTCAATAATCTCAGGCATGATGAAATGACAAATTCTAATATCAACTATGAATTATGATAAAAAAAATGAGAATCAACACAGATCTAGAACATGCAAGAATTGATCGAATCTGTCACATGCATTTCATCAAACAGTTAAAGTACATGAATTAATGAAATCTTCTTTTCAACAAAAAATTTGAATACTAATCAACATGCAGCAGATATAATCACTTTGATCAAGAAACCAATCAAGAATTTCGAAAACATACCTGTGATCTCTGTTTAATTTTGAGAATTAATCAGCATAGAGAGAAAATCTTTGGATGACTTGATTGTAAGATATCGATTTAACAGAAAGACAAATTCAAATTTCTTGAATCAATGATAGAAATGAATTCAAGAATTGTTAGGAATTCAAGAATTGTTAGCAGCAGCGGAATCAATTGTCGAATTGATCAAGAAACTTCAAGAACGCGATCAAACACACTCTTGGACGAATTTGTTTGTTGATTGGCTCTGATACCAATTGAAAGTTCAGGATACACTCTTACAATCAAATATGAACATTCAAGATCGTATTCACAGCAACTGGTCATATGATTTATTAACAATCTGTGAATTACAAGATATTACAATGAATTTCTCTAAATGGATTCACCAAAGATTATATCAAAGATTCTCTCAAAGATTAGCCAAAGATTCAGTTAGCTACAGTTGCTAACTCCTATATATACTGTAGATAATAGCTAAAGCTACAGTACATATGAGAAACAGACTAATAGAACAATTACACGTGTCCTAATTAGTAACTGAATATAACAGATAATATCCCAAGATATGAATTCTGAACATACTTCTGAATAAGCGCTTCAGAACATTTGTCTTCATAGTCAGAAGTTCTGAGTCTCCTACTCAGAACTCTGAACCTTCTAGTCAGAATCCAACACTTAGAATCTTTTTGAGATTTCTCACTCAGAACTTCTGAGTCTTCTACTCAGAACTTCTGAGTCTTCTGAGTCTTCTTTAGTCTTCTTACTCAGAACTCAACACTTGTGTTTTTGACAAAACTCTAGACCTAACAAAAACCCTGAGGGAACCGAGAAGCTCGCCTCTGTATCTGAGGGGGAGCAACTCGAAGAAGATGCTGAGGAATCCGAAGCAGAAGAAGAAGAAGACATCTACATCCCTGAAGATGAACCATCCTCCTCTCCAAGGAAGGATGATGATGATGATGATGAAGATGACGATGATTTGTTTATCGTCAAACCTGCCCCAAGGATCAAAGCTCTTAAAGGAATCTCAATAAAAGAACCATCAGGGGAGAAGACAAAGACAAAGCCCTCAGCCTCTGGCGCTGAGAAAAGCAAAGACAAAGGCCTCGCTGAAGATGAAAATCTGGAGATCTTGTTTGAAAAGCCGGTTTGTCAGGTAGACTAAAACTTTACTTATTCCTTCCCTAAACTTCTCAATACACAATCAGTTCTCTACTCAACAACCTCTCTACACATCCACATTCTTTTTCTATCTTTTCTACCCAAGTTCTTCTACCCAGTTCTTATCTGTAAGATCGCTGCGTTTCAGCTAGTCCTCTCCCCTGTTTGAGGATGTCGCTGAAGGTTCTACTATTGCGACTTCACAAATAAAGCCAGCTGCTGCTGATGAAATAATCCCAGTCTTGGATTTGATCTCTGAGACTGATGAACCAGAAGAACAACCTATCTCGCACAATAAGAGACATTCCTCAGGTCCTCAAAGGCTGAGTGAAGAGGATCAAAAGAGAAGAGAAGAAATAATAAAGCGATTCGAGGATCAGCGAATCATTCTAAGGCCTGATCAACTGCCTTCAGTTCCTCCTAAGTTCAGAATTTCAAAAGCTGAATACCAGGAACACCTTAGAGCTGAACGCCTCATTGCTGAAAGGAAGGAAGCTGAAGAGAAAGACAGAGAATACGCCATCAAGATCACTCAAGAATCTGTCAAAGACCCCAAGCTGAAGCGTGTTCCCATTCAAATCCAACGAAAGCTGTGGGAAGAAGCCCAGAAGATCGTGGAAAAGAAAACTGAAGTTTCTCAGACCACCCTGATCTGGTGTAAAGAGAAAATTCACTTCAGATATCGTCCAGCGAATATCAACAAGGTATTCATCTCTGGAAGAACCTCTATCGGAGTACCTATTGTTGACATCAAACTGTTCAGAGAAGATGGCAAATCTGAAACCTTTCGCGCTGACACTGTAAAAAGGTATGGTCTCTCTGAATGGCTGGAGATGAGGTTAGCTATCCAATCATCACAATCTAAGTACAAGGATCATTTCGAAAAGCTGATAAACAGACAGATCGACTTGATATCTTCTTGTGTGGATATTCCTCCTGTTCCTGATCTAAAGCCGAAAAGAAAAAGGGGCTCTCCAAGGAAGAAACGTCAAGATTCAAACTCAGGACCTGTCATACGAAATGAAACTGGAATTGGTTTCTCTCACGCTGAAGTGCTTGGTCCTGATCCTGATCTATCTGCCCTTGACATCTCTTTGCCACCATGTGAACTTTTCGTCCCTGGTAAAGTCATCAGTAATCCTTATGGAATATTCTTTATTGACTATGATGGACGTAAATGCTTTCAACGGATCGCTGAGCTTCCAATCACTCCAATCGAACAGCTCAGAGATCTCATCTACTGGTGTGACTTCAGAAAGGACATTCAGGCACGACACCTAAAACCCTTGATTTTTCAAGAAGCGCTGAACAAAAGAAAACGAGGTGTAACGGTTCCTGACTGGAAGATCCCCACTGAAAAGACGACCCTTGATGAACTTCTCATTAAGGAAGAACCTTTTGAAAACTGATATAATCTCCTTTTTCTCTATTGTATCAGTTATCCTTCTGTACTTGTAATTTATTTCGCTTGTACTTGTAATCTTTCTGTTCTTCATTGTAACCTGATTCAAA
The DNA here is from genome assembly GCA_033807775.1 of Saussurea involucrata. Classification (NCBI taxonomy): domain Eukaryota; kingdom Viridiplantae; phylum Streptophyta; class Magnoliopsida; order Asterales; family Asteraceae; genus Saussurea; species Saussurea involucrata. The sequence continues at coordinate 49,483,154 of CM066317.1, read as the reverse complement.
GATTTAAAGAAAGATTTCAGCGAATGTACTTTACTCCATCAGTACTGAAAAGATCCCAGAAAACAGTAAAAGGGACAAATATTTTATGAGTTTTTTTTATCCTTATGTTTTCATTAAATAGCAATTTTCTTTGTTGCTATGTCATAATCAAATAGGGGGAGATTGTTGATCCAAACCCTCAGTGATTTGATAATGACCCTCTCTTAAATATTTAGTGAAAATTTTAAGTAAACAATATGTATCAGAGTTTCACTATCGCTGATAAGTACTAAGATCTTACAGTACCGCTGATAGGAACTCTCGCTCTTTAAATTAAACATTCAGCGAACACTGTTCACCATAATGCTCTGAGCCTGTTCAGTCCTTATGGTGATCGCTGATAAGTTAGTTGTTTACTTATGATCCCTGAAGACAAGTTTCACGTCAACAAAGGTTCTACGCTGAAGTCGAAGATCAAGCTCAAGAACCAGCGACAAGTCTACTAATGAACTGATGCGGATCAGCGAAGACTCAGATTTGTCCACTCAACGTGAAGTATCAAGTACAAGACTTCAGCTATCGCTGAACTTTATCATCTGCTGAATAGTAAATGATAATCGCTGAATCAACGAAAGCTGATCATGAAGTCCTCCGTACAAAGTACTTTTGTCTTAACCTCCCTTGCACGCCACCGAACGAAATGTCAGAAAAGAACCTCCGAATATCTGAAATCGTACAACCACTCTGATACTACACTGTTCATCTTTACGGCTACTAAGGTTGTCAACCAAGGTCAATGACATGCAACCAACCAGCTGATGACACGTGTAAAGTGTATACTGACTTGCATTAAATGCATGCAGTATATAAAGAGATGAACTCACTTCTTTTGAAGTAACTTGCTAACTCTGGACAAGTTCAAATCTCTTTCAAGATAGGATTTTATTAGTAATCTCCATATCTTTCTTAGTGCAAGAAATCTTAGTGTTCCAACTTGTTTAGATTTAGGTTTATCCTTAATCTTGTTTCCGCAACAAGCTGTAAATTGTTAATGATTTATCAATAAACAATTTAGAAAAGTAAAATAGTGTGTTTGTATTCAACCCCCCCCCCCCTTCTACAAACTCGTATAGGCCTTTCGGGACCAACATTAAAGATCCATAACTGAATAGAAGTTGCATTTTGGATGTGCGTGTACGCTTGTATTCCTCAGTTTCCTCTTCCTTTTCAGGTTCAAGAGGACCAGTCCATTTAATTGCATATTCCGGATAATCTTTGGCTATTCCAAGACAACTAAAATCATACAAAATAGGTCTTTTGGCTATACCCTTTTTCAGGTAATGCGGATTATCGTATCCGATTCCCCAATCTTTGTTGAAATATGTGAACTCCTTTGGTTTATTCATATGGATAGTCTGATCAGTTTGACCTCTATTATGAAGTTTGGTTTCAAGATCAAGAATTTTAGCAACAAATTCCTTGTGCCGAATTTGAAGAGTAGAACATTGATAAACAATTTCTGCTTTCTCATTCATACACTGATCAAACTGAGACTGAAGTTCAGATAATTTGGCCCTTAAGTCCTTAGGTGCTATTGAAGGATTTTTGCAATTTTCTTTTAAGTTAGCATTGTCGGACTTATATTTTTCGGATATGCGCGTTTGAACATCTAGCTTTTCAGATAGAGATCTAATCTCAAGCAGTTGTTCAGCGGAGGTGGCCTTATGGGAATCTAACCGTTCATCAAGAGATTGTATTTGATCAAAAGATTATTGAGAAGTAGTTTCACATACCTGGCTTGAGTTTGTCTTTTCTTCATCGGCAGGAGACATATTCAGTTGCACTAGAGTGATCGTCAGACGATGGTTCGATTCAAAGTGAAAACCTAACGCAAGGCACTAAGAGTGATATCCTAACGCAGGTTCTACGACTGAGTTGTACTAGGAACAGGTAAGAATTCAAACAGAAATGAGCTTACCGGATAGGAATCCGGATAAGATGTCTTGTCTGGAAGTGTCCAGATCAGATTAAGTGAAAACAGTTCAATAACACAGAAGTATCCGGATAAAAGAAAGTGTCCGGACAGACTAAAGTTTCCGGACAACACTAGGGTTACCGGAAGAGAATAGTTTCCTGATGAGAATTAAGAACACAAAAACTTACCGGGTGAATGGAGTTTCCGGATAAAACGCTTTCCGGATGGAATGGGTTTTCGGATGAAATCAAATTTACCGGAAACTTCGAGTTGTCCGGATAAAATAGGTTACCGGAAACGTTGAGTTGTCCGGACAAACTATTTTACCGGAAACTTTGGGTTTCCGGAACAAATATACCCGGAAAGATTGAAATTAGAGTGCTTACCCGAAAAGTTGGGATGTGTCCGGAAAGAGTTAGCGAACTTCCGGATAGTTGGGATTTGTCCGGAAACTGCTGTTGGTTTACCCGGAAACAGCGGCTGGGATTTTCAAATCGAATGGGAATCGACTAGGGTTGATAAAAAACGTTTCTGAAAGATTAGAAACTCGACCAAACACAAAAATAAGACTACCCAAATCGATTTTGAAGCAAAAACAACAAGTTTTCATGGTTAAATTTTTGATTTTTACCAAGAACATACTCAAAACTTTTGAACTTAATTTGCTTAAAAACTCACTCAAACGATTGAATTAGAGTACGAAAACTTGCAGAATCACTAATAACAATGATACTAACAATACCCAATAAACGAAATCGATCAATTTTACCAGAATCAAAAAATTGATATTCTATCAAGAACACAGCCGTATTGTTCAGAAAACTTACCAGAATTCAAGAAGAGTACTTTGAATCGATCTGTCCGTCTGCTCTGATACCAATTGCGAGTTCCAGATCCGTGCAACGAACAATAATGAAATCAATAGATGTAAGACAATGGTTATGATTTCAACTGGTCATCCAATTAGCTTTCAACTTGAGAGAGTTTACAATATGAATTATGAAAGCAAATGAACAACTTGCCTAAAAACAAAGGCTAAGCAAACATTATATATGACGGGCCCGTGGTTAACAAGCCCACGCCCCTTTCACTAACTAGACTCAGTTTAAACAAATACAAATAGCCCCTTGAACTTTAATTCAACAAAAACTGACCCTAACCGTAAAGCTCAACACTTTGATCAATCAAAACCCACTAAATAACTTAACAAGTGATATTTTATATAAAGCACACAAATACTTTAAAATAAACATTTTGGCATGTACAACGTTTTCACAAATCAACTTGAAGTCACCTTGCTAGATTAGGCTAAATCTAGATTTTTCCCAAACGTAAGCTCCTTTGAAGAAACACGAATCTTCAAGTCCAAATCTTCCAAAAACCTAGATCCAAAAGTTTCCAACCATAAGTATCCAGATCCAACCATGTAGAATCATTCCCCAAACATTTTACCTCAAGATCTCACTTATACCAAAACCCTATTTTTTTCATAGGTGAAGAAGGAGAAGATTTCCTTAACCATTCATAACCAAAATTACACCAATAAAGCCCATAATGGAATAGAAGATAAAAACAACAAAACCCAAGCTTTTGGGTAGAGAGAGAGTGAGATTACCTTCATCCTTTGATATCCTCAAAGCAAAAGCTCTTAGACTCTCACAAAAACTTCAAGCTTCCATATCTTCAACAATGGTGGAAGTGGGTTTGATTTGAGTGTAGAAGGTGAAGAAAAGGAGGAAGGGTTTGAAGTTTTTCTTGGGAGAAATCGGGTTTAGAGAGAGAGAAAAGTCTGAGTTGGGGTTTGGAAATGAAATAAGGGAAGAGAGAGGGAAAGGTTTCTTAAAAGCACAAAACATTTCACCAGGCCCTTCGCGGAAGTCCGGCATAAGCCACTCACGGACGTCCGTCCTCGATCTGACCGAAATCCCCAATTTCCTTTGTTGCTTCCGCGGAAGATCCCCGGACTTCCGCGCCAATCCGGACGTCCGGTCTCGTCCCTATGCGGACGTCCGCAAGTCCAACATCTTTATTCTTAAAATTTGGGGTGTTACACCTTACCCGCGCCACAAGTCGCGTGGGACACTTGTCCGACCCCTGCACGACTTTTCTCCATTCCTCTAAGGGTTTCTCACCACCATACTTCCCCAAATCAGTTTCAATCCTCCCAAAATGTTACTTTTGAGCCCTCTTTGCATTGAGACCCAGAACTAACATTTACTACATCTAATCCCACCAAATGCATCATATGATTCTTCTTTATCAATCCACAAAAATCCAAAATCTTGACAAAATCAAAAGCCACCATTGAAATGGCAAAGGTTTCTAAAAATAAAAACAATAAACCATCCAAGAACACCATCTAACATTCTAATTCCAATAAGTATGAGCTAAATCGTTAAAATGGGTTACTCAAAGGAGTCCCAATCACAAACCCCAATTATAAGATGAACAAGGAGGAGATTTACCTTGAAGAAGATGAAGTGAAATCCTTGAATCCTTCTTACACCAATCTTCAATGAAGAATCACACCTCTTTTCCTCTGATTTCTTCCTAGCCTCCACCTAAAAACGTATACACTCTAGCCCCAAATTTCTAATTATTTTAGAATTTGTGGACATGAGGTGTTACAACACCTCCCCCTTAACAGAATTCCGTCCCCAGATTTTCATCGCTGAACAAATGCGGGTATTTAGGCTTCATCTCTGATTCGGTCTCCCATGTCGCTTCTTATCCTTTGTAAAACCGCCATTGCACTTTCACAATGTTGATTTCTTTGTTCCTCAACTTCATGACTTTGTGATCATTGATCGCCTCAGGTTCCTCGACAAAGTTCAATTTCTCGTCCACTTGAACTTCATGCAATGGTATGGCCATCTCAACCTCCGCTAAACACTTCCTCAAGTTCGAAACATGGAAGGTGTTGTGGATTCCACACAACTCTTCGGGCAATTCCAACTTGTACGCCACTTCCCCAACTCGTTCAATGATCTCATATGGCCCAATATAGTGTGGGCTTAACTTCCCTCTCTTCCCGAAACGCACCACTCCTTTCCAAGGGGATATCTTTAGCATCACCTTCTCCCCGACTTGAAATTCGATATGTTTACGTCTTTTGTCCATGTAACTCTTTTGTCTGTCACACACGATAGTCAACCTTTCCCTCATTTGTGCAATCTTGTCTGCGGTCAACTACACTATCTCGTGTCCCGCCAGTTGCTTCTTTCCAACCTCGGTCCAACATTGGGGCATTCGACACTTCCTACCGTAGAGTACTTCGTAAGGAGCAGCTTTAATGCTTGCATTGTAACAACCCAAAAACCAGAAATAAAGAATAAACAACAATAATATAAGTATCACGCCAAATGGCCCCAAAATAAGAAAACTACTGTAACCACAACTTCCAAACTAAGGTTTACGGAAAAGCAACCTATTACACAACCGAGAAATTCACTAAATAAAGTCTGGTATACTAAGAAAATAGGCAAAATTATCTTCTATCCATCGCTCCAGGAATACATCTTCTCTTTTCCCTTGCCCATGCCTCCTACTAAATGCTTCCCTGAAAATGGTTTAGGTTTTGAAAAGAGAGGGTTAGACCATAAGGTCTAATGAGTTCCCTCTAAGAAAACATCCGCGCCGTAAACGATCTTTACAACAATGTAAAAACATTTAAAATAAAATTTAACCTGAGCATGTTAAACTTTCAATTTCAAGAACTATACGTGAAAATGGCACACTGAAGTCACGCACACCTGTGAGAACGTGTCTGGCTCATACTGCCTTGCTGGGTCACACCTCCCATGGAAAAAACGGACACAACCCCCAGTATGAGCACTGGCGGGAGACACCTCTAACTTAGACATAACATGTCTACTTCCAATGTATGCATACAAATAATTTGACTTCCCCAACATATAATAAAAAAACATGCAACTTGATATTAAAATAAAGCATGCGGTTTAAAACATCTCATGCATGGAACTTAATGCATCAGTCAACACATTTTCAGTTAGAAAGACTCACCTGTTCTCCTTGCTTAGGTCTCCTCACTTACTCCTCTGATCTCTAAACGGAACACCTACGAAAATAACGAAGAAGATAAGCCACCCGAATAATCCTTGATTATTTCTCTCAACTCTTACTCACCTCAAAAGCTTACTTCGCAACTCACTCGGGGAATGAAGTCAACCATAACAGAAAGTGTTCTCGGATAGCACTGTCTAGATAATTGTCTGGTTACCTACTTTTCGGATACTTTCTTAATTACTTTCCTGATAACTTCACTGATAAAACTTCCCTGATAACTTCCCTGATATAACTATCTGGGTAACTTCCCTGATGGAACTATCTGGGTAACTTCCCTGATACTTCCCTGATAGAACTAATCGAGTAACTTCCCTGATAGAACTATCCGGTTATGTTCCCAGATAGATTTATCCGGGTACGAGGTTTTATCGAACAAAATACCAAAAAACATCACCAATCCATTCCACAATTTGATTTTAACTTCTTTTAACGAAATAATTTCATTTCTAAACTTTTTAAACCCTACAAAACTCGATAATCCCAAGATTATTGGTTTCTAGGAAATATATCCCTAAAATCAACAATGGAATAGCATACAAGTATACATGCCAAACCAGTATCGTTTTGAAAACAAGTAATAAAGTGGTACTCAGTACCGAATATCGATCCCACAGAGACAAATAAAGAAAGCAGTTAATCTAAGCCAAACTTAAAATATGTTTTCAAGAACAGAATTCGAAGGAATAATCTTTGTGTGAAGTAACAACTTTGAAAATGGTTGTAAAAGAGTAAAAGAAATTCAAGGGTGTAAATTCTGGCTCGCTTATAGGAACAGTGTGCTTAGGTAGGTTGCTACAACATAGGCTGCAACATTAGGTGTCAACCTTACTATTGGAACGATCATCCCCTTTTCAAGGTTCAAATAAGACTAGCTACTGGCAGTACCACGCATTCGGGTAACCTAACTAATGTAGTACAGATCTTACTGATTTTCCATATATTTCACAATTTTATAAATATTGATATTATAACACTTCAGAGTTCTAAAGTTTACGTTGGCTTGCATTCAAGTCCAACTCATCTAAGTAGAACAACATATGTCACCTTATCAAGAAAACTACTTAGATGAAACTTAGAAACAAGGGGTGAATAGTAAGGATGATAACCAATAGCGAAAGCAACCTTCCACTACACACCCGCTTTTATCTCCCAACCATTACTTACACCCATCCTAGGGGTATTAGCCCATCATCGCTCTAAGATACATACAAAACATGGTAATCAAACATAAATGTAAGTATTAAGAACAAAGATGTACCAATGATTTTAGATTAAAGCAAAAAAAGATAACGGTTGCTTCTAAGTAGCTAGATGAACTACTTAGCTAGTTTCCTTGTTAGAAGAAACTAGAAGTACAAAATAAAGTAACTTGGAAGTAAACGTAACTTTCACTAGGCAAGGAAACATGTACAAAATAACTAGGAGTTAAGCTCCTGTTTATACCAAGGGGAGCATCTTTTATCAACACTACAAGTACAAAAGATTATGTTAACCAATGGTTATTACCCAAAGGCTAAATGGTTTACAAGATGCATTTCTTAAAGTAGCCTCCTCCATGATGTTATTCCTTGAAGAAGACATGTCTTACATCTTGTAAGAGGGGTTGAGGTGGTGGCCACAAGATTCCCCAACAAAAGGTTTGTGAAGTGACGTATTTGACTTTTCAGGAATTGCGATCCATGCTATAGCATCCGGCTACAGCATACCGAACAGTTAGATTTTCCACAAAATAAACACAAACAAAACTCATTCCTCCTACTTAGCTCCAAACTACAATAAAGGATAAAATCAAACTAAAAGACTCAATTATGGTGATTGGGAAACTAAAATAGAGTTAAATAACTAGAAAATAAGTGCTTAGAATGTGATATATTATGCACTTATCACACCCCACACTTGAATTGTTGCTTGTCCCCAAGCAACACAAATGACAAATAAAAAAGACACAATTTGAAAGGTGAAAAATAAAAAAAACGGTGACAGAAATTACCTAACATCAAACAGTTAACATAGCCTTTCATAAATCAAAGTTTGTTCAACTTTCTTAATGCAACCCCATAGGCCAAGACACATGTTCCTATTGTCAGGAAAAAATCAAATCTGAACTAAGGATCAATAGGGCTTTTAGGGTTTTGACATTTCAGGGATTCTCTCATTTTCTCTTACTTTCCTTGCTTTCTGTTTTCATGTTGCAGCACACACTGCAATAACTACCTTCTACCATATTTATTCTCTTTTTTTATTGGCCTAAAAGGTTTTTGATTGAGCCTTTATACCAATATCACAACAGAGAGGTATTTGATTGAGCCATTGTACCAATATCACAAAGGGGTACATGATTGAGCCAGAATTGCCAATATCAAAACTGATTTAGCCAGTGATGCCAATATCACAAGGGTGCTTATATTTATTGGATAAGATAAAAAGACTATGTCCTTTATCTTTTTCTGTCTTATAACAGATTACACAAACCGTCCCCCATACTTGAATGAAACAATGTCCTCATTGTTGATTGAGGGACATTTATAGGCTCAAAGGGCTAAGGGTGTAAAGGGTAGGTGCTAGCCAGGCTTAGTGTTTGAGAAAAATGGCATAAATCCTTTCCTAACGTTAAAAAATGTTGCCTAGTTCCTGCCCAGGAATGCATGGCTTGGTTCTAGCATTGACATTTTAAAAGTGAACATGCAATAGTTGAATTATAATGGCTATGTCATGTTGGACTTAACTAAGTATCACATGAATGCAGCAAAGATTCCCAGACACTTGTGGACTAAAAAATTAAAAATAACAAAGTGTAAAATCTAACTGGAGCTAAGGAAAAGAAATGAGGTTGTCTACTCAGGAGGAGTAGGTGCTGCAGCAGCCTTCTTCAGCAGCTCCTCATCTCTAGTAATGGCTCTTGAGGGTATGGTGGTAGGTCATTTGCAGCTTCCATTGCTCATCTTCCCAAACTCCCATGACGACATCTTCCTTTCTTCTCTCCCATTGCCTATGCAAGGCAAGGTCCCTCCTCAGCTCAGCAATCTCTCTCTCTTGTCTCTTGATCCTTCTTCCTATGGCTATCTCCGTTTCTTTAAACTCAGCCACAATATCATCTCTTTGGGTATTCATCTTCTCCTCCCAGAAACAGTCCTGATCCTCCAGCTTTGCCATCAATTTTTGTTGGTTCTCCTCCATCATCTTTACAAGCAGTGCAACAGCAGTAGTGTCCAGACTGGTAGAGCTAAGATCCAAAGCTGTAGCAGATGCTGCAGCATGATCCCCAATGGGTCTCTTGGATAAACCAGCCTCATCTTCCTTCCTCTTTCCATGATTCCTCATGATTCTGTCAATGGCTATGATATCCATAACAGCCTTCTTACTGACCATCTCATCATTCTCCAGTTTCTGAACTTTGGCTTTCTCCATTAAGGTGTGGATTAAGGTGGGATGCCATAATCCACCTCTTGGTTTTTCAGCACAAGCCTTGATGTTTTTGTGGATGAGTTGACCAACATCAAAGAGTTTCCTCTCCATTATGCAGTAGATGAGCAGGCATCTCTCAAAAGCAATGCTGGTATCATGTGATGTGGGCAGTATGGTATGCCTAACTAAATGAAACCAAACATTAACTTGAGGTTTCAAGTTGTGAGTCTCCAACACCCTGGTTCCTTCCTTTCCATCTTTCCAGTTTGCTCCAGTCTTCGCAATCTGTAAATCCCAAATTAGTGCAATAACAATAGTAACAACGATCAATAAGCAATAATCAAGATTGATTTCAACTCGTCATCCATATATCATTAATTAAAGGAGTTTAACCATACCGAGGTTTTACAGTACGTGTTGGAATGGTTATGAATGATTTCTCTCTGGCTTACCTATAACTCACATAAAATAAGCCTTATATACCTAGGGCTTAAGCTTCAAGCCCATGGCCCATTAAGCAAAACTAAGCCCATATAACAATTAAAGGCTTTTACAAATATATTCTTTTCTTTATATCACTTTCTATTTTATAAGACATTTATGGTCCTAACAATCTCCCCCTAAAGTTATATAAAGAAAAAATTGGTCTTGAAAACTTTAGGTCTTGATCTTCTCTTTCTCTTGAATCCTTGAAACACTTTGGTGTTGCTTGTCTTCATGACTTTCCAAGCTCCCCCTTGAATAAAGCTCTTATCTTCATATCTTCAACTTTATAACCAGATTCAACGAACAATTACCTCGACTGATTGCACTACAAGTAGCTTTCAACTATAGGAACTCAACACATCGGATAAGCACACAAGAATGATAATATGCGAATTACGTGACATTCTACGATGCATCTTCTGTTTAGAATCATGAATCCTTTTTTCAACCGCGAGTTGAATTTGCTTTCAGCTTTAGTTTTAAGAACTTATAGAACCAATATACACGAAGGAGGAAATTAGCGAACTGTTGGTCCCAAAGGGGTTATACAAGTTTGTAGAAGGGGGGGGGGGGGTTGAATACAAACACACGATTTTTATCTTTCTAATTTGTATATTGATATGTATCAAACCATTTACAGTTTGTTGCGGAACAAGATTAAGGAATAAACCTAATCTAAACAAATTATGAGAATCACTAAGAGTTCTTGCACTAGAAATAGAGATTAAGAAAATTTAGAATACTAAGGAGAGTATTCTAACACACTGTAAGTTCAGCGAGAGGAAAGGTTCGAGCACTTCACAAATGAAGTAGGGTTTCCTTTATATACTACATACATTTAATGCATGTCAGTATGCCTTTACACGTGGTAGCTTCTGGTTGGTTGCATGTTTTAACTTCAGTAGACAACCTAGTAGCCGCATGATGAACAGTGTAAGATCAGAGTTGGTTGTACGATTCTGGACAAAAGGGATGTCCATTCTGATACAGTCGTACGGAGGCGTGCAAGGGGATAAGACAAAAGTTTCTTGTAGAGGAGGCTTCATGATCAGCGTTTGCTGAATGAATCTTTATCAGCGATTGATAAAGTTCATCGTTCGTTGAAGTCTTCTACTTAAAACTTCACGTTGAGTGGACAAGTCTTGGTTGCACTGATATACGCATCAGTTCATTAGTAGACTTAGTCGCTGGTTGTTATGGCTTGATATTTGACTTCAGCGTAGAACATGGTTGACGTGAATCTTTTCTTCAGGGATCATAAGTAAACAACATAAGGTATCAGCGACCATCAGTGAGACTGAACAGGCTCAGGGCTCACTAATGAACAGTGTTCACTGAAAGTATAATTTAAAGAACATGAGTTTCCTATCAGCGGTACTAAACAGACTTAGTATTTATCAGCGATAGTGAAACTCTAATACATATTGTCTACTTACAATTTTCGCTATGTATTTCTCAGGGTCATTATCAAATCACTGAGGGTTTGGATCAACAATCTCCCCCTATTTGATTATGACATAGCAATAAAGGAAAATTGCTACGTAAGAAAACATAAGGATAAAAAGAACTCATAAAATATTTGTCCCATTTACTTTTTTAAGGGATCTTTTTAAGTACTGATGGAGTAAAGTACATTCACTGAAATTTTTCATTCAACTTCGTATCAGTTACAAAGGGAAGTGGAAAAATTACAAGTGCAGCGAATAAATAATTACAAATACAAAAGTTACACTTGATAAAATGAAGAAGAATTTACAAAAGGAATTCTATCAACTATTCAGGTTCATCCTTGACAAGAAGTTCATCAAGGGTATTTGTGGTAGGGATCATCCAATCAGGGACTTTTTCTCCAAGTGCCCTTCTTTGATGTGCTTCTTTGTAGATCAGGGGATTCATGAAGTGTCCGAGAAGGTCATCTCTGAAACCGCACCAGTAGACAAGATCTCTGAGCTGTTCGATAGGGGCAATGCATAGCTCAGAGACGCGTTGGAAGCATTTTCGTCCAGTGTAGTCAGTGAAGAAAATACCATGAGGTTCACTTAAGACTTTTTCCGTGATAAAGCGTTCACCAGGGGGCAGGGAGACGTCGAGTACTGAGAGATCGGGGTCAGGACCAAGGACTTTCTTCTCGTGAAAAGCCAATTCCGGTTTCATTTATGATAGGAGGACCTGAAGCTGAAGATGTTTTCTTTTTCTTTGCAGCCGGCCTTCTTTGTTGAACTGGAGGAGGAGGAGAAATAGCCACAACTGATGTAACTAAGTCGATCTGCTTGTTCAAAGCCTTCTCGATAAAGGATTTGTTGTTTGATCGTGATCGCTGAATGGCTATCTGCATCTCCAACCATTCAGATAAACCGTACTTATCAATCAACGAGGTGTAGATTGTTTCCTTGTGACCATTCTCTCTAATAATCTGAACGTCAATGATAGGAACATCGTTTGTTGTATGACCCTTGATGTTGACTTGTTTGATTCTGGACCCATGATGTCGAAAGTGAATTCTTTCTTTGCACCATATCAAGGTTGAATCAAAGACCTTGGTTTTCATATCGATGATCTTTTTGGCGTCCTTCCACAATTGTCGCTGAACATAGATAGGAGTCTTCTTCAATTCAGGATCCTTCACTGATCGTTGGACGAGCTCAATAGAATATTCTTTATCTTTTAATTCAGCTCTCTTTCGATCGGTGAGGAGTTTCTCAGCTCTGAGGGATTCAACAATTTCCCTTTTTGATAGAATGTTGAGATAAGGAACGATGCATTGATCCTCAAGATTTTGAATCATAGCTGCTCTCTTTTTCAGTTCTTCTTCACTTGGCTTTTGAGGAACCAAGCAAGGTCTTTTCTTGTGAGAGAGGAGTTCTTCTTCTTGTTCATCAGTCTCAGCGAAGTCTAAGACCGGGATTATTTCATCAGCACTCGGGGCTGGGATTATTGGAGTTGTAGCAGGAGCTTCATCTTGACCCTCAAGCAGGGAAGAGGATTAGCTGAAACAAAATGATCACAGAGGTAAGATCATTTGGGAGAAGAGATAGAAAAAAGAATGGGTTAAGTGTATAGAGGTTTTATGGAGAGTAGAACTGAGGTTGAGAAGGGATAGAGGAGGGATGCAGTGTAAGGGAAGAATAAGTAAGTTACCTGAAAAAGTGGCTTACTGTAGAGAATAGCCAAGTTGCCTTCTTTTGCAAGGCTTTTGTTTTTGCCTTTGTCAGCTTCAGACGCTGTAGGTTTGGTTTTGGTCCCTGTAAAGCCCGTGTCCCGGTAGGGTTTTTAAAATTCTTAATGTAATTATTTTATTGACGTTTAAAGCGAGTCTTGTTAACGAAAGTTGTCAAAGGGGACCTTGAATGTTATGTGTGGCAAACCTTACTCCCTTTTGCAATAATATAGAAATTCAGGGACCAAAAGTGTCAAAGGGATTGAGCCTAGGGGTCAAAGGTGGACAATGGAGGTGTTTGGGTGGTTGAACGGCCAAGGGAAGGGGAACCGACCCCCCCCCCCTCTTCCTCTTCTCGGCGGTTTCCAAATTGCACCAACATATAGTTTTCTTTTGTTATTTGCTTATTTTGGCTCCATAGTTTTTGATTTGCCGAGAGGGTGATCGTGAGTGTGAGAAGCCGAGAGAGGAAGAAAAAGAGAGAGAGAGAGGTCGCTGGAGAAACGCCGTCGCCGGAAAACCACCGGTGTCAACGTCCTTCGTCGGAGAGGTCGAGAAGAAGGGATTGCAGGCACGGTTGCGAGTCGTCGTTGTAAGGTATGGCTCTCGTTACGTTTCTGTTTTTGCGACGGCCATAACTTTTCCGTCGTAACTCCGATTGAGCCGAAACTGGTACCCACGGTTCAAGTTCGAGGTCGACCACGTTTTCCGTGTTTTAGCGGAAAACCGATTCAGCTTCTAGCTAGGTGAAAAAGTGGTCGCAAATTTGGTGATTTGTCATTTTATGTGAATGACGATTTTTCTGCCACTGTTTTGTCGTGGCCGTAACTTTTTACTCGTAGCTCGGATTGAAATGAAATCGGTGGCCGAAGTTCACTAATCGAGTCAGGAAAGTTTTTCGTGTTTTGCCGAGAATCTGGTTAAGCCTGTAGCTGGGCCGTATGGGGCTGTTTATACAGCCTGGTCCGAAAAACTTCCAGCTTTCTGTCCCTGTTTTGTTTTATGCATAACTTTTGCTTGGAATGTCGGATTGGGATGAAACTGGTGCCAAAAGTTCCCATTCTGAGTCTAGTAACTTTTATATGTTTTGTGGAAAAACCAGTTCGGGCCATAGCTAGTGTCAAATTGCCATTTTATACTGACAGGTCCTGTTTTAGCTGCACTGCGAGATGTTTTTGTAAAATTCGTATAGAGTGCTAGGAATATCGTTAGGACGCGTGCGATACGTCCCTGGAACCATAAGACATTGAACTTCCTGGATGTGGAATTAAGTTTTTGGTTTGATCAGTTTAGCAGGGGTAAAATGGGTCCCGAACAGACCTGCGTTTTTAGTATAAAAGCTGGAATTTTAGTTTTGCTAAACTAGTAAAAGTGTCGTGAGTTGGGACTTCCCGTTGACGTTTTAGTGCGTATTTAGGTGGGAAAAAGTGAGGAAGGTTGACGTGCTGGTGTTGCGGCTCGGGAGCGCGTCGGTTTGCTTTGAGGTGAGTTCTCTCACCGCGTAGTTAGGAATTTCATGTATACCGCTGTTTTTGTGCTATGTGTTATTACGTGTTTACGTGGACCAATTTGGATGGGATGATTTAGCTGTGATTGTTGAAATTATATGTCGATTATTTGTGCTTGCGTACACCTCAGTGGGACTGGGGGGCTCGGTGGGACCGAGGGCTCGGTGGGACTGAGCTAGTACATCTATTTACCTTTACTCGGTGGGACCGAGGGCTCGGTGGGACTGAGCTAGTACAACTATTTACCTTTACTCGGTGGGACCGGGGGCTCGGTGGGACTGAGCTGGTATTGCTATATTTTTGTATACTCGGTGGGACCGAGGTTTGTATGTAAGCATGAATCATTATGTGGCTTCGTATTCATGGTAGTGGTGATGTTTCCTACTTGCGAGTAGGGGCGATATGCGTGGGGTTGCTACCTACGTGTGTGGTTGAATTCACTAAGCATTATAGCTTACCCCTTCCC
This sequence comes from Saussurea involucrata, assembly GCA_033807775.1. NCBI lineage: Eukaryota > Viridiplantae > Streptophyta > Magnoliopsida > Asterales > Asteraceae > Saussurea > Saussurea involucrata. The sequence continues at coordinate 49,468,092 of CM066317.1, read as the reverse complement.
AATATGTTGTTATTTCAGGTGCGGGCGGCAGTCGGGCGTGACCGTACACACATCAAGCGCAGAGTACCAAAGATTGTTAAACTTTCACTTTCGAACCCTTTGAATTTAATTATATAATTTTCCGCTGCATAAACTTTGTTGACGGTTTGAGTCAACGACGTTAATTTCACTTAAGACGTGAATTATTGAATTATGGTTGTTTTATAATGAAATGTATGTTTTAAAAATTTTAAATTTCCTTGTAATTTTTGGGACGTTACAACTTGGTATCAGAGCCACTCCTGTGCCGTTCGGGATGGTGGGGCAAACCTCATCGAGGACGATGAGTCCCTAAGGGGGGGTGTGTGTAACACCTTAGGCATATCCCACATCGGCCGTGGACAGGAGAGATGCTGGGTATATTAGTAAACCTTGGCCTTACCAGACACAACGCGTTTTGGGGCCACAAGCATGCGGGTTCCTTGGGAACTCTGTGGTTAAGCGTGCTTGGGTGGGAGTAGTACCAGGATGGGTGACCTCCTGGGAAGTCCTCGCCAGGTCGCCAAGAACAAAGCCGTGAGCCAGTGGGGCAAAGCGGACAATATTGTGTCGTGGTAAGCGGGGTGTTACAGTCCCCTCCCCTGATTCTTTGATAACGACCCCTTTAAGAGTTGGGGTCTTTTTGGGTTTGGGCTGGAAGGAGAAGTCGACAACATTATCGTCATCGTCATCATCATCTTTGGGTGATGATGAAGGTTCGTCATCATTAAGATCAAGGTCTTCTTCGTCTTCTTCTTCTTCAGCTTCCTCTTCATCATCTGAAGAGGCAACATGCACTGGAGATTTAGCATGTTCTTCGACATTCTCCCCCTAAAAAATTCTGTTTAGGAAGAATTCGGTTCCCACAGGGTTTTCAACTCCCTGAGGTTTAGCAGCATTTTCCTCCCCCCTCAGAAGTATGGGGAAGGTCTTTCTCAGTCTTCTCCCCCTCTTCCTCATATGGATGAGGGGAGGAAACAACAGCAGCAGCAGCATCTTGTTCAGGCGCCCTGTCTTCGAGGCCAGGGATACCCGAACGATTAACAACCATTGTGAGTCTGTCTTCTAGGCCAGACAACATAGGGTTGACCTTCTCAATGAAATCCACCGCCTTCTCCATATTCTCTCTATCAGCTTGAGAGAAGTGGGACAAGGGGACGGTGGGGGTGTTCAGCTTCTCGAGCACTTGTTGTAACAGTGCGTTTGAGGAATCGACGTTTAGAGCTAGGTCTGTCATACCGTTCTTCAGTGAAGAAACCTCTCCTTGAAGTTTGCCTACCACTGTCTTCAGCGTTGTGACTTCACTGGACAGTGTGGTGAAGTTGTTGGAGAGTTCGATGTTGGTGGCATTCAAGGTGTTGAGGGAGGTGGTGTTGTCGGTGAGAGCTGTAGCCATAGTGGAGAAGCTATCTTCCAGCTTTAGCAAATCAGCGCTGAAGGCCTTCTGTTTAACCTCAATGGTGAGTTTCTTTAAAGCTTCCATAGCGTCTATAACCACTGAGGAGTTTGTGGAGAGAGTTATGGTGAGAGAATCCACCTTGTTTGACAAATCCGTGATGGTGTTATTGATGGTGCCTAAATTAGGACCTATAAAATAGAAAAGCTTATGAACATAGGAAAGCTCAGAAGTTGGGGGTTCATAGAGAGGAGTATTTAGTATACCTGGGGGCGGGTTGGAGAAAGTGTTGAAGTCATGGTGACCAGTAAAGTTCTCCATGTCGTCTTCCATATTTGGTTGATGCTGAGAGCGACCAGGTCCTTGATTGTGATCTATCAGCCGCTGTAGATCATCAACCGCTGTGTCACTTAGGTGAATAACGCCTGAGGTTGAGAGTGGGGGAATTATGAAGCTCTGAGTGACCGAAGAAGATGAGGGAGGAACAAAGGTTAAGAAGAGGGTGTGGGTAGCAGATTCAGCGTTGGATCCACTGAGGAAAATCTCTTCAGTACTTAGAGGTACTGAGAGTGGGGGTTTCTGATCCAGAATAACTTCAGTGTGTTGACGTACTGAAGTAGGGATGGAAGGGGTTGTTTCAGCGGATGTGGCGGAGCGTACCACGAAATCATCCAACGTCTTCTGTAGAGAGACAAACACGGAGTCTTTAGCCTGGGAAGGCTTAAGGGGTTGCTCCTTGGAGATCTTCTTGGTCTTATGGATGCCACGCGGGGTATCAGATTGTTTTCTCTATCGAGATGGAGTAGTGGTTGCGGCCTGGGTACCAGCGGTTGGGACGACCGCTGCCGAGGAGGTAGCCTCAGAAGTAGGAGGGCGGAGAAGAGGTAAGAGAGTAGAAAGACGTACCTCGTTAGCTAGTGGCTTGAAGTCCAGTACCTTAGGGCCAACCTGGGACAACCTCAGGTCTCCCTCTATCCCCAAGTGCTTGTATGAATAGAGCACTGAGGAAGCGAGGATAGGGGACGTTCGATGCTCGCTTCGGTTCTTCGACCCTCTCCATCAGGTCTTCAAACATTATCTTGGCCCGGTCTACATGGAGCCCTTTCATCAGCGCATACCCCATTGCAGCCTAGGGTTTTGAGGCCTGATCAATTGACTCCGTTTTAGCTGACATACAGCTGATGAGATGTGCGAATATGAAGTTCATCTCGCTTGGCATTTTTCTTTTCAGCACCGTTGTTATCTTCTTCTCAGGGAGGTCATCTTACCCTGTGTTCCATTTGTACTTCATTGCATCCAGAAAGGAAATGATTTCAGCTGTGCCTTCCTTGGTTTTGACGTCAGGTAAGGAAATGAAACATTTGTCTCTTGAGCTACCAAGAAGATTGAGAGCAGACCTGATCGCCCCGGGATTTATATTTGCTTCCCCAAACTCGGTTTCAAAGAGGATTACGTCCACCATCTTTTCAGGGTTCTTGGTGGAGGCAACCTGAGATCTTCTGGCAGTGTACCAGAATTAGGCAAGTAGGTTTTTGTGGGCTAGGGGTTTGATTGTCAGTGTTGTCGCTAGAGGACAAGTTTTTAGGAAATTCACAGCGTCATCAAGATGAGTGACCTGTTTGTTTGGAGGGAAGTTAAATAGAGTGTAGGGATTGTTTCCATGGAATGTAATATGGTCCATTGAGTTACCCATGTTAGGAGCTCTGGTAATTTCAGTCTTGTCAGAAGATGTAGGAGAATCAGCGTTTGATCCCATTTCTGTTCATAATACACAAAGATGAAGAAGATGAAGAAAAGTTCTTAAAATGGAGAAGTTTCCAAAATAAGGGTTTTTCAGTTTCCATTTAGAGAGAGAAATGGAAACTAGAGTTTTCTAGTTTTAAAAAGAAGTACAAAACATAGTGAAAATTCTTGTTTTCCAGTTTTCTTTTAAGGAAAGGATTCTGGAAAAACATATGAAAGTGTCAAGTTTAAGATTTTTTATTAAAAACTCAAAGAACAACCTATAAACTGATTGTGTCTTTTAGAACCATGAAAAAGATGATTTTAAACATTAGAAAAGTACATTGTTTGATCTTGTAATAACAAGAATAAGATAAAAAATGTAGTTTAAGATGGATTAAAGAAGAGAAATGTAACCTGTTTCGTGATTGGAGAAGAAGATTAACACATGTTCTTGAGAAAATAATCCGAATGCAACATTGTTCTTGTTTTCGAGACTAAGTTCGTGTAAAAGGTAAAAATATAAACTCAAAGGGTTTATATAGTGAGAGTAGAGAGACAAAAACTAAGAGCGGGAATTTTTTTTCATGATGGCACGTGACACGTCCCTTAAATCTTATTCGACAAGAAAAAGAGACGGGCGGGTGTGTCAGACGAAAAGGCGTGCCATGGTTTATCCGTTGTGATGACGTCACAAACTTCCTTTCATTTTTTAAGGTGTCTCTTAGGGTTCTGAAAAGCTCAGGGACATATTTTTAAAATAAATAAGAAGCACTGGTGAGAAATATCAGTGAGATTTAAGAGTTTCAAAAGAACCACTGAAAGGAAGAGATATTCAGCGATGTAATTTGTTTTGAAATTCTACATACTGAAGAGAACGTCAACGATCAAGAGAGAACATACCTAGATATCAACGAATCAATTTTGTTCAAAGATTAGATGATTAATAGGGGTATACAAGTTCATTTTATCACTGATCAAATGCCAACCGCTGAAGATTTTATTCTTCTAGGTTCAGCATTCCAAGCTCGCTGATGAGAAAGTTTAATCTTGTCTCATCAAGAGGTTTGGTGAAAAGATCAGCTAACTGAAAGTCAGTGGGAATAAAATGAAGTTCTATTTCACCATTCATCACATGATCTCTAATAAAATGATACCTGATCTCGATGTGTTTGGTCTTTGAGTGTAGCACTGGATTGTTTGCTATAGCGATGGCACTAGTGCTGTCGCAATAGATTGGAATTTTGGAGAGCTGAAGGTCATAGTCAAATAGCTGATTTCTCATCGACAAGACTTGAGAACAACAGATTCCAGCAGCTACGTATTCAGCTTCAGCTGTTGAGGTGGACACTGAGTTTTGCTTTTTACTTGTCCAACTCACCAGCTTTACACCTAGGAGCTGACAGACTCTTGTGGTGCTTTTCCTATCCAATTTGCATCTTGCAAAATCACTATCTGAATAGGCGATTAGATCAAACCCAGAGTCTTTGGGTACCAAAGACCTAGGTTGGGAGTACCCTTAAAGTATCAAAAAATACGCTTTACAGCGATCAAATTAGATTCCTTAGGTTCAGATTGATATCGTGCACATAAACAAGTTGCATACATAATATCAGGACGGCTAGCTGTAAGATATAGAAGAGGGCCGATCATCCCACGGTACGCTGTGACATTAACAGATTTCCCTGAAGGATCTTTGTTAAGTGTCAGCGGCGGTGCCATTGGGGTTTTCATAGCTGAGCTTTGAGTTAAATCAAACTTTTTTAGCATATCTTTAACATACTTACCTTGGTGAATGAAAGTACCTTTTTCATTCTGCTTGATTTGAAGACCAAGGAAATATGTCAGTTCACCCATCATACTCATTTTATATTCTGCTTTCTTTCTTTCAGCGAAACGAGTACATAAGTCAGGGTTAGTAGAACCAAATATAATATCATCGACATATATTTGAACAAGAATGATATGACCTTTTCTTTCCTGAAAAATAGAGTTTTATCGATTTTACCACGCTCAAATTTTTCAATATGGAGTTAAGTAGAGAGAGTGTCATACCATGCACGAGTAGCTTGCTTTAAGCCATAAAGTGACTTATCCAGTTTATATACATAACCTGGATGCTTAGGCTCAGTGAATCCTGGAGGTTGTTCTACATAGACTTCTTCATTCAGCCTTCCGGTGAGGATTGCTGATTTTACATCCATTTGATATACCTAGAAGTCTTTGTGAACAGCGTATGCTAAGAATAGACGAATAGCTTTGAGTCTTGCCACTGGGGCAAATGTCTCGTCGTAGTCTATGCCTTCCTCTTGTCTGTATCCCTGAGCAACAAGATGAGCCTTGTTGCAGGTTACAGTTCCATGTTCATCCAACTAGTTTTGATAGACCCATTTCGTGCCTATCACTGACTTGCCAGATGGTCTTGGAACTAGATTCCAAACTTTGTTTCTTTCAAATTCTGTCAGCTCTTCATGCATAGCGCTGACCCAGTTTGGATCACTGAAGGCATCATCTATTTTCTTTGGTTCAATCAGAGAAATAAACTTAACAAACAAACAAATATTACATGCACTTCGTCGAGTCTGAACACCAGCATTTGGATCACCAAGAATTTGATTAATGGGGTGATTTATAGTCCATCGCTGAGCCGGAGCATGATTCGCTGACTCAATCTGAACTTCTGGAGGAGCTGAAGAAGAGGCTTCAGCAACTTCTGGTATATCAGGCAATGGAGGAAGAGGTTCAGATGTCATTTCATTTACTGATTGCTGAGAAGTAGATGGGATATCTGAGGTAGATGGTTTAGAAGCAGGCATAGTGGTGAGAGGAACAGCTGAACCCCATGAAGATTTAGCTTCACTTGACTGCATGCTTGAGATGATAGTAGGATCATCATCAGTGGTAGGAGTATTAACTTGAGGGATAGGAGCAGCTTCTGAATCACCGATATGAGAAAACATCCATTGATTCAGTTCTTCAGTATCAGTAACATGATTCGTCAAAAGTGACGTGGATTGTTTCTTCTACAGTTTGTCTTCTTCGATTGAAGACTCTGAAGGCTTTAGAGATAGAAGAATATCCAAGAAATATTCCATCATCAGCCTTGGGATCAAACTTTCCTAGGGCATCCTTGTTGTTCAGTATGAAACACTGTCAACCAAAGATGTGAATAAAGCTAATTGAAGGCTTTCTCCCATGGAAAAGTTCATAGGCGGTCTTCTTGAATCTTTTGACAATCAGTGACCTGTTTTGAGTAAAACAAGCAGTGTTGACAGCATTTGTCCAGAATTGAGTAGGTAGATGAGAATCGCTGAGCATTGAACGTGCAACTTCGATGATCGTTCGATTCCTTCTTTCAGCGACTCCATTTTGTTGTGGTGTTCTCACTGAAGAAAAGTTGTGAGAAATACCCTTGCTTTCAAAGAAGTTATCAAGGGAACTGTTTTTGAATTCAGTCCCATGATCACTCGTTATTGAGCGAAGAGTCATATTATTCAGGACTTCCATTTTCCTGACGAAAGCGATGAGTTCTTCAGGGGTGTAACTCTTAGAACGGAGAAACATAACCCAGGTATATCGAGAGAATTCATCAACTATGACCAGTGTATATTTCTTTCCAGCGAGGGATTGTTTGTTGACAGGACCAAACAAATCCATGTGAAGAAGTTGAAGAGGAGATGATACTGAGGAAACTTGCTTAGATTTGAAGCTTGCTTTGGTTTGTTTCCCTTTTTCACACGCTGAACATAGAGATTCCTTAGCGTATGAATGTTGATGAAGACCAGTGACTAACTCTTTTGAAGAAAGAGTATTCAGTGTCTTGAAGTTGAGATGAGAGAGCCTCTTATGCCATAGCCAGTTGCCATCATATGAGGATTTTGAGAAGAAACATGAATTTTAAGTGGTTGTCGAGTCCATGTTTATAACATAGACATTTTCCAAATGATATCCGCTGAGAGCGATCTTCTCCTTTTTGTCAGTGACAAAGTAGGATTCCTTAGTGAACACTTTGTGATCCTTGTCACATAGCTGACTGATGCTCAGAAGATTGTGCTTCAGTCCTTCAATATATGTGACTGTTCTGAAGGTTGTTGTACCATTAGAAAGTACACCAAACCCTTGAGTATAGCCTTTTCCATTTCCAGCAAAGGTCACTGAGGGACCTCTCTCTTCCTTATATTCAGCGAGCAGGTTCTTTTTGTCAGTCATATGTCTAGAGCATCCGCTATCGAGATACCAGATACCCTTCAGGACCGGCAAACAAAGGAAGATTAGTTTGACTTGGGCACCCATTTAACTATGGGTCCACATTTGTCAGTGGTGGTAGAGGAAGTGGAAGGTTCAGCAATCTTCGTAGCATTAGAAGATTCAGCTTCAGGACTAGTCTTCACTTTGGTTAATTTTTTAACCTCAGTGGTTGGTTTCACCTTAACCAGATTTGCACCAGGATTGGTCTTCTTTGCCTTGGGGGCAGTGATCTTCACTTTAGCTAACTTTTCAGCTTTGGTGGATGTGGGGCACTTACTAGAAATATGATCAGTAAGTCCACAGTGATAACATTTCCAATAGCTATAAGTATCTTTAGGACCATTTGCATGTTTAGCCGAATTTTTTAAATGAGCAGGGCCAGTACCAAGAATACCTTTAGCATCAGATCTTGGAGGAACCTTAGGTTCATCAAGATTCTTAGCTAATCAATTAATCCTAATCCTAGGAATTGATCGCTGAGCATGCTCATTAATCTTATCCTTAGAAGTTGAGGATTGATTAGCTGAAGATTTAACATTTTTCAGCTTAGGTACTTTGGTACCCTTCTGATGTTTTTGGAAAATAGTTTTCTCTTTACCTTTCAGTTTAGAACTTGAGGTAGAGGTTTCCTCAGGAATGGGGGTTTTAGAAGAGGAACACTGAGACAAGGAGGTGTCAGGGATAGAGGACACGAACATTCCAAACTTAAGCATGGAACGATCAGTGGTTGGTTCTTTAGCATCAACTTTATAACCAAGACCACTTTTGTCACTCAGGGGAATATGAGCACTTAATATCTCAGTGATCATTGTTGAGGATTTACACCATCCTTTAATAGTAGCCTTTTCAGCCTTTGATGCAGCGACATCATCTTCTCGCTCGATACGAATTTTGATTTATACAGACCTGATCTTTCAAATTTTCTTCAATTTTAGAAAGCTTTTGAATTTCTAATTGACAATTTTTAAACTGTTCAGCAAGATCAATATTTAATTTTTCAGCTTTGGTCTTGCCATTCATGGCATCATATAAATCAACAGTCAAAAGATCGACGCTTCGATGTCTATCGATGTCATTGAGGGTTGAAGTTTGAGTATCAGTGAGAGAGTTTGATACCTGAGAGGTGGAGGTAGAAGTAGAAGGACTTTCAGTTTGTTCTTCCTCTTCTTCTATTTTGGCCATGAGGCAGAGATTGGCCACATCATCATCTTCAGAGTCAGATGATTCTTCATCAGAAAGAGCCCAGTCATGATCTTCAGCGATCATGCCTTTTCCTTTCTTTTTAATGCTTTTCAGCTTTGCATTTTTTTCTTTCAGCTTCTTGTACTTGTCATCTCTAGCCTTGAGTTTAGAGGATTTCTTGTAGAAAGAAGATGAAGGTCTGAAGACTTTCTTTGACCTGCATTCACTAGCAAAGTGTCCTACTTTTTCACAGTTAAAGGAGGTAGCAGTTGCATTATCTATAGGGGTTGAAGATTTTGGCTTGTCAGTGAGTGAAAGAGGTTTATTTCTTCTGAAGTTACTCTTTCTGGCGAATCTCCTGAATGTATTAGTCAGGAGTGCTAGTGACTCATCAATATCTGAAGGATAAGCTTCTGATGATTCATCAGAGTTAGACTCCAACTCAGTGATAGTGATAGTAGATCGCTGAGTAGGTACCAACTCTGAAGAGAGTAAAGCAACAGGTGTGCTTTTGGAATCTTTTATAAGATTCTTCTTAAGATGACACGCCTGCTCATGATTGGGCATAGTGTCAAATAAAGTAGAAAGGGTCATTGATTTCAGATCCTTTGAGAGCTTAAGACACATTGAATAATTGTCCCAGCTCTCAGGTAGACTTTCTAGAAACTTTTTCAGGATCTCAAAGTTTGAATATTCCTTACCAACAGTTTTTAAGTCAATGATTAAACAGTTAAAACGTTGGTGAACTTCAGAAAGAGTTTCATTCTTACCACAGATGAAACTTTTGTACTGTCTTACCAGGTTAATTTTTCTTGAATCCTGGACTTCAAATGTACCTTCATATTGAACACATATTGTGTCATGGCTTTAGAACTTTTTAGGTTCATGACGGAGTGGTAGACTTCATCAGGAATAGCCATAGAGAGGATGGATCTGGCCTTAGTGTCAATGACCACCTTCTTCTTGTCCTTATCAGTCCACGTGTTAACTGCCCTTGGAATGATTCTTTCTGGAATGGCAGCTCTAGTAGCAGTGCCTGGAACTTCAGGATCTATCATGACAGGAATATATGGTCCATTTTCAATGTAGTAAGGCATAGTAGGATCTACACCTTCTAAGATAAGCATCATTCTATTTTTTCAGAGATTGAAGTTATCTTTGGAAAATCTAGGGGGTTTTGCAAGAGAACCATTATCGGTATAGTTTGTGTTTATGGAGTTTGCCATATTGAGAAAATAGCAAGGAAGAGAAAAGAATATAGTATAAGCAAGATCTTGTTTATTAGGTTAAACAAACTGCTATGATACCACTTGTTGGTCCCAAAGAGGTTATAAAAGTTTGTAGAAGGGGGGTTTGAATACAAACACACGATTTTTATCTTTCTAAATTGTATATTGATATGTATCAAACAACTTACAGTTTGTTGCCGAACAAGATGAAGGAATAAACATAATCTAAACAAACTATGAGAATCATTAAGAGTTCTTGCACTAGAAATAGAGATTAAGAAAATATAGAATACTAAGGAGAGTATTCTAACACACAGTAAGTTTAGTGAGAGGAAAGGTTTGAGCACTTTACAAATGAATTATGGTTTCCTTTATATACTGCATGCATTTAATGCATGTCAGTATGCCTTTACACGTGGCATATTCTGGTTGTTTGCATGTTTTAACTTTAGTAGACAACCTAGTAGCCGCATGATGAACAATGTAAGATCAGAGTTGGTTGTACGGTTCTGGACAAAAGGGATGTCCATTCCGACACAGCCATACGGAGGCGTGCAAGGGATAAGACAAAAGTTGCTTGTAGAGGAGGCTTCATGATCATCGTTCAGTAAAGGAATCTTTATCAGTAAATGATAAAGTTCAGCGTTCGCTGAAGTCTTCTACTTGACACTTCACGTTGAGTGAACAAGTCTTGGCTTCGCTGATAGCCGCATCAGTTCATTAGTAGAATTAGTCGCTGGTTCTTTTGGCTTGATCTTTGACTTCAACGTAGAACATGGTTGACGTGAATCTTGTCTTCGGGGATCATAAGTAAACAACATAAGGTATCAGTGATCATCAGTGAGACTGAATAGGCTCAGGGCTCACTGATGAACAATGTTCACTGAAAGTATAATTTAAAGAACATGAGTTTCCTATCGACGGTACTAAACAGATTTAGTATTTATCAGCGATAGTGAAACTCTAATACATATTGTCTACATCCAATTTTCACTAAGTGTTTCTCAGGGTCATTATCAAATCACTGCGGGTTTGTATCAACACGAACACCACTTGATTAGGGATGAGAAGAATCAAACAAGGAAACAACTTGTAATCTTATCAACACGCAATACTTTAATCTTTTCAGCACAAATCATAACAATTACTCCGCCTCAACTTTTGCTAACTCCCCCTCAACTTGATATTCGGTGTTTTTGAATCTGTATCATCTCTCCCCCTCAGGATGAGTAGGAGCATCCGGAGCATCATGTACTTTCAAAGACGAAACTGACGAGTAGCAAAATATCAGATAAAACTGTTAAGTAACCAATGTGGGTTAAATATCTAACACAGAAACACAATAGTAACTGTTATCACGACAATTAAAATAATTGTGTGGCCTATGTTCAGAGTTGGCATTGGGGTATCTCAGATAGGACTTCCAGTTATCAATGAAGTAAAATTTCAAAATTACTTCTCAAACTGTTTCGGCAATATCATAAAGATATGTGATTTGAATCATAAAGACTCGTGCATGTGTGAAAGAAATAATTTATATCTGTTTGGCTCAAATAATGATTTAACCTGGGATGCAAGTTAAAATCAGTAGACACAGTGATTAGAAAATGAAGTTCGGAGATCAGAGCTGATGTCTTCCTTTTTCAATATCTAAGACCTCTGAGCGAGGAATAGATATATTATGTGCTAAACCTTCGTGAATATATGAAACAAGCATCTTTTATGAGATACTTGAGTGGCTTGGTGGGATGACACGAGTTATCAATACTGAGTCCATGTTTGTTTCGATATTCATCTCCAAAGAACGAGAATGAAAAGATTGTGTGGTTACCCGGATAACTGACTCGATTTGGTAAGGACCAATAATTCTTTTAAGTCCTGTCACAGCCTCACCAAATTCTTTTCACTCTGAACTCATCTATCAATCTAGACCCTCACTGTTGTCTATAAGTGGATGTGTTTCATGGGTAGGTCCTTCCGGTTCTGGATAGACCATATAAACTTTATAAGTCCTAACACTCCTTTCATGCATTGAATAGAACAGTTTTGAAAACACTGAAATACACGTTTCAATATGAGTTCTAAACTGAAATGTTTAGAAGTCAACGCGTTTAAGAATGAGTCCTGATCTGAGATGATCAGAAATCATAAAAATCATTTGAAATATAGAATTTCAAGAGACAAAATCAAGCGCTAAACAAAATGACTGGGTAAGCACAATATGTTCAAAAATGAAATAATGATCAGAAAGTTTAATTGTGAACAACAAGTCACAATTAATGTGTTAGATAATTAAGAATTGAATAATTAATATGAAATGACAAACTACGAAAACAAATTGGAATTCAAGCGAGTGTATTTCCATCGAAAAATCAACAAACATAAGAGACGTGGAAATAACTAATCAAGAAAATATTGGATGTGGCAATCATGGAAGTTTAAATCATAGAATAACAAATACAAGTCAGTTATTCAGAATGCAATACCATGGTTCTTTGAATTCACTAAAAATGCATTTATGTGACAAATACCTGATACTCCCCCTCAAATGTGGCATAACCTTTGAATGTTGGTCATGTGATGTGAATAATATGAATTAAAACCCACATGACATTCCTGCAAAATAGATTAGAAGGATTTTGGTATCCATCCTTTGATGGATCCTTGACGGTTAGATGCCCTATTATAGTGAGGACCAGGGATACTATAAGTACCATACCAATGAGATGCATATTTCCGGTCAACAAAATCATTCATACCACATGCAGAACAACAAATACAATCATGAGAAAGTTGAAGCAACTTTTGAATTGAGTAAACTCTTAAAGGAAACATCACATTTTGTTCAACAGAAGTATGAGAATTAACGGCATCGTGATTATGATTGTATATCCTAACATGTGAGACTGAATTAAATGAATTTGTAGTTGATGTGCTTGCATTTGACTTTTTCACTACCCAAACTTGTTTGAACCTTTTTCTCCGACCATTTTTATTTGAAAAGTCATTAAAGTCATGGTCAGTAGAGCTTGAGTGGTAAGGATGTCTATCATGGGGTCGACCGGTCTGTTTCCGTTTCTGTGAACGTCTTTTGGTTTTAGAATTGGTTTTGGAAGCATTTTTCACAGATCGGGATGTAGGTGTAGATGTAGAACATTCGCCCTTTTGAAATTTTACCGGTCGATCAACCGTTTTTGTGAAAAAATCAGTATGGCTTGGAAGAGGTTTATCAAATTCAAACTTCGAAAACTCCTCATCTGAACAAATGTTAGAATTCATGAATGTTGAAAAATCAATTTCACTTTAGGGTGGAACATCGGTAGATGAAGGAGGTGAGGAACAATTAGGAACGGTGTTTTGCAAAGAATCGGTTGCGGAAGCCTTTTGAAAATCAGAGTTTAGATTTATTGGAAATCATATTACTTGAGGTTCTTTTCCTTTTCTTGAAGAGATTTTGCCTATAAAAGCCTTACAGGAAGATGTATCTGATGAGTTGGAGGAAGGTTTAGACAGAGTGACTTTCTTATATTGAAGTCGGTCAAACTTCTTTTGAAGTTCACCCTTACTAACTTGCTCTTGCATCACTTTTGTTGCCAAGGGAGACTGTTTGGATGTGAGACGGTTGATTTCTGCCTTAAGAGCTTCCTTTTCCTCACTAGACACAGTTTCTGTTTTTATGGAATTGAAATTCTCAAGTTTAAGTAAAAGTTCTTGTTTTTCCTCACTAGACACAGTTTAGTCCTTTCCTATTCAAGTGACTCCTCTAACTCGACTATTTTCATTTCCAAAACAAGAGGAAGAAAGTAGCGTTTAAACTTGTCCGTCTCTGTTTTAGTTTCAGTTGTTGGGGCCTCATCCTTGTTAGAGGAATCCTTGTGCTTTGCAACTTTGTAGTCGTCAAAGTAGTCATTCGAAAGGTACTTTTATTTCTTTTTCTCATAAAAGGTGTTAAGAACTTCGTACGCAAAAGGTAATTGCATTTTAGTTGTATGTTTGCGTTTATATTCCTCAGTTTCCTCTTCCTTCTCTTCGAGAGGTCTCGTCCATTTGATTTTATATTCGGGATATTTTCTATCGAAGCCAAAGAAATTAAACTCGTATAGAGTAGGCCTCATTGTCAAAACCTTTTTCAAATAATGTGGGTTGTCGTACCCAATTCCCCATTATTTGTTAAAATAATTGAATTCCTTGGGTTTATTTAGGTGGATCGTTTGATCGGTTTGACCTCGTTTGTAGAGTTTATGCTCAAGATCTGTTATTTTTGAAATATGCTCTTTGATTTATATTTGAATAGAAGAACATTGATAGACAATCTCATCCTTCTCATTCTCACACTGATCAAGCTTTGCATTTAAATCAGTTATTTTGGCCCTTAAGTCCTTTGGTGCTATCGAAAGATTTGCACACTTTTCTTTTAAATTAGTATTATCGGACTTAATCTTTTCTGTGATTCTCTTTTGAACATCTAGCTTTTCTTTTTAAGAGGTTATTTCAAGTAGTTGTTCGTGTGAGGTAGCTTTGCAGGAATCTACTCTTTGAACAAGCGAATGCATCTGATCTATTAAAGCTTGATGGATAGGAATACATACCTGACAGGAATCACCGAGATTTGGCAGAGGAGAATGGTTGCCCATGAAGCACATGTGAGCATCAGCATCTTCAGTATCACTTTCTTCATCAGATCGAGTTAACCAGTAGTCGTCTTCAACCATCAATGCCTTACCAACTTCTTTCTGTTGGGCTATGAGTAGATTTGCTTTGTAGTACTCCACGTTGCGAACTACAGGCTTTCGGCAGTCCTTAGCAAAATGGCCCATTTTGCCACAGTTGTAGCACGTGACTGGCTCGTCTTTGTTCTTTGCTTTGGGCTTGCGTTCGTGGTTCTCCTTGTGATCTGAATGCTTGTGCTCATCAGATATTCTCTTTCCTTCGTACTTTTCCTTGTAATCGTGACGCTTGTTGGGAGTGGTAGAGTAGCGCTAATTATTTGAAGAAGGTTTCATGAAGAAAGTCTTCTTTTGGAAGGACATGGAAATGAAAGCCATTGCTTTCTATATATCTGTAAGCTTTGGGTCAGAATCGCTTTCCTCGAATTCTTCATCTTCTGGTTCAGACTCACTTGACACTTGAGCTGTTTTGGAATTGCTGCTGGATGACTTACCGTATTTGTTAGTCACGAGTGTGGAGGGATCAACTTGAGGCTTAGAAGATGGTTTCTGATTGCTCATTATCTCCATGATTTTGTCCTCGTCTTGCATGAGCCTTTCATGCAGCTCATTGATTGGAACGTTCTCGATTAGATGATTGTGTCTGATCTGGGAGGCAAAGGTTTTCCACTCTAGCAGAAGGTTATTCAAGAACTTGAGGCCATTCTCAGTGTTGGATCGGGTGATCTTGTTTTTTTGTAGCTCGTTCAGTAGAAGGCAGAATCGTTCGTATGCTTGAGTCAACGATCTCCCTTTCGGTGCTTGAACCCGTCATATCGAGTGACGCAGCTGTTCACCTTCAACTGATTTCCAACTTTGCTGCCGCTCATCATCTTTGCAACTTGATCCCACATGCCTTTTGAAGTTTCTTTGAAGCTATCGATTACAGTGTATATCTCGTTTGGCAGACTCTGAACCAAATATCTCTTGGCATGCTTCTCCCCATTGTATCTGTTCTTCTCATCGTCAGTCATCATGGCATACGTCTTTGGTTTTGCCTGTTTTTGAGGACCTTCGGCTTGGGCTGGAACAATTTTCATCGGAGTCTCCTGGGGGCCTTCAATGAATGCTTTCCAGATGTACTCGAAGTTGTCCTTGGACTCGATAAAGATCAGCCGTCTCGCCATTGTGTGTATTCACCTCGATAGAGAATCGGGGGCTTGGAGTCGGTACCGATAGCAAGAGCGTCGCGAGACATGGTGAATTATGCACTAATATGATCTTCAGACAGTAGTGTCGATTCAAGGTTGAGACTTAACGCAAGGAACTAAGAGTGAAAGTCCTAACGCAAGATCTAGAAGTGACTTGAACTTAACAGGTAAGATTAACTAACACGGTAAAATTACCCGGATAGAAGTGTCCGGATTGGAAGTGTCCGGATCTGTGTAGAGTGTGTGAAGTGTCCGAATAAGGAGGTTACCGAATGAAATAGAGTTACCGGAAACAATACTTACCGAATGAAAAACAGAGTTACCGAAAACAATACTTACCGAATGAGATATTCGGAAAGTAGGAGTGTCCGATCAAACTTACCCGGGAACCGTGGTCGTCCGGATACAAGTGTAATCCGGATAAGTTATCGGATACGGTAAATTACCGGGAAGTACGAACAACCCGAATAAGTTACCCGGATGAACCTTCTGGATACAAGGGACTTTACCGGAAATAATTAGCAATCCGGATGAATTCGTCCGGATAGTAGTGAGAAAAGGAAACTTACCCGGAAAAGATTAGGAACTTCGGGACACTGCGGCTGCTCGATAAAATCGGATTAGGGTTCGATTAGGGTTGCTCGATTTCATTCCTGTAAAGTTAGATTTTGACCAAAACCCAAAAACAAATAGACCCAAATCGATTTCTAAGCAAAATAACTCGATTTTGATGAAAAATTTGAAGCTTTTTCAAGAACAGAGACCAAAAACTAGGAAAACAATTTTTCTTAAGAAATCACTCAAACGATCGAATTAAGTTCTAAAAATTTTCAGAAACACTAATAGGCTATTATGAGACGATTGTGACTAGTAGAATCAACTGATTTTGACAGAATCACAAGAATGGGATTTTAGAACACAAAAGCAGTTGATAGAAACTTACCAGGATACCTTGAAACGAAATGTCTGTATGCTCTGATACCAATTATGGATCCCAGATTAGTGCAATAACAATAGTAACAACGATCAATAAGCAATAATCAAGATTGATTTCAACGCGTCGTCCATATATCATTCATTCAAGGAGTTTAACCATACATAGGTTTTACAATACGTGATGGAATGGTTATGAATGATTTCTCTCTGGCTTACCTAAAACTCACATAAAATAAGCTTTATATACCTAGGGCTTAAGCTTCAAGCCCATGACCCATTAAGCTAAACTAAGCCCATTTAACAATTATAGGCTTTTACAAATATATTCTTTTTTATATCACTTTCTATTTTATAGGACATTTATGGTCCTAACACAATCACATCCAGAATCCTCTTGGCATCAGCAGTAGATACCCTTCTCATCAGTTTCTTGTATACAGAATCTGCAAGTGGGGTTAATTCATATATATCTCTTACCTTCACTTCACTGCCCTTGGTGGCAGCCACCTCTGTATAAAAGTCTTTCACCCAGTCTATGTTGTGCTTGGATAGAACTTTGCACAACTCATCTCATCCTAACTCACCTATCACCTACAGAATGAATGGTGATTTCTCCACTGTCGTGGGACCAACTTCCTTATCCAAATGACCATCCTTCCTCTTGAATATTGATAGTCCTAGATTGATCAGGTAACAACGATTCAATGAGAAATAACAAGAACGGTTGATAATTTCAACTTGTCATCTCTCTCGTATTCATTCAAAGTATTAATTGTTCAACAATATTACAATGGAAATAAAGGAGCGAATTTTTCTCTCTAAGCTTAATGAATGATAATGAATCGCCTTTAGGAACTCTAACCTAATTCTAAGGTTAACACTAACCTTAAATACAAAGGCCTATTATCACAAAGGCCCATGGCCCATTAACCTAAGCTAAGCCCTTTTATGATTAAAGGCTTTTACAAAACAATTAATTAATCTAATTGACCACTATATAATTATTTATATATCTTTCTAAAAAGTAGGACATTTATGGTCCTAACAATCTCCCCCTAAAGATATATAAATAAAAATCGTTCTTGAAATCTTCAAATCTTGATCTTCTCTTCCTTTTGAGTCTTTGAAATGCAATGATGTTGCTTGTCTTCATGTCATTTCAGCGCTCCCCCTTGAATAAAGCTCTTGGTCTTCAAATCTTCAACGAATCTGTCTTTGAACCACGAGATGAATTTGCTTTCAGCTTTATCTTTAAGAACTTTGTAGAATCGAAATGCTTGAAGGAGGAAATACTGAATTGTAGCGAACGCCACTTGATAAGAAGAGATGATCACTTGTAAGCACTTTGATCTCTTTGGATCTCGGAACAGCTCAATCATTCGAAAAATTCGGTCGGCCAACATTTACTCCCCCTCGGCTTTTGCTAACTCCCCCTCAACTTGATAATCCGTGTCTTTGAATTTGTACCCTTTCTCCCCCTCATGATGAGTAGTAGCATCCGGAGCATCATGCACGTCCAAAGACAATAGTGACGAGTATCAAAAATATCAGATCAAACAGTAAGTAACCAGAACGGGGTAATCAACTAACACAGAAACACGTTAGTAACTGTTATCACTACAATTTAAAAAATTGTGTGGCCTATGTTCAGAGTTGGCAAAGGTGAATCTCTGATAGGACTTCCAGTTATCACTGAAGAAAATTTAAAAATTTAACTTCTCAAACTGTTCCGGCAATATCACGAAGATATGCAAATGGAATCACAAAGACTCGTGCATGTGTGAAAGAAAATAAATTCTATCTGATTGGCTCAAAAATTGATTTAACTCAGGACCCAAGTTAAAATCAATTGACACAGTGAATAGAATATGAAGTTGACACCTAGTCATCACAATCGAACTAAAGATCATCATAACCGATACCACCATTTATTATAATTTGGACTACACCTTCCAATCACACTAGTGGTTATTGGCCTCGAAATCCAACAGTTGACACCTAGTCACACCACCAAAACTCGACCCATCACAGAGCTCCACACACGAGCTTCATTCCTCAAACGTCCCCACCAATCCAAGGTCATCCCCACGGTCTAAAGGGTCCTACATGACCTTCATACAAAACCGACCACCCGCAACAAGGTTGCCGACGTGAACGGTTACCAAAGCACTAACAGGAGACACCGCAAGTCCCACCTTTTAGTTGCCCACAAGAAATAATTCGACGCCACTAACGACACCATATGGCTCACGTCAATAACACGCGTTAGAAACCCAATCTTTCCTTGAATGGTTCTACACGCTCTCACCCTTAATTGGGGTTGCTCAACCTCACCAAGCCTAAAGAGTTCAAGGTTTTCAAGTGACAGACTCACCAAATATTCCAATAAAGTTTTCACCAAATTTTTCAACGCGGAGGTTTTTATACCAACATAATGTACGTACAAAAACTTACCACTACCTAGCCGGTAGATGCACAAACATGGACACACACGTCCCACGTATGAAAAATAATTTTTGAAAACCATTTCATCACAAATCAGGTTACTAACAAAACGCAAAACGTACTCAACAACTTTTAAAATGAACCGCTAGGGTTCCATCACGGATTTACTTATGTTAAACACACAAAGTAGTTTCCTACATTAAAATAGTGTTCAACCGAATGTTTGTACGAACTTCAAAAGAAGGATTTACACAACATTACTTTTCAAAATTCTCTTTTTAACCATAAAACGACACAACTGATGTTCAATAGCAAACTTCGCATGGGTCTGTTTGTTCGCAGAGAAACGAAACAATTCATATACACACCTTGGTTAAAACACGACATGATTTGGGCCATCTCCCAGTTTTAAATCGAATAACAAGATATTTTCATCATTTGGAAATATCGGTTTAAACATCGAAAAGGAATCTCAAATCAAAATATTGCATGCCGATCTGTAACACTTTCTTAGTAGTCACTCTAAAATAGTATAGCACATACCAGATAGTCAATACTAAATTCTCAAAGTAGAGATTTATTAAATCAAATTTCAAAATGTCTCACTTAGTCATATAATGACGAAGAAACAAAATCCTTTGACCAGGCTCTCACACATTAATGTGTTTTTCTCAAAACTTCGGAAAACGATACGTGCACATAATTTGATTGACACATAAAATAATTCAAATCAACTTCATGCCTTAAACCACACAAGCAATGTGCATTAACGCCCAAAAATAGTGGCTACAGTACTATTCATGTCAATAAATCCATATAGTGTATTTGCGAGAAAGGGCATCAAAATGCCAACAAACGAGAGTGCATAAAACAGAACATTAGAGATGTACTAACATGATGCTCTTATATGCATTACTCACGCCACATATAAATCAATTCGCACACCTAGAAAGTTGTAACAAAATATGCTACCGCGATCCTCAAAAGAGAAGCCATGCGGCATTAAAAACTTCCAAAAATCACTCTTTTTGGTGCAACACGACATAAAGTACATTCCTCAACAAAACTCGCATGAGACACAATGCTCACTAAAACCCATGGATTAACGCACACAATCATTCAAATATACACACGACAAAGTGTCACCCATGCACCGCAAAACGTCGTAAAACGAAACTCCATCATACTTTGCAAAACTTCCATAAAACTTGATGGAACTCATCAGCAAGTTTTCGTTTTTCAATATTCAAATCGCATAAAACAATGTTATGACAAAATCATCATAATTCCCAAAAATCTTCTTTTTGTTGCAACACAAAATAAAACAACACCTCTTCGTCAAGACTCGCAAAAATCAAAATTCCCATTAAAGCTCAATACCGACACAAGGGAAGGTAACTCTCCGTCCAAACCTTAACATATGTGGAGGAGATCCAATGTTAAAGTCGTAAGTCGCGGTTACTTGTCCAAAACCATAAACGACATTAAAATGTGGATGTCACAACAACCGAAAGTAGTAGTGGGCAAAAACAAAGAATAAAGCACATCTCGTCCAGGTTTACAACTACCTGTAATAAAATATTTTCATGCATGCTCAAACTCATAGTTTAAAATCTTGTGTGTGCTAGACGTTTTCCAAGATCCCGCAATACCGTCTATACGACGATTTAAAACACAAGAAGTAATTGATGCAATTTATTTTAAAAGCAAAAATAAATTTCATGCATATATTTAGTCGGCATTCAACGTCCAGGTCACACTCCTCCAATTTCTCTGATCACTTTATCGTCATCCTGATGCTCAAACATCTTAACGCAAAATTGGAAGTCACATCGACTAACCTTACAATTTCCTCCTCGAATCAAGGTCAATTCAATAAGCCTATGGCTCCAATCCAACCATCAATTTCGACCCGAACGGTCCACTTAATGCAATCACCATGCTTACCGGCACACCAAATGGCAAATGCTAAGGTCGTCAACCTCTTCTAACGACCACTCTCTTAGAACTCCTTCACTACCCCAACGGTCATCATGCTAGAGTCGTTCAAGTACTCTCATGTAACCGATAGGTTCACCATAACACTGGCCATGTGCAATTATGAACGTACCGTACATGATCATCCTTGCTACTCTTGACGTGACTTCTCATTTCTAGTGACTCCAACAACCTCCAAATATCCTATCTTAGAGTGCCTAATGGTGCAATTTTGCTCTCATTTACTTAAAGAACGCTAGTTTGAGTCTAGGTATCCAAAAGTCAACACCTAATTCTCTCAAACTTATGCTCTGATACCAACTTGTAACACCCTCAAAATTGGAACGAGCACCTAACTTTAATTTCAATAAAATAACCCAAAAGAGGAATAAATCATTTCTACAGATCATCCTTGAAAATACCGTAGAATTTAAACATCATGGTTTCCACAACTAATAACTTAAAACCGGTGTTACTTAACACAATTACAAGTTGCTAATCCCAAATAAGTGCGGAAGACTTCGCTAAGCATTTCACTTCTCGTGCACTCTTCTAGAACTCATCACTTCACAGTGTAGCTAAATCTATTCCCAACCTGAACCTGTTGCGAATGCCGACAAATAAAAAGGTTAGGCTAACGCCTAGTGAGTTCAAGAGTTTACATCCTGAGCAAATCATTTGATAGACCAAAAGATTCAACTTAATTTATGATTTCCAAAAAGGGGTTTGTATAAAATACACCGACAACCCAATTTCCAAACGCACACAATTCTTGTGAGGAAAGCTTCCAATGAAAATTATTTCTCCGTAATGGACTCAAATCCAAAACTCACTCAAGAGGTAAATAAATAATAATTTCTCAAATAATCGCCAATGCGAATAATACTCAAATAGTTGAAAACATCCAACAAGGATGAAACATAAAATCCGTCCATCAATCATGGAAAACAATACATGTAGAAACCAGGATTCAATCTTACAATCAATTAAGAACAATCAAATAGTAAAATGATAGAGAATTCGATCGAACATCTTTGTATTCATTCAAGAACAGATTACAAATCTAGGGAGAGAATCTCTCAAAGATTACAAAGTGAATACAAAGATATGCGGAAAAGTTAGTTAGCTTACAGTTGCCAACTTCTATATATACTGTAAAGAAAAGCTAAAGCTACAGTATATATATGTAACAGACTAGTAGAACAATTACACGTGTCCTAATTAGTAATAGAGTATAAATGAAAATATCCTGACTTAAGTTCTTAATAACATGTTCAGAACTTCTGAACATTCTTCTAATCAAGCACTTCAGACCATCTTCAACTTCATCTTCAGAAGTTCTGAGTCTCCTACTCAGAACTCTGAACCTTCTATTCAGACTTTCACACTTAGTAATCTTTTCGAGACTTCTCTAATCAGAAGTTCTGAGTCTCCTACTCAGAACTCTGAGTCTTCTGTTCAGATGTTAACACTTGTGTTTTTGACAAAACTTCAGATCTAACAATATCCCCCTTTTTGTCAAACACTCCTGTATTGATCAACATTGAATTCTTTTAGAGAAGGTACAATCTTTAGTAGTATCACATTTCTCAGAGCAAGTCTTCTATAAATTTGTTCAATGAGCTCCTCTGTCTTTTGAACTTGGATACCTCTTTGTATCTTCTTTTCCAAACTTTTCTTGATAAACCTGAGAGTTCCAGAGCTGTATTTGGCAGCTTCACTAGCTCTGAAAAAGATCTTTTGTTTTTGGTTATTCTTCAGTGTAACACCTAATTCTGGCCATTCATTGACATATCCAGTCTTCATAGCATCCAGTTGCACATGCTCATTATTTGGCTTTGATAGGTAAACACATGGTCTATGCACATACAAAGCAATTTGAAAGTCTGTATAAGCATACCATCTTAGAAAGTAAAACATAGCTTCTATCACTGTTGCCAATGCACCTCTCTCCTTCTTGTATTTACTACAGTCTTTGTTCTCCAGAACACAATACAACCTGTAGAAATCCACAACTGAGATCTTATCAAAATCTGCTTCAGTAAAATAATAGACTTTTCCATCTTCTCTGAGAACTTCAAATCCATAGTACTCATTCTTCTGAAACTTCCTGACAACAATTTCTCTGATCCCAGTGATCATGAAGTCAGAGTAAATAGATTGCTTTTTCTTTCCCACAACTCTTTTCAATTCACCACAAAACCATCAAGAAAATTCAGACTTATCATGATATACACTCAAAAAGTTTGCTTCTTTTGGCTGAAAGATGTTAGGCAAGGTATACTCCAAGAATGCAGCATTGTTCTGGTTGATCTGTCTCTTGCATCTGAACATCTTGTGAAGACACAACATCTGGGATAATTTCATCAACATCTAAGTAAACACCATTCACTTGGTATTCAGTTGGAAATACAAAGTCAATATGCAACAACTTCTTTGGATTTTCTTCTGAAAGCATACAATCACTGCACTCTTTGATTCTAGTTCTGAAATCCAACCTTTCTTGGATGTGCCTTAAACATTTTGTCTTCAGAATTTATTTCTCACCTTCAACATTTACTTGCATTTCCACCAATAACCATTGTAAAGTAGCATCACTGTACTTTACCAGATCATTTAATCTGAAAAGCTTTGGAGAACCAGTAGCTATGTAGAAGAAGCCTTCATTTTCAACTCCTTCAATTACAAATTCACGACTACAGTTTTCATTGCTAGGCTTTGTGATTGGACAACACAAATTACACTTATCTTTTCCTGCTTCAATGGCCAATTGAAAATCATAGAGATGCATGTTTCTGACATAAATTCTCAAAATTATTCTGCACTCAATTTCCATCCAGGTTTCCTCTGTGTTTGCAAAGAATTTTACCAGAAAAATTTGATCATCAAGAAACAGTCTATGAAAATCAAAACTTGTAAGATTCACTTTCAGATTTCCTTCCTTCAGTACTACCATACTCATATACTTCAAGCCATCAAATTCTTCAGTTTGGAACTCCAACACCTTTTCAATGCTTTTCTGAACATGTAGCTTTTCATCAGGTTTTCTCATTCTGTTTGAAGCCTCAACATAAGTCATATGTAATCTTTCATTCATGAAGCCATCAATAAAGTTCTCAATAACCACAAACTCATCACATGTGCAGTAGATATACTCATAAGTTTCTTCTAGAAAAATATCATGAAGATAATGTCTTGCAAGAGGAGTATCACTCTAATCAATAATGAAGTCACATATTGGTTCTTTCAGTGTTGGCATTTCAAGTCTTGGAATCACAATAGGTCTTCTGAACACATATTCCAAAGGCATGAAATAATTCTCAACTCTGTCATAATCTTCATCATTAGCACCCAACTCATCCAGAAAATGTAAATTGAAATCATCTTGAAATTTTTCTGAATAACCAACTGTGTGATCCTCTTCTCCCAACAAATCAATAGGCCTCGCTATTCTGATACATCTTTGAACATTCTGAATGTTAAGAGCTCTAACCAACTCACTATGCATTCTCCTTATCAGAACATCATTTAGGGGCCGTTTACCTAATCACTTACCCGGATAAGTGCTTATCGGTAAAATTCAACACTATCGCTTGCTTCCCGGGTAAGATTTTAGTCCACCAAAATGGCTTCGTATGCAACAATTTAGCCGGTAAGCGCTAACCGTGGTAAGATTCGTCGCACTCACTTACCGGGTAAGACTCTCGGTTCTTGCTTTCGACTCTCGGTCCTTGCTTCCGCTCTTACCGGGTAAGATTCTTGGTCCTTGCCATATTCATCCAGTAAGCTAATGTGACTTGGTAAGACTTACCCGGGTAAGCGTTTTGTAAACGGCCCCTTAGTCTTCTTTCTTCAATCTCATAATTAAAAGCTCATTTTTGGTATAAGGAACAACTTCTAAGCATGTATTTACCTCAGAACTTTCAATTAAGCTTTCCTCAGCAAAATCCATCATATTCATCTCATAACTATCTTCAGAAGAATCTGTCATCATTTCCTCTTGTTCCATTACCTTTTCATCTGTCATAATCACTTCATCTGATCAAAAAATGCTTATTGCCTTAACATTTTGATCTGCCATGACTACATCATCTGTTACAATCACATCAGTTTCATCAGAATTCACTTCTACTTCAGTATTTAATTCCAATTCCTCTGTTTTATTAGAACCATCTTCAAAAGACTTTTCATGCACCACTTTTTCTTATTCTATTGCTTCCTCAGATTCAGAACTGATTGTAACAACTGCTAACTTTTCAACATCTGCTACTTTCTGAACATCTGTTAACTTCTCAACATCTTCTAACTTAGTACTTTGCTTCTGCCTTTTCTCCCCCCTTTTGATGATGACGAGGTTCATTATCATCAAATTTCCTCTTCAAAGACTAAGTAGATTCAGATTCTGGCTCTGCTACAGACAAAGGCATGATGGCTAAAGGCTTTGAAATACTTGCCAAATTTGAACTGAACACTTTAACAAGAGAAGACTGCATATCCTCCATAATTTAGCTGGATCAGAATTATCTCTTTCTGTTAACATTCTCTCAGTCTCACCTCTCTCTGTCTATTTTTCACTTTCCAGTCTAACCAAGCTCTCTGAATTTCCCTCTCAATTCTCTCAGAATGTTCTCCCTCATGAACATTCTCCCCCTCTCTAACTGCACTAGACCCCCCGCCTCTCATCTCAGGGTTTTCCTCATGGGTAGGGATCTGAGGTTGTTCAAATCCCATAGAGGTGCAATATGCTTTTAATATCTCACTCTTCCCTGGAATATATTTCCTAAGTGACCTTGGAAGTGGTCTATGATTTGGAAAATTCTCAAGTTTCAGAGATGAAATCATTTTACCCATGTAGAAGATTGGCCCATGCTCCTCGTTTGCTCTTCTTGGAATGTTTCTATATTGATCCATTGCATACCAGATTACCAACTGCCAATACCTCTGATAAGGTATGTATGTAAGTGGAGTATCCCTTGTTTTTCCCTCTATTGCCTTCTGATTCATCTCAAAAGTATTCTTCATGTCTTCCCATAGAATAGAAGCATAGCCATAGTGTCTATTTTTCACCAACCCATGAAAGATTTGTAAGATTTGCCTTGATCCTTGATCTAGAGAACTGTGTTTCCCAGATAAACATTTGTTAATAATATTGAAAAAACATGCCCAGATTGGTGGCAATTTGTTCCTTCTGAATGAACTTAGATTCCTCAATTCTTCATTATACCCCAATCTTTTGAATTCATCTATTAATTCCTCTGTCAATGGAGAATCCTTAAAATCTAATCTCCCCTCGAAGTCATCTTTTTCTGGTAACCTCAGCATAGTTCTCATGAAATGGACAGTCAAAGTTACAGTAACTCCCCTATATTTGACACAAATTTGTTTCCTTGTAATTCCAAATGCTTCCACCACTGTTGTATATACTGTACAGGAACAGATTTCTTCATTGTAAACCACTTCTTGAATGGATGATACTTCAACAACTCAATGATTATCCTATGTTCCTCCTTGAACTTAGTTTCATCAAGCACTAACACGCTGTTATTTTCAACTAAATCCAAATACTCACTCTCAGGTACAATCCTCTCTGAATGATTAAGTCTTGAAGACATCACAGACCTAACCGCACTCTGTTCATGTTGTATATTCTCATTTCCCCCATCTGTATTTCCTTCAGATTCAGCCATATTCTCATCCCCTGTATCTCCTTAAACATTTCCTAGTACAATATCTTCGCCTATTGCCCCTTCTTCTACAGCTCTATTCTCAGGCATACGAACTTCATCGTTCTCTGAATCGGAGGATTCCATCAATGTTTTCGAGGAATGTAACGATATAGGTTTACTTTTTCTTGAACCATACATGATTTCAATGTGGAAGATTAAAAGAAAACAGAATCGAAGAACTCTGGATTTATGCGTATCTCACTTTTCACTCTTGGAATTCAAATGAATTTGAAAGAGGGATTTTAAGGTCTATTTAAAATCCGCAAAGCTGAAAGGATTCAAACGGTGAAAAGTTGCTTTTTGTCAGAGTTATAACGGATTTAAACACTGTGAAATACCACAAAATATATTAAATGAAACGTGGCACTTTCAATTGAATACGAAGCTGACACGTGTTATTTGATAGAAATTAACACAAGTTAAAAGTTCTGAATAACACACTCAGAGTTCTGAGAATGCATACTCAGAAGTTCTGAGTACACAGTTCAGAAGAAATTCCCTTGTAACCAACATTCATTTAAATCTCAACTTCTGATTATATAAATTATTTAATCATCCAGAATTAGTTTGAACAGATAGAAAATTATTTTATCATCAAAATTCTGTCATTCTTTTGAAGATATGAAATTTATTAAAATCATTTAAAATCTAACACCCGACCTTGAAAAACTTTTTAAGGATTCAGAAGTAGTTTTGAACAAGTGAAAATTATTTTATCATTGAAAGCTTGTTCCCCTTAGAATGATTAGTGATAAGAACTAAAATACAAATATTTTAAGCATCTTAGAATGATTTCTGAAATATATCAATGCTCCCCCTTGACTTTAGCATATATTCAAACACATATTAGACATAAGGAATATGAAAATATATCATAGAAAACATAAAATCAACAAAATTGAAACACTTGTATTTTTTAGAAATGAGTTCTGAATAGTAGTCAGAAGTTCTGATTAACCTATTCAGAAAAAAAAATTGAAGTCAGATTTCTGATGTACTGACTCGGAATTTCTGAACTCAACTCAGAAGTTCTGAACTTAAGATTCATAATTCTGAACAAGAGAGTCATAGTTCTGAGTACACTACTCAGAAAATCTTACTTAGAAAAAATATTCATTTCTGAAAAAAAACAAATATATTCAATTAGTCAGATTAAGCATTCCTATTTTACATATGAGAAAATTAAACCTTTTGTGATCAAGAGGCTTTGTGAACAGGTCAGCCAATTGATACTTTGTATGCACAAAGTGCATTTCTATAGTTTCCTTTTCCACATAATCCTTAATGAAATGGTACCTTACATCAATATGTTTGGTCTTTGAGTGCTGAACAGGATTCTGAGTTATAGCAATGGCACTTTCTGAATCACAATATATGGGAATCTTGTTGAGTTGATATCCATAATCCATGAGTTGTGTCCTCATCCACAATGTTTGAGAACAGCAAGCAGCAACAGCTACATACTCTGCCTCAGCAGTTGATGTGGAAACACAATTTTGCTTCTTTGAAGCCCAACTCACTATCTTGTCTCCCAAAAAGTGACAAGCACCAGAAGTACTTTTCCTGTCCAACCTGCTTCCTGCATGATCAGCATCAGTAAAAGCAGTCAGCTTAAAATCAGTTTCTTTTGGATACCAGAGACCCAAATCAGATGAACCTTTGAGATATCGTAAGATCCTTTTAACATCCATCAAATGAGATTCTTTTGGATTAGATTGATATCTAGCACAGAAGCATGTAGCAAACATGATATCTGGTCTACTTGCAGTCAGATAAAGCAAAGATCCAATCATGCCCCTATAAACCTTGTTATCTACTGAAACTCTAGAGAGATCAGCATCTAACTTGACATTTGTTGCCATAGGTGTTCTCATAGCAGCACAATCAGACATCTTAAACTTTTTCAAAATATCTTTTACATTTGTTGCCATAGGTGTTGACATTTTTCGCATATAATATGACACCGACAACGCGGATAAAAAAAATACCCGAAAACAACACCCTTCGGTGACAGGGGAGACCCAATTTCATCAAATATGGTGAACACACAAATTAAACCACAATTATAAAATACAAGCATGTTTCTTGGATGGGAAAACATATGACATCAACCATATCTGGGTCTTTAGTCAATTGTGACATCAATCCAAACAGGATCTTTAGTCAAATGAGGCATCAACCCAAGCCGGTCTCTAGCGTAGTGCGACATCAACCCAAACATGGTCTTTAGTCCACGGAGACATCAATCCACATCGGATATCGTGTCTATTGTGACATCAATCTAAACAGGATATTTAGTCAAATAAGGCATCAACCCAAACCGGTCTCTAGCCTAGTGCGACATCAACCCAAACCGGGTCTTTAGTCCACGGAGACATCAATCCACATCGGATCTCTAGTCTATACCACCAAGTTCGATCCTACTGGATCTTTACCTTGGAAACCCACCATCCAAAACAAGCTTACTTGACTTAAAATTTATACATGACCTCAAAAGAATAACCAATGCATTCAAATCATGTAAATCTCAAATACAATGCAATTCATGCAAATCAAACCCCAAGCCCACGTCGAGCTTATCAAAAGTGGGCAAAAGCCCTCAAGACAGATCCGAGTCCAAAACCGAGCCATCGACTCAAAAGATCTAATGATCGTTTATCAACATCAACTTATGCAAATGAAGTGCATCTAACCCACATCATGCAAACACATGGTCCGAGGCATGATAATCTCACAACCCCTTCATTTCCACTTTCCCAATGAAGTCAAATCATATATGAATCTATATGTGTGTGTGTATACATATACGCAAACCTTTTATAACTCAACAATGCATATAACCCGCCATAGTTCATTAGACCCAAAGGTACTAAGAATACAAAATCATCAAACGGTCTTCACATTTAAGACCAAACACTCAAAGAGGCACATATTCAAATAAAACGCAAATTTAAGCGCATAACACATCCACGGCTCCACCTCGAGCTACAAAAACCGGCAAACACTCAAAAGACTCATTTGAGTATAAATCAAGCCTTTAAAGTCCAAAATAAACGTTTGGCTAAATACGTATTGCTCACACGGATACTAAACCAAAATACATCATTACCCAAAATCTTTACCCTTATAAATTTTCAATTGGCCATCGGCCCAAAATAAAAGATTTACAACTCTCAAAATATTTATACGGTCAAGATTGACCAAAATCCCCAACTCACACGTTCACATTTTCAAAATGTAACATATCATAACTATCGCATAATCACAACAAACACTAAAGGTGTTTTTGACCAAATAACCTACACTTATGAAATAAATTAACAAAACCACTTACACTCATGATTTATTTATCAATCACTCAAAATCCCTAAATGTGGGTGTTTTACAAGATTTGTAAATGTGAGTTCCAGATCCGTGCAACGAACAATAATGAAATCAATAGATGTAAGACATTGGTTATGATTTCAACAAGTCATCCAATTAGCTTTCAACTTGAGAGAGTTTACAATATGAATTATGAAAGCAAATGAACAACTTGCCTAAAAACAAAGGCTAAGCAAACATTATATATGATAGGACCGTGGTTAACAAGCCCACGGCCCGTTCACTAACTAGACTCAGTTTAAACAAATACAAATAGCCCCTTTAACTTTAATTCAACAAAAACTGACCCTAACAATCTCCCCCTTTGAATTGAAGTTCGAGTTGGCGCCAGTTTGCGACATATCTTTTACGGAGCGCAAAGTGTACCTCGAACATTCGGATAGCACGGCGATAGTCTATGCGTTCTTCAACCATTTCTAAGGCTTTTCGAGCAGTAGTTTCATTCGGATTAGGAACATACGATAGCCTTCGAGTTTCTGATTCGAACGAGATGATTTTCCGAAGAGCATCTTGAAGTTTTAAGAGCGTGCCGTCGCAGAATCTGTCTACCTGACTGAAGCGCATAAATCTCTTTTCTTTCTGTTCGTTGATGTAGACAATCCCAAATTCTGGTTCCAGAAGCAGTGCGTTCTCGGGATACATCTTCAACTCAGGTGCTTTCAGATCTGGCTTTATCAGATTTACTTTCTTTGACCTGTTCTCGATTGCCATTTGGAAGTCTGTGAGATAAGATATCATAATGGTACAGACAAGGAATCGACGAACAACTTCGAGCGCTTTATTTACAGGAAGCGGTCAGATGGTTTTTGTACGGAGGTCCTTCAGAATAGCATAGAAGTCGAACAGTCGGAGGTGCTTGAAGTCGGGTTAGGAAAATCTCCATTCATTACCATCTTCGCGTCGGACGGTGAATACTGGATAAACGACTTTCATAATACGACCTGACTGGATGTTGAGCACTTCGGTGATCTTATGCCTGGTTCGGACTTGGATAACTGGTAGACACCGCTTCATTGCGCTTATGTATTGGCGTTGGTATTCTGTGTTGGAGCTGTAAATACCAAGGCAGAAGGTAGGCTCGATAGGGCGTATCTTGTGAACAAACAACCTTTTCAGGGATTCCTCCATATGAGGAATAAATATAAAGATCTCCTCCCATCGGATCTGTTGCTGTTGAGGAGGAGGAAGATCAGAAGCTGTCGGTTGTTGTTGAGGAGATGTCGGAATATCGGCAGTTGTAGTTTCGGGTCTTGTTGAAGTTTCGGCGGCTTGAGCTGAGTGAACGGGTGAACCATACAAATTCTGAAGCAAGAACTGGTCGTAGTCTATATTATCATCTTCATCAGTAGGGAAAGCCAAATTAACCTAGAGGTTTACGGCACTGGCGACTTTTTCATACCATGCATCTTCGGTCTCCGGGTTGGTCTCGCAGTCTGGATCAATCAAATCCAGTATCGGGCTATCTGATGAGTCAAAAGTAACCAGTTCCTGTGTTGTTCCCTCAGGCTTTTCAACCGTCGGGTCTTCGTCATCCAAAATATCCATGTCAATTACTATCTCGGCTAAAGGCAACTCGGCTTCGGGTGCAGCTTCGGTTATAGTTGCCGCAGTTAAGGGTTCCTGTTGAACCACGGTAGTCGTTTCAG
The DNA here is from genome assembly GCA_033807775.1 of Saussurea involucrata. Lineage (NCBI taxonomy): Eukaryota > Viridiplantae > Streptophyta > Magnoliopsida > Asterales > Asteraceae > Saussurea > Saussurea involucrata. Next base: position 49,436,326 of record CM066317.1, on the reverse strand, counting down.
TGAGGATCAGGGCGGTCTCGGTTAGTCTTTGCCTTTTCTCCCCCTCACGGTGATCAGGATTATCCTGATCGTCGTGCTTGCGCTTCAGACCGCCTGCTTGACTCTTGCAGGTAACTTCGAGTGAACGGACTCTCTCGGACAGCGTTGTAAGCGCTTGTTGAACGTTCTTAAGAGTCGAGTCAAGGTTATCCATCTGAGTGGTGATCGATGACGAAGGAGCAGTGACCTGGGATTTCAGAATGGATAACAGGTCTACTTCAGTTAAGGCGTTGGTTTCTGATTGTTGGAGCAGTTGGGCTAGAAGCATCGTCTTTAGGATGTCCACCGAGTAGATAGGCTGAACAAGAGCCGGTGGAGGTGTAGGGGCGGTTTCAGCTTCGACGACCTTCTCTTTACCTTTGATTAAGCTCTTAAGTTTGTCGAGCTCGGTGGTGAGGCGCTGCTCCATTGCCTCGCGGACAGCCTTGAGGGTGCTGTCCAGGGACCCTTGTGACACAAAGTCGGGTAACGTAACTCTGGGATCACTTAGATTTCCCATTGAAGCATCTACCGCAGAAGCAGAGCCACCTACGTTCACGGTTGGCACAGGGGTAGCCGTGGTAAGATTTCCCTCTGATCCTCACGTTTCACTTAAATACGGAGACACTATGGAGTTTCCGATCGGGTCACGAAGAGCCTCGATTTGTGGGATCTCATCTTGTGTCCTAGCCGAAGAATGTAATATATCAAGTGGCGCTAGGCTCAATTGTGCATTGAAAGAAGGCGAGACCGGGGGTTGCTGGTCTCTTATTTCAATACCAGTACTCTCCGAGTGAGTAGTTGAAACACCCGTCTTTTGTGCTTGATCCCCGTGAGAAGTTGAAACACCCGTCTTTTGAAAGACGGATGAGTGGCTGAGGAGGTTATGCAATTGCGCCGCTGGGTCCACGGCGGCTTCTTCAATACCCCGTCCTAACGGATGAGACGGGATAGCAGATGTGGCAACCCGGGTGACACTGGTGTGGGGTCGCTCAGAAGCCTCTTTATCTTTACGGCTTAATATTTCTTGATTCGCTTTCGACCATAGTTCCCTCCGCCTCACATGTTCTAACTCTTCAACCAATACTCCTTCTGGCCTCCTTGTAACTCCCATAGCAGTCTGCGTAGTAGGGATGAGAGCTGGTGTTGGTGAGTCGGATGGGATGCCTTCGGTAAAGTGTGGGTTTGGTCCGATACGGGGAGGGATAAGTGTTACTCGTATAGTACGATCCGTATCGGACTCGGTGGAGTCGGATTCCACGTTTTCAACGTGTCGGGTAGGTGAAGGTGGGTTAGATAAATAGGGTTCGTTGTCATGTTGGAGCATCGGTCGAGATGATGTACCGGCTTGATGGGATTGACTAGTACTGGGACGCGTTTCTACTGCACCGCTCACTCCAGTTCCCCTCCCACGAATTCTCAACACACCCCGCCCGGGCTCCCCAGCTGCCCGGGCCCTTCCACCTCCTGTCCTAGGACCCTCACGTCCCTCGGTTTAATGTCTCTGGGGAGGTCCCTCCGGCACTGGCTGGACCATGAGATTCCCTAACGCTTCCCTATATGCTACTACACTCGGTGCAGTGGGATCCGCGTGAGCCAGCAGGGCTTCAGGTATGGGCATGGCGATGGCGTTGGACGGGTTATGAATCACCATATATTGCAAGTGGTGAGGAGTACATACCCGATGGTTAAGACGTCGGGGTATCGCCGGATTCGCGTCCATATGATGTCGCACAGCCAGTGAAAGGAAACGAGGGTATGGAAGGAACTTCTTTTGCTTTGAACCTCCGATTTGACGAATAGCTTGGACCAGTTCGCGCCAGATGATCATCGTGAAGTCCACGTGGAGGTTGTAGCACACAGCATGACATAACCGTAGGAAGTCGCTGGTGCACTGGTCGATGCCCTTCCATCTTGAAGAGAGACACCTATTCAGAATCGTGAACAGGGTGTACCAGATGGGGGCCAGGTACTTTCGGTTGAACCCGGATGGACGGTTGAGGTCGTGGTTGTACCCGAGTGCGCGGACTTGAGCGCACAAAGTCTTGTCATTTACTACAGGGTCGTAGCGTTGATGTCCGCCGGCGGTGCCTTCTGGAAGTGAAAGTAGACGCCGGAAGGACTCGGGTGTGAGCGTGAATGGTTGGTTGTCAATGCGGGCCATGACGGTCTGTGAGTTTGCGGCCGTAATGACTTGGGCAGTGAGCCATACTTGGTACACGTATATCCTGGGGACGTCTCCTGTGGGGGTGAGCGCCTCATGGAAAGGGTGACGCATTAGAATATCCACCATCACACGGTGTTGTCGTTGTGGTCGGAACTCAGCGGCGTCCAAATGATGGTTGTTGGGCTCTATCTCAATGCCATGGTCTGGGTCGACCAAAGCGTTATCAGCTGCCTCATCGATAAATACCTCTTGAGGAGGAATTTGCTCTTCGGGGTTTTGTGGATGTTGTTTCTGATCTGCCATGTAATATCTGTAAAAGAACCACAATTAGTAAACGAGGCGGATGACCGGATTGAGGACTGGCAGTAAGAAAATAGGTACTGGACTGTCCGGATATAATAATGAAAATGCACAACTTTCCGGACAAACCATACTTTCCGGACAAAAAGGAATCCGGACAACAACAGTTTCCGGATAAGAAGATGGTTTCCGGATAAAATGAGGATTCCGGACAAAACGGATTCCGGATGACTATGGTTACCGGACAATTAAGGAATCCGGACACATCAACAATCCGGTAGTTGAACTTACAGGAAACCCTGAGGTTTCCGGACAACTAGGTTTCCGGATGTTCAGTATGACCGGATAAAATATCTATTACTATAGGAGTTACCGGACAAAACATCATCAGCTTGATACTTTCCGGACACGAAGAATATGGCCGGACGACATTCACAATGATCAATCGATCAAAATACATTCCTAAACATGTGAGAAATCGGCCATGTAGTGTCGATATAAGCATGTAAGCATTCAAGGATGTCTAAAATGACCTGTACTACACCTAATAGACCTGAAGCCGAAGAAACCTCAAAAGGTTTTCGGAGTCGTTCAAATGACCAAATCTGTGGTCGATTCGAGTGAAATAGAGCACGAAGCAGGTGTAAACTAAGTCAAGATGAAGAAATGAAGCACATACCTGAGTTTGGAACGAGATACGAGTGATAATCTAGGAGTGCAGGAGAGCCCGAACGAGAGACAAAGATATAGGGTTTTCAAGAGGTTTCAGGATGTTCCGGATAAATGAAGATGAAAGAACCCGGATGCTTTTATATGGTGGCCCAAGATACCGGATGGGTTTACCCGGATACCCATCCGGTCCAGAAAGTTATCCGGGTTGACCCATGTCCGGACACTGTGACACTTAAAGAAAATTTCCCATTTTTCAAAAAATAGAAATCCTTAGGATTTTGAAAGAATGATCTCTCGCTCCCCCTCAAACTGAGAATGGGGAAAAACTTGCTCCCCCTCTGATAGTGCAATGGGGAATCCGACACACAGAAAAAACTTTTGGACATTTAATGAAAAACACTGTGTCGCTCCCCCTCAAATGATGAACATAACTTGAAAAACACACGTGAGTATCCACACACACAAAAAAAACTTTTCAGCAGTTAAAAACAATTGTGTGTGACGCTCCCCCTCAACAATTGAGTAAATTTACCTGATACCGGTTTGTGCTCCCCCTGAACACATGAACACTCGTGAAAGCACATATATGAACAAATAAAATAAACGACGGTATGAAATAAAAGAAACACCCGGAGAAAGAAAGGAAACTAACGAAATCTACCTAATAAATACATAGACAAACAATCTAACTGTGTAACTGATACAAGTAGAATACAAGTGGGAGAAAGTGTATGCTCAATCACTAGGAGTGTAAACAACGGATGATGAGTAGACAGTTACTCGTAGATGTATGGAACTTGTATCGAGCACACAATCAGATTAAGGCTACAGATTTACAGAGTAGAGTTCGACTGTACCTCTTTCAACGTCATCCTTGGTGAAATGGTACCGAACATCTATGTGCTTTGTCAACGGTCCTAAATCTCACATTTCCGCCATATTGTTCCTTGTTGTACGTGAGAAGCTCCCACCTTCCGGTCATGTGTGTGGAGCATCCAGTGTCAAAGTACCACACATGACCGTCCTGCAAAACAAGTTTAGCGGACCTTGGGTACCCATATTTGCCTGGGTCCCGGAGGGTTAGTTTTGACACCCTTCGTAGGAACATGCTTTGACGCAGGTTGCCTCTTAGGTGTAGGTTTGACCTTAGTAGGAGTAACCCGTTTTAACCTCTGATTGGGAACCCCGTTGCAAATGATGTTTCTTTTTGTTTTTTACGGGGTTTGCGTTTGGGTGTATGATTATATATGTGATATGACCCAAACCAATCATTATTATTAATATCATCAAAGTCATTTCAACCACAACTAGAACAACACAAACAATCATGCGATAATTGAATCAACTGCTGAACGGAATAAATCTTAATAGGAAAATTAACATCACGTTTAACAGAATCATTCCTATGATTCAAAGTACAATCGATTTTGTTCATCCTAGGGTAAAAAACAGTATTGAAAGACTTTGATGCAGCATCCCTTATAGATTCCTTGGCTAGCCACTTTTGGTTATCCTTTTTAGCGCGACCGTTTTTATCTGAACCAACATCGACAACATGGTCAGTGGCTTTGGAGGACGTAGTATTTTTGGTAGGCAATCGCTCGGTCTTTTGCCTCGGTTGTGATTGTTTATGAGAAACAGGTTTAGATTTTGAAATATTAATCACAACTGGGGCCTTTGTTTTTGAACATCCACCCATTAGAAAATTGACCGGTCGATTAACTACTTACGATAGAAAGTCAGTATGACTCAGAAGAGGTTTGTCTAAGGGGAACGACTCAAACTCTTCATCAGGATTGCCTTCGGAGGTCATATATTCAGAAAAATTGACTTCCGGAATTGCGGGACTTGGATCGGTCAAGGAAGGCGAGGAACACTTAGTGTCAGTGTGCTTTGGGGAATTTGGTGCGGAAGCTAGGAAAAAATCAGAGTTTAAATTCCTTAAAACACTCTCGTTTTGAGAATCTTTACCGTCTTGTGAAGTAGAAGTCTTGCCTATGAAAGCTTTGCACGAAGACGTGTCGGATGAGTTTGAGGAAGATTCGGGTGAAATCTGCTTCTTCGATTTGAGTTGGTCAATCTGCTCTTGGAGCTGACCATTTTTCGTATACTCTTGCATCGCATCTGTTGCCAAGGCAGCCAGCTTTGATGTGAGTTTCGTGATTTCACACCGAAGGATTTCTTGTCCTTCATCAGACACAATTTCGGTTTTGACCGGTTGTAGATTCTCAAGTTTCGCAATTAACGCTTGCTTTTCTATTTGAAAATTCGACCTTTCTTTCTCGAGTGACTCCTCCAACTCCACTATATTTGCTTCCAAGATGAGAGGGGGAATATAGAGCTTGTACTCATCCGTCTCAGTCTTGGTTTCGGTTGCTTGGACCTCATCCTTCTTGGAGGAATCCTTGGGCGTTGCAACCTTATAGCAATCGAAGTAGTCATTCGAGAGGTACTTCTTGTTTTTATGATAGGAATAATTTAAAGATCCATAACTGAATAGAAGTTGCATTTTGGATGTGCGTGTACGCTTGTATTCCTCAGTTTCCTCTTCCTTTTCAGGTTCAAGAGGACCAGTCCATTTAATTGCACATTCCGGATAATCTTTGGCTATTCCAAGACAATTAAAATCATACAAAATATGTCTTTTGGCTATACCCTTTTTCAGGTAATGCGGATTATCGTATCCGATTCCCCAATCTTTGTTGAAATATGTGAACTCCTTTGGTTTATTCATATGGATAGTCTGATCAGTTTGACCTCTATTATGAAGTTTGGTTTCAAGATCAAGAATTTTAGCAACAAATTCCTTGTGCTGAATTTGAAGAGTAGAACATTGATAAACAATTTCTACTTTCTCATTCATACACTGCTCAAACTGAGACTGAAGTTCAGATAATTTGGCCCTTAAGTCCTTAGGTGCTATTGAAGGATTTTTTCATTTTTCTTTTAAGTTAGCATTGTCGGACTTATATTTTTTGGATATAAGCGTTTGAACATCTAGCTTTTCAGATAGAGATTTAATCTCAAGCAGTTGTTCAGCGGAGGTGGCCTTATGAAAATCTAACCGTTCAGCAAGAGATTGTATTTGATCAAAAGATTCTTGAGAAGTAGATTCACATACCTGGCTTGAGTTTGTCTTTTCTTCATCGGCAGGAGACATCTTCAGTTGCACTAGAGTGATCGTCAGACGATGGTTCGATTCAAAGTGAAAACCTAACGCAAGGCACTAAGAGTGATATCCTAACGCAGGTTCTACGACTGAGTTGTACTAGGAACAGGTAAGAATTCAAACAGAAATGAGATTACCGGATAGGAATCCGGATAAGATGTCTGGTCTGGAAGTGTCCATATCAGATTAAGTGAAAACAGTTCAATAACATAGAAGTATCCGGATAAAAGAAAGTGTCCGAACAGACTAAAGTTTCCGGACAACACTAGGGTTACCGGAAGACAATAGTTTCCTGATGAGAATTAAGAACACAAAAACTTACCGGGTGAATGGAGTTTCCGGATAAAACGCTTTCCGGATGGAATGGGTTTTCGAATGAAATCAAATTTACCGGAAACTTCGAGTTGTCCGGATAAAATAGGTTACCGGAAACGTTGAGTTGTCCGGACAAACTATTTTACCGGAAACTTTGGGTTTTCGGAACAAATACACCCGGAAAGATTGAAATTAGAGTGCTTACCCGAAAAGTTGGGATGTGTCCGGAAAGAGTTAGCGAACTTCCGGATAGTTGGGATTTGTCCGGAAACTGCTGTTGGTTTACCCGGAAACAGCGGCTGGGATTTCAAATCGAATGGGAATCGACTAGGGTTGATAAAAAACGTTCCTGAAAGATTAGAAACTCGACCAAACACAAAAATAAGACTACCCAAATCGATTTTGAAGCAAAAACAACAAGTTTTGATGGTTAAAATTTTGATTTTTACCAAGAACACACTCAAAACTTTTGAACTTCATTTGCTTAAAAACTCACTCAAACGATTGAATTAGAGTACGAAAACTTGCAGAATCACTAATAACAATGATACTAACAATACCCAATAAACGAAATCGATCAATTTTACCAGAATCAAAAAATTGATATTCTATCAAGAACACGGCCGTATTGTTCAGAAAACTTACCAGAATTCAAGAAGAGTACTTTGAATCGATCTGTCCGTCTGCTCTGATACCAATTGTGAGTTCCAGATCCGTGCAACGAACAATAATGAAATCAATAGATGTAAGACAATGGTTATGATTTCAACTGGTCATCCAATTAGCTTTCAACTTGAGAGAGTTTACAATATGAATTATGAAAGCAAATGAACAACTTGCCTAAAAATAAAGGCTAAGCAAACATTATATATGACGGGCCCGTGGTTAACAAGCCCACGCCCCTTTCACTAACTAGACTCAGTTTAAACAAATACAAATAGCCCCTTGAACTTTAATTCAACAAAAACTGACCCTAACCGTAAAGCTCAACACTTTGATCAATCAAAACCCACTAAATAACTTAACAAGTGATATTTTATATAAAGCACACAAATACTTTAAAATAAACATTTTGGCATGTACAACGTTTTCATAAATCAACTTGAAGTCACCTTGCTAGATTAGGCTAAATCTAGATTTTTCCCAAACGTAAGCTCCTTTGAAGAAACACGAATCTTCAAGTCCAAATCTTCCAAAAACCTAGATCCAAAAGTTTCCAACCATAAGTATCCAGATCCAACCATGTAGAATCATTCCCCAAACATTTTACCTCAAGATCTCACTTATACCAAAACCCTATTTTTTCATAGGTGAAGAAGGAGAAGATTTCCTTAACCATTCATAACCAAAATTACACCAATAAAGCCCATAATGGAATAGAAGATAAAAACAACAAAACCCAAGCTTTTGGGTAGAGAGAGAGTGAGATTACCTTCATCCTTTGATATCCTCAAAGCAAAAGCTCTTAGACTCTCACAAAAACTTCAAGCTTCCATATCTTCAACAATGGTGGAAGTGGGTTTGATTTGAGTGGAGAAGGTGAAGAAGAGGAGGAAGGGTTTGAAGTTTTTCTTGGGAGAAATCGGGTTTAGAGAGAGAGAAAAGTCTGAGTTGGGGTTTGGAAATGAAATAAGGGAAGAGAGAGGGAAAGGTTTCTTAAAAGCACAAAACATTTCACCAGGCCCTTCGCGGACGTCCGGCATAAGCCACCCACGGACGTCCGTCCTCGATCTGACCGAAATCACCAATTTCCTTTGTTGCTTCCGCGGAAGATCCCCGGACTTCCGCGCCAATCCGGACGTCCGGTCTCGTCCCTATGCGGACGTCCGCAAGTCCAGCATCTCTATTCTTAAAATTTGGGGTGTTACACCTTACCCGCGCCACAAGTCGTGTGGGACACTTGTCCGACCCCTGCACGACTTTTCTCCATTCCTCTAAGGGTTTCTCACCCCCATACTTCCCCAAATCAGTTTCAATCCTCCCAAAATGTTACTTTTGAGCCCTCTTTGCATTGAGACCCAGAACTAACATTTACTACATCTAATCCCACCAAATGCATCATATGATTCTTCTTTATCAATCCACAAAAATCCAAAATCTTGACAAAATCAAAAGCCACCATTGAAATGGCAAAGGTTTCTAAAAATAAAAACAATAAACCATCCAAGAACACCATCTAACATTCTAATTCCAATAAGTATGAGCTAAATCGTTAAAATGGGTTGCTCAAAGGAGTCCCAATCACAAACCCCAATTATAAGATGAACAAGGAAGAGATTTACCTTGAAGAAGATGAAGTGAAATCCTTGAATCCTTCTTACACCAATCTTCAATGAAGAATCACACCTCTTTTCCTCTGATTTCTTCCTAGCCTCCACCTAAAAACGTATACACTCCAGCCCCAAATTTCTAATTATTTTAGAATTTGTGGACATGAGGTGTTACAACACCTCCCCCTTAACAGAATTATGTCCCCAGATTTTCATCGCTGAACAAATGCGGGTATTTAGGCTTCATCTCTGATTCGGTCTCCCATGTCGCTTCTTGCCCTTTGTGAAACCGCCATTGCACTTTCACAATGTTGATTTCTTTGTTCCTCAACTTCATGACTTTGTGATCATTGATCGCCTCAGGTTCCTCGACAAAGTTCAATTTCTTGTCCACTTGAACTTCATGCAATGGTATGGCCATCTCAACCTCCGCTAAACACTTCCTCAAGTTCGAAACATGGAAGGTGTTGTGGATTCCACACAACTCTTCGGGCAATTCCAACTTGTACGCCACTTCCCCAACTCGTTCAATGATCTCATATGGCCCAATATAGTGTGGGCTTAACTTCCCTCTCTTCCCGAAATGTACCACTCCTTTCCAAGGGGATATCTTTAGCATCACCTTCTCCCCGACTTGAAATTCGAAATGTTTACGTCTTTTGTCCGTGTAACTCTTTTTTCTGTCACACGCGATAGTCAACCTTTCCCTCACTTGTGTAATCTTGTCTGCGGTCAAATACACTATCTCGGGTCCCGCCAGTTGCTTCTTTCCAACCTCGGTCCAACATAGGGGCGTTCGACACTTCCTACCGTAGAGTACTTCGTAAGGAGCAGCTTTAATGCTTGCATTGTAACAACCCAAAAACCAGAAATAAAGCATAAACAACAATAATTTAAGTATCACGCCAAATGGCCCCAAAATAAGAAAACTACTGTAACCACAACTTCCAAACTAAGGTTTACGGAAAAGCAACCTATTACACAACCGAGAAATTCACTAAATAAAGTCTGGTATACTAAGAAAATAGGCAAAATTATCTTCTATCCATCGCTCCAGGCATACATCTTCTCTTTTCCCTTGCCCATGCCTCCTACTAAATGCTTCCCTGAAAATGGTTTAGTTTTTGAAAAGTGAGGGTTAGACCATAAGGTCTAATGAGTTCCCACTAAGAAAACATCCGCGCCGTAAACGATCTTTACAACAACGTAAAAACATTTAAAATAAAATTTAACCTGAGCATGTTAAACTTTCAATTTCAAGAACTATACGTGAAAATGGCACACTGAAGTCACGCACACCTGTGAGAACGTGTCTGGCTCATACTGCATTGCTGGGTCACACCTCCCAGGGGAAAAACGGACACAACCCCCAGTTTGAGCACTGGCGGGAGACACCTCTAACTTAGACATAACATGTCTACTTCCAATGTATGCATACAAATAATTCGACTTCCCCAACATATAATAAAAAAACATGCAACTTGATATTAAAATAAAGCATGCGGTTTAAAACATCTCATGCATGGAACTTAATGCATCAGTCAACACATTTTCAGTTAGAAAGACTCACCTGTTCTCCTTGCTTAGGTCTCCTCACTTACTCCTATGATCCCTAAACGAAACACCTACGAAAATAACGAAGAAGATAAGCCACCCGAATAATCCTTGATTATTTCTCTCAACTCTTACTCACCTCAAAAGCTTACTTCGCAACTCACTCGGGGAATGAAGTCAACCATAACAGAAAGTGCTCTCGGATAGCACTGTCTAGATAACTGTCTGGTTACCTACTTTTCGGATACTTTCTTAATTACTTTCCTGATAACTTCACTGATAAAACTTCCCTGATAACTTCCCTGATATAACTATCTGGGTAACTTCCCTGATGGAACTATCTGGGTAACTTCCCTGATACTTCCCTGATAGAACTAACCGAGTAACTTCCCTGATAGAACGATCCGGTTATGTTCCCAGATAGATTTATCCGGGTACGAGGTTTTATCGAACAAAATGCCAAAAAAAATCACCAATCCATTCCACAATTTGATTTTAACCTATTTTAACGAAATAATTTCATTTCTAAACTTTTTTAACGCTACAAAACTCGATAATCCCAACATTATTGGTTTCTAGGAATAAAGTGGTACTCAGTACCGAATATCGATCCCACAGAGACAAATAAAGAAAGCAGTTAATCTAAGCCAAACTTAAAATATGTTTTCAAGAACAGAATTCGAAGGAATAATCTTTGTGTGAAGTAACAACTTTGAAAATGGTTGTAAAAGAGTAAAAGAAATTCAAGGGTGTAAATTCTGGCTCGCTTATAGGAACAGTGTGCTTAGGTAGGTTGCTACAACATAGGCTGCAACATTAGGTGTCAACCTTACTATTGGAACGATCATCCCCTTTTCAAGGTTCAAATAAGACTAGCTACTGGCAGTACCACGCATTCGGGTAACCTAACTAATGTAGTACAGATCTTACTAATTTTCCATATATTTCACAATTTTATAAATATTGATATTATAACACTTCAGAGTTCTAAAGTTTACGTTGGCTTGCATTCAAGTCCAACTCATCTAAGTAGAACAACATATGTCACCTTATCAAGAAAACTACTTAGATGAAACTTAGAAACAAGGGGTGAATAGTAAGGATGATAACCAATAGCGAAAGCAACCTTCCACTACACACCCGCTTTTATCTCCCAACCATTACTTACACCCATCCTAGGGGTATTAGCCCATCATCGCTCTAAGATACATACAAAACATGGTAATCAAACATAAATGTAAGTATTAAGAACAAAGATGTACCAATGATTTTAGATTAAAGCAAAAAAAGATAACAGTTGCTTCTAAGTAGCTAGATGAACTACTTAGCTAGTTTCCTTGTTAGAAGAAACTAGAAGTACAAAATAAAGTAACTTGGAAGTAAACGTAACTTTCACTAGGCAAGGAAAGATGTACAAAATGACTAGGAGTTAAGCTCCTGTTTATACCAAGGGGAGCATCTTTTATCAACACTACAAGTACAAAAGATTATGTTAACCAATGGTTATTACCCAAAGGCTAAATGGTTTACAAGATGCATTTCTTAAAGTAGCCTCCTCCATGATGTTATTCATTGAAGATGCCATGTCTTACATCTTGTAAGAGGGGTTGAGGTGGTGGCCACAAGATTCCCCAACAAAAAGTTTGTGAAGTGACGTATTTGACTTTTCAGGAATTGCGATCCATGCTATAGCATCCGGCTACAGCATACCGAACAGTTAGATTTTCCACAAAATAAACACAAACAAAACTCATTCCTCATACTTAGCTCCAAACTACAATAAAGGATAAAATCAAACTAAAAGACTCAATTATGGTGATTGGGAAACTAAAATAGAGTTAAATAACTAGAAAATAAGTGCTTAGAATGTGATAAATTATGCACTTATCACACCCCACACTTGAATTGTTGCTTGTCCCCAAGCAACACAAATGACAAATAAAAAAGACTCAATTTGAAAGGTGAAAAATAAAAAAAAACTGTGACAGAAATTAGCTAACATCAAACAGTTAACATAGCCTTTCATAAATCAAAGTTTGTTCAACATTCTTAATGCAACCCCATAGGCCAAGACACATGTTCCTATTGTCAGGAAAAAATCAAATCTGAACTAAGGATCAATAGGGCTTTTAGGGTTTTGACATTTCAGGGATTCTCTCATTTTCTCTTACTTTCCTTGCTTTCTGTTTTCATGTTGCAGCACACACTGCAATAACTACCTTCTACCATATTTATTCTCTTTTTTTTATTGGCCTAAAAGGTTTTTGATTGAGCCTTTATACCAATATCACAACAGAGAGGTATTTGATTGAGCCATTGTACCAATATCACAAAGGGGTACATGATTGAGCCAGAATTGCCAATATCAAAACTGATTTAGCCAGTGATGCCAATATCACAAGGGTGCTTATATTTATTGGATAAGATAAAAAAGACTATGTCCTTTATCTTTTTCTGTCTTATAACAGATTACACAAACCCTCCCCCATACTTGAATGAAACAATGTCCTCATTGTTGATTGAGGGACATTTATAGGCTCAAAGGGCTAAGGGTGTAAAGGGTAGGTGCTAGCCAGGCTTAGTGTTTGAGAAAAATGGCATAAATCCTTTCCTAAAGCTAAAAAATGTTTCCTAGTTGCTGCCCAGGAATGCATGGCTTGGTTCTAGCATTGACATTTTAAAAGTGAACATGCAATAGTTGAATTATAATGGCTATGTCATGTTGGACTTAACTAAGTATCACATGAATGCAGTAAAGATTCCCAGACACTTGTGGACTAAAAAATTAAAAATAACAAAGTGTAAAATCTAACTGGAGCTAAGGAAAAGAAATGAGCCTGTCTACTCAAGAGGAGTAGGTGTTGCAGCAGCCTTCTTCAGCAGCTCCTCATCTCTAGTAATGGCTCTTGAGGGTATGGTGGTAGGTCATTTGCAGCTTCCATTGCTCATCTTCCCAAACTCCCATGACGACATCTTCCTTTCTTCTCTCCCATTGCCTATGCAAGGCAAGGTCCCTGTTAGATCTAAAGTTTTGTCAATAAACCAAGTGTTGAATATCTGATAAGAAGACTCAGATGTTCTGAGTAGAGAAGTCAGAGGTCTGACTGTGAAAGCTCAGAAGTATTGATCAGAGAAATCAGAAGTCTGGAAAGAGAAGTCAGATGTCTGAGTTAAGGAGTCAGAAGATCTGAGAAGCTTTATCAGAAGAATGTTCAGAAGTTCTGAACTACCTGTTCAGAACTTATGACGAGATACTTTACTTAGTATTTTATAAACTAATTAGGACACGTGTTATGTTCTTATTAGTCTTTCTTATTTGTACTGTAGCTTTAAGATGTCCGTTGCAGTATAAATAGTAGTTAGCTCTATGTTGCTAACTGATTGATTTTTCCCGTATAACTTTGTATTCATTCTCTGTAATCTTTGATATTCTCTCTCTCATAGATCTGTATTTCTGTTCATCATTGAATACAATTGGGCTTGATCATACAACTTCTCAATTACTGCTTTCTATATTGATTGTGAGATTAGATCCTGTTCTTACAATTGGTATCAGAGCCAATCAACAAACAAATTCGTTCAAGATTGTTATCGCGAAGATCAATTGATAAATTTCTTGAAGATTTCTTGATTCATTCAAAATTCGATTCCGCTGCTAGGGCTAGTTCTTGAATTCTTGTCAATTCTTGAATTACCTGTTACATTTCGATCAAGAAACTCGAATTTGTCTTTCTGTTGAATTTTCTTACAATCATGTCTTCTAAAGAATATCTAGCCATGGGATCTGAAACCAAACCGCCTGTTCTTATACCAGAAGAGTATCAACAATGGAAAATCCGAATGATCCAATTCCTAGACAACATTGATGAAAACCTTATGATTTCTATTCGAGAAGGCCCAATTGAAGTATACATCGATGTTGCTGCAACCCCTGCTACAGAGACAACTCCAGAAATTCCAGCGACCAGGGTGAAAAAGAGTTATTCCCAATACACAGCTGAACAGAAAAATAGGCATGCTATTGACAAAAGAGCAATTACTTTGATGACTTTGGCTGTCCCAAATGAGGTTCTTAACAGGATTGACAGTGGATCATCAGCTAAAGAAATGTGGGACGAATTGGAAAGGCAAATGTTAGGAACTGTGAGATCTATTCAGGCAAAGTTAAATCAAAGCATAAATGCTTATGAAAGGTTCAAAGCAAAAGAGTCAGAAAGTTTGACACAGACATACAGTAAATTTTGCACTATTCTAAATGACTTGAGAAGAAATGGACTGAAGAAAACAAAATCAGAAATAAATTACAAATTTCTGAACAGTCTAAATTCAGAATGGTCATCATTTGCCATAAGTCTGCAAATGAACAAGGATATGTGTGAAGAAGACTTAAATGATCTATTCTGTGTTCTTAATCAACATGAAGACTCTGTCAAGTTAGTTGTGGAAGAGAAGAAAAATGTTGCTGATCAGTTAGCGTTCTTATCAAAGTCCAAAGCAATCAAAGCACCCAAAAAGACTGCATATCTATCAGAGATACCTAATCTGGAAGAATCTGACAAGGAAGAAGGATCAGAAGATGATGAAGATATCAAGATAATGGCTGAGAAACTAGCTTTGTTGACAAATACTTTCAATAAAAGCTATGGGAAGGGTAGATTTCAAGGAAATTATAAGAGAGTTGGGAGTTCAGACTATAAGAAGAAAGAAGACAGAGAAGAAAATAAGTTTGAAAAGAGAGTAGAGAGAAGTGAAGAAAACAATGAAGAGAAGGATGAAAGAAAAGAAAAGAATCTGTGTTTCAAATGTGGAAAATCTGGCCACTATGCTAAGGATTGCAGAGTTAAAATTGTGAAAGACTATGAGTACTACACCAAGAAGGCTCAGCTTGCAAAGAAGAGAGATGATAAAATTGCTTTGTTGGCTGAACAGGAGAATTGGTTGTACTATACTTCTGATGAAGATGATCACATCAACTTTCCACAGATGCAGAGCTATATGGCAAAAATGGGGAATGAGGATGATTCTGATTTTGAAGATGCTGATTCTGAGTCATCTGCTGAGGTACATTCTTCACTTGAATTAGAGTTAATGACAAAGATTGGTGAAATGAAAACTGAATTTGCTAATCTAAGAAAACAGATAAAAGGAGAAAGAAATTTGGTTAACAAATTCAGAATTGAAAAAGAAGTAATAAAAGAACAATATGAAGAATCTGAGGCTGAGAAACAGAAAGTTAAAGATGAAAATTCTGAATTGATGAAAAGGCTTTCTGAACTAAAAGTTGAGTTTTCAAAAATAAAGGATGAAAAAGGTGATTTACAAATAAAATTTGATATGTTATTTGAAGAAAGAAAGAATTTATACACTAAAATTAAAGAATTAGAAGATCTGAATTTGAAAAGGGGTCAGACTCAGCAAACACTAAATCTTTTATTAAACAACGTTAAAGATACAAGATTTTACAACCCAAAGAAGGGATTGGGATTGGAATAAAATGTCACTTTAAAAAGAGCTCCAATTAACTTGTATGAAAAACTTCAAGTTTCTAAGCCAAAAATCCCAGAAATTGTTGAAGTTTTCATAAGACCTGCTAGTTCTATAACAAGTTCTGACAATTTGCAAAGACCAAACTCTAAAAAGTCAGATGAGAAAATTTCTGAATCTTCTAAAAAGTCAGTTGGTTCAGAAGAAAAGGTTAAGAAAGAAGTTTCTAAACCAACAGATGAAAAGCCAAGATACAATGATACTAAATTCAAGTATGATTCCTTAAATGTCAGCTACAAAAATAAACAACCAAGTTTTTCATATCATGACATTGAGAGCATATTTGACACAAGTAAAAATTCTGAAACAGTCAATCAGAAGTCTGAAACTTCTAGTCAGGATTCTGAACTTTGTAGTCAGAACTCTGAGTCTAAAGATCAGACATCTGAGTCTGTAAATCAGAACTCTGACTCAGGTAGTCAGAAGTCTGATTCAACTGGATTTTCTGAAACAAAATCAGATGAATTTTTGCAACTTGAAAAGAGATTTAATCTTGTGAGTCAAGAACTTGAGGACTTAAGGAAAGCTTATGATGAACTTGAAAATGATTTCTGTGAGGTGGATATTAAACTTGAAGAAGCTTTGAAAGAAAAGAATATTTTTATTCAGAAAATAACAGAGCTTGAAAAACTGAAGACTGAGTATGATCTTTTTAAAATTAATGCTTCAAGAGAAAATGATAAATTCTTTAATGAATCAAGTACATATGAAAAAGGTGAATCATCTAATTCTTCTAACAAAAAGAACTTGAATTTTTCAGAAAAAGAAGAAAGCAAAAGGAAAGATGATCTTGCAAAGTTGAATGATCTGAAAAGGGATCTTGAGAAGCTTAGAATGAAATCTACTTCTGAACTCAAAGCTAGAAATTCTTGTAATAAGGGCAATTGTACTCTGAACAGTATCAATAAAAATGAAATGACCTATGTTTCAGATTTATTGTCACTTGCAAAGAAAAATCTTGTTTGTGTTAGATGTAAAAATGATTCATTCCAATATTCTCATAAATGTCAAGTCAAAATAACTTATGTTTCATACATAAGAAAAGATATTCAGAAAGTTTCTGTTTCTCAAAATACAGAAAAGAAGAAAATTTCTGTTCCTCAGACTCAGAAGAAAGAAAAGATAAAAGAAAAGAAAGTTGAAAATATAGCAAAACCAAAAGTTACAACTCTCAAAAAGAATTTAAACAAGCTTGTAAGCAGAAAATGTTCTGACTTCATAAAAGTTCAAGGAAAGTGGTGTTTGAAGAAAGATTTTGAGTGGAGAGTAAAAGGTACTAATGTTAAATCCAATGACAAAGCTAACAAAGATGGACCCATTCCAAAATGGGTACCTAAACCTAACTGGTCCTTTTGCAGGGCTGTCATGTGTGGTTTTTAGATTCAGGAGCTTCAAGACACATGACAGGTCAGAAGTCTTTTCTATCAAACTTCACAAAAAAGGCTGGAGGAGCAGTAAACTTTGGAAATAACAGCAAAGGACAAGTCAAAGGTTATGGGGATTTAACTAAAGGGGATCTGACTATCCAAAAGGTTTTCTATGTTGAAGGATTACAGCATAATCTTTTCAGCATAAGTCAGTTTTTAGACAGTCTTTGTCAAATTAAGTTTCAAATAACAGGTTGCATGATTTTAACTGAAAATGATGTTAAAGTCTTCTGGGCCAAAAGACATATGGACTTATTTGTAGTTAATTTTTCAAAATTGAAAACATTAAATGCAGTTTGTCTTTTATCAAAATCAACTGCAAATGAATGCTGGCTTTGGCACAGAAGATGTTCTCATCTGAATTTCAAAGATCTTAATAATCTTGTTGCAAAACATTTGGTTAAAGGCTTACCAAAGCTTAAATTTGAAAAAGAATCATTATGCTCAGCTTGTGAAATGGGCAAGATGAAAAAGAGTTCTCACAAATTAAAAATGGACTCATCTTGCAAAGCACCATTAGAAATGATTCATACTGATCTTTGTGGTCCAATTTCAGTTCAATCTATGGGAGGAAAGAAATATATGCTTGTGATTGTTGATGAATTATCCAGATACACATGGGTTGAGTTCCTAAGAGCTAAGTCAGAAGCTGCTACTACATTGATAAATTTTATCCAAAGGATTCAAGTTCTCTTACAACTTCAAGTTCAGAAAATCAGAAGTGATAATGGAACAGAGTTCAGAAATGAGACTCTTCAGAATTTTTTAGAAAGTTCTGGGATTTCTCACAATTTTTCTGCTGTCAGAACTCCTCAACAAAATGGTGTTGTTAAAAGGAAGAATAGAACTCTAGTTGAAGCTGCAAGAACAATGCTGGCTTATGCAAATCTTCCTACTTTCCTATGGGCTGAACAAGTCACTCTGAATTCTGATTCTTGTACTCAGAACTCTGAACAAGTCACTCTGAATTCTGACTTCATTAATCAGAACCCAAACTTGGATATGACTTCTATTCATACATCAAAAAAAAGGGGACAGTTCAGAATTACAAGCAATCATTGATGAGAATGATGCAAACAACAATTATTCAGAGATTGATGTACTTCCTAGTGCAAATAAATGGACTAAAAATCATCCTATTCATCAAGTAATAGGTGATCCTTCAGAAGGAGTAAAAACCAGATCAGCTACAGCAAATGAAGCAATGTTTGCTGGTTTCTTGAGTGTAATTGAACCAAAGAAAGCTAATGAAGCCTTAGAGGATCCAGACTGGATTTCAGCAATGCAAGAGGAATTGCTTCAATTTGAAAGAAATAAAGTCTGGAGACTCATCCCAAAGCCTGAAGGTAAATCTATTATTGGAACTAAATGGGTGTTCAGAAACAAAAAGGATGAATCAGGTGTTGTCATCAGAAACAAGGCAAGATTGGTTGCTAAGGGATACTGTCAACAAGAGGGAATTGATTATGATGAGACATTTGCACCAGTGGCAAGAATAGAGGCAATCCGAATATTTTTAGCCTATGCTGCACATAAAAACTTCAAGGTGTATCAAATGGATGTCAAATCAGCCTTTCTAAATGGCAAACTTAATGAAGAGGTGTATGTCCATCAACCTGAAGGTTTTGTTGATCCAGAATTCCCTGATCATGTTTATATTTTAGACAAAGCTTTATATGGTCTAAAACAAGCACCACGAGCCTGGTATGACACTCTTACTAAACACTTGTTAGGTTCAGGATTCAAGAAAGGTATATTTGACACAACTTTATTTTTAAAGAAACAGGGTGATGATTTGATTCTGATTCAGATTTATGTTGATGACATAATATTTGGTTCTACCAGTCCAGAATTATGTGATAATTTTTCAAAAATCATGTCATCTGAATTTGAAATGAGCATGATGGGTGAACTGAATTTTTTCCTTGGTCTTCAAGTCAAACAACTACCAAAAGGTATTTTCATAAATCAAGGAAAATATGTCAGAGATATTCTGAAAAAGTTCAAAATGTCTGATTGTGCTTCTATGAGAACACCTATGGCAACTAACATAAAGTTAGATGCTGATCTCAAAGGTGTTTCAGCTGATATCAAACTTTATAGAGGCATGATTGGATCATTACTTTATTTGACTGCAAGTAGACCAGATATCATGTTTTCTACCTGTTTCTGTGCTAGATTTCAATCTAACCCGAAAGAATCACATATGTTGGCTGTCAAAAGGATTTTAAGATATCTCAAAGGAACACCTGATCTAGGTTTATGGTATCCAAAAGAAACTGACTTCAAATTGACTGCTTTCACTGATGCTGATCATGCAGGAAGTAGGTTGGACAGAAAGAGTACATCTGGTGCTTGTCACTTTTTGGGAGATAAAATAGTGAGTTGGGCATCAAAGAAGCAGAATTGTGTATCCACTTCAACTGCTGAAGCAGAGTATGTTGCTGCTGCTGCTTCATGCTCTCAAACATTGTGGATGAGAACACAACTCATGGACTATGGATATCAGCTTAACAAGATTCCCATCTATTGTGACTCAGAAAGTGCAATTGCCATTACTCAGAACCCTGTTCAACATTCGAAGACTAAGCATATAGATGTGAGATATCATTTTATAAAGGACTATGTGGAAAAAGGAACTATAGAGATGCACTTTGTGCATACAAAGTATCAATTGGCTGACTTGTTCACAAAGCCTCTTGATCTCAAAAGGTTTTCTTTTCTCATATGTAAAATAGGAATGCTTAATCTGCCTAATTGAAAATATTTTTTTCTTAAAAATGCTAAATTTTTCTAAGTAAAATTGTCTAAGTAGTGTACTCAGAACTCTGAGTCTTAAGATTCAGAACTTCTGAGTACTAAGATCAGAACTTTTGAGTCTTGAGTTCAGAACTTCTGAGTAGTGTATTCAGAACTTCTGAGTCTTGAGTTCAGAACTTCTGAGTCTTGAGATCAGAACCTCTGAATCTTAAGGTCAGAGATTCTGAGTCGATACTTCAACAATCTTACTTTCAAAAATTTATTTTTGAGAAATACAAATAACTTCAACTGTATGGATTATGCTTCTTCTATTATCTTTTTATCTCATCTTTATGTATCATTAATAGTCAAATGCATGCTCAAGTCAAGGGGGAGCATCAAAATTCTTTTGGAAATCATTTTGTGATGCTTAAAAGATTTGTTTTCATTTCTTATCGCTAATCATTCTAAGAACAAGCTTTTAATGATAAATTTTTTTGTTATTCAAACTATATCTGAATTAAAAACTTTTCATATTCAGATATAAGATTTTAAATGATCCTTTTTACATCATCATAATATGAACAGAGTTTTGATGATAAAAAGTGCTTCTATCTGTTCAAACCTCTTCTGAATAATCAAAATGTTTTATATTGGTCAGAAGTTGATTTTAAAAGACATTTTGGTTACAAGGCAAAATTCTTCTGAGTCATGGAATCAGAACATCTGTGCGTGTTATTCAGATCTTTGACTTGAGTCAAAATTCTATCCACTAACACGTGTCAGCTTCATATTTGTTTGACAATGCCACGTATTTCATTTAAATCCTTTGTGGTATTTCACATGTGTTGACTCCGTTATAACATTGATTTCGCTTTTCCGTTAAACCTTTCAACTTCGCGGATTTTAAATAGGTCTTAAAATCCCTATTTCAAATTTCTTTCAAATTCCAGAGCGAAACGTGAGATACGAATCAAATCCAGAGTTCTTTGAATCTGTTTTTCTTCTTAAATCATGTCTGAAATACGAAGAAGTGGTCCAATTTCTCTACATTCTACAAAATCGATAATGGATTCATCCGATTCGGAAAATGATGAAGTACAAAATAGAGTTGCAGAGGAAGGGGCAATAAGAAATGATGAAGAAGATGAACAAATGGATGAATCTGAAGGAAATGCGGATGAGGTAAACGTTAATATTTAACATAAACAGAGTGCTGCAGGTTCTATTATGTCAGATAGATCTATTCTAGTGGAAAGAGTTGTTCCTGAGAGTGAATGGTTGAAATTATCTGAAAATAAATGTGTTATATTGTTTGAGGAAAGTCGTTTTAAGCCTGAACACAGAATTATCATGGAGTTATTCAAACATCATCCGTACAGAAAATGGTTTACAAGAAGTAAAAATGTGCCTGTTCAGTACATACAACAATGGTGGAAATATCTTAGGTTAGAAGATAATAAGTTTGTGTCTGAAATTGGAGGAGTGACATTTGTCTTATCTATCTCTGCACTAAGAGAAATGCTGAATCTACCAGAGAAAGATGATGTACAAAGAAGAACAGATTTTGAGGATTTACCCTTAACAGAGGAATTAATAGCAGAGTTTATGAAGTTGGGATACAATGAAGGATTGAGGACTCTCAGTTTGTTCAGAAGAAACAAATTACCACCTATTTGGGCTTGCTTCTTTCATGTGGTAAATAAATGTTTGTCAGGGAAAAATAGTTCTGCTGATCAAGGTTCTAAACAAATTCTTCAGATATTTCAAGGTTTAGTGAAGAATAGGCATTATGACTATACTTTAATACTTTGGGAAGATATGAAGAATACATTTGAGAAGAATCAGAAAGCAATTCAGAAGAAAACAAAGGATGCTCCACTGACATACATTCCCTACATAAGGTACTGGCAAATTGTTATTTGGTATGCCATGCAGGAAAACAGAACAATCTCAAGAAGAACAAATGAAGAGCATGGTCCTACATTTTATTTGGGTAAGATGACCTCAGTAACAAGACTTGAAAACTATCCTAATCATAAACTATTGCCAAAATCACTTAGGAGCTATATTCCAAGGGAGAGTGAGATTTTAAAAGCTTATTGCACCTCTATGGGAATTGAATTACCTCAAATCCCTACCCAAGAGGACCAACCTGAGAAGAGAGGTGAGGGGTCTAGTCGAATTAGAGAGGGGGAGGATGTTCAGATGGGTGAACATTCTGAGAGACTTGAGGGGGAAAATTCTGAGAGCTTGGTTAGATTTGGTGAGGAAAAACAGAATGAGAGTGATGAGGATGAGAGATTGTCAACAGAGGTTCAAACAGAAAGAGATGCCTCTGAACCAGCTAATCTTGACCAGGTAACCACAAATGCTATTGGTTCACATCTCTTGGTGTCCAATATTGAAAAAAACACCATGGACCTAGTGGTGGATCTTGAACAACCCATCCATACCCACTCAGAAGCATTTCAACATGCTACTGTTTCACACAAATCCGGGGAACCATCCCAAACTCATTTGGAGGGAGGTGATAAATCCCAATTTATTTTTCAACACATTGAGTCTGAATACCACAGTCCTATTCATATTGAGCCTGAAATTCCTTTTGACACTTGCACAAATCAGGAATTTCGTATTCCTGAAACAACATTCATAGACATACCTAATGTTGGGTGTCGAGGATTGGATGGAAGTCCTGGTGAGGTGAACATTACAAAAGCCTCATTCAAATGTGCATCTGTTGTACAAGATGACTGTGTGTTATCTACAGGCCATGAGCTCTCTGGGCACATGAAAACTGGACCATCTGTTGGTTCAGGTTCACTGTTAGAAACTTCTGAATTTGAAAAGATTCAGAAACAAAACAAGGAGATGGGGGAAAAAGTAGAAAATTTGGAGAAGAGGGTGGAGGATTTGAATGATGAAGTATCAGATTTGAAAGTTGTGTTGGAGAAAAAGTTGATTTCTGTTGAAACCAAGGTAGATGATGTAAAGAAATCCTTGGATTCTCACAAAAAGGAGATCGTGGATATAATGTCTGGTTTTCAAAAAGATATGTTAAAACAGATGCAAGGTATTCAGGAATCTATATTGAAAGCACTGAGTGTATCTTTGGCTTCTACTTCAAAGCCTCTTGATCCTGTTCCTATTGCAGAAGCTGAACCTGAAGTTGCTTTTAATCAGAACTTGAAAAGGAAGTTTGATGATAATGATCCTCATGATCATCAAAAGGGGGAGAAAAGACAAAGGTTAAGTTCTGATGATGATATTGGCATAGAAGATTTTGAGATAGCAGACATGCACTTAGCCAATACAAAAAGTTCAGAAGATCAGACACAGGAAAATTTAAAGGAGATGGTTCAGTTAGTACAGCTTGATAGTTCAGATACAGAAGAAATGGAGTTGGGAAGTATTGATAGTAATGAATCAGATAAAACAGAGGAATTGAACTTGGATACTGAGATGGAAGGAAACTCAGATGAAACTGTAGCTATTGAGGAATCTGATTTGAGAATAGAAGAAATAGTGGAAAGTACAGTGGTAAACAGGTGTACAGATATTGTGGTTTATAACAGAGAAAGGACAATGGAGTCTGAATCAGAAGAAAGGAGGTTGAATGAAGAATTGATCAGAAGAATGCATAATGAAGTAGTCAGAGCTTTGAGTGTTCAGAAAATTCATAAAGGGATAAAAGTGATAAGACCCATTGATCTAATGGGAGAAGAAGACAGAACTGTGGTTTATACTCAGGATTTTAAAGATGATTTTAGGTTTAACTTTTGTGATGAGTTAAATACAGAAGAAGAGTATGTGAAAGTGAAAGACTTCTTTATGCCTTCTGAATATGTATTCAGAAAACCAATTGAGATTCCAAAGATTAAATTGCAAAGACTAGAAGAACCTGTGTGTGATTTCATTCTAGAGTTAAGTGATGTGCCATTAGCCAGACAATTTCATGATGATATTTTTCCTGAGGAAATATATGATAATCTCTACTACACAGAAGGAGAGTATGAGCTTTTGGAAAGTAACATTGATGGTTTTATGGATGACAGAGCTCAGATGGTCTACTCAGAAGCTTCTAACATGTTCAGAGTTCTTGACTCAAAACTGCATATTCAGAAAAGAATCGAGAAAGTTCTGATGTTTCAACAAGATGAATTCAATGGTTTAATGTTTGTTAGAATGGAAGTACTGAAAGAAATAAATACAAAGGTTTCCATGTCTACATTTGATTTTCACAGATTGACTCTTGATGATCAGATCTTTCTAGTCAAGTTCTTTGCTAGCACTGAAGAAGCCTTGATAGAAATTGAATGCAGAAGACTTCTGGGTATTTATGTCAGAAATATATACTTGTATGACTTCCAGTTGGCTATTGAAGAAAGAAAAGAAAAGTGTAATCTGAGTTCTCCCACAAAGATAACAAAAGTTGATTTGCATGTGAAGGGATTTGTGAATGAAGGAATGGAGACAGAAGGGTTCACATATATGGTTCACGAAAGACTTGAATTGTTCAGATTAAAAGAGTTGGTGAAGTACAGTGATGCAACTCTGAATTGGTTGTTGATTAGAATGGAAGTAAGTATGGACGCTGAAAAGGAGAGTTTAAAGAAGAGATGCATAAACTGTGTGAAGAGGAGGTTGGATCTTAGAAGAAAAATCAGAAACAGTAGTGAATGGTTGCTATCTGAGGTGAATCCCAAAAAGATTCTACATAATGATTTTGTGTTCCCTGCTGAGTATGAAGTGAATGGAATTTTGTCAGATGAAGCTGAAGAAATGCAGAACACAATATCTCAGAATGTGCAGATAACTAGTTTTGATCAAGCTAAACAGTCTGAACCAAAAGAAGATGAAATATCCATTGATCTAAATGGATACTTTCTTGAATTTGATTTACCTGAGTTCTTCAAACCAAAAGAGGTACAATTCTTGGATGTGTATTATGATAGACCTAAGGAGACTCAGATCTGGTTGGCTGAAAAATTAAGATGTCTTGGCAAAACAAAGCAAGTTGTTTACTCAAATTTTTTAATCACTGGAATCAGAGAGTTGAGGGTTAAGAAATTCAGAAAGATGGAGTACTTATCTTTTGAAGTTCTGAGAGAAGATGACAAGGTTTATTACTTTACTGATGCAGATTTTGAGAAACTATCAGTAGTTGACTTCTACAGATTACACAGTTTTCTATGCTTCAAAGAGTCAAGCAAAGACAGAATTGAAAGGAAGGCCAGAAGTGTGGTAATTGAGGCCATGTTCTACATCTTAAGGTGGCACTGCTATACAGATTTTCAAATAGCTTTGTACCTACAAAAGTCATGTGTTTATCTGGCAAATCCCAACACAGATCATGAACAGAAAAGGAATTTAAAGACTGGAAGTGTTCACAAATATCCAGAGTTGGGAGTATTTTTGAAAAACAAAAGTGGAAAGATCTTCTTCAGAGCAAAGGAAACCGCAAAATACTGTTCTGGAACTTTAAGAATCATAAAGCATAATTTGGAGAAAAAGATGCTGAAAGTGAAGGAAGCAAACATGATTCAAGAGGTAATTAATCAGCAAGTTGAGATTATTCAAGAAATCATTGACAAAATTGATAAAAGGCTTAATCTGAGAAATGTGCTACTTCAGAAGATTGTTCCTGCTCTGAAAGAACTGGATGATGCAAAGTTTAAGTTTATTTGACAAAAAGGGGGAGATTGTTAGATCTGAAGTTTTGTCAATAAACCAAGTGTTGAATATCTGATAAGAAGACTCAGATGTTCTGAGTAGAGAAGTCAGAGGTCTGACTGTGAAAGCTCAGAAGTATTGATCAGAGAAATCAGAAGTCTGGAAAGAGAAGTCAGATGTCTGAGTTAAGGAGTCAGAAGATCTGAGAAGCTTTATCAGAAGAATGTTCAGAAGTTCTGAACTACCTGTTCAGAACTTATGACGAGATACTTTACTTAGTATTTTATAAACTAATTAGGACACGTGTTATGTTCTTATTAGTCTTTCTTATTTGTACTGTAGCTTTAAGATGTCCGTTGCAGTATAAATAGTAGTTAGCTCTATGTTGCTAACTGATTGATTTTTCCCGTATAACTTTGTATTCATTCTCTGTAATCTTTGATATTCTCTCTCTCATAGATCTGTATTTCTGTTCATCATTGAATACAATTGGGCTTGATCATACAACTTCTCAATTACTGCTTTCTATATTGATTGTGAGATTAGATCCTGTTCTTACAGTCCCTCCTCAGCTCAGCAATCTCTCTCTCTTGTCTCTTGATCCTTCTTCCTATGGCTATCTCCTTTTCTTCAAACTCAGCCACAATATCACCTCTTTGGGTATTCATCTTCTCCTCCCAGAAACAGTCCTGATCCTCCAGCTTTGCTGATAGGCGGGTTTGCACCCCCCTTTACTAACCGCAAGTGTACGGTGTCGTCTCAAGTAATACGTACGTAAGTACGAGTATCGAATCCACAGGAACTTGGTGTTAAGTACCGCAATGACTGTAAAAACTATTAACTGAACGATTGGAAATTGAGAGATGATTGGGTTTTACTAATTAATTGCAAGAAGACAAATCAAGAACAAGACAGTAAACACCTTTGGAAACTTCCGATAGAGAAAACAGTTGAGGGTTGGAAATCCTATGGTTTTCATATACAAACGTCTGACTCAAAACAATTACCAGTTATTCCCGTTAATGAATACCCAATCTTTTATATCACCGTTGTTCTTTCTCAAGCAACAACAGGTTTTAAATCAAAGCGTGGTTCTTTCTCAAGCAACCACAGTTTTTATCTTGGAAAACATAAGTTAAATCTCTCAATCTTAACCTATGTAGTTCAAAACACATTAAACACAAGATTATAATGGGACTAAGGTTTACTCGGAATATCTCTATCTCCTTTCTCACCTTAGGCATGCAATTTGTAATTCTAAATAACAATCTATTCTCTCGAACTTAATTGCTAACAACAAATCAATTGTAAATTGGCCAAACTCACAAAATCGTTAAGAACGAAATCACATGCTTCATTAATTAAGAAAAACTGATAAACGTTCAATCGTCATCCATTCATATGTTCAAACCTAATTCAATCCAACCCCCAACATCTTAAGATTAGTTCATGATGTTAGGGAATACAAACGCAAGAAAAGGGGATGGAAACGTGTGTGAAAACATAATAAACGAGAATGTAAAAGGTGTAATGGTGAAAGATGATGAACTCCCTTTTCCTAGCTTGAATCCGCTTTGCGTCGTGAATTAATCGTCGATTCCTCCTCTATCGTGGCTTCGAAAGGTGTAAAAAGTCTCCCAAAATCGCCTCCTCAACGTCTCTGGCCGTCGTGTGTGTGATGATTGCCCTAAAATTAGAAAATAGGGCTTTTAAATCGTATCTGATAGTTGGCGCTAGATCTGGGGCTACTTAAGTGGCGCCACAAGGCGCGCCACCCTCTGGAATGATTTGGCCATAAACACCCGCGCTAGAAACGGCGCTAGAAAAGTAGCGCCAAAAGGCGCGCCAGCTACTGCTTGTTCCACTTTCGTCTTTTTCCGGATTTTGAGCTCTTCTTTGGACAAATTACTCGCGAACCTCTTCAATTCCCTTCCAGGCCGACTAACTGCGCATCTCATAAACTCATCAGTAAAATCCACTATTCCACTTGAAAACACCCAACAACTATTCGATTTAGTAGCCGAAATAATGTCAAAAAACGACATTATCAACAACCCCAAACCGAGCGTTGCTTGTCCTCAAGCAAAATAGCGATAAAATAGAATAAAAGCACATATTAGAGAAACGTAATAACTGCACACTCCCAATTGGTACCACGTGATGCACTGGTGATTTCCCAAACCCGTGAATGCCTATCTCATTCTCGCCTCATTCCTATTTCGTTTGATCTATGACATTCCATTGTAAGTTGGACTCGTGACTCATCCGTTTCCATTAAGGTTGTTCTAGGTCCGAACATACTAAGGAAAACATTTCGCCTCGACCCTACCTCACGGGATTCGCTCAATTCGCTCGAACCTAGGTTATTGCACATGTTGTCATGTCTAAAGAGTTTATGTACAAAAATACGCAATAATTACATGACAACTCTATTGAAAGACGCATAAATGTTCAAAAAGTCGATCTCAGAAAGGAATCAAGCAGCAAGACATGGAATATTGGTAAAGGCAGTCGTAGACTCTAATCACATTTTCCAAAAGATCATCCAGGTCTTCACGAGGGTTGTAACGGTCTAGGGTTATGGCTTAGAAACGAAGGGTAAAAGGGCAAAAATCCTCGGCGTGTCAACCGTTAGTTGTTGTGAACTCTATAGCTTTCCGCTCTGTTATTTGGCCTTCTTTGTCACTATTGGAGTCGCTTTGACTCTCTTATTTTCTGCTACTATGGACGCTATCACTAATAACTGTATTTCTTTTCTTTTTGCAATTTCTCTATACATTTTTTTTATTGGGGCATCATTGGCCCTCTTTTCCATTTATTGGGTTACATTGACCCAATTCATTCTCACTGATTGGCCTACACTATTTTCTCTTCCGCTCTATCTTCTCGTTGTTCATTACCGCTTAGATTGACACACTTTCGGATATGGTTAGCTAATGCTTTTGGCTTGGGTTTAAAGGTGGGTCTGAAATGAAAAGGTGAGTGTATGGCTACATAGGGCTATGGTTACACACAAATGGGTGAAAGGGTACGAAAGCTAAAAACAGGGTTAAACAAACACACAATGCCTGGAATCATCTCTTAAGGTCCACACGATATAGTCTACTACACCCTTACCTAATATTCCGATGGTCGTCTTTGCTACTCAATGCAATAATATAGCGAGATCAGTCTATATTCACGACAAGGAACTCGAAAAAGTGTATATGATTTTCGTATATGAATCCCTCGACATGAATAACGTCTTTTAGGCTCAAGTCTCACTATAGGGCGGTATCCACTAATGTCCCTAGTCATGTCCTTTCCCAGTCCTTCCTTAATGGTCACGTCACTATCACAAGATTCTTCCCACAATGGTCGGTCTCGATCATTCAAAACAAAAATTTGGGCTAAAGTGATCTAAGCATGCAGAGGTGCGGGAGATCTACGTGCATAAACGTGGGCACGATTGGGCAACCCCAAACCTTACCCACACATTGTCCCCAATGTGCAGGTGTCGGTTCAAGCGATACTAAAACAAGTATCGTTGTGCGGTTATTACAGGTATCAGACAGGTAAGGCATAACATAACATGAAGCACAAAGAGCTAATCTAGCATTTTCCAAAAACATGGCCACCCCAAACCTCGATGAAACCGAGGTTTGCACAGGGATAAAAGTGAGTGTGTAGATGTTTACAAAGTGAGGCACCCCAAACCTAAGTGAAACTTAGGTTTGTTGCATCTCGTTTAACTAATACTGAAATAAACATCGTACACCACTCATTAACATAATGGATTAGAACATACATGTTTGCCCGGAGAGATTCTCTTGAAAGATCGGAACGCCCAGTTGGAAGATATCGGAGATGACGGAGAAGGGGATGCAAGAACAAAAACAAAAAGAAAAGGAAAGCAAAGAAAACAGATTTTTTTTTTCAAAAAGACACACCAAATGCAGAAAAATAAAGACAATGCATACCTCGGTGGGTTTCCTCCCACCCAGCGCCGTATTTAAAGTCGTGGCACGACTGTGTGGCTCTCAGCTTGGTTCGGTATCCGCGGAATTGATTCGCCCACACTTGCGATTCTTCGCGGATTCTTCCACCTCTTGCTTGCCATGACCAACTCCGTCTTTGTGCTTCCCACTCTCAAACATCTTGAATATCGCCTTTTCATCACCAACTCGTAAGGTCACCTCTCCTTCCTCCACATCTATCAATGCTCGGCTCGTGGCTAAGAAGGATCTTCCCAGTATCAGCGGGACTTCTATATCTTTGTCGATGTCCATCACCACGAAATCCACCGGAAAGAAAAACTTTCCCACTTTGATGAGCACGTCCTCTACCACTCCATATGGGTACACTATGGATCGATCCGCCAGCTTGAGCGTCATGTACGTCGACTTCACTTCCCCCAATCCGAGCTTCCTGAAAATAGATAGAGGCATTAAGTTAAT
The DNA here is from genome assembly GCA_033807775.1 of Saussurea involucrata. Classification (NCBI taxonomy): domain Eukaryota; kingdom Viridiplantae; phylum Streptophyta; class Magnoliopsida; order Asterales; family Asteraceae; genus Saussurea; species Saussurea involucrata. The sequence goes on along the minus strand of CM066317.1, from coordinate 49,406,039 downwards.
ACTCGCCCCTAAATCACACAACACTTTATTAAAACGAATATCCCCAATTTGAATAGGGATTGAAAAACTCCCTGGATCCTTAAGCTTTGGCGGAAGCTTGTTCTGGATGATTGCACTGCACTCTTCAGTAAGTGCAATGGTCGATTGGTGATCGACTGCCCTCTTCTTTGATAAGATCTCCTTCATGAACTTGAGGTATGTCGGCATTTGGGCAAGTGCCTCCGCGAAAGGGATATTGATGTGAAGCTTCTTGAATATGTCGAGGAACTTCTTGAATTATTCCTCATCATTGTGTGCCTTCACTCGATTAGGGAATGATAGTGGTGGTACAAACGGTTTGACTACCGGCTTTTTCTCTTCACTTTTCTTGTTCTCTTCAATCACAACCTCATCGGCTTCTAGCTCAGTCATTTCTATGATCTCGACCTCTTTCTCTTTAGGATCGGTTCCTTTTGATGTGGGCTCTCGTATTGGCTCTCCATTCAGCTCCTTGCCACTTCTAAGATAAATGGCATTACACTGTTCTCTATTCTTCTTCTCGGGCTGGCTCGGAAACGTGCCTTGACTCCGAACAGCTAACGCCTCTGCCATCTGTCCCATTTGACCCTCAAGAATTTGGATCGATGCGGTGTTCTGTTCTGTCGCAGCTCTTATTGTTCCGACTGAACTTGACAGTGTACCAACAGATGATGTCAATTCCCCAACCGCATTGTCCATCTTTGACACAAACTTCATTAGCATATCTTCCAATCCGACTTTTTCTCCCCTCCTTGTGCTTCTTCTTGCCTCCCTTGATTGTAACCTGGAGGACGATAAACGTTAGAAGATTGAGTAGAAGAGTTAGAAGTATTACCGTATTGATTTTGTTGCTGCTGAAACATGGGCTCTTTTTGTGCATTTTGAGGCTGGCTCCACGAGAAATTAGGATGACGTTTCCATCCCTCATTATAAGTATTTGAGAACGGGTCGTTCCTCGGCCGGTTATTGCGGTTTTGAAGGAATTGCATTTGCTCCGGCGGAGGAAACTCTTGAGGTGAACCAAATGACTCTTGACAGCCCATATCCCCTTGGAGAGTTGGTTGAATTGTTGTCCCTTTCAGCTGATTTGTGATAGCTGCCAATTGTGCCTTAATAACTCTCATTTCATCACTTTCTTGCACACTTGCAACCTTCCTAGTGGCTGACCGAGGAGTAGCATAACTATGTTCCGCAAGATTCTCAATCAACTCATACGCGTCTTCATATGACATATTCATCAGTGCACCACCAGCAGCGGAAGTGAGGTCATTCTTATGATGTGGATGCAATCCCTGATAGAACGTTTGGATGAACTAGAAGCAATCTGCAGCAGAAAGTAGAAGCAATCTGTTCGAGTTCACCAGAGGAACTCCTTCTTAGCATAAACTAGAAGCAATCTGCAGCAGAAAGTAAATTACCAATCAGAACTTGCAGCAATGAAGTCACAAGAAACTTGGGTCAAAATCTTGAATACGAAGACTGAAATAAAAATAAATTGCAAAAATAAAAAAAATAAAAATGCTCAATGTAATAATCCCTACAGCTGGTAGTGATATCAACACAAAACAAGTTCCCCGGCAACGGCGCCAAAAACTTGATAGGCGGGTTTGCACCCTCCTTTACTAACCGCAAGTGTACGGTGTCGTCTCAAGTAATACGTACGTAAGTACGAGTATCGAATCCACAGGAACTTGGTGTTAAGTACCGCAATGACTGTAAAAACTATTAACTGAACGATTGGAAATTGAGAGATGATTAGGTTTTACTAATTAATTGCAAGAAGACAAGTCAAAAACAAGACAGTAAACACCTTTGGAAACTTCCGATAGAGAAAACAGTTGAGGGTTGGAAATCCTATGGTTTTCATATACAAACGTCTGACTCAAAACAATTACCAGTTATTCCCGTTAATGAATACCCAATCTTTTATATCACCGTTGTTCTTTCTCAAGCAACAACAGGTTTTAAATCAAAGCGTGGTTCTTTCTCAAGCAACCACAGTTTTTATCTTGGAAAACATAAGTTAAATCTCTCAATCTTAACCTATGTAGTTCAAAACACATTAAACACAAGATTATAATGGGACTAAGGTTTACTCGGAATATCTCTATCTCCTTTCTCACCTTAGGCATGCAATTTGTAATTCTAAATAACAATCTATTCTCTCGAACTTAATTGCTAACAACAAATCAATTGTAAATTGGCCAAACTCACAAAAGCGTTAAGAACGAAATCACATGCTTCATTAATTAAGAAAAACTGATAAACGTTCAATCGTCATCCATTCATATGTTCAAACCTAATTCAATCCAACCCCCAACATCTTAAGATTAGTTCATGATGTTAGGGAATACAAACGCAAGTAAAGGGGATGGAAACGTGTGTGAAAACATAATAAACGAGAATGTAAAAGGTGTAATGGTGAAAGATGATGAACTCCTTTTTCCTAGCTTGAATTCGCTTTGCGTCGTGAATTAATCGTCGATTCCTCCTCTATCGTGGCTTCGAAAGATGTAAAAAGTCTCCCAAAATCGCCTCCTCAACGTCTCTGGCCGTCGTGTGTGTGATGATTGCCCTAAAATTAGAAAATAGGGCTTTTAAATCGTATCTGATAGTTGGCGCTAGATCTGGGGATACTTAAGTGGCGCCACAAGGCGCGCCATCCTCTGGAATGATTTGGCCATAAACACCCGCGCTAGAAACGGCGCTAGAAAAGTAGCGCCAAAAGGCGCGCCAGCTACTGCTTGTTCCACTTTCGTCTTTTTCCGGATTTTGAGCTCTTCTTTGGACAAATTACTCGCGAACCTCTTCAATTCCCTTTCAGGCCGACTAACTGCGCATCTCATAAACTCATCAGTAAAATCCACTATTCCACTTGAAAACACCCAACAACTATTCGATTTAGTAGCCGAAATAATGTCGAAAAACGACATTATCATCAATTTTTGTTGGTTCTCCTCCATCATATTTACAACCAGTGCAACAGCAGTAGTGTCCAGACTGGTAGAGCTAAGATCCAAAGCTGTAGCAGATGCTGCAGCATGATCCCCAATGGGTCTCTTGGATAAACCAGCCTCATCTTCCTTCCTCTTTCCATGATTCCTCATGATTCTGTCAATGGCTATGATATCCATTACAGCCTTCTTACTGACCATCTCATCATTCTCCAGTTTCTGAACTTTGGCTTTCTCCATTAAGGTGTGGATTAAGGTGGGATGCCATAATCCACCTCTTGGTTTTTCAGCACAAGCCTTGATGTTTTTGTGGATGAGTTGACCAACATCAAAGAGTTTCCTCTCCATTATGCAGTAGATGAGCAGGCATATCTCAAAAGCAATGCTGGTATCATGTGATGTGGGCAGTATGGTATGCCTAACTAAATGAAACCAGACATTAGCTTCAGGTTTCAAGTTGTGAGTCTCCAACACCCTAGTTCCTTCCTTTCCATCTTTCCAGTTTGCTCCAGTCTTCGCAATCTGTAAATCCCAAATTAGTGCAATAACAATAGTAACAACGATCAATAAGCAATAATCAAGATTGATTTCAACTCGTCATCCATATATCATTAATTAAAGGAGTTTAACCATACCGAAGTTTTACAGTACGTGTTGGAATGGTTATGAATGATTTCTCTCTGGCTTACCTACAACTCACATAAAATAAGCCTTATATACCTAGGGCTTAAGCTTCAAGCCCATTGCCCATTAAGCTAAACTAAGCCCATATAACAATTAAAGGCTTTTACAAATATATTCTTTTCTTTATATCAATTTCTATTTTATAAGACATTTATGGTCCTAACAATCTCCCCCTAAAGTTATATAAACAAAAAATTGGTCTTGAAAACTTTAGGTCTTGATCTTCTCTTTCTCTTGAATCCTTGAAACACTTTGGTGTTGCTTGTCTTCATGACTTTCCAAGCTCCCCCTTGAATAAAGCTCTTATCTTCATATCTTCAACTTTATAACCAGATTCAACGAACAATTACCTCGACTGATTGCACTACAAGTAGCTTTCAACTATAGGAACTCAACACATCGGATAAGCACACAAGAATGATAATATGCGAATTACGTGACATTCTACGATGCATCTTCTGTTTAGAATCATGAATCCGTCTTTCAACCGTGAGTTGAATTTGCTTTCAGCTTTAGTTTTAAGAACTTGTAGAACCAATATACACGAAGGAGGAAATTAGCGAACTGTTGGTCCCAAAGGGGTTATACAAGTTTGTAGAAGGGGGGGGGGGGGTTGAATACAAACACACGATTTTTATCTTTCTAATTTGTATATTGATATGTATCAAACAATTTACAGTTTGTTGAATACAAACACACGATTTTTATCTTTCTAATCTAAACAAATTATGAGAATCATTAAGAGTTCTTGCACTAGAAATAGAGATTAAGAAAATTTAGAATACTAAGGAGAGTATTCTAACACACTGTAAGTTCAGCGAGAGGAAAGGTTTGAGCACTTCACAAATGAAGTAGGGTTTCCTTTATATACTACATACATTTAATGCATGTCAGTATGCCTTTACACGTGGTAGCTTCTGGTTGGTTGCATGTTTTAACTTCAGTAGACAACCTAGTAGCCGCATGATGAACAGTGTAAGATCAGAGTTGGTTGTACGATTCTGGACAAAAGGGATGTCTATTCTGATACAGTCGTACGGAGGCGTGCAAGGGGATAAGACAAAAGTTTCTTGTAGAGGAGGCTTCATGATCAGCGTTTGCTGAATGAATCTTTATCAGCGATTGATAAAGTTCAGCGTTCGTTGAAGTCTTCTACTTAAAACTTCACGTTGAGTGGACAAGTCTTGGTTGCGCTGATATTCGCATCAGTTCATTAGTAGACTTAGTCGCTGGTTGTTATGGCTTGATATTTGACTTCAGCGTAGAACATGGTTGACGTGAATCTTTTCTTCAGGGATCATAAGTAAACAACATAAGATATCAGCGATCATCAGTGAGACTGAACAGGCTCAGGGCTCACTAATGAAAAGTGTTCACTGAAAGTATAATTTAAAGAACATGAGTTTCCTATCAGCGGTACTAAACAGACTTAGTATTTATCAGCGATAGTGAAACTCTAATACATATTGTCTACTTACAATTTTCGCTAAGTATTTCTCAGGGTCATTATCAAATCACTGAGGGTTTGGATCAACAATCTCCCCCTATTTGATTATGACATAGCAATAAAGGAAAATTGCTACGTAAGAAAACATAAGGATAAAAAGGACTCATAAAATATTTGTCCCATTTACGTTTTTAAGGGATCTTTTTAAGTACGGATGGAGTAAAGTACATTCACTGAATTTTTTCATTAAACTTCGTATCAGTTACAAAGGGAAGTGGAAAAATTACAAGTACAGCGAATAAATAATTACAAATACAAAAGTTACACTTGATAAAATGAAGAAGAATTTACAAAAGGAATTCTATCAACTATTCAGGTTAATCCTTGACAAGAAGTTCATCAAGGGTATTTGTGGTAGGGATCATCCAATCAGGGACTTTTTCTCCAAATGCCCTTCTTCGATGTGCTTCTTTGTAGATCAGGGGATTCATGAAGTGTCCGAGAAGGTCATCTCTGAAACCGCACCAGTAGAAAAGATCTCTGAGCTGTTCGATAGGGGCAATGCATAGCTCAGAGACGCGTTGGAAGCATTTTCGTCCAGTGCAGTCAGTGAAGAAAATACCATGAGGTTCACTTAAGACTTTTTCAGTGATAAAGCGTTCACCAGGGGGCAGGGAGACGTCGAGTACTGAGAGATCGGGGTCAGGACCAAGGACTTTCTTCTCGTGAAAAGCCAATTCCGGTTTCATTTATGATAGGAGGACCTGAAGCTGAAGATGTTTTCTTTTTCTTTGCAGCCGGCCTTCTTTGTTGAACTGGAGGAGGAGGAGAAATAGCCACAACTAATGTAACTAAGTCGATCTGCTTGTTCAAAGCCTTCTCGATAAAGGATTTGTAGTTTGATCGTGATCGCTGAATGGCTATCTGCATCTCCAACCATTCAGATAAACCGTACTTATCAATCAACGAGGTGTAGATTGTTTCCTTGTGACCATTCTCTCTAATAATCTGAACGTCAATGATAGGAACATCGTTTGTTGTATGACCCTTGATGTTGACTTGTTTGATTCTGGACCCATGATGTCGAAAGTGAATTCTTTCTTTGCACCATATCAAGGTTGAATCAGAGACCTTGGTTTTCATCTCGATGATCTTTTTGGCGTCCTTCCACAATTGTCGCTGAACAGAGATAGGAGTCTTCTTCAATTCAGGATCCTTCACTGATCGCTGGACGAGCTCAATAGCATATTCTTTATCTTTTTCTTCAGCTCTCTTTCGATCGGTGAGGAGTTTCTCAGCTCTGAGGGATTCAACAATTTCCCTTTTTGATAGAATGTTGAGATAAGGAACGATGCATTGATCCTCAAGATTTTGAATCATAGCTGCTCTCTTTTTCAGTTCTTCTTCACTTGGCTTTTGAGGAACCAAGGAAGGTCTTTTCTTGTGAGAGAGGAGTTCTTCTTCTTGTTCATTAGTCTCAGCGAAGTCTAAGACCGGGATTATTTCATCAGCACTCGGGGCTGGGATTATTGGAGTTGTAGCAGGAGCTTCATCTTGACCCTCAAGCAGGGAAGAGGATTAGCTGAAACAAAATGATCACAGAGGTAAGATCATTTGGGAGAAGTGATAGAAAAAAGAATGGGTTAAGTGTATAGAGGTTTTATGGAGAGTAGAACTGAGGTTGAGAAGGGATAGAGGAGGGATGCAGTGTAAGGGAAGAATAAGTAAGTTACCTGACAAAGTGGCTTACTGTAGAGAATAGCCATGTTGCCTTCTTTTGCAAGGCTTTTGTTTTTGCCTTTGTCAGCTTCAGACGCTGCAGGTTTGGTTTTGGTCCCCTCCCCTGATTCTTTGATAACGACCCCTTTAAGAGTTGGGGTCTTTTTGGGTTTGGGCTGGAAGGAGAAGTCGACATCATTATCGTCATCGTCATCATCATCTTTGGGCGATGATGAAGGCTCGTCATCATTAAGATCAAGGTCTTCTTCGTCTTCTTCGTCTTCTTCTTCTTCAGCTTCCTCTTCATCATCTGAAGAGGCAACATGCACTGGAGATTTAGCATGTTCTTCGACATTCTCCCCCTCAAAAATTGTGTTTAGGAAGAATTCGGTTCCCACAGGGTTTTCAACTCCCTGAGGTTTAGCAGCATTTTCCTCCCCCTCAGAAGTATGGGGAAGGTCTTTCTCAGTCTTCTGCCCCTCTTCCTCATATGGATGAGGGGAGGAAACAACAGCAGCAGCAGCATCTTGTTTAGGCGCCCTGTCTTCGAGGCCAGGGATACCCGAACGATTAACAACCATTGTGAGTCTGTCTTCTAGGCCAGACAACACAGGGTTGACCTTTTCAATGAAATCCACCTCCTTCTCCATCTTCTCTCTATCAACTTGAGAGAAGTGGGACAAGGGGACGGTGGGGGTGTTCAACTTCTCGAGCACTTGTTGTAACAGTGCGTTTGAGGAATCGACGTTTAGAGCTAGGTCTGTCATACCGTTCTTCAGTGAAGAAACCTCTCCTTGAAGTTTGCCCACCACTGTCTTCAGCGTTGTGACTTCACTGGACAGTGTGGTGAAGTTGTTGGAGAGTTCGATGTTGGTGGCATTCAAGGTGTTGAGGGAGGTGGTGTTGTCGGTGAGAGTTGTAGCCATAGTGGAGAAGCTATCTTCCAGCTTTAGCAAATCAGCGTTGAAGGCCTTCTGTTTAACCTCAATGGTGAGTTTCTTTAAAGCTTCCATAGCGTCTGTAACCGCTGAGGAGTTTGTGGAGAGAGTTATGGTGAGAGAATCCACCTTGTTTGACAAATCCGTGATGGTGTTATTGATGGTGCCTAAATTAGGACCTATAAAATAGAAAAACTTATGAACATAGGAAAGCTCAGAAGTTGGGGGTTCATAGAGAGGAGTATTTAGTATACCTGGGGGCGGGTTGGAGAAGGTGTTGAAGTCACGGTGACCAGTAAAGTTCTCCATGTCGTCTTCCATATTTGGTTGATGCTGAGAGCCACCAGGTCCTTGATTGTGATCTATCAGCCGCTGTAGATCATCAACCGCTGTGTCACTTAGGTGAATAACGCCTGAGGTTGAGAGTGGGGGAATTATGAAGCTTGGAGTGACCGAAGAAGATGAGGGAGGAACAAAGGTTAAGAAGAGGGTGTGGGTAGCAGATTCAACGTTGGATCCACTGAGGAAAATCTCTTCAGTACTTAGAGGTACTGAGAGTGGGGGTTTCTGATCCAGAATAACTTCAGTGTCTTGAGGTACTGAAGTAGGGATGGAAGGGGTTGTTTCAGTGGATGTGGCGGAGCGTACCACGAAATCATCCAGCGTCTTCTGTAGAGAGACAAACGCGGAGTCTTTAGCCTGGGAAGGCTTAAGGGGTTTCTCCTTGGAGATCTTCTTGGTCTTATGGATGCCACGCGGGGTGTCAGATTGTTATCTCTATCGAGATGGAGTAGTGGTTGCGGCCTGGGTACCAGCGGTTGGGACGACCGCTGCCGGGGAGGTAGCCTCAGAAGTAGAAGAAGTAGGAGGGCGGAAAAGAGGTAAGAGAGTAGAAAGACGTACCTCGTTAGCTAGTGGCTTGAAGTCCAGTACCTTAGGGCCAACCTGGGACAACCTCAGGTCTCCCTCTATCCCCAAGTGCTTGCATGAAGAGAGCACTGAGGAAGCGAGGATAGGGGATGTTCGCTGCTCGCTTCGGTTCTTCGACCCTCTCCATCAGGTCTTCAAACATTATCTTGGCCCAGTCTACATGGAGCCCTTTCATCAGCGCATACCCCATTGCAGCCTAGGGCTTTGAGGCCTGATCAATTGACTCCGTTTTAGCTGACATACAGCTGATGAGATGTGTGAATATGAAGTTCATCTCGCTTGGCATTTTTCTTTTCAGCACCGTTGTTATCTTCTTCTCAGGGAGGTCATCTTACCATGTGTTCCATTTGTACTTCATTGCATCCAGAAAGGAAATGATTTCAGCTGTGCCTTCCTTGGTTTTGACGTCAGGTAAGGAAATGAAACATTTGTCTCTTGAGCTACCAGGAAGATTGAGAGCAGACCTGATCGCCCCCGGATTTATATTTGCTTCCCCAAACTCGGTTTCAAAGAGGATTACGTCCACCATCTTTTCAGGGTTCTTGGTGGAGGCAACCTGAGATCTTCTGGCAGTGTACCAGAATTAGGAAAGTAGGTTTTTGTGGGCTAGGGGTTTGATTGTCAGTGTTGTCGCTAGAGGACAGGTTTTTAGGAAATTCACAGCGTCATCAAGATGAGTGACCTGTTTCTTTGGAGGGAAGTTAAATAGACTTTAGGGATTGTTTCCATGGAATGTAATCTGGTCCATTGAGTTACCCATGTTAGGAGCTCTGGTAATTTCAGTCTTGTCAGAAGATGTAGGAGAATCAGCGTTTCCATGGAATGTAACCTGTTTCGTGATTGGAGAAGAAGATTAACACATGTTCTTGAGAAAATAATCCGAATGCAACATTGTTCTTGTTTTCGAGACTAAGTTCGCGTAAAAGGTAAAAATATAAACTCAAAGGGTTTATATAGTGAGAGTAGAGAGACAAAAACTAAGAGCGGGAAAAGTTTTTCATGATGGCACGTGACACGTCCCTTAAATCTTATTCGACAAGAAAATGAGACGGGCGAGTGTGTCAGACGAAAAGGCGTGCCATGGTTTATCCGTTGTGATGACGTCACAAACTTCCTTTCATTTTTTAAGGTGTCTCTTAGGGTTTTGAAAAGCTCAGGGACATATTTTTAAAAAAAATAAGAAGCACTGGTGAGAAATATCAGTGAGATTTAAGAGTTTCAAAAGAACCACTGAAAGGAAGAGATATTCAGCGATGTAATTTGTTTTGAAATTCTACATACTGAAGAGAACGTCAACGATTAAGAGAGAACATACCTAGATATCAACGAATCAATTTTGTTCAAAGATTATATGATTAATAGGGGTATACAAGTTCATTTTATCACTGATCAAATGCCAACCGCTGAAGATTTTATTCTTCTAGGTTCAGCATTCCAAGCTCGCTGATGAGAAAGTTGAATCTTGTCTCATCAAGAGGTTTGGTGAAAAGATCAGCTAACTGAAAGTCAGTGGGAATAAAATGAAGTTCTATATCACCATTCATCACATGATCTCTAATAAAATTATACCTGATCTCGATGTGTTTGGTCTTTGAGTGTAGCACTGGATTGTTTGCTATAGCGATGGCACTAGTGCTGTCGCAATAGATTGGAATTTTGGAGAGCTGAAGGTCATAGTCAAATAGTTGATTTCTCATCGACAAGACTTGAGAACAACAGCTTCCAGCAGCTACGTATTCAGCTTCAGCGGTTGAGGTGGACACTGAGTTTTGCTTTTTACTTGTCCAACTCACCAGCTTTACACCTAGGAGCTGACAGACTCCTGTGGTGCTTTTCCTATCCAATTTGCATCCTGCAAAATCACTATCTGAATAGGCGATTAGATCAAACCCAGAGTCTTTGGGTACCAAAGACCTAGGTTGGGAGTACCCTTAAAGTATCGAAAAATACGCTTTACAGCGATCAAATTAGATTCCTTAGGTTCAGATTGATATCGTGCACATAAACAAGTTGCATACATAATATCAGGACGGCTAGCTGTAAGATATAGAAGAGGGCCGATCATCCCACGGTACGCTGTGACATTAACAGATTTCCCTGAAGGATCTTTGTTAAGTGTCAGCGGCGGTGCCATTGGGGTTTTCATAGCTGAGCTTTGAGTTAAATCAAACTTTTTCAGCATATCTTTAACATACTTACCTTGGTGAATGAAAGTACCTTTTTCATTCTGCTTGATTTGAAGACCAAGGAAATATGTCAGTTCACCCATCATACTCATTTTATATTCTGCTTTCTTTCTTTCAGCGAAACGAGTACATAAGTCAGGGTTAGTAGAACCAAATATAATATCATCGACATATATTTGAACAAGAATGATATGACCTTTTCTTTCCTGAAAAATAGAGTTTTATCGATTTTACCACGCTCAAATTTTTCAATATGGAGTTAAGTAGAGAGAGTGTCATACCATGCACGAGTAGCTTGCTTTAAGCCATAAAGTGACTTATCCAGTTTATATACATAACCTGGATGCTTAGGCTCAGTGAATCCTGGAGGTTGTTCTACGTAGACTTCTTCATTCAGCCTTCCGGTGAGGATTGCTGATTTTACATCCATTTGATATACCTAGAAGTCTTTGTGAACAACGTATGCTAAGAATAGACGAATAGCTTTGAGTCTTGCCACTGGGGCAAATGTCTCGTCGTAGTCTATGCCTTCCTCTTGTCTGTATCCCTGAGCAACAAGATGAGCCTTGTTGCAGGTTACAGTTCCATGTTCATCCAACGTGTTTTGATAGACCCATTTCGTGCCTATCACTGACTTGCCAGATGGTCTTGGAACTAGATTCCAAACTTTGTTTCTTTCAAATTCTGTCAGCTCTTCATGCATAGCGCTGACCCAGTTTGGATCACTGAAGGCATCATCTATTTTCTTTGGTTCAATCAGAGAAATAAACTTAACAAACAAACAAATATTACATGCACTTCGTCGAGTCTGAACACCAGCATTTGGATCACCAAGAATTTGATTAATGGGGTGATTTATAGTCCATCGTTGAGCCGGAGCATGATTCGCTGACTCAATCTGAACTTCTGGAGGAGCTGAAGAAGAGGCTTCAACAACTTCTGGTATATCAGGCAATGGAGGAAGAGGTTCAGATGTCATTTCATTTACTGATTTCTGAGAAGTAGATGGGATATCTGAGGTAGATGGTTTAGAAGCAGGCATAGTGGTGAGAGGAACAGCTGAACCCCATGAAGATTTAGCTTCACTTGTCTGCATGCTTGAGATGATAGTAGGATCATCATCAGTGGTAGGAGTATTAACTTGAGGGATAGGAGCAGCTTCTGAATCACCGATATGAGAAAACATCCATTGATTCAGTTCTTCAGTATCAGTAGAAGGTCTTGAGTTCGCTGAACATGATTCGTCAAAAGTGACGTGGATTGTTTCTTCTACAGTTTGTCTTCTTCGATTGAAGACTCTGAAGGCTTTAGAGATAGAAGAATATCCAAGAAATATTCCATCATCAGCCTTGGGATCAAACTTTTCTAGGGCATCCTTGTTGTTCAGTATGAAACACTGACAACCAAAGATGTGAATAAAGCTAATTGAAGGCTTTCTCCCATGGAAAAGTTCATAGGCGGTCTTCTTGAATCTTTTGACAATCAGTGACCTGTTTTGAGTAAAACAAGCAGTGTTGACAGCATTTGTCCAGAATTGAGTAGGTAGATGAGAATCGCTGAGCATTGAACGTGCAACTTCGATGATCGTTCGATTCCTTCTTTCAGCGACTCCATTTTGTTGTGGTGTTCTCATTGAAGAAAAGTTGTGAGAAATATCCTTGCTTTCAAAGAAGTTATCAAGGGAACTGTTTTTGAATTCAGTCCCATGATCACTCCTTATTGAGCGAAGAGTCATATTATTCAGGACTTCCATTTTCCTGACGAAAGCGATGAGTTTTTCAGGGGTGTAACTCTTAGAACGGAGAAACATAACCCAGGTATATCGAGAGAATTCATCAACTATGACCAGTGTATATTTCTTTCCAGCGAGGGATTGTTTGTTGACAGGACCAAACAAATCCATGTGAAGAAGTTGAAGAGGAGATGATACTGAGGAAACTTGCTTAGATTTGAAGCTTGCTTTGGTTTGTTTCCCTTTTTCACACGCTGAACATAGAGATTCCTTAGCATATGAATGTTGATGAAGACCAGTGACTAACTCTTTTGAAGAAAGAGTATTCAGTGTCTTGAAGTTGAGATGAGAGAGCCTCTTATGCCATAGCCAGTTGCCATCATATGAGGATTTTGAGAAGAAACATGAATTTTAAGTGGTTGTCGAGTCCATGTTTATAACATAGACATTTTCCAAATGATATCCGCTGAGAGCGATCTTCTCCTTTTTGTCAGTGACAAAGTAGGATTCCTTAGTGAACACTTTGTGATCCTTGTCACATAGCTGACTGATGCTCAGAAGATTGTGCTTCAGTCCTTCAACATATGTGACTGTTCTGAAGGTTGTTGTACCATTAGAAAGTACACCAAACCCTTGAGTATAGCCTTTTCCATTTCCAGCAAAGGTTTCTGAGGGACCTCTCTCTTCCTTATATTCAGCGAGCAGGTTCTTTTTGCCAGTCATATATCTAGAGCATCCGCTATCGAGATACCAGATACCCTTCAGGACCTGCAAACAAAGGAAGATTAGTTTGACTTGGGCACCCATTTAACTATGGGTCCACATTTGTCAGTGGTGGTAGAGGAAGTGGAAGGTTCAGCAATCTTCGTAGCATTAGAAGATTCAGCTTCAGGACTAGTCTTCACTTTGGTTAATTTTTTAACCTTAGTGGTTGGTTTCACCTTAACCAGATTTGCACCAGGATTGGTCTTCTTTGCCTTGGGGGCAGTGATCTTCACTTTAGCTAACTTTTCAGCTTTGGTGGATGTGGGGCACTTACTAGCAATATGATCAGTAAGTCCACAGTGATAACATTTCCAATAGCTATAAGTATCTTTAGGACCATTTGCATGTTTAGCCGAATTTTTTAAATGAGCAGGGCCAGTACCAAGAATACCTTTAGCATCAGATCTTGGAGGAACCTTAGGTTCATCAAGATTCTTAGCTAAGAAATTAATCCTAATCCTAGGAATTGATCGCTGAGCATGCTCATTAATCTTATCCTTAGAAGTTGAGGATTGATTAGCTGAAGATTTAACATTTTTCAGCTTAGGTACTTTGGTACCCTTCTGATGTTTTTGGAAAATAGTTTTCTCTTTACCTTTCAGTTTAGAACTTGAGGTAGAGGTTTCCACAGGAATGGGGGTTTTAGAAGAGGAACACTGAGACAAGGAGGTGTTAGGGATAGAGGACACGAACATTCCAAACTTAAGCATGGAACGATCAGTGGTTGGTTCTTTAGCATCAGCTTTATAACCAAGACCACTTTTGTCACTCAGGGGAATATGAGCACTTAATATCTCAGTGATCATTGTTGAGGATTTACACCATCCTTTAATAGTAGCCTTTTCAGCCTTTGATGCAGCGATATCATCTTCTCACTCGATACGAATTTTGATTTATACAGACCTGATCTTTCAAATTTTCTCCAATTTTAGAAAGCTTTTGAATTTCTAATTGACAATTTTTAAACTGTTCAGCAAGATCAATATTTAATTTTTCAGCTTTGGTCTTGCCATTCATGGCATCATATAAATCAACAGTCAAAAGATCGACGCTTCGATGTCTATCGATGTCATTGAGGGTTGAAGTTTGAGTATCAGTGAGAGAGTTTGATACCTGAAAGGTGGAGGTAGAAGTAGACGGACTTTCAGTTTGTTCTTCCTCTTCTTCTATTTTGGCCATGAGGCAGAGATTGGCCTCATCATCATCTTCAGAGTCAGATGATTCTTCATCAGAAAGAGCCCAGTCATGATCTTCAGCGATCATGCCTTTGCCTTTCTTTTTAAAGCTTTTCAGCTTTGCATTTTTTTCTTTCAGCTTCTTGTACTTGTCATCTCTAGCCTTGAGTTTAGAGGATTTCTTGTAGAAAGAAGATGAAGGTCTGAAGATTTTCTTTGACCTGCATTCACTAGCAAAGTGTCCTACTTTTTCTGTTGGGAACTGAAGATATGCCAAGTATGGTTAGTACTGCTAAGTCTACATTACTACTGCCAGTTCTTCGTTACTACTGCTGGGCAAGATTACTACTGCTAGACGAAGTTAGTACTGCTAGACCAAGTTACTACTGCTAGACGAAGTTAGTGCTGCTAGACCAAATTACTACTGCTAGACATGGTTAGTACTGCTGAGCTGAGTTACTACTGCTTGAAGACTGTGAAGGTTAATACTGCTGAAGGTCGTTAATGCTGCTGAGCCAAATCATTGTTAATTCTGCTGACTTGATAAGTTTGGGATGCGATGCTTTTGGAGACAAATAAGGAATTGATCAAGATATGTTTAACGAAGATTCAGAAGATCAATTTACTTTTGATAGTTATCTTGTAATTACTTTTGTATAAATAGTATTGATAGATAGCTTTTAGCAACATACGAAAATAGACGATAGAAGATAGATAGTATACAGAATTCGATATTCATTCTAGAGAGAATTAACCTCAAGATCATAGATCCTATTTCTAGAGAAGTAGAAATCGTCTTGTTGAGACTGTTCAACAAGATTGAGGTTTGGTGTAAAGCTTGTGAGTAATACTGTTTGATATATATATATACAGTGTATTGAATTTCTATTGATTGTTCTTTAATTGATTTAGAGTTCTATTCCGCAAGATTCTCTAAATTCTGTTTCTAAGAAGTTTAATTCTTGTTAAGAGTCGATCCTGACAAGTGGTATCAGAGCGTTGGTATCTTAGAAGCTATGGACAATTCAATGGATACTCACAGTACTCTTGTTTCAAAGGTTCCCATGCTCAAACCCAATAAATTTGACATGTGGAAACTGAGAATCAAGCAGTACATTCTTCTTATTAATTATGCACTATGGGACATCATAGAAAATGGCCCATGTAATGAAGGAAAGATTGGAGAAGATGATGCAGGCTTTGACCAGTCCAAGGTTGAGTGTTATAAGTGTCACAAGATGGGACACTTTGCCAGAGAATGCAGAAGTGGAGGATCACAACAACAGGCTCCAAATGGAAACCAAAACAGAAGCTCCTCTCAAGCCCTTGTTTCTCAACAAGGAATGGGATTTGATTGGAGTGATCAAGCTGAGGAAGCCTGTCAGAATCAAGCTCTTATGGCAGAAGTATCAGATATTCCCACTGAGGTACAATCTAAACTCTGTTCTCAAGCTTGCATTGATGTTGTTAAAAGATATAGGGATCACAATCAGGGTATGTGTGATGACCTTAAGAGGCTAGAGAAAGATGTGAAAGATTATGTTAGGATTGTAGAAAGGTTTGAGGAACAGATTAGAGCTTTTCAAGCTAATGAACTTCAACACCACTATGATACTAACTATTGGAAGTGGGAGAAGAATGAGTATGAGATTAAGCTGAAAGTGTCTGGGGAGGAGAATGAGAAGTTAAAAGAAGAGCTTAAAAAGGTTAAACTTGATGTTGAAAAGTTTACCTGTGCTTCTAAAACCATGGACACCATCATTAAAGCACAAATCCATGACAAGATGAAAGTAGGGATAGGGTACAATACCACACCTCCACCCTACAATAACAACTACATACCTCCTAAGTCTGATTTGTTAGAGACCAAGGATAGAAAGGAACCTGAATTAAAGATTAATATAGATCCTTGTGAAAAAGAAATAGTTTTGAGGATGAGACTGACAAAGTAGACTCTGATGAGGAATGAGAGTCCATGTGTCAAGAACACTGAGATCAAAAGGACTGAAGAGAAAAAGGGAGTTCATTACACACAGCCCAAAGTTGTGAACTCCAATATCTGTAAACAGTGTTCTTGCAGAAAATCTAAAGAGAACAAGCCTCAAAAACATGATAATCAGAGGGAAAATCAAAGGAACTGGAATAACCAGTGGGCTATGAGACAAGGAGTTGATCTGAACAGAATTAACAGGCCAAAACCTTGTTTCATCTGTGGTAAGCTAAATCACTTAGCCAAACACTGTTATTTCAATCCAGTTAACCAAAGGTTTAATGCTCAAAGATCTTTTCAAAAACCTGGTGGTTACAGAAAGAATGGTGGATATAAAAAGTCTGCAAAGAAAAATGTGGCAAAGAAACAAGATAAACCCAAAAGCCACATAAAGAAAACGACTGAAAAGGAATGTGATACTATGTGGGTTCCAAAAAGCACTAAAAACAATACTGCTGCTAGCAGTGTTAGTACTGCTAACACTGTTAGTACTGCTTCAAAAGTTAGTGCTGCTAGCAGTGTTAATACTGCTAGTAATCATTCAAAAGTTAATACTGCTAGTAATCATTCCAAAGTTAGTGCTGCTAGCAGTGTTAATACTGCTAGTAATCAGTCCAATGTTAGTGCTGCTAATACTTTTAGTGCTTCTTCTTCAGATAGTACTGCTGCTAGCAGTATTAACTCTGTTAATACTGCTTCTAGCAGTGTTAACTCTGTTAATACCGCTACCTCTGTTAGTACTTCTGAGGTTAATACTGCTGCTAACAATACTGCTGCTCCCAGTATTAGTACTGCTAGCACTGTTAGTACTGCTGCTAGTGCTGCTACACCAATAATTTTGACAAAGTACTCCAGCACAGCAGTACCCAAATTTAAAAATCTCATCAAAACCAAGTGTAAGTACTTTGATGAGCAAGGGAGACCCAAGACCACTTCGGCTTGGGTTCCAAATAAAACTAACTGATTTATCTTGATGTGCAGGGCAACCAACAGCTCAAGGGGAAGAGCATTTGGCATGTTGATAGTGGTTGCTCCAGGCACATGACAGGTAACATGGCCTGCCTCAAAAATTTCAAAAAGATTGATGGAGGACATGTTGCATTTGGGGATAATCCTGCTGGTGGAAAGATAAGTGGTAAGGGTGATGTTTCAAAGGGTAAGATGACCTTTGAAGATGTGTACTATGTTGAACAATTGAGATACAACCTGTTAAGTGTATCACAGGTTTGTGACAAGAAGCATAGCATATTGTTTACTGATTCTGAATGTATTATCCTTGCTCCTGGATACAAAGTGGTTGATGAAAACATGATACTTCTGAGAACTCCTAGGAAGGATAATGTTTATTGTTTAGATTTGGAAAGTGTATCATCTGATTCATCCCTAAATTGTTTAGTTTCAAAAGCTTCTTTGGATGAATCATCACTTTGGCACAGAAGGATGTGTCACATGAACTTTAAAACAATGAATAAACTGGTTAAGAATAACCTTGTAAGGGGTTTGCCATCCAAAGTCTATTCATGTGATGATCACTGTGTTGCTTGTCTCAAAGGCAAACAACACAAAACTTCTCATAAGACCAAAGAGATAAACACCATCTCAAATCCTCTTCAACTGTTACATATGGATCTGTTTGGTCCTACCAATGTGATGAGTATTGGCAAGAAATCATACTGCTTAGTTATTGTTGATGATTATTCTAGATTTACTTGGGTATATTTTCTGAGAACTAAAGATGAGACAAGTGGACTGATCAAATCTTTTATTCTCAAAATTGAAAACCAATCAAATCAAAGAGTGAAAGTCATTAGATCAGATAATGGAACTGAGTTTAAAAATTTTGATCTAAACACCTTTTGTGAAGAAAAAGGAATTGAGAGACAATACAGTGCTCCTAGGACTCCACAACAAAATGGTGTTGCTGAGAGAAGGAATAGGACACTGATTGAGGCTGCTAGATCTCTGTTAGCTGATTCAAAGTTACCAATTACCTTTTGGGCAGAAGCAATTAATACTGCCTGCTATGTTCAAAACAGAGTTTTAGTTGTAAAGCCTAAAAACAAGACACCTTATGAGCTTTTCCATAAAAGGAAACCATATATTGGATTTTTCAAACCATTTGGATGTCCTTGTACTATTCTCAATACCAAATCTCACTTAGGCAAGTTTGATAGCAAAGCAGATGATGGTTTTCTTGTTGGGTATTCATCTCAAAGTAAGGCCTACAGAGTTTTTAATACCTCTTCTAGAATAATTGAAGAAAGTGACAATGTCAAATGCAATGAGAACACACCAAATCCTATTGGTTCAGGTCCTAATTGGCTATTTGACATTGATTCACTCACTAATTCTTTGGGTTTCAGTGGTGATGTATATGCAGGACAAAGGGATACACCAACATCAGAACACAGAATTCAATCTGTGATATTTCCAATCCCTTCCATTGATCCTGTTGAATTCTGTGAACACCATGAGGAGACTGAACCTATTCAGAATGAAGAAGAGAGGAGAGCAGAGGAAAATCAGTCTTCAGGTTCAAATTCCAGAGAATCTGAGGTGACTGAAGATGCAGAAACAAATCCAGAATCAAATGAGTCTAATCTGGATGAGGACTTACAAGAGGAAGCTGGCCATCCAACAAGAACTCAGAAAAATCATCCTCCTGAGTTGGTGATTGGAGATATTGCATCTCCAATGATGACTAGAAAGCAAAGCAGACTCCAAGAGTTGCAAGAGCAGCAAAATACAGTTAACACTGTTCTTACTTGCTTTCTGTCCCAGATTGAGCCCAAAAAGGCTTATGATGCCATGAAAGACCCAAGCTGGATAGAGGCAATGCAAGAGGAGCTGCTACAGTTCAAATTACAGGATGTTTGGGACTTGGTAGACCTTCCAAAAGGTCATAGAGCAATTGGCACCAAGTGGATTTTTAGGAACAAGAAGGATGACAGAGGGATTGTGATCAGAAACAAAGCTAGACTGGTTGCACAAGGGTACACTCAGGAAGAAGGAATAGATTATGAGGAAGTCTTTGCTCCTGTGGCAAGGATTGAAGCAATCAGGTTATTTCTAGCCTATGCCTCATACATGAAGTTCAAAGTGTACCAAATGGATGTCAAAAGTGCATTTCTGTATGGAAGTATTGAGGAAGAAGTATATGTCTGTCAACCCCCTGGATTTGAGAATCCATTGCACCCTGACAGAGTATACAAGCTGAAGAAGGCTCTCTATGGTTTGCATCAAGCCCCAAGAGCATGGTATGACACTCTGTCTACCTATCTCTTGAAAAATGACTTTGAAAGAGGAGTAATTGACAAGACCCTGTTTATCAAGAGGAGAAAGAGAGGTACTTTACTTGTTCAGATCTATGTGGATGACATCATCTTTGGATCCACCAATGATCAAATGTGTAAAGAGTTTGAAGAATTGATGCACAAAAGCTTCAAGATGAGTTCCATGGGAGAACTTACATTCTTTCTTGGGCTTCAGGTAAAACAGAGGAAAGATGGGATATTTATTAGCCAATCCAAGTATGTGAAAGACATCCTGGACAAGTTTGGTTTATCAGACTCAAAGCCAGCAAGCACTCCAATGGAAACACATAAACAGATCACTGCAGATCTTGAGGGGGAGGATGTGGATGTCCATCATTACAGATCAATGATTGGATCTCTCATGTATCTCACAGCCTCTAGACCTGACATTATGTTTTCAGTCTGTGTTTGTGCCAGATTTCAGGTTTCTCCTAAGCAATCACACCTTCATGCTGTCAAGAGAATATTCAGATACTTAAAAGGGCAACCTAGATTAGGTCTCTGGTATCCTCATGAATCCTCTTTTGACTTGCTTGCATATTCAGATAGTGATTTGGGTGGAGCCAACATGG
Source organism: Saussurea involucrata (assembly GCA_033807775.1). Classification (NCBI taxonomy): domain Eukaryota; kingdom Viridiplantae; phylum Streptophyta; class Magnoliopsida; order Asterales; family Asteraceae; genus Saussurea; species Saussurea involucrata. The sequence goes on along the minus strand of CM066317.1, from coordinate 49,385,615 downwards.
ATAGGAAGTCTACTTCAGGTGGATGTCAGTTTTTGGGTACAAGACTAGTATCTTGGCAGTGTAAGAAACAAACCACAGTGTCCTTATCTACCACAGAGGCTGAGTACATAGCTGCTGCAAGCTGCTGCTCTCAGGTTCTATGGATTCAGAATCAGATGTTGGACTATGGGGTAACATTTCTTCACACTCCAATATTCATTGATAACAACAGTGCTATTAGCATTGTTAATAATCCAGTCAAACACTCAAAAACAAAGCATATAGAGATAAGGTATCACTTTATAAGAGATTGCAATGAAAAGAAATTAATTCAGGTTGCTAAAGTTCATACAAATGACCAGTTTGCTGATCTATTCACAAAAGCTTTTGATGTGGGTAGATTCACCTTTTTGGTAACAAGTGTGGGCATGATCAACCTAGAATAAATTTATGACTTTCTGTTTTTATACCTGTATTTCTTCATATATTTGGTGCTACTAACTTTCTTTCTCAGGATTCTCTGTTTCCCTCAGGTTACCAAGTGCAGAAAAGTGCAAGTGTAGTTACTACTGCCTGTGCAGCGTTACTACTGCCAGTACAGAGTTACTACTGCCTGTGTTCTAGTAGTTAATACTGATTGTACAGTTAATACTGCTCAGTAGTTAATACTGCTCAGTAGTTAATACTGCTTGTGTAGTTAATACTGCTTTGCAGTTAATACTGCTCAGGAGTTAATACTGCTAGTGCTCAGTTAATACTGCTCAGTAGTTAATACTGCTAGTGCAGTTAATACTGCTCAGTAGTTAATACTGCTCAGTAGTTAATACTGCTTGTGTAGTTAATACTGCTTTGCAGTTAATACTGCTTTGCAGTTAATACTGCTCAGTAGTTAATACTGCTAGTGCTCAGTTAATACTGCTCAGTAGTTAATACTGCTAGTGCAGTTAATACTGCTAGGTAGTTAATACTGCTTGGTAGTTAATACTGCTTAGTAGTTAATACTGCTCGGTAGTTAATACTGCTAGGTAGTTAATACTGCTTTTGATAATCCAGGGCATATAAATACCCCTGTGTGCCCGCCCAAGTTCATAACGACTCTTCGCATTTACTTCTTCTCTCTCGTTCTAACCTAGTCTCCCCAGAATATTTGTGTTTTGCTTTCAAGAATCCTCAGGAATCATGGAGTTTGTGGATGAGCACAATGAAATAGCCATGCTTCAGAAGCCGAAACAAGCTGCGGGATTCCACGATATAGTCGATTTTCTCAAATCCTCGCACATCTCCTATGCCCTAACGGTGAGCCCAACAATCTATATCGAACATCAGACACAATTTTGGGAGAATGCCACTGTTAGTTTCGAAGAAGGGCAGAAAACCATTCGAACAAGGGTTTGTGACAAACCCTTGAAAGTCACTGAAGAGGTTATTCGCATCTCTCTTCAGTTGAATGATGCTTCAGGTATATCTTCTATTCCTAATGAAGAACTCTTTTCTACTTTACAAAGAATGGGGTATGAAGGTCCCATTGGTGTTTTTAAATTCTACAAGTCAAAAAATTTCAACCAATGGAGATTTCTTGTTCATACCCTGATGCACTGTATTTCCAAGAAAACTACTGGATGGAGTGAGTTCAGCAGTCCCATTGCATATGCCTTGGTCTGCTTATCCACTGCCAGAAAGTACAATTTCTCAGCAATGATCTTTAATGATCTTGTATCAAACTTGGAATCCAAAAAGAGCTTTTACATGTATCCAAGGTTTGTGCAAGAAGTTATTACCAAGGAATTGATGGACTTACCTCAGTTTACTGAGGTATATGTACCCAAATCCCCTAAAGGGAAGGTTTTTTCAAATATGAAAAGACTTCCTAGGGACTCGGAAGGAGTTGACACACCATTGTTCTCTACAATGATGGTTGTGTCCCACCCCTCTGAAGGTATGGCATCAGGATCAAGGCCCTCATTAGATCAACCCACTGATGACCAATCCCAACCTTCCATCTCAAAAGACATCCCTCAGTCCATTCTTGAACAACCCACTCCCACAATCACCAAAAGGTTTCAAAGAAGAAAGGTGCACAAGGTTCCTTCCCTTGATGTACCTACTCAGAGCCCTAAGCCTTTAAGCCCTCAGTTGGAGCATTCTCCAATTGAGAATATCAACAGGGAAACCACAGGGGTGTCTCCCAACCCCAAGAAGGTGGTCTCTAAGGAGAAGGATGACCATATGGGTGCTAAGGCTGCCACTACTTCTGCTAGCACAGAGAAGGACAGTGGTAACATAAATAAGACCTTCCCCATGGCAACTCTAAATGAGAAATCATTAGGAGGACCCAGGTGCCAAGAAACCAAGGGGGCAGGTAGTGCTTCTGCTAGGCAGAAGGCTTCTGCTAAAACTTCCAAGGATCCTTTAAAGAAGGTAAACACTTCTAAACAAGGTGAGGATAGATATAACTATGAGGAATTGATGGAAACCATAGGGAATATCAACTTGGATGTTATGGCACAAAAGAAAGAGATTGAGCAACTTAAGACTGTGGTCACCTACCAACAGTCTCAAATTGAGAAGCTCAAGAAGATGGTCACCAAGTTGTTGCACAGAAGGAAAAAGGCAAGATTTGTGCTGAGAAGAAGAACTTCAACTGATGATGCTCCCAAAAAGGGGGAGTCAGAGTCAGAAGCAGAACTGAAAATGAAGGGTCCACAAATTGAGGGGGAGACTGTTCACATAGAGACTGAGATGGAAATGGATTATGCACAGAATAAGGGGGAGACAGAAAAGGGGGAAGAGTGTGTTAAAGCAGCAGAAACCACAGCAGCAGAAACCACAGCAGCAGAAACCACAGCAGCAGAAACCACAGCAGCAGAAACCACAGCAGCAGAAACTGTTAATGCTGCTGAGTGTGAACAAACAGCAGAAACAGTTAATGCTGCTGAAGACCAAACAGACAAAGCAGCAGAAACTGAGCAGGAAGCAGTAACTACAACTCAAGCTGAGATAGATGAAGAAATATACTGGATTGTGAAGAACAGCGTTGAAGCAGCATCATTACATGTTCTAAGAGAAGCAGTAACATCCATAGCAGCAGAAATGGTTATTGCTGCTGAAAAACTTAAAGCAGCTGAACCAACTCCTGAAGCTGTTAAAACTCTTAAAAGAACCAAGATGATGTCAAAGAAAAGACCAAGAACCCAGCCCATAACTTCAAAGAAGAAAAATGAAAAGAAGCCAAGGGTGGAGTCATCTGCAGAAGAGGCCCAGGAGGAAACAGTGAAAGAAAAATCTGATCCAAAAGTTGCTGAAGAAGAAGTGGCAACTCCATCAGGGCAATCAAGCAATGTGCAATCACAAACGGATGCCCAATGTGATTTGTACATTACCAGTGTTGACTCTAACCCAATTCCACTTCAGGCTGAACCAATATCATCTAAGGCTCCTGAAATCATCTTTTGGGACACTTTGAAAGATGGTAGAAAGGAGTTCATTAGGATAAAAAGAGCAGATGGAAAATTTGAAGTCTTTTCAACTTGGGGAAAAATGGTCAGAACTTGCTCAAGATCAGACTTAGAAGAGATGTTCAAAGTTGGGATGAGGATATATGAAAACATGCTGACTGAGCAAGGGATGTCAATCTCTAAAATGGTACTTGAATTCTTGTGCCAAATGTTCAAACCTGAAGCAGTTCAGCATAGGTTAAACACACAGTTTCAAGCCATTACCAACTGGATGCTCTATGAAAACTGTGGAGTATATGTCATCTCCCTTGACTCTGCAACTCAAGAATACTATCTGGTGGATGAAATATACAATCACAGCATGAAGAGGCTGCAAGGAATGTTACATACTAAGCTGACCTGCAACAAGGATTCAACAATGGGTAGATTCTTGGTAAAAAGGATTCTCAATCAGAGTCTAGGTTTAAGTCCCAATCTGTGTGTACATGATGACTAAGTTTTGGAAGCATCATCTGAAGAACTTGACTTCTTTTCCTAAAAGTCAAGTTAGGGGGAGATTGTTGGGAACTGAAGATATGCCAAGTATGGTTAGTACTGCTAAGTCTACATTACTACTGCCAGTTCTTCGTTACTACTGCTGGGCAAGATTACTACTGCTAGACGAAGTTAGTACTGCTAGACCAAGTTACTACTGCTAGACGAAGTTAGTGCTGCTAGACCAAATTACTACTGCTAGACATGGTTAGTACTGCTGAGCTGAGTTACTACTGCTTGAAGACTGTGAAGGTTAATACTGCTGAAGGTCGTTAATGCTGCTGAGCCAAATCATTGTTAATACTGCTGACTTGATAAGTTTGGGATGCGATGCTTTTGGAGACAAATAAGGAATTGATCAAGATATGTTTAACGAAGATTCAGAAGATCAATTTACTTTTGATAGTTATCTTGTAATTACTTTTGTATAAATAGTATTGATAGATAGCTTTTAGCAACATACGAAAATAGACGATAGAAGATAGATAGTATACAGAATTCGATATTCATTCTAGAGAGAATTAACCTCAAGATCATAGATCCTATTTCTAGAGAAGTAGAAATCGTCTTGTTGAGACTGTTCAACAAGATTGAGGTTTGGTGTAAAGCTTGTGAGTAATACTGTTTGATATATATATACAGTGTAGTGAATTTCTATTGATTGTTCTTTAATTGATTTAGAGTTCTATTCCGCAAGATTCTCTAAATTCTGTTTCTAAGAAGTTTAATTCTTGTTAAGAGTCGATCCTGGCATTTTCACAGTTAAAGGAGGTAGCAGTTGCCTTATCTACAGGGGTTGAAGATTTTGGCTTGTCAGTGAGTGAAAGAGGTTTATTTCTTCTGAAGTTACTCTTTCTGGCGAATCTCCTGAATGTATTAGTCAGGAGTGCTAGTGACTCACCAATATCTGAAGGATAAGCTTATGATGATTCATCAGAGTTAGACTCCAACTCAGTGATAGTGATAGTAGATCGCTGAGTAGGTACCAACTCTGAAGAGAGTAAAGCAACAGGTGTGCTTTTGGAATCTTTTTCAAGATTCTTCTTAAGATGACACGCCTGCTCATGATTGGGCATAGTGTCAAATAAAGTAGAAAGGGTCATTGATTTCATATCCTTTGAGAGCTTAAGACACATTGAATAACTGTCCCAGCTTTCAGGTAGACTTTCTAGAAACTTTGTCAGGATCTCAAAGTTTGAATATTCCTTACCAACAGTTTTTAAGTCAATGATTAAACAGTTAAAACGTTGGTGAACTTCAGAAAGAGTTTCATTCTTACCACAGATGAAACTTTCGTGCTGTCTTACCAGGTTAATTTTTCTTGAATCCTGGACTTCAAATGTACGTTCATATTGAACACATATTGTGTCATGGCTTTAGAACTTTTTAGGTTCATGACGGAGTGGTAGACTTCATTAGGAATAGCCATAGAGAGGATGGATCTGGCCTTAGTGTCAATGACCACCTTCTTCTTGTCCTTATCAGTCCACGTGTTAACTGTCCTTGGAATGATTCTTTCAGGAATGGCAGCTCTAGTAGCAGTGCCTGGAACTTCAGGATCTATCATGACAAGAATATATGGTCCATTTTCAATGTAGTAAGGCATAGTAGGATCTACACCTTCTAAGATAAGCATCATTCTATTTTTTTCAGAGATTGAAGTTATCTTTGGAAAATCTAGGGGGTTTTGCAAGAGAACCATTATCGGTATAGTTTGTGTTTATGGAGTTTGCCATATTGAGAAAATAGCAAGGAAGAGAAAAGAATATAGTATAAGCAAGATCTTGTTTATTAGGTTAAACAAACTGCTATGATACCACTTGTTGGTCCCAAAGGGGTTATACAAGTTTGTAGAAGGGGGGTTTGAATACAAACACACAATTTTTATCTTTCTAAATTGTATATTGATATGTATCAAACAACTTACAGTTTGTTGCCGAACAAGATGAAGGAATAAACCTAATCTAAACAAAGTATGAGAATCATTAAGAGTTCTTGCACTAGAAATAGAGATTAAGAAAATATAGAATACTAAGGAGAGTATTCTAACACACAGTAAGTTTAGTGAGAGGAAAGGTTCGAGCACTTTACAAATGAATTATGGTTTCCTTTATATACTGCATACATTTAATGCATGTCAGTATGCCTTTACACGTGGCAGCTTCTGGTTGGTTGCATGTTTTAACTTTAGTAGACAACCTAGTAGCCGCATGATGAACAGTGTAAGATCAGAGTTGGTTGTACGATTCTGGACAAAAGGGATGTCCATTCTGACACAGCCATACGGAGGCGTGCAAGGGATAAGACAAAAGTTGCTTGTAGAGGAGGCTTCATGATCATCGTTCAGTAAATGAATCTTTATCAGTGAATGATAAAGTTCAGCGTTCGCTGAAGTCTTCTACTTGAAACTTCACGTTGAGTGAACAAGTCTTGGCTTCGCTGATATCCGCATCAGTTCATTAGTAGAATTAGTCGCTGGTTCTTTTGGCTTGATCTTTGACTTCAACGTAGAACATGGTTGACGTGAATCTTGTCTTCAGGGATCATAAGTAAACAACATAAGGTATCAGTGATCATCAGTGAGACTGAACAGGCTCAGGGCTCACTGATGAACAGTGTTCACTGAAAGTATAATTTAAAGAACATGAGTTTCCTATCGACGGTACTAAACAGATTTAGTATTTATCAGCGATAGTGAAACTCTAATACATATTGTCTACATCCAATTTTCACTAAGTGTTTCTCAGGGTCATTATCAAATCACTGCGGGTTTGTATCAACACGAACACCACTTGATTAGGGATGAGAAGAATCAAACAAGGAAACAACTTGTAATCTTATCAACACGCAATACTTTAATCTTTTCAGCACAAATCATAACAATTACTCCCCCTCAACTTTTGCTAACTCCCCCTCAACTTGATATTCGGTGTTTTTGAATCTGTATCATCTCTCCCCCTCAGGATGAGTAGGAGCATCCGGAGCATCATGTACTTTCAAAGACGAAACTGATGAGTAGCAAAATATCAGATAAAACTGTTAAGTAACCAATGTGGGTTAAATATCTAACACAGAAACACAATAGTAACTGTTATCACGACAATTAAAATAATTGTGTGGCCTATGTTCAGAGTTGGCATTGGGGTATCTCAGATAGGACTTCCAGTTATCAATGAAGTAAAATTTGAAAATTACTTCTCAAACTGTTTCGGCAATATCATAAAGACATGTGATTTGAATCACAATGACTCGTGCATGTGTGAAAGAAATAATTTATATCTGTTTGGCTCAAATATTGATTTAACCTGGGATGCAAGTTAAAATCAGTAGACACAGTGATTAGAAAATGAAGTTCGGAGACCAGAGCTGATGTCTTCCTTTTACAATATCTAAGACCTCCGAGCGAGGAATAGATATATTATGTGCTAAACCTTCGTGAATATATGAAACAAGCATCTTTTATGAGATACTTGAGTGGCTAGGTAGGATGACACGAGTTATCAATACTGAGTCCATGTTTATTTCGATATTCATCTCCAAAGAACGAGAATGAAAAGATTGTGTGGTTACCCGGATAACTGACTCGATTTGGTAAGGACCAATAATTCTTTTAAGTCCTGTCACAACCTCACCAAATTCTTTTCACTCTGAACTCATCTATCAATCTAGACCCCTCACTGTTGTCTATAAGTGGATGTGTTTCATGGGTAGGTCCTTCCGGTTCTGGATAGACCATATAAACTTTATAAGTCCTAACACTCCTTTCATGCATTGAATGGAACAGTTTTGAAAACACTGAAGTACACGTTTCAATATGAGTTCTAAACTGAAATGTTTAGAAGTCAACGCATTTAAGAATGAGTCCTGATCTGAGATGATCAGAAATCATAAAAATCATTTGAAATATAGAATTTCAAGAGACAAAATCAAGCGCTAAACAAAATGACTCGGTAAGCACAATATGTTCAAAAATGAAATAATGATCAGAAAGTTTAATTGTGAACAACAAGTCACAATTAATGTGTTAGATAATTAAGAATTGAATAATTTATATGAAATGACAAACTACGAAAACAAATTGGAATTCAAGCGAGTGTATTTCCATCGAAAAATCAACAAACATAAGAGACGTGGAAATAACTAATCAAGAAAATATTGGATGTGGCAATCATGGAAGTTTAAATCATAGAATAACAAATACAAGTCAGTTATTCAGAATGCAATACCATGGTTCTTTGAATTCACTAAAAAATGCATTTATGTGACAAATACCTGATACTCCCCCTCAAATGTGGCATAACCTTTGAATGTTCGTCATGTGATGTGAATAATATGAATTAAAACCCACATGACATTCCTGCAAAATAGATTAGAAGGATTTTGGTATCCATCCTTTGATGGATCCTTGACGGTTAGATGCCCTATTATAGTGAGGACCAGGGATACTATAAGTACCATACCAATGAGATGCATATTTCCAGTCAACAAAATCAATCATACCACATGCAGAACAACAAATACAATCATGAGAAAGTTGAAGCAACTGTTGAATTGAGTAAACTCTTAAAGGAAACATCACATTTTGTTCAACAGAAGTATGAGAATTAACGACATCGTGATTATGATTGTATATCCTAACATGCGAGACTGAATTAAATGAATTTGTAGTTGATGTGCTTGCATTTGACTTTTTCACTACCCAAACTTGTTTGAACCTTTTTCTCCGACCATTTTTATTTGAAAAGTCATTAAAGTCATGGTCAGTAGAGCTTGAGTAGTAAGGATGTCTATCTTGGGGTCGACCGGTCTGTTTCCGTTTCTGTGAACGTCTTTTGGTTTTAGAATTGGTTTTGGAAGCATTTTTCACAGATCGGGATGTAGGTGTAGATGTAGAACATTCGCCCTTTTGAAATTTTACCGGTCGATCAACCGTTTTTGTGAAAAAAATCAGTATGGCTTGGAAGAGGTTTATCAAATTCAAACTTCGAAAACTCCTCATCTGAACAAATGTAAGAATTCATGAATGTTGAAAACTCAATTTCACTTTAGGGTGGAACATCGGTAGATGAAGGAGGTGAGGAACAATTAGGAACGGTGTTTTGCAAAGAATCGGTTGCGAAAGCCTTTTGAAAATCAGAGTTTAGATTTATTGGAAATCATATTACTTGAGGTTCTTTTCCTTTTCTTGAAGAGATTTTGCCTATAAAAGCCTTACAGGAAGATGTATCTGATGAGTTGGAGGAAGGTTTAGACAGAGTGACTTTCTTATATTGAAGTCGGTCAAACTTCTTTTGAAGTTCACCCTTACTAACTTGCTCTTGCATCACTTATGTTGCCAAGGCAGACTGTTTGGATGTGAGACGGTTGATTTCTGCCTTAAGAGCTTCCTTTTCCTCACTAGACACAGTTTCTGTTTTTATGTAATTGAAATTCTCAAGTTTAAGTAAAAGTTCTTGTTTTTCCTCACTAGACACAGTTTAGTCCTTTCCTATTCAAGTGACTCCTCTAACTCGACTATTTTCATTTCCAAAACAAAAGGAAGAAAGTAGCGTTAAAACTTGTCCGTCTCTGTTTTAGTTTCAGTTGTTGGGGCCTCATCCTTGTTAGAGGAATCCTTGTGCTTTGCAACTTTGTAGTCGTCAAAGTAGTCATTCGAAAGGTACTTTGATTTCTTTTTCTCATAAAAGGTGTTAAGCACTTCGTACGCAAAAGGTAATTGCATTTTAGTTGTATGTTTGCGTTTATATTCCTCAGTTTCCTCTTCCTTCTCTTCGAGAGGTCCCGTCCATTTGATTTTATATTCGGGATATTTTCTATCGAAGCCAAAGAAATTAAACTCGTATAGAGTAGGCCTCATTGTCAAAACCTTTTTCAAATAATGTGGGTTGTCGTACCCAATTCCCCATTATTTGTTAAAATAATTGAATTCCTTGGGTTTATTTAGGTGGATCGTTTGATCGGTTTGACCTCGTTTGTAGAGTTTATGCTCAAGATCTGTTATTTTTGAAATATGCTCTTTGATTTGTATTTGAAGAGAAGAACATTGATAGACAATCTCATCCTTCTCATTCTCACACTGATCAAGCTTTGCATTTAAATCAGTTATTTTGGCCCTTAAGTCCTTTGGTGCTATCGAAAGATTTGCACACTTTTCTTTTAAATTAGTATTATCGGACTTAATCTTTTCTGTGATTCTCTTTTGAACATCTAGATTTTCTTTTTAAGAGGTTATTTCAAGTAGTTGTTCGTGTGAGGTAGCTTTGCAGGAATCTACTCTTTGAACAAGCGAATGCATGTGATCTATTAAAGCTTGATGGTTAGGAATACATACCTGACAGGAATCACCGAGATTTGGCAGAGGAGAATGGTTGCCCATGAAGCACAGGTGAGCATCAGCATCTTCAGTATCACTTTCTTCATCAGATCGAGTTAACCAGTAGTCGTCTTCAACCATCAATGCCTTACCAACTTCTTTATGTTGGGCTAAGAGTAGATTTGCTTTGTAGTACTCCACGTTGCGAACTACAGGCTTTCGGCAGTCCTTAGCAAAATGGCCCATTTTGCCACAGTTGTAGCACGTGACTGGCTCGTCTTTGTTCTTTGCTTTGGGCTTGCGTTCGTGCTTCTCCTTGTGATCCGAATGTTTGTGCTCATCAGATATTCTCTTTCCTTCGTACTTTTCCTTGTAATCGTGACGCTTGTTGGGAGTGGTAGAGTAGCGCTAATTATTTGAAGAAGGTTTCATGAAGAAAGTCTTCTTTTGGAAGGACTTGGAAATGAAAGCCATTGCTTTCTATATATTTGTAAGCTTTGGGTCAGAATCGCTTTCCTCGAATTCTTCATCTTCTGGTTCAGACTCACTTGACACTTGAGCTGTTTTGGAATTGCGGCTGGATGACTTACCGTATTTGTTAGTCACGAGTGTGAAGGGATCAACTTGAGGCTTAGAAGATGGTTTCTGATTTCTCATTATCTCCATGACTTTGTCCTCGTCTTGCATGAGCATTTCATGCAGCTCATTGATTGGAACGTTCTCGATTAGATGATTGTGTGTGATCTGGGAGGCAAAGGTTTTCCACTCTAGCAGAAGGTTATTCAAGAACTTGAGGCCATTCTCAGTGTTGGATCGGGTGATCTTGTTTTTTTGTAGCTCGTTCAGTAGAAGGCAGAATCGTTCGTATGCTTGAGTCAACGATCTCCCTTTCGGTGCTTGAACCCGTCATATCGAGTGACGCAGTTGTTCACCTTCAACTGATTTCCAACTTTGCCGCCGCTCATCATCTTTGCAACTTGATCCCACATGCCTTTTGAAGTTTCTTTGAAGCTATCGATTACAGAGTATATCTCGTTTGGCAGACTCTGAACCAAATATCTCTTGGCATGCTTCTCCCCATTGTATCTGTTCTTCTCATCGTCAGTCATCATGGCATACGTCTTTGGTTTTGCCTGTTCTTGAGGACCTTCGGCTTGGGCTGGAACAATTTGCATCGGAGTCTCCTGGGGGCCTTCAATGAATGCTTGCCAGATGTACTCGAAGTTGTCCTTGGACTCGATAAAGATCAGGAATCCGTCTCGCCATTGTGTGTATTCACCTCGATAGAGAATCGGGGGCTTGGAGTCGGTACCGATAGCAAGAGCGTCGCGAGACATGGTGAATTATGCACTAATATGATCTTCAGACAGTAGTGTCGATTCAAGGTTGAGACTTAACGCAAGGAACTAAGAGTGAAAGTCCTAACGCAAGATCTAGAAGTGACTTGAACTTAACAGGTAAGATTAACTAACACAGTAAAATTACCCGGATAGAAGTGTCCGGATTGGAAGTGTCCGGATCTGTGTAGAGTGTGTGAAGTGTCCGAATAAGGAGGTTACCGAATGAAATAGAGTTTCCGGAAACAATACTTACCGAATGAAAAACAGAGTTACCGAAAACAATACTTACCGAATGAGATATTCGGAAAGTAGGAGTGTCCGATCAAACTTACCCGGGAACCGTGGTCCTCCGGATACAAGTGTAATCCGGATAAGTTATCGGATACGGGAAATTACCGAGAAGTACGAACAACCCGAATAAGTTACCCGGATGAACCTTCTGGATACAAGGGACTTTACCGGAAATAATTAGCAATCCGGATGAATTCGTCCGGATAGTAGTGAGAAAAGGAAACTTACCCGGAAAAGATTAGGATCTTCGGGACACTGCGGCTGCTCGATAAAATCGGATCAGGGTTCGATTAGGGTTGCTCGATTTCATTCCTGTAAAGTTAGATTTTGACCAAAACCCAAAAACAAATAGACCCAAATCGATTTCTAAGCAAAATAACTCGATTTTGATGAAAAATTTGAAGCTTTTTCAAGAATAGAGACCAAAAACTAGGAAAACAATTTTTCTTAAGAAATCACTCAAACGATCGAATTAAGTTCTAAAAATTTTCAGAAACACTAATAAGGCTATTATGAGACGATTGTGACTAGTAGAATCAACTGATTTTGACAGAATCACAAGAATGAGATTTTAGAACACAAAAGCAGTTGACAGAAACTTACCAGGATACCTTGAAACGAAATGTCTGTATGCTCTGATACCAATTATGGATCCCAGATTAGTGCAATAACAATAGTAACAACGATCAATAAGCAATAATCAAGATTGATTTCAACGCGTCGTCCATATATCATTCATTCAAGGAGTTTAACCATACAAAGGTTTTACAATACGTGATGGAATGGTTATGAATGATTTCTCTCTGGCTTACCTAAAACTCACATAAAATAAGCTTTATATACCTAGGGCTTAAGCTTCAAGCCCATGGCCCATTAAGCTAAACTAAGCCCATTTAACAATTATAGGCTTTTACAAATATATTCTTTTTTTTATATCACTTTCTATTTTATAGGACATTTATGGTCCTAACACAATCACATCCAGAATCCTCTTGGCATCAGCAGTAGATACCCTTCTCATCAGTTTCTTGTATACAGAATCTGCAAGTGGGGTTAATTCATATATATCATTTATTTTCTCAGTAGAAAATGATACCTTGGTTTCTCTTACCTTCACTTCACTGCCCTTGGTGGCAGCCACCTCTGTATAAAAGTCTTTCACCCAGTCTATGTTGTGCTTGGATAGAACTTTGCACAACTCATCTCATCCTAACTCATCTATCACCTACAGAATGAATGGTGATTTCTCCACTGTCGTGGGACCAACTTCCTTATCCAAATGACCATCCTTCCTCTTGAATATTGATAGAACTAGATTGATCAGGTAACAACGATTCAATGAGAAATAACAAGAACGATTGATAATTTCAACTTGTCATCTCTCTCGTATTCATTCAAAGTATTAATCGTTCAACAATATTACAATGGAAGTAAAGGAGCGAATTTTTCTCTCTAAGCTTAATGAATGATAATGAATCGCCTTTAGGAACTCTAACCTAATTCTAAGGTTAACACTAACCTTAAATACCAAGGCCTATTATCACAAAGGCCCATGGCCCATTAACCTAAGCTAAGCCCTTTTATGATTAAAGGCTTTTACAAAACAATTAATTAATCTAATTGACCACTATATAATTATTTATATATCTTTCTAAAATGTAGGACATTTATGGTCCTAACAATCTCCCCCTAAAGATATATAAATAAAAATCGTTCTTGAAATCTTCAGATCTTGATCTTCTCTTCCTTTTGAGTCTTTGAAATGCAATGATGTTGCTTGTCTTCATGTCATTTCAGCGCTCCCCCTTGAATAAAGCTCTTGGTCTTCAAATCTTCAACGAATCTGTCTTTGAACCGCGAGTAGAATTTGCTTTCAGCTTCAGCTTTAAGAACTTTGTAGAATCGAAATGTTTGAAGGAGGAAATACTGAATTGTAGCGAACACCACTTGATAAGAAGAGATGATCACTTGTAAGCACTTTGATCTTTTTGGATCTCGGAACAGCTCAATCATTCGAAAAATTCGGTCGGCCAACAGTTACTCCCCCTCGGCTTTTGCATGGGGACTTCTTTACTCCCCCTCGGCTTTTGCTAACTCCCCCTCAACTTGATAATCCGTGTCTTTGAATTTGTACCCTTTCTCCCCCTCATGATGAGTAGGAGCATCCGGAGCATCATGCACGTCCAAAGACAATAGTGACGAGTAGCAAAAATATCAGATCAAACAGTAAGTAACCAGAACGGGGTAATCAACTAACACAGAAACACGTTAGTAACTGTTATCACTACAATTTAAAAAATTGTGTGGCCTATGTTCAGAGTTGGCAAAGGTGAATCTCTGATAGGACTTCCAGTTATCACTAAAGAAAATTTAAAAATTTAACTTCTCAAACTGTTCCGGCAATATCACGAAGATATGCAAATGGAATCACAAAGACTCGTGCATGTGTGAAAGAAAATAAATTCTATCTGATTGGCTCAAAAATTGATTTAACTCGGGACGCAAGTTAAAATCAATTGACACAGTGAATAGAATATGAAGTTTGGAGACCCGAGCTAGTGTCTTCCTTTTTCAATATCTAAGACCTCCGAGTGAGGAATAGATAGAGTATGTGCTAAATCTCCGTGAATATATAAAACAAGTATCTGTTGTGAGATACTTGAGTGGATGGGTGGGGTAACACGAGTTATCGACATTGGGTCCATGTCTGTTTCAATATTCATCTCCAAAGAACAAGAATGAATAGATTGTGTGGTTACCCGGATAACTGACTCGGTTTGGTAAGGACCAATATTTCTTTTAAGTCCTGTCACAGCCTCACCATATTCTTTTCCCTCCAAACTCATCTATCATCTAGACCCCTCACTGATGTCTATAATGGATGTGTTTCTTGGGTAGGTCCGTCCGGTTAAGGATAGACCATAGAAACGATGTTAATCCTAACACTCATTTCATGCATCGAGTAAAGCATTTAAGTAAACAGTGAAATACGAGTTCTAAACTGAAATGTTTATAAGTCAACGCATTTAAGAACGAGTCCTGATCTGAGTTGATCAGAAGTCATAACATTTAAGAACGAGTCCTGATCTGAGATGATCAGAAGTCATAAAAATTTTAAGACCGAGTTCTGATCTGAGGTAATCAGAATTCATAGTTGAAATACTAGAATTTCAAAAAACAACATCAAGCGCAAAACATAATGACTCAGTAAGCACAGTGTTTGCAAGAAAGAGACAATGATCAAAAAGTTTAATTGTGAGGAACAAGTCGCAATTAATTTATCAGATAAGAATTGAATCATTGATGTGAACTGATGAACTATGAACACAAAGTGGAATTCAAAAACGAGTGTATTTCCATCGAAAAATCAACAAACATTTGAGACATGGAAATAACTAAATCAAGCAAGTTTTGATCATGGCAATCATGGAAGTTAAAATTAGATAATAACAAACGCAAGTAAGTTATTCATAATGAATTGCCATGGTTTTTGAATTCAGTTAGAGTTCACATACCTTGCATAAGATAGTACTCCCCCTCAAAATTGGCCTAACCTTTGAATGCTCGTCAAGTGAAAAGAATCTTCTAATTTAAATGCACATGACGTTCCTGCAAAACAGATTAGAGGGATTTTGGTATCCATCTTGGGATGGATCCTTGTCGGTTAGATGCCCTATGAGGACCAGGGATACTATAAGTACCGTACCAATGATTAGCACGGTTTTTATTTACAAACTCACTTGTTCCACAATAAGAGCAACACAGCTTCTGTGTAGATAAGCTGATCAGTTTATTAACAGAGTAAATTCGATCAGTTTTCACAAAAGGTTTAGCGTGGAAAGCTGTATTGTTCTTGTCACTTTTAACAGAGACGGATGACTTTGGAGCAGGAGTGGTTCCTTTAACTCTCCACTCCATTTTTACTCTCTTGAAAGATGGATTATCTTTATTATCAACACGAGAATTATTTGATTTGACAAAATTATTTGAAGAACGAATTGTAGAAAAAGAACTTGAAGCATAAGAAGGTTGAACACCTTTGATATTGCTTTCTTCAAGTTTCTTGACTTTAACGGATAAATCATTTCGTTCTTTGAGAATTAAGTCAAATTTATTTTGTAAATCAGATTTAACCATTTGTTCTTTCAAGATCTCGGTTGCTAATCCAGATAATCTCTGTGTAAGTTTAGAAATCTCAGTCCGAAAGATCTTCCTCTCTTTTTCAAAATCATCTTTCAAGCATTTAGCCCTAAAGCCTTCAACTTTCCCTTTCTCAGACTCTTTGATTAGAGCGTCTAATTCGTTTTCCAAATCAGTTATTTTCGAGGAAAGTTCTCCATTCTTTTGAGAAAAAGATTTGCGTTCTATTTCAAACTTCTCTCTTTCTGAAATTAAAACTTTTTCAAAGTCGAAGATCTGTTTTGAAAGTTTTAAGCACATAAGCTCAAGTCTCTTCTTCTCTTCAAGAGATTTGGTTGAAAACCCAGATTGCTTTTGTGTAAGCAATTGTCTTTCCTTTTCAAAGCTTTCTTTCTCCTTTTCAAAAACCTTTTCAAGAGTATTTAGTTTACTTTTAAGCTCAAGGTTTTCACAGTTCAGGAGTTTACCTTTCTCTTCTTCTTCAGCCAGCTTCTCAGAACTAATCCAGATTTGAGATTTCAGCTCCTTTAGTTCTTTGATGTACTTGTTGCACAAATCATCTGCTTGTTTGATATTCTTTTCTTGTGGTTTTACTGGCTCTTTCTCAATCTTCTTGATATTACCTCGTGATGATAAAGCAGATAGCTTCTTTTTCAGCTCGCTGTTTTCAGATTCTAGGATCTTTGCCTTTTCTTCAAGGGATCGAAGATTCTCTTCTTTGGCTTCGAAATCTGCAACTCTTTGTTCAAGTACAGAAGCTTCAGCACTTGTTGATTCACTTTTCTTCAACTCGGCTTCTCTTTCTTTTAACAAGGTCTTTGTGTGATCAACGTAGTAGTCGATTTGCATCTTATAGTGACGAGTGAGTTCTTCTAACCTTTTTATTTTATCTATTGGATTTTCAGGCGTAGAAGAATACAAATCTCGAAGTCTTGACATTGTTACCTGAAAATTTGATCGTTAATCGGTGTTGTTTTGAAGAATAAAACTTGCGGAAGAAAAAATCAAAAATTAAATCAGAAAAAACGAATTTATAAAATAAATTCGTTTCCAAAATATAAAATTTGATTATTAACGGAACGAACGAAATCAAACTTCGATGGTGAAACCTGCGAGAAAAACAAACCACGTTAGATTAAGTACGACAACTAAAATCACATAAAATGATAATAGTCCCTAATAATAGCAAATCGTCGCAAATAATCTCAAACGTCACAAAAAAATTGCAAATCGATCGTTTAAGAAAAATCTCAACTTTCGTTAAAAATTATCAATCATGAGACGTGCGGTAACTCGGGTACCGATCAAAACTTACCAAACACAACTTACCGGATAAATGAGATAAACAAATACTTACCGGGTAAAGTCTGAAGTGACCGGGCGAGAGAGAGAGTCCGGGAGATACTTACCGGACAACAAAAATTGTGACTTACCGGGGAATCGAGAACTTACCGGGTGAAAATGTGTTTTCCGGATGAAATTGGTTGTGACTTACCGGGTGAAAGAGATTCCCGCAAAAATTAACTTACTGGATGGAGATGTATTCAACGATGGAATATTAATAATAACAGAATACATAAAAGAAAAGGGCATGCGATGTTCATACAAAAAAGAAAAAATTATCAATTTATGGCACTAATTAAAACATTTAAGCATGCATTATACCCACAGCAATGCAACGATTTTCAATTTAAAAAAGCATGCAACAGTCAACACTTAGTTGAGATGGTCAAAATGTACGGCTATCCGGAAAATTGATATCATCCGGGAAGATTAGCCGGACAATTAGCCGGAAAGTTGATATTAGCCGGAAAGTTGACAAAAATCAATTTGTCCGGAAAGTGAGTTTTGTCCGGCAAGAGACCAAAATAATACCTGGACACTTTATTTTATCCGGAAAATTTTGTATTATCCGGGTAAATTAAAGCTTTGTCCGGAAAGTGGTGAGAAATAGGAAACTTACCCGGAAACAACGGCTAGTTCAAGAATACGGATCAGGGATCGATAGTGTTGCTTGATTTCACTCCTGTATGGTTAGATTTTAACCAAAAACTCAAAAACAAACACACCCAAATCGATTTCTAAGCAAAATATATCCTATTTTCCAATAACCATAAAAAAATTGAAGAACACCAAAAAACTCAAGATTTGATTTTTAAGTTGCAAGATTAAATCCTTTGAGAATTGATGTAAGCACAGAAGAACAGCAGATGAACGTGAGTAACCAATCGAGATTTAGCAACACAATCTATTCAAAACAATGAAAGAACTTTGCAAACCGATTGAAGAACGATTTTCTTCAAAAAATACTGCACTTTTACGAAAATCTTTTGGATGCCTTCTGGACCTCAAACGATTAATCCAACCGGTCAGAATGTGAAACAAGATGTCCCGAAGCTACTGTCCAAATATCGCGACGATCCGACGGTTCAATCTCCGGGAATAGGCGAAACGACTGACTGTGATTTTCAAGAAAAATCAACTACGAAAATTAAACTTTTTGTCGCTTTCGTTCGATTTCTTTCGTATCTTCAAATCACCGATTCTGCTCTGATACCAATTGTAGAATCCAGATCCGTGCAACAAATGTGAAATCGAAATATTAAGCAATAAGAGCAATGATTTCAACTGGTCATCCATTTCATTAATCTTTCAGAGAGAATTTGCAATACAGTGCTTGAAAGTAAAAGAGATGATTAGCTTGTTTTTCCAAGCTAATCAACATTAAATACAATGGGCCCGTGGTTAACAAGCCCATGGCCCGTTCACTAAAAGGCTCAAAATAAACTATTACAAAACAACCCTTGAACTTTAAATCAACTATTAAAACCTGCCCTAACAAACATATCATACTTCTCCTCTGCCTCCTCAGAACTGAACCTCCTACCAACTCCCTTCTTGGAAACCAATACCACCTCATCATTATCTTCTTCTACAACCTGCTCCTCCTCTATTGCTACATCATCTGTCCTGGCCTCTTTTGTGGCATGCCTTGATGTTGAGGTATGCCCTTTAGAGGCCCTAGTGTTTCTCTTAGTGAATGGCTTCTTGGTAGCAGTAGTCTTGACCCTACCCCCTTTCTTGCTTACACTTTTCTTCTTCTTTCCAACCATGTCCTGTATAGTAGGATCCCCAACCTCCTTCTCTGTATTCTCCCATTCAGATGTGCCCTCTACCACCCCGGTGATGATAATCTCCTCAATATCCCTTTCTTCGTCCTCCCTTCTGGTATGTTCAACATTTTCTTGATTTAAAGGGTCTAATAGACGATCCAGTGCATTATCTTGGAGGATTTGTTGGACATGGGGGTGGTGGTGGTATCGCTGATGTTGTCACAACATCATGATGTGATCATGGTATCTACATGGTAATGTTTTGAGGGATGGTGGTGTTAAACACAGTAGTGTCTAACACATAAACAGGGGATTCTGAGAGTGGCACATTTGTTCTGTTTGGGGAGGGTTGGTTTGTATTTTGCTGTGAGGGTAATAGGTTCATATCAAACCTCTCATGGGTTCTAACCCTCAAAGAATCAGTTTGATATTGAGCATCATGAAAAAACAGAGGAATCCTCCTCTTGGGCCATATGGGTGTTTGGATTGGTGATATTGAGGTCTAAAGAACGTTGGGTAGTCCTTTCTTTGTAGGTCTCGACATTATCAGTGATTGGTTGGTTCTCGGGTTCATTCACAGAGGTTTCACGATCAATGGCTTCTAGAATGGTGTCCTCAGAAGAAGAAGGAGAAGGCGGGGCAGTGGATTTACCTTTCCCATTTCCCTTCTCTTTTTCTGCAATCTTCAGACGTTTGGTCGTTACCGACGAAGTTTCCGGTGACCGAAAAACTACACCAGTCGGCTTCTTCTTCGAAGTAGGCTATTTCTTCTGAGCAGAGGACCGAGTGGTCATTCTTTGGTAAGTAACGGAGGTGGTTTTCTGAGGGGAAGATCCTTTCTTCTCTTCGGTTGCCATGGAAATCGCTGGTGAGAATGGTGAAATACTCAAAACCATCTCTCTAAATGAGAGGGAAGGTGGGGAGTCGGTTTCAAAAAACAAAACCGCCTAAAGTGGTTTTGTTGTATTTTCAAAATGGTTTGCGGTTCTTTTAGTTACAAATGAACTAAAATAAAACCAAATTAATGAAATGGTTAGGGTTTAGATGTGAAATTTGATTCCTTAAAGTAAAAGAGGGTACTTGATGTAGAAGTCTAGGTAAACATGGTCATAATTACTTCTAAGTGTCATGATAACATTAAAAAGTAGTGAAATGACAAATAGTTTTTCAATACCGAGTATTGTATTTTAAAAACCAAATTTTCTTTTAAAACCAAAAGATTCCCTCCTTTAATTTAAAAGAATACATCATAAACCTTATTGTCTTTTTATTTCTTTCTTTTTTTCAAAGATTATTTTTATTAACCAAGACAGTGGGTCCTATCTGAATTCTGCCTCAGTTATGCTGCAACATCTACCATTCTTTCACCCACTTGTGATTTCCTGCACACTACAACACATATTAAATATACATGCACTACAAAAATTAAAAACACTATTTACATATGTACATTGGACTGTTGGGACTCCGTGGACAAAAGGATTATTGAGGTTGGAGTTGCACTACAGAGGTTGACCCTGTAGTTGCTGCAGCATCCAGGTAAGATTTAATCCTTTGTCCGTTGACCTTAAAAGATGATCCACTATTTGGATCAATTAGTTTGACAACTCCATAAGGAAAAACATTTTTGAATTCAAAAGTTCCAGTCCATTTGGACCTTATCTTTCCAGGAAAGAGTTTAAGTCTTGAGTTGAACAACAAAACTTTTTGACCAACATGAAAATTCTTTTGCATAGTCCTTTTGTCGCCATTTTTTGGTTTTATTTTTGTAGATCTTGGCATTCTCATAGGATTGGTCCCTTAGTTCTTCCAACTCACTGATTTGCAATCTTCTTCTTTCACTTGCATCATTAATATTCATGTTAAGGTATTTTAAATCCCAAAAGGTTTTGTGCTCAAGTTCTAATGCCTAGTGACAAGATTTTCCAAAGACAAACTTATAGGGAGACATTCCAATTGGGGATTTATAGGCAGCCCTATGAGCCCAAAGAGCATCATCTAGCTTAAATGACCAATCCTTTCTTGTAGGTTTGACTACCTTTTCTAGAATACTCTTAATTTCCCTATTTGAGAGTTCAGCTAAGCCATTGGTTTGAGGATGGTAGACTGTAGCAACTCCATGACTGATGTTATACTTTTCCAAACATCTTTCATCATTTTGTTCATAAATTGGGTTCCTTCATCACTATTTATGGCCCTAGGTGTGCCACATCTAGTGAATTTGTTCTTGTGAAGAAACTTGACCACTGTCTTTGCATCATTACTATGGCAAGATGCAGCCTCTACCCATTTAGAGACATAGTCTACAACTACCAAGATGTATTGACAGTTTCCATAAATAGGAAATGGTCCAATGAAATCTATTCCCATAACATCAAATAGTTCAACTTCTAAAATGCCATTAAGGGGCATCTCATGTCTTTGGGAAATAGATCCAGTTTTTTGAAATTCATTACATCTTTTAACAAAACTATCAGCGTCATGGAAGAGTGTAGGCCAAAAGAATCCAGATTGAAGTACTTTTGCTGCAGTTCTTTGGCCACCAAAGTGACCACCATATGCAGAAGCATGACAATGCTTGAGCACTACAGGTACATCTTTCTGAGGTATACACCTTCTCAAAATTTGATCAACCCCTAGTTTGAACAAAAAGGGGTCATCCCAAAGGTAATTCTTTGCATTAGAGAGAAACTTTTTCTTTTGGTTCTTGGTAAGTTCAGGTGCAATGATTCCAGCAACCAAATAGTTTGCAATATCAGCAAACTATGGTGCTGTAGCATGATGTTGTAGCCTCAAAAGTTGTTCATCAGGAAAATTTTAATTTATTTCAACAAGAGGTTCTTTTCCTTTTTCAAATCTAGACAAGTGATCTACAACTTGGTTTTCAGAACCTTTCCTATCTATTATTTCTAGATCAAACTCTTGCAGTAACAACACCCACCTAATCAGTCTTGGCTTTGCATCTTTTTTTGAAATCAAATATTTAATGGTTGCATGGTCAGTGTGAACTGTAACCTTGGTCCCTATTAGATAAGATCCAAAATTTTCAAAAGAAAAAACAATAGCCAATAACTCCTTTTCAGTAGTGGTGTAGTTAACTTGTGCTTCATTGAGAGTTTTGCTAGTGTAATAGATAAGATGAAAAATCTTTTCTCTCTTTTGTCCCGAAACTGCACCAACTGCCCAATCACTTGCATCACGCATAAGTTCAAAAGGTTTTGTCCAATCAGGTGTGATTACAATTGGTGCTTAATTTAAAGCTTCTTTTAAAGTTTTGAAAGCTTTCCTACAATCATTGTTGAAATCAAAAGGTTGGTCATGCTGGAGTAACTGACAAAGTGGTTTTGAAATTTTTGAAAATTCCTTTATAAATCTTCTATAAAATCCAACATGGCCAATAAAACTTCTAATTCCTTGTACATTTGTAGGTTCTAGAAGTTTTCAATGACTTCCAGTTTTGCTTTATCAACTACTATTCCTTTGTTTAAAATTAAGTGTCCCAAAACAATGCCTTCTTTGATCATGAAGTGACATTTTTCCCAATTTAAAACTAAATCAGTCTCTTCACATCTTTTAAGACTTTGTTCAAGGTTTTTCAAACATTTTCATATGAAGATCCATAGACATAAAAATCATCCATGAATATTTCCATTGAAGTTTCCAACATATCAGAGAATATGGACATCATGCACCTTTGAAATGTGGCAGGGGCATTGCATAGTCTAAAAGGCATTCTCCTAAATGCAAAAGTACCAAAAGGACAAGTGAAAGTGGTTTTCTCTTGGTCCTCATGTGCTATGGAAATCTGGTTTTAACCAGAATATCCATCCACAAAACAGTAATATTCTTTACCTGCAAGTCTATCCAACATTTAGTCAATGAAAGGCAATGGAAAATGGTCTTTATGAGTTGCTTTGTGAAGCTTCCTATAGTCCATACAGATTCGCCATCCTGACAGTACACTAGTTGGGATCAACTCATTCTTTTCATTCTCAACAACTGTCACACCTCCCTTCTTAGGGACACATTGAACATGACTTACCCAAGAACTACCAGCTATAGGGTAAATAATTCCAGCATCTAACCACTTAAGTATTTCTTTCTTGATACTTCTTTCATCACATGGTTTAGTCTTCTTTGTGGTTCTACAGATCTGAAGTCTTTTTCCTCTAAAATGACTTTGTGCTGACAAATTGATGGAAAAATGCCTTTTAAGTCAAAAATTGTCCAACCTATGGCCTTGGTATGGGCTTGAAGTACTTTCACCAACTGTTCTTCTTGTTCTTGTTCTAAAGAGGCAGAGATAATTACAGGTAATTTGTCTCCATCTCTTAGAAAAACATATTTGAGATGAGCAGGAAGTTGTTTTAATTCAAGGGTTGGTGGTGTTTTAATTCATATGCTGCAAGCCTGCAACAACAGGCTGCAACATGCTAGTAGATTGGTGGTCATCAATATCCTCTAAATCATCATCATATTCCTCATCTTCTAGGTCATCTACATTCAAGTCATCTTCCTCAAGCTCATCATCCTCATCTAAAACTTCCTCTAAAGTCTCATTATGATACAAGGATTCTATAGAGCTTAGGCGATAGCACTCTTCTTTCTCATCTGAGTATTTCATGGAATTAAAGACATTGAAGGTGGCATTTTGGTCTTGAACTCTCATGGTCAATTCTCCTTTTTAGACATCTATGAGGGTTCTACTAGTGGCTAAGGATGGCCTTCCTATCAAAATAGGTGTGTCCTTGTCAGCTTCAAAGTCTAAAATAATGAAATCAGCAGGGAATATGAATTTATCTACTTGGACCAACACATCTTCTATCTTTCCCTTAGGGTAGGCTATGGAGATGTCAGCTAATTGTAAGTTAACAGTTCTAGGTCTAGCCTATCCTATTCCATGTGTGTTAAAAATGGACAAGGGCATGAGATTGATGCTAGCACCAAAATCACATAAAGCTTTTCCAACCTATTTGCCTCCTATAGAACAGGAAATTGTGAAACTACCTAGGTCTTTCTGTTTAGGAGGGTGTTTGTTGGTCAAAAGGGCACTACAACCTTTAGTCAAGGTCACGGTCTCATATTCAATCAGTTTCTTTTTCTTGCTTAAAATATCCTTAAGGAATTTGGCATAAGTAGGCATGCTCTCAATCGCTTCAACTAAAGGGATCTTGATATGCAATTGCTTGAACACATTTAGAAACTTCTTGAATTGTTCCTTTTCCTTTTCATTCCTCATCCTCTAGGGGTAAGGAATATAAGGTGGAACAGGGGTGACAACAACCTTTTTAGGATCAGAAGTGGATGGAACAATAGGTATGACTTGTTCAGTTGTTGTTTTTGGTTTTTCAGTTCAGTTAGTGGATGTTGCAGCATCTGTTGTAGCATCAACTGCAGTTGGTTTCTCTTTCTATTTACCAATAGGGAGGTAACAGAGGCAAAGTCAAACTTATCTGGTTTTGACACAGGCTCAGAACTTGGGTTGGGTCTAAGGACTATATCAGAAGATGGAACAATGATAGGGGGTACCTTTGTAACATCTTGTCCTTTGTCTGTGGTACTGACAGTCTGGGGTTCTTTCGGTATGGTATTCACTAAGTCCTTTCCACTCCTAAGGGACACAACCTTCACTTATTCTTTGACTATGTTCTTAGGAGTCTCAGTATCACTAGGTAGAGTTCCAGCAGGTCTGTTTCTCAACTCAGTAGCAATCCTCCCAATTTGAGTTTCCAAAGCCCTTAAGGATGTGTTTTGATTATTCATTGTTGTGTTTGTGTGATTGATGAATCCTTTCAATACTTATTCCAAAGAAGCCGGTGATTCACCTTGTTGATTTTGTCTTCCTTTGTTAGACTGCTGATTCTGTAGGTTATTAGATTGTTTTTGAAAATTTCCACTTCTTTGTTCTTGTGCATCAGATGGGTTCAAACATGAACTATGCCAAGAGAAATTGGGATGGTTCTTCCAATTTGAGTTATAGTTATTTGAAAACCGATCGTTTCTGTTTTGCACAAAGTTTACAGATTCAGTGTTTTGATCACATTGGTCATAGGTATGTGGTCCACTACAGAGTACACATTCGTCAGGCAGATATTCAGAAGTAGATGTTGCAGCAACAGTGCCAGATGGACCAAACATGTTTTTATCATGTTGCTGAGTGCGACAAGTTGTATAGTAAGAGCAGTGTAATTGTCTACTTCATGAATACCTGCAACCTTTTTAGGTACTATTGCACGTGAATCAGACCATTGACCATTGTTACTTGCAATCTTTTCCTATATAGCCAATCCATCATTATACGTACTAAGAGTGAAGGCACCTCCTGCAGTAGCATCAAGCATTCCTTTAGCAGTGGTACTTAAACCATTGTAGAATGTTTCTAGTTGTATGCAGTAAGGTATGCCATGGTGAGGGCATTTCCTTAACAGATCCTTAAACCTTTCCCAAGCATCCAGAATTGCTTCATCGTCCACTTGTCAAAACATGCTTATTTCATTTTTGGACTTGGCATTCCGTGTTGGTTGAAGATATTTTTTCAAAAACTTTTCAGCCATATCATTCCAAGATTCAACAGATTTAGGTTCTAAAGAATTAAACCATGACCTTGGTTTATCTCTGAGTGAAAAAGGAAATAACTTCAGCCGTAAGGCATCATCAGTTACTCCACTGAAATCAAAACAATCAGTGATTTCCATAAAATTTTAATATGCAAATGAGGCTCCTCAGATGGTAGGCCTGCAACTGTCCACTAGATTGTAACATATTAAACATACTAGTTTCAGTTCAAAGTGCGCACATTCCAACTGTGGTCTAACTATGCCATCATGCAACTTATCAAGCATGGGCATAACATAGTCCATAATCCTTTCCTATTCAGAGTTTGCAATATTGATGATGATTTATGGTTTAGGACTTTGATGGGGTCCATATTCAGGGACATCCATTTCAACAGTTTAAAATTTTGGTGAGAACGTTCTTTGTATCCTTCTCCTTCTACGAAATGTTATTTCAATGTCAGGATGAAGTTCAAATATGTCACCGTGAAACAAACGTGGCATGCAACCTAAAATTCTTTAACAAGTTAACTAGAAAAATCAGATTAATAGTGACTTAAGAAAATACTTCTTTTGGCTTTGTCCCCGGCAACGACGTGGTCTCTATGAAATATATCACTAAAATCAACAATTTAATAGCATACAAGTATACATGCCAAACCAGTATCGTTTTGAAAACAAGTAATAAAGTGGTACTAAGTACCGAATATCGATCCCACGGAGATAAATAAAGCAAGCAGTTAATCTTGGCCAAACTTAAAATATGATTTCAAGAACAAAATTCGAAGGAATAATCTTTATTTGAAAATGGTTGTAAAATAGTAAAAGAAATGCAAGGGTGTAAGTTCTGGCTGGATTACAACAACAGTGTGCTTAGGTAGGTTGCTACAGCATAGGCTGCAACATTAGTTCTCAACCTTACTACTGGAATGATCAGCCCCTTTTCAAGGTTCAAATAAGACTAGCTACTGGCAGTACCACGCATTCGGGTAACCCAACCAATGTAGTACAGATCTTACAGATTTTCCATATAGTTCACAATTTTATAAGTATTTATATTATTACACTTCAGAGTTCTAAAGTTTACGTTGGCTTGCATTCAAGTCCAACTCATCTAAGTAGAATAACATACGTCACCTTGTCAAGAAAACTACTTAGATGAAACTTTGAGATAAGGGATGAATAGTAAAGATAGTTGTATCTAAGATAGTAAACATACGTCACCTTGTCAAGAAAACTACTTAGAAAGCAACCTTCCACTACACACCAGCTTTTATCTCCCAACCGTTACTTACACTCAAGCTAGGGGTATTAGCCCATCATCGCTCTAAGATACATACAAAACATGGTGATCAAACAGAAATGTAACTATTAAGAACAAATATGTACCAGCGATTTTAGATTAAAGCATAAAAAGATAACAATTGCTTCTAAGTAGCTTGATGAACTACTTACCTAGTTATCTTGTTAGAAGAAACTAGAAGTACAAAATAAAGTAACTAGGAACTAAAAGTAACTTACACTAGGCAAGGAAAGGTGTACAAAATAACCAGGAGTTAAGCTCCTATTTATACTAAGGGGGAGGATCTTATGTCAACACTACAAGTACAAAAATTCCATTAACCAATGGTTATTACCCAAAGGCTAAAGGGTTTACAAGATGCTTTTCTTAAGGTAGCCTCCTCCACGATGTTATTCCCTAAAGATTCCATGTCTTCCGGCTTACAAGAAGGGCTGAGGTGGTGGCCACAAGATTCCCTACCAAAAAGTTTATGAAGTGAAGTCTTTGACTTCTCAGGAACTGCGATCCATGTTGTAGCATCTTGTTGCAGCATACCAAACTGTTAAATTTTCCACAAAATAAGCACAAACATAACTCATTCCTCCTACTTAGCTCCAAACTACAATAAAGGATAAAATCAAACTAAAAGACTCAATTATGGTGATTGGGAAACTAAAATAGGATTAAATGACCAGAAAATAAGTGCTTAGAATGTGATAAATTATGCACTTATCAATTATCATTGAAAATCCATTGTCATCAACCAATCTAACCATTTTTCTACAAAAACCCAAATAACCCAATCTAGATTAAAATCAAAGTACGAGAGATAGTATAAGCGGTTACCTAGAAGAATTGGTGCAGAAACTAACTCCAAATCCAACAATCCTTGATTCCTTCCAATTGCAATATCGATCACTTCACCAAGTTCCTCTCTACGCTCTTCAAGCCTCCACTTGCACCCAAAATGACATAAAATAGAGTTTTAGGGTTTTTATTACTTTTCTTTATTGCACAATGGCCCCTTTTCTTTTATTTGTACTTAGACCCTTTTCTTTGATACATGAAACGTCGGGTGAATACCCCGCAATTATTCGGGCAATTCTAACTTATATCCAACCTCTCCGACCCGTTCTATTATGGTGAAAGGCCCCACATACCTAGGCCTTAACTTTCCTTTCTTTTTAAAGCGAACTATGCCCTTCCACGACGAAACTTTTAGCATTACGTTGTCTCCCACTTTAAATTCGATCGGTTTCTTTATTTGTTTGCGTACATCATTTGGCGGTCTTGAGCCGCTCGTATCTTTTCATGAATTAGATTAATCTTATCGGCAGTGATCAGCCATATTTCTTGTCCCGCCAATTTCCTTTCTCCCACTGCGTTCCAACACAACGGTGTCCGACACTTGCATACAATACCTTGAACGGTGTTGCTTGGATACTGGCGTGATAGTTGTTGTTGCATGAAAATTCTATTAAAGGTAGGTGCACTTCCCACGAACCCTTAAAGTCCATCACGCAAGCTCGCAGTATATCCTCCAACGTCTGTATAGTTCTCTCGCTCTGACCATCCGTCTGAATATGGTAGGCGGTGCTCAACTTGTGTTTTCTTTTTGTAGACTTTTCCAGAACGATGACGTGAACCGACTATCACGATCAGAAACTATGGACCGTGACACTCCATGTCTCGGCACAATTTCATCAATATATAACTTGGCTTATTTCTCTAACGAATACTTCTCATTAATCGGTAATAAGTGAGCTGACTTGGTAAGATTGTCCACTATTACCCAGATGGCATCCTAACCTTTCAGTGTTCTCAGCAATTTTGTGACAAAGTCCATTGTGATGTTGTCCCACTTCCATACTGGTATTTCCAAGGATTGAAGCTCTTTGTACAGTCGTTGATGCTCTGCTTTGACTCCCAAACAAGTCATACATCGTTCCACAAAATGAGTGATGCCCTTCTTCATCCCTGGCCACCAATAAAACTGCCTCAAATCTCGATACATTTTATTCGTTCCCGGATGTATCGAGTAACGAGACTTGTGCGCTTCCTCCAACACACTCTTTCGTAAATCTCCTACCTTAGGAACCCACACCCAGTTCTCTAGGCACCTCAATCCGTTACCGTTGACACTTAGCGAGGATACAATCCCGACGATCCTCTCACTTTTTACGTTTCCTTCCAATAAAGCTTCTTCTTGAAACTTTTTAGTCTCTTCAAGAAGATTGGAAGTTGCCTCAACTCTATAGGCCACCACTTTGGTCGATTCTCCTCGTTACTTCCGACTCAAAGCGTCGACAACCACATTTGCTTTACCTGGATGGTAAATGATTTCACAGTCATAATCATTCAGTAGTTCCATCCACCTTTTCTATCTCATGTCCAACTCCTTCTGATCAAAGAGGTGCCTCAGACTCTTGTGATCAGTGTGGATTTGACATTTAACTCCATATAAGTAATGTCTCCAAATCTTTAAAGCAAACACTATTGCCACTAACTCCATATCATGCGTAGGGTAACTCTTCTCGTGACCTTTCAGTTGACGAGACGTGTAGGCGATCATCCTTACATTTTGCATAAGCACACATCCTAATCCTAGTTTAGATGCATCGTTATAGATCATGAATCCTTCATATCCATTGGGTAATGATTGGATCAGTACACTACTCAAACTTTCTTTCAACTTACTAAAAGAGGCCTCCTGAGCCTCGGCCCATACGAACTTAACATTCTTCCTTGTCAAAGAGTCAAAGGCGTGCCTATCCAAGAGAAGTCCTGAATTAACTTTCGGTAGTAGCCCGCTAGACCAAGGAAGCTCCTCACTTCCGCTGGTGATCTCGGTGGTTCAGAGTCCTTAATCGCCTCGATCATAGCCGGGTCTACCTTGATACCGTCCTCTGACACTACATGTCCTAAGAACTGGACTTCCCTCAACCGGAACTCACAATTTGAAAATTTAGCATACAACTTCTCATGCTTCAATAACTCCAATACTGCATGAAGGTGCTTCTTGTGGTCACTCCGCGATTCGGAGTATACGAGGATGTCATCGGTAAAAACAATTACGCACTTATCAAAAAGAGAACTACACACTCAGTTCATCAAGTCCATGAATATCTCCGGGGCCTTAGTCAAACCAAAGGGTAGGAACTCATAGTGCCCGTACCTCGTGCGGAAAGCGGTTTTAGGCACGTCTTCCTCCCTTACTTTTAACTGGTGATAACCTAACCTCAAATCTATCTTCGAGAAGAAACTTGCACCTTGTAGCTGATCGAAGAGATCATCGATCCTTGAAAGCGGATACTTGTTCTTGACAATCACCTTGTTGAGTTCTCGATAGTCTATGCACATCCGCATAGACATATCCTTCTTCTTAAAAAAGAGTACTGGCTCCCCAAGGCGATGAGCTAGGGCGTATGAAACCCTTTTTGAGCAACTCCTACAATTGCGTCATCATTTCCTTCATTTCTGCCGGTGCTAAGCGGTAGGGGGCACGTGCTATTGGTGTTGCCCCGGGCATAAGTTCAATCCTAAACTCTACTTGACGATCCGGGGGCAAACTTGTCAAGTCATTGGGAAACACCTATGGGTACTCATTCACTACAGGCACATCCTCTACCCCTTTATTCTTCTTCTTGGCATCTCACACGTATGCTAAAAACCCAAGACATCCCTTCCCCAAACATCGTCTAGATTTCACCATGGAAATTAAACACGACATCTTATCCCGAAGATCACCATAGATTACCGCTTCCTTAATGTCGTGTAAGGTGATGCGGATCAACTTCTTATTTCACACGATGTTAGCATCGTTATTTGCCAACCAATTCATACCTACTATCACGTCAAACTCTCCCATACCCATCGGGTATAAACACAGTGGGAATAAATGCCCATCAATATCAATACTACTCCCCTCATAAACTTCCCCCACCAAGACTCGACTATCATCCGCTACTTCCACCTCAAACCCATAATTTATCTTCTTAGGTTTCACATGCAATTTTCGAATAAAATTCGGTGACACAAAAGAACGATTTGCGTCCGAATCAAACAACACTCTAGAAAGAGTCGAGTCAATGAGGAAAGTACATGTCACCACCTCCGGTGTATCCACCGCTTCCTCTATCGACATGTGGAATGCCCTCGCCTTTGCGCCAGCCAGCTTTGTTTTCCTTTCTTCGCTCCTTCCTCCATTACCACCACCATAACCACCTAAAAATCCTTTCTTAAATTACGGGCAATCCGTCATGATGTGATTCGGCAAACCACATTGGTAACACGATCTTGGACTATGGAAATCCTGTGCCAAGTGCCCTATTTTCCCACAATTATAACACCCCTCCTTATCCATCAATCATTCACCTTGGTGCATTCGATTACACTTACTACAGGGTTTCTCTTCTGACTTTGGCCCCACATGCAGCTCGGGTTTAGAAGCATTTGGCCTCTTAGCCTCACGACTGTGCCTATCCCATTTTCGTTTGTCTCCAACCCTCTCCGTCATCTGTCGGTTCTTTTCTTTCTCTATAAGTTCTGCCACACCTACCGCCGCTTGGAAAGTAGCGGGTTCTCTTATCTGAACGAACTCCCTCACATTGCTCTTCAACCCCAAACATATCTCTCTATGCATCGCCCCTCAATAGGCACATATAATGCTGCAAATCGTGCTTTTTTGATAAACTTGGAGGTGTACTCCTATACAGACATGTTTCCTTTCTCTAACCCCAAAAATTCCTCTTCCAGTTTCTTAACCGCTGCCAGGGGACAAAACTGAGCCTTAAACCTTTTGGTGAACGACACCCAGGTTGTCGTCTTGGCCACTTCGGATCCTCGACCACCAACCTCTACATCCCACCAGAAAATAGCCTCTGACTTCAACATTGACATAGCAAACAACACTTTATCCTCCTCAATGCAATTTCTTGTGTCGAACGCCAACTCCATTTCTGAGATCCATCTCACAGCTAGAACTGGGTTGCACTCCCCATTGAAAGAAGGAGGCTTGCATGATGCGAACGTCTTAAAGGTACATCCCTTTGTCGACTTAGGTTCACTTGGCACCACCGGGGTCAATTGAGAGTGGCCACCTACTTCGGTTGTGGGTAGGCTAGACACCTCAAACCCCGTCTCATTTCCACTCTTAGTATGACCATCAGACCTCGTTTGACGATCGAGTAATGCTTGCAGAGTCTCTTGCAACTTCCTCATTTCAGTAGTAAACTTTTCCTCGGTCAAGAAAGCTTGGGTGCGGTCTCGACCACGACCCTTACCGCTAGCTGGTGTGGAACTATTTTGGTGTGACAACTCACGTTCCTTGGGAGCATCAGCGGAACAACCTGTGCCTTTTTCTGCCTCGAGTTACCACCGTGGCACCGCCTGCCTGGGTGGTAGCTCGTCGGGGTGCCTCCCCTTTCCATCTTCCGCGACCTCCGCCCCTTCCACGGGTGGCCGCCTTCCTTAGAGGATTCACTCGTCCATCCTCCAAAACCTCTTCCACATGAACAGCCTCCACAACCGGCACTACTTCTTCAACTGGCACTGACCTACTTCTTAGAGTTCGTTCTGACATAGTTTCTTACTCTTACACACATAAATAAACAACTTAAGATAACAACCCAAGAATAAGAAGGCAGAATAAGCACATAGATGTACATGTACATTCGCAATTACACTGGCCAGATGTAATCTCGAACTTACCTTACATGACAGTCCTCACTACCCTATCATTCATGTCCCTGACAACGTTTCTACTAAGGTCTTCCTAATCTTCAACTATCTTTCCTAAGCCTACAATTTAAGCCTGGCCCATCCGGTCACCTAGTTCTCTTAAACTATGCCTCTATTACCAACTGTAACAACCCAAAAACCAGATATAAAGCATACAACAATAATATAAGTATCACGCCAAACTACCCCAAAATAAGAAAACTACTATAACCACAACTTCCGAAATAAGGTTTGCGGAAAATCAACCTATTACACAGCTAAGAAATTTACTAAATAAAGTCTGGTATACTAAGAAAATAGGCAAAATTATCTTCTATCCATCGCTCCAAGCTTACATCTTTTCTTTGCCCTTGCCCGAGCCTCCTACTAAATGCTTCCCTAAAAATGGTTTAGTTTTTGAAAAATAAGGGTTAGACCATAAGGTCTAGTGAGTTCCCTCTAAGAAAACATCCACACCGTAAACGATATTACAACAATGTAAAAACATTTATAATAAAAATTAACCTGGGCATTTTAAACTTTCAATTTCAAGAACTATACGTGAATATGGCACACTTAAGTCACGCACACCTGTGACAACGTGTCTGGCTTACACTGCCTTACTGGGTCACACATCCCATGGCATAAACGAGACACACCCTCCGGTATGAGCACTGGAGGGACACACCCCCCTACTTCGCCATAACACGTCTACTTCCAATGTATGCATACAAATAATTCGACTTCCCCAACATATAAAAAAACACGCAATTTGATATTAAAATAAAGCATGCAGTTTCAAACATCTCATGCGTAGAATTTTATGCATAAGTCAACACATTTTCAGTTAGAAAGACTCACATGTTGTCCTTGCTTAGGTCTCCTCACTTACGCCTCTGATCTCTAAACGGAACACCTACAAAAATAACGAGGAAGATAAGTCACCTGAATAATCCTTATCGATTACTCTCAACTCTTACTCACCCCAAAAGCTTACTTTGCAACTCACCCGGGGAATGAAGTCAGCCAGAACACAAAGTGCTCTCGGATAGCACAGTCCGGATAACAGTCTGGTTACCTACTTTCAGGACACTTTCCTAATTACTTTCCTGATAACTTCCCTGAGAAAACTTCATAAAACTTCCCTCATAACATCCCTAATAAAACCTCCCTGATAACTTCCTTGATAAAACTTCCCTGATAATGTCCCTGATAAAACCTTCCTGATAACTTACCTGATATAATTATCCCGGTAACTTCCTTGATACTTCCCTGATAGAACTATCCGGGTAACTTCCCTAATACTTGCCTGATAGAACTATCTGGGTAACTTCTCTGATAGATTTATCCAGGTACGAGGTTTTATCGAACAAAATACCCAGAAACTTCCCCACCCGTTCCACAATTTGATTTTAACCACTTTTAATGAAATAATTTCATTTCTAAACTTTCTTAACACTACAAAACTCGATAATCCCAACATTATCATCGAAAATCCATTGTTGAGGTTCCCAGATTAGTGCAATATGAATAAAATTAATCAACAATCAATAACAAAGTATGAATCAATGTTGTCATCCATACGATTATCATTCAAAGGTAATTCGTTCAGAGAGTTTTACAATGATAGAGTATAATGAACAATTAACCTACAAACTAGGTTTTAGCAAAGTATTTATACCTATTTAAGGTATTTACAAAATACACCCTTGAACTTCCATTCAACTAACATTTTCACCCTAACAATCTCCCCCTTTGAATTGAAGTTCAATGTCGCGCCAGTTCGGAACATATCTTTTTCGGATGGCAAAAAGGATTACAAATCTTCTAATGGATTTGCGGAACTGGAGCCAGTCTTCAACTAACTCCAAGGCTTCTTGGGCATTCAGCCCTTTAAGACTTCCCATAAACGCCTTCGGGATCTGCTCTTCCTTAGCGATAATCTTTTTCAGCATTTGTCTGACCATCATCAAAGTTCCATCGCAGTAACGATTAACTTGACTGAATCTAAGATTTTTTTTTCACCTTGAGCGTTGAGGTAGATGATTCCAAATTCTGGTTCGAACAACATCGTGTTTACCGGGTAAATCTTCAATTTTGGAGCCTTCTGATCGGGTTTAAGCAAATTTATCTTCTTCGACCTGTTTTTGATTCCCATATGAAAATATGTGATGTATGACAAGGAGATAGAGCACTTCAAGAATCGTTTTACGGCTTCAAGTGCCTTGGTGACGTGGAGAGGTCTGATGGTTCTGGTTCGTAGATCTCTTAGAATGTCGTGAAAATCATTCAATCGCAGATTTTTTAAATCAGCTTCAGAGAATGTCCAGTCCTTCCCGTCTTCCTTTGTAACGGTGAAGATTTTATACCATACTTTCAGAATACGACCTGACTGAATGTTGGTAATCTTGGTTATTCTATGCTTAGTTCTGACATTCTTGACTGACTGACACCGTTTCATAATCTCCAGATACTGCATTCGGCGAGTGACATCAAAAGTAGATATTTTGTGGCACAGAACAGGGTCGAGAGGTTATAACCGGTGAACAAATAGATTCTTCAGGGAGTCTTCTAGACATGGAATTAGAATAATGATCATTTCCTATTTTACTGGCTGTTTGGGTTGATTTGATGTTGATTCGGGTTGAGGAGATGTTGGGTGAACTGGTTCGGAAGTTTTAGGCAGATCAGGGATAGTAGATTGAGTACTCTGAACGTCTTGAAGAAGATACTGATCATAATCTATGTCTTCATCGGCTGCGGTTGGGAAGATCATGTCGACCTCGGAGTTGATTGAAGTGAATGCCTTTTCGTGCCATAAGTTTTCGGTTTCCGGGTCGATCTCTGATTCTGGGTCGATGATTTCTAGTGCGGGTCCCTCCATAGCTGTGAGTTCGATTAGTTGGTATTTTTCTCCCTCGGACTTTTCAACCGTTGGGTCTTTTTTTTAAATAAAGGAAAACATTCATTAATGAACGAGACTACAAGGAGTGTTAATATGATCAGACAAAAACCTAGGAAGATTTAACAGGGTAGTATGACTAGGTAAGTCATGAGCATTCCTAGCAATGGTGTGAGCCTTAGCATTAGCTTGTCGTTGAACAAAGTTTATGGTGAAACCGCTTGACTGGGATAGAAGAGATCTGCACCGAGCGATGAGAGACCCGAATTCCGAGAGATCATCCATATCAGTTTTAATAGCGTCGACAACCAGTTTGGTGTCAGTTTCGAAAACGACCCGATTGTGGCCTTGTGCCAAAACCAAAACAATCGCATACTCCAGGGCCATAGCCTCACATTCCTTAACAGGGGGTGCACACATCAAATGTGGAATGTCATTTGATAATAGAACCATGGTGGTCACGGAGGATCGCCTAGAGCCCCATTGGTTTTAGGCGGAGAAAATCATGGCATCGACGTTACATTTAAGGAAACCCGTAGGGGGAACGTGCCAGAGGTTGCAATCGGCTTGTGCAGCTGGGTCGAGGGCATTAGCCTGCAGCCTATTAACCAAGAGCCATTCCGAGCGGGTGTTGATAGCGTGACGGGCTGCCCACTTCGGTAATTTGACCGCACCATTAATCCATCCATCGTTCTGAAGTTTCTAAATGCTCCACAAAATCATCATAATGATGTCACGAAAAGAATCGGTGTTGTCATTTAAGCACGTAGTCAAAAAAGAAGAAGAGTCCTCCGAAAGGTCCGTAAATGAGTCGATACGGTCCCACAAATTTGCTTTCTTCCAAACCTTCATGGAGACCAGGCAACCGATAAAAAGGTTCCAATTGTTTTCCAGGTTGGATCCTCAAAGGGCACAAAGACTCGAGACGGTGATGCCCCATTTTTGAAGGTTCTCCCGGTGGGGGAGGACATCGTTACCCAATCTCCAATTAAAACTTCTAACTTTATGTGGGATTTTGGCCTTCCAAATAAGACTTCACTTAATACCGAAGAGAGGAATGGGTGGGTTGTGGTCGAAGTTCATCAAGAGTTTATAACCACTTTTAACCGAGAAGACGCCGTTATGGTTTAAATTCCAAATCAAACGGTCCCGACCCCCGCGAAAATGAGGGATCTTAAGAATCTCCCAACGGTCACAGTTAGAGAAAGTTTGAAGAAGACGAGCATGATCCCACCCGATTGAGGTAGAAGAGAAAAGATGGCAAACCCGAAGGTCATTGTCAACGGGATTCGTTGGACTTTCCACCCAATAATTGTTATCGTCGCGAAGCCACGGGTCTTTCCAAACGGAGATGGACTCCCCATTGCCGACTTTCCATCTATAGCCTTTTTTTAAAACCTTGTGAGCACTCCAAATACTTCGCCAAACTAAACTTAGGTTATGGCCCAAATTTGCATCAAAAAAATTCCCCTTGGGATAATATTTGGCCTTGAAAACGCGACTTACCAAAGTATCCGGATAAGAGAGAAGTCTCCAACCTTGCTTCCCCAACAAGGCAATATTGAAGGCCGAAAAGTTACGGAAGCCAAGGCCCCCAAGGTTTTGAGGAGTACAAAGATTTTCCCAAGATAACCAATTAATGGAACGGGAGCCATCTCTTTTAGAACTCCACCAAAAGGTATTAAGAAGGAGATGAATGTCCTTCAAGAGGGACTTTGAGAGCAGGAACACACTCATAAAAAAGACTGGGATGGCTTGGGCCGCCACCTTAATAAGCGTGAGTCTCCCCGCACTCAAGATCGGTTTATGACGCCATTTGACAAGGCGTTGCCAAATTTTGTCCTTAATATGGCGGAAAATGGCTTTCTTATTTCGGCCAATCAAGGATGGAAGACCCAAGTACTTTCCGGGTAAATCTTCAATTTCGTTTGACCATCATCAAAGTTCCATCGCAGTAACGATTAACTTGATTGAATCTAAGAAATAAAATTTCACCTTGAGCGTTGAGGTAGATGATTTGAAATTCTGGTTCGAACAACATCGTGTTTACTGGGTAAATCTTCAATTTTGGAGCCTTCTGATCGGGTTTAAGCAAATTTATCTTCTTCGAATTGTTTTCGATTCCCATATGAAAATCTGTGATGTATGACAAGGAGATAGTGCATTTCAGGAATCATTTTACAGCTTCAAGTGCCTTGGTGATGTGGAGAGGTCTGATGGTTCTGGTTCGTAGATCTCTCAGAATGTCGTAACAATCATTCATTCGTAGATTTTTGAAATCAGCTTCAGAGAATGTCCAGTCCTTCTCGTCTTCCCTTGTAATGGTGAAGATTGAATACCATACTTTTAGAATACGACATGATTGAATGTTGGAAATCTTGGTTATTCTATGCTTAGTTCTGACATTCTTGACTGACTGACACCGTTTCATAATCTCTAGATACTGCATTCGGCGAGTGTCATCAAAAGTAGATATTTTGTGGCACAGAACATGGTCGAGAGGTCATAACCGGTGAACAAAGAGATTCTTCATGGAGTCTTCTAGACAAGGAATTAGAATAATGATCATTTCCTATTTCACTGGTTGTTTGGGTTGATTCGATGCTGATTCGGGTTGAGGAGATGTTGGGTGAACTGGTTCGAAAGTTTCAGACAGATCAGGGATAGTAGATGGAGTACTCTGAACGTCTTGAAGAAGATATTGATCATAATCTATGTCTTCATCGGTTGAGGTTGGGAAGATCATGTAGACCTCGGTGTTGATTGCATTGATTGCGTTTTCGTGCCATAAGTTTTCGGTTTCCGGGCCGATCTCTGATTCTGGGCCGATGATTTCTAGCGTGGGCCGCTCCATAGCTGTGAGTTCGATCAGTTGGTATTTTTCTCCCTCAAGCTTTTTAACCGTTGGGTCTTCTTCATCTGAATTATCCATGTCAACTACCATGTCGACCAAACTTAACTTATTATGTGGTTCAACCTACTCTTCGGTGGTTGCCACAGTCGATGGTTCCGGTTGAACCTCTGATGTAGTGTCGACATCGACTGGCTCAGACTCGGATAGGCGTTGGCGCTTGTTCTCCCCCTCACGGTGATCAGGATCATCCTGGTCATCTTGCGTGCGCTTGAGTACGTGAGACAGACCTTTACATGTGTTCTCAAGATTTGTGACCCGTTCGGATAGAGTTTCAAGAGTATGTTGTACATTCCGAAGAGTCAAGTCAATTTGGTCGAGGCGGGTGGTGAGTTGTGGTAGTTAAGACGATGCCTGGGTGCGTAGTAAGGACAACAGATCGACTTCAGAAGAGTAATATGTGTTGGATTGTTGAAGCAGCTTGTCTAGGAGCATGGCTTTAAGATCATCCACGGAGTGTGAGCATTGAGCAGACTCAGGGTGAGGTGGTGGATGTGTTGTAGCAGTTTCGTCTTCGAACACTTTCTCCTTTCCTTTCAGCAAACTTCTGATTTCATCCAACTCTGCTTTGAAGTCCTTGGTCAACTCGGCTTGGACATCTTTTAAGGTGATGTCCACGTATTTCCTTGAAACGAATTCCGATAAGCTAACACTGGGATCACATAGATTACCCGTTGAGGTAACTGTTGTTTAATCAATAGTAGTACCACCTACGTTCACGGTTGGCGTGATGATAGCTGTGGTAGGACATCCACCCGATCCTCGTATTCCACCAAGTGGTAGAGATACTCCGGGTGTTTTGATCGGATCACTTATATCACCGATAGTAGCAGTAGTTGATGATAGTGTCCTAGTGAAAGAAAATATTTCATCAATTGGTCCTAGACTCGATTGTGCATTGAAAAAAGTCGAGAACGGGGGCAATTGTTCTCTTATTTCAATACCGAAGCTCTCCAAGTGAGAGAACGGTAGATTATGTGCTAAATCCCTGTGTGAAGTTGAAACAAGTGACTGGTGAGAGTCACTTTAGTGGCTAAAGGGGTCGTGCAACTGCGTCGTTAGGTCCACGATGTCTTCTTCAATATCACGTCCCAACGAATGAGACGGAATAACAGATGTGGCTACGTGGCTTACACTGGCTCGGGATAACTCACGCGTTTGTTTTTCTAATAAGCTCGCTCTCTCATTGTTTCTTTTTGACCTTCATTCTCTCCCTCTAGCACTTTGTTTATTTTCGACTGTATCTCTCTCCGCTCTCTTTATAACTGTCGTATTAGACTCGGGTTCACAGGTGGCAGAGGGTGTGGTTGAGGTGGATGGAGATTCGTCGATAAGAGGTGGACGACTTCTGATACGAGGTGGTATTTAGGCTAGGCGAATGGCTTTGTTGGTGTCAGAGTTGGTGCTTTAAGTGTCAGACGAGGAATGTCTGATTAGGGGTGATTGTTGTTCATTGGTTTTTGTCGGCGTCTCTTTCGAGGAGAGGGTCATTTATTACCAGAACCTCGTGTAGAATAGTCGACGGTTCGGTAGTTTGTATAGGTATGGTGCGGCTGGTTAAAGTTGTGATTGAGGGATGGGGTTGTTGGCTTGTGGATGTATAGGGTCGGTTGTATTGGCTTGTACCGACGCGCAAGTCTACAGCACCTCCCGCTCCTGTTCCCTTCCCACATTTTCTGTCATCGCACCCGTTTGGGACCCCCAGCTACCCAAACTCTCCCTCCTCGAGTTCTCGGACCCTCACGTCTCTCGGGTCTTGCTCGTTGGTGAGGTCTCTCTGGCTCTGGCTGGACCATAGGAGCGTCGAGTCCTAACTCATGCCTATATGCTAACACACTCGGTGCTGTAGGACTTACGTAGGCCAGAAGGGCTTCGGAAATACGAATGGGTTGGGCGTTTGATGGGCTGCGAATCACTAGGTAGTATAGGCTAAATGATGGACAAACCTGGTGATTAGGCCGACGAGGAATGGAAGGGTTGGCGTCCATGTGCTGACGGATTGCCAGTTGAAGGAACCGGATGAACGGTATAAACTGGAATTCCTTCTTCCCATCGTTGTCATGAATGTTCTTTACAAGCTCGTGCCAGATCATCGCCATGAAGTTGATGTTCCTGTCGAAGGCAACAACATGGAAGATGCGGAGGAAGTTCCCGCTGCACTAATCTATGCCATTCCATTTCAAGGACAGACACCGATGTATGATTGTGAACATCGTGTATCATATTGGTGCCAGATACTTACAGTTGAAGGATGATGAGCGGTTGAGTGCATGGTTGTAGCCCAGGGAACGGATATCAGCACAAAGGACGTCGTCGACGTACCGATCATAGCATGCGCGTCTGTTGGCAGTAGCTTCCGGAAGCTGAGGCAGCTAATGGAATGATTCGGGTGTAAGCACGAACGGAAAGTTGTCTAGCCGAGCCTCGATTCTTTGGTTATTTTCAGTGGTGACCACACGGATGGTGTGCCACACTTGTTGCAGATAGAGTTCAGGTACGTCCGTCGTGTCCGTTAAAGCATAGTGGATCGGATGTCCTGTCCGAATATCTACGACCACCCGATGTTGAGGTCGAAACTCAGTGGTGTCGAGGTGGTGGTTGTTTCCCTCGATCTCGAGGAACTCGTCAAAAGGAATGAGAGAATTATCAGCCGCCTCATTGATGAAGTTTTCGGGATTCTTGTCGTCGTGGATTGGAGATTGGTGTTGTTCGTCAGCCATTGAAGTAACTGATAAACAAAGTGTTAGTAAGCAACGGTGAGAAGTGATATACTTATGTACCTTAACGCGAATCGGCTCGTCGCGGAAAATCGAAATGATTGGCAGTGAAGGCTACGATCCGGACAGTATGGTGTCCGAATGCAATGGGTGTCCGGATAACAAGGGTTCCGGTTGAAAGGGTATCCGGGAAACAGGAATCCGGTTGAAAGGGTATCCGGGTAAAAGGAATCCGGTTAACAAGGTATCCGGGTAAAAGGAATCCGGTTGAAAGGGTATCCGGGTAAAAGAAATTCGGGTAAGGTGGAATCCGGATAGAGCAGACTTATTGGAGAAAAGGGAATCCGGATAAAACACACTTATCGGATAAAGAGGAGTCCGGATAAAAAAGAACTTATCGGATGTACGTTTCCGGGTAATGTAGGGTTTCCGGTTAGAAAGGTATCCGGATAGTTTAAACTATTCGGACGAGGATTTGAGCCCAATCGAATCAAAAAATTAAATCGAAATACCACTCCATTTGTACCAATCAAGTTCCCAATAACATGTCATAACATATTCTACTAAAAACAAATGGCAATAA
This sequence comes from Saussurea involucrata, assembly GCA_033807775.1. Classification (NCBI taxonomy): domain Eukaryota; kingdom Viridiplantae; phylum Streptophyta; class Magnoliopsida; order Asterales; family Asteraceae; genus Saussurea; species Saussurea involucrata. The sequence continues at coordinate 49,343,783 of CM066317.1, read as the reverse complement.
TCGTGAAATAGAGCGCAAATCATATGGAATACGAACCGACAGTGGTTCGAGTGGGAACGATCGAGAATCGGACAGAAAATCGAAGGATATCTCGATGATGGTGTGTGTGATTGTGAGCGAAATGCAGTAAAGAGAAAGAATCGAGCCACATACCTGGAAATCGAGATGAAATCGTGTGCGAATCGAGTGCATATGTGAGGGTATATCGAGGGGTTTTGGTTATCCGGAAAGAAAATTGATAAGTGAAGTGTATTCCTGGTATTTATATGCGATTTGGGGTTTCCGGGTGGGGTATCCGGACATCCCATCCGGATAGTGACACTGTACGGACATCTCATCCGGATAGTTCATCCGGTAACCACATCGGGATCCGGTATCCGAGTTGTTTTGAGAGAAAAAAATTTGCAACCTGTAGAAATCAGGATTCAATCTTACAATCAATTAAGATCAATCAAACAGTAAATGATAGAGAATTGGATCCAAAAGTATTGTATTCAATCAAGAACAGATTACAAATCTAGAGAGAGAATCTCTCAAAGATTACAAAAGTGAATACAAAGATATGCGGAAAGTTATGCCAAAGATTAGTTAGCTTACAGTTGCTAACTCCTATATATACTGTAAGGAAATACTAAAGCTACAGTACATATATGTGAAAGACTAATAGAACAATTACACATGTCCTAATTAGTAACTCACTATAAATGAGAGAACAATTTATTATAGAAATGTAAACCTAATCTAGAGAGAGAACACAAAAGTGTTTAAGAGCTACATTTTGTATTATGGAAGTTCTTATTACAAATAACATGAAATGACCTATTTATAGCCCTTCCCCCTTGTTACAACAAGTAAGCCCAAACCCATTTACATGTCTAAGCCCATTAGGCCCAAATCCATTACTTTACAAAACTTTCTAATTATTTAGGACAACTTAAATGTCCTAACATTCTCCCCCTAAAGTTTTGGAAAGTAAAATCACTTTAAAGTCTTTGACTCCTCTCCCCCTTGATTTTCTTGAAAAACTTTAGCGGTGCAATTCTTCAAAAGTAGGCTCGGCTCCCCTTTGAAAGTTGCTCTTATTCATCATATTTTCAACTTTGAAAAATCGGATCCAATGTACTCCATAACCCCGACTAAATGCACTAAAATCATCTTCAAAGTGTATGCATTTAGTGTAAAACAAAGAATCCGTCGTTGGACCATGAGTTGAGTAAGAATTCGGCTTAAGAGCTTGGTCCGAATTTGCTCGAAGGAGGAACGGTAAAAACACGCGCTACTCGGTAGGGATTTCGAGGAATCGTACACAAATCGATGTCGTGGAGATGGATGTGTGACAAACGAAGTATAGGAGTGATGCCACACAGATTCCATTAGCAAAATCCACGAAATTTGACGAATCTAACGGAACTTGGACCAAAAATGTTAGAAAAACTAACTAGTCACTAACGGACAGTTAGTTTACTATTCATCACCACTTCTAATTCTCTTTTCACGATCTGCATGTTTTACTTCCATTTATCTTTCTATTTTCACGATCAAAAGTGCTTTGTATCACCTTCTTAGCCTTCAATGACCATCAAATAATGGAGATCAACAAAAAATTCAACCTCATGCATCGTGAAACACTTCGTCGTCGATCTAACAACTTTTTCCGGCGAGATCACCCAACAACCCTAAAACATGTGATTTCATGCTGAAATTTTACACCAAACTATTGCAAACTGATCTCAATATTGATGCAAACAGATCTGAGATGGATATACAGTGAAATTCCGGCGACAACCTCAAACTCCGGCCAAAACCGTTTTTCCGACGAGGTGTAGCAGAATCCGGCGAAAACGTTTTTTTCGGTGATATTTTTCCGGCTAGTAATATCCAACAGCTCAAAAAATATACGATTTCATGCTGGATATTCACTTCTAATTGATCCAAACAGATCTGTGGTGAAAAGTATCAAAAGCTCCGATGAGATCTCAAAAATTCCGGTCACATGCGATTTTCAGGCAATGAATGAACTGATGACTTTCAGCAATTCAAACCTCTTGATTTCTCAACTAAATTTAATACTGAATCTTGCTTTCTGCTCTAGACTTATAGACAAATTGATTTGAAGAGGTTAATCGATCAAAACATCACCAAACATCAAATTTGATTACCACCTTCATGAATCATCGAAGAACGCTACTGTAGCTTTTTGAAATTCAAATCTGATTGATTTTGAAGAATGTTTTAGATCTGAATGATCAATATAGAAGAAGATCTGAGATGATATAATCGATTCATGCACCCAAAATCGTCCGGATCTTAAGAATTCTCGCAAAGAACACCGAAAAACTCTCGAAATTTTCGAAAATCGTCAACACTTGTCGAAATTCGATTCTAAAAATTGGAGATGATCTGGAATCGAATAACGAACAAATCTTCAAGAGCATAAGAGATTTGAGCACACTTACATGTAGATCGGGCTAATTTACTTGAAATTTCGAGATCCGATGTTCGTATCGAGAAAAGATTCATCGATTTGGCTCTGATACCAATTGTGAGTCCATGATCTTCAATACTTCAAGTAATTGTAACAAGATAAGGAAGGAGAGAACAATTTATTATAGAAATGTTAACCTAATCTAGAGAAAGAACACAAAAGTGTTTAAGAGCTACATTTTGTATTATGGAAGTTCTTATTACAAATAACATGAAATGACCTATTTATAGCCTTTCCCCCTTGTTACAACAAGTAAGCCCAAACCCATTTACATGTCTAAGCCCATTAGGCACAAATCCATTACTTTACAAAACTTTCTAATTATTTAGGACAACTTAAATGTCCTAACACAACCTTTCACCTTTGACTTTTGGAATTACCAGTTTCCACCCAAAACCATTTAAAGAGAAACCCACTCCCCCTTGATTTTTGCTCACTGAAAGGATGTTGCTCCCCCTCGATATGTGCACGAATTTATGTGCACATAAAAAACATTGATAAGAGAAAAAATATGTGTCGCTCCTCCTTAAAACGTGAACTTACTAACAGACGCACTTCCTTAGGTCGGTGCTCCCCCGAACGTCTATATGTTTCGTCTTCGTGTTTTGCACCGGGTTGCTTGATATGGTTATCGTGCTCTTCGAGGCACAGTAAGTGGGGATCTTTGAGTATGTAAATCCATAGTCTTTGAGTTGGGTGCACATCCAAATTACTTGAGAATAGCAGCTTGCGACAACAACATACTCCGCCTCAGCTGTGGATGTGGATACGCAATATTGCTTCTTTGATGCCCAGCTGACGGGACTGTCGCCTAGGAACTGTACAAGACCCGATGTGCTTTTCCGGTCCAACATGCTTCTAGCATGGTCAGCATCCGAATATGTTGTTAACTCAAAACCTATGTCTTTCGGGTACCACAAGCCAAGATCACCAGTACCTTTCAAGTATCTTAGAATACGTTTAACCGGTATTAAATGGGACTCTATAGGTTTTGATTGAAAACGGGCACACAAAAATGTAAAAAACATGATACCTGGCCGACTATCCGTTAAGTACATCATAGACCCGATCATGCCTCGATAGGTTTTGGTGTCCACATCCTTTCCGCTAGGATCAACGTGTAACCTCGTCCGAGGAGACATGGGAGCTTTCTTGGGAGCAGACTATTCCATCTGGTATTTCCGAAGAACATACCAGATGTACTTAGAATGATTAATGAAAATCCCGATCGACAGTTGTTTAACTTGAATACCGAGGAAAAAATTCATTTGACCCATCATACACATTTCAAAATATTTGCACATTAAAACCGAGAAGTTCTGACAGTACTTAGCGTTAGACGAACCAAAGATGATGTCGTCAACATAAACTTGTACAAGGATGATATCGTTCTTTTCCTTTTTAATAAACAAAGTTGTGTCGATTTTACCTTTGGAAAAGCCAGATTTTATTAAGAAGTTAGAGAGTGTGTCATACCAGGCTCATGGAGCTTGCTTGAGGCCATAGAGTGCCTTGTCTAAGATGTAGACATGATTGGGCTTTGAGTCATCCATGAACCCTTCCGGTTGCAAAACATAGACCTCCTCTTTCAGAACGCCATTGAGAAATGCAGTCTTTACGTCCATCTGGAAGACCGTGAAGTTCTTGTGTGCGGCGTAGGCGAGGAACATGTGAATCGCTTCAATGTGGGCAACTGGGTGTACGTCTCTTCGTAATCGATTCCTTCTTGTTGTCGATATCCCTTGGCTACTAGTCGTGCCTTGTTGCAAACTACTACGTCGTCTTCATCCTTCTTATTCATGAAGACCCACTTGGTGCCGATCACTGTTTTGTGCGTTGGTCGTGGGACCAGTCTCCAAACCTTGAGACGCCCGAATTGGTTGAGCTCCTCTTGCATTGCTATCACCCAGTCTGGATCACTGACCGCTTATGAAGCGGTTGTAGGCTCGATGCGGCTTAGGAAACCAGAGAAGGGGCAGAAGTTGGCCGAGGCACCACGCGTCTGAACAGGTGTAGATGGGTCGCCTATGATTTGGTGAAAAGGATGTGCGCGTGTCCATTTGGTGGTGTGTGGAAGCGGTTGAGTAGTGATGTGTTATGTGTCCGGATCCACATAATCACCGGGAGGAAGATCTTGCACAGCTTCGAGTGACGATGGTCTGCTAATCGGGGGAATTGGTGCCGGATTCGTTGGTGGTTGGGCAACCTCCGGGGAAGATGGTGGCTGACCCGAGTGAGTAGAGGATGACGAATCTTCAGCAGCAGTAGTCGGGATAGGTATAACATTTTCTGATGCAGACTCTGTTTCAGAAGTAGTGTCACTTGAGCTTAAGGGGCTTTCAGTAGAAGTTATTGGAGCACTGGTAGACGGCGGCGGACCGGTCAGGTTCGCAAAGTCTTCGAGTTACACATCTCCAACCTTGTTACTCACATTAACAAGTCGATTAGTCTGATTAATGAATTCATCGTAAAAATGTTTAAACAGTAAATCCAAATCAGAAAGATGTGATTTTGACGTACAACATTATTTGAATTTACTGGAATTTGTGTAGATCCCGAACGAGAATGTTCGGAAGCTAACACACCAGTTAAAATGGGTTCTGAACTGAGTTGTTCAGAAGCCAAATCAGCCACTTCGTCAAACGTCACATTTACACTCTTAATAGCAGTCTTTGTCCGCTTGTTGTAAACGCGAAATGCTTGAGCTTGATTCGAGTATCCGATGAATACTCCTTCGTCTGCCTTGGGGCTGAACTTTCCAATAACATCTTTGTCGTTCATGATGTAGCACATGTAACCGAACGCATGGAAGTATTTGATGTTCGGAATGCGGTTGTTGACGATCTTGTAGGGTGTCTTTTTGAACTGCTTATTGAGAATTGATCGGTTATGCGTATAGCAGGCGGTTGCAACGGCTTTGGCCCATAGATATAACGGCATCTTTGACTGGGACAACATCGTGCGAGCAACTTCCACTAAGGTACGGTTACGCCATTCCACGACTCCATTCTGCTAAGGGGTACGTGCGGCGGAGAACGTGTGGGTAATACCTACTGAAGTGAGGTATTCATCCAACATACGATTTTTGAACTCCTTACCGTTTATCATCCGAATGGTCTGTACGAGCTATTGTAGATTTACCTGGACTGTCTTCAAGTGAGTGGTAATCAGATCCGGGGTCTCGTCTTTGGAGTGAAGAAATTTTACCCATGTGTAACGAGAATAGTCGTCGACCATGATCAGTACGTACTTCTTGTGGTTGATACTCTGAACGCGCATCGGTCTACTCAAATCCATATGGATGAGTTTAAGGGACCTAGACGAGCTCAAAGTAGCCTTCGGTTTGTGAGAAGATCGCTACATCTTTCCCATCTCGCATGCTCCACATAGGCGATCTTTCTCAAATTTTAGCTCAGGCATGCCCTTTACGTGTCCGCCTAGCACCAATTTGTTTATAATCTTGAAATTCAAGTGTGATAACCGTCGATGCCAAATCCAGGTTTGCTGAGTATTGGCCTTTGACATCAAGCAGACGGACTCGTCAGTCTTCAGAGAGGAGAGGTCGATGGTGTACAGGTTGGTTTTTCGCTTCCCAACTAGCAGTTCCTTTCCGTCTTCAGTGCGGACACTACACCTCTTAGCTTTGAAATTAACCGATGTTGAACAAGTTATGTCCTAAGCTAGTGACATACGAAACGTTTTTGATGGTTATCTAATCTTGAACAATGTCGCCGTAACCCATGATTGGTGCTGAGTCATCGTTCCCAAATCTCACGTTGCCGCAGTATTTGTCGGTGAAGTTAGTGAGAAGCTCCCTCCTTCCGGTCATGTCCTTGGAGCAGCCTGAATCTAGATATCACACATGACCGTTCTGCAAAAAAAGAGTTAGGCGGTTTTAGGTACCCTTTTGAAAATGGGTCCTGGAGGGTTAGGTGTAGCACCTGTTTTAGGAACCCATTTGGAATTGGGTTCCTGTTTGGGTTTGCGAGATCTAAACATAGTGCGAGTATTAAAAACATGATTTGAGCCAAACCAATCAGATGCATACTGTTTATCAACAAATTCATTCAATCCACAATTTGAACAACATAGACAATCATGAGATAACTGAAGTAATTGTTGAATTGAATAAAGTCTTAATGGAAAATCAATACTTTGTTCAACAAAATTACTTGAAACAATCACACAACGATTATTAATGTTTTTCCTAGAATTGAAAATGGAATTAAATGACTCTGACTGCAACTTTCTCTCTTTAGATCCTTTAGCTACCCAATTTTGTTTGACGTTTTTGGCCCGACCAATTTTATCAGAAAAATCATTAAAGTCATGGTCAGTAGAGCTTGAGTAGTAAGGATGTCTATTTTGGGGTCGACCAGTCTGTTTCCGTTTCTATGGACGTATTTTAGATTTAGATTTGTTTTTTGAAGCCTCGTTCACAGAGCCGATTTTCGGGATTGATGTAGAACATTCACCCTTAAGAAAATTGGCCGGTTGATCAAGCGTTTTTGAAAGGAAATCGGTGTGACTTGGAAGTTTTTGATCAAATTCAAACTTCGGAAACTCCTCATCTGAACAAGTGTTTGAATCCATAAACACAGAAAAATCAAGTTCACTTTCGGATGGAACAACATTTGTCGCGGGATGTGAGGAACACGTTGGAACAGTGTTTTGCGAAGAATCAGGTGCGGAAGCTTTTTGAAAATCAGAGTCGATATTCTTTTGAAAACCCGTTGTTTGAGGTTCTTTTCCTTTTCTGGAAAAGATTTTTCCAATAAAATCCTTACAAGAAGATGTATCTGAAGAGTTCGAGGAATGTTCAGACATAATGGTTTTCTCTTTTTGAAGTCGGTCAAACTTCGCTTGAAGTTTTCCCTTGGTCACTTGCTCTTGCATCACTTCTGTTGCCAAAGTAGACAGTTTAGATGTGAGCCATTTGATTTCTGTCTGAAGGGCTTCCTTTTCCTCAACTAATACAGATTTCGTTTTTGTGGAGTTAAGACACTCAAGTTTGGATAAAAGTTCTTGTTTTTTATTTTGAAATTGAATTCATTCCTGTTCAAATGACTCCTCTAACTGAACTATTTTATGTTCAAGAACAAGAGGTGGGACGTAGATTTTACTCACCCTTCTCCTCTTTAGTTTCAGTTGTTGGGACCGTATCCTTTTCAGAGTATTCTTTGGGCTTGACAACTTTGTAGCGTCAAAGTAGTCATTTGAGAGGTATTTGGATTTCTTTGTTTCATAAAATGAGTTCAGAACTTCATAAGCAAAAGCCAGATGCATCTTAACCGTATTCTTGCATTTATATTCCTCACGTTCCTCATCCTTCTCATTAAGTGGTTCCGTCCATTTGATTGCGGAAATTTCTTATCAATGCCTAGAAAGTTAAACTCGTATAAACTAGGCACCATTGTTAAGATCTTTTTTCAAATAGTGTGGGTTGTCATACCCAATTCCCCATTCTGAGTTATAGTACCGGAAATCCTTTGGTTTGTTCAGATGAATCGTTTGATCAGTTTTTCCTCGTTTATAAAACTTAAGCTCAAGATCTTTTATTTTTTGAAAGAAACTCTTTGTTATCTATTTGAAGAGAGGAGCATTGATAGACAATCTCAGCTTTCTCATTCCCACATTGATCAAGCTTTGCAGTTAAGTCAGATATATTGGCCCTAAAGTCTTTGGGTGTTATAGAAAGGTTGGCACACTTTTCTTTTAGATTAGCGTTATCAGACTTAAGTTTTTCTGTAACCTTTCTTTGAACATCTAACTTTTCATTTAGGGTGGTTATTTCATGCAAGTGTTCATTAGTGGTAGACTTACAAGACTCTACTCTTTGAGCAAGCAGTTTAATCTGATCCATTAAAGCTTGATGAATAGGAGCACATACCTGATAAGATTCTCCAAATTTTGGAGGAGCAGTATAGTTGCCCATGAAGCACAGGTGAGCATCAGCATCTTCAACATCACTATCATCATCAGACTGATTCAGCCAGTGGTCATCTTCAGCCATTAGTGCTTTCCCAGCTTCTTTCTGTTGGGCCAACAGAAGCTTGTTCTTGTAATATTTAGCGTTGCAAACGACAGGCTTTCGACAGTCTTTTGCAAAATGACCAAGTTTGCCACAGTTGTAGCACTTGACTGGCTCGTCTTTGTTCTTTACCTCAAGCTTGCGCTCATACTTCTCCTTGAGATTAGACTATTTGGCCTCGTCATATCTTCTTTTCCCTTCGTACCTTTCTTTATAATCATGGCGCTTGTTAGGAGTGGTTGAGTAGTGCTGATTGTTGGAAGACGATTTGTTGAAGAACGTTTTCTTCTGAAAGGACTTGGAGATAAAGGCTCTTGATTTCAGTCAGTTCACGGTCTGAATCACTTTCTTCTGGGACCTCCTCTTGAGGTTCAGATTCACTGGATATTTGAGTTCTTCTAGAGCTGCGACTAGAAGACCTACCTCGTTTGTCGGAAATGAGTGATAGGGGATCAGGTTGATGCTTTGTGGATGACTTCTGAGTGCTCATCATATCCAGAACTTCATCCTCATCTTGCATAAGCATTTCATACAGTTCGTTGATGGGAACGTTCTCTATGATGTGGTTGTGTCTGATGTGAGAGGCGAAGGTTCTCCACTCGGGCTGAAGGTTGTTCAGAAACTTTAGGCCGTTTTCAGTATTGGACCGCAAGATTTTATTCTTTTGATATCGTTCAGTAACAAGCAGAATCGTTCATATGTCTCGGTCAACGATTCACCCTTTCGTTGCTTGAAACCATCATAGCGAGTGATGCAGCTGTTGACCTTCAACTGATTTCCAACTTTGTTGTCGCTCATCATGAAACACCCTGAAATTCACAACAAATTTAAACCTTAAATTATCAGAGTTCGCCACTATAAATCAAACTTTCATTTACATCGAAGAATTCACGACGAGTTCAAACCTATACAAGTTTATCATATTCATCAGCTAGTCTAAATTCCTGATCAATACACAAATCCAAAAGCACCACTCTGGGACTTCTCGACACTCATCCCTGCTTATCCTTTCCCGAGCTATTACCTGGTAAGAAAAGTTAATTTTAAACGATTAGGATTACGCCTAGTGAGAACATCCAGTTTTTCCAAATCAACACTTTATAAGCTTTGAAACCAAAGTAAGCAAAGCATATAACCAAATCTGATTTCCCACCCTTCTTACCGTACACATAACATCTGGGAGTCATACCCGTTTCCATGAGAATGACAAACACTAAGTAGGTCATAGTCTCATATTCCAGAGCATACCGGATCCGGAACCAAATGAGACCAGATCACATTCGAAACCGTATCCCATTTGCATAACGGATCCGGAACCAATCCGGGAGTTCCCAAAACCGGGACTCTTCGATTCGGAACTCATCCAGAAAACCCCATTTCTGTATTGTTCGAACTTAATTCATACCAGATCACATTTCCAAATTCTCCCATCGATTTAACTACACTTCTATTGATATATTAACACAAATTCGAATATAACTTCAATTCTAATAATGAATTCAACATATTCAAAACAACCAAAGAAGAGGATGAACTCACCTGATGAAGATCTCAGTCGTTAGCCAAAACCAAATTCAGAACTCAAATCTTTCTTACCCATTGATTCGATAGCCTAAATGAAAGATGATTCTACTTGTGATTACAAAACCTTTCAGAATTTGATTGGAGAGGGCGATTGAATAACTCTCACCTGAAACGACCCAAAATTCGATTTATATCTCCCCTTTTCTTCTTCTGGAACCGACTCCACCAAATATCAATTGAGATAAAATCTCAATCAAACCGCCTTTCTCTTTAAATACTAAAATTACCTATTCTTAAAAGACCAAACCAACCCCAAAGTTTCATAAATTCACAATTAGCTTAAACTTTGGTCAATTGCACTTTCAACCCTTTCCACATTCCATTTAAAATAATATCTTCTCATTATTTTAAACATTCTTTCAAAATAAAAGTACAATGATATTGGAAATTTTGGAGTGTTACAAATCTCCCCAACTTGAAAATGATTTCGTCCTCAAAATCAAAACTATATAAACAATTGAGGATATCTATTTTTTCTTTTTCGAAGACGACCAACATGAAATATGTTACGGGTTCCTTCCAATTCATGTGAAATCTCCAACTGGTAGACCGAAAGTCCTACATGCTTAATCACAGTTAAATGTCCAAGAAAAACAAGGACTCAGCTTTCCGCGTTTTCCAAATCTTTTGCCCTTCCATGGAGATACTTTTAACATTACCCACTCCCCAACTTGAAACTCTTTAGGTCTCCTTGGAGCAAACTGTACAACCCTCAAGTCTTTCTCGAACTAAGACTTGACCTCAATTAGCTATTTCAACTATTAAAGCATCTCCCAAAATAATGACTGTATAGCTAACTTTTTAATAACAGAGTGTAATACAAAAGACAAGTTATCACCATTAACTCCTAATATACACACATGTATAGAATTAACAAGGAATATATCAGAAAGTACATCCGCCGATTCCTTAGCTCCTTTCGCCATCATGAAAATGCTCAGCCCGATGGTCTTGGAATATTGGGTTTCTTCTCTTAATTTCCGTTCTTCTTGAGCTTTGGGCAATCCCTTCGATAATGATTGGGCTGTTTGCACTCAAAACATGTCGGTCCTTGTATGGGACAATTCCCCATGGTGTGACCACTCTTACCATACTTGAAACATTCTAGCCAAGTCACCCGACACAGACCATAGTATTTACTTTCACATTTCTGGCACCAATTCAGCTCCTGACGAGGCTCAAAATAAGTGTTCTCAATAAAGGGCTTTGGTCCATGCGAAGATTCCGATCGACCTTCCTCCTTTATTTTCTCTCCTACTTGAGCTTTCTCAGCTTTATCTTTTGCATAAACTTCTTCTATGATCTTTGCTTCCTGAATCGTCTCTCTCAGAGTCAAAGCATTAGAATTCCTGACTCTAGACATCATATCAGCTGGTAAGCCTTTCAGATAAGCCTTCTTTTATTTTTCAGTTGGGGCCACATGCCCCACTAAATTTAGTTTCTCCAGGAATATTTGAGCATATTCTCTCACTGATAATTTCCCTTTCTTAAGGGTTCGGAATTCTTCTTCAATCCGATCCATTTCGTTCTCGTTACAGTACTCTTCGAGAATCTTTTGCTTAAACGATTCTCATGTCATAGCAGCCAAAACTGGGGCCGTTACTGTCGATGTTACGATATTCCACCAGGTCAAAGCGTTCCCGCATAACATCTGAGATCCAAACCTAACCTTTGATTCTTCGTCGCATTCACAAGCTCTAAAAGCCTGTTCCATCTCTCTAATCCAATTCATACAAACAATTGGATTATCTGATCCAACAAACTCCGGTGGCTTGCAGCTCAGAAACGTTTTATAAGAACAAACCCTCTCCACTCTCCTGTTAATATTTAACATTGTGTTAACAGGCAGAGTTACAACACCAATACCAGCCTCCGGTCTTCGTGACTCAGTATTTCTATCGTTTAACACTTTCATAAACATTTCTTGTTGTTGTGCCAGTGTCGTATTCATCATTTGCATCATATTTTCCATCATTCTGGACTCCATATTGGATTCCGTCGTCACCGGGTTAGAGGTACCGTCATTCGTACTTTGTACTTGACTTCCCCCTTCTTCCAAGATAGGTGGTCTGGGCGGGCTTTCCGCAACTTCATTAGCCACCCTATTTTCTGAAGAAGTAGAAGATCGATTTGGTGTATTCACCATCGTATTCTGAGATATACAAAAGATAACCATAAGAATGGCTATACATACTCAAACACGGGAAACGTACTTTAACGTTCATTAGTTGCTGTAACAATTTCAAAACAAGTATGCTTGCGTAACAATATATTCATAATAACAGTAGCTAATTGAAATTGTGAACATACTATACATAAGAATCCTCATTACCATCGTTACAGTGCTTAATTCACGTATTTCCATCGACTCTAAAACTATCCCATCTTAGTACTTCTAACCAAATCTCACAAATCATAACTTAATTTATCTCAGCTTAAGTCTAGGTATCTCATGATCATACCTAGTTCACTTAAACTACAACTCTGATACCAAACTGAAACACCCTGAAATTCACAACAAATTTAAACCTTAAATTATTAGAGTTCACCACTATAAATCAAACTTTCATTTACATCGAAGAATTCACGACCAGTTCAAACCTATACAAGTTTATCATATTTATCAGCTAGTCTAAATCCCTAATCAATACACAAATCCAAAAGCACCACTCTGGGACTTCTCGACACTCATCCCTGCTTATCCTTTCCCGAGCTATTACCTGGTAAGAAAAGTTAATTTGAAATGATTAGGCTTACGCCTAGTGAGAACATCCAGTTTTTCCAAATCAACACTTTATAAGCTTTGAAACCAATGTAAGAAAAGCATATAACCAAACCTGATTTGCCACCCTTTTTATCCTACACATAACATCCGGGAGTCTTACCCGTTTCCATGAGAATGACAAACACTAAGTAGGTCATAGTCTCATATTCCAGAGCACCACTACGAATCCCACAGATTCTAGATCATTGCTCATGTCAAGAAATTACAATTAGTGCCATGCCTATTTCTTGAAGTGGAAGTAGGAATTACCATTAAGCGTCCGGTCTATCCCTTAACTTCCAACAGAAATCGGGAATTACGATTAGCGCCCCGCCTATTCCACGATTTCACATCATAATACGAAATGGGAATTACCATTAAGCGCTCGACCTATTCCGCATTTCAATCAACGGGAATTACGATTAGCGCCCCGCCTATTCCTCGTTTATCAAATCACAATACAAAATGGGAATTACCATTAAGCGGCCGGCTTATTCCGCATTTCAATCAAATCCACGGGAATTACGATTAGTGCCAAGCCTATTCCACGTGTTCAGATAATACTAGTGCCTATGGATCCATTACACTTACTAGCATACGTGCATATTTACTCGAATGCACAAACATTTCATATCATATTCTCAAAGCTAAGAATTCCAAATAATATCATATCCTTATTCTCAATTATCCCTCTTCGACGACTTAGCACGGGGGTTCCGCTATCAGATAACACATCCGAAAACTATATCCGGAAAATCCTTTATCTGGAACCCACATCCGGAACTATCCGGAAAACTCATCCGGAAAAGTATTCCAGACTCAAAGTCCGGAAATCCGGTGCCAATCCGAAATATTCCCGAATCCGGTACCAATCCGGTACTGTCCAGAACCGGGTCTCAAATTGAGACCGGAAATCGAATCGGGACCGGATCCCAAATTAAAACAGGATACTAACTCGAAACCGGATCCTCAATTGAAACCGGATCCTAACCCAAAACCGGATCACATTCAAAACCGGATCCCATTTGCATACCGGATTCGAAACCAAATCCGGGATTTCCCACTCCGGGACCAAAACCTGGAATCTCCGATCCGGAAATACAATCCGGAACTCATCCAGAAAACCCCATTTCTGTAATGTTCGAACTTAATTCGTACCAGATCACATTTCCAAATTCTCCCATCGATTTAACTACACTTCTATTGATATATTAACACAAATTCGAATATAACTTCAATTCTAATTATGAATTCAACATATTCAAAACAACCAAAGAAGAGGATGAACTCACCTAATGGAAGAACTCAGTCGTTAGCCAAAACCAAATTCAGAACTCCAATCCTTCTTACCCACTGATTCGATAGCCTAAATGAAAGATGATTCTACTTGTGATTACAAAACCTTTCAGAATTTGATTGGAGAGGGTGATTGAATAACTCTCACCTGAAAAGACCCAGAATTCGATTTCTATCTCCCCTTTTCTTCTTCTGGAACCGAGTCCACCAAATATCAACTGAGATAAAATCTCAATCAAACCGCCTTTCTCTTTAAATACTAAAATTAACTATTCTTAAAAGACCAAACCAACCCCAAAGTTTCATAAATTCACAATTAGCTTAAACTTTGGTCAGTTTCACTTTCAACCATTTCCACATTCCGTTTAAAATAATATCTTCTCATTATTTTAAACATTCTTTCAAAATAAAAGTACAATGATATTGGAAATTTCGGAGTGTTACACATCTTCTTGGACATTTGATCCCACATGCCTTTTGACCTGTCTTTGTGAAAATCAATTGATATGTATATTTCATTCGGAACTCTGAACCAGATAACGCTTGGCGTGCTTCTCCCCAGGGAACCTGTTCTTCTCATCGTCGGTCATTTGGGAGTATGTCTTTGGTGTTCTTTGTTCTGGGGTACCATCAGCTTGGGCTGGGATAACTGCCATTGGAGTCTCATGAGGACCTTCTGTCAAGGCTTTCCAGATGAACTCGTAGTTATCCCTAGACTCTATGAAGATTAAGAATGTGTCTCGCCACTGTGCGTATTAGCCTCAGTAGAGGATCGGAGGCTTGGAGTTGGTACCGATTGCAAGGGCGTCTCGAGACATCTTGATGTGCACTAAAATGATCTTCAGACAGTAGACGGTTTGATTCAAGGTAGTGACTTAGCGCAAGGAACTATGAGTAAGTATCCTAACGCCTTAACTAAAAGTGAAAGACTACTAACAGGTAAGTTAATTACTCATAAGAGTATCCGGATAGCAATCCGGATAATGGTGTCCGGATTGGAAGTGTATGGATCTGGAGGTGATATGTGAAGTTTCCGAATAAGAATGTAGTTACCGGACAAAAGGTAACCGAAAACAAAACTTACTAGAAAGTGATTGGTTTTCGGGATGTGAGCGATCATGATAGGAGATCCGTGAAGCGATAGGTAACCGGAAACTAGGTGTCCGGGAAGTGTTCCGGAAAGAAAGAAACTTACCGGAAAAATATGAGATTCGAGTACGTGAGGAACCGGTAACTTACCGGATATATGTGAGATCCAAAAAGAGGACTTACCCGGGAAGTATAGCGATCCGGAGACTGGAATGACCGGATAGGAGTCCGAATAGGGTTTTTCCGGATTGAATTTGAGAAAAATGAACTTACCGGATAGACGAATATGCATTGCAGACAATGCGGTTGTGCGAGGGAATCGGATCTAGGGACGAATTAGGAATCTCGATTTAGCTCCTGAAAGATTAGTAAACGACAAAAAACAACGAAAGAAACCAAACCCAATCGATTTCTACCCAAAACAACCGATTTTGATGCAAAAACTAAAGACTTTTTCAAGAAGAGAGACTTAAAAGTCAACTAACGAATTTTGCAAAAACATCCCTTCAACACTTCAAATCGAAATCTAAAAACTTGCAAAAATCTAAATAGGACTAGTGTTGATCCAAACTCTCAGTGATTTGACAATGACCCTCTCTTAAACACTTAGTGAAAATTGTAAGTAACAATATGTATTAGAGTCTCACACTCTTTAGTTTAAAACATTCAGCGAACACTATTCATCCAGTAGCTCTGAGTCTGTTCAGTCTCTGTGATGATCGCTGATAAGTATTAGTTGTTTACTTATGATCCCTGAAGACAAGTCTCACGTCAACAAAGGTTCTACGTTGAAGTCAAAGATCAAGCCCAAGAACCAGCGACAAGTCTACTAATGAACTGATGCGGATATCAGCGAAGCAAGACCTGTCCATTCAACATGAAGTATCAAGTAGAAGACTTCAGCAATCGCTGAGCTTTATCACTCGCTGATATAGTACTGATTCAACGAACGCTGATCATGAAGTCTTCCTCTACAAGTTACTTTTGTCTTACCCCCTTGCCCGTCTCCATACGAAATGTCAGAACGGACCTCCCTTCTGTCTAGAATCGTACAACAAACTCTATATCTACATTATGCACCATGCGGCTACTAAGGTTGTCTACAAAGGTCAAAACATGCAACCAATCAGCTGTTGCCACGTGTAAAGTAACACTGTCATGCATTAAATGCATGCAGTATATAAGAAGAACCCTACTTCAGAAATGAAGTGCTCGACCATCTTCTTCTTTCTCTCTTAGTGTTAGAATATTATTCGTAATATTCTTATCTCCTTTCTATCTTATTTCTAGTGCAAAAAACTTAGTGTTCTTAACTTGTTTAGATTAGGTTAATCCTTAATCTTGTTCCGCAACAAGTTGTAAATTGTTTTAAGATTTATCAATAAACAATTTAGAAAGTAAAAATTGGGTGTTTGTATTCAACCCCCCTTCTACAATCTTGTATAACCCTTCGGGACCAAGAAGTGGTATCAGAGCAGATTTGTTTAATCTCATAAACAAGATCTTATCTATACTAATCTTCTCTTCCTTGCTATTTCTTTTAATGGCTACCGACACAAACACTAACTATATTGACAACAGTTCTCTTGCAAAACCCCCTAGATTCTCCAGAGATAACTTTAATCTGTGGAAAAATAGGATGATTCTCTTCTTAGAAGGTGTAGACCCTACTATGCCTTACTATCTTGAAAACGACCCATATATTCCTGTTAGAGTTGATCCTGAAGTTCCAGCCGCTGAGAATAGAGCTGCTATTCCAAAAAGGTTGGTTCCCAAGGAAATTCATATGTGGACTGATGAAGATAAGAAGAAAATGGCTATCGACACCAAAGCCAGATCCATTCTTTCCATGGCTCTTCCTGGCGAAGTCTACCATTCCGTCATGAACCTGAAAACCTCCAAAGCCACGTGGGACACAATCTGTGTTTAGTATGACGGTACGTCTAAAGTCCAGGACTCACGTAAGATCAACCTGGTAAGACAGTAAGAAAGCTTCATTTGTGGTAAGAATGAATCTCTCTCTGAAGTACATCAACGTTTTAACTGCTTATTAATAGATATAAAAACTGTTGGTAAGGAATATTCTAACTTTGAACTTCTGACAAAGTTCTTAGAATGTTTACCTGAAAGTTGGGACAGTTATTCAATGTGTCTCAAGCTATCAAAGGATCTAAAATCCATGACTCTCTACCTTATATGCCACGACGCTTAATCATGAGCAATCGAGTCATCTTAAGAAGAATCTTGTAAAAGATTCCAAAAGCACCCGTGTTGCTTTAATCTCAGAGTCACCTACCACTTAGCGATCTACTATCACTATCACTGAGTTGGAGACTAACTCTGAATGCTCATCAGATCCTGACTCTTCAGATCTTGATGAATCTATGGCTCTCCTTTCTAATAAATTCAGGAGATTTGCCAATAAGAAAAATTTCAGAAAGAACAAACCTCTTGCTATTACTGACAAGCCAAGATCATCAACTCCTATTGATAAGGCTACTGCTACTTGCTATAACTGTGAAAAGATAGGACATTTTGCTAGCGAGTGCAGCTCAAAGAAAGTCTCTAGACTCTCAGCTTTTCCCAAGAAATCCTCTAACCCCAGGTCTAGAGATGAAAAGTACACCAAGCTGAAAGAAAGGTATGCAAAGCTGAAAGGCTTTAAGAAGAAAGGCAAAGGCCTGATTGCTGACTATGATTGGGCTGCTTCTGATGAAGAAGAATCATCTGACTCTGAAGATGATGATGAAGCCAATCTCTGTCTCATGAATAAAATCGAAGATGAGGAAGAAAAGTCTGACATTCCCTCTACTTCAACCTCTGCTACTAAGGTATCACGTTCCTTCTTTACCAATATTTTGAATATTGATGAAGCTGATAGTCTTCGAAAAATCGATTTGCTGACCAGAAGTTTATATGAAGCCATGAATGGCAAAACTGTTATTGAAAATCAAAACCTTGATCTCGCTGAACAGCTTAAAAACTGTCACCTTCAAATAGAAAAGCTTTCTAAAATTGAAGACGATTTTAAAGATCAAGTTCATATAAATCAGCTAGTCAAAATCGAGCGCGAAGAAGCTATCGCTACATTAACAGCTGAAAAGGCTACTATTGATGGATGGTATAAATCCTCAACAACGATCACTGAGATAATTAAGTCTCAGATTCCCCTGAGTGATAAACGTGGTCTTGGTTACAAAGATGAAACTCTAGAACCAACCACTGACCGTTCCATGCTTAAGTTTGGAATGTTCATATCCTCTATCCCTGACACTTTCTCTTCTCAGTGTTCCTCTTCAAAACCTCCCATCCCTGAGGAAATCTCTACCTTAACTTCTAAAGGTAAAGAGAAAATTGTTCATCCAAAATCTACCTCAGTCTCTAAAGACAAAGGTAAAGGAATTGCTTTTAACCAAAAACCTCAGAAGGGTACTTGTGTATCTAAGTTGAATGCTCCTAAAGCTTCAGTGACTTATCCCTCTGGTTCAAAGAATAAAATCCCTGGATTTATTCAGCGTGGATTCATTCAAAGATCTACTCCTAGAATCAAAGTGGATGTAAATTGTAAGAGATCTGAAGAACTGATTGTTCCTCCCATTTCCAATACCAAAGGTATACTTTGTGCTAGCCCTGCTCATTTAAAACTAACGGCTAAGCATGCAAATGATCCTAGAACTACTTTTAGTTATAGGAAATGTTATCACTGTGGACTTACAAATCATATTGCTAGTAAGTGCCCTACAGCCACCAAACCTGAAAAGATAGCTAAGGTGAAGATTATTGCCCCCAAGGCAAAGAAGACCACTGAGGTTAGGAAATTAACCAAAGTGAAGACTGACAAAGTTGAATCTTCAAATGTTGCGAAGACTGCTGAACCTTCCATTCCATCTACCTCCACTGACAAGTGTGTACACATGATGAAATGGGTGCCCAAGTCAAACTAATCTTCCTTTGTTTGCAGGTTAAGAAGGGTATCTGGTATCTCGATAGCGGATGCTCTAGACACATGACTGGTAAGAAGAACCTGCTCATTGAGTATAAGGAAGAGAAGGGTCCCTCTGTGACTTTTGGTGGAAACGGAAAAGGACACACCCAAGGGTTTGGTGTACTCTCTAATGGTACAAAAACCTTCAGAAGAGTCGCATATGTTGAAGGACTGAAGCATAATCTGTTGGGTATTGTTCAAAACAAGATTTCTAAAATCATAAAATGTGCAACGGAAGCTTTAAAACTTTGAACAACATGAAAAACATTTCATTACCCATCAAGGATCCATTTGCATGAAACATGAAAGATTAAAACACATACATAGGGGGTTTAAGAAAATACAACCTTTGTAGTCCTTTGATGAACTTCAATTTGGAGAAGATGAAGATCACAAGAACTCAAAACTAGAGCTCCTCTAGAGTAGTCCATCAACAAGCTCCAACACCTTGAGTATGCTAGTACCTTCTTGACGTTTGATGCAAAAAACTATAACAAGCTCTACAATAGACTTGAGAAGGAAGAACACAAAACCACACACACACCATGTGTGTGGTTTCGGCCGAAAATAGAGAGAGAGGGAGAGGAGAGTGTTTTCTAATTTTCAAGTGTTATGTCAATTCTTGTGAAACCCTTCTATTTACAAGAAAGCACCATTAATCTTATTGGACCAAAAAGGAGGACCAATAGATGTTAAGTCTTTCATGCAACATTTCACATTTAGTCCCTCTAGTTTAAATTAGTTAAAATCTCTATTTTAACTACTTAAACTTATTACTTTTAATCCCTCCTAGCTAATTCTAGTTATATATTAAAATCATCATATTTTAATAAACTAGAACTCTTATTTGCATCTAATATTATAAATTATATTCAATAATATAATTAATAATATTTATTAAGAAATAATAATATTTATCAAGAATCAAATCCTTATAAATATTTATCCGGTGTCTACTTGTTATTCGGTGTGACCCTATAGGATCATATATTACCGGTAATATTATTTTTTAATCATTCTTGAGCATATAGAACCAACAATCTCCCACTTGCTCAAGATTGCATTATAGAATGATATAGACAGTGGTGGACGTCTAGCAACATCTCACTGCCCCCAGCAATGTATGACTGTAAGTGCCATTCAACAACATCCAATTCCCATAAGCTCATAGCTTCAATTGATATATAAGGTGTGGTATCAATTATCCCTTCGTTCGGACATCATGTTGAACGTGAGACATGGATCGCTATCATTCTCATCTGTTGTTCAACTTTTGGTAAGGCGCCTTAGATGTCTCACTCTTAAAACATTAAGAGGAACAAATTCCCTCTTGAATACATACGCCTCTCATGCAGTTCGTGCCATGCCTAATGATGGTCTTTATAACTGCCTTGTTAAAGATCAGCGTTTAACCATATCAAGGCATAGTACTCCCTACACTCAAGTCCCTAATATGCATCTCAGGTCGAAGGATATAAAGATCCTACCTTTATTCAAGAATCACTTATGACGACGATCCATGAGGTGATCTTGAAGTGGGTCAGGTCCAGTACTCGTTCCCTAACAAGTACCTATGAACCTGGTTGCAACACTTTGCCACTTTTACTCTTAAAAGTCAACCAATCCAATTCATATTAGTCTTACTTCATAGTTGCTCCCACAACTATGATCGACTATGGACATTTTGAATAACTAATTTATTCAAGGATTTAAACATGCTAATATAGAACACAACGAGTATGAAAAGATCATATCCCATATATCTAACTAAATACTATACTTGTTGCTTTACTTGTTCCAATATCCAAATACTAAATTCAAATCAAATCCCATCACTAGAATAACGAAGTCCTACAGCTCAAACATGACACTTCAAGTTTAGCTTATGAAAGGAGCTTCGTGAATGGGTTCATCCAGAAACTTGATTTGAGTAAACTTTGTGAACGCTAACATCTCCATTTTTTTTTAACTTTATTCCAAATATAGTTAAATGTTTGGAGTAGATGCTTGGTACTCTGATGTGAGATAGGGTCCTTTAGCTTGCGTAATGGCACCCACATTCTCACAAAGTATTTCTAGGTGATCCTGAATGGGAGGCGTCTACCTAGCTTTTCAATGAACTCTTTCATCCAAGCATCTTTCTTTTGCGGCTTCTAAAGCGGCAGTGTGTTCTTATTTGTAGTGTATTATGCAATTTGACCTTCGCCTTGAACCTTTTCAAACGAACTAGTTCTTCATTCACAATGAAGACATTTCCCTTTTGTGATTGAGAACCTTCTCAATCTTTATGGAAGCTATCATTAGTGCAGCATTTTGCTATGATCTTCTTCCATTCCTCAGTTAAAGAACACTTCCTTGGTTCTTTCTAAGTACCTTAAATCGTTCTTTATAGTCATCTAATGACCTTCCCTCGTTTTTCGTAGGTATCGTTTTCTAATGCTCTAAAGCATTTTGACACGCTCGATCTAGTGCATGTCATGGCATATATGATAGATCCAATTGCCGAAGCATATGGAATACTAATCATTTTATCTAGCTCATCTTTTGTGCTAGAATATTGAGACATGCTCAAAATGATGTCATATCATATTTGCAAGAAACTACCTTTAGAGCCTTGCATCTTGAATCTTTCAAGATCATGTCAACATATGCACTTTGACTTAAGCCTATAAGTCGTCTTGATCTAATCTCTAAAGATCTTTATTCCAAGAACAAAATTAGCGTTTTTCTAAGTCTTTTATTAAGGAGACACTGTCCGAGCAAAAACATGATGTTTTGCTAAGTTGGAAAGTTAATTTCCAAATCCTAGTATGTCTTGCACATACAAGATTAGGATTTTTACTGCGCTCCCACTAGTTTTAGCAAATACACGAGTCATCTTTTATTTTGATGAAAATTAAACTTTTAATTTTCCTGTCAAAATGAAAATTCCAGTTTGAGATACTTGTACTGATCCATGAATGGATTGTATCTCAGTGTTCATGACTCTAAGCCATTTACCAGATTCAGAATCTGACATAGCACTTTAGCAGTTGATGGGTTTACTAGAACCCATTCATACATCATTCTTTATTAGTTATAAGAAATCGATATCTCTCAAATTTCTGAATGATTCTACTAGATTTGCGAACACTTGGTGTTTGCACTAAGCTTCTGATGAATCAAATCGCTCAGTTTCAACGACCTATGTTTGATAACTAGTGCCAACCAATAAGTGCATTAGGTTATGAAGTTCTTGATTCCCTTCAAGTTCCTTAACACTCCCACTTGCCTTGTCCATTAAAAAAACTTGCTTTCTAAGAACTTGGTTTTGGAACAATAAACAATTTTATTGTTTGTGGGTCTGTAGAATCGGTATATAAAACAATTTATAGTATATTCTACAACATATGCATTTGGTAGATATTGGGTCGAGTTTACTTGAAGCTTATTGTCTCACATGAGCTTCATAAACCCACGCCTTCAACTAAGATTAAGGATGAAAAAACTTTTCATACGAAATCTTATAAGGTGTTTTGTCTACCTTTTTGGTTGGTGTCAAAAAGTACAGATTACTTTAACTAGGGCATAATTCCGAATTTGATATAGGAATAGTACTTCTACTCATCATAGAGCGAACCATATTTATTAAGGTTCGGTTCATCCTTTCGGATGTATACAATTTCTATGATGATCCAAGAGTTCTTGGTTTAGTTACTATCCTCATATATCAGAAAAGACTTTAATGGTCCTGCTGAGTTGTTTTCTTAATCTTCACTTTGAAACAACTTGAATTACATCAAATGCTTCATCTTTATGTTCCATAAACTTCAACAATTGAAATCGTCAGTGAAGGTATTATCTATCACCATATCTAGACTTGGTTTTGAGAGACCATATACATCAACATGCATCAATTCAAAAAAGAAACTTCTCTATGAATTAGAGAAAAGAGCTATATTCAACTTTATCAAGATCGCATATATCAAATGAAAATATTTATATTTAGTTTCAAAATACCACAGTTTTGAAAAAATAAGATATGCGTTTAATTTTCTTGATTAAGTTGACTATTTCATGTGTAGACTTGATTCAAATCACATTTGAGTCTTATGGTGTTTATATAGAGTTATGTTTTAGAAGACTTTTGAGATTCACTTTATTATTCAATTAAGAGAACTATTTCTCGAAATAGAATAATTCATTTTGAATATGAATATAATCGTTTCCAAAACGGTTAAGTGAATTTCATTCAATCAACAAACATATGACTGGAAAAATAATAATTTAGTCAAACTAAATTTAAACATTGTTCGAAACAAACTTGTTTAACAATACAAGCCATATGGTTTCATAATAAAATCTCCTATAAGCTTGGTACGCAATCTTGCTTCCTTGCTTATATGGATCACAATTTTGCTTGTCTTTCAGTCATTTACCTTTCTTGATTATTTATAACATATTACAAAAGTGAGTTCTACACTTAGTATCAAATACACAAGTGTAAGATAGAAAGGTAAAGGTTCTATCTTAAATATTGATACCTGAAGGACTTTCCTTCGTTAGAAAACATTTATTTCTCAGAAGGACAATCTCCTCTTCTATGACCAATGTTGCCTCATCTATCACTATATTCAGATTCTCGACAAAAACATCAAATGCGTTGGTCAGAGATTTGAGGATCACATCTATGGCTCTCCCATTGGAATAAGGATAGCCAAGTCTATCCAAATAGTCAAGGTGCGTCCTCATTTTGTGAATATGAGAGCTTACATATTGGTCTTTGTCCAATTGTATCGAAGCATTCACGGACCATATACATTTGGTAATATTTTGGTAATCGGTTTACCATGTCAAATGCCCTCAGTGGAAACGTTTCCATTCTTTCTAGCAAGGATGGAACCATGGTTTCAAGCATAAGACGTGATACCTTGATTGAATTATGTTTCAATCAAGTATCGTTAGCTTCTATGGAAGTAAGAGGAGGTTCTTCAGGACGAGGTACGATAAGTGCGTATGATTTGTTTTCACGTCTGAGAACGTGTCTCAATTTGTGAAACCAAATCGGGAAGTTCTGAGTGTTTAACTTTTCTTCGTTAAGAAAAGCTCTTAGGGGTGATCTATTGTAGTGTTTGCATTTTGGGCCATCTACAAAACTTAACAAAGTTAATGTAGTATTTTCAATATTTATTATTAAGCAAATTAATTACCCTTTCGTTTTCTAAAACATTAATTTGCATAAAATCTAGGATCCAACATTGCAAAACAAATGAAACGGTTAGGTGACCTTTATCCCGTCCATTTAATCCAACAAGGTAGATAACGTTTATCGATTACATCGAATGTAATTCCTAGCGTTATGGGATCCTTAACAACTTGTTTGTTAATTGGCATGTTTGATCCCATCTATGCCTTGGGTTTCTAATGCTTAGGTGACCTTTATCACAAAAGATTCCCAATCAAGTCATCCTACTTGAAACAACATGTGAAACTCACATCCATGCGGTTAGGTGACCTTTATCCCACAAAGACATAAGAATCACCTCATCCATCTCAAGACAATCCAAGTGGTTAGGTGACCTTTATCCCACAAGGGTGTCGTAACGACGTATTGAGTGTTTCTCAAAAGGACAGCATATGACTTGCGTTTTGAAAAAGGGATTTATAATGTTTTATAATTCTAGTTTTAAAAACATTTTAGTATTGCATGCATTTAACAATATATGGTACAAACTTATTTCTCATTAAATGGTTCCTATTAGTTTAAATAAAATCTTAATTTTATCAACTAAGTATGTGTCATCAAATTTTAATATCAAATATTAATTTTTGAGTTTGAGCACTATAAGAACCATTTATAGTCTCTTAATAAACATTTTTATTAATACTAGACTATGAGTTTGTATGAGTTTTGAAATTTCCATTTAAAATCTCAATTTTAATTTTTTTAAAACTCATAGTACCATATTATTGCAAGCATCCAATAACACATGGTACTTAAAAAAAATTATTGGTTCTTTTAGTCTAAAATAAAATCTCCATTTTATTAACTATTTCGTTGCGGTCAATTTTAAACTAATATTCTATATTAAAGTTTGAGTTTGAGCGCATTAGAACCAATTTTAGTCTTTTTAATAAAACAACCTTTTATTATTTAGACATGGAGTTTGGATGAGTTTTAAAATCACAATTTTAACTCATTTTACTACTTCAAAATTTTAAAGAGTTTTTATACTAAAACTCCTTTTATTTAAAAAAAAACATTTTCCTCTAAAATAAAAGTTCTCTCTCTTTTAATTCAAAAAGCACAAGACCACATGCAACTCCTATTGGACCACAAAAGGGTCCAATGAGGTTTGAGTCTTTTATGCAATATTTTCCTTTTAACCCTCCAAGTATAAAATAGTTAAAACACATTTTTTACTATTTTAATCTTTATTTCATCATTTTACAATAAAAGGATATTTTGAAAAACCAAACTCCAAAAGATGATTTATTTTTATGTTCAAAATATTATCTAGCATGCAAAATCCTATTTCAACCACACATGATAATATCAACATAAAATATCAACATAAAAAAATGTAGAAAGTGTATAAACCAAGCCAAAAATCTAGTGACAATTCTTGTGAACCAAACAAGAATGTCAAGTCCATTCCTAAGGGACCAAAAAAAAACTTTATGCTCCCACTTGCTTTGTCATCTCCATGCAAAGAAGTCACCAAGCTCCATCTTCATGCTCCATGTTGGTCTCCATTTCTTTGTAATTTTATAAATAAATAAAAACTATTTCTAATATCTAATCTAAAATTTATAAAAGAACACAATGAAGAATAATAAATCCTATTTACTATTACATAACCAACATGAAAAATGAACAAACAAAATTACAACCATAAAACAAGGGGTCTTGGCTTGTTTATACACTTCATCCACATGCAACAAAAATAAACAACACTTTGTTTTTCTAAGGCAACTTTTATGACCAAAAATGCATGTAAAATTTTGGTCACATAAAATAACAATTATAGACTAAAAAAATTGCCAAAGATGCCATGTATGAACTTCTTCATACAAAATGAAAAATCATCCATGGCTTCCAAAAACCAAGCATTTTTCATATCAACAAAAAAAAATCTAAACATGCATGCAAAAGAGGCTCTGATACCACTTGTTGGGTATTGTTCAAAACAAGATTTCTAAAATCATAAAATGTGCAACGGAAGCTTTAAAACTTTGAACAACATGAAAAACATTTCATTACCCACCAAGGATCCATTTGCATGAAACATGAAAGATTAAAACACATACATAGGGGGTTTAAGAAAATACAACCTTTGTAGTCCTTTGATGAACTTCAATTTGGAGAAGATGAAGATCACAAGAACTCAAAACTAGAGCTCCTCTAGAGTAGTCCACAAACAAGCTCCAACACATTGAGTATGCTAGTACCTTCTTGACGTTTGATGCAAAAAACTCTAACAAGCTCTACAATAGACTTGAGAAGGAAGAACACAAAACCACACACACACCATGTGTGTGGTTTCGGCCGAAAATAGAGAGAGAGGGAGAGGAGAGTGTTTTCTAATTTTCAAGTGTTATGTCAATTCTTGTGAAACCCTTCTATTTACAAGAAAGCACCATTAATCTTATTGGACCAAAAAGGAGGACCAATAGATGTTAAGTCTTTCATGCAACATTTCACATTTAGTCCCTCTAGTTTAAATTAGTTAAAATCTCTATTTTAACTACTTAAACTTATTACTTTTAATCCCTCCTAGCTAATTCTAGTTATATATTAAAATCATCATATTTTAATAAACTAGAATTCTTATTTGCATCTAATATTATAAATTATATTCAATAATATAATTAATAATATTTATTAAGAAATAATAATATTTATCAAGAATCAAATCCTTATAAATATTTATCCGGTGTCTACTTGTTATTCGATGTGACCCTATAGGATCATATATTACCGGTAATATTATTTTATAATCATTCTTGAGCATATAGAACCAACATAATCTTCTAAGCATCAATCAGCTTTGCGACATGGATAACAAAGTAATCTTTACTAAGGAATCCTGCTTTGTCGCTGACAAAAAAGAGAAGATTGCTCTCAGCGGTTATCGTTTGGAAAATGTTTACGATATAAACATGGACTCAACTACCACTGAGAACTCCTGTTTCTTCTCAAAAGCCTCATCTGATGTCAACTGGCTATGGCATAAGAGGCTCTCTCATCTAAACTTCAAGACACTGAATACTCTATCTTCTAAAGAGTTAGTTACTGGTCTACCTCAACACTCATACGCCAAAGAGTCCATATGTTCAGCGTGTGAGAAAGGCAAGCAAACCAAAGCAAGCTTTAAGTCAAAGCAAGTTTCCTCAGTGTCATCTCCTCTACAACTTCTCCATATGGATTTGTTTGGCCCGGTTAACAAACAATCCATCGCTGGAAAGAAATATACGTTGGTCATAGTTGATGAATTCTCTCGCTATACCTGGGTAATGTTTCTCCGTTCCAAGAGTGACACCCCTGAAGAACTCATCACCTTTGTCAGGAAAATGGAAGTCCTGAACAATATGACCGTTCGCTCAATAAGGAGTGATCATGGGACTGAATTCAAAAACAGTTCTCTTGATTCCTTCTTTGAGAGTAAGGGTATTTCTCACAACTTCTCTTCAGTAAGAACACCGCAACAAAATAGAGTCGCTGAAAGAAGAAATATAACTATCATCGAAGTTGCACGTTCAATGCTCAGCGATTCTCACCTGCCTACTCAGTTTTGGGCAGAAGCTGTCAACACTGCTTGTTTTACGCAAAACAGGTCGCTGATAGTCAAAAGATTCAAAAAGACAGCATATGAACTTTTTCATGGGAGAAAGCCTTCAATTAGCTTTCTTCACATCTTTGGATGTCAGTGTTTCATACTGAACAACAGAGATGCTCTTGGAAAGTTTGATCCTAAGGCTGATGATGGAATCTTTCTTGGATATTCTTCAATCTCCAAAGCCTTCAGAGTCTTCAATCGTAGAAGACAGACTGTAGAAGAAACTATTCACGTCACCTTTGACGAATCCCGTTCAGCAAATTCTAGACCTTCTGTTGATATTGAAGAACTGAATCAATGGATGTTCCTCCATCTTGGTGATTTAGAAGATATTCCCACTCCTCATACTCATATCGTTGAATATGATGGTCCTACTATCATCCCAAACATGCAGACTAGTGAAGCTGAAACTTCATGGGTCTCAGCTGTTCCTCTAAACACTATGCCTGCTTCTGAACCAAATGTCTCAGACATTCCGTCTACTTCTCAGCAATCAGTAAATGTAATGACATCTGCACCTACTCCTTTCTTGGCTGATATACCAGAAGTTGCTGAAGCCTCATCTTCAGCCCCTCCAGCTCAGGTTGAGTTAGCGACTCATGCTCCGGCTCAGCGATGGACTATTAATCACCCAATTGATCAAATATTTGTGATCCAAATGCTGGTGTTCAGACTCGACGAAGTGCAGGTAATATTTGTTTATTTGTTAACTTTATCTCTCTGATTGAACCAAAGAAAATAGATAATGCCCTCAAAGATCCAAACTGGGTCAGCGCTATGCAAGAAGAGCTGACAGAATTTGAAAGAAACAAGGTTTGGAATCTTGTTCCTCGTCCATATGACAAGTCAGTGATAGGCACTAAATGGGTCTATCGAAACAAGTTGGATGAACATGGAACTGTAACTCGCAACAAGGCTCGACTTGTTGCTCAGGGATACAGACAATAGGAAGGTATAGATTACGACGAAACCTTTGCTCCAGTGGCAAGACTAGAAGCCATTCGTCTATACTTAGCTTATGTTGTACACAAAGACTTCAAAGTATATCTGATGGATGTTAAGTCAGCGTTCCTAAATGGAAAGCTGAATGAAGAAGTCTACGTGGAACAACCTCCAGGATTCTCAGATCCTAAGCATCCAGGTTATGTTTATAAATTGTATAAGGCACTTTATGGCTTAAAGCAAGCTCCTCGTGCACGGTATGACACTCTCTCTACTTATCTCCATATTGAAAAATTTGAGCGTGGTAAAATTGATAAAACTCTATTTTTCAGGAAAGTAAAAGTCATATTATTCTTGTTCAGATATATGTTGATGACATTATATTTGGTTCTACTAACCCTGACCTTCGTACTCGTTTCTCTGAAAGGATGAAAGCAGAGTATAAAATGAGTATGATGGGTGAGCTAACATATTTTCTTGGTCTTCAGATAAAGCAAAATGAAAAGGGAACTTTCATTAATCAAGGAAACTATGTTAAAGATATGCTGAAGAAATTTGATTTAACACAGAGTTCAGCTATGAAAACCCCTATGGCACCACCGCTGACACTAAACAAGGATTCTTCAGGAATACCTGTTAATGTCACGACGTACCGTGGGATGATCGGCTCTCTTCTGTATCTTACAGCTAGCCAACCTGATATTATGTACGCAACCTGTTTGTGTGCACGATATCAAGCTGAACCTAAGGAATCTCATATGATCGCTGTAAAGCGAATATTTCGTTACCTTAAGGGTACTCCTAACCTAGGTCTTTGGTATCCAAAAGATTTAGGGTTTGATCGAATCACCTATTCAGATAGTGATTTTGCAGGTTGCAAATTGGATAGAAAAGCACCACAGGAGGCTGTCAGCTCCTGGGTGGAAAGCTGGTGAGTTGGACAAGTAAGAAGCAAAACTCAGTGTCCACCTCCACAGCTGAAGCTGAGTACGTAGCTGCTGGAAGCTGTTGTTCTCAGGTCTTGTGGATGAGAAATCAACTACTGGACTATGACCTTCAGCTCTCGAAAATTCCAATTTATTGCGACAGCACAAGTGCCATCGTTATAGCCAACAATCCAGTGCTACACTGAAAGACCAAACATATTGAAATCAGGTATCATTTTATCAGAGATCATGTGATGAATGGAACCTCTTGATGAGACAAGATTTAACTTTCTCATCATTTTATCCCAACTGACTTTCAGTTAGCTGATCTGTTCACCAAACCTCTTGATGAGACAAGATTTAACTTTCTCATCAGCGAGCTTGGAATGCTGAACTTTGAAGAATAAAATATTCAGCGGTTCGCATTTGATCAGCAATAGGATAAAACCAACTTGTATAACCCATTCTTTCATATTCTCTCTGAACAAAATTGATTCGCTGATAATCAAGGTATGTTCTTTCTTTACTCGCTGTTGTTCGCTTAGAAATGCAAGATTTCAAAACAAATTGTATCGCTGAATATCTCTTCCTTATCAGCAATACTTTGAAATTTCTAAAAACCAACACTGATATTTCTATTCAGTGCTTCATATTTTCAAAAGAGTCCCTGACCTTTCAAAAACCTCAGAGACATCCTAAAATATGAAAGGACGTTTGTGACGTAATCAGACGGATAAACCCTGGCATGTTCTTTTTTCTGACACACGTTTGCACGTTTCGTTTTCTATCCAATCAAATGCAAACACGTGTCCGTGTCATGATGAAAAACTTCTCCCGCTCATAGTTTTTCTCTCTCTACCCTCACTATATAAACCCATTCGAGTTTATATTTTTCCTTTACGCGAACAACTTCTTCTTCAAGAAAAGAATTACTGTTGCATTTTGAACTCTTGTTTCCAGAAACTGTTCATCTTCTTCTTCGACAACAAGGTTAATATTCTTATTATTTACCTGTTTTAACTTGTTTCTGATTTTATTATTGTTTTTAAAGGATCAAACGAAAGAACTCTTTTAAAATGAAATCATTTTCTTCCATGATTTTATGAACACAATCTTCATGGTTGTTCTTCAAGTTTAAAACAAAAATCTTAAACTTGTTCTTCATATATTTTTCCAGAATCCTCATTTCTTAAAGAAGGAAACTGGAAAATAAGACATTCACTAGTTCTTGTCTCTTTTTGTCAAAACTAGAAACCCCTAATCTTCATTAAGACATCTTTGGTCTGAATGAAATGGACAAAACTCAACAACATCGTATTGGAAAAATCTTTCCACATTAAGACATTGTTCTTTATCTCTTCTTCATGTTTATATATGTTAAACAGAAATGGCATCTACCACTGATACTCCTGCTACTTCAACTCCTACTGCTGCTGAGAAACTGACTCTCATCAAAGCTCCTCAAGTCAAGTTCACGCTTGAGAAAGTCACGTTTAACAACAACAACCTCTTTGCGCTTTTCCTCCGAAAAAACAAGTCAGGCATCTGGATGATGCTGTAAATTTTCTCAAAACCTGTTGCTTATCTAAAGCCCTCACTACCGTACCCCCTGCCCATAAATTCCTTCTATCGCAGTTCTGGTATACTGCCAGACGAGCTCAGGTTCCTTCACCCAAAGACCCTAAGAAACTCCTTGATGTCATTCTCTGTGACACCAAATTTGGCACCACCAGAATCAACCCCGCCATTATCAGGCGTGCACTCAGCCTACCCACAGCTACCAAAGAAAAACGCTTTGTCCCTCTACCAAACCACAAAAACCATGCCGATAGGGAAGCAATCACTACCTTCTTTGATGCAATGGGTTACACATGGGACACAGGGAGGGATAAATTGCCCGAGAAGAAGCTGACCCTGATAAAGAAGTCCAAAATGCCAAGCGAGATGAACTTCATCTTCGCCCACTTGCTAAGCTGTATGACAGCGAAGTCCGGCTCCTCTGATCAAGCCGCTCAACCTCAGAAAGCAATGGGCTATGCATTGCTGAAAGGTCTCCATGTTGACTGGGCCTCGATCATCTACGACGATCTTGCGTTCAGAGTGGACATGGCTGATAGACCAACATGGGTTCCATATCCCCGATTCATCAGCGCCATTTTTCTACAAGGACTTGGGGACAAATACCCAAAAGAGGGTGATCTGAGACTTTCTCAGGTTGGCCCTAAGGTGCTCGACTTCAGCCCCATGCCAAACGAGGTACGTCTCTCTACTCTCTTACCTCTTCTCAATCCTCCTTCTTCTATTTCTGCGGCTACTTCAGCGGAAATCCCCACCACTGATACCCAAGCTGCACCCTCTACTCCTTCTCGAAAAAGGAAACATTCTACTACCCAACTTGATTCTCAAAGGATCAAGAAAACCAAGGAGCAACCCCCCAAGCATTCACATGCTGAAGACTCCACGACTCATATTGTACAAGAGTCGCTGGATAGTTTCATGGTACGCTCTGCCACAGCTGCTCAAGCCACCCCTTCGATCCCAACTTCAGCGTCTCGAAACGCTGAGATTATAAACTTGGAACAGAACCCCTCTCCTTCAGACCTTCTAAGGACTGAAGAAGTATTTCTCAGCGGATCCAACACTGAACCCCGCACCCAACCAATCTTCTCATCCTTCACTCCTCCCACCATTCCCTTGGACACTCCACCATTTTTCCCCACATTCTCTGGAACCACCGTCATCATTCATGACTCAGCTGCTGATACTCTACATACGATGATGCAAACAAACTTAGGATCTGCAGGCACCTCCATGCGCCAAGGCACTCTCGAAGGCGACATGGAATACCATTCAGGGTTACAAGGCTTCGACAACTTCGCCAACCCGCCTGCAGGTATACACATAACTTCAAAAACTCCTCTCTCAAAACCCCAAACTTTTGAGCTTTCCTCTGTTCATAAGTTAATAACTGTTTCAGGTCCTAATTTGGGAGATATCAACACGTCCCTGAAGGCCCTGGAAACAAAGGTGGAATCCCTCACCACAACTCTCTCAGCAACTTCTTCAGCGGTTACAAACGCTGGAGAGAACCTCAAAACGCTGACTGCTGAGGTTGAAAAGAAGGCCTCCAGTGCTGATCTGGAGAAGGTGGAAAGCAACATTGCCCAATTCGCTACAACTCTTGCTGACCACTATACTACTATCAACACTCCCTCCACAAACTTCACCTCTCTATCCAATGAAGTAACATCATTGAAGACAGAGTTTGGAGATCTTAAGGGAGAAGTGTCCTTTTTAAGGACCGATGTCAGCGCCGCCACCAATCTACTGCAGCAAATCCTCGACCGCCTGAACGCTGCCACTTGTGCTCCTTCGCACTGTACTCAGGTGGATCGAGAAGATCATCAAAGACTCAATCCTTCTATATCTGGCCTAGAAGACAAATTAAGCAAAATTGAAACCTGTGTTGGGATCTCTGGCCTGGAAGACAGGGACCCAACGCATGCTGCTGCTGATGCTGAAAATTTCATATCCTCCCCCAACCATCATGTGGAAGAGGGGGAGAAGACTAAAGAAGACCTTCCCCATAATGTTGAGGGGGAGAAGAAAACTCTTGAAGACCTTCCCCTAGCTGAGGGGGAGACGAGTTCTACTACTGCTGATGCTGGACAACCTCAGGGAGTTGAAAGCCCTGAGGGAACCAAGAAAACTACCTCTGCTCTTGAGGGGGAGCAACTTGATGAGGAAACTGAAGCTGCTGCTGATGTTACCGTTCCTTATGCTGACGAGGATGAAACTGATGAAGAAGAAGCTGAAGACGATGAAGCTGTCGACATCTCTGACGACGAACCATCATCAACTCATAAAAATGATGATGATGACGACGATGATGATGATGATGATGACTTCTTCTTCGTTGAGCCAAAGAAGGTCCCTGAGAAATGGATTTCGATAAATGAACCATCAGGGGAGACGACTAAGACAAAGCATGCAGCATCTGAAGCTGATAAAGGCAAAAACAAAGGCCTCGCTGCAGAAGATAATCTGACGATCTTGCTTCGAAAGCCAGTTTGTCAGGTACAATATCTTCTCTTCCCTTACTCTGCATCCCTCCTCTATCCCTTCTCTCAATCTCAATCCTTCTATCCATAAAACCTCTATACACTTAACCATATTCTTTTCTCTATCTCTTTCTTCCCATAATCTTACATAAACGATCGCTGTGTTTCAGCTAGTCCTCTCCCCTGCTTGAGGATCCAGTTGAAGTCCCCACTGCTGCACCAACAATAATCCCAGCCACAAGAGCTGAAGAAATAATCCCGGTCTTGGATTTAATCACTGAGACCGATGAACCTGAAGAACAACTTCTCTCTCACAAAAACAGACCTTCCTTAGCTCCTCAAACGCTAAGTGAAGGGGATCCGAAAAGGAGAGAAGAAATAATCAAGAAGTTCGAAGATCAGCGAATCATCCTCCCTCGCTCCAAAGTCACTCCTGTTCCTACAAAGTTCAGGTTATCAAAGAAGGAATTCGTTGATCACCTCAGAGCTGAAAGATTACTCGCCGAAAAGAAGGAAGCTGAAGAAAAAGATAAGGCCCTCGCCATCCAGCTTGCCCAACAATCGGTGAATGACCCTGCACTGAAAAGAACTCCCATCGAAGTCCAACGTCAGTTGTGGGAAGACGCCCAGAAGATAATCGAAGAAAAGACCAAGGTATCTCAATCTACCTTGAAATGGTGCAGAGAAAAGGTACACTTTCGATATCGGGCTGCCAGAATCAACAAGGTATACATCATTGGGAAATCGACCCTCAATGTTCCAATTGTTGAGGTCGAGTTGCTCAGAGAGAACGATACCACTGAATCCTTCTACGCTGATGCTATCACGAAGTATGGTCTCTCTGAATGGTTGGAGATCAGAATAGCCATTCAGAAGTCACGCTCTAAATACAAGGATCATGTCGAAAAACTCATAAATCGACAGATCGACTTGGGCGGCAAGCGAACTCGTGGAGAATCAGTCCGAAAGGGGTGGAACTAGTGTGAGTCCACCAAGGCCACCCATCCTGGGAGAAAGAGGGAGTCAAACGCATCGAGCGAATGTCAGTACTTCCAACCCGATGACGACGGAATCTACGATGGAGTCTCGTATGATGGAAAATATGATGCGGGTTATGAATGCAGCAAATTGACTCGACAACGAGAAATGTTTATGAAAATGCTGAATGACCGAAGCATTGAGTCACAAAGACCGGAGTTGGGTACTGGTACTGTAACTCCACCTGTTAACCCAGTAATGAATGTTAATAGGAGAATGGAGAAAGTTTGTTCATACAAGACATTTTTAAGTTGCAATCCACCTGAATTTGCTGGTTCAGATAATCCAACTTCGTGTATGAATTGGATTAGAGAGATGGAACAAGCATTTAGAGCTTGTGAATGTGACGAAGACTCAAAGGTCAGATTTGGATCCCAAATGTTACGAGGGAATGCTTTGACATGGTGGAACGTCGTGACATCAACGATGACGGCTCCGGTTCTGACAGCAATGACCTAGGAGTCGTTTAAATGAAAGATATTGGAAGAATACTGCAATGAAAATGAAATAGATCGGATCGAAGAAGAATTCAGAACGCTTAAGAAGGGCCTCTGCAAAGAAAAAGTCCAAACCATCAGATTCAGGTCCTCCTATCCGGAACGAAACAGGTATTGGTTTTTCACGTGCTGAAGTACTTGGTCCTGATCCTGATCTCTCAGCGCTGGATACCTCTCTGCCACCTGGTGAATGTTTCGTGCCTGGTAAAGTCATAAGCAATCCTTATGGTATCTTCTTTCTCGACTACGAAGAAGGACAACGTTTTCAACGTGTCTCTGAGCTTCCCATCACTCCCATCGAACAGCTCAGGGATCTCATCTATTGGTGTGAATTCACACGCGATCTTCAGGCAAGATATCTCAAGCCCCTGATCTTCAAAGAAGCACAAGAAAGAAGAAATCAGGGAAATACTGTCCCTGACTGGATGATCCCTACAACAAAGACCCTTGATGAACTTCTCGTTAAGGAAGAACCTTTTGAAGGCTGATAGGATTTCCTTGTAACTCTTCTATCCTTTATCAGCTTACTTGTTTTGTACTTGTAATTTAATTTGTTGTACTTGTAATTTTTCTACTTACCTCTGTAATCTTATACGGAGTTAAAAGAAAATTTTCAGCGAATGTACTTTACTCCATCAGTACTTAAAAGATCCCAGAAAACAGTAAAAGGGACAAATATTTTATGAGTTCTTTTTATCCTTATGTTTTCATACTTAGCAATTTTCTTTGTTGCTATGTCATAATCAAATAGGGGGAGATTGTTGATTCAAACCCTCAGTGATTTGATAACGACCCTCTCTTAAACACTTAGTGAAAATTGTAAGTAAACAATATGTATTAGAGTCTCACACTCTTTAGTTTAAAACATTCAGCGAACACTGTTCATCCAGTAGCTCTGAGTCTGTTCAGTCTCTGCGATGATCGCTGATAAGTATTAGTTGTTTACTTATGATCCCTGAAGACAAGTCTCACGTCAACAAAGGTTCTACGATGAAGTCGAAGATCAAGCCCAAGAACCAGCGACAAGTCTACTAATGAACTGATGCGGATATCAGCGAAGCAAGACCTGTCCATTCAACATGAAGTATCAAGTAGAAGACTTCAGCAATCGTTGAGCTTTATCACTCGCTGATATAGTACTGATTCAACGAACGCTGATCATGAAGTCTTCCTCTATAAGTTACTTTTGTCTTACCCCCTTGCACGTCTCCGTACGAAATGTCAGAACGGACCTCCCTTCTGTATAGAATCGTACAACAAACTCTGATTCTACACTGTGCACCATGCGGCTACTAAGGTTGTCTACAAAGGTCAAAACATGCAACCAATCAGCTGCTGCCAAGTGTAAAGTAACACTGCCATGCATTAAATGCATGCAGTATATAAGAAGAACCCTACTTCAGAAATGAAGTGCCCGGCCGTCTTCTTCTTTCTCTCTTAGTGTTAGAATATTATTCGTAATATTCTTATCTCCTTTCTATCTTATTTCTAATGCAAGAAACTTAGTGTTCTTAACTTGTTTAGATTAGGTTAATCCTTAATCTTGTTCCGCAACAAGTTGTAAATTGTTTTAAGATTTATCAATAAACAATTTAGAAAGTAAAAATCGTGTGTTTGTATTCAACCCCCCTACTACAAACTTGTATAACCCTTCGGGACCAACAACTAGGATAAAGCGACTTTGATAATTAAGATCTAACAATTTGGCAAAAATCGCAAGAATGAGATTTCTAAGAAAAATAGCAGTTCGATAAAACTTACCAGGATACTTGGATACCTTGAATCAAATGATGTCTGTCGTCTCTGATACCAATTGTGGATCCCAGATTAGTGCAATATGAATAAAATTAATCAACAATCAATAACAAAGTATGAATCAATGTTGTCATCCATATGATTATCATTCAAAGGTAGTTCGTTCAGAGAGTTTTACAATGATAGAGTATAATGAACGATTAACCTACAAACTAGGTTTTAGAAAACTATTTATACCTATTTAAGGTATTTACAATAGACACCCTTGAACTTCCATTCAACTAACACTTTGACCCTAACAATTGTCATCAACCAATCTATCCATTTTTCTACAAAAACCCAAATAACCCAATCTTTCTACTAAAATCAAAGAACTAGAGATACTATAAGGGGTTAGAAGAATTGATGCAGAAACTAACTTCAAATCCAACACCTCCTTAATTCCTTCTAATGGCAATATCGATCACTTCACCAAGTTCCTCTCTACGCTCTTCCAGCCTCTAATTGCACCCAAAATGACATAAAATA
Source organism: Saussurea involucrata (assembly GCA_033807775.1). Classification (NCBI taxonomy): domain Eukaryota; kingdom Viridiplantae; phylum Streptophyta; class Magnoliopsida; order Asterales; family Asteraceae; genus Saussurea; species Saussurea involucrata. Next base: position 49,305,983 of record CM066317.1, on the reverse strand, counting down.
GGGTTCTAGGGTTTTTATTACTTTCCTTTATTGCACAATGGCCCATTTTCTTTTATTTTCACTTAGACCCTTGAACTTGTATTTCTACCAAAATCTCTTTAACAACTAAATTTTGAACATGAAATTCACGGTTATTACATGCATGATAACTATTATTATATACAAATTCGATCAACGGTAGGTGGTTCTCCCACGAACCTTGAAAGTCTAACACGCAAGCCCTCAACATGTCTTCCAAAGTTTGGATGGTTTGCTCGCTCCAACCGTCGGTCTGAGGATGGTAAGCGGTACTCATCTTGATCTAGGATCCCATTTCTTGCTGAAAGCTCCTCCAAAACATCGATGTAAATCGACTATCATGGTATGAAACTATCGATGACGGCACGCCATGACGGTTCACTATCTCGTCAATGTACAACTTTGCTAATCTCTCCATCGAGTAGGATTCCTTTATGGGCAAAAGTGTGTCGATTTAGAGATATGATCCTTTCTCACCCATATATCAAAGCCCTTCGGAGTCCTAGGCAATTTCGTCACGAAGTTCATCGTGATTTGATCCCACTTACAAACCGAAATAACCAGCGGTTGGAGTTTACCATACGGTCATTGATGCTTCGTCTTCACTCGTAGACACGTCATACACCTCTCAACGAAATATGCTATATCCTTCTTCATACCCGGCCACCAATAACATTGTCGTAAATCCCCAAACATCTTGTCGGTTCCCGGATGGATGGAATATTTTGACTTGTGTGCCTCCTCCAATATCACCTTCCGAACATCTCCGAGCTTCGGAACCCAGATTCTACCGTTGAAAGACTTCAACCCACGACTATCATCCTCCAATAAGGTCTCATTCCCGACCATTCGTTCTTTCTTAAGGTTCTTGGTCGCTAACGCTTCCACTTGCCACTTCTTTAATTCCCCCAATAGATTGAATGTCACTTCGGCCCTCAAGGCCAAGATTTTCGAAGGTTCACCCCTTTCCTTTTGGCTTAAGGCGTCGGCCACCAGATTGGCCTTTCCAAGATGATACTCTATCTCACAGTCATAGTCCGTCAACAATTCCATCCACCTTCGTTGCAGCATGTTTAACTCCTTTTGATCAAAGATGTGACGAAGGATTTTGTGTGTGAAAATTTGACACTTCGTACCTCACAAATAATGCCTCTAAATCTTTAAAGCAAAGACGACGGCCGCCAACTCCAAGTCGTGAGTGGGGTATCGTCTTTCGTGATCTTGACCGCGACCCCTTGCATTCCCATGACCCCTCCTGACTGTTTTAGATCTCTCTTGTTGAGATTCCTCTGGCTCAACTAGTATCTCTACACTTCTTGCTCGACAAGCAACAGGGGTCTTCTTCTTCCCGCGGTTTCCGCCCACTTGTGTGGTAGCCCTTCAGGGCATTGTCCCACGTCCCCTACCACGACCTCTTCCCCTCCCTCGAGTGGTCGCCAGCCTAGGAGGGTTCACCAGTCCATCCGCGATGCCAACCTCGTGCACACAAGAAACAGATTCGAGGCACATGGTCAAAACTCTCCCAAAGGATATTCATCATCCCAAGGTACACTAATCTCACTGTGCAACCCGACTCCAATATGACATGCAAGTTAATAAACAATTTGTAAATAACGAGCATGCGTTCATAAACATTTTCATCATGTATTATCAAGGATTTTCAAAACGTGAAATCATATAAATATAATCCATACCAATTTCAGCTAATGATTTATAAGGAAAACATTTCATTTTCACAAAGGGAGTTAAGGGAACTCACCTGAGCTTTGGCAATCCGACACACATTCCGAATCCTACTTTCGACCAAACCGAACACCTGAATTGGGTGCCATAAGAAAGTTGTTAAACCTTCTAATTACACCCCAAAACGAACCCTAATGATCCTTAAGATAATCCCCCAAACAATGCCTTTGTCCTAGCCCCAATTGAGGATCAAAGCAAAAGTCGGGTTTTGAAGCAACAGTGCTTGACGCGACCTTACCCGCGCCACAAGTCGCGCGGGACACTGGTCCAACCCCTTCACGACTTTTCTCCATTCCTCCAAGGGTTTCTCACCCCCAAACTTCCCTAAATCAGCTTCAATCCTCCTAAAATGGTACTTTTGAGCCCTCTTTGCATTGAGACCCAAAACTAACATTAAAACTACATCTAATCCCACCAAATCCATCATATGATTCTTCTTTATCAACCAACAAAAATCCAAATTCTTGACAAAATCAAAAGCCACAATTGAAATGGCAAAGGTTTCTCAAAAGAAAACAATAAACCATTCAAGAAACCATCTAACATTCTAATTCCAATAAGTATGAGCCAAATCATTAAAATGGGTTACTCAAAGGAGTCCCCAATCACAAACCCAAGCTATAAGATTAACAAGGAGGAGATTTACCTTGACGAAGATGAAGTGAAATCCTTGAATCCTTCTTACATCAAATTTCCAATGAAGAATCACACCTTTTTCCCTCTTATTTCTTCCTAGCCTCCACCTAAAACGTATTCTCCAAGAATGAGGGTTTTAGGAGTGTTTTATTCCCTTAAACTTTTTCCTCAATCTCTGAAGTTCCACCCTTATACACTTCAGCCCCAAAATTCTAATTATTTCATAATTTGTGGACATTAGGTGTTACAGGAGATGTTCAAATGAGAAATGCTAAGTGTGTAAGAAATAGGGAAAGGATCTAGCCCTTCATCTAGTCAACATTTGCGGCTTTGACTGTGAAACACTGGATAATTCCTCGCATGGTCTGCAAAAAGAGAAAGGAGTAGTTTCGTATTTTTTTACAAATACACGAAACAAGTTCATATGTGAATCAGTTAATTAGTTCATATGAGAATCAGTTAATTAATTCATATGTGAATCACAAAGGTTTTTCATATGTGAATCTGTTAATTAGTTTAACTGATTCACATATGAATCTACACTTAGTTAGTCATATGTGAATAAGTTAATTACTTCATATATGAATCACAAAGGTTCATATGTGAATCAGTTAAAAAGAGTTAATATGTGAATTACACAGGTTCACATATGAACAATAGTTCATATGTGAATCATGCATGTTCACATAGGAACTCGTCCCACGTATTTGTAAAAATTACGAACTGTCCTTCTATTTTTGGAATAGCTGCAACTTTTGACTAAACAAAACCACAATTATTGACCAGGCAAAGCTGCAATTTTTGACCAGTTAAATCCGATATTGACCGATGAATGGCTAGGATTACTTCTCTATTTCTCACACTTAATATTTCTTTTTGAACCTATAGTCGTATATGTATGTATGTATGTAAGTATATGTTTGGTGTTATGAAATATTTGGTATTTAAAGTATGACGACGATAACTTTTAGTATTAAAGTTATAGTTTTGGTGATTAGAAATGTGAAGCCAATTTTGGTAAGGTGGTGTTTATTTTTTAAGAGGTGCTAAAGTCTGATTTCACTACTGAGTTTTAAGAGGTGGCGCTGAAGTCTGAAATTTGAATTAATAATACTGTTTGTTTTTGTAAACTGATAAATGTCTGAATATATATAATTGTTTATTTTATCCTTAAAAAATTAAACTTAAATACGTCAATTGAAGTGAGCATCGATGATCGAAGGACGGTACGGAAAAAATCAAAAGAAGGATTATGACAGATTTGCGAGGTTGTGGAGTTTTAATCATATATTCATATATCATACAACGAAATGTCGATTTAAGCGATTCAAGATGTTTTGGAAAGCCAACACACAAATCTACAGTGTTCGTCTTTTGCATTTTTTGCAAATTCGGGGTGCATTTGGCTAAAACCGACATTGAAATCGAAACAATGATGTTGGACAAAAATATGAGGTAATTAAGTGGTTGATGTAAGATCCCACATTGGTTGGGAAGGTGAACAAAGGTTGCCTTATAAGAGGAACTTGATACCTCCCCTATCAGACGCGTTTTAAAACCGTGAGTCCAGGTGTGTGGATAAAACGGACAATATCTGGTATGGTTGGTCTGGGATGTTACAGATGGTATTAAAGCCGGGAACCTGGTGTGCCAGCGAGGACGTTGGGCTTCCAAGGGGGGTGGATTGTAAGATCACACATTGGTTGGGGAGGGGAGCAAAAGTTGCCTTATAAGAGGGACTTGATACCTCCCCTATCAGACGCGTTTTAAAACCGTGAATCCAGGTATGTGGACAAAGCGGACAATATCCGGTACGATTGGTCTAGGATGCTACAATTTAGGCTACGTTTAGCAAACTAGCTGATAAGCTAGCTGATGAAAAAGTCACGTTTGGCAAAAAGTAACTTATAAACATTTAAATGACCAAAAAGAACATATTAAAAAAATTGTTAATAAATAAAAATTAATATTAATGAGGGCATAATTGGAATATTTACAAAAAGCTACTAATAAGCTACTCCAAGTAGCTTTTCAAAAAGCTAGCTTATGAGTCATCTAAACATGTACCCAAAAATAAACTAGCTTATAAACCCCCCCCCCCCTTTATTACTTAATAATAATAAAAGTACAGTTTTATAATTTTTAAACCTTGAATTGCTAGAATGATCTAGTAGATTTAGGTTTTAGAATGATTTTAGATAGGGAAATTAATTAAAATTACAAAAGTCAAACATCTTGTTACTGAAATGCCACAAATCTCTCTCATCTTACCAAAATGCCCCAAAAAGCCGCGGTGGGCCCGGCGATCGCGGGCCCCAGGCCCACGTGTCACCCAGGTTTGCCCACTTTGCCCGCGTTGGTCCATCAAGAATGCCCGCGGCCCAGCTTTCCCCCCTCAAGAATGCCCGTGTTGGCAGTTTTAGTCCCTGCCCGCGTTGAGAGCCCGCGATCGCGGGCTAACCCGCCACGCGTCGGCCCAGGGTTTACCCTAAAAATTAATTGAAGACCAAAACCCTAATTTTTTCTATCTTGGCCGCACTATATAAAGGGTGGGGGGACCAATTCGGCCGACACTTATTTTTTTAATAACACTCTCAATTTTTTTAAACTCTCTCTCAATTTTCTCCCACACTCTCAATTTTGTCGTGTGGAACACGTTCGAGTTTTGTGAAGATGTCTCGTATTACCTCTGTGGTATGTTTTCTTTATGTTTTTTGTTATTTTTTGTATGTTATTTTAAGTTAAGATATATGATTTGTATGTTGTTAGAGTGTTTATAACTTTTGTTATGTTTGAATATGTTCTATGTTTAACATTTTTAAGATATATGATATGTATGGTTTTATGTTTGAATGTGATATTTGTATGTTATAATGTGTATGTTGTTATAGGAGTATTTTTATAAAAAAAATTGTTAAGAGTGTTTTTATAAAAATAATTCTTAAAAGTGTGTTTTTATAAAAAATTGTTAAGAATGTGTTTTTTTATAAAAAATTTGTTAACAATGTGTTTTTATAAAAAAAATTGTTAAGAGTGTGTTCTTATAAAAATAATTTTTAAAAGTGTGTTTTTATAAAAAAAATGTTAAGAATGTTTTTTTTTATAAAAAATTGTTAAGAGTGTGTTTTTTTTTTTAAAATTGTTAAGAATGTGTTTTTATAAAAATTGTTAAAAATGTGTTTTTTTATAAAAAATTGTTAAGAGTGTGTTTTTATAAAAATAATTCTTAAAAGTGTGTTTTTATAAAAAAATTGTTAAGAATGTATTTTTATAAAAAAAAACTTGTTAAGAATGTTTTTTATAAAAAAAATTGTTAAGAGATTGTTTTTATAAAAATAATTCTAAATAGTGTGTTTTTATAAAAAAAAATGTTAAGAATGTGTTTTTTTATAAAAAAAATTGTTAAAAGTGTGTTTTTATAAAAAAAAATGTTAAGAATGTGTTTTTATAAAAAAAATTGTTAAGATTGTGTTTTTATAAAAAAATTGTTAAGAATGTGTTTTTTATAAAAAAATGTTAACTTAGGTCCCTACGGTTTTAAGAATGACAACTTAGGTCCCTAAACTTTTAAGAATGACAATTTAGGTCCCTAAACTTTTAAGAATGCCAATTAGGTCCCTAAACTTTTAAGAATGACAACTTAGGTCCCTACGGTTTTAAGAATGACAACTTAGGTCCCTAAACTTTTAAGAATGACGATTTAGGTCCCTAAACTTTTAAGAATGACAATTTAGGTCCCTAAACTTTTAAGAATGCCAATTAGGTCCCTAAACTTTTAAGAATGACAACTTAGGTCCTTACGGTTTTAAGAATGACAACTTAGGTCCCTAAACTTTTAAGAATGACAATTTAGGTCCCTAAACTTTTAAGAATGCCAATTAGGTCCCTAAACTTTTAAGAATGACAACTTAGGTCCCTACGGTTTTAAGAATGACAACTTAGGTCCCTAAACTTTTAAGAATGACAATTTAGGTCCCTAAACTTTTAAGAATGAAAATTTAGGTCCCTAAACTTTTAAGAATGCCAATTAGGTCCCTAAACTTTTAAGAATGACAACTTAGGTCCCTATGGTTTTAAGAATGACAACTTAGGTCCCTAAACTTTTAAGAATGACAATTTAGGTCCCTAAACTTTTAAGAATGCCAATTAGGTCCCTAAACTTTTAAGAATGACAACTAGGGTCCTAAACTGCAACATCTATATATAACACTATGATACGTTGAAATAAAATAAACCGCAACATCTATATATAACAATATGATACGTTGAAATAAAATTAACCGCAACATCTATATATAACACTATTATACGTTGAAATAAAATAAACCGCAACATCTATATATAACACTATTATACGTTGAAATAAAATAAACCGCAACCTCTATATATAACACTATTATACGTTGAAATAAAATAAATCGCACTTTATCTATTTATAACACTATTATATGTTGAAATAAAATAAACCGCAACATCTATATATAACACTATTATACGTTGAAATAAAATAAACCGCAACATCTATATATAACACTATTATACGTTGAAATAAAATAAACCGCAACATCTATATATAACACTATTATACGTTGAAATAAAATAAACCGCAACCTCTATATATAACACTATTATACGTTGAAATAAATTAAACCGCACTTTATCTATTTATAACACTATTATATGTTGAAATAAAATAAACCGCAACATCTATATATAACACTATTATACGTTGAAATAAAATAAACCGCAACATCTATATATAACACTATTATACGTTGAAATAAAATAAACCGCAACCTCTATATATAACACTATTATACGTTGAAATAAAATAAACCGCAACATCTATATATAACACTATTATACGTTGAAATAAAATAAACCGCACTTTATCTATTTATAACACTAACTATAACATCTGTGAATGACTATGTAGAGGGATTTCTTTAACATCGACTTGACGCTAAAGTGCAAAGTTGCCTACATCGAGGACTTAAGAAACCGCTTTAGGGGATTAGGTGATCGCGCGGATACCCTTGAGGTTATCTTTAGAGGGACACCGTTCGGGCCATGGATGGATGTGTCTTACTCTGCTGGCGACCCTACGCTAGTACACATGTTTCTACAGTTGGAGGTCGAGGACGCCAACGCTGAGCCGGAGGAGATGCATTTTGATTTCTTCGGCGATCGATTGCATTTTGGGCGTCGTGAGTTCTGTCTAATTACAGGACTACGTTTTGGAGAGGGTCCCCCTTCCTCCCTTAGCAGACTGCTCCTTCGTTCCTAGGGTTTGGGGCATTTCAGCATCTCGTTTGAAGCTGAAGGCAGCCCGGGACATGATGAAAGAGGGCCTTAGTGCCCTAAGTGACGCCGATGCTGTCCGTGTATGCTTGGTGGTGATCGTGGATATGGGCTTCATGGGCCGTGAGTATAGCCAGTATGCTTCCTCGACGGGCCTTAGGGCCGTCGAGGACCTTGAGCTGTTTAACAGCTACCCGTGGGGTAGCCATATCTGGACACATTGCTACTCAATCTTGCACCGAGCCATAAGCAGACGCGACTCCGATCGACATGGAAAGATGAACCTTTGTGGTTTTACATACGCCTTCATGGTTAGATACGTAGTATAACAATTGTTAATAATACATACAAACTGTTTGGCTTTTCGTTTTACGTACTTGCTCTTCTTGTCTAATTCCAGATATGGATCTTGGTGATGTTTCCCGCAACAATCCGATATTTCGTCAAGCGCGACGACCGAGTACTTAGGGAAAACCGTTGGGATAAGCGTGTTACCCTAAGTAGGTCGCTTTGGGTTCAGTTCTTCAATGAATCTAGACATGTAAGTTCTTTTACTATGTTTACAATTTGCATACGTTAGTCCCGCTTATTAATTTTTTTTATGTTTTATCATATATTTAGCTGCCACTCTTGCCTTTCGCTCGCCTTGAGCCTACTGCCGACGAGATGGGCACGGATTGGTACAGAGACAACGTGGCCTTTATTGACGCAGAGGCGGCAAGGGCTCGACGTTCCTTTCCTTCCACATCTCACGAAGATGAGGAAGACGACGACAGGCCCCCTTTCGGTGGATATCAGCAACCCCCTTCCTCCTCCTATCCGCCGCCCCCTTCCTCTACAGACAGTTTAGCGCTGTCCATGTTAGTGTTTAACTTAATTTGTTGGCCACGTTTATTTAGTTTGTATATTAATATTACGTTCTAAATTTGTTTTAGCTGTCGAGTACGACACCGATCCCCGCTCCGTTCGGACAGGGGGTACAGACGACGTTTGCCACCACATCCTATCCGTCATTCCCTAAAAATGTAAGTGACACTGAGTAACCATTATAGTTATATGTTTGTTCCTAAGTTTGTAACTCTTATAATGATCAATGTCACGCAGGCCGGGATGTCGGGGGCCGGGATGTCCCAAACGACGTTCGCCACCACATCCTATTCTACTATCCCGGAGAGTGTAAGTGACACTGAGTAACCATTATAGTTATATGTTTGTTCCTAAGTTTGTAACTATTATAATGATCAATGTCACGCAGGCCGGGATGTCGGGGGCCGGGATGTCCCAAATGACGTTCGCCACCACATCCTATTCTACTATCCCGGAGAGTGTAAGTGACATTGAGTAACCATTATAGTTATATGTTTGTTCCTAAGTTTGTAACTCTTATAATGATCAATGTCACGCAGGCCGGGATGTCGGGGGCCGGGATGTCCCAAACGACGTTCGCCACCACATCCTATTCTACTATCCCGGAGAGTGTAAGTGACACTGAGTAACCATTATAGTTATATGTTTGTTCCTAAGTTTGTAACTATTTTAATGATCAATGTCACGCAGGCCGGGATGTCGGGGGCATACACCTCGCAGATGCCGCCGTTCGCCACCACAGCAATCACGGACATCTTTGGCGGTTCGGCCGGAGACTATTACAGGCCGGAAATGCATATTGTAAGTTATTTTGGTAGTTTTGGTTTAATTGTGAACATTTCCTAAATTGTACTTAAAACATCTAATAACTTAATTTTCAGACGATGGGGTCTACTATTATCCAGGATCACTTCTCGGAGCCGGAAGATGACCCGATGGAGGTTGTAGATCCACCACCACAGGTGACCCCGCTCCCTCAAAAGCGGTCGCATAAAATTTCACAATGGTTTCGTCACCCGTTTGGCCAACAAGGATCTCGACACCACCGGCCGCTAAAAAGCAAGCAAAGAAAGCGGGGGGAAAGAAAAAGGGAAAGGTGTCTTCACCGGAGCCTCAACCGGCATCGGAAATATTGAGGATGTGTCGGACTGGTCGCCTCCCCCCCTTGATCTTCATCCCTCACTTGAACTTGGAAATCACCCCCTCGTTTTTCAATGTATTGTTGGCCGTTGACCCTTTGGAGTCCGACTTACTGGATGTGGTTAGTATGAAGTTTAATTATAGTCATATAATCAAATATATTTATTTTACATGTCTAACCATCTATTTTTTATGTATAGCACATCGATTGTTGGGTCTCGCTGTTGCAAAGACATCGTGGAACAGACACGAGGTAGACCATGATGTTCAGTATGTTCTTTCATTACTTGTTGATTGAGCATCTAGGTCCCGCCTCCGTGGTTAGATCATGCAATGGCTTGGAAGGGACCTCTTGGGCTCTCCTCGATGTGGTATGTAAATCGTTTTACTCTTATTTTATTTAACGTGTTTTGTTGCTAACTAAGTTGTCTAATATTGTAATATTTCAGGTGTACATCCCTATATGTCTTAATCCCCAACATTGGCTGCTTGGAGTATTTGAACTTGACGCTATGACCATGACCATATATGATAGCGACAGTGCCAGTCTCTTCAGACAGCAATTGGAAGAGCAGATGACAAAGTTTAAAGCTGTGCTATTTGACTTCTTTTGCCGGGTCAAGGATAATAGACGTCGGGATATGACAGGTGTCTTTCGCTATAAGTTCGCCAAGAATGTACCCCAGTAGGCCGGGATAAATGCGGATTGCGGTGTCTGGGTATGCCGTAATGCCCAAATGTTGATAAATAACAATGAGGTATGGGTACACCCTGACGAGGTCGGGGATGTTGCCAAAGATTTTCGCATACATATGGCGGAGTCCATTTATGAGCATTGTCAAATAGGGCCACGTTAGGTTGTTTATGTAACATTAAATAATTGTTATTTTTAGTATTAACTTATTTTGTTAAAGTATTGTGATACAGTTACTGTTTACTTCATTTGGTTTTTGCTAATTGCATCCATTTACTCAACTTTGAGTATCGATATTTCTTTCACACATACTCCATTTTGGACGCATTATATATCATTTCGAAGCTCTCATATAGGAGAACATAAACCTACTAAAAGTTAGTTATATATAACACATATATATAAATTTAAATGCGTCCAAAGTTTAGTAAAACCCATATTTCCAACACCTAGTAAGTAGGTTTATGAAACTTGCGATAATCCTAATACAGAGATTATTGGATGAACAAGCATTTATTTCTTGATTATTGGTGTATTGGTTCTTGTTGTCTGGAAGTGATTCATATGATGCAAAAATTGGTATCATGTAATGTAGAACAGTATCTATATTATAGAAACTTGCATTTGACAGTACCATATAAATCTGATCTAAATTCTCATTAATTAGTTATGTTTGACTACTTAAAGACCTTTATTCAAGAGCAGACGAATATTGCAGTTACTTTTTCAGTCGAATCTTACAGACTCTTTTCAAACGAATCTTGCAGTGAACTATTCAGACGAATCACAACTTCCTATCTATCTTTTATACAAACACACTCTCGCTTTTCTTAACACAATGGATGGAGGTTCAAGATCAAGGGGGAACAGGTCGGCGAATGTGGCTGGAACTTCACGTTCGGGAGCCTACCAACCACTGAACGACGGAGCTCGCCGGAGTACCTGGAAGGTACCGGAAACAGACGAGGAGTGGACAAACTGTGGGCGAACTGCAGCCGATTTTCCATTCACGCCTGAGGAGGAAGCAGACTGGGAGATGGCATCCGACAATTACTACTTCGATAATGGCATGAGAACCCCACCAATGTATGATTTTATGCCGACGGGTCTTCGACAAAGTCAACGAATTACTCCCGCAGTGCAAAAAGCCATTGATGAGGCGAACGCCGATATCAAAAAGGTAAAGGGTATGTGGAACCATAACAGGGGGATTCAGCAGGGGAAAATGGAGTATCTAGCGGAGAAGAAACGAGAATTGGCCATGACTAGGGCTCACGTTCGGCAGCTGCAACGAGAGATTAAGGAAGCTGAAGAGGAACTAGAAGAACTCGAATCGGACTACATAGGAATGGAGGACGTGATCAAGGAAAAGGTTAACTTGATCACAGGACTCTAGGACGCCTTCCAGTAATAGATTTCTTTGTTTACATGCACTGTATCCGTTTCGGTTGGGAAGATGATTTGCAATAATTTTTATATGATGTTGTTAATTAATTTCCTTGTTAAATAACTTAAGTGAATTTCTATATTAAAAACATTAAAATGGAAAGGAAACAATACATTAAAAACCACATAAAATGATAACCTAAAAACTATAGGGACCATTAATGTTTTTTTAAATTTGCAACAAACTTCATGGACCAAACTGTAAATTCGAAAAGTAGCGGGTTAGCCCGCGATCGCGGGGGCCCAACACGGGCAGGGACCAAAACTGCCAACACGGGCATTCTTGAGGGGGGAAAGCTGGACCGCGGGCATTCTTGAGGGACCAACGCAGACAAAGTGGGCAAACCTGGGTGACACGTGGCCTGGGGCCCGCGATCGCAGGGCCCACCGCGGATTTTTGTGGCATTTTTGTAAGATGAGAAAGATTTGTGCCATTTTGGTAAGTGATGGTCAAAATTAGGGTATTTTAATTAATTTCCCTTTTAGATATATATAATAAATAAATGGTAAATCATGTCTAAAAGAACATGCTATCATTCAATTGTTGTTTTTTTACGAATCATACCCTTCAGAATTCATATTTAATGGTTATATCGTTTGAAATAAGGTCTATTTACGTATATAGATTTAAAATGTTTATTTAGAAGTTTATATTTTTAACTGACTTTTAAAAATACGTTATTTAGTATATATTATATCTATACTATATGTAAAACATTTGAAAAAATTCTTAAAATGAGTCGAACTTTTTAAAGCTAGGTGTTTGACTTCGTAACTAACTGATAATCATAATCAAATACAGAATAACATTTCATTTTAAATATAAAAACTTAAAATATAATTAATAATTAGGATAATCATTGAATTCTAAGAAAATATTTAATCATTATTTTATATAAAAAAACTTTATTTTATTAAAAAAAAATTAAACAAATTTATAGTAAAAAGATTATCGCTTTCTCAAAACTACAAAAAACCATATTATAAAACCGACAAAGATAAAAAAAATAAAGCATTAAAATCGAGATTTATCGCACTGCAATATCGTACGAGTATACTTCTAATTATTTTTTTTGAAAGGCAACACACACGCACGCTTTCCGGGGGTATCCCGGGCTCCCACTTAAGGGTGCCACCTAGACTAATCCCCCTCGATCCACGACCCGGCCCAATTGGGCAGGCCCACGATCGGGATACCGCAGAAGTGATCACCACGGGACTTGAACTCAGGTAGTCAGGGCTTCCACCACTGACCCCCCCGGGATGTTACCGGCCACTGGGCTACAACATCGTTGGTAGTATACTTCTAATTATAGTTAAAGCACTTGATAAAGACTATTAAAAACAAATATTTATGCATCATGAACTGTTTTTTGATACAAATTATTTAAAATTTTAGATTACAAGTACATGATGCATCAATGCAACTTTTTAAAACTCGATATTATAATTCATAACTAACTGAAAAACATAATCAAATACAAGATAAATATCTAATTTTAAATATATAGAAAATATAATTAGGATTATCATTGAATTCTAACAGAATACTTAATTATTATTTTATAAAAAAAACCAAATTATTTGACCTAAAATAAGATGCATCATTGTTAAACTTAAACTACAATTGTAATAAATATTAAATTAAATTAAACAAACTTATAAAAAAAACATTTTTGCTTTCTCTCCATACAAAACCGTGTTATAAATTTGATGAAGACAAAAAATAAAACAAAACATTAAAATCGAGATGTATCACGTTGCATTATACAATTACACTTTTAGTATATATTTATTTCAAACTATATGTTCTTAAAATCACATCTGAAAATAAAATGTGTCTTTTAAATGCAGTTTGCCCCATTATAAAATGAACCTTTAATAAATGTAACATAATCAAGTAAAGATGGGAGAAAAAAGTTTAATAATGAATTCAATTTTCAGATAAATTAAAATCACATGTAATTGGTATCTCATTCAATAACAAGCTGGTGTGCAGGTATATGATGTATTTATACAGATCGTTCTTCTATCATATATATAGTTTTTATTTACAAATAATTCAAATATAGTTATTCATTGATTTTGACACGTAATAAAATGTGCATATATATTTTTTATCCATATACTGTATTTATAAAGAATCATGCTTATATATATAAAACAATAACTATATAAGAGAATGAAAAAAGTTTTAATGACATTTGATTTCATACTTAAATCGCGTGTAAATTCATATGTAATTCATGCAACTTTGGCCACAGCCTGAGGTAGAGGGTTACTTCCCCAACACACCCTTACATTGATCGTTAGTGTAAAATCATATGTGATTTTATATGTGATTTGATTATTTTTACACTACCACAAATATGACGTTTATACATGGTTTTTGTCGTTTTTACAATAACCAGGTATAAAGGACGGATCTGGACCCTTTTTACACGGTTAAGGTTGAATTGTTGCAAAAAATAAGGTCTTATATGCGGTTCTAGATTAACAACCGTGTATAAAAGGTATCAACAATTACAAACGGTTGCATCGAAAAAACCACATACAAATGTTACCTTTTATACGCGATTGTGTGTTCAAAACCACATACAAAGGGGTTACTTTTATACGTGGTTGTATGTAAAAATGTAACAACCATGTCCTATGGGAGAAAAGTGATTTCAGGGTGCAATTTTAATGGGGCTTAAATCTGCAGGGACCAACTTGTAATTATGGGGTAAGAAGGGATAAAACCCTCTCCAAACCCTTATTCCCTCATTTTTATGCATTTGGAGGCTTGAGAATTGGAGAGAGAGAGAGAGAGAGAGAGAGAGAGAGAGAGAGAGAGAGAGAGAGAGAGAGAGGAGAGAGAGCTTTGAGTGCTCTTGGAAGGATTGAAGAGGTAGCAACTTTGGAGTGGAGATTTCTTCACTACATCTTCAAGGTAACCATCTTCTTCCCAAACTCTTTAACTGTTGGTGAGTTCTATGGTTTAAGAACATTTGGGGATTTCATCCTCTTTTGATCTTTTTGAGTTTAATGTTGGTAATGGAGGAAATTCTTATCTTGTGTTTCTTGAATTGAATATCGTTGATTTGTGAGTTTCCAATGAAGTTTTCTTAGTTGTTCAATCAAAAACCACCATTAATGGTGTGTCTTCAAGATCTTTTCATCTATTGGATTATGGGGTTTTAATGGATGAAATCAAAAGGATTAAAGGGAGTTTTGATGTTTGGTTATTGTCTAAAATAATTGGAAAATCGACCCTCTTCGACGTTGTAGCTTAAAATGGAGTTGAGAAGGGTTAGGATCGAGCTTGGGTGAGTTTTTGGCTAGAAATCGAGTACAGATTGAACAGTGGCGCGGGTTTTGGCGCGGGAAACCGCACGGAGCACTGTCGGGATTTCCGTTCGTGCTGTTCGTAAATTGCTTTGAGCTAAGTTTGAGGTGTCGATTAGCGATTCTCCTAAGGGAAAATGAGAGGCGACTTTGGGGGATAATTGGGTGAGTTATCACTCTTGTGTGTGATGAAATCTAGGTTTTCAGTTTGATCGGAAGTGAGCTTCGATGTGTGTCAATTTGCGGAAGCTCAAGTAAGTTCCCTCAACTCTTTTGTGCAAATGAAATGTTTTGCTAAAGTTTTCGTAATTGAATTTGGTATTGAGCATGACGACGTGATTAGATATTTTGAAAAGCTTTGTTATAAGATGA
Organism: Saussurea involucrata; assembly: GCA_033807775.1. Lineage (NCBI taxonomy): Eukaryota > Viridiplantae > Streptophyta > Magnoliopsida > Asterales > Asteraceae > Saussurea > Saussurea involucrata. The sequence goes on along the minus strand of CM066317.1, from coordinate 49,290,439 downwards.
TGTAGAAATATTTATTAATGCATGCACGTTGTTTACATGTTCTTTACGAAGTGGTACATTGAATTGGTGTCGGGTTGCACAGTGGGATTAGGGTACCTTGAGATTGTCAACATCCCTTGGGAGTTTAGTTATGATGTGTGCCTTGAATCCATTTCTTGTGCACGCGGGACTGGCATCTACTGGGGGACCATGGGGATCTACTGGGGACCCCCGATTGCGGACATCAAAGTGAGGTGATGGGTGGCTATGAACATTGTGCAAATACCCAAGCATGTTGTGGATTTGTTTAAATGATTTTCATGGGCCTTTATGGCGGTTTTGCATTTTGCTATACGTGGTTTGTTAAACCGTTTTCGAGAGGGAATTCACTAGACCTCATGGTCTAACCCTCGCTTTTCAAAAACTAAAACCATTTTCAGGTAAGAGTTTTGGATTGGGATTTCATCTGAAGAAGATGGAAAGGGTGACGTTGTAGAAGAGGTCTAGTTTAGTGGATGCTTGTAATTCAGCATAGGACTTCCTGTAGCATCTCAGTTGTAAAGATGTTTATCCGCTGCGTAACTAGAGTTGAGATCGATGTATTCTGTATAGTTTGGGACCTTTTTTGGTTGTAATGTTATGAAATATGTTTTACGGAATTTTGGTTACAAATGGTATCAGAGCCATACTTTAAGGGATTTAGGTGACCAGATGGGCCTAAACTTAAACAGTAGAGTGAAGGGGACACAACTGAGATATAGGGAGCCATTAGTAAAGACCTTAATCACAGAGAATCTTGGCAATGGTAAATTTACATAATGTTATTATAAATTTACAGGTGCATGGGTGTACTCGACCTCTTAATCATAGAGAATCTTGTAAGGTAAAATCAATATCGCATCTGGCCAATGTTATTATAAATTTACAGGTGCATGGGTGTACTCGACCTCTATTGTTGGGATGATTTATGGGTGTGACAATATGTAGAAAGTTCTACCTTGCAATTGATAGTAAAGGGTTGATCTAACACCTCGAAAATTTTCATAAATTGTACGTTTATGTTGGAAGGTGTTATTCTGTTTGAAAGATATGTTATAATTTGATGTCGAAGGGTCGAAAGTGAAATTGGCTAAAGTTTTGGGCTAGTTTGTGAAATTTTGAAACTTGGGGTTAGTTTCATCAAATTGGATAGTTTTGGGTTAAATCTTGAAATTTTGAAATTGATGTATAAAAGTGGATAGTCGGTTAAATTTGAGAAATATCTCAATTTGGTTCCAGTGAAGTCGGTGTCCGAGAGAAGAGAGAAACGAAGTTTTAAATCTCGTTCGGTAAAGAATTCAATCCTCTCCTTCAATTCGATTTCTTTAAGATTGGTAAACTTGAATTAATTTGCTCTCCAACTTGATTACTGAAATCGTTTGGTGAATTAGGTGTGAAAGTGGATTTTTTTGGGTTGAATTGAATTGCACAGGCTTCAATCGAAGTTTATTTACAGGTGAGTTCATCATTCTATTAAACCCGATGTCTTTTATCAAGTTAATGAGTAAATTGAACTTGTTAAGAGTACTGGAGATTTATGGTTAGTCGTATGATAAGATGGCTGGAATGGTTGTTGATTTGTGTTGAGAAATTGGTGTTCAGGTCGAAGTTCCCGGGTTAGTTTTATTAGTATCCGGTAATTTGTTTTCAATGGTGTCCGGTAAAATGTTAATGCTGAAAGTATCTGATAAGCATTTAGTTCCGGTAGTATCCGATAATAATTTAGTTTCCGGATAGTTAATTTACCGGATGTTATCCGGATTACCTTGGTTTCCGGATGTCACCGGATTATTTGTGCTATCTGGATACCAGTTCCGGACTGTTCCCGGATTCCGGTAGTTTCCGGATGTGAGTTTCGGACACTTTGTCCGGATAGTTTTACCGGAAGTGTCCGGTCAGTATTGATCCATAAGCACTAGCATTAATTGATAAACGTGGAATAGGTAAGGTATAATCGCTATTCATATTGTGACGTGGAAACGTGGAATAGGCAAGGTATAATTGCTATTCATTTTGTGACGTGGAAACGTGGAATAGGCAAGGTATAATTGCTATTCATATTGTCACGTGGAAACGTGGAATAGGCAAGCTATAATTGATATTCATATTGTGACGTGGAAACGTGGAATAGGCAAGGTATAAATGCTATTCGTATTGTGACGTGGAAATGTGAAATAGGCAAGGTATTTCCACTTTCTATTGGAAAACGAGGAATAGGCAAGATATAATTGATATTTCTACTTCCACACTAAGAAATAGGCATGGCGCTTAATTGTAATTTCTTGGATATGAGCTGTAATCTAGAATCCGGGGTGATTCGTAGTGGCGCTCTTGAACATGATACTATGACCTACTTAGTGTTTGTCATACTCATGGAATCGGGTATGATTCCCGTCATCGAAAGATGTTATGTGTACGGTAAGAAAGTTTGAGACCAGGTTAATTTATATGCGTTGTTTACAAAGTTGGTTTTCAAAGCTTATACAGATTTTCATTTGAAAATGGGATGTTCTCACTAGGCGTAAGCCTAATCGTTTCAAATTAAATTTTCTTACAAGGTACTAGCTCGGGAAGGAATATGAAGGGATGAGCGTCAAGGAGTACTAGAATTATGCTTTTGGAATTGTAAAGGAGAACTTAGTGTCATTGGAAATATTTTAGAGATATTATGAACAACCATTATAATCTGATTTCATTGATTATGGATTAGATTAGCTGGTTGTTTATGGTAAATCATTTGTAAGTAGGAAACTTGTTACTAATTCTCCGGTTGTAAATGAAAGTTTGGAAGATGTTGTGGTAAACTCTGATAAATTTTGAAGTTTAAATTTATTGTGTTTTTAGGGTGTTTCAGTTTGGTATCAGGGCTGTAGTTTAAGTGAACTAGGTATGATCGTGAGATACCTAGACTTAAGTTGAGATGATTAAGTTATGATTTGTGAGATTGGGTAGAAATACTAAGACGGGATAGTCTTAGAGTCGACGGAAATACGTGAATTAAGAAATGTGATGATGGTAACGAGAATTCTTATGTATAGTATGTTTATAATTTCAATTATCTACTGTTATAATGAATATATTGCTACGTAAGCATACTTGTTTTTAAATTGTTATGGTGATTAATGAAAGTTAAAGTACGTTTCTTGTGTTTGGGTTGTGTATAACCATTTCTTATGGTTATCTTTATGTGTTATTCAGAATACGATGGTTAATACAGCAAACAGATCTTCTACTTCTTCAGAAGAGGGGCGGCAAACGAACTCGTGGAGAATCAGCCCGAAAGGGGTGGAACTAGTGTGAGTCCACCAAGGCCACCCATCATGGGAGAAAGAGGGAGTCAAACGCATCGAGCGAATGTCAGTACTTCCAACCCGATGACGACGGAATCTACGATGGAGTCTCGTATGATGGAAAATATGATGCGGGTTATGAATGCAGCAAATTGACTCGACAACAAGAGATGTTTATGAAAATGTTGAATGACCAAAGCATTGAGTCACAAAGACCGGAGTTGGGTACTGGTACTGTAACTCCACCTGTTAACCCAGTAATGAATGTTAATATGAGAATGGAGAAAGTTTGTTCATACAAGACATTTTTAAGTTGCAAGCCACCTGAATTTGCTGGTTCAGATAATCCAACTTCGTGTATGAATTGGATTAGAGAGATGGAACAAGCATTTAGATCTTGTGAATGTGACGAAGACTCAAAGGTCAGATTTGGATCCCAAATGTTAAGAGGGAATGCTTTGACATGGTGGAATGTCGTGACATCAACGGTGACGGCTCCGGTTCTGACAGCAATGACCTAGGAGTCGTTTAAAAGAAAGATATTGGAAGAATACTGCAATGAAAATGAAATAGATCGGATCGAAGAAGAATTCAGAACGCTTAAGAAGGGTACTTCATCAGTAAGGGAATACACTCGCTTCTTTTTGGAGAAGTTGAATTTAGTAGGGCATGTGGCCCCAACTGAAAAGGAAATGATCAAGGCTTACTTTAAGGGTGTGCCGGCGGATATGATGTCCAGAGTCCGAAATTCAAAAGCTTCTACACTGAGAGAGACAATTGAGTAATCAAATATTATAGAAGTCTATGCAAAAGATAAAGTTGAGAAAGCTCAATTGGGAGAGAAAAGAAAGTGGACAGGTCCATCGGAATCCTCGCAAGGACCGAAGCCCTTTATCGAGAACACTCATTTTGAGCCTCGACAAGAACCTAACTGGTGTCAGAAATGTAGGAGTAAACATTGTGGGTCGTGTCGGGTAGTATCGAAGGAATGTTTTATATGCGGAAAGAGTGGTGTTAGCCCCAAGTATGACTTTGTAAAAGTATAGAAAATATCCCAAGTCAGAAGAACGTCAGAGAACAACACACCAAGAGATCAAGCTGAAGACTTAGTAGAAGAACAAACAGAAGACCATCAGAGCTCTGGCAGAAGACCTCTGATAGAACATCAGAGAACAAGATTGCCAGAAGACCTCCAGAGCTCTGGTAGAAGACCTCTGGTGAATGAAGACCTATGTAAAGCCGAAGTCTCGTAGAAATCTCTAAGTGATAGACATGTGTCCGCACTTTCCACGTCAGCCCTAAAAGGACGAAGACATGCTTTCCACGTGCATCATAGGGTTTGATAGTACATTGTTTGTTACTTTATCAGGCTATAAATAGAACATTATTTGAACACACAAATTGTCGAGAATTGTAAGGATCGTTGCTAGAATTGTGAGAACACTATCACTGCACAATTCCATTCCACTACTAGTGTACGATCAGTAGCCTGAGAGATTTCAGAATACACACACTAGAAAGTATTCTTGGTGTTATTTCAAATATCAATATAAGAGCAGTTTGTTATTCATTATTGTTATCTATTACTGTGCATCATAATGTTATTCTCTCATGTTTTATGCTACTCACAATCACTCATACATAAACAGCTTTATAATGCTTCCGCTATCTTTGATCTTGCTGTTTATATGAGACAAAGTGAATATGGGAACCTACAAGTGGTCATCAAATTGAGAATTGTCCCATTCAAGGACCAACCTGCTATGAATGTAATAAACCTGGTCATTACCGAAGGGATTGCCTAAAGTTGAAGAATAGTGGGAATCAAGAAAAGAAACCCATTACCCCAAGACCAATGGGATGAGCATTGATAGAAGGATTTTACACCCCCTTAATCTAACCGCAAGTGTACGGTGTCGAAATCAAGTAATAGTACGGAAGTACGAGTATCGAACCAAAGGAACCGGGTGTTAAGTACCACAATGACTGTATGGATTATTAACTAGACGAATGCAAATTGATTTGTTGTTGATGCAAATAAGAATTAATTTACTTCACTAAGTGTTGGTTCCTATTTTACTTAACAATGATTTAAGTATCTATTAGTTCAAACAAATAAGGGTGCGGAAGCATTTTAAACAAACTAATAAGATATTGTTTGGTAGAAAGACACACAATATCAAATACACAAAGTATAAATAACACAGATAATTAACTCAAAGATTCACTGTATTTGATATAATAAGAACACCAAGAACACCGAAGGTATTACAAGAATTCTGCTCTCAAGGGTGTGTGTGTGTCGTGCAAAGCTTAATAGAAGAGCTCAACATGAGCCTTCTATTTATACTATTCATCAGGGGACAAGTTCTAGACAATAAGGACAAAGGGTACAAAGACACGATCGTGGAACTGCTGCTGGTACAACGTTAACATAGTGTGCTGCAATTCTGCAAAGGCTGAAACCCATCAGAGTTTGACACGTGGATTTGTCAGGGCACGCCTTGTACGAATGATCTTCAGGATCTTCGTATAGCAGAGGCACGTGATAGGCACGAGTGTCTTTGTCTGGAACTTCAGGATTCTTCCAAGTCTTGTCTTCATACCACAGAGGCTCTGTCAAGTTTGGCAGAGGCTCTGTGGCCTTGTCTTCTGTGAATGTCTTCAGTTGAGTCTTCACTTGGTCTTCTATCGGTGTCTTGGCAGATCCTCTGTCGGTGTCAATACTTAGCCTATTTTTCAATACTTCTATAAACAGTAGAAGTTGGAGCTAACAATCTCCCCCTAAGTATTGAAAAATAAAAATTTGAAACATGCATGGTTTTCTAGACTAAGAACACGACAAGAGGTATTTGACCTCTGTGAAACATTTTCTTTTTATATAAGATTATGCCAGAGGCGTTTACATTTGATTACATGAAGAAAGAAAAAGTAGTAGAGATTTGTAGACTAACTCAGACGTTGGCCTTTTGGAAGTCGTTGAAACTTCTGTTGTCTAATCCTACTTCTTTGAGCTCATGATAGATTCTGATGCAGAGGGTTCTGAAGTTGATGACGGAGTCAATAACCTCTATCAATCTATCGGCGGATGCCTTATCCATTAGTTTCGTTCCTCTATGCTCCATGAGGTTGGCTCTGAACTCTGTGAGTGTGCTTGTTGCCTATTTTTGGCAGTCCATCTCCAGAAACAATCTTGATTTTCCCGCAGGAGCTTGGTAGACATACCCAAACTTTGGGAATGTTATGATTGAGTTGGGTATGGCAGAGGATGGGCAGTCATCTTCTGGTGGTCTAAGGCTTAGATTTCTCACTCCGAGATCTCATCCTACATGGAAGTCGACTAGGCCTTTCTGATCACCATGTATGCCCTTTGAACTGTATCTCCTGCTGTGAAGTTCTGTTTTGTCCAGTTCAGAAGGTCGGGTAGGTCGTAGGGGCTTAAGTTCCTAAGATCAGCATCTGAGAATTGGTTCTCGGTTCTGTCCACTCTTTTGACCTTATAGATGTTGTACGAAATCTTAGGTTTAGTTCTGGTGTGAGAGAACTTACAGTATATGACCTTGTCGATTTTGGAGATTGAGTAGACTTGGTTGACAGGCTTGGGTGTTGTTCTGGTGAAGATGTTTTCGAGCTCAGCACGGAATTCGGGGTCTTGAATGGGTGGTGGCAGAGGATCTCTGATAGTTCTGTTGTATAGGTACATGTACACCACTTCTTCTATTTGTCGTGGAGGTGCACTAGGTGGAGGCATGGGTCTGCGCAGAGCATCCATTTGCTTTTTAATTTGCTTCACTCGATCTTCTGTAGGTTTTGCCTTTGGATCCAGAACTTGTATGTTTGACAGAGGGGTAACACCGAAAGCCCAGTCTTCTTCTTTTGGCTATGGTGTCACATATGCATCGAAGGCACTCTTCATCAGCTTCTCTGTGGGTTGATGCTTTGGCTTCTTTTGTTGTGGTTCCTCTGTCAATATTCCTTTGCCTTTGTCTTTTGCCTTCGGCTGGAGATCTTTCTTCTGTTCAGAATGGGTTGCCTCTGTTTGTTTTTGCAGTTGAGCTTCTGAGGGCTTGGTTGTTGGTGCTTCTGTAGGTTTTTTGGGGGTTGCCTCTGTTGGTTTTGACACTTGTGTTTATGAGGTCTTGGATGGTGAGGTAGGTTTGGCTGGTGAAGCTTCTGTGGTTTTGCTCAGATATTTTCTTTGTTTTTTAGCAATGGTTTTGGTTCTAGGTTTGGGAGATGATGGTTTTATCTTCTCAACTTCTGGTGTAGGGGATGGTAGTTTTGGTTCTTCTGGTGTTTTTGGTTTTGGTGACTGGGATGGTTGATCTTCTTCTGATGAGGTGAGGATTTGGACTTATTCGGTTGTTTTGGGGGGTTGGAGATTGTGTATCTGCTATAGGTATAGAGGTTGTTTCCATAGAGGTGGGTGTTGCCTCTGTGGTCTGTTGCTGATGTTGATCTTGGGTGGTTTCAGGTACTTGGGTTTAGATTTGGATTTCTTCAGGGGTTGTTTCTACAGAGGTGGTTGTTGCCTCTGTGGACTGATGTTGGGTATTTCCTTGAGTTTCAGTTGGGGGTGCTCGGGATAGAGGTTCTGCTGATATTGGTGGAGCTGGTAGACCTCTATTTGCATCTTCTTCCCTCCGTTTCTCCCCCTCAGGATGACCTGATGATCCATCAGAATCATCATCAGAGTCATCCTGACCCTTATCTTCAGTTCCCTCTTCTCGGCACGAAGTTTCTGGCTTTTTTGGTCTAGTGGCCCCTGCTGCTATCATCTTAGCACAGAGGTCGTTGCATATGCCGAGCAGATTGGCAACCTCTGCTTCTGTGTTGAACCTTAGTTTGCCCACGCTCCTCTGAAAATCCTTCACATAGTTTGCATTAGCTATGGTGAAGGCTTTGATGAATTCTGTCACTTGATCGAGTATCCATTGGCCAAGCTCTGTCAGCTGAGCTCTGGTCATGTAGTCAGAGGGCTTCATGGCCTGAGTTGCTTCGGTAGTATGCTCTTGAACTTGCTCTAGAGCCTTCTTTAGGTCTTCTGGAGTTAGGCCCGTAGAGGTACAGGTTTGTTCCTTCTTCAGCTGGTCAAGTAACTCTCTGACATAGGCCTGAAATGCACTTGTAGTGGCCTTTTCAAAGGCAGAGGCAGGGGTGGCAGCAGAGGTTGTTGCAGCTGTTTTCATCTGGGCTAGAGCATTTTGCACCTCTGTGGACAGGTTGTCCATTTTGATGTTCATATCGGTAAAGGCCCTCGTGGTAGCATCTGCAAAAGAATCAAAAGAGCTTTTCAACTCTTTCAATGTGTTTTCCACAGAGGTGACAAGGGTTTGGAGCTCATCCCTTGATACATGTGTACTAGGTGTGACCTCTGGGGGAACACATGCATCCCAGAGTGAGTCTTTATTCCTGAGACGCCTTCTATCGCTCCTGTTTTTACGTTGAGAGGGGAAGGACTTCCCTCTAATCCTTGAGCAGGGGCTTTTTGAGCCTCAGACTCTACAGAGGTTCTGTTAAGGACATTGTCTTGATCCACTCCAGAGGTGGGTACAAGAGTATCCTTAAGTTGACTTGGGGACTTGTCTAGAGTCCCTTCGTCGTTGTGCACTCTAAGCTCCTCTAAAGAGCCTATTGGACTTAGTTGTGTGTGCGTGTCAGAGGAAACAAATTCCTCTGTGGAGATTTCTTTTGTGATCTGGGGCGATGGATCACGAACTAAAGGTAAGTCCTTTTGAGAGGACTCCCCTGGAATGGTTTCCCCGGATTCAAGTGGCACAGAGGAAGAAAGAGTTTCTTTTGCCCGGTCAGTTTGAGTTGGGGTCGAGCCGTGCTGCTCTTTTTCAATAACATCTTCTGCCACTAGACTGGTGATGTTAGAAGTGTGGGTTGCACTGGGAGTTTGTTGGGGTTGTGTGCCTTCTTCAACTTCAACATCTTTTTCTGTTTCACCCTCTGTTGGGCATCCTACCCTAATAGTCTATCTTCTACCCTCTATCTGATCGAAGTCATCCATATCCTCTGGGCTTTTTCTGAGTACATCGTAGCAGGGGTGAGTGCCAAGTAAGGATTGGACATCTGGGTGTAGGATACCTTCTGGAGTTGTGGCCTTAATCCCTTCTGGGGTCCTATTCTCTTCTGCTAAATCAGAGTCGTAATCTGAGACTCGGACATTTAGGGTTTCAGAGTGGGCTTCTGCGGTCCACCCTGAGGTATCTAGTGAATCAGCAATGTCGGGACGTAGAAGGAATGTATTGAAGTCTCCCTGATCTGCATAATTGATGGGAGTTGGGGATTGCAGAGGTTGGTCATGGGATTCTTCTGCCAGTTCTGCTTCTTCTGGAATTGGCTGCAGAGGTGTGAGAGGTTTCTTGGATTTCTTCTTGTGTTTCCTTCTCTTTGGTTTGGGGGAACCCTCCTCAGAAGATTTATGTTTTCTTTTCTTCTTCTTTTCTTTTGGAGGGGGAGGAGCAGAGGATTCAACCACTGTTTCATGTGGTGGGGATTGTTGGGATTGTTGGATGCTGGTAAAGGTGCCCTCTGTAGTTTTCTTTGACTTTTGGGCTTTCTTCTTCTTCTTGGGAGGCGTGGCAGAGGGTTTTCTCTTTGTTGAAGAGGCTTCTAGCTGGCTTCTCTGAAGGTGAAAGTTCTCTTGAACTTGTTGGTGTTTAGCATAGGCCGCTGCCCACTCCTCATCTGTCATCCTCTCCACTACCTGGTCATCTATAGAGGCTCCTAGACATGGGGGTGTCACTGGATTCGGTTCAGGAGTCATGTGATCGCGTATATATGTTATCTTAAGGTCTTCGTCTGTTGCATATGCCAGAAGTTTGGTTGGAAGGGGTCTGCAGAAGTCGTACCCGGCCTCATGTTCTGTTGGGGCATTCTTTCCCATGGGGTATGTTTTCACAACAGGGCCCTCCATTGGCCATTTCTCTATTTGAAGCAGAGGTTCTAATAGGACACCTAGAATCCTCTGATATTGAAGTGGAGGAAGATCTTTGGTTGAGGTTCCCTTTGCCCTCTGTGATGAAGTTATGTGGTCTATTGTGTTGACAATCTCCTGCATCATGAGAGTGCCATAGTCCAGAGGCAAATCATAGTACACCCGGTACATGATTGCCATGATTTGGTGAGATGATTGATTTGGACTACCCACTTTACCAGTTAGGCATCTGTTCAGAATGGAGAAAAGGGTATTCCACAGAGGGGGGAACCTGTTTCTTCTGAAATCATTTCTCTTCTTCAGAGGTGTGTTGTAGCCCAACATCTCTGCGAATCTGCAGAGTTCTTCATCTAAGGGTTCCTCTGCATACTTCTTTATTCCCAGAAGTCCTCTTGTTGGTAGGCCAAATTCAAGGGAAAACATGGTTCTGTTGAACTTTATTTCCATATAGTCTGATTGGCTGGGTTTGGAAATGTATCCCTTGATTTGCCTGTTGTCTTGGTCGTAGAAACAACTCTGCCAGAATTGGTTGAGATATCTAGCAGGGATCATTCTGATGTTCTTTGTTAGCAGAGGGTTAAGGAAATGGTTTTCCAGGATGTTTAGTAGAATCGCATGTTCCTCCCCAAATGCTGTTCTTGAGGGAACAAGGAAATGATTGTTGGGTTTCAAAGGAAGATTGGCTTCGAAATGTTCATGTGCAAAGAAGTTTTGCAGATGGGAGGTCGGAGTGAAAGCAACTGACTCACCGGAGTTGTCTTGTTCTATATTTCTGGCTATTTCTGGGTTTTGTGAGTGCTCGGAATAGGTTGGGGAGTTCGCCGGAGCGTTGGTGGTGGAAGCCATTGCGCGTTTCTTTAATGAAATGAGTAGAAATGAAGAAGTCGCAGGTTTTGCAAAGGTCGTCGGAGAAGAATGGGGGAGTACATTCGTAAAAGGAATAGGAATGAAGGTAAACGGGGTTATATAGTGGGGTAAGGAAACGGATAGAATTCCACGGTAAAAGTGAATTCTATAAACATTTGGGGTCCGCACTCGAGTTCTACAGCTGGTAGCACGTTTCAGAAGAACGTGTGGCATGCACGTCCAATGAAAAGACGCCACGTAAGAGGTGTCAGAGCACGTGGGCATTAATTCTTCCAGGATACTGTCACGCGCAGTAAATAACTCGTTTTTACAAAATATCCATAAAGAGTCAAGTGTCAGAGTCAACAGAGGTTCTGTAGTGGAATGAGCTCTGTGATCTGAACCTTGCTCTTTATCTCATCTTTGCTTGCACCTTTACCAAAAATGTTTGAAAATACAGTGGAGAGGATCGATAGAACGTTAGCTCAAAATTTTCACTCACAGAGGCTTTGAGGCTCTGTCAAAGCCAGCAGAGGCTCTATGACTGAAAATTTCTAATAACTATGGATTCATAAAACATTTTGATCATCCAAAGTTTTTACTGTTTTAAACACTGTTTTTAGGACATATTTGAAAGTTGGTGTCCGAAAAAACTGTTTTGGAAAAATATTTTGTGCGATACATTCTTCCTTTGACTTACCTTGCTTGGTGAACTCCCAGACTTCTGTGGCTTTGGCTAGCCACAATTCTTCTTTGGCTCCCCCTTGAATTGACAACTTCTGTAGTCTAATTCAAGTTCTCCTTCTGCTCCCCCTTGACCTATGCTTGGATCAAATGAGATAAGCAATGCATAGAGCATAGGTCAAACTCACTAGAGGCTCTGTGGAGATTGTCAGAGGCTCTGAGAATTTCCATAGAGGCTCTGTTGGGCATAGAACTTTTGGTGACTAAGAATTTACATGCAGAGGAATTTAAATATATACATATATACAAGAGGATGTAGCCTTTCTTCTTGTATCCTCCTCTTCCAAACTCCTTTGTCAGCAGAGCTAATGATTTAGCTATCGAGGCCATCGTTGCCTCCTCTTCTTCTACCACCTCATCCTCAGAGCTATCAACAATCACCACTTTCTTCTTTTTCTCCTTCTTCTCCTTCTTCTCCTTCTTTTCCTCTTTCTCTTCCACAACTTTCTTAGGCTTCTCTTTTGCCTCTGTAGTCTTCCCCACAAGTGCCAGAGGCCCAACAGTCTGAGTTTTAGCCTGGGCGATTTGGAGTTCTTGAGCTGCCAATGTTCCATAAAGGTCGGATAGGCTCCAGGTGTCTAGGTCCTGATTTGTTTGTAGGGACATAGACAGTTGGAGCCATTCTTCGTTGAGACTCTTTAAGAACATGACATTGTTTTCTTCTGAAGTTCTGTGGATCCCAAACTTCCTGCACTTGTTTATCAAGGAGTTAAACCTGTCATATGTAGACTGCAGAGACTCTATCGGCAGAGCTTTGAATAAGTAATATTCATTGATACATTGGGCTCTGCGATTTTTCTGAGTTTTAGCCCCTCCTTCCAATTGTTTCTCCAGTTCCTTCCATAGATCGTATGCAGATTCACACGCATTTAGGGATTGGAAGAGGTCATTGGGGATGGCCATTACCAGAAGCCGTTTTGCCTTCTGTGCCAATTCGTATTTCGCCCAGTCAGGATCAGACCATTTATCTTTTGACTTAGGTTTCTCGTGCGCAGGAATCTCTGGAGTGTCGTCTGTTGCAGGTACACGTGGTACAGAGAGCATAGGAACGAAAGGAGGATTGTGAATGTAGTGAAAAGCTTCTTTGTCAGTACCCTCGAAGAAATGAATCATTCATATTTTCCACTGAGGGTACTCATCTCTGAGCAAAGTGGGTGGTTTTGTTAAAGATCCGGCAGAGAAATAGTTGTTGGTGTTCGCCATTTAAAATGGTTTAGAAATACCAAAAAACAGAGTATGAATTTCAACTTTTCAGATGATGGGTCAGATTTTTCAAAGATGGATTATAAGCTTGAAAACCTTAAGCGATGCACTAAAATATAGAGTTTTAACCTAGAAAACAGAGTCTGCCGATTTACCAAAGTCGAACAGGTCGAGAGTGGCAGAAAAACAGAGTCGGTTTGAAATATACGAAGAACAGGTCAAAATCTAACCAAGTTTCTACCAAAAATCATTGTAAGAGAGGATCTCTTGATATAGAAAATCAAGGATGGCTCTGATACCAATTGTTGGTTCCTATTTTACTTAACAATGATTTAAGTATCTATTAGTTCAAACAAATAAGGGTGTGGAAGCGTTTTAAACGAACTAATAAGATATTGTTTGGTAGAAAGACACACAATATCAAATACACAAAGTATAAATAACACAGATAATTAACTCAATGATTCACTGTATTTGATATGATAAGAACACCAAGAACACCGAAGGTATTACAAGAATTCTGCTCTTAAGAGTGTGTGTGTCGTGCAAAGCTTAATAGAAGAGCTCAACATGAGCCTTCTATTTATACTATTCATCAGGGGACAAGTTCTAGACAATGAGGACAAAGGGTACAAAGACACGATCGTGGAACTGCTACTGGTACAACGTTAACATAGTGCGCCGCAATTCTGCAAAGGCTGAAACCCATCAGAGTTTGACACGTGGATTTGTCAGGGCACGCCTTGTACGAATGATCTTCAGGATCTTCGTACAGCAGAGGCACGTGATAGGCACGAGTGTCTTTGTTTCATTAATCAAAAATAATCCGACCATGGTTATCTACTTAGCCACAAGTTTACTCATTCATGATTCAAACCAACCCCCAACATGAAAGAAATAGTTCATGTTGGGGGTTCTCAAATACAGAAATGAAATACTTAAAGTGAAAGAAAACATGATTGTTCTAAGAAAATGAAAGTAATGACAACTCCCTGAAAAGCAATTCCTCCGATCTAACGTACTCGTTTCTCCTTTGATTCTACTTCCAGGATGTGTTATTCTCCTCTTCGTCGCTCCAAAAATCGGTCTCATATCTCCCAAAATCTCCTTGAGCTCTAAAAAATCGTAACTGCTGCAGAATGCCTTAACCCTAGCCGACAAAAGAGATATAAAACGGCCAGGTCTTCAACGCGACTGGCGGCGCAGATAGAACCTCGCGGGGAACCGCGCGAGACACTGTCCAGTGCTCCACGCGGATGGTGGCGCGAATCGGCTAGCGCGGGGAGTAGCATGGACCACTGTTTGCTCAAAATGCAATTTTTTTCAATCTTCGACCTGGGGTGCCAAAATCTTCCTCTATCTGACCAAAAGTTTGTCTAGCTTCGAGAACTCATGATGACCTGTACTTTCTCATAAGAAGCCATTAAAACACACCATTCTACTTCAAAACTTACAACGGAAAGAACAATTTAGGCTTCAAAATAATGTCGGAAAACGACATTATCAATTTCATATGATGGCGAAAGAATTTAAGGAATCGGCGGATGTAGTTTTTGATACATTTCTTGTTAATTCTATACATGTGTGTATATTATGTGATAATGGTGCCAACTTGTCTTTTGTATTACAATCTTTTATTAAAAGTTAACTATACCAGTCACTATTTTGGAAGATGCCTTAATAGTTGAAATTGCTAATGGGGTTAAGTCTTAGTTGGGGAAAGATTTGAGGATTGTACAATTATGATAGAAGAAAAGAAATTCCCGATTGATTTGATTTTGATGGAAAATAGGTGGGTTCGATATAGTTGATGGTATGGATTGATTGGTGAATAATCAAGCAGAAATTCTTTGTGCTAAGAAATTATTTCGGATCCATATGCCCGAAAATGATGCTATACTCATTTATGGGATACATATTTACCTTTAGCAGAGTTTGCTTATAATAATAGTTATGATTCAAGTATTGGGAGGGCACTTTTCGAAGCTTTATATGGGCGAAAATGTAGAACTCTGGTATGTTGGTTAGAAGCGGGAGAAAAGCAATTTGCTGGTCCTGAAATAGTGTAACAAATGACCGATAAAGTAAAAGAAATTCGAAAATACAAGAAGGCGGCTCAAGATCGACCAAAGAGTTACGCCGATCAGAAAAAGGAGACCTAAAGAGTTCCAAGTTGAGGAGCGGGTGATGCTAAAGGTATCCCCGTGGAAAGGTATTATAAGAATTGGGAAGCGTGGAAAGTTAAGCCCTCGTTTTCTTGGGCCTTTCACTATAACCAAGAGAGTGGGACTTCAAGCATATCAGTTAGATCTTCCACCTGAGTTGGAAAGAATTCATAATACTTTCCATGTTTGTTATCTTCGGAAATATCTAACTGAAGAAGAAAATGTTATACCACTTTCTAAAATAAAAGTGGATGAGAAGAGTCGTTGTGTGGAGGAACCTGAAGCAATTTTAGAAAGGACGACTAAGAAGTTAAGACATAAGGAAGTGATCATGGTTAAAGTACAATGGAAACATCATAGAGGTGCTAACGTGACATGGGAAGCTGAAGAGTATATGAAAAATAGATATCCTCATTTATTTACCTAACTTTGATTTCGGGGACGAAATCATTTTCAAGTTGGGGAGATTTGTAACACCTCGAAAATTTTCATAAATTGTACGTTTATGTTGGAAGGTGTTATTCTGTTTGAAAGATGTGTTATAATTTGATGTCGAAGGGTCGAAAGTGAAATTGGCTAAAGTTTTGGGCTAGTTTGTGAAATTTTGAAACTTGGGGTTAGTTTCATCAAATTGGATAGTTTTGGGTTAAATCTTGAAATTTTGAAATTGATGTATAAAAGTTGATAGTCGGTTAAATTTGAGAAATATCTCAATTTGGTTCCAGTGAAGTCGGTGTCCGAGAGAAGAGAGAAACGAAGTTTTAAATCTCGTTCGATAAAGAATTCGATCTTCTCCTTCAATTCGATTTCTTTAAGATTGGTAAACTTGAACTAATTTGCTCTCCAACTTGATTACTGAAATCGTTTGGTGAATTAGGTGTGAAAGTGGATTTTTCTTGGTTGAATTAAATTGCAGCTTAGATCGAAGTTTATTTACAGGTGAGTTCATCTTTCTATTAAACCCGATGTCTTTATCAAATTAATGAGTAAATTGAACTTGTTAAGAGTATTGGAGATTTATGGTTAGTCGTATGATAAGATGGCTGGAATGGTTGTTGATTTGTGTTGAGAAATTGGTGTACAGGTCGAAGTTCCCGGGTGAGTTTTATTAGTATCCGGTAATTTCCTTTTCGATGGTGTCCGGTAAAATGTTAATGCTGAAAGTATCCGATAAGCAATTAGTTTCGGTAGTATCCGATAAAAATTTAGTTTCCAGATAGTTAATTTACCGGATGTTATCCGGATTACCTTGGTTTTCGGATGTCACCGGATTGTTTGTGCTTTCCGGATACCAGTTCCGGACTGTTCCCGAATTCCGGTAGTTTCCGGAAGTGAGTTCCGGACACTTTGTCCGGATAGTTTTACCGGAAGTGTCCGATCAGTATTGAATTCCAGTAAGTTCTAAACAGGGAACATTTTGATCATTGAATTTCAGTTTAATTGTATGAATATATTTACAACTCAACCTTAAGTATATGATATGATTTTAGGTGTGATTTGGTCTTATGTGCACGTATGCTAAGTGTAATAGATCCATAGGCGCTAGCATTAATTGATAAACGTGTAATAGGCATGGTATAATTGCTATTCATATTGTGACGTGGAAACGTGGAATAGGCAAGGTATAATTGCTATTCATATTGTGACATGGAAACGTGGAATAGGCAAGGTATAATTGCTATTCATATTGTGACGTGGAAACATGGAATTGGTATAATTTCCATTCATATTGTGACGTGGAAACGTGGAATAGGCAAGGTATAATTGCTATTCATATTGTGACGTGGAAACGTGGAATAGGCAAAGTATAATTGCTATTCGTATTGTGACGTGGAAAAGTGGAATATGCAAGGTATAATTTCTATTTCCACTTTCTATTGGCAAACGAGGAATATGCAAGATATAATTGCTATTTCTACTTCCACGCCAAGAAATTGGCATGGCGCTTAATTGTAATTTCTTGGATATGAGTTGTAATCTAGAATCCGAGGGATTCGTAGTGGCGCTCTTGAACATGATACTATGACCTACTTAGTGTTTGTCATACTCATGGAATCGGGTATGATTCCCGTCATCGAAAGATGTTATGTGTATGGTAAGAAAGTTTGAGATCGGGTTAATTTATATGCGTTGTGTACAAAGTTGGTTTTCAAAGCTTATACAGATTTTGATTTGAAATTGGATGTTCTCACTAGGCGTAAGCCTAATCGTTTCAAATTAAATTTTCTTACCAGGTACTAGCTCGGGGAAGGGATATGAAGGGATGAGCGTCAAGGAGTACCAGAATTATGCTTTTGGAATTGTAAAGGAGAACTTTGTGTCATCGGAAATATTTTAGAGATATTATGAACAACCATTATAATCTGATTTCATTGATTATGGATTCGATTAGCTGGTTGTTTATGGTAAATCATTTGTAAGTAGGAAACTTGTTACTAATTCTCCAGTTGTAAATGAATGTTTGGAAGATGTTGTGGTAAACTCTGATAAATTTTAAGGTTTAAATTTATTGTGTTTTTAGGGTGTTTCAGTTGATGTGTCGTGGGAGATCGCTTATGATGTAGTATTTATACCTTCTAGAAGAAGTGTTTTCGGAATGTTAATGAGTCGATTAGATGTAGAACTTCTTGGGTCCTTATGGTATGAAGGACTGGTTAAGGGTAAAATCCGAGTTTCTAGTGATTCCCCATTCTTGGAGTATGATGTGTCGATCAATTAGGATAGGAGGAGAGGACTGTGTTGGGATCTTGGAAGCTTCAACTCAAGATCGAGTGAAGGAAATGAGTCTTTGACTCTGTAGTCAAGCAGTTGGGTGGCAAGGACAATGGAAGAAAGATATCAGTGTGAAGTGTGGGTGGGAATAGAATGTGAAGTAATTGGTTGTTTATCGACCTGTAGAAGTCAAAGATTGAAACCTCATGATTTGTAAATCATTGGTCAATTTAGAAGTAGTGCAGAGTGGCCAATCAGGGGAGTTGTGAAGCATCTGTACAGCAAGTTGTTGTAAGGGTGAGAAAGCGACATTTGGTCAAAAGTAGAGTGTCGATGATAAGTTGTTGTGAGTACAACGGTAGACCGTGTTAGAGTGAGTAGCCTTCAATTGCGAATTGAGTTTCATACATCGTGTCTTTAAATGTGTTACATGAGTTCTTTCATGTTAAAGTATTTACGTGCATAATGAATTTCTTGTTTTGGAAATAAGTCGATGTGTGTAAGCGTGTGTTTAAAGAAAAAGACAAACTTGTTTACGTTGCTCAATAAAATTTTGAACTCGGAGATTTGCGAATTATTTCACCCTTTTTCATGTAGAAAGAGTCTTCGTTGCGAATATCATGAAAACGTTTGACAGCAAAGTTTTTATAACCAAAATGAGTATTGACACCTTATTATCATATAAGTGAGTGTGAGAGTCGACTGAATCACTTTGTGTAAGTGATTTCGTTCTGAACTTTTCTAGTCATATTGGAAAAGTTTCATTGGATAGATTGTGTTGTGCCGACATCGATTTGGTTGGACAATGTTGTGAATTATCGTGGGGTTGCATGTCAGCGATCCTTGAGGTCGTTGTGTTTTACTATTCAGAGATCCTTGAGGTCACTCTGTTTAGTCTCATGATTTTTTGAAAGCCCTCACGATCTTCAGAACACTTCCATTCATGTACCTTAAACAAATCCAGTTACTGCCAATAGTGAGTGAGGGTTGTGAAATAAATTGTTACTTGATACGACCCAACATGTAAAGGACTACCAATGATTTGATTTTCCAATTTTGGAAGAAACACTTATGTGTGATACCATTGTTTAAAGAATCTTTCAATAGAGTTAAGACCTAAACTCAACTTGTGAGAGAGAACCTTAACTAAAACTCCACCTTCCAAAAGACTATGGACTAAGAACCTTAGTTATGAGAACTAAGACACTTAAACAACAATAAGTAAATGAAGAACAAAAGCTAAAGATGCCACACTCAAGGGAAAGCGTACCTTGAATAATAAGTCTAAAGGAAATAACAAAGCCTAACTTTGTAGAATCCAAACAAGTTTACAAGAGAACCAATATGTAAAGGATAAATCTCTCAATATATTTCAAGAAAAAAATGATCTTACAATGAGAATCAGTCCTCCTATTTATAGATGAAGAGAATGGCAAACAAAAAGTTTTAATTAACTATCTTAGACTTTCAAACTATCCTTGTTTAATGTGGCGTTCAAAATAGAACTAAATTCAAGACTACATAGTAATTGCTTTAAACCTTCAAGAATTATTTATCAAGGGTTCCATCTTTGATCAACAAAGTAGTCATGATCTTGGATTGACTTCTTGTGACTTCGACTCTTCTTGGGCTTAGGCTTATTTCACAAATTGATTGAGGGCCTCCTTCATTCTTTTGCTCCTACCTCTTGTCATTGGCCCAACCATGTACTCAAATTCATTTTCTGATGATGATTGTTTGAGATCATACTTATGAAAACTTAATTCATGATCCTCGTTTTTCCTTCTTTGGTCCGCATCATTACCGAATTTTCTCCTTGACACGGATCTTGAAGGGTATCTCGATTTGAATGAGTTCGAATGTATTTTCATTGTTGGAGAATGTTGCTCGTGCTGCTTCCCATATGTATGTTCTTATGGTGTACAATAATAAATTATCTCAAGTCTCGATGGGCATAGAATTGATCAACCAAGATATGACCAGATTGTTTTCAACCCTCCATCGAAACATCTCAAGTAAGGTATCCATATTTGCTTCGCCTACTCATGAACATCGTCATTGACTGAGACCATTGAAGGTAGTTGTGGTCATTTAGTTTATGCATGGTCATTGTGACATGATTGTTCTCTGAGGTAGTTGAGCCAAGATGAGATGTTGAAGTAGTCATGGCAGTGGAAGTGCACGAATCCTTGGATATGAGATCTGGTCTCCCCATTAAGAGTGGTTTTCGGAGACACGGATGAGAAGATTAAAGAAGATGATGGTTTGATGAAAATTAGGATTTCTAACCTACAGCTCTGATACCATGAAGTTGGTTGTGATATGTGAGAAAAAATTATATTTCAACATGAATACAATATACATATTTATATACAAGTAAATCTATAACGACCCCTGTAATTCAGCCTCTAAAAGATACTACATATTCTATCTAATAAAGAGAGAATCAATAATTATGTAATCGATCCCTAAGAATTGGCATACATATTATGATCCCGAAGAATCAGCATACAAATTATATGATATCCCTAGCTTGATTATTTACAGTTTTAGTTTATGAAGTTGTTGACTACATATCTTATATCACCTTTATAAGTGTTTAAGTGTTGCCTTTTATGAAGGAGCTTGTACTCTTCTTGATGGTTATCAAAAGGTAAAAATTAGTCACTATTTTCCAGATTTCGGGGTATTATAGTACTCATGTGTAAATGTGTTACAATAAGTTTATATTAACAAGTTTTTAAGACCTTTTTAAAACAAAGTATTGACTAAAACATTTCTCAAGCGTCTTATGAAAACATAATTTTATAAGACATTTGTTTTCAAATAATGTCATATAAAAAAACTAAGAGTAAGCTTTACTTTTAGTCCCTGGGTTTTTCAGATTTCTTTGAAAGTGGGACATAAACTTCAATACTTCAACATTTGGTCCTCTGGGTTTGTATTTTTCTTTGAAAAATGGGACTTCATCACTAACTTCGTTAAAAATAGTCGTTAGAGCCACGGGTATTTTAATCCAACCATGTTTTGTCCCCCCTTTTTGTATTTTTTTTTTAAGTTATAACACTAGTGGGAGGGGTGGTCCTGAATGTTTAGGAGGGGGAGGGTGGAGGGGTAGTGCCTTAGGTTTTTGAGGGACCATTGTGACCGTCATCGTCCATGTGGTGTCTATATCGTCTTTGTGTTCCAGGGACATCGTCCTTGTGGTGTCTATATCGTCCATGTGTTTTCGGGATATCGACTCTCAGTATGTGTGTGTGGGTGTGTGTATGTTATATTTAATTACGTAATAGGTCCCTAGTGTTTAATTGTTTTTACAAAAACAAAGAAAAAATACAAAAGGAGAGAAAAACATGGTTGGGCAAAAATACCCCTAACTCAAACGGACATTTTAAACGGTGTTGTTGGCCAAGTCCCATTTTCAAAGCAAGATTCAAACCTGAAGGATCAAATCTTGAATTATTGAAGTTTAGGTCCCATTTTAGAAGAAATCCAGAAAACTTAGGGACCAAAAGTGAAGTCTTCTCAAAAGTTAATAAAACGTTTTAATTCAATACTCAATAGTGTTCTAAAACACTTGTTAGAACGCCCAAGGTGTCCTATAAAATTATTGCAATGTTTTTACATAGGACATACAATTATTTGCTTCTATAAAATAGTCTATTAGGGTATTTTGACATTTTTACGTCTGATAAACCCTAGTTTGTTGTAGTGAATCGTTGAAATATTTACAATATGTGTATATACAAATTCACAAGTACTAGCCTGAAAAAACTTGTCAAAGTTTCTTCAACGTAGCGAAAAAGTGTCTGGATTGGTCCAGATCTAAAGGCAAAGATAAAACCCGAAATGGGTGATCTGGCCTAATCCAGGACCAATTCATTCCGAAAAAAGTCTAGACTTTGTTTGGTCCAATTCAAAAAAAACACCCTGGTACATTTAATGAAAAGAGGACATAAGGAAAAACAAATTAAAATATTTATAAAAAGAGAATAAAAACAAAAAACATAACTGGTATTTATTCAGTTTGGATCAATAATAAATTAATCCGATTAAAAAAAGGCCGATATCTTAATGATATTATGATCTGATCATAAAAAGACCGACTATCTAGTTGGTTCGTCGAGCTTAAGAGCTACATTCTCTCATTTCAAATACTTTTCAATATCTTGTCTTATGATTTATTTAATGTTGTTTATTAATTTTATACATCTTTTTAACCTTCTGGAACAATTTAAGTCTTTTAGTTCTTTGGATTTATTAAAATTATTTATGCTGCCAAAAGATATCAATTTTAAATGCCTCAAACAAATCTTTAGTCCTTGTCATTAACATTTTCTTAAGCTTTTAACTTTAGTTGACATACAATTGACACCTTTATATTTTATGTAAGTTCAAATCACTCCCTTTAAGGTAAATATATGACTGGATCAATCCTTTTATCATAAGAAAAGTGTTCGCTTGTAGCCGTGTAGGACCAGACCCTAGGTGGCTCCTAGGCTTTTTTGTTGAGACGTGGATATAAAAATTTGGTTTAAAAGATATGGCCATTATGATATATATATATAGAGAGAGAGAGAGGAGGGTTATTGTGTTAACCTCCTTAAGGGTGTTAACTTTGTTAACCCCTTTCAACCAATAGAAATCCATATTGTTTGATGGTTTGAATCAACTCATTAATGATGGACCAAGGTTATAGTTGGTATTTCATAAATAGTTTTTTTAGTTTATTTTTCTAAGATTATTAAATGGGGAGTTACAAAAATTAATAATTAATGTGTGTGTGGGGGGGGGGTTTACAATATTGATATAGGTTTCCATAAAAAAATTCAAGTTTTATAGTTTTTTGAGTTTGCTCTTGTTCATCTAAGTTCGTATTTGCAAGAAGATGGATCGTCTATAGAAACACAACTCAACAAAAATGACGAATCGGCGACGCAAAACGGTAGTACCAACACCTTCGAAATATCCGAACCGGACGTAAACGGCTTGATCGGTCACTATGTTTTTTAGAGTTGTTGTTTTTGTGATATATATTTTATATTAAAAGAACGTTTTCTTCATCTATGGAATTAGTGTGTTGGCATTGTGTGTTGGTTCATGCATGTTCCAAACACACCAGCTTTCACGTTCTAGTTTAGCCATATTTGTTGTTCACGAATGTTCATAACACACAAACGTTCACGTTCTAGTTCGACAAAATAATAGGTTGTCGTGTTTGGTCTATTATTGAATCCGTAACTTTGGGTTAGTAAGTGTTTGCATGTTGTTTTGTTTTTTCGTATGGTAAGGGTGTTTGCGTGTCTGTGTCATACTTCAAGGTCCTATCTTCATTTAACCAAACCGGAAAGTCAAGGTTCATGGTTGTTCGTTTCTTCATTGAACCAAAACATTTTTAATGCCATGAATGAACAAATGTGTTCGTACACAAAGGTTCATGACACATGCTTGAAGATCAAGGTCCTACCTTCATATTAAAGAACCCACATGAACATTCATGAACAAAACATTAACAAAATGTGAAACGTCTGTCCAATTAGCACAGTTTGGTTACTTGTAGATGTTTGATTTGGTACTTGTAGATAGGTTGTATTAAAATATTCCATTAAAAAATACTCCATAATAATTAGTGGGACAAACAATCATAGCATACAAACTCATATTAATCTACTCCATTGAAAAATGTTAGACGTGTTCTTGTGATGATCGTCGTCATGCATGTGTTATGAACATTCGTGAACAACAAATATGGCTAAACTAGAACGTGAACGTTTGTGTGTTTTGAACATGCATGAACCAACACACAATGTCAACACACTAATTCCATAGATGAAGAATACGTTTTTTAATATAAAATCTACATCAAAGCAACAACTCTAAAAAACATATTGACCGATCAAGCCATTTACGTTCGGTTTGGATATTTCGACGATGCTGGTACTACCGTTTTGCGTCGTCGATTTCGTCATTTCCGTTGAGTTGTGTTTCAACAAACGATCCATCTTCTTGTATACGAACATCCACCTTTTTGCAAACACGAACATAGATGAACGAGAGCAAACTCAAAAAACTAGAAATTTTGAATTTTTTTATGGAAACCTATATCAATATTGTAACTCCCCTATTAATTATTGATTTTTGTAACTCCACGCTTAAAAATCTTAGAAAAAAACTAATAAAACTATTTATGAAATACCAACTTAACCCTTATCACAAGTGTTCCTTTGATTTTTTATGTTTTGACCAATATTGTAATAAATGTCACACCGAGATTTCATCACAACCACTCATGTATTTGATCAACGGTTACAAATAGGTTAACAAAGTTAATACCTTTTTTTTGGTTAACAAAATAACCTAACCCTATATACATATATATATATATATATATATATAGAGAGAGAGAGAGAGAGAGAGAGAGAGAGAGTAAGGTTCAAACGAGAACGCTAACTATTTACGAGAAGCACGAGAACGGTCGTCCATGTACAAAATCACATGTGATTCACATACAAAATCATATGTGATTAGAATTCTGGACCTGCGCGGTTTGGGCCGCGGTTTGCAAGTCGCGTGGCAAGCCACGCGGATCACATGTGATTTTGTACTGTGAATCACATGTGATTTTGTACATGGACGGCCATTCTCGTGCTTCTCGTAAATAGTTAGTGTTCTCGTTTGAAACCACCTCTCTCTCTCTCTATATATATATATATATATATAGGGTTGGGTTCACGTGAGACCAACATGTTTTTGTAAGACCGGTGAGACCAGGTTTTTACACTTGAAACTTCACAGTAAAACACTGTGAAGGTAAAAAAAGATATGAACCTTCACAGCAAAAACACTGTGAATGTTACCTTCACAGTATTTTGCTGTGAAGTTTCAAGTGTAAAAACTTGGTCTCATCGGTCTCACGAAAACATGTTGGTCTCACATGATCCCAAGACTATATATATATATATATATAGACTTGAGATCATATGAGACCAGTCTATTTTCTTCCTTCACAGAAAAGACTGTGAAGGTACTGTGATGGTAAACCTTCACAGTGTTTTTGCTGTGAAGGTTCGCTGTTTTTCTTACCTTCACAATGAATCACTGTGAAGGTTTAGTGTTAATTTTGTGGTCTCACGAAAACAGGTTGATCTCACGTGAACCCAACCCTATATATATATATATATCAATTATTTCTATTTCATAAACATTTTAACTCGTAAATCTTGTAATTATTGATAATAAATTGTCAAGTTATAATTTAATTCTTGATTATGTGGAAATCTTTATATATATAAAAGCAAAAACCATGAAAAATGACATGCCACAATGTGGATTGATATTTCTCAAATATTGAATTGTGGTTTACTTTGGCTATCTCACATTGATAAAAAGTTGAAATGTTGGAAAATGAAGTTGATTATAAAAGGAGAATAATGCCAACTTTTTTTACATGACTTATGATTTATTTTAATCCCTTTTGGATTAAAGAGTTAATTTTAGTTGCAAATTTTCTTCATGTTGAATATATAGTATGTATATTGCATTACAATTAAGAGTATCTCCAATGGATGTTTTTATATGAACCTTCTTTTTGTACCTTATTTTAAATAATCACATCATTATTCCATTTCGTCATCTTTTCACCAATGTGGGATAAACAAGACACAACATTTCACGATTTGATTAAGACTCAAATCTCATAATGATTCAAGTGTTTGATGGAAATGACTACTACTTTTTGAAAAGAATTGAAATAAACTTATTTAATTTCATATATTATAAATTTGTAGTGCTTATAGAACTTTCTCGCCACCACACACTAGTGTCATATAAAAACCAACCAATGTGACATATGTTGTAACCTCGTTTTTATGTTAAAATGAGTACGGAATAAAAAAGAAGTAGATGTTTGTTACATTAACTGAAAATATATAATTATTATTACACTAAATAAAAATTAGCGTGGGTTATATATATGTCGTCTCTATGGTTTATTCAAACTCTCATCTTTGTCACTCAAGTTCAAAATTACATATCATGTGTAACATTGTTTCAAGTAGTTTAACTATTCGTCCCTGCCCCTGACGTCCCAAAAAATGGAACATCTCGGTGATCCATCATTATGGCGTTGAAGAAATGTTGTTACAAAACCTTGACGAATCTCAAAGTTGAGACACGACTATGAATTCACCATTGATGGTGGTGCATAAATGGAACGCACGTGAGTCGGACACATGAGTCGGAGAAAATGAAAGAATATGATGCTTTTTTCTTGTTGGGGAAGCTCGTGTTGTTCTGCTGTTAGGGAAGAAGGCTAGAGGGAGGAGAATGAACAAGGGGGTCATGTTTATTTAGTTTATTTTAAATCAAAAAGCTTGTTTTAAAAAGTTTATAAAACAAAAATACTTAACTGACTTACACGTGAGTGTTACTTAACATATGCCTTAACGTTCATTATTTCAGTTACCATAAGTATAAGCAAACTAAAACGTTGAGGACCTCGTGTAATTTCAAAATAATTTGGAGTGGCGATATCCACAGTTTGAGTAAACCGTACTAAGAACAATTTATGTTTTTACTCTCTAACTAACGATGTGTTCTCGAGTTTGTTTTATGAAGGAAAGGAACGGAAAGGGGAGGAAAGTAGGAGGAAAATAAAAAATATTGTGTTCTCGAGTTTTTTTAAAGAGTGAAATGAAGGGAAGGGGAAGGAAAATTGATACGATCAAAACGGGCGATCTAGCCCACACTCTTCGAGCGAGTGCCGACTCCAAAAGATTGTAGCAAACGAGGGAGAAGAGAATAAGAATTAATTCAAACTTGCATAAATCAATAGTTAACAAAGCCTAAATATAAATACTTCTAATCCTATGAAAAGATAAACATAAAGCAATGAACTAATAATCCTATCCCAATACCAATACTACGTTTCCTTAATTATTTATCATAATCCAATAGGTTCACCCTATCACATAATTTTTATGCCAAACCGGAGCCACTAAAGTTCTTTTAGAACGCCTTGGATGCTCACTCACACTAGCCACCTGCTCCGTTTCCATAGTCTCTTGGATAGGACCAGTAGGTGTAACACTCCCCCCTTCTTCGGATATCACCTTGTCCTCAAGGTGGTAATTAGGGTACTCAGATTTGAACTTTTGCAGCCACTCCCATGTTGCATTTTCCGGTTGGCTACCAGACCATTGAACCAAAACCTGTTTTGTTAGTTTCCCATTTCTTAGCACACTTCGCACATCACAAATAGCCAGGGGATGTTCGATTGGATGCCCATTTTTGAGCTCGGTCGGTAAATCTTGGACAACTGGTTCGCATCCTTTATAAGGCTTAAGGAGATACACATGAAACACCGAGTGGATACGACTTGCTATTGGCAGATCCAACCGATATGCTACTGCCCCAACGCGTTCCACAATAGTAAATGGCCCATAAAATCTTTTGGACAACTTATTGGAAAGTCGAGAGGCAACCGTTACCTGTCGATATGGTTGCAATTTTACCAAGACCTTAGGCCATGAGTACCCGTACCCTTTGAACCCTTGCCACCTCAATGCCACATCAGCTTTTCTCTCTTACCCTTTCAACCCTAAAAGTGGAGTACCAGTACCCTTTGAACCCTTGCCACCTCATCCCTTTTAATTCTTTTATTTATACATTTAATTATTTAACAAAATAAAAATATTTATATATTTTTTAATAAATAAAAATAAGATAAATAATAAAAATAAAAATTGATATCATTCATTAAAAAATTAAAAATTACAAAATAAATTTAAAAATTACAAAATATTAAAAATCTACTCGTCGTCATTGTTGGGAACTTGGATACGCCAAATATGTTCGACCAAATCCGACCGAAGGTTATTATGAGTGTCCCGGTTTTTGACTTCTCGAACATTTTCCGCGAGTTGTTCCTCACTGATTTGTGTTTCGATATCATCTGTGAAAATGTCGTTTTCATCGCCACCACAAATGGCTTGGTCTTCGTCTTCGAGTATCATATTGTGTAATATGACACAAGCGTACATAATGTATCTCAATCTTGTCGGATGCCATCCGCGTGCCGGGTTATGAAGTATATGCCAACGTTGTTTAAGCACGCCAAAAGCTCGTTCAACATCTTTACGTGCCGATTCTTGCGCGGACTTGAACTTTTGTCGTTTAAGGTCATGTGGGCACGTAAATGATTTTACGAAAGTAGCCCATTCCGGATATATCCCATCCGCTAGATAATATATGCGGTTGTAGGTGACTTCATTCACCTCAAAAGGGCACTCGGGTGCTTTTCCATCATATGGATCGTTGAAGATGGGCGACTGATTGAGAACATTGATGTCGTTGTTGGAACCGACAACACCAAAGTACGCGTGCCAAATCCATAGATCATGGGAGGCCACTGCTTCTAGCATGATTGTCGGGTGCTCATGATCACCTCTCATGAATTGACCTCGCCATGCTACCGGACAATTTGCCCACGCCCAATGAGTACAGTCTATGCTGCCGAGCATGCCGGGAAATCCGTGTTTAGCTTCATGCGCGGTGTACAACTTCTGAATATCAACATAAGTAGGCTTGCGTAAATATTTTGTACCATAGAGTTCAATAATACCAGTGCAGAATTTGTGCAGACAATCTCGTGACGTTTTGTCTCCCATCCTCAAGTACTCGTCAAGTGAGTCGGCAGCTACTCCATACGCCAATTGCCGAATAGCGGAAGTACACTTTTGTATCGGAGAAAAACCTGGTTTGTTGCTGGCGTCCACCCGAAGTGTAAAATACGGATACTCTCCTTCTAAATCTTCAACTATTCGTTCGAATAGTTTCCTGCTCATCCTGAACCGCCGTCTAAACATATCCGGTGTATAAACCGGGTTGTTGCCAAAGTAGTCCCGCAAAAGCCGCTCGTTTGCAGCTACCTGACCTCTTTCTATGTTCCCGACCCTCGGTTCTCTTCTTGACGATGAGGCGGTGCTACCATAAATTAAATTTGCAGTTTCTCGAACCAACCCTACAAAAATTTCCCTAGAATGATTCAAGTACTCGTCGGTGTCTATGGATGATGATGATGCGGTCGATGAAGCGGGTTGTGGCGAATCCATATTGTGGAAGAAGGTATTGAATTTGAGAGAATTTGGTGTGAAAAAATAAGATGTTTGGATTAATATATATAGTGTGATTAATTTGAAAAAAAAATTAACAAAAAATATTTTTAAACAAAATAGCCGTTCAACGGCATTTTTTTCAAAAAATTTTAAAAAAAAATTAAAAAAATAAATAAAATGGCAACGGGTATGCGGGTTGGGGAACCCGGTAGCTGAACCCGCTAGCTACCCCCCCCCCCCGGTATCGGAACCCGCTTCTACCTGGGGTCTACCCGCCCACCGGTACGCATAGCCTTATCCCCTACTTCAAAGTTGACTTCTCGGCGCCCACGATTAGCGATCATCTCCATTCGGTTTCTTGAAACAACCAAGTTTTCTTTTAATTCTCGCAACAATGCATCACGCTCAATTAGCAAGTCTTCAACTGCAGCTATTTTGGACGTTCCTGGTGTGTACGGAATTAAAGCAGGAGGTCGCTTACCATACAAACGCTTGATATGGGGACATCTTGATGCTGCTGTGGTAGCTCGAGTTATAACAAAACTCAGCCCAACTCAATAGTGATGACCATCGGCCGCTCGGACACCATTGCTCTTAAATATTGTTCTAAGCCTCTGTTGACCATCTTTTTGAGGGTGATACGAGGTACTATGTTTTAATTTGGTGCCGCTTAATTCAAACAAGTGTTTCCAAAACGTACTTAGGAATATCGCATCCCGATCCGACACTATAGACTTTGGAAAGCCATGATGTTTGATTACAATCTCAACGAATAACTCAGCGACTTTCTTGGCATTATAATGAGTGGGCAATGCACCAAAATGGGCATATTTTGTCAACCGATCCACCACGACCAGGATGACCGATGTTCCCTTTGAAAGGGGCAATCCTGTTATGAAGTCCATAGTCACATCGTCCCAGACTGCCTCGGGTATGGGCAATGGTTATAAAAGCCCTGTCGGTGCTTGAGTAGAATACTTGGTTTGTTGGCAAACCAAACATCGACCAATAAACTTGTCAACAGATTGTCGCATTCCCTTCCAATAAAATTATGCTGATAAACTAACCAGCATCTTTTTCACTCCACAATGTACGGAGTAAGGGGTTGTATGAAATTCTTGTAGTAGCCTTTGCTTCAGTTTGGACTGGTCACCAAGAAAGTAACGATTTTTAAAAATTAAAATGCCATCTTTCTGTTGGAATTCGGGGGGTAAGTCACCTCGGGATAACTTGTCATTTAGTTTTCGTAGTTCTTCTAGCGACTTATTTTCGTCTTTCAATTCATCTAACAGCCCTATGATTGGCTTACTTAAAGCCATAAAAGACGAGTAAACCATCTCATCCTCTTCGTGTACCCGGGATAAAGCATCGGCCACTTTATTTGTTTCACTCGACTTATATTCAATTACGAAATCAAATCCCGAGAGTTTCCTGACGTATTGTTGTTGCACGGGTGTTTGGATTACCTGTTGCATTAGTTCTTTGATGCTTTTGTGGTCCGTTCGTATCACAAACTTCCTTCCGAGGAGGTATTGGCGCCATTTATAGATAGCTTCCACGATGGCAAATAATTCTCTCTGATAAGTTGCTGCTGCTCGCATTCGGGGACCTAACTTTTTGCTGAAATAGCAAATCGGGTGACCACTTTGGAGCAAAACTGCTCCATATCCAACCCCTGATGCATCGGTTTCAACGATAAACTGCTCGTTAAAATTCGGCAGTCTCAGCAAGGGGGCGCTGGACAACTGATGTTTAAGTTCTTTAAATGCCGTTTCTTCTAGCTCGCCCCATTTAAACCCGTCATTTTGTAAAAGATCGGTCAGAGGTGCAGCTATAGTTGCATACCCTCAGATAAATCTTCTATAATATCCTGCTAGCCCCAAGAACCCAAGGACCTGTTTTTTATTTTTGGGGGCGGTGTTAGTCCCAGATGGCTTAACAAGTATTGTAGAAGGGGGGGGGTGAATACAATACTCAAAATTTTCACAATTTTAATTCTATTATTGAAAAACTTTCAACAAGAATTACACATAGAAACTAAAGACTGTTGCGGAAAAGAACAGATAAACTATTCTAACAATCTTTCACAAAGTATACTAAACAAAACAACTTAGAACACTTAGAACAAAGGTATAAAGTTCTTAAGCAAAATGGAGAATTCTTGCACTGAGAGAGATTTCCAGAAAGCGTAGTTTGCATGGGAGCCTCTTCTTCCTTTTATAGTGAGATGAGCATTAAATGCTTGGGACACATGTCATCAGGAGATTTTCTTGTATCTTTTGTCTTCTGAAAAGTTGATATGTCTTTATCACCTTTTCATTGGTACTAGGAAGAATACCCATGCTGAAAGGGACTTTAACTGAAAATAGATAAAAGGACAAATAATCACTTTTACCTGGCAAAGGATATTGTCCCATATTAAATGATCTTCTTGATGTGTTTTCCAATACAATTACACCGATGATGTTCCACCGATATACTTGACTTGAATCTTGAAGCAATCTTCAAAGAAAACCATTCAAACAAAGATCCCGCCGATTTGAGCATCTTCATCGGTGGGATGCTTCTGGCCGACTTGAGGAGAGTCGGTAGGGAGAGTGTCCACCGATGTGTGTGAACACCATCGGTGGACCATGACTTGTTTGATTGTTGAGAAGACTATTCTTATTTCCACAATGAGAATGTTCAAGCTTGGTTTCGGTTGATCTTCGACTTCACCGAACATTTGCTATTTTGTACAAGTCATTTTAAAGAACCATGCTAAAATATTCTAAGTAAGATATAGGGGAAAAACATCGGTGAGTCAATTTCAAATCTTGGTGACCCAACAATCTCCCCCTATTTGAATTTGAGCTCTATCCTTAGAATATTTAAGAGTATTAGAAAGTAAAATGCATTTTGACCCTTTTTACTCTTTTTGGGTTCTTTTCACATAGACCATTTTTTTGTTCTTTTTGATCTATTTTTCTTTTGTATGAGTATGTATACTATAGACAGTATTTACAAGAAAACAATATAATTATGTGCAACAAGGAAATTCAAATAGAAGATAAGTACTTGCATTTAATCTAAATCTTCGTACATTCGAAAATGAAGAAAATTTATAAGTACTTAAACGGAGACAAAGGAAAACACTTAGATTATTTCCTCATTTCCTAACGACGCTTCATTTCGGCAAGGATGTTCTGGTAGAATGGTTGAGCTTCAGGAATGTAAGGCATCAGATTGGATATACCTTGAAGAAAGATAATGTCGACCAAGGGGATTTGAGAAAACCTGAAGAAACGTCGGTGGCCGAATCCGTCATTGAAGTATAGTCCAGGAATCGGTGATAGGCTTAGAGTGGTTGAAGGATAAGTGCTTGATGTGGGGAGAGACAGATTGAGATTGTCCACATAGGGAATCTTTCCTTTTGCAGCCAACTCTTTGAAGATGTTGTCGGTGACCTTTTGATTCTTGGTCTTCGGTAGGCGGATGTCTTCCTTGAGGGATTGAAGTTTGGCTCTTTCATCGGAGGAGAGGACGATGTTATGTTTCCTTTTTACCTCTTTCATTTTAACCATCAAGCCATCAATGCACTTGATGAATACGTATTTCTTTGTATTTACGCTCTTCACTAGAAGTTTAGAGAGTTCAAACCATTCAGAGAGACCGAATTGTTTTAGGTGAAAATCTCTAATACTTCTAGCCATGCCATCTTCTCTTTCAATGATCAATCTTATGTCGGCAGAATTGGCTTTAGAGGTGGCAATTTTGATACCTGTGATTGGAGACCTATTGGTTCGGGAGTGCATTGCCTTTTTGTACCAAGATATTTCCTCATTCTTTTCTTCTGTTATGGCACCCAAAACAGATTCTTGTGTCTTGATGGGGTCGGTGGATTTGGCTTTTGCGGCTTCCTCCTTGGCAACTTTTAGGGAAAGAGCCTTTGAGTCATCAATGTCTTTCTGAGCAAGTCCAGCCTCCTCAATTTCTTGAGGAGATAGATCGAGATCGGTGGTAGTTACTTGGGATGGAGGCTTGAGTTTTAGAGTTTGGGCACCCTCAGGTCGGGCCCCATACTTGGCTAGCTCCTTCTTTTTCTTTTCTTCTTTTGCCTCTTCTTCGGTAGATAGGATTTTCTTGCCTTTGTCTTTGGGAGCCTTGCTAATTTGCTCCCCCTCAGACTTTGCAGGGGTTTTCTCCACCGATGGTGGTGAAGATTTAGGTGTTGGAGAGGATTTCGGTGGTGGTGAAGACTTCGGTGTTGACTTATATGGAGTAACTTTCGGTGAAGGTCTCTCCACCGATTGCTGAGGAGAAGGAGAGGAAGTAGTACCAAATGGTTTCGGTAGAGGGCTTTCCACTGATGGTTGTTTGGATGGAGTAGAAGTGGTACCTGGAAGATCGGTGGCTTTCATGGAGATGCGGATATGTGGTTGATCGGTGGAATGTGAAGGCTGATTGTTGTTTGTTTGTTTAACCGAAGGCATTTTCGGTGGTGGTTCAGATTTCTCCCCCTTAGCAGCAGCCCGAACAGTTAAACCCAACAGAGTGAACACCTGATCAAGTTTGGAGTGAAGAAGGTTGATACTGGCAGGATCAATGTTGGTCAAGGTAAAGTCACCCAAATCCAAATCCCAATCCAGGCTCTGTTCAAGGAGATCAACTTTTTGATGTAGGCGTTC
Organism: Saussurea involucrata; assembly: GCA_033807775.1. Classification (NCBI taxonomy): domain Eukaryota; kingdom Viridiplantae; phylum Streptophyta; class Magnoliopsida; order Asterales; family Asteraceae; genus Saussurea; species Saussurea involucrata. The sequence continues at coordinate 49,256,734 of CM066317.1, read as the reverse complement.
AATGGCTTGAGATAAAGAAGTCCGAAGAGTGTGATGACGAGCTTCCTGATCAATAAGACGAAAGAGCTCAGGATCTTTGATATCAATAGAAGCTTTGATGGAGGCCAAAGACATGGCCAAGTCGGAGTGAGAGTTGGTCAAGGTATCCAATCGTGTAGAGAAGGAGGCCATATTCTCAGTTAACGGCCGAAGAATATCCTGAAGAGTAGAAGCCAACAGTTGAGGTTGTTGTGACTCCAGTACCGAAATACGCTCATTTGCATGAGCAATCATAGATACAGTAGAGCGCTTGAACGACTCGAACTGAGTACCCACCATCCGACATTGACGGACACTTTCTTGAACCTCAGTTATTAAATCACTCGGCAGCCGAATACCTGCAATAGGAGGAGCACGAACCTCGGGTAGATGGAATCGGGGATGTGTCGGTGATAACTGGGTATGGGGTAGTATTCTTTCCTCAACAGAATTTGAGGAGGATGGATGAGTGCATAAAGGATCTGGATAAAGAATCCTTCTTCGAGGAGAAGGTGTCCTCGGTGGGGGTGAAGGTGGTCGAGATTGTGATGAGGAGGAACTAGCTTCAGATGGTTCTGATCGGTGGGGTGTGGAGGATCGGTCTGGTGTAGGAGATCGGTGGAGACTCGGAGATCGGTGGTGAGGAGATGTAATTGGTGACGCTATTTTCGGTGGGGGATAGGGTGGGGTTGGTGATGAAACTATCGGTGGGGGGGAGGGTGGATTCGGTGGAGACGGTGGTTTGTCGGTGATCATTGCGACAATGGATGCATTTGAAATATTTCTAGGAGAGCCAGTGTCCTCCAATAAAAAGGAAAAGAAATCAACAGGTTTAGAGGCATTGGGGGAATCCTCGGTTTGTTGTGCATCATCGATCGTAAAATCGGGTGTTAGGTTGTGCAGTGCGAACTCGGTACCTTCGAGGGGAGAGACCTCGAAGCTATCTCCATCACCCAAAGAAGTAGGTGAGGAGGTAAGTTGTGGGTTCTCCAAATGTACAACCGAGGCCTGTGGAGAGGCAACGGAGGAGTCGGTAGGGGTTACATCTGATTCCCGTGGCCCAGATGGGAGAATTTCAACAACTGTCGATTTTTGAGAATCGTCAGTTGGCTTAGAGGGCTTGGCCGAAGGTTTCCGAGACCTCTTTAAAGGAGATCTCGAAGGGGATTTTGAGCGCCTCCGCTTTTGAGACTGGTTTTGAACCGGGGAAGCCTCCAAGGGATCTCTCGGTGGCGTAGTTCTAGAAGCGGGTGCGGAGGTGTCGGGGGCCTTTGTTTGTTTCTTTTTAGCACCACCCGACTTTGCTCGGGGACAGGGAGAAGGGGCCACTACAACTTGGGGTTCCTTGGGAACTTCCGGGTATTGAAACCCGGGAGCTTCCGCATCACCCCGGTGAAGATTGGGAGTGTGAGCAAAAGAAATCATACCTTGCCGTAGAGGACGATCAGTAGCGAGGCGACCAACAGCAAGTGTCTTTTGGCCAACAATGGGAGATGACCAGTCGTAAACGAATCGTGGGGATTGAGACTTGCGATCCGCATCCAACGCCGAACCGAGTTTGTGTTGTATGATCATAGAGATGAAGCGAGGGTAGGCCACATGACAGCGTTTCGGGTGCTTGGCCACTTCAGACAGCTCAGTAAAGAAGTACTGAGCAAAATCGACCTTTCTTTGAAAAATTAGTGCATGGGCCAGCTTGGTAATGTAAGAGGGGGGTTGGTCTTGACCACTTGTCTTTCAAGAAAGACAATGGATCACGTGGGCGAAGAAAAAATTCCATACACCACCCATTTTGTTTCGAATGAGTGTACATGGGCCTTTGGAGGATTTGGAAGCTTTGTCTTCAGATTGATGGATATAACCAAGGGTATTAATAACTTGCTCAAGGAGGTTGTCGACATGCATGTCATCATATGTAGGAAAAGCATCGATCCTGAGAGCAGTGCGAACACCATCAACGCCGAATGTGAGGTCGTGATCACCTTCCTCATCAGTAAGGATAGATGCATGAATAGACTCGTTGGAAGGATCATATACACAGGTGAGCTAGAACTTCCCAATGAGCATTTTGCTCATCTTAGGGTTGCAAGTGAGAATGCATGGAGGAGAGGAGACCGGATCAAGAACTTTATTATTGTGTTGAATTCGGGATGTGCTGGATCAGATTCAAATCGTGCAACATGGTTTCAAGGGTTAAAGTTGAGATCATCGAAACATGTGGGCACCTCTTTCACGATTTTAGTAGCCTTTGTTGATTTGGAGGAAGTAGTAGAGGTCATCTTGAGTGGGTTCAAGTTTGGTTGGAGAGAAAAGGTAGAGAATGTTGATAGTTGCAGGTTTCGAAAAGGTATGAAGAAGGAGAAGTGGTGTATTTATAGGAAAGAGAGAATGAGGGAGATGGGTCGTGTATTTGAAAAGAGAGAGGGAACAGTTATGGTTTAAAAATGAATTAAACAATAGTTAAAAGGGTAATGATGAAAGAATTTGAAACAAACGGCTGAGAAGGGTCTTGGAAGGGGAAGGGTCACCCATCAAACTGACACCTAGGGTTTTTAGGCTCATGGGTGCATGGGGAATCGTATAAGATAAGTTTAAAACAACTCAGTGTAGATTTCGGTGGGACAAACAGCACCGACGATATATGATACACTGATAGGAGAGAACCCACCGACGAGGGAGGACCAAGGGATGTCGGTGGTGTAAACCTTACCGATGAGGGGCAAAAATGGTCGGAGAAACATGTATTGGTGATCGATGAGATTTGTATACCGATTGGGATTCGGTGGTAGTATTGGTGGGATATCGGCCACATAGTGTCGGTGACATCATCAATATGTACGTCGGTGTGAATGACGACTTCGGTGGGGATTACCGAAGTGCACTTCGGTGTTGAGCAGATCCATCGATGGAGGAATGTATTTTCTGTGTACTTATTTGAGAGAAGTGTCGGTATAGGAATGGTTGATGAGATGAGATCATGGTGATGACATTTTCAAGAGGATGTCTTCGGTGAGGAACGTCGGTGGTAGGAGCATATCGACGTTATTTGATGAGAGAGATCGGTATAAAAGAGATGTCGGTGGATGGTTAGTACACCGACATGGACAATGATCGGTCACCGATACTTCATGGGATCGGTGAGCAAGACTATATATATCACAACAATTTTTTTTAATTATCTAAGTACAACATTCCAAGTTCACTTATTAGAAAATTAAACCTGGCTTCATCTAAGGGCTTGGTGAACAGATCGGCAAGTTGAAGATCAGTTGAAATGAAATGCAGCTCAATGTCACCTTTGGAAATGTGATCCCTGATGAAATGATATCTGATGTCTAGGTGCTTTGATCTTGAATGTAGAACAGGATTATTTGCAATGGCTATTGCACTTGAGTTATCACATAGAATTGGGACTTTGGAGTAGACTTGAGCATAGTCCCGCAGTTGATTCTTCATCCACAGTATTTGAGCACAGCAGCTTCCAGCAGCTACATATTCAGCTTCAGCAGTTGAAGTTGAAACTGAGTTTTGTTTCTTACTGGACCAACTGACTAATTTTCCACCATGAAGTTGGCAGCTACCCGTGGTACTTTTCCTGTCAATTTTGGAACCTCCGTAGTCTGAATCTGAATACCCAAGGTACCTTTTAGATACCGGAAAATCCGTTTTACAGCAGCCAAATGGGATTCTTTTGGATTGGCCTGATAACGGGCACAGAGACAAGTAGCAAACATAATATCCGGTCTGCTAGCAGTTAAATAAAGAAGAGAACCAATCATCCCTCGATAATTCGTAACATCAACAGATTGACCATTTAGATCAGCATGAATTTTCAGAGGTGGTGCCATGGGAGTTTTCATAGGAGAGCTATCCAAAAAGTTGAATTTCTTCAGAAGGTCACGAATATATTTACTTTGATTTATAAAAATCCCTTCTGAAGATTGTTTGACATGAAGTCCCAAAAAGAATGTAAGCTCTCCCATCATGCTCATCTCATATTCACTCATCATGAGAGAAGCAAACTCATCACATAGTGATTCATCAGTGGCACCAAAGTTGATGTCATCAACATAGATTTGGACAAGAATGAGATTACTTGAGGTCTTCTTGATAAAGAGAGTGTTGTCAATTTTACCTCTAGAGTACCCATTCTTTAGAAGAAAGTCAGCAAGAGTGTCATACCAAGCACGTGGAACTTGCTTGAGGCCATAGAGAGCCTTGTCTAATCTGTACACATAGTCTGGATGAGTTGGGTCTTCAAAACCAGGTGGTTGTTTTACATAGACTTCTTCTGCAAGTTCCCCATTGAGGAAAGCACTTTTAACATCCATCTGAAAGACCCTAAATTTTCGGTAGACAGCATGAACCAGAAAGATCCTTATGGCTTCAAGTCGTGCAACAGGGGCAAATGTTTCATCATAGTCAATACCCTCCTCTTGTCGGTATCCTTGAGCAACCAGTTGATAATGTCGTTTTCCGACATTATTTTGATCCCGAATCCGTTCTGTTTGTTGTAAGTTCCCGAGTAAAAATAGTAGAATTTAATGGTTTTGATGAGAAAGTACAGGTTTTTATCAATGATTGATGATGGAAGAGTTTTGGAGCAATCGGAGCAAGTTTACAACAGTCCAGTGCAAAAAGGAGAAAATCAGATTTCTGGACCAAACAGTGCTCTGCGCACCTCACTACGCGCCTCCAGACGCGCCACCAGACGCGCAGCCCTCTGCCCAACACGTACCTCAGTGCTCTGCGCGCCTCTGTGCGCGTTTCCACACGCACCGCCAAACGCGCAGAGGCCCTGGGCGTTTTTATTCGATTTATCTGCTAGGGTTGAGGGCATTATCAAGGAGTTACGGCTTGGGACTCTTTCTGGGCGATTTTGGGAGCTAAGGAACGATTTTCGAAGGCAAGTAGGAGGCTAGAAACAGCAAGTAACGAGAATCACAAGGCGAATCGAGCACGTTCATCGGCGGCTTAAGCTTTTCAGGGAGTCTTTAGTTTTCATTTCTTGTAGATCAAACATGTTTACTTTCATTTCCATCTTTTCATTTTTGAGTTTTAAAACCCCCAAATTAACTAATCCGTTCATGTTGGGGGGTTGGTTTGAATCATGGTTTGATAATCGTTTCGGTTTACAGATAGATGTGATTGGTTTGATTTAGATGGATGAAACATTTGGGATTGTTCTTAATGCTTGTAATAGTCCGATCAACTATTATTTGATTTTATGAATCTTTTAACGTTTGAGAAAAGTTTTAAGATTTGATTAATCCTTAATGTCTTGAATGACTTTGAGATAGAAATATGAATCGTCGTTCTTGTGGATTTTAATCACTGATTGTTCAAATATAATTGTTGAGATCGAAAGACGATACAATGTTTTGAATGGTCTTTGCTATAGCTTGATAGAGTATAGTAATGGTTTGTGATTATGCTTTTCATCCTGAAGTTATTTCAATCATGTCAACTTGTTTAGCTAATTGTTGGTTTTCATGAGAAAACCAACCCTCCAACTCTTTCTTTTATTTGAATTAAACTAAGTTTCAATTTGTGTTTCGATAATCAACAAACCAACTCAATTTGCATTCGTCTAGTTAATAATCTATACAGTCATTGTGGTACTTGACACCTGGTTCCTTTGGTTCGATACTCGTACTTTATAAGTACTATTACTTGATTCGACTCGTACACTTGCGGTAGATTTAGGGGGGTGTAAACCCACCTATCAAGTTTTTGGCGCCGTTGCCGGGGAACCTGTTTTGTGTGAATATCACTACCAGCTGTAGAAGTTATTACATTAGACATCCTGTTTTTTATTTTATTATAATCTGCTTTGAAAGTTCATATATTTTTGGGTCTTGAAATTGTTATCTTCTCCGTTTCAGGTTGCTTCCTGGTTTATGCCAAGAAGGAGACTTTTTCGGGAATTGCTACCGATCGACCCAGAAATAGAACGGACCGCCAGAGATCTAAGAAGACAAGCACGAAACAGAATGGCCGACGTCAACAACCATGTTGGAGATGATTGGGAAGAGGGGATGCCCATGGGTAATGGTCAACCAATTCCAAATGCAAATGCAAACAATCAGAACCACAATAACGCGAATCATGGTCTCAACAACAACGTCAACCATAATATCAATAACAATGTCAACAATGGTGTCGACAATGGGATAAATCATAATCTCAATCACAACGCCAATCACGGGATCCATCATAACATCAATCACAATGTCAATCATCCACCACCACCACCATAAAGGATACCAATGAGAGATTTCGCCAATCCGAACATGGGCGCTGCACAACGAGGACCATATGCACCTCCGATAGCTGCTAATAATTTTGAAATCAAGCTTGGTACCATCCAATTGGTGCAGTCGAACATGTTTGGAGGTGCAGCAACTGAAGACCCCCATGCACACTTGCGCGCCTTCGAAAAGATATGCAATACTTTTAAGGTGAATGGGGCTGATCAAGATTCGATCAAGATACGGTTATTCCCGTTTTCATTGAGGGATCGAGCCACTACTTGGGAAGAAAATATACCACCTGGGTCAATTCGAACTTGGAACGACATGGTTACAGCTTTTCTCAACAAGTTCTTTCCACCGGGGCGAACGGCTCAACTGTTATCCGACATCACGCATTTCTCGCAATGGGATCAAGAGTCGTTGTACGAAGCATGGGAAAGATATAAAGCGATGCTCAAGAAGTGTCCACATCATGGGTTACAAGAATGGATGATTATCCAAACATTCTATGTGGGATTGAATCCTTAGTTTAAGAATGACCTCACAGCTGCTGCAGGTGGAGCTTTAATGAACAAGTCCTATGAGGAAGCGGTCGAGTTGATAGAGAATCTAGCAGAACATAGCTATTCCACTCCAAGATCTGCTGTTAGAAAAGTTGCAAGCGTGCAAGAAACAGAGGAGTTGAAGGCTATAAAGGCACAGTTGACTGGATTGACCAATCAAATGAGAGGAGCGACTATGCAACCGAATGTTCAGAATTCTCAAGACTATCAATCGCCGGAAGAAGTCCAGTTCGTTCAGAATCAAAAAAATCGGCCGAGGAATGACCGATTCTCTAACACCTATAACGAGGGATGGAAGCGACATCCTAACTTTTCTTAGAGTCAACCTCAACAAGGCCCAACTAAAGAAACAATGGGACAGCAGCAACAGCAGCAGCAGCAGTATGGTAACCATTCTAACTCTTCGAATTCTTTTTCGTCTAACAATGTTTATCGTCCCCCAGGTTACAATCAGAGGAGAAATGAAGAGGGGCAATCATCAGAAAAGAAGCCAGGTTTAGAAGACATGATGATGAAATTCATGTCAAAGATGGAAGGTGCGGTTGAAGGATTGGCAAGTACAGTGGGTAATGTGAAGGCGACAATGACCAAAATACCGCCTCAATCAAGATGTTAGAAAGACAAGTCGGACAAATAGCCGAAGCACTGCAATCCCGGACTCAAGGTCAATTCCCTAGTCAGACTGAACGAATACCAAGAGAAGAGTGCAAGGCTATTCATTTAAGAAGTGGAAAGGAGTTGATTATAGACCCTACCCGAGAACCATTGACTGATGACACTGAAGCTGAAGGTACTGAAGTGGATCCCATCGAGGTGGAAGAGGTTGAGGTAGATGAGGAGATAGAGATTGAAATGTCAAAGAATAGTGATAAGGGGAAGGAGCAAGAGTGCACTCCATTAATGCCGACAAGCAACCCGTATGTGCCACCACTACCGTTTCCAAATCGGTTGAAGGCACATAAGGATGAGGAACAACTCAAGAAATTTCTTGACATTCTCAAGAAATTACACATCAATATTCCATTTGCGGAGGCACTGGCAAAAATGGCAAGTTATCTCAAGTTCATGAAAGACATCTTGTCCAAGAAGAGAAAGATCGAGGAGCATGCCACGGTTGCACTTACTGAAGAGTGCAGTGCTATCATTCAGCACAAGCTTCCCCCGAAGCTTAAGGATCCAGGGAGTTTTACCATCCCTGTTCAAATAGAAAAATCTAATTTCAGTAAGTCATTATGTGATCTTGGTGCAAGTGTTAATTTAATGCCTTTATCCATTTTCAGGAAACTTGGCTTGAGGGAAGTGAAGCCAACGAACATGACACTTCAACTTGCAGATAGATCGGTGAAGTACCCTTATGGAATCGTGGAAGACGTTTTGGTAAAGGTTGGAAAGTTTTATTTTCCAGTTGATTTCGTAGTTCTAGATGTGGAGGAAGATGTTGAGATGCCATTGATTTTGGGAAGACCATTCTTAGCCACAAGCAAGGCTTTGATAGACATGGAAGAAGGGGTAATGACTTTTAGAGTTGGGAATGAGAAAGTAACCTTCCATGTTCTCAAGAGAGTAGAAGATAGAGGTGAACCAAGAACGGGGCAAAGTGGATCAGAAAATGGTAAGAATGGGAAAACGCATGTGGGGAAAATCAGGAACAATCGTATGTGTGGGAGAGTCAATTCCGCAAGCGATATCGAGCCAAATTGAGAGCCACACAGTCATGCCACGACAGAAAATACGGCGCTGGGTGGGAGGCAACCCACCATAGGTTAAATCTAAATTTTTATTTTGGTCAGTTTCTTATTTTTGTGTGCTTTCTTTTGTTTTGTGTTTTGTGTGTTTTAGGTGTAGTTTCGACCCCTGAAAGCAACCACGATGATGAGAAAAAGCAAGAAAGCAAGAAAAAAAGGAAAAGAGAAAACAGTACCCCACGCCACCATTCGCGCGTGCATACTGACAGGTATTTACACAACACCCCTTTGCAAACCTCGGTTTCACCAAGGTTTGGGGTTCCCTTTTTCATGTTGACACTCACGTTGCAGGAATTTGTGTCGTGAAAAGAACCTAATCTAAAGATTAGGTTTGGGGTGGCGCAATTATTGTTATCTGTACTTAATCGCAATTCTCGTGAGAGTTTTCTATATGCTATTATTTGATTCCATTGAGGACAATGTGTATGTCTGGTTTGGGGTGGTTTGTCGAGTCTATCATTTGTTGATCTCAGTGGATTGAACAATCACCCTGTTTATAGTGAGGAATGGACGACCAGTTTAGCATGATTTAGTGTGAGAGTTCGAAGACACTAATTTTGGGGGAAGGATTTAGAAAGGATAATATAGCACGAGGTTGGATCTAGGCGACTGCACACATTAGAGACATTAGTGGAGACCACCCGTGAGTTTGTTGAGCCATACACGTGCTAACTTCAATTCTGAGAGACTACACACTACTCGATACACTTATCATTAGTCCTTTGATCATTGTTGTAGCTGATCTCGCTATAACTTGCATCCATTATCAAAGACATCCATAGGAATAGGAGTGAAGCTTCTGCCTATCTTTGTGAACAAACCATGTGAAAACTCATCAAGCTTATTGGTTGCTGCTAATCCCACTGCTTTTCACTACTCAAGGTTCTCAAATCCCGTTGTCACCCCCTCAGTAAAAAAAAAAACTCGCAAACCCAGTAAATCAGTCATAAAGGGTTTTGCCAAAAAAGAGCTAAATAAAACTGAGGGGTCAGTTTAAAGAATTTGAGTGAAGTGTTAGGAAGCCCGAACGAAAGAAAGAAGGGAGGATCATCAAATAGCATCATAAATCCTTTGACCTCCACCCAGAAGCAGCAACCATACCTTTTTAAAGATCTGAATTCAACATGGAGAATTTGTAAAGAGTGGCGAAGCAACGTTTCTATGTCCTAGTCTTGATAATGGATTCCTTCTGAGATCAATTTGTATACAACTGTGCGTTATTGTTTAGTTGTTGTTCATGCATGCTTTGTGAATTCTTGTACCCCACTTCTGAAAGCATGACAACATGTGTGAAACAAGGGTTGTGGTGTGATGGATAAGGCTTGGGGAGTTCATAGCGCTTGCCCAGGATTGAGTCCAGGCACACACAAAATTTGTGGCCACTGAGGATAATCTCAGGGCTGCATGCTTTAGCAGCTGGGCCATAGGCCCGATTTGCCAAGGGATTAGTCTGGGCCCAATGTGGTCTGGGATACCCTTTCCCCAAAAAAAAACCTAGGACTCGAGTGAAGAGAGAAAACCGTGAGGTAGGGTCAAGGCGAAATCCTCTCTATGTGTGTTTAGTCTAGGTACACTTACGTGTGGTGTGGGCCCTGATAGATCCCTTTCCCAAGGTTTTGCTGTTTAGAATTCTGTAGCTAGGTCTGCTCACTATTCATCCATCTCATAGATAATTCGTGGTGATTTTTGAGTTGACTAGAGATCGCTAATGATATTCTCGACAACACGAAATTGCGATTGTTTGGATTGTGGTTGAATGCTTATTTGTGTCGCTATTTTTCTTGGGGACAAGCAACGCTCGGTTTGGGGTTGTTGATAATGTCGTTTTCCGACATTATTTTGATCCCGAATTCGTTCTGTTTGTTGTAAGTTCCCGAGTAAAAATAGTAGAATTTAATGGTTTTGATGAGAAAGTACAGGTTTTTATCAATGATTGATGATGGAAGAGTTTTGGAGCAATCGGAGCAAGTTTACAACAGTCCAGTGCAAAAAGGAGAAAATCAGATTTCTGGACCAAACAGTGCTCTGCGCGCCTCACTGCGCGCCTCCAGACGCGCCACCAGACGTGCATCCCTCTGCCCAACACGCACCTCAGTGCTCTGCGCGCCTCTGTGCGCGTTTCCACACGCGCCGCCAAACGCGCAGAGGCCCTGAGCGTTTTTATTCGATTTATCTGCTAGGGTTGAGGGCATTATCAAGGAGTTACGGCTTGGGACTCTTTCTGGGCGATTTTGGGAGCTAAGGAACGATTTTCGAAGGCAAGTAGGAGGCTAGAAACAACAAGTAACGAGAATCACAAGGAGAATCGAGCACGTTCATCGACGGCTTAAGCTTTTCAGGGATTCTTTAGTTTTTATTTCTTGTAGATCAAACATATTTACTTTCATTTCCATCTTTTCATTTCTGAGTTTTGAAACCCCCAACATGAACTAATCCGTTCATGTTGGGGGTTGGTTTGAATCATGGTTTGATAATCGTTTAGGTTTACAGATAGATGTGATTGGTTTGATTTAGATGGATGAAACATTTGGGATTGTTCTTAATGCTTGTAATAGTCCGATCAACTATTATTTGATGTTATGAATCTTTTAACGTTTGAGAAAAGTTTTAAGATTTGATTAATCCTTAATATCTTGAATGACTTTGAGATAGAAATATGAATCGTCGTTCTTGTGGCTTTTAATCACTGATTGTTCAAATATAATTGTTGAGATCGAAAGACGATACAATGTTTTGAATGGTCTTTGCTATAGCTTGATAGAGTATAGTAATGGTTTGTGATTATGCTTTTCATCCTGAAGTTATTTCAATCATGTCAACTTGTTTAGCTAATTGGTTGTTTCCATGAGAAAACCAACCCTCCAACTCTTTCTTTTATTTGAATTAAACTAAGTTTCAATTTGTGTTTCGATAATCAACAAACCAACTCAATTTGCATCCGTCTAGTTAATAATCTATACAGTCATTGTGGTACTTGACACCTGGTTCCTTTGGTTCGATACTCGTACTTTATAAGTACTATTACTTGATTCGACCCGTACACTTGCGGTAGATTTAGGGGGGTGTAAACCCACCTATCACCAGTCTGGCCTTGTTTCTGATAACTGTACCTTCTTCATCCATTTTGTTTCTGAAGATCCATTTGGTTCCAATGATTGTCTTCTTTAGAGGTCTGGAAACCAATCTCCAAACCTTATTTCTCTGAAACTGAGAAAGCTCCTCTTGCATGGCAGTGATCCAACAGGGATCTGCTAGAGCTTCATCAATCTTCTTGGGTTCAATGAGAGAAAGAAAGTTCACATAAAGACAAATATTTCCAACTCCTCTGCGTGTTTGGACACCTGCTTGTTGATCACCAATGATTTGATCTATGGGGTGATCTTTGGTCCATTTTGTGGCAGGAGGTAAAAGTGGTGGAGTATTTTGTGTGGAGTAAGTTGATGGAGTGGGATCAGAGGATCGGTGGAAGGCAGTATTGTCGGTAGAAGGCATAGGATCGGTGGAGGGCTGTGTATCGTTGGAAGGAAGTATTTCGGTGGGAGAATACATGTCAGTGGGAGAATTCATGTCGATGGGGAGATGGTCAATTTCGGTAGAAGAGGTGTTATGCACTAAGGAAGATGACCCAACTTGATTATTTGGAAGAGAGGGATTTGATTAGGTTAAAGGAGTAGAGGATACACCGGTGGGATTGATTATGGGAGCATTACCTATGCATGAGGAAATCCACCTGTGTAATTCATCATCATCATTTGAAAGAGATGTTGATCTTAGATCATCAAATTTGACATGAATAGACTCATCAATGCATTTTCTCCTGAGGTTGTACACACGATATGCTTTGGAGGATAGAGAGTATCCAACAAAGATTCCTTCATCAGCTTTGGGATCAAATTTCCCAAGATCGTCACGATCATTCAGGATGAAGCATACACAGCCAAAGACATGAAGAAAACCTATATTTGGTTTTCTGCCATGGAAAACTTCATAATGAGTCTTATCATGCCTTTTGGAGATCACCGACCTATTTTGGGTAAAGCAAGCAGTATTAACAGCTTCAGCCCAAAAATAGGTGGGAAGATTTGATTCACTTATCATTGATCTAGCAGCCTCACATAGAGTTCTGTTCTTCCTTTCCACGACTCCATTTTGCTGAGGAGTTCTAACGGCAGAGAAATTTTGAGAAATTCTTTTCTCATTGAAGAAGTCTTCAAGAGCACTGTTTCTGAATTCAGTGTCATTGTCACTTCTTACCGATCATACAAGTTGCCCATTTAGAACTTCATTTTTCTTGACAAAGTTGATGATTTCTTCAGTTGCATCACTTTTATACCTGAGAAAACACACCCAAGTATATCTAGTAAATTCATCAACAATTACAAGAATGTACCTTTTGCCTCCAAAACTGGGAGTGTTGACTGGTCCACATAGGTCCATGTGCAACATTTGGAGAGGAAGAGTGATGGAAGAGCATTGCTTGGTCTTGAAGGAAGTTTTGGTGAACTTCCCTTTTTCACATACATCACACAACTTCTCTTTGACAAAATTCAACTTTGGCATGCCAGTCACCAGCTCTTTGTTTGATAATTTATGGAGAGTTTTGAAATTTAGATGAGAAAGACGTTTATGCCACAACCAGTTCCTTTTGGCCGTGTCATCTGACACAAAGCAAACATTGGATGAACTATTATTTTGTCCCATATCGATGATATAGACATTTTCCATCCTTCTTCCAGAAAGAACTACTTTCATGTTTTTGTCAACCACAGTACAGATGCAAAGTTCAAAGATAACTTTATATCCTAGGTCACACAGTTGGCTGATACTGAGGAGATTATGCATGAGGCCTTCAACAAATGCCACTTTATTGAAAGTGACAGATCCATTTGTGAGAGTTCCATATCCTTTGGTGTAGCCTCTAGAATTGTCACCAAAAGTTACAGATGGACCTTTTTCAGACACATAGTTGATGAGAAGAGATTTATTTCCTGTCATGTGGCGTGAGCATCCACTATCCAGATACCATATTTGATGGTGTTCAAAAACCTGCATGCACATACAGATTAGTTCTTAGGTATCCATTTGGTGGTGGGTCCTTTGGGTTAGAAAAGGAAGAGTCCTTAGGTTTGGTTCTGTCCATTCTTTCCTTTGGACAATCCTTAGCAAGATGAAAAGTGTCACCACAGTTATAACACTTTCTGTAGATAAAAGTCTTTTTAGGTTTTTGCAATGTCTCTTTTCCTTTTCCTATGACATTAACTTGAATAGCTTTTGGACCAAAGGGTGAGATGAGAGGAGGAAAAAATAAAATCCCATTACCAGAGGTGGAAGCAAATTTGGAAAGATTTCTAGAAGTGTTTTTGAAATGTTCTTTCCCAAGATCTGAGGATTTTCTTTTTAAAGGAAAATCGGTATCATTAGCTCTTTTGAAAATCTTAGCTTTTGAAGAGTTAGAAGAAGAGGCTTCATCAATGTTTAAATCTTTTAAAAGATCATGAATGGGTTTTGAAACATCATTGGAATCCTCTTTTTCCATGGTTTGAACAGACGAAGATTCTTTAGCTTTTATAAACATTCCAAACTTTAAAGCTTCACCTAGATCTAAAGAGTTTAAAGAAATAGAGTCACAAGAGCTTGACTCTGAGGCATCATCCCATACACTTGAGGTAGAAACAAGAGCTTCATAAGAGGTGTCAGGAATGGTTTTTCCAAATCCTAAACAAAATTTATTATTACCACCGATTTGGTCTTGAAAGATTTGCTCATGATTTTTTGAAGAACTTGTCCATTTTCTAACAACCTCTTGTTCTCTTTTAAGTTTCTTGAAAAGCTTGTTTTTCTCTTTTGAAATCATGTGATTTATGGTTTTAAGATCCTCAAGCTCAGCTTTGATTTCCTCAAACTTTTCAAGTTTAGACATACAAATTTCAAGTTGAGAAGTGAGGTTTTTAACTTGAACAGATTTTCTTTTCTTGCTATCCTTGATAGTATAAAAGTCTTTAGTTAAAGATTCATAAGCTTCAATCTTTTCACTATCAGTCATATCATTAAAGGGATGTACTTGAGAGTACGATGTCGAGCACCCAGTTGACACCAGAGCCATTGGAGAGGTAGCTTTTTCAGAATCTTCCATATCTTCTGAGATGGCCATAAAGCACATGTTGTGAGAGTTGTTGTCACTGTCAGAGGTTTCTTCTTCCCAATCATGTATTTCGGCCATGAGGCCCTTTCCTTTTCTAAGGAGACCCTCATTTCTCTCATTTTCTTTCTTGTACTTGGCTTTGTACTTCTCAGCCCTTTCTTGATGATCTTGGGAAGAAGATTGAGTATCTTTCTTGGCAAGATTTGATTTGAAAGAGTTATTTTTGGGTTTTCATACTTGGAGGAAAACTTGTCAGAAAGTGAATTCCTAGATTTCATCACATGCTTACTTCTACACTCAGATGCGAAATGTCCTTTCTTTCCACAATTAAAACATTCCTCATTTGTCTTGTCAGACGAGGAAGTTTTTGCAGAAGAGAAAGGTTTTCTGAAGGATTTGGATTTGTTAGAAAAAACGAGATTTGTTTTTGAAACCAACCATCATGGCTAGCTCATCAGACATCTGCTTAACAGATATTTCTTCACCTTCATCATCGGCATCACTTAGGTATGCCTCCGAAGAGTTGTTGTGACTTTAATTATCAGAGTCTGATGAAGGATAGGTGATACGTGGAACACTTTGAGGTTTCTTGGAATTTTCACTGACAAGGGCTATAGAAGAGCCCTTTATCTCGTTAATGAAAGATTTCCTTTGTAACTTGGTTTGTTCAAAGTTGAAGAGAGTTCCATATAAGACAGTTAAAGGCATGTACTCAAGGTCCTTGGAAGTTTTGATACAGGTGCACATGTTCTCCCAAAATTCAGGGAGACAATCCATGGACTTGTTTAGAACTTCCTCATTATCATAGACTCTGCCTAGTAACTTCAGATCATTCAGAAGAGAGTTAAAACGATTATAGTAGCTAGGAAGGGTTTCACCTTTTTCATGAGTGAAGAGCTCATACTTTCTGATGAGAGAGATCTTTTAGCTTTTCTTCTCTTCCTCTGTACCTTCATACAGTACACAAAGTGTAGTCCACATCTCTTTAGCAGTTTCAAAGTTAACCAGAGAGTGATAGACCTCATCAGGAAGTGAGAGTGCAATGATTGCTCTTAGCTTAGAATCAAGAGAAACCAAACGTTTTTCCTCATCAGTATATTTCTTAGGATTTTTGAGGATATAACGACCAGTACCTTTGGCTTTCTCTTTGTCAGAAGGCTCAGAATCATCGGAGTCACTAGAGTCCTCCTTATCAGCGGTTTCTTTACCGGGCCTCTGCGTTTCATAGCGAGCCCAGACTCTAGGGATAATAGGTCCCTCTTTGAGAATGGTTGGATATTTAGTATCCACTCCTTCCATGAATAGCATCATACGGCTTTTCCAAAGAGAAAAGTTGTTAGGATTAAACTTGGGAGGTTTGGTTATGGAGCCATTTTCTGAAAAGTTGTTTTGAAGAGAGTTTTCATTTGTTGAAGATAAATAGGCAGCCATCGCAGATCAAGTTTATGAATTAAACTTTTCCGCTCTGATACCACTTGTTAGTCCCAGATGGCTTAACAAGTATTGTAGAAGGGGGGGGGGTTGAATACAATACTCAAAATTTTCACAATTTTAATTCTATTATTGAAAAACTTTCAACAAGAATTACACATAGAAACTAAAGACTGTTGCGGAAAAGAACAGATAAACTATTCTAACAATCTTTCACAAAGTATACTAAACAAAACAACTTAGAACACTTAGAACAAAGTTATAAAGTTCTTAAGCAAAATGGAGAATTCTTGCACTGAGAGAGATTTCCAGAAAGCGTAGTTTGCATGGGAGCCTCTTCTTCCTTTTATAGTGAGATGAGCATTAAATGCTTGGGACACATGTCATCAGGAGATTTGCTTGTATCTTTTGACTTTTGAAAAGTTGATATGTCTTTATCACCTTTTCATTGGTACTAGGAAGAATACCCATGGTGAAAGGGACTTTAACTGAAAATAGATAAAAGGACAAATAGTCACTTTTACCTGGCAAAGGATATTGTCCCATATTAAATGATCTTCTTGATGTGTCTTCTAAGACAATTACACCGATGATGTTCCACCGATATACTTGACTTGAATCTTGAAGCAATCTTCAAAGAAAACCATTCAAACAAAGATCCCACCGATTTGAGCATCTTCATCGGTGGGATGCTTCTGGACGACGTGAGGAGAGTCGGTGGGGAGAGTGTCCACCGATGTGTGGGAACACCATCGGTGGACCATGACTTGTTTGATTATTGAGAAGACAATTCTTATTTCCATAATGAAAATGTCTTCAAGCTTGGTTTCGGTTGATCTTCGACTTCACCGAACATTTGCTATTTTGTACAAGTCATTTTAAAGAACCATGCTAAAATATTATAAGTAAGATATAGGGGAAAAACATCGGTGAGTCAATTTCAAATCTTGGTGACCCAACAGGCAGCCACGTCTTTACTGCTTCTATTTTCTGGGGATCCATTGCCACTCAACGACCTGAAATTATGTGCCCAAGATAGTCCAAGGAGTCAGCGCCAAACACACATTTTGACAACTTGACAAAAAATGGTTTTCGTGTAAACAATCGAAAACACGTTGCAAATGCTCCACATGTGAAGTAATTGAGGCGCTGTAAACTAATATGTCATCGAAGAAGACAATGACAAATTTGGTATTGGAAATTTATCCTTGATAGTCACCGCATTTAAGGACCTATAATCCAAACAAAATCGATAGGTCCCATCCTTCGTTTTTACCAACAAGACTGGTGACGAAAAAGGGCTCTGGCTAAATCGTATGATTCCTTGCTTTAACATTTCGGAAACCAACTTTTCTATTTCACCCTTTTGGTAATGGGGGTAACGGTAAGGACGTACGTTGACCAGTTTCGTGTTTGGTAGAAGGTGGATCTTGTGGTCAATAAGGCGATGGGGTGGTAGTGTGGTGGGGTTTTGAAACAGATGTTGGTAACGCTCTAACAACTTACTAATGTCTTGTTGCATTATCGATGGTTCTACGGCTGGCCTTTTCTCCGAGTCGGTCTCGGGTTGGAATGAATGCAGCTCGTATACTCCATATACGTCATCGGTGTCCATTAGTGCTTGCATTTGATTGAAACTGATTTTCTTCATCTTCAAGACCTCTTCCCCTCTCAAAACCCGACTTTTTCCGTTCAACGTGAATTCCATGGATTGTTGAGTGTAATCATGTGTCACCTTGCCTAACTTTTGCAACCATTGTATCCCCAAGACAAGTTCAGCCCCTTTCATTGGCAATACAAAAAGATCGAGATCAAATTGGAGTCCTTGCATGACTATCGTGACTTTCGGGCAAACGTTTTCGCATAATAAAGTTTCACCACTACCGATATAAACTTTAAAGGCCTTGGTCGTTTTAACAGGTAGTTGCAATTTCTCCACCACACTCGGTTGAACAAAATTATGTGTGCTACCATTATCGATTAAAACATGAACCTCACTATTACCGACCTTTCCCCACAATTGTAATGAACGTGGGCTACCATGGCTAACTAACGAGTTTAAGACTGAAACATCCCCACTTTCAAGTGCCTCCTCGTCCTCCGCCACATTATCGACTTGGTCGAGTTCATCGCCTCTGTTATTGTCTTCTTCAGAGGTCATGAGTAGTAAAAACTTCCCTGTACACTTATGCCCTCTTACATATTTTTTATCACAGTTAAAGCATAAACCTTTGCTCATCCTTTCTTGTCTTTCAGCAGGGGAAATCCATTTGATTGGTAGTGTCGGGATCGGCTTGGATGGGGTATTTGGTGTGGGTAGTAGAGGTGGTTTGGTTGGGTTTGACCGTGCATTGTTCGGGCGAGTCAAAGTTTGGGTATTACCACCGGTGGGTTGCGGAAGTATTTTAGGTGTGGTGGGTTGGAACATTTGAGTCGCTCCTATTATCCTCCCCGGTGTATTTGCTTGTGCAGTCGGCCAACTATCTTCAAACCGGGCTTCTGAAATACGAGCTAAGGCAAACGCTTCACCCAACGTTCGGGGTTTGGCTACCAGTAACTCTCGTTGTAACGAGGGTTTAAGGCCAGACGTATAAAACGAGATCAATAATGATTCGCTGATTCCGGTTACTCGGTTCATCATCTTCTCGAAATCAGCTTGATACTCTGCAACCGTTCCCCTTTGCAGCAATTTAAAGAGTGCACCCTGTGGATCTTCAAATTTGGATGGACCAAATCTATTTCGAACATTCTCCAGGAAGTCTTCCCATGTGGTGATTAAGTTATTTCGACGCATCCATCGATACCACTCAACTGCGTCACCGTCCAGATTAAACCCTATGATGCGAAGTCTTTGATCGAGTGGTGTTTCATGTAAATCGAAATATTCCTCCATCGCAAAGATCCATGTTTCAGGCTCCGACCCATTGAATCGAGGTACTTCTAATCGCATAGACCTGGGAAGTTCGCCTTTTGACTGCGGATCTCCCCGGTTACGGTTAATCTGTAGCTTTGCCGCTTGTAATTATGTGCTCAAGCTATCGATTTTTTCTGTTAAGGCGTCAATCTGTTCTTTCCATAGCAACCGCAACGCTGTTTCATCCCCCATTGATTTTGATTAAGCGAGAAAAGAAAATTGTCTCTCAATGAAAGCACCGGTTGATACGATCAAAACGGGCGATCTAGCCCACACTCTTCGAGCGAGTGCCGACTCCAAAAGATTGTAGCAAACGAGTGAGAAGAGAATAAGAATTAATTCAAACTTGCATAAATCAATAGTTAACAAAGCCTAAATATAAATACTTCTAATCCTATGAAAAGATAAACATAAAGCAATGAACTAATAATCCTATCCCAATACCAATACTACGTTTCCTTAATTATTTATCATAATCCAATAGGTTCACCCTATCACATAATTTTTATGCCAAACCGGAGCCACTAAAGTTCTTTTAGAACACCTTGGATGCTCACTCACACTAGCCACCTGCTCCGTTTCCATAGTCTCTTGGATAGGACCAGTAGGTGTAACAAAAATATTGCTGATTTTCCTCCCAAAACTTTCCGTCCAAACGGAAGGAAAGGAAACAAATGAAATAAAAAGAATTAAAAATATTTATAAAATTACACATATACCCATTAATTACATTTCATTATGAAATAAATGAGGGTATATTAGTAAAAGTAACATCTTTTTTTCCTTTCTCTCCTACTCAAGAACATGAAAATTTATTTTCTTTCCCTCTTCTTCCTTTCTTTTCCTTCAATCTCGAGAACACAAATACAAATATTTATTTCATCCCCTTTCCTTTCCTTTCCTTTCTTTCCTTTCTCTTCCCTTTCTCTTCTTTTTTCTTTTCTTTCCTTTTAAAACTCGAGAACGCAGCGTAAAAAAACAAGTTCTGATAAATTGTGATTCATTTTGGCCAACCAACAACCACTTTAAACAATCGTCCCATTTAGGGGGTTAAATTACCAAATAACTAAAGTATAAGTCTTTAAAAATAAAACTTGTATGTTTTAGTGGCCAAGCCCCAATGTGAGATATAAGAGCATCTCCAACACCTTCCCCATTTTGGAGAAAATGAAGAATATGGGGATTTTGGTCCTAAACTCATCTCCAACAGCTTCCCGAAACCCTTCTCTATTTTGCAGAAAGTTGGAGATTTCCTAAAATTTTCTCCATATTTGGAGAATACCCCAAAACTATAAATCCCTAAAATAAAGTATCTGTTGGAGATGAAAGCAATTTTTTTTTGAAGATTTTGACTTTTGCTTCCCCATGCTGAAAAAAAAATTAGGAAAGCTGTTGGAGATGCGGAGAGAAATGGGGAAGAAAAAAAAAAGTTGGCGCTTACGCACACCCATCTAGAAGTCCTTGACTTTTTAATTTTTAACAAACTTGACACCGAACAAAACAAAACAAAATCATGCCCATTTGTTTCCTGCTATTTAAAGTCACAAACGGACCATTGAAGCCATTCATTGACAATGCTACGACAACCACCATTTCACACACACACACCGATCAACCAATTTCCCCACAAACTCATAAAATCATGTTCGATCTCAATCCCCAATTCCCCAACAAGCCAAATCAAAAATTGAATCACAAGTTCGGAATTCCTCGAAACCATGGGAATTACAAACAGAAACTCAACGGTGAGTTTAGATTGGAAACTATGGAGGAAGATTCAGGGATCTGTTCGCCGCCGTTGTGGCGGAGTATTAGTCCGCCGGAAAGTCCAGAACGATTTAATAATCCACGGATTTTATCACCGGCATCACGAGCTCAAGCGATCGCTAGAGGACAGAGAGAGATCATGGAGATGGTGGAGAACATGCCGGAAACTTCGTATGAATTGTCGTTGAAAGATATAGTTGAGCAGAGACGAGATCTGACTGATCAAGTTAGCGTTGATGACACGCAGAGTATGGAGGAAGGGGAGGAGAGATCGATATTAAACGGAGGTCAAACCGATAGTCAACGGTGGAGGAAGAATAAGAAAGGGGGTGTAAAAAGGCAAGAGAGCAATAAAACTGGAAGGATTATTGTTAAAAATGCGAGTCTGAATCAGAATAAAGGACTTTTAATTAACATGTTTTTTCCATTTTCAATTGGATCGAAGAAGAAGAAGAAAAGTAGTATGACAAGTAGTTTATCTTTTGGGAACGGTGGCAATTCTGTAAAATTCTCGCCGAAGTCTGAATTATTGGATAAAGGCGCTAAGGACGGCGGCGGTGGTGATCGGAGGGATTGGTGGTGGAAGAAATTCACTGGTTCGAGTGATAGTGAAAGTTTAAGGGTTACTAGTAGCAGCAGCGGCGAGAGTACTGGCAGAAGTGGAAGCAGTGGCAGCAGCGGTAGCAGCACCGCCGGCAGCCTCCATAGCAACAGCAACAGGTACCGTTGCTTTCCCTCCACAACACCGGGAAAAAAAGTCTTTTTTGTGTTCTATAAATAATATTGAAGAAATGACCATAAGTTAAAATTAATTGTTTCAACCATTTTTTATGGTGATTTCAGCTCTTAATCATTTTTTTATATATTTTTACTCAAATAGCTACAGGGTCTGCATAACTCAAAAATACCAAAAAAGAAAAAAACAAATTTAATCTATTTTCTTTAAAAGAAATTGACCCATGTTTGCAATTACTAGCCTAGGTTGGCAATATGCAAAAAGAAAATAGAAAATCAACCGGATTTATTTTTTATTTTATTTTTTAAGGTAAGTTTACGATTACAAGCCTATTTCTACGAGCCTGACGACTATTTCAATTAAAAAAAAGAAGAAAATGAGTAGGATATGAAACCAGCATCTATTAATTTCCGGTTTTATAAATGGCTCTGCAAGAAGGAACAATAATCTGCAAAAAAAATCTGCAATTTTCGGAAAAATGCCAAGCAAATTTGTTAAATTAATGTTTCTTGATATTATTTAAGACAAAGGTTGTTTCTTGATTTTTTTTCCATGGATAGAAACTATTCTCAACTATTTTACATTAAAGTTAATCTCGAATATTGTTACACGCATCACTAACATGTACGGTACAAATTGGTGATGCATAATGCATTGATCATATTTGCTTTACCTATCTAATATATTTAATGTCATAATTAGTAAAATTTAGATACGTGAAGATTCATGAAATGGAACCGACTTATACAAATTAAAGAGAACCAATAATTATATTTAAATATTCAGTTTCTAGAAGTTTATTTATTTTTAACAAAAGGCAATGTGATTTGGATTTTTATAGTTTAAATAATGATGAATTAAATATTATATAATTTTTTAAAGTTGCTTTAATAATTACAATGTAAATATTGAATGAATCATCGAAAAGGAGAGTATAAACGCTGTTGGAATTTGGAAGTAAACTATAGTCTATATACTCGTTTGAAATTTATGGCCTTGTTTTTTTCAAATATATTCAGTACAAAATATATTAAATGAAACAATTAATTAAGTTGAATTTTAAATATTTAATAGGCAAAAATAGTATTTGTAGGGCTGTCAACAACTCTTTAATTTAACTCATTTCCAAATAAAATCTTGAGTCGACTCACAGCACACGTGTGTATGCGTGCTCAATACGATCGGCCGTCATTGCTCTACTTTTTTATTTTATACATAGATGGTCAGATACTCAGATCACATAATAGAAGAATTAAAAATAGGTTACAAAATCGTGACAGCTTTTATGAAGGTTTTGTTCGGATTTTCTCTATATAGTCAGAATTAAATTAGAATATTAAATATATTTTTTTTGAAATGCAATAAACTAGTTATTGGATTTTCCACGTTCTAAAATAAATATTTACATTTTTATTTATATTTATATTTATTTTAAGTAAATTTCTAATTTTTAAATAAATTTTTAAGTACATCATTAACTAATAGACCAATACCTAAAATCACATATGTGATTTGACCGTCACAGTTAAAGCCGTGTGAATCTTATGTTATTTTACACGTGATTTTAACGTAAAATCATATATGTGTGATTTGACCGTTTTCACGTTCTCATATTTGCTTATTTATTTTTTGTTTGAAGCCGATCCTATACATTACTTTAAAGTACATTACTAGAATATTTTTCTAACGGCTTAAAGATATTTCTATAAATTATAGACCCTTAAAAATATGCTCCTATAAAAATGAATCAAGTAACAGTACGATTTTTGTATGTATATTTTGATCATCATGTTGTAGTAACTGAACTTAAAATCTTGGATTTAATGACAATCGATTTTTTCGATATTTACTTGTACTCAGTAATTTGATTTGAATATTTGGTTTGACTATGATGTAGGAATAATAGTGATTGCAGTCATGGATGTTGGTCGTTCTTCCCCTCTAACAAAAGGAAATCGTGAAGTTGAGGCACGTAACAATTTGTAGACACGGCATACGTGCACTTACGAAGACGTTTCCAAAGTAGGATCAATTGTGAGCAACTCTTGCGGTTTATTATGAGCGTTGGTCTACGGGAATGGTATATTATGTTTAAAACAGTGTATTCTCCGCTTATGTTTATGAGTAGTAATGTCAAGATAAGGTTAAATACGACAACAAATGATTTATTCACGTGTCATATATGTACAGATTGATTTTTAATTTTCGATAAACATTGGATACCAAGACGAGTTTATTTGGAAACCTCGATATTGGAAATCGAACCGAATAGAAAGGCAAACTTTTCTATATGTAAAACACGGAACATTGATTTACAAATGAGAATCTTGAGTTTTTATTAGGACTATGTAAATGAACCGAACGAACACAAATAGAGGCTTGTTCGTGTTCGTTCGTTTAACTTAACCGAACAAACGAACAGTAAACGAACGAATTTTTTGTGCTCATGTTCGTTCGTTAAGAAAAATTGTTTGTTCGTGTTCGTTTATGTTCGTTCATTAAGAGTTAAACGAACGAATATAAATGAACGAACCCAAAATAACCATTGTTACTCATCATTTCGTTCGTAAAAAATATTATAATAAAATGAAAAACCGGGTTAACTTAGAATGTATAAAAAGGAAATCTTAAAATTAAGTTACTTAATGATTTTACATATTAGTGTCA
This sequence comes from Saussurea involucrata, assembly GCA_033807775.1. Lineage (NCBI taxonomy): Eukaryota > Viridiplantae > Streptophyta > Magnoliopsida > Asterales > Asteraceae > Saussurea > Saussurea involucrata. The sequence goes on along the minus strand of CM066317.1, from coordinate 49,232,497 downwards.
TACTATATAAATATGTTTATATATATAAACAAATGTAAATGAACATAAACGAACGTAAACGAACCTAAATGAACGAACCTTAACAAACATAAATGAATGAATGTTCATGAACGTAAATGAATGAATGAGACCATTGTTCATGTTCGTTCATTTAACTAAACGAACAAGAAAATATGTTCGTGTTCGCTCATTATAATATTCTCTAATGTTGCACTCTTGATAAATGTGCTTAACATTCAATTTTCTTTTTTAAAATACGCATCTCATCGACGACTTTCGAGTAATAACTATCCCAAATTACAATAAAGATTGTAATAATGACAAGCCAAACCAAATTTACAGAGATTGATCGTGACAATTATTTGACTTCTAGCAAAAGTAGTCGGTTTTGATTAACTAACCTAACATACGATTAAAAGCAATATAATTAAAAAGGCCCAACATCAGTTTCACCCTTGATATGATGCAACACGTTTATCATTTATTCTTGTAGTGAAAAAGATGACATAACAAGTCTAAACCCGTTATAGTTGTCAACAAGCTCTAACAACCTCAATTTTCCCTTAGATCGATGTTAACAAAAATAAGCTCATTGGTTAAATCTTAACAACAATGAGGTTTTAAACAATCTCTAAATCACAATGTGTGATTAGTATTAATGAATTAGAAAATTCACTGATTCAAAGCAATAAGCTCACATGTTCGGCTTACTAAAGCCTTGATTGAAAAAATTCATGGTGAAAGTTTGAAAACCTTATTGAAATCAAACACACCATTTGTCACTTTATCAAAATGCCTAACACAATTACATATTTAGGGTTTTGAATGACTTTTAATCTAACGAGTATCAATCAATTGATCACATTAATTAATAAACCAAAAGATAATGACATTCATACGAGACTCGAGCAAATAAGTTTGTTCCAACATCTTTACATGGTGGAATTGCAAAACCAAATGCATTAAAATGAAAGGCTACACTATTGTGGAATGAAGAAACTAGTTACATACATAATTGAATAAGAAGAAATGGTAGAAAAGCTTCCAAATCTTCTCCTTTGCTCTAAAATTTGTCACGTCAGTCCCCCCCCCCCCCCCCCAAAGGCAATCTCTCAAACCTTTTTATCACAAAAACCCTTGAACAATTGCTTAGAAATCGAAGAAATGGGATTTTAGTCCTTGAAAAACACCACCCACGACCACCCCCTTACAGCGCTGGTCACCCATGTTGCTTTGGTGTGAGACAACAATGCATTGGCTGTGGTGCAACCATGGTCGCTTGGTACATCACAGCGCTGGAAACATTAACCAAGGCAACTTCCACCACAACCTAATTCGTGTAGAAGGTGGTCAAACATTCTGTTTGGCGTGATTTTGTTCGTTTCTTGCCCTTATCATCAAATAACATAATGTGGGGCTTAGGTAACCATTTTAGACATTAATCATCATAAAGTGAAGGGTTTTAAGAGGTAAAATGTGTACAAGATAACAATTTATATCAAACACCCCACACCTACCTTTTGATCGTTCTTGGACAGACATAGAAATAAGCACAAGGTAATCACACAAAGTTGAGTCAAAGGGTTACAAGGTCAATACCACATCATGAAACCATAGCTAGTCTACATATGAATATTTAACACGCAGACAACTCAAAAATGATACGAGCTAATTTCACAAACACTTCACACAATATTAAAACTATTCTAATCACTCAATTCAGTGAATTCACACAAAGATAACTACTGTAATCACTCAATTCACACAAAAGTGCAAGTGTTTCACTCAAAACATCAATGCAAATGAAAATACCTGTTGGGTCACCAAAGATTTGAAATTGACTCACCGATGTTTTCCCCTAAAATCTTACTTAGAATATTTTAGCATGGTTCTTTAAATAACTTGTACAAGATAGCAACTGTTCGGTGAAGTCGAAGATCAACCGAAACCAAGCTTGAAGAGATTCTCTGTGCGGAATCAAGAAGACTCTTCTCAAGATATATACAAGTTATTGTCCATCCATCACACATCGGTGGACATCCTCTCCACCGATGGTGTTCTCAACAAATCGGTGGACTTCATCTCACCGATGAGGATACTCAAATTGGTGGACCTCATTCCACCGATGTTGTCTTCAGGAATCGGTGGACATCATCCCACCGATAAGGATACTCAAATCGGTGGACTTCATCTCACCGATGAGGATACTCAAATCGGTGGGATCTTCGTGTAAATGGATTTTCTTGCAGATGATTTTCAAAGACCAATGACAGTTACTTCAGTGGAACATCATCGATAAAATTGTCTTGGAAAACACATCAAGAAGATCCTCCAAGTTTGACAATAATCCAGTGGTTGGTAAAAGTGTCAACTTAGTACTCTCTCCATTTTTAGATAACGTCTAAATCAGCATGGGCATTCTTCCGGGTTCCAAGGAAAAAGATGATTTGGAAACATCAACTTTTCAGGGTACTACACCTTCTATCCAATCTCCTTATGACAAGTGTCCTGAGCATTTAATGCACATTACTTGTATCTTCACTATAAAAGGAAGTAGAAGGCTCCATGCAAACTACGCTTTCTGGACTTCTCTCTCAGTGCAAGAAATCTCCATATTGCTTAAAAACTTTATAGCTTTGTTCTAAGTGTTCTTAGTTGTTTTGTTAGTATACTTTGTGTAAGATTGTTAGAATAGTTTATCTGTTCTTTTCCGCAACAGTCTTAAGTTTTCTATGTGTAATTCTTGTTGAAAGATTTTCAATAATAGAATTAAAATTGTGAAAATTTTGAGTATTGTATTCAACCCCCCCCCCCCCCCCCCCCTTCTACAATACTTGTTATAGCCATCAGGGACTAACAAGTGGTATCATAGCAGAAAGTTTATCTCATAAACTTGATCTGTGATGGCTGCCTCTTCATCTTCAACTGTTGAAAATGCTTTTCAAAACAACTTTTCTGAAAATGGCTCCATTACCAAACCTCCTAAGTTTAACCCTAACAACTTTTCTCTTTGGAGAAGCCGTATGATGCTATTCATGGAAGGAGTGGATACTAGATATCCAACCATTCTCAAAGAGGGACCCTTTATCCCTAGAGTCTGGGCTCTCTATGAAACGCAGAGGTCTGGTAAGGAAACCGTTGAAAAGGAAGTCTCTAGTGACTCCGATGATTCTGAGCCTTCCGACAAAGAGAAAGCTAAAGGTACTGGACGTTATATTCTCAAAAATCCAAAAAAATATACTGATGAAGAAAAACGTATTGTTACTCTTGATTCAAAGCTTAGAGCAATCATTGCCCTCTCACTTCCTGATGAAGTCTATCATTCTCTAGTTAACTTTGAAACTGCTAAAGAGATGTGGACCACACTATGTGTTATGTACGAAGGTATAGAGGAAGTGAAGAAATGCAAAAAGATTTCCCTCATAAGAAAGTATGAACTTTTCACTCATGAAAAAGGTGAATCTCTTCCTAGCTACTATAATCGTTTTAACTCTCTTTTGAATGATCTGAAGTTACTAGGCAGAGTCTATGATAATGAGGAAGTTTTAAACAAGTTCATGGATTGTCTTCCTGATTTTTGGGAAAACATGTGCACTTGTATCAAAACTTCCAAGGACCTTGAGTACATGCCTTTAACTGTTTTATATGGAACTCTCTTCAACTTTGAGCAAACCAAGTTACAAAGGAAATCTTTCATCAAAAAAATAAAGGGCACTTCTATTGCCCTTGTCAGTGAAAATTCCAAGAAATCTCAAAGTGTTCCACGTATCACCTATCCTTCATCAGACTCTGAAAATGAAACCCAAAGCAACTCTTCTCACCAATCGGAGGCATATCTAAGTGATGCCGATGATGAAGGTGAAGAAATCACGGTCAAGCAGTTTTCTGATGAAATTGCCATGTTAGCTGGTTTCAAAAACAGATCTCGTTTTTCGAACAAATCCAAATCTTTCAGAAAACCCTTCTCCTCTACAAAAGCTTCCTCAACTGTTAAGACAAACGAGGAATGTTTTAACTGTGGAAAGAAAGGACACTTTGCAGCTGAGTGCAGAAGTAAGCGTGTGATGAACTCTAGAAATTCATCCTTTGACAAGTTTTCCTCCAAGCATGAAAAACCCACAAATAACACTTTCAAATCAAACCTTGTCAAGAAGAAACTCAATCCTCAACCAAAGATCATCAAGAAAGACTGAGAAGTACAAAGCCAAATACAAGAAAGAAAAGGAGAGAAATGAGTGTCTCCTAAGAAAAGGAAAGGGCCTCATGGCCGAAATTCATGATTGGGAAGAAGAGACCTCTGACAGTGACAACAACTCTCCCAACAAGTGCTTTATGGCCATCTCAGAAGATGTGGAAGATTCTGAAAAAGCTACCTCTCCCATGGCTTTGGTGTCAACTGGGTGCTCGTGTAACATCCCAGGCCAACCGTACCAGATATTGTCCGCTTTGTCCACACACCCGGACTCACGGTTTTAAAACGCGTCTGATATGGGAGGTATCAAGTTCCTATTATAAGGCAACCTTTGTTCCCCTCCCCAACCAATGTGGGATCTTACAATCCACCCCCCTTGGGAGCCCAGCGTCCTCGCTGGCACATCAGTTCGGTTCCCGGCTCTGATACCATCTGTAACATCCCAGGCCAACCGTACCAGATATTGTCCGCTTTGTCCACACACCCGGACTCACGGTTTTAAAACGCGTCTGATATGGGAGGTATCAAGTTCCTATTATAAGGCAACCTTTGTTCCCCTCCCCAACCAATGTGGGATCTTACAGCTCGACATCATACTCTCAGGCTTTTGAGCACCATCAAATATGGTATTTGGATAGTGGGTGCTCACGCCACATGACGGGGAATAAATCTCTTCTCATCAACTATGTGTCTGGAAAAGGTCCATCTGTAACTTTTGGTGACAACTCTAAAGGTTACACCAAAGGATATGGAACTCTCACTAATGGATCTGTCACTTTCAACAAAGTGGCACTCGTTGAAGGTCTCATGCATAATCTTCTCAACATTAGCCAACTGTGTGATCTTGGATATAAAGTTATCTTTGAACTTTGTATCTGTACTGTTGTGGACAAGAACTTCAAAGTGGTGTTATCTGGAAAAAGGATGGAAAATGTCTATATCATTGATATGGGACTAAGTAACAATTCATCCAATATCTGCTTTGTGTCAGATGACACAGCCAAAAGGAACTGGCTGGGGCATAAACGTCTATCTCATCTGAACTTCAAAACACTCCATAAAATCTCAAACAAAGAACTGGTGACTGGCATGCCAAAGTTGAACTTTGTCAAAGAAAAGTTGTGTGATGCATGTGAAAAAGGGAAGCTCACCAAAACATCCTTCAAGACCAAGCAATGCTCCTCCATCACTCTTCCTCTCCAGATGCTACACATGGATCTATGTGGACCAGTCAGCACTTCTAGTCTTGGTGGCAAAAGGTACATTCTTGTTATTGTTGATGAATTTACTAGATATACTTGGGTATCTTTTCTCAGGTATAAAAGTATTGCAACTGAAGATATCATCAACTTTGTCAAGAAAAATGAAGTTCTAAATGGGCAGCTTGTAAGATCGGTGAGAAGTGACAATGGTACTGAATTCAGAAACAGTGCTCTTGAAGACTTCTTTAATGAGAAAGGAATTTCTCTAAATTTCTCTGCTGTATGAACTCCTCAGCAAAATGGTGTGGTGGAAAGGAAAAACAGAACTCTATGTGAGGCTGCTAGATCTATGCTAAGTGAATCAAATCTTCCCACCTATTTTTGGGCTGAAGCTGTTAATACTGCCTGCTTTACCCAAAATAGGTCTGTGATTTCCAAAAGACATGATAAGACCCCATATGAAGTTTTCCATGGCAGAAAACCAAATATTGGCTTTCTTCATGTTTTTGGTTGTGTGTGCTTTATTCTAAATGATCGTGAAAATCTTGGGAAGTTTGATCCCAAAGCTGATGAAGGTATTTTTGTTGGATACTCTTTATCCTCCAAAGCATATCGTGTGTAAAATCTCAGGAGAAAATACATTGATGAGTCTATCCATGTCAAATTTGATGACCTAAGATCATCATCTCTTTCAAATGATGATGATGAATTGCACAGGTGGATTTCCTCATGCATTGGTGATGCTCCCATAGTTAACTCCACCGAAGCATCTTTCATTCCTTTGAACCCATCAAATAACCAATTGGGTCATCTTCCATAGTGCATCCTTCCACCGATATTCATTCTCCCACCGACATAAATCCTACTGCCAATATGCACATTTCCACCGATCCCATACCCTCCACCGATCCTATGCCCTCCACCGATAATACTGCTTTCCACCGATCCTCTGATACCACTCCACCGATTTCTTCCACACAAAATGTTCCACTACCTCTACCTCCTGCCAAAAAATGGACCAAAGATCACCTCATAGATCAAATCATTGGTGATCAACAAGTAGGTGTCCAAACTCGCAGAGGAGTTGGAAATATTTGTCTCTATGTAAACTTTCTTTCTCTTATTGAACCCAAGAAGATTGATGAAGCTCTTGCAGATCCTTGTTGGATCACTGCCATGCAAGAAGAGCTTTCTCAATTTGAGAGAAACAAAGTTTGGAGATTGGTTCCTAGACCCCGAAAGAAGACAATCATTGGAACCAAATGGATCTTCAGGAACAAGATGGATGAAGATGGTACAGTTATCAGAAATAAGGCCAGATTGGTTGCTCAAGGATACCAACAGGAAGAAGGCATTGATTATGATGAAACTTTTGCCCTTGTTGCAAGACTTGAAGCCATAAGAATTTTCTTGGCTCATGCCGCCCACCGAAATTTTAGGGTCTTTCAGATGGATGTCAAAAGTGCTTTCCTCAATGGGGAACTTGCAGAGGAAGTCTATGTGAAACAGCCACCTGGTTTTGAAGACCCAGCTCATCCAGACTATGTGTACAGACTTGATAAGGCTCTTTATGGTCTCAAACAAGCTCCTCGTGCCTGGTATGACACTCTTGCTGTCTTTCTTCTGAAAAATGGATACTCTAGAGGTCAAGTTGACAACACTCTCTTTATCAAGAAGACCTCAGGTAATCTCATTCTTGTCCAAATTTATGTTGATGACATCATCTTTGGTGCCACTGATGAATCACTATGCGATGAGTTTGCTTCTCTCATGATGAGTGAATATGAGATGAGCATGATGGGAGAGCTTACATTCTTTTTAGGCCTTCATGTCAAACAATCTTCAGAAGGAATTTTTATAAATCAAAGTAAATATATCCGTGACCTTCTGAAGAAATTCAACTTTTTAGACAGCTCTCCTATGAAAATCCCATGGCACCACCTTTGAAACTTGATGCGGATTTAAATGGTGAATCTGTGGATGTTACCCATTATCGGGGTATGATTGGTTCTCTCCTTTACTTAACTGCTAGCAGACCGGATATTATGTTTGCTACCTGTCTTTGTGCCCGTTATCAAGCCAATCTAAAGAAATCTCATTTGGATGTTGTTAAACGGATTTTCAGGTATCTAAAAGGTACCATGCACCTGGGTCTTTGGTATCCCAAAGACTCAGGCTTTGAACTAATTGGATATTTAGATTCAGATTATGCAGGTTCCAATATTGATAGAAAAAGTACCACAGGTAGCTGCCAACTCCTTGGTGGAAAATTAGTAAGTTGGTCCAGCAAGAAACAAAACTCTGTGTCAACCTCTACTGCTGAGGCTGAATATGTAGCTGCTGGAAGCTGCTGTGCTCAGATCCTGTGGATGAAAAATCAATTGAAGGACTACAATCAAAACTACTTCAAAGCTCCCATCCTATGTGATAACTCTAGTGCAATTGCCATTGCAAATAATCCTGTCTTGCACTCAAGATCAAAGCACATAGACATCAGATATCATTTCATCAGGGATCACATTTCCAAAGGTGACATTGAGCTGCACTTCATTCCTACAGATCTTCAGCTTGCAGACTTGTTCACCAAACCCTTGGATGAAGCCAGGTTCAATTTTCTGATAAGTGAACATGGAATGTGCAACCTTTAGTAGGTGAATCCACCACCCATCAAAAAAAATGGGATTTGCCTTTTCGGTGGTAATGACCTTCGGTGTTAATTGCTTTCGGTGATCAAACTCTTCACCGACAACGACCTTCTAGGTCAATCCTCATCGGTGGCCTTGCTCTTCACCGAAATTCACCTGAATCTTTTCCACCGATGTCACCGATCTCCGTTGCAATTCTCTTTCATCGGTGAGGTTTCTACCACCAACACCTCTTGGATTTTCCCATCGATGGCTATGTGTTACACCAATTCTCGAGATCACACCAACACACAAATTCAATTCAGTGGTAACACTTTCGGTGGTCTTTGTATCTCCACAATGGAAGTTACCATTCGGTGGTGATTGGTTTCGGTGATCTTTCTCTACACCGAAATCAACCTTCTAGGTATATCCTCATTGGTGGCTTTGCTTCTCTTCGATCTTCCTCCACCGATTTTGTGAAGTTTATCAGGTACGATTCCCTATGCAACCATGAGCCTAAAAGAAACCCTAAGTGTCAGTGTGATGGCTGACCCTTCCCATTCCTAGCCGTTTTGACCACACATCCCCAAATCCCTCATCATTATTTTTTTAAATTTGTTTATTTTATTTAAACCTTCCTCTCACACCCTCATAACCGTTCCCTCTTATTTTTAAATTTTTTAACCCTCCTCATTTCATCTATATATATATACCACCCATCGCCTTCCTTCTTCATTTTGCTTTTACGAAACCTGCAACATTCTACAGTTTTCTTTCTTCTCCATCTCCATCCTCTTCTCCATGGCATCCTCCAAGAATGCAATCCCTACGTGCTTTGAGGACCTCAAGTTTAACTCATGCAATCACGTTGCACGCTTCGAAACTGACCCATCTCATCCCGAGTTCTCTACTGTGGCTAAATTTCTCACTCGGTCCCCTCTCCTTCATGCTTTTACCTGCAACCCTAAGATGAGCAAAATACTCATTGGTAACTTTTGGCTAACCTGTGTGTACGACCCTTCGAACGACGCTATTCACGCCTCTATCCTCACTGAAGAAGAAGGTGATCACGACCTTACCTTTGGGGTCAATGATGTTCGTCTAGCCCTCAATATTGATGCCTTTACCGCCTATGATGACATGTATGTAGAAAACATACATGAAGAAGTTATTCAGACGACTGGTTATGTGATCGATGATTCTTCCAAAGGCTCCAAAGGACCCGGTACTCTTCTCCGTGGCAAAAATGGGAGGAGTATGGAACTTCTTCTTTGCCCATGTCATTCATAGTCTCTCTCGCAAAACCAGTGGGCACGATCAATCCCCGTCCTACATCACAAAGCTAGTTCATGCCCTAATTTTCCAAAGACATGTGGACTTTGCGCAATACTTCCTCACTGAACTCACTGAAGTGATTAAGCACCCCAAGAAGTGTTACGTTGCCTACCCGCGCTTCATCTCCATGATTATTCAGCACAAGCTTGGAAACGCTTTGGAGGTCGACCGAAAATCTCCTTCTCCCCGATTTACCTATGATTGGACTTCTCCAATAGTCGGCGTCAAAACTCTCAATGTTGGACCTCTCGCCACCGATCTCCCTTTGAGACGAGGTATGATCACTTTCTCTCTCTCTCCCGGTCTACATTGGGGTGATGCGGAAATCCCCGGATTTCAACACCCGGAAATTCCCGAAATCACTCCAACTATAGTGGTCCCTTCTCCCCGTTCCCGAGTTAAGTCGGGTGGCACTCAAAAGAAACAACGAAAGGCCACCGACACCTCCGCATCCGCTTCTAGGACCACGCCACCGAGAGATCCCTCGGAGGCTTCCCCGGTTCAAATCCCTTCTCATAAGCGGAGGCACTCTTCATCCCCTCCGAGGTCTCTTTTAAAGAGGTCTCAGAAACCATCGGCCCAACCGACTAAGCCAACTGTCGACTCTCAAAAGTCGACAGTTGTTGAACTTCAACCCTCCGGGCCAAGGGAATCTGCTATCAACCCCACCGACTCCTCTGTTGTCTCTCTACAGACCTCGGTTGTACATTTGGAGGAACCATACTTTACCTCCCCATGCACTTCTTTGGGTGGAGGAGATGACTTCGGGGTCTCTCCCCTCGAAGGCTCCGATTTTTCACTGCACAGCCTTTCACCCGATCAGTTTATGATCGATGACATCTCACAACCCGATCAGGGTTCCCCCCCCCCCCCCCCCACATGACTTCTTTGATTTTCTTTTGGGTGACAATGGTTCTCCCCAAACCTTCCCGTCCACCGAAGAAAACCCCATCGAGTCTCCAAGGCAACTTACACCCCGACGATCACCTTCACCCCGAAAGTCTCACTCACCGAGGAAGCAAACCTCACCCCGAACATCTTCACCCCGACGTTCTACCACACCGATACGTGAGGCTTCTCCTCGCCGAACCCCCCCTCCACCGAGAATTCTCTATCCCGATGTGTTGTCGAATTTTCTCCCCACTATCACTACCGAAGAAGATCGACTCCGTCTCCAATTCCGTCTCCCGGAATTCGGTGGTCATGCTTCTACAAGTACTAGGCGGCACTATGCCTTTCATGCTGATATTCAGGAATGTGCTCGTCAATGTCGGCTCGTCAGCACTCAGTTTGAATCCTTCAAGGAATCAACTTTTTCCATGACTACACAGGTAAACTCAAGAATCTCCGTGATCGAGTCTCAGTTGCCGCAGATACTCGTCGATGCACTTGCAGCTGCTCTTCAGCCTGTCCATAATTCCATTGTTTCCTTATCTTCAAAGGTGAAATCCTTGACAAATTCTCATGGGGATCTTGCTATATCGTTTGGTGCCTTCAAGGCATCCTCTCTAGTCAAGGATACTGAACTCCAGAAACTCATTCAAGAAGCCAAGTCTCATCAAAATCTTAAACAGAGCATAGTCGATTCTCTCAACACTCTTCACACCAAAACTGACAACATGCAGGAGAAAGCCCAATGGGAAATGGACTTGGGTGATTTTACACTGCTCTCCGATGACACCACTCAGAGTATGGCTCATCTTCACTCCAAGTTTGACAGTGTGTTCACTCAGTTGGGTTTTAAGATTCCGGCGGCTGCTGAGGGGGAGAAATCTGCAGGTCAACCAAAATTGCCCTCTATTAAAAGAACTATCAGCAACATGCCTCCACCTTCCATCGAAAACTCATCACAAGCCACCGAAGCTTCAGGAATGCCTTCTCCGAAAACCTCTCCTCCAAAACATACAGGTACCACCGAATTTATCTTCACACCACCGAAATCACCATCGGTGGAAACAGTACATGCAGCAGTTGAGGGGGAGAGAATCCAAGCGTCTTTTGAGGGGGAGCAAAAATCCAAAACTCCCAAAGACAAAGGTAAGAAAACTCTCACGGCTGAACAGTTGGCCGAAGAGGAAAAGAAAAGCAAAAAGTTGGCAAAATATGGGACTCGACCTACCGATGCTCAATCCTTGAAACTAAAGCCTCCTTCTCAGCAATCTCAAGAATCCAATCTCGGTCTGACTCCTCAGGAGATCGAGGAAGCCAGATTAGCTCAAAAAGCCTTAGATGATTCCAAGGCTCTCTCTTTGGATGTTGCAAAAGAAGAGGCCCTCAAAGTCAAGTCTGCCGATGCACTTCCCACCCAAAAATCGGTGCTGAGTGAAATTGAAAAGGAAATGAATGAAGAGATCAGTTTGTACAAAAAGACCAAGCACCACCGAATCAACAGCTCCCCGGTCTCAAACGTCAAAATTGCTACCTCCAGAACCAACCCAAAGGATATCAGGCTGATCATCGATAGAGAAGATGGCTCAATGAAAAGTGTGAGAGATGTTCATCTCAAACATTACGGTCTCCCCGATTGGTATGAGATCTCTCGACACTTGGTCAGAAGTGCAAACCCAAAGAAAGACATCTTTGTCAAATACATTGATGGATTGATGGAAAAGATGAAAGAGATTAAAAGAAAACACAACATCACTCTTTCCACCGATGAAAGGGCAAAACTTCAATCGATGAAAGAAGAAATCATTCTTCCTAAAGTCAAGAATCCTACCGACAAGGTGTTCAAGGAAATGGCAACTGAAGGGAAAATTCCAAACATAAGCAACCTGAATTTGTCCATCCCTACATCTGTGTCTTATCCCACTACGACTTTGAGCCTCTCACCGATTCCAGGGTTATTCTTCAATGATGATTTTGGTCATCGAGCCTTTTTAAGATTTGCACAAATCCCCATCGCCGATACTTTGTTCCTTGAAGGTATCTCCAATCTATTTCCCTACATCCCCGAAGCTCAACCTTTCTACTGAAATGTGTTAGATGAGATCAAGCGCCGACAAACTTCCAAGAAATAGATCTTCATCTTTCTATGTGGTACTTGTAAAAGTTTGTTTCTCCTTTTATCAAATGTATGAGAAAACTTATCTAAATACAAGTACCTCAATATTTGAATTTTATTTCTGTACATAATTTTATTTTTAGTAACTTGTAAATATTGTGTATAGTATACATACTCATACAAAAGAAAAATAGATCAAAATAACAAAAATAATGGTCTATGTGAAAAGAACCCAAAAAGAGTAAAAAGGGTCAAAATGCATTTTACATTTTATTACTCTTAAATATTCTAAGGATAGAGCTCAAATTCAAATAGGGGGAGATTGTTGGGTCACCAAAGATTTGAAATTGACTCACCGATGTTTTCCCCTAAAATCTTACTTAGAATATTTTAGCATGGTTCTTTAAATAACTTGTACAAGATAGCAACTGTTCGGTGAAGTCGAAGATCAACCGAAACCAAGCTTGAAGAGATTCTCTGTGCGGAATCAAGAAGACTCTTCTCAAGATATATACAAGTTATTGTCCATCCATCACACATCGGTGGACATCCTCTCCACCGATGGTGTTCTCAACAAATCGGTGGACTTCATCTCACCGATGAGGATACTCAAATTGGTGGACCTCATTCCACCGATGTCTTAAAAAATCGGTGGACATCATCCTACCGATAAATATACTCAAATCGGTGGACTTCACCTCACCGATGAGGATACTCAAATCGGTGGGATCTTCGTGTAAATGGATTTTCTTGCAGATGATTTTCAAAGACCAATGACAGTTACTTCAGTGGAACATCATCGATAAAATTGTCTTGGAAAACACATCAAGAAGATCCTCCAGGTTTGACAATAATCCAGTGGTTGGTAAAAGTGTCAACTTAGTACTCTCTCCATTTTTAGATAACATCTAAATCAGCATGGGCATTCTTCCTGGTTCCAAGGAAAAAGGTGATTTGGAAACATCAACTTTTCAGAGTACTACACCTTCTATCCAATCTCCTTCTGACAAGTGTCCTGAGCATTTAATGCACAGTACTTGTATCTTCACTATAAAAGGAAGTAGAAGGCTCCATGCAAACTATGCTTTCTGGACTTCTCTCTCAGTGCAAGAAATCTCCATATTGCTTAAAAACTTTATAGCTTTGTTCTAAGTGTTCTTAGTTGTTTTGTTAGTACACTTTGTGTAAGATTGTTAGAATACTTTATCTGTTCTTTTCCGCAACAGTCTTAAGTTTTCTATGTGTAATTCTTGTTGAAAGATTTTCAATAATAGAATTAAAATTGTGAAAATTTTGAGTATTGTATTCAACCCCCCCCCCCCCCCTTCTACAATACTTGTTATACCCATCAGGGACTAACAATACCCTACTATATACTTTCATCAAATCCCAATTCTTTCTGTGCTTATTCCATTACTAATTTACTATGACAATCTTCATCTTATAAATACATTTATTAGACAAGCATAATATATTTTGCTGTATATGTATAAATTAAACTTGTTAAAATCGTGTAATTTGTTTTTAAGATAATATTCAATTAATAATAATTATAGTAACTTGTTTTAAACCAATTTCAATTTCAAGTATTGTATTTTTATGTAGAATTCACCATGTCTTGAGTATTTGTTAATTTCATACAATATGTTTTTGTTAGTTTTATTTTATTTTATGAAAAATAGTAACTGTTAGAGTATTATTGTTAATATGTATAGTTCAGGGTCCATTGTGTAATTACATGTAACTTATCTTGTATAAATAGGTCTCTTAGGGTTTATTATTAGGTTAATCAATCTCTAGTATTCTTCTTCAATATATGAATAGCACGGCCGCTTCCAGCCATCTCAAGTCTCATCTGCCTATCAATCGAATCCCTCATCTATTCTAACATGGTATCAGAGCTGTAGGTACGTATCCCCCTTCACTCAGGTACAACACCTATCTTCCAGAACTGCATTCGATTTTATTTCAGGAGTTCTACACTTTTGTTTTGCTGCACTCTGCATTGCTTCGAAAAACCATCTTCTGTTGGTTTTTGGACAAAACACCAAGCTTTAAAGTTGCCCAGAATAGTGTCACGAACCTGCGTACCAAATTTCATCCAAATCCGATCAGTTTTTAAAGATTCGACTCAAGAACATCTTGAATCTCATAACTATCACAACCCTCAGAGTTTCATAAGTATCGCAACTGTCACTTGCGACAAGGTTTGTTTTTATCGCAATTGTCACTTGCGACAAGGGCTTCTATCGCAACTGTCACTTGCGACAAGTTTTGTTATCGCAACCTTCATCATTTGAACAGTAACTTATCGCAACCCTCTGTTGCGATAAGGTTAGACTTTTACCTTTGCGATAAGTATTATTGTTGCGACAAACATTCCTTATTGCGACAAGACTTTTGGTTGCGACACCAGTGTGTTGCGATATCAGTTGGTTGCGACAAGAGTAGGCTGCGACAACCTACCAGAACCCGCTTTATCTAATTTCCTGAATCAGTTCGAATGGCTCTCAATTCCAGTCACTCCAATCCCATCTCAATCGTTCTCAATGGGAACAACTACGTCCTGTGGCATCACCATATGTCCATTCTCCTCAAGTCTCATGGACTTTATACCTATGTCACCGGTACGTCTACCATCCCTGTTCAAGAGGAAAAGGAAAGTGCAGTCGACTTTGCAAAACGTATGAATGATTGGGATATCGCAAATGCTCGCATCCTCGGATTCATAAACGCTTCTACCACTACTGAGATCAATCAGCAATTCCTCGGCTATACCACAACAAAAGGACTATGGGATTTTCTTGCAAACAGGTACACTTCTACAGGCTTATCTCATCAATATCAGTCTGATCAGTCTATCAACTCCTACATGTCTGAGATGCAAGCTCTTAGAGACCATATGAACCTGGGTGCACCTCAAATCTTTGATGAAATTGCTCGGAAGTTTACTGCTTACTTTAGCCAATTGCATTTGGTTACTATTCTCATGGGTCTCACCGATCGCTTTGAGAACGTTCGAGCCTCGCTTCTACATCGACATCCATTACCTACTCTTGAAGAATCTATCACTGAACTGCTAAGTGAAGAAACTCGTCTTCAACAGCGTTTTCCACTACCATCAGATACTGTGCTCTACACTTCTAGCTCAGGAAAACCAAAAGGTAAATGGGGCAACAATGACCAGTCTAAATATGCGGGAAAGGGGAACAATAGTGAATGCACATTCTGTCATTCTACTTCTCACCTTCTCCCCAACTGTCCAGTTCGGAAATGTCGCTGGTGTGGGATCGTACACCCACGTCACTATGGGTCTGACAGCCCAAAACATCCATGGAACTCTAGTAACCAAAGACAGAAGTCCCGAGTTCAATCAGTTGCTGGCTCAATCACTCAATATTCTCCATCCCAGCAGTTCAGGCTCAGCATAGCAACAACTCCACGCCTGACCTTATGGAACTCATGCGCCGAAATCAAGAACTAATGGAGCAACTCATGACAGGTTCTATGGGTATGAATTCTCAATGCAATACCTCTGCCTCAGGTAACCCTTGGCTATTTGACTCTGGATGTTGCAACCACATGACACCTAAGGCTGACGGTTTTGTCTCTAAACAAACTTCCAACATGTTCTCATCAGTCCGTACCGCTGATGATACTCGTTTACCTGTATCTTTTAGTGGGACAGTATCTACCCCCAACATTCAATTATCTGATGTGATGCATATTCCTAACTTATCTCTGAGCCTGATTTCAATTACTCAACTTATGGAAGCCGGTCTAATCGTTTTGTTTCACCCTTCTGGTTGTGTTGTGCAGGATCCAAAGACCAAGCAGATCCTTGGAGTAGGCCATAAAGTTGGTCGGATGGTTGAAGTGGTCTACCTTCGTCTTCCATTACCTTCATCAAATTTTGCGGCTTCAGTCTCTAGTACTCCCTCATTTGAACTATGGCATGCGCGCCTAGGTCATTTATCATTAGCTAGAATAAAAGTGTTAGCTAGTTCAGGGTTGTTAGGAAACACTTCCTCTGAAAATGTTTCCTGCTTATCTTGTCAACTTGGCAAACATCATGCCTTACCTTTTCAAAATAATGATTTTCAGTCTGCTTCTCCTTTTGATCTTATTCATTGTGATGTATGGGGACCAGCACCACACCCATCTATGGGAGGTGCTCGATATTTTGTTATTTTTATTGATGATCACACAAGGTTTACATGGATTTATCTCATGAAAAACCGCTCAGAGTTACCAAAAATTTATATCACCTTTGCTCGTATGATTCTAACCCAGTTTTCCAAGCCTATAAAGGTTCTTCGAGCAGATAATGCTATGGAATATAAAGAATCGTCTCTCCTCTCTTTTCTTCAATCTCAGGGTACTCTTTCTCAATACTCCTGTCCTGGCACCTCTCCACAAAATGGTCGTGCCGAACGCAAACACTGTCACATCCTTGACACTGTACGTACTCTGTTAATATCGGCCAAGTCTCCAGAACGCTTTTGGGGTGAAGCAGCCTTCACGGCTGTCTATACCATCAACCGACACCCGACTCCTGTTCTCAATCAAAAGTCTCCGTATGAAGTACTCTATGGAGTCTCTCCTGCATATGAACTCCTCAAAGTGTGGGGTTGTGCTTGCTTTGTTCAGCTGCAATCTCATGAACACACCAAACTTGAACCTCGTTCTCGATTATGCTGCTTCCTTGGCTATGGAATTGAACATAAAGGTTATCGTTGTTGGGATCCAGTCTCTAAGAGACTTCGTATATCTCGTCATGTCACCTTCTGGGAACATCTTCCCTTCTCTACGGTGTCAAAATTTCAGGACACCACCACTCATTCTACTTCTTTCTTCACTGACACGTCTATCTCATTGGACTCACTCCAATTAGATCCCATACTCTCCTCACCATCTGTTCCACCCTCTTCCGTCTCATCTCAATCTGAGCCTTCACCTGTCCCATCTGAGCCTTCACCTGTCCAATCTGTTCCATCTGATCATGATCAATCATCTGCACCACCTCCAAGGACTACTTCTGAGCCATCTGCTGAGTCTATGGATCCTAGCACCTCTCTACCACAAGATGAAGTACTACGCTTCGATCGGGTAAGACAAGTTCCTTCTCACCTTCGTGATTATCATTGTTATGCCACTTTGCTGTCCAATCATGAACCCACTTCCTACAAGGAAGCCGCATGTAACCCTGTTTGGCAGCAAGCTATGACTGAGGAACTCCAGGCTCTTGACCAAGACAATACATGGGAGTTTGTACCTCTCCCACCGGGCAAGTCACCCATTGGTTGTAATTGGATCTTCAAAATCAAAACAAAGTCTGATGGATCCATTGATCGTTACAAAGCACGTCTTGTGGCAAAAGGCTTCAATCAAGAATATGACATTGACTACGAGGAAACGTTTGCTCCTGTGGCTTGGGTCACCTTAGTTCGTAGCCTTCTAGCCATCGCTGCCACCAAGAGATGGCCACTCTATCAGACGGATGTCAAGAATGCCTTTCTTAATGGCGATCTCGAAGAGGAAGTCTACATGAGACTCCCTCCAGGTGTGACATCCCGTCAGGGTCATGTATGTCGACTTCGAAAAGCCCTCTATGGCCTCAAACAAGCTCCTCGTGCTTGGTTTGAAAAATTTAGCAATACTGTCATCTCATTGGGGTTTTCTCCGAGTAATTATGATTCTGGCTTGTTTACTCGGATTACTGCTGCAGGTACTATCTTACTCCTATTGTATGTTGATGATATGATCATTATCGGCAGTGACTCTACAGGCATCATCCATCTCAAAAAGTTTCTCAGCTCATGCTTTGAGATGAAAGATCTTGGTAAGCTACACTACTTCCTTGGCCTTGAAGTTCTGTCAGACTCTTCCGGCATCTATCTCTGTCAAGCCAAGTACATTTCAGATCTGTTGTCCAAAGCTGGGATCACGGACAACAAAGTTGCATCTACACCCATTGAGCAAAATCTGCACCTTGCTCCCAATGCCGGAACCCCGCTGCGGGACCCTATACGGTACCGTCAACTAGTTGGTTCTCTGGTCTATCTGACTGTTACTCGACCGGATCTTGCATATGCAGTTCATATAGTCAGCCAGTTCATGGCTGCTCAGTGCTCCGATCACTATGCCGCCGTTCTTTGTATCCTTCGATACCTTAAAGGGACTATCTTTCATGGACTTCACTTCTCGTCCACATCGTCCTTAACTCTTCGTGCCTTTTCCGATGCTGACTGGGATGGAGACATAACTGATCGTCGCTCTACCACCGGATATTGTTTCTTCCTTGGAGACTCTCTTATTTCCTGGCACAGCAAGAAACATTCTCTGACAGCTCGATCTAGTACTGAAGCTGAATATCGAGCCTTGGCTGACACTACACAAGAACTTGTATGGCTATGTATTGATCCAAACCCTCAGTGATTTGATAATGACCCTCTCGTAAATACTTAGTGAAAATTGTAAGTAAACAATATATATCAGAGTTTCACTATCGCTGATAAGTACTAAGACCTTACAGTACCGCTGATAGGAACTCTCGCTCTTTAGATTAAACATTCAGCGAACACTGTTCACCATAATGCTCTGAGCCTGTTCAGTCCTTATGGTGATCGCTGATAAGTTAGTTGTTTACTTATGATCTCTGAAAACAAGTTTCACGTCAACATAGGTTCTACGCTGAAGTTGAAGATCAAGCTCAAGAACCGGCGACAAGTCTCCTAATGAACTGATGCGGATTAGCGAAGACTCAGATTTGTCCACTCAACGTGAAGTATCAAGTACAAGACTTCAGCTATCGCTGAACTTTGTCATTCACTGATATAGAATGATAGAGCGCTAAATCAACGAAAGCTGATTCTGAAGTCCTCCGTACAAAGTACTTTTGTCTTAACCACCCTTGCACGTCTCTGTACGATATGTCAGAAAAGAACCTCCTTAGTGTCTGAAATAGTACAACCACTCTGATACTACACTGTTCAAACATGCGGCTACTAAAGGTTGTCTACAAAGGTCAATGACATACAACCAATGAGTTGCTGCCACGTGTAAAGTATAAATTGCCATGCATTAAATGCATGCAGTATATAAGAAGGACTCCAGCTTCATTTTTGAAGTACTCGAAAACTCTGGACGAGTCACTCGTAAACTCTGGTCGAGTCATCTTTCTTATCTTGAGATAGGTTATTATTAGTAATTTCCTTCTCTTTCTTAGTGCAAGAAACTTAGTGTTCCAACTTGTTTAGATTTAGGTTT
Source organism: Saussurea involucrata (assembly GCA_033807775.1). Classification (NCBI taxonomy): domain Eukaryota; kingdom Viridiplantae; phylum Streptophyta; class Magnoliopsida; order Asterales; family Asteraceae; genus Saussurea; species Saussurea involucrata. The sequence goes on along the minus strand of CM066317.1, from coordinate 49,212,868 downwards.
ATCCTTAATCTTGTTCCGCAACAAGCTGTAAATTGTTAATGATTTATCAATAAACAATTTAGAAAAGTAAAATATGTGTGTTTGTATTCATCCCCCCCCCCCCCTTCTACAAACTTGTATAGCCCATCGGGACCAACAAGTGGTATCAGAGCAGATTTGTTTAAACTCATAAACAAGATCTAATCTATACTAAGATTTCTCTTCCTTGCTATTTCTGAAAATGGCTACCAACACAAACACAAACTATATTGACAATGGTTCTCTTACAAAACCCCCTAGATTCTCCAGAGATAATTTTAATCTATGGAAAAATAGGATGATTCTCTTCTTAGAAGGTGTAGACCCTACTATGCCTTATTATCTTGAAAACGGCCCATATATTCCTGTAAGAATTGATGCTGCAGTTCCAGCCACTGAGAATAGACCTACTATTCCAGAAAGGCTGATTCCTAAAGAAATTCATATGTGGACTGATGAAGATTAGAAGAAAGTGGCTATCGACACCAAAGCCAGATCCATACTCTCCATGGCTCTTCCTGACGAAGTCTACCATTCCGTCATGAACATGAAAACCTCAAAAGCTATATGGGACACAATCTGTGTTCAGTATGAAGGTACTTCTGAAGTCCAAGACTCTCGAAAGATCAACCTGGTAAGACAGTACGAAAGCTTCATTTGTGGTAAGAATGAAACTCTCTCTGAAGTACACCAACGTTTTAACTGTTTAATAATAGATCTGAAAACTGTTGGTAAGGAATATTCTAACTTTGAAGTGCTGACAAAGTTTTTAGAATGTTTACCTGAAAGCTGGGACAGTTATTCTATGTGTCTCAAGCTGTCAAAGGATCTAAAATCAATGACCCTTTCTACCTTATATGGCACGATGTTGAATCATGAGCAATCGAGTCATCTTAAGAAGAATCTTGTAAAAGATTCCAAAAGCACCCATGTTGCTTTAATCTCAGAGGAACCTTCCACTCAGCGACCCTCGGTCACTATCACTGAGTTAGAGAGTAACTCTGAAAGGTCATCAGATTCTGACTCTTCAGATGATGATGAATCTTTGGCTCTCCTCACTAAAAAGTTCAGGAGATTCGCCAAAAAGAAAATGTTCAGAAAGAATAAACCTCTTTCCATTACTGACAAGCCAAGATCATAAGCTCATGTTGATAAGGCTACTGCTACTTGTTTTAACTGTGAAAAGATAGGACATTTCGCTAACGAGTGCAGGTCAAAGAAAGTTTTGAGAAACTCAGCGTTTCCCAAGAAAACCTTTATTCCCAGGAATAGAGATGACAAATACGCCAAGCTGAAAGAAAGGTATGTGAAGCTGAAAAGCTTTAAGAAGAAAGGCAAAGGCCTGATGGCTGACTATGATTGGGCTGACTCTGATGAGGAAGAATCATCTGACTCTGAAGATGATGAAGCCAATCTCTGTCTTATGGCCAAACTTGAAGATGAGGACGACAATTCTGACATTCCCTCTACTTCAACCTCTGCTACTCAGGTATCACCTTCTTTCTTTACCAATATTGCAAATATTGATGAAGCTGATTGATAGGGCGGGTATCACTCCTCCTAAATCTAACCGCAAGTGTACGGTGTCGAAATCAAGTAATAACGTACGGTAAGTACGAGTATCGAATCCACGGGAACTAGGAACTAAGTATCACAATTACTATAAGCTCTATTAACTGAACTGTCGATATTGAGAGATGGTTGGTTTATAAACTAATTAAGTGCAATAACTAAAGAAATCGCAAACGGAACAATAGACAGCTTGAGGAAAATTCAATAGAGAAAATAGTTGAGGGTTGGAAATCCTAAGGTTTTACACATGCAAACACTTGACTCGAAACAATTACCAGTTAATCCATCTAATGAATCCCAAATCTTTTAAGATCACCGTTGTTCTCTTTTGAGCAACACGGGTTTTATTTCAAAAAGGACAGGTTTTATCTTTCGATCTCAACCTATGGATTTCAAAATACATTAAGCACAAGATTTATGTTGAACGCCTAGGTTTTATCTCTCGATTACCAACTAACGGTTCAATTGGGACTAAGACTTACTCGATATATCTCTATCACCGATTTATCGTTTTAGGCATGCAATTCCTAGTTCTATTTAACAGTTAATTCTCTCGAACTCAACTGAAAATAACAAAACAATTGAAAGCTAGCTAGACTCTCAAAAGCATTAAACACAAAATCACATGCTTCATTAATGAGGAAAACTGATAAAGTGTCAAGTCAATTATTCACATGCTTACAAACCAAAATCATTCCAACCCCCAACATGAACAGGTTAGTTCATGCCGGTGGTGGATTCAAACACAATAGAAAAGGATGAAAACGAGTATGTAAACATGATAAACGAAAAAGATGAAATCGTGATGAATGTGATGACTCCCTTCTATCGTGCTCGTATCTACTTCGCGTGATGAATCGCTCCTCGTTTGAACCTCTATCGTGCCTCCAAAGACCCCGAAAAATCTCCAGAAATCGACCCCTAAACTGCTCTGGCCGTCCTCGAAAAGTTGCGCGAATAATGACCTAAAATCTACAAAAAACGACTTTTATTTCTGCGTGTCGCGGTTTGTGCCGCGGTTTGCAAATCGCGCGCCAAACCGCGCGGCGGCGTGGAACAGTGTGTGCCGCGGCTTGTGCCGCGGTTTGCAAACCGCGCGCCGCGGTTTGGGAAAACTGCACGTCGCGGTTTGGGAACAGTGCGCCGCGGTTTTGGGCTAGAATGTCGGGTTTTCGGTGGGCTTCGTTTTGGCTCTCTTTTGGACTCTTTTTAGCCTCTTTTCTCAAGGATTACCGCCTTTTAGAATACCTGCACATTCCACTCGATAAACCGTAAAATACACGCCTTTTTACTTGAACACAAGTCAATCTCATTGGTTTGAGAACCGAAAATAACGCCAAAAAGTGGCGTTATCACTGATAGTCTTTGAAAGATCGATCTCTTGACTAGAAGTTTATATGAAGCCATGAATGGCAAAACTGTAGTTGAAAATCAAAACCTTGATCTCGCTGAACAGCTTAAAAACTGTCACCTTCAAATAGAAAAATCTTTCTAAAATTGAAGAAGATTTTAAAGATCAAGTGCACTTAAATCAGCTAGTCAAAATCGAGCGAGAAGAAGCTATCGTTGCATTAAGAGCTGAGAAAGCTATTGTTGATGGATGGTATAATTCCTCAACAAAGATCACTGAGATAATTAAGTCTCAGATTCCCCTGAGTGATAAACGTGGTCTTGGTTACAAAGCTAATACTTTAGAACCAACCACTGATCGTTCCATGCTCTTATTTGGAACTTTCGTATCCTCGGTCGCTGATACTTCATCCTCTCAGTGTTCCTCTTCTCAACCGCCCATCCTTGAGGAAATTTCTACCTCTTCAAAAGGTAAAGAGAAAATGGTTTATCCAAAACCTACCTCTGTCTTTAAAGATAAAGGTAAAGGAATTGCTTTTAACCAAAATCCTCAGAAAGGTATCTGTATACCTAAGCTGAATGCTTCTAAAGCTTCAGTGACCTATCCCTCTTGATCAAGGAATCAGATCTCTGGATCTACTCAGCGTGGATCTATTCAGCGATCTACTCCTAGAATCAGAGTGGAGGTCTTTGGTAAGAAATCCGAAGAACTAAATGTTCCTCCCATTTTAAAAACCAATAGCTTATTTGGTGCTGGTCCTTCTAATTCAAAATCTAAAGCTCAGCATTCAAATGGTCTTAGAACTATTTTTAGTTCTAGGAAATGTTATCACTGTGGACTTACTGATCATATTGCTAGTAAGTGCCCCACAGCCACCAAAGCTGAAAAGATAGCTAAGGTGAAGATCATTGCCCCCAAGGCAAAGAAGACCACTGAGGTTAAGAAATTAACCAAAGTGAAGACTGACAAAGCTGAATCTTCAAATGCTGCGAAGACTGATGAACCTTCCATTCCAACTACTTCCACTGACAAATGTGTACACATGGTTAAGTGGGTACCCAAGAAAAACTAATCTTCCTTTGTAATGCAGGTTAAGAAGGGTATCTGGTATCTCGATAGCGGATGCTCTAGACACATGACTGGAAAGAAAAGCCTGCTCGCTGAATACAAGGAAGAGAAGGGTCCCTCTGTGACTTTTGGTGGAAATGGAAAAGGACATACCCGAGGGTTTGGTGTACTCTCAAATGGTACAACAACCTTCAGAAGAGTCGCATATGTTGAAGGGCTGAAGCATAATCTTCTAAGCATCAGTCAGCTTTGCGACATGGATAACAAGGTAATCTTTACCAAGGAATCCTGCTTTGTCGCTGACAAAAAGGATAAGATAGCTCTCAGCGGTTATCGTTTGGAAAATGTTTATGTAATAAACATGGACTCAACAACCACTGAGAACTCCTGTTTCTTCTCAAAAGCCTCATCTGATGTCAACTGGCTATGGCATAAGAGGCTCTATCATCTAAACTTCAAGACACTGAACACTCTTTCTTCAAAAGAGTTAGTCACTGGTCTACCTCAGCACTCATATGCCAAAGAGTCCTTATGTTCAGCGTGTGAGAAAGGCAAGCAGACCAAAGCAAGCTTTAAGTCAAAGCAAGTCTCCTCAGTGTCATCTCCTCTACAACATCTCCATATGGATTTGTTTGGCCCTGTTAACAAACAATCCATCGCTGGAAATAAATATACACTGGTCATAGTTGATGAATTCTCTCGATATACATGGGTTATGTTTCTCCATTCTAAGAGTGACACCCCTGAAGAACTCATCACCTTTGTTCGGAAGATGGAAACCCTGAACAACTTGACCGTTCGCTCAATAAGGAGTGATCATGGGACTGAATTCAAAAACAGTTCTCTTGATTCCTTCTTTGAGAGTAAGGGTATTTCTCACAACTTTTCATCAGTGAGAACACCACAACAAAACGGAGTCGCTGAAAGAAGAAATAGAACAATTATTGAAGCTGCACGATCAATGCTCAGCGATTCTCACTTGCCTACTCAGTTTTGGGCAGAAGCTGTCAACACTGCTTGTTTTACGTAAAACAGGTCGCTGATAGTCAAAAGATTCAATAAGACAACCTATGAACTTTTTCATGGGAGAAAGCCTTCAATTATCTTTCTTCACATCTTTGGATGTCAGTGTTTCATACTGAACAACAGAGGTGCCCTTGGAAAGTTTGATCCTAAGGCTGATGATGGAATCTTTCTTGGATATTCTTCAATCTCCAAAGCCTTCAGAGTCTTCAATCATAGAAGACAAACTATAGAAGAAACTATTCACGTTACTTTTGACGAATCCCGTTCAGCGAACTCTAAACCGTCCGCTGATACTGAAGAACTGAATCAATGGATGTTTTCACATCTTGGTGATTCAGAAGATATTCCCACTCCTCATACTCATACAGTTGAAGATGATAGTCCTACTATCATCCCAAACATGCAGAATAGTGAAGCTGAAACATCATGGGTCTCAGTTGTTCCTTTAAACTCTATACCTGCTTCTGAACCAAATGTCTCAGACATTCCATCTACTTCTCAGCAATCAGTGAATGAAATGACATCTGCACCTACTCCTCTCTTAGCTGATATTCCAGAAGTTGCTGAAGCGTCATCTTCAGCTCCTCCAGTTCAATTTGAGTCAGGTACTTATACTCCTGCTCAGCGATGGACTGTAAATCACCCAATTGATCAAATTCTTGGTGATCCAAACGCTGGTGTTCAGACTCGATGAAGTACAGGTAATATTTTTTTATTTGTTAACTTTATTTCTCTGATTGAACCAAAGAAAATAGATGATGCCCTCAAATATCCAAACTGGGTCAGCGCCATGCAAGAAGAGCTGACTGAATTTGAAAGAAACAAAGTTTGGAAACTTGTTCGAAGACCAACTGACAAGACAGTGATAGACACTAAATGGGTCTATCGAAACAAGTTGGACGAACATGGAACTGTAACCCGCAATAAGGCTCGACTTGTTGCTCAGGGATACAGACAAGAGGAAGGCATAGATTACGACGAAACATTTGCTCCAGTAGCAAGAGTAGAATCTATTCGTCTAATCTTAGCATACGTTGTACACAAAGACTTCAAAGTATATCAGATGGATGTTAAGTCAGTGTTTCTAAATGGAAAGCTGAATGAAGAAGTCTATGTGGAACAACCTCCAGGATTCTCAGATCCTAAGCGTCCAGGTTATGTTTATAAACTGGATAAGGCACTTTATGGCTTAAAGCAAGCTCCACGTGCATGGTATGACACTCTCTCTACTTATCTCCATATTGAAAAATTTGAGCGTGGTAAAATCGATAAGACTCTATTCTTCAGGAAATAAAATGTCATATTATTCTTGTTCAGATATATGTTGATGACATTATATTTGGTTCTACTAACCCTGACCTTTGTACTCGTTTCGCTGATAGAATGAAAGAAGAGTATAAAATGAGCATGATGGGTGAACTAACATATTTCCTTGGTCTTCAGATAAAGCAAAATGAAAAAGGAACTTTCATTAATCAGGGAAAGTATGTTAAAGATATGCTGAAGAAATTCGATTTAACTCAGAGTTCAGCTATGAAAACCCTTATGGCACCACCGCTGACACTAGATAAGGATACTAATGGTATTCCTGTTAATGTCACGCTGTACCGTGGGATGATCGGCTCGCTTTTGTATCTTACAGCTAGCCGACCCGATATTATGTACGCAACCTGTTTGTGTGCACGATATCAAGCTGAACCTAAGGAATCTCATATGATCGGTGTAAAGCGAATTTTTCGATACCTTAAGGGTACTGCGAACCTAGGTCTTTGGTATCCCAAAGACTCAGGGTTTGATCTAACCGCCTATTCAGATAGTGATTTTGCAGGTTGCAAATTGGATAGGAAAAGCACCACAGGAGGCTGTCAGCTCCTGGGTGGAAAGCTGGTGAGTTGGACAAGTAAAAAGCAAAACTCAGTGCCCACCTCCACAGCTGAAGCTGAGTATGTAGCCGCTGGAAGCTGTTGTTCTCTGGTCTTGTGGATGAGAAATCAACTATTAGACTATGATCTACAGCTCTCAAATATTCCAATCTATTGCGACAGCACAAGTGTCATCGCTATAGCCAACAATCCAGTGCTACACTCAAAGACGAAACACATCGAAATCAGGTATCATTTTATCAGATATCATGTGATGAATGGTGATATAGAACTTCACTTTATCCCAACTGATTATCAGTTAGCTGATATGTTCACCAAACCTTTTGATGAGACAAGATTCAACTTTCTCATCAGCGAGCTTAGAATGCTGAACTTTGAAGAGTAAAATCTTCAGCGGTTCACATTTGATCAGCGATAGGATAAAATCAACTTGTATAACCCATTCTATCATTCTCTCTCTGAACATAATTGATTCGCTGATATCAAGGTATGTTTTTCTCTCGCTGACAATCGCATAAAAATGCAAGATTTCAAAACAAATTGCATCGCTGAATATCTCTTCCTTAATCAGCGATACTTTAAAATTTCTAAAACCAACACTGATATTTCTATTCAGTGCTTCATGTTTTCAAAAGTGTCCCTGAGCTTTCAAAACCTCAGAGACAACCTAAAATATTAAAGGACATCCGTGACGTCATTGCAACGGATAAGCCCTGGCACGTTCTTTTTCTGACACACGATTGCACGTTTCGTTTACCTTCCAATCAAATGCAAACACGTGTCCGTGTCATGATGAAAAACTTTCCCGCTCGAGTTTTTCTCTCTCTCTAATCTCACTATATAAACACATTTTGGGTTTATATTTTTCCTTTACGCGAAAAACTTCTCCTCCAAGCAAGAAAAAGATTTACTGTTGCATTTTTGCTCTCAAGTTTTCAAGAACTCATCTTCTTCTTCTTCAACGAACCAGGTTTAATATTTCTTTTATTTACCTGTTTCTTAAAACTTGTTAATGATCTTCTCATTGTTTTTACAAGATCAAACAAAAGAACTTTTTCAAATGAAATCATTTCTTTCATGGTTTTATGAACATAACCTTTCATGGTTGTTCTTCAAGTTTAATCGCAAATATCTTAAACTTGTTCTTCATACGTTTTTCCAGAATCCTAATCCTCAAAAGAAACTGGAAAACAAGACTTTTTATTGGGGTTGCATTTCTTTTTCAAAAACAAGAAAACCCTAATCTTCATTAAGACATTTTTGTCTGAATGAAATGAACAAAATTCGAACCATCTTATTGGAAAATCTTTCCACATTAAGATTATTCTTATTTGTTATATCTTTGGTTGAACTGATAATACAGAAATGGCATCTGCTGACATTTCTACTGCTGAGAACACTGCTGCTGCTGAGGAACTGGAAATCACCAAGGCTCCTCAGGTCAAGTTCACGCTTGAGGAACTTGATTGGACAAAAACAAACAACCTCTATGCGTTTTTCGAGTTTCCTCCTCGAAAGCAAGTCACACATCTGAATGATGCTGTGAAATTCCTCAAAACCTGTTGCCTCTCTACAGCCCTGACCATAACACCCCCTGCTCATCAGCTACTACTATCTCAGTTCTGGTATTCTGCCAGACACACTCAGCTACCATCAGCCAAAGACCCCATGAAGAAAATCGATTGCATACTCTGTGACACTGATTTTGGCACCATAAAAATCACCCCTGCCATTATCTGAAAAGCACTGAGCCTTCCCATCGCCACTAAAGAAAAACCCTTTGTTTCTCTCCCTGACCACAAGAAACACGCTGATAGGGAAGCCATCACTGCATTCTTTGATGCAATGGGTTATTTATGGGAAACTGGAAGAGACAAGAAGCCTGAGAAGAAGCTGACCCTCATCAAGAAGTCAAAAATTCCAAGCGAGATGAACTTCATCTTCGCACACTTGATAAGCTGCATGACTGCAAAGACCGGCTCCTCTGATCAAGCCGCTCAACCTCAGCAAGTAATGGGATATGCGTTGCTGAAGGGTCTTCATGTTGACTAGGCATCGATAATCTACGATGATCTAGTGCTCAAAGTAGACTCTGCCGCTGACCGACCATCATGGGTTCCATATCCAAGATTCATCAGCGCAGTCTTCCAAACCGGCCTGAAGGACAACTACCCGAAAGTAGGAGACCTGAAACTCTCTCAGGTTGGCCCTAAGGTACTCGACTTCAAGCCAGTGGCAAATGAGGTACGTCTCTCTACTCTCTTAACTCTTCTTAATCCTTCTTCTTCTACTTCTGCAGCTCCTTCAGTGGAAATCCCCACCGTTGATACCCCAGCTGCAACCTCCATTCCTTCTAGAAAAAAGAAACACTCTACTACCTAACTTGGTTCCAAAAGGACTAAGAAAACCAAGGAGCAACCCCAGCAATCTCATGCTGAAGACTCCTCAGCTCATCTTGAAGAGCTGATGGAAAGTTCAGTGGTACGCTCTGTCACAGCTAAACAAGCCACCCATTCCATCCCAACTTCAGCGTCTCTAAACGCTGAAGTTATAAACTTGGAATCGACCCAACCTCCTTCAGTCTCTCTACAGACTGAAGAAGTGATTCTCAGCGGATCCAACGCTGAACCCCGCACCCAACCAACTTTCTCAACCTTCGCTTCTCTCTCTACTCCATTGGACTCTAATCCAGTTTTCACCACGATCACTGGAGCAACCGTCATTCTTCCAGAAGCTAAAGCTGATACATTTCAAGGAATGATGGATGCAGGACCTGCAGGAATGTCCATGCGTACACGCACTCTAGCTGATGACATGGAACTCTTTTCAGGACACAGAAGTTTTGAAGACTTCACCAACCCTCCTGCAGGTATACACCAACCCATATACACTGTAACTAAACCCGAAACTTCTGAGCTTTCCTTTGTTCATAAGTACTTATCTGTTACAGGTCCTAATTTAGGAGACATCAACGCATCTCTGAAGAACCTGGATACAAAGCTGACAGGTCTCACCACTACTCTCTCAGACAACTCTTCAGCTGTAACAAACGATGGAGAGAATCTCAACAAGCTGACAACAGTGGTTGAACAAAAAGCCTCCAAAGCTGATTTGGAGAAGGTTGATGGTACTCTCAATGACTTTGCCAAAGTTCTTGCTGACATCTACACAGACTACACCTCTCTCAAAACAACAGTTCAATCCATGTCCAGCGAGTTCATAACGCTGAAAACATCGGTTGGAAATCTTCAGGGAGAGATGACTGCTGTAAAGACTGACGTGAGTTCAGTAAAGACTGACGTAAGTTCAGTAAAGACTGACGTAAGTTCAGTGAAGACAATGGTACAGCAGATCCTGAATCACATGACCGCCCCTGCCCCTGCACCTTCGCATTTTACTCCGGCGGATCATGCTGAACTTTTCAAGATCACTCCTGCTATTACTGGCCTAGAAGACAGAGTAGCAGCGATTGAAAATTATATTGGGATCCCTGGCCAAGAAGACAGGGAACCAACGCCATTTTCTGAGTCATCACATTCCTCCCCCACTCATCATGAGGAAGGGGGGGAGAAGAACTCTGAAGACCTTCCCCATGATGAATCTATCGAGGGGGAGAAGACTGAAGACCTTTCCCTTACTGAAGAGGGGAAGAAGACAAATGAAGAAACAACTGCTGGACCTCAGGGAGATGAAAACCCTGAGGGAACCGAGAAGCTTACCTCTGTATCTGAGGGGGAGCAACTCGAAGAAGCTGCTGAAGAATCTGAATCTGAAGCTGAAGATGAAGAAGTCGTCGACATCTCTGATGATGAACCATCTTCTTCTCCAAAGAATGATGATGATGACGATAATGATGATGATGACTCCTTTATCGTCAAGCCTGCTCAGAGGACTACAGCTCTTAAAGGGATCTTGATAAACGAACCTTCAGGGGAGCGGACCAAGACAAAGCCTTCAGCGTCTGAAGCTGACAAGGGCAAAGGAAAAGGTGTCGCTGAAGACGATGAAAATCTGATAATCTTGCTTCAAAAGCCAGTTCGTCAGGTACACTACATCTTACTTCCTTACACTACATCCCTCCTCTATCTATACACATTATCAGCTCTACTCTCCACAAAAAGCCTATACACTTAAACCCATCTCTTTTCTATGTTCTACCCAAGTTCTTATTCGTAAGGTTGCTGTGTTTCAGCTAGTCCTCTCCCCTGCTTGAGGATTCTGAAGTACAACCAGCTCCCAACGCTGAAGAAATAATCCCAGTCTTGGATTTGATCTTTGAGACTGATGAACCTGAAGAACAGCTGCTCTCTCACAAAACCAGACCTTCCTTGGCTCCTCAAAAGCTGAGTGAAGAGGATCAGAAAAAGAGAGATGCAATGATCAAGAGATTCGAAGATCAGCGAATCATCCTGAAGCGTGATCAACTTCCTTCTATTCCTCCAAAGTTCAGACTTTCACAAAAGGAATACAAGGATCACCTCAGAGCTGAACGTCTACTCGCTGAAAGAAGGGAAGCTGAAGAAAAAGACAGAGAACTCGCCATCCAGCTTACTCAAGAATCAGTCGAAGACCCCAAGCTGAAACGAATTCCCATTCAAGTCCAACGTCAGATATGGGAAGACGCTAAGAAGATCGTTGAAGAAAAGAGAATTGTGTCTCAATCTACTTTAATCTGGTGCAAAGAAAAGGTACACTTCAGATATCGACCTGCCAGAATCAACAAGGTACTTATCACTGGAAAATCAACCCTCAAAGTTTCAATCGCTGAAATCGAGATATTCAGAGAAAACGGACAGTACAAAAAATTCTATGCTGAAGCCATCACGAAGTACGGTCTCTCTGAATGGTTGGAGATCAGATTAGCCATCCAGAAGTCTCAATCTAAGTACAAGGATCATTTCGAAAAGCTGATAAATAAACAGATTGACTTAGTCTCTTCTTGTGTGGATATTCCTCCTCCCCCTCCTCTCGCAAATCAGAAAAGAAGGGCCTCTGCAAAGAAAAAGTCTAAACCTTCAGACTCAGGTCCTCTTATACGAAACGAAACAGGTATTGGTTTTTCTCGTGCTGAAGTTCTTGGTCCAGAACCTGACCTTTCCGCACTTGACACATCTCTTCCTCCTGATGAGACTTTCATCCTTGGAAAAGTCATAAGCAAACCCTATGGGATATTCTTTATTGACTATGGTGGACGACAACGTTTTCAACGTATCTCTGAGCTTCCCATCACTCCAATTGAACAGCTGAAAGATCTCATCTACTGGTGTGAATTCAAACGCGACATTCAGGCACAGCATCTTAAACCCTTGATTTTTGAAGAAGCTCTGAACAAAAGGAATTAAGGAGTAACGGTTCCTGACTGGATGATTCCCACATCAAAGACCCTTGATGAACTCCTCATTAAGGAAGAACCTCTATAAGCTGATAGGATCGCCTTATTCTTCTATTTTATCAGTTACTCTTTTGTACTTGTAATTTATTTCGCTTGTACTTATAATCTTTCCACTTCCCTTTGTAATCTGATACGAAGTTTAAAGAAAGATTTCAGCGAAAGTACTTTACTCCATCAGTACAGAAAAGATCCCAGAAAACAGTAAAATGGACAAATATTTTATGAGTTCTTTTTATCCTTATGTTTTCATTAAATAGCAATTTTCTCTGTTGCTATGTCATAATCAAATAGGGGGAGATTGTTGATCCAAACCCTCAGTGATTTGATAATGACCCTCTCTTAAATACTTAGTGAAAATTGTAAGTAAACAATATATATCAGAGTTTCACTATCGCTGATAAGTACTAAGACCTTACAGTACCGCTGATAGGAACTCTCGCTCTTTAGATTAAACATTCAGTGAACACTGTTCACCATAATGCTCAGAGCCTGTTCAGTCCTTATGGTGATCGCTGATAAGTTAGTTGTTTACTTATGATCCCTGAAGACAAGTTTCATGTCAACATAGGTTCTACGCTGAAGTCGAAGATCAAGCTCAAGAACCAGCGACAAGTCTCCTAATGAACTGATGCGGATCAGCGAAGACTCAGATTTGTCCACTCAACGTGAAGTATCAAGTACAAGACTTCAGCTATCGCTGAACTTTGGCATTCACTGATATAGAATGATAGAGCGCTGAATCAACGAAAGCTGATCATGAAGTCCTCCGTACAAAGTACTTTTGTCTTAACCACCCTTGCACGTCTCCGTACGATGTGTCAGAAAAGAACCTCCTTATTGTCTGAAATCGTACAACCATTCTGATACTACACTGTTCAAACATGCGGCTACTAAGGTTGTCTACAAAGGTCAATGACATACAACCAATGAGCTGCTGCCACGTGTAAAGTATAAACTACCATGCATTAAATGCATGCAGTATATAAGAAGGACTCCAGCTTCATTTTTGAAGTACTCGAAAACTCTGGACGAGTCACTCGTAAACTCTGGTCGAGTCATCTTTCTTATCTTGAGATAGGTTATTATTAGTAATTTCCTTCTTTTTCTTAGTGCAAGAAACTTAGTGTTCCAACTTGTTTAGATTTAGGTTTATCTTTAATCTTGTTCCGCAACAAGCTGAAATTGTTAATGATTTATCAATAAACAATTTAGAAAAGTAAAATATGTGTGTTTGTATTCATCCCCCCCCCCCTTCTACAAACTTGTATAGCTCTTCGGGACCAACACTACGCTGGTTACTATCTGATATGGGTCCTCATCAGTTTTCCCCAACACCTTTGTGGTGTGATAACAACAGTGCAATTCAAATTGCTCACAATGATGTCTTTCATGAGCGCACAAAGCACATCGAGATTGACTGTCATTTCACCCGCTAACATGTTATTCGCAAGACCGTTCGACTTCTCCCAATCTCAACCATTGATCAGACAGCCGACATCTTCACCAAAGCCCATCTTCCGGGACGTTTTCGGGCCCTAGTTTCCAAACTCAACTTGGCTCATTCTTCCCCTACTTGAGTTTGAAGGGGGGGGGGGGGTGTTAGAGTATTATTGTTAATATGTATAGTTCAGGGTCCATTGTGTAATTACATGTAACTTATCTTGTATAAATAGGTCTCTTAGGCCATCCGTAGCCCAGCGGGTTCGGGGTGCGGGTAAGGCCAGGTGGCACAGCGGGTTCAGCGGTTTAGGGTACGGGAAGGGCGGGTTACAGCGGGTTCGGGGTGCGGGCTCGGCGATCGGGTTCCCCACCCCGCTCATACCCGAAGAATTTATCAAAAAAAAATTAATTCTAATTCAAACGACTATTTACAATTAATTTTTTTTTATTTTTTTTTTCAATTTAAACACTATAAATTTAAACACTCACCTCAATCCTTAAATATTTTTTTTCATTTCTTTCAATCCGATATAAACTTTATGGATTCGCCACCCGGTTCATCGTCCGCTTCTTCATCATCCATTGACAGCGACGAGGAAACGCCGTGGTAGCGGATGAAACACAAATCACTGAGGCACAACGCGCGACAAATGTTCGAGAAGTCAAAAACCGAGAGACTCATAATAACCTTCGGTCGGATTTGGTCGAACATATTTGGCGTATCCGACTTCCCAACAACGACGACGAGTAGATTTTTAATATTTTGTAATTTTGAATTTTATTTTGTAATTTTTCATTTTATTTTGTAATTTTTAATTTTATTTTGTAATTTTATTTTTATTTTTATGAATGTTATGATTTTTTATTAAAAAATTAGATGAGGTGGCATGTGGGTTCAAGAGGTTCAAAAGGTTGGGGTACGGGATTTGTGGGTTCAAAAAGGTTCAAGAGGGTTCAAAGTGGAAAGCTGATGTGGCGCTGATGTGGCGCAGAGGGTTCAACAGGTTGTGAACCTGGGGTACGGATGGCCTTAGGGTTTATTATTAGGTTAATCAATCTCTTGTATTCTTCTTCAATATATGAAAAGCACGACCGCTTTCACTTAGATGGATCCGCTTAGCACTTGCTTGCCAGGAGCTTCACCTTCGAAGAGAGATTTGGGAGGCAAGATGGAGCCATCTCAAGTCTCATCTACCTATCAATCGAATCCCTCATTTATTCTAACAGTAACGTACTATGAATTTTATCATTTCAAAAAAAAATATATGTTGCTTAAAGTAGATTTAACCGATACCCCAAGTTTGACCATCCCTTACCAAAATACCCAAAATCTCTCCAAGTTTACAAAAGTACCCAAAAAATCCGCGATGGGCCCCGCGATCGCGGGCCCAGGCCCACGTGGCAAACTGTTTCGGCCAAAAGCCCCGCGAAGCCCCCCAACTTTGCCCGCATTGGCAAGTTTCGTCCCTGCCCGCGATAGGGCAAAAAAATTTTACATTTTTGGTCCCTGTTTTTTGTGTCTTTGTTCAGCTAAAAAAAAATACAAACTGTTAAAAAGAAATTTTAGCAAAACCGAGCTGCGTGAGCACGAGATTTTGGAGCTGCATTCGTGTCCGCAGGTCGCGCACAAGTTCGACGATTTTAGCTTGCGAAATCGTCAATCGGCACCCCCCCTGCGCGCGGGTAGGTGTTGGAGTAAAACCATGCAAGGAGCTTGTCAACTTCTCACACTTCTTTCCTTATAAACCAAATAATGTTCCTTCCTCCTTCCTATGTGGGACAACTTCTCACACCCAATTTGGTTTTTGCTAATTTCATGGTTTTTACTCAACTTTGAGCATCGATATCTCATTCACACATACTCCGTTTTCGACGCATTATATATCGTTTCGAAGCTCTCATATAGGAGAACATAAACCCACTATAAATTAATTATATATACTACATATATATATATATATTTAAATGTGTCTAAAGTTCCCTTGCAGGAGTTGTTTCGTTCCTGGTATGCTTGTGTTCTATTCGGTTTGGGACTCCATGTTCCTCTCTGTTGTAACTATTGTACGGTTTGTGTATTGTGGTAATAAAATCTGCATTTGTCTTAAAAAAAACAACAAATTAAAGAGACATGGATACATATATACCGTCCACTTTGGTCAACGTACATCTAAAATCATTAAATAATAGTTAATTAGTACAAGTTGTCATGAATAAGAAATGTGTGATTCAAACCATGCCACGTAAGTTCCGACCAAAAGCCATGTTTTTTCTTTGGGAAATTAAATGCCATAAATCTCTTTTATTTTGCAAAAATGCTATAAATATCCGTGATGGGAGCCCGCGATTGCAGCCAGTGGCATTTTTGTAATTTTTTACCCCGCGATCGCGAGGGTTTGTCCCGCGGTGGACCCAAATTCTTTGTATTTGATGATTTACAATTGAAATTTTACATTTTCACCCCTTATACTTATTTATAAACTTTACTTTGTACCTTTTACTTTCATAATTTAATTTTACATTTAACACATATAATCGTTTATTAACTAAAACACGTTAAAAATACGTTTTAATTTTAACAAGTTACACCATTATAATCGTCTATTCGATACGTTCGAAATGAGTCTAATCTTGAATTTTTTTAGATTTATATATTTTAATATATATCATATTAACTACATAAAAATATTTTTTATATTTAAATTTCATTTTTAACGTATTTTCAATTTTGTTTTACACTCCTATCGCATTAACATAATAATCATATATTAACTAATTCATTAAATCGTTTTAAATTATTATTATTTGAATGTGTTTATAGATATCGTGAATGGTAATAGGAGAATGTTTCACGAGAATAATATGAAATGGGGTTTTGACAAGTTGGTATCACTGGGCTCATTTAATCATCGTTCGCCAAATACCCATTTTCACAATTCTTAAATGAGTCCAGTGATACCAACTTGTCAAAACTCCATTTCATATTCTTCTCGTGAAACCTTCTCCTATTGCCATTCACGATATCTATAAACACATTCAAATAATAATAATTTAAAACGATTTAATGAATTAGTTAATATATGATTATTATGTTAATGCGATAGGAGTGTAAAAAAATTGAAAAAAAAATAAGAGATGTACCATAAATTAAATAATTAACTATAAGGGTATAAATTTTAAATATAAAAAATATTTTGTATGTAGTTTATATGATATATATTAAAATATATAAATCCAAAAATATTCAAGATTGGGCTCATTTCGAACGTATCGAAAAGACGATTATAATGGTGTAACTTGTTAAAATTAAAACGTATTTTTAACGTATTTTAGTTAATAAACGATTATATGTGTTAAATGTAAAATTTAAATTATGAAAATAAAAGTTATAAAATAAAGTAAATAAATAAGTATATGAGTAAAAAGTATAAATATCAAATCAAAATCACAACTTCGAATTAAAATAAATTCATGAAATAAATTTATAATAATAAAGTAAAACGTGGATATTAAAATATTTGATTTTTTTTGTTGTTGTTGTGTGTCGTTTTCCACAAGGCACGACCACCACCACAGATATTTCTCAATCATTTTATGTTCCATCTCTCACTCTCTCTCTCTCTCTCTCTCTCTCTCTCTATATATATATATATATATATATATATATATAGACTTAGGGGTGTTTGGGAGTGCTTATATTTTTAACTTATGCTTATTTGCTTATGTGGGGGAGGAAAAACAGTTTTTAAAAATTGTTTGTTAAAAATTGAGGATAAAAAGATAATTTGGATAGATAAGGAAATAAGAAGAAGTAAATAAGTAGGTATTGACTGACTTATCAAAAACAACTTATTTGTGGTGAGGAGAAGCAAATAAGCACTTTTGATTTTTTCTATCCAAACACTCCAAACTGCTTATTTGCGGTGGGGAGAAGCTATAAGCAAATAAGTCAAAAATATAAGCACTCCCAAACACCCCCTTAATATCATGTGAGACCAGACTATTTCCGTGAGATCAAGAAATTAACACAAAACCTTCACAGCAAAAGACTGTGAAGGTACTGTGATGGTAAACATTCACAGTGTTTTTGTTGTGAAGGTTTAGTGTTAATTTCTTAGTCTCACGGTCTCACGAAAACAGGTTGGTCTCACGTGAACCCAACCCTATCTATCTATCTATCTATCTATCTATATATATATATAAATATATATATATATATATATATATAGAGAGAGAGAGAGAGAGAGAGAAAAAGGTTCAAACGAGAACGCTAACTATTTAAGAAAACAACAATCAAGTGCAGAATCACATCTGATTTTACATTAACTGCAAAAACTGGACACGCGCGACTTTAGCCGCGACTTAAAGTGACGGGAAAAGTCGCATAATTATATATGATTTTGAACGTGAATCATATACGATTTTGTTGACTCTGGCGTGTAGCTCAGTTGACAAAGGGATGAGGTGACTTTGCCCAAATACATAGCAGGTCCTGGGTTCAAGCCCAGGCCCCTCCACTAGCCTCAGCCGCTGAGTGAGCCAAAAAATGCCTCCTCACATTGGTGTCCTTGGAGGCAGGTTCCGTGTGCGGCCGGTTAGGGTTGCCGGTAATCAACGTTTTGCCTAAATATACGATTTTGTACATAGCGGTTGTTTTCTTGTTTTCTTAAATAGTTAGCGTTCTCGTATGAACGCACCTCAATATATATATATATGACAAATCAAATGCAAAACTTTGCAAATGTTACAAACCATGCAGACTACAAGGATTGTGGCGTACTGGTTAAGGCCTTGGGGGATGTGGTGGGATATCCTATCTACCCATGGTTCGAATCCAGGCATAAACAACTTGTGGCCACTGAGCTTTAATCAGGGGCTGATGTCTTACAGTCATAATTTGCCAATGGATTACTCTAGGCATAGCCTAGGACACCCTTTCAATATATATATAGTAACACCCGAAATTTCGATATGTAAAAGTCAATCCGTGTTCGTTTGTGGTTTCTAAATTTATAGATTTTTGTGTTAGGAAATTATTATTTTTAGTCCCTAAGTGAATCGATAGCGTTTTAGGGCTCGGTACAGGTCCCGACTACAAGTCGGACGACTATGACAGTTGATAATGTCACCTGTCAATGTAGCAAGCAAGGGGGCAACTACTGGATGTTGACAGCAACATTGGCATGGCATTGTAACTTGCAATGTCGTCCAAAAGGGGCAAATTAGTATTAACTTCTTCTTTTTTTCAGCTTTTCTCATTTCTCACTTCACCTCATTCTTCCATTTCACCCCAAGCACTCTCGAGAACGAACCCTCTCCGTTTATTGCAAGTTTTGGAACATTTAAGACACATTTTCTTGGATTCTAAAGTGGTCCTATAAAATCAAGCTAGGAGTTGGAAGCTAGAGCCAATGATACTTCATGTCCATCTTCACCCTCTAGTTTATCGGGTTTTAGGTTTTATTCAAAACCTAATTGTGTGAGTTCATCCTACCATTATAAAACTTTATAGATGTTCAAAATCTTATAGTTTTAGTCTCCTAAACTTCTCTTAAACATATTTCTCATTTTATGAACTTTGACCTTATTTTGAGTAATTTGGGAGACTTTAGGATTTTGTTGTTTGATGGCAAAGGATGGTGTATCAAATGTGTGCTCTATGATGTTCCTAATGTATCTTTCATGATTTCTCATAGCTTTTATGGTTTAGTTACTTCTTTGAATGATTTTGGAAAGTGTGTTTTGAATATTTAGATGAAATGATTATGAAAAATGATTTTGCATACCTCAATGCTAATAATTTCTAAATTTGAAGAGTCTTAGTACTCAAGTATGTGATTTCCATTTTTATGGTTTTATTGGTAAAATATGGGTTTATGCACTTGATGGTTTTATGTACATAAAGGTGTATGTGTTAGCCCCAAGTATGCCCAATGTAAAAGTATTGAAAATATCACAAGTCTGAAGACCACCAGAGATCAAGCAGAAGACTTAGAAGAAAAACAAACAGAAGATCATCAGAGTTCGACAGAGCTCTGGCAGAAGACTTCTTTTGTCCCACTAGAAGAACTGTTCACGCCAGAAGACCTTCATAGCTCTGGAAAAGAGCTCTGGTAAATGAAGACCTCTGTGAAGCTCAAGTCTCGTAGAAATCTCTAAGTGTCAGACACGTGTCCGTACTTTCCACGTCAGCCCTAAAACGACGAAGACACACTTTCCACGTGTCATTCCAGGGTTAGATAGTACATTGTCTTTCACTTTATCAGGCTATAAATAGAAGGGTAATGGAACGCACAATAGTAAGCTTTTGGTGAGAATTATTACTAGAATTGTGAGAGCAAATACTGCACATTCTATTCCACTACCACTGTACGAATTGTCACCTGAGAGATTTCAGAATACAGACACAAGAAAGTGTTCTTGGTGTTATTCATATATATCAATATACGAGCAACTTATTTAACTATTGTGTTATCATTTACTGTTCTACATATTGTTATTGTTATTCTCTCATTGCTTCATATTTATACACGATCACTCATACTTAAACAACTTTATATAATGCTTCCGCTACCTTTGATCTTGCTGTTTATATGAGACAAAGTGAATCTGGGAACCTACAATTGGTATCAGAGAAGATTGATTTGCTTAAATCAAATCGATCCAATCTTACCAGGTTGATTCACTATTGTTGATTGTGTTTTGTTTTCAAAGCTTCATAGTATACTCTGTTTTACTGGTTAAAACCTGAAACTCCTTTGTTACAAGCTTTTGTTACGTATTTAAGCTTTCAGCAAGTTTGAAAATCATCTCTACTCTATTTACTGTTCCATTGGTTTACTGTTCATCTACTCTTTGTTTAAAACTCTTTCAATATCTTCCAAGTCAGTTATACTCTGTTTTCTGCAAAGATGGCGAACAACAACATCAACGCTATTTACACAGCTGGCTCTCTAACTAAACCACCTACTCTTCTGAGAGATGAATATCCTCAATGGAAGATTAGGATGGTTAATATTTTCGATGGTATGGATAGAGACCTTATGCGATCAGTCACAAATGGACCATTCCAACCTATGGTTTTGGTTCCTCGTGTACCCGCAACAAAAAGCAGCTGTTGAGGTTCCTGCTCACTTCGAAGTTAAAACCACTGGTTTTACTGAGGAAGAAAAGCTCAAAATGGAAAATGACCTCAAGGCAGTTAGACTCTTGATAATGGCCATTCCAAACGATATTTTTCAAGAACTAGACTCCTGTGTTACTGCAAAATAAATCTGGGATCAACTTCTAAACCAACTTGAAGGTGGTATAAAAACCCAAAAGAATAGAAGGACCCAATGTATTAATGAATACAATGATTTCAAAGCACTTCCTGAGGAAACTTTGTGTTGATCCCAATACAGACTCGACAATGATATTTATCTCTAAAGTTCGAACAAAGATGTATGCGGAAGCGTTTTAAATGAACTAAAGAGATATTATTCGGTAGAAAATACACACAGAATCAAATACTTGAAACAGTAATAACAAGAGTTTAGCTCAATGATTCACTATGTATTGATTAACCAAGAACACCAAGAGCACCGTGAATGTGTGATACAAAATGATAAGCTCTAATCTGGTGTGTGCGTATTTGTGCAAAGTTAATAGAAAAGCGCTACAAGAGCTTTCTATTTATACTACTTTTACAGGGGACAAATAATAGACAAGAAGTACAAAGGTACAAGACAACATTGTGGACTGACACCAGGTACAACGTTAATGTAGTGCGCCGTTTTCTGCTAAGGCTGTAACCCATCAGAAGTTGACACGTGGAATGTGCAGGGCATGCCTTGTACGAATGATCTTCAGGATCTTCGTACAGCAGAGGAACGTGAAAGGCACGATCGTCTTTGTTGGTTCCTGTTTTGCTTAACAATGATGATTCTATCTAATTAGTTCAAACAATATATATAATGCGGAAGCGTTTTAACGAACTAACAGATATAATGAGGTAGAATAACACACAATATCAAATATATGAAGTGTAAATAACACAGATAAATAGCTCAATGATTCACTGTATTTGATATAATAAGAACACCAAGAACACCGAAAGGTTTGACAAGAATCTACTCTAAAGGTGTGTGTGTCGTGAAAAGCTTAATACAAGAACTCAACATGAGTCTTCTATTTATACTACTTCTAAAGGGGACAAGCTCTAGACAAAAAGGACTGAAGGTACAAAGGCACTATTTAGGTATTGTTGCAAGTACGACGTTAATTAAATGCGCCGGCTTCTACTAAGGCTATGACCCATCAGAGTTTGACACGTGGAGTTGTCAGGTCACGCCTTGTACTATTGATCTTCAGGATCTTCGTACAGCAGAAATCGTGAGAAGCACGATTGTCCTTGTGTAGAGCTCTGGTCTTTTATACCACAGAGGCTCTGTCAAGTATGACAGAGGCTATGTGGCCTTGTCCGTATTGAAGAGTCTTCTGTGCGATTCTTTATCTTCGGTCTTCTCGGTTACTCGGCAGAGCCTCTGTCGAAGACTTCTATGCTTTGGTCTTCTCGGTGACTTGGCAGAGCCTCTGTCGAAGACTTCTATACTTAGCCTATTTTTCAATACTTCTATAAACAGAGGATTGGAGCTAACAATCTTCCTCTAAGTATTAAAAAATAAAAAATTGAAAAGTGCAAGGTTTTCTAGGCTAAGTACATAACAAGAGGTGAAATAAAATACCTCAAAAGATTTTTCTTTTCTTTCATACAGAATTATGCCAGAGGCACTTACATTTGATTACATTATGAAAGGAAAGATTTGCAGAGGTTGGTAGAGGATATCAGACGTTGGCGTCTTTGAAGTCGTTGAAGCTTCTGTTGTCGAATCCTAACTCTCTAAGCTCGTGATAGAATCTGATGCAGAGGTTTCTGAAGTTGATTACTTGGTCGATGACCTCTATCAGTCTATCTGCGAGAGCCTGATTCATTTGCTCTGTTCCTCTGTGCTCTACGAGGCTTGCTCTGAACTCTGTCAAAGTACTTGTAGCGTACTTCTGACAGTCCATCTCTATGAACAGTCTTGAATTCCCAGCAGGATCTTAATAGACTAACCCAACTCTTGGAGATGTAATAATCGAGTTCGGTATGGCAGAGGATGGGCAGTCATTTTCTGGTGGGTGGAGATTTAGGTTTCTTACTCCGAGATCTCGTCCTAATTGGAAGTCGACAAGGCTGTATAGCATAAGTTTCTCACGCATGGCTTTCCTTATCACCCTGTATGCCCTTCGATGTGCATCTGTTGTGAAGTTCTCTTTCGTCCAGTTGAGAAGGTCGGGTAGGTCGTAGGGACTTAGATTTCTCAGATCAGCATCTGAGAATTGGGTCACGGTTTTGTCCTCCCTTTTGACCTTATAGATGTTATAGAAAACCTTAGGTGTGGTTCTGGTTTGAGAAAACTTACAGTATAAGACCTTGTCGATTTTGGACTCTGAGAAGACTTGATGTTTTGGCTTGGGTGTTGTTCTTGTGAAGGTGTTCTCGAGGTCAACATGGAAGTGGGGATCTTGAATGGTTGGTGGCAGAGGATCTCTGGCAGTTCTGTTGTACAGATATATATACACCGCCTCTTCCATCTGTTGTGGAGGTGCACCGGGTGGAGGCATGGGCCTGCGCAGAGCATCCAAGTTTTTCTTTATTTGGGCCACTCGATCCTCTGTGGGTTTCACCTTTGAATCCATAACAGGTATATTTGACAGAGGGGTGGCACCGAAAGCCCAGTCTTCTTCTTCTGGCTTTGGTGTCACATAGGCGTCAAAAGAGCTTTTCATCAATTTCTCTGCTGGTTGATGCTTTGGCTTCTTCTTTTTGGGTTCCTCTGTCATTATCCCCTTGCCTTTGTCTTTTGCCTTCGGCTGAAGATCTTCTTGTAGAGATGGGGTTGCCTCTGTAGGATTTATCTTTTGGATTTCTGAGGGTGCCTCTGTAGTTTTGGGGGTTGCCTCTGTAGGTTTTGGCACTTGCGTTTCCGAGGACTTGGTTGGTGAGGCTTTTGTAGTTTTGCTCAGATGTTTTCTTTTGTGAGCAATGGTTTTGGTTCGGGATTTGGGTGTGGGAGATGGGAGTTTTGTCTTTTCGGCTTCTGGTGTTGGGGATGGGAGATTTGGTTCTTCTGGTGTTTTTGGTGTTGGAGAGGGGAGTTCTTGTGGTGATTTTGGCTTTGGTGATTGGGATGGTTGATCTTCTTCGGAGGATGATAGGATTTGAAATTCTTCACGGGTTGGGATATCTTCTCCGAATAAAGAAGATGTTTCCACAGAGGTGGGTGTTGCCTCTGTGGTCTTCTGTTGTTGATCTTGATTGGTTTCAGGTACTTGGGTTATGATTGGGGTTTCTTCAGAGAGTATTTCCACAGAGGTGGTTGTTGCCTCTATGGTTTATTGTTGGTTTCCTCCTTGGGTTTGAGTTTGGGGAACTTGGTTTAGGGGTTCTGCGGATACCGGCGGAGCTTGTAGACCTTTGCTTGCAGCTTTCTCCCTTTGTTTCCCCCCCTCAGGATGATCTGATGAATCATCAGAGTCATCATCAGAGTCATCCTGACCCTTATCTGTCGTACCCTCTGCTCTGCATGAAGCTTCTAGCTTTTTGGGCGGTACTGCACCTGCAGCTATCATCTTTGCGCATAGATCATCGCAGAGGCCAAGGAGTGTATGGACCTCTGCTTCTGTGTTGAAGCGCATTTTGCTGACACTTTTTCTGAAGTCTTTCACGTAGATTGCGTTGGCTGCAGTGAAGGCTGTGATGAGTTCTGTGACCTGGTTGATTACCCCTTGGCCGAGTTCTATGAGCTGAGCTCTGGTCATGTAGTCAGAGGGTTTCATGGCCAGAGTTTCCCTTGTAGTTTGCTCCTGAACTTGCTCGAGGGCCTTCTTCAGATCTTCTGGTGTAAGGGGCGCAAAAGTTGGCGTTTGAGCTGTCTTCAGTTGTTCAAGTAGGGCTTTCACAGAGCTTTGGAAGGCCGATGTAGTGGCTTTCTCGAAGTCAGCAGCAGCAGAGGTGGCAGAGGCTGTAGCAGCTGTTTTCATCTGGGCTAGAGAATTTTGTACCTCTGTGGACAGATTGTCCATTTTAGTGTTCATATTGGTAATGGCCTTTGTGGTAACATCTGCAAAAGAATCAAAAGAGCTTTTCAACTCCTTCAATGTATTGTCCACAGAGGTGATAAGGGTTTGGAACTCATCCCTTGATACATGTGGACTTGGTGTAACCTCTGGGGGAACACATTCGTCCCCAGAGTGAGTCCCTGTTCCTTGGACACCTTCTTTCATCCCTGTTTTGATGTTGAGGACGGAAGGATTTCCCTCTAATCCTTGAGCAGAGGCTTTATCAGCCTCAGACTCTATAGAGGTTCTGTTAAGGACATTGTCCTGATCCACTCCAGAGGTGGGTACAGGAGTATCCTTAAGTTGACTCAGAGACTTGTCTAGAGTCTCTCCGTCCTTGTGCACTCTAAGCTCCTCTGAAGAGCCTATTGGACCTATTTGTGTGTGCGTGTCAGAGGAAACGAATTCCTCTGTAGGGATTTCTGTTGTGATCAAGGGCGATGGATCACGAACTAAGGGTGAGTCCTTCTAAGAGAACTCCCCTGGAATGGTTTCCACGGCTATTAGTGGCACAGAGGTGGAAGGATTTTCCTCTGCCCGGTCAGTTTGGGGTGGGTTCGAGCTGTGCGGCTCTTGTTCAATATTACCTTCTGTTACTAGACTGGCGGTAATAAAAATGTGGGTTGCACTGGGAGTTGGTTGGGATTGAGTGCCTCTACTATTCCAGGCATCTGTGCTGGATTCTTTCTCTGTCGGGCATCCTATCACTTCTTCTCCATCTATTGTCTCAACCTCCTTCTCTTTTCTGTGGCTCACATCACCTACCTCTGTTCTAGCTTCTGGGATTTTACCTAGCGAGTCAAAGCAGGGATGAGTTCCAACCATTTGCTGTACTTGGGGATGATATGAGGACAAATGCCTACGATATTGGTGTAGAGATGCGTAGTTTATCTGATCATCTTCTTCATCAGAATCCACTTCTGAGACTAGGACTGGTGGGGTTTTGGTGGTAGCTTTTGCCTGATCCTCTAGGCTTGCTCTTAGCACATCAAATCCGGGTTGGGTGAAGGGATTCTGTAGTACTTCTAGAGTCGCAGACTGAATATTCTGTGGGGTTTGGTCATCATCATCCAAGTCAGAAGAGATTATGAAGTTTGGAGCTTCTGTTGAATGATGAGATAGAGCTTCTGCAGTCCATCCAGAAGGGTCTAAAGAGTGTGCAATCCCAGGTTGTTGGAGGAAGACAGAAAAATCACCCTGATCTTCTGCATAGTTGATAGGTGAAGGTGATTGCAGAGGTTGGTCTTGGGTTTCTTCGACCATATCTGCTTCCTCTGCGATGGATTGCAGAGGAGTGTGGGGTTTCTTGGATTTCTTCTTGCTCCTCCTTTTCTTTGGTTTGGGGCACCCTTCTCAGAAGACTTATGTTTTCTCTTCTTTTTGTCTTTTGGAGGAGGGGGAGGTGCAGAGGATCCAACTTCTTTTGCATGAGGAGGGGATTTTTGAGCTTCAGCAGCACTGGTTGAAGTGCCCTCTGTAGCTTTCCGTTTCTTGTGGGCTTTCTTCTTCTTCTTGGGAGTGGTGGCAAAGGATTTGCTCTTGGAAGCAGAGGAGAGAATTGAGTTTCGTTTAGCATGAAACTTCTCTTTTACTTATTGATGCTTAGCCAAGGCCACTGCCTATTCCTCATCTGTCATTCGCTCTACTACCCTAGATTCTAAGGGGACTCCTAGACGCGGGGGTGTCACAGGACTCGGTTCTGGAGTCCTATGATCGCGTATGTTTTCTAACTTAAGGGTCTTGTCTGTAGCGTATCCCAGAAGTTCCTTTGGCAGAGGTCTGCAGAATGGGTATTCATCTTCGTGCTCTGTTGGGGTGTTTTTGTTCAGGGGATACATTCTGGCCTTTGGTCCCTCCATTGGCCATTTTTGCAGACGGAGCAGAGGCTCTAGAAGTACACCCAGAATACGCTGATATTGCAGAGGAGGTAGAGCATCGGTCTTGCGTCCTTTGGCCTTCTGGGAGGAGATTCTGCAATCAATGGTGTTAACCATTTCCTGCATCATGATGGTGGCGTAGTCCAGAGGTAGATCATAATATACCCCGTACATAATGGTCATGATTTGGTGAGAAGTTTGGTCTGGACTACCCACTTTTCCTGTTAGGCACCGATTTAGGATGGAGAAGAGCGTGTTCCACAGAGGGGGTAATCGATTTCTTCTGAAATCATTTCTTTTTCTTAGGGTTGTGTTGTACCCCAACATTTCAACAAACCTGCAGAGCTCGGTGTCTGTGGGTTCCTCTGCGTATGCCTTTATCCCTAGAAGACCTCTTGTGGGTAGACTGAACTCAAGTGAGAACATAGTTCTGTTGAACTTAAGTTCAAGGTGCTCGGATTTGTCTAGTTTTGAGATGTAGCCTGTGATCTGTCTATCTTCGGGGTCAAATCTGCTGCTTTGCCAGAATTGATTGAGGTATCTGGCAGGGATTTTATCGACAGTTTTGGTTAATAGGGGGTAAAGGTAATGGTTTTCCAAAATGTGAAGAAGGATGGCATGTGCTTCCCCAAAAGCGGTTTTTGAGGGAACCAGGTAGTAGTTATTGGGTTTTAAGGGAAGAACACTTTCAAAGTGTTCATGTGCGATGAAGTTTAGAAGATGGGTTGTCGGAGCAAAGTCTACTGTGTCGCCGGAGTTATCCTGTTGTAGGTTTCCGGCTATTTCTTGGTTTTGGGAGTTCTCAGAATGAGATGGGGAGTTCACCGGAGCATTGGAGGTTGAAGCCATTGGATTAATCTTGAAGAAAGAGAGTAGAAAATGGAAGTTGCAGGTTATTGCAAGGTTCGCCGGAGAAGATGAAGAGAGTAAGTTCGTAAACGTTTAGAGGTAGTGGTAAGTTGGGTTTTATACTGAAGAGAATGGTAGAATCTGAAGAGGTAAATAGGTGAAAGTGAATAATATTTGGGGTCCGCAATCGAGTACATACGACTAGGTTCAACTTTCCAGGAGAACGTGTGCCATGTACGTCCAATCAAAAGATGCCACGTCCTTGATGTCAGAGCACGATTAGATGGCGTGTGCGGCCCATTAATGCTTGGCGCGTGAGCTTTTCTACTTTCAGAAGACTGTCACTCGCAGTAGATAACCCGTTCTTTTACAGAATTTCCATAAAAGGCCAAGTATCAGAAACGACAGAAGCTCTGTAGTGGAATGAGCTCTGTAGTCTGAAATTTGCCTTTTATATCTTCTGATGCTTGTATCTTTTCCAAAATCGTTTGAAAAATCATTAGAGAGGATCGATAGACCTCTAGTACAAAATTTTCATGTACAGAGGCTTTGAGGCTCTGTTGGAGCCAGCAGAGGCTCTATGAGTGAAAATTTCTCATAACTAAAGATTCATGAGAGATTTTGATCATCAAAAATTTTAATTGTTTTAAACATTGTTTTTAGGACATATTTGGACATTTGTGTCCTGGAAAATTGTTTTGGAAATAGATTTTGTGCGAGACATTTACTTTTAGATTGTCTATGTTGGGCGACAAAGACTTTTTGGTGGAGTGAGCTCTTCCACCAACAGACTTTCTTCCAGTATCTTTGTGTGTGCAATTGTACGTACGAATCTTTAAAGAAGACATTTAAGGTTGATCGACAGAGTTCCAGTATGAAATATGCAGTCATAGAGGATCCGGCTGACAGAAGCTCTATTGAGCTCAGCAGAGGCTCTATGAACTTAAATTTCTCATAAAGGAAGACTCGAAAATCTTTTTGATCATTACTTGATTGGAATGTCCTAAACAGTGTTTCTAGGACATATTTGGAAATTGGTGTCCTAGAAATGTGTTTTCAAAAAGGATTTGTACGAGATACTTACCTTTTGGCTCTCCTTTCTTTTGGCAAAAGTACATGACTTCTGTGGATATGGTTGATGACATCTCTTCTTTAGCTCCCCCTTGAATGATCAATCTCTGTAGATCAGTTCAAGGACTCCTTCTGCTCCCCCTTGACCTATGCTTGGATCAAATGAGATAAGTAGTGCACAATACATAGGTCAAGCTTACCAGAGGTTCTGTGGAGATTGTCAGGTTCTGAACAATCCCACAGAAGCTCTGTTGGTTACAGAACTTTTGATGATTAAGAATTTACATACAAAAGAGTTTAAATATATACATATTTACAAGAGGATCAAATCTTACTTACAGAGGGTTCAACTCATGTTAATCATTCCCAACTTACCCACCAAGAAAAGGAATCTTTTCTCATCTAGTGCCTTGGTGAATAAGTCTGCAAGCTGGTATTCAGTGGACACAAAGTGCATTTCGATTGTGCCATGTTCAACATGATGCTTCAGAAAGTGATAACGAATATCGATATGCTTTGTTTTTTAGTGCTGTACTGGATTGGCAGAGATTGCTATGGCACTTTTGGAATCACAGAGGATGGGAATCTTGTATATGTTGTACCCATAGTCCTTGAGCTGAGTTTTCATCCATAGAACTTGAGAGCAACAGCTAGCAGCATCAACATATTTCGCTTCTGTTGTAGATGTAGACACACAGTTCTGCTTCTTCGAAGTCCAGCTGACTAGTTTACCTCCCAGGAATTGACAACTCCCAGAGGTACTTTTTCGATCGAGCTTGCATCCTCCATAATCTGAATCTGTGTATGCCTTAAGAACAAAACCAGAGTTCTTCGGATACCAGAGCCCAAGATTTTTGGTCCCTTTTAGGTATCTGAAGATTCTCTTTACAACAATATAGTGGGATTCCTTTGGGTTAGCTTGATATCTTGCACAGAGGCATGTGGCATACATTATATCAGTCCTACTTGCGGTTAAGTATAACAGAGACCCAATCATACCTCTGTAGAGCTTGCACTCTACAGATGTGCCATTTGGATATGAGAATAATTTATTTCCAGTTGCCATTGGGGTCTTCATTATAGAGGCATCAGAGAGACTGTATTTTGAAAGTATGTCAGAAACATATTTAGCTTGATTTATAAAAATTCCCTCTGATGATTGTTTTACTTGGAGTCCGAGGAAGAAGGTTAATTCTCCCATCATACTCATTTCAAATTCACTCTGCATGAGTTTTTCAAAATCTTTGCACTGTTGTGCATTTGTAGACCCGAAAATGATGTCATCCACATAAATCTGTACAAGCAGAATCTCATCACCTTTTCTTTTGTAAAACAAAGTAGTATATGTCGTACCCCTGTCGTAATCATTATTGAGAAGAAAGGTTGAAAGTCTTTCGTACCATGCTCTTGGAGCCTGTTTCAGTCCATACAGAGATTTGTCGAGGTAGTACACGTATTTTGGGTATTTGGAGCTTGGTGGCTGCTGGACATATACTTCTTCTTGGATTTCACCATTCATAAAGGCAGATTTTACATCCATTTGAAAGACTTTGAAACCTCTGTGAGCTGCGAAGGCTAAGAAGATTCTTATTGCTTCAAGCCGTGCGACAGGGGCAAAAGTTTCATCGTAATCAATGCCTTCTTCTTGGCGATATCCCTTGGCCACCAATCTTGCTTTGTTTCTAATGACCACCCCATCCTCGTCCTTCTTGTTTCTGAAGACCCATTTTGTCCCTATGGCTTGTTTCCCTCGTGGCAGAGGTAATAGGGTCTATACTTTGTTTCTCTCAAACTGTAGAAGCTCTTCTTGCATAGCATCTACCCAGTTTGGATCATCTAGGGCTTCAGAGATTCTTTTTGGCTCGATCACACTGATAAAATTTGTAAAGAAACAAAAATTAGCAGTGGCTGATCTTGTTTTGACCTTTTCAGAAGGGTCACCGATTATAAGGCTTGAAGGATGGCTTTTCGTCCACTGCGTTTGTGATCCCAGATCTAATCAAGTAACAATGTGTAATTCAAGAACTCTTGATTAAAGATGAGAAAGATACAAGATTTGAATTAAGATCTACTTTCTCTCTCTAACTTCTCTCTCTAGAAAGCCATCCCTCTATATTGCTCGCTTCTCTTCTATGTACGTATGAATGACTTCTACTATGACTACTTCTATTACACACACATTATATACCCCTTGACTTTCCACATTAGTAACTTTGACTTTGACCTTTAAGCCTCTACTTTGACTTTTACAATGCTTTGACCATTTACAATTAAACACTAAATCTTGAATACATTTTATGCACTAACAATCTCCCCCTATGGATTCAAGATTTAAAAATTGATGACGATAGTCTTCAGCTCTTTGTGATCTTCTGATCTTCAATACTTTAAGCACTTTGAACAATCTCCCTCTTCGCTTAGAAGGAAGATCAGTCTTCGAAAAATAGTTCTGAAGAATCTTCAAATAGGCGTTGTCTTCAGAAATCCAATCTGACTACTTTAGTCTTCTACTGGATCTTCAAAATCAAATAATCATCAAAGTCTTGAATTGCAAACTTCACATCTTTGTGGTGTTGGTCAAAGTCTTCAAACAAAACTTCATATATTTGTGTCACTGATCATTGAATCGTTGTAGCACAGATCTTTGCATCTTTTAGCTTTGAAATATATCTTCGGTATTTGAACATGAAATGGCTTTTGAGCTTTAACGGGGTTTTGAGCTTTGAGAAGCTTTGAATATCTTGAACTGCGTATCGCACAAAGCTTGTACGACTAAACCAAATGAATAGTAACTCTCGCACAAAGCTTGTACGACTAAACCAAATGAATTATAACTCTCGCACAAGGCTTGTACGACAGTTATGAATGTTAGTATCGTGCGACAGTTATGAGTTTATGAACACAATATTGTACGGCAGTTATGAGTTTAGTTGCGTACGACAGTTATGAGTTTAGTTGCGTACGACAGTTATGAATCTATGAACACTTCTTCATAAGACAGTTACGAATTTCGAACCCAAAAATCTTCTAAGTGCTCTAAATCACTCAAATCATAACCAAATGATTTGAAACTTTGCAGATCACTTCGTGAACACTATCTGAACACTTCTTGTTCAGATTATACTACCAAAAACACACAAAATCATTACCTTTCGATTCAAAACAGAAAACTTCCAAAAACCTCAAAAAATCACTAATAATCGATCAAATGATGTTCCTTTGATCTAGTATCTTGCATAAACTTGTTAGAAACTCTAAATCGATCACTTATGTGCCAAAAAATACAATCAAATTCCCAATTTTGAAGATTTTTATAAGAAAAATCTCAAAAACTCAAGAACTTCAATTTTCTTAAAAAATTGACAAAAATTTCTTCAAATTGTGCTGATTCGATGCATAATCTGATCTGATTAGGCTCCGATACCACTTGTGATCCCAGATATAATCAAGTAACAATGTGTAATTCAAGAACTCTTCATTAAAGATGAGAAAGATACAAGATTTTGAATTAAGATCTACTTTCTCTCTCTAACTTCTCTCTCTAGAAAGCCATCCCTCTATATTGCTCACTTCTCTTCTATGTATGTATGAATGACTTCTACTATGACTACTTCTATTACACACACATTATATACCCCTTGACTTTCCACATTAGTAACTTTGACTTTGACCTTTAAGCCTCTACTTTGACTTTTACAATGCTTTGACCATTTACAATTAAACACTAAATCTTGAATACATTTTATGCACTAACAGCGTTGTTCTTGGAAGATGGTCATTTGAGTCATCAAGATTAACCTCTGTGGTTGCACACTGCGGTTCTGGTGCAACCTCTGTTGTTGATGGTACTTCTGTGCTTATGCTTGGTTCTTCAGTTTGTGGGAGGATTGGAATGAGAGTTGGAATTTGTTCCTCTGAGGAAGTAGAGACTGAGTCTTCGTTTTCCTCTGGTATTGATTCCTCTGTAGTCGCTGGAGTAGGTATTTCAGGAGCCTCTGTAGTTGAATCCTTAGTTGTATCATCTTCTGTTTGTTCCCCCTCAGCGCGTGCATCTGTATGATTCACAGAAGAGGATGAAGTATTTAATGGACCAGTTAGAGAGATACCTGATTCAGTCTGGTTGGCAGAAGATGGTTCTCCAGAGGCACTGACAGATCCAACAGAGGGATTAATATCATCATGGAACATCTCTTCAAATAGAAGATTTAAGTCTTCTTCTCTTGTTTTTGAGATGCCAGAGGATTCCTTCTTTAGACCGAGTTCTGAACTGATTTGTTCAGAAGTCTTTTGAAAGGAATCGTCAAAAGATACATTGATGCTTTCTACGATGGATCGAGACTTCAGAAGGTACACTCTGTAAGCTTTTGAAGTGGCAGAGTATCCTATGAACTTTCTTTCATCTGCTTTCACCTCAAACTTTCCTCTTGCTTCTCTATCATTTAAGACGAAGCACTTGCATCCAAATACATGAAATAATTTGATGTTTGGTCGCCTTTTGTTGATCAAATGATACTGTGTCTTGATGTGCCTCTTTACTATGGTTGATCGATTTTTGGTGTAGCATGCGATTGATACTGCTTCTGCCCAAAAAGACATTGGTAATGTTAGAGCACTTTGTAGCTATCAAGACAGTATTAATCTTTTGTACTGCATCTTCTCAGTAGAGGCATGGACATGTCATGGCCCTACTATATAAAGAAGATTCCTTTGTTATTTCTATAACACTTTATGCATATGTCATTTTGTAATTTGATGTCAATATATGGATGACAACTTTGCTCTCTAGATTCTCTCTACATTGGATTATGTTTGTTTGCTAGATCTGGGATTTCACATTTGGTATCAGAGCACAAACAGGAAATTCAAGCAGATTCATACCACTTCAGAGATTTTTGACACTGTTCACAATGGTTTCAGATTGATCTTCATATGCTGTTCATCATGATTTCGGACCCATCTTCGATCACTGTTCATCCAGATTTCATATTTTCTGTCATTTTTGATCTGTTGGATTGATATCTTACACCACTGAACTCGTTTTTCATCCCTGATCATCTTTAAAACTAGGATCTTTACCAAATTCTGCACAGAATTCACCATTTTTATGAATTAAGATCTGTTTGTTCGAAAACCTTATTATTACTGATTTTGGATCAAAATTCGATTAATTTGTTCGAATTAGGGTTTGTGATCAACTAGAAAAGTGTGTGAAATCTATTTTCGAACAAATCTGTGCAAATTTCATTGCAATTGATCTAGAACTGAAAAAGTTATGGCAGATTTAGTGATTTTTGGTGTTTAAGTGAGGTGTTAGTGCATAAAATGTATTCAAGATTTAGAGTTTAGTTGTAAATGGTCAAAGCAATGTAAAAGTCAAAGTAGAGGCTTAAAGGTCAAAGTCAAAGTTACTAATGTGGAAAGTCAAGGGGTATATAATGTGTGTGTTATCCCAATTAACAAGTAATGAAATCAAGATCTATCCAAAACTCTGTCCATCTCTCATTAACATCAAGATCAAGTAATACAATGTAGAGAGAAACTTACAGAGAGTTCTAAGGATATGAATATCAAAAGTGTTAGAGAAAATGACCTAAACTAGGCTATTTATACCTAGGCTCACAATTTACAAAATAACCCCTCAACTTGAATACAACATATAAAATTGACACTAACAGTGTGTGTAATAGAAGTAGTCATTGTAGAAGTCTTTCATACGTGTGTATTGAGAGAGAATTGTATTGTGAGAGGGATGACATCTTAGAGAGAGAAGTTAGAGAGAGAAAGTAGATCTCACTCTCAATCTTGTATCTTTCAATATTCTAATGAAGATTCCATGAATTACACATTGTTACTTGATTGATTCTGGGATCACAAGTGGTATCAGAGCCTAATCAGATCAAATTATGCATCGAATCAGCACAATTTGAAGAAATTTTTGTCAATTTTTTAAGAAAATTGAAGTTCTTGAGTTTTTGAGATTTTTCTTATAAAAATCTTCAAAATTCGGAATTTGATTGTACTTTTTGGCACATAAGTGATCGATTTAGAGTTTCTAACAAGTTTATGCAAGATACTAGATCAAAGGAACATCATTTGATCGATTATTGGTGATTTTTCGAGGTTTTTGGAAGTTTTCTGTTTTGAATCGAAAGGTAATGATTTTGTGTGTTTTTGGTAGTATAATCTGAATAAGAAGTGTTCAGATAGTGTTCACGAAGTGATCTGCAAAGTTTCAAATCATTTGGTTATGATTTGAGTGATTTAGAGCATTTAGAAGATTTTTGGGTTCGAAATTCGTAACTGTCTTACGAAGAAGTGTTCATAGATTCATAAATGTCGTACGCAACTAGACTCATAACTGTCGTACAATATTGTGTTCATAAACTCATAACTGTCGCACGATACTAACATTCATAACTGTCGTACAAGCTTTGTGCGAGAGTTACTATTCATTTGGTTTGGTCGTACAAGCTTTGTGCGAGAGTTACTATTCATTTGGTTTAGTCGTACAAGCCTTGTGCGAGAGTTACTATTCATTTGGTATTATCTTACAAGTGTTGTAAGACAGTTGCTATTCATTTGGTCGAAACTGATATATTTTTCTTATTTTTTGCAGGTTTGCCGATTTAAAGTCCAATATTCGCATTAATTGTTCGGAATTAATTTTTGAACGACAAATTTTTATAATTTGTTATTCAAACTTTGATTTTGAAAATTTTTCTGACTTTAATCGATTTTTCTCTGATTATCGTGTGTGCATAATTCTACTTCTCACGAAGTATCTGATAACGATCATTTTTAATCTTTTCAGGTAACAATGCCGTATTTTGATTCCGAAGACGAGATGTACTGCCTTATGCAATTACCTGTTCGTACACGAGACAAAATCAAAGCTTTAGAAAGAAAGGTTGAAGAACTTGAGTTCAACTCAAAAGTTAGTGATGAACAAAAGGCAAAAGGTTTTCAAGAAAAGTTTGAAAATGATAAGTCAATTCTTGAATCTCAATTATCTGAATTGAACAAACAAATCAAAGACCTAGAAACAAAGAATAATGAAAGTGAATTATCTTTGACAAATCTTTCAGATAAGAATTCAGAATTTTTAAACAAAATTGAAAGTTTGGAAAAGAAGCTGTACTTGAGAGATCAAACTGATCAAACAATTTTCATGAACAAGCCAAGACTTGTAAGCAATGTCAACAAGTATTGGGGACTTGGTTACGAAAACCCAAAACATTTGACAAAAGCTATGATTAAAGTACCGACAATGTATAGATTCGAGTGTTTAAGATATGTAAGATATTGGCCTGATTTTGAAATTCCTTGGACTGGTGAAAAGGAAACGCAACTTGAGGAACAAAGAAAAAGATCATTAACAACTCATATACAACTTCCATTCTGCTATACTCGTGAGACGGAGAAGATTCTCAACAATCTAAATAAACCTCTTTCAGATAACTATTTTGACATTTGTGCTACAAAGCCAATCACCGAAAACAAAGTCTTTGAAACGAAGAAATATGTTCCTACATTAGTTCTTGAAGGGAAAATTGTTGAATTGGAAATCTCCCTTGCAGAACAAAGGATCAAATTTGAATTTGAAAATGATCTCCTTTCAACTGTTTATTCAAATAGTTTTAAGGAAATATCTTCTAGTTTCAATGATGAGGTGAACAAGGAGACTGTTAAAATTGAACATGCTTTGATCAAAAAGTTTTCGGTTTCATCAAAAGCCAATTTTGATGCTAAACAAAAGATTGATCATAAATGTCTCCGACTTTCAAAGAAAGTGGCAGATCTTGAGAATATTCTTCTCTCCGAGCATCCTCATTTGGAAAATGAGAAAGTCAACTTTGTAAGTCAAATCAAATTGTTTGAAGATAGGTTGACTGAGTTGTTAAAGACAAAAACTGATCTAGAGATTGTTTTAGAAAATGAAAGAAAGGAATTTGCTTTGAAAAACTGGTTCAATCTTGAGGAAAGCAACTTTCTTACAGA
The DNA here is from genome assembly GCA_033807775.1 of Saussurea involucrata. Taxonomy (NCBI): domain Eukaryota; kingdom Viridiplantae; phylum Streptophyta; class Magnoliopsida; order Asterales; family Asteraceae; genus Saussurea; species Saussurea involucrata. The sequence goes on along the minus strand of CM066317.1, from coordinate 49,176,181 downwards.
ACAAAACTGTGAGCTTTCTCAAAAAGTGATGACATTAGAAAAATATTTGAAAGAAGGAAAACCTAATATAATGTCTGATTTTGAAAATTCTTTCAATCTTGAAAGAGCACAGTTTGAATTTGAGAAAGTAAGTTTTGAAAATGAAAAACATTCTTATGAAATGAAAATAATTGAGCTTTCTCAAGATGTGGATGAGTTAGAAAAAGAATTGGCAAAAGAACGAAAAGAAAATGATTTCAAAAGATGGAATACACCTGAGTCTACTAAGGATTTTGAAGTTCACAATGTCGATTCTGATTATGATTGTGATTTTGTGCCTAATGATCAAGTTTTCGAAACCAAGTCAAAGCCAAAGGATAATGATAAAGGAAAATCTTGTTTATTTGATTTCTCAACGAAGCTTCCGGACCATACTGATTTTATCTTTACAAATGAAAAACCTTCAAGTATTTTTTGTAAAGGTGATTGTTCAAACACAAAGGAACCACCTTTAGAGAAAAGAAAGAAGAGTAAAAAGTCAAAGATAACTCAAGTTCAAAGTTCTCAAGGTTCTAATTCTAAATCTTCTGTTAGTTCAAATACACCTATCTACAAGCCTGTGAAGATGGAATGGAGAGTTAAAGGTACAACACCTTCAAAGAATGATGTTCCAAAATCAATTGCTTCCACATCAAATGCCAAGAAGAACAACACTCCGAAAGGTAAATTTTCTTCTACTAAACCTAATCCTATTCATTCTGCAAATCATCTGATTAGGTTGGCACATAAGAAAATTTGTTGTTCTTACTGTGGATCAAATGATTTTGTGCATAAAGATTATACTTCTTTTTGGTACGGTACTTACAGTATTCCTTCAAAGAGATCTACATCTAACACACTAGGACCCAAGTCCCATTGGGTACCAAAATATGCTTAATCTGTTTTGTAGGTTCATCATGTGTTGTGCTGAATGTTACATATATATCACACACATGACTGAAGACAGAAGAGAAGCGGGGCAAATTTTGAAGAAGTATATGTGCCATTAAGGGGGAGCAAAGAATTAATGGTTTCTAAACATATCAGTTTAGGACCCGTATTTCAAAGAAACAATGGTTTCTAAACACATCAGTTTAGAACCCGGATTTCAAAGAATTAATGGTTTCTAAACATACCAGTTTAGGACCCTTACTTCAAAGAAACATTGGTTTCTAAACACATCAGTTTAGAACCCGGATTTCAAAGAATTAATGGTTTCTAAACATATCAGTTTAGGACCCGCACTTCAACGAGTTTGACTTCTAAACACATCAGTTTAGAACTCGTACTTCATTGTTTTATACTTTGATTGTTTCATATACTAATTGTGTTTCATTAAGATCTTTTGCAGATTTTGAGGGGGAGCTTATCTGGTTGTAAATCAGTCTATCATGATTTGAGGGGGAGCTTAAACGTTTAACTATACGTATCTTCTGAACTTAATCTGAGATTGTTTGAAAGAAGAACGACTTTCAAGCATGAAAAACGTTTTCTTAAATGTTCAAACCACTACTCGATTCTCAAACAGATTTTATAAATTTAGAAGTGTGATTTTAAAGGTTTTTCCTATATATATAGATCTCGGATTGTTACATCATCATTTCTGACCGTGTGTTTCTAAAGATTAATACTTGCGTATTATCTTTTCTATACTTTCAAGTATTCATACACATCGGTTCAGCTTCATATTGACTTTGTTATTACCATGTCTCAAAAAGAAACAATTTTTCGATGGTAATACTCCCGCTTGAATTTTCAAAGTTTGTTGAGCATCATATTCATTTCAGCGTAAGAACTTAAACATTTCATTCAAAGATTGTTTATATTTGTTCATATAAACAAAATATCCAATTCTTTGATACCCTTAACCTTACATGATTATCCTTCATGAATATAATTCATTTTTGATCTGATTGATACATTGTCAGATTCTCAAACAAGTCTTTCGAATTCATTTCATTCTTTCAATATCCTTGTTGTGAGAAATCTTCAAAGATCAAAATGCTCAAATCTTCATGATATTATTCAGGAGCATACATTCTGATGGCAATGTTATCAAATGCCGATATTCTTAATTGTTCAAAATAAACTGTTGAACAACACATCATTTTAGGACAAAATTTCATGGGAATCAGAGTGAGATTTTACAAAACTTCTATGGATCCACGTTAAGCAGTGTTTCCTACCCAAGAAATTATCCTTAAGTGATTGAGGGGTGAGGGGTCGAAATCAAAGAGTGGGGGAGATAACTCATACGGTTGAATATCTCATTGTGCCGAGGTAAAATGTAAATGAGAGTGGGTAGAAGTGAGCGAATTAAAAACAGAAAGAGGGTGTGAGAACAGAGTTAAAAGAATAAGAGAACTCTGCACCAGCCACTTTCTGAGCCGGGCAGCCACATTACTGATTGGTTCACATTCTTTGGTGACCATCATTGAAATAGGCAACTAGCCCATGCTAACTCTTGCATTTAACCCCACCAACCACTCGTTTCTTTCTTTACAAAGAAATGTTTCTTTTTCGAGCTCGTTTCTCTTTTTCCCAATTATTTGTGAAAATGCTTATTAACTCTCGAATTCTCCCTGTATCACAAATCAACCACATCAGGATGGTCCTTTTTCACCTCCAATCATGGTCGTGGAGGCTCCTCTAATAGTGGACGCGATCAGGGTGGTTTAATCCTAGATGTCAGATCTGCGATAATACGGGGCATTTTGCTGAGTGTTTCCAACACCCCTATAATTGGGACGCCACATGCCCTTCAACATATTTAGCCAATTCATTTTCTTCGTCTTGTGTTATCCATCCCAATGTTTCATATTGGTTTCTTGACAGTCGAGCCTCAACACCCGTGACACTATCCACATCTACACTAGACTTCGTTGCCCCTTATCCTCATTTTGATCATGTTGTTGACGCAATAGTACTCTTTTGCCCATATATCATATTGGTTCTTCCACCTTATTTTCATCAATAAAATTACTGGATGTTTTGGTGGTTCCTTAACTAACGTAAAATTTACTCTTATTCAGTAAGTTATTTTCTTATTATCCGGTTGACATTGTGTTTCCTAAACATTCGTTTGCTATCCAGAACGCCAGACAAAATGTACTATTATCCATTAGTCATGACATCATTGCTGGCAAACATGAGAACGAGTTCTATGTTCTACAGGACTTTCATGGCTACCTTACGTTCATAGAACCTAAGGTAGTGGTAGTCGGTGGTGATGATTATGGTGGAAGTGGAGGTGGTCACCGGTGTCCGGAGGTGGTTGGCGATGGCCGCCAGTGGTGGTGGTAGTAGTGGCACCGATATGGAGTAGTGACCTTTAAACCAAATATCATATTAATGTTATATCAAATGATGATAGATTGATTAATTTCTAATTTTGTCAAGCTTTTTTATTATTGTTCCACCTATTTTGATGAAAAAAAAAGTTTTTATCCATTGTCTCACCAAAACATGAAATAATTTCTCCTTTCCCATTTTACGCCAAATATAAAAATGAAACATTGACTTTTATCCCACTTCAGTAATCCCATATACCAAATGCTAACTTAAGGAAATACACCAAATATCACATTGTTTGTTTAATTTTTTCGTCTTACCAACCGAAGGAAAGAAAAAGGAATAAATGAAGAAAATTCAAGTCAATGACAATCACGTCTGGTGTGGGTTTGGGAGGCTAAAAGTCAAACTAAAAGAAAACTACGAAATGAACCCCAAAATATTACAAAAATCATCATAGTCCTGATTCTTATTGGTCTGTCACTCACTTGTGTGTAACACCTCGTAACTTTAGTTTCCTTGTTGTCCAAGTACAAGTTTTTTATTTGTTTATCTACAACTCATTCAAAACAAAACAAAGAAGAGGAAACAAAAAAAAAAAAAAAGAGGAAGGGGAAGAAGGCGCAACGCAAAAAAAAGGTTGGTTTAAGAACATTTGTTGGGTTATTTGATGCTTTTATAAATAATTGGTTTTCAACTTTAAATTTATATTAAACATGTTATGTGTTCGAACACATCTAAAAATGACATTTTATATGGTATCATGGACATGGTTATGTTATAATAAGAAATAAAAGGGTGATGACACATACAAAACCACCGCAACCAAACACAGACAGGAGATAGATAGATAGATAAAACTCCTCTTCCTCTTTTTTCTTGATTTCTGCTCAAATTTCTATTACTTTTCTCCACTCTTAAATCCCTACAACAAAAAGCCGTTTTGGAGTCTTGTTGGTTTTATATTTATTACATATAATTCTTGTTGATCGGTAAGCAATCTTTTGATCCTCTTTTTCTTTTCAGATTTTGATAGATTTCCAATTCTTGATCTTGTTTCTACTTGGGTTTTGATGGGTCTTGAATTTTATTGAAAAAGATCGCAACTTTTTATCTGGGGTTTTGTCGTTTTGAATTGTATTATTGATCTTGTTGGAGTTTTGATTCATTAGGTTTTTGGGTATTTCAAGATTTGTAGGGTTTCAATTGAATCTTGAAATTTCTCATATGGATATCAATTTGTTTGACTTTTCTTGAATTTGAACTTTTAGGGGTTGTTTTTGGATTAATTTTTGTGGGTTTGTGGGGAGACATCGCAGGTTTAGATTGGTGGAGGGCAAATTGAGAAATGTCAAACAATAATAATGCAGCAGCATGTGCAGAAAGGGCAACAAGTGATATGCTGATCGGTCCAGATTGGGCTATAAATATTGAGCTATGTGATCTTATCAATATGGATCCTGGGTATACAACTTATTTTCCCAAATTTTAAATCTAATTTATTTGCAATCTTTTGATGGTTTTAAGCGTGATACTAATATAATAATTTGTATATATATGTTTGAAGTTGTAATCTTCTTTCTGATATATGGTAACAAGGCATAGGTTTTGTTCATGTTATGGACTTGCAATTATAAAATTTACATGTGTTTGCCCCAACGATATGTAGGGTTGTTTGTTTACCTCTTAATAGTTTCATTAAGAGGCAACCTCTGAATAGGTAAGAGGTGATTCTTGTTTGGCAAAAAACTAGTCAGCCTCTTAATGGTTCTAAAACCCTCTGAATGATTTTGTTATATTGGGCTTCCCTTTACAACCATATTTCATTTTGCACTATATCATAAGAGTCTCTTAATCATTCCGACCACTTAATCATTCTACTCCAAACCATTCGGCAACCGGCAAACAACCTAGTAATTTTGTCTTGCAATATGTGCTTGATTTTGCAGGCAAGCAAAAGATGCTCTAAAGATACTGAAGAAGCGCCTTGGGAACAAAAATCCAAAAATACAACTTCTTGCACTTTTCGTAAGTCTTTCATTTCACATGGTGGATGCTCTTATTCATGTTTGATATATTTCTAGTGAAAGCTAACTAATTAAATACGATTTGTGTTCGAGGTTCCAAGGCTCCTATAATTCTTTATTTATTTTGTTCCTTTTCTGTTGCATCTTGAGGACTAGTATAACGTCTAATGGCTCGATAAATTAATATTCTTTAATATATAGGACGTGAGCTAATGATTGTTGACGACATCAATGAAAAGGGATATCAAAACAATGGGAAATATTGACATTATTTGCAGTAACCATTGAATATATGAAAAGTTGTGCACTCATCATACTTTGCACTCTATTTCAAAATCTTAAGTTTGAATCATTTGCATGATATTTATTACTTGTTCTGCAAGGAACCAACATTATTTCAAAATCTTGTTTTTATTCTTGTAACTCCTGAATTAGGTACTGGAAACTCTGAGCAAAAACTGTGGAGAGAATATGTTTCAGCAAATCGTTGAGCGGGACATATTGCACGATATGGTCAAAATTGTAAAGAAAAAGGTGTGGTATTTGACTATTTGTAGTCTTTTATGATATATTTTAATTTGCTTAAAGATACTCTTCATTATTAAATTAACTCGATAATATGATATTGCAGCCTGATTTAAATGTACGAGAAAAGATTCTTATCTTGATAGACACTTGGCAAGAAGCTCTTGGGGGACGTGGGGGAAGGTATCCCCAATACTATGAAGCATACAATGAACTGAAGGTGATTGGTAAATATATTTTGTACTCCGGTGACAGTATGATTTGTAAATGTTTTCTTTTCCAGTTCTTCAGTTTTTTCATCGAATATCAGATAAAAGATTTTATGATATAACTTTTTGATGGTATAAAGTACTACCAAGTTGTTTAGTGAAAGATTTTACGGTGGTTTACAATGTTGAACGGAAAATCAATTAAATTTTCATTTTTTAAATATATTTGCACAAATTTAAAGACCTTTTGCCCATCTTGATGTTCCTTTTTGTCAATATTGTTCGTACTATAGTGTGGAAGCTCAACTATGTAGTTTTAAGGTGTCCCTTTGGATAAATAATGAAGCATTCCTTAATTGTCTTTTACTTGTGAAAAAATGCATGCATGAAACAATGTTAAGGTGGCTTCGCTCAAGGGTTAGGGCAAAGAGAAATTGTATTGGCATCTTATTTTGAATTTATGTAATGTTCGTATAGGGAGGGATTTATTTGAATAATTAATATTTGGAGAATATTTTATTTCTGTTTAATATTATTGTCTTGAATTTTTTCCTTGTTCTCTGTTGGAGTGTTTCTTTTTGGTCAATACCATTGACTATTAAATGATATATGCGAGAATGGAAAGGAAAGAATAGTTTTTATATGGCAACAACCGTATTATTTCCCCAAATGTCACACGTAGTATACGGGATGCGAGAGTTATGTAATTAATGAGCTTGTAAAACGAAAAGCAACCACAATTGTTTTAGTAACATCATGAAGTTTCCATCTACATCTAATATAATTGCGTATACTAATGAAGTTGACAAGTTGGGAACACTAACCAAAGGGGAGTTTTGTTGTTATTAACAGAAAAGTTGTATGTAATCGCTCTTGTATAACAATTTGCATTAGCCTTTTAGATATTTAATAAAAATGGTAGCAAATGATTTGGCTATTAGGCTATTAGCAAATGAATTGTTTTAAAGATGAGATCTTTGAAGGTTTGGCTATTAGCAAATGAATTGTTTTAAAGATAAAGTCTTCTTTATCTCGCAATCACTAGAAAACTACCAACTTTTTGATCTTATGTAGTTATCTTGTTTCTATTTTCTGTTCGTGTTTCTATTATCTTATGGATTCTTATTAACATTTGTTTTTATTGTTGACAGTCTGCAGGAGTAGATTTTCCACCAAGAGAAGAGAACAGCGTCCCACTATTTACACCACCACAATCTCACCCTGTTGTGCACACTACCTCACCTTATGAGGAAGCCGCTATTCAGGCATCCCTTCAGACTGATGCTTCTGGACTCAGGTATTACTTTATCAGCTCCCCCTAGAGGCTTACTGAATAAGCCACTTTCTATATCAAAAGTCATGTGTAGCTTTCCTAATAAGCTGCGAGTCTCTTCAACGTACAAACTAAGGGTTGTAAAAAGTTGACTCATACCAAAACTATATAGTTTTTGGGATTCAAAAACTATCAAGTAGTTTCTAGTAGGATAAGATCAATCTACTTCCCGGTTTCTCTTTGTGTATGAAATTATATGCTAGTTTGATAGAATTATGATGATTGTGTATTGAGAAATGATAATAAATGGATTTACTTTTCCATTAATGCAGCTTGTCAGAAATCGTGAATGCGGAAGGGATAGCAGATGTATTGATGGACATACTTAATGCTTTGGATCCTAAGAATCATGAGGTAACAACTTGCTCACTTATAAAGATAACTATGGAATATTCTGTTAGCGCTCAATGGTTATCTTGTATTTGAACATGTTTATATCCATTGGTTATTAGTCGGTTTTAGGAGTTCAAAGGGCTTTAAAAAATTATACGTATGCAATAATTACATGTAAACTTGAAATTTAAGGGATTATGCATTACTAAACACTAAATAGGCATGGGATCATGTGAGAAGTGTCATTTTTGGTGAGGAGTGTGAGAAGTACTTCTAAGCCGTTAGATCACTTTTAATCAAATACCCTCCCATGAATTGCGGCTTAAAAGGGATTTGATCCGGTGCATCTTATCTCGGTGCATCTCATCCTATGTTCATCCATTTCTCATCCAACGGTTGATAACCACTTCTCACCGGAACCCAACCCACACTAAATATACTTGAATACTTTTTTATAATAGGGTATAGATTGATAGCCTATCTTATTTGTGCCAGGGAGTGAAGGAAGAATTGGTTGTTGACCTTGTTGACCAATGTCGTTCTTACCAAAAACGTGTCATGACCCTTGTAAACACTACATCGTAAGCACCTTCAACTTTTCGGTTTATATAATTCGTTTGCATTTTTTTAGCTATTATAACTTCGGTTTGCACTTCCTTTTCAGAGATGAAGAGCTTCTAGGCAAGGGTTTGGTGTTGAATGATACTTTGATGCATGTTCTTCGTCGCCATGATGACATGGCCACGGGGGTCCCTTCTCACCCGGTTGTTGTGACCACAACACAAGAAACTTCGGTGGCACCTCTTGTGAACGTAACTCATGAGGATGATGAGTCCGATGATGATTTTGGTCAGCTAGCACACCGGTAATTACAATTATCACTAAAATGCCAAGGACGAAAAAGAGCAAAATGCGTCAAAATGCAACAAAGTATGGCTTAGTTCGTGTTTAAGTGTAACGAAGAATCTTTTTTTCTTCCATTTTGACGGGTAACCTGCTAATCTTATAAAACATTTGATGAGGTGGATAATTTTTTACGCAAAAGGTTATGGTGAAGGGGACGATAAACTTGATATCCACGTCATCAAATGTTTACGAGTTTATATCAGCAGGGGACTCGTCAAAATGTGTACAAAATAGGAAATTTTGAAACTTTGTTACATTGATTGAGAAAAAAGAAATTTGCTACACTAATAGGAACTAAGGGCATGTTCACTAAATACATACCGCCTCTGACTGGGTAAGGGGACGGTAAAGTTGACATCCACATCATCAAATGTTACAAAGATCATATGAGCAGTGAAAAGGTCAAAATGTGTACAAAACAGGATGTTTTGTTACAATGAGGAGCAACGAAATGATTTTGCTGCACTAAATAGGAACTCAGGGGCAGTTAACTAAATACTTGGGGACGTTTAATAAACGCTAGCTTGGTAAGTGCTTACTAGGTCATTTATCTTACCGGATGAACATTGCAAGGGCCGATAATCTTTTCCGGTAAGAGCGATGATAAGGATGGGAAGTCTTACCCGGTAAGTGAGGGTGACGATTCTAAATTCTTACCCGGTAAGTGCTTACCGGGTAAATTGTTGCATATGATACCGTTTTGATGGACTATAATTTTACCCGGTAAAGTAATTTAGAGTGTTGAATCTTACCAATAAGCGCTTATTGGGTAAACAGCCCCTTATTATATCTTAGCGGCTAAGAGACGCTTACCCGGTCAAAGATGATCTTTACCAACAATCTTAGGCCTTGTTTGTTTTTTAGAAAAGAACTTTTATTAGCCTCTTATGTCTAATTCGTTAAGAGTTAGGGTCATTCAGACTGTTTTTTTTTTCTCCAAATTTTCAAATCCACTTATGTCTTATTGTCCTCTTATGTGGTCAGAGGTAAACCAATCTCTTATTTGCCTCTTATTGTTCTCAATAAATTAACCTATCATTTCTCTCAATCAATTCACTTGGATTATAATAAAACTCAGTTTACTATAATTATGTGACTGTTCAAATTTAAATTTATATAATTAAATATATTATTATCAATTAAACGTATTCGTTAATGAATGCTCATTTTATGATTTAGATGTGAATTTCGTAATGATGATGCATAAATATGTGATTGTATAAATTTATATATATATATATATATAGGGTTGGGTTCACGTGAGACCAACCTGTTTTCGTGAGACCCGTGAGACCAAGTTTTTACACTTGAAACTTCACAGCAAAAATTCAGCACCACCTCTTATCAATCAGAAGTGAAATAGGACTTCAGACTTCAGCACCTCTTAAAAAAATCAAACGCTACATTACTGTCTCATTGTCTCATTTGCTGAACAAGGATCTTATCCGCTAAGGGTGGTGAGTGGTGACCCTTACCCGGTAAGCCCTTACCGGGGGGCCGTTTTACCTGACGCTGACGCTTATACGGTAAGCGTTTACCGGTAATAGTCAACATCTCACTTGACTTACTGGGTAAGATTTTAGTCCATTAATATGGCATTTTATGCAACTCTTTTATCCGGTAAGCACTTACCGGGTAAGACTTTCGGTCCTTGTCATCGCTTTTACCAGGTAAGATTCTCAATCCTTGTAATGTTTCGATAAGGTAAAGTGAGCCGGTAAGCACTTAATGGCCAAGTGTTTTGTACTAAACGGCCCCTTATATACTATGCTATTTTGATGACCGGGAGTCTTACCTGGTAAGCGCTTACCCAATTTGTGTCGGTTAACGACCCCCAAGGCAAACTTTGTTGCATTTTGCCCACGTTAAATTGTCGACATGATTTGTAACGATGACCAATGAGCTTAAATTGAAATATTACAATTAGATATAAAAATCTGAAAACCGAACGAACTCTTTGTTATTGTTTCAGGTCATCAAGGGATACGTTACAGGGACAAAACCGGAACCAAAACGCTACAAAAACCGAACCATTGCGTGTGGCCCCACTTCTACCTCCTCCACCCGCATCACGCAAACCTATTCATTCCGATTCAGCCACGATGGTTGATTATCTAAGCGGAGACACATACACCTCTGAACGATCTTCCGGAAGCCGCCCATCAACAACTCCACCAATACCTTCATCGGATTACATAAACCCAACTGCATCCCTTCCTGAATCTGATTACATAAACCCAACCGCATCCCTTTTTGCCAATGAACCCGAACCCAAGCCTGCAGACCATGAACCGTTGGCTCCATATGGTGCACCCACCATGGCTCCAGCCGTGTCCATCCCGCCACCGCCTGCAAAACAGAGCCAGAGACAGCAGTTCTTCAACCAGAATCATCATGGTTCACAACATTCTAGCAGCGGCTCGGGTTCGTCTTATGATGGGTTAGTTGGTCAGACTCAGAATCTGTCTATTAACGCTTCGACGCCAACCAAGAAAGAAAAACCGGAAGACGCTTTGTTTAAAGATCTTGTTGATTTTGCGAAAGCGAAGTCGTCACCATCATCGTCTTCTTCGTATCCGAATAGATCGTTTTGAATTGATAAAGTTGTTTGGAGTATAATTTATTAAGTAGTAGTTGATTTGGAGTTGTGGTTAATGAGTAGAGGGATTTGTGGTTGGGAATAAAATGGATTCTTGAACTTGTGGGTTGTTTTGTTATATGCTAGTATTACTTGGTTTTATGAGCCTGTAAATGTGGTTTTCCTTTTTATTTTCTTTGAATTATGTGTCATTGCTTGGGGGTTTGATTTAAAAGAGCGATTTTTTTGGAACCTCGTGCGGTTGTTTTCGTTTGTGCACACTTTGATTAATCTTATTTGGTTTTGGAAAACAGGTAATTGTTATGTTCTTAGGAGGTATTGAAGTCTGAAGTCGGATTTTATTTCTGTTTTTTAAGAGGTAATGTTGAAGTCTGAAACTGAATCAATAAGACTTAAATATGTCAATTGAAGTGAGCATTGATGATGCGTCGTGGCTCACACGATGGTGCGTCGTGGCGTGCGTCTTTTGCAAGTAGTGGTTTTTTTCAAATAAAAATATTTTTTTGGTTTTCTTTTATATTTGTTTTTGCTTTTGTGTTTTTACACTTTTAAGTTCAGATTTTACGCATTTATATATTTATCTACTAATTCATACACATCATGAACTCACGAATAAAACGAAGTTGTAAAATTATCTTTTTAAGTTACGTTTTGAATATTTAATAATCTCTATGATTTTTCTTTTTCTAATATGAATGTAAATTTTTTTAATTGAATAATATGTATATATACCATTTTATATGACATACAAATTTGTCGCCTTATGTCACACTTGAAAAACACTATGCCCTCGTTGAGTCCTGAGGCTTGATCTCGTCGCAACGCTAGGCCACATCTTACGCCATTTTGAACCTTGATTAAGTAAAAAATTTCAAGAACATAGTCTAGAAAGTATTTGAGACTTCAATAATCCTTAGCTAGGAAAGCATTTTTGAATGAAGAACTTAAATGCAACATTTCCTTTTGTATCATCTTGGATAATAACTATGTCGTGACCATAAGAATACCAATATCATCACATTTAATTTACAATAAGTATTCGTAAATGTAAAACTTATCCGAAGAAAGCATCGGTTTAAGAATCGAGTTTGATGATGAAGCATCAATTTAAGAATGGAGTTTGATGACGAAGCATTGGTCATTCACCATGTTCGATCAGTCTTCAATTTTATGGGTTGCATTCACATGTGAATGCATCATTGTATTAAGCGCACTTTCAATTTCTGGCTTCATGTACCCGTGAATGAGACAATATTAAACCTACTTTAGTTTCTAAATTGCATGCACATATGAATGCCCTTCACAATTGTAACTCAATCTTCCACCTCCAAAAACACTTTCAGTTCTTCTCTGACGCCATCTTTTGATTTTCCGGCGGGTAGCAACACATCAAATCTAAAGGTAACTCTCTAAACACCCTATGGTTTGTTTAGATTTGCTTTGAATGTCATTGGATCCGGTAAAGGGTTTTAATTTTAGAGAAAAATTCTTAATACAAGGTGAAGATCTTAGCTAACAGCACAACATGTTCACCACCACACTGGTGCCTGGTGCATTACTTTTCCGCTACATTTGATTGGTTACAAATTTATTTAAACCTTACAGTTTGCAATTTTACTTTCCCTTCTCCCTCTCTCTCTCTCTCTCTCTCTCTCTCTCTCTCTCTCTCTCTCTCTATATATATATATATATATACCGTTTCATGTGAAAACCTATGCTATTTTGAAAACTGTGAAACCCACTTTAACATCATTGATCAAGATGATCTACGGTCATAATGAAATTGGTCTATTTATGTTAATAATTATTTTGTATTATTATTTTTATTACACCGAAAAAGGATTCTGGGTAATTTCATCAACCATTTTGAATAAGGAAACTGAATCAGACGCATGATCTTCGGCTTGATCACTGGAATGATTCGTCTAAAACGAAATAAAAAACTGAAGATCATCTACAAGTATTTTCATCGCGACGAGAGGGAGATGAACCGGAGACTAACGAAAATAAAACGTAGATGAACGAAGATGAAACAGAGATGAACGGAGATGAAACAGAGATGAAACGGATATGAACCGGAGTTGAATCGGAGATGAACGACGATTAAACGGATATGAACCGGAGATGAATCAGAGATGAACGACGATCTGCAGCATGGTTGGGCGAATCCTTCCCTGCGGTACGATTTGTGGAACCCTAGAAGCCTTCGACGAGTCCTTCCTTGCATTTTATGAACTGAAGATGAATCGAAGACCTTCAGTCTGTGACAATCACGGAGCGCCGCCATGAACACCGGATTCTTCGTGTGCTTGGAGTCCACGACGAGTAAGCTTCCTGCGCGTTGCCGCTGCAAACCACCATTAGAGATAACCGTGATCTCCATGAAAATGGTTGTGGATTTCATCAATTCAAAATTAGAAAATTCGGTTTCCCCAATTAATCGGTATCATATCAAAGATAATTACAAAATCATAATTATCAAACATTCCATAATCATCGAATGGATTAGTCAATTGACGAAATTTCCCTCCTAATTAAAAATAGGAAAAAATGATTAAGAAAAAATCTGATTGGTCGGAAGTGGTTTTCTAAGTTTTCAAAGTTAAGGTGGTTTTCATAATATCCCTCCCCTATATATATATATATATATATATATATATATATATATATATATATATGAGATATCAAATGCAAACCACTCTAATTTTGCATTCGTTAAGTTAATGAAATTGGTTTATGAAAATTCTTTTCATGATGAAGTTGTTTCATATGTAAAAATGAAATTGTTTTATGTATTTTCTCATTCTGATGAAAATGTTTCATGTATTTTCTCTTTCTGATGAAAATGTTTCATGTATTTTCTCATTCTTATTAAACTTTTTCATTTTTACATAAAAACACAAATATATGAAACAATTTCATCAAGAATGGAATCATATGAAACAATTTCATATTAACTTAAACAATTTCATTAACTTAACTAATGAAATCAATGGTTTGCACGGTTTGCAGAATTAAGGTGTTTTGCAAATGAAAGTACCCCTATATATATTCCCAATAATTTACAAACGAAACTCTCGCTCTCTCTCTCTCTCTCTCTCTATATATATATATATATATATATATATAAATAGGGAGCGGTTCATTTGAGATATAGTAAATGTATGAGAAATAGAGAAGTAATCTTAGTAATTCATTCAGTCAACATTTGCGGCTTTGACCGAGAAGCAGCGGATAATTCTTCGCGTGGTCTGCACAAGATAGGGGGTAGTTTCGTAAAATACGCGGGACGAGTTCATATATGAATCTGTGTGATTCACATATGAACTATACGTTCATATATGAACATTTGTAATTCACATATGAACTATTTTTAACTAAATCGTATATGAACCTTTGTGATTCATATATGAACATTTGTGATTCATATCATATGAAAATTAGTTTTAGAAGATTTCATATATGGATCACAAAGGTTCATATATGAATCAGTTAATTGGTTCAACTGATTCATATATGAACCTACAATTAATTATTTCATATATGAAACACGAAGGCTCATATATGAATCACAAAGGTTCATATATGGATTAGTTAAAAAGAGTTCATATGTGAATTACATGGGTTCACATATTAACAGATAGTTCATATGTGAATCACGCAAGTTCATATATGAACTCGTCCCGTGTTTTTGTAAAAGTTACGAAACTGCCCTTCTATTTTTGGAACAGCCGTAACTTTTGACCAGTCAAAGCCGCAATTTTGACCAATTAAAGCCGATCTTGACCCAATAAATGACCAAGATTACTTCTCTATTTCTCATATATTTAGGACTTCTCAAATGAACCTAAGACTATATATATATATATATATATATAGGGTAAGGATCAAGGGAGAACCTTGGAAAAAGAAAGAACCGAAGAACCATGAAAAAACGGATGAAAAAATATATCAAAATAGATGTCAAATTAAAGATAATAAAATGATGAATTTTTTGGTGTAATTTGTTTCGCTTAAATTTCTGCCATACTTCGCCAATTTTGAATTTAAAAAATAGAGGGTAAATACTTTATTTATTAAAAAAATTGGTTATAACTACCTTTTAATTCATAACCATTGGATCATCTTAATCTAATGGCTACGATGGGTTCTTCGGTTCTTTCTTTTTTCATTGTTCTCTCTTGATCTCATCCCTATATATATATATATATATATATATATATATATTCTGAATAATTTGCAAATGAAACTACCCCTATATATATATATATATATATATATATATATATATATATATATATATATATATATATATATATATATATAGAACGGTAATAAAATGAGAACCGAAAAAATGTTGAGGACCGTGAGGACTAATCTCAACCATTTAAGGAATTTAATCAAAGGTCATTAATAACAATGGCATTTTGGTAATATTAAAGAGGATTTTTAAAGTTCAAGGGTAGATTTGTAATTTGAGATCTCAAAACCTCCTCCTCCCATCCTCATTTTCTCCCCAATACGATTTACAAAAGCCCATTCCATCAAATCCCTTGAAAGTCAAAATTCTTCGCCACTCAAGAACCAAGAATGAAGAACAATCAAGAAAAGTTCAAGAAAACATCAATCAAGATAACGGAGAACGAAGAACAATTAAGAAAAGTTCAAGAAATCGTCAGTCAAGAGAACGACATTGTGAATCGATTTGATGATGGTGTTCCTTCTTTTCTTCGCCACCCAAACCGTGCTTTATATGGTCTGCAAATCGCACCATCGTGAAGCCATTTTCTTCTTCTTCGGCACCATCGTGATTGATTTGAGATTTTTTATTTCCAGATCCAGATCATTAAGGAATCGGAAGAGCAACGATGGTGGGATTTGGGAACCGGGTCGCTCAAAGAAGGTGTGCGATGGTGAAGAACAAATTATGAAAACATCTTCTTTGGTTGCGATTGATTTGGGCATTTTTGTTTCCAAAAATTCTGTTTGATTTCATGGGTAAAATAACATTAGTGTTTGAGTTCATAAGGTGAAATAACATATAGACTGAAATTACATTTGATTTCATGAGGTGAAATAGATTAGAAGTGAAAATTTGTGTTTGATTTCATGTGGTGAATCTCTGTGTTTCATATGGTGAATCCATTTATTTCATATAGTGAATCCATGTGTTTCATATGGTAAATCCATTATTTCATATGGTGAACATGTGTGTTTCATATGGTGAACATGTGTGATTCATATAGTGAATATGTTTGTTTCATATGTGAATTTTGTTACCAAAATGACCATTATACCCTTTTCATGTGGTGAAACAACATTTAATTAAAACCATAGGACAAAACCAAATTACGGCTTAGATCGGTTTTTACGGTTTTCAATCTTTTTTTGGTTCCCACATGATTTATATATATATATATATATATATAATTCCTAATAATTTTGCAAACTAGGTCAATTGTACAAATCCTACAAACTTATCTTAGTCGTCATTTCTTTTATCAACGATTTTATAGTAAAATGATTGTTATAACTTGATGAAAAGATAATGGAAGGGTAATATTAGAACAAAATATCATTCATATGACTCTTCATTCATCTTCATTGTTCTTCCCCACTCTCGTTTAAATATCCACACACAATATTATTTGAGAGTTTCAAGAAGCATTAAGATGCACACATTGTTTCATATGGGAAATAATAAAGTCCTAATATGGATACAGAAGAGTAATATCCCCATATTGTTTCAAAGATCTGGTTGAGCAAAATGGAGATCGAGATTAGGGTTTCAATTTTTGTTTAAAGCCTTGATATTTGTTTGAATTTGATTTAGGGTTTCATTGTTATTGATTTAGTATCAAAAAGCTTTTAAATGAACATGAATTTGATGTACAAACCCAAAAATCTGTCCCTCATCCCGTGAAATAATGATATTTGTTTCATAGTGAAATTGAACTGGGTTTGTTTTGCACTGAAAATGTTAATCAGTTTTCACCAGTGTTATTGCCCCTATGAACTTTCGTTGTTACAAATCTTTTACCAAAGTTTATAGGTGAAACCAGAAAGTGACAATATTAAGAGACGTTTCATATGTGAAATTTTAGTAATATTTCGTATGTAAAACATAGTAAGAAACCAGAAAGTGACAATATTTGGGGATGTTTCTTATGCCAACTTTGAGTTCGGTTTGTCTAGTAATTCGGGTTCATGTATGCATGCATAATTATCAATATGTGTTTGATTGTGTGAAATATTCACAATCATGGGTTACATAAGGAAGACTTTTTAGATGAGAAAATGTAGGAATGAGTTTAACAATGATTCTTCCTTTTATTTCTCCACGTTTATTTACTGTTAATTTCCACCGCCTGTTCACCAATGAAGGTATGAAACTCGCCTATGAAGTTTTCGCGAGAATTGAATGTCTGGATCATTCAACAATGGAAGGTATTTTTGATTGCATAAACCAATAATGGGGAATGATGAAAATAGTTATTAAAGTAAAGGATAATACTCAATTCGTTAACTTATGAAGCCTGCCAATCATAATTCGTTTCAAAATGGCAACTGAATGAGATATCAATACGTTTAAATGACAAAAATACCATCATTTTTAAAGTTTGTACTAATTAGGTGGTTTGCAAAATAAGGGGACTATATATATACACGCACACAAATACATACGGTTGGTTGGGTTCCGATAGAAAATCAAATTTCTCAGAAGTACTTTGTTAGCGGACGTTCACCTAAGTTAACATGTTTAAATACATTAACATTTTGTTAACATCACATGTTAATATATGTTGATCTTTGTCAAAAAAAACATTATAAATAAAGTTAAAATTTTCATGTTAATTCTTCCTTTTATTTCACACACATGCATGCACACACGCATGCACGTGCACACACAGAGAGAGACTAAAATTTAGGGGATGGGAGAAGCAATCTCAACCACTAGTTTAAATTTTTATTTCCAAAACCTTTTGCATTAATAATTTTTCATCCAATTTTTCGCCTCAAAATTATTGGCGAGTTTACAATCCAGAAATCAAATTAAGGGACTGTTCGTTTGTGGCTTAATGAATGTATGGTAGATATGGTTAATTCGCACAACCATATCTAGGTGTTCGGAACCGGCTTATCGGTCAGCCCAGGGCTGAGTTGGTTAGCTAGAAAAATAGAGTCCTTTGTATTCAGCCATGTATACACCTTTTATTCATTTTTTACCCTTCACCCTTTATTATCTTCATCCCAATTTAACCTGTGCCTCCTCCACAAACATCTTAGATATGCGATTCCAATCAGACCTGCTTCCTCCTCCACAAGCATCAGACTTGTCGCCGATCATCTGCTGCCTCCTCCCCGTTGCCGACCATGGCTTCCCCCCGGTTACAACCAAGACCCGTTGTAAATAAAGCAACCCAAACTGACCAACAAAGATCCGTTACAACCAAAACCCATTGTAAAGAAAGAAACCCTCGAAAGCCCTTTCCTAATGTGATAATCGACGGTTCCGGAGTTCCGGGAGCTGCAGGAGAAGTTCGCCAGAAAATATGTATCGGATGTACGCCATTTTTATCTATTTTTTTTCTTTCTCTACACATATAGTGATACACTCCTACGCCCTAGCTAAAACGGGTGATGTGTTGTGTTTTTCATATGGTATATTTCGATGTTATGCCGTGGTGATTGCGGTTTTTGTGATTGTTGCGGAGACAGAGTGGTCGTTCATCATCAAGTTCTGGAAGCTTGTCTCTTGTTTTATGCAAATATTCATTTTCGTTTTACTTGCCTACAATTATGACGTAGTGTATACATCATCTTTGGAAGGTTACTCTCTGAAATATCGTAATATTAGAACTTCAACCAAAAGTTCAACCAATAGTCAACCATCCACTCATTGCATAATACCATACCCAAAAAATATCACTATGGCATGGTATTACTTTAAATTGATATTTTTTATAATTATAAGTTGTTTATTTAATATTTTTATTAATAGTTGTTTTATTCAGACAAAAATAAAGATTGGGGGTAAAATGGTCATTTTTGACATTCAAACTGTTTATTCAGCACAACAACCGAACAACAACTTATTTGTTAACACCCAGACAACTATATCTATATAGACAGTTATATCCATACAGGTCTTTACGGAAAACAAACCGAACATCACCTAAATCTCATTTGTCTAAATCTCATATGTAAATACAAACATCAATGTTCTTCATTGGTCGTTTGAAATGTAACCATACGTAAAAGATCTCAACAAACCATTATCAGTCAACGATAATCATGTGTATATTGGTTCATATGTGAATATGTGAATCGTAACATTGATTCACATGTGGATATTAATCATAACTGTACGTGAATTAGTTTAAAACTTATAACAAGATTATTAACCAGGTTAATATTCATATGTGAACATGTGAATCCTAACATAGATTCACATAACTTGTACGTGAATCAATTTACAACTTATAATCGAGATTCTACATCAGTTTAAGATCATATGTAAATCTTAAATATATTGTTGATCCAAACTCTTCCAGTGATTTGACAAAAAAATCCTCATACTTAGTGAAAATTACTTTAAGCTGTTTTATTTGTAAGTTTCAGTTGCAACGATCATATGCTGAGCCTGTTCTGTGATCGCTGCATTATTAAATGTAATCAGTAAATGTAAGTAATTCTTGAAGACAAGCCTCACGCTAAAAGAACTCTCAACTGAAGTCGAAGATCAAGCTGATGATAAAGACAAGTCTACTCATAATCTGAAGCGGTATTCAGTGAAACCAAGACAAGTCTACAACATGTGACAAATCAGATCAAAACTCAACGATAGCTGAAGATATTCCTCAATTCAAGCTGATCAAGAGTCTTGTTCTGCAAGATTTGTTTGTCTTACCCTTTTGCAAAAATAGTACAAAGGTACAAAAGCAAACAGTGCTTTTTTCTATCTCCATACAAACCTTTATCTGTTCCACTGTTCACATGCGCCCAAAAGCATGGTTTGAACAAAAGTTAAAAGCATGCTTCCAATACCTTTTGACACGTAGATTATACCTTCTGACTTTCATTAAATGCATATAGTATAAATATAAGTGAATATCATCCTCTCCAAGGATCCTCCCTTCCGCCTATGAATAAATCTTTTCTTCAAACCTCTTCTCTCTTATTCTTCTTTTCTTGTGCAAAGAACTTAGTTATTCTCATAGATTGTTTAGATTAGCATTACCTTTTCTGTTTCCGCAACAATCTGTAATTATGTTTTTGATATATCAATAATCAATAAAAAATATTAAAAAGTACAATTTGTGTGTTTGTATTAACCCCCTCCTTCTACAAATATAAACCCTTGTAGAACCCATTCGGGACAAACAAGTGGTACCAGGGCAGTGTTTCTTAAACTAAGAATCTTGCTGATCTCTTGTTATTCTTGATATGGCACTAAAAACAATCACTAACTACTATGACAATGGTTCTCTTGCAAAACCACCACGATTTAGTAGAGACAACTTTGCTCTATAGAAAAATCGTATAACCCTCTTTATAGAAGGTGTGGATCCATCTATTCCTCACTATGTAGAAAATGGACCGTGTGTTCCATTTGTTCTCGTTGTTGTTATTCCTGCTACAACTACTATTGAAGTCATCCCTAAAAAAGAGGTAGCAAAACAAGTCCACCAATGGACTGATAAAGATAAGAAGAAAGTGGCTATAGATGATAAAGCTAGGACCATCATTGCAATGGTACTCCTGACGAGGTATATCATTTTTTTATGAACCTCAAGACCTCTAAAGCCACATGGGACACACTTTGTGTCCAATATGAAGGTACTACTGAAGTACAAGAAACCAGAGAGATAAACCTGGTAAGACAATATGAAAGTTCCATTTGTGGTGAAAATGAATCTTCGTCTGAAGTACACCATTGCTTTAACTGCTTATTAGTTGACTTAAGGACCGTTGGTTGGGAATATCCCAACTCTAAAACTCTGACAAAGTGTCTTACATGTCTCCTAGAAAGCTAGGACATTTATTCAATATGTCTTAAGTTGGCTAAAGACCTAAAAACTCTTTCTCTCATCACTCTTTATGGTATACTGCTCAATCATGAGCAATCTCGTCAATTAAAGAAGAATCTTGTAAAAGATTCAAAAGACTCACAAAGCACCCTTATTGCTTTAGTCTATTTAGAGATTGTCCCATATCAGCGCTCACCTACTCTCACTATCACTGACTTAGATCCTAACTGTGAGGACTTATTAGATGTTGACCTTTCAGAGTTTAGTTTCTAGCACTCTTGACAAACTTCTTGAGGAGATTTGCAAGAAAGAGCAACTTCAGGAGAAATAAGCCTCTTGCTATTGTTGATAAGCACACATCAACTCTGGTTGACAAAGTTTCAGCTACTTTTTTTAACTGTGAACGAAAAGGACACTTCGCTAGTGAATGCAGGTCCAAGAAATTGTAAAACCTTCTTTTTCAACCAAGTCAAAAGATGACAAATACCAGAAGCTTAAAGAGAAATACCTAAAGCTGAAAGACTACAAGCGTAAAGGGAAAGGACTTGTCGCTGAAGAACATGACTAGGTTGAATCAGATAATGAATCAATCTTAGATGACAACGATGCGAATTATATTTGTCTCATGGCCAAGATCCAATAAGTAAAGGATGAAACATCTGAAGTTTCATCCTGCTCCACTCAAACTTCTCAGGTATCAACCCTTACTAATCCTGTCCTCATCGAAGCTGATAGACGGCTCGTTATAAATTCGCTGACTGTTGACCTTTACAATGATTTAAATGGAAAAGCACAAGATGAAAAACAAAACATGGACTTAACTGAACAACTTGAGAAATGTCATCTAAAAATTCAAGAACTAACTAAGATTGAAAAAAGTTAAAAGATCAAGTCATTATAAACGAAATAATCAACATTGAACGCAAACAAGTTGTAGCTGAGTTGAAAGCTAATAAGGACACTGTTGAAGGATGGTGTAAGTTCTCAGCAAAGATAAATGAGATAATAGGTGCTCAGATACCTACTCAGGTTAAGAGTTGTCTTGGAAATGAAACTGCTAAAGATGATCCAGAGAGAGATTGTCCCATGCTCAAATTCGGAATGTTCGTCTCTTCTATCCCTGACACCTCATCATCTTAGTGCTCTTCCTTATCAACCCCTATCACTGAGGAAACTCTTAAGAGTTCTAAGTGCATGGAAAAAGGCAAATTTATTTATGTTAGGATCCAAGCGCTCCCCACTACGCCAAAAGCAATTGATGATGGAGATGGCACAACTTATTTCCATATAGCATAGCAACCAACACCATGTTTCAATATAGGAAGATGCTGGTCAATGACCCAACAATCCCCCCCCCCCCCAGCATCTACCAACACTAACAAGATCTTCGCTAGAAGATAATGGCTGCACAACATGCATTTGGCATTAATATGCACTCCATGGGGTTCGATCCCGTGACCTGCTCTGATACCACATGTTAGGATCCAAGCGCTTACCCACTACGCCAAAAGCAATTGTTGTTGGAGAAGGCAAAACTTATTTACATATAACGTAGCAGCCAGCGCCACGTTTCGATTTAGGAAGATGCTGGTCAATGACCCAACAATTTCCACTACTCCTGAAAGGACAAACAAGGTGCCTAATCTGAAGAAGACCTTTTCTAAACCTTCAGCAAGTCAACCCTCAAACTCTGCAACCAAGATCTCTGGACTTGTTCAGAGACCTACACCTAGACTGAAGGTTGACCTAAAACCAAAGAAATCAGAAGATTTGAAAGTTCCTCTAAAATCTGATTGCTAGTAAATCTTATCACTGTGGACTTACTGCTCACATTGCTAGTAAGTGCCCCAACGCCACAAATGCTGAGAAATCATCCAGAGTGAAGATGATTGCTAAAGGTTATGAGAAACTTGCCAAAGTGAAAATACCACAAAAGTTAAGAAATTAGCTAAGGTGAATATTGCCACTAAAGTTGAGTCATCAGATGAAATGAAGGACGTTGAAACTTCCATCTCCACTAACATCTCTTGACCCATTATAAAATGGATACCAATTCAAAATTAATCTTCCTTATGATTGCATGACCTGAAGGGTATCTGGTATCTCGACAGCGTATGCTCTAGACACATGACTGGAAACAAGTCCCTGCTAACTAAATACATGGAAGAGAAAGGTCCATCAGTGACCTTTAGTAGTGTAGATCCCAGATTTTGCAATAACGATTCAATAATCAAAGAATAACAATCAAACAATGATCAAAAGTATGTCATCCAATATATTGAAGATCAGAGAGTTTTTATAGTTTAAGCGTACGGCTATGAAAGATAATAGGATGATTAACCCAAAACAATAAGAGAAATTAACTATTTAAACCCTCTTGGGGTATTTACAATTTCAGCCCATAACTTTAAGACAATTACATTTTTCACCCCAACAATCTCCCTCTTTGGCTTAAAGTTTGGAACCAGCGTCTTTAGCAATTGGCATCATGGTTTGATCGGTCGGTTTCTCGAACATAATCCCATATAAGTCTCGATTCTTCTCATCGCTTTTCTGAACTCAATGCGATCGTTATGTTCTTCAAGGGCTCTAATCATCAGATTTCTTCGGGTTAATGGCATTTGAAAACCAACAACTACGCTTTCGTTTCTCTAATGAATCTTCTCGAGTTGCAGTCGGATCGCCTTCACAGTACCGTTAGAATATTTGGCAATCTCGGAGAAGCTCAGAAATCGTTTCTCATTCAGTTGATTTCTGTAGATCACACCAAATTCAGGTTCATTCAGAATGGTGTATAACGGGTAGTCATCGATGTTAGATAGCTGGTTGTTCGGCCTTCACACGTTTATGATCGGTTGGTGGCTTTCCAGTGCAAGCTGAAAATCAAAAACGTTTTAGTAGAGGTATTGGCGATGCATGAAACGTTTGATGACGTTTAGGGCTATCTAGAGGTTGTATTTGTGGATCTGGAGGTTTTGGAAATGATGATACATAAATTCGAAGTAATCAATCCTCAAATGCTGAAAATCAGCCTTAGTGAACGTGTACAACTGTCCGTTCTTTGTCATTACCATGAATTCTGGATACCAGTTCTTGTAGAACAATTAGGCCACAACTTCGCTAACTTAACCAATCTGGCTCCTTGAATAAACGTACTCCTTCCGTTGTGCTTTTTCTTTAAGCAGGAACATATACTCGATCTTGAATTCCTCAGATTCTGTACCCATACCAGAACTGCATACGGATCAAGTCTACGGATGCGGTGAGCGAATAACCATCTCTCAATCTCTTCAAGGAAAGCTACTTTGAGTCTGACAATCTGATGCTTTCTTTCAGCTTCACTAATATCTGGTTTTTTAGTGTTTGATTGACCAGCTTGATCAGTGTTTGAAAGACCGACTTGATCAGGGTTAGGTTGAGCAGTTTGAGAAACCGACGGTTGAGGTTGAGTGAATGGTGGTGGAACTGGAGTGGTTGAAGTCTGATGCGCATGAGTAGATACCTGAGATGTGATGGGGCTGATCTGAATGTCATCCGATGTTTTAGCACCCAAAACATCATCAAGAAACGTATCGTGTTGCTCTTTGTACCACACAGCCCTTGCAACGACGTCTTTGTCGTCCTCGGTTCAGGAAATTTTGACTCTGAATCAGACACGATGATTAGGGGTTCGGGTAGTCCTTTGACCAGGAAGAATTTGTCAAAATCGAGGTCATCATCGTCTGAGGGAATGTCAATCACTTTTATTTTTGTTTCCATGATCAGCCTGATTTCCTTTTCATTGAGCTCGGGCTTTTCAATTGGTGGATCAACATTCGGATCAACATATAACACGATCTGCCGGTTGCTTTCTTCACCATAATCCCCTGATTCAAACATCTGAGAGACTTTCTCAGAAGTATCATCATCGGCGACTTGATTTTCGACGTTCTCTGTAGTAGCCTCGACAGTGGCCTCACTCTGTACTTTTTTGTAAAGACCGTATCCAGGTATGTAATTTTTTTTAGTCTTAATTATTTTCTTTTAAGTTCGAGTATTGTGGTTTCCGTAAGCGGGGTTAGTCGAGTTGGGTCAAATCGTTAAGTATCGGAATTTTTTGGCCTTTTGCAAAAGTGTGGATAGTTGAGGGGCCAATCTTGAAAACTTGAGGATTCTTGCATGAGGATCGGCCATAAGTGACCGACCCCCTTCTCCTTTCATTTGGATTCAGCCGCACGCAAAGAAAGAAAAAAAAAGGGGAAACCCTACTACCTGCTCCTTCTCGCTAACCACCGTCGAACCTTCCCAAAACCGCAGCTGCCGCCGGTGTGCTTTTTGCCGGCGAGAGTGAGAGAGAGTTTCAGCGAGAGAGGGAGAGATCGAGAGAAAAGGAGGTGCCGGAGTTTAGTGCCGCTGCTGTGTCGTTATCGCCGAGGTAAGACTCTCTTCTCGTTGTTTCCTTCTTTCGTTGTCGCCGAAGCATCTCAAGACCATCGCCGCCGCCGCAGCCGTGGCTGCCGGCGGTGTGCGCCGCCGCCGTGCGCCACCAGTCCGGTGGCTGTGGCGGGCGGGGCTGTCCAGATTAGTTCGAGGGTGGGTGGGTGCTTGTGGCTCGTATATCGTTTGTGGGATCGTCCCTTGCATCGTCGTTTTCTTTTAGTACCGAATCGTCGCCGCCGGAGACCACCACTGTCGGAGGTGGCAGTGGGTGGTGCGCGGTCGAGTCCAGACCCTAGTCACCATGGAACTCTAACCCGTGACCTGATCGCGTAAACCCGAATCGAATAAACCTTGAACCGTTTTCATAAATCGTCATTTTATGTGAAAAACGTCCTTTTCTGCCACTGTCTTGCGTTAACCATAACTTTTTCTCCGTAGCTCGGTTTGAGGCGAAACTGGTGCCCA
This sequence comes from Saussurea involucrata, assembly GCA_033807775.1. Taxonomy (NCBI): domain Eukaryota; kingdom Viridiplantae; phylum Streptophyta; class Magnoliopsida; order Asterales; family Asteraceae; genus Saussurea; species Saussurea involucrata. Next base: position 49,150,025 of record CM066317.1, on the reverse strand, counting down.
CGGTTCACGTTCTGGGTCGGGCACATTTTCCGTGTTTTAGCGGAAATCTGGTTCGGCCTTTAGCTAGGTGAAAAAGTGGTCGTTTTTACAGCAGTTCGTCATTTTATGTAAAAAAACTGCAGTTTCTGTCCCTGTCTTGCGTTAGCCGTAACTCTTTACTCGTAACTCGGATTAGGGTGATTTCGGTGCCAAAAGTTCCCTTTTTGAGTCTATAAACTTTTTTGTGTTTTGTGCAAAATCCAGTTCGGAGCGTAACTTAGGCCAAATCGTCGTTTTATACTGATAAGTGCTGTTTTTCGCTGTTCTGCGGGCTGATCTTATAAAATCCGTATTTAATTGTAGAAAAATCGTTAGGAGGCGTATTATATGTCCTTGGAACCCTAACTCAGAGGACTTTCTGGTAATGAATTAATATTGGGATTTTTCTGGGTTTAAAGGGGTCGAAACAGGTCCCGAACAGACCTGTTTTGTGAGAACGGAAATTGGTTTTAGTGACGGTTTAAGCGTGTATCGTGTCATAGGGTCCGGGTCTCGTATTGACACGTTTTAACATGCGTTTAGATGCTGGGAAGTGACCGTAACTGTGAAGCTTGATTTGTGTTGTTAAGCTAGGCGCGCATTTGAGGTGAGTTCTCTCACTATATCTAATAATAGTTGTTTTATCATTGCTGTAGTACGTGTGTGGTAGCTTTATGTGATTGTGTTGTGGAACTAGATAGTGGGGTGTCTAGTTGATACTATGTTGCCATGTTAACTCGGTGGGACCGAGGGTCCGGCGGGGCCGGAGGTTTTATACGCGGGTGGCGTAGAGACTCGGTGGGACCGAGGGTCTGGCGGGGCCGGAGGTTTTATACGCGGGTGGCGTAGATACTCGGTGGGACCGGGGATACGGCGGGGCCGAAGATGTTATCATGTGGTCGGTGGGACCGACTTGTGCCTTTTAGGCGGGTGGTTGTGGATATACATGTTTATGATTTGTTCGTAGACCTGTATGATCGTTTATGTGTCACTATCTGTTTTAGGGGTAGTGTGGAATAACTGTATTATTTATGGTGTTTGAATTCACTAAGCTTCGTGCTTACCCTTTCCCAATAGTTTGTGGTTTCAGGTACGGGCGGCTCCAAGGCGGGACGAGTACACACTGGCGCGCGAGGAGAGATGGTTGCTTTATGATTTTAATAATTAAACGTTTATTCCGCTGGTTTCATTTTATAAAGATATTAATTATGTGTTGGCAAACGAAACGTTGGGATCATTTAATGAGTTGTTGTAAATGAAATGTTTATCTTAAAAATTTAAATTTGCTTGTAATTTTTGGGACGTTACAACTTGGTATCAGAGCACGGCTTGAGTGAATCAAACGCATTTCGGTGTGTTTGATCTCAAGTTTGCGGCTATAAAAATTTTCTTTAAGTTTTTGGGAAATAAAACGAAGGAAAGATCCGTTTGAGAAACGGTGATCGGAGGCGCAGTGTGTACAGTCAGCCGGAGCCAAAGGGGAAAGGTACAGTACTTAGTGTTTTATTGCTTTCTAGATCATAGAGTATGCATGCTAGATTGCCTGTTGTGGACACTATGCTGTATGTTGAACTACTTGCTATTAAGAATTTATGCTAATTATGATAGGTTACTAAGTGGATGCCCTCTAGGTTGTATGCAGTAAGAGATTTATAGCCTTAGAATATTCGATTTAGTTCTATTGCGCAGCTCTTGTTTGAGTCCAACCGTTCTAGGATAGAGTCTTGTATTCAACTGTCTATTTATTTCGCACTGCATATAATCGGGTATTCGCGAGGTCACCCATTATAATTAGTAGGGATTCGGTAGTAGCAAGGGTAGTGGGATAAGAGGAAGTTCCTAGAGAGCTGGGAAGGGTGTTTATGTATGAGTACGTGTGCTAGATTGCTTTCTAGAACATAGGAGTATGTATGCTAAATTGCTTGGTGCTTATTACACTGTATTGCATGTCTGCTGCTTGCTATTAGGGATTTGGCAGTAGCAAGGGTAGTGGTTTGGATGGAATTCCTAGGGAGCTAGGAAGAGTGTGTACATATGCCGGTGCGGGCATATGTGTATAGTTTCGGCGAGAAACTACTTGGACCCCTTGGGATGGAGCTCGTAACGGGCGATGATAGGTGTGGATGGTAGTAGTAGAGCTCCTACTACCGGAAGCACAGGATCAATGCTCGAGTCGGGGAAGTCACGAGGAATCCAAGGAGTTGAGCGTGAGTGTTGTTAGTATGAGTTATTATGTGCTAATAACGCGTTGTATTGTCTACCCAGAATAGCCATCACAAGGAGGAACAACTATAGTAAACCTACTAGTACAGGTGTGTACTCGAAGTGTTTTAAGGTGATGATCGTTGGGGGTAGTGATGAAGGTCCTAAACTAGTAGTCGTTGGAATAGAAAGACGATTCTAATATTAGTCACTTGGAGTGACGATAAGGATGATATTTGTTGTAAGCAGATCATTTCGGGCCAAGATGGAAGATTGTGCTAGGGTCATAGGCTCATAGAGCCGACTTTGATTTGAGGAAAACCCGTAAGATGATTTGAGGTGATTTCCCAACTTGCATGAAGAGGTTTAAATGTCTGGATGAGAATAGTAGACCGGAGAGTTTCAGAGTAGTAGGGGTCGAGACGTTGAATGCCGAATGAGTCATGCACGAAGTTATTTTGAAAATAAGATTGCATTAACTAATTTTTGTGTCTCCAATCCTTATATGGATTGTGCTTTGGAATTTTGGGAAATGTTTAGCAAACACACAAGATGTCGAATTATGGTTTTGAAAGTGCATGAAACCTTTTTATAACGAGAGTTACAAATTTTGTTGGTGATTTGTTTAAAATGAGTTTGGAATTCTTGTGTCGCTTAACTTTTCTTTCGAGAGTTTGTGTCACTAAGTATTTTATTGCAAATAGTTCAGTGTGTGGATTGATTCATGCGTGACATAAGTGGTGCATGGAGGAATTTTGGTAACATTTCATAAGGAGTTGTTTAGTGCGCTTTTCAGTCAGCTAAAGGTTTTATTGACATTTCGATGAAAATGCGATTTATCGACTTAGGGGTATGCATACTGGGGTAACCTTCGTTCTCGACATTTTGATAAACGAGTCGTGCATGAAAATGTTTTAGTTCCTTTTTGTCGAAATGAAAGACCATTTGATCCAAGGAGTGTTTTAATGTTGTGAACATCATGCATACGATTACAATGTTATATTTTGGAAATATAAATGCGTAGATTTTTGACATTCGGTTAATTTAGAATTACCGATCATTTCTTTTTGGAAGTTAAAAACTTTTGCTTTGGAGGAAACGAGTATTTTGAGCATTTTCGATAAATACATTTTTAAACTATAATGTTTTGACGTTATATGTCCCAAGTACGAAACTTGAGGAAGTGTTACAAGCTTGCATGTCTGCCCCCAGTTTGAGATTTTATGAGGTTTTAGTCGATATTTCCAATTAATAGAAGCGGACTGGTTTCTGTCTTCAAGTTTGAAACTTACACGAGACAGTTGTGTTTTAACAAAAATATATTCGTAAACCGTGTCATCGTTTTGTGTGATTAGCTGACGCGCGGAAAATTTGTGGCGAACCCTGTGCCACGTCATTTTTATGATTAAAAAGAAGAATTTTTGAATCAAATGTCGTGAAACTTATTTTGAATTATGTGCACACCTTTGTCGCACCCTGTTTAAGGTCAAGCGGTTACTTTAAGTGCACGTCATGAGTCAATCCATACTGGAATCGAGGCGGTTCATTTTAAAGAAATTATTTATTACGCTTGCTTTTGTGTGAGTAAACTGAACTGCAATGGAACGATTTTCAACATGATTTTCCTATGTGGGACGAGCGTGTCCAGTTTTGCGTAACTATCGATCAGGTAATAGTAGTTTTATTACATACGATCTTCTGAGATGAAAATCCTGATGTTGAAAATATTTGTAAATGATTTTATAAACCATTTGGGAAATGTGCTTTTAAGTGTCTTGTGTCATTTCGAGAATTTTTAGGGTGTGAGTCCTTTTGGAAAACTCTTTTGTTTAACCCGTGTTGAGTCTGAGACTAAGGTTGATTTCAGAGTATTGCTTGCTTAAACTTTGTTTAAACGCATTTTCCGACCTATGGGTCTAGCAAGCGTGGAGCATTTTGCTCGGTTTTGACTTGGAGTTAGTCATGGGCCAATTGCTCGGTTTTAATGGCTCAATGTGGAGTCTAGTTGATGAGTTGTTTTTGTCGCACCGTTTGGCATTCTTTGCACGTTGAGTGTTTACATGTTTGGGTGAGTGAGTCATTCCGAAATAGGCATGTTGTTGGTAGGCTGTTTGCTTTGGATCCTTAGACACGTTAGTCAGTCGTTGGTAATGGTCGGTTGGGTATCTCGGGGTGGGACCCCGGTATTCATGTGTTTTAACCTAGACTTTCCAGTAGGTACTAGGAGGATATAGTTGTGGGCACTTACCTGGGAGGTAGTTCCGGTGTACTGGGTCTTGAGGCGTTACCTGGGAGGTAGACGTCAAGGTGTATCCTCGATATGGTGTGACTTGGCTTCGTAGAGCAAGTGTGGATGATACGTCGACGGTGGAAGGTAGATATTCCACGCGCGTTAGTACTGTAGGCCGAATAGTATCGGTTAAGGGATTGATGCCCTTTGTTATTAAGAGAATAAATGCGCATCAACCATTTTGAGGTAGGTGGTATATATAGGTGTCGACTTTTGGGCTTGAGGCCAAACACCTTTAGTATAATCGGAGAGTTGTAGCCGATTTTAAGATAATCATGGTGACGATAGTAGTAACCCTGAAATGATCACTTGTGATGGATGGTTATGGTGGAATGACCTACGTGTGTGTTAGTTGATTTGGTTGTGGGGGATATCTATTTGTGTTAGTGTCTAGGATAATACCACGCTTATGTGAGTTATTGTAATCGGTTGGACCGATGTTCGGCGGGTGGCCGATGTGAGTTATTGTAATCGGTTGGACCGATGTTCGGCGGGTGGCCGATGTTTGTTATTGTAATCGGTTGGACCGATGTTCGGCGGGTGGCCGACGTTTGTTATTGTAATCGGTTGGACCGATGTTCGGCGGGTGGCCGACGTTTGTTATTGTAATCGGTTGGACCGATGTTCGGCGGGTGGCCGACGTTTGTTATTGTAATCGGTTGGACCGATGTTCGGCGGGTGGCCGATGTTTGTTATTGTAATCGGTTGGACCGATGTTCGGCAGGGGGTCGATGTTTTGTTAATATAAGTTATTGAAAATCTTTGGAGTCTATTAGAATTCGTAGAAGTTAATCGTCAATTAATGATGGGAGGGATCGTAATCGAGTATCCTGTGGAGTATACTGGTGAGCAGCTTTAGAGTGGTTAGAGCTTGAGATTTGACTCGGGATGTATGGGATATCTAAGGTTGGGGGATGTTGGGAACTGAAGATATGCCAAGTATGGTTAGTACTGCTAAGTCTACATTACTACTGCCAGTTCTTCGTTACTACTGCTGGGCAAGATTACTACTGCTAGACGAAGTTAGTACTGCTAGTCAAGATTACTACTGCTAGAAGAAGTTACTACTGCTAGAAGAAGTTACTACTGCTAGAAGAAGTTACTACTGCTAGAAGAAGTTACTACTGCTAGAAGAAGTTACTACTGCTAGACATGATTAGTACTGCTGAGCTGAGTTACTACTGCTTGAAGACTGTGAAGGTTAATACTGCTGAAGGTTGTTAATGCTGCTGAGCCAAATCATCATTAATGCTGCTGAGCCAAATCATTGTTAATACTGCTGACTTGATAAGCTTGGGATGCGATACTGTTGGAGACAAAGAAGGAATTGATCAAGATATGTTTAACGAAGATTCAGAAGATCAATTTACTTTTGATAGTTATCTTGTAATTACTTTTGTATAAATAGTATTGATAGATAGCTTTTAGTAATATACGAAAACAGAAGATAGATAGTATACAGAATTCGATATTCATTCAAGAGTGAATTAACCTCAAGATCATAGATCCTATTTCTAGAGAAGTAGAAATCGTCTTGTTGAGCCTGTTCAACAAGATTGAGGTTTGGTGTAAAACTTGTGAGTAATACAGTTTGATATATACAGTGTATTGAATTTCTATTGATTGTTCATTAATTGATTTAGAGTTCTATTCCGCAAGATTCTCTAAATTCTGTTTCTAAGAAGTTTAATTCTTGTTAAGAATCGATCTTGACAAGTGGTATCAGAGCATTGGTATCTTAGAAGCTATGGACAATTCAATGGATTCTCACAGTACTCTTGTTTCAAAGGTTCCCATGCTCAAACCCAATGAATTTGACATGTGGAAACTAAGAATCAAGCAGTACATTCTTCTTACTGATTATGCAATATGGGACATCATAGAAAATGGCCCATGTAATGAAGGAAAGATTGGAGCAGATGGAAAGAGACCTCCTCCCAAGACAGATGCTGAAAAGAAAGTCAGACAAACAGAGATGAAGGCCTTAAGCACTCTGCTTTTGGCTATTCCTAATGAGTACCAACATCAATTCCAACACTGCACAGATGCACAGATGTTGTGGAATGCTCCGGAGAAAAGATTTACTGGCACAAAGAGCACAAAGAGAAATCAAAAGGCTATTCTCAGGCAACAATATGAGAACTTCATGTCTGCAAAGAATGAGTCTATGACTCAAACTTTTGACAGATTTAACAAGTTGATTGGAGAATTAGCAACTGTGGGTGTACACATGGATGCTGATGATGTCAATAGAAAGTTCCTTAGATCATTGGGAGAAGAATGGACCATGTACACAGTCTCATTCAGACAGAATGACCAATTGGAGGACAAAGAGCTAGATGACCTCTACAATGATCTGAGAGTATTTGAGGCTGAAGTTGAAGCCAAGAAAAGGCCATCTGGATTTGTTTATAATGCTGCTTTATTATCTTCATCCTCTGATAATACTGCTAATCCTGATTCTGTTAATACTGCAGGTTCTGTTAATGCTGCTGGTGGAACCAATCAAGAGAAGACTACAGACTCTGTACTAGAAGCATTCTTCTCTAGTCATGTTCACTCTTCTCTAATCAATGATGATTTAGAGCAGATTAATGCTGATGATCTGGAAGAGATGGACATCAAATGGCAGATGGCTATGCTATCAATGAGGGTGAAGAAATTCATCAAAAGGACTGGGAGAAACAACTTTTCCCAAAGAAGAGAAGATGGTGCAGGCTTTGACAAGTCCAAGGTTGAGTGTTATAAGTGTCACAAGATGGGACACTTTGCCAGAGAATGCAGAAGTGGAGGATCAAATCAACAGGCTCCAAATGGAAACCAAAACAGAAGCTCCTCTCAAGCCCTTGTTTCTCAACAAGGAATGGGATTTGATTGGAGTGATCAAGCTGAGGAAGCCTGTCAGAATCAAGCTCTTATGGCAGAAGTATCTGATATTCCCACTGAGGTACAATCTAAACTCTGTTCTCAAGCTTGCATTGATGCTGTTAAAAGATATAGGGATCACAATCAGGGTATGTGTGATGACCTTAAGAGGCTAGAGAAAGATGTGAAAGATTATGTTAGGATTGTAGAAAGGTTTGAGGAACAGATTAGAGCTTTTCAAGCTAATGAACTTCAACACCACTATGATACCAACTATTGGAAGTGGGAGAAGAATGAGTATGAGATTAAGCTGAAAGTGTCTGGGGAGGAGAATGAGTAGTTAAAAGAAGAGCTTAAAAAGGTTAAACTTGATGTTGAAAAGTTTACCCGTGCTTCTAAAACCATGGACACCATCATTAAAGCACAAATCCATGACAAGATGAAAGTAGGGATAGGGTACAATACCACACCTCCACCCTACAATAACAACTACATACCTCCTAAGTCTGATTTGTTAGAGACCAAGGATAGAAAGGAACCTGAATTAAAGATTAATATAGATCCTTGTGAAAAAGAAATAGTTGTTGAGAATGAGACTGACAAAGTAGACTCTGATGAGGAAACTGAGAGTCCATGTGATAAGAACACTGAGCTCAAAAGGACTGAAAGGGAAAAGGGAGTTCATTCCACACAGCCCAAAGTTGTGAACTCTAATACTTGTAAACAGTGTTCCTGCAGGAAATTTAAAGAGAACAATCCCCAAAAACATGATAATCAGAGGGGAAATCAAAGGAACTGGAATAACCAGTGGGCTATGAGACAAGGAGTTGACCTGAACAGAATCAACAGGCCAAAACCTTGTTTCATCTGTGGTAAGCTAAATCACTTAGCCAAACACTGTTATTTCAATCCTGTTAACCAAAGGTTTAATGCTCAAAGATCTTTTCAAAAACCTGGTGGTTACAGAAAGAATGGTGGATATAAAAAGTCTGCAAAGAAAAATGTGGCAAAGAAACAAGATAAACCCAAAGGCCACATAAAGAAAACGACTGAAAAGGAATGTGATACTATGTGGGTTCCAAAAAGCACTAAAAACAATACTGCTGCTAGCAACACTGTTAGTACTGCTTCAAAAGTTAGTGCTGCTAGCAGTATTAATACTGCTAGTAATCATTCCAAAGTTAGTGCTGCTAGCAGTGTTAATACTGCTAGTAATCAGTCCAATGTTAGTGCTGCTAATACTTTTAGTGCTTCTTCTTCAGATAGTACTGCTGCTAGCAGTATTAACTCTGTTAATACTGCTTCTAGCAGTGTTAACTCTGTTAATACTGCTACCTCTGTTAGTACTTCTGAGGTTAATACTGCTGCTAACAATACTGCTGCTCCCAGTATTAGTACTGCTAGCACTGTTAGTACTGCTGCTAGTGCTGCTACACCAATAATTTTGACAAAGTACTCCAGCACAGCAGTACCCAAATTTCAAAATCTCATCAAAACCAAGTGTAAGTATTTTGATGAGCAAGGGAGACCCAAGACCACTTCGGCTTGGGTTCCAAATAAAACTAACTGATTTATCTTGATGTGCAGGGCAACCAACAGCTCAAGGGGAAGAGCATTTGGCATGTTGATAGTGGTTGCTCCAGGCACATGACAGGTAACATGGCCTGCCTCAAAAATTTCAAAAAGATTGATGGAGGACATGTTGCATTTGGGGATAATCCTGCTGGTGGAAAGATAAGTGGTAAGGGTGATGTTTCAAAGGGTAAGATGACCTTTGAAGATGTATACTATGTTGAACAATTGAGATACAACCTGTTAAGTGTATCACAGGTTTGTGACAAGAAGCATAGTATATTGTTTACTGATTCTGAATGTATTATCCTTGCTCCTGGATACAAAGTGGTTGATGAAAACATGATACTTCTGAGAACTCCTAGGAAGGATAATGTTTATTGTTTAGATTTGGAAAGTGTTTCATCTGATTCATCTCTAAATTGTTTAGTTTCAAAAGTTTCTTTAGATGAATCATCACTTTGGCACAGAAGGATGTGTCACATGAACTTTAAAACAATGAATAAACTGGTTAAGAATAACCTTGTAAGGGGTCTGCCATCCAAAGTCTATTCATGTGATGATCACTGTGTTGCTTGTCTCAAAGGCAAACAACACAAAACTTCTCATAAGTCCAAAGAGATAAACACTATCTCAAATCCTCTTCAACTGTTACATATGGATCTGTTTGGTCCTACTAATGTGATGAGTATTGGCAAGAAATCATACTGCTTAGTTATTGTTGATGATTATTCTAGATTTACTTGGGTATATTTTCTGAGAACTAAAGATGAGACAAGTGGACTGATCAAATCTTTTATTCTCAAAATTGAAAACCAATCAAATCAAAGAGTGAAAGTCATTAGATCAGATAATGGAACTGAGTTTAAAAATTTTGATCTAAACACCTTTTGTGAAGAAAAAGGAATTGAGAGACAATACAGTGCTCCTAGGACTCCACAACAAAATGGTGTTGCTGAGAGAAGGAATAGGACACTGATTGAGGCTGCTAGATCTCTGTTAGCTGACTCAAAGTTACCAATTACTTTTTGGGCAGAAGCAGTTAATACTGCCTGCTATGTTCAAAACAGAGTTTTAGTTGTAAAGCCTAAAAACAAGACACCTTATGAGCTTCCATAAAAGGAAACCATATATTGGATTTTTCAAACCATTTGGATGTCCTTGTACTATTCTCAATACCAAATCTCACTTAGGCAAGTTTGATAGCAAAGCAGATGATGGTTTTCTTGTTGGGTATTCATCTCAAAGTAAGGCCTACAGAGTTTTTAATACCTCTTCTAGAATAATTGAAGAAAGTGACAATGTCAAATGCAATGAGAACACACCAAATCCTATAGGTTCAGGTCCTAATTGGCTATTTGACATTGATTCACTCACTAATTCTTTGGGTTTCAGTGGCGATGTATATGCAGGACAAAGGGATACACCAACATCAGAACACAGAATTCAATCTGTGATATTTCCAATCCCTTCCATTGATCCTGTTGAATTCTGTGAACACCATGAGGAGACTGAACCTATTCAGAATGAAGAAGAGAGGAGAGCAGAGGAAAATCAGTCTTCAGGTTCAAATTCCAGAGAATCTGAGGTGACTGAAGAAGCAGAAACAAATCCAGAATCAAATGAGTCTAATCTGGATGAGGACTTACAAGAGGAAGCTGGTCATCCAACAAGAACTCAGAAAAATCATCCTCCTGAGTTGGTGATTGGAGATATTGCATCTCCCATGATGACTAGAAAACAAAGCAGACTCCAAGAGTTGCAAGAGCAGCAAAATACAGTTAACACTGTTCTTACTTGCTTTCTATCCCAGATTGAGCCCAAAAAGGCTTATGATGCTATGAAAGACCCAAGCTGGATAGAGGCAATGCAAGAGGAGCTGCTACAGTTCAAATTACAGGATGTTTGGGACTTGGTAGACCTTCCAAAAGGTCATAGAGCAATTGGCACCAAGTGGATTTTTAGGAACAAGAAGGATGACAGAGGGATTGTGATCAGAAACAAAGCTAGACTGGTTGCACAAGGGTACACTCAGGAAGAAGGAATAGATTATGAGGAAGTCTTTGCTCCTGTGGCTAGGATTGAAGCAATCAGGTTATTTCTAGCCTATGCCTCATACATGAAGTTCAAAGTGTACCAAATGGATGTCAAAAGTGCATTTCTGTATGGAAGTATTGAGGAAGAAGTATATGTCTGTCAACCCCCTGGATTTGAGAATCCATTGCACCCTGACAGAGTATACAAGCTGAAGAAGGCTCTCTATGGTTTGCATCAAGCCCCAAGAGCATGGTATGACACTCTGTCTACCTATCTCTTGAAAAATGACTTTGAAAGAGGAGTAATTGACAAGACCCTGTTTATCAAGAGGAGAAAGAGAGGTACTTTACTTGTTCAGATCTATGTGGATGACATCATCTTTGGATCCACAAATGATCAAATGTGTAAAGAGTTTGAAGAATTGATGCACAAAAGCTTCAAGATGAGTTCCATGGGAGAACTTACATTCTTTCTTGGGCTTCAGGTAAAACAGAGGAAAGATGGGATTTTTATTAGCCAATCCAAGTATGCGAAAGACATCCTGGACAAGTTTGGTTTATCAGACTCAAAGCCAGCAAGCACTCCAATGGAAACACATAAACAGATCACTGCAGATCTTGAGGGGGAGGATGTGGATGTCCATCATTACAGATCAATGATTGGATCTCTCATGTATCTCACAGCCTCTAGACCTGACATTATGTTTTCAGTCTGTGTTTGTGCCAGATTTCAGGTTTCTCCTAAGCAATCACACCTTCATGCTGTCAAGAGAATATTCAGATACTTAAAAGGGCAACCTAGATTAGGTCTCTGGTATCCTCATGAATCCTCTTTTGACTTGCTTGCATATCCAGATAGTGATTTGGGTGGAGCCAACATGGATAGGAAGTCTACTTCAGGTGGATGTCAGTTTTTGGGTACAAGACTAGTATCTTGGCAGTGTAAGAAACAAACCACAGTGTCCTTATCTACCACAGAGGCTGAGTACATAGCTGCTGCTAGCTGCTGCTCTCAGGTTCTATGGATTCAGAATCAGATGTTGGACTATGGGGTAACATTTCTTCACACTCCAATATTCATTGATAACAACAGTGCTATTAGCATTGTTAATAATCCAGTCAAACACTCAAAAACAAAGCATATAGAGATAAGGTATCACTTTATAAGAGATTTCAATGAAAAGAAATTAATTCAGGTTGCTAAAGTTCATACAAATGACCAGTTTGCTGATCTATTCACAAAAGCTTTTGATGTGGGTAGATTCACCTTTTTGGTAACAAGTGTGGGCATGATCAACCTAGAATAAATGTATGACTTTCTGTTTTTATACCTGTATTTCTTCATATATTTGGTGCTACTAACTTTCTTTCTCAGGATCCTCTGTTTCCCTCAGATTACCAAGTGCAGAAAAGTGTAAGTGTGGTTACTACTGCCTGTGCAGCGTTACTACTGCCAGTACAGAAGTTACTACTGCCTGTGTTCTAGTAGTTAATACTGCTTGTGCAGTTAATACTGCTCAGTAGTTAATACTGCTAGTGCAGTTAATACTGCTAGTGCAGTTAATACTGCTAGTGCAGTTAATACTGCTAGTGCAGTTAATACTGCTAGTGCAGTTAATACTGCTAGGTAGTTAATACTGCTAGGTAGTTAATACTGCTTGGTAGTTAATACTGCTTGGTAGTTAATACTGCTCAGTAGTTAATACTGCTAGTGCAGTTAATACTGCTAGTGTAGTTAATACTGCTTGGTAGTTAATACTGCTAGGTAGTTAATACTGCTTGGTAGTTAATACTGCTAGGTAGTTAATACTGCTAGGTAGTTAATACTGCTCGGTAGTTAATACTGCTAGGTAGTTAATACTGCTAGGTAGTTAATACTGCTTGGTAGTTAATACTGCTCGGTAGTTAATACTGCTAGGTAGTTAATACTGCTCGGTAGTTAATACTGCTGTGTAGTTAATACTGCCCTGCAGTTAATACTGCTCAGCAGTTAATACTGCTTATGTCGTTAATACTGCTTTTGATAATCTAGGGCATATAAATACCCCTGTTTGCCCGCCCAAGTTCATAACGACTCTTCGCATTTACTTCTTCTCTCTCGTTCTAACCTAGTCTCCCCAGAATCTCTGTGCTTTTCTTTCAAGAATCCTCAGGAATCATGGAGTTTGTGGATGAGCACAATGAAATAGCCATGCTTTAGAAGCCGAAACAAGCTGTGGGATTCCACGATATAGTCGATTTTCTCAAATCCTCGCACATCTCCTACACCTAACGGTGAGCCCAACAATCTATATCGAACATCAGACACAATTTTGGGAGAATGCCACTGTCAGTTTCGAAGAAGGGCAGAAAACCATTCGAACAAGGGTTTGTGATAAACCCTTGAAAATCACTGAAGAGGTTATTCGCATCTCTCTTCAGTTGAATGATGCTTCAGGTATATCTTCTATTCCTAATGAAGAACTCTTTTCTACTTTACAAAGAATGGGGTATGAAGGCCCCATTGGTGTTTTTAAATTCTACAAGTCAAAATTTTTCAACCAATGGAGATTTCTTGTTCATACCCTGATGCACTGTATTTCCAAGAAAACTACTGGATGGAGTGAGTTCAGCAGTCCCATTGCATATGCCTTGGTCTGCTTATCCACTGCCAGAAAGTACAATTTTTCAGCAATGATCTTTAATGATCTTGTATCAAACTTGGAATCCAAAAAGAGCTTTTACATGTATCCAAGGTTTGTGCAAGAAGTTATTACCAAGGAATTGATGGACTTACCTCAGCTTACTGAGGTATATGTACCCAAATCCCCTAAAGGGAAGGTTTTTTCAAATATGAAAAGACTTCCTAGGGACTCAGAAGGAGTTGACACACCATTGTTCTCTACAATGATGGTTGTGTCCCACCCCTCTGAAGGTATGGCATCAGGATCAAGGCCCTCATTAGATCAACCCACTGATGACCAATCCCAACCTTCCATCTCAAAAGAAATCCCTCAGTCCATTCTTGAACAACCCACTCCCACAATCACCAAAAGGTTTCAAAGAAGAAAGGTGCACAAGGTTCCTTCCCTTGATGTACCTACTCAGAGCCCTAAGCCTTTAAGCCCTCAGTTGGAGCATTCTCCAATTGAGAATATCAACAGGGAAACCACAGGGGTGTCTCCCAACCCCAAGAAGGTGGTCTCTAAGGAGAAGGATGACCATATGGGTGATAAGGCTGCCACTACTTCTGCTAGCACAGAGAAGGACAGTGGTAACATAAATAAGACCTTCCCCATGGCAACTCTAAATGAGAAATCATTAGGAGGACCCAGGTGCCAAGAAACCAAGGGGGCAGGTAGTGCTTCTGCTAGGCAGAAGGCTTCTGCTGAAACTTCCAAGGATCCTTTAAAGAAGGTAAACACTTCTAAACAAGGTGAGGATAGATATAACTATGAGGAATTGATGGAAACCATAGGGAATATCAACTTGGATGTTATGGCACAAAAGAAAGAGATTGAGCAACTTAAGACTGTGGTCACCTACCAACAGTCTCAAATTGAGAAGCTCAAAAAGATGGTCACCAAGTTGCTGAACAGAAAGAAAAAGGCAAGATTTGTGCTGAGAAGAAGAACTTCAACTGATGATGCTCCCAAAAAGGGGGAGTCAGAGTCAGAAGCAGAACTGAAAATGAAGGGTCCACAAATTGAGGGGGAGACTGTTCACATAGAGACTGAGATGGAAATGGATTATGCACAGAATAAGGGGGAGACAGAAAAGGGGGAAGAGTGTGTGAAAGCAGCAGAAACCACAGCAGCAGAAACCACAGCAGCAGAAACTGTTAATGCTGCTGAGTGTGAACAAGCAGCAGAAACAGTTAATGCTGCTGAAGGCCAAACAGACAAAGCAGCAGACACTGAGCAGGAAGCAGTAACTACAACTCAAGCTGAGATAGATGAAGAAATATACTGGATTGTGAAGAACAGCGTTGAAGCAGCATCATTACATGTTCTAAGAGAAGCAGTAACAGCCATAGCAGCAGAAATGGTTATTGCTGCTGAAAAACTTAAAGCAGCTGAACCAACTCCTGAAGCTGTTAAAACTCTTAAAAGAACTAAGATGATGTCAAAGAAAAGACCAAGAACCCAGCCCATAACTTCAAAGAAGAAAAATGAAAAGAAGCCAAGGGTGGAGTCATCTGCAGAAGAGGCCCAGGAGGAAACAGTGAAAGAAAAATCTGATCCAAAAGTTGCTGAAGAAGAAGTGGCAACTCCATCAGGGCAATCAAGCAATGTGCAATCACAAACGGATGCCCAATGTGATTTGTACATTACTAGTGTTGACTCTAACCCAATTCCACTTCAGGCTGAACCAATATCATCTAAGGCTCCTGAAATCATCTTTTGGGACACTTTGAAAGATGGTAGAAAGGAGTTCATTAGGATAAAAAGAGCAGATGGAAAATTTGAAGTCTTTTCAACTTGGGGAAAAATTGTCAGAACTTGCTCAAGATCAGACTTAGAAGAGATGTTCAAAGTTGGGATGAAGATATATGAAAACATGCTGACTGAGCAAGGGATGTCAATCTCTAAAATGGTACTTGAATTCTTGTGCCAAATGTTCAAACCTGAAGCAGTTCAGCATAGGTTAAACACACAGTTTCAAGCCATTACCAACTGGATGCTCTATGAAAACTATGGAGTATATGTCATCTCCCTTGACTCTGCAACTCAAGAATACTATCTGGTGGATGAAATATACAATCACAGCATGAAGAGGCTGCAAGGAATGTTACATACTAAGCTGACCTGCAACAAGGATTCAGCAATGGGTATATTCTTGGTAAAAAGGATTCTCAATCAGAGTCTAGGTTTAAGTCCTAATCTGTGTGTACATGATGACTAAGTTTTGGAAGCATCATCTGAAGAACTTGACTTCTTTTCCTAAAAGTCAAGTTAGGGGGAGATTGTTGGGAACTGAAGATATGCCAAGTATGGTTAGTACTGCTAAGTCTACATTACTACTGCCAGTTCTTCGTTACTACTGCTGGGCAAGATTACTACTGCTAGACGAAGTTAGTACTGCTAGTCAAGATTACTACTGCTAGAAGAAGTTACTACTGCTAGAAGAAGTTACTACTGCTAGAAGAAGTTACTACTGCTAGAAGAAGTTACTACTGCTAGAAGAAGTTACTACTGCTAGAAGAAGTTACTACTGCTAGACATGATTAGTACTGCTGAGCTGAGTTACTACTGCTTGAAGACTGTGAAGGTTAATACTGCTGAAGGTTGTTAATGCTGCTGAGCCAAATCATCATTAATGCTGCTGAGCCAAATCATTGTTAATACTGCTGACTTGATAAGCTTGGGATGCGATACTGTTGGAGACAAAGAAGGAATTGATCAAGATATGTTTAACGAAGATTCAGAAGATCAATTTACTTTTGATAGTTATCTTGTAATTACTTTTGTATAAATAGTATTGATAGATAGCTTTTAGTAATATACGAAAACAGAAGATAGATAGTATACAGAATTCGATATTCATTCAAGAGTGAATTAACCTCAAGATCATAGATCCTATTTCTAGAGAAGTAGAAATCGTCTTGTTGAGCCTGTTCAACAAGATTGAGGTTTGGTGTAAAACTTGTGAGTAATACAGTTTGATATATACAGTGTATTGAATTTCTATTGATTGTTCATTAATTGATTTAGAGTTCTATTCCGCAAGATTCTCTAAATTCTGTTTCTAAGAAGTTTAATTCTTGTTAAGAATCGATCCTGACAGGGGACAACCGTAGTCGCTTGGCTAGGAATGACTTCAATTGTCGGGGTGTTCTGCCGATCATAATCCCAGTGTCTTAGAAAGAGTACGTTAGTAAGAATAGTATTCGAGAAGTTTAGTAGGGGTTTCAAGTGGACTTAGGAACCTGAGGTTGAGATGAGGGAGAACTACCCGGAGCTATTCGTAGGCAGAGACTTCAAGGACGAAGTCTAATCCAAGTGGGGGAGAGTTGTAAAGCCCGTATCCAGGTATGTAATTTTTTTTAGTCTTAATTATTTTCTTTTAAGTTCGAGTATTGTGGTTTCCGTAAGCGGGGTTAGTCGAGTTGGGTCAAATCGTTAAGTATCGGAATTTTTTGGCTTTTTGCAAAAGTGTGGATAGTTGAGGGGCCAATCTTGAAAACTTGAGGATTCTTGCATGAGGATCGGCCATAAGTGACCGACCCCCTTCTCCTTTCATTTGGATTCAGCCGCACGCAAAGAAAGAAAAAAAAGGGGAAACCCTACTACCTGCTCCTTCTCGCTAACCACCGTCGAACCTTCCCAAAACCGCAGCTGCCGCCGGTGTGCTTTTTGCCGGCGAGAGTGAGAGAGAGTTTCAGCGAGAGAGGGAGAGATCGAGAGAAAAGGAGGTGCCGGAGTTTAGTGCCGCTGCTGTGTCGTTATCGCCGAGGTAAGACTCTCTTCTCGTTGTTTCCTTCTTTCGTTGTCGCCGAAGCATCTCAAGACCATCGCCGCCGCCGCAGCCGTGGCTGCCGGCGGTGTGCGCCGCCGCAGCCGTGGCTGCCGGCGGTGTGCGCCGCCGCCGTGCGCCACCAGTCCGGTGGCTGTGGCGGGCGGGGCTGTCCAGATTAGTTCGAGGGTGGGTGGGTGCTTGTGGCTCGTATATCGTTTGTGGGATCGTCCCTTGCATCGTCGTTTTCTTTTAGTACCGAATCGTCGCCGCCGGAGACCACCACTGCCGGAGGTGGCAGTGGGTGGTGCGCGGTCGAGTCCAGACCCTAGTCACCATGGAACTCTAACCCGTGACCTGATCGCGTAAACCCGAATCGAATAAACCTTGAACCGTTTTCATAAATCGTCATTTTATGTGAAAAACGTCCTTTTCTGCCACTGTCTTGCGTTAACCATAACTTTTTCTCCGTAGCTCGGTTTGAGGCGAAACTGGTGCCCACGGTTCACGTTCTGGGTCGGGCACATTTTCCTTGTTTTAGTGGAAATCTGGTTCGGCCTTTAGCTAGGTGAAAAAGTGGTCGTTTTTACAGCAGTTCGTCATTTTATGTAAAAAAACTGCAGTTTCTGTCCCTGTCTTGCGTTAGCCGTAACTCTTTACTCGTAACTCGGATTGGGGTGATTTCGGTGCCAAAAGTTCCCTTTTTGAGTCTATAAACTTTTTTGTGTTTTGTGCAAAATCCAGTTCGGGGCGTAACTTAGGCCAAATCGTCGTTTTATACTGATAAGTGCTGTTTTTCGCTGTTCTGCGGGCTGATCTTATAAAATCCGTATTTAATTGTAGAAAAATCGTTAGGAGGCGTATTATATGTCCTTGGAACCCTAACTCAGAGGACTTTCTGGTCATGAATTAATATTGGGATTTTTCTGGGTTTAAAGGGGTCGAAACAGGTCCCGAACAGACCTGTTTTGTGAGAACGGAAATTGGTTTTAGTGACGGTTTAAGCGTGTATCGTGTCATAGGGTCCGGGTCTCGTATTGACACGTTTTAACAT
Source organism: Saussurea involucrata (assembly GCA_033807775.1). Taxonomy (NCBI): domain Eukaryota; kingdom Viridiplantae; phylum Streptophyta; class Magnoliopsida; order Asterales; family Asteraceae; genus Saussurea; species Saussurea involucrata. The sequence goes on along the minus strand of CM066317.1, from coordinate 49,131,553 downwards.
GCGTTTAGATGCTGGGAAGTGACCGTAACTGTGAAGCTTGATTTGTGTTGTTAAGCTAGGCGCGCATTTGAGGTGAGTTCTCTCACTATATCTAATAATAGTTGTTTTATCATTGCTGTAGTACGTGTGTGGTAGCTTTATGTGATTGTGTTGTGGAACTAGATAGTGGGGTGTCTAGTTGATACTATGTTGCCATGTTAACTCGGTGGGACCGAGGGTCCGGCGGGGCCGGAGGTTTTATACGCGGGTGGCGTAGAGACTCGGTGGGACCGAGGGTCCGGCGGGGCCGGAGGTTTTATACGCGGGTGGCGTAGATACTCGGTGGGACCGGGGATACGGCGGGGCCGAAGATGTTATCATGTGGTCGGTGGGACCGACTTGTGCCTTTTAGGCGGGTGGTTGTGGATATACATGTTTATGATTTGTTCGTAGACCTGTATGATCGTTTATGTGTCACTATCTGTTTTAGGGGTAGTGTGGAATAACTGTATTATTTATGGTGTTTGAATTCACTAAGCTTCGTGCTTACCCTTTCCCAATAGTTTGTGGTTTCAGGTACGGGCGGCTCCAAGGCGGGACGAGTACACACTGGCGCGCGAGGAGAAGCATGACAAAAAGCATGGTTGCAAAAGCATGGAAGCTTCAGGGGCAGGTTAAAAGAATGGGAATATTTTAATTTAGGCATGCAAAGGAAAAGCATGACAAAAAGAATAAACAAATCAAACCTACATGCCTAGAGACCAACTTTTTGGAAGAACTATTGGGTAAAGATGGAGGTCAAGGGTTAAGGAGCTAAGCATAGGATTTTATGTTCCCTTAACCTCCAGATTTGCAAAGAAGAAGTCAATACCCAAGTTGCCAAATTTCAGCTATAAAAGAAGACCATGGGCATTCATTGAAAGGATCATCTTCATCTCTTGGATCTAGCATCTTAGAGCTTGTCATTACCATTTTCTTAGTGTAGCACTCTTAATTTCGTAGTCTAGCTTTGTGATAGTTAACTTTTCTTTTTCTGCAGTAATTTAGATTTAAATTCACGTATTGCTTTCAGTTGTAGTTTTGAGCAGTGGGCAACTTACGTTCCCCACTGTGAGGATAATTTCAATCCACGCCTAGTTATCTTATGAAAACTTTTTCATCTTTCGTTCTTATATTTTCAGTAATGGTAGGCTAAACACCCTTCGGGATGTAGGAACGAGAAGTACCTGGATTTTAGAAAAAATGCTTGAGTAATCTTTATTTTTGAAGTAGTTATCGTTTTGGTCATTCATTCTCGATTTTGCCCAAGGATGCGAACAAGCTGATCACTTGCAAGGATTTAAAGTCTAGTTCTTAACTTAGAAATAAGTAGAACGCAGTGACACGAGCTTGGATGATGCTAGGGAGTTCGAAAGAATTCTTACGACACTTACGAAAGTGAGGTCAGCACAGTGAGCTCTTCTCTCCCCACTGGAGTAGTTGGCAAGCTAGTTGGTGTATTAAAAACACTTAGAGTATTTGTCTCTACACATTCCATCGAGGCTCGAAAGAGTCCATTTGAGAAGACTCATTGACAAAATGATAATTACCAATAAAATGGGGTTTTAGTCTAAGATTGTGAGTATTTTGTAACCGAGCTTTTCTAAAGACCGGTCTCAATTACAAGGATCATCTTAGGATCAAGTATTTAGCATAAAATCTAGGGAAAATCCGACTTGCATCCCTCTTTTTAAATCATTGTAATTTCAAATTAGCTTTTCGCAAACCAACTCAAAATATTGTTTCCTCTCTAATTGAAACTCGTGAAAGAAACTCACAAAAACCGTATTGTCTTGATAGCCCAGTCTCTATGGATACGATTCCAGTATTTTACCGATTATTACTTGCCGTGACGATCATAGTGGACAGTGTACACTTGCGCTGCCCACTGTGGACAGATTACAACCCGCTGTGGTTTATTTCGCATGTACCATTCACACGTGTCAGTAAACACCGGATGATGAAGTGACAGTTCCTCGTTATTGAATAAAAACTGTATCAGGCTCATATAGGTTAAACCTTCAGATTCAGCATACCTAGCTTGGACACTAAATAATTGAAACGTTTTTCGTCCAAAGCTTTTGTAAACAGGTTTGCTATCTGATGTTCAGTATTAACAAAATAGAGTTCAATCGTACCTCGCTCGACGTGATCTTTGATGAAATGATGCCGAACGTCGATGTGTTTCGTCTTCGTGTGTTGCACCGGATTGCTAGATATGGCAATCGTGCTCTTCGATTCACAGTAGATGGGGGCTTTGGTGTACGTGAATCCGTAGTCCTTGAGCTGGGTGCGCATCCAGATTACCTGAGAGCAGTAGCTTGCGGCAGAGACACATTTCTCTTCAGCTGTGGGCGTTGATACGTAAAGTTTTTTATTCAAGGACCTGCTGACAAGACGATCACTGATAGGCGGGTATCACCCCCCCTAAATCTTACCGCAAGTGTACGGGTCGAAGTCAAGTAATAGTACTAGAAATTACGAGTATCGAACACAGGGAACTAGGAACTAAGTATCACAATGACTACAATTGCTATTAACTGAATGATCGATATTTTGAATGGTTGGTTTATAAACTAATTAATGGAAAACTAAATAAATAAGACACGGAACAGAAAACAACTTAGGAAACTTTAGATAGAGAAAACAGTTGAGGGTTGGAAATCCTAAGACTTTCACATACAAACGCTTGACTCAAAATAATTACCAGTTCTTTCCCTTAATGAATACCCAATCACTAAAATCACCGTTGTTCTTTCTCAAGCAACACGGGTTTTACTTTGAAAATACAAGTTTTATCTCTCGATCTCAACTCATGAACTCAAAGCACATTAAAAACAAGATTTAACGGGACTAAAGCTTAATTTGATATCTCTATCCAAATTTCCACCTTAGGCATGCAATTTCTAGTTCTAGATTAACAATTAATTCTCTCGAACCTAATCGTTCACAACAAATCAATTGTAAATTGGCCAAATTCACAAAGGCATTAAGAACTAAATCTCATGCTTCATTAAAATAGGAAAAACTGATAAGAATTTCAAGTCATTTGTTCATAAGCTTAAATCAAATTCATTCCAACCCCCAACATCTAGAAATTAGTTCATGTTGGTGGTGGATTCAAACACAAGAGAAAGAAAAGCGAAAGTGTATGTAAACATGGTAATTGTAAATGTGATAGCAATGATGATGAACTCCCTTCTCTCGTGCTCGTATCTACTTCACGTGTTGAACGTCTCCTCGATTGATTCTCTATCGTCGCTCCAAAAGGTGTGAAAAGTCTCCAGAAATCGCCCCTCAACTGCTCCCGGTCGACGTGTGCGAGATATGCCAAGAATGACCTAAAATCCGGAAAAACGCCGAAGTTAAAGGCTGGAACAGGAGGTTAGGCGACTTGTGCCGCGACTTGCAAGTCGCGGCGCAAGTCGCGCGTGTTTTTGATGGCCTCCGGGTCAGATTCGGGTCCTGGTTCGGGCGCGGGTCTTGGGCTTGGATCTCGGGCTTCCGTTGGGCTTCGTTTTGGCTCTTTTTGGGCTCTTTTCAGCTTCTTTTCTCTATGATTACTGCCTTTTAAAATACCTGTACATTCCACTAGATAAACCATAAAATTCCGCTTCTTTGCTTAAATACAAGCCAATCTCATTGGTTTCAGGACCGAAAATAACGCCAAAAAGTGTCGTTATCAACAACCCCTGTTGGTCCCGAAGGGTTATACAAGTTTGTAGAAGGGGGGGGGGGGGTTTGAATACAAACACACAGATTTTACTTTTCTAAATTGTTTATTGATAAATCATTAACAATTTACAGCTTGTTGCGGAAACAAGATTAAGGATAAATCCTAAATCTAAACAAGTTGGAACACTAAGTTTCTTGCACTAAGAAGGAGAAGGAAATTACTAATAATAACCTATCTCAAGATAAGAAGGATGAACATGTCCAGAGTTAGCAAGTTACTTCAAAATGAAGTGAGTTCTTCTTCTTATATACTGCATGCATTTAATACATTGCAGTTTACACTTTACACGTGGCAACAGCTGATTAGTTGCATGTCATTGACCTTTGTTGACAACCTTAGTAGCCGCATGTTTGAACAGTGTAGTATCAGAGTGTTTGTACGATTTCAGACAATAAGGAGGTTCTATTTTGACATATCGTACGGAGTCGTGCAAGGGTGGATGAGACAAAAAGTACTTTGTACGGAAGACTTCATGATCAGCTTTTCGATGATTCAGCGATCTATCATTCTTCATCAGCGAATGATAGAGTTCAGCGATAGCTGAAGTCTTGTACTTGATACTTCACGTTGAGTGGATAAATCTGAGTCTTTGCTGATCCACATCAGTTCATTAGGAGACTTGTCGCTGGTTCTTGAGCTTGATCTTCGACTTCAGCGTAGAACCTATGTTGACGTGAAACTTGTCTTCAAGGATCATAAGTAAACAACTAACTTATCAGCGATCACCATAAGTACTGAACAGACTTAGAGTATTATGGTGAACAGTTTCGCTGAATGTTTAATCTAAAGAGCGAGAGTTCCTATCACCGGTACTGGAAGATCTTAGTACTTATCAGCGATAGTGAAACTCTGATACATATTGTTTACTTACAATTTTCACTAAGTATATAAGAGAGGGTCATTATCAAATCACTGAGGGTTTGGATCAATAACCCCAAATCGAGCGTTGCTTGTCCCCAAGCAAATTAGCGATAAAATAGAATAAAAACATATATCAGTGAAATATAATAACTGCACAACTCCCAATTGGTACCATGTAAAGCACTGGTGATTTCCCATACCCGTGAATGCTTATCTCACTCTTGCCTCATCCTTATTCTGATTAATCTATGGCCTTCCATTGTAAGTCGAACTCGTGACTGCTCCGATTACATTAAGGTATTTCTAGGTCCAGACATACTAGGGAAAACATTTCGCCTCGACCCTACCTCATGGGATTCTCTCAGTTTGCTCGAACCTAGGTTATCGCACGTGTTGTCATGTATAGGAAGTTATGTACAAGAATACTCAAATATGTTGGGAACTGAAGATATGCTAAGTATGGTTAGTACTGCCAGAACAACATTACTACTGCCTGATCAATGTTAGTGCTGCCAGAACAAAGATACTACTGCTAGTTCAAGGTTAGTACTACTGAGTCATTAATGCTGCAAGAACATGATTAGTACTGCTAGACAAGTTACTACTGCTGGTACATGGTTAATACTGCTGAACAAAAGTTAGTACTGCTAGTGTCTTACGAAAACTGTTAGTACTGCTTGGGCATATCGAAGATTACTACTGCTGGAAGATTATTAGTACTGCTTGAAAAGAATGAAGTTAATACTGCTTGGGATCAGAACACGGAATGCGAGATTGAAGGAGATAAAGATGGATTGATTAAAGATATACTTAAAAGAATATTCTGAAGATCAATCTTATTTTGATAGTTATCTTGTAATTATTCAGTATATATATTTGTTGATAGATAGCTATTAAAAAAAAAGACGACATACAAGAGAAAATACAATTAGAATTCGATTGTGTTTTAGAGAGAATTAACCTCAAGGTTTAAGAACCCTATTTCTAGAGAAGTAGAAGTCGTCTTGTTGAGCCTGTTCATCAAGATTGAGGTTTGGTTGTAATCTTGTGATTCGAAACAGTGAATACAAACAATTGTGTGTTTTCTGATATATTGTTCTTTGATTGTGGGAATTAAAGTTCTATTCCGCAGATTCTTTAATTCTGAATTCTAAGTATTGTTAATCTTGTTAAGATTCGATCCTGACAAGTGGTATCAGAGCTTGTGTTTCTTAGAATTCTACAATCATTATGGAAAATTCTTTTGAATCAAACAATACTCTTGTTTCTAAGGTTCCCATGCTCAGACCCAATGAATTTGACATGTGGAAAATTAGAATCAAGCAGTACATTCTGCTTACTGATTATTCCATCTGGGATATCATAGAGAATGGTCCATGTGCTGAAGGAAGAACTGGACCAGATGGCAAAAGACCTCCTCCAAAGACTGATGCAGAGAGAAAAGTCAGACAAATAGAGATGAAGGCCTTAAGCACTCTGCTTTTGGCTATCCCCAATGAATATCAGCATCAATTTCATCACTGCACTGATGCTCAGATTCTGTGGAATGCATTGGAAAAGAGGTTCACTGGCACTAAAAGCACCAAGAGGAATCAGAAGGCAATTCTCAAGCAGCAGTATGAAAACTTTACTTCTACTAAGAATGAGTCTATGACTCAAACTTTTGATAGATTTAATAAGCTGATTGGAGAATTAGCCACAGTAGGAGTCAAGATGGAGGCTGATGATGTTAACAGAAAGTTCTTAAGATCATTAGGTGAAGAGTGGACCATGTATACTGTGTCATTCAGACAGAATGACCAATTGGAAGATAAAGAGCTTGATGATCTCTACAATGATCTTAGAATCTTTGAAACAGAGGTTGAAGCCAAAAAGAAGCCCTCTGGATATGTACATAATGCTGCACTCCTTTCAGCATCACCTGATTCTACTGCTAACCCTGAATCAGTTAGTGCTGCTGGAGGAGTCAATCAAGAAAAGGCCACTGACTCTGTACTTGAAGCTTTCTTTTCTAGTCATGTTAACTCATCTTTAATTAATGATGACTTAGAACAGATTAATGCTGATGATCTTGAAGAGATGGATATCAAGTGGCAGATGGCTATGCTGTCTATGAGGGTGAAGAAGTTCATAAAAAGGACTGGGAGAAACAACTTTTCCCAAAGAAGAGAAGATGGTGCTGGCTTTGATAAGTCTAAAGTTGAATGCTACAAGTGTCACAAGATGGGACACTTTGCCAGGGAATGCAGAGGTGGATCATCTCACAACAGCCATCAACAAACTCAGGCTGGAAGTTCCAATCAAAACAGAAACTCTATTCAAGCTCTTGTCTCTCAACAAGGAATGGGATTTGATTGGAGTGATCAAGCAGAAGAGGCCATCCAAAATCAAGCACTTATGGCTGAAGTTTCAGATCTTCCCACTGAGGTACAATCTAAACTCTGTTCTCAAGCTTGTATAGACACTGTTAAAAGGTATAGAGATCACAATCAGGGAATGTGTGATGACCTTAAGAGACTAGAAAAGGATAGAAGAGACTATGTGTTGATTGTTGAGAGGTTTGAAGAACAAATTAAGGCTTTTCAAGCCAATGAACTTCAACACTCATATGATACAAATTACTGGAAGTGGGAAAAGGGTGGTCTGGAGTTCCAACTAAAAGAGTCTAGGGAAGAGTGTGAGAAACTAAAAGGAGAGCTTGAGAAAGTTAAACTTGATGTTGAAAAGTTTTCAAAAGCTTCTAAAGCTATGGACACCATAATAAATGCTCAAGTCCACAGTAAGATGAAAACAGGACTAGGGTACAATGCCACACCTCCACCCTACAACAACACATACATCCCTCCTAGGTCAGATCTGTTAGAGACTATGGATAGTAAGGACTTATCTGAAGGAGCCACTGAAGTAGATCCATTTGATGAAGTAGTTGTTGAGGATGAGACTGAAAAAGTAGGATCTGATGAGGAATGTGAAAGTCCATGTGTTAAGAACAATGAGATGAAAAGGACTGACAAGGGAAAGGGTGTTCATTATACACAGACCACTGTTGTGAACTCTAAAACTTGTGAACATTGTTCTTGCAAGAAATCTCAAGAGAATAAGCCCCAAAAACATGATAAAAAGAGGGGAAATCAAAGAAATTGGAATAACCAGTGGGCACAAAAGCAAGGAGTTAATCTGCAAAGGATTAACAGACCAAAACCATGTTTCATCTGTGGCAGATTGAATCACCTATCCAAACACTGTTATTTCAATCCTATTAACCAAAGGATAAATTTTCAAAGACCTTTTCATAAATCCAATGGTTATAGGAAGCCTGCAAGGAACCATGTGGCTAAGAAACAAGCTAAATCCAAAAGCCACATGAGGAAAAAGACTGAAAAGGAATGTGTCAATATGTGGGTCTCCAAAAGCACTAATACCTCAGATAGTACTGCTGAAAAGAATAGTGCTGCTAGAAGCAATACTGCTGCCAGCAGTGTTAGTGCTGCTAAATCAGTTAGTACTGCTAACTCTGTTAGTACTGCTAACTCTGTTAGTGCTGCTAACTCAGTTAGTGCTGCTAACTCTGTTAGTGCTGCTAACTCTGTTAGTGCTGCTAACTCAGTTAATGCTGCTAACTCAGTTAGTGCTGCTAACTCAGTTAGTGCTGCTAACTCTGTTAGTACTTCTTCTAAGGTTAATACTGCTTCTAGTGTTTATGCTGCTAGACCAATTATATTGACAAAGTACTCAAATTCTGCAGTACCTAAGTTTAAAAACCTCATCAAAACTCAGTGCAAGTACTTTGATGAGCAAGGGAGACCCAAGACCACTTCGGCTTGGGTTCCCAATAAAAACTAATTGATTTATCTTAGGTGCAGGGCAACCAACAGCTCAAGGGGAAGAGCATCTGGCATGTTGATAGTGGTTGCTCCAGGCACATGACAGGTAACATGGCCTGCCTCAAGAATTTCAAAAGAATTGATGGAGGACATGTTGCTTTTGGAAATAATCCTGCAGAAGGTAAGATAAGTGGTAAAAGTAAAGGTGATGTCAGAAGGTAAGATGACATTTGAGGATTTGACAAGTGCTGCAAAGTGCAAGTATAGTTACTACTGCCAGTGCAGAGTTACTACTGCTAGTGCAGAGTTACTACTGCCAGTGCAGAGTTACTACTGCCAGTGCAGAGTTACTACTGCTAGTGCAGAGTTACTACTGCTAGTGCAGAGTTACTACTGCTAGTGCAGAGTTACTACTGCCAGTGCGTAGTTAATACTGCTAGTGCACAGTTAATACTGCCAATGAGTAGTTAATACTGCTTAGCAGTTAATACTGCTTGTGTAGTTAATACTGCTCAGTCGTTAATACTGCTTGTGTAGTTAATACTGCTCAGTCGTTAATACTGCTCAGTCGTTAATACTGCTTGTGTAGTTAATACTGCCTCGCAGTTAATACTGCTATGTCGTTAATACTGCTTTATAGAAAATTAGGGCTACTACTACTATAAATACTCTTCTAGCCCGCCAAAGCTCATAACGTCTCTTTGCATTCAACTTCTCTCTCTCGCTCTAACCCTTTTCTCCCTAGAATCTTTGTGTTTTCTATCCAAATCCTCAGAAAGAACAACGATTATGGAGTTTGTCAACGAGCATAATGAGATTGCGATGCTTCAGAAGCCGAAGCAGGCCGCAGGATTTCACGACATTGTGGATTTTCTCAAATCCACTCATATTTCTTATGCCCTAACGGTGAATCCGACTATCTACATCGAGCATCAGACGCAATTCTGGGCCAATGCCACCGTGGAATCCGAAGATGGGCAGAAAGTCATCCAAACAAGGGTATGTGACAAACCCTTGAAAGTTTCAGAAGAACTCCTTCGCATCACTCTTCGATTAGATGATGCCTCAGGTATAACTTCTATTCCTAATGACGAACTATACCCAACTTTAACAAGAATGGGGTATGACGGTCCCATTGGAGTTTTTAAGTTTTACAAGTCTAAATTTCATACACAATGGCGATTCTTTGTTCATACCTTAATGCACTGTATTTCAAAGAAAACAACTGGATGGAGTGAGTTTAGCAGTACCATTGCTTATGCCTTGGTCTGCTTAGCCACTGCCAGAAAGTTCAATTTTTCAGCAATGCTTTTCAATGATCTTGTATCAAACCTGGAATCCAAAAAGAGGTTTTATATGTACCCAAGGTTTGTTCAAGAAGTGATAACTAAGGAATTGACGGATATACCTCTATTTGATGAGGTATATGTACCAAAACCCCCTAAAGGGAAGGTTTTCTCAAATATGAGGAGACTTCCTAGGGACTCGGAAGGAGTTGACACACCATTGTTCTCTACAATGATGGTTGTGTCCCACACAAATGAAGGTATGGCATCAGGGTCAAGGCCCTCATTAGACACACCCACTGATGACCAATCCCAACCTTCCATCACAAAAGACATCCCTCAGTCCATTCTTGTACGACCCACTCCCATAATAACCAAAAAGTTTGAAAGAAGAAAGGTACACAAGGTTCCTTCCCTTGATGTATCTCCTAAGAGCCCGAAGCCTTTAAGCCCTCTAGTGGAGCATTCTCCATTAGAGAATATCGAAAGGGAAACCACAGGGGTGTCTCCCAACCCCAAGAAGGTGCTCACTAAGGAGAAGGTTGAGCATGTGAGTCGCAAGGCTGCCACTACTTCTGCTAGCAAAGAGAAGGCCAGTGGTAAAATACCTAAGACCTTCCTCACGGCAACTCAGGGTGAGAAATCATCCAGAGGTCCTAGGTGCCAAGAAACCAAGGGGGTAGGTAGTGCTTTTGCTAGGCAAGAGACACCTGCTAAAACTTCCAATGATCCTGTAAGGAAGGTAAACACTTCTAAACCAGGTGAGGATAGATACACTTATGAGGAATTGATGGATACTATTGCAAACATAAACACAGATGTGGTCAGTCAGAAAAAGGAAATTGATGAACTCAAGAAAGTGGTCCTCTATCAAAACTCACAGCTTGAGAAGCAAAGGAAGATGATCACTAAGTTGATGCACAGAAAGAAGAAAGCTCAGTTTGTCCTTAGGAGAAGAAACCCTACCAATGATGCTTCCAAAAAGGGGGAGTCAGAATCTGATATAAACATGGAGGATGAAAAAATTGAGGGGGAGTATGAGTATAAGGTTGAGGGGGAGACTGAGGAGGCTGCAGATATTACAAAGGAAGCAGAAACAGAAACAGCAGCAGAAACCACCGTTACTGCTGCTGATCTTACAAAGGAAGCAAAAACAGAACCAGCAGCAGAAACGGTTACTGCTGCTGAAGTTGCAAAAGAAGCTGAAAGTGAGAAGAAAGCAGAATCTGTTCCTACAGTAACTAAAACAGAGATTGATGAAGAGATATATTGGATTGTGAAGGACAGTGTCGAAGCAGCAGTATTAAAGGTCATAAAAGAAGCAGTAACAGCTATAGCAGTAGAAATGGTTACTGCTGCTGAAAAACAAAAGGCAGCAGAAACTGTTAGTGCTGCTAAAAGCCACAAAGAAGAAACAGCTGAAACCACTCCTGAAGCTGTTAAATCTTTCAAAAGAACAAAGAGGCCAAGAACAAAGTCAATAGCCTCAAAGAAGAAAGATGTAAAGAAGCCAAGGGTGGATCCAACTGTAGAAGAAGCCCAGGAGGAAGCAGTGAAAGAGAAATCTGATCCAAAAGTTGCTGAAGAAGAAGTGGCAACTTCATCAGGCCAACCAAGCAATGTACAATCACTGCCAAATGCTCAAAGTGATTTGTATATTACTGTGGTTAATACTAATCCAATCCAAGCTGAACCAATATCTTCTATGGCTCCTGAAATCATCTTCTGGGACACATTGAAAGATGGAAGAAAGGAGTTCATCAGAATCAAAAGGGCAGATGGAAAGTTTGAAGTTTGTCCTACTTGGGGAAAACTTATCAGAACATGCTCTAGATCTGACTTGGAAGAGATGTTCAAGGTGGGAATGAGGCTATATGGAAACATGCTGATAGAGCAAGGTATGTCTATCACCAAGATGGTTCTTGAATACTTGTGCTTAATGTTCAAACCAGAAGCAGTTCAGTATTTGATGGCAAGGAATTTTCAAGTCATCACCAACTGGATGCTCATTGAGAATTGTGGAGTGTATGTCATCTCTCTTGACAATACATTTCATGAATATTATTTGGTGGATGTTGTATACAAGCACAGCATGAAAAAGTTGAATGGAATGCTGCATGCTAAGTTGGTGAGTGACAAAGACTCTAAGATGGCAAGATACCTTGTAAAAAGGATTCTCAATCAAAGTCTGGGATTGGATCCAAATTTATGCGTTGATGATTAGGTTTTGGAAGCATCATCTGAAGAACTTAACTTCTCATCCTGAAAAGTTAAGTTAGGGGGAGATTGTTGGGAACTGAAGATATGCTAAGTATGGTTAGTACTGCCAGAACAACATTACTACTGCCAGATCAATGTTAGTGCTGCCAGAACAAAGATACTACTGCTAGTTCAAGGTTAGTACTGCTGAGTCATTAATGCTGCAAGAACATGATTAGTACTGCTAGACAAGTTACTACTGCTGGTACATGGTTAATACTGCTGAACAAAAGTTAGTACTGCTAGTGTCTTACGAAAACTGTTAGTACTGCTTGGGCATATCGAAGATTACTACTGCTGGAAGATTATTAGTACTGCTTGAAAAGAATGAAGTTAATACTGCTTGGGATCAGAACACGGAATGCGAGATTGAAGGAGATAAAGATGGATTGATTAAAGATATACTTAAAAGAATATTCTGAAGATCAATCTTATTTTGATAGTTATCTTGTAATTATTCAGTATATATATTTGTTGATAGATAGCTATTAAAAAAAAAGACGACATACAAGAGAAAATACAATTAGAATTCGATTGTGTTTTAGAGAGAATTAACCTCAAGGTTTAAGAACCCTATTTCTAGAGAAGTAGAAGTCGTCTTGTTGAGCCTGTTCATCAAGATTGAGGTTTGGTTGTAATCTTGTGATTCGAAACAGTGAATACAAACAATTGTGTGTTTTCTGATATATTGTTCTTTGATTGTGGGAATTAAAGTTCTATTCCGCAGATTCTTTAATTCTGAATTCTAAGTATTGTTAATCTTGTTAAGATTCGATCCTGACAAAATATTACATGACAACTCTAATGAAAGACGCACAAATGTCCAAAAATCGATCTCAGAAGGAATCGAGTAGCAAGACAGGGAATATTGGCAAAGGTGGTCGTATACTCTAATCACGTTTTCCAGAAGATCATCCAGGTCTTTACAAGGGATGTCATGGGGATAGGGTTATGGTTAAGAAACGAAGGGGAAAATGGTTGAAAGATCCTTGGTGTGTCAAACTTTAGCAATTCTGAACCTCCTAGCTTTATTTTCTATCATTTGGCCCTCTTTGTCACTGCTGGAGTCGCTTTGACTCTCTTATTTTCTGCTATAGATAATATCTAAACTAACTGTTTTTTAGGACTTCATTGGCCCTCTTTATTCGATTGGGGCTGCATTGGCCCTCTTTTCTATTTAATTTCATGACTGGCCTGTATTCCTTCTTTTCCGCTCTATCTTCTCGTTATTCATTACCGCTCAGAATGACACACTTTCGGATAAGGGTTGGCTAAGGTTTTTGGCTAGTGTTTAATGGTAGGTCTGGAATGAACATGGTGAGTGTTTGGATACAACAGGGTTATGGTTACACACAAATGGGTAAAAAGGTACGATAGCTAAAAACAGGGTTAAACATACACACAATGCCTGGGATCATCTCTTAAGGTCCACACGATAGGGTCTACTACACCCTTACCCAATATCCCGATGGTCGTCTTTGCTACTCAATGCAATAATATAGTGAGATGATTCTATATTCACGACAAGGAACTCGAAAAAGTGTATACGATTTTCGTGTATGAATCCCTCAAAATGAAAGACGTCTTTTAGGCTCAAAACTCGCTATTGGGTGGTCTCCACTAATGTCCCTAGTCATGTCCTTTTCCGGTCCTTCCCTAATGGTCACGTCCCTATCACAAGATTCTCCCCACAATAGTCGGTCTCAATCATTCAAAACAAATTTTTTTAGCTATTGTGATCTAAGCATGCAGAGGTGCGGGAAATCTACGTGCATAACGTGGGCCCGATTGGGCAACCCCAAACCTTACCCACACATTGTCCCCAATGTGCAAGTGTCAGCGTAGGCGATACTAAGACAAGTATCGTTGTGCGGTTATTACAGGTATCAGACAGGCAAGACATAACATTAAAGCACAAACCTCAAAGAGCTAGTCTTATTAAAATATGGCCACCCCAAACCTAGGCTGTGGCCTAGGTTTGTCAACTAACGCCAACCCCAAACCTCGGTGAAACCGAGGTTTGCACAGGGATAAAAGTGAGTGTGTAGATGTTTTTTTTTTAAATTGAGGCACCCCAAACCTAAGTGAAACTTAGGTTTGTTGCATCTCGTTAACTACTAAGAACGAACATCATACACCACTCGTTAACTACAGAGTTAGAACGTACCTGTTTGCCCGGGCGGAGGAGATTCTCTAGAAAAGGTTGAGCAATCACGAATGAGAGATATCGGAGAAAATGGAGCGAGAGAAGGTAGACACAAAAGAAATCAAAGCAAAAAGCGAAAGAAAGCAAAGAAAACGAAAAACTTTAAAAACCAAACAGGGACCCCCGCGACTTGGCACGCGACTTGTAAACCGCGGCACAAGTCGCGTAAGTCTCTGTTCCAGGATTTTTTATTTTTTATTTTTTGTGTAAATAAAATCATTCAAAACGGAACAAAAAAAAGAAAACGCAAACCTCGGTGGGTTGCCTCCCACCCAGCGCCGTAGTTAAAGTCGTGGCACGACTGTGTGGCTCTCAACTTGGCTCAGTATCCGCGGAATCGAATCGCCCACACTTGCGGTTCTTCGCGGATTCTTTCACATCTGACTTTCCTTGCTCATCCTGTTTCTCTTCACCTTTGCCTCTTTCCCTCTCGAACATCTTGAATACTACCTTCTTGCCACCAACCCTTAGGGTCATCTCTCCTTCTTCCATGTCTATCAACGCTCTACTCGTGGCCAAGAAGGATCTTCCCAGTATCAGCGGGACCTCTTCGTCTTCATCTATGTCGATCACCACGAAGTCCATCGGAAAATAGAAATTTCCAATTTTGATGAGCACGTCCTCTACCACTCCATACGGGTACACTATGGATCGATCAACGAGCTTCAGTGTCATGTATGTTGGGTTCACCTCACCCAAGCCGAGTTTCCTAAAAACAGATAAATGCATTAAGTTAATACTCGCTCCTAGATCACACAACACTTTATCAAAATTAAACTTCCCAATTTGAATAGGGATTGAAAAACTCCCTGGATCTTTAAGCTTCGGGGGAAGCTTGTTATGGATGATCGCGCTACACTCTTCAGTAAGTGTAATGGTAGACTGGTGCTCGATTTCCCTTTTCTTGGATAGGATCTCTTTCATGAACTTGAGGTATGTCGGCATTTGAGCAAGTGCCTCCGCGAATGGGATATGGATGTGAAGCTTCTTGAAGATGTCGAGGAATTTCTTGAACTGTTCCTCATCTTTATGTGCCTTCACCCGATTCGGATATGGTAGTGGTGGTACAAACGGTTTGACTACCGGCTTCGGTGGAGGTGTTACCTCTTTTTCCTTCGGCTTCTCTCGATCAATCATATCCTCATCGGCTTCTAGCTCAGTCACTTCTATGATCTCGACCTATTTTTCTTTAGGATCGGTCTCCCTTGATGACGGTTCGCGTGTAGGCTCTCCATTCAACTCCTTTTCACTTCATATAAATGGCATTACATTCTTCCCTCAATTTCCTTTCCTTTTGACTCGGAAAGGTTCCGGGAGGTCGGTTTTGTAGGGCTTCAGAGATTTGCCCCACTTGCCTTTCGAGGATCTTAATGGAGGCGGTGTTTTGTTCAGTGGCCGCCTTGACCGTGCTGACCATGCTCGCTAACTCTCCCACCGTGCTGTCCATCTTGTTCATGAACTTCATCATCATGTCTTCTAGCCCCGGTTTCTTCTCCCCAGATTGTCCTTCATTGAAATTCCTTTGGTTGAAACATGGAGGACGATAAACATTGTTAGTATTGGAAGAATTAGAAAAGTTAGAAAAATTACCTTGCTGTTGTTGACCGGGTTGACTCCATGAAAAGTTCGGGTGTTTCTTCCACCCCTCATTATACGTGTTCGAGAAAGGATCGTTCCTCGGCTGGTTGTTCCGGTTTTGTAAGAACTGAACTTGCTCGGGTTCTTGCGGACTACCTCCTTTCATATGGTTCGTGATCGCAGCTAGTTGAGCTTTTATTTCCTTCAGCTCATCCGATTCTTGAACACTCGCTACCCGTCTGATAGAAGATCGTGGCGTGGCGTAGCAATGCTCGGCTAAATTCTCGATCAAGTCGAGAGCTTCTTCATACGTTTTGTTCATTAAAGCTCCACCCGCGGCAGCAGTGATTTTGTTCTTGAACTGCGGGTGAAGACCTCCAAAGAAGGTTTGGATAATTACCCAACCGTGTAATCCATGATGCGGGCACTTCTTCAACATATCTTTATACCTTTCCCACGCCTCATATAGTGTCTCTTGGTCCCATTGCGCGAAGTGGGTAATGTCGGCCATCAGTTGAGCGGTTCTTCCCGGTGGGAAGAATTTCTGGAGGAATGCGGCTTTCAGGTTGGCCCATGTGGTGATAAGATCCGATGGTAGGCCTTCTATCCAAATTTCAGCTCTACCCTTTAAGGAAAAGCTGAATAGCCTCAGTTTTATCGCGTTCTCCTCCATCCCATTAATCTTGAACGTGTTGCAGATCCGTTCAAATGCACGAAGATGTGCATGGGGGTCTTCAGTCGGTGCTCCCCCGAACTGATTTTGTTGCACCATCACGATGGTGCTCGGCTTGATCTCGAAGTAATTCGCCGCAGTGGTGGGTGCTTGGACTCCTATGCGTGCGGCTGCCACGTTCGGGTCGGCAAACGACCGCATAGGACGTCTTTCGGTTGGTGGTGGTGGATTGTTACGTGGTCTCTCGTTGGAAGGTCTCTCGTCACCCATCCTCAATTGCCTTTGGGCTCTGGATGCTTTACGTATCTGGCGGGCGGTTCTTTCGATCTCCGGATCAAGTGGTTCGATTTCCTTCCCTCGAGTTTTTCTTGGCATAAACCAATTAGTACCTGAAAAGAAAGTAGGCGAAGTTAGCAATCCAGAAATTGAAAGTGGTGAAATTAAAATAAAGAAAAAAAATGATCAATGTAATAGCGCTTATAGCTGGTAGTGCTATCAGTTGCAACTAGTTCCCCGGCAACGGCGCCAAAAACTTGATAGGCGGGTATCACCCCCCTAAATCTTACCGAAAGTGTACGGGTCGAAGTCAAGTAATAGTACTAGAAAGTACGAGTATCGAACACAGGGAACTAGGAACTAAGTATCACAATGACTACAATTGCTATTAACTGAACGATCGATATTTTGAATGGTTGGTTTATAAACTAATTAATGGCAAACTAAATAAATAAGACACGGAACAGAAAACAACTTAGAAAACTTCAGATAGAGAAAACAGTTGAGGGTAGGAAATCCTAAGACTTTCACATACAAACGCTTGACTCAAAACAGTTACCAGTTCTTTCCCTTAATGAATACCCAATCACTAAAATCACCGTTGTTCTTTCTCAAGCAACACGGGTTTTCACTTTGAAAATACAAGTTTTATCTCTCGATCTCAACTCATGAACTCAAAGCACATTAAAAATAAGATTTAACGGGACTAAAGCTTAATTTGATATCTCTATCCAAATTTCCACCTTAGGCATGCAATTTCTAGTTCTAGATTAACAATTAATTCTCTCGAACTTAATCGTTCACAACAAATCAATTGTAAATTGGCCAAATTCACAAAGGCATTAAGAACTAAATCACATGCTTCATTAAAATAGGAAAAACTGATAAGAATCTCAAGTCATTTGTTCATAAGCTTAAATCAAATTCATTCCAACCCCCAACATCTAGAAATTAGTTCATGTTGGTGGTGGACTCAAACACAAGAGAAAGAAAAGCAAAAGTGTATGTAAACATGGTAATTGTAAACGTGATAGCAATGATGATGAACTCCCTTCTCTCGTGCTCGTATCTACTTTGCGTGTTGAACGTCTCCTCGATTGATTCTCTATCGTCGCTCCAAAAGGTGTGAAAAGTCTCCAGAAATCGCCCCTCAACTGATCCCGGTCGACGTGTGCGAGATATGCCAAGAATGACCTAAAATCCGGAAAAACGCCAAAGTTAAAGGCTGGAACAGGGGGTTAGGCGACTTGTGCCGCGACTTGCAAGTCGCGGCGCAAGTCGCGCGTGTTTTTGATGGCCTCCGTGTTAGATTCGGGTCCTGGTTCGGGCGCGGGTCTTGGGCTTGGATCTCGGGCTTCCGTTGGGCTTCGTTTTGGCTCTTTTTGGGCTCTTTTCAGCTTCTTTTCTCGATGATTACTGCCTTTTAAAATACCTGTACATTCCACTAGATAAACCATAAAATTCCGCTTCTTTGCTTAAATACACGCCAATCTCATTGGTTTCAGGACCAAAAATAACGCCAAAAAGTGGCGTTATCAATCACCTAGGAACTGCACATGACCCGACGTGCTCTTGTGGTCCAACATGTTGTCGGCATGGTCAGCATCTGAGTATGCTGTCAGTTCAAAACCTGTCTCTTTCGGGTACCACAAGCCAAGATCAACAATACCTTTCAAGTATCTAAAAATACGCTTAACAACAATTAAATAAGACTCTTTTGGTTTTGATTGAAATCTTGCACACAAAAATGTAGAAACATGATATCTGGCCGACTCGCCATCAGGCATGCCTTTCACGTGTCCGCCTAGCACCAACTTATTGATGTTCTTGAAGTTCAGGTGCGACAGTCTACGATGCCATATCCAGTTTTGCTGAGAGTTGGTCTTTGACATTAAGCACACGAACTCGTCCATCTTCCGAGAGGAGAGGTCGATCGTGTATAGGTTGGTTTTGCGCGTCCCAACTAATAGTTCATTTCCGTCTTCAGTGCGGACGCTGCACTTCTTGGCTTTAAAGTTTACCTCTAAGTCCTTGTCGCAGAATTGACCTATGCTAAACAGGTTGTGACCTAAACCTTCAACGTACGAAACCTGCTTGATAGTGAACTTATCTTGAACTATGTCTCCATAACCCAGGATTGGTGCAGAATCGTCATTCCCAAATCTTACGTTGCCACATATTTTATCGGTGAAGTTCGTGAGAAGCTCCCTCCTTCTGGTCATGTGCTTGGAGCAACCTGACTCTAAGTACCACACATGACCGTTCTGCAAAAAGAATTAAGCAGATTTAGGTACCCATTTGAAAATGAGTCATGGGGGTAGGTGTAACACCTGTCTTAGGAACCCATTTGGAATTGGGCTCACGTTTGGGTTTGGGTGATTTATACATAGGACGAGAATTAAACACACGATAAGAACCAAACCAATCAGATGCATACTTTTTATCGACAAAGTTAATTAAACCACAATTGGAGCAACAAATACAATCATGAGATAACTGAAGTAATTGTTGAATTGAATAAATCTTTCGGAAAAGAATCAACTTGTTCAACAATAGTACTTGAATCAATTACATCACGATTATTATGTTTTTTCCTAGAATTAAAAACTAAATTAAATGACTATGTCTACAACTTTCTCTCTTTAGATCCTTTCGCTACCCACTTTTGTTTGATGGTTTTGCCTCGACCGCTTTTATCTGAAATATCATTAAAGTCATAGTCAGAAGAGCTTGAGTAGCAAGGATGTCTATTTTATGAGCGACCGGTCTTTATCCGTATCTGTGAACATCTTTTAGATTTGGGTTTGTTTTTGGAAACATTGTTCACAGAACGGTATTGAGGGGCGGGTGTAGAACATTCACCTTTATGAAAATTGACCGATCGTTCAGGCGTATGTGGAAGAAAATCAGTATGGATTGGAAGAACTTGATCAAATTCAAACTTTGGAAACTCATCATCTGAACAGAGATTAGAATTCATGAACGTGGAAAAATCGACTTCACTCTCGGATGGAACACCATTGGTCAAAAGAGATGGAGAACATTTTGGAATTGTGTTTTGCAAAGAATCAGGTGCGGAAGCTTTTTGAAACTCAGAGTCAATATTCCTTTTTAAACACTCCATTTGAGGTTCTTTTCCCTTTTTGGAAGAGATGCTTCCCATAAAATCCTTACATGAAGATGTATCTGATGAGGTAGAGGAAGGTTCAGACAAAATATTTTTGTCTTCTTGGAGTTGGTCAAACTTCTTTTGAAGTCCAGCCCTGCTTACTTGCTCTTGCATCACCTATGTTGCCAAAACAGACAGTTTAGATGTGAGCTGACTGATTTCTGTCTGAAGAAGTTCCTTTTCCTCAACTGATACATATTCCGTTTTTATGGATTTAAAACACTCAAGTTTGGATAAAAGCTCTTGTTTTTCCTTTTAAAATTGAATCCATTATTGTTCAAATGACTCCTCTAACTAAACTATTTTCTTTTCTAAAACGAGAGGTGGGACATAGCGTTGAAACTCGTCCTTCTCTTCTTTAGGTTCAGTTGTTTAGACTGCATCCTTGTTAGAGGATGCTTTGGGCTTGGCAACTTCATAGCCATCAAAGTAGTCATTTGAAAGATATTTGGATTTGTTGGTTTTGTAAGATGTGTTAATAGTTTCGTATGCGAAAGGCATTTGCATCTTAAAAGTATTTTTTTCGTTTTAATTCCTCAAGTTCCTCATACTTTTCATCAATGAGCTCCGTCCATCTGATTTTATATTGGGGATATGTGACAACCGTCAAATTCACGTTCAGGTTAGAACTGCACTAAACATATCAGATACTGATACTATATGTCAGACTGTCCAATTTTAGCAGTCAACCCGATACAGTAGGAAAAATTGAGAATTTTTGCCTAAAACCCCTCAAATTAGGGAATTATCCATATATCTCATAAAATGCCAACCAAAAATATCTTAAATACATATATATATATATATATATATATATAAACCATACTAAAATAATACTAGTAAAGTTAACTAGTAACCTTACAACTAACTAAATTATTGTGTTAAATAATTCAAACAATTAAAATAAAAATAAAATTTAAAAAGAAATAAAAGACACAATTATTTTATACAAAACCACACTCCACACTCTCTCTCTCCCCTCTCCAAAACCGCCCCCCCCCCATATATACCCCCTCACTCTCCCAAAATTTGCTACTCTCTCATTATCATCCCTCTCTCTTTTCTCCCAACAATTTCTCTCTTTATTTATCTCTTTATTTCTCACTAAAACACACCCAAAGTCCAACCATTTTCACTCAAGAACATCAAGTGTTCAAGTCTTCACAAAGGTAAAAATAACATGTAGTGCAAAGCTTACACCTTTCTTTGTTATTGTTCTTTCATTTTATTTAGATTCCTTCTTCTACACTAGTTGCATGTTGTTTTACTTTATCAATATCTTTGGATCTTGATGTTTGGGAGCTTCATCACCATAACATCTTGAATGTTACTAAAAAGGGGATGAATCCATGACCAAACCCATGTTAAGACCAAAGAAGGACTTTTACAATGTTCTAACAAACATGCATGTGTTCTTCATCAAAACCAACCCTTTAATCTCTAAGAAATTTTATGAACTACTCTTTAAATCCACTAAAAATATGTTTTAACTAACATGCATGAGCTAAAAATTCACTATTATAAGTTGCATGAAGGTGTTCTTGTCATAAACACCCAAGAACCATAAAAAATAACCATTTTCAAGTATTTGCCAAAAAGGAGTTTTATAAATAAATTGCATGTATTGTAAATGGCTGAGAAATATATTTTTAAACTGAAAATATATGTATGGGGATGTGTCAAATCGGATTTCATGCAAAAAGAATAAGAATATTGGTAAAAGACAATAAGGAGTGCACATGCATAAAGTCTTGTTTTGACAACATGCTGCCAGATTTTTCTTCTCTCTTTGAAAAGCCATATCTCACTCAATAATACTCCAAATTAAGTGATTCGTTTTCTGGAGTTCACTTTTATGAGTTATGAATCAAACCCAACTAGAATCATTGAAAAATATTAATATTTCGACCTTCAAACATTTTTCACAAAGACAGTGCGCAAACAGCAATGTTCTCTGTCGCAGTTTACGTCAAGAATTATATTATGTACTTAAACCACTCTAAAAATCATGAATCTTATGTCAAAAGTTTCGTAACACATTTAACAAACTGGTCATAAAATATCATGACCTAAATGTCCCTGGAAGTTATCCAAAAACGAACCGAAAGTGACTACATATTCTGGACAGCAACTGACTATATTCTATTATAGCTATAAGCTAACTCTTGAACCCGTTTCATCATTCTTGTGATGAAATTGTGGAATATGTATATATACTATATGATTATGCATTTTACTATAGCGAAAAGCTAACTCTTGAACCCGTTTCATCATCTATATGATGAAATTGTGGAATATACCATTATATATTACGAATACACATTTTATATACTCTAACTCCTAACATCATATATTATATATATGACTCCTAGTTATAGCCCCTTTTCGTCACTCGTTATGACGAAATTGCGGTAATCTCAAATTATCATATGTAATGTTATAGATATTAACTACTAATATCGACGATATTAGTAGAATCTTACTACTGTCCTTACATTCGTAGGATCGACGTAGGATCGCGTTACGGATCGCATTACGCACCACTTGGGAACAACTACGTTTATCACCGTGAGTTTTCGCAGCCCCTTTTTACTATTTTATACATTTTGGGGTGGAAAGCATGTTAAAAATTCTATTTCACATCATTATTTTGTTACTGAAATACTACAAATATTTGATGCTCTATGGTACGTGTGCACATGTTAAAGATTCTAAGTTACGCTATCGCACAAAAGTCCCCAACTTGTTTTTACATTACCTATTTAACTCACGAGTGTGAGCCATGGTAATTATGGATAACGTTATTTGGTTGACCGCCCACTTACTGTGATGTGAGTGCATAATTACTATAGTGCCATGTTGACGATAGAACATGATGAACGGGGTAAACTAATACTATGGTCAGGAGGTTTGGGTAATGGCTCAGTATGCTACCTCTGAGGCAACACACTTATATACCTTGAGCAAAACAGAACGCAAAAACAGAACTTTTACAACCGAGAGTTGTACTACAATCTTTTGAAAGCGCGAATGCTATCAACTTGCATTAAAACTTTTAGTGCATACGCAAACCTGTGAACTCACCAACTATTTTATAGTTGACACTCTCCTTTAAATGCTTTTCAGGAAACATCAAGTAAGGATGAGTTCTAGAAGGCACTACACTTAGCAGCATCCAACTTTATTTCATCATGTCAAGTCTCTTTTTGCTTTGGACAATTTGTATTTCACAAACATGTTGTATTTTGTAACCTTGATGATATGATGATTGTGTGTTGTCTTCTACCTTGTGCTTTTGAAACATTAAACTGTGACATCCCGTGATTCCGCTTTAGCGGGGTGTGATAGAAGTGGTATCAGAGCCGAAGGTTATAGAGAATACCGGTCTTTCATTTGAAAAACCCAACTATAACCAAAGTCCAAAACTGACATGAAAATAACTAAACCTACTACTAGTATAACTAAGTCTAGAATGGCATTAACAGACTTTAATTAAACATAGCCTGATCACCTATGTTCGATTTAGGAAGGTTAATGCGAGACTAGAAATGGTTATAGTAGGAGTATGTCGATTTTACTTACACTCTCTAGAAGCATGCTTAGTGCATAGACATTGTATAGGATAGACATATCACTTATGCGATTAGTTACTAAGTACACTTTTGCTTCAGTTTCACTATGTCATCGTCGTCACCATCCTACACTCCTGAATCGTACTCGGCCGATGTATCGGGATACGTCACCGGGCGACCACAAGTTAACCCACCCGACAACCGAGAAGAAGAGGATTACAGTAGTACGGAATCGAAACCCGAAGTGTCCAGCGAGCGAGACCCCTATGATAGACCTAGAGTATCACCAACCACGGTTTTACCCCGACCCACTCCAGTGATTGTTCAACCACATCCCGGAGGACCTCGCATTAGGCAAACGGCAAGGAAGAATGTTCCAATCCCAAGGAGAGTCACGCTATCAACACCACGTCCGGAGGCACCGGAGCCATCAAGAGTAGTCACCGGAGTGCCGATTGGGCGAATGGCCGAACTGACCTTGGCGAGAGATCAACATATCAGGGAAATGACAACCGAATTGCATGGGTGTCAAGTTAGGGTAACCCATCAAGCTCAAGTCTTAACGGAACTTGTAGAGCTAACAAACCAACTGGCCGTCGTATCAACTCAAGCTCGGGATGGCGCAAGGATGGCTAGAGAAATGGCAACAAGGGCTCAAGCGGCAAGCTTGGTAGTGGGAATGGTGTTGTTGTTACTGATGTTCTTGCTTGTGATCAGGGCATACTTGGGAAAGTGCGGATATGAAGGCGGATGGATTGTAGCATGTGGGAGGATCTTTTGAAAAACACCTTTAATTGCTTGTCATTTTAATTCACGTATTTCTAAGTTGTATTTCCATTTAAACAATGTGATACCGGTGTACGATAAACACCGGAAATTTTGTAAACTTCAGCATTTAATGGAGACCCATTGGGGGAAATTTTAGCCAATCAATCTATTTACCTTGTACTTAACTTTACTGTTTCAAAAATTTGAATAAAATTATAAACCTTTGGAAAATATGAGTTCGAGAATTTGTACAAATTTTGACCAAAACGATTTTTGCAAATGTGTTTTAGAATCATGCCTCCAAGAAGATCTACACGCCACACGGGAGATACCCCTGAAAACCAAACGCCCGACATAGCGCGAATCATCGCACAACGTATCCAAGAAGCCATACCTAACATCGTCACACAAGTAACTGCTGGCATCAATGCTAACCCCGGGAATCAAGGAGGTAGTGGAGGAAATTTGGGAAGCAACAGTACCGGATGTAACTACAAGTCCTTCATGTCCTGTAAGCCCAAAGAGTTCTACGGAAAGGTAGGTGCCGTAGGATTGCTTTCTTGGATTGATAGCATGAAGTCGGTACTCCATATTAGCAAATGCTCGGAGGACCATAAGGTGGAATATGCTACATGTCAACTCCAAGGCAGGGCACTAACATGGTGGAACATCCAGGTTCAAACCCGTGGAAGGGAAGATGCATACGGACTCACATGAGAGGAGTTCAAGAAGTTGCTCATTGAGGAGTACTGCCCTAAGAGTGAAATTCAGAAACTAGAAGCTGAATTCTGGAATCACGCCATGATCGGAGCCGACATAGACCGATACACAGCTCGCTTCCACGAACTCGCAAAACTGGTACCTCACATGGTCACTCCCGAGAGCAAGAGAATCGACCGATACTTATGGGGATTAGCATCGGAGATCCGAGGAATGGTCACCTCGGCAAATCTGACCACCATCCAAGCTGTTGTGGTTGTAACACCCGTAATTTTCGGATAAGCATAATTTCGAATCAGTGAGAAACCGATCTTTTAAGAAAAATATGAAATGTAAGATTTTGGGTTAAATCTTAGATTTTATGGTATTGTTAGATGAGTAATTCGAATACGAGTCCAACGGTTCTTTCCGGAGCGAAAACGGAGCTATAACGAAGAAGTTATGGCCAAAACAGTTTCGGTACATCTTGTGCGACTATGACCAGCGACAATGACCGTGTCATTGTCGCGTGTCATTGTCGCGCCAATGGTACAACCTACGGTACACCTTGTGCGACTATGACCAGCGACAATGACCGTGTCATTGTCGTGGACGGGTACCTGGTTGCTGTCAAATACGAATTTCATCCCCCAAACTTCATTTCTTCATATCTCTCTCATTTCAACTCCGATTTTGGCGATTCAAGTGGCTATGGTTCCGATTTTGAGAGATCTTCAAGGATCTAGAAGGAGTTTGGAAGATCATTGGATGATTCAAGGGTGTTTGGTGATGGTAAGTCTCGAATCTCCTCCCTTTCTCTCCCAAATCGTTTTCCCTTTGCTCCCTCGCAAACCCTAACTGATTTTGGGGCTTTTTCATGGAAATTAATGTGTTCCTCCTCCATTTTATGCTAGTGGTTTCGTTCATTGATGCAAGAACAAGTCTCATCCACATCACTAGAGATTTTTGGGGTTTTTCTAGGTTTTCATCAAAACCTAAGTGGTTTTTTGGAAGTTTTGGCTTGAGGATGCAAACTTCATCAAAGGAGCTTACGTTGGAGAAACTCTAGATTTAGCTTAAATCTAGCAAGGTGAGTTCAAGTTACTTTGCGAAAACTTTGTACATGCCAAATAGTATTTTCCAAATATTTATGTGTTTTACTTGAAAATATATGTGGTTGAGTTATTTGAATGGTTTAAATATTTTGAAGTGTTTATCTTCATAAATGTGTAAAACACCCATATTTGGGGCTTTTGGATATTTGGATGGTTAGAAACCATAAATTGTCTTTAAAAGATTAATTGCTCAAAATGAGGTTTATTTGATGGTTTAATCATGTTAGTGTAAATGATTTTAATAAACCATTTGGGAAATGCACTTTTTGTGTTATGGGTCATTTTGAGAATATTAAGGGTGTGAGTCCTTTGGGAAAACCCCTTTTGTTTAACCCGTGTTGAGTTTTGGGGTTAATGATGATTTTGGGATACATGTTTGCTTAAACAATGTTTAAACGCGTTTTATGCGAGGATGACCGACATTATGGGTCAAGTAAGCTTAGAGCACTTTGCTCGGTTTTGACTTTGAGATAGTCTTGGGACATTTGTCCGGTTTAAAAGGCTCGACGTGGAGTCTTATTTACGGGTTGCTTTTATTGCACCGTGTTGCATATTATTGCACGTTGTTGATATTTACATGCTCGGGGTGGAGTCTAGGATGTGTTATATGCTTAATTGCATTTCATTTGCATGATTTGATGTTGATAAATGATCATTAGATCTTTGAGCAGAGGGCTCGGTTTTGGACTCGATTGAGTCTTGATGGCATTCGCCCGGTTTTATTAAGCTCGACGTGGGCTTGGGGTTTGCATTACATGAGTTGCATTATGTTGAGATTTACATGATTTGAATGCATTGATTATTCTTTTGGGGTCATGTATTTATATTTAAGTCAAGTAAGCTTGTTTCGGATGGTGGGTTTTCCCATGGTAAAGATCCAGTAGGATTGAACTTGATGGCTTGGACTAAAGACCTAGTATGGTTGATGTTTAAGAAGGGATAAAGACCTAGTTTTAGTTGATGCCGGAGATGGACTAAAGACCTAGTTTTGGTTGATGTCTAAAATGGACTAAAGACCTAGTTTTGGTTGATGTCTAAGATGGGCTAAAGATCTAGTATGATTGATGCCGAGGATTGACTAAAGACCTAGTATGGTTGATGTCATCCGTTTTCCACATCCAAGAAGCTTACTTGCATTTATTTAATCGTGGTTTAATTTATGTGTTGCCACATTCGATGAGATCGGGTCTCCCCCGTCACCGAAGGGTGTTGATTTCGGGTATTTTATCTATTCGCATTTGGAGGTTATATTTTATGCATATAGGTTTGTTTTCCATGGTTGATGGACGGGTTTATGCTACATCTGCTTCGTATTATGTTTTAATAAAGTGTTATATCTAATGGATGGTTTCCATGTTTTACGGGTCGAGTATGTATTGTCAACCATATTTGAAGGTTTTGCCTAAACTAGACTTATTCACGTATTTGAGTGAGTGGAAACGTAATTCATTTTGGAAAACGTATTATACCATTCGGGAACCTTTCCATGGAAATGTGTGGGTTGGAAAATGGATGATTTGCAATTAAAGTAAACTCTTTCGAAATCATGACTAAACTACTACCTTTCGATTTATGATTTTATATAGTCATGATGAAATGCTTGAACTCACTAGGCGTAAGCCTAACCCTTTTTATTTGTCGGCATGTGCAACAGGCTCAGGTTGGGGTAGCTCTAGCTACATTGCGAAGTGGCGAGTACTAGTAGAGTGCACGAGAGGTGACTTGACTAGTGAAGTATTCCGCATTGGTTTGGACTAGCAACTTGTGTGGTGTTAAGTAGCACCCGATTAAGTTATTTATTTGTGGACTTATGATGTTTTAAATTCCGAGGTATTGTAAGGAATGAATTGTAGAGACGATTTATCTACTTTTGGTTATTTTATCGAAATTAAAGTTAGTTGCTCGTTCCAAATTTGAGGGTGTTACAAGTTGGTATCAGAGCATAAGTTTGAGAGATTTAGGTGTTGATTTTGGATACCTAGACTCAAACTAGCGTTTGTTTAAGTAAATAAGAGTGAAATTCACCATTAGGCACTTTAAGATAGGATGTTTTGAAGTTGATGGAACTGTTAGAAACGAGAATCACATCGAGAGTAGCAAGGATAATCATGTACGGTGCGTTCATAGTGACACCTGGCCAGTATCATGGTGAACCTACTAGTACATGTGCATACTTGAATTACTTTAATGTGATGATCGTTGGGGTAGTGAAGGAGGTTCTAAGCTAGTAGTCGTTGGAATAGATGGACGATTCTAGTATTAGTCACTTTGAGTGACGATAAGTATGATATTTGCTTTAAGTAGACCGTTTCGGGTCGAGATTGATGGTTGGACTAGAACCATAGGCTTATTGAGCCGAGTTTGAATGGAGGAAAAACCGTAAGGTTAATCGATGTAATTTCTGACTTAGCCTTAAAAAGGTTTGAATATCCGGGTGAAATTGGTGGACTGGAGGAGTATGGAGGAGTATGAGTTGAGACGTTGAGTGCCGACTAAATTATGCACGAAATTTATTTTTGAAAATAAATTGCATTAATTATTTCTTGTGTTTTGAATCCATATATGGATTGTGTTACAATTTTGGGAAATGTTTAGCACACACACAAGATTTTAAATCATGGGTTTTGAATCTGCACGAAAGTGTTTTATTACGGGTTGTGAGCCCCGTCGGAAACTGTTCTTGTCCAATGTTACTTTAGGATACAGTGATATCCATATTTTATGATGTTTAAGACGTTGGGCAAGTGACTACGGCTTATAACTTTAACCTTGGATCTCCTCCACATATGTTAGAGTTGGACGGAAAGTTGTCTTCCATTATGTCTATGTAAAGTTATTTTGGAGAATTTGTTTAATGTGAGTTGTTAAACAATGTTGTTTATATGGTATTATCCTAGAAGGGGATTTTGGGATTTTGGCGTCTCATTTATGATTTTTCTTATAGCAATTCGGCTTTGAAAGCATAATGTTTAGCACCGTTTTATTGACTTGGAGTCATTGAGTCCATTGAGATTCATGGAGTTTTGTTTTACGACATGTTGAGTCGTGTGAGTATAATTTCACAAGGTGCATGCTTTAATTACTTATGTGAAAGGTTTATAAGTTATGTGGGTATTTTGTCCCACTCGAGTTTTGTTGAGAAAAGTTAATTTTATGCCATAAGGCGACTAAAAAGAGATGAGTTTGGAACTCTAGTGTCGCATAACTATTCTTTCAAAAGGTTTGTTTTACTAAGTATTTCGTTGCATATAGTTCAGTGTATGGATTGATTTATACGTGGCTTAAGTGATGCATGAAGGAACATTTTGTTGACATTTCATAACGACTTGCTTGGTGCGCTTTTGGTCAGTTAAATGTTTCATTATCATTTTATGTAAATGCGCTATATCGACTTAGGGGTATGCATAGCTTGGTAACCATTGTTTCTCGACACTTTGATAAACGGGTCGTGCATGAGAATGTTTTATTAACTCCTTGTTTAAATGAGAGACCATTTGGTCAAAGCATGTTTTAGTGGGGTGGGGATCACGAATGGTTTATGATGCATGATATTTGAAAAACACGAATGTATGAGTCATTGACATTGGTCAATTTTGAATTGTCGAATATTTTGGAAAAATTGAAAGCTTTTTCGTTTTGGAGGAAATGTGTGTTTTGAGTATTTTTGACAAATACATTTTTAGCAATGACGTTTTGACGTTTTATGTTCCAAATATGAAATTTTGAGGAAAGTGCTTCGTGATAAAGATTTTAGAAAAATGGTTTGTATAAAACTATGGTGCGTGGAATTCTTATGTTTTGAACATTGATGCGCACCGTTGGTGCAATTTGAGATTTGAAAATAGGTTTGAACCCTTTTTTGTGTCAACAAAATATTGACCCTTATTTCCTTATATGTCTTGAAAAAATGCATTGTTGTGTGCAAGTTTGCCAAAAACGTTTTACTCAATTGTCGTTATAGGACCGAATGGGAAATTTTGGGAAATTAATTTAAAGAATTCCATCTTTGGAATTTGGTCGCGAACCATTTGATGCATGCTATTTCGTTCAAAAAAAAATTGCTAATGGAAGTGTTACAAGCTTGCATGCCTACCTCAATGTGACGTTTTAAGATGTTTTAGTCGATATTTTCAAGTGATGGAAACGTATGGGTTTTGTTTTAAATATGGAATTTGCACAAGTTATCTTGTGTTGACTAAGGTGTATTTGTAAACCGTTTCATCGTTTTGTATAATAAACTGACGCGCGCAAAATTTTGTTGGTGAACCTTGTTCCACGCCATTTGATGGTAAAAAGGGAAACTTTGGAGTCAAATGTCGTTGGACTTCTTTTGAAATATGTGCACACCTTTTGTTGCACCATGTTTAAAGTCGGGCAGTTACTTTACGTGCATGTCATGAGTCAATCCATACTACAACCGTGGCGGTTCATTTTAAAGAAGTTGTTTATTACGCTTTTGCGTTTTGTGGGTAAACTGAACTGCAATGAAATAATTTTCAACATGATTTTCATATGTGGGACGAACCAAATTGATAATAGTAGTTTTGTGCGTACGATTATTTTGATATGAAAATCCTTGTGTTGAAAATTTCTATGAAAAGTTTTGTCGATTGGCATATTTATTGAATGATGCACTTGAAACCTTGAACTCATTAGGACCTTGGAAAATGTTAAGTAACCCGATTAAGAGTAAGTTGTATAGAACCTCAACTGTGAAAAGTAGAGCGTTCGGGCACGTGTTGTGACTATAGGCCGGATGATATCGGCAGCAAAGTCGAGGTACTTGTGGCAATTGGAGGGTTAGACTTGCGGTAACGCATGTTGAGGTTGGTATAACCATTTTGTTGACAACCTTTGTTTCGTGGAAACACTCGGTAAACGGAACTCGTGTGCGGAGTCCTGTTAGAGTTCAAAACTTGGTGGTATAACTAGGTGTCAAGCTTGTGGGTATGAGGTCGGAGACCGTTAGCGAATTCGGAGGGTGTAGTCTGATTCTAAATGAAATAAAGGGTAACGGTTGTAGTAACCTTAAGATGCTCAATTGTGACGAGTGGTTTTGGTGGAATAACCTTCGTGTATGGTTACAGATCCTGTCGGTTTAATGATTGATGTTGGGATGGACTCTTGGAGTCTATTAGAACTCGTTGGATGTAGATGGCAAGTAATGGTAGGAATAATCAGAAGTGATGATTTTGTTGGGTTCGTTAGCGAACAAACCTTGGATTGACTTAAAATCGGAAATCGAAATCGGGATGTATGGAACATCTAAGGTTGGGAGACAACCGAAGTCGTCTGACTAGGAATTATTCCAGTTGTCGGAGTGTTCTCCCGGACATAAGTACAGTGTACGTGAAGGGGCTTTGTTGTTAAGCAATTGTTCTAGGATTTGTCTTTATAGACTGTATAATGGGAATTTAGATTCCAGTCAATAGTTGATAAATCATGGTCAGCGTTGAGTCGGTTAGCCTTTGGTTGTAAAGGATTTTAGATTTCGAGGACGAAATCATCCTAAGGTTGGGAGGATTGTAACACCCGTAATTTTCGGATAAGCATAATTTCGAATCAGTGAGAAATCGATCTTTTAAGAAAATATGAAAGGTAAGATTTTGGGTTAAATCTTAGATTTTATGGTCTTGTTAGATGAGGAATTCGAATACGAGTCCAACGGTTCTTTCTGGAGCGAAATCGGAGCTATAACGAAGAAGTTATGGCCAAAACAGTTTCGGTACATCTTGTGCGACTATGACAAGCGACATTGACCGTGTCATTGTCGCGTGTCATTGTCGCGGACGGGTACCTGGTTGCTGTCAAATACGAATTTCATCCCCCAAACTTCATTTCTTCATATCTCTCTCATTTCAACTCCGATTTTGGCGATTCAAGTGGCTATGGTTCCGATTTTGAGATCTCTTCAAGGATCTAGAAGGAGTTTGGAAGATCATTGGATGATTCAAGGGTGTTTGGTGATGGTAAGTCTCGAATCTCCTCCCTTTCTCTCCCAAATCGTTTTCCCTTTGCTCCCTCGCAAACCCTAACTGATTTTGGGGCTTTTTCATGGAGATTAATGTGTTCCTCCTCCATTTTATGCTATTGGTTTCATTCATTGATGCAAGAACAAGTCTCATCCACATCACTAGAGATTTTTGGGGTTTTCTAGGTTTTCATCAAAACCTAAGTGGTTTTTTGGAAGTTTTGGCTTGAGGATGCAAACTTCATCAAAGGAGCTTACGTTGGAGAAACTCTAGATTTAGCTTAAATCTAGCAAGGTGAGTTCAAGTTACTTTGCGAAAACTTTGTACATGCCAAATAGTATTTTCCAAATATTTATGTGTTTTACTTGAAAATATATGTGGTTGAGTTATTTGAATGGTTTAAATATTTTGAAGTGTTTATCTTCATAAATGTGTAAAACACCCATATTTGGGGCTTTTGGATATTTGGATGGTTAGAAACCATAAATTGTCTTTAAAAGATTAATTGCTCAAAATGAGGTTTATTTGATGGTTTAATCATGTTAGTGTAAATGATTTTAATAAACCATTTGGGAAATGCACTTTTTGTGTTATGGGTCATTTTGAGAATATTAAGGGTGTGAGTCCTTTGGGAAAACCCCTTTTGTTTAACCCGTGTTGAGTTTTGGGGTTAATGATGATTTTGGGATACGTGTTTGCTTAAACAATGTTTAAACGCGTTTTATGCGAGGATGACCGACATTATGGGTCTAGCAAGCTTAGAGCACTTTGCTCGGTTTTGACTTTGAGATAGTCTTGGGACATTTGTCCGGTTTAAATGGCTCGATGTGGAGTCTTATTTACGGGTTACTTTTATTGCACCGTGTTGCATATTATTGCACGTTGTTGATATTTACATGCTC
The DNA here is from genome assembly GCA_033807775.1 of Saussurea involucrata. Lineage (NCBI taxonomy): Eukaryota > Viridiplantae > Streptophyta > Magnoliopsida > Asterales > Asteraceae > Saussurea > Saussurea involucrata. Next base: position 49,098,639 of record CM066317.1, on the reverse strand, counting down.
GGGGTGGAGTCTAGGATGTGTTATATGCTTAATTGCATTTCATTTTCATGATTTGATGTTGATAAATGATCATTAGATCTTTGAGCAGAGGGCTCGGTTTTGGACTCGATTGAGTCTTGATGGTATTCGCCCGGTTTTATTAAGCTCGACGTGGGCTTGGGGTTTGCATTACATGAGTTGCATTATGTTGAGATTTACATGATTTGAAATTTGAATGCATTGATTATTCTTTTGGGGTCATGTATTTATATTTAAGTCAGTAAGCTTGTTTCTGATGGTGGGTTTTCCCAAGGTAAAGATCCAGTAGGATTGAACTTGATGGCTTGGACTAAAGACCTAGTATGGTTGATGTTTAAGAAGGGATAAAGACCTAGTTTTGGTTGATGCCGGAGATGGACTAAAGACCTAGTTTTGGTTGATGTCTAAAATGGACTAAAGACCTAGTTTTGGTTGTTGTCTAAGATGGGCTAAAGATCTAGTATGATTGATGCCGAGGATTGACTAAAGACCTAGTATGGTTGATGTCATCCGTTTTCCACATCCAAGAAGCTTACTTGCATTTATTTAATCGTGGTTTAATTTATGTGTTGCCACATTCGATGAGATCGGGTCTCCCCCGTCACCGAAGGGTGTTGATTTCAGGTATTTTATCTATTCGCATTTGGAGGTTATATTTTATGCATATAGGTTTGTTTTCCATGGTTGATGGACGGGTTTATGATACATCTGCTTCGTATTATGTTTTAATAAAGTGTTATATCTAATGGATGGTTTCCATGTTTTACGGGTCGAGTATGTATTGTCAACCGTATTTGAAGGTTTTGCCTAAACTAGACTTATTCACGTATTTGAGTGAGTGGAAACGTAATTCATTTTGGAAAACGTATTATACCATTCGGGAACCTTTCCATGGAAATGTGTGGGTTGGAAAATGGATGATTTGCAATTAAAGTAAACTCTTTCGAAATCATGACTAAACTACTACCTTTTGATTTATGATTTTATATAGTCATGATGAAATGCTTGAACTCACTAGGCGTAAGCTTAACCCTTTTTATTTGTCGGCATGTGCAACAGGCTCAGGTTGGGGTAACTCTAGCTACATTGCGAAGTGGCGAGTACTAGTAGAGTGCACGAGAGGTGACTTGACTAGTGAAGTATTCCGCATTGGTTTGGACTAGCAACTTGTGTGGTGTTAAGTAGCACCCGATTAAGTTATTTATTTGTGGACGTATGATGTTTTAAATTCCGAGGTATTGTAAGGAATGAATTGTAGAGACGATTTATCTACTTTTGGTTATTTTATCGAAATTAAAGCTAGTTGCTCGTTCCAAATTTGAGGGTGTTACAGTGGCCTTGGCAACTACTTTAACCAACAATGCGGTAAGATCGGGAACTCTGACATCGGGAAGTGCCAGCAATAAGAGGAAGTCAAAGCATCAGTCAGGAAAGAAATCCTTTAGTAGTGCAAGCAAGGATAGGAACATCACGAGAAACTTCGGAGTAAAGACACAGGACCCAGGGCAATACAAGGGTTCACTCCCTAAATACAACAAGTGCAACCGTCATCATGAGGGAGCCTGTGTTGTTTGTGACAACTGTAAACGGCCAGGTCATCTCACCAGGTTCTGTAGAAGTTAAAAAGGGCCAAATGAAGGGAGAAGGGCATGTTTTGAGTGCGGAAGTCCGGATCACTACCGGAACACGTGCCCGAGGTTTGGTAGGAGACCGAACAATAACAATAATGGGAATCAGGCAAGACAAGCCAACCAGGGGAATCAAGAGGTCAGGCTCGAGGACGGGAATTTGTCATTGGAGCTGACGAAGCACGTCGCGACCGTAATGTGGTGACAGGTACGTTTCTCCTAAACAACCACTTTGCATCAGTATTATTTGACACTGGAGCGGATAGAAGTTTTGAATAATAATGACGATTAATGACGATTAACCTATTCTAAACACATAATAGGCTATATATACCATAGGCCCTAAACAAGCAAGCCCATGGCCCATTACACTTTAAAGGCTCAAAGTAAAGAATAACAAATTAACCCTTGAACTTCTATTCAACCTGATTTTATGACGGAAAGACGGAAAAACCCTCGTGATACAAGGAAACAAAGTTGGAAGAAGCCTAGAGATGGTGTCAAGTATTAAGGTTCATAAGTATTTGAGGAAGAAGTGTGTTGCTTTTTTGGCACTCATAGTTGAGAAGAAGTCCGAGGAAAGGCGAATCCAAGACATTCCCGTGGTAAAGGATCACCGGAAGTGTTCCCCGACGATTTGCCTGGACTGCCCCCGTCTAGACAAGTTGAATTCCAAATTGACCTCATACCTAGAGCAGCACCTGTAGCTAAGGCACCGTACCGCTTAGCACCTGCCGAAATGCAAGAGTTGTCAAGTCAACTCCAAGAACTTCTGGACAAGGAATTTATTAGGCCAAGTTCCTCACCTTGGGGAGCTCCAGTCCTGTTTGTCAAGAAGAAGGATGGATCGTTTCGAATATGCATCGACTATAGGGAATTGAACAAGTTGACAATTAAGAATCGATATCCTCTCCCTCGAATAGATGATTTATTCGACCAATTGCAAGGTGCAACATATTTCTCAAAGATTGATCTTCGATCAGGTTATCATCAGTTAAGAGTCCGTGAGGAGGACATTACTAAGACAGCTTTTAGGACACGTTATGGACAATACGAGTTTTTGGTTATGCCTTTCGGTTTAACCAATGCACCAGCTGTGTTCATGGATTTAATGAATAGGATATGCCGACCCTACCTTGACAAGTTTGTGATCGTGTTCATAGATGACATTTTGATCTACTCCCAAAGTAAAGAGGATCACGAGCAACATTTGAGGGTAATTCTAGAACTTCTTAAGGAACATAAACTGTACGCCAAATTCTCTAAGTGCGAATTTTGGATTAGAGAAGTACACTTTCTTGGTCACGTGATTGGAGAAAAAGGAATCCACGTGGATCCGGCTAAGGTAAAAGCTGTTAAGAAATGGGAAGCTCCAAAGACACCGACAGAAATTCGTCAATTTCTTGGTTTGGCAGGATATTATAGGCGATTCATCGAGAACTTCTCAAAAATTGCTAAACCACTCACAACACTGACCTAAAAGGATAGTAAATTCATTTGGGGAGAACCACAAGAAGAGGCGTTCTAGCTATTGAAGAAAAAGTTGTGCAATGCACCAATTCTGGTGTTACCGGAAGGAACATAAAATTTTGTGGTGTATTGTGACGCGTCGCATCAAGGTTTAGGTTGTGTATTGATGCAAAGGGACAAAGTGATAGCATACGCCTCGCGACAACTAAAAGTTCATGAGAAGAACTATACCACGCACGACTTGGAGCTCGGGGCCGTAGTATTCGCTTTAAAGATTTGGAGACATTATTTGTACGGCACTAAGTGCACCATCTTCACCGATCATAAAAGTCTTCAGCATATTCTAGACCAGAAAATGCTCAACATGAGACAAAGAAGGTGGTTAGAGTTACTCAGTGATTACGATTGTGATATTCGTTATCATCCAGGTAAGGCCAATGTAGTGGCTGATGCCCTGAGTAGAAAGGAAAGGACAAAACCTTCACGTGTACGAGCAATGGGAGCGCTTGTACAAACAAGTTTAAAGACTCGAATTCTTGAAGCGCATACCGAAGCAATGAGAACGAAAAACTTGAAGGACGAAACCCTTCACGGCATAGAAAGCAGATTTGAAACTAAGGTTGATGGAGTACGTTATTTCAAGGACAGAGTTTGGATTCCAAAAGCTAGCAAAGTACGGGAGACAATCCTGAATGAAGCCCACAAGCCACGATATTCAATTCATCCTGGTGCGGATAAGATGTATAAGGATTTAAGGGAATATTATTGGTGGCCAGGAATGAAGAAGGATATTGCCCTATACGTAGGAAAATGTGTAACTTGCTCAAAGGTCAAGGCCGTATATCAGAAACCATCTGGTTTGCTACAACAACCAGAGATTCCCCAGTGGAAATGAGAACAAATAACCATGGATTTCATAACCAAACTGTCGAGAACTGCCAAAGGGCACGACTCGATTTGGGTTATAGTAGACCGATTCACGAAATTTGCACATTTCTTACCGATTCGAGAAGATTATAAGATGGAAAAGCTGGCTCAGATATACATCAAGGAAATTGTTACGCGACATGGAGTTCCAATTTCCATCATATCAGATAGAGATAGCCGTTTCACATCTCGGTTTTGGCAGTCACTTCAAAGAGCAGTGGGGACACAATTGAATTTAAGTACTGCCTATCATCCCCAAACAGATGGCCAAAGCGAGCGAACCATTCAAACATTGGAAGACATGCTTCGAGCATGTGTAATAGATTTCGGAGGAAGTTGGGATAACCATGTACCGTTAGTCGAGTTTTCCTACAACAATAGCTATCACACCAGTATTAAGTGTGCGCCATATGAAGCACTGTATGGACGCAAGTGTTGATCACCCCTTTGTTGATTGGAGATTGGAGATAGACAGTTGTCTAGTCCAGAAATTGTACAAGAAACCACCGACAAAATTGCAATCATCAGGGATAGACTTAAAGCAGCTAAAGATCGTCAAAAGAGCTATGCGGACAATCGTAGGAAGCCTTTAGAGTTTCAGATTGGAAATAGAGTTTTTCTAAAAGTATCCCCTTGGAAGGGAACCGTCCGATTTGGAAAACGAGGAAAGTTGAACCCTCGATATGTTGGACCATTTAAAATCACCGAAAGAATTGGACCAGTAGCATACAGACTGGAGTTGGCAACAGAACTAAGTGCTATTCATGACACGTTTCATGTGTCAAACTTGAAGAAATGTCTAGCCAACGAGGAGATAACCGTGCCTCTGAAAGAAGTCAAAATCAATGATAAGCTGCACATCATAGAAAAACCAATTGAAATACTTGACCGAGAGGTCAAGCGTCTTAAGCAAAGTAAGATTCCATTGGTGAAAGTCCACTGGAACACAAGGCGTGGACCTGAGTACACATGGGAATGGGAGGACTACATGAAACATAAGTGTCCTCACTTATTTGCTAAACAACCGGTTATAGACGAAAGTTCTTGAATTTCGGGACGAAATTCTTTTAACCGGGGGAGACTGTGACAACCGTCAAATTCGCGTTCAGATTAGAACTGCACTAAACATATCAGATACTGATACTATATGTCACACTGTGCAATTTTAGCAGTCAACCCGGTACAGTAGGAAAAATTGAGAATTTTGCCTAAAACCCCTCAAATTAGGGAATTATCCATATATCTCATAAAATGCGAACCAAAAATATCTTAAATACATACATATATATATATATATATAAACCATACTAAAATAATACTAGTAAAGTTAACTAGTAACCTTACAACTAACTAAATTATTGTGTTAAATAATTCAAACAATTAAAATAAAAATAAAATTTAAAAAGAAATAAAAGACACAATTATTTTATACAAAATCACACTCCACACTCTCTCTCTCCCCTCTCCAAAACTGCCACCCCCCATATATACCCGCTCACTCTCCCAAAATTTGCTACTCTCTCATTATCATCCCTCTCTCTTTTCTCCCAATAATTTCTCTCTTTATTTCTCACTAAAACACACCCAAAGTCCAGTCATTTTCACTCAAGAACATCAAGTGTTCAAGTCTTCACAAAGGTAAAAATAACATGTAGTGCAAAGCCTACACCTTTCTTTGTTATTGTTCTTTCATTTTATTTAGATTCCTTCTTCTACACTAGTTGCATGTTGTTTTACTTTATCAATATCTTTGGATCTTGATGTTTGGGAGCTTCATCACCATAACATCTTGAATGTTACTAAAAAGGGGATGAATCCATGACCAAACCCATGTTAAGACCAAAGAAGGACGTTTACAATGTTCTAACAAACATGCATGTGTTCTTCATCAAAACCAACCCTTTAATCTCTAAGAAATTTTATCAACTACTCTTTATATCCACTAAAAATATGTTTGAACTAACATGCATGAGCTAAAAATTCACTATTATAAGTTGCATGAAGGTGTTCTTGTCATAAACACCCAAGAACCATAAAAAATAACCATTTTCAAGTATTTGCCAAAAATGAGTTATATAAATAAATTGCATGTATTGTAAATGGCTGAGAAATATATTTTTAAACTGAAAATATATGTATGGGGATGTGTCAAATCGGATTTCATACAAAAAAGAATAAGAATATTGGTAAAAGACAAAAAGGAGTGCACATGCATAAAGTCTTGTTTTGACAGCATGCTGCTAGATTTTTCTTCTCTTTTTGAAAAGCCATATCTCACTCAATAATACTCCAAATTAAGTGATTTTTTTTCTGGAGTTCACTTTTATGAGTTATGAATCAAACCCAACTAGAATCATTGAAAAATATTAAGATTTTGACCTTCAAACATTTTTCACAAAGACAGTGCGCAAACAGCAATGTTCTCTGTCGCAGTTTACGTCAGGAATTATATTATGTACTTAAACCACTCTAAAAATCATGAATCTTATGTCAAAAGTTTCGTAACACATTTAACAAACTGGTCATAAAATATCATGACCTAAATGTCCCTGGAAGTTATCCAAAAACGAACCGAAAGTGACTACATATTCTGGACAGCAACTGACTATATTCTATTATAGCTATAAGCTAACTCTTGAACCCGTTTCATCATTCTTGTGATGAAATTGTGGAATATGTATATATACTATATGATTATGCATTTTACTATAGCGAAAAGCTAACTCTTGAACCCGTTTCATCATCTATATGATGAAATTGTGGAATATACCTTTATATATTACGAATACACATTTTATATACTCTAACTCCTAACATCATATATTATATATATGACTCCTAGTTATAGCCCCTTTTCGTCACTCGTTATGACGAAATTGCGGTAATCTCAAATTATCATATGTAATGTTATAGATATTAACTACTAATATCGACGAACTTATTATAACATACAAACTAAATCTCAACAAAGGCATTTTATGTTGATTTGGATAATTACACGATACCAAGGACTAAGGTTTAGAACATAGAATTTTACTAGTGTCCTTACATTCGTAGGATCGACGTAGGATCGCGTTACGGATCGCATTACGCACCACTTGGGAACAACTACGTTTATCACCGTGAGTTTTTGCAGCCCCTTTTTACTATTTTATACATTTTGGGGTGGAAAACATGTTACAAATTCTATTTCACATCATTATTTTGTTACTGAAATACTACTAATATTTGATGCTCTATGGTACGTGTGTGTTGGTTCCCGTTTTGCTTATACAAGATTGTCAGATCTATTAGTTCGAATTTATGTTTGACGCGGAAGCGTATTTGAATAACTAACAGATATGATTGATAGATTTAGAACATAATATAAATAAACAGTGAACAGGAAATAATATCTCAAAGTTTACTGAATATATATATTAAGAACAGATTCAAGAACAGTGAGTAAGCAAATCTTTTAAAACAGATATGACTCTCAAAGTGTTTAAAGCTATGTGTTCTTGTGATGTTTTTCTCTCTTGAATTCTTGTTTCGATTGTTCGATTGATCGATCGATGGATGGATAGGAAGAACTCAACATGAGTCTTCCTTATATACTACTCTAAGGGGACCATAAAGCATATGCTACTATTCACAAAGGACGGTATGAATAGTTGGACGGATGGCATGAACAGTTGGACGTGCTGTATTGCATTTAATGCAGCAGACGTCTATTATGTACTAAGCCCAATTGAATCCAACCAGAGTTTGACACGTTGCAGTTGGTGAGGCCATGCTATCATGCAAGTTGATGAACAGGTCCTGTAACAGTAGCAAGATATTATAAATATCTTTTAAGTCTTTGTTGAAGACCGCAGAGGCTCTGTGAAGTGCCACAGAGGTTCTGCGGTTTGGTCCTTAGAAGAGCAGTCTTCACCAGATTCCGAGTCTTTGGTATTCTTTGCGCGTATGACAGAGCTTTTGTAGGGAGCCTCTTTAGCTTCTGTAGCTTCTTGACCTTGATCTGTAAGAGGCTTTCTTCACTTAGCCTATTTTTCACTACTTCTAAATACTTCTATGATTAGGAAGATTGAAGCTAACAATCCCCCCCCCTAAGTAGTGAAAAATAAAAAATTTAACTTGAGTTTAGTTAGGCTAAGTTAGATAAGACAGAGGTTAAACAATACCTCGAAAGTTCTTTCATTCAGAAATATGGCAGAGGCATTTTACATTTGAGTACAATGAAAGATAAACTTTTGACTTGGTTTACAGAGATTTGAGGTTTGAGAATCAGATTTTGGCATCTTTGAAATCGTTGTAGCTTCTGTTGTCTCTTCCGATTCTTCTGATCTCTTTGTAGAAACTGATGCAGAGTTCTCTTAGGCGAATTGTGGCATCAATCTCTCTGATGAAAGTATCTGCAGCATCTCTATCCATTTTCTCTGTACCTCTGTATTTTACAAGCCTTGCTCTGAACTTGTTCAGAGTACTAGTTGCGTACTTCTGACAATCCATGCACACAAATAGTTTGATTTCGCCTTGTGGGTTTTGAAATACTAACCCGAATCTTGGTTCTGTAATGATAGAGTTGGGCACGGCGTCGGGTGGGCAACGATCTTCTGGTGGTCGTAAATTTAGATGTTTGAGACCAAGATCCTTTCCCATTTGAAAATCTATCATACTGAAGATCAGAAGCTTTTCCCTCATTGCTTTTCTTAATACTTGATAGGCTCTGGTGTTTGCCTTTGTGTTGTTGTCCTTTGTCCATTGCAGAAGGTCAGGTAGATCATAAGGATTGATATTTCTTAGGTCAGCATCAGCGAAGGTGGTTTCTGAATTGTCTTCTCTTCTAACTTTGTAAAGATTGTACCTGACCCTTGGATAGGTTCTTGTAAAGGAGAACTTGCAGAAGATTACCTTTTTGATCTTGTGGATTGAGAAGACATCTGCTTTGGTTCTTGGCTTTGTCCTTGTGAAGATGTTCTCAAATTCTTCTCTGATCCTTGAACCTGTCACATGATCTGTTGGATGATTGGTCTGAAAGGTTTGTTTATAGAGGTATTTGTATACCACTTCTTCCATCTCTTCATGTGTTGGACCAGGTTGTGGTACTTGTCTTCTGAGACTCTCCATCTTTTGAACAATTTCTGCAGCTCTGCCAGTTAGAGGAATGTCTGTCAGAGGCTTTAATCCATATGCCCAATCAACTTCTTCAGGCTTTGGAGTTTGGAAGGCATCAAAGGCGCCCTTCATCAATTTTCTCCGTAGGCTTGGGCAATGATTTCTTTTTCTTGGGCTCTTCTGTCAGTATTGCTTTGCCCTTGTCTTTGGCTTTTGGAGGTGCAGAACCTGTTTCTTCTGTAGGTTTGGAGGTTGGTGCTTCTGTTGGCTTGATGGTTGCCTCTGTAGGTTTTGACACTTGTGTTTTAGAGGACTTTTGTAGCGATGGTTCTTTTGGCTTGAGTTGCTCTGTAACCTCTGTTGGAGGTTCTTTGGTGACTTCTTCTGTGAGCTCTATTTCTATTGGTGAAGATTGGACATCGAATCTTCTTGCCATTTTGAAAGCTAATGTGAACCTGTGCCTTTCTTCTTCTCTCTGCGCCATTCGTTCAGTCATTTTATTGTGCATCTTTCTCAGAATATCAGAAGCAGAGGTCGCAGAGGTCGTTGCTCGTTTTGGTTTGGTGGCAATCGACTTTCTTCTTGGTATGGTTTGGGGTTTTTCTGTTGATTTTGTTGAAGGACTCTTTTCCAAGTTGATTACCACAGGGGTGGTTGTTGCCTCTGTGGTATGCTGATCAGCTTCTGGAATATTGGTTTCTTCAGGAGTTGATTCCACAGAGATGGGTGTTGTCTCTGTGGTCTGTGGATTTTGTTGTTGATCTTGGGTTTGTTCTGGAGGGGCTTGACTGATTGGTTCTGCTGCGATTGGTGGAGCTTGTATTCCTCTGGTCGTAGCTTCTCCCTTATATTCTCCCCCTCAGGATTATCTGATGGACCAGGATGGTCATCATCAGAATCATCCTGACTTTTATCAGAAGTACCCTCTGCTCTGCAGGAAGCTTTGGGTTTCTTTGGTAGTTCTGCTCCTGCGGCCATCAACTTCGCACATACATCATCACAGAGGCCGAAAAGAGTTGCAAGCTCTGCTTCTGTGTTGAAGCGCATTCTGCCGACACTTTTTCTGAACTCTTTGACGTAGTTGGCATTTACAGTAGTGAAGGAGATAATGACTTCAGTGACCTGGTTTATGACATTTTGGCCGAGCTCTGTTAGCTAAGCTCTGGTCATGTAGTCTTTAGGCTGCATCAGTATTGTGTTGCGTATTGCTTCTGCTTGAACGTTTTGCAGAGCCTTCTGTAGATCTGCGGGTGTCATGCTCTGTGATTTGTTGGATTGCTTGTTCATTTGTTCAAGGAAATGTTTTACTGATTCCCTGAATGCAGAAGTTGCGGTAATTCCAAAATCTTTAGCAGCAGAAGTGGCTATAGTTGTTGCAGTTGTTTGCGCAAAAGATTTCATCTCTGTGATGGCTGTTTTCACCTCCGTGGACAGATTGTCCATTTTGGTGTTCAGATTCAGCATGGCCGTTGATGTTTTCTCTGCAAAAGATGTGAAAGAGCTTTGCAACTCTTTCATGGTTTGGTTCACAGAGGTGACAAGGGTTTGGAACTCATCCCTTGATACTTGTGTCCCTGGTGTAACCTCTGGAGGCACATATTCGTCTCCAGAGTGAGTCCCTGCTCCTGGGACACCTTCGTTCACCCTTGTTTGTACGTTGGGGGTGGAAGGATTTCCATCTGATCTTCGAGCAGAAGCATCTAGTGCTTCAGACTCTACAGAAGTTCTGTGAACGACATCGTCTAGATCCACTTCAGAGGTGGGTACTAGATTATCCTTCTGTTGACTCGGAGACTTGTCTAGAGTCTCTTCGTCGTTGTGCTCACTACTTCTCTCTGAAAGAAGGGTTGGCCCTATTTCGTGCGTGGCAGAGGAAACGAATTCCTCTGTAGGTCATTCTAGTGTGATCTGGGGCGATTGATCACGAACTATAGGTGAGTCTCTTTGAGGAGACTCCCTAGGAATGGATTCCCCGGTTTTTGTGGGTGCAGAAGTCGAAAGAGTGACTTTTGGCTGGATGGGTTGGGTTTGGATCGAGCTATGCTGCTCTATTTCAATAACTCCTTCTGCAGCTAGACCTGCAGAGTTAGATGTGTGGGTTGCACTGGGAGGGGGTGAGGGATGTGTGCCTTCTTCATCTTCGGCATCTTTTTCTTTTACATTTTCTTTTCCTCCAGATGTTTCGACCCTATCCTTTGTTGAAGTTCTTTGCTCTGTGCCTAAGAAGTCATACATTTGATGATAGCCGTATAACTTCATCACATGTGGATGATAGAGACCTTTTCGTATCCAGACAGCTTCTTCTTCGTCTGAATCTACCTCTGAGACCTCCATTCTTGTCTCTATTAATTCATCTCTATTCCACTGAGCTTCTGTTTGTCCTATTTCTTCTGAAGCTGGGCTTGGACTCCTTCTGTGAACGTCCAATCCTTGCTGAATGAAGGGGTTCTGTAGAATAATAGGTGTCTCAGCTGATTGATCTCTGGGTGTTTGATCATCTTCTTGCAGATGTGTGTCAATGCCGGAAATAGAGAAGTATTGTTCTTCTGGGGAATGGTGGTCGAGAGGTTGTGCCGTCCACCCTGCTGTATTTAAAGTGTTGGCAATGTCGGGGTTCTGTAGGAAATCGTTAATGTTTCCTTGGTGAGCAAATCGATCTGGGGATTGATGGGGCGATTGATATACTTCTTCTGTCATTTCTTCTTCTGCATCTTCTTCTTCTGCAGTTCTTTCTTCTGCGATTGCTTCCTCTTCTATGGTAACCAATTTCTCAAGTGGTTTACCATGCTTCTTTTTGGATTTCCTCCTCTTAGGTTTTGGTGCCCCTTCCTCTCTGGTTTTTGATTTTCTTTTCTTTTTCTGTTTTGGAGAAGAGGGAGGAGCAGAGGAGCCAATTTCTGTGGCATGAGGAGGTGAAGGTTGATCTTCTGCAGCGCTTGTAGAGGTGCCTTCTGCAGTTTTCCTCCTTTTTGATTTTGAAGAGGACTTCTTTCCCATGAGCTCTGCACGTTTGGCTATGAAGCTAAGTTGAATAGCCATGTGTTTTGCTAATTTGTTATCTTTTTCTTCTTGAGTGGAAAGAGGTTCTGCAATCATTGTTCCTAGGGGGACACCTAAACGCGGGGGTGTCATAGGACTCGGTTTTGGAGTTCTATGATCGCGTATGTACTCTTTCTTAAGGGTTTTATTCTTGGCATACCTCAGAAGTTTCTTTGACAAAGGTCTGCAGTGTGTGTAGCCATCTACATGATCAGTGGGAATATTTTTGCTCATTGGGAACTGTTTGGGAATTGGCCCTTCCATTGGCCATTTATGTATTAGCAACAGAGGTTCGAACAAGACTCCCAATATTCTTTGGAATTGCAGAGGTGCTAGAAACTTAGGATCGTTCTCTTTGACCCTTCTTGTGTTGTTCTTTCTGTCGATGGTGTTGATGATCTCTTGCATCATTATGGTCGCGTAATCCAGTGGGAGATCATAGTAAACCCCATACATGATGGTTAATATCTAATGTGAGCTCTGGTCAATACTGCCTATCTTCCCTGTCAGGCATCTGTTAAGAATTGAGAACAAGGTGTTCCACAGAGGTGGTAATCTGCCTCTGCGGAAGTCATTTCTCTTCCTCAGTGGTGTGTTGTACCCAAGCATTTCTAGGAAACGACAGATCTCGTCGTCTGTTGGTTGCTCTGCGTACTTCTTTAATCCAAGAAGACCCCTTGTTGGTAGGTTGAATTCATGTGAGAACATTTTTCTATTGAACTTGATTTCCAGATGCTCAGATTTGTCGGGTTTTGAAATGTATCCTTTGATAAGAGAATCATCTTTATCAAATTGGCAACTTTGCCAAAACTGGTTCAGATATCTTACTGGAATTTTCTTTGGGGTTCTTGAGAGTAAAGGGAAGAGGATATGATTTTCCATTATGTTTAGAAGAATGGCATGGGCTTCGCTGAAAGCAGTGGGTGAGGGGACCAAATAGCAATTGTTGGATTTGATTGGTAGTACTTTTTCGAAATGATCCTTTGCTATGAAGTTTTCAAGATGTGTGGTTGGAGCAAAGTCTGCTGAATCGCCGGAATCTTCTAGTTCAATGTTTTGGGCAGGGTTGGGGTTTTCTGAATGTTCAGAATGAGCAGGTGAATGTTCTGGTGAGGTCACCGGAGAGTGTGCAGGGGAGATAGCTTGAGAAGATGAAGCAATTTGGTACTGGGAATAAGAAATTTGCAGGTTTCGCCGGAGAAGAATGAGAGTTTGTAAAAAGTTTATGACAGGGTAAGCTTGGTTTTTATAGGAGGGTAAAACGGTAGAATTCGAAAAAGTAAAATATATGGTAATGGATTAAAATTTGGAATCCGAACTCAAGTTAGAACGGCGGGTTCAACTTTCCACAGAAAACGTTCCATGTACGCCCAATGAAAATGGGACACGTAGGCCATGTCAGAGGATGACAGGACGTCGTCCGTGGCCCATTAATGCTAGGCGCGTGGGGTTATTCTTAGCCACATGTAATTCACTCTCAGTAAAAGTAACCGTTATTACTACAGAAATGCCCAAGTAACAGATTGACAGAACTTCTGTAGTTTACAGAAGTTCTGTGATTTTGAAAATCTTTGATGTGTATCCCTTTCTCATATATCTCATTGTTATCATGACTTCTGTGGGGTTCCTTTTTAACCAAAAACATTTTGTAAAGGCATTGGAGAGGATCAAATAGGATTTTTAGTTAAGAGTTTTTACTCGCTGAGGTTTTGTGGCTCTGTTGGAACTTGCAGAAGCTCTGGGAGGGCCAGCAGAAGCTCTATGAGGGAAAAAATCTCATAACGAAAATTCTATTAACTTTTCTGATCATCCAATTTTTGATCTGTTTTAAGAGATATTTTTCGGACATATTTGAAAGTTGGTGTCCGAAAAAATTGTTATGGAAAAAGTTTTGTTCGAGAAGGTCATGGTGAGTCTGTTTGGTTTCCGAGATAACATTCCAAAAGATCGATAGAGGTTAAAGTTGCGATCTCAGAGCATATTTCTGGCAGAGCTTCTGTTGAGCTCAGCAGAAGCTCTATGACCTTAAATTTCTCATAACTCAAATTTTCTGAAACTTTTTGATCTTTTGATTTTTGAAATGTTATCCACGGTATATTTAGGACATATTTGACAATTTGTGTCCTAGAAAACTGTTTTCAAAAACCTTTTGTGCGAGAGACATACCTTTTGGTTCTTCTTTTCTCGGCAGTGATGTCTGACTTCTGTTGATATAGATTTATTGACATTCTTCTTTGGCTTTCCCTTGAAAGTTTTACCTCTGTAGATCATTTCAGGATCCCTTTTTGCTCCCCCCTGATCTAATCACCTCTGTAGATCAGGAATTTTCCTTTTGCTCCCCCTTGACCTATGCTTGGATCAAAGAATGATAAGTTTTGCATAGAATCATAGGTCATATTTTCCAGAGGTTATGTAGGGGTTGTCAGAGGTTCTGAGTAGACTTACAGAAGCTCTGTGATTTTAAGAACTATTTAAGATTGAGAACTTACATACTGAAATAAATTAATTAAAGCAAAAATAATTAGAAATATATACATATTTACAGAAGATAAAGCTATACTTACAGAGGATTTTTACGTCATATTGATCATTCCTAACTTACCCACCAAGAAATTGAATTTTTTCTCGTCTAAAGCTTTGGTGAATAAGTCCGCGAGTTGGTATTCTGTGGGCACGAAATGCATCTCGATTGTACCGTATTCAACATGATGTTTCAAGAAATGGTACCTTATATCGATATGTTTGGTTTTTGAGTGTTGCACAGGATTGGCAGAGATAGCAATGGCGCTCTTGGAATCACAGAAGATAGGTATTTTGAATAGGATGTGGCCGTAGTCTTTTAGCTGAGTCTTCATCCATAGAACCTAAGAACAACAGCTAGCAGCAGCAACGTATTCAGCTTCTGCAGTGGATGTTGAGACACAATTTTGCTTTTTGGAAGTCCAACTGACTAGTTTACCACCTAGGAATTGACAACTCCCAGAGGTACTCTTTCTGTCGAGCATGCATCCTCCATAATCTGAATCTGTATAAGCTTTAAGACTAAAACCAAAGTGCTGTGGATACCAGAGACCGAGATTTTTGGTCCCCTTTAGATATCTAAAGATTCTTTTCACAACATCATAGTGTGATTTCTTTGGATTAGCTTGATAACGTGCACACAGACATGTGGCATGCATAATGTCAGGTCTGCTTGTAGTTAAGTATAACAGAGATCCAATCATGCCTCTGTAGAGAGTGCATTCTATAGAGATGCCATCTGGATCTAAGGATAACTTATTTCCAGTGGCCATTGGAGTTTTCATTTGCAGAGGTATCAGAGAGGCTATACTTGAAAAGAATGTCAGAGACATATTTGGCCTGATTTATAAAAATTCCCTCTGATGTTTGTTTGACTTGGAGTCCGAGGAAGAATGTTAGTTCTCCCATCATACTCATTTCAAACTCACTCTGCATGAGTTTTTCAAAACTTTTGCACTCTTCTGTGTTAGAAGACCCAAAAATTATGTCATCCACATAGATTTGTACAAGCATTATTTCACTGTTTTTACGTTTATAGAATAAGGTAGTATCTGTTGTACCTCTGTCGTAGCCATTTACTAGAAGAAAGGTAGAAAGTCGTTCGTACCATGCTCTTGGAGCCTGTTTCAGTCCGTACAGAGCCTTTTCAAGGTAGTATACATGCCTTGGGAACTTTGAGCTTTCAAACCCTGGTGGCTGATTTACGTAAACCTCTTCTTTGATTTCACCATTGAGAAAAGCTGATTTTACGTCCATCTGATAGACTTTAAAACCTATGTGGGCTGCGAAGGCTAAGAATATTCTTATTGCTTCGAGCCGTGCGACAGGGGCAAAAGTCTCATCGTAATCTATGCCTTCTTCTTGTCTATAACCCTTGGCCACCAATCGTGCTTTGTTTCTGATGACCACTCCATCTTCATCCTTCTTATTTCTGTAGACCCACTTAGTCCCAATGGCCTGTTTCCCTCGTGGCAGAGGTACTAAAGTCCATACTCTATTACGCTCAAACTGCAGAAGTTCTTCTTGCATGGCGTCTACCCAGTTTGGGTCATCTAGTGCTTCATAAATCTTCTTTGGTTCTATCACACTAATAAAATTTGTAAAGAAACAAAAATTAGCAGTGGCAGACCTGGTTTTTACTGAGTCAGAAGGTTCTCCGATTATTTGGCTTGGAGGATGGCTTTTTGTCAACTGAGTGGTGCGAGGAAGATGGTCATCAATGTCATCGAACCTTTCTTCAGAAGCTTCTTGTGGATCTTCTTCTTGTATAGCCTCTGTCGTTCTTCTTACCTTGGTAGAAGATTCTACCATTTGTGGAATGATTGGTATGAGTGGTGGTGGAGTTTGTTCCTCTGAGGACGTATAGTCTTGGTCCTCAATTACCTCTGTAATTGGTTCTTCTGTGGATTGTGGAGTTTGTTTTTCAGCAGCTTCTGTGGTCGTTTTTCTTGATGTTTCATCTTCTGCATTTTCTTCTTCGGCATTTGCATCTGTAGTATTTATAGAAGAAGATGAAGCATTATTTGGACCAGTTAGAGTCATACCTGTAGGATTTTGTCCAACAGAGGATGGTTCTTCAGAAACTCTAATGGTTCCAACAGAAGGATCAATGTCATCGTGGAACATCTCTAAAAATAGAAGATTCAAGTCTTCTTTCGTTTGCGAGATGCCAAAGGTTTCTCTTTTAAGTTCGAGTTCTGAACGGATTTGCTCAGAAGTCATTTGGAAAGAATCATCAAAAGAAACATTGATACTTTCTACGATTTTGCGAGATCTTGTAAGGTATACTCTGTAGGCTTTGGAAGTGGCAGAGTATCCAATGAATTTTCCTTCGTCAGCTTTTACTTCAAACTTTCCTCTTGAATCTCTGTCGTTTAAAACAAAGCATTTACATCCAAATACATGGAAAAACTTGATGTTTGGCCGCCTTTTGTTGATCAGTTCGTAAGGAGTCTTGATGTGTCTTTTCACAATGGTTGACCGATTCTGTGTGTAACAGGCGGTAGAAATTGCTTCTGCCCAAAAGTTCATCGGTAATCCGTATGCTAATAGCATAGTTCTTGCGGCCTCCACGAGCGTTCGATTCTTCCTTTCGACTACGCCATTCTGCCGTGGAGTGCGTGCGGCAGAGAAGTTCTTTGATATTCCTTCTATAGAAATATAGGCTTCAATGACAGAGTTTTTAAATTCTGTGCCATTGTCACTTCTTAACTTCTGTATTCTGCATTCATAAAGAACTTGGATTCTTTTCATTAGATTAATCAAGATGATTGGAACATCCGATTTCTTTCGAACAAATTCAACCCATGTGAAGCGCGAATACTCATCAATTAAGACAAGTATATATTTCTTGCCACCTAGGCTCTGTATGGCAATAGGACCGCAGAGGTCGACATGAAGCATGTACAGAGGCCTAATGCACGACACATCTGTTTTGCCTCTGTGGGAAGCTCTTCTGAGTTTTCCCATCTCACAGGCAGAACACAAGTGATCCTTATTAAATTTAACATTAGGAAAACCTTTAACTAGATAAAGTTTGACCAATTTATCCAAGGTGTGAAAGTTCAAGTGACAGAACCTGTTATGCCATAACCAGGCTTCTTTACTTTCGCAAGCTACAAGGCAAACTATGTCCTTGGTTGTTGAACAAAAGTTCATTAGATACAGATCACCTTTTCTTTTGGCTCGCAGAAGTTCCATTCCTGTGTCTTCACTTTGCAGAGAGCAGAAAGTCCTTTTGAACAAGACGTCAAATCCTGTATCACAGAGTTGACTTACACTGAGTAGGTTGTGTTTAAGGCCATTCACATATGCAACTTTGTATACATAGACGTTTTCCTTCTGTATGACTCCATAGCCTTTGATGTGTCCCTTCTTGTTGTCTCCAAAAGTTACAAATCCACCATCGTGTGTTTCTTTGTACGTGGATAGTAAACTTCTGTCGCCAGTCATGTGCCTTGAGCATCCGGAGTCAAGATACCAAATTGGCACATACCGCTTCTGTAAGACAATCACAGAGACTTAGGTACCCATATCCATATGGGTCCAATATTGTTAGAATTTTTCAAGTTTGCCTTAGCATTCTTGAAATATATTTTATCTTTTGTAGAAAGATCAGATTGTATCTCTCTAGGTTTTGACTTTGGAGTTTGAATATTAGTGGAGAGTAAGCAATCTGGACTTGAGAAGTGATTTTTCAATCTGAACATAAGATCAAAACAATGACAGTATTTAATATGAGACGTGATTTGTTTGAACTTTTCATTGAATTCATTGAACTGAGTCACAGAGGCATTACATTCGTTCTTAACATTAGATTTCCTATTACAAGAAGATCTAAGAATACTAGAATGTTTTTTGCAAAAATCTTGTTTAGGTCCTGCCTTCTGTGAGTCTCTTCTGTGGTGAACGTCTGTCTTCACTGTCACAGAGGAAAGATATTTGTTAGCTTCAGTCTTTAAATGTTTTGAAAATTTTGAGCTTTTAGGATTTTCAGAGGCCTTTTTCAAATTATCAAGCTCTGTAGAGGTTTTGACTTGTATACACATTTTTAGAAAATCTGGACAGATAGGTATCTCTGTGATTTTCTCTTTTGGAGAAATTGTTCTGTTAAGAACCTCAGAGGAGAATTTAACATCCTCTGTGTCACAGTGAATTATCCCTGATTTAGAATCAGTCTCTGAGTCGTCAGAGGATGAATCGTCCTCATATACAGAGGTTGAGTCATTTCTTTCGACAGAGGCTGGATTTTCTAAGCATGTATCGTACGAGTTTTCTTCCTCTGTAGAAAAACTTTCATAGATGGCAGAGGTTTCAGATGAGATATCTTCAGCGAGAATTTGATCTATAGAGGATGTACAGAGATTTTCTAAAACATTTGATTTCAAAACTTCCAAAATATCTTTTTCAATTGATCTTTTAAGATTTTCTTCTGAGAAGATGGGTTTAAACTCAGGAGCTTTTGCAGATAATTTCTTTTTGACATCTATCATACAGACAAAAGCGACCTGTGTTTGAGTCTCTGGTTTACCAAACTTAAAGATACCAATCTGATCTTGTGTTTTCAGATATTTCTTTGGTTTGATTCCTCTATTTACAGAGGTTGAAGATGATGAATCTGTGTTTTCAAACCACACATTGATCATCTTCGTATGTTTCCTCAAGTGAGGTTCTTTAGAGATTTTAACCCTTTTACTTACAGAGAGTAAGTTTGGAAAAATTGGTTTATTTGTTTTTCCTACCACAAACAGAGAAGACAGAGGTTTAAGTCTTTTGCCTTCAACACCTAGAGTAATATCATCGTACCCTATACCTCGTCTTCCTATTTGTGAGTTTACTTTCTCATACACCTTCTGTGCCTCTTTATAGTTTTTAAGTAAAACCTCTCTTCTGAGTAGATCTTGCCAAAGTACATCTCTCTCTTTTTGAAAGTATTCTTTGAGAGCTCTTATGTCAGTTGTTTCACTCCTAGAAACTGAAAGCTCTTTAGTTTTGACTTTTAAAGCAGAGGTTAATTTAGAAATTTGCCTTTTTAAAGGATCTACATTTTTGCTCCAATATTTTTCTACTCTTTCCTTTTCTTCAAAAATTTTGGCTTTTTCTTGAGTGAGAAGCCTTACTTCTCTCTCATTAAAGGTGAGTCTTTTCTGAATACTTTCATTTATCTCTTTGAGTTCAATCAGTTCAATGTTAAGTCTAACTGAATCATTTTCTACATATTTAATACAAGAGGTAGAGTTTGAAATGGATACCTCATTGTCAGTGCCCGAGTCGACTTCTGCCATGCCACAGAACAGGGCATTGGTGGTGAATTCATCATCAGAGGTAGAGTCTGACTCGAAGTCCTCCTTATTTGCTTCAGAATGCCCTTTGTTCGCCATTAGGGATTTTTGTGCATAATATTCAGCCTTCTTTTTGTAAAAAGTTGAGTCCTTCTGTGGGTGATTCTGTCTACTTCTGCAATCTTTTGCGAAATGGCCTGGCTTGCCGCAGTTGAAGCAACCTTGGGAGGTATTTCCAGTTCGATCGTCGGACTTCTGTTGGTCTCCACCTTTCTCTCTTCGGCATTTGTTTGCATAATGAACAGGCTTACCACATTTGTAGCATTCTTGTGTGTGGCCTACCTTGTCATCTGACCTCTTTCGGTCATTTCCTCTGTAGTTTCTGTCGCTCGACCTCTGTCGGTCACTTCTGTAGTCTGACCTCTGTCGGTCACTTGATTCTTCTCTTCTTTCATCATATCTTCTATCTCTCTGGTTGTCTCTGCTATATCTGTCATTTCCAAAATTTCTTTGGTTACCTCTGAACTCTCTTGTCAATAGATCCAATGATTTAGCTAATGACGCAAGAGTTATTTCTTCCTCTATCAGCTCGTCTTCTTCGCTACCAACCATCACTATCTTCTTCTTCTTCTCCTTCTTCTTCTCCTCTGTTGCTCTCTCATTTCTTAGTCTCTCTGTGTCCTCTGTTGATTTACTAACCAATGCGTATGGTGCAATGGCTATTGTTTTAGCCTGTGCTATTTGAGGCTCTTGTGCAGCTAGTGTTCCATAGAGATCAGAGAGTGTCCATGAGTCTAGATCTTGGTTTGTTTGTAAAGACATAGACAGTTGAAGCCACTCATCATTCAGACTCTTTAGAAACATGACGTTATTTTCTTCCGAGGTTCTGTGAATGCCAGACTTTCTACATTTGTTTATGAGAGAGTTGAATCTATCGTACGTTGTTTGCAGAGATTCTGTTGCAGAGGCTCTGAATGCATGATATTCATTTATATACTGTGCCCTTCGGTTCTTCTGTGTTTTAGCACCCCCTTCCAACTGTCTTTCTAATTCTTTCCAAAGATCGTGCGCAGTTTCGCATGCATCTAAGGATTGAAAAAGCTCGTTGGGAATAGCCATTATCAGGATTCTTTTTGTTTTCTGTGCAACTCCATCTTCTGCCTTATCTTCATTTGACCATTCTTCTTTTGGTTTTGGTTTTTGATGTTCAGGGATTTCTGGAGATTCAGTAGTAGCTGGTACTCGTGGTACTGCTATCATGGGAACAGGAGGAAGGTTGTAAACATATTGTACTAGATTTTTTTCAGTACCCTCTAAGAAATGAACCATTCTTATCTTCCATTGAGGATACTCATCTCGTAGGAGAGTAGGAGGCTTGGTGAGTGAACCAGCAGTAAAGAAGTTATTTGTATTTGTCATTTTTAAGGTTCTGAAAAGATAGTATGATTTAAAGAGTATGAGTCTGAAGATCTGGAAAGTTTTCTGGGTTTAAACAGTTCCCAGAGTACACTTTAATGGAGTTTTAACCTAGAGATGAGAAATAGGAAAAAAATGATTTCTATCACTAATCTTGTAAAAACGAGGATCACTTGATATTGATAATCAAGTTTTGCTCTGATACCAATTGTTGGTTCCCGTTTTGCTTATACAAGATTGTCAGATCTATTAGTTCGAATTTATGTTTGATGCGGAAGCGTATTTGAATAACTAACAGATATGATTGATAGATTTAGAACATAATATAAATAAACAGTGAACAGGAAATAATATCTCAAAGTTTACTGAATATATATATTAAGAACAGATTCAAGAACAGTGAGTAAGCAAAGCTTTTAAAACAGATATGACTCTCAAAGTGTTTAAAGCTATGTGTTATTGTGATGTTTTTCTCTCTTGAATTCTTGTTTCGATTGTTCGATTGATCGATCGATGGATGGATAGGAAGAACTCAACATGAGTCTTCCTTATATACTACTCTAAGGGGACCATAAAGCATATGCTACTATTCATAAAGGACGGTATGAATAGTTGGACGGATGGCATGAACAGTTGGACGTGCTGTATTGCATTTAATGCAGCAGACGTCTATTATGTACTAAGCCCTATTGAATCCAACCAGAGTTTGACACGTTGCAGTTGGTCAGGCCATGCTATCATGCAAGTTGATGAACAGGTCCTGTAACAGTAGCAAGATATTATAAATATCTTTTAAGTCTTTGTTGAAGACCGCAGAGGCTCTGTGAAGTGCCACAGAGGTTCTGCGGTTTGGTCCTTAGAAGAGCAGTCTTCACCGGATTCCGAGTCTTTGGTCTTCTTTGCGCGTATGACAGAGCTTCTGTAGGGCGCCTCTTTAGCTTCTGTAGCTTCTTGACCTTGATCTCTCGGTAAGTTCGGCAGAGCCTCTGTAAGAGGCTTTTATTCACTTAGCCTATTTTTCACTACTTCTAAATACTTCTATGATTAGGAAGATTGAAGCTAACAGTGTGCACATGTTAAAGATTCTGAGTTACGCTATCGCACAAAAGTCCCCAACTTGTTTTTACATTACCTATTTAACTCACGAGTGTGAGCCATGGTAATCATGGATAACGTTATTTGGTTGACCGCCCACTTACTGTGATGTGAGTGCATAATTACTACAGTGCCATGTTGACGATAGAACATGATGAACGGGGCAAACTAATACTATGGTCAGGAGGTTTGGGTAATGGCTCAGTATGCTACCTCTGAGGCAACACACTTATATACCTTGAGCAAAACAGAACGCAAAAACATAACTTTTACAACCGAGAGTTGTACTACAATCTTTTGAAAGAGCGAATGCTATCAACTTGCATTAAAACTTTTAGTGCATACGCAAACCTGTGAACTCACCAACTATTTTATAGTTGACACTCTCCTTTACATGCTTTTCAGGAAACATCAAGTAAGGATGAGTTCTAGAAGGCACTACACTTAGCAACATCCAACTTTATTTCATCATGTCAAGTCTCTTTGTGCTTTGGACAATTTGTATTTCACAAACATGTTGTATTTTGTAACCTTGATGATATGATGATTGTGTGTTGTCTTCTACCTTGTGCTTTTGAAACATTAAACTGTGACATCCCGTGATTCCGCTTTAGCGGGGTGTGACAGGATATGTCTTATCAAGGCCTAGAAAATTGAATTTATATAAAGTAGGTACCATTGATAAGATCTTTTTTCAAATAGTGAGGGTTGTCATACCCGATTCCTCATTCATAGTTATAATATTTGAAATCTTTTGGTTTGTTCAGATGAATCGTTTGATCATTTTGTCCACGTTTGTAAAACTTTAGCTCAAGTTCCTTTATTTTTGCAAGAAGCTCGTTATTATCTCTTTGAAGTGAAGAGCATTGATAGACAACCTCAGCTCTCTCATTCTCAGACTTATTGACCTTTTCAGTTAGATCAGATATTTTGGCTCTTAAGTCGTGAGGTGCTTTGGAAAGGTTGGCACACTTTTCTTTTAGATTTTCAGTTATGAATACGTTACCAACATTTTCAAATCTAAGTTTGTCTATAGCCTTATGCTGAAAATCTAAATTCTCATTTAAAGTGGATATTTCAAGCGCCTGTTCTTTAGTGGTAAGCTTATAGGATTCTATCTTTTGAACAAGCAGTTGCATCTGATCTAATAAGGCTTGATGAATAGGAGCACATACCTGACAAGACTCGCTGAGGGCTAGATGATTGGTGTGGTTGCCCATAAAGCACAGGTGGGCATTAGCATCTTCTGTATCTTCCTCGTCAAAAAGGTTCAGCCAATGATCATCTTCTGCCATCAATGCTTTCCCAACTTCTTTCTGTTGGGCCAAAAGAAGTTTGTTCTTGTAGTACTCATCATTGCGAACGACTGGCTTTCTGCATTCTTTGGCGAAATGACCCAATTTGCCACAGTTACAGTACTTGATTGGTTCGTCTTTATTGTTCATCTCGGGTTTGCGTTCATGCTTTTCTTTGTGATCAGGTTGACGGGACTCTTCTGATCTCTTCTTGCCCTCATACTTCTCTTTATAATCAAGGCGCTTGTAGGTAGTGGTCGAGTAGCGCTAATTATTGGAAGTCGGTTTCTTGAAGAATGCCTTCTTCTGAAACGACTTTGAGATGAAGACCATGGCTTTCTTGATTTCATTCAGCTCAGAATCTGTATCACTCTCTTCTTGTTCCTTCTCTTCATGTTCAGACTCGCTTGATGCTTGTGCACGCCTTGAGCTATTACTAGACTGCTTGCCTCGTTTGTCAGACAAGAGGGCCAGTGGATCGACTTGATGTTTTGCAGTTGACTTCTGTGTTCCCATCAGATCTAGTACTTCGTTCTCCTCTTGCATAAGCATTTCATAGAGTTCATTGATGGGAATTTGTTCCATGATGTGGTTGTGTCGGATGTGAGAGGCGAAGGTTCTCCATTCAGGTTGGAGGTTGTTCAAGAACTTGATGCTATTCTCGGTATTGGACCTCAAGATGTTGTTCTTCTGGAGATCATTTAGGAGCAATCAGAACCTTTCATAAGTTTCTGTCAAAGATTCTCCTTTCATTTGTTTGAAGTTCTCGTAGCGAGTGATGCAGTTGTTGACCTTCAGTTGATCTCCAATCTTGTTGCCCCTCATCATTATTGCCACTTAATCCCACATGCCTTTAGACGTGTCTTTGTAGCAGTCTATCGGAGTGTAGATGTCGTTTGGTAGACTTTGAACGAGATATCATTTGATCTTTTCACCATCAAATCTTTTCTATTCACCTTCATCCATTTGATCATATCTCTTTGGTGCTCGAGCTGTTGCAGCACCGCTGGCTTGGGTTGGGACGGTCATCATTGGACTCGGATGTGGGCCTTCTTACAAGGCTCGCAAGATGTATTCATAGTTGTCCTTGGACTCTATGAAAATCATAAATCGGTCCCGCCATTGATTGTATTCGCCTCGGTATGGAATCAGAGGCTTGGATTCGGTGCCAATCGCAAGAGCGTCTCGAGACATCTTAATTACACTAGGTGATCGTGAGATAATAAAGTAATTCAAGGTAGTGATCTAAAGCAAGGAAAAGTAGGGAGTGTCCTAACGCAAGTCTAATTAAGCAGATATTTAAAAATTAAGCAAAAACAGAACAAATGTTACTGGACAGAAGAAGTCCGTATAGAAATCCGGATGAGTGATCCGGAAAAGTGTGTCCGGATATTGGATTACGGATGGATGTCGGAATCCGGAAAAAGTATCAGTCCGGAAAAAGATGAATACGGATAAGGAGTCCGGAAGAAGAATATCCCGAAGCGAAGTCTGGATTAAGTACCCGAAATGTGAGTCCGGAAAAAACGAATCCGAGAAGAGATTTCTGGGAATGGATTTCGGAAATTTGTCCGGATATAGATTATCGGAAAACAAGAAACACTTATCGGAAAAAACAAACTTGTCCAGAAGAATACATACCCGGAGAACGGTTATGTCGCGTTCAGAAAGGCTATCTATGCGAGTAAATCGGTTCGAACGTAGGTCAAACTTGAAGATTTTGATTTCTGAGAATATTAGACCAACAAGAAACCAAAAACACAAATACCCAAATCGAATTAAACCTAAAAACACACTTCTTGAAGAAAAATTGAAGATTTTTGAAGAACACAAAGGCAAACTCAAAAAGTCGAATTTGATGAATTAGAGGTTTAAAACTTCGATTTTTTCCAATGAAACTTAACCAACCTTAATTTAAAGCTTAAAGAAACAAAATGGCACGAATAGAATTCAGTAATTTGAAGAAATCAATGCAAATCAGAATCTTAAGAAACTTACAGACGCCGTTTTTCTAGAAAGCAATGAAATCCTTGAATCAATCCTCTATCTCTCAGCTCTGATACCACGTGTAGATCCCAGATTGTGCAATAATGATTCAATAATCAAAGAATAATAATTAAACAATGATCAAAAGTATGTCATCCAATATATTGAAGATTAGAGAGTTTTTACAGTTTAAGCGTACGGCTATGAAAGCTAATAGGATGATTAACCTAAAACAATAAGAGAAATTAACTATTTATTGTTGGAAAATTAATTAATATATTAATTTTAAATTGAATGGAAATTAAGGATGGAGTCTTTTGACCTTCTATATGCTTCGGTTATAAACGATGAAATTATGTTCGATTATGGTGACCTTTAATCTTCCGTATGTTACACATATGTTTCATATATAAAGAACAAAATATTGAGTTCTTAAATACACGAAACACAGGAAACAGAGAATACAGTGAAAACCGAGGAAATAGATTCTCAAGTTCAGGCATGAAGGTGAAGTCCGGCAGAACTCGATTCTGTTTAGAGTCGTATCCTGGGAAATCGACGTCCCGGTTGGGGACGAATCGGTTTTAAGGAACCCGTGTTCAACACGGGCCTCGACTTAATACTCCAATTTGTTTCCAACTTTCTTTAATTTTTTTAATTTAGTTATGGTGAATCGATTTTCCTACGATCTTAAAACCGATTATTACGTTTCACTTAGAGCATACATGGTTGTTTAACAATTGCGGTTCCATTTAATTTGATTTCAACAAAAGTGCTTGTACTATTCTTGAAAGCCAAGAACATGCACGTGTGAAAAGTTAAACATTGTTAATTGTTTTATCGTGTCCTCTAAAAACCCAGTGGGTAGTTTCTTAAGTGAAGTGCATTTGAGTTTTGGCAAAAGAAATTAAAAGGTTTTAATGTCATCAAACAATTGTAGAAATGAAAAAAAAATATGTTTCATACAGGAACACATGAAGGAACTATTTTTCTACTTGTGGTGTTGTTGTTTTTTAACAACAAAACGGAAAAAGAAAAAGGAAAAAATCTTTTGAATTATTTGTATATTACTCTTAACACGTGTGAGTGTTGGTATTATATGTGGTGTTTTCAAACATCATAAATTTAAGAAACCATTTTTTTCCTTTTTGTTAATTTGGTATTCGATCGAAACCCAAAAGTCCTCAAATTTTGTTGTTTTCCTTTGCAATCTTAAGAGGAAAACAAGAAAAGATTTTTGTTGTTGTCAGTTTAAAGATCGACAACGTGAAAAAGGAAAATTATACATATTTTGGTTGTGGATTAGAAATTACATATTTCCCTATCATTTTGAGGCAACAGAAAAAATTTTGAATGAGTTTGAGTTGTGTGATCTTTTTTTATTAAACTAAAATCAGTAACGCGACTAGTTATTTAAGCTATGGAGTTTAGATGGAAAATAGACCAGATAATGTCTAAATCAAGTGTTTCATTGTTCCCGTGTTTGGACATGTTTGAATCTGTGAATGTGCATAAAGTTAATTATAATATTTTGTTTATGCACTAAATTTCTAACTGTAGAATTTTCGTTTCTACGATTCAGATGGGACAAGCTATAAATAATGTTGTCTGTATCTGAAAGCAAGTTCATTGCAGATTGATATTGTTGATCCAAACCCTCAGTGATTTGATAATGACCCTGAGAAACACTTAGTGAAAATTGTAAGTAAACAGTATGTATTAATGTTTTGCCATCTATGAAAAATATACTAAGTCTGTTTAGTATCGCTAATGGAAAAATGCGCTTTAATTTAATACTTCAGCGAACACTGTACATCAGTGAGCCCTGAGCCTGTTTAGACTCACTGATGATCGCTGAAAGCTTTATCTGTAATTGTTTGCTTATGATCCCTGAAGACAAGATTCGCGTCAACCAAGTTCAGAGCTGAAATCGAAGACCAAGCTGAAGAATGAGTGACTAAGTCTACTAGTGACCTAATGCGGATATCAGCGAAGACAAGACTTGTCCATTTTACGCGAAGTTTCAAGTAGAAGACTTCAACGAATGCTGAACTTTAACATTCGCTGATAAAGATCCATTCAGCGAACGCTGATCATGAAGCCTATTCTACAAGCAACTTTTGTCTTATCTCCTTGCACGCCCCCGTACGATTTTGTCAGAACGGACATCCCTTTTATCCAGGATCGTACAAACCACTCTGCAACTACACTGTTCATCATGCGGCCACTAGGATGTTTGCTAAAGTCAAATTCATGTAACCAACCATAAGCTGCCACGTGTAAAGGCATACTGACTTGCATTAAATGCATGCAGTATAAATTGATAACCCTACTTCATTTGTGAAGTTCTTGGCTTTTCTCTCGCTGAACCTCTTAGTGTTAGAAAATTATCCTTAGTTTTCTAAATCATCTTTCTCTCTATTTTCTAGTGTAAGAATTCTGTGTGATTCTCTAGTTTGTTTTGATTAGGTTGTTAACTTGATCTTATTCCGCAACAAACTGTAAATTGTTTGATATATATCAATAAACAATTTAGAAAGATAAAAATTTGTGTTTGAATTCAACCCCCCCCCCCCCCCCCCCCATTCTACAAACTTGTATAACCTTCAGGACCAACAAGTGGTATCAGAGCAGACTGTTTAATCTAATAAACAAGATCTTACTTATACTCTCTTCCTTGCTATTTCTTAAATATGGCAAATTACATAGATAATGGCTCTCTTGCCAAACCACCTCGATTTAGCAAAGACAACTTCAAACTTTGGACAAATCGAATGATGCTCTTCTTGGAAGGTGTAGATCCAACTATACCTTACTATATTGAAAATGGACCCTATGTTCCTTTCATTATAGATCCTGTTGTTCCAGCCACTACTACCACACATGCAGTTCCTGAAAGAATGATACCTAGGGCAGTTTCTCAGTGGACTGAAGAAGATAAGAAGAAGGTGGCCATCGACCCAAAGGCCAGATCCATCATCTCTATGGAACTTCTTGATGAAGTGTATCATTCCATAATGAACCTAAAGAGTTCTAAAGACAAGTGGGACACTATCTGCGTTCAGTATGAAGGTACTGACGATGTACAAGATTCTAGGAGAATAAACCTGGTAAGACAATACGAAAGTTTCATCTGTGGTAAGACTGAAACTCTTTCTGAAGTTCACCAACGTTTTAACTATTTAATTATTGATTTAAAAACTGTTGGTAAGACTTACTCTAACTCCGAGATCCTGACAAAATTCTTGGAATGCCTTCCTGAAAGCTGGGACAACTATTCTATGTGTCTTAAGCTCTCTAAGGATCTGAAATTTATGACCCTATCTACCTTATTTTACACCATGCTCAATCATGAGCAGTCATGTCAACTTAAGAAGAATCTTGTCAAAGATTCCAAAAGCACACATGTTGCTTTACTCTCATCAGAGCCAGTTCCTACTCAGCGATCAACTGTCACAATCACTGAAATGGAATCTAACTCTGATGATTCATCAGACGCTGATCCTTCAGAATTTAATGAATCTCTAGCACTCCTGACAAATTCTTTCAGGAGGTTTGCTAGAAAGAGTAACTTCAGAAGAAATAAACCTCTCTCACTCACTAACAACCTTCTTCTTCCCTCAAGAAATCCTCTAACCCAAGGGCTAGAGATGACAAATACCAAAAGCTAAAAGAAAACTATGCTAAGCTGAAAGCATACAAAAAGAAGGGAAAAGGTCTGATCGCTGAAGATCATGAATAGGCTGAGTCTGATGAAGAATCAGATTCAGAAGAAGAAGATGAGGTCAATCTCTGCCTCATGGCCAAAATAGAAGAGGAGGAAGAATAAACTGAAATTCCCTCCCCTTCTTATTCTCAGGTATCAATCTCTACTACCTCTACTTCAGCTATCACTGAAGCTAATAGACTTCGAGCTATCGATATGTTGATTGTCGATTTATACGATGCCATGAATGGGAAGACCAAAGCTGAACAAATGAATATAGACTTAACTGAACAGCTTAAAAATTATCACCTAAAAATTCAAGAGCTTTCAAATATTGAAAAAAATTTGAAAGAGCAGGTATACGTAAATCAAGTCATCAGTATCGAGCGAGAACAAGCTATAACTGAACTGAAAGCTGAAAAGGCTACTGTTGAAGGATGGTATAAATCCTCAACAAAGATCACTGAAATAATCGGTGCTCAGATCCCTGCCAAAGAGAAAAGTGGTCTCGGTTATAAAGCTGACGCTGAAGAACCAACCACTGACCGTTCCATGCTTAAGTTTGGAATGTTCGTGTATTCTGGCCCTGACACCTCATTACCTCAGTGTTCCTCTTCTAAACCTTCCATCCCTGAGGAAAAACCTACCTTGATTGCTAAAGGTAAAGAAAAAATTGTTGTTCAAAAACCTCAGAAGGGTACCTCTGTACTTAAGCTGAATGTTTCAAAACCTTTAGCGAGTCATCCCTCTACTTCTAAGACTAAGATCACTGAATTCATTCAGCGATCTACTCCTAAAATAAAAGTGGATATCACTGGTAAGAAAACTGAAGAACTGATAGTTCCTCCAATTTCCAATGCCAAAGGTATTCTTGGTTTTGACCTTGCTTATTTAAAAATCTCTAATAAGCATGCCAATGGTCCTAAAGCTACTTTTAGCTATAGGAAATGTTATCACTGGGGAGTTACCGATCACATTGCTAGCAAATGTCCTACAGCCACCAAATTTGAGAAATTAGCCAAGGTGAAGATCAATGCCCCCAAGGCAAAGAAGACCAATCCTGGTGTAAATCAGGTTAAGGTGAAAACCACCACTGACGTTAAGAAATTAATCAAAGTGAAGAATGTTACTGAAGCTGAATCTTTAGATAATGTGAAGATTGCTGAACCTTCCACTTCCTCTACCACCACTGACAAATGTGGTCCCATTTTTAAGTGGGTACCTATTCAAAACTAATCTTCCTTTGTTTGCAGGTCTCGAAGGGTATCTTTTATCTTGATAATGGATGTTCTCGACATATGACTGGAAAGAAAAACCTGCTCACTAAATACAAGGAAGAGAAAGGTCCCTCTGTGACCTTTGGTGGAAATGGAAAAGGCTATACCTGAGGGTTTGGTGTACTCTCTAATGGTACAACAACCTTCAGAAGAGTCACATATGTTGAAGGGCTGAAGAACAATCTTCTTAGCATCAGTCAGCTATGTGACAAGGACTTCAAAGTTTGCTTCACTAAGGAAGCATGTTTCGTCACTGACAAGAAGGAGAAAGTTGCTCTCAGCGGATATCGTTTGGAAAATGTTTATGTAATAAACATGGACTCAACAACCACTGAGAATGCTTGTTTTTTCTCCAAAGCCTCTTCTGATGTCAACTGGCTATGGCATAAAAGGTTCTCTCATCTCAACTTTAAGACGCTGAATACTCTTTCTTCAAAAGAGTTAGTCACTGGTCTTCCTCAACACTCATACGCTAAGGAATCTCTTTGTTCAGCGTGTGAAAAAGGAAAACAAACCAAAACTAGCTTCAAGTCAAAGCAAGTTTCCTCAGTGTCATATACTCTTCAACTTCTCCACGTGGATTTATTTGGCCCTGTCAACGTTCAATCCATCACTGGAAAGAAATACACACTAGTTATTGTAGACTAATTCTCTCCCTACACCTGGGTGATGTTTCTCCGTGCTAAGAGCGACACCTCAGAAGAACTGATGTCTTTTGTCAGGAAAATAGAAGTCCTGAACAATCTTACTGTTCACTCTGCGAGTCCAATGTAATCAAGTAATAATGATAATATGCAAGAGATATTCATTAGATGAGAGAAAGAGTACAAGAATTGAGTTATATCCACTTTCTCTCTCTAGACTCTCTCTCTAGAAAGTCATCTCTCTCTTACAACAATATCTCACGTCTAAGTCTTACACCAATTCCCTATTACAACTCACTATTTATACTCCTTGACTATTTCATTTACTAACCTTGACTTTGACCTTTACAAGACAATACTTTGACTTTGACTATGTCTTTGACTATTTACAAATACAATAAATCTTGAAGACATTTTTGCTCTAACAATCTCCCCTTATGGATTCAAGATTTAAAATTTTTTGACGGCAGTCTTCAACTCTTTTTAATCTTCAGATCTTTAACACTTTAGCTCTTCAACACTTTGAACAGTCTTCCTCTTTGCTTTCAAGGAAGATCTATGGATTCAAGATTTAAAATTTTATGACTGCAGTCTTCAGGTCTTTTTAATCTTCAAATCTTTAACATTTTAGCTCTTCAACACCTTGAACAATCTTCCTATTTGCTTTCAAGGAAGATCAATCTTCGAAAAATAACTCGGAAAAATCTTCAAATAAGCGTTGTCTTCAGAAATTCAATTTGACTGCTTTAACCTTCATCTAGATTCTCAAAATAAAATAGTCATCAAGGTCTCGAAACACAAACTTCAGATCTTCGTAGTGTTGGTCAAAGTCTTCAAACAAAATCTTCATCTCTTCGTATCTTCGAATTATTAATCTTTGAAACACGAATCTTTGAATCATTGTAGCATTGATCTTTGCATCTTTGGTCTTTGACAAATATCTTCAGTCTTTGATCATGAACTGGCTTTAAGCTTTGACTGGATTTGAGCTTTAACGGGCTTTGAGCTTTGAAAACATTCTTGAATAAACTTTGAATCTTTGTAGCTTTGAATCTCTTGAACTGTGTATCCTCGTCTTTTGAACAATAACAGTCTTTGAAATGTTGAACTTTCTTGAAACATCTCGAAGCATCTTGACTTTTTATCTCGAGCTTCTTGACTTTAACAAAAACTTCTCTTTATCTTGAAATTGAAACTTTCATATGTTCTCCCCCTTTTTGATGATTGTGAGCATCATGATCATCAAAACTTCAATATCAATTTCAACAGTCTTTGAATATACCAATAACAATCTCCTCCTTTTGATCTGTTTATCCATCAATTCCAAAAAAATATTTATCCGAATCGTTTGAAATTCAGACAAAATGAAAGTGGTAACCCTGAAACATCGGATGAATCAGTTAAAATGCCCGTAAGTTGCACAAAGCCACTTGGTACAACGAATGCACTTTGGAAAGGAGCTTTTTGATGTTCACTCCTCCAGGGCTTCCATTCAATCATCGAAAAACACTAAAGAATTTCTATGAACGTTATGACAAGAAAACATATTCCTTGTGTGTACGTGTAAGTGTAGAAATAATTGAAGCAACTTATGCTTGATTATAGGCTCAAATTGTGTAAACTGTTGAGATAACAACAAGTTTTCCACGGACTCAATGTGCATGAATGAAGTGCGAAGGTGGGGCAAATTTCCTTCTTTTTCAATATACAAACCTTTCGAATGAAGATTAGATAGATAATATGTTGCGTCCCCAAGAAATATGAAACATTTCTTTGTTGAGAAAGAAATGAGTAGCTGGTGGGGTTAAAGCAAAAGTTGGCATGGGCTAATTGTCTGTTTCAATGATGGTCAATAAAGAATGTGAACCAATCAGTAATGTGGTTGGCTGGCTCAGAAAGTGGTTGGTGCAGAGTTCTCCTATTCTTTTAACTCTGTTCTCACACCCTCTTTCTGTTTTTAATCCGCTCACTTCTAACCAAACTATCTGTTTCGTTTTACCTCAGCACAATGAGATACTCAATCGGATGAGTTATCTCCCCCACTCTTTGATTTAGACTTTGAGTTCCAGATTAGTGCATACAAACAGTTGAAATCAACAAGTAGAAACAGTCAGAATGATTTCAACTGGTCATCCAATTCACTTTGATTACTTGAGAGAATTACAATGCTAGTGATTGAATAATAATGACGATTAACATATTCTAAACACATAATAGGCTATATATACCATAGGCCCTAAACAAGCAAGCCCATGGCCCATTACACTTTAAAGGCTCAAAGTAAAGAATAACAAATTAACCCTTGAACTTCTATTCAACCTGATTTTATGACGGAAAGACGGAAAAACCCTCGTGATACAAGGAAACAAAGTTGGAAGAAGCCTAGAGATGGTGTCAAGTATTAAGGTTCATAAGTATTTGAGGAACAAGTGTGTTGCTTTTTTGGCACTCATAGTTGAGAAGAAGTCCGAGGAAAGGCGAATCCAAGACATTCCCGTGGTAAAGGATCACCGGAAGTGTTCCCCGACGATTTACCTGGACTGCCCCCGTCTAGACAAGTTGAATTCCAAATTGACCTCATACCTGGAGCAGCACCTGTAGCTAAGACACCGTACTGCTTAGCACGTGCCGAAATGCAAGAGTTGTCAAGTCAACTCCAAGAACTTCTGGACAACGAAATTATTAGGCCAAGTTCCTCACCTTGGGGAGCTCCAGTCCTGTTTGTCAAGAAGAAGGATGGATCGTTTCGAATGTGCATCGACTATAGGGAATTGAACAAGTTGACAATTAAGAATCGATATCCTCTCCCTCGAATAGATGATTTATTCGACCAATTGCAAGGTGCAACATATTTCTCAAAGATTGATCTTCGATCAGGTTATCATTAGTTAAGAGTCCGTGAGGAGGACATTACTAAGACAGCTATTAGGACACGTTATGGACACTACGAGTTTTTGGTTATGCCTTTCGGTTTAACCAATGCACCAGCTGTGTTCATGGATTTAATGAATAGGATATGCCGACCCTACCTTGACAAGTTTGTGATCGTGTTCATAGATGACATTTTGATCTACTCCCGAAGTAAAGAGGATCACGAGCAACATTTGAGGGTAATTCTAGAACTTCTTAAGGAACATAAACTGTACGCCAAATTCTCTAAGTGCGAATTTTGGATTAGAGAAGTACACTTTCTTGGTCACGTGATTGGAGAAAAAGGAATCCACGTGGATCCGGCTAAGGTAGAAGCTGTTAAGAAATGGGAAGCTCCAAAGACACCGACAGAAATTCGTCAATTTCTGGGTTTGGCAGGATATTATAGGCGATTCATCGAGAACTTCTCAAAAATTGCTAAACCACTCACAACACTGACCTAAAAGGATAGTAAATTCATTTGGGGAGAACCACAAGAAGAGGCGTTCTAACTATTGAAGAAAAAGTTGTGCAATGCACCAATTCTGGTGTTACCGGAAGGAACAAAAAAATTTGTTGTGTATTGTGACGCGTCGCATCAAGGTTTAGGTTGTGTATTGATGCAAAGGGACAAAGGGATAGCATACGCCTCGCGACAACTAAAATTTCATGAGAAGAACTATACCACGCACGACTTGGAGCTCGGAGCCGTAGTATTCGCTTTAAAGATTTGGAGACATTATTTGTACGGCACTAAGTTCACCATCTTCACCGATCATAAAAGTCTTCAGCATATTCTAGACCAGAAAATGCTCAACATGAGACAAAGAAGGTGGGTAGAGTTACTCAGTGATTACGATTTTGATATTCGTTATCATCCAGGTAAGGCCAATGTAATAGCTGATGCCCTGAGTAGAAAGGAATGGACAAAACCTTCACGTGTACGAGCAATGGGAGCGCTTGTACAAACAAGTTTAAAGACTCGAATTCTTGAAGCACATACCGAAGCAATGAGAACGGAAAACTTGAAGGACGAAACCCTTCACGGCATAGAAAGCAGATTTGAAACTAAGGTTGATGGAGTACGTTATATCAAGGACAGAGTTTGGATTCCAAAAGCTAGCAAAGTACGGGAGACAATCCTGAATGAAGCCCACAAGCCACGATATTCAATTCATCCTGGTGCGGATAAGATGTATAAGGATTTAAGGGAATATTATTGGTGGCCAGGAATGAAGAAGGATATTGCCCTATACGTAGGAAAATGTGTAACTTGCTCAAAGGTCAAGGCTGTATATCAGAAACCATCTGGTTTGCTACAACAACCAGAGATTCCCCAGTGGAAATGGGAACAAATAACCATGGATTTCATAACCAAACTGCCGAGAACTGCCAAAGGGCACGACTCGATTTGGGTTATAGTAGACCGATTCACGAAATCTGCGCATTTCTTACCGATTCGAGAAGACTATAAGATGGAAAAGCTGGCTCGGATATACATCAAGAAAATTGTTACGCGACATGGAGTCCCGATTTCCATCATATCAGATAGAGATAGCCGTTTCACATCTCGGTTTTGGCAGTCACTTCAAAGAGCAGTGGGGACACAATTGAATTTAAGTACTGCCTATCATCCCCAAACAGACGGCCAAAGCGAGCGAACCATTCAAACATTGGAAGACATGCTTCGAGCATGTGTAATAGATTTCGGAGGAAGTTGGGATAACCATTTACCGTTAGTCGAGTTTTCCTACAACAATAGCTATCACACCAGTATTAAGTGTGCGCCATATGAAGCACTGTATGGACGCAAGTGTCGATCACCCCTTTGTTAGTTGGAGATTGGAGATAGACAGTTGTCTAGTCCAGAAATTGTACAAGAAACCACCGACAAAATTGCAATCATCAGGGATAGACTTAAAGCAGCTCAAGATCGTCAAAAGAGGTATGCGGACAATCGTAGGAAGCCTTTAGAGTTTCAGATTGGAAATAGAGTTTTTCTAAAAGTATCCCCTTGGAAGGGAACCGTCCGATTTGGAAAACGAGGAAAGTTGAACCCTCGATATGTTGGACCATTTAAAATCACCGAAAGAATTGGACCAGTAGCATACAGACTGGAGTTGCCAACAGAACTAAGTGCTATTCATGACACGTTTCATGTGTCAAACTTGAAGAAATGTCTAGCCAACGAGGAGATAACCGTGCCTCTGAAAGAAGTCAAAATCAATGATAAGTTGCACATCATAGAAAAACCAATTGAAATACTTGACCGAGAGGTCAAGCGTCTTAAGCAAAGTAAGATTCCATTGGTGAAAGTCCACTGGAACACAAGGCGTGGACCTGAGTACACATGGGAATGGGAGGACTACATGAAACATAAGTATCCTCACTTATTTGCTAAATGTAACAACCCAAATCCCAGAACATACATCATAATGCATAACATTCATACATAACATTGATTTACAACAAAAGTTACATAACAAACCAAGTACGGTCTCAATAGTCTTGACATTACAAAATATATAAAAGCTTCCTAATCAACATACACCAAAAGCTTCCTACACTTCATCCTCTCCTACCGATCCTTAACCTGGAAAACATATTTTTGAAAACAAAATGAGGGTTAGACCAAACGGGTCTAGTGAGTTAATCCCGGTCCTTTCCAAAATCATTATAAAACCTTTTATGTAAATTCTTTGTATCAAAATAGTTTAGATAAACCTTTGGTAATTCTTTCGTAAAATATAAACATACCACACGTATTTAAATACCAATCCAGACTCGTGCATCGTGTACATCTCATTCTCCTTATTCCTCCACAAATGGCCATATTAGTTGGTAGCAAGCCAACTAATAAATCAACAACCGGTCCGCTCACCGGAACCCGGCTACCCGTCGGTCCACACACCGGAACCCGACTACTCACCGGTCCGCACACCGGAACCCGGCTACACACCGGTCCGCACACCGGAACCCGGCAACAAGTGCACTCGTGTAGTGCAAAGCTTATATAAATACAATATATATCTCATTACATCATATTGTCATTTATATACACATAATCATATTCCTACCACATAATCATCTCATATATATATATATACACACATATATGTATCCCAGTTCAAAAACGTTTTAAAGCAAAACTCACCTGAATGCTTACAATATGCTTCCAAACCTTTCTCCGAGCTATCCGATCCTTTATCCAAAATTCTCAGAATCTGAAACCATTTACATACAAATATCTCCTTACCAACTTATGTATAAGACTTACTAGCGGGTTATGGACTCTAGATACATCTACATAACTCTTATCCTCAAAATAACCCAAACAGCCAAGTTATCCGGAAACCTCAAAGTATCCGGACAACTTTCCGGACAACACAAAGAATCCGGACAACTTAACTTTTCCGGACATCACAACCATCCGGACGACATCCGGATACCAAAGTAACCCGAACACTATCCGGTATCTCATTTCATCCGGAAAACATAAGAAAGGAGGAACTTACCCGGATACTTGAATCATCCGGACACCATCATCAGAGCTACCCGGACTCTACCGACAAAAGTATCCGGACACATTCAATTTGTCCGGACACCACTGCTGTTCATCCCAAAATTTACCCAGAATCCGACTGAAATTTATACTAGTTCGATTCTGCTAATTCTAAACCGATAGAAACACTCTAATAGTAACTATAAACATAATTTGTAAAGGAACATACCTTTATTTCACTTCCAACACTTCCAAATGGAGCCTTAACCACAAAAACCCTTCTTTCTCCTTCTTCACCTCTCAACACACACACACAAACACAGATTCTGGATATTTGTTGTTTTTTGAAATATCTGATTTCTAAATGAGATAATATCCAACTCAACTTACCACTTTAGTCCCTATACTATCCATAAATGACCAAAATACCTTTTTAACTTATTAATTAATCCAAACACCCCTAAACTTATAAATTCACCTAACTCACCCTAAATATCAACTTTAAAGTTAACTAAACTTAACGGAAAGATATTTTTAACTAACGAACTTACCCGAGGTATTACATTATCTCCCCCTTAAAAGAATTCCGTCCCGGAATTCGGTTAAGCGAAAAGGTAAGAATACTTATCTCTACTACTTCGAACTCAATCAAAACCATAGAAACTAAATGAATAGCCACCCCACACCCACCTATATCTCTAACACAGATAAGCAACAAAAGCACGGAAATACCAGAAACCATTTTGCACCGAAGTCAGATAACACCTTAGCACGTATAGAGTTTGTAAAAATATACCTGTAACCTCATCAGGACTTTCTTCCACCTCTTGTTCCGTCATCTGAAAAACTCGACCCTTTGCTTTCGGTACCTCAGGCCCTTGTTTCTCTCCCGGTCTAACACTCGTTGGTCTTACCATCATACTACCCTGTTGTGCTTTCCATTGCGGACAATCTGACTGAATATGATCCGGGGAATTGCAAACGAAACATAATCGAGTTACCCGACAGTCTCTAACTATGTGACCAGTCTTTCCACATTTGTAACAACTTCGGGAATCCACATAACAGTTTCCTTGATGCACACGGTTGCATTTTGGACATGGTCTTTCAGCTGGTCTGAAAGATGAATGACTATCAAACTTCGGGGATTCATATTCCTCCAAATCGTATGTCATTTCTTCCAATTTCCTTTTTCCAATACTCTTATCACCAACGTCTCTCCTATTATCCTGTTCTACATTTTCCGCTGCATTTACTGCAGCTGAGAAGGTATCGGGTCCTGTCGCAATCACTAGCTTTCTAATTTCTGAATTCAACCCGAAAATAAACCTCTCCATTTTCAGTGCCTCCGTGGCAACGTAGTACTCTGCGAAGCGAGACTTCTCCAGAAAACTAGCAATGTAGTCCCTAACTGATAAACTTCGCTGGTGTAAGTTCATGAACTCTTCTTCCAGTTGTCTGACTGTTGCTTGAGAACAAAACTGTCTTTTGAAAGTTGTTGTGAATTCGTCCCAAGTAAAAGTAGAGTATAAATCCGACCCTATGGAATCAATATGAGCTTCCCACCAGTACAGAGCTTCTGCCTTCAACATCGCCGTTCCGTATAATACTCTGTCCTCATCCGCACACTTACTGGTCTTGAAGATGGCTTCTATTTCTTTTAACCATCTCATCGCCTTCACTGGGTCTCTATCTCCTGAGTAAGTTGGAGGTCTACTGTTTAAGAACATCTTGTAATCACACCTTCTTGACACTGGTATGACCGTAGGTGTAATGGGCATTTCGTCTTCCAAACCAGGATCTGGTGTTTTAGTATGACGAGCTTGGTCGAACATAGCCTGGATATTTGTTTGAAGTCTTCCCATCTCTGCCATCAAAACATCTCTTGTAATAAACTCCGTACCTCGCCCCTGAACTCTACCTCCGGTTCTGCCCCCAGTTCTACTCCCCATTCTACCTCCGGATCTACCTCCCCCTCGCTCTCCTCTTCTTCCCCCCGTTCCTATTGGTGGATTCGTACTATTCGGATTTCCTCCTCCTCTTCTATTCGTATTTCGAGTACCGCTTGCCATTCTGTAGATTCAGACAAGATTAATATACACATAAGCACATACCCCATATAATAAGGTATCCCAGTCCAAACATGCACCTGTAAGATCACAATTACACTGGCCAGGTGTAATCTGAAATTACCTTACATGATGTTCCTTCTACCTTTTATACTTAGCATCCCAAGGTTCTAATAT
Organism: Saussurea involucrata; assembly: GCA_033807775.1. Taxonomy (NCBI): domain Eukaryota; kingdom Viridiplantae; phylum Streptophyta; class Magnoliopsida; order Asterales; family Asteraceae; genus Saussurea; species Saussurea involucrata. The sequence goes on along the minus strand of CM066317.1, from coordinate 49,058,578 downwards.
ATCAAGGACATCCTACTTCACATGCAGTTTAAGTCTAGGTACGGGTACAAATACCTAAATCCCTTAAACTAGGGCTCTGATACCATTTGTAACAACCCAAATCCCAGAACATACATCATAATGCATAACATTCATACATAACATTGATTTACAACAAAAGTTACATAACAAACCAAGTACGGTCTCAATAGTCTTGACATTACAAAATATATAAAAGCTTCCTAATCAACATCCATCAAAAGCTTCCTACACTTCATCCTCTCCTGCCGATCCTTAACCTGGAAAACATATTTTTGAAAACAAAATGAGGGTTAGACCAAACGGGTCTAGTGAGTTAATCCCGGTCCTTTCCAAAATCATTATAAAACCTTTTATGTAAATCCTTTGTATCAAAATAGTTTAGATAAACCTTTGGTAATTCTTTCGTAAAATATAAACATACCACACGTATTTAAATACCAATCCAGACTCGTGTATCGTGTACATCTCATTCTCCTTATTCCTCCACAAATGGCCATATTAGTTGGTAGCAAGCCAACTAATAAATCAACAACCGGTCCGCTTACCGGAACCCGGCTACCCGTCGGTCCGCACACCGGAACCCGACTACTCACCGGTCCGCACACCGGAACCCGGCAACAAGTGCACTCGTGTAGTGCAAAGCTTATATAAATACAATATATATCTCATTACATCATATTGTCATTTATATACACATAATCATATTCCTACCACATAATCATCTCATATATATATACACACATATATGTATCCCAGTTCAAAAACGTTTTAAAGCAAAACTCACCTGAATGCTTACAATATGCTTCCAAACCTTTCTCCGAGCTATCCGATCCTTTATCCAAAATTCTCAGAATCTGAAACCATTTACATACAAATATCTCCTTACCAACTTATGTATAAGACTTACTAGCAGGTTATGGACTCTAGATAAATCTACATAACTCTTATCCTCAAAATTACCCAAACAGCCAAGTTATCCGGAAACCTCAAAGTATCCGGACAACTTTCCGGACAACACAAAGAATCCGGACAACTTAACTTTTCCGGACATCACAACCATCCGGACGACATCCGGATACCAAAGTAACCCGGACACTATCCGGTATCTCATTTCATCCGGAAAACATAAGAAAGGAGGAACTTACCCGGATACTTGAATCATCCGGACACCATCATCAGAGCTACCCGGACTCTACCGACAAAAGTATCCGGACACATTCAATTTGTCCGGACACCACTGCTGTTCATCCCAAAATTTACCCAGAATCCGACTGAAATTTATACTAGTTCGATTATGCTAATTCTAAACCGATAGAAACACTCTAATAGCAACTATAAACATAATTTGTAAAGGAACATACCTTTATTTCACTTCCAACACTTCCAAATGGAGCCTTAACCACAAAAACCCTTCTTTCTCCTTCTTCACCTCTCAACACACACACACAAACACAGATTCTGGATATTTGTTGTTTTTTGAAATATCTGATTTCTAAATGAGATAATATCCAACTCAACTTACCACTTTAGTCCCTATACTATCCATAAATGACCAAAATACCTTTTTAACTTATTAATTAATCCAAACACCCCTAAACTTATAAATTCACCTAACTCACCCTAAATATCAACTTTAAAGTTAACTAAACTTAACCGAAAGATATTTTTAACTAACGAACTTACCCGGGGTATTACACTAAACAACCGGTTATAGACGAAAGTTCTTGAATTTCGGGACGAAATTCTTTTAACCGGGGGAGACTGTGACAACCGTCAAATTCGCGTTCAGGTTAGAACTGCACTAAACATATCAGATACTGATACTATATGTCACACTGTCCAATTTTAGTAGTCAACCCGGTACAGTAGGAAAAATTGAGAATTTTTGCCTAAAACCCCTCAAATTAGGGAATTATCCATATATCTCATAAAATGCCAACCAAAAATATCTTAAATACATACATACATATATATACATACATACATATATATATATATATATATAAACCATACTAAAATAATACTAGTAAAGTTAACTAGTAACCTTACAACTAACTAAATTATTGTGTTAAATAATTCAAACAATTAAAATAAAAATAAAATTTAAAAAGAAATAAAAGACACAATTATTTTATACAAAACCACACTCCACACTCTCTCTCTCCCCTCTCCAAAACCGCCACCCCCCCATATATACCCCCTCACTCTCCCAAAATTTGCTACTCTCTCATTATCATCTCTCTCTCTTTTCTCCCAACAATTACTCTCTTTATTTCTCACTAAAACACACCCAAAGTCCAGTCATTTTCACTCAAGAACATCAAGTGTTCAAGTCTTCACAAAGGTAAAAATAACATGTAGTGCAAAGCCTACACCTTTCTTTGTTATTGTTCTTTCATTTTATTTAGATTCCTTCTTCTACACTAGTTGCATGTTGTTTTACTTTATCAATATCTTTGGATCTTGATGTTTGGGAGCTTCATCACCATAACATCTTGAATGTTACTAAAAAGGGGATGAATCCATGACCAAACCCATGTTAAGAACAAAGAAGGACTTTTACAATGTTCTAACAAACATGCATGTGTTCTTCATCAAAACCAACCCTTTAATCTCTAAGAAATTTTATGAACTACTCTTTAAATCCACTAAAAATATGTTTGAACTAACATGCATGAGCTAAAAATTCACTATTATAAGTTGCATGAAGGTGTTCTTGTCATAAACATATTCACTAAAAATATGTTTGAACCATCAAAAATAACCATTTTCAAGTATTTGCCAAAAAAGAGTTTTATAAATAAATTGCATGTATTGTAAATGGCTGAGAAATATATTTTTAAACTGAAAATATATGTATGAGGATGTGTCAAATCGGATTTCATGCAAAAAAGAATAAGAATATTGGTAAAAGACAAAAAGGAGTGCACATGCATAAAGTCTTGTTTTGACAGCATGCTGCCAGATTTTTCTTATCTCTTTGAAAAGCCATATCTCACTCAATAATACTCCAAATTAAGTGATTCTTTTTCTGGAGTTCACTGTTATGAGTTATGAATCAAACCCAACTGGAATCATTGAAATATATTAAGATTTCGACCTTCAAACATTTTTCACAAAGACAGTGCGTAAACAGCAATGTTCTCTGTCGCAGTTTACGTCAAGAATTATATTATGTACTTAAACCACTCTAAAAATCATGAATCTTATGTCAAAAGTTTCGTAACACATTTAACAAACTGGTCATAAAATATCATGACCTAAATGTCCCTGGAAGTTATCCAAAAACGAACCGAAAGTGACTACATATTCTGGACAGCAACTGACTATATTCTATTATAGCTATAAGCCAACTCTTGAACCCGTTTCATCATTCTTGTGATGAAATTGTGGAATATGTATATATACTATATGATTATGCATTTTACTATAGCTAAAAGCTAACTCTTGAACCCGTTTCATCATCTATATGATGAAATTGTGGAATATACCTTTATATATTACGAATACACATTTTATATACTCTAACTCCTAACATCATATATTATATATTGTGGTAATCTCAAATTATCATATGTAATGTTATAGATATTAACTACTAATATCGACGAACTTATTATAACATACAAACTAAATCTCAACAAAGGCATTTTATGTTGATTTGGATAATTACACGATACCAAGGACTAAGGTTTAGAACATAGAATCTTACTAGTGTCCTTACATTCGTAGGATCGACGTAGGATCGCGTTACGGATCGCATTACGCACCACATGGGAACAACTACGTTTATCACCGTGAGTTTTCGCAACCCCTTTTTACTATTTTATACATTTTGGGGTGGAAAGCATGTTACAAATTCTATTTCACATCATTATTTTGTTACTGAAATACTACAAATATTTCATGCTCTATGGTACGTGTGCACATGTTAAAGATTCTGAGTTACGCTATCGCACAAAAGTCCCCAACTTGTTTTTACATTACCTATTTAACTCACGAGTGTGAGCCATGGTAATTATGGATAACGTTATTTGGTTGACCGCCCACTTACTGTGATGTGAGTGCATAATTACTACAGTGCCATGTTGACGATAGAACATGATGAACGGGGCAAACTAATACTATGGTCAGGAGGTTTGGGTAATGGCTCAGTATGCTACCTTTGAGGCAACACACTTATATACCTTGAGCAAAACAGAACGCAAAACATAACTTTTACAACCGAGAGTTGTACTACAATCTTTTGAAAGCGCGAATGCTATCAACTTGCATTAAAACTTTTAGTGCATACGCAAACCTGTGAACTCACCAACTATTTTATAGTTGACACTCTCCTTTACATGCTTTTCAGGAAACATCAAGTAAGGATGAGTTCTAGAAGGCACTACACTTAGCAGCATCCAACTTTATTTCATCATGTCAAGTCTCTTTTTGCTTTGGACAATTTGTATTTCACAAACATGTTGTATTTTGTAACCTTGATGATATGATGATTGTGTGTTGTCTTCTACCTTGTACTTTTGAAACATTAAACTGTGACATCCCGTGATTCCGCTTTAGCGGGGTGTGACAGGATATGTCTTATCAAGGCCTAGAAAATTGAATTCATATAAAGTAGGTACCATTGATAAGATCTTTTTTTCAAATAGTGAGGGTTGTCATACCCGATTCCTCATTCATAGTTATAATATTTGAAATCTTTTGGTTTGTTCAGATGAATCGTTTGATCATCTTGTCCACGTTTGTAAAACTTTAGCTCAAGTTCCTTTATTTTTGCAAGAAGCTCGTTATTATCTCTTTGAAGTGAAGAGCATTGATAGACAACCTCAGCTCTCTCATTCTCAGACTTATTGACCTTTTCAGTTAGATCAGATATTTTGGCTCTTAAGTCGTGAGGTGCTTTGGAAAGGTTGGCACACTTTTCTTTTCTATTTTCAGTTATGCATACGTTACCAGCATTTTCAAATCTAAGTTTGTCTATAGCCTTATGCTGAAAATCTAAATTCTCATTTAAAGTGGATCTTTCAAGCGCCTGTTCTTTAGTGGTAAGCTTATAGGATTCTATCTTTTGAACAAGCAGTTGCATCTGATCTAATAAGGCTTGATGAATAGGAGCACATACCTGACAAGACTCGCTGAGGGCTAGATGATTGGTGTGAGAGGCGAAGGTTCTCCATTCAGGTTGGAGGTTGTTCAAGAACTTGATGCTATTCTCGGTATTGGACCTCAAGATGTTGTTCTTCTGGAGATCATTTAGGAGCAATCAGAACCTTTCATAAGTTTCTGTCAAAGATTCTCCTTTCCTTTGTTTGAAGTTCTCGTAGCGAGTGATGCAGTTGTTGACCTTCAGTTGATCTCCAATCTTGTTGCCCCTCATCATTATTGCCACTTAATCCCACATGCCTTTAGACGTGTCTTTGTAGCAGTCTATCGGAGTGTAGATGTCGTTTGGTAGACTTTGAACGAGATATCATTTGATCTTTTCACCATCAAATCTTTTCTATTCAACTTCATCCATTTGATCATATCTCTTTGGTGCTCGAGCTGTTGCAGCACCGCTGGCTTGGGTTGGGACGGTCATCATTGGACTCGGTTGTGGGCCTTCTTCCAAGGCTCGCAAGATGTATTCTTGTTCCTTCTCTTCAGGTTCAGACTCGCTTGATGCTTGTGTACGCCTTGAGCTATTACTAGACTGCTTGCCTCGTTTGTCAGACAAGAGGGCCAGTGGATCGACTTGATGTTTTGCAGTTGACTTCTGTGTTCCCATCAGATCTAGTACTTCGTTCTCCTCTTGCATAAGCATTTCATATAGTTCATTGATGGGAATTTGTTCCATGATGTGGTTGTGTCGGATGTGAGAGGCGAAGGTTCTCCATTCAGGTTGGAGGTTGTTCAAGAACTTGATGCTATTCTCGGTATTGGACCTCAAGATGTTGTTCTTCTGGAGATCATTTAGGAGCAATCAGAACCTTTCATAAGTTTCTGTCAAAGATTCTCCTTTCCTTTGTTTGAAGTTCTCGTAGCGAGTGATGCAGTTGTTGACCTTTAGTTGATCTCCAATCTTGTTGCCCCTCATCATTATTGCCACTTAATCCCACATGCCTTTAGACGTGTCTTTGTAGCAGTCTATCGGAGTGTAGATGTCGTTTGGTAGACTTTGAACGAGATATCATTTGATCTTTTCACCATCAAATCTTTTCTATTCACCTTCATCCATTTGATCATATCTCTTTGGTGCTCGAGCTGTTGCAGCACCGCTGGCTTGGGTTGGGACGGTCATCATTGGACTCGGTTGTGGGCCTTCTTCCAAGGTTCGCAAGATGTATTCATAGTTGTCCTTGGACTCTACGAAAATCATAAATCGGTCTCTCCATTGAGTGTATTCGCCTCGGTATGGAATCAGAGGCTTGGATTCGGTGCCAATCGCAAGAGTGTCTCGAGACATCTTAATTGCACTAGGTGATCGTGAGATAATAAAGTGATTCAAGGTAGTGATCTAAAGCAAGGAAAACTAGGGAGTGTCCTAACGCCAGTCTAATTAAGCAGATATTTAAAAATTAAGCAAAAACAGAACAAATGGTTACTGGACAGAAGAAGTCCGTATAGAAATCCGGATGAGTGATCCGGAAAAATGTGTCCGGATATTGGATTCCGGATGGATGTCGGAATCCGGAAAAAGTATCAGTCCGGAAAAAGATGAATACGGATAAGGAGTCCGGAAGGTTGGACAAGTCCGGATTTTGGATGTAAGTCCGGAAGAAGAATATCCCGAAGCGAAGTCTGGATTAAGTACCCGAAATGTGAGTCCGTAAAAAACGAATCCGAGAAGAGATTTCTGGGAATGGATTCCAGAAACTTGTCCGGAAGAATACATACCCGGAGAACGGTTATGTCGCGTTCAGAGAGGCTATCTATGCGAGTAAATCGGATCGAACGTAGGTCAAACTTGAAGATTTTGATTTCTGAGAATATTAGACCAACAAGAAACCAAAAACACAAATACCCAAATCGAATTAAACCTAAAAACACACTTCTTGAAGAAAAATTGAAGATTTTTGAAGAACACAAAGGCAAACTCAAAAAGTCGAATTTGATGAATTAGAGGTTTAAAACTTCGATTTTTTCCAATGAAACTTGACCAACCTTAATTTAAAGCTTAAAGAAGCACAATGGCACGAATAGAATTCAGTAATTTGAAGAAATCAATGCAAATCAGAATCTTAAGAAACTTACAGGCGCCGTTTTTCCAGAAAGCAATGAAATCCTTGAATCAATCCTTTATCTCTCAGCTCTGATACCACGTGTAGATCCCAGATTGTGCAATAATGATTCAATAATCAAAGAATAATAATTAAACAATGATCAAAAGTATGTCATCCAATATATTGAAGATTAGAGAGTTTTTACAGTTTAAGCGTACGACTATGAAAGCTAATAGGATGATTAACCTAAAACAATAAGAGAAATTAACTATTTATTGTTGGAAAATTAATTAATATATTAATTTTAAATTGAATGGAAATTAAGGATGGAGTCTTTTGACCTTCTATACGCTTCGGTTATAAACGATGAAATTATGTTCGATTATGGTGACCTTTAATCTTCCGTATGTTACACATATGTTTCATATATAAATAACAAAATATTGAGTTCTAAAATACACGAAACACAGGAAACAGAGAATACAGTGAAAACCTAGGAAATAGATTCTCAAGTTCAGGCATGAAGGTGAAGTCCGGCAGAACTCGATTCTGTTTAGAGTCGTATCCTGGGAAATCGACGTCCCGGTTGGGGACGAATCAGTTTTAAGGAACCCGTGTTCAACACGGGCCTCGACTTAATACTCCAATTTGTTTCCAACTTTCTTTAATTTTTTTAATTTAGTTATGGTGAATCGATTTTCCTACGATCTTAAAACCGATTATTACGTTTCACTTAGAGCATACATGGTTGTTTAACAATTGCGGTTCCATTTAATTTGCTTTCAACAAAAGTGCTTGTACTATTCTTGAAAGCCAAGCACATGCACGTGTGAAAAGTTAAACATTGTTAATTGTTTTATCGTGTCCTCTAAAAACCCAGTGGCTAGTTTCTTAAGTGAAGTGCGTTTGGGTTTTGGCAAAAGAAATTAAAAGGTTTTAATGTCATCAAACAATTGTAGAAATGAAAAAAAATATGTTTCATACAGGAACACATGAAGGAACTATTTTTCTACTTGTGGTGTTGTTGTTTTTTAACAACAAAACGGAAAAGGAAAAAGGAAAAAATCTTTTGAATTATTTGTATATTACTCTTAACACGTGTGAGTGTTGGTATTATATGTGGTGTTTTCAAACATCATAAATTTAAGAAACCATTTTTTCCTTTTTGTTAATTTGGTATTCGATCGAAACCCAAAAGTCCTCAGATTTTGTTGTTTTCCTTTGCGATCTTAAGAGGAAAACAAGAAAAGATTTTTGTTGTTGTCAGTTTAAAGATCGACAACGTGAAAAAGGAAAATTATACATATTTTGGTTGTGGATTAGAAATTACATATTTCCCTATCATTTTGAGGCAACAGAAAAAAAATTGAATGAGTTTGAGTTGTGTGATCTTTTTTTATTAAACTAAAATCAGTAACGCGACTAGTTATTTAAGCTATGGAGTTTAGATGGAAAATAGACCAGATAATGTCTAAATCAAGTGTTTCATTGTTCCTGTGTTTGGACATGTTTGATTCTGTGAATGTGCATAAAGTTAATTATAATATTTTGTTTATGCACTAAATTTCTAACTATAGAATTTTCGTTTCTACGATTCAGATGGGACAAGCTATAAATAATGTTGTCCGTATCTGAAAGCAAGTTCATTGCAGATTGATATTGTTGATCCAAACCCTCAGTGATTTGATAATGACCCTGAGAAACACTTAGTGAAAATTGTAAGTAAACAGTATGTATTAATGTTTTGCCATCTATGAAAAATATACTAAGTCTGTTTAGTATCGCTAATGGAAAAATGCGCTTTAATTTAATACTTCAGCGAACACTGTACATCAGTGAGCCCTGAGCCTGTTTAGTCTCACTGATGATCGCTGAAAGCTTTATCTGTAATTGTTTGCTTATGATCCCTGAACACAAGATTCGCGTCAACCAAGTTCAGAGCTGAAATCGAAGACCAAGCTGAAGAATGAGTGACTAAGTCTACTAGTGACCTAATGCGGATATCAGCGAAGACAAGACTTGTCCATTTTACGCGAAGTTTCAAGTAGAAGACTTCAACGAACGCTGAACTTTAACATTCGCTGATAAAGATCCATTCAGCGAACGCTGATCATGAAGCCTATTCTACAAGCAACTTTTGTCTTATCTCCTTGCACGTCCCCGTACGATTTTGTCAGAACGGACATCCCTTTTGTCCAGGATCGTACAAACCACTCTGCAACTACACTGTTCATCATGCGGCCACTAGGATGTTTGCTAAAATCAAATTCATGTAACCAACCATAAGCTGCCACGTGTAAAGGCATACTGACTTGCATTAAATGCATGCAGTATAAATAGATAACCCTACTTCATTTGTGAAGTTCTTGGCTTTTCTCTCGCTGAACCTCTTAGTGTTAGAAAATTATCCTTAGTTTTCTAAATCATCTTTCTCTCTATTTTCTAGTGCAAGAATTCTGTGTGATTCTCTAGTTTGTTTTGATTAGGTTGTTAACTTGATCTTATTCCGCAACAAACTGTAAATTGTTTGATATATATCAATAAACAATTTAGAAAGATAAAAATTTGTGTTTGAATTCAACCCCCCCCCATTCTACAAACTTGTATAACCTTCGGGACCAACAAGTGGTATTAGAGCAGACTGTTTAATCTAATAAACAAGATCTTGCTTATACTCTCTTCCTTGCTATTTCTTAAATATGGCAAATTACATAGATAATGTCTCTCTTGCCAAACCACCTCGATTTAGCAAAGACAACTTTAAACTTTGGACAAATCGAATGATGCTCTTGTTGGAAGGTGTAGATCCAACTATACCTTACTATATTGAAAATGGACCCTATGTTCCTTTCATTATAGATCCTGTTGTTCCAGCCACTACTACCACACATGCAGTTCCTGAAAGAATGATACCTAGGGCAGTTTCTCAGTGGACTAAAGAAGATAAGAAGAAGGTGGCCATCGACACAAAGGCCAGATCCATCATCTCTATGGAACTTCTTGATGAAGTGTATCATTCCATAATGAACCTAAAGAGTTCCAAAGACAAGTGGGACACTATCTGCGTTCAGTATGAAGGTACTAACGATGTACAAGAATCTAGGAGAATAAACCTGGTAAGACAATACGAAAGTTTCATCTGTGGTAAGACTGAAACTCTTTCTGAAGTTCACCAACGTTTTAACTATTTAATTATTGATTTAAAAACTGTTGGTAAGACTTACTCTAACTCCGAGATCCTGACAAAATTCTTGGAATGCCTTCCTGAAAGCTGGGACAACTATTCTATGTGTCTTAAGCTCTCTAAGGATCTGAAATTTATGACCCTATCTACCTTATTTGGCACTATGCTCAATCATGAGCAGTCATGTCAACTTAAGAAGAATCTTGTCAAAGATTCCAAAAGCACACCTGTTGCTTTACTCTCATCAGAGCCAGTTCCTACTCAGCGATCAACTGTCACAATCACTGAAATGGAATCTAACTCTGATGATTCACCAGACGCTGATCCTTCAGAATTTAATGAATCTCTAGCACTCCTGACAAATTCTTTCAGGAGGTTTGCTAGAAAGAGTAACTTCAGAAGAAATAAACCTCTCTCACTCACTGACAACCTTCTTCTTCCCTCAAGAAATCCTCTAACCCAAGGGCTATAGATGACAAATACCAAAAGCTGAAAGAAAACTATGCCAAGTTGAAAGCATACAAAAAGAAGGGAAAAGGTCTGATCGCTGAAGATCATGACTAGGCTGAGTCTGATGAAGAATCAAATTCAGAAGAAGAAGATGAGCTTTCAAACATTGAATTTTTTTTTGAAATACCAGGTATACGAAAATCAAGTCATCAGTATCGAGCGAGAACAAGCTATAACTGAACTGAAAGCTGAAAAGGCTACTGTTGAAGGATGGTATAAATCCTCAACAAAGATCACTGAAATAATCGGTGCTCAGATCCCTGCCAAAGAGAAAAGTGGTCTCGGTTATAAAGATGACGTTGAAGAACCAACCACTGACCGTTTGGAATGTTCGTGTATTCTGGCCCTGACACCTCATTACCTCAGTGTTCCTCTTCTAAACCTTCCATCCCTGAGGAAAACCCTACCTTGATTGCTAAAGGTAAAGAAAAAATTGTTGTTCAAAAACCTCAGAAGGGTACCTCTGTACTTAAGCTGAATGTTTCAAAACCTTTAGCGAGTCATCCCTCTACTTCTAGGACTAAGATCACTGAATTCATTCAGCGATCTACTCCTAAAATAAGAGTGGATGCCACTGGTAAGAAAACTGAAGAACTGATAGTTCCTCCAATTTCCAATGCCAAAGGTATTCTTGGTTTTGGCCTTGCTTATTTAAAAATCTCTAATAAGCATGCCAATGGTCCTAAAGCTACTTTTAGCTATAGGAAATGTTATCACTGGGGACTTACCGATCACATTGCTAGCAAATGTCCTACAACCACCAAACTTGAGAAATTAGCCAACGTGAAGATCAATGCCCCCAAGGCAAAGAAGACCAATCCTAGTGTAAATCAGGTTAAGGTGAAAACCACCACTGACGTTAAGAAATTAATCAAAGTGAAGAATGTTACTGAAGCTGAATCTTTAGATCATGTGAAGATTGCTAAACCTTCCACTTCCTCTAACACCACTGACAAATGTGGTCCCATAGTTAAGTGGGTACCTATTCAAAAGTAATCTTCCTTTGTTTGCAGGTCTCGAAGGGTATCTTTTATCTTGATAATGGATGTTCTCGACATATGACTGGAAAGAAAAACCTGCTCACTAAATACAAGGAAGAGAAAGGTCCCTCTGTGACCTTTGGTGGAAATGGAAAAGGCTATACCTGAGGGTTTGGTGTACTCTCTAATGGTACAACAACCTTCAGAAGAGTCACATATGTTGAAGGGCTGAAGCACAAACTTCTTAGCATCAGTCAGTTGTGTGACAAGGACTTCAAAGGTTGCTTGACTAAGGAAGCATGTTTCGTCACTGACAAGAAGGAGAAAGTTGCTCTCAGCGGATATCGTTTGGAAAATGTTTATGAAATAAACATGGACTCAACAACCACTGAGAATGCTTGTTTTTCTCCAAAGCCTCTTCTGATGTCAACTGGCTATGGCATAAAAGGTTCTCTCATCTCAACTTTAAGACGTTGAATACTGTTTCTTCAAAAGAGTTAGTCACTGGTCTTCCTCAACACTCATACGCTAAGGAATCTCTTTGTTCAGCGTGTGAAAAAGGAAAATAAACCAAAACTAGCTTCAAGTCAAAGCAAGTTTCCTCAGTGTCATCTACTCTTCAACTTCTCCACATGGATTTATTTGGCCCTGTCAACGTTCAATCCATCACTGGAAAGAAATACACACTAGTTATTGTAGACTAATTCTCTCCCTACACCTGGGTGATGTTTCTCCGTGCTAAGAGCGACACCTCAGAAGAACTGATGTCTTTTGTCAGGAAAATAGAAGTCCTGAACAATATTACTGTTCACTCTGTGAGTCCAATCTAATCAAGTAATAATGATTATATGCAAGAGATCTTCATTAGATGAGAGAAAGAATACAAGAATTGAGTTAGATCCACTTTCTCTCTCTAGACTCTCTCTCTAGAAAGTCATCTCTCTCTTACAACAATATCTCACGTCTAAGTCTTACACCAATTCCCTATTACAACTCACTATTTATACTCCTTGACTATTTCATTTACTAACCTTGACTTTGACCTTTACAAGACAATACTTTGACTTTGACTATGTCTTTGACTATTTACAAATATAATAAATCTTGAAGACATTTTTGCTCTAACAATCTCCCCTTATGGATTCAAGATTTAAAATTTTATGACGGCAGTCTTCAGCTCTTTTTAATCTTCAGATCTTTAACACTTTAGCTCTTCAACACTTTGAACAGTCTTCCTCTTTGCTTTCAAGGAAGATCTATGGATTCAAGATTTAAAATTTTATGACGGCAGTCTTCAGGTCTTTTTAATCTTCAGATCTTTAACACTTTAGCTCTTCAACACCTTGAACAATCTTCCTCTTTGCTTTCAAGGAAGATCAATCTTCGAAAAATAACTCTGAAAAATCTTCAAATAAGCGTTGTCTTCAGAAATCCAATTTGACTGCTTTAACCTTCATCTAGATTTTCAAAATCAAATAGTCATCAAGGTCTCGAAACACAAACTTCAAATCTTCGTAGTGTTGGTCAAAGTCTTCAAACAAAATCTTCATCTCTTACTATCTTCGAATTATTAATCTTTGAAACACGAATCTTTGAATCATTGTAGCATTGATCTTTGCATCTTTGGTCTTTGACAAATATCTTCAGTCTTTGATCATGAACTGGCTTTAAGCTTTGACTGGATTTGAGCTTTAACGGGCTTTGAGCTTTGAAAACATTCTTGAATAAACTTTGAATCTTTGTAGCTTTGAATCTCTTGAACTGTGTATCCTCGTCTTTTGAACAATAACAGTCTTTGAAATTTTGAACTTTCTTGAAACATCTCGAAGCATCTTGACTTTTTATCTCGAGTTTCTTGACTTTAACAAAAACTTCTCTTTATCTTGAAATTGAAACTTTCATATGTTCTCCCCCTTTTTGATGATTGTGAGCATCATGATCATCAAAACTTCAATATCAATTTCAACAGTCTTTGAATATACCAATAACAATCACCTCCTTTTGATCTGTTTATCCATCAATTCCAAAAAAATATTTATCCGAATCGTTTGAAATTCAGACAAAATGAAAGTGGTAACCCTGAAACATCGGATGAATCAGTTAAAATGCCCGTAAGTTGCACAAAGCCACTTGGTACAACGAATGCACTTTGGAAAGGAGCTTTTTGATGTTCACTCCTCCAGGGCTTCCATTCAATCATCGAAAAACACTAAAGAATTTATATGAACGTTATGACAAGAAAACATATTCCTTGTGTGTACGTGTAGAAATAATTGAAGCAACTTATGCTTGATTATAGGCTCAAATTGTGTAAACTTTTGAGATAACAACAAGTTTTCCATGGACTCAATGTGCATGAATGAAGTGCGAAGGTGGGGCAAATTTCCTTCTTTTTCAATATCCAAACCTTCCGAATGAAGATTAGATAGATAATATGTTGCGTCCCCAAGAAATATGAAACATTTCTTTGTTGAGAAAGAAATGAGTAGCTGGTGGGGTTAAAGCAAGAGTTGGCATGGGCTAATTGTCTGTTTCAATGATGGTCACCAAAGAATGTGAACCAATCAATAATGTGGTTGCCTGGCTCAGAAAGTGGTTGGTGCAGAGTTCTCCTATTCTTTTAACTCTGTTCTCACACCGTCTTTCTGTTTTTAATCCGCTCACTTCTAACCAAACTCTCTGTTTCGTTTTACCTCAGCACAATGAGATACTCAATCGGATGAGTTATCTCCCCCACTCTTTGATTTAGACTTTGAGTTCCAGATTAGTGCATACAAACAGTTGAAATCAACAAGTAGAAACAGTCAGAATGATTTCAACTGGTCATCCAATTCACTTTGATTACTTGAGAGAATTACAATGCTAGTGATTGAATAATAATGACGATAAATGACGATTAACCTATTCTAAACACATAATAGGCTATATATACCATGGGCCCTACACAAGCAAGCCCATGGCCCATTACACTTTAAAGGCTCAAAATAAAGAATAACAAATTAACCCTTGAACTTATATTCAACCTGATTTTATCCCTAACAATCTCCCCCTTTGAATTGAAGTTTGAGTTCGCGCCAGTTCTCAACGTATCTCTTTAGGAGCGCAAAGTGGATCTCCAACATTCGGATGGCTCGGCGGTAGTCGATGCGGTCTTCTATCACTTCTAATGCTTCTCGTGCGGTTGTCTTGTTTGAATTAGGGACACACGACGTTTTTTGATTTTCGGATTCATAAGTGATGATGTTACAAAGAGCATTTCTGACTTTGAGGAGTGTGCCATCGCTAAATTTGTCGACCTGGCTGAATCGGAGAAACCTATTTTCTTTCTGATCATTGAGGTATACGATCCCAAATTCTGGTTCTAGAAGCAGTGTGTTCTCGGGATACATCTTCAGCTCGGGTGCTTTCAGGTTCGGTTTCAGCAGGTTTCTCTTCTTTGCTCTGTGCTCGATCCCCATTTGAAAGTCTATGAGGTAGGACATCATGATTGTGTGAATTAGGAATCGGCGGACAGCCTCGAGCGCCTTAGTAACATGAAGTGGTCGGATGGTTCTGGTTCGAAGGTCTTTTAGTATAGCGTGGAAGTCGAATGACCTAAGGTGGTTAAAATCTGCTTCAGAGAATCTCCATTCATTTCCGTCTTCGCGCGTGACAGTAATTACTGGAAACAAGACTCTGAGGATCCGGTCAGTTTGGATTTTGAGCACTTCAGTGATCTTGTGCTTCGTTCGGACTTGGCTAACTGGTAGACACCGCTTCATTACCTTTACGTACTGGCTTTGGTATACCTTGTCGAATTTGGAAATCCCAAGGCAGAATGTCGGCTCGATCGGGCGTAACCTGTGAACGAATAGCTTTTTTAGAGATTCATCCAGGTGAGGAATAAGGATCATAATCTTCTCCCATCGGATTTGTGGCGGTGGAGGAGGAGGTTGATCAGAATCTGTTGGTTGTTGAGGAGTTGTCAGATTTATAGCAGTAGAAGGCTCGGGAATCGTTGAAGTTTGGGCAGGTGTTCCATACAAGTTTTGTAACAAGAACTGGTCGTAGTCGATGTCGTCGTCAACATCGGTGGAAAATTCGAGATTTACCTCAAAGTTTATCGCACTGGTGGATTTTTGATACCATGCATTCTCGGCTTCCGGGTCAATATCTGAGTCTGGATCTATCAGGTTAAGAACATCCACTTCCGGTGCAGTGTATACGACTAGCGCCTATGAATCTCCCTCGGGCTTTTCAACCATCGGGTCTTCGTCGTCAGAGATATCCATGTCTATCTCCATTTCAGCTAAACTAAACTGGGCTTCAGGTTCGTTTTCGGTTGCTGTTGCCACCGTTGATGGTTCCGGTTGAACCGTTGCAGTTTCAGGGATGATTGGTGCGGACTCAGACAGTCGTTGTCTCTTGTTCTCCCCCTCACGGTGATCAAGATCATCCTGGTCATCGTGCCGTCTCTTGAGTCCGCCATCCTGACTCTTGCAATTGTCTTCGAGTGAGGTGAGTCTTTCGAACAGAAGGTCTAAAGCTTTCTTCACATCCTTAAGAGTCGAATCAAGCTTGTCCAATCCGGTGGTCATGGATGATGAAGGAGCAGATACCTGTGAGCGTAGAACTGGTACCAGGTCTGCTTCAGTGGAGGCGTCGGTGTCGGTGTCGGTGTGCTGGAGCAGCTGAGCCAGAAGCATAGTCTTGAGTGTGTCCACCGATTAAGATGGATGAACGGGAGTCGGTGGAGGTGTTGGTGCGGTTTCAGATTCGACTATCTTCTCTTTTCCTTTGATCAAGCTCTTGATTTTGTCGAGCTTGGTGGTGAACTGCTGCTCCATTGCCTCGCGGACAGCCTTTAGGGCACCGTCCAGATATTCCCTTGACAGAAGGTCGGGTGACTTAACTCCGGGATCACGTAGATTACCCGTTGAGGCATCTACCTTAGAGGTAGTGCCACCTACGTTCATGGATGGCAAAGGTGTGGTCGTGGTAGGATTTCCTTCCGATCCTCGTGTTCCGCTTAAAGGCGGAGACACTACGAATGTTCCGATCGGGTCACGAAGAGCACCGATTTGTATAGTCTTGTCCGGTGTCCTAGCCGAAGAATATGTTATATCAAGTGGCTCTAGACTCGAACGTGCAGCAAAAGAAGTTGAGACCGGGGGATGTTGGCCTCTCGTTTTAGCAAAAATCCCAAACCAATATCTGTATAACTTTGAAAGAGCATACTCCCTCTCCCCCTTGAACTGAGCATGGGGATTTCTTTGCTCCCCCTCGGAATGTGCATGTGCGTGCAATGGAGAGACGAACACACATAAAAAACTTTGACACATTTAAAGAAAAAAGTGGTGTGTCGCTGATAAGCGGGTTTATACCCCCTAAATCTAACCACAAGTGTACGGGTCGAATCAAGTAATAGTACTGAAAGTACGAGTATCGAACACAGGGAACTAGAAACTAAGTATCACAATGACTATAAGATCTATTAACTGAACGGTCGTAATTTTGAGTTGTTGGTATGAAACTACTTAATTGAAAATAGTTAAATCAAACACGAGACAGTACCTAACTTAAGTAACTTCTGATAGAGAAAACAGTTGAGGGTTGGAAATCCTATGGTTTTCACGTATAAACACCTGACTTACAACAATTACCAGTCATTCCCTTTAATGAATACCCAATCTCTAAAATCGCCGTTGTTCTTTCTCAAGCTACAACGGGTTTTATCATGAAAGCACAAGTTTTATCTCTCGATCTCAACCTATGGAATTCAAAACACATTAAAATCAAGATTTCAACGGGACTAAAGTTTACTTGGTATATCTCTATCCAATTTCTCACCTTAGGCATGCAATTCTAATTCTAAGTAACAATTAATTCTCTCGAACTTAATTGCTAACAAACAAATTAGATGTAAATTGGCCAAACTCACCAAAGCATTAAAATCCAAATCACATGCTTCATTAAAATAGGAAAAACTGATAAAAGTCTCAAGTCACATGTTCATACGCTTTAAACCAAATTCATTCCAACCCCCAACATCTAAAGATTAGTTCATGTTGGTGGTGGACTCAAACATAAGAAAAGGGGATGGAAAAGTGTGTGTAAACATCGTGATTGTAAACGTAAAGAAAATAATGATGAACTCCCTTCTCTCGGCTCTAATCCGCTTCGCGTAGTGAACGTCTCCTCACCCGATCCTCTATCGTGGCTCCAAAAGACGCAAAATGT
Source organism: Saussurea involucrata (assembly GCA_033807775.1). Taxonomy (NCBI): domain Eukaryota; kingdom Viridiplantae; phylum Streptophyta; class Magnoliopsida; order Asterales; family Asteraceae; genus Saussurea; species Saussurea involucrata. The sequence goes on along the minus strand of CM066317.1, from coordinate 49,040,459 downwards.
CTCTGAAAATCGCCCCCAAGCTGCCTCCCGTCGTGCGTGTCGAGATGTCCTGACCTAATTCCGCAAAACACCAAATTATAGAGCTGAAACAGGGACTTACGCCACTTGTCCCGTGGCTTGCAAACCGTGGGACAAACCGTGCGGTTTCCTGAATGTGTCTGGGTCAGGTTTGTTTCGTGGATCTGGGTCATGGTTTGGGCGCTTGGATCTTGGGCTTCCGTTGGCTTCGTTTTGGACCTCTTTTGGACTCTTTTCCGCTTCTTTTCTCGATGATTACTGTCTTTTAGATTACCTGCACATTTCACTCGATAAACCATAAAATTCCGCCTTTTTGCTAGAACACAAGCCAATCTCATTGGTTTGAGGACCAAAAATAACGCCAAAAAGTGGCATTATCAGTCGCTCCCCCTCAAATGATTAACGGATAGTAATATGCTCCCCCTCTGAATGTGCGCGTAGAGTGAAATGAAGCACACTTGGAATGTCCACACACAAAAACTTTTGACAGTTAAACAGTTGTGTGACACTCCCCATCAAATGTAGAATGTACTTACCTGATACTTTGTTCGTGCACCCCCTGAACACATGAACGACTTGTGAAAGCACAGATATAATCACAAAAAGTAGACGACAATAATTAACAGAAAAGGAAACACGCGTTAAAAGAAAGCAAACAAACAAAATCTACCTAATTAATACAGGGATTTAACCTAAAAGTATATACGATACAAGTAGAATACAGATGCGAGAAAGTGTATGCTCAATCATCTGTAGTGTAAATAACAGATGATGAATGGACAATTTCTCGTAGATGTATGGAACTTGTAGCGGGCACACAATCAGATCAAGTCTTCAGATTTAGCATACCTAACCTAGACACTAGATAATTAAAGCATTTTTCGTCCAGGGGTTTTGTAAACAGGTCTGCTAACTGATGTTCTGTATTCACAAAGTAGAGTTTGACTGTACCTCTTTCGACGTGATCCTTGATAAAATGGTACCGAACGTCTATGTGCTTCGTCTTTGTATGCTGGATCGGATTGCTGGATATGGCAATAGCGCTCTTCGAGTCGCAGTAGATGGGCACCTTGGTGTATGTGAAACCGTAATCCTTGAGTTGCGTGCGCATCCATATAACTTGAGAATAGCAGCTTGCGGCGGCCACGTATTCCGCATCGGCAGTCGACGTAGAGACGCACAGCTGCTTCTTGGATGCCCAACTCACCAGACTGTCGCCCAAGAACTGCACATGTCCCGATGTGCTCTTCCGATCCATCATGCTGCCCGCGTGGTCTGCATCAGAATATGCCGAAAGCTCAAAACGTGTCTCTTTCGGGTACCACAAGCCAAGATCAGCAGTACCTCTCAAATAACGAAATATTCGTTTAACAGCTATTAAGTGAGACTCCTTAGGTTTTGACTGAAATCGGGGGCAAAGTAAGGTTGAAAACATGATATCCGGTCTACTAGCTGTTAGATACATTAAGGAACCGATCATTCCCCGGTACGTTTTTGTGTCCACATCCTTTCCGTTCGGATCGGCGTGTAACTTTGTATCGGGTGCCATGGGAGTCTTCATTGGTGAGGACTGTTCCATCTGGAATTTTCGAAGAATATCCCGGATGTACTTAGCCTGATTTATGAATATCCCGGTCGACAGTTGTTTAACTTGAAGACCGAGGAAAAAATTCATCTCACACAACATACTCATTTTAAAATACTGTCCCATTAGAGTGGCAAAGTTCTTACAGTACAGCGGGTTAGTAGAACCAAAAATTATGTCATCAACATACACTTGAACTAACACTATGTGACCTTTTTCGTTTTTAATAAATAGGGTTGTATCGATTTTACCTCTTGAAAATCATGATTTTATTAAAAACTTAGATAACGTATCATACCAGGCCCGTGGAGCTTGCTTCAAACCGTAAAGCGCCTTGTCTAGAATGTAGACATGATTGGGCTTCTTCTCGTCCACGAACCCGTCCGGTTGCGATACGTACACCTCTTCCTTGATCTCGCTGTTGAGGAAAGCGGTCTTCACATCCATTTGGAAAACCGTGAAGTTTTTATGCGCGGCGTATGCAAGGAACATACATATTGCTTCGATGCTCGCCACCGGAGCGTATGTCTCATCATAGTCTATCCCTTCTTGTTGACGGTATCCCTTGGCCACGAGACGCGACTTGTTCCGTACGATGATACCATCCTCGTCCTTCTTGTTCTTGAAGATCCATTTGATGCCGATCACCGTGTTGTGAGTATAACGTGGGACAAGTCGCCATACTTTGAGGGCCTCAAATTGATTGAGTTCCTCTTGCATAGCCATGACCCAGTCCGGATCTTCTAAAGCTTCGGAGACGGTTGTAGGCTTGATCTTGCTCAGAAATCCAGAGAAGAGGCAGAAGTTGGCTGATGCACCTCGTGTTTGAACTGGAGTAGTGGGATCACCGATAATTTGGTGCAGGGGATGAGCTATTGTCCATTTGGTGGTGAGTGGAAGCGGCTGCTGAGTTGAGTGTGAGGTGTCCGGATCCACGTATCCACCAGTTGGAAGGTCTTGAACAGCTTCAAGTGTAGCGGGTTGGTTTCACGGAGGAGACTTGGGAGGATTCGTCAAAGGTTGAGCAACTTCTAGTTCCGAGGAAGGCAGAGGCTGATCAATGAGAGTAGTAGATGACGAATCTTCAGGATCGATCTCCGAGTTTTGTACTAGTTCCTCCGGGGGATGGTTGTATCAGATGATGTTGATGACGAGGGTTGAGGTGTTTCTACAGTGATCATTGGAGTGTTGGTCGAAGGCGGCGAACCGGAGAGATTCGTCGAGTCCTCGATTTGAGCAGCTTCAATTCTTGGTTGCGCTGACACACGAGGGGTAGAAGTGTTAAACATATCATCATAAAAGTATTGAAACAGTAAATCTAAATTAGAAAGATGATCATTCGATGTAGATGCATGATTTGGATTTACTGTCGTTTGTGCAGATCCCAAACGTGAAAGTTCGGAAGCTAGCACGCCAGTTAAACCGGGTTCTGAACTGATGTGTTCAGAAGCCAAATCTGCGGCTTCGTCGAATGTCACGTTTACACTCTCAGTAACGGTTTTGGTCCGTTTGTTGTAAACGCGATACGCCTTAGACTGCATGGAGTATCCTTTGAAAACTCCTTCGTCTGCCTTTGGACTGAATTTCCCGAGATCATCCTTGTCATTGAGGACGTAGCACGTGCATCCAAACGCGTGGAAATACTTGATGTTCGGGATGCGGTTGTTGATGATCTCGTACGGCATCTTGTTGAACCGCTTGTTGATGATCGAGCGGTTTTGCGTGTAGCATGCAGTTGACACCGCTTCAACCCATAGAAATAGAGGCAGCTTTGACTGTGACAGCGTAGTGCGAGCAGCTTCGACTAGGGTACGGTTGCGTCTTTCCACCACTCCGTTTTGTTGAGGAGTGCGTGTGGCCGAGAAGGTTTGTGATATACCGACTGATGTCAGGTATTCGTTCACCGTTTGATTTTTAAACTACGCCCCGTTGTCGGTCCTGATGGTCAGAACTTGCTGTCGAAGGTTCAGTTGGATAGTCTTCAGGTGGTTGATAATCAACTCCGGGGTTTCGTCCTTCGAGCGTAGGAACATTACCCAGGTGTAGCGTGAGAAATCATCCACCATCACCAGGACGTACTTGCGTTTGTTGATGCTCTGAACACGCATTTGTCCACACAAATCCATATGGATAAGTTCGAGGGACCGAGACATGCTCGGAGCGGCCTTCGGCTTGTGCGTCGCTCACTTCATTTTTCCCATTTTGCATGCCCTGCAGAGTTGGTCTTTCATGAATTGAAGGTCGGGCATGCCTTTCATGTGTCCGCCGAGCACCAGTTTGTTGATACTTTTGAAGTTCAGGTGCGAGAGACGTCGGTGCCAAATCCACGCTTGTTGGGTATTGGCCTTTGACATCAGGCAGACACAGTCATCGGTCTTCAGGGCTGAGAGGTCGATGGTGTAGAGGTTGGTTTTTCGCGTTCCAACCAGCAGCTCCGTTCTGGCGTAAGTGAGGATGCTACACCTTTTGGCTTTGAATCTGACCTCGAGATCTTTATCGCAGAATTGGCCGATGCTGAACAAGTTGTGTCCCAATCCCGCGACGTATGAAACCTTCTTTATGGTGATCTGATCTTGGACAATGTCGCCGTAGCCGAAAATCGGCGCCTTGTCATCGTTTCCGAATCTCACGTCTCCGCAATATTTTCCTTGTAGTTCTTTAGGTACCCATTTGAAAATGGGTCCTGGAGGGTTAGGTTTTACACCTGTCGGAGGAACCTGTTTTGAGGCAGGTTTCCTCTTGGGTGTAGGTTTAACCTCAGTAGGAGGAACCCGTTTTGAAATGGGTTTCCTTTCTTGTTTAGGTTTAACCTCTGATTGGGAACCCCGTTTTGTATTTGGTTTCTTTTTGTTTTTACGGGGTTTGCGTTTAGCTGAAGAATTATAAACATGATAAGAACCAAACCAATCAGTTGAATTATGAATATCATCAAAGTCATTCCAACCATAACTAGAACAACACAAACAATCATGCGATAATTGAATCAATTGCTGAATAGAATAAAGTTTAATAGGATATTTGATATCTTGTTCAACAAAATCATTCTTATGATTCAAAGCACAATCATTCTTGTTCATGCTAGGATAAAAGACAGTATTAAATGACTTTAATGCAGCATTGCTCTCGCTAGATTCCTTGCCTACCTACTTTGAATTGTCTTGTTTAGCCCGACCATTTTTATCTGAAACAGCATTAACAGTATGGTCAGCAGAGGTAGAGTGGACAGGACGTTTTGTTGGATCCCAGATACAACAAGTAACAATAATAATAGCAACATTTTTTGTATATTGACTAATAAAGAGGAGTTTACAAGATAGGAATTAAGAACACTCTCTCTTTGAAGCTCTCTTTCTCTCTATACGTATGACTCTTTCAAGATGGAGGCTAGGAGGCTTTTTGAGGCTTTTTCTAAAACTCTAACAAACTACACATTAAATACTTAGGTTTTAAGGTTAAGCCCATTAGCCACTAAAGCCCACAAATAAGATTTGGACTTTTACAATTTAAGCAAATACAATTTGGGCTTTTATAATTTAAGCAAGTAATCTTGAATACAACATAAAAATAAAGTCAACACGTTTATCAATCGATCGACCGGTCTTTTGCCTCGGCTGTGATTGTTTTGGAGAACAAGACTCAGTTTTAGAAACCTTGATCACATCCGGGGTCGTCGGTTTTGTGGAACATTCGCCTTTTTGACAATTGACCGGTCGATTCACCACTGGCGAAAGAAAGTCAGTATGACTTTGTTGATCCAAACCCTTAGTGATTTGATAATGACCCTCTCTTATATACTTAGTGAAAATTGTAAGTAAACAATATGTATCAGAGTTTCACTATCGCTGATAAGTACTAAGATCTTACAGTACCGCTGATAGGAACTCTTGCTCTTTTAAGTTAAACATTCAGCGAAAACTGTTCATCATTAATGCTCTGAGTCTGTTCAGTTATTATGATGATCGCTGATAAGTTAGTTGTTTACTTATGATCCCTGAAGACAAGTTTCACGTCAACAAAGGTTCTACGCTGAAGTCGAAGATCAAGCTCAAGAACCAGCGACAAGTCTCCTAATGAACTGATGCGGATCAGCGAAGACTCAGATTTGTCCACTCAACGTGAAGTATCAAATACAAGACTTCAGCTATCGCTGAACTTTATCATTCGCTGAATAGAAAATGATAATCGCTGAATCAACGAAAAGCTGATCATGAAGTCCTCCGTACAAAGTACTTTTGTCTCAACCCCCCTTGCACGACTTCGTACGAAATGTCAGAAAAGAACCTCCGACTGTCTGAAATCGTACAACCACTCTGATACTACACTGTTCATCCATGCGGCTACTAAGGTTGTCAACCAAGGTCAATGACATGCAACCAACCAGCTGATGACACGTGTAAAGTGTATACTGACTTGCATTAAATGCATGCAGTATATAAAGAGATGAACCCACTTCTTTTGAAGTAACTTGCTAACTCTGGACAAGTTCAATCTCTTTTCTAAAGATAGGTTATTATTAGTAATTTCCTTATCTCTCTTAGTGCAAGAAGCCTTAGTGTTCCAACTTGTTTAGATTTAGGTTTATCCTTAATCTTGTTTCCGCAACAAGCTGTAAATTGTTAATGATTTATCAATAAACAATTTAGAAAAGTAAAATCTGTGTGTTTGTATTCAACCCCCCCTTCTACAAACTTGTATAGGCCTTCGGGACCAACAAGTGGTATCAGAGCGGATTTGTTTAATCTCATAAACAAGATCTAATCTAACATATTTCTCTTCCTTGCTATTATCTGAAAATGGCCACCAACACAAACACAAATTATATAGACAATGGTTCTCTTGCTAAACCCCCTAGATTTTCCAAAGATAACTTCAACTTATGGAAAAATAGGATGACACTCTTCTTAGAAGGTGTAGACCCTACTATGCCTTACTATCTCAAAAATGGTCCATTCATCCCTGTAAGAATTGATGCTGCTGTTCCAGCCGCTGAGAATAGACCTGCTATTCCAGAAAGGCTGGTACCTAAGGAAATCTTTCAATGGACTGACGAAGATAAGAAGAAAGTGGCTATAGATACAAAAGCGAGATCCATACTATCCATGGCTCTTCCCGACGAAGTCTACCATTCCGTCATGAATCTGAAAACATCAAAAGCCATGTGGGACACAATATGTGTTTAGTATGAAGGAACGTCTGAAGTCCAGGACTCAAGAAAGATCAACCTGGTAAGACAATACGAAAGCTTCATTTCTGGTAAGAATGAATCTCTCTCTAAAGTTCACCAACGTTTTAATTGTTTAATTATAGATCTGAAAACTGTTGGTAAGGAATATTCTAACTTTGAAGTACTGACAAAGTTTCTAGAATGTCTACCTGAAAGCTGGGACAATTATGCTATGTGTCTCAAGCTATCAAAGGATCTAAAATCAATGACCCTTTCAACCTTATATGGCACGTTGCTGAATCATGAGCAATCGAGCCATCTTAAGAAGAATCTTGTAAAAGATTCCAAAAGCACCCCTGTTGCTTTAATCTCAGAGGAACCTTTTACTCAGCGACCCTCGGTCACTATCACTGAGTTAGAAAGTAACTCTGAAAGGTCATCAGATTCTGATTCTTCAGATGATGATGAATCTTTGGCTCTCCTAACTAAAAAGTTCAGGAGATTTGCCAAAAAGAAAATGTTTAGAAAGAACAAACCTCTTTCCATAACTGACAAACCTAGATCATCAGCTTTTGTTGATAAGACTACTGCTACTTGTTTTAACTGCGAAAAGACAGGACATTTCGCTAACGAGTGCAGGTCTAAGAAAGTTTCTAGACCCTCAGCTTTTACAAAGAAACCCTTTGTTCCAAGGAATAAAGATGACAAATATTCAAAGCTGAAAGAAAAATATGCAAAGCTGAAAAGCTTTAAGAAGAAGAATAAAGGCCTGATGGCTGACTATGATTGGGCTACTTCTGATGAAGAAGCATCATCATGTGACTCTGAAGATGATGAAGCAAATCTATGTCTCATGGCCAAGATTGAAGAAGAGGAAGAAAGTTCAGACATTCCCTCCACTTCAACCTCTGCTATTCAGGTTAAGAAGGGTATCTGGTATCTCGATAGCGGATGCTCTAGACACATGACTGGAAAGAAAAGCCTGCTCGCTGAATACAAGGAAGAGAAGGGTCCCTCTGTGACTTTCGGTGGAAATGGAAAATGACATACTCGAGGGTTTGGTGTACTCTCAAATGGTACAACAACCTTCAGAAGAGTCGCATATGTTGAAGGGCTGAAGCATAATCTTCTAAGCATCAGTCAGCTTTGCGACATGGATAACAAAGTAATCTTTACTAAGGAATCCTGCTTTGTCGCTGACAAAAAAGAGAAGATAGCTCTCAGCGGTTATCGTTTGGAAAATGTTTATGTAATAAACATGGACTCAACAACCACTGAGAACTCTTGTTTCTTCTCAAAGGCCTCATCTGATGTCAACTGGCTATGGCATAAGAGGCTATCTCATCTAAATTTCAAGACACTGAACACTCTTTCTTCAAAAGAGTTAGTCACTGGTCTACCTCAGCATTCATACGCCAAAGAGTCTTTATGTTCAGCGTGTGAAAAAGGGAAGCAGACCAAAGCAAGCTTTAAATCAAAGCAAGTTTCTTCAGTGTCATCTCCTCTACAACTACCCCATATGGATTTGTTTGGCCCTGTTAACAAACAATCCATCGCTGGAAAGAAATATACGCTGGTCATAGTTGATGAATTCTCTCGCTTCACTTGGGTAATGTTTCTCCGTTCTAAGAGTGACACCCCTGAAGAACTCATCACCTTTGTTCGGAAGATGGAAACCCTGAACAATTTGACCGTTCGCTCAATAAGGAGTGATAATGGGACTGAATTAAAAAACAGTTCTCTTGATTCCTTCCTTGAGAGTAAGGGTATTTCTCACAACTTTTCTTCAGTAAGAACACCGCAACAAAATGGAGTCGTTGAAAGAAGAAATAGAACAATTATTGAAGCTGCACGTTCAATGCTCAGCGATTCTCACCTGCCTACTCAGTTTTGGGCAGAAGCTGTCAACACTGCTTGTTTTACGCAAAACAGGTCGCTGATAGTTAAAAGATTAAAAAAGACAGCCTGTGAACTCTTTCATGGGAGAAAACCCTCAATCAGCTTTCTTCACATCTTTGGATGTCAGTGTTTCATACTGAACAACAGAGATGCTCTTGGAAAGTTTGATCCTAAGGCTGATGATGGAATCTTTCTTGGATACTCCTCCGTTTCCAAAGCCTTCAGAGTCTTCAATCGTAGAAGACAAACTGTAGAAGAAACTATTCACGTCACGTTTGACGAATCCCGTTCAGCGAACTCTAAACCGTCCGCTGATACTGAAGAACTGAATCAATGGATGTTTTCTCATCTTGGTGATTCAGAAGATATCCCCACTTCTCATACTCATCCAGTAGAAGATGATAGTCCTCCTATCATTCCAAATATGCAGAATAGTGAAACTGAAACTTCTTGGGTCTCAGCTGTCCCTATAAACACTATACCTAACGCGGAACCAAATGTCTCAGACATTCCATCTACTTCTCAGCAATCAGTGAATATAATGACAACTGCATCCATTCCTCTCTTGGCTGATACTCCCGACGTCGCTGAAGCTTCATCTTCAGCTCCTCCAGTTCAAATTGAGTCAGCGTCTCACGCTCCGGCTCAGCGATGGACTATAAATCATCCAATTGATCAAATTCTTGGTGATCCAAACGCTGGGATTCAGACTCGACGAAGTGCAGGTAATATTTGTTTATTTGTAAATTTTATTTCACGAACTGAACCAAAGAAAGTAGATGATGCCCTCAAAGATCCAAACTGGGTCAGCGCCATGCAAGAAGAGCTGACTGAATTCGAAAGAAACAAATTTTGGAAACTTGTTCAGAGACCAACTGATAAAACAGTGATAGGCACTAAATGGGTCTATCGAAACAAGTTGGACGAACATGGTGCTGTAACCCGCAACAAAGCTCGTCTTGTTGCTCAGGGATACAGACAAGAGGAAGGTATAGATTATGATGAAACATTTTCTCCAGTAGCAAGACTTGAATCTATTCGTCTATTCTTAGCATATGTTGTACACAAAAACTTCAAAGTACATCAGATGGATGTTAAGTCAGCGTTTCTAAATGGAAAGCTGGATGAAGAAGTGTATGTGGAACAACCTCCAGGATTCTCAGATTCTAAGCGTCCAGGTTATGTTTATAAACTGGATAAGGCACTTTATGGCTTAAAGCAAGCTCCTCGTGCATGGTATGACACTCTTTCGACTTTTCTCCATATTGAAAAATTTGAGCGAGGTAAGATTGACAAAACTCTATTTTTTAGAAAAGTGAAAGGTCATATCATTTTAGTTCAAATATATGTTAATGACATTATATTTGGTTCTACTAACCCTGAGCTTTGTACTCGTTTCGCTGATAGAATGAAAGATGAGTACAAAATGAGCATGATGGGTGAACTAACATATTTCCTTGGTCTTCAGATTAAGCAAACTGAAAAAGTAACTTTTATTAATCAGGGAAAGTATGTTAAAGATATGCTGAAGAAATTCGACTTAACTGAAAGCTCAGCTATGAAAACCCCTATGGCACCACCGCTGACACTTGATAAGGACACTAAGGGTGTTCCTGTCAATATCACGCTGTACCGTGGAATGATCGGCTCACTATTGTATCTTACAGCTAGCCGACCCGATATTATGTTTGCAACATGCTTGTGTGCACGATATCAAGCTGAACCTAAGATATCTCATATGAAAGTTGTAAAGCGAATTTTTTCGATATCTTAAGGGTACAACAAATCTAGGTCTTTGGTATCCCAAAGATTCATGATTCGATCTAACCGCCTATTCAGATAGTGATTTTGCAGGTTGCAAAATGGATAGGAAAAGCACTACAGGAGGATGTCAGCTCCTGGGTGGAAAGCTGGTAAGTTGGACAAGTAAAAAGCAAAATTCAGTGTCCACTTCCACAGCTGAAGCTGAATATGTAGCCGCTGGAAGCTGTTGTTCTCAAGTCTTGTGGATGAGAAATCAGCTACTAGACTATGATCTTCAGCTCTCCAAAATTCCAATCTATTGCGACAGCACAAGTGCCATCGCTATAGCAAACAATCCAGTACTACATTCAAAGACCAAACATATAGAAATCAGATATCATTTTATCAGAGATCATGTGATGAATGGTGATATAGAACTTCGTTTTATCCCAACTGATTATCAGTTAGCTGATTTATTTACCAAACCTCTTGATGAGACAAGATTCAACTTTCTCATCAGCGAGCTTGGAATGCTGAACTTTGAAGGGTAAAATCCTAAACGGTTCACATTGATCAGCGACATGATAAAATCAACTCATATAACCTATTCAATCATCTTCTCCCTGAATAAAACATGGTTAAAGCTGATATCAAGGTATGTTTTCTCTCTCTGACAATCGCATGAAAAATGCAAGATTTCAAAACAAAATGCATCGCTGAATATCTCTTCAGTGCTTCATGTTTTCAAAAGTATCCCTGAGTTTTTTCAAAACCTCAGAGACAACCAAGAATATGAAAGGACGGTTGTGACGTCATTGCAACGGATAAACCCCGGCACGTTTTCTCTTCCTGACACACGTTTGCATGTCTCGTTCAAACTTCCAATCAAATGCAAACACGTGTCCGTGTCATGATGAAAATCTTTTCCCGCTCAAGATTTTCTCTCTCTAATCTCTCTATATAAACAAACTCGAAGTTTATATTTTTCTTTTACGCGATCAATCTTCCTCCGCAAGAAAGAATTCACTGTTGCATTTGTGATTTCAAAAACTTCAAGAACTGTTCATCATCTTCTTCATCAAACATCAAGGTTAATATGTTCTTATTATTTACCGAATGCAAATAACTTGTTTCTGATCTACTCTTTGTTTAACAAGATCAAACAAAAGAACTTCTTAAAAATAAAATCATTTTCTTTCATGGTTTTATGAACACAACCATTTCATGGTTGTTCTTCAAGTTTAAATGCAAAAAATCTTAAACTTGTTCTTCACACATTCGTTTTTCCATAATCTATTTCTTCATAGAAAACTGGATAACAAGAATAAATGGGTTTTCTATTTTTTTAAAATCAAGAAAAACCCTAATCTTCATTAAGAAATTTGTGTCTGAATGAAATGAATAAAATTTGAACCATCTTAATGGAAATTCTTTCCACATTAAGATCATTCTTATTTGTTAACATCTTTGGTTGAACTGATAATACAGAGAAATGGCTTCATCTGACATTCCTGCTACCGCTGAGAACATCTCCGCTGATTCTGAGGAAGTGGACATCCTCAAGGCTCCTCAAGTCAAGTTTGCCCTTGACAAACTGGATTGGACTAAGGTAAACAACCTCTATGCGCTTTTCGAGTTTCCTCCTCGAAAGCAAGTCACACATCTAGATGATGCTGTGAATTTCCTAAAGAATTGATGCATCTCTACAGCCCTGACCATAACACCTCCTGCTCATCAGCTCTTGCTCTCACAATTCTGGTACTCAGCCAGACACTCTCAACTACCTTCAGCCAAAGACCCCTCCAAAACAATCGATTGCATCCTCTGCGACATCGAATATGGCACCATGAAGATCACCCCTGCCATAATTCGCAAAGCTCTCAGCCTTCCAATAGCTACCAAGGAAAAACCTTTCGTTCCCCTCCCTGACCCCAAGAAAAACTCAGACAGGGAAGCCATCATTGCATTTTTCGATGCAATGGGCTATGTATGGGAAATCGGCAGAGACATGAAGGCCGAGAAGAAGCTGACGATTATCAAGAAATCAAAAATGCCCAGCGAGATGAATTTCATCTTCGCTCATCTTATCAGCTGTATGACTGCAAAGAGCGGCTCCTCTGACCAAGCCACTAAACCTCAGCAAGCAATGGGGTATGCACTGCTGAAAGGTCTCAACATAGACTGGGCATCGATTATCTATGATGACCTAGTTCTAAGGGTGGACATCGTCGCAGACAGACCTTCATGGGTTCCCTACCCCCGATTCATCAGCGCCATCTTCCAATATGGCCTGAAGGAGAGCTACCCAACTGAAGGTGACATGAAACTCTCTCAGGTCGGCCCAAAGATACTCGACTTCAAACCGATGGTGAATGAGGTTCGTCTTTCTACACTCTTGTCTCTTCTCAACCCTTCTTCTTCTCATTCTGTGGCTCCTTCAGCGACAATACCCATCGCTGATACCCTGGCCACAAAATCCTCTCCTTCTAAGAAAAGGAGACATTCATCTACCCCACTTGGTTCTAAAGGATCAAGAAAACAAAGGAGCAACCCCAGCAACTTCATGCTGAAGACTCCTCAGCTCTTTCTGCAGAGCTGAAGGAACGTTCAGTGGTACGCTCTGCCACACCTGAACAAGCCATCCCTTTAATTCCAACTTCAGCGTCTCTAAACGCTGAGGTTACAAACTTGGAACCTACCCAACCTCCTTCAGTCTCTCAAAAGACTGATGAAGTGATTGTCAGCGAATCCAACGCTGAACTCAGAACCCAACCCCCATTCTTATCCTTCGCTCCTCCCTCTACTCATTTGGTCTCTACTCCAGATCTCACTGGAGCTGCCATCATTTCTACGGAACCTAAAGCTGATTCTCCAGGAATGATGAAGACAGGACCTGCAGAACAATCCATGGGCACTTTTGAAGATGACATGGAACTTTACTCAGGAACCCGTGATTTTGATGAATTCACCAATCCTCCTGCAGGTACACAACCACCCATAAACACTGTCACTAAACCCCAAACTTCTGAGCTTTCCTCTGTTCACAAGTTTTTATATGTTACAGGTCCTAATTTGGGAGATATCAACACCTCTATGAAGTCCGTGGAGACAAAGCTGACAGGTCTCACCACTACTCTTTCAAATAACTCTACAGCTGTAACAAACGCTGGAGAGAATCATACAAAGCTGATAACGGTGGGGAAGAATAAGGCTTCCACAGATGACATGAAGCGGGTGGATAAAACTCTCAGCGACTTCGCCAAGGTGCTCGCTGACATCTACACAGACTACACCTCTCTCAAAAATTCAGTTTCATCCATGTCCAGCGAGGTTACATCGCTGAAGACATCGGTTGGACATCTAGAGGGGGATATGTCTACTGTGAAGACTGACTTAGGCTCTGTAAAGACCGACATTAGTTCGATGAAAACGATGATCGAGCAGCTGCTACACAAAGAGAATACTCCAGCTCCTGCACCTGCCCCCGTCCCTGCATCTGACAACTTCACAGCGGCGGATCGCACTGAGCTGAAGAAGATCAATCCTGCTATTTCTGGCCTTGAAGACAGAATAGCAAAGATTGAAGTTTGTATAGGTCTCTCTGGCCAAGAAGACAGAGAACCTACCAACGCTGCTGAATCTACCCATTCCTCCCCCAGTCATCATGAAAAAGAGGGGGAGAAGAGCGCTGAAGACCTTTCCCATGATGAATCTATCAGGGGAGAGAAGACGAATACTGAAGAAACCACCGCTGGACCTCAGGGAGATGAAAACCCTGAGGAAACCGAGTAGCTCGCCTCTGTATCTGAGGGGGAGAAACTCGAAGAAGAAGCTGAGAAAACTGAATCCGAAGCAGAAGATGATGAAGCCGTCGACATCCCTGATGATGAACCATCTTCTTCTCCAAAGAATGATGATGATGATGATGACGAAGATGACGATGACTTCTTTATCGTCAAACCTGCTCCGAGGATCAAAGCTCTTAAGGGAATCTCGATAAATGAACCTTCAGGGGAGCGGACTAAGACAAAGCCCTCAGCCTCTGGAGCTGAGAAAGGCAAAGGCAAAAGCGTCGCTGAAGATGACAATCTGATGATCTTGCTTGAAAATCCGGTTTGTCAGGTAAACTAAACATCTCTCACTCCATCCCTCCTCTATCATACACTATCAGTTCTACTACCCAAGCCTATACACTTGAACCAATTCTCTCTATCTGTTTCTACCCAAGTTCTTACTGGTAAGATCGCTGTGTTTCAGCTAGTCCTCTCCCCTGTTTGAGGATATCGCTGAAGGCTCCACAACTGCGACTTCACCAATAATACCAGCTGCTGCTGAAGAAATAATCCCAGTCTTAGATTTAATCTCTGAGACTGATGAACCGGAAGAACAGCTACTCTCGCACAGAGGCAGACCTTCCTTAGCTCCTCAAAAGCTAAGTGAAGAGGATCAGAAAAGAAGAGAGGAGATAATAAAGCGATTCGAGGATCAGCGAATCATTCTGAGGCGCGATCAACTTCCTTCAGTTCCTCCAAAGTTCAGGATTTCCAAAAAGGAATACAAGGAACACCTCAGAGCAGAACGCCTAATCGCTGAAAGAAAGGAAGCTGAAGAAAAAGACAGAGAATACGCCATCCAGCTTTCTAAACGATCAATAAAAGACCCCAAGCTGAAAAGAGTTCCCATTGATGTTCAACGTCAGCTATGGGATGATGCTCAAAAGATCGTTAGAGAAAAGACTAAGGTCTCTGATACGACTTTAGAATGGGCTAAACAAATGCTGGCCTATCGATCTAGACCATCCAAAATCGTCAAGGCAAACATCAGAGGAAGACTGTACGCTGAAGTTCCTGTTGTTGAAGTGGATGTCTACAGAGATGATGAAACCAAGCAAACCTTCTATGCTGCTACCTTAGAAAAGTTTGGTCTCTCTGAATGGTTAGAAACAAAATTAGCCATTCAGGGATCGCCCTCAAAGTTCAAAAGCCATGTCGAGAAGATCTTAAACAAACAGATCAACTTGCTTTCATCTGCTGTGGATATTCCTCCTACTCTTCCTCAACCAAGAAAAGTCTCTGATAAGAAAAAGAAAGCCTCTGGTTCAGGTCCTCATATTCGGAATGAAACGGGCATTGGTTTCTCTCGTGCTGAAATTGTTGGCCCTGATGCCGATCTCTCAATGCTTGACACCTCCCTACCACCTGGAGAAACATTCATTCCTGGCACAGTTGTAAGTGATCCCTATGGTATATTCTTTTTAGACTACTATGGAAATTATCACTTTCAACGTATCTCTGAGCTAGACATCGCTCCCATCGAACAACTCAGAGATCTCGTATACTGGTGTGAAGTCAGACGCAACATCAAAGCTAGACACCTGAAGCCCTTGATTTTTGAAGCAGCTCTGAAGAAAAAGAATCAAGGAGAAGATGTCCCTGACTGGATGATCCCCACATCAAAGACCCTTGATGAACTTCTCATCAAGGAAGAACCTCTATAAGCTGATATGATCGCCCTTTTCTCTATTGTATCAGTTATTCTTCTGTACTTGTAATTTATTTCGCGCGTACTTGTAATCTTTCCATTTCTCTTTGTAACCTGATTCAAAGTTTTAAAGAAAGATTTCAGCGAATGTACTTTACTCCATCAGTACTGAAAAGATCCCAGAAAACAGTAAAAGGGACATTGTTGCTATGTCATAATCAAATAGGGGGAGATTGTTGATCCAAACCCTCAGTGATTTGATAATGACCCTCTCTTATATACTTAGTGAAAATTGTAAGTAAACAATATGTATCAGAGTTTCACTATCGCTGATAAGTACTAAGATCTTACAGTACCGCTGATAGGAACTCTCGCTCTTTTAAGTTAAACATTCAGCGAAAACTGTTCATCATTAATGCTCTGAATCTGTTCAGTTATTATGATGATCGCTGATAAGTTAGTTGTTTACTTATGATCCCTGAAGACAAGTTTCACGTCAACAAAGGTTCTACGCTGAAGTCGAAGATCAAGCTCAAGAACCAGCGACAAGTCTCCTAATGAACTGATGCGGATCAGCGAAGACTCAGATTTGTCCACTCAACGTGAAGTATCAAGTACAAGACTTCAGCTATCGCTGAACTTTATCATTCGCTGAATAGAAAATGATAATCGTTGAATCAACGAAAAGCTGATCATGAAGTCCTCCGTACAAAGTACTTTTGTCTCAACCCCCCTTGCACGACTTCGTACGAAATGTCAGAAAAGAACCTCCGACTGTCTGAAATCGTACAACCACTCTGATACTACATTGTTCATCCATGCGGCTACTAAGGTTGTCAACCAAGGTCAATGACATGCAACCAACCAGCTGATGACACGTGTAAAGTGTATACTGACTTGCATTAAATGCATGCAGTATATAAAGAGATGAACCCACTTCTTTTGAAGTAACTTGCTAACTCTGGACAAGTTCAATCTCTTTTCTCAAGATAGGTTATTATTAGTAATTTCCTTATCTCTCTTAGTGCAAGAAACCTTAGTGTTCCAACTTGTTTAGATTTAGGTTTATCCTTAATCTTGTTTCCGCAACAAGCTGTAAATTGTTAATGATTTATCAATAAACAATTTAGAAAAGTAAAATCTGTGTGTTTGTATTCAACCCACCCTTCTACAAACTTGTATAGGCCTTCGGGACCAACAGACTTGGAAGAGGTTTGTCGAAAGGGAACGATTCAAACTCTTCATTAGAATTACCCTCGGAATTCAAAATTTGGAAAAATCTATATCCGGAATCACTGGACTTTGATTGGTCGAGGGAGGTGAGGAACACTGTGTGTTGGTGTGCTTAGGTGAATCTGGTGCGGAAGCTAAGAAAAACTCAGAGTTCAGATTCTTTAAAACACACTCATCTTGAGACCATTTACCGTTTAGAGAGAATGTTTTTCCCATGAAAGCGTTGCACGAGGATGTGTCAGACGAGTCCGAGGAAGATTCGGGTGAAATCGTCTTTTCTTCTTGGAGTAGGTCAATCTTCTCTTGAAGTTGACCATTTCTCACATGCTCCTTCATCACTTTTGTTGCCATGGCAGATAGTTTTGATGTGAGCCGATCGATTTCAGTCCGAAGGATTTCCTGTCCTTCATCCGACACAGACTCGGTTTTTACGGATTTAAGTGTCTCAAGTTCAGTTATGAGCGCTTGCTTTTCCTTTTGAAAACATGATCTTTCCTTCTCGAGTGACTCCTCTAATTCGACTATTTTTGCTTCCAAAATGAGAGGCGGGACATAGAGTTTAAACTCGTCCGTCTCAGTTTTGGGTTCAGGTGCTTGGGCCTCATCCTTTTTGGTGGAATCATTGGGCGTCACTACCTTATAGATATCAAAGTAGTCATTCGAGAGGTATTTATTTTGATTTTTCTTGTACATGTAGTTCATAGGTTCGTAGCAAAAAGGAAGTTGCATCTTGGTGGTATGTTTGAGCTTGTATTCCTCAGTTTCCCTCTTCTTTCTCTGGTTCAAGAGGACCAGTCCATTTGATTTTGTATTCAGGATACTTATTATCCAGCCCAAAACACTCAAAATGATAAAGTGTCGGTCTTTTGAATATACCCTTTTTCAAGTACTGAGGGTTATCGTATCCGATTCCCCATTCCTTATTAAAGTATGTGAATTCCTTGGGTTTATTCATGTGAATGGTTTGGTCTGTTTGGCCTCTTTTGTGAAGTTTGGTTTCAAGATCTGTTATTTTGGAAACCATTTCTTTATGCTGAATTTGAAGAGAAGAGCATTGATAAACAATCTCTATGTTCTCATTCTTACACTAATCCAGCTGTGAATTCAGTTCAGATATTTTGGCCATTAAGTCCTTAGGTGCTATTGAAAAATTTGTACATTTATCTTTTAAATTAGCATTTTCGTACTTATACTTTTCAGTTATTCGCTTTTGAACATCTAGCTTTTCAGTTAGTGATTTGATCTCAAGCAGTTGTTCATTAATGGTGGCCTTATAGGAATCTGTTCGTGCAACAATAGGTTCAAATTGTTTGGCTAAGCCTTGATAGATAGGATCACATACCTGACACAACTTTGCCTTTTCTTCTTCTGGAGGAGAGTGATAGCCCATGAAAGCGTCGGCATTTTCATAATCGATTTCATCATCAGAACGACCCAGCAAGTGGTCATTTTCAACAAATAGAGCTTCGCCTGCTTCTTTTTGTTCTGCCAGTGCGAGCTTTGCCTTGTAGTAGTGTGCGTTCTTCACAACAGGCTTCCTACAATCCTTTGCAAAATGACCTAGCTTCCCGCAGTTATAGCAGGTGACGAGTTCGTCTTTCTTCTTCGTTTCGGGCTTGCGGTCTTCTTTCTCAGTCTTCTCTTTCTTATCACGCTGCTTGTGCTCATCTGACTTCTTCTTTCCTTCGTATTTATCCTGATAATCATGGCGCTTGTTGGAGGAAGTGGAGTAGCGCTGATTATTGGATGTGGGCTTCTTGAAGAACTTTTGTTGTTGGAAGGATCTGGAGAGCAGAGCCATTGCTTTCTTCACAGCAGTTAATTCAGGATCAGAATCATTGTCCTCTTCTTCCTCAGATTCTGGATCAGATTTACTTGGCTCTTGGGCACGTTTGGAACGATGGCCGGAAGACTTGCCTCGTTTTGAAGAAACAAGAGCTAATGGATCAGCATGTGACTTGGACGCAGACTTCTTTTCGCTCAGAATCTCCATCACTTCATCTTCGTCCTGGAGAAGTATCACGTAGAGTTCGTGTATTGGAACGTTCTCCATTAAGTGATTGTGTTTGACGTGAGAAGCAAACACTTTCCATTCAGGAAGGAGGTTGTTCAGGAACTTGAGCGCATTCTCCGTATTAGAACGAGTGATTTTATTCTTGGAGAGCTCGTTTAGTAGGAGGCAGAAACGTTCATAAGCTTGGGAGAGTGATTCGCCGGCGCGCTGCTTGAAGCCATCAAACTTGGTTATGCAGCTATTGATCTTCAGTTGGTTGCCGACTCTGCTCCCACTCATCATTTTCTCTACCTGATCCCACATGCCCTTTGTTGTGTCCTTGTAGCTATCTATGGCTGTGTAGATTGGATTCGGTAGAGCCTGAACTAGATACCTCTTGGCATGCTTTTCACCATCATCCATGCCATTTTCGGACTCGCTCATCTTCAAGTATGTGTTTTCTTCATAACGAACTTGACCACCTGCTTCTGTTGCTGGTATAGTGTTCATGGGTTTAGGTTGTGGGCCATTGGATAGAGCTCGCCAGATGAACTCAAAATTATCTTTTGACTCGATGAAGATCATGAATCTATCCCGCCATTGGCTGTATTCTCCCTGGTAGAGGGTTGGCGGCTTGGAGTCGGTGCCGACAGCAAGAGCATCTCGAGAAGATATCGTTGTTGATTGCACTAAGGTGATCGTCAGACGATTGTTCGCTTCAAAGTGGTTTTCTAACGCAAGGCACTAAGAGTGATGTCCTAACGCAGGTTCTAAGAATGATCTAGGCTAAACAGGTAAGAAACTAGCTAATCAGAACTTACCGGATAGGAATCCGGATGAAAAGTGTATAATCTGGAAGTGTCCGGATCAGATGTGTGTGAGAATGTTCAAATTAGCAGAAGTGTCCGGATAAACTCAGAAGTGTTCGGATAAGATCAGTAGTGTCCTAATAAACTTAGGTTTCCGGATAACAGAAAGTTACCGGATGAATGACAGTTTCCGAATGAAGTTTGAAAAACTTACCGGATAACTGAGGTTTCCGAATAAAAAGCTTACCGGATACTTTACCGGAAACAAAATTAACCGAAAACTTCGAGTTGTCCGGGTAAATTGAATTTACCGAAAACTTTAGGTTACCGGATGAGTTTGCCCGGAAAGTAATGAAAAATGACAACTTACTCGGAAAGAAATAAGGATGTTCCGGAAAGTGGAGCAGGTATCCGGAAACTGCGGTTGTGGTGTCGGGACACTACGGTTGTGGTTTCCAATACAATGGGAATTCGATTAGGGTTGATGGGAATCTTCCTGAAAAGTTCGAAACCTTCCAAAAACAGCAAAATAACAATACCCAAATTGATAATTAAGCAAAATAGCACGGTTTTGAAGAAAAGTTTTGATTTTGATATGAACAGAACACAAAAACCACAAACTTGATTTTGCTTAAAAAACCCACTCAGATGATCGAATTGGAATGAGAAAAATTACAGAATCGCTAATAAAGATGATACGAATCGAATGTAATCAACGAGAATAAGCAATTTTACCAGAATCAAAATATGGAATAATAAGCTCAAGAACACAGTCGATAAACTCAATAAGAACCTTACCAGAAACCTTTTTGTCACCTTGAATCGAATCGTCCGTATGCTCTGATACCAATTGTGAGTTCCAGATTAGTGCACACAAACAGTTGAAATCAACAAGTAGAAACAGTCAGAATGATTTCAACTGGTCATCCAATTCACTTTGATTACTTGAGAGAATTACAATGCTAGTGATTGAATAATAATGACGATTAACCTATTCTAAACACATAATAGGCTATATATACCATGGGCCCTAAACAAGCAAGCCCATGGCCCATTACACTTTAAAGGCTCAAAATAAAGAATAACAAATTAACCCTTGAAGTTTTATTCAACCTGATTTTATCCCTAACATAAACCCCTCACCCCTCAATCACTCAAGGATAACTTCTTGGGTTGGAAACACTGGTTAACGTGGATCCATAGAAGTTCTTTAATATCTCACACTGATTCCCATGAAATGGGAATTACAAATTACTTTATGCCTATTCCACATTATAGGTCAACGAGAAATACAAATTACTTTATGTATATTCCACGTTAATAATCACCTCTCGAAATGGGAATTACAAATTACTTTATGCCTATTCCACATTATAGGTCAACGAGAAATACAAATTACTTTATGTATATTCCACGTTAATAATCACCTCTCGAAATGGGAATTACAAATTACTTTATGCCTATTCCACATTATAGGTCAACGAGAAATACAAATTACTTTATGTATATTCCACGTTAATAATCACCTCTCGAAATGGGAATTACAAATTACTTTATGCCTATTCCACATTATAGGTTAACGGGAAATACAAATTACTTTAAGTATATTCCACGTTAATAATCACCTCTCGTAATGGGAATTACAAATTACTTTATGTCTATTCCACATTATAGGTCAAATCAACGCGAAATACCATTAAGAGCCCGGTCTATTCCACATTTATCAAATCAACGGGAATTACCATTAAGAGCTCGGTCTATTCCACATTTATCAAATCAACGGGAATTACCATTAAGAGCCCGGTCTATTCCACGTGATCACATACTACTAGTACCTATGGATCCATTACACTTACTAGTGTATATGTATAATAACATATCACACTATAATCTCGTAACATATTCTTAACTAGAAGAATATTAAACAATTTATCGCTTCTTTATTCTCAATTGTTTCTCTTCCAAACACTATAATCAGAAGATATTCCGAACTCAAATTACGGAACTATTCGAATACGGATTCTAATTTAAAACCAAATCCTAACTGGATTCTAATGAAATCGGACCCATTCCGGATCCACACCTAAACCGGACCCATTCCGGATCCTACACCAATTAGGATCAATTCCGGAACTCCTTAACACCGGGCCCAAAAGCCCAAATTCCGGAATCCCTTGATACCGGATCTCGAATGCCTAATTCCGGATCTCGAATGCCCAATTCCGGATCTCGAAGCCCAAATTTGGGAATCCAATCCCATACCGGATCTGAACCAGTTCCGGAATCGATCCCAATACCGGATCCGAACCAGTTCCGGAATTCGCCCTTTTTCGGATTTTAAAACCAGTTCCGGTACACATTAATTCCGGATTCAATTACCCAGTTCCGGAACCCACTAATTCCGGGACTTCGATTCAGGGTATCGATTCACGTCAAAATTAGCTTAACAAACACATCTAAATTATAGCTTATTGATCAATTTCATTTCTAACAATTATACCAATACATTCAGACAGTTTATATACTAAATCTGATAGAATTTCAACTGTTAATTTCTAGGTGAAAGGGATGAACTCACCTGTTGAAGCTTTGAACCCAGAAATCAAAATCTTCTCTTCTCCAATTCAACAGTCTATGGAAAGAAGATTCAACTGATGTTACCAAACTGATTAAGAGATTAAAGAAGAAGGTTTTCAAAACACTTATCACAAGAATCACCGTTCAATTCTTCTCTTCCCTTTCTCTTTTCTTCTTTCTCTCTGAATTTTTAGCCGACTCCATAAGACTGATTTGAGATAATATCTCAATAAGATTACTTAACCAACTATAAAGCAATCTCATCTTTCAGAAAATGACCAAACAGTCCCTCAAGTTTAATTTTCATCATTAACATTGAACTTTGGTCAAATCAAAATCAACCCTGGAGTTTACATTTACAAATAGTCCACAACTTAGACTAAATTACAATTCGATCCCATTTATACTAATTAAAATATCATGGAAGTTCGGGGTGTTACAAATCTCCCCAACTAGAAAATGATTTCGTTCCCGAAATCAAAGCTAGATAAAATAGATGAGGATATTTGTTCTTCCTATCCTCTTCAGCTTCCCAAGCCACCTTAACACTTCTATGATGTTCCCACGGTAATACCTTTACCATTTCTCGCTCCCCAACTTGGAAACAACATAAACTTTTATTGGTCTCCTTTGGTTATTAGACAAAGCTCTACTCGTTCAGCCTCTATTCCTTGATCGGAATTTAAAATCAAAATTCCTCAGTACTTATCTCTAAAACGTGATTACCAGGAGACAAACTAGTCCATAATCGGGTTGAGTCACAACCTCTACTGAAAACTAGCCTTTTTTATTTTAGATCAATAGTGAATCCGACTGTCCACTTTATTTGCTACTTGTTACCGTTTCATCGTCAAGTATACACATATCGCCCTAGAGATTCTCATCTGGAGGGTTCAACGAGCTAACTGAGTGGCACAATTAGTCGTTCTATACTTGAAACTCTTTTATGTGCAACAACATCGTCAAAACGAAATCACCTCCAATTGCCAAAACAATTAGAAACAAGTATGCTTACATAACAATAGCTAGTTCAAATTATTAACATACTATACATAAGAATCCTTGTTACCATCATTACAATTCTTAATTCTCGTATTTCCGTCGACTCTTAAGACCATCTCGTCTTAGTGCTTCTACCCATATCTCACAATCATAACTTAATTCATCTCAGCTTAAGTCTAGGTATCTCACAATCATACCTAGTTCACTTAAACTACAGCTCTGATACCATATTGTAACACCCTAAAATCAGGGCCAATTTGAACCTTAAAATTAAACAAGGTAAATCAGAAAATCATCCAAACCTTTATTTATATAAGCAGCGAGTTAACTATGAGGGTTCCTTTATACACAAATCGAATTCTCTAAATAACCTATTAATCTAATCATGTCAACTACAATTAGATTAAATGGGTTATCTAAGCAATCCATCCAAAGCCTCCTCACATTGTCTAAGTTCTCCGCTTATCATCAAAAGTTGAATACCAAAAGCACTCGTCCCACATCCCATTACTTCCCTGAACTCGTACCTGGTAAGAAAATTGAATTTGAACGATTAGGCTTACGCCTAGTGAGAACATCCAATTTCAAACTAAAACATTAACAGCTTTGGAACTCAGATAATCAAAGCATATAAACAAACCTGGTTTACCACCATTCTTACCGTACTCGTACTCTTCTCAATATGACTGGAACATACCCGATCCCATGAGTATGACTAATATTCAGAAAGTCATATCATCATATTTGAGAGCCTACTACGAATCATCACGAATTCTAGTGTATCGATCAAGCCTAAGGACTTACATTCAATTGGCATACCTTTTTATTGGAAAGGAAACAGAAATAGTACTTATATATTGCCTATTTCTAATCCACTGAAAGCAAACAGAAACAACACTTACACTTTGTCTAATTCACGTTTCCAAATCTCAATTACGAATAGCAACTATACTTTGACTATTCACTACAGTAAATATGAATAGCAATTCGACTTTGCCTATTCCATCATTCAACATGAATAGCAATTCTACTTTGCCTATTCAATCATTCAACATGAATAGCAATTCTACTTTGCCTATTCAATCGTTCAACATGAATAGCAATTCTACTTTATGTATATTCCACGTTAATAATCACCTCTCGAAATGGGAATTACAAATTACTTTATGCTTATTCCACATTATAGGTCAAATCAACGGGAATTACCATTAAGAGCCCGGTCTATTCCACATTTATCAAATCAACGGGAATTACCATTAAGAGCCCGGTCTATTCCACGTGATCACATACTACTAGTGCCTATGGATCCATTACACTTACTAGTGTATATGTATAATAACATATCATACTACTTCTCGTAACATATTCTGAACTACAAGAATATTAAACAATTTATCGCTTCTTTATTCTCAATTGTTTCTCTTCCAAAAACTATAATCAGAAGATATTCCGAACTCAAATTACAGAACTATTCGAATACGGATTCTAATTTAAAACCAAATCCTAACTGGATTCTAATGAAATCGGACCCATTCCGGATCCACACCTAAACCGGACCCATTCCGGATCCTACACCAATTAGGATCAATTCCGGAACTCCTTAACACCGGACCGAAAAGCCCAAATTCCGGAATCCCTTGATACCGGATCTCGAATGCCCAATGTCGGATCTCGAAGCCTAAATTCCGGAATCGATCCCAATATCGGATCCGAACCAGTTCCAGAATTCACCCTTTTCCCGGATTTTAAACACGATTCCGGTACACATTAATTCCGGATCCAATTACCCAGTTCTGGAACCCACTAATTCTGGGACTTCGATTCAGGGTATCGATTCACGTCAAATTTAGCTTAACAAACTCATCTAAAATACAGCTTATTGATCAATTTCATTTCTAACAATTATACCAATACATTCAGACAGTTTATATACTAAATCTGATTCAATTTCAACTGTTAATTTCTAGGTGAAAGGGATGAACTCACCTGTTGAAGCTTTGAACCCAGAAATCAAAATCTTCTCTTCTCCAATTCAACAGTCTATGGAAAGAAGATTCAACTGATGTTACCAAACTGATTAAGAGATTAAAGAAGAAGGTTTTCAAAACCCTTACCACAAGAATCACCGTTCAATTCTTCTCTTCCCTTTCTCTTTTCTTCTTTCTCTCTGAATTTTTAGCCGACTCCATAAGACTGATTTGAGATAATATCTCAATAAGATTACTTAACCAACTATAAAGCAATCTCATCTTTCAGGAAATGACCAAACAGTCCCTCAAGTTTAATTTTCATCATTAACATTGAACTTTGGTCAAATCAAAATCAACCCTGGAGTTTACATTTACAAATAGTCCACAACTTAGACTAAATTACAATTCGATCCCATTTATACTAATTAAAATATCATGGAAGTTCGGGGTGTTACAAATCTCCCCAACTTGAAAATGATTTCGTTCCCGAAATCAAAGCTAGATAAAATAGATGAGGATATTTGTTCTTCCTATCCTCTTCAGCTTCCCAAGCCACCTTAACACTTCTATGATGTTCCCACGGTAATACCTTTACCATTTCTCGCTCCCCAACTTGGAAACAACATAAACTTTTATTGGTCTCCTTTGGTTATTAGACAAAGCTCTACTCGTTCAGCCTCTATTCCTTGATCGGAATTTAAAATCAAAATTCCTCAGTACTTATCTCTAAAACGTGATTACCAGGAGACAAACTAGTCCATAATCGGGTTGAGTCACAACCTCTACTGAAAACTAGCCTTTTTGATTTTAGATCAATAGTGAATCCGACTGTCCACTTTATTTGCTACTTGTTATCGTTTCATCGTCAAGTATACACATATCGCCCTAGAGATTCTCATCTGGAGGGTTCAACGAGCTAACTGAGTGGCACAATTAGTCGTTCTATACTTGAAACTCTTTTATGTGCAATAACATCGTCAAAACGAAATCACCTCCAATTGCCAAAACAATTAGAAACAAGTATGCTTACATAACAATAGCTAGTTCAAATTATGAACATACTATACATAAGAATCCTTGTTACCATCATTACAATTCTTAATTCTCGTATTTCCGTCGACTCTTAAGACCATCTCGTCTTAGTGCTTCTACCCATATCTCACAATCATAACTTATTTCATCTCAGCTTAAGTCTAGGTATCTCACAATCATACCTAGTTCACTTAAACTACAGCTCTGATACCATATTGTAACACCCTAAAATCAGGGCCAATTTGAACCTTAAAATTAAACAAGGTAAATCAGAAAATCATCCAAACCTTTATTTATATAAGCAGCGAGTTAACTATGAGGGTTCCTTTATACACAAATCGAATTCTCTAAATAACCTATTAATCTAATCATGTCAACTACAATTAGATTAAATGGGTTATCTAAGCAATCCATCCAAAGCCTCCTCGCATTGTCTAAGTTCTCCGCTTATCATCAAAAGTTGAATACCAAAAGCACTCGTCCCACATCCCATTACTTCCCTGAACTCGTACCTGGTAAGAAAATTGAATTTGAACGATTAGGCTTACACCTAGTGAGAACATCCAATTTCAAACTAAAACATTAACAGCTTTGGAACTCAGATAATCAAAGCATATAAACAAACCTGGTTTACCACCATTCTTACCGTACTCGTACTCGTCTCAATATGACTGGAACATACCCGATCCCATGAGTATGACTAATATTCAGAAAGTCATATCATCATATTTGAGAGCCTACTACGAATCATCACGAATTCTAGTGTATCGATCAAGCCTAAGGACTTACATTCAATTGGCATACCTTTTTCTTGGAAAGGAAACAGAAATAGTACTTATATATTGCCTATTTCTAATCCACTGAAAGCAAACAGTAACAACACTTACACTTTGTCTAATTCACGTTTCCAAATCTCAATTACGAATAGCAACTATACTTTGACTATTCACTACAGTAAATATGAATAGCAATTCGACTTTGCCTATTGCATCATTCAACATGAATAGCAATTCTACTTTGCCTATTCAATCATTCAACATGAATAGCAATTCTACTTTGCCTATTCAATCGTTCAACATGAATAGCAATTCTACTTTATGTATATTCCACGTTAATAATCACCTCTCGAAATGGGAATTACAAATTACTTTATGCTTATTCCACATTATAGGTCAAATCAACGGGAATTACCATTAAGAGCCCGGTCTATTCCACATTTATCAAATCAACGGGAATTACCATTAAGAGCCCGGTCTATTCCACGTGATCACATACTACTAGTGCCTATGGATCCATTACACTTACTAGTGTATATGTATAATAACATATCATACTACTTCTCGTAACATATTCTGAACTACAAGAATATTAAACAATTTATCGCTTCTTTATTCTCAATTGTTTCTCTTCCAAAAACTATAATCAGAAGATATTCCGAACTCAAATTACAGAACTATTCGAATACAGATTCTAATTTAAAACCAAATCCTAACTGGATTCTAATGAAATCGGACCCATTCCGGATCCACACCTAAACCGGACCCATTCCGGATCCTACACCAATTAGGATCAATTCCGGAACTCCTTAACACCGGACCGAAAAGCCCAAATTCCGGAATCCCTTGATACCGGATCTCGAATGCCCAATTTCGGATCTCGAAGCCCAAATTACGGAATCGATCCCAATATCGGATCCGAACAAGTTCCAGAATTCACCCTTTTCCCGGATTTTAAACACGATTCCGGTACACATTAATTCCGGATCCAATTACCCAGTTCTGGAACCCACTAATTCCGGGACTTCGATTCAGGGTATCGATTCACGTCAAATTTAGCTTAACAAACTCATCTAAAATACAGCTTATTGATCAATTTCATTTCTAACAATTATACCAATACATTCAGACAGTTTATATACTAAATTTGATTCAATTTCAACTGTTAATTTCTAGGTCAAAGGGATGAACTCACTTGTTGAAGCTTTGAACCCATAAATCAAAATCTTCTCTTCTCCATTTCAACAGTCTATGGAAAGAAGATTCAGCTGATGTTACCAAACTGATTAAGAGATTAAAGAAGAAGGTTTTCAAAACCCTTACCACAAGAATCACCGTTCAATTCTTCTCTTCCCTTTCTCTTTTCTTCTTTCTCTCTGAATTTTTAGCCGACTCCAGAAGACTTATTTGAGATAATATCTCAATCAGATTACTTACCCAACTATAAAGCAATCTCATCTTTCAGGAAATGACCAAACAGTCCCTCAAGTTTAATTTTCATCATTAACATTAAACTTTGGTCAAATTACAAAATCAACCCTGGAGTTTACATTTACAAATAGTCCACAACTTAGACTAAATTACAATTCGATCCCATTTATACTAATTAAAATATCATGGAAATTCGGGGAGTTACACAATCAGATCAAATATGAAAGATAATCATGAAGGATTAAGGTATCAAAGAATTTGAATGTTGTTTATATGAACAAATATAAACAACTTTGAATGAAACATTTAAGTTCTCACGCTGAAATGAATATGATGCTCAACAAACTTGAAATACGAACGTGAGTATTACCATCGAAAAATTGTTTCATTTTGAGACATTGTAATAACAAAGTCAATATGAAGCTATACTGGTGTGTATGAATACTTGAAAGTATAGAAAAGATAATATGCAAGTATTAATCTTTTGAAATACACGGTCACAAATAATGATGTAACGATAATCCAAGATTTCCATGAAAATCATTTAAAATCACACTTCTAAAATTATAAAATTTGTTTGAATTAGAGAAGTGGTTTGAACATTTAAGAAAACATTTTCATGCTTGAAAGTCTTCTTCTTTCAAACAATCTCATATTAAGTTCAGAAGATACTTACAGTCAAATGTTTAAGCTCCCCCTCAAACCATGATAGACTGATTAAAAATCAGATAAGCTCCCCCTTAAAATCTGCAAAAGATCTTAACGAAACAAGATTAGTATAAGTGACAATCAAAGTCTAAAACAATAAAGTATGAGTTCTAAACTGATGTATTTAGAAGTCAAACACGTTGAAGTACGAGTCCTGATCTGAAATAATCAGAAGTCAAAAACTTGTATTCTCGGGTTCTAAACTGAGGTGTTTAGAAGCCATAATCTCTTTGAAATACGGGTTCTAAACTGATGTGTTTAGAAACCATTATTGTGTATGCTCCCCCTACAAAGAAGCATAAAAAATATGTCAATAAGCACAAATATATCAAAAATATACACTAAAGATTAGAATTTCTTCCCCTGAAATTATGCACATATTTCAGCATAGGCACTCTTCTTCAAATTGCACACTTCACTTCTGTTTTCCAGTCATGTGTTTGGTATAGTTCTATCATTCAGCACTTCACATGATGAACCTGCAAAACAGATTAAGTAGATTTTAGTACCCAACGGAACTTGGGTCCTGGCTTGTTAAATGCAGTTCTTTTTGAAGAAATATTATAAGTACCATACCAAAATTGTACATTTTCTTGCTTAACAAAATCATGAGTTCCACAATAAGAACAACAAAGTTGCTTTTGTGCTAACCCGATCAAATGATTTGCAAAATATACAGGATTAGGTTTAGCAAAAGACTTACCTTTATGAGCATTGTTCTTCTTGTTCACCGCGGGTGGAGGAACAAATGATTTCGGGGCATTTCTTTCAGGAGTAGTTCCGTTTACTTTCCAAACCATCTTTACAGGCTTAAAGATAGGTGTATCTGAACTTGTAGCATCACAGTTGTAGAAAAGATTAGAAGGACGCATCTGATCTTTTGATTTGACAGACTTTGTCGAAGAAATATGTTCATGAACGGAACCAGAAGCAGTCTTCGACGAACATTCTGAATCAGTTGAATTATCATACGGCGATTGAACAATAGTATCGGCACTAAATTGTTCAGATAATTCAACTTTAATGTTAAGCGATTCCAATTTCTGAACTTTATCGGACAGAACATTTTTTTCTTGAACAGCCAGGTCAAATGCCTTCTGTAGATTAAATTTGATATTCTGCTCTTTCATAACCTCCGTTGCTAAAGCAGATAACTTCCTTGTTAACTTTAAGATTTCAGCCTTAAAGATGTTTCTTTCTTCTTCAAAACTCTTCTCGGATATGTCTTTGAAAATTTCCATGTTTTTCTTTTGAAAATTCTGTTTTTCCTTTTCAAAAACATTCTTCTTTTCACCAAACCCTATACCCTCTTTTTCTAACAAAAATTCCAATTCATATATTTTCTTTGAAAGCTCAGCATTTTTTGATTCAAAAACTTTTCTTTCAATATCAAAATCCACTCTTTCCTTCTCAGATTTTTTCTTTTCAAGAAATAAAACTTTTTCAAAATCAGAATTTTGTTTTGAAAGTTTTATGCATTTAAGTTTAAGAGATTTCTTTTCCTTCACAAAAATATCTCTCTTTTCATCAATCAAAATAAAAGCATTATGGTCAGGAAGCTTCTTAGAGACATCAAATTCACAAGTTTTTCCTTTGTCACAAACTTCAGGTTTTGAATTAATTATAGATCCCATTATAGACAAACAATAGAAGAAATCCATATAAAATAGAGATAAGATGAAGATTAAGAACATAATTTTCAAGAACTCATCTAATATGCTTTGATTGATTCAATATGGATGGGAAATTAGAAAGAACACTACACTTTTACATTTGATCGACTCTCATGTGAAAACACCTAGTCTGTGTGTGTTTGTGTGTTTCTTCTAAATGACCTCTAATTGATCAGGTCAGAAAACTGATTAGAAGCACTCAAAGCTGTAAAAACTTTTCAGATCTGACTTTGAACATGTAACACAACATCAAGTTTTTCTCAGACAACTTTTTCAAGACCCAAATGATTTTGTTTTTCATTTAAATGATTATAAGCAGCGGAAGACAAACAAAATCTGAGTCAAAGAGAGTCCAATCTTGGATTTAAATAAAGGTCAGATTAAAGATCAACAACCTTACTACCAAGATGCCAAAAAAAATGTTATGGACTTAAGCACACACAAGGATGAGATCATAGATCAACCAGCAAGAAGAACAAGCAGTTTCTATCATAATCCTTATGATCTACCTGATCTTCTGGAATGGACAAAAGAGAACTTCACAACCGACGAAGTTCGCAGAGCCTACAGGGTGATTAGAAATGCCATACGCGAAAATCTTCTGCTATACAGCATGGTAGATTTCCAATTGGCTCGAGATCTTGGAGTAAAAAGATTAAACGTTCAGCCACCAGAAGACTACTGCCCTCCCTCTGCTACACCAAACTCAATCATCACAAATCCAAGGGTCGGGTTAGTATTTCTAGATCCTTCTGGTAAATCAAAGTTGTTCGTAGAGATGGACTGTCAGAAGTACGCAACAAGTACTTTGACAGAGTTTAGGGCGATACTAGTGGAGCACAGAGGAACAAAGCTCATGAATCAAAGTCTTGCCGACAGACTGATAGAGGTTATCGATGCAACAATCAACTTCCGAACTCTCTGCATCAGCTTCTATCACGAGCTCATACAAGAAGGACTCGACCGCAGAAGTTTCAATGACTTCAAGGATGCCAACGTCTGAGTCAGTCAAACAGATCCTCTGTAATATTTTCTTTTCAATACAATCATATGTAAATGCCTCTGGCATAATCAAATGCGAAAAGAAAAGTGTTCTTAGTATGTACTTAGCCTAAAAATCCATGTACTTTTCAAATTTTCATTTTTCACTACTTAGGGGGAGATTGTTAGCTTCAATCTTTCAGTTTATGAAAGTAGTGAAAAATAGGCTAAGTATAGAAGTGTTCGACAGAGGCTCTGCCGAGTAGCCGAGTAACCGAGAAGACAGAAGTCTTCGACAGAGGCTCTGCCGAGTAACCGAGTAACCGAGAAGACAGAAGTCTTCGACAGAGGCTCTGCCGGGTTAACCAAGAAGACCGAAGTAAAGAAGCAACAGAAGACACTTCTAAGCGGACACGACCACAGAGCTTCTGTCATACTTGACAAAGCTTCTGTGGTAAAAAGAAGATCTACGCAAAAGATCTTAACAAGGACGAACATGCTTCTTACAATATCTACCATTCGAAGGTTCTAAAGATCAATCGTACAAAGGCGTGACCTGACAACTCCACGTGTCAAACTCTGATAGGTTTTCGCCTAAAGCTGAATACGGAGCATTTAATGAACGTTGTATCTGCAACAGTTCCAGAATAGTGTTTTGTACCTTCCAGCTACTATGCCTCAACAGTGTCTTTGTACCTTCAGTCCTTATTGTCCCCTTTAGAAGTAGTATAAATAGAAGGCTCATGTGAGCTCTTCTGTTAAGCTTAATACCACGAAAATACACATATATCATTAAGCTTTGCACTTCTCACACACACCATTAACTGCAAATTTCTTGTTAATCCTTTGAAGTTCTTGGTGTTCTTAATATATATCAAATACAGTAATCTTGGAGATATTCATCTGTTCTTACATACTGTTTATTTGATATTGTGTGTTCTTCTACCTTACATTATCTTTCAGTTCTTAAATACGCTTCCGCACCATATCTAAATCTGAACTAACTGAAAGTTAAGATCATTGTTTAAGCAAAACGGGAACCAACAGAATTCTCCTTGGAAACAAAGTTAGCTTGAAAATCATCATCAAAATCTTTTTCAAAAGAAGAATTATCAAGATTAAACCACGTCTTTAAAGCAAATTCTTTTCTTTCTTTATCCAAAGCAATTTCTAAATCATATACTTCTTGAGAAAGTTCACTTATTTTCTCTTCAAAAGATTGTCTTTCATTTTCAAAAACAACTTTCTCATTTTCAAATTGTTCACGCTCAAGATTGAAAACTTTCTCAAAATCAGACATCTTTCTTTCAATTGTAATAGTATTTCTTTCTATTTCTAAAGCATTTTCCAACGTCTTCACGTTCTGAGAAAGTTCACTAATCTTTTCTTCTAAAAATTTGCTTTCCTTTGCAAAATTTGCTTTTTCACTTTCAAATTGATTATGCTCGGAGAGTAAAATTTGTTCAAGATCCGAAACTTTCTTTGAAAGATGGAAACACTTTTGATTAACTTTCTGTTTTTCATCAAAAGATTTCTTAAAAGAATCTGAAAACCTTTTAACTAAAGATTTTTTAAGAATGTCCTTTTCGGTTTCATACTTTTTCCCGAATTCAGAAGATAATTCCTTAACGCTATTTGTAAAAATAGATGTAAGAAAATCCTTTTCTAAATCAAATTTCACTCTTTGTTCTAGAATAGATTTTTCAAGTTCACAAATTCTTCGTTCTAGAATCAAAGGTGGAACATGTTTTTTTGCTTCTAAAGGTTTTTCACAATTTGGTTTAACAGCAAAGGTATCAAAATAGTTATTCGAAAGTGTTCCATTGGGATTCTTTTCGTATTTTTCATGCTCTCGAGTATAACAAAATGGAAGTTGCATTTTTGTTGTAGTTAATCTTTTCATGGCTTCCTTTTGTCTTATTTCTTTTTCGTTTGACCATTCGATAACAAATTCAGGAAAATATCTGGCAAATCTTAAGTATTTAAAATCATACAACGTTGGTAGAGATCTGCTTACTTTTGCCAAATATTTAGGATTTTCATAACCAAGTCCCCAATATTTGTTGAGAGAACTCACTAACCTTGGTTTGTTCATATGAATAGTTTGCTCAGTTTGATCTCTCAAATAAAGCTTCTTTTCCAAATCTTTAATTTTGTCTAAAAGCTATGTATTTTGAGTGTTAATATTTTTCAAAGAAACTTCACTCTCACTATACTTTTCTTCTAACTCTTGGATTTTCTTTGAAAGATCAGATATTTGAGAATCAGAAGTTTGCTTATCCTTATCAAGCTTTCCTTGTGGATCATCACTAACTTTTGAGTTGAACTCTAGTTCTTCAACCTTTCTTTCCAAAGCTTTAATTTTGTCTCGTGTACGAACATATAGTTGCATAAGACAATACATCTCGTCCTCTGAATTGAAATAAGGCATTGTTACCTGAAAAGATTAAAAATGATCGTTATTAGATACTTCGTGAGAAGTAGAATTATGCACACACGATTATCATAGAAAATTACGATTAAAGTCAGAAAAAATTTCAAATTCAAAATTTGAATAACAAATTATAAATTTGTCGTTCAAAAAGTAATTCCAAAAAATTAATGCGGAAAACTGGACTTTTAATCGGCAAACCTGCAAAAGATAAGAAAAATATATCAGTTATGAGCAAAAGCAGGTAAAAATTGATAAAATTGACAAGAAATGAAAATTTACGAAAAATTGGGACTAAAAATGGCAAAATACGAAACTAAAACAAAAAATAAGGACTAAAAGTGTAAAATACTAACACTTATAAAAGACAAGGAGTAAAAATGACAAAAATTGTAAACTCTAAACAACAGGGTCTAAAATGGAAATAAATTGAAACTTAAAACTAGAGGGACTAAAAATGTAAGAGACTCAAACATAAACTACAGGGACTGAAAAAGACAATACCTAAAACTATTTAACTGAACTATCAGAAAATCTAACTAAAGGACTAAAATTGTAAGAAACTTAACGAAAGAACTAACGAAACGTTAACAAACGATCCTAACTAACACTTAACAGAATAGGACTAAACATGAAACAAAAATTAACGAAACTAACTAAGAAACTAACAAACTAACGGAAAAAGGAATGAAATTGTAGCACATTTAACGGCCCACTAACGTACAGCCGTTAGTGCTGTTCATCATCCTTAACCTCGCGATCTGCATGATTTCTTCTTCGTTTTTCTTCGTCTTTTCACGTCGAAAGTGGATTATTTCTGCTTCTATACGATCTTAACACTCAAAAAAATGATTTTCTCAATTTGAATCATAGCATGCTCCGTTTAGATCGTGAAAATATTCGTCTCCGATGAATGTCGTTTTTCCGGCGAAATGATTTTCAGGCGACCCACGTTTCAGTCGATGAGAGTATTATGCGATCAGAAGATTGTCGGGCAACACTTGATCGATCAGAATAGTTCTCAGGTAAGCTTTATGCGATAACCAAGTTTTGATCGCACAAAAACGTTGAGCGATAACTTGATCGCACAAAAACTTTTTAGGCGAGAACTTGATCGTGCGATTACTATTCTGATCGCACAAGCAACGTGCGATCAAACATAAACGTGCGATCAATATGAACAATCAGCGTGCGAGAAGTATGAACATAAATGTTTTCCGTCAACTATTTTCCAGAAATCGGCGAGGAAATGCAGTTTCCGGCGATAGCTTTCAACAACTCAAAAAACTGATTTCTTGCTGTATTTCACGTCTGGAAAATGCTATACGATTGAAACAACAACAGTAAACAGATCTGTACTTAAAGAACAGCAAAAACTCTGGCAAAAACTCATCATTTCCGGCCAACCCATTTTTCCGGCGAGGTGCACTGTCGACTTTCAGACCTTATATAAAACTGATTTCTAATCGATTTTTGAATCTGAAACTTGGAACTTTCTCGAAAATTCAAGAAGAAATGATATGGGAAAGTTAAATCGATCTAAAAACATTCAAACAAACAAAAGTCAAGCACCACATCGAGGAACTTCTCATGAACATCGAAGAACATTCTGTCAATTTCTAGAAACTTAATCACAATGATTTGATGATATTTTCTATTCTGATTGAGTTAAGCTGATCGAAAACTAATAAAGAATTGATTTGAGAGGTTCAGACAGATCTAAACAACTTCAAACTTTGAAAATCAAGCTGAACAACTAAAAAAAATATCGAAGAACACTTGTAAACCACCTGTTGAATTTCAAAATTTTCAAACACAAGAATTTGATGTTTAAAATCAAATCTCTTTAAATGAAAATGTTTCAGATCACATACGATAATGATTTGTGAAAGCAAACTTTATCCAAAACACAATTAAAATCCAAATCCTTGAAGTTTTTCATGAAAATCTCAAAAATTAAAAATCTTTTCAATTTCTTCAAAAATTGACAAAAAATAGGAATCGATGCACAATTCGATCTGATTAGGCTCTGATACCACTTGTGAGTCCAATCTAATCAAGTAACAATTATAATATGAAAGAGATCTTCATTAGATGAGAGAAAAAATACAAGAATTGAGTTAGATCCACTTTCTCTCTCTAGACTCTCTCTCTAGAAAGTCACCCCTCTCTTACAACAATATCTCACGATCTAAGTCTTACACCAATTCCCTATTACAACTCACTATTTATACTCCTTGACTATTTCATTTACTAACGTTGAATTTGACCTTTACAAGACAATATTTTGACTTTGACTATGTCTTTGACTATTTACAAATACAATAAATCTTCAAGACATTTTTGCTCTAACACACCCAATATAGAGTGATCATGGAACTGAATTCAAAAACAGCTCCCTTGATAACTTTTTTGAAAGTAAGGGTATTTCTCACAGCTTTTCCTCGGTGAGAACACCACAACAAAATGGAGCCGTTGAAAGAAGAAACCGAACGATCATCGAAGCTGCTCGTTCAATGGTCAGCGATTCTCATCTCCCTACTCAATTATGGGCGGAAGTTGTAAATACTGCGTGCTTTACGCCGAATAGATCGATGATTGTCAAAAGATTCAACAAGACTGCCTATGAACTTTTTCATGGAATAAAGTCATCTATAAGTTTTCTTCACATCTTTGGTTGCCAGTACTTCATCTTAAACAACAAAGATGCTCTTGGAAAATTCGATCCCAAAGCTGACGACGGAATATTTCTTCGATATTCTTCTGTATCCAAAGCCTTTAGAGTCTTCAACAAGAGAAGACAGACTGTAGAAGAAACTATTCATGTCACCTTTGACGAATCCCGTTCAACGAACTGAAGACCCTCCACTGATAACGAATAACTCAATCAGTGGATGTTTTCTCATTATGGGGATTCAGAAACTGTTCCTAACCCTGACCCTCAGGTCAACACACCTACCGCTGATGAGGATCCTGTCATCATTCCCAACATGCAGACAAG
Organism: Saussurea involucrata; assembly: GCA_033807775.1. NCBI lineage: Eukaryota > Viridiplantae > Streptophyta > Magnoliopsida > Asterales > Asteraceae > Saussurea > Saussurea involucrata. The sequence continues at coordinate 49,002,952 of CM066317.1, read as the reverse complement.
TGAAGCCGATTCCTCATCTTGGGTCTCAGTTGTTCCAATCAATACTATGCTTGTTCCTGAACCAACATCTGATATTCCATCAACCTCTCAGCAATCAGTGAATGAAGTTTCATCTGTTCTGCCTATCATGCCTCTACTACCTGACGTCACTGAAGCTTCCTCCTCAGTGATTCCAGAAGTTCATGCTCTTGCTCAGCGATGGACTATAAATCACCCCGTAGATCAAATTCTTGGTGATCCAAACGCTGGTGTTCAGACTCGACGTAGTGCAGGTAACATTTGTCTTTATGTTAATTTGATTTCACTGATTGAACCAAAGAAGGTTCATGATGCCCTCAGAGATCCAACTGGGCCAGCGCTATGCAAGAAGAGCTGACTGAATTCGAAAGAAACAAGGTTTGGAATCTCGTTCCAAGACCATCTGACAAATCAGTGATAGGCACTAAATGGGTCTATCGCAACAAGTTAGATGAAGTTGGAACTGTAACCCGCAACAAAGCTCGTCTAGTTGCTCAGGGATACAGACAAGAGGAATGTATAGATTATGACGAAACCTTTGCCCCAGTGGCAAGACTAGAAGCTATTCGTCTATTTGTAGCATACGTTGTTCACAAAGACTTTAAGGTTTATCAAATGGATGTCAAGTCAACGTTTCTCAATGGAAAGCTGAATGAAGAAGTCTACGTTGAACAACCTCCAGGATTCCATGATCCTAAGCATCCAGGTTATGTCTACAAGTTGGATAAGTCACTCTATGGACTGAAACAAGCTCCACGTGCATGGTATGACACTCTTTAATCTTTTTTCCTTATCGAAAAATTTGAGCGTGATAAAATCGATAACACTCTATTTTTCAGGAAAGTAAACGGTCATATTATTCTTGTTCAAATATATGTCGATGACATTATATTTGGTTCTACTAACCCTGATTTATGTACTCGTTTTGCAAAAAGAATGAAATCTGAATATAAGATGAGTATGATGGGTGAGCTAACTTATTTCCTTGGACTCCAAATCAAGCAAAATGATAAGGGTACTTTTATCCACTAAGGTAAATATGTCAAATATATGCTGAAATTTTTTGATTTAACTCAAAGCTCAGCTATGAAAACCCCTATGGCACCGTTGCTGACACTTAACAAAGATCCTCCAGGGAAGCCTGTTAATGTCACTACGTACCGTGGGATGATCGGTTATCTTCTTTATCTTCATGTATGCTACTTATTTATGTGCATGATATCAATCAGAACCCAAAGAATCACATCTGATCGTTGTAAAGCGAATTTTCAGATATCTTAAGGGTACTCCCAACCTAGGTCTTTGGTATCCCAAAAACTCAGGGTTCGATCTAACTGTATATTCAGATAGTGACTTTGCAGGTTGCAAACTAGATAGAAAAAACACCACAGGAGGTTGTCAGCTCCTGGGTGGAAAGCTGGTGAGTTGGACAAATAAGAAACAAAGTTCAGTGTCCACCTCTACGGCTGAAGCTGAGTATGTAGCCGCTGAAAGTTGTTGTGCTCAGGTCTTATGGATGAAAAATCAACTATTAGACTATGACCTTCAGCTCTCCAAAATTCCAATCTATTACGATAGCACTAGTGCCATCGCTATAGCAAATAATCCAGTGCTACACTCCAAGACCAAACACATCGAGATCAGGTATCACTTTATCAGAGATCATATAATGAATGGTGATATAGAACTTCACTTTATTCCAACTGACTTTTAGTTAGCTAATCTTTTCACCAAACCTCTTGATAAGACAAGATTCAACTTTCTCATCAGGGAGTTTGGCATGCTGAACCTTGAAGAATAATTCTTCAGTGGTAACGCATTCGATCAGTGATAAAGGAAATTCTATCTCCTTATTTATCATCTAATCTCTGAACAAAATGATTCGCTGATACTAAGGTATATTTTTCTATTCCTTACGCTGAAGTTTACTTCAGTATGTTGTTTTTCAAAAAATTGGTCGCTGATATTTAAAAAAATATTCAGTGCGCTCTTAAAAATACAAAATCATCACTGAGATTTTCTTTTTTCAGTGTTTCTTCATCTAAAATGTCCCTGAACCATTCAGGGAGGCTTTTTGGAAATGAAAAGACAGTTGTGACGTAATCAAAACGGATAACTTATGGCACGCCTTTTCTCTGACACGTTCGTCTGTTTGAATTGTTGACCAATAAGCTTTGTGGGACGTGTTCTGAAAGTGCAGGATCTATTCTTACTTTCCAAAGTCATCAAAGTAATTGCTCTTTTGTCAATAGCATGCCTATTTTTCTGTTCAGCAGTGTATTGGGAATAATTCTTCTTTACTCTGGTCGCTGGAATTTCTGGAGTTGTCTCTGTAGCAGGGGTTGCGGCGACATCGATATATACTTCGATTGGACCTTCTCGTATAGAAATCATAAGATTTTCATCGATGTTGTCAAGGAATTGGATCATACGAGTTTTCCATTGCTGATACTCTTCTGGTATAAGAACAGGCGGTTTGGTTTCGGATCCCATGGCTAGATATTCTTTAGAAGACATGATTGTAAGAAAATTCAACAGAAGGACAAATTCGATTTTCTTGATCGAAAAGTAGCAGGTAATTCAAGAATTGCTAAGAATTCAAGAACTAGCCCTAGCAGCGGAATCGAATTTTGAATGAATCAAGAAATCTTCAAGAAATTGATCAATCGATCTTCGCAATCACAATCTTGAACGAATTTGTTTGTTGATTGGCTCTGATACCAATTGAAAGTGCAGGATCTATTCTTACAATCAATATAGAAAGAAGTAATTGAGAAATTGTATGATCAAGCCCAATTGTATTCAATGATGCACAGAATTACAGATCTAAGAGAGAGATCACCTCAAAGATTACAAGGAAAGAATACAAGTAATATGGAAAATCAATCAGTTAGCAACGTAGTGCTAACCACTCTATTTATACTGCAACAAACATCTTAAAGCTACAGTACAAATAAGAAAGACTAATAAGAACATAACACGTGTCCTAATTAGTTTACACATTACTAAATAACGAAACTCGTCATAAGTTCTGAACAGGTAGTTCAGAACTTCTGAACATTCTTCTGATCACGCTTCTCAGAACTTCTGACTTCTCTTTCTCAGATCTCTGACTCTTCTTCTCAGAACTTCTGACTCTTCTTCTCAGAACTTCTGAACCTTCTTATCAGATCTTCAACACTTGGTTTATTGACAAAACTTCAGATCTAACATGTTCGTGTCATGATGAGTAAACGTTTCCCGCTCATCACTTCCTCTCTCTTCTTCGCCCCACTTCTTCTACTTCAGTGGCTACTTCTACAGCGGTAACACCCACCGCTGATACCCAGTCCACTACCACCTCCTCCCTGAAAAAAGGAAACATTCTTCAACCCATCATGGCATCCATAAGTCTAAGAAACCCTTAAAGAAGCAACCCAAGCCTTCTCAGGCTCAAGACTCCACATTGGCCTCTTCACAGGCAATGATGGATGATTTCGTGGTTCACTCCACCACTTCTGCTGAAGCCACCCCTTCTATAACCGTTTCAGAGACTCAGTTCTCTTAGACTTTCTTGGATGAGACCCCAACATCCTCAGCGCCTCAAAGCACTGCAGAGGTCATTCCCAACGTCTCCAACGATGAAGCTGCAACAACTCCACCTTTCTCAGCCTTTGCTTCTACCTCCACTTCTTTCATCTACAACATCGCACCAACAATGCCATCATTTTTTCCATTGATGGACACTAGAGTTGCGACGTTGCAAAATATTTTATGCAGAAATGCTGCAGGACCTGTAGGATCCTCGACAACAATCCCTGCTCATTCTTTCGAGGATGACATAGAGCATTGGAGCGGAACTCAATACTTCGACACCTTCTCCAATCCTGAACCTACAGGTATCCAAACACCATCCACATCCCTCTCTGCACCCCTAACTTCTGAGCTTTCGTAAGCTCACAAGTTATTTTCTGTTACAGGTCCTAATCTGGGGACTATCAGCACATCCCTCAAGAACATCGTTGACAAAGTGGACTCCCTATCCACCAACATCACCAACAACACCGCAACAATTTTAATATAATTTTAAATCCTAATTAATACCGTAACCGACGAATGTTGAAGGTATTTTAATGATTAGTTGAATTTTCATAATGTATCATGATCTAAATATATGAGTCAAACGAGACGTAGATCACTAGTTTACTATATGACGAAGTGATCATGGTAGTGAATGTGTTGATTCACTAAGTAAGAATAAGAGAATGTTATCGGCTTCTAACTTTTAAAAGTATGTATGTCCACGAGAAAGAAAGTAAAGACACAAAGAAAGGTTGAATATCTTGAAATGTGGGGATGTCTTGCCAAAGGAATGAAAATCGGTACGAAGATGGTTGGTATTTGCATTGGCTATACAACATAGTAATGTTATTGATTCCTTGCTTATGAATCTGAAATCAAATAATGATTTGATGCAAATCCAATAATTTTGGATCAAATTCATCAACTAACAACCTCTAGAGATTGTTGATGAAAATAAAAGTGCCAAATCAATGAGTAAAAGGTTGCAAACTTGTAGTATCAAGTGTATGACCTAAATGAGACTCTAATACAAGGGTATCCAAAAGTTTGACCAAGTCATGAACGAGTGTGATGATATACTTATCGTTAAAGACGGCTAAGGGAATGAAAAGTGAAATAGAACAACTAGGATCCTAGAAATTGGATGCCTACGGTTGTCACTAATAAAAAAATTGACATAAGCACATTGGTGGTGACAAGAACCCTCATGTATAGTGCATTGACAATTACATATGGCCAATGTTATTGTAAATTCACCGATACATGTATGTGTTCTTGATATAACCTAAACATATTGACTAGTGCAATATAAATGTTAAATGCCATATGTGGTGAATATAGCCAACATGTCTATTGATGATAGAGACGAATACATCTTTCAAGGAGAATTTTCAAGAGATGTGATAAGCTTGATACAAGCTTAATCAGACTCAACTTATACTAAATAGATTGAGTAAATACTCAAACAGTTCGAGTCATGAGATGTGTAAGGCAAACTCGTGAGTACAAATTGTCTTATTTGTATATCTAAGAAATGATGAAGGGTTAGCCATTCATATCGGATTTCATATTATAAAGACTCCAAGCAACCGTTTGGTTTGTGATCACACATGGAGAGACAATATAATTTGGAAATCCTTAAAACACATGGTTAGCTATTGTTGGGAACTGAAGATTTGCCAAGTATGGTTAGTACTGCCAGAACAACAATACTACTGCCAGAGCAAGGTTAGTACTACAAGTAAAAGTTAATGCTGCTGGAACAATGTTAGTACTGCTTGTGCATAACGATGTTAATGCTGCTTGTGATCATAATTATGGAATGCGAGAATGTTGGAGATAAAGATGGAATGATTGAAGATAAGCATGAAAGAATATTCTGAAGATCAATTTTGTTTTGATAGTTATCTTGTAATTATTTAGTATAAATAGATTTTGATAGATAGCTATTCGGAGAGAGTTTTTAGAATTCGTTTTTGTTTTAGAGAGAAATAACCTCAAGGTATAGAACCCTATTTCTAGAGAAGTAAAAGTCGTCTTGTTGAGCCTGTTCAACAAGATTGAGGTTTGGTTGTAAACTTGTGAGTTGAAGTATTGAATACAAACAGATTGTGTTTTCTGATTAGTTGTTCATTGAGTGTGTTTGAATTAAAGTTCTATTCCGCAAGATTCTTTAATTCTGATTTCTAAGTATAATTATTCTTGTTTGGAATCGATCCTGACAAGTGGTATCAGAGCTTGGTTTCTTAGAAATCTACAATCATTATGGACAACACAGTTGAATCAAACAGTACTCTTGTTTCAAAGGTTCCCATGCTCAGGCCTAATGAGTTTGACATGTGGAAGATTAGAATCAAGCAGTATATTTTGCTTACTGATTATTCCATCTGGGATATTATAGAGAATGGTCCATGTGCTGAAGGAAGGGTTGGACCAGATGGCAAAAGACCCCCTCCAAAGACTGATGCAGAAAGAAAGGTTAGACAAACAGAGATGAAAGCCTTAAGCACTCTGCTTTTGGCTATTCCCAATGAGTATCAGCACCAATTTCATCACTGCACTGATGCTCAGATTTTATGGAATGCATTGGAAAAGAGATTCACTGGTACCAAGAGCACCAAGAGGAACCAGAAGGCAATTCTTAAGCAACAATATGAAAATTTTACTTCTACAAAGAATGAGTCTATGACTCAAACTTTTGATAGATTTAATAAGTTGATTGGAGAATTGGTTACAGTTGGAGTTCGTATGGAGGCTGATGATGTAAACAGGAAGTTTCTAAGATCATTAGGTGAGGAATGGACAATGTATACTGTGTCTTTCAGACAGAATGACCAGTTAGAAGATAAAGAGCTTGATGATCTTTACAATGATCTTAGGATATTTGAAGCAGAGGTTGAAGCCAAGAAGAAGCCCTCAGGATATGTGTTTAATGTTGCACTCCTATCAGCATCAACTGATTCTACTGCTAACCCTGAATCAGTTTGTACTGCTGGTGGAGTCAATCAGGAGAAGGCCAATGATTCTGTACTAGAAGCTTTCTTTTCTAGTCATGTTAACTCCTCATTAATTAATGATGACTTAGAACAGATTAATGCTGATGATCTTGAGGAGATGGATATCAAGTGGCAGATGGCTATGCTTTCTATGAGGGTGAAGAAGTTTTATAAAGAGGACTGGGAGAAACAACTTTTCCCAAAGAAGAGAAGATGGTGCTGGGTTTGACAAGTTTAAGGTGGAATGCTACAAGTGTCATAAGATGGGACACTTTGCCAGAGAATGCAGAGGTGGAGTATCTCAAAACAACCATCAACAAGCTCAGACTGGAAGCTTCAACCAGAACAGAAACTCTGTTCAAGCCCTTGTTTCTCAACAAGGAATGGGATTTGATTGGAGTGATCAAGCAGAAGAGGCAATTCAGAATCATGCACTCATGGCAGAAGTCTCAGATCTTCCTACTGAGGTAAAATCTAATCTCTGTTCTCAAGCTTGTATAGACATTGTGAAAAAGTATAGAGATCACAACCAGGGAATGTGTGATGACCTTAAGAGATTAGAAAAGGATAGAAGAGATTATGTAGTGATTGTTGAGAGGTTTGAAGAACAAATTAAGGCGTTTCAAGCCAATGAACTTCAACACTCATATGATACAAACTACTGGAAGTGGGAAAAGAATGGTCTGGAGTTCCAACTGAAAGAGTCTAGGGAGGAATGTGAGAAATTAAAAGGAGAACTTGAGAAAGTAAAACTTGATGTTGAAAAGTTTTCATGTGCTTCTAAAGTCATGGACACCATAATAAATGCTCAAATCCACAGTAAGATGAAACCAGGCCTAGGGTACAATGCCACACCCCCACCCTACAACAACACATACATCCCTCCTAGGTCAGACCTGTTAGAAACCAAGGATAGGAAGGACTTACCTGAAGGAGCTACTAAAGTAGATCCATTATATGAAGTTGTTGTTGAGGATAAAACTGAAAAAGAAGAGTCTAAGAAAAGGAACAAGAATGTCAGTGGTGAGATCCCCTTAGAGAATTACATCAAGACTAATGAGGAAGGTGGAAGTCCCTGGGATAAGAACAATGAGATGAAAAGATCTGAAAAAGGAAAGGGAGTTCATTATACACAGACCACTGTTGTGAATTCCAATACTTGTGAACATTGTTCTTGCAAGAATTCTCAAAAGAATGAACCCCAAAAACATGATAAAAATAGGGGAAATCAAAGAAACTGGAATAATCAGTGGGCTCAAAAACAAGGAGTTGATCTGCAAAGGATTAACAGACCAAAACCTTGTTTTATCTGTGGCAAATTGAATCACCTTGCCAAACACTGTTATTTCAATCCTATTAACCAAAGGATAAATTTTCAAAGAACTTTTCAAAAATCAAATGGTTATAGGAAGCCTGTAAGAAACCATGTGGCTAAGAAACAAGCTAAATCCAAAAGCCACATGAGGAAAAAGACTAAAAAAGAATGTGTCACAATGTGGGTTCCTAAAAGCACTAGTGTTAGTACTGCTGCCTCAGATAGTACTGCTGCTAGCAGTGTTGGTGCTTCTAACACTGTTAGTACTGCTAACACTGTTAGTACTTCTTCTAAAGATAATACTGCTTCTAGTGTTTGTGCTGCTAGACCAATCATCTTTACAAAGTACTCCAGTACTGAAGTTCCTCAGGTTGAAAAACTTATCCAAACTGAATGTAAGTACTTTGATGAGCAAGGGAGACCCAAGACCACTTTGGCTTGGGTTCCCAATAAAAACTAATTGATTTATCTTATGTGCAGGGCAACCAACAGCTCAAGGGGAAGAGCATCTGGCATGTTGATAGTGGTTACTCCAGGCACATGACAGGTAACATGGCCTGCCTCAAGAATTTCAAAAGAATTGATGGAGGACATGTTGCTTTTGGGAATAATCCTGCAGGAGGTAAGATAAGTGGTAAAGGTGATGTATCAAAAGACTCAGATTGACAAGTGCTGAAAAGTGCATAGTTACTACTGCCAGTGCATAGTTACTACTGCCAGTGCATAGTTACTACTGCCAGTGCATAGTTACTACTGCTAGTACATAGTTAATACTGCTTCGTACTTAATACTGCATGTGTCGTTAATACTGCTTTAAAAGAAAAATTAGGGCTAATACTGCTATAAATACCTCTTTCAGCCCGCCAAAGTTCATAACGTCTCTTTGAATTCTATTCATCTCTCTCTCTTTCTAACTATTCTCTCCCAAGAATCTCTGTTTTCTGTCAAGAATCCTCAGGTACAATGGAGTTTATCGACGAACACAACGAGATTGCCATGCTCCAGAAGCCAAAACAGTCCGCATGTTTTCACGACATTGTGGATTTCCTCAAGTACACGCATATATCCTATGCCCTAACGGTGACCCCGACAATCTACACCGAGCATCAAAAGCAGTTCTGGGAAAATGCCACCGTGGTGTCTGAAGATGGGCAGAAAATCATCAAAACAAGGGTGTGTGACAAACCCTTGAATGTTACAGAGGAGCTTATTCGCATCACTCTTCGATTGGATGATGCCTCAGGTATGACGTCTATTCCTAATGATGATCTATACTCAAATTTAACGAGAATGGGGTATGAAGGTCCCATTGGAATCTTTAAGTTTTTCAAGTCTAAATTTTCTACACAATGGCGATTCTTTGTTCATACCTTAATGAATTGCATTTCAAAGAAAACTACTGGATGGAGTGAGTTTAGCAGTACCATTGCTTATGCCCTGGTCTGCTTGGCCACTGCCAGTAAGTTTAATTTTTCACAAATGATTTTCAATGATCTTGTGTCAAACCTGGAATCCAAAAAGAGTTTTTATATGTACCCAAGGTTTGTCCAAGCAGTGATTACTCAGGAATTGACGGATTTGCCTCAATTTACTGAGGTATATGTACCTAAACCCCCTAAAGGAAAGGTCTTCTCAAATATGAGAAGAACTTCCAGGGACTCGGAAGGAGTTGACACTCCATTGTTCTCTACAATGATGGGTGTGTCCCACACACAAGAAGGTATGGCATCAGGGTCAAGGCCCTCATTAGACCAACCCACTGATAGCCAAACCCCACCTTCAATCACCAAAGAAATTCCTCAGTCCATTCTTCAAAGACCCACTCCTCTCATAACCAAAAAGTTTACAAGAAGAATGGTACACAATGCTCCTTCCCTTGATGTACCTCCTACAAGCCCAAAGCCTTTAAGCCCTCTATTGGAGCATTCTCCAATAGAGAATATCGAAAGGGAAACCACAGGGGTGTCTCCCAACCCCAAGAAGGTGCTCACTAAGGAGAAGGTTGAGCATGTGAGTAGCAAGGCTGCCACTACTTCTGCTAGCACAGAGAAGGACAGTGGTAACATAACTAAGACCTTCCTCACGGCAACTCAGAATGAGAAATCATTCAGAGGTCCCAGGTGCCAAGAAACCACGGGGGTAGGCAGTGCTTTTGCTAGGCAAAAGACACCTACTAAAATTTCCAGTGATCCTTTAAAGGAAGTAAAAACTCCAAAACAAGGTGAGGATAGATATACATATGAGGAATTGATGGAAACCATTGCCAATATCAACACAGATGTTGTAAGTCAGCAAAAGGAGATAGATGGACTCAAGAAAGTGGTCCTATATCAACAAACACAGCTTGAGAAGCATAAGAAGCTGATTACAAAGTTGATGCACAGGAAGAAGAAAGCTCGGTATGTTCTTAAAAGAAGAAGCCCCAACAATGATGCTCCCAAAAAGGGGGAGTCAGAAGCTGAATTCAACATGGAGAGTGCACAGGAAAAGGGGGAGAATGAGTGTGTTGAAGAAATTGCAAAAGAAGCAGAAACTGATCATGCAGCAGAAAAGGTTAATGCTGCTGAAATTCAGAAAGAAGCAGAAACTAAACCAACAGCAGAAACGGTTAATGCTGATGAAAGTCAAAAAGCAGAAGTGGCAGAAACCATTCCAGAGGCAGCAGAAACAAAAGAAGCAGAAGAAACCATGCAAGAAGCAGTATCTACAAAGGAAGAAGCAGCAGAAACAAAGGAAGCAACAGAAACTAAAATGCCTACTTTGGAAGAAGTTGAAGTTGCAGAGGCTTTGATTAAAGCCAAACATGACACTCCTAAAAAGCAAGAAGAAACCCTGGGTGAAAAGCTGGTGTCACTGAAAAGAACAAGAACCAAGTCTATAGCTACCAAGAGGAAAGTTGTCAAGAAACCTAGGGTAGAACCAGTGGTAGAAGAAGAAAAAGAAGAGGACGTTCCAGAAAAGAAAGATGATACAAAGGTTGTTGAAGAAGAAGTAGCAACTCCATCAGGTCAACCAAGTAATGCTCAATGTGATATGTATATCACTATGGTTGATACTGATCCAATCAAAGTTGACCCATTATCTTCCATGCCTCCTGAGATCATCTTCTGGGATACCGTGGTAGATCAGAGAAAGGAGTACATTAGAGTCAAAAGAGCAGATGGGAAGTATGAGGTCTGTTCTACATGGGGAAGACTTATCAGAATGTGCTCTAGATCTGACGTAGAGGAGATGTACAAGGTTGGAATGAAGCTGTATGGAAATATGCTGAATGAGAAAGGGATGTCTATCACCAAATTGGTTCTTGAATACCTGTGCCTAATGTTCAAACCAGAAGCAGTTCAGTATATGATAGAAAGAAATTTTCAAGCCATTACCAACTGGATGCTCATTGAAAAATGTGGAGTGTATGTCATCACACTTGACTATACATATCATGAGTATTATTTGGTGGATGTTGCATACAAGCACAGCAAGAAAAGGTTGAATGGAATGCTACATGCTAAGTTGGCTTGCAACAAGGATTCTGAAATGGGAAGATACTTGGTGAGAAAGATTATCAATCAAAGCCTGGGTTTGAATCCTCATTTATGTGTTCATGATTAGGTTTTGGAAGCATCATCTGAAGAACTTGACTTCTCAACCTAAAAAGTCAAGTTAGGGGGAGATTGTTGGGAACTGAAGATTTGCCAAGTATGGTTAGTACTGCCAGAACAACAATACTACTACCAGAGCAAGGTTAGTACTACAAGTAAAAGTTAATGCTGCTGGAACAATGTTAGTACTGCTTGTGCATAACGATGTTAATGCTGCTTGTGATCATAATTATGGAATGCGAGAATGTTGGAGATAAAGATGGAATGATTGAAGATAAGCATGAAAGAATATTCTGAAGATCAATTTTGTTTTGATAGTTATCTTGTAATTATTTAGTATAAATAGATTTTGATAGATAGCTATTCGGAGAGAGTTTTTAGAATTCGTTTTTGTTTTAGAGAGAATTAACCTCAAGGTATAGAACCCTATTTCTAGAGAAGTAGAAGTCGTCTTGTTGAGCCTGTTCAACAAGATTGAGGTTTGGTTGTAAACTTGTGAGTTGAAGTATTGAATACAAAAAGATTGTGTTTTCTGATTAGTTGTTCATTGAGTGTGTTTGAATTAAAGTTCTATTCCGCAAGATTCTTTAATTCTGATTTCTAAGTATAATTATTCTTGTTTGGAATCGATCCTGACAGCTATGGAGTTTGTTCTCATAGCTATGAGAAAGTATGGAGAAGCACCTGAATTGCTAGATTATAAGAGGATGTAACCTCGTACGACTAATACTCTCAACTAAGGTTATCTTTGTTGACTAAGTTAAGTCAAAGGTTAACACTGCGGATCCGCTAACAAAATTGTGAAAATGGAGAGTTGATGAGTAAGTCGTTTAAAGGGAATGTGATTGAAGCCCATGGAAACGTTTGTGCAAAGGAAACCCGACCTAGCTGACTGGAGATCCCAAGATCTAGGTTCAACGGGACAACCTAATTGTATAAACTAAGTCAGATCACTGTGGGGGTAACCCCTATCCATTCCTTTGATAAACGGTGAGTGGTTTTACGCTAAGCATATGGCTTTTAATGATCAAAGTGAGATCACCTATGTGAGAAGAAGTGGGGTCGCTTCTAAGGGATTTATGGGGGCTTAATTCCTAACAGTTATTGCAGAACCAGGCAAGTGTTCATGACCATAACGAGCACATCAATGAGGACTTTACTATGTCAAGAAGAGTCTTGTGTGAAGTGTGTTAATGTTTACACAAGCGGCATAACAGTTCAAGGACATCATGTCTACTGATCCGCTAGTAGACTAGATATACTTCATAAGGGAAGGGTCAAAGGCTAACGCCTACCTAACCTTTGCAGGATTCTGACATTGAACTTGAGTATCGTGATTTCTGAGACGTCTATGATAATTTCCATTCATGTAGGGGATTGTTGGAAAATTAATTAATATATTAATTTTAAATTGAATGGAAATTAAGGATAAGTCTATTAACCTTCTATATGCTTCGGTTATAATCGATGGAATTTTGTTCCATTATGGTGACCTTTAATCTTCCGTAGGTTACACATATGTTTCATATATAAAAAACAAAATATTCAGTTCTAAAATACACGAAACACAAGAAACAGATAATACAGTGAAAACCGAGTAAATAGATTCTCAAGTTCAGGCATGAAGGTGAAGTCCGGCAGAACTCGATTATGTTTAGAGTCGTTGTATCCTGGGAAATCGACGTCCCGGTTGGGGACGAATCGGTTTTAAGGAAACCGTGTTCAACACGGGCCTCAACTTAATACTCCGGTTTGTTTCCAACTTTCTTTAATTTAATTTTAATTTAGTTATGGTGAAACGATTTTCCTACATTTATACCCTCTTGGGGTATTTACAATTTTAGCCCATAACTTTAAGACAATTACACGTTTTACCCCAACAAGTAGAAATGGAAAAGCCTACACTAGAGGATACGGTGTATTGACTAATGGTGTTACAACCTTCATAAGAGTGGATTACGTGGCAGGACTAACGATGTGATAAAGATTTTTCAGTGCTTCTCCAAAAGAGCCTGTACTGTCAGTGATAAAAGTGGAAAACATGCTCTCACTGTTTTTTGCATGGAAAATGTCTATGTAATCGGTACAGGCTCTTCCAACACTGAAAATATTTGCTTCCTTTGTAAAGCCTCTTTAGATGTCAATAGTATATGGCACAAAAGGCTCTCTCATCTGAATTTCAAGACGTTGAATGATCTTTCAAAGAAAAAACTTGTCACTGGCTTGCCTCAACACTCATATGCTAAGGAATCTCTATATCCATCATGTCAGAAATGAAAGCAAACTAAAGAATGTATTAAATAAAAACAAGTCTCTTCAGTGATTACTCCTCTTCATTTACTCCATATGCATATGTTTAGCCCTGTCAACATTCAATCCGTCGCTGGAAAGAAACATACACTAGTAATAGTGGATGAATTCTCAACATACACCTGGGTGATGTTTCCCAGATTCAATAGTGACACCCTAGAAGAAATCATTTCCTTCATTATAAAAATGGAAGTAAGGAACAACATGAAAGTTCGCTCAATAAGGAGTGATCATGGTACTGAATTCAAAAACAATATCCTTGATAACATCTTTGAAAGAAAGGGAATTTCTAACAATTTCTCAGCTGTGAGAACACCACAGCAAAATAAAGTCCCTAAAAGAAGAAATTGAACCATCATTAAAGATGCTCGATCTATGCTCACTGAATCTCATCTACCAACCTAATTCTGGGTTGAAGCTGTCAACACTGCATGTTTTACTCAAAATCAATCGTTGATTGTCTGGTGATTCAAGAAAACATCTTAAGAACTTTTCCATGGAAGGAAGCCAACTCTCAGCTTTCTTAATATCTTTGGTTGTCATTGCTACATTTTAAATGACAAAGATAACCTTGGAAAGTCCGATCCCAAACCTAACGATGGTATTTTCCGTGGATACTCCTCAGTTTCCAAAGCCTTCAGAGCGTTCAACAGAATAAGACAATCCGTTGAAGAAACCATTCATGTCACCTTTGATGAATCCCGTTCAGCAAATTGAATACCTATTATTGACAACGAGGAGCTAAATCTAAATACGTTCTCTAACATCGATGAACTTGAAGCATCTTTCAGCAACAATCCTCAAACTGAACCACATAATGTTGATGATGATCTTGTCATCATTTCTAGCATGCAAATAAGTGAGGTGAATCTACTTCATGGATTTCATCTACTTCTGTAAGCACATTACCTCCCTCTTAACCTTTAAATATTGAGTCTTCATCAACCTATGAGCAACCATCAGTAAATGAAGTTCATTCTGAACCTCACTAACTGATAGTTGATGAACCAAATGTTGAAGTCTCTTCTTCAACGCCTGAACCTCAACCTCACATATCTTCATATATGAATCATCAGCTACCCGCTCAGATATGGACAAAGAGTCACCCACTTGATCAAATTCTTGGTTATTCGAACGCAAGTATTCAGGCTCGACGGGGTTCCGGTAATATATGTCTCTTTGTAAACTTCATTTCTCTTCTCGAACCTAAGAAAACTGATGAAGCTCTTCAAGATCCTAATTAGGTCAGTGTTATGAAAGAAAAGTTGATTGAGTTCGAAAGAAAAAAAGTATGGAATCCCGTACCCCGTCCATCTGGCAGGACTGTTATAGGCACCAAATGGGTGTATCGTAACAAGATGGATGAACATGGTACTATGACCCGTAACATGTCTAGACTTGTTTTTTAGGGATACAGAAAAGAGTAATGCATAGATTATGATGAAACCTTTGCCCCTATAGCTAGGCTCGAAGACTTCAACGTATTTCAGATGGATCTAAAATCAAATGGAAAGATGAGTTAAGAAGTCCATGTCGAACAACCTCTAGGGCTTCTCGGACCTTAAGCATCCAGGTTATGTCTGTAAACTGAATAAGGCTCTCTATTGGTTAAAACAAGTTCCTCGTGCTTGGTACGATACCCTCTCGGATTTTCTAATCGCTGAAAAGTTTGAATGTGGAAAGATTGATAGTACCCTCTTCCTTAGAAAAACCAAGGGACATATCATTCTTGTTCAGATATATGTTGATGATATCATATCTGGATCCACGAACCCTTCGTCGGCTCGCTAAACGCATGAAGAAGAAATATAAAATGAGTGTGATGGGAAAACTGACATATATTTTTGGTCTTCAGATTAAGCAATTTGAGAAAGGTATATTCATAAGCCAGGGTAAGTACGTTAATGATATGTTGAAGAAATTTGATCTTACCCAATGTTCAGCTATAAAAACTCCTATGGCTCCTACGCTAATATTGAACTAGGATCCCGATGGGAAACCTGTGAATGTCACTGCCTATAAAGGAATGATCGGCTCACTGATGTATCTTATAGTTAGTCAACCTGATATCATGTATCCACTTGCCTTTGTGCATGATATCAAGGAATCTTATCTGATCGCAGGTAAGCGAATTTTTAGATATCTGAAGGGTACACCCAACCTATGTCTTTGGTATCCCAAAGACTTAGGGTTCAATCTAAATACCTATTCAGATATTGATTTTGTAGGACACAAGCAGGATAGAAAAAATGACCACTGAAGGTTGTCAGCTTCTACGTGGAAAGTTGGTGAGCTAGACAAGTAAGAAGCAAAACTTAATGTCCACATCAACTGCTAAAGCTTAGTATGTAGTCGCTGGTAGTTGTTGTGCTAAGGTATTGTGGATGAGAAATCAACTTGTTAACTATGACCTTCAGTTTCCAAGATTCGTATCTGTTGTGACAGCACAAGTGCTATTGCAATAGCTAACAATTCAGTGCTTCACTCAAAAACTAAACACATTGAGTTCAAATATCATTTTATTAGAGATCACGTTATGTAGAGACATTGAACTTCACTCCACTCCACTAAATACCAAGTAGCTGCTATTTTTACGAAACCTCTTGATAAACAAGATTCAATATCTTGATCAGCTAACTTAGTGGAATGTTGAACCTTGAATATTAATTCTTCATAATTAACCACAACTTAGTGATATGAACAAATGCTTCAGTTTCTTTTATTCATTCTGTGAACTCTTACTAAAATAATATCTTACTCCCAATATATGATCTCTTATATCACCTCATTGATTAAAACTGAAAAGGAAACCACTTAACTTTTCTTCAAGTGATTAAAAGTTTTTTCAAAGAAAACATGATCACTAACTTTAAACATCAGAGATACGTTTTACAATCTAAAAATAAATCATTGAATCTCTTTTAGGTGATTAAAATTTTCTTCAAGGAAAATGAAAAGTCATTTTAAATTTATGACGTCATTTTGGATAACCGTTGGCACACGTTCTCTGACACACGACGCCCCTTCTCATTCCTTGTCCAATCACACGCCTATGGCGTGTCTTGGTCATCGTGACCCTTTCGTTTCTCTTTCCTCTCTCTCATATAAATTCGATTACATTTCCATATTCAAACTTTATCCACACAAAACCTTTCAGAGCAAAAAAAGCAATTTCTCTCTCACCAAGAACACCATTTGTTAATGCAATTATATTGTAATCAATGTCTTATTTATTTAAGCATGTAGCTAGTTATTAGTTTGACTTTGACTTTATGTCTAGGGTATAAATACCCTTAGAACTCTTTGTTTTACAACCTTTTGCCTAATTGAGAGATATCAGAGTTCTTATTTCTCTCTGTGTGAAATGCTTTTTGTCTTTGATTGATCCTGTCACTTTCAATTGGTATCAGAGCAGGATCTTAGATTCAGAGAGTGTTTCTGTGATCATACACAAATTTTTGTGCAGATCTTCAAGAAAATTTGATTGATTTCTTGATTTATTTTTCAAGAAATCTCGTTTTCTTGAGATTTTTTTCAAAAATTTTTGTTTGTGATCGAATTGCTTCAAATTTGGTATCAATAGATTCGTGATCTGATGTGGAACGTGATTAAAGAAGGGTTCGAAGGCCAATTTCATCGATTTAAGGTTCAATTTTGAAGATTTGAGAATTTTTTGGGTTTTGAACTCGAGATACTGTTCGATCTACAAGGATAGCTTTTCAGACGTTTTAAGTGATTGTTGTGTGAAGAAAGTACTATCAGACTGATTTTTCGAGCATTTCTGTGAAATTTCGTGCAGAGATATTCATATTTCAGACGTTTTTGAGGATTTTTGTGAACTTTTCGCAAGATCTGTGGTTTTCGCAAGAGTCATCGTGGTTTTCGCAAGACTCATAGAACTTTTCGCAAGTTCATCATCTTTTGAAGGTTTTCAGATTCCAAGTGGAGTTTTCGCATCCTAAAGACACGAGAACAGGAACTTTTCGCAAGCTTCCTTCACGAGAACAGGAACTCTTCGCAACCCACAGTCGCGCAAACCTCTCTTCAAGAATTCCCAAGTCAACTCTTCGCAACCATCTAACTTTTCGCAACCGTTGCTTGCGAAAACCTTGACTTTTCGTTTATTCAGCTTACGAATACTGGTAGTTTTCGTAACAGTTGCTTGCGAAAACTGACACTTGGTCGATTTTGTTTACTGTTCATCTGACCCAACTTTCTTCCATTTTCTGATTTTTTCGAATCTGTATTTTTTCTACCCAAAACATACTGTTTACAATGGCTAATCAAGATATGTTGTTCAAAAACGACATCATGATGACTTTGGGCTCGAATACACGACCATCGGTGCTTCTTAATGAACGTGAGTTCCCACAATGGCGTGATCGTTTTATCAATTTCATCGAATCCCAAAACAACGGCGCTAACATAATGAAGTCCCTAATGGAAGGACCATTTGTCAAGCCATATATCGAGGTCCCGGCGACTGCCACAACTCCGGCTACCCGTGAACTGAAAAATCCAGACGATTATACTACGGAGGAAGTCTCTCGACTCCTAGGAGATAAAGATGCTAAGTCGTATTTGATTCTTTCTCTACCTAACTACATCTACAATAGGATTGATTGTTACCGGAATAATGTTACGTTGATGTGGGCTCAGTTAGAGAAAATTATGTTGGGTTCAGCGGTTTCTACCCAGTTACGCCAAACTCGATACATGAACAATTTTGAGGGATTCAAGGCAATGGAAAATGAGTCGTTGAAGAGCGTTTTTGACAGATTTTGGGGAGTCATCAATGATCTGTACAAGATCAAGGTTGTTAAGACAGAGTTGAAAATAAATCTGAAGTTTCTGAATTCTCTCCAGTATGAATGGAGTAAGACTTGTCATAGGCTGAGGAACGATGTTGGTATATCCACAATGCAGATTTAGGAATTATATGAGTTACTTATGGTTGATGAGGATTTGGTAAAGGCAAAGAAGGATAAGATGAATAGAAAGGCCAAGGGTAAGACTGAGGATCCGATTGCTTTGTTAGCAAAGCAACTTGCAGAAAAGTCGTTGTTAGAGAATGCGTTTGATGGAAATGTAGAAGATGACGGAGAGGAACTTGAGAAAGCAATGATTTTGTTGACCCAACATTTTCAGAAAAAGTACCGGTCGGGCAACAATAATCTTCGTTTCACATCGGGTTCAAGGAAAGTGCCTAGTGAGACTTCTAAGTATGTGCCGAAAGTTGATTCTCCAAAGCAGTATGAGACAAAGAAGGATGATGAGAAGAAGGCGGTTATCACATGCTTCAAATGTGGAAAGGTGGGACGTATGGCGAAAGATTGTCGGGTGAAAGTTGTCCGAGATTCTTCTTATTACAAGAAGAAGTTAGAGCTTGTGGGGAAAAGGAGAATGGGAATATCCTTCTCGTCGAAGAAGAATATTTCCTTGACTACTCGGATGATGAGTCCACCAACGAGGAAACCACCGATACGTGCTTTATAGGAGACGACGGAAGTGATGATGAGAAGGAGGATGATGAAAGCACTACTGATGAATCTGAGGTACCTTCTCAATTTGATTATGACTTTCTAATTTCACAAATGAATAATGTCGTCACTGCTATCCGATCTCTTAGAACGAAAAGACTATCTGAAAAAGCAATTATTCATGATCAATCAAAATTAATTAAAACGCTTAAAATTCATATTGAAGATGAGAAAATAATTTTGATTAACATGAATAATTTGTCTAAAAAGAAAATAGAAGAATTAGAAAACATTATAAAAATGAACGATGAATCTTTGAGACATATGACCGAACAAAAAGATAATTTTTCGGATAAAATTTCTGAACTTGAATAAAAACTTTTTGTTCGTGGTCAAACAGAGCAAACGGTTTATCTTAATAAACCAAGGAGTTATTGAAAGTTCAGGATCTTATCTTACAATCAATATAGAAAGCAGTAATTGAGAAGTTGTATGATCAAGCCCAATTGTATTCACTAATGAACAGAAATACAGATCTAAGAGAGAGAGAATCTCAAAGATTACAAGGAATGAATACAAGAATTACGAGAAAATCAATCAGTTAGCAACGTAGTGCTAACCACTCTATTTATACTGCAACGGACATGTTAAAGCTACAGTACAAAAAAGAAAGACTAATAAGAACATAATACGTGTCCTAATTAGTTTACTAAATACCAAGTAAAGTATGTAGTCAAGATTGTTATCGCGAAGATCGATTGATCAATTTCTTGAAGATTTCTTGATTCATTCAAAATTCGATTCCGCTGCTAGGGCTAGTTCTTGAATTCTTGGCAATTCTTGAATTTCCTGTTACTTTTCGATCAAGAAACTCAAATTTGTCTTTCTGTTGAATTTTCTTACAATCACGTCTTCTAAAGAATATCTAGCCATGGGATCCGAAACCAAACCGCCTGTTCTTATACCAGAAGAGTATCAGCAATGGAAAACTCGTATGATCCAATTTCTAGACAACATCGATGAAAATCTTATGATCTCTATTCGAGAAGGTCCAATTGAAGTGTATATCGATGTCGCTGCAACCCCTGCTACAGAGACAACTCCAGAAATTCCAGCGACCAGGGTGAAGAAGAATTATTCCCAATACACAGCTGAACAGAAGAATAGACATGCTATCGACAAAAGAGCAATTACTTTGATGACTTTGGCTGTCCCAAATGAGGTTCTTAACAGGATTGACAGTGGATCATCAGCTAAAGAAATGTGGGACGAATTGGAAAGGCAGATGTTAGGAACTGTAAGATCTATTCAGGCAAAGTTAAATCAAAGCATAAATGCTTATGAAAGGTTCAAAGCAAAAGAGTCAGAAAGTTTAACACAGACATATAGTAAATTTTGTACTATTCTAAATGACTTGAGAAGAAATGGACTGAAGAAAACGAAGTCAGAAATAAATTACAAATTTCTGAACAGTCTAAATTCAGAATGGTCATCATTTGCCATAAGTCTGCAAATGAACAAGGATATGTGTGAAGAAGACTTAAATGATCTGTTCTGTGTTTGTCAGGATCGATTCTTAACAAGAATTAAACTTCTTAGAAACAAAATTTAGAGAATCTTGCGGAATAGAACTCTAAATCAATTAAAGAACAATCAATAGAATTCAACACACTGTATACATCAAACTGTATTACTCACAAGCTTTACACCAAACCTCAATCTTGATGAACAGTTCTCACCAAGACGACTTCTACTTCTCTAGAAATAGGGTTCTTACACCTTGAGGTTAATTCTCTCTTGAATCAATATCGAATTCTATTTCACACGTATATTGGCTCATCTATCGTATGTATTGTGTGAATTCTCTTTTGTTTTTTTCTAATAGCTATCTATCAATACTATTTATACAAAAGTTTACAAGATAACTATCAAAAGTAAATTGATCTTCTGAATCTTCGTTTAAACATATCTTGATCAATTCCTTCTTTGTCTCCAAAAGTATCGCATACCAAACTTATCAAGTCAGCAGTATTAACCTTCATTCTTCATGAGCAGTACTAACAATCTTCAGCAGTATTAACCGATTTCATCTCCAGCAGTATTAACATCACTCCAGCAGTATTAATCATGAGCAGTACTAACAGATATTCAATTATGCACCAGCAGTACTAACCTTGTCTAGCAGTAGTAACTTCGTCTAGCAGTAGTAACCTTGACTAGCAGTAGTAACCTTGTCTAGCAGTAGTAACTTCGTCTAGCAGTAGTAACCTTGACTAGCAGTAGTAACCTTGACTAGCAGTAGTAACCTTGACTAGCAGTAGTAACCTTGTCTAGCAGTAGTAACGAAGAACTGGCAGTAGTAAAATTGTCTTGGCAGTACTAACCATACTTAGCATATCTTCAGTTCCCAACAATCTCCCCCTAACTTGACTTTTAGGAAAAGAAGTCAAGTTCTTCAGATGATGCTACCAAAACTTAGTCATCATATAAGCATAGATCAGGACTTAAACCTAGACTCTGATTTGCAATCCTTCTTACCAAGAATCTTCCCATAGCAGAGTCTTTGTTGCAGACCAATTTTACATGTAACATCCCGTTCAGTCTTTTCATGCAGTGTTTGTAGATTTCATCCACCAGATAATACTCCTGATATGTGTTGTCAATTGATATAACATACACTCCACAATTTTCATAGAGCATCCAGTGGGTTACTGCTTGAAAAGGTCTTGCTGTTATGTGCTGAACTACTTATGGTCTGAACATTAGGCATAGGTATTCTAACACCATCTTTGTGATAGACATACCTCTTTCTGTCAACATGTTACCATAGATCTGCATGCCTACTTTGAACATCTCTTCCAAGTCAGATCTTGAGCATCTTCTTATACATTGTCCCCATGTTCTGTAGACTTCAAACTGCCCATCAGCTCTCTTGAGTCTGATATACTCTTTTCTCTCATCTATCAAAGTATCCCAGTGACTGATTTCAGGAGGTTTTGAATCTAATGGAGTCACTTTGATTGGTTCAGTATCAACCATAGTGATGTACAAGTCACATTGTTCATTGCTAAGTGATTGTGCATTACTGGATTGACCTGTCTTACTATCTCCTTGTCCTTCATCCTTGGCAACTTCTTCCTTTTCTTTTTCTTCTACCACTGGTTTCTCAACAGGTTCTACCCTTTGCTTCTTTACAAACTTCTTTTTAGTACCCACAGACTTTGTTCTCTTTCTGCTGAAAACCATCTTTGCATCCTTAGTTTCTTCCTGTTTCTTGGCAGTTGGAGGTGTATCATGTTTGGCTTTGATTAAAGCCTCTGCAACCTCCACTTCTTCTACTGTAAGCTTCTCTGTTATTGTTTCAGCTTCTCTTTCTGTTACTGCTTTCTTTGTAGATTGAGCAGCATTAACTGTTTCTGCTGCTTGCTTAGAGTCAGCAGCATTAACAGTTTCTGCTGCTACTTCAGTTACTGCTTCTTTTGGAACATCAGTTACTGCTGCCTTTACAGTTTCTGCTTCTTTAACAAGCTCTTCTACCTTTTCTGTCTCCCCCTTATTCTGTGTACTGGACTCCCCCTTAAACTGTGCATTATCCATTTCCATCTCAGTCTCCATCTGAACTGTCTCCCCCTCAACTTGTAGACCCTTCATATTCAGTTATGCTTCTGATTCTGACTCTGACTCCCCCTTTTTGGGAGCATCATCAGTTGGAATTCTTCTTCTCAGCACAAATCTTGTCTTTTTCTTTCTGTGCAACAACTTGGTGACCATCTTCTTGAGCTTCTCAATTTGAGACTGTTGGTGGGTGACCACAGCCTTCAGTTGCTCAATCTCCTTCTTCTGTGCCATAACATCCAAGTTGACATTTCCAATGGTTTCCATCAATTCATCATAGTTATATCTATCCTCACCTTGTTTAGAAGTGTTTACCTTCTTTAAAGGATCACTGGAAGTAGCCATCAATTCCTCTTTGTTATGTCTATCCTCACCCTTTTTAGAAGTTTTTACCTTCTTTAAGGGATCCTTGGAAGTTTTAGCAGAAGCCTTCTGCCTAGCAGAAGCACTAACTGCCCCCTTGGTTTCTTGGCACCTGGGTCCTCCTAATGATTTCTCATTTAGAGTTGCCATGGGGAAGGTCTTATTTATGTTACCACTGTCCTTCTCTGTGCTAGCAGAAGTAGTGGCAGCCTTAGCACCCATATGCTCATCCTTCTCCTTAGAGAGCACCTTCTTGGGGTTGGGAGACACCCCTGTGGTTTCCCTGTTGATATTCTCAATTGGAGAATGCTCCAACTGAGGGCTTAAAGGCTTAGGGCTCTGAGTAGGTACATCAAGGGAAGGAACCTTGTGCACCTTTCTTCTTTGAAACTTGTTGAATAACACAGGAGTGGGCTTTTGAAGTATGTGCTGAGGGATATTTATAGTGAGTGAAGGTAGGGTGTGGCCATCAGTGGGATGATCTAATGAGGGCCTTGATCCTGATGCCATACCTTCAGAGGGGTGAGACACAACCATCATTGTAGAGAACAATGGTGTGTCAACTCCTTCCGAGTCCCTAGGAAGTCTTTTCATATTTGAAAAAACCTTCCCTTTAGGGGATTTTGGTACATATACCTCATCAAACTGAGGTAAGTCCATCAATTCCTTGTTAATAACTTCTTGCACAAACCTTGGATACATGTAAAAGCTCTTTTTGGATTCCAAGTTTGACACAAGATCAGATAAAATCATTTGGGAGAAATTGAACTTTCTGGAAGTGGCCAAACATACCAGAGCATAAGCAGTGGTACTGCTGAACTCACTCCATCCAGTTGTTTTCTTTGAGATGCAGTGCATAAGGGTATGAACAAGAATTCTCCATTGGGAAAAGAATTTTGACTTGAAAAATTTGAAAGTACCAATAGAGCCTTCATACCCCATTCTTTGTATGGTAGAAAAGAGTTCGTCATTAGGAATAGAAGATATACCTGAAGCATCATTCAAATGAAGATGTATGCGAATAATCTCCTCTGTTACTGTCAAGGGTTTATCACAAACCCTGGTTCGAATCTCCGTTTACCCGTTTTCTGTCACCACAGTAGCATTATCCCAAAATTGTTTTTGATGATTAATGAATATCTTGGGAGACACTGTTAGTGCGCAGGAGATATGCGAAGACTTGAGAAAATCGACAATTTCATGGAATCCTGCAGATTGCTTCGGCTTCTGAAGCATTGCAATCTCATTGTGTTCATCAACAAACTCTCTTTGAGCCATTGTATCTGAAAATCCTTGAGCAAACACAGAAAATTTTGGGAGAATAGGTTAGAAAGAGAGTGAGAGAGAATCGAGTTCAAAGAGACGTTATGAGCGAAGGCGGGCTTACAGGGTATTTATACGCAGTATTAACCCTAGAATTAACAAAAGCAGTATTAACGACATAAGCAGTATTAACTACTGAGCAGTATTAACTGCAAGCAGTATTAACTGCACAAGCAGTATTAACTACTGAGCAGTATTAACTGCAAGCAGTATTAACTGCACAAGCAGTATTAACTGCTGAGCAGTATTAACTACACAAGCAGTATTAACTGCTGAGCAGTATTAACTACACAAGCAGTATTAACTACACAAGCAGTATTAACTGCTGAGCAGTATTAACTACACAAGCAGTATTAACTGCACAAGCAGTAGTAACTATTAGAACACAGGCAGTAGTAACTCTGCACTAGCAGTAGTAACTCTGCACTGGCAGTAGTAACTCTGCACTTTGCATTACTAGTCAAATCCTCAAATGTCATCTTACCTTCTGACTCATCACCTCTACCACTTCTCTTACCTCCTGCAGGATTATTTCCAAAAGTAACATGTCCTCCATCAATTCTTTTGAAATTCTTGAGGCAGGCCATGTTACCTGTCATGTGCCTGGAGCAACCACTATCAACATGCCAGATGCTCTTCCCCTTGAGCTGTTGGTTGCCCTGCACATCTGATAAATCAATTAGTTTTTATTGGGAACCCAAGCCGAAGTGGTCTTGGGTCTCCCTTGCTCATCAAAGTACTTACATTCTGTTTTGATGAGCTTGTCAAAGTGAGGAACATCAGTGCTTGAGTACTTTGTTTTGATGATAGGTCTAGAAGCAGTACTAACTGATGCAGAAGTACTAACTTTGTTAGCAGCACTAACCTTGTTAGCAGTATTATCTTTTAAGGAGGCATTAACAGTGTTAGCAGCACTAACACTGCTTCCAGAAGTACTAGCCTTCTCAGCAGTATTAACTAACTTAGCAGTACTAACACTAGAAGCAGTATTAATTGTTGAAGAGGTACTAACTGTGTTAGCAGTACTAACACTGCTAGCAACATTATTGCTTCCTGCAGTACTAACATTGTTAGCAGTACTAACTGAGTTGGCAGTATTATCATTAGTACCTTTAGGCATCCATACTCTAACACTTTCTGTTTCTGCCTTTTTCATGTGGCTTTTGGTTTTAACTTGTTTCTTTGCCACAACTTTCCTCACAGACTTTTTATAGCCACCATTCTTTCTGTAACCACCAGGTTTTTGAAAAGATCTTTGAGCATTAAACCTTTGGTTAACAGGATTGAAATAACAGTGTTTGGCTAAATGATTTAGCTTACCACAGATGAAACAAGGTTTTGGCCTGTTAATTCTGTTCAGATCAACTCCTTGTCTCATAGCCCACTGGTTATTCCAGTTCCTTTGATTTCCCCTCTGATTATCATGTTTTTGGGGCTTGTTCTCTTTAGATTTCCTGCAAGAACACTGTTCACAAGTATTGGAGTTCACAACTGTGGTCTGTGTGTAATGAACTCCCTTTTCCTTTTCAGTCCTTTTGATCTCATTGTTCTTTCCCCAAGGATTTCCATCTTTCTCATTGGTCACAATTTCATTCTCTAAGGGAACCTTACTACTAACACTCTTAATCTTCTTAGATTCTTCCTTCTCTGTTTTATCCTTAACTACTACTTCTTCTTCACAAGGATCTATATTAATCTTTAATTCAGGATCCTTTCTATCCTTGGTCTCTAACAAATCAGACTTAGGAGGTATGTAGTTGTTACTGTAGGGTGGAGGTGTGGCATTGTACCCTATCCCTACTTTCATCTTGTCATGGATTTGAGCCTTAATGATGGTATCCATGGTTTTAGAAGCACAGGTAAACTTTTCAACATCAAGTTTAACCTTCTTAAGCTCTTCTTTTAATTTCTCATTCTCCTCCCCAGACACTTTCAGCTTAATCTCATACTCATTCTTCTCCCACTTCCAATAGTTAGTATCATAGTGGTGTTGAAGTTCATTAGCTTGAAAAGCTCTAATCTGTTCCTCAAACCTTTCTACAATCCTAACATAATCTTTCACATCTTTCTCTAGCCTCTTAAGGTTATCACACATACCCTGATTGTGATCCCTATATCTTTTAACAGCATCAATGCAAGCTTGAGAACAGAGATTAGATTTTACCTCCGTAGGAATATCTGAGACTTCTGCCATGAGTGCATGATTCTGGATTGCCTCTTCTGCTTGATCACTCCAATCAAAAGTACTGATTGATTCAATAGAATTTTCCATAATGATTGTAGAATTCTAAGAAACACAAGCTCTGATACCACTTGTCAGGATCGATTCTTAACAAGAATTAAACTTCTTAGAAACAAAATTTAGAGAATCTTGCGGAATAGAACTCTAAATCAATTAAAGAACAATCAATAGAATTCAACACACTGTATACATCAAACTGTATTACTCACAAGCTTTACACCAAACCTCAATCTTGATGAACAGTTCTCACCAAGACGACTTCTACTTCTCTAGAAATAGGGTTCTTACACCTTGAGGTTAATTCTCTCTTGAATCAATATCGAATTCTATTTCACACGTATATTGGCTCATCTATCGTATGTATTGTGTGAATTCTCTTTTGTTTTTTTCTAATAGCTATCTATCAATACTATTTATACAAAAGTAATTACAAGATAACTATCAAAAGTAAATTGATCTTCTGAATCTTCGTTTAAACATATCTTGATCAATTCCTTCTTTGTCTCCAAAAGTATCGCATACCAAACTTATCAAGTCAGCAGTATTAACCTTCATTCTTCATGAGCAGTACTAACAATCTTCAGCAGTATTAACCGATTTCATCTCCAGCAGTATTAACATCACTCCAGCAGTATTAATCATGAGCAGTACTAACAGATATTCAATTATGCACCAGCAGTACTAACCTTGTCTAGCAGTAGTAACTTCGTCTAGCAGTAGTAACCTTGACTAGCAGTAGTAACCTTGTCTAGCAGTAGTAACTTCGTCTAGCAGTAGTAACCTTGACTAGCAGTAGTAACCATGACTAGCAGTAGTAACCTTGACTAGCAGTAGTAACCTTGTCTAGCAGTAGTAACGAAGAACTGGCAGTAGTAAAATTGTCTTGGCAGTACTAACCATACTTAGCATATCTTCAGTTCCCAACAGTGTTCTTAATCAACATGAAGACTCTGTCAAGTTAGTTGTGGAAGAGAAGAAAAATGTTGCTGATCAATTAGCGTTCTTATCAAAGTCCAAAGCAATCAAAGCACCCAAAAAGACTGCATATCTATCAGAGATACCTAATCTGGAAGAATCTGACAAGGAAGAAGGATCAGAAGATGATGAAGATATCAAGATAATGGCTGAGAAACTAGCTTTGTTGACAAATACTTTCAACAAAAGGTATGGGAAGGGTAGATTTCAAGGAAATTTTAAGAGAGTTAGGAGTTCAGATTATAAGAAGAAAGAAGACAGAGAAGAAAATAAGTTTGAAAAGAGAGTAGAGAGAAGTGAAGAAAACAAAGAAGAGAAGGATGAGAGAAAAGAAAAGAATCTGTGTTTCAAGTGTGGAAAATCTGGCCACTATGCTAAGGATTGCAGAGTTAAAATTGTGAAAGACTATGAGTACTACACCAAGAAGGCTCAGCTTGCAAAGAAGAGAGATGATAAAATTGCTTTATTGGCTGAACAGGAGAATTGGTTGTACTACACTTCTGATGAAGATGATCATATCAACTTTCCACAGATGCAAAGCTATATGGCAAAAATGAGGAATGAGGATGATTCTGATTTTGAAGATGCTGATTCTGAGTCATCTGCTGAGGTACATTCTTCACTTGAAATAGAGTTAATGACACAGATTGGTGAAATGAAAACTGGATTTGCTAATCTAAGAAAACAGATAAAAGGAGAAAGAAATTTGGTTAACAAATTCAGAATTGAAAAAGAAGTAATAAAAGAACAATATGAAGAATCTGAGGCTGAGAAACAGAAAGTTAAAGATGAAAATTCTGAATTGTTGAAAAAGCTTTCTGAACTAAAAGTTGAGTTTTCAAAAATAAAGGATGAAAAAGGTGATTTACAAATAAAATTTGATATGTTATTTGAAGAAAGAAAGAATTTATACACCAAAATCAAAGAATTGGAAGATCTGAATTTGAAAAGGGGTCAGACTCAGCAAACATTAAATCTTTTATTAAGCAATGTTAAAGATACAAGATTTTACAACCCAAAGAAGGGATTGGGATTGGAAGAAAATGTCACTTTAAAAAGAGCTCCAATTAACTTGTATGAAAAACTTCAAGTTTCTAAGCCAAAAATCCCAGAAATTGTTGAAGTTTTCATAAGACCTGCTAGTTCTATAACAAGTTCTGACAATTTGCAAAGACCAAACTCTAAAAAGTCAGATGAGAAAATTTATGAGTCTAAAACAGAAAAGTCAGTTGGTTCAGAAGAAAAGGTTAAGAAAGAAGTTTCTAAACCAACAGATGAGAAGCCAAAATACAATGATACTAAATTCAAGTATGATTCTTTAAATGTCAGCTACAAAAATAAACAACCAAGTTTTTCATATCATGACATTGAGAGCATATTTGACACAAGTAAAAATTCTGAAACAGTCAATCAGAAGTCTGAAACTTCTAGTCAGGATTCTGAACTTTGTAGTCAGAACTCTGAGTCTAAAGATCAGACATCTAAGTCTGTAAATCAGAACTCTGACTCATGTAGTCAGAAGTCTGATTCAACTGGATTTTCTGAAACAAAGTCAGATGAATTTTTACAACCTGAAAAGAGATTTAATCTTGTGAGTCAAGAACTTGAGGACTTAAGGAAAGCTTATGATGAACTTGAAAATGATTTCTGTGAGGTGGATATTAAACTTGAAGAAGCTTTGAAAGAAAAGAATATTTTTATTCAGAAAATAACAGAGCTTGAAAAACTGAAGACTGAGTATGATCTTTTTAAAATTAATGCTCCAAGAGAAAATGATAAATTCTTTAATGAATCAAGTACATATGAAAAAGGTGAATCATCTAATTCTTCTAACAAAAAGGACTTGAATTTTTCAGAAAAAGAAGAAAGCAAAAGGAAAGATGATCTTGCAAAGTTGAATGATCTGAAAAGGGATCTTGAGAAGCTTAGAATGAAATCTACTTCTGAACTCAAAGCTAGAAATTCTTGTAATAAGGGCAATTGTACTCTGAAAAGTATCAATAAAAATGAAATGACCTATGTTTCAGATTTATTGTCACTTGCAAAGAAAAATCTTGTTTGTGTTAGATGTAAAAATGATTCATTCCAATATTCTCATAAATGTCAAGTCAAAATAACTTTTGTTTCATACATATGAAAAGATTTTCAGAATTCAGAAAACAAAATTGTTTCTGTTCATCAGAATATAGAAAAGAAGAAAATTTTTGTTCCTCAGACTGAGAAGAAAGAAAAGATAAAAGAAAAGAAAGTTGAAAATGTTGCAAAATCAAAAGATACAACTTTCAAAAAGAAAGTGAATAAGTTTGTAAGCAGAAAATGTTCTGACTTCATAAAAGTTCAAGGAAAGTGGTGTTTGAAGAAAGATTTTGAGTGGAAAGTAAAAGGTACTAATGTTAAATCCAATGACAAAACTAACAAAGATGGACCCATTCCAAAATGGGTACCTAAAACTAACTGATCTTTTTGCAGGGCTGTCATGTGTGGTTTTTAGATTCAGGAGCTTCAAGACACATGACAGGTCAGAAGTCTTTTCTATCAAACTTCACAGAAAAGGCTGGAGGAGCAGTAAACTTTGGAAATAACAGCAAAGGACAAGTCAAAGGTTATGGGGATTTAACTAAAGGGGATCTGACTATCCAAAAGGTTTTCTATGTTGAAGGATTACAGCATAATCTTTTCAGCATAAGTCAGTTTTTAGACAGTCTTTGTCAAATCAAGATTCAAATAACAGGTTGCATGATTTTAACTGAAAATGATGTTAAAGTCTTCTGGGCCAAAAGACATATGGACTTATTTGTAGTTAATTTTTCAAAATTAAAAACATTAAATACAGTTTGTCTTTTATCAAAATCAACTGCAAATGAATGTTGGCTTTGGCACAGAAGATGTTCTCATCTAAATTTCAAAGATCTTAATAATCTCGTTGCAAAACATCTGGTTAAAGGCTTACCAAAGCTTAAATTTGAAAAAGAATCATTATGCTCAGCTTGTGAAATGGGCAAGATGAAAAAGAGTTCTCACAAATTAAAAATGGACTCATCTTGCAAAGCACCATTAGAAATGATTCATACTGATCTTTGTGGTCCAATTTCAGTTCAATCTATGGGAGGAAAGAAATATATGCTTGTGATTGTTGATGAATTCTCCAGATACACATGGGTTGAGTTCCTAAGAGCTAAGTCAGAAGTTGCTACTACATTGATAAATTTTATTAAAAGGATTCAAGTTCTCTTACAACTTCCAGTTCAGAAAATCAGAAGTGATAATGGAACAGAGATCAGAAATGAGACTCTTCAGAATTTTTTAGAAAGTTCTGGGATTTCTCACAATTTTTCTGCTGTCAGAACTCCTCAACAAAATGGTGTTGTTGAAAGGAAAAATAGAACTCTAGTTGAAGCTGCGAGAACAATGTTGGCTTATGCAAATCTTCCTACTTTCCTATGGGCTGAAGCAATTGCAACTGCTTGTTTTACACAGAATAGAACTTTAATCAATAAGAGATTAAATAAGACTGCTTATGAACTGATAAATAAAAGAAAACCATTAATCAAATTCTTTTATGTTTTTGGTTGCAGGTGCTATGTTCTTAGAGACAGAGAAAATCTTGCCAAATTCGATAAAAAGGCAGATG
The DNA here is from genome assembly GCA_033807775.1 of Saussurea involucrata. Classification (NCBI taxonomy): domain Eukaryota; kingdom Viridiplantae; phylum Streptophyta; class Magnoliopsida; order Asterales; family Asteraceae; genus Saussurea; species Saussurea involucrata. Next base: position 48,971,527 of record CM066317.1, on the reverse strand, counting down.
AAGGATACTTTGTGGGTTATTCTTTAACTTCCAAAGCATTCAGAATCTACAATAGAAGAACCAAGAGGATGATGGAGAGCATAAATGTAACTTTTGATGAAGCCAGAATGAGGACTTCTGAACAAGACAGCTCAGAACTCATGCTGAACAAGACAAATATGACTTCTGATACAAATTCTAATTCTATTTGTTCAGAACTCAATTTACTGTTTAAGGATGCTTTTATTGAACTAATTTATGATTCTTATGCAGAATATGAAAACCCAAAGATGGTCAAAGAGATGAAAAATAAGACTCCAGAAATAGTTCAATCAACTGTAATTTCTGACAAAGGTCCATCAGAGGAATGTCCAAATCTAATAAATACAAGTGGTGAAAATTCTGAACCTTGTAATCAGAATTCTGATTCTTGTACTCAGAACTCTGAACAAGTCACTCAAAATTCTGACTTCATTGATCAGAACCCAAACTTGGATGTAACTCCTACTCATACATCAGAACAAGAGGACAGTTTAGAATTACAAGCAATCATTGATGAGAATGATGCAAACAACAATTATTCAGAGATTGATGTACTCCCTAGTGCAAATAAATGGACTAAAAATCATCCTATTCATCAAGTAATAGGTGATCCATCAGCAGGAGTAAAGACCAGATCAGCTACAACAAATGAAGCAATGTTTGTTGGTTTCTTAAGTGTGATTGAACCAAAGAAAGCTAATGAAGCCCTAGAGGATCCAGACTGGATTTCAGCAATGCAAGAGGAATTGCTCCAATTTGAAAGAAATAAAGTTTGGAGACTCATTCCAAAGCCTGAAGGTAAATCTATTATTGGAACTAAATGGGTGTTCAGAAACAAAAAGGATGAATCAGGTGTTGTCATCAGAAACAAGGCAAGATTGGTTGCTAAGGGATACTGTCAACAAGAGGGAATTGATTATGATGAGACATTTGCACCTGTGGCAAGAATAGAGGCAATCAGAATATTTTTGGCTTATGCTGCACACAAAAACTTTAAGGTGTATCAGATGGATGTCAAATCAGCCTTTCTAAATGGCAAACTTAATGAAGAGGTGTATGTTCATCAACCTGAAGGTTTTGTTGATCCAGAATTCCCTGATCATGTTTATATTTTAGACAAAGCTTTATATGGTCTAAAACAAGCACCACGAGCCTGGTATGACACTCTTACTAAACACTTGTTAGGTTCAGGGTTCAAGAAAGGTAAGATTGACACAACTTTGTTTTTAAAGAAACAGGGTGATGATTTAATTCTGATTCAGATTTATGTTGATGACATAATATTTGGTTCTACCAGTCCAGAATTATGTGATAATTTTTCAAAAATCATGTCTTCTGAATTTGAAATGGGCATGATGGGTGAGCTGAATTTTTTCCTTGGTCTTCAAGTCAAACAATTACCAAAAGGTATTTTTATAAATCAAGGAAAATATGTCAGAGACATTCTGAAAAAGTTCAAAATGTCTGATTGTGCTTCTATGAGAACACCTATGGCAACTAACATAAAGTTAGATGCTGATCTCAAAGGTGTTTCAACAGATATCAAACTCTATAGAGGCATGATTGGATCATTACTTTATCTTACTGCAAGTAGACCAGATATCATGTTTTCTACATGTTTATGTGCTAGATTTCAATCTAACCCAAAAGAATCACATATGTTGGCTGTCAAAAGGATTTTAAGATATCTCAAAGGAACACCTGATCTAGGTTTATGGTATCCAAAAGAAACTGACTTCAAATTGATTGCTTTCACTGATGCTGATCATGCAGGAAGTAGGTTGGACAGAAAGAGTACATCTGGTGCTTGTCACTTTTTGGGAGATAAAATAGTAAGCTGGGCATCAAAGAAGCAGAATTGTGTGTCCACTTCAACTGCTGAAGCAGAGTATGTTGCTGCTGCTGCTTCATGCTCTCAAACATTGTGGATGAGAACACAACTCATGGACTATGGATATCAGCTTAACAAGATTCCCATCTATTGTGACTCAGAAAGTGCAATTGCCATTACTCAGAACCCTGTTCAACATTCGAAGACTAAGCATATAGATGTGAGGTATCATTTTATAAAGGACTATGTGGAAAAGGGAACTATAGAGATGCACTTTGTGCATACAAAGTATCAATTGGCTGACTTGTTCACAAAGCCTCTTGATCACAAAAGGTTTTCTTTTCTCATATGTAAAATAGGAATGCTTAATCTGCCTAATTGAAAATATTTGTTTTTCTTAAAAATGCTAAATTTTTCTAAGTAAAATTGTCTGAGTAGTGTACTCAGAACTCTGAGTCTTAAGATTCAGAACTTCTGAGTACTAAGATCATAACTTCTAAGTCTTGAGTTCAGAACTTCTGAGTCTTAAGTTCAGAACCTCTGAGTCTTAAGGTCAAAAATTCTGAGTCGATACTTCAGCAATCAAACTTCAAAAATTTATTTTTTAGAAATACAAATACTTCAACTGTGTGGATTATGCTTCTTCTATTATCTTTTTATCTCATCTTTATGTATCATTAATAGTCAAATGCATGCTCAAGTCAAGGGGGAGCATCAAAATTCTTTTGAAAATCATTTTGTGATGCTTAAAAGATTTGTTTTCATTTCTTATCTCTGATCATTCTAAGAAGAACAAGCTTTTAATGATAATTTTTTTTTTTGTTATTCAAACTATATCTGAATTAAAAAATTTCATATTCAGATATAAGATTTTAAATGATTTTTTTTTAAAATCATCATAATATGAACAGAATTTTGATGATAAAAAGTGCTTCTATCTGTTCAAACCTCTTCTGAATAATCAAAATGTTTTATATTTGTCAGAAGTTGATTTTAAATGACATTTTGGTTACAAGGCAAATTTCTTCTGAGTCATGGAATCAGAACATCTGTGCGTGTTATTCAGATCTTTGACTTGAGTCAAAATTCTATCCACTAACACGTGTCAGCTTCATATTTGTTTGACAATGCCACGCATTTCATTTAAATCCTTTGTGGTATTTCAAATGTGTTGACTCCGTTATAACAATGATTTCGCTTTTCCGTTAAACCTTTCAACTTCGCGGATTTTAAATAGGTCTTAAAATCCCTATTTCAAATCTTTTCAAATTCCAGAGCGAAACGTGAGATACGAATCAAATCCAGAGTTCTTTGAGTCTGTTTTCTTCTTAAATCATGTCTGAAATACGAAGAAGTGGTCCAATTTCTCTACATTCTACAAAATCGATAATGGATTCATCCGATTCGGAAAATGATGAAGTACAAAATAGAGTTGCAGAGGAAGGGGCAATAAGAAATGATGGAGAAGATGAACAAATGGATGAATCTGAAGGAAATGCGGATGAGGTAAACGTTAATATTGAACATGAACAGAGTGCTGCAGGTTCTATTATGTCAGATAGACCTATTTTAGTGGAAATAGTTGTTCCTGAGAGTGAATGGCTGAAATTATCTGAAAATAACTGTGTTATATTATTTGAGGAAAGCCGTTTTAAGCCTGAACACAGAATTATCATGGAGTTATTCAAACACCATCCGTACAGAAAATGGTTTACACGAAGTAAAAATGTGCCTGTTCAGTACATACAACAATGGTGGAAACATCTTAGGTTAGAAGATAATAGGTTTGTGTCTGAAATTGGAGGAGTGACATTTGCCTTATCAATCTCTGCACTAAGAGAAATGCTGAATTTACCAGAGAAAGATGATGTACAAAGAAGGACAGATTTTGAGGACTCACCCTTAACAGAGGAATTAATAGCAGAGTTTATGAAGTTGGGATACAATGAAGGATTGAGGACTCTCAGTTTGTTCAGAAGAAACAAATTACCACCTATTTGGGCTTGCTTCTTTCATGTGGTAAATAAATGTGTGTCAGGGAAGAATAGTTCTGCTGATCAAGGTTCTAAACAAATTCTTCAAATCTTTCAGGGTTTAGTGAAGAATAGGCATTATGACTATACTTTAATACTTTGGGAAGACATGAAGAATACATTTGAGAAGAATCAGAAAGCAATTCAGAAGAAAACAAAGGATGCTCCACTGACATACATTCCTTATATAAGGTACTGGCAAATTGTTATTTGGTATGCCATGCAGGAAAACAGAACAATCTCAAGAAGAACAAATGAAGAGCATGGTCCCACATTTTATTTGGGTAAGATGACCTCAGTAACAAGAATTGAAAATTATCCCAATCATAAACTGTTGCCAAAATCACTTAGGAATTATATTCCAAGGGAGAGTGAGATTTTAAAAGCTTATTGCACCTCTATGGGAATTGAATTACCTCAAATCCCTACCCAAGAGGACCAACCTGAGAAAAGAGGTGAGGGGTCTAGTCGAATTAGAGAGGGGGAGGATGTTCAGATGGGTGAACATTCTGAGAGACTTGAGGGGGAAAATTCTGAGAGCTTGGTTAAACTCAGGGAGGAAAAACAGATGAGAGTGGTGAGGATGAGAGATTGTCAACAGAGGTTCAAACAGAAAGAGATGCCTCTGAACCAGCTAATCTTGACCAGGTAACCACAAATGCTATTGGTTCACATCTCTTGGTGTCCAATATTGAAACAAACACCATGGACCTAGTAGTGGATCTTGAACAACCCATCCATATCCACTCAGAAGCATTTCAACATGCTACTGTTTCACACAAATCTGGGGAACCATCCCAAACTCATTTGGAGGGAGGTGATAAATCCCAATCTATTTTTCAACACATTGAGTCTGAATATCACAGTCCTATTCATATTGAGCCTGAAATTCCTTCTGACACTTTCACAAATCAGGAATTTCGTATTCCTGAAACAACATTCATAGACATACCTAATGTTGGGTGTCGAGGATTAGATGGAAGTCCTGGTGAGGTGAACATTACAAAAGCCTCATTCAAACGTGCATCTGTTGTACAAGATGACTTTGTGTTAACTACAGGCCATGAGCTCTCTGGGCACATGAAAACTGGACCATCTGTTGGTTCAGGTTCACTGTTAGAAACTTCTGAATTTGAAAAGATTCAGAAACAAAACAAGGAGATGGGGGAAAAAGTATAAAATTTGGAGAAGAAGGTGGAGGATTTGAATGATGAGATGTCAGATTTGAAAGTTGTGTTGGAGAAAAAGTTGATTTCTGTTGAAACCAAAGTAGATGATGTAAAGAAATCCTTGGATTCTCACAAAAAGGAGATCATGGATATAATGTCTGGTTTTCAAAAAGATATGTTAAAACAAATGCAAGGTATGCAGGAATTTATACTGAAAGCACTGAGTGTATCATTGGCTTCTACTTCAAAGCCTCTTGATCCTGTTCCTATTGCAGAAGCTGAACCTGAAGTTACTTTTAATCAGAACTTGAAAAGAAAGTTTGATGATAATGAACCTCATGATCATCAAAAGGGGGAGAAAAGACAGAGGTTAAGTTCTGATGATGACATTGGCATAGAAGATTTTGAGATAGCAGATATGCACTTAGCCAGTACAAAAAGTTCAGAAGATCAGACACAAGAAAAGTTAAAGACAATAACTCAGATAGTTCAGATTGATAGTTCAAATACAGAGGAAATGGAGTTGGAAAGTACAGATGTTGGTGATTCAGATAAAACAGAGGAATTGAACTTAGACACAGAGATGGAAGGAAACTCAGATGAAACTGAAGCTATTGAGGAATCTGTATTGAGATCAGAAAAGACAGTGGAAAGTGAAGTGGTCAACATGTGTACAGATATTGTGGTGTATAACAAAGAAAATATGACGGATTCTGAATTAGAAGAAAGGAGGTTAAGTGAAGAGTTGATCAGAAGGATGCATAATAATTTAGTCAGAGCTTTGAATGTTCAAAAAGTTCAGCAAGGAATAAAAATGGTAAGACCTATTGATCTAATGGGAGAAGAAGACAGAACTGTGAATTATACTCAGGATTTTGAAGATGATTTTAGATTTAACTTTTGTGATGAGTTAAATACAGAAGAAGAGTATGTGAAAGTGAAAGACTACTTTATGCCTTCTGAGTATGTATTCAGAAAACCAATTGAGATCCCAAAGATTAACTTGCAAAGACTAGAAGAACCTGTATGTGATTTCATCCTAGAGTTAAGTGATGTGCCATTAGCCAGACAATTTCATGATGATATTTTTCCTGAGGAAATGTATGATAATCTCTACTACATAGAAGGAGAGTATGAGCTTTTGGAAAGTAACATTGATGGTTTTATGGATGACAAAGCTCAGATAGTCTACTCAGAAGCTTCTAACAGATTCAGAGTTCCTGACTCAAAACTGCATATCCAGAAAAGAATTGAGAAAGTTCTGATGTTTCAACAAGAAGAATTCAATGGTTTAATGTTTGTTAGAATGGAAGTGCTGAAAGAAAGAAATACAAAGGTTTCCATGTCTACTTTTGATTTTCACAGATTGACTCTTTATGATCAGATCTTTCTAGTCTAGTTCTTTTCCAGCACTGAAGAAGCCTTGATGGAAATTGAATGCAGAAGACTTCTGGGTATCTATGTCAGAAATATACACTTGTATGACTTCCAATTAGCTATTGAAGAAAGAAAAGAGAAGTGTAATCTGAGTTCTCCCACAAAGAAAACAGAAATTGGTTTAGATTTGAAGGGATTTGTGAATGAAGGAATGGAGACAGAAGGGTTCACATATACAGTTCACGGAAGGCTTGAAATGTTCAGATTAAAAGAGTTGGTGAAGTACAGTGATGCAACTCTAAATTGGTTATTGATTGAAATAGAAGTAAGTGTGGAAACTGAAAGAGAGAGTTTAAAGAAGAGATGTATGAACTCTGTGAAGAGGAGGTTGGATCTTAGAAGAAAAATCAGAAACTGTAGTGAATGGTTACTATCTGAGGTGAATCCCAAAAAGATTCTACATAATGATTTTGTGTTTCTTGCTGAGTATGAAGTGAATGAAATTCTGTCAGATGAAGTTGAAGAAGTCCAGAACACAACACCTCAGAATGTGCAGATAACTAGTTTTGATCAAGCTGAACAGTCTGAACCCAAAGAAGATGAAATATTCATTGATCTAAACGGATACTTTCTTGAATTTGATTTGCCTGAGTTCTTCAAACCAAAAGAAGTACAATTCTTGGACGTGTATTATGATAGACCTAAGGAGACTCAGATATGGTTGGCTGAAAAATCAAGATGTCTTGGCAAAACAAAGCAAGCTGTTTACTCAGATTTTCTAATCACTGGAATCAGAGAATTGAAGGTTAAGAAATTCAGAAAGATAGAGTACTTATCCTTTGAAGTTCTGAGAGAAGATGGCAAGGTTTATTACTTTACTGATGCAGATTTTGAGAAACTATCAGTGGTTGACTTCTACAGATTACACAGCTTTCTATGCTTCAAAGAGTCAAGCAAAGACAGAAATGAAAGGAAGGCAAGAAGTGTGGTGATTGAGGCCATGTTCTACATCTTAAGGTGGCACTGTTATACAGATTTCCAAATAGCTTTGTACTTACAAAAGCCATGTGTTTATCTGGCAAATCCCAACACAGATCATGAACAGAAAAAGGTGTTAAAGACTGGAAGTGTTCACAAATATCCAGATTTGGGAGTATTTTTGAAAAACAAAAGTGGAAAGATCTTCTTCAGAGCAAAGGAAACTGCAAAATACTGTTCTGGAACTTTAAGAATCATAAAGCATAATTTGGAGAAAAAGATGCTGAAAGTGAAGGAAGCAAATATAATTCAAGAAGTAATTAATCAGCAAGTTGAAATTATTCAAGAAATCATTGTCAAAATTGATAAGAGGCTTAATCTGAGAAATGTGCTACTTCAGAAAATCGTTCCTGCTCTGAAAGACCTGGATGATGCTAAATTCAAGTTTATTTGACAAAAAGGGGGAGATTGTTAGATCTGAAGTTTTGTCAATAAACCAAGTGTTGAAGATCTGATAAGAAGACTCAGATGTTCTGAGTAGAGGAGTCAGAGATCTGAGAAGAGAAGTCAGAGTTCTGAGAGAAAGAGTCAGAAGCTCTGAGAAGCGTTATCAGCTGAGTGGTTGCGTGTCATTGACCTTTGTAGACAACCTTAGTAGCCGCATGGTGCACAGTGTAGAATCAGAGTTGTTGTACGATCATAGACAAAAAGGATGTCCGTTCTGACATTTCGTACAGAGACGTGCAAGGGAGGTAAGACAATAGTACTTTGTAAGGAGACTTCATGATCAGCTTTCGTTGAAACAGTTCTTTATCAGCGAATGATAAAGTTCAGTGATTGCTGAAGTCTTCTACTTGATACTTCACATTGAGTGGACAAATCTTGGCTTCGCTGATATCCACATCAGTTCATTAGTAGACTTGTCGCTGGTTCTTGAGCTTGATCTTCGACTTCGGCGTAAAACATATGTTGACGTGAAACTTGTCTTCAGGGATCATAAGTAAACAACTAACTTATCAGCGATCATCTCATAGACTGAACAGGCTCAGAGATACTGGATGAACAGTGTTCGCTGAATGTCTAATCTAAAGAGCGAGAGTTCCTATCAGCGGTACTGTAAAGTCCTAGTACTTATCTGCGATAGTGAAACTCTAATACATATTGTTTACTTACAATTTTCACTAAGTGTTTAAGAGAGGGTCATTATCAAATCACTGAGGGTTTGGATAGACAATCTCCCCCTATTTGATTATGACATAGCAACAGAGAAAATTGCCAATTAATGAAAACATAAGGATAAAAAGAACTCATAAAATATTTGTCCCTTTTACTGTTTTCTGGGATCTTTTCAGTACTGGTGGAGTAAAGTACATTCGCTGAAATTTTTCTTTAAACTTCGTAAAGGTTACAGAGGGAAGTGGAAAAATCACAAGTACAGCAAATAAAATTACAAGTACAAAAGATGTAGACAGATAAAGATAGAAAGAATTACAAGGCGATCCTATCCGTCAAAAGGTTCTTCCTTGATGAGAAGTTCATCGAGGGTCTTTGATGTAGGAATCATCCAGTCAGGGACCGTTACGCCTTGATCCTTTTTGTTCTTTGCTTCTTCAAAGATCAGGGGCTTGAGGTGACGTGCCTGAATGTCGTGTCTGACTTCACACCAGTATATGAGGTCTCTGAGCTGTTCGATGGGAGTGATTGGAAGCTCAGATATGCGTTGAAAGTGTTGTCGTCCATAGCAGTCTAGAAAGAAGATGCCATAGGGTTCACTAAAGACTTTTCCAGGGATGAAAGTTTCACCAGGAGGCAGTGAGGTGTCAAGTACTGAGAGGTCAGGGTCACGACCAAGTACTTCTTCGCGTGAGAAACCTATACCTGTTTCATTCCGTATAGGAGGACATGAGTCTGAGGTTTTCTTTTTCTTTGCAGAGGCCCTTCTTTGTTGAGGTGGAAGAAGAGTGGAAGGAGGAATATCCACAGCAGAAGAAACCAAGTCGATCTGAGAATTTAAAATTTTCTCGACATGGCTCTTGAACTTTGAGCGAGATCGCTGAATGGCTAATTTCACTTCCAACCATTCAGAGAAACCAAACTTCTCTAATGAAGTAGCGTAAAAGGTTTGCTTGGTCTTGTCTTCTCTGAATACGTCAACTTCAACAACAGGAACGTCTACGAATGTTTTTCCTCTGATATTTACCTTAATGATTTTGGATGGTCGAGATCGATAGTTCAGCATTTCTTTACACCATTCCAAATTCGAATCAGATACCTTAGTATTTTCTTCAACGATCCTTTGGGCAGCATCCCATAGCTAACGTTGGACATCAATGGGAGTTCTTTTCAGCGCAGGGTCTTTCACCGATTGTTGGACAAGCTGGATGGCGAGAGCCTTATCTTTTTCTTCAGCTTCCTTCTTTTCGGCGAGTAATCGTTCAACTCTTAAATGATCCTCGTATTCTTGTCTTGATATCCTGAACTTTGTGGGAACAATGATTTTGGAGCGAGGAAGAATGATTCGCTGATCTTCGAGCTGTTTGATCATTTCATCTCTCTTTTCTTGATCCTCTTCACTTAGCTTTTAAGGAGCAAAGGAAGGTCTGTTTTTGTGAGAGAGCAGTTGTTCTTCAGGTTCATCAGTCTCAGTGGTTAAATCCACGACTGGGATTATTTCTTCAGCTCTTGTGGCTGGGATTATTGTTGGTGTAGTTGTAGGAGCTTTAGCGGGATCCTCAAACAGGGGAGAGGACTAGCTGAAACACAGCGATCGTTTAAGTAAGAAAAGTTGGGAAGAAAGAGAAAACAATAGGGTTAAGTGTATAGAGGTTTTATGGAGAGGATGATTGATATTGAGAAGGGATAGAGGAGGGATGCGGTATAAGGGAATAGAAGATATTGTACCTGACAAGCTGGCTTAATCTGAAGGATAGCCAGATTGCCTTCTGCAGCGAGGCCTTTGTTTTTGCCTTGATCAGCTTCAGATGCTGCAGGCTTTGTTTTCTCCCATGATGGTTCGTTTATCGAAATCCCTTTCTCAGGGACCTTCTTGGGCTCAATGAAGAAGAAGTCATCATCATCATCGTCATCATCATCATCTTTAGGGGATGATGATGGTTCTTCATCATTGATATCGATGGGTTCTTCGTCTTCAGCTTCTTCTTCTTCTTCTTCTTCTTCAGACTCGACCTCATCAGCAACGGCTTCTTTGTGTTGCTCTTCGAGTTGCTCCCCCTAAGATACAGAGGGAGGTTTCTCGGTTCCCTCAGGGTTTTCAACTCCCTGAGGTTTTGAAGTAGAAGCAGCAGTTTCATTTTTTTTCACCCCCTCATCATTATGGGGAAGGTCTTCAGCTCTCTTCTCCCCCTCTTCCACATTATGAGGAGGGGAGGCAAGAGCAATATCAGCAACACCAGCAGCATCAGTAGTATGAGGATCACTGTCTTCTTGGCCAGTGAGTCCCATACAAAGTTCAACCGCTGCTAATCTGTCGTCGAGGCCATATATAGCAGGGGCGAGTTTCCGAATATCTTCTCTATCGGCCTGAGTAAACAACCTCGGTCAGCTTCTTGAGGTTCTCTCCAGCGTCTGTAACCGCTGAAAAGTTGGTGGAGAGAATGGTGTTGTATGATTCCATCTTTGTTTCCAGGGCCTTCAGGGAGGTGTTGATATCCCCCAAATTAGGACCTGAAACAATTATTAACTTATGAACAGAGGAAAGCTCAGAAGTTTAGGGTTGAGAAAGAGAAGTGTTTGGGATAATGTGTATACCTGCAGGCGGGTTGGCGAAGTTTTCGAAGCCTCGTAACCCTGAGAAAGTTTCATAGTCGTCTTCAATAGTTCCCTGACGACTGGAAATACCTGCAGGTCCTGTGTTTTGTTCTATCATCCTCTGAAGATTTTCAGCAGTAGTGTCGCTGAGGAAGATGTTTGTTGAGGAGAATAGGGGAAGAGATTGAGTGACCAAATGAGAGGTGGGAGGAATGATGGTTGAGAAAGTGGGTTGGGTGCGGGGTTCAGCGTTGGATTCGCTGAAAATCACTTCAGTCTCTAGAGAGGCTGAAGGAGGTAGGTTCGATTCCAAGTTTATAACTTCAGCGTTTAGAGATGCTGAAGCTGGGATGGAAGGGGTGGCTTGATCAGCTGTGGCAGAGCGTACCACTGAACTATCCATCAGCTCTTCAAGATGAGCTGTGGAGTCTTCAGCATGTGAATGCTGGGGGGGTTGCTCCTTGGTTTTCTTGATTCTTTTGGAACCAAGTTGGGAAGTAGATTGTTTCCTTTTTCGAGAAGGAGTAGAGGGTGCAGCTTGGGTATCAACGGTGGGGATTTCCACTGAATGAGCCGCAGAAGTAGAAGAAGGAGGATTAAGAATAGATAAAAGAGTAGTAAGACGTACCTCGTTTGCCAGCGGATTGAAGTCGAGCACCTTAGGGCCAACCTGAGAGAGTCTCAGATCACCCTCTTTTGGGTATTTGTCCCCAAGTCCTTGTTGAAAGATGGCGCTGATGAATCTGGGATAAGGAACCCATGAAGGTCTATCGGCCATATCTACTCTGAACGCAAGATCGGCATAGATGATCGAGGCCCAGTCAACATGTAGACCTTTCAGCAATGCATAGCCCATTGCTTGTTGAGGTTGAGCAGCTTGATCAGAGGAGCCACTCTTCGCTGTCATGCATCTTATCAGGTGTGCGAAGATGAAGTTCATCTCGCTTGGCATTTTGGACTTCTTGATCAGGGTCAGTTTCTTCTCAATCTCCTTGTCCCTCTTTGTGTCCCATGCGTAACCCATTGCATCAAAGAATGCAGTGATGGCTTCCCTATCAGCATGGTTTTTATGGTTAGGCAGAGGAACGAAGGGTTTTTCTTTGGTGGCAGTGGGTAGGCTGAGTGCTTGCCTGATAATAGCAGGGTTGATTTTGGTTGTGCCAAATTTGGTGTCACAGAGAATGACATTAAGGAGTTTCTTAGGGTTCTTGGATGAAGGAACCTGAGTGTGTCTAGCAGTATACCAGAACTGAGATAGAAGAAATTTATGGGCAGGGGGTACAAAGGTTAGGGCTTTGAATAGGCAGCAGGTTTGGAGAAAATTCACAGAATCATTCAGATGTGTGACTTGCTACTTCGGAGGAAAATCGAAAAGCGCATAGAGATTGTTGGATTTTGAGAAGTCTACTTTCTCAAGCGTGAACTTGACCTGAGGAGCCTTGGGAAGATTCAGTTTCTCCATAGCAAGAGATTTCTCAGCGGTATGAGCAGCAGTAGAAGATGCCATTTCTGTTTATCATATCAACCATGAATCATAGAGAAAAAAATACAGTCTTAATGTGGAAAGTTTTCCAATAAGATGTTTTCGAATTTTGTCCATTTCATTCAGACAGAAATGTCTTAATGAAGATTAGGGTTTTCTTGTTTTGAAAAAGAAATGAAAACCCAGTAAAAGTCTTGTTTTCCATTTTCCTTTAGATAAGGATTCTGGAAAAAACGAATGAAGAACAAGTTTAAGATTTTGAGTTTTAAACTTGAAGAACAACCATGAAACGGTTGTGCTCATAAAACCATGAAAGAAATGATTTCATTTTAGAAAGGTTTCTTTTGTTTGATCTGTTAAAAGCAACAAGAAGATCAGAAACAAGTTAAAACAGGTAAATAATGAGAATATTAACCTGGTTGTCGAAGAAGAAGATGAACAGTTTTCTGGAAAAACTCGAGTTCAATAAGCAACAGTAAATCTTTTCTTTCTTGGAGAACAAGTTCGCGTAAAGGAAAAATATAGACTCGAAATAGTTTATATAGTGAAATTAGAGAGAGAGAAAAACTAGAGCGGGAAAGTTTTTCATCATGACACGGACACGTGTTTGCATTTGATTGGATGGTAAACGAAACGTGCAAACGTGTGTCAGAAAAAGAACGTGCCAGGGTTTATCCGTTGTGATGATGTCACAAACGTCCTTTCATATTTTAGGATGTCTCTGAGGTTTTGAAAGCTCAGGGACTATTTTGAAAAACATGAAGCACTGAATAGAAATATCAGTGTTAGTTTAAGAAATTTCAAAGTATCACTGTTAATGAAGAGATATTCAGCGATGTGATTTGTTTTGAAATCTTGCATTTACATGCGAATGTCAGCGAGTAAAGAGAGAACATACCTTGATATCAGCGAATCAACTTTGTTCAGAGAGAAGATGATAGAATGGGTTGTATAAGTTGGTTTTATCCGATCGCTGATCAAATGTGAACCACCGAAGATTTTATTCTTCAAAGTTCAGCATTCCAAGCTCGCTGATGAGAAAGTTGAATCTTGTCTCATCAAGAGGTTTGGTGAATAGATCAGCTAACTGATAGTCAGTTGGGATAAAATGAAGTTCTATATCACCATTCATCACATGATCTCTGATAAAATGATACATGATTTCGATATGTTTGGTCTTTGAGTGTAGTACTGGATTGTTGGCTATAGCGATGGCACTTGTGCTATCGCAATATATTGGAATTTTCGAGAGCTGAAGGTCATAGTCTAGTAGTTGATTTCTCATCCACAAGACCTGAGAACAATAGCTTCCAGCAGCTACATACTCAGCTTCAGCAGTTGAGGTGGACACTGAGTTTTGCTTTTTACTTGTCCAACTCACCAGCTTTCCACCCAGAAGCTGACAGCCTCCTGTGGTGCTTTTCCTATCCAATTTGCAACCTGCAAAATCACTATCTGAATAGGCGATTAGATCAAACCCTGAATCTTTGGGATACCAAAGACCTAGGTTCGTAGTACCCTTAAGGTAACGAAAGATTCGCTTTACAACGATCATATGAGATTCCTTAGGTTCAGCTTGATATCGTGCACACAAACAGGTTGCGTACATAATATCGGGTCGGCTAGCTGTAAGATACAAGAGAGAGTTGATCATCCCACGGTACAACGTGACATTAACAGGTATTTCATTTGAATCCTTGTTTAGTGTCAGCGGTGGTGCCATAGGGGTTTTCATAGCTGAACTCTGAGTTAAATCGAATTTCTTCAGCATATCTTTAACATACTTTCCCTGATTAATGAAAGTTCCTTTTTCATTTTTTTTATCTGAAGACCAAGGAAATATGTTAGCTCACCCATCATACTCATTTTATACTCTTCTTTCATTCTATCAGCGAAACGAGTACAAAGGTCAGGGTTAGTAGAACCAAATATAATGTCATCAACATATATCTGAACAAGAATGATATGACCTTTCACTATTCTGAAAAATAGAGTTTTGTCGATTTTACCTCGCTCAAAATTTTCAATTAGGAGATAAGAGGATAGAGTGTCATACCATGCACGTGGAGCTTGCTTTAAGCCATAAAGTGCCTTATCCAGTTTATAAACATAACCTGGACGCTTAGGATCTGAGAATCCTAGAGGTTGTTCCACATAGACTTCTTCATTCAGCTTTCCATTGAGAAATGCTGACTTAACATCCATTTGATATACTTTGAAGTCTTTGTGTACATCATATGCTAAGAATAGACGAATAGATTCTAGTCTTGCTACTGGAGAAAATGTTTCGTCGTAGTCTATACCTTCCTCTTGTCTGTATCCCTGAGCAACAAGTCGAGCCTTTTTGCGGGTTACAGTTCCATGTTCGTTCAACTTGTTTCGATAGACCCATTTAGTGCCTATCACTGTCTTGTCAGTTGGTCTTCGAACAAGATTCCAAACTTTGGTTCTTTCAAATTCTGTCAGCTCTTCTTGCATAGCGCTGACCCAGTTTGGATCTCTGAGGGCATCATCTATTTTCTTTGGTTCAATCAGAGAAATAAAGCTAACAAATAAACATATATTACCTGCACTTCGTCGAGTCTGAACACCAGCGTTTGGATCACCAAGAATTTGATCAATTGGGTGATTGACAGTCCATCGCTGAGCCGGAGCATGAATCGCTGACTCAAATTGAACTGGAGGAGCTGAAGATGAGGCTTCAGCAAATTCTGTAATATCAGCCAAGAGAGGAGTAGGTGCAGATGTCATCACATTCACTGATTGCTGAGAAGTAGATGGAATGTCTGAGACATTTGGTTCAGAAGCAGGCATAGTGTTTAGAGGAACAACTGAGACCCATGAAGTTTCAGCTTCACTATTCTGCATGTTTGGGATGATAGTAGGACCATCATCTTCAACGGTATGAGTATGAGGAGTGGGAATATCTTCTGAATCACCAAGATGTGAAAACATCCATTGATTCAGTTCTTCAGTATCAGCAGAAGATCGAGAATTCGCTGAACGGGATTCGTCAAAGGTGACGTGAATAGTTTCTTCAACAGTTTGTCTTCTTCGATTGAAGACTCTAAAGGCTTTGGAGACTGAGGAGTATCCAAGAAAGATTCCATCATCAGCCTTAGGATCAAACTTTTCAAGGGCATCTCTGTTGTTCAGTATGAAACACTGACATCCAAAGATGTGAAGAAAGCTAATTGAAGGCTTTCTCCCATGAAAAAGTTCATAGGCTGTTTTATTAAATCTTTTGACTATCAGCGACCTGTTTTGCGTAAAACAAGCAGTGTTGACAGCTTCTGCCCAAAACTGAGTAGGCAGATGAGAATCGCTGAGCATTGAACGTGCAACTTCAATAATAGTTCTATTTCTTCTTTCAGCGACTCCGTTTTGTTGCGGTGTTCTCACTGAAGAAAAGTTGTGAGAAATACCCTTACTCTCAAAGAAGGAATCAAGAGAACTGTTTTTGAATTCAGTCCCATGATCACTCCTTATTGAGCGAACGGTCAAGTTGTTCAGGACTTCCATTTTCCTGACAAAGGTGATGAACAGCCTATAAACTATTTCTCTCTAATAACAGATGTATTCTCTCTTGATTACTCACCACAATGTACTCAATCAACTGTCAATAAATATTCACTTAAGAAAGTTGACGTCGCACAGAGACAGTAGTTGATCAACTGATGAACTTGAAATTTTTTAAGAATACCAAGATATTCTCTTTGAGTTATATTTCTATTTTGCTCTCTAAGGCTTCACATGGTATTTATAGGTAGCATACTATAAAATGAGACAAAGCAGCATGATGATAAGGTATAGAAAGGATATCCTATTACAACTTTCATGACAGTGTTCATCCGGTTGATTACTACATTTTTCTCCTTGTAGTCGTTGTGGCCATAATGCATTAAAAGAAAAGTATGACGCTTTTAAAACAAAGCATGCCGCATTAGATGCAAATCATGTCGCATTAAATGAAAAAATACATTGAAGTGGGTATTCATATTGTACCTTTGTCCTTGTTGTCCCTTGTGGGGACACAACTCTTCAGTGCGAACATTGTTACATGATGATCCTGGTGGACATTTAGGTGATGACATCTTCCGTTGATGAGATGGCCCATTTGCTAAGGCATCATCTGTTAGGCACAACCATCTAATGTTGATGAGCATTTGTTGGTCAGTGGTAGGCTATATCTGATATATTCATTAGATGTTCAACACTTGTATGTTAATTTTGAATGGTCCACATCATCTGATAATGTTAGCTCCTAACTTCATTTGATAGATTTCGTTTGATCATCTGCCAATTGTTATGTTCTATCAGCTGTTTAGCGGCAGATGGTCTATCAGCTGATATATATCAGTTGATCTCTATCCATTAAAGGGAATATAAATGGAAATATTATGATTTCTCAAAAATATGAAGTGTTTTCTTACAATGTGTCATTCATCAAGTCTTCTAAATTAATAATAGTTGAACACCGTGTTAGGATTCACATGTTCATATATGAACCACTATACACCTAATTATCACCGTCTTTTGATCGTTTGTTGGGATCTTTTGCGTTTTATTACATTTGAAACGACCAATCAAGAACAACGATGTTCGTATTTACATATGAGATTTAGGCAAATGATATTCAATACGATTTGTAGATTGTAAAATCGTCAATGATTTCAATGTGGAAAATTAATTGTATAAAAATGGATTATCAATATCCAAAAAGTGTTATAGAAAAAATATGAGATAAATTACTATATTTGAGTTTTTACCATAGTTGTTTTAATTAATAAAAAACACTTGGAAATCGAGATGTTAAACTAGTGTTGAGATTGTTTTTCCCATTCTCAACATTTTTGTGTTTATCATTGGAACCTAACACTACTAATATATATGTATACCTTTAAAAACTATGTTTGAACTTGATAAAAAATAACTGACACCCAACTTATAAATGCAATACGTAATGAGTGTTAAAGTCCTATTAGAACATCTCCAACCATACTCCATTTTTTCATTTTTGTCGTTTTTTGCCTGCCAACCACTCGCCAAACGTTTATTTTTTTTGTCGTCCAAGAATTGAACACGCCATATTTGGCGTGTATTGTTCACACTCCATTTTTAAGAGGCCCACCACTATTGTTTTTTATATTAATATTTAATAATTTATAATTGAATTAATTCTTGATTTTTTCAATTAATTTTTTAAATGTAATATTGATTAAAAAGTTGTATTCTTGTTATTAAATTTTAAATAAGAAAAAAAAGTTTAACATTTAATATATATATATATATATATATATATATGTAATTAAATTTGAAATACGACAAAGAAATTTAAGATTAATATAAAAGTCATAAAATACAAATTAAAAAACTAAGACATAAATTAAAGCGTCCATTGACTTCCATAGTACGGGATGTTTTCTGTCGCATCTTGAGATTCTCCGGCTTGGTTTTGAACTTCTTCTCCAGATCCTTGATATTGAGATGTTCGATATTGAGATCCTTGGTATTCTGCTCCTTGTTCATACGTATCAACATGAGCTTCTGCTGTTCTCTTTCTCAATATGCGGAGTTTCTCATTTTGTATGAACTCAAGAAGCACGGGATCAGTGATAGAATTTAAATCAGTAAACATAATTTTGTCGCCTGCCAACCTTATATTTATTGCATTTTTCTCAGCTTGAACTTCATTCCTTATATTTATTGCATTTTTCTCAGCTTCATTCCATTCAATTAAAAAATTATCGTTTTTATTTTTATCGGTTTTCATTAAATAAATTAATTACTGATTATTTATTATTATATTTACAAATTATAATTATTGTTACTAAAAATAGTTAATAGTAAATAAAATCGGAAAATTAATTAAAATGCCACAAGTTTGAAAGGGACTTACCAAAATACCCCCAAAAATTAATTTCTTACCAAAATGCCCTTTTCCCTGCGATAAGAGCCCGCGATCGCGGGCAGGGACTAATTGTGAAAAATTTTGCAAGATATATTTACACTTTCAGTCCCTGGCCCCCGCGATCGAGGCCCGCGATGGCTCTATCGAGGCCCGCGATGGCCCGCTATGGGGACTGAAAGTGTAAATAATCTTGCAAAATTTTACACTTTCAGTCCCTGCCCGCTATAGAGGGCTCCCTCCGCGGAAAAAAATGCATTTTGGTAAGAAATTAATTTTTTGGGGTATTTTGGTAACTCACTTTCAAACTTGTGGCATTTTAATTAATTTTCCCAATAAAATATGTTATTTTAATGTGGGGTCCACAAATTTGGTGTTTTTTTTAGTATGGTTGGAGTTGAGGGTTTTTTTTTGGTGTTGAGCCCACCAAAATTGGTGTTTTTGGTGTTTTTTTTTGTGCCAAGGTTGGAGATGCTCTTAATAAATACACAAAATACTCATAGTTAAAACTAAAATAAGAGTGAATTACATCTTGGTCCCTAGTGAATAACTGCTTTCTAGTTTTCGTCCCTCGAAAGGTAAAAGTACGATGGTGGGCCAAAAATCGTGTTTTTAGCCCAAATCCGTCCCTCTCACTAACACCGTTAGTCCAGAAACCGTTAACTCCATCACGTGCCCCTCACGTGAGGGGCATTTTTGTCATTTTGCCTAATTGAAATTTATTTTAGAAAAAAAAAATTATATTAATACTTTTATTATAAAGTAAATTAAAACTTCAACCTCCCTAAATCCCAACCAAGAAATAGTCCCTTCTCCCTCCTCCCTCAAACCCTTCTCCTACCTCTGGAAGGCTGAACCCTCCTTCAGATCCTCCCTCAATCCCCACGACTTCTGTTCTCCGGCTTAACCTGAGCGGCAAACCACACTCCTTCCCCACATCTTCCAAGCAAATCATTCGACCCCTGAGCTTCCTATTCCAGCAAACATACGTTCCACCAAACCCTCTCCGACAAACCTGTTCGTTCTCCGTGAACAAACAAGTACCTCCTCCTCCGTTCAGTGAATGTGATATGTTAAAACGTATTTTTTTAACATATTTTAGTTAATATATGATTATTATGTTAATGTGATAAGAGTGTAAAACGAAAATTGAAAAAAAGGAATATACCATAAATTAAATAATAATTAACTATAAGGGTATGAAGTATAAATATTAAAAATATTTTTATTTAGTTTATACGATATATAATAAAATAATTAAATCCAAAAATATTTAATATTGGTCTCATTTCGAAGGTATCGAAGAGACGATTATAATGAAGTAACTTGTTAAAATTAAAATGTATTTTTTAACGTATTTTAATTAATATATGATTATATGTGTTAATATGATGAAGGTGTAAAATTAAAATTAGAAAACTAAAAGGTATAAAGTAACTAAGTAAATAATTATAGAGGTATGAAATGTAACTTTCAAATCAAAATTTAAGAAATGTGAGTGTGGATCGCGGACTAAAATTCCTATCGTGGGCCAATTGTGTCAGGTCCACAATCGCAGGTCCAACCGCGAGAGAATGAGGCATTTCGGCAAATTGAGAGAGATTTAGAGCATTTTGGAAAATGATTTTTGAACTTGGGGCATTTTAATTAATTTTTCTATATTAAAGTATAATAACTAATTAAATTAATAAACTTAAAGTATATAAAAATTTATCAATTTTGTTTTTCAAACTTAATTACGGATTTGGTTCCGGTGGTTTGTGTGGTTACTACGAAATTGGTCCCTCAAGTAAAGACAAAAATAGAAAAAGAACGAAAATGCCCTCATAGATAACGGAGGACCTGGATGGCCGTTACAAAAACGGACCAATTTATTACAAAACGACATACGACGGTCCTAACGTGTAATAAATAAAGCTCACAGATAATTTCCGTAATCCATAGGGTCCAAATCCGTAGTTAACTCATCTAATAATAATAATTTTAATTAATAAAGAATAAAGTTCATTTTTGGTCCCTAACATTTGTAAATTGTAACATTTTTCGTCCCTCAACTTCAAAAACTCGTATATGGTCCCTCACATATGTAATTTTGCTTGTTTTTCGTCCCTCTCACTAACGATCATTAACTTTTTTTTGTTAAATATGATCTTTTTGCAACTTTCTTTATTTTTGCCATTTTTCAAACCACATAGACCAAACTGTAATTTACTCTAAACTATATTTATATTTACATTTTATGTATTATATACTTATATTTTTTATATTTATATTTTATAAATTATATTATATTTATATTTTATAAATTGTAGTATATATTTGTATTTCATATATATGTATTTATTAATTAACATATACATTTATATTTATATTTTTTATATATTATATATTTTTATATTTATAATTAACATATACATTTATATTTATTATACTTTTTTATATTTTATATATTTATAAATCATACTATATTTCTTTACAAAATTTATTTTGTATTTAAATTTATATTTTATGTATTTGAACATTCCATGTATGGAATTTGTATATTGATTTGATTTAGCGTTTGTATCATAAATTTTGTGATGAAACTGTACCAAATTATGCCTTAAATGTTAAAGTTTTGCTCTTTAGTTTATAAATAATTTAAAATATATGCCAAAAATACTAAATCAAATCATTTGCACAAATAGTGTAGGTGGAGATTCAAATATATACAAACGTAAATCAATTAATATACAAATTTAGTAGATGGAAGGTTCAAATACATAAAATATAAATATAAATACAAAATACATTTCACAAAAAATAAAGAGAGTACAATTTTTAAATATATAAAATATAAATAATTTATAAATACAAACATTAAACCAAATCAATATACAGAGATAATTCATAATAGATGGGTTTTAAATATAAATATAATATAATTTATAAAATACAAATACAAAAATTATATATAACACATAAAATTAGGAATGGCAACGGTCCGATTTCGGGACGGTTATTGGTATCCCCGTCCCCAAAACCACTAACAAAAACGGTCCCCGTAACCGCCCCGATCCCGTCGCCCGTTCAAGGTAAAAATCCTCGTTCACCGTTGGTTATACCCGAACCCGAAATCGGCCCGAAAAAATTACGATATAATTTTTTAAGCATTCAAAGTCTAAGGCTATGTTTGGCAAACTAGCTGATAAGCTAGCTTATGACTTATAAGCTAGCTGGTAGCTGATAAGCTAGCTGTTGACTTATAAGCTAGCTGGTAGCTGATAAGCTAACTGATGAAAAAATCACGTTTGACAAAAAGTAGCTTATAAGCATTTAAATGACCAAAAAGGACATATTAAAAAAATAGTTAATAAATAATAATTAATGTTAATGAAGGTATTTTTGGAAGAAAAAAAAATCAAAAGCTCCATAAGCTCATGAAACGCTAGTGAGAGTAGCGTTTTGAAAAGCTAGCTTATGGTCATCCAAACATGTACCAGAAAAATAAGCTAGCTTTTTTTTTGCCAAACAATGCCTAAATGTCTCAAACATAATAAAACTAATTATGAACAATGTCTTGGATTACAATATACAAGTAAATACAAATTCAAATATTATCCAACTAGCAATGCGATTTCACGATTAGATAAATAACGTAGATTTTTTTGTGGGACTTATTTGGGATGTTGAGGTAAAGTGGATAAAAACTTTTTAAATTTTAATGTTAGTAATTTTCTTTTAATGATATATTACACACATACACATATAAAATATATATATACACATATCGGGTCGGGCCGGTGATCACTGTCCTCGCTCCCATCCACGTCCCTGATAAAATCCCCGAATATATCCCAAATCCCCGCCCCCGTCCCCAATAAGAAGCCCCCGAACATTTCGGTTTTCGGTTTTCACCATCGATTTCGTTTTGTTTTTTGCCATCCCTACATAAAATATAAATATAAATATAGTTTAGAGTAAATTACCGATTTGATCCATGCAGTTTGAAAAATGGTAGAAGTACAGAAAGTTTGCAAAAATGTCAGATTTAACGAAAAAAGTTAATGACCGTTAGTAGGAGAGACGAAAACCAAACAAAAATACATTCGTGAGGGACCATATCCGAGTTATAAAGTCGACCGACAAAAAAATGTTACAATTTACAAACATCGGTGATAAAAAGTCAGCTTTAATGTGAACTCCAGTTTTGGCGAGTATCCAACATGGAGGAAAAACACGGAATGATGTGTCGGTGGTTTTCATGCCTTCACATTCAATTATTCAAAGTCAGCGTCACGCACCTTTTATTATTAAAAAAAGCCATAACATTGGTTTAAAATACTTAAATAAAATAAAGAACTAACATTTGTTAAAATAAGAAACAAAACTTATCTATATTATATTATAAAAGAATTATTGCGGCTATCTTAAAAATGTTAAGTACATATTTTAAAAGTAGAATGTACGTGTTCAGTTATGCAATCCTTTCACACCCACTTCTTCCAGTTTCTCCAGGATTCCAATTTTTTCATTTTAATTTACAAGTTACTTACACTCAATACTCTTATAATTAGTTAATAAACTTACTTTTAATTCCTTACATTTTCATTTTTCATTTTAAACCCTAATCATATTAACATAAATAACCGAACTAAAATGTATTAAAAATACACTTTTTACAAATTATACCGTTGTAATCGTCTCCTCAATACTTTCGAAATGAGCCAAATATTGAATATTTGTTTATTTAATTATATTATTATACATCATGAATATATACGAATTAATTTGTTTTGTATTTCTTCCAATTTCTTTTTTCATTCTATACATTTATTTTATTAAAAATACATAATCATAAATTAACTAAAATACATTATAAAATGCATTTTTTCTTACAAAATATACCATTATAATCTTGTCGCCAATAATTTCAAAATAAGTTTATTATTGAATATCTTTTAATTTAATAATGTTGTAAAAAATATAATAAATACGTACCTAGATTTTTCGATAATGATGTATCGAGATTTTTTTAAAACTTGTAAATTTTACACTCTCATCTATATTTATCTATCTATATACCTTTTTAAAAAAAAAAATCTATTTACGGTTATTTTTTGAATTTTTAAGAGGTACAAATCTCAATTACATCATTTACAAATAGTGTCAAAACCTCCACGTTCAACATGATAATTAAATATATAATTATTTTTTATTTTTAAATTACACTTTATAACCTTATAATTAGTTATTTGAAGACTCCACTATCGAGCGAATCTTTTACAAATTTTTTGACCGATTGACCATATTGACCTTGAATTTATAAGCGATTTAAGACACATAAAACCATAAAATTGGCATCGTGTGATGAAGAATAAAAACTGAACATGAAACAAGATTATTTCTTTCGAGTTCTCGGCTTTAGATTTGAAATGGAATGTTGTTGCATTGCGTGCATGTACGTATCTAATTAACATAAAAAGAAAACCTTTTTCCAGTTCTTGTTATTCTATCAAATAATTTTTTCCAATCTATATAACATGTTTTTAAAAGAAAATTTTTACTTTTATTTTAGGGAACTTAATTAAAATACCCAAAGTTTGACTTTGACTTGCCAAAATACCCATTTTCTTTCCGTAATTGCCAAAATACCCATAAATCCCGCGATGGATCCCGCGATCGCGGGATAGGGCACACGTGTCCTGCGGTTTTGGCCAAAACGTCCCGCGGCACCCCCCCCCCCCCAACTATGGCCGCGGTGACAATTTTGGTCCCTCCCCGTGACTGATCCCGCGACCATCCCGTGATCAGACAAAAAATTGCAATTTTGGTCCTTTTTGCACGAATCTTTGCATGCTTTTACTATTTTTTTCCACAATTATTGTACTTTGAAGACCAATTTGTGGTTGAAATTCATTGGCATGTTTGAGATTTCATCCATAAATATCAGTAATATGCAATCCATAATTCACACCCATTCCATCATTCTTTCTTGCTTTCTTTGACTTGCTTTCTTTCTTGCTTTCTTTCTTGCTTTCTTTTTATTCAGTAAACAAATGGCATCGTCATCTAACCCATCGTCTACACCTGAAAGAATGCCACCTAAACTCCAAATCGCGATAGCAGAAAGGGAAAAGGAGATAGACCAACTGACACAAGAGTGGAAACAGATGATGGCCAGGAAGGAAGTCCACTTGATAAGGATCGAAGTGGAAGAAAAGGAGATAAAAAGGATGAAAGGGGATATAAAA
Organism: Saussurea involucrata; assembly: GCA_033807775.1. Lineage (NCBI taxonomy): Eukaryota > Viridiplantae > Streptophyta > Magnoliopsida > Asterales > Asteraceae > Saussurea > Saussurea involucrata. The sequence continues at coordinate 48,946,726 of CM066317.1, read as the reverse complement.
GATAGGGAGGCTCGTATTTGTCGAGAAAAAGAAGAAATTCACCACATTTTGCAAGACTTCGCAATTCTTCAAGCGAAGGTAAGCGACAAGCAAAGTTGGATTGATCAAACTAAAGCAATTTTTCAGTAGGTGGTGGTACGGGTGTTGCTTTAGGACTTTGTTGTTTATGTGTTGTTGTTTTGTACTTTTGTTCGACATTGTTGTTTCGTTCCTTTCCTGTTTGTATGTTGTTGTTTGGTCATGAATAAAGGTCTTTAATTTGTCTAAAAAGTAGTGTTTAAGTAGTCTGAAATTTGTCTGAAAAGTGGTTCATATTAAAAATACAACTCATAGATGTTATACAAGATTATTTCATAACAAACACATACTAATCAATACAGTACAAAATTATCCAAATTTGAGGCTACGGCTAGACGATGGTTTGGTTTTGACAATCTGGGTCGACTTCTTGCATGCTCTGGCGAGACGAGTCTCAAAGTGTTAAGCTTCACTTTCTCGATGTACACTTCAATCACAGTATGACCGTCAACATACTGGCGTATGTTGGCTACATCTTCGTCGGTACTCAATTCTACCAGTCCAGTCAAGAAGTCTGCATTCAACCTCTTAAAATACAACCTATTATATTTTGGTTCTTCATAGTCCAGCTCTTTCATGATCTGTTCAAGCAGTTGCATAGAAAGATCCTCCACATCTAACATGTCAACATAAATTTCTAGACCACGGAAATAATGTCTTTTGGGTGGTTCCGTGAAGTACCCACCATGGTAGACTTTCATGGTGAACAATTGTGGATATGCATCTGTTGATGAACATTAATTAATATAGTTAGTTCGTAGAACAACGGTAGTAACAAGCAAAACTCAATGAAACATGCACACTAACCATATAACTCTTTGCCAGTGTCTGAAAGCGATTCAGATAAACGCCTAAAGCACCAAACATGAAGGTTTGGGGATGCCATGTAAGAATACGTGAACGAATAATATGTTCTCGTATATGTGTTTTACGACTAATCTAGCGTGGGTTATTTATAGGCAAATGTGGATGCTTTTACTGCACTTAGGTCCTTGTCTTTGCTCTAACACAACTTAGGTCCCTGTCTTTCTATATAACCATTACTATTCTCTCCATTTAGACTACTACCATTACTATTCTCTCCATTTAGACTACTACCATTATGATCATCATCCCATGTTCTATTTCAAGTACCTTTCAAAAGATAACTGGTCCCAATCAAGGGAAATCAATGTTCAGATCAACGTACATAAGTTATGTTTGATAAATTACAACGGGCCGATAAAATAGATAAAATCATGTTATATATCAAAACAAGCGCACTAAACATACAATATTTATCGTCCCAATCAAGGGAAATCAACGTTCAGATCAACGGTATCATATTATATAGTTTCATGTGGCTCAAGCTCCGATGGGCCCTGCGTGTTACTTACTTGGCTGACTGAACGTCTACTCCTTGGCACGGTTGAAGGGGTGGGATTTGGACACTCTCCACGAGTATGTCCTACGCATTAGCACCGAGTACATTTTCGCTGTATTGAACCTTCACCACGTGATGGACGTCGGTTGTTCTTTCTCGGTCTCCCGACTCTGTTCTTATTGTTTAACGGTGGATAGCATGGCGGAAGGGGGTCGGGTGGATACACCCATGCTTCAGGGGGTCCAACTGGATTTATAACCTCTGCGTATGTTGCCCGGTAATTTTCGGCCGTGAAGAACCTTACAGCCAAGTCGCTGCAATCTCTACGACCCATATATCTTGCCGCAGCGATGGCATGGTTGCACGGTAACCCAGATTTTTGCCATTGGAAACATGAACAAACATGGTCGGTCATATTGACAGTCGCGTGAAGCTGGTTATCCCGAACCTCGTACCCCCCATACCCGATTTCGTGTACCCTCCATGTCGACGCGTGACGCGCCCTGAAGAGAACTATCTCCTCCGCCGCTGGTGTGAGTCTATTTTGCAGCTCAGCTCCTTTTCGGCGTCGAAGTTGGTACCACTCTTGTTGAAAGCTCCGAAAGTAGCCCATAAGAGTAACAATCGGACATCTATGCGCAAAACGGGAGAGTGCATTCACCGACTCTGCACTATTGGAGGTCAGAATGTCATACCGTTGTGCAGGAAAATGGACCGCAGACCACCTCTCCGGTCCAACATCTTCCATGACTTTGGTTGCATCCTTGGCACTAACTCGTAGAAGATTCATGTACCGGTCAAACTCCCGATGAGTATATGCTCTACATGCCTTCCAGTAGACATCCTTGTAGGTGGTAATTCGTTTGTCCTTAGTTTTGGCGTTCATCTCCAAATGTCGACAACAATAAGCTGAGGGGCGTTTGGGTACATGGCAGAGATTGTGGCGCTTATGGAAGCAACCCTGTCGGACATAAACACCAACCCTTGTGGGTCTCCGATAGCTTGTCTCAACATGGACAGAAACCAAGTCCACTCGTCCCCGGTTTCGGACTTGCCTACTCCAAAAGCTACGGGAACGATGGAGTTATCCCCGTCCATGGTAACCGCCAGGAACATCATACCCAAGTAAGGGCCCTTTAAATGGGCAGCGTCTATTACCAGGACACGACGCAGATTTGCCACAAATGTGCGGATCTGCAAAAACGTAGGTGGTTTCCCTTTGTAAATGTTATAGTTTATAATGTGTAAACATATGACGTGTTAAAATACGTACCGCAGGTCCAAGGGCAGCGAAGCACATCTCAAACCGTCCATGTGAATCGGTCCTTATCTGGGTGACAGTACCTGGATTCTGCAACTGCAAATTATATAAATATGCTGGGAGTCGTTCATACGACTCCTCGAACGTGCCTCTCACCAATAGCAGTGCCCAGTATCGTGCACGCCAAGCTTGGTGGTAACCAATCGTGACGCCGAACTGCTGGTGTACATCGTCCATGATATCCTTTGGACGCAATGACCCGCTAGCATCAAGAAATTTGCCTTTCAGTATCGCACCCAAAGTCCTTTTGGTGGCTTGTTTGTGGTTGGTATTCAGTTGCGTCCTCGTACAAGTGTGTACGTCGTCCAACTTTCTAATAAGTAACGCCCCTCCTTTTTCTCCCGCGGGCCTCGCGTACATCCTCCAATTACAGTTTTCTCTCGCACATTCAACTACGTATCTGCCTTTGTCGGATCTCGGCGTGTGACTTTCGAAACCCTCTTCCATGAACTTAAGTCCGACCTGACTTGCCAAGTGATCCTTCGAATCAAATATCTGACCTACTTCTAACCATAAACTGCGATTATAAGGTGCAGGTTCGTAGGTTTGTGTATGGGTATTCTAGTCTGGAAGAATAAGGGGCATATCAAAATAGTCATTTAACTGACTAAATGATTTTTTACTAGGTATCTAATCATCACTATCGGTATCTGATCTGTCTATATCAGCATTACCCGTTTTGAAAACACAGGTTTCGTCATCAGCAACTCCAGCACAACGTCCTTCTTGTGGTTGTTGTTGTTGCGTCTCCGGAACATAATCAGGAATACAGTCGTTAAGACCATATGCATGATCCAAATGAACTGTTGGGCCGTAGGAAGGCTGAAATTGAGAATCAGGCTCCTCCATTTGGAGGTCTTCGTCATCAGCGTCGTTATCACCGTCGTCATCACCGTCGTCGTCACCTTCGTCATCGTCTTCGTTGCACACCGAGGATTCAGCATACACATAAAGTAATGGAGGTCTTTCTGATTCGGCTGCAAAGTGCATAAAACCAGAGATATCCCCATTGTTGCATAACTCCACAAATGACCCATCATCATTCTTGAACACTAACTTGCAAACAGCCGAAGGGTCGATTCCACATTTTTGCATGGCGTATGCAACAAACTTCTGATAAGAAAAGTTTACTGGCAATTTTACACCATGCTTAGATTTATAAGCAAAATTCCACTCATTGTTTTCTTCCACCCATTCACCATCGTAACAGAAATATAGCCTAGTTTTTGCAACAGATGAACTCATTTTTTCAGTGGTATCTCAAAAACAAAATACTGAAAAAAGCAAGAAAGCAAGAAAGAAGGATGGAATGGGTGTGAGTTATGGATTGCATTCTACTGATATTTATGGATGAAAACTCATTGAGGAAAAGATGAATTGCAACCACAAATTGGTCTTCCAAGTACAATGATTCAACATTGATGAAACATGCCAGTGAATTTCAACCACAATTTGGTCTTCCAAGTACAATAATTGTGGAAAAAAGCAGTAAAAACATGCAAAGATTCGTGCAAAAATGACCAAAATTGCATTTTTTTTGTCTGATCGCGGGATGGTCGCGGGATCAGTCGCGGGGAGGGACCAAAATTGTCACCGCGGCCATAGTTGGGGGTGCCGCGGGACGTTTTGGCCAAAACCGCGGGACACGTGTGCCCTATCCCGCGATCGCGGGATCCATCGCGGGATTTATGGGTATTTTGGCAATTACGGAGAGAAAATGGGTATTTTGGCAAGTCAAAGTCAAACTTTGGGTATTTTAAATAAATTCCCTTTATTTTATCGGTAGTGTGAGGATCTTGTAGATATGATGAATTTAGTAACAAACCTAGAAATTTTGGTGATAGAGTTAGAATTTAACTAACATAATATAAAATATAATAATAATTATATAAAAATATATATAAATGAGGCATTACTAATCGTCAAGGTCGATCCTGAGGTTTCCGATGTCCATGGAGGAAAGCAAAAAAATGCCCCCAAATATATTATAAAGTAAAAACAAAACATATTATTTTTAAGGGGTTCGAAACCTGCTCAAGTTAGAAGGCTCGTCCCTAAAAAGAAAGGGAAAGACACAAAATTATGAGTTTAGTGTGTGTATACAAGTCTTATAGGATGAAGATCATATATGGAGGTATCGCACACATAGTAATCATGTAACAACCCAACTCAAAGATAACACTTGAACAACAAGAAATAAACAACTCGCCGAAACGGCTCCGAAATACAACATAAACATACGAGTACAATACAACGTTTGCGAAAACAACCCAATACACTGCTGAGATTCCTAGAATACTAAGCCTGGCTTACTACACTACGTTGTCTTCCTTCTAGTCCCCCCCCCCAGCTTCACGCTCACGCCTTCTCTTTGCCCTTACCAGCAACTCCTACTACGCGCTTCCCTGAAAATGGTTTAGTTTTTGAAAAACGAGGGTTAGACCATGAGGTCTAGTGAGCTCCCTCTAATGGCAACAGGTTTCATCAACAAGTATAAAACATTCATAACCATTACAAACAACAACTTTAAACAATAAACTTTCACATAAACTGCACATGTAAATGGCACACTGAGGTCCCACAATGGCGACAACGTGTCGGTCTCACACTGCCTTACTGGGTCACTCCTCCCATGGCATAAATGGGACACTCCCCCCGGTATGAGCACTGGCGGGCCACTCCCCCCGACTTAGCCATTACACAACTATCAACAATGTATGCATGCATCTCAAGTAAACTTCCATACACGCATTTTCATGTAATAAAACATATCAGTTCATATTAATTTACTTACTTCAGAAAACAAGTTTAAATACATATTTATTCGAAAAACTCACCTGTCGTCTTGGCACCCTACTTCTCACGTAAGCCTCGGCTTTCTAGATGAAACACCTTTGACATTAAAGAGAATAGGAATAATAAGTCTTAGGCTAACACTCACAAAGTCCTGATCAGACCCTTAAATAACTCGACTAAAGATGAACTCCATAATCCGAACCAAAGTTCCGGATTCCACCACTTTTTCGGATCCTAATCCGGATTCCGACACCGTTCTGTATCCCATTTCGGAATCCGCACCTCTTCCGGATCCCAATCCGGAATCTTCATCCAGTTCCGGACTAAACTGGACTTTCGCTTGATTCACTCTGAGTGATAAAAATCTTGACCCAAATGGACGTACACTATCCGGAAACGTTGGAAAAGATTGCAAGGAACAATATGACGTTACTAGATACCAAAAGTCAAATTCTCACACATTATAAACTGCGATTAGGTCCTGGTTTAATCTAGAAACTCATCAAAACATGAAACCCACTTGAAACCACAATAAGAGCATGAAATTAGGAGATTACCTTTCCAAACTGATGTTAGAGCTTACTTTGATGCCACACTCCCCTTGCCTTCTTCCCAAAATTACAATTGATTGCTTGATTTCTTCCTCAACTTCTACACATACAAGGCCGCTCACAATAAGGAAGGTTAGCTAGGGTTTTGTGTCCAAAATGAGGGTTTTATACCCTCTCCCCACAATTACACTTTGGTCCCTCAAGATTTAAGACTTCACCTTCTTTCCATCTATTTTATGTTTTCTTTAAATTGCAACTTGGTTATTACAATACGTCCCCCTCAAAAGAATTTCGTCCCTGGAATTCCATCGCCAGACAAGCTTGGGTACTTGGACCTCGTGTCCGTCACTACCTCCCCATATGCCTCTTGTCCTTTGGAATTACTAATGCATCTCCACGCGGTCAAGTTCCTTGTAACTCAACTCCTTGCTAAGACAAGGTTTCACTTCTCATCTACCCGTATCCTTGCTAAAGTATCTCGATATCAACTTCCAACAAGCATCCTTGAGTATAGAGACGTGATACACATTATGACTTCCCCATAATCTCATCAGGTACAACCAACTTACACCCAAATCTCTAACTCATTCCACAATTTCAACGGACCCAAAATACGGCATGACTTCACCTTTTTCTCGGACGCACCACCCCATTCTCTAGGGGTGTCTCCCGCATCCAGTTGTCCCCCAACTAGTGATTCGCACGACTCACGCTTTTCAGCCTAATCAACTTAGCTCCACCCAGCTGCCCAAACCATTCTGATTGAAATCATAGTCGCTCCCAATCCTTCGGATCCACCCCTCGGTTAACCACCACTTTCTTACATTGGGTTATTTCATATGACATACTTGCAACGTCTCTGATCGACTGCACTGCATCCTACGCCAACCATACCAGATATTGTCTGCTTTGTCCCCACACCTCGACTCACAATTTTATAAAAAACGCATCTAACCAAGGTTTTCCTAAAGCAACTCTACTTCCTTAAAAGAAAGAACTTTGTTGAATTCCATGCCACAATAATGTCAATTCTCTACGAAACGCAACCACTCAACTTGTCAACTTGGCACAAGGCCAACCTTGAATATCCGAACAAACTCACCGGCAAGAGTTCCCTCATCGAATAACATTGACTACACCTCATCAGTGTAAATATATTCATACGCTCCTACCACGTCATCACCTCACACATATATAGCTAAAAGCAGGAAACCTCCACAATCCATCGTCCGACGTGTCCACCAATCTGAGGTGAACCAAATCCTGATGGCACACATTCAAACTCTCGTTGCATCCAACAATCATCCAACCATACTCGAAACAACTTCAAGTTTTTACTCGCTCAACGAGGGACGACCATGCTCACCCGAACTACTCCCATTAGCTTAGCACTGAACAACAAGTTTACTTGAAACATCTCTCCCAATCACACCAAGTCAAAACCAGTGGTCATTCATTCCGAGTACCACGTTAATCTACCTTTTTCCTCTTCCTCCTCGAAACGTAATGCCCTCAACGAACAGCTCACTAGAAGGTGCATGGTTTCGACCAGTCACCTAAGTTAGTTTTCCGCCGCCCTTGAACTATAACACATCAAAAACCTCTTCCTCCATACTCTTACCAGGAGTTCATATACCCACTAATTACAATCTATACACACTACTCCACCTTTTCGGTGTCACTTGCCAAACTTTCCGCCTTTAACCTACTCACTTATTTCGACATACTATCTTCATCTCTCCACGTTAGCATGGAGCACTGCCCACTAAACATTACTCGCCCCCCCCTTCCGACCTTTCTACATACACCGATAACACTTCCTCATTACCATACATAACCAAATGGTTTCACCAAAATTCTAACTTGAGGTATCTAACCAAGTCATCCCAAAATGACACTGGTATTCGAAGCCACCACACACTTCTTGATCTCCAAACTGTTACCTTCTCAGATAATTCTTTCATACACAAGAAACAATTCACATCCCTTAAAGATTCTGCATCTACTACACCGCATCGTAAACTAACCAATCCAACATCTTCTTTAAACTTTCAATGTTCCCAAAATATACTCACCCAATGACTCACACAACCAGAAACACCTGGTTCCTCATTTGAATATCCACCCACTACCTCTCCGTCATTTTATTCCGATAATAGCCATATCATAACGCCAACTTACAATCCACACGTCCCAACAACTTCCTTAACAAATTGTATAACTCGTCCGAAACTTCTGAAAAGAACTTCCATCTTATGCTTAACCTCCTTTAACGACACATTACCATAACGCTGCCTTGCATAACCACCTTGGCAAAAGATGCCACTAACTTGTCCGCACGTTCTCCATAACTCCAACTTACAATCCACACGTCCCAACAACTTCCTTAACAAATTGTATAACTCCTCCGAAACTTCTGAAAAGAACTTCCATCTTATGCTTAACCTCCTTTAACGACACATTACCATAACGCTGGCTTGCATAACCACCTTGGCTAACGATGCCACTAACTTGTCCGCACGTTCTCCACCCACAACACCCCACCAAAGACCAGGTTCTCACAGTTACTTGTAGCCACACTCAATTTTGCCTTCATAATCTCCTGCATAAATGTAACCAAGTGTATCTCACGACTTCGTCTTTTTCCACATCTAGATGAACCACAACTCAGGATTTCCCAATTTTCTCAAAACTAATTGTACCTTGTCGGTTCATTGCGATCCCCAAGAAACCATTCCCAATTTATAGGGAACCTTCTCTTTCAGATCGATATAATCAATGCATCCACTTCGGTCGCTCTAACTACCTTCTCCTTTTACGAAACATCAAAACGTTGCAGGGAAAACACTCATCCAAAAAGCAATCTTTCATAATCACAACGCCCACACAAGGTGATCCACCATCATGCCAATATACATCTTTCCTGGAAGACCTCCTACGTCTACACACACCAGGGTAATTTTCTCAACTTTCAACCTCCTGATCCAAGGCTTCTGCTTCAAACATCTTAAACAGTTGTCGACTTCAACATCAATAGACAACATGATGATGCTTCCAAAACCTTCCTAACAGGACCTACTCCTTCCTACACGTCATAATCAACGTTATACTCCGCTGTCCTCACTTGAAGAAAATTCAAGACTCACCTGGTGCAAAGGTCACATTACAAGGCCACTCCCAAATTCTCAGGCTCAACGCCGACAATATTCATCAAAGAATCTCGATGCTACATAAAACAAGTTTCTAAAATAAATATCTTGACGACTTCCAGTCCTTCCCCCCGGGCACAAACGTCCCTCGACGACCGCATCTCAAGTTACCGAACAAGAGTACAAACTACCACCACACAACCAATCACCAAAGTCCATTTCTGACCTTTCCACTATTCACCTCTCTTCCTGAACACGAATACCAAAGTTACAAAACACTCGCGACCGGCTTGACCGGCACATCTCCACCCTCGAAACCCTTCCTTATCTTTGAATGAATAATCTCTACGACCTAGTGAGTTCATAGCCTTCATGCATGACGACGTGATAATTTAAACCATTTCTCACATTCTAACATTTAAAAAGAAAATAACACCTGGAAACAACTTGGGTACACATGACCCAACACTCTCGTAACTACCAAGTCATGCACAACGATATCGAGAATCGTTCGCACACAACTTTTCAGTAAACACAACCTTAACCATTCAAAATGGCGTCGTTACATCAGAACAATTTGAATGAAACTTTTCCTATATGGCTAGAAAAGTTCTGTATGAAATCACAGACATGAAGTAAAGCAGTCGGTTCCCACACTCATTTATATGATATCAACATGTCAATACTTATTTTGATTATAAAAGCTTTGCGGTCAAATGCTTTAATGATTTTCGCAACGAAGATTTTCTCAACATGAAAAATAGCGATATAATTCGCAAATCACTAAGTTCAAAATTTTTATTGTGCAACGTAAATAGTTCTGTCTTTTCCTTTAAACACACGCTTGCACGCATCGACTCATTTCCAAACAAGAAATTTGTTATTTATAATTACTTTTAATCATGAAAAGCTCATGTAACACTTATAAGGACACAATGCATGAAACTCAACTTGCAATTGAAGGTTATTCACTCTAACAAGGTCACCCGTTGTACTCTCACAACTTATCATTAGCACTCTACCTTGACCAACGGTCGCCCTCTCATCCTTGCAACAACTTGCTGTACATGTGTTTCACCGCCTACCTGCGCAACCATCCCATACAGTTTTCGTTTTGACCAATTACTTCACAATCTACCCCTACACGTATTTCAATCCAACACTGATATCTTCCCTTCATTGATCCTGCCACTGAAAAGTTGGACTAAAGAGTCAGGGCTCCAATTCTCCAATCGCTCTTGAACTGAAGCTTTCAAAATTTCGACACCGTCCTTCCTTACCATCCTAACTGATCTACACAAAAATTTCGAGAACAAGGCCCCACTAGAAACCAGGAGTTTTACCCTTAATCAGTTGTTCACCCTTTTCGAATCCAAGAAGTTCTTCGTCTAGACGCCTCGTAACATTCCAAACAACCATTCTTCTAGAACATATAAGCATTATATCATGTGCGATCTCTCACGATACCTCAACCCTTTGCTATCATTGCAAAGTCAAAAATCACTACATACTACCACATCCCTCGACCTTCTCAGCAAGAGAAATTGAGCACACTCATGTACCTGTAAGTTCGCGATTAAATTGGACATATGCAATTCCAAATTTACCTTACATGACGGTCCTCTCTACTCTATTACTAATGCACTTAAAGTGACCTTTCCTACAATATCATATATCTCAGTTGTGCTCTCTACTCCATAGTTTAAGTTTAGGCCCATCCGGTCACCTAAATCCCTTAAACTATGGCTCTGATACCAATTGTAACAAACCAACTCAAAGATAACACTTGAACAACAATAAAAATAAACAACTCGTCGAAACGGCTCCGGAATACAACATAAACATACGAGTACAATAAAAGGTTTGCAGAAACAACCCAATGCACAGCTGAGATTTCTAGAATACTAAGCCTGGCTTACTACACTACGTTGTCTTCCTTCTAGTCCCCCCAGCTTCACGCTCACACCTTCTCTTTGCCCTTACCAACAACTCCTACTACGCGCTTCCCTGAAAATGATTTCGTTTTTGAAAATCGAGGGTTAGACCATGAGGTCTAGTGAGCTCCCTCTAATGGCAACATGTTTCATCAACAAGTATAAAACATTCATAACCATTACAAACAACAACTTTAAAAATAAACTTTCACACAAACTGCACATGCAAATGGCACACCGAGGTCCCGCAATAGCGACAACGTGTCAGTCTCACACTGCCTTACTGGGTCACTCCTCCCATGGCATAAATGGGACACTCCCCCCGGTATGAGCACTGGCGGGCCACTCCCCCCGACTTAGCCATTACACAACTATCAACAATATATGCATACATCTCAAGTAAACTTCCATACACGCATTTTCATCTAATAAAACATATCAGTTCATATTCATTTACTTACTTCAGAAAACACGTTAAATACGTATTTAGTTAGAAAAACTCATCTGTCGTCTTGGCACCCTACATCTCACGTAAGCCTCAGCTTTATAGGTGAAACACCTATAACATTAAAGAGAATAGGAATAATAAGTCTTAGGCTGACACTCACAAAGTCCTGATCAGACCCTTAAATAACTCGACTAAAGATGAGCTCCAGAATCCGAAACAAAGTTATGGATTCCACCACTTTTCTGGATCCTAATCCGGAATCCGACACCCTTCTGGATCCCATTTCGGAATCCGCACCTCTTCCGGATCCCAATCCGGAATTTGCACCTCTTCCGGATCCCAATCCGGAATCCGCTATCTCTCCGGATTTCCTATTCCGGAATCGGATTCATCCAGTTCCGGACTAAGCTGGACTTTCGCTCGATTCACTCTGAGTGATAAAAATCTTGACCCAAATGGACGTACACTATCCGGAAACGTTGGAAAAGATTGCAGGGAACAATATGACGTTACTAGATACCAAAACTTAAATTCTCACACATTATAAACTGAGATTAGGTCCTGGTTTAATCTAGAAACTCATCAAAACATGAAACCCACTTGAAACCACAATAAGAGCATGAAATTAGGAGATTACCTTTCCAAACTGATGTTAGAGCTTACTTTGATGCCACACTCCCCTTGCCTTCTTCCCAAAATTACAATTGATTGCTTGATTTCTTCCTCAACTGCTACACATACACGACCGCTCATAATAAGGAAGGTTAGCTAGGGTTTTGTGTCCAAAATGAGGGTTTTATACCCTCTCCCCTTAATTACACTTTGGTCCCTCAAGATTTAATACTTCACCTTCTTTCCATCTATTTTATGTTTTCTTTAAATTGCAACTTGGTTATTACAATACGTCCCCCTCAAAAGAATTCCGTCCATGGAATTCCATCGCCAGACAAGCTTGGGTACTTGGACCTCGTGTCTGTCACTACCTCCCCATATGCCTCTTGTCCTTTAGAATTACAAATGCATCTCCACGCGGTCAAGTTCCTTGTAACTCAACTCCTTGACTTGACGTACGGTCAAAGATTCCCTCCAACCCTAAGACAAGGTTTCACTTCTCATCCACCCGTATCCTTGCTAAAGTATCGCGATATCAACTTCCAACAAGCATCCTTGAGTATAGAGACGTGATACACATTATGACTTCCCCATAATCTCATCAGGTACAACCAACTAACACCCAAATCTCTAACTCATTCCACAATTTCAACGGACCCAAAATACGGCCTGACTTCACCTTTTTCACGGACGCACCACCCCATTCTCTAGGGGTGTCTCCCGCATCCAGTTGTCCCCCAACTAGCGATTCGCAAGACTCACGCTTTTCAGCCTAATCAACTTAGCTCCACCCAGCTGCCCAAACCATTCTGATTGAAATCATAGTCGCTCCCAATCCTTCGGATCCACCCCTCGGTTAAACACCACTTTCTTACGTTGGGTTATTTCATATGACATACTTGCAACGTCTCTGATCGACTGCCCTGCATCCTAGGCCAACCGTACCAGAAATTGTCCGCTTTGTCCCCACACCTCGACTCACAGTTTTATAAAAAACGCATCTAAGCAAGGTTTTCCTCAAGCAACTCTACTTCCTTAAAAGAAAGAACTTTGTTGAATTCCATGCCACAATAATGTTAATTCTCTACGAAACGCAACCACTCAACTTGTCAACTTGGCACAAGGGTAACCTTGAATATCCCAACAAACTCACCGGCAAGAGTTCCCTCATCGAATAACATTGACTACACCTCATCAGTGTAAATATATTCATACGCTCCCACCACGTCATTACCTCACACATACATAGCTAAAAGCAGGAAACCTCCACAATCCATCGTCCGACGTGTCCAGCTATCTGAGGTGAACCAAATCCTGATGACACACATTCAAAATCTCGTTGCATCCAACAATCATCCAACCATACTCGAAACAACTTCAAGTTTTTACTCGCTCAACGAGGGACTACCATGCTCACCCGAACTACTCCCATTAGCTTAGCACTGAACAACAAGTTTACTTGAAACATCTCTCCCAATCACACCAAGTCAAAACCAGTGGTCATTCATTCCGAGTACCACGTTAATCTACCTTTTTCCTCTTCCTCCTCGAAACGTAATGTCCTCAACGAACAGCTCACTAGAAGGTGCATGCTTTCGACCAGTCACCTAAGTTAGTTTTCCGCCGCCCTTGAACTATAACACATCCAAAACCTCTTCCTCCATACTCTTACCAGGAGTTCGTATACCCACCAATTACAATCTATACACACTACTCCACCTTTTCGGTGTCACTTGCCAAACTTCCCGCCTTTAACCTACTCACTTATTTCGACATACTATCTTCATCTCTCCACGTTAGCATGGAGCATTGCCCACCAAACATTACTTGCCCCCCTTCCGACCTTTCTACATGCACCGATAACACTTCCTCATTACCATACATAACCAAATGGTTTCACCAAAATTATAACTTGAGGTATCTAACCAAGTCATCCCAAAATGACACTGGTATTCGAAGCCACCACACACTTCTTGATCTCCAAACTGTTACCTTCTCAGATAATTCTTTCGTACACAAGAAACAATTCACATCCCTTAAAGATTCCGCATCTACTACACCGCATCGTAAACTAACCAATCCAACATCTTCTTTAAACTTTCAATGTTCCCAAAATATACTCACCCAACGACTCACACAACCAGAAACACCTGGTTCCTCATTTGAATAACCACCCACTACCGCTCTGCCATTTTATTTCGATAATAGCCATATCATAACGCCAACTTACAATCCACACATCCCAACAACTTCCTTAACAAAATGTATAACTCGTCTGAAACTTCTAAAAAGAACTTCCATCTTATGCTTAACCTCCTTTAACGACACATTACCATAACGCTGGCTTGCATAACCACCTTGGCAAAAGATGCGACTAACTTGTCCGCACGTTCCACACCCACAACACCCGACCAAAGATCAGGTTCTCACAGTTACTTGTAGACATACTCAATTTTGCCTTCATAATCTCCTGCATAAATGTAACCAAGTGTATCTCATGACTTCGTCTATTTCCACATCTAGATGAACCACAACTTACGATTTCCCAATTTTCCTAAAACTAATTGTTCCTTGTCGGTTCATTGCGATCCCCAAGAAACCATTCCCAATTTATAGGGCACCTTCTCTTTCAGATCGATATAATCAATGCATCCACTTCGGTCGCTCTAACTACCTTCTCCTTTTACGAATCATCAAAACCTTGCAGGGAAAACATTCATCCAAAAATCAATATTTCATAATCACAACGCCCACACAAGGTGATCCACCATTATGCCAATATACATCTTTCCTGGATGACCTCCTACGTCTACACACACCAGGGTAATTTTCTCAACTTTCAACCTCCTGATCTAAGGCTTCTGCTTCAAACATCTTAAACAGTTGTCAACTTCAACATCAATAGACAACATGATGATGCTTCCAAAACTTTCCTAACGGGACCTACTCCTTCCTACACGTCATAATCAACGTTATACTCCGTTGTCCTTACTTGAAGAAAATTCAAGACTCACCTGGTGCAAATGTCACATTACAAGGCCACTCCCAAATTCTCAGGCTCAATGCCGACAATATTCATCAAAGAATCTCGATGCTACATAAAACAAGTTTCTAAAATAAATATCTTGACGACTTCCAGTCCTTCCCCCCGGGCACAACCGTCCCTCGACGACCGCATCTCAAGTTACCGAACAAGAGTACAAACTACCACCACACAACCAATCACCAAAGTCCATTTCTGACCTTTCCACTATTCACCTCTCTTCCTGAACACGAATACCAAAGTTACAAAACACTCGCGACCGGCTTGACCGTCACATCTCCACCCTTGAAACCCTTCCTTATCTTTGAGTGAATAATCTCTACGACCTAGTGAGTTCATAGCCTTCATGCATGACGACGTGATAATTTAAATCATTTCGCACATTCTAACATTTAAAAAGAAAATAACACCTGGAAACAACTTGGGTACACATGACCCAACACTCTCATAACTACCAAGTCATGCACAACGATCTCGAGAATCGTTCGCACGCAACTTTTCAGTAAACACAACCTTAACCATTCAAAATGGTGTCGTTACATCAGAACAATTTGAATGAAACTTTTCCTATACGACTAGAAACGTTCTGTATGAAATCACTGACACGAAGTAAACCATTCGGTTCCCACACTCATTTATATGATATCAACATGTCAATACTTATTTTGATTATAAAAGCTTTGCGGTCAAATGCTTTAATGATTTTCACAACGAATATTTTCTCAACATGAAAAATAGCGATATAATTCGCAAATCACTAGGTTCAAAAAATTTATTGTGCAACGTAAATAGTTCTGTCTTTTCCTTTAAACACACGCTTGCACGCGTCAACTCATTTCCAAACAAGAAATTTGTTATTTACAATTACTTTTAATCATGAAAAGCTCATGTAACACTTATAAGGACACAATGCATGTAACTCAACTTGCAATTGAAGGTTATTCACTCTAACAAGGTCACTCGTTGTACTCACACAACTTATCATTGGCACTCTACCTTGACCAACGGTCGCCCTCTCGTCCTTGCAACAACTTGTTGTACATGTGTTTCACCGCCTACCTGCGCAACCATCCCACACAGTTTTCGTCTTGACCAATTACTTCACATTCTACCCCTACACGTATTTCAATCCAATACTGATATCTTCCCTTCATTGATCCTGCCACTGAAAAGTTGGACTAAAGAGTCAAGGCTCCAATCCTTCCTTACCATCCTAACTGATCTACACAACAATTTCGAGAATAAGGCCCCACTAGAAACCGGGAGTTTTACCCTTAATCAGTTGTTCACTCTTTTCGAACCCAAGAAGTTCTTCCTCTAGACGCCTCATAACATTCCAAACAAACATTATTCTAGAAGATATAAGCATTATATCATGTGCGATCTCTCACGATACCTCAACCCTTTGCTATCATTGCAAAGTCAAAACTCACTACATACTACCACATCCTCGACCTTCTCAACAAGAGCAATTGAGCAAACTCATGTACCTGTAAGTTCGCGATTAAATTGGACATATGCAATTCCAAATTTACCTTACATGACGGTCCTCTCTACTCTATTACTAACGCACTTAAAGTGACCTTTCCTACAGTATCATATATCTCAGTTGTGTTCCCCTCTACTCCATAGTTTAAGTTTAGGCCCATCCGGTCACCTAAATCCCTTAAACTATGGCTCTGATACCAATTGTAACAAACCAGCTCAAAGATAACACTTGAACAACAATAAAAATAAACAACTCGCCGAAACAGCTCCGGAATACAACATAAACATACGAGTACAATACAAGGTTTGCATAAACAACCCAATACACAGCTGAGATTTCTAGAATACTAAGCCTGGCTTACTACACTACGTTGTCTTCTTTCTAGCCCCCCCCCCCCCCCCCCCCCCAGCTTCACGCTCACGCCTTCTCTTTGCCCTTACCAGCAACTCCTACTACGTGCTTCCCTAAAAATGGTTTAGTTTTTGATAATCGAGGGTTAGACCATGAGGTCTAGTGAGCTCCCTCTAATGGCAACATGTTTCATCAACAAGTATAAAACATTCATAACCATTACAAACAACAACTTTAAATAATAAACTTTCACACAAACTGCACATGTAAATGGCACACTGAGGTCCCGCAATAGCGACAACGTGTCAGTCTCACACTGTCTTACTGGGTCACTCCTCCCATGCCATAAACGGGACACTCCCCCCTGTATGAGCACTGGCGGGCCACTCCCCCCGACTTAGCCATTACACAACTATCAACAATGTATGCATACATCTCAAGTAAACTTCCATACACGCATTTTCAGGTAATAAAACATATCAGTTCATATTCATTTACTTACTTCAGAAAACACGTTAAATACGTATTTAGTTAGAAAAACTCACCTGTCGTCTTGGCACCCTACATCTCACGTAAGCCTCAGCTTTCTAGATGAAACACCTATAACATTAAAGAGAATAGGATTAATAAGTCTTAGGCTGACACTCACAAAGTCCTGATCAGACCCCTAAATAACTTGACTAAAGTTGAACTCCAGAATCCGAACCAAAGTTCTGGATTCCACCACTTTTCCGGATCCTAATCCGGAATCCGACACCCTTCCGGATCCCATTCCGGAATCCGCATCTCTTCTGGATCCCAATCCGGAATCTGTACCTCTTCCGGATCCCAATCCGGAATCCGCCATCTTTCCGGATTTCCTATTCCGGAATCGGATTCATCCAGTTCCGGACTAAGCTGGACTTTCGCTCGATTCACTCTGAGTGATAAAAATCTTGACCCAAATAGACGTACACTATCCGGAAACGTTGGAAAAGATTGCAGGGAACAATATGACGTTACTAGATACCAAAAGTTAAATTCTCACACATTATAAACTGCGATTAGGTCCTGGCTTAATCTAGAAACTCATCAAAACATGAAACCCACTTGAAACCACAATAAGAGCGTGAAATTAGGAGATTTTCTTTCCAAACTGATGTTAGAGCTTACTTTGATGCCACACTCCCCTTGCCTTCTTCCCAAAATTACAATTGATTGCTTGATTTCTTCCTCAACTCCTATACATACACGGCCGCTCACAATAAGGAAGGTTAGCTAGGGTTTTGTGTCCAAAATGAGGGTTTTATACCCTCTCCCCACAATTACACTTTGGTCCCTCAAGATTTAAGACTTCACCTTCTTTCCATCTATTTTCTGTTTTCTTTAAATTGCAACTTGGTTATTACAAATCACCAAAAACAGGTTAACCAAATTTCAAGAAACAAACACCCAAAGAAGGAAAACCTTGGAAAAACACATAAAGAAAGGCAAGTTTAGTGTGTATGTGTGTACCCTTCTTATTAGGATACATGATTGTTGATTTTCTCAAAATCCAAAGTAAAACATAAAGAAGCAAGTAATAGCTTCAAAGTCTAATTTAAATGGACTTTTCAAACAACATTCAAAATAATAGCTGAAATTAATACTACTCGATAACAAATTTCTCGGTAACCTAACTCAAAACTCATATTCACATAAATCAAACTTAGACTTAGCAAACCACAAATCAAACTCAGTAAACTAGAACGACAAAAATAAAAAATCCTAACAACTCAAATTCATCAAACCAAAACTCAAATGCAGTGTACTATTCTACGGTCCCTCTCCCTTGCAAATCCCATAAGTCTTGGTGCAATGACGACGTCCTAACTCAACAAATGTATAAAGAAAAGAAGTTAATTTTTAGGGTAGAGGTTCAAAAATCACATTTTTGCATCAATAATCAAATGTAGCATTGGATATTCAACTAATGATCAGAATCATAGCATAAAGTACCACCAATCTTTAATAAACTAGATAAAGCATTCTCATACAACCCAATCTAAGTGCAAAGTGTAGACATAAATAAACAAAGAAACCAAAGTTCAAACGTTTGCTCATATGCGAACACACAAATCGAACACAACTGTAAAAGACTCGAGGTATTGATGGATAGTGGATACATCGGGAAAATCCATTCCACGGTGTTTCATCAATTTCAATCCCTACTTAAACATAAGTAAAAGGTACAACCAAAAGCAAATGAAAAAAAGCTTGGTGAGCATAATGTGAAGACAATGACTAGATGAATGATGAATTACATAGCAAATTAGCAATCAATAGTCAAAATCAACTTCCCCAAATAAACCTAATCTAAATCACAGCTTCATCAACAAATACAATAAAAATCAAGTCAAAATCAAAAATCAACTCAAAGAACAAGACATAAACTTATCTAAGCATAACTTGATGTCTTCGTCATAAACTAATAAAAGTCAAATCGTAATCGATGATCAACATTTTTATGAGTATTAATTATCAGCTGAAAGTCGATTGATTGGGATCAGCAGTTATCTTGCAAGAAGTATAAATACTCAAAAAACGAATCATTTTGGACACCTTACTTTCAATAGAGAATTTCTTGATAAAATACTATTTGAGTTTATTGCTTAAACAAACAAATGAAAAATAAAAATAGTTGCATGAGCTATGTTTTAAATCATATGTGATAGATTACATAAATAAACAAATAAAAATGGGCATATATATAATTTAATACATATACATATTGAAATTGATCACATGTGATTTCATAGAAACCTTTTGCATTTTACTGTAATGACATATGATAACACACAACATAAAATTAATTATGTGTAGTTCAATACAAGATAGCACATCCCCAAA
This sequence comes from Saussurea involucrata, assembly GCA_033807775.1. NCBI lineage: Eukaryota > Viridiplantae > Streptophyta > Magnoliopsida > Asterales > Asteraceae > Saussurea > Saussurea involucrata. The sequence goes on along the minus strand of CM066317.1, from coordinate 48,926,723 downwards.
AATTGTTTAATCATTGGACACACACATATAGGGAAGGGGTCTTTTTGCAAACCATATTTATTTTGCAAATTTGCACACCAAAATCAACCAATCTGCTTTTCCATTTTACTTTTATTTAAGTTTAATTAGGAGGATTTAATTGTCAATTCAATATTCACGGTTATAATTATGGAATCTTTTTATTTTTTGATCTATCCATCATTAGACCATCCCTACCCGTTTGCAAAAAAACCCAAAAGCCCACAGCGCCACATCAGCTTTTCTATAAATCCATTCCAAACCCAAAAGTGAAGTACTCGTTTGCAAAAAGCCCAAAAGCCCTAAATGTCACCTTATTTTTTTTAATTCTTTTATTTATACATTTAATTATTTAACAAAATAAAAATATTTATATATTTTTTAATAAATAAAAATAAGATAAATAATAAAAATTAAAATTCATATCATTTATTAAAAAATTAAAAATTACAAAATACTAAAATCTAAAAAATTAAAAATTACAAAATACAAAATTACCCAAAATTATGATATTTTCTAATTCTCTCTTTCTTCGCCAAAGTTGTTGTAGATGCCGGCAAATAGCGAAAATTTTCTATTGAGGTCTTTGAATTTGGTGTAGAGTTGAGATTCATGATGAAATTTGAGAGAGTTTGAGAGAATTTGAGAGAGTTTGAGAGAGTTTGAGAGGTGTGAAAAATATAAGGGTTGAGGGTTAATATATATAGTGTGCTTAAATTGAAAAAAAAATTAAAAAAAAATTAAAAAACCCAAAATAGCCGTTTCCAAACCGTTGGAATTCAAATTTTTGAAAAAAAAAATTAAAAAAAATAAATAAATGGGAAAGCTCGAGCGGGTTTGGGAACCCGAGTGGGGAAGCCCGCACCCAAGCCCGGCCCCCCGTACCGGTTGTGCAAGAAGCCCGCAGCAAGCCCGAGCAAGAAGCCCGAGCCGCTACGGGTGGCCTTAGGCCATCCGTAGCAATACCCAAAAGTCCTAAAGCCACCTCAGCGTCAAATCAGCTTTTCTTCAAACCATCTACAAACCCAAAAGTGGAGTAGCAATACCCTAAAGCCCTCTTACCACCTCATTTTTTTAATTCTTTTATTTATACATTTAATTATTTAACAAAATAAAAATATTTATATATTTTTTAATAAATAAAAATAAGATAAATAATAAAAATAAAAATTCATATCATTCATTAAAAAATTAAAAATTACAAAATACAAAACACTAAAAACTAATATTAAAAATTATGTAATTTTCTAATTATATCTTTCTTCGCTAAAGTAGCCCTCAAAATATCTCCCTCAAGATGATCATGCGGGGCTATGAAAAACTCGAAGTCTTTATCAAATCGTTTTTCTAACTCGAGTTGCAACTGTTTTTCTTCGAGTTCAAGTTTTTTCATTTTATACTCCATCGTACCATCCACATGCTCGTTGAACGAGTTTATTGTCGTCAAAAGTTTTGAAACATTTTCGTTCGATAGCGACCCGACCGTATTACTCGTTGACGCTTTTTTGGCCTTATTTCTTCCGATGGGTCGTTGAAGTTGCTCGACCTCGACCTCGTTGACGTCTTCATCGTCATCATCGGAAGGTTTGGTACGTTTCGAACCCCGCGATGAATTTGTCGTCATGGTTGGAACGGTTGCCCATTTTGGACCTTTTTTAGGACTTCCCAAGCTTGTTCGTGTGTGAAAGCAAGCCCAAGTTTCGTTCGGTACCGTTCGTGTGCCGTTCGCGAAATGTCGGCCTCACTCATTCCACTTGATCTATTATTGACCAAATTGTTGTAGATGCCGGCAAATATCGTTATTTTTTTATTGAGGTCTTTGAATTTGGTGTTGAGTTGATGAGTTGTTCTATAATTTCCGCGACCCATAGAATTAAAGAACACTTGCCCGATTCGGTTCCAAAAACTCTCTACATTTATGTAAATACAAACATTAATAATAATATTAATAATCTTAATAATCTTAATAATAACAATAATAATAATAATAACAATAATAATAATAATAATAATAATAACAATATTACCACCGGTTTGTGCGTTACCGACAACGGAGTCCTCCGAAACGTCAATCCACACCGACACTAACGCGAGTTCCTCCGGTTTACTCCACTTTTGTTTGGCGGCTCTATTTTCATATTTTGTGTTTTTTCCTTTTCTCGTTGGTGTCGGGTTTGATGGTTCCGGGATAGATTGTTGTGTGGAGATGGATTGTGGTGTGTGCGGGATAGAATGTTGGGTTTCCGGAACGATGTCGTCGTCGAGATCGATTGCGGGTGAAGGAAGTGGGTAGTTGGCCGGAGTAAAACCTTGTTGAATCAAACCGGGATATGTAAATTGGTAAGGAAATTGTTGCGGAAATTGTTGCGAAAATTGTGGCGAAAATTGTTGCGAAAATTGCGGATGATAACCTTGTTGTGAAAACGCTTGGAAACCAAGCTCCGGGTCTTCTTGCGGTTGCGGTGTATCCGGTCGGTTACGACGGGATGTAGGTGTTTTGTTTGGATTCATGATGAAATTTGAGAGAACTTGAGAGATTTTGGTGTGAAAAAATAAGAGGTTTGGTTTAATATATATAGTGTGATTAATTTGAAAAAAAAATTTAAAAAAAAAAGAAATGATCGGGATCAATCGGGTTGGGGAACCCGGGGTTGGAACCCGCCCTCAAGCCCGATCACCCCCGTACCAGAGCCCGGCCTACCCGCTCACAAACCCGCCTCCGCTACGGAAGGCCTTATAGAAGATTATTTACGTTTGTTTTAAGTTCGTATACATCCTCAATATTTGCTAATTTTTTGTTTTTTTAATCTTCTGGATATATCCTAAACTATGCCCGTTTATCCATGGAAATTAAATTTTGTCATTTCTTTGAAATATGCTAATCGATTTCATTGAAGTATCTGGAGTAAAAAATTGTGCATTGTTCATCATGGAAAGCTTGAAGGCAACGAATACAACTGATGAAACTGTAGATGCAGTTGATGAATCTTTTTTTATGTAATTAATATTGAAATGAAACAATCTATGAAACAGATTAAATTGAATTCATTACAGTTTCACTATCATAAATCATTTGATTCATCACAACTGAAATTAATTTCATTTTGAAACATCGTGATTTTATCCGTCCTAATTTCATTAATGAAGTATATTAACTTTTAATTTTTATTAACACACACACACACACACACCAAGTCACCAATCATGCAGCCGTTTGAATTTAGATTTTCGTAAAACTTTGATTTTTTACCATTTAACAGTGTATGAGTTAAAAATTTGACCTGAAAGTTTGTAAAAAACACACAAAAATCCGGATTTTGCCCTACCAGTTTTTTGAAAACATTTCTTAAAAAAGTTTAGATCAAAATTGACACATACACAAGCAAAAAGCTAGTTTATCCTTGTTCACAAAATCATATTTTAGAAGTAAAGCCTTTTTAGATAAAATTAATGTTTACAAGAAGAATACATTTTTTGATGTAATCCAAATTGTTTGAAATCTTTGGCCAAAATAGAGTGAATTACATTGGTTTGGTGGTCTTAAATTTTGGATTTGATTTTTAAAACAAACTATTTACACACTTACTAATTTTTTAACAATCAAGGTCTCTATATTTAACATCATTAGTTAACAACCATTAAAAGAGATAAATCAATCTTTGAGCAAACTACATGAATCAAAAGTGTAACTTATCTAAAACTAATTGTGATTCACATATTTTTAATGTTAACAAAAAGATTGTTTTGTAATTTATTCACTATGATTTAACTCAATATAATATCTCATAATATTTGAACTTTCAAAACATAATTGTTTTTTCTATAAAAAAGAATATTATTTGTTATAATGGACAAATTTTATATATAACTATCCCATGTTAACCGTACTTAAAAGAGTTTTCAATAAATAGTTTAAAAAAAATATGTGAATCACAATTAACTATAGAGTGAATTACAATCTTGGTCCCTGCAGTTTGCCCAAAAACTCATTTCTACCATCTAATAGTTGCTAACTAATTGTGTCAAGGACATAGACCTTGAGTATTATGAAATTGAAAAGTTAAAGACTATCAATGTAGATAATTTATTTTAGGAAGCAAATCCAAAATTTAAGCATGGACCGGTGTAATTTACTCTAATAAATAAATAGAAATGAGTTATGTATACTTATGGTCTTAGGCCATCAGTACCCCATGGGGGGAATCTTTCAATGATTCCCCTCCACATCATCGCCACATCAGCTTTTCTTCCATCCCTCACGATCCCTAAACATCCGTACCCCATTCCCTCAAACCCCTTTGCCACCTCATTTATTTTAATTCTTTTATTTATACATTTAATTATTTAACAAAATAAAAATATTTATATATTTTTTAATAAATAAAAATAAGATAAATAATAAAAATTAAAATTCATATCATTCATTAAAAATAAAAATGAGTTCGGGGTAGAAGGTTGGGTTTCCGGAACAATGTCGTCGTCGAGATTGAAGTTGGCCAGAGTAAAACCTTGTTCAATCAACCCGGGACGTGTAAATTGGTAAGGAATTTGTTGGTGAAATTGTTGGGGAAATTGTTGCGGATATTGTGGCGGATTTTGTTGCGACCATTGTGGCGGAATTTGTTGCGAGAATTGCGGATGATAACCTTGTTGTGTAAACGCTTGGAAACCAAGCTGTTGATCTTCTTGCGATTGTGGTGTATTCGGTCGGTTACGACGGGATGTAGGTGTTCTGTTTGAATTCATGATGAGAGAGGTGTGAAAAATAAGAGGTTGAGAGAATTTGAGAGAGTTTGAGAGGTGTGAGATTGAGAGAATTTGATAGTGTGAAAAATAAGAGGTTGAGAGGTGTGAGAAATAAGAGGTTGAGGGTTAAATATATAGTGGGATTAAATTGAGAAATTTTTTTTTTTAGAAAGAGCCGTTCAACGGATATATTTTTTTAAAAATTTAATTAAAATTTTTTTTTTTAAAAACCTTCGGGATGGATCGGGATCCCATCCCCGGATACCATCCCGCCCCGCCAACCCCGCCCGGGCCGTAGCCCATCCCGCATCGACCCCGCCCATCCCGCATCCCATCCCGAGCTCATCCCGAGCCGGGTACGGATGGCCTTATACTAGCACTATATGTAATAATAAAACATAAAAATATAAGTAACATTTTTATTTATTTTGTCTTATGAGATCCCTTATTATGAAAGTTAATTTTGTTTTCTTTGTATCGTTGTAATTACATCGGTTTCATTGAACAAAACTGAATATATTTATTTATATCGATTTTAAAACTCAAAACATCTCATGATAATAAATAATGTTTTAATTTAGAATAAACTATGACTTTGCATTAATTACATCTTTGGGACCTCTCTCTCTCTATATATATATATATATACCACACAAATGAATGAAAGAAGGAAGTATCATCATGGCTTCTTCATCTCTTTGTGTTCTCTATCTTGCAATTTTATTCATTTCCTTTCCATTTCCCAGCAAAGGAGATTTAATCGATGAGGTTTGCAATGAAACGGGGGAATTAAAGGCTAGTTGTCTTGAGATTTTGAGAAACGACTCACGATCCAGTTCAGAAAATCTTGTTGTTTTATCTCAGATAGCAATCGATACGGTTTTTAAAAACGCAACTGGTTTGTCTTCATATGTTCAGTCACTAGCAAACCAAGTGACTGATCCACAAGTGAAAGCTAGGATTTTAGGGTGCGAAAAGAACTCCGATGATGCTCTTCTCCACATAACACAAGCAAAGCAACTTGTGGAGATGAAACAATACGGGCCTGCCAATGACAAGGCACGTTTAGCCAACCTTGCATTGTCTACTTGTGACAATAGCTTTTTGTTACCACCTGCGCATGAACCAATTGAACTAAAACAAGTAACAAATCGGTTGAAAGCTCTCGTTGTTATTTTTACTGTTATTACCAATCGTTTGGGTTGATCATCAAAATTTGAGATACATAGATATAAACATATTGTTCAAATGAGATCAAATAAAATTGTCCTGATGATCAAATTTGTGCTTATACTTTTACATAGTAGTGAGTTTTTTTTTCTTAATATAGACCAAATTATCGTTGTCTATAATGTTATATTTGAAACGAACATTGAACTACATCGATGTTGGTGTTCACATATGATATTTGGGCAATGAGATTTAATTTGATTTTTGGATTGTAAATTCGTCAATCATTTCAAGGTGGAAAATTGGGAAAAAAAGTCGATGATTATCAATATCGAAGAAATGTTATAGGAAAATATGAGATAAATTATAATATTTGATTTTTTTCCATAGTTATCTTAATTAGTGGAAAAAGAATCAAAAATCAAATCTTCAAATTAATGGTTGAGATTGCTTCTCCCATTCTCAAAATTTGGAGTTTCTCATCATCTAGAAATTCATAATATCGATTTATTAAAGAAAAGAATGAAGAAATACAACTATTCTCTACAACTACAATACAAGAAGCAGTATAAGAAAACCCTAGTTACAATATTAAAACTAGAGAGAGAAACTAACTAGAGAGAGAAACTAACTAGAGAGAGAATAGATGAAGAGAAGAATAAAAGAATTTGAATGTGTAAAAGTGAATCTGATTGAATTGATCAGATCGTCCCACATGCCTTCTTATATATCTAATCCAAATATGCAGCTTCAGTCCCTCAAGTTTGTAAGAAGAGCTCGCTAACCTTGAACTTCCAATAATAGTGAGGCGCAATCCTCTTCTTTCAACATTCAGTCCCTTCTCCTTTCCTTTTACACTTTTAACCCTTAAAACTACAACCAGTTCAAGTTAGACAAAGAGCACAATTACGTCAAGATTGCAAGAGCTAAATGATATTTTAACACCCGCCCTCAATCTTGACACCTAAACAAATCAGTCATCTTTAATTTTGAGCACAAATAGTCATGACGATATACACTAAGAGACTTCGTAAAGATATCAGCAGTTTGTTCCAAAGTATCAATTTTTACAGTTTTGATAACTCCGGAAGAAATCTTATTTCGAACTTGATGAATATCAATTTCTATATGTTTGGGTTTTCATGAAAAACGGGATTGTTTGCAATTCATATTGCTGATTTATTATCACCGAAAATATTCACTGGAAGCAAATCAGTAATATTTAAAAATTCCAAAATAGTTAAAATCCAGACAATTTCACAAAGCACAGCGGCCATAGCCCTATATTCTGATTCAGAAGAAGACCTGGACACTGTAGTTTGTTTCTTACTTTTCCAAGAAATTAAACTATTTCCTACAAAAAGACAGTAACCAGTAACTGACCTTCGAGACGACAAACATTTTCCCCAGTCGGCATCCACATATGCATCCAATTTAAACGATTCAGAACGAGAGGAAGAAATACCCTTACCTGGAGACTTCTTCAAATATCGAAGAATTCTAAGAGCAAGATTAAGATGAGAGCGGCGTGGAGCATGCATAAACTGGGCTAAACAGTGCACTACAAATGCAATATCAGGCCTAGTTGCAAGTAAATAGATCAACCTTCCAACTAACCTTTGAAACCCAGAAATATCTTCCAATGGAGGATCATCAGAAGAATTTCTAATAGAATCAGTAATAATAAGGTTCATATCCATGGGAGTGTTTATAGGTTTACACCCTAAGTAACCAAAATCGTTTAACAATTCTAAGTAATATTTGCGCTGACTCATGCACAAACCAGTTTCAGACTTTAAGATCTCAATGCCTAAGAAAAACTGAAGATTACCCAAATCTTTAATCATAAAGTTTGTTTTCAAATGTTGTTTGACCCTATGAATTTCACTTTTATTATTTCCTGTCAACACTATATCATCTACGTATACAAGTAAAACAAGAAATACATTGCCAGAAGATAACGTGAATAAGGAATAATCATTAGTACATTGAATGAAACCAAAATCAAACAAACATTTAGACAATTTTTCATACCACTGTCTAGGAGCCTGCTTTAACCCATATAACGACTTGACAAGTTTATAGACCCTATTATCAGTACTAGAAAAATATCCTTCAGGTAATTTCATATACACGTCCTCATTAAGATCACCATACAAAAATGCATTATTAACATCCAATTGATATAAAGGCCAGTTATTTTGAACAGACAAAGCAATCATACATCTAACTGTAACCATTTTAACAACCGGAGAAAAGGTTTCTTCATAATCTAAACATTCCCTATGACTGTACCCCTTAGCAACTAAACGTGCCTTATATCTCTCAATTTCTCCTGAAGACTTATACTTAATCTTGTATATCCATTTGCATCCTATGGGTTTTCTATCTGGTGGAAGATCATTCACTACCCAAGTACCATTCCTATATAATGCCTCCATCTCATTGTTCATAGCAGTCACCCAATTAGGATCTTTACTAGCCTCAGCATAACTGGTAGGTTCTATAGACTTATTTATATTCGAGACAAAACAGAGATTTTCGTTAGAAAGAGAAGAGTAATTTAAAACTCTTTCTAACCCATATTTAACCTTTCCTTCGACTACAAAGTCATCAAATCTACGGGGTAAATTGGATTTTCTAGCGGACTTTCTTGATGAAGAAATAGAATCAGAAGGTTGGTTTTCGGAAACATGACCCTCATGAGGGGAACCTGTAACACGATCATCTTGACTGATTTCAGAATTCCTCACAGCACTCGGACTCCCGAGAGACAAATCAGTATTGCTCTGGGAAGGATCAGTACTGTTCTGACTACCCAGGGAGCTAAGGCCATGAGGAGGAGATGAACTAGCGGTTACAGGTCTAGCCCTAATATCATCATCGGGCAAAAAGTCAAAAGAATCATCAGTAGGAAAAGAAACATCATCAAAGAAATTTAAGAAATTCAGACCTTGAGAGTTTAATTCGGATTTTCACTCATTTTAAACGGAAAAACATTTTCGTAAAAAGTTACATCTCTAGAAACCAAAATTTGTTTGGACTCTAGGCTATAAAGCCTATAACCCTTTTTGAGTTACAATAACCAAGTAAAACACATTTTTCAGCTCTAGAGCTGAACTTATCAAACACATTAGGTTTCACAGAGAAACAAAGACATCCAAAGTTTCGTAAATGAGTGAGAACCGGAACAAACCCATATATTAACTCATAAGGACATTTACCATTTAAAACAGACGAAGGAGTTTGGTTTATGAGATAAGTGGTAGTAAGAATGCACTCACTCCACATGTGTAATGGGACTCCTCCCTGAAACATCAAAGCTCTTGCTACATTAAGTAAATGTCTATGCTTGTGTTCTTCCACCCCATTTTATTGGGGTGTGTAAACACAAGAAGTCTGATAAATAATCCCACATGACTTGAAATATTCATTCACTCTTTGATTTAAAAACTCTGTCCCATTATCACTTCAAAAAAGTTTTACAACTTTACCAAATTGAGTTTGTAGCAAATTACAAAATACAACAATGTTTTCAAAAACATCATCTTTTGTTTTCAGCAGATATACCCAAACAACTCTTGAAAAATCGTCCACAATAGTGAAAAAATACCGATATCCATCCCTACTGGTAATCTTGTAGGGACCCCATAGATCAAGATGCACTAAGTCACCAATATGCTTAGATTTTCTTTCACTTAGACCAAATTTAGTGCGAGCCTGTTTTGCCTTATGACAAATCTCGCAAGGAGAAGAGGTTTCATTTCCTATGTTCAACCTACCTTTTAGGACTTTTAAGACAGGATCAGCTGGGTGACCTAGTCTACTATGCCACAATTGATAAGAAACATGACAGCACATAGAAATATTGCAAATTGTCTTACCCTTAGATTCTATATCAAAATAGTAAAGCCCTCCTTTCTCACTACCAGTCCCCAGAAGTTTCGTGCGATGAGAGTCCTGAACATAGCATTTATTTTCATCAAATCCAACAAAACGTTTATTGTCATGAGCAAGTTTATGAACGAACAATAAATCAACATTAAAATCTGTGACAACTAAGACATCAAGTAAGACAAGATTGTTGGTAAAGTTCATGTTTCCAATCTTTTTAATTATGGCTTTAGAACCAATTGGGTGATTTACAATTAGATTCAAATCGGAAATATCCACAACATTCTCAAGGTTAGAAATAGAAGAAGTCATGTGTTGGGTTGCCCCTGAATCAATGATCCAGTTAGAACTACACAAAATAAACATACCTGCCATATTAGCGGATGCTTCATGTGTAGTATGTTGTTCGAGTAAGGCAAGAAGTTTGGAGACTTGATCTTGAGATAAAGCACCGGAGGAGGAAGAGGATTGAGACCCCAAGGAAGATTGACCTGAAGTGGTGTTATTTGAGGAGCTTGCATTGTTGCTAGATGGTTTGAAGTTTTGTTTCCTTCGAAAATCCTTAGGAAAACCATTCAGCTTAAAACATCGCTCTATTGTGTGGCCAATACCACCACAGTGTTTGCATAAGAGATTTGGGTTAGGAGGTCTCATGAATTTCTTCTTATTATCAGGAATTTTGCTAAAGAATGCGGAGTTCTGATTTTTTAAAGATGAGTTACCAGAGACTCCTCTATGAGATTCATCTCTGGAGATGATCGAAAAAGCAGTTTTAAAAGAAGGTAAAGGATCAGAGGTTAGAATAGAGCTTCTAATAGGTTGATAAACATCATCTAAGCCCATTAGAAACTGCATGAGTTTTAAAAGTTGGTTATGTTTAGAAAATTCATGAGAGTCTAAGCAAGTACAAGAAGGGAGTTTGACTAACGCATCAAATTGTTTCCAAAGAGAATTTAATTTGTGGTAGTAATCAGAAACCGAGGATCCATTTTAGTTAAAGAGTTAATTTTCTTATGAAGGTTAAATGTAACGGATCCATCAACTTTGTCATAGGTTTCTTGTAATTCAGACCAAACTTGAGATGCTATTTTGGAAAACACTTGACCCAAGAATAGTTGTTCAGTAACAAAACCTAGAATCCATGACAACACCACTGAGTTACGTATGTCCCATTGTTTAGCAATGATTTGGTCGTTATTAGGTCTAGTGCAAGAACCGTCAATAAATTCCACTTTGTTTTTTGTTTCAAGGGCAATAAGTAGGGGTGAGCAATACCAGGTACCCTCCTTATTTTCATGGAACCGGAACCGGAACCGTTCCTATCGGTTCCCTTATTTTTGGAACCGGTCCCGGAACCGCTGGGAACCGGTTCCGGTTTCGGGTACCCGCTGACAACTTTTTTTTTTATTTCTTTAACATTTTTTACGATAAAACCTAATTTTAAAACACTTACAAAGTAGAAAAAAACGACTTAAACTTAAAGTACCAACGTAGTTTTCATACAACAAACGATTAAAACTAAAAACTAATCCGATAAAAATAATTATTACATAACCAAAATATAAATTCTTAAGTCTTGACATGACATCAACAAAACGAATAAAACGCTTCATGTCTTCACGGCACTTCACGACTTCATGGCACTTCACGTCAACACCTAACAAATAAAACACTTGATCAAAAGTCATAACAAATAAAATACCTAACTAAACCAATACCATGCCATTTTATAAATTGTCACTACAATAAATAAAAATTAGAAAATTACCTCAAAAAGAAATTAGTTGATGCTAACAAATGTCTCATCAAGATCAATACGACGAATTTCTGAAATTAACAAATAAAAAACGCAAATTAGAATGTTAAAATATGATATTAACAAATAAAAATATATATGAAAAAGACAATAAATAAGTAAATTACCTTCCTCGTATTTTTGCACATCCTCCAAATATTGTTCCATGTCCAAACATATTGATGATCCTTTCAACCAATCTTGAGCACATATCAAAGCTTCCACCGTCTTCGGATCCAAACTACTCCGAAACTCATCTACCACCTGACCGGATGTACTAAAAGCAGACTCACTAGCAACTGTAGAAACCGAAATGGCTAGAATGTCCTTTGCCATTGATCCCAATACCTTGTATGTAGTACACTTTTCACTCCACCACCTCGAAATTTCAAACTTCTCAACATCCATTTTTTCATGCGGAGCCTCAAGATATTCATCCAACTCAGATTTCTCAATAGCATCCCCAACATCATTTTCATAAAACCCATCATAGATTTTTCTCATCTGTTTATTCTTCACCGTCCCAACAAAATTTTGGTCACCATCATCATTCACAAAGAAAATAGATCAAGTTTAAAATATGGGCAGCACATCTCATATGAAAAAACTCACCTCCTAAAACAAGTTTTTCACTAAGATTATCTTTCAAATGCGCAACGGCCACATCATTAGAACTTGCATTATCTACAGTAAGACAAGACAACTTATCTTCTATACCCCATTGAAGAACACATGCTCATCAAGAATAACCATTCTAGCTAAAGCAAGTCTAATAGCATTTTGATCAAACTCCCAATTAGAAATAGTGGCAGCATCACTTTGACTAGTTCTAAAAGTACTAATTTTCATTTGTTTTTTATCGACATTTGTCGGGTATTTTGGACAAGAACCAAGATGTTTTGAGAGAGAAGAGGTACCGTTCTTTGTGCACCCGTTTAATAACTTGGAACAATACTTTCATTTTGCCTTCACAACCTTGCCCGTGGTTGGATCTCTGATGTCTTCGTAATGATGCCAAACACTTGATTTCCTTTTGTCTCCGACTTGGGGCATACTTTTTTGGCTTTGGTTTGGATCAACAACCTTACTTTCATCCACGTCAATGGGAGGTACATCCATTATTAAACCTGACAAAAAAGGGAATTTAATATAAATAATACAGATTATGATACCAATGGTAGTTTTTGTTACAAAATCTAATGTAGATACCAACAACAACTAATTTAATATAGTTATGATACCAACAACAACTAATTTAATGTAGTTATGATACCAACATCAACTAATTTAATGTAGTTATGATACCAACGGCAACTAATTTAAACAGCTTTAACAACAAATCAGTTCAGCAAAAACAGCAACTATTTCTAAAATAGCAAAAACAGCTTGTATTCTTTGGATTTGTTTCTGCAAAAAGCTAACAATTTCTAAAAACAACAAAACAGCAAAAACCCCTAGGTACGATTAAGAGGGACTTTAAACAGCAAAAAACATACTTGATTAAGAGAGACTTTAAACAGCAAAAACATACTTGATTAAGAGATTTTAAGACTTTAAACAGCAAAAACACAGCAAAAAGTCAAAAACATACTTGATTAAGAGAACCAACCGAACATCAAAAGAACAAAAACAACACAAAATCGAGAACAAAATGAGAAGATACCTTACGGCGGACGGCGGCTGTGTGCGCAGAAGGAAGAGGTGCGGCAGACGGCGGACGGTGGCCGGCGGCTGAGCAGAGTGAATCGTGAGGTACTGAGGTCTATATGAATCGTGAGGTCTGTGTGAAAATTGTGATTGTGTGCGGCGCCGGAGTGAATCGTGAGGTACTAAGTGACTAAACCCTAAAAGTAATTTGGTTCTTTATTAATTTTTTTATTTAGATTAAATATTTATATGTAAATACTAAATATGTAATAAATATTAAATATATAGATATTTTATATTAAAATATACCGGGTACCCAGTGGTTCCGGTTCTGGTACCCGGCGGGGCTGGGTACCCGGTCCCGAAACCGGTCCCGGCGGGTACCCAGCGGGTAGCTGTTAGTTCCAATCTTTCGATTTATGAAAGTAGTGAAAATAGGCTAAGTATAGAAGCCTCCAACAGAGGCTCTGCCGAGACACCAAGAAGACCGAAGGCAAGAATCAACAGAAGACTGCTCACAGAGGACCGAGCCGCAGAACCTCTGTCACACTTGACAGAGCCTATGCGGTACACTGAAGACTTAGAAGAAATCAACAAATATCTTTCTACTGTTCTAGGTGCCGTTCATCAACTTGTACGAGGAGTGCCCTGACAACCTCCACGTGTCAAACTTTGATAGGGCTCAGTACCAAGTTGATATCAGCGCATTTAATGCATGAAGTACCTGCTACTGTTCATACGATCCTGTCTACTATAGATCAGTCCTTATTGTCTAAAGTATGTCCCCTTTGTAGTAGTATAAATAGAAGACTCATGTTGAGTTCTTCTATTAACAAGAATCAGATATTAAGCTACGCACAAACACACACACCATCAGATTTCTTGTTATGTTCTTGGTGTTCTTGATAATATCAAATACAGTAACCTTTGAGATATTTATCTGTCATCTTCATTACGTATTTGATATTGTGTGTTCTTCTATCTTAGTATTTCTTTCAGTTCATTAAATACGCTTCCGCCATATAAACCTATCTGAACTAAACAGAAAGAATCATCATTGTTTAAACAAAAAGGAACCAACAATTGGTATCAGAGCAAACCTTGATTTTTAATATCAAGGGATCCACTCTAAACAATTATCTTTGGTAGAAACTTGGATTTTTAACCTATTTTTCATAAACAGTTTCTGTTTTTCTGCCATTTTCGATTCATTCGAACTTTGGTAAACTTATAGAATCTGTTATTCTGGTTAAAACACCATTTTTGTGCTAAGTTGAAAAGCTGTTAAGCTTAGAAACTTCATACGAAGCATCCACTTCTCACTCTAAAAAGGTTTGCTGTTCATACCCCACTTCTCTCTCAAAATGACAAATACAAACAACTTCTTCACTGCTGGTTCCTTAACCAAACCTCCCACTCTTCTTAGAGACGAATACCCTCAATGGAAGATACGTATGATTCACTTATTTGAGGGTACTGATAAAGAACTCATTTACTATCTCCGTAACCCTCTTTTTGTTCCTATGATAACAGTACCACGTATTCCTTCCACAGACGACACACCAGAAATCCCTGAACACGAAAAACCAAAAGCTCAGGGTAAGTGGTCCGATTCTGATTGGGCAAAATATGAAGTGGCTCAGAAAACAAAAAGACTTCTGATCATGGCTATTCCCAACGACCTTTTCCAGTCCCTAGATGCATGTGAATCTGCATATGATCTATGGAAGGAACTGGAAAAACAACTAGAAGGGGGGGGGGGGGGGGGCAAAACTCAGAAGAACCGCATATCTCAATACATAAACGAATACTATGCATTTAAAGCTCTGCCGACAGAAACTCTGCAGTCTACATATGATCGGTTCAACTCGCTAATCAACAAATGCAAGAAGTTCGGAATCCACAGAACTTCTGAAGAAAACAATGTCATGTTCCTTAAAAGTCTAAATGGAGAATGGCTCCAGTTATCTATGTCTCTTCAAACAAATCAAGACTTAGATTCCTGGACTCTATCAGACCTCTATGGAACATTGGCAGCCCAAGAGCCTCAAATAGCACAAACAAAAGCCCAGATCAGTGCACCTCTTGCACTAGTTGGTAAGACTACAGAGGCTAAAGAGAAACCAAAGAAATAGAAAACTGCAGAGAAAAAGAAGGAGAAGAAGAAGAAAATTATGATAGTTGATAGTGAAGAAGAGAAGGAAGAAGAAGAAGAAGAAACAACCCTGGCCTCGATAGCTAAATCATTAGCACTCTTGACTAGGGAATTTAGCAGAGGATACCAGAAGAAGACTGGTAATGAACGCTACGAAAGAGAAGGGTCAAACGAAAGAAACGATAGAAGTGGTGACCGACAGAGGTCAAATGACAGAAATGACATAGGTAATGACCGACAGAGGTCGGACGATAAAACTGGCAATACTCCACAGAATCAAGAGTGTTACAAATGTGATAAGCCAGGCCATTATGCAAATGAATGCAGAACCGACAGAAGTTGTGACCGACAGAGGTCAGACGACAAAGCTGGAAACGCTCCACAGAACCAAGGCTGTTACAATTGTGGAAAGCCAAGTCACTTCGCCAACGAATGTAGGAGCAAATCAAATCGCCCTCAGAGGGATGCTGCTTTCTACAAAAAGAAAGCTGAATACTATGCTCATAAATCCTTAATGGTAAATCAAGAAAACTGGCTATCAGATACATCCTCTGAAGGAGGAGAAACAAAGAACGCCCTGTTCTGTGGCATGGCAGAATTCAGCTCTGGCTCTGATAGTGAGGTATCCACTTCTAACTCTAACTCTAATACAGCAGAAGCTGATTTGCTTAAACTTAACATTGAATACACTGAACTTAAACAGACATGCGAAAGTGTTCAGAAAAAGCTCACCTTCTAAGAGAGAGAAGCTAGACTTCTCACTCAAGAAAAAGCCAAATATTTTATAGAAAAGGAAGAAATTGAAACAAACTGGAACAAAAAATTAAATCCTTTAAAAGAAAAGATTTCTGAAC
This sequence comes from Saussurea involucrata, assembly GCA_033807775.1. NCBI lineage: Eukaryota > Viridiplantae > Streptophyta > Magnoliopsida > Asterales > Asteraceae > Saussurea > Saussurea involucrata. The sequence goes on along the minus strand of CM066317.1, from coordinate 48,910,444 downwards.
TTAATTCTTCTTTAAAAACAAAATCGAAAGAACTTATGGACGTTGATTGTGACAGAATGAACATCCTAGCTCTTAAACATTATTTTCAAAAGGAAAGAGAAGTCCTCTGTCAAGATTTACTCAGAAGAGATCTTTTAATTAAAAATTTTCAAGATGCACAGAAGGTGTACGAGAAAATCAATACAAAAATAGGGAGAAGGGGAATTGGTTTCTGTGATGTAGATCCATATACAGGAAACAAAAGAGACAAATCTCTGTCTTCTCTATTTCATATAGGAGATACAAGAAAACCTGGATTTCCAGATCTACTATCTGTAAGTAATAGGCAAAAAGTCTCTGGGGAACCTCACAAGAGGATACATCTGAAGATGACAAATGTGTGGTTTGAAAACACAGATTTGTCACCTTCAATCTCTGTCAAAAGAAAATCCAAACCTAAGAAGTATCTGAAAATTCAAGATCAGATAGGAATCTTCAAGTTTGGTGACCCCGAGACTCAAACTCAAGTTGCATTTGTCTGCATGATGAATTCTGAAAAGAAGTTATCAGCAGAGGCACCTGAGTTCAAGCCAAACCTTACAAAAGAAAATTTTGATATCTCTGAAGAAAACCTCTGTACACCTTCCAATGATCAAAATCTCTCTGAAGAAGACTTAACAGATACTTCTGTTGACTTAGAAGATAGTGCCACAGAAAAGGAAGAAAGTGAGTATGGAACATGCTCTGAAAGTCCAGCCTCTGTCGAAAGAGAACCAAGTGACTCAACCTCTGTTTATGAGGACGACTCATCCTCTGACGAATCTGAGACTGACTCCAAGTCAGAGATAGTACCTCGTGACACAGAGGATTTTAAACCATCCTCTGAAGTTCTTAACAAAACTATTTCTCCCAACGAGAAAATCACAAAAGTTCCTATCTGTCCAGACTTTCTGAACATGTGTATACAAGCCAAAACCTCTATTGAGCTTGAGAATTTTAAACTAAAGAAGGAAATGTCCACTAAAACTCCAACAAGTTCAAAGATTTTGAAGCCCTTAAAACCTGTTAAAGAAAAATTAACATGGCAACAGAAGGGTAAATGGACCAAAAATAATAAATCTTTTTCTTCTGTGACAGTGAAATCTGCAGAAGTTCACCACAGAAGGGGTACACAGAAGGCCGCTCTCAACAAAGGATTTTGCAAACAACAATCTAGCCTACATAAACCTTCTTGTAATAGAAAGTCGAATGTTAGGATAAATTATAATGCCTCTGTACCCTCATTTAATGTCTTTAATGAAAAGTTCAAGCAAATCTCTTCGCGCATTCAATACTGTCATTGCTTTGATCTCATGTTTCAATTAAGCCAACACTTCTTAAGTCCAAAATGTTTCCTCTCTGTACCCAAAGAAAATGTTAAATTCAAGGGTAAGAAGAAACAAAATGGTTCTTCAACAGAAGTTAAAACAAAGACCAAGAATGCTAAGGCAAACTTGAAGACCCCTAACAAAACTGGACCCATTTGGATATGGGTATCTAAAACTCTCTGATTGTCTTGCAGAAGCAGTATGTGCCGATCTGGTATCTAGACTCCGGATGCTCGAGGCACATGACTGGCGACAGAGGTCTTCTATCCACATACAAAGAAAAACACGATGGTGGATCTGTGACCTTTGGAGACAACAAAAAGGGGTACATTAAAGGCTACGGAGTCATAAAGAAGGAAAATATAACCGTATGCAAAGTTGCATATGTGGATGGACTTAAACACAATCTTCTAAGTGTAAGCTAACTCTGTGATACGGGTTTCGATGTGATGTTCAAAAGAACCTTCTGCTCTCTACAAGGTGAAGACACAGGAGTCGAACTTCTGCGAGCCGAAAGAAGAGGTGATCTGTATCTCATGAACTTCTGTGCCAAGAACAAGGAAGAAAAGCTCTGCCTTGTTACATGCAAAAGCGAAGAAGCCTGGTTATGGCATAACAGGTTCTGTCACTTAAACTTTCATACTCTAGATAAACTTGCAAAACTTGATCTAGTCAAAGGTCTGCCAGATGTTAAGTTTAATAAATATCATTTATGCTCTGCCTGCGAAATGGGAAAACTCAAAAGAGCTTCCCATAAAGGCAAAACTGATGTGTCTTGCCCTAGGATTATGTATATGCTTCATGTTGACCTTTGTGGTCCAATCGCTACACAGAGCCTAGGTGGCAAGAAATATATACTTGTTTTAATCGATAAGTATTCAAGATTTACATGGGTTGAATTTGTCAGAAAGAAATCAGATGTTCCAAACATTCTGATAAATTTAATGAACAGAATCCAAGTTTTGTATGAGTGTAGGATCCAGAAACTAAGAAGCGACAATGGCACAGAATTCAAAAACTCTGTCATTGAAGCCTATGTTACAGAAGAAGGAATATCACAGAACTTCTCTGCTGCACGCACCCCACAATAGAATGGCGTGGTTGAACGAAAGAACCGCACGCTTGTGGAGGTTGCCAGAACTATGCTAACAGCATGTGGATTACCAATGACATTTTGGGCAGAAGCAGTATCGACCGCTTGCTATACCCAAAATCGATCAACCATCGTAAAGAGGCACATCAAGACACCATATCATTTGATCAACAAAAAGAGACCAAACATCAAGTTCTTCCATGTATTTGGATGCAAATGCTTTGTCTTAAACGACAGAGAGGCAAGAGGAAAGTTTGAAGTAAAAGCTGATGAAGGCAAGTTCATTGGATACTCTGCCGCATCCAAGGCCTACAGAGTCTATCTTCTGAAGTCACGAACCATTTTACAAAGCATCAACGTGTCTTTTGACGATTCTTTCCAGATGACTTCTGAACAAATCAGTTCAGAACTCGGGCTAAAAAGAGAATCCTCTGGCATCTCAAAAACAAGAGAAGAAGACTTAAATCTTCTATTTCAAGAGATGTTTCATGATGACATTGATCCCTCTGTTGGAACCGTCAGAGCCTCTGGAGGATCATCTTCTGTCAGCCAGATCGAGACAGGTATATCTCTAACTGGTCCCTTAAATACTTCATCTTCTTCTGTTAATCATATAGATGCAAATGCCGAGGGGGAGCCAACAGAAGGTGATACAACAAAGGATACAACCACAGAAGCTACTGAAATACCAACTTCAGCAACTACAGAGGAACCAATACCAGAGGAACACGACGACTCAGTCTCTACTTCTTCAGAGGAAAGAATACCAACACTCATACCAATCATCCCACAAGCTGAAAAACCAAGCACAAATACAGAAGCACCATCTACAACAGAAGGTGCACCAGAACAACAGAGCACAACCTCTATAGATCAACTTGATGACTTCGATGACCATCTCCCAAGAACAACTCAATGGACGAAAAGCCATCCACCAAGCCTTATAATCGGCGATCCTTCTGAAAAGGTCAAAACAAGATCAGCCACTGCTAATTTTTGTTTCTTTACAAATTTTATCAGTATGATCGAGCCAAAAAGGATCTCTGAAGCCCTAGATGATCCAAACTGGGTAGATGCTATGCAAGAAGAGCTTCTACAGTTTGAGAGAAACAAGGTATGGACCCTAGTACCTCTGCCACGAGGGAAACAAGCCATAGGGACAAAATGGGTCTTCAGAAACAAGAATGACGAGGATGGGGTGGTCATTAGAAACAAAGCAAGATTGGTGGCCAAGGGATATCGCCAAGAAGAAGGCATTGATTACGATGAAACTTTTGCCCCTGTCGCACGGCTCGAGGCTATAAGAATATTTTTAGCCTTTGCAGCCCACAGAGGTTTCAAATGGATGTAAAATCGGCCTTTCTAAATGGCGAAATCCAAGAAGAAGTCTATGTCCTGAAATACGTGTATTACCTTGACAAAGCTCTGTATGGACTGAAACAGGCTCCAAGAGCATGGTACGAAAGACTCTCAACCTTTCTTCTCAATAACAACTACGACAGAGGTACGATCGATACAACTTTGTTTTATAAAAGGAAAGGTGATGAAATTATGCTTGTACAAATATATGTGGACGACATTATTTTTGGGTCTACAAATGCACAACAATGCAAAGATTTCGAAAAACTCATGCAGAGTGAGTTTGAAATGAGTATGATGGGAGAATTAACTTTCTTCCTCGGACTCCAAGTAAAACAATCATCAGAGGGAATTTTCATAAATCAAGCAAAATATGTCTCTGACATGCTTACAAAATTCAGTCTCTCTGATGCCTCTGTAATGAAGACCCCAATGGCCACTGGAAATAAGTTATACTCAGATCCAAATGATAAATATGTAGAGTGCAAGCTCTACAGAGGTATGGTTGGGTCTCTGTTATACTTAACCGCAAGTAGACCTGACATAATGCATGCCACATGCCTCTGTGCAAGATATCAAGCTAACCCGAAGGAATCCCATTATATTGCTGTAAAGAGGATCTTCAGATACCTCAAAGGGACCAAAAATCTTGGCCTCTGGTTTTGGTCTTAAAGCTTATACAGATTCAGACTATTGAGGCTGCAAGCTCGACAGAAAGAGTACCTCTGGGAGTTGTCAATTCCTAGGTGGGAAATTAGTTAGCTGGACTTCAAAGAAACATAACTGTGTATCGACATCTACGGCAGAAGCTGAATATGTTGCTGCTGCTAGCTGTTGCTCCCAAGTTCTGTGGATGAAAACTCAGCTAAAAGATTATGGTCACAACATATACAAGATACCTATCTTCTGTGACTCAAAGAGCGCCATAGCCATCTCTGCCAATCCAGTACAGCACTAAAAAACAAAGCATATCGACATCCGTTACCACTTTCTGAAGCATCATGTTGAATATGGCACAATCGAAATGCATTTCGTGTCTACAGAATACCAGCTTGCAGACTTATTCACCAAAACACTAGATGAGAAAAGATTCCTTTTCTTGGTGGGTAAGTTGGGAATGATTAACATGAGTTAAAACCTCTGTAAGTATAATTCTATCCTCTGTAAATATGTAAATATATTGTTTTTATTGTTTTTGTTGTCTGATTTATTTCTGTATGTAAATTCTCCATCATAAAAGGTTCTAAAAATTCACAGAGCTTATGTGGGTCTGCTCAGAACCTCTGACAGCCTACATAGAACCTCTATTGAACTTGACCTATGTTGTATGCAAAACTTATCTCATTTGATCCAAACATAGGTCAAGGGGGAGCAGAAGGAAACCTTGAACTAATTTACAGAAGTTGTCAGTTCAAGGGGGAGCCAAAGAAGAATTGTGATCAACAACAACCACATAAGTCAGGTATTTAACCGAGGTCAGAAGAGTCAAAGAGTGAGTATCTCGTACAAATCCTTCTTGAAAACAATTTTCTAGGACACAAACTTTCAAATATGTCCTAGAAACCTTGCTTATGACATTCCAAACAAGAAATAATAAAAACACTTGATGAACCTTCCTTTATGAGAAATTTAAGGTTCCAAAGCCTCTGCTGAGCTCAACAGAGCTTCTGTAAGACAGATCCTTCAATACTGCAAATATCATACGGGAACTCGATCAATCATCTTGAATGTCATACAGAAGGTCTTTACTCAGAAAGTTCAACATACCACATAACTTTTGCTGACTAACCTAGGTATTTAAAGACTACTCACACAAAATCATTTTCGAAAATAGTTTTCTAGGACACAAATTTCCAAATATGTTCTAGAAACACTTCAAAAGACATCTCAAAGTTTAAATGAACAAAAAGATTTATGAGCTTCCCGTTATTAGAAATTTAAGGTCATAGAGCCTCTGCTGAGCTCAACAGAGGCACTGCTAGAGAAAAGCTCTATGATCGCAAATTTATAATGGAAACTCTATCGAATCATCTTGAAAGTCCTCTACAGAGTTCTCTTGTACAAATGCACGCATAAAGACACTGAAAGGTTAGTCACAGAGCCCATTCCATCACAAGAATCTCTGTTGATTAACCTAGGCAACTATAAGAGATACTCGCAGATAACTTTTTCACAAACAATTTTCTAGGACATCAACTTTCAAATAGGTCCTAAAAACATTGTTAAAAACAATTAAAACTTTGGATGATCAAAAAGTTTTATAAATTTTTAGTTATGAGAAATTTCAACTCATAGAGCTTCTGCTGGCTCTGACAGAGCTTCAAAACCTCTGTGAATGCAATTTCTACACTAAAAATCTATCGATCCTCTCCAATGCTTTTCAAACGTTTTTGGTAAAGGTGCAAGCAACAGAGGATATAACAAGAAGGTCAGAAACCACAGAGCTCCTATCACTACAGAGCTTCTGTCATTTTCTGATACTTAGGGAAATTCTGCAAAGTAACGGTTAAATTCTGCGAGTAAAATTCTTTTGAAAATTGAAAAGCTCACGCACCAAGCATTAATGGGCCACGCACGACGTCCCGTCGTACTCTGACACTGCTAACGTGTCGCATTTTCATTGGACGTACATGGCACACGTTCTTCTGGAAAGTTGAACCAGCCTTATACACTCAAGTGCGGACCCCAAATTTTATTCACTCTCAAATATTACCTCTTCAGATTCTACCGTTACCTCTCAGTATAAAACCCAAGATACCTCACCTTCTAAAAACTTTACAAACTTACACTTTCTTCTCCGGCGAACTTGTGCAAAAAAACCTACAAATTCTTCATTATTCATCTTTTTCTTATCCAAGAAATGGCTTCCACCTCTCACGCTCAGGAAAACTCCCCTGCTAACTCTCCGACGAACTCCCCTGAACACTCTAAAATCCCAGCAATAGCCAGAGACCTGGAAAAGGACAACTTCGGCGACGAAGCAAACTTTGCTCCGACCACACACCTTCAAAATTTCTTAGAACATGAACATTTTGATAATGTTCTACCTTTAAAACCAAATAACCACTACCTGGTTCCATCTAAAACCGCTTTTGGGGAAGCACATGCTCTTCTTCTCCATATCTTGGAAAACCACATAATCTACCATCTCCTAACCAAAACCGTCGACAAAATCCCTGCCAGATACCTAAATCAATTCTGGCAAAGTTGCAGAGTTGATCCAGAGGATAGACAGATAAAGGGATACATTTCCAAGCCAGATAAATCCGACCACCTTGAACTCAAGTTCAACAGAACGATGTTCTCACTTGAGTTTAGCTTACCCACCAGAGGTCTTCTAGGGATAAAGGCCTATGCAGAGGAACCCACAGACGAAGAGCTCTGCAGGTTCATTGAAATGTTGGGGTACAACTTACTACTCAGAAAAAGGAATGACTTCCGCAGAGGCAGATTACCACCTCTATGGAATACACTCTTTTCCGTACTCAACAGGTGCCTAACCGGAAAAGTGGGCAGTCCAGATCAATCTTCACACCAGATCTTAGCAATAATGTACGGGGTCTACTATGACCTACCTCTGGACTTTGCCACACTTATGATACAGGAAATGGTTAACACCATAGACAGAAAAATCATCTTCCAGAGGAAAAAGGGACAGAAGAAAGAAGCTCTGCCTCCTCTGCAATTTCAACGAATACTAGGTGTTCTGTTAGAGCCTCTGCTCTTACTTGAAAAATGGCCTATGGAGGGGCCAACAACCAAAATGTACGCCATGACCAAGAACACCCCAACAGAACATGAAGATGGATACCCCTTCTGCAGACCTCTGCCAACTAAGCTTCTAGGATATGCCACGGATGAAACCCTTAGTCTAGAATATATACGCGATCACAGGACTCCAGACCCAAGTCCTGTGACACCCCCGCGTTTAGGAGCCCCCTTAGGAACAAAAGTAGTTAAAAGGATGACAGATGAAGAATGGGCAGTAGCTTTTCAGAAGCATGAAGAAGTTCAGACCAGATTCCGTGCACAAAGAGAAAGCATAATCCCTTCTGCAAAGAAAAGCAAACCCTCTGCCTCTGTTAGTCCTAGATTTAACAGGTAACAACGATTAAATGAGGAATAAATAGAACAGATAATGATTTCAACTTGTCATCCCTCTCATTAATCTTTCAGAGAGAGTTTGCAATACAGTGTTGAAAGTAAAAGAGATGATTAGCTTGTTTTTCCAAGCTAATCAACATTAAATACATTGGGCCCGTGGTTAACAAGCCCACGGCCCGTTCACTAATAAGGCTAAAAATGAATTAATACAAAACAACCCTTGAACTTTAAATCAACATTAAAACCTGCTCTAACAATCTCCCCCTTTGATTTGAAGTTCGAGTTGGCGCTCTATATCTCTCCAGTTGAAGACATATCTTTTGCGGAGCGTGAAGTGTACCTCGAACAATCTGATGGCGCGGCGATAGTCGATGCGATCTTCAATCATTTCCAAGGCATTCCTAGCAGTTACTTCATTCGGATTTGGAACATAAGAATACCTTGGATTTTCAGACTCGTGCTGAATAATCTTTCGAAGAGCATCTCTGACCTTTAGGAGCGTGCCGTCGCAGAATCTTTCCACCTGACTGAAGCGCATAAATTTCTTCTCTTTTTGCTCGTTGAGGTAAACAATCCCGAATTCTGGTTCCAGAAGCATAGCGTTCTCGGGATACATGTTTAACTCAGGTGCTTTCAGATTCGGCTTGATCAGATTTACCTTTTTCGCCTTGTTCTCGATAGCCATTTGGAAGTCCATTAGATAAGACATCATGATGGTGCGGACCAGATATCGACGAACAACTTCGAGTGCCTTTGTAGTTTCTAGCGGTCGGATGGTTCTTGTACGTAAGTCTTTCAGAATAACCAGAAAGTCGAGTGGGCAGAGGTTCTTGAAATCAGCTTCTGAAAATTTCCATTCGTTCCCATCTTCACATCGAACAATGAAAACTGGGTAGACGATTCTCATAATACGTCTTGAATAGATACTGATTACCTTTGTGATTCGATGTTTGGTTCTGACCTGGTTGACTGGAAGACACCGCTGCATTGTGCTGATATATCGGCGTTGAAATTCTGGGTCAAGGTTGTAGATACCTAGACAGAAGGTCGGCTCGATCTGGCGAAGCTTGTAGACGAACAGGTTTTTCAAAGATTCCTCCAGATGAGGGATTAGTACCATGATCTTCTCCCAACGGATTTGTTGCTGTTGAGGAGTAGGAGGAAGATCAGAAGATGTCGTGGGAGGAGTAGTTGTCGGAAGATCGGAAGTGGTAGACTCGGGTCTTGTTGATGGTGTTCCGGCGGGTTGAGCATAGTGAACGGGGGATGCTCCATATAAATTTTGGAGTAGGAACTGATCGTAGTCAATATTGTCGTCCTCATCAGTAGGGAGGACCAAATTTACCTGGAGATTTATGGCACTGGCGGCTTTTTTGTACCATGCGTCTTCGATCTCCGGTTTGGTCTCACACTCTGGATCTATCATGTCCAGTATCGGTCTGTCTGACGAGTCAAAATCGACCAGTTCCTGTGTTGAACCCTCGGGCTTTTCAACCGTCGGGTCTTCTTCATCTGAAATATACATATCTATGACTATATCTGCTAGTGGCAACTCGGCTTCGGGTGCTTCTGATGTAGTTGCCGCAGTTGGGGGTTCCTGTTGAACCACTGTTCAAGTTTCGGCAGTCATGATTTGGACAGTCTCGGTTTGGCGTAAATGCTTCTCCCCCTCACGGTGATCAGGATCATCCTGGTCATCGTGCTTGCGTTTGAGACCGCCGGCTTGACTCTTACAAGTGTCTGTAAGTGAGCGGACCCTCTCAGAGAGCGTGGTTAGCTCCTTGTTGTAGTCATTGAGGGCCGAGTCGATGGAGTCGAGGCGAGAGGTAATGGGTGAAGACGGAGCAGTGACTTGTGATCGGAGAACTGAGATCAGGTCTGCTTCTATAGATGCGGTGGTGTCGGATTCCTGGAGCAGCTGGGCCAACAGCATCGCCTTCAGGGTCTCCATCGAATAGATTGGTTGCTGTTGAATCGGTGGAGGTACAGAGGCAGTTTCGGGTTCGACGACATGGCCCTTTCCTTTGATAGCACGCATTGCTTTGGCAAGCTCAGCGGCGACATGTTGCTGCATCTGTTGCTCCATATCCTGGCAGACAGCCTTAAGGGTGCTGTCCAGAGACCCTGGTGACACGAAGTCAGGTAAATTAACGTCGGGATCACTTAGATTGCCCGTTGAGGCGTCTACCACAGGGGTAGAGCCACCTACGTTCACAGTTGGCGTGATGTTAGCTGTGGTAGGATTTCCCGCCGATCCTTGTGTTTCACCAAGAGGTGAAGACACTACGGTGGTTCCGGTCGAGTCACAAAGATTCTCGACTTGGTGTTGTACCTCTTCAAGTGTCCTAGCCAAAGATTGATCTATTACAAGTGGCTCTAGACTCGATGGTACACGAAATGAATTCGAGGCCGGGGGATGTTGGTCTCTTATTTCAACACCAGCACTCTCCGAATGAGAGGCCGGTGGAAGTTGTGCTTGTTCCCCGTGTAATATAGAAACATCCGTCTGTTGTGAGACGGATGAGTGGATAAGGGGGTCGTGCAATTGCTCCGTTGGGTCCACGGAGTCTTCTTCAATACCCCGTCCCAACAGATGAGACGGTGTAGTAGATGTGGCTACCCGGATATCGCTCGTTTGGGGTCGCTCATGAGCCTCGTTATCTTTACGGCTCGATCTTTCCTGGTTCAACTTTGAATGCAGTTCTCTCCGTCTCGCATTATCTAACTCCTCTACTTGTTCTCCCTCAGATATCCTAGTAACAGGCCCGGTTCCAGTATGAGGTGGTGATTCAAGAGGGATTGGGACATTGTAGTTTGGGTTGGGTCCGATACCGTGAGGTATGTGTTGCAGTTGTAAGGTACGGGTGGTATCGGAGTTCGTGGAGTCAGATTCCACGTCTTCAACATTGTGAGATGGTGAAGGGGGTTCGGTGATATAAGGCTCGGTCGAGTGATGTAGTATTGGTCTAGAGGATGGACCGGCTTGGGCTGAGCTGGAACCGGGTTGCGATTCCACTGCACCACCTACTCTCGTTCCCCTTCCTCTCACAACTAACGTTCCCCGCCCGACATCCCCTACTTGTCGGGCCCTTCCTCCTCTTACTCTCGGACCCTCACGTCTCTCGGGTCTAAGTCCCTGGGCAGGTCCCTCCGGCTCTGGATGGACCATGGGATTACCTAACTCTCCCCTATATGCAACTACCCCTGGTGCAGTGGGATCGGCGATGGCCAGTAGGGCTTCAGGGATGGGCATGGCTACCGCATCTGAAGCGTTGCGGATAACCATGAACTGGAGGTGTCTGATGGGGCATACCGGATGTGTAGTACGTCTTGGAATGGCTGGATTCGCATCCATGTGTTGACGAACTGCGAGCGATAGGAAGCGCGGGTATGGGAGGAACTTCTTCTGTTTGGTTCCGCCGATGTGTCGAATGGTGGTCACAAGTTCACGCCAGATGATCATGGCGAAGTCGACGTGGCGGTTGTAGCACACGGTGTGAACAAGTCGCAGGAAGTTGCCGGTACATTGATCAATACCTTTCCATCGGGCGGATAGGCAGTGGTTGAGTATGGTGAAGAGCGTGTACCAAATTGGCGCCAGGAACTTGCGATTGAAGACTGATGGTCGCTGAAGGTCGGAGTTGTAACCAAGGGCACGCATTTGTGCGCATAGTGTGGCATCGTTAACGGCAGGATCGTACCGTTCATGGTTGTTGGCAGTGGCTTCCGGTAGAGAAAGTAGTCGGCGAAAGGAATCGGGCGTCAGAGTAAATGGGTGGTTGTCTATATGCGCCGTGATAGTCTGTGTGTTGCCAATCGTACGGACTTGGGCCGTCAGCCAGACTTGTAGAACGTAGATCAAAGGAACGTCGGCGGTGCGAGCGAGTGCCTCACGGATGGGATGGCGCATCAGAATGTCCAGAATGACCACGTGTTATGGGTTGGGTCTGAACATCGCCGGGTCCAAGTAATGATTGTTCGCTTCCAATTCGATGCCATGGTCAGGGTCAACCAAGGCATCATCTGCAACTTCGTCGATAATTTCCTCCTCTTGAGGAATATGGTCCTCCGGGATTTGTTGATCCGCCATGTATATATCTGTCAAAACAGCACATAGTTAGGGACTTAGACGGAAGAACAAGTGTCAGTGCGTACCTTTGCGTTGAATGGCTCAATCTGAGACAGATCGAGGACTGGGATGGATGAAACAGGTACTGAAATTGCCAACAGGGGTATCCGAACAAACATGGGAATGCTAAGTTTTCCGGACAGACAGAGGTTACCGGATGGTAATGGGGGTACCCGGATAAAGTTGGGACTCCGGACAAGGGAGTCCGGGTGGTTGAGGTGTCCGGGTAACGAGAGAGTCCGGATACGATTGATTAACACGATTAGAATTTCCCGGATACATGGATTTTCCGGATAACAGTATAGTCCGGACACCAGACTACCCGGTAGTTGAACTTACCGGAAACCCTAAGGTCTCCGGACAACTAGGTATCCGGGTGATGGTAGAGTCCGGATGGATCATCATGGCCTTGAAGATGTCCGGACACGACGAATGTGTCCGGACGATGACTGAGTCGTTCAATGTTCCAAATAAGAGATCCCAATCACTTGTACGGGTTATTGAGAGTCGAATAGCACCTTGTGGGAGCATTGACAACACTCAAATCGCACCCAGTGGTCCTAAACGGACGATGAACCCTTAAGAGGTTTAGGCACTGTTGGATCGACCAAATCAGGGGTCGTTGTGCGGTGCGATGTGTGCAAACGTAGTTGAAAGGTGATCGAGAGATAGAAACTAGTAACATACCTGAAGATTGAGCGAAAACACTGGTGAATCGTGAAAGGGGGGAAGAGTTCGAGCGAGAGAGAGAGAATGCTTAGGGTTTAGGGTTTTTGTGCGTCGTTTTTCGGATAAGACGAGTGAGCGAATCCGGGTGCATATAAATACCCGGGTGGGGTCCGGACTGGTTAGCCGACCTGGATTCCTACCCGGTCCGGATTCTGTCCGGATACCAGAGGTGTCCGGATACCAAAGGTGTCCGGATAACTCTGAATTGGTCCCGTTCCGGGGAAATTTGGAAGTTGAACTGGAAGAGAACTTTTTCTCGCTCCTCCTCAAACTGAGCATGGGGATTTATCGCTCCCCCTCGGATAGTGCAGTAGAGAGTAGTGGAGGAGTCCGACACACAAAAACTTTTAGACTTGTAAAGAAAAACACTTGTGCCGCTCCCCCTCAAACGATGACTATAACACACACGCAGGAGTGCCCACACACACAAAAAAAACTTTTGACAGTAAGGAAAAAACTGTGTGTGACGCTCCCCTCAAAGTATGAGGAAACTTACCTGATATTGCATTGTGCTCCCCCTGAACACGAGAACATTTGGTGAAAGCACAGAGATAGTGAAGGAAAAATATAGACGACAGTATTAGAAAATAGAAACATACGGAGAAAGAATGAAAAAAAAATTCGATATCTACCTAATAAATACAGAGACTAAATCTAGCGGTGTGATTAGAACAAGTAGAATACAAGTGTGAGGAAGTGTGTGCTCATGCATCAGGAGGGTAAACACCGGATGATGAGAAGACAGTTACTCGTATATGTATGGAACTTGTAACGGGCACACAGTCGGATTAAGTCTTCAGATTTAGCATACCTAGCTTGAATACTAGAGTGTTAAAGCGTTTTTCGTCCAAGGCTTTGGTAAAAAGGTCTGCTAACTGATGTTCCGTATTTACGAAGTAGAGTTCGACTGTACCTCTTTCGACGTGATCCTTAATGAAATGATACCGAACGTCGATGTGCTTCGTCTTGGTGTATTGGACCGGGTTGCTTGATATAGCAATTGCGCTCTTTGAGTCACAGTAGATCGGGACTCTGACATACGTGAAACCGTAGTCTTTGAGTTGTGTCCTCATCCAGATGACTTGGGAACAGCAGCTTGCGGCGGCCACATACTCTGCCTCGGCAGTTGACGTAGACACGCATGCTGTTTCTTCGATGCCCAACTTACCAGGCTATCTCCCAAGAACTGAATGTGTCCCGAGGTGCTCTTGTGGTCCAACATGCATCCCGCGTGATCCGCATCAGAGTAAGCGGAAACTCCAAAACCTGTCTCTTTCGGGTACCAAAGGCCAAGATCAGCAGTACCACGTAAATAACGAAAAATTCGTTTAACAGCATTATAATGAGACTCTTTAGGGTTTGACTGATAACGGACGCAAAGAAATGTCGAAAACATGATGTCCGGTCTACTGGCAGTTAGGTACATTAAAGAACCGATCATTCCCCGATACAATTTGGCGTTGACAGCCTTTCCGTTAGGATCGGCGTCAAGCTTTGTATTGGTTGCCATGGGAGTTTTCATTGGTGAGGACTGGTCCAATTGGAATTTCCGAAGAATATCCCGAATGTATTTTGACTGATTTATGAAAATTCCTGTCGACAGTTGTTTAACTTGAAGACCAAGGAAAAAACTCATCTCACAAAGCATACTCATTTTAAAAAATTTCCCCATGAGAGTGGCAAAGTTCTTTGCATATAAAAGACTAGTAGAACCGAAAATGATGTCATCGACATATACCTGGACTAGAATTATGTGGCCCTTTTCGTTCTTGATAAACAGTGTAGAATCAATTGTACCTCGAGTGAACTCGGCTTCTAACAAGAACTTTGACAGTGTGTTGTACCATGCTCGCGGAGCTTTCTTTAAGCCGTATAGTGCTTTGTCTAAGATGTAGACATGATCAGGCTTCGAGTCATCCACAAATCCGTCGGGTTGCGACACATAAACTTCTTCTTGGAGGTCGCCGTAAAGGAAGGCTGTCTTCACATCCATTTGGAAGACTGTGAAGTTCTTGTTCGCGGCATAAGCGAGAAACATACGGATTGCTTCAATGCGTGCTACCGGAGCGTAGGTCTCATCATAGTCGATCCCCTCTTGTTGTCGATACCCTTTGGCCACAAGACGCGCCTTGTTGCGAACAACGATACCATCTTCGTCCTTTTTATTTTTGAAGATCCATTTGGTGCCGATTACCGTCTTGTGCTTAGGACGTGGAACCAGTCACCATACCTTTAGAGCCTCGAATTGATTTAGCTCTTCTTGCATGGCGATGATCCAGTCTGGATCTTCGAGCGCTTCGCGTATGTTCGTCGGCTCAATCTTGCTCAAGAAGCCGGAAAATAGGCAGAAGTTGGCGGAAGCGCCTTGTGTGCGAACAGGAGTCAAGGGATCACCGATGATCTGATGTAGGGGATGGGCCTTCGTCCATTTGGTGGAGTGCGGAAGCGGCTGCTGGGTAGAATGAGATGTGTCCGGATCTACGTACGAACCTGATGGAAGGTCTTGAACTTGTTCAAGAGTAGCAGTCGTGTTTCTTGGAGGAGGTGGGGGAGGATTCGTCGATGGTTGAACAACTTCTGGTTCCGAGGAGCTCAGAGGTTGAGCATCGGTTGTAGCGGATGACGAATCAGTAGGAGCGATCTCCGAGAGTACGGGTTCCTCCGGGGGGATTACCTTACCATGTGCATGTGTATCTGATGATGATGGTTGAGCTGTCTCTATAGATGTTGACGGCGTACTCGTGGAAGGAGGCGGACCGGATAGAGCGGCCGAATCCTCATTGCGAGCAGCTTCAAGTCGCGGTTGCGCTGAGACAGGAGCAGAAGAGTTAAGTATGTCATCATAGAAATATTGAAACAGTAAATCTAAATCAGAAGAGTCAGCATTCGATGAAGATGCATGAGTCGGATTTACTGTAGCTTGTGCAGATCCCGAACTCGAGGGTCCGGAAGCTAACACTCCAGTTAAACCGGGTTCTGAACTGAGTTGTTCAGAAGCCAGTTAAATCGGGTTCTGAATAATTGTTAGTCCTAGATTGATCAGGTAACAACGATTCAATGAGGAATAACAAGAACAGATAATGATTTCAACTTGTCATCCCTCTCATATTAATCAAAATAGTTTACAAATGTTTGAATGAAAAACAACTATCACTCTCTAAAACAATTAAGCTCTAATTTCTCTAATGAATCGTCTAACCTAATTCTAAGGCTAACACTAACCTTAAATACCTAGGCTTTAGACAATAAGGCCTAAGCCCATTAAACACAATTAACTAAGCCCATTTAACAATTAAGGCTTTTACACGCATAATAAATCTAATTAAGCTCTCTATAATTATTTATATATCTTTCAAATATGTAGGACATTTATTGTCCTAACAATCTCCCCCTAAAGATATATAAATAAAAACCGGTCTTGAAACCTTCAAATCTTGATCTTCTCTTCTTCTTGAATCTTTGAAATGCAATGATGTTGCTTGTCTTCATGTCATTTCAGCGCTCCCCCTTGAATAAAGCTCTTGGTCTTCAAATCTTCAACGAATCTTTCTTTGAATCGCGATTTGAATTTGCTTTCAGCTTCAGCTTTAAGAACTTGTAGAACCAATATGCTCGATGGAGGAAATAATTCGAAGCGAACACCACTTGATAAACGATGAGAAGAGTTGATCACTTGTAAGCACTTTGATGTCTTTTCGGAATTTGGAACTTGACTGTTACTCCCCATTGGCTTTTGCATGGGGACTTCTTTACTCCCCCTCGGCTTTTGCTAACTCCCCCTCAACTTGATAATCCGTGTCTTTGAATCTGTACCCTTTCTCCCCCTCATGATGAGTAGGAGCATCCGGAGCATCATGCACGTTCAAAGACAAAAATGACGAGTAGCAAAAGAATCCAGATAAAACATTAAGTAACCAGAAATGGGGTAATCATCTAACACAGAAACACAAAAGTAACTGTTGTCACAACAATTTAAAAAATTGTGTGGCCTATGTTCAGAGTTGGCAAAGGGGTATCTCTGATAGGACTTCCAGTTATCATTGAAGTAAAATATTAAAAATTACCTCTCAAACTGTTCCGGCAATATCACGAAGATATGCGAGTGGAATCACAAAGACTCGTGCATGTGTGAAAGAAATGAATTATATCTGTTAGGCTCAAAAATTGATTGAACTTGGGACACAAGTTAAAAATCAATTGACACAGTGATAAGAATATGAAGTTCGGAGACCGGAGCTGATGTCTTCCTTTTTCAATATCTAAAACCTCCGAGTGAGGAATAGATAGATTATGTACTAAGCCTCCGTGAATATATGAAACAAGCATCTGTTGGGAGATACTTGAGTAGCTGGGTGGGGTGACACGAGTTATCGACACTGGGTCCATGTCTGTTTCAATATTCATCTCCAAAGAACAAGAATGAATAGATTGTGTGGTTACTCGGATAACTGACTCGGTTTGGTAAGGACCAATAATTCTTTTAAGTCCTGTCATAGCCTCACCATATTCTTTTCACTCCGAACTCGTCTATCAATCTAGACCCCTCACTGTAGTCTATAAGGGATGTGTTTCTTGGGTAGGTCCTTCCGGTTCTAGATAGACCATAGAAACGATAAAAATCCTAACACTCCTTTCATGCATCAAGTAGAACAGTTTAGTAAAACAGTGAAGTACGAGTTCTAAACTGAAATGTTTAGAAGTCGAAACATTTAAGAACGAGTCCTGATCTGAGATGATCAGAAGTCATAACTTTTAAAAACGAGTTCTGAACTGAATTATTCAGAAGTCATGGTTGAAATACCAGAATTTCAAGAAACAAAATCAAGCGCAAAACAGATTGACTCAGTAAGCACGGTGTTTGCAAAAATGAAACAATGATTAGAAAGTTTAATTGTGAAGAACAAGTCACAATTAATATATCAGATAAGAATTGAATCACGTGCAAGAATTAGCGAACTTTGAAAAAACAACTATGAATTCAAACGAGTGTATTTCCATCGAAAAATCAACAAATATGTGTGACATGGAAATAACTGAGTCAATGAAACATAACACGTGGCAATCATGGAAGTTAAAATTGGAGAATAACAAACACGAGTTAGTTATTCAGAATGACTGACCACGGTTTTTGAATTCAGTTTGAAGTTCACTTACCTTTCACAGTACTCCCCCTCAAATGTGGCATAACCTTTGAATGCAGTCATGTGAAATGGATAATGGGAATTAAAACCGCACATGACATTCCTGCAAAACAGATTAGACAGATTTTGGTATCCATCTATTGATGGATCCTTGTTGGTTAGATGCCTTATGACAGTGAGGACCGGGGATACTATAAGTACCATACCAATAGTTAGAATGGTCTTTCTTCACAAAGTCATTTGTTCCACAATAAGAACAACACAACTTCTGTGCAGATAAGCTGATCAGTTTATTAACAGAATAAACACGATCAGTTTTCACAAAAGATTTAGCATGGAAAGCTATGTTATTCTTGGCATTCTTTACAGGGACGGATGACTTTGGAGCAGAAGTGGTTCCTTTAACTCTCCACTCCATTTTTACTTTCTTGAAAGATGGATTATCATTATTATCAACACGAGAATTATAGAAAAGATTGGAAGGTCGAATCTGATCTTTTGAAAAATTATTTGATTTGACAAAAATCTTTGAATCAGATTTAACCTTTTGTTTCTTCAAAGACTCGGTAGTTAATTCAGATAATCTCTTTGTAAGCTTCGAAATCTCGGACTGGAAAACCTTCCTCTCTTTTGAAAAATCATCTTTTAAACATTTGGCTCTAAAACCTTCAACTTTCCCTTTCTCAGACTCCTTGATTAGAACGTCTAATTCTTTCTCCAAATCGGATATTTTCAAAGAAAGTTCTCCATTCTTTTTGGAGAAAGAATTGCGTTCTATTTCAAACTTCTCTCTTTCTGAAATTAAGACCCTTTCAAAGTCGGAGATCTGTTTTGAAAGTTTTAAGCACATAAGCTCAAGTCTCTTCTTCTCTTCAAGAGATTTGGTTGAAAGCCCAGATTGCTTTTGATTAAGCAATTGTCTTTCTTTTTCAAAGATTTCCTTTTCCTTTTCAAGAGTCTTTTCAAGAGAAGTGAGTTTGTGTTTAAGTTCAATGTTTTCAAGGTTTAGGAGTTTACCTTTCTCTTCTTCTTCAGCAAGCTTCTCAGAACTATTCCAGATTTGAGATTTTAGCTCCTTTAGTTCCTTGATGTACTTGTTGCACAAATCATCTGATTGCTGGATATTCTTTTCAGAAAGTCTTTGATGTGCTTTTTTTCAAGTGCCTTTATCTCGTCTGGTGATGGCAATTCAGAAAGCTTCTTTTTCAGCTCCGTGTTTTCGGACTCTAAGGCTGTTGCCTTTTCTTCGGATTTGGCAAGCTTATCAGCACTTTCAGAAAGCTTCTTTTTCAGTTTCTGTTCCTTCAGTTCTTTGAATTGCTTTTTGTACGTTTCATTTGCACGCTCCCAATTCTCTTCATGCATTCTCATCAGATCTTTACACGCATGATTGAAGCAATACTTCGACATTGTTACCGATTGAAGAACGATTTTCTTCAAAAAAAATTTGCACTTTTCTTCAAAAATCTGCTGTATGTCGAAAATAATCTGGGCAACTTCTGGACCTCAAACGATTAATCCAACCGGTCAGAATGTGAAACAGAGTGTGGAGAAGCTTCTGTCCAAAATTCGCGACGATCCGACGGTTCAAACTCCGGGAATAGCCGAAACGGATAGCTGTAATTTTCCAGAAAATTTTCTGCGAAAATTCTTGCCTTTTCTTGCTTTCGTTCGATTTCTTTCGTATCTTCAAATCACCGATTCGGCTCTGATACCAATTGTTAGTCCTAGATTGATCAGGTAACAACGATTCAATGAGGAATAACAAGAACAGATAATGATTTCAACTTGTCATCCCTCTCATATTAATCAAGATAGTTTACAAATGTTTGAATGAAAAACAACTATCACTCTCTAAAACAATTAAGCTCTAATTTCTCTAATGAATCGTCTAACCTAATTCTAAGGCTAACACTAACCTTAAATACCTAGGCTTTAGACAATAAGGCCTAAGCCCATTAAACACAATTAACTAAGCCCATTTAACAATTAAGGCTTTTACACGCATAATAAATCTAATTAAGCTCTCTATAATTATTTATATATCTTTCAAATATGTAGGACATTTATTGTCCTAACAGTCTCTACTAAAAAGAAAACTCACAAGAGGAAAACTAAAGAGGGCACCTCTACTTCTGCTGCTCAAACACAAAAGTCTCCACCTCATGCAACAGAGGTTGGATCTTCTGCACCTCCCTCTCCTCCAAAGGAAAAGAAGAAAAGAAAATACAAAACCTCAGAGGAGAGTGCACCGAAACCAAAGAGAAGGAAAAGCAAGAAAAAGTCCAAAAAGCCTATCTCTCCTATGCAAACTATAGCAGAGGATGATGTGATAGAAGAAGAAGTTCACCAATCACCTCTCCAATCCCCCAATCCTCTCAACTATGCGCATCACGGAGATTTCTCTGACTTCCTCCAACGCCCTGAGTTTGCCAACACCCTTGACACTTCTGTATGGACTGCAGAACCCCTCTCCCATGGCTCTACAGAAGAAACAGACTTCCGAATCTCTTCTGACCTAGAAGAAGATGATCAAACGCCACAAAACAATCAGTCTAAAACTCCAGAAGTACTACAGAACCCCTTCACTCAACCAGGATTTGATGTACAAAGGGCAAGCACAGAGGAAGAGGTAGCTGCAGAAGAACATCACATAGACACCATGTTAGGAGGTCCAACAGAGGAGATGGTTGAATCTACGGAGACTAGGGTAGAAGTCTCAGAAGTGGATTCTGATGAAGAAGAAGCAGACCAAATAAGAAAAGGTCTTTATCATCCATATGTCATGCGACTAATTGGGACAAATCCATGCTATGATGATCTAGGGAAAAGCCCAGAAGTCAGGGTAGAAACAGCAAGCCATAGGATAGCTATAGAGGTAGAGACCATAGATGGAGAACAAGTAGTTGGATGCTTCACAGAAGCAGAAGCAAGAAAAGATGCCTGGAATAGTAGAGGCACACAACCAAAACCAACTCCCAGTGCAACCCACATTTCTATTGCCGCCAGTCTAGTGGCAGAGGGCAATATTGAAAAAGAGCAGCACTGCTCGACCCCAACCCAAACCATCCGGACAGAGGAAATTCTTTCATCCTCTGTACCATTAGAAACCGGGGAAACCATTCCAGGGGAATCCTCTCTAAAGGATTTGCCCTTAGTAAGTGATCAATTGCCCCAGATCACATCAGACATCCCAGCAGAGGAATTTGTTTCCTCTGTTACACGCACACACCTAGGCCCAAACATCTCTTTAGAGGAGATTAGAATGCACACAGACGAAGGGATTCTAGACAAATCCCCAAGTCAACTCAAGGATAAGCTTGTACCCACCTCTGGAGTGGATCAAGACAATGTCCTTGACAAAACTTCTATAGAGACTGAAACTCCAAAAGTTTCTTCTCAAGGATTAGAAGGAAATCCTTCCGCCCCCAACATAAAAACAAGGGCGAAAGAAGGTGTCTCGGGAACAGAGACTCACTCTGAATGTGTTCCCCCAGAGGTTACAACTAGTTCACATGTATCAAGGGATGAGTTCCAAACCCTTGTCACCTATGTGGATAATACATTGAAGGAGTTGCAAAGCTCTTTCAAATCTTTTGCAGAAACAACATCCAGGGCAATCCTTAATCTGAACACAAAAATGGACAACCTGTCCACAGAGGTGCAAAATGCCGTAACCCAGATGAAGTCAACTTCTACCACCACTGCTACTTCTGCCGCTACTGAATTCGGAAAAGCCGCTGCCTCTGCCTTCAAAGAGTCTGTCAAGCATTTCCTTCAAAAGCTGAAAGAGCAATCCTCCGCTTCTATGGGCCTTACACCTGAAGATCTAAAGAAGGCATTAGAACAAGTTCATTAAAAGAATCTGCAAGAAACTCTGGCCATGAAGCCTTCTGACTACATGACCAGAGCTCAGCTGACAGAGCATGGGCAAGGGGTACTTAATCAAGTCACAGAAGTAATAGTCGCCTTTACTGCCGCCAACGCAAATTATGTTAAAGACTTCCAGAAGAGCGTCGGTAGAATGCGCTTCAACACAGAAGCAGAGGTTCAAACACTCCTTGGCCTCTGTGATGATTTATGCGCCAAGATGATCGCTGCAGGAGCTGTTCCGCCAAAGAAACCTAAAGCTTCGTGCAGAACAGAGGGTACTTCAGACAAGGGTCAGGATGACTCTAGTGATGACTCTGATAGTCCACCAGATCATCCTGAGGGGGAGAAACGAAGGGAAGAAACAACCAGCAGAGGTCTACCAGCTCCACCGGTATCAGCAGAACCAATATCCTATGTACCCCCAAATCAAACCCAAAGTAGAAACCAGACCACAGGGGCAATAACCACCTCTGTGGAATCAATACCTGAAAAAAACCAAGTACAAGAAACAGCAGAAGATCAACAGAAGACCACGGAGGCAATACCCACCTCTGTGGAATTCCCCTCTGTATTCGGAGAAGATGTCCAAACCTAAGAAGAGTTCCAAATTCTGACATCTTCTGAAGAAGAATTACCCTCCCCAACACCACAATCTCACTCACCCAAAACAATTGCTCACAAAAGAAAATATCTGAGCAAAACACCTGAAGCCTCTCCAACAGAACCCAAATCACCAATCAAGCCCTCAGAAACTCAAGTGTCAAAACCAACAGAGGCAACTCCCACAGAACCTCCTACAACCAAACCCTCTGAAGCTCAAAAGCCAAAACCCACAGAGGATACCCCATCTCTACAAGCAGACAAACCAACGACGAAAGACAAAGGCAAAGGGATTATGACAGAGGAACCGCAGAAGAAAAAGCCCAAGCATCAACCTACGACAGAAAAACTGATGAAGAGCTCTTTCGATGCGTATATGACACCAAAGCCTGAAGAAGAAGACTGGGCTTATGGTTTCACTCCTTTGACAAACATTCCTGTTCTGGATCCAAAGGCACCTCCTACAGAAGATCGAGTGGCAGAAGTCAAAAACAAATTGGATGCTCTGCGCAAAACCTTGCCTCAACCACCACCACCACAAATGGAAGAGGTAGTGTACAGGTACTTATACAGCAGAATGAGCATAGATCAAACAGCACCAACCATTCAAGATCCTGATTTCCGAGATGACCTTGAAAACCTCTTCACCAGAACAAATCCCAAGCCAAAACACGAAGTCTTCTAATACTCCAAAATCATCAAGGTCATCTACTGTAAGTTCTCTAAAACCAGAACCTGGCCTAAGGTCTCTTACAACATCTACAAGGTCAAAAGAGAGACAAATCCGAGAACCAATTCTCTGATGCGGATCTTAGGAATCTAAATCCTTATGACCTACCTGATCTTCTGGACTGGACGAAAAAGAACTTCACAACCGATCCAGTTCGCAGAGCCTATAGGGTGATCAGAAAGGCCATACGCGAGAAGCTTCTGCTATACAGCATGGTTGATTTCCAACTAGCTAGAGACCTTGGAGTGAAGAACTTGGTTGTTCAACCACCAGAAGACTACTGCCCTCCCTCTACTGTACCAAACTCAATCATCACATCACCAAGGGTTGGGTTGGTGTTTCAAGATCCTGCGGGAAGATCAAGATTGTTCGTAGAGATGGACTATCAGAAGTACGCAACAAGTACTTTGACAGAGTTCAGAGCGATCCTAGTAGAGCACAGAGGAACAGATCTCATGGATCAAAGCCTGGCCGATAGACTGATAGAGATCATCGATGCAACAATCAACTTCAGAAAACTCTGCATCAGTTTCTATCACGAGCTTATAAAGGAAGGACTCGACCGCAGAAGTTATAACGACTTCAAAGATGCCAACGTCTGAGTCAATCAAACAAATCCTCTGTAATTTTTCTTTTCAAATACAATCATATGTAAATGCCTCTGGCATAATCAAATGTGAAAAGAAAAGTGTTCTTAGTTTGTACTTAGCCTAAAAATCCATGTACTTTTCAATTTTTCATTTTTCACTACTTAGGGGGAGATTGTTAGCTCCAATCTTTCGATTTATGAAAGTAGTGAAAAATAGGCTAAGTATAGAAGCCTCCAACAGAGGCTCTGCCGAGACACCAAGAAGACCGAAGGCAAGAATCAACAGAAGACTGCTCACAGAGGACCGAGCCGCAGAATCTTTGTCACACTTGACAGAGCCTCTGCGGTACACTGAAGACTTAGAAGAAATCAACAAATATCTTTCTACTTTTCCAGGATCCGTTCATCAACTTGTACGAGGAGTGCCCTGACAACTTCCACGTGTCAAACTCTGATAGGGCTCAGTACCAAGTTGATATCAGCGCATTTAATGCATGCAGTACCTGCTACTGTTCATACGATCCTGTCTACTATAGATCAGTCCTTATTGTCTAAAGTATGTCCCCTTTGTAGTAGTATAAATAGAAGACTCATGTTGAGTTCTTCTATTAACAAGAATCAGATATTAAGCTACGCACAAACACACACACCAGCAGATTTCTTGTTATGTTCTTGGTGTTCTTGATAATATCAAATACAGTAACCTTTGAGATATTTATCTGTCATCTTCATTACTTATTTGATATTGTGTGTTCTTCTATCTTAGCATTTCTTTCAGTTCATTAAATACGCTTCCGCAATATAAACCTATCTGAACTAAACTAAAAGAATCATCATTGTTTAAACAAAAAGGAACCAACAGTAGCGGTTCTAAAAAAATAAGAACTGGAACCGGACTCAGTTTTAATCGGTTCCGTATTTTAGGAACCGGAACCAGTCACATCGGTTCCGGTTCCGGAACCGGCAGTTCCGGAGCGGTTCCGGTTCCAAAGGCGGGTACCCAGTTCCGCTGCTCACCCCTAGCAATAAGCATGGCACATGACCACACCTTGTAGTTTTCAGTTCCACTTAGCTTGAAGTTTAGGATAGATGTCCCACTAGTGTCACTTGGATGCAAGTACAGCGGATCGCCAAAGTCAAGTTTGGCAATCTGAGACTGCACAGTGGAACTAGAGGGAGAGATAACCTCAGCTTCAGGCATACTGAAACAACAAGAAAGCACCACACAAAAAGAGATTGAGATACAGGAACGGCAGGATTCCTAGAACACTCAAAGGTGCTAGGTCAAGCCAAACCTCATAATCTTTTTACCAGCAGAGACAAGGAAATAAAGCAACAGTAATACAGCGGAAGCAATAAGGCACAAACAACCAGATATCACACCTGAACAGAAAAATGGACCATATCTGAGATTAGGACTAGATCTGGGAAAAAAACAGATATCCCCAATATTATCAAAAACTAGGACCAGATCGAAGATTAGGACTAGATCTGGAAGCAGATATTAACAAGAGACAAAAGGGACCAGATCTGAGATTAGGACTAGGTCTAGAAATAATAGAGACATACAAATATTAAAACATAATAAGCGAAGCAGTAAGATTAATCAGCAAATAAGAGATACAGTAAGGTACAACAAATGTACATGCAGGCAAATTAATAACAACTACAACATAAGGAACTAAAACCAACTATAGAGGGAGCACAACGATAAGAAGATATTTGGATCTCAAATCATAATGTGAGACAACCTCCACACAAAAAATTGACCGACCTTGAGATAAAAAAAATCTCAGATCAGACGAAGGCAAACACGAGACTCAGACAAGCGACATTGAAGATCGCAGATCTGATTTATGTCAAGAAATAAACCAAAAAATCATGAAATAAGAAAAAAAAACACATGAACACAGATCTGAGCGATATGAAGATCGAGGATCTGGTACAAAACCACACGAGTTCGAGAGCAAGAACTGTCGATGTGATGGATACACTACACCAGATCGAGAAAGAAGCAACAACTCGAGATCGAGATCTGCAGATCTGATAGATACACTCTACCAGATTCAGGAACCGCAACAGATGTGATCGAGAGCAGCAAGAGACGAACTCTGACCAAAAAAACAAAATAAACAGACAGATTCAAAGACCTTTTTCAAGGAAACGCATAGATCGAGAGATCTACGATCTTGATGAAGAACGAAAGACTCAGATCTGAGTTTAATCGCAAGCAAGGGTTTCGATACTATGGAGTAGGCCACCACGATCAATGCTAAGGTTTAGATCTTAGCTCCCGTCGATGCACGAAGAACGCCACCGCCACAGTAGTCCGCAACCTTCCAATGGAATAGGTAAGAAAAAATGAATAGATCTGAGTGTTACAACAAGAACAAATCGAGTAGATCTGATAAACAAAAATCAACAGATCTGAGATCTCGTGACATCATCGATCCTTGCCAACCGGCTCACGATGAAAACATACAAACCTAAAACTACACTTGCAGCAAACAAAACCAATCGACACCGATCCTTGCTTGGGAAGCTCACGGCAGAAGAAACACGGTGGATCAAGCCATTACAGCTCTGATACCATCTAGAAATTCATAATATCGATTTATTAAAGAAAAGAATGAAGAAATACAACTATTCTCTACAACTACAATACAAGAAGCAGTATAAGAAAACCCTAGTTACAATATTAAAACTAGAGAAAGAAACTAACTAGAGAGAGAATAGATGAAGAGAACGAATAAAAGAATTTGAATGTGTAAAAATGAATCTGATTGAATTGATCAAATCGTCCAACATGCCTTCTTATATATGTAATCCAAATGTGCAGCTTTAGTCCCTCAAGTTTGTAAGAAGAGATCCGCTAACCTTGAACTTCCAATAATAGTGAGGCACAATCCTCTTCTTTCAACATTTATCCAAACAGCCCATTCTCCTTTCCTTTTACACTTTTAACCCTACAAAACTACAACCAGTTCAAGTTAGACAAAGAGCACAATTATGTCAGGATTGCAAGAGCTAAATGATATTTTAACAAAACCACATACTATGGCAAATCAAATAGAAACTCACTGAAAGTTACAAACAGGCTGAACCAATCGTAACCATCCAATCTATTTAATCTAATGATTTTAATCAACATTCTTTTTTTAATCTAAAAGGGTATTAAAGTAATTTTACATTATTTAATTATCTTCCATATTTGTAATTCCTTAAATAATCTCACTTTCATTTATCGATTTTCTTAATTATCTTATTAATCATATTATTTTATTAACTGTTTTCTAAAAAAAGTTATTTAATTTTATTATTCCATACGAAATCAACCCATCGTTGAATCCCACTAATAAGGTTTGTAATACCAATGTGATACATAGATGAAACAACCTTCATATTCATCGATTACAATCTTTGTCTTCATTACTATACTAATCATATTTGTTTTTATTTGAAAATTTTATATGTATTTTATAAACCAATGTTGTTTCATGTTTTGTAAAAAAATGTTGTTTCGCCCATGAAGCAACACTAGATGCTATACGTTTTAAAATGTGGTGTTAGCACATCAATAACTTTATATCAGAGGGTGTGCAGTTATTTATTAGCAAATAACATGAGCATTGTAAAATATGTGAGACCATATAACTTTTCGTTGTTGAAACAACATTGTATTTTCAAACAGATCAACCCATGTGTTGTTTCATTACTAATACAACATTGTATTTTCAAACAGATTAAGCCATGTGTTATATGTTGCCGGTACATTTGTATTATCAAATATATGTGAGACCATGTAACGTATTGTTGGTGAAACAACAGTGTATTATTAAAACAGATCAACACATGTGTTGTTTCAATGGTGAAACAACAATGTATGTCTGCATTTTTAAACAGATCAACCTATGTGTTATCGTGTTGCTGTACATCTTGTATTATCAAATATTATGTGAGACCATGTAACGTTTCATTGGTGAAATTGTTAGTGTGTATGCCCAACATCCCATCATTAGATGATTATATTTGGACAGTGTGTCGTGATATTAATAAATAAAGGCATTGCCCAATTATTATGTATATGGAATATTCTGTGTTATATCTAAACGTAATAATAACCTTAAAATTATGTACTCTAAAATGTCCATAGTCAAGTATTAATTTGGGTTTATGTTGAATTAATACGCTACGCCTAGTATATGTAGATATTTGTATAGAGATACAGAATCCACATATGGGTACAAGATGGGATCTTGACTCACCATGATAACGTTTTATTGGATGTCATGTGAGTGTCATAGACGGTTCTCATGTGGTCATTGTACAATTAGTCCTTTGACTTGAGACCATGGAGTTTGTTTTGTGTGAGTGGTGTACTTTGATAACTGACTCTAATTATTTTGTAACTGGGTAACAGAACGGTTGTTGGGTATATCTCATATCACTTAATAGAACTAGTCTGGATCAAGTTAGGATTTTTTTTCCTCTTGTATGTCGAGAGTGATATCCATGGGCCCCTGGATTGAATAGTATTGTGGAAGTGCATGCATGCTCACATGATCAGTATAGGATACTGATAATCAGTATACGATACTGACATCTGTCTTTTTAGTATATTCTAGAATCGAGAAACTAAGGATCAGACATAACGAGGATGACACATCCATGCCTCGTGTTCGATATGGATATCTGAACAAAGGGACAGATATATGTACACTGATAATAATCACACGATATGCTAATTGGCTGAATAACCAAACGATATCATTTGCGTAACCATGATGTATTGTTAAATGTCGCTCTTCATTTATAATTATAAATAGGATTTATAATTAGTGTCAATGTGATAAAGTCCAATGGGTCACACGTATTAAATGTATATCTGAATTAGAAGAACGAATAATACATAAAGTATTTAATTATTTATCCGATTTATTGAAATAAAATCGGATCTTCATTTGATATTCCCAGTATGATCAAGTAACATGTATCGAACGTTTAACTTTGTATTGAATGATTAACAAGAGTTACATGTATGAATTGAAAACAAACTCTCTCTATTCTCTATAGCT
The DNA here is from genome assembly GCA_033807775.1 of Saussurea involucrata. Taxonomy (NCBI): domain Eukaryota; kingdom Viridiplantae; phylum Streptophyta; class Magnoliopsida; order Asterales; family Asteraceae; genus Saussurea; species Saussurea involucrata. Next base: position 48,881,676 of record CM066317.1, on the reverse strand, counting down.
CGCATTCAATAACTAATGATTAGGGAAAAATTCTTTTTAAATACCAAGGGCTTAATACCTAAAGCCCTAGCCCGTTACATCAATAATGAGCCCAAGTACTATAAAGGCTTTACAATAAATTACATAAACCTATATTATTTTCTTTATAATATTTTCAACTAAATAGGACATTTTATGGTCCGAACAATCTCCCCCTAAAGTTTGGACAAAAAAAGGAATGTTGAATAAGATCATTAAATTAATAGTAAATTACAGATTTGGTCTGTGTGGTTATATGAAAATTTTGGATTAGGTCCCCTAAACGAATTAATTACAACCATTGTCATTGTGGTTTCACTTTTGTTTTGGATTAGGTCCCTTCCCTAACTCCACTAACAGTTTTCTCCGTTAGGTCATGTGCACTATCGTCTTTTTAGTTTTTTTCTTTAAAAACATAAAAAATATTATGTTATATTTGTCATTTATCATTTTTACACCTAGAAACCTTGGTCCAGTGAAACGCCGATGATCTCCTATCTGCTCACCTCCATCTTCGGCCAAACTCCCCAGTTCCATAGCCGACAACAGTTCCTTCTCTCTAATCCTCTACGACTTCTCCTCCTCGTATTCATCAGCTACCTAATCTTCATATCGACTGAAAAAGAGGTCAATGATGATGAAGAAAGCAATTTGCAAAGGGTAATTTCAGGGAATTTCAACCGAGGAAAATCACAAGTTGTTTCTCTTAGGTTTGCAGAAAGTAGGCAAAGGGACCGGAGGGGAGTTTCAAGGAATTGTGCACTTGTTGAGATTCATACACATTTCGATAAAAAAAAGGCACAATATGCAAAGACATACTCATGTTTCTTTAATCTATCAGGTAAAAGTGAATGTAAGGTCTACTCGATTAAGCTAGTTGTGGCACAGGCTCCATACTCGTGGCTTTGATTAACAGGACATAATACAATGACAGGCTCCAGTTTTGACAAATCTATTTTCGTTCAAGGTTTTACACATTTATTCTTTAATCTACAGAGTAGTGTTATTTCCAGATCAACAATTCTGCCAAATCCATCAACCATTTGGAGTTTTCTATATTGTTATTAGAGTAAAAGAAAACACGTCAATAACAGAAGTTCAGGTAATCGATTGTACCATGTTCGATCTTCTTCTGTTAAAACGGAAAAAATTGATGACACTCTTCTTCGTGAACATGCCATCGCTGTCACTCTCTTCTTCCAGAAACACCAGCAGAACGACAATGTCATGCCTAATTCTAATCGATCAACTTCTCTTCGGCATCCTTCTGGTGGCGCCAACTGCAAATGTCAGCAACGAAGATTTGGTCACATTTGTTACTGGAGTGCAATATATGCAACCCCTTTAACGCATCCAACTAACAAATCTAAAATTTTATATATACAGATGCAAGTATACCATGGGTTATCTGTTGGATTTGACATATACAGATCCAAAGACTTTGAAAGAAGAGAAAAGAGAGGAGTTATTTGATAGTCTGAAGGCTGATGAAACAATTGGTTAGGTTGTTGATATCATAGATCCTAAGGAGCTCTTTGTTGGTCCCGAAGGGTTTATGCAAGTAATAGTTTGTAGAAGGGGGGTTGTGTTGGGAACTGAAGATATTCCAAGTATGGTTAGTACTGCCAAGACAATGTTACTACTGCCAGTTCTTCGTTACTACTGCTAGGCAAGGTTACTACTGCTAGACGAAGTTACTACTGCTAGACACGGTTAGTACTGCTAGACCAAATTACTACTGCTAGACATAGTTAGTGCTGCTGAGCAGAGTTACTACTGCTTGAAGACGGTGAAGGTTAATACTGCTGAAGGTCGTTAATGCTGCTGAGCCAAATCATTGTTAATACTGCTGACTTGATAAGTTTGGGATGCGATACTTTTGGAGACAAAGAAGGAATTGATCAAGATATGTTTAACGAAGATTCAGAAGATCAATTCACTTTTGATAGTTATCTTGTAATTACTTTTGTATATATAGTATTGATAGATAGCTATTAGAACATATACGATAGAAGATAGATAATATACAGAATTCTATATTGATTCAAGAGTGAATTAACCTCAAGGTGTAAGAACCCTATTTCTAGAGAAGTAGAAATCGTCTTGTTGAGCCTGTTCAACAAGATTGAGGTTTGGTGTAAAGCTTGTGAGTAATACAGTTTGATATATACAGTGTGTTGAATTCTATTGATTGTTCTTTAATTATTTTATAGTTCTATTCCGCAAGATTCTCTAAATTCTGTTTCTAAGAAGTTTAATTCTTGTTAATAATCGATCCTGACAAGTGGTATCAGAGCATTGGTATCTTAGAAGCTATGGACAATTCAATGGATTCTCACAGTACTCTTGTTTCAAAGGTTCCCATGCTCAAACCCAATGAGTTTGACATGTGGAAACTGAGAATCAAGCAGTACATTCTTCTTACTGATTATGCAATATGGGACATCATAGAAAATGGCCCATGTAATGAAGGAAAGATTGGAGCAGATGGAAAGAGACCTCCTCCCAAGACAGATGCTGAAAAGAAAGTCAGACAAACAGAGATGAAGGCCTTAAGCACTCTGCTTTTGGCTATTCCTAATGAGTACCAATATCAATTCCAACACTGCACAGGTGCAAAGAATAAGGGGGAGACAGAAAAGGTGGAGGAGATGATTAAAGAAGCAGAAACTTCAAGAGCAGCAGAAACCACAGCAGCAGAAACTGTTAATACTGCTGAGTTTGAACAAGCAGCAGAAACAGTTAATGCTGCTGAAGGCCAAACAGAAAAAGCAGCAGAAACTGAGCAGGAAGCAGTAACTACAACTCAAGCTGAAATTGATGAAGAAATATACTGGATTGTGAAGAACAGTGTTGAAGCAGCATCATTACATGTTCTAAGAGAAGCAGTAACAGCCATAGCAGCAGAAATGGTTATTGCTGCTGAGAAACTTAAAACAGCTGAACCAACTCCTGCAGCTGTTAAAACTCTTAAAAGAACCAAGATGATGTCAAAGAAAAGACCAAGCACCAAGCCCATAACTTCACAGAAGAAAAATGAAAAGAAGCCAAGGGTAGAGCCAACTGCAGAAGAGGCCCAGGAGGAAACAGTGAAAGAAAAATTAACCTCAGAAGTTGCTGAAGAAGAAGTGGCAACTCCATCAGGGCAATCAAGCAATGTACAATCACAAACTGATGCCCAATGTGATTTGTACATTACTAGTGTTGACTCTAACCCAATTCCACTTCAGGCTGAACCAATATCATCTAAGGCTCCTGAAATCATCTTTTGGGACACTTTGAAAGATGGTAGAAAGGAGTTCATTAGGATAAAAAGAGCAGATGGAAAATTTGAAGTCTTTTCAACTTGGGGAAAAATTGTCAGAACTTGCTCAAGATCAGACTTAGAAGAGATGTTCAAAGTTGGGATGAGGATATATGAAAACATGTTGACTGAGCAAGGGATGTCAATCTCTAAAATGGTACTTGAATTCTTGTGCCAAATGTTCAAACCTGAAGCAGTTCAGCATAGGATAAACACACAGTTTCAAGCCATTACCAACTGGATGCTCTATGAAAACTGTGGAGTATATGTCATCTCACTTGACTCTGCAACTCAAGAATACTATCTGGTGGATGAAATATACAATCACAGCATGAAGAGGCTGCAAGGAATGTTACATACTAAGCTGGCCTGCAACAAGGATTTAGCAATGGGTAGATTCTTGGTAAAAAGGATTCTCAATCAGAGTCTAGGTTTAAGTCCTAATCTGTGCGTATATGATGACTAAGTTTTGGAAGCATCATCTGAAGAACTTGACTTCTTTTCCTAAAAGTCAAGTTAGGGGGAGATTGTTGGGAACTGAAGATATGCCAAGTATGGTTAGTACTGCCAAGACAATGTTACTACTGCCAGTTCTTCGTTACTACTGCTAGGCAAGGTTACTACTGCTAGACGAAGTTACTACTGCTAGACACGGTTAGTACTGCTAGACCAAATTACTACTGCTAGACATAGTTAGTGCTGCTGAGCTGAGTTACTACTGCTTGAAGACTGTGAAGGTTAATACTGCTGAAGGTCGTTAATGCTGCTGAGCCAAATCATTGTTAATACTGCTGACTTGATAAGTTTGGGATGCGATACTTTTGGAGACAAAGAAGGAATTGATCAAGATATGTTTAACGAAGATTCAGAAGATCAATTCACTTTTGATAGTTATCTTGTAATTACTTTTGTATATATAGTATTGATAGATAGCTATTAGAACATATACGATAGAAGATAGATAATATACAGAATTCTATATTGATTCAAGAGTGAATTAACCTCAAGGTGTAAGAACCCTATTTCTAGAGAAGTAGAAATCGTCTTGTTGAGCCTGTTCAACAAGATTGAGGTTTGGTGTAAAGCTTGTGAGTAATACAGTTTGATATATACAGTGTGTTGAATTCTATTGATTGTTCTTTAATTATTTTAGAGTTCTATTCCGCAAGATTCTCTAAATTCTGTTTCTAAGAAGTTTAATTCTTGTTAAGAATCGATCCTGACAGGTTGAATACAAACACACAAGATTTTGTTTTTCTAAATTGTTTATTGATAAATCAAACACAATTTACAGTTTGTTGCGGAATAAGATTAAGTATAACCTAATCTAAACAAACTTGAGAAACACTAAGAGTTCTTGCACAAGAAATAGAGAGAAAAGAAGATATAGAAAAATAAAGATATTTTTCTAAGGCACTAAGAAGTTCAGGGAGAGACCACCTTCAAACTGAAGGGGTATTCCTCCTATTTATACTCGATGCACTTAATGGATGGCAGGAGGACTTTACACGTGTCAGCATCTTATTGGGCGCATGCTTCTGACTTTTAGCAACATGCTTTGGGCCGCATGGTGAACAGTGTAGTGGCAGAGTGGTTGTACGATCCTGGACAAAGGTATGTCCCTTCTGACAAATCGTACGAAGTTGTGCAAGTAGATAAGACAAACATTTCTTGAAGTAGAACCTTCATGATCAGCGATCGCTGAGTTGAATTTCCATCAGTGAAGACATGATGTAAGTCAGCTATCGCTGAAGTCTTCTTCTTGAAATGTCGCGTGTATGGACTTGTCTTGGTTTCACTGATGTCCGCATCAGATCATTAGTAGACTCATCGCTTGTTCATCAGCTTTGTCTTCGATGTCAGCGATGAACTCTTTGTCGCAAAACTTGTCTTCAGGGATTACAAACAACATTGCTTACAATTGAAATTATCAGTGATCATTAGTGATAAGTGAACATGCTCAAGTTATCACTGATGTACATTTATTGCTGAGGAATACTATGAAGAACAATGAATACTATCAGTGATACTGTACAGACTCAGTATGTTTATCACTGATGGCAAAACATTAATACATACAGACGTCATTTGTAATTTTCACTAAGTAATTCTAAGGTCATCATCAAATCACTGAGAGAGTTTGGATGAACAATCTGCCCCTATTTGATGGTGACAAAGCAACAAAAGAAAATTGCTAAGTGTTAAAAACATAGTATAAATGTGACTCATAAATGTGTGTCCCATTTATTGTTTTCAGTGATCTTTTTAGTACTAAGTGGAGTAAAGTACTTTCACTGAATAATTCATTAACTTCTTAAACAGATTACAAGGGAAGCTGAAAAATACAAGTACAAGTGAAAGTTAAATATTACATGTACTAAAGTAACTACTGGTAAATACAAGAGAAGAGTACAAAAGAGATCTATCAGCTATTGAGGTTCGTCTTTGAACAACATTTCATCAAAGGAGCCAGTCTCTGGGATCATCCAATCAGGAACTACTTCACCCTGTTCCCTTCTGAGTTTAGCTTCATTCAACACATGGGTTTTGAGGAATAGGACTGGTCTTGATTTGTTGCACCAGTAGACGAGATCTCTGAGTTGGTTGACATGATAGATAGGAAGCTCTGAGAATCTTTGTAATCACAAGACACCATTCCAGTCCAAGAAGATTATACCGTCGGGATCACTGATTACTTGACCAGGTATGAAGGGTCCACCTGGTGGTAGTGATAAGTTTAAGTCTGAGAGATCAGAAGGAGGTCCGAGCAATGCTTCTCTGGAAATTCTATGCCGGTTTCGTTTCTGATAGCAGGCCCATCAGAGGAAGAGGTTTGCTTTCTTTTTGCAGGAGCAGGTCTTCGGTTTTGAAGAAGCGATGGAGGAGGAGGCAAGTCCATCGTGGATGTGATTTTGTTGATCAGTGCGTTCAAGAAATTTTCGATATGAGACTTGAACTTCAACTTGGACTTTTGAATGGTACTCCTGACTTCAAGCCATTCATCAAATTCAAATATCTCTATCTTCGACATGAAGAATCGCTACGATTTCCCATTCTCCCTGATGGTTGTAACTTCCACCATCACTGATCGCCTTACTGTTTTTCCCTTCAGGTATACATTAATGATCCGACTTGGATGATATATGGAGTCAACTTTCCCTCTGCACCATTTCAACGCAGAGTTGCTGACAGCTTTCTTCTTCCGGGTTTCCTTTCCTATGTCCTTGAGGAGTTTCTCCTGAACCGTTACGGGAAACTTCTTCAACTTCTTATCAGAGACTGAGCTCTGAGCAACCTTAAGGGAAATAGTTCATCCTTTCGGCACTCAGCGAGGAGTTGCTCATCTCTGATAGATTCTTCTAATTCTTCAGGTGTCAGGAACTCGAGACCAGGTTGAGGAGGGACCCGAAGACGTTGACTCTCTAGTTGTTTGATCATTGTTGCTCTTATTTCTTTTTCTTCATCCTCTGACCTTTGAGGAGGTCGGGATGGTTTGGATGGGTGAGTCAACAATTCTTCTTCTTGTTCTTGTTCTTCAGTCTCCATCACTGAGACTGGGATTATTGATAGGTCATCAACATTAGAAGCTGGGATTATTTGTTGATGAGGGTGTTCTTCAGCTGGTCCCTTAAGCAGGGGAGAGGACTAGCTGAATCAAAAGAAATAAAAGTTAGTTTCTTTTGAGGGAAGAAATAGATAGCGAAAATAGGCTAAGTGTGTATGAGAGGTTTGAAGTGAGAGTGGATAGAAGCAGAGAAAGGGATGATTGAAAGGCATACCTGAGAAGGTTGCACTTTCTCAGCATGAAGAGAATCTTAAGGTTCCCTGAGGTAGCAACTTCTTTTTCTTACTTTGGGTAGACTTCTTCGCTCGAGACTTCTTTGTCGTCTCCCCTACTTCTTTGAAAACCACTCCCTTTTGGGCCAGAACCCTGATGGTTTCAGGCTTGAACCAAAGATCTGGTTCATCATCATTGCCATCAGGGTTCTTGGAGGGTTCGTCGTCTAGTATCTCCAACTCCTCTTCATCTTCGTCATCGTCGTCTTCAGAGGCAATGACCCAAGGAGAAGAAGGAGTTGGATTTTTCTCCCTCTCAGAATGAGAGGGTTCTTCATTTATTCCCTCCCCCCCTCAGCTTGAGGGAGGTCTTCTTCAACATTCTTTATTCCCTCCCCCTCAGCTTAAGGGAGGTCTTTTTCAGCATTCTTCTCCTCCTTTTTGTCATCATCAACACTAACAGGGGAGTCTGGAGAGGATCAACGGTGGCAGCCTTAGTGGACCTGTCTTCAAGGCCAGGTGCCACTGAGGTAGAAGCAGGATTTGTCCACTTTGGCTTCGAGGCCAGGGATCGCTTCAGTGGCTGAAAGCACGAAATCAGCCGCCATACCCCGCTTGTTGCAGTCATCAGCTGTGAAGGATGAGGCGGGAGCCACTGGTTCACTCAACTTGTTGAGTATGGAGTTGAGGAGGGAGCTGCTGGAGTCGACCTTGGAGCCGAGGTCAGCGACAGAACCTCTGATGGAGTCCACTGCAGTGCTGAGGGTAGAGACTGTTGAAGTAAGCGACTGCAGTGAAGAGGAGGTTGTAGCCACCTCCTTCTTTAGGTTATCAACCTCTTCCGTCAGCGTTGAGAGGTTGGCGTTGTCAACTTTAGCGATGAGGAAATAGGAGATGTCTTTTACGGAGTCGCCGGCAGTGTTCACGGCATTTGTGTTGTTGATGAGATCCTTAGAAAGGGATTCCACCTGATCCTTAACCTCCTTGATGGAGGCAATGATTGTGCCCAAATTAGGACCTGAAAGAAAAGAAACACTTTGAGCAAAGGAAAGCTCAAAAGTGGTAGTGGATTCCATGTCCTGTTCCATTGGAGAAAGGGACACGGAGGGCATACTTTGAGAGCCTCCGAAAAGGAGACCATCAGGTCCTGTCTCATTGTTGCACATGCGATTATGCAGCAATGATTGTTGTAAATCAGCGAGTGTTGTCGTTGGTGTAGATGTTGTGTTGACGAAAGAAATAGTTGGAGAAGAGAGGGTGGAGAAGGTTGTGCAATGATCGGGTATGTCACTGGCGGTGCCATGAACTATCTCCGCAGTGCTTTGAGGCACTGAGAATGTAGGGGATGATGCCAGTGTGAATTCAGCAGTAGCAGCCGTTGAAGTAGTTGTGGGAGCAGAAGTGGTGAAGTGTACCACGAAATCATCAAGCGTCGCCTGTGAAGAGGAGGGCGCTGAGGTAGTAGCCGGTTGTTAGGGTGGTTTCTCTTTAGAAATCCTCTTGATCTTTTTGGAAAGACTAGAGGTGGTTGTAGATTGTTTCCACTTCAGTGAGGATTGGGTTGTGATAATTTGGGTAGTAGCGGGGGGTGGTACCGCTGACGTTGCTGCCGCTGAAGACGAAGAATTGGGGAGGAGAAGTTGGGTAAGGGTAGAAAGACTTACCTCGTTTGCAATGCGTTCAACGTCAAGGATTCGGACCCCGAGCTGAGGAAGTTGATAATCTCCTTCGTGAGGGTAATCTTCCTTAAGGAAGAAGAAGAAGAATGCTGATACAAAACGAACATAGGGAACCTTCATTTCCCTCTTCTCCTTTTCGACCTTGACCATGAGGTCGTTGAAGATCATCCGGGCATAGTCAATCTTCCGCCCAGTGATGAGGCTATACCCCATCTGCAACTGGTACCTGTTTGCCTGGTCCAACGATCTCGTATTTCCACTCATCGAGGAGATGATGTGAGTGAAAAGGAAGTTTAATTCAAAAGGCATCTTCGCCTTGAGCTCTTTTGTCAACTTCTTGTCGGGCTCATCAGGATTTCGGGGCTTGGGGTCCCATGTATATTTCATGAGATCAAGGAACCTGATGAGTTCATCATCAGAGGGCGGTTCATCGAAGGGTCCAGTAGGCAGTTTGAGCGCTGAGCGAATGCCATTTGTAGTGATGAAGCCTTCGCCATGTTCAGTCTGGAAAGCAATGACAATGACTTTCCGTCCAGACTTCAGGGTTTGTTCGGTTCTTTCAGCAGTATACCAGAACTGCTGAAGTAGGTGTTTGTGGGCTGGTGGAGCGACTGTCAGGGCGTAGTAAATCGGGGAGTTTCTTAGTAGGTTTGCAGCATCAGCGAGATGCATGCATGCTTATTCTCGTGAAATTTTAGCAGGGCTAAATGGTTGTTGGATCCAAAAGTGATCTGGTTCAGTTCGCCTTTCATGTTCTTAGACTTCACCATTGTAACTGCTGGGGCCATTTCTGTGAGATATAGAAAAAAGGGAAGAGGAAAAGACTTTCTCGATTAGGAAATATTTTCAAAAGAACGAAAACAAGGTTTTACCAGTTTCTTTTAAGGAAAGAAAATTGTAAAGAGAGGATCTCCGATTTGAAGTTAACCAAAACTGGTAGAAAGCAATGTTTTACCAGTTTCCTTTTTAGGAAGGATTCTGAGAAGAAAGAGAAAGTTTAAAGAATGTTTTTAAACTTTGAGAAAACTTTTTAGGTTTTAGTTAAAAAAAATCATGAAAGAAGATGATTTCTTAGAATAAAAGTACATTTTGATCCATAAAAGCAAAAAGTTAAGGTCTAAAGAAAGTTTTTGTTGTTCCAGAAAGCATTAAGAGTAGAATGTAAGAACCGGTTGTGCTTGAAGGATTGAAGAACACAGTCTTAAGTTCAAGTAATCCGATTGAAATGCAAAGGAAAACTTTCTTGTCGAGAGAATATTATGAGCGTAAAGAGAAAAAATATAAACAAGGGTTGTTTATATAGGAATGAGAAATGAGATAGAAAGGGTGATGAGAGTGAAAAAGACACTCAACATGACACAGATACGTCCCACGAAGCTTATTAGTCAAGAAGTGTAACGGACGAACGTGTCAGACGAAAAGGCGTGCCATGGTTTATCCTCTTTTGATGACGTCACAAATAAAACTGTCTTTTCATTTTCAAAAGGCACTCCTGGTTGTTTTAAAGTATTAGGATTGTAATATTTTAAGGAAGAATCACTGATGAGAAGTATCCGTGATAAGGTTTTATCTTTTTCAAAAGGATCACTGATAAAGAAATGTCAGTGATCGATATTTCATTTTGAAAAACATCTTACTGAAGAAGGACTTTAGTGATCTAGGATAGAAAACGTACCTTAGCATTAAAGTACATTTATTTAGAGATTAGATGATGAATAGAAGAGATATAATTTTATTGCTGATATAATGCTTAACCGCTGAAGAGTTATTCTTCAAGGTTCAGCATTCCAAGCTCGCTGATGAGAAAGTTAAATCTTGTCTCATCAAGAGGTTTGGTAACAAATCAGCTAACTGATATTCAGTTGGAATAAAATGAAGTTCTATGTCTCCATTCATCACATTATCTCTGATAAAATGATATCTGATCTCAATGTGTTTGGTATTTGAGTGTAGTATTGGGTTGTTTGCTATAGTGATGGCACTAGTGCTGTCGCAATAGATTGGAATCTTTGATAACTGAAGGTCATAGTCTAATAGTTGATTCTCATCCATAAAACCTGAGCATAACAGCTACTAACTGCTACATACTCAGCTTCAGCGATACATGTGGACACTGAATTTTGCTTTTTTACTTGTCAAACTCACCAGCTTTCTACCCAAGAGCTGACAACCTTCTATGGTGCTTTTTCTATCCAGTTTGGAACCTGCAAAATCACTATCTGAATAGGCAGTTAGATCGAACCCTAAGTCTTTGGGATACCAAAGACCTAGGTTGGGTGTACCCTTCAGATATATGAAAATTTGCTTTACAGAGATTAGATGTGACTCTTTGGTTTCAGATTGATATCGTGCACAAAGACAAGCAGAATACATGATATCAGGACGACTCGCTGTAAGATAGAGAAGAGAGCTGATCATTCCTCTATAGGCAGTGACATTAACAGGTTTTCCAGAGGGATCCTTGTTAACTGTCAGTGGGGGGTGCCATAGGAGTTTTCATAGTTGAGCTTTGAGTAAGATTGAATTTCTTCAGCATATATTTAACGTACTTATCTTGGTGGATAAAAGTGTCTTTATCACTCTGCTTGATTTGAAGTCCACGAAAGTATGTTAGTGTGGATCCCAGATTGTGCAATAAACAATGATCAATTAATCAATAAGCAATAACAATGAATCAATCAATGTTGTCATCCATCTCATTCAAAATCATAAGGTATTACAATGTAGAACACGACTCTAAAAGCTAATGATAGATTGATTAACCTAATTCAATAGGAAAACAAAACTATTTATACCTTTTGAGGTATTTACATATTTAGCCCAAACTTAAAGACAATTACATATTTCACCCTAATAATCTCCCCCTTTGGCTTGAAGTTTGGAATCAACAGCTTTAGCAGTTAAGGCAGGAACTGTCGGTTTCTCGGTCTACATCTCAGATAAGTTTCAATTCTTCTCATGGCTTTTCTGAAGTCTATTCAGTTTTCCAGTTCTTCAAGGGCTCTTATCATCAGATTTCTTCGGGTCGTTGGCATTTGAAATCCAACAACTTGTCTTTCGTTACGCTGATGAATATGTTGGAGTTGTAGTCGGATCTCCTTCAAGGTACCGTCGGAGTATTTGGCGATCTTGGAGAATCGTCTCTCTCCAGTTAGTTTCTGTAGATCACTCCGAATTCTGGTTCATTCAGGATGGTGTAAATTGGATAATCGTCGATGTTTGAGAGTTGGTTGTTCGGTCTTCGGACGTTTACGATGGGTTGATGGCTTTTAAGTGCGAGCTGGAAGTCGAAGACGTTGTAGTAGAGATACTGGCGGTACATGAAACGTCTGATGGCTTTTTGGGCTATCTGGATATTGAACTTAGGAATCTGGAGGTTTCGAAAATAGTGATACATGAATTCGAAGTCATTAATCCTTATATGCTGAAAATCTGCCTCAGAGAACGTGTACATCTGCCCATTCTTTCTCCATACCTTGAATTCTAGATACCAGATCTTGTAGAATTGTTTGGCCACAACTTCTCTATCTTGACCGAACTGACTCTTCGAATGAAGATACTCTTTCTTCTATGCTTTACCCTTTACTAAGAACATATATTCCATCTTGAACTCGTCTGATTCTTGACCAACACCCAGAACTGCATATGCATCCAGTCTGCGGATGCGGTGAGCAAACAACCATTTCTCAGTCTCTTCGAGGAAAGCTGCTCGGAGTCTGACTATCCGATGCTTTATTTCAGCTTCACTGATCTCTGGTTGATTGGCGTTGGAGGGACCAACTTGATCAGGATTTGAAGGGCCTGCTTGATTCGGATCTGGTTGGGCTGATTGAGGAGCATATGGTGAGTCTGAGTGAAAGCAGGCGGAACTAGAGTTGTAGACGGTTGTTGCATATATAAAGAAACTAGGGATGTGATCAGGCTGATGTGGATATCATCTGGGGTTTCACCTCCCAACACATCATCGTGAAAAATATCCTGTTGTTCTTTGTACCACGCAGCTCTGGCAACAACATCTTTGTCGTCCTCGGGTTCAGGAAAGTCTACCTCGGAATCTGACACCATTATCAAAGGAACAGGTTGACCTTTGATCAAAAAGAATTTGTCGAAATCCATGTCATCGTCGTCCGAGGGAATGTTTATCGTTTCAGCTTCCGTTGTCATTATCATCCAAATCTCCTCCTCGTTGACCTCGGGCTTTTCAACCGTCGGTTCAACTTCTGGATCAACGTATAAGACGATCTGCCTGTCGCTTTCTTCGCCGTAAGTCCCTGATTCAAACAACCGAGAGACTCTCTCAGAGGTATCATCACCAGTCACTTGATCATCAGTACCTGTGGCGGCATCACCCTCGGCCATTGCTTCTGTATGTACTCTTTCGGTGGCTGAGGTGTCATCAAGCTTGTGTGAAAGGATTTCCCAGAAAACCTTAATACCGGAAAACGTAATATGCTAGAAAAAATAATTTACCGAAAAACATTGAAATCCCAGAAAACATCCATATCGGACAACTTAAACCCCGGAAAACAATCCGTTCTGGAAAACTTATAATCCGGAAAACTCAAGTACCGGAAAACATGATATCCGGAATACTCAAGTTCCGGAATTCGACAAAATCGATCGATGCTCAGATGATAATGCAATGAAACACCCCCATAAACAACAATGTAACTATCGACGCACGTAGAGGGTCTTGAAAACAAGGTTAAAACGTGCATTTCGACGGTGAATCGACCCAAGAGATTCGAACCGTCACTGTGTGGGTGCGATTGTTTAGAAATCGACGATTTTAAGGGATTAGAAACAAGATTAAGCATTAACAAGGTGAAATCTAGTCGAAATCATACCTGATATGATTAAAATCGAACGGAAACGGTTTAGATTTTTGTGTGCGTGTGCGATCACGAGAGTCTGAGAGGGTTTAAGAGTGTATCTAGAAAGCGTAAATGAAATAAGGGGCTTAGGGTCATACTTATATGGGTTGGTTTTCTCGGGCGCTGGTACCGGAAAATAATGTTTTCCGGGAAAGGGTTTGACCCAGAAAAATGTGATATGGGAAAATGTGTTATCCGGATAAAACGATCCGGAAAAGTGGTGTATCCAGAAAATGGGATACCCGGATAAGTTCCATCTGGAAAAGTGAAGACTTTTGAAAAAAATTGCCTTTTTAAGTTTCTCCCCCTAGACTTATGCATACTTTATCAAAGTATTTTAAAGTAACATGGATGTAAACGTGTGTGCTCCCCCTGAACATGTGCACAAAAAACTTTTGACACCATGGAAAAAATAGACAAAAAACTCTAATTGAGAAAAACTTAAAAACCAAGTGTCACTCCCCCTCGAACAATGAACGTAATAAGACTTTTGTCGCATAGGCTCCCCCTGAACTCATGAGAAAACAATCAAATGTACGGGTATCGAAAAATAACGAAAACATAAAGAAACGTTCACAAAAGAAATAACACGAACAGACGAACGAAAGAAATCTAACTTATTAATACATAGATTTACCTACAAATGAGATTGATACAGATATAGTTCAATACTAAGAAAGTGTGACCTTCACCATATAAGGAGTTACCATCAGATGATGAGGAAACAGTTTATCATTATTGAACAAAAGCTGTATCAGACTCAGATGAACTAAACCTTCAGATGTAGCATACCTAGCTTGGACACTAAGTAGTTAAAGCGTTTTTCATCCAAGGCGTTGGTAAAGAGGTCTGCTATCTGATGCTCAGTATTAACAAAGTAGAGTTCAATCGTACCTCGTTCGACGTGGTCTTTGATGAAATGATACCGAACGTCGATGTGCTTCGTTTTCGTGTGTTGCACCGGATTACTTGATATGGCAGATCACGCTCTTCGAGTCACAGTAGATGGGGACTTTTGAATACGTGAAGCCGTAGTCCTTGAGCTGGGTGCGCATCCAAATGACTTAAGAACAGCAGCTTGCAGCAGCAACATACTTCGCCTCAGCTGTGGATGTGGATACGCATAGTTTCTTCTTCGATGCCCAGCTAACAAGATTGTCGCCCAGGAACTGTACATGACCCGATGTGCTCTTCCAGTCCAACATGCTGCCAGCATGGTCAGCATCCGAGTACGTCGTTAACTCAAAACCTGTCTCTTTCGGGTACCACAAGCCAAGATCAACAGTACCTTTCAAGTATCTAAATATGCGTTTAACAACTATTAAATGAGATTCCTTATGTTTGGATTGAAAACCGGCACACAGGAATGTAGAAAACATAATATCTGGCCTACTTGCCATCAAGTACATTAACGAACCGGTTATTCCTCTGTAGGTCTTGGTATCCACATCCTTTCATGGGCGCAGACTGTTCCATTTGGTATTTCCGAAGAATATCCCTGATGTACTTAGCCTGATTAATGAATATCCTGATCGACAGTTGCTTAACTTGTAGATCGAGGAAAAAGTTCATTTGACCCATCATACTCATTTGAAAATTTCTCCTCATGAGAACTGAAAAGTTATTACAGTACCGAGGGTGTGTTGAGCCAAAAATGTTGTCGTTAACATATACTTGCACAAGAATAATGTCATCATTTTCCTTTTTACTAAACAGAGTGGTGTCAATTTTACCTTTGGAAAAGCCAGCTTTAATCAAGAATTTAGAGAGAGCGTCATACCAGGCCGATGGAGCTTGCTTGAGGCCATAGAGGGCCTTGTCTAAGATGTAGACAAGATTTGTCTTGGAATCATCCACGAACCCTTTCGATTGTGAAACATAGACTTCCTCTTTGAGTACGCCATTAAGAAATGCAGTTTCACGTCCATCTGGAAAACTATGAAGTTCTTGTGGGTGAGGTAGGCGAGTAACATACGGATCATTTCAATGCGGGCAACCTGGGCGTATGTCTCTTCGTAATCAATTCCTTTTTGTTGTCGGTATCCCTTTGCCATGAGGCATGCCTTGTTGCGAACCACAATACCATCTTCATCCTTCTTGTTTTTGAATACCCACTTGGTGACAATCACCGTCTTGTTCGCTGGTCGTGGGACAAGTCTCCAAACCCGGAGGCTCTAGAATTGGTTGAGCTTCTCTTGCATCGTGATTACCCAGTCTGGATCACTAAGTGCTTCTGAAACGGTTGTAGGGTTGATGCGGCTAAGGAAACCGGAGAAGGGGCAGAAGTTAGCAGAGGCGCCACGCTTCTGAACTGGTGTAGAGGGGTCGCCAATGATTTGATGAAGGGGATGTGCACGTGTCCATTTGGTGGTATATGGAAGCTGTTGAGTAGTGACGTGAGATGTGTCCGGATCCACATAGTTACTGAGGGGAAGGTCTTGGACGGCTTCAAGTGACGATGGCCTGCTGATTGGAGGAACTGGTGTCGAATTCGTAGGTGGTTGGGCAACCGCCGGGGAAGATGGCGGTTGGCCCGAGCGAGTAGTAGATGAAGAATCTTCAACAACAGTTGTCGAGATAGGTACATCAGGTTCCGGTGTAGGTTCAGCTTCAGATAAGGTGTCACTTGAGCTTTGGGGATTCTCAGTGGAATTAGTTGGAGCACTGCCTGATGGCGGCGAACCAGTCAGATTTACAGAGTCCTCGGGTCGCGCAGCTCCAATGCTGTTATTCGCATGAACATTTTCATTAGGTTGGTTAAAGAATTCATCATAGAAATGCTCAAAAAGTAAATCCAAATCAGAAAGATGTGATTTTAACGTAGAGGCATGATCTGAATTTACTGGAATTTGTGTAGATGCCGAACTAGAGTGTTCGGAAGCTAACACACCAGTTAAAGCGGGTTCTGAACTGAGTTGTTTAGAAGCCAAATCAGTCTCTTCGTCAAACGTCATGTTTACACTCTCGATAACAGTCTGTGTTCGCTTGTTGTAAACATGGAACGCTTGAGCCTGGTTTGAGTATCCAATGAATACTCCTTCATCCGCTTTGGGGCTGAAATTTCCAAGATCGTCTTTGTCGTTCATGACGTATCACGTGCATCCGAATGCATGGAAGTACTTGATATTCGGAATGTGGTTGTTGATGATCTCGTAGGGCATCTTGTTGAACCGCTTGTTGAGAATTGATCGGTTCTGCGTGTAGTAGGAGGTAGAAACAACCTCGGCCCATAGATATAATGGTAGCTTTGATTGGGACAACATTGTGCGAACGGCATCCACTAAGGTACAGTTCCTTCTTTCCACGACTCTGTTTTGCTGAGGAGTACGTGTGGCGGAAAAGGTGTGAGTGATGCCTACCGAAGAGAGGTAGTCATCCAACGTATGATTCTTGAACTCAGTACCATTGTCCGTCCGAATGGTCTGAACGAGTTGTTGTAGATTTAACTGAACTGTCTTCAGGTGAGTGATTATTAGCTTCGGGGTCTCATCCTTGGAATAAAGAAACTTGACCTATGTATAGCGAGAGTAGTCGTCGACCATGACTAGGACGTACTTCTTGTGGTTGATACTCTAAACACGCATCGGTCCACACAAATCAATGTAGATGAGTTCGAGGGACCTCGACGTGCTCGGACCGGACTTCGTCTTGTGGGATGATCGCTTCATCTTTCCCATCTCGCATGCTTCACATAGACGATCCTTCTCAAATTTGAGCTCTATGTGTCTTCCTAGCACCAATTTGTTGATGTTCTTGAAATTTAGGTGCGACAGTCTGCGATGCCATATCCAGGTTTGCTGAGAATTAGCCTTTGACCTCAAACACATGGACTCGTCAGCCTTCAGAGAGGAGAGGTCGATGGTGTAGAGGCTGGTTTTGCGCGTCCCAACAAGTAGCTCGTTTCCATCTTCAGTGCGGACGCTGCACCTCTTAGCTTTGAAGTTGACCTCTAGGTCTTTGTCACAGAACTGACCTATGCTAAACAAATTATGTCCTAAGCCTTGGACATAGGAAAACTTCTTGATGGTGATGTTCTCTTTAACGATGTCTCCATAACCCATGATTGGTGCTTTGTCGTCATTCCCAAACCTCACGTTGCCATAGTATTTTTCGGTGAAGTTCGTGAGAAGCTCCTTTCTTCTAGTCATGTGCTTGGAGCAACCTGAATCTAAGTACCACACATGACCGTTCTGCAAAAGGAATTAAACAACTTTAGGTACCCATTTGAAAATGGATCCTAGGGGATTAGGTGTAGCACCTGTTTTAGGAACCCATTTTGAATTGGGTCCACGCTTGGGTTTTCGTGACCTAGACTTACGATGCGAATTAAACACATGATAAGAACTAAACTAATCAGATGCAAACTGTTTATCGACAAAATCATTCAATACACAATTTGAACAACATACACAACCATGAGATAACTGAAGTAATTGTTGAATCGAAAAATACATAAAGGAAAAGTAATACTTTGTTCAACAATAGTACTTGAATAAAATACATCAAGATTATTAATGTTGTTCCTAGAATTGAAAACAGAATTAAATGACTTTGACTTCGATTTGCTCTCTTTAGATCCTTTAGCTACCCACTTTTGTTTGACGTTTTTAGCCCGACCATTTTTATCTGAAATATCATTAAAGTCATAGTCAGTAGAGCTTGAGTAGTAAGGATGTCTATTTTGAGAGCGATCGGTTTGTTTCCATTTTTTTGAACGTCTTTTAGATTTAGATTTGTTTTTGGAAACATTGTTCACAGAACGAGTTTGAGGTGCGGATGTAGAACATTCACCCTTATGAAAATTGACCGATCGTTCAGGTATTTTTGAAAGAAAATTTGTATGGCTTGGAAGGGGTTGATCAAATTCAAAATTTGGAAATTCATCATCTGAACACACGTTAGAATTCATAAACGCTGAAAACTCAAGTTCACTCTCGGATGGAACACTATTGGTCAAAGGATGGGAGGAACAGTTTGAAGTTATGTTCTGCAAAGAATCACGCGCCGAAGCTTTTTGAAAATCATAGTTAAGATTCTTTTCAAAACATTCTGTTTGATGTTCTTTTCCCTTTCTGGAAGAGATGTGTCCTATAAAAGCCTTACAGGAAGATGTATCTGATGAGTTCGAGGAAGGTTCAGACAGATTGGTTTTCTCGTTTTGAAATTGGATTAACTTCTTTTGAAGTTCACCTTTGCTTACCTGCTCTTGCATCGCTTCTGTTGCCAAAGCAGATAGTTTAGATGTTAGCCGTTTGATTTCTGTCTAAAGAGCTTCCTTTTCCTCAACTGATACATACTCTGTTTTTGCGTAATTAAAACACTCAAGTTTGGACAAAAGCTCTTGTTTTTCTTTTTGAAACTTAATTTGTTCCTGTTCAAATGACTCCTTTAACTGGACTATTATCATTTCTAAAACGAGAGGTGGGACATAGCATTTTAAACTCGTCCTTCTCTTCTTTAGGTTCAGTTGTTGGGACCGTATCATTGTTAGAAGATGCTTTAGGCTTGGAAACTTTATAGCCGTCAAAGTAGTCATTTGATAGCTATTTGGATTTCTTTGTTTCATATGATGAGTTAAGAACTTCATATGCAAAAGGCAGTTGCATCTTAACTATATTCTTGCGTTTAAATTCCTCATGTTCCTCATCCTTTTCATTGAGTGGTTCCGTCCATTTGATCTTATATTGGGGGTATCTCTTATCAAGGCCTATAAAATTAAATTCGTATAAAGTAGGCACCATTGTTAAGATCTTTTTCAAATAGTGAGGTTTGTCGTACCCAATTCCCCATTCAGAATTAAAGTATATAAAATCCTTTGGTTTGTTCAGATGAATCGTTTGGTCAGTTTGTCCTCGTTTGTAAACCTTAAGTTCGAGATTCTTTATTTTTGAAAGAAGCTCGTTATTATCAATTTGAAGTGAAGAGCATTGATAGACAATCTCAGCTTTCTCATTCTCACACTAATCGAGCTTTACAGTTAGATCATATATTTGGGCTCTAATATCTTTAGGTGCTTTGGAAAGGTTTGCACACTTTTCTTTTAGTTATTCATTGTCAAGTTTAAGTTTCTCTGCAACCTTACTTTGAACGTCTAACTTCTCTTTTAGAGTGGATATTTCAAACAAGTGTTCGTTAATGGTAAGCTTACAGGACTCTACTTTTTAAACAAGTAGTATCATCTGATCCATTAAGGCTTGATGAATAGGAGCACATACCTGGCAAGATTCTCCGAGATCTGGAGGGTTGGTGTGGTTGCCCATGAAGCACAGATGGGCATCAGCATCTTCAACATCGCTATCATCCTCAGACTGATTCAGCCAGTGGTCATCTTCAGCCATTAGCGCTTTCCCAACTTCCTTTTGTTGGGCCAAAAGAAGCTTGTTCTTGTAGTATTCAGCATTGCGAACAACTAGCTTTCGGCAGCCTTTGGCAAAATGACCCAGTTTGCCACAGTTGTAGCATTTGACCAGCTCGTCTTTGTTTTTTGCTTCAGGCTTGCGCCCATACTTTTCTTTGTGATCAGACTGTTTGGCCTCATCAGATCTCCTTTTCCCTTCATACTTTTCTTTGTAGTCATGGCGCTTGTGAGGAGTAGTTGAGTAGCGCTGATTGTTGGAAGACGGTTTCTTGATATGAAGGCCATGGATTTCTTGATCTTGTTCAATTCCGAGTCTGAGTCACTTTCCTCTGGTTCTTCCTCTTCAGGTTCAGACTCACTGGATGTTGGAGTTCTTCTAGAGCTGCGGCTAGACTGCTTACCTCGTTTGTCAGATACAAGATCCAAGGGATCGGCTTGATGCTTCGCAATTGACTTCTAAGTTCTCATCATCTCTAGAACTTCGTCCTCATCTTTCATAAGCATTTCGTACAGTTCGTTGATGGGGACATTCTCCAGGATATGGTTGTGACGGATGTGAGAGGCGAAGGTTCTCCATTCGGGTTGGAGGTTGTTCAGAAACTTTAGGTTGTTCTCAGTATTGGACCGCAAAATTTTGTTCTTTGGAGGTCGTTCAGTAGCAAGCAGAATCTTTCGTAAGTCTCAGTCAACGATTCTCCTTTCTTTTATTTGAAGCCGTCATACCGAGTAATGCAGTTGTTGAGCTTTAACTGATTTCCAACTTTACTCCCACTCATCATCTTGGCCACTTGATCCCACATGCTTTTAGATGTGTCTTTGAAGCAGTCAATCGAAGTGTAGATGTCATTTGGAAGACTCTGAACAAGATAACGCTTTGCATGCTTTTCACCATTGAACCTATTCTTTTCGTCTTCAGTCATTTGAGTGTATGTCTTGGCTACTTCATATGCTGGACTACCATTAGCTTAGGCTGGGTCATCTGCCATTGGAGTGTCCTGAGGGCCTTCTGTCAGGGCTTGCCAGATGAATTCGTAGTTATCCTTAGACTCTATGAAGATTAAGAATATGTCCTGCCACTGAGCATATTCACCTTGATATAGGATCGGAGGCTTGGAGTCGGTACCGATAGCAAGGGAGTCTCAAGACATCGTGAATTGCACTTGGTGATCGAGAGATTGAAAGGTGATTCAAGGTGTAGTGATTTAATGCAAGGAAACCTAGGAGTGTCCTAACGCGAGTCTAAACAGAATAAATCAAGTAAACACAAAAAAAATTGCACTGGACAGACAGAGTCCAGATAGGAATCCGGAATAGAGTAGTCCGGAATAGTGAGTCCGGAATGATATAGTCCAGAATAGGAATTCCGGGAAAAAGTTTTCCGGATGAGGGTTTACCGGAAAAACATTGGAAGTCCGGATGGTGATCCGGAAAAAAGAGTCCAGAATCCGGTAACGGGTCCGGAAAAATGACTATCTGGTATCCGGGATTATTTCCGGATAAGAGGAAACCCGAAATCCGGTAATGGAGTCCGAAAAAACGTTCCGGGTTAGAGGAGTCCGGGAATGGATCAGGATTTCAGTCCGGAAAAACGTGTATCGGGTTAATATAAGCTATCGGAAAATCTAAACGTGGCGGAAAGTACTTACCCGGAATAGAGAGTCCGGAAAACGAGTATGATCGAAAATTTTGGATCGAAAAATGGTCAAACATGAAGATTTGATTCCTGAGAAAAACTTGACCAACAAGCAACCCAAAAATACGAATACCCAAATCGAATATAGCCTAAAAACACGTTTTTGAGAAGAAATTCAAGAACCTTTGAAGAATTAACTTATTGAAACTTGGATTTATGCTCCTAAACTTAACAGAACCTGATTTAACAATAAGCGAAAAACAATGGCACGATCAGAATTTAATAATTTGCAGAAATCAAGGCAAATCAGAAATCAACGCAAATTTTGAACCAATAAAAATAAACTCACTATGCATATTCCAGAACTTGAAGAAAAACTTGAATCAACCTCAAACTCTTTGCTCTGATACCACGTGTATATCCCAAATTGTGCAATAAACAATGATCAATTAATCAATAAGCAATAACAATGAATCAATCAACAATCTCAGCTAAAATGGTCAATAACAATCAGCAATACAGATGTCATTTGTAATTTTCACTAAGTAATTATAAAGGTCATCATCAAATCACTGAGAGAGTTTTGATCAACAATCTCAACTAAAATGTTTCAAATGTTAGTATGCATTTCCCCTGGAGTACTGAACGAAGCCAAGTTAAGAAGGCAACAAGGAGAAAAGGTCCCTAACTGGATGATCCCAACGACAAATGCCTTTGACGAACTACTCTTCAAAGATGAACCACTCTAGCTGATAGAATCACTTTTGTAACTCTTCTATTTTATCAATAAACTTTTGTACTTGTATTTTTTCAACTTCCCTTGTAATCTATTTTTACGAAGTAATGAAAAAATTCAATGAAGTACTTTACTCCATCAGTACTCAAAAGATCCCTGAAAACAGTAAATGGGACACGTATTTATGAGTCCTCTTTAACCTTATGTTTTGAACTTAGAAATTTTCTTATGTTGGTTTGTCATCATCAAATAGGGGGAGATTGTTGATCCAAAACCTTCAGTGATTTGATGATCACCCTTAGAATCACTTAGTGAAAATTATAAGTAAACATTATGTATTAATGTTTTGCCAACAGCGAAAAGATACTAATTCTGTTCAGTATCGCTAATGGGAAACATTGCTCTTAAATTATTCCTCAGTGATAAATGTACATCAGCGACAACTAATCCTGTTAAGTTTAGCTGATGATCACTGATTGATTATTTGTAAATTTTTGCTTGTAATCCCTGAAGGCAAGTTTTGCGACAAAAGAGTTCAACGCTGAATCGAAGACCAAGCTGACGAACAAGTGACAAGTCTACTAATGATCTGATGCGGATATCAGTGAAACCAAGACTTATCCACAACACACGATGTTTCAAGTTGAAGACTTCAGCGAGAGCTGACCTTTATTCAGACCTCCCTGAAAAAGATCAACTCAACGATCGCTGATCATGAAGCCTGCACTACAAGAAACGTTTCTCTTATCTCCTTCCACACTTTTGTACGATTTGTCAGAAGGACATGCCTTTGTCCAGAATCATACAAACCACTATGCCAACTACACTGTTCATCATGCGGCCAAAAAGCATGGTTGCAAAAGTCAGAATCCTGCAACCAACCAAGTGTTGACACGTGTAAAGTCCTCCTAACATGCATTAAATGCATGCAGTATAAATAGGAGGAATGCATTCATTCAGGAGTAGGCTATCCCCTGAACTTCTTTGTGCCTTAAGAAAATTATCCTTAGTTTTCTTAACCTCTTTCCTTCTTATTCTTAGTGCAATAAATCTGTGTGATTCTCATTGTTTGTTTAGATTAGGTCTTGTACTTAATCTTGTTCCGCAACAAGCTGTAAATTGTTTGATTTATTCAATAAAACAATTTAGAAAGATAAAATTGTGTGTTTGTATTCACCCCACCCCCCTTCTACAAACTAATACTTGTATAACCCTTTGGGACCAACAAGTGGTATTAGAGCAGGTCACGGGTTCGAATCCCATGGAGTGCATTTAAAATGCCAAAGGCATGTTGTGCAGCCATTGACTTCTAGCGAAGCTATCGTTAGTGCTGGCAGATGATGGGGGGATTGTTGGGTCATTGACCAACATCTCCCTAAATCTAAACGTGGCACTGGCTGCTACGCTATATGGAAATAAGTTGCGCCTTCTCCACCAACAATTGCTTTTGGCGTAGTGGTAAGCGTTGGATCCTAACATGTGGTATCAGAGCAGTTTGTTTAATCTCAATTAACAAGATTTTGCTTATACTATTCTCTTCCTAGCTATTCTCAAATGGCTCAAAACATAAACACTAATTACATAGATAATGTCTCTCTTGCTAAACCTCCTCGATTCAGTAGAGATAACTTTAATCTCTGGAATAATAGAATGATGATTTTCTTAGAAGGTGTAGATACTACTATACCTCATTATGTGGAAAATGGACCCTATATTCCATTCATTATCAATGGTCCTGTTCCAGCCACTGCTACCACTCCTGCCATTCCTAAAAGGCAGATCGTCAAAGAAGTCTCTCAGTGGACTTAAGATGATAAGAAGAGGGTGGCCATAGATACCAAAACCAGATCTATCATTTCTATGGCTCTCCCTGATGAGGTCTACCATTCTGTCATGAACCTCAAAAGCTCTAAAGCCATGTGGGACACAATCCGTGTTCAATATGAAGGTACTGTTGATGTACAAGAGTCTAGGAGAATAAACCTGGTAAGACAGTATGAAAACTTCATCTGTGGTAATAATGAAAGTCTCTCTGAAGTTCACCAATGTTTTAACTCTTTAATTATTGATTTAGAAACTGTTGGTAAGACCTATGCTAACTCCGAGATCCTGACAAAAATCTTGGAATGTCTTCCTGAAAGTTGGGACAACTATACCATGTGTCTTAAACTCTCAAAGGATCTAAAATTCATGATCCTAAGTACCTTATTTGGCACTATGCTCAATCATGAGCAGTCGTGTCAACTTAAGAAGAATCTTGTAAAAGATTCTAAAAGCACAATACTCTCTTCAGAGTTAATTCCCGCTCAGCGATCTACTCTTACCATCACTAAGTTGGAATCTAACTCTGATGATTCATCAGATACCGATCCTTCAGAGCTTGATGAATCTCTTGCACTCCTGACTAACTCTTTCAAGAGGTTCGCTAGAAAGAGTAACTTCAGAAGAAACAAACCTCTCACCATCACTGACAAGCCCAAATCATCTCCTGTTGATAAGGCTACTGCCACCTGCTATAATTGTGAGAAAATAGGTCACTTTGCTAGTGAGTGCAGGTCAAAGAAAGTTTTCAAACCATCTTCATCCTTCAAGAAATCCTCGACTCCTAAGACTAGAGATGACAAATACCTGAAGCTCAAAGAAAAATATGAGAAGCTGAAAAGCTATAAAAGAAAAGGTAAAGGTCTTATCGCTGAAGATCATGACTGGCCTGAATCTGATGAAGAATCAGATTCTGATGAAGAAAATGGGGCCAAACTCTGTCTTATGGCCAAAATTCAAGAAGAAGAGGAAGAACCAGTTGAAATTCCCTCTACCTCTACTTCTACTTCTCATGTATCACTCTCTCCTTCTCATTCTCCTTCTCCAACTATCATTGACGTTGATAGACTTCGTGCTATCGATATGTTGACTGTTGATTTATATGATGCCCTGAATGGAAAAACCAAAGCTGAACAACAAAATCTAGATATATCTGAACAACTTGAAAATGTCATTTAAAAAATCAAGAGCTTTCAAAATTCGAATTTTTTTTGAGAGATCATGTCTACGTTTTTCTAGAATCTTTTCCTTAAAAGGAAACTAGCAAACTGTTTTTCTACCTAGTTTTAGTCTTTACAATACTAGAAACCAACTTTTTGGTATCTTTTCTATAAAAGGAAACTGAAGAAAACCCTAAAAACTCTTATCTTGGAAATCTTTCCATTCTCAGAAAGTTTCTTCTTCTCTATTCTTTTTGGTTTATTTTTCTTCAGCAATGGCATCTACTACATCTGCTCCATCCAAACTTGCTACAATGAAGAAGTCGAAAAATAGGACTAGTGAGCTGAACCAGATCGCTTTTGCAACCAACAACCATCTTGCCCTCTTGGAATTTCCCAATAAGAAATCCTCTCCTCACCTAGCTCAAGTCGTACACTTCCTGAAACAATCCCCTCTCCACACTCCTATTACCATAGCCCCTCCGGCTCATCGTCACCTGCTCCAACAATTTTGGTTCACTGCTGAACGAACCACCAAACATCCCGCACTAGCAAAACAATCACTGTCTTTGGCTTCCAGACTGAATTTGGCCAAGGATACATCTCTCCATCAACCGTCTGCACCTCCCTGAAACTTCCCGTTGGTCCCTTCGAACCCCTACCTGACGATGACGAAGAACCGATTGCTTTCCTTGATCTCATGAAGTACTCATGGGACAAGAAGCCCCGTATTGAGGAAGACGACAAGCGCCTGACTAAGATTCTCAAGGCGAAGATGCCCGCTGAACTCAACTACATCTTCTCTCACATAATTTCTTGCATAGCTGCGAAGTTTGGCTCCACTGACCAAGCAAGCCACACTCAGCTAGCAATGGGGTACTCGTTGCTGACCGGGCGGAAGATAGATTATTCCCGAATAATCTTTGATGACTTGATGACTAAGGTCGAGAAAACTGAGAGAGACATGAAGGTCCCATACGTCCGCTTTATATCAGTCCTTCTCCAACTCTTCATCCAGGAGAAGTACCCGAAACAGGGGGATTACAAGCTCCCTCGGCTTAGTGTCAAAATCCTTGACTTTCTGCCCATCGAAGGTGAGGTATGTCTTTCTACTCTTCTCTCTCTTCTCCCTAACTCTTCTTCTTCGGTGGCAAATTCAGTGGCCAAACCCACCGCTGATACCTAAGCCACCCCCACCAAGTCCTCCAAAAATAGGAAACCATCTGACACCCCACTTGGTACCCATAAGACCAAGAATTCATCAAAGCAGAAGGCCCAGTGGCTGTTACTTGAGTTGCTTGTGAGATGTGAAGTGGCGCCCGTGTCCATGTACCAAGTGTCATTGGGTTGAAGCGACATTGTATTGAAAGAGTTATCCAACTCGGTTGGATTCATTGGTGTGGCGGAAGACGTGGGAGACTGTGGAGTAAAGAAACTTGGTTTGGCTGGAAGGACTATGATCACTGGACGGGAGCGGCGCCCAAGATGCCAGATTGCGGGGCTGGAGCGGTCGGGTATGGGCACGGGGGTGCTTGTTGCCTTGAAAGATCTCTTCCAGAGGTACCCATAACTCTTTCGTCGTTGCACTGGGTTTCATAATAATGTGGAGAAGGTTTTTGGATATCATGCTATATATCCATTGTTTAACAATGTCATCAAGTTGTTGCATGTAGGGAAGTCGACACTAGAGGGGCGTTCGACGTTGGAGTCGATGTGATCGAGAACGTTGTAGGCGCACGCATGAATATGGAAGAGCTTTACCCACGACACATATTGACCGTCTTCTTGGTCTAGAGTGAGAGGGATGAGGTTTTTGATGTTATTGACGGTGAATGCAGGATGGAACACCGTATGGGAAGATGACAGAGGAGAGCAGATGCGGTTTGGTGGAACCCTAGATGAATCAGAATGGGAGAGGGAAGAGAATTTTGGCTCTGATACCAAATAGAATTGTGAATAATTGCTTTCCTTTCATTCCAAACAATAGACACAATATATAGTGATTTACAATCCCATAATCTGGGAAGAGATAACGCCTATGAATACAAAGCTATTTTAAGGAAGGGATAATTACAATCCCGTAATTATCTAAATTTATCTATAGAGAATATTAAGAAAATATATTCTCTAACATTGATGAACTTGTTTCATATACTATTTACTAATAAACGTTCTGATTAAGAAAAGGTGAAAAAAAATTATGATTGGTTGGTTTGAGTTTGCAAGGTTTGCATAAATTAGGGTGGTTTGCAATTGAAAACACCCCTATATATGTATACATGTATATATGTATAGAGGGAGGTTCATTTGTTAACCCAAGATTTTGTATTAACTTTGTTAACCCTTTTCAACCAATAGGAAATCACTTTCAAGTGTGGTTTCAAATGTATGTCCAATAATTAAATAGGGGTATAAATGGAATTTTCTTATGTAACATGTATTTATTGGGGAATTACATTTCTCATAGTTTCCTTGATTCTAGTCATAGTTTTAATTGATAAATTTTTTATAAGATTTAGCATCAAATAAGTGATTATCAAAATATTGTTTCATCATGAACATACACAATAACATTATGAATCACAGTTTTTGTAACGATGAAAAGGAGAGAGTCGACGTAGAGGACAATGTCGATGGAGGAGCTGATGTGTATGATTGTTCGTCATTATAACTACATCGATGGATATACTTGATGGATCACAACTCAATCCCAATGAATAATGATAACTACATCGATAGATATACCAACCATGATCATCTACGAAACCAAGCATCTGTCATGAACATATATGAAATTGTATTAGTGGTGTGAGTTGAAGATATGTGAACAATAATAAAAGGGGGTTAAACTTTCTTGGGGTTGTATGTGTTCATTAGTTCACACACTGACAATATTGGGTGCATTGTAGTTGTGATGATTTTTTCATTACTGTTCAATATACCAACCACGAACAAATGCGAAACCAACCCTGTGTCCGTTTACATAAATGGGTTCGTCAGTTATGTTTACCAACCATGAACAACAATGAAACCAACCATGTGTCATGAACACATGTGAAATAAAATTAGTGGTGCGAGATGAAGACATATGAACAATTATAAAAGGGGGTTAAAAGTTCATGAGGTTGTATGGGTTCATCAGTTCACAAACCGACTATATTTGGTTCATTGGTGGTGTGAGAAATTTTTTCATAAGTGTTCAATATACCAACCATGTGTTCTCTTACTTGAATATAAATGAACATTTATGAAAGCAAAAAACATAAGACATGCAATCCATTAAATGGGGAGTATGTTAGGGGGGGTACAAAGGGTAAAAGAAATTGATTTTTCTCAAATGCCCGTAAACATCCTTGTTCAATACATTTATTACTCAAACATCCCATTTTATAATTAATTTTTTTGGTATGGTTCATCTCAACCGTTCGTGTTAAGATCAACGGCTGATAATTGGATTAACAAGGTTAGTACAATAAATTGAGTTAACAAAATAACTCAACCCTGTATATATACGTCTATGTATATATATATATATATATATATATATATATATATATATATATATATATATATATATATTACCCAGCCCTCTAAAGGATTGGAATTAGCGATCGCCTCTTCACAGGCATCGATTGAGAACTTCGTGGTACGCTCCACCACAATTGTTGAACCCTCTTAACCAACCACTTCAACGCCTCAGTACGTTGAAGCTTCACTAGTCTCTTCACCAACAACTTCAGTGCCTCGAAGCACTAAAGAGGTCGTTCTCGGCAATGCCAGTGTCGA
This sequence comes from Saussurea involucrata, assembly GCA_033807775.1. Taxonomy (NCBI): domain Eukaryota; kingdom Viridiplantae; phylum Streptophyta; class Magnoliopsida; order Asterales; family Asteraceae; genus Saussurea; species Saussurea involucrata. The sequence goes on along the minus strand of CM066317.1, from coordinate 48,852,530 downwards.
ACCCGTCACCACATTCTCAACCGCTGCTTCTTCTCCTCCAATTTTGGTCTACTCCACCATTGCAACAACATTCTCTCTCGCTGACACACAGACTGCCATGCTCTCCAGCTTCATGCAGCAAAACACAACAGGACCTGAAAGTGTCTCTATTCCCTCCCTGGTGAATGACATGGAATACTTTGGTGGAAGTGGAGATTTTGATACTTTCTCCAACCCTTCAGGTATCCTAACCAAACCAACTTCTTTATCTCAACCCATTTCCTCTTTTGGGCTTTCCTTAGCTCAAAATCTTCTTTCTTTTACAGGTCCTAACTTTGGCACCATCACGACATCCCTCAATAATGTCAGTGATAAAGTGGACTCGCTCTCCACCAACCTCTCAAACAACAACACCGTCGTCAACAATGCTGGCGAAACGCTGAAGACAATCTCCACTTCTCATGCCAGCAAGGCCGACACTACTGACTTCTCAAAGCTACAAGAGGGGGTGAAGAATAATTCGAGCTCCATTCAGGCCCTCTCCACAAACTTCACGAGCCTCAACAGTGAGGTGGGAACCCTGAAAGAAAATGTCTCCACACTCAGAAGTCAGGTTAGTAATTTATCTTCTAAAGTTGACAACTCATGCAACCTTCTTTCTCAAATCCTGTACAGCCTGAATGCGCCTACGGTTCCCCTCCCCTACTTTACTCCAGCAGATTGCTCCAAGATGGAGATGCAACGGATTTCATTATCCAAGCTACATCAGCGATCTCTGGTCTTGAAGCCAGGGTGAATTCCTTAGAGGCAAACCATACCTCTGCCTCAGCAGAACCAGCCCACAAAGACAGGTCTGCTAAGGTTGTTGCTACTGCTGCTGCCTCCAAAGCTGACGCTCTTGAACTCTCCCCCCATTTGGATGATGACAAAGAGGGGGAGAAGACTGACAAAGAAGACCTTCCCCAACAAGTTGAGGGGGAGATGAGCAAAGACCCTTCCCTTGCTGAGGGGGAGGGAACCGCTGAAGAACCCTCTCATTCTGAGGGGGAGAAAGGCGAATACGAAAAGTAACCCCGGAATAGAGAGTCCGGAAAACGAGTATGATCGAAAATTTTGGATCGAAAAATGGTCAAACATGAAGATTTGATTCCTGAGAAAAACTTGACCAACAAGCAACCCAAAAATACGAATACCCAAATCGAATATAGCCTAAAAACACGTTTTTGAGAAGAAATTCAAGAACCTTTGAAGAATTAACTTATTGAAACTTGGATTTATGCTCCTAAACTTAACAGAACCTGATTTAACAATAAGCGAAAAACAATGGCACGATCAGAATTTAATAATTTGCAGAAATCAAGGCAAATCAGAAATCAACGCAAATTTTGAACCAATAAAAATAAACTCACTATGCATATTCCAGAACTTGAAGAAAAACTTGAATCAACCTCAAACTCTTTGCTCTGATACCACGTGTATATCCCAAATTGTGCAATAAACAATGATCAATTAATCAATAAGCAATAACAATGAATCAATCAACAATCTCAGCTAAAATGGTCAATAACAATCAGCAATACAGATGTCATTTGTAATTTTCACTAAGTAATTATAAAGGTCATCATCAAATCACTGAGAGAGTTTTGATCAACAATCTCAACTAAAATGTTTCAAATGTTAGTATGCATTTCCCCTGGAGTACTGAACGAAGCCAAGTTAAGAAGGCAACAAGGAGAAAAGGTCCCTGACTGGATGATCCCAACGACAAATGCCTTTGACGAACTACTCTTCAAAGATGAACCACTCTAGCTGATAGAATCACTTTTGTAACTCTTCTATTTTATCAATAAACTTTTGTACTTGTATTTTTTCAACTTCCCTTGTAATCTATTTTTACGAAGTAATGAAAAAATTCAATGAAGTACTTTACTCCATCAGTACTCAAAAGATCCCTGAAAACAGTAAATGGGACACGTATTTATGAGTCCTCTTTAACCTTATGTTTTGAACTTAGAAATTTTCTTATGTTGGTTTGTCATCATCAAATAGGGGGAGATTGTTGATCCAAAACCCTTCAGTGATTTGATGATCACCCTTAGAATCACTTAGTGAAAATTATAAGTAAACATTATGTATTAATGTTTTGCCAACAGCGAAAAGATACTAATTCTATTCAGTATCGCTAATGGGAAACATTGCTCTTAAATTATTCCTCAGTGATAAATGTACATCAGCGACAACTAATCCTGTTAAGTTTAGCTGATGATCACTGATTGATTATTTGTAAATTTTTGCTTGTAATCCCTGAAGGCAAGTTTTGCGACAAAAGAGTTCAACGCTGAATCGAAGACCAAGCTGACGAACAAGTGACAAGTCTACTAATGATCTGATGCGGATATCAGTGAAACCATGACTTATCCACAACACACGATGTTTCAAGTTGAAGACTTCAGCGAGAGCTGACCTTTATTCAGACCTCCCTGAAAAAGATCAACTCAACGATCGCTGATCATGAAGCCTGCACTACAAGAAACGTTTCTCTTATCTCCTTGCACACTTTTGTACGATTTGTCAGAAGGACATGCCTTTGTCCAGAATCATACAAACCACTATGCCAACTACACTGTTCATCATGCGGCCAAAAAGCATGGTTGCAAAAGTCAGAATCCTGCAACCAACCAAGTGTTGACACGTGTAAAGTCCTCCTAACATGCATTAAATGCATGCAGTATAAATAGGAGGAATGCATTCATTCAGGAGTAGGCTATCCCCTGAACTTCTTTGTGCCTTAAGAAAATTATCCTTAGTTTTCTTAACCTCTTTCCTTCTTATTCTTAGTGCAATAAATCTGTGTGATTCTCATTGTTTGTTTAGATTAGGTCTTGTACTTAATCTTGTTCCGCAACAAGCTGTAAATTGTTTGATTTATTCAATAAAACAATTTAGAAAGATAAAATTGTGTGTTTGTATTCACCCCACCCCCCTTCTACAAACTAATACTTGTATAACCCTTTGGGACCAACAAGTGGTATTAGAGCAGGTCACGGGTTCGAATCCCATGGAGTGCATTTAAAATGCCAAAGGCATGTTGTGCAGCCATTGACTTCTAGCGAAGCTATCGTTAGTGCTGGCAGATGATGGGGGGATTGTTGGGTCATTGACCAACATCTCCCTAAATCGAAACGTGGCACTGGCTGCTACGCTATATGGAAATAAGTTGCGCCTTCTCCACCAACAATTGCTTTTGGCGTAGTGGTAAGCGTTGGATTCTAACATGTGGTATCAGAGCAGTTTGTTTAATCTCAATTAACAAGATTTTGCTTATACTATTCTCTTCCTAGCTATTCTCAAATGGCTCAAAACATAAACACTAATTACATAGATAATGTCTCTCTTGCTAAACATCCTCGATTCAGTAGAGATAACTTTAATCTCTGGAATAATAGAATGATGATTTTCTTAGAAGGTGTAGATACTACTATACCTCATTATGTGGAAAATGGACCCTATATTCCATTCATTATCAATGGTCCTGTTCCAGCCACTGCTACCACTCCTGCCATTCCTAAAAGGCAGATCGTCAAAGAAGTCTCTCAGTGGACTTAAGATGATAAGAAGAGGGTGGCCATAGATACCAAAACCAGATCTATCATTTCTATGGCTCTCCCTTATGAGGTCTACCATTCTGTCATGAACCTCAAAAGCTCTAAAGCCATGTGGGACACAATCCGTGTTCAATATGAAGGTACTGTTGATGTACAAGAGTCTAGGAGAATAAACCTGGTAAGACAGTATGAAAACTTCATCTGTGGTAATAATGAAAGTCTCTCTGAAGTTCACCAATGTTTTAACTCTTTAATTATTGATTTAGAAACTGTTGGTAAGACCTATGCTAACTCCGAGATCCTGACAAAAATCTTGGAATGTCTTCCTGAAAGTTGGGACAACTATACCATGTGTCTTAAACTCTCAAAGGATCTAAAATTCATGACCCTAAGTACCTTATTTGGCACTATGCTCAATCATGAGCAGTCGTGTCAACTTAAGAAGAATCTTGTAAAAGATTCTAAAAGCACAATACTCTCTTCAGAGTTAATTCCCGCTCAGCGATCTACTCTTACCATCACTAAGTTGGAATCTAACTCTGATGATTCATCAGATACCGATCCTTCAGAGCTTGATGAATCTATTGCACTCCTGACTAACTCTTTCAAGAGGTTCGCTAGAAAGAGTAACTTCAGAAGAAACAAACCTCTCACCATCACTGACAAGCCCAAATCATCTCCTGTTGATAAGGCTACTGCCACCTGCTATAATTGTGAGAAAATAGGTCACTTTGCTAGTGAGTGCAGGTCAAAGAAAGTTTTCAAACCATCTTCATCCTTCAAGAAATCCTCGACTCCTAAGACTAGAGATGACAAATACCTGAAGCTCAAAGAAAAATATGAGAAGTTGAAAGGCTATAAAAGAAAAGGTAAAGGTCTGATCGCTGAAGATCATGACTGGCCTGAATCTGATGAAGAATCAGATTCTGATGAAGAAGATGGGGCCAAACTCTGTCTTATGGCCAAAATTCAAGAAGAAGAGGAAGAACCAGTTGAAATTCCCTCTACCTCTACTTCTACTTCTCATGTATCACTCTCTCCTTCTCATTCTCCTTCTCCAACTATCATTGACGTTGATAGACTTCGTGCTATCGATATGTTGACTGTTGATTTATATGATGCCCTGAATGGAAAAACCAAAGCTGAACAACAAAATCTAGATATATCTGAACAACTTGAAAATGTCATTTAAAAAATCAAGAGCTTTCAAAATTCGAATTTTTTTTGAGAGATCATGTCTACGTTTTTCTAGAATCTTTTCCTTAAAAGGAAACTAGCAAACTGTTTTTCTACCTAGTTTTAGTCTTTACAATACTAGAAACCAACTTTTTGGTATCTTTTCTATAAAAGGAAACTGAAGAAAACCCTAAAAACTCTTATCTTGGAAATCTTTCCATTCTCAGAAAGTTTCTTCTTCTCTATTCTTTTTGGTTTATTTTTCTTCAGCAATGGCATCTACTACATCTGCTCCATCCAAACTTGCTACAATGAAGAAGTCGAAAAATAGGACTAGTGAGCTGAACCAGATCGCTTTTGCAACCAACAACCATCTTGCCCTCTTGGAATTTCCCAATAAGAAATCCTCTCCTCACCTAGCTCAAGTCGTACACTTCCTGAAACAATCCCCTCTCCACACTCCTATTACCATAGCCCCTCCGGCTCATCGTCACCTGCTCCAACAATTTTGGTTCACTGCTGAACGAACCACCAAACATCCCGCACTAGCAAAACAATCACTGTCTTTGGCTTCCAGACTGAATTTGGCCAAGGATACATCTCTCCATCAACCGTCTGCACCTCCCTGAAACTTCCCGTTGGTCCCTTCGAACCCCTACCTGACGATGACGAAGAACCGATTGCTTTCCTTGATCTCATGAAGTACTCATGGGACAAGAAGCCCCGTATTGAGGAAGACGACAAGCGCCTGACTAAGATTCTCAAGGCGAAGATGCCCGCTGAACTCAACTACATCTTCTCTCACATAATTTCTTGCATAGCTGCGAAGTTTGGCTCCACTGACCAAGCAAGCCACACTCAGCTAGCAATGGGGTACTCGTTGCTGACCGGGCGGAAGATAGATTATTCCCGAATAATCTTTGATGACTTGATGACTAAGGTCGAGAAAACTGAGAGAGACATGAAGGTCCCATACGTCCGCTTTATATCAGTCCTTCTCCAACTCTTCATCCAGGAGAAGTACCCGAAACAGGGGGATTACAAGCTCCCTCGGCTTAGTGTCAAAATCCTTGACTTTCTGCCCATCGAAGGTGAGGTATGTCTTTCTACTCTTCTCTCTCTTCTCCCTAACTCTTCTTCTTCGGTGGCAAATTCAGTGGCCAAACCCACCGCTGATACCTAAGCCACCCCCACCAAGTCCTCCAAAAATAGGAAACCATCTGACACCCCACTTGGTACCCATAAGACCAAGAAGTCATCAAAGCAGAAGGCCCAGTGGCTGTTACTTGAGTTGCTTGTGAGATGTGAAGTGGCGCCCGTGTCCATGTACCAAGTGTCATTGGGTTGAAGCGACATTGTATTGAAAGAGTTATCCAACTCGGTTGGATTCATTGGTGTGGCGGAAGACGTGGGAGACTGTGGAGTAAAGAAACTTGGTTTGGCTGGAAGGACTATGATCACTGGACGGGAGCGGCGCCCAAGATGCCAGATTGCGGGGCTGGAGCGGTCGGGTATGGGCACGGGGGTGCTTGTTGCCTTGAAAGATCTCTTCCAGAGGTACCCATAACTCTTTCGTCGTTGCACTGGGTTTCATAATAATGTGGAGAAGGTTTTTGGATATCATGCTATATATCCATTGTTTAACAATGTCATCAAGTTGTTGCATGTAGGGAAGTCGACACTAGAGGGGCGTTCGACGTTGGAGTCGATGTGATCGAGAACGTTGTAGGCGCACGCATGAATATGGAAGAGCTTTACCCACGACACATATTGACCGTCTTCTTGGTCTAGAGTGAGAGGGATGAGGTTTTTGATGTTATTGACGGTGAATGCAGGATGGAACACCGTATGGGAAGATGACAGAGGAGAGCAGATGCGGTTTGGTAGAACCCTAGATGAATCAGAATGGGAGAGGGAAGAGAATTTTGGCTCTGATACCAAATAGAATTGTGAATAATTTCTTTCCTTTCATTCCAAACAATAGACACAATATATAGTGATTTACAATCCCATAATCTGGGAAGAGATAACGCCTATGAATACAAAGCTATTTTAAGGAAGGGATAATTACAATCCCGTAATTATCTAAATTTATCTATAGAGAATATTAAGAAAATATATTCTCTAACATTGATGAACTTGTTTCATATACTATTTACTAATAAACGTTCTGATTAAGAAAAGGTGAAAAAAAATTATGATTGGTTGGTTTGAGTTTGCAAGGTTTGCATAAATTAGGGTGGTTTGCAATTGAAAACACCCCTATATATGTATACATGTATATATGTATAGAGGGAGGTTCATTTGTTAACCCAAGATTTTGTATTAACTTTGTTAACCCTTTTCAACCAATAGGAAATCACTTTCAAGTGTGGTTTCAAATGTATGTCCAATAATTAAATAGGGGTATAAATGGAATTTTCTTATGTAACATGTATTTATTGGGGAATTACATTTCTCATAGTTTCCTTGATTCTAGTCATAGTTTTAATTGATAAATTTTTTATAAGATTTAGCATCAAATAAGTGATTATCAAAATATTGTTTCATCATGAACATACACAATAACATTATGAATCACAGTTTTTGTAACGATGAAAAGGAGAGAGTCGACGTAGAGGACAATGTCGATGGAGGAGCTGATGTGTATGATTGTTCGTCATTATAACTACATCGATGGATATACTTGATGGATCACAACTCAATCCCAATGAATAATGATAACTACATCGATAGATATACCAACCATGATCATCTACGAAACCAAGCATCTGTCATGAACATATATGAAATTGTATTAGTGGTGTGAGTTGAAGATATGTGAACAATAATAAAAGGGGGTTAAACTTTCTTGGGGTTGTATGTGTTCATTAGTTCACACACTGACAATATTGGGTGCATTGTAGTTGTGATGATTTTTTCATTACTGTTCAATATACCAACCACGAACAAATGCGAAACCAACCCTGTGTCCGTTTACATAAATGGGTTCGTCAGTTATGTTTACCAACCATGAACAACAATGAAACCAACCATGTGTCATGAACACATGTGAAATAAAATTAGTGGTGCGAGATGAAGACATATGAACAATTATAAAAGGGGGTTAAAAGTTCATGAGGTTGTATGGGTTCATCAGTTCACAAACCGACTATATTTGGTTCATTGGTGGTGTGAGAAATTTTTTCATAAGTGTTCAATATACCAACCATGTGTTCTCTTACTTGAATATAAATGAACATTTATGAAAGCAAAAAACATAAGACATGCAATCCATTAAATGGGGAGTATGTTAGGGGGGGTACAAAGGGTAAAAGAAATTGATTTTTCTCAAATGCCCGTAAACATCCTTGTTCAATACATTTATTACTCAAACATCCCATTTTATAATTAATTTTTTTGGTATGGTTCATCTCAACCGTTCGTGTTAAGATCAACGGCTGATAATTGGATTAACAAGGTTAGTACAATAAATTGAGTTAACAAAATAACTCAACCCTGTATATATACGTCTATGTATATATATATATATATATATATATATATATATATATATATATATATATATATATATATATATATATTACCCAGCCCTCTAAAGGATTGGAATTAGCGATCGCCTCTTCACAGGCATCGATTGAGAACTTCGTGGTACGCTCCACCACAAGTGTTGAACCCTCTTAACCAACCACTTCAACGCCTCAGTACGTTGAAGCTTCACTAGTCTCTTCACCAACAACTTCAGTGTCTCGAAGCACTAAAGAGGTCGTTCTCGGCAATGCCAGTGTCGAACCCGTCACCACATTCTCAACCGCTGCTTCTTCTCCTCCAATTTTGGTCTACTCCACCATTGCAACAACATTCTCTCTCGCTGACACACAGACTGCCATGCTCTCCAGCTTCATGCAGCAAAACACAACAGGACCTGAAAGTGTCTCTATTCCCTCCCTGGTGAATGACATGGAATACTTTGGTGGAAGTGGAGATTTTGATACTTTCTCCAACCCTTCAGGTATCCTAACCAAACCAACTTCTTTATCTCAACCCATTTCCTCTTTTGGGCTTTCCTTAGCTCAAAATCTTCTTTCTTTTACAGGTCCTAACTTTGGCACCATCACGACATCCCTCAATAATGTCAGTGATAAAGTGGACTCGCTCTCCACCAACCTCTCAAACAACAACACAGTCGTCAACAATGCTGGCGAAACGCTGAAGACAATCTCCACTTCTCATGCCAGCAAGGCCGACACTACTGACTTCTCAAAGCTACAAGAGGGGGTGAAGAATAATTCGAGCTCCATTCAGGCCCTCTCCACAAACTTCACGAGCCTCAACAGTGAGGTGGGAACCCTGAAAGAAAATGTCTCCACACTCAGAAGTCAGGTTAGTAATTTATCTTCTAAAGTTGACAACTCATGCAACCTTCTTTCTCAAATCATGTACAGCCTGAATGCGCCTACGGTTCCCCTCCCCTACTTTACTCCAGCAGATTGCTCCAAGATGGAGATGCAACGGATTTCATTATCCAAGCTACATCAGCGATCTCTGGTCTTGAAGCCAGGGTGAATTCCTTAGAGGCAAACCATACCTCTGCCTCAGCAGAACCAGTCCACAAAGACAGGTCTGCTAAGGTTGTTGCTACTGCTGCTGCCTCCAAAGCTGACGCTCTTGAACTCTCCCCCCATTTGGATGATGACAAAGAGGGGGAGAAGACTGACAAAGAAGACCTTCCCCAACAAGTTGAGGGGGAGATGAGCAAAGACCCTTCCCTTGCTGAGGGGGAGGGAACCGCTGAAGAACCCTCTCATTCTGAGGGGGAGAAAGGCGAATACGAAAAGTAACCCACTCCTCCTTCCTCTCCATTGTTCGCAATCGATATTCCCTCTGAAGAAGAGGATGAAGAGGAAGAAGAAGAGGAAGTGGAAATCAGTGATGAAGAACCCTCGTCAAACCCTGGTGGCAAATACATTGATGCCATCAGGGTCCCTGAACCCAAAGGAGTCGTTCTTAAAGAAGCAGGGGAGACGACCAAGAAGTATCCAGCTAAGAAAGCTTCCCAGGGCAAGCACAAGGAAATTATCGCTGAAGAGAATTTGGAAATTATGATGCCAACTTCTCAGGTATGTGTTTCTCTCATCCTTTACACTGCTTCTATCCTCCACCCTTACTCTACTTCTATTCTCCATCACCTCAAACCCATAAACACTTAGCCATTTTTTCTATCTTCTTCTCACCCTCAAAAGATCTAACTCTTTGATCTTTTGTTCAGCTAGTCCTCTCCCCTGCTTGAGGATATCACTGAAGCTCCTCAACAACAACAAATAATCCTAGCTGCTCTAGCTGATGCCAACCCAATAATACCAGTCTCAGTGAATGAGACTGATGATCAGGAAGAAGAAGTAGAAGAAGAGATGCTCTCGCATCCAATTAGACCCTCTCGACCACCTCAATGGCCAAGGGATGAGGTTCAAAGAAGAGCAGCGATGATTTAACAGCTAGAAGCTCAGCGCTTAAAAGTCACTCCTCTAGCCGGCCTTACCTTCTTGTCACCTGAAGAGATTGAAGAATCGATCCAGGATGAAAAACAACTTGCTGAAAATCAAAGGGTCGCTCTAAAAGATAAATAATTCGCCCTCTTAGTTGCTCAGCAATCAACCAAGGATCAGAAGTTGAAAAAATTCCCTCTGATGGTTCAAGAAACTTTACTGAAGGAAGTTGGTAAGGAAAGTCAAAAGAAGGCAAAAGTCAGTGCTACCATTCTGAGTTGGTGCAAGAAGAAGGTTGATTTCAGATACCATCCTAGCAGGATTGTAAATGTCAACCTGAAGGGAAGAACGGTCAAAGGTGTTCCAATTGTAGACATCACGGTGTTCAGGGAGAATGGAGAAATCAAGACTTGTTACTTTTCAAAGCTCGAAGGTTTTGGTTTGGACGAATTGTTGGAAATAAGGGCTCTCATTCAGCGTTCAAGATCCACTTTCAACTCTTATGTCGAGAAGTTTTTAAGCAAACTAATCGACAGAGTCTCTTTAGTGATCGATTTGCCTCCTCCTCCAACACTCAACCAAAGACATGCGTCTGCAAAGAAGAAGAAACGTGCATCCTCCTCCTCGGGGCCTGATATCCGAAATGAAACAGGGATTGAATTCTCTAGGGAAGCAGTGCTCGGTCCCCCACCTAATCTCTCAGCCCTCAACCTCTCGCTGCCACCAGATGAAACTTTCAAACCTGAACGAGTGGTTAGTGAGCCCCTAGGAATACTCTTCCTTGACTGGAATGGTAGGAAGTGCTTTCAACGCTTCTCAGAATTGCCTATCACTACAGTGAATAGCCTCAGAGACCTTGTCTATTGGTGTGACTTAACAAGACTTGGAGTCTTCCTGAAGCCTCAAGTACTGAACAAAGCCAAGTTAAGAAGGCAACAGGGAGAAAAGGTCCCTGACTGGATGATCCCAACGACAAATACCTTTGACGAACTACTCTTCAAAGATGAACCACTCTAGCTGAAAGAATCACTTTTGTAACTCTTCTATTTTATCAGTAAACCTTTGTACTTGTATTTATTTCATTGTACTTGTATTTTTTCAACTTCCTAGTAGTCTATTTTTACGAAGTAATGAGAAAATTCAATGAAGTACTTTACTCCATCAGTACTCAAAAGATCCCTGAAAACAGTAAATGGGACACGTATTTATGAGTCCTCTTTAACCTTATGTTTTTAACTTAGCAATTTTCTTATGTTGCTTTGTCATCATTAAATAGGGGGACATTGTTGATCCAAACCCTTCATTGATTTGATGATGACTCTTAGAATCACTTAGTGAAAATTATAAGTAAACATTATGTATTAATGGTTTGCCATCAGCGAAAGATACTAAGTATGTTCAGTATCGCTTATGGGAAACACCGCTCTTAAATTATTCCTCAGTGATAAATGTACATCAGCGACAACTAAGCCTGTTCAGTTTAGCTGATGATTACTGATTGATTATTTGTAAATGTTTGATTGTAATCCCTGAATACATGTTTCACGGCAAAAGGGTTCAACGCTTAATCGAAGACCAAGCTGGCGAACAAGTGACAAGTCTACTAATGATCTGATGCGGATATCAGTGAAACCAAGACTTATCCACAGCACGCGATGTTTCAAGTAGAAGACTTCAGCGAGAGCTGGCCTTTATTCAGACCTCCCTGAAGAAGATCAACTCAGTGATCGCTGATCATAAAGCCTGCACTAATTGAAACGTTTGTCTTATCTCCTTGCACACTTTTGTACAATTTTTCAGAAGGACATGCCTTTGTCCAGAATCGTACAAACCACTCTGCCAACTACACTTCATGCGGCCAAAAGCATGTTTGCAAAAGTCAAAATCATGCAACCAACCAAGTGCTGACACGTGTAAAGTGCTCCTGACATGCATTAAATGCAAGCAGTATAAATAGGAGGAATGCCTTCATTCTGAAGTAGGCTATTCCCTGAACATCTTTGTGCCTTAAGAAAATTATCCTTAGTTTTCTTAACTTCTTTCCTTTTTATTCTTAGTGCAAGAAATCTGTGTGATTCTCATAGTTTGTTTAGATTAGGTCTTGTACTTAATCTTGTTCCGCAACAAGCTGTAAATTGTTTGATTTATTCAATAAAACAATTTAGAAAGATAAATCTTTGTGTTTGTATTCAACCCCCCCCCTTCTACAAACTAATACTTGTATAACCCTTCGGGACCAACAGGGTATATGTGTTTACGTGCATATCTATATATATATATATATATATATACATATCTACAATAAAAACAATAAAAACAGGAGTTATCCATGATTCGTACATATGCAAGATAAATACACCTTACAACCGAAGTCGTATGAGGCTTTTTCTTTTACTTACCATGTCTATATTAGTTGAAACTATTAGGAAAAATTAACTCGTATAAGTGTTGCTGGTTTTTTCTGTTTCTAGGTCATAACGTAAATCTACCTTTTAATTTTGGAAGAGGACTACCATTGCCCTTCTATATCCTGATTCTTATATCCCCATGAGTTATGGTCCAAAACTTGGGAATATTGTCACTGCTGTCCACAGACCCAGTAAAGGGATTCTTCAAGGGAAAGAGCACCCATGGTGTCTACTAGGAGACCCCCTCCCCCGAGATAACTTAGATATGCAAAGGGTATTTAGAAAGCTTGCATGACACCACTTTCTTGTAATACAACTACAAATAAATAGCGGGTGAACTTTAGTGGTAAATTTGAAAAATGAAAGAAAGATGCAGAGAAGGAGCCTTTGTTTCTCACAACTTGTTGGAGTGGATTAACTATTCAAAATTAATCTTGAACACGAAATGAGTTCTGCAGTAGCATGCTGAACATAAACATGCTGCCTTGCAAAGCCTTCACGGGAATATCTAGGTTTGCAACTAGTGTGTCTAAAATCTGTTGTGATAAAAGTTGTTGTGCACGCTGTAAGTTCCCTTGATTGAAGACATTTGTGGGTTTGTACATATGTTTCAACCATCCACGTATCATCATATTTACCTGTTGATATATGCAAAACCCATGGGAAACTTGGTCCACTTTCCTTTACCTCGTTACCCTTACTTGACCCACCCACTTCATTTAACTTTGGAATTCTCCCTCTACATACAACCCTTATCCTACTAAGGTCGTTCTTCACCACCACAATTCCCTTCTAGTCTCAATGACATATTCATCCATCAATATTCTTATTCCTTCTTTACTACCAAAAACCTGGCCAACATAAAAGTTGACACACTTTTCAACTCCTATGTTAGCCCCCTTTTCCTTTCTTAGCTTCTTCAAATAATAAAACCTTTTGACCTCCAAATCAGATTCATCAGTGTTGCTTTCAAAATCTTCCAACTCCAACAATGCATAATCATGATCAATATTTACCTCTTCGTTAATTACACCATCATCCAATACATTTTGATCATCAAGTAAAAACGTATCACCATCACTCTCTTCATTTACCTCATTGTTTTGATGTCCAATTGTTTCATCAAACGGATTAGAGTCATCAAATAGATCAAAACCACCAACCTATTGATTTTTATCAACCCATTCTAGGTGTATCCTCGTATTTAGTTCTAGATTCAATTCACTAGGTAATTCCTCAATCACTTTGATATAAATCTCCATTATTTTGCATTGGGGAACATATTTTAAAAGATTCAACACGTCAAGATGGTTGCCTAATGCTTCTAGGCCGAAATCTAAGTCTTTCTCTGGAATTTTGAAGCGACTAAAGGTAGATGCATAATTTGTAATACCTATTTCTTTCATCATAGCTCTCAATTCTTGTACGGAAAACTCCTCGGTGTCAACTAAATCAACAAATTGATATTTACCATTTATGTACTCCCTACCGATACAAGTCGTGAAAACACCTCCATAATATATCTTTAATGTAATCAGCGTCGGATAATCATCTAGGGAAAAAAATCAATGCAAAACAAGTAAAAAAACTTGTGAATAAACTTAATGACTAAAACCAAATGAAAGAACATCTTGGTATGTTATGTGAAACCTATCATTTGAACAAAACCAATGAACACAACCCAATGCAACTTTTTAAAGTGGGGATGAATCATTCGAATAAAACCAATGAATAGGAACAAAGCCATGAGTTTTAGATGGACATATCATAAACTTCATGAATATGTTGCTCTGTTAAGTTGCTTCGAAGAAGCCACGATGTGTGCACCATTGAAGATCAGTTTGATGAATATTAGTGTTCGATGTATGGAAGAAGTCGTAGTTTTCAAGAAGAAGTCGTACTTTTCACGAAGAAGCCGCACATAAATTGCACGACAAAGATTAAGCATGACGCCACATGGGAAGGGTTTTTAGATGAATCCCATGAAACGTGTATAAATAGGTTTTTTGAAAATAGTTTTTCCTAAAAAAGGTTTTTTTAAATTATAATTTTTTTATGTTTTTAAATAAAAAAACTAAAAAGAAGATAGTGCCCATGACTTAACGGAGCAAACTGATAGTGGAGTTAGGGAAGGGACCCAATCCGAAACAAAAGTGAAACCACGATGACGATGGTCGTAATTAATTTGTTTGGGGAATCCAAAATTTTCAATAACCATAGGGACCAAATCTGTAATTTACTCTTAAGTTAAAAAGATAAAATTGGTTTATTGGGTTTGTATTTGATTTTATGAAATGAGAATACTCATATTTTATGAGAATGTGAGAACAATGAGCCTCCTTTAAACCCAAGGTAAAAGGGCGTCTGACCAATTTGAAACAAAAATAAATAGAAACATAGTTCAAATAAAAGGAATCCAAGGACCATATTCTTCTCCAATTTGAGTTTTACTCACATCTCGAATAAATTCAAGGACATATTCGAAGAAATTCCGACCGTTGATCGGAATATATCATAGAAATTATAATAAATGAAACTAAATCATTAAGGTTACTAATTTATTTATGTATTTATCAACAACTATTTGTTATCTTAATGATTTGTCTTTATCCTTTAAATGTTGCTAGTTTTATTGAAGACTACTTATGTCGATGACTCTGTTATCGATAATGATGTGATAATACTTTGATAAATCGAAGATTTTTTGTGATGTGATTTTATTGTGATAATGATGTGATTTTTATGTGATAATCCTATGATAATGATATGACTGTACTATGATAATCATGTGATAAATCGAAAACTAGTGATGATCACCCCCATGATCATCGGCTCTATATCTTCATTATATGATTTGTTGTTTTTCTTCTTCATTTTACCAAACATGCCTTCGATAATAAGTAATTATTTATTTAATACTTTTCCGTTGATCCTTATAAAATTTTGATTTAAGATTGATAAGCAAAGAATATATCTCAACCATCATATAAAATAATCTAATGTATGTGATTAAAAAGATGATATTATTTATTTATTGGAAGTTAGTAAAATATAACAAGATTTGAAATTAACAAAAAAAAACTATATTAAAAACGAGTTTTTTAATTTAACATCTATATAAAAATCACCCAAAAAATAAAATATTACTAAAACCTAATCTAGTTATTTAGGTTGGTCCAAATGGCATCCATTGCCACGGCCGTCAGAGTTGTACTGTAGACACAAATTTGGGAAATTGACTCAAATAGCCAAAGGACTATTGAAAATTGATCTTTTAGCCATATCTCTTCGGGGTATGCACAAATAGCCAATAGATCTGTACTCTGCACTCTTATGTCTGCACTCGCACTCCTAGGTCCACACTCGCACTCCTAGGACCTTGCTCAATCTGACAGATTTTTAAAAAAAAACAAATTTATAGTGCGGACCTAGGTCCGAAACTGCAGACCTGTCTTTCTAGGGGTAATAAGGGATTGACACGTATTTGATTGCGGTCAACACTCTTAGGGTCGGGTCAAATTGCGGACCCGTTGGCTATTTTGATAAACTGAAAGAGTGTATGACTAGGAAGTCAATCTTTCATTTAGGTTTGGCTATTTGAGTCAATTTCCCCACAAATTTGCCCCCCTCAAATCGCCACTCAGATCCCATCGCCCTACATTTACCCCCATAATATGACATTTGTTTTATTTTTGCCTCATCAACATTTATTTTCTTATCATAGGGAAATTGACTCAAATATCATTCTATACATCTAAATTGTTGTCAGGATCAAATCTTAACAAGACAATAAACAGTTAGAATTCAGAATTAAAGAATCTGCGGAAAAGAACTTTAATTCTCACAATCAAGAACAATGTAACAGAAAATTCACCACTTTGTGTATTCACTAAATCGACTCACAAGATTACAACCAAACCTCAATCTTGTTGAACAGGCTCAACAAGACGACTTCTACTTCTCTAGAAATAGGGTTCTTAAACCTTGAGGTTAATTCTCTCTGAAAACGATATCGAATTCTTTTTCACACGTATATCGTATTATTTTCTCTTCTTGTTTTTTTTCGTCTTCTTAATAGCTATCTATCAACAAATATATATACTGAATAATTACAAGATAACTATCAAAATAAGATTGATCTTCAGAATATTCTTTTAAGTATATCTTCAATCAATCCATCTTTATCTCCTTCAATCTCGCATTCCATGTTCTGATCCCAAGCAGTATTAACTTCATTCTTCTCAAGCAGTACTAATAATCTTTCAGCAGTAGTAATGTTTGATATGCCCAAACAGTACTAACAGTTTTCGTAAGACATCAGCAGTACTAACTTTTGATCAGCAGCATTAATGATATTCCAGCAGTAGTAATATACCAGCAGTATTAACTTGTTCAGCAGTATTAACCATGTACCAGCAGTAGTAACTTGTCTAGCAGTACTAATCATGTTCTTGCAGCATTAATGACTCAGCAGTACTAACCTTGAACTAGCAGTAGTATCTTTGTTCTGGCAGCACTAACATTGATCTGGCAGTAGTAATGTTGTTCTGGCAGTACTAACCATACTTAGCATATCTTCAGTTCCCAACAATTGTTCTTCTAGATATTACTTTTCTAGATTAATTCAAATATCACTATATCCATGATTATTAGGTCTATAATTTACGAATCTAGTTAAAAGACATAAAAATTAAATCTGATCAACTTTTCTTAATTTTTTTAATCCGCAATTGTAGACCCAGAACCACAATTTGCAGCCCAGGTAAAAAAAGTGACAAACGCTTGCCTCGTAAAAAGTGACACTTACCCCCTAAGAAGTGAGGTTATGTATTATTTTGGTAAAAAATTATAATCTCGATTGACGTAACAAAACCCACAACTAGACGAACTTACAACTTAAACATCAACGATCGAGACTTTTTTGTACACATTTAAACGTACATAAATATTCATAATGAATACTTTATTCGTCCTAGTTTAAGTGTCCACATTTCTATTTTAGTTTGTTTCAAAATAAGTGTCTACTTTCAAAAGTAACTTTTCACTTTCCTATTCTACCCTTAATTATGAGGTGAAGAAAGTTTCTCTCACTATTGTAAATGGTAAAAGTGTAATTTGGTTAATTAAAAAGTGTAATAATTACACGTTCCTAAAACTGTGTCATTTTCATCGTTGACATTTATTTTGGGACGGAGGGAGTATAACATATATATAGTCTTTCACGTAAAAACGGTTAAAACGAAAAAAAAAACTATATCAAGATCGATGTCATATCAAATAACCCAAAATTCTCGTTTTTTTATGTAACTTGTTTGATTAAAATATTATTAATTTTTAAAATAATTTATTTTGAATTTTAAGGGTGTAAAAAATCAAATAAGGTAGGTGTGAGATTGATATTAACTTCTTTTTTACCTATAATCACCTTAATTAACAATTTTAGTTAAAAATTCTACTTAATGTGAGTTGTTGGATCAATATAGATAGAGGGTCAAGATTAATCCTCGTGTTAACAATTGAAAATTGAGTTTGCATTTAAACTTTCCTATAATATATATATATATATATATATATATATATATATAGCCTTATGTTCAATAGAGAATTCCAAATATTTAGAGAAATAGAGAAGTGATATTGGTCATTTATTCGGTCAAGATCGGTTATAATTGGTCAAAAATTGCGGCTTTGACTGGTCAAAAATTGCGGCTTTGACTGGTCAAAAATTGCGGCTTTGACTGGTCAAAAGTTGCGGTTGCTCCAAAAATAGAAGGGAATTTCGTAACTTTTACAAAAAACACGGGCTGGGTTCATATATGAATCTGTGTGATTCACATATGAACTATACGTTCATATATGAACCTTTGTAATTCACATATGAACTCTTTATAACTAATTCATATATGAATCTTGTGATTCATATATGAACCTTTGTGTTTCATATATAAAACTAATTAATTGTAGGTTCATATATGAATCAGTTGAACCAATTAATTGATTCATATATGAATCTTTGTGTTCATATATGAACCTTTGTGATTCATATATGAATTTTTTTAACTAATTCATATATGAACCTTTGTGTTCATATATGAATCTTTGTGATTCATATATGAAATTTTTTTAACTACTTCTCATATGAACAAATTAACTGATTCATATATGAATCACAAAGGTTCATATATGAATCACAAAGGTTCATATATGAATTAGTTAAAAAGAGTTTATATGTGAATTACAAAGGTTCATATATGAACGTATAGTTCATATGTGAATCACACAGATTCATATATGAACTCAGCCCGTGTATTTTTTACGAAACTACCCTTCTATCTTGTGCAGAACACGCGAGTAATTAACCGCTGCTTCTCGGTCAAAGCCGCCGATCTTAACCGAATAAATGGCCAAGATCACTTCTCTATTTATCTAAGTATTTGGACTTCTCTATTGATCTCTTCCATATATATATATATATATATGCTCGTTAAAATATTTGTAATTTATTATTGGTTTCATAAATGGTAATTTGCAAATAAATAAAATATTCTTTAAATAAGAAGACCAAATATCATGAAAATGTAAGAAAATAAGGTTTAAATAAAATCCATTGAAAAAATCCAAAATATTCTTTTGAAGATGCATATGTAAACCGACGTTATAGATTATTCATATGGGTTCACATATGCATCTTCAAATTTATGTTTTTATGATTCACATATGGACCTCCCCTTAACATTACCTTTTTACATTCTCATGATATTTAACCTTCTTAACTGAACCTCCTAATATATACACTACAAAACAAATGTCTTTTACCCATAAAAGATTTCCATAACCGACGGATCAACCAGAAAATACCAACGATTCGGTAGAATCCGATGTTTTTCGAGAAACCTTCTTACGTTTCACCTTAACACTTATTCTCACACGATCATTCGTCTATACACAGATACACACACACATACACATATCACATGTGATTTACTACATGTCCTAAAGGACGCTGACGATTGGTCTTCACAACCAAGGTCGCGTGGAAACTCGCTTGTGTTATGCATGGTTATCGCGACCTTCAGGATGTGTTGTAAATCTCATGTGATTAACTATAGCATCCGATAACTCTCATTTGAGTGTTAATTTACACTTTTTTAGCGTGTCTTTTTATTCTCCTTTAGTGTATGTTTTCCCTTTATGTGTTCGTGTTTTCCCTTTTTATTTATTTTCGTTTGGAGTTGTTAAGGATAAAAGTTTGTGTTTTTTATTAGCGTATGTGTCACTTTTGGAACTGATGAGTCATTGTGGCCACAATTTCACCATTGTGGAAGACAGTTGTACCAAGAAATATTTGCTGCAGATTTTTACTACTAATTCGGTGAAATAAGGAGCAGGTTTGGACCAAAGTCAACTCTGAACTTTGCATGAAAGAGGAAGAAAAGAATACAAAAATAAAAAGACAAGCTTGAGGATGAGGACAAAGCATGAGAAGCCCCTTTCCTCCATCTCAAGTCACTTTCACCCCTTTTCTCCCCTTCTACTATAAAATGGGAGCTTGACATTTCATTTTAGACATCCTGGAATTTGATGAATCAACTGAGTAGTAGCAACATATTCTTGTATTTCATTTAGCTAGTTGTAATTTTATTTCTGCACTTTTACCTTCTATCCATCACTGTGGTACATTTTAGTTTGATGCAAATTTCAGTTTAAGTACTTCTTCTATTTCTTAATGTATTCTATTTTAATCAATAGCTAAACCCCCCTTAGGTGTGGGTAGGAGCTAAACCTGAGATGTAAAATGTAACACTTGGGTGTTCCCATACTTTGCTAACTTCTCGGTTTGGTCATTTAAGTTGAAGCTTTAACTCAAAGCGGACAAGTCGATCACTTGTGTGTGTTAATATTAGATCTTTGATCTAGAGATGGACGGATTCGAAATACGGCTTGAGTGATGCAAGGAGGTTCGAGAAAATCTTCAATAATCGCATAGAGATATGGGTTTCTGACATAATCAACACTATGGTTCAGATGTCGGTCGAGTTGGTGTGTCATATAGATATGCGTATCTCTCCAAACTAACAGAACTAAGATATTCGATCTACTTACTGAGGTTGGAAAACCGAAAGTTAGCATTTGTGGCCACTTTGTTGCGAGACCGTGGCCACATCCCACATAACGTAGCTTCGAGAGGAGGAAATCGTGTGGGGATATATTGTGACCAGTTTAGTCAACCATTTAAGTTACTATCATACTCTCCGGGAGAGCTTACACCCTTACCCGCTTTTTAGTACTTGTTATTTTAAAACATTAATATTCGCTCAAAAGCAACCAATTTTATAAACTTTAACTTTGCACCGGAAGTTCGGGGAAATCTTCGGTTCTTAGTTAGTCCAATCCGTGTTGATACGATTTGTGGTCCTTACCATTATATTACTTCCAAAGCGAACTCAATAGTTGGTGTACACTTGCATCACTATTGTGCCACACTTTACGTGTGAGTATTTTTGCTACCAAGTTTTTGGCGTCATTGCTAGGGATTGACATGATTTTACATCCTAAGATATTGATTACAACTCGTGCCCGAGTCACGAGTTTTCTTTAGCATATTTCCATGTTGTATGCGACGAATACACCACTATTTCACCCTTATGGAAAGTTTTAGTTGGGATGCCCCTTATTATAATACTTTCGATTATTGTTGGGAACAACATCCTAATTTTTATACAAATATTCAAGATGATGACACCTACACTTCACTTGCACCTCCCTACAAAGATTGGAATGACACGTATTTGAACAGATTTGACCAATAATGGGAGGGGCATGTTGATTATTCATGTGATTTTCAAGGGAGGAATCTTTATTATGCATTCCCATCCTTTGTTCCTAACTACCCTCCCCCCAAGAATTATTTTGAACATTCCGAGCCATCTTACTCTTTTGAAACTATTTACCAAAGCTTAATTGAAAGTCTTACAACTTTGGAAAATGTTACATCCTCTATTGATGCCTTGAGCACTAAAGATGAGACAACTAGTCGACGAGTTAAAAAATCAAACTCAATGCCCTTACCAAGTGACAACGAAAAATTAATATGCGACGGTAAGGATGAGCATGATGTTGAAAAAGAGTTAGAGATTTTCGAAGCAAAATCCGAGCACATGAGCAAGCCTTCTTTACTCCCTAGCAGTGAAGAGGTGCTTCAAGATACTAAAATTTCTAATGTAATGATTTTTGCTCATGTTGTGCTGTCTTCTTTTTTTGACTCTAGTGCTCCCACGGTGGTCATATATTGGACCGTGGGGATAATTTATTTCATCAAAAGCTCGAGATATTTGACTAGATCGTGTTATATAGGTGGTGGTGGTGTTGGAAGAGCCTTTAGTAAGGTGGATGTGGCTAGGGATAAGCATCGAAACTGGTACCCGCCTTTGGAACTGCTCCGGAACAGCTCCAGAACTGCTCCAGAACTGTTGGCTCCGGAACCGGAATCGATGTGATTGGTTCCGGTTTTCGTTCTTAAAAATACGTAACCGATAAGACTGGTTCGGTTCTGGTTCTCATTTTTTGGAACCGTTACCCGCTGGGTACTCGGTCCCGTTGGGTACCTAGAACCGGAACCAATGAGTACTCGCTAGTTTTAATAAAAAATATTTATAAATTTATTAGATAAATATTTAATAAAACTAAAATTGAATTAATAGATTTACCAATTCAAAGATCTTCTACACACAAAGCAAATCTTAAGTAAAAAGTTCTAATATGTTTGTTAGTGATTTGCAATAGACTTAAAATTGTATTTTTATTATATAAAATGTTAAAATTAAAATAAAAACAAATTGACACCGGGTACCCGGAACCGGCGGTTCCGGGACCGGTTACAAAATATAGAGAACCGATGTAAGCGATTCCGGTTCCGGTTCTTTCATTCTAGGAACTGCCGGTTCCGGTTCCATGAAATTTGACCGGGTACCCGGTTTTGTTCACCCCTAGATGTGGCTATTATCTTGAAACCATCCCACTTTTTGAAGATGCATACGTGGGATGGTGAATCACAACCTACCTAATCTGGTTACAACATTTTTTTCTCACTCTAAACTCTAATTGTATGTCTTTTATTTAATATTTTTGTGTATATTATATTTGAGTCTGTTATTTTTTTCCGACTAATATCAAACTTTTTGCCATAAAAAAGTAGAAAAATAAAAAAAGTCTTCTCATTGTACGTCCTTAATTAGATTTTTAGTCTCATAGTTTGAATAATCTTTCCACTACTATCAAATTTCTATAACTGGCAACCAATTCCCGGGTGTTCATATTGATTAAACTTGAACTTTAGAAATGACATAAGCCTTTTTTATAAATACTTAACCAATACATTCTTCTTTTGTTACCTTATCCAAGCCTTTTTGTTTTAATGGTCCCTTCACAATGAGGACATTGTATATTTGAAGTTTGGGGGAGGGAACACATGTGTTACAAAATAAAGTTTAGTCCTTCGAAAAATTGGAAGGAACAAAATGTGCCAACTATGTCACTATTGTCCACCCACAACGTGAAAAGAAAATTATGAATTTGGGTTGGAGTCATAGAAATAGTTGAGTTTGACATATGGGATAAAAAACAGGGAAATGTACATCAAATTTGCAAAGAAGATCTTTTTACGTCTAGCCCTAAAGAACAAATTTATGGGAAGATGGGAGATTTAAGAAGAGTGAGAAGTCGTAAACACTATCCTTTGAAAGCCCCATGGATCTAAGATTGCAAAGTCGATTATCATAAGATGGGTGAATTATAGCTTAGCCTATGGAAATTAGATTGCAAACAAAAGAAAGAATGGAAAGATTTGGAAATATATGGTATTTTAATCGAAATGATTCGAGATGGAAAAAAAAGAGGACGAAAAAAGTAAAAAAAAACAATGATCTTATCTATGACACTTAGTCTTCGTATATGTTTGAATCAATGTTAGTTTTTTTTTTAATTTTCCTTTTTTAGTTACTTAGGGACAAGTAACAAGATAAGTTTAGGGTCTGATAACTTTTGTTTTGAGTGTTATTTATACTTTGTTAGTGTGTATTTATTCCCTTTTAGTGTATGTTTTCCCTTTATGTGTTTGTGTTTGCCCTTTTATTTATTTAATTTCATTTGGAGTTGGTGAGGATTAAAGTTTGTGTTTTGATTAGTGTATGTATCGTTTTTGGAGCTGAAAAGTCATTGTGGCCACAATTTCACCACTGTGGCAGATAGCTACTCCAAAAATATTTTTTGCAGATTTTTACTACTAATTCGGTGAAATGAGGATTAAGTCTGGACCAAAGTCAACTCTGAACTTTGCATGAAATAAGAAGAAAAGAAGACAAAAAGAAAAAGACAAGCTTGTGGATGAGGACATAGCATAAGTTGCCCATTTCCTCCCTCTCAAGTCAGTTTCACCCCTTCCTTCATGTTCTACTAAAATGGGAGCTTGACATTTCACTTGAGGCATCCTGGAATTTGAAGAATCGGTTGAATAGTAGCAATATGGTTCTTATATTTCATTTAGCTAGTTGTAATTTTATTTTCTACACTCTTAGCATCTGTCCACCACTATGGTGAACTTGTGACCCTAGTGGTACGTTTTAGTTTAATGCATTTTCAATTTAAGTACTTATAACATATAAAATATAATAAAAAATAGATAAAAATATAAAAACGAGTGACCACTATCGGTTTCTAGATTTTGGTTTTTTTTCAAAAATAATTCCATTTTTCTAGTCATACATTCAAAACCCAATTATCGAGCTCGAGTCAGTAAACAAGTTAATCTATATCAAGTTTGAACCTATATACGAGTTTGCAAAGCTTGAATTTTTGGTATAATGTATAACTCAAATTTGTTATACGAGCGTTGAGCTTGAACATTGAAAATATTACAACTCTAGCCTTACTTTGAATAACTTATTCGAGCTTAATCTTTGTATTAGTTTTTAAAGCGGAGCTTGAGTAACTTGCTTCTCAGTTAGACTAATCTCGTTAATAATAACAATTAACAAAAAAATTAACAATTAGACATCAACTAACAAACTCTAACACGAACGATTAACAATCAAAACTATTAACAATAAACAATAAATATAATATAAAATAACAAAAAACTAACAACCCAAACATTTAAAAAACAACTTTCTTAGGAACCAAAAGTTGGATTAAATATTTTTGCGAGGTCAATGCCTTATTTTTTTGGGTGTCGAAATAATATTTATTTATAAAAGATAAATATAATAAAAAAGCAAAACAACTTTTAAAATTTTATGACGACCATTTCTACATAGCTCCGACCATAGATGGATGATTTTATCCTCACGTTCTCACTAGAATATCCATTGTTCTAGGAACCTACCCCCCCCCCCCCCCCAAAAAAAACACACACACACACACACATATAGGGAGTTTTAAATATAAACCACTGAAATCTTACAAACCAGATGTAACACCCGTATTTTTTAGGTAAGTACAATTTCAAGTTAGAGTAGAAATCGACCTCTTAAGAGAAATAGAGGAAATATAAATTTGGTGTTAAATCCTAGATTTTATAGTCTTGTTGGATGAAAAATTCAAATACGAGTCCAACAGTTATTTTTGAAGCAAAATCGAAGCTAAAACGAAGAACTTATAGCCAAAACAGTGTTCGGTACAATCTGTGCTATAGTGACAGCGACTGTGACACTGTCACAATCGCACGTAGGTGCCAGACTACATAAAATACGATTTTTAGCCACATTCTTCATTTCTTCATAACATTTGCATCCCAACTCCGATTTTGTTGATTCAAGTTGGTATGGCTTCATTTTTAGAGCTCCTAAAGGATAGACTAAGAGTATGGAAGTTTATTGGAGGATCCAAGAGTATTTGGTGGTGGTAAGCTACTCCTCTCTCTCGATTTTAAGTTAGGGTTTGATGTTTTTGACTCTTCTCCTTACATCTTTCATCTTTTGGTGTGATTTTGGTAGCTTTGTGGTATATGGAAACCTTGCGGGAGTGTGAGATCTAAGATCTAGAGAGAAACCCTTGAAGATATCAAGTCATCACT
Organism: Saussurea involucrata; assembly: GCA_033807775.1. Lineage (NCBI taxonomy): Eukaryota > Viridiplantae > Streptophyta > Magnoliopsida > Asterales > Asteraceae > Saussurea > Saussurea involucrata. The sequence continues at coordinate 48,826,807 of CM066317.1, read as the reverse complement.
AAAGGAGACTCTCATTTTGGAGTAAATCATAAATTTAGTCTAAATCTAGCAAGGTGCGTTCAAGTTGCTTTGTGAAAACTATGTACATGCCAAAATGTGTATTTTGATGTAAAAAAGTGTTTACTTAGTGATTTTCAATGTGTTGAGTATTTGACAAAGTTTTCATATTTGGTAAATTAAGTTGATAAATCTCACGAAATGCCTATATTTGGATTTAGATATTTTGATGAGTAAAACTCATAGATGTGTTCTTTTAGTGATTTATTGTACAAAGAGAGCCTATTTGATGATTTAAGCACTTTCAGTGTATTTGATTTTATAAACCATTTGGAAAATGTATGTTATAGTGTTATGAGTTCATTTGGAAAAATGGTTTGTCTCAACCAATGATGAGTTTTTGGGTTAATCGTCATATCTTTGAGGTACGTGTTTGCACAAACGCCGATTACATGTGTTTTATTGTTTTAATGACCTTTATTGATTGGGCAACTGAATTGTTAAGCCTTTGGCTCGTAATTGACTTAAATGAGTCTTAAGGACTTTAGTCCGATGTAAACTACTTGTTAGGACCATAAATGTCCTATAAAATATAAAGTGATATAAAGAAAAGAATAGCTTTATTATTGTTTGTAAAAGCCTCATAATTGATAAATGGGCTTAGTTTTGCTTAATGGGCCTTGGACTTTAGAAGATAAGCCCTAGGTATTTAAAGTGTGTTTAGAGGAAATTAGGTTAGAAAGAATTGATCAGATTAGTCGTGTGCCTAATTGTGTTTAGAGAGAGAGCTTTTCATTCCAACATTGTAACCTCTCTATATTCATTCAATAAACGATTATCAATTCGGTATATCATTGTTACTTGATCAAACTGGGATCTACAAGTGGTATCAGAGCAGAGGGACAAAGCTATCGATCCAAAAGGTATTAATTTTCCATCTGTGTTCATAGACATTTGAAAAAAGGCGTTGTGTTCATCTTATTTTTTTTGGGTTTTCGATTTGTGCAATCGTATTGAAATCGGTTTGTTCTAATCCATTCTATATTATCTTAAACTGATTTCTACAAATTTTCTGGGTCGAATTCGAAGTTTTTGGTCATCAATTGGTTGAAATTCGATACACTGTTTTTGAGCCCCTGTTTCAAAAAAATTCAAAATTTTCAAGGAATAGGTTGATTTTAGGGGCAAAATCGATTGGTGTTTGGTGTTTTTCGTGTTTTGGTTGTGCTAACAATCTTCAGGAATCAAAATCTACGAAGAAAAACCAAACCCAGATCCGTGTTCATCGCAATCGAAGTTTCAAGGTACGTTTTCCCGACGTTATATTTTCCCGACCTGTTTGAATCCGGGAACTGAAGTTTCCCGATTTGCATTATACCGGGTCCTTTAAATTCTCGATTCTGGTCTCCTTGAGTCCCGATCTCAATCCCACTTTATTTTACCGGGTTCGCACATCGGGTCCCGTAACGACCCAGGTTCCCAATCTAGACTACATACCGGTTCCTGATTAGGCTCCGGGTCCCGACGCTATCCGGATCTCAATCCGGTTCCAGTTCGTCCTGGGCTTCACACCGGGTTCTGGGTTTCGGTGATCCACCTTCCCAGGTTTAATACCGGGTTCCAGACTTTTCCTTTCCCGATTCCATCTCCCGGGTCCAACATCGGATCTCACCTGATCCCGGTTCTCAACTCTCGGGTTCCCCTGTCCCGGACCCTTAGTCCCGGAATTGTTACCCGACTCTACTTAGCGGGGGGCCCGTGCTAAGTCGCCGAAGGGGGACGTTTGTGGTATTCTGTGATACACTATCTACTTTAGATGGATATCTTTAAGTGTCTCACGATCATATTGTTTCAAGTAACAATGTCTTATCCAACTTACTTTGAGCTCAAAGAGAAAGTTTCTCATTTAGAAGCCCAAATCACTCACCTAGAAGTCGGTGCCAAAATCCAATACGACACTATTGGCAAGTTAGCGATTGAAAAGGCTGAACATAAGTGTGTTATAGAAAATTATCAATCTGAATGCTCAGACATTTCAAAAAGGGCCGACACCCTAGAGACCCAATTATCTGAATTAACAGAAAAGTTAAACAAGTCTCAGGAGGAGTACACTAAGATTGTTAATTTTCGGTCAAATGTTCAAAAGGAAAATACTGACTTGATAAACAAGCTTAAGAACCTCGAATACAAACTTTATAAACGAGGTCAATCACACCAAACCATTCATTTGAACAAACCGAAAGAATTCAAATACTATAACGCTCTTTGGGGACTAGGATATAACAATCCTTGTTACCTAAAGAAAATCGTATCTCGTGTTCCCACTCTTTATGAATTCAACTTTTTGGGACTAGATAAGCAATACCCGGAGTACAAGATTAAATGGACCAAATTGTCTCTAGAGGATGAGAAAAGGGAAACCCTTAAACGACAAACTGTATTCCTCTACCAAAAGTAGGGGAAAAGCCAGCGAATGTCAATCCTAACACAGAAGATGATCCACCCCGAAAGAACATCAATGTTCAGGTTTCTTCTGTTTATGAAAACCTTAATGCCACTTATTTGAAAAACAAAACACCTTACCTCTCAAATGATTATTTCGACATCTGTTCTCTTGCCAAAACCGTGGAAACTCCAGCTCCAGTTGAGGCGTTACCAGATGTAGGATCTTCTGATCAATCAGAGTTCAAACAATATGTTCCACCTCTGATTTTGGAAAATATTATTTTCCAACTCGAAGAATCAATTGTGAGGGACAAGGCTGCTCTTGATCTTGAAAGGACTGTTCTTTTATCAACCATTAACAAGCTTAATCAAAATAAAACCGAGACACTATCCGAATATGAAAGAACGACTCTTAAAACTGAGATTGCTAGACTAACGTCTAACCTGTCCGCCCTAGCGACAGAAGCTCTAATGGGAAGGGTGGATAAGGAGAACCCTATTGATACTCCAATGAATCCTACCACTCCTGATGCTATCTCGGTTGACCCGTCAACTACTTATTCAGATAGTTCCTCGTGCAAAGCCTTTCTAGGAGTGTCTCTTGACACCGATGAAAAGGATTTGAGTTTTCTAAATAAAGGTAAGGTGATTCAAACCGAATCGATACAAAAGAATATTTTCTCTGATTTTGACAACACTTTCGCGGTTGATCACTTCCAACCCTTTAATTGTCCCTCATCTGACTCGGATGAGGATTATCCATTTGATTCTGCACAACGGTTTTCTGAGTTTATGAATTCTACGGTTTGCCATGATGAATAAATTTCAAAAATTAACTTTGCTCCGAATCTTGTAAGTCATTTTCAAATTCTTGACAAAATACCCACACCGGTTAATTTTGAAAAGGGAGAATGTTCTAACTCCAAAAACGTTTATAAGACCATTTCTTCAAAATCTAAATCTAAAAGACGGTCAGAGAAACGCTAAAAAACCGGTATTTCTCACAAAAGACAATCTTATTACTCTAGTTCTTCTGACAGTGAGCTTAATGATTCTTCAGATAATCATGTTCTTAGAAAAGTAAAAATGGTTTGGAGAAAGAAATCAACTACAGAAGACAGTGATGGAAACAAGTCTCATAATTCTCGTGTAGTTGATACAAAGTCATTTATTTCCAAGACTGGTTCACCTACTCATGTTTACCCTATAGCTAATTTAATCAGTCTAAACCGAGCAAAGATCTGTTGCACTTATTGTGGAAAGAGTGACTTCGTACATCCAAGGTATGTGAACAACTGGTATGGTACCTATAGCATCCCCAATCCCCATTTTACAGTTAAGTCATCTAACCACCAAAGATCCATCAAGGCATGGATACCAAAATCTTTTTGATCTATTTTTGCAGGAATGTCATGTGTGATAAAATTCAGAATACTGGTTTCACATGACTGTATTCAAAGGTTATGCTATTTTTGAGGGGGAGTATCAGGTATTGGACACATACATGAATTTTTTGTGAATTTAAAGAACCGTGGTAATTTACTCTGAAAAACTTACTTGTGTTTGTTTTTTCTTCGATTCTAAATTCCAGAATCGCCACGTGTTATATTTTTTTGATTAAGTTATTTCCATGTCTCATATGTTTGTTGATTTTTCGATGGAAATACACTCGCTTGAAATCCTATTTGTTTTCAAAGTTCGTCACTTCTTGTTAATTATTCAATTCTTATCTGACACATTAATTGTGACTTGTTTTTCACAATTAAATTTTCTGATCAATTGTTTCATTTATTGCAAATATTGTGCTTACTGAGTCATTCTAGTTCGCGCTTGAATTTGTTCTTTGATATTCATTATCATGTTCATGACTTCTGAATAATTCAGTTCAGAACTCGTTCTTAAAAGATTGACTTCTAAACATTTTAGTTTAGAACTCGTTTTTAAATGTGTACTTCAATGTTTACTAAATTGTTTTATTTGGTGAATGAAAAAAAGTGTGAAATGAGTGATAGGATTTATTTTGTTTCTATGGTCTATCCAGAACCGGAAGGACCTACCCAAGAAACACATCTAATTATAGACAACAGTGAGAGGTCTAGCTTGATAGATGAGTTCGGAGTGAAAATAATTTGGTGAGGCTGTGACAGGACTTAAAAAAATTATTGGTCCTTACCAAACCGAGTCAGTTATCCGGGTAACCACACAATCCATTCATTCTCGTTCTTTGGAGATGAATATTGAAACAGACATGGACCCAGTGTCGATAACTCGTGTCACCCCACCTAGCCACTCAAGCATCTCACAAAAGATGCTTGTTTCATATATTCACGGAGGTTTAGCACGTAATCTATCTATTCCTCACTCGGAGGTCTTAGATATTGAAAAAGGAAGACATCAGCTCCGGTCTCCGAACTTCATATTCCTCACTGTGTCAATTGATTTTTAACTTGCGTCCCAGGTTAAATCAATTTTTGAGCCAAATCGATATGAATTATCTCTTTCACACATGCACGAGTCTTTGTGATTCCATTTGCATATCTTCGTGATATTGCCGGAACATTTTGAGAAGTAATTTTTAATATTTTACTTCAGTGGTAACTGGAAGTCCTATCAGAGATACCCCGATGCCAACTCTGAACATAGGCCACACAATTATTTTAATTGTTGTGATAACAGTTACTTTTGTGTTTCTGTGTTAGTTGATTACCCCATTTTGGTTTCTTAACATCTTATCTGGTCTTTTGTTACTCATCAGTGTAACCTTTGAAGTTACAGGATGCTCAGGATGCTCCTAATCATCATGAGAGGGAGATATGATACAAATTCAAATACACATATCATCATCATGAAGGGGAGAAACGTTATAAAAGTTCAATGCCTAGATTATCAAGTTGCGGGGAAGTAACTGTTTCCTGTTATGATATGTGCAGAAAAGATCACAAGTGCATGATTCTTCTATCCCTTACAAAGCAGTGTTCCCTACATGTTGTTTCCTCATTCGAGCATATTGGTTCAACAAGTTCTGAAGTTTTTCAAAGCCAATTCAACTCGTGGTTCAACTCGTGATACTATGAAGACTAAGAGCATATTTATTGATCCAAACCCTCAGTGATTTAATAATGACCCTCTCTTAAATACTTAGTGAAAATTGTAAGTAAACAATATGTATCAGAGTTTCACTATCGTTGATAAGTACTAAGACCTTACAGTACCGCTGATACGAATTCTCGCTCTTTAGATTAAACATTCAGCGAACACTGTTCACCATAATGCTCTGAGCCTGTTCAGTCCTTATGGTGATCGCTGATAAGTTAGTTGTTTACTTATGATCCCTGAAGACAAGTTTCACGTCAACATAGGTTCTACGCTGAAGTCGAAGATCAAGCTCAAGAACCAGCGACAAGTCTCCTAATAAACTGATGCGGATCAGCGAAGACTCAGATTTGTCCACTCAACGTGAAGTATCAAGTACAAGACTTCAGCTATCGCTGAACTTTGTCATTCGCTGATATAGAATGATAAAGCGTTGAATCAACGAAAGCTGATCATGAGTCCTCCATACAAAGTACTTTTGTCTTAACCACCCTTGCACGACTCCGTACGATATGTCAGAAAAGAACCTCCTTATTGTCTGAAATCATACAACCACTCTGATACTACACTGTTCAAACATGCGGCTTCTAAGGTTGTCTACCATCCGCCAAAGACTCCTCAAAGAAAATTGATTGCATCCTCTGTGACACTGATTTTGGCACCATAAAAATCACCCATGCCATTATCCGAAAAGCACTGAGCCTTCCTATCGCCACAAAAGAAAAACCCTTTGTTCCTCTCCCTAACCACAAGAAACATGCTGATAGGGAAGCCATCACTACATTCTTTGATGCAATGGGTTATGTATGGGAAACTGGAAGGGACAAGAAGCCTGAGAAGAAGCTGACCCTCATCAAGAAGTCAAAAATGCCAAGCGAGATGAACTTCATCTTCGCACACTTGATAAGCTGCATGACTGCAAAGACCGGCTCCTCTGATCAAGCCGCTCAACCTCAACAAGCAATGGGATATGCTTTGCTGAAAGGTCTCCATATTGACTGGGCTTCGATAATCTACGATGATCTTATACTCAGAGTAGACTCTGCCGCTGACCGACCACCATGGGTTCCATATCCAAGATTCCTCAGCGCTATCTTCCAAACAGGCCTGAAGGACAACTACCCACAAGAGGGTGACCTGAAACTCTCTCAGGTTGGCCCTAAGGTACTCGACTTCAAGCCAGTGGAAAATGAGGTACGTATCTCTACTCTCTTAACTCTTCTCAATCCTCCTTCTTCTACTTCTGCAGCTCACTCAGTGGACAAACCCACCGCTGATACCCCAGCTGCAACCTCCACTCCTTCTAGAAAAAGGAAACACTCATCTACCCAACTTGGTTCCAAAAGAACTAAGAAAACCAAGGAGCAACCCCAGCAATCTCAGGCTGAAGACTCCTCAGCTCATCTTGAAGAGCTAAAGGAAAGTTCAGTGGTAAGCTCTGCCACAGCTGAACAAGCCACCCATTCCATCCCAGCTTCAGCGTCTCTAAACGATGAAGTTATAAACTTGGAATCGACCCAACCTCCTTCAGTCTCTCTACAGACTGAAGAAGTGATTCTCAGCGGATCCAACGCTGAACCCCGCACCCAACCATCATTCTCAACCTTCGCTTCTCTCTCTACTCTATTGGACTCTAATCCAGTTTTCACCACGATCGCTGGAGCACCCGTCATTCCTCCAGAAGCTAAAGCTGATACTCTTCAAGGACTGATGGATGCATGACCTGCAGGAATGTCTATGCGTACACGCACTCTAGCTGACGACATTGAACTTTTCTCAGGACACAGAGGTTTTGACGAATTCACCAACCGTCCTACAGGTATACACCAACCCATATACACTGTAACTAAACCCAAAACTTCTGAGCTTTCCTTTGTTCACAAGTACTTATCTGTTACAGGTCCAAATTTGGGAGACATCAACGCCTATCTGAAGAACTTAGATACAAAGTTGAAAGGCCTCACCACTACTTTCTCAAACAACTCTTCAGCTGTAACAAACGCTGGAGAGAACCTAAACAAGCTGACAAAAGTGGTGGAACAGAAAGCCTCCAAAGGTGACTTTGCCAAAGTTCTTGCTGACATCTACACAGACTACACCTCTCTTAAAACAACAGTTCAAACCATGTCCAGCGAGTTCACTACGCTGAAGACATCGGTTGGAAATCTTCAGGGAGATATGTCTGCTGTAAAGACTGACGTGAGTTCTGTAAAGACTGACGTAAGTTCAATGAAGACAATGACGCAGCAGATCCTGAATAACATGACCGCCCCTGCCCCTGCACCTTCACATTTTACTCCGGCGGATCATGCTGAACTTTTCAAGATCACTCCTGCTATTACTGGCCTAGAAGACAGAGTAGCAGAGATTGAAAATTATAGTGGGGTCCCTGGCCAAGAAGACAGAACCAACACCATCTACTGAGTCATCACATTCCTCCTCCACTCATCATAAGGAAGGGGGGAAGAACTCTGAAGACCTTCCCCATGATGAATCTATCGAGGGGGAGAAGACTGAAGACCTTTCTCTTACTGAAGAGGGGAAGAAGACAAATCAAGAAACAACTGCTGAACCTCAGCGAGATGAAAACCCTGAGGGAATGGAGAAGCTTACCTCTGTATCTGAGGGGGAGCAACTCGAAGAAGCTGCTGAAGAATCTGAATCTGAAGCTGAAGATGAAGAAGTCGTCGACATCTCTGACGATGAACCATCATCCAGTGATAAGGGTGATGATGACGATGATGATGATGATGACTCCTTTATCGCAAAGCCTGCTCAGAGGACTACAACTCTTAAAAGGATCTTGATAAACGAACCTTCAGGGGAGCGGACCAAATCAAAGCCTTCAGCGTCTGAAGCTGACAAAGGCAAAAACAAAGGCCTCGCTGAAGAAGACAATCTGACGATCTTGCTTCCAAAGCCAGTTTGTCAGGTACACTAACTTCTATTCCTTTACACTGCATCCCTCCTCCATCCCTTCTCAATCACAATCCTTCAATCCATAAAACCTCTATACACTTAAACCCATTTCTTTTTCTCTGTTCTACCCAAGTTCTTATTCGTACGATCGATGTGTTTCAGCTAGTCCTCTCCCCTGTTTGAGGATATCGCTGAAGTTTCTACAGCTGCGACTTCACCAACAATAATCGCAGCTCCCAACGCTGAAGAAATAATCCCGGTCTTGGATTTGATCTCTGAGACTGATGAACCTGAAGAACAGCTGCTCTCTCACAAAAACAGACCTTCCTTGGCTCCTCAAAAGCTGAGTGAAGAGGATCAGAAAAAGAGATATGCAATGATCAAGAGATTCGAAGATCAGCGAATCATTCTGAAGCGTGATCAACTTCCTTCTATTCCTCCAAAGTTTAGACTTTCACAAAAGGAATACAAGGATCACCTCAGAGCTGAACGTCTAATCGCTGAAAGAAGGGAAGCTGAAGAAAAAGACAGAGAACTCGCCTTCCATCTTACTCAAGAATCAGTCGAAGACCCCAAGCTGAAACGAATTCCAATCGAAGTTCAACGTCAGCTATGGGAAGACGCCAAGAAGATCGTTGAAGAAAAGAGAACTGTTTCTCAATCTACTTTAATCTGGTGCAAAGAAAAGGTACACTTAAGATATCGACCTGCCAGAATCAACAAGGTACTTATCACTGGAAGATCAACCCTCAAAGTTTCAATCGCTGAAATCGAGATATTCAGAGAGAACGGACAGTACGAAAAATTCTATGCTGAAGCCATCACGAAGTACGGTCTCTCTGAATGGTTGGAGATCAGATTAGCCATCCAGAAGTCTCAATCTAAGTACAAGGATCATTTCAAAAAGCTGATAAATCGACAGATCGACTTAGTATCTTCTTGTGTGGATATTCCTCCTCCCCCTCCTCTCGCAAATCAGAAAAGAAGGGCCGCTGCAAAGAAAAAGTCTAAACCTTCAGACTCGGGTCCTCTTATACGGAACGAAACAGGTATTGGTTTTTCTCGTGCTGAAGTTCTTGGTCCAGAACCTGACCTTTCCACACTTGACACATCTCTTCCTCCTGGTGAGACTTTCATCCCTGGGAAAGTCATAAGCAAACCCTATGGGATATTCTTTATTGACTATGGTGGATGAAAACGTTTTCAACGTATCTCTGAACTACCCATCACTCCCATCGAACAGCTGAAATATCTCATCTATTGGTGTGAATTCAAACGAGACATTCAGGCACAGCATCTTAAACCCTTGATTTTTGAAGAAGCTCTGAACAAAAGGAATCAAGGAGTAAATGTCCCTGACTGGATGATTCCCACATCAAAGACCATTGATGAACTTCTCATTAAGGAAGAACCTCTATAAGCTGATAGGATCGCCTTATTCTTCTATTTTATCAGTTATTCTTTTGTACTTGTAATTTATTTCGCTTGTACTTATAATCTTTCCACTTCCCTTTGTAATCTGATACAAAGTTTAATGAAAGATTTCAGCGAAAGTACCTTACTCCCTCAGTACAGAAAAGATCCCAGAAAACAGTAAAAGGGACAAATATTTTATGAGTTCTTTTTATCCTTATGTTTTCATTAAATAGCAATTTTCTCTGTTGCTATGTCATAATCAAATAGGGGGTGATTGTTGATCCAAACCCTCAGTGATTTGATAATGACCCTCTCTTAAATACTTAGTGAAAATTGTAAGTAAACAATATGTATCAGAGTTTCACTATCGCTGATAAGTACTAAGACCTTACAGTACCGCTGATAGGAACTCTCGCTCTTTAGATTAAACATTCAGCGAACACTGTTCACCATAATGCTCTAAGTCTGTTCAGTCCTTATGGTGATCGCTGATAAGTTAGTTGTTTACTTATGATCCCTGAAGACAAGTTTCACGTCAACATAGGTTCTACGCTGAAGTCGAAGATCAAGCTGAAGAACCAGCGACAAGTCTCCTAATGAACTGATGCGGATCAGCGAAGACTCAGATTTGTCCACTCAACGTGAAGTATCAAGTACAAGACTTCAGCTATCGCTGAACTTTGTCATTCGCTGATATAGAATGATAAAGCGCTGAATCAACGAAAGCTGATCATGAAGTCCTCCGTACAAAGTACTTTTATCTTAACCACCCTTGCACGACTCCGTACGATATGTCAGAAAAGAACCTCCTTATTGTCTGAAATCATACAACCACTCTGATACTACACTGTTCAAACATGCGGCTTCTAAGGTTGTCTACAAAGGTCAATGACATACAACCAATGAGCTGCTGCCATGTGTAAAGTATAAACTGCCATGCATTAAATGCATGCAGTATATAAGAAGGACTCCAGCTTCATTTTTAAAGTACTCGAAAACTCTGGACGAGTCACTTGCTAACTCTGGTCAAGTCATCCTTCTTATCTTGAGATAGGTTATTATTAGTAATTTCCTTCTCTTTCTTAGTGCAAGAAAACTTAGTGTTCCAACTTGTTTAGATTTAGGTTTATCCTTATTCTTGTTCCGCAACAAGCTGTAAATTGTTAATGATTTATCAATAAACAATTTAGAAAAGTAAAATCTGTGTGTTTGTATTCAACCCCCCCCCCCCCTTTCTACAAACTTGTATAGCCCTTCGGGACCAACAATATTTCAAGGGGGAGCTTGGAAAGACATGAAGACAATCAACACTAAAGTGTTTCATAGATTCAAGAAGGAGAGAAGATCAAGACATGGAGATTCCAAGATCATATTTTTCTTTATATAACTTTAGGGGGAGATTGTTAGGACCATAAATGTCCTATAAAATAGAAAGTGATATAAAGAAAAGAATAGATTTATTATTGTTTGTAAAAGCCTCATAAATGATAAATGGGCTTAGTTTTGATTAATGGACCTTGGGCTTTAGGAGATAAGCCCTAGGTATTTAAAGTGTCTTTAGAAGAAATTAGGTTAGAGAGAATTGATCAGATTAGTCGTGCGCCTAATTGTGTTTAGAGAGAGCTTTTCATTCCAACATTGTAACCTCTCTATATTCATTCAATAAACGATTACCAATTCGGTATATCATTGTTACTTGATCAAACTGGGATCTACACTACTATATATGGAGTTTTTGAAATTATATGCATCTGAGACATATTTATATATTAATTACATGTTTTGAAGATGTTGGACATTCTTTTGGGAGTCATGTAATTTTAGACTATGATGCATTGGATCCAAAGGCATGTGAGTCGGTTTTATTTATATGGTCGAATGGGTATTGCGGGGTTGGACTCCGGGACTCATGTTTTGTGACCTTAAACTTTCTAAGTAGGTACTAAGAGGGATTGAGTCTGGAAGTGCTACCTTGGAGGTTGGCACTAGGATGTTCGTCGCTTGAGGTAATGCCTTGGAGGTAGTCCTTAAGTGTATCGGGCCTTGTAGTGGAATTACTAGGGAAGGACACTAAGGTCAACCGACTCTTGAGATGAAACTTGTTGAGGAGTCTAGGAACATTTGGACGTTTAGTTGCGAAATGTTATACGATTAACGTTGTACGAGTGACATACTTATGTGTTTCTTCCACTCTCAATGGATAAGGGTCTCCCCCGTTGTTGTTAAACATTATTTTCGAATATTGTAATATCCATGTTTTATTATTGTTTGGGTCTTTTGCAAGTAATTGCTACTGGTGACTTTAATATTGGACCCCCTCCACATATATTAAGGTTTGCATGAAGTAATTGTTGTCATGCTTTGATATTTGAGTTTTATCCTATTTATGTTTTGCGTGAGTAAAGAGTTTCGTTCTATATTTTCAGAGTATTTCTATTTAAGTGCTTTGACACGTATAATGGGATTTTTGGGAAGTACATCACCATTTATTCTAAACGTTTTGCATAATGGGAATCGTGATTTAAATTATATTCTTTCCATTTTATTGATTATATGATGATGAAAACTCTTGAACTCACTTGGCGTTGAGCCTAACCTTTTATTTTTCGGCATGTGCATCAGGTCCTTGTTTGGGAAATGGTACTAGAAATAATGTTAATAGTGGGGTGCTAGTTAGATGCACGAGAAGGATGTAGTCATTGAGTGATGTTTCCGCATTTTAAGATAGCGACCAATATGGAGTTTTAGTAACACCCGACCTTGATTTAGTCTTTGTATAAGAATTGAGTAAATAACTGTGAAGGTTAATTTTAGAATCTAATTCGAGGTATTTCAAACATTGATTTGTAAGAAGACATTCCATCCTTTATTCGGTGTATTATTGAAAATTTTAAATTAGTTGCTCTTTTCATATTTGAGGGTGTTACAAGTTGGTATCAGAGCATGTATTTGAGAGATTTAGGTGTTGATTTTGGATTCCTAGACTCAAACTAGCGTTTTTCTAAGTTGATGAAAGTGAGATTGTACGGTTAAGCACTTTATGATAAGATATTTTGAGATCAATAGGGTCATAAGGATCGTGAATCATAATGATGGTAGCAAGAATCTTCATGTATGGTACGTTCATAATTGCATCTGGACAGTGTTATGGTGAAATTACATGTTACATGTGTTTACTTGAATTGCCTTGATGTGATGGCTGATGGGGTAGTGAATGAGTTTCTAAGTGAGTAGTCGTTAGAAGAAATTAATGTTTATGTCCTTGTCACTTTGAGTGACAGTTAAGCATGATGAGTACATTAAGTTGACCATTTCGGGACAGAGTTATTGGTTGAATCAGAACCATAAGCTTATCGAATCGACCCTGTTTCGAAAAGAAGTTGTAAGGTTAACCGATTTTGGTTCCGGTTATTGCCTTAAGATGGTTGAACATTCGTATGTCGATAGTATGACCGGTGGACTTGATGAGTGTGGTTTTAAGACTTTGACCAATTCCATGCACGAGATTTGATTCTAAAATAAATTGCATAAATCGTATCATATTTTTCGGAAAATCAGCGTGCACGTTGTCCTACAAAAATTTTGGAAAGACATTTTAGCACGCACAATATTTTAAACCATGATGTTAAACACGCATAAAATTGTTGTATTGCATGTGGTTGCAAGCTTTGTGGAGATTCTATCTCATGTTGTCTTAGCAACCAAAAAGTGAAAATTTGAAAGAGCATGAACTTGATTTATTGTGTGAGTTTATATTTATTGAGAAAATTTATGATACTTTATTCATAACTTTGTTTTATGTGATTTGCTTTTGGAAACGAGAATTTTGGCACCATTTGATTATTTGGATGTCACTGAGTTTCGTTGAGTTTTATTGAGGTTTCTGTAAGTCTTTTTATTTTATGTTGCCTTGCGAGCATAGATGAAACTTTGAAATACGTATGCTTGATTTATTGTGTGAGTTAATTGATGAGTTTTATTGAGAATTTTATTCCATGCGAGTTTTGCTGAGGAATGTTACTCTATGTCGTATTGCAACCAAACAAAAATTGAGATTTTGATATCGTATGATTTCTCTTTTGAGTTTTGTGCTAATACATTTCTTTTCACACTATTTAACGTATGAATTGATTTATACTCATGGCGTGAGTAAATGTACAAGGGTACTATGTGGCTCATATTAATGTTTTATTTAGTGCATTTTGTTTGTTGTTGCCATTGTTATTGGTTCACACAAATACCTTATATTGATTCATTGGCATGCATGACATTATAGCCACTATTTTAGAACAAAGAGCATATTGTTTTTCCTGGAAGTTTGAAGTCGATCTAAAATATTTTACGTTTCGACCAAATTGCATATATATATATATATATATATCGTTTTGCTAAGATTTGAGAAATAAGTCGATGGATGCGGGTCTTCTGGTAAACTTTGTTCCATGTCATTATGTGATTCAAAAGAAAATTAACTCGAGTACACATAATCTTGTGAAGTTTTGTACAAATATTTTGTTGCATACTATTTTCGTGCACAAAATTTATTTTAAGTACATGACGTAAATAAATACACGTTAGGACCATAACGGTTCATTCGAAAAGTTTGTTGAACATACTTTCGTATTTTCATTATTAAGCTTTAATATTGAACAAATAGATTTCCAAATGATTTTATATGTGTGACAAGTGTGTCCATTTTGCACAACTACCGACTAAGCGGTGGTAGATTTTTACACGTACGATTAACTGTACTAAACATTTTTCATTTGAAAAGTCTTATAAAATTACAAATTGGCATATCTGTTGAGTCTTACACCTGAAACCTTGAACTCATTAGGACCTTAAAAGTAAGAAACTCTTGTGTAGGGTGAGGACGTATAAAGCCTTGACAGTGGAAGTATTGGATAGTCCAACTTGTGGGAGTATTGTAATCTGAGTGGTTCAGTTGAAAAGTCGATGTACTTTTGAGTGGATGAAGATTAGACTCGTCGAATCTTCTATTAACGTTTGTAGTGAGCCGTTCGTTTCGACAATCCTTGAATTGGTAGTTGGTCAATTATTTGCATAGGAGTTGTGTAGAACTCTTTGGTTCCCGTGTTAATATCCTTGGTTTGTTGTTGGTAGGTTCGATGAGTGAGTTTCGCGTGTGAGGCTCCGTTGTTGTTCGGGTCATAATATCAATGTTAAGTACCAACTTTTGGAGTATGAGGCCAAGAACTGTTAACGTACTTGGAGTGTTAACGTCAAATCTTAAAGGATATTTGTATCACGTGTGGTGATTTTGAGAAGCTTAGTTCGTGGTAAGTGACGATTAGTACTTGGTCGTATTATGGGAGTTGTATAATCGTTGGGTTTGAGAATAATCAACTCTTTATAGGGTTTATTTGTGCTTGCTGAGGTCTAAATGATAGTCCAATAGCAGAAACAATTGGGTTAAGAAATTTGTAGATTTCCGGTAGTGATCGTACCTTGGGTCAATTGGAGTACGAGTTCAGAGCATGTAGATCTGGACTGAGGCAGTTATTAAGAAACTTCATCAAGGAAAGGATGACGAACCTTCTATGGTGATATCTATTGGAGAGCCTGACTAATGTTGAGATTGACGTTAAGTGGAAACCTATTAGTTAGGAGACTTCGATTTATCAAGGCTAAATTACCGACGTGTTAGGGCGTAAGTCTGGTTGTAGTCAGATGTTGAATGCAAAAGAGGAGAGTATTACAACAAATATAAATTGATAAGGATATTTAAGAATGAAGTTACTTTGAGTAAGAGTGGTGGATTTGAGCGATTGGAGTTTAAGCCACTGTTGAGGTAGTATGGGTCATCTAATGTTGGGAGACAACCGAAGTCATATGGTTAGAATACTTTAGTAAAGTAGGTGTTCACTCTGATATAAGTGTAACGTATCAAACTTGATGTAGGACATGAGATCCAACTTGGAAATCAACATGGCAGGTTTGCCAGGCAATTATCAAGTACTGATTAAGGTCGAATTGAGTTAGAAACGCATCCTTGGAAAGAGAGTTAGTCGTTTTAGGAGAGTGACGATGGCTGAGAATCTATGTCATCTGATTATTACCCCTTTGGGATGGGTAAATGATAAGACATTTAACGGAGTGGAGCTCCGAAATGCATGGTGTCTTTGAACCATCTCTTGTTCTCCTCATGGTTATGGAGTGGAACTTCGAATTGAATGACTTTGATGTTCGGGCGGGGGGGGGGGTTTCTTGGGTCATGAGGTAGTTATTGCAAGAAATAACTAAGCTACTTTTCGGGATCGGGGAGATTCCAAAAGTGTTGACTGTAACATTTAAATGCTTGGTGTAAGAACTAGATTTCGAGGACGAAATCATTCTAAGGTTAGGAGGATTGTACACATAATGTTTGGGTAAGTACAATTTCAAGTTAGTGTAGAAATCGACCTCTTAAGAGAAATAGAGGAAATATAATTTTGGTCTTAAACCCTAGATTTTTCAGTCTTGTTGGATGGAGAATTAAAATACGAGTCTAATGGTTCTTTCCGGAGAAAAATCGGAGCTAATACGAAGAAGTTATGGCCAAAACAGTGTTCGGTACAATCTGTGCTATAGTGAAAGCGGTTGTGACACTGTCACAATCGCACGTGGGTGTCAGACTGCATAAAATCCGATTTTTAGCCTCATTCTTCATTTCTTCATAACTTTTGCATCCCAACTCCGATTTTGTTGATTCAAGTTGCAATGTATCGTTTTTTAGAGCTCCTCAAGGATAGACTATGAGTATAGAAGTTTATTGGAAGATCCAAGAGTATTTGGTGGTGGTAAGCTTCTCATCTCTCTCGATTTTAAGCTAGTGTTTGATGTTTTTGACTCTTCTCTTTACATCCTTCATCTTTTGGTGTGATTTTGGTAGCTTTGTCGTATAGGGAAACCTTGTGGGGGTGTGGGATCTAAGATCTAGAGAGAAACGCTTGAAGATTTCAAGTCATCGCCAAAGGAGACTCTCATTTTGGAGTAAATCCTAGATTTAGTCTAAATCTAGCAAGGTGAGTTCAAGGTGAGTTCAAGTTGCTTTGTGAAAACTATGTAAATGCCAAAATGTGTATTTTGATGTAAAAATGTGTTTACTTGGTAATTTACAGTGTGTTGAGTATTTGACAAAGTTTTCATATTTGGTAAATTAAGTTGGTAAATTAAGTTGATAAATCTCACGAAATGCCTATATTTGGATTTTACATATTTTGATGAGTAAAACTCAAAGATGTGTTCTTTTGGTGATTTATTGTATAAAGGGAGTCGATTTGATGATTTAAGCATTTTCGTTGTATTTGATTTTATAAACCATTTGGAAAAGGCATGTTATCGTGTTATGAGTTCATTTGGAAAATGGTTTGTCTCAACCAATGATGAGTTTTTGGGTTAATCATCATATCTTTGAGGTACGTGTTTGCACAAACGCCGATTAAATGGGTTTTATTGTTTTAATGACCTTTATTGATTGGTCAACTGAATTGTTGAGCCTTTGGCTCGTAATTGATTTAAATGAGTCTTGAGGACTTTAGTCCGATGTAAACTACTATATATTGAGTTTTTGAAACTATATGCATTTGAGACATATTTATATATTAATTACATGTTTTGAAGATGTTAGACATTCTTTTGGGAGTCATGTAATTTTAGACTATAATGCATTGGATCCATAGGCATGTGAGTCGGTCTTATTTATACGGTTGAATGGGTATTGTGGGGTTGGACTCCGGGACTCATGTTTTGTAACGTTAAACTTTCCAAGTAGGCACTAAGAGGGTTGTGTCTGGAAGTGCTACCTTGGAGGTAGGCACTAGGACCTTTGCCGCTTGAGGTAATGCCTTGGAGGTAGTCTTTAAGTGTGTCGGGCCTTGTAGTGGAATTCCTGGGGAAGGACACTAAGGTCAACCGACTCTTGAGGTGAAACTTGTTGAGGAGTGATAGGAACATTTGGACGTCTAATCGCGAAGTGTTATACGATTAACGTTGTACGAGTGACATACTTATGTGTTTTCTCCACTCTCAATGGATACGGGTCTCCCCCGTTGCTGGAGTGGGATCACTTTGTAACCAATGCTAACATCATACTTTAACTCCTCGCTATAGTAGACACCGATAAATTTAGCAGTTGGAAAGATGAGAGTCCCATTCTTGCTTCGAAAAGGTACAAAGGGCTTCTTGATAGTCATCAGGCATACCACATATGCCTTAATAAAGCCAAACAAGCTATCTAAGTTCTTGTCTTTCAGATTACCATTCGAGACGGGTACACCTCATCCTTCATTATAAATGGATAGAGTGAGTTTACATCAAAGAAGTATAGGTCATCCCCTCTTGGCATGTATGTATCTCCATATCCATATTTTATTATTGTTTGGGTCTTTTGCGAGTAATTGCTATTGGTGACTTTGGTATTGGACCCCCTCCACATATATTAAGGTTGGCATGAAGTAATTATTGCAATGCTTTGATATTTGAATTTTATCTCTTTTATGTTTCACGTGAGTAAAGGGTTTCGTTCCATATTTTCATATTTCTATTTAAGCGCTTTGACACGTATAATGAGATTTTTAGGAAAGACATCACCATTTATTCTAAACATTTTGCATAATGGGAATCGTGATTTAAATTATATTTTTCTGTTTTATTGATTATATGGTGATGAAAACTCTTGAACTCACTAGACGTTAAGCCTAACCTTTTATTTTTTGACATGTGCATTAGGTCCTTGTTGGGGAAATTGTACTAGCAATACCGTGAAGAGTGGGGTGCTAGTTACATGCACAAGAAGGATGTAACCATTGAGTGATGTTTCCGCATTTGAAGATAGCGGCCAATATGGAGTTTTAGTACGCACGACCTTGATTTAGTCTTTGTATAAGATTTTAGTAAATAATTGTGGAGGTTAATTTTAGAATTTAATTCAAGGTATTTCAAACATTGATTTGTAGGAAGAGATTCCATTCTTTATTCGGTGTATTATTGAAAATTTTAAATTAGTTGCTTTTTTTTTTAGATTTGAGAGTGTTACACCATATAAGTCAATATTAATTGTCTATCTAGCCTAATGAATATTTGGTTGCATAAAAATCTTAATTATTTTTTGATTTAAAACAATGATCATAATAAAATAAATTCTATCATTTTCCATAAGTATCTTGCTCGTAATAAATTAACTAAATATCACAATTGTTTCCAGATATAAGCACTAATAATAATTATTTGTATTTGATAACTCTTTATATGTGTGTATAACGATAACTATTTAAGAAAACACGAGAACGACCGTTAATGTACAAAATCATATTTGATTCACGTACAAAATCATCTATGATTCACGCGACTTTGTCTCGCGACTTAAGTCGCGCCCAAATTCGCCCGCATCCAACTATTAATGTAATATCAAATGTGATTTTGCACATGATCTGTTGTTCTCGTATTTTCTTAAATAGTTAGCGTTCTCGTTTGAACCTTCCTCTCTCTTTCTACGACTCTCTCTATATATAATTCTTAATTATATAACTTTATAAAGATATTTTTACGTTACCAATTTATATTAGAGCAAATTGTGATTTTGGTTCCCGTCATTTGTTAATAAGTATGATTTTCATCCTGTGGTTTAGAAATAACAATTTTTGTCTATATGATTTGCAGTTTATTTTATTATTGTCTCTGAACTAATTCTTATCTTTTAATTATAAGAGACCAAAACTGTAAATATTCATAAACCATAGAGACCGAACCAATAATAAATTATAAGGACGAAGATAACAATGAATAATAAACTATAGAGTGAAAAACCATAATTTCTAAATAATAAAAACAAAAATAGTAATTTTTAACAAACTAGAGGGACAAAAAACCGTAATCACTCTTTATATTATAAACATGGATATTATTATTTTTAGTTATATAATAATGAAAAGGTATTTATACGTCACCAATTTATTATAAATATGCATATCATTATATTATTTTAGTTTAAACCCATAAACTATCAAATAACAATCAAACTTTTAATATTTATTTGAGTAAATTACATGATTGGTCCCTGTTGTTTACATAAAATTGCACTGTGCGTCCCTAATTTGAAATAATTATGGAAAACGTCCTTATGGTTTACATTTTCACACGCTTTTGGTCCCTCTACCTTAACTCCGTTAGATGATTATGTTAAAATGGGTTAATTTTAAGGGTATTTTTGTCTTTTTATATTTTTTGTTTTCTATTAAAATTTTATCTGAAATAAACACTCAAGCTTAATTTTCTTCCCTTTCGACCATCATTTTTCCAACGCCCACCACCATCGTCCATCCCTTTCCGGCTGACTACACTCTCTCCTCCACCGTCTATATATACATACATATTACATATATCTATACCCATCACCACACACAAACACACTTAATTATTCATCCTCATCAGCAAAAACAAGAATCTCCACAAATGGCAGCTGCTTCATCTGCTACTCTTAAATCTATCATTTCATCTGGATTCCGACCTGCAACGGTCCAATAAACGACTCTTATACCTCCTTAAATTCCACTTTTTAAACAGTCCAAATTTATCCAACAATCCCACAACAAAATGGGTTCCATCTTCTTCATAATCATACCCCTTTTTTGTCTCCTGTTTTCCCCATCCAGTAAGTTCTTAATTCTTCATGATTCTGTGTTTTCAACCATTTTTTAGCTCATTTGATTTGATTATGTTGTTTGTTTGATGAATTTAGGTGCAGCGATTGCAGCGAAACCAGGTGTTAACTATGGCCAACTCGGAAACAACCTCCCATGGCTTCCTCTTCACCACCGTGACTGTTCCCTTCTCCGGTGGTGACTCGTTCCCTTCTCGGTGCCATCTCACCACCGTGACTGTTCCCTTATCTCAGATTGTTGTTTTCCAATCAACCCATAGAGAGAAATGAAACATGAAACCACACAGTAACAATGAGATTTCTCTAGAACAGTGATGAGTTTATGGATAAAAAGAGAGGAAAAAAAACAAATTGAAACTCCCTCGGTGTGTGTTTTTAAATGTGTTTTTGTGTGTGTAAGAAATACAGAATTGAGAACAAATGTAGCTTCTTCAAACTTCTTGTCTACGCGGTTTCTTCTTAGCCGACAAGAACTTCCTTCTGAGTCAAGGGCGCATCTTCGATTGTTGACTTCAAGAATGGTATCAGGGTCAAATGGTATATGTGTGAGAGTGAGATATTCAGGGGTGTAGTTATTGACCATAAAATTGCAGATTCGAACATAGAACACGCGTATATCGAACCAAGCTAATAATGGTTTGGAATACGGTTGATAATTAGGATACTTGATGATCTGAAGGTTGTTCTTCGTTGTTTCATTCGAATTTTCCATACTTCTAGAAGCTTAATTCGCATGGAAAAAACCTGTTTTGCAACATTCGAAGTTCAATGATTGAATCCACAGTTTTGTTTGAATAGTACAGAATTAAGAAACAGAAATTTAGGTGATTGAATTCAAGCATATGAAGATAACATAACCTGATAAACTACAAAGCCTAAAAAATCAGATGATGCCCACTTAAGAAATCTATGATTCTGATATGGGATTATATCAATAACTTACCCTTCAAGTCTCTCTCAATACCCACTTCGAAAATGATCAAATCGGATAGAAGCCTCAAGTGATTTCATTAATCGATTACAATCAAACACCCCACGAAATTGGTTTAGGTCTCCTCCTTTAGAACCCTAAAAAGATTCAAACTTTGCTGTTATAAATGAAATAAAACAGAGCCGCTGGAAAGATTGATTCGATATCTTTAAGACCCAGATGCACAAATATCTTTGTAACTGGAGGAGGAAGGCTGCCAGAAGGGGAGAAGACCGTCGAAGGGGGAAGACCGTCGGAAGGGGGAAGACTGCCGGAGGAGAAGAAGGTTATGTAATAATGTAAAATTACATTTTTGGTCCCTGTGGTTTTCTTAAAAGTTTGATTAAAATATGGAAAAGAGTAAAATGACTATAATGCCCTTCTAATTAACCTACTTAAGAAATCCATTTAACAGTGTTAGGATACAGGGACCAAAGGCGTGAGAAAATGTAAACCACGAGGATGTTTTTCATAATTATTTCAAATTAGGGATGTACAGTGTAATTTTGTGTAAACCACAAGGACCAATCATGTAATTTACTCTATTTGTTTTAAGAGTGAATTACACTTTTGGTCCCTCATGAATGCCCGGATTTCACTTTACGTCCCTCTAAAACTGAAAGTACACTTACAGTCTCTAAAACACAGTTTCGAAGCCCAAATTGGTCCTTCTCACTGACGCCGTCCATTTTGTTGCCGTTAGAGCTCCCATGTGCCCCTCACGTGAGGGGCATGTAACACCCCGACCTTTGGAAGGTATCGACATTTTAAGATAAATATGAAAATATGATTTTTGATTAAATCCTAGATTTTATAGTCTTGTTGGATGGAGAATTCAAATACGAACCCAACGGGCCTTTCCGGAGCAAAAACGGAGCAAAAACGAAGAAGTTATGGCCAAAACAACTTTCGGTACGACCTCGGCTAAAGTGACCAGCGAAAGTGACACTTGTGTCACTCTCGCCGGTTTTGTACCGAGAGCCATGGGACCACGACGAGAGTGCCCAGCGAAAGTGACACTTGTGTCACTCTCGCACGTCACTTTAGCCGTCGGGTACCTGGAGCTTAAAACGCGATTTTCACCCTTTCAACCCCATTTTTTCATTTCCCACTTCTCCCCCTTCATCGCTTTCTCTCCCAAACCGAAAACCCTTAGCCCCAAAGTCGATTTTGAGCCATTTAGCCACAAGATTCGAGATTTGCAAGTGATTTCTATATCTACCATGTTTTGGGAAAACAAATCTTGAAACCCTTTCACTTCATCTTCTTCACCCAAAGCTTTCTAGGGTTTCATCAAACCTTTTGTCCATTTTGAAGCGTTGGAGCTTGTGGTGTTTTGTTGATGATCTAGGTGCTTTGGTTGGTGGATTCAAGTTGTGGTTAAGGTAATCTTCTCTTATCTTCATCTATGGAAATTAGGGTTTTGGTATAAGTTGAGATCTTGATGTAAAAATGTTTTGGGAATGATTCTTTATGGTTGGATGTGAATATTTATGGTTGGAAACTTATGGATCTAGGTTTTTGGAAGATTTGGCTTGAGGATTCAAGTTTCTTCAAAAAAGCTCAAGTTTGGGGAAAATCTAGATTTAGCCTAAATCTAGCAAAGTGAGTTCAAGTTGATTTGTGAAAACGTTGTACATGCCAAAAATGTTACTTTTCAAGTGTTTGCGTGTTTTACATAAAATTATTAATTGTAGAGTTATTTGGTGAGTCTTGATCATTTGAAACATTTAACTTTATAAACATTGTAAAAATGCCCATATTTGGGATTTTTGAGTAATTTGATAAATGAAACATAAATGAAAATGTTTTGGTGATTTAATTGCATAAATGAAGGCTATTTGGTAAAAATGCATTTTTGTATTTGTTGAAAATATGCATAGTTTGTGTTTATGGGATGTTTGAAAATACCAACGTATGGGCTATTGGATTTTGGTCATTCCCAACCTTGCAAACATTTGGGAATTGAAAACCTTTTAATTTTGGAGAAAATAGGTATTTCAAGTATTTGGATGAGTAAATCTTGGGTGTTGATATGTTTAATGATTTATTTTACGAGTGTAAGTCTTTTGGTATAAATGCACCTTGATGGGTGTTTTGGAAAATGACTATCTAGAGTTGTGTGGAGTTGTTTATTTTTATGGAGCATGTTTCGCATAAACGTGGGGTATTTGTGTTTTATTTTGTTTTATGACTTTTAACAAGAAATCTTTGATTTTTTGAGTGTGTGTCTCGGTAATTGATTATGTTTGGTTTTGGGGACAATTGTCCAGTTTTGATAGCTCAACATAGTGCGTTGGACATAATTTATATGTATTTAAGAATTACATGTTTGGGATGCGCTAGTTCATCCGTTTGGAGTCATGTAATGTTTTAGACCTTATTTGCTATGGATCCATAGGCACCTGAGTTTTTATGTACAATGTTGGGACGCTAGTTTTCCACATTGTAGCACGGAATAGGCATCGGTTTCATGATAAGTAAGATGTGGGCCTATATGGTCGGGCATTGTCTCATGAGCAGTAAGATTTAATTCCAATGTGCTTTCTTGGATTTGGATAGCTCAATGTATAGACCTAGAGGGGTTGAAGTTGATACTCCACAAGTGTACGCTTTAAGTACCCGAGCTTGATATATCTTATGAATATAATCCAAGTGTTTGGTTTCATTACCATGAATGTGTGGCCTACTCTTCCGTTCCATCACATTCAATGGAATCGGGTCTCCCCCGTCACCAAAAGGTGTTGTGTTGAGTATGTATTCTTGTTCATGTTTTCGGTGACATTTTATATCTATATGGATTATTTTCTATAAATTGTGGGCAATGGATTATGCATCATCCTCGTTAGGATGTTTTGAGTAATGGAGTTTTATTCACGTTCATATTATTTGGGAATCTAACCTTTATCCACATTTTAAGTGTGTTTTGGTTTTGAGTATATATTTGGGAAACGCTTCGCATGAAAGTTTTCGACATAGAAATTGCGTGCGTTGGGAAAATGGGTTGTGTGCATGTTTATTACAAATCCTTTTTGGTAAATATTTTTTCAAAACCACATCCTTTTTTTTAACGAATTGTTCTATTGAGATGAAAACTCTTGAACTCACTAGGTGTTAGCCTAACCTTTTTATTTTGTCGGCATGTGCAACAGGTTCCGGTTGGGGATTAGTTCTAGTGACACTATGAAGAGTGAAGTGCTAAATGTATATTCAAGAGGTAGGTGACTTGATGAATTCTTCCGCGGTTTTGGGATT
Organism: Saussurea involucrata; assembly: GCA_033807775.1. Lineage (NCBI taxonomy): Eukaryota > Viridiplantae > Streptophyta > Magnoliopsida > Asterales > Asteraceae > Saussurea > Saussurea involucrata. The sequence goes on along the minus strand of CM066317.1, from coordinate 48,802,052 downwards.
AGCAACTTTGTTTTGGGTTGAGTAACACCCGACCTTTGTAGTCTTGGTGTATTGCTTAGGTTACGAAAAATGTTGAAGTTATTACGCTTTAAATTTTAAGGTGCTTTCAACGATGGTTCATAGTAAGAATTTTATGTTCAATGGTGTATTTTGTTGAAGTTTTTAATTAGTTGCTCTTTCCAGATTTGAGGGTGTTATAGGGCATTTTTTGTCTTTCTACCCTTTCCCTCTATTTCCTTTTCATTAATTAACGTACAGGACCAAACGACGATTCATTCCAAAGCTAACCTCAGTACACAACTTCATCATCATCTACATTCATCTTCAGCTACAATGATCACAAAGAATTGCAGACAATGGGACGAACTCAGTGGCAAATATGTTCTAGCACAGATGATATTGACTATCCAGAAATATATGGTATGTCACAAAATAACTTCACCATTGCATAGCTCAGATTAGAGCTAGAAATAGGTTTTTGGTTACTTTTCTTTGTTTGGATGTAAATTTCAGGTATTTATCCTACCCTAATCTCCCTGAAGATACATCATGGAGGGGTGTTCATAAAGAAATATGGAAGGGTGTATGTAAGGGGTAAAACACAGTTTGTAGACTTAGTAGATACTGATGAGTTCTATGTGCATGAGCTAAGTTCAAATGTTGCTGACATAGGTTACAAATACCCTGTGCCTCCTATGTATTATCACTTTAGAATTCCAGATATGGATTTAGATTATGGTCTCATGCCTTTAGGGAATGATGAAGATGTATTGAACTTCTTTAAATACTTTCCAAAATTTAACTTGCTGATGTTTTTATTGAGCATTGGAGGACCACCCTTAGATCATATTTTACCTCACCTAATGCTGCAAAAGTTATAATAGAGGAGCTTCCTAAAGATGTATCACCTGAACTGAATAGGAGACCAAAGAAGTTTAAGGGATCTTCTAGTTCTTGTAAGAAAAAAATATATCTTGGATGGGTTGAGAAGGATGTATCACATGATCAAACTCACACAGATGCTCACATAACAGGGGAAACTATGCTAGAGAAGGATGGTGTAGGAGTGAATGTGGTTGAAAGTGAGGGTCAACATGGATTAGATTTTGATCTTAACAACATTGACAAAGGTTTGGGAGTGAATGTGGTTGAAAGTGAGGGTCAACATGGATTAGATTTTGATCTTAACAACTTTGACAAAAGTGTGGGAGTGAATATGGATGAAACTGAGGCAGGGAATCAACATGGATTAGATTTTGATCTTAACAACATTGACATAAGTGATTATGACATGTTTGATGACTTTAATCCTTTTGAAGTTGCCAACAATGATGTGGGTAATGAAATCAACATGGGTGATCAAACTGGATTAGATGAATCTGTAGTAGATAAAGCTGGAGTAGGTGAAACTGGAGTAGGTGAAGCTGGAGTAGATGAAGGTGGAGTAGATGAAGACATGGACTGCAGTGATGGAGGTGGATCTGATGACGACATTCCCTTGAGTGATGAAGCTGGAGTAGATGATGTTGACAATGTTGACATGACAGAGTTTAGGAACAATGTTGGCTTAGATGAGGAGTTCTTGAATCCTTATGAAGATGGAGTGGTAAGTCCAGTCAGGGATGATGACCAAGCTTTTGCAGCAGACCTTGAGCAGTTTGATAGTCCATTGAGGGAGGATGATATTGTGGTTGATAGGAAAGGAGGACTCGGGAAGTTAAGGGAAAAAGGAACAAGAGAGGTAAGTGGGAGTGACAGTGGGTTTTATATTGGGCAAGTCTTTGGGACAAAACAGGGGATTAAAAAGGCAATTCAGATGCATGCTATTAACAGTAGAAGACAAATAAGCATTATCAAAAATGACAAAAAAAGGATTAGGGCAGTGTGCAAGGGAATAATGTCATCACTAGATGAAGACAAAGGTGAGAGTAGTAAAGGCAAAGAAGTGATGGAAAGTGGGAAGGGATGTCCATGGGTCCTACTAGTATCCAAAGGCCTATATGATGACACGTGGATGGTCAAGACTTATGTGGACACACATAAATGGCTACAGTCTAGGAAAATAAAAGCTTGTAGTGCCATTGGTTTATGCCATTGTTGAGGCTGAATCAACAAATTCATAGTGTTGGTTTCTAGAATACCTCAGAGATGACTTGGATTTGTGTCCTAATGCTAACTTCACATTTATCTCAGACAGACAGAAGGTATTTACCTTTCCATTGTGTTGGTTAATAAATTGTTTTGCTTTTTTACTAATGTTGTATATTACTAATTGCAGGGCATCCTTCCTGCAATCACAAAGGTTTTTCCATCTGCCGAGCACATGTACTGTCTTAGACACATCAGTGAGAAAATCAAACTTCAATGGAAGGGAAAGGTATTCAAAGATCAACTTTGGAAGTGTGCCACAACTACTACTGTGCCACATTTTGAACAAGCCATGACAGAGATGTACAACTTGAGTAAAGATGTACATAAATATTTGAGGGATATCCCACGTGAACATTGGAGCAGAGCACATTTCCTAGGTAATTCCTTGAACTTTTGTGCACATTTCACGTCAAAAGTTGGGCTTGATGGTAACAATGGTATCTATCATGTTTTCAGGTAGGTGTAAAAGTGATGTCCTCCTAAACAACATGTGTGAGGTATTTAACAAGCAATTGGTGGATGGGAGGGACAAACCCATCATCACAGCCTTAGAGTTCATTAGACAATACATGATGAAAAGGATGGCTAAAGTTCAGAATTTGATCAATGGTACTGATAGCCCCCTTACACCAACAACCACAAAGATGTTGAATGCAATCCAACAAGAAGCTTCTTAGTATACAGTGATATGGAATGGGGATGACATGTATGAGGTGAGTGGTCCCTGTTTTGACCAATGCATTGTTCATTTCCAACAAAATGGGGATGAAAGGTACTGTTCTTGTAGAAGGTGGGAATTGAATGGCCTTCCATGTAAGCATATTGTGGTTGTGATGTGGAATATGGAAAGCAATGGTGTTGCAGCTGGGAGATTTGAAGCATTGGTCAACAAGGCCTATTGGTTGGAAACTTGGAAGGAAATGTACAGGTTTAAACTCAAACCAATCAATGGAAGAATGATGTGGCCTAAGTCAGACTGTCCCACAACACTTACTCCATCAATTCATCATGCTCAGATAGGGAGGCCAAAAAAGAAGAGAAAGAGGACTGTGGAAGAGCTGAGTCAAGCTTCCCAAAAGGTACCAAGGTCTGGGCTGAGAAGCAGATGTACCAAATGCAAGCTTCAGGGCTACAATGCAAGGACATGTAAAGGGGGGCAGGCTAGTGGAAGTCAAGCATAGGTAATTTAAGATGTATAAAAACATCTGTGTTGTGCTTTCTTTTGGGAAACAATGTACCACTTTTTGTGTAGATGGTTTGGGACAATGATGGTATTTATCAACTGCTAGTTTATGTAATGGACAAATTGGGCTTGAATGTGCTTATTGGTCATTCAATGCCATTCACTTTTGGTCATATTTGGTATGAATGTGGTTTTTTTGTCATATTTCCTATTCACATTTTTTTGGTATGAATGTGTTTTTTTTGTCATATTTCTTAACACAGTATCATCTTAACACAATATCACATTAAATGGAGGGGTGCCATTTAATGAACCAAGAACAATTGAAGAGCAATTGAAGAACAATAAATGCAACACATTGTCATTTACTTAAAAAATAAAGTGTTTACATAAGTTGGCCACTTAAAATGTAGAAAAAACAACACTATCCAAGTTAAACAACAAAATAGCTTCCATCTTTGCCTCTGCTTCTAAAGTTCTTCAATTTTCCCTTCAAGCTTGTTCTTTGATCTCAAAAGCCCATTTATAATAGCCATACTAAAGAAACGACAATTCCATACCTAATATACAAATCAAACAAAAATCAAACAAAAATCAAACCAAATTAGCACAAAATCTGACCAATAACCAAAACAGAGTGAAAAACCTACATTTCTCGAACAACAGTTGAATCGGCGCCCTGGATTTTTTTCTGTCCACGATGTGCGAGTGATGGCAGGTAAACCACAGTTGCAGTAAACCATGGGTGGAAGTATGGGGCGAACCATTTTCAGTTTGGAGAGACAGAGTATGAAATAGAGAGAGAAGAGAGGTCTGATGGGAACGATGAAGATGATATGAACGTTGGGAGACGTTTATTAATGAAAAGGAAATAGAGGGAAAGGGTAGAAAGACAAAAATGCCCCTCACATGAGGGGCACATGGGAGCTCTAACAACAACAACATGGACAACGTCAGTGAGAGGGACCAGTTTGGGCTCCGAAACTGTGTTTTAAGGACTGTAAGTGTACTTTCAGCTTTGAAGGGACGAAAAGTGAAATCCAGGCATTTACGAGGGACAAAAAATGTAATTCAATATTTATTTTAATTATATGACTGAATGAAATGAAAGTAAACCTCCACCCTACCAAAATATAGAATAGTAAATAGAGTAAATTACTGTTTTGGTCCCTGAGGTATGGCAAAAATTACAAAAGTGGTCCCATTACTTCAGAAATTACCTTTTTGGTCCCCCACGTATGGACTTTGTTACGAAAATGGTCCTTATCACTGACGTCCGTCTAATTCAGGACGTTAACCCTCACCACGTGAGACGCACACGAGGGTATTTTTGTCAATACACTTTTCCTTTTTCCCTCTCTTTTAAAAACACCGATTAAAACCTGTTATACCCCCTCCCCCAACAACAACCTTCTTCTCCAATCTCCATTGAAGCTCTCAAGCTAAGAAAGACCATGGTGTTGTGTTACTGTGGTGCGTATACTATGATCCTAACTTCGTGGACAAATGCAAACCCAGGGCGAAGATTCTTCTCATGTTCCCGCCCTGTAAGTTTTTAGGGTATATGCCAAAATTACGAATTTATGTTTGTTCTCTCAAATCAATTTTTTACAGGGAAGCAATTGCCCCTTTATTGGTTGGGTTGATCCACCAATGTGTGCTCGATCCCAAGTGGTTATACCTGGTTTATTGAGGTCAAGAAACCTAATTGAAGAAAAATTGAGGGCACAAGTTGTGGAGGCTAGAAGAATGAAGAAGTTACTGTTAATCAGTTGGGTCATGTTTTTTTATCATCTTCCTTGTGTTTGTGTTTTGAGTAAATGTAACCATTTCCTTGTGTTTGTGTTTATGGATTTGTATTGTGTCCTGTTTTTTGCTGTCTGTAGTAAGTGGGATTTTTGCTCTCTGTAGTAAGTGGGAATGCCTTAAATGGTTATTGTAATCCTTTGGATTTTGTTGTCATTGAATGAAATAGCAGATTGATGTTGTTTGTAAACAATTTCCCTGTTTGTTGTAGTGTTGAATGAAATAGCAGATTGATGTTGTTTGTACAACAATTTCCCTGTTTGTTGTAGTGTTGAATGAAATAGCAGATTGATGTTGTTTGTACAACCAATTTCCCTGTAAATAACCAAAACTAGTTTGTACAACCAATTTCCCTGTAAACTAGTTTAAATTTTCATAACAATAAAACTACATTCAACAAAAGGAAGGTTTAACCATTACTTGAACCAAAGGAAGGTTTAACCATTACAAAAGGAAGGTACATAACCATTAATGCAACCACAAAACTAATGTTCATCCAACTAACAGCATATTACCAAGCTCGAGTGGTCTGTGATTGCTTTTCTTATGTCTTTCTTACTTCCAAACTGTTGACCAACATAAAACTGTATTGCCTTAACTTCATTAACCTTTCTATGTTTATGTAGTGCCATTTTCCTTCCACTTTCAAACTCAGACTCCTAACCACTCTCAAAATATTCCATGTCTATACATATATCCTCAAAATCTTCCATATCACCATCATCCATGTCATCATCACCCTTTTGTACTGTCTTGCCCTTATCAAGCTCTTCTTGTGCCTTGGCCCTATAAAGAGACTGCTCTTGTTGATGCACCTGTTCCTGCACCTGTTCCTGCTCTAAAATATCATCCTCAAACTGAATATACTCAGTGTAGTCAAACTCCACTCCCTCTATTGGTGTTTCAGAATCATATCCATCCTGGTCATTCAACCCAAACTCCACTGCCTCTGTATTGCCCTGCTCTTGATGGTCACCCTCATCTAGTTTATTTAAGTCAAAATCCATTACATCTGCATTGCCCTCAGAGAGTTGGGTGTTGTCAACAACCTCACCGTGTTGAGTGTTCTTCAATGTAACTTGATCAGGCTAACTCCATTCAATGCATAATTGTTTTTTAGCTGAGGTGGAAGAACACCCATCCTCAATTGCTCTTTTTCTTGTTATATTCATTTCTGGAGAGTTATTCTCTAAAATCTCCTCTATAACCAATTTCCTTTTACCAGGAGACCTTTCATATGTGTTCAGAGTAGTTCTACCATGTTCAATGTATAAGTCTATTATTTTAAACTTGTTTGTATATCCCACTAAGTTCAAAATATCTTGATCATTGCCCAAAGGTTCAAGGCCAAAGTCTAGGTCATCTTCTGGAATGCAAAAGTTATAATACATCCTGCCCTCAGGATCATAACCTAGCTTTACCATCATCAAGTCTATTTCATGCACACTAAGCTCATCAACATCTATTAAATCAACATAACTTACCTTACCAAGAATGTACTTCATTCCTGGACTTCTAGTAAATAACCCACCATGATGAATCTTCATCGAAATCAACCCTGGATAGTGTTCTGCAAACAAGAAGAAAACATGGTTTTTTTTGTAAAAACATAGCATCATTCAATCAGTAGGTTTGGTGAGAACTCAAAAAATAAACTTACCATATGGGTCCATTGGTTGGTTTGGTTGACGTATAATCCACATGTGTGCCATTGTTGCAATTTGTCGAGCAGAGCAGAAGTGAGAGGGAAGAAGAAGACCATACCAAGCTCGAGTGTAATAATGGAGATTGTAAAGGGTAACCAAGGGTTTTAATCGGTGTTTTTAAAAGAGAGGGAAAAAGGAAAAGTGTATTTGACAAAAATACCCTCGTGTGCGTCTCACGTGGTGAGGGTTAACGGCCTGAATTAGACGGACGTCAATGATAAGGACCATTTTCGTAACAAAGTCCATACGTGGGGGACCAAAAAGGTAATTTCTGAAGTAATGGGACCACTTTCGTAATTTTTGCCATACCTCAGGGACCAAAACAGTAATTTACTCTAGTAAAAAAGTGTAACTATTCTATATTTTGGTAATTTCAAATCTTTCCCAATAATGATTTTAATAACCTTCATTTTATTTCAAAGAGTATAATAATAATAATAAAAATAATAATATTTCTTTTAATAAAAACCAAAATATTGTATTCTTTATGACAAGTAAAAACGCGTAGATCTACCAGATACCTTCCTGTAGATAAAGCAGTCGGTGCGATTTACACTCTCCTGGATCTACTCCTCTCCATCCTCCCTCCCTCTATATTTCTTCCCCATCAGATTCTCAATCAACTCCACCCAATCTCTCTTTCTCTCTCTACAGTCTACTGTTTTTTTGCCATTTTCTGAAGCTCGTGATCTTCAAAGCTTAACACTTCATTCAGATCTCTAACAACAATCCCAAAGGTGAAGCCTTTTCTGCTCAAATATAAACTTTTGATATAAAGAATGTTGATTTTACTCAACTTCTTTGATAGATCACTTGCGTTGTATCCTGATCTACGTTTAGTTTGATTGGAATACTATAATGCTCTGATTTTAGTGTTTCAGACTTCATTGTAGGTCTAAAATTGATGGTTTTTGTCTTGTTTTAATATGTTTTTAGAGCTAAGATGTGGTAGATTGGGATATTTGCTTTAATTTGGTTACTGATCTAGTATTTTGTAGTCTAGTTGGGATGATTAGTGGTTAGAAGTTATGATCTGAGGCAATATTTTGGTCCTATAACATGTGTTAATGAAAAAGTCCACTTCCAATTTTGTAAATTCGAGCAATTACTGTCCAAATTTGGATATGAAATGAAGGTTTTGAACTTTTGGGTTCTAAGTATTGTTGAACTGCAATAGATTCTTGTGTTTCGGTGTCATACTCATATGTTGATCTACAATCAGAGTGAAATCTAGGTGTGTATGTTCTTGTGGTAGCTAGATCAATACAATAGTTGAAATTTGAATTGGATTAGATTCTCATAGTAGTTAAATCTTTAGTAGTTTTGGTTTGGTGTTTGCATGCATGTTTATGCACATATAGCAAGCACAACGAAATAATCTTACATAAATCTATCACTTTCAGTCGTCTCGTGTTCTCCTTTTACTCAGATCCAATAAATCCATTGACACTTGTATGTTTTTTTAGTAACCCCGGAGTAGATTTTGATCTTCAATTCTGGAAGTCCGAAGTCCAAAACTTATGAGTAGTTTTTTTTACATATTCACAATTGGCGTTCATGTTTGAAACTTTGTAGCTGAAACATTTCTATTCAAATTTTCTTTATAAGTTATGTATAAAGCATAGCATATTAATTATCGATAGATTTCATGGTAAAAGTAGCTCATTCGACTTGTAAAGCTCAAAAGTAGACTCTAGTTTGAGGAGGGACTCGTATGAATTGAGTATGTGTTATATAATTTTTACATGGAGAGGAAGTTTATTTAGGATATGCTCATATGCTGCTTACACACAGTTATATCATTTTGGGTTGTTGCATTTTAAGTGTAATAAAAAGTTAACTTTTCTTTGGCCCTACAGGTTTATACAGGAAACACAATTGTTTGAGGCATGGCTCAGGGAAAATATTCCCGGGTCGATGGGAGGAAATCATCTTGTTCCACAGCTACAATTGTGGTTGTTGTTGGAGTTTGTCTAATTGGGGTATGGATGTTCATGTCATCATCGGCTGCCCCTGGTCAGAATCTTGACCTGCCTGCTGCTGAATCAAGCCAAAAGGTGTCCACGAAATCATCATCTTCCCAATTTGAAGATAATTCTGGCGATCTTCCTGATGATGCAGTCAAGAATACTCCAAGTGAAGGTGATACCAATCCTGACGAGAAAGAATCTAACACAAATGATGCCGAAACAAACACAGGAGATGATTCTAGTTCAAGTGATGAAAAGTCAAATTCAGAGGACACAAACTCAAATTCTGATTCAAATGAAAGTGAGAAGAGTAATTCTGATTCAAATTCCGATACTAATGAAACAGAAAAGTCAGATGAGGCTAAAGACGAGAGCCAATCTGAAGAGAAGGTTGAGAAAGAAGAAGAAAAGCAAGCAGAAGAGAAGGTTGAGAAAGAAGAAGAAAAACAATCAGAAGAAAGCTCTAAGACCGAAGATCTTTCGGCTGCAACCCAATCTGAGATTCTAAAAGAATCAAACACTCAAAATGGGGCCTTTTCGACTCAAGCAGCTGAATCAGAAAGTGAAAAAAAGTCCCAAAAACCATCTTTATCGAAGAACCAAGAAGCCTACAATTGGAAGACTTGCAATGTGACAGCTGGCCCAGATTATATTCCTTGTCTCGACAATTATGAAGCCATTAGACACCTTCATGGTCGAAGCCACTATGAACACAGGGAAAGACACTGCCCAGCTGAGCCCCCTACATGCCTTGTCTCTCTTCCTGAAGGATATAAAACACCAATCAAGTGGCCTAGAAGCAGAGAACAGGTGATCTTTTATTATCTTTTTATCGAACCCTGTCTCAGAAAATGTGGTATAGTTTGATTTCTAATTACTTTCTAGATAAAAGATGGAAGGAGTTCGGTTTTGATGATATGTCCTTTTCCTTGCTAAGATGGCTTATTTCTGTGTTTTTCAGATATGGTACAGTAATGTCCCCCACACCAAGCTTGCGGCGGTCAAAGGACATCAGAATTGGGTCAAAGTGACCGGCGAGTACCTTTCCTTTCCTGGTGGAGGTACCCAATTCAAGAATGGAGCCCTTCACTACATCGACTTCATCCAAAACGTTAGTCTCATTATATGTTTGCTATTTGGTTCCAATATCTAATATTTGTACGTTATCCTAACAACCCTTTTTGAGTTTCTAATTGCATTTTGTATTTCCATAATTGCAGTCACTTCCTGATCTGGCATGGGGTAATAGGACACGAGTGATACTGGATGTTGGATGTGGAGTGGCTAGTTTTGGGGGATATCTTTTTGAGAGAGATGTGGTTGCATTGTCATTTGCTCCTAAGGATGAGCATGAAGCTCAAGTACAATTTGCACTTGAAAGGGGTATTCCTGCCATTTCAGCTGTTATGGGTACCCAGAGGCTACCCTTCCCAAGTAAGATCTTTGATGTTGTCCATTGTGCACGGTGCAGAGTCCCATGGCACATTGAAGGTGATACTTGTACTTCCCTTTTAATCATGTTTTCTTTATAACTATTTTCTTCTTCTTAATGACCTTGGGACACAGGATTTCATTAACGAAATATGTTCACAGGAGGCAAGCTTCTCTTAGAACTCAACCGTGTCTTACGACCTGGTGGCTACTTTGTGTGGTCTGCAACTCCAGTTTACCAAAATAAGCCCGAAGATGTGGAAATATGGGAAGGTATGAATTTGAAATTTCATTTTCTTTTATTCAAGCAAGGGTGTTCTCGTAATAATTACTAATGGGCAAACGAGTCAACTTGGATTGAAAACTTACTAAAAGAAGGAAGTGTAGATTTTAGGGACAACCCGAAAAGGAAAGGTGTTGCATTTTCAGAAGTATTAATTGTTTTTAACTCGATCTTGTGGCAGCCATGACTAAACTAACGAAGGCTATGTGCTGGGAATTGGTGGTGGTCAATAATGACAAATTGAACGAGGTCGGTGCAGCAATATACAGAAAGCCAACATCTAACGAATGCTACCAAAACAGACAACAAAATGATCCACCTCTATGTGAAAACAACGATGATCCAGATGCAGTATGGTAAGCCTTTTATGTTACCATGTTATATACGAAGATTATATTTAAAAAAGTATGGTTTCAAAAAAATACAAACAAGTGATTTTTTGCAACGTACACATGGGGTTTTCCTTTTTTCAACCGTTGCCAAAAAATTAAAAAAGAGGTAAATTCTGCATGCATCTTATCCCCCAACCCAACTTCTTCATGGGATTTACAGGGTCCATTTGATTTTGGTTCATGCCATATATGGTAATAATATTTGACACCGATATTCCCAGTAGATTCAAGTAACAATATAATCACAACATTATCTTGTATTGATTATAGAGAAATGTTATATGTAAGAATGAAGAACACTTTCTCTCTCTAGAAACTCTACAAGATTATAACAATGATGCTCTCTCTATATTTCTAGCTACAAGATTAAAGAACACAAAGCTATTTATACTTCCTACACTACAAAGCATATTAAACTCAAACTACAAACAATGACTTGTACTTTGACTTTCTTTGACTTTGACTTTATAATATTTGACTTCATCTTCATCTTTTAATCTTCATTATATTGTGATCTCACATACAATAACATGTGATCTAACAGATACGATTTGTGTATACAGGAATGTGCAACTTCAAGCATGCATGCACAGAGTCCCTACCGATGGATCCGTGCGTGGTGCAAAATGGCCGAAAAGGTGGCCAAAGAGGTTGGAGTCACCACCTTATTGGTTAAAGAGTAGTGAGGTTGGAGTTTATGGAAAACCAGCCCCGGAAGATTTCACTGCCGATTATGAAAACTGGAAACGTGTTGTCTCAAAGTCATACTTGAACGGATTAGGAATCGATTGGTCAACTGTCAGAAATGTCATGGATATGCGATCTATATATGGAGGGTAAGTAAGTCAATTCACATATAAGAGCATCTCCAACAGATTCTCAATAATTTTTATAAAATAGAGAAGCAAAAGTTAAAATCTCAAAAAAAACTACACTTTTAACTTTAACAGTTTCTCTATTTTGGAGATTTCAACATTAATTATACAGTAAATTACATTTTTAGTTCATGTGGTTTGTTGAAAATTTCTATTTCGTTCTTATGGTTTTGAAATTGCGATTTTCATCCCCATGGTTTATAATTTATCATCTTTTTTCGTCCTTATGATTTAAATTTTATTGCTAATTTCATCCCTATGGTTTACAATTCATTTCTATTTTAGTCCTCCATACTTAAAAGAAGTGCTTTGGCCTCACGGACGAAAATAGAAATGAATTGCAAACCATAGGGACGAAAACCGAAATTTCGAAACCACAAGGACAAAATCTGCAATTTTTAGCAAACCACAGGGACGAAAAACGTAATTTACTCTTAATTATATAATTAAAATATTTTATAAATTTAATTTTTTATATAAAATAATAATACATTCAACCTCTTTGGTGGAAACAATAAAAAAACCAATTCTCTTTTATTCATTTAATTTTAGGATAAATCAAATACCCCTTTCACTCTTTGAGGGTATTTATGGAAACAACCGCTCTACTCTTCGGGGTAGAGGTTTGGTCTGCATACATCATATCCCCTAAACCCCACCTCCGAGTGGGATATACTTGTTTGGTCTTTAGTGTTACTTCTGAAGTTTCTATACTTACGTTGTTTCTTTAACAAATACTTTTAGATTTGCTGCTGCATTGAAGGATCTGAAGGTTTGGGTGATGAACGTTGTACCTCTTGATTCGCCGGATACCCTTCCAATTATATACGAACGTGGACTTTTTGGTCTTTATCATAATTGGTGTGAATCATTCAGCACTTACCCACGATCATATGATCTTCTTCACGCGGATCATCTTTTCTCTGATGTCAAGAAAAGGTAATGTATCATATCATCTGCTTCACATATAGTTATTAACTTTTTCAACCATCATATAATGTTAAATGTCACAAATAGAAATTTGTTCTTGTGGAAATGCAAAAACAAAGTACTAGCTTACCACTTAATAGTTCCATTAAGAGGCAACCTCTGAATCGCTAAGATGTGAATCTTTATTTGGCAAAAAAGTCTGCCTCTTAATGGTACTAAAACCCTCTGAATGATTTTATATCTTGGGTCTTCCTTAACCATTCAGCGCCCTGAGTTCATTATGAACAATTACCAAACAACCATAGTTCATTTTGCACTATATCATAAGAGCATCTTAATGATTATGACCACTTAATCATCCTGCACCAAACCATTCAGCAACTGCCAAACAGCCCCTGAGATACAAGTAGAACAGTTGTTTCCGCAAATACCCCTGACTTTTCCAAAAGTATCAGCGAGAAGGAAAAAAGAACCAGATTTTTTCTTCCGAAAGCCCATAAATATCGATCTTTTCTGGTGGGATTAAAAATTAAAAATTGAAAGATTATTTTCTTGTGACAGGTGCAAGTTACAATCGTTAATGGCAGAAGTTGATAGGATCTTGAGACCAGAAGGCAAATTGATCGTTCGTGATAATGTTGAGACAATTGCTGAGGTGGAAAAGATGGCAAAATCTTTGCATTGGAAGGTTCGATTGAGTTACAACAAGGACAACGAGGGGATGTTATGTGTCGAGAAAACGTTTTGGCGTCCTACGGAGGTAGAAACAGTAGCGTATGCCATCGAATAGAAGTCGCTCTTTCTGTGTCTCTAGATTCCTGAAAAAAGGGGTATTCTTTATCTGTGTTTCATTTATAAATTTAATTGCAACTGTAATATGTTTAGCCACGTATAATTGTCGTTTTGATATGTTCATGTAACGATTTTGAACTTTTGTCGGCTTTACTGGTATCGGGTTAGAACACTTTTACTGTAAAAGTACGACATATTTATCATATGTAGCAATGAAATTAAATTATACAGCTTGAAAGTTATAAAGTTTGAGATCTTGTTTTTTAGCTTTTTTTTTATTTCTTGTTGGGATATGCTGAATCCAAGGATTCCATATCCTCGAATGGTGATTTTTTTATAATAATGGGTGTAAAAGTCAGTTTCTCTGCATCTTGATGATATGAATGAGGGGTAATACAATGAGATACCTGTAACTTGTTTTGTAGGAAGTTCAAGCATCTGTGTATTATTTTGATGGGATACTCAACAGTTGTGTTTTTCATATATATATATATATATATATATATATATATATATATATATATATATATATATATATATATATATATATATATAGGTTGTTTGGGGTAAAATACGATATATAAAAAAAGAGCAAGTTACATTTTTGGGGTAAAATAAGATATATAAAAAAAAAGAGTAAGTTACATTTTTGGTCCGTGTGCTTGCAACCTACTATCAAGTGTAGTCCCTATTTCAAACTAATTATAATTTTGGTCATTGTGGTTGTTATTTTTTTTCAATTTTGGTCATTGTGATTACTATTCTTTTTTCAATTTTGATCCCTATGACTAATTTATGTTAAAAAGTATGTTAACTAAAGGGTATTTTGGTCTTTTTATCATTCTTTTTATTTTTTCAATTTAAAATTAAATAAAATACTAAATTTTTATTATATTGTAAATTATTATAATTATTTTGTATAATATAATAGTTTTATATTACACACACATACATAGATATATAATAGTTTTATATTTAGTATATACACAAATAGATATATAATAACAGTATCGTCTTCATCCCTTCAAGCAACTGACGCACCATCCTCAGTTTTCGGCGCCCTACGTCGCTCTGATGGAAACTCGAGCAGAACTCTCAAGATATGGTTCGAGAACACCCACTCATCTCAGAACTCGAGCAGAACTCCCCAACTCATCTCAGATTTGGTTCGAGAACACCTCTAGATCCATCCAAGAATTACACTGATTCTGATATTCATCTCCATCTCCATCGCAGAACGCTCATCTGCTTCGTTCGATGGATCTGTTTCGTCCGTGACCCCTCCCCCTACTGCAACGATGACCAACGAGACCCCTATCCCTACTGCAACGATGACGAACGCGGGTTGGTTCGAGTTCGTTTGGGTTTTGGTTTCAATTTAGGTTTCAATTTCGATTTGGGTTTTCATTTGGTTTACGTTTTTGTTTTGGGGTTTTTTAGATTGGTTTAGACGAGTTCATCTTCATTTGGGTTTTGGTTTCAATTTGAATTTTGTTTTGGTTTTCGGTTTCAATTTAGGGTTTATCTATATTGGTTCCGTTTTGAGTTTCTTTGATTTGTTTACTGAGTTTATTGTCTGGACACTGCATCTCAACTTTGATTCAACACCAGTTTGGGTTCATTCTATTGCCATTTCATTTGCTTGTTGATTTGGGTTCAGATTAATCTCATTGCAAATCTAAACCAAAACTCAAATATGAGTTTTGAGAAAGGGTCAAAAGTGATGACAAATTGAATGTCACTTCAAAAATTGAAACCAAAATCTGTGTTTTAAGATTTTTGTTGGAAGGATGGATTTGTCGGAGAAGATGACCGGAGGGGTGACTCTTTACGGGACTGTGGGGCTTCACTGGATTGGGGTTGGGGTGTAAGCCAAGATAATCTGATTGAAAAAAATAGTATGTTATTTAATTTTTAAATTAAAAAAATAAGGAAATGATAAAAAGACAAAAATACCCTTTAGTTAACTGCTTTTTTTAACAGAAGTTAGTCATAGGGACCAAAATTGAAAAATAATGGCAACCACAATGACCAAAATTGTAATTAGATTGAAATAGGGACTACACTTGATAGTAGGTGGTAACCACAGAGACCAAAAGTGTAATTTACTCTAAAAAAAGTATTACATCTCTTTCCCTTCAATCCACTTCCTTCTCAATTTATCAACTGATCTCTCTGTTAATTTCGGGATTCATTCCTCCAATTGAATCTCCAGATTAACCGGGTTCGGGCTAAACGCTGGGTTCCTCTAACCTTAGCTGGATTTTTACTGTGATCTGTATCATTGGTATCAGAGCTGCTCGGCTCTGGGTTTTGTCGACATAGCAATCACTTGAAGTATGGCAAGGGGATATAATCAAGGAGTGCAGAATCAAGGAACGCAGAACCATGGGCCGGAACAACAGCGGAAGCATCACCAGTAAACAATCAGTCCAACCAATCCAATCCAGAAGATGTCGTTGGCTTAGAGGTAATGCTCAAAACTGTCCTGGCTGATTTTGGTGCTCGAATCGAGTGTAATAATCAACAACAAGGCATAGGGGTGGCGGAAAATACTAGGGCAATTTCGAAAATTAGAGTGACCTATTGTCTGGATTTTCACTTCAAATGAACCAGTTAATGGCTGATAGGATCAGGAGGGATGATTCTAGTCCGGATTTCTCAGGGAATCAATCTAATCTTATTCCTCCACCACCTAACTCAAATCCAAAGCTGGGAGAGTTAATCGGCAATCCACATCAATATTCTTCTAGATTAACTAAGATTGAATTTCCGCGTTTTGGCGGAGATGAATTGAAGGCTTGGTTGTATAAGGTAGACCAATTCTTTCAGTTGGATCACGTTAATGAGAATACTAAGGTCCCTCTTGCGTCGATTCATTTAGAAGGAAGAGCACTTCAGTGGAATCAGGGGTATATGAAGGGAAGAAACCAGGTAAATCCTTCATGGGAACAATGCGTAATGGACATAACCGAAAGATTTGGGGAACCGTTGATCCTATGGCCGAATTAATGGAGTTAAAGCAAACCACCACCGTTAAGGAGTACCATGACGAATTTGATAGCATCATTAGCCGATTGCAATTGTCCCCTACTAACACCCTAAGTTATTTTGTAACAGACTTAAGTGAAGAACTATGGAGCTTGGTAAGGATGTTTAATCCTGCTTCTATTTACCAGGCTTATGCCTTGGCAAAAATTCAGAAGGCTAATTTGAGTAAGCCATTAGTTAAGCCACCTACAAAGTCACAACTCTTCCCTACTAACCTTCCAAATCCATCCAGTAAGCCGGGCTTACTACCCACACCCACAAAAGGCTTGAACTCCACATTCAAGCCCGTGAGCAACCTGCAAAAACCGGGTGTAGCTTCCTCCAAACCAAACCCAACCAGGAGAACTTTATCACCCGCTGAATTTGACGAAAGGAGGTCCAAGGGGCTGTGTTAATTCTGTGACGAGAAGTACGAATTTGGGCACAAGTGTAAGGGTAAACGACCCCAACTATTTCACTTGGAATGGGAGGATTTGGTTGGTAGAACATGACGCGGGAGTTGAGGAAGAGGTGTGCAATGAGTTTTCGCATATTTCTATCAATGCTATGGCAGGAATAACAGACTATCTAACGCTGAGGGTAACTGGTCATTACGGATAAAAAACGTTACAGATGCTATTGGACACGGAAAGCACTCGTAATTTCATAGATAGTACATTAGCTATGAAGTTGGGGTGCAAGTTAGTACCAAAACCTTCCATGATGGTCAGGGTGGCGGACGGTGGCAAAGTTAATTGTGACTATATGATTGAAGGATTCCAATGGAAGATGCAGTCTATTACTTTCACGGATGATCTATATTTAATACCGTTGGGTGGATGCGATGTGGTTTTGAGAATTCAGTGGTTCTGTTCACTTGGTAAGGTTCATTTTGATTTCTTGAACCATACCATTGAATTTTTAGTTAATGGATCAAAGGTGACATTGCGAGGAGCCAAGGGTAAGGGAATTAAGACGGTGAGTAATTCAAAAATGGGAAAGATGCTACAACAAACGGGGCACTTGTCTATGATGCAACTTTTAGTTGTTCACCCTAATAATACTCTACCCGACTTCGAAGTGCATGCTGATCGACACACGGGATCGAATTCTCACGAGCTACAAAGACTCTTAAGTTCATACCAAGATGTCTTCAAAGAACCTATTGGCTTGCCTCCTTTCAGAGCGGGTTTTGACCATTCCATACCACTAAAAGAAGGGTCGAATCCTGTGAATTTAAGACCCTATCGGTACCCCTTATTGCAGAAAGACGCTACTGATCAATTTACTCAAGAAATGTGTTGATCCAAACCCTCAGTGATTTGATAATGACCCTATCTTAAATACTTAGTGAAAATTGTAAGTAAACAATATGTATCAGAGTTTCACTATCGCTGATAAGTACTAAGATCTTACAGTACTGCTGATAGGAACTCTCGCACTTTTAGATTAAACATTCAGCGAACACTGTTCACCATATCGTTGAGTCTGTTCAGTTCTTATGGTGATCGCTGATAAGTTAGTTGTTTACTTATGATCCCTGAAGACAAGATTCACGTCAACAAAGGTTCTACGCTGAAGTCGAAGATCAAGCTCAAGAACCAGCGACAAGTCTCCTAATGAACTGATGCGGATCAGCGAAGACTCAGATTTGTCCACTCAACGTGAAGTATCAAGTACAAGACTTCAGCTATCGCTGAACTTTATCATTCGCTAAATAGTAAATGATAATCGCTGAATCAACGAAAGCTGATCATGAAGTCCTCCGTACAAAGTACTTTTCTCTTAACCTCCCTTGCACGCCACCGTACGAAATGTCAGAAAAGAACCTCCGAAAATCTGAAATCGTACAACCACTCTGATACTACACTGTTCATTCATGCGGCTACTAAGGTTGTCAACAAAGGTCAATGACATGCAACCAATCCGCTGATGACACGTGTAAAGTGTATACTGAAATGCATTAAATGCATGCAGTATATAAAGAGATGAACTCACTTCATTTGAAGTAACTTGCTAACTCTGGACAAGTTCAAATCTCTCAAGATAGGATTTTATTAGTAATCTCCTTATCTTTCTTAGTGCAAGAAAACCTTAGTGTTCCAACTTGTTTAGATTTAGGTTTATCCTTAATCTTGTTTCCGCAACAAGCTGTAAATTGTTAATGATTTATCAATAAACAATTTAGAAAAGTAAAATAGTGTGTTTGTATTCAACCCCCCCTTCTACAAACTTGTTTAAGCCTTTCGGGACCAACAAGTGGTATCAGAGCAGATTTGTTTAATCTCATAAACAAGATCTAATCTAAGATATTTCTCTTCCTTGCTATTATCTGAAAATGGCCAACTCAAACTCAAACACTCACTATATTGACAATGGTTCTCTTGCAAAACCCCCTAGATTTTCCAGAGACAACTTCAACTTATGGAAAAATAGGATGACACTCTTCTTAGAAGGTGTAGACCCTACTATACCTTACTATCTTGAAAACGGTCCACACATCCCTGTAACGATTGATCCTGCCGTTCCAGCCACTGCAACTAGAGCTGCTATTCCAGAAAGGCTGATTCCAAAGGAAATCCATCATTGGACCGATGAAGACAAGAAGAAAGTGGCTATAGATACAAAATCCAGATCCATACTATCCATGGCCCTTCCTGACGAAGTCTACCATTCCGTCATGAACCTGAAATCCTCAAAAGCCATGTGGGACACAATATGTGTTCAGTATGAAGGAACGTCTGAAGTCCAGGATTCAAGAAAGATCAACCTGGTAAGACAATACGAAAGTTTCATCTCTGGTAAGAATGAAACTCTCTCTGAAGTACATCAACGTTTTAATTGCTTAATTATAGATCTTAAAACGGTTGGTAAGGAATATTCTAACTTTGAAGTTCTGACAAAGTTTTTAGAATGTTTACCTGAAAGCTGGGACAATTATTCCATGTGTCTCAAGCTGTCAAAAGATCTAAGATCAATGACACTTGCTACCTTATATGGCACATTGCTGAATCATGAGCAATCTAGCCATCTTAAGAAGAATCTTGTAAAAGATTCCAAAAGCACCCCTGTTGCTTTAATCTCAGAGGAACCTTCTACTCAGCGACCCGTGGTCACTATCACTGAGTTAGAAAGTAACTCTGAAAGGTCATCAGATTCTGATTCTTCAGATGATGAATCCTTGACTCTCCTAACTAAAAAGTTCAGGAGATTCGCCAAGAAGAAATTATTTAGAAAGAACAAAACTCTTTCTATAGCTGACAAGCCTAAGTCATCAGCTTTTGTTGATAAGGCTACTGCTACTTGTTTTAACTGCGAAAAGACAGGTCATTTCGCTAACGAGTGCAGGTCAAAGAAAATCATGAGACCTTCACCATCAAAAGAGAACGGGTCTTTGGATGAAATGGAATCTGTCAAAGAAAGCATTAGGTGGCGTTTGGTTCGCAAAAAATTAGGTGGCGTTTGGCATTCAGGTTCACAAAAAATTACAAATCCAAAATTCAAATGAAAGCATTAGGTGGCGTTTGGTTCGCAGAATGTTTTTGGATGAAATGGAATCTGTCAAAGAAATTTGACTTTGAAGGAATTTGAATGGAATGTTGTCAGGTTTGACCATCTGTTTGGTTGACAGAAATGGAATAAAATCTTTTAAAGGAATTGGAATTTGTCTGTTTGGTTCACAGAATGTAGCTTTGGATTTGGAATGAATTTATTATAAATGACCAAAATACCCTTTTTGATAAGTTTTAATTTTTAAAACAAAAAATTCTTTAATAAAATAATCATTAAATATATTTTTTTCACTAAAAATACTTTAATAAAATAATTTTAAATACTTTAATGCGCAAACAAAATATAATATACACAACCCAGATAAAATATAAAAATCTAAAGTATTAATTTAAATTATGTTATATTTAAGTTAAAGAGTATATATGGAATTATGAAAATACTACATTCCATCAATTCCAATTCCATTAAAATACTTCAAGATTGCTAAGGAATGCCAAATTCACTTATTTATGGAATCTGATGGAATTGGACATTCCATTTCATCGAAAAGAATGAACCAAACGAAGGAATGGAATTCGGTCAATGAAATTCGACATTCTAATTCCATCAGATTCCAACAGAATCCGTGAACCTAACGCCCCCTAAGGGTTTGTTTTGGTTTGCAGGAATGAATTGGATTTCATGTAAGGATTTAGATTTGGAGGGATTTAAATTTGAATGGATTTGGAATCCTTTCATATGTTTGATTGGTAGGATTTGGAATGGATTTGAATTTCATTCCTTTATAAATCTTGTTTGATTTGTAGTATTTGGAATAAGATTTAATATATATTTTTTGTAATTATTTGTTTATTTTATAAAGAATTTGTTTTTATTGGTAATTTTTTTTTATCGATTTTCCAAAATTATATACTTAATCACCAAATCGCGTAACTTTTGTGATCGATTTACAGTAAAAAAATCAATATATTGCATAAATACACAATTATTATGTATCTATTTATTAATTAACTTTTTTTTAAAGAATTTATCAATTAATTTTTAAAAATATATATCCAAGCACACAAAATTATTCAGACGTTATATTCCTAAGTAAGAATATTAAATTAGTTTGTAAAAAACATAACTTTTATATTAAATTTTTCTATTTAATATACTACAAATATCTCACCAGCGGAGGAGAGATTCGTACGGGCAGTGTTTCGCTTGGATTTATGAAATCCATCCGGATTTGGATTTCAAATACGAGCCCTCAACACAGCAGAATTTCCAAATCCATCAGTCATGGGATTTTAACAAAATCTTTGAGATTTCAAAACCCTCCAATTCCAAATCTTATGACATACCAAACACAAGATTAGAATGGATTTGAAATCCAAATCCACCCAATTCCAAACTATTCCGACAAACCAAACGCACCATAAGGGATTTTGAGTTGGAGACTAATTTCAAGAATGAACATATAAAAAACAATTATATTTAATTATTGGACTAATAGAAAACTAGGAAACAAAAAATTAAGAGTAAACTACAAATTTCGTCCCTGGTGTTTACCAAAATCTTTGAAAGTGGTCCCTAAACTTTAAAAACTGCAAGTATAGTCATTGGTCTTTTAAAATCGCTTTGAAAGTAGTTCCTCATCGTTAACTCCGTTAAAAAACTCAGTTAAATAAAGGGTACTTTTGTCTTTTTACATTTTTTGTCTTTTTTTGTATAAAAAAAACAAAACAAAAATATTTTATATTTTATATTTTTGTATTATATCATATATATATATACATATACATATATACACAGTGACTCTTCCCAAACTTCACCGACCAACTTCCGACCTCACCTCCGGTCACCAGCTCCGACGATGGTCCGACCACCACCACCATCTCCGACCAACGCCCACTAACTCTGTGTTAGTCCATTAGTTTCGGAAATTTTCTTTATTTTTCCATGTCGGTTTGTTGTTTACAGCGATGTCAACAGGACCGACATCAAAACCTAGTTATGTATCGGTTGAGATTCTGTCTGACATAGTGGAAGGTGAGGTCTTTATTTATTTATTTAAACTTTAATTTACCCAGTTACCTGTATGGCCTCTTAACTGTTTTATTTTTAGTTTTGCTAGTGTTAGTTCCTAACTCGTTATTATCAGAATCTTCAAATAAGATCTTGGTGTTCTTGGTTTCAGCTGCAAGAAAATCGTCTATTGCTACTATTGATGGGCTTGCATTAGGTGGAGGATTGGAGGTTGCAATGGTATGTGCTACCTTTTCTTGCTAAATTAACCTTTTCTTTTTAAATTGGTGCAAGTCTTCCTTGCCATGCTAGAATAGCCACTTCTACTGCTCAGTTAGGCTTGCCTGAACTGCAGCTCGATATTATTCCTGGATTTGGAGGTATGCCCCATGTATTATCCTTCTGATTATATATCAAGTTTGTGATGGGTGATAATGCTAGTGCATCCGAATTAAAATAGGAGCTTCTAGTTGCACTCACCTACTTAATACTCCCCCATCCCAAAATTAATGCAATTTTTTTGGTCGTCGTCTTTTGGATGAAAACTGGGATGTATGAAGGGTGTTGTGTTTGCAAGAAAGGTGGAGATTGCAAGAAAGAGGCGGTTTGAGCTTTGAAGTGATGGGTTTGCAAGTAGTATCAGTTTTTTTTGAATGGCAAACATCTTATTCCAATACCCAAAGTTTACATCCACCAGTTACATGTAAGGCCAACAACCCTCAATCAGCACATGGCCGAATCATGAAACCAACAAAAGAAAAAAAAAACTGCAGCCACTAGACTCTGTTTGCGAGGAACAAACAGTAGCGGACCACCCAAGTAGACATACCGAGCTACGTTATTGTTGCTGGGTTAATAAGCCACTGGTTCCAGCCCACCTCGTCTTTAGTCGATCGGTTTCTTACC
Source organism: Saussurea involucrata (assembly GCA_033807775.1). Lineage (NCBI taxonomy): Eukaryota > Viridiplantae > Streptophyta > Magnoliopsida > Asterales > Asteraceae > Saussurea > Saussurea involucrata. The sequence continues at coordinate 48,779,074 of CM066317.1, read as the reverse complement.
CATTCAAATATTTGTCTTTGATACTCGAATAGCATTTCCGTTGGATTTCGTTTATCCGCCTTAAAGACCACTCTATTCCTGTGTGTCCAAATTAGATACATTAATGCCCATTTTACCGCCATTCATCTTTCTTTCGACGACCCGTTCTCTTGAAGGTGGCGTTTGGTTCGCAGAATGTTTGAACCTGAACCAAACGCCACCTAATGCTTTCATTCAGGTATCACCTGAATGCCAAATTACAATACTTGTAGACTACTGCTACTTGTCTTTTGTCCAAATCTGCTCCAAGCTTTATTATCCTTGACCACGTATTACCTGCACCATCAAAACCACGCTGCCTTTCCCATAAACCCCCCTTAGACCCATACAAACTCTTAATAACTTGCATCCAAAGGCTGTCCCTATCAAGTAGGAACCACCACCACCATTTACCCAAAAGACCAAGGTTAATGCCGCCGAGACTCCCGATGTTCAGCCCCCCATTCCCAATTTTTTTTAACGTGTTTGCCCACTTAACCCACACCAACACTCTTTTGTCGCTCTCCTCACCCCCCTCCCCAAAAAAACTTACACCTCACTCTTTCGCACTCTCTAAGGACACCGCTTGGGACTCGAAACAAGGAGAAGTAATACAATGGAAAACTCCCCATGACCGATTTGACTAAGGTTAGTCTACCCCCGAACGAAACGAGCCTAGATTTCCACGACGCCAACCTATTTTTTAATTTCTCGATTACCGGTCGCCAATGTTCCAACTTCCTCATTGAGGCACCTACCGGTAACCCTAGGTAGATGAATGGTAGGGTGCCATGGCCGCAACCCACACATGTTGCCCAATTTATTACCTCCTCCTTCGCTATCCCCACCCCGTACATCTTACTTTTCCTTACATTAATCTTTAACCCCGACATTTTCTCGAAACATGTTAGGATTTTTAGCAAATTCTTCAAGTTTGAGATGCTCCATTTACCAAAAAAGACCACATCGTCCGCGTACTGTAGGTGGGTAACCGATGTTTCAAGTTTTCCCACTTTGATTCCTTCAAACAAGCCCTTTTTTCTGCCCCCTTTGTGATGATATGTAGTATCTCGGCTACCAATAGAAACAAGAATGGTGCTAATGGGACCCCCTGCCGTAAACCTTTGTTCATTGCAAATTCTTTGGTCGGTGTCCCATTTATAAGGATTGAAACCGAAGAGGATCGGAGGCACGACTCGATCCACCCCACCCATCTTTGTCCGAATCCCATCTTCCTCAATCTATCAAGCAAAAAATTCCATTCAATGCTGTCATACGCCTTTTCTAAGTCCACTTTAAAAATCAAGCCATTTCTCTTCTTCTTTTTGATGTAGTCAACGATCTCATTTGCTACCAAAACTCCTGTGAGTTCCAGATCCGTGCAACGAACAATATGAAATCAATAGATATAAACAACGGTTATGATTTCAACTGGTCATCCAATTAGCTTTCAATAATGCAGAGATATTACAATATGTTTAGGAAAGCAATAATGAACAACTAGCCTATAATTCTAAGGCTAATACACATTAAATACGGCGGGCCCGTGGAAACAAGCCCACGGCCCGTTCACTAACAAGGCTCAATTTAAACAAATACATTTCAGCCCCAAATTGACCCTAACAATCTCCCCCTTTGAATCGAAGTTCGAGTTCGCGCCAGTTATCAACGTATCTTTTTCGGAGCGCAAAGTGTACCTCGAACATTCGGATGGCACGACGATAGTCGATGCGTTCTTCAACCACTTCTAAGGCTTTTCGAGCAGTAGTTTCATTCGGATTGGGAACATACGAGAGCCTTTGACTTTCAGATTCGAAGGAGATGATTTTTCGAAGAGCATCTTGAACTTTGAAGAGCGTGCCGTCGCAGAATCTGTCTACCTGACTGAAGCAAAGAAATCTCTTTTCATTCTTATCGTTGATGTATGCTATCCCAAATTCTGGTTCCAGAAGCAGTGCGTTCTTGGGATACATCTTCAGTTCGGGCGCTTTCAGATTCGGTTTAATCAGGTTTACCTTCTTAGTTCTGTTCTCGATTGCCATTTGGAAGTCCGTGAGATAGGACATCATGATGGTACGGACTAGGAATCGACGAACAGCTTCGAGCGCTTTGGTTACTTGAAGCGGTCAGATAGTTCTGGTACGTAGGTCTTTCAGTATAGCATAGAAGTCGAACGATCGTAGGTGCTGGAAGTCGGCTTCAGAGAATCGCCATTCATTTCCGTCTTCTCGTCGGACGGTGAAGATGGGAAACATAACTTTCAGAATTCTGCGTGTTTGGATATTCAGCACTTCGGTGATCTTATGCTTGGTTCGGATTTGGCTAACTGGTAGACACCACTTCATTGCGTTTATGTACTAGCTTTGGTATTCAGGGTTGGAACTGTAAATACCAATGCAAAAAGTAGGCTCGATAGGGTGTAACCTGTGGACGAACAACCTTTTTAGAGATTCCTCCAGGTGAGGAATAAATATCGTGATCTTCTCCCACCGGATCTGTTGCTGTTGAGGAGGAGGAAGATCAGTAGCTGTCGGTTGTTGTTGAGGAGATGTCGGAATATCAACAGTTGTAGATTCGGGTCTTGCAGAAGTTTCGGCGGCTTGAGCTGAGTGAACGGGTGTGCACTGGCGATTTACGGCACTGGCAGAAATTGGCACTGGCGGCACTGGCAGAATATGAAGCAGAAATTGGTCGTAATCAACATTATCGTCTTCATCAGTTGGGAATACCAGATTTACCTGGAGATTTACGGCACTGGCGGCTTTTTCATACCATGCATCTTCGGTCTCCGGGTCGGTCTGTGTGTTTGGATCAATAAGATTGAGTGTAGATCCATCTGATGTATCAAAGTTGACCAATTCTTGTGTTGTTCCCTCAGGCTTTTCAACAATCGGGTCTTCATCATCGGAGATGTCCATATCCTGTACCATCTCGACTAAAGGCAACTCGGCTTCGGGTTGTTCTTCAGTTATAGTTGCCGCAGTTGACGGTTCCGGTTGAACCTCATTAGTTTCAGGGATGATTGGGGCGGACTCAGATAAACGTAGTCTCTTGTTCTCCCCCTCACGGTGATCAGGATCATCCTGGTCATCGTGTCTTCTCTTGAGTCCGCCAGCCTGACTCTTGCAAGTTTCTTCTACGGAGGCGACTCTTTCGGAAAGCGTTTTGAGCGCTTGTTGAACTTCCTTGAGAGTCGTGTCAAGCTGGTCCAATCTAGTAGTAATGGATGACGAAGGAGCATTGACCTGTGATTTCAAAACGGATATCAGGTCTGCTTCGGTAGAGGAGTCGGTTTCGGATTGCTGGAGTAGCTGAGCTAGAAGCATGGTTTTCAGGGTGTCCACCGAAAGATTTGGCTGAACGGGAGCCGGTGGTGGTGTCGGTGCAGTTTCAGGTTCGACCATCTTCTCTTTTCCTTTGATCAGAGTCTTCAGTTTGTCGATCTCATTGGTGAAACGCTGCTCCATGGCTTCGCGGATGGCCTTTAGGGCGCCGTCCAGATATCCCTTTGACACTAAGTCGGGTAAGGTAACTCCGGGGTCACTTAGATTACCCGTTGAGGCGTCTACCTTAGAGGCAGAGCCACCTACGTTCATGGTTGGCATATGGGTAGCCGTGGTAGGATTTCCCTTCGATCCTCGTGTTCCGCTTAAATGCGGAGACACTACGGAGGTTCCGATCGGGTCACCATGAGCATCGATGTTCGTTTCCTCATCTTGTGTCCTAGCCGAAGAATGTTCTGTTAGTCCCAGATGGCTATAACAAGTATTGTAGAAGGGGGGGTTGAATACAATACTCAAAATTTTCACAATTTTAATTCTATTATTGAAAATCTTTCAACAAGAATTACACATAGAAAACTTAAGACTGTTGCGGAAAAGAACAGATAAACTATTCTAACAATCTTACACAAAGTATACTAACAAAACAACTAAGAACACTTAGAACAAAGCTGTAAAGTTTTTTCAAGCAAAATGGAAATTCTTGCACTGAGAGAAATCTTCCAGTTTGCGTAGAATATCTAGGAGCACACAGTAATCTTCAAGTCTCTCAAGATGTAAGTCCTATCTTCTGCATGGAGAGGGCTTCCTTTTATAGTGAGGATGAGTGTACTGAGCATTAAATGCTTGGGACACTTGTCATCAGGAGATTGGCTGGAAGAAGTTGACTTCTAAAAAGCTGGAATGATCCCATCACCTTTTTCTTGGTAATAGGTATAGAACCCATGCTGAAAGGATTTTTACTGAAGATGGATAAAAGACAAAAGGTCACTTTTATCTTCCAACGGATATTGTCCCATGAGTAAATGATCTTCTTGATGTGGATTCCAAGACAATCATACCGATGATGTTTCACCGATACAATTGTCATTGGTCTTTGAAAACATCTGCAAGAAAACCAATTTCACAAAGATCCCACCGATTTAAGTATCCTCATCAGTGGGATGAGTTCCACCGATTCCTGAAGACCACATCGGTGGAAGATGTCCACCGAATAATGCAAGCATTATCGGTGGAGATGTTGACCACCGATTTGTGAGAACAAAATCGGTGGACATGTTGTTCACCGAATTGTGAGGACAACTTCGGTGAATAATGACTTGTTTGTTTGTTGAGAAGAGTCTTCTATTTTCCACAAGTAGAGAGTCTTCAAGCTTGGTTTCGGTTGATCTTCGACTTCACCGAACAGTTGCTATATTGTACATGTCATATGAAGAACCAAACTAAAATATTCTAAGTAGGATAATTAGGGAAAACATTGGTGAGTAAATTTCAAATCTTTGGTGACCCAACAATCTCCCCCTATTTGAATTTGATCTCCATACTTAGAATATTGAAGAGTATCTGAATAAAATTGCATTTTGACCCTTTTTACTCTTTTTGGGTTCTTTTCACATAGACCATTTTTTTTGATCTATTTTGTTTTTATGGATTTGTGTGTGTATGATATTTACAAGTAAGAAAAAATAAAAAATGTATAGCTGTACAAATAAGTGAAAGAAAAAGGAAAGAAGTATAAACAATATGAACAAAAAGAATATTACTTGCATCTTTGGAGGGGCGAGTTGAAACTTGTATCTGGCTTGAGGATTCTTCATTTTGATTAGCAGCCTGTTGATGTGTTGGAGAACTTTATCTTTCAGACACTTTTGCTTTTCTTCAGATGTTCCAAATCTTCAAGTCATCCATTTACTTCAAAAGATTTCAGCCAAGTGAGTCTGTGGGTTTTGATAGGAGACACATCCATTATAGTGATAATCTTTGAGGAGGGTTGAGTTTGAGTGAATCAGCCTCAGGATGCTTTTGCCAATCTCTTGCATTTTCTCTTTCTCTTAGCATCTTCAGCACTTCCTGTTCAGCATCATCATCCTTTGTCTTTGTTTTGCTCCCCCTCAGTAGATCAGTCGGTTTTGTGTTTCTCCCCCTCAGTTAGATCCGCCCGTACTGATGTGCTCCCCCTTGACCGGTCCGCCCGATTTCCTCATTTTTCCGAGTTGGACGCTGAAAACGAGTACAGAGGGTTGGTGTGGATCGAGTTGGACGCTGATATTTCTCCCCCTCAAATGGTTTCTCCCCCTCAGCGTACGACGGAGAAGAAACACCACAAACAATTGGAAACACCGATTTTTTTTTTGTGTGTGTGCTCATAACCACCGAATTTGGGGGGCAACCACTGAAATTTCGGTGGTGTGGTAAAAAAAATGGATTTTTTTTTGCTTCCCCACCGAAAACTAAGGAGATCCCACCGAAAATTGGCTAATTTCGGTAGGATTTTCGGTAGGAAAATCGGTAGATATTTTTTTTATCATTCCCACCGAAATTTTGCAAGAGTTTGACAAAAAGTCGGTGGAATTTCTTGAAGAGGTTGGAGGAAATCTTTTGGCATCTTCAGAAGAGTTTGGAAAAAATCTGCTACGACATCATGGAGGAAATCTTCAAGGTGAAGAAAATATTGGAATTTCATCTTCCAATTTTTTGATGACCCACAAAGATTGAGTTTGAGGATTTTTTGAGTAGAAGGATTTGGGATGATATCTGTGGAAGAGTTTGTAGTATGAGGGTTTTGAGAAAAGGAGAGTTGGGTTGCTGTCCAAGAGTGAAATATGATGGAAGAAAGAATGGGATGAGGAGATGACACATAGAAAGTTGGTTCTGGTGAGAGGTAGAATGGTGAGATGAGATCATGGTGATGACGTCATCAAGATGATGTCATCAACATAGATTTAGACAAGAATAAGATTACCTGAGGTTTCCTTGATGAATAGAGTGTTGTCAATTTTACCTCTGGAAAATCCATTCTTTAAGATAAAGTTGGCAAGAGTGTCATACCAAGCACGTGGAGCTTGCTTGAGACCATAAAGAGCTTTGTCTAGTTCTGTACACATAGTCTGGATGAGCTGGGTCTTCAAAGCCAGGAGGTTGTTTCACATAAACTTCCTCTGCAAGTTCCCCATTGAGGAAGGCACTTTTGACATCCATTTGAAGAACTCTGAAATTTCGGTAGGCAGCATGAGCTAGAAAGATTCTTATTGCTTCAAGTCTTGCAACAGGGGCAAAAGTTTCATCATAATCAAATGCCTTCTTCCTGTCGGTATCCTTGAGCAACCAGTTTGGCCTTGTTTCTGAAAACTGTGCCTTCTTCATCCATTTTATTTCTGAAGATCCATTTGGTTCCAATGATTGTCTTCTTTCGGGGTCTGGGAACCAATCTCCAAACTTTGTTTCTCTCAATTTGAGAAAGCTCTTCTTGCATGGCAGTGATCCAACAGGGATCTGCAAGAGCTTCATCAATCTTCTTGGGTTTAAAAAGAGAGAAAATTCACATAGAGACAAATATTTCCAACTCCTCTATATGTTTGGACACCTGCTTGTTGATCACCGATGATTTGATCTATGGGGTGATCTTTGGTCCATTTGGTTGCAGGAGGTAAAGGTGGTGGAATATTTTGTGTTAGGGGTGATGATGGAGTGGGATCAGAGGTTCAGTGGGAAGGAGAGAGAGAGAGATTTTCGGTAGAGATGCTCTTTGATTTGGTGGTGGCTTTGGTGATGTCATGAAGTAGTTTACTATGATGATGGACAAAAAGGTGGTGGATGATAGAAAAAAGAAAATGGAGGTAAGGTTAATCGTTGGTAGAAGAGAGAAGAAGATGGATCGGCAGAGGGATCGTCGGCAGCAAAGAGAAGGGTGATTGTGGGTTGTATTTAGGATTGCTGGAAGAAAAATATAGAAAAGAAGAGGTGGTGTTTGCATGGTTTGGGATTTCGGTGGAGATGGGTGTCATCACAAAAAGATGGATTGTTATTGTCTTGTAGTTGATTGATGGAGGAGAGAGAAAAGGTGGTGTCAACAAAAATATTTGGTGGAAGATGAAGTTATCACAAAAAGGGTGGCTGTTTGGTGCTGCTGAGTCGGCAGAAAGAATTGGCATGATTATTATTAATATATATATTATTATATATATCATATATAATAATTATAATAATGATAATAATAATAATAATATATGGGGTGCAAGAGGTTGGCACTAGTGAGTGTGCCAATGGAAGGTTTATCAAAACTAGAGATCTAAGAATTCATCATTTTGACACTCCAATTTTGCATGATGATCTTGAAGATTTTGACAACTTTCTCACTTGTCCACATAGATCCATCTGTCCTGCTCAAAATCTGCAATCACAAAGAATTTATTTCCTAGGTACCCATTTGGTAGTGGGTCCTTTTGGATTAGATATTGAAGGAAAAAATTTGTGTCACTCAGATCAATTCTTTCTTTCGGACAGTATTTGGCAAAAAGAGAAACATTTCTATAAAGAAAGTTCTTTTTAGAATCTTGACAATTTTCTTGACTTTTTCTCAAGGATATTGATGAGGTAACAAAGAATTGGGGTGCAACACCTAAAATTCCTTTTTCAAAATTTGGGAGGACATAAATCTTTTCCTTTGAAATGGACATTTTGAGACACACAGATCGGGGAAGAAAATCGGTAGAAGAAGTCACACAAGTATTTTTAGAAAAAGTTGGAGAATTTATTTTTAAGAAAGAGTCAACCTGAAGACTTGCCTTTTTCAAAGATAGAGAAATTCCTGTTTAAGTTGGAAGAAGAGGATGCATCATCTAAAGTCAAGAATTTTTGAAATTCATGGATAGGTGTGGAAGAATTATTGGAATCTTGAGCCTTTTCCTTTGGAAAGGAAATGTGATCTTTTTCCTTTAAAAACATTCCAAATTTTAAATCTTCAGATGTGTCGGCAGAATTCATGGACACAGACCCAATATAATTAGAATTGGAGATTTCACAAAAGATAGGTGAGTCACATAGTATGTACCTTTGATGAGGAGGAGAAGCACTTAGCTGATACAAGAGCAGTTGAGGAGTCATTCGCTTTCAGATGTGGGATCATCTGCCAAATCATAAGTTTTAGCAGGCATACCCTTTCCTCTTCTGACAAGTCTTTCATTTCTTTCCTTTTCTCTCTTGTATTTTTCCTTGTATCTTTCAGCCCGGTCAGAATGTGCAGAAGAGGAGAGATTGGTGGAATCATGTTTGGATCTTTCCGATTTTGAGGAAAATCGGTCTGAGGAAGAGGTTCTGGTTCTGTCAACATGTTTACTTCTACACTCAGAAGCAAAATGACCCTTTTTACCACAATTAAAACATTTCTCATTAGATTTTTCCAAAGAAGAGTGTTTGGAGAGAGAAGAGGATGATTTTCTACCAAACTTAGATTTTCTAGAAGATGGGTGAGATTTGGATTTAGAAAGCCCATCTAACCTGGCCATTTCATCAGATAATTTGTCAATTGAGGTTTCCTCACATTCATCCTCAGCATCACTAAGATATGCCTCCGAATGGTCATTTGGATCTTCTTGACTATCATGGTCAGAGTCAGATGGGTAGGTGATTTTTGGAATACACTTAGTCTTTTTGGAAGAGTCACTTAGGAGAGCTAGAGGAGAGCTCTTTATGTCTGTGAAGACAGATTTCCTTTGCATCTTAGTCTGCTCATAGTTGAAAATAGTTCCATAAAGAGAAGTGAGAGGCATATGATCAAGATCCTTGGTTGTCTTTATACAAGTACATATATTTTCCCAAAAATCAGGAAGACAGCCTATAAATTTGCACAAGACTTCCTCATTGTCATACACTCTACCTAACAGCTTTAAGTCATTAAGAAGACTGTTAAAGCGATTATAGTAGTTGGAGAGAGATTCTCCTTTCTCATAAGAAAAGAGTTCAAATTTTCTAACAAGAGCAATCTTTCTGCTCTTTTTAACTTCATTTGTACCTTCGTACAAAACACACAGAGTGGACCACATTTCTTTGGCAGTAGAGAGATTTACCAGAGAGTGGTACACTACATCAGGAAGAGAGAGAGCAATGATAGTTCTAACTTTAGAATCAAGAGACACAAGACGTTTTTCCTCATCAATATATTTCTTAGGATTTTTAAGAATGTAACGACCATTAACAGCAGATTTTTCTTCATCAGAGGAATCATCAGAATCATCTTTGCCAACAACATCCTAACCGGATTTCTTGGTTTCATAGCGAGACCAAACTTTAGGGACAAAGGGTCCTTCACTGAGAATGGTTGGATATCTACTATCCACTCCTTCCATGAAAAGCATCATTCTGCTTTTCCACAAAGAAAAGTTGTTGGGGTTAAACTTGGGAGGTTTGGCTATAGACCCATTTTCAGAAAAGTTGTTTTGAAAAGAGTTTTCAACAGTTGAAGATGATGAGGCAGCCATCGCAGATCTAGTTTATTGAAATTAAACTTTCTGCTCTGATACCACTTGTTAGTCCCAGATGGCTATAACAAGTATTGTAGAAGGGGGGGGGGGGGGGGGGTTGAATACAATACTCAAAATTTTCACAATTTTAATTCTATTATTGAAAATCTTTCAACAAGAATTACACATAGAAAACTTAAGACTGTTGCGGAAAAGAACATATAAACTATTCTAACAATCTTACACAAAGTATACTAACAAAACAACTAAGAACACTTAGAACAAAGCTGTAAAGTTTTTTCAAGCAAAATGGAAATTCTTGCACTGAGAGAAATCTTCCAGTTTGCGTAGAATATCTAGGAGCACACAGTAATCTTCAAGTCTCTCAAGATGTAAGTCCTATCTTCTGCATGGAGAGGGCTTCCTTTTATAGTGAGGATGAGTGTACTGAGCATTAAATGCTTGGGACACTTGTCATCAGGAGATTGGCTGGAAGAAGTTGACTTCTAAAAAGCTGGAATGATCCCATCACCTTTTTCTTGGTAATAGGTATAGAACCCATGCTGAAAGGATTTTTACTGAAGATGGATAAAAGACAAAAGGTCACTTTTATCTTCCAACGGATATTGTCCCATGAGTAAATGATCTTCTTGATGTGGATTCCAAGACAATCATACCGATGATGTTTCACCGATACAATTGTCATTGGTCTTTGAAAACATCTGCAAGAAAACCAATTTCACAAAGATCCCACCGATTTAAGTATCCTCATCAGTGGGATGAGTTCCACCGATTCCTGAAGACCACATCGGTGGAAGATGTCCACCGAATAATGCAAGCATTATCGGTGGAGATGTTGACCACCGATTTGTGAGAACAAAATCGGTGGACATGTTGTTCACCGAATTGTGAGGACAACTTCGGTGAATAATGACTTGTTTGTTTGTTGAGAAGAGTCTTCTATTTTCCACAAGTAGAGAGTCTTCAAGCTTGGTTTCGGTTGATCTTCGACTTCACCGAACAGTTGCTATATTGTACATGTCATATGAAGAACCAAACTAAAATATTCTAAGTAGGATAATTAGGGAAAACATTGGCGAGTAAATTTCAAATCTTTGGTGACCCAACAATCTCCCCCTATTTGAATTTGATCTCCATACTTAGAATATTGAAGAGTATCTGAATAAAATTGCATTTTGACCCTTTTTACTCTTTTTGGGTTCTTTTCACATTGACCATTTTTTTTGATCTATTTTGTTTTTATGGATTTGTGTGTGTATGATATTTACAAGTAAGAAAAAATAAAAAATGTATAGCTGTACAAATAAGTGAAAGAAAAAGGAAAGAAGTATAAACAATATGAACATAAAGAATATTACTTGCATCTTTGGAGGGGCGAGTTGAAACTTGTATCTGGCTTGAGGATTCTTCATTTTGATTAGCAGCCTGTTGATGTGTTGGAGAACTTTATCTTTCAGGCACTTTTGCTTTTCTTCAGATGTTCCAAATCTTCAAGTCATCCATTTACTTCAAAAGATTTCAGCCAAGTGAGTCTGTGGGTTTTGATAGGAGACACATCCATTATAGTGACAATCTTTGAGGAGGGTTGAGTTTGAGTGAATCAGCCTCAGGATGCTTTTGCCAATCTCTTGCATTTTCTCTTTCTCTTGGCATCTTCAGCACTTCCTGTTCAGCATCATCATCCTTTGTCTTTGTTTTGCTCCCCCTCAGTAGATCAGTCGGTTTTGTGTTTCTCCCCCTCAGTTAGATCCGCCCGGACTGATGTGCTCCCCCTTGACCGGTCCGCCCGATTTCCTGATTTTTCCGAGTTGGACGCTGAAAACGAGTACAGAGGGTTGGTGTTGATCGAGTTGGACGCTGATATTGCTCCCCCTCAGCGTACGACGGAGAAGAAACACCACAAACAATTGGAAACACCGATTTTTTTTTTGTGTGTGTGCTCATAACCACAGAATTTGGGGGCCAACCACCGAAATTTCGGTGGTGTGGTCGGTGGTATGGTAAAAAAAATTGATTTTTTTTGCTTCCCCACCGAAAACTAAGGAGATCCCACCGAAATTTGGCTAATTTCGGTAGGATTTTCGGTAGGAAAATCGGTAGATATTTTTTTTTTATCATTCCCATCGAAATTTTGCAAGAGTTTGACAAAAAGTCGGTGGAATTTCTTGAAGAGGTTGGAGGAAATCTTTTGGCATCTTCAGAAGAGTTTGGAAAAAATCTGCTACGGCATCATGGAGGAAATCTTCAAGGTGAAGAAAATATTGGAATTTCATCTTCCAATTTTTTGATGACCCACAAAGATTGAGTTTGAGGATTTTTTGAGTAGAAGGATTTGGGATGATTTCTGTGGAAGAGTTTGTAGTATGAGGGTTTTGAGAAAAGGAGAGTTGGGTTGCTGTCCAAGAGTGAAATATGATGGAAGAAAGAATGGGATGAGGAGATGACACATAGAAAGTTGGTTCTGGTGAGAGGTAGAATGGTGAGATGAGATCATGGTGATGACGTCATCAACATAGATTTGGACAAGAATAAGATTACCTGAGGTTTCCTTGATGAATAGAGTGTTGTCAATTTTACCTCTGGAAAATCCATTCTTTAAGATAAAGTTGGCAAGAGTGTCATACCAAGCACGTGGAGCTTGCTTGAGACCATAAAGAGCTTTTTCTAATTCTGTACACATAGTCTGGATGAGCTGGGTCTTCAAAGCCAGGAGGTTGTTTCACATAAACTTCCTCTGCAAGTTCCCCATTGAGGAAGGCACTTTTGACATCCATTTGAAGAACTCTGAAATTTCGGTAGGCAGCATGAGCTAGAAAGATTCTTATTGCTTTAAGCCTTGCAACAGGGGCAAAAGTTTCATCATAATCAAATGCCTTCTTCCTGTCGGTATCCTTGAGCAACCAGTTTGGCCTTGTTTCTGAAAACTGTGCCTTCTTCATCCATTTTATTTCTGAAGATCCATTTGGTTCCAATGATTGTCTTCTTTCGGGGTCTGGGAACCATCTCCAAACTTTGTTTCTCTCAATTTGAGAAAGCTCTTCTTGCATGGCAGTGATCCAACAGGGATCTGCAAGAGCTTCATCAATCTTCTTGGGTTTAAAAAGAGAGAAAATTCACATAGAGACAAATATTTCCAACTCCTCTATATGTTTGGACACCTGCTTGTTGATCACCGATGATTTGATCTATGGGGTGATATTTGGTCCATTTGGTTGCAGGAGGTAAAGGTGGTGGAATATTTTGTGTTAGGGGTGATGATGGAGTGGGATCAGAGGTTCAGTGGGAAGGAGAGAGAGAGAGATTTTCGGTGGAGATGCTCTTTGATTTGGTGGTGGCTTTGGTGATGTCATGAATTAGTTTACTATGATGATGGACAAAAAGGTGGTGGATGATAGAAAAAAGAAAATGGAGGTAAGGTTAATCGTTGGTAGAAGAGAGAAGAAGATGGATCGGCAGAGGGATCGTCGGCAGCAAAGAGAAGGGTGATTGTGGGTTGTATTTAGGATTGGTGGAAGAAAAATATAGAAAAGAAGAGGTGGTGTTTGCATGGTTTGGGATTTCGGTGGAGATGGGTGTCATCACAAAAAGATGGATTGTTATTGTCTTGGAGTTGATTGATGGAGGAGAGAGAAAAGGTGGTGTCAACAAAAATATTTGGTGGAAGATGAAGTTATCACAAAAAGGGTGGCTGTTTGGTGCTGCCGAGTCGGCAGAAAGAATTGGCATGATTATTATTATTATATATATTATTATATATATCATATATAATAATGATAATAATAATAATAATAATAATAATATATGGGGTGCAAGAGGTTGGCACTAGTGAGTGTGCCAATGGAAGGTTTATCAAAACTAGAGATCTAAGAATTCATCATTTTGACACTCCAATTTTGCATGATGATCTTGAAGATTTTGACAACTTTCTCACTTGTCCACATAGATCCATCTGTCCTGCTCAAAATCTGCAATCACAAAGAATTTATTTCCTAGGTACCCATTTGGTAGTGGGTCCTTTTTGGTTAGATGTTGAAGGAAAAAATTTGTGTCACTCAGATCAATTCTTTCTTTCGGACAATATTTGGCAAAAAGAGAAACATTTCTATAAAGAAAGTTCTTTTTAGAATCTTGACAATTTTCTTGACTTTTGCTCAAGGATATTGATGAGGTAACAAAGAATTGGGGTGCAGCACCTAAAATTCCTTTTTCAAAATTTGGGAGGACATAAATCTTTTCCTTTGAAATGGACATTTTGAGACACACAGATCGGGGAAGAAAATCGGTAGAAGAAGTCACACAAGTATTTTTAGAAAAAGTTGGAGAATTTATTTTTAAGAAAGAGTCAACCTGAAGACTTGCCTTTTTCAAAGATAGAGAAATTCCTGTTTAAGTTGGAAGAAGAGGATGCATCATCTAAAGTCAAGAATTTTTGAAATTCATGGATAGGTGTGGAAGAATTATTGGAATCTTGAGCCTTTTCCTTTGGAAAGGAAATGTGATCTTTTTCCTTTAAAAACATTCCAAATTTTAAATCTTCAGATGTGTCGGCAGAATTCATGGACACAGACCCAATATAATTAGAATTGGAGATTTCACAAAAGATAGGTGAGTCACATAGTATGTACCTTTGATGAGGAGGAGAAGCACTTAGCTGATACAAGAGCAGTTGAGGAGTCATTCGCTTTCAGATGTGGGATCATCTGCCAAATCATAAGTTTTAGCAGGCAGACCCTTTCCTCTTCTGACAAGTCTTTCATTTCTTTCCTTTTCTCTCTTGTATTTTTCTTTGTATCTTTCAGCCCGGTCAGAATGTGCAGAAGAGGAGAGATTGGTGGAATCATGTTTGGATCTTTCCGATTTTGAGGAAAATCGGTCTGAGGAAGAGGTTCTGGTTCTGTCAACATGTTTACTTCTACACTCAGAAGCAAAATGACCCTTTTTACCACAGTTAAAACATTTCTCATTAGATTTTTCCAAAGAAGAGTGTTTGGAGAGAGAAGAGGATGATTTTCTACCAAACTTAGATTTTCTAGAAGATGGGTGAGATTTGGATTTAGAAAGCCCATCTAACCTGGCCATTTCATCAGATAATTTGTCAATTGAGGTTTCCTCACATTCATCCTCAGCATCACTAAGATATGCCTCCGAATGGTCATTTGGATCTTCTTGACTATCATGGTCAGAGTCAGATGGGTAGGTGATTTTTGGAATACACTTAGTCTTTTTGGAAGAGTCACTTAGGAGAGCTAGAGGAGAGCTCTTTATGTCTGTGAAGACAGATTTCCTTTGCATCTTAGTCTGCTCATAGTTGAAAATAGTTCCATAAAGAGAAGTGAGAGGCATATGATCAAGATCCTTGGTTGTCTTTATACAAGTACATATATTTTCCCAAAAATCAGGAAGACAGCCTATAAATTTGCACAAGACTTCCTCATTGTCATACACTCTACTTAACAGCTTTAAGTCATTAAGAAGACTGTTAAAGCGATTATAGTAGTTGGAGAGAGATTCTCCTTTCTCATAAGAAAAGAGTTCTAATTTTCTAACAAGAGCAATCTTTCTGCTCTTTTTAACTTCATTTGTACCTTCGTACAAAACACACAGAGTGGACCACATTTCTTTGGCAGTAGAGAGATTTACCAGAGAGTGGTACACTACATCAGGAAGAGATAGAGCAATGATAGTTCTAACTTTAGAATCAAGAGACACAAGACGTTTTTCCTCATCAATATATTTCTTAGGATTTTTAAGAATGTAACGACCATTAACAGCAGATTTTTCTTCATCAGAGGAATCATCAGAATCATCTTTGCCAACAACATCCTAACCGGATTTCTTGGTTTCATAGCGAGACCAAACTTTAGGGACAAAGGGTCCTTCACTGAGAATGGTTGGATATCTACTATCCACTCCTTCCATGAAAAGCATCATTCTGCTTTTCCACAAAGAAAAGTTGTTGGGGTTAAACTTGGGAGGTTTGGCTATAGACCCATTTTCAGAAAAGTTGTTTTGAAAAGAGTTTTCAACAGTTGAAGATGATGAGGCAGCCATCGCAGATCTAGTTTATTGAAATTAAACTTTCTGCTCTGATACCACTTGTTAGTCCCAGATGGCTATAACAAGTATTGTAGAAGGGGGGTTGAATACAATACTCAAAATTTTCACAATTTTAATTCTATTATTGAAAATCTTTCAACAAGAATTACACATAGAAAACTTAAGACTGTTGCGGAAAAGAACATATAAACTATTCTAACAATCTTACACAAAGTATACTAACAAAACAACTAAGAACACTTAGAACAAAGCTGTAAAGTTTTTTCAAGCAAAATGGAAATTCTTGCACTGAGAGAAATCTTCCAGTTTGCGTAGAATATCTAGGAGCACACAGTAATCTTCAAGTCTCTCAAGATGTAAGTCCTATCTTCTGCATGGAGAGGGCTTCCTTTTATAGTGAGGATGAGTGTACTGAGCATTAAATGCTTGGGACACTTGTCATCAGGAGATTGGCTGGAAGAAGTTGACTTCTAAAAAGCTGGAATGATCCCATCACCTTTTTCTTGGTAATAGGTATAGAACCCATGCTGAAAGGATTTTTACTGAAGATGGATAAAAGACAAAAGGTCACTTTTATCTTCCAACGGATATTGTCCCATGAGTAAATGATCTTCTTGATGTGGATTCCAAGACAATCATACCGATGATGTTTCACCGATACAATTGTCATTGGTCTTTGAAAACATCTGCAAGAAAACCAATTTCACAAAGATCCCACCGATTTAAGTATCCTCATCAGTGGGATGAGTTCCACCGATTCCTGAAGACCACATCGGTGGAAGATGTCCACCGAATAATGCAAGCATTATCGGTGGAGATGTTGACCACCGATTTGTGAGAACAAAATCGGTGGACATGTTGTTCACCGAATTGTGAGGACAACTTCGGTGAATAATGACTTGTTTGTTTGTTGAGAAGAGTCTTCTATTTTCCACAAGTAGAGAGTCTTCAAGCTTGGTTTCGGTTGATCTTCGACTTCACCGAACAGTTGCTATATTGTACAAGTCATATGAAGAACCAAACTAAAATATTCTAAGTAGGATAATTAGGGAAAACATTGGCGAGTAAATTTCAAATCTTTGGTGACCCAACAATCTCCCCCTATTTGAATTTGATCTCCATACTTAGAATATTGAAGAGTATCTGAATAAAATTGCATTTTGACCCTTTTTACTCTTTTTGGGTTCTTTTCACATAGACCATTTTTTTTGATCTATTTTGTCTTTTATGGATTTGTGTGTGTATGATATTTACAAGTAAGAAAAAATAAAAAATGTATACCTGTACAAATAAGTGAAAGAAAAAGGAAAGAAGTATAAACAATATGAACATAAAGAATATTACTTGCATCTTTGGAGGGGCGAGTTGAAACTTGTATCTGGCTTGAGGATTCTTCATTTTGATTAGCAGCCTGTTGATGTGTTGGAGAACTTTATCTTTCAGGCACTTTTGCTTTTCTTCAGATGTTCCAAATCTTCAAGTCATCCATTTACTTCAAAAGATTTCAGCCAAGTGAGTCTGTGGGTTTTGATAGGAGACACATCCATTATAGTGACAATCTTTGAGGAGGGTTGAGTTTGAGTGAATCAGCCTCAGGATGCTTTTGCCAATCTCTTGCATTTTCTCTTTCTCTTGGCATCTTCAGCACTTCCTGTTCAGCATCATCATCCTTTGTCTTTGTTTTGTTCCGCCTCAGTAGATCAGTCGGTTTTGTGTTTCTCCCCCTTAGTTAGATCCGCCCGGACTGATGTGCTCCCCCTTGACCGGTCCGCCCGATTTCCTCATTTTTCCGAGTTGGACGCTGAAAACGAGTACAGAGGGTTGGTGTTGATCGAGTTGGACGCTGATATTGCTCCCCCTCAGATGGTTTCTCCCCCTCAGCGTACGACGGAGAAGAAACACCACAAACAATTGGAAACACCGATTTTTTTTGTGTGTGTGCTCATAACCACCGAATTTGGGGGCCAACCACCGAAATTTCGGTGGTGTGGTCGGTGGTATGGTAAAAAAAAATTGATTTTTTTTGCTTCCCCACCGAAAACTAAGGAGATCCCTCCGAAAATTGGCTAATTTCGGTAGGATTTTCGGTAGGAAAATCGGTAGATATTTTTTTTATCATTCCCATCGAAATTTTGCAAGAGTTTGACAAAAAGTCGGTGGAATTTCTTGAAGAGGTTGGAGGAAATCTTTTGGCATCTTCAGAAGAGTTTGGAAAAAATCTGCTACGACATCATGGAGGAAATCTTCAAGGTGAAGAAAATATTGGAATTTCATCTTCCAATTTTTTGATGACCCACAAAGATTGAGTTTGAGGATTTTTTGAGTAGAAGGATTTGGGATGATATCTGTGGAAGAGTTTGTAGTATGAGGGTTTTGAGAAAAGGAGAGTTGGGTTGCTGTCCAAGAGTGAAATATGATGGAAGAAAGAATGGGATGAGGAGATGACACATAGAAAGTTGGTTCTGGTGAGAGGTAGAATGGTGAGATGAGATCATGGTGATGACGTCATCAACATAGATTTAGACAAGAATAAGATTACCTGAGGTTTCCTTGATGAATAGAGTGTTGTCAATTTTACCTCTGGAAAATCCATTCTTTAAGATAAAGTTGGCAAGAGTGTCATACCAAGCACGTGGAGCTTGCTTGAGACCATAAAGAGCTTTGTCTAGTTCTGTACACATAGTCTGGATGAGCTGGGTCTTCAAAGCCAGGAGGTTGTTTCACATAAACTTCCTCTGCAAGTTCCCCATTGAGGAAGGCACTTTTGACATCCATTTGAAGAACTCTGAAATTTCGGTAGGCAGCATGAGCTAGAAAGATTCTTATTGCTTCAAGTCTTGCAACAGGGGCAAAAGTTTCATCATAATCAAATGCCTTCTTCCTGTCGGTATCCTTGAGCAACCAGTTTGGCCTTGTTTCTGAAAACTGTGCCTTCTTTATCCATTTTATTTCTGAAGATCCATTTGGTTCCAATGATTGTCTTCTTTCGGGGTTTGGGAACCAATCTCCAAACTTTGTTTCTCTCAATTTGAGAAAGCTCTTCTTGCATGGCAGTGATCCAACAGGGATCTGGAAGAGCTTCATCAATCTTCTTGGGTTTAAAAAGAGAGAAAATTCACATAGAGACAAATATTTCCAACTCCTCTATATGTTTGGACACCTGCTTGTTGATCACCGATGATTTGATCTATGGGGTGATCTTTGGTCCATTTGGTTGCAGGAGGTAAAGGTGGTGGAATATTTTGTGTTAGGGGTGATGATGGAGTGGGATCAGAGGTTCAGTGGGAAGGAGAGAGAGAGAGAGATTTTCGGTGGAGATGCTCTTTGATTTGGTGGTGGCTTTGGTGATGTCATGAAGTAGTTTACTATGATGATGGACAAAAAGGTGGTGGATGATAGAAAAAAGAAAATGGAGGTAAGGTTAATCGTTGGTAGAAGAGAGAAGAAGATGGATCGGCAGAGGGATCGTCGGCAGCAAAGAGAAGGGTGATTGTGGGTTGTATTTAGGATTGGTGGAAGAAAAATATAGAAAAGAAGAGGTGGTGTTTGCATGGTTTGGGATTTCGGTGGAGATGGGTGTCATCACAAAAAGATGGATTGTTATTGTCTTGGAGTTGATTGATGGAGGAGAGAGAAAAGGTGGTGTCAACAAAAATATTTGGTGGAAGATGAAGTTATCACAAAAAGGGTGGCTGTTTGGTGCTGCTGAGTCGGCAGAAAGAATTGGCATGATTATTATTATTATATATATTATTATATATATCATATATAATAATGATAATAATAATAATAATATATGGGGTGCAAGAGGTTGGCACTAGTGAGTGTGCCAATGGAAGGTTTATCAAAACTAGAGATCTAAGAATTCATCATTTTGACACTCCAATTTTGCATGATGATCTTGAAGATTTTGACAACTTTCTCACTTGTCCACATAGATCCATCTGTCCTGCTCAAAATCTGCAATCACAAAGAATTTATTTCTTAGGTACCCATTTGGTAGTGGGTCCTTTTGGGTTAGATGTTGAAGGAAAAAATTTGTGTCACTCAGATCAATTCTTTCTTTCGGACAATATTTGGCAAAAAGAGAAACATTTCTATAAAGAAAGTTCTTTTTAGAATCTTGATAATTTTCTTGACTTTTGCTCAAGGATATTGATGAGGTAACAAAGAATTGGGGTGCAGCACCTAAAATTCCTTTTTCAAAATTTGGGAGGACATAAATCTTTTCCTTTGAAATGGACATTTTGAGACACACAGATCGGGGAAGAAAATCGGTAGAAGAAGTCACACAAGTATTTTTAGAAAAAGTTGGAGAATTTATTTTTAAGAAAGAGTCAACCTGAAGACTTGCCTTTTTCAAAGATAGAGAAATTCCTGTTTAAGTTGGAAGAAGAGGATGCATCATCTAAAGTCAAGAATTTTTGAAATTCATGGATAGGTGTGGAAGAATTATTGGAATCTTGAGCCTTTTCCTTTGGAAAGGAAATGTGATCTTTTTCCTTTAAAAACATTCCAAATTTTAAATCTTCAGATGTGTCGGCAGAATTCATGGACACAGACCCAATATAATTAGAATTGGAGATTTCACAAAAGATAGGCGAGTCACATAGTATGTACCTTTGATGAGGAGGAGAAGCACTTAGCTGATACAAGAGCAGTTGAGGAGTCATTCGCTTTCAGATGTGGGATCATCTGCCAAATCATAAGTTTTAGCAGGCAGACCCTTTCCTCTTCTGACAAGTCTTTCATTTCTTTCCTTTTCTCTCTTGTATTTTTCTTTGTATCTTTCAGCCCGGTCAGAATGTGTAGAAGAGGAGAGATTGGTGGAATCATGTTTGGATCTTTCCGATTTTGAGGAAAATCGGTCTGAGGAAGAGGTTCTGGTTCTGTCAACATGTTTACTTTAACACTCAGAAGCAAAATGACCCTTTTTACCACAGTTAAAACATTCCTCATTAGATTTGTCCAAAGAAGAGTGTTTAGAGAGAGAAGAGGATGATTTTCTACCAAACTTAGATTTTCTAGAAGATGGGTGAGATTTGGATTTAGAAAGCCCATCTAACCTGGCCATTTCATCAGATAATTTGTCAATTGAGGTTTCCTCACATTCATCCTCAACATCACTAAGATATGCCTCCGAATGGTCATTTGGATCTTCTTGACTATCATGGTCAGAGTCAGATGGGTAGGTGATTTTTGGAATACACTTAGTCTTTTTGGAAGAGTCACTTAGGAGAGCTAGAGGAGAGCTCTTTATGTCTGTGAAGACAAATTTCCTTTGCAGCTTAGTCTGCTCATAGTTGAAAAGAGTTCCATAAAGAGAAGTGAGAGGCATATGATCAAGATCCTTCGTAGCATTGATGTCCGCCGGCGGTGGCTTTGGGTAGTGACAGTAGACGCCGGAAGGACTCAGGGGTGAGCGTGAAGGGGTAGTTGTCGATTCGCGCCGTGATGGTCTGTTAATTGGCAGCCGTAACGACCTGGGCAGAAAGCCACACTTGATATACATAAAGCACGGGGACGTCGGCTGTGGCAGTGAGGACCTCACGGAGAGGCTGACCAAGTAATATGTCTACGACCACACGGTGTTGTGGCTGTGGTCGGAACTCAGCTGCGTCCAAATGATGGTTGTTGGCTTCTATCTCAATGCCATGATCAGGGGCGACCAAGGCATTATCTGTTGCGCCGTAGATAAATTCCTCTTGAGGAGGAATTTGCTCTTCAGGATGTTGTTGTTGTTCTTGATCCGCCATGTAATATCTGAAACAAAGACAAAGTTAGTATGCAAGGCGGATGAACAAGTGTCGGCGCGTACCTTTGCAGTAAGTGGCTCAATCTTAGACAGATTAAGAACAAGCAATGAGAAAACAGGTACTGGACTGAAAAATACAGGGGTGTCCGGACAATACAATGAAGACAAGACTTTCCGGACAAACCATGGTGTCCGGACAAAAGGTATCCGGACGTCAAAGGTTTCCGGACAAAAAGAGTATTCCAGATAAAAGGGTGTCCGGATGACAATAGTTACCAGACATAAAGGGTTCCGGACACCTCAACTATCCGGTAGTTGAACTTACCGGAAACCCTGAGGTTTCCGGACAACTAGGTTTTCCGGATGTTGATGGTTTCCGAACAAAATATCTATCTTATGAAGCTTTCCGGATGAATAAGAATGTGTCCGGATACTTTGAAAGTATTCGGACGACCTACGGATTCGCAAATTACACCCAAATCGTAAGCAAATCACGAATCTAAGCATTTATGACGAAGCTAAGATGTGTAGTGAGTAATACGAAGGAAAAATTCGGGCTCAGGCGAGATGATTGAGCCCTAGTGGTGTACGACAGTATCAACGGGGTTTGCAAACCCTGAGGGTCTCCAGATTTAAGCATCGTACGGTGGAAACTCGATGTAACATTCACAATAACAATCGATAGAGGTTAAGAAACACATACCGTGGATTGGAAGACGAATGAGACGAGTATGAGAAATCCGTGAAGGTGTCCGAAGGAGAGAGCTCGAGAGGGTTTAGACAAAGGGTTTTTGAAGTTTCGAGTAGAATCCGGATAATGAAATAAGAGGAATCCTGAAGCCTTTTATAATAACCCAACAATCCGGGTGGGTCTACCCGGATACCCATCCGGTCCGGAAAGTGGACTGTCCGGACAGATGAGTATCCGGAACCTATCCGAGCACTTATGTTATTTAAAAAAAAATTCCTCTCAATTTTCAAACAAAATGGTACCCTTAGTATTGTGACAGAACTTTCTCTCGCTCACCCTCAAACTGAGAATGGGGAAAAAACTTGCTCCCCCTCGGATAGTGCAAAATTATGCAATGTAGAGTCCGACACAAAAAAAACTTTTGTACATTTAAAGAAAAAACGCTGTGTCGCTCCCCCTCAAATGATGAACATAAGATGATATGCTCCCCCTCAGAATTTGCGCGTAGAGTGAAATGGACACGGGAGAATCCACACACAAAAAAACTTTTCATCAGTTAAAAAAAATTATGTGTGACGCTCCCCCTCAACAGTAGAGTAAACTTACCTGATACCAGGACGTGCTCCCCCTGAACACATGAACACTCGTGAAAGCACAGATATAAGCAAATAAATTAGACGACGGTATAAAATAAAAGAAACACACGTGGAAAGAAAGGAAACAAACGAAATCTACCTAATAAATACAGAGACTCGACCTAACTGTGTAACTGAGACAAGTAGAATACAAGTGAGAGAAAGTGTATGCTCAATCATCAGGAGTGTAAACACCGGATGATGAGTAGACAGTTACTCGTAGATGTATGGAACTTGTAACGGGCACACAATCAGATCAAGTCTTCAGATTTAGCATACCTAACTTGGACACCAGAGTATTAAAACGTTTTTCGTCCAAGGGTATTGTAAATAGGTCTGCTAACTGATGCTCAGTATTTACAAAGTAGAGTTCGACCGTACCTCTTTCAACGTGATCCTTAATGAAATGGTACCGAACGTCTATGTGCTTTGTCATCATTCCTAAATCTCACGTCTCTGCCATATTGTTCCTTGTAGTTCGTGAGAAGCTCCCTCCTTCCGGTCATGTGTGTGGAGCATCCAGAATCTAAGTACCACACATGACCGTCCTGCAAAACAAGGTTAGCGGACTTTGGGTACCCATATTTGTATGGGTTCCGGAGGGTTAGGTTTGACACCCTTCGGAGGAACTTGCCTCTTAGGTGTAGGTTTAACCTCAATAGGAGTAACCCGTTTTGAAGTGGGTTTCCTATCTCGCTGTGGTTTAACCTCTGTTTGGGAACCCCGTTGTAAATGATGTTTCTTTCTGTTTTTACGGGGTTTGCGTTTGGGTTTATGATTATATATGTGATATGACCCAAACCAATCAGTATTATTAATATCATCAAAGTCATTCCAACCACAACTAGAACAACACAAACAGTCATGCGACAATTGAATCAATTGTTGAATGGAGTAAAATTTCATCGGAAAATGGACATCTCTTTTAACAAAATCATTTCTATGATTCCAAGCACAATCGTTTTTGTTCATTCTAGGATAAAAAACAGTATTAAATGACTTTGATGCTGCTTCCTTGACAGATTCCTTGGCTAGCCACTTTTGGTTATCATTTTTAGCGCGACCGTTTTTATTTGAAACAACATGAACAGCATGGTCAGTGGCTTTTGAGGAAGCAGGATTTTTGGTAGGCAATGGCTCGGTCTTTTGCCTCGACTGTGATTGTTTTTGAGAAACAGGTTTAGATTTAGAAATCTTAATCACATCCGGGGTCTTTGTTTAAGAACAACCACCCTTTAGAAAATTGACCGGTCGATTGACTACTGGAGACAAAAAATCAGTATGACTCGGAAGTGGGTTGTCGAAGGGGAACGACTCAAACTCTTCTTCAGAATTGCCTTCGGAGTTCATATATTCAGAAAAATCGACATCCGGAATTACAGGACTTGGATCGGTCGAGGAAGGTGAGGAACACTTTGTGCTCGTGTGTTTCGGGGAGGTGAGGAACACTCCATCCAATATATATCGTCCTCTTACAAAAGCACTTTGTGTATTGCTAATGAGTTTCCCCATCACTACTTTTAAACGTTCCGCCAAAATTTTCGCTACGATTTTGTAATACACTCCTATTAGGCTAATCGGCCGAAAATCCCCAAGGCTTGTTGGCGAATCCACTTTCGGAATTAGTGTTAAAAAGGATGCGTTATACCCGTCGCTTATTATCCCGTGTTCCCAAAACCATTGTAATGCTTGCAAAATATCCCCTTTTACCACTTCCCAATATCTTTTTACGAAACCAAACTGATAAATCCCAGATCTCTAGCAATAAGATATGAATGTAGTGAGAGAGAATCTAGAGAGCAAATATGTCATTCATGTATTGAGCTCAAAGGATTACAAAAGGTTTCTAAAAGATTACAAAAGCTTTCTAACAAATGAACTAGACAAGCCTATTTATACCCATGACATACAAGGTATAAAGGCATTCACAATACTGTATAGACTCATACAGTACATTGACTTTACAGTAAATCTTGAATACAACAATGCTCTAACAATCTCCCCCTTTGGATTCAAGATTAAAAAAAATATGACAGCAGTCTTCAGCTCTTTGTAAAGTCAATCTTCTTCAACATACACTTTATCAAACTATCTTCAAGCCTTGTACATGAAAACAGATCTTCACAGCTTTATTAGTCTTTAACAAACAGTAACTTCTCGTATCCTTCTTGATGCAAGAACCTTAGTTCTCATATTAACTTTAAGAATCCGAAATCATCAATTCGGATGTAGGCAGATCCGAAACCATCAATTCGGATGCTAGAGGATGCGAAATCAGCTCAATTCGGATCAAGTAGGATTCGAATTCAAGTAAGTTGGAACAAGAAGGGTCCGAAATCAGGGCAATTCGAATCATGAAGGATTCGAAATCACTCAATTCGAATCATGAAGGGTGCGAAATCAGGACAATTCGAATTATGAAGGGTTCGAAATCAGGACAATTCGAATTATGAAGGGTTCGAAATCAGGGCAATTCTAATCATGAAGGATGCGAAACCATCTATATTTTTGAACTTTTAGGTGTAAGCGCATTCCGAGAACCACTCAGAACTAAGATAACCAAATTCAGCAATATTTAGACTTCACATGATCCTTCTCCCCTGATCTTCAGTCTTTGTTCACGAATCATTGACTTGAAAGCTCTTAGACATGAGATATCTTTGACATGAAATTGAATTAAACATTTCTCCCCCTTTTTCGATGAAAGTGAGCATCATTATCATCGAAAACCATTTTCAATTTCAGTCGTGTCTTTGAGTATTGCTTACAATCTCCTCCTTACAGAATAACCTTGCTCCCCCTCAAAATAAGAATTCTGGAGCAATTTATTTTCTCCCCCTGAAAGTATGCATATATTTCAATAACGTACAGTATTTGAAATTGTAGCACAAATTTTAAAACAAATTTACACAAGGAAAATAACATTCATTGAACTTCATTTTATAACTACTAACATTTGATCATTTGAAAGCTTTACAAAAGAAATTCAACTTAATGAAATTTAACAATATTTCAATCAAATGAAATCAAATGCATGTGTTTGGATTCAAGAACAAGTCATCATTGTATATCAAGTTAAAAAAATGTTCAGTTTCAACCCCTTTATTAAATCTATTTGGTGTGCTAGCATGGGAAATATGATTAGCTTCAAGCATATGCAATTCTAAAACATATAAGAATATTTTGCTCTACTCACACTATTTGTCCAAAATCAGAATTTTCACAAATTTACGGGTTTATCGCGACTTTGTATTTTCCCAAGTTTCAAGAGATGTGTGCTCATTGGCATCTTTTCTTTTGTGCTCATTGGCATCTTTTCTTTTGTGCTCATTGGCATCTTTTGATTTGTGCACATTGGCATCTTTTGATTTTGTGCTCATTGGCATCTTTTGATCAAAAAGTTTAGTAAGAATAAGATACACCGTTAAACATGACTTTCTATCTGGTTCTATAGCAGGATTTGGGTTAGCAGATCCCAGACCAGTTGGCCTTAGGTGCTAGGTGTCGAGCACCCCTTAGAACTTAATTTCCCAAACCATAAAGGCCACATCGATATATCTTAAACCCATTTGTACCAGTAGAACATGGCTTTCTATCTGGTTCTATTGCAGGATTTGGGTCAGCCGATCCCAGACCAGTTGATCTTAGGGACTAGGTGTCGAGCACCCCTTAGGACTTACTCTCCCAAACCAGAAAGGCCACAGGCACAAACTTTCAAACTAAATGATATTCTATATAAGTTCGAATTTCCATCACAAAATATGAATGATATCTCAATCACTTGGTTCTTAATCATAGTGCTTCCCCCATATTTTCGTTTCCATTCATCATTCTGATAAATAGGCTTTTTGAGCATTATATTCTATATAAGTCCAGATTCACATATCTTTGAGCATTCAGCATAATTTCATTCATGTTTTGCTTACCTTTCGATTTATTTCAGAGGTGAAAGTTGAAGCAAATCTAACTCAGATAATACAAAGATTCTTGAAAAAAAACATCTTTTAGCACGCATTTAATTCATTGAATGAAAATTGAAAATTGCATCTCATTGAATTAAATTTGTAAAGATTCAAGTTTTCAAATCAGTAGAAACAAATATAATCCAATGTTACCTTTTGCCACGTTCCTTGAAACAGAAAGATGTAACAGTTAAGGATATCACCTGAGAAGTGTGAGTTCTAAACTGATTTGTTTAGAAGTCTTAGTCGTTGAAGTACGGGTCCTGAACTGAATTGTTCAGAAGCCATTGTCGTTGAAGCACGGGTTTTGAACTGATATGTTCAAAAGCCATATTTCTTTGTCTCCCCCTTAATGGTACAACTATTCTTTAAAAAAACAAATCCACCGCTTCTCTTCTGTTTTCAGACATGTGTGTGGTATGTATTTACAAATCAGTACAACACATGATGAACCTGCAAAACAGATTAAGCAGATTTTGGTACCCAATGGCACTTGGGTCCTAGTGGGTTAGGTGTAGATTTCTTACAAGGAATACTGTAAGAACCATACCAATAAGAAGTATAATCTTTATGCACAAAATCATTTGATCCACAGTAAGAACAACAGATTTTCTTACGTGCCAACCTAATCAGATGATTTACAGAATAAATAGGATTAGGTTTAGCATAAGATTTACCTTTTGGCGTATTGTTCTTCTTTGCATTTGATGTGGATACAGATGATTTTGGCACATCTTTCTTTGGAACTGTTGTGCCTTTGATTCTCCATTCCATCTTCACCCTCTTGAAGACTGGAACTTCTTCAGATTTGGAAGTATTAATTTTAGGCACTTTAACAATATCATCCGATTTATCAAACAGAGGATTATAGAAAAGATTAGACGAACGAATCTGACCTTTTGAGAAATCTGTTGATCTATTAAGTTGTTTAGAAGGAATGTTTTTAAAACTTGAACTTGAAGTAGTTTTAAAAGAACATTCAGAATCATTTGAATCAACAAATGGAGTCTGAAAGATAGAATTATGACTGGTCTGCTTTGAGACATCAAATTTAAAAATGACGTCTTCAAGTTATTTGACTTTGTTTATCAAAACATTTTTCTCTTTAGAAATTAGATCAAATTTCTTTTGGAGATCAGATTTGATCAACTGATCCTTCATAATATCAGCTGATAAACTAGATAATCTTTTGGTAAGATTAAGAATCACATCTTCAAAATATATGCGTTCCGATTCAAAATCTTTTTCCAAAAACTTTCTTTTATCAGTAATCTCTTTGAAAATTTCCATATTTTTCTTTTTAAGGGTTTTATTGTTTTGAAACTCTTGTCATCAGATAATCCTAGACCCATTTTTGGATTATAAAATCGTTTATCTTTTGGGTTGCTAGTCAACAAATTCAGCGTTTGCTCAGATTGGCCTCTTTTGTAATTTAAATCTTCAAGCTGCTTAATCTTTTCAATTGCTTCTTTTCTTTCATCAGAAAGAACCTTGATTTTGAACTGAAAATCTATGTTTTCATCATTTAAATCAGTTATTTTCTTTTTTAACTCAGAAATTTCAGATTCAAGTATTTTAACATTTGATCTAATAATTTCTTTCTCCTTTTCTCTATCTTCAGCTAAACACTTATAAAGAAGTGCTTCATCATGATATTTCAGCTTTGAGCTTTTCTCATCTTCATATTGCTTTTGCACTTTTTCAATTTTCTTTTGTGCCTTTTTAAATTTCTCGTTAAGCTCAAATATCACAACTTGCATTTCTTCATATTTATCATTTTCAGTTTCAGATTCATTTTCAGAATTATCAGAATAAAGAGAAGTGTTATCATAAAGAGAAGGATATAGAGATTGTACCTCAGATTCCAGATCTTCCTCATCAAGTTTAGCCATTAAACTGTGCTTCACTTGAGTGAAGTGAGCTTCTTCATCATCTGAAGAATCCATCAGCCATATTTCTTCTTCAGCATTTACTGGCTTTCCGGTTTCTTTGGCTTTTGCGAGATGTGCTTTACGCTGATTGTATTCAGAATCCTTAACTTTCTTCAACTGACAATCTCTGGCAAAATGACCCGGCTTACCGCAGTTATAGCAGTTTCGGTCATCCATATCCTTCTTTTCTTCCCTCTCCTTTTTCTCAACTTTCTCCTCTTTTTCTTCTTCCTTTTGATCCTTGTTCTCATACCTTTTCTCAAACCTTTTGTATCTGTTCACTTTGTTGTAATCAGGTTTGCTTTTTGAATGAAACTTCTTCTTTCCATATCTGTTTTGAAATCTTGTAGTTAACAAGGCTAATTTTTCAGCTATCTCACTCATTTCATCTCCAGAACTGCTGCTTTCATCATCATCATCAGAACTTATCTTCTTTTTGCTTAACCCAGAGATCAAAGCCTTTGTTTTCATCGTTCCACTTTTCTTGTGTTCACTTAGAAGGGCTAAAGATTCTTCGACCTTTTTCTCCTTTTCTTTGACCATTTTTACTTTTTCTTCATGTTGACCCAGAATGCTGAAAATATCGGTCAACTTTTCATCATCCATATCCCTTGACATTTGAAGCTGAATAGAGTATGAATCCCATTCCGACAATAAATTCTTGACAAACTTGTAATTAATCTCTGATTCAGACTTGTCAACTCCATTCCTTCTTAAATCATTCAGAATGATGTTGTAACGATCATAGGTATCTTTCAACGATTCTCCATCTCTAGCTTTAAACCCTTCATACGCATTGATGCTCTGATTCTTTTTGGTCTTCATTGATTTTGATGAACCTTCAAACTGCCTTTCTAGCTCATCCCAAATATCCTTTGCTGAATTTCGGCTGTCTACGCGATTATAGATATTGTTTGGAATGGCCATAGTCAAGTATGTCAATGCTTGCTCATCAATTTCAACTCTAGCTTTATCAGCATCACTGTAATATTTGTATTCCTTTTCTATTCTTCTTGGAAGAATCTCTTGACTTGTTTCTGTTGCAGCAATGCCACCAACCTCTATGTAGGCTTTGTAAGGACCGTTCTGAATGGACAGCATAAGATCTCTGTTCTGATGATTCAGAAATTGAATCATTCTCCTTTTCCATTGAGAATATTCTTCAGCTATCAATACCGGAGGCTTATTCTTAGAACCCATGCTCAGCATATCTCTCGACATCTTCTGATAATTGGCTAGATAAACGATCGTTCAGAAGATAAAGCAGTTAGTGTAAGAAAAATTACACTTATGAGAATTTAATCAACATTCCTAAGAATTCGGATGCTCAATTCGGATGCTCAATTCGGATGATCAATTCGGATGATCAATTCGGATGCTCAATTCGGATGCTCAATTCGGATAATCAATTCGGACTTGATAGATTTCGAAATCCTCCAATTCGAACTTAACAGCGTTCAAATTCACTCAATTCGGATTATGTTGAGTGCGAATTCACTCAATTCGAATGTAACTGGATTCGAATTCACTCAATTCGAATTTACTTAGGTTCGAATTCACTCAATTCGAATGTAATAAGGTTCGAATTCACTCAATTCGAATGTAATAGGGTTCGAATTCTCTATGAATGTTCCGAATTCTCTTTGAATGATCCGAATTCACCAAGAAGGATTCGAATTCTGCACTTCGAACTTCAAAATCACTAAATCTGCCATAACTTCTTCAATTCTTGATCAATTGTGATGAATCTTATATCAAATTGTTCGTAATTGAAATCTGCACACTTTTCCTGTTGATCACAATTCACAATTCGATCAATTTAATCGAATTAAGATCTAAACAGTGAACTTGAAGTTTTTGAAAAAATATTCAAGAATCGATCTGATCTGTCAATTCTGTGCAGATTTTGATGTTTATGCAAGAATTAAATGTGTTCAGAATCCAAATCCGAGTTGAACGATGCAAAGAAATGATTCAAAAACTCAAAATCTAGAAAAACTCCATGTCTGAATGATAAGACTTCAGATGAACAGTGTTTTCTTCTTGGTCCGAATTCTTCAAGAACAGTGTAAAAAATCTTCAATTTGGTCTTCGATCTGCTTGTATCTTCTGTTTAGCTCTGATACCAATTGATAAATCCCAGATCTCTAGCAATAAGATATGAATGTAGTGAGAGAGAATCTAGAGAGCAAATATGTCATTCATGTATTGAGCTCAAAGGATTACAAAAGGTTTCTAAAAGATTACAAAAGCTTTCTAACAAATGAACTAGACAAGCCTATTTATACCCATGACATACAAGGTATAAAGGCATTCACAATACTGTATAGACTCATACAGTACATTGACTTTACAGTAAATCTTGAATACAACAATGCTCTAACACAAACGTGAAGCCGTCAGGCCCCGGTGTTTTGTTACTCCCGCAACACTTAACCGCTTCTAGCACTTCCTTTTCTTCAAATGGTTCTTCTAGATTTCCCGATTCATCCCTTGATATTTTCGGATACAAGTCCTCCCTCAAAGTCGGTCCATTGCCACCCGTCGAATCGAATTTTTCTTTGTAGAATCCGAAAATGTGGTCTTTTATCTTAACCGGGTCCTCCGTCCAGCCCTCTTGAGTCTGAATGCCCCTCACCGTGTTTTTCCGTTCCCTGTATTTGATCGCCGCATGGAAGATTTTTGAATTGTCGTCGCTCCTCTTGGCCCACCGTGCCTTCGCTTTTTGCTTGTCCATCTCTAATTTCTTTTTTTCTAACTCTAATCATTTGGTTCTTGCTCTAAGCCAATTCTCCCTATCGTCTCCAGTCCAACCATTCGTCTCCGCGACTGCTTCATTTTTTATTGCTTCCTACCTCGCAATGCCGAGCTCCGTGTCAATGTTTCCAAATTTTCTTTTAGCCCAAGCCTTAAGATCATTCTTGACATTCTTCATTCTATCGCGCAATTTACCATCCGGTCTAGTTGAGAAGATCTCCTTGCCCCAAGAGTTTTTTACCACTTCATCCACCCCTTCCACGTCTAACCATGCATCGAAGAACTTGAAGGGTCTCGGGCAGAACTCCGTTTTGTCTTCAAAAAGTAAAATCGGGGAATGGTCCGACCACTTTCTTTTAGCTGCTTTACTCCATGATTTTTCCATTTCTCTCCGAATTCGTTCGTAACCAGAAACCGATCATGTTTGCTGAATTTTAAACCGTCGTCACTTATTCATGTGAATCTCCTTCTGGACATTGGTATCTCCACCAGATTACTTCTGTTAATAAACTCGTTGAACTCTAGAGCCCCTCTCATATTTGTAATCGAGTTGCTCCTTTCTTTCGACCCTCTTACCTCGTCGAAGTCTCCAAAGATGCACCATCCCACCTCCTCTTTTGCTACTAAAGCTTCTAATCTTTTCCAAACATCTATTCTTTCTGATAGATCTCTTGGCCCATAGACATTAACTAAGCCAATAAGACACTGCTTTCCATCCCAATTTCCCACCACCACTAAAAAGGCCTCATCCTTTATAAGGAATTCACTTTTAAATAGATTTGTGTCCCACACTGTTGATAGGCGGGTTTACACCCCCCTAAATCTTAACGCAAGTGTACGGGTCGAAATCAAGTAATAGTACAAAAGTACGAGTATCGAACACAGGGAACTAGGAACTAAGTATCACAATGACTATAAACTCTATTAACTGAACGGTCGCAAATGGAGTTGTTGATACGAACTAATTAAATGCGAATAAATCAAACACAAGACAGTAGGTAACTTGATGACTTCTGATAGAGAAAACAGTTGAGGGTTGGAAGTCCTAAGGTTTTCACGTACAAACAATCGACTAAAAACAATTACCAATTATTCCGTATAATGAATACCCAATCTCTAAAAATCACCGTTGTTCTTTCTCAAGCAACAATGGGTTCTATCTTGGAAAACACAAGTTTTATCTCTCGATCTTAACCTATGGAATTCAAAACACATTAAACTCAAGATTTCAATGGGACTAAGGCTTACTTGGTATATCTCTATCCAATTTCTCACCTTAGGCATGCAATTCCTAGTTCTAGTTAACAATTAATTCTCTCGAACTTAATTGAAAACACACAAAACAATTGAAAGTTGGCCAAACTCACAAAGGCATTAAAGATCAAATCACATGCTTCATTAAAATAGGAAAAACTGATAAAAGGTTCAAATCACATGTTCATAAGCTTAAACCAAATTCATTCTAACCCCCAACAACTAAAGATTAGTTCATGTTGGTGGTGGATAAAAACATAAGAAAAGGAAGGAAACTAGTGTGTGCAAACATAATGATTGTGGACGTGATGAATGTAATGATGGACTCCCTTCTCTTGGCTCTAATCCGATTATCTTCGTGAACTCCTCCTCGATCGATCCTCTATCGTGGCTCAAAAGTATCCGAAAATCCTCTAAAAATCGCCATCCAGCCGTCTGCCGTCGTCCGTGTGTGAATGATAAGTCAAAACCTAGCTGCAGAAAGTGTTTTATAAAACTGGGCGTCGGGGCCAGTACTGGCGCCAGTTGGCTGGCGCCGGCTTCTGTTTCGCATCTTGGCACGGATTGTGGCGCCAGTTCACTGGCGTCGAGACTGGCGCCAGCTTCTGTTTGACAATTCCTTGATTTCTCTCGTTTTCAGCTCCGGAACTCGAATCTGCTGCTCTTTTGGATAATAATGCTCATACCTGTACTTTCTCACCAAAAACTCGTTAAATACTCGTATTTCACTTGAAGACATGCGTGAACCACCAGATTAAAAATAATGTCGAAAATCGACATTATCAACAACCCAAAACCGAGCGTTGCCTGTCCTCAAGCAAAATAGCGATAGAATAGAATAAGAGCACGCATCAGTGGAATAATAATGGCTGCACAACTCCCAATTGGTACCACGTAATGCACTGGTGATTTCCCATACCTGTGAATGCCTATCTCACTCTCGCCTCATCCTTATTCTGTTTGATCTATGGCCTTCCATTGTGAGTTGAACTCGTGACTGCTCCGATTACATTAAGGTTGTACTAGGTCCAAACATACTAGGGAAAACATTTCGCCTCGCCCCTACCTCACGGGATACTCTCATTTCACTCGAACCTAGGCTGTCGCACATATTGTCATGTATAAGGAATTTATGTACAAGAATACTCAATAATTACATGACAATTCTAATGAAAGACGCACAATTGTCTAAAAGGTTGATCTCAGAAGGGAATCAAGTAGCAAGACAGGGAATATTGGTAATGGTAGTCGTATACTCTGATCACGTTTTCCAGAAGATCATCCAGGTCTTTACAAGGGTTGTAACGGGGCTAGGGTTATGGCTGAGAAACGAAGGGTAAGCGGATCAACAATCCTTGGTGTGTCAACTATTAGCAGTTCTGAACTTCTTTACTTCACTTTCTATCACTTGGCCCTATTTGTTTCTACTGGAGTCGCTTTGACTCTCTTATTGAGCTGTTGTAAGGCTATCTAAATAACTGTATTTATTTTCTTTTTGTGTTTTCTCTTTTTTTTTAAAGTTGGGACTTCATTGGTCCTCTTTATTTGATTGGGGCTGCATTGGCCCTCTTTTCTATCTATTTTCATGACTGGCCTGTACTGCTTCTGATTGACACACTTTCGGATAAGGGTTGGCTAAGGCTTTTGGCTAGGGTTTAATGGTGGGTCTGAAATGAACAAGTGGTGAGTGTTTGGCTACAAAGGTGGTTTTGGGTACACACATAATGGGTCAAAGGTACGTTAGACAAAAACGGGTCAACGTGCACACAATGCTTGGAATCATCTCTCATGGTCCACACGATATGGTCTACTACACCCTTACCCAATATCCCGATGGTCGTCTTTGCTACTCAATGCAATATTATAGCAAGATCATTCTATAATCACGACAAGGAATTCGAAAAAGTGTATACGAATTTGGTGTTTAAATCCCTCGAAGTGAAAGGCGTCATTTAGGCTCAAATCTCACTATTGGGTGGTCTCCACTAATGTCCCTAGTCATGTCTTTTCCCGGTCCTTCCCTAATGGTCACGTTACTATCACAAGATTTTCCCACAATGGTCGGTCTCAATCATCCAAAACAAAAAAATTTAGCTCCTATGATCTAACCATTCAGAAGTGCAGGAAATCTACGTGCATAAACGTGGGCCCTATTGGGCAACCCCAAACCTTACCCACACATTGTCCCCGATGTGTAGATGTCGGTGCAGGCGATACAAAATGAACAAGTATCGTTGTGCGGTTATTGTAGTTATCAGACAGGCAAGGCACAACATCAATACAAAAACGTCAAAGAGCGGACCAGAGTTATTCAAATATGGCCACCCCAAACCTAGGCCGTGGCCTAGGTTTGTCAAATAAAGCCAACCCCAAACCTCGGTGAAACCGAGGTTTGCACAGGATTAAAAGTGGGTGTGTAGATGTTGAAAGGTGAGGTACCCCAAACCTAAGTGAAACTTAGGTTTGTTGCATCTCGTTTACTAATAAGTGAACACATCATCATACACCACTCGTTAACATACAGAGTTAGAACATACCTGTTTGCCCGGACGGAAGAGATTCTCTTGCAAAAATTGAGGAGAATGGTTGGGAGAACCCGGAGGAGATGAAGAGGGAACACAGAAACAAAAGAACAGAAAGAAGAAGGAAGCAAGGAAACAAAACAACTCAAAGCAAGAAAAAGGAACACACTGCACGAGAATAGGGGGCCGCGCGGTTTGTGCCGCGGCCTGAAACTGCGTAGAATCCCGCGTAACACTCTGTTCCAATATTTTTTTTTAATAAATAAAATCACTCAAAAACCTATAAAAAAATGCAAACCTCGGTGGGTTGCCTCCCACCCAGCGCCTTGGTTTCGGTCGTGGCTCGACCTTCCTTCTAATCACTCCTTCAGCTTTCCTTGATCACCGGGCTCTTCTTCACTTCTACCTCTTTCACTCTCGAACATCTTGAACGCTGCCTTTTCACCACCAACCCTTAAGGTCATCTCGCCTTCTTCCACGTCGATCAGCGCTTTGCTTGTGGCCAGATAAGGTCTTCCCAGTATCAGCGGGACCTCTACATCTTCATTGATATCCAGCACCACGAAATCCACCGGAAAGTAGAACTTGTCAACCTTGATGAGAACATCCTCTATCACTCCATATGGATACACTATAGATCTATCCGCGAGCTAAAGTGTCATGTATGTTGGCTTTACTTCACCCAAGCCAAGTTTCCTGAAAACAGATAAAGGCATTAGATTAATACTGGCTCCTAAATCACATAACACCTTATCAAAATTAAGATTCCCAATTTGAATAGGGATCGAAAAACTCCCTGGATCCTTAAGCTTCGGGGGAAGCTTGTTCTGAATGATCGCACTGCACTCTTCATTAAGTGCAATGGTAGCTTGGTGTTCGACTGCCCTCTTCTTGGATAAGATCTCTTTCATGAATTTGATATATGTTGGCATTTAGGCAAGTGCTTCTGCAAATGGAATGTTGATGTGCAGCTTCTTGAAGATATCAAGGAATTTATTGAATTATTCCTCGTCGTTACGTGCCTTCACTCGATTAGGGAATGGTAGCGGTGGTACAAACGGTTTGACTACCGGCTTCGATGGAGGTGTCGCTTCTTTTTCCTTTGGCTTTTCCTGATCAACCATACCACTAGAATGATCATCCCTCCTTCCAACATTCGCCTCCTTGATCATCTCCTTTCCACTCCTCAGATGAATGGCATTACATTCTTCTCTTGGTTTTCTTTCAGTCTGACTCGGAAACGTTCCTGGGGCTCGGTTTTGTAAGACTTCAGAAATTTTCCCCACTTGTCTTTCAAGGATCTTGATGGATGCGGTGTTCTGATCAGTTGCTGCTTTCACTGTACTCATCGTGCTTGCCAAACCTTCAACCGTGTTGTCCATCTTTGTCATAAACTTCATCATCATATCTTTCAGCCCCGGTTTCTTCTCTACGGATGGTCCTTCATCGAATTTCCTTTGGTTGAAACCTGGAGGACGGTAAACATTGTTAGCATTAGCAGAATTAGAAAAGTTGGGATGATTACCTTGTTGTTGTTGGCCGGGTTGACTCCATGAAAAGTTAGGGTGTTTCTTCCACCCTTCATTATATGTGTTCGAGAAAGGGTCGTTCCTCGGCTGGTTGTTCCGGTTTTGTAAAAACTGAACTTGCTCGGGTTCTTGCGGAGTGGGGAGCAATTCAGGACTACCTCCCTTCAGGTGGTTTGTGATAGCAGCTAGTTGAGCTTTTATCACCTTCAATTCATCCGAGTCTTGAACACTAGCTACCCATCTAATAGAAGATCGTGGAGTGGCATAGCTATGTTCGGCTAAGTTCT
Organism: Saussurea involucrata; assembly: GCA_033807775.1. Classification (NCBI taxonomy): domain Eukaryota; kingdom Viridiplantae; phylum Streptophyta; class Magnoliopsida; order Asterales; family Asteraceae; genus Saussurea; species Saussurea involucrata. Next base: position 48,741,916 of record CM066317.1, on the reverse strand, counting down.
CGATCAACTCAACTGCTTCTTCATATGTCTTATTCATGAGAGCTCCACCCGTTGCAGCAGTGATGTCATTCTTGAACTGCGGATGAAGTCCTCCAAAGAACGTCTGAATAATGACCCAACCATGTAACCCATGATGAGGGCACTTCTTCAACATATCTTTATACCGTTCCCATGCCTCATAAAGTGTCTCTTGGTCCCATTGAGCGAAATGGGTAATATCGGCCATCAGTTGAGCGGTTCTTCTCGGTGGAAAGAATTTCTGAAGGAACGCTGCTTTCAGGTCTGCCCATGTAGTGATCTGATCCGATGGTAGGCCCTCTATCCAGATTTCAGCTCTACCCTTGAGTGAGAAGCTGAACAGTCTTAGCTTGATGGCATCCTCGTTCACCCCATTGATCTTGAACGTGTTGCAAATCCTCTCAAATGTACGGAGATGTGCATGAGGATCTTCTGTCGGTGCTCCTCCATATTGATTTTGTTGTACCATGACGATGGTACTCGGTTTTATCTCGAAATAATTTGCCGCAGTGGTGGGTGCTTGGACTCCTATGCATGCGGCTGCCACGTTCGGGTCGGCAAACGACCACATAGGACGTCTTTCCGGAGGTGGTGGAGGTGGGTCATTGCGAGGAGGTCCCTCGTCAGCCATCTCGATCTTGATATGTTTTTTCGCTTTTGCTTCTTTTCGTAATCGGCGGGCGGTTCTTTCGATTTCCTGATCGATCGGTTCGATTTTCTCCCCTCGGGGTTTCCTTGGCATAAACCAATTAGTACTTGAAACGGAAAGTAAACAGAATTAGCAATCCAAAAACTGAAAGTGATGGAACAAACAATAAAATAAAGAAAATGTTCAATGTAATAGCGCTTATAGCTGGTAGTGCTATTAGTTGCAACTAGTTCCCCGGCAACGGCGCCGAAAACTTGATAGGCAAACCCCCCCTAAATCTTACCGCAAGTGTACGGGTCGAAATCAAGTAATAGTACAAAAGTACGAGTATCGAACACAGGGAACTAGGAACTAAGTATCACAATGACTATAAACTCTATTAACTGAACGGTCGCAAATTGAGTTGTTGATACGAACTAATTAAATGTGAATAAATCAAACACAAGACAGTAGGTAACTTGATGACTTCTGATAGAGAAAACAGTTGAGGGTTGGAAGTCCTAAGGTTTTCACGTACAAACAATCGACTCAAAACAATTACCAATTATTCCGTATAATGAATACCCAATCTCTAAAAATCACCGTTGTTCTTTCTCAAGCAACAACGGGTTCTATCTTGGAAAACACAAGTTTTATCTCTCGATCTTAACCTATGGAATTCAAAACACATTAAACTCAAGATTTCAATGGGACTAAGGCTTAATTGGTATATCTCTATCCAATTTCTCACCTTAGGCATGCAATTCCTAGTTCTAGTTAACAATTAATTCTCTCGAACTTAATTGAAAACACACAAAACAATTGAAAGTTGGCCAAACTCACAAAGGCATTAAAGATCAAATCACATGCTTCATTAAAATAGGAAAAACTGATACAAGGTTCAAATCACATGTTCATAAACTTAAACCAAATTCATTCCAACCCCCAACATCTAAAGATTAGGTCATGTTGGTGGTGGATAAAAACATAAGAAAAGGAAGGAAACTAGTGTGTGCAAACATAATGATTGTGGACATGATGAATGTAATGATGGACTCCCTTCTCTCGGCTCTAATCCGATTATCTTCGTGAACTCCTCCTCGATCGATCCTCTATCGTGGCTCAAAAGTCTCCGAAAATCCTCTAAAAATCGCCCTCCAGCCGTCTGCCGTCGTCCGTGTGTGAATGATAAGTCAAAACCTAGCTGCAGAAAGTGTTTTATAAAACTGGACGTCGGGGCCAGTACTAGCGCCAGTTTCTGTTTAAATTGTCGGTGCGAATTGTGGCGCCAGTTGGCTGGCGCCAAGACTGGCGTCAGCTTCTGTTTCGCATCTTGGCGCGGATTGTGGCGCCAGTTCACTGGCGCCAAGACTGGCGCCAGCTTCTGTTTGACAATTCCTCGATTTCTCTCGTTTTCAGCTCCGGAACTCGAATCTGCTGCTCTTTTGGATAATAATGCTCATACCTGTACTTTCTCACCAAAACCCCGTTAAATACTCGTATTTCACTTGAAGACATGCGTGAACCACCTAGTTTGAGATTAAAAATAATGTCGAAAATCGACATTATCAACTGTTAACAGACCACCTGATCTTCCACTTGATTCTATATGAGCAAAGTCCACCCCATCCCCTCCCCACATGCTACTAATCTGATTAATTGACCAGTCTTTAACTTTTGTCTCCTGTATACCCAAAACCCCCGGGCTTGTTTTCCGGAAGACCTCGCTGACCCATTTTCGTTTTTCCCACGACCCTAACCCTCTGATGTTCATTGAGATAACATTCATTTAGAAGACGGGTTAATTCGAGACTGGCCTTCTTTGTGGGACTGCCAATTCACCCCTAGCATCTCCCCAAACTCCTTCATTTCTTCCGGCGAATCCTTGCTCCCCAACTCGTTAGACAATGCAGTCTGGTTTACGGAGTTAGACAACCCTCTTTTCCTTACTTTGAATCCATCGCTCCTCTTCAAACTTCCAGAAATCGATCCCTTTTTTGACCCCGGTTTCTTGCATTTCTTCCTCGCCATCTGCTTTAAGAGATGGAAACTCACCTTCCCACCTCCAAAGGTTGCCGTCTCCCCTTTTTTTTCTTTTGGTTTGCCGACCGGTGACCGCCACTCAGGTTGCGAATCCACATCGCCTCCCCCCATTTTCGATGAGACCCCCCCCCCACTGCGCTGTGCCTTCCACCCCCGTAGAGACTCCCTCTGTGTGATCCCCATATTCCTTACTGTTAACGCTATTTAGATTTAATTCTACATCTGGGCCAGAAGCGATGAGGGGCCCAAATGTGCCTGTTGGGCCGCCTGCGTCAAGGCCGTCGTCCAGCCTTGGGCTTCCTACCAAATTTTCCACCACTGGGGCCCCAATCTCCACTTGTCCAATTTCAATGTGATTATCCTTGTCTGCTACTTTCGGATCTGGGTCATTCCCACCCGCGACATCTGCTCCATGTAGATTTACTTCTACTTTATGGTTTCCAATGCCCTCATGATTACTAGCAATTACTTTTACCTGTTTCCCCATGCACGACGATCCTTCGGCTTCTATCTTTTCCCCTCCGCCGGACCCTCTCCCTCCGGCCACCCCTCCGGTGATTTTATCATCAACATCGAACTGGCCTACGATTTCTTCGAATTGTCGCGTTTTTACATCCTCTGCCCCCATCCATGATTCTTCTATCCCCACTTCATCCTCATTTTCCCCCCCGTCCTCAGACCAAAGAGATGGGACCGAGGACCCTTCCTCGTCTTCCCCACCTTCATCGTCCAGTGATGATTCTGCTATCTCTGAGTCCTCCTCCTCCCCTCCCCAAATTCCCATCAGACTACTTTCCTCTTCCTCAATCTTTATTCTATAGTAGAAAGGCCCAACCTTTATGGTTTCTAAGGAATCGATCGGTGACAACAACGATGTGGTAATCAGCATCTTCCCCCAGGGTAGGTTTTTACTTTCTTCCAATATACAGTTGAGCGATCTCTGAACCTTCCCCTAGTTTTTAGCAATATCCGTGAACACCTTCTCTGACCAACAATGCCCCCTGTTATTTTTAGCCATACCAACCTTTCTGCGTTCCTGTTTCCCTCCGACCATCTACGAAGGTCCCTAATCCAATGATGGAGGTCATGGTCTTTGTTTCCCACAATGCCACCCACTGTTTCAACGTCGGCACACTTCAAAAGAATCTGTTTCCCTTCTAATAGTTTCAGGCCCCATACTCCGACTGACTTTTCTTTTGTTATACGTCTGATTATATCGACGCTATCCATAGATTTCACCTCCCCCACCAAGCATGTCCTTAGGAAACTCCTCCTGTTCTCGTCCGGTGGCTATTCTCCTATCACCCTCGTCTCCTTTCTCGTTGACTCCAACTCTTCTTCTTGCTTTTTCATCAATATTGCTGCGTAGGTATCTTTCCTACCACCACCGAACCCTTCGTTTGGTCCTGCCCGACTTTTCTCCACAAATTGCTTCTCTTTTTCGATTCCAGATCCATGTTCATTCCCTATTCCTCTCTTATCGTCTCTGTAACACCCGGAAAATCCTAGTAAATAATAATAGTCCTAATATTTCTTTATATTTTGACTTCTTAGATTATAATTGAATTCCTAAGTAATTTCCGTGATTGTTACTTGTTATTTGATAACTTCCGATAGAAATCCGTAAGTTTATTCCTTAAGGAAATTAATGAAAAATAGATGATAAAGTTAAATATGAGATTTTATGGATTAGTTGGATGGGTAATTTGAATATGAGTCCAACGGTACTTTCCGGGGTAAAATCGGAGTTTTAACGAAGAAGTTACGGCTAAATCAGTGGGATTTGAGAAGACTAGCAAACAGAAGCCGGCGCCGATGGTTTGGCGCCGATGCATCGGCGCGGGTGATCGGCGCCGAGCACCTGACGTGCTAAAAGGGGATTAAACCCACCTCTTGGTCCTTAGTCATTTACCCTTTCCTCTTAGAATTCTCAAATCAGACTTTGCTCCTGCTCTATACTTCTCAGACGATTTCTCCATCTAAACCTAAGGTAAATTCATATTTCTCAATCCTAATTCAATTTAAACAATTATTAGATGAATCTTACCAATTAAACTTCATTTAGGGCTTTTATATCTTCATCTTTCTTATTGGAGTGATTGAGTTCAAATCATCAAGATAGGGTTATTTCAATTGAAGATTAGAGGTGAGTAACTTGTATCTAATTGATTGTATTATACTTATCTACCATTCTTTATCTTGGTTTTGGTACTGTTAATGAGAAATCTTGATTTATAAGCTCTTAATGGTTAAGAGGGAACAAGAAGAGTTCAAGTAAGTTATGGTGGATTAATTGTGTTTTATTACTTAGAATGCCATGGTAAATGTTAGTGTTAAAGGTTTGGGTTTGATTTTACATCTTTGGTATGTGATTATGATAATGGCTTAATATATGTCTTAATGAAGTAATGATGGCTTAATGGTCAATATGGACTTATTATTGAATTATAAACATGGATGTTTATTATTGATATTATATAGAATGTGAATTGATACATATGGATGTATATGAACTACATGGAAGTAGTATTGATATGTTAAATGGTTGGACCATTGTTAAGTGCTAAATATGCTTGGAATATTATTTGGATTAACATATTTGGTATTCACATAATTGGAGGAGCACCTAGTAGGCATTGGAGGATATATTCTTACACACCGTGGGGTAAGTGTAATTGATTCATACCTCGGATACCGTGGGGTTTTCCGTTGTTTTATGCCTTGTGACAATTCCGTGGGGTACCGATCAAGGTATATCTTCGATTATGATGTAACTGGGTAGCGATATGGACCTTCTCCATGGAATCCAATTTGTGAATGTATCGAATTGTTATTCCTACATGCTATGATTATGCTCTATGTGCTATGTGTAAACCTCACTTAGGCTTTAAAAGCTTAACACTTGTTATGTGTTTTATGTGTTACAGATATTAGTGGTTCCGGACACAAGAAGGTTTAGACTGGGGTTGTGAGCATGGGATCATTGTTGGAGAGTTAAAGATTTGAAGATTTATGATAGAACTTTCCGACACCTTTTGAATTATGATTTCTATAGTAGAGATTAAATAAGCTAGTTGTCCATTAGTAGTAATAATTAACTAAATTTTTGTATAATGATTATGTAATGTTAATTAGGTATACTTTTACTTTGGTAATGTGTACCACTCTTCCGTTTTATGGAAGTTTTTGTTGACCCTTGTTTTGGGGTGTTACAAGTTGGTATCAGAGCTTTAGTTTAAGTGAACTAAGTATGATAAGGAGGTACTTAGACTTAAGCTGAGATGAATTAAGTTATGAATCGTGAGATTGGGTAGAAGTATTAAGACGGGATGGCCTTAGGGTCGACAGAAATACGTGAAATTTGTACGGTAACGACGGTAATGAGGATTCTCATGTATGATATATTCACAATCTCAATTAGCTACTGTTATTATGAATATATTGTTACATAAGCATACTTGTTTCTAAATTGTCCCAGTGACTAATGATCGGTAAAGTACGTTTCGTGTGATTATATTTATATAACCATTTCCCAGGATTATCTTTTGTTTTATAGCATAATGATGGTAAAAACGCCACCAAGGTCTTTCAATTCTTTGGAGGACAGATCGGTAAATGATTGAGGGTTGGAAGGACAACCTAGAACTGGCGGGACTCATGAAAGTTTGCCGAGACAACCTTAAATAAGTGGATTGAAATGTGTGGAAATAGAATGTAAGATGTTTGATCAAGATGGGAATAGTATGAAATGGTTGAGTAAGTGAGCCTTGGAAGGCATGTATAACAAGTGTTAGAAGGCTGAGAGGGTAACCACTGGTTGGAAATAGAGAGTCAATGATAAGTTGCGTGAGTTAAACGATAGACCTTGTTTGAGTGAATAGCCTTCAATTGCAAGTAGAGTTTTATGCATGGTGTCCTCGAGTGTGTGTTACATGGGTTTTCGTGATTTCAAAACAAATGCATAAATAGTAATTTAGTCAATGATGAGTCAGTATGTGCACGTGGGTATTTAGAGAAAAAGGCAATACCATTTACGTCGCACAGTGAAATTTTAAGTTTAGCAATTTGCAAAATATTTCATACTTTACAAGAAAAGTTAAATATAAATGAGTGTGAGAACCGATTAGCTTACTTCGTGTCGGTAATTTCTTTCAACTTTTGTCATATGAAAAGATTTTCATTAAATATATTACGGTCATAACAACATCGTTTTGGTTGAAAAAGAGTAAGTTTTTCAGAAAGTAGTATGCAAACAATTCTCGTGATCGTTGTACAGTACACTGAAGTTATAAGAATTTTGGGGTCATGTGTACCCAAGTTGCTCTAAGTGTTATTCTTTAAAATGAGGAAATGTGCGAAATAATATATTTAATACATTGTTATGCCTGAAGGCTATGAACGAACTAAGTCATAAAATATTACTATAAGCTAAGAAAGAACTCTGAGAATGGAGAGGTGTTGGATAAATCATGGGAGAATGGTTGTAGTTTTGGTAATTGTGTTCAAGAGGAAGGTGAACAATGGGAGAGTTGAAAGTGGACTTTAGTGTCGGTTGTAAGAAGGTCTATACTCTTGTTTGGTAACTAGAAATACAGTTGGCAATGGACGGTTGTGTCCGGAGGAAGGATTAGTAGTCATCAAGGTGATGGAATTAGCAAATTGCTAGGAGTAGTGTGGTGAGACAGTAAGGAAATACCCTCGACGTTAAATAAGAATTTATGGTGATTTTGTGATATTAGTAGTGCACGAATAAGTTTGAAATGAAGACGATGAGATGTAAATTGTATTATGTTTTGTTGAAAGGATTAGGTTCAGTCCTTGTTAATGAATAGATTAAAGAAGTATCGATAGGTCGACTATTGACATTAAATTAGGCAGTTGTGTAAGATGTATGAGGCCTTTTGCCTGTCATAGGGTGCGGTCTAGGTGCGTCCCGCGTATGTCTGTGCGGGCAGAAACAAAACCAAGAGCGGTACCGGCATGCTGTTATGCAGAGGGTATGCGCAAAGCGGACATTATCGTGTACGGGGAACTGGGGATGTTGTAGAATGTTATAGAATGCGGACAATACATATCTTGTGAAACACCACATGTGGGGATTTTGAGTGATTGGCGAATAAATCACGAGTGGAAGAGGTTTTGGTTAAATTATTACATAAGTGAAAGTAAGGTGGTCAAAGTACGCTTTTAGAAGTTTATTGTGGTTGTGCAATAATTATGGTGTGATATATGCTTAATCGCATTTTTTTTAATAAGTGTCGGTTTAACTGTTGGTCTTATGTGTGAGGACCGTTTGATGATCTTGTATTCTTAGTACCTTTGGGATTAATGAACTTTGGCAAAATAATATATATATATATATATAATGTGGAGTATATAGAGTTGTATATACGTGTACATATAGATACATATATGAATTGACTTCATTGGGAAAGTAGCAATGAAGGGGTCGTGAGATTACCATGTCTCGAAGCGTGTGTTGCATGATGTGGGATTAGATGTATTTTAAATTTCATGAGTTGATATTGATAAATGATCATTAGACCCTTTGAGCAGATGGCTTGGTTTTGGACTCGGTTGAGTCTTAAGGGTATTCGTCGGTTTAATTAACTTGACATAGGCTTGGGGGGGTTGGAATTACATGAATTGTATTATAATTAAAGTTTACATAATGTGAATACATTGTTTTTTTTCTTTTGAGATCATGTATGAATGTTAAGTTAGAATCGGAAGATTAAAAGTTGAAGGATCACCTTGTGGGGGGTGTTAGGATAGTGAAAGATTATTGTTGTAGATGAACATTCTACTTATGATGTAGATGGTTTATATAGAATGAGGAATTAGGCACGAACATGGTAAGGGTATGGACTATGTCGATTTGTGATGGAGTATGCACTGTATATATAATGGTTTGGAATCACAAAGAATTAGTAAGAAGCGAGTAAGTTTAAGTTAATTAGAAACTCGTGAGTTGTAGTTCAAACTAAAGTAATGAAATAGATTCGGTTAAATTATGCGGGAGAGCATGAAGGTAAATTTGAATTGTGTACGAATGACCATGAGGGATCTGGTCTGCTGTGAGATGTTATGGGTGGAGAATGTACGAATGAGTAGTGGCATTAATTGTCAAGATAAATGTGTCAACCAGTAATAAGAGGTTATAAAGAGGGAACATTAGATGAAAGTCTTTTCGGGGATTCCAGATGAATAGTACTAGTTGTCAATAAAGCTGTTGGAATATGTGGTTGTAAGATGGTGTAGTGATTTGGCTATTATTGGAATAGAATGTCGAGCGGTAGTGTGAGTTTATCCAAAGTGATTTTGGTTGGGTGAGTCGCTAAATAAGGTTATGATTTTGAATCATAGGAAGTTTAATAAAGATGAGAAAGTGTTATCGGTATGTGGAAAAGTTGGGAGAAAGAGACAAATATTGATTGGAGGGTAGTACTCCATGCTAACGTAGGAAGTAATGATAGAAAGGTCGGACCTAAGAATGTAGTTATACTACAGGTTCAATGGAGTTATCACCTTTGATATATACTATTTTAGTGCTTGGTTGCAATGTGGTCGCGTAGTGCGACATTGAGGTGAGGAAGTGGTAGTACTTTATACTGAAGAAACGTGTGGGTCATAGATGTAGTGATGGTTGCCGTAATTATAGAAGTATTCAAAAGTGGTGAGTATGCTCAATTTAAAGTGAGTATGGATTTTCAAGCAGTATACGTTAATGTTATTTTGAGACCTGGAGATTGGGATGTGGATGATGACGGTATTGAAGACCAAGCAATAGTCGGATAAAGGTTTAATGATAAACGGTTACTCTAAGGAGGCTTACAAATCTAAGTTGGGGAGCGGATAATGAGGAAAGAAGTAAGGTTCAGGAAATATGAAAGATAAATCCTTGTTCCTTCTAGATTTTTAATTGTGAATAAGTATATAAGACTTGAAATGAAGAGATGTATACAAAATATTTCGTATTGATATGATGTGATTTCACTAGTTAAAGTGAGAGCGAATGGTATGAGTCGTTGGGTGAAGGAATGGGGAAACAATCTTAGAGAAATCGTTGAGAAATTGCAATAGAGGAATGGGGTTATAGGTACAATAGTATTATATCAATAAAATGTTAATGTGACTTTAGAGTTGGAAGAAGATATGAAGATTAAATATCCACATTTGTTTTCTAAAATCTAAGATTTCGAGGACGAAATCTATTTCAAGTGGGGGAGAATTGTAACACCCGGAAAATCCTAGTAAATAATAATAGTCCTAATATTTCTTTATATTTTGACTTCTTAGATTATAATTGAATTCCTAAGTAATTTCCGTGATTGTTACTTGTTATTTGATAACTTCCGATAGAAATCCGTAAGTTTATTCCTTAAGGAAATTAATGAAAAATAGATGATAAAGTTAAATATTAGATTTTATGGATTTGTTGGATGGGTAATTTGAATACGAGTCCAACGGTACTTTCCGGGGTAAAAACGGAGTTTTAACGAAGAAGTTACGGCTAAATCAGTGGGATTTGAGAAGACTAGCAAACAGAAGCCGGCGCCGATGGTTTGGCGCCGATGCATCGGCGCGGGTGATCGGCGCCGAGCACCTGACGTGCTAAAAGGGGATTAAACCCACCTCTTGGTCCTTAGTCATTTACCCTTTCCTCTTAGAATTCTCAAATCATACTTTGCTCCTGCTCTATACTTCTCAGACGATTTCTCCATCTAAACCTAAGGTAAATTCATATTTCTCAATCCTAATTCAATTTAAACAATTATTAGATGAATCTTACCAATTAAACTTCATTTAGGGCTTTTATATCTTCATCTTTCTTATTGGAGTGATTGAGTTCAAATCATCAAGATAGGATTATTTCAATTGAAGATTAGAGGTGAGTAACTTGTATCTAATTGATTGTATTATACTTATCTACCATTCTTTATCTTGGTTTTGGTATTGTTAATGAGAAATCTTGATTTATAAGCTCTTAATGGTTAAGAGGGAACAAGAAGAGTTCAAGTAAGTTATGGTGGATTAATTGTGTTTTATTACTTAGAATGCCATGGTAAATGTTAGTGTTAAAGGTTTGGGTTTGATTTTACATCTTTGGTATGTGATTATGATAATGGCTTAATATATGTCTTAATGAAGTAATGATGGCTTAATGGTCAATATGGACTTATTATTGAATTGTAAACATGGATGTTTATTATTGATATTATATAGAATGTGAATTGATACATATGGATGTATATGAACTACATGGAAGTAGTATTGATATGTTAAATGGTTGGACCATTGTTAAGTGCTAAATATGCTTGGAATATTATTTGGATTAACATATTTGGTATTCACATAATTGGAGGAGCACCTAGTAGGCATTGGAGGATATATTCTTACACACCGTGGGGTAAGTGTAATTGATTCATACCTCGGATACCGTGGGGTTTTCCGTTGTGTTATGCCTTGTGACAATACCGTGGGGTACCGATCAAGGTATATCTTCGATTATTATGTAACTGGGTAGCGATATGGACCTTCTCCATGGAATCCAATTTGTGAATGTATCGAATTGTTATTCCTACATGCTATGATTATGCTCTATGTGCTATGTGTAAACCTCACTTAGGCTTTAAAAGCCTAACACTTGTTATGTGTTTTATGTGTTACAGATATTAGTGGTTCCGGACACAAGAAGGTTTAGACTGGGGTTGTGAGCATGGGATCATTGTTGGAGAGTTAAAGATTTGAAGATTTATGATAGAACTTTTCGACACCTTTTGAATTATGATTTCTATAGTAGAGATTAAATAAGCTAGTGGTCCATTAGTAGTAATAATTAACTAAATTTTTGTATAATGATTATGTAATGTTAATTAGGTATACTTTTACTTTGGTAATGTGTACCACTCTTCCGTTTTATGGAAGTTTTTGTTGACCCCTGTTTTGGGGTGTTACAGTCTCCTCCCTGTTCGTAGCTCCCGTAGTCCCTATCTGCTTTGAAGACTCTTAATTTAAAAGATCCAATCCAGATGTTGTTTAGGTTTTTCTCTAGCCTTGCGCTCCTGTTGTCTTTCCTAAACCGTACAAAACCGAAAGCTTTTCCGCATCGTAGTGTTTTCTTTGCCATGTATATGTCCGAAACCGCCCCATATCTCTTAAAGATTTTCCACAAGTTCCCCACCTCCATGTTCCTTGGGAAGTTGAAGAATAGAAAGGAAACCTGATTCGATCGTATCGGGTTGTATCCTGACCTAAGAAATCTGTTTGGGTTATTGCCATTGCCCTGTTCCTGCCTTACTCGAGTCTTGTCGCCATGTCTGTCGATCTCGCCTCCACTCTCTCTCTCTCTCTTCTCTCTCTCTCTCTCTCTCTCTCTCTCTCTCTCTCTCTCTCTCGCCCTCTCTCTCTCTCTCTCTCTCTCTCTCTCATCTCTTGAGAAGTAGTATCAGTTGTTTGTGTGGTCGCCGGAGAAGACCGTCGGACGGTGGTGTGGTTGCCGGAGGAGGGTGTCGGTGAAGAGTGCTGTCATATATATATATATATATAATCTTAATATCAATTAGACTAAATTACAATTTGGTCCCTCTGATTCAAACAAAATTATAAAATATGTCCTTCTAAAAAAAATGACAAAAATACCCCTTCATTTAACTGAATTTTTTTAACGGAGTTAACGACGAGGGACTACTTTCAAAGCGATTTTAAAAGACCAATGACTATTCTTGCAGTTTTTGAAGTTTAAGGACCACTTTCAAAAAATTTGGTAAACACCATGGACGAAATTTATAGTTTGAATGCCCTCGATGTTTCCTTATAAGATAATATACTCTACCTTTGGGACTGCAAGGGAGATTTGGGAGTCTTTGGACACGAAATACAAGACTGAAGTTGCGTGTTCTAAATGATTCGCCGTAGGGAAATTTCTGAACTACCGGATGGTTGATTCAAAGTCGGTGATGAAACAAGTTGAAGAATTACAGTACTTACCCACGAACTAGAGGTGGAAGGCATGGGTATAAACAACAATTTCTTGGTCGGGTCGATAATACACAAGTTGCCTCACTCATGGAAAAACTTCAAGCTTTACTTGAAGCATTTGTCGGAGGACATAACATTTGAACTACTCCTCAAATTACGAGTGGAGGAAGACAATCAACTTAATGAAAAAGCCGATGCGAACCCGTTGGAACCAAACGCCAACATGATTGAAGGAAGCTATTCAAGGCATAAATTTCCTAAGTTCAAAGGGAAAAACATCATGACTAAAAGGCCTTTCCCTTTTGGAAAAGGTCCGATGGCCCCTCAAAGGAAACCTTTCAAGAAAGTCATGCTTTGTTGGGTTTGTGGGAAGCCGGGTCATAGAGCTAAGGACTGTCTACATAGACGCGATCATAGAGGTGCTGATGGAAATGGCGGTGGAGGAGCCGATGTGGCAAACAATCATGCTAACCTCACCCACTCCCCAAAAGAATTCATTGGAGTCCTTGAAGCACACATGGTGACCAATGTTGTTGATTGGTGGGTTGACACCGGGGCAACCCGTCACATTTGAAACTCGAGAAGGTTGTTTGACACTTATCAAAAGGTGAAGGAAGAGGAACCAGTATTCATGGGAAATGCATCTACCGCGATGATCGAAGGAAAGGGGAAGGTCACTCTAAGGTTGACTTCTAGAAATGATCTTGTGGTATCGGATGTGTTGCATGTACCGTCTTTAACTAAGAATTTAATTTATGGCCCTATTCTTAGTAAGAAAGGGTTCATACTTTTATTTGAATCGGACAAATTTGTCATCACCAAAGGTGGTGCATCTGTGCGGAAGGGTTACCTCCAGGAGGGACTCTTCAAACTATCTGTAAATATTTTTGTAAATACCTTTGATGCCGCCATGGTACATACTAAGAATAAGGCAGGAACTAGCACTGCATTGTGGATCCTAGATTAGGACATGTCAACTTTAGATCATTACAAAGAATGATCAAACTTGACATGATTCCTAAATGTTCTAATGATAAAATATCTAAGTGTGAGGCTTGTGTAAAAGCCAAATACACAAATCATCACATACATCGGTAGAGAAATCAAATGAAATTCTTGGGTTAATCTATAGTGATTTGTGCAATTACAAAAGGAGAAAAGAACTATTACATTTATTTCATTGATGATTGCAGTAAATATCGTCATGTTTATCTTATCCATACTAAATATAAAGCCATAAGCATGTTTAAGACTTATAAGGCTGAAGTTGAGAATCAACTTGAAAAGAAAATCAAAATTCTAAGGGCGGATCGGGGAGGAGAGTATGAATCCAACGACTTTGCAGAATTTTGTGCAACTCATGGCATTATACATCAAACTACCACTCCATACACTCCTCAAGAAAATGGAGTGGCCGAACAGAAGAATAGAACATTGAAAAATATGATGAATTAAATGTTGATCACGTCTGGAGCTCCTCACCACTTATGGGGTGAGGCGTGTCTTACTGCAAATATGATCCTCAATCGTATCCCCCCACAAGAAAAGTGATAAAACTCCATATGAACTTTGAAGAGGAAGATTACCATCCTACAAAAGGATGAATGTGTGGGGTTACCTTGTCAAGGTTCAAGTTCCTTTACCAAAAAGGACTAAACTTTGACCCAAACGGTTGATTATGTATACATTGGTCCAACCCATAATAGTGCTGCATATAGCTTCTTAGTTTACAAATCTAATGTAGATGACATAAGCAACAATACGATCCTAGAATCTGCTGAAGCGTAGTTCTTTGAGACGATCCTCCCATATAAAGAAAAAGAGGGCAATACCTCTAAGGCTCCAATCTAGGTAAACGACCGATTGATGATACACACTCTCACGTTAACGTTGATTCAAATAAGAGTGATCAATCGAGGAATGCCAAAAGATCTAAGGTTCAAGAAGAGGTAGAACCTAGGAGAAGCAAAAGGAGAAGAGTCGCCAAAGACTTTGGACCAGACTTTATGGATTTCAATGTTGAAGGAGAAGCTCTCTCTTATAAGGCCGCCATGGAATCATCCGAGACACCTTATTGGGAAGAGGAAATACAAAGTGAAATTGACTCCATTGTGCAAAACAACACATGAAATTGGTTGATTTGACTCCGGGTCATAAAGTCATTTGCCACAAATGGATCTTCAAAAGGAAGTTGAGACCCGATGGCACTATAAAGAAATACAAAGCTCGATTGGTTGCCAAAGGGTACCGACAAAAGGAAGGTCAATACTTCTTCAACACATATTCACCGGTTATTAGGATCACGTCTATGATGACGTTGATTGCAATAACGCCTATACACAACTTGGAGATACATCAAATGGATGTGAAAACTGCTTTCTTGAACGGTGAACTAGAAGAAGAGATAAATATGCAACAACTAGAAGGGTTTGTTGTAAAAGTCCACGAGAACAAAGTCTCAAAGTTGATTAAGTCTTTTTATGGACTTAAACAAGCACCAAAGCAATGGCATGAGAAATTTGATAACACTATGTTATCTAATGGGTTTTACATAAATGAATGTGATAAATGTGTTTATGTGAAACAATATAAGAATGTATATGTCATCATATGTTTGTATATTGATGATATGCTCATCATGGGATATTAACTTAGATGTAATAAACCAAACCAAGAAGATGCTACACTCTGCATTTGATATGAAAGATATGGGAATTGCTGATGTTATTCTTGGTATAAATATTGAAAGAAATACAAATGGTTACATCCTTACCCAATCTTACTATGTTGAGAAGGTGCTTTGAAAGTTTGGTCATTATGATGATAAACCGGTTGTGACTCCATTTGATCCTTTAAGCCAATTGAAGAAGAATCAAGGAGATAGTGTGGCTCAATTGGAATACACTCAAGTCTTTGGAAGCGTGATGTATATCATGAACTGTACATGACCGGATATAGCATATAGTGTGAGTAGAATTAGTCGGTACTCACATAACCCGTGAAAAGACTATTGTTATGCATTAGTAAGGGTGTTTCGCTACTTGAAATACACAATGAGTTATGGGTTACATTATAACAAATACCCTCCAATTCTAGAAGGGTATTGTGATGCCATTGGATTTCCAACCATTATGAGAGTAAGTCCACAAGTGGATATGTATTCATACTTGATGGTGCAGCGGTATATTGGAAATCTTCTAAACAAACTGTAAATACCAGATCAACTATTTGTCGCTTTAGACAAAGCCGCTGAAGAAGCCAAATGGCTAAAAATCTTCCTAGAGGGTATTCCGTTGTGGCGAAAACCGGTGACTGCCATTGGTATCCATTGTAATAGTATGACCGCTCTAACTAGAGCGAAGAATTAGATCTACAATGGAAAGTCCCGTCATATACGAAAGCGCCACAACACTATAAAGGACTTGCTGCATTTCCATTGACTACGTAAAGTCAAAGGAGAACATTGCCGACCCTTTGACAAAAGGCCAAAGTAGAGAGCAAGTATCCTACACATCGAGGGGAATGGGCTTAAAGCCAACACAATAAGTTTCCTCGACGACAACCTAACCTAGCGAAATTGGAGATCCCATGGTCTAGGTTCAATAGGAAAATTAGTCGGGGTCACTCAAGCAACAATCAAACAAAGGTATGCCTATTCCTATGATGTTTCCTTTGTGTTTTTCCGTTGATGATATAGAGATGAATATTATATTCTTAATAATGCTGATAGCTATTACAGTAGAATACTACCTATTATTCTAGATCGACATTACTTATGTAAGACTGATGTAGGGTCGCATCTTTGAGGACGGATAAGGCTACGTCTTCTGAAACTCTCATGAAGAAATGATATGTTCACGACCGAAATGAAGACAATGGTAAGATTTAAATTATGTATAGATATAATATGTGTGATGCCTATTGTCTCGATTTACTACAAAAAGTGGCTAGTTCAAGACTCTAGTTCACTATTGATAGGATTTATATAAACCTTAAACCGGATCTTTAAGCTCAAGAATGATTAGTTCTAGATCATGGAATAAACATATACAAATCACAACATGAACAGCGGAATTAAACGACAGATTTGTATAGCTAACAAGGTTCATTAATTTAAACATACTGATTACATACTCACGCCCCAATTTGTTGACCTAAGTTATCAACAAACGAATACTTCTTCTCAAGTATTAGGATTAAGAACCTTGGGGCTCATGCACACACATCTACACGTTTTTGTTTAAACGTGGGTTTCAAGAACGTCTAATTCTATATCTCTAGGTTTCTTTATATACTAGAAACCTAGATAAACTAGAAACTAGATAAATACCAATCCTAGATAAACTAGGAATCCTAGATACACTAGAATTTACAAGGATAACTATAAAATAAACATATTACAATTCGAACCCTTGTAAGTTGAAGTTTTGACACATCAAATCTATATGAAATATTCCTAACAATCTTCCCCTATTTGATGATGACAAAACTTAGCATCAGAATCTTCAAGTAGCTCTTCCCCTTTTTGACATAATCAAATCCAAAACTTATCAAACTTGAATCTTCCCCTTGAATGATCAACACTTCTTCTTCCCCTGAATTTATGTTAACCATCCTTGTGTCTTCGAGGTTATATCAATTACGTTGTAAAGAAAATCAACCATTATCTATTTGAAGTTGAAGTAAAAAACCAAACCTTGAGTCTTATATCCCGTAGAAACCAAGTGAACAACAACGTCATTCTCATGAATGAGGGGATCCCTGTCCTTCGACCAATCTTCTTCTCTAAGATTTCGTCAAATTGAAGTCACATTCTTCGAACAATTACGTTAATAATCTTCATAATATCACGGGTTATCTTTAACAGGTGAAGGATACCTTTAAAGATATGATAAGAACACAAACTCTAACTTTCACTTCTTCTTCAAACAAACTCTAATTAATCTTCCTTTTTGTAATCAACTGATGACGATCAAAGGGTAGTCATTTAAGCATTCTTCCTCTATCGTTCATCAAACCTTCATACCTTGTGTGTGTGAATTTTCTTGAAACAAACAAAAATCATCCTCCTTTTGTCGAGCATGATCCTAACATGGTGTGTGACATGTATTCTCCATTGCATCGCGGCTTTGATTTCATGGCTTTGAGGAATTCTGAGTGAAGAACAATTTTTATCAAGAAAAAAAAACTGCTGGATTTCGAGAATTTCTGGGAGCGTTCTGGACGTCGTACGGACAATCCAACCAGACATAATGTTAAACAATGTGTCCCGAAGCTGCTGTCCAAAAATTGCGACGATCCGACGGTTCAATCTCCGGGAATAGGCGAAACGGCCGGCTGTGATTTTCCAGAAAATTTCTGCGAAAAATCTGATTTTTCTTTCTTTCGTTCGTCTTCTTTCGTCTCTTCAAATCTTCCATTAAACCTTGTTTTTCTTCCAGATCAGAGAGCACCATGTGCTCTGATACCACCTGAT
This sequence comes from Saussurea involucrata, assembly GCA_033807775.1. NCBI lineage: Eukaryota > Viridiplantae > Streptophyta > Magnoliopsida > Asterales > Asteraceae > Saussurea > Saussurea involucrata. Next base: position 48,723,770 of record CM066317.1, on the reverse strand, counting down.
AGGATTTATATAAACCCTAAACCGGATCTTTAAGCTCAAGAATGATTAGTTCTAGATCATGGAATAAACATATACAAATCACAACATGAACAGCGGAATTAAACGACAGATTTGTATAGCTAATAAGGTTCATTAATTTAAACATACTGATTACATACTCACGCCCCAATTTGTTGACCTAAGTTATCAACAAACGAATACTTCTTCTCAAGTATTAGGATTAAGAACCTTGGGGCTCATGCACACACATCTACACGTTTTTGTTTAAACGTGGGTTTCAAGAACGTCTAATTCTATATCTCTAGGTTTCTTTATATACTAGAAACCTAGATAAACTAGAAACTAGATAAATACCAATCCTAGATAAACTAGGAATCCTAGATAAACTAGAATTTACAAGGATAACTATAAAATAAACATATTACAATTCGAACCCTTATAAGTTGAAGTTTTGACACATCAAATCTATATGAAATATTTCTAACAACTATCCACGAAGTAGATCCGATAGACATTCACTAGGAAAGGTTCAAGTCCAAAAGACACCTTTTTTCGATGCATAATATAACTAGCTTGGTGATAGAAAGATAAGTTCTATAATATTGCTTATTTTCTATTCAAATGTGGGGTATTATTTAGGTTTGAATAGAAAATATGGGGTATTGTTGGAACTTAGTGTAGATATGAGAAACCTTTGTCCCATATAGGAGCCAAGATAAAATAAACACCACTTAATACTCTCCAACCATTGAGCATTAAATGAATCATTTAATTTCTTGGGTCTTGGAGTGTGGTGTTATTGGTGGGATCTCTTTGACATAAATATAAAGATATTAAATGTCAAAGATTAGGTCTTGGACCTTGGGGTCTCGATGGGGTCGAGGTCACTGAATAACCCGACGAATTTTGTCTTAGGAAAAGACCACTTAATACTCTATCTCGTGGGTCACCAGGAAAAGAAAGGGATATGAGGAGTGTAGGAGGGGATGAGTCGCCGGAGGGAGTGGAGAATATGATTGAAGCGTTAGTGAGTGTTTTGTACAAATTAAAAACATATAAAGATATATATAAAATAAATATTTTATCAATAGCTTTTATGACATATGTCGAATATACTTGTACTTGTGCTTGACATAGTTGAACTCGATTTTAATTATTGAAAATACAGGAAATTGACCAAAATGCCCCTCACGTGAGTGACACTGGCACATGACCTCACTTGATGGACTTGTCAAACGGCTATTAGATTCAGAGATCCAAACCAAGAGAAAATGCAAACTTTAGGATATAATTAGTGAAGTTGAGGGACAACAACCATAGCTTTGGTAAACTACAAGGACGCAAAATGTAGTTCACTATAAAAAAGTTACATACTTAACCTTTCTTCTTTATTATTTTTATAAGATTCTTTTTTCTTGTCTTTTAAATTTTCTTTAAATAAATTTTAATATACCAATTTATTGATGCATTCAAATGCCACCCCTTCTCCTCCTCGAACACCCCATAATCTGGCACACTTTTAGTTATCTTCTTCGACAATTTTGAACCTGAACCAAATATACCAGATTAAAAATTTAAATCCATAATTTCAAAATCAAACTTGTAACAAAAAAAACAAAAAAACTCAAATCAAATCAAAACCACACCTAATCCCAAAATTAAAAACTCAATTCCAATTAAAACTCTAATTTCAAAATGAAAAACTCAAGTCCAAAATCAAACCAAAATCTAACTTCATAATAGCTTTCAAGAAAGACGATAAACAAGAAACAAAATATATCACCCATTAAAACACACTCGGTTTCATTTATTTTTTAAAACCAAATCAAAAGTCTTAACTTCTTCTTCCTTGTTATATGATTTGTTTGAGAGTAAAGACGCTTTTGTAGTTGTGTATGACAATCAGTTGCACTTGAGGCCGAAATCAAAACCTATTTTTTGTTCCTTGAGAAATCCGTCATCTTCATGTGCTAGTACTTGAGAAAAACTATGATAGTGAGGATGGTGACTCTTGATGGTAAATGCTTACTTGATAAGCGATTGGTAAACAACCATTAAGTATACACCTGACCTTTTTTTATGCTTCACATAACGTTTTGAATCGTTCCCGTGGTTTGTTTAAAAGTTTGTTTTTCGTCCTTGGTCTTCACTTATTACACCGGTAAATTGTCGTTTGTGTTTTGTTTCAGTTTTCGTTTTTTAGACCAAGTGTTGTTAAAAGATTATGTTAAGTCACAATTGTTTTGCTCTTTTACCTTTTTATTTACCTTTTCAATTAATTAATTAATTTTTTTTGTTTTCTCCTTATTATTAAAGAAGTAACGACAACGATTCTATAATATATAGAGTAAACTACATTTTTAGTCCCTGTGGTTCGTCCATTTATTACAGTTTTGGTCATCATAGTTTGCAAAAACCCTTGAAATTGATTATTCCCGCTGCTAACAATTGTTAACTTTTAACCGTTAATTAGTGAAGGGTATTTTCATCTTTTTAGCGTTTTGTTATATTTTGTATTAAAACTAAAAAATATTTTAGTCTTTTTTCAAATTTCTCTATTTTATTCAAAAGTAAATTATAAGTTATAGTAAGCTACAAATTTGGCCTCTATGGTTTGTCTAATATAACAGTTTTTATCTTACAGTTTTAAAAATAGAAGATGACTATCATGGTCTGCAGAAGTGCCTGGAATTGGTTCGTTCCTCTAACGTCCATTAAAAGATCGGTTAGGTGAGGGGTATTATAGACTTTTTCCACTTTATGTCATTTTCTTTAAAAAATATATTGTAATTGATACATATTATATTAATTACATAATATAACCTATATAGGTTAAATCAAGGGAGAAGCATAAAAAAGTTGAGGATTTTGAGAATTAATCTCAACCATCCAAAGATTTTTTTTATCAAAGGCTATGGAACAAAGTAATATTGTTATAATATATAACAAATTCAAACCAAATTGCAAAACTTTGGTTTAAAGGGTAGAAAGAGAAAATTGCAAACAATTCTAAATCAAGGTTTGTAAAACACTAATTTTTAAAAACTAAAATATTTTTTCTACAAGAAAAATTAACTAATAATTTTTTTACCAAATAAATGGTCATTTTATTCTCTCTATTTTAACACCAATATTATAATATTTTATTGGAGATTTTTTAACCGCTGCAATTTTTACATGCAAGTTTTTAACCACTACACTGTTTCACTTTAATACAGTCGTTTCGATGATTAAAACACATTAGGGTTAATATATATGTTTTTAACCGTGTGAAACACCGCTACATTGTTTCACATTAGGAGCGTCTTATCAACAATTAACAACACACAAATATTAATATATATGTTGTTTTGTAGTATGAAACAACATTTGTGTCAACACCTATGTTCACTACATTTTGATCCATCGATGTTGTGTTGTTTCACTATGTGAAAAACACTTGTGTACCAATATGATCACTACAGTGCTTCATATATAGTATCACTACAAGAGAAATGACCTTCAGGGAAGGTTATTTCCGTCAAAAAGCTTCTCTATGCAACTGTAGATAAATGTTTTAGATACACTTTTAAAGTTTCTCTAAAGATGTTACCTTTAGAGATGCTTTTCTAGGGCTTTAGATACACTTTCAAAGTTTCGCTAAAGGTTAGTCAAATTTTCTCAAAAAGCTTCTCTAAAAGTCATTATTTAGAGAAGCTTTTTGAGAAAGCTTCTCTAAAGTCATTATTTAGAGAAGCTTTTTGAGAAAATTTGACTAACCTTTAGCGAAACTTTGAAAGTGTATCTAAAGCCCTAGAAAAGCGTCTCTAAAGGCAACATCTTTAGAGAAGCTTTAAAAGTGTATCTAAAACCTTTATCTACAGTTGCATAGAGAAGTTTTTTGACGGAAATAACCTTCCCTGAAGGTCATTTCTCTTGTAGTGTATGAAACATAACTTCATAGATTAAATCAATAATTCACGATGGGAACACATATGTTCAATACATTATTTAATATAGGCAATATTGTGATATTTCATAATGTGAAACAACACTTCATCTTTGACTTATGCATCATTTACCGTAAATCCATGTACTGTTTCAGAATATGAATCAACATAATATATTAAAACCATTATGTTTCACAATATAAAACAAGACAATATGTTCATTCATGAAAACAAATAAATCTCTCGCCATTAATTTACACAATTATCAAACAAGAACAAAAAGAAATTCAGATCTGTTGCCATATCCATTCTGAACCTTTATAGAGGTCTTCTAAAGGAAAAGTTTATATAGAAAGGAAGTTAGTAGAAGCCATGGTGATTACCGTTTATTACGGAAGGGGAAGGCAAAAAGCATCTCGATTGTAGTACTTTTTGATCGAAACTTTAATCAAGTGGCATGGATATCCTTGAAAGTGTCCTTGTTTGTTCCTTCCTTCCTTCCTTATTTTCTTCTAAGGTTAAAGAGTTTTTGTTTTGAAAAAAAAGTCCTTATTTGTTCTTCCTTTCTTTTGTTGATGTGTTCATAAGGAGTCTTTTGATATATTTTGCCAATTATTGATCTATTTTGGATAAAATAGGTAGTTGACACTACTTCTGCCAAATGGAGATAGGAAGATGAGAGGCTGCTAGCATTGTTCTTGCATCTTCAACCAAAGTTCTCTTTCTTCTCTCAACATCACCATTTTGTTAAGGGGTTATTGTTTGTAATAACCGGGTATATTGTGGGATTATTTAATTTTTATTATTTTTGTTTTAAGATAAGTTTGGGATTTGTTTTATGGAGTTATAAGTTAAGGGGTAAACCTTAATTGTTATTTAGAAGCTTAAGGGTATGTTATGCCATTTAGTAGAAGTTTAGGGTTTGATTGGTAAGTGTGATTTACCAAATCCCCACAAACCGCCACCTTGCATCTTAAAATGGGTAGGTGTCTCATTTAGATATTTTTAAACTCTAAGTATATGTGTATTTGGTTTTGTTCACGGCAAGAAGAAAAAAGAGAGAAAAAGAGAGAGTTAGATATGTTAGTATGTATGTGTGTGTATTTGGTGTTCACGACAGAGAGAGAGAGAGAGATTAGTGAGAAAAGAGAAAGGAGAAGAAGAAGGAAAGCTATTGATCTTCAACTGAGTTTTTATACAATTGAAGAATCAAGAGACTCAGTGGATTTGGATTGAAAGACTAATCTTTTGGAAAAAGGCTTGGAAGTGTTATTGGATAAGCGATCAAGGTGAGTTTTACTTTAAAACGTTTTCAAACTGAAATACGTATATGTGTGGATTGGGTATGTGATAGATGTATGATTATGTGTTTATATTAAAATGGATATGTGGTTGAAAAGTGATGACGTTTTTATAAATGAAAATATGATATATTGAGATATATATTTTATTTATATGAGCATTACACTACACGAGAGCACGTTGGTCGGGTTTAGAACCGGCGGAGTATTTGGCTGTAATTGTCGTACGGCGGTGTTGGCTGTAAATGTCGTACGGTGGAGTAAATTAATTAGTTGGCTTGCAACCAACTAATTTGGCCATGTGAAGGATGTGAAGGATGAGTGGTACACGATGCACGAGTCTTGATTGGTATTTAAGTATTTGTGATATATGTGTGTTTATATAAAGGATTTTATATAAATTGGTTTTATAACGATTTTAAAATGACAGAGATTATCTCACTAGACCGTTTGGTCTAACCCTCATTTTGTTTTCAAAAATATGTATTCCAGGTAGAGGATCTTTTAGCAGCAAAGGAAAGGATAAGGTGTAGGATGCTTTTGATGACTGATGTTGATTAGGAAGTTTTTATGTAGTTTCGAGACAAAAGGGACCGTACGTGACTTATTATGTAATGTATGTTTTAAGACTTTCGGACCGTATATGAATAATATGTATTTTTATTGAAAAAAATTGATATGTATTGTATGTTATATGATGTATGTTGGGACGGGTCGTTACAAATGGTATCAGAGCCCTAGTTTAAGGGATTTAGGTATTGGTATCCGTACCTAGACTTAAACTGCATGTGAAGTAGGATGTCCCTAATAGTTTTAGAACCTTGGGATGTTAAGTATAAAAAGGTAGAAGGAACATCATGTAAGGTAATTTCAAATTACACCCGGCCAGTGTAATTGTGAATTTACAGGTACATGTTTGAACTAGAATACCTTATTATATTGGGTATGTGCTTATGTGTATATTAACCTTGTTGAAATCAACAGAGTGGCAAGTCGGTCGTGACGTATGGATAGAGACGAAGACAGGTATATTTCTATAAACTCTATACGTGCTAAAGTGCTAATTGACTCCGATGCAATTGATTAAGTGTGTCTCCTTAATTGCCGTTTATCTGCATTAGAAAAGTATTTGATAGTTGTGTTATAGATATATGAGTTTTAGTTGGTTGATTATGATTAGATAAAGTCTTGAAGTATTTCATGGTGAAATCATGTATTAATTATGTTCTTGTATTAGAATTCATAAACTAGAAGTTTGGTATCAAAATGGAAAAAGGAATGAAACCATTGAAATGGGTTTGAGCTCCATGAATTGATGCTCACAAGGTGATTGATGAAATGTCTTAAAGAAATTATCAATTCTGTTGAATTTAAGTTTTCTGTCCAGATATTAAAAATTTCGTATAAAATTAACCGTTAGTCTAAATAAGCTCAAATTTTGCAGTTAGCAAGATCTTTCAGTCCTGTGCAAATTTGTAGTTTTCACCGAGACCAAATTATGACTTTAAGCAGCTCCAAACAGTGAATTACAGAAGCTGGTCCTGTGAAAAACGGGATCTGCACACTGTTTGTATAAAATTCATATATAATTGGTCGTTGCTTCAATCGAGGTGAGTCCAAAACGATATGAAGCTTAAGAGATGTAAGTACGTTTTTGTTTTAGACATGATCAACTAGTTTGGCTTCTAAATATGGTAATTAAGCCAAAATCAGAAGTGTAACTGTGCTGTCCTGTGCAGCCCAGTTTTGGTGGTTTTGTTTATTTAACTTTAATGTTAACCTTTAACTTTGTGTTTTGTTGACTCTTGGATAGAGTATGAATGAGGACCGGGAATACTGTGGACTCAATTTAAGTTCGGGTTTGGGGGAAACATTTGAGGATAAGAGTTAGATAGAATTATCTGGAGTTCTTAGCCTGCTAATAAGTCTTATGAGTTCATTTGGTAAAGAGATAGAACCTTAAGAGAAAACTAGGTTGCTGATAACCTAGACTTAAGCTGAGAGAGAATATTTATATGATGTCAATAATGTTATAAGAAATTGATGCTTGAGAGTTTTTCTGGGTATAGAAAAGTGGTTCAAATGAGTTGGGTGTTTACCTAATACTTCTCCTGGATTGGAGGATTTAAGTTGTAAAATGGAAGTATATTATTAGTGACAAGAAATTTTAATAATTTTGACGGAGTTGTAATGAATTCTTCTCGGCTTAGTTTTGTAGCGGAATTATCATGGGACGAATTGGTAATTATATCAGTTAGGTAATGTGAGACCGGTGTTGATGAATTTCATTTGCGGAGCGGTTTAAGTGAATCAAATGTTTAAGGATTTGTGTTAGTATTTTTATGCTAAGTCAGAGATGTAAGAAATTGATGTGATAACGAGTTTGTTATTTTATTAAGAAATGAATTGGTGTTGATATTATTGGATGGAAGTCGGTATGAGTTATGGTGGTGAAGTTATTGAGATAATTGAAATGTTTGAGATTGTGTTTTGTTTATATTCGAGAAATTAAGTCGCTATTAGACTTTATTTTAATTTGATGATGATATACGATTGATGCGAAGAAGACGTAATTTGTTGAGCGCGTCTGAAAGTTGTCATAAGGATTTTATGGTATCATTATTAGGGTATGATATTTTGGTGTGGTATTTGTACAATTAAGAAATTGGCGTTGTAAGTTAAGGTAGATGTGTAAGTCTTCGACTTCTCATCGAGTTTTGCAGTTATGTTAGGTGATGACATTAGACTGTTATTGCAAACTATGTTATGACAGGAGTTCTATTTGGAAGGTTCTTGATGGGAAGTCAAGATTGAAAAGTGAAATCGATTAAAATATCGGGATTTAGAGACAATAATATGTTTATGTTTGGATGAGATTATTTTATTCCGATTGGACATCGGGTAAAGTACGTTAATTCATAGTGTTTATTATTTGTTTTAACTATTTTTGAATTGAATTGTTAGAAGTATTCTTGTGAGTATAGAAATAAAAGTGGATAGATTAATTTTGATTGGAGATTCGATATATTCCTTTAGTGTAAAAGATTGTAAGTGATTTGGTTAACTATGTTTGGAGATCGAGAAGTGTATTGTATCTTGAAGCATTTAGTGTTATTTTATTATAACTTTTAGTGGAACCGTTTGATCAGACTTGGTCTTGCATGTGTAAATATGATTTTGATGAATGATTTGGTGTCAAGTGCAATTAAGTATTGATGTGTGATTATCGTGGTTATGCTATGCTAGCATGAGAAATGAAAATGGTAGGATGAAGTATACGGGTTTGATAAAATTAAGAAACTTATCCGTGAAATAAAATGATTTTTGTTGAGTATATTTTATTCCATGGAAGAGTATAAGAAATAAGTTGTAATTGCTAAGCAAGTTTTATATTGAAAGTGTATAATTATGTTTTCGAGTTAGTATTGAAAAAGTGTAGAACACGACGTTTGTCATGAAAGGCCGGTGGAGTTAAAAGTAGTATTAGCGTGGTAAATGTTCCGAGTAAGCATAAAATGTTGTGTTAATTGGATTAGTTTTATGTGAGTATAAGTTATTTCGAGTTATTTGGAACCGTCGTGGGATTTGATTATTGGGTGATTCGACAGAAAATTTCGATTATGGTTATTTTACGATTTGGATCGACTTTGTGGGATGGATTAATTGAGTAAATTGCGGGCGATGTGTGTAAAGTGTTGGTTCTATATGCTCAAGAATGATTATAAAATAATATTACCGGTAATATATGATCCTATAGGGCTATAGGGTCACACCGAACAACAAGTAGACACCGAATTGATATTTATAAGAATTTGATTCTTGATAAATATTAATTAATTCTTAAAAATATTAATAAATATGATTTATAATATTTGATGCAAATAATAATTTTGGTAAAATAAAATAATACATATGATGGATTTATTTTATAACTAAAAAGGAAAGGAGGGACTTGAGATAATTTAAGATACTTAAACTATGATTTTAAACATCTTAAAAGGGGAAGGGTTTATTGTGTAATATTGCATAGACTCTTATTGGACCATTTTTGTGGTCCAATAGAAATGACCCTAGCTTTATTATACTTGGCAATTTTCAAGAGTGATTTAAAAAAAAAAGACAACACAACTTACAAAGAACTCTCCCTCCTCTCTCTTCTCATTCACGGCCGAAACACACACAAGTGTGTGTGTGTGTGTTTTGGTGTTCTTCTCTTTCAAATCCTATGGTAGTGATTGTTAGAGTTCTTGCATCAAGATAGAAGAAGAACTAGCATTCTTGAAGGTGTCATTTGTTTGTGGTGGATACCGCTAGAGGAGCTCTTTTTGGGTTCTACATTCATCACCAACATCCAACCTCCCGAGAGGATTCAAAGTCTTCAAAGGTTGTAATCTTGAACTCTCTTGGTATGTTGCTCTTTTATCTTTTCTTGTATGTAACAAGATCCTTGGTGGGAATAAAATGCTTTTATGTTTTGTTCAAAAGTGTTTTTGCTTCCGTTGCGTAAAATATTTTACCTCTTATGTTTTTTTTGAAACCGGTTTTTGAACATAAAATCCCAACAAGTGGTATCAGAGCCTATGTTATAATGCATGATTGGATAATTTTTTTTTATTTGGTTAAAACTTGGTTTTTGGAAGCCATGGATAAAATTTCATTTTATATGAAAAGTTCATACATGACTTTTAGGCAACTAGTTTGTATTTTTTTTATATATATATTTTACGTAACAAAATTTCAACATGCATTTTTGTTACATAAAAGTTGCCTAACAAAAACAAAGTGTTGTTTTATGTTATTTATGAGTAATATGTGCATAAACAAGCCATGGACCAATGTGTTGGTTGTTGTGTTGTTTCCTTTAAATTTGTTATAATTTTTATTATTATTCATGTTGGTTTGTAATAGTAAATATGTTTTATTATTTCATGTTTCTTTTGTTCATTTTGTAAGTATTAGATTAGTTGTTAGAACTAGTTTTTTATTTTATAAAATGTAACAAGAAGAAGACCAACATGGAGCTTGAAGATGGAACTTGATGTCTTGATTGCATAGAGATGCTAAAGCAAGTGGGAGCTTGAAGTTTTTATTTTTTTATTTTGTCCCTTAGGAATGGACTTGGCATTTCTTGTTTTGGCTCACAAGAAGTGTCATTAGAAATGGCTTTGTTTTATGCACATTCTTTTGCATGTTTATGGTTGATTATGTTCTTTTTGATGCGTTAAAATATAGGATATTGTATGCTAGTAAAGAACATAAAATTGGTTCAAACGCGCTTACTTAAAATTGTTTAAAGTTGAAGCGACAAATTTTAAAATTAGATTTTAAATGAACCAAGTTTAAAATAGAGATTTTATATCAACCAATATTTAAAATGGAGATTTTAAAACAATGACATGCAAATTGGTTCAAATAAGTTTTATATAAAATTGTTTATTTAAAAACGACGTAACTTTAAAAATTGGATTTTTAATTGAACCAAATTATTTAAAATGAAGATTTTAAATTTATTCATTTTGATGAAAATTTCTTTTTCTTAAAAAGAGTACCTTGATTATTGGATGCATGCAATAATATGGTACTATAATTTTTAAGACAAAAATTGAGATTTTGAGTTTTATAATAGGAGTTTAAATAGAGATTTTGAAACTCACATAAATTCATAATCTAATAATAAAAGTGTTTTATTAAAAGACTATAAATGGTTCTTATTATGATCATTAGTTGGTAAAATAGAGATTTTATTAAATAGGAACCATTTGATGAGTAGTAAGATTTTATTTAAATACCATGTATTTTTGAATGCATGCAAAATCACATGATACTAAAATGTTTACAAAACTAGAATTGTAATACATCTAAAATCCCTTTTTTATAAACGCAAGTCATATGCCGTTCTTTTGAGAAACACTCAATACGTCACTATGACACCCTTGTGGGATAAAGGTCACCTAACCACTTGGATTGTCTTGAGATGGATGAGGTAATTCTTATGTCTTTGTGGGATAAAGGTCACCTAACCGCATGGATGTGAGTTTCACATGTTGTTTCAAGTAGGATGACTTGATTGGGAATCTTTTGTGATAAAGGTCACCTAAGCATTAGAAACCCAAGGCATAGATGGGATCAAACATGCCAATTAACAAGCAAGTTGTTAAGGATCCCATAACGCTAGGAATTACATTCGGTGTAATCGATAAACGTTATCTACCTTGTTGGATTAAATGGACGGGATAAAGGTCACCTAACCGTATCATTTGTTTTGCAACATTGGATCCTAGATTATATGCAAATTAATGTTTTTAGAAAACAAAAGGGTAATTAATTTGCTAAAAAATTAATATTGAAAATACTATATTAACTTTGTTAAATTTTGTAGATGGCCTAAAATGCAAACACTACAATTAACACATCCCTAAGACCTTTTCTTTTGGAAGAAAAGTTAACCACTCAGAACTTCCCAAATTTGTTTTCAAAACATTGAGACGCGTTCTCAGACGTGAAAACAAATCATACGTACTTATCGTACCTCATCCTCAATAACCTCCTCTTACCTCCATAGAAGCTCACAATACTTGATTGAAACATAATGATGATTCAATCGATATGTTACGTCTTATGCTTGAAACCATGGTTCCATCCTTGCTAGAAAGAATGGAAACGTTTCTACTGAGGGCATTTGACATGGTAAACCGATTACGGGAATATTACCAAGTGTATATGGTCCGTGAATGCTTCAATACTATTGGGGTACTTCACAGGACAAAGTTGGAGGAAGGCCAAGATGTAAGCTCTTATATTCACAAAATGAGGACGCACCTTGACTATTTGGATAGACTTGGCTATCCTTATTCCAATGGGAGAGCCGTAAATGTGATCCTCAAATCTCTGACCAAAGCATTTGATGTTTTTGTCGAGAATCTGAATATAGACCTCGAGAAGATTTCAGTCCCAGAATTGCATACGATGCTAGAAACTGCTGAAAGGAATCTTCCCATGGTAACAGTTACATATGATAAATGTGGCAACATTGGTCATACAAGAGGATATTGCCCTTCTGAGAAATAAATGTTTTCTAGTGAAGGAAAGTCCTTCAGGTATCTATATTTTAGATAGAACTTTTACCTTTCTATCTTGCACTTGTGTATTTGATACTAAGTGTAGAACTCACTATTGTAATATGTTACAGATGATCAAGAAAGGTAAGTGACTGAATAAGAAGCAAAATGGTGATCCATATAAGCAAGGAAGCAAGATTGCATACCAAGCTTATAAGAGATTTTATTTTGAAACCATTTGGCTTGTATTATTAAACAATGTTTGTTTCGAACAATATTTGAATTTAGTTTGACTAAATTATTATTCAGTCACATGTTTATTGATTGAGTGAAATTCACTTAACCGTTTTGGAAACGATTATATTCATATTCAAAATGAATTATTCCATTTTGAGAACTAGTCCCCTTAATTGAATAATAAAGTGAATCTCAAGAGCTTTCTAAAACATGGTTCTATATAAACACCATAAGACTCAAATATGATTTGAATCATATCTACACATAAAATAATCAACTTAATCAAGTAAACTTTGAACGCATGTCTAAATTTTCCAAACTGTGGTATTTTGAAACTAAATATAAATATTTTCTTTTAATATATGCGATCTTGATAAGTTGAATATAGCTTCTTTTTTTAGAAAAAGGAGGAAAAGGTTTTGTTAGAATTGATACATGTTGATGTATGTGGTTTTTCAAAACCAAGTCTAGACATGGTGATAGGTAATACAAAGTCTTCACTTGCGATTTCAAACGTTGAAGTTATGTTTATGAAACATAAGCATGAAGCATTTGATATGATTCAAACTGTTTCAAAGTGAAGATTAAGAAAACAACTCAGCAAGACCATTAAAGTATTTTCTGATATATGAGGATAGTAACTAAACCAAGAACTCTTGGATCATCATAGAAATTGTGTACATCCGAAAGGATGAACCGAACCTTATTAAATATGGTTTGCTCTATGAGTAGAAGTACTATTCCTATATCAATTCGGAATTCTGCCCTAGTTAAAGTAAACCGTACTTTTTGACACCAACCAAAAGGTAGACAAGACACCTTATAAGATTTCGTATGAAAGTCTTTTCATCTTTAGTCTTAGTTGAAGGTGTGGGTTAATGAAGCTCATGTAAGACAATAAGCTTCAAGTAAACTCAACCCAATATCTATCAAATGCATATATTGTAGAATATACTATAAATTGTTTTATATACCGATTCTACAATCCCACAAACAATAAAATTGTTTATTGTCCCAAAGCCAAGTTCTTAGAAAGCAAGTTTTTAATGGGCAAGGCAAATGGGAGATTTAAGGAACTTGAAGGGAATCAAGAACCTCATAACCTAATGGACTTATTGGTTGGCACTAGTTATCAAACAAAGGTTGTTGAAACTGAACAATTTGATTGATCAAAACTTAGTAAAAACACCAAGTGTTCGCAAATCTAGTAGAATCATTCAGAAACTCGAGAAATATCGATTTCTCATGAAGAATGACGTATGATAGGTTTCTAGCAAGCCCATCAACTACTAAAGTGCTATGTCAGATTCTGAATCTGGTAAGTGGCTTAGAGTCATGAGCACTGAGATACAATCCATTCATGGATCAGTACAAGTATCACAAAGCAGGAGTCTTCATTTTGACAGGAAAATTAAAAGTTTAATTTTCATCAAAATATAAAATGACTCGTGCATTTACTAAAACTAGTGGGAGCGCAGTAAAATTCCTAATCTTGTATGTGCAAGACATACTAGTATTTGGAAATTAACTTTCCGACTTAGCAAAACATCATGTTTTTTGCTCGGGCAGTATTTTCTTAATAAAGGACTTAGAAAAGGCTAATTTTATTCTTGAAATAGAGATCTTTAAAGATTGGATCAAGACGACTGATAAGTTTAAGTCAAAGTGCATAAGTAGACATGATCTTGAAAGGTTCAAGATGCAAGGCTCTAAAGGTAGTTTCTTGCAAGTATGATAACACATCATTTTGAACGTATCTCAATGTTCTAGCATAAAGGCTGAGCTAGATAAAATGATTGGTGTTCCATATGATTCGACTATTGGATCTATCATATATGTCATGACATGCACTAGATCGAATGTATCATAATGCTTTAGAGCATTAGAAGGAGATACCAACGAAATACGAGGGAATGTCATTGGATGATTGCATAGAACAATTTAAGGTACTTATGAAGAACCAAGGAAGTGTTCTTTAACTGAGGGATGGAAGAAGATCATAGCAAAATGCTGCACTAATGATAGCTTCCATAAAGATTGAGAAGGTTCTCAATCACAAAAGGGAAATGTCTTCATTGTGAATGAAAAACTAGTTCGTTTTTGAAAAGGTTCAAGGCGAAGATAAAAGTTGCATAATACACTACAAAATAAGAATACATTGCTGCTTTAGAGGCCGAAAAAGAAAGATGCTTAGATGAAAGAGTTCATTGAAAAGCTAGGTAGATGCCTCCCATTCAGGATCATCTAGAAATCCTTTGTGAGAATGTGGGTGCCATTACGCAAGCTAAAGGACCCTATCTCACATCAGAGTACCAAGTATCTACTCCAGACATTTAACTATATTTAGAATAAAGTTAAAAATGGAGATGTTAGTGTTCACAGAGTTTACACAAATCAAGTTTCTGGATGAACCCATTAATGAAGCTCCTTATATAAGCTAAACTTGAAGGGTCATGTTTGAGCTTTAGGACTTCGTTATTCTAGTGATAGGATTTGATTTGAATTTAGTATTTGGATATTGGAACAGGTTAAGCAACAAGTATAGTATTTAGTTAGATATATAGGATATGATCTTTTCATACTCGTTGTGTTCTATATTAGCATGTTTAAATCCTTGAATAAATTAGTTATTCAAAAATGTCCATAGTCGATCATAGTTGTGGGAGCAACTATTAAGTAAGACTAATATGAATTGGATTGGTTGACTTTTAAGAGTAAAAGTGGCAAAGTGTTGCAACCAAGTTCATAGGTACGTGTTGGGGAACAAGTATTGGACCTGACCCGCTTCAAGATCACTTCATGGATCGTAGTCACAAGTGATTCTTGAATAAAGGTAGTATCTTTGTATCCTTCGACCTGAGATACATATTTGGGACTCAAATGTAGGGAGTGTTATGCTTTGATATGGTTAACCGTTGTTCTTGAAAAAGGTAGCTATAAAGGCCATTATTGGGCATGGCATGAACTGCATGAGAGGCGTATGTAGTCAAGATGGGATTTGTTTCTCTAAATATTCTAAGAGTGAGACATCTAAGGCGCCTTACCAAAAGTTGAACAATAGATGAGAATGATAGTGATCCATGTCTCATGTTCAACATGATGTCCAAACAAAGGGATAACTGATACCACACCTAATACATCAATTGAAGCTATGAGCTCGTGGGAATTGGATGTTTTTGAATGGCACTTACAGTCATACGTTGCTGGGGGCAGTGAGTTGTTGCTAGACGTCCACCACTGTCTATATTATTCTATAATACAATCTTGAGCAAGTGGGAAATTGTTGGTTCTACATGCTCAAGAATGATTATAAAATAATATTACCGGTAATATATGATCCTATAGGGTCACACCGAACAACAAGTAGACACCGAATTGATATTTATAAGAATTTGATTCTTGATAAATATTAATTAATTCTTAAAAATATTAATAAATATGATTTATAATATTTGATTGTAACACCTTAGGCATATCCCACATCGGCCGTGGACAGGAGAGATGCTGGGTATATTAGGAAACCTTGGCCGTACCAGACACAACGCGTTTTGGGGCCACAAGCATGCGGGTTCCTTGGGAACTCTGTGGTTAAGCGTGCTTGGGTGGGAGTAGTACCAGGATGGGTGACCTCCTGGGAAGTCCTTGCGAAGTCCTTGCCAGGTCGCCAAGAACAAAGCCGTGAGCCAGTGGGGCAAAGCGGACAATATTGTGTCGTGGTAAGCGGGGTGTTACAAATGGTATCAGAGCCACTCCTGTGCCGTTCGGGATGGTGGGGAAAACCTCATCGAGGACGATGAGTCCCTAAGGGGGGGTGTGTGTAACACCTTAGGCATATCCCACATCGGCCGTGGACAGGAGAGATGCTGGGTATATTAGTAAACCTTGGCCGTACCAGACACAACGCGTTTTGGGGCCACAAGCATGCGGGTTCCTTGGGAACTCTGTGGTTAAGCGTGCTTGGGTGGGAGTAGTACCAGGATGGGTGACCTCCTGGGAAGTCCTTGCGAAGTCCTTGCCAGGTTGCCAAGAACAAAGCCGTGAGCCAGTGGGGCAAAGCGGACAATATTGTGTCGTGGTAAGCGGGGTGTTACATTGATGCAAATAATAATTTTGGTAAAATAAAATAATACATATGATGAATTTATTTTATAACTAAAAAGGAAAGGAGGGACTTGAGGAGATAATTTAAGATACTTAAACTATGATTTTAAACATCTTAAAAGGGGAAGGGTTTATTGTGTAATATTGCATGAACTCTTATTGGACCATTTTTGTGGTCCAATAGAAATGGCCCTAGCTTTATTATACTTGGCAATTTTCAAGAGAGATTTAAAAAAAAGACAACACAACTTACAAAGAACTCTCCCTCCTCTCTCTTCTCATTCACGGCCGAAACACACACAAGTGTGTGTGTGTGTTTTGGTGTTCTTCTCTTTCAAATCCTATGGTAGTGATTGTTAGAGTTCTTGCATCAAGATAGAAGAAGAACTAGCATTCTTGAAGGTATCATTTGCTTGTGGTGGATACCGCTAGAGGAGCTCTTTTTGGGTTCTACATTCATCACCAACATCCAACCTCCCGAGAGGATTCAAAGTCTTCAAAGGTTGTAATCTTGAACTCTCTTGGTATGTTGCTCTTTTATCTTTTCTTGCATGTAACAAGATCCTTGGTGGGAATAAAATGGTTTTATGTTTTGTTCAAAAGTGTTTTTGCTTCCGTTGCGTAAAATATTTTACCTCGTATGTTTTTTTTGAAACCGGGTTTTGAACATAAAATCCCAACATAAAGTTCAAATAAAATGGTTAGTATTAATAAAGTTGGTGATTATCGCTGTTTTAAAAGGGGCAGAATTTTTGTGTGGAATTAAAAATTCTTGATGTTTTGGTAATATTGAGAATAATGTATTTGTTTGTAAAATGATTCTTTGGTAATATCGTTATTGAGAATAACGTGAGTTGGCGTTAAGATATCAAGTTGGATGATTATTATGGTTAGTCAGGAGTTTATTATGTTGTTATGGTGTAAATCTTATTGAAAACTCATGAATTTTATAGATCATTGCACTTATTAATGGTATCAAGTTTAGACGGATTTTGAACTTCTAATTTGGGGTATTGGGTTAATTGGAGACGCAAAATAGAGTAATTTTGTTTTCTAGTTATTAATCGAGGTTGAAATTTTGCGCAGTGAAAGCGTGGGAGTTCATTATGATTGGTATTTTGATTTGGGAAGGTGGGTCCAAGTACAACCAAATGAACTTCTAAAAAGGTTGATTTGTTTTAAAAAGGTCATTTGGGGTTCTGGAAGACAATAATGTGTTGTATGAGTTTGAAAGGAATTTATGGTAATTAATTACCCTTGTTTGTTGCTTGAATGAATTCCGGGACAGAATTCTTTTAAGGGGGAGATGTTGTAATAACCGGGTATATTGTGGGTTTATTTAATTTTTATTATTTTTGTTTTAAGATAAGTTTGGGATTTGTTTTATGGAGTTATAAGTTAAGGGGTAAATCTTAATTGTTATTTAGAAGCTTAAGGGTATGTTATGCCATTTAGTAGAAGTTTAGGGTTTGATTGGTAAGTGTGATTTACCAAATCCCCACAAACTGCCACCTTGCATCTTAAAATGGGTAGGTGTCTCATTTAGATATTTTTAAACTCTAAGTATATGTGTATTTGGTTTTGTTCACGGCAAGAAGGAAAAGGAGAGAAAAAGAGAGAGTTAGATATGTTAGTATGTATGTGTGTGTATTTGGTGTTCACGGGAGAGAGAGAGAGAGATTAGTGAGAAAAGAGAAAGGAGAAGAAGAAGGAAAACTATTGATCTTCAGCTGAGTTTTTATACAATTGAAGAATCAAGAGACTCAGTGGATTTGGATTGAAAGACTAATCTTTTGGAAAAGGCTTGGAAGTGTTATTGGATAAGCGATCAAGGTGAGTTTTACTTTAAAACGTTTTCACACTGAAATACGTATATGTGTGGATTGGGTATGTGATAGATGTATGATTATGTGTTTATATTAAAATGGATATGTGGTTGAAAAGTAATGACGTTTTTATAAATGAAAATATGATATATTGAGATATATATTTTATTTATTTGATCATTACACTACACGAGAGCACGTTGGCCGGGTTTAGAAACGGCGGAGTATTTGGCTGTAATTGTCGTACGTCGGTGTTGGCTGTAAATGTCGTACGGTGGAGTAAATTAATTAGTTGGCTTGCGACCAACTAATTTGGCCATGTGAAGGATGTGAAGGATGAGTGGTACACGATGCACGAGTCTTGATTGGTATTTAAGTATTTGTGATATATGTGTGTTTATATAAAGGATTTTATATAAATTGGTTTTATAACGATTTTGAAATGACAGGGATTATCTCACTAGACCGTTTGGTCTAACCCTCATTTTGTTTTCAAAAATATGTATTACAGGTCGAGGATCTTTTAGCAGCAAAGGAAAGGATAAGGTGTAGGATGCTTTTGATGACTGATGTTGATTAGGAAGTTTTTATGTAGTTTCGAGACAAAAGGGACCGTACGTGACTTATTATGTAATGTATGTTTTAAGTCTTTCGGACCGTATATGAATAATATGTATTTTTATTGAAAAAAATTGATATGTATTGTATGTTATATGATGTATGTTGGGACGGGTCGTTACATTGTTGTTGAGAAATTATGATATATGCCTTAATTGATAAGGTATTAATCAATTTTGGCATTCTTGAATTATGTGCCATTGTCACTTCTTAGTGTTGAACTTTGTATTGTAGAAAGACTTAGATCTCCTTTAGTAAACTGAGTAGTATCTTTGGGACTTCAGACTTCTTCCTAATGAATTTAATCCAAGTATATCTTTAAAATTCATCAAAAAGTACTAAGATATACTTCTTTCCAGATAGGCGTTGTATAGAGATAGGACCACAGAGGTCCACATGGAGCATATGCAGAACCCTAGAACAAGAGATACCAGGCAAAATTCTTTGTCTAGTGCAAGGCTCTTTTGAGCTTACCCATCTCACAAGCAGGACAAAGATGATCCTTGTTAAATTTCATAATTGGCATACCATCAACCATATTGAGTTTAACCAATTTATCAAGATTTGAGAAATTTAGATGTGTGAACTTCTTGCGCTAGAGCCAAGCTTCTTCATTCTCCTTGGAGACCAAACAGAGAGTTCCTATGTTGACTTTAGAAGAGAAGTTCATCAAGTATAAGTTACCCTTTCTGTCAATTCTAAGCAGTTCCTGACCTGTATTGGTTAGTAAAGTACACCACCTATTCTGAAATTTAACATCAAAGCCATTATCACAAAGTTGAATTATGTTGAGCAGATTATGTTTGAGCCCATCTACATAAGAAACTTTGGACACATAAATTGCACCTTTAGAAAGTACACCATATCCTCTAATTTGTCATTGTCTATTATCTCCAAAGGTTATAGAGCCCTAATTTTCTCTTTGAATGAGGTCAACAACGTTCTGTCTTCGGTCATGTGGCTTGAGCATCCATAATCTAGATACCAAACTTGCATATGTTGGTTCTTCAAGACAAATTAAATATTCTTAGGTACTCATTTCATAATGGGTATTCTGGTTAGTCTTTGTACTTTCTCTAAGCTTTCTGGTTCGCCAGACTTGGCTGGTTTTCTAGATTTTCTCTTCTATACATTATGGGTCTTAGGTTTTGCATGATTGTGCATGGACCCAGAAATGATATAATTATTGCTCACGAAAAGTTTCTTTAGTTGTTTAAGAAGATCTAAGCATTTACAATCATGAGAACATTGAGATATTTGCTTAAAAACTCCTCTTGGATTGACATTGCTAAAGTTAGAAATATTAGCTTTATGCTTAAATTCTCTATAAGCATAAGAGATTCTTTCAAACTTTCTAACTTGTCTATAATAATTATTTTGAGTGACCCTCTTCTCTTGTCGAAAATCTTTTTGCAGCCATTCATCCTTCTTGCTTAGACTTTTCACTGTACCAGAAAGATTGGATTTGTCATCATAACATTCTTTGCTTTCTGTTATGAAGTGAACTTGATTGGTTTGAAAGGATAGGGCTTAGAAGATGATTGTTCTCTGATTGGTTTAGAGTTTTCCCGCATTTCTTTCTCCAATTCCAAAGATGACTTTGCTTTTAGGCATATGTCTATAAAATCTGGACATATGGGAATCTTGGAATCTACTTTTGATTGGAAACTGGTTTGTTCAGAATCCCAGAGTCAAGCAGAGACTCTTTTGGACCATCTACTAAACAAGGGTTTTAGCAACGACTTTTGTCGTCGCTAAAAATTCATTTATTGTTATAGACAGTTTATAGAGACGACTTGTCTTCGCTATAACTTATGGCTTAAACATATCGTTGCTAAAGGCGCGTTGCTTAAGCTCATTTTTCTTTCTGATGATTCTTCATCAGAGTCAGAGTAAGAGTCTAGAAAATCTTTAGACTTTCCAGAGATAGGTTCAGATATATAGATTCCTTATCCATTCTCATCTTTTTGGAGTGTAGGTTTCAAATCTTTGAATTCCAAATAATTATCTTAGTATTAGGATTAGATGTGACAACCGTCAAATTTACACCCCAGGTTAGAACTACACTGGATATCTCATTTTCTCATGACATAGTTCACACAGTGAAATTTTAGCAGTAAACGCGGTACGATAGGAAAATTCGAGAAATTTTGCCTAAGAAACCCTCGAATTAGGAAATTATCCATAAATCTCATAAAATGCCAACTTAACCTACATTTATACTACAAGTATTTATATATTTGACAATTTATGTATTTCAAACAAATTATATATAAATACTTTATTTTTATATAATTACTTTGTATTTTTATTTATTAAGAAAAATACTTGTATTTTAGAAATTAATCAAAAAGATTAGACTTTTGTATTTTATATATTTTTTTATCACACTACCCCCCCCCCCTCTCAAGTCTCCTTATGTATTTCTTTTTAGTCATTTCATTTCACTAGCAACATTTCATTCTCTCATCCTATTCTCTCTTAATCTTCAAATCTTCAAATCTTCAAATCTTCAAATCTTCAAACCTTCATCCATCTTCAACCAACAATTCAGCCCCTAAATCATCTTCTTTCAAAAGATCAAAAGAGTTCAAGGTAAATACAAGTGTGTTGGGTGAAATCCACACACACTCTTTTCTTTAAATTTCATTTTCTTACACTTTTATGGATGTTCTTCATCTTCTTCTACACATTCTTTAACTTCTTAAAAATCATCTTTATATATCTTAATGTTTGTAGATTTACCACCATAACACCTAATTGTTATTAAAAAGGTGGTGAATCCAAAATCAAACCTATGTTAAGATCAAAGATGAACTTTTAAAACACATGCATGTGGTTTTCTTGAGAAATCAATATCTTTTTATTCAAGAGTTTTATGAATAAGTCTTTGAAATCCACTAAAAACATACTTAAACAAACATGCATGAGCTCAAAATGCACAATTTTAAGTTGCATGTTGATGTTCTTGACATGAACATCAACATTCTTCAAAATGAGTCTTTTTCAAGAATTGATAAAAGTTGAGATGATGGGTAACTTGCATGTATTTTAAATGGATCAAAAATGTGTTTTGGAACTGAAAATAAATGTATGGAAGAGGGTCAAATCGGATTTTGCATGCAAAGGAATAAGAATATTGGTTAAAAATATCATATGGGAGCACATGCACAAGGTGTGGTTTTGACAGCTTGCTGTCAGATTCCACACCCCACTTCAAAGGGTTATATCTCACTCAATATAACTCCAAATTGAGTAATTCCTTTTCTGGAAATCATTTTTTATGTGTTTAGATTCAAACCCAAGTGGTTTCGCTCAAAAAATCACAGATTTCATCTACCAAACAGTCCTCACAAAATCAGTACGCAAACAGCAACATTTTCTGTCGGGTTTTACGTCGTGTATTCTTTCATGTACTTAAACACTTCCAAAAATTATGAAACTTATGCCAAAGGTTTCCTAACTCACTGAACTTTTTGGACATAAAATATCATGACCAAACTATACCTGGAAGTTATCCAATGATGGACACAAAGTGACACTAAAAATCTGGACAGCAAAGGACTAACTTTTAATCCCATTTCATCATTTTATGATGAAATTGTGGAATATATAAGTATATCTTATATTATATATATCTATGCAATTTATTTATTTATACATTTTATTATTCGTATCCCGTTTCATCCTTTTATGGTGAAATGATGGAATATACATATATATAACATATTTATATATATTTACGCAATTTATTTATTCTTTATCCCATTTCATCATTTTATGATGAAATTGTGGAATATACATATATACTATACATTTATATTTTTGCATTTTAAATACTTGTCTTTACATTTAAGACCTTTAATCTTATCGTTCTTACGATAAAATTTCGGTTTATATATATATGTATTATATATATATATACACGTTCTTTAAAACTCTTTTCGTTACTTATTGTGACGAAATTTCGGAAATTTTAATCTAAACAAGAACAATGTATACACTTGTTACGTTATAATATTAAAACACAACAAGGCATTTTATGACGATTTGGATAATTAGTACCGAACTCTCTAGACAAAAACTTACTAGTGACCTTACGTTGATAGGATCGAAGTAGGATCATCTCGAGGTACTTGTGGGAGATTCCCGGACTCTATCGCTTATCAAGTGAGTTTTCGCAGCCCCTTTTTACTATTTTATACATTTTGGGGTGAAAAGCATGTCACGATTTTATTACGCATCGATTTCACTGTTTATTTAAAATACTGAATATTTTCTCCGTATACTTATGCGCTATGGTATGTATGCTTATGTTAGTTGATTCTGAGTTTTGCTATTAAGTCCCCGGTGATTCTACATTACCCATTAGCTCATTGTGCGAGCCGCTTGGTATATTATGGATAACGTTATTTGGTTGCCCCCCCATTCACCTCGCGAGTGCATAGTTACCGTCTTCTTTATCATGTTTGTGAGGAACATGTGTCTAAATGGTCTTACCCATGTGAAATGATTTCACCGCTGAGGTAGGACGTAAGGGGCGTGGAACAGTCGGTAGGTTTGGGTAGTGGCTCATTACTTTAACATATATTGCATACAATACTATACCTTGCGCATGTTGACAACTGAAATCTTTATCCATTGTGTGGATTTACAAAGATGCTTTGAAACTACAACCGATTACTCAATCCATTGTGCGGATTAAAACTGTTTTCTATGACAAACTTATATCCACTTGTGCGGATTAAAACTGTTTTCTATGACAAACTTATATCCACTTGTGCGGATTAAAACTGTTTCTATGACAAACTTTGATGTACTCATAAAACCTGTGAACTCACCAACTATTCAATAGTTGACCCTCTCATTTACATGCTTTTCAGGAAATAGCAAGTAAGATTGGAACTTTAGAAGGCACCTAAAGTAGCTGCATTCAACACGTTTTTCCTTATCATGTCAAATTGTGTTTCAGACAAACTTTATATTTTTGGATCACGATGTATCTTTTGTAAACTTTTTATGCTATGACGATTGTGTGTTGTCTTCTACCTTACGCAATGAAATCTTTAGCTGTGACATCCCGTATTTCCGCTTTAGCGGGGGTGTGACATTAGAGTTCTGCTTCAAAGTTCTCAACAAATCATTTTTCAAAAATGAATGCTGATTTAAGCTCATTTTCTGAGAACATTGACACAAACGTTTCTCATTTTCTGAGAACATTGACACAAACTTTTCAGTCTATGGGTTTAGTCCTCTCACATGTTTCTTTGGAACTTGAGGTACTAGGCTCTGAG
Organism: Saussurea involucrata; assembly: GCA_033807775.1. NCBI lineage: Eukaryota > Viridiplantae > Streptophyta > Magnoliopsida > Asterales > Asteraceae > Saussurea > Saussurea involucrata. The sequence goes on along the minus strand of CM066317.1, from coordinate 48,699,406 downwards.
ATGGCAGGAGTTTGAGTCTTGAAGGAATCAAAGTTGAAGGCTTTACCCAAATCTGCTATTGGACTGGCTGGGTCCTAGATTAAGGATACAAGACATGTTCTAGATCTTTAGTCAGAGAGTCAGAGATTCATTCTATAACTTCAAGTTTTTGAGTATTTTGTCTTGTTCAGAGACACCATCAAAAGATACATTTTTTTAACTTTAATCTTTTGATTTTCATCCATTAGGGGTTTTCACTCTTTTGAACACACACGTGTCTCTGAATAATGGAAAGTCATAATTTTGAACTCTTCGAATACATAATGTAGACGACAAATATATCTCTTTGTTTTAGTAGGGATCCAAATCACTGTTACCAAGTCCCTCAGTATCCATTTGAGAGTTGATTTTTACATGCACATCTTGTGCATGTTGATATTTCTTAATCAAAATCTTCTTTTTCATAAGGTTTTAATGCATAACCCCCCTTTCCCTTTGGAAAAACGTTTTTAGAGCAACAAAATTAAGCCTATCAGTCTCAGAGGCATTTATCTTTTTTTCCCTCTAGAGCTTTTTCAAGTTCTTTGCACTTTTCCATAAATGTCTTTTTTTCTTGGAAAGTTTTAGATTTTCAATCTAAGTCTTTTCCATGGAAATGTCTTCCTTTTCCTCTTCTAAAATATATTTTTCCCGTTTAAAAATAACATGTCCTTTTGATATTTTCTTCTCTTTTCCTTTTCATCAGAAAGATTCTGTTTAGTTTTAAAATCCTATGTCAGTTTTTGAACATTCATCTCAGGTTTAGATTCATTTTGATCAGAGATAGAGCATACATGCATCTTAGAGTTAGAGGGTTCTGACTTGTCATCAACATGGGCCATACCACATAAATGTGCTTGTTTGGGTTCATCATCTAATATAGAATCAGAGACCCATTTCTATTGCTCGGCTATGAGACTTCTTTCTTTGATGTTGTATTTATACTTGTTCTTGGAGTAGGCGGTATCCCTTACAAGAGGTCATCGGCATTTTGTAGCAAGGTGGTCGGTTGTGCAACATCTGTAGCATTTGTCATTAGTATTGATGATTTTGACTACTTTTACATATTTGGGATCTTCCCTCTACATGAATTTAGGTGGTAGTATTTGTCTCTGGTCATGAACATGAACTTTCTTTTGGTATCTCTCTCCTCACTAATCTCCTCCTCTTTTCTCAAATGGTTTCCTGGCAAATTTTGTTGATCCAAACCCTCAGTGATTTGATAATGACCCTCTCTTAAACACTTAGTGAAGATTGTAAGTAAACAATATGTATTAGAGTTTCACTATCGCTGATAAGTACTAGGACTTACAGTAACGCTGATAGGAACTCTCGCTCTTTAGATTAGACATTCAGCGAACACTGTTCATCCAGTAGCTCTGAGCCTGTTCAGTCTCTGTGATGATCGTTGATAAGTTATAGTTGTTTATTTATGATCCCTGAATACAAGTCTCACGTCAACAAAGGTTCTTCGCTGAAGTCGAAGATCAAGCCCAAGAACCAGCGACAAGTCTACTAATGAACTGATGCGGATATCAGCGAAGCAAGACCTGTCCATTCAACGTGAAGTATCAAGTAGAAGACTTCAGCAATCGCTGAGCTTTATCACTCGTTGATAAAGTACTGTTCAACGAACGCTGATCATGAAGTCTTCCTCTACAAGTTACTTTTGTCTTACCCCCTTGCACGTCTCCATACGAAATGTCAGAACGGACCTCCCTTCTGTCTAGAATCGTACAACAAACTCTGATTCTACACTGTGCACCATGCAGCTACTAAGGTTGTCTACAAAGGTCAAAACATGCAACCACTCAGCTGCTGCCACGTGTAAAGTAACACTGCCATGCATTAAATGCATGCAGTATATAAAGAAGAACCCTGCTTCAGAATTGAGGTGCTCGGCCATCTTCTTCTTTCTCTCTTAGTGTTAGAATATTATTCGTAATATTCTTATCTCCTTTCTATCTTATTTCTAGTGCAAGAAACTTAGTGTTCTTAACTTGTTTAGATTAGGTTAATCCTTAATCTTGTTCCAAAACAAGTTGTAAATTGTTTTAAGATTTATCAATAAACAATTTAGAAAGTAAAAATCGTGTGTTTGTATTCAACCCCCCCTTCTACAAACTTGTATAACCCTTCGGGACCAACAAGTGGTATCAGAGCAGATTTGTTTAATCTCATAAACAAGATCTTATCTATACTAATCTCCTCTTCCTTGCTATTTCCTAAAATGGTTACCAACACAAACACTAACTATATTGACAACAGTTCTCTTGCAAAACCCCCTAGATTCTTCAGAGATAACTTTAATCTGTGGAAAAATAAGATGATTCTCTTCTTAGAAGGTGTAGACCCTACTATGCCTTACTATCTTGAAAACGACCCATATATTCCTTTTAGAATTGATCCTGAAGTTCCAGCCGCTGAGAATAGAGCTGCTATTCCAGAAAGGTTGGTCCCCAAGGAAATTCATATGTGGACTGATGAAGATAAGAAGAAAGTGGCTATCGACACTAAAGCCAGATCCATTCTTTCCATGGCTCTTCCTGACGAAGTCTACCATTCCGTCATGAACCTGAAAACCTCCAAAGACATGTGGGACACAATCTGTGTTCATTATGAAGGTACATCTGAAGTCCAGGACTCACGTAAGATCAACCTGGTAAGACAGTACGAAAGCTTCATTTGTGGTAAGAATGAATCTTTCTCTGAAGTACACCAACGTTTTAACTGCTTAATAATAGATCTAAAAACTGTTGGTAAGGAATATTCTAACTTTGAAGTACTGACAAAGTTCTTAGAATGTTTACCTGAAAGCTGGGACAGTTATTCAATGTGTCTCAAGCTATCAAAGGATCTAAAATCCATTGCTCTTTCTACCTTATATGGCACAATGCCTAATCATGACCAATCGAGTCATCTTAAGAAGAATCTTGTAAACAATTCCAAAAGCACCCTCGTTGCTTTAATCTCAGAGTCACCTATCACTCAGCGATCTACTATCACTATCACTGAGTTGGAGACTAACTCTGAATGTTCATCAGATCCTGACTCTTCAGATCTTGATGAATCTATGGCTCTCCTTTCTAATAAATTCAGGAGATTCGCCAATAAGAAAAATTTCAGAAAGAACAAGCCTCTTGCTATTACTGATAAGCCAAGATCATCAACTCCTATTGATACGGCTACTGCTACTTGCTATAAATGTGAAAAGATAGGACATTTTGCTAGCGAATGCAGGTCAAAGAAAGTCTCTAGATCCTCAGCTTTTCCCAAGAAAAACTTTACTCCCAGGACTAGAGATGAAAAATACAAAAAGCTGAAAGAAAGGTATTCAAAGCTGAAAACCTTTAAGAAGAAAGGCAAAGGCCTGATGGCTGACTATGATTGGGCTGCCGCTGACGAAGAAGAATCACCTGACTCTGAAGATGATGATGAAGCCAATCTCTTTCTCATGGCCAAACTTGAAGATGAGGAAGAAAAGTCTGACATTCCCTCTACTTCAACCTCTGCTACTAAGGTTAAGAAGGGTATCTGGTATCTCGATAGCGGATGCTCTAGACACATGACTGGTAAGAAGAACCTGCTCACTGAGTATAAGGAAGAGAAGGGTCCCTCTGTGACTTTCGGTGGAAATGGAAAAGGACACACCCGAGGGTTTGGTGTACTCTCTAAGCATATGATACAACAACCTTCAGAAGAGTCGCATATGTTGAAGGGCTGAAGCATAATCTTCTAAGCATCAGTCAGCTTTGCGACATGGATAACAAAGTAATCTTTACTTAGGAATCCTGCTTTATCGCTGACAAAAAGGAGAAGATAGCTCTCAGCGGTTATCGTTTGGAAAATGTTTATGTAATAAACATGGACTCAACAACCACTGAGAACTCCTGTTTCTTCTCAAAAGCCTCATCTGATGTCAACTGGCTATGGCATAAGAGGCTCTCTCATCTAAACTTCAAGACACTGAATACTCTATCTTCTAAAGAGTTAGTTACTGGTCTACCTCAACAATCATACGCCAAAGAGTCCTTATGTTCAGCGTGTAAGAAAGGCAAGCAGACCAAAGCAAGCTTCAAGTCAAAGCAAGTCTCCGCAGTGTCATCTCCTCTACAACTTCTCCATATGGATTTGTTTGGCCCCGTTAACAAACAATCCATTGCTGGAAAGAAATATACACTGGTCATAGTTGATGAATTTTCTCGCTATACCTGGGTAATGTTTCTCCGTTCTAAGAGTGACACCCCTGAAGAACTCATCACCTTTGTCAGGAAAATGGAAGTCCTGAACAATATGACAATTCGCTCAATAAGGAGTGATCATGGGACTGAATTCAAAAACAGTTCTCTTGATTCCTTCTTTGAGAGTAAGGGTATTTCTCACAACTTCTCTTCAGTGAGAACACCGCAACAAAATGGAGTCGCTGAAAGAAGAAATAGAACTATCATTGAAGTTGTACGTTCAATGCTCAACGATTCTCACCTGCCTACTCAGTTTTGGGCAGAAGCTGTCAACACTGCTTGTTTTACGCAAAACAGGTCGCTGATAGTCAAAAGATTCAAAAAGACAGCCTATGAACTTTTTCATGGGAGAAAGCCTTCAATTAGCTTTCTTCACATCTTTGGATGTCAGTGTTTCATACTGAACAACAGAGATGCCCTTGGAAAGTTTGATCCTAAGGCTGATGATGGAATCTTTCTTGGATATTCTTCAATCTCCAAAGCCTTCAGGGTCTTCAATCGAAGAAGGCAGACAGTTGAAGAAACAATTCACGTCACCTTTGACGAATCCCGTTCAGCGAATTCTAAACCTTCTACTGATACTGAAGAACTGAATCAATGGATGTTTTCTCATCTTGGTGATTCAGAAGACATTCCCACTCCTCATACTCATACCGTTGAAGATGATGGTCCTACTATCATCCCAAACATGCAGAATAGTGAAGCTGAAACATCATGGATCTCAACTGTTCCTCTAAACACTATGCCTGCTTCTGAACCAAATGTCTCAGACATTCCATCTACTTCTCAGCAATCAGTAAATGTAATGACATCTGCACCTACTCCTTTCTTGGCTGATATACCAGAAGTTGCTGAAGCCTCATCTTCAGCCCCTCAAGTTCAGGTTGAGTCAGCGACTCATGCTCCGGCTCAGTGATGGACTATTAATCACCCAATTGATCAAATACCTGGTGATCCAAACGCTGGTGTTCAGACTCGACGAAGTGCAAGTAATATTTGTTTATTTGTTAACTTTATTTCTCTGATTGAACCAAAGAAAACAGATGATGCCCTCCAAGATCCAAACTGGGTCAGCGCTATGCAAGAAGAGCTGACTGAATTTGAAAGAAACAAAGTTTGGAAGCTTGTTCCTCGTCCATCTGACAAGTCAGTGATAGGCACTAAATGGGTCTATCGAAACAAGTTGGATGAACATGGAACTGTAACCCGCAACAAGGCTCAACTCGTTTCTCAGGGATACAGACAAGAGGAAGGTATAGATTACGACGAAACCTTTGCTCCAGTGGCAAGACTAGAAGCCATTCGTCTATTCTTAGCTTACGCTGTACACAAAGACTTCAAAGTGTATCAAATGGATGTTAAGTCAGCGTTCCTAAATGGAAAACTGAATGAAGAAGTCTACGTGGAACAACCTCCAGGATTCTCAAATCCTAAGCATCCAGGTTATGTTTATAAATTGGATAAGGCACTTTATGGCTTAAAGCAAGCTCCTCGTGCATGGTATGACACTCTCTCTACGTATCTCTATATTGAAAAATTTGAGCGTGGTAAAATCGATAAGACTCTATTTTTCAGGAAAGTAAAAGGTCATATTATTCTTGTTCAGATATATGTTGATGACATTATATTTGGTTCTACTAACCCTGACCTTTGTACTCGTTTCTCTGAAAGGATGAAATCATAGTATAAAATGAGTATGATGGGTGAGCTAACATATTTCCTTGGTCTTCAAATAAAAAAAATGAAAAAGGAACTTTCATTAATCAGGGAAAGTATGTTAAAGATATGCTGAAGAAATTTGATTTAACTCAGAGTTTAGCTATGAAAACCCCTATGGCACCACCGCTGACACTAAACAAGGATCCTTCTGGAATACCTTTTTATAATCACGACGTACCGTGGGATGATCGGCTCTCTTCTGTATCTTACAGCTAGCCGACCTGATATTATGTATGCAACCTGTTTGTGTGCACGATATCAAGCTAAAACTAAGGAATCTCATATGATCGCTGTAAAGCGAATCTTTCGTTACCTTAAGGGTACTCCTAACCTAGGTCTTTGGTATCCCAAAGACTCAGGGTTTGATCTAATCGCCTATTCAGATAGTGATTTTGCAGGTTGCAAGATGGATAGGAAAAGCACCACAGGAGGCTATCAGCTCCTAGGTGGAAAGCTGGTGAGTTGGACAAGAAAGAAGCAAAACTCAGTGTCCACCTCAACCGCTGAAGCTGAATACGTAGCTGCTGGAAGCTATTGTTCTCAGGTCTTGTGGATGAGAAATCAACTACTGGACTATGACCTTCAACTCTCGAAAATTCCAATCTATTGCGACAGCACAAGTGCCATCGCTATGGCCAACAATCCAGTGCTACACTCAAAGACTAAACACATTGAAATCAGGTATCATTTTATCAGAGATCATGTGATGAATGGTGATATAGAACTTCACTTTATCCCAACTGACTTTCAGTTAGCTGATCTTTTCACCAAACCTCTTGATGAGACAAGATTTAACTTTCTCATCAGCGAGCTTGGAATGCTGAACTTTGAAGAATAAAATCTTCAGCGGTTCACAATTGATCAGCAACAGGATAAAACCAACTTATATAACCCATTCTATCATCTTCTCTTTGAACAAACTTGATTCTCTTTACTCGCTGACGTTCGCAAATGAATACAAGATTTCAAAACAAATTGTATCGCTGAATATCTCTTCCTTATCAGCAATACTTTGAAATTTCAAAACCTAACACTGATATTTCTATTCAGTGCTTCATGTTTTCAAAATGTCCCTGAGTTTTTCAAAAACCTCAGAGACATCCTAAAATATGAAAGGACGTTTGTGACGTAATCAAACGGATAAACCCTGGCACGTTCGTTTTCTGACACACGTTTGCACGTTTCGTTTTCTCATCCAATCAAATGCAAACACGTGTCCGTGTCATGATGAAAAACTTTCCCGCTCTAGTTTTTCTCTCTCTCTATTCCCACTATATAAACCCATTCGAGTTTATATTTTTCCTTTACGCGAACAACTTCTCCTACAAGAAAAGAATTACTGTTGCATCTTGAACTCTTGTTTCTAGAAACTGTTCATCTTCTTCTACGACAACAAGGTTAATATTCTAATTATTTACCTGTTTTAACTTGTTTCTGATCTTCTCATTGTTTCTACAAGATCAAACAAAAGAACTTTTAAAAATGAAACCATTTCTTTCATGGTTTTATGAACACAACCTTCATGGTTGTTCTTCAAGTTTACATCTCAAAATCTTTAAACTTGAAACCTCATATGTTTTTCCAGAATCCTTATCCTTTAAGAAAGAGGAAACTGAAAAATAAGACTTCACTGGTTTTTGTCTCTCTTTGTCAAAAACTAGAGAAACCCTAATTCTCCATTAAGACATCTTTTGTCTGAATGGAATGTGCAAAACCCTAAAACATCTTTTTGGAAAATCTTTCCACATTAAGACTGTATTCTTTATCTATTTTCTTTGGTTGACATGATAAACAACAATGGCATCTTCTACTGCTGCTCCTACTGGTGAGAAATCTCCTGCTGCTGAGAAACTGAATCTCATCAAGGCTTCTCAGGTCAAGTTCACACTTGAGAAAGTCACTTTCAACAACAACAATCTCTATGCGCTTTTCGATTTTCCTCCGAAAAAGCAAGTCAGGCATCTGGATGATGCTGTAAACTTTCTCAAAACCTGTTGCTTATCTATAGCCCTCACTACCGTACCCCCTGCCCATAAATTCCTTCTATCTCAGTTCTGGTATACTGCCAGACGAGCCCCGGTTCCTTCACCCAAAGAACCTAAGAAACTACTTGATGTCATTCTCTGTGACACTAAATTTGGTACCACCAAAATCAACCCCGCCATTATCAGGCGTGCACTCAGTCTACCCACAGCTACGAAAGAAAAACGATTTGTCCCTCTGCCAAACCACAAAAACCATGCTGATAGGGAAGCAATCATTGCCTTCTTTGATGCAATGGGTTACACATGGGACACAGGGAGGGATAAATTGCCCGAGAAGAAACTGACACTGATCAAGAAATCAAAGATTCCCAGCGAGATGAAATTCATCTTCACCCACTTGATAAGCTGCATGACAGCGAAGTCTGACTCCTCTGATCAAGCCGCTCAACCTCAACAAGCAATGGGCTATGCATTGCTGAAAGGTCTCCATGTTGACTGGGCCTCGATCATCTATGACGATCTTGCGCTCAGAGTAGATATGGCTGATAGACCAACATGGGTTCCATATCCCAGATTCATCAGCGCCGTCTTTCTACAAGGACTTGGGGACAAATACCCAAAAGAGGGTGATCTAAGACTCTCTCAGGTTGGCCCTAAGGTACGTCTCTCTACTCTCTTACCTCTTCTCAATCCTCCTTCTTCTACTTCTGCAGCTACTTCAGCGGAAATCCCCACTGCTGATACCCAGGCTGCACCCTCTACTCCTTCTCGAAAAAGGAAACATTCTTCTACCCAACTTGATTCTCAAAGGATCAAGAAAACCAAGGAGCAACCCCCCAAGCATTCACATGCTGAAGACTCCATGGTTCTCTCTAAAGAGCCTTTGGATAGTTCAGTGGTACGCTCTGCCACAGCTGCTCAAGCCACCCCTTCAAAACCAACTTCAGCGTCTCTAAACGCTGATGTTATAAACTTGGAACAGAACCCCTCTCCTTCAGACCTTCTAAGGACTGAAGAAGTATTTCTCAACGGATCCACCGCTGAACCCCGCACCCAACCAATCTTCTCATCCTTCACTCCTCCCACTCTTTTTTTGGACTCTCCACCAATTTTTCCTTCGTTCTCTGGAGCGCCTGTCATCATACATGATTCAGCAACTAATACTCTACATACGATGACGGATGCAAATTTAGGATCTGCAGGCCCCTCCATGCGCCAAGGCACTCTCGAAGGCGACATGGAATATCATTCAGGGTTACAAGGTTTCGACAACTTCGCCAACCCGCCTGCAGGTATACACATAATCCCAAACACTCCTCTCTCTCAACCCCAAACTTCTGAGCTTTCCTCTGTTCATAAGTTAATAACTTTTTCAGGTCCTAATTTGGGAGATATCAACAACTCCCTGAAAGACTTGGAAACTTAGGTGGAATCTCTCACCACTACTCTCTCCACCAACTCTTCAGCGGTTACAGACGCTGGAGAAAATCTGAAAAAGCTGACTGAGATCGTTGATAAGAAAGTCTCCAGTGCTGATCTGGAGAAGATGGATGGCAACATTGCAAGTTTTGCTGCTACTCTTGCTGAAAACTCTACTGCCATCAACAATCTCAACCTCTCCCATACTAACCTGTCCAGCGAAGTTACAACGCTGAAGACACAAGTGTCCTTCTTAAGGACAGATGTCAGTACTGCCACCAATCTACTGCAGCAAATCCTCGATCTCCTGAATGCTGCTACTTGTGCTACTTCACATTTTACTCAGGTAGATCGAGAGGATCTTCAAAGTCTCGCTCCTGCTATATATGGCCTAGACGACAGATTAGTAGTGGTTGAATTATGCATGGGACTCACTGGCCAAGAAGACAATGATTCTCAAACTGATGCTGATATTCCACTTGCCTCCCCTCCTAATCATGAGGAAGAGGGAGAGAAGAATGATGAAGGTCTTCCCCATAATGCTGATGGGGAGACAAATGAAACCACTGCTACTACTTCTTCTACACAACCCCAGGGAGTTGAAAACCCTGAGGGAACCGAGAAACCTCCCTCTGTATCTGAGGGGGAGCAACTCGATGAGAAAACTGAAGCTGCTGCTGACGTGACCGAACCTTACGCTGATGATGTCGAGTCTGAAGAAGAAGCTGAAGACGATGAAGCTGTCGACATCTCTGACGAAGAACCATCATCATCCCATAAAAATGATGATGATGATGAAGATGATGATGATGATGACTTCTTTTTTGTTGAGCCCAAGAAGGTCCCTGAGAAAGGGATTTTGATAAATGAACCATCAGGGGAGACAACTAAGACAAAGCCTGCAGCGTCTGAAGCTGATAAAGGCAAAAACAAAGGCCTCGCTGTAGAAGGCAATCTGGCCATCCTTAAGATAAAGCCAGTTTGTCAGGTACAATATATTCTATTCCCTTACTCTGCATCTCTCCTCTACCCCTTCTCAATCTCAATCCTTCTATCCATAAAACCTCTATACACTTAAACCTCATTCTTTTCTCTATCTCTTTCTTCCCATAATCTTACATAAACGATCGATGTGTTTCAGCTAGTCCTCTCCCCTGCTTGAGGATCCAGCTGAAGTCCCCACTGCTGCACCAATGACTGAGACCAATGAACCGGAAGAACAACCTCTCTCTCACAAAAACAGACCTTCCTTAGCTCCTCAAAAGCTAAGTGAAGAGGATCAGAAAAGGAGAGAAGAAATGATCAAGAAGTTCGAGGATCAACGAATCATCTTCCCTCGCTCCAAAGTCCCTGTTCCCACAAAGTTTAGGTTATCAAAGAAAGAGTTCGCTGATCATCTTGGAGCCAAAAGATTACTCGCCGAAAAGAAGGAAGCTGAAGAAAAAGATAAGGCCCTCGCCATCCAGCTTGCCCAAGAATCGGTGAATGACCCCAAACTGAAAAGAACTCCCATCGAAGTCCAACGCCAGTTATGGGAAGACGCCCAGAAGATCGTTGAAGAAAAGACCAAGGTATCTGATTCTACCTTGGAATGGTGCAAAGAAAGACTGCACTATCGATATCGAGCTGCCAGAATTCACAAGGTGATCATCAGAGGAAAAACGACCATAGATGTTCCAGTTGTTAAGGTCGATCTATTCAGAGAAAACGGTACCAAGGAAAACATCTACGCTGCTACGATCAATAAGTACGGTTTCTCTGAATGGTTGGAGATACGAATAGCCATTCAGCGATCTAGCTCACAATATAAGAGCCATGTCGAGAAAATCATAAATTCTCAGATCGACTTGGTTTCTTCTGCTGTGGATATTCCTCCTCCTCCTCTTCTTGCGACTCAACGAAGAAGGGCCTCTGCAAAGAAAAAGTCCAAACCATCAGATTCAGGTCCTCCTATCCGGAATGAAACATGTATTGGTTTTTCACGTGCTGAAGTACTTGGTCCTGATCCTGATCTCTCAGCGCTGGATACCTCTCTGCCACCTGATGAACGTTTCGTCCCTGGTAAAGTCATAAGCAATCCTTATGGTATCTTCTTTCTCGACTACGATGAAGGACAACGTTTTCAACGTGTCTCTGAGCTTCCCATCACTCCCATTGAACAACTCAGGGATCTCATCTATTGGTGTGAATTCAGACGCGATCTTCAGGCACGATATCTTAAGCCCTTAATCTTTGCCGAAACAAAGAATAAACGAGATCAAGGAGTAACGGTCCCTGACTGGATGATACCCATAACAAAGACCCTTGATGAACTTCTCATTAAGGAAGAACCTTTTGAAGGCTGATAGGATTTCCTTGTAATCTTTCTATCTTTATCAGCTTACCTTTTTTGTACTTGTAATTTAAATTTGCTGTACTTGTAATTTTTCTACTTCCCTCTGTAATCTTATTCGAAGTTAAAAGAAAAATTTCAGCGAATGTACTTTACTCCATCAGTACTTAAAAGATCACAGAAAACAGTAAAAGGGGGAGATTGTTGATCCCTCTGTAACCTTGTTCTTTTTATCCTTATATTTTCATACTTAGCAATTTTCTTTGTTGCTATGTCATAATCAAATAGGGGGAGATTGTTGATCCAAACCCTCAGTGATTTGATAATGACCCTCTCTTAAACACTCAGTGAAAATTGTAAGTAAACAATATGTATTAGAGTTTCACTATCGCTGATAAGTACTAGGGCTTTACAGTACCGCTGATAGGAACTCTCGCTCTTTAGATTAGACATTCAGCGAACACTGTTCATCCAGTAGCTCTGAGCCTGTTCAGTCTCTGTGATGATCGCTGATAAGTTATAGTTGTTTACTTATGATCCCTGAAGACAAGTCTCACGTCAACAAAGGTTCTACGCTGAAGTCGAACATCAAGCCCAAGAACCAGCGACAAGTCTACTAATGAACTGATGCGGATATCAACGAAGCAAGACCTGTCCATTCAACGTGAATTATCAAGTAGAAGACTTCAGCAATCGCTGAGCTTTATCACTCGCAGATAAAGTACTGTTCAACGAACGCTGATCATGAAGTCTTCCTCTACAAGTTACTTTTGTCTTACCCCATTGCACGTCACCGTACGAAATGTCAGAACGGACCTCCCTTCTATCTAGAATCGTACAACAAACTCTGATTCTACACTGTGCACCATGCAGCTACTAAGGTTGTCTACAAAGGTCAAAACATGCAACCACTCAGCTGCTGCCACGTGTAAAGTAACACTGCCATGCGTTAAATGCATGCAGTATATAAAGAAGAACCCTGCTTCAGAATTGAGGTGCCCGACCATCTTCTTCTTTCTCTCTTAGTGTTAGAATATTATTCGTAATATTCTTATCTCTTTTCTATCTTATTTCTAGTGCAAGAAACTTAGTGTTCTTAACTTGGTTAGATTAGGTTAATCCTTAATCTTGTTCCGCAACAAGTTGTAAATTGTTTTAAGATTTATCAATAAACCATTTAGAAAGTAAAAATCGTGTGTTTATATTCAACCCCCCTTTCTACAAACTTGTATAACCCTTCGGGACCAACAAATTTTCTAGAAAAATCTTTAGTCATCATCATTGTTACACCCGGATTTTTGTTACGTTTATTTTTCGGGTCTTATAAAAATAATTATCCTAGAAATTACCCTTAGATTAAATCTTGAATGATTTGTGTTGGGTATATTGTTTTGAAAGAAATATGAATATATATATATATATATATATATATATATATATATATATATATATATATATATGTTTTTATCAATTATACCTCACCTAACTCCCTATCATCTATCTTTTCATATTAATTTCTTACACTCTCTCCCTCTCATTTTCTCATCTCTCTCTCTCTCTCTCTCTCTCTCTCTCTTTCACATCGATCTTCATCCCTAAAACCTAAAATCTCTCCATAGTTCTTCTCCAGCTCCCCTCCCTCAAGGAATGTTGAGATTAGGTTGTTAGAAACAAGCTTCTAGGGTTTTAAAGCTTCAAGATATTCACCTTCTCCATCTTCTCCAATCACTCTTTCACCATTGTTGACTTGGTTTTAGGGTTTCTCTCCTAAAAACCCATTGGTTCGATTTACTCAAGGATCTTGAATACTTTGCTTCTAGTTTGATGTTTTTAGAAGCTAAAGGTAAAATCTAACTACCGTCTATTAGAATCTAGGTTTTGTTTTATTTACACCAACAATATTCATTACTTATTTGGGTTTCCTTGTTTATGTTTTTGGGAGTAAGGAAAGTGTTCTTGAGAGCCTTGCATCTTAGATCTAAAATGGAGTTTGGGGATTTGGGAGATATCAACAACTCCCTGAAAGACTTGGAAACTTAGGTGGAATCTCTCACCACTACTCTCTCCACCAACTCTTCAGCGGTTATAGACGCTGGAGAAAATCTGAAAAAGCTGACTGAGATCGTTGATAAGAAAGCCTCCAGTGCTGATCTGGAGAAGATGGATGGCAACATTGCAAGTTTTGCTGCTACTCTTGCTGAAAACTCTACTGCCATCAACAATCTCAACCTCTCCCATACTAACCTGTCCAGCGAAGTTACAACGCTGAAGACATAAGTGTCCTTCTTAAGGACAGATGTCAGCACTGCCACCAATCTACTGCAGCAAATCCTCGATCTCCTGAATGCTGCTACTTATGCTCCTTCACATTTTACTCAGGTAGATCGAGAGGATCTTCAAAGACTCGCTCCTGCTATATCTGGCCTAGACGACAGATTAGCAGTGGTTGAATTATGCATGGGACTCACTGGCCAAGAAGACAATGATTCTCATACTGATGCTGATATTCCACTTGCCTCCCCTTCTCATCATGAGGAAGAGGGAGAGAAGAATGATGAAGGTCTTCCCCATAATGCTGAGGGGGAGACAAATGAAACCACTGCTACTACTTCTTCTACACAACCCCAGGGAGTTGAAAACCCTGAGGGAACCGAGAAACCTCCCTCTGTATCTGAGGGGGAGCAACTCGATGAGAAAACTGAAGCTGCTTCTGACGTGACCGAACCTTACGCTGATGATGTCGAGTCTGAAGAAGAAGCTGAAGACGATGAAGCTGTCGACATCTCTGACGAAGAACCATTATCATCCCATAAAAATGATGATGATGATGACGATGATGATGATGATGATGACTTCTTTTTTGTTGAGCCCAAGAAGGTCCCTGAGAAAGGGATTTTGATAAATGAACCATCAGGGGAGACGACTAAGACAAAGCCTGCAGCGTCTGAAGCTGATAAAGGCAAAAACAAAGGCCTCGCTGTAGAAGGCAATCTGGCCATCCTTAAGATAAAGCCAGTTTGTCAGGTACAATATCTTCTATTCCCTTACTCTGCATCTCTCCTCTACCCCTTCTCAATCTCAATCCTTCTATCCATAAAACCTCTATACACTTAAACCTCATTCTTTTCTCTATCTATTTCTTCCCATAATCTTACATAAACGATCGATGTGTTTCAGCTAGTCCTCTCCCCTACTTGAGGATCCAGCTGAAGTCCCCACTACTGCACCAATGACTGAGACCGATGAACCGGAAGAACAACTTCTCTCTCACAAAAACAGACCTTCCTTAGATCCTCAAAAGCTAAGTGAAGAGGATCAGAAAAGGAGAGAAGAAATGATCAAGAAGTTCGAGGATCAGCGAATCATCCTCCCTCGCTCCAAAGTCCCTGTTCCCACAAAGTTCAGGTTATCAAAGAAAGAGTTCGCTGATCATCTTAGAGCCAAAATATTACTCGCCGAAAAGAAGGAAGCTGAAGAAAAAGATAAGGCCCTCGCCATCCAGCTTGCCCAAGAATCGGTGAATGACCCCAAACTGAAAAGAACTCCCATCGAAGTCCAACGTCAGTTATGGGAAGACGCCCAGAAGATCGTTGAAGAAAAGACCAAGGTATCTGATTCTACCTTGGAATGGTGCAAAGAAAGACTGCACTATCGATATCGAGCTGCCAGAATTCACAAGGTGATCATCAGAGGAAAAACGACCATAGATGTTCCAGTTGTTAAGGTCGATCTATTCAGAGAAAACGGTACCAAGGAAAACATCTACGCTGCTACGATCAATAAGTACGGTTTCTCTGAATGGTTGGAGATACGAATAGCCATTCAGCGATCTAGCTCACAATATAAGAGCCATGTCGAGAAAATCATAAATTCTCAGATCGACTTGGTTTCTTCTGCTGTGGATATTCCTCCTCCTCCTCCTCTTCTTGCGACTCAACGAAGAAGGGCCTCTGCAAAGAAAAAGTCCAAACCATCAGATTCAGGTCCTCCTATCCGGAATGAAACAGGTATTGGTTTTTCACGTGCTGAAGTACTTGGTCCTGATCCTGATCTCTCAGCGCTGGATACCTCTCTGCCACCTGATGAACGTTTCGTCCCTGGTAAAGTCATAAGCAATCCTTATGGTATCTTCTTTCTCGACTACGATGAAGGACAACGTTTTCAACGTGTCTCTAAGCTTCCCATCACTCCCATTGAACAGCTCAGGGATCTCATCTATTGGTGTGAATTCAGACGCGATCTTCAGGCACGATATCTCAAGCCCTTAATCTTTGCCGAAGCAAAGAATAAACGAGATCAAGGAGTAACGGTCCCTGACTGGATGATATCCACAACAAAGACCCTTGATGAACTTCTCATTAAGGAAGAACCTTTTGAAGGCTGATAGGATTTCCTTGTAATCTTTCTATCTTTATCAGCTTACCTCTTTTGTACTTGTAATTTAAATTTGCTGTACTTGTAATTTTTCTACTTCCCTCTGTAATCTTATTCGAACTTAAAAGAAAAATTTCAGCGAATGTACTTTACTCCATCAGTACTTAAAAGATCACAGAAAACAGTAAAAGGGGGAGATTGTTGATCCCTCTGTAACCTTGTTCTTTTTATCCTTACATTTTCATACTTAGCAATTTTCTTTGTTGCTATGTCATAATCAAATAGGGGGAGATTGTTGATCCAAACCCTCAGTGATTTGATAATGACCCTCTCTTAAACACTTAGTGAAAATTGTAAGTAAACAATATGTATTAGAGTTTCACTATCGCTGATAAGTACTAGGACTTTACAGTACCGCTGATAGGAACTCTCGCTCTTTAGATTAGACATTCAGCGAACACTGTTCTTCCAGTAGCTTTGAGCCTGTTCAGTCTCTGTGATGATCGCTGATAAGTTATTGTTGTTTACTTATGATCCCTGAAGACAAGTCTCACGTCAACAAAGGTTCTACGCTGAAGTCGAAGATCAAGCCCAAGAACCAGCGACAAGTCTACTAATGAACTGATGCGGATATCAACGAAGCAAGACCTGTCCATTCAACGTGAAGTATCAAGTAGAAGACTTCAGCAATCGCTGAGCTTTATCACTCGCAGATAAAGTACTGTTCAACGAACGCTGATCATGAAGTCTTCCTCTACAAGTTACTTTTGTCTTACCCCATTGCACGTCACCGTACGAAATGTCAGAACGGACCTCCCTTCTGTCTAGAATCGTACAACAAACTCTGATTCTAAACTGTGCACCATGCAGCTACTAAGGTTGTGTACAACAGTCAAAACATGCAACCACTCAGCTGCTGCCACGTGTAAAGTAACATTGCCATGCGTTAAATGCATGCAGTATATAAAGAAGAACCCTGCTTCAGAATTGAGGTGCTCGGCCATATTCTTCTTTCTCTCTTAGTGTTAGAATATTATTCGTAATATTCTTATCTCTTTTCTATCTTATTTCTAGTGCAAGAAACATAGTGTTCTTAACTTGTTTAGATTAGGTTAATCCTTAATCTTGTTCCGCAACAAGTTGTAAATTGTTTTAAGATTTATCAATAAACAATTTAGAAAGTAAAAATCGTGTGTTTGTATTCAACCCCCTTTCTACAAACTTGTATAACCCTTCGGGACCAACAAATTTTCTAGAAAAATCTTTAGTCATCATCATTGTAACACCCGGATTTTTGTTACGTTTATTTTTCGGGTCTTATAAAAATAATTATCCTAGAAATTACCCTTAGATTAAATCTTGAATGATTTGTGTTGGGTATATTGTTTTGAAAGAAATATGAATATATATATATATATATATATATATGTTTTTACCAATTATACCTCACCTAACTCCCTATCATCTATCTTTTCATATTAATTTCTTACACTCTCTCCCTCTCATTTTCTCATTTCTCTCTCTCTCTCTCTCTCTCTCTCTCTCTCTCACATCGATCTTCATCCCTAAAACCTAAAATCTCTCCATAGTTCTTCTCCAGCTCCCCTCCCTCAAGGAATGTTGAGATTAGGTTGTTAGAAACAAGCTTCTAGGGTTTTAAAGCTTCAAGATCTTCACCTTCTCCATCTTCTCCAATCACTCTTTCACCATTGTTGACTTGGTTTTAGGGTTTCTCTCCTAAAAACCCATTGGTTCGATTTACTCAAGGATCTTGAATACTTTGCTTCTAGTTTGATGTTTTTAGAAGCTAAAGGTAAAATCTAACTACCGTCTATTAGAATCTAGGTTTTGTTTTATTTACACCAACAATATTCATTTCTTATTTGGGTTTCCTTGTTTATGTTTTTGGGAGTAACGAAAGTGTTCTTGAGAGCCTTGCATCTTAGATCTAAAATGGAGTTTGGGGATTTTAAGCCTTCACTAAAGGAAACTCAAGTTGGGGAAAAATCAAGATTTAACCTAAATCTAGCAAGGTGAGTTCAAGTTAGGGGTCGTTTACAAAACGCTTATTCGGGTAAGTACTTCCCAAGTCATATTAGCTTACCGGATGAATATGGCAAGGACCAAGAATCTTACCCGGTAATGGCGAAAGCAAGGACCGAGCGTCGAAAGCAAGGACCGAGAGTCTTACCCGGTAAGTGAGTGCGACGATTCTTACCATGGTTAGCGCTTACCGACTAAATTGTAGCATACGATGCCATTTTGGTGGACAAAAATCTTACCCGGGAAGTAGGTGATAGTGTTGAATTTTACCAGTAAGCACTTACCCGGGTAAGTGGTTAGGTAAACGGCCCCTTACTTTGCGAAAACTATGTACATGCCAAAATTTGTATTTTTAAAGGATTAATGTGTTTACTTGGTTCTTACCAATGTGTTGAGTATTTGTCAAAGTTTTAATATTTGGTAACTTTAGATTGATAAATATTATGAAATGCTCATGTTTGGAATTTTAGATATTTTGACGAGTAAACCTCATAAATATGTTTTTGGTGATCTATTGTACAAATGGAGTCTTTTATTATTTATGCATTTTCAGTATATTTGGTTTTATAAACTATTTGGAAAAATGCACGTTATTAAGTCATGAAGCATTTTAGAAATATAAGGGTATGAGTTTATTTGGAAACTGATTTGATTCAACTAACGAGGAGACTTTGGGTGCATCACATTTTCGATGTATGTGTTTGCATAAACACGGCTTAAGTGCATTTTGTTAATTGAAGACTGTTATTCGATGGTCAATTGAGTTTTTGAGCAATATTGGCTCGGTTTTGACTTAAAGGAGTCTTATGGACATTGGTCTGGTTTTAATAGCTCAATATAGGGCACCTTTTATGATTTGCATCGTATTTGGGAATTACATGTTTGAGTGCATTCGTCATTCATTTGGAATCATGTGATTTAGACTGTGTTGCATTGGATCCATAGGCACATAAGTCAGTCTTTTGGTGATGGTCGATTGGGTATCTCAGGGTTGGACCTCGGGACCCATGTTTTATGACCTTTACTTTTCAAGGGTCCACTAGGAGGGCTGAGTCCGGTTGGTGCTATCATGATTGATGGGCGTTTTATAACCCCTGTCGTGTCGGGCAATGCCATAGTTGTACCCCGCTTGGATGGGCCTTTGGTGGTATTCATGTTAATATTCCGCTAAGGTCAGCTGTCTCTTGGGTGTGTCTTAGAAAGGAGTCGTAGGGACACTTGGGCTTTTATGTCGTGAAGTGTCATGCGATTAACGTTGTATGAGTGACATACTTTTGTGTTTCCTCCACCCTCAACGGATACGGGTCTCCCCCATTGTTGTCAAACATTATTTTTGGATATTGTAATATCCATGCTTTATTATCATTTGTCTCGTATGAGTAATTGCAGTTGTTGGCTTTAATACTGGATCCCCTCCACATGTATTAAGGCTTGAATGATGCACCTACTTCCATGTATTTGGTAATTTGATTTCTATCCTATTTATGCTTTGTGTGAGTATGGGGTTAGTTCCATGTTTTGGTATATTTCTATCTAAACGTTTATTACAAAGGTGGGACTTTTGGAAAAGACATCACTATACATTCTAAACTGTTACTTATTGACAATCGTGATTTAAGAAATCTTTCTTCTGTTTTATTTATTGTATAGTGATGAAAACTCTTGAACTCACTAGGCGTTAGCCTAACCATTTTATTTTTCGGCATGTGCATCAGGTTCCTGTTGGGGAATAGCGTTAGCAATACTGTGAAGAGTTTGAGTGCTAGGTGTGTGCTCGAGGAACGTTTAGCTTGGTGAAGTCTTCCACATTTATGTTTGGGAATAGCAATTTATAGTTGGGTTAAGTAACACCCGCCCTTACTTAGTTTGGTGTGATTTAAGTTATTGATTGTTGGGTTAAATTTTTATGTTTTTAAAGTTGAGGTATTTCCATTGATGGTTTGGTAGAAGGAAATTTATCGAAGTTTTTATTTAGTTGCTATTTCCAAATTTGAGGGTGTTACAAGTTGGTATCAGAGCATAAGTTTGAGAGTTTTAGGTGTTGATTTTGGATACCTAGACTCAAACTAGCGTTCTTTTAAGTGGATGAGAGCGAATTTGCGCCATTAAGCACTTTAAGATAGGATTTTTTGAGGTTGATGGAGTCACTAGAAACGGGAATCTTGTCTAGAGTAGCAAGGGTGATCATGTACGGTACGTTCATAATTGCACATGGCCAGTGTTATGGTGAACCCACAAGTTACATGTGAGTACTTGGACTACTTTGGTATGATGACCGTTGGGTAGCGAAGAAGTTTCTAAGCGAGTAACCGTTAGAAGAGGTTAATGATTTTAGCATTTGTCATTTGGAACAACAATAGGCATGATGACTGCATTAAGTGGACCGTTTCGGGTCGAAATTGTTGGTTGGATTAGAACCATAGGCTTATGGAATCGACCATATTCGAGGAGAAATTGTAAGGTGAACCGATAAAATCTTCGTTGATTAACTTAAGATGTTTGAACATCCGGATGACGATAGTGTGACCGTAGGAATATGAGGAATGTGCTTTGAGACGTTGAGTGCCGACTAAATTCATGCACGAAATTTATTTTAAAATCAAAAATAAATTGCATCAATTGTTTCTTGTGTTTCAAATCGTCACGTGGGTATATTACGAATATTTTGGAAAAACGTTTAGCACACATAAAAGATTTTAAACCATGATTTTAAACATGCATGAAATTATTTTATTACAGGTGATTGCAAACTTTTGTCAAAACTTTCCTTGTTTCCGTTGTTGTCCAACGCTACTTTCGGATACTGCGATATCCATGTTCTAAAGTTGTTTAGGGTCTTGGACAAGTAACTGCGATTTATGGCCTTAACGTTGGATCTCCTCCATATATGTTAAGGTTTTGGATGAAAGGGTACCTTCCATCATTTTGATGTTTGAGTTTTATTGAGAATTTTATTTCATGCAACTTTTATTGAGCAACGTTACTTTATGTCGTATTGCAACAAAAAATGGGAATTTTTGAAACTTTGATATTGTATGATTTCTCAGTTGAGTTTTGTGTTAATACATTTCATCACACATTATTTGGCGTACGAATCAATTTATACTTTTGGTATGGGTAAGCGTATAAGAGTACCATGACAATTTATCTTAATGCTTTGTTTTGTGCATTTTCGGTTGTAGGTATCATCACTATTAGTTCACACATATGCATTATATTGATTATTGGTATGCAAGGCATTATAACCACCATTTTTTGAATAAAGATGCATATTGTCTGTGCAGCTTGAAATTTGAAGTCAATCTAAAATATTTTATGTTACGACTAAATCACATGCACATATCGTTTTGTTAAGTTTTGAGCAGATAAACTGGAGCATGTGCGCCTTGTTGGGAAATTACGTCATTTTATAGTTAAATGGAAATTTTTTGGAACTCGATTACGTGAAGTTTCTCTTTTAAGTTTTGTATAAACAACATGTTGCACACTATCTTAATGCAGGAAAAACTACTCGGCGTGCATGGCATAAGTAGATGCATGCTAGAACCATAACCGTTCATTTTAAAACTTCACCTAGCATATTTTTGCGTCATCATTATTAGCTTGATTTGTGATCAAGTAGTTTTCAAAATGATTTTTATATGTGTGACAAGTGTATATTCTTTACACAACTACGGAGTAAACGGTAACAAATTTTTACACGCAAGAGTAATTATTATAAAGATTTTGCATTGAAAATTCTTATAAATTACGTTGAATTGGCATATTTGTTGAGTCATGCACTTGAAACCTTGAACCCGTTAGAGCCTTAAATGTTAAGAAACTCTCGTTAAGAGTGGGGACTCAAAGGGGCCTTGGAAGTGGAAGTGTTGGGTAGTCCAACTTGTGGTAGTACCGTAATTCGAGTGGTACCGTTTGTTAAGTCAGTGTGCTTTTGATTTTGAGGTATTAGACTTATGAGTTATCCGGCTATTTAAGTAGTAATCTTTCCTTCTCAGTAAATCTTCGGGCTAAGGCTTTGTGTGGTTGTTTGCACATAATTGGATATGAATTGAGGGATCATTTATCAGACTTCATATTAAGTGTTAGTATTGCCCCTCTTGATTGAGCTTCAGTAGTTAAAGAAGTTTTGGAATTCGTCAATTGAGTTGTATAGTTTGGGATTCTAGTTCCAGTACCAGTATGGTTCATATCTGTCAGTATGGTCCAAATCTGATTCCTACTCATTGTTGCTTCTTCCTTACTCCTACCGGTGGCCATTGATAAGGGATGACTCCTAGTATTATTTAATTGCTTTAACATCCCTCGTAGTCTTTTGTAATTACTAGTTGTTTTCCTCCTCTATGTTATGGCTATGAAGCCTTGGTTTGCTCCGATTGAACGTAATAAATGTTAACTTCTCGTAATGAATCATAACATTCTGCAATGAATGTTAACTCCTCATAATGAATCTTAACATTCTGTAATGAATGTTAACTCCTCGTAATGAATCTTAACATTCTATAATGAATGTTAACTTCTCGTAATGAATTTTAACATTCTGTAATGAATGTTAACTCCTCGTAATGAATCTTAACATTCTGTAATGAATGTTAACTTCTTGTAAAGTATCTTAACATTCTGTAATGAATGTTAACTCCTCGTAATGAATCTTAACATTCTGAAATGAATGTTAACTTCTCGTAATGAATCTTAACATCCTGCAATGAATATTAACTTTTTGTAAGGTATATCATTCATCTTCTCATATATTTTTCAGCTTTTGAGGTCGATGACTCATTTGGGGTTTGAGGTGTCATCCGTGTTGAATCCATTGAGAAGTTTTGAAAGTAAACAATGACTCTACGGGTATTTGATTTTGGTAATTAGTGATCGATGATTGAAATCATCTTGCCCTGCTAAGACTTTAAGTTTTAAATGAACAATGTTGAGGTGTGCCTTGATATGAGTTATAGTACTTGTGTGTACTTCCCATGAGTTCTAAGAAACATTGATATATAAGTGATAAATCTAATGACCCAAGATTTTTGGTAACTAGCAGTTGATTTTTGATATCTTTTGACGTGCTAGCGATTTTATTTTGGATGATCAATGTTGGGTCGAGCTTAGAGAATTGTGAACGGATTGAATTTAGGATAACTTGCTTTCTGAGGAATGTTATGTTACGGTCTTAAATGGAACGTTGGGCCAACCTCAAGATTTATTGATTCAGGAACTTTGAGAACTCTCGCAATTGTCATGCATAGTATCAATTTGGAGTTGTTAGAAAATTGTTGGGAACTGAAGATTTGCTAAGTATGGTTAGTACTGCCAGAACAACGTTAGTACTGCCAGAACAACGTCTGTACTGCCAGAACAACATTAGTACTGCCAGAACAACAATACTACTGCCAGAGCAAGGTTAGTACTGCTAGTAAAAGTTAATGCTGCTGGAACAAAGTTAGTACTCCAAGTAAAAGTTAATGCTGCTGGAACAATGTTAGTACTGCTTGTGCATAACGATGTTAATACTGCTGGTGATCATTATTATGGAATGCGAGAATGTTGGAGATAAAGATGGAATGATTGAAGATAAGCATGAAAGAATATTCTGAAGATCAATTTTGTTTTGATAGTTATCTTGTAATTATTTAGTATAAATAGATGTTGATAGATAGCTATTCGTAAGCGATTGATCAGAATTCGTTTTTGTTTTAGAGAGAATTAACCTCAAGGTTTAGAACCCTATTTCTAGAGAAGTAGAAGTCGTCTTGTTGAGCCTGTTCAACAAGATTGAGGTTTGGTTGTAAACTTGTGAGTTGAAGCATTGAATACAAACAGATTGTGTTTTCTGATTAGTTGTTCATTGAGTGTATTTGAATTAAAGTTCTATTCCGCAAGATTCTTTAATTCTGATTTCTAAGTATAGTTATTCTTGTTTGGAATCGGTCCTGACAAAAATATAAGAGTGAATTACCGGCTTGGAAACACTTAGGAAGT
Organism: Saussurea involucrata; assembly: GCA_033807775.1. Taxonomy (NCBI): domain Eukaryota; kingdom Viridiplantae; phylum Streptophyta; class Magnoliopsida; order Asterales; family Asteraceae; genus Saussurea; species Saussurea involucrata. The sequence continues at coordinate 48,675,296 of CM066317.1, read as the reverse complement.
GTTTAACTGATGTTATAGACCATTTTCGAAGTAGCATGAGTCACTTAAGGTTGGGAGACAACCGAGACCATATTTTGGAGATTGCTCAAGGAAGGTTCGATGTCTACACCAATGTTTTGATATTGGAGGAACTTTGGGGTCGAAATTGTTTAAGTCAAAGAAGGATCGAATTGTTGATAATCGAGCAATCCGTTGTGGGCGACATTCGAGTTATGGATTGATAATAGATTTCGAGGACGAAATCCTTCTAAGGTTGGGAGGATTGTAACACCCGGATTTTTGGTACGTTTATTTTTCGGGTCTTATAAAAATAATTATCCTAGAAATTACCCTTAGATTAAATCTTGAATGATTTGTGTTGGGTATATTGTTTTGAAAGAAATCTGAATATATATATATATATATATATATATATATATATATATATATATATATATATATATATATATATATATATATATGTGTGTGTGTGTGTGTGTGTGTGTGTGTGTGTGTGTTTACCAATTATACCTCACCTAACTCCCTATCATCTATCTTTTCATATTAATTTCTTACACTCTCTCCCTCTCATTTTCTCATTTCTCTGTCTCTCTCACATCGATCTTCATCCCCAAAACCTAAAATCTCTCCATAGTTCTCTTCCACCTCCCCTCCCTCAAGGAATGTTGAGATTAGGTTGTTAGAAACAAGCTTCAAGGGTTTTAAAGCTTCAAGATCTTCACCTTCTCCATCTTCTCCAATCACTCTTTCACCATTGTTAACTTGGTTTTAGGGTTTCTCTCCTAAAAACCCATTGGTTCGATTTACTCAAGGATCTTGAATACTTTGCTTCTAGTTTGATGTTTTTAGAAGCTAAAGGTAAAATCTAACTACCGTCACTTAGAATCTAGGTTTTGATTTATTTACACCAACAATATTCATTTCTTATTTGGGTTTCCTTGTTTATGTTTTTGGGAGTAAGGAAAGTGTTCTTGAGAGCCTTGCATCTTAGATCTAAAATGGAGTTTGTGGATTTTAAGCCTTCACTAAAGGAAACTCAAGATAGGGAAAAATCTAGATTTAGCCTAAATCTAGCAAGGTGAGTTCAAGTTACTTTGCGAAAACTATGTACATGCCAAAATGTGCATTTTTAAAGGAATAATGTGTTTACTTGGTTCTTACCAATGTGTTGAGTATTTGTCAAAGTTTTCATATTTGGTAACTTTAGATTGATAAATATTATGAAATGCTCATGTTTGGACTTTTAGATATTTTGACGAGTAAACCTCATAAATATGTTTTTGGTGATCTATTATACAAATAGAGTCTTTGATGATTTATGCATTTTCAGTATATTTGGTTTTATAAACTATTTGGAAAAATGCACGTTATTAAGTCATGAAGCATTTTAGAAATATAAGGGTATGAGTTTATTTGGAAACTGATTTGATTCAACTAACGAGGAGACTTTGGGTTCATAACATTTTTGATGTATGTGTTTGCATAAACACGACTTAAGTGCATTTTGTTAATTGAAGACTGTTATTTGATGGTCAATTGAGTTTTCGAGCAATATTGGCTCGGTTTTGACTTAAAGGAGTCTTATGGACATTTGTCCGGTTTTAATGGCTCAATATGGGGCACCTTTTATGATTTGCATTTTATTGCATCTTTTTTGGGAATTACATGTTTGAGTGCATTCTTCATTCATTTGGAATCATGTGATTTAGACTGTGTTGCATTGGATCCATAGGCACGTAAGTCACCTTTACTTTTCAAGGATCCAGTTGGTGCTATCATGATTGATGGGTGTTTTATGACCCCTGCCATGTCGGGCAATGCCATAGTTGTACCCCGCTTGGATGGGCCTTTGGTCGTATTCATGTTAATATTCCGCTAAGGTCAGCTGTCTCTTGGGTGTGTCTTGGAAAGGAGTCGTAGGGACACTTGGCCTTTTATGTCTTGAAGTGTCATGCAATTAACGTTGTATGAGTGGCATACTTTTGTGTTTCCTCCACCCTCAACGGATACGTGTCTCCCCCGTTGTTGTCATACATTATTTTTGGATATTGTAATATCCATGCTTTATTATCATTTGTCTCGTATGAGTAATTGCAGTTGATGGCTTTAATACTGGATCCCCTCCACATGTATTAAGGCTTGAATGATGCACCTACTTCTATGTATCTGGTAATTGGATTTCTATCCTATTTATGCTTTGCGTGAGTATGGGGTTAGTTCCATGTTTTGGTATATTTCTATGTAAACGTTTATTACAAAGGTGGGACTTTTGGAAAAGACATCACTATACATTCTAAACTGTTACTTATTGACAATCGTGATTTAAGAAATCTTTCTTCTGTTTTATTTATTGTATAGTGATGAAAACTATTGAACTCACTAGGCGTTAGCCTAACCTTTTTATTTTTCGGCATGTGCATCAGGTTCCGGTTGGGGAATAGCGTTAGCAATACTGTGAAGAGTTTGAGTGCTTGTTGTGTGCTCGAGGAACGTTTAGCTTGGTGAAGTCTTCCGCATTTATGTTTGGGAATAGCAATTTATAGTTGGGTTAAGTAACACCCGACCTTACTTAGTTTGGTGTGATTTAAGTTATTGATTGTTGGGTTAAATTTTTATGTTTTTAAAGTTGAGGTATTTCCATTGATGGTTTGGTTGAAGGAAATTTATTGAAGTATTTATTTAGTTGCTATTTCCAAATTTGAGGGTGTTACAAGTTGGTATCAGAGCATAAGTTTGAGAGATTTAGGTTTTGATTTTGGATACCTACACTCAAACTAGCGTTCTTTTAAGTGAATGAGAGCGAATTTGCACCATTAAGCACTTTAAGATAGGATTTTTTTGAGGTTGTTGTAATACCCCGGGTAAGTTCGTTAGTTAAATGTTAGTTCCGTTAAATTTATTTAACTTTATAATTGATGTTCAGGGTAAGTTTGGGTTAAATTAGGAGTTAAGGGTGTTTTGGGTCATTAATGGATAGCTTAGGGTTTAAAGGGTAAATATTGGTTAGATATTATCCCTTAGTTAAATCAGATATTTCACAAACAGCAAATATCCAGATTAAGGTGTGTGTGTGTGTGTTTGGAGAGAAAAGAAGCAAAAGAAGAGAAAGGAGGTTAAGGCTTCAAATTGGTGTGCTTGGAAGTGAATCTGAGGTATGTCTCTTTGTATTTTGTGTTTGTAATTGGTATTAGAAGGTTTCTATCGGAGTAGAAACATCATTTACATAACTGGTAATAATTCAGTCGAATTCTGGGTGAAATTGGGATGAACTGTTAGAGGTTTCCGGATACGATGAGAGTGTCCGGTAGTTTTGGTTGATAGTATCCGGAACTTGTTCTAGTGGTGTCCGGACAAGTCAAGTTACCCGGTAAGTTCCTCTTTTCCTTAAGTTTCCGGTTAAAATGAGATATCGGATAGTATCTGTTTGGGCAAAAAACTACGTCGTACGACCACGACCGGAGCAGATAAGACGCACGTCATAATCCAAATCTTGTATTAAGATAAGGTCTCGACGAGAACCAAGAAAACATCCGTCGTCGCCCGTAAAAGGTAAGTCGTACGTCCCCCACGACGGTCGACCATAGTATCGCCCGTCCCGTACGACCATCGCGTAAGATCATTGTACCTTCGACCAAAGCTAACGTTAACCTTGACTGTTACGTTTGTTAAGTATTTAATGCAGGAGTCAGAGCCATTAACAGCAAGCGACCGTAACGGACGAAGATCATTATGGATAATCACTCTGGCGACCGTTTCCAGCCGTTGTAGCCGTTGATCGAATCATTAATGGAGTTAATTAATGACGCGAAGGCTATAAAAGACAAGCAAAAGCTTCATTTTAAGGGACATCGGTTAACATCCAATACACTCCAGCGAACATCACCAAACAGCAGAGAAAATCACCCAAACTCATAGTAAAGAACATTCAAACTCTGGAGATTAAGTATTGAAAGCCAGAATCTTACAGCGAACTTAAGAACACTCGAAGGAAAGCTCAAGTATCACTCTCGACGCACGACATCAGCCCTCGACCAACAGTTTACACTTTGTATTCACACACGACAAACACCTGTTTTCACATTTAAACACTTGTACTTTACATTTCGAAGTATTTCCTTCATTTGTATTGTAATCATCGTACGACCGACGCCAGTACCAAGGACGTCGCCCCGGATTGGCGACCATAGTGCAGCGACGACACCCACTGTCGTCCGCAGGTTTTTTCCTCGTTTGAGGTTTTTCCTGCGTCATCAAATCCCTTGTCTCGTTTATTTTTCCCTCGTTGCACGTCTCGTCGAAAGATCCTTTCTTTAGTTGATTAAGTCCACATCGACCTTAAGTTGTCCCTTTGGTGCGATTTTTGGCATTAACAGTTTGGCACCATCCGTGGGACCTCATCTAGAGAAAATCCTCGACGAACGTGCACCCTACTAATAGTTTCTTGGAGTTTCTTCTGTTCTCTATCACACGAAAATGGTAGATGGCGGAAATTCAGAGCGAACCGCTGACCCAGCGCATGGAAAGCTTGAAAAGGTGCAAGATGTTCCTAAAGCCATCAGTGACTATTGCCTAGAAGAAGTTATCTTAGACCCAAGCAAGCCCGAGCAAAAAGTCTTGATAGGCTCATCTCTCGATTCCCACCTTAGGCAAAGGATAATATCTTTCTTGCAGGAATATGCTGACTGCTTCGCCTGGTCGCATGAAGATATGGTTGGCATTGACCCTAACATCATTTCTCACAAGCTCAATATCGATCCATCGTTTAAACCCGTCAAGCAAAAGCGCCGTAAATTCGCTCCTGAAAGAAATAAGGTAATAAACGATGAGGTCGATAACCTCCTCAAGACCGGAAAGATCCGAGAAGTAAAGTATCTCGACTGGCTTGCTAATGTCGTGGTCGTGGCTAAGAAGAATGGAAAATGGAGGGTCTATATCGACTTCACCGATCTCAATAAGGCTTGCCCGAAAGATCCTTTCCCATTACCGCATATCGACGCCATGGTCGACGCAACCGCAGGACATGAACTATTGACCTTCATGAATGCCTATTCAAGGTATAACCAAATCTTAATGCACGTCGAGGACCAGGAGAAAACCGCTTTTATGACGGATCGAGGTATTTACTGTTATAAAGTTATGCCTTTCGGACTAAAAAATGCAGGATCCACCTATCAACGTCTGGTGAATAAAATGTTCAAAGACCATCTCGGCGACATAATGGAGGTATATATTGACGACATGCTCGTCAAGTCAAAGCAAGCAGTCGATCATGTCGAGGATCTAAGACAATCGTTCAACATCCTTTGGGAGTATAGCATGAAGCTCAACCCTACCAAATGTTCCTTCGGAGTCAGTGCTGGAAAGTTCTTAGGCCACATGGTCACTCGCCAAGGAATCGAGGCTAACCCCGATCAAATCAAAGCCATCATCGACATCAAATCTCCTTGAAATTTCAAGGAGGTCCAAAGGCTTACTGGTCGAGTAGCGGCCCTAAACAGGTTTATCTCCCGATCTTCAGATAGATGTCATCTGTTTTATAACGTCCTCAAGAAAAACAAAGGTTTCAACTGGACCAATGATCATGAGCAAGCATTGCAAAAACTCAAGGAGTATATGGCGTCGCCTCCTCTGTTGTCGAAACCTCACGATCATGAGGTCTTACAATTGTATTTAGCTGTCAGTCCAAATGCGGTAAGCGCCGTACTCACACGAGAGGACGAAAAACAACAATTACCAATCTACTACGTAAGTAAATCTCTCTTGGACGCAGAAACCAGGTATTCTTCCATGGAAAAACTGCTTTTGTCGCTAGTCACAGCTGCTAAAAAATTACGACACTACTTCGAATCGCATCCTATTACTGTCGTAACTAACTTTCCTCTTAAGTCTGTTTTAAGGAAACCTGAGTTGACAGGTCGCTTAGCAAAGTGGAGCATATATCTCAGCAGTTACGACATCGATTTCAAGCCCAAGACCGCAATCAAATCGCAAGCCTTGGCAGACTTTATCGCCGACTTCATCACTGAGTTGGAGAAAGAAGCAGAGCTCGAGGTGTCCACTGTGGAGACTCACGACGACGTGACTTGGATCCTACATGTCGATGGATCATCCAACATTAGAGGTTCTGGACTGGGTGTCGTCTTAAAGTCGCTACAGGGGGTAAGATGGTATACTCGGTCCGATGCGACTTCAAGGCCACCAACAACGAAGCCGAATATGAAGCCCTGATCGTGGGAATGAATACGGCCCACGACTCGGGGGCAACCGCATTGCATGTCAAGAGCGATTCCCTGCTGGTAGTAAATCAAATCAATGGAGAATTCGCAGCCAAGGACTAAAAAATGACAGCATATCTAAGTGTGGCAAAAGAAATCTCCAAAAAATTTAAATCTTTTTCTATTGAACAGATTCCGCGAGACCAGAACACTCAGGTCGACGCATTGGCAAACCTTGGGTCAGCTTTAGTTGAACCAATATTTGATGTTATTCCTATGATTCACCTGGCAACACCGTCTATTGGAAACACAGACGTCGTCCAGATCGAAGACGAAGAAGATGATTGGTCACGCGACATTCGAAATTTCCTCGTACACGACCAACTCCCCGAAGACAAAATGTAGGCTCAAAAAACCAGATTCAAAGCCTCTAAGTACGTCATGATCGAAAATACGCTTTATCGGCGATCATCAACGGGCTTGAATTTAAGGTGCATCATCAGCAAAAATCAAGCCCAAAAAATCCTCCAAGAGATGCACGACGGCGAATGTGGTAATCATTCAGGAGGTCGTAGCTTGGCTAATCGTATCTCCCGACAAGGGTATTTTTTGGCCAACACTGCGACAAGACGCTGTCAAGTACGTTCAGAATTGCGACCCCTGTCAACGACACTCAGGTATGTCTCATAAACCCTTGGAGCCTTTGCACTCAACGCTTGTCCCATGGCCTTTCATGAGGTGGGGAATGGATATTGTCGGCAAACTACCACCTGCTTCGGGGCAAAAAGTATTCCTCCTCGTACTCACGGATTACTTTTCTAAATGGGTCGAAGCGGCTGCCTTCTCCCAAATCAGGGATAAAGAAGTTATTTCTTTTATCCAGACTAACATCATATGCAGGTTTGGGATTCCATCCGAAATTGTCTGCGACAATGGATCCCAATTCATAAGCGACAGGACCCAACAGTTCTGTGAAGATAGGAACATCAAACTAACGACCTCGACTCCCAGATATCCCCAAGCCAATGGACTTGCCGAGTCGAGTAATAAGACTATTGTAGCCTCGATCAAGAAACGATTAAAAGCTGCAAAAGGAAGATGGGTTGAAGAGCTCCCTGCAGTCCTATGGGCAAATCGCACGACACCCCGCACGTCCACAGGACAAACCCCCTTCTCTCTCGTCTACGGCTGTGAAGCCGTCCTACCAATCGAAGTTCATCTCCCAACTTCGAGGCACAATTCCGTCGACCACAACTTGGTTGATTTGAGTTATGACCTCGACGCGCTCGAAGAGCTCAGAGAATCGGCCTTGATCAGAATGGCGTCACAAAAGCAAGCAGTCGAGCGACATTTCAATAAACACGTCAAAGTTAAAATCTTTCAAGAAGGCGATTACGTCCTCCGTCGAGTATTCCCGAATACCCAGGAACTCAACGCAGGTAAACTTTCTACCAAATGGGAAGGTCCCTATCGTATCTCCGAAGTCGTTGCTAAAGGAGCCTATCAACTTCGAACCCTCGACAATCAGGAAATCCCCCGAAGTTGGAATGCGACGCATTTGAAAAAATATTTCTTTTAAGATCGCCTTCCTATCATACAAAGTTTTCAGCACGACGGTAAGCACCGCAAAATCGTTGGTAAAACCATGACCGACCTCTAACAAACTTTATCGCAGGAACGCACGACATGAGTATACAAGTGCATGACCCAATTGTTTGATCACATGGGCATATATTCTAAAGTTTCATCATACGATACAGTCACACGTAAGGTCTAAACGATCCCTCGATCTAAGTCTCTGGAACTTAGAAATACTTTGTATATTCTAAATACATCGATGATATATATTTGTGTCCAAATACATGATTTATGTTTCAACCTTTATATTTCAGTAAAAGCCTAAGTCGCACGATCCTCCGTTTATTTCATACTTAACGAATCTTATGATCAATATTACATTTATCCACGACATATGTAATTAAAAACACGAGTTCAGCAAAAGAAGGATCTTCATTAAACGATTACATATGAACGACCGATAGTCGGACAAGTAAATACAAAGTCAAAAGTCGTTGCATACCAACAACCCGAACATAAAAAGTCTAGCTCGTAAACCCAAAAACCTACCCTAGAACTAAGAAGCACGTTGATGGCAAGCTCTGTTCAAAAATCTCGATCTTCGAAATCCTATCAATCCCGAAGAACTAATGCAAGGATCAAACGAGTATAGCCAGAGTTGTCTCCCAACCTTTCGCGCAATGACATTCTGAAAATGTGGCTCTTAAGATTAATGTTAAGGTTGGAGGAAGGAATATCTTTTATTCGACAATCGACCTCCACTCCAACACCTCCAGTTTCCTCGCGTGTTTAGTGAAGAAAAACAAAAACATCTGCACAATTACAAAAGGAACGTATTAGCAAAACACTCATCGAAGGAATAAACATCGGTAACACAAGTTTCGAAAGAAAAACTTACGAAAGACGCCAATACGGCTAAACACAGTCCAATCTCTTCGATAGGGATCCCTGGAAAATGCTCCTTGAAATATAAGAGCTGATATTTCCCCGGAAGCGGAAGCGACTTCGTCCTGACGAGGACATAGTTAGTCAAGAGGGATGAAGACAAAGCAAAGTTGATCTCCATAAAATCACCATCATTCTCTCCCGTCCTTACACCCTCGCCCCTGTCGGCTGACGAAAGGGTCGACGTGGTAGCCGAAAACATCGTCGCCAGATGCGCAGAATCCACGGATATCGCGTCTATCGCAACCAACATCGTCATCGATTTGGGTATCATAGCCCACGGTAGATCATTAGTCACCGAAGATTTGGAAAAAGTCGACATTCTGGAAAAGATGACTTCTCGAAAGCTTAAAAAAAACAATCCGTTTTGATCTCTATTTATGCAGGAAATCGTGACAGGTCGAGCCCTTCAAAAGATTGACACGCATCCCCAACTTTCATTTGCCCCAGTAAATCGTCGACACATGTCCTCGACAGCTGGTAAGAATCATCGTGTGTCAGTATGACGTCACGTCCTCGTTTCCTTTTCAACTTCTCGTTCAGTTAAGAGCAGACCAGCCTAATTCCAAGGTAACAAAGGTAATTCCTATCACTTGTCATATTTTTTCGACTGACAACATTTAAAACTCGGATTTGCTATCCTTCTTTCAAATTTTGGGGGCAAACTGTTTGGGCAAAAAACCACGTCGTACGACCACGACCGGAGCAGATAAGACGCACGTCATAATCCAAATCTTGTATTAAGATAAGGTCTCGATGAGAACCCAGAAAACATCCGTCGTCGCCCGTAAAAGGTAAGTCGTACGTCCCCCACGACGCTCGACCATAGTATCGCCCGTCCCGTACGACCATCGCGTAAGATCATTGTACCTTCGACCAAAGCTAACGTTAACCTTGACTGTTACGTTTGTTAAGTATTTAATGCAGGAGTCAAAGCCATTAACAGCAAGCGACCGTAACGGACGAAAATCATTATGGATAATCACTCCGGCGACCGTTTCCAGCCGTTGTAGCCGTTGATCGAATCATTAATGGAGTTAATTAATGACGCGAAGGCTATAAAAGACAAGCTAAAGCTTCATTTTAAGGGACATCGGTTAACATCCAATACACTCCAGCGAACATCACCAAACAGCAGAGAAAATCACCCAAACTCATAGTAAAGAACATTCAAACTCTGGAGATTAAGTATTGAAAGCCAGAATCTTACAGCGAACTCAAGAACACTCGAAGGAAAGCTCAAGTATCACTCTCGATGCACGACATCAGCCCTCGACCAACAGTTTACACTTTGTATTCACACACGACAAACACCTGTTTTCACATTTAAACACTTGTACTTTACATTTCGAAGTATTTCCTTCATTTGTATTGTAATCATCGTACGACCGACGCCAGTACCAAGGACGTCGCCCCTGATTGGCGACCATAGTGCAGCGACGACACCTACTATCGTCCGCAGGTTTTTTCCTCGTTTGAGGTTTTTCCTGCGTCATCAAATCCCTTGTCTCGTTTATTTTTCCCTCGTTGCACGTCTCGTCGAAAGATCCTTTCTTTAGTTGATTAAGTCCACATCGACCTTAAGTTGTCCCTTTGGTGCGATTTTTGGCATTAACAGTATCCGGATTACTTTGGTGTCCGAGTGTTATCCGGATTGGTTATGTTATCCGGAAAGTTGATGTTTACCGGATAGTTGTGTTGTCCGGATAGTCTGTGTTATCCGGGAAGTTTGGGTTGTCCGGAAACTTTAGCTGTTTGGTCACTTTTGAGAGTTTAGATGCTTTTGACTATCCAGTAACCTATGTATTGTTAGTTATTGGACAAGGAGTGAATGAGGACTAAATGTACTGTGGACTCGACTTAAGTTCGGGTTTGGGGGTAACATTTGAGGATAAGAATTAGATAGATGTATCTAAAGTTCTTAGTCCTAATACGTCTTATGTGTTCTATATGGTAAAGAATACTTGTACCTAATTGTTTCAGATTCTGTGGATTTGGGGTGAAAGCTGAACTGTTTTTTAGAAAGGATTGGAAGCATTTTGATAAGCAAACAGGTGAGTTTTACTTTAAAACGTTTTGAAACTGGAATACATATATGCGTGGATTGGGAATGTGATATATGGTATACTTATGTGTTTATGTATTTAATATAATATATTGAGATATTGTATTTACATGAGTATTCTACTATACGAGAATACGTTGGCCGGGCTTAGGACCGGTGTGTTGGTTGTAATATTCGTACAACCTTGTTGGCTGTAATTGTCGTACAACGAAGTTAATTTATTAGTTGGCTTGCAACCAACTAATATGGCCAAGAGAATGAGATAGGAAAATATATGATGATTGAGTCATAACTGGTAATTGTGTTTGTATTATGTGAATGGTGGTGTGCAAAGGATTTTCAAAGAAACAGGGATTTTCTCACTTAGACCATTAGGTCTAACCCTCATTTTGTTTTAAATATGTATCCCAGGGCGTGGATCGGATAAGAGCAAGTAAGAGAAATAAGTAGTGGATAGCTTTTGTGAAGACTTATGATTTGAAGACTAAGATGTGTTTTGTAGTTATAGTTTCATTACTAAATATCGTGTATGTAATTAGCGAAAAGTTGTAACGAAATACCATATTTTGGTTGTAAAGACTAAAGGACCTTATTTGATATATGATGTATCTTTGTTATGTAACGATGTTAGACAATGTATGTTATTTATTATCTATTTGGAAACCGGGTTGTTACATATGGTATCAGAGCCCTAGTTTAAGGGATTTAGGTATTAGTATCTGTACCTAGACTTAAACTGCATGTGAAGTAGGATGTCCCTATTATTGTAGAACCTTGGGGTGTTAAATATAAAAAGGTAGAATGAACATCATGTAAGGTAATTTAAGATTTACACCTGGCCAGTGTACTTGTGATCTTACAGGTACATGTTGAACTAGAATACCTTGTTATATGGGGTATGTGCTTATGTGTATGTTAACCTTGTTTGAATGAACAGAATGGCAAGCGGTACTAGACAAACGAATCGGGGAGGAGGAAATCCTAATAGGACAAATCCAACAGTTGGGGCAAGGGGAAGAGGGGGGGAAAGAGGTAGAGGCAGAACTGGAGGCAGAGTTCAGGGGCGCGGCACAGAATTTGTTACCAGAGACAACTTAGCAGCTGAAATAGGAAGATTACAAGCCAATATCCAAGCTATGTTCAACCAAACTCATAATACTGAAACAGAAAGACCAGATCCTACTCATGAAGAGGAGATGCCCATTACACCTATTGTCGTACCAGTGGTGAAGAAATGTGATTATAAAATGTTCCTAAGTTGTAAGCCTCCGACCTACGCAGGAGACAAGGATCCCGTGAAAGCTATGAAGTGGCTGAAAGAAATAGAAGCTATCTTCAAGACTAGTAAATGCGCTGAATAGGATAGAGTACTCTATGGAACTGCATTGTTGAAAGGCGATGCCCTATATTGGTGGGAAGCTCATATTTCCTCGGGACGATCTGATATATATTCTACTTACTCTTGGGAAGAATTCGTGATAGCTTTCAGGAAACAGTTTTGTCCCCAAGCAGCAGTTAAACAATTGGAAGGAGAGTTTATGAACTTGCAGCAAGGGAATTTATCAGTTCGGGACTATAACGCTCGTTTTCTGGAAAAGTGTCATTTCGTGGAATACTACGTTGCCACAGAGGCAATGAAGATTGAAAGGTTTATCTTCGGATTGAATGCAGAAGTTAGAAGTTTTGTGATTGCTAAAGGACCAGAAACTTTCTCCGCTGCAGTAGACGCCGCGGAAACCGTGGAGCAAGATAAAGGGATAAGTATTAGTAATAAAGGTGCGGGGAAAAGAAAGTGGGAAGGACCGCAGTATGATCCGAAGAAGCCCAGGTTTCAGCGATTTGATAACCGTCCACCTTTCCGACCAGCGGAAAGACCTTGTCCGAAATGCAATCGTATCCACCAAGGAAATTGTCAAGTTGATTCTAGGGTTTGTTTTAGGTGTGGGAAGACCGGGCATGTTGTTAAATACTGTCGAGTGACGCGGTTTTGTTTCTCATGTAATTCTCCGGATCACATTCAGTCTGATTGCCCGAGGGGAAGAATACAACAAGGGGGTACATCAGGGAAACCAACGGTTGTCAGACCGGTAGTACCAAGACTAGAGCCACCGAGAACAAGGGGTCGTGCATTTCAGATAACAACACAAGAAGCGGAGCAAACTCCGGATGTGGTTACAGGTTCATTTTTAATAAACTCTACACGTGCTAAAGTGTTATTTGACTCCGGTGCAAACCGATCGTTCGTGTCTCCTTCATTTGCTGCTTATCTGCGTTTAAAGCCAAAAGTGTTAGATCATACTTTAATGGTAGATACTGCAAATGATAAACAAGTGTCGGTTAATGAAGTTTTTGATAGTTGTGTGATAAATATAGAAGGGTGCGGAGTACCGATTCAGTTATTTCCTATAGCCTTGGTCGAGTTCGATGTGGTAGTGGGGATGGATTGGTTAGCCGAGAATCAGGCTAACATAGTTTGTGATAAGAAATTAATAAATGTTGTCTTACCTGAGAAGGGACCGGTAGTGATTTATGGTGATCGTAAAAATAGTCAGTCTTGCCTTATTTCTATGATGAAAGCTCGGAAGAGTGTTAGCAAAGGCTGCCAGAGTTATTTAGCTTATGTGATGATACTAAGCTAGAAAAGAATAAGTTGGAAGATATTCCTATTGTTAGTGAATTTCCAGAAGTATTCTCTGAAGACTTGAATAGTCTTCTGTCTGTTAGACAAGTGGAGTTTGGTATAGATCTGATTCCTGGAGCCGCTCATATTGCTCGTGCACCGTATCGTTTATCGCCACCAGAGATGAAAGAAATGATGACGCAACTACAAGATCTTTCCAATAAAGGATTCATCAGACCCAGTTCTTCGCCGTGGGGTGCACCAGTCTTGTTTGTGAAAAAGAAAGATGGTTCGATGAGAATGTGTATTGATTATCGGAAACTGAATAAGCGCACGATCAAGAACAAATATCCGCTTCCTAGAATTGATGACCTCTTTGATCAACTAGTTGGAGCTTGCTATTTCTCCAAGATTGATCTAAGATCTGGTTATCATCAGCTGAAGGTTAAAGAAGAAGACGTACTGAAAACTGCTTTTCGCACACAGTATGGTCACTATGAATTCCTTGTAATGCCGTTTGGACTGACGAACGCTCCATCCGCTTTTATGGATCTAATGAACCGAGTAGGTAAGCCATATCTCGATAAATTTGTTATTGTGTTTATCGATGATATCCTTATCTACTCCCGATCCAAAGAAGAGCACGCGCAACATCTTCGTTTAATTCTGGACTTGTTGAAGAAGGAACAATTATACGCTAAGTTCTCTAAATGTGAATTCTAGCTACGGGAAGTTCAGTTTCTCGGACATGTAGTTTCCGAGAAAGGCATTCAAGTGGATCCGATGAAAGTGGAAGCGATTGAAAAGTGGGAACCGCCGAGAACGCCAACCGAAGTACGTAGGTTTCTGGGTTTAGCCGGATACTATCGAAAGTTTATAAAGGACTTCTCTCGTATCGCTACGACGTTGACCAAGATAACTCGAAAGAATATAAAGTTTGAATGGAAAGCGGAACAGGATGAAGCATTCAGAATTTTGAAAGAAAGACTTTGTAGCGCACCGATTTTGTCACTACCGGAAGGTTCCGAAGACTTTGTTGTTTATAGTGATGCTTCCAAACTGGGATTGGAATGTGTACTTATGCAGCGTGGAATGGTTATTGCTTATGCTTCTTGTCAGTTAAAAGATCATGAAAGACAGTATCCTACACACGACATGGAACTGGCAGCAGTTGTATTCGCGTTGAAGATTTGGAGACATTATCTTTACGGCTCTAAATGTGAAATTTATACCGATCATAAGAGTCTCCAACATCTTTTTGATCAGAAGGAATTAAATATGAGGCAAAGAAGATGGCTAGAATTGGTGAATGATTATGACTGTGAAATCCTTTATCATCCGGGAAAGGCGAACGTGGTAGCTGATGCGCTGAGTCGTCAAGAAAGAAGTGGAACAATAAAAGCTATTGCACTACGAACTGAGCTTCTACCTAACATTTTCGACGAACTGAAGAAGTGTCAAGTAGAAGCCTATCAGGAAGAATATTTGTGTTAGGGCAGGTTTTAATAGTTGATTTAAAGTTCAAGGGTTGTTTTGTAATAGTTTATTTTGAGCCTTTTAGTGAACGGGCCGTGGGCTTGTTAACCATGGGCCCATTGTATTTAATGTTGATTAGCTTGGAAAAACAAGCTAATCATCTCTTTTACTTTCAAACACTGTATTGCAAATTCTCTCTGAAAGTGAATGACAGGGATGACCAGTTGAAATCATTTGTTCTTATTGTTCATATTTTTCGATTTCATATTAGTTGCACGGATCTGGATTTAACAATTGACTCTTCTGATTTAGATTTACTGTTTCAATATTTTTATGATGACACTATTAATTCTTCCACATCTGTCTCAGTGCAACCGCGACTTGAGGCTGCTCGCAATACGGATTCGGCCGCTCTATCTGGTCCGCCCCCGTCTACGAGTACGCCGTCAACATCTATAGAGACAGCCCAACTGTCGTCATCTGATACGACTGCACCTGGTACTGTAACCCCCCCGGAGGAACCCATACTCTCGGAGATCGCTCCTACTGATTCGTCATCTGCTACAACCGATGCTCAACCTCTGACGACCTCAGAACCAGAAGTTGTTCAATCATCGACGAATCCTCCCCCACTTCCTCCAAGAAACACGACTGCTACTCTTGAACAAGGTCAAGACCTTCCATCAGGTTCATACGTGGATCCGGACACATCTCACTCTACTCAGCAGCCGCTTCCGCACTCCACCAAATGGACGAAGGCCCATCCCCTACATCAGATCATCGGTGATCCCTCGACTCCTGTTCGTACACGAGGCGCTTCCGCCAACTTCTGCCTATTCTCGGGCTTCTTGAGCACGATTGAGCCAACGAGCGTACGCGAAGCGCTCGAAGATCCAGACTGGATCATCGCCATGCAAGAAGAGCTAAATCAATTTGAGGCTCTAAAGGTATGGCGCCTGGTTCCACGTCCTAAGCACAAGACGGTAATCGGGACCAAATGGATCTTCAAGAATAAAAGGGACGAAGATGGTATCGTTGTTCGCAACAAGGCGCGTCTTGTGGCCAAAGGGTACCGACAACAAGAGGGGATTGACTATGATGAGACCTATGCTCCGGTAGCGCGAATCGAGGCAATCCGTATGTTCCTCGCTTATGCCGCGCACAAGAACTTCGCAGTCTTCCAAATGGATGTGAAGACAGCCTTTCTTTACGGCGACCTCCAAGAAGAAGTTTACGTGTCGCAACCCGACGGATTTGTAGATGACTCGAAGCCTGATCATGTCTACATCTTAGACAAGGAACTATACGGCTTGAAGCAAGCACCGCGAGCATGGTACAACACACTATCAATGTTCTTGTTAGAAGCCGAGTTCACTCGAGGAACAATTGATTCTACACTGTTTATCAAGAACGAAAAGGGTCACATAATTCTAGTTCAGGTATATGTCGATGACATCATTTTCGGTTCTACTAGTCCTTTATATGCAAAGAACTTTGCCACTTTTATGGGAATTTTTTTTTAAATGAGTATGCTTTGTGAGATGAACTTTTTCCTTGGTCTTCAAGTTAAACAACTGTAGACAGGAATTTTCATAAACCAGTCCAAATACATTCGGGATATCCTTCGGAAATTCCAATTGGACCAGTCCTCACCAATGAAAACTCCCATGGCAACCAATACAAAGCTAGACGCCGATCCTAACGGAAAGGCTGTCAACGCCAAATTGTATCGGGGAATGATCTGTTCTTTAATGTACCTCACTGCCAGTAGACCGGACATCATGTTCTCGACATTTCTTTGTGCCCGTTATCAGTCAAACCCTAAAGAGTCTCATTACAATGCTGTTAAACGAATTTTTCGTTATTTACGTGGTACTGCTGATCTTGGCCTTTGGTACCCGAAAGAGACAGGTTTTGGCCTATCCGCTTACTCTGATGCGGATCACGCGGGATGCATGTTGGACCGCAAGAGCACCTCGGGACACATTCAGTTCTTGGGAGATAGCCTGGTAAATTGGGCTTCGAAGAAACAACAATGTGTTTCAACATCAACTGCTGAGGCGGAGTATGTAGTCGCCGCAAGTTGCTTTCAGGAAACAGTTTTGTCCCCAAGCAGCAGTTAAACAATTGGAAGGAGAGTTTATGAACTTGCAACAAGGGAATTTATCAGTTCGGGACTATAACGCTCGTTTTCTGGAAAAGTGTCATTTCGTGGAATACTACGTTGCCACGGAGGCAATGAAGATTGAAAGGTTTATCTTCGGATTGAATGCAGAAGTTAGAAGTTTTGTGATTGCTAAAGGACCAGAAACTTTCTCCGCTGCAGTAGACGCCGCGGAAACCGTGGAGCAAGATAAAGGGATAAGTATTAGTAATAAAGGTGCGGGGAAAAGAAAGTGGGAAGGACCGCAGTATGATCCGAAGAAGCCCAGGTTTCAGCGATTTGATAACCGTCCACCTTTCCGACCAGCGGAAAGACCTTGTCCGAAATGCAATCGTATCCACCAAGGAAATTGTCAAGTTGATTCTCGGGTTTGTTTTAGGTGTGGGAAGACCGGGCATGTTGTTAAATACTGTCGAGTGACGCGGTTTTGTTTCTCATGTAATTCTCCGGATCACATTCAGTCTGATTGTCTGAGGGGAAGAATACAACAAGGGGGTACATCAGGGAAACCAGCGGTTGTCAGACCGATAGTACCAAGACTAGAGCCCCCGAGAACAAGGGGTCGTGCATTTCAGATAACAGCACAAGAAGCGGAGCAAACTCCGGATGTGGTTACAGGTTCATTTTTAATAAACTCTACACGTGCTAAAGTGTTATTTGACTCCGGTGCAAACCGATCGTTCGTGTCTCCTTCATTTGCTGCTTATCTGCGTTTAAAGCCTAAAGTGTTAAATCATACTTTAATGGTAGATACTGCAAATGATAAACAAGTGTCGGTTAATGAAGTTTTTGATAGTTGTGTGATAAATATAGAAGGGTGCGGAGTACCGATTCAGTTATTTCCTATAGCCTTGGTCGAGTTCGATGTGGTAGTGGGGATGGATTGGTTAGCCGAGAATCAGGCTAACATAGTTTGTGATAAGAAATTAATAAATGTTGTCTTACCTGAGAAGGGACTGGTAGTGATTTATGGTGATCGTAAAAATAGTCAGTCTTGCCTTATTTCTATGATGAAAGCTCGGAAGAGTGTTAGCAAAGGCTGCCAGAGTTATTTAGCTTATGTGATGATACTAAGCTAGAAAAGAATAAGTTGGAAGATATTCCTATTGTTAGTGAATTTCCAGAAGTATTCTCTGAAGACTTGAATAGTCTTCTGCCTGTTAGACAAGTGGAGTTTGGTATAGATCTGATTCCTGGAGCCGCTCATATTGCTCGTGCACCGTATCGTTTATCGCCACCAGAGATGAAAGAAATGATGACGCAACTACAAGATCTTTCCAATAAAGGATTCATCAGACCCAGTTCTTCGCCGTGGGGTGCACCAGTCTGGTTTGTGAAAAAGAAGGATGGTTCGATGAGAATGTGTATTGATTATCGGAAACTGAATAAGCGCACGATCAAGAACAAATATCCGCTTCCTTGAATTGATGACCTCTTTGATCAACTAGTTGGAGCTTGCTATTTCTCCAAGATTGATCTAAGATCTGGTTATCATCAGCTGAAGGTTAAAGAAGAAGACGTACTGAAAACTGCTTTTCGCACACAGTATGGTCACTATGAATTCCTTGTAATGCCGTTTGGACTGACGAACGCTCCATCTGCTTTTATGGATCTAATGAACCGAGTATGTAAGCCATATCTCGATAAATTTGTTATTGTGTTTATCGATGATATCCTTATCTACTCCCGATCCAAAGAAGAGCACGCGCAACATCTTCGTTTAATTCTGGACTTGTTGAAGAAGGAACAGTTATACGCTAAGTTCTCTAAATGTGAATTCTAGCTACGGGAAGTTCAGTTTCTCGGACATGTAGTTTCCGAGAAAGGCATTCAAGTGGATCCGATGAAAGTGGAAGCGGTTGAAAAGTGGGAACCGCCGAGAACGCCAACCGAAGTACGTAGGTTTCTGGGTTTAGCCGGCTACTATCGAAAGTTTATAAAGGACTTCTCTCGTATCGCTACGACGTTGACCAAGCTAACTCGAAAGAATATAAAGTTTGAATGGAAAGCGGAACAGGATGAAGCATTCAGAATTTTGAAAGAAAGACTTTGTAGCGCACCGATTTTGTCACTACCGGAAGGTTCCGAAGACTTTGTTGTTTATAGTGATGCTTCCAAACTGGGATTGGAATGTGTACTTATGCAGCGTGGAATGGTTATTGCTTATGCTTCTTGTCAGTTAAAAGATCATGAAAGACAGTATCCTACACACGACATGGAACTGGCAGCAGTTGTATTCGCGTTGAAGATTTGGAGACATTATCTTTACGGCTCTAAATGTGAAATTTATACCGATCATAAGAGTCTCCAACATCTTTTTGATCAGAAGGAATTAAATATGAGGCAAAGAAGATGGCTAGAATTGGTGAATGATTATGACTGTGAAATCCTTTATCATCCGGGAAAGGCGAACGTGGTAGCTGATGCGCTGAGTCGTCAAGAAAGAAGTGGAACAATAAAAGCTATTGCACTACGAACTGAGCTTCTACCTAACATTTTCGACGAACTGAAGAAGTGTCAAGTAGAAGCCTATCAGGAAGAATATTTGTGTTAGGGCAGGTTTTAATAGTTGATTTAAAGTTCAAGGGTTGTTTTGTAATAGTTTATTTTGAGCCTTTTAGTGAACGGGCCGTGGGCTTGTTAACCATGGGCCCATTGTATTTAATGTTGATTAGCTTGGAAAAACAAGCTAATCATCTCTTTTACTTTCAAACACTGTATTGCAAATTCTCTCTGAAAGTGAATGACAGGGATGACCAGTTGAAATCATTTGTTCTTATTGTTCATATTTTTCGATTTCATATTAGTTACACGGATCTGGATTTAACAATTGACTCTTCTGATTTAGATTTACTGTTTCAATATTGTTATGATGACACTATTAATTCTTCCACATCTGTCTCAGTGCAACCGCGACTTGAGGCTGCTCGCAATACGGATTCGGCCGCTCTATCTGGTCCGCCCCCGTCTACGAGTACGCCGTCAACATCTATAGAGACAGCCCAACTGTCGTCATCTGATACTACTGCACCTGGTACTGTAACCCCCCCGGAGGAACCCATACTCTCGGAGATCGCTCCTACTGATTCGTCATCTGCTACAACCGATGCTCAACCTCTGACGACCTCAGAACCAGAAGTTGTTCAATCATCGACGAATCCTCCCCCACTTCCTCCAAGAAACACGACTGCTACTCTTGAACAAGGTCAAGACCTTCCATCAGGTTCATACGTGGATCCGGACACATCTCACTCTACTCAGCAGCCGCTTCCGCACTCCACCAAATGGACGAAGGCCCATCCCCTACATCAGATCATCGGTGATCCCTCGACTCCTGTTCGTACACGAGGCGCTTCCGCCAACTTCTGCCTATTCTCGGGCTTCTTGAGCACGATTGAGCCAACGAGCGTACGCGAAGCGCTCGAAGATCCAGACTGGATCATCGCCATGCAAGAAGAGCTAAATCAATTTGAGGCTCTAAAGGTATGGCGCCTGGTTCCACGTCCTAAGCACAAGACGGTAATCGGGACCAAATGGATCTTCAAGAATAAAAGGGACGAAGATGGTATCGTTGTTCGCAACAAGGCGCGTCTTGTGGCCAAAGGGTACCGACAACAAGAGGGGATTGACTATGATGAGACCTATGCTCCGGTAGCGCGAATCGAGGCAATCCGTATGTTCCTCGCTTATGCCGCGCACAAGAACTTCGCAGTCTTCCAAATGGATGTGAAGACAGCCTTTCTTTACGGCGACCTCCAAGAAGAAGTTTACGTGTCGCAACCCGACGGATTTGTAGATGACTCGAAGCCTGATCATGTCTACATCTTAGACAAGGAACTATACGGCTTGAAGCAAGCACCGCGAGCATGGTACAACACACTATCAATGTTCTTGTTAGAAGCCGAGTTCACTCGAGGAACAATTGATTCTACACTGTTTATCAAGAACGAAAAGGGTCACATAATTCTAGTTCAGGTATATGTCGATGACATCATTTTCGGTTCTACTAGTCCTTTATATGCAAAGAACTTTGCCACTTTTATGGGAATTTTTTTTAAAATGAGTATGCTTTGTGAGATGAACTTTTTCCTTGGTCTTCAAGTTAAACAACTGTAGACAGGAATTTTCATAAACCAGTCCAAATACATTCGGGATATCCTTCGGAAATTCCAATTGGACCAGTCCTCACCAATGAAAACTCCCATGGCAACCAATACAAAGCTAGACGCCGATCCTAACGGAAAGGCTGTCAACGCCAAATTGTATCGGGGAATGATCTGTTCTTTAATGTACCTCACTGCCAGTAGACCGGACATCATGTTCTCGACATTTCTTTGTGCCCGTTATCAGTCAAACCCTAAAGAGTCTCATTACAATGCTGTTAAACGAATTTTTCGTTATTTACGTGGTACTGCTGATCTTGGCCTTTGGTACCCGAAAGAGACAGGTTTTGGCCTCTCCGCTTACTCTGATGCGGATCACGCGGGATGCATGTTGGACCGCAAGAGCACCTCGGGACACATTCAGTTCTTGGGAGATAGCCTGGTAAATTGGGCTTCGAAGAAACAACAATGTGTTTCAACATCAACTGCTGAGGCGGAGTATGTAGTCGCCGCAAGTTGCTTTCAGGAAACAGTTTTGTCCCCAAGCAGCAGTTAAACAATTGGAAGGAGAGTTTATGAACTTGCAACAAGGGAATTTATCAGTTCGGGACTATAACGCTCGTTTTCTGGAAAAGTGTCATTTCGTGGAATACTACGTTGCCACGGAGGCAATGAAGATTGAAAGGTTTATCTTCGGATTGAATGCAGAAGTTAGAAGTTTTGTGATTGCTAAAGGACCAGAAACTTTCTCCGCTGCAGTAGACGCCGCGGAAACCGTGGAGCAAGATAAAGGGATAAGTATTAGTAATAAAGGTGCGGGGAAAAGAAAGTGGGAAGGACCGCAGTATGATCCGAAGAAGCCCAGGTTTCAGCGATTTGATAACCGTCCACCTTTCCGACCAGCGGAAAGACCTTGTCCGAAATGCAATCGTATCCACCAAGGAAATTGTCAAGTTGATTCTCGGGTTTGTTTTAGGTGTGGGAAGACCGGGCATGTTGTTAAATACTGTTGAGTGACGCGGTTTTGTTTCTCATGTAATTCTCCGGATCACATTCAGTCTGATTGTCTGAGGGGAAGAATACAACAAGGGGGTACATCAGGGAAACCAGCGGTTGTCAGACCGATAGTACCAAGACTAGAGCCCCCGAGAACAAGGGGTCGTGCATTTCAGATAACAGCACAAGAAGCGGAGCAAACTCCGGATGTGGTTACAGGTTCATTTTTAATAAACTCTACACGTGCTAAAGTGTTATTTGACTCCGGTGCAAACCGATCGTTCGTGTCTCCTTCATTTGCTGCTTATCTGCGTTTAAAGCCTAAAGTGTTAAATCATACTTTAATGGTAGATACTGCAAATGATAAACAAGTGTCGGTTAATGAAGTTTTTGATAGTTGTGTGATAAATATAGAAGGGTGCGGAGTACCGATTCAGTTATTTCCTATAGCCTTGGTCGAGTTCGATGTGGTAGTGGGGATGGATTGGTTAGCCGAGAATCAGGCTAACATAGTTTGTGATAAGAAATTAATAAATGTTGTCTTACCTGAGAAGGGACTGGTAGTGATTTATGGTGATCGTAAAAATAGTCAGTCTTGCCTTATTTCTATGATGAAAGCTCGGAAGAGTGTTAGCAAAGGCTGCCAGAGTTATTTAGCTTATGTGATGATACTAAGCTAGAAAAGAATAAGTTGGAAGATATTCCTATTGTTAGTGAATTTCCAGAAGTATTCTCTGAAGACTTGAATAGTCTTCTGCCTGTTAGACAAGTGGAGTTTGGTATAGATCTGATTCCTGGAGCCGCTCATATTGCTCGTGCACCGTATCGTTTATCGCCACCAGAGATGAAAGAAATGATGACGCAACTACAAGATCTTTCCAATAAAGGATTCATCAGACCCAGTTCTTCGCCGTGGGGTGCACCAGTCTGGTTTGTGAAAAAGAAGGATGGTTCGATGAGAATGTGTATTGATTATCGGAAACTGAATAAGCGCACGATCAAGAACAAATATCCGCTTCCTTGAATTGATGACCTCTTTGATCAACTAGTTGGAGCTTGCTATTTCTCCAAGATTGATCTAAGATCTGGTTATCATCAGCTGAAGGTTAAAGAAGAAGACGTACTGAAAACTGCTTTTCGCACACAGTATGGTCACTATGAATTCCTTGTAATGCCGTTTGGACTGACGAACGCTCCATCTGCTTTTATGGATCTAATGAACCGAGTATGTAAGCCATATCTCGATAAATTTGTTATTGTGTTTATCGATGATATCCTTATCTACTCCCGATCCAAAGAAGAGCACGCGCAACATCTTCGTTTAATTCTGGACTTGTTGAAGAAGGAACAGTTATACGCTAAGTTCTCTAAATGTGAATTCTAGCTACGGGAAGTTCAGTTTCTCGGACATGTAGTTTCCGAGAAAGGCATTCAAGTGGATCCGATGAAAGTGGAAGCGGTTGAAAAGTGGGAACCGCCGAGAACGCCAACCGAAGTACGTAGGTTTCTGGGTTTAGCCGGCTACTATCGAAAGTTTATAAAGGACTTCTCTCGTATCGCTACGACGTTGACCAAGCTAACTCAAAAGAATATAAAGTTTGAATGGAAAGCGGAACAGGATGAAGCATTCAGAATTTTGAAAGAAAGACTTTGTAGCGCACCGATTTTGTCACTACCGGAAGGTTCCGAAGACTTTGTTGTTTATAGTGATGCTTCCAAACTGGGATTGGAATGTGTACTTATGCAGCGTGGAATGGTTATTGCTTATGCTTCTTGTCAGTTAAAAGATCATGAAAGACAGTATCCTACACACGACATGGAACTGGCAGCAGTTGTATTCGCGTTGAAGATTTGGAGACATTATCTTTACGGCTCTAAATGTGAAATTTATACCGATCATAAGAGTCTCCAACATCTTTTTGATCAGAAGGAATTAAATATGAGGCAAAGAAGATGGCTAGAATTGGTGAATGATTATGACTGTGAAATCCTTTATCATCCGGGAAAGGCGAACGTGGTAGCTGATGCGCTGAGTCGTCAAGAAAGAAGTGGAACAATAAAAGCTATTGCACTACGAACTGAGCTTCTACCTAACATTTTCGACGAACTGAAGAAGTGTCAAGTAGAAGCCTATCAGGAAGAATATTTGTGTTAGGGCAGGTTTTAATAGTTGATTTAAAGTTCAAGGGTTGTTTTGTAATAGTTTATTTTGAGCCTTTTAGTGAACGGGCCGTGGGCTTGTTAACCACGGGCCCATTGTATTTAATGTTGATTAGCTTGGAAAAACAAGCTAATCATCTCTTTTACTTTCAAACACTGTATTGCAAATTCTCTCTGAAAGTGAATGACAGGGATGACCAGTTGAAATCATTTGTTCTTATTGTTCATATTTTTCGATTTCATATTAGTTGCACGGATCTGGATTTAACAATTGACTCTTCTGATTTAGATTTACTGTTTCAATATTTTTATGATGACACTATTAATTCTTCCACATCTGTCTCAGTGCAACCGCGACTTAAAGCTGCTCGCAATACGGATTCGGCCGCTCTATCTGGTCCGCCCCCGTCTACGAGTACGCCGTCAACATCTATAGAGACAGCCCAACTGTCGTCATCTGATACGACTGCACCTGGTACTGTAACCCCCCCGGAGGAACCCATACTCTCGGAGATCGCTCCTACTGATTCGTCATCTGCTACAACCGATGCTCAACCTCTAACGACCTCAGAACCAGAAGTTGTTCAATCATCGACGAATCCTCCCCCACTTCCTCCAAGAAACACGACTGCTACTCTTGAACAAGGTCAAGACCTTCCATCAGGTTCATACGTGGATCCGGACACATCTCACTCTACTCAGCAGCCGCTTCCGCACTCCACCAAATGGACGAAGGCCCATCCCCTACATCAGATCATCGGTGATCCCTCGACTCCTGTTCGTACACGAGGCGCTTCCGCCAACTTCTGCCTATTCTCGGGCTTCTTGAGTACGATTGAGCCAACGAGCGTACGCGAAGCGCTCGAAGATCCAGACTGGATCATCGCCATGCAAGAAGAGCTAAATCAATTTGAGGCTCTAAAGGTATGGCGCCTGGTTCCACGTCCTAAGCACAAGACGGTAATCGGGACCAAATGGATCTTCAAGAATAAAAGGGACGAAGATGGTATCGTTGTTCGCAACAAGGCGCGTCTTGTGGCCAAAGGGTACCGACAACAAGAGGGGATTGACTATGATGAGACTTATGCTCCGGTAGCGCGAATCGAGGCAATCCGTATGTTCCTCGCTTATGCCGCGCACAAGAACTTCGCAGTCTTCCAAATGGATGTGAAGACAGCCTTTCTTTACGGCGACCTCCAAGAAGAAGTTTACGTGTCGCAACCCGACGGATTTGTAGATGACTCGAAGCCTGATCATGTCTACATCTTAGACAAGGCACTATACGGCTTGAAGCAAGCACCGCGAGCATGGTACAACACACTATCAATGTTCTTGTTAGAAGCCGAGTTCACTCGAGGAACAATTGATTCTACACTGTTTATCAAGAACGAAAAGGGTCACATAATTCTAGTTCAGGTATATGTCGATGACATCATTTTCGGTTCTACTAGTCCTTTATATGCAAAGAACTTTGCCACTTTTATGGGAATTTTTTTTAAATGAGTATGCTTTGTGAGATGAACTTTTTCCTTGGTCTTCAAGTTAAACAACTGTAGACAAAAATTTTCATAAACCAGTCCAAATACATTCGGGATATCCTTCGGAAATTCCAATTGGACCAGTCCTCACCAATGAAAACTCCCATGGCAACCAATACAAAGCTAGACGCCGATCCTAACGGAAAGGTTGTCAACGCCAAATTGTATCGGGGAATGATCGGTTCTTTAATGTACCTCACTGCCAGTAGACCGGACATCATGTTCTCGACATTTCTTTGTGCCCGTTATCAGTCAAACCCTAAAGAGTCTCATTACAATGCTGTTAAACGAATTTTTCGTTATTTACGTGGTACTGCTGATCTTGGCCTTTGGTACCCGAAAGAGACAGGTTTTGGCCTCTCCGCTTACTCTGATGCGGATCACGCGGGATGCATGTTGGACCGCAAGAGCACCTCGGGACACATTCAGTTCTTGGGAGATAGCCTGGTAAATTGGGCTTCGAAGAAACAACAATGTGTTTCAACATCAACTGCTGAGGCGGAGTATGTAGTCGCCGCAAGTTGCTGTTCCCAAGTAATCTGGATGAGGACGCAACTCAAAGACTACGACTTTACGTATGTCAAAGTCCCGATCTACTGTGACTCAAAGAGCGCAATTGCCATATCAAGAAACCCGGTCCAACACACCAAGACGAAGCACATCGACGTTCGGTATCATTTTATTAAGGATCACGTCGAAAGAGGTACAGTCGAACTCTACTTCGGTATCATTTTATTCAGTTAGCAGACCTTTTTACCAAAGCCTTGGACGAAAAACGCTTTAAAACTCTTGTGTTCAAGCTAGGTATGCTAAATCTGAAGACGTAATCCAACTGTGTGCCCGTTACAAGTTCCATACATATACGAGAAACTGTCTACTCATCATCCGGTGTTTAACCTCCTGATGCATGAGCACACACTTCCTCGCACTTGTATTCTACGTGTTCTAGTTACGCAGCTAGATTTAGTCTAGGTATTTATTAAGTAGATCTCGTTTGTTTTTCATTCTTTCTTCGTGTGTTTCCGATATTTCATATTGTCGTCTATATTTTCTCTTTCACTATCTCTGTGCTTTCACCATATTTTCTCGTGTTCAGGGGGAGCAGAATGCAATATCAGGTAAGTTTCCTCATACTTTGAGGGGGAGCGTCACACACAGTTTTTCTCTTACATGTCGAAAGTTTTTGTGTGTGTGGGCACTCCTGTGTGCACGTTATGGTCATCGTTTGAGGGGGAGCGGCACAGTTTTTTCTTACAAAATCTAAAAGTTTTTGTGTGCCGGAACTCTCCCCTGCACTATACTGCACAATCCGAGGGGGAGCAAGTATATACCCATGCTCTTCTTGAGGGGGAGCGAGAGGAAGTTCTTTTCCAATACTATTAAGTGCAATTCTTCACAGAACAGAACTACCCAGAGTTATCCGGACTCCTCATGCATCCGGACACCTCACGCATCCGGACAACTCTCTCACCCGGACAACTCACGCACCCGGAAAACTCTCGCATCCGGACATAATCCGGACCGGGTAGATATCCGGGTCGGCCATTACCCGGACTCCACCCACGTATAAATATATACGTACCCGGAGTCTCCTTTTGTTTTCTTTATCCGGAAAACGACTCTCAAATCCCTAAACCCTACGCATCCTCTCTCTCGCTCGGACACTCCTCCATCTCTCGATTCACCCGTGTTTTTAGTCCCTACTTTCAGGTATGCTACTCGTTTTTCACTACTAGTCAT
This sequence comes from Saussurea involucrata, assembly GCA_033807775.1. Lineage (NCBI taxonomy): Eukaryota > Viridiplantae > Streptophyta > Magnoliopsida > Asterales > Asteraceae > Saussurea > Saussurea involucrata. The sequence goes on along the minus strand of CM066317.1, from coordinate 48,647,696 downwards.
TTATCTGCGAGTCTCACACACATTGCACCACAAACCACCCACTGATTTGGTCGATCCAACAGTGACCGAACCTCTCAAGGCTTGCGTAGTCGATTTCGCACCACTAGGTGCGATTTGAGAGTTGTCACTACTCACAGACGATGTTATTCGCTTCTAGACAACTCTCACACACCCCAAAATGTGTTTGGGATCCCCTGCTAGCAAATCTGTACATTCGAGCTTTCGTCCGGACACATTCGTTGTGTCCGGACACCTTCAAACCCATGATGATCCATCCGAAAATCACCATCACCCGGAGACCTAGTTGTCCGGAAACCTTAGGGTTTCCGGTAAGTTCAACTACCGGGTAGTTTGGTGTCCGGACCCTAATGTTATCCGGAAAAAATAGTGTTCCCGGAAACCTCTGTCCGGATTAATCCTCTTTATCCGGACTCTTTGACCACCCGGAAGCTTGTGTTGTCCGGACATTTTTTAGAACAATCCATCTTGTTATCCGGACACTTTGCGTTGTCCGGACACTTTAAGTTGTCCGGACATCACTGGTGATGGTCCTTTCCATACCTGTTTTGTCACTGCCAGTCCTCGATCTATCTCAGATTGAGCCGATCACAGCAAAGGTACGCGTCGTCACTTGTTTCACCAACTTAATTACTAACTGTGCTGTTTTTCCACAGATTATCTATGGCGGATCAACAACAACACACTCACGAAAAACCAGGAGACCAACAACCGCCTCCTCAAGAGCAAGTACCTCAAGAGGCGGATGTCATTGACGAGGAAGCCGATGCTGCCCTGGTTCACCCTGACCATGGCACTGAACTAGAGGCCAACAACCACCACCTGGACACGACCTTGTTCAGGCCCCAACCACTTCAACGAGTGCTCCTGGACATTCTCACGAATCACCCTCTCCGTGAGGCCCTTACCAGCACAGCCGACGTCCCAATTCTGTACGTTCTACAGGTATGGCTCACCGCCCGAGTCGTCACAGCCGGTAACTCGTAGTCGATCACCGCACAGATCGATAACCAACCGTTCATTCTCACACTGGACTCATTCCGCCGCCTTCTGTCTCTTCCGGAAGCCACCGCCAACAATCATGAACGGTACGATCCTGCCGTAAATGATGATATGCTTTGCGCTCTAATTCGCGCACTTGGATACAATCATGACCTAAACCGGCCATCCGCTTTCAATCGCAAGTACCTCGCTCCGATATGGTACACACTCTTTACAATCCTAAACCGCTGCCTTTCATCGCGATGGAGAGGCATTGATCAGTGCACCGGCGACTTCCTGCGCCTAGTTCATGATGTGTGCTACAACCGCCACATAGACTTTGCGATGATTATCTGGAGGGAGCTCGTCGCGGCTATTCACCAAATCGGAGGTTCCAAACAGAAGAAATTTCTTCCGTATCCGCGTTTCCTTTCGCTGGATGTGCGTCAACACATGGACGCGAATCCTGCCATTCCTCGCCGCCTGAACCATCCGGTATGTCCCCATCACCACTTACAATTCATGGTTATCCGCATTCCATCTGATGCGGTAGCAATGCCCATCCGTGAACCACTACTAGCCATCGCCGATCCCACTGCACCAGGGGTAGTAGCATATAGGGAAGCGTTAGGTAATCCCATGGTCCAGCCAGCGCCGGAGGGACCTGCCCAGTGACTTAGACCCGAGAGACGTGAGGGTCCGAGAGTGAGAGGTGGAAGGGCCCGACAAGCAGGTGCTGTCGGGCGGGGAACGTTAGTTGTGAGAGAAAGGGGAACGAGAGTAGGTGGTGCAGTGGAATCGCAACCCGGTTCCAGCTTAGCCTAAGCCGGTCCATCCTCTAGACCGATACTACATCACTCGACCGAGCCGTATATCACCGAACCCCCTCACCATCTCACAATGTTGAAGACGTGGAATCTGACTCCACGGACTCCGATACCACCCGTACCATACGCCTGACACACATACCTCGCGGTATCGGACCCAACCCTGATTTTACCGTTGGAATCCCACTTTCTTCACCTCCACATACTGGAACCGAACCCATTAGCACATCTGAGGGAGAACAAGTAGAGGAGTTAGGCCATGCGAGCCGGAGAGAACTGCGTTCAAAGTTGAACCAGGAAAGATTGAGACGTAAAGATAACGAGGCTCCTGAGAGACCCCAAACGAGAGATATCCGGGTAGCCACATCTACTACACCATCTCATCTGTTGGGACAGGGTATTGAAGAAGACTCCGTGGACCCAGCGGAGCAATTGCACGACCCACTCATCCACTCATCCGTCTCACGACAGACGGATGTTTCAATATTACACGGGGAACAAGCACAACTTCCACCGGCCTCTCATTCGGAGAGAGTTGGTGTTGAAATAAGAGACCAGCAGCCCCCGGTCTCGCCTTCATTTCGTGCACCATCGAGTCTAGCGCCTTTTGATATTGAACATTCTTCGGCTAGGACACTCGAAGCTGAGCAACACCAAGTCGAGACTCTTCGTGACTCGACCGGAACCACCGTAGTGTCTTCACCTCTTGGTGAAACACAAGGATCGGCGGTAAATCCTACCACAGCTAACATCACGCCAACTGTGAACGTAGGTGGCTCTACCCCTGTGGTAGACGCCTCAACGGGTAACCTAAGTGGTCCCGGAGTTATTCACCCCGACTATGTGTCGCAAGGGTCCCTGGACAGCACCCTCAAGGCTGTCCGCGAGGCACTGGAACAGCATGTCACCGACGAAATCGCCAAAGCCATCAAAGGCAAAGCTAAGATCGTTGAAGCCGAAACCGCACCACCACATCCACCGACATTTGCTCAACCTATCTATTCGGTGGATACCTTAAAGACGATGCTATTGGCCCAACTGCTCCAGGAATCGGATACAACCGCCTCGACTGAAGCAGACCTGATCTCAGTTCTCCGATCCCAGGTCACTGCTCCATCTTCATCCATCACATCACGCCTTGACGCCATTGACTCGACCCTCAACGACTACAACAAAGCGCTCGCCACGCTGTCTGAGAGGGTCCGCTCACTAGAAGACACTTGTAAGAGTTAAGCCGGAGGTCTCAAAGGCAAGCACGATGACCAGGATGATCCTGATCACCGTGAGGGGGAGAAGCGTCTACGCCACACCGAGACCGCCCAGATCGTGACTGCCGAAACTACAACAGTGGTTCAACAGAAACCCCCAACTGCGGCAACTACATCAGAAGCACCCGAAGCCGAGTTGCCATTAGTAGATATGGTCATAGATATGGATATTTCAGATGAAGAAGACCCGACGGTTGAAAAGCTCGAGGGTTCAACACAGGAACTGGTCGATTTTGACTCGTCAGATAGAACGATACTGGACATGATAGATCCAGAGTGTGAGACCAACCCGAAGACCGAAGACGCGTGGTACGAAAAAGCCGCCAGTGCCGTAAACCTCCAGGTAAAGTTGGTCTTCCCTACTGATGAGGACGACAATATTGACTACGATCAATTCCTGCTCCAAAATTTATATGGAGCAACTCCCGTTCACTATGCTCAACCTGCCGGAACATCATCAACTAGACCCGACTCTACTACTTCCGATCAACCGACAACTACTCCTCCAACGACAGCTTCTGATCTTCCTCCCCTTCCTCAACAGCAACAAAACCACTAGGAGAAGATCAAGGTACTTATCCCTCATCTGGAGGAATCTTTGAAAAAGCTGTTCGTCCACAAACTTCTCCCGATCGAGCCAACCTTTTGCCTTGGTATTTACAACCTTGACCCCGAATACCAACGACGTTATATACTTGCAATGCAGCGGTGCCTTCCAGTCAGTCAAGTAAGAACAAAGCATCAGATCACAGAGGTTCTTAACATCCATTCACGCCGCATCATGAGGATCGTCTATCCAGTCTTCACCGTTCGCCGCGAAGATGGTAATGAATGGAGATTCTCTGAAGCCGACTTCAAGAACCTCCGACCGCTCGACTTTCTGGTATTACTGAAAGACTTACGTTCAAGAACTGTCCGATCGCTAGAGATTACAAAGGCGCTCGAAGCCGTTCGTCGACACCTGGTCCGTACTATCATGATGTCATACTTAACGGATTTTCAAATGGCTATCGAGAACAGGGCTAAGAAAGTCAATCTGATAAAACCAAATCTGAAAGCTCCTGAACTGAAGATGTATCCCGAGAACTCTCTGTTTCTACAACCAGAATTCGGGATAGTCTACAACAACGAACAGAACGAAAAGAAGTTTATGCGTTTCAGTCAGGTAGACAGATTTTGTGACGGCACACTTCTAAAAGTCAGAGATGCTCTTCGAAAGATTATTCAACACGAGTCTGAGAATCCAAAGCATTCGTATGTCCTAAATCCCAATGAAACAACTGCTCGGGAAGCTTTTGAAATGATTGAAGACCGCATCGACTATCACCGTGCTATCAGATTCTTTGAGGTTCACTTCGCGTTGCGCAAACGATACGTATTCAACTGGCAAGAGCTAGAGCGCGAACTCGAACTTCAAATCAAAGGGGAGATTGTTAGGGCAGGTTTTAATAGTTGATTTAAAGTTCAAGGGTTGTTTTGTAATAGTTTATTTTGAGCCTTTTAGTGAACGGGCCGTGGGCTTGTTAACCACGGGCCCATTGTATTTAATGTTGATTAGCTTGGAAATACATGCTAATCATCTCTTTTACTTTCAAACACTGTATTGAAAATTCTCTCTGAAAGTGAATGACAGGGATGACCAGTTCAAATCATTTGTTCTTATTGTTCATATATTTCGATTTCATATTAGTTGCACGGATCTGGATTTAACAATTTGAAATCAGAACGGTTAGTAGGGTTATCAGCATTGCTAGTGAAAGATGATCGTGGGTTATTGTGTCTGGGGAACATAATTTGGGTGCCTCGTTTGGGTGGTTTACGTGATCGTGTATTACAAGAAGCACATCAATCTCGATTCTCTATTCATCCAGGTACGAATAAGATGTACAAAGACTTAAAACAATTATATTGGTGGCCGGGAATAAAAAGATGCATTGCTCAACATGTGGAAGGTTGTACTACTTGTAAGAAGGTAAAGATTGAACATCAAAAGCCGTTTGGTCAGTTACAACGATTAGAAATACCGATGTGGAAATGGGATCAGATTACTACAGATTTCATCACAAAGCTACCAAGGACTCCGAAGGGATTTGAGTCTATTTGGGTGATAGTCGACAGGTTGACGAAGTCTGCACACTTTTTGCCGATAAAGGAAACTGATTCATTGGAACGATTAGCTAAATTGTACATTGACGAAATAGTAACTCGGCATGGAGTTCCAATCTCGATCATTTCTGATCGTGATAGTCGTTTTACTTCAAGATTCTGGAGAAGTTTTCAAAAGGAAATGGGGACGCAGATAAAGTTAAGCACAACATATCATCCTCAAACTGATGGTCAGAGTGAACGAACGATTCAGACATTAGAAGATATGCTCCGGGCTTGCATTGTTGACTTTGGGGGATCGTGGGATAATCATTTACCATTGATCGAATTTGCCTACAATAACAGTTATCATTCCAGCATTCAAGCGACACCGTTTGAAGTTTTGTATGGTAGAAAATGTCGAACTCCTTTGTGTTGGAACGAAGTGGGAGAGAAACAGCTAGCGGGGCCAGATATAGTTCAGTTAACCGCGGATAAAATTACTCAGATTCGGGAAAGATTGAAAGTGGCTCAAGACAGACAGAAAAGCTACGTCGACCGACGCCGAAAACCGTTAGAATTCCATGTTAGAGATTTCGTGATGTTAAAAGTCTCGCCTTGGAAAGGAGTCATCCGATTTGGTAAACAAGGTAAACTGAGCCCGAGGTACATTGGACCGTTTGCAATCATAGAAAGGATCGGTGAGGTAGCCTACAGATTAGATCTTCCGCCAGAGTTAAGTAGAATCCATAATGCCTTTCATGTTTCAAATTTCCGGAAGTGTTTGGTTACGCCGGATCAGGCAGTTTCTCTACCCGACATACAAGTTGATGAAAAGCTGAATTATGTGGAGGAACCTGAAGCCATTGTTGATCATAAAGTCAAAGTTTTACGGAATAAAGAAATCAAACAACTAAAAGTACAGTGGCGACATCAGAGAGGTCAGGATGCTACTTGGGAATCAGAATCCGAAATGAGAACTAAGTATCCGTATCTTTTTGCCTAACCGAATTCCGGGACGGAATTCTTTTAAGGGGGGAGATGATGTAATACCCCAGGTAAGTTCGTTAGTTAAATGTTAGTTCCGTTAAATTTATTTAACTTTATAATTGATGTTTAGGGTAAGTTTGGGTTAAATTAGGAGTTAAGGGTGTTTTGGGTCATTAATGGATAGCTTAGGGTTTAAAGGGTAAATATTGGTTAGATATTATCCCTTAGTTAAATCAGATATTTAAAAAACAGCAAATATCTAGATTAAGGTGTGTGTGTGTGTGTGTGTTTGGAGAGAAAAGAAGAAAAATAAGAGAAAGGAGGTTAAGGCTTCAAATTGGTGTGCTTGGAAGTGAATCTGAGGTATGTCTCTTTGTATTTTATGTTTGTAATTGGTATTAGAAGGTTTCTATCGGAGTAGAAACATCATTTACATAACTGGTAATAATTCAGTCGAATTCTGGGTGAAATTGGGATGAACTGTCAGAGGTTTCCGAATACGATGAGAGTGTCCGGTAGTTTTGGTTGATAGTATCCGGAACTTGTTCTAGTGGTGTCCGGACAAGTCAAGTTACCCGATAAGTTCCTCTTTTCCTTAAGTTTCCGGTTAAAATGAGATACCGGATGGTATCCGGATTACTTTGGTGTCCGGGTGTTATCCGGATTGGTTATGTTATCCGGAAATTTGATGTTTATCGGATAGTTGTGTTTACCGGATAGTTGTGTTGTCCGGATAGTCTGTGTTATCCGGGAAGTTTGGGTTATCCGGAAACTTTAGCTATTTGGTCACTTTTGAGAGTTTAGATGCTTTTGACTATCCAGTAACCTATGTATTGTTAGTTATTGGACAGGGAGTGAATGAGGACTAAATGTACTGTGGACTCGACTTAAGTTCGGGTTTGGGGGTAACATTTGAGGATAAGAATTAGATAGATGTATAAAGTTCTTAGTCCTAATAAGTCTTGTGTGTTCTATATGGTAAAGAATACTTGTACCGAATTGTTTCAGATCCTGTGGATTTGGGGTGAAAGCTGAACTGTTTTTGAGAAAGGATTGGAAGCATTTAGATAAGCAAACAGGTGAGTTTTACTTTAAAACGTTTTGAAACTGGAATACATATATGCGTGGATTGGGAATGTGATATATGGTATACTTATGTGTTTATATATGTAATATAATATATTGAGATATTGTATTTACATGAGTATTCTATTATATGAGAATACGTTGACCGGGCTTAGGACCGGTGTGTTGGCTGTAATATTCGTACAGCGTTCTTGGCTGTAATAGTCGTACAGCGAAGTTAATTTATTAGTTGGCTTGCAACCAACTAATATGGCCAAGAGAATGAGATGGGAAAATATATGATGATTGAGTCATAACTGGTAATTGTGTTTGTATTATGTGAATGGTGGTGTGCAAAGGATTTTCAAAGAAACAAGGATTTTCTCACTTAGACCATTAAGTCTAACCCTCATTTTGTTTTAAATATGTATTCCAGGGGGTGGATCGGATAAGAGCAAGTAAGAGAAATAAGCAGTGGATAGCTTTTGTGAAGACTTATGATTTGAAGACTAAGATGTGTTTTGTAGTTATAGTTTCATTACTAAATATCGTGTATGTAATTAGCGAAAAGTTGTAAGGAAATACCATATTTTGGTTGTAAAGACTAAAGGACCTTATTTGATATATGATGTATCTTTGTTATGTAACGATGTTAGACAATGTATGTTATTTGTTATCTATTTGGAAACCGGGTTGTTACATTTGATGGAGACACTAGAAACGGGAATCTTGTCTAGAGTAGCAAGGATGATCATGTACGGTACGTTTGTTAGCTCCAATCTTTCTGTTAATAGAAGTATTGAAAAATAGGCTGAGTATAGAAGTCTTCAACAGAGGCTCTACCGAGTAGCCGAGTAACCAAGAAGACAGAAGTCTTCGACGGAGGCTCTGCCGGGTTTTCCAAGAAGACCGAAGTGAAGAAGCAACAGAAGACTCTTCTAAGCGGACAAGGCCACAAAGCTTCTGTCATACTTGACAGAGCCTATGTGGTAAAAAGAAGATCTACGCAAAAGATCTAAACAAGGACAAACGTGCTTCTTACAATATCTGCCATTCGAAGGTTCTGAAGATCATTCTGACAAGGCGTGACCTGACAACTCCACGTGTCAAACTCTGATAGGTTTCAGCCTAAAGCAGAATACGGAGCATTTAATGCACGTTGTATCAACAGTAACAGAATAGTGTATTAGTACATTCCAACAACTGTTCATCAACTGTATCCTAGTACCTTCGGTCCTTATTGTCTAAAATATTGTCCCCTTTAAAGTATTATAAATAGAAGGCTCATGTTGAGCTCTTCTATTAAGTCTAAATGCATATTTAAGAATTACGTTGAAAAGCTTTGCACAACACATAAACACCATTAAGAGCAGAATTCTAGTTAATCCTTCGGTGTTCTTGGTGTTCTTTTTATATCAAATACAGTAAATCCTTGAGAAATCTATCTGTTATTTACATATTGCTTATTTGATATTGTGTGTTATTCTACCTCATAAATATCTTTCAGTTCTTTAAATACGCTTCCGCATTACATCTGATCTGAACTAACTGAAAGAATCATCATTGTGAAGCAAAACGGGAACCAACAATTGGTATCAGAGCGAAACTTGATGTTCAATATCAAGTGATCCTCACTAACAATGATTCTTGGTAGAAACTTGGATTGTTTTTAACCTATTGTTCATATCTTTCAAACAGCTTCTGTTTTTCTGCCATTTTCGATCGATCCGAACCTTGGTAAACTTATAGAACCTGTTTTCTTTGGTTAAAACTCCATCTTAGTGCAACTGTTTAAAGTTCTTAATCCTAAAAACTCAATCCAAAACATCCACTTCATATTCAAAAATCTGCCGTTCTTATCCTATTTTCTGGATATCTTTCACTCTCTCAAAATGACAAACACAAACAACTTCTTCACAACTGGTTCTTTAACCAAACCACCAACTCTACTTAGAGACGAGTACCCTCAATGGAAGATGCGAATGATTCACTTCTTCGAGGGTACTGACAAAGAACTAGTTTACTATCTTCGAAATCCTCCTTTCGTTCCCATGATCACAGTTCCTCGTGTACCTGCCACAGATTATACACCAGAAATCCCTGAACACGAGAAACCAAAGACCAAAGATAACTGGTCCGATCCAGATTGGGCAAAACATGAAGTTGCTTAGAAGACAAAGAGACTTCTGATTATGGCAATTTCCAACGTTCTTTTCCAATCCCTAGATGCGTGTGAATCTGCATACGATCTATGGAAAGAACTAGAAAAACAACTAGAAGGGGGGCAAAACTCAGAAGAACCGCAGAGCTCAATACATAACTGAATACTATGCATTTAAAGCTCTGCCGACAGAAACTCTGCAATCAACTTACGATCGGTTCAACTCTCTGATCAACAAATGCAAGAAGTTCGGAATCCACAGAACTTCTGAAGAAAACAATGTCATGTTCCTGAAGAGCCTCAACGAAGAATGGCTCCAATTGTCTATGTCTCTGCAAACAAATCAGGACTTAGACTCCTGGACTCTGTCAGACCTCTATAGAACATTGGCAGCCCAAGAGCCTCAAATAGCACAGACAAAAGCTCAAATCATTGCACCCTTGCACTGGTTGGTAAGACTACCGAGGCCAAAGAGAAACCGAAGAAAGAAAAAGCTGCAGAGGAAAAGGAGAAAAAGAAGAAGGTCATGATGGTTGATAGTGAAGAAGAGGAGATAGTGGAAGAAGAGGAAACAACTCTAGCCTCGATAGCTAAATCATTAGCTCTCTTGACTAGAGAATTCAGCAGAGGATACCAGAAGAAGTCTGGTAATGAACGCTATGGAATAGATGATCGAGAAAAAGAAGGATCAAACAACAGGGGTGCTGACCGACAGAGGTCAAACGACAGAACTGACAGAGGTGACCGACAGAGGTCAGATGACAAAACTGGCAACACTCCACAAAATCAAGAATGTTACAAATGTGGTAAGCCAGGCCACTACGCAAATGAATGCAGGAATATCGACCAACAAAGGTCGATTGATAGAAATGACAGAGGCAGTGACCGATAGAGGTCAGACGACAAAGCTGGCTACGCTCCACATAACCAAGGATGCTACAATTGTGGCAAAACAGGCCACTTCGCCAATGAATGCAGGAGCAAATCAAATCGCCCTCAGAGGGATGATGCTTTCTTCAAAAAGAAAGCAGAATATTATGCTCAGAAGTCACTAATGGTGAATCAAGAAACTGGCAGTCAGATACATCCTCTGACGAAAGAGAAAAGAGAATCGCCATGTTCTGTGGCATGGCAGAAATCAACTCTGACTCCGATAGTGAGGTATCCACTTCTAACTCTAACTCTAAAACAGCAGAAGCTGATTTGCTTAAACTTAACATTGAATACACTGAACTGAAAAAGACCTGTGAAAATGTTCAAAAGAAGCTAATTTTCTATGAGAGAGAAGCTAGACTTCTCACTCAAGAAAAAGCAAAAATCTTTCAAGAAAAGGAAGAAATTGAAACAAACTGGAACAAAAACCTAGTTCCTTTAAAAGAAAAGATCTCTGAACTTAATTCTTCTTTAAAAACAAAATCTAAAGAACTTATGAATGTTGAGTGCGACAGAATGAACATCCTAGCTCTTAAGCATTACTTTCAAAAGGAAAGAGAAGTCCTTTGTCAAGATTTACTCAGAAGAGATTTATTAATTAAAAAATATCAAGATGCTCAGAAGGTGTATGAAAAAACTAATACTCAAATAGGGAGACGAGGAATTGGCTTCTGTGATATAGATCCTTACACAGGAAACAAAAGAAACAAGTCTCTGTCCTCTCTATTTCATATTGGAGATACAAGAAAACCTGGCTTTCCAAACTTACTCTCTGTGAACAAAAGGCGAAAAGTCTATGGGGAACCTCACTAGAGGAAACCTCTGAAGATGACAAATGTGTGGTTTGAAAACACAGATTTATCACCTTCAATATCTGTCAAAAGAGAATCCAAACCTAAGAAATATCTGAAAACTCAAGATCAGATAGGAATCTTCAAGTTTGGTAAACCCGAGACTCAAACACAGGTTGCCTTTGTCTGCATGATAAACTCAGAAAAGAAATTATCGGCAGAGGCTCCTGAGTTCAAGCCTAACGTTTCAGATGAAAAAGAGTTGATAGAAATCGGGAAAAACATCTTTTTCGAAAACTTCTGTACACCTTCTGTCGATCAAAATCACTCTAAAGAAACCTTATCAGATACTTCTGTTGACTTAGAAGATAGTCCCTTAGAAAAGGAATAAAGTGAGTATTGCACATGCTCTGAAAGTCCAGCCTCTGTCGAAAGTGAACAAAGTGACTCAACCTCTGTATATGAGGACGAGTCATCCTCTGACGAATCTGAGACTGACTCTAAGTCAGAGAAAATACCTTGTGACACAGAGGATTTTAATCTACCCTCTAGAGTTCTTAACAGAACTATTTCTCCAAAGGATAAAATCACAAGGGTTCCTATCTGTCCAGACTTTTTGGACATGTGTATACAAGCCAAAACCTCTCTTGAGCTTGAGAAAATTAAACAACAAAAGGCTCTGTCCTCTCAAAATCCAACAAGTTCAAAGATTTTAAAACCCTTAAGGCCTATTAGAGAAAAACTAACATGGCAACAGAAGGGTAAATGGGCTAATAATGACAAATCTTTTTCTTATGTGACAGTGAAACCTGCAGAAGTTCACCACAGAAGGGGTCCACAGAAGGCTGCTCTCAACAAAGGATTTTGCAAACAACAATCTACCCTACATAGGTCTTCTTGTAATAGGAAGTCAAATGTTAGGATAGAATGTAATGCCTCTGTGCCCCCATTTAATGTCTTTAATGAAAAATTCAAGCAAATCTCTTCGCACATTCATTATTGTCATTGCTTTGATCTCATGCATAAATTAAGCCAACACTTCTCAAGTCCATATTGTTTACTCTCTGTACCCAACAAGAATGCCAAATTCAAGGGTAAGAAGAAACATAATGTTTCTTCAACAGAAGCAAAAACAAAGTCCAAGAATGCTAAAGCAAACTTGAAAACCCCTAGCAAAGCTGGACCCATTTGGATATGGGTACCTAAAACTCTCTGATTGTCTTACAGAAACAGTATGTGCCGACCTGGTATCTAGACTCCGGATGCTCACGGCACATGACTGGCGACAGAGGTCTTCTATCCACGTACAAAGAAAAATACGATGGTGGATCTGTGACCTTTGGCGACAACAAAAAGGGGTACATTAAAAGCTACGGAGTCATAAAGAAGGAAAACATAACCGTATGCAAAGTTGCATATGTGGATGGCCTTAAACACAATCTTCTCAGTGTAAGCCAACTCTGTGATACGGGTTTCGACGTAATGTTCAAAAGAACCTTCTGCTCTCTACAAGGTGAGGACACATGAGTCGAACTTCTGCGAGCCGAAAGAAGAGGAGATCTCTACCTCATGAACTTCTGTGCCAAGAAAAAGGAAGACAATCTCTGCCTTGTTACGTGCAAAAGCGAAGAAGCCTGGTTATGGCATAACAGGTTCTGCCACTTAAACTTTCATACTCTAGATAAACTTGTCAAACTTGATCTAGTCAAAGGTCTGCCAAATGTCAAGTTTAATAAGGATCATTTATGCTCTGCTTGTGAAATGGGAAAACTCAAAAGAGCTTCCCATAAAGGCAAGACTGATGTGTCTTGCCCTAGGCCTCTGTACATGCTTCATGTTGACCTCTGCGGTCCAATCACTACAAAGAGCCTAGGTGGCAAGAAATATTTGCTTGTTTTGATCGATGAATACTGAAGATTTGTCAGAAAGAAATCAGATGTTCCAAACATTCTGATAAATTTAATGAAAAAAATCCAAGTTCTATATGAGTGCAGGATTCAGAAACTGAGAAGCGACAATGGCACAGAATTCAAAAACTCTGTCATTGAAGCCTATCTTATAGAAAAAGGCATTTCACAAAACTTCTCTACTGCACGCACCCCACAACAGAATGGTGTGGTCGAACGAAAGAACCGCACGCTTGTGGAGGCTGCAAGAACTATGCTAACAGCATGTGGATTATCGATGTCTTTTTGGGCAGAAGCAGTATCAACCGCTTGCTACACCCAAAATCGATCAACCATTATAAAGAGGCACATCAAGACACCTTATCATTTGATCAACAAAAGGCGACCAAACATCAAGTTCTTTCATGTGTTTGGATGCAAGTGCTTCGTCTTAAATGATAGAGAAGCAAGAGGAAAGTTTGAAGAAAAAGCAGATGAAGGCAAGTTCATTGGGTACTCTGCAACCTCAAAAGCCTACAGAATTTATCTTCTGCGGTCACGAACCATCATAGAAAGCATCGATGTGTCTTTTGATGACTCCTTTCAGAAGACTTCTGAACAAATCGGTTCAGAACTCGGTCTACAAAAGGAATCCTCTGGCATCTCAAAAACAAGAGAAGAAGACTTAAATCTTCTATTTGAAGAAATGTTCCTCGATGATGTTGATCCCTCTGCTGAAACCGTCAGAGCCTCTGGAGAACCATCTTCTACCAACCAGACTGAGTCAGGTATTTCTCTAACTGGTCCAATGAATACTTCATCCTCTTTTGTGAATCATACAGATGCACATGCTGAGGGGGAGCGAACAGAAGATGATACAACTAAGGATTCAACCACAGAGGCACCTGAAAAACCAACTCCAGCAACTACAGAGGAATCGATACCAGAGGAAAACGAGGACGCAATCTCTACTTCCTCAGAAGAACAAATTCCAATTCTCAGTCAAATAATTCCATAAGCTGAAGAACCAATCACAGAAGTACTGTCTACAACAGAGGTTGAACAAGAACCTCTACTTGTAATGACAGAAGTTAATCTGGATGACTCAAATGATCATCTTCCAAGAACAACACAGTGGACGAAAAGCCATCCTCCAAGCCTTATAATCGGCGACCCTTCTGAAAAGATCAAGACAAGATCAGCCACTGCTAATTTTTGTTTCTTTACAAATGTTATCAGTGTGATCGAGCCAAAAAGAATCTCTGAAGCCCTAGACGATCCAAACTGGGTAGATGCTATGCAAGAAACAAGAAAGACGAGGATGGGGTGGTCATTAGAAACAAAGCAAGATTGGTGGCCAAGGGATATCGTCAAGAAGAAGGCATCGATTATGATGAAACATTTTCCCCTGTCGCACGACTCGAGGCTATAAGAATATTTTTAGCCTTTGCAGCGCACAGAGGTTTCAAAGTATTTCAAATGGATGTAAAATCGGCCTTTCTGAATAGCGAAATCCAAGAAGAAGTATATGTCCAGCAGCCACCAGGGTTTGAAACCTCCAAGTACCCAAAATACGTGTATTACCTCGACAAAGCTCTGTATGGACTGAAACAGGCTCCAAGAGCATGGTACGAAAGACTTTCAACCTTTCTTCTCGATAACAATTACGAAAGAGGTACAACCGATACTACTTTGTTTTATAAAAGAAATGGTGAGGAGATTATGCTTGTACAGATCTATGTGGATGACATCATTTTCGGGTCTACAAATGCACAAAAATGCAAAGATTTTGAAAAACTCATGTAGAGTGAGTTTGAAATGAGTATGATGGGAGAATTAACCTTCTTACTCGGACTCTAAGTAAAGCAATCATCAGAGGGAATTTTCATAAATCAAACTAAATATGTCTCTGTCATACTTTCAAAATATAGTCTCTCTGATGCCTCTATAATGAAGACCCCAATGGCCACTGGAAATAAGTTATTTCCAGATCCAAATGGCACATCTGTAGAGTGCAAGCTCTATAGAGGTATGATTGGGTCTCTGTTATACTTAACCGCAAGTAGACCTGATATAATGTATGCCACATGCCTCTGTGCAAGATATCAAGCTAACCCAAAGGAATCCCATTATATTGTTGTAAAGAGGATCTTCAGATATCTCAAAGGGACCAAAAATCTTGGCCTCTGGTATACAAAGAACTCTGGCTTTGGTCTTAAGGCGTACACAGATTCAGATTATGGAGGATGCAAGCTCGATAGAAGGAGTACCTCTGGGAGTTGTCAATTCCTAGGTGGGAAATTAGTTAGCTGGACTTCTAAGAAGCAGAACTGTGTATCGACATCTACGGCAGAAGCCGAATACGTTGCTGCTGCTAGCTGTTGCTCCCAAGTTCTGTGGATGAAAACTCAGCTAAAGGACTATGGCCACGACATATATAAAATACCCATCTTCTGTGATTCAAAAAATGCCATAGCCATCTCTGCCAATCCAGTACAACACTAAAAAACAAAGCATATCGACATCCGTTACCACTTTCTGAAGCATCATGTTGAATATGGCACAATAGAAATGCACTTTGTGTCCACTGAATACCAGCTGGCAGACTTATTCACCAAGGCATTAGATGAGAAAAGATTCCTTTTCTTGGTGGGTAAGTTGGGAATGATTAACTTGAGTTAAAACCTCTGTAAGTAAGATTTGATCTTCTAGTAAATATGTATATATTATTTTAACTTCTGTATGTAAATTCTTAAAATCATCGAAAGTTCTGCAATCAACAGAGCTTCTGTGGGATTGCTCAGAGCCTCTGACAATCTTCACAGAACCTCTAGTGAACTTGACCTATGTACAAAGCAACACTTAATCTCATTTGATCCAAGCATAGGTCAAGGGGGAGCAGGAGAAATCCTTGAACTAATCTACAAAAGATTGTCAGTTCAAGGGGGAGCAAAAGGAAGAGTGATGATCAATCACAACCCACAGAAGTAAGAGTTTTTGTCGAGTTCAGAAGAGTCAAAATGTAAGGTTCTCGTACAAAACAGTTTTCTAGGACGCAAAATTCCAAATATGTCCTAGAACTATTTCTGAAGACATTTCAAACTTTAAATGATCAAAAAGAATTATGAGTTTTCCACTATTAGAAATTTAAGATCATAGAGCCTCTGCTGAGCTCAACAGAAGCTCTGTCAAGAAAAAGCTCTGTGTTCGCAAATTAAAAAATGGAAACTCCATCGATCATTTTGAATGTCAACTCAAAAGAGATCTCTCATACAAATGCACACGTTGAGACACAAAAGATTTTTGGTCACAGAGTTCACTTCACCAAAAGAAAATCTGTTGACCAACATAAGCATTTAAAAGAATTTCCTACACAAAATCTTTTTCAAAAACAATTTTCTAGGACACCAATTTCCAAATAGGTCCTAAAAACATTGTTAAAAACAATTAAAAAAATTGGATGATCAAAATATTTTATGAATTTTCAGTTATTAGAAATTTTCTCTCATAGAGGCTCTGCCAAGCCCAACAGAGCCGATGCAAGCATCAGATGATATAAAAAGTAGGTTTCAGACCACAGAGCTCCAATCACTACAGAGCTTCTGTCACCTATTGGTACTTATGGAAATTCTGTAAAAGTAACGGTTACATACTGCGAGTGACAGCCTTCTGAAAGTAAAGAAACCCACGCGCCAAGCATTAATGGGCCGCGCACGACGTCCTGTCGTACTCTGACACTGCTGACGTGTCACATTTCCATTGGACGTACATGGCACACGTTCTCCTGGAAAGTTGAACCAGCCGTATGCACTCGATTGCGGACCCCAAATTTTATTCACTTTCAACTATTTACCTCTTCAGATTCTACCGTTATCTCCTCAGTATAAAACCCAAGTCACCAATCCTTCATATACTTTACGAACTTACTCTCTCTTCTCCGGCGAACTTGTGCTAAAACCTGCAACTTCCAAAGATTCAACTCTTTTCTCCCAACAGCAAGCAATGGCATCATCTTCTCACTCTCCGGCGAACTCCCCTGCTCACGCCGAGCATTCTTTGAACCCAACAAGAGTCCAAAATCTGGACAAAGAAAACTCCGGCGATGAAGTTGATTTTGCTCCGACGACCCATCTACTGAACTTCATCGCCCAAGACCACTTTGAACAAGTTCTTCCCTTAAAACCCAATAACCAATGCCTGGTTCCCTCCAAAACCGCATTTGGAGAAGCGAATGCCATTCTCATTAACATCCTGGAAAACCACTTTCTCAACCCTCTTCTTACCAAAACAGTCACTAAAATCCCTGCAAGGTACCTAAACCAATTCTGACAGAGTAGCAGGTTTGACCAAGAGGATAGACAGATCAAGGGGTACATCTCCAAGCCAGATAAATCTGAGAACCTTGAACTCAAGTTCAACAGAACTATGTTCTCACTTGAGTTCAGTCTACCTACAAGAGGTCTCTTGGGAATAAAGGCCTACGCAAAGGAACCAACAGATGCTGAGCTCTGCCAATTCGTTGAAATGTTGGGTTACAACACACCTCTGAGGAAGAGAAATGACTTCAGAAGGAATCGACTTCCACCTCTGTGGAATACACTTTTTTCAATCCTCAACAGGTGCCTTACTGGCAAGGTGGGCAGTCCAGATCAATCCTCCCATCAAATTCTAGCCATCATGTACGGTGTGTACTTCGACCTCCCTTTGGATTACGCAACCTTGATGATGTAGGAAATGGTTAACACCATTGACAGAAGAATCTCCTCACAGAAGGCCAAAGGGCGATCCACAGAAGCACTACCCCCTCTGCAGTTCCAAAGAATTTTGGGTGTTCTCTTGGAACCTCTCCTCCTCCTACAAAAATGGCCGATGGAGGGACCCACAGCCAAAATATACACAATGACTAAGAACTCCCCAACAAATCATGAAGATGGCTATCCTTACTGCAGACCTCTGCCAAAGAAACTTCTGGCCTATGCTACCGACGAAACCCTTAAGTTATACTACATACGCGATCATACGACTCTAGAACCGAGTCCTGTGACACCCCCGCGTCTAGGTGTCCCATTAGGAACTAGGGTTGTAGAAAGGATGACAGATGAGCAATGGGCTGCAGCTTTGGCCAAACATCAGCTTGTACATGCCAACTTTCAAGCTCAGAGGGAAGCGATTCTCTCCCCTGCAACAAAGAAAAAATCCTCTGCCAAGAGAAAGAAGAAGAAAACCCATAAGAAAACAACAGAGGGCACCTCTACCTCTGCTGCTCAACTATCCCCTCCTTATGCAACAGAGGTTGGATCATCTGCTCCTCCCCCTCCTCCAAAAGAAAAGAAGAAACGAAAACATAAGTCTTCTGAGGAGGATGTCCCCAAACCAAAGAAAAGGAAGAGCAAGAAGAAATCCCAAAAGCCTCATACTCCTCTGCGAACCATTGCAGAGGATACGGAAATGGTCGAAGTAACCAATGAACAACCTCTACTCTCTCCTTCACCAATCCACAATGCAGAAGATCAAGGTGACTTCTCGGCCTTCCTCCAACAACCCGGAATTGCTGACTCCCTAGATACTTCTGGCTGGAACGCATAAGCCCTCTCCAATCAATCAACAGAAGCTCCAAACTTCAGAATCTCTTCTGACTTGGAAGAGGATGACCAAACTCCTCAAAATATTCAGATTGAAACGCAAGAAGTACTACATAACCCCTTTCTCCAAAGGGGATTTGATGTCCTAAGAGCAAGTCCAGAGGATCAGGTTAAAACCCTACCTTTCACAGTTGCAGAAGTGGATTCTGATGAAGAAGAAGCTGAACAAGTAGACGAAGGACCTCTGCATCCCCATGTACGTCAATTAATTGGCTCTCATCCAATGTACGACTCTTTACTCACTGGGGCAGAAGCATCCACAGAAGTTAGGATAGAAAAAGAGGTTGAGACTATAGATGGAGAAGAAGTGGTTGGATGCTCCACAGAAGCAGAAGCTAGAACTGATGCCTGGAATAGAAGAGGCACACTCCCACAACCAACTCCCAGTGCACCCCACATGTCTATTGCCGCCAGTCTAATGGCAGAAGGTAATATTGAACAAGAGCAGCACGGCTCGACCCCAACCCAAACTTACCGGGCAGTGGTAACCCTTTCTACCTCTATGCCAATCTTAGCCGGGGAAACCATTCCAGGGGAGTCCTCTCTAAAGGACTTGCCCTTAGTAAGTGATCAATTGCCCCAGATCACAACAGAAATGCCAATAGAGGAATTTGTTTCCTCTGACACGCACACACACGTAAGTCCAAAAGGCCCTTCAGAGGGGCCTAGAGTGCACGAAGACGAAGGGATTCTAGACAAATCCCCAAGTCAACTTGAGGATACTCTTGTACCCACCTCTTGTAACGACCCGTACTCCCATACATAGTTCAAATAGCATACATTGCATAACGTCGTTAAAACAAGAGATACATTATATAACAAATACGGTCCCCTAGTCTTTTACAAACATTCATTTCATCTTTACAACGTTTACATAGTAATTGACATTAATAACAACATGCCATATCTACTAAACACATCATAGTCTTCCACTACATAGTCTTCCCAAAAGCTATTCTCGGTTTAACCTCCTTATTTGCTCTTACTTGATCCTCGTCCTGGAATACATATTTAAAACAAAATGAGGGTTAGACCTAATGGTCTAAGTGAGAAAATCCCTGTTTCTTTGAAAATCCTTTACACACCAACATTCACATAATACAAACACAATTATCAATCATAACTCACTCATCGCGTAATTCTCTGTCTCCTTCCCATGGCCATATTAGTTGGTTGCAAGCCAACTAATAAACAACGTTGTACAACAACTACAGCCAATCAACACTGTACAACAACTACAACCAACACACCGGTTCTATGCCCGGCCAACGTATTATAACATAATATAATACTCACGTAATTACAATATCTCCACATATTATAATTCACATATAAACATAGTCACACCATTTATCACATATCCTATACACACATATATGTATTCCAGTTTCAAAACGTTTTAAAGTAAAACTCACCTGATTGCTTATCAACACGTTTCCAAGCCTTCTAAACAGGTTCAGTCCTTTACCCAGAATTCACAGGATCTGTAACAAATAGATACAGATATCTCTTTACCACATAAAACACATAAGTCTTACTAAGGCTAAGAACTCTAAAGAACTCAATTCCTCAAATGTTGCCCCCAAACCCGTACTCAAGTCAAGACCATAGAATAGTCAGTTCTCATTCATTCCCTATCTAGTGGTTAACAAAATACAGGTTACTGGATACTCGACAGCATCTAAACTCTCAATATTGGCCAAACAGCAAAAGTATCCGGATACCATAAGTTATCCGGACAACACCACTTTTCCGGACAGCATGACTTTTCCGGACAACATGACTTTTCCGGACAACCTATACAATCTGGACGTCATCCAGACACCAAAGTAATCCGGATACCATCCGGTATCTTATTATATCCGGAAAACATAGGAAAAAGGAACTTACCTGGATAAAGAACCCGTCCGGACACTTTTATAATACCATCCGGACACCACCAGCTAATTTACCCGGACACTATCAACAAACCACCCGGACACCTTCATACTGTGTCCGGACACCTCTGTCGGTTTCTTCAATTTCGACCCAGAATCAACAGAAATTACTATTGGACGTGTAATCGGTTATTTTACTCCGATAGAAACTATCTATTGGCAATTACAGACATAAAACATACAAGGAACATACCTTAAATTGCTTCCAAGCAAATCAAATGATGCCTTAACCTAGCTTTTCCTCTTTTCCTCTTTTGCTCTCAAACACACACATACACACTGATGTTTTTCTGGATAATACTGATTTAGGAAATATCTAAATCCATTAAGGGTAATATCCAATTCAATATACCACTTTAGTCCTTAAGTTATTCACTAATGACCAAATACACCCTTTACTTATAAATATACCCAAACTTACCTTTAACTTCACACTTTAAAGTTAACAAAATTTAACGGAACTAACATTTAACTAACGAACTTACCCAGGGTATTACACCTCTCGAGTGGATCAAGACAACGTCCTTAACAGAACCTCTATAGAGTCTGAAGCTGAAAAAGCCTCTGCTCGAGGATTAGAGGGAAGTCCTTCCGCTCTCAACATACAAACAGGAGCGAAAGAAGGCGTCTCTGGAACAGAGACACACTCTGGGGACGAATGTGTCCCCCCAGAGGTTACACCAAGTCCACATGTATCAAGGGATGAGTTCCAAATCCTTGTCACCTCTGTGGACAACACATTGAAAGAGTTGAAAAGCTCTTTTGATTCTTTTGCAGGCACAACCTCAAGGGCCTTAAACAAAATGGACACCAAAATGGACAACTTGTCCACAGAGGTGCAAATTGCTCTAGCCCAGATGAGAACTGCTGCGACAACCTCAACCACATCTGTTGCTGCTGAGTTTGAGAAGGCCACAACCTCTGCCTTCCAAACTTCTGTCAAAGAACTCATGGCTTAACTCAAAGATCAAGCCTCCACCCCCAAGGGCCTTACTCTTGAAGATTTAAAGAAGGCCCTCGAGCAAGTCCAAGAGCAAACAACAGAAGCAACTCTGGCCATGAAGCCCTCAGATTATATGACCAGAGCTCAGTTGACAGAGCTTGGGCAACGAATACTTGATCAAATCACAGAATTCATCCGAGCCTTCACTGCCGCAAACGCCAATTATGTCAAGGATTTTCAGAGGAGCGTCGGCAGAATGCGCTATAACACAGAAGCAGAGCTCCACACTCTTGTTGGTCTCTGTGATGACGTATGCGCAAAACTCATAGCTGCAGGTGCAACTCTACCGAAAAAGCCTGAAACATCGTGCAGAGCAGAGGGTACCGAAAACAAGGGTTAGGATGGCTCTGATGATGACTCTGACGATTCATCAGATCATCCTGAGGGGGAGAAACAAAGGGAAGAAGCTACTAACAGAGATCTACCAGAACCACCATTATCAGCAAAACCCCTAAACCAAGTTCCCTAAACTCAAACCCAAGGAGGAAACCAACAACAGACCATAGAGGCAACAACCACCTCTGTGGAAATACTCTCTGAAGAAACCCCATTCGCAACCCAAGTACCTAAAACCAACCAAGATCAACAACAGATGACCACAGAAGCAACACCCACCTCTGTGGAAACAACCTCTGTATTCGGAGCAGATGTCCCAACCCGTGAAGAATTCCAAATCCTAACATCCTCCGAAGAAGATCAACCATCCCAATCACCAAAACCAAAATCACCAGAAGAACTCCCCTCTCCAACACCAAACACACCAGAAGCTGCAACAACAAAACCCCCATCTCCCACACCCAAAACCAGAACCAAAACCATTGCTCACAAAAGAAAACATCTGAGTAAAACCACAGAAGCCTCACCAACCAAGTCTCTGAACAAACCAATCTCACCAACAAATTTCTCAGAAACACAAAGGTCAAAACCAACAGAGGCAACCCCCAAAACGACAGAAGTTCCCTCAAAAATCCAAAAGGCAAAGCCAACATAAGCAATCTCATCTCTAGAAGAATATCAACAGCTGAAGGCAAAAGACAAAGGCAAAGGGATAATGACAGAGGAACCCAAGAAGAAGAAGCCAAAGCATCAACCAACAAAGAAATTGATGAAGAGCTCCTTCGACGCATATGTGACACCAAAGCCAGAAGAAGAAGATTGGGCTTTTGGTGTTACTCCTCTGTCAAATATACCCGTTCTGGATCCTAAGGCAAAAGTCACAGAGGATCGAGTAGCCCAAATAAAGAAACAAATGGATGCTCTGCGCAGGCCCATGCCTCCACCCGGTGCACCTCCTCCACAGATGGAAGAGGTAGTATACAGATATCTGTACAATAGAAGTGCCAGAGATCTTCTGCCAACAACCATTCAAAATCCCAACTTTCAAGCTGACCTCGAAAACATCTTCACAAGAACCACTCCCAAGCCAAAATACCAAGTCTTCTCAGAGTCCAAAATCGACAAAGTCATATACTGTAAGTTCTCTCAAACCAGAACCACACCTAAGGTTTCCTATAACATCTATAAGGTCAAAAGGGAGGACAGAAGCGTTACCCAATTCTCAGATGCTGATCTGAGAAATCTAAGTCCCTACGACCTACCCGACCTTCTGTACTGGACCAAAGAAAACTACACAACAAATGCAAATTGAAGGGCATACAGGGTGCTAAGGAAATCCATGAGAGAGAAACTTCTGCTATACAGCCTAGTCGACTTTCAATTAGGACGAGATCTCAGAGTGAGAAACTTAAATCTTCGACCACCAGAAGACGACTGCGCATCCTCTGCCATACCAAACTCGATTATTACATCTCCAAGAGTTGGGCTAGTTTATCAAGATCCTGCTGGGAAGTCAAGATTGTTCGTAGAAATGGACTGTCAGAAGTATGCAACAACTACTTTGACAGAGTTCAGAGCAAGCCTTGTGGAGCATAAAGGAACATAGCTCATGAATCAAGCTCTCGCAGATAGACTGATAGAGGTCATCGACCAAGTAATCAACTTCAGAAACCTCTGCATCAGTTTCTATAACGATCTCAGAGAATTAGGATTCGACAACAGAAGTTTCAACGACTTCAAAGATGCCAATGTCTGATATCCTCAAACAACCTCTGCAAATCTTTTCTTTCATAATATAATCAAGTGTAAATGCCTCTGGCATATTTTATGTATGAAAGAAATGTAAAATCTTTTGAGGTATATTGTTTCACCTCTTGTTATGTACTTAGCCTAAAACTCTGCACTTTTCAATATATTTTTTTTCAAATACTTAAGGGGAGATTGTTAGCTCCAATCTTTCTGTTAATAGAAGTATTGAAAAATAGGCTAAGTATAGAAGTCTTCGACAGAGGCTCTGTCGAGTAGCCGAGTAACCAAGAAGACAGAAGTCTTCGACAGAGGCTCTGCCGGGTTATCCAAGAAGACCGAAGTGAAGAAGCAACATAAGACTCTTCTAAGCGGACAAGGCCACAGAGCTTCTGTCATACTTGACAGAGCCTCTGTGGTAAAAAGAAGATCTACGCAAACGATCTAAACAAGGACAAACGTGCTTCTTACAATATCTGCCATTCGAAGGTTCTGAAGATCATTCTGACAAGGCGTGACCTGACAACTCCATGTGTCAAACTCTGATAGGTTTCAGCCTAAAGCAGAATACGGAGCATTTAATGCACGTTGTATCAACAGTAACAGAATAGTGTATTAGTACATTCCAACAACTGTTCATCAACTGTATCCTAGTACCTTTGGTCCTTATTGTCTAAAATCTTGTCCCCTTTAAAGTAGTATAAATAGAAGGCTCGTGTTGAGCTCTTCTATTAAGTCTAAATGCATATTTAAGAATTACATTGAAAAGCTTTGCACAACACATAAACACCATTAAGAGTATAATTCTAGTTAATCCTTCGGTGTTCTTGGTGTTCTTATTTATATCAAATTAAGTAAATCTTTGAGAAATCTATCTGTTATTTACATATTGCTTATTTGATATTGTGTGTTATTCTACCTCATAATTATCTTTCAGTTCTTTAAATACGCTTCCGCATTACATCTTATCTGAACTAACAGAAAGAATCATCATTGTTAAGCAAAACGGGAACCAACAACGTTCATAATTGCACCTGGCCAGTGTTATGGTGAACCTACAAGTTACATGTGAGTACTTGGACTAATTTGGTATGATGACCGTTGGGTAGCGAAGAAGTTTCTAAGCGAGTAACCGTTAGAAGAGGTTAATGATTTTAGCATTTGTCATTTGGAGCAACAATAGGCATGATGACTGCATTAAGTGGACCGTTTCGGGTCGAAATTGTTGGTTGGATTAGAACCATAGGCTTATGGAATCGACCATATTCGAGGAGAAATTGTAAGGTGAACCGATAAAATCTTCGCTGATTATCTTAAGATGTTTGAACATCCGGATGACGATAGTGTGATCGTAGGAATATGATGAGTGTGCTTTGAGATGTTGAGTGCCGACTAAATTCATGCACGAAATTTATTTTAAAAATAAATTGCATCAATTGTTTCTTGTGTTTCAAATCGTCGCGTGGGTATATTACGAATATTTTGGAAAAACGTTTAGCACACATACAAGATTTTAAACCATGATTTTAAACATGCATGAAATTATTTTATTGCAGGTGATTGCAAACTTTTGTCAAAACTTTCCTTGTTTCCGTTGTTGTCCAACGCTACTTTTGGATACTGCGATATCCATGTTCTAAAGTTGTTTAGGGTCTTGGACAAGTAACTACGATTTATGGCCTTAACGTTGGATCTCCTCCATATTTGTTAAGGTTTTGGATGAAAGGTTACCTTCCATCATTTTGATGTTTGAGTTTTATTGATAATTTTATTTCATGCAACTTTTATTGAGCAACGTTACTTTATGTCGTATTGCAACAAAAAATAGGAATTTTTGAAATTTTGATATTGTATGATTTCTCAGTTGAGTTTTGTGTTAATACATTTCATCACACATTATTTGGCGTACGAATCAATTTATACTTTTGGCGTTGGTAAGCGTATAAGAGTGCCATGACAATTTATCTTAATGCTTTGTTTTGTGCATTTTCGGTTGTAGTTATCATCACTATTGGTTCACACATATGCATTATATTGATTATTGGTATGCAAGGCATTATAACCACCATTTTTTGAATAAAGATGCATATTGTCTGTGCAGCTTGAAATTTGAAGTCAATCTAAAATATTTTATGTTACGACTAAATCACATGCACATATCGTTTTGTTAAGTTTTGAGTAGATAAACTGGTGCATGTGGGCCTTGTTGGGAAATTTCATCCCACGTCATTTTATAGTTAAATGGAATTTTTTTGGAACTCGATTACGTGAAGTTTTTCTTTTATGTTTTGTATAAACAACATGTTGCACACTATCTTAATGCAGGAAAAACTACTCGGCGTGCATGGCATAAGTAGATGCATGCTAGAACCATAACCGTTCATTTTAAAAGTTCACCTAGCATATTTTTGCGTCATCATTATTAGCTTGATTTGTGATCAAGTAGTTTTCAAAATGATTTTTATATGTGTGACAAGTGTATATTCTTTACACAACTACGGAGTAAACGGTAACAAATTTTTACACGCAAGAGTAATTATTATAAAGATTTTGCATTGAAAATTCTTATAAATTACGTTGAATTGGCATATTTGTTGAATCATGCACTTGAAACCTTGAGCTCGTTAGAGCCTTAAATGTTAAGAAACTCTCGTTAAGAGTGGGGACTCAAAGGGGCCTTGGAAGTGGAAGTGTTGGGTAGTCCAACTTGTGGTAGTACCGTAATTCGAGTGGTACCGCTTGTTAAGTCAGTGTGCTTTTGATTTTGAGGTATTAGACTTATGAGTTATCCGACTATTTAAGTAGCGATCTTTCCTTCTCAGTAAATCTTCGGGCTAAGGCTTTGTGTGGTTGTTTGCACAAAATTGGATATGAATTGAGGGATCATTTATCAGACTTCATATTAAGTGTTAGTATTGCCCCTCTTGATTGACCTTCAGTAATTAAAGAAGTTTTGGAATTCGTCAATCGAGTTGTATAGTTTGGGATTCTAGTTCCAGTACCAGTATGGTTCATATCTGTCAGTATGGTCCAAATCTGATTCCTACTCATTGTTGCTTCTTCCTTACTCCTACCGGTGGCCATTGATAAGGGATGACTCCTAGTATTATTTAATTGCTTTAACATCCCTCGTAGTCTTTTGTAATTACTAGTTGTTTTCCTCCTCTATGTTATGGCTATGAAGCCTTGGTTTGCTCTGATTGAACGTAATGAATGTTAACTTCTCATAATGAATCTTAACATTCTGTAATGAATGTTAACTCCTCGTAATGAATCTTAACATTCTGTAATGAATGTTAACTCCTCGTAATGAATCTTAACATTCTATAATGAATGTTAACTTCTCGTAACTCGTAATGAATCTTAACATTCTGTAATGAATGTTAACTTCTTGTAATGAATCTTACCATTCTGTAATGAACGTTAACTCCTCGTAATGAATCTTAACATTCTGTAATGAATGTTAACTTCTCGTAATGAATCTTAACATCCTGCAATGAATATTAACTTTTTGTAAGGTATATCATTCATCTTCTCATATATGTTTTCAGCTTTTGAGGTCGATGACTCATTTGGGGTTTGAGGTGTCATCCGTGTTGAATCCATTGAGAAGTTTTGAAAGTAAACAATGACTCTACGGATATTTGATTTTGGTAATTAGTGATCGATGACTGAAATCATATTGCCCTGCTAAGACTTTAAGTTTTAAATGAACAATGTTGAGGTGTGCCTTGATATGAGTTATAGTACTTGTGTGTACTTCCCATGAGTTCTAAGAAACATTGATATATAAGTGATAAATCTAATGAGCCAAGATTTTTGGTAACTAGCAGTTGATTTTTGATATCTTTTGACGTGCTAGCGATTTTATTTTGGATGATCAATGTTGGGTCGGGCTTAGAGAATTGTGAACGGATTGAATTTAGGATAACTTGCTTTCTGAGGAATGTTATGTTACGGTCTTAAATGGAACGTTGGGCCAACCTCAAGATTTATTGATTCAGGAACTTTGAGAACTCTCGCAATTGTCATGCATAGTATCAATTTGGAGTTGTTAGAAAATATAAGAGTGAATTACCTGCTTGGAAACACTTAGGAAGTGGTTAACTGATGTTATAGACCATTTTTGAAGTAGCATGAGTCACTTAAGGTTGGGAGACAACCGAGACCGTATTTTGGAGATTGCTCAAGGAAGGTTCGATGTCTACACCAATGTTTTGATATTGGAGGAACTTTGGGGTCGAAATTGTTTAAGTCAAAGAAGGATCGAATTGTTGATAATCGAGCAATCCGTTGTGGGCGACATTCGAGTTATGGGTTGATAATAGATTTCGAGGACGAAATCCTTCTAAGGTTGGGAGGATTGTAACACCCGGATTTTTGGTACGTTTATTTTTCGGGTCTTATAAAAATAAGCATCCTAGAAATAACCCTTAGATTAAATCTTGAATGATTTGTGTTAGGTATATTGTTTTGAAAGAAATCTATATATATATATATAGGCCCACTATTTTGTAAACTTTTTTTCGTGTAAACTTTGGATTTCATGGGTTTTTTGATGAAATTGTTTCATGAAATTGTTTATTTTGATGAAATTGTTTCATATCATTCATTTATTGATGAAATTGTTTCATATATTTGTGTTTTTTATGTAGTTTCATATATATTTTTTTCATTCCTATGAAACTGTTTCATATATTTTCTCAGTTTGATGAAACTTTGACGTTTTTACATAAATAACACAAATATATGAAACAATTTCATCATGAAACGAATGATATGAAACACTTTCATCAAAATAAACAATTTCATTAAACAATTTCATCAAGAAAACCTATGAAATTCAAAGTTTACAAAGTTTATACACATTTAGAGGTTTACAATTTATTATTCCTATATATATATATATGTTTTTACCAATTATACCTCACCTAACTCCCTATCATCTATCTTTTCATATTAATTTCTTACACTATCTCCCTCTCATTTCTCTCTCTCTCTCTCTCTCTCTCTCTCTCTCTCACACACACACATCGATCTTCATCCCCAAAACCTAAAATCTCTCCATAGTTCTCTTCCACCTCCCCTCCCTCAAGGAATGTTGAGATTAGGTTGTTAGAAACAAGCTTCAAGGGTTTTAAAGCTTCAAGATCTTCACCTTCTCCATCTTCTCCAATCACTCTTTCACCATTGTTGACTTGGTTTTAGGGTTTCTCTCCTAAAAACCCATTGGTTCGATTTACTCAAGGATCTTGAATACTTTACTTCTAGTTTGATTTTTTTAGAAGCTAAAGGTAAAATCTAACTACCGTCTCTTAGAATCTAGGTTTTCATTTATTTACACCAACAATATTCATTTCTTATTTGGGTTTCCTTGTTTATGTTTTTGTGAGTAAGGAAAGTGTTCTTGAGAGGCTTGCATCTTAGATCTAAAATGGAGTTTGTGGATTTTAAGCCTTCACTAAAGGAAACTCAAGTTGGGGAAAAATCTAGATTTAGCCTAAATCTAGTAAGGTGAGTTCAAGTTACTTTGCGAAAACTATGTACATGCCAAAATGTGTATTTTTAAAGGAATAATGTGTTTACTTGGTTCTTACCAATGTGTTGAGTATTTGTCAAAGTTTTCATATTTGGTAACTTTAGATTGATAAATATTATGAAATGCTCATGTTTGGACTTTTATATATTTTGACGAGTAAACCTCATAAATATGTTTTTGGTGATCTATTGTACAAACGGAGTCTTTGATGATTTATGCATTTTCAGTATATTTGGTTTTATAAACTATTTGAAAAAATGCACGTTATTAAGTCATGAAGCATTTTAGAAATATAAGGGTATGAGTTTATTTGGAAACTGATTTGATTCAACTAACGAGGAGACTTTGGGTTCATCACATTTTTTATGTATGTGTTTGCATAAACACGGCTTAAGTGCATTTTGTTAATTGAAGACTGTTATTCGATGGTCAATTGAGTTTTTGAGCAATATTGGTTCGGTTTTGACTTAAAGGAGTCTTATGTACATTCGTCCGGTTTTAATAGCTCAATATGGGGCACCTTTTATGATTTGCATTTTATTGCATCTTATTTGGGAATTACATGTTTGAGTGCATTCGACATTCATTTGGAATCATGTGATTTAGACTGTGTTGCATTGGATCCATAGGCACGTAAGTCAGTCTTTTGGTGATGGTCGATTGGGTATCTCGGGGTTGGACCTCGGGACCCATGTTTTATGACCTTTACTTTTCAAGGGTCCACTAGGAGGGCTGAGTCTGGTTGGTGCTATCATGATTGATGGGCGTTTTATGACCCCTGCCATGTCGGGCAATGCCATAGTTGTACCCCGCTTGGATGGGCCTTTGGTGGTATTCATGTTAATATTCCGCTAAGGTCAGCTGTCTCTTGGGTGTGTCTTGGAAAGGAGTCGTAGGGACACTTGGGCTTTTATGTCGTGAAGTGTCATGCGATTAACGTTATATGAGTGGCATACTTTTGTGTTTCCTCCACCCTCAACGGATACGGGTCTCCCCCGTTGTTGTCAAACATTATTTTTGGATATTGTAATATCCATGCTTTATTATCATTTGTCTCGTATGAGTAATTGTAGTTGATGGCTTTAATACCGGATCCCCTCCACATGTATTAAGGCTTGAATGATGCACCTACTTCCATGTATTTGGTAATTGGATTTCTATCCTATTTATGCTTTGCGTGAGTATGGGTTAGTTCCATGTTTTGGTATATTTCTATCTAAACGTTTATTACAAAGGTGGGACTTTTGGAAAAGACATCACTATACATTCTAAACTGTTACTTATTGACAATCGTGATTTAAGAAATATTTCTTCTGTTTTATTTATTGTATAGTGATGAAAACTCTTGAACTCACTAGGCGTTAGCCTAACCTTTTTATTTTTAGGCATGTGCATCAGGTCCCGGTTGGGGAATAGCGTTAGCAATAGTGTGAAGAGTTTGAGTGCTAGTTGTGTGCTCGAGGAACATTTAGCTTGGTGAAGTCTTCATCATTTATGTTTGGGAATAGCAATTTATAGTTGGGTTAAGTAACACCCGACCTTACTTAGTTTGGTGTGATTTAAGTTATTGATTGTTGGGTTAAATTTTTATGTTTTTAAAGTTGAGGTATTTCCATTGATGGTTTGGTAGAAGGAAATTTATCGAAGTATTTATTTAGTTGCTATTTCCAAATTTGAGGGTGTTACAAGTTGGTATCAGAGCATAAGTTTGAGAGATTTAGGTTTTGATTTTGGATACCTAGACTCAAACTAGCGTTCTTTTAAGTGAATGAGAGCGAATTTGCACCATTAAGCACTTTAAGATAGGATTTTTTTAAGGTTGATGTAATACCCCGGGTAAGTTCGTTAGTTAAATGTTAGTTCCGTTAAATTTATTTAACTTTATAATTGATGTTTAGGGTAAGTTTGGGTTAAATTAGGAGTTAAGGGTGTTTTGGGTCATTAATGGATAGCTTAGGGTTTAAAGGGTAAATATTGGTTAGATATTATCCCTTAGTTAAATCAGATATTTCACAAACAGCAAATATCCAGATTAAGGTGTGTGTGTGTGTGTGTTTGGAGAGAAAAGAAGCAAAAGAAGAGAAAGGAGGTTAAGGCTTCAAATTGGTGTGCTTGGAAGTGAATCTGAGGTATGTCTCTTTGTATTTTGTGTTTGTAATTGGTATTAGAAGGTTTCTATCGGAGTAGAAACATCATTTACATAACTGGTAATAATTCAGTCGAATTCTGGGTGAAATTGGGATGAACTGTTAGAGGTTTCCGGATACGATGAGAGTGTCCGGTAGTTGTTCATATAGGGTTTCTTCATATAGGGATGAGAAACTGTTATACTCGTTGATGCATTAAGCTCTACAGTTCACAATGTGTTTATTTCATATCTATTCGTTTCATAATGTGAAACTCTTTTTCGTGTTACTTTTGTTTCACAAACAAGCTAAAAAGGTTCACATTATATAAGAATTACACATGAAACAAATATATGATAATCAACATTCTAAATCCTAGTCTTAGATAAAAAAATCATATGAAATAACACATGATAAACTAGTTTTCTAGGTTATCACAATTTCACGAGTTCTCAAAAGAAGACCCCTATATATAGCACCATAAAGTTTCATTCTTAACCAGTATAATCATTACATTTAATAGATTTTTTTGTATTAGGGCACTTCCATTTTTCCTAAACATACATTTGCTTTCTTTAAGGGAAGATGACGACCACACAAATATACACAAGGCTCCTTCCATTCTTTCTAAGAAACTAGAATTGGCAGATTTTTTCTTAATTGAAGCATTTTTACCATAAGCTCATGTTAGTGCATGTGCCTAAAAGCCAATCATTGTATGATTCTGTTTGGACATTATGTTGTGATTATTATTAATTAATAAATAAAAGCTATTGCCCAATTATTATGTTTATGGAATATTCGGTGTTATATCTAAACATAATAGTACCCTTAGAATAGTGTATTCTAAAATGTCCCTACTCCGGTATTAATTTGAGTTTGGCTTAAATTAATACGCTACAACTAGTATATGCAGGGATTCGTACGAAGATACAAAATCCACATATGGGTACAAGATGGGATCTTGTATCAGATGTAACTCGCTGTGAGAATGTTTCATTGGATGTCATATGAGTGTCATAAACGACTCTCAAATGATCGTTGTACAATTTGTCATTTGATTTGAGATCATGTAGTTTCTTTTGTGTGAGTGGTTGTACTTTGACAACTGATTCTAATCAGTCCGCAACTGGTTGAGAAAACTGTTGTTGGGTATATCGCGTATCACTTAGTAGTACTGGTATGAATCAAGATAGGATTTGTTTTTCTTGTATGTCGAGATTGATATCCTTTGGGCCCTCGATTGAATAGTAGTTTGCAAATGCATGCATGCTCAAATGATCAGTATAGAATGATAATTAGTATAGGATACCGATATTTGTTTTTCAGTATATTCTGGAATCGAGAAACTAATGATCGGATAACAAAGATGACACATCCATGCCTCGTGTTCGATCAGGATATCTGAACAAAGGGGACATAAATATGTACATTGATGATGATCACACAGTTTGCTGATTAGTTGAATCAATAAACTTTATCATTGGGTAACGATGATGTATTTGTTGATCCAAACCCTTCAATGATTTGATGATGATCCTTAGAATCACTTAGTGAAAATTATAAGTAAACATTATGCATCAGTGTTTCACGAAAATATACTAATTTTGTTTAGTATCGCTGACATGAAACCACTGCACTTAAACGATTCCTCGGTGATAAATGTATATCAGCGATAACTGAGCCTGTTCAGTTTAGTTGATGATCACTGATTGATCATTTGTAAATGTTTGCTTGTAATCCCTGAAGACAAGTTTCGCGACAAAAGAGTTCAGATGAACAAGTGACAAGTCTACTAATGATCTGATGCGGATATCACTGAAACCAAGACAAGTCCACAACACGTGATGTTTCAAGTAGAAGACTTCGGCGAGAGCTGACCATCATTCAGGCCTCACTGAAGAAGATCAACTCAGCGATCGCTGATCATGAAGCATGCACTACAAGAAACGTTTGTCTTATCCCCTTGCGCACTTATGTACGATTTGTTAGAAGGACATGCCTTTGTCCAGAATCGTACAAACCACTCTGCCACTACATTGTTCACCATGCGGCCAAAAGCATGTTTGCAAAAGGCAGAAGCATGCATCCAACCAAATAGTGACACGTATAACGTCCTCCTGACATTCATTAAATGCATGTAGTATAAATAAGAGGATTGCACCTTCATTTCAAAGGAGGTCATCCCTAAACTATTGTGTGCCTTAATAAAATTATCCTTAATTTTCTTTACTTCTTTCTTTCTATTTCTTAGTGCAAGAAATCTGTGTGATTCTCATAGTTTGTTTAGATTAGGTCTTGTACTTAGTCTTATTCCGCAACAAACTGTAAATTGTTTGATTTATTCAATAAACCAATTTAGAAAGATAAAAATATTGTGTTTGTATTTAACCCCCCTTTCTACAAACTTATACTTGTATAACCCTTCGTGATAAACAAGTGGTATCAGAGCAGATTGTTTAATCTCAATAAACAAGATCTTGCTTATACTAATCTCTTCCTAGCTATTCTTCATATGGCAAATAACACAAACACAAACTACATTGTGAATGGCTCTCTTGCCAAACCTCCTCGATTAAGTAAAGAAAACTTCAATCTTTGGAAGATTCGAATGATACTTTTCCTAGAAGGTGTGGATCCCACTATACCTCACTATATGGAAAATGAACCCTATGTTCCATTCGTCATAGATGCTATTATTCCAGCCACTGCAACCACCCCTGCCATTCCTAAAAGGTAGATCGTCAAGGCAGTCTCTCAGTGGACTGAAGAAGACAAGAAGAGGGTAGCCATAGATACCAAAGCCATATCTATCATTTCTATGGCTCTCCCTGACGAGGTTTATCACTCTATCATGAACCTCAAAAGCTCAAAGCCATGTGGGACACAATCTGGGTTCAATATGAAGGTACCGGTGACGTACAAGAATCCAGAAGAATAAATCTGGTAAGACAGTACGAAAGCTTCATTTGTGGTAAGAATGAAACTCTCTCAGAAGTTCACCAATGTTTTAACTGCTTAATCATTGATTTAAAAACTGTTGGTAAGACCTACTCAGACTCCGATATCTTGACAAAGTTATTGGAATGTCTTCCTGAAAGTTAGGACAACTATGCCATGTGTCTTAAACTCTCAAAGGATCTGAAATTCATGACCCTAAGTACCATATTTGGAACTATGCTCAATCATGAACAATCGTGTCAACTTAAGAAGAATCTTGTCAAAGATTTCAAAAGCACATCTGTTACTTTACTCTCTTCAGAGTTAATGCCCACTCAGCGATCCTCTCTTACTATCACTGAGTTAGAATCTAACTATGATGATTCATCAGATACTGATCCTTCAGAGCTTGATGAATCTCTAGCACTCCTGACTAACTCTTTCAAGAGATTCGCTAGAAAGAGTAACTTCAGAAGAAATAAACCTCTCACCATCACTGACAAGCCAAAATCATCTTCTGTTGATAAGGCCACTGCTACTTGCTATAACTGTGAGAAAATAGGTCACTTTGCTAGTGAGTGCAGGTCAAAGAAATCTTTCAAACCTTCTTCATCCTTCAAGAAATCCTCTACTCCTAAGACTAGAGATGACAAATACCTTAAGCTCAAAGAAAAATATGAGAAACTGAAAAGCTATAAAAGAAAAGGTAAAGGTCTGATCGCTGAAGATCATGACTAGGTTGAATCTGATGAAGAATCAGATTCTGATGAAGAAGATGTGGCCAGTCTATGTTTTATGGCCGAAATCCAAGAAGTACAGGAAGAACCTGCTGAAATTCCCTCTACTTCTACTTCTCAGGTATCACTCTCTCCTTCTCCTAAAAACATTGATGCTAATAGACTTCGTGCTATCGATATGCTGACAATTAACTTATATGATGCCCTGAATGGCAAAACCAAAGTTGAACAACAAAATCTAGATATAACTGAACAGCTAAAAAATTGTCATTTAAAAATTCAAGAGCTTTCAAAAATCGAAGAAAATTTGAAAGATCTGGTTTACGTAAATCTCATCAGCATTTAACGCGAACAAGCTATCATTGATCTGAATGCTGAGAAAGCTATTGTTGAAGGATGGTGTAAATCCTCAGCAAAGATTACTCAGATAATCGGTGCTTAGATCCCTGTTAATGACAGAAGTGGTTTTGGTTCTAATGTTAACGCTGAAGAACCAACCAAAGATCGTTACATGCTTAAGTTTGGAATGTTTGTGTCTTCTATCCCTGACACGTCATCATCTCAGTGCTCTTCTTCAATTAATCCACTCCCTGAGAAAAAATCCACTTTACGCCCCAAACTTAAAGATAAAGGAAAAAATGTTTTTGAAAAACCTTAGAAGGGTACCAAAGTACCAAAGCTGAAGAAGTCTATACCTTCAGCTAATCAACCCTCTACTTCAAAGAATAAGATCCCTAAACATGTTCAATGACCTACTCCTAGAATAAGAGTTGATGTTACTGGCAAGAAATCTGAAGAACCAAAGGTTCCTCCGATCTCTGATGCCAAATGTATTCTTGGTACAGGC
Organism: Saussurea involucrata; assembly: GCA_033807775.1. Taxonomy (NCBI): domain Eukaryota; kingdom Viridiplantae; phylum Streptophyta; class Magnoliopsida; order Asterales; family Asteraceae; genus Saussurea; species Saussurea involucrata. The sequence continues at coordinate 48,611,838 of CM066317.1, read as the reverse complement.
CCTTCCCATTTAAAAATATTAAATGCCTATGGTCCTAAAGCTACTTTCAACTATAGGAAATGTTATCACTGTGTACTTACTGATCATATTGCTAGTAAGTGCCCAACAACCACCAAAGCTGAGAAATTAGCTAAGGTGAAAATTACTGCCCCCAAGGCAAAGTAGATCATCCCTGGTGAAAACCAAGCCAAGGTGAAAAATGCTACTAAGATTAAGAAATTAAGCAAAGTGAAGATTACCACTGACGCTGAGTCATAAGATGGTGTGAAGACCGCTGATCCTTCTACTTCCTCTACCACTCACAAATGTGGACCTATAGTTAAGTGGGTACCAATTCAAAATTAATCTTCCTTATGTTTGGAGGTCTCGAAGGGTATCTGGTATCTTGATAGTGGATGCTCTCGACACATGATTGGAAAAGAAACATGCTCACTGAATACAAGGAAGAGAAAAGTCCCTCAGTGACCTTTGGTGGAAATGGAAAAGGCTATACCCGAGGCTTTGGTGTACTTTCTAATGGTACAACAACCTTCAGAAGAGTCGCATATGTTGAAGGACTGGAGCACAATCTTCTTAGCATTAGTCAGCTATGTGATAAAGACTACAAGGTTTGCTTTACTAAGGAAGCATGCTTTGTCACTAATAAGAAAAAGAAAATTGCTCTCAACAGATATCGTTTGGAAAATGTTTATGTCATAAACATGGACTCAACATCCACCGAGAACATTTGTTTTCTCTCTAAATCCTCATCTGATGTCAATTGGCTATGGCATAAGAGGCTCTCTCATCTCAACTTCAAGACGCTGAATACTCTCTCCTCCAAAGAACTAGTCACTGGCTTGCCTCAACATTCATACGCTAAAGAATCTCTCTGCTCAACGTGTGAAAAAGGAAAACAAACGAAGGCTAGTTTCAAGTCCAAGCAAGTTTCCTCAGTGACAAACCCACTTCAGCTCCTCCACGTGGATTTATTTGGCCCTGTCAATATACAATCCATCGCTGGAAAGAAATACACTCTGGTCATAGTAGATGAATTCTCTTGCTATACCTGGGTTATGTTCCTCCGTGCAAAGAGTGACACCTCAAAAGAACTCATCTCATTTGTCAGGAAAATGGAAGTCCTGAATAATATGACCGTTCGCTCAATAAGGAGTGATCATGGATCATGAATTCAAAAACAGATCTCTTGATAACTTATTTGAGAGCAAGGGCATTTCTCATCACTTCTCAGCTGTGAGAACACCTCAGCAGAATGGCATCGCTGAAAGAAGTAACAGGACGATCATCAAAGCAGCTAGATCTATGCTTAACGATTCTGATCCTCCAACTCAATTCTGGGCAGCAGCTGTAAACACTGCTTGTTTCACACAGAATACCCGCTGATCGTTAAAAGATTCAAAAAAATGGTGTATGAACTCTTCCATGGAAGAAAGCCATCTATCAGCTTTCCTCACATCTTTGGTTGTCAATGCTTAATCTTAAACAACAGAGATGCTCTTGGAAAGTTCGATCCCAAAGCTGACGATGGAATATTTCTTGGATACTCTTCAGTGTCCAAAGCCTTCAGAGTCTTCTATAAGAGAAGACAAACTGTAGAAGAAACCGTTGATGTCACCTTTGATGAATCCCGTTCAGCGAACTCCAGACCTACTGCTGATAACAAAGAACTGAATCAGTGGATGTTTTCTCATTTTGGGGAATCAGAAGCTAACCTTAACCCTGACCCTCAGGTCAACAACCCAATCTCTGATGATGTTCCTAACATCATTCCTAGCAAGCAGATAAGTGAAGCTGAATCCTACTCTTGGTAATCAGTTGTTCCCATTAACAGTTTGCCTCTTTCTAAACCCTCAACCTCTGAAATCCCATCCACTTCTCAACAATCAGTGAATGAAATATCATCTGAACCTCAGCGAATTCTACCTGGTATACCTGAAACTGCTATTGAAGCTTCCTCTTCAGCACCTCCAGAAGTTCTATCTGAGTCAGGGATTCAAGCTACTGCTTAGCGATGGACCTTAAATCACCCAATTGATCGAATTCTTGGTGATCCAAACGCAGGTGTTCAGACTCGACGAAGTTCATGTAATATTTGTTTATTTGTTAAATTTATTTCACTGATTGAGCCAAAGAAAACAGATGATGCCCTCAGAGATCTAAACTGGGTCAGCGCTATGCAAGAAGAGCTGGCAGAATTTGAAAGAAACAAAGTTTGGAATCTTGTTCCCAGACTATCTAACAAAACAATGATATGCACTAAATGGGTTTATAGAAACTAGTTGCTCAGGGATACAGACAAGAGTAAGGCATAGACTACGATGAAACTTTTGCCCCAATGGCAAGACTAGAAGCAATTCGACTCTTTCTAGCATATGAAGTTCACAAAGACTTCAAAGTTCATCAAATGATTGCCAAGTTAGCGTTTCTCAATGGAAAGTTGAATGAAGAAGTCTACGTCGAACAACCTCCAGGATTTGCTAATCCTAAGAATCCAGGTTATGTTTATAAACTGGATAAGGCCCTCTATGGCTTACAGCAAGCACCTCGTGCCTGGTATGACACTTTATCCTCTTTTCTTCTCACTGAACAACTTGAGCGTGGTAAAATTGATAATACTCTATTTTTCAGAAATGTTAAAGGTAATATTATTCTTGTTCATATATATGTCGATGATATTATATTTGGTTCTACTAACCCATCTCTATGTGATCGTTTCACTGAAAGAATGAACTCTAAATATAAAATAAGTATGATGGGTGAGCTAACATACTTCCTTGGACTCCAAATCAAGCAAAGTGATAAAGGCACTTTCATTCAACAAGGTAAGTACGTTAAAGATATGCTGAAGAAATTCGATCTTACTTAAAGTTCAACTATGAAAACTCCAATGGCACCTCCGCTGACACCAAACAAGGATCCCTCTGAAAACATGTTAATGTCACTTCCTATAGAGGAATGATCGGCTTTCTTCTCTATTTTACAGCGAGTCATCCTGATATCATGTATTCTACCTGTCTTTGTGCACATATCAATCTGAACCCAAAGAATCACATCTCATCGCTGTAAAGCGAATTTTCAGATATTGGAAGGGTACACCCAACCTAGGTCTTTGGTATCCCAAAGACTCAGGGTTCGATCTAACTGCCTATTCAGATAGTGACTTTTCAGGTTGTAAACTGGATAGAAAAATCACCACAGGAGGCTGTCAGCTCCTGTGTGGAAAGCTAGTAAGTTGGACGAGCAAAAAACAAAACTCAGTCTCCAATTCTACCCCTAAAGCTGAGTATGGTGCCGCTGGAAGTTGTTGTGCTCAGGTCTTATGGATGAGAAATCAGCTATTAGACTATGACATTCAGCTATCCAAAATTCCCATCTATTGCAACAACACTAGTCCTATCACTATTGCAAACAATCCAGTGCTACACTCAAAGACAAATGTTGGGAATAAATCTGATTGAATGGAAGTTCAAGGAGTAAATTGTAAATGTTTAATTTGGGCTTAATTATTGTAATGGGCCATGGGCCTGATTAGATTAGGCCTAGATATAAATAGATTACTTAGCCTTAGAAAGTAGGTTAATCGTTCATAATTGTTTAGTCATCATAATTGAATTGCTAACACTTTGTAAACACTCTAAAAGGTTTATCAAAGTTATATGGATGACAAGTTGAAATCATACTGATTATTGTTCTATTCTATTGATTTCTTATTTGTATGCACTAATCTGGGATCCACAATTGGTATCAGAGCATACGGACGATTCGATTCAAAGCATTCAAAAGGTTTCCAGTAAGGTTTCTTAAGTTTTCAATCAACTGTGTTCTTGAGTTCATATTACCATTCTTTGATTCTGATAAAATTGCAAGTTTCTGCTTATTCCATTCATTTAGTAGTGCTACCATTTTTGCGTTTCTGCAATTTTCATAACCTAATTCGATCGTATTAAGTGATTTCTGGCAAAATCAAGTTTTCAAGTTCTTGCCTCTATTCATATCAAAAGCAAGATTTTTTTCTTCAAAATCATGTTTGTTGGCTTAGAAATCGTTTAGGGTGTTGTTAGTTTTTGTTTTTGGTTGTTTCCTAACCTTTCAGAAACGATTTTAGCAACCTTAGTTCGCATATCAATCGCAATTCTAACCACAATCGGAGTTTCCGGACGCTATCAGCTTGGTTCCGGGTAAGTTTCCTAATTTCGTCACTTTCCGGATAAACTCTACCGGGTTGTTTAAATTTCCTGGTAATCAGCTATCTAGAACATCTATCTGGACTATTGTGTTTCTCGGACAGCCTCAACTATCCGGTACATATCCGGTTTGTTAAATCTAACTGGTTACTCAAAGTTCCTGGTAACTCTTCCCGGACACCTCTGTTTCCGGTATCACCTTCAATCCGGACACTTCCAGCATATTCGTTCGGACACTTCATTCATCCGGTAAGTCTTACATTTCGACCGGTTACTTTCTATCTGGAAAGTCTATTTATCCGGTAACCTTGTGTTATCCGGTAACTTCTTGACTATCCGGTTTCTTTGCTATCCAGACACCTCACACACCCGGATCCGGTCACTACCAGATCCGGACACTTCTGATATCCGGATTCCTATCCGGTAAGTTCTATTTAGCTTAATTTACTTACCAGTTCACTTTAAATCACTCTTAGAACATGCGTTAGGACTTCACTCGTAGTGCCTTGCGTTAGGATTTCACTTTGAATCGAACCCAACGTCTGACGATCACCTTAGTGCACATTTGAAAGATGTCTCGCGACGCTCTTGCAATCGGCACCGATGCCAAGCCACCGACCCTCTATCAGGGCGAATATAGCCAATGGCGAGACAGATTCCTTATTTTCATCGAATCTAAAGACAACTTCGACTACATATGGCAAGCTCTCAATGAAGGCCCACAAGAAACTCCAAAGGTCACCATACCAGCGCAAGCAACAGGTGAGGATGCTATACCTAAGCCGAATAAATACTTGGACATGTCCGAAGAGGAAAAGAGCAGATTCGATGGTGAAAAACATGCCAAGAGATATTTGGTCCAGAGTCTACCAAACCAGATTTACACGGCCATCGACGGGTACAAGCAGACTTCCAAAGGCATGTGGGATCAAGTAGAGAAGATGATGAGCGGGAGCAAAGTGGGAAACCAACTGAAGATTAACAGTTGCATCACCAAATTCGACGGCTTCAAGCAGCGCAAGGGCGAATCTATCACTCAGGCATATGAACGTTTCTGCCTTCTGTTGAACGAGCTCCACACGAACAAGATCACTCGATCCAACACGGAGAATGCCCTCAAGTTCCTGAACAATCTCCTGCCAGAATGGAAAATGTTCGCTTCTCACATCAAGCACAACAATTTGATTGAGAACCTTCCAATCCATGAAGTCCTTGAGATGCTCATAAAGGACGAGGATGAAGTCATGGAGGTACTGAGCAGTCAGAAATCCTCGTCCAAGTCTCAGGCCGATCCACTCGCTCTTGTATCGTCAAAAGCGGAAAGTCTTCCAGTCGTCACTCCAAGAGAATCCAAGAAGCTAGTGAGTCTGAACCAGAGTCTGAAGCAGAAACTGAAGAAAGCGACTCTGACCCTAAGCTGACTCAGATAAAGAAAGCAATGGCCCTCATCACCAATTCGTTTTAGAGGAACAAGTACTACAACAAACCTTCATCCAATAATCAGCGCTACTCCACTACCCCCAACAAGCGCCATGATTATAAGGACAAATATGAGGGAAAGAAGAAGAATGATGAGCACAAGTCACCTGACCACAAGGAGAAGAACGAGAAGAATGATCGCAAGTCCGAGTCAAAGAGTAAGTACGAACCCGTCACATGCTACAACTGCGGCAAATTGGGTCATTTTGCCAAGGACTGTAGAAAGCCAGTAGAGAAAAACGTTCACTACTACAAGGCGAAACTTCTATTGGCTGAACGGAAAGCTGCAGGAAAGGCACTGCTAGTCGAAGACGATCACTGGTTAAATTAATCCGACACTGACAACGATTCTGAAGATGCTGATGCTTTCATGGGCAATCATTCTCCTCCATCAGAAAAAAGCAAATATGTGTCAGGTATGTGACCCTATTCATCAAAACTTAATCGAATAGACGCAACCTCTTATTCAACGAATAGAATCCTATAAGGCTACCACTAATGAACAACTGCTTGAAATTAACTTGTTAAAAGAAAAGCTAGATGTTCAAACGCGAATAACTGAAAAGTACAAGTCCGATAATGCTAATCTAAAAGAAAAATGCACAAATCTTTCAATAGCACCTAAGGACTTAAGGGCCAAGATATCTGAATTGAATCTAAAACTTGATCAGTGTGAGAGTGAGAAAGCAGAGATTATTTATCAATGCTCCTCTCTCCAAATCCAACACAAAGAGTTTGTTTCGAAAATAACTGATCTTGAAACCAAACTTCACAAAAGAGGTCAAACTGATCAGACAATTCACATGAACAAACCCAAGGAATTCACGTACTTTAACAAGGAATGGGGAATTAGGTACGATAACCCTCAATACTTGAAAAAGATTTTATCAATGAGACCTACTCTTTATCACTTTAGTTTTCTTGGTCTCGAAAAGGAGTATCCTCAATACAAAATCAAGTGGATTGGTCCTCTTGAAAAGGAAAAGGAAGAGGAAACTTAGGAATACAAACGCGCACACACCACTAAAATGCAATTACCTTTTGCATATGAACGTCTCAACTATTCCTACAAAAAGAACAAATCCAAGTATCTTTCGAATGACTACTTTGAGGACTATAAGGTTGTTGAGCCCAAGGATTCCTCCAAAAAGGATGAGGTCCCAGCACCTGAACCCAAAACTGAGACGGATGAGTTTAAACTCTATGTTCCTCCTCTCATTTTGGAAGCTAAAATAGTCGAGTTAGATGAGACACTCGAAAAGGAAAGGACAGTTTTTCAAAAGGAAAATCAAGTGTTTTTAAATGAACTTGAGAAACTCAAATCCTCCAAAATTGAATCTGTGTCGGATGAGGGACAGGAAATCCTTCGGAATGAAATCGATCGACTCACATCAAAACTGTCTGCTTTGACAACAGAAGTGATGCAAGAGCAAGTGAGCAAGTTTCATCTTCAAGAGAAACTTGATCAACTTCTAAACGAAAAGATGATTTCACCCGAACCTTCCTCACACTCTTCCGATACATCTTCGTGCAAAGCGTTTATTGGAAAAACTTTTTCACGAAAAGGAAAAGAGTCTCAAGCTGACTGTGTTAAAAAGGATCTCAACTCTGACTTTCAAAAAGCTTCTGCACCTGATTCTTTCAAAAACACATACACGAAGTGTTCCTCTCCTCCCTAAACCAATCCTAGTCCATCGATTCCTGATATTGATTTTTCTGCATTCATGAATTCCGATGGTAGTTCAGAGGAAGAGTTTCCTAAGTTTGAGTTTGACAAACCTCTTCCGAATCACACCGACTTTCTTTCCAAAGTTGTAAATCGTTTGGTCAATTTTCTTAAAGGCGAGAGTTCTTCAAAACTCAAGACCATGGCTGTGAACAAAGTTTCCAAAACTGATTCTCGTACACAAAACCATTCACAGCCACAGCAAAAGACCGATCGGTCAAATGATAGAAATCATGTCTACTCAAACTTTGCTGACCATGCCGTTAATGATTTTTCAGATAAAAATGGTCGGGCTAAACAAGGCAAACAAAAGTGGTTAGCCAAAGGATCTATCAAGAACAAGTCGGAATCGAAGTCATTTAATTCTGCTTTTAATTCTAGGAAGAACATGAATGATTGTGGTTTGAATCATTCGGATATTTTTGTTGAACAAAGTGTTAATTTTCCAATTAGACTTTATTCAATTCAGCATTTGATTCAATTATCCCATGATTGTTTGTGTTGTTCTAACTGTGGATTGAATGACTTTGACGATAATAGATATGCATCTGATTGGTTTGGTTCTTATCATGTTTATAATTCTAAACCTAAATGCAGATCCCGTAAGACCAAAAGGAAACCCATTTCAAAAAGGGTTCCCCAGTCATAAGTTAAACCTAATCCCAAAAGGAAACCCACTTCAAAACGGGTTCCTCAGTCAGGTGTTAAACCTAACCCTCCAGGACCTATTTTCAAATGGGTACCTAACAATCGTTAATCTTGTTTTTGCAGGATGGTCATGTGTGGTACTTAGACTCAGGATGCTCCAAACACATGATCGGAAGGAGGGAGCTGCTCACGAACTTCACAGAAAAATACTGCGGAGACGTGAGGTTTGGGAATGATGACAAGGCGTCGATTATGGGCTACGGTGAAATTGTCCAAGATAAGATCACGATCAAGAGGGTATCATACGTCGCGGGATTGGGACACAATCTGTTCAGCAATGGCCAGCTCTGCTATCTAGAGGTCAACTTCAAAGCTAAACGGTGTAGCGTCCGCACTGAAGACGGAAAGGAGCTGCTTGTTGGAACTCGGAAGACCAACCTCTACACCATCGACCTCTCTGCTATGAAGACCGATGATTCAGTTTGCCTAATCTCGAAGGCCAACTCTCAACAAGCGTGGATATGGCATCGACGACTCTCGCACCTCAACTTCAAGAATATCAACAAGCTGGTGCTAGGCGGACACATGAAAAGCATGCACGATCTCAAGTTTGAAAAGGACAAACTCTGTGGGGCATGCGAGATGGAAAAAATGAAGCGAGCAACCCACAAGCCGAAGGTCGCTCCGAGTACGTCCCGGTCCGTCTAACTCATCCATATGGATTTGTACGGACCGATGCGTGTTCAAAGTATCAACAAGAAGAAGTACGTCCTGGTGATGGTCGACGATTTCTCACGATACATATGGGTGAAGTTCTTGCACTCTAAAAATGAAACACCGGAACTCATCATCACCCATCTGAAGACCATTAAACCGAACCTCCGACAGCAAGTTCAGACAATCTGGACGGACAACGGGACGGAGTTTAAGAACTAGACGGTGAATGAATACCTGTCATCCGTCGATATTTTGCAAAACTTTTCTGCCGCACGGACTCCTCAGCAAAATAGAGTGGTAGAACGGCGGAACCGTATCCTAGTCGAGGCTGCTAGCACGATGCTGTCACAATCAAAGCTGCCACTCTTTTCTCTGGGCTGAAGTGGTTGCAACTGCCTATTACACGCAAAACCGCTCCATCATCAACAAGCGGTTCAACAAAATTTCGTACGAGATCATCAACAATCGCATCCCGAATATCAAGTACTTCCACGCATTCGGATGCACGTGCTACGTCTTAAACGACAAGGATGACCTCGGGAAGTTTAGTCTGAAGGAAGACGAAGGAGTATTCATCGGATACTCGATGCAGGCTAAGGCTTATCGTGTTTACAACAAACGGACCAAATCCGTCGCCGAAAGCGTAAACGTGACCTTTGATGAAGCCGCAGATTTGGATTCTGAACAAATCAGTTCAGACCCCGCTTTAACTGGCGTGTTAGCTTCCAAACTTTCACGTTCGGGATCTACACAAACCCCAGTAAATCCAAATCATGCATCTACATCAAAATCACATCTTTCTGATTTAGATTTACTTTTCCAGCATTTTTACGATGAATTTTTAACTTGCCTAACCCTCGTGTATTTGTGCAACCTAGAACTGAAGCTGCTCAAATCGAGAACTCGGCGAATCTCTCCGTTCCGCCGCCATCGACGAGCACTCCAGCCATTACACTGGAATCCCCTCAGAGCTCAACAGACACAACGACTGATACGGCTAATCCCTCGGAGGAACCTGTGCCAATCCCGGAGATCGCTCCTAAAGATTCGTCCTCAACAACACTCAAGGACCAACCTCTGAATTCCCAGAACTAGAAGTTGCTCAACCATCGACGAATCCTGCTACGTCTCCTCCAAGGAATCGACCGTCGTCACTTTAAGCAGTTCAAGATCTTCCCACCGGTGGGTATGTGGATCTGGACACCTCTCACGCGACTCAACAACCACTTCCACACACCACTAAATGGACTAAGGCTCACCCTCTATACCAGATCATAGGCGATCCTTCTACTCCGGTTCGTACGCGAGGTGCATCGGCCAACTTCTGCTTGTTCTCCGGCTTTCTCAGCAAGATCGAGCCAACAACCGTCTCTGAAGCACTCGAAGATCTGGACTGGGTCATGGAAATGTAGAAGGAACTCAACCAATTTAAGGCCCTCAAGGTATGGCGACTCGTCCCACGTCCAACTCACAAGACGATCATCGACACGAAGTGGATCTTCAAGAACAAGAAAGATGAAGATGGTGTCGTGATTCGCAACAAGGCGCACCTCGTGGCCAAAGGATACCGCCAGCAAAATGGTATTGACTACGATGAGACATACGCTCTGGTAGCCAGAATCGAGGCGATTCGAATGTTCCTTGCATACGCCACGCACAAGAATTTCACGGTCTTCCAGATGGATGTCAAGACCGCTTTCCTCAACGGCGTCATCAAGGAAGAAGTATACGTATCGCAACCAGACGGGTTCATAGACAAAAAAAGCCTAATCACGTTTACATTCTCGACAAGGCTTTATACGGTTTGAAGCAAGCTCAACGCGCCTGGTATGACGCTCTGTCTAAATTTTTAATAAAACTGGGTTTTTCAAAAGGTAAAATCGAGACAACCCTGTTTATTAAAAATGAAAAAGGTCACATTATTTTAGTCCAAGTCTATGTAGATGACATCATTTTCGGTTCAACTAATCCTCAATATTGTAAGAACTTCTCTGTCCTCATGGGAGAATTGTTAGGGATAAAATCGTGTTGAATAGAAGTTCAAGGGCTTAATATGTAAAAGGTGTATTATGGGCTTAAATGTGTAAACGGGCCATGGGCTTGGTAGTTTAGGCCCTAAGTATATAAAGCTTTGTTAGCCTTAGAAAAATAGGCAAGTTGTCATATTTTACTTTCACACGTATTGTAATTCTCTCTGATTATTGAAAGTGAATTGGATTACCAGTTGAAATCATTCTGACTGTTTCTACTTGTTGATTTCTACTGTTTGTATGCACTAATCTGGAACTCACAATTGGTATCAGAGCATACGGACGATTCGATTCAAGTTGATTCAAAGTTTTCTGGTAAGAATTTTTTTGTTTCTCGACTGTGTTCTTGATCATTATCTCATATTTTGATTCTGGTGAAATTACTTGTATTCGTTTATTACATTCGATTCATATCATTATTAAAAACGGTTCTGCAAGTTTTCGTCTCCTAATTCGATCATCTGGTCAGTTTCTAAGCAAAATCAAGTGTTTGATTTTTGGTCTCTGTTCATATCAAAGATCAAAAAATTTCGTCAAAATTGTGTTATTTTGCTTTAGAATCGATTTAGGTAATGTTATTTTGTTGTTTTTGGAAGGTTCCTAACTTTTCAGGAAGATTCCCATCAACCCTAATCGAATTCCTATCGAATTGGAAACCACAACCGCAGTTTTCGGACAACAGCAGCAGTTTCCGAAACTTCCTTATTTCTTTCCGGGCAAGTTCTCTTTTTCGTTACTTTCCGGACAAAACTCATCCGGTAACCTAAAGTTTCCGGTAAATTCCATTTACCCGGACAACTCAAAGTTTCCGGTTAATTTTGTTTCCGGGTAACCCATACTATCCGGTAAATCGTCCGGTAAGTCACACTATCCGGATCCATCTATCATCCGGTAAGTTTATTCATTCGGAAACCTCAGCTATCCGGTAAGTCCTTCAAATTTCATTCGGTAACTTCCATTTTATCCGGTAAGTCATTTCTATCCGGTAAACTTAGTTCTTTCGGTAACTTTCTGTTATCCGGAAACTTGAGTTTATCCGGACACTTCTGATTACCCGGACACTTCTGCTATCTGAACAATTTCACACACATCTGATCCGAACACTTCCAGATCAGACACTTTTTCATCCGGATTCCTATCCGGTAAGTTCTGATTAGCTAGTTTCTGACCTGTTTAGCCTATATCACTCTTAGAACCTGCGTTAGGACATCACTCTTAGTGCCTTGCGTTAGGAAACCACTTTGAATCGAACAATCGTCTGACGATCACATTAGTGCAATCATCAAAGATGTCTTCTCGAGACGCACTTGTTGTCGGCAACCGACTCCAAGCCGCCGACCCTTTATCAGGGAGAATACAGCCAATGGCGGGACAGATTCATGATATTCATCAAGTCGAAGGATAATTTTGACTTCATCTAGCGCGCTCTAACTAATGGCCCACAACCTAAACCCATGAAGACTATACCAGCACCAGCTACAGGTGGTCAAGATCGTTATGAGGAGAAGCCATACTCGGAGATGAGCGCGGACGAAAAGAGCATGCATGATGGTGAAAAGCATGCCAAGAGGTATCTTGTTCAGGCTCTACCGAATCCGATCTACCCAGCCATAGATAGCTACAAGGACATAGCAAAGGGCACGTGGGATCAGGTGGAGAAAATGATGAGTGGGAGCAGAGTCGACAACCAATTAAAGATCAACAGCTGCATCACAAAGTTTGACAGCTTCAAGCAACGCGCCGACGAATCACTCTCCCAGACTTATGAACGTTTCTGTCTCCTACTGAACGAGTTCCACAAGAATAAAATCAATCGTTCAAAAACGGAGAATGCACTCAAATTCTTGAACAACCTCCTTCCTGAATGGAAAGTGTTTGCTTCTCATGTCAAACACAATCACTTGATGGAGGACGTTCCAATTCACGAACTCTATGAGATGCTTCTCCAGGACGAAGATGAAGTGATGGAGATTCTGAGCAACAAGAAGTCCGCTCCCAAGTCACCTTCTGACCCACTAGCTCTTGTTTCTTCAAAACGAGGCAAATCCTCCAGCCGTCGTTCCAAACGTGCCAAAGAGCCAAGTGAATCTGAGCCAGAATCTGAGGAAGAAGAGGACAGTGATTCTGAGCCTGAATTGACTACTGTGAAGAAAGCAATGGCTCTGCTCTTCAGATCCTTCCAGCAGCAGAAGTTCTTCAAGAAGCCTACATCCAATAATCAACGCTACTCCACTTCCTTCAATAAGCGCCATGATTATCAGGATAAATACGAAGGCAAGAATAAGGCAGATGAGCACAAGCAGCCTGATAAGAAGGAGAAGACTGAGAAAGAAGACCGCAAACCCGAAACGAAGAAGAAAGACGAACCTGTCACATGCTACAAATGCAGGAAGCTAGGTCATTTTGCAAAGGATTGTAGGAAGCCTGTTGTGAAGAACGCACACTACTACAAGGCAAAGCTCGCACTGGCAGAACAAAAGGAAGCAGGTGAAGCTCTATTTGTTGAAGATGACCACTGGCTGGGTCGTTTTGATGATGAAAGCGAGTCTGAAGATGCTGATGCTTTCATGGGCTACCACTCTCCTCCGGAAGAACAGGCAAAGTTGTGTCAGGTATGTGATCCTATCAATCAAGGCTTAATCAAACAGTTTGAACCTATTGTTGCACGAACAGATTCCTATAAGGCCACCATTAATGAACAACTACTTGAAATCAAATCATTAACTGAAAAGCTAGATGTTCAAAAACGAATAACTGAAAAGTATAAGTCTAAAAATGCTAAGTTAAATGAAAAATGTACAAATCTTTCAATAGCACCTAAGGACTTAAGGGCCAAAATATTTGAACTGAATTCACAGTTGGATCAGTGTAAGAATGAGAACACAGAGATTGTTTATCAATGCTCTTCTCTTCAAATTCAGCATAAGGAAATGGTTTCCAAAATAACAGATCTGGAAACCAAACTCCACAAAAGAGGTCAAACACACCAGACTATTCACATGAATAAACCCAAGGAATTCACATACTTCAACAAGGAATGGGGAATCGGATACGACAACCCTCAGTACTTGAAAAAGGGTATAGCTAAAACACCGATACTTTATCACTTTAATTGTCTCGGTGTAGCTAAGAAGTATCTTGAATACCAAATCAAATAGACTGGTCCTCTTGAACCAGAGAAAGAAGAGGAAACTGAGGAATACAAGCGCCAACACACCACCAAAATGCAACTTCGTTTTTGCTCCGAGCCTATGAACTGGTCGTACAAGAAAAATCCTAAGAAATACCTTTCGAATGACTACTTTGATATCTATAAGGTTGCGACGCTCAATGACCTGAACCCAAAACTGAGACGGACGAGTTTAAACCCTATGTCCCGCCTCTCATTTTGGAAGCAAAAATAGTCGAATTAGAGGAGTCACTCGAGAAGGAAAGATCATGTTTTCATAAGGAAAAACAAGCGCTCGTAACCGAACTTGAGGCACTTAAATCCGTTAAAACCGAGTTTGTGTCGGATGAAGGACAGGAAATCCTTCGGAACGAAATCGATCGGCTCACATCAAAGCTGTCTGCTTTGGCGACAGAAGCGATGAAGGAGAATGTGAGAAATGGTCAACTTCAAGAGAAGATTGACCTACTCCAAGAAGAAAAGACGATTTCACCCGAATCTTCCTCGGACTCATCTGACACATCCTCGTGCAAAGCTTTCATTGGCAAAACATCTTCTTTAAACGGTAAAGGGTCTCAAGATGAGTGTGTTTTAAAGAATCTGAACTCTGACTTTTTCTTAGCTTCCGCACCAGATTCACCTAAGCACACCGACACAAAGTGTTCCTCACCTCCCTCGACCAATCCAAGTCCATTGATTCCGGATATAGATTTTTCAAAATTTATGAATTCCGAGGGTGGTTCTGATGAAGAGTTTGAATCGTTCCCATTCGACAAACCTCTTCCAAGTCATACCGACTTTCTTTCGCCAGCGGTAAATCGACCGGTCAATTTTCAAAAAGGCGAATGTTCCACAAAACCAACGACCCCGGCTGTGATCAAGGTTTCTAAAACTGATTCTTGTTCTAAAAAACAATCACAACCGAGGCAAATGACCGGTCGATCGACTGATAAACGTCTTGTCTACTCAACCTCTGCTGACCATACTGTTAATGCTGTTATAGAGAAAAATGGTCGGGCTAAACAAGACAAACCAAAGTGGGTAGGCAAGGAATCTATCGAGAACAATGTTGCGTCGAAGTCATTTAATACCGCCTTTTATCCTAGAATTAACAAGAATGATTGTGCTTTGAATCATAAGAATGATTTTGTTGAACAATATATTAAATTTCCGATTAAACTTTATTCTATTCAGCAATTGATTCAATTATCACATGATTACTTGTGTTGTACTAGTTGTGGTTGGAATGCCTTTGATGACATCAGAAATTCAACTGATTGGTTTGGTTCTTATCATGTCTATAATTCTGAACCTAAACGAAAACCCCGTAAAAACAAAAAGAAACCCATTTCAAAACGGGTTCCTCAAACAGAGGTTAAACCTACACCCAAGAGGAAACCTGCTTCAAAACAGGTTCCTCAACCAGGTGTCAAACCTAACCCTCCAGGACCCATTTTCAAATGGGTACCTAAAGTCCTTTAATCTCGTTTTTGTAGGATGGTCATGTGTGGTACTTAGATTATGGATGCTCCAAGCACATGACCGGGAGGAGGGAGCTGCTCACGAACTACAAAGAAAAGTATTGCGGAGACGTGAAATTCGGAAACGATGACAAGGCACCGATATTGGGCTACGGCGACATTGTCCAAGATCAGATCACCATAAAGAAAGTCTCATACGTCGTGGAATTGGGACACAAACTGTTCAGCATCGGCCAATTCTGCGACAAAGATCTCGAGGTCAGATTCAAAGCCAAAAGGTGTAGCGTCCGCACTGACGACGGAACCGAACTGCTGGTTGGAACGCGAAAGACCAACCTCTACACCATCGACCTCTCAGCCCTGAAGACCGATGACTCTGTCTGCCTGATGTCAATGGCCAATTCGCAGCAAGCGTGGATTTGGCACCGATGTCTCTCGCACCTGAACTTCAAGAGTATCAACAAGCTGGTGCTCGACGGACACGTGAAAGGCATGCCCGAACTTCAATTCGTGAAGGACCTACTCTGCGGGGCATACGAAATGGGAAAGATAAAGCGAGTGACACACAAGCCGAAGGCTGCTCTGAGCACGTCCCGGTCCCTCGAACTTATCCATATGGATTTGTGTGGACCGATGCGTGTTCAAAGCATCAACAAACGAAAGTACATCCTGGTCATGGTGGATGACTTCTCACGCTACACCTGGGTAAAGTTCCTACGCTCAAAGGACGAAACCCCGGAGCTGATTATCAACCACTTGAAGACTATCTAACTGAACCTTTGACAGCAAGTTCAGACCATCAGGACCGACAACGGGACAGAATTTAAAAATCAAACGATGAACGAATACCTGACATCAGTCGGTATCTCGTAAACCTTATCGGCCGCACGCACTCCTCAACAAAACGGAGTGGTGGAAAGACGCAACCGTACCCAAGTTGAAGCCGCTCGCACGATGCTGTCACAGTCAAAGCTGCCTCTATTTCTATGGGCTGAAGCGGTGTCAACTGCATGCTACACGCAAAACCTCTCCATCATCAACAAGCGGTTCAACAAGACGCCGTACGAGATCATCAACAACCGCATCCCGAACATCAAGTACTTCCACGCGTTCGGATGAACGTGCTACGTTCTCAATGACAATGATGATCTCGGAAAATTCAGTCCGAAGGTAGACGAAGGAGTTTTCATAGGATACTCCATGCAGGCTAAGACGTATCGCGTTTACAACAAACGGACCAAAACCGTTACTGAGAGTGTAAACGTGACATTCGACGAAGCCGCAGATATGGCTTCTGAACAAATCAGTTCAGAACCCGGTTTAACTGGCGTGCTAGCTTCTGAACTTTCACGTTCGGGATCTGCACAAACAACAGTAAATCCAAATCATGCATCTACGTCGAATGCTCAACTTACTGATTTTGATTTACTGTTTCAATACTTCTATGATGATTGTCTCTGCGCAAACAAGGATTGAAGCTGCTCAAATCGAAGACTCGACGAATCTTTCTGGTCCGCCGCCTTCAACCAGCACTCCAACGATCACTCTGGAGACATCTCAGCCCTCATCGTCATCATTAACTGATACAACCATCTCCTCAGAGGAACCAGTACAAAACCCGAAGATCGCTCCTGAAGATTCATCCTCAACTACTCTCATTGATCAACCTCTGCCTTCACCGAAACTAGAAGTTTCTCAACCTTCGACGAATCCTCCCAAATCTCCTCCAAGAAACCAACCTGCTACACTTGAAGTTGTTCAAGACCTTGCAACTGATGAATACGTAGATACGGTGATCGACACAAAATGGATCTTCAAGAACAAGAAGTACGAGGATGGCATCATCGTACGGAAAAAGGCGCGTCTCGTGGCCAAGGGATACCGCCAACAAGAAGGGATAGACTACGACTAGACATACGCTCTGGTTGCAAGAATCGAAGCAATATGTATGTTCCTTGCATACGCCGTGCACAAAAACTTCACGGTCTTCCAAATGGATGTGAAGACCGCATTCCTCAACGGCGAGATCAAGGAAGAGGTATATGTATCGCAACCGGACGGGTTCGTGGACGAAAAGAAGCCTAATCATGTCTACATTCTAGACAAGGCGCTATACGGTTTGAAGCAAGCTCCACGAGCCTGGTATGATACCTTGTCTAAGTTTTTAATAAAATCGGGATTTTCAAGAGGTAAAATCGATACAACCCTCTTTATTAAAAACGAAAAATGTGACATAGTGTTAGTTCAAGTGTATGTTGATGAGATAATCTTTGGTTCTACTAACCCGCTGTACTGTAAGAACTTTGCCACTCTAATGGGACAATATTTTAAAATGAGTATATTGTGTGAGATGAATTTTTTCCTCGGTCTTCAAGTTAAACAACTGTCGACCGGGATATTCATAAATCAGGCTAAGTACATCCGGGATATTCTTCGGAAATTCCATATGGAACAATCCTCACCAATGAAAACTCCCATGGCACCGGGTACAAAGCTACACGCCGATCCTAACGGAAAGGATGTGGACACAAAAACGTACCGGGGAATGATCGGTTCTTTAATGTATCTAACAGCTAGTAGACCGGATATCATGTTTTCGACATTTCTTTGCGCCCGGTTTCAGTCAAAACCTAAGGAGTCTCATTTAATAGGTGTTAAACGAATATTTCGTTATTTGAGAGGTACTGCTGATTTTGGCTTGTGGTACCCGAAAGAGACAGGTTTTGAGCTTTTGGCATATTCTTATGCGGACCACGCGGGCAGCATGATGGATCGAAAGAGCATATCGGGACATGTGCAGTTCTTGGGCGACAGTCTGGTGAGTTGGGCATCCAAGAAGCAGCAGTGCGTCTCTACGTCGACTGTCGAGGCGGAATACGTGGCCGCCGCAAGCTGCTGTTCACAAGTTATATGGATGCGCACGCAACTCAAGGATTATGGTTTCACATACACCAAGGTGCCCATCTACTGCGACTCAAAGAGCGCCATTGCCATATCCAGCAATCCGATCCAGCATACAAAGACGAAGCACATAGACGTTCGGTACCATTTTATCAAGGATCACGTCGAAAGAGGTACAGTTGAACTCTACTTTGTGAATACAGAACATCAGTTAGCATACATGTTTACAAAACCCCTGGACGAAAAACGCTTTAATTATCTAGTGTCCAGGTTAGGTATGATAAATCTGAAGACTTGACTTGATTGTGCGCCCGTTACAAGACTTCCTTTGCAGCTTAGTCTGCTCATAGTTGAAGAGAGTTCCATAAAGAACAGTGAGAGGCATATGATCAAGATCCTTGGTAGTCTTTATACACGTACAGATATTTTCCCAAAAATTAGGAAGACAGTTCATAAACTTGCATAGGACTTCCTCATTGTCATACACTCTACCTAACAACTTTAAGTCATTAAGAAGATTGTTAAAGCGGTTATAGTAGTTGGATAGAGATTCTCCTTTGTTATAAGAGAAGAGTTCATATTTTCTAACAAGAGCAATCTTTTTGCTCTTTTTAACTTCATTTGTACCTTTGTACAAAACACACAGAGTTGGACCACATCTCTTTGGCAGTAGAGAAATTTACCAGAGAGTGGTACACTTCATTAGGAAGAGAGAGAGCAATGATAGTTCTGACTTTATAATCAAGAGACACGAGACGTTTTTCTTCATCAGTATATTTCTTGAGATTCTTAAGAATATAACGACCAGTTACAATAGATTTTTCTTCATTAGAGGAATCATCAGAATCAACTTTTTCAGCACTTTCTTTGCCGGAATTTTGAGTTTCATGGCGAGCCCAAACGCTAGGGACAATGGGTCCCTCGCTAAGAATGGTTGGATATATGTTATCCACTCCTTCCATGAAAAGCATCATCCGACTTTTCCACAAAGAGAAGTTGTTGGGGTTAAACTTAGAAGGTTTGGCTATAGAGCCATTTTAAGAAAAAGTGTTTTGAGAGAAAGCTTCATTGTTGGAGGAAGAAGTAGCCATTGCAGATCAAGTTTAATTAAGATTAAACTTTCTGCTCTAATACCACTTGTTAGTCCCAGATGTCTAATAAGAACATGAACAAGTATTGTAGAAGGAGGGGGGGGTTGAATACAGTACACAATTTTTTCACTTTAATAAATTCTTTTATTGATATATCAAATCAAGAATTATACATAGAACGCTTAGATTGTTGCGGAAAGAACAGATGAAATCTATTCTAACAATCTTCACAAAGCAATACTGAAAACTAAACAACTTCTAAAACACAAATATTGAAAGCTATAAAGTTCAAGGAGAGAAAGGAGCAAAGTGTCTTGAGCACAGATTAATCTTCAAGAGTTCTCTTCTGCTTGGAGAAGTCTTCATCTTTATATAGTGCCATGAGCATTTGATGCATGGGACACTTGTCACTTTGTCATTTGAAGGTCAGGTTTGACTCTCAAAAGTTGAGGTGTCTTTTCCTATGATGATAAAAAGGTTTAATGGTGACAATATCTAAGAATGGGAAAAAGGACATATGAACCTTTTTCCTCCATACCCAGGCATTTTTTTATGAGAAATCTTTTTAGCCAAGACACAAGGGAGGATCCTCTTATTTGAGGATCCCACCGATTTGTCATGGACAAAGTAGGTAAGTGTCTTCTTAGGAAGGAGTCATGGAGAATCCTCCTATTTTGAGGATCCCACCGATTTGTCATGGACAAAATCGGTGAGATGTCAAATGTTACCTCTTATGATGAAAATCTTCTTGGCAAGGAGATAAGGGAGGATTCTCCTGTTTGAGGATCTCACCGATTTTCATGGAGAAAATCGGTGAGACAACTTAGTTTGGGTTGAGAAGTCCATCTTCAATCTACATTGGTAGATTTACTTCTTCTTGATTTCGGAAGATCTTTGACTTCACCGAACTTTGACAGTATGACTAAGCTATTACAAAGAACCTAAAATTTCTCTAAGTATAAAAGATGTTTTTCAAAGAATGTAAAGAGATCAGGAGGTCATCTTCAAATCTTTGATGACCCAACACTACCGGCTTCTACAATCGTGGCAAACCGGGTTACGTATGTCGCATTCGCAAATCTCTTTACGGGCTCAAACAAGCCCCAAAGGCTTAGTACCAAAGATTTGCCAACTTTATTTTGCAAGTTGGATTCCAATGTAGTAAAAGAAAAATATCTTTATTCATCTACCATCATGGCAAGGACATAGCTTATTTGCTATTATATGTACATGATATCGTACTAACCGCATCCTCCGAACGTCTTAAATCCACCATTATCTTAATGCCTAGCAAGGATTTTGCCATGATAGATCTTGATAACCTAAGTTTTTCTTGGGTATCTCGGTCACCCGCACATCTAACCGTATGTTTCTTTCCCAAAAGAAATATGCGATGGATATTCTTTCCAGGGCCAATATGACAAGCTGCAAACCCATGCCTACTCTTGTTGACTCTCGGTCCAAACTCAGCGCGCACGACGGAACCCCATTCGAGGATCTGACCCTCTTCTGTAGCCTTGCCAGGTGATTGGAATACCTTACCTTCACACGGCCAAATATAGCCTATGCGTTCCAACAAGTATGTATGTTCATGCATGCCCCACGGGAACCTCACTTTGCAGCCCTCAAACGAATCATTGGGTATCTTAAGGGGACTCTCAATTACGAGCTTCATTTATACCCGTGTGCACCGATACATTCCACTGCCTATACGGACACCGATTAGGCCGGCTGCCCTAGCACCCGACGATCTACATTAGGGTAGTGTGTATTTCTGGGTGACGACCTCATTTCTTGGTCATCTAAACGTCAACCTATTGTCTCACGATCCAGTGACGAGGCCGAGTATCGAGGGGTCGCAAATGTTGTAGCCGAAACATGTTGGTTACGAACTCTCCTTCTTGAGCTCCAATGTCCCCCATGGAAAGCCACTATTGTCTACTGTGATAATGTCTCCGTTGTCTACATACCTCTCCGGCAACCCAGTTCAGCACCACCCCACCAAACACATTGAATGTGAACTTGATATTCATTTTGTTTGGGAAAAGGTTTCCATGGGACATGTTCGAGTCTTTCACGTCCATCACCCTACCAGTATCCGAACATTTTCACAAAAGGCCTCTCGCGACACTTATTTATGGACTTCAGATCCAGCTTGAGCGTTCATCCTTATCATCAAGTTCAAACTGTGGGGGCGTGTTAGAGAATATATTTCCTCAATATTCTCTGTAGATAAATTTAGATAATTATATGATTGTAATTGTCCCTTCCTTATAGATAGCTTTGTATTCATAGGCGTCATGTCTTCCCCGATTATGGGATTTTAAATCGCTATATATAGTCTCTATTGTTTGGAATGAAAGGCAAGCAATTATTCACAATTCAATTATCAAGAATATACAATGGTTGATTAGTCAATAAATACATATGAAACAAGTTTCATCAGAATAAGAAAATATATAAAACAATTTCATCAATGAAAAAATAAATGAAACAATTTCATTTTTACATAAAAAAATTATGAAACAGTTTCATCCAATTAAATAATTTGATGCAACAATTTCATTGAAATGAACTATTTGCATAAATTAGGATAATTTGCATTTGATTTTCTCTCTGTATATATTTATATATATATTATAGGAAAAATAATCATATAAAGGCATGTGACCCTCGATAACTTCCAAGGGAAATGCTCATGTAAACTCCCAAAAGGCCTGCAACCATCCCTTTTGGAAGTTTAGAATTTTTAAGAACAAAAAAAAACACCATGTCCATATTCCTATACCTTTCTGATAATGGTACCACCCATAATTCATGCATCAGAGTCTTTATTCACAACTCATCGATCTATCAACTATGGTACAACCTCCTACTGCATGCACACGTTATGATAGTTTCCAAACAGTTTTAACTTCTAAGAATCATCCAAGCTAGTGGGTGGGTGGAGTAATTGTCGATCTTTAACATACTCTGACAACCAAAGATTTGTCCCACCACAAATTCCTACACTTTATAATAACAAATCATGTATCCACTGCAGAGACACACTTAGCTTCACCTTTTTCAACTTTCCATTATAAAAATAACAAACAACACGAACTACTACTGTTTTTATGGTTTAAAATACCATATGGTCTGCCACTGTCACCTCTTTTCTTAAACACCATAGTTGGCATTCTTCACAAAATCCTCCTCATTGTCTGCTCCCCCAGAAGCTATCTAATAGCAGACCACAATGTTCATGAAGTGATCAAATGCAACAGACAGTTAACATTATTCTCTGACCATAATATTATTGTGGCATTTAGTCATTTTGATCATGTTAGGATCTTGGAGGCATAAGTTCTTGTTATTGACTCTTGTCACCTTTCTTGTTTTCTCTGAGGCAACATCAAGATTCCCAAAAGAGATAAGTTGGGAACAAATGCTGCCAAAGAAGCTTCCAACCCCATCTTCTGCTCCTTCTAGAGGCACCAATTCGGTAACGAGTTCTGAAACGACTATGGAAGCGAAGAAAAGTGTCACTTCTGGTGATGGGAAGGTTTAGTTTTAGGGTTTCATGCTGGAAATTATGAGGAATTTGACTTTGTTATTCTGCATGGATGTCCAAAGAAGGAAGGTGCAGATGATTTTTGTCAAGTATTTCTTGTTATATAATTGTAGATTAATCATTGTAAAGATATCTGGTGCATATTATGCTATTAACCATTAACAAGATCATCCTATCTCTGTATTTAGTCTTGATCTGCACCTTAATTTGATGATTCTAGAGGTAAACTTTCCAATCTACCATCTTTTGTAATGATAGTTGTTTTTTCTCCCTACTTAAATTTGAATACAATGGGAAATTTTTTATTTCTTTTTCCCTTCTCCCCTTCTGCTGGCCTTACCCAAGACTCCTTATTCTTTGGCTTAGGGGTTGTTTGACAGTTGCTGAATGGTTTGGTGCAACATGATTAAGTGGTTAGAATGATTACGAGACTCTTATAATATAATGCAAAATGAAATATGGTTGCCTGGTAATCGTTCAGAATGAAGTTAGGGCGTTGAATGGTTAAGGGAGGCCCTAGATACAAAATCATTCCGAAGTTTTTACAACCAATAAAAGGCGAATTTGTTTTTTGCCAAACAAGATTCACCTCTTAACGATTCAGAGGTTGCCTCTTAATGGAACTATTAAGAGGTAAACAAACAGCCCCTTAGTTGAAACGTTCTTGGTACTCTACACCTTATTCTTTGAATTTCTAGAAATTTTGACTTCTCAAGTTATACATACATGTTCCAAAATCCGTACACGTACGAATTCTTAGGACCAAGTTAGACAACCTAACAAGTTATTAGGACTGAAATCAGACAACCATCCTAATTAGGCATCATTTATATATAATAAAGCATGCACTTTTTGGGACTTTTACTTTATGTCACCAAAAATCATGTTTGATCTCCAAATGTGTTACAAAATAAGTTGTTAGGACAAAGTTTAAAAACCTAACAGGTTCTATAGTCGAATTAGGATAACCTAACACGACATAAAAAGTAAACTGGCTTGTTACCTTTCAAACATATATACAGGGCACTCTCAAAAGTTTCATGTAATAAAACTAATAGGACGATTTGTTTTTTATGGTTAGACTATATTTTACTCAATATCGTTGATAAAACTTGTAAGAACGCATAACTTTGTTCTAACAATTTTGATAGAATGTTGGTTTTAATTGGTCTATAAAGTTAATAAAACTGGGATCAAATATTCTATTAGGATGCATGTAGGTCATAAAAACCTATGTTAATGTTTTTCCTTATTTATACAGGCATGCACGCCAAACATATCATTAAAAAGAAAAAGTACACATGGTGGTAAACAAAGAAAAACACTGGAATATAATGGGAAATTGGGAATCATGAGACGGAATATAAATCAAAAGAAAACGACACCGTTAGTTATCTTTTCTCTAACCTTAGCTGGCCTCTATAAAGAGAAAAAAAACAGGCATACTAGATGTTAAAAGATGTGTTTAAAAATGAACAATCTTGACATTTATTATTTAGAAGGGTGTTAACTTGAAATGTTTAACATTTCAGGGTGTTATATGCAAAGGGTGAATTTCAGAGTTGGGCTAATATGGTAGATGTGTTTAAAGAGTTGGACTGCGCCTCACTATGGACAAGACATAAAGGGTAGCGGAGCTCTAATCTTAAACTGAAGGGGCTAAAGTGAAAGATTGGTGCTGCAGTATTTAAAGTGCAATCCTTCACACTTCTTCTCATTTGGAAATTCATTTTCTCACATTTACATAGTTTTTGCTCTCATCTTCTCTCTTTAGATTTCTTTCTCTAATATATTTCCAGAAGATTATATTAGGGTTAGAAGTTATTTTCTTTGTTCTTAGTTTTCCTTTATATGTAAATGAGAAAGTTCTTGTTATAATAAATTGTCTTATCATTTTCTATATGGTATCAGAGCTAAAGGCTCGATCCATTGCTTGTTCTATCTTCTAAAACCGAATCATATCTGTTGACTAATTTGTTGGTTGATTGTGTGCATATTTTCCTTACCAGAGTTACGTTGATAAAGCGTAACAAGGACGGTATTGTGAGCCACTATCTCAAACGATTAGATCTTGTTTTCTTCATACTTACATCGAGTATCTCACTGAGTACTGTTGCGATTCTCGTTTTTTCAGATCTGGTGAATAACATAGATCGAGTATATACTTCGCTCGCTCTGTTTTTTGGATCTTATCGTATGATCTGTTCCAGACGAACAAAGTTTCTTAAATCTTTGGTTATCTCTAGATCTGAATTTTTTTTGTAGTCTTGGTTTTAATCTAGTGTTATTATTGTATACTAAGATCTATTACTATTCTGCTGTTGTATGCTAGATTTGACGATTCTTCTAGACCTGAAGCTCTTCTTTGTAGATTTGGTTCAGATCTAAGTTTCTTTTGTTGTGTATTTGGTAAGATCGGACCTATCTCTTTGATCTGGAACGATTTCAGTTTGTGGATTAGTTGATCCTTAACAGATCATTTAGATTTATCACAGATCTGAAGTGTTTACCTGTTCACCTTCTTTTTCCTTCTGTAAAAACATTTTAGCTAAATATCTACACGAATCCGTCTTCTTGATCTGGAACGATTTTAGTTTGTGGATCCTTAACAGATCATTTAGATTTTTCGTAGATCTGAGGAGTTTACATGTTCAATATCAGTTCTTGAATGTCCTTGATTCCTAGCAGACAAGATAGAATCCACACCAGTTGACAGATTTTTCGTAGATCTGAGGAGTTTAAATACTTTTTAACTATTGTGGATGATTTTTCAAGATCAGTTTGGGTTTATCTCTTAAAGGGAAAGGATGAGGTTTATGACAATGTTGTCACTTTTTTCAATCTTATTCAAACTCAGTTTAACAAAACCATTAAAACTGTTAGAAGCGATAATGGAACTGAATTCTTAAATCACAAAGTTTCAAATTTCTTTAACTCTCATGGCATTATTCATCAAACGTCCTGTGTCTACACTCCACAACAGAATGGTGTTGTGGAACGTAAGCATAGGCATTTACTAAATGTTGCTAGGGCCTTAATGTTTCAGGTTGGGGTTCCATTGTATATGTGGTCTGAATGCATTCTCACGGCTACCTATCTTATAAATAGAACTTCATCCACTATTCTGAATGGTAAAAGTCCTTATGAAATTGTCTATGGTTTTCCTCCAGTTCTCACTCATTTAAGGAATTTTGGATGTTTGTGTTTTGCAGTCAAACAAAATAATTTTGATAAATTCAGCTCTAGGGCTGAAAAATGTGTTTTGCTTGGATATTCAAATTCCAAGAAAGGCTATAGACTGTATAGTCTAGATACTAAACAATATTTGGTTTCTAGAGATGTAACATTTTACGAAAACGTTTTTCCTTTCAAAATGAGTGACAATATGGAATCTTACTCTGAAAGTTTGAATACTTTAAATTTCTTTGATAATATCACTAGTTCTACTGATGTATTTCCTGAAAATCTGCCAAATGAGGAAACTAGGGATCGGTCTACAACGCAAGTAAATCATCCTGATTCCTTTGGTAGTCAAGATAACGGTGACAATCTGTCAACTGGTGTGGATTCTATCTTGTCTGCTAGGAATCAAGGACATTCAAGAACTGATATTGAACATGATACTCGTAATGTTGTAGACCCCCCTCCTGAGGGTCAAAGTCTGCAAAATCTAACTTGTAATTCACCTTCTTTGTCTCAGTCTATAAGACAGTCTAGTAGAGTTCCTCAGTTTCCTCGGAAATTTTATGATTTTGTAGTAGAAGGTAGGGTGAAATATGGGATTGAAAAAGTAGTGAATTACTCTCATCTCACAAAAGAAAATTTTTGTTTTGTGTCAAATCTAAATAAATCTATTGAACCAAGTAGTTTTTCTGAAGCTTGCAAAGATCCTAATTGGGTAATTGCAATGAATAATGAAATGGAGGCCCTTAATAGGAATGGTACTTGGGTTATAACTGAACTTCCACCGGGTAGAAAACCTATTGGGTGTAAATGGATATATAAAATTAAATATAAATCTACTGGTGAAATAGAGCGATACAAGGCTAGGTTAGTAGCCAAAGGCTATAGTCAAAGAGAAGGTCTTGATTATGAGGAAACCTTCTCTCCTGTTGTTAAAATGGTAACAATTAGGTGTGTTATAGCTTTGTCTGTTCAGTTTAATTGGCCTTTGCATCAGCTTGACGTAAACAATGCGTTTCTATATGGTGATTTGACGGAAGAGGTTTATATGACTCTTCCCGAATGATATTTTTCTAATGATGATAATCATGTTTGCAAACTTGTAAAATCTCTGTATGGTCTAAAACAGGCTCCTCGTCAGTGGTACGAGAAACTGTCAAATTGCTTATTTGATTTTGGTTTTAATCAAAACAGTAGTGATTATTCTCTATTCACTCTTAAATCTGCGAATACTTTTATTGTTTTACTTGTGTATGTAGATGACATAGTCATAACTGGAAATAATAATAGTGAGATTCACATAGTGAAAAAACATTTGCAAACGAATTTTATGATCAAAGATCTTGGAAATTTGCAACTCTTTTTAGGAATTGAAATTTTAAAATCTAAAGATGGGTTGTGTATGAGCCAAAGAAAGTATTGCTTGGAACTCTTGAATGATTTTGGATATTTAGGCTGTAAGCCTATCAATACTCCAATGGATATGAATTTAATAGTAACAGAGTCATCAGGTTCTTCTTCTGATCCTATATTAATTGATATATCTGGCTTTCAACGGTTAATTGGTCGGCTCATTTATTTGTTGGCTACTAGACCTGACATTGCGTTTGCAGTGCATTGTCTTAGTCAATTTATGCATGCGCCTCGACGTTCTCATCTGAATTTGGCTCTTAGAGTTCTGCGATATCTAAAAAGATCTCCAGGTAAAGGTGTTTTATTTTCTGTTTCGGATTGTTTCAAGTTATCAGCATACGTTGATGCAGATTGGGGTAAGTGTTTATCTACACGTAGATCTGTAACTGGGTATTGTTTATTTCTAGGAAATTGTCTTATTTCTTGGAAAAGTAAAAAGCAAACTGTTGTGTCTCGATCTTCAGCAGAATCTGAATATCGAGCCATGGCTTCAGCTACTTGTGAAATACTTTGGGTTCTAGAAATTTTGTCTAGTCTTAATGTCACAGATTTACTTCCTGTAAATATTTTGTGTGATAACAAATCTGCAATTCAGATTGCAAATAATCCAGTTTTTCATGAGAAAACAAAACATATAGAAATTGATGTTCACCAAGTTCGAAATAAAGTTACCAGTGGTGTACTAAAAACTGTTAAAGTTGAGTCTTTAGAAAATACAGCTGATATATTCACAAAGTCACTTTCTTTACATCAGCATGATTATTTGTGCAAGAAGTTGAGAATGGTAGACTTGTTCAAATGTCAAGATTGAGGCAGTGTGTTAAAAGATGTGTTTAAAAATGAACAATCTTGACATTTATTATTTAGAAGGGTGTTAACTTGAAATGTTTAACATTTCAGGGTGTTATATGCAAAGGGTGAATTTCAGAGTTGGGCTGATATGGTAGATGTGTTTAAAGAGTTGGACTGCGCCTCACTATGGACAAGACATAAAGGGTAGCGGAGCTCTAATCTTAAACTGAAGGGGCTAAAGTGAAAGATTGGTGTTGCAGTATTTAAAGTGCAATCCTTCACACTTCTTCTCATTCGGATATTCATTTTCTCACATTTACATAGTTTTTGCTCTCATATTCTCTCTTTAGATTTCTTTCTCTAATATCTTTCCAGAAGATTATATTAGGGTTAGAAGTTATTTTCTTTGTTCTTAGTTTTCTTTTATATGTAAATGAGAAAGTTCTTGTTATAATAAATCGTCTTATCATTTTATATACTAGAAAAATACAACAACGAAAAACAAAAAAAGAAAAAGATAGGAAAAGTGTAAGTCCGAAGCTGATCTGGGATACTTTTTGTGGATGAATTCTGGATTATTGTGTGTGACCGAGCCAACTTGTTCGCATCTGAAGTTAATTAACAGACAAACCAAATCCAAGACGCTTACCGTTTAAAGTACTTAACGGATGCCGGATCCTAGTTTAAGAGGATGATACGGTGATGGCAGGTCAAGGATCAGATTTGACACTACAATGAAATTTGGTTTATTTGACGCCTTAAGTGTAGAAGAATCCTAACATAATGTTTTATATATAGGACATAAAGTTTATAATACTAAACAATAAGTTTATAGTGCTTTTGGGCATTTTAACAAATTCATAAAAACACTTTTAAAATAAAATGTCGTATTTGCTATTTTATAGCTTTTTTTCGAGAAATATCCTATGAATGTTGTTGGCCGGAGAGTTTCTCCCTTTTCTTGTCGTGGGACTTTGTAATTCCTTATTTCTTTTCGCTCGCTCCTTGCTAGCTTGTTAATGCATTACCATTTCCAAAACAAAAAAATATCATATTAAAAGACATTTGTATGTAGGACACTTTTTCAAATAATGTCCGATCTATATATAAAATAGTTAATAGGACACTTTATTTTAAAAATGTTCATTGAGAACTTGTTAAAACGCCAAAATGTCTTATAAACTTATTGTAACATCTTTATAGTAGACATATAAAATGTTTATTATTTGCATGGTCATATAAAATTAAGTCATATGTAAAACATTCTATTAGGAGACTTGGACATTTTAGGCGATGATGAAAGACAGTGAAACCCCTATAAAATATTCTATTAGAACATTTTATCATATCTAGGTCGAAAAGAAATTAACTCTCATTGCCACTTATGGGTTAAGTTGCGGAGCATGCCGCATTGGGATTAAGAAAAAGATTATGAGTGTGATCGTACTTTCGGTAGCTATTTTTGTGGTAATAATACTAAAGGGATCATATGATTATTTATGATTTAAAATCTTCATTATCAATTCTCATAATGAACATAACAAGACGACCTTTTTTTCCACCATCAAGGTGCTTTTCATGATGGGTATTCATTAGGATTGCGTTGGAATGTGGAAAACTTATCATGTCCTTCTCATCAAGGGATGTATATAAGAAAAATACAATCGTATTTAAGGAGGATATTTGGTTTACAAATTTGGCTTATATAGGGATATTTTCTATCAGGAAATTGACTCAAATAGCCAAACGGTACAAGGAATGTGAGAAAATAGGCATTTTCTCTCCCGAGTTGCCAAAATAGCCCGTGGGTCCGTACTCCGACCCGACCCGATGAGTGCAGACAAAAGCATGAGTGTTTTCAGGTGGCAGGTCCGCACTCCGACCCGACCCGGTGAGTGCGGACCGCACTTGGCCACGTGTCAGCACCAGAGAAGTTGTCTGTCAACAGTAAAAAGCAGGAGTGTTTTCAGGTGGCAGGTCCACACTCGCACTCCTGCTATTGCCAGTGCGGACGTAAGGTACCAATTGTGAGTGCGGACCCGACATACTTCAGCAATTAAAACCCTTAAAACCCTACCTTTCAACCCCACTTTCTAATTTTTAAAACCCTTGTCCCTAGAACCGATTCCCCCCACCCCACACGCCACCCCTTCGGTTTCCTCTCCACGTGAAGTCAAAGCAAGGGAAAGACATGTTCCAAGCCCTCTAACATCCGCAATGCCCGAGGAGGTACGTTGTTATCACGCCAAAACCGTGGATTTTACTCGTTTTA
Source organism: Saussurea involucrata (assembly GCA_033807775.1). NCBI lineage: Eukaryota > Viridiplantae > Streptophyta > Magnoliopsida > Asterales > Asteraceae > Saussurea > Saussurea involucrata. The sequence continues at coordinate 48,581,199 of CM066317.1, read as the reverse complement.
GTTCCCAAAAAAAAACGATTTAGCACGCCGCACCCACACCCTAGTGTGAGTGCGGATGGGACCCGCCGCTTGCGGTTGCGGACCCGCTAGGGTTTGGTGCAGTTTCGTTGGTTTTTTGCGTTTTTGTTTCGTTTTCGTTCATGTAATTTTGTTTTGATGCTTGTAATTTATTTATGTATGTATTGTGTTCTTGTACTATGTATTGTGTTCTTGAAATACAAGGTTTTGGTTCCCATTATGGTTTTGTATCATGTATTGTGTTGTTGAAATTTATTTTTGATGATCATATTATTTAGTAATTTTTATCGTACTATGTATTGTTCTTATAAAAATTGCAATAGTTTATAAACTTTAAATTTCCATTTACATGTGTTAGAACATACAGATTTGGTCCCTAGACTTTGAAAAATTACGGTTTAGGTCCCTAAACTTTGAAAATTGACACTTTAGTTCCCTAAAGTTGGAATTTCGGCCAACTTTGCAAGCAAGTAGCCCCATCAATTTGTTTGCATACTTTTTGTTAGAATTTACAGATTTGGTCCCTAGAGTTTGAAAAATTACGGTTTAGGTCCCTAAACTTTGAAATTGACACTTTAGGTCCCTAAACTTGGAATTTCGGCCAACTTTGTAAGCAACTATCCCCATGAATTTTCTTGCATTTGTTCTGTTAGAATTTACATATTTGGTCCCTAGAGTTTGAAAAATTACGGTTTAGGTCCCTAAACTTTGAAAGTTGACACTTTAGGTCCCTAAATTTGGAATTTCGGCCAACTTTGTAAGCAAGTAGCCCCATCAATTTGTTTGAATCTGTTTTGTTATAATTTACAGATTTGGTCCCTAGAGTTTGAAAAATTACGGTTTAGGTCCCTAAACTTTGAAAATTGACACTTTAGGTCCCTAAACTTGGAATTTCGGCCAACTTTGTAAGCAACTAGCCCCAAGAATTTGTTTGCATCTGTTTTGTTGGAATTTAGATTTTGGTCCCTAGAGTTTGAAATATTACGGTTTAGGTCCCTAAAATTTGAAAATTGACACTTTAGGTCCCTAAACTTGGAATTTCGGCCAACTTTGTATGGAACTAGCCCCATGAATTTGTTTGCATCTCTTTTGTTAGAATTTACATATTTGGTCCCTAGATTTGAAAAATTACGGTTTAGGTCCCTAAACTTTGAAATTGACACTTCGGTCCCTAAACTTGGAATTTTGACCAACTTTCTAAGCAACTAGCCCCATGAATTTGATTCCATCTGTTTTGTTAGAACTTACAGACTTGGTACCTAGATTTTGAAAAGTTACGGTGTAGGTCCCTAAACTTTGAAAATTTACACTTTAGGTCCCTAAACTTGGAATTTCGGCCAACTTTGTAAGCAACTAGACCCATGAATTTGTTTGCATCTGTTTTGTTAGAATTTACAGATTTGGTTCCTAGAGTTTGAAAAATTACGGTTTAGGTCTCTAAACTTTGAAAGTTGACACTTTAGGTTCCTAAACTTTAAAATTTAATATACGCGGGATTTTTATAGGGCTTCTTTGACAGTGAAGTCAAAGCTTACCGTGCTGAAAGATATCAAAAAATATTTGACGCAGAGTAGGCTAGATATGTTCCGCACCACATGTTTTGGTGCTTGGTTGGATATGCAAGATTTTGCCATAGACCCTATGCTCTGTCATGTTCTTTTACAAAGGCAAGTAGTCCCCGAGAATAACCAGGGGAATGTGATGTTCTTCGAATGGAGAGGGCACATTCTTAGGTATGGTTCGGAGGAGTTCTTTCTTATCACATGACTCCTTTTTAGAGCAGAGTCGGCCCTCCTTGAAGTTAGCCGTGAGGGTTTTATTACCAGGATTTTTGGGGAGGGAAAAGTGACCCATAATGGTTTGTGATGCGTTTTCATCCTTCTCCCTCACGAGGAGAGACGGTATTACGGACGTGGATGTTGTCCGAGTGTCCTTGATGTTGATGGTGGAAATGTTCTTCCTTGGCCGGCAGCGTCATTTGCTTGTTTCGGTGACCGTCCTTAGCCTGATAGGGAATCTTCGGGCTTAGAACCGATTTCCTTGGGGCAGTCACCTCTGGTAGGCAACATTTAAGAAAATGAATGGTTGCATACAGCGTCGTATTAAAACGAAGTCGAAGATAACGATGACAACCTTTCTTCAAGCGTTCAAGGTTAGTTACCACAATATTAAATATTTCTATATTTGTTAATGAGTTTGCAGGCTTAACATTTTGTAATCCATAGGTATGGATTTTAGAGACTTTTCCTCATGGGGTTAACTATTTCAACCAGCGAGAAAGGCTTCCTAGGGGAATTCGTTGGGATATAAGAGGTGTCCTCATCCGCACCCATATTATGGATATATATGATGTGTCGACGGTAAGTATTTTCAAAAACTTGAAAATATTAATGAAGATAACCCCTTAAATTCTAATATTTCGTCAAATCTTAAATATATTATTCGGTTGACGACCCACGCGCAAGGCTTGTCGCGACACCTGCTGAGGAGGAAATGTGGTGGTATAGGGAAAGCCAAAGGTTTTTCTGTGGTGAAGGTGGTATAGCGAACCTACATTGGTCAAATCCACATCTGCAATTGCGAACCTACATTTGTTAGGCGAATCTTGTAGCCCTTTTCAGTCGATTCTGGCAGACCAAATCCACATTCGCAATTACGAACCTAGCTTTCCACATCCACAATTACAAACCTAGCTTTCCACATCCACAATTACGAACCTAGCTTTTCACATCCGCAATTACGAAAGTAGCTTTTCACATCTGCAAGTACGAACCTAGCTTTTCACATCCGCAATTGCGAACATACCTTTTCACATCCGCAATTACGAACCTAGCTTTTCACATCCGAAATACATACCCCGCACTAGATGAGTCGTAAAACACATAATCGGGAACATAGTATTCATTAACGTCTTCTTACATGGCATCGCCAAATCTTCCTGTCTGAAATATTAGGTGTTTATCTCAATTGCTTTCAGCCACTGCTAGAGAGTTATACGGTTAGTATGTATGTTTGTTTGGGTTTTGCTTGTGTCAATTCTTGTATAAGGCTAACTTTGTTAATTTTCATAAACAGATGCACATTCACAATTGTTCACCATGAAAGTCCAGCATCAAGGGTACTTCACGGAACCACCTAGAAGACATTACTTCTGTGGTCTAGAAATTTATGTTGATATGTTAGACGTGGATGATCTTTCCATGCAACTGCTTCAACATATCATGAAAGAGCTAGACTACGACGAACCAAAATATTATAAGTTGTATTTTAAAAGGCCAAATGCAGACTTGTTGACTGGACTGGTAGAATTGACTACCGATGAAGATGTAGCCAATATACGTCATTATGTTGACGGGCATACCGTGATTGAAGTGTACAGCGAGAAAGAGGAGCTTAGGACTTTCAGACTCATCTCACCAGAGCATATAAGAAGTCGGTGGGGATTGTCAAAAACCCAAGCATCGTGTAGACGAAGTTTGACATTTAAATAATTTTGTACTGTTCATGTGGACTGATGATTTGATGTTTTATCGCTCTATTAATTTGGGAAATCAATTAACGTATGTATTTTATACCCAACTTTTGCACTAGTATCAAAATAAAACTCATAAAAACCCAAAATCTATTATTCATGAGCAAAGTACGAAACAACAACATAGAAACCGCAAAGTACCAAACAACAACATAGAAACTCCAAATTACGAAACCAGCCACACTAGCACCACCTAAGGATAAAGTGCTTTGCATTGATCGATCCAGGTTTGCTTCTCAATTATCTTCGCTTGAAGAATTGCGAAGTCTTGTACAATCTTGCTGATTTCTAAGTTTTCTCGACGAATACGGAACTCCTTACCTTTTATTTCCATCTTCAACCTTTTTATCTCCTTTTCTTCCTCTTCAATCCTTTTCAGGTGTCCAATTTTTGGCCATCATTTGTTTCCACCTTTCAGTGAGTTCTTCGATCTCCGCTTCATTTTTTTCTATCGATTTTTTCATTCTCGACGGCATTGTTTGTGAAGACGGTGGGTTTGAAGATGATGCATTTTCAGCCATGTGTTTGGTGAAAGACGAGAGTATTATGATATAAAATTGTTGTATGGGTGTTGTGACTTTTAAGTTGGAATTAACATGGGTATTTATAGCCACAACATCGCAATTGCGAACCTAGCTTTTCACATCCGCAATTACGAACCAAAATTTGGTCAAGACAAAGCTACTACTTTTCAGGCGAATCTGGCAGTCTTTTTCAGGCGAATCTGACACCTTCCACTTTTCAAGCAAATCTTTTGACCAAATCCACATCCGCAATTACGAACCTATCTTTTCACATCCGCAATTACGAACCTAGGTTTTCACATCCGCAATTACGAACCTAGCTTTTCACGACTATAAGTAGGTGGTCTGATGAAGTAGTAATTCACAACTTGTTATCTATCCTTTCCTACTCTTTACACCGTTTACAAACATTCTCTACCTTTTCGTAACATTATGGCTGGAGGTTCACGCTCTAAGGCCATCCGTAGCCGGGAGCGGGCTCCTGCGACTTTGGCTGAGGTGACACCGCCGGGTTGGGCGGGTTCCGGTACACCATGAGCCGGGTTCGTGCGGGTTGGGCACCCCCGGGCTCCAACGGCTTCCCCAACCCGGGATACCTGCACCATTTAATTTTTTTTTTAATTTTTTTAAAATTTTTTTAAAATTTTTTTATAATAGATCCGTTTTTTAACGGCTATTTTTTTTCAATTTAAACACTATAAATCAACCTCAATCTCATATATTTTTCACACCAAAATTTAAACACTCACCTCAATCCTTAAATATTTTCTTTCATTTCTTTCAATTCGATATAAACTTTATGGATTCGCCACCCGGTTCATCGTCCGCTTCTTCATCATCCATTGACACCGACGAGGAATTCGGTCAACTATTTGATCGTTATGCAGATTTCTCGCGAGAAGCTGTAGCTAGACGGTATGGTAGCACCGCCTCATCGTCAAGAAGACCGAGGTCCGGGAACATAGATAGAGGTCGGGTAGATGCTAACGACCAACTTTTGCGGGACTACTTTGGCGAAAACCCGGTGTATAATCCGGATTTGTTTAGACGGCGGTTTAGGATGAGCAGGCAACCTTTGTAAAAGCGTTTACGTGCCCACATGATGCTAAACGAATAAAGTTCAAGGCCGCACAAGTATCGGCACGTAAAGATGTTGAACGAGCTTTTGGCGTGCTTAAACAACGTTGGCATATACTTAAGTACCCGGCACGCGGATGGCATAAGAATAAATTCGCGAATATTATGTACGCTTGTCTTATATTACACAATATGATACTCGAAGACGAAGGCCGTGGTAGCGGATGAAACACAAATCACTGAGGCACAATGCGCGACAAATGTTCGAGAAGTCAAAAACCGAGAGACTCATAATAACCTTCGGTCGGATTTGGTCGAACATATTTGGCGTATCCGACTTCCCAACAACGACGACGAGTAGACTTTTAATATTTTGTAAATTTGAATTTTATTTTGTAATTTTTCATTTTATTTTGTAATTTTTAATTTTATTTTGTAATTTTATTTTTATTTTTATGAATGTTATGATTTTTTATTAAAAAATTAGATGAGGTGGCATGTGGGTTCAAGAGGTTCAAAAGGTTGGGGTACGGGATTTGTGGGTTCAAAAAGGTTCAAGAGGGTTCAAAGTGGAAAGCTGATGTGGCGCTGATGTGGCGCAGAGGGTAAGAGGGTTGTGAACCCTGGGCTACGGATGGCCTAAGGGGAAAAGGGCAGCGAATGGGGCTGGCAATTCACGTTGTGTCGAAAACCAACCATTGAATGATGGAGCTTTTCGGAGTAACTGGAAGGTACCAGAAACAACGGATGAGTGGTCAAAGTTTAGGAGAACTGCGGCCGATTGGCGAGGAGAAAGAACAATGGGACGAGGCATGGGAGACATACTTCCATGATCATGGCTTCAATGAACCATCAATGTATCATTCTACCCAGCCGGAGGGTCTTCCAATGTCTTGAAAAATGCCCTTCAGATTGAGAGAGTTGATAGAATAGGCGAACGCAAATATCGAAAAGATAAAAGGGATGTGGCTACACAACAAGGAAATTCAGCAAGGCAAAGAGGAGTGTCTAGCGGAGAAGAAACAAGACCTGGCACAAAGGAAACGCGAGATTCGGGATCTGCAACGAGAGATTGAGGAAATAGAAGATGAAGTAAGAGAAATCAAATAAAGCTACACCGACATGGAGGACATGATCAGGGAAAAGACTGAGTGGATCATAAAAATTCAGGAAATCTACCCGTAGTAGATTTCTCCAAGGGTGGTTGTTGGTTTTTTTAGATGCACTGTATCGGTTTCCATGTTTTCTCAATAGAATTATGCTTTAATATTTACTTTATTTTACATACAAGAACACTTAACAAACACGATAATGTAGATTAAATCAATAGTGAACATAAAAACAGTTGCTTGAAACACAATTGAATATAACAGCCATTAATAGAGACTACAAACAGGTTTACTCGTTCAGATCAATGTTTAGATCGAAAGTATCATGTCTATAACTTTCGTAATTGGTCTCCTGAGTAGTTACTGGTTCAGTTTGGAGGCTATCGGATGCTCTTTCACATTGGCGTCTACCATACGACGCTCTTTGACTTCCTCGATTCACTGGAAAATCATTATGACAGTTTAACCGATTATGTCTGCTTTGTTTACACCGAGAACATTTTCTCGGTATCCAATCCTCGTCCGGGATGGGATACGATCGTGGTTGCTCGGTCTACCAACGCATTTCTGGTACAAGGGAGGTTTAATGGTCATAAGTGGTGCGTCCGGAATAACCCACGTGTCAGGAGGCCCAACCGGATGTATGACCTTTGCGTATGTTGCTCTGAAGTTATCCGTCATGAAGTAACCAAGCGCCAGGTAGGTTACATCTATACATCGGAGATGTCTTGCAACGGCGATTGCATGACTGCAAGGTAAACCGGAGATCTGCCACTTCATACAAGTGCAACTACGATTATTGTAACACCTTCCATACGCATATCGCAAACTTCATATAAACCATGACCAATTTCATGGACAGTAAGCCTCGTCGACTTCATCTGTCTCATTTTAACTTTTGTCATTGCATATGGGTTGAGAACATCTACCTATTTCGCTACAGAAAAGCAAATAGTCAAAATTCTGAAAATATTTTGAGTTATTTGTAACAAAAGTAGATTTTATGAAGGTTGATATATATATGTGTGTGTTGTGTGTGTGTGTGTGTGTGTGTGATAACCTGCTTTGTTCTGACGCTTTGCATACCAGTCTTGTTGCATTGATCGGAAGTAATCCATAAGGGACACGATAGGTAACCTCGGAGCGTAACGGGACAGTGCATTGAATGACTTGGCACTGTTTGAAGTCATTATGTTGTAACGTATTTCGGGAAAATGGGCCCTAGACCATCTTTTCGGTGTAACATCTTTCAAAAGTTGAGCTCCCAAAGGTACAGCGCCTCGTAGAACTGCCATTCTAACTTCAAAGTCATGCACCGTGTACGCTTTACAGACCTTCCAAAACATAGTCCTCTTATAGTTGATCCTAGTATCCCTGGTTTTTATGTTTATCATGAGATGGAGGCAATAGAGCGCATGATGGGCACGTGGGTACACCGTATTGATAGCTTGGCGTAATGAACCCGCCATGTCGGATACGAACACCAACCCTTCGGGTTCGCCAATACATTGCTTCAACATGGATAGAAAATAAGTCTAGCCCTCTCCACTCTTAGACCTACCAAATCCGAAAGCGAGCTGGAAAATTTGGTTATTGGCGTCCATAGAAACAGCTAAGAACATTTTGCCCAAGTAAGGACCTTTCAAATGAGCGTCGTCTATTATAATGACCGGACGCAAATAGCTCGTAAACGACCGAATCTAGAAAAATTTTGCTGAAAACGTTATAATATTATAGTATAATGAAAGTGTAGACTGTTTAAGAGGTTACAAGGAAAAAATATATACCACGCAACCAAGGGCATAAAAACACAGCTGAAAACGTCTTGTAATATATTTCTGTATTCGGGTAAAGGTATCAGGATTTTGAAGCTCCAAATTATAGAAATACCCAGGGAGTCGGCTAAAAGACTCGTGGGTGTTGCCCCGCACCAGGGCTAGCGCATAAGCTTTCGCACGCCACGCTTGCGAATACGAGATATCTACGTTGAATTGCTCTTTGATGTCCTTCATAATGTCGGATCCACGAAGTTTTCGGCTTTCATCCTGTACTTTAGGCATGATTATATTACCCAATACTCTTTTATTGGCGTTACGGTGGTTAGGATGCATCTGGGTCCTTGAACAAATGTATACGTCATGCAACTTGCGTACTTGGAACATATTGGTATCTTTGAGATTTGTTGCATACACACGTCAATCACAGTTAGCATCCTTACATGTCGCTTCGAATCGGGTAATTGAAGATTTTTCCACTTTAAACTCGAAACCCTTTTCAACGAACTTTCTTCCGAGAGCGAGTTTCAGGTCGTCTTTCTTGCCGAATATATCCCCCATATTGACTCTGGTAATACGATTATAAGCTACGGGCTCTTGGTTAGGTGTTATGAAATCGTCTCCCCTATCTGGAAGGGGAGGAGGCTGGCCAAAGAAATCATTTATTCCACCATATTATTTAATAGGACTAGTTTCTCTTGTTTCTTCTTCTTCTTCATCTTCCTCATTGTCTTCATCATCGTCTTCTTCATCGCTATCAATACCAGGAATACCCAAACGGTAAACATAGGACTCGTCGTCTTCTTCTTCTTCTTCTTCTTCATGTCTTTCTTCTACCGGTTCTTCGGTCTCCGGAACAAATTCGGGGTTATAGTCACTAACACCATAATTATCTTTAATAAGAAAATCGGAATTAACTCCATACACATGCTCATCTTCACACTGAAAATGAGGCACGTAAGAAGAAGATTGACTATGCTCAACAGCATACACATCCGGCTCCCGTACGTTGTTCGAACTACCACCAACATTGCTTCCGTCGAACATCGTGAGATCGACATACACATAAAGTGTTGGCAGATGTATTACAGCTGCAGTAGGAAACACAAAACATCGTTAGTGTCTCGTAACTCATAAAGTTGGCCAGAATACTTGTACGCCATTCTAGTGATACCAATATACGGGTTGATTTCACATTTTCCTTGAACATAAGTAACCAACCTAGAATGTTTCATGTTTGATGGAACCATGACTCGCACCATCGGGACATCGGAAAAATACTCTCACTCCGACCCGATCTGTTGCCAAGAACCCCCACCCATAATACGTAGCTTAATTCTATCATGTAAGAAACTCATTTTTAAGAAAACGGAGAAAAATCTACAAGATTGGAAAATTGATTTCAATGTTGGTGCTCTTCATCATTGAAAGTAGCCACTATTATATACACAATTCATGGGATGGGATACTGTACGAAATGATAATTGCTCTTCAACCACTGAACATTAACAATGCATTATTAATTTGGAAAAAAACAGTGAAAGCCGCACCCAAAACGTACGAGAAAACAGGAAAAAAAACACCCAGGTCCACAATTGAGAGGGCCAGGTGCGGATCTGGATTAGGGTTTCACCGGGGGGCCGCCACATGTCGAGTAGTGCGGTCCGCACTCTGACCCTACCCGACCCAGTACAGACCTATCGTTTTTCAAAAAACTTTGTCCTTTTGTGAGCCAAGTGCGGACCGCACTCCCCGGGTCGAGTCTGAGTGCGGACCCACTGGCTATTTTGGCAACCCGGGAGAGAAAATGGCTATTTTCTCACTTTCCTTGATACCTTTGGCTACTTGAGTCAATTTCCCATTTTCTATCTGTAACACCCTAAAAATCAGGGCAAATTTTAAACCTGAAATAAAAGGGTTTACGCATCCAATATCCATAACATAAATATTCTATATGAGTGTAAATAGTAACAAGAGTCAATTTACATCAACTTGTCGCCACTATAAACTCTCCGCTCGTCCCACAACTTCCCTGAGCTCATACCTGATAAGAAAATGTTATTTGAAATGATTAAGCTAACGCCTAGTGAGAACATTCAGATTTCAAAATAGTACATTTAAATCAATGTAAACAAAGTTTATCAAACTTGACATACACCCGTTCTTACCGTACTCGTACTTATCTCATAATAACAGAATCATACTCAATTCCACGAGTATAATTACCATTCATAAAGTCATATCACCATATTCAATAGCCTACTACGAATCATCACAGATTTTAATTTATCGATCAATCCTACAGACTTACATTCAAACATCATACCTTCTTCTTGAAATGGATATACAAATAGCACTTATATATTGCCTATTTTTAATCCGCCGGAAACACATGAAAACAACACTTACTCTTCGTCTAATTCATATTTCCACATCTCAAATACGAATAACAACTCTACCTTGTCTATTCAATCAACCAACCTGAATAGCAATTATGCTTTTGCCTATTCAACCGTTCCTATACGAATACTAATTCTATATTACCTATTCAATCATTCCATATGAATAGTAATTCTACTTTGCCTAGCCAATCATTCAACATGAATAGCAATTATACTTTGCCTATTCATTTCATTCCTAGTTAACAGAAATATGACTAACACTAAGTCAGTCATGATATCATGTTCCAGAGTCGCACTACGAATCTCCACAGATTCTAGATTAATGCTCATATCATATTCCAGAGCCGCACAACGAATCTCCACAGATTCTAGATTAATGCTCATATCATATTCCAGAGCCGCACTACGAATCTCCACGGATTCTAGATTAATGCTCATATCCAAGAAATTTCAATTACACATGCCCATTTCTTGGAAAGGAAGTAGAGATTACAATTACACGTGTCAATCTCTCATATTCCTTAGAAATCAGGAATTACGATTAATCCACACGCCAATTCCACGATTTCTCACACACACTGGAATTACGATTAATCCATACCCCAATTCCATGTGTTCATAACAACTAGTGCATATGGGTCCATTACACTTAACCGTACTCATACAGGTTATTACTTAATATAGATTCCTCGTATCATTCAGTATGAGCAAATCATGTTTATACCACATAGATTCCTCATATCATTTAGTATGGGCAAATCTCCTTTATAAATCTCTCATATCATTCAGTATAAGCAAATCACATTTAATATGTCAATTTCTTATAACATAAGTCTAACCATCAATATCATCATTCACTGTCCTTGATATAAATATTATTGTAACCCACGTGCCCATTAAATCCAATAGTTAAAACTTGTTTAATCGCCCATCCAAAATTCATTCAAAACATTTCATTATAAAAATGAATCTTACCATAATTTAAAACATTATAAAAAGGTAAGGTAAGAATGAACTCACCTGATAGTAATCGCGTCACTCTTACTTTACATTCTTAGAATCGTATTAATTTCCGTCACCCACTTCATAGAGATCTGAAATACCCATATACATATTGTACTGGTATTAATCTACTGTACAGAATCCTAAATATCCAAAATTCTCGACTCTTATCGCAAGCCACTAGCTGTGATAACCCTTGTCGCAACACACAGTACTTGTCGCAACCCACTGTTGCGACATTTTCTTCTTATCGCAACCAACTGTTGCGACAAGCATCTTATCGCAACCAACTGTTGCGATACACATCTCATCGCAACCAACTGTTGCGATACAACCTACTTGTCGCAACCCAAGGTTGCGACATTCATAACTATCGCAACTCTTCATAACTATCGCAACTAACTGCTGCGATATTCATAACTGTCTCAACCAACTAAAAAGCGTATTTAAGCCGAAACTAACACTTTTAAGTTATGCATGCAACTATAAACTTCCAGGTATGTTTATTACTATCAATAGAACATAGACATAAACCCAGATTTCTCATAATACTCAAAAACACCATAACCCAATTCCTAAACCCATAGAAAACTTTTAGCTAAAATAAAAGGAAGGATTTAGGTGAGAGTATACCTTTGTTTTTCCTCAGATTACACCTTAACTTTCAGTTAAAATCTGTTGTTCTTCTTCTCCTTCTTCTTTTCTCGTTTCACTCTATCTCTCTCTCTCTTTGACACCGTAACACACACACACAAATAAGACTAAAAGTGAGAAAATATCTCATCTAGTCTTACTTAAACAAATGAGGCGGTGGAAGTGATTATCTTCCATCACCTTAACCAATCAGCCCCCTCAACTATCAACACTTGGCAATTTATACCCTTTAACTCATAATTCCGTAAAACAAATAACGTGACTTATTCGGGGTTAAACTCTAAAATTAATCTATCACATAATAAATCATAACTTATCAAATAATTATACTCAAATTATTTAATAAACCCAAACGTAATCCTTTATAAAAAATCGAGATGTTACAATACTCCCCAACTTGAAAATGATTTCGTCCTCGAAATCAGAGCTAGATAAACAACTGAGGATATCTAATCCTTATATCCTCTTCCGACTCTAAAGTCATATTAACACCTCATTTATACAATACCACATCCTTATGTCGCAACTTCTTAACTGATCTTTCTATAATCTCTTATGGTTCCTCCAAGCAACTACTCTTATCATCCACTCTCACTTCAGTAAGTGGAATCACATCATACCAACATGAAATATGTCGTGTGTTCCTTCAATTTCAAGTCTTATATACTTAATTACAGTTAAAAGCCCAGGAAGAACAAGGACTCAACTTTCCACATTTTCTGGATCTTATATCCTTCAACATTACTCGCTCCCCAACTTGAAAATGACCTAAAGTTCTATTGGTCTCCTTTGGTTAAAAGTCCAAATCCCACTACAGGGCAAGGTTATTCATAAGTCTGTCGTTGAAGCTCTAACACCACTATAAAATCTCAACTATAACATGACACTAAGAGGCCTTCCTGGATCATCCATACTCTTTCGGGTCATAGCTCGCACCTCATCAATCCCACTTGTCTAATCTCTGTTTTCCATTCGCAATTGAATTAAGACGCGGTTACTAGGAGACAACTAGTCTAGAATCGGGTTTGGTCATCATCTCCATTGAAATTAATCTTATGACTTAAATCAATAATGGGATTCGACTACCCACATTATCTTCCACTTGTTACTGGTTCATTGCCATGAACACATCACAACACTAGAAAATTACGTCTGAGGAATTTAACTTACTAATCGAGTGACACGAATTCGTCGTGCAAAAATTAAAACTCTTTTATGTGCATAACATCGTCATCTCCCGACTTATATCCTATATGCTTACAGTTCCGTTCTTCCTTTTTCCATAAAAATTTGTTCATTGCTACTTTTCCTTTCCTCTTTACGTCTTTGCATCAAGATCTCCCTTTCCGTCACCTTTTCTCTTTGCGAACTTTCTTGTATACTTTCAAATTACACACTTATATATTATATAACAAGGAATGTATCATAAACTACACCCACTCATTCATTAACGTCCTCCACCGTCCTACGAAACATTCATCCTGTTGATCTTGAAATGTTGGATTTCTTCTCGTGATTTCCGCTATTTTTCAACTTTGGACAATTCCTCCGATAATGACCAGGTTTCTTGCATTCATAGCAAGTTGACCCTTGAATATGGCAGTTTTTAATCGTGTGGCCAGCTTCTCTGCACTTAAAGCATTTCACATACAATTTGGTTTCTTGACGGGATTCAATACAATGATTCTCAGCAAAAGTTTCCGACTCCTGGCAAGGTTCTGATCTATCCTCCCACTTTCTTTTCTCTCCCACTTAAGTTATTTCAACTCTATTTCCAGCATAAACTTCTTCCATTCTATCATTAGTATTCAATACTGGATTAACAGGTGGAATCCCAGTACCAGTACTCACCTTTGGTCTTTGTGACTCGTCGATACGATCATTCAACATTTTTGTAAACATTTCCTGTTGTTGAGTCAATGCAACATTCATGAACCGCATCACATTTTCCATTATACGGGACTCCATATTAGATTTTGTTGTCACCGGATCAGAAATACCGACATTAAGTCGATGAGTTTGATTTCCTCCTTCTGCCAAAATAAGAAACCTTGATAGATTTTCATTAACTTCGCCTCTTTCAGGTTGACCTTCCATAATTTCATTTGCCACATGACCCTCCAAAGAAGTAGAAGGCTTAATTGGTGTATTAACCATCGTATTCTGGTAAGCACAATAGATAACCATAAGAACTGGTTATTCACAACCCAAACACAAAGAAACGTACCTTACGTTTGTTAATCACTATAACTATCATAAACAAGTATGCTTACGTAACAATATATTCATAATACCAGTAGCTAATTGCAGTTATGAACATACTTCACATAAGAATCCTCGTTATTATCATCAGAGTTTTTAATTCACGTATTTCCATCGACTCTAAGACTATCCCGTCTTAGTATTTCTACCCATTTTTCACATATGATAACTTAATTCATCTCAGCTTAAGTCTAGGTATCTCACTATCATACCTAGTTCACTTAAACTAAAGCTCTGATACCATATTGTAACACCCTAAAAATCAGGGCAAATTTTAAACCTAAAATAAATGGGTTTACGCATCCAATATCCATAACATAAATATTCTATATGAGTGTAAATAGTAACAAGAGTCAATTTACATCAACTTGTCGCCACTATAAACTCTCCGCTCGTCCCACTACTTCCCTGAGCTCATAACTGATAAGAAAATGTTATTTGAAACGATTAGGCTAACGCCTAGTGAGAACATTCATATTTCAAAATAATACTTTTAAATCAATGTAAACAAAGTTTATCAAACTTGACATACAGTCGTTCTTACCGTACTCGTACTTATCTCATAATAACATAATCATACTCAATTCCACGAGTATAATTACCATTCATAAAGTCATATCACCATATTCAATAGCCTACTACGAATCATCACGGATTCTAATTTATGCTCATATCATATTCCAGAGCCGCACTACGAATCTCCACGGATTCTAGATTAATGCTCATATCCAAGAAATTGCAATTACACATGCCCATTTCTTGGAAAGGAAGTAAAGATTACAATTACACATGCCAATCTCTCATCTTCCTTAGAAATCAGGAATTACGATTAATCCACACGCCAATTCCACGATTTCTCACATACACTGGAATTACGATTAATCCACACGCCAATTCCATGTGTTCATAACAACTAGTGCATATGGGTCCATTACACTTAACCGTACTCATACAGGTTATTACTTAATATAGATTCCTCATAGCATTCAGTATGAGCAAATCATGTTTATACCACATAGATTCCTCATATCATTTAGTATGGGCAAATCTCCTTTATTAATCTCTCATATCATTCAGTATAAGCAAATCACATTTAATATGTCAATTTCTTATAACATAAGTCTAACCATCAATATCATCATTCATGGTCCTTGATATAAATACTATTGTAACCCACTTGCCCATTAAATCCAATAGTTAAAACTCGTATAATCGTTCATCCAAAATTCATTCAAAACATTTCATTATAAAAATGAATCTTACCATAATTTAAAACATTATAAAAAGGTAAGGTAAGAATGAACTCACCTGATAGTAATCGCGTCACTCTTACTTTACTTTCTTAGAATCGTATGAATTTCTGTCACCCACTTCACAGAGATCTGAAATACCCATATACATATTGTACTGGTATTAATCTACTGTACAGAATCCTTAAAGACGAAGAATCCTAAATATCCAAAATTCTCGACTCTTATCGCAACCCACTAGCTGCGATAACCCTTGTCGCAACACACAGTACTTGTCGCAACCCACTGTTGCGACATTTTCTTCTTATCGCAACCAACTGTTGCGACAAGCATCTTATCGCAACCAACTGTTGCGATACACATCTCATCACAACCAACTGTTGCGATACAACCTACTTGTCGCAACCCAAGGTTGCGACATTCATAACTATCGCAACTCTTCATAACTATCGCAACTAACTGCTGCGATATTTATAACTGTCTCAACCAACTAAAAAGCATATTTAAGCCGAAACTAACACTATTAAGTTATGCAAGCAACTATAAACTTCCAGATATGTTTATTACTATCAATAGAACACAAACATAAACCCAGATTTCTCATAATACTCAAAAACATCATAACCCAATTCCTAAACCCATAGAAAACTTTTAGCTAAAATAAAAGGAAGGATTTAGGTGAGAGTATACCTTTGTTTTTCCTCAGATTACACCTTAACTTTCAGTTAAAATCTGTTGTTCTTCTTCTCCTTCTTCTTTTCTCGTTTCACTCTATCTCTCTCTCTCTCTCTTTGACACCGTAACACACACACACAAATAAGACTAAAAGTGAGAAAATATCTCATCTAGTCTTACTTAAACAAATGAGGCGGTGGAAGTGATTATCTTCCATCACCTTAACCAATAAGCCCCCTCAACTATCAACACTTGGCAATTTATACCCTTTAACTTATAAATTAAAATTAAAGTTTACCCCTTAACTCATAATTCCGTAAAACAAATAACGTAACTTATTCGGGGTTAAACTCTAAAATTAATCTATCACATAATAAATCATAACTTATCAAATTATTATACTCAAATTATTTAATAAACCCAAACGTAATCATGTATAGAAAATCGAGATGTTACACTATCACACCCAACAGTTCTAGTGGGAGGAGGCCTAATGTTTGAGACATGATTTGAAGTCAAGAAATAATTGTTGTGGGAACCCTTTGTGAAATTGTCTGCTTACCGATACAAGGAGAGAACATTGAGGACACAAACATGATCGAATGACCAATGCAAACTTTTCTCGAAGAAAGTGTAATCATGTTGATCCAAACCCTCAGTGATTTGATAATGACCCTGAGAAACATTTAGTGAAAATTGTAAGTAAACAATATGTATTAATGTTTTGCCATCTATGAAAAATATACTAAGTCTGTTTAGTATCGCTGATAGAAAACATGCACTTTAAGTTTATACTTCAGCGAACACTGTACATCAGTGAGCCCTGAGCCTGTTCAATCTCAATGATGATCACTGAATGTTTATCATGTAATTGTTTGCTTATGATCCCTAAAGACAAGATTCGCGTCAACCAAGTTCAAAGCTGAAATTGAAGACCAAGCTGAAGAACAAGTGACTAAGTCTACTAGTGACCTGATACGGATATCAGCGAAGACAAGACTGGTCCATCTCACGCGAAGTTTCAAGTAGAAGACTTCAGCGAACGCTGAACTTTATCATTCGCTGATAAAGAATCATTCAGCGAGCGTTGATCATGAAGCCTGTTCTATAAGCAACTTTTGTCTTATCTCCTTGCACGTCTCTATACGATTTTATCAGAACGAACATCCCTTTTGTCCAGAATCGTACAACCAACTCTGCAACTATATTATTCATCATGCGGCCACTAGGATTTTTGCTAAAGTCAATACATGCAACCAACCAGAGGCTGCCACATGTAAAGGTAAATTGTTTTGCATTAAATGCATGTAGTATAAATAGAGAACCCTACTTCATTCGTGAAGTGTCTTGGCTCTTCTCTCGCTGAACCTCTTTGTGCAAGAAAACTCTCCTTATTTTCTTATCTTCTATTTCTCTATATTTCTAGTGCAAGAAATCTGTGTTTTTCATAGTTTGTTTAGATTAGGTTTTTCACTTGATCTTATTCCGCAACAAACTGTAAATTGTTTGATTATATCAATAAACAATTTAGAAAGATAAAAATCTGTGTTTGTATTCAACCCCCCCCCCCCCCCCTTTTACAAACTTGTATAACCTTCGG
Source organism: Saussurea involucrata (assembly GCA_033807775.1). Lineage (NCBI taxonomy): Eukaryota > Viridiplantae > Streptophyta > Magnoliopsida > Asterales > Asteraceae > Saussurea > Saussurea involucrata. The sequence goes on along the minus strand of CM066317.1, from coordinate 48,563,319 downwards.
GACTAACAAATGGTATCAGATCAGACTATTTAGTCTCATAAACAATATCTTGCTTATACTTACTCTTTTTCTCTTCCTTGCTAATTTTCTAAAATGGCAAATCATCAGAATACAAATTACATAGATAATGGCTCTCTTGCCAAACCTCCTCGATTCAGCAAAGATAACTTTAATCTTTGGAAAAATCGAATGATGCTCTTCCCAGAAGGTGTAGATCCAACTATGCCTTACTATATTGAAAATGGACCATATGTTCCACATATGCTCCAAGCTGATGTTCCTGCCACAGCAAATACTGTTGCCATCCCTGAAAGACTAATCATCAGTGAAGTCTCTCAGTGGACTGAAGAGGATAAGAATAAGGTGGCTATCGACACTAAGGCCAAATCCATCCTTTCTATGGCTCTTCCTGACGAAGTCTACCATTCCGTCATGAATCTAAAGAGCTCAAAAGCTATGTGGGACACTATATGTGTTTAATATGAAGGTACTGCTGAAGTCCAGGACTCTAGAAGAATTAACCTGGTAAGAAAATACGAAAGTTTAATCTGTGGTAAGACTGAAACGCTTTCTGAAGTTCACCAACGTTTTAACTGCTTAATCATTGATTTAAAGACTGTTGGTAAGACCTACTCTAACTCCGAGATCCTGACTAAATTCTTGGAATGTCTTCCTGAAAGCTGGGACAATTATACTATGTGTCTTAAGCTATCTAAGGATCTGAAGTTCATGACCCTCTCAACCTTATTTGGCATTATGCTCAATCATGAGCAGTCATGTCAACTTAAGAAGAATCTTGTCAAAAATTCTAAAAGCACACCTATTGCTTTACTCTCTTCAGAGTCAGTACCGGGTCAACGATCAACTATCACGATCACTGAAATGGAATCTAACTCTGATGATTCATCAGACACTGATCCTTCAGAGCTTGATGAATCTCTAGCACTCTTGACAAATTCTTTCAGGAGGTTTGCTAGAAAGAGTAACTTCAGAAGAAATAAACCTCTCACTATCACTGACAAGCCCAAATCATCTCCTATTGATAAGGCTATTGCCACTTGCTATAACTGTGAAAAGATAGGTCACTTTGCTAGTGAGTGCAGGTCAAAGAAAGTTTCCAAACCTACTTCTTCTACCCACAAGAAATCCTTTACTTCTAGGAGTAAAGATGACAAATATCAAAAGATGAAAGAGAAATATGTTAAGCTGAAAGCATATAAAAAGAAAGGAAAAGGTCTGATCGCTGAAGATCACGATTGGGCTGAGTCTGATGAAGAGTCAGATTCAGATGAAGAAGATGAGGCCAACCTCTGCCTCATGGCCAAAATAGAAGAGGAGGAAGAACAAGCTGAAATTCCCTCCACTTCTACTTCTCAGGTATCAATCTCTACCATCTCTACTTCAGCTATCAGTGAAGTTGATAGACTTCGAGCAATCGATATGCTGACTGTTGATTTATATGACTCCATGAATGGCAAAACTAAAGCTGAACAAATGAATATAGATTTAATTGAACATCTTAAAAATTGTCACCTAGAAATTCAAGAGCTTTCAAATATTGAAAATAATCTGAAAGACCAGGTGTATGTAAATCAAGTCATCAGCATTGAACGCAAGCAAGTTATCGCTGCTCTAAAAGCTGAAAAGGCTACTGTTGAAGGATGGTATAAATCCTCAACAAATATCACTAAGATAATCAGTGCTCAGATCCCTGCAAAAGACAAAAGTGGTCTTGGTTATAAAGCTGACGCTGAAGAACCAACCGCTGATCGTTCCATGCTTAACTTTGGAATGTTCGTGTCTTTTGTCCCTGACACCTCATTACCTCAGTGTTCTGTTAGAGCACTTTGTAGCTATCAAGACAGTATTAATCTTTTGTACTGTATCTTCTAAGTAGAGGCATGGACATGTCATGGCCCTACTATATAAAGAAGATCCCTTTGTTATTTCTATAACACTTTCAAGCATATTGTCATTTGTACTCTCAAGTTCAATATATGAATGACATATTCACTCCATATTCTCTCTGTATATCTTTCATTACTTCATAGCTAGATTTGAGATTTATCAATTGGTATCAGAGCTAAACAGAGAATTCAATCAGTTTTTGGAAGAATTTTTGAAGATTTTCTTGTTTTTGGGAAGAACTCGCATCCAAAGTTCATCACTGTTCATCATTTTTTCTACAATATTTTCAATTCTTGATCAATTTGATCCAAATTTGAGTCTATTGTACTCGGTTTTTAATCCTGAACATCATTAATTCAAGATTCAAAACCTAATTTTGGCCAGATTGCTCAAAATTTGACAAAATTGTTGTTTCTCTCGAAAATTTCACAATCTGTGAATTCGGTCAAATCTGCATTTTTCTAGATCGATTTAGTGAAAGTGATCAACTAGAAAGTTGTTCGAAAAACAATTTCGAGCAATTCTGCAATTTTCACTAAGTTTGGACAAGAATTGATGACTAGATCTGAGAAAGTTTGTTTTTCTGAGAAAAACCTCAAGAACTCGCAAGCATTCTGAAGAACTCGCAAGCATCATCCTCATAAACACGCAAGTTGTAGAATTCATATTGTTCTCCAAATCTTTGTAAAATTCGCACTCAATGGGTTGCGAATTGTTGGTTGGTTTCTGAATTCGTATCTTGTTACTTGCGAGAAGTTCAGAATTCGCATCATTGTATTTGAGGACAGTTGGAAATTTAAACAAGTTCAGAATCTGTATCATTTGTCTTGCGAAAAGCTCAGAATTCGCATTCTTTGATTGCGAATAGTTCAGAATTCGCATACTGTGAGTTGCGAGAAGTGCATAGTTCGCAAATAGAAGGTTGCGGAAAGTTACTATTCATCAAGCTTGTTGCGAATTCCAGGAATTCGTATCTAGTTCATTGCGAGAAGTTACTGTTCCTTACTGTGTGTTGCGAGTATAGGTAGTGCAGTTGATTGCGAGAAGTTTAAAAATCCAAGATTTTTTAAGTATTTTTTTTCTAATACTTTCTGATTGTTTCTCTGAAAGATCTATCTAGCTGATTAAAGATGTCGATAGAATTACTCAGTATGGGTTCAAAGAGCAAGCCTCCAGTTCTTCTAGTAGAAGAATACTCTCAATGGAAGAAAAGAATGATTCAATTCTTAAATCATCAGAACAAGGATCTCATGCTTTCAATCTATAATGGTCCTTACAAAGCATATCTGAATATTGATGGTATTCCTGAAACAGCTACAAGTCAATACGTTCCTCCAAGGAAAATTGAGAAAGAGTTCATATATTACAATGAAGTTGATAAAGCAAAAGTGGAGATTGATGAATTAGCATTGACATACTTGACCATGGCAATTCCAAATGATATCTACAATCGTGTAGATAGTCGTAATTCAGCTAAGGAGATATGGGATGAGTTAGAAAGGCAGTTTGAGGGATCATCAAAATCCATGAAGACCAAAAAGAATCAAAGCATCAATGCTTATGAAGGGTTTAAGGCAAGAGATGGTGAATCATTAAAAGAGACCTACAATCGCTACAACATCATCCTTAATGATTTGAGAAGGAATGGAGTCGACAAATCGGAATCAGAGATAAATTACAAGTTTGTCAAGAATCTACTACCAGAATGGGATTCATACTCTATTCAGCTCCAAATGTCAAGGGATATGGATGATAAAAAGTTGACCGACATTTTCAGTATTCTTGGTCAACACGAAGATAAATAAAAGCGGTTAAGGAAAAGGAAAAAAAGGTCGAAGAGTCTTTAGCCCTTCTGAGTGAACATAGGAAGAGTGGAGTTGTGAAAACAAAAGCTTTGATTTCTGGGATGAGTAAGAAGAAGATGAGTTCTGATGATGACAATAGTGGCAGTTCTGAAGACGAAATGAATGATATAGCTGAGAAGTTGGCTTTGTTAACAAACCAATTTCAAAACAGGTTTGGCAAAAAGAAGTTCTATTCAAAAACCAAACCTGATTACAACAAAGCTAACACGTATAAAAGGTTCGAGAACAAGTATGAGAACAAGGAGGAAGAGAAAAAAGAGAAAGAGGAGAAAGTTGAGAAAAAGGAGAGGGAAGAAAAGAAGGATAAAGATGACCGAAACTGTTTTAACTGCGGAAAACCAGGTCATTTTGCTAGAGACTATAGGCTAAAGAAGGTTAAGGATTCTGAATATTATCAGCGTAAGGCACATCTAGCAAAAGCCAAAGAAAGCGGAAAGCCAGTCAACGCTGGGGAAGAAATTTGGCTTATGGATTCTTCTGATGATGAAGAAGCGCACTTTACTGAAGTAAAGTACAGTCTTATGGCAAAAATGAATGAAGAAGACCAGGAATCCGAGGTACCATCTCCATATTCTTCCAATAATTCTGATAATTCTGAAAATGAGTCTGAAACTGAAACTGAAGATGCTAGATATGAAGAAATGCAACTCGTGATATTTGAACTTAATGAGAAATTTGAAAAAGCTCAAAAGAAACTTGATAAAGTTCAAAAGAAACTTGAAGATGAGAAAAGTTCAAAGTTGAAATATCACGATGAAGCACTTCTTTATAAATGCTTAGCTGAAGATAGAGAAATAGAAAAAGAAGCTATTAGATCAAATGTTAAAACGTTTGAATCTGAAATTTCTGAGTTAAAGAAGAAAATGAAAGATATAAATGATGAAAACATCGATTATCAGTTTAAAATCAAGATTCTTTCTGAAGAAAGAAAAGAAGCTTTTGCAAAGATTAAGCAACTTGAAGATTAAAATTATAAAAGAGGCCAGACTGAGCAAACTCTGAAATTGTTGACTAGTAACCCAAAAGATAAAAGATTTTATAATCCAAAAATGGGTCTAGGTCTATCTGATGTTGAGGTTTTTAAGAAAGCACCTGATAATCTTTACACAATTGAAAATTTGGGTGAAGGTTTAAAGGAAACTCTCAAAACTGAAGAACCTAAAATTAAAACTGAAGTTTTGAAGCAATCTTTTAAAAAGGAGATACCTCCAATTTCACAAACTTTTGTTAAATCAAATAATGAAAGTTTGAAGCAAACTCTTACAAAGGAGATACCTCAAATTTCACAAACTTTTGTTAAATCAAATAATGAAAGTTTGAAACAAACTTTTGTTAAAGATAATGCTTCAAATCCTTCAACTCCCACTTCAAATATAGAGAAAGTAAAGACGGATAAAGGTTCGGAAGAAAAGCCTAGATTCAAAACGACAAACTTTAAATACGATGAACTAAATTCTAGTTACAAAACCATAAAGGTTGAACTAACTGAATTTAGTTTATTATTTTCAAATGAATCTATAGATAAAACAATTGATTCCAATATCAAAGAACCTGAATCTGTTAAAACTGAATCTTGTGTTGAAATGGAGTCAAATAAAAAATCAGATCCTGACAAAAAGGAGTTTGTTCAAGAAACATCTTCTGAATTTCCTGATTTGAATTCAGCTTTACTTAAAATTGTTGATTTAGAAAATCAAATTTCTAAATTACAATTAAACTTTGAAAAATTAGAAGATGATTATGAGAATATTGGGGTAGATTTTGATCATAGTAAAAAAGTCAATCTTGATCTTAAGAGTGAGATTCGACGACTTGAATCCCAAGTATTCGAATTATCAAATTCTAAGGCTTCAAAACCATGTGAAAAATGTTCAAACCAAACTGAATTCAAAGATCAGGGTAAATCTTCGAGTCCGATTGATCTTGGTGCAAATGATTTTTTCGAAAAAGCTAATCTTTTTGCAGAAAACAAAGTACTTAAATTGAGATGCATAAAACTCTCAAAACAAGTTTCTGATTTTGAGAAAGTTTTATTTCTTGAAAGAGATAAGCTTGAAAAAGAGAAGCTTGAAAAAGAAAGAACTGTCTTTGAAACTAAAAGAAAATCCTTTGAAGATAAAAATAATGTGCTTTAATCAAAAGTATCTGATTTGGAAACAGAACTCAATTTGAAAAGAAAAGAAAACGGAGAATCATCTGAAACCAAATCTAATTCGTGTTCGTATGATTCTTCTAATTCTAAGAGTTCTGACAGTTTTTCTCAGAAATGGATGAAGAAAAGTGCATGGATTTGAAGGAGGATGTTACAATTAGCAAGGATAGAAATACCGATACTGAGAAATGTAGCTCTTTAAATAAAAATTGTATACATTCTTGTAATGTTTACAAGGCTTGTGAAAATAAAAATTCCGCACTTTCAAATTCTAAATTGTTGACACAAGCTAAAAGAAGAATACATTGTGCTCATTGTTGGGATAACTATTTCAAGCTAAATAATATTTCTCCCAAAAACAAAAAGTCTTTAAAATCTTCAGCGAACAAATTTGCTAAAATGTTCGGTTTCAGATCAAACAAACAGAATAAGAAGAAGGAAACAAAAACAGTTGAAGTGAATATGGTTTGGAAATGGATTCCAAAAGATGAAGTTAACAAACCAAATTCACAAAATGACCAAACTTTTAAAGGCAAAATTCAAGGGTCATCAACTGTCATAAATAAACTGATCCGTACTAACAAGAAAGGACCCATACAGATATGGGTACCTAAGATAAGGTAATTTTCTTTTACAGGACCGTCATGTGTGGGTCATTGATTCGGGAGCTTCTAGACACATGACGGGGTACAAGCACCTACTGCATGATTTTACTGTACATCCTGGCGGATCGGTGGGTTTTGGCAACGACTCGAAAGGTCACGTTCGAGGCTACGGAACGTTGAAGAATGACTCGATGCAAATTGAAAAGATCTTGTATGTTGAAGGTTTAGGGCATAATCTTTTCAGCATAAGTCAATTTTGCGACAAGGATTGTAAGGTAATATTTGATAAAGAGTTCTGCTATGTTGTGGATGCAAAATGGTCAGAAATCTTCAGAGCGAAAAGATGCGGCGATCTATATATGACATATTTTGTGACTCTTGTTGCTTCCAATCAAGTTTGTCTTATATCAAAAGCCTCTCAAGACGAATGTTGGTTGTGGCATCGAAGACTCTCGCATCAAAATTTTCGAAGCATCAACAAGCTCAGAATAGATGGATTAGTTTCCGGGCTTCCTGAATTGAAGATTGACAGAGTTTCCATCTGTTCGGCGTGTGAAATGGGAAAGATGAAACACGTCTCGCATAAGTCCAAAACTTTGTCTAACTGCAACACGCTTTGGAATTAATCCACATGGATCTCTGTGGCCCGATGAGGACTCAATCAATGGGAGGAAAGAAGTATATCTTAGTTATGATTTATGAGTATTCACGCTATACTTGGCTGGATTTCCTACGACTCAAATCTGAAGCACCTGAGCAGATTATCAAGTTCATTAAAAAGATTCAAATCCTTCTACAACGTCCAGTTCAAAAGATAAGGAGTGACAACGGGACTAAATTCAAGAATGCAACTCTACAATCGTTTCTTGAATCTGTTGGCATTTCTCACAATTTTTCTGCACCAATTACTCCACAACAGAATGGAGTGGTTGAAAGAAAGAATCGGACTCTTGTAGAAGATGCTCGGACGATGCTTGCCTATTCGGGTCTTCCACCAAGTTTGTGGGCTGAAGCGGTTTCCACGGCTTTCTTTACTCAAAACAGGACAATTATTAACAAACGTCTTAATAAAACTGCATACGAAATAATCAATAATCGCAAACCTAACATCAAATTTTTGCGTGTTTTTGGATGCAGATGCTTTGTACTAAAAGATCGTGAACACCTTGCAAAGTTCCAATTCAAGGCTGATGAGGGAATCTTTATTGGCTATTCCTTGAATTTGAAAGCATACCCGATCTACAATTATCGTACAAAAACCGTCATCGAGAGTATCAACGTTACGTTTGACGAGAGTGTGACTTTGACTTCTGAACAACACAGTTCAGAACTCAGACCGAAATCTGAAGTTTCTACTCAAAAAGGAGTAGAACCTGTGGCGAAAAAGTTTTCTAATTCTGTATTAGATAATAATAATACTAAAGAATTAGATTTATTATTTCATGATGCATTTATGGAATACTGTGCAGATATGGAATCACCTATCTCTTCCGTAAATGCAACTTCAAAACAGACGAGTGCCAATATCTCCGGTCCATCTGAAGACGTCGGTGCTAGTACTTCTGGTGCAACAAACGAGACCCCGAGTGAAAATACAACTATTCCAGTTTCTGAGCGTGAAATTCAACATGAAGTTCCGGTTTCAGTAAACACATCATCGGAGGTTTCTACATCTGAAGTTCAAATACCAGAAGTTCAAATATCTGAACCGACTCATGTATCTTCAGCTGAATCAACTGAAGAAATTCTTGCAGTTTTGGATGAAAATGACCCAACCAACACTCGTGCTGAAATTCCGACACTCCCAAGTACACACAAATAAACAAGGGCACATCCTCCTTCGGATATTATTGGTGACATCAAGGATGGTGTAAAGACACGATCTGCAACTACAAACGAGTGTTTGTATGTCAACTTCCTGAGCTCGTTAGAACCCAAGAAAGCATCGGAAGCATTACAAGATCCAGATTGGATAAACGCCATGCAAGAAGAGTTAAATGAGTTTAAGCGCAACGAAGTTTGGCATTTGGTGAAGCGTCCTAAGGACAAGACCATTGTTGGAACTAAATGGGTCTTTAGGAACAAGAAAGATGAAGCAGGGATTATAGTCAAAAACAAAGCAAGACTGGTTGCAACAGGGTATAATCAACAAGAAGGAATAGAATATGATGAAACCTATGCACCAGTAGCAAGGATCGAAGCCATCAGAATTTTTCTTGCATACGTCGCGCATAAAAGCATGAAGGTATTTCAGATGGACGTCAAATCTGCGTTTCTGAACGGAATACTTCATGAAGAGGTTTATGTAAGTCAACCTGAGGGTTTTGTGGATCCAAAATATCCAAACCATGTCTACGTTTTAGACAAAGCACTTTACGGTCTGAAACAAGCTCCGAGGGCATGGTATGAGACTCTGACTATTCATCTGCTTGAAAATGGATACACCAAAGGTACAATAGATACAACTCTTTTTCTCAAGAGGGAAGGTAAAGATTTATTGTTAGTACAAATATATGTTGATGACATAATATTTGGCTCTACTAATCCTGATATATGTAAAGATTTTGAAGAGGTGATGAAAAGCCGTTTTCAAATGAGTATGATGGGAGAGCTAAAAAATTTCCTTGGACTCCAAGTGACACAGTCAAATGAAGGCATTTTTATTAATCAATCAAAATATATAAATGATATGCTTAAGAAATTTGACCTAAATTCCTCTTCCACCATGAAAACTCCAATGGCTACCGGTAGGCTTTTGGACGCTGATTTATCCGGTAAATCAGTCGATCAAAAGTTATACCGTGGCATGATTGGGTCTTTACTATATCTAACGGCTAGTAGACCATATATTTTGTTTGCAACATCTTTTTGTGCATGTTTTCAAGCTAACCCGAAGGAATCTCACATTGTGGCTGTCAAGCGAATCCTTAGATATCTCAAAGGCACAAGGAATTTGGGTCTTTGGTATCCTAAGGATTCAGGGTTTGAACTAACTACGTACACAGATGCAGATCATGCGGGTAATAAGATGGATAGGAAAAGCACATCTGGTGCTTGTCAGTTTTTGGGAGATAAACTTGTAAGCTGGTCGTCAAAGAAGCAAAACTGTGTGTCAACCTCTACGGCGGAAGCAGAATATGTGGCCGCCACTAGCTGTTGCTCACAAGTAATCTGGATGAAGACACAGCTTAAGGATTACGGTTATAAAATCAACAAAACCCCAATATACTGTGATTCCAAAAGCGCGATTGCAATAACTGAGAATCCTGTTCAACACTCCAAGACGAAACACATCGATGTCAGGCACCATTTTATTAAAGATCATGTTGAGAAGGGAACTATAGAAATGCATTAACTAGAGCTTGCTGATCTTTTTACAAAACCTTTAGATGAAAAAAGGTTCAATTTTCTAATCAGCAAACTAGGAATGTTGAATACTTAGTCGTTTCTTAGCTTTCTTTGAAACATTGAGGGGGAGTTCGTGTGCTTGTTTATTTAATTATATCCATATTTTGAGGGGGGGTTAGAATTTTTTTTCATAAAGTGATATAACTAACTAGTATGGACTCATGTTCTATGAGTACCAAGTTTTCATCTGTCTGTGCAGATTTCTCTGAAGACGAGACAACTGAGTATGCATCTGTTTAGGGGGAGCAGATTGGCATAAGTTTGTAAGTATATAGTATATAGTATAGTTCATGTTAAAAAAATGAGAGGAGAGGAACATATCATAAAAGATAAGGGCTCAAAATGTTTTAATCTGATGAGAGAGAGTTTAAAAGTTAAATTTTTCTGAAAATGTTGAAGTTTTTGAAGAAAAACACTTACTTTTCGCATCTCTAAGGATACGAAAAGTGTGCTTTTCGCATCCTCTTGGTTGCGAGAAGTGATCTTTTCGCATCCTTAAGGATACGAAAAGTGTGCTTTTCGCATCTTTAAGGATACGACAAGTATACTATTCGCATCCTCAAGGATACGAAAAGTGAGTATTCGCATCCTCTTGGTTGCGAAAAGTGGTGATAGTGATTCAAAACGAGAACTTTTGCTCACTTGGAGGAATTCGCATCTTTCTTGATACGAATTCTTCATAGTTGTTCTCATTATTTGAAGGTTAAAATCCGCATCCTTCATGATGCGAATTCCTTATTATTTGCATGCTTCTTATTGCGAATTCTTCAATATTCGCATGAGTGTGTTGCGAATTCCTCTGAATTCGCATCCTTCTCTTTGCGAGAAGTTTATATGTCGCATTCTTTGTCTTGCGAATTCCACATGTGTTTTCCTTCATGTTGAAAATTCTTTGTGGTCATGTTGGTTGCGAATTGTAGTTGCTTGCGAATTCTACACTTAGTATTTTTTTAAATATTTTTGAAAAAGGGATTTTTGCCAAAAATAACCGTTTTAGAACTGTTTTTCAAAACAACAGTTCACATGGCAGAAAATCAGGAGGAACAAAGCAGAGTTCAGGGTTTTGGTGAAAACATACCAATTATCCCTGACCCAACACCAGAAGTTCCACTTCCATCCATACGTTCAGTCCATACATCCGTATCTGAAGCTGATCCAAATAATATCGTTATCCTTCCAAGAGATTATGTGGAGATCAAGGCCAACAATCATCATGTTGACTTTGACAGAATTTTCATTTCTCCGGTCATCAAAGAAATCTTACGGAATCACCCGTTGGCATATGCATTGACTCATACAGTCAGTGTACCTATGTTGTATCTTCAATAAACCTGGAAGACTATTGTACATACCATGGAGAATCAAAGACCGATCTTCTAGTTACAAATCGATGAGTTCATTACCAAGCTGGATTTTCACAGACTGCGACTTGTTCTGAGGTTACCCGGGCCTGAATCTAGACCCGGGAGAACATCTTTTGACCCTTATGCATCGGAAGCTGAAGTATTTGAAGGGATTAGAGCTATGGGATACATCGGTGAATTGAATCAGATCAAAGACTTCAAAAAGGCAAACCTACCGCCTTTGTATTATACGATATTCTCCGTGATAAACAGATGCCTAACTTCAAAGCATTCGGGAAGTGATAATGCGAGTCTAAGTATTCTAAATCTGTTCCACGCGGTAGTGTATGATCTACATGTAGATTATGCAGTTATCTTTTGGAATGAGCTACAACAAAAGGTGGAAGATAAACCAAAGAACAAAGGCAAACCTTATGTGCCCTACATGAGGTTCTTATAGATTATTGTCCATAGTATGATGCGGTCAAACAGAGAAATTCCATGGAGACTGAATCTTCCTTCTGCACCAAAAAAAGCTATGCAGTATCTTCAAACGCAAAATCGCGTTTTTCATGATGAAATGCCTTTACCGGAAGGGTTCCTTGGATACGCTGATCAGGACGCCGAGTGTATAGTAGATTATAGAGAGTCTATGGTCCGGCCAGCACCGGAGGGACCTACCCAGGACTCAATCCCTAGGATGCACGGGCTACTGAACGGGGAGATTCGAGGGAAAATACCGAGAGGGGAACCGGTGGGGGTCAGTCATCTGTACTTGAAGATGCAGGGTCATCGTCTGAGGAGACACAACTAGATGATCTTGTACAGGACGATTCCGAAGGAAGTGTTCCTGAACATATTGGACACGTTCCTTTGGTTGAGTATTCTAATGATAGTACAGAGTCTGACAATGCGTCTGATCACGCGGAGGAACAACATGATGATGATTCTGATGGTAATGATGATGGTAATGATGGTAATGATGATGCTGATGCGGAAAACATGTTTGGTGATGTTGCTGATATTTTGGTATTTCCACGAATGAATTTGTCAGCAAATGTTAATGTGGAAGGATTAAACTTGGATGACATGCCCTTGATGTCTTCTCAAGTTAGTGAAGGAATGGGAGGTACAAGGAGAATCGAGGGAGAATTATTTGAAAATATATGTGAGTCTGTGAGAGAAAATGAAGAAAAAAATATGGAGAGTGTGAGAGCTACCCAAACCTACTATACCAAAAGGGCAGCCACATCCACCACCAGATCTCATGTGTTGGGATCAGGTGTTGAAAAAGACGTTACTTGCCCAGTAACGCAATTGCACACCTCAGCCAGCCATTCGGCTTCTTCTCAACAAGAAGTCGTCTCATCTTCTCATGGGGCTATAACACATACTCTATCTGGATCTCACTTGGAGATTTCGGGTATTGAAACAGAGCGACCTCCTCCCCGGTCCTCGACCTTTATTCCTTCACAAGTTAAGCGTCTAGTGCCAATTGCTAATATTTTTGATTCTTTGAATAGGACACTTACTGGAACATCTGATGCGAGTCTTTGTGACCCATCCGGAACACTCAGAGTAGATCCTCTCACAGGACTATAAGGACAGAGTGGAAATCCTACCAGTGCTAACACTATGCCAACACTGAGCGTAGGTCACACAGTTGCTACAACTGTTGTGTCAACGGCGAACCTAAGTGGTGCCGGTGTTACTTTACCCGTCTTCATGACAAGGGAAAATCTCGACGGCGCCCTAAAGGCTGTTGAGGAAACATTCATTCAGGAGATACAAGGAGTGAAAGCTTTATTGAAAGGCAAAGGGTCGGTGATTGATGAGCCCGATGTACGTCCACGACCAGAAATGTTTTTGCCTTCTCCTCCGCAAAGTCGTGTAACTCAACCTCCTCCAGTTCAGCAAAATCCGATTGATCAAAGTGTTGATGAGTTAAGAGATTTGTTCTATGCTAAGCTGATGTCAATAAGTCCTGAAGATCCACAAAGCAAAACTCTATTATCCTTACTCGAGAACTTCCAATCTACTCCACATCCACCACCACCTCCACCACCACCACAACCTACACCTACACCAACAGTAACTATCACGGAGTTGAAATCTTTTAAGTCTTAAGTTGTACAGTCTCTGACCGATATGAAGCAGTCCATAGATGAGTTGAAAGAACTGATGAAACAATCTTGTAAGACTCAAGCCCAAGGTACTAAGCGTGGACATGATCAAGATCCTGATGATCATGATCATGAGGGGGAGAAGAGTAAGAAATGAAGGGTTGAGTCTGAAAGTTCTAAAGGCGAAAAGAAAAATCCATCAGTTTCTGAAATAGCTGATATGTTTAAATCTGGTGTAATGGGAGAAGAAAGCGGAAAACAGATTGTGTTATATGTGGATCCTAATGCAAAACCGATGGTTGAAAAGCCTGAGGTAAATGAGGAGGAAATAAGGGAAGTTGTAGACAGATTTGTGGAAACTGTTGAACTGGTTGATGTCAGTTCTGATGATGAAGCTGATTAAAAAGCTAGTGAGTATGAGAAGTATTGGAAAGTAAAGGAGGAAGCTGAACCGCTCTTAATGATTACTTATGAACCAGATGATCAAGATGTTGGGTTCACACAAGAGGAAGTAGACATTCTGACTGAAATATATGGGCCAAATTCACCTGAAGAAATAACCGTAAGCCCTATACACTCACCCGAACCTAGTTCAACTACCTTGATGCAAGCTCAATCTGATGTTACATCATTATCCTTTAACCTTAACCAACCCAGCTCAACACATACCACCATACCATTATCTGAACCGATTTCTGAAACCATTCCTATTCAACATGTAACTCAACCAATCTCACAATCCATTCCCGTTCAACATGAACCACAACCTTTCCATGATCCATTCCTTAAAGAACCAAAGCCTGAGGAAACAGAACCTCCTTTCACCGCACCCTTTGTACCACCTATCATTCTTTCACACGATGAAGCCGGTCCTTCTAATCCACCAGTATCTGATCAACCTGGTCTATCAACTTCACAAAGCAGAAACTTATCTGAACTTGAACAGCGGCAAAGAACTTTGTATTTGAGAACACCTTTCTTGGAAGAGTCTGAAAGAAGACTATTTGTGCATAGAATCAGGAGATTGAATCCCTACGCCGTGTTGGGAATTACAGATCAGTCAACTGAATACAAGTTCGAATACATGTACTTTCTGAGAGACAAGTGTCAGAAGAAAAAAGATGTGAGGAGCAAAAAGTTGATTGTGACAATAAAGGAAGTGACTGCCAGATTATACTACAAAATGTGGTATCCGGAGTTTGTTGTTCAAAGGCAGGATTATAGAGACTACAGGTTTACTGAAGCTGATTTTTGTCATCTAATGATTGAAGATTTTGAGTTCATGTACCATCATTTCAGAGATCTTCATATCAGAAGAGAAAACGTGACTCTTGCATTGAATGCCATTAAAAGATTTCTGAGAAGATACGTCCTGTACACACAGTGTCATGACTTTCATATGGCTATGGAAAGAAATCAACCTAAGGTAAATTTGAAAAGGCCTAATCAAGATATGTCTGGATTGATGAAGATGCCTTTATTTGCTGTGATTGAAGAGCCAGAGTTTGGTATTGTTTTTAGAAGTGGTGCAAACAAGATCTTTATTCGGATTGATGAACTGGCAAAGTATTCAGATGGTACACTCAAGATTGTGAGAATTCAGTTAGAAGAAAGGCTCAAGAGACATGATGATGAACGAAAGATTACCTGGATGTCTGCTAGACCAAGAATTATCTTACGTAGAGCTATTGAAGAGATTGATGAAAGATTGAACTTCAGAATGGCTATGAGAAGAATTAAAACGTATCTAGGGTTCCGAAGAAGAAGAAGAAGACCCTTTCTGCCTTGATAGCTAAGGGGGAGATTGTTAGAGCACTTTGTAGCTATCAAGACAGTATTAATCTTTTGTACTGTATCTTCTGAGTAGAGGCATGGACATGTCATGGCCCTACTATATAAAGAAGATCCCTTTGTTATTTCTATAACACTTTCAAGCATATTGTCATTTGTACTCTCAAGTTCAATATATGAATGACATATTCACTCCATATTCTCTCTGTATATCTTTGTTTACTTCATAGCTAGATTTGGGATTTATCATGTTCCTTTTCTAAAACTCCCATCCTTGAGGAAAAACCTACCTTGATTTCTAAAGGTAAAGGTAAAGGAAAAGAAATTCAAAAACCTCATAAGGGTAACAATGTACCTAAGCTGAAAGTTTCAAAACCTTCAGCGAGTCATCCCTCTACTTCTAGGACCAAGATCCATGAATTTATTCAGCGATCTACTCCTAAACTAAGAGTGAATGTAACTGGTAAGAAATCCAAAGAACTGATATGTCACACCCCGCTAAAGCAGAAACACGAGATGTCACTAGACCTGGCAAACGGGTCGTGTCGTGTCGGGTTCGTGTCGGGTTCGTGTCGGGTTCACGGGTTAAACGGGTTGGGAGTGTCAAACCCGAACACGACACGTTTAATAAACGGGTCAGAATATCGCAACCTGAACACGACCCGATTTAACCCGCCTAACCCAACACGACACGATTAACCCGTTTAACCTCTTAACCCATTAAACCCGCAAACCCGTTAACCCGATTAACCCGTTTCGTAAGAAGGAATTTTTGTTTAATATATAGGGCTGTAAACGAACTGAACGAACATGAACAAGGACTTGTTCATGTTCGTTAGAAAAAAGATATATTCGTGTTCATTTACGTTCGCACAAACACAAAAAAATCGAAAATAAACTTAAAGGTACACCGAATTTAAAAGGGTGCTCCAATCAAATTTTTAACTCAGTTCAAGGCTTCAAGCCAACCGGCAAGCAAAATGTGGAAGGGATGAGGGGTATTTATAGTTGAGAGTAAGGGTTGTGGTTTGAAATTTGGGCGATGTGGGATGAAATCTGATGAGAAAAATGGGTTGGTTCACTTGAGGTATCCCACATCGGAAGTTTTATAGCAAAATTAATCTTGGAACAATGTATATAAGTGAAGCCAAACTAGTTCCACTGATTTGTTTTATTTTTCCATAAACCAATTACTTTTAATTATAATTATAATTATAATTATTTTTTCTTAAACATATATTAATTTTTAACTTATATATATAAACGGGTTACTCGGGTCATTTTCGAGTTGAAATGGTTGACCCTAACCTTACCCGTTTAATTTTCGTGTCGTGTCGTGTCAACCCGTTTACTTAAACGGGTTGAAATGTATTATCCAAACCCGTTTAATTCGTGTCGGGTTCGTGTCGAGTTAGCGTGTCGTGTCATTTTTTGCCAGGTCTAGATGTCACAGCTCAACGTTTCATTGCGTAAGGTACAAGATACACCAAATCACCATAGCTTAAATAGGTTGCAAAAATTACATCTTGTCTTAAAACATAAATTGTCCAAAACATAATTGACATAATAAAACAGTGCAACATGTAGCTACTAGTGGTGCCTTCTTAAATTCCAACCTTACTGACGATTACCTGAAAAGCATGTCAAATAAAGGGTCAACTACTGAATAGTTCGTGAGATCACAGGTTTTCGGTATGCACTAAAAGTTGTAATGAAAAGTTGATAAATCCGCACATTGAAAGAATATAGATAGTTTAATTCCGGTTGTACAATTTTTGCTCAAGGTATATTTTTTATGCTTCAGAGGTGGCATGCTGAGCCCATTACCCAAACATACTGACGGAAACACGCCCCAAAGTCATCATGTTCTATCGCAAACATGGCACAAGGTCAGCATGTTCTATCGCAAACATGGCACGGAAACAATAATTATGCACTCACATAAATCGTAAGTGGGGTGTCAACCAAATAACGTTATCCATAATTACCAACGACTCAATACATGAGTTAAATGGTTAATGTAAAATAAACGGGGACTTTTGTACGATAGCAAAACTCAGGATCTTTAACATAAGCACACATACCATAGAGCATCGAACATTCTTGGCATTTTATTAAACAAAACAACCGGTGCGAAATAAAAATCGTAACATGCTTTCCACCCCAAAATATACAAAAATAGTAAAAATGGGGCTATGAAAACTCAATGTGATAAGCGAAGATGTTTCCAAGATGTTCACAAATGCAACTCGTATAATGATCCTACTTCGATCCTACGAACGTAAGGACACTAGTAAGATTCAAGCTTAAATCTTAGGGGTTCGGTAAAGCTTACTTATCCAAAATGTCATAAAATGCCTTTTTGAAGAACTTTGTTCAAGGTTCATATTTTTATGATTCTCTATAGTATAATAATATTTTGTGCATGTCTTATTATTAATTTGATTATTCAACATAAGTCTCAAATTTATAACATAAAATGATAAAATGGGTTAAGAGTTGCTTTTTAAACAATACTTGAAATTTCCCTTTTCTGTCCAGATTTTGGTGTCTCTTTATGTCCATTTTTAGATATCTTCCAAGGTTATTTTGGTCAGAATATTTTTACCCAAGTTGACATAATGGGTTAGGAAACTTTTGGCATAAAAACCATAATTTTTGAAGATAGTTAATTCCATCAAATCATTTTTATAGTAAGGACTACTACATAAAACATAGTTGTTTGCGCACTGTTTTTGTGACGTCTGTTTGAAGGTCGAAATCTTTGAGTTTTTTAGTGAAACCACTTGGGTTTGAAACTTAACACATAAATATAAATTCCAAAAGAAATTTCACCTTATTTGGTTAAATGTTGAGAGAGTTATGGCCTTTTAAACTGGGATGTAGAAATCTGATAGCAAGCTGTTGGAAAGTAGTTTCAAGAAAATGTATTTAAACATAAATTTTTGAAATGATTTTTGTTCCTTTTGCATGGACACTAGGCATGGCAACGGAGCGGGTATGGGTCCGGGTTCCCCATCCCCGGCCCCGTACGGGGATTCCCAACCCGGCCCCGGTCAACTTTTGGTCAACACCCGGTCAAAGACCCGTCCCCGGTTTGGACCCGGTTCACATAAACACAGTCTTCTACAATTCACATGATTAGGAAAATATTTTACTTTACTAACTGTTGTGTTGTAGGTACCTATATAAGGTGATTGTAAAGAGTAGATGGATGTAATTATATATACCTAAATATATATTATATAAGCTTGCTGTTAACCTTTAGTAACTCAAATGCTTTGAACTCTTGTTGTTTTTCTCATTTAAATGTTGCAATCTGATGAGAAACACAATTAAAAGAGATTTGGGGAACAAATTGGAATCAAAACACATTAAAAATGAAAATCAATTGTCAACATCATCAATATCTGGAGGCTAGAGCTGGACTACTGGAGGCTGGAGCAGAGGACGTGGAGCTGACAAATCATGTCTAGCTCAGTTGGTCTACCTAAGAACGGTAACATCCTGGGGGGTGTGGATGGTATCCCAGTCTACCCGGGTTCGATTCCAAGGGGAGGCAATTGAGGGCATGAGGAGTACCCAGTCCTTGGGTGGTCCAGTCTTTGACTGGGCTTACCCCCCCCCCCCCCCCAACCTGTGGTTGGGCCTTAGGTCCAGCGTAAGCTGGGCCGGGACAGCGGCGGATTAGTGGACTGCCCTCGGATGTCCGAGACCGCCGGGGAGGCGCGCGTGCGTGTGTGCGTTGTGTTCGTGGTAGTTGATCGAAAGGGTCGATGCCGCTATGCCTTCCAAAAAAAAGAGGACGTGGAGCTAGACTGCTGGAGGCTAGAGCAGAGGACTGCCGGAGCAGATTCGTCGCCGGTGGTCGCCGGTCGGGGGGGGGGGGGGGGTGAACACCGAACGATGAATGGTGGGTGGGTGGCGGTGGGCGGTGGCGGCTAGGGTTAGTGGGTGTGGGTTTGGGACTTTGGGTTAGATAGTAGATACAATTCTTAACACACGAGTCACGACTTTGGGTTAGACTTAGGCTGAAATCTGAATGCTGATACTATTTAATTAATATATTATATATAAAATAAATATTTTTTTATTATATATACATACTGGGTCCGGGGCGGGGCGGGGGATGGTCTTCCCCACCGGGTCGGGTGGACCGGGTTCCCCATCGGGTCGGGCGAAATTGCCATGCCTAATGGACACGATTTGACACTCAATAAAGCACAGATTTTCAGATGAAAACTTATTTTTGGACCTCTAGAATTGCATGCTTGCATATCAAATAAACCTATCTTTCCAAAATCTCAAAAGTGATCATCTTGCTTTCTTTTTGAAGATTTCTTTGATAATCAAGCCTAGAGCTTGTTTTTGACATATAAAATACCAAGTTTACACCACATGCATGAGGATTAAAATATGTATTTGATGTAATAGAAAGGTTTTCATAGAACTTTTAGAATATAAAAGGTAGATTTTTGAAGAAAAACACATGCATGCTAGTTAGAACTTTTAAAAGTTCCTTCTTTGATCTTAACATGGCTTTGATCATGGATTCATCACCTTTTTAACAACATGCAACATGTTTTGGTGATGAATCTACAAACATTAAGATTCAAGAATCTTTCTAGCAAAAACATGCTTAAAAACTAAAGTAGAAGAAGAAAAATTCAAGAATGAAAGAAGATTAAGAAGAAAGATGTGTAGTTTTTGTTCTACACATGAGTTTTACCTTATGAAGACTCAAATGCTTGATTCTCTTGAGTTTAAGGGCTGGAGTATGAATGGTATTTAGAAAGATGTAGAGAGAAATTTAGAGAGAAAAAGAGAGAGTTTTTCCTAGTGAGAGGTTAGAGAGAGAGATGAGATGAGATGTGTGTGTTTGAATTAAGATAAAAAAAAGTGGGTGGTATTGGGGGGGGGGGGGGACCGGCTAAGAGGGGGGGAGAGGGTGAGATGGAGTGTAGATTTGGTTCTAATAATTGTGTTTCCTATTTTTAATTTTTGATTTTTTTTATTTGTTAATTATTTGAATTTATTATATATTTAATTTAATTTGTGTTAATAACAATAACACTTGCTTTATATAATTTTGCAAAGTACAAGTATATATATATATATATATATTTAAGGTATTTGAATTAGCATTTTATGAGATTTGTGGATAATTCACTCATTTGGGTGAAGGTTAAGCAAAATTCCTAAGTTTTCCTAAGGACATTGTTTCTAACTGCTAAATTTAGTATGTGACACCTACAACATGGAATTCTAAAATGTTCAGATCAGTTCTAACCTGAAACGTAAATTTGACGGTTGTCACGGTCTCCCCCGGTTAAAAGAATTTCGTCCCGAAATTCAAGAACTTCCATCTTTAACCGATTTATTAGCAAAAAGGTGAGGATACTTATGCTTCATATAATCCTCTCGTTCTCATGTATATTCAGGCCCACGCGTTGTGTTCCAATGAACTTTCACAATCGGAATTTTACTTCGCTTAAGACGCTTAACTTCTCTATCGAGGACCTCAATTGGTTCTTCTACGATGTGCAACTTATCGTTAATCTGAACTTCTTCCAGAGGTATCATTAATGAGTCGTCAGCTAAACATTTCTTGAGGTTCGACACCTGAAACGTATCATGGATAGCACTTAGCTCCTTAGGTAAATTGAGTTTATATGCCACTGGACCAATCCTTTCAGTGATCTCAAACGGTCCAACATACCTGGGGCTCAACTTTCCTCTTTTCACAAATCGTACTAATCCTTTCCATGGTGATACCTTTAGAAGCACTTTATCACCAACCTGGAACTCTAAAGGTTTCCTACGGTTATCCGCATAACTTTTCTGACGATCTCTCGCTGCTTTAAGCCTATCTCTAATGATTGAAATCTTGTCGGTAGTTTCCTGTACAATATCGGATCTAGATAGTTGTCTGTCTCCAATTTCTAACCAACAAAGTGGTGAACGACACTTGCGTCCATACAAGGCTTCATATGGCATACACTGAATACTAGCGTGATAACTGTTGTTGTAGGAAAACTCTACCAAAGGCAAGTGAGTATCCCAACTACCTCCAAAGTCTATCACGCATGCCCGAAGCATGTCTTCCAAAGTCTGTATAGTCCGTTCACTTTGCCCATCCGTTTGAGGATGATAGGCAGTGCTTAGGCTCAATTGCGTTCCCAACGCTTTCTGGAGTGACTGCGAAAACCGTGACGTGAAACGGCTATCTCTATCTGAAATGATGGAAATTGGTACTCCATGACGTGTAACGATTTCATTGATGTAGATCTGGGCAAGCTTCTCCATCTTATAATCTTCCCGAATCGGTAAGAAATGTGCAGATTTCGTGAACCGATCTACTATAACCCAAATCGAGTCGTGCCCCTTGGCAGTTCTCGGTAGTTTGGTTATAAAATCTATAGTGATTTGTTCCCATTTCCACTGGGGAATCTCCGATTGCTGTAGCAGACCAGATGGCTTCTGATATACAACTTTAACCTTTGAGCAAGTTAAACATTTCCCTACATACAAGGCAATATCTTTCTTCATTCCTGGCCACCAATAATATTCCTTTAAGTCCTTGTACATCTTATCCGCTCTCGGATGAATCGAATATCTAGATTTATGGGCTTCCTCCATAACCATTTCCCGTTGGTTGTTAGTTTTCGGAATCCAAACTTTGTCCTTGAAGTAACGTACTCCATCAACCTTAGATTCAAATCTATGCTCCAAACCGTGTAGAGTCTCGTTCTTCAAGTGTAACGATTTTCATTGCTTTACTCCATGACGTCTAACGATTTTCATTGCTTCAACCTGAGCTTCGAGAATTCGAGCCCTTAAGCTTGTCTGAACAAGCGCTCCTAATGCTCGTACTCGTGAAGGTTTTACCCTTTCCTTCCTGCTCAAGGCATCGGCTACCACATTGGCCTTACCTGGGTGGTAACGAATTTCACAGTCATAGCCAATGAGTAACTCTACCCATCTTCACTGTCTCATATTGAGCATTTTCTGGTCAAGGATATGTTGAAGACTCTTGTGATCCGTGAAAACAGTGCATTTAGTGCCATACAAATAATGTCTCCAAATCTTAATAGCGAATACCACAGCTCCAAGCTCCAAGTCGTGTGTGGTATAGTTCCTCTCATGAACCTTTAGTTGTCTTGAAGCGAATGCTATAACCTTGTCCTTTTGCATTAATACGCAACCCAATCCTTGATGTGATGCGTCACAATACACCACAAAGTCATCGGTTCCTTCCGGTAAAGCTAGAATTGGCGCATTGCTCAGCTTTTGCTTCAACAACTGAAATGCTTCCTCTTGCGGTTCTTCCCAGACGAATTTCCTATCCTTTTGGGTTAGCGATGTGAGTGGTTTAGCAATCCTTGAGAAGTTCTCGATGAACCGTCGATAATAACCCCCCCCCCCCCAAAACCTAGAAATTGACGAATTTGTGTTGGGGTCTTTGGGGCTTCCCATTTCTTAATGGCTTCCACTTTAGCCGGGTCCACGTGAATTCCTTTCTCTCCAATCACGTGACCAAGAAAGTGTACCTCTCGAATCCAAAATTCGCACTTTGAGAATTTGGCGTACAACTTTTGATCCTTGAGTAGTCCTAGTATTATCTTTAGATCCTGCTCGTGATCCTCCTTACTCCGTGAGTAGATCAATATGTCATCGATAAACACGATCACAAACTTGTCAAGGTATGGTCTGCATACTCTGTTCATTAAATCCATGAACACGGTTGGTGCGTTCGTTAAGCCGAAGGGCATAACTAAAAACTTGTAGTGTCCATATCGAGTCCTAAAAGCTGTCTTAGGGATGTCCTCCTCACGAACTCTCAACTGGTGATATCCCGATCGAAGATCAATCTTTGAGAAATAAGTTGCACCCTGCAACTGGTCGAATAAATCATCTATTCGAGGAAGAGGATATCGATTCTTGATCGTCAACTTGTCCAGCTCCCTATAATCGATGCACATTCGAAACGATTCGTCATTCTTCTTGACAAACAGAACTGGGGCTCCCCAAGGTGAGGAACTTCTTGTCCAGAAGTTCCTGAAGTTGACTCGACAATTCTTGCATTTCGGCATGTGCTAAACGGTATGGTGCCTTAGCTACAGGTGCTGCTTCGGGTATGAGGTCAATTTGAAATTCGACTTGTCTAGACGGGGGAAGTCTAGGAAATTCATCTGGAAACACTTCCGGGTGATCCTTCACCACAGGAATATTATGGATTCGCCTTTCCTCGGACATCTTCTCAACTACGCGTGCCAAAAATGCGACGCACTTCTTCCTCAAATACTTATGGACCTTCATACTTGACACTATCTTTAGACTTCTTCCAGCTCTATCCCCTTGTATGACAAGGGTTTCTACGCCTTGCAGAGGCACTCTAACCGCCTTTTCAAAACAACAAATCTCCGCTCGGTTCTTGGACAATCAGTCCATACCCACTACTACATAAAAACTCCCCAATTCAATAGGAATAAGATCAACGCTAAATAACTTATCGGCTAGATTCAAGGTACAATCTAAAATTACATCCTTCGCCTCAAATTCATGACCATTAGAAACCTCAACAATATAAGCATCCGACATTCTCCTAGATTCCAAGTCGATCAGTGGCCTAAATTCTAACGAAACAAAACTCCTATCTGCTCCAGATAACATCAAGATAAAAATCCATTCCTATTTTTAGATAATGCTGCTAATACCAAAATTTTGAGGTTCATCCTACATCAATACTAAAGTTTTTAGATCTAATACAACCAATCACTTAAAATTACCCAAAATACTTAGTTCATAATAACCACAAGAAAATGTTTTCCTTTGAACCCAAAAGTCTTATCAAAAGCTACCAAACTATCAACCATCGTAATCAAAACCATCCTAAATACATATGTATCAAGATCATCAGCACAGACATCGCTAGCACCACTCCTCCAATCACGCACGCAAGCTCTGCTCTCATCGTAGTCCGCCTAATCGTCCTAGCGCTCTCCAAAGCCTGGGTTGAAACGTTGTATAAGAGATGGCTCAGCTCCACCAACTCAGTCAAGACCTGCCCCTGGTGAGTAACCCTCACCTAACAGCCGTGTAGCTCAGTCGCCATAGCCCATACATGTTGTTCCTCCGCCCATGTCATACCCGATACGCGTCCGACTGGTACTCCAGTGATTACTCGTGATGGCTTTGGCGCCTCCGGACGTGCCGACCCAAGCGTCACTCTTATCGGGATTAGGACGTTCTTCCTTGCCGTTTGCATAATACGCGGTCCATTAGGGTTTGGTTGGATAATTATCGGGGTCGGTCGGGGTAGTACCGAGGTCGGTGACACTCTCGATCTGTCATCGGTAGCTCGCTCGCTCATTACTTCGTGATCCGAATCGATGTTCCTAGGATCCTCATCCTCCTGGTTACTCGGTGGGTTGACTCGAGGTCGACCGGTGACATAACCTGACTCATCGGCCGAGTAAGAAGAGTGAGAGTGCGACGAAGATGATGACATAGTGAAACCGAGGCAAGAATGTACTTAGTTACTAAGTGTACCAGTGTAATGTCTATCATCATTTACACTTTGAAGATCAATATATGGATGACTTGTGTACTCTAGATTTTCTCTCTACATCATTCTTGATTTCTTGCTAGATTTGGGATTTCACATTTGGTATCAGAGCTAAACAGAAAATTCAAGCAGATCAAAGAGCAAATTGAAGATTTTTTACACTGTTCTTGAAGATTTCGGATCCTTCATTCATCAATGTTCATGATGATTTCTTACCCTTCATCATTTACTGTTCATCTAGAATCATCATATTTTTCATTTTTTGATCTTTTGGATTGATTCTTGACATCACTGCACTCGATTTTCATCCCTGAACATCTTTAATTCAAGGATCTATACCAAAATCTGCACAGAATTTGCAGATCTGATCATTTTATATCTGTTTTTGTTCGAAAACATTTTCTTACTATTTTGGATCATAATTCGACTAAATTGATCGAATTAGGATTTGTGATTAACTAAGAAAGTGTGTGGAATCAAATTTCGAACAAATCTGTGCAAATTTCATAACAATTGATCAAGAATTGAAAAGGTTATGGCTGATTTAGTGTTTTTTAAGTTCGAAGTGCAGAATTCGGATCATTCTTGGTGAATTCGGATCATTCATACACAATTCGGATCATTCAAAGGGAATTCGGAGTGTTCTTTGCATCACAAGTATAGAATTCGACTCAAGAAGCTTTCGAATTCATTGAATTCGAACTCTGTTAAGTTCGAATTGAGTTGAATTCGAACCCTGTTAGATTCGAATTGAGGAGTTGTGGATAAATCTGAGTTGGTTTTGATTTACCAAGGATAGAATTCGATCCCTGTTAAGTCCGAATTGAGTGAATTCGAACCAAGTTAAGTCCGAATTGAGTGAATTCGAACCCAGTTAAGTCCGAATTGGGTGAATTCGAATCCTTCTTCATCCGAATTCATTGAATTCGAACCCTTATTCATTCGAATTCATTGATTTCGAATCCTTATTCATCCGAATTCTTGTGAATTAAAAAAAAAAGATGATGATTCTAGATGAATTTTTGAGAAAATTTTCGAATCCTTATTCATCCGAATTTTTGAGAAAATTTTTTATTCCGAAATTTTTTCTATAGTGTATTTCATACACTTTAAGAGCTTTTCAAGAAAAAATTTTATATAAAATTTTTCTGCTTGATTTTCTGAACGATCAATCTTCTAGCATTCTTCAAGATGTCTGACATACTGGATTTAAATGGGAGAATATGGTATCAGTTAGGAAAAGAGAGAAAATGGACTCTTTCTGAAGCTAAAGATGAGATCAAGCGTCTTGAAGGTTTTATTGATAGATACATAACACATACTAATGAAGATGCAAGAAAAATTACAAAGCTCAAGTCTGAGAAAGCTTTATTAGAAGACAAAGTCTCTTCTCTTGAGTCCGAACTGAAAGATTTGAATGACAAGATTGTAGTGCTTGAAGTTACTCAAGAGAAAAATAAGACATTTGAGATTTCAACTCATCAAGATAACATGAAGGAGCTTCAAGGGAGTATAAAGACAATGGAGGAAGAATATGCTGATTTGAAGAGACATATTTTAGACATTTCTTCTTCAAATGAAAATTTTATTTTTAAAGAACAAAATGTTTTACTTACTAAAAGAATTACTGATCTTGAAGTATATATTGCAGGTCTTGAAACAAAGAAAGACAAAGACAACTCCAGTCTGCACAATCAAATCGAGAAACTTCAAGAGATAGTAACAACTCTCCAAAAAGAAAATGCTGATCTGAAGAGCATTGAAGACAAGAGAGAGAAGATTCTTAAAGAAAAGGAAGTAATTGAACGTAATTGTATAAAACTTTCAAAACAAGTTTCTGACTTTGAGAAAGTTTTATTTCTTGAAAAGGAGAAGTTGGAGAAGGAAAGGGTCGAGTATGAAAAAGAAAAGAAAAGCTTTGAAGCGAAGAATGCGAAACTGTCAAAGAAAATTTCTGATCTTCATAAGGACTTAGAAAAGGAAAGACAAGAGCTAGATAAAGAAAGTCAAGAGCTAGAAAAGATGAAGAAAGCTGACTTTCAGGCTAGGTGCGTTAAAGACGACTTTTCTAAAGAAAGGAAGATATTTCGGCAGGAAATTCATAAATTGACAATGAATTTGGCTGCATTATCGACTGACATCATGAAAGAGAAGAGGGTCAAGTCTGTTAGGACACTGAAGTTGTCCTTTATAATAGAAAGTTTTGTAAAGCAATAGCTGTGTTAAAGGGCTTATGCTTAATTGTTGTAGCAAGTGATGAAGACTATAAATAGGTCTTTACTTGTAGTTTGTAAGAAGTGAATTCATTAATACAAGATGTAGATCTCTAATCACTTTGTGTTCTCTCTAGGTTAGATTTCCTTTTCAATAATGTTCTTCATCTTCTTGTTACACAATACTTGGATTGTATGAAGATCATGGACCTAACAAGTGGTAATATTCAGAAAAAGCTTGATTTGGTGACCAAGGAACGGAATGACTTATCTTACAAAGTGAAGTCATTTAACAAATCCAAATGCTATTCAGAATGTCTGATTCGTCCTTCTAATCTATTCTATGATCACTCGGTGGATAATTCTTCCAAGTATCAATATGCTGATCTTCCTTCATATAAGAAAGTTAACATGCAATGGAGAGTAAAAGGTACGTCAACTGAAAAAGGTGAGCCAAAATCCTCTGTTCCCAACAAGAACAATAATCTGAAAGCTAAATCTTTTGCTAATCCTGATTCATTCTATTCCGCAAATCATTTAATCAGGTTAGCACAAAAGAATTTTTTTTGTTCTTATTGTGGTACTAATGATTTTATTAAAAATGAGAGTGTTCAATATTGGTATGGTACTTATCATTTTCCTTCCTATAGAGCTCCGCTTAACAAGCAAGGACCCAAGACATGTTGGGTACCAAAATCTACTTAATCTATTTTTGCAGATTTAGAAGCAAAGCGTTGAACTCTCGGAAGAAGATTACTTGTACCATTAAGGGGGAGTAAAGAGACATTGGCTTTTGAACATATCAGTTCAAAACCCGTGCTTCAACGACAATGGTTTCTAAACATATCAGTTTAGGACCCGCACTTAAAAGAGATTTTGGTTTCTGAATACATCAATTCAGGACCCGTGCTTCAATGTCTATGGCTTTTGAACATATCAGTTCAAAACCCGTGCTTCAACGACTATGGCTTCTGAACAATTCAGTTCAGGACCCGTACTTCAAAGACTAAGACTTCTAAACAAATCAGTTTAGAACTCACACTTCTCAGGTGATATCTTTAACTGTTACATCTTTCTGTTTCAAGGAACGTGGTAAAAGGTAACATTGGATTATATTTTGTTTCTACCACTTTGAAAACTTGAATCTTTACAAATTTAATTCAATGAGATAAAATTTTCAATTTTCATTCAATGAATTAAATGTGTGCTAAAAGATGATTCTACAAGTATTTTTGTATTATCTGAGTTAGATTTGTTTCAACTTTCACCTCTGAAATAAATCGAAAGGTCAGCAAAACATGATTGAAATTATGCTGAATGCTCAAAGTTATGTGAATCTGGACTCATATAGAATATAATGCTCAAAAAGCCTATTTATCAGAATGATGAATGGAAACGAAAATATGGGGGAAGTACTATGTTTAAGAACCAAGTGATTGAGATATCATTCATATTTTGTGATGGAAATCCGAACTTATATAGAATATCATTTAGTTTGAAAGTTTGTACCTGTGGCCTTTCTGGTTTGGGAGAGTAAGTCCTAAGGGGTGCTCGACACCTAGTCCCTAAGATCAACTGGTCTGGGATCGGCTGACCCAAATCCTGCAATAGAACCAGATAGAAAGCCATGTTTTACTGGTACAAATGGGTTTAAGATATATCGATGTGGCCTTTCTGGTTTGGGAAATTAAGTTCTACGGGGTGCTCGACACCTAGCACCTAAGGCCAACTGGTCTGGGATATGCTGACCCAAATCCTGCTATAGAACCAGATAGAAAGTCATGTTTAACGGTGTATCTTATTCTTAATAAATTTTTTGATCAAAAGATGCCAATGAGCACAAAATCAAAAGATGCCAATGTGCACAAACCAAAAGATGCCAATGAGCACAAAAGAAAAGATGCCAATGAGCACACATCTCTTGAAACTTGGGAAAATACAAAGTCGCGATACACCAGTAAATTTGTGAAAATTCTGATTTTGGACAAATAGTGTGAGTAGAGCAAAGTATTCTTATATGTTTTAGAATTGCATATGCTTGAAGCTAATCATATTTCGCATGCTAGCACACCAAATAGATTTAATAAAGGGGTTGAAACTGAACTTTTTTAACTTGATATACAATGATGACTTGTTCTTGAATCCAAACACATGCATTTGATTTCATTTGATTGAAAAATCTGTTAAATTTCATTAAGTTGGATTTCTTTTGTAAAGCTTTCAAATGATCAAATGTAAGTAATTATAAAATGAAATTCAATGAATTTTATTTTCCTTGTGTAAATTTGTTTTAAAATTTGTGCTACAATTTCAAATACTGTACGTTATTGAAATATATGCATACTTTCAGGGGGAGAAAATAAACTGCTCCATAATTCTTATTTTGAGGGGGAGCAAGGTTATTCTGTAAGGAGGAGATTGTTAGCAATACTCAAAGACACGACTGAAATTGAAAATGGTTTTCGATGATTATGATGCTCACCATCATCAAAAAAGGGGGAGAAAAGTTTAATTTCAATTTCATGTCAAAGAATTTTCAAGTCAAAGATATTTCATGTCAAAGAACTTTCAAGTCAAAGATTCGTGAACAAAGACTGAAGATTGGGGAGAAGGATCATGTGAAGTCCAAATGTTGCTGAATTTGGTTATCTTAGTTCTGAGTGGTTCTCGGAATGCGCTTACACCTAAAAGTTCAACAATGTGGATGGTTTCACATCTTTCTGATCCAAACTCTAATCGTTTCTGATTCATCTTGTTCCATATTCAAGACTTGAAGACAATCTGTTGAAGATTTTATTGAAGAAGGTTGACTTTTCAAAGAAAAAGACAATGACTTTTCATGTTTGTCTGAAGATTCTTTAAAGCTGAGTTCTTAAAGAGTGTCAAAGCATATAGTTCGCCGTGAACTAGTGGAGATAAAGCTATTTGAAGATGGTTTGATAGAGTGTCTGTTGGAGAAGATTGACTTTACAAAGAGCTGAAGACTGCTGTCATATTTTTTAAATCTTGAATCCAAAGGGGGAGATTGTTAGAGCATTGTTGTATTCAAGATTTACTGTAAAGTCAATGTACTGTATTAGTTAGTTGTGCCTTTATACCTTGTATGTTATGGGTATAAATAGGCATGTCTAGTTCTTAGTTAGTAGAGAATCTAGATCCCTTTAGGAACAACTTAATCATTTTGTCATTTACACTTTGAAGATCAATATATGGATGACTTGTGTACTCTAGATTTTCTCTCTACATCATTCTTGATTTCTTGCTAGATTTGGGATTTCACAACAGCCTTTCAGAGTACCTATAAATTTTTAACATTTTACAAAATCAGTAATTTGTTTGCGATCAAAAGTAATTACATCATACATATAAGAAATTTAAGTTATTATATATCCACGACATGTGTCATAGAAATACTACTGATGAGTATATGAACCTATACGGTCGCACACACAAAAAAATACGCTTGCTTCCATTTGAAAGTAGCCCAGAAAGTCATGTTTGACAGTTAAATAATTATTATTAAAGGCCAATATAAATTATGTGATAAAAAGTAATTATGATGATTACAGAGATTTATCTATAAATATGAATAATTATTAATGTTTTAGATAATTATATAAATAATTATAGATAAACATTAACCTTATTTGAATTATAGAGTATCTAAAATACTAGTCCATATAAATAGGGTAATAGGCCAGACATATTTATGAGTGATTCGATTCTCTGAATCTGGCTCCATACACAAAATACACATAATAGTTTAAAGGTTACATTTGGGCTAGCACCTCGTAGATTTCGCGTGTTTGTGTGTGAATACCAATAATGGAAGTATCTATTGACTTCTCATTGCTCCAATCATTTCTCGTCTAAAAATATCAAAAGCTACATCGCTAAAACACCGTATGTTGTGTTGTTTTAATCGTCATTGAATCCAACACGTTTTAAAGATCAACAAAGTTCTCTAATTTTGTAACCAAAATTCTTATCTGCTGCATTTTTCACGATTACAAATTTATCTAAAACTCAATAGTGGTATCAGAGCCACTTTGACAAATAAAATAAATTAATCAAAAATTAATTAGAACAGAAATTTATTTGAAAACAAAATTCTAGTTAGTTTGTTTCGTCGCACCGAAAGGAGTTGTCAACTCGCACCGACTGTTGGTTATGTCGATGTCACACCGACACGATGGTCGTGTCGTCATCACTTTGACGCGCTGCCTTCAAGACTGCAGATGGAACCGTGTCATGGCACGGAGGTTGTTGGTCCATGTCCACGGTTGTTTCCGTGTTGAGTGTGTTGCCAAATCTTTGTCGCTGTTGGGTTTTTGGACCATGGTTGGTGTCTCGTCCCTCCTAGTTTTTGCATCACGACACGAGAACTCACTAGTACAAAATGGCTTTTTGTCACGGTTTTCGAAATTCAACTTAGTCAAGGATGGGTTTAGAACCATGGCTAAAAGTCATTAATAAAATTAGTCATGGTTTAACTCAATACACGTTTAAACATAAAGTCATGGTTTAGACAAAACTGTGACAAAATGATTCTTTATGGCCGCAATTTGTTTACCATGGAAAATAACAACAAAAAACCATGGCCATATATAAGCATGTAGATAGGGTTTTTGTCTAAACCATGGTTTTATGTTGTGACGATTATTTTCCGTGACCATAAATTGACATATGGACGCATGAAGCCAGTTTTCCGTGACTAGAGGAAAGTTTAAATAAAAACTCATTTTCAATTGTGAACATGAGGACGGGTCTTGGCCCTTCCATCTATATTGATCCAATGACTCATATTAAATAGAGTTTTTAATTGAAATTATTAATTAAGGTGATTAGGGGTAAAAAGGAAAGATAATTAAAATCCACGCCTACCATGTTTGACTTTTTATTTTCTTTTTTAATTAAATTTTTTTACCCCCCTTAAAGTTTAAAATAAATTAACTTAAAAATTACTAACATTTTAATCAAACAAATTACATCAAAAAAATGAGAATTTCGTGCTCTTCGATATGATATTCATCTCGATATAGTTTTTTTGTTGTTTTAACCGTTTTTACGTGTAATGTCATATATGTGTTATATTCGGTATGAATATTTATGTATGTTCAAGTGCGTACAACATCTCGACACCGTAAGTCCGTAACTCGATATCACCTTCTACAACACTTTCTTCAGCGTCCTAAGGTGTCGTGTTCTTCATTACCATAACCCAACACCTATCGAGATGAATCGGGAACCTATCGAGTTTCGATTGTGAACCGATGAACAAAAGAGAATGCGTCACGTCTCCACACCTTCATGAGTCACTCATGTATTATTCTTCATGAATAATGTATCATTCAGTATGAATAATACATCATTCAGGGTGAATAATACACGATTCATGAATTCATGTATTATTCATCCTGAATACTGTATTATTCATCCTGAATATTGTATTATTCATCATGAATAGTGAATGAACGTTCACCTTTGTTATTCATACCGAATGTGGACACCTGAAGAAGTGCATACATATTCATAAAGAATAAAACCAAGTTTCGGTTGTGAATCGGAAAACAAAGAGAGTGTGTCATGTGTTCAACCTTCACGGGTCATTCATATATTATTCAGCATGAATAATGTGTTATTCAGGGTGAATAATGTTTTATTCAGGGTGAATAATGTGTTATTTAGGGTGAATAATGTGTTATTCAGGATGAATAATACACGATTCATGTTTTATAATACATGAATCAGGAATTCGTGTATTATTCATCCTGAATGTTGTATTATTCATTTTGAATACTGTGTTATTCGTCAAGAATAGTGAATGAACGTTCCTCTTTGTTATTCATACTGAATATGCACACCAGGAAACGTGCATACATATTCATACCGAATATAACACATACATAGCATTTCACGTAAAAACGGTTAAAATGAAGAAAAAACTATATCGAGATGGATGTCATATCGAATAGCACGAAATTCTCGTTTTTTTGATGTAATTTGTTTGATTAAAATATTAGTAATTTTTAAGATAAATTATTTTAAACTTTAAGGGGGTAAAAGTTTTTTAATTAAAAAAGAAAATAAAAAGTCAAACATGGTAGGCATTTATTCAAATTTCCAGATTTGCCCCTAATCACTTCTCAATTGGTTTAATTAAGTTTTAACCATTGATTAGTTTTCCAAATCTTGAT
This sequence comes from Saussurea involucrata, assembly GCA_033807775.1. NCBI lineage: Eukaryota > Viridiplantae > Streptophyta > Magnoliopsida > Asterales > Asteraceae > Saussurea > Saussurea involucrata. Next base: position 48,530,146 of record CM066317.1, on the reverse strand, counting down.
CAATGGTTGTGACTTGTCCTCATGTTCACAATTGAAAATGAATTTTCATTTGAACCCACCCCTATATATATATATATATATATATCCACGAAAATTTGTAAAATGTGGCCAAAAGTCACGGGTGTTTATAGCCACGTGTTGTATGATTTTGTGTGATCAAAAAGTAACGGGTAGTCAAGGCTCTAAATTTAAAGTGTACCTATATGTTATGATTTGCGACACTTAATATTAAACTTGTATATCTATAAGTATAGTTGAAACCACACTTATAATAACTTATTGTCTCTAGAAGCTGACTAATAGCCATGATTCAAACAAATCAACCATGTGATTCATAAATAGTTTGCATGACCAAAAGGCAACTAATAGTTACAGTTCTAAAATATAACCGTAGCTTTATATCTTGAATTTCTGAGGGTTTTATTATTTTGTGTGACCAAAAGGTAATCCATAGCCACGATTTCAAGTTACTACATAAATAGATCATTTTAGAGAAATGGAAGAAATAGGATTTTGTGCTTGAATCCTAGATTTTATAGTCTTGTTGGATAAATACTTCAAAAACGAGTCCAGCGGTTTTTTCCGAAACAAAATCAGAGCTAAAACGAAGAAGTTATGGCCAAAACAGTAATCGTGCATGAAAAACGAAGAAATCGAACGAAAAGTGTTTGGGGAGACTTCGGGAGGACTTTGAAGATCCGAGAAACTTTTCCCGCGACCTAGGTCGTGTGGAAATCGCGTGAGACACTAGTGCCTGTATAAGGTCCGATTTTTCTTGGATCGTTTTCATTTCCTTAGAACTTCTTCATCTCAACTCCGATTTTGGTGATTCTTTTGCTATGAACTCGGTTTTGGGAGATATTAAATATTAGAACAAGAAAATGGAAGTATATTGGAGGATCCAAGAGTATTTTGTTTAGGTAAGCCCCATATCTCTCTTATTGTTAAGCTAGGGTTTGATGTTTTCGTTCTTTTCCCATTCATCCTTCAACATTGATGTGATTTTAATGACCTGTGTAGTGAATGAAAATTTTTAGATGTATTGGATCTAAGATATAGGTAGATTTCAAGTCTTCATCAAAGGAGTCTCAAGTTTTGGGGGAAAACTTAGATTTAGTCTAAATCTAGTAAGGTGAGTTCAAGTTGATTTGTGAAAACTATGTACATGCCAAAGTGTGTATTTTGAAGTAATAATGTGTTTTACTTGATATATATCAAATGTGTTGAGTATTTGATGAGGTTTTCTTAATTCGGTAAATTTGGGTTGATAAATCTTGTAAAATGCCTATATTTGGGTTTTTGAATTTTTTGATGTGTAAATCTCAAGAATGTGTTCTTTTGATGATTTTTTGTACAAATGGAATTTATTGACGATTAATTCATTTTTGATTTATTTGGTTTTATAAATCGTTTGGAAAATGCATGTTATTGTGTTATGAGGCATTTTTGAAATATAAGAGTATGATTTCATTTGGAAAACGGTTTGTCTCAACCAATGATGAGTTTTTGAGTCAATTACATCTTTGAGATATGTATTTGCATAAACACCGGTTAAATGCGTTTTATTCTTTTGATGGCCTTTATTTGATGGTCAATTGAGTTTTTTAGCTTTTGGCTCGATTTTGACTTAAAATTTTCTTGGGGACATTAGTCGGTTTATTTTGCTCTATTATGGGCTTTTGAAGTTGTATGCATTTTAGGCACATTTATTGTTAATTCTATGTTTTGAGCGTCTTGGACATTCTTTTGGAACTATATGCATTTTTGTTTGGGTAAAATTTCATCAGTCTCGACCACGACCAAAATAGAGAAAACATCTATTACACTTTTTCATAATAAGGTTAAATCATAAGCACTTTATCCCCTGATCAGAGTTGAAATCGAAAGTTATCCACCTCATGACACTCGACCATGACGTCGTCTAGCTCACACGATCGTCGTATGGAACCTTGCAACCTCGACCGACTAACATGCGATATTTCTGTTATATTTTCACTGTTTAAATGCAAGAATCAATGTCATTAATGATCAACGGACATAACCGACAAGGACAATGATGAGCATTAAAACTAGTAGACGTTACAACCGTTATCAGCAGTTTTTATGGAATTATTCAAAGCACTCGAAGACTATAAATACAAAGGCTCAATCACCATTTGCGCATCTCTGATTTCGGGCATTATCTCATACCTGGAATCAACTGAACACCGAAGAACACTCGAAGCAAAGAATTCTCTCTCAACATATCGCTCAAGACGCACGACTTACACACTTGACGCATAGTTTATACACACGACTACCTTGTTTTCCACGCACGACACACTTGTTACTTTACATTTAAAGTCTTTCTTTCATTTGTATTGTAATCATTGTACTCCCGACACCCGAAACATAAGGACATCGCCCCTGTTTGGCGACCATAGTGCAGCGACGACCCTCGAAGTCATCCGTGGGTTTTTTCCTCGATTGAGGTTTTTCCCGTGTCACCAAAATCTCTGTCTTATTTACATTTTTTGTCTTTGTCGTACGGTTTGTCGAAAGATTCCAATTCTTTAGTTGTTAAGCTCCACAATCAACCTTAAGTTATCCTTCTAGACGATTTTTGGCATAACAGTTTGGCGCCCACCGTGGGGCCCCATCTAGAGAAAATCTTTGACAAACGTGCGTCTTACTAACGTTTTCTTGGAGTTTCCTCTCTTTTCTTTTTCAGGAAAATGGCAGGTAACGAAAACCCAGAGTAGGTCATCGCCCAGATGCATTGGGAGCTTGAAAATGCGCGCCGTCAGATTGACGCCCTTGCTGATCAAAGTCGAAGGGCAGCCGAAGAAATCGCGCGGCTGAGAAATCCATTCGGACCACAGAACGGTCCTAGACCATTCGTTCAGAATCCAGGTCCAGGATCATTCGGTCAAAATCAAAATCCAGGATCCGCTCCTTTCATCCAGAACCCAGGATCGGGCCCGTTCGTTCAGAATCCGGGTCCAGGACCATTCGGTCAGAGTCAGCAGCAAGTTCCGTTCGGTCAGAACCAGCAGCCGGGATCGTTCATCCTAAATCCCCAGTTCGGGCCAGTTCCTCCTCAACATCTGAGACCTCCACCCATAAACAATGGGTCCCATCCGTACTTCGTCCCTTTTAACGGGGATGCCAATGGTTCGTCGTACGGCAATGGCACCAGTTCGGGAGTTAACCCTCCAGCCGGTGCGAATCCCGATCCTAACGACCCCGTCGCTCAGCGGTTGAAGATGCTGGAAGACCAAAATGAGTGTGTCCTGTCTTTGCTTGCCAAGCTGCCGGGGGCAGTCGTGCCCGTCGATGTCGAGCCTCGTTCGGTGTATCAGGCGTCGCCTTTTGTTGACACGATCGCGACAGTCGATGTCCCAAAGAAGTACAACATCCCCTCTTTCACGCCCAAGTATTCGGGGGTGACCGGTCCGACGAAGCATATCGCGCAGTATAAACAGTTAATATGGATGGTCTCGATCCCACACATGTACCAGGAAGTTTGCATGTGCAAGAGTTTCGGGGCGACCCTCACAGGTCCTGCCCTCCAATGGTTGATTAACCTCAAGCCCAAATCCATAGGGTCGTTCGCTGAGTTAGTCAACCAGTTCTCCCAGCAATTCGCCAGTACGCAAGATGGAGAAGCAGACCAGCGACTTGTATTATGTCGTTCAGAAGGCCGGTGAATCTATCCGGAGCTATTTCAATAGATTCAATGCAGAAATGATCAGTGTCCGTAACTGTGTTGTCAAGACCGCGATCGAAGCCTACAAACGTGGTCTAGACAACAACTCGGGTTTATACACCGATCTGACCAAGTATCCCCCAGAGAATTTCGAAGACGTCCGAGCCAGAACCCTTGCTTATATGAGGGTAGAAGACGACGCTGCCTTTCTTCGTAAGCATACCGACGACAAAAGGTCGTTAAGTGTAAAGAAGCCAGAGTTCAAAATAAAGGCAGTATCCAAGCCAGAGTTCGCACGACAAATCTCGAACGTCTGATTCAAGACATAGGCGGAGTTCAAGACTGCGGTCAAATTCCCTCAGTACCCTAAGATATCCTCATACGGGTTCAAAGGGACTACTAAGGACTTGGTCGAGGCTCTGAAGACCGTCCAAGCGACCATCCGGTGGTCAAAGAAGTCCGACCAACATGACAATAAGAAAGATAAATCGAAGTGGTGCGACTTCCATGGCGACCATGGTCATGCGACAGATGATTGCATAGCTCTCAAAAAGGAGCTAGCATATCACGACCCGAAGGGCAATATCAAAGATATCATCGACGACTTCGTTACTCCAGCTAACGACGCTCGACCGCCGACCCCCGACCATGCAAAAGTCGTCAACTGCATCACTGGTGGTTCTGACGTGTGTGGTCTGACGTATTCCGCAGCCAAACGTCATGCCAGCCAGGAACATGACGATCGACCTACTCCGCGTTCATCAAGACCCAAAGGAGATCTGGATTTGGAAGCCATGAAAATCACGTTCGACCAAGGCGACCTCAGTGACTCGTATCAAAAGCATCATAACGAGTTGATCATTCAACTCACGATTGGTAATTGTTTAACCCAGCGAGTCTTGGTCGATGGAGGTAGCTCAGCGAACGTCATCTTCCTTGATACCATCAAGGCCATGGGAATCGATCGATCGGAAATCACCCGATGCTCGACAACCTTGGTCGGTTTCAATGGAGACGTGACGAGTACCTTCGGAGAGATTACCTTGCATGTCTATGCCGGAGGAATCAATAAGTAGACGAAGTTCAACGTCATTGATTGCTCGTCAGCCTATAACATCATCTTAGGTCGACCGTGGATCCATGAAATGAAAGTCGCCCCCTCGACGTAACATCAGACCATGAAGTTCCCTACGCCGTGGGGAGTCCAGGAGATCAAAAGTGAGCCGAAAGTCGCTCGTGACTGCTATAAGACCACCCTGAAGCCGTAGAAGTAGGTCGTCTAGCAGTTTCAGGTCCGGGATGCTCCTGGGGCAGTCGACGACTATCACCTAGGAGGAAGTCGTCCTGGACCCGAACAAGCCTGACCAGAAAATCTTTGTCCTAATCGTATCTCAAAAGTCGTGGGTAAAGGTGCCTATCGGCTCCAAACCCTCGACAATCGAGATATCCCACGTAGCTGGAATGCAACACATCAGAAAAGGTATTTCTTCTAAATCTTTCTCCTTCTTTCATACGATTTTTATTCATCATAACGATTATTGACTTAAGCATCGGAGGGTCATTGGTTAGCCAACGACCAACATCTGACATTGTTTTATCGCAGGATCGCACGACATAAGTCGCTAAGTCTACTATACGAATTTAGTCTCACAAGATCGCACGACATAAGTGATCAGGTCTATGACCTGATTATCTTTTCACAGGGACACATGATCCAAGTTCATCGTATGATCTAGTCGTATAATCATAAGGTCTAACGACCCCTCGATCTAAGTTTTTTAACTTAGAAAAACTTCGTGTTCTGAATGAATGCTTCGGTTGCATGTGCTTATGTTTGCCAACACGATTCAAAAATATAAAAGTCTTATGACTTATGTCCTAATCGATGTATTGCAATGGATGCCCAAGTCGCGCGACTTCTTGATTTTATACTTAGTAAATTACACAATTATGTTACATTTACTTATAAGACGTATGAGACAAAGTGATACGCAAGGAAAATTTCATTTATCAAACCGTTAGTTACACCAGATAACTCGACCACCAAACGGTCGAGCGAGAAAAGCAAAATTAAAGATATAATTTCCTAAGGCAGAGGAGGATCAACAGTCGCATCCTTGCCAGAGGCCTCGCCCTTCGAGCCCTCTTCGACCTCCTCCTCATTGACTTCTTCCTCGTCGACCTCTTTCTCATCGTCTGAATCAAGATCCCGCTCCGACCCGACCTTCGACAAGAAGAACGCCAACTCCTCCGACGCAGAGGCGAGAGGATTCTTACCCGACAGGTGTCATCGCATGATCGCCGCCCGCGCAGTGAATCGAGCAAAAGCAAAGACGGACTTAGTCTCGTCCTTCAGCTCCTTCACCTCTTCCTCCAAGCTCACCACCTTAGACTTGGACTCCTCGGCTTCTTTTGCCTTCATAGCCAAGGATTCCTTCATCCTGTCCAGTTCCTCCCTTTGGTCGGCGATCAAGGAAAGGGATTGCTTCAGACGAGAATTCACCTCATCCTTTGCATGACCGAAGGCTTCTAACTCGTTCAGAGCGTCGTCGAGTCGTACCGACATACCCTCGGCACGTTCCAGAGCAGACTTCTCCCTCTCCAACGCCGCGTCCTCTCTCTTAAGAGCAGAAGACACTAGGCCTTCTATCCTTGTCATTTCGGCGTGCAGAGCCAGAGAAGACTAGAACGTCTGGAAAACATGAAAATCATTGTTAATAAATATTCGACAAAGTAAACATCGATAAAATAAAACAAGTCTTGAAAGAAAGACTTACCATGAACGCCAGTCCGGCAACATGTGATCCCGCCTCCTTGACGGAGACCCCTCGAAAACGCTCCTCGAAAGATGGGAGCTGATATTTCCCCAGATGCGGAAACAATTTCGTCCCGTCAAGGACGTTGTCAACTAAGAAGTCCGACGGCAATGTAAATTAACCGTCGTGACTTCCTTATCCTCGGTCGCGTGACCCTTGCCCTTGTCGGCCGCCGTACGGGTCGATGTCGCAGACGCAAGCATCGTCTTTGTCGCCTGAAGCGTCGGGCTGACTGGCGTCGCGTCAATCACGTCGGAAGACATCTTCGTCTTCTCAGGAGTCGCGATCGCCGCCTTCGCCTTCTCAGGACTAACGACTCTCGACGAGTCGTATACCATCGAAGATGGTTCCCTCGGGATCGTCATCCTCGTCTTCTTTAGGACACCCGACCCAGTTGTCGAGATCCCCTTCCTCTTTTCTCTGCTCTGACGGGCCAGCTCAGCTTGAGCTTACTTCTTGGCAGCCGCAGGCGTCATCTTCGCCTGGGATCCTCCTGTAGAACAAGAAAAGAAAGAACGATTAGACAATCGAAAGAAGAGAAAGACTAGGTCGAACAAGAAGAAAGCGAAGGAACACTTACCAGTCATTTCCTCCTTTTCTTCCCTCGACTCTTCTCTCTCCTTCTCCTCTTTCTCCTCTTCCCCCTCAGTCTCTTCCTCCTCCTCTTCCTCTCCCTCTTCTCATCTAGCCTGTTGGTTTTCGCCCAGGTAGACCAAGTCGTCGTCCTCATCTACTAAATGTCGCGTGATGAACGATCGGTCGTCAGGACTGATCTCCAAGAACTTCTCGATTTTAGTCTTGGAGTCATCATTGGGCTTAACTTCGTCGAACTTAATATCTGAAAACATAAAAGGGAGAATATTAGTTGAAAAACAAAGTGATAAACATAATAAAGATGCTCGACAATAACTCAAACTCACCCGCCATGTTCCAGCCGGATCTGCTCCAATCGCTGTCGGGGTCCAGCGTCGCTACTCGCACGAATGCGTACCTGGTCTTCCATTTGCGGTCGTTGACCGCAGTTTTCAGAACCAAGGTACGGTCGCCCTTATGCTTTGAGAATAGACTGTAGCAACGGTACGTGTCCATCTTGACCTGATAAGCCGTCAAGAGATCCTTCACGTTCATCGGTGACTCCCAATTTTTGGTAAGTCACTCGACAACCTGGATGACCCGCCAAAACTGGGGCATCAGTTGCCCCGGCAAGAGATCGAATTTCACATAAAAGCCTTGGCCAGAGGCGAATAAGGCCATTCGAAACATATCTTAAAAGGGTACTCGTATATCACGACGTACCCTTCGGGACACATCTCCGGTCGAATCTTACCGGCCTTACTCACGGTAATCCCCGCAGGGATTTTCGCTAGATCCCTAAGGCTATCGAGATCATCCTGGTCTCGAATGGTACTCCTAGGTTCTGTCGACATCGCTAATCCCATTAGCCAAAATTGTAAATCAGAGAAACCCTAGATATCCCAGTTTTTTCTAGGTTTCCTGGCAATCGACTTACGACGCATACAAAGACTGAAGAGTCGTACCTTATATAGGCGCTCTAAAAACCTCGAAATTCCTAATCGAATTAAGGATTCTTGCAAGTTTGGAAAGGATCTGACGAAGAACAGCAAGAATCGAGAAGAAAAATCTCACTCTAAAAATCCTCTGAAAGCGTAAAGAGGAAAAGATCCACCAAGGGTCGCTATTTATGTAACCCATCATGTCAGGTCGAGTCCCTCGATGATCGACACGTACCCTTACCTTTTCGTATGCACACACGGATCGTCGACACCTGGCGTTGACAATTGCTAAGCATGATCGTGCGTCAGCGTGACATCACGATCTTACCCCCTTTTCGACTTCCCCTTTAGTTGGAATTAGACCGATCCAGTTCCAAGACAACCGAAGTGACTTTTGGCACGTGTCATAGCCCTAGCCGTCCGACTGACAAAATTTAAAATTCGAATTTGCCACTCTATTTTTAAATTTTGGGGGCAAACTGTTTGGGTAAAATTTCATCAGTCTCGACCACGACCAAAATAGAGAAAACATCTATTACACTTTTTCATAATAAGGTTAAATCATAAGCACTTTATCCCCTGATCAGAGTTGAAATCAAAAGTTATCCACCTCACGACACTCGACCATGACGTCGTCTAGCTCACACGATCGTCGTATGGAACCTTGCAACCTCGACCGACTAACATGCGATATTTCTGTTATATTTTCACTATTTAAATGCAAGAATCAATGTCATTAATGATCAACGGACATAACCGACAAGGACAATGATGAGCATTAAAACCAGTAGCCGTTACAACCGTTATCAGCAGTTTTTATGGACTTATTCAAAGCACTCGAAGACTATAAATAAAAAGGCTCAATCACCATTTGCGCATCTCTGATTTCGGGCATTATCTCATACCTGGAATCAACTGAACACCGAAGAACACTCGAAGCAAAGAATTCTCTCTCAACAGATCGCTCACGACGCACGACTTCACGCTCGACGCATAGTTTATACACACAACTCACTTGTTTTCCATGCACGACACACTTGTTACTTTACATTTAAAGTCTTTCTTTCATTTGTATTGTAATCATTGTACTCCTGACACCCGAAACATAAGGACAGCGCCCCTGTTTGGCGACCATAGTGCAGCGACGACCCTCGAAGTCGTCTGCGGGTTTTTTCCTCGATTGAGGTTTTTCCCGCGTCACCAAAATCCCTGTCTTATTTACATTTTTTGTCTTTGTCGTACGGTTTGTCGAAAGATTCCTATTCTTTAGTTGTTAAGCTCCACAATCAACCTTAAGTTATCCTTCTGGACTATTTTTGGCGTTAACAATTTTGAGGCATATTTATTTGTTAATCATATGATTTGAGAGTGTTGGACATTCTTTTAGAATTATATGCATTTTGAGGCATATTTATTTGTTAATTATATGATTTGAGAGTGTTGAACATTCTTTTAGAATTATATGCATTTGAGGCATATTTATTTGTAACTTACATGTTTTGAGGATGTTGGACATTCTTTTGGAGTCATGTAACGTTAGATCTATAGGCATGTGAGTCAGTTTTATATAGATGGTCATATGGTATTGCGGGGTTGGACTACAGGACTCATGTTTCGTGACCTTAAACTTTTCAAGTAGGCACTAAGAGGGTTGATTCTCGAAGTGCTATCTTGGAGGTAGGCACTAGGACCTCCGCCGCATGAGGTAATGCCTTAGAGGTAGTCCTTAAGTGTGTCGGGCCTTGATGTGAAATTCGTGGGAATAGACACTAAGGTCAACCAACTCTTGAGGTGGAACTTGTTAAGGATTTGTAGGGAATTATATTGGAATGAGGTTTTGTATTGGGGTTTTCATCATACAAATGGTGGGTTTTGGAAAAGATGTTGCTTTCATACTTTATACATTTCATTTTAGAAATCGTGATTTGATTAGAATTCTTTTAGTTATTGTTTTATATAAATGTTGAAAACTCTTGAGCTCACTAGGCATTAAGCCTAACCCCTTTTATTTTCCAGCATGCATATCCGATCAATGTTGGGATTGGTACTGGTGACACTGTGAAGAGTTGAGTGTTAGTTAGATACACGAGAAGGATATAACCATTCGGTGACGTCTTCTGCATTTTAAGATAATGTCAGTTATTGGGTTTTGTAACACCCTCCCTAATCTAGACTATGTGTAAGGTTTGGATTATTACATTTTGATGTTAAATTTTGGATAGCCTTTATAAGTAACGAAGTGTTGACAATTAGAAGATAATTTATCTTTTATTCGATGTCAATTAAAAGTTTTAAATTAGTCGCTCTTTCCAAATTTGAGGGTGTTACAAGTTTGTATCAGAAAATAAGTAGGTATTGATTTAAGATGCCTAGACTCAAACTAGCGTTTTCTAAGTAAATGAAAGTGAGAGTGTACGATTAGGAACTTTAAGAAAGGATATTTTGAGGTCGATAGAGACAATAGCATCGGGAATCATTACGATGGTAGCAAGGATCCCCATATATGGTACACTCATAATTGCACTTGGCCATTGTTATTGTGAACTTACAGTTACATGTGTATGCTTGAATTGCCTTGATGTGATGATTGATGGAGGTAGTGAGTGTTTTCTTCGGCTATAGAGCATTAACGCATTGACGACTGGTAATGGTAGCGTTGTCACTTTAGGTGATTTTTTAGTATGGTGAACTTGTTAAGCCGACCATTAGGGTAATAGATATTGGTTAAGTTTGAACCATAGGTTTGTTGAATGATCACTTATTTTGGGAAGAATATGTAAGATTAATCGGTTTAGTTTCCTATTACTGCCTTAAAGTATTTTAACATTCGATGTCGGTAGTGTGACTAGTGGACTTGATGAGCGTAGTTCTGAGACTTCGGGTCTTGACCTAAAGCATGCATGATATTCTTTAAAAATAAATGGCATAATTATCCCATATTTTGTCAAGTCATTCATATTTCTCACGTTGCGAAAAGTTGGAAAATGTTTTGGCACACCCGAGAGTGTAGCCCGTGTTTTTAAAAGCTCATGGATTGTTTTGTGGCTTGTAAATTTGCATACGAACGTTTATCGAGATTTGAAACGCACAAGCTTGTTTTATAACGTGTGCTTGTGTTTGAAGTTCTGTTGAGAACTTTATTTTATGTGATTTTGTTAACTAGATGTGAAGATTTTGATTGCCTTCAGTTGTACAATTTCCTTTGAGTTTTTGTGCAACTATTTTAATGCGTACAGTTTAAATACATATTTTATTTGAAGATTTATTCACGACATTATAGCCACTATTTTAGACCAAAGAGATCATATTGATTATTTGGCTTTAAGTTTGAACCGGCCTAAATTATTTCACGTTTCAACCAAATAGTATGCACATATCGTTTTACTAAGTTTCTGGAAATAAACCGATGCATGTGGGTCTTGTTGGGGAATTTATTCCATGTCGTTTAATGGTTAAAAGAGTGAATTTTTGGAGCTTGATGTCGAGTAATTCCTCTTTTGAAGTTATGTACAAACATTTTATTGCATACTATTTTAGTGAGGAAATTAGTTTACGTACATGGCGTAAATAGATGCATGTTAGGACCATAGAAATTCATTTGACAAGTTTGTTGAGGATATTTTTGTTGTTGTCATTATTGGTTTGAGTAATGATCAAGTAGCTTTTAAGATAGTTTTATAAGTGTGGCATTTGTGGCCATTTTGCACGACTACCTAGTAAGTGGTAGTGAATTTTGTGCATAGTTGTTATAAAGATTTTGTGCTCGGTAAGTCTTATAAACCTGTAAATTGGCATATCTGTTAAGCCTTATACTTGAAAAACATTGAACCCAAAAGAGCCATAGATTTAGACCCTTTTTATGTAGGGTAAGGACTTAGAGAGCCTTGAGAGTGGAAGTGTCGAACAGTTCGACTAGTGGTAGTATTGTAATTCGGAGTGTTTCAAATTGAAAAGCCGATGTACTTTTAGATTCTGAAGTATTAGACTTATGGTTTTTTCCGATTATTTTAGTAGTGAGCCTTCCGTTTCGGCAATCCTTGGGTTGGAGGTTTTGATGGTTATTTACATTTGGGTTATGTGGAACTCTTGGGATACTATGTTAATACCCACTGAAGATGGTATGCCATGTGAGTGAGTTTTTGCGATTGAAAGATTTGTTTTGTGGTTCGAATCATTACGTGATATTAGGTGTCAACTTTAGATTTTTGAGGCCAAGAACCATTGAAGTACTTCGGGTGCTATTGTTGAATCCTAAGAAACATTTACAGTGTTGTCAGGATCGATTCCAAATAAGAATAATTATACTTAGAAATCAGAATTAAAGAATCTTGCGGAATAGAACTTTAATTCAAACACACTCAATGAACAACTAATCAGAAAACACAATCTGTTTGTATTCAATACTTCAACTCACAAGTTTACAACCAAACCTCAATCTTGTTGAACAGGCTCCACAAGACGACTTCTACTTCTCTAGAAATAGGGTTCTAAACCTTGAGGTTAATTCTCTCTAAAACAAAAACGAATTCTAAAGAATCTCACCGAATAGCTATCTATCAAAATCTATTTATACTAAATAATTACAAGATAACTATCAAAACAAAATTGATCTTCAGAATATTCTTTCATGCTTATCTTCAATCATTCCATCTTTATCTCCAACATTCTAGCATTCCATAATTATGATCACAAGCAGCATTAACATCGTTATGCACAAGCAGTACTAACATTGCTCCAGCAGCATTAACTTTTACTTGTAGTACTAACTTTTCTCTGGCAGTAGTATTGTTGTTCTGGCAGTACTAACCATACTTGGCAAATCTTCAGTTCCCAACAATCTCCCCCTAACTTGACTTTTTAGGTTGAGAAGTCAAGTTCTTCAGATGATGCTTCCAAAACCTAATCATGAACACATAAATCAGGATTCAAACCCATGCTTTGATTGATAATCCTTCTCTCCAAGTATCTTCCCATTTCAGAATCCTTGTTGCAAGCCAACTTAGCATGTAGCATTCCATTCAACCTTTTCTTACTGTGCTTGTATGCAACATCCACCAAATAATACTCATGATATGTATAGTCAAGTGTGATGACATACACTCCACATTTTTCAATGAGCATCCAGTTGGTAATGGCTTGAAAATTTCTTTCTATCATATACTGAACTGCTTCTGGTTTGAACATTAGGCACAGGTATTCAAGAACCAATTTGGTGATAGACATCCCTTTCTCATTCAGCATATTTCCATACAGCTTCATTCCAACCTTGTACATCTCCTCTACGTCAGATCTAGAGCACATTCTGATAAGTCTTCCCCATGTAGAACAGACCTCATACTTCCCATCTGCTCTTTTGACTCTAATGTACTCCTTTCTCTGATCTACCAAGGTATCCCAGAAGATGATCTCAGGAGGCATGGAAGATAATGGGTCAACTTTGATTGGATCAGTATCAACCATAGTGATATACATATCACATTGAGCATTACTTGGTTGACCTGATGGAGTTGCTACTTCTTCTTCAGCAACCTTTGTATCATCTTTCTTTTCTGGAACATCCTCTTCTTTTTCTTCTTCTACCACTGGTTCTACCCTAGGTTTCTTGACAACTTTCCTCTTGGTAGCTATAGACTTGGTTCTTGTTCTTTTCAGTGACACCAGCTTTTCACCCAGGGTTTCTTCTTGCTTTTTAGGAGTGTCATGTTTGGCTTTAATCAAAGCCTCTGCAACTTCAACTTCTTCCAAAGTAGGCATTTTAGTTTCTGTTGCTTCCTTTGTTTCTACTGCTTCTTCCTTTGTAGATACTGCTTCTTGCATGGTTTCTGCTGCTTCTTTTGTTTCTGCTGCCTCTGGAATGGTTTCTGCCGCTTCTGCTTTTTGACTTTCATCAGCATTAACCGTTTCTGCTATTGGTTCAGTTTCTGCTTCTTTCTGAATTTCAGCAGCATTAACCTTTTCTGCTGCATGATCAGTTTCTGCTTCTTTTGCAATTTCTTCAACACACTCATTCTCCCCCTTTTCCTGTGCACTCTCCATGTTGAATTCAGCTTCTGACTCCCCCTTTTTGGGAGCATCATTGTTGGGGCTTCTTCCTTTAAGAACATACTGAGCTTTCTTCTTCCTGTGCATCAACTTTGTAATCAGCTTCTTATGCTTCTCAAGCTGTGTTTGTTGATATAGGACCACTTTCTTGAGTCCATCTATCTCCTTTTGTGACTTACAACATCTGTGTTGATATTGGAAATGGTTTCCATCAATTCCTCATATGTATATCTATCCTCACCTTGTTTAGGAGTTTTTACTTCCTTTAAAGGATCACTGGAAATTTTAGTAGGTGTCTTTTGCCTAGCAAAAGCACTGCCTACCCCCGTGGTTTCTTGGCACCTGGGACCTCTGAATGATTTCTCATTCTGAGTTACCGTGAGGAAGGTCTTAGTTATGTTACCACTGTCCTTCTCTGTGCTAGCAGAAGTAGTGGCAGCCTTGCTACTCACATGCTCAACCTTCTCCTTAGTGAGCACCTTCTTGGGGTTGGGAGACACCCCTGTGGTTTCCCTTTCGATATTCTCTATTGGAGAATGCTCCAATAGAGGGCTTAAAGGCTTTGGGCTTGTAGGAGGTACATCAAGGGAAAGAGCCTTGTGTACCATTCTTCTTGTAAACTTTTTGGTTATGTGAGGAGTGGGTCTTTGAAGAATGGACTGAGGAATTTCTTTGGTGATTGAAGGTGGGGTTTGGCTATCAGTGGGTTGGTCTAATGAGGGCCTTGACCCTGATGCCATACCTTCTTGTGTGTGGGACACACCCATCATTGTAGAGAACAATGGAGTGTCAACTCCTTCCGAGTCCCTGGAAGTTCTTCTCATATTTGAGAAGACCTTTCCTTTAGGGGGTTTAGGTACATATACCTCAGTAAATTGAGGCAAATCCGTCAATTCCTGAGTAATCACTGCTTGGACAAACCTTGGGTACATATAAAAACTCTTTTTGGATTCCAGGTTTGACACAAGATCATTGAAAATCATTTGTGAAAAATTAAACTTCCTGGCAGTGGCCAAGCAGACCAGGGCATAAGCAATGGTACTGCTAAACTCACTCCATCCAGTAGTTTTCTTTGAAATGCAATGTAATAAGGTATGAACAAAGAATCGCCATTGTGTAGAAAATTTAGACTTGAAAAACTTAAAGATTCCAATGGGACCTTCATACCCCATTCTCGTTAAAGTTGAGTATAGATCGTCATTAGGAATGGACGTCATACCTGAGGCATCATCCAATCGAAGAGTGATGCGAACAAGCTCCTCTGTAACATTCAAGGGTTTGTCACACACCCTTGTTTTGATGATTTTCTGCCCATCTTCAGACACCACGGTGGCATTTTCCCAGAACTGCTTCTGATGCTCGGTGTAGATTGTCGGGGTCACCGTTAGGGCATAGGATATATGCGTGTATTTGAGGAAATCCACAATGTCGTGAAAACCTGCGGACTGTTTTGGCTTCTGGAGCATGGCAATCTCGTTGTGTTCGTCGATAAACTCCATTGTACCTGAGGATTCTTGACAGAAAACAGAGATTCTTGGGAGAGAATAGTTAGAAAGAGAGAGAGATGAATAGAATTCAAAGAGACGTTATGAACTTTGGCGGGCTGAAAGAGGTATTTATAGCAGTATTAGCCCTAATTTTTCTTTTAAAGCAGTATTAACGACACATGCAGTATTAAGTACGAAGCAGTAGTAACTATGCACTGGCAGTAGTAACTATGCACTGGCAGTAGTAACTATGCACTGGCAGTAGTAACTATGCACTGGCAGTAGTAACTATGCACTGGCAGTAGTAACTATGCACTGGCAGTAGTAACTTTTCAGCACTTGTCAATCTGAGTCATACAGAAGATCCTGAGAAGAAGAGTTAGTAGTACCAAATAAAGAAGGAAATACAGGTATAAAAACTGAAAATCATGACTTTATTCAAGGTTATTCATGCCCACACTTGTTACCAAGAAAGTGAATCTACCCACATCAAAAGCTTTTGTGAATAGATCAGCAAACTGGTCATTGGTATGAACTTTAGCAACTTGAATTAATTTCTTTTCATTACAATCTCGAGTAAAGTGATACCTGATCTCTATGTGCTTTGTTTTTAGTGTTTAACTGGATTGTTAACAATGCTAATAGCACTGTTGTTGTCAATGAAGATTGGAGTGTGAAGAAATGTTACCCCATAGTCCAACATCTGATTCTGTATCCATAGAACCTGAGAGCAGCAGCTTGCAGCAGCTATATACTCAGCTTCTGTTGTAGATAAGGACACTGTGGTTTGTTTCTTACACTGCCAAGATACTAGTCTTGCACCCAAAAACTGACATCCACCTGAAGTAGACTTCCTATCCATGTTAGCTCCACCCAAGTCACTATCTGAGTATGCAAGTAGATCAAAGGATGATTCATAAGGATACCAGAGACCTAATCTAGGTTGCCCTCTTAGGTATCTAAATATCCTCTTGAATGCATGAAGGTGTGATTGCTTTGGTGTAACTTGAAATCTGGCACATACACATACTGGAAACATAATATCTGGTCTAGAGGCTGTGAGATACATGAGTGATCCAATCATTGATCTGTAATGATGGACATTCACATCCTCCCCCTCAAGATCAGCAATGATCTGTTTGTGTGTCTCCATCGGTGTGCTTGCTGGCTTTGAGTCTGATAATCCAAACTTATCCAGGATGTCTTTCACATATTTGGATTGGCATATGAAAATCCCATCCTTCTTATGTTTCACCTGAAGCCCAAGGAAGAAAGTAAGTTCACCCATGGAACTCATCTTGAAGCTCTTGTGCATTAACTCCTCAAAGTCTTTACACATGTGATCATTTGTGGATCCAAAGATAATGTCATCCACATAGATCTGAACAAGTAGGGTGTCCTTCTTTTTCCTTTTAATGAATAAGGTCTTATCAATGATTCCTCTTTCAAATCCATTTTCCAAGAGATATGTAGACAGGGTGTCATACCATGCTCTTGGGGCTTGATGTAGACCATAAAGTGCCTTCTTTAACTTGTACACTCTGTCAGGATACAATGGATTCTCAAATCCAGGGGGTTGACAGACATACACTTCTTCATCTATAGTCCCATATAGAAAAGCACTTTTTACATCCATCTGGTAGACCTTGAACTTCATATATGAGGCATAGGCTAGAAACAACCTAATTGCCTCAATCCTTGCAACTGGAGCAAAGACTTCCTCATAGTCTATACTCTCTTCCTGAGTATACCCTTGTGCAACCAGCCTGGCTTTGTTCTTGATCACAATTCCTCTCTCATCCTTCTTATTTCTGAAAATCCACTTGGTGCCAATTGCCCTATGACCTTTTGGAAGGTCCACCAAGTTCCAAACATTCTGTAGCTTGAACTGTAGCAGCTCCTCTTGCATTGCTTCTATCCAACTTGGATCTTTCATAGCATCATAAGCCTTTTTGGGCTCAATTTGGGATAGAAAGCAAGTGAGTACAGTATTAACTGTATTTTGCTGATCTTGTAGCTCTTGAAGTCTGCTTTGATTCCTAGTCATCATGGGAGAAGCAATGTCTCCAATTACCAACTCAGGAGGATGATTTTTCTGAGTTCTTGATGGATGACCAGATTCCTCTTGTAAGTTCACATCCAGATTTGACTCATTTAAGTCTGGATTTTCTTCAGCTTCTTCAGTCACTTCAGACTCTCTGGAATTTGGACTTGAAGGCTGGTTTTCCTCTATTCTTCTCTCTTCTTCATTCTGAATGGGTTCAGCTTCCTTTTCTTGTTCACAGAAGTCAACAGGATCAATGGTAGGGAGTGGAAATATCACAGACTGAATTCTGTGATCTGATGGTGGTGCATCCCTTTGTCCTGCATTTACATCACTACTGATACCCAAAGAATTAGTGAGTGAATCAATGTCAAATAGCCAATCAGGACCTGAACCAATAGGATTTGGTGTGTTCTCATTGCATTTGACATTGTCACTTTCTTCAATTATTCTAGAAGAGGTATTAAACACTCTGTAAGCCTTACTCTGAGATGAGTAACCAACAAGAAAACCATCATCTGCTTTGCTATCAAACTTACCTAAGTGAGATTTGGTATTGAGAATTGTACAAGGACACCCAAATGGTTTGAAAAATCCAATAAATGGTTTCTTTTTCTGAAAAAGCTCATAAGGTGTCTTGTTTTTAGGCTTTATTACTAAAACTCTGTTTTGGACATAACAAGCAGTATTAACTGCTTCTGCCCAAAAAGTAGTGGGTAATTTTGAATCAGCTAACAGAGATCTAGCAGCCTCAATCAGTGTCCTATTCCTTCTCTCAGCAACACCATTCTATTGTGGATTCCTAGGAGCACTGTATTGTCTCTCAATTCCTTTTTCCTCACAAAAGGTGTTTAGATCAAGGTTTTTAAATTCAGTCCCATTATCTGATCTAATGACTTTCACTTTTTGATTTGATTGGTTTTCAATTCTAAGAATAAAAGATTTGATCAGTCCACTTGTCTCATCTTTAGTTCTCAGAAAATATACCCAAGTAAATCTAGAGTAATCATCAATAATAACTAAACAGTATGACTTCTTGCCAATGCTCATGACATTTGTAGGGCCAAACAGATCCATATGCAACAACTGAATAGGATTTGGGATAGTGTTGTTTATCTCTTTGGACTTATGAGAAGTTTTGTGTTGTTTGCCTTTGAGACAAGCAACACAATGATCATCACATGAATAAACTTTTGATGGTAAACCCCTAACAAGATTATTTTTAACAAGTTTATTCATTGTTTTAAAATTCATGTGACACATCCTTCTGTGCCAAAGTGATGATTCATCCATTGAAGCTTTTGATACCAAACAGTTTAGGGATGAATCAGATGAAACACTTTCTAAATCTAAACAATACACATTATCCTTTCTAGGAGTTCTCAATAGTATCATGTTTTCATCAACTACTTTGAATCCAGGAGCAATAATAATGCATTCAGAATCAGTAAATAATATACTATGTTTCTTGTCACAGACCTGTGATACACTTAACAGGTTGTATCTCAATTGCTCAACATAGTAAACATCCTCAAATGTCATCTTACCTTTTGATACATCACCTTTACCACTTATCTTACCTCCTACAGGATTATTCCCAAAAGCAACATGTCCTCCATCAATTCTTTTGAAATTCTTGAGGCAGGCCATGTTACCTGTCATGTGCCTGGAGCAACCACTATCAACATGCCAGATGCTCTTCCCCTTGAGCTGTTGGTTGCCCTGCACATAAGATAAATCAATTAGTTTTTATTGGGAACCCAAGCCAAAGTGGTCTTGGGTCTCCCTTGCTCATCAAAGTACTTACATTCAGTTTGGATAAGTTTTTCAACCTGAGGAACTTCAGTACTGGAGTACTTTGTCAAGATGATTGGTCTAGCAGCACAAACACTAGAAGCAGTATTATCTTTAGAAGAAGTACTAACAGTGTTAGCAGTACTAACAGTGTTAGCAGTACTAACACTGCTAGCAGCAGTATTGCTTCTAGAAGAAGTACTAATAGTGTTAGAAGCACTAACACTGCTAGCAGCAGTACTATCTGAGGCAGCAGTACTAACACTAGTGCTTTTAGGAATCCACATTGTGACACATTCTTTTTCAGTCTTTTTCCTCATGTGGCTTTTGGATTTAGCTTGTTTATTAGCCACATGGTTTCTTACAGGCTTCCTATAACCATTTGATTTTTGAAAAGTTCTTTGAAAATTTATCCTTTGGTTAATAGGATTGAAATAACAGTGTTTGGCAAGGTGATTCAATTTGCCACAGATAAAACAAGGTTTTGGTCTGTTAATCCTTTGCAGATCAACTCCTTGTTTTTTAGCCCACTGATTATTCCAGTTTCTTTGATTTCCCCTCTTTTTATCATGTTTTTTGGGTTCATTCTTTTGAGAATTCTTGCAAGAACAATGTTCACAAGTATTGGAATTCACAACAGTGGTCTGTGTATAATGAACTCCCTTTCCTTTTTCAGATCTTTTCATCTCATTGTTCTTATCCCAGGGACTTCCACCTTCCTCATTAGTCTTGATGTAATTCTCTAAGGGGATCTCACCACTGACATTCTTGTTCCTTTTCTTAGACTCTTCTTTTTCAGTTTTATCCTCAACAACAACTTCATATAATGGATCTACTTTAGTAGCTCCTTCAGGTAAGTCCTTCCTATCCTTGGTTTCTAACAGGTCTGACCTAGGAGGGATGTATGTGTTGTTGTAGGGTGGGGGTGTGGCATTGTACCCTAGGCCTGGTTTCATCTTACTGTGGATTTGAGCATTTATTATGGTGTCCATGACTTTAGAAGCACATGAAAACTTTTCAACATCAAGTTTTACTTTCTCAAGTTCTCCTTTTAATTTCTCACATTCCTCCCTAGACTCTTTCAGTTGGAACTCCAGACCATTCTTTTCCCACTTCCAGTAGTTTGTATCATATGAGTGTTGAAGTTCATTGGCTTGAAAAGCCTTAATTTGTTCTTCAAACCTCTCAACAATCACTACATAATCTCTTCTATCCTTTTCTAATCTCTTAAGGTCATCACACATTCCCTGGTTGTGGTCTCTATACTTTTTCACAGTGTCTATACAAGCTTGAGAACAGAGATTAGATTTTACCTCAGTAGGAAGATCTGAGACTTCTGCCATGAGTGCATGATTCTGAATTGCCTCTTCTGCTTGATCACTCCAATCAAATCCCATTCCTTGTTGAGAAACAAGGGCTTGAACAGAATTTCTGTTCTGGTTGAAGCTTCCAGTCTGAGCTTGTTGATGGTTGTTTTGAGATACTCCACCTCTGCATTCTCTGGCAAAGTGTCCCATCTTATGACACTTGTAGCATTCCACCTTAGACTTGTCAAACCCAGCACCATCTTCTCTTCTTTGGGAAAAGTTGTTTCTCCCAGTCCTCTTTATAAACTTCTTCACCCTCATAGAAAGCATAGCCATCTGCCACTTGATATCCATCTCCTCAAGATCATCAGCATTAATCTGTTCTAAGTCATCATTAATTAATGAGGAGTTAACATGACTAGAAAAGAAAGCTTCTAGTACAGAATCATTGGCTTTCTCCTGATTGACTCCACCAGCAGTACTAACTGATTCAGGGTTAGCAGTAGAATCAGTTGATGCTGATAGGAGTGCAGCATTATACACATATCCTGAGGGCTTCTTCTTGGCTTCAACCTCTGCTTCAAATACCCTAAGATCATTGTAAAGATCATCAAGCTCTTTATCTTCTAACTGGTCATTCTGTCTGAAAGACACAGTATACATTGTCCATTCCTCACCTAATGATCTTAGAAACTTCCTGTTTACATCATCAGCCTCCATACGAACTCCAACTGTAGCCAATTCTCCAATCAACTTATTAAATCTATCAAAAGTTTGAGTCATAGACTCATTCTTTGTAGAAGTAAAATTTTCATATTGTTGCTTAAGAATTGCCTTCTGGTTCCTCTTGGTGCTCTTGGTACCAGTGAATCTCTTTTCCAATGCATTCCATAAAATCTGAGCATCAGTGCAGTGATGAAATTGGTGCCGATACTCATTGGGAATAGCTAAGAGCAGAGTGCTTAAGGCTTTCATCTCTGTTTGTCTAACCTTTCTTTCTGCATCAGTCTTTGGAGGGGGTCTTTTGCCATCTGGTCCAACCCTTCCTTCAGCACATGGACCATTCTCTATAATATCCCAGATGGAATAATCAGTAAGCAAAATATACTGCTTGATTCTAATCTTCCACATGTCAAACTCATTAGGCCTGAGCATGGGAACCTTTGAAACAAGAGTACTGTTTGATTCAACTGTGTTGTCCATAATGATTGTAGATTTCTAAGAAACCAAGCTCTGATACCACTTGTCAGGATCGATTCCAAATAAGAATAATTATACTTAGAAATCAGAATTAAAGAATCTTGCGGAATAGAACTTTAATTCAAACACACTCAATGAACAACTAATCAGAAAACACAATCTGTTTGTATTCAATACTTCAACTCACAAGTTTACAACCAAACCTCAATCTTGTTGAACAGGCTCCACAAGACGACTTCTACTTCTCTAGAAATAGGGTTCTAAACCTTGAGGTTAATTCTCTCTAAAACAAAAACGAATTCTAAAGAATCTCACCGAATAGCTATCTATCAAAATCTATTTATACTAAATAATTACAAGATAACTATCAAAACAAAATTGATCTTCAGAATATTCTTTCATGCTTATCTTCAATCATTCCATCTTTATCTCCAACATTCTAGCATTCCATAATTATGATCACAAGCAGCATTAACATCGTTATGCACAAGCAGTACTAACATTGTTCCAGCAGCATTAACTTTTACTTGTAGTACTAACTTTGCTCTGGCAGTAGTATTGTTGTTCTGGCAGTACTAACCATACTTGGCAAATCTTCAGTTCCCAACAAGTGTAATCACTCAAATAAAGTGATGCATTTATACTATTCATTGAAGAGAAGGTAGGCACAATATATACAAGACCAGTGAACTAAATAAGGAAACCCTGCTACTAAAACAAGAAAGTGGGTCTCTTTAATACTATATCTAACACTCATACTCAAGTTGGAGCAAATATGTGAATCGTTCCCAACTTGTTACAAATAAAATCAACTTGCATTTTCCGTAAAGTCTTCGTGAGAATGTCTGCAAGCTGGTGCTTGGTTCTAATTTGTACCGGTTGGATCGATGGAGGGTCTGTTCATGTTCCCATAACACGATCTCTAATGAAATGATAGTCAACCTTAATATGTTTGGTCCTCTCATGGAATACTTGATTCTTGGATATGTGTATGGCTGACTGGTTATCGCAATATAGTTTCATCAAGTCATCTATAATTACTCCAACCTCTCTTAGGAATCTCCTTACCCACGTCATTTTGCTTGACACATTTGCCATGGCCCTATATTCCGATTCGACACTTGATCGGGAACAATATGTTGTTTCTTGCTTTTCCAAGAAACTAGATTTCCTCTAACGAGTACACAATACCCTGTAGTCGATCTCCTAAAAACAGGACAACATCCCAATCTGCATCCGAGAAACCAAATATCCTGCAAACTCCTTCTTCAGTAAATGCACCCACTCGACAATGTCTGTGGTCTGAATAGAGAATCCCTAATCCTGTTGTGGCCTTAAGATACCTTAAAACACTAGGTGTTGACCCGTATAAGGAGTGGACATAAATTGGCTCAAGACACTAACCGAAAATGATATATATATATATATATATATATATATATGGTCTAGTAACAGTCAAATAGTTTAACTTTCCAATAAGTCTCGTATATCAATCTGGATCTTTCATAATATTTCCATCATTTGGAAAATATTTTCTTGTAACGAGCATCAAGATGTCCACTGGCTTACACCCCAATAGACCACACTCAGTAAGCATATCAAGAACATATTTCTATTGAAATAGAAGAATACCTTGTGGAGATCAAGATACTTCTATTTTGAGGAAGTAACAAAGTCATCTAAGGTCAGTAACTTAAAACTGAGTAAGTAAAAATTATTTTAACTCTGAAATTCCGGTGCTATCATCTCCAGTGAAAATAATGTCATCAACATAAACCACTAGTATGATTCATCGACCCTCAAAACAGATAATCCTGGGAACTAGGAGTCATACTAAACTCCAGGAAAACACCTAAAAACGTCAAAACCATGCTCTAGGGGACTGTTTGAGAGCATACAATGATCATCGCAGTCGACATACCTTTGTGGTCTCCTCATCAATAACAAACCTAGGTGGTTGTTCCATGTACACCTCCTCCTTGAGAATTCCAATCATAAAGGCCTTCTTGACATCCAATTGATGAAACAACCAATTATTAATGGCAACCAAAGTTATACAATTGCAGACAGACGACATTTTATCCATCAGGAAAAATTCCTCGTCATATTCAACCCCATGGGCTTAAGAATAACCCTTTGTAACTAATCGGTCTTTCAATCGATGAAGAGAACCATCAGGATGAAGTTTTATTGTAAATACCCACTTACAACCCACTTTCCATTTCCCATGAGGAAGTTGTTCCAAATCCCAAGTATGATTCTTCTGGAGGGCATCCATCTCTTCCTCACTTAAACCATCCCAGGTGATTAAGATCCTAAGTCACACTTATGGGAACAATATGGCTATCAATGCTTGTTGTGTAGGCACACAACTCTGAAGATAGGTGTGAGTAAGCAAGATAATCATGAATGGGATATCAGGTACAAGTTTGTGTGATTTTTTTATAAGGAAATAGGAATATCGGGGAGAGGGACACCATGTGGGTCATAAGGCTTAGTATATGGTTGTAGAAGTGTATCGGGTACTGGGTCGGGGACAGTATCAGGCGATGTTATGTGTGTATCAAGTATAGAAACGAGAGACTCAGTAGAATCATGATGCACATATAAGGACTCATGGATCTCAAGCACTTTCCTATGGTGTTGTCGACTATACACCTTTATGAATCTAGTATCATTCAGTACTATCTGAGTAATACTATTTGGTGCTACTATCGGGGGGTGTAAGAATAGAGTATCAAAGGATTCAAAAGGGTCGGGAACAGGATTTGCGGACTTTAGAGTGCTGCTAATAGGTTTAGCAAAGGAGGGACTTGATTCATTGAAGGTGACATCAGCATATGTGAAATATCTACGAAGGGTTGGACTATAACAACTATAGCCTTTTTGGACATGTGAATACCAAAGGAACACACACTTGATAGCATGTGCTGCAAGTTTATTACATTTCGGGCAATGATCATGAACATAAGATACACATCCAAATATTTTAGGAGTCAAGGAAAAAGGAGTGCCTTTCGGAAATAGAACGAGAAAAGGTGTCTTCCTAATAAGGATAGAAGATGGCATACGATTAATTAGATAATTAGCTGTAAAAACTGCATCAACCCAAAAAATTTGTGGTACATTATAATGAATCATCATAATGAAAACCACATCTAGTAGATGGTGGTTCTTTCGTTCAACAATGTCGTTTTGTTGGAGTGTATATGCACATGATGGTCCATATATAATACCATGCTCAGAAAGGTAACTAGTAGAATCACAAAAGAAATATTCATTTGGATTATCATATCGTAATGCTTTAATGGAAACATCAAACTGGGTTCTAACTTAGGCATAGAATTCACGAAAGATTGAAAATATTTCTCACGATATTTATGTAAGTAAACCCATGTTTCACGAGAAAATCCATCCATAAATGTAATGAAATATTGAAAACCATTTGTAGAAGTAATAGGACACGTTCCCATATACCGGAGTGAATGAATTCAAACAATGAGTTAACTCGACTAGACTTGATCGGGGATAGGAATAACGAGTATGTATACCTAACTGACATGACTCACATGTTTAAATCACGAATAGATGAAATATCAGGTCTTAATTGTTTTAGAATAAACAAAGAAGAGTGACCTAACCGATAGTGCACCTCCCTAATACTGGAATCACAAAGATGTGTAGTTGGAGATCGCAACATAGACAAGCGATAAAGACCCTGAGATTCAAAACTTGTATCAGTCAACTAGTTTGATCCCAAATCCTGAAAAGCACAATGTGTAGGAAAAAAGGTGACAGAATAATTAAGTTTTCAGGAAATCTGGCTAACAGACATTAGAATATCCGGGAAGGTAGGAACATAAAGAACAAATGATAAGTTTAGGTTTAACATATTGCTAGTGGATCATATGCCCATGATTTGATATGACGATCTATTAGCAAGTCGAACGGGGTTATGGGATATATTAGTCAATATTGGACAAAAGGTCTTTGTTCCAGGTCATGTGCTCTGTGGCTACCGAATCAATAATCTAATATGGTGAGCATACTTATATACAAGTAGATGTGATACTTGATAGTGTTATATTAGCACAAAACGTCGATTGGTGTATCGGAACTTAGTCTCTCATTATGAATTTGTAAATTCACAAGGTTAGGTCTCGGGAAAACGATCGAGTTTTTGGCAGATTTTGAAGTGTTCTCGAAGATTTCGAGCACTTTCAACAGATCCCGACAGTTCCGACGTGTTCCAACAAGTTTTTACGTGTTTTGATAGGTTACGACAGATTTTCTTGTGTTTTCGGCAAGTTCTATTGTGTTTCAAGTAGGTTCTGGGGTACTTCTGGCAGGTTCTAGAGGTTTCTAGCATGTTCCGTGGTGTTTCCGATAGGTTTCATGGTGTTTCCGGCAGGTTCTGGGCGGTTCCGACTAGTTCTAGGGGATTCCAGCTCGTTCTACGAAAGTCCAACAAGTTCTAGTAGACTGTAGTGACGAGGGATGGAGTTCCGGTAGGGTTCCGAGAAATTCCAGCAGGTTATGGAAAATTTCGGTAGGTTTAGGCAGATTCCAGTAAGGGTACTAGAGACGGCGATTGGTGGTTCCAGCGACAACGGCAGGTTCTGTTAGAGTTTCGACAGCGGTAGTTGGTGTTCCAGTAGGAGTAGGGTTCTGGTGATGATGGCTAAGTTTTCGGCGAGATTTCGGCGATAACAACTACGTTTCAGGTGGGGTTTTCAGGCAAGGTTTGATACCAAGTAATCACTCACATAAAGTAATGTGTTTCTACTATTCATTTAAGAGAAGGTACGCACAATATATATATAATACCAAGAGCTAAGGTAGTGTTTGTATGCATACATGATTGGACAAGACTGGACAGAACATGATAACTCATGACAGGACAAGAGGTCAGGACAGAACTGGACAAGTGTCTGTCTAGTGGTTGGTACAACTAGGACTGGATAGAACAGACAAGACAAGTTGTCCCGAAAAGTTTTCTGGTAACTTTATATATCATATAATAGTTATAAATGACACAAATAAAGTATATATTTAAATAATTTAATTTATAAGAATTTTGGGTTTATTTACATAGATTTTACACGACAAGTGTCTGTCCCATCCTGTCACATGTCAGGCCAAACGTCGGACAATGAGTTTTTTGTCCTATCCCATGTCACGTCAAACGTGGGACAATGGATTTTGTCAATTAAAACTTCTTTATAATGTATATCATGCAACAAAAACTGTTTATGAAGTATCTTGAAAGCCTTGGCGATGGAAGATCAAAAAAGTTCGGTTGAATATCTCCTAAAAGAGAAGTGATGAAATGTAGAACAAAGGAAAATCACAAAGTGTTGTATTTATGATGAGACATATGGACACTTTCATGGGAGGACCTGTGATGAATTGGGATTGTGGAATAGTAGAGGAATCACCAGTACACAAATCACAGCTAAAAAATCTACGATACAAGTATGTGACGAAATTGCTTTTGTCAGATATAAACGAAAAAAGAGACTGGGTGATGAAGGAGGCCACGGTATTTGCTAAATTGCCACCAATTCACGTAAAAGCAGTACTAGATAATGCGTAAAGGATTAAGGGTGAAGACCTCAAAAGTATTGTGTTAGGTTTAAGGAGATGGAAGAAGATTGGTGTTAGTCCCATTATTAACAAGCAACAATTCAAGTAATCATGAGATAGAGTAACAAGATGAGATATATAGAGGAAATGTGTATTTTATTAATAAGAGAACTACATAGAGAGAGAATGCTTATCTCTCTAGAACACACACTACACCATGATGTCTACATTGTAAATTGTTCTCTTACCCTAATTACACATACAAATCCTTATATATTCCCTTGTTAGTCACATAAGCCCAAGCCCATATTACAATAACCCAAGCCCATATTAAAACTATAACCCTTTACAAAACTATCATATAATTAGGACATTTTGTGTCCTAACATTCTCCCCCTATAGTTTTGTAAAAGAATCACCCTTCTCGAAAGATCTTCAAATCTTCAGTTCCTCTCCCCCTTTATTTCTTTAGAAAACCATAGCGATGCAATTCTTCAAATGTAGTCTAGGCTCCCCCTTGAAAATACCTCTTACTCTTTATATTTCAACCTTGAAAAATCGGATTCGATGTGCGCCATAACCTCGACCGAGTGCACGAAAAACATCTTTAAAATTTTGAAACTCTAGCTCGAATCAATAAGCTCACAAGAAAGATAACGAGCGAGTTGTTGCGTGACAAACCAAAGTGCAATCTCAGTTTATAACATCAAATACGTCGATAAACCGCGAGTTGAATAGGAATTTGGCTTAAGATCTTGGATCGGATTTGCTCGAAGGAGGAAACATAATGAAGCACACACTACAAGATAGGGGTTAGGAGAACCAAGTAACATTGTTCATCAACTGTAGAAAAATGCTCATCTCCAAAATACTTCAGAACACTGAATGATGAAAATCCAGAACTTCAATCTTCAAGAAATAGCTGAATGATTATAAGCACTCAAAAGTCTGAATCACAACCAAAGCACCAGAACAATGATTGCCAGCACACACAATTCTTATTGATCAGGTCATAAGAATGATTAAGAGCACTCAAAGGTCTAGCATCGTCAACAAAACTCCAGAATAATGATTGCAAACGCTCAAACGTCTAATCCAATCCAATCAAAGACTGAATTCCAACACCACCTTCTGAAAATCTTGACAAGCTTGAGCTCTTTTAAACTTTGACAGTTACTATAGGTATGTGACAAACTAAATATGAGAATGATGTCACACACGCTTTATGCTAAAATCCATGAACAATTCCCCCTCCTGAGACTTAGCACGGGGGTTCCGCTATTGAATGGACGATAGCGTGGGCGGGAACTGATTTTATCGTATGATACTTGTGCGATAACTCTTCTTATCTCATGATACTTGTGCGATAACTCCTAAAGCCTTTTATCGCACGTTACATGCGTGATAAAAGACTGTTCATCCTATTTTATCGCACGCCACTTGCACGATAAAAACACTGTTCATTTTATTTTATCACACGCCACTTGCGCGATAAAAACATTGTTCATCCTATTTTATCACACGCCACTTGCGCGATAAAAACATTGTTCATCCTATTTTATCACACACCACTTGCGCGGTAAAAACATTGTTCATCCTATTTTATCACACGCCACCAGTGCGATAACCTTGAATTTCTTTGATGCGCAATAAAGATGAATATAGCCTTGTGCGATAAAGATGAATAGAGTCTTGTGCGATAAAGATGAACATGCCTTATGCGATAACTTTGAACATATGAACTCAGTCCGAACTAAATACTCAAAAACGTCCAGAATGATCAAACTAAGATGGATTGATGATCGTATGATGTTCAGAAATACTTTTCGATCAATCCTTAGCATTCAACACTTATCCAAATACCGTTATACGCACAAAATCATCAAAAAAACTTATTGTTTTATCAAAAATGGGCTGTAGAATCTGAATTGTTGCAGAATGAACGTATTGATGAATGATTTCTTCAATTTTGGCTCTGATACCACTTGTTAGTCCCATTATTAACAAGCAACAATTCAAGTAATCATGAGATAGAGTAACAAGATGAGATATATAGAGGAAATGTGTATTTTATTAATAAGAAGAGAACAACCTAGAGAGAGAATGGTTCTCTCTCAAGAACACACACTACACCATGATGTCTACATTGTAAATTATTCTCTTATCCTAATTACACATACAAATCCTTATATACTCCATTGTTAGTTACTTAAGCCCAAGCCCATATTATAATAACCCAAGCCCATATTACAATTATAACCCTTTACAAAACTATCATATAATTAGGGCATTGTGTGTCCTAACAATTGGTGATGTTATTGTATATGAATATCATTCTGATGAACATTTGGTGTTGGTTGTTTTAATGCGTCTAGGTTCAAAAGTATAATATTATTCATTATGATATCTGGTGGATGAACATATAGTAAAATGTTGATATTGGTTTTGGTTGTTTTCATGTGTTGAACAAGTATGACAATGTTGATGTTGGTTTTAGTTTTAGTTGATTTCATATCTCTAGGTTCACAAATATAGCTTTGTTAATGATGTGATATTTATTTTTGGTACATCGTATCGTATATAAACATGTAAAGTTAAAATAGAAAGTGTCATGATTAGGGATGGTGATTTTCCCTGACCCGGTGGGGAACCCGGTTTACCCGACCCGATCGGTGTCGGGGATTCCCCACTAAACCGGGTACCGGACCCGTGGTCGGGGATCTCTGTAAGACCGAAACCGGGGTCGGGTAACACACCCCCCGACACGCCCGTACTCGGTACATATATATATATATATATATATATATATATATATATTATATTATTATATTATTTCCTAGTATGTGACTATGTGTTAGTTTGACTCTTCCAAGTCAATTTCATGCAGCATTCAGGAACGAACCAGGGTGCATGTTTACCCCCATGATTTATGGTGTATATATATATATTTACATCGAACTGATTGATTTTTGGTATGTATTTTCACATTATATTAGTCACCATCCTGTATACCATTCTATTGTCTTCAATTGTTAGATCTTATTAGCAAACAGAAACTTGTGTGTCCTTTTCCATTTTGAAACTAATAATATCACATCTGGTAAGCCCCAAACATTCCTCATCTGTCTTGAAGCACCTAACTTTTAGGCATCTTTTATTGATCCTACCACTATGATTTCATCTTAGTTTCATACTTTCATCTCAACTTGGTCTGAACTGGGTCTAAACCGGGTCGGGAGACCGGGTATGAACCGGGGGAGATTGTTAGCCCCAAGTATACAAGATGTAAAAGTATTGAAAATATTACAAGTCAGAAGACCACCAGAGATCCTGCAGAAGACTTAGAAGAAAATCAAGTAGAAGACCATCAGAGCTCGACAGAGCTCTTCTTCTATTCACCAGAAGAACTGATCACACCAGAAGATCATCAGAGCTCTGGCGTAAGAGCTCTGGTGAATGAAGACCTCTGTGAAGCTTAAGTCTCGTAGAAATCTCTAAGTGTTAGACACGTGTCCGTACTTTCCACGTAAGCCCTAAAAGGACGGAGACACACTTTCCACGTGTCACCTCAGGGTTAGATAGTACACTGTATTCACTTTATCAGGCTATAAATAGGAATGTAGTGGAACGCAAAATAGTAAGCTTTTGGAAGAATTGTTTTCCACAATTGTGAGAGCACACACTGCTACATTCCACAGCACTACCACTGTACGATTTGTTTCCTGAGAGATTTCAGAATACACACACTTGAACGTGTTCTTGGTGTTATTCATTGTTATCAATATATGAGCAGCTTATTTACTTGATCTTGTTATCATTCACTGTTCACTATTGATATTCTCTTGTTACATAATCGTTTACACAATCACTCACATTTAATGGCTTTATATAATGCTTCCGCTATCTGTTTTATGCTATTATTGTGAGACAACTTGAATCTGGGAACCAACACAACTGCTAAGAGTAAAAAGGCCAATAGACTATGTAAGTTGTGTAGTAAAATGTCAAACCGTGGCTCACACAATTGCCCATCAAGAAAAGATGTTACCGAATACAATTCTTTTAGTTGCTAATAATGGTATTCATAATGAATTTCTTTCTTTATTCATTCCGAATAGACATTTTTTACAATAATAACACAATGCATTTTTTCATATTTTTTAAATGTCAATAATCCTTTGAACATATGGTATCTTTTTTTATACTGCATTTTTATGTATTATCATGATAATGATTATCGTACCCATATGTATTGCTCTGGAACATATTTTATTCAACATACTTTGAAATCACATTTTATGCAACATATGTATTTTGCTTGAAATCCCATGTTATTCACAATGAATGAAATAGATGTATTTAGTATGAAGAAAAAGGCAATATCCACCATGAATATATATATATATATATATATATATATATATATATATATAGCCTTAGGTTCAATAGAGAAGTGCAAATATTTAGAGAAGTAGAGAAGTAAAAAAACACGGGTCCGTTCATATATGAACGGTCATATATGAACGTTCATATATGAACGTTCATATATGAACGTTCATATGAACGTTCAGATATGACTGTTATATGAACGTTCATTTATGAACATTCATATATGACTGTTTATATATGAACGTTCATATATGAATGTTCATATATGACTGTTATATGAACGTTCATATATGAACGTTCATATATGACTGTTTATATATGAACGTTCATATATGAACGGACCCGTATTTTTTTACTTCTCTACTTCTCTAAATATTTGCACTTCTCTATTGAACCTTTCCCTATATATATATATATATATATATATATATATATATATATATATATATATATATATATATATATATAGGGGTGGTATCGGGTACAAACCAACTA
Source organism: Saussurea involucrata (assembly GCA_033807775.1). NCBI lineage: Eukaryota > Viridiplantae > Streptophyta > Magnoliopsida > Asterales > Asteraceae > Saussurea > Saussurea involucrata. Next base: position 48,497,784 of record CM066317.1, on the reverse strand, counting down.
GTTTGTACAAACTCGTACAAACCATACCTAGCTTCATGATTTTGTATATTTGGCTTCATGAATGTATATATATATATATTTTGGCTTCATGAATATATAATTTCGCTTCATGAATATATCATTTGGCATTTTTAACTAATTTTTTTACAAAAATAAGGGTATTTTAGGGTATTTTTGTAAAAAATTAGTTAAAAATGCCAAATGATATATTCATGAAGCCAAATTATATATTCATGAAGCCAAAATATATATATATACATTCATGAAGCCAAATTTACAAAATCATGAAGCTAGGTATGGTTTGTACGAGTTTGTACAAACTAGTTGGTTTGTACCCGATGCCACCCTTATATATATATATATATATTCATGGTGGATATTGCCTTTTTCTTCATACTAAATACATCTATTTCATTCATTGTGAATAACATGGGATTTCAAGCAAAATACATATGTTGCATAAAATGTGATTTCAAAGTATGTTGAATAAAATATGTTCCAGAGCAATACATATGGGTACGATAATCATTATCATGATAATACATAAAAATGCAGTATAAAAAAAGATACCATATGTTCAAAGGATTATTGACATTTAAAAAATATGAAAAAATGCATTGTGTTATTATTGTAAAAAATGTCTATTCGGAATGAATAAAGAAAGAAATTCATTATGAATACCATTATTAGCAACTAAAAGAATTGTATTCGGTAACATCTTTTCTTGATGGGCAATTGTGTGAGCCACGGTTTGACATTTTACTACACAACTTACATAATCTATTGGCCTTTTTACTCTTAGCAGTTGTGTTGGTTCCCAGATTCAAGTTGTCTCACAATAATAGCATAAAACAGATAGCGGAAGCATTATATAAAGCCATTAAATGTGAGTGATTGTGTAAACGATTATGTAACAAGAGAATATCAATAGTGAACAGTGAATGATAACAAGATCAAGTAAATAAGCTGCTCATATATTGATAACAATGAATAACACCAAGAACACGTTCAAGTGTGTGTATTCTGAAATCTCTCAGGAAACAAATCGTACAGTGGTAGTGCTGTGGAATGTAGCAGTGTGTGTTCTCACAAATGTGGAAAACAATTCTTCCAAAAGCTTACTATTTTGCGTTCCACTACATTCCTATTTATAGTCTGATAAAGTGAAGACAGTGTACTATCTAACCCTGAGGTGACACGTGGAAAGTGTGTCTCCGTTCTTTTAGGGCTTACGTGGAAAGTACGGACACGTGTCTAACACTTAGAGATTTCTACGAGACTTAAGCTTCACAGAGGTCTTCATTCACCAGAGCTCTTACGCCATAGCTCTGATGATCTTCTGGTGTGATCAGTTCTTCTGGTGAATAGAAGAAGAGCTCTGTCGAGCTCTGATGGTCTTCTACTTGATTTTCTTCTAAGTCTTCTGCAGGATCTCTGGTGGTCTTCTGACTTGTAATATTTTCAATACTTTTACATCTTGTATACTTGGGGCTAACAATCTCCCCCTAAGTATTGAAAATAAGAAATTACAATTTACAAAGATATTTAAACAAAAGACAAAGAGGAGAAGATCATCCTCTGTGAAACTTGATACTTTTCTTTTAAGGATATTACAATACAATTCAAAGAAAAAGTATACTAAGCATAGTACTCTCCTCTTAGAATTCTGTCGAATTTTCAGATCAGGTCTCTGAATTCTAACATGCGGTCAATCTGGTTGATGTAGAGCCTCAGCTGTTCTTCTGGACACTTTTCTCTTAGAAGATTCAGAATGACGTTCTTGAGATACTGCAGCGACTCACTTGAGTACTTATGGGTTTCAGCAGATCTGATGGCCTTCTTGTTGCCCTTCTGTCGGCAGATAAAGATTGGAGGATTTCCAACCACAGTTCCAATTCTGTAATGGCCATAACCTACAAGACAAGACTTTCATTTGGAGGTGCAATCGCCAGTTTCTCCACTTCGAATTCTATGCCAAGCTGAAGATCTACTTGAGTTCTGAGATTGATGTGCTCTTGCATAGCAAACTGAACTTCAGTCAGTGCAGTTCTTGCGGGTATGATCTTGTCGATGAAGTTCACGCAGTAGCCATGAAGAGTTACCAGATCATATGGATTCAGAAGTATAAGATCATTGTCGTTGAAGGACTCTATCTTTCCATCTTTTGATTCCACAGAGTACAGATGGTACACAACTCTGTCATAGGAGAATTTTCTATGCTCTATTTTCAAAATTCTGCCGATCTCAAATGACGAGTTTATGGCTTTGTTCAAGTGTGACTTTGTTTCTATGAACCTTCGCCTAGCATCTGAGATTGTGTTTATTCTGTTGGGGTTTAGGTAAGGGTTGATGGGTACGGCATTGATAGGGGTTATATCTCTGTCAGCATAGAGATAGGCAAAAAGTTCTTCTAAGGAAGGGTTCTTGGTGTGTCGGGATGAGGTTTCTGGTCGTCATGGGTTTCAGCCATAAGAATGTCAACATGTTCAGGTTCTTGTACAGTTTGGGTTTGGACTTGGGGTTGGTCTTGGTTTATTTGTTCATCAGCAGAGATTGTTTCTGTTCTCTCTGGTTCAGTCCTTGGAGGGGATTGAGGAGGAGTGTCTAGTATAATGATCTCTGGTGGTTGAGCGGTCGACTCTTCTGGTGTTCTGATGGTTCTGTCTTTGAACATATATTCGAACTCTACCAGCATCATCTCTGTTGAAATTATTTCTATCTCTGTGGAGTTTCCTCTATCTCCTTCTCCCATGGTGTTTCTGGTGTCTCTTTCTCTGTCTCTTTTTCTTTCCCCTTTTTCTTCTCTTTCTCTGTCTCTCTTTCTTTCTCTGCTTCTTTCTCTTTCTCTTTCTCTTTCTCTTTCTCCCCCTTTTGTTGTTCTGAGGACTCACCCATCTGATTATCTGAGTGTCCTTCATCAGTATCTTGGAAGTCATCATCATCATCAGATGCAGCAATGCCAGCATCGGGTGAGGCTGGAACAACAAACTTACCTTTCTTTGATGAAGGTTCTCCTTCTGGGGGTCCTTCTGTAGCTCTTTTATTTGACATGGACTCGAAGATAGCAGCTTTGAAATTCGTCACTGCCTTTTTCAGAACATCTTCCATCTCTGTCGCAGCACCTCTGACTTCATCAACTTGACTCTCAAAGTTAAATTTGTGAGAGTCAAGAGATGCCTGGACGTGTCTTTCTGTCGCTTGGGCTTTCATGACAAATTTGGAAGATATGGTCATCATCTTACTTAGAACATTTTTGCTGAACTCACCCATCTGGTCGACTGTCATTGGTAGTTTGTTGGGGCTTGGACTAGATATGTTCAGTGGAGTAGCAGAAGATGTCGTGGCTTCTTTGATTGCATCCTTGACAGAAGTATTGATCATGTCTGTCAAGGATCTGATGTTTGAGTCAGATAGAAGAACGGAAGGTATTGGCAGTGTTATGTTCATTGCAGCCGTGTGGTTCTCTTCCATGACTCTTTTCAGATCTGCGAGCTCTGTTGTCATCTTTGTAGTTTCCTCTGCTCTGGCTCTTTCAAAATCAACAACCTTCTGTGAAGTCTCTGCATATTTTCTGGTGATCTCTTGCAGCTCAGACTTCAAGGTAGCATTCTCTTGTCGGATCAGCTCCTCTTTTGTGGCATTGATAAGTTTATACTCATTCAAGGAGTTGTTAATACTGTCACATAAGCTTTTGAACTCTACTCTAGTGACAGTTTCAGCGGGGGTAACCTTGTCTCCAACAGATGGATCCAAGTCAACCTCGAGTTCAGAGGTGCCTCCTACAAGAGTTGTTTTAATGTTGGCTCTTTGAGGACTTCCACCCGATCCTTGATGCTCCTTTTCAGGGGATACATCTACAGATGTTCTGATCAGAGTTTCCTCTTCCAGCTCAGGTTCTGGAGAAGTAAATCTGATGTGTTGAGAGGACATGTGATCAAGACAGGTCTTCCCTTGTGCTACTAGGTCATCCCACTGCCCCTGAGTTGGGCAGAGCCTACGCGAGATACGAAAGATCTCAGGGCTAGTTTCTGTTAAGTCTATGCAAGCCACAGAGGCTTCAGCGTGTGTAGGTGACCTATTGATGGCCTGGGACGATTTGCCATCATTACCAAAAATAGATTCCCCGGTTTCGTGCATACCAGAGGCGTGAAGAGTTGCCTCTGGTGGTTCAAGCTGGTTAGGGTTCGAGGTGTGCACCTCTGATTCAATATCCCTCTGGTCTTGATCACCAGGGATAGGTTGTGTGGTTGCACTGGGAGTTGGGCTTTGGAAACGCACATGTGTGTTCATTATTTGAACATCTTCTTCTAAGCTCACATTTCCCTCTGCTCTTAGGGATGTAGAAGACTCAGATTCTCCCTCACTCCCCTCTTCCTCACTACTACCAGAGGAGGGCGAACTCTCTGCCACCTCCTCTGTAGCTTCCCGTTCTTCCTCTGGACAACCTCCATAGGGGATGCTCTGTCCACTACTTCTTCTTTTACCACATGGGCAGAGGAAGACCCCACTTCGGGTACTCTTACCTCTGGTCTGTTTACTTCTTCCACTTCTCTTACCTCACCTACAGACTCTAACGAAGGCTCAGGACCTAAGTATGCTGGGGATCTCACCTCAGGTTCTTGAGGTAGAGCATCATGATTATAGTTTTGGATAGAGACGTGGGTTGGGCTTATCAAAGACAACATTGTACGTGGTACTCTTCTGATGTTAGGGTAATCACTTATGGTTGTTGGAGAGAATATGGACATCACCCAAACAGGGGTTGGATTTCCTTGTGGAATTAGTTCCAGGGCTTGGAAAGCTTCTCTGATGACCAGACTTATAAATCGTGGATATCTGATGGCTTTAAGATTTATGTGGACTCCTACAACTCCTCCTCTTGCTATGGTTGAGGTTTTGGTGTTTACTGCAGAAAGAAGGTCTTTGTAAAGGATTTTGGCATAGTCAAAATTTCTTTTGAAGTACAGGCCATACATAATTTGGAGAATTTCAGTACTGGCCTGGTCTTGGCTACCAGATTTACAAGTTAGGGTTCTGTTCAGTGTGGAAAACATGAAATTCCACACTGGGGTAGGTTTCCTCGTCTGAACTCTCCTATCTTGTTCAGGGTGGCATTGTAGCCCAAGAAGTGCATAAAGTCAAGAAGAACAGGGATTTTTTTGGGGGGTTTCGTACGCAGGAATTCCTAACTGTCTAGGGGTTTGCATTCGAAAGATTCTCCTAAGGGTTTTATCGTGGATGCGAATCATTCCAGCTCCTCCCTGTCTTCCCGAATCAACATTTTCGATGATCCCTTTTTGTTCTGGGATAAACTGACATGTAGTCCACCACTGTTGGACATATAGCTCTGGAAGGTCATCTTCATATCGTGTAAGGGCTTGGAAAATTTCAGAGTTTCTGAAAAACTCTACAAAAATATGGTAAGTGGGTAAGTGGTTGGCTGGGTTAGCATCAAATCGATAGTTGTTATCGACAAAGTTGTAGGGTAGGATTACAATCTGATCTATAGGCTACGCATTTTAATTTGAAAACTGTGTAGTCGCCGATATATTCTACAATAAAGTAAATTATGTTTGATTAATATAATTTAATTTTCTTTTAAATTTATATAATTTATTTACGACAGATTTAAAAAAAATATTTTTTAATTATATTTTCGGCGGATTGTAAAAAATTTAATATTTTTAATTTCTGAAAAGTATTTCCGGCGGATAATAAAAATTAATTATTTTTTTATTTTAAAAAAAATCGACGGATTTCCGGCGGACAATAAAAAATGTTTTTTATTTTTAAAAAAGATTTCCAGCAGATTTCCGGCGGACTATAAAAAAATTTATTTTTAGAACCGATTTCCGGCAGAAAATAAAATATATTTTTAATCTTTAAAAATGATTTCCGGCGGATTTCCGACGGACTATAAAAAAATTTAACTAATGAAAAATATTTCCGGCGGACGTAAATTAATAAAAGTAATTAATTAAATTCCGCCGAAAATCCGTCGAAAAAATGTGGAGGTTTTTAAAAGAAATTAAAAAAAATTAATGGGATTTCTGGCGGAAGTCAACGGGATTTGACTTTTTTTTATTTCCGACGGAAATTCTGCCGGAAAATGCGTTTTGTTTAGTAGTGATTTATGGGTTAGTTTATTTGCATGGATGATGATGATATGGTAGAAATGAAATTTTGGGTTATGTAGTTTTGACTTCGATAGAGTTACTTTGTTAATATGTTGTATTTTTGATAAAAGGTTATATGTTGTTATGATTTAATTAAATGTTGTTATATATATATATATATATATATATATATATATATATAGGGATGGGATCGGGAGAGAACAAGAAAAAATGAAAGAACCGAAGAACTCATCCAAGCCATTAGATTAAGATGATCTAATGGTTATGAATTAAAAGGTAGTTATAACCAATTTTTTTAATAAAAAAAGGTATTTACCCTCTGTTTTTAAATTCAAAATTGGCGAAGTATGACAGAAATTAAAGCGAAACAAATTACACCAAAAAATTCATCATTTTATTATCTTTAATTTGACATCCATTTTGATATATTTTTTCATCCGTTTTTTCATGGTTCTTCAGTTCTTTCTTTTTTCAAGGTTCTCCCTTGATCCTTACCATATATATATATATATATATATATATATATATATATATATATATATATATATATACTAGCAGTATACCCGCGCAATGCAGCGGGGTGTAATTAAGGTGTCCTTTGTTTTTTAAATGGTGCTGAAGTCTGAATTAATTAGGTCAGATCACGCTTCCAATTACTCCACCTCCACGCACCACGCTTCTTGTTCCAAATCGACGAGACCTCCGGCTGGCGGCTGCTACCTCCGGCGCCAGCTTCTGTGTCTCTCACTCTCTGACCTCCGGCACACTTTGTGGTATAATGTTTTCTCAACTTGAAGTTCTTATCTCGCACCAAAGGGCCTTTGGTCTAGCGGTATGGGAGTCTTTGTCCTCGTAAGAGGTCAGGGGTTCAAACCTCACCAAAGGTGAGGAGGGTGTGTGAGTTTAATTGTTGCATTTGCCGTATATGATATACTTCCAAAAAAAAGTTCTTATCTCGCAAGTTTTCTTCTTGTCTTTTCCTTCTTATATTATCATTACTTCATTAGCAAATAGCAACCTGTTGGTCTTGAGAATTAGTTTTGGTCTCAACCTGTTGGAATCTTATTTTCCTTCTTGGCTCATTTGGCTCATTCTTTCGAGATATTAGTTTTGGTCTTAAAGAATTTCTTTATATTATTGTAATCTGTTAAAACAGGGAAAAAAGCAACAAAAAAATGCATAAATTGGGTCATGACCGGCTGTTGACCGGGTAAGTGGCCGGGACCGGGTAGCTAATCCCCGTACCCGCCGGGGACAGGGGCCGGGTGAGGGGATACCCGCCCCGTTACCATCCCTAATTTAGGCATTATAGTGAGATTTAAATTTTATTATTAATTGATAATGAAAAACTAATGTAAAAAATTGTTATCAAAAAGAAAAAAAAAGCCAAAAGTTTATGTTGAACATCCAATAACCAGGATCTCATGAATGGTTGTAAATTTGCAAGTTTTTGAAATGATAGTAGTATTAACATACAATAACCACGATCATCATGTGCTTTCACCATCAAATTTATACATACAATAACCAGGACTAAACCTCTCCCCTCTTCAAACAGTCAGGAAAGCTTCTTATCGCCAATTTAAAACATTAAGTGGCCGTTTATCAAACACTTACCCGGTAAGATTCTAGCTCACCAAAACGGCACCATATGCAATAATTTACCCAGTAAACGCTAACCGTGGTAAGAGTCGTCACCTTCACTTACCGGGTAAGACTCTTGGTCCTCGCCTCCCTTACGTGGGTAAGTGTTTGGTAAACGTCCCCTAAGTTAGCAACTTATCCTTAAATGATAGCCGGTACAACCAACATCCTTAAAACCATAACCTCCAACAAAAGTAAATCAGAAAATGTTTGAATTCAAGAGCATATGTACACATTACATAGAGGGATTGACAGAGAGAGACTACCTCGGCAGCACAAGTAAGATGATCACCGATTTGTAGCTACTCTACTGTTCCAAGTTTTGCGTTTCTTCTGGGAAGTTCTTGAACTTGAACCAATTGCTCACCAGCCAAGAAATAATTAAATGATCTGAATATGAAAAAAAATTGACTTTAAGAATGACAGAATGCACTCCAGAATTATAAAAATTCATAAAAGTCTCAACACATATCATGGAATTATGCATCCTCTGAATCCCTTATCGACAAAACATTCTATACAGTATGCATCATACTTGTGAAAACAAATTAAGAGATAGTCTAACAGTTATTTAAACAAAATAAAAATCCACATCACATAGTCAACTACTAATTAAAATCATAAATCAACCATAAATCATTACACATAGATGTAAAGTAGGTTTTTCTACCCAAATTAATGCAAAAATAGAAAACAAAAGAATCTTACCATGCCATGATTGCCAACACAAGTAAAAAGAGAAAGAGGAAATTCACCATCACTACAATATTAGATTTTGCTTCGATAGGAGAACCTAGCACAAAAAACATATCTGAAAAGAAACATTCAACAGAAAAATAATCAAACACCTTCTGGGCATCTCATTAAGAAATTATATATCAGAAATATACTGAATAAATAGTAATCTCAAATGATGCCCATATAAGAACAATATTCCATCCACTAATCGATTAATATATACTATTCTAAGTAATCTAAGATTTTGAGCAATAAATTACAAACCTGAAAACCTCATCCAGTTGGACGAATCTAATTGATACCTTCGGAAAACAAATCTCTTCGTCTTCTCACGTTATACTACATAAAACATTAAAAAAAACACATACAAACATGTTAAAAACAAACGGGGGATACATAGAGAAAGGGAAGAGACCTCATCATATATGACGAAGACGTAATCAAAGGCTACTGTTTTGGAGTGACTTCTTATTTAAAATAAAAAAACAAGATTATTTACCTGATCTACGATGGAGAGGCCGGAGCAACAGCTGAGGATAAATGATTCAATTCATCTCTTGGGAGAGCGAGATGTGGAGGATTTAGGGCATGAATCGCAAGTAATGAGCGGGAGAGCTGGTTTAACCTGATAATTGTTTGGGGGAAACAACGGGAATCAACAATGAATAGTAAATTAGGTCAAAGAAAAATCAACAAATCTGAACAATAATCCGTCGGAGCCAGCGATACTGCTATATTGGGAGAAAGCAGCAGGTTGATGGTAGAAGGAAGGTGGCTGAAACCGTACGAAGAAGGTGAAACAGGTATGGCTCTTTGGATGTGAAGTCAGAAAGCATGGGCTAGAGGTGTACTCAATTGGCCAGTTTTAAATTTGTTGCATAAATTAGTTGTACATTATGCATTAAAAATAGTAATTAAGAGTTTTTCAAAAATTATGCTTTAAAGTCTTGTACATCATGCATGAAAGGTTGTGATTAAGACAATTGGTGTATATGCTTATATATGTAGTATAGATATATATATATATATGTTCCCCGTTTGCTCTTTTGGTTTCTTATTAGTCTTATCGTTGAATTGCTTATGATAAAATTTTGGTTTGGTTCATTGAGGTGGAAAATTTGTTTTTTACCTGCATTTGCATTTGTATTTGCATTGTCATTCAATTCATTGTTGCTTGGATATGAATTTTGAGTTAATTTTTATTTTTAATAGTAATCAAACAGCATTCTGGTGAATAAAAATGAAACAATTGGCAAAAACACATTATATGCATTCTTATTTAGTTTGGAAGTTATGTAGTTATTTGCCTTGTATTAAAATAACGTAAATGTTAATTAGACATCTTATAATTATTTCAGACGTAAAAGGACAAGGGGTGGTAAAATTAACCGGGGTTCGAATCCTACCATCACGATTTATATGTTTTTGGCCAATAGGATATCTACTTCAGGGTTGTGGGCAAAGCCTACAATCATAGTTTGTCATGGGATCGGTTTGGGCAAAGCCTGGGATGATCTATTTCCTAAAAAATAGTTATGTGTTTTTAGACTATAATTCTAGATTTTTTCTTCAAAATCTCTGGTTAATCAACCACTTTCACTTTGAATTTTTATATTAGTCGATTATTATTTAAATCACTAGAAATCCTAAAAATAAGATCGAAAGAGACAGAGAATAAACAAAACAAAAAGCAGGATTAATATTTTGAGTTATCAAGTTCAACATAAAAATACATCTCACTGCATCGGTGAGTAAACAACCGTTGTGTATTTGAGCAACCGAGCTACACACCGGAGGAATTTTCATTTTCCATTTAAAATAAAATTTCACACTATGCTCACCCGGTGCATTGCAAGGACACACTGCTAGTGTGTGTGTGTGTGTGTGTGTGTGTGTGTGTGTGTGTGTGTGTGTGTGTGTGTGTGTGTGTGTGTGTGTGTGTGTGTGTGTGTGTGTGTGTGTGCATATATATATGGTTGGGTTCAAACAAGAACATTGGCCAAAATAAGAAAAACACGAGAACGGTCAAACCATATGTGACTTTACACTAAAATCATGTGTAAGATGACATCTAATTCATGCGACTTTGGTCGCGGGCCAAGTCGTCCGCTCACCCTTGCATTGTCCGTGTTCCATAATGGCATGTGATTTGACAGTTTTCGTGTTTTCTTATTTTGATTATGTTTTCATTTGATTCTTCTATATATAATTATTAATTAATACATTTAATATATACGGGTACCGGATGGGTGGCAAATGTGTTACCCCAACCTCGGTTTGAGGAAAGCGGGGATCCACAGGAAATCACATCCCTGGTTAAGTGTAACACCTCGAATTTCTATTATATTATAATTAATATGAATAGGGTCGAAATGTAATTTCGTCTAAGATTTGGGCTATTTGTAAGATGGAAACTCCAGGGTTGATTTGGTAAATTGTTAAAAGATGTTATGATATAAAAGTTGGGAGTCGGCCTATGGGTTGAAAATATCTCATCTTGATTGTTCCTGGAGTCGGTATCCATCAGAGAAAGGAAGAAAGAAGAAGAAGCAAAATCGAAATTGTTGGGTGAGTTCTTGTGATTTCTTAAATCCAACCTGAAATCGATTCATGTTGGTGTTTTGATTTGGAAGGTTGATTGCTTATTTGATGAATAGGATTGAAGTTGAGTTGGAAAATCAAGTTCTGGACTGTTTCAAGAACCCAGGTGAGTTCGTCTTTCTTAAAAGCAATGTTTTCATTAAATTAATCAGTAAGATGTTAGTATTAACTGTACTGTGGATGAATGGATACTTGCAAAATAAGTTTGGATGGAACAGATTTCGATCTGGGTTGGATTTTGCTCGGCAGGTCGAAGGAATCCGGGTAAGTCTGTAGTGTCCGATAATTTTCATATCGGTAGTGTACGGTAAAAGTATTAAGAGTGAAATCGTCCGGTAAGCAAATAGTTTCCGGATAAATAGTTACCGGATGGTATCCGGATTACTTTGGTTTCTGGACGCCATCCGGATTCTGATGGTGTCCGAGTATGGATTCCAACGACTTGACCGGATAGTAGTATTATTCGGATACTTCTGATGTCCGGTAAGTTATGATGTCCGGATAGTTTGTGGTGTCCGGTAACCTGTGATGTCCGGTCACTTCTGATGTTCCGGGTATGTATGGGTTTTCCGGATAGTTCTGGATATAGTGTCTGGATGTGTTATCTGGTTAAGTTTTTCTAAAAAACTTCTAGGGGCGTTGCCCCCAGACCCTGCAAGGGCGTTGCCCCTTGACCCCCGTGCTAAGTCGCCGAAGGGGGGCATTTGAGGATAAGAATACGATAGGTTATCTAGTATTCTTAGCGTTGAGAATATGATACGAGATGTTGCGTGTTTATGTTGCTATGCATATACGCTAGTAAGTGTAATGGATCCATAGGCACTGGCAGTATTTGTAACGTGGAATAGACATAAAGTAACTTGTAATTCCCGTTGACCTGAAATGAGGAATAGGCATAAAGTAAGTTGTAATTCCCATTTCGTAAGGTGATGAGAAATGAGGAATAGGCATAAAGTAAATTGTAATTCCCATTTCGTATTGTGGTGAGAAATCTAGGAATAGGCGAGAGTTAATCGTAATTCCTGATTTCTATGGGAAGGTAAGAGATAGACATAAAGTAAATTGTAATCTCTACTTCCACTCCAAGAAATAGGCATAAAGTAAATTGTAATTTCTTGGACATGAGCAATGATCTAGAATCTGTGGTGATTCGTAGTAGGCTCTCGAACGTGATGATATGACTTACCGAGTGTTAGTCATATTCATGGAATAGGGTATGTTCCCGTCATCGCAAGATGAGTATGTGTACGGTAAGAATGGTGGCAAACCAGGTTTGTTTATGCGATTTGCTTACATTTGGTTTTCAAAGCTTATAAGTTTTAATTTGAAAATGGATGTTCTCACTAGGCGTAAGCCTAATCATTCCAAAATAAATTTTCTTACCAGGTTCTAGCTCGGGAAAGGATAAGCTGGGATGAGAGTCGAGAGATTCCTGAGTTATGCTTTTGATGTCATGATGGAGAAGTTAATGGAAGTATTGATGTTTTAGAGATTTGTAGACAACCTTTATAATCTAATTGTGCACGTGATGAATTAGATTAGTAGGTTGTTTATAAAAGTTGAATGTATATACAAATCTTGTTATGACTTCTCCATTTATGTATGAAGTTTTTGGGAAATAGTTGTTATGGAACTTGTAAAAGTAAAGTTTAAATTTGTTGCGATTTTTGGGCGTTAGCAGTTTTCCCAACACATCACGACAAATCACAATGCCTAACATCAATAAGTTAACAAAATTATAGCTTTAACATAACATATATACAACCCAAAAAAGCAATAATAATATTAACTACAATAGTAAAACAACATATTAGAGAGGGAACAAGAGGTCGAAGGTAAAATCAAAAATCATAATGGTTTTCTAAAATCGAACCTCATGAATATGATGTTTCATTATATTATATTATATTATAGAGTAAATTACGTTTTTCGTCGTTGTGGTTTGCTAAAAATTGCAGATTTCACACCTATGGTTTCAAAATTTCTCTTTTCATCCCTATGGTTTGCAATTCATTTCTATTTTGGTCCCTAAGTCCAAAATACTACTTTTAAGTATGAAGGACTAAAATAGAAAAGTATTACAAACCATAGGGATGAAAATAGCAATAGAATTTAAACCATAAGGACAAAAAAGGTGATGAATTATAAACCATAGGGATGAAAATTGCAATTTTAAAAGCATAAGGACGAAAATAGAAATTTTCAACAAACCACAGGGACTAAAAATGTAATTTACTCTATATTATATATATAGAGTAAATTACATGAATGGTCCATGTGGTTAGGTCCAAATATGGATTTGGTCCCTATTTTGAAATAATTACACCAGGCGTCCTGTGGTTGTCATTTTGTTTCACGTCGGGTCCCTGACGCTAACTCCGTTAAATTCCATCCTTTAACTCAGGGGTAAAATGGTCATTTTACCCCTGTCTTCACCGGTCACCTTCTCCGGCCACCCCTCCCACTCTTCACTGCTAGATCTCTCAACACCTCCATTTTTGTGACCCTCTTTCTTTCTTTAACACACCTACATATATATATATATATACAAACCTGCAACCTCCTCCCTCATCTCTCCCACAACTCCGATCACCGGAAAAAAGCGTCCGACTAGTAACTCCGATGTGTGATCTGTGTATATATATATATGTATGTGGGTATGTGTATAAGTGAAAATCGTCAACAAATCTGTGTGTTTTTGTGTTCTGCTCGTTTTCGTGGGAAAAACGTCTTCGCCGGAAAAACGCTTTCGCCGGAATTTTCACCTCAGATCTGTTCGGTTTTGATATATTGATCATATTGCATCTTCAAGACGTGAATTTCAGCAGGATTTCTTAAATTGTTGGGTTGTTGGGTCTTGCATTTGGGAAGAAAGAGGGAAGTGGGTTTGGGGAAGAAGATGAGTTTGGGGAAGATGATGACTTTGAAGACAAAAACAAGAAAAAGACAAGAGTGGGAAGGGTGGCCGGAGAAGGTGACCAGAGAAGGTGACCGGTGAAGACCGGGGTAAAATGACCATTTTACCCCTGAGTTAACGGACTTTTTTTAACGAAGTTAGCGTCAGGGACCCGACGTGAAACAAAATGACAACCACAGGGACGCCTAGTGTAATTATTTCAAAATAGGGACCAAATCCAGATTTGGACCTAACGACAGGGACCATTCATGTAATTTACTCATATATATATATATATATATATATGTGTGTGTGTGTGTGTGTGTGTGTGTCATTATAACTAAAGGGTGTTGCTAACCCTACCCCCTGCAAGTAAGTATACCCCCTGCAACCCTCTGCAATTCGTACGAAAACACTATTACACTCACAAACCCAACAAATCAATTAAACATTTACCATTTATACCCCTAAAGTTATTTATTTAATTTACTTTATACCTTTTACTTTTTTAATTTTCATTTTACACATTTATCATATTAACACATATAATCGTATATTAGCTAAAATACGTTTTAATTTTAACAAATTACACCATTATAATCGTCTCTTCGATACGTTCGAAATGAGCCCAAGATTGAATATTTTTTTATTTAATTATTTTATTATATATCATATAGACTATATAAAAATATTTTTTATATTTAAAATTCATACTCTTATAGTTAAATATTTAATTTATGGTACATCTCTAACTTTTTCAATTTTCGTTTTACACTTTTATTACATTAAACATAATAATCATATGTTAACTAAAATATCCTAAAAAATACGTTTTAACATATCACATTAAAGGATATTTGGGATTGCTTATTTAAAACAACTTATACTTATTTTTAAAAATGTTTATCAACTTATGTCGTGCTAATAACGAGTTGGGCGTAAAAATACGTTTTATCTTGTGAAGTATTTTCTCTCTAAAAAAATACGTTTTAACATATCACATTAACATACATAATTACGTAAAAATACGTTAAGGAATTCGATATATATATATATATATCGAACGTTATTCGTTTAATAATTTGATTTAAAATAAAGTAAAGTTATTGACTCGAATTTTAAGTTTAGGTTTTCGAATTGCTTCGGGTTCAGATTAGTCGGATTTCGGGTTAGTGTCTGTTAGAAATTAGAAAACATTTCGATGGGCCTAGAAATGGCTAAATAGGTCCAGCCCAACCCGAGACATACTTAGAACCGAGACTGACCGACTCGATACGGGACCGATTATGATGCGACGATTCGATACGGGACCGACTCGATTGAATTTATAAATACGTTTCGTATTATAATAATACCCGAATCCGACCGACATTAACCCGAAACTGATCATTCCGACCCGAAGCAATCCGAAACCCGAAAAATGAATAACCTGAATCCGATCGACATTAATCCGAAACCGACCATTAAAGTAAATGTACTTTAGTTTATGTATGTTGATATGATAAGGATATAAAATTAAAGGAGAAGGGATATAAAGTAAATTAAATAAATAAAAGAAGTTTATAGAACCTTTAATTAATTGTGCAATGTATATACATAAAAGCATGCAGTTGGTAATATAACAACGTTTATATATCCATGAAATAAAATGCAAGAAAGAAGTTGACAACCTACTTGCACTAAAGAAATTTATCAGTCTTCTTGTATGATACTTGTTATTTTAATTAATATATATTATAAAAAAAGTCTTAAAAACTAAATTTTATTGTAATGACATGTTTACATATTTCAAAACTCAATCCATGAAAATCCTCAAAGTTCGATCGATATTGAAATGTTCGGTAATATTAACTAGTTAAACTTAATCATCGATCTAAACTTCTTAGTACATGCATGCGTATCGTATAAGGTTCTATCTAAAAAACCTAAGAAATTTCATATGGACGTACGTACCACATAAACTGCGTGATTCTAGGAAGAAATATTATCAGTTTGATAAAGATTGTTAAAGGTCAAAATGCATCAAAAATATAACAAAGTTTGTATAATTAGTTCATATTTAGTGTAACGGTAACTTATTTTTTACGGAATGTATGAACTGTGATGCATTCCTAGCTTCTTCAACAAATCTGTAATTTTATGTTTTAATAAAATATAAAACTAAAAGTGAAAGTGAAAATTTGTTGTGTTTGTATTCAACCCCCTTCTACAAAACACATTATGTTAAAGATATTGTATTCCAGGACCAACAAGTGGTATCAAAGCGGTTTGTTTAATCTCATAAACAAGATCCGAAATGACTTCCAGAGCAAATGACAATTGCTTTATATCCAAATCTCCTTCGTTTTCAAAAGAATAACTTCTCTCTTTGGAAAAATCGAATGTTACTCTTTCTCAGATGAGTTGACAATCAAATCCCAAATGTTTTAAAAATGGTCCATATGTTCCTAAGTCTTTTTTTCTAGGTGATAGAGATGAAAATGATAAAGTCATCGAATTAGTTAGACAAATCATCAAATCTCCATATCTTTGGACATAAGATGATAAGAAACAAGTAGTTGTTGACAATAAAGAAAGAACTATCATTGTGATGTCTCTTCCTGATGATGTTTACCACTCTATCATGAATCTTACCACCACAAGAGACATATGGAACACTCTCACTGTACTATATGAAGTAACATTCGAAGTCTTTGATAATGCTGAAGTTTTATGCAAATTTATGGACTGTCTTCCAAATTCTTGGGAAAACATAAATGTGTGTTTAAAAACTTCCAAAGATCTTCATCATATGTCTCTTACTGCCTTCAAAGATCTTCCAAACATAAATGTACGGAACTTTGTACAACTTTGAACAAACCAAAGCTTTAAAGAAAAATATCTTTCAAAAAACTAAAAGCACAAATATTGCTTTTGTTTTTTTGGGTTCCAAAAGAATGGGACATTTGTCAAAGGCTACATAAGAAATCGAGTCTAATTCTCTTGAGAAACATTTTGAAAACTCCATCGTAGACCCTAATGAAGGATATGATGATGGAATAAAACTTTATCTATGCAACATCTAGGTGATACCATCTCAAGTTGCTTCAAATTTCAATAAAGTTGTCAGACAAAATAACTTTCAAAGAAGGTAAAAAAAAATAATAAGGTTCATAAAGAAACCATGATCTATCAATCAAACTATGTCCCCTCATGGGAAATCTAATGATGAGTGCTTTAACTGTGGAAAGAAATAACATTTTTCCGTCGACTGCAGATCAAGAAGACCAATCACATCTTTCTCTAGAACTTATCAAGGATCACAATCTTCCTATAAAGGAATGAGAGATGAGAAACATAGATCCAAGGAATCTCAAAGAAAAGAAAAGGACATGATGGCAGAAGAACATGTATTGAAGGAACATTGATCCTGATCATCCAACAATGAACAAGAAGAACAAGCTAACTTATTGTCCATGGGCCATGGCTTATCTATCAGAGCTAAATTATATTGCAAAGATTACACGCTGTTTTTTAGAGGATATGGGCAGAATTTTATTACTCTCTTCGTGTACGTAGACGACATAATATTGACCGGTGCTTCTTCTTCTTCACAATTACAGATTTTTAAACAACAGTTAAGTACAACCTTTAAACTTAAAGATCTTGGGTCTTTGGAGTACTTTCTAGGTCTAGAAGTGGCAAGATCAAGTATTTTGATATCGCAACAAAACTACGTCTTACAATTACTAGAGGACACAGGCTTAATGGCAGTTAAGCCTACCAATACACCTATGGATCCTAATGTTGTTTTGAATGAAAGGGATGGGGATGTTCTTGATGATCCCTCACAATATAGACGTTTAATTGGACGACTGTTATATCACAATTACGAGACCTGATGTTACCTTCGATGTACATCGATTATCTCAATTTATGGCTATGCCAAGAAACTCATATTAGGGCAGCTCGTCACCTGTTGTATTATTTGAAACAACATCCCGGACAAGGTGTATTTTTCTCAGCCAATCCCAATTACAAACTTCAGGCCTACTGTGATTCTGATTGGGGCTGATGCTCAGATACAAGAAGATCGGTATCTGGTTATTGCATTTTTCTAGGCAGCTCTCTTATATCATGGAAATTGAAGAAAAAACCCACGATGTCTAGATTTTCTACTGAGGTTGAATACAGGGCTATAGTTGTTACAACTTGTGAAGTCGTATGGATAATTCAACTTCTAAAGGATTTTGGAGTTTACCAGCGCCATCCTGCTTGCTATTCTGCGATAACAAATCGGCTCGACAGATTGCCTCTAATCCGTCTTTTCATGAACGGACAAAACATATTGATATTGATTATCATTATGTTAGAGAGAAATTCAAATGATAAAACTCATCAAATTCCAATTAGAGACATTTTTATGAAGTTGTTGCCTTGTTCTACACTATTACCTTTAATGGCCAAGATGTCCTTGAAGAACATCTATTCTCCAAGTTCATCTTGAGGTAGGAATATTACAGCAAGGGTAGCTTTGTAAATTAACTAGAGTTAGGTTGTTTGTTATGCAGTATAAATTCCTTGTAATCTCTTTGTTTTCAATTAATTTCAATTCCACAATTCTCCCAATTTCTCTCTCTAAGTCTTAATAGTTATTGTTAAGATAATTTAACTTAAAAAATAAGGGGTAAAAGTTTTTTAATTAAAAAATCAAATGTGGTAGGTACTCCAATTCAAGTCTGAATTAATTTTATCTTTGTCCCTAATCACTTAAGTAACCATTTTGTGTTTTAGTCTTTAATTAGTTTTTAAATTTTGATCAATGACCCATATTTATCCCCTAATTCCACGCTAAGCCCGTGGCACGCCATGGCCTAATGTGCGGTTTTCGTAATGCGATATTTGATTTTTCTTTACTTTTTTAATGTTATTTTTTTAAAGTATATAATTTTTATATACGGCGAATGAAACAAATAAACTCACACACCCTTCTCACCTTTGGTGAGGTTTGAATTCCTAACCTCCTAGGAGGTCAAATTAAGGCTCTGATACCGCTAGGCCAAAGGGCAAAGGCCCTTTGGTAAATATATAACCTAATTTAAGTTGTTAACTAATATTGGCTCATTGAGTAACACTACAAAACATATGTTTTTATATATAATATTATAGAGGGAAAAGTTCACGAACTATCCAATTTTGAATGATTAAGTCCCTAAACTTTTTTTAACGTAAAAATCATTAAACTTTCTCATTTAGAATGATTTAAGTCTCTAAACTATTTTTGGATGAAAAAACCATTAAACTTTCTCATTTTGAATGATCAAGTCCCTGAACATTTTTTCTAAAAATATAAATCACCGAATTTTTAAAAATTGCCTATAACCGGCTAAAAATAATTTAAAGTAAAAAAACCTAAATCAAATTTACCGTTTCCAAACCTTACGTCATTCAAACCCCACACAAACACCGAGGTCAACGGGTTGATAGATGATATGGAGAATGGACAACGATGGGCGAGGGGGAGCGATACCGTTGTTTGCGAGTAGTTTGAATGACGTAGGGTTTGGGAACGGTAACTGATTTAGATTTTATTATACTTTAAAAAAATTCTAGTCGGTTACATGTAGTTTTTTTGTTAATATGATGTATGTAACCAATTTTGAAAGTTCGACAATTTATTTATTATAAAAATGTTCGAGGACTTAATCGAGAAAGTTTGATGGTTTTTTGTTATAATGTTTTTTTAGTTCAAAAAAATAGTTTAGAGACTTAATCATTCAAAATAGAATAGTTTCGTTGTGTTTTTTTAAACTTTTCCCTATTATATATAAATAAGTTGCTCTCTCTCTCTCTCTCTCTCTATATATATATATATGAGTAAATTACAATTTTGGTCCATGTGGTTGCCACCTACTATCAAGTGTAGTCCTTATTTCAAACTAATTTCAATTTTAATCATTGTGGTTGCCATTCTTTTTCAATTTTGGTCATTATGGTTGTCAATCCTTTTCAATTTTGGTCCCTATGACTAACTTCTGTGTAAAAAGGTTTGTTAACTAAAGGGTCTTTTGGTCTTTTTATCATTTTTTTCAATTTAAAAATTAAATAAAATACTGATTTTCTTATTAAATTAAAATTAATATAATTATTTGTATTATACTAGTCATTGTACCCGCACGATGCAGCGGGACACAATTCAATTCTGAAACCAAATACTCAAATCCTCAATATTGCTACCTGCTTTGTATTATTTCTTATCAAATAGGCATTAGCCAAATATGTCTCAAAAAAATTCAATTGATGCATACGTCTCATTAGAGCTCACTTCTCAATCGAAGAGGAATAACTGAAAGATGATAATTCAGAATGCAATAGCCAATCCAACATAAACCAGTGAGTTTTACAAAGAAGAGTACAAAGGAATAAAGCACAAACTAAGAACCAGTAATGAAGTTAACAAACACACTTAAAACCCTCACCGTTTATATCAATGACTTCACTTTTAGGCAACTGTTTCAGAAAGAAAAAAAAATGTCGATAGTTAGCATTTTAACAGAGAGATAGTTGGAGTATGTTGACATATTGACTCCAAACACGAATATTATAAACTAAATAATTGTGTATCACTCACAGAAAGTAGTGCGTACAAGCAATCAGAGTGTAGAGATAAGAAAGAAACAATCTATCATCAGTGACTTAAAGGGCTAAGGGTAACCAACAATAACGTTGAACTCACCTACGAAACCAAAACATCAATCACAAATTTCTTGCTCAGATTGAATTTCCCTTTTATTCTCATTCCCATTGCATTTGAGATGTTTTGTGGTGTGTGTGAGGGAAGACTCACAAAGCAATCCCAACCTATCAAAAAAACATTACATGATTTAAAAAACCCAGATTTCTGGTAAGCAAAATGAACACCAAATATGCAAAAACTATAGAATTTAATGATACTCATGGGGTTTCATGGGGTTTGTTCCACAACTTTCAGAAGCTGTAAAAACTTTATTAATCACAAAGAAAACCAAATATGCAAAAAAGAACACCATGTATGCCAAAGTATTCACAAGATAAGCATTGCCTGGAGATTCCCTATTTTTGGATTCCAAAAGTTCTTTCGGATTGTTGATCAAAGACTGGACCCTAAATCGAGATAGAGGATTTGGAATTTAAATGATTGTTGAACCTGGGGAATTAGTAACCTTTCATTCATGGTTCCCTATAATCATCTCTGCACAAAAGGATAGGATTTGAAATTTGAATTGTGGTAAAACTGGTGTGAATTCAGAAGGGAAATTTTGTGCAGAGTTGCAGGTCGATAGATGGAGAAAGTGGTGTCCACATGTAAAACAAATCGATAGCAACAGAAAATGGTCTCCTGCATCATTCTTCTTCAGGACTTACTGGGCAAATTGAATAATAAAAGAAAACAATCAGAAGAGGACATGATTGTTACTTAAAAATCTTACCACAGTCACCGATTAAGATTGTGGAAAAACGGAATCGGTGTTTGAGGATGTTTGGTAACTTCTCCGTCTTCTTTTCATCCCTCGTCGCTTCCGATGAAACCTCCATCCTAGGCCGTTTTCAAGAGCTCTATTTATACGCAAGTCCTGAAATAGAGAGGGAGGACAGGGGGGGTGAAATTAGGACGGGACGTGGAGGGGTGGAATAGATTTTAGTTTAGGATGCTTTAAAACTTGTACATTTAAAAACTTCAAGACTCCGACAGTCTCGAAACCAAGATGTACGATCTTTAAGGATCTCCACAATCTGATGATGAAAACCAAGAGTAAACACAATGGAATTAAACCTTAGATGAACTTCTAATTAAGTTCTAACAATAATCGATGAATATAACAGCTTTACCTTTGTGGGCTCTAAACTTACAAGACCGCAGGCTCTAGCTGCCACTCCACTACAACTTTGTGAAATGGCAAAGATCCCAACCGAATCCGGACCAGGCTGAAACAGCATCAAGAAAATTTACAACACCCGCTAATTAATTATACAATTAACCATAAATCTATTTGAGAAGAGGTTATATGAACCTTCATCCCAGGCATCTGGACCCAATCGACAGCAGTTCCTGTAGCCTTTGAAAGGAACTCCGCCAAAGTTTCCTCTGCAATCGAGAGGAGTCTGCAATATGTACAAAAGATGATAAGATCACGCATCCAAGAAACAAAATAACTCATAAAAACAGTTCAAAAATCACAAGATTGTAATTACCCAGCTGGGTTATTAGCATCTCGAAGAGAATGCTGGGGAGTGGTTGCCACAGATTCACAGCTCGCATCCGTAACCGCTGAATTCTACAGAGAATTCCATAAGAAAATTCATAAGAATGCTCTAATTCCCATTATTGTGTGACTAATTGTCAACCCTAACACTAAGCATTCAAGTTAAAGCGGTAAAAATATACAAGTTAACAATCTTTCATAGTAACAGCTTACAGTGTGCAACTATTGACGCATATACCCGTTTTCGTATACAAGCTGAGACACCTGTTTCTGCAGACGATCATTCTCCTCCATCAATAACTTGTTCATGGCAGACAATTTCCGATTGACGGTTTGGAGCCGAGAAGCTTCTTTTCGTTGCTTCTCTCGACATCTTGCATAAGAAATAATAACATAATTCAAAGATTAAAAAGCAATCCGCCTCCACTTTAACCCTGAATCAAATTTCCCTTTTCTTTTTCTTGGTCTACTATAATATTTGAATCGAAAGATCATAGCACCCCTTTATTTCCATCCTAAATCACCCCACACTAATGAAATCTTGAAAATTTAATGTTGTTTCAAGAAAATTAAAGGCTGCAATTTTTCCTTCCAAGATTACTCCACATAAAAAAATGCTGATACCCTTGTGTTATTTCAAGAAAATTTGGATAAAGAAACATGGTATATCATCAAATCTATAGATTAGACACATGGAAAATTTGCATAAAATACATAGATATTTAAGGAAAGTGACTTTAAATATATTTAGCAACGTAGAACACTCGGAAACTAAAAGATGATACTCAATTTAGAAAGATCAAAATTTTGATTAATCTACCCTAAATATTACCATACAAATCTCAAATTCAAGAATGAAGTGCATTTGTTTCAAGTGAATGGAAGATCTATGTGCATCTCATGTCAAGATTAACGACATAATAAATCAACATAAATTTTAAGCAACCAAAATTTAGCAACAAAAAAGATACCCAATTGCATAAAACAAGAAAACAAATAAACCCTTTTTCACCTGCGATTCTGAAACCAAACTTCGATTTGTTTGGGCTCTATGTCGGAGAGAATAGGGCATTCTCGGATCAATTGTTGTCTCCTTAACGAACTTGGTTTTGGGCACTCGAATCGCTCTCCTCGATTTTAAAAGCGGAATCCTCGAAGAACTGGAGGACACTGAGGTTTTTTCTCTTCCGATGACCAGATTTCTCGTCTCCATCGCGCTTCCGTTTCCCCTAATCGTCCGCGATTCCTTTGCCCTAATCCACCTGAAACCCAGTATTATGCTATTTCATTATCCACGGCATCATAGCATTCCGAATCACTCCATTGAACCAAAATCTTGTACTTTTCAACTCAATCCAACAATAAATCAGTGAGAATCAAACTAAAATTTGATTAGCCCTAGTTACCTGGATTGGAATGGAATGTAACCTGAAATGAATCAAGGCCCTAATTACCATATTGTTGACAGAAGAAGAGTGATGAATCTATCAGCCGTTAACCGCCATGGAGACCGTGAATCAATGAATATCTGAGAATCTGAGAGAAAAGTACAAAGGAATAAAGAATGTATCAATGTTGAAGATGTTGTAAGGGTAGCAGTAGTGCAAAACTCCATCTATTTATGGAGGAAGGGAGGTTAAAGGCAGAGAGTTCGTGGGAGTGTGAGAGAAATCAGGGGATATGAGATCGTGGAAGAGATGAAGGCTGCAAAAACCGATGTTTAGAAGAAACTGAAAGTAGGGGTGCTCAAAAACCCGATCAACCCGATCAACCCAACCCAACCCGAAGCAACCCGATGTCCAATCGAGTTGTAAAATCTTCAAACCGTATGTATTGGGTTGATATCGGGTTACGATAATTTGAACCCAACCCAACCCGATGAACCCGATATATATATATATATATATATATATATATATATATACAGGGCCGTCCCTGGGGGAGGGCGGGCCGGGCGTACGCCCAGGGCCCAAAGGAAATAGGGGCCCAAAAGTTATAAATATATACTATATAATAGTAGTTAAAAGAAATTGTAAATAAAGAAGACAAAAAAATAGTATATAATAGGACCCAAAGAGAATTTAACATTATATTAAGAGCTCAAATATGTATTAATTAATTATATTGGACAATAAAATTTATAAATAATTAGTTGATCTTTCATTTTATAGTATTTTTTATTATTTCTTTAAAAAAATTATTTAATATTAATATCTAAAAACTATTTTTGCTTGGAAACCTTGGTATATTCTTCATTACTCATTTTCCACGTACTCTTAATATTATTCCATCTACATGAATTCTATTTTTATGTTAGTATATAGTAGATTTCTTGTTATTAACTAAAAAAAATTTATCTATTGAAATCAATTACAAACTATATGGGACGACCCAACTTATATCTATATTTAGAATTTTAAAACTATCTGCTTCTTTGTTTTTCGTACTTTATTGACTCCTTATTACCTAATATTGAGTGCGTAATTATTAAGTAATCTATTATCGTTAAAAACATGAATAAGATCTCAATCTATTCGTACTTTATTGACTCATTTTTTAAAATAGAGGTTCGTCGTATTCACAAGGATCTGTACCCGCTATGGCGCCTTGTGGGCCTTGGCACGTCTCATAAAGAGTATTAAACATCTAGTCAAACCCTAATATTAAATAAGTTATCTCATCTCCTAACTTCTTAAAAAAGATTTATTAAATAGAGACATAAGTCAAACCATAATATACCCAGACCTTAAAACTTCTCCCTCACAACTCACGTTTAAACCCTTCTCCTTTTTGTCTGTATTGAAGTATTGTTGGTTGTTGCACCGGAGGCTTCTACTTTCTGCATATTTGAGTTGTGTAACTGTACGTGTGTGTGTGTGTGCTTATATGTATATACACACATTTTATAATATGTGCTTCACGTTTGCGTCTCGTGCCTAGGCCCGAGACCCCTTTGCTCCTAAGTGCGCCTTGAGTCTGTAACAACTTTGATGATGTGATATATAATATTAATTTAGAAATAACTATTGACTGGTCTTGTGCTAGGATCGAACACCGGGGAAAAACGACTTTATATAAATTAGTATAAAACAAGGGCCCATTTTTTACATCTCGCCCAGGGCCCAAAAAATGTCAGGAACGGGCCTGTATATATATATTCAATCTCGTATACATCTCTATATAACTATATATATATATTCAATCTCTTATCCATCTCTATATAACTCCTTCTCTCTCTCACACACACACACACACACATATATAGTAGATGTTAACATATATATGTAAATTGAGAAAAACATTTGATGACGATATGTTTAAGATTTAAGAAATATGCAAATTGAAAACGTCAAGTTATTTGATCATATTTGGTTTAGACATTTTTATATATAGTATCTAAGTATTGTCTGGATTATCGGTTGTATTTTAAAGACATGTTTCCTTTATTTTTATGTTTTTAATTTTGATTTCACCTTGTTTAAACACAACCCGACCAACCCGACTAACCCGATCAACCCGAACGGGTTGGGTTGGGTTGGGTTGTGTCTTTGTTTGGGTTGGGTTGGGTTGAAATTTTTTCAAACCGCCAACATTGGGTTGATGTTTCGAAATACCTTCAACCCGATCAACCCAACCCGTGAGCACCCCTAACTGAAAGTTTAGAAAGTTAGAATTGTTGAAAAAAACTGCCCCTTATTCTTTTAATATAGTAGAATAGATAGATAATAGTTTTAATATATATATATATATACACATATAATCGTATCGTCTTCATCCCTCAGCAACTCCCGCGCCCCTCCTCAGTTCTCGAGCAGGACTCCCACACCCCATCCCCGATTCTCGACGCCACCTCTTCCTCTTTGATAGAAACTCCGACGTGATTCTGAAAAACGATGAGGAAACGATGAGGCAATCGTATTTTTGAGAAAAGGAGATATCGACAATCGATCGTGATTCTAAAAAACAAAGGGTTCCCTTGTCATTGACAAAAACGACGAAAATAGTTTCTGAACAATCGATGGTAATGGTATCTGGCAGAAACAGAAAAACTGATTTTGAGTTTTTCAATCTAGATTTGATTTTGGTCACAAATACGAGTTTTGAGGGTGGGGATTTACATATCAGGGTTGGAGATGGTGGTGACACTGAGAGGCCATGGTGACTTAAAATTTGATGTTTTTGTTTTTCAGATACTTTTTGTCTTTTCTATTTTAAAATTTGATGAACAAATGCTTAAACCATATGTATAATCTATTAATGCCACCCGACACCACCTCTCACCAACAGTCCGGCAAACCTTCGTATTCTCCGGTGAACCCTCCGGTCATCTTCTCCGTTGAACCCCAAACAAAGAAACCAAAAACCCCCATAAATAAACAAACCAAATGCAGATCCAAATCAAAACAAAAAAAAATTCATACAAAAGCAAACCCAAATAGATGAAACCGTTAAAGCAAATCAAACCCACATTCTAAAATCTAAATCAAACTCAAATCAAAACCAAATCAAACTCTAAATCAAAACCCAAATCAAAAACTAAATAAAAGAAAATGAAAGCAAAAACCCAGTGAAACCCAGATCTAAGATGTAGCGTTCTTCGAGGCCAAACCACCGAGTGAAACCCAGATCTAAGATGGACGTTCACCGGGGGGGAGAGAGAGAGAGAGAGGATCTGCTGAAAACTAAAGATGAGATGGATTTTGGTCTTGTTTTTTTTTATCTGGTTTACTTGGTGGGACTGTGGGAGTGTCATGCCGTGAGGGAGAGAGACCACCGGGAAAGTGAGTGGTGGAGGGGAGTCATCTTGAAGATCTGGGGGTGTTTGGGATTGCTTATATTTTTAACTTATGTGGTGAGGAAAATCAGTTTTTAAAAAGTGTTTGTTAAGAATTGAGGGTAAAAAGGTAATTTGGATAGATAAGGAAATAAGGAGAAATAAATAAGTAGGTATGGAATGACTTATCAAAAACAACTTATTTGTGGTGAGGAGAAGCAAATAAGCACTTTTGATTTTTTCTATCCAAACACTTCAAATAGCTTATTTGCGGTGGGAAGAAGCTATAAGCAAATAAGTCAAAAATATAAGGCCACCCGTACCGGTAGCGGGTACGGGAGCGGGTAAGGTGAGGTGGTGATCGGGTTTCATCGGGCACGGGTAAGGGGGTGATCGGGTAAGGGAGCGGGCTCGGGTACCGGGTTCACCAACCCGATCAACCCGTTGCCTTTGTATTTTTTTTTAAATTTTTTTGAAACAATTCCGTTGGTAACGGCTATTTTACAAAAAAAAAAATTCAAATTAATCACACTATATATATTAACCTATACCATCTTATTTTTTCACACCAAAACATATTTTCTTCTATTTCTCTCAAATTCAATACCTTCTTCCATTTCTCTCAAATTTCATCATGAATCCAAACACCACACCTACATCCCGTCGTAACCGATCGGATACACCGCAACAAGACCCGGAGCTTGGCTTCCAAGCGTTTTCTCAACAAGGTTATGTTCCGCAACAAGCGTTTTCTCAACAAGGTTATGTTCCGCAACAAGCGTTTTCTCAACAAGGTTATGTTCCGCAACAAGCGTTTTCTCAACAAGGTTATAATCCTTATCAATTTACACGTCCTGGTTTGCTTCAACAAGGTTTTACTCCCGCCAATTACAACCTTCCTCAACCCGCAATCAATCTCGACGACGACTTTGTTCCTGAAACCCAACAACCGCACACACCACAATCGATCTCCACACAACAATCAATCCCGGAACCATCAAACCCGACACCAACGCAAAAAGGAAAAAAGAAAAAAATTGAAACAAGGCAAAAACGACAGGTGTGGACTAAAGAGGATGAAGTGGCGTTAGTGTCGGCGTGGGTTGACGTTTCGGAGGACCCCGTTATCGGAAACGCACAAAAGAGTGGTAATATTTTTATTATTATTTTTATTATTATTATTATTATTATTATTATTATTATTATTATTATTATTATTATTATTATTATTATTAATATTCTTGTTATTATTCTTATACTTGAATTTATATAAATGTAGACAGTTTTTGGAACCGAATCTCGAAGGTGTTCTATGATTCTATGGGTCGCCAAGATTATAGATCATTTCATCAACTGAACACCAAGTTCAAAGATCTCAACAAGAAGATTACATTTTTTGCCGGCATCTACAACAACTTGGTCAATAATAGATCAAGCGGAATGAGTGAAGCCGACATTTTACGAATGGCACACCACCGGTACCAAGGGGAATTTGCGGTTGCTTTCACCCATGAACAAGCTTGGGATGTCCTCAATAAATGTCCAAAATGGTCACCGGTTCCAACGATGTCGACAAGTTCATCCCGGGGTTCAAAACGTACCAAACCTTCCGATGATGACGATGAAGATGTTCGGGTCGACGAGGTCGAGCAACTTCAACGACCCATCGGGAGAAACAAGGCAAGTGGGTTCATTGGGTTCATTTGTTAAATAATTAAATGTATAAATAAAAGAATTAAAAAAGATGAGGTGGCAAGTGGGTTCATTGGGTTCGGGTACTCCACTTTTGGGTAAGGATTGGGTAAGGAGGGTAGGAAAGAGAAAAGCTGATGTGGCGCTGAGGTGGCAAGTGGGTTCATTGGGTTCATTGGATACGGGTACTCATGGTCTAAGCACTCCCAAACACCCCCGAAAATAATTGCCATTAAAATGCTTATTGGTTTGATGATTCATTTAATAATAATAATTAGAGTAAACTACAATTTTCGTCCCTAGTGTATAACAAAACTCATGAAAGTGGTCCCTAAACTTCAAAAAGTGCAAGAATAGTCCCTGGTGTCCTGATTTTGCTATGAAAATGGTCCCTGTTCACTAACTCCGTTAAAAAACTCAGTTAAGTCAGGGGTATTTTGGTCTTTTTACACTTCTTTTGTCTTTTTCTGTTAAAAAAAATAAAAACAAAATATTTTATATATGTATGTATGTATGTATACACAAGACACAGGGAATCTGCACACCTCTGATCTTCTTCTCCATTTGGAAATTACTAACTGTTAATCCACACCACCCCTTCTCTTCTTTTCTCCATTCATTCTAGATAAGAATACCAACATCATACCCTTCTGTTTCTCTTTATTTATCTTATTTATATATATATATATATATATATATATATATATATATATATATATATATATATATATATATGCGGGTTCAAACGAGGAGCGTAACAATTTAAGAAAACGTGAGGAGCACCGCCCATGTACAAAATCACATGTGATTCACAACACAAACCGCGGGACAAACCGCTCACTTTGCAAACTACGGGACAAACCGCGCGCTTTGCATTTTTTAATCACATATGATTTTGTTGTGAATCACATGTGATTTTGTACATGGGCGGTGCTCCTCGCGTTTCTCATAAATTGTTACGCTCCTCGTTTGAACCTTTCTATATATATATATATATATATATATATATGTGTGTGTGTGTGTGTGTGTGTGTGTGTGTGTTCTCCTCTGTTTTTTCCTAAACCATTAATGGCTACCACCCAAGACCACCGCACCACCACCACCACCGGTGAAATTAACAAGCAGGAAATTCAAGCAGACACAGGGACCAAATCCTTTAATTTTTTTGTTTTCTTATCTCTATCTCTCGATCTTTCTCTTCTCTGTCCCTCTTCTCTATCTCTCGATCTTTCTCTCTTCTCTATCTCTCGATCTTCTCTATCTCTGTCCCTCTTAGTTTAGTTTTGTCCACAAAGGCCTCAGCAAATACAACGAAGAACAGTCACTGTATCATCTTCTTCAATAATAAGTTCCCCAAATCTCTGTGTATTTCAAATCCCTAAATGGGTCTTCAATTTCAAGTCAATAACGATGGATAATTGAACACCCACTTCAATTGGAACTTCCAATCGCATAATGAACTGTTGGGATTTAGCTAGGGGTTTAGCGTTTATATGAAGAAGAACGCAAAACCCACCTGAAATTATGTAAGAAAACACAAATAATTTGGTATTACGAATTGGGTTTCGAACAGAAGAAAGTAAAAGCGAAAAAGGGTGTGCAGTGGGAAATGGGTTGAGTTTTTGTAGAAGATGATTTGGAGAGATAGAAAAGGTGAAAGCGATTTGGCCGGAGAAATTGTTGCTGGCGGTCGACCCCAACGATTTGGCCGGAGAAATTGGCCAGCAATTTGGACCCCAACAATTTGGTCCCTGTGTCTTGTGTGTGTGTATATATATATATATATATGTATATATATTAGAGATAATTATATATTGGTCCTGTGTCTTGTATATACATACATACATATATAAAATGTTTTGTTTTTATTTTTTTAACAGAAAAAGACAAAAAGAA
This sequence comes from Saussurea involucrata, assembly GCA_033807775.1. NCBI lineage: Eukaryota > Viridiplantae > Streptophyta > Magnoliopsida > Asterales > Asteraceae > Saussurea > Saussurea involucrata. Next base: position 48,467,184 of record CM066317.1, on the reverse strand, counting down.
GTGTAAAAGGACCAAAATACCCCTGACTTAACTGAGTTTTTTAACGAAGTTAGTGAGCAGGGACCATTTTCATAGCAAAACCAGGACACCAGGGACTATTCTTGCACTTTTTAAAGTTTAGGGACCACTTTCATGAGTTTTGTTATACACCAGGGACGAAAATTGTAGTTTACTCTAATAATTATAATAATAATGATAATAAATTAATAATAATAATAATAATAAAGTAACATTTTTATTTGCTTAATTAAAACTTAGGAAATAGTATAAAGACCAAAATACCCTTGAGTTTATGGATTTATTTAACAAAAGTTAGTCAAGGGACCAAATGGCAACCATAGTGACCAAAACTGTAATCTATATCTATATATATAAATAAAAACAAAAACCAAGAAGAATGAGGTGGCACCCTCTAAAGCTTAAAATCTCTTCTATCTTTTTTCTCAATTTTTTGATTTTTTAAATGTTGAATATGTAAAAGACATTTTCACCCCTATATGGAAAATATGTAATTCATTATTAAGATGGGTTTCTTGGTAATTTTACATGATTAAGTTTAACTTCCAACTTTTGATTTGCTTCTTTATTTATTATAAAAAATTTCTTAATAAGGTTTGGTTTTTTATGTTGCAACAATAAAGAATGTTAAACTCTAGAACTTCATTTTGGTGTAGAATGCATAAGATGAGAGTTGAAGAATATATAGAATACTATAAACAAGTATTTAGAAGTTATATTCTTGAAAAAATGTAAGTTTGTTATTACATATTTATTCCTTTGGTGAAGAATGAAGACAATCGATGAGAGCTGAAAAAGATATGGAAGACTATAAACAGGTATGTCGAATTTATATTATTGAAAAAATGTGTTTTATTATTACATAGTTGTTTCTTTGGTGAAGGATGAATAATATGAGAGTTGAAGAAGATATGGAAGAATGTAAACAAGTATGTAAAATTATATTCTTGAAAAAAATATGAGTTGTTATTACATATTTTTCATTTTCATATTGTTGGATTTGTTGTTATCATAGCAATTGTGTTTACTATTAAATTATATATACATATATATATATATATTCGAATAAATTTTTTATATTTTATATATATATATATATATATATATATATTTGAATAAATTTTTTATATTTTGTGATTACAAGATCTGATAAAAGAAAAAATCAAATTAAGCGTTATTGACATTAGTCGTGTATATGTGATAGATAATTGCGTTAACTTATTATCAAGATTTTTTCTAATGACATTAAAATTGTTATTTTTGTAAGAATTTATGGTGTCTACTACTTCATCCCCAAAAATCATTCTCAAATTTTAGTGGAAAAATCCTTTCATGATCAAAGGTTGAAATATTTTTTTTGTTGAAAAGTTTTATGGATTAAGGATTAAAGGTTGAAATGTTTTTTTTGTTGAAAAGTTTTATGGATTAAAGGCTGAAATGCTTTTTTGTTGAAAAGTTTCATAACTTTGGTTTGTAACAAGTTAAAAGAAATTATTTTATTTTAGATTTCCATTTTTTATTTACATAACAATCAATATGAATAATTTTTTTTATTCTCTTTTATTCCATTAGTTTAACTTTAATATTTATTTACCATTATTTTTTCTTTACAAAACAATCAATATAATATGATTAATTTTTTCTGTTTACGTGTAATTTTTTCTATTTTGTAGTGAGTCTATTTATTTACATTTTATAGTATTAGTTTAACAATTAATTTAATTAAAAAAATTTAACTTTATTTACTATTCATTTTCTATTTGTACAACAATCAATACATTAATATCAATATGCTATTATGAAAAAAAAGGTTAAAGTAATGTATGTTGGCATTTTAAGAATGATTGAATTATTGTTATGATTATTTATCGAGTTTTTAGTGTTTTAAATGTATAGATATATACATATAACTAATTGATCAAATATTAATGTATTTTTGTATTTATTATATATATATCAATACACCTCATTATTGATATAACATTTGATATTCTTTTCTTAATCATAAATCAATAAATACAAAAGACATACTTATGACATTTTAATACATTTCAATATAATATTTACTATTTATTTTTTTATTTACACAATAATCAATACATTAATATCAATATATTATTATAAAAGAAAGGCAAAAGAAATGTCTGTTGTAATTTTGTGAATGCTTGAATTATTGTTTTTTTTAAATTGTATATTTATATCGCATTAATTGATTAAATATTTCTTATATTTTTGTAATTATTAGAATCAATATACCTAATTAACTGACCTAACTTTTCATATTCTTCTTTAAATATTAAGAATATATATACATATATCAAATACTTATGATAATTTAATACATTTCATCATGAAAAAATTAATAAGAATGTTCAATCATATCTATATATTTGTTTTGTCATTTTGATTTATTTTTAATCTAAATTCATTACATTAATTTATAAACCTTTTATTTTTATTTTTTATTACATAACAATCAATATGAAAAAAGTTCAATTTTATCATCCTTTATTTCTTTTTCTTCTTATCATTCTTTATTTTGATAACAATATATGATAAAAAAAACTATTAATATTGACATAAAGCACATTTGAGACTATTTCTTCTTAGCAATTGAAGAAACCTATCATTAATTCAATAAAACATTATGTTGATAATCTATCTATCTTTTTTATGAGATTAAAACTATTCTTTATCATCAATGAAGATTTGATTAGTTTTGATATGGTTTTAATTCATGAAATTGTGTGTTTTTATATTACTTTATTCTTATGTTAATACCAGTTATTAACAAATTTTGTTATGCTTATCAATTGGTTTTGTTGTTGTTGTTGTTTAGGGTCACTAATGACGACTCTGACAAACTTGGTCACTAAGTTTAACTGTTTTATTAAAAGAAGGAAATGGTATATATGTGTTTTGCAAAATTTCAAGGTTTGTAACATTAATACATTCTTATTTATATGCATAAAATAAAATTTCTTTAACATTTGTGGAAAAGGTAGGTTTTGTCGTTCATAAAGTTGAAAATTTTGGGAGCTAATGAATATTGAGTGATTAAGGTAAGAATTTGCCGATTCTAGAGTCTTTGAACTAAAAAAGACAAAGAACTAATTAATTTGGATATAGTCCTTATTGAAATGGTATGTCCACTTTGTAATACGGATTAATGTGTATCTACAAGTTTAAAATTACAATATTCAATATAAGGATTTATACCAACTTACTTTATTTTTATCTTATTTCAGGGAACCTAATAGCTACAGGAGTCTGGAAGAATTTGGTGTCGAAGTTTAAGCATCTGTTGAAGGAAGGTTTGGTGCATACCGTAAAAATTTTCTAGGTGGTTGCAAATTCTTGAGATATAGGGTTGTTAATTCAAATAAAAAAACCGTGTACTCTTTTAACAATAGTCAAGAAAATAGAATTGAAATGCATATTTGTATTAAATTTGCATGATTTATGAATAGATTTATATATATGTCTGTTGAAGGGGTGGATAATTGCATTGTTGATCAATAATCTTTTAATACTCAAAAACTATAACTTTTTTCCATATTGATCATTTTAATTTATATATTAACCTATTCTATTATTAAAAATAACATGTTTTCCGAATATCGCGCAACGCACGATATAGACCACTAGTTAGTTTAAAAGAGGGACTAGAGTTGATAGTGGATGCCAACCACAGGGACCAAAAGTGTAATTTACTCTATATATATTGAGTCAATCCCTTCAACCACAAATCTGCGTGTTGATCCATAATGTGCTCACGGGGTCATCTTCACATGCAGAGTTATAAAAGTCTCAAGTTAGGCATTAAATGCATTATGCATCTCTTTCCTTTCTTTTCTCAATGACGATCTATATATATTATACAACAAATGATATCAATCCTCCTCACCCTCAGCAGGTACGCATCTTCTTTCTTTCTTTCTTTCTTTCTGAAATCTTCAACTGCATATATATATATATATATATATATATATATATATATATATCTTACAAAACTGCTGTTAGATTAGATATTATTATACATCAACAAATGATAGCACTTCTTTGGTCCTTGAATCTTTTGTATATATATATATATATATATACTTAAGATGCCATCACAACACATTCTTCAGAAACCAAACCAAACCAAACCAATAGGTTGGGAAACATTAATCATGAAAACAAGATGAGAACCAACCATATAATTTGTTTCATTCATTACAAACACAATCATAGAAACCACCTGCTGCTTCACAGTAACAAAATAGAAGCAATAGTAGTGATGCCATCTATATAATATGCATGCATTCACCTATATATGAAGGAAGCTACAACATTTGGTGCACTAAATCCCCAAAATTTTGCTCAAAAATTGCAATATAACTGGGGGATCATCATCATCTCATGTAATGCAATAATTATATTGTATGTACAACATATATTTTATATATATATATGTATATATGACCCCCAAGAATTATGAACAATGAGTACAAGAGTTTGAATTATGTGAACAAGCTGTGCCACAAAGGCTGCAACGGTTAGAAGACCTTTGAGAGCACCAATCATCGGGCACACTTAAAAAGTGGGTGTCGATGAACTTTCTGAACCTCTTCTTATACTCTTTTGGAGAGATTACAGTCGGCAACTGGTTCTTTGGAACCACAAACAACTTCACCCAATTCTCCAATTGCTTGTCCCATGTATACTGTCTCACATAATCTATTATCCCACATACAAGCTCCTTTTCTTCAGCATCCACTCCAACCAACAACGAATAATCCATCACATTGATCGACTGCATATATATACACACATAAATCATAACAACAACTCATTATCATCATCAACTTCCTTATATATATATATAGGGTCAGGTTCAGATTCAGGGGAAAACCTCAAAAAAACGGAAAACTGAGGAACACCCTGGTAGCCCTTTCATCTGGACTGTATGCACTTGTGCATACAAGTAATTTGTAACATGCACACGTGCATAATGCACACAAAACAACTTTATTTACTTGTATGCACAAATGCATACCGTCCAGATGAAGGAATACTAGGGTGTTCCTCAGTTTTCCATTTTTGAAGTTTTCCCGTGAACCTCCCTCACTCTCTCTCCCTCTCTCTCCCTCTCTCTCTCTCTCTCTCTCTATATATATATATATATATATATATGTATAAGATGCTAGACACTTGGAGAATAAAAAGAATAAAAACTCACATTGAGGAAGGCAGTGTCATTCCACACTGCCCGTTGTAAGTTTCGCTTTGCTTTCCTGTTAACATATAACGGGGAAACATTCATATCGTTTACAAAATTTTGGTCCAAAAGAACATCTCCTGCGCCATCAACAGCAGAAGTGAAACGTGCATGTAGAGCTCCTTTCAGATCATACTGTCTTATCACATTTCGACGATAAGTAATATTCTCCATCACCATTAGATCATGTTTCCCCCCACTCTTCCTCTTCTTTACCTGCATCCAACCATTTATGTGTATATATATATATATATATATATTCATAAGGAGAAGAGAAAAAAGGTCCTTAATTGTATACAATAAAGATAAGAAAAAGTTAAACCAACCTGATAAATCCCTAGAATTTTTGCAAGGCAGGTCTGATTCCCAAGTTTAAAACACTGATTCATGTACCCAAAATAATCCGAAGCAAATTCCAGGAACGAATAAGACTCGGTTTTTTTAATTTCCTTTATAATGAACCGGTCATCGAGAGTTTTAGCAAAAAAAGATTTACTCTTTCCACCTTTAGCATCCCAGTGTTTACAGCGGCTTAATGAAGCAACAAAATCTAGTTCAGATAAACCACACTGACTTCGAAGTTGAAGAAAATCATTGGCAAATAGGCAAGCCACTGAATATTTAGCCTTGCTAGCTAACCTACCCATAGACACCACTGGATGAAGATATCTCGAAGAAGCAACAGAATCCAACAATTCCAACCCATCAAAACTAAAAAAATGCGATTCTTCTGATGGAACGCCAATGGAAGAATTATCAGAGTCAACAGACCCAAACGAAGACCAATTTGAGGATATTTTATGCGAACTGCCATATGATTTTATCATCTCCTCGTTAAGATTTTCAGGTGAAATATTTTGATCCTTTAGAAAAGCCAAAGCACAAGCGATTATACTAGATAACTCGTCATCATAATCCGATACCATATAATTCCCTGTACCCAGTGGAAAATGAAGCCTTGATCCCTCTTCCGTAATCATTTTATATATTCTTGATCCTGAAGTATAGCTATTTATAGGTTCAAATTCTGGCAAGTAACCTCTTTGGAGATCATTCATATAAGCACTTTGGATTTGCTGAAACGGGGTCCACATCCATCCCTTTGGATCTTCTAATTTTGCCCACAATGAAAAAGAAAATCTACCCTTCACATCGATTATAACAGTGTTTCTCGGAGCATCCTCGGAATGATTTGTGGGGCCGAGTTCGAAAGAGATATCTTGAATTGACGATGTGTCACCTTCAATAGAGATTTCTTTCAATGGTAAACTAGTTTCTTCTGGTGTCTCCTGATTACAATTAAGCTCAGAAATATCGTCTGAATCTTGTTCACCAGATTCAGCAACTACTAGTGTCCCTTCTGGTTCGATGCTTTTAGGGTTAACGGCTCTAAGATCAGATGATAAAAGTGAATGCAGACGTTGATCCCAGATACATGATTCGAGAAGAAGTTCCCACTGTAGATGATTTAAGCATAGAGGCTTGTACACCCAATTATTCTTAGAAGCATCATCGGGGTTCCCATAATTAGCGGTGTTTTTCATGTCAACCTATAGTTTCGATTAAGTAGGAGAAATGGAAAGTGTCAGGTTAATGTATAGAAATGAACTGCGAGCAGCATCAGAATAAACGCTTCCACATATGGAACTATTATATTATCATCTATTTTATGTTAAAAAAAACTCTACATGACACCGTTTCAATTTTTAGAAGTTGAAAAACAATAAAATAATTGAGCAGCTTGTGAAACTCGGGTAATATATATATATATATATGTATAAGTATATATGTGTGTGTGAAGAGGGGGGGGAGGTTCAAATGGAAACCATAAATATTTTGAGAACCTAGAACCAACTATTCATGATGAGAAAAATATGTGATATTCATGATGAAATGCATAATATCATAAATAATGAAAATGCATGATATTCATGATGAATAATATTTATGATTATTCAGGGTTATTTATTATTTATTATACATGAAGTAGTTGGTTCCCAAATTCTCAAAATAATTATATTTTTCATTTGCACTTTCCTTTAAATGGGTATAAATATAGATGTGTGTGATGTACCGTACGGGCATGAGATCATGTGAGAAGTGTCATTTTTGGTGAGAAGTGTGAGAAGTACTTTTAAACCGTTGATCACTTTTAATCAAATACCCTCCCATGAATTGTGGCTTAAAAGGGAATTGATCCGGTGCATCTCGGTGCATCTTATCTCGGTGCACCTCATCCTAATGTTCGTCCATTTGTCATCCAACGGTTGATAACCACTTCTCACGCTTCTCACCAAATTTGGCACTTCTCACCTGAACCCAACCTTGTACGAACCTTGTACGTATATATGTATATGTATATGCATGCATGTGTTTATGGTTAATGCAGAAACTTTTCAAGTTGTAATTAGTTGGCACTGTTTTTCTATGAAATCAAAGACTCGTCACTTGAAGATAAGAATGTGAAAACCCAAGAATGAACTAAAGAATATATTATTGATAGGATCATCCATAAGACCATAAGAGTTTTAGCAAAAGATATCTCTTATTTTTCCAAGGGGATTTGTATTCTGTAAACATCACTATTACAACATATTGTTGCAACAGCGCACATAAATAGTCATTCACGAAACAAATAGTTTACCCAACAGATGTTTACAATAAGTTATGTTACATTGTTGCAAATAGTGTCACAGTCTATGATTGCAACAATTGAACGTGATATAGATGTATATATGTGTGTATATATATTGTGAGAATGTGAGGCGATTACATAAGTGTATTTATATGTCAGGATCGAGCGGTTACATGATGCTATACTTATACAAAGTAATGCCAACTAAAATCCATGAAACTAGAACCTGTTTACATTTTAATCTTGATATGTCTGTATTTACATATTACATAACATCCTATACTTCTAGATTTATATATATATATATATATATATATATTAATCCTGATATGTCTGTGTATTCACATATTACACCCTATACTTCTACATTTATATATATAATTAATCTTGATATGTCTACGTATTCACATATTACACCCTACTACATTTATATACATACATGAGTAGGCGAAAGATTGTGTGAGAAGTTGAGTTAACATGAAAAGCGTGAGAAGTGGATCTGAACCCTTGATCACTTTTAATCTCAAGCCCACCCATAAATCACGCGGGATTGATCCGGTGCATCTCATCCTAATGTGCATCCAACGGTTGATAACATGTGTAAATATTTCCTAGAGATTCCGGATCTTTTCCTTAGTTAGAGTTTTTATTATTCTCTAGGGTTCCTTTGAATGTGTTTCCTTGTAGTCGATTTAGGTTTTTCCTTTTCTTGTATAAATACCTCTGCTATATTCTCTTTCAGTATACGAAAAATTCCAGCCCTCAATTTCCACAGTAAGCATGTATATATATGCACATATATAATGTGTGTAGGTGTATCTCTATGTATGCATGTGCATCTATATATCGGAGTAGATGTTAGGTCTGCGTACATCTCACCCTTCCTAGACCCTGCTTTCTAGCAGGATATACCGGATTTCTTGGGTTGGATTTGGTTTGGCTATATTATATATGTATGTGTGCACGTATCATAACCCCTTCCCAAAGTGTACAAGCTCCTTCAAAAGCATACGGCTTTCTAGATGTAGATGGCGATATCTATACAAAGGGTTGGGTTCCGGTAAGAAGTGCCAAACTTGGTGAGAAGCGTGAGAAGTGGTTATCAACCGTTGGATGAGAAATGGACGAACATTAGGATGAGATGCACCGGATCAATTCCCTTTTAAGCCTCAATTCATGGGAGGGTATTTGATTAATAGTGATCAACGGTTTAAAAGCACTTCTCACACTTCTCACCAAAAATGGCATTCTCACATGATCCCATGCCTCTATACAAATGGATCTTATATATGTATGGTATAATGAAGTACCGCATGGGTGGATATATAAGAAAAAATATCTACCAGATATATATTTATATATGTACACACACATATACATGCATACACACACATATATATTTTGTATATGTGTGTGAGTGTGTATATGATATATTTGCTAGTATATATACATATTATGTAATGTATATTTAATACAATATAAATTACAAGTTGTTAATTCAAGAAAAATATATTTGCACTCATCCATATACGAATTCATAGAGGTACTTATACTTTCTTTCCTCAACAGAATGCTTGGTCAAGTTCCCATATTTTTCAATTTTGAACATTTTTCATACAATTCGGTTATTGATTTTTAACATCAATCAAAGTCAATTCGAATTTGAATGTTAGAAATTTTTAATCGAGTTCAAATCTGAATATTAGCATATTTGACTTGACTAACTTTTGTTTACATGCCTAAAGGTGACCATGCTTACAAAATATCATTTCAATTTTACAAGTTGTAACTTGTATTGTTCCTAAACGTTTCCATCATGAAAAGATGAGTATTCGCATTTCCTACATGGACAATCAAAAGCTCTAGCATCTCATTGTAGTCTTAAGTCTGACTTTGAAGTTTGTTACCCCTACCGGCGTAGGCCTCTCTCTATCCCTTATGTGTTGTCTTTTGTGTCACAGATACAAAATACGACTCAATTTCGACGTTGGGAACCACTTTTCAGACGAGAACTCAGCCATTGCCGCTAGATATCTAACTCTTCTCTCACCTCTCCCCGCTTCCCCAGTCTCCGAACTCCCTTCTCTCTCCACGTGACGACCTAAATCCACCCTCGAGTTCCCTGTTTTGCCTTTCCCTTTTGACGACATAAAGCCACCGTTCTCTCCCCACAGACCTGAACCCCTGCAACCCACCTCTCCCGGTTGAACTACATCCCGACAATCCACCTATTCACCTCCATCCACATCGCCTCTTTTGTGTCTACAACACCACCAACCCCCTGCCTTTTTTATTATGGCAACCACAAATACACCACCAAACACAGCCACCTCCAGTTCACCAACACCAACCGCCACCCCCTTAGCACCTTCCCCTGCTACGTGTCTATTTATTTATTTATTAAGTAATTAAATTATTTGTTTATTCATTTAGCCTCTCGTTTTCATTAAAGCATATTGTTTTAGTTTGCCTTTATTGTCCTCATTTTTGCAAATTGTTGTGAAATTGCTTTCACTGTGTTTTTTGTTTGTTGGGGTGTGTGGATTGTTTCAAATAGATCGTAGCGGAGAGAGTCATTGTTTAAGTTCATGTCTTGTTAGGGGTTTAAGGGGGGAGCAGGGGCAGGAGAAGAGGAGGGTAGCTAAGCCTAAGTTTCGTATAGGTAGCTTTAATGTCGGCACTCAGTGGCAATTTTAAAGAATTAGTGGATGTGCTAAAGAAGCAGAAAGTGGCCATTACACGTGTTCAAGAGACTAAGTGGAAAGGGGAGAGGACTTGGGAGAGAAATAGGTACAAGTTGTTGTATTCACTAGTTAGCGCAAGAAATGACGTATGAATTATGTTAGTTGGGGTCTCAAGGATAATGATATGAAGGTGAACAGGTGTAGTGATAGGATCATGGCGCCTCGATTAGTGATAGAGTGGAAACAGTCGATGTCTTTTGCACTTATGCGTCTCAAGCATGGTTGGGGGAGTTGGAAAGAAGGCTTTTTATTGTCTGGATGAGTTGGTAAGAGACTTAGGGGGCGACTTTAATGACCATAATGGGGAGGCGGCAGATTGGTACCTAGGCGCATATGGGGGTTTTGGCTTTGGGGTAAGAACAATAGTGGTCGTACCAACCTGGATATCTCTAACGCACATGACTTAGTTGTGACTGACTATTGCTTCGAATAGCAGGAGGAGACCTCATTATGTTTAGGAGTGGGGGGCATAGTACCCAACTTATCTCCGTATTCGTAGTCGGGACTCGGGACCATAGAGCATGCAACTATTGCAAGATGTTTCTAGGAAAGACGTGTGTTGCAACATAAATTGTTGGTAATGGACTTGCACACGAGGCAAGGTCCAATAGACATTACGAGAAAGGCTAGAATGAGGATCCTATAGAAAATTTTGAGAGGGCCAGTGATAGAGGTTTTTACAGAAAGGATAGTCTAGGAGTTAGAAAATGAGCAGGGGCAGAACGCCCAAGCAAATGTGGAGTAGAGTAGCCCGCACCGTTAGGAATTTCGTCAGGGAAGACTAGAGACCATAAGGAATCTTGGTGGTGGAACAAAGACATCCTAGCGAAGGTTAAAGCGATACAAATTCGTTTTAAGAAGCTCATGACGTGCAAGGTGGATGACGAAAGAAGTAGGGTGAACAAGAGGTTAGATACTAGGAAGAGAGAGAGAGAGAGAGAGAGAGAGAGAGAGAGATAAGGTTAGTAAGTTAGACTAGGGGTGTGTAATTTCCATAATTTGGTTATGCTTTTCTTGTGCCTGTTCTTTTTGTATGTTAGTGCTTACTCTTACCCAACTTTTCAAAAATTCATCTTTTTTATCTCTCTCTGTCACACATTTTTACAAGTCGTAGGTCTTCATGGAACCAGCTACTCTACTCTTTCGGGTACAAGTTAGGTCGCGTACATCTTACCCTCATCAGATCCCACTTTCGGTTGGTTTGGTTTTGTTAAATATAGTAAATTAGGACTTTACTTTCTTAGTATGCTTTCCTTATCTAGATGTTTGCTTGTATATATATATGGTGTATGGTTCTCTACTAGTTGAATGAAATGCTATCACATTATTTCTGATTACATGGTATCAGAGCCTTGCCTGAAACCCTACCTGAATCCCAGCCGTCATCGCCGGAAACTCGCCAGAACTCCAGCTGCTGCTGCCGCCGCCGAAAACCTACCAGAACTAGCCTTGCCTGAAAAACCTACCTGAATCCCAGCTGTCATCGCCGGAAACCTAGCCGTCATCGCCGGAATCTAGTCGGAAACCTACCACAACTAGCCGCCGTCCCCATTCCAGCCCAGATCTGCCGTCGATCGCCAAAACCCTAGCCACCGCTGCCAAATCCCGCTGGAACCCTAGCCGCCGGCCTCCTGGAACCCTAGCCGCCGTCGTCGGCGCTATCCACGTCCTGAACGACGTTCTCCTAGTCAGGACTGCTGTAAACCACCGTCTGCCGCCGCCGCTGCCGCCACCAGTGCCACCTCCTGAGTTTCCAGAACCGTTGTTCTTCCTTCTTTTTGCTGTTGTCTTCATTTTCTAGATCCACAAACGTGGTTATCACCCGAAAGTCTACCAGAACCCTAGCCGCCATCGCCGGAGAATCCGCCGGAACCCTAGCCGTCCTTGCCGGAAAGCCGCCGTTGAAACTCTACCGAACCTACTGTCGCTGACAGACTTCCTGCCGCCTCACCTGACCTCCGGCCGCCGTTGCCGGAATCCTCCAGAAGCTGCCGGAATCCTATAAAAGTTGTCGGAACCTTCCAGAACCTGTTCTAAACCTTCCCGGAACAAGTCTGAACCTGCCGGAATCTTTTTCTTGAACCCACCAGAATCTTAACATCCCCAGTACCTGCCGGAATCTTCCGTGATTCCGGAACCTGCCGGAAACACCCCGGAACTTGCTGGAACTTGCTGGAAACACCTCGGAACCTACCGGAAACACCCGAAACCTGTCGAAAACTCCCCAAAACCTGCTGGAAACACCTTGGAACCTGCCGGAAACCTCCAGAATCTGCCAGAAAGACCCAAACCTGTTGCAACCTGCCAGCACACGTCAAAATCTGTTGGCACACGTTAAAATCTTCTAGAACACTTCGAAATCTGCTTGAAACTCAGTCGTTTGCCCAAGACCAAACCTTGTGAATTTATAGTTTCATAATGAGACGAATTTCCAGTTCAACAATCGACGTTTTGTGCTAGTACAACACAATCAGGTATGACATCTACTTGTCTCTCTGCATGCTCACCATCTTGGATTATTGATTCGGGAGCCACAGATCACATGACCGGGAACAAAGACCTTTTGTCCAATCTTGAAACTAATATATCCCACAACCCCGTGCGACTTGCTAATGGATCTTCATGTCAAATCATGGGCATAGGATCCACTAGCAATCTGTCAAACCTAAACCTTTCATCTGTTCTTTATGTTCCTACCTTCCCTGAAAGTCTAATATCTGTTAGCCAAATTACCAAAAACCTTAATTGTTTCGTAACCTTTTTCCCCACACATTGCGTGTTTCATGAATTGGGAACTAACCAGTTGATTGGCACAGGCGTTGAATCTAACGGTCTTTACCGCTTGTCTATGTTGCGAACTCCGAGTACACATCTTTGTGATTCTAGTATTAGGGAAGTGCACTGTCGATTAGGGCACCCTTCTTTGCCTGTTCTAAAACAATTAAGACCTGATCTTTCCTCTGTTCATGAGTTAACATGTGACTCATGCCAGTTAGGTAAACACACCAGCTGTTCCTATCCCCTTAGCAAGTCTAGTCAAGTCAACACCTTGTTTGAACTCATTCACTCGGATGTATGGGGACCGTGCCCTATTACTTCTACAAATGGTTTTAAATATTTCATTACGTTTGTCGATGATTTTTCTCGTGCAACATGGGTTTACTTACTTAAATCTCGTAATGAAATATTTTCTATCTTTCGTGAATTCTATGCCTATGTCAGAACCCAGTTTGATGTTTCCATCAAAACATTGCGATCTGATAACGCTAAAGAATATTTCTCTCATGATTTTACACGTTACCTGTCTGACCATGGTATTATACATGAATCTTCATGTGCATATACACCCCAGCAAAATGGCATTGCCGAACGAAAGAACCGTCATCTACTGGATGTGGCTCGCACTATGATGATTCACTATAATGTCCCACAAAGTTTTTGGGCTGATGCGGTTCTTACAGCTAACTATCTGATTAACCGTATGCCATCTTCTGTCCTTAAAGGGAAGACACCTTTTTCCATTCTATTTCCTAAAGGAACCTCGTTTCCCTTGACTCCTAAAATATTTGGATGTGTATCTTATGTTCATTATCATCGTCCGGGACATAATAAACTCGCACCACGTGCTATTAAGTGTGTGTTCCTTGGGTATTCGCGTGTCCAGAAAGGTTATCGTTGTTATAGTCCAACCCTTCGAAGAAATTTTACATGTGCTGATGTCACCTTCAAAGAGTCAAGTCCGTTCTTTGTCAAACCTACTAGCAGTACTCAAGAGTCCACAAATCATGTTCTTGACCCTTTTGAATCATCTGATACTCCCGTCTTGCACCTCCCGCTACTCGCACCAAATGTTGCTCCTCAGACAGCACCGACTGATACTAGATTCACAAGGGTGTATAGTCGACAACACCAAAGGCAAGTGCCTGAGACTCAAGGGTCCTTACCTGTGCCTCATGATTCTGGTGAGTCTCCCATTCCACCACCTGACACGCACATATCATCACCTGCTGATACTGTCCCTGCCCCGGTCCCCGATACACCTCTACCACCACACACCGAGCCTTATGACCCACCTGGTGCCCATCTCCCTGATATTCCGATTGCCTTCCGAAAAGGCACACGAAATCTTACCCGATATCCCATTCATGATTATCTTGCCTACTCTCACCTCTCTTCAGAATCGTGTGCCTACACATCAAGCATTAATAGCCATATTGTTCCCAGGAATGTGACTGAGGCTCTTAATCACCCGAGATGGTTAAAGGCGATGCAGGAAGAGATGGATGCCCTTCAGAAGAATCATACTTGGGATTTGGAACAACTTCCTCATGGAAAACGCAAAGTGGGTTGTAAATGGGTATTCACTGTAAAACTTCATCCTGACGGTTCTTTGCATCGGTTGAAAGCCCGGTTGGTTGCAAAGGGTTAGTCTCAAGCCCATGGGGTTGACTATGACGAGACATTCTGACAAAGCCATTACGCAAAGCTCAAATAGATTTTATCTGTAGCAAGTTGGGCATGATTAACATCTTCGCTCCAACTTGAGGAGGAGTGTTAGATATAGTAAATTAGGACTTTACTTTCTTAGTATGCTTTCCTTATCTATATGTTTGCTTGTATATATATATATGGTGTATGGTTCTCTACTAGTTGAATGAAATGCTATCACATTATTTCTGATTACAGGTTTATTAGTTATGGGTCAAAGTTCGATGGTCTTTTCACCAACTCTTATAAGAATATCCAAAAGAAATAAAAAAGATAAGAACTCATTTGACATATCAATTGATTCAATTCTGAATTCTTAGAGCAACCTCTCCTACACCACTAGATTCAGATAGTAGTAGAGAATTCACCAAAGGTCAGGTAACTTCTTATCAAATCTACTAATTGGCTAACCAAAAATAGCAGTCAAACAAAATAATGATGTTAAGGTACATTTAAAGTTCCTTTCATGTGTTTTCACTTTTCAACGTAAAAGCTTAAAACAACACATAATAAAGCAAAAGGTATTCTTGGGCCAAAGGGTGGAGTCTTAATATCACAAAACAAGTCAACGACAGCACTGTTCATGATGGTCTTTATTAAATCACAAGTATAAGCATAGTCAAGAATCATTAGTATACAATTTGTTTTGTATTTTTCTAACCAGGAAACCAAGGACAATATACAATAGGAAATAGTTACATTGAAATTGGCCATTCCTATACATCGGGAAGCATATCTAAACCAGAACTCGTGGAAAATGTAATGTAAAAGAGTGCTCTGATGTGTTATGCAGTAGAAGCAAAAGAGGAAATAAATAATGAGTAAATCATATAAAATAGGGTAATGGAACCTCGTCTTCTCAGGCAGGGTTGTCCTTTTGTCCTAGTGTATAAATTAGTGCAATTCCAGAAACAAGCAATGAAAAAGTAACCCACCTCAAACTGATCACGTTCTCGGTTCAGCATCTCCTCAATATCAGAGAATTTCTTCAATGATCCTTGAAGTTTCAGCATTGATCCCACAAATTCGAATTCCATATTTCTCAAAGATCTTTCAACCTCAGCAAACATTGAAAGCCCTTCCTTGTACACCTTAATACCACAAATTAAGTAAATCCTTCAGCAAATAAGTAATACAGCTAAAAAAACTGCATGCAATAAGCAATGCAACACTATGCATAAAAGGACCTACATCTTCAACTTCTTTTTTCAGAAACTCTCCTCCAATTGAACTGCTGAACTCCACCTTCCAGTGTGGCAGAGACACAGAGTAAGTGGCTACCAGAGAGTATCTAAACATTGCAACCATGGAGCCTAATCTGCAAATCACAGAAGACGAAGGGCGAGTTTTGGCATTTCTTAAAAGTATTGAGCTGTTGAATCTGATAAAATATAATATGTCCCTCCCACCCCACCCACCCCACCCCACAGCAGACGTGTAGGGCCAGGTTCAGGGGAAAACCTCAAAAAAAGGGAAAACTAAGGAACACCCTGGTAGCCCATTCATCCGGACGGTATGCACTTGTGCATACAAGTAATTGGCAACATGCACACGTGCATATGCACTAATGCATAATGCACATGTGCATAATTTACCTGTATACACAAGTGCATACCGTCCAGATGAAGGGCTACCAGGGTGTTCCCAGTTTTCCATTTTTTGAGGTTTTCCCCTGAACCTCCCTCCACATGTGTAAAAAGAATGCAGCAAATTTCTTAGTAGAATTCCTCGCACACAAAAATTTACTAGAAAAGGAGACGAGTTCATGAAGTTTTTAACAGTTCATATCTTCTTTAAATGAGCATACCCAAAGAAGTGAAAATAATCCTTATGAAAGAAATGCCCACAGCTAGATGGTATATCACATGAGTGGTTTGAAAAACCCAGCTCCAAAAACTTCCCAAAGGACAAACTGCGTGCAGCAGTAGAAACTAAAACTCTTTTGGTAGACTTTGAGCTTCCATTGTTGGGTTTACATTTCCCACAACTACTCCACATCCAAAGCTTCCCTTCATTTTCACCAGGCAAATGCTTGTCGATAGGAAGACGTCTGACTTGAATTGTGAGTTGCATATCATGATGTGCATAGTAGTAAGAATGAGCTTCGGGTGGTTCATCACAAGTTCTACATAAGAGCTTCTGCATAGTTTCAAAGAAATAACCGTGATTACCAAATAAAAAATAAGGCTTACAATAGTTCAAGTTCAACAAAAGATAACTGAAGTTCCTTTTGATACATATCAATGAGATTCTTCTACAACAAAGAACGGAATCTTCTTTCATTCCATATAAGATGTCTATGAGCTAAATGATAGAAGTACCATGAATGCTTAATGCAATAACTATGAGATCACTAATCACAGATGCTATCTTCCAAAGTTTTATGCACTATCTGAAAAACTCAACTTGTATTGAATAACCGTGCTTAAATTGAAATAAGCTAAGACATGAACAGAATTCAAGGGACTATTGTACCCTGGGTCAAAAGTCAATACTAGTAAGCAGGGTCAATGTTAAATGAAAGGTACAATTAGTTACTGCAATAGTACAAGTTGTCAAATGTCAATGAAGGCTATCAAGTATAAATAAAGGGGTTGGGAATTAATGGGGGCATCAATTAGTTTTGTGTGAAACTGAGATTGGCAACAGTCTGTTGTACCTGGGTCAAATAGTCAATACTATGAAGCAGGGTCACTGTTAAATGAAAAGTACAAATAGTTCTGCAATAGTACAAGTTGTTAATGCGGGATATCAAGTATAAATAAAGGGTGATATCAGATTGTACTCGATTTTTGACAAGCATTTATGTTAACAAAATGACTAAAGTAACAAAGGTATTTTGGGTGACAACATCTAACAAATGAACGGAAAATTATCAAAAATTTATCCATGAAAACATCAAGCTCAAGAACGAAAAACAAGAAGAAATAAATGAGGTTTTCAGGAAACCTGATCGAGTAAGTTATCCCGCAAAAACTTTCCAAGGGGGACGTCAAAATTTCGGTAGAACTTGATACAGGAAAAACGATTATGTTCACAGACGATCCCTCTTGTCGCATTTCGTTTGGACATCAAAACCAAAATACTTTCAGATTCCAACACTGTGCTGATATCATCCTTATTCTGCATCTGCTCATCACGACCCTTTGTCTCCGAATAATCCTTGCCAGATGTTAATGAAATATGCAGTTGATCACTATCAAGGATCTTATCTTCATCAGAACTAACTTTCGAACCCACATCAGCAGTGTCAACAGCATCAACAGAGCTCAATACTTGATCAGAAGTTTCGGTCTGATTAGGAGAGTTCACACCATTAGAGCCAAAATATGTGGACATACTCTGATTAGGATTGAACAGAGGAAACCCAACTACTTTCTTTAACGAAGCTGAGAGAGATGATAACCCAGAGAGAAAAACTGGGTTGTATGGCTCATATGACAATAAAGTATCCCCTTCTAGTTCCGCACTTTCAGATCCTTTCTCATGAAATTCAGTGGAGATAGGGACATCTATTGCACTGACTGAATCAGTTCCGGCATTAGACTCATTGGCAACAGGAATATTTGAATCATTAAATCCTAAATCAAGAGGTTGGTTGCTGATTGATGGTATAATCTCTTCAATAGGGGAAATGGTGGAAAACACTGCCCTCTGATTTAGAAGAAACGAACTCTCAAGGATCAAATGAAATGCCATAACAACTGCAAATTGAACAACACTTTTAATTTTTTTAAGTTCATCACTGTGAGATCCCTTCA
The DNA here is from genome assembly GCA_033807775.1 of Saussurea involucrata. Classification (NCBI taxonomy): domain Eukaryota; kingdom Viridiplantae; phylum Streptophyta; class Magnoliopsida; order Asterales; family Asteraceae; genus Saussurea; species Saussurea involucrata. The sequence continues at coordinate 48,448,275 of CM066317.1, read as the reverse complement.
GCAATATCTGCAAGGCATCACATTGGTAAATCAGTATGTCAATCCCGAAAGTGTGATAGAACTAGCCTTAACCAAAATAGATTACGGGCATCTGCCCAAGGACAATAGGTAACGAAAATTCATGCAAAATTACAAATATATATTATATAGGGTTGGGTTCCGGTGAGAAGTGCCAAATTCAGTGAGAAGCGTGAGAAGTGGTTATCAACCGTTGGATGAGAAATGGACGAGCATGAGGATGAGATGCAACAAGATAAGATGCACCGAGATGCACTGGATCAATTCCCTTTTAAGCCGCAATTCATTAGGATGAGATGCAGCAAGATAATTACTTCTCACACTTCTCACCAAAAATGGCACTTCTCACATGATCCCATGCCTATATATATATATATAATATAAGGTAAATAATATCAAACCATAAATTAAGGAGCATTTCTTTTATTTAGTAAGGGATTATCATGGACATACAGTTGGTGAACTAATAAAATTCACGATCATAGTTTCGGATGTTTTGACCTTCAGAATATAATATAAACAGGATAAGGAAACTCACCGTACAACCCATACGTTTAGGACATCCCTCGAGAAACATTAAAGTTTTCCTTGGCTTCTTTCCACTTTCACAAACAGCACAATGTTCTTCTATAATTTTTTCAAAATAAAATGAATCACATTGGCGTAGCTTTTCATCACTTAATTGATCAGAGGACAATATTGGTGAACCGGTACAACGAGCAACTCTCTCTAAGCGGTGCATTTTCATTTCCAAAACAAGTGTCATCCCTTTTGCAAGAATAAACTCCTGAATATCACGGGAAACCGTTTTTTCCACTAAAACAACATTTGGGTTGCATTTCTCTATCATCCCGATAACAGAGTCAAGTCTGTTCTTCTCCTGGTCATGCAAAGTATTTAGAGATAATGATACAGCCAATAAAAAATAGAGCTTAACGTTTTCTCTGGATTACCTGCTTCATTGACTCAAATGATGAAAATCCATCAGAACCGCTTAATGCACCCTTGATCAACAATAGTTTTGGTCTTTTGAACCTCGTTGGCATGTGCTTGTGAGCAGCATGCTTTTTGAAAACCAAGCCCTTGAATACTTCACTGTAACAACAAAATTATAATTAATTATGAATTGAAGGGAAAATTGTTTCGCAGAAATTATTATTTGGAAGCATGTGAGATTGGTATGGCAAGTATGTAAAACATCGGTAAGAATACACCAAGCTCTTTTGTCGAATAATTCTCTAGTTAGCATATAGGATAAACAAAATGACTAAACAAGTTTATACCTAGCAATGCACACATATATAAAAGATCCCAAAAATTAAAACATATTGTCGCAAGTGGCAGCCAGATCTTCGTCGACAACCATAACATAACAAATAAATGAAGGAGTGTAGTTGACAATAGGTGAAGGCTAAAGAAAATAACCTTATGTCAAGTTAATTCAACCATCACTAAATTCATTTAATCTAAGGACCTACAAAATTTATCAGCACGCAAAGAATATATAAGAAGTAGATATATGGTGAAAGTTAATTCAACCATCATTAAATTCATTTAAGGCCTTGTTAGCTTTTTAGAAAAGAGCTCTTATTAGCCTCTTATGTCTGATTCGTTAAGAGGTAGGGCCATTAAGACTGTTTGTTTTTCCAATTTTTCAGAGTCACTTATGTTTTATCGTCCTCTCATCTGGTGAGAGGTAAACCAACCTCTTATTTGCCTCTTATTGTTCTCAATGAATTAACCTTAATAGATGCTTTCTCTCAACCGATTCACATGGATTATAATAAAACTCAATTTACTATAACTAGGTGACTTTCAATTTTAAATTTATATAATTTAAATATATTATTATCAATTAAACGTATTCGTTTAAATGAATGCAAATTTTATAATTTAGATGTAAATTTCGTAATGATGATACATAAATATGTGAAATTGTATAAATTTATAATATATAAATTCAACGCTATAATATTCTAATGGGTCAAATACATAAATTAAATAAATTCAGACATTTATCAGTTTACAAAAAACAAACAGTCTTGTTGATTTAGATTTCAAACTTCAGCACTACCTCTTATCAGTCAGAATCAGACTTCAACACCTCTTAAAAAACAACGACACCCTTAATCTAAGGAACTACAAAACTTATCAGCATGCAAAGTAGATATATGGTGAAAGTTAAGGGAATGAATTAATACATTGATAGGACACAACCTTTGGCTTCGAGAACCAGTAGCAATACATTTGACTTTCACATATCCATCAGGATCCATGGCTTTCCCTTCAAAAGCATCTGGCTTCATAAATGAAGCAGCTTCCCATGACAAAGATGTAACTGTGTCCACCCAAGTATCACCATCATTTCTCGAGCAAGATATACCCATTGAGTTAAGAAGATGTTCCACAAGATCCTTAAACTTTCCACTCATAACCTCATCCATTGCTCTTCTTTTTTCCTCTCTAAACCTAATGCTCCCGCTTCCTTCTTCACGAAAGCTACTTAGATTACTTGGCTTTCCCCATTTCATGCCATCGCCAAACTCATCTTCGTCATCATCATCGTCCTCATAATTTACCACACTACCCTCAACATCATCCTCCTGGTCATCTGCTTCAGGGGGAAGCCAGATTTGGAAATCATCGATAGAAGGATGGTATGCCTCTGTTTCATTTTTTACAGTTTTTACAGGTTGCGATTCTCCTTCAGAAAATATATTTTTGACAATATTGATTTCCATAAGGTCATTCTCCACCACATCCAATCCAAGACTTCCATTTCTTCGAAAATTTCCAATACTTGCTTCTTTTTCAAGGGACCTAAGGGATGCAATAGCGAAAGTGGTTAAAGAATCATATACAAGGCCATACCAATATCCAATAATTTTGTTCTTGATTGAAAAGAAACATGAGCTAAGAAGAAGTTGAGGATTGATTATTGAATTACCTCGAGTTCGGGGGAGCATCGTCATAATTATCATCTGAGATATAATAATTATATCATTTTCAAATCTAATATTATAGAACGAAAAAATAATATCAAGCAGAACAACTTCATGAACTGTCATTTTCTTCAATTAATCAAATTGTGTCATGAAATATAAAATCGCAAAACAGTACCTTTGCTCTTTGCCATAGACACGGCTGGACTAATGGATGCTGGTGGAGAAATAGAATTATAATGCGTCATATTCTCTAACACTTCCCGTACCCCAGAAAGTTGGCATCAAAAAGTGGCTCTTCACAAATTAAGATACTGCAACATAGACATTAATATTACAAATGATAGATGTTCTAGCTAACCACAGATTTAGATTGACACAAGAGAGGCAGTTGGTTACATATCAAAAGCTTAAGCTTCCTTTTACAAATCAAAAAAATTGCTAGACGAAAGAGAACAATTAATCCATCCCTCAAGTTTTTCAGGCTACAAGATTCATGCATTTCAGTTAAGTAATCAAGAAAATATTAAATATAGTAGACCCGTATGTTCCAAAAAAGTGAAGAAGGAACAAAATGATCAAGTTTCTTGGATAATAACTATGCAGTCCTCTAAGAATATAGAGTCCAAAAAAACCCTATAATTGTACAACTTCTATCCCCAAAGTGAAGAGTTAATACTAGTGCTAACTGCTAATAACAAAAATTGATGGCTTAAACTCGTATTTATCTAGTTGTAACTAGAAGCTCCATAAGTTGAAAAACAAAGTGGTATATATTTTCAAGAATCCCCCAAATTTGAATAGCAATAATCAATTACTATACACACAAATCGTAAGAGTAGTTTTATATTCCAAGTAACAACATCTAATTATGATCAAACATTTAGTAGCATCAACATAAAGCTATAAACAACAAATTTCTCAGGAAACAAAACAAACATGACAATAGAAGCTTAACAAAATCTCTCCATAAGAAAAAGTAAATTAACAAAAACCGACACTTACTCAAATCTGATGAACCACAAACAATCACTCCCATAGAGAATTAAACCTGATTAACCGAGACAAAGTATTAGATCAGTTGATCTGTTGACTTGTTGGTAAATCGATCAAAAAAATTCGTCTCGGAAACTTTTCAAACTTTGAAATTGAAAAGAAGACTTCTAGGAAATTATCCCAATGAAGTTGAAACAAAATCTAATTGATTTGATTGTTACTTACCTCCAAAATGAAGTTGAAACAAAATCAAACTGGAAATGATGAGATGATAACCTCTGTTCTTTGTGAAACCCTAGCAGCAGATGAAATCAAACAAAGAGCCCTGATGGATGAATATGATGGGTAACTTGTAAGCTCAAAAATTGGAAGATATGAGAAAAGAAGGAAGAAAGGCGGACAAGGAGAAGAAAGGTATTGAGTGGACCCCTCCAATAACAACAGTTGTACAATCAGAGTATTTAAACAGGTTTTTATACTTTATTTTAAAATTAAGATGAAAAAGTCAAAGATTTTAAAAATAATCATATTCCACTTGTTTTTATTTAAAAGATTTTAACATTAATTAAAGAGTAAATTATATTTTTTGTCCATGTTGTTTGTTAAAAAATAGAGTGAATTACATCGGTGGTCCCTGTGGTTTACCCAAATTTTGGATTTGATCCCTAAAGTTAGGAGTGTGCATCGGACGGTTCGGGTCGGATCGGGGCCAAAAATCCGTAATCCGATCGGGGGTCGGGTGAGATGTCACAAACCCGATATCCGTCCAAATGGAAATCGGGTATTCGGTTTTCGGGGCACATCGGGTCGGATATCCGAGTTCGGATATTTCGGATTGGGCCTGGACTGGGCCCATGTTTTTTAGCCCATGTTTGCCCACTTTCCAGACCTGTTTTTTAGCCCATCTTTACCCACTTTCCAGGCCTGTTTTTAGACCTGTTTTTCAGCCACATTTTTACCAACTAATACTATATCAATATATAAAAATTAAACAAGTTAAGTAGTCAACACTCAACAACAATAATTCCAAAATTACAAAACAGAATAAGTGTTTATAAACAAACAAGTGAAATAGCGAATAACCAAAGTCCAAAATACGAAATGTCCAACTCCAAAATCCAAATCACCATCAAGAATTCAAGCCAAATTCTGAGAACGAATCATCTCTGCAAGCGTGAACTCCAAATCACAAATCTCGGTAAAGTAACAATTGGAAGTGATATACAGAGAGCCTGAGATTTTTAGCGTCATCTCATAAAAGGTCTTCAACAGGGGTATGAAGCTCTCTAAATACACCCAATCAAAATCTGCCAACATAGAATCACCCAAATCCGACCTAAACGAGGGATCATGTCCATCATATGCTTCAAACACGGTTATATAAGGGATGGCATTCCTGAGCATCATATACGTTGAGTTCCATCTATTAGGAACATCAAGACAAAGAGAACTTTTTTCTTCCACCCCAAGTAATGTAGCAAGTTTTCTAAACTTGAACAATCTAGCCGGCGAACCCCTAACCCACCTAACAGTCTCTCTAAGTTTCTTAACAGATGAATCTGCCATCTTCAACCCATCTTGGACAACCAAATTCAAAATATGTGCCACACATCTCATATGTAAGTGTTGTGCCCTAACAGGTGAACACCCCCAAGATACCAGTTTGTTTTTCAAGAACCCTAGGGCAACATTATTAGAAGCTGCATTATCTACCGTGATGGTAGAAATGTTTTTGATGCCCCAATCAACCAAACAAATCTCTAACGCTCTGGCTATTGCATCCCCCTTATGCGATTGGATTGGCACAAAAGATATTACTTTTTTGGTCAATCTCCATTGGGAATCAATATAATGTGCAGTTATGCACATATAATTGATCTGTTGCACGGATGTCCAAGTATCTGTGGTTAAGCAAAGCCGTTGGGAGTGTTCCTTAAAAAACCTTTTAAGATTATTCCGCTCTTCATAATAAATGGAAAATATGTCTCTATTAATTGTCCATCTAGAAGGTATTTTGAACTGCGGACACGCTTCTTGAACCCATTGTCTCCACCCCCTACCGTCTACAAACTTGAAAGGTAACTCATCTATTATAATCATCTTAGCAGTTGCTTTTCTAACCCTATCTTGATTAAAGGACCAACTAGTCAACACACTTTCGTTTTGAGAATTTGAGGCAAATGCTAACATGGACTGTCTAGTCTCTTTTGCCTGAGGGTTTTTAAGGCATGCAAGGGCATGGTTTTTTAGGGAGGAAGTCCCGTGCTTTTTAGGGTCAGCGGCGTATGTTTTTGCACAATATTTGCACTTTCCTTTTATTGTATTACCTTGGTCATCTTTTATTTCATCAAAGTGCTCCCAATAGACTGACCTTTTTTCCGCCGCTTTACGTTTTCTTGTTTCCGGTGGTGGCGGTGCACTACTATTGACTTCGAATGGATCCATTCCAAATCTAGTGAACACTGAACAAAGTAACATATTCTATAATTCTAACATAAACAAACTACCATAAACATGTACTTACAAACTACCAAATCATTCTAAGTTTCTAACATAATAAACAATGGTTATAACTTATAAATACCAAATCATACCCATGAGAAGTTGAACAATATAAACACATTGAATAATCCATCGCATCTTATGTCGGACTTAACAAACTACAAACAATGGTTATAACTTATAATATAGGCATGCATTATATGGATCATGGCTATGCATTATCATTATGAAAGAGTGAAGATAACTAATAAGCACTCTTGATGGTTATGTTGATCCATGTACTGAAACAATCAGCTCAAAAGGCTTAAGCAGATGACTACTGAAATCCACAAAAATAAAGATTTATGTACAAACTTCTCACCTTTGCGGAACTCCTGTAAAAACTTCCAGCCTGCTCAAATTCGACAGAGAAAAAGATGAGAATTAAATAACTAAATAACTCAAAACTTTACAATGCTAATCACAATAAAATAAAACCATAACAATCTGCTTGAGTGTTTCATGTAATTTCAAGTTGAGATTACTTGACTTTCTTCATTTCTATGTGAGTATGTGGGGTCTCAAAAAGTTGTAATTTTTTCTTCTAATTTAAAACCAACTATCTATCTTGACAAAATTGATGCTAATGGGAGCAATTCACAATTTCACATAAATAAATAGGAATGCTAAAACTTGAAACTCAATCCCCCATTTTGAAAGAAATTCCAAACTTAAAACTCAATCTCCTGTGCAATTGGCCCAAAATTGTTTCCACAAAAAAATTATAATTCCATGAACTCAAGAATTGTTCATATTTAGGCATCACAATTAACAACCCTTCTAAACTAGTATAACAATTAACAGTACCTCACAAATCAGTGAAGAAAGTGGCTCAGAGCGTGGGGCCGTCAGCCGTGGGCCGTGGATGGTGCCGACGTGCCGTGGTGGAGAATGGTCGTGGGTGGTGTCGTGGTGAAGAATGGACGGTGATGGAAGCGGTGGGCGGCGGTGGGCGGCCGAAGACCTCAGACCGGCGGGGGGTGTGGCTGGTGGTGGTGGCGAATGGCGATCGGCGATCGCGATTTGGGATTTTTGATTTTAGGATTTTAGGTTAGAAATACGAAAGGTATATATGATATATCAATATATGTATTTTAAATTTATTAAATAAAATTTATTTTGTTTTAAAATCGGATATTCGGACGGGTCGGGTGGGTAAAACCCAAACCCAACCCGATCCTAGTTTACCCGAACAATTGAGCGGATCGGGGCAGTCGGGGTTCGGGTATATCGGGTGCGGGGTTTGGCCATAATCTCGGGTCGGGTCGGGGATCTCGGGTTTTTCGGGTTTTGCTCACCCCTACCTAAAGTACACTATTCACGGTGATGGTTCTTAATTTTTTATTTACTTTCACTCATGATCCTTCTATGTTAAATATAGAAGGACCATGAATGAAAGTAAATTAAACGTAGGAGAACCATGAGTGAGAGTAAATTAAATATAGGAGAACCATGAGTGAAAGTAAATTAAAAAGTTAGAAATCACCACCGTAGATTGTGTATTTTTGAACCAAATCCAAAATTTAGGTAAACCACAAGGACCACCAGTGCAATTTACTCTAAAAAACATTTTTTTTGTTTGTGTGGTTATGAAGTTGTAGTCTTCGTCCCTGTAATTGACAAAAATTATTATTTTCATTCCTAAGCCTAATTTTTACCTTTAAGTATAAGAGACTAAATGAATTAATAATCTAAACAACAAGGACAAACATAAAAATAAACTATAAATAAGAAGATGAAGATGGTAATGAATTGTAAATTATCGTTAATTCATAAATGTTGGGACGAACATAAAAAGATTTCAACAAACCATAAGAAAGAAAAAGATAATTTACTCTTAATTATATTATTAAAACATTTTATAATATGAAAAAATCATTATTTTTTCTTTCATTGATTATTTTGGACTTGTTGAGGAGTTTTTTTAGGAAGGATATAAAAATTATTCTCTCTTTCTTAATTTAACTTTAAAGATTCCTTTAAATTTGTAAAAAAAAATCTCCCTCTTTTTCAAGTCTCACGCTTTCAAGTTTTGTTTGATAAACTAGTTAAAAAACTAACTATTACTAAAAAACTAGTTATTCTCTGATAAGTTAATTGATAAACTATTTACATGTAATAAAATTTATCTGATAAGTTCTATGATAACCTAAAATAATATAAAAATTAAAAATATAGAAACAGCATTTATGCAAAATATAAACATCATAGAGGAAGTTTGTTTCGACTTGAAACTTGATTTGTTTTGCCTTCCTTTTTCACATGCAGAGCAAAGAGATTTCTTTGCATATGAGTGCTGAGAAAGCCTAGTGACTAGATCTTTCCTTAAGAGGTCATTCAGAGTTTTGAATTTGAGATGATAGAATCTTTTGTGCTATAGTCAGTTCAGATCAAAAGAGGCTTCAGATAGGAAGCATACATTTTCAGTAAGATTCGAATCCATGTTGATAACATAGACATTTTCCATTCTTGTACTTTAGAGCAAGTTCTACAAGTTTGTCACTGACTGTACATGTTTTCTTATTAAAGTTAACGGAGAAGTCTTTATCACAAAGTTGACTGATGTTGAGTAAGTTGTGCTTCAGTCCTTCGACATAAGAACCTCTCTTGAATGTAGTCAACCCATTAGTCAGAATACCATAGTCGTTGGTATATCCTTTTGCCATTTCCACTGAAGGTCATTGAAGGACCCTTTTTTTCTTGTGCTCATATAGCAGGGACTTGTTTCCAGTCATATGTCTGGAGCAACCACTATCTAAATAACAGATACTTTTTAAGTCTTGCATGCATATAGAAGATCAATGTTGTTGGTACCCATAATTGGTCCAACAAGGTTAGTGGACTTGAAAATTTCAACTTATTTTGCTTTCATAGACTTTTCTGTATTTTTAGCTTTTTCCTTAGAGATCTTGACAAAGATAGAGGAAGGATCACTGCATGTTTTGGGTTTTAAGAGAAATGAGTTGGCCATTGCCAAAAGTACCTTTATCCATAGATATTCGGGTAATATTTTAAAACACCCTGAAATTCACAATGAATTTAAACCTTACATTTATCAGAGTTTACCATCACAGTTTCAAACTTACAAAATTTTATCATAATAACCAGTTAATCTAATCCCTGATCAACACACACTTCCAAAAGCATAACGCTGGCACTCCTCGACACTCATCCCTTTGAATCCCTTCCCGATGCTAGTACTTGGTAAGAAAATTGAATTTGAAAAGATTAGGCTTACGCCTAGTGAGAACATCAAATTTTCATATCAATATCTTTATAAGATTTGAAAACCAAAACTGTAACAAAGCGTATACATTAACCTACTCCCAACTTTCTTACCGAACCCAATAGCATATTTTGATGACGGGAATCATACCTGATTCCATGAACATGACAACACTAAGTATGCCATAGTATCATATTCGAGAGCGCCACTACGAATCACCATGAATTCTAGTTTATAGCTCATGACCAAGAACTTACAATTAAGCGCCAAGCCTGTTTTTCTTAGAAATAGCAATTATATCTTGTCTATTTCTAGTCTACCAATAGAAAGTGGAAATAGCAATTATAACTTGCCTATTTCACGTCTCCATGTCACAATATGAATAACAATTATACCTTGCCTATTCCATTGTTACAATACGAATAACAATTCTACTTTGCCTATTCAATCATTTCAACATGAATAGCAATTCTACTTTGCCTATTCAATCATTTCAACATGAATAGCAATTCTACTTTGCCTATTCAATCACTTCAACATGAATAGCAATTCTATTTTGCCAATTCAATCATTTCAACATGGATAGCAATTCTACTTTGCATATTCAATCATTTCTCAATATCATGATAAAGAGAATAACAACTATACCTAGTCTATTCCTCATTCTCAAATACAAACGAGAATAACAATTATACCTTGCCTATTCTACGTTATCAAATAATACTAGTGCCTCTAGATCTATTATACTTCTTAGCATACGTGCATAATAACTCAATCACATACCGTCTCATTTAATTAAAATTTTACACGGAACTACACTATCCGGATATCCCCTCCGAAGATATAACTTCTGGGTATCCCCTCTGGAGATATATAACATCTTAATATTCCCCTCCGGGAATACAACTTCTGGAATATCCCCCTCTGGGAATACAACTTCCGGAATATACCCCTCCAGGAATACAACTTCCGGAATATCCCCCTCCGGGAATACAACTTCCGGAATATCCCCTCCGGGAATACAACTTCCGGAATATACCCCTCCGGGAATATAACTTCATCCGGTAAACTCAATCCGGGAAAGCAAACCGGTAAACTCAGCTCCGGGAAACCCCGATTCCAGGAAACTTAATTCGGGAATTTATCCGGAATCCGGTAAATTATCCGGACTCCTATCCGGTATCCGGAACAATCATCCGGACTCCATCCGGAATCCGATACATTCCGGGGAGTTCATCTTCCGGATCATTTCGATGGTTCATTCAATTTTTACCCAATATTCCCTTTACCCCTTCATAGATATATCAAACAAACTTAACAAATCTTTTGTAACTGGCAGATAAGTTTTATTAAATAAAACAAGTAGATGAACTCACCTGTAGACCCAATTTGACTCAACCCAGAACTTCAATTTCACACCAAAAGAAACCTAACACTTCGCTTCTTTCTTCTTCTTCTCCCACACACCGATTCTCTAGAATTAAAAATGAGATAACCCCGCAATTCTAACTGATCTTCAATTATAAATAGCAAACTTTTCACAATATACCAATTTAACCCCATAACTATCCAATTTGATGAAACTAACCCAAGTTTCTCATTCTTTAAAATTTAGTTTGCAAACTTTGATCAATTACACTTTGATCCAACGTCATTAAATCGTACGCATTGTTTAAAATAACATCCCTTAATATTTTAAACATTCTTCCAACATGTACGATAATCATGGAAATTTCGAGGTGTTACAAATCTCCCCAACTTGAAAATGATTTCGTCCTCGAAATCGAAACTATACGAACAATTGAGGATATCTATTCTTCCTTTTCGAAGATAACCAACATGATATATGTTACGTTTCCTTCCAATCCAAGTGGAATCTCCACCTGGTAGACTGAAAGTCCTTCATGCTTAATCACACAATTAAAGGTCCAAGAAAAACAAGGACTCAAATTTCTACGTTTTCCAATTCTTAAGTCCTTCCATAGAGATACCTTTAACATTACCCGCTCCCCAACTTAAAAATCATTAAGTCTCCTTGGAGCAAACTGTACAATCATCAAGTGTTTACCAAACTAAGACTTGACCTTATCTTAACTATTTTAACTATTAAGGCATCTTCCAAAATAGTGACTGGTATAGCTAACTTTTAACATCAGTTTGTAATACAAAAGACAAGTTAGCACCATTATCACATAATATTCACCCATGTATAGAATTAGCAAGGAATGCATCATAAACTACATCCGCCCATTCCTTAGCGTCTTCCACCGTAATACGAAAGGTTCATCCTGTTGATCTTGGGGTGTTGGGTTTTTTCTCTTGATTCCCGCTATTCTTCAACTTTGAATAATCCCTTCGATAATGACCAGGCTTCTTACATTCATAGCAGGTCGGTCCTTGGATGGGACAATCCTCTATTTGATGACCACTCTTTCCACATTTAAAACATTCCCTCGATATCATCCGACACGGCCCAAAATATTTATTCCTACATTTCTGACACCAATTCGATTCTTGTCGGGGCTCAAAACTTGGTCCTTGCGAAGATTCCGATCGACCTTCCCACTTTCTCTTTTCCCCCACTTGAGCTTTCTCCGCTTTATCTTTAGCATAAACTTCCTATATTATCTTTGGCTTCTTCTATCGTTTCCCTCAACATCAAAGCTTTAGAATTCCGAACTCTTGACATCATATCGGCTGGCAAACCCTTCAGGTAAGCCTTGATCTTTTCTTTTTCAGTTGGGGCACATGCCCCACTAGGTTCAACTTTTCTAAAAAGATTCGAGTATAATCTCTTACAGATGAATTCCCTTTCTTAAGCGTTCAAAATTCTTCCTTGATGCGATCCATTTCATTCTCATTACAATATTCTTCCAATATCTTCATTTTAAACGACTCCTAAGTCATCACTGCTAAAACCGGAGCCGTCATAGTTGATGTTACGATACTCCACGAGGTCAAAGCATTTCCACGTAACATCTGGGACCTGAATCTGACCTTTGGTTCTGCGTCATACTTACAAGCTCTGAACGCCTGTTCTATTTCTCTAATCTAATTCATATATGCAATTGGATTATCAGAACCAGCAAATTCAGGTGGCTTGCAGCTTAAAACGTCTTATAGAAACAAATTTTCTCTATTCTCCTATTTACGTTCATCACTAGGTTAACAGGTGGATTTACAGTACCAGTACCCAACCCCGGTCTTTGTGACTCAACGCTTTGGTCATTCAACATTTTCATAAACATTTCTTGTTGTTGAGTCAATGTTGCATTCAAAACCCGCATCGTATTTTCCATCATACGGGATTCCATCATCACCGGGTTAGAAGTACCGACATTCGCTCGTTGCGTTTGACTCCCTCCTCCTCCCAAGATAGATGGCCTTGGTGGACTCTCATAAGCTCCACCTTTTTCAGGTTGATCCTCAACATGTTCATTTGCCACCCTATCTTCTGAAGAAGTAGAAGATCTGTTTGGTGTATTCACCATCGTATTCTGTCGAAGCACATAAGGATAACCATAAGAAATGGTTATGCACAATCCCAACACAAAACGTACTTTAATGTTCATTAATCACCATAACAATTTAAAAACAAGTATGCTTACGTAACAATATATTCATAATGACAGTAGCTAATTGAAATTATGAACATACTATACATAAGAATCCTCGTTACCATAATCACAGTTCTTAATTCACGTATTTCCGCCGACTCTAAGATTATCCCGTCTTAGTACTTCTACCCAAATCTCACCAATCATAACTTAATTCATCTCAGCTTAAGTCTAGGTATCTCACGATCATACCTAGTTCACTTAAACTACAACTCTGATACCAAACTAAAACACCCTGAAATTCGCAATGAATTTAAACCTTACATTTATCAGAGTTTACCATCACAGTTTCAAACTTACAAAATTTTATCATAACAACCAGTTAATCTAATCCCTGATCAACACACACTTCCAAAAGCATAACTCTGGCACTCCTCGATCCTCATCCCTTTGAATCCCTTCTCGATGCTAGTACCTGGTAAGAAAATGAATTTGAAAAGATTAGGCTTACGCCTAGTGAGAACATCAAATTTTCATATCAATATCATTATAAGCTTTGAAAACCAAAACTGTAACAAAGCGTATACATTAACCTACTCCCAACTTTCTTACCGAACCCAATAGCATCTTTTGATGACGGGAATCTGTAACACCCTAAAATTTGGGTAAAATTTAAACCTGTAAAATTCCGGAAATATACTTCTAAAATATAACCAATCACCCGAGTAATGGGGAAATAGAGTATGGCGTACACAATATCCAAATTTAAGCAAATGATGGTCCAACAACCTACTAATCTAAATTAACATAACTTAGATTACAATTGGGTATTGTCCTATTTGCTACCAAAAATCATCATTAGATTCCTATTTTGTACGTCTCCAAGTTATTCCCAAAAATGTTATTCCCAAAAATGCTATTCCCATTTCATCTCATCGCTCAAGTCCGAGGGACCCCACCGCTTGAAGATCCTAGACATACACCCAAGAGAAGAAGTGTTAGTCTATCAACGTATAGATAAAAACTTATACTTATAACATTTAATAATAAATTCAAGACGTGATAATTAATTTAAGAACCCATGGTATAGACCATACCGCGTCCCAATACCTCATGTATGGAAGAGATCTTGGAAGTCCAAACAATTATATAAGATAAGATAACCATACGATCATTAGTAATATTTAATCACATTTGACCATTAAAATCGGAAACAAGCGCAACCCCAATGAGTCTATAACTTGTGAGCCCCCAACTTCAACCACCCCAGGTCTATACGTTGGGACACTCTAAATCCACAAACATGCACATTGGAATTACACCTTACTGCCCATGAGACGATGCCCGACCATATAGGCCCACATCTTATTTATCATGGATCTCGATGCCTATTCCGTGCTACGACTCTAGTGCCTATGGATCCATTACACTCAAAACTACGAGTCACGGCTCCCAAATAATCCAATGTCATTATTACCAATAAGCACACTTTATAGCCATGGTAAATAGTAACCCTCATCAAATGTAAAGACAACCTCATCAAGACACAATATTTGTTATTGGGGTATCACAATTTCAAAGTAGACATTTAATCCATAATCCGACATCGAATCTCTTTTGCATAATGCTTACTTTAAAATTTCCAAGTTTATCAAACCCCTAGATTTTGACCTAAAATGGTCAAAATCATTCTATCAACCAAAATAGTAAATAAAAGTGGGAAATCATGAACAAACCAAGAAAAGCTACATGCTTCAAGCTTCCCAACCATTTTGCATAACCAAAACCCTAAGATTATCAAACCCATTTTGGGTCAAAAGTAGAATCATGGATAGGAGAAATAGGAGACATTAATAAGTTAGAAATTGTCTATAATAACATGCATGTGAGTTCAGGTTTAGGATAACTCACCAAGAAAGGTTTGTAGAGAGAAAACCCTTATTGCCTATAAGAACCCTAAATTACACATGAGAAGTAAAATCAATACTCCATACTAGGTCAAAATTGTTCATTAGCAACATTCTTTGTTAAAATAAATAACTTACCTAGGGTTTGTAGAGAGAAACCCCAACCAACAAGAAAGCCCTAGGACTTGTACACTTGACCCACTTGGAGATTCTTGTAGGAGCTTTATAATGCTAAGTGATGGTAGAGGATGAGGTTCAAAGGTTCAAGAAAAGATCAACTCAAGCAATAAATGGAGAGGGTTTTCGCAGCTGATAAATCGCCCTTAAGAGAGAGAGAGAAACGACACAAGTGGATAAAATGGAAACCCTCTAAAAAGGCTGGTCATCGCTGCTTATATTTGCCCTAAAAACTTCGCCGGCGAAAGTGACCAAGCGATTGTGACATGGCACTCTCGCCATGTCACTCTCGCTGAAAATGTACCGAATGTAGGTGGTGAGCAGCAGCAGTTCTAAAGGAGAAGATGGAAAGGAGATTGTTTGATGCGATGGCTATGAACCCCATACTCACATTCTAACCTATAAATTAAGGTAAGGATATTTGGATGCATGATTACTGTGGATACGTGGACCTGCTATATTGCATGCATGTGTATATGCATGCATACACACACCATTACCCTCCCACATAAGGATTACTAAGAGAAGAGAAAATCGAAGAGCAATAAGGATTAAATTAAATCATTTACTTAGAACGGGAGCTTACTTGCAAATTTGGGGTGTTACAATCCTCCCCAACTTGGAAAAGATTTCGTCCTCGAAATCTCAAGCTATGTAAACAAATGAGGGTATCGGCGTTTCATATCTTCTTCCGGTTCCCAAGTCACATTGGCACCCCTATGGTGCTTCCATTGCACTTTGACCTTGACTACCTCCTTGTGTCTAAGTTTCGTCACCGCTCTATCCAAAATAGCTTCCGGCTCCTCTATGCAACGGTTGTCATCCACCCGAATCTCCGATAATGGTATTACACTCTCTCCTTCCGCTAAGCACTTCCGTAGGTAACACACATGGAAGGTTGGGTGAATTCCATCCATTTCTGGGGGTAAATCTAATTTGTAGGCTTGTGAACCCACACGTTCTAAAATGGTGAATGGCCCAAGGAAACGGTCAAACGGGGACTTAACTTTCCTCGCTTTCCGAAACGAATTAATCCCTTCCAAGGAGATACTTTCAACATCACCCTTTCTCCTACTTTGAACTCTATCGGTTTCCGCCTCTTGTCAGCGTAGTTCTTCTGTCGATCCTGGGCCGCTTTCAACCGTTCTCGAATGACTTTGACCTTATCGGCTGTTTCTTGCACGATCTCCGGCCCGACAAATTGCTTTCCCCCACCTCTAGCCAACACGCGGGAGTCCTACACTTTCTCCCATACAAGGCCTCAAACGGTGCCGCCTTCAAGCTCGAATGATAACTATTGTTGTAAGCGAATTCCACTAACGGTATGTGAGTATCCCAATTGCCCCCAAAGTCGATTACACACGCCCTTAACATATCCTCCAAGGTTTTAATGGTCATTTCGCTTTGACCATCCGTTTATGGATGATAGGCCGTGCTCAAGTTTACCCTTGTGCCAAGTTCTTCTTGTAACGCTTGCCAAAATCTTGATGTGAACCGGCTATCCCGATCGGAGACTATGGATACAGGCACACTGTGCCTTGAGACCACTTCATTAATGTATAGCCTTGCTAATTTATCCATCGGTAAAGTTTCCCGCATAGCCAAAAAATGTGCACTCTTCGTCAACCGGTCCACTATCACCCAAATGGTGTCGTGACCTTTCAAAGTCTTCGGTAACTTAGTCACGAAATCCATCGTTATTTTCTCCCATTTCCACTTGGGAATTTCCAAAGACCGCAAGCTACCATAAGGTAACTGATGTTGAGCCTTTACTTGTGAGCAAGTCGTACACTGCTCCACATAATGCGCCACATCCAACTTCATAACCGGCCACCAATAAGTTAGCTTTAAATCTCGGTACATCTTGGTACTCCCGGGATGAATGGAATACTTTGACTTGTGCACCTCATCCATGAGTAGCTCCCTATTTCCACCGATCTTAGGCACCCACACGCGCCCGTTAAACAATTTGACTCCACGGCCATCCTCCGTTAAGAGTTGCTTTTGTTTCACCATTACTTCATCCCTGAGGTTTTCTTCCTTCAAGGCTTCGGATTGAGCCTCTCTAATCCGTTCTATCAAGCTTGAGACTATGTCGATCCTTGAGATATTGGCGTGTAGGCTTCCACTATACTCTTTTCGACTTAGGGCGTCGGCAACCACATTGGCTTTACCCGGATGGTAAAGCAATTCGCAATCATAATCCTTGAGCAACTCCAACCACCTCCGTTGCCTCATGTTTAACTCCTTTTGATCGAACACATACTTCAAGCTTTTATGATCGGTGTACAGAGTACATTTTGTGCCATAGAGGTAATGACGCCACAACTTCAACGCAAACACCACCGCTGCCAATTCCAGATCATGCGTAGGATAGTTCTTTTCGTGCACTTTGAGTTGCCTCGAAGCATAGGCGATCACCTTTCCCCTTTGCATCAGCACGCACCCCAAGCCCATCTTGGATGCATCACTATAGACCACAAAATCTTCCGATCCCTCGGGTAAAGATAAAATTGGCGCTTCACACAATTTCTTTTGGAGAGTACGGAATGCCCTCTCTTGCGCTTTGGTCTATACAAACTTCACGTTCTTCCGTGTCAACGCCGTCAACGAAGAAGCGATCTTAGAAAAATCTTGGATAAACCTTCGGTAATAACCCGCCAAACCCAAGAAGCTTCGAATCTCGCCCGGGCTTTTAGGAGGTTCCCAATTCATCATTGCCTCGACTTTGGAGGGATCTACCGTCACTCCATCTCGGGTGACTACATAACCCAAGAATTGCACTTCTTCCAACCAAAAGTCACACTTGGAAAATTTTGCGTAAAGCTTCTCCTTTCTTAGGACTTCAAACACTCCCCGCAAGTGAGACTCGTGTTCCACTTCATCTTTGGAGTACACCAAAATGTCATCTATGAACACAATCACCGACTTGTCGAGGAAAGGTCGACACACCCGGTTCATCAAATCCATGAACACTGTCGGTGCGTTTGTTAACCCGAATGGCATCACTAAAAACTCATAGTGACCATACTGCGTCCGGAATGCCGTCTTTGGAACGTCGTCTTCTCTAACCTTCACTTGATGATAGCCCGAACGCAAGTCGATCTTTGAGAAGCATCCCGCTCCTTGAAGTTGGTCGAATAGATCGTCGATCCTAGGGAGTGGATACTTGTTCTTCACGGTTACCTTGTTTAACTCTCGGTAGTCGATGCACATCCGCATAGTGCCATCTTTCTTCTTCACGAATAAAACCGGTGCTCCCCAAGGAGAGGAACTTGGCCGCACGAACCCCTTCTCTAAAAGCTCTTGGAGTTGTGCCATCATCTCTTGCATCTCGGATGGGGCCAAACGATAAGGTGCTCTAGCTATCGGAGCCGCCCCTGGTACCAAATCTATCTTGAACTCTACTTGACGGTCCGGTGGCAAACCCGTCAAGTCTTCCGGAAATACGTCGGGAAACTCGCGTACCACTCTCACGTCTACAAGTTTCCTCTTTTCTAACTTAGCATCGATCACATACGCCAAGAAAGACGTACATCCTTTGACCAAACATTTACGCGCCTTCAACATGGAAATGATTGTTACATCTCCCTTTTTCCGCTCTCCATAAATGACCACATAACTTCCCTCCGAGGAGGGTATGTGGATCAATTTCTTTGCGCATAAGATTTCGGCTTGATTCCCCGTTAACCAGTCCATTCCAACAAACCACATCGAAACTCCCGATTACCATGGGCATTAGGTCTATCGGGAATTTCTTCCCTTCAATTTCTAGCATGCAACCCCGCAAAATATCCCGAACCACTACTTGGCCACCATCGGCTATTTCTACCACTATGGCTTCTTCTAAACGACTAGTGGACATAGACAAATTTTGACAAAAGGAGGTCGACACAAACGAAAAACTTGCACCCGAATCAAATAATACACGCGTAGGTACGGAGTTTAGGAGAAACGTACCCGAACTACGTCCTTTGAAGCCTTAGCCTCCTCGGTCGACATCTGGAAAGCTCTCCCCGTTGCCCTCGGAGGTTCTACCTTCGGCCCTCCGCTTCTGCCCGACTTTAGCTTCGGACAATCTTTCTTAATGTGACCGGGCTCCCTACACTCGAAACACATCGGTCCCCTGATGGGACAAGAGTTGATAGAATGACCGGCTTTGCCACACTTATAGCATTTCCCTGGCACAAAGTTGCATGGACCGAAATGTTTGCTCCGGCACTTGGGGCACTACCTAGCCTCCCTCTTCGGCTCAGATTCCCGGTAGTTGTTGTCAAACGTTCTTGGTTTCTTGAAGGGTGTAGCTTGCCCTTCCCATTTCCTCTTTTTTGGCACTCTAACGACTTCTTCCTTGCCTCTACCATAGGCATCCTCTACCAATTGAGCTTCTTCCACCGCCTCACGAAGGGTGGAAGCCTTAGAAACTCGGACCATAGTCATCATGTCCGATGGAAGGCCTTTGATGTACGCCTTAATCTTTTCATTTTAGGTCGGGACCAGATGCCCCACCAATCCCAATTTATCCATGAACAACCGGTTGTAGTCTTTAACTGTCAAGTTGCCCTTTTTCAAATTTCGGAACTCTTCTTCGATTCGATCCATAGACCTCTCATTGCAATACTCTTCCAACAACTTTTCTTCGAAGGTTGCCCAACTCAGCTTGGCCAATACCGCGGCCTCCAGAGACGCTGAGTAAACATTCCACCAAGTGAGAGCCGCCCCTCTTAGCATTTGAGAACCAAACTTTGCCCTTTGACTCTCCCCGCAATCACTAGTACGAAAAGCTTGCTCCATTTCTCTTATCCAGTTCATGCAGACAACTGGATCATCTGCCCCTTTAAACTTGGGCGGCCTGCAGCTCAGAAAAGTTTTGAAAGAACTAGTCTTTTCTGCGTGCCCAGTTTCCTTTGTCCCCAAACCAACAGTAGTGTTTGCATTGCCAGTGCCCCCAGACCCGTCTAACATAATGTTCTCGGCAACCACCTCGTGCTTGCGGTTGCTCGCATCCCGGTCCTCTATAAATTTCAAAAATTGCTTTTGTTGCTGATTCATGGCCTTGCTCATGGCTGCCATCATCCTGTCCATCATTCGGGTCTCGGCCGTTGCCTCCTCCATAACGGGATCAAAGGTTTCCAGATTACGTTGAGGGACATGTTCAGTTCCCCCTCCCAAGACGGTATTATCTCGCGGAGGCCTCATTGTCGCCGTTGTCCTTGGTTGGCCAGCTGTAGATGCCGTGGCATCTTGACCATCCACCCTACTACGAGTGTTCACCATCGAAGTCTGCCACACAATCGAGAATGAGGTAAGAAATGGGCTATAAGATTTAAACATAAGAAACGTACCAATACATGCATCAATCATCATAACGATAGCAATCTAAGCATACTCACGTAATGATACATTCATAATAGCAGTAGCTAATTGAAATTATGAACATACTTCACATAAGGATTCTCGTTACCAAGGTCGCAGCTTTCAACTCATGTCCTTCCGTCGACTCTAAGAATATCATATCTTAAGAGTTCTACCCAAGCTCACCAATCATTACTTAATCTTATCAGCTTAAGTCTAGGCACTTTGGTTACATACCTAGTTCACTTAAATTAATCCTCTGATACCAACTTGTAACACCCTAAAATTTGGGTAAAATTTAAACCTGTAAAATTCCGGAAATATACTTCTAAAATATAACCAATCACCCGAGTAATGGGGAAATAGAGTATGGCATACACAATACCCAAATTTTAGGGTGTTACAAAATCATACCTGATTTCCTTGAACATGACAACACTAAGCATGTCATAGTATCATATTCGAGAGCGCCACTACAAATCACCACGGATTCTAGTTTATAGCTCATGACCAAGAACTTACAATTAAGCGCCAAGCCTTTTTTTTCCTTAGAAATAGCAATTATATCTTGTCTATTTCTAGTCTACCAATAGAAAGTGGAAATAGCAATTATAACTTGCCTATTTCACGTCTCCATGTCACAATATGAATAGCAATTATACCTTGCCTGCTCCATTGTTACAATAGGAATATCAATTCTACTTTGCATATTCAATCATTTCAACATGAATAGCAAATCTACTTTGCCTATTCAATCATTTCAACATGAATAGCAATTCTACTTTACCTATTCAATCATTTCAACATGAATAGCAATTCTACTTTGCCTATTCAATCATTTCTCAATATCATGATAAAGGGAATAACAATTATACCTTGTCTATTCCTCATTCTCAAATACAAACGAGAATAGCAATTATACCTTGCATATTCTACGTTATCAAATAATACTAGTGCCTCTAGATCCATTATACTTCTTAGCATACGTGCATAATAACTCAATCACATACCGTCTCATTTAATTAAAATTTTACGCGGAACTACACTATCCGGATATCCCCTCCGGAGATATAACTTTTGGGTATCCCCTCTGGAGATATATAACATCTGAATATTCCCCTTCGGGAATACAACTTCTGGAATATCCCCTTCCGGAGATATAACTTCTGGGTATCCCCTCTGGAGATATATAACAT
This sequence comes from Saussurea involucrata, assembly GCA_033807775.1. Classification (NCBI taxonomy): domain Eukaryota; kingdom Viridiplantae; phylum Streptophyta; class Magnoliopsida; order Asterales; family Asteraceae; genus Saussurea; species Saussurea involucrata. Next base: position 48,426,360 of record CM066317.1, on the reverse strand, counting down.
CGGAATATTCCCCTCCGGGAATACAACTTCTGGAATATCCCCCTCCGGGAATACAACTTACAGAATATACCCCTCCGGGAATACAACTTCCGCAATATCCCCCTCCGGGAATACAACTTCCACAATATCCCCTCCGGGAATATAACTTCATCCGGTAAACTTAATCCGGGAAAGCAATCCGGTAAACTCAATTCCGGGAAACCCCGATTCCGGGAAACCCAATTCGGAAAACTTAATTCGGGAATTTATCCAGAATCCGGTAAATTATCCGGACTCCTATCCGGTATCCGGAACAATCATCCGGACTCCATCCGGAATCCGATACATTCCGAGGAGTTCATCTTCCGGATCATTTCGATGGTTCATTCAATTTTTAACCAGTATTCCCTTTACCCCTCATAGATATATCAAACAAACTTAACAAATCTTTTCTAACTGGCAAATAAGTTTTATTAAATAAAACAAGTAGATGAACTCACCTGTAGACCCAATTTGATTCAAGCCTGTGCAAAATAACTCAACCCATAATTTTAATTTCACACCAAAAGAAACCTAACACTTCGCTTCTTTCTTCTTCTTCTCCCACACACCGACTCTCTCTAATTAAAATTGAGATAACCCCACAATTCTAACCGACCTTCAATTATAAATAGCAAACGTTTCACAATTTACCAATTTAACCCCATAACTATCCAATTTGATGAAACTAACCTCAAGTTTCTCATTCTTTAAAATTTAGTTTGCAAACTTTGATCAATTACACTTTGATCCAACGTCATTAAATCGTACACATTGTTTAAAATAACACCCTTAATATTTTAAACATTCTTCCAACATGTACGATAATCATGGAAATTTCGAGGTGTTACATATTTCATTCATTTGGAGTTTTTAAATCAACCTTCAATCTTGGTACAGATCTTGGCTTAGAACAGGGCCGATGATCTTCTTACCATAAACTGAGGGAATATTTTTAACTGGAGATTTAGAGGGTTTCTTCAGTTTGGTATTCTTATTGGTCGAGACGACAGGAGAAATAGGTACAAGGGTCATCTTAGATAATATGTAATATATTGATGAATCAGTAAAATAATCATGTCCCCGCGATAGCTTAGTATTACACAGACTAATAATTTGCATGTTTTTTCGTTCATATTATCTTGTTTCCATTATCTACACTACTTTATAAAAATTGTAAAACAGTTATTTTCATATTATCTTGTTTCCATTATCTACACTACTCTAAACGTATCACTTTTTAAGCTATATGTACAACTCTCAAGCTACTAAGAAATCCCCTCTCTCCCACGTTCTTCTCAAAATTAAACAATTTTCAATTTCTAAGTTACACTTTATACCCTTAGAATTAGTTATCCAATTTACTTTTAATTCCTTACTTTTTCATTATTTATTTTACACCCTTATCATATTAACATAAATAATCGTATACGAACAAGAATGCATTAAAAATTCATTTCTTTTTTTACAAATTACACCATTGTAATCGTCTCGTCAATACCTTCGAAATGAGCTCAATATTGAATATTTCTTTATTTAATCATATTATTAAATATCATGAACATGTACAAATTAATTTATTTTATATCCTTTACATTATTTATTTTCATTTTACACCCTTATAATATTAAGTTACACTTTATACCCTTAGAATTAGTTATCTAATTTACTTTTAATCCTTTACTTTTTCATTTTTTATTTTACATCCTTATCATATTAACATAAATAATCGTATATGAACAAGAATGCATTAAAAATACATTTCTTTTTTTACAAATTAAACCATTGTAATCATCTCGTCAATACCTTCGAAATGAACCCAATATTGAATATTTTTGGATTTAATCATATTATTAAATATCATGAACATGTACAAATTAATTTGTTTTATATCCCTTACATTATTCATTTTCATTTACACCCTTATAATATTAAAAATACATAATCATAATTTAACTAAAACATATTAATAAATGCATTTTTTTACAAATTATAACATTACAATATTCTCGTCAATAATTTCAAAATAAATTTATTATTGAATATGTTTTTTAACTTAATAATATTGTGAAATATCATAAATACGTATCAAGATTTTTCAAGAATGACGTACTGAGATTTTTTTTAAATTTGTACATTTTACGCTCTTATCTATATTTATCTATTATACTCTTTTAAAAATAATTCCATTTACGTTTATTTCTTGAATTTTTAAAAGTACAATTCTCAATACATCATGTACAAGTTTAAAAGCTTTAAAACCTCCAACGTTCAACATGATAATTAAAAATAAAATTATTTTTTATTTTTAAATTACATTGTATATCATTATAATTAGTTATTTAATTTACTTTATATCCCTTTTTTTCATTTTTTAAATTACATTTTACACCATTATAATTAGTTATTTAATTTACTTTATATCCCTTCTTATTTCATTTTTTATGTTACATCCTTATCATATCAACATACATAAACTAAAATACATCAAACAAATATGTTTTCTTTTTTATAAATTATACCATTATAACCGTTCATCAAAACCTTCAAAATGAGCACAAATGTTATGGGTTTGAAGACCCCACTATCGAACGAATATTTTTCAAATTTTTTGACCAATTAACCATATTGACCTTTAATTTTATACATCTGATATGTGATCTAAGAGCGAATAAATATGAACATGAAACAAAATTATTTTTTTCGAATTCTCGGCTTTAGATTCAAGATACTTTGCGCCGCATCGCGTGCCGGTACGTATCTAGTAAAAGAAAACAAAGTCAAACAATGTTAGTAATTATAACAAACAAGATACACTGGTTCGTTGGATTTTTTTGGCAAAAGATTTATTTGATGAAAAAATGTACAATATTGATTAGAGAGAATAATCATAACCACATAATACTAGAACGGATATTCTATAATAATAAATAATTTACATGTTACCTAATAAAAAATGTAACACCCCAAAAATTGAAATGAGAAAGTTGGACTCACGGACGTCCGCATGGGCAAGGGTCGGACGTCCGCACAGCATGGAAGTCCGCACGTCATCCACGGAAGCAGCAGAGAAATTTGAGAGATTCAGATCAGCTCAAGCAGGACGTCCGCGTGGTGTCAATCCGGACGTCCGCGACATGTCTGATGAGATATTTTGGTTTACATTTAAGATCCTTCTCTCTCACTCACCTCATTTCATATTCAACCCCAAATCAGACTTTCTCTCTCTCTCTCTCTAAAATCGGTTTCTCTCAAGAAACCCTAAATCTTCCCTCTCCTCTTCACCCTTCTTCCCCAACACAAACCCTCACCATTTGTTATAAACCTTAACCCTTCTAGAAACCCTTCACTTCATATTCTTCATCAAGTTTCTAGGGTTTTATCCAACTCTTTTCACCCCACTTTGAAGATTAAGAGTTTGTGGTTCATCTTGGTGGTTCTAGAGATATTTTGGTTGGTGGATTCAAGTTGTGGTTAAGGTAATCTTCTCTTCTCTTCTCTTCTCTTTACTTATGGAAGTTAGGGTTTGGTATAAGTTGAGATCTTGATGTAAAATGTATGGGAAATGATTCTAAGTGTGTGGGGATAAATATTTATGGCTGGAAATTGTGGATCTAGGTTTTTGGAAGATTTGGAGCTTGAGGATTCTTGTCTCTTCAAATGAGCTTACAGTTGGGGAAAATCTAGATTTAACCTAAATCTAGCAAGGTGAGTTCAAGTTGATTTGTGAAAACGTTGTAAATGCCAAAAATGTATTTTTCCAAGTATTTGTGTGTTTTACTTAAAATTATCAATGGTTGAGTTATTTGGTAAGTTTGACCCTTTTTGAAGTGTTTAACTTTATAAAGTTTGTAAAACACCCATATTTGGGGTTTTGAATATTTTAATGTGTAGAAATTATGTGTATGTCTTCAAATGATTTACTGCTCAAATAGAGTCCATTCAATGGTTTTTCTTTCATGTTGGGTAACTGATTTTATAAACCATTTGGGAAAAGGCTCATCTTAGTGTCATGAGTCATTTTGAGGATTATAAAGGATATGAGTCCATTTGGGGAAACCCTTTGTTTTTAACCCGTGTAGAGTTTTGGGTTATTGATGATTTTGTGGTACATGTTTACATAAGCGATGTTTAAATGCATTTTGTATTATGGGGACCGTTATTTATGGGTCTAATGGGTTTTGAGCATTTTGCTCGGTTTTGACTTTAAGGAAGTCTTGGGGAAAATTTGTCCGGTTTTGATGGCTTAATGTGGAGTCTTATTTATGATTTGCATTTATTGCGACGCATTACACATTATTGATATTTACATACTTGGGTGTTTTAGTCATTCCGGGTTGGGCATGTTTTGTAGACTGTGTTGCATTGGATCCATATGCACATAAGCCAGTCTTTATTTTATGGTTTATCTCTTTGTGCACGAGGAGTGGACTATTAGTGTAACACCTCAATTTTTGTATAAAGTGTTAAGATGGGTTTATTGATAAATTATGATTTATTATGTGATAGAGTAATTTTAGAGTTTAACCCCGAATAAGTTGCGTTATTTGTTTTACGAATATATAAGTGTTAATGCCAAAAATCGTCCAAAAGGATAACTTAAGGTTGATTGTGGAATTTAACAACTAAAGAAAAGAATATTTCGACAAAGCGTACGACAAAGACGGAAAATGTAAATGAGAGAGATTTTGGTGACGCGGGAAAAACCTCAACGAGGAAAAAACCCGCGGACGACTGTGGAAGTCGTCGCTGCACTATGGTCGCCAAACAGGGGCGATATCCTTATGTTTCGAGGGTCGATCATATAGTGATTACAATATAGATGAAAGGAAATACTTTAAACGTAAAGTAACAAGTGTTTCGAATGTAACAGACTGGTGTATCGTGTGTAAAAACTAAGTGTCATGTATGAAAGTCGTGCGTTGAGAGCGATCTGTTGAGAGAGAATTCTTTGCTTCGAGTGTTCTTCAGAGTTCGGATGTTCTCAAATGATGTGTGATGCCAGATTGAGTGAGGTCAGATGTCCCCGAAATGATGGTTTGAGCTCGGTTTTTATAGTCTTCGTATCATTCAATGATCTTCATAAATGCTTCTGATAACTGTCGTAACGGACGCTGGATTGAATGCTCATAATTGACCTTGTCGGTTATAGCCGTTGGTCATTAATGACATTGATTCCTGCATTAAACAATGAAAAAGTAACAGAAATATTGCACGTTAGTCGGCCGAGGTCGCAAGATTCCATGCGATGGACGTGTGTACTAGGCAACGTCGCGGTCGAGTGTCATGAGGTAAATATCTTTCGATTTTGACTTTGATCAGGGAATAAAGTATTGTGATTTTACCGTATTATGGATAAGTGTAATAAAGGTTTTTCTTACCTTGGTCGTGGTCGAGACTGGTGAATTTTTACCCAAACAGTTTGCCCCCAAAATTTGAAAATAGAATGGCAAATTCAAATTTTAAATTTTGTCAGTCGAATGTCCAGGGTCGTGACACGTGTCGAAAGTTACCTTAGTTGTTTTGGAACTGGATCGGTTCAATTCCAACTAAAGAGGAAGTCGAAAAGGGGATAAGGTCGTGACGTCATGCTGACGCACGATCATGCTGAACATCTGTCATTGCCAGGTGTCGACGATCCGTGTGGTTATACGGAAAGGCAAGGGCACATGTCGATCATCGAAGGACTCGACCTGACACGATCATTTACATAAATAGCGACCCTTGACGGATACTTTCCATTTTACGATTCCAGAGAGATTTAAGAGAGAGATTTTCTTGCTTTTCTTTAGCGATTTGCTTCCAAACCTGCAAGAGTTAGAGTTTTCGAGGATTTATAGCGCCTATATAAGGTACGATTTCTCGATTTTTTACAAATCTGCTTAGAAATGTCGACCGAACCTATAAGTTCTATTCGAGAACAAAAAGATCTAGACGACTTTAGAAATCTAGCAAATATCTCTGCGGGGGTTAAATTAATTAGAGCAAGTCAGACCCGACCAAATGAATGTCCGGAGGGGTATAACATAATATACGAATACCCTTTTAAGATAGGTTTCGAATGGCCTTATTCGCCTCTATCCAAGGCGTTTATGATCGAATTCGATCTAGCGTCGGGCCAATTAATGCCCCAATTCTGGCGAGTCGTACAAGTGATTGAGCGCCTTACCGAAAAATGGGAGTCTCCCATGAATGTGCGCGACCTTCTCTTGGCTTATCAAGTCAAGAAGGATGGGAATCATCGCTATAGTCTATTTTGTAGGTTTAAGGGCGACCGTACCTTGATCTTAAAGACTGCCGTAAATGGAAGACCATGTACGCGTTTGTGCGTAAGTCGACCCTTGATTCTGAGAGTGGTTGGGTTAGGGCCGGTTGGAACATGTCGGGTAAGATTTTTTATTCTTATGCCGCACATCGTGTGCTAACCTTCAATTTATTTCTAACCTGTTTTCTGTGTATCGACAGATATTAAATTTGAGGACGTGAAGCCCTACGCCAACTCACAAGCAAAGGTCGACACATTCTTGGAATTCAGTATTGTTGAGCGGTCGTTTTTCACACGACATCTGGTGGACGACGACGACTTGGTATATTTAGGAGAGAATCTGGGGAAGAAACGTGAGGAGGAAGAAGAAGAAGAAGAAGAAGAAGAAGAGTCAGAGGAGAAAGAGGAAGAGTCGGGAGGAGAAGAAGAAATGACCGGTAAGTGCTCTTATTTATTTCTACTCGACCTCGACCTTTTCCCTAATGTTCCCTGTGTAACGTCTTTTCCTTTCGTTGTTTCCAGGAGAATCTCAAGGAAAAGTGATGACTGCCAGTGCTAAGAGAGCAGCTCAGCTTGAGCTCGCCCGTAAGGGCAAGGAAAAGAGCCAAAAGACCTCGACTACTGAGTCCGTGGTACCGAAGAAGACGAGGATGACGATTCCGAGGAAACCGTCTTCAAAGGCTGATGACTCGTCGAGAGTCGTCATGCATGAGAAGGCGAAGGTGTCGGTCGCATCACCTACGAAGACAAAGACGTCTTCAGGTTCGATCGACGCGATACCTATCAGTTCGGTCCCTCCGGCGAAAATGGCGAAGTCTCCGTCTACCACGTCGACCCCTTTGTCGGCCGACAAGGGCAAGGGAGAGGCTAAGGTCACGACGGTCAATTTTACGTTGCCGTCAGACTTTATGGCTGCCAACGTCCTAGACGGGACGGATTTGTTTCCTTATCTTGGGAAGTATCTGCTCTCTTCTTTCAGGGAGCGCTTCGAGGGATTCCCGATCGAGGAGACGGGATCTCATGTTGCCGGACTGGCGTTTCTGGTAAGTTTTTCTTTCAAAACTTTTGTTATTTTATCATTGTTTTAACCTTGTCATATGTTTACTAACATGCGTCTTATGTCTTACAGGCATTCCAGTCTTCTCTTGCCTTGCGCGCTGAAACGGAGAAGATAAGGGGTCGGATTTCTTCTGCTCACGAGAGGGGAAATGCGGCGTTGGAGAGGGCGAACGTCGCCGTGGAGCATGAAGAAGCTATGTACAAGCGTCTCGACGAGGCTCTGAAAGAGTTAGAGGTTGTTGGTCGAGCAAAGGATGTGGCAAACCAGCGATGGCAACAATCTTTGTCCGTGATTGCCGATCAAAGGGAAGAGTTGGATAAGACTAAGGAATCCTTAGCTGCGAATGAAAAAGAAGCCGAGGATTCAAAGTCTAGGGTGGCGGAGCTGGAGAAAGAGGTGAAGGAGCTTAAGGACGAAGTTAAGTCCGTCTTTGCCTTGGGTCGACTCACTGCACGGGCGGCGATTATGAGGCGACACTTGTTAGGGAAGAATCCCTTTGTTTTGGCGTCGGAAGAACTTGCCTACTACCTGAGCGACGTCGGTTCTGCGAGGGATCTTGACTCCGATGACGAGAAGGAGATCGAGGAGGAAGAGGTGGATGAAGGCTCAAAGGGCGATGCCTCTGGCAATGATGCGACCGTCGATCCTCCTTTGCCTTAGAAAAACTTTTTTAGTTTTGCTTTTGAATGTTCGATCGTCGGTGGTCGAGTTGTTTTAGATTTAATTATTTCATGAATGAAATTTACCTTTCTGCTGAACTTGCACATTATTTCAACCCATACATGTCGCAGACAGTTATAAGATCAATTGTGGGAGAAAATGAACAAAGAAAACGTGCGACTTAGGCATTCATCGAAATGCAATGTTTAGAGCATAAGTCGTATATATAACAAACGTAGGTACTTGCGACAAAGGCGTTTATTGAAACACAACGACTAAAACATGAATCATAAGATTTCGATATTTTAAATTGTGTAAGCAAACGTATGTACATGCGTTCAAAGCATACATTTAGAACATGAAATTTTTCAAAGTTAAAACACTTAGATCGTGGGTCGATCGCATATTTTAAATCGTGTGATGAATCCGAACCATGCGTCCATGCGATCAGATAATCAAGTTATGTAGCAGACCCGATTACTTATGTCATGTGATAGACTTAGTAACTTATGTCGTGCGATCCTGCGATAAAACAATGTCAGAAGTTGGTCGTTGGCTAACCAACGACCCTCTGATGCTTAAGTCAGTGACCATTGTGATGAGAATAAAATTTTGTATAAGAGAAAAGGGTTTAGAAGAAATACCTTTTCAAATGTGTTGCATTCCAGCTACGTGGGATATCTTGATTGTCGAGGGTTTGGAGCCTGTTAGCTTCAATCTTCCTAATCATAGAAGTATTTAGAAGTAGTGAAAAATAGGCTAAGTGAAGAAAGCCTCTTACAGAGGCTCTGCCGACATTACCGAGAAATCAAGGTCAAGAAGCTACAGAAGCAGCAGAGGCTTCCTACAGAAGCTCTGTCATACGCACAAAGAAGACCAAAGACTCGGAATCCGGTGAAGACTGCTCCACAGAGGACCAGACCGCAGAACCTCTGTAACTCATTACAGAGCCTCTGTGGTCCTCACTGAGACTTGAAGATATTTATAATATCTTGCTACTGTTACAGGACTCGTACATCAACTTGCATGGTAGCATGCTCTGTCCAACGTCGACGTGTCAAACTCTGATTGGACTCAGTAGGGCTTAGTACATATTAGACGTCTGCTGCATTAAATGCAATACAGCACGTCTGACTGTTCATGCCATCCTTGCAACTGTTCACGACATCCTCTCAACTATTCATACGTACCTTTTGAATAGTAGCATATGCTTTATGGTCCCCTTTAGAGTAGTATATAAGGAAGACTCATATTGAGTTCTTCCTTACATAAAACAACACAACAACATCAAGAACACAAAAGCTTATTCACCTTAAGAGTCATATCTGTTTTAAAGCTTTTTCTTACTCACGGTTCATAAACCTGTTCTTGATATATATTCAGTAAACTTTGAGATATAATATTTTGTTCACTGTTTATTTATATTTTGTTCTAAATCTATCAAACTTATCTGTTAGTTCTTTAAATACGCTTCCGCATCAAACCTTAAACCTGAACTAATAGATATGATAATCTTGTTTAAGCAAAACGGGAACCAACAATTGGTATCAGAGCAAAGCTTGATTTTCAATATCAAGTGATCCTCGTTTTACAACTTTTATTTGATAGATTATTTTCTCTCTTCATCACCATATTTCTAAATATTAGTCGTACCCAGAAAACCTTCCAGATCTTCATACTTAGAAATCCTCCATCAGATTATCCTCTCCTCAAAATGACAAATACAAATAACTTTTTCACTGCTGGCTCACTAACCAAACCTCCTACTCTTCTTAGAGATGAGTATCCTCAATGGAAGATAAGAATGGTTCATTTCTTTGAGGGTACTGAAAAAACTCTCAAACAATATCTTTACAATCCTCCTCCAGTTCCGATAATAACTATGCCACGTGTACCAGCTACTGCTGAATCTGCTGAAATCCCTGAACATCAAAAACCTAAGCCAAAAGAAGAATGGTCAAATGAAGATAAGGCAGAAGATGAAGTTGCACAGAAAACAAAGAGAATATTGATCATGGCAATCCCCAACGAACTTTTTCAATCCTTAGATGCATGCGAAACAGCGCACGATCTCTGGAAAGAATTAGAAAGACAGTTGGAAGGGGGTGCTAAAACTCAGAAGAACCGAAGGGCACAATACATAAATGAATATCATGCTTTCAGAGCCTCTGCAACAGAATCTCTGCAAACAACATACGACCGGTTCAACTCTCTCATAAACAAATGCAAAAAGTCTGGTATTCACAGAACCACGGAAGAAAATAACGTCATGTTTCTAAAGAGCCTGAACGATGAGTGGCTTCAGTTGTCTATGTCTTTACAAACAAATCAAGATCTAGACTCCTGGACACTCTCTGATCTCTATGGAACACTTGTTGCACAAGAGCCTCAAATAGCTCAAGCTAAAACACTAACCATTGTGCCATACGCATTGGTTAGTAAATCTACAGAGGCTGCAGACAGACCAAGAAATGAGAGATCTACAGAGGAGAAAAAGAAGGAGAAAAAGAAGATGGTAATGGTTGATAGCGAAGAAGACGAGCTGATAGAGGAAGAGATAACTCTTGCGTCATTAGCTAAATCAATGGCTCTATTGACAAAAGAGTTTAGAAATAACCAAAGGATTTCTGGTAGAAGAGATGATGGAAGAAGAGAAGAATCAAGTGACCGACAGAGGTCAGACTACAGAAATGATGACCTACAGAGGTCGAGCGACAGAAGCTACAGAGGAAATGATCGACAGAGATCAGATGACAAGATAGGCCACACACAAGAATGCTACAAATGTGGTAAACCCGGTCATTACGCAAACGAATGCCGAACAGAGAAAGGTGGAGACCTACAGAAGTCTGACGACCGAACTGGAAACATCTCCCAAGGTTGTTTCAACTGCGGCAAGCTAGGTCATTTCGCAAAAGAATGCAGAAGTAGACCAAATCGCCCACAGAAGGACTCAGCTTTTTACAAAAAGAAGGCCGAGTATTACGCACAAAAATCCCTAATGGCGAACAAAGGGCATTCTGAGGCAAACAAAGAAGACTTGGAGTCAGACTCTACCTCTGATGATGAATTTCCCACAAATGCCCTGTTCTGTGGCATGGCAGAAGTTGACTCCGACACTGACAATGAGGTATCCATTTCAAACTCTACCTCAAGTACTAATTCTGTAGATGATGATTTATTTAAACTTAACATTGAACTGAAAGATATAATTGAAAGCATTCAGAAAAAGCTGACCTTTAATGAGAGAGAAGTAAGGCTTCTCACTCAAGAAAAAGCCAAAATCTTTGAAGAAAAAGGAAAAGTCGAAAAATATTGGAGCAAAAATATAGATCCTTTAAAAAGGCAAATTTCTGATTTAACCTATGCTTTAAAAATCAAAACAAAAGAACTTTCAGTTTCAAGAAGTGAAACTACAGACATAAGAGCTCTCAAAGAATACTTTCAAAAGGAAAGAGAGGTACTTTGGCAAGATCTTTTAAGAAGAGAAGTTTTAATTAAAAACTATAAAGATGCACAGAAGGTGTATGAAAAGGTAAACACTCAAATAGCAAGACGAGGTATAGGGTACAGTGACATTACCTTAGGAGTTGAAAATAAACGACTAAAACCTCTGTCCTCTCTATTTGTTTTGGGAAAAACTAACAAACCAAACTTTCCAAACTTACTCTCTGTAAGTAAAAGGGTTAAAATCTCTGCAGAACCTCACTTGAGGAAACATACAAAGATGATCAATGTGTGGTTTGAAAACACAGATTCATCATCTTCAACCTCTGTCAATAGGGAAATCAAACCAAAGAAATATCTGAAAACACAAGATCAGATTGGTATCTTTAAGTTTGGTAAACCAGAGACTCAAACACAGGTCGCTTTTGTCTGTATGATAAATGTTGAAAAGAAATTGTCAGCAGAAGCTCCTGAGTTTAAACCCATCTTTTCAGAAGAAAAACTTGAAGAATCTATTGAAAAAGAAATTTTGGAAGTTTTGAAATCAAATATTTTAGAAAATCTCTGTACATCTTCTATAAATCAAAAACTCGCTGAAGAGATCTCATTAGAAACCTCTGCCAACTACGAAAGTTTTTCTACAGAGGAAGAAAGCTCGTATGATACATGCTCAGAAAATCCAGCCTCTGTCGAAAGAAATGACTCAACCTCTGCATATGAGGACGATTCATCCTCTGACGACTCAGAGACTGATTTCAAATCAGGGATAATTCACTGTGACACAGAGGATGTCAAATTCTCCTCTGAAGTTCTTAACAGAACAATTTCTCCAAAAGAGAAAATCACAGAGATACCTATCCATCCAGATTTTCTCAAAATGTGTATACAAGTCAAAACCTCTACAGAGCTTGAAAATCTGAAAAGGGCCTCTGAAAATCCAAAAAGCTTAAAATTTTCAAAACCTTTAAGGAAAATCAAAGAGAATCCCACTTGGCAACAAAAGGGAAAATGGCCTGAAGCTAACAAATATTTTTCCTCTGTGACAGTGAAGAAAGATGTTCACCACAGAAGAGAGTCACAGAAGGCAGGAACTAAACAAGACTTTTGTAAACAACATTCTAGTATTCATAGATCTTCTTGTAATAGGAAATCTAATGTAAAGAAAGAGTGTAATGTCTCTGTGGCTCAGTTCAGAAAATTCAATGAAAAGTTCAAACAAATCACATCTCATATTCAATACTGTCATTGTTTTGATCTTATGTTTAAATTGAATAAACACTTCTCAAGTCCAGATTGCTTTCTCACCACTGAAATTCGAAAGTCAGAACCAAAAGAGAAACAATCTGATTCTTCTACAAAAGATAAAATGTATTTCAAGAATGCTAAGGCAAACTTGAAAAATTCTAACAATATTGGACCCATGTGGATATGGGTACCTAAATCTCTGTGATTGTCTTACAGAAGCAACATGTGCCAATTTGGTATCTTGACTCCGGATGCTCAAGGCACATGACTGGCAACAGAAGATTACTATCCACATACAAAGAAACACACGATGGTGGATCTGTAACTTTTGGAGACAACATGAAGGGACACATCAAAGGCTATGGAGTCATACAGAAAGAAAATGTCTCTGTATACAAAGTTGCATATGTGAATGGCCTCAAACACAACCTACTAAGCGTAAGTCAACTCTGTGATACAGGATTCGATGTGTTATTCAAAAGAACTTTCTGCTCTCTACAGAGTGAAAACACAGGAATGGAACTTCTGCGAGCTGAAAGAAGAGGTGATCTATACCTAATGAATTTTACTTCAAAATCCAAGGACAAAGTTTGCCTAGTAGCCTGCAAAAGTGAAGAAGCGTGGTTATGGCACAACAGGTTCTGTCACTTAAACTTTCACACCTTGGATAAACTAGTAAAACTTAATCTAGTTAAAGGTTTGCCAAATGTTAAATTCAATAAGGATCATTTGTGTTCGGCCTGTGAAATGGGAAAACACAGAAGGGCTTCCCACAAAGGCAAAACTGACGTGTCTTGCACTAGACCACTGTACATGCTTCATGTCGACCTCTGCGGTCCCATTGCCATACAGAGCCTAGGTGGCAAGAAATACATACTTGTCCTAATTGATGAGTATTCACGTTTCACATGGGTTGAATTTGTTACAAAGAAATCAGATGTTCCAAATGTATTGATAAATCTAATGAAAAGAATCCAAGTTCTTTATGATTGCAGAATACAGAAGTTAAGAAGTGACAATGGCACAGAATTTAAAAACTCTGTCATTGAAGCCTATCTTTCAACAGAAGGAATATCACAGAACTTCTCTGCAAACGGTGTTGTCGAAAGAACTTCTCTGCAAACGGTGTTGTCGAAAGAAAGAATCGAACACTTGTGGAAGCCGCAAGAACTATGATGTCAGCATGCGGATTATCAATGAACTTTTGGGCAGAAGCAATTTCTACTGCGTGTTATACTCAAAATCGATCAACCGTTGTGAAAAGACACCTCAAGACGCCTTACGAATTGCTTAACAAAAGGCGGCCAAACATCAAATTTTTCCATGTATTCGGATGCAAATGCTTTGTCTTAAATGACAGAGATTCAAGAGGAAAGTTTGATGTAAAAGCAGATGAAGGCAAATTCATTGGATACTCTGCCACTTCCAAAGCCTACAGAACATTCCTTACAAAGTCTCACAAGATTGTAGAAAGCATCAATGTTTCTTTTGATGATTCATTCCAAATGACTTCTGAGCAAATAAGTTCAGAACTCGGAATTAAAGGGAAATCCTCTGACATCTCAAGAACAAAAGAAGATTTGGATCTTCTATTTTTGGAGATGTTCCACAATGACATTGATCCTTCTGTCGGAACCATCAGAGTTTCTGAAGAACCATCCTCTGTCGGACAAAATCCTACAGGTATGACTCTAACTGGTTCAAATAATGCTTCATCTTCTTCTGTAAATACTACAGATGCAATTGCCGAAGCAGAAGAAAGTGCAGAAGATGAAACATCAAGAAAAACGACCACAGAAGCTGCACAAACCACAGAAGAACCAATTACAGAGGAGATCGAGGACCAAGACTATACGTCCTCAGAGGAACAAACTCCACCACCACTCATACCAATCATTCCACAAACGGTAGAATCAACTACCAAGGCACGAAGAACAACAGAGGCTACACAAGAAGAAACACAAGAAGCCTCTGAAGAAAGTTTTGATGACATTGATGATCATCTTCCACGCACAACTCAGTGGACAAAAAGCCATCCTCCAAGCCAAATAATTGGAAAACCTTCTGACTCAGTAAAAACAAGGTCTGCCACTGCTAATTTTTGTTTCTTTACAAATTTTATTAGTGTTATAGAACCAAAGAAGATTTCTGAAGCCCTAGATGACCCAAACTGGGTAGACGCCATGCAAGAAGAACTTCTGCAATTTGAGCGTAACAGAGTATGGACTTTAGTACCTCTGCCAAGAGGGAAACATGCCATTGGGACTAAATGGGTCTATAGAAACAAGAAGGATGAAGATGGAGTGGTCGTCAGAAACAAAGCAAGATTAGTAGCAAAAGGATATAGACAAGAAGAAGGCATAGACTACGATGAGACTTTTGCCCCTGTCGCACGGCTCGAAGCAATAAGAATATTCTTAGCCTTCGCAGCCCACAGAGGTTTTAAAGTCTATCAGATGGACGTAAAATCACCTTTTCTAAACGGTGAAATCCAAGAAGAGGTTTACGTAAATCAGCCACCAGGTTTTGAAAGCTCAAA
The DNA here is from genome assembly GCA_033807775.1 of Saussurea involucrata. Classification (NCBI taxonomy): domain Eukaryota; kingdom Viridiplantae; phylum Streptophyta; class Magnoliopsida; order Asterales; family Asteraceae; genus Saussurea; species Saussurea involucrata. The sequence goes on along the minus strand of CM066317.1, from coordinate 48,411,126 downwards.
GTTTCCAAGGCATGTATACTACCTTGAAAAGGCTCTATACGGACTGAAACAGGCTCCAAGAGCATGGTACGAACGACTTTCTACCTTCCTTCTAGTCAATGGCTACAACAGAGGTACAACAGATACTACCTTATTCTATAAACGCAAAAATAGTGAGATAATGCTTGTACAAATATACGTAGATGACATAATTTTTGGGTCTACAAATTCAGAAGAGTGCAAAATTTTTGAAAAACTCATGCAGAGTGAGTTTGAAATGAGTATGATGGGAGAATTAACATTCTTCCTCGGAATTCAAGTCAAACAATCTTCAGAGGGAATTTTTATAAATCAAGCCAAATATGTCTCTGACATACTTTTAAAATATAATCTCTCTGATACCTCTGCAATGAAGACTCCAATGGCCACTGGAAATAAGTTATTCTTAGATCCAAATGGTATTTCTGTAGAATGTACTCTCTACAGAGGCATGATTGGATCTCTGTTATACTTAACAGCAAGCAAACCTGACATTATGCATGCCACATGTCTTTGTGCACGTTATCAAGCTAATCCAAAGAAATCACATTATGATGATGTAAAGAGAATCTTTAGATACCTGAAGGGGACCAACAATCTTGGTCTCTGGTATCCACAGAACTCTGGTTTTAGTCTTAAAGCTTATACAGATTCAGACTATGGAGGATGCATGCTCGACAGAAAGAGTACCTCTGGGAGTTGTCAATTCCTAGGTGGTAAACTAGTCAGTTGGACCTCCAAGAAGCAGAATTGTGTCTCCACATCCACTGCAAAAGCTGAATACGTTGCTGCTGCTAGCTGTTGTTCTCAGGTTCTATGGATGAAGACTCAGCTAAAAGACTACGACCACATCCTGTTCAAAATACCCATCTTCTGTGATTCCAAAAGTGCCATTGCTATCTCTGCCAACCCTGTGCAACACTCAAAAACCAAGCATATCGATATAAGGTATCATTTCTTGAAACATCATGTTGAATACGGTACAATCGAAATGCATTTCGTGCCCACAGAATATCAACTCGCTGACTTATTCACCAAAGCATTAGACGAGAAAAGATTCAACTTCTTGGTGGGTAAGTTAGGAATGATTAACATGGTGTGAAAATCCTCTGTAAGTATAGCTTTATCTTCTGTAAATAAGTATAAATATCTATTGTTACTTAAAGTTATTGCATTGATAAATTTATTTCTGTATGTATTTTTTTTGTGCAAAAATAATTCTTGTTTACAGAGCCTCTGTGGGTCCGCTCAGATCTTCTGATAACCCTTACAGAACCTCTGGTAAACATGATCTATGCTCAATACAAATCTTACCATTCTTTGAACCAAGCATAGATCAAGGGGGAGCAAAAGGAAAATTCTTGATCTACAGAAGTGATTAGATCAAGGGGGAGCAAAAGGGACCCTGAAATGATCTACAGAGGTAAATCTTTCAAAGGAAAGCCAAAGAAGAATGTCGATAATTCTCCATCGACAGAAGTAAGACAAAACTGCCGAGAACAGAAGAACCAAAAGGTATGTCTCTCGCACAAAAGGTTTTTGGAAAACAGTTTTCTAGGACAAGAATTGTCAAATATGTCCTAAATATACTATGAATAACATTTCAAAAATCAAAAGTTCAAAAAGTTTAACAAAATTCGAAATAGGAGAAATTTAAGGTCATAGAGCTTCTGCTGAGCTCAACAGAGGTTCTGCAGGAAATATGCTCTGTGATCACAAATTAACCCTCTGTCGATCTTTTGGAATGTTATCTCGGAAACCGACAACACACACCATGACCTTCTCGAACAAAACGTTTATCAAAATAGTTTTCTCGGACACCAACTTTCAATAATGTGCGAAAAACATCTCTTAACACATATCAAAAAATTGGATGATCAGAAAGTTAATAGAATTCAAGTTATAAGATTTTTTCTCTCATAGAGCTTCTGCTGGCTCTCGCAGAGCTTCTGCAAGTTCCATCAGAGCTACAAAACCTCTGTGAGTAAAATTTCTTGACAAAATCCTATTGAGCCTCTCCAATGTCTTTACAAACGTTTTCGTTCAAAGAAGAACCTTCAGAGTCATGACAACAATGAGATATATGAGAAGAGGTTAAAACTCAAGATTTTCAAAATCACAGAGCTTCTGTAAAACACAAAAGTTCTGCCATTTTGTTATCTGTGGTAATAGCGGTTACTGTTACTGCGAGTGAAACTCATGTGGCTAAAAACAACCTCACGCGCCTAGCATTAATGGGCCGCGCACGACGTCCTGTCATATTCTGACAAGGCCTACGTGTCCCATTTTCATTGGGCGTACATGGAACGTTTTTATTTGGAAAGTTGAACCCGCCGCTCAAACTCGAGTACGGATTCCAAATTTTAATCCATTGCCATATATTTTACTCTTTCGAATACTACCGTTTTACCCTCCTATAAAAACCAAGCAATACCCTCTCATAAAACCTTTTACAAACTCTTATCTTCTTCTCCGGCGAAACCCTGCAAAAGCTTGCAAAAACCTTGTTCTTAAAATCAAATGGCTTCATCTTCTAAAGCTATCTCCCAAGAACTCTCTCCGGCAAACTCACCGGAATACTCCCCTGCCCATTCTGAACATTCAGAAAACCCCAACCTTGCAAGAGCTATTGAACAACAAGATTCCGGGGACTCAGCAGAATTTGCTCCGACGACACACTTGCAAAACTTCATAGCAAAAGATCACTTCGAAACCATACTTCCTATCAAATCCAACAACTGCTATTTGGTCCCCTCACCCACTGCTTTCGGCGAAGCCCATGCTATTCTTCTGAACATAATGGAAAATCACATCCTCTTCCCTCTACTCTCAAGAACCCCAAACAAAATTCCAGTCCGTTATTTGAACCAATTTTGGCAAAGCTGCCGATTTGATAAAGACGATTCTCTTATCAAAGGGTACATTTCAAGACCTGATAAATCTGAGCATCTTGAAATCAAGTTCAACAGAACAATGTTCTCACTTGAATTCAACCTACCAACAAGGGGTCTTCTGGGATTGAAGAGTTATGCAGAGCAACCAACAGACGAAGAGCTCTGTCGCTTCGTAGAAATGCTTGGGTACAACACCCAACTACGGAAGAGAAATGACTTTCGCAGAGGAAGATTACCACCTCTATGGAACACTTTGTTCTCTATTCTTAACAGATGCCTAACAGGGAAAATAGGGAGTATTGACCAGAGCTCACATCAAATCTTGAGCATCATGTATGGGGTTTACTATGATCTCCCACTAGATTATGCGACCATAATGATGCAAGAGATCATCAACACCATCGACAGAAAGAACAACTCAAGAAGGGTCAAAGAGAACGATCCCAACTTTCTACCACCTCTGCAATTTCAAAGAATATTGGGAGTACTGTTCGAACCTCTACTGCTAATCCAAAACTGGCCAATGGAAGGACCAACTCCCAAACAGTTCCCGATGAACAAGAATACCCCCACTGATCATACTGATGGCTACTCACACTGCAGACCTCTGTCAAAGAAGCTTCTGCGCTACGCATCGAATAAATCCCTTAAGAAAGAGTATATACGCGATCATAGAACTCCTAAACCGAGTCCTATGACACCCCCGCGTTTAGGTGTCCCCCTAGGAACAATGATAGCAAAACCTCTTTCCACTCAAGAAGAAAAGGATCAGAAGTTAGCAAAGCACATGGCTATTCAACTCAGCTTTATAGCCAAACGTGCAGAACTAATGGGAAAGAAGTCTTCATCAAGAACATCTGCATCTACTCCAAAAGCTAAGAGGAAAACTGCAGAAGGCACCTCAACAAGCGCTGCAGAAGATCAACCTTCACCTCCTCATGCCACAGAAATTGGCTCCTCTGCTCCTCCCTCTTCCCAAAAAATGAAGAAGAAAATATCGAAATCAACAGAGGAAGGGGCACCAAATCCTAAGAGGAGGAAAACCAAAAAGAAGCATGGTAAATCACTTGCGAAGTTGGTTACCATTGCAGAAGAGGAAACTGCTGAAGAAGAAGTTGCAGAAGAAGAAATGGCTACAGAAAAGTATCAATCACCCTATCAATCTCCAGATAGATTTGCTCACCAAGGAGACCTGAACGACTTCTTACAGAACCCTGACATTGCCAACACCCTAAATACAGCAGGGTGGATGGCACAACCTCTCGACCACCACTCTCCAGAAGAACAAGATTTCTTCATTTCTGGCATTGACACACATCTGCAAGAAGATGACACAACACCAAAAAATCAACCAGCCGACACCCCTGTTATTTTACAAAACCCTTTCATTCAAGGATTGGACGTCCACAGAAGAAGTCCAAACCCAGCTTCAGAAGAAATAGAACAAACAGAAGCTGAGTGGAACAGAGGTGAAATTACAGAGGCTTCTGAGAATATGATGGAAGAAGAAAAAGAAAAAGGGGCCGAAGTTGTACAAAAAGAGGGATTAGCAACAACAGAGACAGAAATAGAGATCTTAGAGACAGATTCAGATGAAGAAGAAGCTGTCTGGATACGTAAGGGTCTTTATCATCCACATGTCATGAGATTATTCGGATCTCATCAAATGTATGACTTCTTACGACCAGAGCAAGGAACTTCAACAGAACCTAGGGAAGAAGCACCAAGCCATAGGATAGCTACAGAGGATGAAATGATAGACAATGAAGTAGTGCTTGGATGCTTAACAGAGGAAGAAGCAAGAAAAGATGCCTGGATAAATAGAGGCACACAACCAAAACCAACTCCCAGTGCAACCCACATTTCTAACTCCACAGGTCTAGCTGCAGAAGGAGTTATTGAAAAAGAGCAGCACAGCTCGATCCTAACCCAACCCATCCAGCCAGAGGTTACTCTTTCAACCTCTGTGCCCACAGAAACCGGGGAATCCATTCCTAGGGAGTCTCCTCAAAGAGACTCACCTATTGTTCGTGATCAGTCGCCCCAGATCACCCTAGAACACCCTACAGAGGAATTCGTTTCCTCTGCCACGCACACATTAAGACCAAAACTTCTTTCAGAGAGAAGTAGTGAGCACAGAGACGAAGAGACTCTAGACAAGTCTCCCAGTCAACAGAAGGACATTCCAATAACCACCTCTGGAGTGGATTTGGACACTGTTCTTCACAGAACTTCTGTAGAGATCGAAACCCAGGTTTCTTCTCGAGGATCAGAAGGAAATCCTTCCACCCCCATCGTACAAACAAGGGTGAACGAAGGTGTCCCAGGAACAGGGACTCACTCTGGAGACGAATGTGTTCCTCCAGAGGTTACACAAGGAACACAAGTATCAAGGGATGAGTTCCAAACCCTTGTCACCTCTGTGAACCAAACAATGAAAGAGTTGCAAAGCTCTTTCAAATCCTTTACAGAGACAACATCTACGGCTATCCTGAATCTGAACACTAAAATGGACAATCTGTCCACAGAGGTAAAAACCGCCATCTCAGAGATGAAGTCTTCTGCCAAAACTACTGCCAAAGCAACAGCCACTTCTGCAGCTCAGGAATTCGGAACAACTGCAACTTCTGCTTTCAGGGACTCTGTCAAAGATTTCCTTGAACAAATGAATACGCAATCCAACAGAGCAGAGGGCATCACTCCTGCAGACTTACAGAATGCCCTATCACAAGTACAAGCAGAGGCAATACGCAACACGACAATGATGCAACCAAAAGACTATATGACCAGAGCACAGCTTACAGAGCTCGGACAGAACGTCATTAACCAGGTCACAGAAGTCATTGTCTCCTTCACAACTGCAAATGCCAACTATGTCAAGGATTTCAGAAAGAGTGTCGGCAGAATGCGTTTCAAAACAGAAGCAGAGCTTGCGACATTGATTGGCCTCTACGATGATGTCTGTGAAAAGTTGATGGCAGCAGGAGCTGAATTACCAAAGAAGCCCAACACTTCTTGCAGAGCAGAGGGTACTTCTGGTAAAAGTCAGGATGATTCTGATGATGACCAACCTGGTCCATCAGATAATCCTGAGGGGGAGAATCTAAGAGAGAAAGCTACGAGTAGAGGAATACAAAGTCCACCAATCGCAGCAGAACCAATCAACCAAGCCCCTCCAGAAGAAACCCAACAACAAACCCAAAAGACCACAGAGACAACACCCATCTCTGTGGAATCATCTCCTGACGAAACCAAAACTCCAGAAGCAGATCAGCAAACCACAGAGGCAACAACCGCCCCTGAGGTAATCATTTTGGAAGAAACAGATGAACAAACCACAGAGAAAACACCCACCTCTGTGGAAACACCCCAAACCATACCGAGAAGAAAGTCGATTGCCACCAAACCAAAAAGAGCAACGACCTCTGCTTCTGACGTTCTGAAAAGGATGCACACAACAATAAGTGATCGTATGACGCAGAGAGAAGAAGAAAGGCACATGTTCACTTTAGCTTTCAAAATGGCAAGAAGATTCGATGTCAATACTTCATCAACAGAAACTGAGCTCACAGAAGAAGTCAACAAACAACCTCCAATAGAGGTTACAGAGCAACTCAAGCCAACAGAACCATCGCCACAAAAGTCCTCTAAATCACAAATGTCAAAACCCACAGAGGCAACCCCCATCAAGCCAACAGAAGTGCCAACCTCCAAACTTACAGAAGCAACAGTTTCTGCCCCGCCAAAAGCCAAAGATAAGGGCAAAGGTATACTGACAGAAGAGCCTAAGAAGAAAATATTGCCAAAGCCAACAGAGAAACTAATGAAGAGTGCGTTTGATGCCTTTCAAACCCCAAAGCCTGAAGAAGTTGACTGGGTACATGGATTGATGCCTCTGTCAGACATTCCTCTAACTGGTAGAGCCGCAGAAGTTGTTCAACAGATGGAGAGTCTCAGAAGACAAGTACCACAACCAGGTCCAACATATGAAGAAATGGAAGAAGTGGTATACAAATACCTCTATAAACAATCCTTTCAGACAAATTATCCAACAGATCATGTGACAGATCCAAGGATCAGAGAAGAATTTGAGAACATCTTCACAAGGACAAAGCCAAGAACCAAAGCAGATGTCTTCTCAATCCACAAGATCAAAAAGGTAATCTTATGCAAATTCTCCTTCACAAGAACCTATCCAAGGGTCAGGTACAATCTTTACAAAGTCAGAAGAGAAGACAATTCAGAAACTACCTTCGCTGATGCTGATTTAAGAAATATCAATCCTTATGATCTACCTGACCTTCTGCAATGGACAAAGGACAACTACAACACAGAGGCAAACACCAGAGCCTATCAAGTGTTGAGAAAAGAGATGAGGGAAAAGCTTATGCTCTACAGCATGATAGATTTCCAGCTGGGAAAGGATCTTGGTCTCAAGCATCTGGATTTACGACCACCAGAGGATCGCTGCCCACCGGACGCCGTACCTAACTCAATCATCACAGAACCACGGTTTGGGTTAGTATTTCAAAACCCTCAAGGCGAAACTAAACTATTTGTATGCATGGACTGTCAGAAGTACGCAACAAGTACTCTGAACAAGTTCAGAGCAAGCCTTGTGAAATACAGAGGTTCAAAGAAAATGGATAAAGATGCTGCAGATACTATCATGAAAGAGATTGACGCAACAATCCGCCTAAGAGAACTCTGCATCAGATTCTACAAAGAGATCAGAAAAGTCGGAAGAGACAACAGAAGCTACAACGATTTCAAAGATGCCAAAATCTGATTCTCAGACCTCCAATCTCTGCAAACAAAGTTAAAGTTTATCTTTCATTGTACTCAAATGTAAAATGCCTCTGGCATATTTCTAAATGAAAGAAATTTCGAGGTATTGTTTAACCTCTGTCTTATCTAACTTAGCCTAACTTAACTCAAGTTCAAATTTTTTATTTTTCACTACTTAGGGGGAGATTGTTAGCTTCAATCTTCCTAATCATAGAAGTATTTAGAAGTAGTGAAAAATAGGCTAAGTGAAGAAAGCCTCTTACAGAGGCTCTGCCGACATTACCGAGAAATCAAGTTCAAGAAGCTACAGAAGCAGCAGAGGCTTCCTACAGAAGCTCTGTCATACGCACAAAGAAGACCAAAGACTCGGAATCCGGTGAAGACTGCTCCACAGAGGACCAGACCGCAGAACCTCTGTAACTCATTACAGATCCTCTGTGGTCCTCACTGAGACTTGAAGATATTTATAATATCTTGCTACTGTTACAGGACTCGTACATCAACTTGCATGGTAGCATGCCCTGTCCAACGTCGACGTGTCAAACTCTGATTGGACTCAGTAGGGCTTAGTACATATTAGACGTCTGCTGCATTAAATGCAATGCAGCACGTCTGACTGTTCATGCCATCCTTGCAACTGTTCGACATCCTCTCAACTATTCATACGTACCTTTTGAATAGTAGCATATGCTTTATGGTCCCCTTTAGAGTAGTATATAAGGAAGACTCATGTTGAGTTCTTCCTTACATAAAACAACACAACAACATCAAGAACACAAAAGCTTATTCACCTTAAGAGTCATATCTGTTTTAAAGCTTTTTCTTACTCACGGTTCATAAACCTGTTCTTGATATATATTCAGTAAACTTTGAGATATAATATTTTGTTCACTGTTTATTTATATTTTGTTCTAAATCTATCAAACTTATCTGTTAGTTCTTTAAATACGCTTTCGCATCAAACCTTAAACCTGAACTAATAGATCCGATAATCTTGTTTAAGCAAAACGGGAACCAACAGAGCCGATAGGCACCTTTACCCACGACTTCTGAGATACGATAAGGGCCTTCCCACTTGATGGAAAGCTTACCTGCATTGAGCTCTTGAGTGCTTTGGAACACTCGACGCAAGACATAGTCGCCTTCTCGAAAGACTTTAGTCTTGACATTTTTATTGAAATGTCGTTCGACCGATTGCTTTTGTGCCGCCATTCTAATCAATGCCGATTCTCTGAGTTCTTCAAGGGCGTCGAGGCCATAACTTAAATCAACCAGGTTGTGGTCGATGGAAGTATGCCTCGAGGTTGGTAGTTGGACCTCGACCGACAAGACTGCTTCGCAACCATAGACCAAGGAGAAAGGGGTTTGTCTTGTGGACGTGCGTGGCGTCGTGCGATTCGCCCACAGGACTGAAGGGAGTTCTTCGACCCACTTTCCCTTTGCAGCTTTTAACCTTTTCTTCATCGAAGCGATGATGGTCTTATTGCTCGATTCAGCATGTCCGTTTGCTTGGGGATACCTGGGGTCGAGGTCGTCAGCTTGATGTTACGGTCTTCGCAGAACTGTTGAGTCATGTTGCTTATGAACTGGGATCCATTGTTACAGACAATTTCGGATGGAATCCCAAACCTGCATATGACGTTAGTCTGGATAAAAGAGACGACTTCCTTATCCCGAACTTGGGAAAAACCAGCCGCTTCTACCCACTTAGAAAAATAATCTGTAAGTACAAGGAGGAATACCTTTTGCCCTGGAGCATGCGGCAGCTTGCCGACATATCCATTCCCCACCTCATGAAGGGCCATGGGATAAGTGTCGAGTGTAAAGGTTCAGAAGGTTTGTGGGACGTACCTGAATGTCGTTGACAGGGATCACAATTCTGAACATACCTGATGGCGTCCTGTCGCAGGGTTGGCCAAAAATAGCCTTGTCGAGAGATACGATTAGCCAGACTGCGACCTTCTAAGTGATTGCCACACTCTCCATCGTGCATTTCTTGAAGGATTTTCAGAACTTGACTTTTGCTGATGACGCATCTAAGGTTTAAGCCTGTCGATGATCGTCTATAGAGCCTATATCCGATCACGACATACTTGGATGCTTTGAATCTGATCTTTCGAGCTTCCATCTTGTCTTCTGGGAGTTGATCGTGTACAAGGAAATTTCGAATGTCGCACGACCAATCATCTTCTTGGTCTTCGATCTGGGCGACGTCGGCCTTTTCGATGGACGATGTCGCCAGATGGATCATGGGAATACTGTCGAATATTGGTTCGGTCAAGGCAGATCCGAGGTTTGCTAAAGTGTCGGATTGAGTGTTCTGGTCTCTTGGAATCTGTTCGATAGAAAAAGATTTAAACTTTTCGGATCTTTCTTTCGCTACCTTTAGGTACGCTGTCATTTTTGAATCTTTGGCTGCGAATTCTCCATTGATCTGATTCACGACCAGGAGAGAATCGCTTTTGACATGTAACGCGGCTGCCCCCGAGTCGTGGGCCATATTCATTCCCACGATCAAGGCTTCATACTCAGCTTCGTTGTTGGTGGTTTTGAAGTCGCATCGGACTGAATACACCATCTTGCCCCCCTATGGCGACTTTAAGACGATGCCTAGGCCTGGACCTCTATTGTTGGACGATCCATCGACATATAGAGTCCAAGGTACGTCGTCGTGAGTCGCTACATTAGACACTTCGAGCTCTGCTTCTTTTTCCAATTCAGGGGTGAAATCAGCAATGAAATCCACCAATGCTTGCGATTTGATCGCGGTCCTGGGTTTGAAATCGATGTCGTAACTGCTGAGATATATACTCCATTTTGCCAAACGACCTGTCAACTCAGGTTTCCTCAAGACAGACTTAAGAGGAAAGTTAGTCATGACAGTAATAGGATGTGATTCAAAATAATGTCACAATTTCTTGGCAGCTGTGACTAGCGATAAAAGCAAATTTTCCATAGAGGAATACCTGGTTTCGGCGTCCAAGAGAGATTTACTTACATAGTAGATCGGCAGTTGCTACTTTCATCCTCTCGTGCTAGGACGACACTTACTGCATTAGGACTGACAGCCAAATACAGCTGCAAGACCTCATGATCATGAGGTTTTGATAACAGAGGAGGCGACGTCATGTACTCCTTAAGTTTCTGCAATGCTTGCTCATGACTGTCGGTCCAGTCGACGCCTCTGTTTTTCCTGAGGACATTGTAAAATAGATGACATTTATCTGAGGATCGAGAGATAAACCTGTTTAGAGCTGCCACCCGACCAGTGAGCTTTTGGACCTCTTTGAAATTTCTCGGAGACTTGATCTCGATAATAGCTTTGATCTGGTCGGGATTAGCTTCGATTCCTCGACGAGTGACCATGTAACCCAAGAATTTCCCGGCACTAACAGCAAAGGAATACTTCGTCGGATTGAGCTTCATGCTATACTTCCGAAGGATGTCGAACGACTGCCTCAGATGCTCGATGTGGTCAATTGCTTGTTTCGACTTTACGAGCATGTCGTCGATATACACTTCCATTGTGTCGCCAAGATGATCCTTGAACATTTTATTCACAAGACGCTGGTAGGTAGAACCTGCATTTTTTAGTCCGAAAGGCATAACTTTATAACAGTATATACCTCGATCCGTCATGAATGCAGTTTTCTCCTGGTCCTCGACGTGCATCAAGATCTGATTATATCCAGAATAAGCATCCATGAACGTCAGCAGTTCATGTCCTGTCGTCGCATCGACCATGGCATCGATATGTGGCAATGGGAAAGGATCTTTTAGACAGGCTTTGTTGAGATCTGTAAAGTCAATACAGACCCTCCATTAGCCATTTTTCTTGGCCACGACCACGAAATTAGCAAGCTAATTGGGGTACTTTACTTCTCGAATTTTCCCTGTCTTCAGGAGGTTGTCGACTTCGTCATTTATCACCTTATTCCTTTCAGGAGCGAATTTCCTGCGCTTTTGCTTGATAGGTTTGAACGACGGGTCGATGTTGAGCTTATGGGAAATGATGCCAGGGTCTATGCCGACCATGTCTTCGTGCGACCAGGCAAAACAATCAGCATGTTCCTGCAAGAAAGATATCAGCTCGTCTTTTAGGCAGGGATTAAGGGATGATCCTATGAAGATTTTCTGATCAGGCTTGCTTGGATCTAGGACAACTTCCTCCAGGTGATACTCGTCAACTATCTCAGGAACGCCTTGTGCATTCTCAAGTTCTTCGGTCATCTGGGCAATGATTTGATCTTGATCTCCGCGATCTGCCATTTTCCTGAAGCAGAAAAAGAGGAAACTCCAAGAAACCGTTAGTAAAACGCACGTTTGTCGAAGATTTTCTCTAGATGACGTCCCACGGATGGCACCAAACTGTTAATGCCAAAAATCGTCCAAAAGGATAACTTAAGGTTGATTGTGGAATTTAACAACTAAAGAAAAGAATCTTTCGACAAAGCGTACGACAAATACGGAAAATGTAAATGAGACAGAGATTTTGGTGACGCGGGAAAAACCTCAACGAGGAAAAACCCCGCAGACGACTATGGAAGTCGTCGCTGCAATATGGTCGCCAAACATGGGCGATGTCCTTATGTTTAGGGGTGTTCATCGGTTGACATCTACTGGATGTGAGGGGAACCTGTAAAGCCCGTGTCCCGATAGACATTTTATTTAATTAATTATAATTGTTTTTCAGCGGATTTATTTTAAGTTAATTTAATTACGTTATTATCTTCTCTTAACGAATATACTTAACGAGGTTAAGCGTCAAGGACCTAAAACGGTTTATTTTGTGGGGATGATTGATCATTTGTTAAATCCTAAGTACTAGGGGTAAGAAGGGCAAGAGTTGGAAAGCCTAGGGGCTATTTGAGGGTTGGGCTAATAGTTGCATGGGGGGAGGGTCGGCCCATGGGAGAAACTGATTTCTCCTTCTCGTAGGTTTCACGGCAAAAGGAAACAACCACAAAAACCCTTTTTGTCTTTCTTTCTCGTTTTCTTCCTTGCGGCACAACCACCGAAACCCTATTTCCCTTCCCTTGTTCGCCGGCGAAGTGAGTGCAAGAGAGAGAGAGAACGACGGGCAAGAGAGAGAGCAGCGAAGAGAGAGAGAGAAGTGCAGCGAAGAGAGGGAGCATCGAGAGAGGGGGAAGAGTTGGTCGTGGCTGCAGAGAGTCGTCATCGAGGTAAGGTTCCGTTTATCCGTTTTTCTTTCGTTTTCCTTATCGTCGCGGTGTCACCGGAAAACGGCCACCGTCGCCGGCGACCACCGCTGCCGGAGGTGGCAGTGGGTGGTGCCGGGTGTTGTTTAGAACTCGTATCCCGATCGTTAGTTTAATCGCAAAACTCTAACCCGTAACCGTAACCGCGTAACCGTTTATAAAATCGTCATTTTATGTGAAATACAAGGTTCTGTCCAGTTTTTCGTTTAATCATAACCTTTCTGTCGTAACTCCGTTTGAGCCGAAACTGGCGCCCACGGTTCAAGCTCGGGGTCGGGCACGTTTTCCGTGTTTTAGCGGAAAACTGGTTCGGCCTCTAGCTGGGCGAAAAAGTGGTCGTAAGTTCTGTGAATCGTCATTTTATGTAAAAGAAACTGCAGTTCTGTCACTGTTTTGCGTAAGCTGTAACTTTCTGCTCGTAACTCGGTTTGGGGTGAAACTGGTGTCAAAAGTTCCCTTTTTGAGTCTAGAAACTTTTCTGTGTTTTGTGCAAAACCCAGTTCGGGACGTAGCATGAGTCGATTTGTCGTTTTATACTGAAAGGTGCTGAATTTCGCTGTTTCGGAAACTGTTTTTGTAAAATCCGTAGTAAATTGTAGAAAAATCGTTAGGAGGCGTATAATATGTCCTTGGAACCCTAACTCAGAGGACTTTCTAGCCATGAAATAATATTGGGATTTTTCTGGATTTAAGCGGGTCGAAACAGGTCCCGAACAGACCTGTTTTGTGTGAACGGAAATTAGTTTTAGTGACGGTTTAAGTGTGTGTCGTGTCATAGGGTCCGGGTCTCGTATTGACACGTTTTATCATGCGTTTAGGTGCTGGAAAGTGACCGTAATTGTGAAGCGTGATTTGTGTTGATTAAGCTAGGCGCGCATTTGAGGTGAGTTCTCTCACTATATCTAATAACAGTTATTTTATCATTGCTGTAGTACGTGAGTGGTAGCTTTATGTGCTTGCGTTGGGGAACTAGATAGTGGGGTGTCTAGTTGATACTATTTTGCCATGTAAACTCGGTGGGACCGAGGGTCCGGCGGGGCCGGAGATTTTATACGCGGGGCGTAGAGACTCGGTGGGACCGGGGATTCGGCGGGGCCGAAGATGTTATCATGTGGTCGGTGGGACCGACTTGTCGGTGGGACCGACTTGTGCCTTTTTGGTGGGCGGGTGTGGATATACATGTTCATGGTTGTGTTCGTAGACCTGTATGATTGCTTATGTGTCACTATCTGTTTTAGGGGTAGTGTGGAATAACTGTATTATTTATGGTGTTTGAATTCACTAAGCTTCGTGCTTACCCTTTCCCAATAAACTGTGGTTTCAGGTACGAGTGGCTCTAAGGCGTGACGGGTACACACTGGCGCGCGGGATGAGCTGGCTGATATGAGTTTTATTTATTGAGCATTGTTTCCGCTGGTTTCTAATTACTTGAACGACATTTATGATTTTGCAATTAATATGTTGAGATTATTTAATGAGTTTTTATATATAAAGCGTTTAATTAAAATTTTAAATTTCCTTGAAATTTTGGGATGTTACAACTTGGTATCAGAGCACAGCTTGAGTGAATCAAACGCACCTCGGTGTGTTCGGTCTCAAGTTGCGGCTGGGGAATTTTCAAATTCTTTATTAAATCTTTTTGGAAATAAAAGAAAAAGTAAAAACCCGTTCGAGGAACGGTGATCGGAGGCGCAGTGTGTACAGTCAGCCAGAGCCAAAGGGGGAAAGGTACAGTACTTAGTGTTTTATTTCTTTCTAGATCATAGAGTATGCATGCTAGATTGCCTGTTGTGGACACTATGCTGTATGTTGAACTGCTTGCTATTAGGAATTTATGCTAATTATGATAGGTTACTAAGTGGATGCCCTCTAGGCTGTATGCAGTAAGAGATTTATAGCCTTAGAATATTCGATTTAGTTCTATTGCGCAGCTCTTGTTTGAGTCCAACCGTTCTAGGATAGAGTCTTGTATTCGACTGTCTATTTATTTCGCACTGCATATAATCGGGTATTCGCGAGGTCACTCGTCATAATTAGTAGGGATTCGGTGGTAGCAAGGGTAGTGGGATAAGAGGAAATTCCTAGGGAGCTAGGAAGGGTGGATGTATATATATGCTGGTGCAAGCATATGGTTAGTTATATATTTAATTGATGTTGTATGACCGGGGTGACCGATGGTTTATTAAGTATACAATTGTTGTTGTCTGATCGGGGAGACCGATGGTTTTATATATACAGTAGTTGTATGAGTTTGCCTGTTTAGGATATGTTCTTGAACTGGCATGTGTGGATTAATTGTATTATGTGTATAGTTTCGGCGAGAAACTTCTTGGACCCCTTGGGATGGAACTCGGAACGGGTGATGATAGGTGTGGATGGTAGTAGTAGAGCTCCTACTACCGGAAACACAGGATCAATGCTCGAGTCGGGGAAGTCACGAGGAATCCAAGGAGTTGAGCGTGAGTGTTGTTAGTATGAGTTATTATGTGCTAATAACGCGTTGTATTTGTCTACCCAGAATAGCCATCGCAAGGAGAAACAACTATAGTAAACCTACTAGTACATGTGTGTACTTGATTTGCTTTGATGGATGATCGTTGAGGGTAGTGGTGAAGGATCTAATCCAGTAGTCGTTAGAATAGAAGGACGATTCTAGTATTAGTCACTTTGAGTGACGATGTCATCGATGTTTGTTGTAAGTAGGTCATTTCGGGCCAAGATGGAAGATTGCGCTAGAGCCATAGTCTTATAGAGTCGACTTTGATTTGAGGAAAATCGTAGGGTTTATTTGACGTAATTCCCCATCTTGCCCTAAGAGGTTAAATGTTCGGAGGACGATAGTGGATTGGGGAGGTTTGGAGGAGCATGAGTCGAGACGTGGAATGCCAACTGAGTCATGCACAGAGTTTATTTTGAAAATAGGATTTGCACTAATTAATTCTTGTGTTTCCGATCTTTATATGGATTGTGTTTTGAAACTTTGGGAAATGTTTAGCACACACGAGATTTCGAATTATAGTTTTGAAAATGCTTGAAACCGTTTTATCACGGGAGTTGAAAACTTTGTAAAAAATTGTTTCATTTGATTATTTTCCAACGGTTCTTTCGGGTGCGATAATATCCGTGTTTTGTGGTGGTTAAGATGTTGGGTAAGTGACTACGGCTTGAGACTCTAACATTGGAACTCCTCCACATGTGTTAGAGTTGAGACGGAAAGTTACATTCCACGATGTCTGTTTAAAGGCTATTTTAGTGATTTGTCTAAAATGAGTTTAGAATTCTAGTGTCGCTTAACTTTTTGTTCGGGGGTTTGTGTTACTAAGTGTTTATTTTGTAAATAGTTCAGTGTGTGGATTGATTCATGCGTGACATAAGTGATGCATGGAGGAATTTTGGTAACATTTCATAAGGAGTTGTTTAGTGCGCTTTTTAGTCAGCTAAAGGTTTTATTGACATTTTCATGAAAATGCGATTTATCGACTTAGGGGTATGCATACTGGGGTAACCTTTGTTCTCGGCATTTTGATGAACGAGTCGTGCAAGAAAATTCTTTAGTTCCTTTTTGTCGAAATGAAAGACCATTTGATCCAAGGAGTGTTTTAATGTGGTAAACATCATGCATACGATTACAATGTGTTATATTTTGGAAATATAAATGCGTAGATTTTTGACATTCGGTTAATTTAGAATTACCGTTCATTTTTTTTGGGAAATTAAAAACTTTTGCTTTGGAGGAAACGAGTATTTTGAGCATCTTCGATAAATACTTTTTTTTTTTTAAACTATAATGTTTTGACATTATATGTCCCAAGTACGAAACTTGAGGAAGTGTTGCAAGCTTGCATGCCTGCCCCAGTTTGAGGTTTTATGAGATTTTAGTCGGTATTTCCAATTAATAGAAGCGGACTGGTTTCTGTCTTCAAGTTTGAAACTTACACGAGACAGTTGTGTTTTAACAAAAATATATTTGTGAACCGTGTCATCGTTTTGTGTGATTAGCTGACGCGTGAAAATTTGTGGCGAACCCTGTGCCACGTCAGTTTATGATTAAAAGAGGAATTTTTGAATCGAATGTCGTGAAACTTATTTTGAATTATGTGCACACCTTTGTTGCACCCTGTTTAAGGTCAAGCGGTTACTTTAAGTGCACGTCATGAGTCAATCCATACTGGAATCGAGGCGGTTCATTTTTAAAGAAATTATTTATTACGCTTTGCTTTTGTGTGAGTAAACCGAACTGCAATGGAACGATTTTCAACATCTTTTTCCTATGTGGGACGAGCGTGTCCAGTTTTGCGTAACTATCGATCTGGTAATAGTGGCTTTATTGCTTACAATCTTTTTGAGATGAAAATCCTGATGTTGAAAATATTTTGTAAATGATTTTGTAAACCATTTGGGGAAATGTGCTTTTAAGCGTCATGTGTCATTTCGAGAATTTTCAGGGTATGAGTCCTTTTGGAAAACTCTTTTGTTTAACCCGTGTTGAGTCTGAGACTAAGGTTGACTTCAGAGTATTGCTTGCTTAAACTTTGTTTAAACGCATTTTCCGACCGATGGGTCTAGCAAGCGTGGAGCATTTTGCTCGGTTTTGACTTGGAGTTAGTCATGGGCCAATTGCCCGGTTTTAATGGCTCGATGTGGAGTCTAGTTGATGAGTTGTTTTTGTCGCACTGTTTGGCATTCTTTGCACATTGAGTGTTTGCATTTTTGGGTGAGTGAGTCAATCCGGAATAGGCTTGTTGTTGGTAGGCTGTTTGCTTTGGATCCTTAGACGCGTTAGTCAGTCGTTGGTAATGGTCGGTTAGGTATCTCGGGGTGGGACCCCGGTATTCATGTGTTCTAACCTAGACTTTCCAGTAGGTACTAGGAGGATATAGTTGTGGGCACTTACCTGGGAGGTAGTTCCGGTGTGCTGGGTCTTGAGGCGTTACCTGGGAGGTAGACGTCAAGGTGTATCCTCGATACGGTATGACTTGGCTTCGTAGAGCAAGCGTGGATGATACGTCGACGGTGGAAGGTAGGTATTCCACGCGCGTTAGTACTGTAGGCCGAATAGTATCGGTTAAGGGATTGATGCCCTTTGGTTATTAAGAGAATAAATGCGCATCAACCATTTCGAGGTAGTTGGTATAGTTAGGTGTCGACTTTTGGGCTTGAGGCCAGACACCTTTAGTATAATCGGAGAGTTGTAGCCGATTTTAAGATAATCATGGTGACGGTAGTAGTAACCCTGAAATGATCACTTGTGACGGATGGTTAGGGTGGAATGACCTGCGTGTGTGTTAGTTGATTTGGTTGTGGGGGGATATCTTTATGTTTGTTATTGCAATCGGTTGGACCGATGTTCGGCGGGTGGCCGATGTTTGTTATTGTAATCGGTTGGACCGATGTTCGGCGGGTGGCCGATGTTTGTTATTGTAATCGGTTGGACCGATGTTCGGCGGGTGGTCGATGTTTGTTAATGTGTTTCATTGTGAATTTTGGGGGTCTAGCGGAACTCGTAGAAGTTAATCGACAGTTAATGGTAGGAATGATCGGATTCGAGTATCCTGTAGGGTATATTGGTGAGCATCTTTAGAATGGTTAGAGCTTGAAATTGGAATCGGGATGTATGGAATATCTAAGGTTGGGATACAACCGAAGGCGTTTAACTAGGAATGATTCCAGTTGTTGGAATGTTCTTCCGATCGTATTTTCAGTATTATTGGAGGAGTGTTGTTAGTAAGGAAGTATTCGGGAAATTCTTAGACGGTGTGAGAAATTAGGTTCCAGTTAGTGGAAGTCCAGTGGCAACACCGAAGGGGTTCCAAGTGGACTTGGAAACCCGAGGCTGAGATGCGGAAGAATTGTCTAGAGCTATTCACGGGCATAGACTTTGAGGACGAAGTCTAATTCAAGTGGGGGAGAGTTGTAAAGCCCGTGTCCCGATAGACATTTTATTTAATTAATTATAATTGTTTTTCAGCGGATTTATTTTAAGTTAATTTAATTACGTTATTATCTTCTCTTAACGAATATACTTAACGAGGTTAAGCGTCAAGGACCTAAAACGGTTTATTTTGTGGGGATGATTGATCATTTGTTAAATCCTAAGTACTAGGGGTAAGAAGGCCAAGAGTTGGAAAGCCTAGGGGCTATTTGAGGGTTGGGCTAATAGTTGCATGGGGGGAGGGTCGGCCCATGGGAGAAACTGATTTCTCCTTCTCGTAGGTTTCACGGCAAAAGGAAACAACCACAAAAACCCTTTTTGTCTTTCTTTCTCGTTTTCTTCCTTGCGGCACAACCACCGAAACCCTATTTCCCTTCCCTTGTTCGCCGGCGAAGTGAGTGCAAGAGAGAGAGAGAACGACGGGCAAGAGAGAGAGCAGCGAAGAGAGAGAGAGAAGTGCAGCGAAGAGAGGGAGCATCGAGAGAGGGGGAAGAGTTGGTCGTGGCTGCAGAGAGTCGTCATCGAGGTAAGGTTCCGTTTATCCGTTTTTCTTTCGTTTTCCTTATCGTCGCGGTGTCACCGGAAAACGGCCACCGTCGCCGGCGACCACCGCTGACGGAGGTGGCAGTGGGTGGTGCCGGGTGTTGTTTAGAACTCGTATCCCGATCGTTAGTTTAATCGCAAAACTCTAACCCGTAACCGTAACCGCGTAACCGTTTATAAAATCGTCATTTTATGTGAAATACAAGGTTCTGTCCAGTTTTTCGTTTAATCATAACTTTTCTGTCGTAACTCCGTTTGAGCCGAAACTGGCGCCCACGGTTCAAGCTCGGGGTCGGGCACGTTTTCCGTGTTTTAGCGGAAAACTGGTTCGGCCTCTAGCTGGGCGAAAAAGTGGTCGTAAGTTCTGTGAATCGTCATTTTATGTAAAAGAAACTGCAGTTCTGTCACTGTTTTGCGTAAGCTGTAACTTTCTGCTCGTAACTCGGTTTGGGGTGAAACTGGTGTCAAAAGTTCCCTTTTTGAGTCTAGAAACTTTTCTGTGTTTTGTGCAAAACCCAGTTCGGGACGTAGCATGGGTCGATTTGTCGTTTTATACTGAAAGGTGCTGAATTTCGCTGTTTCGGAAACTGTTTTTGTAAAATCCGTAGTAAATTGTAGAAAAATCGTTAGGAGGCGTATAATATGTCCTTGGAACCCTAACTCAGAGGAATTTCTAGCCATGAAATAATATTGGGATTTTTCTGGATTTAAGCGGGTCGAAACAGGTCCTGAACAGACCTGTTTTGTGTGAACGGAAATTAGTTTTAGTGACGGTTTAAGCGTGTGTCGTGTCATAGGGTCCGGGTCTCGTATTGACACGTTTTATCATGCGTTTAGGTGCTGGAAAGTGACCGTAATTGTGAAGCGTGATTTGTGTTGATTAAGCTAGGCGCGCATTTGAGGTGAGTTCTCTCACTATATCTAATAACGGTTATTTTATCATTGCTGTAGTACGTGAGTGGTAGCTTTATGTGCTTGCGTTGGGGAACTAGATAGTGGGGTGTCTAGTTGATACTATTTTGCCATGTTAACTCGGTGGGACCGAGGGTCCGGCGGGGCCGGAGATTTTATACGCGGGGCGTAGAGACTCGGTGGGACCGGGGATTCGGCGGGGCCGAAGATGTTATCATGTGGTCGGTGGGACCGACTTGTCGGTGGGACCGACTTGTGCCTTTTTGGTGGGCGGGTGTGGATATACATGTTCATGGTTGTGTTCGTAGACCTGTATGATTGCTTATGTGTCACTATCTGTTTTAGGGGTAGTGTGGAATAATTGTATTATTTATGGTGTTTGAATTCACTAAGCTTCGTGCTTACCCTTTCCCAATAAACTGTGGTTTCAGGTACGAGTGGCTCTAAGGCGTGACGGGTACACACTGGCGCGCGGGATGAGCTGGCTGATATGAGTTTTATTTATTGAGCATTGTTTCCGCTGGTTTCTGATTACTTGAACGACATTTATGATTTTGCAATTAATATGTTGAGATTATTTAATGAGTTTTTATATATAAAGCGTTTAATTAAAATTTTAAATTTCCTTGAAATTTTGGGATGTTACAGAACCGAACCGATCCAATCATCCATTGGATGTTTTATTTTTCCAATCCAATGGATGATTTGATCGGTTCGGTTCCATCCACTGGATATTCTCATTGGATATCCACTGGATATCCGTTGGATCGGATCAGATCCATCCAATGTTTTTATGTTTCTTTCAAAAAAAATTAGTCTTTATTTTTTACAAGTGTTTTTACATTATAATGTTTTAAAAATAAAAACTTTTTACTTTTGAAACATTGACTTATAATGTATTGGATGGTAGTTGGATGATAACCGGATGAGTGGTTGGATGATAATTGGATGAGTGGTTGGATGATAATTGGATGGATGGTTGGATGGTGAATCGGTTCGGTTCGGTTTTGGTCGGTTCTGGACTGTCATCCAAGAACCGACCGATCCAAATTGGATGTTGAAAATTTTGATCCGATCCGATCCAATTACAATTGGATATCCAATCAAGGTCGGTCGGTTCTAATTGGATCGGTCGGTTCTGATTGGATCGGTTGACTTTCTGCACACCCCTACTTATGTTTCAAGGGTCGATCATACAGTGATTACAATACAGATGAAAAGAAATACTTTAAACGTAAAGTAACAAGTGTTTCGAATGTAACAGACTGGTGTATCGTGTGTAAAAACTAAGTGTCGTGTATGAAAGTCGTGCGTCGAGAGCGATCTGTTGAGAGAGAATTCTTTGCTTCGAGTGTTCTTCAGAGTTCGAATGCTCTCAAATGATGTGTGATGCCATATTGAGTGAGGTCAGATGTCCCCGAAATGATGGTTTGAGCTCGGTTTTTATAGTCTTCGTATCATTCAATGATCTTCATAAATGCTTCTGATAACTGTCGTAACGGACGCTGGATTGAATGCTCATAATTGACCTTGTCGGTTATAGCCGTTGGTCATTAATGACATTGATTCCTGCATTAAACAATGAAAAAGTAACAGAAATATTGCACGTTAGTCGGTCAAGGTCGCAAGATTCCATGCGACGGACGTGTGTACTAGGCGACGTCGCGGTCGAGTGTCGTGAGGTAAATATCTTTCGATTTTGACTTTGATCAGGGAATAAAGTATTGTGATTTTACCGTATTATGGATAAGTGTAATAAAGGTTTTCCTTACCTTGGTCGTGGTCGAGACTGGTGAATTTTTACCCAAACAATAAGTTAAGGGGTAAACTTTAATTTTAATTTAGAAGTTTGAGGGTTAATCTTGCCAAGTTATGAAAGTAAGAGGGGCTGTTTGGTTAAGGTGATTAAATAAAAACATTGGATGGATCCGATCCGATCCAACGGATATCCAATGAGAATATCCAATGGATGGAACTGAACCGATCCAATCATCCATTGGATTGGAAAAATACAACACCCAATGGATGATTGAATCGGTTCGGTTGGAAGTATCAGGCATCCAACGGATGATTGGATCGGTTCGGTTCCCCTCACATCCATTGGATGTCAACCGATGAACACCCCTAGACAATCCAGTCGCCTGCATGAACTGGATCCGAGAGATCGAACAGGCCTTCACGGCTTGTGACTGTGAGGAGAACCAGAAAGTAAAGTTTGGTTCTCAAATGCTCCGAAGTTTAGCCCTAACTTGGTTGAACATCTACACCTCCACTCTAGAGGTTTCGGTATTAGCTAAAATGTCTTGGGCGACTTTCAAGAAGAAGATTTTGGAGGAGTATTGTAACGAACAAGAGATGGATATGATCGAGGAGGAGTTCCAGTCATTAAAGAAGAGAAATATGTCGGTGAAGGAGTACACCCGCATCTTTATGGAAAAGCTGAACCTTATGGGGCATGTGGCCCAGACTGAAAAGGAAAGGATGAAGGCATATTTGAAGGGATTGCCGACGAACATGATGGCGATGGTCCGAAATTCGAGAGCCACTAATCTTCGGGAGACTATTGAAGAAGCGAAAGTGATGGAAAGGGTTTATGCAAGGGATAGCGAGGAAAAGCAAAGGGTCGGAGAGAAGAGAAAGTGGGAGAACTCTTCAAGCTCGTTTGAGGAGCCGAGACTTCAACCAAGTGGAAAAGGAGGGGACAGTCGACGGGAGGCAAGGTGGTACCCTGAATGTAAGAGTAAGCACTTTGGCTCTTGCAACGCATGCCAAACTTCGTGCTACAAGTGTGGAAAGCCGGGGCATATAAGCCCGGATTGTCCTATAAGGGGGACGGTGTGCTATGAGTGCAAGGAGATGGAACACATGAGGAGGGAGTGTCCCAAGTTGAAGGGAGCCGTGGAGGGGACTCACTCAGGGGCACAACAAAGGCGGGAGGCCATCCCTAAGGCTCAAGGGAGAGCCTTTCAAATGACAAAGGAGGAGGCGAAGGAAACTGCAGACGTAGTGTCGGGTACGTTCTTACTCAACTTCTTGCCCGCTTGAGCATTGTTTGATACTGGCACCAACCGCTCTCTTATTCGCGTTTGTGTTTTGTAAATCTTTGACTGTGTCTGTAGTACACTACTCGAGGTTTTAGTTATAGAGTAGCGATTGGTCAACAAGTAGTATTGAGGGAAGTTTTAATGGTAAAGGTGCAATGGAAGCACCGTCGGGGAGCCAACGTGACATGGGAGTCCGAAGCGGACATGATGAAGCGTTACCCTCACCTTTTTGCCTAGCATAAGATTTCGGGGATGAAATCTTCTTCAAGGAGGGGAGGATTGTAACACTCCAAGTTTTCGGGTAAACCTCCGTCCTAATTAATAGTTTTATTTTGAGCCCTAATAATTCTTCGAATCCTTTCTCGTGGCAAACCTTGCATGTGTGTGTGTGTGGTGGTGTGTGAGTGCATGCATGTATACATGCATGAGTTAGGTATACCACGTGTCCATGCAACCAACCTTCAATAATTCAAGTATTGGGTTTTGGGATTGTTTCAGACCAACACAACAAACTTCTCCATTTGTCATCTTCTCGCGGGTCTGCTGCAGTTTGATTTTGTGCTCTCAGTACAAGAATGACGAGAGTGCCATGGCGAGAATGCCATGGGCACTCTCGCAAGGTCATCATCGCGACTGGAGAGATGGACGCACTTGGGAGCTCGCGGTACACTCTTCGCGGAAGTGACCGGCGATAGTGTCGTGTCACAACTTCCTTGTCACATTCGTCGGCGACCAAAATTTTAAGGGTGATGGCAGCGGCTGGAGCTCACGGTACAAGTTTGGCGGGAGTGACCGGCGAGAGTGCCGTGTCACAACCGCCATGGCACAATCGCGACAGCTTTTCTTTTGGGTTTAATAGGATCGTCCGGTGCAACTCATTGTTTGGAAGAAAATTTCTCATTCTAATTTCTTGGCTGCTGAAGACTTTCTCTCTCTCTAAGTGACGACCTCAACCTCCCACGTCTCCCTCCTCATTTACTCTTCCATCCTAACCCTAATCACACTTAATGGAGATTCTCTAGGGTTTTTAGCTTCTATATTGTTACATACCTATAAGTGAGTGTTCAAGATTGGCTAGCTAAGGTTCAAGTCTACAACAAGAGAAACTAGGGTTTCTAAATTATAGGGTTTCCCTATAAAAACCTAAGGTTTCCACCATTTCTTGGGGTTTTCACTTTACAAACCCTATTTGGTGAGTATTTCTTTATCCTTACTTGATTACTAAACTTCTTGTTAACAAATAAATGTTTACTTATGTGATTGTGATTCTTGTCCAAGGGATTGGGGTCATCTAATTGTTGGAATTTGGTTAATGCACCTAAGTATGCATACGTGTATTTCCTTCCATGTACAGAAGTGTTATGTATGTATATATACCCATATATATACTCATATCTATATATGTCCCCATATATATATATATATGTATATATATATATATATTTATATATATATACATAGACATATATACAATGCACACCTACATATATATGTGTATAACTACTCATACATACATGTAAGCATTGATATTATCGTGAATTGGGTGTTACATGTTATACATGGGGGTGTGTGGAACTTGTTATTGTGCTATAACTTGTGGAGATTTATTTATATGCCTTCTTTATCATGGTATGGGTCTTTGTTGTGTTTATCTCCGTGTGCACGAGGAGTTAGACCTTGCTGGGCTTATGTCCGGTTTGGGTAAGCCGTTGTGCGGCTACTAGCGAGTAGGCAATAGGGGACGTTGAGGTCCTTGAGGTGTAACTCGGCTAGTTCGGATATGCAATAAGGTCCCATAAGTCCTTGAGGTGTAACTCGACGAAGTAGGCACTAAAGGCATGGTACGAGATGGTTTGAGGTTGTGATGTCTTTATGGCATGGGAACTAGGACCGGGACTTGAGGTGCAATCCGATAACGTCGTGGGTGACTCTATTCCCGTGTTCTTGTCACCCCGATGGTAACGGGTCTCCCCCGTATTTTGTTGTTAAAAAATGTTTCTCGGTTATATAATTATGTTCAGATGGGAACGCTTAACGAGTTGATTTGTGATAATTTTAGATCACATGGAGCCGGTAACATTATTTTATGTATTTTGTCACAATTATATAAATGTGCAATTCATGTAATCTCACTAGACTTTTGTCTAACGCTTGATGTTGCATGTTTGTGGATTACAGGTTCCACTAGCGGTGTCTAGATCTTGTTGAGTTACCGACCATGCTAGGAGCTTGGAGGGTCGGGCTTTTGGGAACTCGAGATGAGAGACTTTTTGGAGATATAGTGACACCCGGATTAATCTAGCTTACTTTAATTCTAGATTAATAGGTTGTTGTGTATTATGTCTCAATACTCCTATGTTTAATCATTGTCCAAACTATCCCATTGCATTTAAAGGTTTTTAGGTGGCTCGTTTTATGAAGTTTAAATTTACCCATTTTCCGGAACTTCCCCCTATATTTATTGTTTAAATTTTTAGGGTGTTACAAAAATGAAAGTCTATGTTGGTGATCGATGACTTGAAATCTTTAAGGGTTTCTCTCTAGATCTTAGATCCCACACTCCCACAAGGTTTTACTTTACCACAAAGTTACCAAAATCACACCAATGGATGAAGGGTGTAAGGAGAAGAGTAAAAAATACATCATATCCTAGCTTGAAATTGAGCGAGAGAAAGATCTTACCACCACCAAATACTCTTGAATCTTCCAATAAACTTCCATACTCTTAGTCTATACTTGAAGAGCTCCAAAAAAAGAAGCCATGACAACTTGAATCAACAAAATTGGAGTTAGGATGCAAAAGTTATGAAGAAATGAAGAATGAGGCTAAAATCGGATTTTATGCAGTCTCGTACCCGTGTGAGATTGTGACATTGTCACAATCTCTTAGATTGTACCGAACATTGTTTTGGTCACAACTTATTCGTTTTAATTCGGACTTTGCTACAAAAAGAACCGTTTGACTCATATTTGAATTCCTCATCCAACAAGACTATAAACTATAGGATCTCAGCCCAAAATCCTATTTCCACTATTTCTCTTAAAAGATCGATTTCTACACTAACTTGAAATTGTATTTACCAAAAAATTACGAATGTTACACTTTCACCTCTCTATCTTGTACAAGGCCTGACTCGAATGGAGGAAACATAAATGGGATCGATTAAGGGGTTTAGATAGGCAAAAATCATCTTGAGGGAATTTGGACGCACACAAAGGACTGTTGGGGGAGACTCATGGTTGGGGAAAAGAGGACAAAAACAACAGCAAAAAAGATTGGGTTCGACTATGTAAAAGCAACAGCAAAAAAAGAGGACGATTTTTTAGGGCTCGCTAAGGGCGAACAATGGTTGCTTTGATAGCAGAAAAAGCAACAATCTTGGGTTCGATTAGGGATGTATGACAACAACAAAAGCTTCAAGAATACAGGTTGTCGTTGATATATTTTTTTTAGCAAACTCGGGCTATTTGGGGGTTTAGATAAAAGTGAGAGTATTTTGCATAGATAAAACCCTGGTGTTCTTAGAGGATTTCAAAAGTGAGAGCGTGATGGAGGATTTCAAATTTGAAATTTTGAGTTAGAACGGTGATTTTTTAATTATGATAAACTTGGTGTGAATTGAAAAGTGAAGTACTTGTGCAGAGTTTCAGGTGGATGGATGAAGAAAGGTTGTGTCCCTTTGTGTCTGTGTAAAGCAAAAGGCTTTCAACTTGTACATTATGCATATTATGTTTTTTTTGGGAAGGGTGTCCTAGGTTATGCCTAGACTAAGCCTTTGGCAAATTATGACTGTAAAACATCAGCTCTGATTAAACCTTAGTGGTCACAATTGTTGTGTACGCCTGGATTAGAACCTTGGGCAGATGAGATATTCTACCACATCCCCCAGGGCCGTAACCAGTACGCCACAACCCTTGTGGTTTAGTATGTTGTAATTAAGAGATTTTGGATTGTATATTATTGTATAAGGGCTTTGTAGGTTGTCTTTAAGAGTTTTTGTTAGAATGGATATTAATGTTGTAAAATAACCGTGGCATATATATATGGGACAAGTTCCATTAGGAACCCAAGAGACGTCCACAACGCAACATGTGTCATATTTGTCATAATTCTTCAACAATGTGTGATTCATGGCGCGTTATGCACGGTTTCGAGGTTCCTAAGGCCATGAGTACCACTACCCAATGAACCCACTTGCCACCTCAGCGCCACATCAACTTTTCTCTTTCCTACCCTCCTTACCCAAAAGTGGAGTACCGCTAACCCACTGAACCAACTGAACCCAATTGCCACCTCATTTTTTTTAATTCTTTTATTTATACATTTAATTATTTAACAAAATAAAAATATTTATATATTTTTTAATAAATAAAAATAAGATAAATAATAAAAATAAAAATTCATATCATTCATTAAAAAATTAAAAATTACAAAATATTAAAAATCTAGTCGTCGTCGTTGTTGGGAACTTGGATACGCCAAATATGTTCGACCAAATCCGACCAAAGGTTATTATGAGTGTCCCGGTTTTTGACTTCTCGAACATTTGTCGCGCGTTGTTCCTCACTGATTTGTGTTTCGATATCATCCGCTACAAGGTCGTTTTCATCGCCACCACAAATGGCATGGTCTTCGTCTTCGAGTATCATATTGTGTAATATGACACAAGCGTACATAATGTTTCCCAATCTTGTCGGATGCCATCCGCGTGCCGGGTTATGAAGTATATGCCAACGTTGTTTAAGCACGCCAAAAGCTCGTTCAACATCTTTATGTGCCGATTCTTGCACGGACTTAAACTTTTGTCGTTTAGGGTCATGTGGGCACGTAAATGATTTTACGAAAGTAGCCCATTCCGGATATATCCCATCCGCTAGATAATATCCGTGGTTGTAGATGACTTCATTCACCTCAAAAAGGGCACTCGGGTGCTTTTCCATCATATAGATCGTTGAAGATGGGTGACTGATTGAGAACATTGATGTCGTTGTTGGAACCGGCAACACCAAAGTATGCGTGCCAGATACATAGATCAAGGGAGGCCACTGCTTCTAGCATGATTGTCGGGTGCTCATGATCGCCTCTCATGAATTGACCTCTCCATGCTACCGGACAATTTGCCCATGCCCAATGAGTACAGTCTATGCTGCCGAGCATGCCGGGAAATCCGTGTTTAGCTTCATGCGCGGTGTACAACTTCTGAATATCAACATAAGTAGCCTTGCGTAAATATTTTTTACCATAGAGTTCAATAATACCTGTGCAGAATTTGTGCAGACAATCTCGTGACGTTTTGTCTCCCATCCTCAAGTACTCGTCAAGTGAGTCGGCAGCTACTCCATACACCAATTGCCGAATAACGGAAGTACACTTTTGTATCGGAGAAAAACCTTGTTTGTATCTGTCGTCCACCCGAAGTGTAAAATACGGATACTCTCCTTCTAAATCTTTAACTATTCGTTAGAATAGTTGCCTGCTCATCCTGAACCGCCGTCTAAACATATCCAGTGTATAAACCGGGTTGTTGCCAAAGTAGTCCCGCAAAAGTCGCTCGTTTGCAGTTACCCGACCTCTTTCTATGTTCCCGGCCCTCGGTTCCATTCGTGACGATGAGGCTGTGCTACCATAAATTAATTTTGCAGCTTCTCGAACCAACCCTACAAAAATTTCCCTTTGATGATGCAAGTACTCGTCGGTGTCTATGGATGATGATGATGCGGTCGATGAAGCGGGTTGTGGCGAATCCATATTGTCTAAAATTGAAGAAATAAATGGAAGAAAGTATAGAGTTTTTTGGTGTGAAAAAATAAGATGGTATAGGTTAATATATATAGTGTGTATAATTTAAAAAAAAATAATAATAAAATAGCCGTTGGTAAACGGTAATATTTAAAAAAAAAAAATCAACGGGTATCATCGGGTTCATGAACCCGCTCCCTACCCGCTAACCCGATTGCCACCTCGATCGAACCCGCTTGCGTACCCGAGGGCTTTACGGGTGGCCTAATCAATATTAGGTTCCTTATGGAATTTCCCTCGAAATATGGGTCCATACCTTATTTAATAGGGAAATTAATTAAAATACCCTAAGTCCAACTTCGTGTTACCAAAATACCCCAAATCTCTCCCAGTTTACAAAATACCCAAAGAATACCCCAAATCTCTCCCTTAAGTAAGCACACACATACATGTGATGCACACACACACACACACACATATATATATATATATATATATATATATATATATATATATGGTATATATATGGTTTTTAGGAAACTTTGGACACATTTAAATATATATATATGTGGTATATATAATTAACTTTTAGTGGGTTTATGTTCTCCTATATGAGAGCTTCGAAACGATATATAATGCGTCGAAAACGGAGTATGTGTGAATGAGATATCGATGCTCAAAGTTGAGTAAAAACCATGAAAT
Source organism: Saussurea involucrata (assembly GCA_033807775.1). NCBI lineage: Eukaryota > Viridiplantae > Streptophyta > Magnoliopsida > Asterales > Asteraceae > Saussurea > Saussurea involucrata. Next base: position 48,381,334 of record CM066317.1, on the reverse strand, counting down.
TAGCAAAAACCAATTTGGGTGTGGGAAGTTGTCCCACATAGGAAGGAGGAAGGAACTTTATTTGGTTTATAAGGAAAGAAGTGTGAGGAGTTGACAAGCTCCTTGCATGGTTTTATTCCAACACCTACCCGCGCGCAGGGGGGGTGCCGATTGACGATTTCGTAAGCTAAAATCGTCGAACTTGTGTGCGAGCGCGACCTGCGGACACGAATGCAGCTCCAAAATCTTGTGCTCACGCAGCTCGGTTTTGCTAAAATTTCTTTTTAACAGTTTGTATTTTTTTTTACTGAAAAAAGACACAAAAAACAGGGACCAAAAACGTAAATTTTTTTTGCCCTATCGCGGACAGGGGCTAAACTTGCCAACGCGGGCAAAGTTGGGGGGTTTCGCGGGGCTTTTGACCGAAACAGTTTGCCACGTGGGCCTGCGATCGCGGGGCCCATCGCGGATTTTTTGGGTGTTTTTGTAAACTGGGAGAGATTTGGGGTATTTTGGTAAGAGATGGTCAAACTTTGGGTATTTTAATTAATTTCCCTATTTAATAAATGAATTAAATAAAACATCATTAAATTAAACTGAAAAAGGCATGATTGTCACTTTGTGTATAGCATTATCTGTAACCGTTCCTAATAAATCGAGATATTGTTTTCTAAATTGATTACTAATAATCCCTAATAAATCGTTCATAAAAGTAAATCTAAGAGCATCCACAACAAGGATTTCATAACAATTTCATATGGATTGCAAATGTGACACGTAGGATTGCAAAATTAGAAATTGTAGTGGTTGTGAGTATGATTGCAAAATTAGAAATTGGTTTTGGTAATTTGCAAATGTCAAATCAGTACTTTTTGATGATGTGGCAGTGAATGATATATGAAATTGTAGGGAATAATTTCTAAATTAGAAATTGTTTTATGTCAAATCATGTTTTGTAGAGAGTATTTAATTGTAGTTTTGTAGAGAGTATTTAATTATAGTTATTTAATTAATAAAATATTTCATATTAAATTATAGTAAAGAGTATTTAATTGTAGTGTTGTTGTTATTTGATTAAAATATAGTTTTTTATGATGAGATGTCACATTTGCAATTGAGTGAAATTTCATTGTTGTGGGGTATAATTTCAAGATAATTACAAAGCTGATGTGGCTCTAATATGAGATGAAATTTCATATTGTTGTGGATGCTCTTACAATGGATCACGTGGAACTAAATTATATGCCAAGTTGATGATGACGTCACGGTCTATGTTTTAGTATAGGATTATTATTATTATTATTTATTTATTCAATAATTTAAATACCACCAATCATAATTTAAATAGGGAAATTAATTAAAATGCCACAAGTTTGACCTAACACTTACCAAAATGCCACAAATCTCTCCCAGTTTGCAAAAATGTCATTTTTTCCCGCAATGGGAGTCCGCGATCGCGGGCCCAGGGACCATTTTTGACACTTTTTGAAACTTGCAGGGACCATTTTTGAAAAATTCCATCCCGCGGTCGCGGGGGTTTTATTTTTGTGACTTTTCAATTGCAAGGGACCATTTTTGAAAAATTGAACCCGGTCAAGGTTGAAAAGTCCCGCGGCACATGCTTTTTATTGATTTTTAATTGTAATTTATACTTTCAACCCCTATACTTATTTACCTACTTTACTTTATACCTTTTACTTTCATAGTTTAAATTTTACATTTAACACATATAATCGTTTATTAACTATAATACGTTAAAAAAATACGTTTTAAATATAATTTTTTTACATTTCGAACGTATCGAAGAGACGATTATAATGGTGTAACTTGTTAAATTTAAAACATATTTTTTAACGTATTTTCGTTAATAAACGATTATATGTGTTAAATGTAAAATTTAAATTATGAAAGTAAAAGGTATAAAGTAAAATAAGTAAATAAGTATAGGGGTTGAAAGTGTAAATTTCAATTCGAAATTGTTATTTTGATTTCATATTTACACTTTAAACCCCTATACTTATTTACTAACTTTACTTTATACCTTTTACTTTCATAATTTAATTTTACATTTAACACATATATCGTTTATTAACTAAAATACGTTAAAAAACACGTTTTACTTTTAAAAAGTTACACCATTATAATCTGTAACACCTCGAATTTTCGTTGTATTATTTTTGGTGAATTATAATTATTAACTTTGGCAAGTGTATTATTTTTGGTGAATAGACAAGTGTTGATTTGTAATTTCTTGAATAAGAGTAGTAACCTCAAATATGGGATGATTTGTGGTAAACTCTTGGTAGTGATATTATGACTAGATGAATTAGTCATAATTATGGGAGTGGGGTAGATTCCCATTATTGAAGGGAGTGGTCGTACGGTAAGATGGGTGAAAACATGTTTGATTTATCTGTTGAGATTTTAACTGTTAAATTTTAATTTGATTTGAATATTCTCACTAGGCGAAAGCCTAATTGTTCAAGTTGAATTTTCTTACCAGGTACAAGCTCCAGAAAGTAAGCAGGGATGTGAGATGAGAACTTTTGGAAAGATTCAAACTTGGAGATGACAGATGATCTAGACATTCTTTTGATGTTTTGGGACATTATTTAAATAATTAACTATAAGAGTATGAATTTTAAATATAAAAAATATTTTTTATGTAGTGTATATGATATATATTAAAATATATAAATCCAAAAAAATTTAAGATTAGGCTCATTTCGAACGTATCGAAGAGACGATTATAATAGCGTAACTTGTTAAAATTAAAACGTATTTTTTAACGTATTATAGTTAATAAACGATTATATGTGTTAAATGTAAAATTAAAATTATGAAAGTAAAAGGTATAAAGTAAAGTAGGTAAATAAGTATAGGGGTTGAAAGTGTAAATTACAATTAAAAATCAATAAAAAGCATGTGTCGCGCGACTTTTCAACCGTGACCGCGGTTCAATTTTTCAAAAATGGTCCCTAGAATTTTTCAAAAATGGTCCCTTGCAATTGAAAAGTCACAAAAATAAAACTCCCGTGATGGGAGCCCGCGACTGCGGGATGGAATTTTTCAAAAATGGTCCCTGCAAGTTTCAAAAAGTGTCAAAAATGGTCCTTGGGCCCGCGATCGCGGGCTCCCATCGCGGGAAAAAATGGCATTTTTGCAAACTGGGAGAGATTTGTGGCATTTTGGTAAGTGTTGGTCAAACTTGTGGCATTTTAATTAATTTATTTTATTTAATTAATTTAATTTAATTAATTTTATTATAGTTATTTAATTAATAAAATATTTCATATTAAATTATAGTAAAAAGTATTCAATTATCAAAATACCTAAAGTTTGACCAACTGTTATCAAAATACCCAAAAAAAATTCCATTTTGCAAAAATACCCAAAATACCCGCGATGGATCCCGCGATCGCGGGCTAGGGCTGACGTGGCACATATTTTGGCCCCAAATGCCCCGCGAAACCCCTCAACTTTGGCCGCGGTGCACTTTTGGTCCCTGCCCGCGATCGCAGCCCGCGATGGACCAAAATTTTCACTTTTGGTCCCTGAAAATTTACACTTTTGGTCCCTGTACTTAGACGAATCTTGCATGCTTTTACTGTTTTTTTCCACAATTATTGTACTTTGAAGACCGATTTGTGGTTGAAATTCATTTGCATGTTTGAGATTTCATCCATAAATATCAGTAATATGCAATTCACAATTCACACTTGTTCTTGCTTTCTTTCTTGATTTCTCTCTTGCTTTCTTTCTTTGAATTGCTTTCTCTCTTCTCTCATTTCATCCACAAATGGCATCGTCATCAAACCCTAAGTCTACTCCTGAAAAAATGCCACCTCAAATCGAGGTCGCCATAGCAAAAAAGGAAAAGGAGATAGATGAACTAACAGAAGAGTGGAAAAAATGATGGACAGGAAGGCAGTCCATTTGAGAAAGATCGAAGAGGAAGACAGGGAGATCAAAAGGATGAAAGGGGATATAAAAGCTCGGGAGGCTCGTGTTCGTCGAGAACAAGAAGCAATTCACCATATTCTGCAAGACTTCGCAATTATTCAAGCGAAGGTAAACGAGAAGCAAGCTTGGATTGATGAAACTAAATCAATTTTTAAGTAGGTGGTGGTTATATTTTTTTTTGTTTTGTATTTTTTTTACTGTGTTGTTATTTGTATTTTTTTTACTGTGTTGTTGCTTTGTATTTTTTGTTGTTGTTAATTTCTCTGAAAAGTAGTTTTTAAGCCGCTGAACCACGGTTAGGTTGGATACATCATGCAAGGTCAAGTCAGAGGTTACCTCATTCGTGGGCCTACTCCTCTTGTAGAATATATGACAACCCTCAACTCATTTGCTAAAGTGTGTGCGGGTTGTGGTACACAATGGCCATACGTGGTTGCAAAAGCAGAAGCCGTTGAAGAAGGGTCAGAAAGATTGAAGATGAAGAGCTTGTTGGATGGAATACAAACTAGCTGTGTTATCAATGTTCATTTAGAAGCATATGTATGTGTGTGTATATATATAATATGAAATGGGGTTTTGACAAGTTGGTATCACTGGACTCATTTAAGAATTGTGAAAATGGGTATTTGACGAATGATGATTCATGTGTGTTTGGAGCTGAAGTGTTTTAAACACACATGAATCATCATTCGCCAAATACCCATTTTCACAATTCTTAAATGAGTCCAGTGATACCAACTTGTCAAAACCCCATTTATAAACAATTCTACCTTCTCCTATTGCCATTCACGATATCTATAAACACATTCAAATAATAATAATTTAAAACGATTTAATGAATTAGTTAATATATGATTATTATGTTAATGCGATAGGAGTGTAAAACAAAATTGAAAAAAAATATGAGATGTACCATAAATTAAATAATTAACTATAATGGTGTAATTTGTTAAAATTAAAACGTATCTAATATGAATATATAAGCAGACATGTGTACTCAGAGTTAACATTCACTGCCATGGATGCAAGAACAAGGTCAAGAAAATACTAAGAAAAATTGAAGGTCTCCTATTTTCTTTATGTGTGTAAATATATAATACGAATATATATATATATATATATATATATATATATATATATATCATTTACAAACTAGTTGTGTTATCAATGTTCATTTAGAAGCATATGTATGTGTGTATATATATCATTTACAAATCAGTGTTTAGATCAACAGTATCATAAGGGTTTGTTCCATATGGTTCAAGCTGTGACGGGCCCGGGGTGTGACTGACAGAATGTCTCCTTGGCACGGTTGAAGGGGCGGGATTTGGACACTCTCCACGAGTGTGTCCTACGCATTGGCACCGAGTACATCTTCGTTGTATCGAACTTTCACCACGTGATGGACGTCGGTCGTTCTTTCTCGGTCTCCCGGCCCTGTTCTTATCCAATAAAGGTGGATAGCATGGTGGAAGCGGGTCGGGTGGATACACCCATGCTGCAGGGGGTCCAGCTGGGTTTATTACCTCCACATATGTTTTCCGGTAATATTCGGACGTGAAGAAAGGTACAGCCAAGTCGCTGCAATCTGTACGACCCATATATGTTGCTGCAGCGATGGCATGGCCGCACGGTAACCCAGATTTATCCCATTCGCGACACGAACAAAGGTGGTCTTCCATATTCACAATCGCGTGAATATAGTCATCATGCACCTCGTACTTCCCATACCCGATTGCTCTTACCGGCCATGTCGCCGCACGACGCGCCCTGTATTGAACGATATTCTCCGTCGTTGGTGCGAGTCAATTTTGTATCTTAGCTCCTTTTAGGCGTCGAATTTGGTACCACTCTTGTTGAAAGGCCCGAAAGTAGTCCATAAGATTAACAATCGGACATCTACGCGCAAAACGGGAGAGTGCATTCACAGACTCTGCACTATTCGAGGTCAGAATGTCATACCGTTGTCCAGGAAAATGGGCCGCGGACCACCTCTCCGGTCCAGCATCGTCAAAGACTTTGGCTGCTTCCTTGACACTGTATCGTAGCATATTCATGTACTTGTTAAACTCCCGATCCGTATATGCTCTGCATGCCGCCCAATAGACATCCTTGTAGGTGGTAATACGTTTGTCCTTGGATTTGGCGTTCATCTCCAAATGTCGACAGCATATGGCGTGAGGGGCGTTTGGGTACATGGCAGAGATTGCAGCGCTTATGGAAGGAGCCCTGTCAGACATAAACACCAACCCTTGCGGGTCTCCGATAGCTTGTCTCAACATGGACAGAAACCATGTCCACTCGTCCCCGGTTTCGGACTTGCCTACGCCGAAAGCTACTGGAACGATGGAGTTATCCCCGTCCATGGCAACCGCCAGGAACATCATACCCAAGTAACGGCCCTTTAAATGGGCTGCGTCTATTATCAGGACACGACGTAGATTTTCCAGAAATGTGCGGATCTGCAAAAACATAGGTTAAAATGTTATAGTTTATAATGTGTAAATGTTATAGTTTATAATGTGTAAATGTTATAGTTTATAATGTGTAAACATATGACGTGTTAAAATACGTACCGCGGGTCCAAGGGCCACGAAGCACATCTCAAACCGTCCACGTGAATCGGTCCGTAGCTGCGTGACAGTACCAGGGTTCTGCATCTGCAAATTATATAAATATGTCGGGAGTCGTTCATACGACTCCTCGAACGTGCCTCTCACCATAAACAATGCATGGCAGCGCGCACGCCACGCTTGGTGGTAATCAATCGTGACGCCGAACTGCCGGTGAACGTCGTGGACGATGTCCTTTGGACGCAATGACCTGCTAACATCAAGAAATTTGTTTTTCAGGATCGCACCCAAAGTCTTTTTGCCGGCTTGTTTGTGGTGGGGATTAAGTTGCGTCCTCGTACAAGTGTGTACGTCGTGCAACTTTCTAATCATTATCGCCCCTCCTTTGGGACCCGTGTGAATCGCGTACAACCTCCACTCACACTTTTCTCTAGCACATTCAACTACGTATTTGATTTTGTCAGATGCCCGCACGCGACTTTGGAAACCCTCTTCCAAGAACTTGAGTCCGATCTGACTTGCTAAGAGATCCTTCGAATCGAATATCTGACCTGCTGTTAAACTTTCGCTACGAATATAAGGTGTAGTGATAGGGTTATTTTTATAACCCTATTTATAGCATTTTATTATAATTTTTATCTCCTATTAAGTCATTTTAGTTAATTTTAGTGTTTAATTTAGTAAATAAATATTTTGTACCTTAGCACGTCAAAATGGCATAAATATATGTATTTATAACAATTTTCTCATCCGATGTCGTCTATTTGTAGGGATGAGACGAATGCCGTTTTTGAAGTCTTTATATATATGGGAAGTGCTTAAAAGACGTAGTTGCACGAAGCGGAAAGAAACCGAGAGACTTCATATTTTGAAAGATGGCAAATTTTTGTCTACTTGGGCCGAAGAAATCGCAGCCACACATCCATCACCTGGGCCGATTTTTGGACAGCAACTCTTTGGGCTTGAATGATACACAATATGGACTAAGATGGTTTTTGTTGGACTGACTTTATGGAGGATTTTGGGGCCCAAGGCCTTTTTAAATTAGTATATATATGTATGTGTAGTATGCATAAGACATCCATCAGCTTCTCATTTCTCATTTAGAACACAATTGTGGTTGGTGGAAACCAATTATTGGTGTAGAGAGAGAGCCGAGACTCTCATCTTTGTTTCCATTTTGTGGCTTCGGCCACTGCAGTAGAGTGAATCGAATCCATAATCTCATTTAGGTTTGGTTCACATTTCACACCCAAGTGATCTCGTTGTAAGCTCGGGTTTGAATTCTCGTTTAATTTCAAAGTGTGTTTTTATTAATCTCGTGTCCTCGCTAATTTTACGGTTACCTTTTTATGCACTTTTGTTATCATCATCTTACGGTTTTTTAGTTAAGTTTATCATTTTTTAGTTTACTTTCGCAATTGTCAATTTAGTTTATGTTTCTCGCAGTTCCATCTTATAATTATCAATAGTATAATTTTCAATACATGTTAATTTCAAACACCTACTCTTATTCATTTTATATATTCTAAAATTACTGCCACAAATCAGAAGTCTGAATTAATCTCTTCGGATCCCCAACTAGCTTGGTTCATGATTTGTAGTAACGAAGAATTTATCGAAGTCGCAAGGGTTAACGCATTTTCATTGTTAAAAATTTTTTCACGTCTTATTAGCGAAATTTTAGATCTTTAATCGATATTAGAATTCCAAGTTTAGTTCTGAGTTTGTCACATTTTAAAACAAGATTTTCCATCACTTTAGTTTATAATTAATTTTCTTAAAACGTAATTTCCAAGTCTCAAGTTTTGTGTAATGAATTGTCCATCTCCATTATTTGCTTTCATAATTGTCGTAGTAGTTTTTAGTGCACGTAAAGTGATAATGGGCTAATTGTCTTAGCTTGGGGTATAAAGTGAAGTTGGGACCGGGCCCGATAAAAAGACGAAAATGTGTATCGTATGGTATGATTGTCCGAATTATTTAAATCAAAGTTATATTTTTAGGATGATTATAATTAGTCAATTGACAACTGGTTGATTATATGAAAGACTGTTAAAGTCACATAAAATATCGACTCTGAGATAAAAAGGAATACCGTCTCATCTCTAATCTAATTATCGGTCTAAAGGACCCAATGAATCTTTATACCCTGTGCTTCTTTAGAATTAAATTCCCATTAGTTGATACCCAAACTCTCAACAAAAAGATTACCTTCACATTCGCCATCTGAAGCCTGTTTTTATTTATTGGACTTTTAAAAGAAGAATTTTTCCAAGCTTCCCTGTGGGATCGATACTCGGTACTTTGTACCATTATTACTTGTTAAAGGCGATAATAAACTAAGATGTATACTTGCGTCATGGTTTATTTCTGACTGATATTGCTGATAATACTCTCTTTTTCAGGGTGTAGCCCAGTTCTCAACAAGTTTTTGGCGCCGTTGCCGGGGAAGCAAGCCAGAAGTTTTTCTTTTTAGTAAAATTTATAAAAACAAGTTTTTCTACCATCTTTTTAGAAAAGGAAAAAAAATATTATAGTGTATGCCAAGGTTACCTCACGGCGAACTTTTCGAATTTGATCCTGACATCGAAAGAACGTTCAAACAAAGAAGAAGAATTCAAAGAGCTAACACAGTCTTAAATTCTCCCGAAATGTCTGAACATTATTCTTCTGCGTCAGATGAAGAGGAGGAAAATCCCTTTGTCAATAATCATGGGCATCCTAATAATAATGGAGAAATACCAGAAAACCGGCCAGTTAATAATATTGATGATGAGGAACAAAATATTTTTCGGTTGGCTAATTATAAAGATGGCGGTATTATGTCATACGCTGTTCCTGTTTTAACTCAGTTACATTCAGGGATTTTAAAACCAACTTTACAAGCCCGCCACTTTGAATTAAAACCAATTATGTTTCATATGTTACAAACCAACGGCCAGTACGCTGGTTTGGCATCTGAGGATCCTCATTCTCACTTGCGGTCCTTCATGGAAATTACAGATTCGTTCAAACTTCCGGGTGTAGAAGACGATGCACTGAAATTAAAACTTTTTCCGTATTCTTTAAGAGACAGTGCAAGGTCTTGGTACAACTCAATGAAGCCCAATTCTATAGTTACATGGACCTAGATGGCTGAGAAATTTTTAAAAAAATATTTTCCACCCACGAGGAATGCTAAGTCCCGAAACGCAATCTGTACTTTTAAACAAATGGACGACGAAGCAGTTCCTGACGCATGGGATAGGTACAAGGAACTTTTGAGAAAATGCCCTCATCATGGCATTCCGTATTGCATTCAGTTAGAGACATTTTACAGTGGTTTAAATCTCACTGCAAAACAAATGCTCGACGCTACTGCAAACGGAGCTTTCACATCTTGTACCTATAATGAAGGATACGACATCCTTGAGAGGATTTCTAACAACAATGGTCAGTGGGCTGATCCACGTGCTGCACCACCAAGAAGGACAACAGGAGCACAAGATCCCGATGCTTATGCATTGATATCTACACAGTTGAGTGACATGGCATCTTTAATTAAAAATCTTAATGATGTGTCAGTAAATCCTATGGCACCACCTTCTGCTGTCCAATCTATTCAGTGCACATATTGTAGTGAGGGTCACAATTTTGAACATTGTCCAGAAAATCCTGAGCGTATTAATTACGTTGGTCATAATAATTACAACAACAACAACAACAAAGGAGGACCTTTTTCTCAAACATACAATCCTGAGTGGAGAAACCATCCAAACTTTTCATGGCACAGTCCAACTTTAAATCCACCACCACCAAAATTTCAGGGTCAAAACCAGCAGTTTCAGCACAGACCTCAAAATAACCAGCACGCAAATTCTCAAAACAACCAACATGTTTTTCAAAAGCCAAACCAGCAAGCTGAGTCATCTACTTCTTTGGAAGAAATGATGAAGGGATTTATGTCCCAAACTCAGGCTTCCATTAAGAACCTAGAGACCCAAATGGGTCAAATGGCTTTAGAAATGAGGAAACGTCCTCCCGGCTCTTTGCCAAGTGATACAGAGGTACCCCCAAGAGCCGGAAAAGAACATGTAAAAGCTGTAACTTTGAGAAGTGGTAAAGATTTACTGGACAACAAACCAAAAGATCTGAAAAACCCAGAAAAAGCAGAGCCAGAAAAGAAAAACACAGTTTTAGATTATACTCAGTCCAGTGGAACTATTGGGCCAAATAACACTGTTGGGTCCAATGATTCCACTGTGGTCCCAATTTTTCCACTATTAATCCCAGAAAAACCCAAGAAAGATCAGACAGTAACAAGCAAGCCTGTTGTGGATATGTCACAAGCTGGTGACAGTCTCAAAGTCCCTAGTGATAAGAAAATAGACAACACCCCACCAATCCCCACACCCACTCTTCAACAGACTACATCTCCTCCAAAGGTTCCTCTCTATATTCCTTATCCCCAGAGAATGAGGAATGAGAGAGAAAACCTGCAATTCAAAAAGTTTTTAGATGTTTTTAAATAACTGCATATCAACATACCTTTGGTTGAAGCCGTTGAACAAATGCCTAGCTATGCAAAGTTTTTAAAAGACATTTTAAGCAAAAAGAAAAAATTAAATGAGTATGAGACTGTAGCTCTGACTGAAGGGTGTAGTGCCATGTTGTCTAACAAACTTCCTCAAAAGATGAAAGACCCTGGTAGTTTTACTATCCCCTGTTCCATTGGAGGAAAAGAGGTAGGACAAGCCCTGTGTGACTTAGGTGCCAATGTAAATCTTATGCCTTTATCTGTTTTTAACACTTTAGGCATAGGTGAAGCTAGACCCACAACTGTTTCACTCTTGTTAGCAGATAAGTCCATAGCTTGGCCTAAGGGGAAGATTGAAGATGTCCTTGTCCAAGTTGACAAGTTTATTTTTCCTGCAGATTTTATCATCTTAGATTTTGAAGCTGACAAGGACATTCCCATCATCTTAGGAAGACCTTTCCTAGCCACAGGAAGAACTTTAATAGATGTCCAAAAAGGTGAACTCACCATGAGAGTTCAAGACCAACAGGTGACATTTAATGTTTTGGACTCCCTGAAATATCCTGAGGAGAAAGAGGAATGTTCAACCTTAAGTTTGATTGAATCTTGGTGTCAAGACAAAAGTCTTGGGGAAATATTAGGAATTGGAGACTCAGATAGTGATGAAGATATAATAGATTTTGAGGAATTAGAAGATGTTCAGGTAACCTCTGTTATTGAAGTTTTGGAAAATAAGGATAGGAAAACACTTGTCCCTTCTTTAGAATGTGCTCCAGATTTAGAGTTGAAACAACTTCCCTCCCACCTGAAATATGCCTTTTTAGGAGAACCAGGAAAGTTGCCAGTCATCATTTCATCTGCCTTAGAGTCTGAACAAGAGGAAAGATTGGTTAGCATGTTAAAACAACACACCAAGGCCATAGGATGGACCATAGCTGATCTGAAGGGCATAAGCCCTACCATTTGTCAACATAAAATCATTTTGGAAAATAAAGACTTTTCACCAGTTGAACCTCAAAGAAGACTAAATCCAATGATGAAAGAGGTTGTCAAAAAGGAAATTCTGAAATGGCTTGATGCTGGCATAATATATCCCATTGCCAGTAGCACATGTGTTAGCCCTGTGCAGTGTGTACCCAAGAAAGGAGGAGTTACCGTGGTAACCAATGATAAGAATGAGCTTATACCTACCAGAATAGTATCAGGTTGGAGGATATGTATGGACTATAGGAAGCTTAACAAAGCTACCCAAAAAGACCATTTTCCATTACCCTTTATTGACCAGATGCTAGACAGATTAGCAGGAAAAGAATTTTACTGTTTCTTAGATGGATACTCTGGGTACAATCAAATTGCCATTGCACCAGAAGATCAAGAGAAAACCACTTTCACTTGCCCGTATGGTACTTTTGCTTTTAGAAGAATGCCTTTTGGATTATGTAATGCACCTGCCACTTTCCAAAGATGTATGATGTCCATTTTCTCAGATATGCTTGAACAATCCATGGAAATTTTCATGGATGATTTTTCAGTTTACGGGACATCATACGATCTCTGTTTACAAAACCTTGAAAAAAGTCTTAAAAGATGTGAAGAAACAGATTTGGTTTTGAACTGGGAAAAATGCCACTTTATGGTTACAGAAGGCATTGTGTTAGGGCATCTCATTTCCAATAGAGGTATTGAGGTTGATAAGGCAAAATTGGAAGTAATTTCAAAATTGCCAGAACCAACCACTGTGAAAGGGATCAGAAGTTTTCTGGGACATGCAGGTTTTTACAGGAGGATTATAAAAGACTTTTCCAAAATATCTAAACCTCTCTGTTCACTATTACAACATGACCACGCTTTCAATTTTGATGAAGATTGTAAAGAGGCTTTTAAAATCCTGAAGGAAGCATTGGTCACTGCACCTGTAATAGTAACACCTGATTGGTCCATACCTTTTGAAATAATGACTGATGCAAGTGACTGGGCAGTAGGAGCTGTTTTAGGGCAGAAAAAGAATAAAATTTTCCATTCCATTTATTATGCCAGCAAAACCCTTAATGATGCCCAAATCAACTAAACCACCACTGAAAAAGAATTATTAGCTGTGGTTTTTGCTTTTGAAAAATTTAGATCTTATTTGATGGGTGCCAAGGTTATTGTGCATACTGATCATGCAGCCATCAAGTATCTCATTTCCAAAAAAGATGCAAAGCCTAGGCTAATAAGGTGGATCTTGTTGTTACAAGAATTTGATTTGGAAATCATTGACAGGAAGGGTATCAATAATCAAGTGGCCAACCACTTGTCGAGATTAGAAAAACAAGAAAATACCGCACACACTAGTGACATCTGTGAAGTTTTCCCAGATGAAAGGATTCTAGCTGTACAACACACTGAAACACCCTGGTTTGCAGATATAGTAAATTATTTGGCATGTGGTATTATCCCAAAGGAATTGAACAAACACCAAAGAAAGAAACTCATTTTTGATTCAAAGAAATTCCTTTGGGATGATCCTTTTCTATTCAAGATTTGTGCAGACCAGGTGATCAGAAGATGCATCCCCAAGGAAGAAGTAGCATCCGTGTTATATCATTGCCATACAGGACCTTGTGGAGGGCATTTTGGAGGAAGTAGGACAGCTGCAAAAGTACTGCAATCAGGTTTGTACTGGCCTACCTTGAACACTGATTCTCATAATTTTGCAAAAACATGCAATGAGTGCCAAAGAAGTGGAAATATCTCACAAAGGAATGAAATGCCTCTAAATGGAATTTTAGAAGTTGAATTATTTGATGTCTGGGGCATTGATTTTATGGGACCATTTCCACTTTCTAATAACCGCGCTTATATTTTGGTAGCTGTGGACTATGTGTCTAAATGGGTGGAAGCCATTGCTTGCCACTCTAATGATGCAAAAACAGTTATCAAATTTCTACAAAAGCACATCTTCACTAGATTTGGTACACCGCGTGCCTTAATTAGTGATGAGGGCACTCATTTCATAAACAACTTATTGGAAGAAGTTTTGGATAAATACAACATTCAGCATCGGGTGGCCACTGCATATCACCCGCAAACCAATGGTTTGGCTGAGTTGTCCAATAGGGAAATAAAAGGAACTTTAGCCAAGGTAGTCAAGCCACACCGAAAGGATTGGGCATCCAAGTTGGATGATGCCTTATGGGCCTACATGACTGCTTATAAAACCCCTATTGGTATGTCCCCATATAAGTTGGTTTTTGGAAAAGCATGTCACCTCCCAGTGGAATTAGAACACAAGGCCTATTGGGCCATCAAGGAACTTAACATGAGTCTAGGTGAAGCCGGAAAGAAAAGAACTCTTCAATTGTGTGAATTGGAGGAACATAGGAATCTGTCCTATGAAAATGCTAAGCTTTACAAAGAAAACACAAAAAGATGGCATGATAAAAAGATTCTTCCAAAAGAGTTCACTGCAGGTCAACAAGTTCTGTTGTTCAATTCCAGACTCAGGTTATTTCCCGGGAAACTTAACTCAAGATGGACAGGACCATTTCAGATCGCAAAGGTATACCCTTACTGAGTAATTGATTTAATTGACCATGAAAAAGGAACTACCTTTAAAGTAAACGGTCAAAGGGTAAAACCTTTTCTTGAGCCATATGTAATCTCACAACAACCTGTTGAGGTTGTTCATCTGTCTGAAGTTGTGCAGTGAAAAGCCCTGGGAATCAATTTCCAAGAAAATGGTAAATAAGTTTGAAAAAGAAAAGAAAAATTATTATATATATTTATATCTATAAAATAAATAAAAAACATAGATATGCATACATATCTATAATTTTATTTTTTCAGTAAAAAAAAAAAAAAGAGAGAGAGAGTACCACGATAATTTAAAATTGGCCTAAATTGAGTTTTTGTTAACTAAGAATGCATTTAAACTCATTTACTTAGCATACAACTACACTTGTTAAATTTGAATTAAACATAGGTTGTTAATATAAAAATCAGTATCTTAAAAAAAAATATATATATATATATATAATAATAATAATAATAATAAAAAATTAATTAAAAATATATATATATAATAATAATAATAATAATAATAATAATAAATATATATATATACGTATGTACGATAATAAATAAAATATATATGTATATATATATCTATATTCTAATTAATACTTACATAACAATAAAATAAAATAAAAATAATAAAAAAAAGAAGAAGAAAGAAAGCATAAAGCATGTGCAATGTTAAATGCAGCTCATTAATGCTACTGCTATGTCATTTAATGCAACTGCTATGTTCTCTCCTCTGTCTCTCTCACCCTCCTCGTTGTTGTATTATTATTATTATTTTTCTTTCTTCTCTCATTATCTCCTCTATCTCTCACGTTTCTCTATCTCATTCTCTTCTCAATCTCTCTCACGCTCCTCTATCTCTCAAGTGGTAGCCAGCAGCAAACATCATCACCACCGCCGACTACCATTTCACCATCATCAACACCGTTGGCCGCCATTTCATCGCCGACCATCTCAGTTTCTTATTTTCTGTCTCTACAAGTACCAAGACGACCTTCACCCCTTCACCCCCTTCGTTTTCTCCGGTATAAAACCCACCCAAGAGCCACCATGAACCATCACTTTTCACTAAGAGAAAACCCTTATCAGAATCCATACCGATGGCCGATCCGACACCCCCTGCTCACTCAACCTTCGCCGGAGCTTCGTCGTCGACAACCACACGACCACGGCACTCATCGCTCCTCACGCTCGCACAAATAGCCGAAACCCTATACTATTCTCCTACGGCGGCGATGCAGTTCAGGCAACAAACCACCATCATCGGACCATCAACTGCTATGTCTATGACCCACCTGCAGCAAAACCCCAGCTTGAACCTCTCATTAGGTGAACCCTCCAGCTTCACTTCGTATCAACCAATCGATCAAACATATGTCGCGACCAACGAGTACCTGCAACGATTTGGGCGACAATCGACGATTCCACAACCTTTGGTATACCCGCCAGGTTTCAATCGACCCTTTTCTTCACTAAATACATCGCAAGTGCGACCACCGTCAACACTTTCGTGTGCGGTGGTCCTGAACTCGTTCGGGCAGCCCATTCTCGAAAAAAACCTCGGCGTTCAGGCCATACATCAGTCCCTCAGAACGAAACCCACGTCATCCACCAGTGACTTCGACTTCGGTTCGGGTAACTCACTGTCAAAACCCACCTCCTTACAATGATCCGATGTATGACCCGAATGTTCCTAGGTATACACCACAGCCGAACCCACAACCTGCGAAAAGACTACGAATTGAAGAACCAGTGATCAAAGATGTTCAAGAGAGCACTCAAAACATTGGCACTTCGGCTCTAAAATCCGCTGATCAGGCACTAAAAGGGAAGGAAAAAGTGGGTAACTTCTCACAAACTCATTTATCTCGTTTGGAATTATTTAGTTGTCATGAAGCATGTGCACGTTTTGAATCTTTTAAACATAAGATAGGACAAACAACTAAAGGATTTCAGCATCTTGTTTTGTTAAAATACCCTCAGTTTGTACACCAAATTGAAAAGCTAGGATGGAAGTCTTTGTGTGAAGTCCCGAGACCGTATAATGTTGACTGGGTACGGGACTTCTACACCGAATTATCAGTAACGAATGGAATAAAAATCAAAGTACGACAAACAACGGTTTGTTTCTCAGCTGAAATAATAAATGAATTGTTGGGATTGAAATACACTTCAGACGAATCTGAATTCATAAGACTCACAGACAATGCTACAGAAGCTGACTTCGAGGCTATTCTAAAAAGAATAGCACATACCGGGTCAGAATGGTCGCACACAGTGTAAAACCAGATAGACGAGTCGCCTCGCGAATGCACAGTCGCACACAGTGTAAAACCAGATAGACATTCGAATATAAGATTCTATCCTACAACGGTTGGACTCAAACAAGAGCTGCGCAATAGAACTAAATCCGACATTCTAAGGCTATTTGGTTCCTACCGCACACAACCTATAGTGCATTCACTTAACAACTTATCAAGGCTAGCATGAACTCCTATTAGCAAACAACAAACATGCAGTACAGTGTAATAAGCACCAAACAATCCAGCACACATACTGTAAAGCCCGTATCCCGGTATATAATTTCTTTGTATTTTATTCTTTTAAAAGCTGTTAGTTTTAACGTGGTTTCCGTTAACGGGGTTAGACGTTTTAGGTCTAACTATTAAATATGTCAAATTTTGGTAGTTGCGTGAAGGAATTAAGTTGAGGGGCCTTTTGTGTCAAGGGCCAAAACATGCTTTGGTCTTGGCCCATGCAATCCATAACTGAAGATATGTTTTTTTTTGTTTTTGTTTTGGTGGGTTGTCGTGATTTAGGAAACATGGGAAGAGGAGAGTGAAATAACCCTAAGCTACCCCCCCTTCCCTTCTCGTTTTCTCTCATGTGAACGGCCCTAGCTTCTTCTCCTTCTTTTGGTTGCCGCCGTGAAACCCCCACCACCACACCAGCGCCGCTGCTGGTGTTGGCCGGAGTGAAGCCGAGAGAGAGAGATCAGCGAGAGGGAGAGATCAGCAGAGAGAGAGAGACGATCGGAAGGGGTCGAGTTGTCGTCGTGGTCTCGTTGTCATCGCCAAGGTAAGGTTCCGTTCTTCCATTCTTTTCATTCTTTGTCGTCGGCGACCACCGCTGTCGGAGATGGCAGTGGGTGGTGTCGGGTGTTGTTCAGTTTTCGTTAACCCGTAATAGCTAAACCCTAACCCGAAACCTTAATCACGTTACCGTTTATAAAATCGTTATTTTATGAAAATTAAAGTGTGCTGTCCAGTTTTCATGTAACCATAACTTTTCCGTTGTAACTCCGTTTGAGCCGAAACTGGCGCCCATGGTTCAAGTTCAGGGTCGGGCACGTTTTCCATGTTTTAGCGGAAAACTGGTTCGGTCTCTAGCTGGGCGAAAAAGTGGTCGCAAGTTCGATGTTTCGTCATTTTATGTAAAAATTAGTTTTCTGTCCAGTTCGTATTTCGGCCATAACTTTCTCGTCGTAACTCGGTTTGAGGCGATTCTGGTGTCCACGGTTCACATTCTGTGTCGGGCACGTTTTTCGTGTTTTAGCGAAAGGCTGGTTCGGCCCCTAGCTAGGCGTAAAACTTCTGTTTTTACAGCAGGTCGGTAAACCGACAGTGTTGTAATCTGCCACTGTTTTGTCATGGTCATAACTTTCTGCTCGTAACTCGGTTTGGGGTGAAATCGGTGTCAAAAGTTCCCTTTTTGAGTCTAGAAACTTTTCTGTGTTTTGTGAAAAACCCAGTTCGGGACGTAGCATGGGTCGATTTGTCGTTTTATACTGAAAGGTGCTGAATTTCGCTGTTCCGGAAACTGTTTTTGTAAAATCCGTAGTAAATTGTAGAAAAATCGTTAGGAGGCGTATAATATGTCCTTGGAACCCTAACTCAGAGTACTTTCTGGTCATGATATAATATTGGGAATTTTCTGGGTTTAAAGGGGTCGAAACAGGTCCCGAACAGACCTGTTTTGGGTGAACGGAATTTAGTTTTAGTGACGGTTTAAGCGTGTGTCGTGTCATAGGGTCCGGGTCTCGTATTGACACGTTTTAACATGCATCTAGGTGCTGGGAAGTGACCGTAATTGTGAAGCTTGAATTGTGTTATTAAGCTGGGCGCGCATTCGAGGTGAGTTCTCTCACTGTGTAGTTAGGGGTTGTATGCATGTCATAATAGTTTGTATGTACTATTGTCTTTGTGGTGTGAACTAGTTGTTTGTGGGGTGTAATATTTGATTGGTTTGAATGCTTGGTATAAATGTGTTACATTACAATTTGGTGGGACCGAGGCCTCGATGGTACTGAGGTGTTGGTTACATTACAATTCGGTGAGACCGAGGCCTCGATGGTACTGAGGTGTTGGTTACATGACAATTCGGTGGGACCGAGGCCTCGATGGTACTGAGGTGTTGGATACATTACAATTCGGTGGGACCGAGGGCACGATAAACGCTTGGTAGCCAAGTGCGGAGCGGATAACTGCTGAAAGCATCTAAGTAGTAAGCCCACCCCAAGATGAGTGCTCTCCTATTCCGACTTCCCCAGAGCCTCCGGTAGCACAGCCGAGACAGCGACGGGTTCTCTGCCCCTGCGGGGATGGAGCGACAGAAGTTTTGAGAATTCAAGAGAAGGTCACGGCGAGACGAGCCGTTTATCATTACGATAGGTGTCAAGTGGAAGTGCAGTGATGTATGCAGCTGAGGCATCCTAACAGACCGGTAGACTTGAACCTTGTTCCTACATGACCCGATCAATTCGATCGGGCACTCGCCATCTATTTTCATTGTTCAACTCTTTAACAACACGAAAAAACCATTGTTCAACTCTTTGACAACATGAAAAACCAAAAGCTCTGCCCTTGAGGTGTTGGATACATTACAATTCGGTGGGACCGAGGCCTCGATGGTACTGAGGTGTTGGATACATTACAATTCGGTGGGACCGAGGGTCCGATGGGACCGAGGTGTTGGATACATAATTACTTGTAGATGTTTACTCGTTTTACGTATCTGTGGAGTTGTTGCTTATGTGCGGATAGGGGTGATGTGTATATAATTCCTATCTGCGCATGTGTTGGAATTCACTAAGCTTCGTGCTTACCCTTTCCCAATAAACTGTGGTTTCAGGTACGGGCGGCTCCAAGGCGTGACGAGTACACACTGGCGCGCGGGAAGAGCTGGTTGCTTCATGATTTTAATAATTAAACATTTATTCCGTCGGTTTTATTTTATAACGATATTAATTATGTGTTTGTAAACGAAACGTTGGGATCATTTAATGAGTTGTTATCAATGAAATGCTTATTTTAAAATTTTAAATTTGCTTGTAATTTTTGGGACGTTACAACTTGGTATCAGAGCACAGCTTGAGTGAATCAAACACACCTCGGTGTGTTTGGTCTCAAGTTGCGGCTGGAAAATTTTCAATTTCCTTATTAAACCTTTTGGGGAATAAAAGTAAAGGGTAAAAACCCGTTCGAGGAACGGTGATCGAGGGCGCAGTGTGTACAGTCAGCCGGAGCCGAAGAGAAAGGTACAATGCTTAGTGTTTTATTGCTTTCTAAATCATAGAGTATGCATGCTAGATTGCCTATTGTGGACACTATGCTGTATGTTGAACTACTTGCTATTAAGAATTTATGCTAACTATGATAGGTTACTAAGTGGATGCCCTCTAGGTTGTATGCAGTAAGAGATTTATAGCCTTAGAATATTCGATTTAGTTCTATTGCGCAGCTCTTGTTTGAGTCCAACCGTTCTAGGATAGAGTCTTGTATTCGACTGTCTATTTATTTCGCACTGCATAAAATCGGGTATTCGCGAGGTCACTCGTCATAATTAGTAGGGATTCAGTAGTAGCAAGGGTAGTGGGATAAGAGGAAATTCCTAGGGAGCTAGGAAGGGTGGATGTATATATATATGCTGGTGCAGGCATATGGTTAATTATATATGTAATTGTTGTTGTATGATCGGGGTGACCGATGGTTTATTAAGTATACAATCGTGGCTGTCTAATCGGGGAGACCGATGGTTTTATATATACAGTTGTTGTATGAGTGGCCTGTTTAGAATATGTTCTTGAACTGGCATGTGTGGATTAATTATATTATGTGTATAGTTTCGGCGAGAAACTACTTGGACCCTCGGGATGGGACTCGGAACGGGCAATGATAGGCGTGGATGGTAGTAGTAGAGCTCCTACTACCGGAAGCACAGGATCAATGCTCGAGTCGGGGAAGTCACGAGGAATCCAAGGAGTTGGGCGCGAGTGTTGTTAGTGTGCGTTGTTATGTGCTAATAACGCGTTGTATTATCTACCCTGAATAGCCGTCACGAGGAGAGACAAATATAGTAGATCCACTGGTACATGTGTGTACTTGACTTGCTTTGATGGGATGATCGTTGGGGTAGTGTCGAAGGCTCTAAACTGGCAGTCGTTGGAATAGAAAGACGATTATAGTATTAGTCACTTGGAGTGACGATAAGGATGATATTTGTTGTAAGCAGATCTTTTCGAACCAAGATGGAAGATTGTGCTAGAGTCATAGGCTTATAGAGCCGACTTTGATTTGAGGAAAAATCGTAGGGATTATTTGACGTAATTTTCCATCTCGCCCTAAGAGGCTTAAATGTCCGGAGGACGATAGTGGATTGGAAAGGTAGAGAGGAGCATGAGTCGAGACGTTGAATGTCGACTGAGTCGTGCACAGAGTTTATTTTGAAAATAGGATTGCATTAACTAATCCTTGTGTTTCCAATCCTTATATGGATTGTGTTTTGAAACTTTGGGAAATGTTTAGCACGCACACAAGATTTTGAAATATGGTTTTGAAAGTGTATGAAATCGTTTTATCTCGGGAGTGCAAACTTTGTTAGAATTTGTCTCATTTTCGTTATTTTTTCAACGGTTCTTTCGGGTACGATGTTATCCGTGTTTTGTGGTGGTTAAGATGTTGGGTAAGTGACTACGGTTTGAGACTCTAACATTGGAACTCCTCCACATGTGTTAGAGTTGAGACGAAAAGTTGCATTCCACGATGTCTGTATAAAGGCTATTTTGGTGATTTGTTTAAAATAAGTTTGGAATACCGGTGTCGCTTAACTTTTCGTTCGAGAGTTTGTATTACTAAGTGTTTTATTGCAAATAGTTCAGTGTGTGGATTGATTCATGCGTGACATAAGTGATGCATGGAGGAATTTTGGTAACATCTCATAAGGAGTTGTTTAGTGCGCTTTTTAGTCAGCTAAAGGTTTCATTGACATTTCCATGAAAATGCGATTTATCGACTTAGGGGTATGCATACTGGGGTAACCTTTGTTCTCGGCATTTTGATGAACAAGTCGTGCATGAAAATGCTTTAGTTCCTTTTTGTCGAAGTGAAAGACCATTTGATCCAATGAGTGTTTTAATGTTGTAAACATCATGCATACGATTTCAATGTGTTATATTTTGGAAATATAAATGCGTAGATTTTTGACACTCGGTTAATTTAGAATTACCGTTCATTTTTTTTTTGGGAAATTAAAAACTTTTGCTTTGGAGGAAACGAGTATTTTGAGCATTTTCGATAAATACATTTTTTTTAAACTATAATGTTTTGACATTATATGTCCCAAGTACGAAACTTGAGGAAGTGTTACAAGCTTGCATGCCTGCCCCCAGTTTGAAATTTTACGAGGTTTTTAGTCGATATTTCCAATTATTAGAAGCGGACTGGTTTCTGTCTTCAAGTTTGCAACTTACACGAGACAATTGTGTTTTAACAAAAATATATTTGTAAACCGTGTCATCGTTTTGGATGACTAACTGACGCACGTAAAAATTTGTTGGTGGACCCTGTGCCACGTCATTTATGATTAAAAAGGAGGAATTTTTGAATCAAATGTCGTGAAACTTATTTTGAATTATGTGCACACTTTTGTCGGACCTTGTCTAAGGTCAAGCGGTTACCTTAAGTGCATGTCATGAGTCAATCCATACTGGAATCGAGGCGGTTCATTTTTATTTCTTACGTTTTGCTTTTGTGTGAGTAAACTGAGCTGCAATGGGACGATTTTCAACATGATTTTCCTATATGGGACGAGCGTGTCCAGTTTTGCGTAACTATCGATCTGGTAATAGTAGTTTTATTATATACGATCTTTTTGGGATGAAAATCCTGATGTTGAAAATATTTGGTAAATGATTTTGTGAACCATTTGGGGGAAATGTGCTTGTAAGTGTCATTTCGAGAATTTTAAGGGTGTGAGTCCTTTTGGAAAACTCTTTTGTTTAACCCGTGTTGAGTCTGGGACTAAGGTTGATTTCAGAGTATTGCTTGCTTAAACTTTGTTTAAACGCATTTTCCGACCTATGGGTCTAGCAAGCGTGGAGCATTTTGCTCGGTTTTGACTTGGAGTTAGTCATGGGCCAATTGCCCGGTTTTAATGGCTCGATGTGGAGTCTAGTTGATGAGTTGTTTTTGTCGCACCGCTTGGCATTCTTGGCACGTTGAGTGTTTACATGTTTGGGTGAGTGAGTCAATCCGGAATAGGCATGTTGTTGATAGGCTGTTTGCTTTGGATCCTTAGACACGTTAGTCAGTCGTTGGTAATGGTCGGTTGGGTATCTCGGGGGGGACCCCGATATTCATGTGTTTTAATCTAGACTTTCCAGTAGGTACTAGGAGGATATAGTTGTGGGCACTTACCTGGGAGGTAGTTCCGGTGTGCTGGGTCTTGAGGCGTTACCTGGGAGGTAGACGTCAAGGTGTATCCTCGATACGGTGTGACTTGGCTTCGTAGAGCAAGTGTGGATGATAAGTAGACGGTGGAAGGTAGATATTCCACGCGCGTTATGGGATTGGTGCCCTTTGTTATTTAGAGAATAAATGCGCATCAACCATTTTGAGGTAGGTGGTATATTTAGGTGTCGACTTTTGGGCTTGAGGTCAAACACCTTTAGTATAATCGGAGAGTTGTAGCCGATTTTAAGATAATCTTGGTGACGGTAGTAGTAACCCTGAATTGATCACTTGTGATGGATGGTTATGGTGGAATGACCTATGTGTGTGTTAGTTGATTTGGTTGTGGGGGATATCTATTTGCGTTAGTGTCTAGGATTATACCACGCTTATGTGATTCATTGTAATCGGTTGGACCGATGTTCGGCGGGTGGCCGATGTTTGTTATTGTAATCGGTTGGACCGATGTTCGGCAGGGGGTCGATGTTTTGTTAATATAATTTATTGAAAATCTTTGGAGCCTATTAGAATTCGTAGAAGTTAATCGTCAATTAACGATAGGAGGGATCGTAATTGAGTATCCTGTAGGGTATGCTGGTGAGCAGCTTTAGAATGGTTAGAGTTTGAAAGTGGATTGAGTTTGGGATATCATCAAATGCCAGAGAGTTATTAGGAGCTGTTTGCGGACGTAGACTTCGGGGACGAAGTCTAATCCAAGTGGGGGAGAGTTGTAAAGCCCGTATCCCGGTATATAATTTCTTTGTATTTTATTCTTTTAAAAGCTGTTAGTTTTAACGTGATTTCCGTTAACGGGGTTAGACGTTTTAGGTCTAATTATTAAATATGTCAAATTTTGGTAGTTGCGTGAAGGAATTAAGTTGAGGGGCCTTTTGTGTCAAGGGCCAAAACATGCTTTGGTCTTGGCCCATGCAATCCATAACTGAAGATATGTTTTTTTTTTGTTTTTGTTTTGGTGGGTTGTCGTGGTTTAGGAAACATGGGAAGAGGAGAGTGAAATAACCCTAAGCTACCCCCCCTTCCCTTCTCGTTTTCTCTCACGTGAACGACCCTAGCTTCTTCTCCTTCTTTTGGTTGCCGCCGTGAAACCCCCACCACCACACCAGCGCCGCTGCTGGTGTTGGCCGGAGTGAAGCCGAGAGAGAGAGATCAGCGAGAGGGAGAGATCAGCAGAGAGAGAGAGACGATCGGAAGGGGTCGAGTTGTCGTCGTGGTCTCGTTGTCATCGCCAAGGTAAGGTTCCGTTCTTCCATTCTTTTCATTCTTTGTCGTCGCCGCCGCCGGCGACCACCGCTGCCGGAGATGGCAGTGGGTGGTATCGGGTGTTGTTCAGTTTTCGTTAACCCGTAATAGCTAAACCCTAACCCGAAACCTTAATCACGTTACCGTTTATAAAATCGTTATTTTATGAAAATTAAAGTGTGCTGTCCAGTTTTCATGTAACCATAACTTTTTCGTTGTAACTCCGTTTGAGCCGAAACTGGCGCCCATGGTTCAAGTTCAGGGTCGGGCACGTTTTCCATGTTTTAGCGGAAAACTGGTTCGGTCTCTAGCTGGGCGAAAAAGTGGTCGCAAGTTCGATGTTTCGTCATTTTATGTAAAAATTAGTTTTCTGTCCAGTTCGTATTTCGGCCATAACTTTCTCGTCGTAACTCGGTTTGAGGCGATTCTGGTGTCCACGGTTCACATTCTGTGTCGGGCACGTTTTTCGTGTTTTAGCGAAAGGCTGGTTCGGCCCCTAGCTAGGCGTAAAACTTCTGTTTTTACAGCAGGTCGGTAAACCGACAGTGTTGTAATCTGCCACTGTTTTGTCATGGTCATAACTTTCTGCTCGTAACTCGGTTTGGGGTGAAATCGGTGTCAAAAGTTCCCTTTTTGAGTCTAGAAACTTTTCTGTGTTTTGTGAAAAACCCAGTTCGGGACGTAGCATGGGTCGATTTGTCGTTTTATACTGAAAGGTGCTGAATTTCGCTGTTCCGGAAACTGTTTTTGTAAAATCCGTAGTAAATTGTAGAAAAATCGTTAGGAGGCGTATAATATGTCCTTGGAACCCTAACTCAGAGTACTTTCTGGTCATGATATAACATTGGGAATTTTCTGGGTTTAAAGGGGTCGAAACAGGTCCCGAACAGACCTGTTTTGGGTGAACGGAATTTAGTTTTAGTGACGGTTTAAGCGTGTGTCGTGTCATAGGGTCCGGGTCTCGTATTGACACGTTTTAACATGCATCTAGGTGCTGGGAAGTGACCGTAATTGTGAAGCTTGAATTGTGTTATTAAGCTGGGCGCGCATTCGAGGTGAGTTCTCTCACTGTGTAGTTAGGGGTTGTATGCATGTCATAATAGTTTGTATGTACTATTGTCTTTGTGGTGTGAACTAGTTGTTTGTGGGGTGTAATATTTGATTGGTTTGAATGCTTGGTATAAATGTGTTACATTACAATTTGGTGGGACCGAGGCCTCGATGGTACTGAGGTGTTGGTTACATTACAATTCGGTGAGACCGAGGCCTCGATGGTACTGAGGTGTTGGTTACATGACAATTCGGTGGGACCGAGGCCTCGATGGCACTGAGGTGTTGGATACATTACAATTCGGTGGGACCGAGGCCTCGATGGTACTGAGGTGTTGGATACATTACAATTCGGTGGGACCGAGGCCTCGATGGTACTGAGGTGTTGGATACATTACAATTCGGTGGGACCGAGGGTCCGATGGGACCGAGGTGTTGGATACATAATTACTTGTAGATGTTTACTCGTTTTACGTATCTGTGGAGTTGTTGCTTATGTGCGGATAAGGGTGATGTGTATATAATTCCTATCTGCGCATGTGTTGGAATTCACTAAGCTTCGTGCTTACCCTTTCCCAATAAACTGTGGTTTCAGGTACGGGCGGCTCCAAGGCGTGACGAGTACACACTGGCGCGCGGGAAGAGCTGGTTGCTTCATGATTTTAATAATTAAACATTTATTCCGCCGGTTTTATTTTATAACGATATTAATTATGTGTTTGTAAACGAAACGTTGGGATCATTTAATGAGTTGTTATCAATGAAATGCTTATTTTAAAATTTTAAATTTGCTTGTAATTTTTGGGACGTTACACATACTCCTATGTTCTAGAAAGCAATCTAGCATACATACTCATATGTAAACTCTCTTCCCAGCTCACTAGGAATTTCATCTCATCCCACTACCCTTGCTACCACGGAATCCCTATTAGCCATAACGAGTTGCCTCGCGAATACCCAGTCGCATGCAGCGTGAATCAAATAGACATTCGAATACAAGATTCTATCCTAGAACGGTTGGACTCAAACAAGAGCTGCGCAATAGAACTAAATCAAATATTCTAAGGCTATATGATCCTTACTGCATACAACCTATAGGCCCTTCACTTAACAACCTACTATAACTAGTATTGATTCCTACTAGCAAGCAATCATCATACAGTACAGTGTAAACCACATAGGCAATCTAGCATGCATACCTTATGATCTAGAAAGCGATAAATACACTAAGTACTGTACCTTCCCACTTAGCGTCGGCTGACTGTACACACTGCGCCCTCAATCACCGTTTCCCAAACGGGTTTTCCTTTTTCTTTCATTCGAAAAGATTTTAGTAAAAGGATTTAAAATTTCATAGCCGCAACTTGAGACCAAACACACTGAGATGTGTCTGATTCACTCAAGCTGTGCTCTGATACCAAGTTGTAACGTCCCAAAAATTACAAGGAATTTAAGTTGTTTAAAAGTAATACATTTCATTACAATCAAACCATAAGTTAACAAATCCCATTACAATAAAAATAAACGTCGTTAATTAAAACCGTCAAATGAAATTTAAGCAGCGGAAAAGTTATATAATTAAATCCCCATTTAAAAAGTTAAACTTAAACAGCCTTCGCCTTGCGCCCGTGTGTACCGTCATGCCCGACTGCTACTCGCACCTGAAATCATAAGATATTGGGAAGGGGTAAGCACGAAGCTTAGTGGATTCCATCACATGCGCAGATAGGAATTATATACACATCACCCCTATCCGCACATAAGCAACAACATCACAGTTACATAAAACGAGTAAACATCTACAAGTAATTATGTATCCAACACCTCGGTCCCACCGAGTTGTAATGTAACACACTCGTCACACCGAGTTCCCACAACGTTTCCTTCCACTTCCTCGGTCCCACCGAGCCCTCGGTCCCACCGAGTTGTAATGTAACACACTCGTCACACCGAGTTCCCACAACGTTTCTTTCCACTTCCTCGGTCCCACCGAGCCCTCGATCCCACCGAGGTGTAATGTAAAACATTTATACTAAGCATTTAAACCAATCAAATATTACACACCACAAACAACTAGTTCACACCACAAAGACAGTAGTACATACAAACTACTATGACATGCATACAACCCCTAACTACACAGTGAGAGAACTCACCTTAAAGCAACGCGAGTATCCGCAACCGCAATCACAAGCCGGCCAACTTCACTCACCTTCTCCCACCTAATTACGTGTTAACAAATGTCAAAGTGACGCCCCAACCCAAAACCACGACTACTAAATTATAACATACACATTCCAGCTTTTACTCTAAACACACAGGTCTGTTCGGGACCTGTTTAACCCCTTATAAACTGATAAATCCAGAAATATTAATCCATAAACACAAATTCCCATGTCTTAGGGTTCCAGGGACATATCGCACGCGCTCTAACGATTTTTCTACAATTTATTATGGATTTTACAAAACCGGTTAGCTGCACAGCGAAAAACAGTACCTTTCGATACAAAACAGCAGTTTGACACTAGCTACGGTCCGAACTGGTTTTTCCGCAAAACATAAGAAACTTACTAGACTCAGAATGGGAACTTTTGGCACTGGTTTCATCCCAATCCGACATTCCTAGCAGAAGTTATACTCGATACAAAAACAGGGACAGAAACTGCAGTTTCACATAAAATGATAACACGGTATTTCGCTATGCGATTAACGGTTTTACGACTAGGATTAGCGGTTTTAGGGTTACGGCCAGAGGTGGTTTTAGGGTTTAGGCCACAGAACCACCCACTGCCACCTCCGGCAGTGGGGACATGGCGGCGGCGGCGGCGCTTACACACACGCACACACACACCACCCCACACCACCCTCACACCACCGTCTCTCTCTCTCTTGGCTGACCAAACGCGCACACACCCGAACGCGTATAACCACGACTGCCCCCGCACGGCCACCACAGCGGCGGCATACGGCGGTGGTTGCTTCGCTGGAAAAGAAAAAGGAAAAGGAGACGAGGACTTACCTTGCGACAAAAACGACGACGTTTTCTCTATTCCTCTCTCGCTCTCGCTCTCCTTCCTCGACTCCGGCGTAACTCCGGCGGCAGCAGCAGCGGCGAAGGTGCTCTGGCTTCTCACTCTTCGGTTTCTCTCTCCCTACCCTCGCCGGCGTCAATCTCTCTCCCTCTCTCGGTTCTTCTTTCCGGCCGGCGACAACAAGAACAACAACGTTATGTGGAGCCGTAGGGTTTCTATGCTTTGTTTCTATTCCTTTGATTTCCCCCCCCCCCACGCTACCAACATACTCAAAACCATGTGGACTGCGTTTTTTCTCCTGCATGGGCCGAAACCCATAAGGGTTTTTGGCCTTTGACACATTTAGCCCCTCAACTTACAACCCTCTCCCAGCTAACCAAAAATTCCGATACTTTAACGATTAGACCCAACTCGACTAACCACGTTAACGGAAACCACAATAAAACAAACTTGAAAGAAAAGAATTAATGCAAGAAATTACATACCGGGGTGTGGGCTTTACAAAATCTGACAAAAGCAGATACGTAGTTGAATGTGCCAGAGAAAAGTGTGAGTGGAGGTTGTACGCGATTCACACGGGTCCCAAAGGAGGGGCGATAATGATTAGAAAGTTGCACGACGTACACACTTGTACGAGGACGCAACTTAATCCTCACCACAAACAAGCCGGCAAAAAGACTTTGGGTGCGATGCTGAAAAACAAATTTCTTGATGTTAGCAGGTCATTGCGTCCAAAGGACATCGTCCACGATGTTCACCAGCAGTTCGGCGTCACGATTGATTACCACCAAGCTTGGCGTGCGCGATGCCATGCACTGTTTATGGTGAGAGGCACGTTCGAGGAGTCGTATGAACGACTCCCAACATATTTATATAATTTGCAGCTGCAGAACCCTGGTACTGTCACGCAGCTACGGACCGATTCACGTCGACGATTTGAGATGTGCTTCGTGGCCCTTGGACCCACTGTACGTATTTTAACACGTCATATGTTTACACATTATAAACTATAACATTTACAAAGGAAAACCACCTATGTTTTTGCAGATCCGCACATTTCTAGCAAATCTACGTCGTGTCCTGATAATAGACGCAACCCATTTAAAGGGCCGTTACTTGGGTATGATGTTCCTGGCGGTTGCCATGGACGGGGATAAATCCATCGTTCCAGTAGCTTTCGGCGTAGGCAAGTCTGAAACCGGGGACGAGTGGACTTGGTTTATGTCCATGTTGAGACAAACTATCGGAGACCCGCAAGGGTTGGTGTTTATGTCTGACAGGGCTCATTCCATAAGCGCCGCAATCTCTGCCATGTACCCAAACGCCCCTCACGCCATATGCTGTCGACATTTGGAGATGAGCGCCAAATCCAAGGACAAACGTATTACCACCTACAAGGATGTCTATTGGGCGGCATGCAGAGCATATACGGATCGGGAGTTTAACAAGTACATGAATATGCTACGATATAGTGCCGACGAAGCAGCCAAAGTCTTTGACGATGCTGGACCGGAGAGGTGGTCCGCGACCCATTTTCCTGGACAACGGTATGGCATTCTGACCTCGAATAGTGCAGAGTCTGTGAATGCACTCTCCCGTTTTGCGCGTAGATGTCCGATTGTTAATCTTATGGACTACTTTCGGGCCTTTCAACAAGAGTGGTACCAAATTCGACGCCTAAAAGGAGCTGAGATGCAAAATGCACTCACACCAACGGCGGAGAATATCGTTCAGTACAGGGCGCGTCGTGCGGCGACATGGCCGGTAAGAGCAATCGGGTATGGGAAGTACGAGGTGCATGATGACTATATTCACGCGATTGTGAATATG
The DNA here is from genome assembly GCA_033807775.1 of Saussurea involucrata. Lineage (NCBI taxonomy): Eukaryota > Viridiplantae > Streptophyta > Magnoliopsida > Asterales > Asteraceae > Saussurea > Saussurea involucrata. Next base: position 48,350,838 of record CM066317.1, on the reverse strand, counting down.
GAAGACCACTTTTGTTCGTGTCGCGAATGGGATAAATCTGGGTTACCTTGCGGCCATGCCATCGCTGCAGCAAGATATATGGGTCGTACAGATTGCAGCGACTTGGCTGTACCTTTCTTCACGTCCGAATATTACCGGAAAACATACGTGGAGGTAATAAACCCAGCTGGACCCCCTGCAGCATGGGTGTATCCACCCGACCCGCTTCCGCCATGCTATCCACCTCTAATGGATAAGAACAGAGCCGGGAGACCGAGAAAGAACGACCGACGTCCATCACGTGGTGAAAGTTCGATACAACGAAGATGTACTCGGTGCCAATGCGTAGGACACACTCGTGGAGAGTGTCCAAATCCCGCCCCTTCAACCGTGCCAAGGAGACATTTAGTCAGTCACACCCCGGGCCCGTCACAGCTTGAACCATATGGAACAAACACATATGATACTGTTGATCTGAACGCTGATTTGTAAAATATATATATATATATATATATATATATTCATATTATATATATACACACATACATATGCTTCTAAATGAACATTGATAACACAGCTAGTTTGTAAATGATATATATATTCATATTATATATACACACATACATATGCTTTTAAATGAACATTGATAACACAACTAGTTTGTAAATGATATATATATTCATATTATATATACACACATACATATGCTTTTAAATGAACATTGATAACACAGCTAGTTTGTATTCCATCCAACATGCTCTTCATCTTCAATCTTTCTGACCCTTCTTCAACGGCTTCTGCTTTTGCAACCACGTATGGCCATTGTGTACCACAACCCGGGCACACTTTAGCAAATGAGTTGAGGGTTGTCATATATTCTACAAGAGGAGTAGGCCCACGTGGATAGAGTACGGCTACCAAAATCTAGCATCATTAACAAACAAAACCCCATGTTTGTTTATCCGAATGAGGTAACCTCTGACTTGACCTTGCATGATGTATCCAACCTAACCGTGGTTCAGCGGCTTAAAAACTACTTTTCAGAGAAATTAACAACAACAAAAAAATACAAAACAACAACACAGTAAAAAAAATACAAACAACAACATAGTACAAAAAAATACAAAACAAAAAAAAAATACAAAACAACTAAAACAACCACCACCTACTTAAAAATTGATTTAGTTTCATCAATCCAAGCTTGCTTCTCGTTTACCTTCGATTGAATAATTGCGAAGTCTTGCAGAATATGGTGAATTGCTTCTTGTTCTCGACGAACACGAGCCTCCCGAGCTTTTATATCCCCTTTCATCCTTTTGATCTCCATGTCTTCCTCTTCGATCTTTCTCAAATGGACTGCCTTCCTGTCCATAATTTTTTTCCACTCTTCTGTTAGTTCATCTATCTCCTTTTCCTTTTTTGCTATGGCGACCTCGATTTGAGGTGGCATTTTTTCAGGAGTAGACTTAGGGTTTGATGACGATGCCATTTGTGGATGAAATGAGAGAAGAGAAATCAAGAGAGAAAGCAATTCAAAGAAAGAAAGCAAGAGAGAAATCAAGAAAGAATGTGAATTGCATATTACTGATATTTATGGATGAAATCTCAAACATGCAAATGAATTTCAACCTACAATAATTGTGGAAAAAAACAGTAAAAGCATGCAAGATTCGTTTAAGTACAGGGACCAAAAGTGTAAATTTTCAGGGGCCAAAACTGAAAATTTTTGTTCCATCGCGGGCCATCGCGGGCAGGGGCCAAATGTGCACCGCGGCCAAAGTTGAGGGGCTCCGCGGGGCATTTGTGGTCAAAGTTCGTGCCACGTCAGCCCTACCCCGCGATCGCAGGCTCCATCGCGGATATTTAGGGCATTTTGGTAAACTGAGAAATTTTTGTGGCATTTTAGCAACTCAATGTTGACTTTTGGCATTTTAATTAATTTCCCTTGTAAATAACATTACGATGCAATTTTGAAGGGTTGAATACGATATTTTGGAACTGAAATGGTGGTCCTGTCAGCTGAACAACTTCACCAACATCAACATTCATTCGCAAATCACAAGTCTGAATCCTTGCCAATCAATCTCCTTGCCACCTCCAATTTAATCAAAAATGGCGTCTAATTTCTGGAAATCAATCGGACTATCGGCCCACGCATTCCAGCTCATCCTCGAGGGCTTCACATTCATTCCCATTTCCCATTATCTAATAGCTTTTCTGTGTTTTCTCCTCATTCTCATCTACAATTTCTTAGAGTTCCATTTCGTTGAAGATGTTCTCACTCTCTTCCGAGGCACTCCGGTCTCTCTAATCTACAATCCTGCCTCTGAAATCTACCAAGGCGTCGCTTCCAAGTGTAACCTTCTTCATGGCAGGTTCACTTTTTCTCCTATGAAATTTCTTAACTAGTCTGTTTTGGATTTGGATAGAAGAAACAATCGTGTGTCGTGTTTGTTGCATGTTTTGTTTTTCACGGGGAAAACATGTCAATCTGCAAGCGGCAATGCAATTGTTATGTACGAAAGATGTGAATTGATCTCACACATAAGTATCTTATTAACTGGCGATATCAATAGATGTTGGATTTTATCTACTTACAGAGTAAATAAGTTCCATGTTTAATTGTTCTAGGAAGACATCTAAGTTCTCATGTGTTTGGAGTAGAAAGTGGCATGATCATTCCGTAGTGTTTATAAATGTCACCTAACACCATTGGTACTATTGTGAATTATTAGGTCATTAGAAGTTTGATCTGACTTGGGTATCTTTGGAAACCTAAACTTAGTTGTCAAAATGTAGCTTTGTTATGAAATCACCAAGGAGTATGAGTTTAGTTTTCTTCTTAGTTCATGTTGTCACTGAGAATTGAGGAGAGTAATTTAGTATGAGTGCCTCATTGAATAATGGGGTTGTTATTTAGTTTTAGTTTCGGGCTACTAATTTGGGACCTTGATTTGGGCTACTGGCTGACCGGTGGGATTCCTTCCACCAGATCAGCCAAATAATGCTAAGCCGTTGGGAGTACTAATTTTCCCTTATCAATTCATATAATAAACCCTCTTTCCACCAGGCAAATGATGTTGCCATAGCTTTTGTTTTGCTTAAACTAACACTTTTTGATGCGGGCCTTAGCGTGGAGGAGTGGGCCTTATTATTTTGGGAAGCCCATGATCGGGCTACCAAAGAGGGCCGCGCTTAAACAGCCGTAACTTGGGCTACGGGGCTCCGTTTCAGGCCCACGACCAGTCCATTCGAAGCCTAGAACGAGATGCACGCCATGGCTACTAGCCGAGTTTTGAACCCAAAAAACACTGTTTTACTATTGCTTTTTGGACCTTTTCGTGTTTTTACTCCCTTTTTGGCATTTTTGTTGGGCTTTTACTTTTAGCCCATAATCATTTTCAGGCCCGTTTTGTTTTGGGCCTCCTATTTATATGTTTCTCTTGTAATCTGGATGGACACACTTGATTTCATCCCAAATTCTGAGTTCTGTGACTTTTGAATTTGAAGCCTAGGTTCGGTATTCTTCGAATCAATGGATCCTAGAAGAGATTAGACGCGGATATTCCTAGCGAATCAATGTGTTTAGTCTGTTACTCGAATTACCGCTGCATCACTTTTCCTTATTTCCCCGCACATAGACATACCTTTATTATGAAAACAATTTATGTGGTGGTGCAATGGTGGAACATGGGTGTAAAGAAATGTTATATATTGTAGGCACATAATTATAGTTCTCATACATGTAAGCATGTTGTTGATTAAGTCAAAAGATTTACTTATTGAAGGGTGTTTAACCTTTTAGATGATAACAAATTTAATGGTGTAATGCCGAGAAGTGGAGTTAGAGAGTTCAGCTGATGAAGAATGGAGCCGGTTTTTCGACTATTTAGACCCGTAAGATTGATGAGACACCCTTAGAGCAAGCCTCTCATATGTTAATTTGAAATTAAAAAAGTTGCAAAAACAGAATGCTGGATTATTCATCTATTGCTTGTTAAATGTCTAAAAATGAGGGTCTTACTACAAAATTCAAAGTGAACTGCACCTGTTGTAACTGTTCTTGTTTGTGATACGAGTCTGTTATAGCGTATTCATAAACTTATGGTTTCTTTAAATTCAATAATTTATGAAATGTGAAGTAATATTTTGTTTCTTTTGGTGCTATTGCTTCTAAGGTACATGGCGACACCCTGGCTTTCAAGTCCTCATGTTCAAACAGCTTTTTTGAATTTCTTTGGGAGACCTCCTGCAGTAAATTATAGAAGGTACAACTTCTTGCTCATCTTTTGCTAGATACAGCTGAACCGATAACAATGCTGAAATGATCAAGAGTTTTTTTAAATTGTAGAAGCTCTGTGAAAAGTACCTTTTGATAACTGCTCATACGAACATTTAGATGACGTGAATTTACCATTTGAACCCTCAGAACCATTTGAACAAGATGCTGTTTGATTAAACTAAGAGATAGATGCTGAAAAATCTTGCTGCAACATGATGATATAATAAGATCGAGCTAACTAATATCCTGTAGTATTATCTAAGCCATCAATTCGCGAATGTTGATATGTGTTGCGTAGCAAAGGCTAAGGGTTTTTGCAGTTGTTATGTAAGCGTAAAATAATTGTTGAATAAACAATTTTTAATACACATAAGATATAAGTAATAAAACGAGAATAGTTATCTGACTAGGATATATACTTGGTGGAGGAAACACAAGACAAGAAGTTGAATATATAAGAAAACATAACTTTTTTTTAATGAAAATGAAAATCACACAGGTTCAGAGCAGAAAGAACAATTTCTGATTTGTATTTTATTTCGATTACAACATAAAAATTACAATGTATATTGATTAAACTGAAAATTATATGTGTAATTATTATACAGTAGGTACCAGTAATAAACCAAAGAAAAAGTAAACAAAATTTAACAGCGGTGGGCTAAATAGTAATCTGTACTTGGTCATTTGGCTCTAAATATTATAGTAATATACTAATATTACCAATGAATGAAATGTGATTTAATTTGCTTTTATAGTACAATGTCTTGGCAGACTTGCACTTTGAACAATCTTGTTTTTGCTCATCAGAAGATATTTTTCTAGTTAAACAAAAAAATCCACATCACCACTATTTTTGTTAGGAACATTGACAAATAAGCTCGACATTGCCTATTTTGGTACACTTCAGCTTGATTTGTGGACAAAAGAGGCCACATATGCCAAGTGAGCTTTGTATTAATTTTCTTAATAGAAGCTGATGCTAGCCACTTTTTTTCAAAAGTGGTCATAACACTGTGGCTTGAGTGTTAAACTTGTAAATTTATATTAAATATATGTGACCAACTTATTTGAAAGTGCCTCTACTTTACTGGCCCTATAATAGCTGTAGAGCAACACCCTTGCTTAATCTGTGGATTTCGTGACTCTGTATTTATGCAACTATTGTCATACATAATCATGTTATAGTTATAGAACCTACATGCCTGTATTTTATTGATTTTATCAGAATGGGATTCTATATGTTTTCAAATGGAGTTGAACCTTTTACATGTGTGTTATTCTAAAATATCTTTCTACTCTGTATGCTCCAGACAATTATTTCATGCATCTGATGGTGGAACTTTTGCTCTGGATTGGCTAAGAAGTTCTGATGGTAATGCAGACTTATCTTATCTACCTTATCGGACAAATATCTACGTGTTATTAAGTTTCACTAGGCATTATACACATAACAAGATGTTATATTATAGTGTAAATCTACTTGAGATTTACAAAGTTTAAATGCCTCTTTGTTGTTACTAAATTATATCTTGAAGCCTATTAAAATTAGTTTTTGTTTCTTTATTATATTTAGTTTTTACCTGAGCTTGATTGGCACAAAGGGCTTGTTGATTTTGATCATGATCATGCTGAGTTCCATAATGCAACAAGGGTATATACAACAAACGTGTTAATGTTATTTTGACTGAAGTTTATAAAATACGTGGTTACTGTTATCCTTTTCGTCCTTCTTAGTTGCAGTAAATTATTTTATGTATGAGGTTCTATTCAATCATCTATAAATGATGTAGATGTTTATGAAATGATATTACATTATTTTTTATTACTTTTTTTTAAGAATGTAGATGGTTATTTAGTTGTAGGATCCATCTTGCTTCCAACATAGTAAGCTCTCAGTGTGTTCTCACCATGAAAAATAGTTGTATGAAGTTACTTCTAGGGCATGATGCTTGATATGGTTTTTATTATTTACATCATTTATTGTGGTTTTTATAATCTTCTGCAGTTTTGGGAGATCCAACTTATGAAGATGATGCCTCATTGACACATGATATAACCCCCATCGTAGTTGTAATTCCTGGATTGACTAGTGATTCTTCTTCAGCTGTAAGTTCAAACTATTGCTAGCAAAATTTGGTTGACTATAGATAGATTATTCCTGATATAAATGTTGGTTATATTGAAACCATATACTAATTATTAAATGCATTGAATTTAAGGTGCTTGATATTGGAGATACTCTGTTGTTTGTATATCGTATATAACATCATTCAATCAATTAATTGAGCCATCAAAAGTTATTTTCTTGACTATTTGAACAAAACAAGAATGGTGCTAATAGTAAATTAGTAATAATAGTAGGTAGTACCGTAGTAGACTAGATCTGTCTCAACTATTGATAGAGTGAATAAATATGTTGTTCACAGTCTACCCTTTGTAGAACATTTGAAGCAACGACATCCATGTAACGAGTTTATATATATATATATGTTTCACATTGCGAGTCTTGTTACTTGTTAGACGGCTAAACACATTCGTGCATCACATTGAGGTGTAGCTTTCCTATTAATATTGTTCCTTTGACTTTTATGGTTCTATCCCGGATCAGATAATTGGTAGTTTGAAACATTTTGTTACTTACATTGATGATTAATCTCGTGTTATATGGTTTTCTTGCTTCATTCTCGTGTTATATGGTTTTCTTGCTTCATTCTCGTGTTGAAATACCTTTTTTGTTGGTGAAATTGTGTGGGCATTATTAGAATCAATTTGGGCTCTTAATTGAAACCCTTCATAGCAATAATACAAACCCTGCCTTCTAGTATTCATGCCTTGTCTTTTAGGTTACTTTGCTGAATCTGAGCGATGTTTGTATCAGATACATAATTTCCACTTATGCCTACGTATCTTAACATGCTTGGAACTTCTTGTAAGATGTAGTATCAAATAGGTTTTACTTAAATAATTCACAACTTGATATCTTTTTGTCATTCAGAACATTTATCAAATGAGAATTTTTCATTCTATACTTAATCCAAACCGAGGGTTAAAATGTTATTTTTCTGTCATTCAAATTGATTATTCAGCACAAGAAAAAAACAACAATTAATTATTTACCGGAAAGACATCATCCAGACATGTCTTGGTGGAAAAATGACAAACAAACATGCCCTTAGGCTCTCTAGGCATTGCGTCTTTGTTGGTGGAAACCTTGTTTCTCGGAAGAATAAGAAGTAAAACATTGTTTCTCCATCTAGTGAATAAAATGAATAAATTGAGCAAGTAATCTAAGAAAATAAATTCAAAAATGTATTTGCATTTTGTATGGTTCATCTTGTCCTTGTATTGACTATATGATCGTGATTTCTTGAGAACATTTTTAGTACCTCAAGCATCTTGCCTTCTCCACGGCAGAACGTGGATGGAATGTTGTCATTTGCAATCACCGAGGACTTGGAGGAATTTCAGTTACGGTGAGCACTTTCTTAGCTAAATCTTGCATGCTTATAACCGACGTACTTAATGTTCTGTGTTGCCCCTTTTGTTTTTGCACTTGCATTAATTTCTGATAACCTTATTTATCATGTTTTTGTCTTGGATCTTATTGTTTCTGATTTTATCATCATTAACTATTTGATACTTCACCATAGTTTAGATCAAACTCAAATGAAACCTTATCAAACGAACTTCAGATTGATAGCAATTTGTTTTTGGTTTTTTATTGCTCTAGGGTTGCTTAATTATTATTGTGCTTTGTCTTCTCATGTCTAATTTGTCAGATTTTACTTATTTTAGATCACTCAAGTTCAAGTTAATTGCTTATTGGTTTATGCATGCAGTCAGATTGTTTCTATAATGCGGGGTGGACAAAAGACACACGAGATGTCATCAAGTATCTTCATCATGAATATCCCAATGCACCTCTTTTTGCTGTTGGAACTAGCATTGGTGCCAACATTCTGGTACCTTTAATCTTTCATTCTCCCATATTCCTTCTCCTATTTAATGAGTCAGGTGACTCTTTGTTTCATTTGATGGATACAAATGTGCTGCAATAAGGAGTCTACTGTGCACATCAAGCTCATCTCCAAGACTAAGGCCTTGTTTGTTTATTAGAAAAAAGCTCGCATTAGCCTCTTATGTCTGATCCGTTAAGAGGTAGGGACATTCAGACTGTTTGTTTTTTCCAATTTTTCAGAGCCACTTATGTCTTATCGTCCTCTTATCTGGTAAGAGGTAAACCAACCTCCTATTTTCCTCTTATTGTTCTAAATGAATTAACCTTGATAGATCCTTTCTCTCAATTGTAATAAAACTTATTTTACTATAATTAGGTGACTTTCAAATTTAAATTTATATAATTTAAATATATTATTATCGATTAAACGTCTTCCTTTAAATAAATGCTAATTTTATAATTTAGATGTAAATTTCTTAATGATAATGCATATACATGTGAAATTGTATAAATTTATATATAAATTCAACTATATAATATTCTAATGGGTCAAAATACATAATTTAAACAAATTCAGACATTTATCAATTTACAAAAACAAACGGTCTTATTGAGTTAGATTTCAGATTTCAGAACCACCTCTTATCAATCAGAAGTGAAATTAGACTTCAGACTTCAGCACCTCTTAAAAAACAAACTCATCTAAGACCGGGTCCATGTTGATGGGTTCTTTTGTTTTCGGTTTTGAAATTTGATTGATCTTGATTGTAAGTGAACTATAATGAATTAACATTTTCTGTATGATAAATTATTAGGTTAAGTATCTTGGAGAAGATGGAGAAGATATTCCCATTGCTGGAGCCGTTGCTATCTGCTCTCCTTGGGATCTTTTGGTTAGTTAAACTACTTATAAAGAATCATTCTGTTTTACCTTTATCAACGGATCTGTTCTAAAAAGACTGTTGTGGGAGATAATTAGTATACAGTTTAACCTTATGTTCTACCCAATTACAAATGTATTATGTATCGCTCTTTCATTTAAATTCCAATTCCTTCACAAAGTAGCGTTTTAAACTCGATAGGCAACTCATCTGGTGAATATTCCAGCTTGTTACAAAAATTAACATGATTTCACAATGCATATTCTGGACTAGCAGTGCACGTGTTTCCAAAAATGTTGTGGATACAGCGCTAATCCTTATGTTTGTGTCAAATTATGTACAATATTTGTATCCCTTGATTATTCACATGTGAATAATTTCTTGTTGCCTTTAAAAAACATGTGAATATACTCATGATCAATTTTTGCAGTTTAAAATTTGAAAAAACATATATTTATATGCGTATTGAATTATAGAAATAAAATACTTTTTTTATATAATTTGTTTGATTAAAATATTAATTACATTTAAGATTTAAAAACAATGGCAATTCTATTTTTATTTAATAGAAAAAGAAAATAGACTTGAAAAGTCATCTCTTTTGTTTAAACCCAATTTTACTCTAATCTATCTGGGGTGATTTGTATATGGAACTCTATTTTAAATTCTCATTCAACATTGAGCATCTTCCTTTCCCCTTCAGAAATATGGTGGAACCTTTTGGTTCATATCCGTCACCTTTTGATGTCATTTATTTATTTATATATCTTTTGGCAGATTGGCTCGAGATTCATATGTCGCAGGACTGTTCAAAAGTTCTATGATAGGGCACTTACTGTTGGTCTTCAAGAGTACGCTCAACTGTATGTGGTTGCTACTTTTTTAAATATATGGTCACTCAAACAGACGATATATAATGTTTGTACAATCTCATTGTTTTGATAAAAAGACGTCTGTTGGATCATGTTAATTTTAGTGTCCCGTTGCAGGCATGAATCTCTTTATTCCCGACTTGCTGATTGGGAAGGCATTGTAAAGGTATGTAGACTCTATGGTTGCATAGATAGTCTAGCAAATTAGTTTTTTTTTTGCTGTACTTGAACACTCTTTGTCTGTCACACCTTGTGTAGGGGCTGTTCGGTTGTTTTCCATTCAGATCTGTATGGATAAAATTGTCTACATTGATAAGTTGTCTGTATGCTATCAAATAAATTGTTGTTCGGTTGTTATGCTGAATAACTATCTGAATGTTAGAAATGACCATTTTACCCCATCTGAATGTATAAGGATAAATCATTGTGTCTTGGAAGTTTCATACAGCTGGAGAGGTCATCACATGAAAAATGCATTGGAACTACAAATTTTTTAGTTTTCCGTAGTTAGTATCATAGTATTACAGACAATACAGAGTGATGTGACCTGGATCATGTCTGAACTGGGTCTTGTGTGTCTGATGTTTCGTAATTTTGATTCAACTGAGCACTGCCACTGATGATTGACAACTACTTTTTTGTGAAGCCCTTTCTTTTCAACAGTCAAACTGTCTGCTTGACCAAGTCATTATTTCATGTCTCGTGTTACACTCCCACAATTGATCTTTTATCTTTTTTTCTTTCTTTATGTCAATTCAGATTTAGCTGTACAAAATAAAAAGTATAAGCCTCAATGAAAATAGGATGAGTTTTAGATTATCTTGTTTTGCTAGAGTTGTATGCATACGACTTTCCAGTCTCATAATTAAGACTGAGGAACCAATGATTGTGGAGGCTAGGATTTCTGCATACTAAAAAGTGCAGGATGCAGGGTGTGTGTGTTTGTGTGTGTATATATATATATAAGAGGGCGGGTTCAAACGAGAACAGGATGAAAGTAAGAGAACTCAAGAATGCCTATATCACACGTGATTGTATACTTAAAATCACATGTAATTTTATACTAAAAAGCACCTGTAATTTTATACTAAAACTCACATGTGATTAAGGAACGGTCAACCCTGGGGCATGCATGGGCTTGGCCTAACAGCCTCGGAGATTTGACCATTCCTTAATCACATGTGACTTTTAGTATAAAATCACATGTGATATAGGCGTTCTCGTGTTCTCGTTTGAACCTCCCTCTATATATGTGTGTGCTCAATGCCAACAAAAGAATGGAAGTTGGTGCAGCCATATTAGTTTAAACTAGAACACATACCCAAATGATGCATGACCTATCTTGCTTTCACTTCTACTTCGTGCACCCGTATTAGTTTAATTTATCGAGGAAGAAGAATGCAGCATGCTGCCTTACTTCCGTCTTTTGCTCTCCTACGTAGATAACACCCAAGTTTGATTTCACCACTTTCGTGTTTAAAAATTGTGAATTTTCATCTCATTGATTTTAGAGAAGATACCAACACAATTGTTATATTTTCTTTGGATTTGTTCCCTAATGCTACTGCTTGGATTTGTTTCTGTTGCTTCTATAATTTGATAAAATTTGTTGTGTTGCAGGAAGTGTTTGTTTGCTTTTTGTTCTATTTACTAAGTTTTTGCCCTATATTTTTGAACTCCTAGTTACTTGGAACTTAAACAGTCTTTAATATATAATGATCTTCCTCCCCTTTCTAGTCGCGTACTATACGGGATTTTGACAATTATGCTACACGTCTAGTTGGGAAATTTGAGGTAATCCTTTGTAAACATATTAATTGTCTTGCGTAACTTCTTGTTAGTGACATTTTTCTTGTTCAAGACCGTGGATACATACTATAGGCATTGTAGCAGTGCTCAGTATGTGACAAAAGTTTCAATTCCATTACTATGTATAAGTGCTTTAGATGATCCAGTCTGTACCAGAGAGGCAATTCCATGGGATGAGTGCAGGTATGCTACTAGCCATTGGTCCATATTTTCATCTGATGATCTATAATAATTCTTCATATATGTTGGTTCGATAGAGAAAATAAAAATATTGTGCTGGCTACAACACGACATGGAGGACATCTTGCTTTCTTTGAGGGTCTTACTGGATCTAGTTTGTGGTATGTTCTTAATTTCTAAAGCTCTGTCAAATGTTTTTTTTTTCTTTTTTTTTTCAATATCAATTTGCAATAGGAAGTATGACCTTTTTTGTATTTATTTTTATCACTAGTTTATTTCTTTCCATCAGCTTACATCCTTCAATCCATATAGTCATTGATAACTAAATGTCAACTTTCCTGATTACATACTGGATTTACTTTAATGGGACATGAATATGTTATATGTATAGGTAGGTTTAAAAATGATAAGCTTAATGATGGGAAAACAAGTTGTTTACAAAGAGGGTGAACCATGTTAACATGACTGTGTGCAATAAAAGTACAAATCAGTATACCATCTCATGCATTTTCGGTTTGCTAGCATCAGATGTTGATTCGTCTTATTCTCCAAAAATCTGATGTCGTCTTCCTTCTTCCTGACTTAATGTATAATATGATTGGCATTTGGAACATCTTTTGCTTGCGATTGATAATTATGTGGTTGCCACCCACTATCAACTCTAGTCCCTCTTTTGCACTAATTACAGTTTTGGTCACTGTGGTTGCCACTTTGCTTCACTTTTGGTCCCTCAGACTAACTTCTGTTAAAAAAGTCTGTTAACTCCAGGGGTATTTTGGTCTTTTCTGTATTTCTTTCATTGTTTTCTTGTTTTTTCTCCTCGTTAAAAATTAAACTCCACCTCTATCCCCCGTCCTTTCAGTTCCCCCCTGGCAGCATCCCGAGCACACCCCCGGCAACAAACCCACCCCCTCCACCTGTGTCTTCTCTGACAAGGTAATCCAAAAATCCAGTCACCACCAACTAACATCAAAACTTAATTCAAATGGAGCCAGGTTTACTTGTTATTCGCTCGAGAAATTGGGGATTCAGTCAAAAGTTGGGAACCATGGCTTCTCAGCTTGCTAGGAATGGCTATCGAATTGGGCATTCTGTCCAATTTTCGGGTCTTGACTTACTCTCATCAAATACTCCAAATACTTCAACATCGAAACCCCAAATCAAAACCCCAAATGGGAGGTGTAGTGTGTTTGCGAATCAGTGACGGAGTCGGGTGGTGCAGGTAGGACAAAGATCGAGCAGAGGGCGGTGGTGAGCGTTGGCTATATATGAAAGAAGGATGAAGGAAACAGGTATAGAAGTCATCAGCCGAAGGTAAGGGAGCCGAAGTTCACTGGAAGGGGAGGGGGTAGACTTTTTTACCGATAATGACCCGATATGTTGAACGAAGAAAATTCATTGGAGAGAGAACCCTAATCTTCAAACTAAGCTGTTGAACGAATGAAGAACCCATATCTTCGTATCAGATCCAGATCGAGGCCGGCCGATCTGTGGCCTCTATGACCATCGGAGGGTCGAAATCGGACTGTGTACGTGCTGGGGACGGGGAGTGGTTGCCTGGTTTTGTAGGAGAGGGAGCGTGGAGAAAGGGGGAGTCTCGGTTTGTAAATTGTGTTTAATATATATGAATATAGGTTAAGGATAGTGTGAGAAGTTGAGGTTAACATGAGAAGCGTGAGAAGTGGATCTGAACCGTTGATCACTTTTAATCAACTGCCCTCCCATGAATTGCGGCTTAGAAGGGAATTGATCCTGTGCATCTCATCCTAATGTGCATCCATTTCTCATCCAACGGTTGATAACCACTTCTCACGCTTCTCACGTTAACCTCAAATTCTCACCGGAACCCGACCCTATGAATATATATATCAGATTTTTAACTGAAAGTAAAGAAATACAGAATAGACCATAATACCCCTGGAGTTAACAGACCTTTTTAACAGAAGTTAGTCTGAGGGACAAAAAGTGAAGCAAAATGGCAACCATAATGACCAAAACTATAATTTGTTCAAAAGAACGACTAGCGTTGATAGTGGGTGGCAACCACAGGGACCAAAAGTGTAATTTACTCTTATTTATATACATTTTGTAGTAAAAGGAAAATTGTATATAATTATATAATAAGTATATACTTGATAATTATATTTTGCATGAATTTGTTTTATTGCTATAAAGTGCTACTGGAACTATACAGATTTCATGTAAACTTCTTGAGCTTTGGAGTTTAACGACAGTTTTGTGTTGTGATGCTTAGATAAACATTTCACATATAAATGCTAAAATTGGTGACATACAATACCCTTGTCCATTTGAAAATGGAAGGATGGAGAGGGTATTTGGGAGTCACGATTTTAGAAACTAGTAACCATGATAATTAAATGAGCACCATGAAGAATAAGAGTGTTATCTTACTAGTTTTACCAACTATCTTTTAAATGTGTAGAATCTTATTAAGTGATAAAAAATTAAGAATATTCTCCGTATAACTTATATACTATTGGAGCCACTAACGTCACAATGTTATTTTCTATAAACGATGTAAAGATTCAAAGAAATAGGTAAACAACATTAAATTTGGGACGGGGCTATGAACAGTATACTCAATCTGGGAGGTTTGGAGTACTATTTGTTGCATCAGAGGATGCATTTTTTTGCGACTTCATAGCTTAATCAGAGCTTGTCTGCTTATTCCATGTGGGTTTTTTTTCGTTTTCAATTTCCAGGTGGGTGAGAGCTGTGAATGAATTCCTTGGCGTTTTGCATTGCAGCCCCTTCATGCATACACAAAAGAAGGTGAAAATCAAATTCTGGCTGTTTGTTTACCTCTTAATAGTTCCATTAAGAGGCAACCTCTGAACCGCTAAGAGGTGAATCTTGTTTGGCAAAAAAAAGTCTGCCTCTTAATGGTTCTAAAACCCTCTGAATGATTTTGTATCTTGGGCCTCCCTCAACCATTCAGCACCCTAATTTCATTCTGAACAATTATCAAACAACCATATATTTTGCACTATATCGTAAGAGTCTCTTAATCATTCAGCACCAAACCATTCAGCAACTGCCAAACAGCCCTGTATGCTGTCACTTACTAACTTGCTAACATTCCGCCACAGAATCCTCCACATTGTGGATTAGAATCTTCTGTCGATAAAGGCCCGTACGTTAATGTTGCACATGGAATGGTTGCTGCCATTGGCAATGACCCATTATCAACTGATGCTGGAGAAGGTTCATCCGAAAAGAAGAAAACCGATGATGAAAGAGGCGATATAATTGTACCTGATGCAGAAGAACATGTGGTCACTCGTTTTGGTGGTCGAACCTTTAAGCAGTCGGAGAATATCAAGGACGTGAAACCACGTGATATGAGTGGCATCGTAAAATGGTTAGATCAACTTTTCCAACAAAATAGAAGATCAACATGGATGCTTGCTTATATTGCCATAATATCAACATTGCCATTGATGGGTGCTGCTCTTCACTTCCTCTTTAGGAAGAAATTTAAGAAGGCAATACCTGCAAAATCACTCAAGTTATAGATCTGCTGCTGGCTTGTATTGTAACTTTGTGTACCTTGAACTGTTATTATAAAGTGTATTTAATTCAATATATTATAAACTCTTCAACTGAAACGAAAGAGGTGGAGAAATACCGGTTATTACAAGTCTCGGCTAATGTGAGTGTTGTTATAACAGGTTATGGTCTTTTAATCAGCCATTGTCGAAACAAAGAACATGTAACGTTAAGGCTCGGTCCAGTACTACTGGTTAGATTTTTATTTAGTTTTAATAATATTAAATATTATTAACCTCTTTATTAAATATTAACTCTTTTGGGCAAAAGTTTATGAATAGCTTTGCCATGTATTCATCTCTGGAGTATCATGTAAGAGGCAAATTATGTATTTATCTCTCCCCCTAAGTGAATCTACATTACCCCACTAATAATAAAACCATGTTGTATCTATTTCCTAAAATGGCTTCTTTATGCCTAATGAATGTTGCAAGATTGTTCTTTTGAACCTAATTGGTTTCTTAGAGGAAAATGGGTTTCATTTCTAGTTTTTTTTTTCTTTTCATATTGAACATCGTACTTGATGTTGAGGAATGAAATGTTTAGCCGGTGCTAGCTCCCTCACCAAGAGGACTCTGCATCAGAAGCTTTGTTGAACCAAAGCCTTGTTCAAGTTACCCCCCCCCCATTGAGCATAGTGCACCTAACCAGAAGATCAACTCGGAGAGATAGAGCCTCTGGTCACCTCTGTACCTATGCTCTTAGGGTTCAACAAGTCCAATCTCTCTAAGTGTGGACTTCCACGTCAGCTCAAAGCGGTTATTTCACCTTTACAGATGGAATTAGGGGTGAACATGGTACGGTATCATGTATTTTTTTCATATACCATGTACCAACCAATTACAATTGGTACGCAAAAATTTCATACAATGTACCAACCAATTATACTTGGTACCAACTTTTTTTGGTTGGTACGTTTTTGTACCAACATCTCAAAAATTTGAAGTAAGATTTAATAAAATTGGCATATTTACCAACTACATCTAGATACATAAACACGTCGAGCATTAATAGCATTTGATATGCGTTGTACCATTTACCCCTACTTATACAAATATTCAAATAATCTTCATATAACACAAACATTCACTAATAGTCTAACACAAGCGACAATTGAGGAGTGAGAATGGACTATGGAGAGTGAAGGTGTAGGCGAGTTATTAAATTTGTTAAGGATAAACGAATGAATTCAATCAAGTTTTTGATATCAATTTGTATTACAAATATTTACAATTTAACAAAAGGTAAGACAAGATAATTTAAAATTTTATAAATCAAAATATGTTGTATTATTGATTAAAAAGTAAATTACATGATTGGTCCCGTGGTTTACATAAAATTGCACTGTTGGTCCCTAATTTGAAATAGTTATGAAAAACATCCCTATGGTTTACATTTTCACACGTCTTTGGTCCTTGTATCCTAACACCGTTAGATAGTTTTGTTAGAGTAAGTTAACTTTAAGGGTAACTTAGTCTTTTACTCCTTTTTATTATTATTTTCCATAAACATTAATAAAACCCACAAAGACCAAGGTGCTGTTCGGTTCATTTTCTGTTAAGACCTGAATCCATATGACTGTCTGAATGGATATGGTTGTCTGACTGTTAACAGATAAGTTGGTGTTCAATTGTTGTCCTGAATAAATAGTCTGAATGTCAGAAATGACTATTTTACCCTTCAAGCTATATTTTATAACCCAATTCCAAATTACTTCATTTCCAAAGATATCAAACTCAAATAAAAACAAATTCATTCACAAAAATATTAAGATTCTTTACTTTTGGACCTGTTGGTCCATCTTCACCCAACATCTCCCTTGGAACCCTAATATCTCTATCCCAGACAGTTCACAATCTATTATTTATTGGAATCGTCCTTAACAAAAACGCATAGAAATTGAAGCTAAATTAAAAACCAACAGTGGTAGTCATCTGAATAGAAGAGATAGAGGTAAGAAGACAAGGAGGAAGAAGAATGGTAGGTCATCATTTTGGGGTTCGATTTGTGAACTCTGTTCACATCCAGCAACACCGATTTGGGGCTCGATTTAGGGCTCGATTTGTGAACTTTGTTCACACCCAGCAATACCGATTTGGGGCTCGATTTGGGTCGATTTGTGAACTCTGTTGACACCCAGCATCACCGATTGTGTTCAAAATGGATTGAAGTCCCTGTTCCGATTGGTTTCATTTTCTGGCAAGAGAAGAGGAGCAGCAGTGAGAGCGACTTGAGACATGAGGCGTTCAAAGAGGTTTTATGATCTGTTGAATAGGGATGAAGATTTTGATCTGTTGAATGGGATGAAGATGATAGAGGGTGAAGGGTAAAAGGGGAATAAATTGCTGAATGTAGAGGACTCTACTTTTCTAGCTGAGCAAATAAGCCACCGGCTGAGCGAATAAGCCACAACCGAACAATCATTTATGGCTGAGCGAATCAGCCAGATTGGCTATACAGCCCATTAAGCCACAACCGAAAAACCCCCAAGAGTGTAAGTTGTAACAGACATTAGTTTAACCCATCCCTCCCGTTGACACACCACCATCATCGGCCATCATCACCGACCTCCACCTTTCCTCACCATCTTCTCGGCCAACATCACCGACCTCCACCTTTCCCCACCATCACCCTCCTCCACTGTCCACCACCATCGAGACCGTGAAAACCACAAATGTCGTTACCATACCGGCACCCAAAATCTTCACCGATGAACCCATCGCCTCCATTCACCCTTTCTCTCCTTCTGTCTCTCATTCTCTCTTTTCGATCCCTGGTGAAACTCCATTCTCCATCGAAGTTCGATTTTAGGGTTTTCATATTTGAATTTTGATTTGGGGTTGATCAAATCTGAAGTTCGATTTTGAAACCATTAATCTGTTGGAGTTCGAACATAGATAAAACACGACTCTGCAAATCCATTTCATCTTCGCGTCAATGTACATCCGCATCAATTTCTTGAGGAGGTTATTGATTCAGATATAAAGATTTTTTACACAGATTTAGTTTTTCTTGTTCAAAATTGTTGTTTGTCTTGTGTTTTGTACAAGTTAGTTTGAAGAAATTCTAATTTCCATCCTCTTTTTTGTGTTTGTGGATAAATGGGTTAATTTTTTGTTTTGGGTTCATGCTCTTGTGTTCTTAAAGTTATCACAGGCATAAGTTTGTTCTTGAATTTTCTCACTGGTTTCATGTTATTTGCTGGAAATAATACTGAGATGGTAGGAGATAGGGCTGAGATATTGTTGAGATATCTAGAAAGGGGGTACACGTTGGGTTGACAACATGGCCGACAAGGTAATGTGGGTGTAACATGTGTGTGGGTCTTCATGGGTTTATGTGGTTTGATCATGGACGACCATGTGCAGGTTCTTGAAGGGGAGAAAAGAGTTAAACCCACCTGGTAGGCTGGTAGAGGAGATGGGAGTAGGTCGGAGGTCATTGGTTGTGGGAGGAAGGAGGTCGTAAGTTTTGTGGATGTTGATAATGGCGGACTTGAAATGGGTTTTTTGAGATTGTTCTTGATCTCCAACAGTCTGAGCCTCGGTGAGCAAGAAAGTACCGGTGGTTCATTTTCTTTGGATGTGGCAGACGGCGGCGGTAGCGGTGGCGATGATGATCTTCTCTTTGGTTTCAATGATGGTGGATGGTTCATTTTCTTTGGATGTGGCGGACGGTGGCGATGATGATCGCCTATTTGGTTTCAATGATGGTGGATGGTGTTTGTAATCGTGGATGATAGTCTCTTGAAGTTCATATATATGTATATATACACTGTCTATATATAAATTTGTGTGTATATATTCTCAAAGAGACGAGAGAGAAAAAGACAGGGGTATATGATAAATTGATTTCATTTTCAATTCCTGTAATGTTAATAGAAAATAAAAATTTATCAAATGACTAAATTGCCCTTCTCATTTAACCTATTTAATAGACTCAACTAACGGTGTTAGGGCATGGGGACCAAAGGCGTTTGCAAATGTAAACCACATGGACGTTTTCCATAATTATTTCAAATTAGGGACCAATAGTGCAATTTTATGTAAACCACAGGGAACAATTATGTAATTTACTCTGGATTAAACTTCAATTAATAAATAATTAAAAAAATAAGTCGGTACGATACGGTATTACCGTGGTACACGATCTCTAATACCGCGTACCAACCAAGTTTAGATAGTTGGTACGGTATAACAACCAATTAGTTGGTACCAACTAAATTGGTATGGTTGGTACGATAATTGGTTGGTTTGTCTTGGTACAAAATTGACACCCCTAGATGGAATCCTCTCATTGGCTATAACATTGACTTTCCTATTATTCGGCTATAAATAGAAGACTGTTTGTTAGAATAATACGTTTGCAATATTAAACACACACACACACACACACAGAGAGAGAGAGAGAGAGAGATTTAGAGAGAATTTGACACACATCAAGCAGGTGTTCTTGGTGTGTTCATCCCTATACTTCTCTAATTCAAGCAATACAACTATGATGATGATGGCTACATTCTGTTTGTTTTCCGTATCTCATCTAGTTTAATGTTATGTTTATTTTGATCAATTTTATCTTGCTTCCGCTATTTTCACTTTACTTGATCATTAACCAAAGGGAAATTTGGGACAACAATTGGTATCAGAGCATAATTGATCTTCTCAAATCAATCGATCAAACTTTGTGTTGTTGTTTTCTCTTTGGGTAGATTGTTCCTTTTAGGATTTCATTTCTTATATCCTTGTATTCAAAGTTTTATGACCAAGTTCATAATCCTATAAAATTGGTGATCTATTCCTAGTTTGAAAGGAAACAGTGTATTGTTTCACTCTCCTGTCTGCTTCAAGTTTTAAGCAAGTTTTACAACCTATTTCACTCAATTACTCTTCAAATCGTATTCTGTTCATAAACCCTTGTTTTCTGATACAATGGCGAATTGGAATGTGGCATATACTACCGGATCTTAAACTAAACCACCCACTCTTCTAAGAGATGAATACCCATAATGGAAGATCATAATGGTCAATTTCTTCAAGGGTGTTGACAAAAGCTTATACAAATCTGTTATAATGGTCCCTATATCCCCATGGTTAATGTACCTCGTGTCCCTGCCACTACTACTACGGCCAAGGTTCCTGCTAAGACCACTCCAAGGATCCAGAAGCATGGACAAATGATGATCGAGCCAAAATGGAGATAAATGAGAAGTCTAAGAGATTGTAGATAATGGCCATTCCTAATGACATTTTCCAATCTCTTGATGCCTATGAAACTGAAAATGAGCTATGGGAAGAGCTTGAAAAGCAACTAGAAGGAGGAACGAAGACACAAAAGCACAGAAAAGCCCAATGCCTAAACGAATACAACAATTTCCTTGCTTTACTAGAGGAGTCTCTGCAACAAACTTATGACAAATTTAACACTATGATAAACAAATGAAGGAAGTGTGGTACACTCAAAACACAAAAGGAGAATAATGTTCTGTTCCCAACAGTCTTAATGAAGAATGGCTGCAACTCTCTTTGTATTTACAGGCGAATTAGGATAGGTTGGTCATTACATGATGTGTACGAAACTTTAGCAACTCAAGAGAGGCATATTGCAAAGAAGAAGCTTCTATTTGGTGGACCGTTGGCTCTGGTGTTTGAGTCTACAGAGAATCCTCTCAAGCAATCCAGAGACCACCAACCAAGGGAAAACAAGGTAGAGATGGTCGATCTAGAAGTTATGAGAAAAGAAGAAAGAAAGTGTTGACATTATAGATGATGGTAAGGATACATATTTTGACTCCAAAGGTGATGATAACTCGAGCACAATTGCATAATATTTGGATCTTATCACCAAATAGTTCTCAAAGAAGTATACCAAAAGTCCATATGTGTGGAGAGAAAGAGAAGACATAGGTGACATGTACCAGAGACTTGCTCAAATGTATGAACAGAAACAGTTTGCACTACCAAAGTATTGCAACGAGAAGAGGTGTATGACCAAAGACCTTTGGATCCACAGAAGTATGTTCAGAGGGAAGAGTACAAGGTTCACAAAGCTACAAGGCCAACCAATCAGAGAGATAAGTGCTATTGGTGTGACAATCCATGCAACTTTATTATAAATTGTAGAAGCCCTCCTATTAGAGATGCTTCTTACTACAAGAAGAAAGCTGATTACTATGCCCAGAAGAGTCTCTTGACTGAGCAAGAGAACTGGTTAAACACCTGATTTTCCATCTTTAAGAGAGTCTTCTACATGCAAGAGGTTAAAAACATCTAAATTATTGAAAATAATGAAGTTGAATTTAAAAAATGTTGCTTAGACCTCTGGACATGTCCAAG
This sequence comes from Saussurea involucrata, assembly GCA_033807775.1. Taxonomy (NCBI): domain Eukaryota; kingdom Viridiplantae; phylum Streptophyta; class Magnoliopsida; order Asterales; family Asteraceae; genus Saussurea; species Saussurea involucrata. The sequence goes on along the minus strand of CM066317.1, from coordinate 48,328,972 downwards.
GAAAGGAGATTTCAAAATCGAAGCCTGTCCAGAGACAAGATGTAAAAGACTTGTTTAATTTCGATTCCTTCAAGACTTAATGCTGAGTGTATGAGTGTAACACCTCTGCTTCTGAGCCACAGAGCTTGCTAAACCCAGAGGCAACTGTGTTTGTTCCTCTGAACACAGAAGAAGAAATAAGAAAAGGTTTTGAAATGATCTTCTAAAGACTTTGGAACAGTGCTCTGTCTCTATTGAACCATATGTAGTCCCTTGCATAATAACAGATTTAAAACATTTCTTCGAAAAAGGATGTGAATGGTTACGACATATATCCAAAAGAAGCAATCTTTGGAAAGCCATAAAAAGACTTCCTTGATTAAGACTCGAACTTTAAGGATGAGTCTTCTGTTGTGATTCCAGAGATTGGGTTCGAAGAACTAGAGTTCGAAGAACTAGAGATAGTTTCCAATGGACCAGAGGAAACCAAACTCACCTCTAGTATCCCAAACAGACCAGTTTTTGTAAAGAAATATAGATCCAAGGTGCCTATCTGTCCATGCTTCATAAATATGTGCCTAAAGGCCAAGTCATCTCTTGATTTAGAGAACCAAATGCAAGAGAAGTCTAAAATAAAAGACATTCAAAAGACTTCTAAATCCTACAATTTTAAGCCAATCAAGTTCACTAGTGAACAGAAGGGAAAATGGAAAGAGAATGATGCTTTTGTTCCTTATATTACAGAGAATCCAAGTGTGAAAGGTAAAGCAAACAAGCAGGAAATGCCAGAGAAGAAGACTTTTTAAAATAAATAGTCTAGCCTAGATAAGAAGTTTGTTAAAACCTTTGATGCTAGGAGAGATTGTAGTTATAAGGCCTATCTACCTACATTTGTGAAATCTAATTAAAGTTTTAAGCAATATTCTTCTTGTGTTCATAATTGTCAATGCTTTAAACTTCAGCACCAATTTAAGAAACATGTCTCTAAATCGAATTGCTTTCTTTCTCGACCCAAACCTAAACATGGTAAATTTAAGGGCCAGAAGAAGCAAAACAAAGGGAAGGAACCTAGAAAACAACACAGTCTGGCAAACCAGAGGATGCACATAAAGATCCAAAATCTAACAAAAAAGGACCCATTTGGAAATGGGTACTTAAATCCCCCTAATTTGTGTTGCAGAAACAACGTGTGCATATTTGGTATCTTCACTCTGGATGCTCGAGGCACATGACTGAGAACAGAGAGTTACTATCCTCATTCAAAGACAAATCTGGAGGCTCTATAACTTTTGGCAACGACAAGAAGGGTAAGATAAAAGGGTATGGAGTTCTTTCTAAAGGTAATGTACCAATGTCAAAAGTTGCTTATGTAGATAGGCTAAAACACAATCTGCGCAACATAAGTCAACTTTGTGACAACGGATTTGATGTTAAGTTTCATAGAAGGTTATGTTATTTACTAACAAACTCAGGTGAAGTACTACTAAGAGCAGATAGAAAAGGTGATCTCTATCTCACGAACTTCAATGCCAAGTATGGAACAAAGAACCTCTGTTTAGTCTCAAAGTAAAATGAAGAGGCATGGCTCTGGCATTACAGGTTCTCTCACCTGAACTTTTCCATTTTAGACAAACTTGTAAAGCATCATCTGGTAAGTGTATGAAATTTGACAAAGATCACCTCTGCTCCGTGTGTGAGATGGATAAGCTCAAGTGAGCCTCACACTAGAGAGTCTGATTTTTTCTGTTCTAGACCTCTACACATGCTTCATGTAGACCTTTGTGGTCCAATGTCTATGTAGAGCTTGTTTGGAAAGAAGTATATTCGTGTACTCATAGATGAATTCTCAATATATACTTGGACAAACTTTAAAAATTCTGATGTCCCAAACATTCTAAATAGTTTGTTGAAAAATATTTAGGTTGTGCATATGAGCAAAGTTCAAAAGTTGAGAAGTAACAACGCTATAGAGTTAAAGAATGAAAAGTTAGATAAGTACCTTGTTAATGAGGGAATTTCCCAGAACTTCTCTGTAGCAAGAACACCACAACGTAATGGCGATGTGGAAATAAGAAACAAAACTCTAGCTGAAGCTGCAAGAACGATGCTGGCAGCCTCTAAATTACCAATCAACTTCTAGACTGAAGTTGTATCCACTACATGCTTCACCCATAACAGATTTATGATTGTGAAGAGACATATGAAGACTCCTTATGAACTAATCAACCAGATAAATCCTAACGTTAAGTATTTTGATGTCTTTGTTTGTAGTTGCTTTATTTCAACGACGGGGATCATCTGGGAAAATTTGACAAAAAGGCAGATGAGGGCAAGTTCATAGGATATTCCTTGACCTCAAAAGCGTACAAAGTCTTCAGTCTGAAGACAAAGATGATCCTTGAAGGCATCAAACTTTCTTTCGATGATAATACACAAGAGACTTCTGAGTACTTCAACTCAGGACTCAAGCCAAATCCAGAGACTTCTGACTCCTCGATGTCCAGAGATTCAGAACTCAATTTACTCTTCGAGGACATTTTCGATGATGAATAACCCTCTGGTTATGCGGCCAGAGATGTCAACCGAGTCTCAGAGGAACCAACACCCACAAGTACATCTTTAGTCGGTCCCTCTAATGCTTCACCTTCTAACTCTACATATGTAGGTCCAGAACCAAGCTCAGTAGGACATATCTTCGAGAGGGAGCATGCAGAGACTGCATCGCTGATACTAATTTCAGATATACACATACCTAATTCTACACAAGCAGAAGTAGATGTTCCTTCATCACATGTTCCCCAGTTTGAAAAAATGGACAAAGGACCATCCTTCAAACCAAATAATTGGGAATCCTTATGATGGATTCAAAACAAGATTTTCCAATGCTAATGAATGTTTCTTCGTGAACTTCCTTTGCATGGTAGAGCCAAAGAAGGTTATTGAAGCCCGACAAGATCTAAGTTGGATTGAAGTTATGCAAGAAGAACTTATCCAATTTGAGCGTAATAAGGTATGGTCTCTGGTCCCTCTCCCAAAGGGTAAGACTGCACAAGCCTTTCTCATTTTAGTGTTCGCCCTTATAGGGACCAAATGAGTTTTCAGGAATAAGAAGGACGAAAATGGGATCAAGATCAGAAACAAGGCAAGGCTGGTTGCAAAGGGATATTGTCAAGAAGAAGGTGTAGACTATGAAGAAACCTTTGCCCCTATATCAAGGCTTAAAGACATAAGAACATTCTTAGCCTTCGTTGCACACAAGGGTTTCAGAGTCTACCAGATGGATGTCAAATATGCCTTCTTAAATGACAAGTTACAAGAAAAGTTTGTGTCCACTAGCTACTAGGGTTTGAGATCGCTATACATCCAAACTGTAAGGGCTAAATTGTAATTGTATTAAAGTTGAAGCTTTATGTGTAAATACCTTCCAAGGTATAAATAGATAACTAGGGTTAAACCTACAGTTATCTGTATTATTGTTTTGAGCATAAACATGTAAAACAGTTTTCTCTCATTGAATGAATCATATGACCAGTTGAGTGGTTTCAATATTACTTGTTTGATTATCCTTGTTTAGCACTTGGTCTGGGAATCACACAAACCATGTGTATTTCTTAGACAAAGCTCTATATGGGTTAAAACAAGCACCAATAGCATGGTATAGATGTTTCTCTTCCTTCTTGATCAAAAACAAATTCAAAAAAAGGTACAATCGATACTACCTTGTTCATAAAGAGGCATAAGAATGAACTGATTTTTGTTCATATATATGTTGATGATATATATGCTTTTTTGGGAAGGGTGTCCTAGGCGATGCCTAGACTAATCCCTTGGCAAATTATGACTGTAATACATCAGCCCTAATTAAACCTCAATGGCCACAATTGTTGTGTACAAAAAAACTCAAGAGGGAATATTCATTAATCAAGCCAAATATGCCTGTGACATATTTAAGAAATATAAACTTAATGATTCCTTACAAATGAAAACACCAATCGCCACAAGGTCATAACTTGATTCTGACCCCTCTGGTAAGCCTATAGAGGTAAAGAACTACAGATGCATGATTGGATCACTTATGTATCTAACTGCAAGTAGACTAGACATATTGTTTGCAACGTGTCCCTGTGCTAGATATCATGCTAATCCCAAAGAGTCTCATCTGTCTACAGTTAAAAGGATCTTTAGATAACTAAACGGGACTCAATCTCTTGGTCTCTGGTATCCTAAAGATTCTGGCTTTGAGTTAATAGCATATACAGATGCAGATCATGCAAACATGATAGAAAGAGCACCTATGGCTCTGGGAGTTGTCAACTGCTTGGAGACAAGCTTGTGAGTTGGACCTCAAAGAAATTGAATTGTGTGTCAACTTCTACTGCAGAGGTTGAATATGTAGCTGCTGCTAGTTGCTACTCACAGGTCATCTGGATGAAAACTCAACTTAAAGACTATGGTCTTGAGTTTGACAAGATTTCCATTCTGTGTGATTCGAAGAGTTCCATAGCCATCTCTTCAACCTGGTGCAACACTCAAACATAAAAGCATATCGATGTAAGACACTACTTCATCAAAGATCATGTCAAGAAAGGTATAATAGAGATGTATTTTGTACCGACTAACTACCAACTTGTTGACTTATTCATAAGTTCTCTTGATGAGATGAGATTTAACTTCTTAGTCAACAAGTTGGGTATGCTCACCATGTCTACGTAAGTCTCAAGGCATAGGACCAGAGTCTCTACATGTACTGTTATTCGAGATGTAGCATGTTCACTTCAATAAGTATCTGAAGCCAAGAATTCGGAGTTTCCGCCAGTTCATTCAATGAGACTTTGTTATTCGAGATGTTACATGTTCACTTCAATAAGTCAGAGCTTCTATATGAACGATACAAAACTTCTACATATCTTTATGAGCATATTTTGTTTCGTCCATTTATTTTGTCAACCAGAGATTTTGTATGTATAATATAGAGCCTCTGTTAGTACTTGAATGATGTCTTGTGCATATCTTATATTTATTTGATCCAAGCATAATTCAAGGGGGAGCATAGAAGATTCAAAGAGAAGCTAAAACTTTGAAGATCAGATCTTTTAGATGTATTATATAGAGCTTCTGCTTCATCGAGTTACTAAGTATCAAAGAGCTGAATCTATATCTTCCAGAACCTCTAATCTATCATTAAAGGTGTGATTTTCTTTACTAAGGCACCAATACCGATTTCTAAAGTGAGCAAACTTTGGTTGGTTCAAAACTATTTGAATAAGTGCCTCTGTGTGTATAGTACAGAGCCTCTGGTTCTAAAAACTGAGGAGTGGCGTGGCGGCAAGGTCAAGCCTCAACCTTACGAGTTACGGCGAGGCCATGACGTTTTTCAATGCATGCCCTAAGGCGGCATATATATATATACACACACACACATATACACACTTGTGTGTTAATGTATTGAATAATACCGTAGAACAAAATAAATTCATGTAAAGTAATAAAACAAAAAAAGACCATTGATACCAATTGGGCAAATATATAAAGCTTATAGACACAGATATCAAGAGTAAATCACTTGATCTTTACTCACTACTTTCTTTAATTCTCAAAGAATTCGCGTTCGACTCTTCGTGTATGAGAATGAGAGTAATTATTTACCAATTTAGGATTTTTAGTTTTTAGTTCCCTTTTTATGTGCATTTAAGTATTATGTGTCGTGAACAATTATCATTTATTCTTCAAGTTATATACTAAAAATAATTCTACACCTTACAAAAATAATGCGTCGTAACGTGTCATAACGCGCCATAACGTGTCATAACGCGTTACAACGCAAGCCAAACCTTAGAGTGGAGCCATAGGGGTTAACGTGTCGGCGGACCCAAGCCTTGCCGCCATAACAAGGACATAACGAGTTATATAGAACCATGTTCTCAGTCAATTCAGTTCAAATCTTTTAAGTAAAGGGTGTAATCATTGTGACTAGAGGAACCGACTCAAAATCCAGAGAATCTATACATACAAAGCCTCTATTGGTTGAAATACACTTGTGTGTTATTTTCTTCATTTGAGATGCACGTTATTTTGTCAGTGACAATCCTATTATTCATATTTTCCCTACGTGCGTGGGCTGTGACGAATGCACACGTCACTTATTTCTGAACCGTTAGTCCACATGTCACCTTTTCATAGGATGTGTCCTCAACAATCGTTATGGAAATGTATTTACACTCGAGTATCTATTTTAAATTGAGTATAAATACCCATTTTCTTCCTCATATCCGGTTTTACGCTTTCATTATCTTCTTCCTCAAGAATTCTTTTCTGCGAGCAACCTTCAATTCTTCAAGAAATCCTCTCAAGATTTTTTCTGTGCAACATGGCATCCTCACCAGATTGAAAACCAAGAATAGACTGAAAACCAAGAACAACTCCAAGCCCAAGAAATCGAAGGAAACCAACCTAATTCAAATGAATCAAACAACAATGAAATCACTAGTTGACTTCGTTCCTTCGAAGCAACTAGCATCCACCTCCAGCCTCTACCTCTGAAGCTCTTCTTGCTACACGTGCATCATCGATCTTTATATCATATTTCTCTTCCTTGACCGATTCTATCATATGCACGTGAGTTACTTGAGAAGCATCATGGTTTGAATTAAATGAAGCCATTGTAGGGAAATAGATTGTATCTTTGGGGAAATTAAACATCAATATATCAGAAATTGTGAAAAGTGGGGTGTATTAGCAGCAAATAAAAACCCAACCAAATCGTTTGTAGGTAGCAAAACCTTAGAATCTCTACTTTATTTTAAAATGACAACCCAATACAAGAAAATCTTTATGGATTTTTAAAATTGACCAATCAGTTCTGAAAAGTAGAATCTTTGTTTTATTATTATAAATGCATAATTTGCAAAAAGTAGAATCTCTGTTTCATTGTGAAATGATAAAAAAGAATCTTTACATATTTAGGAATATAATCACTTGTTATAAGAAAATATTGACATATTATTGGAAGTGAGCAATAAGTGCATAACTCGTAAATAGTAGAATATCACTTTTCTTTCAAGTGACAACTCATTGCAGACAAATCTTAAAAAAAAATTACTTACTCTCCTTCCCTATTTAATTTTATGGTTGGACATCTCATTTGTGCATCATCTTTATATTTCATTTGCAGATCTTCTTTATAACGATGGATGGAAACACTTCCATTATGGTTAAAAAAATCCAAAAATGAACGAGGAGTGGCATAGGTTGTTATATAAATGGATACTGACTTCTTCGATAGGAATGCAATTACCATCGACAAGGCTTGATTGGGAACTCTTAACCAATATATTACTTTAAATTTTGCATGGAACTTCGAGCCGAAAAGACAATATTCAAGAGGTGATGGATGAGGGGTAGAGATGGATTGATGATTCATTACAAGAAATTAGGTAGAAGTAGAATTGCATTGATAATGCAAAACTCCAAGTTAAAGAGAAGTAAACAAGGATTCATATAACCAAATTCCACAACAACGATGCCATAGCACGCTTCATGTACAATGAAGAGAAACTGAAAGGAACATCTAATGTATAAACGACCTGAAAGAATTTTATTTGGATGACTTTCCATGGCTGTATTTGTTGGGAAAATTGGCCTCAGCGTTTCCCAACAACCCAAGCAATGAACAAATATAGAGAAAAGAAGAACAAACAATAAACAATTATAGAGGGAAAAAGGAACACAAGAACTTACGTGGAAACTCCAAAACCGGAGAAAAACCACGGGCCTCCACAGAGAAAATCCACTATGTGATAAATTGTTACAATCACACACCTTGATCTCTCAAGCCTCACCCAATAATACCCACACTCTCAAAGATTTAACTCACATCTTTCTACTCTCTAAAACAAGAGAACAAGAAAGAAATAATAAAATACTTAAGTGTATTTTATTGGGATGATTTTAAACCTATGCCTTGGACCCCTTTTTATAGGCTTGGAATCTCTCTCACCTTTCATTGCTCCACCTATGTGGGACAATCCTTTTATTTTATTTTAGCCAAAACAATTCTCAACAAACTCCACCTTGGCTAAAAAAAACTTCGCTGCAACAACGGCAACCATTGTCTAACCCGACAATCATAATTCTCAGATCAGAGAACTATCATACTCCACCATAAAAGAGTATCACCACTTAGAATAATTCATTCTAAGAATTTTTACCTCGGCACATGTCGAAAAACTTGCTGAAAATTTTATGGTGCAACTTCCTTGTTTGGTTTACCCGGAAGTTCATCAGCCATCGACATAATCCCCACCACACACCTTGCATCCATGCCAAACCAATGCACATGTGTAAATACGTGGAACCGCTAACCTAAACACATCCTTTTCCATGGTAAAGCGGACATACCATGAGGATGTATTCTCCCATATCTCAGCAAAAATCATCGTCTCCCATGAGAATGGAGACATTGTTAGCATCTGAATTGGAGTCTTTCGCCGAACCCACTCCACCTGGACATTTGCTTTTGACATGCCCAGACTGTCCACACTTCCAGCATATCAGATTCTTCCTGGAGTTCTTCTTCTTCCCTTGCCTTGTAACCAAAACCGTACCTTCTGATGAAGTCATATTGCTACCTTCCAGTCTTTCCTCCTCTGATAGGAGTTTGCTAGTAACGTCCGCAAACTTCAGGGTCTCTTTCCCATACATCATAATAGGTTTCATATGCTCATAGGAAGATGTCAAAGATAATATGAGCCTCAATGCTTTATCTTCATCTTCTACCTCAACTCCGATGGCCTCCAGTTCTGAAACGATATTGTTAAGAACACTAAGATGATCTGAAATATTTGTACCTCCATCCATACGTAGAGTATGAAATTGTTCCTTCAGATACAATCGATTTGAGATGCCTTTGCCCTGGTACAACTGCTCAAGCTTCTCCCAAAGCTCCTTGGCCGTTGATAACCCATGCACGTTTGCAAGAACATTCTTTGCTAGACACAGACGAATAGTACTTGCCGCTCTCAAATCCAAATCATCCCATTCTTCCTCGCTTTTACTGGTACCGCTTGATTCACCGCTGGAAACTGGTTTTCCCCTCAATGCCTTATACAACCCGGATTGTATCAACACATCCTTGACTTGAACTTGCCATAAGCCAAAGTTGATCCTTCCGTCGTACTTCTCTACATCGAACCTCATTGCACTTGAAAACTTTGACATCGTATCAACGCCTCAAAAACAATATTGTATACTAAAAAGTGTTTGTAGCCTATGAGTAGCACACTCAAGAAAGTTTTCTATTATGCACGTACTCCCGCCACACACAATTCTATCATATACAAAGTAACCAAGAGAAATTCTTTTCTGATGTGGAAGGTCAGACAAAACCGCGATCACAGAGCATACTAAGAACCCTCTAACCCGAGACCTCCTCCAATACGACCAAGAGAAATTCTTTTCTGATGTGGAAGGTCAGACAAAACCGCAACCATATAGCATACTAAGAACCCTCTAACCGAGACCTCCTCCAACTCGGAGCTCTGATACCACTTGTTGGAAAAATTGGCCTCAGCGTTTCCCAACAACCCAAGCAATGAACAAATATAGAGAAAAGAAGAACAAACGATAAACAATTATAGAGGGAAAAAGGAACACAAGAACTTACGTGGAAACTCCAAAACCGGAGAAAAACCACGGGCCTCCAGAGAGAAAATCCACTATGTGATAAATTGTTACAATCACACACCTTGATCTCTCAAGCCTCACCCAATAATACCCACACTCTCAAAGATTTAACTCACATCTTTCTACTCTCTAAAACAAGAGAACAAGAAAGAAAGAATAAAATACTTAAGTGTATTTTATTGGGATGATTTTAAACCTAAGCCTTGGACCCCTTTTTATAGGCTTGGAATCTCTCTCACCTTTCATTGCTCCACCTATGTGGGACAATCCTTTTATTTTATTTTAGCCAAAACAATTCTCAACAGTATTTTCATTTCAGATTAAGTTTAATGTTTCCTATGCATTTATATCAATTTCATGCTTCTATTTTCATTCTATCACAAGAAATGGCAAAAAATTCAAAAATAAAGGAAGTCGCGAAAACCTAGGATTTTGCAAGTTGTCAATTCAAAATTTCGCTAGTTATCAGACGCTAAAGACAATGTTGAACTTTTTATGGGACACACGTCAAGCATTGGGGGCCTAAAAAATATCAAGGAATTTTCCGAAGTACCTGTAGCTCTCTAAAAATGTGGATATTTTGGCTTTTTTTTGTTAACTAGGCACAAAACTAGTAAAGGGTTAGTCGAGAGGGGTAGATTAGTAATTAACCCATTTAGATATCATGTAAGATCGAACATCAAAACCTATTCCATTCATATTTTTAGAATTTAGTTATCGAAATCTGGTTTGATACTCTTTGGCCGCAATAGTTTTATTAACAATGATTTGCTCTAGTTAATAGATTCTTCTCTTGAAGACAAAATTACCAACTTCTTTAAACATCTAAAATGTTCTTTCAATCATGACAAATTTTCTTAAACTATTGAATACCGCGAAAAGAAAGTGTAAAAGTTATTAAATGTTGGTGATTTTCGGTGAAACCATTGGTTCATTTCATATAATTGGATTCTCAATAGAATATAAGGTTGGTCGTTAAGCTATATCATGGGCTAGGAAGTGTGGAAGTGTGGATGCACACTGGTGTAAGCTAACTAGAACCCGTGATCATTGTATGGAACCATATGGCAGGGGTAAGAAGGTCGTACCTTGTTGCCGGTCCTACATACATGAAGAAAAGTATTTGGGAAAATTGAGCTTCTGAATATCCTAAGTGAAATTTAGAAGCCCCCTAGTCTTCTTCAGAAGCTTTTGAGTAATTCTCATAAGCCTATGTGTCTTGTTCATGAGCTTATGATTTTGAATTGCTTCTAACTCAGAGGCTTCTGAATCTGAGGAGCTTTTGACTCAGAAGAGCTTCTGGCTCTAAAATATTTTTGAGTTGTATTATGATCCGTGCAAGCAGTTTGTAGCTTCTATACTTGTAACTGATGTGCAGTTAAACACCCACTAAGTACTCCAATAACAATTTTACTTTAATGGAGAGTTATTCTCGCATTTAATATATGAGCAATTACGATTTTTATGTTTAAAAAGGAATAATTACTGCCAAAATCGTTACATGGAAATTGAGATGATCCTCGAGTTAGTTTTGTGATACCCTAGAAATTTGGGTGGAAATATAACTCAAGGAAAGCGAGTCATCACACACTCTCATTTCAAGTTTCCTCGAACATTAATATCTAACAAAATATAAGTTATGAAGTAAGCATGTTGCAAAATAAATAAAATATGAAACTATCAAAGTTTACGCGTTAAATGATCATCCACTACAACAAAATCAACTTTATAGGATGTCAAACATGTTTAAGTGTCTTAGTAGGTTGTGTTATAGGACAAAACAATTGTATATCCTATATAAAAACGTTGCAACAAGTATATTTAACGCTTTTAAACATATTAACAAGTTTTTCAGGATACTTGACGGTGTAAATATTTTGCTTCGAAAAAGTGTGGATACTTGAGCAATTTCTATACGGTTTTTAATGTTTAGTTTAAATAAATGTTTTACATTTTTTAACTAGCGTGATTATTTGAAATAGTTTTCCTTACATTTTTATGTTTTTAATTGTCTGAACATGGCCAACAAAATGTAAAATTGACCTATTTATTGTAGCGTTAATCGACATTTCCACCACATCAAAATCTCAATTATAAATAAAAGATACTTCTAAACAAAAACAATTAAATTTTTTGAACATAAACCTACATTTCACTTGATGGATTGTGTTGGACGGTTCAAATGCATTTGAACAATCCAATCCAACTAGAGCACACTCATGTTCAATATGCATATATGGTTGTAAAATTGTGTTGATCTTATGTCTTCAGTATTGTATTTTTGTTTTTCTCGTAGGGTGCAACATTATTATCTCAAAAAATATATAACTCATGATAAAATTATACATATAAACAAAAACAAGGTTTATAAAAGGGATCATAATTGAAGGCTGTGAGAATTATAATTAACAGATGTCTCAACATGACATTAGTTATTACCAAACCTATACCTATGGAGAATCTTGGAGACCGAAGACAAAAGACAATATAAAATCTATAGAACGCAATCATAAATCCTTATTTGATAAGATACATTCTCGAGATTAGTCGTAAACAATTGAGACATGCACCAACGCAGTGTCCTAAGACATAAATTTATCTCGTATCAAGTCTTTCTAGAAAATACAACAATCAATTCAAGATCATTCTTGAATCTAGCGAATCAAAGTTATGTTTGGTGAATAAATCGATGAAGGAATCCATAAAATTTCAGAGAAAAATGAGAGGAATTGAATAAGTGATAAATGCTGGATTTTATACATTGTTGTCATAACCAAATTTTAACTGCAAGGGCGCAAAGCGACATTCATGCAACTTTACCCGCATGTAGCGTGCATTAGCCTCTATCTTACAAAAGTATCGAATGCCTAAAGTGACTTTGATGTGGCTTTAGATGCATTAAGCTCGTGTTCGGTTTTGTTCTCCAAAACACATCCATTCGCTAATGCAAGTTTCGTGCGACTTTGGTCACATATAACCTGCAATTCCCACTATGTTGACCTGCATAACATCACTTCATAATTGATACTTGAGACCTCATCGAGACCCAAGGCCCAAGGCCCTATCTTTGACATTTAATATGTACATTTATGTCAAAGAGAGCCCACCAAGAACACCCACACACCAAGGACCAAGATTTAAACGATTCGATTAATGCTCAAGGATTAGTGTTTATTAAGTGAACTCAATTTCATATTGGCTCCTTTGTGAGACAATGTTTCCTTTCTATTTAACAAAGTTTCAACAATACCCCACATTTTCTATTCAAACCAAAATAATACCCCACATTTGAATAAAAAATAAGAAATATTACGAAACTTATCTTTCGATCACCAAGCTAGTTATAACATGCATCAGAAATAGTGCATTTTGGACTTGAACCTTTCCTAGTGAATACCTATCGAATAAACTTCGTGGGTAGTGAACTAAAGTCTTGAACTAACCATTTTTTGTAGTAGATCGAGACAACATGCATCACACATATCATATTTATACATAATTTAATTCTAACCTTTGTGTTCATTTCGTTCGTGGACAGATCTTTTCTTTATGAAAGTCGTAAAATACGTAGCCATATCTGTTGGTCCCGGAGGGTTATACAAGTTTGTAGAATGAGGGGGGGGGGGGTGAATACAAACACAGATATAATCAAACAATTTACAGTTTGTTGCGGAATAAGATCAAGTTAAAACCTAATCTAAACAAACTATGAGAACACACAAATTTTCTTGCACTAGAAAATAGTGAGAAAGAAAGATAAGAAAACTAAGGATAGTTTTCTAACACATAGTAGTTCAGTGAGGAAGAAAGCCGAGCACTTCAATTGTGAAGTAGGGTTTCGTTTATATACTACATGCATTTACTGCAAGTCAGTATACCTTTACACGTGGCAGCCTCTGATTGGTTGCATGATTTGACTTTAGCAAACATCCTAGTGGCCGCATGATGAACAATATAGTTGCAGAGTTGGTTGTACGATTCTGGATAAAAGGGATGCCCGTTCTGATAAAATCGTACGGGGGCGTGCAAGGAGATAAGACAAAAGTTGCTTGTAGAACAAGCTTCATGATCAGCGTTCGCTGAAGTCTTCTACTTGAAACTTCGTGTGGAATGGACAAGTCTTGTCTTCGCTGATATCCACATCAGGTCACTAGTAGACTTAGTCACTTGTTCTTCAGCTTGGTCTTCGATTTCAGCTTCGAACTTGGTTGACACAAATCTTGTCTTCAGGGATCATAAGTAAACAATTACATGATGAACATTCAATGATCATCAGTGAGGCCGAACAGGCTCAGGGCTCACTAATGTACAGTGTTCGTTGAAGTATAAATTAAAGCATGTTTTCCATCAGCGATACTAAACAGACTTAGTATATTTTCTTTGATGGCAAAACATTAATACATATTGTATACTTACAATTTTTACTAAGTATTTCTCAGGGTCATTATCAAATCACTGAGGGTTTGGATCAACAATCTCCCCCTATTTGATGATGACATAACAATAAAAGAAAATTGCTAAGTGAAAAACACAAGGATACAAAGGACTCATAAAATACTTGTCCCATTTACTGTTTTTCAGGGATTTTTTCTAGTACTGATGGAGTAAAGTACTTTCATTGAAAATTTTCATTAATTTCGTAAATATTACCGAGGGAAGTAGAAAAATTACAAGTACAATGAAATATAATTACAAGTTCAAAAAGATACAAGCTGATAAGATAGAAGAATACAAAAAGATGATCCTATCAGCTACTCAAGTTCTTTCTTGACGAGAAGTTCATCAAGAGAATCAGTCTCTAGAATCATCCAATCAGGGACAGTGACTCCCTGATCCCTTCTAACTTTTGCTTCGCGGTAGATTGAGGGCTTTAGGAATGATCCAAGGAGGTCACTTCTGTAGTCGCACCAATAGAGTAGATCTCTGAGTTGTTCGATTGGAGTTTTGTATAACTCAGAGATACGTTGAAAGCATCTGCGACCAGTGAAGTCAAAGAAAAATATGCCGTAGGGATCACTGAGAACTTTACCAGGGATGAAGTCTTCAGTTGGAGGTAAGGAGATGTCGAGATTAGATAGATCAGGATTGGGGCCAAGAACTGCTTCACGAGAGAATTCGATCCCTGTCTTATTTCTTATTGCCGGACCTGAAGAGGAAGGAGTCTTCTTCTTCTTTGGAGCAACTCGTTTCTTCTGAATTGGAGGAGGAGGTGGAATATCAACCGCCGAGGTTACCATGTCGATCAGCTTGTTAATGGCTTTTTCAACACAGGACTTGAAAGATGAGCGGGATCGCTGAATTGCGATTCTCATTTCTAACCATTCAGGGAAACCGAGTTTGTCTAGGTCTGACATATAACAAGTTCTATTGTAGCCGTTTTCTTTGACTATCTGGACATCAACAATCGGTACCTTGTTGACTACTTTCCCTCGTATGTTCACAGTGCTTATCCTTGATCCATGGCTTCTGTAGTGGCACTTTTTCTTACACCAGGTCAATGTGGAGTCACTGACCTTGGTTTTCTCTTGACTAATCTTCTGCGCATCCTTCAGCAGCTTTTGCTGAACTTCCAGGGGAAACTTCTTCTGCCGTGGATCCTTCACTGAATTTTGGGCTAGTTCGAGAGTATAGTTTTTGTCAGTAAGCTCAGCCTTCTTTTTCTCAGCGAGGATTTCTTCAGCTTTCAAGGCTTCAGCAATTTCCCTTGAGGTTAAGCAGCGAAGATGAGGAGGAATCAGGAGCTGATTGTCAAGATTTTGGATCATCGCTGCTCTTCTTTGTTTTTCATCTTCACTTGGCCTTTGAGGATGCAAGGAAGGTCTTCGTGGATGTGAGAGAAGTTCTTCTTCTTCAGCTTAAGCTTCAGTCTCTTCCAGAGCAGAGACTGGGATTATTGGTTCTTCAACGTTGAGCGCTGGGATTATTTGTTATTGTAGATGAGGTGCTTCAACGGTAGCCTAAAGCAGGGGAGAGGACTAGCTGAAACAAAATGATCGATAGAGTTAAATAATTTGAGGAGAAAAGATAGAGAAATGAGAGAGCTAAGTGTTTAGAGGTTCGAGAGTGAGAAGGATTGAGATTGAGAAGGGGTAGAGGAGGGATGCAGTGTATGGGAATAAAAAATAACATACCTGCCAAACTGGCTTTTAAGGAGAATAGCCAAGTTGTCAGCAACGAGACCCTTTTGTTTTTTTATAGCCGTCTGCGCTGGGGATTTTGCCTTGGTCCCCTCCCCTGGTTCATTTATGGAAACCCCTTTAAGCGCAGGGGCTTTGATCGCTTTAGGAGCTTTGATCGCTGCAGGTTGAAAGAAGAAGCCGTCGTCGTCATCATCATCATCATTATCATCTTTTGGAGATGATGATGGTTCTTCGTCAGCAATGTCGACGTCTTCGTCTTCTTCAACTTCGTCCTCTTCCTCATCCTCAGAAGAAAGCTCCACATCATTTGCCACTGAGGCATGAGGAGGGTCTTCGCCTCGCTCCCCCTCAGATGGAGAGGGACTTTTAGCGGTTCTCTCAGGATGATCAGATTCCTGAGGGTCTTCATTCCACTCAACATTATGGGGAAGATCTTTAGGCTCCTTCTCCCCCTCTTCCACTGAATGTGGGGGGAGGGGGGGAGGTAGTGATCGCAGCAGCAACAGCATGTTCAGGATCCCTGTCTTCGTGGCCAGGGGATCCTAAACGGTTTTCCACTTCTGCTAATCTGTCTTCCAGGCCAGATATACCAGGGGTACTATCAAGGATAAATTCCACTGCCATCTCCATCTTGTCCCGGTCATTCTGGGAGAAGTGAGATGTAGGAACAGTGGGAGCATCCATCATTTCGAGGATCTTGGTGGGCAGGGTTTTAACGTCAGCGACCTCTTTTGGTAAGGCTGCTCAACCTCACCTTTTAGACCTGAGAAGTCGGTCTTCAGAGAACTCACCTCACCACTGAGAGATGAAAACCCAGTGGAGAGATCAATGATGTTGGTGTTGAGTTTGGTGACGGTGGCGGTGTTGCTGATGATGGCGGTCTTCATAGTGTTTAGGCCTCCATCAATACTGGAGACGTCAGCGTTGTCGACCTTGTCTTTGACAGCAGTGTAGATCTGCTTCAGCGTCTCTCTAGCGTCTGAAATCGCTGAAGAGTTGTTGGAGATGGTGGTGGTGAATTTCTCCACTTTATAAGCGATATCCGTAAAGGACTTGCTGATAGTGCCCAAGTTTGGACCTGAAAAAGAATTTAACCGGTGAGCAAAGGAAAGCTCAGAAGTTAGGGGTTCAGAGAGAGAAGTAGTGTTTGGGATACCTGTAGGAGGGTTGGAGAAGTAGTTAATGTCACGATACCCGGAGTGATGTTCCAAGTCGTCTTCAAAGGACGACCCTAAAGGTCCAGTGTTTTGCTGCATCATTTGTTGAAGGTGAGCAGCGGCAAAAACCGTCAGCGTGATCGATGGCATTGTGGATGCCATGGTATAGACAAAAGGAGTAGAAGAAGCGATGGTTGAGAAAGGTGGGGTTAAAACAGCTTCAGCGTTGTATCCACTGAGAAAATCCTCTGCAACACTTTGAGGCGCTGAGATTCTAGGGTTCTCATCCAAGAAAATTTTAGAGAACTGAGTGTCTGAAGTGGTTATGGAAGGGGTGGCTTCAGCGGTTGTGGCGGAGTGGACCACAAAATCATCCATCGTTGCCTGTTGAGAGAGCAACGTGGGATCCTGAGCCTGGGAAGGATGAGGCTTCTCCTTGGAGGACTTCTTAGATTTACGGCTGCCAAGAGTGGTTTCAGATTGTTTCCTCTTTTTCAGAGAGGAGGATGTAGTGGCCGGGGTATCAGCGGTTGGGATTACCGCTGCTGTAGCAGTAGCCACTGAAGAAGAAGAAGAAGAGCGAAGAAGAGAGAGTAAGGTATAGAGACGTACCTCGTTTGCTACGGGCTTGAAGTCGAGCACCTTAGGGCCGACTTGGGAGAGCTTCAGGTCTCCCTGTTTGGGGTAGTCCTCTTGTAGGCCATATTTGAAGATGGTGCTGAGGAATCTTGGATAAGGAACAACGGTTGGGCGGTTTGGCATTTCCACCCTTTCCATCATATCTTCGAAGATTACTCGAGCGTAATCAACATGGAGGCCTTTCAGCAGTGAATAGGCCATGGCAGTCTGGGTCTTTGACGCTTGGTCAGTGGAACCCATCTTCGTTGTCATGCAACTTATCACGTGTGCAAAAATGAAGTTGAGTTCGGATGGCATCTTGTTTTTTAGCATAATGGTGATCTTCTTCTCAGGTTGACCGTCTCGGACGGGGTTCCAGAGGTACTTCATCTTGTCAAAGAAGGAGATCATTTCCTCCTTTCCTTCAGGGGTGTTGGGGTCGGGGAATGGAACGAATGGGTGCGATTTTAGGCCAGCATGTAGGTTGAGCGCTGCACAGATTGCAGCAGGGGAAATGGTTCTGTGACCCAGCTCGATCTGAAACCCGATGACTGAGTATTCCTTTTTGGATTTGGCAGAGATATCAATGGTACGATGAGATGTGTACCAGAACTGCTGTAAAAGACGTTTGTGGGCAGGGGGTGTGATGGTCATCGCTGTGGAAAGCGGGCATGTCTTGATGAAATTTACAGCGTCATCAAGATGGGTTACAACTTTCTTGTTGGGGAACTCAAGAAGAGCGTAATGGTTGTTGGAGACGAAGGTAATCTGATGTAGGTCGTGTTTCATGTTCTCAGCCCTTGTCCAAGTGGAGAAAATACCAGCGGTTTGGGTAGAAGAAGCATCAGCAGTAGCAGCCATGTCTATTGTTAAAAACACAAGTATGAAGAAGATGAAATACCTTCTTAAAATGGAAGAGAGTTTCCAAAATAAGGGTTTTGAGATTTTAGGGTTTTTACAGTTTCTTTTTGAGGAAAGAAAATGTAAAAGTAGAGTTTCTAGTTTTAAAAGAAGTTCAAAACTAGTGAGTTATCTTGTTTTCCAGTTTCCTTTTAAGGAAACGATTCTGGAAAAACGTATGAAGTTGTAAGTTTAAGATTTTTGAATTAAACTTAATGGAAAAACTTTTAACAAGTCTTGTTTTTATGAACATGAAGAAGATGAACATAAGTTTAAAAACACAATTGATTGATCTTTTAAGAACAAGAAGAAAATCAAAACAAGTAAAAGAAGATGATTTTGAGTAAAGAAATAAGAACCTGATTTGTTTGAAAGTATGAAGATACGAATACTAGGTCTTAAGAATCAAAATCTAAAATGCTTAGGAATGCAAGAGAGTCTTTCTGCTTTTAGGAGAGTTTGAGAGCGTAAAAGGTAAAAATATAAACAAGAGTTGTTTATATAGTGAGAGTAGAGAGAGAAAATGATGAGCGAGAAAAACAACTCATCATGACACGTGACACGTCCCTTGAAGCGTATTGGTCAAGAATTCTAAACGGGCGAACGTGTCAGACGAAAAGTCGTGTCAGGGTTTATCCGTTGTATGACGTCACAACTGTCCTTTCACATTTTTAAGATGTCTCTGAGAGTTTTGAAAAACTCAGGGATATTTTAAAAGAATCACTGATGAGAAATATTAGTGAGCATAGTTGTAAAAAAAATCACTGAAGGAAGAGATATTCAGCGATACAATTTATTTTAAAATTCTGCATGCTGAAGTAAACTTCAACGAGTAGAAAGAGAGAGAACATATTGATAATGTCGTTTTCCGACATTATTTTGATCCTGAAATCGGTCTGTTTGTTGTAAGTTTCCAAGTAAAATAGTAGAATTTAATGGTTTTTATGAGAAAGTACAGGCTTTTATGAATGACTGAGGATGGAGAAGTTTTGTGTCAATTGGAGCAAGTTTACAACTTTCCTGGGCGAAAAGAGAAATTCTGATTTTCGGGTCAAACAGTGCTCTGCGCGCCTCACGGCGCTACTCCATCCGCGCAGCCTTCTGTCCAACACACATTCCAGTGCTCTGCGCGCCTCACGGCGCGACCCAACACGCGCCAAGCTCCTAGGCGTTTTTATTCTATTTGTCGGCTAGGGTTGGGGGCATGCTTCATCAGCTACGTTTGGAGACTTTCTCTGGGCGATTTTAGGAGCTAAGAGACAATTTTTCAAGGCGAGAAGAAGGCAAGAAACATCAAGTAACGAGAATCAACAAGGAGAACCGAGTACGTTCATCGGCGGCTTAGACTTTTCAGGGAGTTTTTAGATTTCTTTTCTTTTAGACAAAGCATGTTTACTTTCATTTCCATCTTTTCATTTCTGAGTTTTGAAACCCCCAACATGAACTAATCCGTTCATGTTGGGGGGTTGGTTTGAATCATGGTTTGATAATCGTTTAGTTTTACAGATAGATGTGATTGGTTTGATTTAGATGGATGAAACATTTGGGATTGTTCTTAATGCTTGTAATAGTCCGATCAACTATTATTTGATTTTATGAATCTTTTAACCTTTGAGAAAAGTTTTGAGATTTGATTAATCCGTTATGTCTTGAACGATTTTGAGATAGAAATATGATATGTCGTTCTCTGTGGCTTTTAATCATTGATTGTTCAATTATAATTGTTTAGATCGAAAGATGATACAATGTTTTGAATGATTTTTGCTATAGCTTGATAGAGTATAGTAATGGATTGTGATTATGCTTTTCATCCTAAAGTTATTTCAATCATGTCAACCTGTTTAGCTAATGGATTGTTTTCATTAGAAAACCAACCCTCCAACTCTTTCTCTTATTTGAATTAATTAAAGTATTTTAATTCGTGTTTTCCAACAATCAACAACTCAATTTGCATTAGTCTAATTAATAGTCTATACAGTCATTGTGGTACTTGACACCTGGTTCCTTTGGTTCGATACTCGTACTTTCTAAGTACTATTACTTGATTCGACCCGTACACTTGCGGTAGATTTAGGGGGGGGGGGGGGTGTAAACCCACCTATCAACTTTTTGGCGCCGTTGCCGGGGAACCTGTTTTGTTTGAATATCACTACCAGCTTTAGAAATTATTACATTAGACACCCTGTTTTTATTTTATTTTAATTTGCTTTGAAAGTTCATATATTTTTGGGTTTTGAGATTCTATCTTCTCCGTTTCAGGTTACCTCTTGGTTTATGCCAAGAAGGAGACTATTTTGGGAATTAGTACCGATTGACCTGGAGATAGAACAGACTGCTAGAGACCTGAGAAGACAAGCACGAAACAGAATGGTTGACGTCAACATCCACGTTGAAAATGATTGGGAAGAGGAGATGCCCATCAACAATGGTCCTCCATTGAACAATGGTCCTCCATTGAACAATGGTCAACCACCTCCAAATGCAAATGCGAACAATCAGAACCACAACAATGCCTACAATGGTCTCAACAACAATGTTAACAACAACGTTAATCATGCTGTCAACAACGATGTCAATCATAACGCCAACAATGGAATCCATCATAACGTCAACAACAATGTCAATCATCCACCGCCAACACAAAGGGTACCAATGAGAAAATTCGCCAACCCGAACATGGGAGCTGCACAACGAGGACCATATGCACCTCCGATAGCTGCTAACAATTTTGAAATTAAACTTGGTACCATCCAATTGGTGCAATCGAACATGTTTGGAGGTGCAGCAACCGAAGATCCCCATGCACATTTGCGCTCATTCGAAAAGATATGCAATACTTTCAAGGTGAATGGGGCTGATCAAGATTCGATAAAGATACGGTTGTTTCCGTTTTCATTGAGGGAACGAGCCACTACTTGGGAAGAGAATATACCATCGGGGACAATTCGAACTTGGAACGATATGGTTACAGCTTTTCTCAACAAGTTCTTTCCACCGGGGCGAACGTCTCAACTGTTATCCGACATCACACATTTCTCGCAATGGGATCAAGAGTCTTTGTACGAGGCATGGGAAAGATACAAAGGGATGCTCAAGAAGTGTCCACATCACGGGTTACAAGAGTGGATGATTATCCAAACATTCTATGTCGGGTTGCACCCTCAATTTAAGAATGACCTCACAACTGCTGCAGGTGGAGCCTTAATGAACAAGTCTTATGAGGAAGCGGTTGAGTTGATAGAGAATTTAGCAGAACATAGCTATTCCACTCCAAGATCCGCTGTTAGAAAAGTCGCAAGCGTGCAAGAAACAGACGAGTTGAAGGCTATAAAGGCACAATTGAATGCGTTGACTAATCAAATGAGAGGAGCAGCTATTCAACCGAATGTTTAGAATGATATGGGTGGTCATGACCAATTCATGAATCCTCAAGACTATCAATCACCGAAACAAGTCCAGTTCGTTCAGAACCGAAATAATCGACCGAGGAATGACCCATTCTCTAACACCTATAACGAGGGATGGAAGCGACATCCTAACTTTTCTTGGAGTCAACCTCAACAAGGCTCGGGCAAGGAAACGATGGGGCAGCAGCAACAACAACATTATGGTAACCATTCTAACTCTTCAAATTCTTTTCAGTCTAACAATGTTTATCGTCCCCCAGGTTACAATCAGAGGAAATATGATGAGGGGCAATCTTCAGAAAAGAAGCCAGGTTTGGAAGACATGATGATGAAATTCATGTCAAAGATGGAAGGTGCAGTGGAAGGATTGACGGGTACTGTGAACACGGTGAAATCAACCACGGATCAAAATACCGCTTCAATTCGAATGTTAGAGAGACAAGTGGGGCAGATTTCTGAGGCCTTACAGACCCGACCTCCCGGACAATTTCCTAGCCAACCAGAAAAGAAGGTGAAAGAAGAGTGTAAAGCCATCAGTCTGAGGAGTGGCAAACAACTCACTAGAGACCCTACTAGAGATCCTTCGCCAGAAAGGAACAACACCAAGGTGAGTGATGTTGAGTCGGAGGACATGGCGGAAGAGAAGATGGATGAAGAAATGGAGATGGAGAAGACGGAGAGCGAAAGAAGAAAGAAGAATGCGACTGTTCTCAAGAAAGCGCCTACTAAGCCATTCACACCATCGGTACCATATCCTAGCAGGCTAAAAGCCTACAAGGATGATGCAAACTTTGCTAAATTTCTAGAGGTGTTTAAAAAACTGCATATTAACATTCCTTTTGCAGATGCCTTAGCACATATGCCATCCTATGTGAAGTTTATGAAGGATATTCTCTCCAACAAGAGAAAGATCGAGGAGCATGCCACAGTTGCACTTACTGAGGAGTGCAGTGCTATCATTCAGAACAAGCTTCCCCCGAAGCTTAAGGATCCAGGGAGTTTTACTATCCCTGTTCACATTGGTCATTCCGAATCCAGTAAAGCATTGTGTGATCTTGGAGCTAGTATTAACTTGATGCCTTTATCTATTTTCAAGAAATTGGGGCCAGGGGAAGTTAAACCAACATGCGTGATACTGCAACTAGCGGATAGATCCATCAAATATCCATATGGAGTCATAGAAGATGTGCTCATCAAAGTTGACAAATTTTACTTCCCAGTGGACTTCGTGGTATTGGATATGGATGAAGATAAAGAAATCCCGCTCATCCTTGGTCGCCCATTCTTGGCCACGGGAGGGGCGTTGATTGATGTGAAAGGAGGAAAGCTCACGTTGAGAGTGGGAGAAGAAGCTGTATTTAACGTATTCCGAGCAGCAAAGCAGACAATGCAGTCCAGTGAATGCTACCGGGTGGATATTCTGGAATCCCCGATTAGAGAATCATGTGGGGTGCAGTTTGGTCAAGATCAATTGGAAAGTGTGATCATGGGTACGATAGATGGCTCGAAGATCGAAAGTGTGATGCAACTGAATGCATCGCCAAGTCATAGAGGCCCAAGAAGACCGAATGTTGAGGATTTGGGTGAGCCAATACCTAAATCTCAACCATCATCTCACACTCCCCCTAAGCTCGAGCTGAAACAGTTACCATCTCATCTTGAATATGCCTTTTTGGGCGAAAAGGAGACACTCCCGGTCATCATTTCATCCAAGTTGAAAACCGAAGACAAAGAGAAAATGCTGAGAGTCCTACGTGAGCATCAAACTACAATTGGTTGGACAATAGCCGATTTAAAAGGCTTAAGTCCAACTTTCTGCACGTACCGTATAAACCTTGAAGAAGAACAACGACCGGTAGTCCAACCTCAACGCCGACTCAATCCCAACATGAAGGAAGTGGTCAGAAAAGAGATCCTTAAACTATTGGATGTTGGAATCATTTATCCCGTACCCGATAGTCCATGGGTCAGTCCAATTCAAGTGGTGCCAAAGAAAGGAGGTGTTACAGTCGTTCGAAATAACAACAATGAACTCATCCCCTCTCGGACAGTCACGTGGTGGAGAGTTTGCATTGATTATAGAAGGCTGAACGACGCCACCCGGAAAGACCATTTTCCATTGCCATTCATTGATCAGATGATAGAGAGACTAGCGGGACACGAGTATTTCTGCTTCTTGGACGGATATTCGGGATACAATCAAATACCGATTGCTCCCGAAGATCAAGACAAGACCACGTTTACATGTCCCTATGGGACATTTGCTTATAGGAGGATGACGTTTGGGTTATGTAACGCTCCCGCAACATTTCAGAGATGTATGATGGCGATCTTTTCGGATATGGTAGAGCGCACCATGGAAATCTTTATGGACGACTTCTCGGTGTTTGGTCCATCATTTGATTCTTGCTTGTATCATCTGGAGGCTGTTTTGAAGAGATGCAAGGAAACGAGCTTGGTTTTGAATTGGGGGAAGTGTCACTTTATGGTGACAGAAGGAATAGTGCTTGGGCACAATGTGTCAAAAGAGGGGATAGAAGTGGACAAGGCTAAGGTGGCAGTGATAGAGAACTTACCATATCCGAATTCTGTCAAAGGAATTCGAAGCTTTTTGGGACATGCCGGTTTTTACCGGCGGTTTATAAAAGACTTTTCTAAAATCACTAAACCCTTATGTGCTTTACTCTTGAAAGATGCCAAGTTTGATTTCACTGACGATTGTGTTTTGGCATTTGACAGGTTGAAGAAGGAGTTGATCTCGACACCTATTCTTACTGCACCCGACTGGAGTCTTCCTTTCATAGTGATGTGTGATGCAAGCGACACGCCAGTCGGAGCGGTCTTGGGGCAGAGGAAAGAAAAGAGAATGAACGTAATTTATTATGCCAGCAAGACCTTAGATGAAGCTCAAGTTAACTATGCCACAACCGAGAAGGAATTACTAGAAGTGGTCTATGAATGTGAGAAATTCAAGTCGTATTTGGTGGGAGCAAAGGTAATAGTCTACACGGACCATTCAGCCTTGAAGTATTTGATGACCAAAAAGGATGCCAAGCCGAGGCTCATCAGGTGGGTGTTATTACTTCAAGAGTTTGACCTGGAAATCTTGGACAAAAAGGGGACAGAAAACACAGTTGCCGATCACTTGTCGAGGCTCGAGGGTAATGAAGAGCAAGAGAAGGATAAAATATCCATCAATGACACATTCCCGGATGAACAATTATTTAAGGTTAGTCATTCCGAACCATGGTATTGATAGGCGGGTTCACAACCCCCTAAATCTAATCGCAAGTGTACGGGTAGAAATCAAGTAATAGTACAAAAGTACGAGTATCGAACACAGGGAACTAGGAACTAAGTATCATAATGACTATAAGATCTATTAACTGAACGATTGCAATTTTGAGTGGTTGGTCTAAAACTAATTAATTGCAAGAAAACAAATCACAAACGGGACAGTAAACTACTTAGGAACTTTTGATAGAGAAAACAGTTGAGGGTTGGACATCCTAAGGTTTTCACGTATAAACATTTGACTTAAAACAATTAGCAAGTTATTCCCTTTAATGAATACCCAATCTCGAAAATCACCGTTGTTCTCTTTCGAGCAACAACGGGTTTTATTTTGAAAGCACAAGTCTTATCCCTCGATCTCAACCTATGACACTCAAAACACATTAAAAGTAGGATTTAAACGGGGCTAAGGCTTACACTGGTATATCTCTATCCAATTTCTCACCTTAGTCATGCAATTTCTAGTTCTAGTTCACAATTAATTCTCTCGAACTTAACTGAAAACAACAAAGCAATTGGAAGCTAGCTAAACTCACAAGAGCATTAAGACCCAAATTACATGCTTCATTAAAATAGGAAAACTGGTAAAAGAATCACGTCATCTGTTCATAAGTTTAAACCAAATTCATTCCAACCCCCAACATATAAAGATTAGTTCATGTTGGTGGTGGATAAAAATATAAGAGAAGTAAAGGAAACAATCAATGTAAACATGGTGAACGTGATCGTGGTGAATGTAATAACGAACTCCCTTCTCTCGGCTCTAATCCACTTCGCGTCGTGACTTCCTCCTCAATCGATCCTCTATCGTGGCTCCAAAAGTTCCGAAAAACCTCTGAAAATCGCCCCCAAGTCACTGCCAGTCGTCGTGTGTGAGATCCTGACCTAAAAGCTGGAAACACGAAATATAACAAACGAACAGGGACTTGCGCGGTTTTGGCCGCGACTTGAAAACTGCGCCAGAAACCGCGCGGTTTTCTGATGCTCTCCGGGTCAGGTTCAGGCACTGGTTCGGGCACGGGTCTTGGGCTTGGATCTCGGGCTTCCGTTGGCTTCGTTTTGGACTCTTTTTGGGCTCTTTTCCGCTCCTTTTCCTCGATGTTTGCCTTCCTTCGGATTACCTGCATTTTTCACTCGATGAACCGTAAAATTCCGCCTTTTTGCTAGAACACAAGCCAATATCATTGGTTTGAAGACCGAAAATAACGCCAAAAAGTGGCGTTATCAACAACCCCAAACCGAGCGTTGCTTGTCCTCAAGCAAATTAGCGATAAAATAGAATAAAAGCATATATCAGCGAAATAATAACTGCACAATTCCCAATCGGTACCATGTAATGCACTGGTGATTTTCCATACCCGTGAATGCCTATCTCACTCTCGCCTCATCCTTATTTTGTTTGATCTATGGCCTTCCATTGTGAGTTGAACTCGTGACTGCTCCGATTCCATCAAGGTCGTACTAGGTCCAAACATACTAGGGAAAACATTTCGCCTCGACCCTACCTCACGGGATACTCTCATTTCACTCGAACCTAGATTGTCGCACATGTTGTCATGTATAGGAAGTTATGTACAAGAATACTCGAAAATCTCATGACAACTCTAATGAAAGACGCACAATTGTCCAAAGGTTGATCTCAGAAAGGAATTAAGTAGCAAGACAGGGAATATCGGTAAAGGTAGTCGTATACTCTAATCATGTTTTCCAGAAGATCATCCAGGTCTTTACAAGGGTTGTAACGGGGTTAGGGTTATGGCAGAAACGAAGGGTAAGCGGATCAAAGATCCTTGGTGTGTCAATTTTTAGTAGTTGTGAACTTTTTGACTTCATTTACTATCATTTGGCCCTCTTTGTCACTATTGGAGTCGCTTTGTCTCTCTTATTTAGCTGCTATGAGTACTATCTAACTAACTGTATTTTTTTCCAAGTTGGGACTTCATTGGTACTCTTTATTTGATTGGGGCTGCATTGGCCCTCTTTTCTATCTATTTTCATGACTGGCCTGTACTGCTTCTAATTGACACACTTTCGGATAAGGGTTGGCTAAGGCTTTTGGCTAGGGTTTAATGGTGGGTCTGGAATAAACAAGGTGAGTGTTTGGCTGCAAAAATGGGTTGTAGATACACACATAATGGGTCGAAAGGAACGATAGATAAATATAGGTTAAAAAGCACACAATGCCTGGAATCATCTCTTAAGGTCCACATGATACGGTCTATTATACCCTTACCCAACATCCCGATGGTCGTCTTTGCTGCTCAATGCAATAATATAGCGAGATCACTCTATATTCACGACAAGGACTTGAAAAAGTGTATATGAATTAAGTGTTTCAGTCCCTCGAAATGAAAAACGTCTTTTAGGCTCAAAACTCGCTATTGGGTGGTCTCCACTAATGTCCCTAGTCATGTCCTTTCCCGGTCCTTCCCTAATGGTCACGTTACTATCACAAGGTTCTTCCCACAATGGTTGGTCTCGATCACCCAAAACAAATTTTTTAGCTAATGTGATCTAGACATTCAGAAGTGCAGGAAATCTACGTGCATAAACGTGGGCCCGATTGGACAACCCCAAACCTTACCCACACATTGTCCCCAATGTGCAAGTAAAGTTGTAGGCGATGCGACATAGATCATTGTGCAGTTATTACAGTTCTCATACAGGAAAGACAAAACATTAACACAACATAACTAAAAGCGAACCCAAAGTTATTCAAAATATGGCCACCCCAAACCTAGGCCGTGGCCTAGGTTTGCCAACTAAAGCCAACACCAAACCTCGGTAAAACCGAGGTTTGCACAGGATTAAAAGTGAGTGTGTAGATGTTGAAAGATGAGGCACCCCAAACCTAAGTGAAACTTAGGTTTGTTGCATCTCATTTAACTAATAAGGAGCAAACATCTTACACCACTCGTTAACATAAGAGTTAGAACATACCTGTTTGATCGGACGGAGGAGACTCTCTTGAAAGATTTGAGCGTTCAGAGAAGATGGAGAGGAATGCACAAACGAAAGAAATCAAAGCAAAAGACGAAAAAACGCAAGAAACGGAAAACACAAAGCAAGAAAGGCACAAAAACTGCACGAAAAACAACTAGAAGCATCAGAGGAAACGCGCGGCTTATGCCGCGGTATGCAAACTGCGGAATATACCGCGTAACACACTGTTTCAAAACACACTCCAGGGATACCCGCGGTTTTCCACGCGGCTTGGAAGCAGCGGGCTATGCCGCGTAAGCCACTGTTTTGACTTTTTAACTTTTTCATTTATTTTTTTTGTAAATAAAAACACTCTAAAACGTAACTAAAAAAAGGAAACAAACCTCGGTGGGTTGCCTCCCACCCAGCGCCTCAGTTAAAGTCGTGGCACGACTATGTGACTCTCAACTTGGCTCGGAATTTGCGGACTCAAACCGCCCACACTTACGGTTTTCTGCAGTTTCTTCCCAATCCGAGTTCTCGTGGTAATCGGGTTCCTCTTCACTCCGACCTCTCACCCTCTCGAACATCTTGAACACAGCTTTCTCACCACCAACCCTTAAGGTCATTTCACCTTCTTCCATGTCGATCAACGCTCTGCTCGTGGCCAGAAAGGATCTTCCCAATATCAGCGGGACCTCTATATCTTCATCAATATCCAGCACCACGAAATCCACCGGAAAGTAGAACTTGCCAGTCTTGATGAGCACATCCTCTATCACTCCATATGGATATACTATAGATCTATCCGCAAGTCGAATCGTCATGTACGTTGGCGTCACTTCCCCCAAGCCGAGTTTCCTGAAAATAGATAGAGGCATTAAATTAATACTTGCCCCTAAATCACATAACACATTATCGAAATTAAGATCTCCTATTTGAATAGGGATCGAAAAACTCCCTGGATCCTTAAGCTTCGGGGGAAGCTTGTTCTGGATGATCGCGCTACACTCTTCAGTAAGTGCCACCGTTGCCTGCTCCTCAATCTTCCTCTTGTTGGAGAGGATTTCTTTCAAGAATCTCACATATGAAGGCATTTGTGCCAAAGCATCTGCAAAAGGAATGTTAATATGTAACTTTTTAAATACATCAAGAAATTTAGAAAAATTAACATCATCCTTATGCGCTTTAAGTCTGTTCGGATAAGGCACTCTTGGAGTTGCCGGCTTGACTGGTGGTTGCTCTTGCTTCTTCTTTTCACTCTTCGAGTTATCTTCCATCACAATATCTTCATCGGCCCCCAGCTCATTCACCTCTATGATCTCAACTTCTTTCTCTTTAGGCTCAGTTTCCCTTGATGACGGTTCTCGTGTAGGCTCCTCGATCAGCTGCTTACCACTTCTCAGATAGATGGCATTACATTCTTCTCTTGGTTTCCTTTTAGTCTGACTCGGAAATGTTCCTGGGGCTCGGTTTTGCAAAACTTCAGAAATCTGCCCCACTTGCCTTTCAAGGATCTTGATGGATGCGATGTTCTGATCAGTTGCTGCTTTGACTGTACTCACCGTGCTTGCTAAGCCTTCAACCGTGCTATCCATCTTTGTCATGAACTTCATCAACATATCTTCCAGCCCCGGTTTCTTCTCCATGGATGGTCCTTCGTCAAATCTCCGTTGGTTGAAACCTGGAGGACGATAGACATTGTTAGTATTAGAAGAATTAGAGAAGTTGGAGTTATTACCTTGTGGTTGTTGACCGGGTTGAATCCATGAAAAGTTAGGGTGTTTCCGCCACCCTTCATTATACGTGTTCGAGAAAGGATCGTTCCTCGGCTGGCTATTCCGGTTTTGAAGAAATTGAACTTGTTTGGGTTCTTTCGGTCTACCTCCTTTCAAATGGTTCGTGATCGCAGCTAGTTGAGCTTTTATTTCCTTCAGCTCATACGATTCTTGAACACTCACAACTCTTCTAACGGCTGATCTTGGAGTAGAAAAACTGTGTTCAGCCAGATTATTGATCAGCTCGCATGCTTCCTCATAAGACTTATCCATTAGGGCTCCACCCGATGCAGCTGTGATGTCGTTCTTGAACTGCGGGTGAAGTCCACTGAAGAAGGTTTGGATGATGACCCATCCTTGTAACCCATGATGAGGGCACTTCTTTAGCATGTCTTTATACCGCTTCCAAGCCTCATATAACGTCTCTTGGTCCCATTGAGCAAAATGGGTGATCTCGGCCATGAGTTGGGCGGTTCTGCTTGGTGGAAAGAATTTCTGGAGGAACGTAGCTTTCAGGCCTGCCCAAGTAGTGATCTGATCCGCTGGTAGGCCCTCTACGCATATTTCAGCTCTACCCTTGAGGGAAAAACTGAATAGCCTCAGCTTGATTCCATTCTCGTCCACCCCATTGATCTTGAACGTATTGCAGATCCGTTCAAATGCACGAAGGTGTGCATGGGGATCTTCAGTTGGGGCTCCCCCAAACTGATTCTGCTGTACCATCATGATGGTACTCGGCTTGATCTCGAAATAATTTGCCGCAGTTGTGGGTGCTTGGATGCCTATGCATGCGACTGCCACATTCGGATCGGCAAATGACCGCATAGGGCGTCTCTCAGGAGGAGCTTCATCGCCCATCTCGATCTTGATATGTTTTTTAGCTTTTGATTCTTTCCGTAATCGACTAGCGGTTCTTTCAATCTCCGGATCGATCGGTTTGATTTGCTCCCCTCGGGTTTTTCTTGGCATAAACCAATTAGTACCTGAAACGGAGAGTAAACAAAATTAGAAATCCAAAAACTGAAAGTGATGAAATAAAAAAACAAAAATAAAAATGTTCAATCTAATAGCGCTTATAGCTGGTAGTGCTATTAGTTGCAACTAGTTCCCCGACAACGGCGCCAAAAACTTGATAGGCGGGCTCACACCCCCTAAATCTAACCGCAAGTGTACGGGTCGAAATCAAGTAATAGTACAAAAGTACGAGTATCGAACACAGGGAACTAGGAACTAAGTATCATAATGACTATAAGATCTATTAACTGAACGGTTGCAATTTTGAGTGGTTGGTCTAAAACTAATTAATTGCAAGAAAACAAATCACAAACGGGACAGTAAACTACTTAGGAACTTTTGATAGAGAAAACAGTTGAGGGTTGGACATCCTAAGGTTTTCACGTATAAACATCTGACTTAAAACAATTAGCAAGTTATTCCCTTTAATGAATATCCAATCTCGAAAATCACCGTTGTTCTCTTTCGAGCAACAACGGGTTTTATTTTGAAAGCACAAGTCTTATCTCTCGATCTCAACCTATGACACTCAAAACACATTAAAAGTAGGATTTAAATGGGGCTAAGGCTTACACTGGTATATCTCTATCCAATTTCTCACCTTAGTCATGCAATTTCTAGTTCTAGTTCACAATTAATTCTCTCGAACTTAACTGAAAACAACAAAGCAATTGGAAGCTAGCTAAACTCACAAGAGCATTAAGACCCAAATTACATGCTTCATTAAATAGGAAAACTGGTAAAAGAATCACGTCATCTGTTCATAAGTTTAAACCAAATTCATTCCAACCCCCAACATATAAAGATTAGTTCATGTTGGTGGTGGATAAAAATATAAGAGAAGTAAAGGAAACAATCAATGTAAACATGGTGAACGTGATCGTGGTGAATGTAATAACGAACTCCCTTCTCTCGGCTCTAATCCACTTCGCGTCGTGACTTCCTCCTCAATCGATCCTCTATCGTGGCTCCAAAAGCTCCGAAAAACCTCTAAAAATCGCCCCAAGTCGCTGCCAGTCGTTGTGTGTGAGATCCTGACCTAAAAGCTGGAAACACGAAATATAACAAACGAACAGGGACTTGCGTGGTTTTGGCCGCTACTTGTAAACCGCGCCAGAAACCGCGCGGTTTTCTGAAGCTCTCCGGGTCAGGTTCGGGCACTGGTTCGGGCACGGGTCTTGGGCTTGGATCTCGGGCTTCCGTTGGCTTCGTTTTGGACTCTTTTTGGGCTCTTTTCCGCTCCTTTTCCTCGATGTTTGCCTTCCTTCGGATTACCTGCATATTTCACTCGATGAACCGTAAAATTCCGCCTTTTTGCTAGAACACAAGCCAATCTCATTGGTTTGAAGACCGAAAATAACGCCAAAAAGTGGCGTTATCAGGTATGCAGATTTGGTTAACTTCTTGGTAGGAGGAGTGGTACCCTACAACATGAACTCGCACCAAAAGAAGAAGTTCTTATCTAATGCGTTGTGGTATTATTGGGATGAGCCGTATTTATACAAGATGTGTGCGGATAGGATGATTCGGAAGTGTGTACTTGATGAAGAAAAGGCCGACATTCTTACTCATTGTCATACATTATAATGTGGGGGCCACTTCAGTACTGATAGAACGGTGGCCAAGGTTTTACAATCCGGATTCTTCTGGCCATCGATGTTTAAGGAGACAAGGGAGTTCATTTCCAAATGCGACCGATGCCAAAGGGTAGGCAATATAACGAAGAAGGATGAAATGCCCATGAAGATCTTCATGGAGGTAGAATTATTTGACGTATGGGGAATAGACTTCATGGGACCGTTCCCGAACTCATACGACAACGAGTACATTTTAGTTGCAGTCGATTACGTCTCGAAATGGGTTGAAGCAATCGCAACGCCATCGAATGATTCCAAAGTTATGATCAAATTTCTAAGGAAGAATATCTTTTCACGCTTTGGGGTTCCGCGGGCCTTAATCAGTGATGGGGGTAGTCACTTTTGCAACCGGTATCTTGATGCGGTTCTCAAGAAGTACTCGGTCAAACATCGAGTAACCACACCCTATCACCCGCAAGCGAATGGATTGGCAGAAGTTTCAAATAGAGAGTTGAAACACATTTTAGAGAAAACGGTGAATTCTTCACGCAAGGATTGGTCGTTGAAGCTTGATGACGCTCTTTGGGCATACCGGACTGCATATAAGACACCTTTGGGAACTACACCATACCGGCTAGTCTATGGGAAGTCATGCCATTTACCGGTGGAACTGGAATGTAGAGAATTTTGGGCGATAAAGAAGCTAAACATGGAGTTAGATGCAACCGGCAAAAAGAGATTATTGCAGCAGGTTGAGCTAGAGGAAATCAGGCTTGATGCGTTCGAGAATGCATTAATCTACAAAGAGAGGACCAAGAAGTTCCACGACCGGAACATTCGTGAAAAGGTAATCACTCCAGGTATGAATGTGTTATTGTTTAACTCACGATTGCGTTTGTTCCCAGGTAAGCTAAAATCCAGATGGTCCGGCCCGTTCAATGTAGTAGAAGTGTTTCCGTATGGAGAAGTGGAGCTAGAAGGAACTGACAGGCAGAGATTCAAGGTAAATGGACAACGAGTCAAACCGTACTTAGGGGTGAGATCCCGAGCATTGCAAGAATATACCTAGACGAGCCGGGAGAGTAAGTGATTGGACAAGTCGTGCCACGACAGAAAATACGGCGCTGGGTGGGAGGCAACCCACCATAGGTTAATTCGAAATTTTTACTTTGTTTTCTTTTTCGTTATTTTTGTGTGCTTTCTTTTGTTTTTGTTTGTTTTTGTTTTTGTGTGTTTTAGGTGTAATCTCGACCCCTGAAAGCGCTCATGATGTTAACCGAAGGAAAGCGAGCTGAGAAAACGAAAAAACAGAAACAATGTCTGGCGCTAATGGCTGCGCTAGTCCATCAGCGCGGCCATCCGCGCAGAACACTGGACTGCTCATAATTTTATAACTGCACGTCTCGCGGCGCTGACCCATCCGCGCCAACATCCGCGCCAAGTTTTGTTCGAGTAAGGAACCAGAGCTCTGCGCGCCTCTCTGCACTAATCGAGCCGCACCACCAACCGCGCCGAATACTGAGTGGCTTTTATTCCAGTGCGCTGTGCGCCTCTCGGCGCGGCCCGATCCGCGCCTCCATACGTGCCGTTCTCCTGCAGGTATTTAAAGCTCAATTTCGGCCCTCTCTTTCATTTTGGCAAACCCTAAGGCATTTTGCAGCCGTTTTTCACTTGACAAACACTCCTTAGAGCCGATTTCCACTCTCTCCACCAAGAATCATCAATCTCTTCTCTCATTCCATCCTCCATCAAGATCAAAGGTATGAATTCTAGTTTCACTCTCTAAAATTTTGGGGTTTTTGCACATCTATTCAAGGTACACTTCATCTCTAAGTACTTGCTTATATTCTTCAAGTGTATATGTGTTTATGTGTTAATGATGTGAAAAACTCCATGTTGGTCCCGAAGGCCTATACAAGTTTGTAGAAGGGGGGGGGGGGGGGTTGAATACAAACACACAGATTTTACTTTTCTAAATTGTTTATTGATAAATCATTAACAACTTACAGCTTGTTGCGGAGACAAGATTAAGGATAAACCTAAATCTAAACAAGTTGGAACACAAAGGTTTCTTGCACTAAGAAAGATAAGGAAATTACTAATAATAACCTATCTTGAGATAAGAGATATGAATTTGTCCAGAGTTAGCAAGTTACTTCAAAATGAAGTGAGTTCATCTCTTTATATACTGCATGCATTTAATGCAAGTCAGTATATACTTTACATGTGTCATCAGCTGGTTGGTTGCATGTCATTGACCTTTGTTGACAACCTTAGTAGCCGTATGGATGAATAGTGTAGTATCAGAGTGGTTGTACGATTTCAGATATTCGGAGGTTCTTTTCTGACATTTCGTACGGAGGCGTGCAAGGGTGGTTAAGACAAAAGTACTTTGTACGGAGGACTTCATGATCAGCTTTCGTTGATTCAGCGATTATCATTTACTATTCAGCAGATGATAAAGTTCAGCGATAGCTGAAGTCTTGTACTTGATACTTCACGTTGAGTGGACAAATCTGAGTCTTCACTGATCCGCATCAGTTCATTAGGAGACTTGTCGCTGGTTCTTGAGCTTGATCTTCGACTTCAGCGTAGAACCTTTGTTGACGTAAAACTTGTCTTCAGGGATCATAGGTAAACAACTAACTTATCAGCGATCATCATAATGACTGAACAGACTCAGAGCATTTATGGTGAACAGTTTCGCTGAATGTTTAACTTAAAGAGCGAGAGTTCCTATCAGCGGTACTGGAAGATCTTAGTACTTATCAGCGATAGTGAAACTCTGATACATATTGTTTACTTACAATTTTCACTAAGTATTTAAGAGAGGGTCATTATCAAATCACTGAGGGTTTGGATCAACAATCTCCCCCTATTTGATTATGACATAGCAACAAAGAAAATTGCTATTTAATGAAAACATAAGGATAAAAAGAACTCATAAAATATTTGTCCCTTTTACTGTTTTCTGGGATCTTTTCAGTACTTATGGGGTAAAGTACGTTCGCTGAAATCTTTCTTTAAAATATTGAATCAGGTTACAGTGAAGAACAGAAAGATTACAAGTACAAGCGAAATAATTTACAAGTACAGAAGGATAACTGATACAATAGAGAAAAAGGAGATTATATCAGTTTTCAAAAGGTTCTTCCTTAATGAGAAGTTCATCAAGGGTCGTCTTTTCAGTGGGGATCATCCAGTCAGGAACCGTTACGCCTCGTTTTCTTTTGTTCAACGCTTCTTTAAAGATCAAGGGTTTTAGGTGTCGTGCCTGAATGTCTTTTCTGAAGTCACACCAGTAGATGAGATCTCTGAGCTGTTCGATTGGAGTGATTGGAAGCTCAGCGATCCGTTGAAAACATTTACGTTCGTCGTAGTCGAGAAAGAATATTCCATAAGGGTTACTAATGACTTTACCAGGGACGAAAAGTTCACATGGTGGCAAAGAAATGTCAAGGGCAGATAGATCAGGGTCAGGACCAAGCACTTCAGCGCGAGAGAAACCAATTCCAGTTTCATTTCGTATGACAGGACCTGAGTTTGAATCTTGACGTTTCTTCTTTGGAGAGGCCCTTTTTCTTTTCAGCTTTAGATCAGGAAGAGGAGGAATGTCCACACAAGAAGATATCAAATCGATCTGTCTGTTTATCAGCTTTTCGAAATGATCCTTGTACTTAGATTGTGACGATTGGATAGCTAACCTCATCTCCAGCCATTCAGATAGACCATACCTTTTTACAGTGTCAGCGCGAAAGGTTTCAGTTTGGCCATCTTCTCTGAAAAGTTTGATGTCAACAATAGGTACTCCGATAGATGTTCTTCCAGAGATGAATACCTTGTTGATCTTCGCTGGACGATATCTGAAGTGGATTTTCTCTTTACACCAGATCAGGGTGGTCTGAGAAACTTCAGTTTTCTTTTCCACGATCTTCTGGGCTTCTTCCCAAAGCTTTCGTTGGATTTGAATGGGAACACGTTTCAGCTTGGGGTCTTTGATAGATTCTTGAGTAAGCTTGATGGCGTATTCTCTGTCTTTCTCTTCAGCTTCCTTTCTTTCAGCGATGAGGCGTTCAGCTCTGAGGTGTTCCTTGTATTCAGCTTTTGAAATTTTGAACTTAGGAGGAACTGAAGGCAGTTGATCACGCCTTAGAATGATTCGCTGATCCTCGAATCGCTTTATTATTTCTTCTCTTTTCTTCTGTTCTTCTTCTCTTAGCTTTTGAGGAGCCAAGGAAGGTCTGTTTCTGTGTGAGAGAGTTTGTTCTTCAGGTTCATCAGTCTCAGAGATCAAATCCAAGACTGGGATTATTTCTTCAGCGGCAGCTGGAATTATTGGTGAAGTCGCAGTTGTGGAGCCTTCAGCGATATCCTCAAACAGGGAAAAGGACTAGCTGAAACGCAGCGATCTTACAAATAAGAACTGGGTAGAAGAACTTGGGTAGAAAAGATAGAAAAAGAATGTGGATGTGTAGAGAGGTTGTGGAGTAGAGAACTGATTGTGTATAGAGATGTTCAGGGAAGGAATATAAGTAAAGTTTAGTGTACCTGACAAACCGGCTTTTCAAGCAAGATCGCCAGATTTTCATCTTCAGCGAGGCCTTTGCCTTTGCCTTTCTCAGCGCCAGAGGCTGAGGGCTTTGTCTTTGTCTTCTCCCCTGAAGGTTCTTTTATCAAGATTCCCTTAAGAGCTTTGATCCTTGGGGAAGGTTTGACGATAAAGAAATCATCGTCATCTTCGTAATCATCATCATCATTCTTTGGAGAAGAAGATGGTTCATCATCAGGGATGTCGATGGATTCATCATCTTCTGCTTCGGATTCTTCAGCGTCTTCTTCGAGTTGCTCCCCCTCAGATACAGAGGCGAGCTTCTCGGTTCCCTCAGGGTTTTCATCTCCCTGAGGTTTTTCAGCGATCAGATCTTCATTCCTCTCTCCCCTGATAGATTCATCATGGGAAAGGTCTTCAGCGCTCTTGTTCAGATCTTCAACGCTTTTGTTTAGATCTTCAGCGCTCTTCTCACCAGAATGTTCAGCGCTCTTCTCCCCCTCTTTCTCATGATGACTGGGGGAGGAATGGGTAGACTCAGCGTTGGTGTTATCTCTGTCTTCTGGGCCAGAGATTTTCACACAACCTTCAAGCTTTGCTATTCTGTCTTCTAGGCCAGAAATAGCAGGCGTGATTTTCTTCAGCTCTGTGCGATCCGCCGCTGTGAAAGATTCCAAAATAGGGGCAGGGGCAGGAGCAGGAGCTGGAGTTCTTGCCTTGTTGAGCAGCTCTTCAATCATTGTTTTCATCGAACCAACGTCGGTCTTTACAGAGCCTAAGTCAGTCGTCAGAGTTTGAACATTTGTCTTCACAGCAGACATATCACCTTCTAGTGCTCCAACCGATGTCTTCAGCGTTGTTACTTCGCCGGACATGGAGGAAACTGATTGTTTGAGTGAGGTGTAGTCTGTGTAGATGTCAGCGAGCACTTTGGCGAAATCGCTGAGCGTCTTATCAAGGCCCTTAATGTCATCTGTAGAAGCCTTCTTCTCCACCACCGTAGTCAGCTTCGTCAGATTCTCTCCAGCGTTTGTTACAGCTGTAGAGTTGTTGGAGAGTGTGGTGGTGAGATCAGTCAGCTTAGTTTCCACGGACTTCAGAGACTCGTTGATGTCTCCCAAATTAGGACCTGTAACACATAAGTACTTGTGAACAAAGGAAAGCTCAGAAGTTTCAGGTTTAGTTACAGTGTATATGGGTTGATTTGTACCTGCAGGAGGATTGACGAAATCGTCAAAGTTGCGGACTCCTGAATAATGTTCCATATCTTCCTCAAAAGTTCGGCGAGGAATGGTGATCTCCGCAGGTCCTGTCTTCATCATTCTTTGAGAAGCGTCAGCGGTGGCTTCTGGAATGATGGCATCTCCAGTGTTAGCTGGAGGTGTGTCCAAAGAAGTGAAGGGAGGAGCGAAGGATAAGATTGGGATTCGGGTACTGAGTTCAGCGTTGGAATCGCTGATAATCACTTCATCAGTCTTTTGAGAGACTGAGGGAGGTTGGGTAGTTTCCAAGTTTCTAACCTCAGCGTTTAGAGACGCTGAAGCCGGGATTGAAGGGATGGCTTGAATGGGTGTGGCAGAGCGTACCACAGAACTTTCCTTCAGCTCTTCAGAATGAGCTGAGGAGTCTTCAACATGGGATTGCTGGGGTTGCTCCTTGGTTTTCTTGATCCTTTTGGAATCAAGTTGGGTGTGAGAGGGTTTCCTTTTCTTAGAAGGAGAGGATTGTGTGGCCGGGGTATCAGCGATGGGTATTGTCGCTGAAGGAGCCACAGAAAGCGGAGAATTTAGAAGAGTGAGAAGAGTAGAGAGACGTACCTCGTTGGCGACAGGTTTGAAATCGAGCACCTTAGGGCCAACCTGAGAAAGTTTCAGGTCACCCTCTTCAGGATAGCTGTCCTTCAGGCCATATTGGAAGATGGCGCTGATGAATCTTGGGTAAGGAACCCATGCTGGTCGGTCAGCGGCAGAATCCACGCGTTGTACTAGGTCATCATATATAATAGAGGCCCAGTCAATGTTTAGACCTTTCAGCAGTGCGTATCCCATAGCTTGCGTAGGTTGTGCGGCTTGATCAGAAGAGCCGGACTTCGCTGTCATGCAGCTGATCAGGTGAGCGAAGATGAAATTCATCTCGCTGGGCATTTTAGACTTCTTTATCAGCGTCAGCTTCTTCTCGGGCTTCTTGTCCCTTCCAATGTCCCAGATGTAACCCATTGTGTTGAGAAAAGCAATGATGGCATCTTTGTCAGCTTGCTTCTTATGGTCAGGGAATGGAACGAAGGGTTTTTCTTTGGTGGCATTGGGAAAGTTCAGGGCTTTTCGTATGATAGCGGGGGTTATCTTAATTGTACCATACTCAGTATCGCTGAGTATGCAATCGATGGTTTTGGATGCATCTTTGGCGGAGTTTAGCTGAGTGTGTCTGGCAGAGTACCAGAACTGGGATAGTAGTAGCTGACTTGCGGGAGGTGTGATGGTCAGGGCTGTTGAAATGCAGCAGTTTTTCAGGAAATTCACAGCATCATCCAGATGTGTGACTTGCTTTCGAGGAGGAAACTCGAGAAGCGCAGAGAGGTTGTTGACCTTAGTCCAATCTAGTTGATCCAGCTTGAACTTAACCTGAGGGGCTTTGATGATGTCCAATTCCTCAAAGTCAGCGGAGATGGACTCAGCGGTGACATTGATCTTTGAAGATGCCATTTCTCTGTATTATCAGTTCAACCAAAGATGTTAACAAATAAGAATTGTCTTAGTATGGAAAGAATTTCCATTAAGATTGTTCGAATTTTGTCCATTTCATTCAGACATAAATGTCTTAACGAAGATTAGGGTTTTTCATGATTTTGAAACGAAATGTAAAACCCATAAATTCTTGTATTCCAGTTTCAAAAAAAACTGGATACGAATGAAGAACAAGTTTAAGATTTAGATTTAAAACTTGAAGAACAACCATGAAATGGTTGTGTTCATAAAACCATGAAAGAAAATGATTTTATTTTTAAGTTCTTTTGTTTGATCTTGTTTAAAACAAAGATAAGATCAGAAACAAGTTATCTGCATTTGAAAAATAAGAACATATTAACCTTGAAGTTTTGATGAAGAAGATGATGAACGGTTCTTTGAAGATTTGAGAGCACAAATGCAACAGAGGATTCTTTCTTGCGGAGGAAGAATGTTCGCGTAAAAGACAAATATAAACCAAGAGTTGTTTATATAGGGAGTTTTAGAGAGAGAAAACCTTGAGCGGGAAAAGGTTTTCATCATGACACGGACACGTGTTTGCATTTGATTGGAAGTTTGAGCGAAACGTGCAAACGTGTGTCAGAAAGAAATCGTGCCTGGTGTTATCCGTTGTAATGACGTCACAACTGTCCTTTCACATTCTTTTAGGATGTCTCTGAGGTTTTAAAAGCTCAGGGACTCTTTTGAAAAACATGAAGCACTGAATAGAAAATATCAGTGAAGGTTTAAAGAACTTTCAAAATATCGCTGTTAAGGAAGAGATATTCAGCGATGCAATTTATTTTGAAATCTTGCATTTTCATGCGTTTGTCAGAGAGAGAAAACATACCTGGATATCAGTTTTACCAAGTTTATTCAGAGAGAAGATGATGAAATGGATTATATAAGTTGATTTTATCCCGAAGGCTATACAAGATTGTATAAACGTATCGCTGATCAAATGTGAACCGCTGAAGATTTTACCCTTCAAGGTTCAGCATTCCAAGCTCGCTGATGAGAAAGTTGAATCTTGTCTCATCAAGAGGTTTGGTAAACAAATCAGCTAACTGATAATCAGTTGGGATAAAATGAAGTTCTATATCACCATTCATCACATGATCTCTGATAAAATGATATCTGATTTCTATGTGTTTTGTCTTTGAGTGTAGCACTGGATTGTTTGCTATAGCGATGGCACTAGTGCTGTCGCAATAGATTGGAATTTTGGAGAGCTGAAGATCATAGTCTAGTAGCTGATTTCTCATCCACAAGACTTGAGAACAACAACTTCCAGCAGCTACATATTCAGCTTCAGCTGTGGAAGTGGACACTGAGTTTTGCTTCTTACTTGTCCAACTTACCAGCTTTCCACCCAGGAGCTGACATCCTCCTGTGGTGCTTTTCCTATCCATTTTGCAACCTGCAAAATCACTGTCTGAATAGGCGGTTAGATCGAATCTTGAGTCTTTGGGATACCAAAGGCCTAGATTCGCTGTACCCTTAAGATATATAAAGATTCGCTTTACAGCTTTCATATGGGATATCTTAGGTTCAGCTTGATATCGTGCGCACAGACATGTTGCAAACATAATATCGGGTCGGCTAGCTGTAAGATACAATAGTGAGCCGATCATCCCACGGTACAGCGTGACATTGACAGGAACACCTTTTGTGTCCTTATCAAGTGTCAGCGGAGGTGCCATAGGGGTTTTCATAGCTGAACTTTCAGTTAAGTCGAATTTCTTCAGCATATCTTTAACATATTTTCCCTGATTAATGAAAGTTCCTTTTTCAGTTTGCTTAATTTGAAGACCAAGGAAATATGTTAGTTCACCCATCATGCTCATTTTATACTCATCTTTCATTCTATCAGCGAAACGAGTACAAAGCTCAAGGTTAGTAGAGCCAAATATAATGTCATCAACATATATTTGAACTAAAATGATATGACCTTTCACTTTTCTAAAAAATAGAGTTTTGTCAATCTTACCTCTCTCAAATTTTTCAATATGGAGATAAGTAGAGAGAGTATCATACCATGCACGAGGAGCTTGCTTTAAGCCATAAAGTGCCTTGTCCAGTTTATAAACATAACCTGGACGCTTGGGATCTGAGAATCCTGGAGGTTGTTCCACATACACTTCTTCATTCAGCTTTCCATTCAGAAACGCTGACTTAACATCCATCTGATGTACAGTGAAGTTTTTGTGTACAACATATGCTAAGAAAAGACGAATAGATTCGAGTCTTGCTACTAGAGCAAAAGTTTCGTCATAATCTATGCCTTCCTCTTGTCTGTATCCCTGAGCAACAAGACGAGCTTTGTTGCGAGTTACAGTACCATGCTCGTCCAACTTGTTTCGATTGACCCATTTAGTGCCTATCACCGTTTTGTCAGTTGGTCTTCGAACGAGTTTCCAAACTTTGTTTCTTTCGAATTCAGTCAGCTCTTCTTGCATAGCGCTGACCCAGTTTGGATCTCTGAGGGCATCATCTATTTTCTTTGGTTAAGTTAGAGAAATAAAGTTAACAAATAAACAAATATTACCTTCACTTCTACGAGTATGAATACCAGCGTTGGGATCATCAAGAATTTGATCGATTGGGTGATTTACAGTCCATCGCTGAGCCGGAGCATACGTCGCTGATTCAGTCTGAACTGGAGAAACTGAAGATGAGGCTTCAATTACTTCTGGATTATCAGCTAAGAGAGGAATGTTTGCATTTGTCACTTCATTCACTGATTGTTGAGAAAAAGATGGAATGTCTGAGACATTTGGATCAACTGCAGGTATAGTGTTTATAGGAACAACTGAGACCCAAGATGTTTCAGCTTCACTATTCTGCATATCTGGAATGATAGTGGGACTATCATCTTCTACTGGATGAGCATGAGGAGTGGGAATTTCTTCTGAATCACCAAGATGAGAAAACATCCATTGATTCAGTTCTTCAGTATCAGCGGACGGTTTAGAGTTCGCTGAACGGGATTCGTCAAACGTGACGTGAATAGTTTCTTCTACAGTTTGTCTTCTACGGTTGAAGACTCTGAAGGCTTTGGAGACTGAGGAGTATCCAAGAAAGATTCCATCATCAGCCTTAGGATCAAACTTTCCAAGGACATCTCTATTGTTCAGTATGAAACACTGACATCCAAAGATGTGAAGAAAGCTGATTGAAGGCTTTCTCCCATGAAAGAGTTCATAGGCTGTCTTTTTGAATCTTTTAACTATCAGCGACCTGTTTTGCGTAAAACAAGCAGTGTTGACAGCTTCTGCCCAAAACTGAGTAGGCAGGTGAGAATCGCTGAGCATTGAACGTGCAGCTTCAATAATTGTTCTATTTCTTCTTTCAGCGACTCCATTTTGTTGCGGTGTTCTCACTGACGAAAAGTTGTGAGAGATACCCTTACTCTCAAGGAAGGAATCAAGAGAACTGTTTTTGAATTCAGTTCCATGATCACTCCTTATTGAGCGAACAGTCATATTGTTCAGAGTTTCCATCTTCCGAACAAAGGTGATGAGT
This sequence comes from Saussurea involucrata, assembly GCA_033807775.1. Lineage (NCBI taxonomy): Eukaryota > Viridiplantae > Streptophyta > Magnoliopsida > Asterales > Asteraceae > Saussurea > Saussurea involucrata. The sequence continues at coordinate 48,285,708 of CM066317.1, read as the reverse complement.
TCTTCAGGGGTGTCACTCTTAGAACGGAGAAACATTACCCATGTGTAACGAGAGAATTCATCAACTATGACCAGCGTATATTTCTTTCCAGCGATGGATTGTTTGTTAACGGGGCCAAACAAATCCATATGGAGTAGTTGTAGAGGAGATGACACTGAGGAGACTTGCTTTGACTTGAAGCTTGCCTTGGTCTGCTTCCCTTTTTCACACGCTGAACATAAAGACTCTTTGGCGTATGAATGCTGAGGTAGACTAGTGACTAACTCTTTGGAGGAAAGAGTATTCAGTGTCTTGAAATTTAGATGTGAGAGCCTCTTGTGCCATAGCCAGTTAACATCAGAAGATGCCTTTGAGAAGAAACAGGAGTTCTCAGTGGTTGTTGAGTCCATGTTTATTACATAAACATTTTCCAAACGATAACCGCTGAGAGCTATCTTCTCCTTTTTGTCAGAGACAAAGCAGGATTCCTTAGTGAAAATCACTTTGTTATCCATGTCGCAAAGCTGACTGATGCTCAGAAGATTATGCTTCAGCCCTTCAACATATGCGACTCTTCTGAAGGAGGTTGTACCATTTGAAAGTACACCATACCCTCGGGTGTGTCCTTTTCCATTTCCACCGAAAGTCACAAAGGGACCCTTCTCTTCCTTGTATTCAGCGAGCAGGTTTTTCTTTCCAGTCATGTGTCTAGAGCATCCTCTATCGAGATACCAGATACCCTTCTTAACCTGCAATACAAAGGAAGATTAGTTTTTCTTAGGTACCCACTTAACCATGTATACACGTTTGTCAGTGGAAGTAGTTGGAATGGAAGGTTCAGCGGTCTTCGCAGCATTTGAAGATTCAGCTTTGTCTTTCTTCACTTTGGTTAATTTCTTAACCTCAGTGGTAGGAGTCACCTTGACCTGATTTGCACCAGGGTTGGTCTTCTTTGCCTTGGGGGCAATCTTCACCTTAGCTATCTTTTCAGCTTTGGTGGCTGTGGGGCACTTACTAGCAATATGATCGGTAAGTCCACAGTGATAACATTTCCTATAACTAAAAATAGTTCTAGGACCACTTGTATGCTGAGCTTTTAATTTTGAATTAGAAGTGCCAGCACCAAGTAAGCTATTTGCTTTAGAAATGGGACGAACATTCAGTTCTTCAGATTTCTTACCAAGGACATCCACTCTGAGTCTAGGAGTAGATCGCTGAATAGATCTAGAGATCAGCTTTCTAGATCCAGAGGGGTTGGTCACTGAGGCTTTAGAAGCATTCAGCTTTGGTACTAAGGTACCCTTCTGAGGATTTTGATAAATAACAATTCCTTTACCTTTGTCTTTAGAGACAGAGGTAGGTTTTGAATAAACCATTTTCTCCTTACCTTTTGAGGAGGTAGGAGTTTCCTCAGGGATTGGTGTAATGGACGAGGAGCACTGAGATGATGAAGTGTCAGCGACTGAGGATATGAACGTTCCAAATTTAAGCATTGAACGTTCAGTGGTTGGTTTTGGAGTATCATATTTATAACCCAGACCACGTTTATCACTCAGAGGAATCTGAGCCTTAATTATCTCAGTGATCTTTGTTGAAGAATTACACCATCCTTCAACAGTAGCTTGTTCAGCTTTTAATGCAGCGACAGCTTCTGCTTGTTCGATTTTGACTAGCTGATTTAAATAGACTTGATCTTTAAAATCATCTTCAATTTTAGAAAGCTTTTCTATTTGAAGGTGGCAGTTTTTAAGCTTTTCAGCGAGATCAAGATTTTGGTTTTCAACCACAGTTTTGCCGTTCATGGCTTCGTATAAACTTCTAGTCAAGAGATCGATCTTACGGAGACTATCAGCTTCATCAATATTTGCAATATTGGTAAAGAAAGAAGGTGATACCTGAATGGCAGATGTTGAAGTGGAGGGAATGTCTGAACTTTCTTCCTCTTCTTCAATCTTGGCCATGAGACATTGATTTGCTTCATCATCTTCAGAGTCAGATGATGATGCTTCTTCATCAGAAGCAGCCCAATCATAGTCAGCCATCAGGCCTTTTCCTTTCTTCTTAAAACTTTTCAGCTTTGCATACTTCTCCTTCAGCTTTGAGTATTTGTCATCTTTATTCCTTGGAACAAAGGATTTATTTGTAAAAGCTGAAGGTCTCATGATTTTCTTTGACCTGCACTCATTAGCGAAATGACCTGTCTTTTCGCAGTTGAAACAAGTAGCAGTAGCCTTATCAACAAAAGCTGATGTTTTAGGCTTGTCAGCTATGGAAAGAGTTTTGTTCTTTCTAAACATTTTCTTCTTGGCGAATCTCCTGAACTTTTTAGTTAGGAGAGCCAAGGATTCATCATCATCTGAAAAATCAGAGTCTGATGACCTTTCAGAGTTACTTTCTAACTCAGTGATAGTGACCGAAGGTCGCTGAGTAGAAGGTTCTTCTGCGATTAAAGCAACAGAGGTGCTTTTGGAATCTTTTACAAGATTCTTCTTAAGATGGCTAGATTGCTCATGATTCAACAATGTGCCATATAAGGTTGCAAGGGTCATTGATCTTAGATCCTTTGACAGCTTGAGACACATGGAATAATTGTCCCAGCTTTCAGGTAAACATTCTAGAAACTTTGTCAGCACTTCAAAGTTAGAATATTCCTTACCAACAGTTTTCAGATCTATAATTAAACAATTAAAACGTTGGTGAACTTCAGAGAGAGTTTCATTCTTACCAGAAATGAAGCTTTCGTATTGTCTTACCAGGTTGATCTTTCTTGAGTCCTGGACTTCAGACGTTCCTTCATACTGAACACATATTGTGTCCCACATGGCTTTTGATGACTTCAGGTTCATGACGGAATGGTAGACTTCATCAGGAAGGGCCATGGATAGTATGGATCTGGCTTTTGTATCTATGGCCACTTTCTTTTTATCTTCATCGGTCCACATGTGTATTTCCTTTGGAATCGGCCTTTCTGGAATAGCAGCTCTAGTTGCAGTGGCTGGAACTAAAGGATCAATTGTTACAGGGATGTGTGGGCCGTTTTCAAGATAGTAAGTCATAGTAGGGTCTACACCTTCTAAGAAGAGTGTCATCCTATTTTTCCACAAGTTGAAGTTGTCTCTGGAAAATCTAGGGGGTTTTGCAAGAGAACCATTGTCTATATAATGTGTGTTTGTGTTGGCCATTTTCAGATAATAGCAAGGAAGAGAAATATCTTAGATTAGATCTTGTTTATGAGATTAAACAAATCTGCTCTGATACCACTTGTTGGTCCCGAAGGCCTATACAAGTTTGTAGAAGGGGGGAGGGGTTGAATACAAACACACAGATTTTACTTTTCTAAATTGTTTATTGATAAATCATTAACAATTTACAGCTTGTTGCGGATACAAGATTAAGGATAAACCTAAATCTAAACAAGTTGGAACACAAAGGTTTCTTGCACTAAGAAAGATAAGGAAATTACTAATAATAACCTATCTTGAGATAAGAGATATGAACTTGTCCAGAGTTAGCAAGTTACTTCAAAATGAAGTGAGTTCATCTCTTTATATACTGCATGCATTTAATGCAAGTCAGTATATACTTTACACGTGTCAACAGCTGGTTGGTTGCATGTCATTGACCTTTGTTGACAACCTTAGTAGCCGTATGGATGAATAGTGTAGTATCAGAGTGGTTGTACGATTTCAGATATTCGGAGGTTCTTTTCTGACATTTCGTACGGAGGCGTGCAAGGGTGGTTAAGACAAAAGTACTTTGTACGGAGGACTTCATGATCAGCTTTCGTTGATTCAGCGATTATCATTTACTATTCAGCAGATGATAAAGTTCAGCGATAGCTGAAGTCTTGTACTTGATACTTCACGTTGAGTGGACAAATCTGAGTCTTCGCTGATCCGCATCAGTTCATTAGGAGACTTGTCGCTGGTTCTTGAGCTTGATCTTCGACTTCAGCGTAGAACCTTTGTTGACGTGAAACTTGTCTTCAGGGATCATAGGTAAACAACTAACTTATCAGCGATCATCATAATGACTGAATAGACTCAGAGCATTTATGGTGAACAGTTTCGCTGAATGTTTAACTTAAAGAGCGAGAGTTCCTATCAGCGGTACTGGAAGATCTTAGTACTTATCAGCGATAGTGAAACTCTGATACATATTGTTTACTTACAATTTTCACTAAGTATTTAAGAGAGGGTCATTATCAAATCACTGAGGGTTTGGATCAACACTCCACTGATTTTGTTGTTTGGCTTGAATGAATTCAATTTTTTTTTGTTGGTGAGATTGTGGGTATTTCTCTTTTGAGAGAAAAATTTTGTGGTTGGGTTTAATGTTCATAATCTCATGATTTGATGTTAATGTTGTCCAAGATAAACCAAACCTAGGTTTCACCAAGGTTTGGGGTTCTTGTAATTTTCTTGTAGAAGAGATATCATGTGCTAAATGTTGGTTTGTATTTGTGCTAAATGTGATGTAATGTGAATGTTAATGTGCATGCTCTGGATGATGTGTTAATGGATTGTGCTTGCATCTTTGTGTGGATGAGTTTTGGCATTCTATTTTTGAAATGTCTAACCAAACTTTGGTTTTGGGTGTCAATTTGACACCATTCACACAACACTCCCACTGCAAACCTCGGTTTCCCCAAGGTTTGGGGTTCCTGTTTTCACTTGAAATTTATCGCTTTATGCTTCTTTGTGGTGAAAACAAACTTAATCTAAAGATTAGGTTTGGGGTGGCATAATCAAGAGTTTTATTTTTAACGAATGTACCCTTTTCAGGAAATATGGTGCGCACTAATCCCGCCACAGCTGGACGTTTCTTTCATTACCAAAATTTGCGACCGAAAGAGAGAGAAGCTTTAACGGAGCGTACGAACGGCTGAGTCGAGCAAAGAAGACACCAATTCAGGAACTGACCGGTCTGGCCGGAGAGAGGGATGAGAATAAATGAGATACCCAACGAAAGGGTGAGAGAGATAGCTATAGAGCGTGGGTGGACAACTTTTGTGAATGTTCTGGAGCCATACGATAAGGAGTTGGTCCTCGATTTCTACGCTGCCATGATACCACCCGCTTTTAATGAATTTTATTCGGTGGTGGTAAGGGACAGATTAGTATGGATGCCGGTGGAGGCGATCTGCGCTCACTATGGGGTATCTCGCCCTAATAACCTTGGTGCCACTTTTGGTTTGACTCCGATTCCAGGTGTCCGAAACGATGCCCATTTCAGCACGGTTCTGTCCTCAGCTTTACGGAGGAGTGGCAAAGAAATTTGGGCCCCCCACCAGCATGATATTAAAAAGTATGAGCTGCGACCTGAGATCGCACTTTGGATGAAATTCATAAAGTGCAACCTGACGCCATCCACATACGATAATACTGTGGACGCATTTCTCGCCAAGGTCCTCTACCATCTCCAGTTCAACCTCCCGATGGACATAGGCCACATCATTCAGCTCCAACTGATAGACGCTGCATCAAATACCAACAATGTTGGAATTTTACCCTTTCCTTGTTTAATAACTCGGTTTTGCAGGGAAGCCGGATGTGACGTTGCTATCACGATACCACCACCCCCCCTTCGATCGACATACATACAACGCGCAAGTCAATGCGGCTAATCTGTTCGATCGGAAGGAAGCCGCTGACAGAGAGAGACATCGAATGCGCGTTCCAGCGGGAGTGGATGACATGGATGCTGATGATGATGATGATGCTGATTACAATCCGGCAACTGATATAGAGGGAGTGGAGCTTGGATCTGACATACCGGGACTGGCACAACAGATGTACAGAATGCAGATTGAGATGCGTCAGAGGTTTGACGCACTAGAAGGAAGGAGGTACGTGATGACTGATGGGAACTTGCAAGCAGCTAGCACTTCAAACCCAGATGAAGCGGGCCCATCAAATCAAAGGAGAAGGAGGCGTACGCAAGGAGAGCCGAACAGACGGGCGCGAGGCAATTGAATAGTGGGGTAAGCTTTTTATTGTTAATGATTTGGTAATGAACAATTTGTTTTATTTTCTTTTTATGTTTTATTTGGATGACTGTACCGTACCACAATGTTCGTGATTGTTTCTATGTGTTGTTATTGGTTCCATTGAGGACAATGTTTGTGTCTGGTTTGGGGTGGTTTGTCGAGTCTATCATTGGTTGATCTCAGTGGATTGGACAATCACCTTATTTATAGTGAAGAGTGGGCGACCTTTTAGCATGATTTAGTGTGAGTTTTCGAAGACACTAATTTTGGGGGGAGGATTTAGAAGGGATAATATAGCACGAGGTTGGATCTAGGTGACTGCACATATTACAGACATTAGTGGAGACCACCCATGAGTCTGTTGAGCCATACATTTGATAACTCCAATTCTGAGAGACTACACACTACTCGATACACTTTTCATTAGTCCTTTGGTCGTTGTTGTAGCTGATCTCACTATAACTTGCATCTGTTATCAAAGATATCCATAGGAATAGGAGTGAAGCTTTTTCCTATCTTTGTGAACAAACCATGTGTGAAATCATCAAGGTTTTTGGTTGCTGCCAATCCCACTGCTTTTCATAACTCCAAGTACCCAAATGAAACCCGTTGTAACACCCTCAGTTTGAAAAAAAAGAAGAAGAAGAAAACCCACTTGTCAACCCCAGCCATAAAACAAGCCGTTCATCATAAAGGGGTTTGCTTAGAATGACAATCCAAAGGGTTACAAAAAGGAAAAAAATATAATAAAACTGAGGGGTCAGCGTAGGGAGTTTAAATGAAGAGTTGAGAAGTATGAGCGAAAGAAAATGGGAGGGTCACCCAATTATCATCAAACATCCCATAGAGGATTGTAAATCCATTGACCTCCACCCTTAAGCAGTAACCATAGCCCATTCAAAGATCTGAGTTCAGCATGGAAAGTTTCTAAAGAGTGGCGAAGCAACGTTTCTATGTCCTAGTCTTGATAGTGGATTCCTTCTAAGATCAATTTGTGTACAACTGTGCATTCTTGTTTAATTGTTGTTCATGCATGCTTTGTGAATTCTTGTACCCAACTCCTGAAAGCATGACAACATGTGTGAAACCTAGGGCTCGAGCGAAGAGAGAGAAAACCGTGAGGTAGGGTTAAGGCGAAATCCTCTCTGAGTGTGTTTAGTCTAGGTACAATCAAGTGTGGTGTGGTCCCTGATAGCTCCCTTCCCCAAAGTTTTGCTGTTTAGAATTCCATAACTGGGTCAGCTAGTTATTCGTCCATCTCACAGGTAACTCGTGGTGATTGTTGAGTTGACTAGAGATCACTAATGATATGCTCGACAACACGAAATTGCGATAGTTGGGTTTGTGGTTGAGTGCTTATTTGTGTCGCTATTTTGCTTGGGGACAAGCAACGCTCGGTTTGGGGTTGTTGATAATGTCGTTTTCCGACATTATTTTGATCCTGAAATCGGTCTGTTTGTTGTAAGTTTCCAAGTAAAATAGTAGAATTTAATGGTTTTTATGAGAAAGTACATGCTTTTATGAATGACTGAGGATGGAGAAGTTTTGTGTCAATTGGAGCAAGTTTACAACTTTCCTAGGAGAAAAGAGAAATTCTGATTTTCGGGCCAAACAGTGCTCTACGCGCCTCACGACGCTACTCCATCCGCGCAACCTTCTGTCCAACACACATTCCAGTGCTCTGCGCGCCTCACGGTGTGGCCCAACACGCGCCACCATACGCGCCAAGCTCCTGGGCGTTTTTATTCTATTTGTCGGCTAGGGTTGGGGACATGCTTCATCAGTTACGTTTGGAGACTTTCTCTGGGCGTTTTTAGGAGCTAAGAGACGATTTTTCAAGGCGAGAAGAAGGCAAGAAACATTAAGTAACGAGAATCAACAAGGCGAATCGAGTACGTTCATCGGTGGTTTAGACTTTTCAGGGAGTTTTTAGATTTCTTTTCTTTTAGACAAAGCATGTTTACTTTTATTTCCATCTTTTCATTTCTGAGTTTTGAAACCCCCAACATGAACTAATCCGTTCATGTTGGGGGGTTGGTTTGAATCATTGTTTGATAATCGTTTAGTTTTACAGATAGATGTGATTAGTTTGATTTAGATGGATGAAAAATTTGGGATTGTTCTTAATGCTTGTAATAGTCCGATCAACTTTTATTTGATTTTATGAATCTTTTAACATTTGAGAAAAGTTTTGAGATTTGATTAATCCGTTATGTCTTGAACGATTTTGAGATAGAAATATGATATGTCGTTCTCTGTGGCTTTTAATCATTGATTGTTCAATTATAATTGTTTAGATCGAAAGATGATACAATGTTTTGAATGATTTTTGCTATAGCTTGATAGAGTATAGTAATGGATTGTGATTATGCTTTTCATCCTAAAGTTATTTCAATCATGTCAACCTGTTTAGCTAATGGATTGTTTTCATGAGAAAACCAACCCTCCAACTCTTTCTCTTATTTGAATTAATTAAAGTATTTTATTCGTGTTTTCCAAAAATCAACAACTCAATTTGCATTAGTCTAATTAATAGTCTATACAGTCATTGTGGTACTTGACACCTGGTTCCTTTGGTTCGATACTCGTACTTTCTAAGTACTATTACTTGATTCGACCCGTACACTTGCGGTAGATTTAGGGGGGTGTAAACCCACCTATCACATACCTTGATATCAGCGGATCATTTTGTTCAGAGATTGTATGAGGAATGAGTGAATAGAATTTTCTTTATCACTGATCTAATGCTACCCCTGAAGACTTAATCTTCAAGGTTCAGCATTCCCAGCTCACTGATGAGAAAGTTGAATCTTGTCTCATCAAGAGGTTTGGTAAAAAGATCAGCTAACTGAAAGTCAGTTGGAATAAAGTGAAGTTCTATATCACCATTCATCACATGATCTCTGATAAAGTGATACCTGATCTCGATGTGTTTGGTCTTTGAGTGTAGCACTGGATTATTGGCTATAGCGATGGCACTAGTGCTGTCGCAATAGATTGGAATTTTGGAGAGCTGAAGATCATAGTCCAGTTGTTGATTTATGATAACGCCACTTTTTGGCGTTATTTTCCGTCCTGAAACCAATGAGATTGGCTTATGTTGAAGCAAAAAGGCAAAATTTTATGGTTTATCTAGTGAAATGTGTAGGTTATCCGAAAGCAGATAAGCGTCGAGAAAAGCAGCGAAAAAGAGCCAAAAGAGAGTCCAAAACGAAGCCCAACGGAAGCCCGAGATCCAAGACCAAGAACAATACCCAGATCCAAGAACCAGACTTGACACAAACACTTCAGGAAAGCGCGCGGCTTTCCCTGCGGCCTGAAGCCGCAGGACAAACCGCGTAAGTCCCTGCTCGTTTTTCTATAGTTGGTGTTTTTTCCGGAATTAGGTCATCACTTCGACACCTGCGACGGTAGGATGCGAGAGGACGATTTTCAGAGCTATTTCACGTACTTTTGAGCCACGATAGAGGATTAATTGAGGAGAGTTCACCACGCGGAGTGAATTAGAGCCGAGAGAAGGGATCTTCATCGTACATTCTTCATGTTTGCAATCACCATGTTTTCACACACCACTTCTTACCTTTTTTCTCGTGTTTTTGTCCACCCCAACATGAACTAATCTTTAGATGTTGGGGGTTGGAACAACTATGGATTTTATGATGGATGACGTGTAACCGAAGGATTATTTTTACCTGATTTGGTCTATGAAAGCATTTGAATTTAGTTTTCATTATCAATTGTAGATTGATCACCTTCAATTGACTCTTATGGTTTTTGATTAAGTTTGAGAAAATTAATTAAAGGCTAGATCAAGTAATCAAGTGCCGGAAAGGAGATTCGGGTAGAGATAGCCGAATCACTTTCTGCTCGGAATAGTTTGACCTAATGTATTTTAAAACCCTAGGTGTCGACCGAGAGATAAAACCTACGTGTCTTGAAATAAAATCTGTTATTACTTGAGAAAGAATAACAATGACTTTTGCAAACTAGGGTTCATAGAAATAATCGGTAATAATCATTGTTCGGGTATTCGTTCATCAGTAGTATAACCATAGGAAGTCCAACCCTCAACCTTTTCTCTATCGAAGTTCTTTCAAAACCTTCCGTTAATCGATTTTCGTTTTTATTTAGTTTTAAAACAAGTTATAAACCACAACTCAAAATTGCGACCGTTCAGTTAATAGATCTTATAGTCATTGTGATACTTAGTTCCTAGTTCCCTGTGTTCGATACTCGTACTTTTGTACTATTACTTGAATTCGACCCGTACATTTGCGGTTAGATTTAGGGGGGTGTAAAGCCGTCTATCAAGTTTTTGGCGCTGTTGCCGGGGAACTAGTTGCAACTGATAGCACTACCAGCTATAAGCGCTATTACATTGAACATTTTTTATTTTTATTATTTTATTTTCACCACTTTCAGTTTTTGGATTGCTAAATTTGTTTACTTTCCGTTTCAGGTACTAATTGGTTTATGCCAAGGAAAACCCGAGGGAAGGAATCCGAACCGATCGATCCAGAAATCGAAAGAACCGTCCGTAAGTTACGAAAAGAATCGAAAGCTAAAAGAAATCTGAAGATCGAGATGGGCGACGAAGCTCCTCCTGAGAGACGCCCTATGCGGTCGTTTGCCGATCCGAATGTGGCATCCGCACGCATAGGCATCCAAGCGCCCACTACTGGGGCGAACTACTTTGAGATCAAACCGAGTACCATCATGATGGTACAACAGAATCAGTATGGAGGAGCCCCAACAGAAGATCCTCATGCACATCTCCTGGCATTTGAACGAATTTGCAATACGTTCAAGATAAATGGGGTGAACGAGGATGCCATCAAGCTGAGGCTGTTCAGCTTTTCACTCAAAGGCAGAGCCATAACTTGGACATAAAGTATCCAACCGGACTTGATCACCACCTGGGCACAACTGAAATCTGCTTTTCTTCAGAAATTCTTTCCACCAAGCAGAACCGCCCAACTCATGGCTGAAATCACCCATGTTGCTCAATGGGATCAGGAAACATTGTATGAAGCTTGGGAGAGGTATAAAGATATGATCAAGAAATGCCCTCATCATGGGTTACAAGGTTGGGTCATTATCCAAACGTTTTTCAGTGGACTTCACCCGGAGTTCAAAAACGACATCACAGCTGCAGCGGGTGGAGCCCTAATGGATAAGTCTTATGAGGACGCATGCGAGTTGATCGACAATCTGGCTGAACACAGTTTTTCCACTCTAAGATCAGCAGTTAGAAGGGTTGCGAGTGTGCAAGAGAATGATGAGTTAAAGGTCATAAAAGCTCAATTAAACGTACTCACGAGTCAGATGAAGGGGTCTTCTCTTCAATCAGCATTTATGATGGACGAGGGTATGCCGGATATGGCACCACCCATGAACGAGCCGAAACAAGTTCAATTTCTACAAAATCGGAACAACCGGCCACGGAACGATCCATTCTCAAACACATACAATGAGGGTTGGAAGAAGCACCCAAATTTCTCATGGAGTCAACCGCAAGGGCAACAAACCATGGCCCAACAACAACAGCAGCAATACGGTAATAACTCCAACTTTTCTAATTCCTCTAATACTAACAATGTTTATCGTCCTCCAGGTTACAACCAACGGAAATTCGATGAAGGACAATCCGGAGAGAAGAAGCCGGGGCTAGAGGACATGATGATGAAGTTCATGTCTAAGATGGATATCGCGGTCGAGGGATTAGCCGGTACGGTAGGCACAGTCAAGGCAGCTACTGATCAGAACACGACATCCATAAAGCTCCTTGAAAGGCAAGTGGGGCAAATTTCTGAAGCCTTACAAAACCGAGCTCCCGGAACATTTCCGAGTCGAACCGAAAGGAAAACCCAGAAAGATTGCAAGGCCATTCATCTGAGAAGTGGCAAGGAACTGATTAGAGACCCGACCCGAGAATCCTCAAAGGAAACCGAGTCTAAAAGGCAAGATGTTGAGATCGACGATATGGATGAGTTGGAATCCGATGAAGATATTGTGATGGAGGAAAACTCGAAGAGTGAAGAGAAGAAGCAAGAGCAGCCTACCATTCCAAAGCAACCACCGGTGAAGCCGGCAGCACCAAGAGTGCCCTATCCGAGCAGGCTTAAAGCGCATAAGGACGATGTTAATTTTTCTAAATTTCTTGAAGTATTTAAAAAGTTACATATTAACATTCCTTTTGCAGATGCTTTGGCACAAATGCCCTCATATGTGAAATTATTGAAAGATATCCTTTCTAACAAAAGAAAGATTGAGGAGCATGCGACAATTGCATTTACTGAGGAGTGCAGCGCGATCATCCAGCATAAGCTTCCCCCGAAGCTTAAGGATCCAGGGAGTTTTACTATCCCTGTTCATATAGGCAATTCTGAATTTAGTAAGGCTTTGTGTGATCTTGGAGCAAGTATTAATCTAATGCCTTTGTCTATTTTCAGGAAACTCGGACTTGGAGAGGTGCAACCAACTAATGTGACCTTGCAGCTTGCTGACAGATCCATCAAGTACCCGTATGGCGTAATAGAAGTTGTTCTGATTAAAGTGGATAAGTTCTACTTTCCGGTAGACTTTGTGGTACTTGACATGGATGAGGACAAGGAAATCCCACTGATACTTGGCCGACCATTTTTGGCCACGGGAGGAGTACTTATCGACGTGAAAGGAGGAAAGCTCACCTTGAGAGTGGGTAACGAAGAAGTTGTCTTCAATGTTTTCCGGGCAGCTAAGCAAAGCATGGGACCGAACGAGTGCTACCGGGTTGATGTGATGGATTCCTTGATTAGAGAAACGTGTGGCATGCAAGTTTCCGAAGACCATCTGAATAATGTTTTGATGGGTACCGATGACTATCCGGAAAGCGAAAGTGTGATGCAATTAAATGCATTACCATCATACAAAGGCCCGAGAAGACCGGTCATTGAAGATTTGGGAGAACCAATTCCCAAGTCCGAACCTTCATCGAAGACACCACCAAAGCTTGAGCTCAAACCGCTACCCGATCATCTCGAGTATGCATACTTGGGAGAAAAAGACACGCTTTCGGTAATCATATCGTCCAAGCTGAATTCCGAGAATAAAGAGAAGTTACTAAGAGTTTTGAGAGAGCATCAAACTGCTATTGGATGGACGATAGATGATCTGAAGGGTTTAAGCCCAACATTTTGCTCGCACCGCATCAATCTTGAAGAAGGGCATCGACCGGTTGTCCAACACCAACATCGGCTCAACCCAAATATGAAAGAAGTGGTTCGAAAGGAGGTTATAAAACTCCTTGATGCTGGAATTATCTACCCGGTTCCGGATAGTCCGTGGGTGAGCCCGGTCCAAGTAGTGCCAAAGAAGGGTGGAATAACTGTTGTCCGAAACAACAATAATGAGCTCATTCCATCCCGAACAGTTACCGGTTGGAGGGTGTGTATTGACTACCGAAAGCTGAATGATGCGACAAAGAAAGATCACTTCCCTTTCCCATTCATTGATCAGATGTTGGAGCGGTTATCCGGGCACGAGTACTACTGTTTCCTAGATGGTTATTCCGGGTACAACCAGATTCGTATTGCACCCGAGGACCAAGACAAGACAACCTTTACTTGTCCGTACGGAACATTTGCATACCGCCGTATGCCATTCGGTTTGTGCAATGCTCCAACCACTTTCCAACGATGCATGATGGCAATATTCTCGGATATGGTGGAGCGGACCATAGAGATCTTCATGGATGACTTTTTGGTGTTTGGACCATCTTTTCACACATGTTTGGAACACCTAGAAGCCGTATTACAAAGATGCAAAGAGACAAGTCTTGTCTTGAATTGGGAGAAGTGTCACTTCATGGTGACCGAGGGATAGTGCTTGGTCACAAAGTATCAAAAGCGGGGATTGAAGTGGACAAGGCAAAGGTGGCGGTGATTGAGAATCTTCCTTACCCGAACTCCGTCAAGGGAGTCCAAATCTTCTTGGGGCATGCCGGGTTTTACCGGCGGTTTATTAAGGATCTTTCTAAAATTACTAAACCGTTGTGTTCTTTATTGCTTAAAGATGCTAAATTCAATTTCACTGATGATTGTATATCTGCTTTTGACAGGTTAAAGAAGGAGTTGATATCCGCACCGATTCTCACGACTCCCGATTGGAGTTTGCCATTTATTTTGATGTGCGATGCGAGTGACACCGCTGTTGGAGAGGTATTGGGCCAAAAGAAAGATAAACGGATGCATGTGATCTACTATGCGAGTAAGACTTTGGATGATGCTCAACTCAATTACGCGACTACCGAGAAGGAACTGCTAGCTGTTGTCTATGCTTGTGAGAAGTTCTGGTCATATCTAGTGGGGGCCAAGGTAATTGTGTACACTGACCACTCTACTCTAAAATATTTGATGGCCAAGAAAGACGCCAAACGGAGACTCATCCGATGGGTATTGTTGCTCCAAGAGTTTGACTTGGAAATTCTGGATAAGAAGGGGTCCGAAAACACTGTGGCGGATCACCTCTCGAGACTTGAGGGAGGTGAGGAGCAAAGGAAGGATAAGACCATCATCAACGATTCGTTTCCGGATGAGCAGCTCTTCAAGGTTAGTCATTCTGAGCCTTGGTTCGCGGACTTAGTGAATTATTTGGTGGGGGGAGTAGTGCCATATCAGATGAACTCCCACCAAAAGAAGAGATTTCTTTTTGAAGCAAAAAGATATTATTGGGACGAGCCTTACCTCTATAAGATGTGCACTGACGGTATGATCCGGAGATGTGTCCCGGACGAAGACAAGGCCGACATTCTAAACCACTGTCATACCTTAGAATGTGGAGGCCACTTCAGCACCGACCGAACAGTTGCAAAGATTCTACAATCGAGTTTCTTCTGGCCGTCTATGTTCAAATAGACTCGAGATTTCATATCTAAATGTGATCGGTGCCAAAGAACGGGAAACATAACTAAGAGGGATGAGATGCCAATGCAAGTCTTCATGGAAGTCGAACTCTTCGACGCGCAGGGCATAGATTTTATGGGACCGTTCCCGAACTCGTACCGGAATGAGTATATCTTAGTAGCGGTAGACTACGTGTCTAAGTGGGTGGAAGCGATCGCCACTCCTACAAATGATTCTAAAGTAGTGATTAATTTCCTACGGAAGAATATCTTTGCAAGGTTTGGAGTTCCGAGAGTACTGATTAGCGATGGTGGGAGTCACTTCTGTAATCGTTATTTGGAAGCAGTTTTAAAGAAGTACTCGGTGAAGCATAAAGTTACCACACCATATCACCCACAAGCCAACGGCCTAACGGAGGTTTCCAATAGAGAGCTGAAACAGATTCTGGAAAAGACAGTGAACTCATCTCGGAAGGATTGGTCGTTGAAGTTAGATGACGCATTGTGGGCATACCGGATGGCATACAAAAATACCGGCTAGTGTTTGGGAAGTCATGCCATCTACCAGTGGAACTCGAGTGTAGAGCGTTCTGGGCAATAAAGAAGTTGAACATGGAGTTGGATGCAGCCAGAAAGAGGAGATTACTGCAACTGTGTGAATTAGAGGAAATCCGGCTGGATGCATTCGAAAACGCCTTAATCTACAAGGAACGGACGAAGATGTTCCACGATCGCCGGATTCGAGAAAAGGTAATTGTTCCAGGAATGAAAGTCCTTCTATTTAACTCACGTTTGAGGTTGTTTCCAGGTAAACTGAAGTCGAAGTGGTCGGGACCATTCACGGTGACCGAAGTGTACCCATACAGAACAATTGAGCTAGAGGGCAAGGATGGATAGAAGTTCAAAGTAAACGGCCAAAGGGTGAAGTCGTACCTGGGCGATGAGGTTGAGACCACGTCATGTGTGTATCTAGACGATCCGAAGGAGTAATGAGATGGAAGGTCGAGACACGACCGAAACCAAGGCGCTGGGTGGGAGGCAACCCACCGAGGTTTGTTTCGTTTTAAGTTTCATTTTAGTGTATTTTGATTTACAAAAAAAAAATGCTGGAACAGGGACTTATGCGGGCTAAGTCGCGGCCTCAAGCCGCGGGCAAAGCTGCGTAAGCCTCTGGATGATTTTGGGGAACAGAGGGTCCCGCGGTTTAAGCCGCGACTTCAAAACCGCGTGCCAAGCCGCAGGTGTCTCTGGATGGGTTTTCAAAACAGAAACATACGTGGTATTTCCCGCGGCTTATAACCCGCGCGCCAAACCGCGCGTCCCACCTGACAACTAGGGTTTGCTTTCGTCTTTTTGTGCAGTATTCTTTTGGCTTTATGTCACTTCTTTCTTTCTTTCTCCCATTTCTCCTTCTTTCTTCTTCAATTTTCTGCTACTCTCTCTCTCTCATGAAATTCTCTCAAGAAATCTCTGCCATTTTAAGAGCTCATCCCATTTTCAGTATTTTGTGCTCTCCATTTCTGCAAGACTAAGGTATGTGATTCCTTTTTATTTCTGTTTGGTCTTCATATGCTATGGTATGGTGTAAGTATGTCCTATTTTCTTCATTTCTTGCTTCCAAGTGCTTGTATGTTTGCTTTCCCATTGTTTTGATCTCTCACAAATGTGTGCTCTTATTATGTTTATGCTTAACTTGTGACGACATGCCTGTTGTATGCTAGGAATCTGATTTGAGATTTTTCTGTAACTTGTATGCAACTGGGTATGTAATTTTTTGTGAGGATATATGCTTAAAAATCAGTGATGGGAAATTTTTGGGGAAGCAAGATGGGAAAATTGTTGGTGTGTATGGATATGTGGTTTTGTGGAATACTCCCACTTTTGTGCATAAATGTTACGTGAGGGATTTCTTGGCAACATGAAGTCCCTACGTTAATTTTGTAGGTTTTGTCTGTTAGTGCAAGCATAGCCAAACCTAAGTTTCACTTAGGTTTGGGGTTCGATTTATTATCCAACGGTACAAACTGTTGAGGGATTTTATATGTATGCACTAGAAAGTATGTGGTTACATGGCTGTTGGTCAAGATGCATGAGCTAAATAGTTTATTTTATTGGCATTCTGCATGCATGGGATTTGTGAGTTTTATCTGTACGTACATGTAAAGAAATGGAGATGCAATAAATCCAAGTTTCACTTAGGTTTGGGGTGTCTTCCTTTTCTACATTCACACACTCACATTTAACCCTTTGCAAACCTCGGTTTTACCGAGGTTTGGGGTGGCTATGATCGAGATAACTCATTTGAGTTTATTCTTTTATTGTGCAGATATGAGGACCATCCAAGCACTTACCTCTCCTTCCTGGAATACGAGCGGATTCATCCAAACAACCGGAGGCGGATGTTTGATCACGAAAACCCGGATAAGGACGAACGGCATGCGCAAATGATATCGAACGGGTGTCACCCCTTCGGCGAAAGGGGTATTATGCTTGATGACTTACCGGTCGGATCAAGGGTGCCGGTCATCATACGCCAGCACTCATGGGAGAGGTTCATCCAAACCCCTCCCATGTACTGTATTGAAACAGTCAAGGATTTTTATGCGTGTATGATACCGGCGGTATACCATGACCGATACGTGGTAAAGATGGGTGACAAGGAGGTCCGGATCTCACCGGACGACATATGTGCTTACCACCATGTTCCCCGCCGGCCCGGATTAAGCGCGTCCTATGGGTTATCTCCTAACCCGGCCTTCCGGGTACAATTAAGTCCAACCATCGCCGACTCACTTCGGCGGGACGAGCGTACGGGATGGAACAAGATGGATCAAAACATCCCGAAAAGAGAGATGCATACTGACATTGCCTTCCTCATGCTTTTTGTCAAGGCCTCCCTAAAGCCTTCTTCCCACAACACCACCGCCGACAGCCAAGTGGCGGAAGTCCTATACTCCTTGCACAACAACCTCCCGATGGACATCGGGCACATTATATGGATGGAGCTTTTGGATGCAGGTATGACCCTCGATGGTGTCTTACCGTTCCCTTGTCTTATAACACATTTTTGCAGGGAAGCTGGTGTCCCGATAGGACACCTTACCGCATCAAAAGGGGACTTCCGAAGACGCGATACAATCACCAAATCACGGCGGCGGGAAAATTAGAAGCGAGAAGGCGAGGGGATCCAGATTACCCGAGGCGGCGACTCGCCATGCCAGTCCATGACTCGTCCGAGAGTGCCTCGGACAGTGATCCCGATTACGACCCGGAGGCACCACCAGCGGAGGCGGTCGTGCACGGCGGCGACACACCTCCCCATATGCGCCGATTTAATGATCAGATAACAGTCGGGATGAGGAGAACGGATGAGCGGATAGATCTTGGGTTCCAAAACATGAACCTACGCATGGATGGCTTCGACGTGCGTCTCACCCACGCTGGCTTTCCACCACCACTACAACCACCACAAGCACCGCCAGCGCAACCCCAAGGCCGGAGGAGAGTGAGAGGCCGACAATCGGGGGGTGCATCATCATCCTCACGCCAATAGTTGGGTTTGTTTTTCGTGCTCTTTTGTTTTGATATGTTCTTGATGCTGTACTGTACTGTTTTATTTGTTTCTGTCGGATGACTGTAATAACGCAAAACAATATTTGTTAAACTTTGTACCACTTACCTGCACATTGGGGACAATGTGTGGGCAAGGTTTGGGGTTGCCAATCGGGCCCCCGTCTATGCACGTTGATGTCCCACACTTATGAATGGTTAGATCATTTTAGCTAATAATCTTTGTTTTGGATGATTGAGACCGACCATTGTGGGGAGAATCTTGTGATAGTAACGTGACCATTAGGGAAGGACCGGGAAAAGACATGACTAGGGACATTAGTGGAGACCACCCAATAGCGAGATTCGAGCCTAAAAGACGTACTTCATTTCGAGGGATTTAAACACGAAATTCATATACACTTTTTCGAATTCCTTGTCGTGATTATAGAGTGATCTCGCTATAATATTGCATTGAGTAGCAAAGACGTCCATCGGGATATTGGGTAAGGGTGTAGTAGACCATATCGTGTGGACCTTAAGAGATGATTCCAGGCATCGTGTGCACTTTTAACCCATTTTTTTCTATCGTCACTTTTAACCCCTTATGTGTGTATCCATAACCCATTTTGCAGCCAAACACTCACCCTATTCATTTCAAACCCACCATTAAACCCGAACCAAAAGCCTTAGTCAACCCTTATCCGAAAGTGTGTCAATCAGAGGCGGTAATGAACAGCGGAAGATAGAGCAGAAAAGAAATAGTACAGGCCAGTCAGGAAAATAAATTGGGTCATTCCAACCCAAAAAGTTAGAAAAGAGGGCCAATGCAGCCCCAATCAAATAAAGAGGGCCAATGATGCCCCAAAATGAAAAAAAATATATATTAAATATACAGTTAGCTATATAGTATTGACAACAACTAAATAAGAGAGTCAAAGCGACTCCAGTAGTGACAAAGAAGGCCAAATGATAGAAATTGAAGATAGAAAAGTTCAGAGTTGTTGAAGATTGACACACCAAGGATTTTTGATCCGTTTACCCTTCGTTCTTAGCCATGACCTTAGCCCCGTTACAACCCCTGTAAAGACCTGGATGATCTTCTAGAAAATGTGATTATGGTATACGACCACTTTTACCAATATTCTCTGTCTTGCTACTTGATTCCCTTCTGAGATCGACTTTTTGGACATTTGTGCGTCTTTCATTAGAGTTGTCATGTAATTCTTGAGCATCATTGTACATAACTTCCTTATACATGACAACATGTGCGACAGCCTAGGTTCGAGTGAATTGAGAGTATCCCGTGAGGTAGGGTCGAGGAGAAATGTTTTCCCTAGTATGTTTGGACCTAGTACGGCCTTAATGTAATCGGAGCAGTCACGAGTTCAACTCACAATGGAAATCCATAGATCAAACAAAATAAAGATGAGGCGAGGATGAGATAAGCATTCACGGGTATGGGAACTCACCAGTGCATTACGTGGTACCGATTGAAAGTTGTGTTGTTATTATTTCACTAATATATGCTCTTATTCTATTTTATCGCTAATTTGCTTGAGGACAAGCAACGCTCGGTTTGGGGTTGTTGATAACGCCACTTTTTGGCGTTATTTTCGGTCCTGAAACCAATGAGATTGGCTTGTGTTGAAGCAAAGAGGCGGAATTTTATGGTTTATCTAGTGAAATGTGCAGGTTATCCGTAAGCAGATAAGCGTCGAGAAAAGCAGCGAAAAAGAGCCAAAAGAGAGTCCAAAATGAAGCCCAACGGAAGCCTGAGATCCAAGACCAAGAACCGTACACAGATCCATGAACCAGACTTGACCCAAACACTTCAGAAAAGCGCGCGGCTTTCCTCGTGGCCTGAAGCCGTGGGACAAACCGCGTAAGTCCCTGCTCGTTTTTCTATAGTTGGTGTTTTTCCGGAATTAGGTCATCACTTCGACACGTGCGACGGTAGGCTGCGAGAGAACGATTTTCAGAGCTATTTCACGTACTTTTGAGCCACGTTAGAGGATTGATTGAGGAGAGTTCACCACGCGGAGTGAATTAGAGCCGAGAGAAGGGATCTTCATCGTACATCCTTCACGTTTGCAATCACCATGTTTTCACACACCACTTCTTACCTTTTTTCTCGTGTTTTTGTCCACCCCAACATGAACTAATCTTTAGATGTTGGGGGTTGGAACAACTATGGATTTTATGATGGATGACGTGTAACCGAAGGATTATTTTTACCTGATTTGGTCTATGAAAGCATTTGAATTTAGTTTTCATTATCAATTGTAGATTGATCACCTTCAATTGACTCTTATGGTTTTTGATTAAGTTTGAGAAAATTAATTAAAGGCTAGATCAAGTAATCAAGTGCCGGAAAGGAGATTCGGGTAGAGATAGCCGAATCACTTTCTGCTCGGAATAGTTTGACCTAATGTATTTTAAAACCCTAGGTGTCGATCGAGAGATAAAACCTACGTGTCTTGAAATAAAATTTGTTATTGTTTGAGAAAGAATAACAGTGACTTTTGCAAACTAGGGTTCATAGAAATAATCAGTAATAATCATTGTTCGGGTATTCGTTCATCTGTAGTATAACCATAGGAAGTCCAACCCTCAACCTTTTCTCTATCGAAGTTCTTTCAAAACCTTCCGTTAATCGATTTTCATTTTTTATTTAGTTTTAAAACAAGTTATAACCCACAACTCAAAATTGCGACCGTTCAGTTAATAGATCTTATTGTCATTGTGATACTTAGTTCCTAGTTCCCTGTGTTCGATACTCGTACTTTTGTACTATTACTTGAATTCGACCCGTAAACTTGCGGTTAGATTTAGGGGGGGGTGTAAACCCGCCTATCAATTTCTCATCCATAAGACTTGAGCACAACATTTTCCAGCGGCTATATACTCTGCTTCAGCTGTAGAGGTGGACACTGAACTTTGCTTCTTGCTTGTCCAACTCACCAGCTTTCCACCCAGAAGTTGACAGCCTCCTATGGTGCTTTTCCTATCCAGCTTGCAACCTGCAAAATCACTATCTGAATAGGCAGTTAGATCGAACCCTGAGTCTTTGGGATACCAAAGACCTAGGTTGGGAGTTCCCTTCAGATATCTGAAGATTCGCTTTACAGCGATCATATGTGATTCTTTGGGTTCAGATTGATATCGTGCACACAAACAAGTAGCATACATAATATCAGGACGACTAGCTGTAAGATAAAGGAGAGTGGCGATCAACCCATGGTATGCAATGACATTAACAGTTTTC
Organism: Saussurea involucrata; assembly: GCA_033807775.1. Taxonomy (NCBI): domain Eukaryota; kingdom Viridiplantae; phylum Streptophyta; class Magnoliopsida; order Asterales; family Asteraceae; genus Saussurea; species Saussurea involucrata. The sequence goes on along the minus strand of CM066317.1, from coordinate 48,264,042 downwards.
CCTGAAGGATCTTTGTTAAGTGTCAGTGGCGGTGCCATAGGGGTTTTCATAGCTGAGCTTTGAGTCAGATCAAACTTCTTCAGCATATCTTTGACATACTTACCTTGGTGGATAAACGTACCCTTTTCATTCTACTTGATTTGGAGTCCAAGGAAGTAGTTCATCTCACCCATCATACTCATTTTATATTCAGATTTCATTCTTTCAGCGAAATGAGTACATAGAGATGGGTTAGTAGAACCAAATATAATGTCATCAACATATATTTGAACAAGAATAATATGAACTTTTACTTTCCTGAAAAATAGTGTTATCAGTTTTGCCACACTTAAATTTTTCGATGAGAAGAAAAGAGGACAGAGTGTCATACCATGCACGTGGAGCTTGTTTCAGTCCATAGAGTGCCTTATCCAGCTTATACACATAACCTGGATGCTTAGGATCAGTGAATCCTGGAGGTTGTTCAACGTAGACTTCTTCATTCAGCCTTCCATTTAGGAATGCTGATTTCACATCCATTTGATATACCTTGAAGTCTTCATGAACAACGTAAGCTAGAAATAGACGAATAGCTTCGAGTCTTGCCACTGGGGCAAAGGTTTCGTCATAATCTATACCTTCCTCTTGTCTGTATCCCTGAGCAACTAAGCGAGCTTTATTGCGGGTTACAGTTCCATTTTCATCCAACTTATTTCGATAGACCCACTTGGTGCCTATCACTGATTTGTCAGATAGTCTTGGAATGAGATTCCAAACCTTGTTACTTTCAAATTCAGCCAGCTCTTCTTGCATAGCGCTGACCCAGTTTGTATCTCTGAGGGCATCATCATCTTTCTTTGGTTCAGTTAGTGAAATAAAATTTACATAAAGACAAATGTTACCTGCACTGCGTCGAGTCTGAACACATGCGTTTGGATCACCAAGAATTTGATCAATAGGGTGATTTATGGTCCATTGCTGAGTAGGAGCACGAGCCGCTGACTCAGAATGAAACTCTGGAATCACTGAAGAGGAAGCTTCAGCGACGTCAGGTAGTAGAGGCACGATAGGCAGCATAGATGAGATTTCATTCACTGACTGCTGAGAGGTTGATGGAATATCAGGTGATGGTTCAGAAACATGCATACTGTTGATGGGAACAACTGAAACCCAAGTTGATTCAGCTTCACTTGTCTTCATTCTAGGAATGATGATATGATCATCATCAGCGGTTGGTGTGTTGACCTGAGGGTCATGGTTAGGAGCAGTTTTTGAATCCCCAAAATGAGAAAACATCCACTGATTGAGTTCTTCGTTATCAGCAGATAGTCTTGAGTTCGCTGAACGGGATTCGTCAAAGGTGACATGAATGGTTTCTTCTACAGTCTGTCTTCTTTTATTGAAGACTCTGAAGGCTTTGGATACAGAAGAATATCCAAGAAATATTTTGTCATCAACTTTGGGATCGAATTTTCCAAGAGCATCTATGTTGTTTAAGATAAAGCACTGACAACCAAAGATGTGAAGTAAACTGATATATGGTTTTCTTCCATGGAAAAGTTCATAGGCAGTCTTGTTGAATCTTTTGACGATCAGCGATCTATTCTGCGTAAAAGAAGCAGTGTTGACAGCCTCGGCCCAGAACTGAGTAGGTAAATGAGAATCACTGAGCATTGAACGAGCAGCTTCGATGATCGTTCGATTTCTTCTTTCAGCGACTCCATTTTGTTGAGGTGTTCTCACTGAGGAAAAGTTGTGAGAAATACCCTTACTTTCAAAGAAGCTATCAAGGGAACTGTTTTTGAATTCAGTTCCATGATCACTCCTTATGGAGCGAACAGTGAGATTATTCAGGACTTCCATTTTCCTGACGAAAGATATTAGTTCTTCTGAGGTGTCGCTCTTAGCACGGAGAAACATAACCCAGGTGTAGCGAGGGAATTCGTCCACAATGACCAATGTGTATTTCTTTCCAGCAATGGATTGAACGTTGACAGGGCCAAACAGATCCATGTGAAGAAGTTGAAGTGGAGATGACACTGAGGAAACGTGCTTTGATTTGAAGCTAGCTTTGGTTTGTTTTCCTTTTTCATATGCTGAACAAAGAGATTCCTTAGTGTATGAGTGTTAAGGAAGACCAGTGACTAACTCTTTTGAAGAAAGAGTATTCAGTGTCTTGAAGTTGAGATGAGAGAGCCTTTTATGCCATAGCCAGTTGACATCAGAAGAGGCTTTGGAGAAAAAACAAGCATTCTCAGTGGTTTTTGAGTCCATGTTTATTACATAAACATTTTCCAAACGATATCCGTTGAGAGCAACTTTCTCCTTCTTGTCAGTGACGAAACATGCTTCCTTAGTGAAGCAAACTTTGAAGTCCTTGTCACATAGCTGACTGATGCTAAGAAGATTGTGCTTCAGTCCTTCATCGTATGCGACTCTTCTGAAGGTTGTTGTACCATTAGAGAGTACACCAAACCCTCGGGTATAGCCTTTTCCATTTCCACCAAAGGTCACAGAGGGACCTTTCTCTTCATTGTATTCAGTGAGCAAGTTTTTCTTTCTAGTCATATGTCGAGAGCATCCACTATCAAAATACCAGATACCCTTCGAGACCTGTAAACAAAGGAATATTAGTTTTTAATAGGTACCCACTTAACTATGGGACCACACTTGTCAGTGGTGGTAGAGGAAGTAGAAGGTTCAACAATCTTCGCAGCATTTGAAGATTCAGCTTCAGTGACATTCTTCACTTTGGTTAATTTTTTAACCTCAGTGGTGTTTTTCACCTTGGCCTGATTTTTATCAGGGATGGTCTTCTTTGCCTTGGGGGCAGTCTTCTTTACCTTGGCTAATTTCTCAGCCTTGGTAGCTGTGGGGCACTTACTAGCAATATGATCGGTAAGTCCACAGTGATAACATTTTCTATAGCTAAAAGTAGCTTTAGGACCATTTGCATGCTTAGCATAGATTTTTAAATGGGCAGGGCCAGCACCAAGAATACCTTTGTCATTGGAAATTGGAGGAACTATCAGTTCTTTGGATTTCTTACCAGTTACATCCACTCTTAGTTTAGGAGTAGATCGCTGAATGAATTCAGGGATCTTAGTCTTAGGAGTAGAGGGATGGCTCACTGAAGTTTTAGAAACCTTCAGCTTAGGTACTTTGGTACCCTTTTGAGGTTTTTGAATTTCTTTTTCTTTACCTTTAGAAATCAAGGTAGGTTTGTCCTCAGGGATGGGAGTTTTAGACGACGAGCATTGAGATGAAGAGGTGTCAGGAATAGATGTCACAAACATTCCAAACTTAAGCATGGAATGATTAGTGGTTGGTTCTTCAACGTCAGCTTTGTAACCAAGACCACGTTTGTCACTAAGAGGGATTTGAGCACCTATTATCTCAGTGATCTTTGCTGAGGATTTATACCATCCTTCAACAGTATATTTTTCTGCTTTCAGTTCAGCGATAGCTTGTTCACGCTCGATACTGATAACTTGATTTACATAGACCTGATCTTTCAAACTATTTTCAATGTCTGGAAGCTCTTGAATTTTCAAATGACATTGTTTGATCTATTCAGCTAAATCTTGATTTAGTTGTTCAGCTTTGGTCTTGCCATTCATGGCATCATATAAATCAATAGTTAATATATCGATAGCTCGAAGACTATCAGCTTCAGGGAAGGCAGAAGTAGCAATACAAGAGTTTGATACCTGAGAAGTAGAAGTGGAGGTAGAGGGAATTTCAACTTTTTCTTCCTCTTCTTGTATTTGGGCCATGAGGTAGAGATTAGCCTCATCTTCTTCAGAGTCGGATGATTCTTTATTAAATTCAGCCTAGTCGTGATCTTCAGCGATCAGACCTTTACCTTTCTTTTTGTATGCTTTCAGATTAGCATACTTTTCTTTCAGCTTTTGGTATTTGTCATCTCTAGCCCTGGAGTTAGAGGATTTTCTTGAAGGAGGAAGATGAAGGTTTGAAGACTTTCTTTGATCTGCATTCACTAGCAAAGTGTTCTACTTTTTCACAATTAAAGCAGGTAGCAGTAGCCTTATCAACAGGAGTAGATTTAGGCTTGTCAGTGATAGTGAGAGGTTTACTTTTCTGAAGTTACTCTTTCTAGCAAATCTCCTGAAAGAGTTTGTCAAGAGCGCCAGTGACTCATCAAGTTCTGAAGGATCAGCATCTGATGAATCATCAGAGTTAGATTCCATTTCAGTGATCGTGACAGTTGATCGTTGAGCCGATATCAACTCTGAGGAGAGTAAAGCAACATGTGTGATTTTGTAATCTTTTACAAATTCTTCTTAAGTTGACACGACTGCTCATGATTGAGCATAGTGCTAAATAAGGTAGAAAGGGTCATGAATTTTAGATCCTTAGAGAGCTTAAAACACATGGAATAATTGTCCCAGCTTTCAGGAAGACATTCTATGAATGTTGTCAGGATCTCAAAATTAGAATATTCCTTTCCAACAGTTTTTAAGTCTATGATTAAACAGTTAAAACGTTGATGTACTTCAGAAAGAGTTTCAGTCTTACCACAGATGAAACTTTCATACTGTCTTACCAGGTTGATTTTTCTTGAATCCTGGACTTCAGTAGTACCTTCATATTGAACACAGATAGTGTCCCACATTTCTTTGGAACTTTTCAGGTTCATGATGGAATGGTAGACTTCATCAGGAAGAGCCATGGAGATGATGGATCTGGCCTTTGTATCAATGGCCACCTTCTTCTTATCTTCTTCAGTCCACTGAGAAACTTCTCTGATGAGAGTTCTCTCAGTGATGGCAGCAGTGGTAGCAGTGGCAGCAACATGACCATGGACCACATGGGGAACATAAGGTCCATTTTCCACATAGTATGGTATAGTAGGATCTACACCTTCTAAGAAGAGCATCATTCGATTTTTCCAGAGGTTGAAGTTAACTTTACTAAATCGAGGTGGTTTGGCAAGAGAGCCGTTATCTATGTAGGTAGTGTTTGTAGAACTTGCCATATTGAGGAAATAGCAAGAAAGAGAGTATAAGCGAGATCTTGTTTATGAGATTAAACAATCTGCTCTGATACCACTTGTTGGTCCCGGAGGGTTATACAAGTTTGTAGAAGGGAGGGTTGAATACAAACACATATTTTTATCTTTCTAAATTATTTATTGATATAATCAAACAATTTACAGTTTGTTGCGGAATAAGATCAAGTTAAAACCTAATCTAAACAAACTATGAGAACACACAGATTTTCTTGCACTAGAAAATAGAGAGAAAGAAAGATAAGAAAACTAAGGATAGTTTTCTAACACACAATAGTTCAGCGAGGAAGAAAGCCGAGCACTTCAATTATGAAGTAGGGTTTCGTTTATATAATGCATGCATTTAATGCAAGTCGGTATACCTTTACACGTGGAAGCCTCTGATTGGTTGCATGATTTGACTTTAGCAAACATCCTAGTGGCCGCATGATGAACAGTGTAGTTGCAGAGTTGGTTGTACGATTCTGGACAAAAGGGATGTCCGTTCTGACAAAATCGTACGGGGTCGTGCAAGGAGATAAGACAAAAGTTGCTTGTAGAACAGGCTTCATGATCAGCATTCGCTGAATGAATCTTTATCAGCGAATGATAAAGTTCAGCGTTCGCTGAAGTCTTCTACTTGAAACTTCGCGTGGAATGGACAAGTCTTGTCTTCACTGATATCCGCATCAGGTCACTAGTAGACTTAGTCACTTGTTCTTCAGCTTGGTCTTCGATTTCAGCTTCGAACTTGGATGACGCGAATCTTGTCTTCAGGGATCATAAGTAAACAATTACATGATGAACATTCAGCGATCATTAGTGAGGCCGAACAGACTCTGGGCTCACTGATGTACAGTGTTCGCTGAAGTATAAATTAAAGCATGTTTTCCATCAGCGATACTAAACAAACTTAGTATATTTTCTTTGATGGCAAAACATTAATACATATTGTCTACTTACAATTTTCATTAAGTGTTTCTCAGGGTCATTATCAAATAACTGAGGGTTTGGATCAACAATATCCGTTATCAAAGATGCGCCTTCACATCAGTCTCATATAGGTAATGTCGAACAAGAATATTTCATAGTATATACTTTGAAGGTATCAACATTTACCTAAAACATTAACGAAAATATACACATAAAGTCATTATAGTAATAGGCACACTTGTGTATAAGTGTCGCTTGAGTGTTCCTCAACAAGTTTTCCTATTGAACCTAGACCATGGGATCGCCAATGTTGCTACGTTAGTTTGTCGACAAGGAAAACTCATTGTATTGGCTTTAACCCCATTCCCCTCGATGAAAATGATACTTACTTTCTAGTTAAGCTTTTTGTCAAAGGATCGAAAATGTTTTCCTTTGACTTTACGTAGTCAATGAAGAGGATTCCATTTTTCAGCAAGTCATTTATAATATTGTGGAGTTGTCTTATATGTTGAGACTTGCCATTGTATATTTGGTTCTTTGATCTTAGAGTAGCCATACTATGACAGTGTATACAAATAATAGTCATGTGTTTTGTCCACAAGGGAATACCTTCTAGGAAGTTTTATAACCATTCGACTTCTTCAGCAACTTTAACTACAACGATAAATTCTACTTCCATGGTTGATCTTGTATTCATGGTTTGTTTGGATTATTTCCATGATACCGATGCACCACCAAATATAAGAACATATCCACTTGTGGACTTGCTCTCGGAATGGTTCGAAATCCAATTTGCATCACAATACTCTTCTAGAACGAGAGGATATTTTATTATAGTGTAATCCATAGGTCGTTGTGTATTATAGGTATCTAAGCACTCTCACTAGTGCATACCAATGATCTTTCTTGGGATTGTGTGAGTACCGACTACGTCTACTCACACTATATGCTATATCCAATCGTGTGTAATTCATGATATACATCAAGCTTCCAAGAGCTTGAGTGATTTCTAACTGAGCCATACTATCTCCTTGATTCTTCTTTAGTTGACTAGAAGGATCAAATGGAGTCATAACCGGTTTGTCATAATAGTGACTGAACTTACGAAGTACCTTCTCAAGATAGTGAGATTAAGTAAGGATGTAACCATTGGATTTCTTTAAATCTTTATACCAAGGATTACATATGCTACTCCCATATCCTTATATCAAACGAGGAGTGCAACATCTTGTTGGTTTGATTGATTACATCCAAGTTCGGTCCTAAGATGAGCATATCATCTACGTATAAGCATATAATAACATATGCATTCTTGTATTGATTCACATAGACACACTTATCACAATCGTTTATGTGAAATCCATTTGATATCAGTGTGTTATCAAACCTTTTATGCCATTGTTTTGGCGCTTGTTTAAATCCATATAAGGGACTTGATCAACTTACAGACCTTGTGTTCCTGACCTTTGACAACGAACCCTTCCAGTTGTTGCATATAAATTTATTCATTTAACTCCTCATTCAAGAAAGCAATTTTCACATTCATTTGGTCTACTTCCAAATTGTGAATTGTTGCTAGAACCATCAACATCCTTACTCAACATCCTTACAGACATTATTCTCGTGACCGGAGAGTGGTATCAAAGAAGTCTTAACTTTCCTTTTGTCGACATCCTTTGGCGCTAGTCGAGCTTTGTATTTTTCTATAGTGTCATCAGGTCTCAACTTCTTATTGAAGATCCTTTTATGGCATACTACTCTATGATCCGGAGGTAAGTTAACCAATCTCCATGTACTATTTTGTACTATGGAGTCTATCTCTATTTCGATTGCCTCTTCCCAATAAGGTTCCTCAGAAGATTCCATGACGGCCTTATGTGACAAACGTTCTCCTTCAACATTAATGGCCATAATCTCAGGTACAAAATCTTTGGAAACTCTGCCTCGTTTGCTTTTCCTTGGTTCCAATTTTTCTTGAACCTTAAGGTTTCTCGTTTATTTGCTTGATCAAATTCGTTTAAATCATCAAGAGAGTGTGTGTCATCAGGTAATCTTTTCCTTAAATTAGAGGTTTGGTCCTATTTTTTTGTAAGGAGAGGTAGTCTTAGAATTTTGCTTCTACAAATTTTGTGTTGTTGCTTATGTCACTTTTGTATACTAAGAATATATATATATATATAGAGAGAGAGGCGGGTTCAAACGAGGAGCGCATCAATTTAAGAGAACGTGAGGAGCACTCCCATGCTTCTGATCACATGTGATCAACAACTGCTAAAAAATCGGAACAAATCGAAAATTCGCGCAAGATGTGGCGCGAGGCGTGGCGCGAGGCGTGGCGCGAGGTGGCAAGTCGCGGATCATTAATGATTCACAACTGTTAATCATATGTGATTCATAACTGTCAATTGCTCCTCCAGATCAGTTGTGAATCACATGTGATCCACAACTGCCAATCACATGTGATTCATAACTGTCAATTGCTCCTCACGTTCTCACGTTTTGGTGCGCTCCTCGTTTGAACCTTCCTCTATATATATATATATATATATATATATATATATATATGCAACACTATTAAAAGCAGGTGCAATATATATACACAATGTACAGTTTTAGGTCCAAGTTTAGTCCTTTTTGGTAAAGGAACTTGAACCTTGGCAAGGCAACCCCACACTTCAATCACTTTGTTGGATGGTAATCTCCCTTTCCATAATTGGTAAGGAGATTTGTTAGTTTTCTTGTGGGGGATCCTATTTAGGATCATATTTGCAGTAAGGCACGCCTCACCCCATAAAAGGTATAGAGCTCCCTAGGTGATCAACATTGAGTTTATCATATTCTTCAATGTTCCATTCTTTCACTCGACCACTTCATTTTTATTTTGCAGTGTAAGGAGCGGTAGTTTGATGTTATATGCCATGTGTAGCATAAAATTTTACAAAGTCACGTGATTCGTATTCTCCTCCCCGATTCGACCTTAGAATTTTGATTTTCTTGTCGAGTTGGTTTTCAACTGCATCCTAATATGTTTTAAACATGCTTAAGCGTCATATTTCGTATGTCAAAGATACATATAGCAATACTTACTACAATCATCAAGAAGGAAATATAATAGTTCTTTCCTCCTCGTGTAGGAGTTGCCTTAAAATCACATAAGTCAGTGTGAATCAACCCAAGAACTTCATTTGATTTTTCAACAGACTTGTGTGGATAGTTTGTGTACTTCGTTTACACATACCTCACACTTGGTCACTTTATTAATGGAACATTTAAATAACATGTGAAGTTTGATCATTCTTTGTATTGATCTAAAATTGACATGTCCTAATCTCGAGTGCTAAAGAAAGGAAGGATCAACCATGTACACAAAAGCAACAATGCGAGTGCCTACCTTATTTTTATTTACAATGGCGGCATTAGAGTTATTTGCAAAGCTTAGTTTGAAGAGCCCCTCATAGAGGCAGTCCTTCCCAACGTACACACCACTCTTGGTGATGACTAGTTTATCATATTTGAATACAAGTTTGAACCCTTTCTTGCTTAGAACAGAGCTAAAAATCAAATTCTTGTTAACTATGTACATGTACAACATCATTTAAAACAAGATCCTTGTCGGAAGTCAGCTTCAAGTTGACCTTCCCCTTTCCTTCGACCTCGAGATCGTGGACAAGCACTTGCAGTTCTTCCACTTCCTTTACCACTGGATTTGTATCAATCATCCGGTAATGTAAGAATTTCGCCATTGCGAACCTCTTGGAGCATGCCACTTCGGTTTTGTATTTAGTATCCAAGGATTCCCAGATCTCCCTTGCCATTTGGAACGAATAGTGAATGTCGTAAAGGGAATCGTATAGAGCATTAAGGATGCACTTTTGCAACTATACTCGTTTGATCTCCATATCTAGACGGAATTTTTATTGTGCGACCACTTGGATCTGCGTTGAAGTAGTCCCGTCTGACCCAACCGGAGGATTTGCCGGTGGCTCTTCCTCACCGAGAACGTTTGCGAGATGAAGTGTTGTAAAATAAAACAACATCATTTGTTGCCAACGTCGGAAGTCTGAAGCCTTGAATTTTTCGGGTTTCTCCACATGACTCTTCAAGAGTTGTGATTGATCCATCGTTCCATAAATTTTTTTTGTCTTAGATTGTAGGGAGTAATCAATCACATAATCAAATTATGTATATATAAATTCAAATAAGTTGTAAAAAATGAAGATTCTAGTACAAAATCTAGAATAAAAACATAAAAAACAATATACAATCAATAGAACACAATCATAAATCCTTACTTGATAAGATAGATTCTCGATATTAGTCGTAAAAAATTGAGGCTTGCACTAGGGCAGTGTTCTAAGACAAACATTTCTCCGGTATCGGGTATGTCTAGAGGATACAACAATCAAACTTATGTTTGGGGAAGAAGTCAATGAAGGAACCCATAAAGTTTCAGAGAGAAACGAGGGGAATTGAATAAGTGATGAATTCAGGCTTTTATACATTGCTGTCATAACTAATCAGTATTTTGAGACCCAACGCCCAAAGCCCTATCTTTGACATTTAATATGTATATTTATGTTAAAGAGATCCCACCAAGAACACCCACATACCAAATTCGAAGCTCTGAAATGAACAATTTAATGCTCAATGGTTAGTGTTCATTAAGTGGACTAAATTTCATCTTGGCTCCTATGTGGGACAAAGTTTCCTTTCTATTTAGCAAAGTTCCAACACTTTCAACATGTATGCGGATCATGGGTGGCCCTAGTAAGGGGCAATACGGTGGCACAAGACATCTTGACCGGCTCCTCATGAAATTCGTCTCCAATTAAGTGCACCAATGTCAGGGGTAATTATTTTTACTCCTCGGCCGAAGGCTAGCATTGGGGGGGGGGGGGGGAGGGGGGGATTGAACTTGAGACTTGTCTTTTATTTGGGCAAAGCTGCCCTACCCTTTGCCAACTGATCTACACACTAAAGGCCTGATTTGGAAACCAAAGAAAGGTGTAGAACATTGGTACAGATACTCTTACTAGAATAGAAAGTCTCAGGTTCAATATTTGGTAACTAAAATTTGCAATGGTTTTAAATTAGAATAAGTACCTCTCCATGCTCAACCCATAATCTGTCCCAGTTTGTCTAATTTCTTAGTTTTTTATGCTTTACTTCTTAACTATAATTAATTTTAATTTAATTTAAAAAATATGTTTATTTTGTGTCACCGCTACAAACGGTTTTTGGCTTGTCTCTAATGCGGATTAGATTTACGGATTTGGGAGGAAAGAAGTGGGAACATTCGAACAAATATTATATGGCACAACATATAAAAAGAGGTATCAGGCTACATTAAGTTGGATTGGGTTCAATTTGGATATTTTACACCTCAATTAGGAGTCGGGTGGTTTCGGGTTAAATTATTTTGGATTGGGTTGATGTAACACCCTCAAAATTGGAATGAGCAACTAACCTTAATTTCAATAACTTAAACTAAAAGATGATAAAATTTCTTCTACATATCATCCTTGAAAATACCTAAATTTTAAACTTCACAAATTAAACAGTTAACAACTCTAGGCGGGTGTTACTTAACCCAAATAAAAGTTGCTAATCCCAAAAGTGCGGAAAACTTCGCTAAGCATCTCACTTCCCGTGCACTCTACCAGCACTCATCACCTCGCAGTGTAGTTAAAGCTATTCCCAACCTGAACCTGTTGCACATGCCGACAAATAAAAAGGTTAGGCTAACGCCTAGTGAGTTCAAGAGTTTACATCATGAGCAAATCATTTGATAAATCAACAGCTTCAACTTAAATAAATGATTTTCTAAAAGGGTTTGTATAAAAGACATCGACAACCCATTTTCCAAACGCATACAGTTCTGAGAGGAAAACTTCCAATGAAAATCGTTTCTCTGCAAAGGACTCAAATCCAAAACTCACATCAAGAGTTAATTAATAATAATTTCTCAAATAATCGCCACTGCGAATAAAACTCCAGCAGTTAAAACATCCAATAAGAATGTAACATAAGTCCGTCCATCAATCATGGAAAACAATCCATATGCATGTAATATAACCTCAACAATGCGAATAGATAAAATACCCGAAATCAACACCCTTCATCGAATGTGGCAAACACATAAATTAAAACACGATTAAATAAATGCAAGTAAGCTTCTTGGACGTGGAAAACAGATGACATCAACCATACTAGGTCTTTTGTCAATCCTCGACATCAATCATACTAGATCTTTAGCCCATCTTAGACATCAACCATACTAGGTCTTTAGTCCATCTTAGACATCAACCATACTAGGTCTTTAGTCCATCTTAGACATCAACCATACTAGGTCTTTAGTCCATCTTAAACATCAACCATACTAGGTCTTTAGTCTTTAGCCCATCTTAGACATCCTCTTTACTTATGCAATAAATTAACAAAACCTCTTTTACTCGTGATTTATTCATCAAACACTCAAAATCCCCAATTGTGGGTGTTTTTTAGGATATGTAAAATGCAATACTTTGATTTAATCAAAACCCACCAAATAACTCAACAAGAGATAATTTCACATAAAACACACAATTACTTTAAAAAAACACATATTTTGGCATTTACAAAGTTTTCACAAATCAACTTGAACTCACCTTATTAGGCTAAATCTAGATTTTTCCCAAACGTATGCCCCTTTGAAGAAGTCCGAATCTTCAAGTCCAAATCTTCCAAAAACCTAAATCCACAATTTCCAACCATAAACATTTATCCCAAACACTTAGAATAATTTCCCCCAACATATTACACCCAATATCACCAATAGATCGAAACCCTAATTTCCAAAATGAAGAGAAGAGAAGATTACCTCAACCATCAAGTTAATCCACCAACCAAACACTTCTATTGTTACCAAAGTGAACCTCAATCTTCATTTCATCCAAAGAAAGGAAAAGGTTTAGGTGAGGGTTGGGTAAAACCCTAGAAAGTGTAGAAAACTTACCAAAACGAAAGTGAGAAGAAGGGTTCTAACCTCCATCCATAATTCCTTGTTAAAAACTGAAAGAGAAGCTTTGGTTTGCAAGATTTATGGCTTCAAGAGCTCCAAAACCGATTTAGAGGGTTAGGGTTCGGTTTGGGAGAGTAAGGGATGAAATGGGAGAAGTGAGGAGTGAAATGGGGCTGAAAATCGCATTTTTAAGGGCCCTGATACCCCCAGGCGATAGTGACGTGCGATAGTGACAGTGTCACAATCGCTGGCACAATCGTACGGGTTGTACCGAGAGTTTTTGGCATCCGGCGATTGTGACATGCGATTGTGATAGTGTCACAATCGCTGGGCACTATAGCACAGAGCGTACCGAAACTTGTTTTGGCCATAACTTCTTCGTTTTAACTCCGATTTTGCTCCGGAAAGAACCGTTGGACTCGTATTTGAATTCTCCATCCAACAAGACCATAAAATCTAGGATTTAACCCAAAATCCTATTTTTCATAATTTTCTTAAAAGATCGATTCCACACTGATTCGAAGTTGTACTTATCCGAAAATTATGGGCGCCACCCCATTGTCATAATTACATGGCACATTCGTTGGGACGACCAACCACTATATAATGCCGTTGCTATTGTGACATATGTCACAATCACATGGCACTATAGCCGATACTACCATACCTTCAGTACCATTGGTGCTATTGTGACAGATGTCACAACTGCATGGCACTATAGCCATACTCCATAATTGGTTCTTTCTTTACTGATTCCCCCCCCCCCCCAGTTCAACATTTCTTCAATTAGGATAAAAATCATGGTGTTACAGTTGATCATAACCGATACCATCACTTACCACAAGTAGAGAGTTATCCCGCTAGACTATTCGTCACAATCGAACCTAAGTTCATCATAACCGATACCATCACTTATTAAAATTGGACCACGCCTTCCAATCACACTAGTGCTCCTTGGCCTCGAACTCTGAAAGTTGACACCTAGTCACACCACCAAAACTCGACTCATCACAGAGCTCCACACACGAGTTTCATTCCTCAAATAGTCCCACCAATCCATCGCCATCCCTACGGTCTAAACGGTCCTACACGACCTCCACACAGCACCGACAACCCATGACAAGGTTGCCGAAGTAACGGTTACCAACGCACTAACAAGGGACACCGCAAGTCCCACATTTCCGTTGCCCACAAGAGATGATTCGTCCCCGCCAACGACATCATACGACTTACAACAAAATACGCGCTAGAAACCCAATATTTCATCGAAAGGTTCTACACGCCCTCACCCCTAACTGGGGTTGCTCAACCTCCCCAAGCCTAAAGAGTTCAAGGTTTTCAAGTGACAGACTCAATAAATATGCCAATAAAGTTTTCACTAGATTTTTCAACACAAAAGTTTTTATACTAACATCATATACGTACAAAAACTTACCACTACTCAGCTAGTGGATGCACAAACATGGACACACTCGTCACACGTATGAAAAATCATTTTTGAAAACCTTTTCATCACAAATTAGTTTACTACCGAAACGTAAAAACGTATTCGACAACCATTAAAATGAACCACCAGGGTCCCATCACGAATTTACTTATGCCTCACGCGCAAAGTAAATTTCGACATTTAAAATAGTGTCTAGCAGCCTGTTTATACGAACTTCAAAAGATTTACACGACATCGATTTCCAAAATTCTCTTTTCACCATAAAATGACCTGAACAGCAATTCATTAACAACTTTACATATGCCAGTTTGTTCACAGAGAAATGAAGCAAATCATCTACACACATTGGTTAAAACACATCATGGCCTGGGCCATCTCCCATTTTTAAATCAAATAACAAAATATTTTCATCATTTGGAAATATCGGTTTAAACATCGAAAAGAAATCTCAAATTAAAAATTTGCATGCCAATCTGCAGCACTTTCTTAGCAGTCACTCTGAAATGGTATAACACATACCGGATAGTTATTGCTAATTTTCAAAGTAGAAATTCCTTAACTCAAATTTCAAAACTTCTCATTCAGTCACCAAAAGGACAAGTAAATAAAATCCTTTGACCAGACTCACACACCTCAATTTGTTTTTCTCAAAACTTCAGAAAATCATACGTTCACATAATTTGATTGACACACAAAATAATTCAAGTCAACTTTAAACCTCAAACCACACAAGCGATGCACACTAATGCCTCAAAATAGTGGCTACAAAACTACTCCTGTCAATCAATCAATATAGTGCATGTGCGAGAAAGAACATTAGAGATGTACCATCATGATGCTCTTATATGCATTACTCACGCCACGTATAAATTAATTTGCACATCTAGCAAGTTGCAACAAATATGCTACCACAATCCTCAAAAGAGAAGCCATGCGGCATTAAAACTCCAAAACTACTCTTTTTGGTGCAATACGACATAAAACATGTTTTTCAACAAAACTCGCATGAGGCGCAATACTCACTCAACCCATGTATTAACGCCCACAAGCATTCAAGTTATGTACACAACAAAGTGTCACCCATGCACCGCAAAACGTCGCAAAACAAAACTCGGTCATACTTCACAAAGCTTCCACAAAACTCAATGGAGCCCAACCACATCAAGCCAATTAAATGGTGTCAAAGTTTTCGTTTTTAATAAACAACTCACATAAAACGACGCTATGATCAAATCATCCCAATCATAAACCTCCCTTTCGTTGCAACAAAAAATAAAACGACACCCTTTCGTCAAGGCTCGCAAAATCGAAATTCCCATTAAAGATCAACACTGAAACAAGGGAATATAACTCTCCGTCCAGACCTTATCATATGTGGGGGAGATCCAATGTTAAGGTCGTATGTCGCGGTTACTTATCCAAAACCATAAACGACATTAAAACATGGATATCACAATATCCGAAAGTAGTAGTGGACACAACAAGGAATAAAATAAATCCCGACCAGGTTCACAACTGCCTGTCGTAAAATTATTTCATGCATGTTCCAAAATCATGGTTTAAAAAAATCTTGCATATGTCAAACGTTTTCCAAGATTTAGCAGTACCGTCCATCCGACGATTTGAAACATAAGAACTAATCAATGCAATTAATTGTAAAAGCAAATAAATTTTATGCATGCATTTCGTCGGCACTCAACGTCCAGGTCACATTCCTCCAATTTCCCGATCACACTATTGTCATCTGGATACTCACACATCTTAATGCAAAGTGGGAAGTCACATCGACTAACCCCACATTTCTCCTCGAATCAAGTCAATTCAATAAGCCTACGACTCCCATCCAACTATCAAGTCCGACCAAAACGGTGTACTTAATACAACCAATCATGCTTACCGCCACTCTCAATGCAAATGCTAAAGTCGTCAACCTCTTCTAACAACTACTCACTTAAAACTCCTTTACCACCCCAACGGTCATCACGCTAGAGTCGTCCAAGTACTCTCATGTAACCGGTAGGTTCACTATCACATTGGCCAGGTGTAATTCTGAACGTACCGTACATGATCACCCTTGCTACTCTTGACGTGACTTCTCGCTTCTAGTGACCCCAACAACTTTCGAATATCTTATCTTAGAGTGCCTAATGGTGCAATCTCGCTCTCAATCACTTAAAACAACGCTAGTTTGAGTCTAGGTATCCAAAAATCAACACCTAGTTCTCTCAAACTTATGCTCTGATACCAACTTGTAACACCCTCAAAATTGGAATGAGCAACTAACCTTAATTTCAATAACTTAAACTAAAAGATGATAAAATTTCTTCTACATATCATCCTTGAAAATACCTAAATTTTAAACTTCACAAATTAAACAGTTAACAACTCTAGGCGGGTGTTACTTAACCCAAATAAAAGTTGCTAATCCCAAAAGTGCGGAAAACTTCGCTAAGCATCTCACTTCCCGTGCACTCTACCAGCACTCATCACCTCGCAGTGTAGCTAAAGCTATTCCCAACCTGAACCTGTTGCACATGCCGATAAATAAAAAGGTTAGGCTAACGCCTAGTGAGTTCAAAAGTTTACATCATGAGCAAATCATTTGATAAATAAACAGCTTCAACTTAAATAAATGATTTTCTAAAAGGGTTTGTATAAAAGACATCGACAACCCGTTTTCCAAACGCATACAGTTCTGAGAGGAAAGATTCCAATGAAAATCGTTTCTCTGCAAAGGACTCAAATCCAAAACTCACATCAAGCGTTAATTAATAATAATTTCTCAAATAATCGCCACTGCGAATAAAACTCCAGCAGTTAAAACATCCAATAAGAATGTAACATAAGTCCGTCCATCAATCATGGAAAACAATCCATATGCATGTAATATAACCTCAACAATGCGAATAGATAAAATACCCGAAATCAACACCCTTCAGTGACGGGGGAGACCCGATCTCATCGAATGTGGCAAACACATAAATTAAACCACGATTAAATAAATGCAAGTAAGCTTCTTGGGCGTGGAAAACAGATGACATCAACCATACTAGGTCTTTAGTCAATCCTCGACATCAATCATACTAGATCTTTAGCCCATCTTAGACATCAACCATACTAGGTCTTTAGTCCATTTTCGGCATCAACCATACTAGGTCTTTAGCCCTTCTTAGACATCAACCATAATAGGTCTTTAGTCCAAGCCATCAAGTTCAATCCTACTCGATCTTTACCTTGGGAAAACCCACCATCCGAAACAAGCTTACTCGACTTAAATATAAATACATGACCCCAAAAGAATAACTAATGCATTCAAATCATGTAAACCTCAAATATGATGCAACTCATGCAATGCAAACCCCAAGCCTACGTCGAGCTTATTAAAACCGGGCGAATGTCATCAAGACTCAACCGAGCCCAAAACCGAGCCCTCTACTCAAAAGATCTAATGATCATTTATCAACATCAATTCATGCAAATGAAAATGCATCTAGCCCACAAAATGCAAACACATGCTCTGAGGCATGATAGTCTCACAACCCCTTCATTGCCACCTTCCCAATGAAGTCAAATCATATATGCATTTATATGTATACGTATGTGCAACTCTTTCATAACTCAACAATGCATATAATTTACCGAGGTTCATTAGTCCCAAAGGTACTAAGAACACGAAAACATCAAACGGTCTTCACACATAAGACCAACACTCAAACCGGCACATATTCAAATAAAATGCACTTAAGCATATAACACATCCAAGACTTCACCTCGAGTCTCTAAATCGGCAAACACTCAAAAGACTCATTTGAGTATAAATCAAGCCTTTAAAGGCCAAAATAATCGTTTAGTTAAATACGTGTCACTCACACGGTTACGTAAACCAAAATACGTCGTTACTCAAACTCTTTACTCTTTTAATTCCTCAATTGGCCATCGGCCCCAAAATGAAAGGTTTATGACTCTCAAAACATTCATATGGTCGGATTGACCAAAATCCCCAACCCACACGTTCACACTTTAGAATACGCCACATCGTAGTTATCACATAATCACAAAACACTAAAAGTGTATTTTGACCAAATCGTCTTTACTTATGCAATAAATTAACAAAACCTCTTTTACTCGTGATTTATTCATCAATCACTCAAAATCCCCAATTGTGGGTGGTTTACAGGATATGTAAAATGCAATACTTTGATTAAATCAAAACCCACCAAATAACTCAACAAGAGATAATTTCACATAAAACACACAATTACTTTAAAAAAACACATATTTTGGCATGTACAAAGTTTTCACAAATCAACTTGAACTCACCTTGCTAGATTAGGCTAAATCTAGATTTTTCCCAAACATATGCTCCTTTAAAGAAGTCCGAATCTTCAAGTCCACATCTTCCAAAAACCTAAATCCACAATTTCCAACCATAAACATTTATCCCAAACACTTAGAATAATTTCCCCCAACATATTACACCCAATATCACCAATAGATCGAAAACCTAATTTCCAAAATGAAGAGAAGAGAAGATTACCTCAACCATCAAGTTAATCCACCAAACAAACACTTCTATTGTTACCAAAGTGAACCTCAATCTTCATTTCATCCAAAGAAAGGAAAATGTTTAGGTGAGGGTTGGGTAAAACCCTAGAAAGTGTAGAAAACTTACCAAAACGAAAGTGAGAAGAAGGGTTCTAACCTCCATCCATAATTCCTTGTTAAAAACTGAAAGAGAAGCTTTGGTTTGCAAGATTTATGGCTTCAAGAGCTCCAAAACCGATTTAGAGGGTTAGGGTTCGGTTTGGGAGAGTAAGGGATGAAATGGGAGAAGTGAGGAGTGAAATGGGGCTGAAAATCGCATTTTTAAGGGCCCTGATACCCCAGGCGATAGTGACGTGCGATAGTGACAGTGTCACAATCGCTGGCACAATCGTACGGGTTGTACCGAGAGTTTTTGGCATCCGGCGACTGTGACATGCGATTGTGACAGTGTCACAATCGCTGGGCACTATAGCACAGAGCGTACCGAAACTTGTTTTGGCCATAACTTCTTCGTTTTAACTCCGTTTTTGCTCTGGAAAGAACCGTTGGACTCGTATTTGAATTCTCCATCCAACAAGACCATAAAATCTAGGATTTAACCCAAAATCCTATTTTTCATAATTTTCTTAAAAGATCGATTCCACACTGATTCGAAATTGTACTTATCCGAAAATTACGGGCGCCACCCCATTGTCATAATTACATGGCACACTCGTTGGGACGAACAACCACTATGTAATGTCGTTGCTATTGTGACATATGTCACAATCACATGGCACTATAGCCGAGACTACCATACCTTCAGTACCATTAGTGCTATTGTGACAGATGTCACAACTGCATGGCACTATAGCCATACTCCATAATTGGTTCTTTCTTTAATGATTCCCCCCAGTTCAACATTTCTTCAATTAGGATAAAAATCAGGGTGTTACAGTTGACCAGAATGGTCGGGTTTTTGTGCACCTCTAAATTAATCTCATGATATAATGTTCTGAAGATAACAATCAATAGAATCCTAACCACGTAGAAGACTCTTTTATTGAAGGTTCATTAAAAAGTTATAATTCGCCTTGGATTCCTTGAAAGTTGATTAATTAGAACGCATATTTAGAGTTCCGAGTTTTAAAAGCATCACCATCATTATCAATGGTTTGAATCAAATGTAATCTTCAAAATTAACGTCAACAAAAGGAATACAAAAACAAACGATTGAAACTGTTGTCCTTTGGAATCTCATAGAATTTCACAATCTAAGCATATTCTCTTTGGAAATCCCACATATTTCACAACATTTAATATGATATGCAATTTGGGCATATATTCAAAAAATTATTCATAGAATACTAAAGAAGATAACTCCATATCGTTTTCATTTGGCCTTTTAGGACTTCACCTATATTTTTGTGTGAAAATAAGGTATTTTAATTTCCTAGTTCATATTACAACAAAATAAGGTTTATAGAACGTTAAATCTAAGTGTCCAAATAGCCGCTTTATATGACTAAATTTGTAACACCAAAAAATAGCGCCATATCTAAAGGCATTAATGTAACAATTTGTAAAAATAGCCGTTTTTGGACGTCGTGACAAGTTTTTTAAAATATTTTTTATACAAAAACGTGTAATAATTATTTTAAAAGATACTATTATAAAAAAATCCCATAAAAATATAGGTTTATAAAACATTTTTTCGAAATAGTCCTATAAAATAGTTAATGAGACGTTTTGCATTAAAAGTGCCCTAAAACTTGTTAAGGCGTCCAAAAACCTCCTATAAACTTATTACAATACATTTAGATAAGACACTATTGTTAGAACCAAAGATTAAGCAAGAAGAAATTCACAAATATATGTATATGTTTGTGTGCAAATTTATTACAACGAATCAACAAATCTACAACGTATATGTATATATATATATAATATCAAAATTCTTATCAAAAAGGAGAAGAACGACTGACTTGGAATCGACGTTTGCGTGATAATCAGATAGAGGCCTGCAACGCAGTGTCCTTAAATAGAATTTCGCCCCTACTCGTGCGTAGTCCGAGCGTCCGTTTAGAGGATACAACTATCTATCGCGTTCTTGCATGAGAACGAGAATCTGTCGAGTTTTTTTATGTGTTCATGGATCGTTTAGAGAGAAAACAGAGAAAAAGGGGATGAAGAGTGATGAATTTCGTATGTGAAATCTGGAGGGAAAGTAGGGTATTTATAGGTTAATGTCCATAACCGAAACAAACTGTCAGAAACTGCTCCAGAGTCCGCACGGATACTGGCCCACTGTTTGCCTCGATCAATGAATCTCGACCCCATCGAGACCCCAAGGACCAAGGCCCAATCTTTGACATTTAATATATATATATATATATATATATATATATATATTTATGTCAAAGAGAGTCCACCAAGAACACCACATTCCAAGCCCAAGCAATTAAATGATTCATTTAATGCTCTATGGTTGGAGTTTATTAGGTGTTCTAATTATTGCCTTGGCTCCTATGTGGGGCAAGCTTTCTCATAATCTTCATTAAATCACAACAATACCCCACAGTTTCTATTCAAACACCAACAATACCCCACATTTGAATAGAAAATAAGTAATTCAAGAAAGAAGTTTTCTATTCCATGAAATAAGATATGACATACATTTGAAAAGGTGTCTTTTGGACTTGAACCTTTCATAGTGAGTACAAATCGGATCTACTTTGTGGGTAGTGAACAAGGTCTTGAACTAACCACGTTGTTTAGTAAATCAAGACAATAAGTATCACATACCCCATATCTAGCACATAGTGTAACTCTTGCTGTTGTGTTCATTTCGGTCTTGCATGTATCTTTTCTTCAGGAGATTCTTAGAGAACGTAGCCATCTCGGTCCTCATAGATGCGACCACACATCAATCTCACATAGGTAATGCTAATCAAGAACATTCCGTGTTGTTCCACTATCAAGGCTATTAGCATTATTAAGAATTAATATTCAACCCTTAAACGTCAACGGAAACACATAAAGATTATCATAGGAATGAGCATACCTGTGTGTTATTTTGCTTCTTGAGTTTTCCCCAACTAGTTTGCCTATTGAACCTAGACCATGGGATCTCCAACGTTGCTAGGTTAGGTTTCCGTCGAGTAATAACTCATTGAGTTGTCTTTAAGCCCATCCCCCTCGATGTGTATATGACTTTCTCTCTCCTTAGCTCTTTCGTCAAAGGATCGACTATGTTTTCCTTTGACTTCACATAATCTATTGATATGATACCATTCTTTAGCAAGTCACAAATAGTGTTATGACGACGCCTTATGTGCCTTGATTTACCATTGTATATCTGCTTCTTTGCTCTTGTGAGAGCTGCCATACTGTCACAATGTATACAAATGCCTGGTACTAGTTTTGGCCACAAGGGAATACCTTCTAGGAAGCTTTTAAGCCACTCTGCTTCTTCAGCCGCTTTGTCTAGAGCCACAAATTCTACTTCCATTGTTGATCGTGTATTCACCATTTGTTTGGATGATTTCCAAGACACGGATGCTCCACCAAGTGTAAAGACATACCACTTATGGACTTACATTCTGACTTGTTGGAAATCCAATTGGCGTCACAATATCCTTCCAACACAGGAGGATATTTTGTGTAATTCAGTCCATAGTTCAATGTATGTTTGAGATATCGAAGCACTCTTACTACTGCAAACCAATGATCTCTTCCAGGATTGTATGAATAGCGACCGAGTCTAGTCACCGAGTATCCTATATCAGGTCTAGTACAATTCATAATATACATCAAACTTCAATTGACTAGATGGATCAAACGGAGTGACCACTGGTCTGTCATCATAGTGTCCAAATTTTCGGGGAACTTTCTCAATATAGTGGGATTGAGATAGGATGTATCCATTAGAACTTCTTTGAATTCTAATACCAAGGATAACGTCGGCTGTTCCCATATATTTCATATCAAAAGAGGAATGTAGCATCTTCTTGGTTTGATTAATAACATCCAAGTTGGTTACCATGATAAGCATATCGTCAACATACAAACATATAATAACATACGCATTCTTGCATTGTTTAACATATACACATTTGTCACATTCATTGATTTGGAAGCCGTTTGATAACAAGGTGTTATCAAACTTCTCATGTCATTGCTTCGGTGGTTGTTTAAGTCCATAGAGGGACTTTACCAATTTGCAGACCTTGTGTTCTTGACCTTTGACAACAAACCCTTCCGGTTGTTGCATATAGATCTCTTCATCTAATTCGCCATTTAAGAATGCAGTTTTCACATCCATTTGGTGAATCTCCAAATTGTGAATTGCTGCTATTGCTATCAAAGTCCTAATGGACGTTATTCTAGTAACCGGCGAATAGGTATCAAAGAAATCTTGACATTCCTTTTGACGATACCCTTTGGCTACTAATCTAGCCTTGTATTTTTCTATGGTACCATCAGGTCTAAGTTTTCTTTTAAAGATCCATTTATGACCAATGGGTTTGTGTCCCGAAGGTAGATCAACCAATTTCCATGTATTATTTTGAATGATTGAGTCTATCTCACTATTGATAGCCTCTTCCCAGTAAGGTGCCTCCGAAGATTCCATGGCTGCCTTATAGGATAAAGGTTCACCCTCCACATTGAAGGTCATATAATTGGGTCCACGGTCTTTGGCTATTCTTCCTCTTTTGCTTCTTCTAGGTTCCATTTCTTCTTGAACCTTGGAAGCTCTATCTTGAATGTCTTTATTACATTGATCTAATTCATCATGACTTGTTTCCTCATAAGTTCTTTTCCTTGGATTAGAGGTTTGACCCTCTCTATCCTTATAAGGAAATGTCTTCAAAGAGTTCTGCTTCAACAGATTCTAATATTGTATTAACACTTATCTCATCCATATACATTAGACTTGTGAACTAGAAACCTATAGGCTGCACTATTCTTAGCGGGACCAAGATAAATGCATTCTATGGTTTTGGGTCCAAGTTTTGTCCTTTTAGGCAAAAGAACTTGAACTTTTGCCAAGCAACCCCACACTTTCATTCTTTTGAAGGTGGGTAACCTTCCTTTCCAAAGTTCATATGGACATTTATTGCTCTTTTTGTGAGGGATCCTATTCAATATCATGTTAGCCATGAGGCAAGCCTCACCCCATAAGCTATGTGGCGCTCCCGATGTTATCAACATTGAGTTGATCGTATTTTTCAATGTCTGGTTTTTCCTTTCGGCTACTCCATTCTGTTGAGGAGTATAGGGAGCCGTTGTTTGATGTACAATACCATGACAGGAGCAAAAATCAGCAAAGTCATTTGACTCATACTCTCCTCCTCTATCGGATCTTAAGATTTTGATCCGTTTATCAAGTTGGTTCTCAAGTTCGGCTTTGTAGGTCTTAAACATATTTAGAGCCTCATCTTTGGTATTGATAAGATACACATAGCAAAATTTGCTACAATCTTTGTACAAAAATCAGAAGGTCTCGGGTTCGAACCCAAGACACCCCCATAGCCACAACCTCTGAGGTAGTCAGGTATACCCCCATGTTATGGATAGGCAGCCGATTGTGGGTCGGTTGGGGTTGCCGGTATCAACCTTTTTGTACAAAATAAATGAAATGTAATAGTTCTTCCCTCCACGTGTTAGAGTTGCTTTATAGTCACACAAGTCACTATGAATTAGACCAAGTACTTGATTATTTTTCTCAACGGATTTATGTGGATGACTAGAGAATTTAGATTCTATGCAGATTTCACACTTTGTTTTCTTGTTCATTGAACAAGATGGTAACATGCCAAGTTTCGTCATTCTTTGCAATCAACGAAAGTTGAAATGTCCAAGTCGAGAATGCCATAAGGTAGAAGACTCAATCATGTACATAGAAAACGATCTAGAGCCCGTTGTTTTATTGTCAATATTTACATTGTTATGTACAGAGCTTATCTTGAAGAGTCCCTCACTGAGGTAACCCTTTCCAACATACAATCCACCTTTAGTAATTACAAACTTGTCAGATTCAAACACAACCTTGAATCCCTTATTGCTTAACATAGGACCAGAAATTAAGTTTTTCCTAATGTCAGGCACATGAAGCACATTTGTAAGAACAAGGTCCTTCCCGAAAGTGAGCTTTAGTATCACTTTCCCTTTTCCGTCCACCTTCGCAGTTGAGGCATTCCCCATAGACATCGGTTCTTCATCACTAACTTTCTGATAGGTTGCAAAAGAGCTTTTGGAGTTGCAAATGTGTCTAGTGGCTCCTGTATCAATCCACCAATCCATCGTGTTGGTCACCATCTTTTCTTCAATTACTCCAATGAATTGTGTTTCAGAATCAGCCATGTTTGCTTGGTGGGAAGGACCAGCACCTCCACCACCGTTTCCACCACCATGATCTCTCTTGTGTCTGCAATCTTTAGCCCTATGGTCGGGCTTTCCACACACCCAACAACTTAGGATATGTGGTTTCTTGAAGTTCTTCCTTTGTGGGGCAAGAGAGTTCTTGAAAGATGGCTTCGGGGCAACACATTTAAACTTCTAAAACTTTCCCTTTCGATGTGCTTGTAGCCACTATGTTTGCATTGGGCTCAAGGGAACTTGCATCAGCCTTGTCGGTAATCCTGTTATCTTCCTTAACTCGGAGTTTAAGGACAAGTTGTTCAAAGCTCATATCATCAGTTAAGTGTTTAAGATATAATTTGAAGTTCTTCCATGAAGGAGGCAACTTCTCAATTATAGACCCAACAAGAAAGTTAGAGTTCAGTCCCATACCTTCCACTTCCAACTCGTGAGTGATGACTTGGAGTTCCTCGACTTGTTTGATGATTGACTTAGAGTCGATCATCTTGTAGTGTAGGAATTTTCCTACCACAAGTCGTTTGGAGCAAGCAACTTTGGTTTTGTATTTTCTCTCAAATGATTCCCAAATTTCCCTCGCGGTTTTAAAAGTCGAATATATATCATAAAGGGAATCATCGAGAGCGTTGAGTATGTAATTTCTACAATTATACTCGTTGCTTCTCCAAGTTTCCACCGCTTTCTCAAACTGTTTCATTTGAGCGACGGTCGGAACATTTTGTCCAAGACTCACGGGCGGATTTGTGGGCTCGTCATCCGTCAGAACGTTGGAGACATGAAGAGTTGTTAAATAAAACAACATATTTTGTTGCCATCGTCTAAAATCCGTCCCCTTGAATTTTTCCGGCTTTTCCACATGGTTCTTTATCATGGATGAAGGATCCATTACAAATTATGTTTAAGATTGTTACAACCAAAGGTTAAGCAAGAAGAAATTCACAAATACATGTATATGTTTGTGTGCAAATTTATTACAACGAATCAACAAATCTACAACGTATATGTATATATAATATATATATCGAAATTCTTATAAAAAAGGAGAAGAACGACTGACTTGGAATCGACGTTTGCGTGATAATCAGATAGAGGCCTGCAACGCCGTGTCCTTAAACATAATTTTTCCCCTACTCGTGCGTAGTCTGAGCGTCCGTTTAGAGGATACAACTATCTATTCACGTTCTTGCACGAGAACGAGAATCTGTCGAGTTTCCTTTATGTGTTCATGGATCGTTTAGAGAGAAAACCAGAGAAAAAGGGGACGAAGAGTGATGAATTTCGTATGTGAAATCTGGAGGGAAAGTAGGGTATCTATAGAGGTTAATGTCCATAACCGAAACAAACTGTCAGAAATTCTGTGCGGATATTGGCGCGGGTCAACCCGTGCGGAGAACCGCTCCATGCACTATATGTCGAAATAAACAGAGCCTCGCGCTACCCTTGGCGGGGCTCAAGTCGCCCCGCAACTCGCGCCGGCTTCTGTTTCACGAGAGTTCCAGTGTCTTGCACGGGTATTCCCGCGGCTCTAGTCGCACCGTAAACCGCGCCACCCACTGTTTGCCTCGATCGATGAATCTCGACCCAAGGCCCAAGGGCCAATCTTTGACATTTAATATATATATATATATATATATATATATATATATATATATATATATATATATATATATATATATATATGTTAAAGAGATCCCACCAAGAACACCACATTCCAAGCCCAAACAATTAAATGATTCATTTAATGCTCTATGGTTGGAGTTTATTAGGTGTTCTAATTATTGCCTTGACTCCCATGTGGGACAAGGTTTCTCATAATCTTCACTAAATCGCAACAACTTTATTTTAATCTTATAAATCAAGTCTTATAAAACAGTTTATGAAAACGCTTAAAAATTAATACGTTCTATAAACTAGATTTTGTTGCAGTGTTGGTTCAATTTCCTAACCTATATATGTGCATAATAAGTAAGTGCAAAACATGTAACAAGAAATAAGGTAAGAGTTATTTAATAAGCATGTTGCATAATAAAAAATGAATCAAACTAGCAAAAGTCCATGTGTTGCTATTTAATCTTTTTTTCCTTTATGAATTT
Source organism: Saussurea involucrata (assembly GCA_033807775.1). Taxonomy (NCBI): domain Eukaryota; kingdom Viridiplantae; phylum Streptophyta; class Magnoliopsida; order Asterales; family Asteraceae; genus Saussurea; species Saussurea involucrata. The sequence continues at coordinate 48,236,674 of CM066317.1, read as the reverse complement.
TATATCATGAGCCTGTATGAGCTACCGAATAATTTCCAAGTATTAGGTTTCTTGGATAGTTCGATTAGATCAAAGCGTTGGATGCTTTCTATTTTAAGTTGACTAATTACATAAATATTAATGACGGGGTATCTAATGATGCTTTTCTTCAATCACTATAAACGACGTCATCATAATTCAGTTTTATATTGTTATTGAGATAAATATCACTTAGTACAATTGAAGATATGGCTTCCTTTTCTTTGGAAACTTTGGTTGAATCTCAACACTCGTTAAGAGTGATTTGTACATCGGGATTTTGTATAAAAGGGTGTCTTAGGTTATTCCAAAACTAAATCCCTTGATAAATTATGACTGTACGTGAGATATCAGTCCTGATTAAACTCAGTGGCCACAGTTGCATCTGGATTCGAACCCTGGACATATGAGATATTCCCCCACATCTCTAGGGCCTTAACCACTGCACCACAACCCTTGTGGTTTACATGGGGATGTTCGTAATTCTAACATGACAAATAAGGCAAAGGTTCAAGATCTCTATCATAAGATGTTATGGCTTGTTGGCTTAAGTTTGCTCAACCGTAAATATGAAGTTGTTATGGTTGAATGTGACTGATTGAGAAGATGTTATTTTTATAGAACCAAAGTTTTGTAACTCAAAGAGCTTGGAGAAGATGAAGAGAACAAATGAAAGGATTCAAATGGGAGTGTGGTCATTTGCTCTCTCATGAGAGGATTATATAATATACTTTTGGAGAATGAGGGGAAATGGTTTTTGTTTAAACAAGGGAAATTACAAATCTGAAATTCGTACATTTGAATTTTGATGTATGTGAGTGAGTGTATGAATAATAATATGGCAGTTATTGCAGAAATTGTTTTCTTTTAATACTTTATTTTACAAGTAACACAAAAGTAAATATCTTTCAAAAAAATGTATCAACCTAAAAGAAATATACACATAAGAGGTCATGGTTACGTGATTAAAAACTTACGCGGATAACAAATTAATGGTCCACTTGTTACTTGTAACATATCTAACTCAATTAGTAAACATGAAACCTTGAATCATGAGGAGGTTTTGCGAAAGGATCAACAAGTTGGTAGTTAATAGGAATGAAATGCAAATACATATTATCTTTCTGGGCATACTCCTTGATGAAGTGATATTTCATATCTATGTGTTTGGTCTTGGAGCAGAACATAGGGTTGTTGGTGATGACTATTGCACTCATGCTATCACAAAAGAAGGGAATATTTTCCTAGTTTAAATCATGTGATGACTATTGCACTTGGGCTATCACAAAAGATAGAATATTCTCCTAGTTTGAAGATGAAATTAAATTATGTTTTTTTTATAGGATCAATCACAAGTTTCCCACCTAGTAACTGACAACTACGAGTGGTAATGTTCTTGTCTAATTTACTCCCTACAAAACCTACATCTAAATAGCCGACTAACTTAAATTGGAATATTTAGAGTATCAAACTGCCAAATTGGTGCTCGTTTAAAATACCTAAAGATTCTCTTAAGATAGATTTAACTAAGTACCTTGCAAAAAGGCGTGCAACAAACATTGTGTCAAGTTTATTGGTTGTTAGGTAAAAAAAATGACCCTATCATCTATCTTAAGTTGTGACATCCATTTTCTTACCTTAACATATACCTTAGCAGTTGGTGACAAGCATTTTCGTAGTTGAGCTATTTTCAAACTGAATTTTTTTTTTCAAAAAGTTTTTGACATATTTGGATTGATTTATAAAACTATATAATGAACTTTGTTTAAGTACTCTAAACTAAAGAAAAGCTTTAATTCTCTAATCATACTTATCTCCTACCTACTTTCTATGAGTTTTAAAAACTTTTAACTTAAATTTTCATTTGTAGACCTAACACAAATTGAAAGCATAATGCTTATGTCCTACCAATTTAGATGTTTTAGTAATTTGATAAAGGAAACACATAGAAAACATCATTTTAGATCCATAAAAACAAATTTTTTTTAATTGTTAATGCAATTAGTCAACTTCAAATAAAAGGCATCTAACTCTTTGAACCCATCGAGTATCTAAAATATCCCAAAAAAAACATATTTATTTGTTTAATGGTGATGATTGAACTTTTACCTAACTAGATAACTGGATACCAAGAATATATATGTATGTTAACATTATCATTCGAATAATTTTTTTCTAAAATAAACCCATTTACTATTTGTGGCCGTTAATATAGGTTAGAGAATATATTTGTCACGAACAAATGTAGATCCCAGATTAACAAGTAACAGTGTATTGAATCGAAAGCTTTTCTTTGTGTTGAATGATTATAGAGAGATTACAAGTAATAGATTGAAATACTCTCTCTATCTCTATGATACGCACAATTCTATGATCAATTATTCTAACCTAATTCTCACATAAAATAAACTATTTATACCAAGGGCTTAATCCCTAAAGCCCATGGCCCATAAGCTAAACTAAACCCATTAAACATTATTAAGTCTTTTACAAATAATAATTAATCTCTATAATTCTTTATATAACTTTCTAATTAATAGGAAATTTATGGTCCTAACAATCTCTCCCTAAAGTTATATAAAAAAATATTGGTCTTGAAATCTTTAGGTCTTGATCTTCTCTTCCTCTTGAATCCTTGAAAAACTTAGGTGTTGCTTGTCTTCATGTTAATCATGCTCCCCCTTGAATAAAACTCTTTATCTTCATATCTTCAACTTTATCACCAGATTCAATGAACAATAATCTCTACTGAGTGAACTAAAAAAACTTTCATCTGTAGAAACTCAACACATCGGATAAACACACAAGAAAGGTAATGTGTGAGTTACATGACAATCCACAACGCATCTTCAGTTTAAAAAATCAAGAATCTGTTGTAACACCTCAAAATTTCCAATATCATTGTACTTTTATTTTGAAAGAATGTTTAAAATAATGAGAAGATATTATTTTAAACGGAATGTGGAAAGGATTGAAAGTCCAATTAACCAAAGTTTAAACAAATTGTGAATTTATGAAACTTTGGGGTTGGTTTGGTCTTTTAAGAATAGTTGAGTTAGTATTTAAAGAGAAAGGCGGTGTGATTGAGATTTTATCTCAATTGATATTTGGTGGAGTCGGTTCCAGAAGAAGAAAAGTGGGAGATAGAAATCGAATTCTGGGTCTTTTCAGGTGGGAGTTGTTGGTTCCTGTTTTGCTTAACAATGATATATATATACCTATTAGTTCAAACAGATTAGGATGCGGAAGCGTTTTTAGCGAACTAAAGAGGTAATACTTGATAGATAAACACACAATATCAAATACGTGAAGTGGAAATAACACAAATAATTAACTCAATGATTCACTGTATTTGATATAATAAGAACACCAAGAACACCGAAGGTATTATAGGAATTCTTCTCTAATGGTGTGTGTGTTGTGCAAAGCTTAATAGAAGAGCTCAACATGAGTCTTCTATTTATACTACTTCTACAGGGGACAAGGTGGAGATAAGAAGTACTAAGGTACAAAGACACTATCGTGGAACAGTAACAGGTACAACGTTACTGTAGTGCGTTACACTCTACAAAAGCTGCAACTTATCAGAGGTTGACACGTGGAGGCAGCATGGCGAGCCTTGTACGAATGATCTTCAAGATCTTCGTACAACAGTAAGACGTGGGAAGCACGGTCGTCTTTGTTTTGATCTTCAAATAATCTTCAAAGTCTTCAGTCTTCATACTGCAGAGGCTCTGTTAAGGGTGACAGAGGCTCTGTGGCCTTATCCTCTACGAAGCGTCTTCTGATGAGTCTTCACTCGGGTGTTCTATGGGTGTCTTGGCAGAAGCTCTGTCGGTGTCAACACTTAGCCTATTTTTCAATACTTCTATAAACAGTAGAATTGGAGCTAACAATCTCCCCCTAAGTATTGAAAAATAAAAAAATTGAAAATGCATGGTTTTCTAGGCTAAGTACATGACAAGAGGTATTTGACATCTGTAGAATATTTTCTTTTCATATAAGATTATGCCGGAGGCATTTACATTTGATTATATTGAAAAGAAGAGTAGATTTGCAGAGGAAGAATGGTGATATCAGATTTGGGCGTTTGGAAAGTCGTTGAATGACCTGTTGTCGATCCCTACCTCTTTGAGTTCGTGATAGATTTTGATGCAGAGGGTTCTGAAGTTGATGACTGAGTCGATGACCTCTATCAATCTATCAGCGAGGGATTGATCCATCAATTCCGTTCCTCTGTGCTCCATGAGGTTGGCTCTGAACTCTGTGAGAGTACTTGTTGCTATTTTTGGCAGTCAATCTCTAGAAACAATCTTGACTTTCCCGCAGGATCTTGGTAGACATACCCAATCTTTGGGGATGTTATGATCGAGTTTGGTATGGCATAGGGTGGGCATTCGTCTTCTGGTGGTCGGAGACTTAAATTTCTTACTCCGAGATCTCGTCCTACTTAGAAGTCGATTAGGATATATAACAGAAGTTTCTCGCGCATGGCCTTTCTGATCACCCTGTATGCCCTTTGCACAGCATCTCCTGTGTTGTAGTTCTTTCTTGTCCAGCTCAGAAGATCGGGCAAGTCATAGGGGCTTCAGTTCCTCAGATCAGCATCTGAGAATTGGTTCTCGGTTCTGTTTACCCTTTTGACTTTGTAGATGTTGTAGTAGATCTTCGTGCTTCTGGTGTGAGAATACTTACAGTAGATTACCTTGTCGATTTTGGAGGTCGAGAAGACTTGATGGACAGGTTTGGGTGTTGTTCTGGTGAAGATATTTTCGAGCTCAGCACGGAAGTTTGGATCTTGAATGGTTGGTGGTAGAGAATCTATGTTAGTTCTGTTGTAGAGATACATGTACACTACTTCTTCCATTTGACGAGGAGGTGCACCAGGTGGAGGCATGGGCCTGCGCAGAGTGTCCATTTGTCTTTTTACCTGGGCGACCCTGTCCTCTGTGACTTTTGCCTTTGGATCCATTTTGAGGTTGGTTGACAGAGGAGTTAGTCCATAAGCCCAGCCTTCTTATTCGGGCTTAGGAGTAACAAAAGCGTCAAAAGTGCTCTTTATCAGTTTCTCTGTTGGTTGATGCTTCGGCTTCTTCTTTGTTGGTTCCTCTGTCACAATGGACTTCCCTTTGTCCTTGGCCTTAGGCTCTTGTGCTTGTTGGGTTTGGGTTGCCTCTGTTGGTTTTATCCGTTGGGCTTCTGAGGGCTTAGTTGTAGGTGCTTCTGTGGGTTTCGTAGTGGTTGCCTCTTTTGGTTTTGGCACTTGTGCTTTTGAGGGCTTGATTGAAGGAGGTGCTTCTGCAGTTTTTATAGGGGTTGCCTCTGTTGGTTTTTCAGAGGACTTGAGTGGTGATGTGGGTTTGGTTGGTGAGGCTTCTGCAGATTTGCTCAGATATTTCCTTTTGTGAGCTATGGTTTTGGTTCTGGGTGTTTTGGGTTTAGGAGAGTGGGTTTTTCTTCTGTTGGTTTTGTGGGTTGGTCTTCTTCAGAAGATGTCAAGATTTGTACTTGTTCGGTGGTTTTGGGGGTTGGTGATGGTAAGTCTTCTATGGTTATTGAGGTTGTTTCCATAGAGGTGGGTGTTGCCTCTGTGGTCTTCTTTTGGGTTTCTCCTTGGGTTTCAGTTGGGGGAGCTTGGGATATTGGTTCTGCTGATTTTGGTGGTGGTGCAGGTAATCCTCTGGATACAGCTCTGTGTTGTCTTGTTTTCCCCCCCTCGGGATGATCTGATGGACCATTAGAGTCATCATCAGAGTCATCCTGACCCTTGTCATGTGTACCCTCTGCTCTGCAAGTGGCTTCTGGTTTCTTTGGTTGAGAGGCACCTGCGGCAAGCATTTTTGCGCATAAGTCATCGCAGATGCCAAGTAGATATTGGACTTGTGCCTCTGGGTTGAAACACAGTTTTTCCACGCTTGCTCGAAAGTCCTTGACATAGTTCGCATTGGCTGCTGTGAAGGCTGTGATGAATTCGGTCATTTGATTTAGAACACCCTGACCCAATTCCGTGATTTATGCTCTGGTGATATAGTCCATAGGCTTCAGAGCCTTGGTTTGATCAAGAGTGTGCTCTTGGACTTTATCCGGAGCCTTTTGCAGATCGTTGATGGTGATGACTGGAGCAGAGGTTTGTGGTAGATTCTTCTGAGCTTTTCTTGCCTTCTTTAGCTGCTTGGAGAGGGCATCAATGGATGCTTCCAGGGCAGAGGTGGAAGCCATATCAGCCTTGGCAGAGGTTGGTGCATCAGGAGCGACTTTGTCCATAGCATTCTTCACCTCTGTGGACAGGTTGTCCATTTTGGTGGTCAGGTCTGTGATTGCTCTTGAAGTGGTCTTTGCAAAAGAATCGAAAGATATTTTCAACCCTTTCAACGTGTTGTCTACAGAGGTGACAAGGGCTTGGAACTCATCCCTTTAGACATGCGGACTAAGTGTAACCTCTGGGTGAACAAATCTATCACCAGAGTGAGTCTCTGTTCCCGAGACGCCTTCTTTCGCTCTTGTTTGTACGTTGAGAGCGGAAGGACTTCCCTTCGATCCTAGAGCAGAGGCCTTTTGAGCTTCAGACTCTACGAAGGTTCTGTCAAGGACCTTGTTCTGATCCACTCCAGAGGTGGGGACAGAAGCATCCTTGAGTTGACTTGGGGACTTGTCTAGAGTCCCTTCGTCGTTGTGCACTCTAAGCTCCTCTGAAGAGCTTTTTGGACCTAGATGTGTGTGCGTGTCAGAGGAAACAAATTCCTGTGTTGGGATTTCGGATGTGATCTGGAGTAATTGATCACTTACTAAAGATAAGTCCTTTGGAGAGGACTCCCTTGGAATGGTTTCCCCGGTTATGAGTGGAACAGAGGAGGAAAGAAGTTCCTCTGTCGGTTAGCAGGGGTTGGGCTCGAGCTGTGCTGCTCTTTTTCAATAACACCTTCTGCCACTAGACTGGCGTGTTAGAAATGTGGGTTGCATTGGGAGTTGGTTGGGGTTGTGTGCCTCTTCCATCTACGACATCTTTTCTTGTTTCTTCTTCTTCTGTCATACACCCTAACCTAAGAGTTTCTCTGCTAGCCTCTATTTCATCAAAATTGTCCATATCCTCTGGGCTTTTTCTTAGTACATCATAGCATGGGTGAGAGCCATGTAGGGATTGTAGATCCGGATGCAGAAGTCCCTCAGGAGTGGTTCCCTGTATGCCCTCAGGGGTTCTGTCAGCTTCTTCTAGGTCAGAATCAACCTCTGAGACAATAACTGATGTGTTGGTGGTGGTCCATTGTTGGACAGTTTCTGAGATTTGCACAGAGGGCTTCGATTGAAACTCCACCCAGGTGTCTTCTGTGTCTATCATCTCCTTTGTGTTCTGTTGTTCTGGATCGTAGCTTGGAGGAGAGGGAAACTGATCACCATGTTCTTCGGCTGTAGGGTCAACTTCTGGTATAGGAGAGGCCATTTGGGTTTGTTCAGGGTCAACTGCTGCTGCAGGGCTAGAACTCTTTTCCATGGGTTAACTTGCTCTACCAGAAGTTTGAAGATCTGAAACTTGTTCCTCTGTAGAAATCATTGGGTGTGCCTCTGCAGTCCATCCAGAGGTGTACAATGTGTCTGCAAACTCGTGTTGTTCGAGAAATGCGGAGAAATCTCCTTGATCTGCATAATTAATAGGAGTGGGGGATTGCAGAGGTTGTTCAGCAGCTGTTCCTTCTTCTTCAACGACTTCCTCTGTGATAGTTTGCAGAGGGGTCTTGGGTTTCTTGGATTTCTTCCTCTTTGGCTTAGGGGCTCCCTCCTCTGAAGATTTAGCCTTGCGTTTCTTCTTCTCTTTTGGAGGAGGGGGTGTAGAGGATGCAATGATGGTCTCTGGTGGGGGTTGAGAGATCTGTGCAGCACTTGAAGAGGTTCCCTCTGTAGGTTTATGTGCTCTGGGAGCCTTTTTCTGTTTGGGAGTGGCAGTTGTGGTCTTGGATACAGAGGAGATCATTTTTCTCCTCTGTAGTTTGATCTTGGCCAGTTTTTGCTCGTGTTTGGCCACAGCTTCAGCATGCTCTTCGGGGCTCAGTCTTTCAACTACTAAGGTTCCTAGGGAGACTCCTAAACGCGGGGGTGTCACAGGACTCGGTTCTGGAGTCCTGTGAGCGCGTATGTACTATATCCTAAGTTGTTCATCAGAGGCGTAGGACAGGAGATTGGATGATAGAGGTCTGCAGAACGCATACCCCTCTGCGTGTGTTGTGGTTGCCATTCTGCTCAGGGGGTAAGTCTTCACTATTGGCCCTTCCTTTGGCCATTTGTTGATTTGTAGCAGAGGTTCCAGAATGACTCCGATAGTCCTATGAAACTGTAGAGCAGGAAGATCTAGCACATTTGGACCCTTTTCCTTCTGTGTTGAGATGCGACGATCAATTGCGTTTACTAGCTCTTGCATCATCAGAGCTGCGAAATCCAAGGGTAGGTCATAATAAATCCCGTACATAATGGCCAGGATTGATGTGGGGATTGATCTGGGCTCCCCACCTTTCCTGTGAGGCATCTGTTAAGGATCGAGAATAGGGTATTCCACAGATGTGGGAATCGGTTTCGTCTAAAGTCATTTCTCTTAGTTAGGTGGGTATTATAACCTAACATCTCTGCAAAATTGCAGAGCTCTCTATCAGAAGGGATTTCTGCATACTCCTTAATCCCTAAGAATCCTCTTGTTGGCAGATTGAACTCCAAAGAAAGCATCGTTCTGTTAAATCTGAGTTCCATGTTCTCAGATTTATCAGGTTTGGAGACCCATCCTCTGATCTCCCTTGATTCTACATCATAATAGCAGCTCTGCCAGAACTGGTTCATATACCTGGCAGGGATGCAAGTGACATTCTTGGATAGTAGGGTGTACAATCGGTGATTTTCAATGATATTTAGCAAAATGGCATGTGCTTCCCCAAATGTTGTTCTTGAGGGCACAAGGAAGTGGTTGTTTGGTTTGAGAGGTAATGAGTTCTCGAAATGGTTATTTTCGATAAAGAACTACAGATGGGTGATTGGATTGAAATCAACGGATTCGCCATGTTCTTGTTCTGGATTTGGGGACCTGGTTCGGTGTTGTGAGTGCTCGGAGTGAATAGGGGATGTCGCCGGTGAGTTTGCGGTGGAAGCCATTGCAAAGATCTTGAAGAAATGGAGTAGAAAAAGAATGAAGTTGCAGGTATTTTACTGTTCGCCGGAGGTATTTGAGAGAGAATCATAAAGGAATGAGGAAGATGGTAAGAGGGGTTTTATAGGTTTTAACGGGGGTAGAATCTGAAGAGATTAATAGTAACTATTTGATAATTCTTTGGGGCCCGTAATCGAGTACAACAGCTGGGTTCAAGTTTTAGAAGTTCGTGTGGCACACACGTCCAATGAGAAAACGCCACGTCAGAGATGTCAGAACACGATTAGACGTCGTGCACGGCCCATTAATGCTGAGCGGGTGGGCGTCTCTATACTCGAATGACTGTCACCTTCAGAAATAACCCGAACTTACAGAATCTCGTTTCTGTGCATAAGTGGCAAATCAACAGAGGCTCTGTAGTAGAATGAGCTCTATGATTTGAAACTTTCTTTCATAACCTCTGAGCTTGCACCTTTACCAAACGTTTGAAGAGACAGTGGAAGTGATCAATAGAGGCTCTGTCTTACAGAAGCTCTGCTGAGCTCCGCAGAGGCTCTATGACCTTAAATTTCTAATAACATGAGGCTCATAAAACCTTTTGATCATCCAAAGTTTTGATTGTGTAAAACTGTGTTTTTAGGAAATATTTGGAAATTGGTGTCCTAGAAAACTGTTTTGGAAAAAGGTTTTGTGCGAAACAATGTCCTTTTGATTTACCTTTGCTCGGCATAATACCTGACTTCTGTGGATTTGATTGATCACATCTCTTCTTTGGCTCCCCCTTGAATGATCAACCTCTGTGGATCAATTCAAGGTCTCCTTCTGCTCCCCCTTGACCTATGCTTGGGTCAGATGAGATAAGTAATGCATAGAACATAGGTCAAGCTCACCAGAGGCTCTGTGGAGATTGTCAGAGGTTCTGAGAATTCCCACAGAGGCTATGTTGGGCATAGAACGTTTGGTGACTAAGAATTTTCATGCAGAAGAAATTAAATATATACATATATACAAGAGAATCAAGTCTTACTTACAGAGATCAACTCATGTTAATCATACCCAACTTACCCACTAAGAAAATAAATCTTTTCTCATCAAGTGCCTTGGTGAATAAGTCTGCAAGCTGGTATTCAGTAGACACAAAGTACATCTCAATTGTTCCATGTTCAACATGATGTTTCAGAAAGTGGTAACGGATATCGATATGCTTTGTTTTTGAGTGCTGTATTGGATTGGTAGAGATAGCTATGGCACTTTTTGAATCACAGAGGATGGGTATTCTGTATATGGTGTGACAGTAGTCCTTTAGCTGAGTTTACATCCACAGAACTTGGGAGCAACAGCTAGCAGCAGCAACATATTCAGCTTCTGCAGTGGATGTCGACACACAATTTTGCTTCTTTGACGTCCAGCTGACTAGTTTACCACCAAGGAATTGACAACTTCCAGAGGTGCTTTTTCGGTCTAGCTTGCATCCTCCATAATCTGAATCTGTATATGCCTTAAGATCAAAGCCAGAGTTCTTCGGATACCAGAGGCCAAGATTTTTGGTCCTTTTTAGATATATGAAGATCCTCTTTACAGCTATAAGGTGGGATTCCTTTGGGTTAACTTGATATCTTGCACAGAGGCATGTGGCATACATTATATCAGGTCTACTTGCTGTTAAGTATAAAAGAGACCCAATCATGCCTCTGTAGAGCTTGCACTCTATAGATTTGCCATTTGGATCTGAGTATAACTTATTTACAGTGGCCATTGGGGTCTTCATTACAGAGGCATCAGAGAGACTGAATTTTGAGAGTATGTCAGAGACATATTTAGCTTGATTTATAAAAATTCCCTCTGATGATTGTTTTACTTGGAGTCCGAGGAAGAAGTTTAATTCTCCCATCATACTCATTTCAAACTCGCTCTGCATGAGTTTTTCAAAATCTTTGCACTGTTGTGCATTTGTAGAACCAAAAATAATGCCGTCCACATAGATCTGTACAAGTAGAATCTCATCACCTTTTCTTTTGTAAAACAAAGTAGTATCTGCCGTACCTCTGTCGAAATCATTATCGAGAAGAAAGGTTGAAAGACGTTCGTACCATGCTCTTGGAGCCTGTTTCAGTCCATACAGAGCTTTGTCAAGATAATAGACGTACTTTGGGTACTTGGCATTTTCAAACCCTGGCGACTGCTGGACATAGACTTCTTCTTGAATTTCACCATTTAGAAAGGCAAATTTTACATCCATTTGAAAGACTTTGAAACCTCTGTGGGATGTGAAGGCTAAGAAAATTCTTATTGCTTCAAGTCGTGCGACAGGGGCAAAAGTTTCATCGTAATCAATGACTTCTTCTTGGCGATATCCCTTGTCCACCAATCTCGCTTTATTTCTAATCACCACCCCGTCCTCATCCTTCTTATTTCTGAACACCCATTTAGTCCCTATTGCTTGTTTCCCCTTTGGCAGAGGAACTAGGGTCCATACCTTGTTTCTCTCAAACTGTAGAAGCTCTTCTTGCATAGCATCTACCCAGTTTGGATCATTTAGGGATTCATAAATACGTTTTGGCTCGATCACACTGATAAAATTTGTAAAGAAACAAAAATTAGCAGTGGCTGGTCTTGTCTTGACTTTCTCAGAAGGATCGCCGATTATAAGGCTCGGAGGATGGCTCTTCGTCCATTGTGTTGTTCTTGGAAGATGGTTATTAGCATCATCAAGTAGAACTTCTGTGGTTGCACACTGTGGTTCTGGTGCAACCTCTATGCTGGAAGGTACTTCTGTGCTTGAACTTGGTGTATCAGCTTGTGGGGTTATTGGAATGAGAGTTGGAATTGGTTCCTCTTAGGAAGTAGAGACTGAGTCCTCGTTTTCCTCTGGTATTGATTCCTCTGTAGCCGCTGGAGTTGGTGTTTCTAGTGCCTCTGTTGTTGTATCTTTGCTCGTGTCAGGTTCTATTCGCTCCCCCTCGACATTAGCATCTGCATGATTCACAGAAGAGGATGAAGTATTTAATGGACCAGTTAGAGATATACCTGACTTAGTCTGGATGGCAGAAGATATTTTCCAGAGGCTCTGTCGGCTCCGGCAGAGGGATCAATATCATCGTGGAACATCTCTTCAAATAGCAGATTTAGGTCTGCTTCTCTTGTAGGTGAGATGCCAGAGGATTCCTTTTTGAGACCGAGTTCTGAACTGACTTTTTCAGAAGTCTTTTGAAAGGAATCGTCAAAAGAGACATCTATGCTTTCCACTATGGATCGAGACCGCAGAAGATATATTCTGTAAGCCTTTGAAGTGGCAGAGTATCCTATGAACTTTCCTTCATCTGCTTTCACACCGAATTCCCTCTAGCTTCTCTATCATTTAGGACAAAACACTTGCATCCAAATACATGGAAGAACTTGATGTTTGGTCGCCTTTTGTTGATCAAATGATACGGTGTCTTGATGTGCCTTTTTACTATGGTTGATCGATTTTGGGTGTAACAAGCGGTTGATACTGCTTCTGCCCAGAAAGAGATTGGTAATCCAGATGCTGTCAGCATAGTTCTTGTAGCCTCCACAAGCGTGCGGTTCTTTCGTTCAACCACGCCATTCTGTTGTGGGGTGCATGCGGCAGAGAAGTTCTGTGATATGCCCTCTTCTGTGAGATAAGCTTCAATGACAGAGTTTTTAAATTCTGTGCCATTGTCGCTTCTCAACTTTTGAATCCTGCACTCATATAGAACTTGGATTCTTTTCATTAGGTTTATCAGAATGTTTGGAACATCTAATTTCTTTCTGACAAATTCCACCCATGTAAATCTAGAGTATTCATCAATCAACTCAAGTATATACTTCTTACCACCTAGGCTTTGTGTAGCGATTGGACCGCAGAGGTCAACATGAAGCATGTACAGAGGCCTAGGGTAAGACACATCAGTCTTGCCTTTATGAGAAGCTCTTTTGAGCTTACCCATTTCGCAAGCAGAGCACAAATGATCTTTATTGAATTTGACATTTGGCAGACCTTTGACCAAATCAAGTTTAACAAGCTTATCTAGAGTATGAAAGTTTAAGTGGCAGAACCTGGTGTGCCATAACCAGGCTTCTTCGTTTTTACAAGCAACAAAGCAGAGCTTTTCTTCTTTGTTCTTGACACTGAAGTTCATAAGATATAAATCTCCTCTTCGTTCAGCCCGCAGAAGTTCGACTCCAGTATCTTCTCCTTGTAGAGAGCAGAAAGTTCTTTTGAACATAACGTCGAAACAAGTATCGCAGAGTTGGCTAACACTCAAAAGATTGTGCTTTAGGCCATCCACATATGCAACTTTGCATACTGATATGTTCTTCCTTTTGATGACTCCGTAGCCTTTAATATATCCCTTCTTGTTGTCGCCAAAGGTTACAGATCCTCCATCTAGTTTGTCTTTGTAGGAGGATAGTAGACCTCTATCGCCAGTCATGTGCCGCGAGCACCCGAAGTCAAGATACCAGATCGGCACACACTGCTTCTGTAAAACAATCAGAGATTTTTAGGTACCCATATCCAAATGGGTCCCTTTTTGTCAGAGGTCTTCAAGGTTGCCTTAGCATCCTTGGGTTTGGTTTTAACTTCTGTTGAAGAACCATTTTGTTTCTTCTTTCCCTTGAATTTAGCATTCTTTTTGGGCAAAGAGAGGAAACGGTGTGGGCTTGAGAAGTGTTGATTCAATTGATACATGAGATCAAAGCAATGACAGTAATTAATATGCGAAGAGATTTGCTTGAACTTTTCATTAAAAACATTGAAACAGGGTACAGAGGATTTATTACAGTCTATTCTAGCATCTGACTTCCTATTACAAGAAGACCTATGTAGACCTGATTGTTTGTTTGGAAAATCTCTGTAGAGGGTAGCCTTCTGTGGTCCCCTTCTTTTGTGGTGAACTTCTTCAGGTTTCACTGTCATAGAAGCAAGAGATTTGTTATTTTTAACCCATTTACCCTTCTGTTGCCAAGTTATATTTTCTTTAAAAGGCCTAAAAGGTTTCGATGTTTTAGAACTTGTTGGATTTTGAGAAGACACTCTTTTTGTTGTTTGATTTTCTCAAGCTCAGGAGAGGTTTTGGCTTGTATACACATGTCCAAAAAGTCCGGACAGATAGGAATCCTTGTGGTTTTCTCCTTAGGAGGAATAGTTCTGTTAAGAATTCCAGAGGGAAGTTTAATTTCCTCTGCACCACAGGGAACTATCTCTGACTTTATTGAGTCAGTCTCAGATTCGTCAGAGGATGAATCGTCCTCATATACTGAGGTTGAATCACTTTGTTCTCTTTCGACAGAGGCTGGACTTTCAGAGCATGCGCCATACTCAATTTCTTCCTTTTCTATGGGACTATCTTCCAAGTCAACAGAAGTATCTAATAAGATTTCCTCAGAGAGATTTTGTTTGACAGAGGATGTACATAAGTTTTCATAAAAGTTGTTTTTCCCAATTTCCATTAACTCTTTTTCAGAAATATGTTTAAGTTTTTCTTCTGAAGAAGCAGGCATGAACTCAGGTGCCTCTGCCGATAGTTTCTTTTCAGAGTCTCTCATGCAGACAAAAACAACCTGTGTTTGAGTCTCGGGGTTACCAAACTTGAAGATTCCTATCTGATCTTGAGTTTTCAGATATCTCTTAGGTTTGGATTCTCTTTTGACAGAGGCTGAAGATGACAGATCTGTGTTTTCAAACCACACATTTATCATCTTCAGAGGTTTCCTCTGGTGAGGTTCCCCAGAGATTTTTCGCCTTTTGCTAACAGAGAGTAAGTTTGGAAAGCCAGGTTTTCTTGTACTTCCAATATGAAATAGAGAAGACAGGGACTTGTTTCTTTTGTTTCCAGTACATGGATCTATATCACAGAAGCCAATTCCCCTTCTTTCTATTTGTGTATTGATTTTCTCGTACACTTTCTGTGCATCTTGATATTTCTTAATTAAAAGATCTCTTCTGAGTAGATCTTGACAAAGGACTTCTCTTTCCTTTTGAAAATAGTGTTTAAGAGCTGGGATGTTCATTCTGTCGCTCTCAACATCCATAAGTTCTTTAGATTTTGCTTTTAAGGCAGAGTTGAGTTCAGAAATATTTTCTTTCAAAGGATTTAGGTGTTTGTTCCAATTTGTTTCAATTTCTTCCTTTTCTTGAAAAATTTTAGCCTTTTCTTGAGTGAGAAGTCTAGCTTCTCTCTCAAAGAAGGTGAGCTTCTTCTGAAATCTTTCGTAGGTCTTTTTAAGTTATGTGTATTCAATGGTCAATTTATGCAAATCAGCTTCTGCTTGATTAGAGTAAGAGTTAGAAGTGGATACCTCACTATCAGAGTCGGAGGAGGTGACCTCTGACATGCCACATAACAGGGCGTTCTTCTTTTCTCCTTCGTCAGAAGATTCATCTGACTGCCAGTTCTCTTGCTCCACCATGAGCGACTTCTGAGCATAATACTCTGCCTTCTTCTTGTAGAAAGCAGAGTCCCTCTGAGGGCGGTTTGACTGGTCATTGATGCCCCTCAGAACCAGGGCTGTTTCAATTGTGGCAAGCCAGGCCACTATGCTGCTGACTGTAGGAGCAAGCCAAACTGTCAACGACCAGTCCCTTCTTCTTCTTCTCCTTCTTTTCCTCCACACTTTCTCCTTCTTCGGCTTCTCTTTAGCTTCTGTAGCCTTACCAACAAGTGCAAGAGGTGCACTGACTTGAGCTTTTGCTTGTGCAATCTATGGTTCTTGGGTTGCCAACGTTCCATAAAGATCGGACAGAGTCCAGGAGTCTAAGTCCTGATTAGTTTGCTGAGACATAGACAACTGGAGCCATTCTTCATTTAGACTCTTTAGGAACATGACATTGTTCTCCTTAGAGGTTCTGTGAATCCCTAACTTCTTGCATTTGTTGATCAGAGAGTTGAAACGATCGTATGTTGACTGCAGAGATTCTGTCTGCAGAGCTTTGAATGCGTAGTATTCATTGATGCATTGGGCTATGCGATTCTTCTGAGTCTTGGCCCCTCCCTCCAATTGTTTCTCCAGTTCCTTCCATAGATCGTATGCAGATTCACATGCATCTAGGGATTGGAAGAGGTCATTGGGGATGGCCATTATCAGAAGTCTTTTGGTCTTCTGAGCAACTTCATATTTTGCCCAATCTGGCTCGGACCACTTATCCTTGGTCTTTGGTTTCTCGTGCTCAGGAATCTCTGGTGTGTCATTTGTGGCAGGTACTCGAGGTACTGTGATCATTGGTACGAAGGGAGGATTGTTGATATAGCAGACGAGTTCTTTGTCAGTACCCTCGAAGAAGTGAATCATTCGTATCTTCCACTGAGGGTACTCATCTCTGAGTAGAGTGGGTGGCTTGGTTATAGAACCAGCGGTGAAGAAGTTGTTCGTGTTTGCCATTTTGAAAGAGGTTTCAAAAATACCAGAAAAACAGAGTATGAACTGCGAACTTTCAGATGATGAAGTGGATGCTTCGAGAAGTGTTTGTAAGATTAAAAACCTTGAGCAATGCACTAAAATGGAGTTTTAACCGAAGAAACAGGTTCTGTAAGTTTACCAAAGTCGAACTAGTCGAGAGTGGCAGGAAAACAGAGTCTGTTTGTAAAATATGAAGAACATGTTAAAGACAAACCAAGTTTCTATCAGAAATCATTGTAAGAGAGGATCTCTTGATATAGAAAATCAAGGATGGCTCTGATACCAATTGTTGGTTCCTGTTTTGCTTAACAATGATATATATACCTATTAGTTTAAACAGATTAGGATGTAGAAGCGTTTTTAGCGAACTAAAGAGGTAATACTTGATAGATAAACACACAATATCAAATACGTGAAGTGGAAATAACACAGATAATTAACTCAATGATTCACTATATTTGATATAATAAGAACACCAAGAACACCGAAGGTATTACAAGAATTCTTCTCTAATGGTGTGTGTGTTGTGCAAAGCTTAATAGAAGAGCTCAACATGAGTCTTCTATTTATACTACTTCTATAAGGGACAAGGTGGAGACAAGAAGTACTAAGGTACAAAGACACTATCGTGGAACAGTAATAGGTACAACGTTACTATAGTGCGCCACACTCTACAAAAGCTGTAACTTATCAGAGGTTGACACGTGGAGGCAGCATGGCGAGCCTTGTACGAATGATCTTCAAGATCTTCGTACAACAGTAAGACGTGGGAAGCACGATCGTCTTTGTTTTGATCTTCAAATAATCTTCAAAGTCTTTAGTCTTCATACCGCAGAGGCTCTGTCAAGGGTGACAGAGACTCTGTGGCCTTATCCTCTGCGAAGCGTCTTCTGATGAGTCTTCACTTGGGTGTTCTATGGGTGTCTTGGCAGAACCTCTGTCGGTGTCAACACTTAGCCTATTTTTCAATACTTCTATAAGCAGTAGAATTGGAGCTAACAGGAGTTATTCAATCACCCTCTCGAATCAATTTCTGAAAGTTTTTGTAATCACAAGTTGAATCGTCTTTCAATTAGGTTATTGAATCAGTGGGGGAGGAGGATTTGAGTTCTGAATTTGGTTTTGGCTAACAACTGAGTTCTTCCATCGGGTGAGTTCATCTCTTCTTCTAACATTTGCAGTTAAATCAACTGAAATAATTGATTATAAACTGTTTATATGTTGTAGAAATTATGTATTGGAATGAAAATGATTGGGAAATTGATTGGGATGAGTTTTAAATCGCAAAATCGACGTGCAGTTCGAATAGTCCGGAATATGAGTAATCCGGATTTCGTACCGGAGTGGGTACCTGATTCCGGATTGGTACCGGATCCGAAGTGAGTTCCGGATTGTACCGGATTCGAAGTGAATTCCGGATTGTACCGGATTGGTACCAGATCCGAAGTGAATTTCGGATTGATACCGGATTCGGGCAAGTCCGGATGGTATCGGATTGGTACCAGATTCCGGATGAGTGTCCGGATGTTTTACCGGATTTTGGATGATAGTCCGGATTTGGCTTTTCTGGATAGGTTTTCCGGATAGTTTCGGATTTGGGTTCCGGATATGAGATTTTTCCGGATATAGTTTCCGGATGTGTTATCTGGTTAAGTAGCGGAACCCCCGTGCTAAGTCGCCGAAGAGGGACAATTGAGAACACGGGTATGATAGATTATTTTGAATTCTTAGCTTTGAGATTATGATACGAGATGTTGTGCGTTCGAGTAAATATGCACATATGCTAGTGAGTGTAATAGATCCATAGGCACTAGTGTTATGTGATAACGTGGAATAGATTGGGCTCTTAATGGTAATTCCCGTTGATTTGATAAATGCGGAATAGGCCGGGCTCTAAGGGTAATTCTCATTTAGTGTTATGATGTGATGAACGTGGAATAGGCCGGGCTCTTAATGGTAATTCCCGTTGATTGAAATGAGGAATAGGCCGGGCGCTTAATGGTAAATCCCATTTCGTATTATGATGTGAAATCGTGGAATAGGCGGGGCGCTAATCGTAATTCCCGATTTCTGTTGGAAGGTAAGGGATAGGTCGGGCGCTTAATGGTAATTCCTACTTCCGCTTCAAGAAATAGGCATGGCACTAATTGTAATTTCTTGACATGAACAATGATGTAGAATCTGTGGGATTCGTAGTGGCGCTCTGGAATATGAGACTATGACCTACTTAGTGTTTGTCATTCTCATGGAAATGGGTAAGACTCACAGATGTTATGTGTACGGTAAGAATGGTGGCAAATCAGATTTGGTTATATGCATTGCTTACTTTGGTTTCAAAGCTTATAAAGTGTTGATTTGAAAAAACTGGATGTTCTCACTAGGCGTAAGCCTAATCATTTCGAATTAACTTTTCTTACCAGGTAATAGCTCGGGAAAGGATAAGCAAGGATGAGTGTCGAGAAGTCCCAGAGTGGTACTTTTGGATTTGTGTATTGATCAGGGATTTAGACTAGCTGATGTATATGATAAACTTGTGTAGGTTTGAAACTCGTCGTGAATTCTTCGATGTAAATGAAAGTTTGATTTATAGTGGCGAACTCGGATAATTTATGGTTTAAATTTGTTATGAATTTCATGGTGTTTCAGTTTTGTATCAGAGCTGTAATTTAAGTGAACTAGGTATGATCATGAGATACCTAGACTTAAGCTGAAATGAATTAAGTTATGATTTGTGAGATCTGGGTAGAAGTACTAAGACGGGATAGTCTTAAAGTCGATGGAGATACGTGAATTAGGAACTGTAACGATGGTAATGAGGATTCTTATGTACAGTATGTTCACAATTTCAATTAGCTACTGTTATTATGAATATATTGTTACGCAAGCATACTTGTTTTAAAATTGTTACAGCGACTAATGAACGTTAAAGTACGTTTCTTGTGTTTGAGTATGTATAGCCATTCTTATGGTTATCTTTTGTATATCTCGGAATACGATGGTGAATACACCAAATCGATCTTCTACTTCTTCAGAAGATAGGGTGGCCAATGAAGTTGTGGAAAGCCCGCCCATACCACCTATCTTGGGAGAAGGGGGAAGTCAAGTACAAAGAACGAATGTCGGTACCTCTATAATCCCACCGAGAATAAGATCTTTATTGCTCGGAAAGCTGAGTTCTTAGAAAGCAAGTTTCTGATGGACGAGGCCAGTGGGAGGCATGTGGAACTTGAAGAAGAACCACAGCCTAATGCACCAGAGGTTGGCACTAGCTCTCAACAAGAAGTTGTTGAACCTGAACAAATAGTTGATCAGGAACTTAATGAAACACAAAGTGTTCACAAATCTGGTAGGATTCGTCAAGAACCAGAGAGATATGGATTTCTCATTGACGAATGCTTTATGGTGGATTGATGAACCCACCAACTACCAAAGTGCTATATCAGATTCTGAATCTGACAAATGGCAAGAAGCCATGAACACTGAGATGCAATCCATGTACGATAATCAAGTATGGGACTTGGTTGATCTTCCTCCTAATAGTAAGACTGTAGGGAGTAAATGGGTTTTCAAGAAGAAAACTGACATGGATGGAAATCTACACACTTATAAAGCAAGACTTGTCGCAAAAGGTTTCACTCAAACTCATGGTATTGACTATGACGCGACCTTTTCACCTGTTGTAATGATTAAGTCTATTAGAATACTATTTGCCATAGCCGCATATTATGACTATGAGATATGGCAAATGGATGTCAAAACGGCTTTCCTCAATGGACACTTACTTGAAGATGTCTATATGGTTAAGCCTGAAGGTTTTGTCGATCCTAAGTATCCTAATAAAGTGTGCAAGCTTAAAAGATCCATTTATGGACTAAAGCAAGCATCTCGAAGCTGGAACCTTCGTTTTAATGAGAAAATCAAAGAGTTTGGTTTTATTAAGAATGTGGATGAGCCTTGTGTTTACAAGAAGGATAGTGGGAGCATTGTGACATTCCTAGTGTTGTATGTAGATGACATACTACTCTTTGGGAATGACATTCAAATATTGAAAGGCGTTATGGCATGTCTTAGTAATTGTTTCTCAATGAAAGATTTAGGAGAAGCCACCTATATTCTTGGAATAAATATCTATAGAGATAGATCAAGGAGACTTATAGGATTAAGTCAAAGTGCATATATTAATAAGATCTTGAAGAGGTTCAAGATGCGAGACTCTAAGAGAGGCTTCTTGCCAATGCCAAATGGCACCATTTTGAGAATGTCTCAATGCCCTAGCACAAAGGTTGAGCTAGAAAGAATGAATGGAGTTCCATATGCTTCTGCAATTGGATCCATCATGTATGCCATGTTATGCACGAGACCGGATGTATCGTATACTTTGAGCATGACGAGTAGATACTAACAGAATCTGGGAGAAGGTCATTGGATAGCCGTAAAGAACATTCTTAAGTACTTGCGAAGAACTAAAGAAATGTTTCTCATTTATGGAGGTTTGGAAGAAGATCTTAATGTAAAGTGTTACACTTATGCTAGCTTCCAAACAGATCGATATGATTCTCGATCACAATCGGGGGTATGTCTTCATTATGAATGGAGGTGTTGTTTCTTGGAAGAGTTCCAAGCAAAGTGTGGTTGCACAATCCAGTACAGAGTCAGAATACATTGTTGCTTCAGAAGTTGCACAAGAAGCTTCCTGGATGAAGAAGTTCATTGATGATCTAGGGGTAGTCCCTACCATTCAGGATCCCCTAGAAATCTTCTGTGACAATAAGGGTGCCATTGCGCAAGCTAAGGAACCCAGGTCACATCAGAAGACGAGGCACATTCTCCGAAGATTCAACTACATACGGGATGTAGTTGAGATAGGAGATATTAGTATTCGCAAAGTTCATACAGATCAGAATTTGGCGGACCCATTCACGAAGCCCCTTCCACAAGCTAAACATGAGAGTCATGCGAGAGCTATAGGACTTCGTTATTCTAGTGATTGGATCTGATTTGGATTTAGTATTTGGATATTGGAACAAAGTAAAAAACAACTATTGTATTGAAGTTGATATATGGTATATGATCTTTTCATTAATACTTGTTGTGTTCTATATTAGCATGTTTAATCCATGAATAATATAGATTATTCTGAATGTCCATAGTCGATCATACTTGTGGGAGCAACTATGAAGGAAGACTAATATGAATTGGATTGGTTGATATTCATAGGATGAATATGGCAAAGCGTTGCAACCAAGTTTCATAGGTACCTGTTAGAGAACAAGTATTGGACATGACCCACTTCAAGATCACTTCATGGATCTTCGTCATAAGTGATTCTTGAATAAAGGTAGTATCTTTGTATCCTTTGACCTGAGATGCATATTTGGGACTTAAGTGTTGTGAGTGCTGTGCTTTGATATGGTTAAATGTTGCTCTTTGACCAGGCAGTTATAAAGGCCATTATTGGGTATAGTATGAACTGCACAAGATGCGTATGTAGTCAAAATGGGATTTGTTCCTCTTATGTGTTGAGAGTGAGACATCTAAGGCGCCTGACTTGAAGTTGAACAATAAATGAGAATGATAGTGATCCATGTCTCATGTTCAACATGATGTCCGAACAAAGGGATAACTGATACATCACCTTCTACATCAATTGAAGCTATGAGCTTATGGGAATTGGATGTTATTGAATGGCACTTCATCATGTGTTGTTGGGGGCAGTGAAATGTTGCTAGACGTTCACCACTGTCTGTATGATTCTACAATGCAATCTTGAGCAAGTGGGAGATTGTTGGTTCTATATGCTCAAGAATGATCATAAAATGATATTGCCAATAACATATGATCCTATAGGGTCACACCAATAACAAGTAGACACCATATTGATTATTGTAACTAGTTGAATTTGATTCATGTTAAAATATCATAACTCTTGTATTTATTATTTTACGGAAAATAATATCTTAATTCATATAGTATGAATTAATTCGTGTGTGGTAATTATATCATTTAAAGGTTAAATGATTTAATTAGTTTTATGTGACTTATTTATTTAATTAAAGGTTAAGTTAAATAAATAAAATTCATATGGTAGGAATTTATAAAGTCCATATCTTTTATATAAAAGTTGAAAGACAACATGTGGGACCCATGAGGAGTGTTGGTCCAATGCATGTGCTTGAAAGGTTCAAGGCTCATGATTGCGTTTTGCATGTAAGACTTTTGTAAATAAGAAAGTCATTCATCTTTCTTACTTGGACTTCCTCTTGAACGTTTTTTTACACACACACACACACACTCTAAAATTCTCTCTAAAGAGTTAGTGAGAAGAAAAAAAGCTATCTCCCTCTCTTGAAGCAAAAATCGGATTTTTGGATTCAAGCTTAAGAGGTTTCCTAAGCAAGAGTTCGTACTAGCATACATTGGTGTTGGAGCTTGTTGGTGGACTTCTCTAGAGGAGCTCTCGGTTGAGTTCTTGCCATCTCCATCTCCGATTTCTAAAAGCTTTTTCAAAGGACTACAAAGGTTGTATTTTCTAGAAACCCCCTATGTATGTTTTAATCTTTCATGTTCATGCAAATGGATCCTTGGTGGGTGTTAAAAATGGTTTTAATGTTGTTCAAATTTTAAGCTTCCGTTGCGAAAATGTTATCTTTTTGAAATAGTGTTTTAAACAAGACCTAACAGAAATATCGTAACATCGACAGTAACGGCCCCAGTTTTGGCTGCTATGACATGGGAATCATTTAAGCAAAAGATTCTAGAAGAATACTGTAACGAGAACGAAATGGATCGAATTGAAGAGAATTTTGAACACTTAAGAAAGGGAGTTTATCAGTGAGAGAATATACTCAAACATTCCTGGAGAAACTAAATTTAGTAGGACATGTGGCCCCAACTGAAAAAGAAAAGATTAAGGCTTATCTGAAAGGCTTACCAGCTGAAATGATGTCTAGAGTCAGGAATTCTAAAGCTTTGACTCTGAGAGAGACGATTGAGGAAGCAAAGATCATGGAAGAGGTTTATGCAAAAGATAAAGCTGAGAAAGCTCAAGTAGGAGGGAAAAGAAAGGGGGAAGGTCGATCGGAATCTTCGCATGGGCCGAAGCCCTTTATTGAGAACGCTTATTTTGAGCCTCGTCAGGAGCTGAATTGGTGCCAGAAATGTAAAAGTAAACACTATGGCCCGTGTCGGGTGACTTGGCTAGAATGTTTCAAGTGTGGTAAGAGTGGTCACACCATAGGTAATTGTCCCATCCAAGGACCGACATGTTTTGAATGTACGCAGCCCGGTCATTATCAAAGGGATTGCCCAAAGCTCAAGAAGAGCGGAAATCAAGAGAAGAAACCCAATATTCCAAGATCAACGGGCTGAGCATTTTACGTGATGGTGGAAGGATCTAAGGAATCAGCGGCTGTACTTTCTGATATATTCCTTGTTAATTCTATACATGTGTGTATATTAGGAGATGATGGTGCTAACTTGTCTTTTGGTAATACACTCTGTTATTAAAAAGTTAGATATACCAATCATTATTTTGGGAGATGCTTTAACGGTTAAAATAGCTAATTGAGGTCAAGTCTTAGTTCGGGAAAGACTTGAGTGTTGTACAGTTTGCTCCAAGGACACCTAAAGAGTTTCAAGTTGGGGAGTGGGTAATGTTAAAAATATCTCCGTGAAAAGGTATAAGATTTGGAAAATGTGGAAAACTGAGTCCTTGTTTTTCTTGGACCTTTAACTGTGATTAAGCATGTAGGACTTTCGGTCTACCAGTTGGAGATTCCACATGAATTGGAAGGAACCCGTAACATATTTCATGTTGGTCACCTTTGAAAAGGGAAAAAATATATAGATATCCTCAATTGTTTTTATAGTTTTGATTTCGAGGACGAAATCATTTTCAAGTTGGGGAGATTTGTAACACCTCGAAATTTCCAATATCATTGTACTTTTATTTTGAAACAATGTTTAAGTAATGAGAAGATATTATCTTAAACGGAATGTGGAAAGGGTTAAAAGTGCAATTGACCAAAGTTTAAACAAATTGTGAATTTATGAAACTTTGGGGTTGGTTTGGTCTTTTAAGAATAGTTAAGTTAGTATTTAAAGAGAAAGGCGGTGTGATTGAGATTTTATCTCAATTGATAATTGGTGGAGTCGGTTCCAGAAGAAGAAAAGTGGGAGATAGAAATCGAATTCTGGGTCTTTTCAGGTGGGAGTTATTCAATCACCCTCTCGAATCAATTTCTGAAAGGTTTTGTAATCACAAGTTGAATCGTCTTTCAATTAGGTTATCGAATCAGTGGGGGAGGAGGATTTGAGTTCTGAATTTGGTTTTGGCTAACAACTGAGTTCTTCCATCAGGTGAGTCCATCTCTTCTTCTAACATTTGCAGTTAAATCAACTGAAATAATTGATTATAAACTGTTTATATGTTGTAGAAATTATGTATTGGAATGAAAATGATTGGAAAATTGATTGGGATGAGTTTTAAATCGCAAAATCGATGTGCAGTTCGAATAGTCCGGAATATGAGTAATCCGGATTTGGTACCGGATTCTGGAAGGTACCGGAGTGGGTACCGGATTCCGGATTGGTACCAGATCCGAAGTGAGTTTTGGATTGTACCGGATTGGTACCGGATTCTGAAAGGTACCGGAGTGGGTACCGGATTCCGGATTGGTACCGGAACCGAAGTGAGTTTCGGATTGTACCGGATTGGTACCGGATTCTGGAAGGTACCGGAGTGGGTACCAGATTCCGGATTGGTACCGGATTCGAAGTGAGTTCCGGATTGTACCGGATCCGAAGTGAATTCCGGATTGTACCGGATCCGAAGTGAATTATGGATTGATACCGGATTCGGGCAAGTCCGGATGGTATCGGATTGGTACCGGATTCCGGATGAGTGTCCGGATGTTTTACCGGATTCCGGATGATAGTCCGGATTTGGATTTTCCGGATTGGTTTTTCGGATAGTTTCGGATTTGGGTTCCGGATATGAGATTTTTTCGGATATAGTTTCCGGATGTGTTATCTGGTTAAGTAGAGGAACCCCGTGCTAAGTCGTCGAAGAGGGACAATTGAGAACACGGGTATGATAGATTATTTTGAATTCTTAGCTTTGAGATTATGATACGAGATGTTGTGCGTTCGAGTAAATATGCACGTATGCTAGTGAGTGTAATGGATCCATAGGCACTAGTATTATGTGATAACATGGAATAGATCGGGCTCTTAATGGTAATTCCCGTTGATTTGATAAATGCGGAATAGGTCGGGCTCTAATGGTAATTCCCATTTAGTGTTATGATGTGATGAACGTGGAATAGGCCGGGCTCTTAATGGTAATTCTCGTTGATTGAAATGAGGAATAGGCCGGGCGCTTAATGGTAATTCCCATTTCGTATTATGATGTGAAATCGTGGAATACGCGGGGCGTTAATCGTAATTCCCGATTTATGTTGGAAGGTAAGGGATAGGGCGGCCGCTTAATGGTAATTCCTACTTCTGCTTCAAGAAATAGGCATGGCAGTAATTGTAATTTCTTGACATGAGCAATGATCTAGAATGTGTTGGATTCGTAGTGGCGCTCTGGAATATGAGACTATGGCTTACTTAGTGTTTGTAATTCTCATGGAAATGGGTAAGACTTCCGGATGTTATGTGTACGGTAAGAATGATGGCAAATCAGATTTGGTTATATGCTTTTCTTACTTTGGTTTCAAAGCTTGTAAAGTGTTGATTTGGAAAAACTAGATGTTCTCACTAGGCGTAAGCCTAATCGTTTCAAATTAACTTTTCTTACCAGGTAATAGCTCGGGAAAGGATAAGCAAGGATGAGTGTCGAGAAGTCCCAGAGTGGTGCTTTTGGATTTGTGTATTGATCAGGGATTTAGACTAGCTGATGTATATGATAAACTTGTGTAGGTTTGAAACTCGTCGTGAATTCTTCGTTGTAAATGAAAGTTTAATTTATAGTGGTCAACTCGGATAATTTAAGGTTTAAATTTGTTATGAATTTCAGGGTGTTTCATCTGTCTTTGAACCGCGAGTTGAATTGGCGTTGAAAAACTTCAGAACTTGTCAATCGCTCGAAGGAGGAAATAATAATTTGTAGCGAACACCACTTGATAAGGGATGAGAAGAATTGATCACTTGTAAATGCTTTGAACTCTTTTCGAAACTGATAAAATAATAGTTACCCCCCCCCCCCCTCAAGATTTAAACGAGCTACTCAAGCTCGAACTCGTTTATCTCGAGCCTAATAGTTGTCGAGCTCGAGTCGATCTCGAACACAAATTAAAGCCCGCTTAAGTTAACGAGTCGAGCTCCATAACACCAATGTTCGACTCGACTCGTTCGAAAGCTCGAGTAAGCTTTACGAATCGAGTCGATTCGAGCCGAGCCATTCGAGCATACACTTTTCGAGCCTGACATATTTATATGTTTACAAATTATATAATCAAAATATAAAAATTATCGATCTTGGGTACATAAACGAGTTAATTGATCTCGAATTCGAGCTCATAAACGAGCATCGAGCTCGAGCTCGAACTTTGAAAAAATATTCGACCTCGAACTCGAGCCCGACTTTGAAAAATTAATCGAACTCGGGCCTGGTATTATTTTTTCGAGCTCGGCCCGAATAACATTTTCCTCGACTCGACTCGTTAACACCCCTAGGCACAAGCCATCACGGTCGGCTCCACATGAAATTTGTCTCCAATTAAGTGCACCAATGTAAGGGGGTAATTCTTTTTACTCCTCGACCAGAGGCTAGCATCGGGGGGGGGGGGGGGGGGGGGGTTGATTGAACTCGAGACTTGTCTTTTATTTGGGCAAAGCTGCCCTACCCTTTGCCAACTGATCTACACACTAAAGGCCTGATTTGGAAACCAAAGAAAGGTGTAGAACATTGGTACGAATACTCTTACTAGAATAGAAAGTCTCAGGTTCAAATTTTGGTAACTAAATTTTGCAATGGTTTTAAATTAGAATAAGTACCTCTCCATGCTCAACCCATAATCCATCCTAGTTTGTCTAATTTCTTAGTTTTTTATGCTTTACTTCTTAACTATAATTAATTTTAATTTAATTTAAAAAAATATGTTTATTTTGTGTCACCGCTACAAAAGCTTTATGGGCATGTCTCTAATGCGGATTAGATTTGCGGATTTGGGAGGAAAGAAGTGGGAACATTCGAACAAATATTATATGGTACAACATATAAAAAGAGGTATCAGGCTACATTAGGTTGGATTGGGTTCAATTTGGATATTTTACACCTCAATTAGGAGTCGCGTGGTTTTGGGTTAAATTATTTTGGATTGGTTGACCAGAATGGTCGGGTTTTTGTGCACCCCTAAACTAATCTCATGATATAATGTTATGAAGATAACAATCAAAAGAATCCTAACCGCGTAGAAGACTCTTTTATTGAAGGTTCATTAAAAAGTTATAATTCGCCTTGGGATTCCTGAAAGTTGATTAGAACGCATATTTAGAGTTCCGTGTTTTAAAATCATCACCATCATTATCAATGGTTTGAATCAAATGTAATCTTCAAAATTAACGTCAACAAAAGGAATAAAAAACAAACGATTGAAACTGTTGTCCTTTAGAATCTCATAGAATTTCACAATCTAAGCATATTCTCTTTGGAAATCCCACATATTTCACAACATTTAATATGATATGCAATTTGGGGATATATTCAAAAAATTTTTCATAGAATACTAAAGAAGATATCTCCATATTGTTTTCATTTGGTCTTTTAGGACTTCACCTATATTTTTGGGTGAAAATAAGGTATTTTAGTTTCCTAGTTCATATTACAACAAAATAAGGTTTATAGAACGTCAAATCTAAGTGTCCAGATAGCCGCTTTATATGACCAAATTTGTAACACCAAAAATAGCGCCATATCTAAAGGCATTGATGTAATAATTAAGTTTATAAAACGTTTTTGGACGTCGTGACAAGTTTTTTAAAATATTTTTTATACAAAAACGTGTAATAATTATTTTAAAAGATACTATTATAAAAAAACCCCATAAAAATATAGGTTTATAAAACATGTTTTCGAAATAGTCTTATAGAAGTTAATGAGACGTTTTGTATTAAAAGTTCCCTAAAACTTTTTTAGATGCCCAAAAACCTCCTATAAACTTATTACAATACATTTAGATAAGACATTATATTTTAATCTTATAAATTAAGTCTTATATAATAGTTTATTAGGACGCTTAAAAATTAGTACGTCCTCTAAACCAGATTTTGTTGCAGTGTTGGTTCAATTTCCTAACCTATAAATGTTCATAATAAGTGCAAAGCATGTAGCAACAAATAAAGTAAGAGTTATTTAATAAGCATGTTACATAATAAAAAAATGAATCAAACTAGCAAAGTCCATGTGTTGCTATTTAATCTTTTTTTCCATTATGAATTTTATATCATGAACTTGTATGGCCTACCGAATAATTTCCAAGTATTAGGTTTCTTGGATAGTTCGATTAGATCAAAGCGTTGGATGCTTTCTATTTTAAGTTGACTAATTACATAAATAATTAATGGCGGGGTATCTAATGATACTTTTCTTCAATCACTATAAACGACGTCTTCATAATTCAGTTTTATATTGTTATTGAGATAAATATCACTTAGTACAATTGAAGATATGGCTTCCTTTTATTTGGAAACTTCGGTTGAATCTCAACACTCCTTAAGAGTGATTTGTACATCGGGATTTTGTATGAAAGGGTGTCTTAGGTTATTTCAAAACTAAATCCCTTGATAAATTATGACTGTACGTGAGATATCAGTCCTGATTAAACTCAGTGATCACAGTTGCATCTGGATTCGAACCCTGGACATATGGGATATTCCCCCACATCCCCTAGGGCCTTAACCACTACACCACAACCCTTGTGGTTTACATGGGGATGTTTGTAATTCTAACATGACAAATACGGCAAAGGTTCAAGATCTCTATCATAAGATGTTATGGCTTGTTGGCTTAAGTTTGCTCAACCGTAAATATGAAGTTGTTATGGTTGAATGTGACCGATTGAGAAGATGTTATTTTTGTAGAACCGGGGTTTTGTAACTCAAGAGCTTGGAGAAGATGAAGAAAACAAATGAAAAGATTCAAATGGAAGTGTGGTCATTTGCTCTCTCATGAGAGGATTATATATTTTTGGAGAATGAGGGGAAGTGGTTTTTGTTTAAACAAGGGAAATTACAAATATGAAATCCGTACATTTGAATTTTGATGTATGTGGGTGCGTGTATGAACAATAATATGGCAGTTATTGCAGAAATTGTTTTTTTTAATACTTTATTTTACAAGTAACACAAAAGTAAATATCTTTCGAAAAAATGTATCAACCTAAAAGAAATATCGACACATAAGAGGTCATGGTTACGTGATTAAAAACTTAAGTGGATAAACCAGTTATAGTCAGTTACTAGCATATGACTCAACTAATACTATTGTCATTAGACGGACCACTTGATTGATCATTTCATCTTAACAAATTAATGGTCCAGCGTTTCGAGACTAGACCAAACGATACGAGCAGTGACCCCCTTCTTGAGGATCATAGTGAGGAGAGGTTGAGTAATGGTGCCGTAAATCCACATCTTGACAAGAGAGTCAAGTTTTTTCCATTCAACGTCGTCCGGGCCGGTGGGGTTTGAAGTGCCGTCGAGATGGCCGAGAACGCCAAAACCAATGCAGTGGGTTTCAAAGAGTTCTCTCCACGCATCATAGTTTAATTCATTGAGGTCGAGAATTAAGGGAACGTAGGCTTTGATGTTGGTAATAGCATAGGGTTTCAAGTTGGTGGAGGAGGAGGCTGCCATGTGGAGAGGGTGAGGCAGTAGGGTTCTGCCGAGAGAGAGAGAGAAAAAAAAGGAAAGGGAGAGAAAGATGGAAGGGATAGGCTCTATACCATGTAGAATATTGATTCTCCTTGAGGAGATCCTTTCATTGAATCAGATATAAATAAGAGTACAACATAGGGTTTACAACATGGGCTTGACTAATACATGGGCCTAACTATAATCTAATGACTATAATACACTAATACATGTAACACATCTAATTCAACCAGCAAGCAACCATTAAAACCTTGAATCATGAGGAGGTTTTGTGAAAGGATCAACAAGTTGTTAGTTAATAGGAATGAAATGCAATTACGTATTATCTTTCTGGTCATAGTCCTTAATGAAGTGAAATCTCATATCTATGTGTTTGGTCTTGGAGCACAAGATAGGGATGTTGGTGATGACTATTGCACTTGTGCTATCACAAAAGATGGGAATATTTTCCTAGTTTAAATCATGTGATGACTATTGCACTCGTGCTATCACAAAAGATAGGAATTTTCTCCTAGTTTGAAGATGAAATTAAATTATATATATATTTTTTATAGGACCAATTACAAGTTTCCCACCTAGTAACTTACAACTACGAGTGGTAATGTTCTTACTCCATACAAAACCTACATCTATCTTCAGCCGATGACAAGCATTTTCGTAGTTGAGCTATTTTCAAATTGAAGTTTTTCTTTAACATGTTTTTGACATATTTGGATTGATTTATAAAAATATATATTGAAGTTTGTTTAACTTGTAAACTAAAGAAAAGAGTTAATTCTCTCATCATACTTATCTCCTACCAACTTTTCATAAGTTTTAAAAGTTTTTTACATACACAAATAGAAAGCATAATGCTTATGTCCTACCTATTTAGATGTTTTAGGAATTTGATGAAGGAGACGCATAGAAAACATCATTTTAGATACCTAAAACCCTATGTGTTAGTAATTGTTAATGTAATTAGTCAACATCAAATAAAAGGAATCTAACTCTTTGAATTGAACCTATCGAGTATCTAAAATATCCCAAAAAACATATTTATGTATTTAATGGTGATGATTTAACTTTTACCAAACTAGATAACTAGATACCAAGTATAATATATGTATGCTAACATTGTAAATCATACGAATACTTTTTTCGAAAATAAACCCACTTACTATTTGTGGGAATTAATAGGTTAGAAATAATATTTGTCATGAACGAAAGAACGTACTAAAACTTATAAGAAAGTTCAAGGGAATAATTCGTTTACAAGATCAAAGCATCACTAAAAACAAGTTTTATATGACCAATTAACTACCTAACTAAATTCTAAGCCGGTAAGGAATATCGACCGACCGGAGCTACCTTGTAACAAGGGTTAGCAACTGCTAACCCTCAACTTTTGAAAAAAAATGATATACTAGTTTTTTATACTTAAAATTCATGGTCCGAATTTACTTCTATTTAAATCCATCTTTGGTCATTAACTTAATACTCTAATATTTCATGGGCTAATTTTTTTAAATGGGTACACCACTAGTCCACTATAGCATAGAGTCATAGACCATCCACGTGAATTTGTTTAAAGTCACAACCAAGAAAAGGAAAGTCTTCCAAATTTCCATCTTTAAGCAGAGTCCTCTCGCCAATATAGCATTTTTAATTATGAACGTTGTGAATAATAGGTTGCATAATAGAATGGATGATCAATGGATGAATGATTGTTTGACTTCTTATATTAAAAAAGATGTTTTCATTAAGATAGATAATAAAAAAGACATCACAAATAAGTTTTAGAAAATGAAAACTCGTCGAGGTCACTATTGAAACTGTATAGGTTGGTGTTTCAACAATATATGATCATTACTTTTGCTTGCTATTTAAAAAAAATAATATTTGCTTTCTTTAATTTGTTTTATTTATAATTGTTGCTCCTTCTAGACCAAAATTCTGGCTCCGCCTCTGAATATCGAGTCCTTCTTTCAAAACTTTCTAATTTGTAGGATTCAATTTAAATCATAAAAATTAGTTAATAAAATAAATTAAAAATTAAAAATATCTCTCTCTCTCTCACACACACACACACAAAAGTTGAATATTATATATATATATATATATATATATATATATATATATATATATATATATATATATTCATACAATTTGTGAGAATAATGTGAACATACTATAAATCTATGAGAATAGATATAACTTGTGAACTCAAACTAAATCATTAAAGTTAAATCTATATTTACCACTTGTGTGTATCATGTAAACAATGTGAACACATAGTTAAAAACCATTAAAAGTTTCTTAAACATGTTTACATTGTGTTAACAATGTGTTCATTTTATATGCACATTTAATTGTGCATGTATGTATATTAAAGAGAGAGAGAGCTTTCTAGAAATGTATTATTTTTTATTTAATAAGTAATGATATATAGTTATCTTAACAATTAATACATTAACTCTCTTAAATTATTGGCTTAAGAATGAATCTTATGAATCTAAAAAAAGTTTTAAATTTTCAAATGATTAAGCAAGTATGATGCCTATATGTAACACCCTCGTATTGGAAAGAGCAACTAATTAAAAATTTCGATATTACATCCGAAACAATAGGATTTATTCCTATAATTCATTAGGTGAAATACCTCAAATTACAATCTATGGTTAACCTCAAACAATATCTAATTCAAGTCTTGTTACAAAGACTAAAATCACATCGGGTGTTACTTAACCCAAGTACAAATTGCTAATTCCAAATATGAATGCGAAAAACTTCACTTAAGCTATTCACTTCTCGAGCACTTTACTAGCACACGACCTATCACACGTGTCATTAGAACTACTCCCAACCTGAGACCTGCTGCACATGCCGACAAATAAAAAGGGTTAGGCTAATGCCTAGTGAGTTCAAGAGTTTATAGCATGATTTAATTAATCTTTTAAATGAAAGTTTGTAACATAGATTATGATTTCCAAAAGAGTTTATAAAAAGGATATAAACGACTCATTTTCCAACGCACCCAATTTTATTGAGAAAAGTTTCCAAAAGGCATAAAGCGTTTTCTAAAATGAATTTCAATCCATACTCACTAAACACGTGAATAAATATATATTATGCAAAACCTTCAAATACAGTTGACAACAAAATACTCAACCCGTAAATCATGGAAAACCATCCATTTAAATCTCATACTTCATTGAAAACATAATACGAACCAATACTCACGCGAACGTAAAATGTAATAAAGTCCAAATACCGTAAATACGGAAATGACCTGCTTCATTTAAACTTTAATATACATGGAGGGGAATCCAATATTAAAGTCATCCAATCGCAGTCAAATGTATAAGACCAACAATAATAATAAAACAGGGACTATATAAAATCCCAAGTAGGTTGGCCAACGACAGGGGGAGACCCGTATCCGTTGAGAGTGGATGAACACAAAAGTACGTCATTCAAACAATGTTAATGGTACGACACTTCACTGCATAAAAGCCCAAGTGTCTCATACGACGCCTTACAAGTTACGCCCAAAGAGACAGCTGACCTTAACGTAATATTACTAAGAATACCTCCAAAGGCCCGACACAAGGGGGATACAACCATGGCATTGCCCCAACATGGCGGAGGTCATATTCGCCCACCGTGCTCAACCATGACTCAGCCCTCCTATCGAATCCTTGAAAGTAAAGGTCATATAACATGGGGCCCAGTCAAATCCCGCGACACCCAGTAGCCCATTAAATAAAGACTGACTCACGTGCCTATGGATCCAATGCAACACAGTCTATAATAACATGCCTATCCCGGAATGACTAACGCACTCAAGCATGTAAATATCAATAACGTGCAATAAAATGCAATATGGTGCAATATAAGCAAACCATAAATAAGACTCCGCATCGAGCCATTAAAATCGGACAAATGTCCCCAAGGCTTCCTCAAAGTCAAAACCCGAGCAAATGCTCAAAACCCATTAGACCCATAATGGTCCTCAAAATATATACGTATTAAACGTCGTTTTGGTCAACGTATACCATAAAATCCTCATCGACTCAAAACTTGTCACGGATTAACAATAATGGATTTCCCATAATGGATTTATACTCTTATAACTCTCAAAATGACTCATGACACTAAAATGTGCATTTTCCCAAATGGTTTATAAAATCAAGTACACCAAAATGATTAAACCATTAAATGGACTTCATTTTGAGCAATAAATCTTTTAAGAACATATTTATGATTTCTATACATCAAAATACCCCAAAACCCCAAATATGGGTGTTTTACAACATTTATGAAGATAAATACTTCAAAAGAGTTAGACTCATCAAACAATTGATAATTTCAAGTAAAACACACAACTATTTGGAAAATAAAATTTTTGGCATGTACAAAGTTTTCACAAATCAACTTGAACTCACCTTGCTAGATTTAGGCTAAATCTAGATTTTCCCCAAACGTAAGCTCCTTTGAATAAGCTTGAACCTTCGAGCCAAATCTTCCAAAAACCTAGATCCATAAGATTTCAACCATCAATAACCCGATCTAACTATGCACAATCATTCCCCAAACATTTATCATCACAATCTCAACTTATACTAAAAACCTTAACTTCGTAAATGAAGAGTAGAGAAGATTACCTTAACCACAATGCGAATCCACCAACCAAACTACCTCTAGCTTCACCAAATGAACCACAAACTCCTAATCTTCAAGGTGGAGTGAAAAGGGTTGGGTGAAACCCTAGAATCTTGATGAAGGAGATAAAGTGGAAGGTTTCTTGAATGGGTTAAGGTTTCCAACAATGGTGATGGTTTTGATTTGGGGAAGAAGATGAAGAAGAGAAGTGAGGGTCTGTGTTTTCTTGGAAGAAATCGGCTGAGATAGGAAGAGAGAGACATGAGTTAGGGTTTTGGGAAGTGAATGAGGAAAGAGAGAGAGAGAAAAGGGCTTAAAATACCCAAATTAACTCATCAGACAGGTCGCGGACGTCTGCATGTTCCTTCGCGGACGTCCGGCCTCGGCCGAACTGTTGCCCTCTCAAAACCTCTGTTGCTTTCGCAGATGGCACGCGGACTTCCGCGCATCGTGGACGTCCGGCATGTGCCTCCGCGGACGTCCGTGACTCCAATTTTGTTTCTCCAATTTTCGGGGTGTTACAATCCTCCCAACCTTAGAATGATTTCGTCCTTGAAATCTAAATTCTTCACACCCAAACACTAACCAACTCAACGCCGACCGTAAACCATCAGTTCCTAACAGAACTCTAAATTTTCCCCACACGAACTGCTAAGACAAACCTCAAGCAGACTCTTACCAACAATGCCCTCTCAGGTGCCCTGTACTTATGTCCGGGTGAACGCTCCAACCACGGGAGTAACTTCCAATCAGACGACTTCGGTCGTCTCCCAACCTTAGAATGTTCCACACTTCTTCGATTGCGGTACAGACTCTAAATCGAATCTCTAAATCCAATGGTTCCTACCATTAACTGTCGTTTAATTCCAACGAGCCTTAACAGACTCCAAGAATCTATCCCAACATTAATCATCAAACCGACAGGTTCTTTAACCACATACGAAAGTTATTCCACCAAAACTACTCATCACAATTTAGCATCTTAAGATTACTACAACCGTTATCATTATTTCTTTAAAATCGGACTACACCCTCCGAATACGCTAACGGTTTCCGACTTCGAACCCAAAAGGTTGACACCTAGTCATACCACCAAGCTTTGAACTCTAACAGAACTCCACACACGAGTTCCGTTTAACGAGCTTTCCCACAAAGCTAGGGCTACCAATACGATGTCTAAAGGGTCCTTCATGCGAAAATTGTCCAAGGCCCAAAACAGAGTTGCCGACAAAAACGGTCATACCAACCTCAAAATACGTTACCGCAAATTTAACCCTTCCATTACCACAAGCACCTCGACTCTGCCACCGATACCATCCGGTCTATAGCACCATCACGCATCGAAACACTCAACTTTTCATAGTCGAAGTTCTACTCGCACCTACTCTTAACTGGGGTTACTTAACCTTTCCAATGTCCTAATGAGTTCAAGGTTTTCAAGTGAATTATTTAACAAATATGGCAATCAACAAAATTTTTCATAGAAATTTTCAACGCAAAGATTTTCATATCAAATTACACGTACGCATAAAAACTACTACTATCAGTTCGGTAGTTGCGCAAAAATGGACACGCTCGTCCCACATAAGAAAATCATATTGAAAATTATTTCATTGCAGTTCAGATTATCAACAAAACGCAAAAGCGTAATAAACAACTTCTTTTAAATGAACCGCTACGGTCCTAGTATGGATTGACTCATGACATGCACGTAAAGTAACTGCCCACTTTAAATGGTGTGCAACAAAAAGTTTCGCACGTACTTCAAAAGAAGTTCAAACGGCTTTTGACTCTAAAATTCCTTTCTAACCATAAAATGGCATGGAACAAGGTTCACCAACAAAATTTGTGCGCGTCATTTTATTATACAAAAACGATGGAACAATTCATAAATACACCTTAGTCAAAGCACAACATGACTTGTGTAAGTTTCAAATTTAAAGACAAAACCAATACGTTTCCATCATTTGAAAATATCGACTAAACATCATAAGGGAACCTCAATTTGGGGTAGGCATGCAAGCTTGTAACACTTTCCTAGTAGTTTTCTTGGAGTGTAATAACATGCATCAAATAGTTCACGGCAAAATTTCAAAAGATGAAATTCTTTAAATCAGTTTCCAAAATTTTCTCATCCGGTCGTATAATGACTCATGAGTAAAACGTTTCTGACAAGGTTCGCACACATCAATGTGTTTTCCCAAAACTTAGGAGAAATAAGTGTTAGTAATGGTTAACACCAAAAAGGGTTCAAACTGACTTCAAATCTCGAATTGTACTAACAGTGCGCATCAATGTTAAAAAACATGAGAAATTCCACGCACTCTAGGTTTGGCAAATAATTTTCCAAAATCCCCATCACGGAGCATTAACATCGAAAGTTTCACACTCGTAACGTAAAATGTTAAAACGTCAATCCTTAAAAGTTTATTCGTTAAAATACCCCAAAATACACATTTTCTCCAAAACCAAAAAGGTTTACAATTCTCCAAAATGTTCATCGAACCAAAACTGACCAAATGTCAACGACTCACACATTCGTGTTTTCGAAATATAATGTATTGTAAACTATGCATGGTCTTTACAACACTAAAGCACACTTTGACCAAATGGCCATCATTTATACAATGAGTTAATAAAATATTTTCACTCACGATTCGTTTATCAAAGTGTTGAGAAGCAATGGTTACCAAGCTATGCATACCCCTAGTCGATATAATGTATTTATGTGAAAAGGAAATAAAACAATCAACTGACCGAAAGCGTACCGAGCAAATTATTATGTGTTGGTCCCGAAAGGCTTAAACAAGTTTGTAGAAGGGGGGGGGTTGAATACAAACACACTATTTTACTTTTCTAAATTGTTTATTGATAAATCATTAACAATTTACAGCTTGTTGCGGAAACAAGATTAAGGATAAACCTAAATCTAAACAAGTTGGAACACTAAGTTTTCTTGCACTAAGAAAGATATGGAGATTACTAATAAAATCCTATCTTGAGAGAGATTTGAACTTGTCCAGAGTTAGCAAGTTACTTCAAATGAAGTGAGTTCATCTCTTTATATACTGCATGCATTTAATGCAATTCAGTATACACTTTACACGTGTCATCAGCGGATTGGTTGCATGTCATTGACCTTTGTTTGACAACCTTAGTAGCCGCATGAATGAACAGTGTAGTATTAGAGTGGTTGTACGATTTCAGATTTTCGGAGGTTCTTTTCTGACATTTCGTACGGTGGCGTGCAAGGGAGGTTAAGACAAAAGTACTTTGTGGCGTGCAAGGGAGGTTAAGACAAAAGTACTATTCAGCGAATGATAAAGTTCAGCGATAGCTGAAGTCTTGTACTTGATACTTCACGTTGAGTGGACAAATCTGAGTCTTCGCTGATCCGCATCAGTTCATTAGGAGACTTGTCGCTGGTTCTTGAGCTTGATCTTCGACTTCAGCGTAGAACCTTTGTTGACGTGAATCTTGTCTTCAGGGATCATAAGTAAACAACTAACTTATCAGCGATCACCATAAGGACTGAACAGACTCAGCGATATGGTGAACAGTGTTCGCTGAATGTTTAATCTAAAAGTGCGAGAGTTCCTATCAGCAGTACTGTAAGATCTTAGTACTTATCAGCGATAGTGAAACTCTGATACATATTGTTTACTTACAATTTTCACTAAGTATTTAAGATAGGGTCATTATCAAATCACTGAGGGTTTGGATCAACAATCTCCCCCTATTTGATTATGACATAGCAACAAAGAAAATTGCTATTTAATGAAAAACATAAGGATAAAAAGAACTCATAAAATATTTGTCCCTTTTACTGTTTTCTGGGATCTTTTCAGTACTGATGGAGTAAAGTACATTCGCTGAAATCTTTCTTTAAATCTTTGAATCAGGTTACAATATGAATAAGAAAGATTACAAGTACAAGCGAAATAAATTACAAGTACTGAAGGATGACTGATACAATAGAGAAAATGGTGATTGTTGTCAGCCTTCAAAGGGTTCTTCCTTAATGAGAAGTTCATCAAGGGTTGTCTTTTCAGTTGGAATCATCCAGTCAGGAACCTTTTCTCCTTTATTCTTTAGCTTCAGAGCAGCTTCAAAAATCAAGGGTTTTAGGTGTCGTGCCTGAATGTCTTTTCTGAAGTCGCACCAGTAGATGAGATCTTTGAGCTGTTCGATTGGAGTGATTGGAAGCTCAGCGATCCGTTGAAAGCATTTACGTCCGTCGTAGTCAAGAAAGAATATTCCATAAGGATTACTGATGACTTTACCAGGGACGAAAAGTTCACATGGTGGCAAAGAGATGTCAAGGGCAGATAGATCAGGATCAGGACCAAGTACTTCAGCGCGAGAGAAACCAATTCCAGTTTCATTTCGTATGACAGGACCTGAGTTTGAATCTTGACGTTTCTTCTTTGGTGAGCTCCTTTTTCTTTTCGGCTTTAGATCAGGAACAGGAGGAATATCCACACAAGAAGATATCAAATCGATCTGTCTGTTTATCAGCTTTTCGAAATGATCCTTGTACTTAGATTTTGATGGTTGGATAGCTAACCTCATCTCCAGCCATTCAGAGAGACCATACCTTTTTACAGTGTCAGCACGAAAGGTTTCAGATGAGCCATCTTCTCTGAACAGTTTGATGTCAACAATAGGTACTCCAATGGAGGTTCTTCCAGAGATGAATACCTTGTTGATCTTCGCTGGACGATATCTGAAGTGGATTTTCTCTTTACACCAGATCAGGGTGGTCTGAGAAACTTCAGCTTTCTTTTCCACGATCTTCTGGGCTTGTTCCCAAAGCTTTCGTTGGATTTGAATGGGAATACGCTTCAGCTTGGGGTCTTTGACAGATTCTTGAGTGAGCTTGATGGCGTATTCTCTGTCTTTATCTTCAGCTTCCTTCCTTTCAGCGATGAGGCGTTCAGCTCTGAGATGATCCTGGTATTCAGCTTTTGAAATTTTGAACTTAGGAGGAACTGAAGGTAGTTGATCGCGCTTTAGGATGATTCGCTGATCCTCGAATCGCTTTATCATTTCTTCTCTCCTCTTTTGATCTTCTTCACTCAGCTTTTGAGAACCTGAGGAAGGTCTGTTTCTGTGCGAGAGAGGTTGTTCTTCTGATTCATCAGTCTCAGAGTTTAAATCTAAGACTGGGATTATGTCTTCAGCGGTAGCTGGAATTATTGGTGAAGTCGCAATAGAAGATCTTTCAGCGATATCCTCAAACAGGGGAGAGGACTAGCTGAAACGCAGCGATCTTAAAAATAAGAACTGGGTAGAAGAACTTGGGTAGAAAAGATAGAAAAAAATGTGGATGTGTATGGTGTTTGTGGAATGGATAACTGATTTTTCAGAGATGATCAGGGAAGGAAAAATAAGTTTAGTGTACCTGACAAATCGGCTTTGCAAGTAGGATCGCCAGATTATCATCTTCAGCGATGCCTTTGTCTTTGCTTTTCTCAGCTCCAGAGGCTGAGTGCTTTGTCTTTGTCTTCTCCCCTGAAGGTTCTTTTATTGAAATACCTTTAAGAGCTTTGGTTCGAGGAGCAGGTTTGACAACAAAGAAATCATCGTCATCTTCATCATCATCATCATCGTTCCTTGGAGAGGAGGATGGTTCAGCTTCAGGGATGTCGATGTCTTCGTCTTCTTCTGCGTCGGATTCCTCAGCATCTTCTTCGAGTTGCTCCCCCTCAGATACAGAGGCGAGGTTCTCGGTTCCCTCAGGGTTTTCATCTCCCTGAGGTCCAGTAATCCGATCTTCATTACCCTCTCCCCTGATAGATTCATCATGGGAAAGGTCTTCAGCGCTCTTATTTTGATCTTCAGCGCTCTTCTCCTGTTCAGCGCTCTTCTCCTGTTCAGCGCTCTTCTCCCCCTCTTTCTCATGATGGGCGGGGGAGGAATGGGTAGACTCAGCATTGGTGTTGTCTCTGTCTTCCGGGCCAGAGACTTTCACACAACCTTCAAGCTTAGCTATTCTGTCTTCTAGGCCAGAAATAGCAGGCGTGATTTTCCTCAGCTCTTGGCGATCCTCTGCGGTGAATGAGTCCAAAATAGGTGCAGGGGCCGGAGCAGGAGCTGGATTATTTGCCTTGTTCACCAGCGTCTCGATCATTGTCTTGACAGAACTAAGATCGGTCTTCACTGAGCCCAAGTCGGTCTTGACCACTGACATATCACCTTCGAGTGTACCAACCGATTTCTTCAGCGTTGTAACCTCGCTGGAAATGGTGGAAACTGATGATTTGAGGTTGGTGTAGTCAGTGTAGATGTCGGAGAGCACTTTGGCAAAGTCGGCGAGAGTTTTATCAAGGTCTTTGATGTCATCAGAGGAGGCCTTCTTTTCCACCACAGTAGTCAGCTTCGTCAGATTCTCTCCAGCGTTTGTTACAGCTGTAGAGTTATTTGATAGACCGGTGGTGAGATCCGTAAGTTTCATCTCCATAGACTTCAGAGACTGGTTGATGTCTCCCAAATAAGGACCTGTAACATATAAGTACTTGTGAACAAAGGAA
This sequence comes from Saussurea involucrata, assembly GCA_033807775.1. Lineage (NCBI taxonomy): Eukaryota > Viridiplantae > Streptophyta > Magnoliopsida > Asterales > Asteraceae > Saussurea > Saussurea involucrata. The sequence goes on along the minus strand of CM066317.1, from coordinate 48,195,073 downwards.
AGCTCAGAAGTTTCAGGTTTAGTTACAGTGTTTAAGGTGGGATCTGTACCTGCAGGAGCGTTGACGAACTCATCAAAGTTTCGAGTCCCTCCATAGTGTTCCATATCTCCCTCAAAAGTTCCGTGAGGGATGGAGATCTCTGCAGGTCCTTTCTTCGTCATTCGCTGAGAAGCTTCAACGGCTTCTTGAATGATGGCATCTCCAGTTTTGACTGGAGGAGTGTCCAAAGAAATAGAGGGAGGAGCGAAGGATAAGAATTGGGGTTGGGTTGCAAGTTCAGCGTTGGATTCGCTGAGAAGTACTTCATCAGTCTTTTGAGAGACTGAAGAAGGTTGGGTAGATTCCAAAGTTCTAACCTCAGCGTTTAAGGACGCTGAAGTAGGTTTAGAAGGGATGGCTTGAATTGGTGTGGCAGAGCGTACCACGGAACTTTCCTTCAGCTCTTCAGAATGAGCTGAGGAGTCTTCAGCATGGAGTTGCTGGGGTTGCTCCTTGGTTTTCTTGATCCTTTTGGAATCAAGAGGGGTAAGAGAATGTTTCCTTTTCTTAGAAGGAATGGATTTTGTGGCCTGGGAATCAGCGAGGGGTATAGTCGTTGAAGGTGCCACAGAAAGCGGAGAATTAAGTAGAGTGAGAAGGGTAGAGAGACGTACCTCATTGGCGACAGGCTTGAAGTCGAGAACTTTAGGGCCAATCTGAGAGAGTTTCAGATCACCCTCTTCAGGATAGCTGTCCTTCAGGCCATATTGAAAGATGGCGCTGATGAATCGTGGGTAAGGAACCCATGCTGGTCGGTCAGCGGCAGAATCAACACGTTGAATGAGGTCTTCATAGATGATGGAGGCCCAGTCAATGTTGAGACCTTTCAGCAGTGCGTAACCCATGGCCTGCTGAGGTTGAGCGGCTTGATCAGAAGATCCGGATTTCACTGTCATGCAGCTGATCAGGTGAGCGAAGATGAAGTTCATCTCGCTGGGCATCTTGGATTTCTTTATCAGCGTCAGCTTCTTCTCAGGTAGCTTGTCTCTTCCAGTCTCCCAGATGTAACCCATCGCATCAAGGAAAGCAATGATTTCTTCCCTGTCAGCGTGCTTCTTGTGGTCAGGAAATGGAATGAAAGGATTTTCTGAGGTAGCGTTAGGGAATTTTAGAGCTTTGCGGATTATTGCGGGGGTTATCTTGATGGTGCCATACTCAGTATCGCTGAGTATGCAGTCGATGGTTTTAGATGGATCTTTGGCTGAGGGTAGGTCGGTGTGTCTGGCAGAGTACCAGAATTGGGATAATAGACGCTGACTGGCAGGAGGTGTGATTGTCAGTGCTGTGTAGATGGGGCTATTCTTCAAAAAATTTACAGCGTCGTCTAGATGGGATACTTGCTTCCGAGGAGGAAACTCGAGAAGCGCTGAGAGGTTGTTTGCCTTTGTCCAGTCTAGTTGATCCAGCTCAAACTTAACCTGAGGAGCTTTGGTGATTTCCAGTTCCTCAGAATCAGCGGAGATGGACTCAGCGGTAACATTCAGCTTTGAAGTTGCCATTTCATTGTATTATCAGTTCAACCAAAGATGTTAACAAATAAGAAATATCTTAATGTGGAAAGAAAATTTCCATTAAGATTTTTCGAATTTTGTCCATTTCATTCAGACAAAAAGTCTTAATGAAGATTAGGGTTTTTCTTGTTTTTAAAAAAACGAATATAACACCTATAAGCCTTGTATTCCAGTTTAAAAAAATGGATACGAAAGAAGAACAAGTTTAAGATTTTAGATTTAAAACTTGAAGAACAACCATGAAATGGTTGTGTTTATAAAACCATGAAAGAAAATGATTTTATTTTTGAGTTCTTTTGTTTGATCTTGTGTAAAACAATGATAAGATCGAAAACAAGTTATTCGCATTTGATAATAGATAAGAACATATTAACCTTGAGTTCGAAGAAGAAGATGATGAACAGTTCTTGAAGATTGAGAGCACAAAATGCGACAGTGTTCTTTTCTTGCGGAGAAAGATTGACTCGCGTAAAAGACAAATATAAACTTTGAGAGTGTTTATATAGGAAGAGAGTAGAGAGAGAAAAACTTGAGCGGGAAAGTTTTTCATCATGACACGGACACGTGTTTGCATTTGATTGGATAGACAACGAAACGTGCAAACGTGTGTCAGAAAAAGAGCGTGCCTGGTGTTATCCGTTGCAATGACGTCACAACTGTCCTTTCACATTCTTTCGTTGTCTCTGAGGTTTTGAAAAAAAAAAACTCAGGGACTCTTTGGAAAATATGAAGCACTGAATAGAAATATCAGTGAGGGTTTTAAGAAATTTCAAAAATATCGCTGTTAAGGAAGAGATATTCAGCGATGAAAGAATTTGAAATCTTGCATTTTCATGCGTTTTGTCAGAGAAAACATACCTTGATATCAGTTTAACCCAATTTATTCAGAGAGAAGATGATGAAATGGATTGTAGAAGTTTATTTTATCCAGAGCCTATACAAGAATGTATAAACGTATCGCTGATTAAATGTGAACCGCTGAAGATTTATCCTTCAAAGTTCAGCATTCCAAGCTCGCTGATGAGAAAGTTGAATCTTGTCTCATCAAGAGGTTTGGTAAACAAATCAGCTAACTGATAATCAGTTGGGATAAAATGAAGTTCTATATCACCATTCATAACATGATCTCTGATAAAATGATATCTGATTTCTATGTGTTTTGTCTTTGAGTGTAGCACTGGATTGTTTGCTATAGCGATGGCACTTGTGCTGTCGCAATAGATTGGAATTTTGGAGAGCCGAAGATCATAGTCTAGTAGTTGATTTCTCATCCACAAGACTTGAGAACAGCAGCTTCCAGCGGCTACATACTCAGCTTCAGCTGTGGAAGTGGACACTGAGTTTTGCTTCTTACTTGTCCAACTTACCAGCTTTCCACCCAGGAGCTGACATCCTCCTGTGGTGCTTTTCCTATCCATTTTGCAACCTGCAAAATCACTGTCTGAATAGGCGGTTAGATCGAATCCTGAATCTTTGGGATACCAAAGACCTAGATTCGCTGTACCCTTAAGATATCGAAAGATTCGCTTTACAGCTTTCATATGAGATATCTTAGGTTCAGCTTGATATCGTGCGCACAGACATGTTGCAAACATAATATCGGGTCGGCTAGCTGTAAGATATAGTAGTGAGCCGATCATCCCACGGTACAGCGTGATATTGACAGGAACACCCTTTGTGTCCTTATCAAGTATCAGCGGTGGTGCCATAGGGGTTTTCATAGCTGAACTTTCAGTTAAGTCGAATTTCTTCAGCATATCTTTAACATACTTTCCCTGATTTATAAAAGTTCCTTTTTCAGTTTGCTTAATCTGAAGACCAAGGAAATATGTTAGTTCACCCATCATACTTATTTTATATTCATCTTTCATTCTATCAGCGAAACGAGTACAAAGCTCAGGGTTAGTAGAACCAAATATAATGTCATCAACATATATTTGAACTAAAATGATATGACCTTTTATTTTTCTAAAAAACAAAGTTTTGTCAATCTTACCTCTCTCAAATTTTTCAAGGTGGAGATAAGTAGAAAGAGTGTCATACCATGCACGAGGAGCTTGCTTCAAGCCGTAAAGTGCCTTATCCAGCTTATAAACATAACCTGGACGCTTAGGATCTGAGAATCCTGGAGGTTGTTCCACATAAACTTCTTCATTCAGCTTTCCATTTAGAAACGCTGACTTAACATCCATTTGATGTACAGTGAAGTTTTTGTGTACAGCATATGCTAAGAAAAGACGAATAGATTCAAGTCTTGCTACTGGAGCAAAGGTTTCGTCATAATCTATACCTTCCTCTTGTCTGTATCCCTGAGCAACAAGACGAGCTTTGTTGCGAGTTACAGTACCATGTTCGTCCAACTTGTTTCGATAGACCCACTTAGTGCCTATCACTGTTTTGTCAGTTGGTCTCCGAACAAGTTTCCAAACTTTGTTTCTTTCGAATTCAGTCAGCTCTTCTTGCATAGCGCTGACCCAGTTTGGATCTCTGAGGGCATCATCTATTTTCTTTGGTACAGTTAGAGAAATAAAGTTAACAAATAGACAAATATTACCTGCACTTCTACGAGTCTGAATACCAGCGTTGGGATCACCAAGAATTTGATCGATTGGGTGATTTACAGTCCATCGCTGAGCCGGAGCATGCGTCGCTGACTCAGTCTGAACTGGAGAAACTGAAGATGAGGCTTCAGCTACTTCTGGATAATCAGCTAAGAGAGGAATTCTGCATTTGTCACTTCATTCACTGATTGCTGAGAAAAAGATGGAATTTCTGAGACATTTGGATCAACTGCGGGTATAGTGTTTATAGGAACAGCTGAGACCCAAGATGTTTCAGCTTCACTATTCTGCATATTGGGAATGATAGTAGGACCATCATTTTCAGTTGTATGAGCATGAGTAGTGGGAACATCTTCTGAATCACCAAGATGAGAAAACATCCATTGATTCAGTTCTTCTGTATCAGCGTTCGGTTTAGAGTTCGCTGAACGGGATTCGTCAAACGTGACGTGAATAGTTTCTTCTACAGTTTGTCTTCTTCGGTTGAAGACTCTGAAGGCTTTGGAAACTGAGGAGTATCCAAGAAAGATTCCATCATCAGCCTTAGGATCAAACTTTCCAAGGGCATCTCTGTTGTTCAGTATGAAACACTGACAACCAAAGATGTGAAGAAAGCTGATTGAAGGCTTTCTCCCATGAAAAAGTTCATAGGCTGCCTTTTTGAATCTTTTGACTATCAGCGACCTGTTTTGCGTAAAACAAGCCGTGTTGACAGCTTCTGCCCAAAACTGAGTAGGCAGGTGAGAATCGCTGAGCATTGAACGTGCAACTTCAATAATTGTTCTATTTCTTCTTTCAGCGACTCCGTTTTGTTGTGGTGTTCTCACTGACGAAAAGTTGTGAGAAATACCATTGCTTTCAAGGAAGGAATCAAGAGAACTGTTTTTGAATTCAGTTCCATGATCACTCCTTATTGAGCGAACAGTCATATTGTTCAGAATTTCCATCTTCCGAACAAAGGTGATGAGTTCTTCAGGGGTGTCACTCTTAGAACGGAGAAACATTACCCATGTGTAACGAGAGAATTCATCAACTATGACCAGCGTATATTTCTTTCCAGCGATGGATTGTTTGTTAACGGGGCCAAACAAATCCATATGGAGTAGTTGAAGAGGAGATGACACTGAGGAAACTTGCTTGGACTTAAAGCTTGCCTTGGTCTGCTTCCCTTTTTCACACGTTGAACATAAGGATTCTTTGGCGTATGAATGTTGAGGTAGACCAGTGACTAACTCTTTGGATGAAAGAGTATTCAGTGTCTTGAAGTTGAGATGTGAAAGCCTCTTGTGCCATAGCCAGTTGACATCAGAAGATGCCTTTGAGAAGAAACAGGAGTTCTCAGTGGTTGTTGAGTCCATGTTTATAACGTAAACATTTTCCAAACGATAACCGCTGAGAGCTATCTTCTCCTTTTTGTCAGAGACAAAGCAGGATTCCTTTGTGAAAATCACTTTGTTATCCATGTCGCAAAGCTGACTGATGCTCAGAAGATTATGCTTCAGCCCTTCAACATATGCGACTCTTCTGAAGGATGTTGTACCATTTGAAAGTACACCATACCCTCGGGTGTGTCCTTTTCCATTTCCACCGAAAGTCACAGAGGGACCCTTCTCTTCCTTGTATTCAGCGAGTAGGCTTTTCTTTCCAGTCATGTGTCTAGAGCATCCGCTATCGAGATACCAGATACCCTTCTTAACCTGCAATACAGAGGAAGATTAGTTTTGCTTGGGTACCCACTTCGTCATGTATACGTGTTTGTCAGTGGAAGAGGTTGGAATGGGTTCAGCAGTCTTCGCAGCATTTGAAGATTCAGCTTTGTCTTTCTTCACTTTGGTCAATTTCTTGACCTCAGCGGTAGGAGTCACCTTGACCTGACTTGCAACTGGTTTGGTCTTCTTGGGTGCTATCTTCACCTTAGCTATCTTATCAGCTTTGGTGGCTGTGGGACACTTACTTGCAATATGATCGGTAAGTCCACAGTGATAACATTTCCTATAACTAAAATTAGTTCTAGGACCACTTGAGTGCTGAGCTTTTAATTTGGAATTAGAAGTGCCAGCACCAAGTACACTATTGGTTTTTGAAATAGGACGAACATTCAGTTCTTCAGATTTCTTACCAAGGACATCTACTCTGAGTCTAGGAGTAGGTCGCTGAACTGATCCAGAGGTCTGATTTCTAGAACCAGATGAATGAATCACTAAGGCTTTGGAAGCATTCAGCTTAGGTACTAAAGTACCCTTCTGAGGATTTTGATAAATTACAATTCCTTTACCTTTATCTTTAGAGACAGAGGTAGGTTTTGAATAAACCATTTTCTCCTTGCCTTTTGAGGAGGTAGGAGTTTCCTCAGGGATTGGTGTAACCGACGAGGAGTACTGAGATGAAGAAGTGTCAGCTACTGAGGATACGAACGTTCCAAATTTAAGCATTGAACGTTCAGTGGTTGGTATTGGAGTATCATATTTATAACCCAAACCACGTTTATCACTCAGAGGAATCTGAGCCTTAATTATCTCAGTGATCTTTGTTGAAGAATTACACCATCCTTCAACAGTAGCTTGTTCAGCTTTTAAAGCAGCGATAGCTTCCGCTCGTTCGATTTTGACTAGCTGATTTAAATGGACTTGATCTTTAAAATCTTCTTCAAATTTAGAAAGCTTTTCTATTTGAAGGTGGCAATTTTTAAGCTTTTCAGCGAGATCAAGATTTTGGTTTTCAACCACAGCTTTGCCGTTCATGGCTTCGTATAAACTTCTAGTCAGTAGTTCGATTTTACGGAGACTATCAGCTTCATCAATATTTACAATATTGGTAAAGAAGGAAGGTGATACCTGAATGGCAGATGTTGAAGTGGAGGGAATGTCTGAACTTTCTTCCTCTTCTTCAATCTTGGCCATGAGACATTGATTTGCTTCATCATCTTCACAATCAGATGATGAGGCTTCTTCATCAGAAGCAGCCCAATCATAGTCAGCCATCAGGCCTTTTCCTTTCTTCTTAAAGCTTTTCAGCTTTGCATACTTCTCCTTCAGCTTTAAGTATTTGTCGTCTTTATTCCTTGGAACAAAGGATTTCTTTGAAAAAGCTGAAGGTCTCATGATTTTCTTTGACCTGCACTCGTTAGCGAAATGACCTGTCTTTTCGCAGTTAAAACAAGTAGCAGTAGCCTTATCAACAAAAGCTGATGACTTAGGCTTGTCAGCTATAGAAAGAGTTTTGTTCTTTCTAAACATTTTCTTCTTGGCGAATCTCCTGAACTTTTTAGTTAGGAGAGCCAAGGATTCATCATCTGAAGAATCAGAATCTGATGACCTTTCAGAGTTACTTTCTAACTCAGTGATAGTGACCACGGGTCGCTGAGTAGAGGGTTCCTCTGAGATTAAAGCAACAGGGGTGCTTTTGGAATCTTTTACAAGATTTTTCTTAAGATGGCTAGATTGCTCATGATTCAGCAATGTGCCATATAAGGTAGCAAGTGTCATTGATCTTAGATCTTTTGACAGCTTGAGACACATGGAATAATTGTCCCAGCTTTCAGGTAAACATTCTAAAAACTTTGTCAGAACTTCAAAGTTAGAATATTCCTTACCAACCGTTTTAAGATCTATAATTAAGCAATTAAAACGTTGATGTACTTCAGAGAGAGTTTCATTCTTACCAGAGATGAAACTTTCGTATTGTCTTACCAGGTTGATCTTTCTTGAATCCTGGACTTCAGACGTTCCTTCATACTGAACACATATTGTGTCCCACATGGCTTTTGAGGATTTCAGGTTCATGACGGAATGGTAGACTTCGTCAGGAAGGGCCATGGATAGTATGAATCTGGCTTTTGTATCTATAGCCACTTTCTTCTTGTCTTCATCGGTCCAATGATGGATTTCCTTTGGAATCAGCCTTTCTGGAATAGCAGCTCTAGTTGCAGTGGCTGGAACGGCAGGATCAATCGTTACAGGGATGTGTGGACCGTTTTCAAGATAGTAAGGTATAGTAGGGTCTACACCTTCTAAGAAGAGTGTCATCCTATTTTTCCATAAGTTGAAGTTGTCTCTGGAAAATCTAGGGGGTTTTGCAAGAGAACCATTGTCAATATAGTGAGTGTTTGTGTTTGAGTTGGCCATTTTCAGATAATAGCAAGGAAGAGAAATATCTTAGATTAGATCTTGTTTATGAGATTAAACAAATCTGCTCTGATACCACTTGTTGGTCCCGAAAGGCTTAAACAAGTTTGTAGAAGGGGGGGGGGGGGGGGGGGTTGAATACAAACACACTATTTTACTTTTCTAAATTGTTTATTGATAAATCATTAACAATTTACAGCTTGTTGCGGAAACAAGATTAAGGATAAACCTAAATCTAAACAAGTTGGAACACTAAGTTTTCTTGCACTAAGAAAGATATGGAAATTACTAATAAAATCCTATCTTGAGAGAGATTTGAACTTGTCCAGAGTTAGCAAGTTACTTCAAATGAAGTGAGTTCATCTCTTTATATACTGCATGCATTTAATGCAATTCAGTATACACTTTACACGTGTCATCAGCGGATTGGTTGCATGTCATTGACCTTTGTTTGACAACCTTAGTAGCCGCATGAATGAACAGTGTAGTATTAGAGTGGTTGTACGATTTCAGATTTTCGGAGGTTCTTTTCTGACATTTCGTACGGTGGCGTGCAAGGGAGGTTAAGACAAAAGTACTTTGTACGGAGGACTTCATGATCAGCTTTCGTTGATTCAGCGATTATCATTTACTATTCAGCGAATGATAAAGTTCAGCGATAGCTGAAGTCTTGTACTTGATACTTCACGTTGAGTGGACAAATCTGAGTCTTCGCTGATCCGCATCAGTTCATTAGGAGACTTGTCGCTGGTTCTTGAGCTTGATCTTCGACTTCAGCGTAGAACCTTTGTTGACGTGAATCTTGTCTTCAGGGATCATAAGTAAACAACTAACTTATCAGCGATCACCATAAGGACTGAACAGACTCAGCGATATGGTGAACAGTGTTCGCTGAATGTTTAATCTAAAAGTGCGAGAGTTCCTATCAGCAGTACTGTAAGATCTTAGTACTTATCAGCGATAGTGAAACTCTGATACATATTGTTTACTTACAATTTTCACTAAGTATTTAAGATAGGGTCATTATCAAATCACTGAGGGTTTGGATCAACATTATGAAATGCTACCAAAGTATTCTTTCATGCATCACTTAAGTCACGTATAAATCATTCCATACACTGAGCTATTTGCAACGAAATACGCTAACACAAATCTTTGAAAGAGAATTCACGCGACACCAAGGTTTCAGAATTTATCTCCTTTGGTCGCCTTATGGCATTAAATAGTATTTCTCAACAAAGCCCAAGTAGGACAAAATACCCAACATGACCCATAAATTTTTCACATAAGTAAATGGAGTATGCACATTGTGAAATTGTACTCACACGACACAAAACGTCGTAAAACAAAACTCCATGAAATTCAATGAGCTCAATGACCTCAAGTCAATAAAATGGCACCAAACATTTTTCTCTCAAAAGTCGAATTGCAATAAGCAAAATTATGACTAAAACGTCACAACTCCAAAAATCCCCTTCTTGTTGTAATACCATATAAACAACATTGTTTAACACACACACACATTAAACAAATTCCCCAAAATAGCTTTACATAGACATAATGGAATATAACTTTCCGTCCAAACTTTAACATATGTGGAGGAGATCCAATGTTAAAGTCATAAGTCGTAGTTACTTGCCCAACATCTTAAACGTCATACAATATGGATATCACTGTATCCTAAAGTAACGTTGGACAACAACAAAATAGAACAAGTTCCGACGGGGTTTGCAACTCCCGCAATAAACTAGTTTCATGTAGGTTTAAAAACCATGATTCAAAATCTTGTGTGTGCTAAACATTTCCCAAGACTTTGTAACACAATCCATATAAGGATTTGAAACATAAGAAATAATTGATGCAATTTATTTTAAAATAAATCTTGTGCATAATTTAATCGGCACTCAACGTCTCAACCCATACTCCTCCAAATCCCTCCGGTCCACTATTGTCATCCGGATGTTCAAACCTCTTAAGGCAGAGTTGGGAATTACATCGATTAACCTCACGGTTTTTCCTCGAATCAAAGTCGGTTCAATAAGTCTATGGTTCTAATCCAACCATCAATCTTGACCCGAAACGGTCCACTTAAAGCAAATATCATGCTTATTGTCACCCTAAGTGACTAATGCTAGAATCGTCCATCTATTCCAACGACTACTCGCTTAGAAACGTCTTCTCTACCCGAACGATCATCACATTAAAGTAGTTCAAGTATGCACATGTACTAGTAGATTCACCATGACACTGGCCAGGTGTCATTATGAACGTATCGCACATGATTATCCTTGCTACTCTCGCAGTGATTCCCGTTTCTAATAACTCTATCGACTTCAAAACACCCTATCTTAAAGTGCCTAATGGTGAATTTCACTCTCATTTACTTAAAAGAACGTTAGTTTGAGTCTAGATATCCACAATCAACACCTAATTCTCTCAAACTTATGCTCTGATACCAACTTGTAACACCCTCGAATTGGGAAAGAGCAACTAATTAAAAATTTCGATATTACATCCGAAACAATAGGATTTATTCCTATAATTCAATAGGTGAAATACCTCAAATTACAATCTATGGTTAACCTCAAACAATATCTAATTCAAGTCTTGTTACAAAGACTAAAACCACATCGGGTGTTACTTAACCCAAGTACAAATTGCTAATCCCAAAGATGAATGCGGAAAACTTCACTTAAGCTATTCGCTTCTCGAGCACTTTACTAGCACACGACCTCTCACACGTGTCACTAGAACTACTCCCAACCTGAGACATGTTGCACATGCCGACAAATAAAAAGGGTTAGGCTAACGCCTAGTTAGTTCAAGAGTTTATAGCATGATTTAATTAATCTTTTAAATGAAAGTTTGTAACATAGATTATGATTTCCAAAAGAGTTTATAAAAAGGATATAAACGACTCATTTTCCAACGCACCCAAATTTATTGAGAAAAGTTCCCAAAAGGCATAAAGCATTTTCTAAAATGAATTCCAATCCATACTCACTCAACACGTGAATAAATCTATATTATGCAAAACCTTCAAATACAGTTGACAACAAAATACTCAACCCGTAAATCATGGAAAACCATCCATTTAAATCTCATACTTCATTGAAAACATAATACGAACCAATACTCACGCGAACGTAAAATGTAATAAAGTCCAAATACCGTAAATACGGAAATGACCTGCTTCATTTAAACTTTAATATACATGGAGGGGAATCCAATATTAAAGTCATCCAATCGCAGTCAAATGTATAAGACCAACAATAATAATAAAACAGGGACTATATAAAATCCCAAGTAGGTTGGCCAACGACAGGGGGAGACCCGTATCCGTTGAGAGTGGATGAACACAAAAGTACGTCATTCAAACAATGTTAATGGTACGACACTTCACTGCATAAAAGCCCAAGTGTCTCATACGCCGCCTTACAAGTTACGCCCAAAGAGACAGCTGACCTTAACGTAATATTACTAAGAATACCTCCAAAGGCCCGACACAAGGGGGATACAACCATGGCATTGCCCCAACATGGCGGAGGTCATATTCGCCCACCGTGCTCAACCATGACTCAGCCCTCCTATCGTATCCTTGAAAGTAAAGGTCATATAACATGGGGCCCGGTCAAATCCCGCGACACCCAGTAGCCTATCAAATAAAGACTGACGCACGTGCCTATAGATCCAATGCAACACGGTCTATAATAACATGCCTATCCCGGAATGACTAACGCACCCAAGCATGTAAATATCAATAACGTGCAATAAAATGCAATATGGTGCAATATAAGCAAACCAATAAGACTCCGCATCGAGCCATTAAAACCGGACAAATGTCCCCAAGGCTTCCTCAAAGTCAAAACCCGAGCAAATTCTCAAAACCCATTAGACCCATAAATAATGGTCCTCAAAATATATACGTATCGACTCAAAACTTGTCACGGATTAAGAATAATGGATTTCCCATAATGGATTTATACTCTTATAACTCTCAAAATGACTCATGACACTAAAATGTGCATTTTCCCAAATGGTTTATAAAATCAAGTACACCAAAATGATTAACCATTAAATGAACTTCATTTTGAGCAATAAATCTTTTAAGAACATATTTATGATTTCTATACATCAAAATACCCAAAAATCCCAAATATGGGTGTTTTACAACATTTATGAAGATAAATACTTCAAAAGAGTTAGACTCATCAAACAATTGATAATTTCAAGTAAAACACACAACTATTTGGAAAATAACATTTTTGGCATGTACAAAGTTTTCACAAATCAACTTGAACTCACCTTGCTAGATTTAGGCTAAATCTAGATTTTCCCCAAACGTAAATTCCTTTGAATAAGCTTGAACCTTTGAGCCAAATCTTCCAAAAACCTAGATCCATAAGTTTCCAACCATCAATAACCTGATCCAACTATGCACAATCATTCCCCAAACATTTATCATCACAATCTCAACTTATACTAAAAACCTTAACTTCATAAATGAAGAGAATAGAAGATTACCTTAACCACAATGCGAATCCACCAACCAAACTACCTCTAGCATTACCAAATGAACCACAAACTCCTAATCTTCAAGGTGGAGTGAAAAGGGTTGGGTGAAACCCTAGAATCTTGATGAAGGAGATGAAGTGGAAGGTTTCTTGAATTGGTTAAGGTTTCCAACAATGGTGATGGTTTTGATTTGGGGAAGAAGATGAAGAAGAGAAGTGAGGGTTTGTGTTTTCTTGGAAGAAATCGGCCGAGAGAGGAAGAGAGAGACATGAGTTAGGGTTTTGGGAAGTGAATGAGGAAAGAGAGAGAGAAAATGTCTTAAAATACCCAAATTAACTCATCAGACAGGTCGCGGACGTCCGCATGATCCGCTGCGGACGTCCGGCCTCGGCCGAACTGTTGCCCTCTCAAAACCTCTATTGCTTCCGCGGATGGCACGCGGACTTCCGCGCATCGCGGACGTCCGACATGTGCCTCCGCGGACGTCCGTGACTCCAATTTTCGGGGTGTTACACTATATATCTAAAAAAAGTAATTGTTTTTCAAAGGTAAATTAATGATCTTTTGTCAAAAATGATATGACAATAGAACTGAAAAAATAGAGTTATTTATGTAGATATAAATCTCTTCCATGGTTATCTTTATGGAGAGCGTTAATTTTGTACCATGACAAACCAATCAATTCAATACCAATCGAACGAATTTAAATGATATCAACTAAATTGGTATCAATTAAGTTGGTTTGTACTACCGTACCAACTTCACAAACTTGGTTGGTATGTGGTATTGAAAATCATGTACCACGGTAAAATCATGGTGTTTACCTTCAAGGTTTATTCATTTCACTGATTTTGGGGAAAGATGTGTTCTTCGAAGATGGATTTCAATGGTTTAATTGGTGTTTTGATGTTTGGTTGGTGATAAAAACGATTTAGAACCTTGTTTCACCTAATTTAGTGGCATAAAAATTGATTTGGGAGAGTTTGGGGAGTTTTGGCAACAAGGATTTGAGGCTGAAAGTTGTGCAGGCCAGAATAGTGTTTGGCTCGACTTTGTGGCGACTTTGGTCGCGTGGAATTCGCCTCAAACATTGTTTGGGTGATTTTTCCAATTTTGACTTTTGGGTTAGGATCGAGACACCAATTAGGGGTTTGTCTTAAGGATTGTTAGGGATGGTTTTGGGGAATAATTAAGTGGTTTAACACCCTCATATGTCATGTAATTTAGATGTTTGGTTTGGACACTCGTAGCTTAAAGTGTGAGATTAAGCGTGGACGCCATGTGAGTTTTCCTAACTTACTTTTATTAACGTAAAAACTCTAAATACGTGTGATGTTTATTTACATGCATGTTTTACCATGGAATGAGGTATATTCGGTGTGTGTGGAAATTCATTTGGGGTCATGTGATGTCTTCATATGAGGGTGTGACCCATTTAGAATGCATGAATTCATTTCATGTGATTCGGTTGAGGGTTGGTGTGGGCCCTAACACGTTTTCACAGGTGTGTGTCACTCTAGCGTGTTCCATCTACATGTGTTGTATGTGTGCATGTTGTTTTAAAGGTGTGAACTGTTAATAAGTGTTTATAACTTATTTCGAATCGTAATTATGGCGTGATGTTTGTTACTCGAGGAAACTAGCTAGACCTCTTATCTAACCTCACTTTTATAAAACTGAAAACCATTTTCAGGTAAGCATGTGAAGGTAAGCGTGTGAGTGAGGGCTCCAGCAAAGGTAAATGGAAGATGTGAGTTTAATTCCTAGAGGATAGAGCGAAGTTTTGTAGCTTCTCGTTTAGACTTTCCAGATTAGGTTTATCTTCAAATTCTCAGTTGTGAAGTGGTTGTACTCCGCAAACTTAGAGATGCAATCGCATGGTATGTCTAGATGCATTTTGGAAAGTTTTTAAATCATGTTATGTTATGCTTGGTGTTGTGAGTGGGGTTGTTACAATTGGTATCAGAGTTTTCATTGAAGGGATTTAGGTGACCGGATGCGCCTAAACTTAAACAGTGGGAGTAGGGGACACAACTGAGAATAGTAAGGCTTTTAGGAGAGACCTTAATAGGGACATGATTAACAGGGTAGTGAGAATTGTCATGTAAGGTAAATACATAATTACATCTAGCCAATGTAATTATGAATTTATAGGTACATGTATGTGCTTATTTTGCCTTGTTATGTTCAAACTGTTGGATTAAGCTTTTGTTATCATGTGTTATTTTAGTAAGCAAGATATCTGGTCGATCGTTGAGGAGTAGGTCGGTGTCGTTTGTGGAGACAATTCCGGTTGAGGAGATTTTGGCGGATAGACCAGTAGACCCTCTGAGACAAACGACCACCCACGGAAGAGGAAGAGGTTTTCGGAGAAGGCGGGGAAGAGCACCCCGAAGAGCTACCACTCAGATTGATGAAGCCAATGTGAGAACCCGATGACGAAAGAATACTCATGTTACCCGTCGGGCAAGGAGTGTGAAGATTCGATTGAGCATGAGATATCTCAACAAGATAGCTTAGCGAGTGTGAGAAGAAGGGGTCAATCTAGAGGTCGTGATCGAGGCTGTTCTCAAGACTTTGTGACCCACGAGACGTTCGCTACCGACATGGGCAAACTACAAGAAACCTTGCAAGCCTTGTTGGCACACCAAGAGAAGTCGACATCGGGGAGCAACGAGAAGAATGGGAGTGGGGAGGGCATGTAGATGTCTAGCCCAACTATGATTGGAGTGGGCGGTCATTCCCAATTGACTCCGTTAGTGGAAAATGAATCAATGGTGGCTAAGGGAAGCAACTACAAGGCATTCTCCTCTTGTAAGCCTCCTACCTTCAAAGGAGAGTGTGATCCAATTGTGGCTTGGGAGTGGGTTAGAGAAATGGACATGGCTTTCGACACTTGCAAGTGTACCGTTGGGCCAAAGTAATGTTTGCCTTATCCATGTTGAAATCGGATGCAATTTATTGGCGGGATGCCGAATCGGGTGGAAAAGGATCGAAAGCGGCTAGGAGTATGACTTGGGAGACATTCGTCACTAGATTTAAGGCCCAATTTTGCCCTTTGGTGGCAGTCAAGAAGCTGGAAGAGGAGTTCTAGAAGTTAGAGCAAGGAGAGATTATCGTACATGAGCACACCTCCAAGTTTATGGAGAAATCTCGATTCGCCGAGTTGTATGTACCGATCGAGGAGTGTCGTGTAGAGAGGTAAATTTATGGGTTGGAAAGTAGTGATCGAGAGTTGGTTTCAACAAGGAATCCTACCACTTTCCTAGCGGCAATTAATGCGGCCGAACTCACGGAGAAAGAGAAGAACAACCTAGTATCCGAGAGGGGTGGAGACAACAGGAAGTGGGAAGGACCCGGTCATGATGCAAGGAGGCCTAGGGTTTTAGACCCGATTCACGAGTGGGGTTAAAGGTTGGGGAGAAGCCTTGTGGGAAATGCAATCGGGTACACCGTGGAGAATGCTCATTTGAGTCGGATGGATGCTACAAGTGTGGAAAGGTGGGGTACATGGCTCGAGATTGCCCCAACCCGGGGGCTTGCTATCATTACGACTCCCCGAGCCACATAAAGACGGATTTCCCACAATTGAAGAGAGGTTCTATGAGAAGCTAAGGGATGGAGTGAGTAAAAGTCTTATAGAAAGTTGGATTGTTTTGAAAGTTAACTAAAGCGGTGCCAAAATAACCAAAGCAACCTCCTAACAATGAAAAACTCATTTTCATAGAGGGGCACTAACTTCTTGTTAGTTTTCCTTATATATAGTCATAGGTTAAAATGAGAAATTCTAAGTGTGTGAGAAATAAATTAGTAATCATAGTCATTCATACGGTCAAGATTGAATTAGACTGGTCAAAAATTGCGGCTTTAACTGGTTTAAAAGTTACGGCTATTCCAAAAATAAAAGCATAGTTTCGTAACTTTTACAAATACGTGGGACGAGTTCATATGTGAACCTGTGTGATTCACATATGAACTCTATGTTCATATGTGAACCCACATAACTCATATATGAACTATTTTTAACTCATTTACATATGAACCTTTGTGATTTGTATATGAACTAATTAACTGATTCACATATGAATTAATTAAATTTAGGTTCATATGTGAATCAGTTGACCTAATTAATAAATTACATATGAACCTTTGTGATTTGTGTTAGTCCCAGATGGCTATAACAAGTATTGTAGAAGGGGGGGGGGTTGAATACAATACTCAAAATTTTCACAATTTCAATTCTATTATTGAAAATCTTTCAACAAGAATTACACATAGAAAACTTAAGACTGTTGCGGAAAAGAACTGATAAACTATTCTAACAATCTTACACAAAGTATACTAATAAAATAGCAGAGAACACTTAGAACAAAGCTATGAAGTTTTTAGCAATACGGAGATTTCTTGGACTGAGAGAAATCTTCCAGTTCACGTAGAATCTTAGAGCACACAGTAATCTTCAAGTATCTCAAGATGTAAGTCCTATCTTCTGCATGGAGAGGTCTTCCTTTTATAGTGAGGATGAGTGTACTGAGCATTAAATGCTTGGGACACTTGCCATCAGGAGATTGGCTAGAAGAAGTTGACTTCTAAAAAGATGGAATGATCCCATCACCTTTTTCTTGGTAATAGGTATAGAACCCATGCTGAAAGGACTTTTACTGAAGATGGATAAAAGACAAAAGGTCACTTTTATCTTCCAATGGATATTGTACCATGAGTAAATGATCTTCTTGATGTGGATTCCAAGACAATCATACCGATGATGTTTCACCGATACAATTGTCATTGGTCTTTGAAAACATCTGCAAGAAAACCAATTTCATAAAGATCCCACCGATTTAAGTATCCTCATCAGTGGGATGAGTTCCACCGATTCCTGAAGACCACATCGGTGGAAGATGTCCACCGAATAATGCAAGCATTATCGGTGGAGATGTTGACCACCGATTTGTGAGAACAAAATCGGTGGACATGTTGTTCACCGAATTGTGAGGACAACTTCGGTGAATAATGACTTGTTTGTTTGTTGAGAAGAGTCTTCTATTTTCCACAAGTAGAGAGTCTTCAAGCTTGGTTTCGGTTGATCTTCGACTTCACCGAACAGTTGCTATATTGTACAAGTCATATGAAGAACCAAACTAAAATATTCTAAGTAGGATAAATAGGGAAAACATTGGTGAGTCAATTTCAAATCTTTGGTGACCCAACAATCTCCCCTATTTGAATTTGAGCTCCATACTTAGAATATTGAAGAGTATATGAATAAAATTGCATTTTGACCCTTTTTACTCTTTTTGGGTTCTTTTCACATAGACCATTTTTTTTTGATCTATTTTGTCTTTTATGGATTTGTGTGTATATGATATTTACAAGTAAGAAAAAATAAAAAATGTATAGCTGTACAAATAAGTGAAAGAAAAAGGAAAGAAGTATAAACAATATGAACAGAAAGAATATTACTTGCATCTTTGGAGGGGCGAGTTGAAACTTGTATCTGGCTTGAGGATTCTTCATTTTGATTAGCAACCTGTTGATGTGTTGGAGAACTTTATCTTTCAGGCACTTTTGCTTTTCTTCAGATGTTCCAAATCTTCAAGTCATCCACTTACTTCAAAAGATTTCAGCCAAGTGAGTCTGTGGGTTTTGATAGGAGACACATCCATTATAGTGACAATCTTTGAGGAGGGTTGAGTTTGAGTGAATCAGCCTCAGGATGCTTTTGCCAATCTCTTGCATTTTCTCTTTCTCTTGGCATCTTCAGCACTTCCTGTTCAGCATCATCATCCTTTGTCTTTGTTTTGCTCCCCCTCAGTAGATCAGTCGGTTTTGTGTTTCTCCCCCTCAGTTAGATCCGCCCGGACTGATGTGCTCCCCCTTGACCGGTCCGCCCGATTTCCTCATTTTTCCGAGTTGGACGCTGAAAACGAGTACAGAGGGTTGGTGTTGATCGAGTTGGACGCTGATATTGCTTCCCCTCAGATGGTTTCTCCCCCTCAGCGTACGACGGAGAAGAAACACCACAAACAATTGGAAACACCGATTTTTTTTTGTTTTTGTGTGTGTGTGTGTGCTCATAACCACCGAATTTTCGGTGGTGTGGTCGGTGGTATGGTAAAAAAAAATTAATAATTTTTTTTGATTTTTGCTCATAACCACCGAATTTGGAGGCCAACCACCGAAATTTCGGTGGTGTGGTCGGTGGTATGGTTTTTTTTTGTTTTTTTTGAAAATTTATCATTCCCACCGAAATTTTGTAAGAGTTTGACAAAAAGTCGGTGGAATTTCTTGAAGAGGTTGGAGGAAATCTTCTGGCATCTTCAGAAGATTTTGGATAAAATCTGCTACGGCATCATGGAGAAAATCTTCAAGGTGAAGAAAAGATTGGAATTTCATCTTCCAATTTTTTTGATGACCCACAAAGATTGAGTTTGAGGATTTTTTGAGTAGAAGGATTTGGGATGGTATCTGTGGAAGAGTTTGTAGTATGTGGGTTTTGAGAAAAGGAGAGTTGGGTTGATGTCCAAGAGTGAAATATGATGGAAGAAAGAATGGGATGAGGAGATGACACATAGAAAGTTGGTTCTGGTGAGAGGTAGATTGGTGAGATGAGATCATGGTGATGACGTCATCAAGATGATGTCATCAACATAGATTTGGACAAGAATAAGATTACCTGAGGTTTCCTTGATGAATAGAGTGTTGTCAATTTTACCTCTGGAAAATCCATTCTCTAAGAGAAAGTTGGCAAGAGTGTCATACCAAGCACGTGGAGCTTGCTTGAGACCATAAAGAGCTTTGTCTAGTTCTGTACACATAGTCTGGATGAGCTGGGTCTTCAAAGCCAGGAGGTTGTTTCACATAGACTTCCTCTGCAAGTTCCCCATTGAGGAAGGCACTTTTGACATCCATTTGAAAGACTCTGAAATTTCGGTAGGCAGCATGAGCTAGAAAGATTCTTATTGCTTCAAGTCTTGCAACAGGGGCAAAAGTTTCATCATAATCAATGCCTTCTTCCTGTCGGTATCCTTGATTCACCAGTTTGGCCTTGTTTCTGAAGATCCATTTGGTTCCAATGATTGTCTTCTTTCGGGGTCTGGGAACCAATCTCCAAACTTTGTTTCTCTCAAATTGAGGAAGCTCTTCTTGCATGGCAGTGATCCAACAGGGATCTGTAAGAGCTTCATCAGTCTTCTTGGGTTTAAAAAGAGAGAGAAAATTCACATAGAGACAAATATTTCCAACTCCTCTATATGTTTGGACACCTGCTTGTTGATCACCAATGATTTGATCTATGGGGTGATCTTTGGTCCATTTGGTTGCAGGAGGTAAAGGTGGTGGAATATTTTGTGTTAGAGGTGATGATGGAGTGGGATCAGAGGTTCAGTGGGAAGGAGAGAGAGAGAGAGAGATTTTCGGTGGAGATGCTCTTTGATTTGGTGGTGGCTTTGGTGATGTCACGAAGTAGTTTACTATGATGATGGACAAAAAGGTTGTGGATGATAGAAAAAAGAAAATGGAGGTAAGGTTAATCGTTGGTAGAAGAGAGAAGAAGATGGATCGGCAGAGGGATAGTCGGCAGCAAAGAGAAGGGTTGTATTTAGGATTGGTGGAAGAAAAATATAGAAAAGAAGAGGTGGTGTTTGCATGGTTTGGGATTTCGGTGGAGATGGGTGTCATGGTGATTCGGTGGGTTTTCATGGTTAGGAGATAATAGGTGATGATGTCATGAGAGTAAAGAATTCTAAGGTTTTGTCAACTTTCACACTTGTCCACATAGATCCATCTGTCCAGCTCAAAATCTGCAATCACACAAAATTTATTTCCTAGGTACCCATTTGGTGGTGGGTCCTTTTGGGTTAGATGATGAGGGAAAAGAATTTATGTCACTCAGATCAATTCTTTCTTTCGGACAGTCTTTGGCAAAATGAGAAACATCACCACATATATAGCATTTTCTATAAAGAAATGCCTTTTTAGAACTTTGATATTTTTCCTTATTTTTGCTCAAAGATTTTGAAGAGGTAACAAATAATTGGGGTGCAGCACCTATAATTCCCTTTTCAAAATTTGGGAGGACAGAAATCTTTTCTTTTGAATTGGACATTTTGAGACTCACAGATCGGGGAAGAAAATCGGTAGGGGAAGTCACATAGGTATTTTTAGAAAAAATTGGAGGATTTCTTTTTAATAAAGAATCGGCACCCAGAGACTTTCCTTTTTCAGAGTTAGAAAATATATTGCTTGAGTTGGAGGAGGAGGATGCATCATCTAAAGTCAAGAATTTTTTAAATTCATGGATAGGTGTGGAAGAATCATTGGAATCTTGAGCCTTTTCCTTTGGAAAGGAAATATGATCTTTTTCCTTTAAAAACATTCCAAATTTTAAATCTTCAGATGAATCTGCAGAATTCATGGACATAGACCCAATAGAATTGGAATTGGAAGTTTCACAAGAAGTAGGTGAAGCACATGATGTGGAAGCATGAGATTTTGAAGATTTATCAGTTTCCATTTTTCCAAAGCATAGACCAGTTTTGTTATTACAGGAAATCTGATCTTGAAAAATCTTTTCCAGGTTTTTGGAAGAACTGGTCCATTTTCTCATGATTTCTTGTTCCTTTTGAAAACGTTTGAATATTTTGTTTTTCTCCTTGGAAAGAATAAAGTTGATGGATTTTAGATCTTCAAGCTCAGCCTTAACTTTTTCAAAGTTTTCCAGTTGAGAGTGACAAAACAGCAGTTGAGAGGAAAGAGATTTTATTTGAGCATTTGCCTTTTGCTTAGCAGTTTTAGCATCAAAAAGATCAATGGTTAAAGAATCAAATGCTTCAACCTTTTCATTATCAGAAAGAGATAGAAATGGATGTACCTGTGATGAGGAGGAGAGGCACTTAGCTGATACAAGAGCGGTTGAGGAGATGTGGCCTTCTGGATCATCCATGTCATTTATCTTAGCCATGAAACAGACATTTGCGATGTCATTCTCGCTTTCAGATGTGGGTTCATCTGCCAAATCATGAGTTTTAGCAGGCAGACCCTTTGCTTTTATGATAAGTCTTTCATTTCTTTCTTTTTCTCTCTTGTATTTTTCCTTATATCTTTCAGCCCGGTTTTGGGAATCATAGTTGGATTTTCCCGACTTTGAGGAGAATCGGCCTGAGGAAGCAGTTCTGGGTCTTTCAAGGTGTTTACTTTTGCACTCAGAAGCAAAATGACCCTTTTTACCACAGTTAAAACATTCCTCATTAGATTTGTCCAAAAAAGAGTGTTTGGAGAGAGAAAATGATGATTTTCTACCAGACTTAGATTTTCTAGAAAGGTGGTGAGATTTAGATTTAGAATACCCATCCAACATGGCCATTTCATCAGATAAATTATCAACTGAAGTTTCCTCACATTCATCCTTAGCATCACTAAGATATGCCTCCGAATGATCATTTAGATCTTCTTGACTATCATGGTCAGAGTCAGATGGGTAGGTGATTTTTGGAAAACACTTAGTCTTTTTGGAAGAGTCACTTAGGAGAGCTAGAAGAGAGCTCTTTATGTCTGTGATGACAGATTTCCTTTGCAGCTTAGTCTGCTCATAGTTGAAAAGAGTTCCATAAAGAGAAGTGAGAGGCATATGATCAAGATCCTTGGTTGTCTTTATACAAGTACAGATATTTTCCCAAAAAACAGGAAGACAGTCCATAAATTTGCATAGGACTTCCTCATTGTCACACACTCTACCTAACAGCTTTAAGTCATTGAGAAGACTGTTAAAGCGATTATAGTAGTTGGAGAGAGATTCTCCTTTCTCATAAGAAAAGAGTTCATATTTTCTAACAAGAGCAATCTTTCTGCTCTTTTTAACTTCATTTGTACCTTCGTACAAAACACACAGAGTGGACCACATTTCTTTGGCAGTAGAGAGATTTACCAGAGAGTGGTACACTTCATCAGGAAGAGAGAGAGCAATGATAGTTCTAACTTTAGAATCAAGAGACACAAGACGTTTTTCCTCATCAGTATATTTCTTAGGATTTTTAAGAATGTAACGACCATTAACAGCAGATTTTTCTTCATCAGAATCATCTTTGCCAACAACTTCCTTACCGGATTTCTTGGTTTCATAGCGACACCAAACTTTAGGGACTATGGGTCCCTCACTGAGAATGGTTGGATATCTACTATCCATTCCTTCCATGAAAAGCATCATCCGGCTTTTCCACAAAGAAAAGTTGTTGGAATTAAACTTGGGAGGTTTGGCTATAGAGCCGTTTTCAGAAAAGGTGTTTTGAGAAAAAGCTTCATTTTTGGAAGAAGAAGCAACCATTGCAGATCAAGTTTATGAACTAAACTTCCTGCTCTGATACCACTTGTTAGTCCCAGATGGCTATAACAAGTATTGTAGAAGGGGGGGTTGAATACAATACTCAAAATTTTCACAATTTTAATTCTATTATTGAAAATCTTTCAACAAGAATTACACATAGAAAACTTAAGACTGTTGCGGAAAAGAAAAGATAAACTATTCTAACAATCTTACACAAAGTATACTAACAAAATAGCAGAGAACACTTAGAACAAAGCTATGAAGTTTTTAGCAATACGGAGATTTCTTGGACTGAGAGAAATCTTCCAGTTCACGTAGAATCTTAGAGCACACGGTAATCTTCAAGTATCTCAAGATGTAAGTCCTATCTTCTGCATGGAGAGGTCTTCCTTTTATAGTGAGGATGAGTGTACTAAGCATTAAATGCTTGGGACACTTGCCATCAGGAGATTGGCTAGAAGAAGTTGACTTCTAAAAAGCTGGAATGATCCCATCACCTTTTTCTTGGTAATAGGTATAGAACCCATGCTGAAAGGACTTTTACTGAAGATGGATAAAAGACAAAAGGTCACTTTTATCTTCCAACGGATATTGTCCCATGAGTAAATGATCTTCTTGATGTGGATTCCAAGACAATCATACCGATGATGTTTCACCGATACAATTGTCATTGGTCTTTGAAAACATCTGCAAGAAAACCAATTTCACAAAGATCCCACCGATTTAAGTATCCTCATCAGTGGGATGAGTTCCACCGATTCCTGAAGACCACATCGGTAGAAGATGTCCACCGAATAATGCAAGCATTATCGGTGGAGATGTTGACCACCGATTTGTGAGAACAAAATCGGTGGACATGTTGTTCACCGAATTGTGAGGACAACTTCGGTGAATAATGACTTGTTTGTTTGTTGAGAAGAGTCTTCTATTTTCCACAAGTAGAGAGTCTTCAAGCTTGATTTCGGTTGATCTTCGACTTCACCGAACAGTTGCTATATTGTACAAGTCATATGAAGAACCAAACTAAAATATTCTAAGTAGGATAAATAGGGAAAACATTGGTGAGTCAATTTCAAATCTTTGGTGACCCAACAATTTGCATATGAACTAATTAACTGATTCTCATATGAACTAATTAACTAATTCACATTCGAACGTATAGTTCATATGTGAATCACACAGGTTCACATATAAACTCGTCCCGCGTATTTGTAAAAGTTATGAAACTACCCCTCTATATCTGCAGACCACACGAGGAATTATCTGACGCTTCATAGTCAAAGTCGCAAATGTTGACCAAATAAAGGGCTAGGATCACTTCTCTATTTCTCACACACTTAACATTTCTCATTTGAACCTCTCCAGATATATATATATAAATATATATATATATACCCACTATTTTGTAAACCTTTTTTCGTGTAAACTTTGGATTTGATAGGTTTTTTGATGAAATTGTTTATTTTGATGAAATTGTTTCGTATCATTCATTTTTTGATGAAATTGTTTCATATACTTGGATCAAACAAGTATACCCGTTTCTAAAAGGTTGAAACCAATCCTGATTTAACGTTTCTGTTTCATTGGTCCAAATCGAGTTTTGCTAATTCTAGGGACAGACGTATGAACCAACAGGGTCCTGTACACTTGTATCAACCGGTTTTGCAAATAAAATTTTAGTTATGGGAATAAAATGTGTACATGCTAAATTTTAAGAGTTGCTCCAAAATATTAGAACATAAAAGGGCCAATATCAAACAAAAATAAAAAAAGTATGAATCAACTAATAATTTTCAAAAATCTCTTAAAAGAGTGTTTTATCTAAAAAAATATCAGACAACTTTACAGATTTTAATCTGCCTTGAACATAAATCAGCTTAACATAAAATAAAAAAAAATTATGGATAGTTGGCTCGCTAAACTCTCACATAGTCACATGGCATGGCATCTTTATACTTGTATAAGACAAATTTATAGAAAGGTAGGTCTATTAGATTCCTCATACTTGAAATTGGCATCTCATGTGAGCTCCTTTCTTGAACTACACGAAGCATATCATATCATATCATATCATATCACAGCTAACTTTTCAATGGCATCATGACTTAATATTGTTAGGTCTAAATTTCTATCTTATTCTCATTCTCCTAAGATACCTTTCCTCTTAAAATACGACAAGAACTTTCACAACTTCCCATTGATGCTTCTATTCTCTAATCGGCTTTAAAAACCCACCATCCATCACCACTCCTCCATAACCTCCTCCTTCTCTTCAATCCAATCTCTAAGTTTAATTTATAAAAATCTAAAAAAAGATGGAGGGTTTAGAAGACGAAAGGCTTCTGAGTCTTGGGCTTGCGATCGTAATCGATTCTAGTCGAAAGATGAAAAGAAAGAGAAAAGAAGTCTTTAAAGCTTCTGAGATCATCAATGGCGTCTCCGAAGGAAAGATTTTGAGTCTTTTGGAAACGAGAGAGATGATGTTGAAGAAGGAGAGTAGAAGAAAAGGAGCGAACAAAAACGAAGAAGATGGAAAAGGGCTTCATTTAATCCATTTGTTACTAGTTTCAGCAACTTCTATTGAAGAAAACAAGATCGAATCCGCGGTTGAGAATCTTAAGGAGTTGTATCAAGACGTGTCGTTGAACGGCGATTCTGTTCAACGGGTGGCGGCTTATTTTGCGGATGGATTAACGGCGAGGCTTCTCACAAGAAGATCGCCGTTTCACGAGATGATAATGAAGGAACCGACAATGGAAGACGAGT
The DNA here is from genome assembly GCA_033807775.1 of Saussurea involucrata. Lineage (NCBI taxonomy): Eukaryota > Viridiplantae > Streptophyta > Magnoliopsida > Asterales > Asteraceae > Saussurea > Saussurea involucrata. The sequence continues at coordinate 48,169,236 of CM066317.1, read as the reverse complement.
TTCTAGCGTATATGGAACTCTATAAAATCTCGCCGTATTACCAATTCGCTCATTTCACCGCGAACCAAGCGATCATGGAAGCATTCGAACGCGAAGAAAAAGATAATAATCGGGCATTGCATGTAATTGACCTTGATATCACCTACGGTTTCCAGTGGCCTTCCCTGATGCAGTCGCTCTCAGATAAGGCCACTGCAGGAAACCGTGTGTCTCTTCTGATTACAGGGTTCGGCAGAACCCTGGAACATCTAGAAGAGACAAAGGCGAGGCTAGTCAGTTTCGCCAAAACCTTCCGAAACATAAACTTCGAGTTCCAAGGTAAGCTCAGAAGTTGTTCCGGATTGAGATCAATAACAAAAAAGAAGAATGAAACGATCGTTGTCAACTCAGTGTTTTACCTAAACTCGTTACGCAACTTCACACACATCTCCGAAACGTTGAAATCGATCCACATTCTAAACCCTTCGATCGTGGTTTTAGTCGAACAAGAAGGTGGTCGAAGCCCACGAACCTTTTTATCCAGATTCATGGAGTTTTTGCATTATTATGCAGCCATGTTCGATTCACTAGACGACTTTCTTCCACTTGATAGTTTCCAACGGCTACAGATCGAGAAAAACCATTTGGGAAAAGAGATCAAACGGCTAATGGACTTCGATGATGATGAATCGAATTCTCCGAAATATGAGAGGATGGAAACATGGAAAGGAAGGTTCGAAAATCATGGGTTTTGTGGGATGAATCTGAGTTCAAAATCGATAATTCAAGCAAAACTGTTGTTGAAGATCAGTAGCCATTATTGTCCGACTCAGTTTGGTGGTGAAAATGGAGGGTTTTGTGCGTTTGAAAGAGAAGAAGGGAATGCGATATCATTAGCTTGGCAAGATAAGTGTCTGATTACAGCATCTGCATGGGAATGTGCAGGAGGAAGAAGATGACCAACTAACCATGATTATAATTTTGTAAATTAATATTATATAATATATATATATATATGTAATAATATGTGTGTTGAGTGAGAATGTATGCATGTATGTTTACGACAACACATTGATTATGAAAGATATATTGATTTGATTTTGGGGCAAAAATCTTAAGCTTTCGTTCGGAACTAGACTGTAAGGGGTTGTTTGATTTTTTTTTCTTTTAATACTAAATTGTGTATTAGTAAACTGTTTATCTAAACTATATTATAATGTATTTGAGAAAAACTCTTAAAAACAAATTTTTATGCATAATGCACTGTTTATTGATGTATATTACTTAAAAATGCATAAATACAACTTCTTATAGCTACATATTTGAACTCATAACTAAGTAACGGATAAATATAATCAAATACATTATAAATATCTTATTTTAAATATAAATAATCTAAAATATTATTAAGATAATAATTGAATTGTAACACCTAATTGTTTTTTTCATAAAAAACATTGTATATTAAACGTGTTATCAATTAAACCTAAAATAAATTAAAAGTAGAAATTTAAATTAAACAAATTTATAAAAAAACATTATTATTTTCTCAAAACCATAAAAACTGTATAATAAAATTAAGAAAGACAAAATATAAAACGAACCATTAATATCGAGATGCTCGCGCTACATTGCGTGAGTACATTTCTAGTAGTTGTTAATTTGTTTAAAGTTATATTTTATTATTTCCACTGTCTAAATATAAATATATAAATTAGGGAAATTAATTAAAATACCCTAAGTTTGACCATCACTTACCAAAATACCACAAATCTCTCTCATCTTACAAAAATGCCCCAAAAATCCGCGATGGAGCCCGCGATCGCGGGCCCCAGGCCACGTGTCACCAAACTTTGCCCACTTTGCCCGCGTTGGTCCCTCAAGAATGCCCGCGGTCCAGATTTCCCCCCTCAAGAATGCCCGTGTTGGCAGTTTTGGTCCCTGCCCGCGTTTGACTTCCTTTGACCCCGCGATCGCGGGCTGACGTGGCACGAACTTTGGCCAAAAGTGCCCCGCGGAGCCCCTCAACTTTGGCCGCGGTGCACATTTGGCCCCTGCCCGCGATCGCAGCCCGCGATGGACCAAATTTTACAGTTTTGGTCCCTGGAAATTTACACTTTTGGTCCCTGTACTTAGACGAATCATGCATGCTTTTACTGTTTTTTTCCACAATTATTGTACTTTGAAGACCGATTTGTGGTTGAAATTCATTTGCATGTTTGAGATTTCATCCATAAATATCAGTAATATGCAATTCACAATTCACACTTGTTTATTGCTTTCTTTCTTGATTTCTCTCTTGCTTTCTTTCTTTGAATTGCTTTCTCTCTTGATTTCTCTTCTCTCATTTCATCCACAAATGTCATCGTCATCAAACCCTAAGTCTACTCCTGAAAAACTGCCACCTCAAATCGAGGTTGCCATAGCAAAAAAGGAAAAGAAGATAGATGAACTAACAGAAGAGTGGAAAAAAATGATGGACAGGAAGGCAGTCCATTTGAGAAAGGTCGAAGAGGAAGACAGGGAGATCAAAAGGATGAAAGGGGATATAAAAGCTCGGGAGGCTCGTGTTCGTCGAGAACAAGAAGCAATTCACCATATTCTGCAAGGCTTCGCAATTATTCAAGCGAAGGTAAACGAGAAGCAATCTTGGATTGATGAAACTAAATCAATTTTTAAGTAGGTGGTGGTTGTTTTAGTTGTTTTGTATTTTTTTTTTGTTTTGTATTTTTTTTTACTGTGTTGTTGTTTTGTATTTTTTTGTTGTTGTTAATTTCTCTGAAAAGTAGTTTTTAAGCCGCTGAACCACGGTTAGGTTGGATACATCATACAAGGTCAAGTCAGAGGTTACCTCATTCGGATAAACAAACATGGGGTTTTGTTTGTTAATGATGCTAGATTTTGGTAGCCTTACTCTATCCACGTGGGCCTACTCCTCTTGTAGAATATATGACAACCCTCAACTCATTTGCTAAAGTGTGTCCGGGTTGTGGTACACAATGGCCATACGTGGTTGCAAAAACAGAAGCCGTTGAAGAAGGGTCAGAAAGATTGAAGATGAAGAGCATGTTGGATGGAATACAAACTAGCTGTGTTATCAATGTTCATTTAAAAGCATATGTATGTGTGTATATATAATATGAATATATATATCATTTACAAACTAGCTGTGTTATCAATGTTCATTTAGAAGCATATGTATGTGTGTATATATATAATATGAATATATATATATATCATTTACAAACTAGCTGTGTTATCAATGTTCATTTAAAAGCATATGTATGTGTGTATATATAATATGAATATATATATCATTTACAAACTAGCTGTGTTATCAATGTTCATTTAGAAGCATATGTATGTGTGTATATATATAATATGAATATATATATATATATAGTGTTAGGTTCATTTGAGAAGTCTAAATATTTTGAGAAATAGAGAAGTGATCGTGACTCTTCGATTAAATGCGCTGATTTTGAACACGAAAGGGTATTTTGATAATTAGTCATCCCGTTTACAAAAAACACGGGCTGAGTTCATATATGAATCTGTGTGATTCACATATGAACTATACGTTCATATATGAACCTTTGTAATTCACATATGAACTCTTTATAACTAATTCATATATGAATCTTATGATTCATATATGAACCTTTGTGTTTCATATATGAAACTAATTAATTGTAGGTTCATATATGAATCAGTTGAACCAATTAACTGATTCATATATGAATCTTTGTATTCATATATGAACTTTTGTAATTTACATATAAATTTTTTTTAACTAATTCATATATGAACCTTTGTGTTCATATATGAACCTTAATGATTTATATATGAATTTTTTTAACTAATTCTCATATGAACAAATTAACTGATTCATATATGAATCACAAAGGTTCATATATGAATCACAAAGGTTCATATATGAATCACAAAGGTTCATATATGAATTAGTTAAAAATATTTTATATGTGAATTACAAAGGTTCATATATGAACACAAAGGTTCATATATGAATCACACAAATTCATATATGAACTTGTCCCGCGTATTTTTTACGAAACTACCCTAAATACCCCCGAGCGTCGTTTATTAATTAATGTGGACGCGCGCATTAATCAGGTGTAACGCGAATTTCTTGACCGTGGATTATTTAATCCAATGGATATGATCACTTCTCTATTTCTCAAAATATTTAGACTTCTCAATTGAACCCTTCCCTATATATATATATATATATATATTTTACAAATCAGCGTTCAGATCAACAGTATCATATGTGTTTGTTCCATATGGTTCAAGCTGTGACGGGCCCGGGGTGTGACTGACTGAATGTCTCCTTGGCACGGTTGAAGGGGCGGGATTTTGACACTATCCACGAGTGTGTCCTACGCATTGGCACCGAGTACATCTTCGTTGTATCGAACTTTCACCACGTGATGGACGTCGGTCGTTCTTTCTCGGTCTCCCGACTCTGTTCTTATCCATTAAAGGTGGATAGCATGGCGGAAGCGGGTCGGGTGGATACACCCATGCTGCAGGGGGTCCAACTGGGTTTATTACCTCCACGTATGTTTTCCGGTAATATTCGGACGTGAAGAAAGGTACAGCCAAGTCGCTGCAATCTGTACGACCCATATATCTTGCTGCAGCGATGGCATGGCCGCACGGTAACCCAGATTTATCCCATTCGCGACACGAACAAAAGTGGTCTTCCATATTCACAATCGCGTGAATATAGTCATCATACACCTCGTACTTCCCATACCCGATTGTTCTTACCGGCCATGTCGCTGCACGACGCGCCCTGTACAGAACGATATTCTCCGCCGTTGGTGTGAGTGCATTTTGCATCTCAGCTCTTTTTAGGCGTCGAATTTGGTACCACCCTTGTTGAAAGGCCCGAAAGTAGTCCATAATATTAACAATCGGACATCTACGCGCAAAACGGGAGAGTGCATTCACAGACTCTGCACTATTCGAGGTCAGAATGTCATACCGTTGTCCAGGAAAATGGGTCGCGGACCACCTCTCCGGTCCAACATCGTCAAAGACTTTGGTTTCTTCGTCGGCACTATATCGTAGCATATTCATGTACTTATTAAACTACCGATCCGTATATGCTCTGCATGTCGCCCAATAGACATCCTTGTAGGTGGTAATACGTTTGTCCTTGGATTTGGCGTTCATCTCCAAATGTCGACAGCATATGGCGTGAGGGGCGTTTGGGTACATGGCAGAGATTGTGGCGCTTATGGAAGGAGCCTTGTCAGACATAAACACCAACCCTTGCGGGTCTCCGATAGCTTGTCTCAACATGGACATAAACCAAGTCCACTCGTCCCCGGTTTCAGACTTGCCTACGCCGAAAGCTACTGGAACGATGGAGTTATCCCCGTCCATGGCAACCGCCAGGAACATCATACCCAAGTAACGGCCCTTTAAATGGGCTGCGTCTATTATCAGGACACGACGTAGATTTTCCAGAAATGTGCGGATCTGCAAAAACATAGGTGGTTTTCATTTGTAAATGTTATAGTTTATAATGTGTAAACATATGACGTGTTAAAATACGTACCGCGGGTCCAAGGGCCACGAAGCACATCTCAAACCGTCGACGTGAATCGGTCCGTAGATGCGTGACAGTACCAGGGTTCTGCAGCTGCAAATTATATAAATATGTCGGGAGTCGTTCATACGACTCCTCGAACGTGCCTCTCACCATAAACAGTGCATGGCATCGCGCACGCCAAGCTTGGTGGTAATCAATCGTGACGCCGAACTGTCGGTGAACATCGTGGACGATGTCCTTTGGACGCAATGACCTGCTAACATCAAGAAATTTGTTTTTCAGCATCGCACCCAAAGTCTTTTTGCCGGCTTGTTTGTGGTGGGGATTAAGTTGCGTCCTCGTACAAGTGTGTACGTCGTGCAACTTTTTAATCATTATCGCCCCTCCTTTGGGACCCGTGTGAATCGCGTACAACCTCCACTCACACTTTTCTCTGGCACATTCAACTACGTATCTGCTTTTGTCAGATTTCCGCGCGTGACTTTGGAAACCCTCTTCCAAGAACTTGAGTCCGATCTGACTTGCCAAGAGATCCTTCATCGAATATCTGACCTGCTTTTAACCTTTCACTGCGAATATAAGGTGTAGGTTCGTAGGTTTGTGTCTGGGTATGGGAGTCTGGAAGAATAGGGGGCATATCAAAAAAGTCATTTATCTGACTACAAGATTTTCTACTAGGGGTATATTCTTCGTGATCCTCATTATCGGTGTCTGATCTGTCTATTTCAGAATTACCCGTTCTAAAAACGTGGGTTTCGTCATCAGCAACTCCAGCAGTACGCCCTTCGTGTGGTTGTGGTGGTTGTTGTTGTTGAGAATCAGGCTGCTCTATTTGGAGGTCTTCGTCGTCGTCGTCGTCGTTGTCACCGTCAGATACGCCGGGATACACAAAAAATAATGGGGGCCTTTCTGAATCGACTGCAAAGTGCAGAAAAGTAGAGATATCCCCATCGTTGGATAAATCCACAAATGACCCATCGCCATTTTTAAACACTAACTTGCAAACAGCAAAAGAGTTGATTCCACATTTTTGCATGGCGTATGCAAGAAATTTCTGATAAGTATAGTTTACTGGTAATTTTACACCATGCTTAGATTTATAAGCAAAATTCCACTCATTGTTATCTTGCTCCCATTCACCATCAAAACAGAAATATAGCTTAGCTTTTGCAACAGATGAACTCATTTTTTCAGTAGTATCTCAAACACAAAATATTGCAGATAGAAATCAAGAAAGAAGTATGAAATCGGTGTGTGGATTATGGCTTGCATTTTACATCTATTTATCAATGAAACAACCAACATTGATGACAACCAATCTCTCATTTCATCCACAAACTGGTATTCCAAAAACACTGATTTAACATTGATTCAAACATGCAAATGAATTTCAACCACAAATCGGTCTTCAAAGTACAATAATTGTGGAAAAAAACAGTAAAAGCATGCAAAATTCGTTTAAGTACAGGGGCTGAAAGTGTAAATTTTCAGGGACCAAAAGTGTAAATTTCCAGGGACCAAAACTGTAAAATTTGGTCCATCGCGGGCTGCGATCGCGGGCAGGGGCCAAATGTGCACCGCGGCCAAAGTTAAGGGGCTCCGCGGGGCACTTTTGGCCAAAGTTCGTGCCACGTCAGCCCGCGATCGCGGGGGTCAAAGGAAGTCAAACGCGGGCAGGGACCAAAACTGCCAACACGGGCATTCTTGAGGGGGGAAATCTGGACCGCGGGCATTCTTGAGGGACCAACGCGGGCAAAGTGGTCAAAGTTTGGTGACACGTGGCCTGGGGCCCGCGATCGCGGGCTCCATCGCGGATTTTTGGGGCACTTTTGTAAGATGTGAGAGATTTGTGGCATTTTGGTAACTCGAAGTTGGACTTTTGGCATTTTAATTAATTTCCCTATAAATTACTATTCTATCTTTTACAATATATATTCATTTATAAAAGTAAATATCTACGTTTTTTGTTTAATCTTTTAATATAAGATAGAATACTTTAACAGTCCAACTCAAAGAATAAAACTTAAACAACATGAAATAAGCAACTCATCGAAACGGCTTCAAAATACTATCATAAACATACGAGTACATAACAAGGTTTGCGGAAACAACCTATTACACAGCTGAGATTTCTAAAGACTATGCTTGACATGCTAAATATAACAGCTTCCTTCTAGTCCAAAGCTTCACGCTCATGCTTTCTCTTTGCCCTTACTAGAGCCTTCTACTAAATGCTTACCTGAAAATGGTTTAGTTTTTGGAAATGCGAGGGTTAGACCATGAGGTCTAGTGAGCCCTCTCTAGTGGCAACAATTTCATTATCAAATATTTAAAGCATTTCACAACATTTATAAACAACTTTAACAAAGCTTTCATGTAACAACCACACATGTAAATGGCACACTGAAGTCAATCGGAAGTGACAACGTGTCAGTCTCATACTGCCTTACTGGGTCACTCCTCCCATGGCATAAACGGGACACCCCCCCGGTATGAGCACTAGCGAGCCACATCCCCCGACTTAGCCAATTCACATCTATCAACAATGTATGCATAAACTTTAAACTAACTTTCCAACACATCATCAAACAACATAGATAAACCATTTCGCATTTCTTCCTTACTTCTGAAATCACATTAAAACACGTATTTAGTTAGAAAAACTCACTTGTTGCATTTGATCGGATCTTTCTATCACTTTTGTCCTCCAAAGTAAATACCTGGAATGATTAATGCAACAACTAGCTTCCAATTCCCACTTCTTTGATTTCTTCCGATTTGGGTGCGATCGATGTTCACAAGAATCTCTCTCTGAGTTCTTTCAGCCTCCACACACACACACAAGAAATGAATTTAGGGTAAATGGAGGGTTCTTATACCTTTCACTAATTGCACAAAGGCCCTCTTTCTTTTATTTATTTTTAGGCCCTCCAACTTGAAATTTTCCCGAAATCTCTTTTATTTTTATCATCTTGGAAAATAAGGTTACGGTTATTACAACACCTCCCCCTCAAAAGAATTCCGTCCTTGGAATTCCATCATCGAATAAGTTGGGCATTTGGACCTCTTGCCCGCCTCTATCTCTCAAGTTGCTTCCAGTTCTTTGGTGATAACACTATGGTACTCCCACAAGGTTAAACTCATTGGTCCTCAACTCCTTGACTCTAAGGTCAATGATTGCCCTCGACCCTATGACGAAGGTCAACTATTCATCACTTGCATTTCTTGTAGAGTTATCGTCATTCCAACTTCCAACAATTGTTTTCTAAATAATAGAGGCGGAGACACATTATGAATTCCCCAAAGTCTCATCGAGCACAACCAGATCATATCCTATCCCTCCAAACTTTTACCTAATTTTCGACGGATCCAAAGAAAAATCGTGGACCGACTCCTCTTTTCCTTCGAACACTCCACCCCATTCTATGGGGACGTCTTCCGCATCAACTGCCCCCTTCTCAAACTCGAGGCTCAGAAGGCTTATACTTTTAAACCCAAACAACTTAACCCCACTCAATTACCCAAACCATTCTTGATGGAGAACATAGTCGTACCCAATACTTCAGAACCGCCCTCGGTGAGTCACAACTTTGCTATGTCGGGAAATCTTGTACAATATACTTGCAACCTCTCTGATCAACTATACCAGCTTAACAATACCATTTGTAACATCCCAGACCAGCCGTACCATATATTGTCCGCTTTGTCTATACTTGGACTTACGGTTTTAAAACGCGTTTAATCAAGGTTTTTGCATACAACTTTACTTCCTTAAAAGAAGGAACTTTGCGGAATTCCATGCCACAATAACGTGAATCTTTTACCAGAAAACAACCACTCAACTTGCCAACTTGGCACAAGGCCAACCTTGAACATCCCAATAAACTCACACCCAAGAGTTCCCTCATCGGATTACATGCAATTCTAGATTACTTCTCACAACCGACATACGTCTACGCAGATAGTACCTCCTTTCTCGAAACACATCGATTATAGCTCATCAATCAATTCATACGCTCCCACCACGTCGTCATCCCACACTTATACATAGCTAAAGGCAGAAAACCTCCACATTCCATCATCTAAACTATCCGCCAATCCACGCTGAACCAATCCTTAAGACACATTCAAACTCTCAATGCATCCCTCAACTGTCCAACCCTATGTGAAATAAATTCAAGTTCATTCACTCACAAGAATGAGTGACCATGTCCACGCATAACTTCTCCCATGGGCTTATCACTGAACGACAAACTCACTTGGAACCTTTTCTACGACAATATCACGCCTAAACCAACGGTCCTCCATTATGAGCACCATTTTCCACTACCTTTCCTAATACCTTCTCGATAACGTCATTCATGCCTTCAAAGAACGGCTCACCAGTAGGTGCGCGCTTTTGACCGATCACATGAGTTAGCCTTCTATGACCCTCGAACCGTAACATAAACAACTCCCATTTTCGTACTCCCACTAGGAGTTCAGGTACCCACTACTGACAATAATAGCTTGTAAACACTGCTTCACAATTTTGGTGTCACTTATCAAACTTCATAGTTCCCATTTACTCACTTATTCCGACATGTTATCTTCACCTCCTCATGTTAGCATGGATCAATGCCCACCAAACATTACTTACCCCCTTTTTCTAACCGCTCTAAATGTGCCAACAGCACATTTTCATTACTATACATAACCAACGGTCTCACCAAAGTTCTCACTTGCGGTATCCACCCAAGTCATCCCGAAATGACACCTGCCACATGAAGCAACCACACACTTCTTGTTCCCCAACGGGGCTTGGCCTACCCATGAGAATTCTTTGACATACGAGAAATAATTCAACATTCCCAATGATTTCGCATCTACCACAAAACATCATAAGCTAACCCACCCAACATCGTCATCAATCTTTCAATGATCGAAAATGAAACCATCCAACCAAAATCACATGGTTTCTCTTCTAGGTAACCACCATCTACCGTTCCACCCCTTTTCATTCTGAAAAGCTTTACCATAAACCAATTGAAAACCTTACATCTCAACAACATACTCAACATCTTGTATAACTCATCAGAAATCTCCGAACACGAACTTCCATCTAAGCTTATCCTCTATTAACAAGACATTACCACCCCAATGCCCTGTACGCCTGCTTTGGCAAAAGATGCCACTAATTTATCCACACAATCACCAGACATCAGCATCACACCACGAACAAGGTTCTCACGACCATTTGTAACATAATAATTCTTGTTTCCATACCCACCAATGTGTATTTGAACTAAGGCGGTCTCACGACTTTGTCTTTCTCGAATCCAGATGAACCACCAAATCACGATAGTTTAGTCTGCTCAAACAAATCTTCGTTCCTTATCCGTTCATTGCGATCTCCAAGAAGCCATTACAAACGACAAGACACGTTTCCTTTTAGATCGATATAATCAATGCATCCACATCGATCGCGCTAACTACCTCCTCCTTTTACAGACCGCCAAAACCTCGCAGAGAAACACTCATCAAAACAGCAATCTTTCACGATCATAACACCCACACAAGGTGGTCCACCATCATGCAAGTGTACATCTTTCCTGGATGACCCCCTACGTCTACACACACCAGGGTGATTTTCTCAACTTTCAACCTCCTGATCCAAGTCTTCAGCTTCAAACATCTTAAACAGTTGTTGACTTTAACATCAATAGACAACATGACGATGCTTCCAAAACCTTCCCGACAACAAGGGTTCCTAACGGGACCTACTTATTCCAACATATCATAATAAACTTTATACTCCTCCGTCCTCACTTGAAGACAATCAAGACTTACCTGGTGCGAGGTCAACATTACAAGACCACTCCCAATTTCTCAGGCTCATCGCCGACAATATTCATCAATGAATCTCAATGCTACATAAAACGAGTTACTAAAATAAATATATTGATGACTTCCAGTCCTTCCCTCGGGCACAACCGTCCCTCAACGACCGTATCTCAAGTTACCGAACAAGAGTACAAACTACCACCATACAACCAACACCAAAGTCCATCTCTGACCTTTCCACTATTCACCTCTCTTCCTTAACACAAATACCAAAATCACAAATCATCCGCCACCGGTTTGACCGACACATCTCCACTCTCGAAATTCTTCCTTATCTTAAAATGTAATAACCTCCACGACCTAGTGAGTTCATAGCCTTCATGCATGACGACACAATATTTTAAATCATTTCACACATTTGGACATTCAGAAAAAGTACTACACCTGGAAACAACTCGAGTACACATGACCCAACACTCTCATCACTTCAATGTCATGCACAACGATCTCGAGAATCGTTCGCACGCAACTTTTTAGTAAAACACAACCTTAACCATCCATAACGATGTCGTTACATCAGAAACAAATTGAATGAAACTTTTCCTAGAAAAGTTCTGAATGAAATCACTAACACGAAGTAAACCAGTCGGCTCCCACACTCATTATATGATATCAACATGTCAATACTCATTTTGATTATAAAAGCTTTGCGGTCAAACGCTTTAATGATTCTCGCAATGAAGATTTTCTCAACATGAAAAATTTGAGATATAATTCGCAAATCACTAAGTTCAAAAGTTTTATTGTGCAACGTAAATAGTTCTGTCTTTTCCTTTAAACACACGCTTGCACGCGTTGACTCATTTCCAAACAAGAAATTCGTTATTTATGCAATTACTTTTAGTCATGAAAAGCTCATGTAACACATATAAGGACACAATGCATGAAACTCAACTTGCAATTGACGGCTATTCACTCTAACAAGGTCAACCGTTGTACCTACACAACTTATCATTGGCACTCTACCTTTGACCAACGATCGCTCTCTCGTCCATGCAACAACTTGTTGTTCATGAGTTTCACAGCCTACCTGCTCAACCATCTCATACAGTTTTCATCTTGACCAATTACTTCACATTCTACCCCTACACGCATTTCACTCCAACACTGATATCTTCCCTTCATTGTTCCTACCACTAAAAAGCTTGACTAAAGAATCAGGGCTCCAATCCTCCACCCGCTCTTGAATTGAAGCTTTCAAGATCCCGATACCGTCCTTCCTTACCCTCACTAGAAACTAGGAGTTTTACTCTTAATCAATCGTTCATTCCTTTCAAACCCAAGACGTTCTTCCTCTAGACGCCTCATAACATTCCAAACAACACTTCTTCTAGAAGATATAAACATTATATCATGCGCGATCTCTCACGATACCTCAACCCTTTGCTATCATTGCAAGGTCAAAACTCACTACATACTACCACACCCATCGACCTTCTCAACAAGAGCAAATGAGCACACTCATGTACCTGTAAATTCGCGATTACATTGGCCAGATGTAATTCCAAATTTACCTTACATGACGGTCCTCGCTACTCTATCACTAGCGCACTTAAAGTGATCTTTCCTACAGCATCCTATATCTCAGTTATGCTCCTCCTCTACTTTACAGTTTAAGTTTAGGCCCATCCGGTCACTTAAATCCCTTAAACTATGGCTCTGATACCAACTGTAACAACCCAACTCAAAGAATAAAACTTAAACAACATGAATTAAGCAACTCGCTGAAACGGCTCCAAAATACTATCATAAACATATGAGTACAAAACAAGGTATGCGGAAACAACCTATTACACAACTGAGATTTCTAAAGACTATGCTTGACATGCTAAATATAACAGCTTCCTTCTAGTCCAAAGCTTCACGCTCGCGCTTTCTCTTTGCCCTTACTAGAGCCTTCTACTAAATGCTTACCTGAAAATGGTTTAGTTTTTGGGCGAGGGTTAGACCATGAGGTCTAGTGAGCCCCTTCTAGTGGCAACAGTTTCATCATCAAATATTTAAAACATTTCACAACATTTATAAACAACAACTTTAACAAAGCTTTCATGTAACAACCACACATGTAAATGGCACACTGAAGTCACTCGGAAGTGACGACGTGTCAGTCTCATACTGCCTTACTAGGTCACTCCTCCCATGGCATAAACGGGACACCCCCCTTGGTATGAGCACTGGCGGGCCACAGCCCCCGACATAGCCAATTCACTTCTATCAACAATGTATGCATACACTTTAAACTAACTTTCCATACACATCATCATACAACATAGATAAACCATTTTGCATTTCTTCCTTACTTCTGAAATCACATTAAAACACGTATTTAGTTAGAAAAACTCACCTGTTGTGTTTGATCGGATCTTTCTATCACTTTTGTCCTCCAAAGTAAATACCTGGAATGATTAATGCAACAAGTAGCTTCCAATTCCCACTTCTTTGATTTCTTCCGATTTAGGTGCGATCGATGTTCACAAGAATCTCTCTTTGAGTTCTTCTCGCCTCCACACACACACAAGAAATGAATTTAGGGTAAATGGAGGGTTCTTATACCTTTCACTAATTGTACAAAGGCCCTCTTTCTTTTATTTATTTTTAGGCCCTCCAACTTGAAATTTTCCCGAAAGCTCCTTTATTTTTACCATCTTGGAAAATAAGGTTACGGTTATTACAAATACATTTTGTATGTACCGGATGAATTATATTTGAAGCGATTAGTGAATAAATTCCGAAAGCAAATCACGTTGGCTCAACTTTTCGATTAAAAAGTTTGTAGTTAGTTTTGAGAGAATATAAATGAAATCAAAATTATTCTTTTATTTTGAGATACGTACAGTTTAGTTGACATGGACCTTTGTCAAAACAAAAGGTAAGTATAATTAAGTGAATGTATATATCAAAGAGGAAAATCATATTCAAGTTATTATCAAAACGTCCGTCAATATAATACATCCTTGTTAATTTCTTTTTTTATGAGCTTTAGGATTTTAAACTAACCAAACATTTATTACGGAAGCGGTTCTTATTATGTTAAATACGGCCTAAAAATTTTGAACAAAATTATTGGTTCGTGTATCCTTTAATTTGTGTTACTCGACATGCATATATATATATATATAGGGGTTAAATCATGTGAGAACCAAAATTAGGTTGAGAACCGTGAGAACCGATCTAAGCCGTCATTTGGTTTTGATCCTATGGTTTTGATTATATATATATATAATATAAGAGAATGAAGTTTTGATTTTTTGTTTTTTATCTTTTATCTTTATGGGCTCATACTATTTCCTTTTATGCATAATTAAATGGCAAATTGTATTTTAATAAACTGTACGTATTTCTTCAATTTTCTATTTCAAAAATCTGTTTTTAACAATCTTTTTTATTGAAAAAATTATAATACGTTTCATATTTTATTTATAAACTAGATAATATGTTATTAATACATTTACTTAAAAATGAATTTAGACTAAATCTATATGTATTTACTAGCTATTAAACTAAATTTAAGTTTAATTATTAAATTGTAATTTGGCGTCTGCCGACATATGAGCTATTGGATCCAAATTAGCATCATCCTAACCCTTATCTAGACTTTTGATGCTGTTAGAGCATCTCCAACAGGTTTATTATAATTTTTATAATATAGGAAATCAAAAGTTAAAATTTTTATATAGAGTTATAAAATCTCTAACAGCTTTGTTATTTTAGAGATTTTAACATAAATTATATTAATATAATATTCTTTAATTTATATTCCCAATACACTTTAAAAGAAAAACTTAATTTAAAATGATAAAAAAAATTATGTTATTGGTGGATTGAATAAAATAATTATTTCTCTCTCCTATTTAGAAATTATAGAGAATTCTTTATATTTAGAGATTTCTCCATGAATCTCTATTTTAACAAAGAAAATAGCAATGCTTGTTGGAGAAGATAATCAAACAAAAATCTATTTTTTTCTATTTTAGCAATGCTGTTGGAAATGATCTTATGAATTAAATTATAAATAAATATGTAGGTGCATTTAACTATTATTTTATAAATTTTCCCCTAGTGAAAATTTGTCACAGTAAAAATTGAATACAATAGTTTCTAAAAAGAAATAGAGTAGAATATTGAAAACAGAAACAAAAAAAAAAACGAAGGAAGTTATGATGATATTGATGGTGAAGGCATTGAGGAATATGCCATACGACGAGAATGCCAAGGATTAATTAAAGAACGGTAGGACCGATCTAATAAGTTGTTTATCAAATAACTAGGTTTGAACCATGTATTACATGGAGTAATTTAAAAAAAATTAAATCATGTCAAAGAACTTATCAACTATTATGAAAGATTAATTTAAAATGAATTGACGGAAAGCATAACAATTTGACTTTGAAAATATCATTAACTAACCATCTGTTGATAACTGATATTATGTAGTTCAATTAAAATTAAAGGAAATAATATAATCATGATTAAGAAAGTGTAAATAATTAAATAAACTATACTAAAATATTTGCATATTTATATTTTTGAAAAAGGTTCGAACTCATAATCCAAAAGTCAGTTGATAAGTGATATCTTTTTTTTTCAAGAAATTAAATCTCTTATGATAATTCTAAGGGGGTTTCGTTGACATAATGAAATTTGATAGAATTGTAATTCGTCGAAGGAATTCGACTTTGAAGTAAAAATTGATATGAAATTGCAAAAAGAAAATCACGACAATTTAGTGATTATTTGTATCAAATCTCATACTAATTTCAACAAATCCCATACTAATCACGATACATTAATTCGTATATATTTATGATATTTAATAATATAAATAAATAAAAAATTCAATATTGGGCTCATTTCGAAGGTATTGACGAAGCGATTACAATGGTATAATTTGTAAAAAATAGAAATGTTTTTAATGCATTTTAGTTCATATACGGTATTTATGTTTATATGATAAGAGTCTAAAATGAAAAATAAAAAAGTAAGGGATTAAAAGTAAACTACATACCTAATTATAAGGGTAGTAAATGTAACGTATAAACTAAAAAAATTGAATTAATGAGAGATTTAAGTAGTAGTGAACGTGGGTGTGCTAATTGAACTTATAATGTAAATTGCGTCCAGATACATGTTTAGGCGGGAAAATACTGAAGTCGGTTCACCAAAAGACGACACGTGGCATGCTAGTTACTTATTTATTATATGTATAGATGTGGTGTTAAACTTGCAAAGTTTTATAAAAAGTGTTTTGATTAACTTATAACGATGTTAAAACATAATAAACTGATAAGTTGTATTTTAGTATTTGACAAATTTTGCTTATACATGTAAAATGACCAAAAGTATATTCGTCCATATTATTCCGTTCTAAAATTAGCTTTACCATAATATAAACATTCACATAGTTGGTATATATTATATTCTATACGTATATATGAATCTAGGTTACGGTTATTTTGCAACCTAGTAAAATGTTACAATCCGTGTAACCTTCATCTAAACCGTCCATTGCATTTGAATTCTCATTGATTTCACTACAAAACAGGGGACCATTTCCGGTGGAATTATCCGCCGGAAAATCCCATTTTCGGCGGATTTTTCGGCAGATACGGCTGTCGGATCTCGGGGCACCGCAACAGTGACTTTCCGGCGGATAAGGGCCGCCGGAACATGAATATCGTGATTAGACTTTTTTAATTAAGAAAAATAATTAACGAATTGATTTTCGGCGGATTAATTCGTCGATTTTTTTTTATTTTCTTTTTTAGTTAAACGAATAAAATTATTCTCAGCGAACTGTCCGGTGAATTTGCGGAAGATATATCCGCCGAAAACATTATTTATATATTTTTAATTTATTTTTTATATTTATTTATAGATTTACTTATATATATTTTTTATTATTTTTGGCGGATATATCCGTCGCAAATCTGCCGAAAATAGATTATTTAGATTTTTTTTCTTTTCGGCGGACATATCTGCCGCAAATCCGCCGAAAATAACTGACCAGATTTTCATAAATCAGCTAAAAACTGCCAAAACCTGTTTTTTTCCATTCAAAAACTTGCTAAAAACTGTAAAAACTGCTTAATATCATAAATTAAAAACGCCTAATACATTGTTCCGGGCAAAACGACCAAATAGTTATTCCAAAAAAATTCAAATTGTTCCAAATTTGTTCCAATAACACCCAACACAATTAAAAAAGTTTCATTATCACTAATGAGGCGGACGCGGCGCATTCTGACTCAGAGTTCTGACCAAGTCGCACATCTCCTCATATTGTCTTCGAAATCTCTCTTCGTCCAAACAACGTCTCTCTTCCTTTGCCCGACGTATCTCTTCCTTTGCCCGACGTATCTCTTCCTATGCCCGACGTGCCTCCTCTCGCTCCTTCTACTCGTTGACTTGGGTCATTAAGTTCTCAACAATTTGCTAGAAAATAAAGAAGACATTAGAATATTTAATATGAATTGTAAATCAAATTGATAAACATCATTTAATGAAAAATATTGGTACACACCTGCTGGGAGGAAGATGACGCACCACCTGACGATGACTTACCCAAGATCGCATTGGGATCTGGATGGTACTCAAACCCATATGAACGGGCTTTCTTCGTTCCCCCGGACAGGTCATGCCACAACTGTGTATCAAGTGGTGGATGATTGGCAGGGTCCTCGCCGTACCTCCCTACGACGCATGTCCGATACCTATCGTGTGGTTTTTACAAAATTATACAAGTCAATTTCGATAGCATAACGGTTGTAAATGGGACGTTTCCATTTTTCTGTTATACAATTCTAATGTTTGCCCAACAAATGGCAAACCAAACTAGATAGATATATACAATAAGATAGATAGCAAACCAATTATAAAGCTTAAAGTTAAACAATAAAGTGCATGTCGTATATATAACAATCCTAACGTTTGCCCAACAAATGGCAACCCAAACTAGATACATAAGATAGCTACTTACCTAGGTATAACGTTTATAGTTAAACATAAACTATGTAGATATTCTAAAGTCTTGTTCAAAAAATACTTACCACAGACCGGCTACACCGAGATGTCACATACTCCCCGGATTCTGAAGACGAGCTATCCGTTCCCGACCACCGCTTCTTATGGGTATGGTCGAAGAACTCAATACCCGTTGGTGCCACGCCTTCTCTCGCTCTCGTATGCAAAGATTAAATAATACAAACATGGGCTAATTATAACATGTTAAGCATCAAACTAGTAACGCAATGGTTTAATTATAACATATTAAGGTCATACCAATCTTGCAGTTGTCTCCCCGAAAGAGATCGATCCATTGGTGTGCTTGGATATTTCTCCATCCACTTCTGTCAGCCGGTTCAAACGCGACACCACTGAAACCTCCTTCCAATGATCGTTGTTCAAACTATCGATCATTTCGTTCTACTGCGGCGGATTTACCCAGACAGAATTGAAGGGCCTCAACAAGTTCATATCTCTATACGGGTCGTTCTTGTCATAAGGATGACCACTCTCTCTGCACATTTTGATGGTTGTAGCTCGTGCAGTGGAAAGATTGTCGTTGTAGGCTTTCCCACACTTCCTCTCCCAGATTTGACAAATCCGAGAGTCTAACTCCGGATCCCAGGTGTAGTAGTTATGTACATGCATGTTTAGTTATTTTTAAGATTACGATAAAACTACCAACGATTTAGTTACTTAAATATACACTACGAACCTGGAAATGCTCAAACATTTGGTTCTTCGTCTCAAGAGGGACGTTGGACCAAGAGCGCCATGGCCCATTAAAGTAGAGCCGATTGATCTTCGTCGCGATTCGGTTCGCGTCCGAGCAATCCCAGCTACATAACGAATTGAATTAATATCGATACAAAGAACAATTAATTTCATCAATAAGTTAATAGAAATGAATTTACTCCATTGACATATCAGATCGTGGTGCAAGCCTCATCTTTGTCGACGGGACCTGCTCCGGAGCAGCACTTCCACGGCGGGCATTTCCATACTCCACCTCTGGTTGTGCCGACCCGCTACTGGACGCTCCGCCGGTAGCTCGGCTACTAGGAGTACCACCTCGTCCGGATCCTGGGGTACGCGACATTGTCTACAAAGCAACATTAGAAAACATACAACGGTAATTCAAGTATACAACACAATGTTAGATAAGTAAACATGGTCACAAATTAATAGATAACTTCGTAAATGTGACAAAATAGATAGCAAAACATGGACACAATTAGACAAATTTTACTAAGTCTAAGATTAACATAGTATTTATTCATTAGAGGAGTGATCAGACAAGTCAGGTTCTTTTTCGTCAGAGTCACTACCCTGGTCTTGGAACTCATCCTCTTCGTCACCACTCTCGTCAACATGCCAGAAATCGCGTCCGTCATTGGCAATTTTGATGCCCTCTCCAACCGTGTTAAGATGGATGGGTTCATCCAGGTCTCCATTTCCCACTGTGGGTGCAATTCTATCATCTTCTTGGAAAAACTGTTCCCCATCCACATTTTCATCTGTCGGTACTTCGAGTGTACTTGATGCTAAGTCATAGACCCCTCTAGGCTTTGTCTTCACAACAGATCACCAATCTTTTAATTCTTTCGATAGATATGACACATAATAGACTTGTTCATATTGTGATGCTAGGATAAAAGGGTCGTCTGAACGAAGTCTTGATCTGTGTTTGACGTCCACGAGATTATGCTTTGGGTGAACTCGGACCCCGTTAACTGTATCAAACCATGTGCATTTGAATACTGGGACAACACAACGACCGAGTGTCGAATGATATTCTATCTCTAGCACTTCATCCAACAACTCATAGTAGTCCACATCAAACTTCGAGTAACAAGAGCCTCTCACACAAACTCCACTATTATGTGTGATGCGATTCCTACCGTGAGTCTGAGTGTGGAACTTGTAACCATTTACAAAAAACTCGGGTGTCTCCAAGCCCAACGGAGAGGTCCTTGTGCCAAAACTTTCAGATGGTCGATTGAGGGGTCAGTCCGAGTCATAACCTATATTATAAAATATTTTGTCATTTGTATTATGATATTAAGTACATATAAATGATGATGAATAAAAGTTCATATGTATACTTACATAGTTCTCAAATCAAGCAGCAAAGTGGTCACCTCTACGTTTGTCGAGCCCCGCTTTATCAATATACGGCTCCGAAAGTCTAATCCAATCATTGAACATGGTGATGAAAGGAAAAACTTCTTGACAGTTAAGCAAGATGTATGTGTGAGCCTTGTGCATATCTCCATCATCCAGCTGACAATGTCTTCCGAACTTATCGTATAATGGACGATACGGGGTTTTAAATATGCTCAAGCGCTGGTCGAAAGACTCACATTCGAATGTCTATTTGATTCACGCTGCATGCGACTGGGTATTCGCGAGGCAACTCGTTATGGCTAACAGGGATTTCGTTGTAGCAAGGGTAGTGGGATGAGATGAAATTCCTAGTGAGCTGGGAATAGCGTTTACATATGAGTACGTATGCAAAATTGCTTTCTAGAACATAGGAGTATGTATGCTAGATTGCTTGGTGCTTAATACACTGTATTGTATGGTTGTTACTTGCTATTAGGGACTTATGCTAACTTTGATAGGTTGTTAAGCGAATGCACTATAGGTTGTATGCGGTAGGAACCGAATAGCCTTAGAATGTTGGATTTAGTTCTATTGCGCAGCTCTTGTTTGAGTCTAACCGTTGTAGGATAGAATCTTATATTCGAATGTCTATCTGGTTTCCACTGTATACGACTGTGCGTTTACGAGGCGACTCGTCAGGGTTAGTGGGGGTTCCGCCCTAGCAAGGGTAGTGGGGTATTATGATTATTCCTAGGGAGCTAGGAAGAGCGTGTACATATGCCGGTGCGGGCATATGTGTGTAGTTATCGGTAAGAAACTACTTGGACCCATCGGATGGAACTCGGAACGAGTGATGATAGGTGTGGAAGGTAGTAGTAGAGCTCCTACTATTGGAAACACAGGATCAATGCTCGAGTCGGGGAAAGTCATGAGGAATCCAAGGAGTGAGCGTGAGCGTTGTTAGTGTGAGTTATTATGTGCTAATAACTCGTTGTAATATCTATCCTGAATAGCCATCACAAGGAGGAACAACAATAGTGAACCTACTAGTACAGGTGTGTACTTGATTTGCTTGAGGAGATGATCGTTGGGGTAGTGATGAAGGTTCTAAACTAGTAGTCGTTGGAATAGAAGGACGATTCTAGTATTAATCCCTTGGAGTGACGATAAGGATGAGGTTTGTTTTAAGTAGGCCATTTCGGGTCAAGATGGATGTTTGTGCTAGAATCACAGGCTTATTGAGCCGACGTAGATTTGAGGATTTTTGACGTAATTTTCCAACTTGCCCTAAAAGGTTTAAATGTCCGGATGACGTTAGTGGACCGGAGAGATTTGGAGGAGTAGGAGTCGAGGCGTAGAATGCCGAATAAGTCATGCACAAAGTTTGATTTTGAAATAGATTGCATTAACAAATTCTTGAATTTCAAATCCTTTTATGGATGGTGTTTTGGAATTTTGGGAAATGTTCAGCACACACACAAGATTTTGAATTATGGTTTTGAAAGTGCATGAAATCGTTTTATCACGGTAGTTGCAAACTTTGTCTGAATTTGCTTTATTTTGCTATTTCCCCACGGTTCTTGCGGGCAAGATGATATCCGTGTTTTATGGTGTTTTAAATGTTGGGAAACTGACCACGGCTTGTGACTTTAACATTGGAACTCCTCCACATATGTTAGAGTTGAGACGGAAAGTTACATTCCACGATGTCTGTATAAAACTTTTTGAGTGATTTGGTTAAAATAAGATTTGTTTTACGGCATGTTGAGTCGTGTGGGTTAATTTCACGAGGTGCATATCTTAATTGTTTATGTGACCATTTGGGGAAATCTTGGAAATCAATTTAGAGAACCCCACCTTTTGAGATTTTATGAGGTTTTAGTCGATATTTTTCAAATGATGGGAACGGATTGGTTTCTATCTTTAAGTTTGAAACTTACGCGAGACAGTGGTGTTTTATCAAAAATATATTTGTGAACCGTTTCATCGTTTTGTATGACTAGCCGACGCGCGTAAAAATTTGTTGGTGAACCCTGTGCCACGACATTTTATGTTTAAAAAGAGAAGTTTTGTGGTCAAATGTCGTGGAACTGATTTTGAAATTATGTGCACACTTTTGTCGCACCCGGTGTAAGGTCGAGCGGTTACTTTAAATACATGTCATGAGTCAATTCATACTAGAACCGCGACGGTTCATTTTCAAAGAAATTATTTATTTCGCTTTACGTTTTGTGAGTAAACTAAGCTGCAATGAAATGATTTTCGACATGATTTTCATTTGTGGGACGAGCGTGTCCATTTTTGCGTAACTACCGACCTGCTAATAGTAGTTTTATTGCTTACGGTCTTTTTGAAATGAAAAATCTTGACGTTGAGAATATTTTGTAAATGATTTGTAAACCATTTGGGAAGTGCGCTTATAAGTGTTATGTGTCGTTTTGAGAATTGTAAGAGTGTGAGTCCTTTTGGAAAACTCTTTTGTTTAAACCCGTGTTGAGTTTTGGGGCCAGTGTTGATTTTAGAGTATTGCTTGCTTAAGCTTTATTTAAACGCGTTTTTGACCGACTTATGGGTCTAGCAAGCGTGGAGCATTTTGGTCGGTTTTGACTTTGAGATAGTCATGGGTCAATTGCACGGTTTTTAATGGCTCGATGTGAAGTTTTGTTGATGGGTTGTTTTGATGCACAGTTTTGCACTTATTGCACGTTGAGCATTTACGTGTTTGGGTGAGTGAGTCATTCCGGGATAGGCATGTTGTTGGTAGACTGTTTGCATTGGATCCTTGGTCACGTCGGTCAGTCGTTGGTAATGGTCGGTTGGGTATCTCGGGGTGGGACCCCGGTATTTATGTGTTATGACCTTGATTTTCCAGTAGGCACTGGGAGGATATAGCCTTGTGCACTTACCTGGGAGGTAGTTCCGATGTTCCGGGCCTTGAGACGTACCTGGGAGGTAGACACTAAGGTGTATCTTGATACGGTGTAACTAGGCTTCGTAGAGCGAGTGTGGAGGATAAGTAGACGGTGGAAGGTTGGATATTCCACGTGTATTGGTACTGTAGGCCGAATAGTATCGGTTAAGGGAATGATGCCCTTTGTAATTAAGAGCATAAATGTGCAGTAACCTTTTTGAGGTAAGTGGTATATTTAGGTGTCGACTTTTGGGCTTGAGGCCAAACACCTTTAGCGTAATCGGAGAATTGTGGCCGATTTTAAAATAATTATGGTGATGGTGGTAGTAACCCTGAAATGCTCACTTGTGATGAATGGTTATGGTGGAATGACCTTCGTGTGTGTTTATAAATCTGCTGATTTGATGATTCGGGTGAGATAAAATTTTAGGAGTCTATTAGAACTCGTGGAAGTTAATCGACAATTAATGGTAGCAATGATCGGACTCGAGTATCCTGTAGGGTATATTGGTGAGCAACTTTAGAATGGTTAGAGCTTGAAATTGAATCGGGATGTATGGATCGTCTAAGGTTGGGAGACAACCGAAGTCGTTTGGCTAAGAATTATTCAAGTCGTTGGAGTGTTCTTCCGATCATAAATGCGGTGTACTTGAAGGAGTTTTGTTGGTAAGAAAAGTATTCGAGAAATTTTTAGACGGTGTGAGAAATCTAAATTCCAGTTAGGGGTGTCGCCAAACGTATAGAGAAATTTAGATTCCAGTTAGTGAAAGTCCAGTGGCAACACCGAAAGGGTTCCGAGTGGACTTAGGAACCCGAGGCTGAGATGCGAGAGAACTATCCGGAGCTTTTTTTTGCGGACGTAGACTTCGAGGACGAAGTCTAATTCAAGCGGGGGAGAGTTGTAAAGCCCATGTCCCGGTATGGTTTATTTTACGCTCTTAAATTGTTTAATATCTTTTCTCTTAGCGTTGCTTTGCTAACGGGATTTAACGAGAAAGACCGAAAATGTTAAAGATGGGAAAACTTTAATCCATGTGCAAGGTATCGGAATGAGCAGGGACTAAAAATGCAATTTTGAGATTTCAATTGCATGGGATCGGCCCATGAGGACCGACCCCCTCCCTTTCTCGTTTTACTTGAGTCGCACACCAAGAAAACCACAAGAAAACCCTAGTACCTCTCCTCCTCTCGGTTTGCCGTCATCACCGAACCACCCTCCCAAGATCGCCGCCGCCGTGGTCATTCGCCGGAACTGCCGTCGTCGTTTTCTTGCCGGCGAAAGTAGAGTACAGCGGGTGAGAGAGAGAGTAGTGCGAGAGAGAGAGAGAGGAGCCGGCGTGGTTACTGCTGTGCCGTCCAAAATCGCCAGCGCCGCCGTCGTAGTTCTTGCCGGCGATAGTAAAGGACAGCGATAGAGAGAGAATGAGAGACAGCCGGCGACCGGGTAGAGGAGGGAACCGGGATTTCGTTGGGTGCTGCTGTGCCGTCTCGAGAGGTAAGAATCCTGTTCTTGTGCTTGCTTGTTCGTTGTCGTTAAATAGCCGCAGCCGTGGCTGCCGCCGACCACCACTGCCGGAGGTGGCAGTGGGTGGTGCTGAGATTAGTTCAGCCATGGCTACCTAGAACCGAACCTAAATAGATAAACCGTAACCCCAAATCGTGAAAACATTCAACCGTTTTTATAAATCGTCATTTTATGTGAAAACGTCGTTTCTGCCACTGTTTTAATTCGTTCATAACTTTTCCGTCGTAGCTCGGATTGAGGCGAATCCGGTGCCCACGGTTCACATTCTGTGCCGGGCACACTTTTCGTGTTTTAGCGGAAGTCCGGTTCGGCCTCTAGCTAGGCGTAATTTGGCTGTTTATACAGCAGGTCCGGATTTGTCAGTTCGTGTTCCGTTTTAAAAGTCACAGTTTCTGCCACTATTTTGGGAAAGACATAACGTTTTATAGGAATGTCATATTGGGGTGAAACCAGTGCCAAAATCTCCCATTTTGAGTCTAGTAAGTTTCTTATGTTTTGCGGAAAAACCAGTTCGGACCATAGCTAGTGTCAAACTGCTGTTTTGTACTGAAAGGTACTGTTTTTTGCTGTGCAGCAGATTGGTTTTGTAAAATCCATAATAAATTGTAGAAAAATCGTTAGGAGGTGTATAATATGTCCTTGGAACCCTAGCTTAGAGCACTTTCTGGTTATGTAATTTAATTGAGGATTTTCTGGGTTTATGGAGGTCGGAACAGGTCCCGAACAGACCTGTTTGGTTAGACCGGAAAGTCGTTTTAGTGACGATTTAAGGGTGCGTCGTGTTTTAGGGTCCGGGTCTCGTGTTAATACATTTTAACGATTGTTTAGGTGTTGGGAAGTGATCTTGGATTTGTGAAGCTTGAATTAATGTTTGTGAGCTAGGCGCGCTTACGAGGTGAGTTCTCTCACTATAACTAATGTCGGTTATTTTTACATTACGATTTGTACGTGTGTGGTAGTTTTAATTGTTTGTGATGCGGGACTAACTAGTGGGGTGTCTAGTCGGACCTTTATTGTTATGACTACGCGGGTGGCGTAGGAGTTCGGTGGGGCCGAGGTTTATATACGCGGGTGGCGTAGTAACTCGGTGGGGCCGAGGTTTATATACGCGGGTGGCGTGGTAACTCGGTGGGACCGAAGGTTGTATACGCGGGTGGCGTAGGAACTCGGGGGAGCCGGGTAATGCTTGCACGGTTATCGTGTGGTCGGGTGGACCAACTTATGCCTTTGGGTGGGATGGTGTAGGTATGCATGTTTATGATTTGTTCGTAGACTTGTATGCTGTTTATGTGCAATTATCTGTTTAGAGGTGGTGTGGGAATAACTGTGTTATTTATGGTGTCTGAATTCACTAAGCTTCGTGCTTACCCTTTCCCAATAAATTGTGGTTTCAGGTACGAGTGGCTCCAAGGCATGACGAGTACACACTGGCGCGTGGGAAGAGTTGATTACTTTTATGATTTTAATTTTAGACATTTATTCCGCTGTTTATTGTTCGTGAGAATATTAATTATGAGTTTGCAAATGAAATGATTGAATTATTAAATGAGTTTTTATTAATGAAATGTTACTTTAAAAATTTTAAATTCCTTGTAATTTTTGGGACGTTACAGTTTGTTTAGTAGTGTTTTCTAAAATGAATTTGCCTAATTTCGTTGAATTTCATCAAAATTCTACAAAATTGTCGATGCACATAACGGTTCATCCGATGTACAGTGGCGGAGACGTTGGCACCAGAAGGTGCATTGGCACCTCCTCATTTATTGATTTTTTTAAATATATTAATATTTAGGTAATATTGAACACTATTAGTTTTCAATTGGGTTGGACTTCATCTTACCAAACTCACAGACTGACCTTCCATTCAGCCACTAGTAGTTTACTCCCGCCTAACTCCTAAAGAGTATCGACCATGTTTTAATTTCAATGAAATAAGTCGCTTTCTACCTTTCTGCTTTCATAAAGAGTATCGACCATGAACCTCACCCCTCCCATGCCTGTCTATCGCCTGATTTAACTTTCTGCTAGAACCAGACTGCCGGCACCGGCTGATAACGCCACTTTTTGGCGTTATTTTCAGTTCTCAAACCAATGAGATTGGCTTGCGTTCAAGTAAAAAAGGCGTGTATTTTACGGTTTATTTAGTGATTTATACAGGTTCTCTAAAAGGCGGCATTCCTCGAGAAAAGAAGCAAAAAGAACCCAAAACAAGTCCAAACGAAACCTAACGGAAGCCCAAAAGCCAAGCCCAAGACCCGCGACCGAACCAGGACCCGAACCGCGAACCAGAAAACGACCCACGTAGCCAAATCCATACGCGCGACTTACAACGCGACTTGCAGGTCGCGTAACCCACTGTTTTGCGAAAATCAGTATTTTATTTCGGGTTTTAGGTCACTTTTCGATATCATTCAGAC
Source organism: Saussurea involucrata (assembly GCA_033807775.1). Classification (NCBI taxonomy): domain Eukaryota; kingdom Viridiplantae; phylum Streptophyta; class Magnoliopsida; order Asterales; family Asteraceae; genus Saussurea; species Saussurea involucrata. The sequence goes on along the minus strand of CM066317.1, from coordinate 48,141,829 downwards.
GGCAGACGATCGGGAGCAGCGGAGGGGCGATTCTGGGCGATTTTTCGGAGTCCTCGAAGCCACGTTAGAGAGCCGATCAAGGAGACATTCATCACAGAACGTAGAGACGAACACGAGAGGAGGGAGTTATCATCACTTTTATCACGATTTCATCTTTCACGATTAATCATGTTTACATACACTTTTGCATCGTTTTCTCTTGTGTTTGACTCCACCACCGACATGAACTAACCGGTTCGTGTTGGGGGTTGGAATGAATTCGGTTTGTAAGAATGTGACGAATTGAATTGAACTTTTATCAGTTTTTCCTAATTAATGAAGTATGTGATTTTGTTCTTAATGCTTTTGTGAATTTGGCCAATTTACAATTGACTTGTTGTTAGTAACTGAGTTCGGGAGAATTAATTGCTATTTAGAATTAGGAATTGCATACCTAAAGTCCGAAAGGTGATAGAGATATACCGAGTAAGATTTAGTCCCAATTAAACCGTTAGGTTGATGTCGAGAGATAAAATCTAGCCAATTTAAATTTAAATCGTGTACTTAATGTGTTTTGGAATCCATAGGTGAGATCGAGAGATTGAACTTATCCTTTTCAAAATAAAACCCGTTGTTGTTCGAAAGAGAACGACGGTGATCTTAAAAGATTTGGGAATCATTAAGGGGATTAACTGGTAACTGTTTTGAGTCAATTGTTTGCATGTGTAAAACCTGAGGATTTCCAACCCTCAACTTTTCTCTCTATCAAAGTTTCCAAAGTTGTTTCTGTTTTGTCTTGTGTTTGATTTGTTTACTTATTGCAATTAATTAGTTTAACACCAATCTCTCAATATCGACAGTTCAGTTAATAGAGCTTATAGTAATTGTGATACTTAGTTCCTAGTTCCCGTGGATTCGATACTCGTACTTACCGTACGTTATTACTTGATTCGATACCGTACACTTGCGGTTAGATTCTCGGGGTGTGAAAACCTCGTATCAAGTTTTTGGCGCCGTTGCCGGGGAACTAGTTGTAGCTAATAGCACTACCATCTATAAGCGTTATTAGATTGGACATTTTTATTTTCGTTATTTTATTTTATTCCTTTCAATTTCTGGATTGCTGAGCTTGTTTATTTTTTTTCTTCAGGTGCTAGTGGTTTATGCCAAAGGAAACCCGAGGGAAAGGAATCGAGCCGATCGATCCGGAAATAGAGAGAACTGCACGTCGCCTACGAAAAGAATCAAAAGCCAAGAAACAGTCAAATATGGGTGACGAGAGACCACCTCGCAACAATCCACCACCACCACCTCCGGAAAGGGTACCTATGCGGTCTTTTGCCAATCCAAATGTGGCAGCCGCACGTATAGGGAACCAACCTCCCACTACCGGGGCCAATTATTTCGAGATCAAGCCGAGTACCATAGTCATGGTACAACATAACCAATTTGGGGGATCACCGACTGAAGATCCCCATGCGCATCTACGAGCATTCGAACGAATCTGCAACACCTTCAAAATCAATGGGGTGAATGAAGATGCGATCAACCTAAGGCTATTCAGCTTCTCACTCAAGGGTAGAGCTGAAATTTGGATAGAGAGTTTGCCAGCAGATCTTATCACCACATGGGCCGACCTAAAATCCGCATTTCTTCAAAAATTCTTCCCACCGGGAAGAACCGCGCAGTTAATGGCCGACATTACACACTTTGCTCAATGGGAGCAAGAGACCCTTTATGAAGCATGGGAGAGGTATAAAGAGATGTTGAAGAAGTGCCCGCATCATGGATTACACGGTTGGGTCATCATCCAGACCTTCTTTGGAGGCCTTCACCCGCAGTTTAAAAATGATATCACTGCTGCAGCGGGTGGAGCCTTAATGGAGAAGACATATGAGGAAGCATGCGAGCTGATCGAGAACCTTGCTGAGCATAGTTTTTCCACTCCAAGATCATCTGTTAGAAGGGTTGCTAATATTCAAGAATCTGATGAGCTGAAGGAACTTAAAGCTCAACTAGCTTTTATCACCAACCATTTGAAGGGAGGCAATTCACAAGATCCCGAGCAAGTTCAATTCTTCCAAAACCGGAATCATCAGCCGAGGAACGACCCGTTCTCCAACACGTATAACGAAGGGTGGAAAAAGCACCCAAATTTCTCGTGGAGTCAACCCGGTCAATAGCCAGGTAATTTTTCTAACTCTTCAAATTCTTCCAATACTAATAATGCTTATCGTCCTCCAGGTTTCAACCAAAGGAACGAAGGACCATCCGGAGAGAAGAAGTCGGGCTTAGAATAAATGATGATGAAGTTCATGACAAAGATGGACAGCACGGTTGAAGGTCTAGCAAGCACGGTGAATACGGTCAAGGCAGCTACTGATCAGAACACCGCATCCATCAAGATCTTGGAGAGGCAAGTAGGGCAAATCGCTGAAGCCTTACAAAACCGACCACTTGGCACATTTCCAAGCATGGCTGAAAAGAGGAACCAAGAGAATTGTAATGCCATTTACCTAAGAAGTGGCAAGGAGCTGAATGGGGAACCCACACGGGAAGAGTCATCAAAGGAAACCGAGCAAGATTTTGAGATGGTAAATCTGGATGAGCTAGAGACCGATGAGAAGATTATGGATGAAGAGAACAAGAATAGCAAAGTGAAGGAGCAAGAGCAACCACCGGTCAAGCCGACACCTCAAAGAGTGCCTTATCCAAATAGACTTAAAGCAAACAAGGATGATGTTAATTTTTCTAAATTTATCGATGTATTTAAAAAGTTAACTATTAACATCCCTTTTGCAGATGCATTGGCACAAATGCCCTCATACATGAAGTTCATGAAGGAAATTTTATCCAAAAAGAGGGCGATCGATCACCAGGCCACCGTTGCACTCACTGAAGAGTGCAGCGCGATTTTTCAGAATAAGCTTCCCCCGAAGCTTAAAGATCCAAGGAGTTTCTCTATCCCTATTCAAATTGGGGATCTTTCTTTCAATAAAGTTTTATGTGATTTAGGGGCGAGTATTAATTTAATGCCTCTTTCTATTTTCAGGAAACTCGGATTGGGAGAAGTAAGCCCAACATACATGACGCTGAAGCTCGCGGATAGATCGATCAGATATCCTTACGGAGTGATGGAAGATGTGCTCGTCAAGGTCGGTAAGTTTTACTTTCTGGTAGACTTTGTAGTGATAGACATAGACGAGGACGAAGAGGTCCCGTTGATATTGGGACGATCATTCCTAGCCACGAGCCGAGCCTTAATTGATGTGGAGGAAGGAGAGGTAACCTTCAGAGTCGGTGGCGAGAGGGTGACTTTCAAGATGTTCGAGAAGACGAAAGGTCGGAGTGAAGAGGCATCCGGATCTGGTCATGGAAGGCCAATTGCGAGAGAATCCGCGGGGAATCGCAAGTGTGGGCGATTCGAGTCAGCGGATACCGAGCCGAGCTGAAACCACATAGTCGTGCCATGACTTTAAATAAGGCGCTGGGAGGGAGGCAACCCACCAAAGTTTGTTTCCTTTTATTATTTTTAGTTTGAGTGTGTTTTTATTTCCGAAAAAACCATAAAAATTGAAAAATTGAAAAATCAAAAATAGTTGGAACAGGGACATACGCGACTTGCCACGCGGTTTGCATACCGCGCAGCAAGCCGCGGGACCCTCTGTTTGTTTTCTGAAATAGTAGGTTACGTGGTTTGCCACGCGACTTGCAAGTCGCGGGCTAGACCGCGGGAGTCCCCTGTTGCTTCGTTTTTTGTTTTTCGTGCAGTTTTTGTTCCTATCTTGCTTGTGTTTTCTTTTTCTTTGCATGTTTCGTCCTTTGCTTTCATGTTCTTGTTTTTGTGTGCCCTCCTCCCCTATGTCTTCCATTCTGGCTCTTCAATCTTTGAGAGGATCCTACGCGTCTGCGCAAACAGGTACAATCTCAACTTTGTCTGTTTAACGAGTGGTGTATGATGTATAGTCTTTATTAGTTAAGCGAGATGCCACAAACCTAAGTTTCACTTAGGTTTGGGGTGCCTTATTTTTCATCATCTACACACTCAGCTTTTATCCCTGTGCAAACCTAGGTTTCACCGAGGTTTGGGGTTGTCTTTTATTTGGCAAACCTAGGCCACGGCCTAGGTTTGGGGTGCCCATTTAAGAAAGTTGGGTTTTCTTTTTGCTATGCTATGTTAATGCTTTACCCGTCCTTTGTGTAACTGAAATAACTGCACAATGATTGAGTCGCATCGCCTACAACTTTACTTGCACATTGGGGACAATGTGTGGGTAAGGTTTGGGGTTGCCCCATCGGGCCCAAATTATGCACGTAGATTTCCTGCACTTCTGAGTGTCTAGATCATAATAGCTAAATTTTTTCGTTTTGAATGATTGAGACCAACCATTGTGGGAAGAATCTTGTGATAGTGACGTGACCGTTAGGGAAAGACCGGGAAAGGACATGACTAGGGACATTAGTGGAGACCACCCGATAGTGAGTTTTGAGCCTAAAAGACGTTTTTCATTTCGAGGGATTTATACACTTAATTCACATACACTTTTTCGAATTCCTTGTCGTGAATGTAGAATGATCTCACTACATTATTGCATTGAGTAGCAAAGACGAACCTCGGGATATTGGGTAAGGGTATAGTAGACCATATCGTGTAGACCTTAAGATATGATTCCAGGCATTGTGTGTTTTGTTTTAAACCGTTTTAGCTATCGTTACCTTTTACCCTTCTGTGTGTATCCATAACCCCTTTGCAGCCACACACGCACCTTAATTCTCTCTAAACCCACCATTAAACCTTTAGCCAAAAGCCTTAGCCAACCCTTATCCGAAAGTGTGTCAATTAGAGGCAGTAATGAACTACGAGAGATAGAGCAGAAGAGAAGAGAACAGGCCAGTCATGAGAATAAAACGAGTCAATGTAACCCGAGAAATAGAAAAGAAATAGAAAAGAGGACCAATGAAGTCCCCCCAAAAAAAAAAGAGAATAAATACAGTACTTAGATAGCACTTAGAGCTGCATAATAAGTTAGTAAAAGTGACTCCAAGAGTGACAAATAGGGCCAAGCGATAGAAAGTGGAGGAGAAAGTTCATAATTGCGAATGATTGACACACCGAGGACCTTTGATCCTTTTACCCTTCGTTTCTAAGCCTTAACCTTAGCCTCGTTATAACCCTTGTAAATACCTGGATGATCTTTTGGAAAACGTTATTAGAGTCTACGAATACCTCTACTGATATTCCCTGTCTTGCTACTTGATTCCTTCTGGGATCAATCTTTTGGACACTTTTGCGTCTTTCGTGTTAGTTGTCATGAAATTATTGAGTATTCTTGTACATAACCTCCTTAAACATGACAACACGAGCGATAACCTAGGTTCGAGCGAAACGAGAGTATCCCGTGAGGTAGGGTCGAGGCGAAATGTTTTCCCTAGTATGTTCGGCCCTAGTTTAACCTTAATGTAATCGGAACAGTCACGAGTTCAACTCTCAATAGAAGGTCATAGATCGGACAAAAAAAGGATGAGGCGAGAGTGAGATAGATATTCACGGGTACGGGAAATCACCGTTGCATCACTTGGTACCGATTGGGAATCGTGCAATCATTATTATTTCACTGTGTGCTTTTATTCTATTTTTATCTCTAATTTGCTTGGGGACAAGCAACGCTCGGTTTGGGGTTGTTGATAACGCCACTTTTTGGCGTTATTTTCAGTTCTCAAACCAATGAGATTGGCTTGCGTTCAAGTAAAAAAAGGCGTGTATTTTACGGTTTACTTAGTGATTTATACAGGTTATCTAAAAGGCGGCATTCCTCGAGAAAAGAAGCAAAAAGAGCCCAAAACGAGTCCAAACGAAACCTAACGGAAGCCCAAAAGCCAAGCCCAAGACCCGCGACCGAACCAGGACCCGAACCTCGAACCAGAAAACGACCCACGTAGCCAAATCCATACGCGCGACTTACCACGCGACTTGCAAGTCGCGTGGCAAGTCGCGTAACCCACTGTTTCGCGAAAATCAGTATTTTATTTCGGGTTTTAGGTCACTTTTCGATATCATTCAGACGGCAGACGATCGGGAGTAGCGGAGGGGCGATTCTGGGCGATTTTTCGAAGTCCTCGAAGCCACGTTAGAGAGCCGATCAAGGAGACATTCATCACGGAACGTAGAGACGAACACAAGAGGAGGGAGTTATCATCACTTTTATCACGATTTCATCTTTCACGATTAATCATGTTTACATACACTTTTGCATCGTTTTCTCTTGTGTTTGACTCCACCACCGACATGAACTAACCGGTTCGTGTTGGGGGTTGGAATGAATTCGGTTTGTAAGCATGTGACGAATTGAATTGAACTTTTATCAGTTTTTCCTAATTAATGAAGTATGTGATTTTGTTCTTAATGCTTTTGTGAATTTGGCCAATTTACAATTGACTTGTTGTTAGTAACTGAGTTCGGGAGAATTAATTTTTATTTAGAATTAGGAATTGCATACCTAAAGTCCGAAAGGTGATAGAGATATACCGAGTAAGCTTTAGTCCCAATTAAACCGTTAGGTTGATGTCGAGAGATAAAATCTAGCCAATTTAAATTTAAATCGTGTACTTAATGTGTTTTGGAATCCATAGGTGAGATCGAGAGATTGAACTTATCCTTTTCAAAATAAAACCCGTTGTTGTTCGAAAGAAAACGACGGTGATCTTAAAAGATTTAGGAATCATTAAGGGGATTAACTGGTAACTGTTTTGAGTCAATTGTTTGCATGTGTAAAACCTGAGGATTTCCAACCCTCAACTTATCTCTCTATCAAAGTTTCCAAAGCTGTTTCTGTTTTGTCTTGTGTTTGATTTGTTTACTTATTGCAATTAATTAGTTTAACACCAATCTCTCAATATCGACAGTTCAGTTAATAGAGCTTATAGTAATTGTGATACTTAGTTCCTAGTTCCCGTGGATTCGATACTCGTACTTACCGTACGTTATTACTTGATTCGACACCGTACACTTGCGGTTAGATTCTCGGGGTGTGCAAACCTCGTATCACCGGCCAACATAATCCTGAACCATCGGTCCACCGCTGCTGTTTGCTGCTTTGTTGTCGCCGACTAGAACGGGAGAATTCCAGACCAATTACCATCTACCAGTCTCCAGTTCTCCACACCTGTTTGCTGTTTGTCTGCTTGCTGCTTTACCCTTTCTATCAAACCATCACCGGTTCTACTTTTGCAGGTTAAGGTACTTTTAGTTTAAAATTGTGAAGTAATCTGATCAGTTAAATGCTTATTGTTTTTTTTATCATTTCTCATAATGAGGAATACTTTATGAGTTTATCATTTATGTTGATTATGTATTTATGTTAGAACTTAGAACTTTTATGCTAAAATTTTAAATTTATATTGTTTTTACTTTTTCCTTGAAAGTTAAAACTTTAGTGTTAAAATTGGATGTACATTGTAATATTGTATGGTATATTTGTATATGGTGACTACTTGACTTAGTAGTTAGTTCCATTTATATTGTTGAGGTATTGATTAGTTTAATTTTTAACAGTAAATCATGGATAAATATTTAATAAAGAGAAAAACAAACCGGTGATTCGTCATCGATGACAGATAAGAATAATGTTGATAGTTGTAAACAAAGTAGTGTGGAAATCAATTTATCGAATCTTCCGAGCTGACCCTCGATTGCAGATTAGGAATTTGGATTACAATTCTAATATTTGCGATGAAGTTCGTAGAGCATATCTATTGAAAGGGCCTTGCGAACCTCGAAGCCATGGTTTTCCTTACAGCGCATTTGGGAAAAGATCACGAAGATTCAACCCTTCTTGGTTTGATGAATTTTCTACTTGGCTTGAGTATAGTGTCAATAAAGATACGGCTTACTGTTTATGCTGCTATCTTTTCAAACCAAGTGTCGGAGATCAAGCAGAGGGTGAGACTTTTGTTGGCGTAGGCTTTACAAATTGGGCAAAGAAAGAAAAACTAACAATTCACATTGGAGGTGTTAATAGTGCTCACAACCAAGCTTGGGGAAAGTGTGAAGCTTTGTTGAACAAAAAGCAACATATTGAATCTTTTATAATCAAACAGTCAGACCAAACTAAGAGGGATTATAAGTTACGTTTGATCGCATTGATTGCTTGCATTCGATTTCTTTGAAGACAAGGTATTTCTTTCCGAGGCCATGATGAATGTGAAGATTCCAATAATATGAGGAACTTTCTTAAGCTATTGAAGTTTCTGGGTGATCATATGAAAGCATCAAAGCTGTTACTCTTAAGAATGCTCCCGAAAATTTGAAGTTAACGTCACCGGATATCCAAAAGGACAATGTTAATGTTGTTGCAACAGAAACAACGGAACTTATTGTACGTGATCTTGGTGATGATTTTTTTGCGGTGCTCGTCGATGAATCTCACAACGTTTCAATCAAAGAACAAATGAGCGTTGTGTTGCACTATGTGGATATGAGAGAATGTATAATTGAGCGTTTTTTAAGCATCGAGCATCTTCCAAACACTATATTTATCTCACTTAAGACGACACTTTATAAATTGTTTTCACGACATGGATTAAAAATCTCTAAATTGCGTAGGAAAGGTTATGATGGGGCAAGTAATATGAAAGGCAACATTAGTGGGCTCAAGACACTAATTTTGAACGAAAATAAAAGTGCGTATTGTGTTCACTGTTTTGCTCATCAACTTCAACTTACTCTTGTAGTTGTCGCGAAAAAACATAGAAATATCGTTGATTTCTTTTTCTTAGTAAACAATATTGTGAATGTTGTTGGAGGTTCTTGTAAACGTCATGATATGCTTCGAGAACAACAAACTGCCAAAGTTTTTGAAGCACTTAATTCTGGTGAAATCGCAAGTGGTCAAGGCCTCAATAAAGAAACTTCTCTCACTAGAGCAGGTGAAATGCGTTTTGGTTCACATTATGGTACTTTGGTAGTTTGATTGCATTGTTTTCATCCATAGTAGATGTGCTTCAGATGGTAGAAGAAGATGGATTAACCTATGAACAAAAGTCAGAAGCTCGTCTGTAATCCACCTTGCACTCATTTGATTTTGTGTTTTTCCTACACTTTATGAAAATGATATTGGGGATCACTGACGAATTATCCCAAGCATTGCAAAAGAAAGAACAAGATATTGTAAATACAGTTAAATTGGTTGGAGTTTACAAGCAACGACTAATGGATTAGAGGGTTGAAAATGACAAGTGGGATTGTCTACTTAATCAAGTTACCTTGGTTTGTAAGAAACATGACATTGATGTTTGTAACATGGATGAAATGGTCTTACTTCCTGGAAGATCACGCCGAAAAGCTCCACAAATGAAAAACTTGCACTACTATCTTGTTGAGTTATTTTACACTGTCATCGATTGGCAGCTTATGGAATTGGTGAATCGATTTTCTGAGACTACAATCGATTTTCTTATTTCCATGGCATGCCTAAATCCAAGCGACTCTTTTTTAGCTTTTGACAAGAGCAAATTGAATCATCTTGCTCGTTTCTATCTGGATGATTTCACTGAAATGGAACTTTTGATACTTGATGATCAAGTAGAAACTTATATTATTGACATTAGGGCTACAGAAATGTTTTCTTAACCTAAAAGGGATCAGTGATCTTGCATAGAAAATGGCCGAAACAAAAATGGATAAAGTGTTCACTCTCGTGTTTTTGCTTATAAAATATTAATGATATTACTTTTTGCGACTACGACCTTTGAGAGGACGTTTTCAGCTATGAATATCGTGAAAATTAGGTTGCACAATAGAATAGGAGATCAATAGATGAATGATTTCTTGGTTGCTTATACTGATAAAGATCTTTTGACCGAGATTGATAATGAATATATAATAGATAAGTTCTAGAAAATGAAAACTCGTCGAGGTCATTGTTAAATATGTAAATGTCGAATATAATCAGTATAATATCGATACTTTTTCTATTTTCAAAATGTCAACTTTTATTTTTATTCTATATGGTGCACCCTTTGTATAAATTACTAGCTCCACCACTGCAGATGAAAGTGGTACTTTCATGAAACAATATGTATTCCATGACACTTAATGAAATATTATGCATTGCAGGTAAGATTATTGCATGAAACCAGTAATCATTGATGCAATTCAGTAATCAATCCAGTATCTACATGATGAATGTGCTAAATTAATGGTTTAGATGAGGATTTCACGGGGTTGTAACCTTTTACTAGGTTGCAAAATAACCACCCCTATGAATCTATAAACCAAATTCAATATCAAAAATGAATTCAAAATTAAGGTTTATGTAAATCATAATCTAGAACGCCGAAGGATGGTGTCTTGATGCAGAGACGATGGAAGAGATTAGAGCATCTATCATTTCTGATACATTGGAATTTCCCCTGAATCACCACTTAAGGTGTGAACATGGTGTCAAGATTTCACGATTCCACAAAATCCTTTTGTCTCACCGTCCATTGGCTCGATGCAGATCTGGAACGATGTAGAACACCACTCCATCGTCAGAGTTGTTAACCCCCCCCCCCCCCCCCACCACCACCACACTTCGCTGGAGTTGTTACCCCCCCCCCCCCCACCCTTCACCGAATATGTTAACCTCTTACGCCGGAGCTGTTACCCACACCCTTTGTTGGAGCTGTTACCCCCACTCTTCGTCGGAACTTGTAACACCCCAGGTTTTGAAAGGTATCTGTCTTTTATGTTAAATAAGAAAAATAGGATTTTGGATTGAATCCTAGATTTGATGGTCTTGTTGGATGGGGAATTCAAATACGAATCCAATGGGCCTTTCCGGAGCAAAAGCGGAGCTATAGCGAAGAAGTTATGACCAAAACAGTGATCGGGAAATAAATTGGGAAACCAGGGTCACGCGGACGTCCGCGTGATGCACGTGGACGTCCGCATGGTGTGGACGTCCGCGTGATGCACGTGGACGTCCGCATGGTGTGGAAGTCCGCGTATGCTTCTGCGGAAGCAACATAAATTTGGGTGGGTGCTCGTGGACGTCCGCATCGTGCTCGCAAACGTCCGCATCGCGTCTGATGAGCTTAAAACACGAATTTCACCCCCTAAACTTCATTTTCTTCATATCTCTCTCATTTCAACTCCAATTTTGGTGATTCGAGTTGCTATGGTTCTGTTTTTGAGAGCTCTTCAAGGATCTAGTAAGAGTTTGGAAGTTTATTGGCAGATTCAAGAGCATTTGGTGGTGGTAAGCTTCTCATTTCTCACTCCCAAACTCCATCTCTTCTCTCCCAAATCATTTCCTCTTCTTCCCTCACAAACCCTAACTGATTTTGGGGCTTTTTCTTGGAGATTAATGTGTTCCTTATCCACTTTATGCTAGTGGTTTCATTTATTGATGCAAGAGCAAGTTTCATCCACAACACTAGAGATTTTTGGGGTTTTCTAGGTTTTCATCAAAACCTAAGTGGTGAGTTCATCCTCCTAGATTATATACTTTCATATGAGTTATGAATGCTCCATTGATGGCTTCCTAGTTTGTATGCTTATCAAATCTTGGTTTGGATGATTTTGGGGAAGTTAGGTTAATATTGGGGTTTTGGTCAAAATGGAGATTTTTATATAAGATGTTTGGGGAATGGTTTAAAGTGGTTGAATATGAATATTCATGGTTAGAAACTTATGGATCTAGGTTTTGGAAGATTTGGACTTAAAAATTCGTGTTTCTTCAAAGGAGCTTACGTAGGGAAAAATCTAGATTTAGCCTAATCTAGCAAGGTGAGTTCAAGTTGCTTTGTGAAAACTTTGTACATGCCAAAATGTTATTTTTCCATGTGCTTATGTGTTTTACAAGAAAAATTATCAATGGTTGAATTACTTGGTGGGTTTTAACCTTTTAAAGTATTTATTGTTGTAAACATTGTAAAACATCTATAATTGGAATTTTTGGAAAATTGGTAGATAAATCATAAATGAAAATGTGTTGATGATTTATTTTGTAAATGGAGTCTATTTGTTATGAAAAATGCATTTTTACGTATATCTTGGAAATATGCATATAGTACGATATGAAACGATTTTGAAATGTAACGGTGTGAGTTCCTTGGAAAAGAGGGGTGTTCTAACCCAATGTCTTGTTGTGGGTTTTTCATGGATTTGAAATATTTATTGGCAAAAGTGTGTGTTGCTACATTTAATCTCACTTGATGACTTTTCATGAATTATCTTTTGAGTGAGTTGAGCTTATGGCTCGGTATTGGATTTTGTTAAGTCTTGAGGACAATTGTCTAGTTTTGATAGCTCAAAGTTGAGTTTTGATCATGGTTTATGTCATTGGAGAATTGCATGTTTTGAATGCACTGGTTTATTCTTTTGGGGTCGTGTAATGTTTTAGACCTTGTTAGCTATGGATCCATAGGCATTTGAGTTCCCAAGTCTCGCAGGCAAGAGATCGGGATTGATTGAGCTCAGTTTACGAGACGTTAGTTTCTCTTTTGTAGCACGGAATAGGCATCGGGTTCCATGATAAGTTAGGCGTGGCCCTACATGGTCGAGCGTCATCTCATGGGCAGTAAGGTGTAATTCCATATGTGCTTGGCACAGGATAGGCATCGGGTTCTATGATAAGTAAGGTGTGGACCTATATGGTCGGGCATCGTCTCATGGGCAGTAAGGTGTAATCCCAAATGTGTTGTTGTGGATTTGGAGTGACCCAATGTATAGACCTGGAGTAGTTGAAGTTAGGGGCTCCCTAGTCTCGCGGTCAATAGATCTGGAGCGATTGAGCTCAGTTTACGAGAGTAATCCACGTGTGTGTTTTATTGCATAGTAGGTGGCCCACTTTTGTGTTCCGTCACGTGCAATGTATACGGGCCTCCCCCGTCACCGAAAGGTGTTGTTTTGGGTATTTGTGTTTATCCATGTTTAAGGTGACGTATCATATTTATGTGAATTGTTTTCCACGTTACATGAGTTATGGGTTATGTTTCATCCATGTTTGGGGATTTTTGGAATATCGGAGATTTATTTATGAATTCAATCGCTTTGAGAATCGAATGCTATTTCACCTTTCACGTTGGTTTTGGGAATGAGTCCATTTTGGAAATCATTTTATATTAAAGCTTTCAGCACGGGATTTGTGTGAGTTGGAAAATAGGTGATTTGCATCTAAAGTAAATTTCTTTTGAACTCATGACTTAAATTGCATCCCTCACGATTTATGAATTTATATGGTCATGATAAAACTCTTCAACTCACTAGGCATTAGCGTAACCCTTTTTATTTGTCGGCATGTGCAACAGGCTCAGGTTGGGAGTAGCTTTAGCTACACTGTGAAGTGACGAGTGTTAGTAGAGTGCACGAGAGGTGATTTTGATTAGTGAAGCCTTCCGCATTTATTTGGGATTAGCAACTTGTGTTGTGTTAAGTAACGCCCGTTTAAGGTTATTAATTGGGGAATTTCTGATGTTTAAATTCCAAAGTATTTTCAGGGATGATCTGTAGAAATGATTTTATCTACTTTTGGTTGTTTTATTGAAATTTAAAGTTAGTTGCTCGTTCCAATTTTGAGGGTGTTACAGAACTGGTCGAATGTCGCTTCGTGAGGAAGGAGATGAATTGATCCCTCGTGAATTTGACATGATGAGAAGTTTATTAGGTTTAGGGTTAAAAGGGTAATTTGGTTTTCAAAGATGATAAATCGTTTCTGATAAGTTAGAATAAATGACTTATGAAAAACTCCTTTTCATTGGTGCCAAATCGGTATAAGCAGTTTTTTTCTCACATCTAAACACTAAAAACTACTTATTTCTGATAATGATTTTGTTTTTTTACAAACAAAAAAGGTTTTTTATATTGTAAGGCAAAATTTAAACATATGTAAAACAAATGTATTGTAAGACAAATATATAAATATATATAGTCGGGTTCAAACGAGAACAATACTGTAACACCCCGAATTTTGTCGGTAAACAAATCAACCTTATGTCATCTATTTATATTCCTAAACTTTTAGGACTTAGGCCCCACTTCCTCATGAGAGGACTTCTCGTTAGCTAAGGCTTTTATGAGCATGATAAGTATTATTATCTGAATTGTGGAAACTTAATTTTGGTACATATTTGACTCACGCTTTGGTTTCGAGCAAATTAGGATTTCGGGTATGTGCACGTCCGCTTAAGGCTTAGTCGGACGTTCGTGTCCATGCGGAGGTCCGCGTGCTTCCGTGGAAGCAGCAGAGGTCTGCGTGCTTTAGTGGAATCAGCAGAGGTTTTGGAGGGGTTTCAGAGGCATTGAGGTCGGACGTCCACATAAGTCTCAACCGGACATCTGCGATGTGTCTGACAAAAATTTTGAGTTTTTGCATTTAAGGCTTCCCCCCCCCCCTTCTCTCTCTCTCTCTCTCTCTCTCTCTCTCTCTCTGATTACCACTTTTCCCAAAATCGTTTTCTCACACACTTGAGGTGTGATTTTCACCTACAAACATCCCCTTCCATTTAATTTCTAGATCAAGCTCAGTTATGATCTTTGGTCCTTAGATCTAACCCTCACCTACCTCATAGTTCAAGCATTGAAGACTTTAGGCAAGCTTCAAGAGATTAAAGCTTCAAGACTCCATCTTCTACTCCTAGGGTTTTGTGCTAGCTTAAGGTTTTCTCTTTACAAACCCTTTGGCGAGTTTCTTTGTCTATCATTTTACATTAAATGCTCATGATTTTTGTGCAAACCATTGATTTGTTGAATAACTTGGGGTTTGACATAAAACTTGGGTTTTAGGATTTTGGTCAAAGGTGTGTTTTTATTCACTTATATTTACACAAATGTGTTGTATTTCAAATATTAATAGTCAAAATGGTGAAGTGAGGTTTCTGTCCTAAAATGGGTGCTTGGAGACTTTCTTGACTTATGTGGGTGTGTAACTATGGAAGAAACTCAAGTGGAGGATAATAAAGTTTATATGTATGCTTGTTAATACTTGAATAGCTTTATGGTAATACATGTGTGTAACGGAGTAATAACATGCTATGTCTCGTTGTAATTTCCTAAACTGGTATATGATCATATCTTGGGAGTTTTGGTGTCTATCTCCCTGTGTACGATGACTTAGACTTTATATATGGATTTTATGTTCATATGTGGTAGGCCAGTTGGGGCCACTAGCGAGTATACAATAAAGAACATCAAATTCCTTGAGGTGGAACTCGTCTAGATTGGGTAGGCAATAAAGTCTCGTAAGTCCTTGAGGTGTAAGTCGACAGAGTAGGCAATAAAGGAAATGTTTCGGGGTTTGAGGTTGTGATGTCTAAATAGCATGAGAACTAAAACTGGGACATGAGGTGTAACCCAATAACATCACGGGTGACTCAATTCACGTGATATTGTCACCTTAATGTAAACGGGTCTCCCCTGTATTACTAGGGATGTCTCTTGTAAGTTTATGTTCTGGTGTAGAACCTCGATTTCAAAGATGAGAATTTGGTATTTATACAACCAAAGCGGATTCGGTAACAATTAATTTGTGATATTATTATCTCACTAGTGAACTGTTTATTTTATAAGATCTCACTAGGCTTTTAGCCTAACACTTGTTGTGGTGTTCTCTGGTTCACATGTCCCACTAGCAGTTGAAAGTCGAACGGAATAAAAACCGGTTGGTGCGGCTAGGAGTACCTTAGGATTGGATACTTTCGGGCTTTTGTGGAAGAAAGATTTTTGGAGACACATTTATACCCCTATTAATCTCGTTTAAATCATGTCTAGATTAAGTAGGTTGTAATGTTTATGTCTCAATACATTTATTCTTCCAATTATACAAGCTCCCTTTTTGGCGGGTTATAGTTGTGATATTTATAAGTTTTATTTCTATCCATTTTCTGGATTTGTCCCCTTTCATTGTTGAAAAATTTAGGCTGTTACAAATACCTATTTAAAAGAACACGAAAACGAACAAAATCATTAGTGTTTTAATGCACGAAAAAAGGACTTTGGCCACAGCTTCAGGTTTGTGTGGCTTTTTTACACGTTAATGTAAAATCACTAATGATTTTGTTCATTCTCGTGTTCTTTTAAATAGTTATTGTTCTCGTTTGATAATCCCTTTATATACACTATCTTATAAAATATTTAGAAAATCTCTGAAATGTTAAAGAGAAGCTAAATAGAACACAATAGAATGGAGAGAATGAATCGTAATTCTCATAAATCATAAGCCCTTTATATAGGGATGATTTACAAGTAGAGAGCTACAAGATATTTCAATTCTAATCTATCTTTATCCTTATCTCTATTGTCATATCCTTTAGACGATGACACATTTATCCTACAACACTCCCCCTTGTGCCGAGTCAAAGGGGTGAAGGTGCACAATTATTGCCTCGCTAAAACCTTACGCCAAAATAAAAACCCAGTGGGAAAAAACAAAAATATGACGAAGGAAAGAGTACAACGCACTAGTTTCTTTGCAACACATAGACTTTTACTTTAGTCTAATTTTCTCTTAGATTCGTACATTAATCATGAGAGTTAAGAAAACATGATGGTATATAAACCGTTGCCTCACTAAAACGTTACACCAAGGAACAAAACCCAATGGGAAAAATAAAACCTTGGTTGAAGGAAAGAGCACAACATACCAATATTACATATATAGTAGACTCCCCCTTTTGTCTACCACTCCCCCTGATTCATGCATTAATCAAAGGAGGTTTAAAACATTTCCATTTTAATATTTTCTACATGTTTCCCAAATATGGTTTTATGTATAGATTTGGTAAACAAACATGTCACATTTTCCTCGCGTTTTATTCAGTTCACTTGAATCTTGAGGAGAATTGATTATATAAAAACTTAAGCAAAGTATGCTTTGTGTTATAACCCTTGATATATCTTACTTTCATTTCTTCGATACATGATGTATTATTTCCATATATGCAAGTTGTATAGTGGTTAAACTCAAAATTACCAGTTCCTCTTATATGTGTAATGATAGTCCTTAACCATATACACTCTTGAATAGTCTCATGGAGAGTAAGATTGATGATAATATAAGAACATAGCTATTAAGGGTTTGCTTAGTTTACTTCCAAGCAATCGGCATGTTCCATATGATAATTCCTTATCCAGTTTGGGAACAACCTTTATATGAGTCAAACATATACCTAATATCAGCAAATATATACCAAGGCATTGTTTGGTGTTTTCTATAAGCCAGTACTTTTGCCGCTCACAATCTAAGTAGGTATTGAAGTTTCATTATCAATCCATTTTTCTCCGTAGGGAAATTATAAGCCCACGTCAATGGTGCCAAAAGATTAATTTGAAACCATTCCAATGACGTTGCGTTGGCGCTGAGCTAAATCTAGCTGACAAGTTCAGTGAGAAGTACAATATACGGTCAAGTGTATTATGTTGAGTACAATAATGCGCCTATTGTACTTAGGTATGGAATTCCAGCTCCTAACACCTCTTCGTCCTCATCCTTTAGACGAAATTGATCTTTCCTTATATCCAACACTTTGACCGATCATGGGAGTGCTAATCGGATGCGCTTTGTCCATATTAGGTCGCCTGATCATTTTCTAGACATATGCAGATCGGTGGATTAATATTCCACAAACTCGGTGTCGTAGCTCAAGTATCTAGACAAACCCAAGTTTTCCCACGATCTTTCATCTCAAATTCAGATTTCAAGTAGCTTGTGTTTTCTCTTATTTCATCAAGAATGTCTATTATGTTCATAACATTGACATATAGAGCTACTATGAAAATCTGGGACTTGTTTTCTTATATAAATACACAAGGGCACAGTTCATCGTTCTTATTTATCGTTTCCCAATCAAGTATTCACTCAGGCGGGTATACCACATCCGCATAGATTGCTTTAATCTATAAAGTGAGTATTTCATATTTATTGTAATCGCATTTCATAGTTTAAAGTTACTTGATATTGGTATAATGCCATCAAGCACTTTTATATATCTCTGAATTTAGATCCCCATAGAGATATGTAGTAACTACATTGTTGAGCTACCACTTCCAGTCCTTCGGAAACTACTTGGCTAATTTAATTAGCAGAACGTTGTCCATCAACAGAGAGTAAGTCTTATTGTGGTCAATCCAGTGCGTTGTGAGAAACCTTGCGCCAAAGGAGAGCCTTATATACTATGACTTAATTATTCTCAGTACGCTTCCCTGACAAATGATTTATCTATGTCCTACAGGCTTTACACTTGGTCGGTTAGCACTACCGAATCAAATACCTGTTCATTTGTCAAATAATTATCCTGGATTGCTTCTTTTCATTTAGGCCAGTTTGCTCTTTGTTGACATTCTTCAACTGAGCATGGTTCGATGACATTGTGCTCTGTTATCTCATAAGCAACGGTATATGCAAATATATCATCATTGAGTATGTATGATCTGTCCATCGACTCATATTCATTTGAGATTTCTTTGATCTCTGGAATCAATATTAACTTCGGAGCGTCATCCTGTAATGATTCATAGACATAGATTTAATCAGAGATAATCTCATGTATTGATGATATATAGTTGTGCCTTACTCTTCTCTTCCTTTAGATGAGTATCTATTGAACCAAGTAGCTTCCCCCATTTCCTTTTGGGAGCTACAACCTCAACCACGCCTCCACCTTGTGTGATTGCAACGTACTTCCAACGACGTTGTGCCCTTGTTTGGGGACTTTTGACCTTGCGAGTATATTTGCAGCTCGTATATGTGATATTGTCAATCTAGATAATGTTAAACGTATCATGTATCGAGTCTGATTCGTTTGACTTCAACTTTACGTTGTGAAGTTTTTGGGGATCAAAATGAGACACAATTGAAATATTCAATGACACTTTCTGTCGTTCCCATGGAAAATCCTTTTTCCTGTCTCCCCCTAACGACAGGAAGGTTTTCTCATCAAAGTAACAACCCGCAAATCTAGCGGTAAAGGGACCATTCGTCAAGGGTTCTAATTAGCGGATAATTGTTGGGGATTCATATCCAACATTTGATGACTCGTCTTTAAGACCCATTTTGGTACGCTGTGGGGTGTAATTGGAACATATACAACACAACCAAACATACGTAAATGTAAAACATCAGGCTTAAATCCAGTTACCAACTGGTACGCACAAGATTGGTTGACTAGTTGTGGGTCTAAACACGAATAAGTAAAGTTGCGTGTAATATTGCATTACCCCATGCAGATGTGGATAAATTGGTGCGCATAACCAATGCCCTAGCTACCATCTATATTCTTTTGATGACAACTTTTATCATTTTACGAGACCATTTTATATATACACATGCGGTACAAATGCAATAATCATCAAATCCTTATGATGTAAATTCTCCAGCATTCTAAGTCATGTAGACTTGATGAGAAAAAATCAAGGTGGTGAGTCCTTATTGTATGAGTGCAACATTTCATGTGGACTATAATACGACACGTGTTCATTGTGTCAAAACCAGAACCATAAAGTACTTTAATGGCCCGCATTCTGGATGTTTATGTCTATAAATATCACCTTGTATTCGTTGTAAGAATGAAATATTTTTATATTATGTTCTTAGCTTTAGGATGGTCTCATTTATGATTTGGCTAAGGATCAGGGTATATAAAAGTACTAGGTATTAGAGAGGGCATGTTATGATGGTGGTGTTACTTCTTGTGCAATAGAAGTCAACAGTTACAATTTGGTTAATTCCCTCGTTTTATCTTTCACTTGAAAGAGGATGTATCTAAGTGTATTTTGCAATACATAGATCACTATGTCATGACCATGGTGTCCCACGTGGTCATGCCGAAACATATATGTTTCATTGTTCCAAAGTTCTTTATTGGTGACAAAATATGTGTAACAACCCAGAAATTTAATAAAATATAAGATTTAACATTTCAATCAAAAACGGTCCCAAAGTATACAATACATCTAAATTACTCTAAACTCGCAGCGGAAACTACCTTCACAACTGAGATACTACAAGAAGCTCGGCGGTACTCTACAAGTCTTCACTATCTCTCGCCCCTTTGCCACGACCCAACCTTCCAATATCATCAGATGCAACTCCATACACGGTTAATACCTGAAAATGGTTTTTATTTTTGAAAAGCGAGGGTTAGACCATAAGGTCTAGTGAATTCCCTCCTAAAAGCGTGACCACAAAACATTTTTAGAAACACGTTTCCTTGCAAACAGTACTTAACAAGTTTGAGCTCAAACAAGGGTATACACAGTGGTACGGACCAATAACACCTTACAAAGCCAGGCACGGCAACTCATCACCTTACAAAGCCAGGGACGGCAACTCATCACCTTACAAAGCCAGGGACGGCAACTCATCACCTTACAAAGCCAGGGACGGCAACTCGGGGGTCCTCCACTGTGTAACCCGACTCTATCCCAAGCATAAACACTTAGAACATGCTTTAAACTTACTCGAGGAATATCCTCCTTCCACATTACAAACTAACACTTTTCATGCATAAATAAACATAAGATTCATGATAAACAAGTAACTCATTTTCAGACATATCAATTCTTCGCATTTCATTTTAAAAGATAGAAATAATGCATAAGGGAACTCACCTGGTACTCGGCTAAAAGACACCCTACTCGAAGCTCACTTAATCGCCAAACGATCACCTGAATTGGGTTTAACAAATGAGGTATTAGACTCCCCATTATGTTCTAAAACATTCCCCATACTGTCCTAAGGCAATCCCCTAAACCAAACCTCGAACCCAAGCCCAAACGACCAACGAAGCAAAAACGAAAAAAACATGAAACAGAGCCTGGCGCCGATGCTGGCGCCGGTCCATCGGCGCCGCCATCGGCGCGGACCCCTGGACAGGTTTTTCCTGCACGAGATTTCTTCCCAAAACTCAAAGATTTCTCATCCCCAAACTTCCCCAAATCAGATCTAGCTCTCCCAAAACAATATTTCAGTCACAAAACCCAAAATGGATGAACAAAACTTATAAACCTCCATTGGAAAGGTGAACCATCACCAAGAGTTCTCAATCTCCTCAAGGGATTCATCAAACTCACCTTTCCAATTGGCTTTGTCTCAAAACACTTAAAGAAGAAGAGATTGAAATTAGAAACATACATCTAAGCCCCATTTTAGACACAATACTAAGAGATGAAGATGAAGGTATACCTTGGTAGCAAATTCCTTCAATCCCTCACTGAACCACCTTCTCCAAACCTTCCATTGTGGATTTCTTGAGCTCCTTCTCCCTTCTTGAACTCTCCAGCCGACATATGAGGACCAAATAGGGTTTTAGGAGAGTTTTTATCTTATCAAACTTCTCTCTTTCACACTCCAGCCACATAACTTTCAGGTTTTTACAAAAGAGCCCCAGAATTCTTATTTCTGCACTAAATGCCACAAGAGATGAAATATGGGATGTTACATCACCTCCCCCTTAACAGGATTCCGTCCCCGGAATCTCATCACTAAAAAGGTGCGGGTACCTTGCCCTCATAACGATCTCGGGTTCCCCTGGAGCCTCAAAATTTCTTAGGAAGATACAACTACATCTCTACCAAACTAACTTCTTTGTCTGTCCAATTCTCAACCATCCGGCCTCAAATGCTCGCACTGACTGCGAAGCTACACCCAAACTTCTTCCCAACCAACATTCCCCAAACATGGGTTAAGACATACCAAAAGCACTCCAGATTATCACCGAGTGCCTCTAAACAAATCAATAATTCCCAGTTCTTTCGAAAACTGCCACTACTCCATTACAATGCAGTCCAATTCAATCTCCTAATGAAACACACCACTCCAAGCCATGGGAATATTTTCCCATCCACTGTTCTCCCGACTTGAGATTGACAACGCTCAAACCTTCTAATCCAATCATCTTAGTTCCATTCACCTATCCATCCACTCCTGATCAGCATCGACGACGTACAGTATTCCTTGACATCGCCCCTAGGCCAACCACTACACTCTCGGGTCTGCAGCACGCCCAACCACACACTTGGAATCTCTTCGTTCAAACATACTACCCATCCGAAATACTCTCTTTAATAGAATACGACTCTACCCGAGTTAACACCGCAATAACCCGAATTTCTAAACGGAGGCTTATCACTCCTTTCGTCGACATTACACACTACTACTCTCATAACGTTACCGCATTCTCACCACCACATAACATTCATCAGAGGAAGAACGCCCTCCTACCAAAATAGCGTTCGCCTGGCACAATTGCGTTTCCTCAAAATCACCTATCACACGTGCTTAACAGTTACAAATCAACGATCCAAACTCCCAACAATCGCTAAACCATAATTCCATTCTATACACAATTATGTCCTTCGCTCAAATCCACCGAATGGTTCCACTAACTAGGAACTGTCCCCAACGTTCACTTGCCCTCCCACACGGAGGAGTGACCAAGCTCATTCTAACTATCTCCCTTAATCGGGCACTGATCAACACGCTCGTGTGAAACATTCTCCTTGACGATATCGCATCTAAACCCACGATCTCTCAACTAGAGCACCACATTCGGCCACCTGTTCTCATCCTAACTTGATACATTAAAGATCCCTCAAAAGAATGACTTACCCACAAGCACCAACTTTTAGACCAGCCGCATGAACTTGGCTTTCTCAACTCATTAACCAAGACATAAACAACAATCCCTTATCTTCTGCCTTAAAAGAACAGTTCTTCAACTATAGTCCGCCCAAACAACGTCTCATGACATCTTCTTACCGCGAGTCTGTCTATACTTGATCTTTCCTACTGTCAACATCTTCTCTCATGCTTACACAAACTTTCCTTCGCACACCGCTACAACCTAACAGAACAACTTCTCCATACTTATCAGTCAAGACCTTTAGCCAAGTTCTCATGAGGTCCTTAACACCAAGAACTACCAAGAGTTCCTAACTCTCCAACACCGCCGACCCGCTCATTCTAATTCATTACATCCACGAAATACTCCAACGCTCTTGCCTAAACTTCACGACGAAGCACTACAACTTAACGGGTACATTATCCTGCTCGACAATCAAGTGAAGCATGAAAACTCACCCAAAAATCCAATGGGATCGAAAAGGACAAGGGTTCTCTTGTCATCTCGTTACCAACCGCAACTTAATCCCTTGATCTCAACCTAGTGTTAAAGCATACCGCCCGCAAAACCACACACTTAAACCAGACATACTCATTACCTTTGACTATTCTAACATTACGGCAAATCAACATTACATCTATGACCTACACATTCCTTTGATTCCAAGTGCTACCACTTCCTCACGCTACCATCGCACCACACGACTACATTGCAATCGGGCTATCATGATTCCTTTACACACCCAAAGGATACTACTTCCTTCACGCCACCCATAACACAATTCCATTGGGAGTGAATCGCTTCCCTGACTTTGTCTTTCTCGGGTCTAGACGAACCACATGACAAGATCATCTAATCACAGCACACTCGCTTCGATTACACTAACCAACTCGTTCTTATTTGGCTTATCAAGCACCAGAGAAATTCACTTACGCTACCAAAATCTTTCACTCCTAAAACATTCACACAAGAAAACTCAACACGACAACATACTATAGTTACTTCTCCAATATCAGCCTCCTGATAACTATCCGACAGAACGGTCATTGATTTCAACATCGACAATCGACTTGCAATTGTCCAGATACCTTACGACAGACAAGGATTCCCGAAGGAATCTACTTCTCCTAACTGCTCGAACAGATTCTCGTTCCTCGTTAGCTCCTCATAATCTATCTCTGCTGTGCTCGACACCTTACACCTAAGCTAATCTTCCACAACCTCAATGGACATCCCAACCACACCGGTGATCTTCCGTTCTCCCAATGCCTTCACTAGGTATTCCTATTCCACACCATTTACACAACTCAACGACCTCATCCACCCACACCCAACGGGTTCACTCTCACGTTTCAATCTCCTGACAAAACCTCCACATTGATGGACTACGTGATGATTTCATTCTTTCCTGACCATCTAGGATTCCTAACATAACCCACTTCGTCCTACGCCTTATAACCAACTTATACCCCACCGTTCTCCCTCGAGGGACTAAACACAAGATCTTTCTTAGCAAGATCTAATTATCAACCCATTTCAGTACTCCAACACGAAACCGAAAACATTACATTAGGTAACGTAACGCTACGGATTACTATTCCACCAACAGAAACACTTTGGCCATTTCAACTTTACCGCGATTAAAACTATTCTCACATATCCCGACAATAGTTCAAACTACACTCATACCAACATTCCAGATTCACTGCCCAAGACTCCAGGTATTCACCCACTTACTCTAACGGAACACCATGGTCCTAACTTGACCACATCTCATACAACTAGCAATTTAACTCCCAAAGCCCTTTCCTTGGCTTAAATCGTAACATCCTCCCCCCGACCTAGCGAGTTCATAGCCTTCATGCATACTGACACAACGATTGAAATCGTTTTGAACACTTTTTTTTAAAAAAAAAAAAATACAGTAGACACAAAATCATAACACAAGATTGAGTATGTATGAACCAACACCACACAAGACGATTAGTAAAAACACAACGATCGCAAGGATCGCTCACAGGCACTCTTACGATACTTCGTACCCTTGTCTATCCAACTCGATGCCGACACAACGGTCATCTCCAATGAAACCTTTTCCAATACGGCTAGAGAATTCGGAACGAAATCACTTACCCAAAGTGGGTCAGTTAACTCCAACACTCGCTTACATGAAAATAACGAGTCAGCACTCATTTTGTTTGTAAAACAAACCTCGCAATAAAATGTTTTCAATATTCTCGTAACGAAGATTCTCTCCACAAGAAAAACGTGAAATAATTCGTAAATCACTAAGTTCAAAGCTTTATCGTATAATGAAAACAAGTTTGTCTTTTACTTTAAAGAAAACACGCTCGCACGCGTCAACTCATTTCCCCAAAACAAGAAAACATATCATGCACGCACATGCTTTTTAACATGAAAGAGTCTCGTATAATACTTTTAGCAGCAAAATGCATGGAATTCAATATGCAAAAGGAAGGCTATTCACTCTAACTAAGTCAATCGTTGCACTCACTTTAACTCTTCACTGGTACCATACTACAACCAACAACCGCTTCCTTACTTATGCTACAACTTGTAGCACAAGTGCTTCATAACCCTCCTGACTGATCACTCTTACATGGTTTAACAATCGACCACTTAGCTCACCTTCTATTCTCATACATACCTCAAATCAACACTGATATCTTACAATCATTAACCTTGCCACTAAACCGTTTGACTCAGGAATCCAAGACTAGATTCCCTCACTCGATCTTGAATTGAAGGTTTTCAAGATGCCAACATACTTCTCACTTCCTATCCCAGAGAGTTTACCTCCAGACAGCTCACCAACATTCTAGACCACACTCCTTCTAGAAGTTACAAACACCACATTACAAGGGGTCTCCCATGACACATCAACTCTTTGCTATCAAGCACAAGGTTAGAACCTTCTACATACTGTCACTCTCACCACCCATCCCGACATTAGCGATTGATTACACCCATGCACCTGTAAACCCATAATAGCATTGGCCAGATGCTACTTGAATTTACCTTACATGAGGGTTCTCACTACTATTGTCAAGATATCCTACGATCACGGTCATTCCTAATGGCTTCCTATATCTCAGTTGTGTCCCACTTTACTCCACAGTTTAAGTTTAGGCCCATCCGGTCGCCTAAATCCCTTAAACTATGGCTCTGATACCATTTGTAACAACCCAGAAATTTAATAAAATATAAGATTTAACATTTCAATCAAAAACGGTCCCAAAGTCTACAATACATCTAAATTACTCTAAACTCGCAGCGGAAACTACCTTCACAACTGAGATACTACAAGAAGCTCGGCGGTACTCTACAAGTCTTCACTATCTCTCGCCCCTTTGCCACGACCCAACCTTCCAATATCATCAGATGGAACTCCATACACGGTTAATACCTGAAAATGGTTTTTATTTTTGAAAAGCGAGGGTTAGACCATAAGGTCTAGTGAATTCCCTCCTAAAAGCGTGACCACAAAACATTTTTAGAAACACGTTTCC
The DNA here is from genome assembly GCA_033807775.1 of Saussurea involucrata. Taxonomy (NCBI): domain Eukaryota; kingdom Viridiplantae; phylum Streptophyta; class Magnoliopsida; order Asterales; family Asteraceae; genus Saussurea; species Saussurea involucrata. Next base: position 48,115,721 of record CM066317.1, on the reverse strand, counting down.
TTGCAAACAGTACTTAACAAGTTTGAGCTCAAACAAGGGTATACACAGTGGTACGGACCAATAACACCTTACAAAGCCAGGCACGGCAACTCATCACCTTACAAAGCCAGGGACGGCAACTCATCACCTTACAAAGCCAGGGACGGCAACTCATCACCTTACAAAGCCAGGGACGGCAACTCGGGGGTCCTCCACTGTGTAACCCGACTCTATCCCAAGCATAAACACTTAGAACATGCTTTAAACTTACTCGAGGAATATCCTCCTTCCACATTACAAACTAACACTTTTCATGCATAAGAAAACATAAGATTCATGATAAACAAGTAACTCATTTTCAGACATATCAATTCTTCGCATTTCATTTTAAAAGATAGAAATAATGCATAAGGGAACTCACCTGGTACTCGGCTAAAAGACACCCTACTCGAAGCTCACTTAATCGCCAAACGATCACCTGAATTGGGTTTAACAAATGAGGTATTAGACTCCCCATTATGTTCTAAAACATTCCCCATACTGTCCTAAGGCAATCCCCTAAACCAAACCTCGAACCCAAGCCCAAACGACCAACGAAGCAAAAACGAAAAAAACATGAAACAGAGCCTGGCGCCGATGCTGGCGCCGGTCCATCGGCGCCGCCATCGGCGCGGACCCCTGGACAGATTTTTCCTGCACGAGATTTCTTCCCAAAACTCAAAGATTTCTCATCCCCAAACTTCCCCAAATCAAATCTAGCTCTCCCAAAACAATATTTCAGTCACAAAACCCAAAATGGATGAACAAAACTTATAAACCTCCATTGGAAAGGTGAACCATCACCAAGAGTTCTCAATCTCCTCAAGGGATTCATCAAACTCACCTTTCCAATTGGCTTTGTCTCAAAACACTTAAAGAAGAAGAGATTGAAATTAGAAACATACATCTAAGCCCCATTTTAGACACAATACTAAGAGATGAAGATGAAGGTATACCTTGGTAGCAAATTCCTTCAATCCCTCACTGAACCACCTTCTCCAAACCTTCCATTGTGGATTTCTTGAGCTCCTTCTCCCTTCTTGAACTCTCCAGCCGACATATGAGGACCAAATAGGGTTTTAGGAGAGTTTTTATCTTATCAAACTTCTCTCTTTCACACTCCAGCCACATAACTTTCAGGTTTTTACAAAAGAGCCCCAGAATTCTTATTTCTGCACTAAATGCCACAAGAGATGAAATATGGGATGTTACAATATGATTTACTAACATCGATAATCCATTAATCTGATACATTAATTTCTCTAATATATTTTGCTTTCATATCATTAGAGTTGATGTACATATACCCATTTCCATTCTTATAATATGATTGGTACGAATATTTTAACAAGGTTCATATTGATATAGTGCTCTAGCAACAAGTGACAGTCCATCGTCTAAGTGTTTAGAGGAATTAAAATAATTAATTAAATGAAAATAATCCATTTCTTAGGATTGTATGAGATGCCACAAAAACAATCAAGTTCTCCTCGATGCATTCCTACATGGAACGAAGAACGTTGAGAGTTTTGCATTTGTTTTTTATGTGATCATTTACATCTCTAATGGTTATAAACTCAGGTGTATATATACACAAATGCAATTAATTTGATAGTTAAATTATATTTAAATAAACTTATACTTAACCAATCTTAGATATGACATGGCTCATTTATAACTTGTTCCATTTTCTATTGGGAGTTCGTTCCCGACTCTTTCCATGAATTTAACCCTTTCTACAACCTTGTCCGTATGGTACATAATTAGCATATGTGTGTGGATTAATATGTTCAACTCACTATCCTTTGGAGTTCTTTCCACCTCCAACGCTTGTGTTATTAACATCAAGAATTTTCTTTATCCTAGTATGTGTAGCGTTGTTAAAAAATTGTTACAACTCTTAGCCACTTGCATTAAGTTAATGAGCTTGTTAACGGTTATATTGCAATTTATATTGTTTCATTAGTATGATTGGTGATATAGGAAAGATGAAAAGATATTATGATTCGCATAATCTTTTGTAAGTTCCTTGCCACAAAGATTGAGATGCATTTTGAGACATGACATTTCTCTGTCAAAATCAGTTACCTTCTTGTAATCAAGTAAGTAGGTTTCATTCCACTGTATGGTACTGAATATTCCCGAATTTCCTTTGTGGGACTAACCACAGTTCTTGGGGGTTTCTGCTTATTCTCTCTGAAAGTTGTGACGGATGTATCGTCTCAAAAAATTTAAAGTATTTAATTGTATCTTAACATCTAGTATTTTTTCTTTATGGTCAAAATGGTTCGATGACTTTTGCGTATTTTCTTGTGTTTTTCCGAACCTATCTTATGGTAATCAAGTACTTTTGATTCAAAGATGTCGTTGAAAATGGAGAACATATTATTTTCTAAAATAGTGAATTATGGTTTATACTTATTATGTTATGCATGAAATTTCATTATCATAATAGTATTGGATATTTGTATTCTTACATTTTATTGATAATACTTCATCAATATTTCAATTTGCGAATAAAAATCACTCAATCTATTGAATCTCCAGATAGTAGGGCAATCACATGGATTTCTTAAGTCCCTATAAACCTTAGGGCTATTTACACCCGTTCGACAAAATCCAAATCGATATCTTGCGATTTAATTAATTTAAATATAACATTGTTAATTATAAAGGTTTTGGCAGGAGGCCGAAAAGAATAAGGGTTTGGCATATGAAGCCAATTTCAATGTTTTAATACCTTAATAGTATTTTACGAGATTACCTTTAGACAAATAAATATTGGTTTTGACATAAAGTCAACTTCAAACTTATAACATCTTATTGTATATTTGGAGCTTTTTGTAAAATACCAAATATAAGGGGGTTGGAAGTGTAACTTCCAAATATCTATATCTATATCTATATATATCTTTATATATATAAAAGGAGAATCAATGGTTGATGAGGTGGCATCATGGGAATCAAGTATTCTCAAATGGTGGATTGTAGTAAAAATTTGAGCATCCCACATTGATAAGAAGAGTGATATAACAATAGAAGATTTGGGTATATAAAGGATGAGAAGTATTTGCAAACTAAGAGGGTCATTTGGCTAAGCATGTCATTTTTAACCCCCCATATTTTAATGAAAAATAGTTATTTTAGTCTACATGTTGAACCTTCAATATATCATTATAGACTGATAAGAAAATGATATATCAATAGAAGAGTTGGTATATAAAGGTTGAGAAGAAACCTTTGAAAACTAAAAGATCGTTTGGCTACACGTCATTTTTAACCCCAATTTTTAATAAAAATATTATTTTTAGTTTATATGTTGAAACATCAATATGTCAATATCCCATTAACATATCAATCAATCAATTAGCATATATTTATATAAATAATAACATACATAGAGAATGAGGTAGCAACTCCTAAGCTTTAGAAGATATAATCTTTATCTTTATATATATAAAAGGAGAATTCATGGTTGATGAGGTGGCATCATGGGAATCAAGTATTCTCAAATGGTGGATTGTAGTAAAAATTTGAGCATCCCACATTGATAAGAAAAGTGATATAACAATAGAAGAGTTGGGTATATAAATGATGAGAAGTACTCGCAAACTAAGAGGGTCATTTGGCTAAGCATGTCATTTTTAACCCCCTAAATTTTAATGAAAAATAGTTATTTGTCTACATGTTGAACCTTCAATATATCAATATAGATTGATAAGAAAAATGATATATCAATAGAAGAGTCGGTATATAAAGGTTGAGGAGAAGCCTTTGAAACTAAAAGATCGTTTGGCTACACGTCATTTTTAACCCCAATTTTTAATAAAAATATTATTTTTAGTTTATATGTTGAAAAATCAATATGTCAATATCTCATTAACATATCAATCAATCAATTAGCATATATTTATATAAATAATAACATACATAGAGAATGAGGTAGCAACTCCTAAGCTTTAGAAGATATAAATCATATTTTTTTATCTCATGTTTGCATCCCACATTGGATGAAAGAGTGATATAGGCATGAAAGATGTGGATATATAAAAAAATAGTCAACTCTTTGTTTTTGGATATTGTTTGCATCCCACATCTAATGATGGAATGAAAGTGGCAAGAGCAAGACAAGTACAAAACAATTGGCTAACATGGAAGTAGGATCAAACATATATTTTCTCTAATCTCGACACTTTGGCCAAAATCGAGTATAGTATATGTTTTTTCATAGTTTAACACACATATTCCGGTTCTCGGTCGTTTGGTTAATATCAAGTATAATATTTAATATTTTTTGTTTCTCACATCATTGTTTGTATCCTAAAATGGGATGTAGATACAAAAAAAATGTCAAGTTTTTTCACAATATTCTTTGCATCCCAGATCAGATGATGGAATGAACGTGACAAAAAGGAGGCGAGTACAAAAAGATATGGCTAACAATAGAATAAACACATACCAATCAATATATATATATATATAAAGGAGAATGTAGGAGAGATAGTTAAGGATATACTTCCATGACTATTTATCTATTTTTATAGAATTTTGATTTATTTTTAAAAAAGAGCCATACATTAAATGTTCTCATTAAATTAATAAAACTTTTCATTTTTCAGTTTATAATTTTATAAGATATAAAACATTTTAAATCAAATACTTATTTTAGTAGGCTAACAATCAATATATATATCTTTATATATATAAAAGGAGAATCCATGGTTGATGAGGTGGCATCATGAGAATCAAGTATTCTCAAATGGTGGATTGTAGTAAAAATTTGAGCATCCCACATTGATAACAAAAGTGATATAACAATAGAAGAGTTGGGTATATAAAGGATGAGGAGAAGCATTTGCAAACTAAGAAGGTCATTTGGCTAAGCATGTCATTTTTAACCCCCCATATTTTAATGAAAAATAGTTATTTTAGTCTACATGTTGAACGTTCAATATATCAATATAGACTGATAAGAAAATGATTTATCAATAGAAGAGTTGGTATATAAAGGTTGAGAAGAAGCCTTTGAAAACTAAAAGATCGTTTGGCTACACGTCATTTTTAACCCCAATTTTTAATAAAAATATTATTTTTAGTTTATATGTTGAAACATCAATATGTCAATATCCTATTAACATATCAATCAATCAATTAGCATATATTTATATAAATAATAACATACATAGAGAATGAGGTAGCAACTCCTAAGCTTTAGAAGATATAAATCATATTTTTTTCTCATGTTTACATCCCACATTGGATGAAAGAGTGATATAGGCATGAAAGATGTGAATATATAAAGAAAAGGGTCAACTCTTTGTTTTTGGATATTGTTTGCATCCCACATCTGATGATGGAATGAAAGTGGCAAGACGAGACAAATACAAAAAAATTGGCTAACAAGGAAGTAGGAACAAACATATATTTTCTCTAATCTCGACACTTTGGTCAAAATCAAGTATAGTATATGTTTTTTCATAGTTCAACACACATATTCCCGTTCTCGGCCGTTTGGTTAATATCAAGTATAATATTTAATCTTTTTTGTTTCTCACATCATTGTTTGCATCCTAAAATGGGATGTAGATACAAAAAAAATGTCAAGTTTTTTCTCAATATTGTTTGCATCCCAGATCAGATGATGGAATGAACATGACAAAAAGGAGGCGAGTACAAAAAGATATGGCTAACAATAGAAGAAACACATATTTCCCGAATCTCAATCTTTTGGTTAAGATCAAATATAATATATGTTTACTTTAATATCCAATATCTTGGTCATCCGCCTACTTGGTATTTTATCTTTTAGCATGTGATAGTAATTTTTCACTTTATGTTTTGTAGGTTATTATATATACTTTACATATCCTTAAATAATCAACATAAGATACTACTGAAAAAAATGAAACACAACAAGGATGTATAAACATATATAGACCATCTTGCATATTAATTAACTAAATTGCGACACATGCACGCGCACGCACACACACACACACATATATATATATATATATATATATATATATATATATATATAATTTTCAATAATGATGATATGATTGGATATGATTGTGGGACATGTTGTTCGGATTATATTAACATAAAAAGCATAATTATTACACGGTGCATCTTAAACTCTTCGTAACAAAAAAACTATTATTGATATATGCAAACTAATCACTTTGAAATGCATTATTTTTTTACATTGCATTTCTTTAAAAATAAGTATCGCCACCGCGCAACGCGCGGTGACCAACACTAGTATATATAAAAGGAAGATCCACCAAGAATGAGGTGGCACCTTCTTAGAGTAGTATTCATAGCTAGAAATTTTCTCATTTTTTTGAATTTTTTATATAATAATTATGTTAAAGACTTCTATGCCCCTATATGAGCAAATGTATTTTTTATTGCAATTAGGTCATTTTGGTAATTCTACAACCACTTTCATTAACTTTTTACCTCCAGACCATTCACTTTCCTCAAAGCCTTTTTACTTTCTCAACCAATTAATACATCCATAACCTCTAACCTTTTTATTCTATTCATTCCTTGATTTCTTCATTTTGATTCATGTTTTCTTTTTAAGTTTTTCACTTTGTTTATGGTTGTTTTTATTCTAAACGATCTCTCCATCCCTCAATCCATTTCTCTCTATTTCCTTACCAATTACCCCCATTGACAAAGAGAAGCATACATACACATGAGTTTAATCGGGTAAACCGGTACAACTCTCAATTTGTTCATCTACGACATATATACGTGTTTATCTATATATAAGAAGGAATTGGAGTATGGATCCTTTGAGGCTTTACAATTTCGTGAGAATTTTGATTTACTTTTTATTTTTGTTGTTTTTATAGGTTGAGAGAATAAATATATATTGGAGTTCGAAAGAAAGTTGTCCGGTTCAAGTACGCTAAATGTGAATCCTCATCTCTGTTTTTTATGTTTTTTGTACTTTATCAAATTTATAAGCATCTCAATCCAAGTTTTCTTTGTGTCAATTTTTTACTTTTTTTATTGATGTATTTATCATCAAAACATCTTTTAATTAGACTATTCATTGTTGTTGGTTACACCCAATATTTTTTTTTTAATTCTTTCATTTGACATGACTCTATTTTTTATTGAATATATATATATATATATGCATATATAATTAAAATAATTATAAACTCTTTTATATAAATGAAATTACATAGATATATGTATATTTTTATTTACATACTTGAATATAATATGTATATATGTTAATATTCACATGAGACTTGAATATAATAATATGTATATTTTTATTTTATTTTATCTGGATTTTGTTTTTTCTTGGTGTATTTATTAACAAACATTAAATTAATTAGACTATTTATCTTATTTAGTTACACTCAAACTTATTAATTTCTTTTATTTCACATGACTCTAATATTATAGTTATATAATATTGGTGAATATATATAATCGTTATATTTAAAAACCCATTTATATAAACGAAGTTCATGATTAATATATATAATTCTATGTACAAGACACTTGAATATAATAATATATGTATTTGTATATGTATATATAAAAGGAAGATCCATCAAGAATGATATCTTCTTAGAGTAGGATTCTTATAATTGATTATAATTAATATAACTAATGGATAAAATAAAATGAAGATGACACTTATAATCTTCATAATGATTATCAATTATATTATTTACACAACATTCTTATATATATTATATTTATAAAACAATATATTTACTAAATCACTTCACGAGATTCAAAAAAATTCTTTAGTACAACATATATAAATTAATTAAATGTCTAAAATCTCAATGAATATATAAAGTTAGAAAATATTATCATTTAAAATATTATTATTTTTACTATATAAATTAATATAAATGAAATTAGAAACAATATATATATATATATATATATATATAAATTAAGAATTAACATATAATTAAATATTAATTATTAACCAGTCATTAACAAATGAAACATTTAGTATGTTTAATATCACTAATTACATTTAATATATAATTAAATAATTATTATTAACCTTTCTTTAATAAATAGAATGCTTATTACATTTAATATTATTAACTAAAATCAATACACTAAAAAACAATTATAGAATTAATATATATAATTTTAGTTAAAATAAAAATGAAACTTATTAAAATTGATATAACAACATCTATATTAGAAGATGATAGAAGCAATATAAAAAGATTAAATTAGAACAACCAAACATATAAAATTAGAAAAGACAACTTACTACAATCATTGATATATGAATTCTTTCAGTATCATTTTTCAATTTAAATTGAAATCAAACTATATATAAAAATAAAACTATAATCCGATATAATACTTCTCAATTTATATAGAATGATTAAAACCTCTTTTTTTAAGATTTTTTACAAATCAGTCTAAAGTAGATCGAAATATTTCAAACACGTGAAATAAAAAAATAACAATTTAATTGGATTTGCTTATAATCGGTGATCACAATACTAATAACAACTACTGTGACTCTTCGTGCAACCGTTGGTTTGGAAATGAATGATTTCGTGGAAAGTTTTTGGCTAAAGTTACAAACAAGTACATTACAACAAAAGTGAGCACACTATCCAAATGCCTCGCAATTATGCAAAACTAGGTAACAACACCCTATTTGCACGGTGTATTTATGGGATAAATCTATAATTAAGTATATTACGAGTTATGACAAAACAATCCATATTATAATCAGTAGTCTCAAATAATTCTTTTATCGTTTTAAGCCATTTACAAAATTTGATGAGTAAAACTTATATATGTATATATATCAAAATAAACAACTGAGAAAATAGTTTCATATCAAGTATAATATCTATTAATATTAGTTTAATATATGTTAATATTAGTTTAATATCTAATATGTAATCATCAACCCATTTAACTTCAATATTTTTTTAGAAAGTATCGTCACCGCGCAAGGCGCGGTGCCGAACACTAGTTATTTATAAGATTTGAATTAATGAGTATGAACTCATGAATATTATGTGAATAAGGCAATTTCTAAAGCTAAAGCTATAGAAGGATTACTACACATTCTAATACCAAGTTAAAACAATTTAAATAAATAAATAAAGATTAAGCTTCCTAATTCATTGTACATTATCAATAACAACATATTAAAATAAAATTATATAAAAACATATTAATCAACTAAAACAATTAAGATTAATGGTCTCATCGATAGATAATGACAAATTTTAGGTTCAAATTCAAATTAAATCAATAACAAAATTAAATGTTAATAGCTCCAAGAAAAGTTAGATAGAGGATAATTTTTAACAAATCCAATAATAATAATAATAATTTGATTCATAATTAAATATATAAATATTAATTTCAATAATAAGATTGAATTGAAATTGAATAACAATATGCTAAAATAAAATTATGTAAAAGAAATCATGTTACTCAATTTAGATAATAATGAATATGAGTTAAGATGAACTATTAAATAAAATATTTATATAAAATAAACATTTAAATGTTATATGGTAAAAATAGTTTAAGAAACTAAATAAACATTTAAATTATGTGAGGAAAGCAAATAAAAAGAACTAAATATATAATTAACTTAATAAAAGTTAATTGATCTAAATAACGAAACAAAACTACATACTCACTCAGATTAATAGATTAGCATTTTAAATCAGTATTATATCACATAACAATATAATTAATCTAATTTAAATGGATCAAATTAAATTAGTCAGCCAAAAAAACATGAAAATATATAACATGGTTAAATTTATAAGATAACAAATCAAATGAAAGCCTAGGTGGATATATAACAATAATATATTAAAATGAATTATCTAATTAGAATTTAATGACGTTAAATAAAAATTAATTAACATAATATACCAACATGAAAATTTATAATAAAGATTTATTTGAAGAATCTTTTTTTTAAATATGATAACAATGGGAATATTTAATTATTTATGAAAGAAAATCAAATTTATAAAAAGAATAAACAACTATAATTTGATCAATAATCAACAGCATAATATAAGATAATTATCCATATCACTAATCGGATAGCTAAAAATCAATAAAAGTAAAATACTTAATTATTTAATATTCATGAAGGTAGTAATTAAAATAAACAATTTAACCCAACAGCTAGATACATATTAATTAATCTCACTTAAAAATAAATTTAAGATCACTTATAAAGTTATAAAAACAACATTTTCCCATCATAATCAATAAGACCCTAAGCCTAAAACAAGAATTATTATTATGTTATTATTATTTTAGAGATATCATAATCTATAAAGAAAACAAGTTTTCTTTTCTTTCTTATTTAGATTTTTTTTAATAAAAACTTTTTTTTTTTGCTGTGATATACGATCCATCCACTGACAAATAAATTTCAATTGCTTTGTTCACCCATTCATCAACAATCACATAATGTAAAAACTTAATCAATTAAAAAAATCATCGCAAAAGATCAATTTTTTATATATACATATATATATATACATGTATGCGTGAATGAAATCATTAAAAAAAATATATAAACCGATAGTAATTATGGGTAATATTCAAATGTAAATAAATCAAGAAGGAGATGAAGTAATATCAACATGTATCATACTTGGTGATTATTAAAATATATATAGAGGGGGGGAATCATAACTGACCAAATTGAATTCATCAATGAAGAAATCATTGATTCTTCGATACTCAAAAAGCTTTAGGAGAGCTCGTGTTAATAACGTGTTAAAGGGAAAGCTAAATAGAACACAATAGAATGGAGAGAATGAATCGTAATTCTCATTAATCATAAGCCCTTTATATAGGAATGAGTTACAAGCCAAAAACTTGATAGGCGGGTATCACCCCCCCCTAAATCTCACCGCAAGTGTACGGGTCGAATCAAGTAATAATGTACTGTAAGTATGAGTATCGAACACAGGGAACTAGGAACTAAGTATCACAATTACTATAAAAACTATTAACTGAACGACCGCAAATTGAGTTGGTTGGTTTATAACTAATTGATTGCAAACGAAATAAATCACAAACGAGACAGAAACGACGTAAGGAACTTCAGATAGAGAAAACAGTTGAGGGTTGGAAATCCTAAGACCTTCACATACAAACAATTGACTCAAAATAGTTACCAGTTCTTCCCCATAATGAATACCCAATCTTGTAAAAATCACCGTTGTTCTCTTTCGAGCAACTACGGGGTTTATCTTGAAAAGCACAAGTTTATCTCTCGATCTTACCTATGGAATTCAAAATACATTAAGCTCAAGATTTTAACGTGACTAAGGCTTACTCGGTATATCTCTATCCCCTTTCTCACCTTAGGCATGCAATTTCTAGTTCTAGTCACAATTAATTCTCTCGAACTTAATTAGAAACAACAAATCAATTGTAAATTGGCCAAATTCACAAAAGCATTAAAAACGAAATCACATGCTTCATTAATATAGGAAAACTGATAAAAGTCTCAAGTTACATGTTCATATGCTTAAATCAAATTCATTCCGACCCCCAACATATAGAAATTAGTTCATGTTGGTGGTGGATTCAAACACAAGAGAAAGAAAAGCGGAAGTGTATGTAAACATGGTAATTGTAAACGTGATAGCTATGATGATGAACTCCCCTCTCTCGTGATCGTATCTACTTTCCGTAGTGAACGTGCCTCTAATCGATCCTCTATCGTGGCTCCAAAAGCTCCGAAAAGTCTCCAGAAATCGCCCCTAAGTCGCTGCCGTTCGTCGTGTGTGAGTCGTATCGAGGATGCCCTAAAATCAGAAAATTCGCCAAAGTATAATGCTGAAACAGAGGGTTACGCGGCTTGCTGCGCGACTTGCAAGTCGCGTGGCAAGTCGCGCGTGTTCTTTTTGGCTCCGGGTCAGGTTTGGTTCATGGTTCGGGCGCGAGTCTTGGGCTTGGATCTCGGGCTTCCGTTGGCCTTCGTTTTGTCTCTTGTTAGGCTCTTTCTAGCTTCTTTTCTCGATGGACGCTGTCTTTTAGATAACCTGCATAAATCACTTGATAAACCATAAAATCTACGCCTTTTTGCTAGAATACAAGCCAATCTCATTGGTTTGAGAACTGAAAATAACGCCAAAAAGTGGCGTTATCAATAACTACAAGAGATGTCAATTCTAATCTATATTTATCCTTATCTCTATCGTCATATCCTTTAGACGTTGGAACATTTATCCTATAACATGAAATATAATATACCTTTATTTTATGCATAAAAGATTAAAATATGTTAATTATGTTGGATATAGTGTCCAGAGTCATTAACTATTGGTAATATTTCTAATAATAGCAGGGTCCTTTTGGGTTGCCCTTAAGATCCAAATAAACAATCAGAAGAATAAAAGGGAGTTAAAGCAATTAGTTTATTGATTTGTCATTTGATGATAAATTAATTATAAGCTACAATATAATTAATTAGATTAATTATATAAAGTACATGGACTAAATGATAATTGGTTAAAATAGTTTTAACAAGCTTATCGGTTCAAGGGGGCTAGTTATAAAATAGAGATAACTTAGTCGAGAAGCAGAAGAGGGGTTATAAATAAACTGCTAGGGGTCAAACCCTAGTAGGTTTTTCCATCTCTCTCTTGTGGTCGTCGACCTTCTCTCTCTCTCTCCCAAATCGTAAACCCTAATAAGGGTTTAGGGTTTAAGCCTCTTCTTGATTGTTGGCATTTGGTGTTCTTAAGTGTGAGCCACTAGAGGGATTCATACTATTGGTCCTTGACATCCAAGAAGCGAGATCAAAGGTTTGATTCATCATTGTGGTTTTCGACAATCACAATAAATAAGTAAGTATTCTTGGTTCATTATTTTGTAGTTAATTATCTAGAACATATGTATCCTTATAGGTTGTTAGTTTGTATTGCTATAGATGATATTTTTAAATATGCTTTCGTTGCCTATATCATGTGGTTGTAGGTTTGCTCAAAACCTTTCAGTGGTATCAGAGCCATAGTTCTTAGATATTAGCTCAAAAGTAGTTTCAATTTGATTTGCAAAACTGTTTGTGTTGGTTTAGGGTTTTCGAAATTTAGGGTTTGAGGTTACAAAATCGATTTCAAATTTTTTTTGCGGCCATTGGATTGCTTAATCCCTAAGTTAGGATTTCATGGTCATAACCTCAAAACCTAATTTTTTTGGAAACTAAATTTTTTTACTTGCATAAAAAGTTTTGTATTATTAGCGATTAAGTTTTATCGAAATCCCTAAAGGGTATAGGGTAGTCGTTTTTTATGCAATGTTATACCCTAATTGTTTTTGGCTAGTTTCCTAACTTGCCTAAAAAAACACAAAAATATTGAGTTTTGGCAAATATTGAATAGATAATCTTACATATTCTCTTACCTTATATAGATATATTTAAGTTTGAATAATATTGTAAGATAAATATTAACATTATTTATATAGTGAATATAAATTGTATGTCAAATATTTACATTAATTATTAGCATGTGTCCTTACATGTTTAATTGGAATTAATTATGGAAACGGTTATATTAATTATTAAATGTGTCCTCACATGGTTAATTAGAATTAATTAGATAATCATAATTTTAAATTGTTTAAAATTCCATTTAATTTATATATATATTAGACCTTAATTATATATATATATATATATATATATATATATATATAATTAAATTATATATTGATAGTCAAACCGAGACTAGGCGTACTCACTATAAGCACTCTAAAGGGGTTTAAGGAGGTTACCTGTAATATGGTTGCCGAATGAGTCAATGGTTTTTAAAACGCCCTGCGTTACCATACTCACCGCCTCTTGTGTGGACTAGTGGAATTACAGAAAAGGTTTGATAGGTCAATGTGACAAGTTAAAAGTATTAACTGTGAAGTATAAAACCAAAATCCCGTTTTAGATATACTAAGAAATGTGAAAGTCTTATGTTACCCATGAGAAGAACACACATATTCTTATAGTTTGTTAACGGAGCGTGTGCGGTTTGCCGGCACGTTAATGTGAAACTATAGTCGAAAATGATGTGGCGCTCGTGATTCTCAAGCGTACTTGAGCCGAGGGGTCCATGTGTTTTTGCATGGTCGATTCACCATCTAGTTTGTGATCCTCGGCATCCCAGTCACAAATAGAAGATAAGCATAATCGAGATTAACATGCCATTGACATAAGTCAATGAATCTCAAAAGACCTAGGAGTTTCATAGTGAATGAAATTAACAAATAGCATTTGTTTACCTAAATAACCTTGTGATGTGATTACGGTATCCCTTTTCGCATCATAGAGTAAAATATGGATCCTAGCCTTATTAAATATTTTTGGATAATTATTTTTAAGGGTTAAATATCAAACTAACTAAAAAAAACTATATCTACAGATGGCTGAAAGTATTCCTCCTCCTCCTCCTACTCACTCGACATCCAACCTTACGTTACTCTCTATCCTAAGTAAAGATAAGCTGACTGGGCCAAACTACTTGGATTGGATTCGTGCCTTGAGAATTGCCTTGAGGTACGAAGACAAAGAATATTTGCTCGACGAGGATCTTCCTATACTTAATGATGATGCAAGCCCTGAAGCAGTAACTGAATATAACAAGCAATTCGCGGAATCCACAAAAGTCGCATGTCTCATGTTGGCGTCCATGTCCCCGGAACATCAAAAGAGTTTCGAGAACATGGGGGCGTTTGAACTAAATAAGCAGCTTCATGAAATATTTCAGGAGCAAGCGAGGCAAGAAAGGTTCCAAGTCGTAAAATCGCTTGTGGAATGTAAGCAACAGGACGGTGCCCCTGTATGTGCGCATGTGCAAAAGATGAAAGCGTACATTGACAGGTTAGGCAATCTAGGTGTCGATTTCCCAAGAGAGCTTGCCATTGACATGGTGCTAAACTCTCTTAGTGGGGCATATAAACAGTTCATAGTGAACTTCAATATGAACAATATGGACAAGACCTTGATGGAGCGCCATGGCATGTTGAGATCTGCTGAAGCAAGTATGGGTAAGACCCAAAGTGCTCACTCAACTGCTCCCGTCCTGGCCATTAGGGAAGGTGGCTGTAAGAAGAAGAAAGTTTCTCATCCCAAAGGGAAGGGAAAGGCTAAAGTTGTTCCTCGCAACCAAGGCCTTAAGAGAAACGCTGATTCTTCTGACATACCACCCATAAGTGACCCTAAAGAGGCCATATGCTTTTGCTGTCAAGAAAGGGGCCATTGGAAGAGAAGTTGCCCAAAATATCTGGAGGACTTGAAAATGAACAAGGTCAAAGGGTGTGGCACCTCAGGTATTTTTACAATTGAACTCCATAGTACTTCGATTTCTAACTCTTGGGTCCTTGATACGGGATGTGGTACTCACATTTGCTCTAATTTCCAGGGACTAAAGGGAAGTAGGACGATGAAGCATGGGGAGCTGAATCTGATCATGGGAAACAGGATGACTGCCGTTGTTACCAGGATTGGAGATTTTGAGCTCGTGCTTAGTAGTGGTTTTTCAATAAAGTTATTAAATTGTTGCTACTCGCCGGAAATGGCTCGAAACATTATTTATTTTCATGCATTGTACAAGGATGGTTTTGAATTTCAATTTGATAATAATAATGGTTGCATTTTGGTTTATAAACATGGTTGTTTTTATTTTAAAGCCTCTCCTTGTAATGGCGTGTATGAAAGCGTGATTTGTGTTGGTAGAAATAATAATAACTTAACTCTAAATGTTGGTTCCTCCAATAGGTAATTGGATAAATCGTCGTTATGGCATCATCGTCTTGGCCACATAAACAAGAAACGCATCGCCAAGCTCCAATCGGACGGGATCTTGGAACCATTTGGCTTAAAGTCGGATGAAGAATGCGAATCTTGCTTACTAGGCAAGATGACAAAAGCACCTTTCATAGGAAAAATGGAAAGGGTTAAGGATCTGTTGGACTTAATCCACACAGATGTATGTGGACCATTCAGATCCGCCACGAGAAACGGTGAGAGATACTTTGTTACCTTTTGTTGGGAACTGAAGATTTGCTAAGTATGGTTAGTACTGCCAGAACAACGTTAGTACTGCCAGAACAACAATACTACTGCTGGAATAAGGTTAGTACTGCAAGTAAAAGTTAATGCTGCTGGAACAATGTTAGTACTGCTTGTGCATAACGATGTTAATACTGCTGATGATCATTATTATGGAATGCGAGAATGTTGGAGATAAAGATGGAATGATTGAAGATAAGCATGAAAGAATATTCTGAAGATCAATTTTGTTTTGATAGTTATCTTGTAATTATTTAGTTTAAATAGATGTTGATAGATAGCTATTCGGTACAAGAGATTGATCAGAATTCGTTTTTGTTTTAAAGAGAATTAACCTCAAGGTTTAGAACCCTATTTCTAGAGAAGTAGAAGTCGTCTTGTTGAGCATGTTCAACAAGATTGAGGTTTGGTTGTAAACTTGTGAGTTGAAGCATTGAATACAAACATATTGTGTTTTCTGATTAGTTGTTCATCAAGTGTGTTGAATTAAAGTTCTATTCCGCAAGATTCTTTAATTCTGATTTCTAAGTATAGTTATTCTTGTTTGGAATCAATCCTGGCAAGTGGTATCAGAGCTTGGTTTCTTAGAAATCTACAATCATTATGGACAACACAGTTGAATCAAACAGTACTCTTGTTTCAAAGGTTCCCATGCTCAGGCCTAATGAGTTTGACATGTGGAAAATTAGAATCAAGCAGTATATTTTGCTTACTGATTATTCCATCTGGGATATTATAGAGAATGGTCCATGTGCTGAAGGAAAAGTTGGACCAGATGGCAAACGACCCCCTCCAAAGACTGATGCAGAAAGAAAGGTTAGACAAACAGAGATGAAAGCCTTAAGCACTCTGCTTTTGGCTATTCCCAATGAGTATCAGCACCAATTTCATCACTGCACTGATGCTCAGATCTTATGGAATGCATTGGAAAAGAGATTCACTGGTACCAAGAGCACCAAGAGGAACCAGAAGGCAATTCTTAAACAACAATATGAAAATTTTACTTCTACAATGAATGAGTCTATGACTCAAACTTTTGATAGATTTAATAAGTTGATTGGAGAATTGGCTACAGTTGGAGTTCATATGGAGGCTGATGATGTCAACAGGAAGTTTCTAAGATCATTAGGTGAGGAATGGACAATGTATATTGTGTCTTTCAGACAGAATGACCAGTTAGAAGATAAAGAGCTTGATGATCTTTACAATGATCTTAGGGTATTTGAAGCAGAGGTTGAAGCCAAGAAGAAGCCCTCAGGATATGTGTATAATGCTGCACTCCTATCAGCATCAACTGATTCTACTGCTAACCCTGAATCAGTTAGTACTGCTGGTGGAGTCAATCAGGAGAAGGCCAATGATTCTGTACTAGAAGCTTTCTTTTCTAGTCATGTTAACTCCTCATTAATTAATGATGACTTAGAACAGATTAATGCTGATGATCTTGAGGAGATGGATATCAAGTGGCAGATGGCTATGCTTTCTATGAGGGTGAAGAAGTTTATAAAGAGGACTGGGAGAAACAACTTTTCCCAAAGAAGAGAAGATGGTGCTGGGTTTGACAAGTCTAAGGTGGAATGCTACAAGTGTCATAAGATGGGATACTTTGCCAGAGAATGCAGAGGAGGAGTATCTCAAAACAACCATCAACAAGCTCAGACTGGAAGCTTCAACCAGAACAGAAACTCTGTTCAAGCCCTTGTTTCTCAACAAGGAATGGGATTTGATTGGAGTGATCAAGCAGAAGAGGCAATTCAGAATCATGCACTCATGGCAGAAGTCTCAGATATTCCTACTGAGGTAAAATCTAATCTTTGTTCTCAAGCTTGTATAGACACTGTGAAAAGGTATAGAGATCACAACCAGGGAATGTGTGATGACCTTAAGAGATTAGAAAAGGATAGAAGAGATTATGTAGTGATTGTTGAGAGGTTTGAAGAACAAATTAAGGCTTTTCAAGCCAATGAACTTCAACACTCATATGATACAAACTACTGGAAGTGGGAAAAGAATGGTCTGGAGTTCCAACTGAAAGAGTATAGGGAGGAATGTGAGAAATTAAAAGGAGAACTTGAGAAAGTAAAACTTGATGTTGAAAAGTTTTCATGTGCTTCTAAAGTCATGGACACCATAATAAATGCTCAAATCCACAGTAAGATGAAACCAGGCATAGGGTACAATGCCACACCCCCACCCTACAACAACACATACATCCCTCCTAGGTCAGACCTGTTAGAAACCATGGATAGGAAGGACTTACCTGAAGGAGCTACTAAAGTAGATCCATTAGATGAAGTTGTTGTTGAGGATAAAACTGAAAAAGAAGAGTCTAAGAAAAAGAACAAGAATGTCAGTGGTGAGATCCCTTTAGAGAATTACATCAAGACTAATGAGGAAGGTGGAAGTCCCTGGGATAAGAACAATGAGATGAAAAGATCTGAAAAAGGAAAGGGAATTCAATATACACAAACCACTGTTGTGAACTCCAATACTTGTGAACATTTTTCTTGCAAGAATTCTCAAAAGAATGAGCCCCAAAAACATGATAAAAAGAGGGGAAATCAAAGAAACTGGAATAATCAGTGGGCTCAAAAACAAGGAGTTGATCTGCAAAGGATTAACATACCAAAACCTTGTTTTATCTGTGGCAAATTGAATCACCTTGCCAAACACTGTTATTTCAATCCTATTAACCAAAGGATAAATTTTCAAAGAACTTTTCAAAAATCAAATGGTTATAGGAAGCCTGTAAGGAACCATGTGGCTAAGAAACAAGCTAAATCCAAAAGCCACATGAGGAAAAAGACTGAAAAAGAATGTGTCACAATGTGGGTTCCTAAAAGCACTAGTGTTAGTACTGCTGCCTCTGATAGTACTGTTGCCTCAGATAGTACTGCTGCTAGCAGTATTAACACTGTTAGTACTTCTGCTAGCAGTATTAACACTGTTAGTAATGCTAACACTGTTAGTACTTCTTCTGAAGATAATACTGCTTCCAGTGTTAGTACTGCTAACACTGTTAGTACTTCTTCTGAAGATAATACTGCTTCTAGTGTTAGTACTGCTAATACTGTTAGTACTTCTTCTAAAGATAGTACTGCTAACACTGATTGTGCTGCTAGACCAATCATCTTGACAAAGTACTCCAGTACTGAAGTTCCTCAGGTTGAAAAACTTATCCAAACTGAATGTAAGTACTTTGATGAGCAAGGGAGACCCAAGACCACTTTGGCTTGGGTTCCCAATAAAAACTAATTGATTTATCTTATGTGCAGGGCAACCAACAGCTCAAGGGGAAGAGCATCTGGCATGTTGATAGTGGTTGCTCCAGGCACATGACAGGTAACATGGCCTGCCTCAAGAATTTCAAAAGAATTGATGGAGGACATGTTGCTTTTGGGAATAATCCTGCAGGAGGTAAGATAATTCTTTGTTCATACCTTAATGCATTGCATGTCAAAGAAAACTACTGGTTGGAGTGAGTTTAGCAGTACCATTGCTTATGCTCTGGTCTGCTTGGCCACTGCCAGGAAGTTTAATTTTTCACAAATGATTTTCAATGATCTTGTGTCAAACCTGGAATCCAAAAAGAGTTTTTTTATGTACCCACGGTTTGTCCAAGCAGTGATTACTCAGGAATTGACGTATTTGCCTCAATTTACTGAGGTATATGTACCTAAACCCCCTAAAGGAAAGGTCTTCTCAAATATGAGGAGAACTTCCAGGGACTCGGAAGGAGTTGACACTCCATTGTTCTCTACAATGATGGGTGTGTCCCACACACAAGAAGGTATGGCATCAGGGTCAAGGCCCTCATTAGACCAACCCACTGATAGCCAAACCCCACCTTCAATCACCAAAGAAATTCCTCAGTCTATTCTTCAAAGACCCACTCCAAAAGTAACCAAAAAGTTTACAAGAAGAAAGGTACACAAGGCTCCTTCCCTTGCTGTACCTCCTACAAACCCAAAGCCTTTAAGCCCTCTATTGGAGGATTCTCCAAAAGAGAATATCGAAAGGGAAACCACAGGGGTGTCTCCCAACCCCAAGAAGGTGCTCACTAAGGAGAAGGTTGAGCATGTGAGTAGCAAGGCTGCCACTACTTCTGCTAGCACAGAGAAGGACAGTGGTAACATAACTAAGACCTTCCTCACGGCAACTCAGAATGAGAAATCATTCAGAGGTCCCAGGTGCCAAGAAACCACGGGGGTAGGCAGTGCTTTTGCTAGGCAAAAGACTCCTACTAAAATTTCCAGTGATCCTTTAAAGGAAGTAAAAACTCCTAAACAAGGTGAGGATAGATATACATATGAGGAATTGATGGAAACCATTGCCAATATCAACACAGATGTTGTAAGTCAGCAAAAGGAGATAGATGGACTCAAGAAAGTGGTCCTATATCAACAAACACAGCTTGAGAAGCATAAGAAGCTGATTACTAAGTTGATGCACAGGAAGAAGAAAGCTCAGTATGTTCTTAAAAGAAGAAGCCCCAACAATGATGCTCCCAAAAAGGGGGAGTCAGAAGCTGAAGTCAACATGGAGAGTGCACAGGAAAAGGGGGAGAATGAGTGTGCTGCTGAAATTGCAAAAGAAGCAGAAACTGATCATGCAGCAGAAAAGGTTAATGCTGCTGAAATTGCAAAAGAAGCAGAAACTGATCATGCAGCAGAAATGGTTAATGCTGCTGAAATTGAGAAAGAAGCAGAAACTGAACCAACAATAGAAATGGTTAATGCTGCTGAAATTCAGAAAGAAGCAGAAACAAAAGAAGCAGCAGAAACGGAAGAAGCAGCAGAAACAAAAGAAGCAGCAGAAACGGAAGAAGCAGCAGAAACAAAGGAAGCAACAGAAACTAAAAAGCCTACTTTGGAAGAAGTTGAAGTTGCAGAGGCTTTGATTAAAGCCAAACATGACACTCCTAAAAAGCAAGAAGAAACTCTGGGTGAAAAGCTGGTGTCACTAAAAAGAGAAAGAACCAAGTCTATAGCTACCAAGAGGAAAGTTGTCAAGAAACCTAGGGTAGAACCAGTGGTAGAAGAAGAAAAGGAAGCGGATGTTCCAGAAAAGAAAGATGATACAAAGGTTGCTGAAGAAGAAGTAGCAACTCCATCAGGTCAACCAAGAAATGCTCAATGTGAGACTGACGATTTCAGTAGATATGGATTTATCTATTTGATGAAAAACAAATCGGACACCTTTGAAGTGTTCAAAGGATTCAAAAACGAAGTAGAAAACCAACTGGGCAAGAAGATCAAGATGCTCCGGTCCGACAGGGGTGGAGAATACTTGAGTCATGAATTCTACGACTATCTAAGGGATTGTGGAATAGTTTCGCAATTATCTCCTCCCAGAACATCACAACTCAATGGTGTTGCTGAGAGAAGAAATCGAACGCTACTTGATGTGGTTCGGTCCATGATGAGTCGTACTACACTTCCAATATCGTTCTGGGGCTATGCCTTAGAAACTGCAACTCATATCTTAAACCTCGTTCCAACAAAGAAGGTTGCAAAGACACCCTCTGAAATGTGGATTGGGACTCGTCCCTCGTTAGCACATATAAAGGTCTGGGGTTGTGAAGTCTTCGTTCGGCGCGAAACTAACGACAAGCTAGAACCTAGAGCAGAGAAGTGTCGGTTCATTGGTTATCCCTACAAATCCTTTGGATATATATTTTACAAACCTTCTGAGAACAAATTGTTTGTAGCTAGAAGGGGAGTCTTCCAAGAAAGGGAGCTCATTTCCAAAGAGGATAGTGGGAGCAGTATTGATCTTAAAGAAATTCAAGAAACAACCAATGATGAACCTATAGTTGACACTAGCCCTCAACGTGAGGTTGAACCACCTGTTGAGGAAACTAACATACCTCCACCACCTCTTCGCAGAACTAGTAGAGTTAGTAGAGTTAATCGACCTCCTGAGTTTTATTATGGTTTTCATATTACAAAGGAAGGAGATACACTAGTCAATGATAAAACATTTTATAGTGCGGATGAGCCATCCAACTACAAGGAAGCGATGGCAGGCTCTGAGGCTGCCAAGTGGAAAGAGGCTATGGAGAGCGAGATTCAATCTATGTATGATAACCAAGTTTGGAAATTGGTTGATCATACACCAGGTCGCAAGACAGTTGGGTGTAAGTGGATCTTCAAAAAGAAGACCGACATGGATGGGAATGTGCACACATTCAAGGCTAGACTGGTTGCAAAAGGTTACACTCAAACTCAAGGGATTGATTATGATGAAACCTTCTCACCAGTGGCAAAGATTAAGTCTATCAGGATATTGCTTGCCATAGCTACATTTCATGACTATGAAGTATGGCAAATGGATGTAAAAAACCGCTTTCCTCAATGGGAAACTTGATGAGGATGTGTATATGGCACAAGCTGAAGGTTTTGTACATACCGAGTATCCAGATAAGGTGTGTAAGCTTGAAAGATCCATTTGTGGACTTAAACAAGCGTCTCGTAGCTGGAATCTTTGTTTTCATGAAAAGGTCAAGGAATTTGGATTTTCTCGAAGCGAAGATGAGTCATGCGTATATGTTAAGGCTAGTGGGGGTAATGTTGTATTTCTAGTCTTGTATGTTGATGACATACTACTCATAGGAAACGATATTCCGATGTTGCAAGATGTAAAGGTCTGGCTCGGGAAATGTTTCGCTATGAAAGATTTGGGAAATGCAGCATACATACTTGGAATAAGAATTTATCGAGATAGAACCAAGCATTTAATTGGACTTAGCCAAAGTACATACTTGGATAAGATAATGAAGAAATTCAATATGAGTGAATCCAAGAAAGGGTATTTGCCCATGCAACATGGCATAAGATTGAGTAAAGATCAATGTCCCAGCACTAGTAAAGAACTGGACAGAATGAGTCGAATTCCATATGCATCTGCTATAGGATCGATCATGTATGCCATGACATGTACTAGACCTGATGTCTCATTTGCTTTAAGCATGGTGAGTATATATCAAGGGAACCCAGGCGAAAGTCATTGGACGGCTGTAAAGAACATTCTTAAGTATCTTTGGAGGACTAAAGATGTGTTCTTAGTGTATGGTGGAAAAGATGAATTACGAGTAATACGTTATACTGATGCGAGTTTCCAGACAGATCGGGATGATTCCCGCTCGCAGTCAGGATGGGTGTTCTTGTTGAATGGTGGGGTCGTGACTTGGAAAAGTTCCAAACAGGACACCGTGGCTGACTCCACGTGTGAATCAGAATATATCGCAGCTAGTGAAGCAGCGAAAGAGGTTGCATGGTTGAAGAATTTCATAGGTGATCTGGGTGTTGTACCAAGCATCAGTGAACCCATTGAAATCTTCTGTGATAACGAAGGTGCAGTCGCATTGACTAAAGAACCTAAAGACCATGTGTAACGCCCCAAATTCTGGGCAAATTTAAACCTCAAACTTTCCACAAGTTATGATACTAAAATTTCAACTTATATAAATAGCAAGGGAATTAACCATCAAGAGTATATTTACAATACAGGATCCTTCAAATAACCTATTAATCTAATCATATCACTATAATCAGATTAACTAAGTTATCTAAGCAATCCATCAAAAATCTCTTCTTGGTAATTGACTTCATTGCTATTCCAAAACGCTCGTCCCACAACCCTTTATTTTCCCGAGCTAGTACCTGGTAAGAAAACATCATTTGAAACGATTAGGCCAATGCCTAGTGAGAACATTTGTTTCAACAAAATATTTGCAAAATCAATGTAAACAAGTTATAACAAACCTGATTACCTTTTTTCTTACCGTGTGTGTAACTCTATTCCATTACACAATTTCATCCAATTCCATGAATATGACTGACAATAATTCCATCATCATATCATGTCTCAGAGCTACCCTACGAATACTTACTGATTCTAGAATAATGTTTTTATTCCAGAAATTGCAATGTACACTTAACCATTTCAACATTCCAGAAATTACAATGTACACTTGCCTATTTCCATACATATCTATTCCAGAAACTGCAATATACACATGCCCATTTCTGTACACATCTAAGAAATAACAATATACACATGCCTATTTCTTAGGAAGAAATTAGAGATCGCAATATACACATGCCCATCTCTTCTTTTCCTTAAAAACCGGGAATTACGCTTATTCCACGATTTTATTTCACACATCAGAATAATGAGTAACCTTCATCTATTCTACGTGTACATAACCATTAGTGCCTATGGATCCATTACATTTAAAACATTCCTGCCTAGCATCACACTAGCACAGTCTATCAGTCTAACATACTACTATTTAGTTGTACGTATGTTCAAGCTACATAAGTTATATCTTAAATCCTAAATCGCACCTTTCCACGATTATCAGAACTGTAATTTCCAAAACACCCAGAAGTGTCCGGATGATTGCATTTTCCGGATAACTTAAACTATCCGTATGTTTGCCTTTTCCGGATACTACGATTTCCCCGGATACTTCCATAATCCGGATAATACATACTTTCCGGTAATTTCCGCTTTCCGGATACATTTCTAATCCGGACCACATCCGGAGACTAATACAATCCGGACATTATCCGGTAATTGATTTCATCTGGATTCTTACAAGAAAGTTAAAACTTACCGGGTACTTAACTTCATCCGGAAACATTCAACGCAGAGGTTTTCGGATACGAGGTTTCGTCCGGAAACCTTCGAACTGCAGTCTAAAATTCGACCCATTTCCACATCTGTTCTATTCAGCTCATTTCCAACACAAACATACAGTTCTAAAACAGTTTATACAGACATATCAAAGTTTAATTTAACATATCAACACTGATTTGTACAAACAGCGAATGAACTCACCTTTTGAAGAAAACTCACTTCTCTGCACAAATTTAGAACTCCAATCTGTTGTTTATGATTCTAAAAATCAATTCAATAAACAGATTCATTCTCATACAATCATCCCGAACAACTTTTATCAAGATCATGATCAATTCTTACCAGATTTAGGAGCCAAAATCTTCTTTTCTTCTTTTCTATCTTTTTCTCTCTATTCCTTTCTCTTGAATTCTTTCTGCCGACTCCAACAACAAAACTGAGATATTTTCTATCTCAATTCCTTTTTATCCAAACACACTTCTAAAAACATAACCAAACACCCCCCTCAAGTTTCATTAATTCCAAAAGTAACATTCTACTTTAATCTCTTGTATTTTAACCTTATTTGAATTATAAAACTTCCATATAATTCAAGGTTACACAAAATACAAATACATCCCAATTCTCATTAAAATACTATTGTTGAAAATTCAGGATGTTACAATACTCCCCAACTTGAAAATGATTCGTCCCCGAAATCAAGATCAAGTAAACAAATGAGGATACCTATCCTTCATACTTTCTTCTGACTCTAAAGTCACATTAGCACCTCGATGGTGTTTCCACTGTACTTTCAACATAGCTACTTCCTTGCCATTACGTAGCTTCCTAACCGATCTTTCCAAAATTGCCTCTGGTTCTTCCACACATCGACTCTTTTCATCTAGCCTTACATCAGCAAGTGGAATCACATCTTCCTCTTCGGCTAGACATTTCCGAAGATAACACACATGAAAAGTGTTATGGATCCCTTCCAACTCCGGTGGAAGATCCAACTGATATGCTTGTAAACCAACTCTTTTGGTTATAGTGAAAGGTCCTAGAAAAATGAGGACTTAACTTCCCACGTTTACCAAACCTTATCACACCTTTCCATGGGGATACCTTAAGCATCACGCGCTCCCCAACTTGGAATTCTTTTGGTCTTCTTTTCGGATCAGCATAACTCTTTTGTCGATCTTGAGCTGCTTTCATATGCTGCCGAATTTCTTTCACTTTATCTGCCGTTTGTTGTACTAATTCCGGACCAGCAAACTGCTTTTCTCCGACTTCTAACCAACACACCGGAGTTCTACATTTCCGACCATACAAAGCTTCGAAAGGTGCTCTTCCGATACTGGAATGATAACTGTTGTTATACGCAAATTCCACTAAAGGTAAATGCGTATCCCAGTTACCTCCAAAATCTAACACACAACACCTGAGCATATCTTCCAACGTTTGAATGGTTCTTTCACTTTGCCCATCAGTTTACGGATGATAAGCAGTGCTCAGATTTACCTTTGTACCTAATTCTTCTTGAAGTGACTGCCAACATCTCGAGGTAAATGACTATCACGATCTGACACTATCGACACCGGTATACCATGCCTTGACACTACTTCATCAATATACATTTTTGCTAATTTCTCAATTGGTGACGCTTCTTTCATAGCTAGAAAATGAGCACTCTTAGTCAAACGATCCACAATCACCCAAATAGTGTCGTTACCTTTCTGAGTCCTTGGTAACTTTGTCACGAAATCCATGGTGATCTTTTCCCACTTCCATTCCGGAATCTCCAAAGATTGGAAACTTCCGTAAGGTTTCTGATGTTCAGCTTTCACTAAAGAACATGTTGTACACTTTTCCACTATTCGTGCCACATCTACTTTCATAGTTGGCCACCAATAGTGTAACTTCAAATCCCTATACATCTTAGTACTCCCAGGATGTATAGAATACTTAGATCTATGGGCGTCTTCTAGAATCAACTCTCGATTTCCTCCAATCTTCGGTACCCAAACACGGCCTTGAAACAACTTAATTCCACGGCCATCTTCAGTCAGTTGAAGATGTTGTTTGCTCATTACTTCATCTTTTAGATTCTCTTCCAGTAAGGCCTCCGCTTGTGCCTCTTTTATTCTTTCAATCAAACTGGATGTTACATCAATTCTAGCATTGGTCGTTTTCAAACACCCACTATACTCTTTCCTACTTAAAGCATCGGCTACGACATTGGCTTTACCAGGATGGTAATGTAATTCGCAATCATAATCTTTAAGTAACTCTAACCATCTTCGCTGTCTCATGTTTAACTCTTTCTGATTAAAAACATGTTGTAAACTTTTGTGATCAGTATAAAGAGTACACTTTGTTCCATACAGATAGTGACACCACAATTTCAATGCAAACACAACTGCTGCTAATTCTAAATCATGTGTAGGATAGTTCTTCTCATGCTCCTTAAGTTGTCTTGACGCATAAGCAATTACCTTGCCTCGTTGCATCAATACACATCCCAGGCCCATCTTGGAAGCATCACTGTAAACAATAAAATCTTATGTTCCTTCTGGTAAGGCAAGAATAGGGGCTTCACACAACTTTTGACGTAAAGTTCTGAAAGCCGATTCTTGTTTCTCCGCCCAAGCAAACTTCACGTTCTTCCGAGTTAAAACAGTCAAAACAGAAGCAATCTTTGAGAAGTATTTAATAAATCTCCGATAATAACCCGCGAGACCTAAGAAACTTCTTATTTCAGACGCACTCCTTGGTGTCTCCCCATTCGTCATAGCTTCTATCTTTGCTGGGTCTACCTTAACTCCTTCTGAAGTGATCACATAACCTAGGAATTATACTTCTTTTAACCAAAATTCACATTTTGAAAACTTCGCGTACAACTTCTCTCTTCTTAATACTTCTAAAACTTCACGCAGGTGATGTTCGTGATCTGCTTCAGTCTTAGAATAAACAAGTATGTCATCAATAAATACAATGACAAACTTGTCCAAAAACGGTCGACATACTCTGTTCATCAGATCCATGAACACTGCTGGAGCATTGGTCAACCCAAATGGCATTACAAGAAATTCATAATGCCCATACCTTGTTCTAAAAGCTGTCTTAGAGATATCTTCATTTCTTACCCGAACTTGATGATACCCAGACCTTAAATCAATCTTAGAAAAACATCCCGCCCCTTGGAGTTGATCGAACAGGTCATCAATCCTTGGAAGCGGATACTTGTTCTTAATCGTCACCTTATTCAACTCACGGTAATCTATACACATTCTCATAGTACCATCTTTCTTCTTAACAAACAAAACCGGAGCTCCCCAAGGCGAAGAACTCGGTCTAACTAAACCTTTATCTAACAACTCTTGAAGTTGAGTCATCATCTCTTTCATTTCGGTCGGCGCTAGACGATAAGGTGCTCGCGCAATTGGTGCCGATCCAGGGATAAGGTCAATACGAAACTCTACCTGTCGTTCAGTCGGTAGGTCTGGAAGATCATCGGGAAATACGTCCGGGAAATCACGTACCACCTTGATATCTTTCATTTGTTTCTTTTCCGCCTTAACATCTAACACATACGCTAGATAGGATGAACATCCTTTCATTAAACACTTACGCGCCTTTGCAACAGAAATTAACGGAACTTCCCCTTTCTACTTTTCCCCAAAGATGAATACGTCATCCTTATCGGCCATGGGAATCTGTATTAATTTCTTTGCACAATGAATCTCTGCTTGGTTGACTGTTAGCCAGTCCATACCTACTATCACATCGAATCCTCCGATTTCCATCAACAACAAGTCGATCGGAAAGTTTGTTTCTTCTATTGAAATAAGACAACCATCAAGTCTTTCACGAACCAAGACCTGACCCCCGTTAGCTACCTCAACTACTAAATCATCTTCCAAAGTAGTAACAGGCACAACTAACTTAAGAAAGAATGACTTGGACACAAACGATAAATTTGCACCACAGTCAAACAATATGCGCGCAGGACACGAATTAACAAGGAATGTACCCGAAACAACGTCTTTTGATTCTTTAGCCTCATCAGCTGTCATATGAAAGGCCCGTCCCGTTGGCTTTAGAACATTTGGTTTCATACTTTGATCTCCGCCCTTCTTCAACTTTGGACAATCCCGACGAAAGTGACCCGGTTGTTTACATTCGTGACATGTGAACCCTTGTACTGGACAATTACTCATAGTGTGCCCACTTTTACCACACTTGAAAAACTCTGACGCTATCACCCGACACGGCCCGTAATGTTTGCTCTTGCACTTTGAACACCAATTTGGTTCACGACGTGAATCATAACGAACACTTTTACTAAACGCTTTTGATTTCTGTGAAGAGTCTGATCGGCCTTCCCATTTTCGTTTCCCCCCAACTTGGGTCTTTTCTTCTTTATCCCGAGCGTATACTTCTTCCATCACTTTAGCTTCTTCAATAGTTTCCCTCAGTGTTGAAGCTTTAGCGTTTCTTACCCTGGACATCATGTCCGCTGGCAAACCCTTCAAGTAAGCTTTAATCTTTTCTTTTTCATTAGGAGCCACATGCCCCACCAGATTCAGCTTCTCCAAGAACGTTTCAGTATACTTTCTCACAGACATGCTACCCTTCTTGAGAGTCCTAAACTCTTCTTCGATTCTATCCATCTCGTTTTCATTACAGTACTCCTCCAAAACCTTCTTTTTGAATGACTCCCACGTCATAGCAGTCAATACTGAAGCTGATATTGAAGCTGTCACTATATTCCACCACGTTAATGCATTCCCTTTTAACATTTGAGAAGCAAATCTAACTTTGGACTTTTCATCACATTCACAAGCTCTGAAAGCTTGTTCCATCTCCCTAATCCAGTTCATACAGGTTACTGGATTATCTGTTCCTTTAAACTCAGGCGGCTTACAACTTAGGAATGTTTTGTACGAGCAAACTCTTTCCACTCTTCTTTCTGTTTCTGTTACTGGAGTATGAAGTGGATTAATTACTCCAGTCTCGGTTCCTGTTCACTGCAACTCTGTACTTCGATCGTTCGATGTTTTCATAAACATTTCAGTTTGTTGAGCCATTGCATTCGTCATCATTCTTGTCATGTTTTCCATCATTCGGGCTTCCATACCTGTTTCTGATGTTCTTGGGTTGGAAGTACTAGTACCCGTTCTAGGTACTTGACTTGGCACTCCTCCAAGAGAAAGAAACCCCGGCGGAGTCTCATGAATTTCGCCTACTCCAGTTTGCCTTTCTCCTGACCCATCAATCATGGACCTATCCATTGCAGAAATAGGAGATAATGGCGGCGTATTCACCATCGATCTGATATACACAAGAGGATAACCATAAGAAATGGTTATACACATACGAACATACGAAACATACTTTACCGATCATTAGTCACTGTAACAATTTGGAAACAAGCATGCTTACGTAACAATATATTCATAATAACAGTAGCTTATTGAAATTGTGAACATATTATACATGAGAATCCTTGTCGCCATCATTACAATACTAATTTCACATATTTCTGTTAACTCTAAGACTATCCCGTCTTAATACTTCTACCCATCTCACATATCATAACTTAATTCATCTCAGCTTAAGTCTAAGTATCTCATCAGCATACTTAGTTCACTTAAACTAATGCTCTGATACCATATTGTAACGCCCCAAATTCCGGGCAAATTTAAACCTCAAACTTTCCACAAGTTATGATACTAAAATTTCAACTTATATAAATAGCAAGGGAATTAACCATCAACAGTATATTTACAATACAGGATCCTTCAAATAACCTATTAATCTAATCATATCACTATAATCAGATTAACTAAGTTATCTAAGCAATCCATCAAAAATCTCTTCTTGTTAATTGACTTCATTGCTATTCCAAAACGCTCGTCCCACAACCCTTTATTTTCCCGAGCTAGTGAGAACATTTATTTCAACAAAATATTTGCAAAATCAATGTAAACAAGTTATAACAAACCTGATTACCTTTTTTCTTACCGTGTGTGTAACTCTATTCCATTACACAATTTCATCCAATTCCATGAATATGACTGACAATAGTTCCATCATCATATCATGCCTCAGAGCTACCCTACGAATTCTTACTGATTCTAGAATAATGTTTTTATTCCAGAAATTGCAATGTACACTTAACCATTTCAACATTCCATAAATTACAATGTACACTTGCCTATTTCCATACATATCTATTCCAGAAACTGCAATATACACATGCCCATTTCTGTACACATCTAAGAAATAACAATATACACATGCCTATTTCTTAGGAAGAAATTAGAGATCGCAATATACACATGCCCATCTCTTCTTTTCCTTAAAAACCGGGAATTACGCTTATTCCACGATTTTATTTCACACATCAGAATAATGAGTAACCTTCATCTATTCTACGTGTACATAACCATTAGTGCCTATGGATCCATTACACTTAAAACATTCCTGCCTAGCATCACACTAGCACAATCTATCAGTCTAACATACTACTATTTAGTTATACGTATGTTCAAGCTACATAAGTTATATCTTAAATCCTAAATCGCACCTTTCCACGATTATCAGAACTGTAATTTCCAAAACACCCAGAAGTGTCCGAATGATTGCATTTTCCGGATAACTTAAACTATCCGTATGTTTGCCATTTCCGGATACTACGATTTCCCCGGATACTTCCATAATCCGGATAATACATACTTTCCGGTAATTTCCGCTTTCCGGATACATTTCTAATCCAGACCACATCCGGAGACTAATACAATCCGGACATTATCCGGTAATTGATTTCATCCGGATTCTTACAAGAAAGTTAAAACTTACCAGGTACTAGCTCGGGAAAATAAAGGGTTGTGGGACGAGCGTTTTGGAATAGCAATGAAGTCAATTAACAAGAAGAGATTTTTGATGGATTGCTTAGATAACTTAGTTAATCTGATTATAGTGATATGATTAGATTAATAGGTTATTTGAAGGATCCTGTATTGTAAATATACTGTTGATGGTTAATTCCCTTGCTATTTATATAAGTTGAAATTTTAGTATCATAACTTGTGGAAAGTTTGAGGTTTAAATTTGCCCGGAATTTGGGGCGTTACACCATGGGAAGTCAAAGCACATAGAGAGGAAGTATCACTTTGTGCGACACAAGGTTGCGGAAAACCAGATCGTGGTGAGTAGAGTGCCGACTAAAGAGAATCCGGCGGATCCTTTCACGAAAGCATTAACTCGACCCAAACATGAGTATCATACTGAAGCCATAGGTGTTAGAATTATCAATATACCTTGAATGTTTTAGTTGTTAGTTTGATGTATTAAAAACGTAATAAATTGTATTTGATTTGGAGATTATAATATATGCTGGATTGCGTCCATTTACATTTAATTTATTATCGTGTTTCGTTTTGCATGTTTAGAACCAACTTCCTGAGTATTAATTTACTTAAACCTCCACAGTCAGTCATACTCCTGGAAGTAAGTAGTGATTCAAGACTGTCATGGAGTGTTAGAAGCATAGAGAATGCAACTAACACTCATGAGTACTTAATAGTGATTTGGGTATTGGAACAACTCGCACTCAAAAGTTTACTTCATGGATTAAGTCAGAGTAATTTTGAGATGATAATATTTTGTGTTCTTCAAACGGAGATACATAGAGTTTTGCTCTAGGATTCTGTTATGCTTTGGTGTGCTCCAACGCTGACCGTAACTGGCAGCTATACATGGTATGTCCATGTATAATATGATGAGTAGAAATGAACTGTGTAGTCAAAGTTTATTTGTTCCTTCTGCCTAAACAGAAGAAGCGATATCCATGGGCCCCTCGATGATTTGGTGTTGACATTAAGTGTTTGGCCAAACCCTGACTAGAATTGATGTGTTCAATTGAGTAATCTTGATCCATGAGATAGACATTTATCCATGTCTCGGGTTCATATGATATCTTGTAGAACAAAGGAACATTAAATCACTTATTTTAGGACCGAATCTTTATCAGAGTTCGGCAGCTGCATTGGATGGCTTGCTCTCTGCTGATTATTTGAAAGTGTTGAACCAAATAGAGTTAATAACTTGTCCAAGTGGGAGACTGTTGGATATAGTGTCCAGAGTCATTAACTATTGGTAATATTTCTAATAATAGCAGGGTCCTTTTGGGTTGCCCTTAAGACCCAAATAAACAATCAGAAGAATAAAAGGCAGTTAAAGCAATTAGTTTATTAATTTGTCATTTGATGATAAATTAATTATAAGCTACAATATAATTAATTATATAAAGTACAGGGACTAAATGATAATTGGTTAAAATAGTTTTAACAAGCTTATCGGTTCAAGGGGGCTAGTTGTAAAATAGAGATAAATTAGTCGAGAAGTAGAAGAGGGGTTATAAATAAACTGCTAGGGGTCAAACCCTAGTAGGTTTTTCCATCTCTCTCTTGTGGCCGTCGACCTTCTCTCTCTCTCCCAAATCGTAAACCCTAATAAGGGTTTAGGGTTTAAGCCTCTTCTTGATTGTTGGCATTTGGTATTCTTAACTCTTAAGTGTGAGCCACTAGAGGGATTCATACTATTGGTCCTTGACATCCAAGAAGCGAGATCAAATGTTTGATTCATCATTGTGGTTTTCGACAATCACAATAAACAAGTAAGTATTCTTGGTTCATTCTTTTGTAGTTAATTATCTAGAACATATGTATCCTTATAGGTTGTTAGTTTGTATTGCCATAGATGATATTTTTAAAATATGCTTCCGTTGCCTATATCATGTGGTTGTAGGTTTGCTCAAAACCTTTCAAATTACACATCACAATAAATCATATATAACCTCGTATTGCATCTTTTGTTGACCCAATTATCTATTTACGTTTTAAAAGTATTACCCAAAAGATGCTTAAGCCTTTGTCTTCTTTTCTTGTTGTTTGAATTTTTAATTCAAACACCTTTTCAGATACACATTCTAATGGCACCTTTGACCCAAACATTAAAAAGAAATATAAAAACATTAAAAATGATAGAACCCTTAGGTGGCGTTTGGTTCGCAGAATGTTTTTGGACGGAATGAAATCTGTCAAAGGAATTTGACTTTGAAGGAATTGGAATGGAGTGTTGTCAGGTTTGACCATCTGTTTGGTTGACAGAATTGAAATGGAATCTGTTAAACGAATTGGAATTTGTCTGTTTGGTTCACAGATTGTAGCTTTGGAATTAGAATGAATTTATTATAAATGACCAAAATTCCCTTTTTGATAAGTTTTAATTTTTTAAAACAAAAAATTATTTAATAAAATAATTATTAAATATATTTTGTTCACCAAAAATACTTTAATAAAATAATTTTTAAATACTTTAACGTGCAAAAAAATATAATATACACAACCCAGATAAAATATATTGTCAAACAAACAAAATTATATTTTGAAAAAATAAAATATATTTTGAGAAAATAAAAAAATGTATTAAATTATATTATATAAAATTAAATTAAAATATAAAATATATAAATAAAATATGAATATAAATATGAATATAAATATGAATATAAATATAAATATAAATATAAAAATAAAATCAAAATCAAAATCAAAATCAAAATAGAAAATATAAAATAGAAAATATAAACCTAAAGTATTAAATTAAATTATGTTATGTTTAAGTTAAAGAGTATATTTGGAATTATGAAAATACAACATTCCATCAATTCCAATTCCATCAAAATCCTTCAAGATTGCTAAGGAATGTCAAATTCACTTATTTATGGAATCTGATGGAATTGGACATTCCATTCCGTCGAAAAGAATGAACCAAACGAAGGAATGGAATTCGGTCAATGGAATTCGACATTCCAA
This sequence comes from Saussurea involucrata, assembly GCA_033807775.1. NCBI lineage: Eukaryota > Viridiplantae > Streptophyta > Magnoliopsida > Asterales > Asteraceae > Saussurea > Saussurea involucrata. The sequence goes on along the minus strand of CM066317.1, from coordinate 48,081,110 downwards.
TTCCATCAGATTCCATCAGAATCCGTGAACCAAACGCCCCCTTATACACTAAAAAAACAACTCTAATCCAACACAAAAAAACACTAAAAACATCTTTAATAATAAAATAATATGTGTATTCATTATTATACTATTTTATTAAAATAAAATAATTATAATATATATTCTTGAATTTATAAAAGTTGAATAGAATATTAATATATATTTTTAGAGGCCTACTTTGTTGGCCTCCAAATATAGAGGCATACTTTATTGACATCCATTTTTTGTGTTTTAGCGATCGGTTGAAGATGAAAAGTGAAAACACCTTCGTTTTAATGTTTTTAGTGGTGGGTTTAAGATGGTCTAAATAATAGCCCGTCTAACTTAATTGTAAATGGATTTACAGACAAGACTTCTAAAATTTCGAGATTTGAATCTACATTTCTCCTTCTCATTTCTCCATTCCTTTTCCAACTCCTTGTTTCAAAAACCTATGCATCTTTAATTTTCTTTCGTCTTGCATTTCTTTCTACAAATGGAACAACCTAACCCAAGAACTTCTCCACGCACAACACGACCCGCTCGATTAATTTGGCTAGGGGAACTTCTGTTAATGCCAAAAATTGTCCAGAAGGATAACTTAAGGTTGATTGTGGAGATTAACAACTAAAGATAGAAATCGTTCGACAAAGCAATGCGACAAAGGAAAATAAAATGTAAATGAGACGCAAGATTTTGGTGGCGAGGGAAAAACCTCAACGAGGAAAAAACCTGCGGACGACTATGGATGTCGTCGCTGCACTATGGTCGCCAAACAGGGGTGATCTCCTTGTGTATCAGGTGTCGAGAGTACAATGATTACAATACAAATGAAAGAAAGACTTTAAATGTAAAGTAAACAAGTGTATCGAATGTAAAAATAATGTGTCGCGCGTAGAAACTAGGCGTCGTGCGTCGAATGTTTTCGGGAGAGAGTTCTTTGCTTCGAATACTTGTTTGTTCTTGCCGAGAGTGTTCTTGAGAGTTCGGTTGTGCGCAAATTATGATGAACCCTTGTTTATATAGCTTTCGTGGCTATAAATGGCTCCATAAATCCTTGAATAACGGTTGTAATGGTTGCCGAAGTTAATGCTCATAATTACCTCTGTCGGTTACGTTCGTTGGTCATTAATGGTGTTGACCCTGCATTAAACATGAAGATCATAACAGTTATTACACGTTAGTCGGTCGAGGTCGTAAGGTATGTTACGACGGTCGAGTGTCGTGAGCATATTTTTCGATATAAACTTTGGTCAGACGATAAGGTGTTTGTGGTTTTATCTTTTCACAACAAATTGTAATAAACGTTTTCCCTTTTCTGGTCGTGGTCGAGACTGGTGAAATTTTACCCAAACAACTTCCTTGAACGGTTTAGGTAGTGGGTCGATTGCTCATATTAGGGGTGTTGCGGTCCGGTTTACTCACTTATACTCTTCTATTACTGATTGAATAGAATAGATAATTTGTAGAGCTTAAACAAAGACAATGGTGGTCATTCTTGAGAAAAAACACAATTCTAAAAATAAAATGGTGAGGGTTCTAATAGCAAAAAGAAACGAAAAAGGAATAGGAACAGAAAAAGGAATAGGAACAACAAGAACCGCGGAGACGAAAAGTCTGATTTTGCAACACAAGAAGTATTAGAAGCTAATGGCAGTGAGAAAGAGAGAGGTTGGGTTGTTCAAGCTCCTGTTCTTGATTCATTTCAATGGTTGTTTGGCAGTTGTTGAATGGTTTGGTGCAGGATGATTAAGTGGTCAGAATGATTAAGAGGCTCCTATGATATAGTGTAAAAGGAAATATGGTTGTTTGGTAACTGTTAAGAATGAAGTTAGGGCTCTGAATTACTAACGAAGGCCCAAGATACAAAATCTTTTAGAGGGTTTTAGAACCATTAAGAGACATACTTTTTTTAGCAAACAAGATTCACCTCTAACGATTTAGAGGTTGCCTCTTAATAGAACTATTAAGAGGTAAACAAACATCCCCTTAGGCGTCTATGTTTGTTACATCTTTATGCTTTATTCTCATTGGCTTTATGTGAAGTTGCCATTCTCCATTTCATTATTCACATTAGCTTTATGTGTTGTGATTGTTGTCCATATGAACATTGTTTTGCCATAGAATATCACTATTGAGTGCATAATTATGGATCTTTCAAAGCTTTTCCAAATTGTAAGTCTTTTCTTGTCTATCCTACAAAGCGGAGGCGTTTTTGTCGTTTGTTGATTTTTTTTCCTTTTTAAGTTATATTATAGGGAGAGTTGATTATTTGATGCTAAAAACTGTTTATCAGCAATGAAAAAACAAAATAAGTTTATAAGCCCTCTAAATAAGCAATCTCAAACACTCCCATGGTTTTAACTTATAAGCCTCTAAATGACTAAAAATAATATTATTGTTGTAGGATAAATGTGTCATCGTCAAAGTATAAGACGATAATGATAAAGTTAGAGATAGAGATATACACATTAGAGTTAGATTAGAACTTGGTATCTCATGATTATCTCTTTGTAAACCATCCCTATATAAAGGGCTTATGATTAATGAGAATTACGATTCATTCTCTCCATTCTGTTGTGTTTTATTCGCTTTTCTCTTCAACACGTTATCAGCACGTAAGCTCAATCAATGTTGAGCATCGACCGCTCAAGTCCAGGTTCTTTTTGTTCTCAACTTTATCAATCAATTCAAGTAAGTTTTTTTCTTCACTGCTACTTGTTAAATTTAATATTACATCAAACATTGTTATACGGTTTCAAGTTGAAAAACGATCACATGCTATTTTTTTTACAACTGTGTAGCATAAAAACTTGTTTTTAATGAGTATGTTGCTTTTCCAACTATATGAAAAAACTAGAATTGTTTATGTTCATGTTTACATGTAAAATTATAGAAGCAACCACAACCTGACTAAAATAATAATTATAATAGTAATAATAGGAAAATTGGTTCTTGCTTTGGTGCTCCGTTAGAGCTTCATAATTAATTGATTATGTGTCTTAATTTATTTATTTTTTGTTTTCTTAATATTTTATGATGACTGAAATCAATACTTAAAAAAAATATTTATTATTGAATTTAACAACCGTAAAATATAAACAACAATTTGAAACCATATTATATTTTTTTATTAATTATAATATAGGCTTTGATAATAATGGACTTACTATTATTTTATATTGGTTATTATTAATTTTAGACCATCTTAGGATTATGTAGGTTTAAAATTGTTGTAAATAATTGGTTAAGAAAAAAAATTGTATTCTGAAACCAAAGTGTTTTTTTTTTGGACCGGCATATGTAATTCATCATATTTATTGATTGGGTTCTTCTTATTTATAAAATATTTATCATATTATTAGATTGTTATATTATTAGTTTAAGTTGATTCAACATGTTTTAAAATTATTTAGGTATGATAACTTTTATTTATATGATAATATTTATCGTTTTGAACTATTATTATTGTTATTTATTAATGTTTATCAAATTAGATTACAATGTTCGTATCAATATGATTAATTTAAATGTTAATCTAAATATTTGTATGCTTATATGCTTATCCACTTAAATATTTGTATGTTTATATGTTTATACTTAGTTTATAATAGCATTTGTTTATATCTATTTATTATTTGTTTATGTTAATATTTAAATGTTTATCTTAATTATAATTTATATATTTATAATTAAATTTTGAAAGTTACACTTCAACTTCCATAATTTTTAGTATATTGCTAAAAGCTATAACATGAAAATGTTAAAATATTAATCAAATGTTTATCTTGATCATGAGTTCCTACTCATTAATTCCAATCTTATAAATAACTTTTGGATGTTACACTTCCAACCCCCTAATATTTGGTCTTTTACCAAAAGATCCATAAATACCAATAAGATGTTATAAGTTTGAATTTGACTTTATGTCAAAACTAATATTGATTTGTCTAATGGCAAAATCTCTAAAAATACTATTAAGATATTAAAACATTGAAATTGGCTTCATATGCCAAACCCTTATTCTTCTTGGCCTCTTGCCAAAAGCTCTATAATTAACAATGTTATCTCAAAATTAAATAAATCGCAATATATCAATTGGATTTTGTCAAACGGGTGTAAATAACCCTAAGGTTTGTAGGGACTTAAGAAATCCACGTGATTCCCCTACTACCTGGAGATCCAATAGATTGAGTGGTTCTTATTCGCAAATTGAAGTATTGATGAAGTATTATCAATAAAATGTAAGAGTATAAAATCCAATACTTTTATGATAATGAAATTTCATGCATAACATAATAAGTATAAACCATAATTCACTATTTTAGAAAACAATATGTTCTCCATTCTCTACGACATCTTTGAATCAAAAGTACTTGATTACCATAAGATAGGTTCGAAAAAACACAAGAAAATACGCAAAAGTCATCGAACCATTTTGACCCTAAAGAAAAAAAAACACTAGATGTTAAGATACAAGTAAATATTTTAAAACTTTTGAGACGATAGATCAGTCACAACCTTCATAGAGAATAACTAGAAACCCCCAAGAACCGTGGGTAGTCCCAAAAAGGAAATTCGGGAATATTCAGTACCATATACTTCTCAAACTAATCATACAGTGGAAAGAAACCTACTTACTTGATTACAAGAAGGTAACTGATTTTGACAAAGAAATGTCATGTCTCAAAATGCATCTCAATCTTTGTGGCAAGGAACTCACAAAAGATTATGCGAATCATAACATCTTTTCATCTTTCCTATATCACCAATCATACTAATGAAACAGTATAAGCTGCAATATAACATTTAACAAACTCATTAACTTAATGCAAGTGGTTAAGAGTTGTAGCAATGTTTTTTAACAACGCTAGACATACCCGGATAAAGAAAATTCTTGGGGTTAATAAGACAAGCGTTGGAGGTGGAAAGAACTCCAATGGATAGTGAGTTGAACATATTAATCCACACACATATGCTAAATATGTACCATATGGACAAGGTTGTGGAAAGGGTCAAATTAATGAAAAAAGTCGGGAACGAACTCCTAATAGAAAATGGAACAAATTAACTATGTCATATATAAGATTGATTAAGTATAAGTTTATTTAAATACACTTTAACTATCAAATTAATTGCATTTGTGTATATATACACATGCGTTTATAACCATTAGAGGTGTAAATGAACACATAAAAGAACAAATGCAAAACTCTCAATGTTCTTCGTTCCATGTAGGAATGTATCGAGGAGAACTTGATTGTTTTTGTGACATATCATACAATCATAAGAAATAGATTGTTATTCATTGAATTAATAATTTTTAATTCCTCCAAACACTTAGACGATGGACTGCCACTTGTTGCTTAATGACACACGATCAATCACTAAAGCACTATATTAATAGAAACCTTGTTAAGATATTCGTATCAATGAGAAATCATATTATAAGAATGGAAATGGGTATATGTACATCAACTCTAATGATATGAAAGCAAACATACATTAGAGAAATTAATGTATCAAATTAATGGATTATCTATGTCATTAAATCATATTTTGTCACCAATAAAGAACTTTGGGACAATGACACATATATGTTTCGGCATGACCACGTGGGACACCATGGTCATGACATAGTGATCTATGTATTGGAAAATACACATTGACACATCCTCTTTCGAGTGAAAGATAAAACGAGGGAATTAACCAAATTGTAACTGTTGACTTCTACTGCACAAGAAGCAACAGCACCATCATAATATGCCCTCTCCAATACCTTGAACTTTTGTATACCCTGATTCTTAGCCAAGACAGGAATGATACCATCCTAAAGCTAAGGACATAATATAAAAATATTTCATTCTTACAACGAATACAAGGTGATATTTATGGACATAAACATCCAGAATGCGGACCATTAAAGTACTTATGGTTCTGGTTTTGACATGATGAACACGTGTCGTATTATGGTCCACATGAAATGTTACACTCCTAGCACTAGTTATACGTTTAAGAACTAACCACCCTGATGTTCTCATCAAGTCTGCATGAGCTAGAATGCTGGAGAATTTACATCATAAGATTATTGCATATGTATAGAGGTTAATGTAGAGTTTCCTATACCCCTTGTGTATATATAAAACGGTCTCGTAGAATGATAAAGGTTGTCATCAAAAGAATATAGATGGTAGCTAGGGCATTGGTTATGCGCACCAATTTATCCAAATCTACATGGGGTTATGCAATATTACATGCAACTTTACTTATTCGTTTTTAGACCCACAACCAACCAACTAACCTTATGCATACCAGTTGGTAACTGGATATAAGCCTGATATTTAACATTTACGCATGTTTGGTTGTGTAGTATATGTGCCAATTGCGCCCCCACAGCGCACCAAAATGGGTCCTTTAAAACGATTGAGTATATATGTTGGATATGAATCTCCAACAATTATCCGCTATTTAGAACCTTTGACGGGTGATCCTAATATCGCATGATTTGCGGATAGTCACTCTGATGACAGTCTTCTTGTCGTTAGGGGGAGATAGGGAAAAGTATTTTCCAAGGGAACGACAGGAACTGTCATGGAATGTTCCCACTTTAGTCCCCAAACTTCACAATGGAAAGTTGAAGTCAAACGAATCAGACTCGATACCTGATACGTTAAATACTATTTCAAAAGTGACAAGATCACACATACGAGCTGCTAATATACCCGTAAGGTTAAAAGTCCCCAACAGGGGCACAACGCCGTTGGAAAGTGCGTTGCAATCACACATAGTGGAGGTGTGGTTGAGGTCGTAGCTACCAAATGGAAGTGGTGGAAGCTACCCGGTTCGATGAATAACTATTCTAAAGAAAGAGAATAGTGAGGCACATCCATTTATCATCAATACATAAAACTCTCATGAGATTATCTCTAATTATGTCCATGAATCATCACTGGAGGACGCTCCGAAGTTAATATTGATTCTAGAGATAAATAAAATCTTAAATGAACTATGAGAGTACATATGAGTCAATGGACAGATCATATATATTCATTGATGATTTATTCACATTTACTATTGCTCATAAGACGATAGAGCACGACGACATCGAACCACGCTCGGTTGAATAATATCAACAAAGCATATTGACCGAAAGAACAATCCAGAAAGAATTATATTCTTTGACAAAGGATCGGGTATTTGGTTCGGTAGTGCTAACCCACCAAGTGTAAAGCCCGTAGGACATAACTGAGTCTTTGTCAGAAAGCGTAACGAGAATAATAAAGTCCTAATGCATAAGGCTCTCCTTTGGCGCAAGGTTTCTCACAACGCACTGGATTGACCACAATAAGACTTACTCTCTCGTGATGGAGAACGTACTGCTAATTAATTATACATGAGCTACGACATCGAGTTTGTGGAATATTAATCCACCGATCCGCATATGTCTAGAAAATGATCAGGCGACCTAATATGGACAAAGCGCATCCGATTAGCACTCCCATGATCGGTCAAAGTGATGGATATAAGGAAAGATCCATTTCGTCTAAAGGATGAGGACGAATAGGTGTTAGGAGCTGGAATTCCATACCTAAGTACAATAGGCGCATTATTGTACTCAACATAATACACTTGACCGTATATTGTACTTCTCACTGAACTTGTCAGCTAGATTTAGCTCAGCGCCAACGCAACGTCATTGGAATGATTTCAAATTAATCTTTTGGCACCATTGACGTGGGCTTATAATTTCCCTACGGAGAAAAGTGGATTGATAATGAAACTTCAATACCTACTTAGATTGTGAGCGGCAAAAGTACAGGCCCTTATAGAAAAACACCAAACAATGCCTTGGTATACATTTGCTGATATTAAGTATATGTTTGACTCATATAAAGGGTGTTCCCAAACTGGATAAGGAATTATCATATGAAACATGTCGATTGCTTGGAAGTAAACTAAGCAAACCCTTAATAGCTATCTTCTTATATTATCAACAATCTTACTCTCCATGAGACTATTCAAGAGTGTATATGGTTAAGGACTATCATTACACATATAAGAGGAGCTAGTAATTTTGAGTTTAACCACTATACAACTTGCATGTATGGAAATAGTGCATCATGTATTGAAGAAATGAAAGTAAGATATATCAAGGGTTATAACACAAAGCATATTTTGCTTAAGTTTTCATATAATCAATTATCCTCAAGATTCAAGTGAATTGAATAAGATGCGAGGAAAATGTGACATGTTTGTTTACCAAATCAATATGTAAAACCATATTTGGGAAACATGTAGAAAGTATTAAAATGGAAATGTTTTAAACCTCCTTTGATTAATGCACGAATCAGGGGGAGTAGTAGACAAAAGAGGGAGTCTACTATATATGTAATATTGGTATGTTGTGCTCTTTCCTTCAACCAAGGTTTTATTTTTCCCATTGGGTTTTGTTCCTTGGTGTAAGGTTTTAGTGAGGCAACGATTTATATACCATCATGTTTTCTTAACTCTCATGATTAATGTACGAATCTAAGAGAGAATTAGACTAAAGTAAAAGTCTATGTATTGGAAATAAGCTAGTGCGTTGTACTCTTTCCTTCGTCATATTTTTATTTTTCCCACTGGGTTTTTATTTTGGCGTAAGGTTTTAACGAGGCAACAATTGTGCACCTTCACTCCTTTGACTCGGCACAAGGGGGAGTGTTGTAGGATAAATGTGTCATCGTCAAAGTATAAGACGATAATGATAAAGTTAGAGATAGAGATATACATTAGAGTTAGATTAGAACTTGGTATCTCATGATTATCTCTTTGTAAACCATCCCTATATAAAGGGCTTATGATTAATGAGAATTACGATTCATTCTCTTCATTCTGTTGTGTTTTATTCGCTTTTCTCTTCAACAATTATATGTTTTTTTAATATCCATGTTATTATTGGACCGCTTTGTCTTCTTTGACATTTATACACTTCAACATATGTTTGCCTTTTCCTAAGGCATCTTGATTTTATTTCCAGGTGCGTTTAGGTTGAAACCAAGCCCTTCGGATATATAAATATATATATATATATATATATATATATATATATATATATATCTATACATATAATAAATAAGTAACTAGCATGCCACGTGTCGACTTCTGGTGAACCGACTTCAGTATTTTCCCGCCTAAACATGTATCTGGACGCAATTTACATTATAAGTTCAATTAGCACACCCACATTCACTCCCCATTAAATCTCTTTTTAATTCAATTTTTTTTAATTTATACGTTACATTTACTACCCTTATAATTAGGTATGTAGTTTACTTTTAATCTCTTACTTTTTTATTTTTTATTTTAGACTCTTATCATATAAATATAAATAATGTATATGAACTAAAATGCATTAAAAACACATTTCTTTTTTTACAAATTCCACAATTGTAATCGTCTCGTCAATACCTTCGAAATGAGCCAAATATTGAATATTTTTGGATTTAATCATATTATTAAATATCATGAACATGTACGAATTAATTTGTTTTATATCTCTTATATTATTCATTTTCATTTTACACCCTTATAATATTAAAAATACATAATCATAGTTTAACTAAAACATATTAATAAATACATTTTTTTACAAATTATATTATTACAATATTCTCGTCAATAATTTCAAAATAAGTTTATTATTGAATATTTTTATAACTTAATAATATTGTGAAATATCATAAATACATATAAAGATTTTTCAAGAATGACGTACGGAGATTTTTTTTTAAACTTGTACACTTTACACTCTTATCTATATTTATCTATTTTACTTTTTTTAAAATAATTTCAGTTACGGTTATTCTTGAAATTTTAAAAAGTACAAATTTCAATACATCATGTACGAGTTTAAAAGCTTTAAAATCTTCAACGTTCGACATGATAATTAAAAATAAAATTCTTTTTTATTTTTAAATTACACTTTATACCATTAGAATTAGTTATTTAATTTACTTTATATCCATTCTCCTTTCATTTTTCATTTTACATCCTTATCATATCAACATACATAAACTAAAATACATTAAACAAATATGTTTTTGTTGAAGATAAATGTGTCATCGTCAAAGTATAAGACGATAATGATAAAGTTAGAGATAGAGATAGAGATAGAGATAGAGGCATTAGAGTTAGATTAGAACTTGGTATCTCATGATTATCTCTTTGTAAACCATCCCTATTTAAAGGGCTTATGATTAATGAGAATTACGATTCATTCTCTCTATTATATTCTTGTTCTATTTAGCTTTCCCTTTAACACGTTATCAGCATGAATAACTCAAAACCAGGTTTCACCACCGTTGAACGGTTGTTTTGCCCGTTGCCCGATGTTGTTGAACGGCTTGTTGCAAAATTGCGTAGTTACTCCGCTATCCGTTGCTCGTTGTCACGTTCGACATAAATTCTAGTAAGTTTTTCTATTAACCTGTTTACATTTAAGATCTCTTTACTTGATCATTCTAGAACAAATATATGAAAAGAAATACCGTCTCCTGCTTTTGTTTTTGTTTCCTGCAACACCATTAACAAAAAAAAATGGCCGTCTCTATTTTTATTATTATCCTTTTTTTAATGTTGGTTTCTAAAAGAAAAAAAGAAGCACTATTATTTTTCTTAAAAAAAAGTAAAATAAAATTGCAAAGCCCTACCATGAGTTTCTGAGTCCACCAATTTTTTCGATCACTTTAGTATTTTTCTTCTTCTATATCTTCATCTCTAATATTTATCTTTAATTAATCCTACATTAGTATTATCTTATCTTATTTGTTATGATTTTACGTTTATTTAATTATCATAATTCAATATAAATATAATATAAAGATTTATATATAGCATTTAAAAATTATTAAAGTATCATATAATTTGGACTTATATTTATTTGTATGGTCATAAATAAACAAGTTTAGAAAATATAGGATAGTTAACTTGACCATGATTTAGGTATATTTGCTCCTTCTTTTAGTTTTAAAAAAATTATTATTATAATAGCTATTTTTTTACCACTATATTCTTTGATGATAAATATGATATAAATGAAGATGTTCATGTTTTTGTTATCTTGATTATAATCTCTTCAATATCTGCAAATGTATGTTATCTATATATTTCATGTGCCAACAACAATTTTATGTGTATATTAATTTTAGGAAAATTAATTAAAATGTCACAAGTCAAACTTCGTGTTACTGAAATGCCACAAATCTCTCTCATCTTACCAAAATGCCACAAATGCCCGCGAGGGCCCCAGGCCCACGTGTCATACAAGTTTGCCAAACAGCCCGCGTTGGCCCCTCAATAATGCCCACGGTACAGGTTTGGCCCCTCAAGAATGCCCGCGTTTACATTTTTTGTCCCTGCCCGCGTTGGGATCCCGCGATCGCGGGCTAACCCGCTACTTTTCAAATTTACAGTTTGGTCCCTGAAGTTTGTTGCAAATTTAAAAAAACATTAATGGTCACTATAGTTTTTAGGTTATCATTTTATGTGGTTTTTAATGTATTATTTCCTTTCCATTTTAATGTTTTAATATAGAAATTCACTTAAGTTATTTAACAAGGAAATTAATTAACAACATCATATAAAAATTATTGCAAATCATCTTCCCAACCGAAACGGATACAGTGCATGTAAACAAAGAAATCTATTACTGGAAGGCGTCCTGGAGTCCTGTGATCAAGTTAACCTTTTCCTTGATCACGTCCTCCATTCCTATGTAGTCCGATTCGAGTTCTTCTAGTTCCTCTTCAGCTTCCTTAATCTCTCGTTGCAGCTGCCGAACGTGAGCCCTAGTCATGGCCAGTTCTCGTTTCTTCCCCGCTAGATACTCTTAACATTTTTTTATAAAAATACTCTAACACCTATAACAACATACACATTATAACATACAAATATCACATTCAAACATAAAACCATACATATCATATATTTTAAAATTTAAACATAGAACAAATTCAAACATAACACAAGTTATAAACACTCTAACAACATACATATCATATATCTTAACTTAAAATAACAACATATAAAAAAAACAAAAAACTTAAGAAAAACATACCATATGAGTAATACGAGACATCTTCACAAAACCCGAACGCGTATTCCACACGACAAAATTGAGAGAGTGGGAGAAAATTGAGAGAGTTTGATTAAAAATTGAGAGAGTTATTAAAAAAATGGGGTGTGGCCGGTTTGGTTCCCCCACTCCTCTTATATAGTGCGGCGATAGAGAAAGAGATAGGGTTTTGTCTCACAAAAAAATTTAGGGTTAACCCCATGCTGACACGTAGCGGGTTAGCCCGCGATCGCGGGATCCCAACGCGGGCAGGGACCAAAAATGTAAACGCGGGCATTCTTGAGGGGCCAAACCTGTACCGCGGGCATTCTTGAGGGGCCAACGCGGGCTGTTTGGCAAACTTGTATGACACGTGGGCCTGGGGCGCGCGATCGCGGGGCCCATCGCGGGCATTTGTGGCATTTTGGTAAGATGGGAGAGATTTGTGGCATTTCAGTAACACGAAGTTTGACTTGTGGCATTTTAATTAATTTCCCTTAATTTTATTAAAACATGCATAATTATTTGATTTAACTATTAAAATTAGACTACTTTACTTGATCGTATTAGATTTGTTAATGTTATTTATGTACACTGTTTGTTCTTTTACTCAAATTATTTGAGTACTTCAATTATTTTACTCCAATATTTATTAATATTATGCAAGTATTATCCAATTAAATAAAGTCTACATTGTTATTAAAAAAACGATGGGATAATACCAATAATTTAGTATGGATAACAAATTCAAATATTTATCTTAATTATAAGTTCCTACTTATAATTTTTATAATAATTTTAGAAGTTATACTTTTAACATTATATTTTTGGGCATCTTGTCAAAAACTATTAAGATTAATCTTAGAACTTATAATATTAAACCATTCTTAAATGCACTAATTCAAATGTGCATCTTGTTTATGAGTTCCTACTCATAATTTTTAACTTTATAATTAATTTTTAAAAGTTACAACATGAAAATGTTAAAATATTAATCAAATGTCTATCTTGATCATGAGTTTCTACTCATTAATTCCAATCCTATAAATAATTCTTGGAAGTTACACTTCCAAACCCCTTATATTTTGTCGTTTACCAAAATATCCATAAATACTATTAAGATGTTAAAAGTTTGAATTTGACTTTATGTCAAAAACAAAAAAAAAACTAACTAACTAATATTGATTTGTTTAATGACAAAATCTTATAAAATAGTATTAAGGTATTGAAACATTGAAATTGGCTTCATAAGCCAAACTCATATTCATTTTGGCCTCTTGCCAAAAGCTCTAAAATTAACAATGTTATAATCAAATTAATTAAATAGCAAGATATCGATTTGGATTTTGTCAAACGGGTGTAAATAACCCTATGGTTTGTAGGGACTTAAGAAATCCACGTGATTCTCCTACTACCTGGAGATCCAATAGATTGAGTGGTTTTTATTCGCAAATTGAAATATTGATGAAGTATGATCAATAAAATGTAACAATACAAAAATCCATTATTATTATGATAATGAAATTTCATGCATAACATAATAAGTATAAACCATAATTCACTATTTTAGAAAATAATATGTTCTCCATTTTCTACGACATCTTTGAATCAAAAGTACTTGATTACCATAAGATAGGTTCGAAAAAACACAAGAAAATACGCAAAAGTCATCGAACCATTTTGACCCTAAAGAAAAAAACACTAGATGTTAAGATACAAGTAATTATTTTAAAACTTTTGAGACGATACATCAGTCACAACATTCAGAGAGAATAACTAGAAACCCCCAAGAACCGTGGGTAGTCCCAAAAAGGAAATTCGGGAATATTCAGTACCATATACTTCTCAAACTAATCATACAGTGGAAAGAAACCTACTTACTTGATTACAAGAAGGTAACTGATTTTGACAAAGAAATGCCATGTCTCAAAATGCATCTCAATCTTTGTGGCAAGGAACTCACAAAAGATTATGCGAATCATAACATCTTTTCATCTTTCCTGTATCACCAATCACACTAATGAAACAGTATAAGCTGCAATATAACCTTTAACAAACTCATTAACTTAATGCAAGTGGTTAAGAGTTGTGGCAATGTTTTTTTAACAACGCTAGACATACCCGGATAAAGAAAATTCTTGGGGTTAATAAGGCAAGCGTAGGAGGTGGAAAGAACTCCAAAGGATAGTGAGTTGAACATATTAATCCACACACATATGCTAAATATGTACCATATGGACAATGTTGTGGAAAGGGTCAAATTCATGGCAAGAGTCGGGAACGAACTCCTAATAGAAAATGGGACAAGTTATAAATGAACTATGTCATATCTAAGATTGGTTAAGTACGAGTTTATTTGAATACACTTTAACTATCAAATTAATTGCATTTGTGTATATATACACCTGAGTTTATAACCATTAGAGATGTAAATGATCACATCAAAAACAAATGCAAAACTCTCAACGTTCTTCGTTCCATGTAGGAATGTATCGAGGAGAACTTGATTGTTTTTGTGGCATCTCATACAATCCTAAGTAATAGATTATTTTCTTTTTAATTCCCATAAACACTTAGACGATGGACTGTCACTTGTTGCTAGAGCACTATATCAATATGAACCTTGTTAAAATATTCGTACCAGCCATATTATAAGAATGGAAATGGGTATATGTACATCAACTCTAATGATATGAAAGCAAAATGTTGGTCCCGAAAGGCCTAAACAAGTTTGTAGAAAGGGGGGGGGTTGAATACAAACACACTATTTTACTTTTCTAAATTGTTTATTGATAAATCATTAACAATTTACAGCTTGTTGCGGAAACCAGATTAAGGATAAACCTAAATCTAAACAAGTTGGAACACTAAGGTTTCTTGCACTAAGAGAGATAAGGAAATTACTAATAAAATCCTATCTTAAGAGAGATTTGAACTTGTCCAGAGTTAGCAAGTTACTTCAAATGAAGTGAGTTCATCTCTTTATATATTGCATGCATTTAATGCAATTCAGTATACACTTTACACGTGTCATCAGCGGATTGGTTGCATGTCATTGACCTTTGTTGACAACCTTAGTAGCCGCATGAATGAACAGTGTAGTATCAGAGTGGTTGTACGATTTCAGATTTTCGGAGGTTCTTTTCTGACATTTCGTACGGTGGCGTGCAAGGGAGGTTAAGACAAAAGTACTTTGTACGGAGGACTTCATGATCAGCTTTCGTTGATTCAGCGATTATCATTTACTATTCAGCGAATGATAAAGTTCAGCGATAGCTAAAGTCTTGTACTTGATACTTCACGTTGAGTGGACAAATCTGAGTCTTCGCTGATCCGCATCAGTTCATTAGGAGACTTGTCGCTGGTTCTTGAGCTTGATCTTCGACTTCAGCGTAGAACCTTTGTTGACGTGAATCTTGTCTTCAGGGATCATAAGTAAACAACTAACTTATCAGCGATCACCATAAGGACTGAACAGACTCAGCGAAATGGTGAACAGTGTTCGCTGAATGTTTAATCTAAAAGTGCGAGAGTTCCTATCAGCAGTACTGTAAGATCTTAGTACTTATCAGCGATAGTGAAACTCTGATACATATTGTTTACTTACAATTTTCACTAAGTATTTAAGATAGGGTCATTATCAAATCACTGAGGGTTTGGATCAACAATCTCCCCCTATTTGATTATGACATAGCAACAAAGAAAATTGCTATTTAATGAAAACATAAGGATAAAAAGAACTCATAAAATATTTGTCCCTTTTACTGTTTTCTAGGATCTTTTCAGTACTGATGGAGTAAAGTACTTTCGCTGAAATCTTTCTTTAAATCTTTGAATCAGGTTACAATATGAATAAGAAAGATTACAAGTACAAGCTAAATAAATTACAAGTACTGAAGGATGACTGATACAATAGAGAAAGTGGTGATTGTTGTCAGCCTTCAAAGGGTTCTTCCTTAATGAGAAGTTCATCAAGGGTTGTCTTTTCAGTTGGAATCATCCAGTCAGGAACCTTTTCTCCTTTATTCTTTAGCTTCAGAGCAGCTTCAAAAATCAAGGGTTTTAGGTGTCGTGCCTGAATGTCTTTTCTGAAGTCGCACCAGTAGATGAGATCTCTGAGCTGTTCGATTGGAGTGATTGGAAGCTCAGCGATCCGTTGAAAGCATTTACGTCCGTCGTAGTCAAGAAAGAATATTCCATAAGGATTACTGATGACTTTACCAGGGACGAAAAGTTCACATGGTGGCAAAGAGATGTCAAGGGCAGATAGGTCAGGATCAGGACCAAGTACTTCAGCGCGAGAGAAACCAATTCCAGTTTCATTTCGTATGACAGGACCTGAGTTTAAATCTTGACGTTTCTTCTTTGGTGAGCCCCTTTTTCTTTTCGGCTTTAGATCAGGAACAGGAGGAATATCCACACAAGAAGATATCAAATCGATCTGTCTGTTTATCAGCTTTTCGAAATGATCCTTGTACTTAGATTTTGATGGTTGGATAGCTAACCTCATCTCCAGCCATTCAGAGAGACCATACATTTTTACAGTGTCAGCACGAAAGGTTTCAGATGAGCCATCTTCTCTGAACAGTTTGATGTCAACAATAGGTACTCCGATGGAGGTTCTTCCAGAGATGAATACTTTGTTGATCTTCGCTGGACGATATCTGAAGTGGATTTTCTCTTTACACCAGATCAGGGTGGTCTGAGAAACTTCAGCTTTCTTTTCCACGATCTTCTGGGCTTGTTCCCAAAGCTTTCGTTGGATTTGAATGGGAATACGCTTCAGCTTGGGGTCTTTGACAGATTCTTGAGTGAGCTTGATGGCGTATTCTCTGTCTTTATCTTCAGCTTCCTTCCTTTCAGCGATGAGGCGTTCAGCTCTGAGATGATCCTGGAATTCAGCTTTTGAAATTTTGAACTTAGGAGGAACTGAAGGTAGTTGATCGCGCCTTAGGATGATTCGCTGATCCTCGAATCGCTTTATCATTTCTTCTCTCCTCTTTTGATCTTCTTCACTCAGCTTTTGAGGAACTGAGGAAGGTCTGTTTCTGTGCGAGAGAGGTTGTTCTTCTGGTTCATCAGTCTCAGAGATTAAATCTAAAACTGGGATTATGTCTTCAGCGGTAGCTGGAATTATTGGTGAAGTCGCAATAGTAGATCCTTCAGCGATATCCTCAAACAGGGGAGAGGACTAGCTGAAACGCAGCGATCTTACAAATAAGAACTGGGTAGAAGAACTTGGGTAGAAAAGATAGAAAAAAAAATGTGGATGTGTATGGTGTTTGTGGAATGGATAACTGATTGTTCAGAGATGATCAGGGAAGGAAAAATAAGTTTAGTGTACCTGACAAATCGGCTTTGCAAGTAGGATCGCCAGATTATCATCTTCAGCGATGCCTTTGTCTTTGCTTTTCTCAGCGCCAGAGGCTGAGTGCTTTGTCTTTGTTTTTGTCTTCTCCCCTGTGGATTCGGTTATCACGATCCCTTTAAGAGCTTTTCGAGGAGCATGTTTGACGACAAAGAATTCGTCATCTTCATCATCATCATCATCATCGTTCCTTGGAGAGGAGGATGGTTCAGCTTCAGGGATGTCGATGTCTTCGTCTTCTTCTGCTTCGGATTCCTCAGCATCTTCTTCGAGTTGCTCCCCCTCAGATACAGAGGAGAGGTTCTCGGTTCCCTCAGGGTTTTCATCTCCCTGAGGTCCAGTAACTAGATCTTCATTACCCTCTCCCCTGATAGATTCATCATGGGAAAGGTCTTCAGCGCTTTTATTTTGATCTTCAGCGCTCTTCTCCTGTTCAGCGCTCTTCTCCCCCTCTTTCTCATGATGGGCGGGGGAGGAATGAGTAGATTCAGCATTGGTGTTGTCTCTGTCTTCTGGGCCAGAGACTTTCACACAACCTTCAAGCTTAGCTATTCTGTCTTCTAGGCCATAAATAGCAGGCGTGATTTTCTTCAGCTCTTGGCGATCCTCTGCGGTGAATGAGTCCAAAATAGGTGCAGGGGCCGGAGCAGGAGCTGGATTGTTTGCCTTGTTCACCAGCGTCTCGATCATTGTCTTGACAGAACTAAGGTCGGTCTTCACTGAGCCCAAATCGGTCTTGACCACTGACATATCACCTTCGAGTGTACCAACCGATTTCTTCAGCGTTGTAACCTCGCTGGAAACGGTGGAAACTGACGATTTGAGGTTGGTGTAGTCAGTGTAGATGTCGGAGAGCACTTTGGCAAAGTCGGCGAGAGTTTTATCAAGGTCTTTGATGTCATCAGAGGAGGCCTTCTTTTCCACCACAGCAGTCAGCTTCGTCAGATTCTCTCCAGCGTTTGTTACAGCTGTAGAGTTATTTGATAGACCGGTGGTGAGATCTGTAAGTTTCATCTCCATGGACTTCAGAGACTGGTTGATGTCTCCCAAATAAGGACCTGTACCATATAAGTACTTGTGAACAAAGGAAAGCTCAGAAGTTTCAGGTTTAGTTACAGTGTTTAAGGTAGGATCTGTACCTGCAGGAGCGTTGACGAACTCATCAAAGTTTCGAGTCCCTCCATAGTGTTCCATATCTCCCTCAAAAGTTCCGTGAGGGATGGAGATCTCTGCAGGTCCTTTCTTCGTCATTCGCTGAGAAGCTTCAACGGCTTCTTGAATGATGGCATCTCCAGCTTTAACTGGAGGAGTGTCCAAAGAAGTAGAGGGATGATCGAAGGATAAGAATTGGGGTTGGGTTGCAAGTTCAGCGTTGGATTCGCTGAGAAGTACTTCATCAGTCTTTTGAGAGACTGAAGAAGGTAGGGTAGATTCCAAAGTTCTAACCTCAGCGTGTAAGGACGCTGAAGTAGGTTTAGAAGGGATGGCTTGAATTGGTGTGGCAGAGCGTACCACGGAACTTTCCTTCAGCTCTTCAGAATGAGCTGAGGAGTCTTCAGCATGGAATTGCTGGGGTTGCTCCTTTGTTTTCTTGATCCTTTTGGAATCAAGAGGGGTAAGAGATTGTTTCCTTTTCTTAGAAGGAATGGATTTTGTGGCCTGGGAATCAGCGAGGGGTATTGTCGCTGAAGGAGCCACAGAAAGCGGAGAATTAAGTAGAGTGAGAAGGGTAGAGAGACGTACCTCGTTGGCGACAGGCTTGAAGTCGAGAACTTTAGGGCCAATCTGAGAGAGTTTATCAGATCACCCTCTTCAAGATAGCTGTCCTTCAGGCCATATTGAAAGATGGCGCTGATGAATCGTGGGTAAGGGACCCATGCTGGTCGGTCAGCGGCAGAATCAACACGTTGAATGAGGTCTTCATAGATGATGGAGGCCCAGTCAATGTTGAGACCTTTCAGCAGTGCGTAACCCATGGCCTGCTGAGGTTGAGCGGCTTGATCAGAAGATCCGGATTTCGCTGTCATGCAGCTGATCAGGTGAGCGAAGATGAAGTTCATCTCGCTGGGCATCTTGGATTTCTTTATCAGCGTCAGCTTCTTCTCAGGTAGCTTGTCTCTTCCAGTCTCCCAGATGTAACCCATCGCATCAAGGAAAGCAATGATTTCTTCCCTGTCAGCGTGCTTCTTGTGGTCAGGTAATGGAATGAAAGGATTTTCTGAGGTAGCGTTAGGGAATTTCAGAGCTTTGCGGATTATTGCGGGGGTTATCTTGATGGTGCCATACTCAGTATCGCTGAGTATGCAGTCGATGGTTTTAGATGGATCTTTGGCGGAGGGTAGGTCGGTGTGTCTGGCAGAGTACCAGAATTGGGATAATAGAGCTGACTGGCAGGAGGTGTGATTGTCAGTGCTGTGTAGATGGGGCTATTCTTCAAAAAATTTACAGCGTCGTCTAGATGGGATACCTGCTTCCGAGGAGGAAACTCGAGAAGCGCTGAGAGGTTGTTTGCCTTTGTCCAGTCTAGTTGATCCAGCTCAAACTTAACCTGAGGAGCTTTGGTGATTTCCAGTTCCTCAGAATCAGCGGAGATGGACTCAGCGGTAACATTCAGCTTTGAAGTTGCCATTTCACTGTATTATCAGTTCAACCAAAGATGTTAACAAATAAGAAATATCTTAATGTGGAAAGAAAATTTCCATTAAGATTTTTCGAATTTTGTCCATTTCATTCAGACAAAAAAAGTCTTAATGAAGATTAGGGTTTTTCTTGTTTTTAAAAAAAACGAATATAACACCCATAAGCCTTGTATTCCAGTTTCTTAAAAGAATGGATACGAAAGAAGAACAAGTTTAAGATTTTAGATTTAAAACTTGAAGAACAACCATGAAATGGTTGTGTTTATAAAACCATGAAAGAAAATGATTTTATTTTTGAGTTCTTTTGTTTGATCTTGTGTAAAACAATGATAAGATCTAAAACAAGTTATTCGCATTTGATAATAGATAAGAACATATTAACCTTGAGTTTGATGAAGAAGATGATGAACAGTTCTTGAAGATTGAGAGCACAAAATGCAACAGTGTTCTTTTCTTGCGGAGAAAGATTGATTCGCGTAAAAGACAAATATAAACTTTGAGAGTGTTTATATAGGAAGAGAGTAGAGAGAGAAAAACTTGAGCGGGAAAGTTTTTCATCATGACACGGACACGTGTTTGCATTTGATTGGATAGACAACGAAACGTGCAAACGTGTGTCAGAAAAAGAGCGTGCCTGGTGTTATCCGTTGCATTGACGTCACAACTGTCCTTTCACATTCTTTCGTTGTCTCTGAGGTTTTGAAAGAAAAACTCAGGGACTCTTTGGAAAATATGAAGCACTGAATAGAAATATCAGTGAGGGTTTTAAGAAATTTCAAAATATCGCTGTTAAGGAAGAGATATTCAGCGATGAAAGAATTTGAAATCTTGCATTTTCATGCGTTTTGTCAGAGAGAGAAAACATACCTTGATATCAGTTTAACCACATTTATTCAGAGAGAAGATGATGAAATGGATTGTACAAGTTTATTTTATCCGAGAGCCTATACAAGAATGTATAAACGTATCGCTGATTAAATGTGAACCGCTGAAGATTTATCCTTCAAAGTTCAGCATTCCAAGCTCGCTGATGAGAAAGTTGAATCTTGTCTCATCAAGAGGTTTGGTAAACAAATCAGCTAACTGATAATCAGTTGGGATAAAATGAAGTTCTATATCACCATTCATCACATGATCTCTGATAAAGTGATATCTGATTTCTATGTGTTTTGTCTTTGAGTGTAGCACTGGATTGTTTGCTATAGCGATGGCACTTGTGCTGTCGCAATAGATTGGAATTTTGGAGAGCTGAAGATCATAGTCTAGTAGTTGATTTCTCATCCACAAGACTTGAGAACAACAGCTTCCAGCGGCTACATACTCAGCTTCAGCTGTGGAAGTGGACACTGAGTTTTGCTTCTTACTTGTCCAACTTACCAGCTTTCCACCCAGGAGCTGACATCCTCCTGTGGTGCTTTTCCTATCCATTTTGCAACCTGCAAAATCACTGTCTGAATAGGCGGTTAGATCGAATCCTGAATCTTTGGGATACCAAAGACCTAGATTCGCTGTGCCCTTAAGATATCGAAAGATTCGCTTTACAGCTTTCATATGGGATATCTTAGGTTCAGCTTGATATCGTGCGCACAAACATGTTGCAAACATAATATCGGGTCGGCTAGCTGTAAGATACAGTAGTGAGCCGATCATCCCACGGTACAGCGTGACATTGACAGGAACACCCTTTGTGTCCTTATCAAGTATCAGCGGTGGTGCCATAGGGGTTTTCATAGCTGAACTTTCAGTTAAGTCGAATTTCTTCAGCATATCTTTAACATACTTTCCCTGATTTATAAAAGTTCCTTTTTCAGTTTGCTTAATCTGAAGACCAAGGAAATATGTTAGTTCACCCATCATACTCATTTTATACTCATCTTTCATTCTATCAGCGAAACGAGTACAAAGCTCAGGGTTAGTAGAACCAAATATAAAGTCATCAACATATATTTGAACTAAAATGATATGACCTTTTATTTTTCTAAAAAACAAAGTTTTGTCAATCTTACCTCTCTCAAATTTTTCAAGGTGGAGATAAGTAGAAAGAGTGTCATACCATGCACGAGGAGCTTGCTTCAAGCCATAAAGTGCCTTATCCAGCTTATAAACATAACCTGGACGCTTAGGATCTGATAATCCTGGAGGTTGTTCCACATAAACTTCTTCATTCAGCTTTCCATTTAGAAACGCTGACTTAACATCCATTTGATGTACAGTGAAGTTTTTGTGTACAGCATATGCTAAGAAAAGACGAATAGATTCAAGTCTTGCTACTGGAGCAAAGGTTTCGTCATAATCTATGCCTTCCTCTTGTCTGTATCCCTGAGCAACAAGACGAGCTTTGTTGCGAGTTACAGTACCATGTTCGTCCAACTTGTTTCGATAGACCCACTTAGTGCCTATCACTGTTTTGTCAGTTGGTCTCCGAACAAGTTTCCAAACTTTGTTTCTTTCGAATTCAGTCAGCTCTTCTTGCATAGCGCTGACCCAGTTTGGATCTCTGAGGGCATCATCTATTTTCTTTGGTTCAGTTAGAGAAATAAAGTTAACAAATAAACAAATATTACCTGCACTTCTACGAGTCTGAATACCAGCGTTGGGATCACCAAGAATTTGATCGATTGGGTGATTTACAGTCCATCGCTGAGCCGGAGCATGCGTCGCTGACTCAGTCTGAACTGGAGAAACTGAAGATGAGGCTTCAGCTACTTCTGGATTATCAGCTAAGAGAGGAATGCTTGCATTTGTCACTTCATTCACTGATTGCTGATAAATAGATGGAATTTCTGAGACATTTGGATCAACTGCGGGTATAGTGTTTATAGGAACAGCTGAGACCCAAGATGTTTCAGCTTCACTATTCTGCATATTGGGAATGATAGTAGGACCATCATTTTCAGTTGTATGAGCATGAGTAGTGGGAACATCTTCTGAATCACCAAGATGAGAAAACATACATTGATTCAGTTCTTCTGTATCAGCGTTCGGTTTAGAGTTCGCTGAACGGGATTCGTCAAACGTGACGTGAATAGTTTCTTCTACAGTTTGTCTTCTTCGGTTGAAGACTCTGAAGGCTTTGGAAACTGAGGAGTATCCAAGAAAGATTCCATCATCAGCCTTAGGATCAAACTTTCCAAGGGCATCTCTGTTGTTCAGTATGAAACACTGACAACCAAAGATGTGAAGAAAGCTGATTGAAGGCTTTCTCACATGAAAAAGTTCATAGGCTGTCTTTTTGAATCTTTTGACTATCAGCGACCTATTTTGCGTAAAACAAGCCGTGTTGACAGCTTCTGCCCAAAACTAAGTAGGCAGGTGAGAATCGCTGAGCATTGAACGTGCAGCTTCAATAATTGTTCTATTTCTTCTTTCAGCGACTCCGTTTTGTTGTGGTGTTCTCACTGACGAAAAGTTGTGAGAAATACCCTTGCTCTCAAGGAAGGAATCAAGAGAACTGTTTTTGAATTCAGTTCCATGATCACTCCTTATTGAGCGAACAGTCATATTGTTCAGAGTTTCCATCTTCCGAACAAAGGTGATGAGTTCTTCAGGGGTGTCACTCTTAGAACGGAGAAACATTACCCATGTGTAACGAGAGAATTCATCAACTATGACCAGCGTATATTTCTTTCCAGCGATGGATTGTTTGTTAACGGGGCCAAACAAATCCATATGGAGTAGTTGAAGAGGAGATGACACTGAGGAAACTTGCTTGGACTTAAAGCTTGCCTTGGTCTGCTTCCCTTTTTCACACGCTGAACATAAGGATTCTTTGGCGTATGAATGTTGAGGTAGACCAGTGACTAACTCTTTGGATGAAAGAGTATTCAGTGTCTTGAAGTTGAGATGTGAGAGCCTCTTGTGCCATAGCCAGTTGACATCAGAAGATGCCTTTGAGAAGAAACGGGAGTTCTCAGTGGTTGTTGAGTCCATGTTTATAACGTAAACATTTTCCAAACGATAACCGCTGAGAGCTATCTTCTCCTTTTTGTCAGAGACAAAGCAGGATTCCTTAGTGAAAATCACTTTGTTATCCATGTCGCAAAGCTGACTGATGCTCAGAAGATTATGCTTCAGCCCTTCAGCATATGCGACTCTTCTGAAGGATGTTGTACCATTTGAAAGTACACCATACCCTTGGGTGTGTCCTTTTCCATTTCCACCGAAAGTCACAGAGGGACCCTTCTCTTCCTTGTATTCAGCGAGCAGGCTTTTTTTTCCAGTCATGTGTCTAGAGCATCCGCTATCGAGATACCAGATACCCTTCTTAACCTGCAATACAAAGGAGGATTAGTTTTGCTTGGGTACCCACTTCGCCATGTATACGTGTTTGTCAGTGGAAGAGGTTTGAATGGGTTCAGCAGTCTTCGCAGCATTTGAAGATTCAGCTTTGTCTTTCTTCACTTTGGTCAATTTCTTGACCTCAGAGGTAGGAGTCACCTTGACCTGACTTGCAACTGGTTTGGTCTTCTTGGGTGTTGTCTTCACCTTAGCTATCTTATCAGCTTTGGTGGTTGTGGGACACTTACTTGCAATATGATCGGTAAGTCCACAGTGATAACATTTCCTATAACTAAAATTAGTTCTAGGACCACTTGAGTGCTGAGCTTTTAATTTGGAATTAGAAGTGCCAGCACCAAGTACACTATTGGTTTTTGAAATAGGACGAACATTCAGTTCTTCAGATTTCTTACCAAGAACATCTACTCTGAGTCTAGGAGTAGGTCGCTGAACTGATCCAGAGGTCTGATTTCTAGAACCAGATGAATGAATCACCAAGGCTTTAGAAGCATTCAGCTTAGGTACTAAAGTACCCTTCTGAGGATTTTGATAAATAACAATTCCTTTACCTTTGTCTTTAGAGACAGAGGTAGGTTTTGAATAAACCATTTTCTCCTTACCTTTTGAGGTAGGAGTTTCCTCAGGGATTGGTGTAACCGACGAGGAGTACTGAGATGAAGAAGTGTCAGCTATTGAGGATACGAACGTTCCAAATTTAAGCATTGAACGTTCAGTGGTTGGTATTGGAGTATCATATTTATAAACCAGACCACGTTTATCACTCAGAGGAATCTGAGCCTTAATTATCTCAGTGATCTTTGTTGAAGAATTACACCATCCTTCAACAGTAGCTTGTTCAGCTTTTAATGCAGCGATAGCTTCCGCTCGTTCGATTTTGACTAGCTGATTTAAATGGACTTGATCTTTAAAATCTTCTTCAAATTTAGAAAGCTTTTCTATTTGAAGGTGGCAATTTTTAAGCTTTTCAGCGAGATCAAGATTTTGGTTTTCAACCACAGCTTTGCCGTTCATGGCTTCGTATAAACTTCTAGTCAGTAGTTCGATTTTACGGAGACTATCAGCTTCATCAATATTTACAATATTGGTAAAGAAGGAAGGTGATACCTGAATGGCAGATGTTGAAGTGGAGGGAATGTCTGAACTTTCTTCCTCTTCTTCAATCTTGGCCATGAGACATTGATTTGCTTCATCATCTTCAGAATCAGATGATGAGGCTTCTTCATCAGAAGCAGCCCAATCATAGTCAGCCATCAGGCCTTTTCCTTTCTTCTTAAAGCTTTTCAGCTTTGCATACTTCTCCTTCAGCTTTAAGTATTTGTCGTCTTTATTCCTTGGAACAAAGGATTTCTTTGTAAAAGCTGAAGGTCTCATGATTTTCTTTGACCTGCACTCGTTAGCGAAATGACCTGTCTTTTCGCAGTTGAAACAAGTAGCAGTAGCCTTATCAACAAAAGCTGATGACTTAGGCTTGTCAGCTATAGAAAGAGTTTTGTTCTTTCTAAACATTTTCTTCTTGGCGAATCTCCTGAACTTTTTAGTTAGGAGAGCCAAGGATTCATCATCTGAAGAATCAGAATCTGATGACCTTTCAGAGTTACTTTCTAACTCAGTGATAGTGACCACGGGTCGCTGAGTAGAAGGTTCCTCTGAGATTAAAGCAACAGGGGTGCTTTTGGAATCTTTTACAAGATTCTTCTTAAGATGGCTAGATTGCTCATGATTCAGCAATGTGCCATATAAGGTAGCAAGTGTCATTGATCTTAGATCTTTTGACAGCTTGAGACACATGGAATAATTGTCCCAGCTTTCAGGTAAACATTCTAAAAACTTTGTCAGCACTTCAAAGTTAGAATATTCCTTACCAACCGTTTTTAGATCTATAATTAAGCAATTAAAACGTTGATGTACTTCAGAGAGAGTTTCATTCTTACCAGAAATGAAGCTTTCGTATTGTCTTACAAGGTTGATCTTTCTTGAATCCTGGACTTCAGACGTTCCTTCATACTGAACACATATTGTGTCCCACATGGCTTTTGAGGATTTTAGGTTCATGACGGAATGGTAGACTTCGTCAGGAAGGGCCATGGATAGTATGGATCTGGATTTTGTATCTATAGCCACTTTCTTCTTGTCTTCATCGGTCCAATGATGGATTTCCTTTGGAATCAGCCTTTCTGGAATAGCAGCTCTAGTTGCAGTGGCTGGAACCGCAGGATCAATTGTTACAGGGATGTGTGGGCCGTTTTCAAGATAGTAAGGTATAGTAGGGTCTACACCTTCTAAGAAGAGTGTCATCCTATTTTTCCATAAGTTGAAGTTATCTCTGGAAAATCTAGGGGGTTTTGCAAGAGAACCATTGTCTATATAGTGAGTGTTTGTGTTGGCCATTTTTAGATAATAGCTAGGAAGAGAAATATCTTAGATTAGATCTTGTTTATGAGATTAAACAAATCTGCTCTGATACCACTTGTTGGTCCCGAAAGGCCTAAACAAGTTTGTAGAAGGGGGGGGGGGGGGGGGGGTTGAATACAAACACACTATTTTACTTTTCTAAATTGTTTATTGATAAATCATTAACAATTTACAGCTTGTTGCGGAAACAAGATTAAGGATAAACCTAAATCTAAACAAGTTGGAACACTAAGGTTTCTTGCACTAAGAGAGATAAGGAAATTACTAATAAAATCCTATCTTAAGAGAGATTTGAACTTGTCCAGAGTTAGCAAGTTACTTCAAATGAAGTGAGTTCATCTCTTTATATACTGCATGCATTTAATGCAATTCAGTATACACTTTACACGTGTCATCAGCGGATTGGTTGCATGTCATTGACCTTTGTTGACAACCTTAGTAGCCGCATGAATGAACAGTGTAGTATCAGAGTGGTTGTACGATTTCAGATTTTCGGAGGTTCTTTTCTGACATTTCGTACGGTGGCGTGCAAGGGAGGTTAAGACAAAAGTACTTTGTACGGAGGACTTCATGATCAGCTTTCGTTGATTCAGCGATTATCATTTACTATTCAGCGAATGATAAAGTTCAGCGATAGCTAAAGTCTTGTACTTGATACTTCACGTTGAGTGGACAAATCTGAGTCTTCGCTGATCCGCATCAGTTCATTAGGAGACTTGTCGCTGGTTCTTGAGCTTGATCTTCGACTTCAGCGTAGAACCTTTGTTGACGTGAATCTTGTCTTCAGGGATCATAAGTAAACAACTAACTTATCAGCGATCACCATAAGGACTGAACAGACTCAGCGATATGGTGAACAGTGTTCGCTGAATGTTTAATCTAAAAGTGCGAGAGTTCCTATCAGCAGTACTGTAAGATCTTAGTACTTATCAGCGATAGTGAAACTCTGATACATATTGTTTACTTACAATTTTCACTAAGTATTTAAGATAGGGTCATTATCAAATCACTGAGGGTTTGGATCAACACAAAATATATTAGAGAAATTAATGTATCAGATTAATGGATTATCTATGTTAGAAAAACATATTTTGTCACCAATAAAGAACTTTGGGACAATGACACATATATGTTTCGGCATGACCACGTGGGACACCATGGTCATGACATAGTGATCTATGTATTGGAAAATACACATAGGCACATTCTCTTTCAAGTGAAAGACAAAACGAGGGAATTAACCAAATTGCAACTGTTGACTTCTACTGCACAAGAAGCAACACCACCATCATAATATGCCCTCTCCAGTACCTCGAACTTTTGTATACCCTGATTATTAGCCAAGACAGGAATAAGACCATCCTAAAGCTAAGGACATAATATAAAAATATTTCATTCTTACAACGAATACAAGGTGATATTTATGGACATAAACATCCAGAATGCGAACCATTAAAGTACTTATGGTTCTGGTTTTGACATGATGAACACGTGTCGTATACGGTCCACATGAAATGTTGCACTCCTAGCACTAGTTATACGTTTAAGGACTAACCACCCTGATTTTCTCATCAAGTCTGCATGACTTAGAATGCTGGAGAATTTACATCATAAAGATTTGATGATTATTGCATGTATATATAGGTTAATGTAGAGTTTCCTATACCCCTTGTGTATATATAAAACGGTCTCGTAGTATGATAAAAGTTGTCATCAAAAGAATATAGATGGTAGCTAGGGCATTGGTTATGCGAACCAATTTATCCAGATCTACATGGGGTTATGCAATATTACATGCAACTTTAATTATTCGTGTTTAGACCCACAACCAACCAACGAATCTTATGCATACCAGTTGGTAACTGGATATAAGCCTGATGTTTTACATTTACGTATGTTTGGTTGTGTTGTATATGTGCCAATTACGCCCCCACAGCGTACCAAAATGGGTCTTAAAGACGAGTCATCAAATGTTGGATATGAACCCCCAACAATTATCCGCTAATTAGAACCCTTGACGAGTGATCCCTTTACTGCTAGATTTGCGGGTTGTCACTTTGATGAGACGACCTTCCTGTCGTTAGGGGGAGATTGGAAAAAGGATTTTCCATGGGAACGACAGGAAGTGTCATTGAATATTTCAACTGTGTCTCATTTTGATCCCCAAAAAACTTCACAACGTAAAGTTGAAGTCAAACGAATCAGACTCGATACCTGATATGTTTAATATTATCTAGAGTGACAAGATCACATATACGAGCTGCAAACATACTCGCAAGGTCAAAAGTCCCCAAACAAGGTCACAACGTCGCTGGAAGTACGTTGCAATCACACATGGTGGAGGTGTGGTTGAGGTCGTAGCTCCCAAAAGGAAATGGGGGAAGCTACTTGGTTCGATAGATACTCATCTAAAGGAAGAGAAGAGTAAGGCACAACCATATATAATCAATACATGAGATTATCTCTGATTAAATCTATGTCTATGAATCATTACTGGAGGACGCTCCGAAGTTATACTGATTCCAGAGATCAAAGAAATCTCAAATGAATATGAGTCGATGGACAGATCATAAATACTAAATGATGATATATTTGCATATATCGTTGCTTATGAGATAATAGAGCACGATGTCATCGAACCATGCTCAGTTGAAGAATGTCAACAAAGAGCAAATTGGCCTAAATGAAAAGAAGCAATCCAGGATAATTATTTGACAAATGAACAGGTATTTGGTTCGGTAGTGCTAACCGACCAAGTGTAAAGCCTGTAGGACATAGATAAATCATTTGTCAGGGAA
Organism: Saussurea involucrata; assembly: GCA_033807775.1. Lineage (NCBI taxonomy): Eukaryota > Viridiplantae > Streptophyta > Magnoliopsida > Asterales > Asteraceae > Saussurea > Saussurea involucrata. The sequence continues at coordinate 48,051,479 of CM066317.1, read as the reverse complement.
GCGTAATGAGAATAATTAAGTCATAATATATAAGGCTCTCCTTTGGCGCAAGGTTTCTCACAACGCACTGGATTGACCACAATAAGACTTACTCTCTTGTGATGGACAACGTTCTGCTAATTAAATTAGCCAAGTAGTTTTCGAAGGACTGGAAATTGCAGCTCGACGATGTAGTTACTACATATCTCTATGGAGATCTAAATTCAGAGATATATAAAAGTTCTTGATGGCATTATACCAATATCAAGTAACTCTAAACCATGAAATGCGTTTACAATAAAATTGAAACACTCACTTTATAGATTAAAGCAATCTATGCGGATGTGGTATACCTGCCTAAGTGAATACTTGATTGAGAAACGATAAATAAGAACGATGAACTATGCCCTTGCGTATTTATATATGAAAACAAGTCCCAGATTTTCATAGTAGCTCTATATGTCGATGTTATGAACATAATAGACACTCTTGATGAAATAAGAGAAAACACAAGCTACTTGAAATCTGAATTTGAGATGAAAGATCGTGGGAAAACTTGGTTTTGTCTAGATACTTGAGCTACGACACTGAGTTTGTGGAATATTGATCCACCGATCCGCATATGTCTAGAATATGATCAGGCGACCTAATATGGACAAAGCGCATCTAATTAGCACTCCCATGATCGGTCAAAGTGATGGATATAAGGAAAGATCCATTTCGTCTAAAGGATGAGGACGAAGAGGTGTTAGGAGCTGGAATTCCATACCTAAGTACAATAGGCGCATTATTGTACTCAAGATAATACACTTGACCGTATATTGTACTTCTCACTGAACTTGTCAGCTAGATTTAGCTCAGCGCCAACGCAACGTCATTGGAATGATTTCAAATTAATCTTTTGGCACCATTGACGTGGGCTTATAATTTCCCTACGGAGAAAAGTGGATTGATAATGAAACTTCAATACCTACTTAGATTGTGAGCGGCAAAAGTATTGGCCCTTATAGAAAAACACCAAACAATGCCTTGGTATACATTTGCTGATATTAGGTATATGTTTGACTGATATAAAGGTTGTTCCCAAACTGAATAAGGAATTATCATATAGAACATGTCGATTGCTTGGAAGTAAACTAAGCAAACCCTTAATAGCTATCTTCTTATATTATCAACAATCTTACTCTCCATGAGACTATTCAAGAGTGTATATGGTTAAGGACTATCATTACACATATAAGAGGAGCTGGTAATTTTGAGTTTAACCACTATACAACTTGCATGTATGGAAATAATGCATCATGTATCGAAGAAATGAAAGTAAGATATATCAAGGGTTATAACATAAAGCATACTTTGCTTAAGTTTTCATATAATCAATTATCCTCAAGATTCAAGTGAACTGAATAAGATGCGAGGAAAATGTGGCATGTTTGTTTACCAAATCAATACGTAAAACTATATTTGGGAAACATGTAGAAAGTATTAAAATGGATATGTTTTAAACCTCCTTTGATTAAGGCACAAATCAGGGGGAGTAGTAGACAAAAGGGGGAGTTTACTATATATGTAATATTGGTATGTTGTGCTCTTTCCTTCAACCAAGATTTTATTTTTCCCATTGGGTTTTGTTCCTTGGTGTGAGGTTTTAGTGAGACAACGGTTTATATACCATCATGTTTTCTTAACTCTCATGATTAATGTACGAATCTAAGAGAGAATTAGACTAAAGGAAAAGTCTATGTATTGGAAATAAGCTAGTGCGTTGTACTCTTTCCTTCGCCATATTTTTATTTTTTCCCACTGGGTTTTTATTTTGGCGTAAGGTTTTAACGAGGCAACAATTGTGCACCTTCACTCCTTTGACTCAGCACAAGGGGGAGTGTTGAAGATAAATTTGCCATCGTCAAAGTATAAGACGATAATGATAAAGTTAGAGATAGAGATAGAGATAGAGGCATTAGAGTTAGATTAGAACTTGGTATCTCATGGTTATCTCTTTGTAAATCATCCATATTTAAAGGGCTTATGATTAATGAGAATTACGATTCATTCTCTCTATTATATTCTTGTTCTATTTAGCTTTCCCTTTAACAGTTTTTCTTTTTTTTCAAATTATACCGTTATAACCGTTCATCAAAACCCTTCAAAATGAGCACAAATGTTATGGGTTTGAATACCCCACTATTGAACGAATATTTTTTATTTTTTTGACCAATTAACCATATTGACCTTTAATTTTAAACATTTAATATGCGATTTAAAAGCGATTAAATATGAACATGAAACAAACTTATTTTTTCGAATTCTCGGTTTTAGATTCGAGATACTTCGCGCCGCATCGCGCGCGGGTACATATCTAGTATATATATATATATATATATATATATATATATATATAAGAAATGCAAAAAAAGTTAATAATTATTAAATCGTGAGTAAAAGAAAACATAAGTTAAAATATGATATGTGGATAATTAGTAAAAAAGATATATAAACAACAAATTTGTTCATCTATGCAATTTTTAATAAATTTTGTTTAATTTTTTATTAAATAATTTGCATATAAATCATTTTTTAAGAATATTTAACCTTGGTCTGTACATTGTAAAGTGAGAACAGAAGTCGAGGGGGAACATGAAAAGTCAACCTCCGGCAGCTTCATTAATTAATTAATTAATTAATTAAGAAAACCATCTCCAAAATCTCCGTTTACACAAGCCTGCATTCGTAAACCTTTTGTCGGCTTCTGGTTTTTTCTAAGCAAGCAATCTTGCATTCTTCATCGTTTTACGGCTGGTGTCACAATAATCATATTTAATATTGTAGAAAAGGTATTTATCCTTTTCTTTAATTAATTTGGAAAGTCCTTTACATGTCAGAATCAAGTTAAATCATTCGTTAAGAAAGTGCAAAGTAAGTTTTGATGATATTTATGAGAAAAAAATTAATAGATAGAAAAAGAGGTGGCCAAATGGGTCCGGCCGGCTCAGCCCAAGACCGGCCGAGGACCGGAATCGGACCAGGGTTCGTAGCCAGTTGGAGTTTTGTACGGATTCGAGAGGGGCCGAATTTTCAAAATTGTAACCGTTTTTATACCATTGGGAAACGGTCTCATGGCCATTGGGTGGATTCTATAGCCGTTTTTTTTGTTTTTTAACCCTCCACACACTATATATAAGCCCAATAGGGGAAGATACCAAGTCATAAATGCTAAAAAACGTTCACAATTCTCGCAATAATTCGTGATTCCGGCTCGTATTCGTTTCTCGCAAAAAACCTTCACACTCCTACTTCTCAATTCTCATCTCTTTCTCTCTTTCTCTTCCAAAATGGTCGGTGAACACCATGATGCAAACAATTTCTCAAGTTCTTACCGAGCACAGACGAAAGTCCGAGGTTTGGATTTTCTACAACATGGTGATCCTCATGAACGGGAGAAAGAAGGCGCAATGCAAAATGTGTCAATGCTTACGGCTAGAGGCGGATCCAGAAAAATTTCAAAGTGGTTGCACCAACTAACTATCATAAAATTTAATTTAATTTAATTAAAAGATACGGTTTTACTAACAAAAATATGCAAAATTAACCTAAAATATTAATAATTATTCCCATTTTCAAGAACTTTCCATGTATTTCCTTATAAAATTTCAGTCAAATCTTTAAACTTTCAATAATTATGGTTGCACACAACAAAATCTATGGTTTCACTTTTATTAAGAGATTTATCCTCAATGTAAACAAATATGTGGTTGCACATGCAACCACAAGGCTTCATGTAGATCCGCATATGCTTACGGCGGAAGGAAACTCAACCTTAAAGTGACACACAGGAAAAAAAAACATGCCCGAGGTTGAGATCGGGGGCGATTCAAGTCAACCGATACTTGACAATCAGAATCAAATATGGCCGTTTGATGTCGATTTCAACCGACATGTCTTCAAACATTTCGACAACCCTCACATTACGAAGTTGACCCAAAAAATGGTACAACCACACTACAAGCCAGTAATTCGTCAAACTATTAGCCGCGATGCACTTAAAATGTGAAAATTTTGTAAAAATGAGATGCAAGAAATGTTTTCACTTTTACCTAACAACGTTTCCAACGTATGATGTTTGGAGCGCACCACACCAATTGTCGGTTTCTTATATATGCATCATGACCCTCAATCGTGGCAATTATTCAAATGTATAATCACGTTTGAACCGTTTGGTGTGGCACATTCGCGTGATCGCCAATTTTCAAGTATTAAAAAACTCTTATATTTTATAATTTATATTGTAAAGTCAGTAAAGTCATTAGCATTTCATTTTATAACGCTAGTAATAATAATCGATGTGCGGAGAAATTAAAGATGGCTTTAACCCCGATTTTAGACGGTCAATTATTTCATACACGTTGTTGTTCACACATTATCAATTTAACCATTCAAGACAGTTTAAATACTTGTATACCTGTAATATATAAGCTTAGAATTAAGTTATGGCAAATTTTCACAAAACGTAAAAAAATGCATGTGGCATAAAGAAAATACTGTGAATATATTGTTTTTGAGCTTTGCGACCAAACTTGATATGTCCGTTTGATGAAATTCGACTTATTTTATGATAGAAAACTTGCTAAAACAAGTAAGTTATTTACATGCATCTTATAATATTTATTACATTAATAATTCTATTGGAAATTTTGATTGACCGTGCTTGAGGGATTATACGATATTTTGGACGATTTAAAAAATGCAACAACTCTTTTATCCAATATTTATTATTCAACAAGCCATTTACTTTTAAATCAATTACATACTTTGGCAAGTAAAATTTCACAATACGAAGACCATCTCGATTGGGGAACGTTGATGAGTTCAATCATAGCAAAATTGTGAAAATATTTTCTCGAGATCCCCTTTTATTTTCTTATTGTCATGGCTTTAACTAGGGGTGAGCAAAACCTGCCCAACCCGAATATCCGAACCCGATATTCTGGATTATGGGCCGCTGGAAATAATGAAGCCCAACCCGAATACCCGATCCGATAATGGGACACCCGATACCCGAAATCCAATCCCCTTACTGGACGGGTTTCGGATTGGTAGAGCTCACCCCGATATCCGATCGGGTGGTGGGGATTGGGCCACGACCCGACCGACACGACCATTTTTAAATGTTACCGGTTGAAATTTTAATTACACAAATATGTGTGGCTTTTGGTTTAGATACCGCTAGAGATAATACTTTTTCAACGAAACAAAAAGTGTGTTTAATAGTAATTTTAGCGATTTATTTGATCTTTATAAAACCTATAATGGGGGGAAAGCGAACAACAAAGCTCTTCAAGTCAACAGTTTACGGGTTCTAGTTCTAGTGGTCATCTTCAAAGACGGAAAGACTTAATAAATGAGGTTTAAATGAATGGAGTAAAAAATATATTTGATACCGATTTAGGTGAATTAAATATGTACAGAAGATGGAATCTTCTATCGGATTACAACCTTATTCAAGGTTATCAATCTGATGGTCTTAATTCAAGTATCCTAAGATAGTTTCTTTTGGAGACATCGGATTTAAACCTTATTTCAACTCTAATCTGATAGAAGAGGTCTCATCGGATAAGACTCTTTTTGGGGCAAAGATTAAGAATACATTTCTAAGTGTTTTATGATGGGTATTTGTATTATTCACAAATTCGATGGCTGAGAATAACATAATATAATACATTATGCGTAGGTTAATAGAGGTTTTAGTTTTTATTAATAAGTTCAGTATTCGTAATATAATAAAATTATAAGAAAAGGTAAAAGCTACTTTAAAACATTTTAAAAAACATAAATATAAAGTTTTGGTGTATTTGATTAAAGGGAAAAGTTTAAAAAAAACTCAACGAACTATTTTATTTTGAATGGTTAAGTCCTTAAATTATTTTTTTGAACGAAAAAACCATTAAACTTTATCATTTTGAATGATTAAGTCCTTAAACTATATTTTTGAATGAAAAAACCATTAAAAGTTCTCACTTTAAATGAAAAAACCATTAAACTTTCTCATTTTGAATAATTAAATCATTGAATATATTTTTTAATAAATACATCATCGAACTTTCAAAATTGGTTACGTGCATCATTTTAACAAAAAAAAACTACTTGTAACCAACTAGGAAGATTTTAAAGTAAAAAAAATCTAATCGGTTACCGTTCCCAAACCCTATGACATTCAAATTAACCCCTCGCAAACAACGATATCGCTCCCCCTCGCCACTCCCCGTCGCCCCATCGTTGTCTGTTCTCCATATTATCAATCAAACCATTGACTCTGATGTTCGCTTGAGGTTTGAATGACGTACGGTTTGGGAACGGTAAAATTGATTTAAGTTTTTTTTTACTTTAAAACATTTTTAGTCAGTTACAGACAATTTTTGAAAGTTCGATGATCTATATTCTTAAAAAAAGTGTTCAAGAACTTTATCATTCAAAATAAGAAAGTTTAATGGTTTTTTCATCCAAAAAATTGTTTAGGGACTTAATCATTCAAAATGAGAAAGTTTAATGGTTTTTTCGTTTAAAAAAATAGTTTAGGGACTTAAATGGGATAGTTTGTTGGGTTTTTCTAAACTTTTCCTATGATTAAAATATAGTTTTTTTTTATAATGAAGTGTCAAAAATGGTTAGAAATCAATGTGGTGGAGAGTAATTTCTAAAGTTAACCCGACACTTAGAATTGTGTTAGAAATTGTATTATAGTGGACGGCCTAAGTTCAAAACCGATTCACGCACAATTTATTATTACGATTCACATCTGAATCAATGTTAAAATTTACATGTTCATATATGAATTTGATTATAAGTTGTAATTGATTCACGTATAAATTATGATTAAGATTCACATATGAATCTATATACACTTGATTATCACCGTCTGATAATGGTTTGTTGGGAACTTTTGCATTTAGTTCCATTTAAAATCAATGAAGAACACTGTGTTTGCAGATGAGCTTTAGACAAATGAGTAATTCGATTTATGAATTATAAAGTCATCAATGATTTCATGATGAATGATTGGATCAAAAATCGATGATTATCAATAAATACGGTTATGGAATAAATAGAAGATTACTAGAAATTTGATTGTTTCTCACTTTTTTAACATAAATGAACTTATCTAAAACTCGTGCGTGCGTGTATGGCTCTCCTCTAGACCTTCACTTCTCCTCGTGGTGTTTCTGACTCAAGAGTTTATGAGTAAATTGTAACTACTACTTAATCTTATATGTTAACAGTTTTTACTACCATACAGTTATTTTTTAACATTTTAACCGTCTGTAACTGCCGATCTCTCATATAGATATGTAAATGTGAATCAGAGTTTATAGAAGAATTCAATCTTACAACTTTTAATGCCAAGGTTCTCATTTTAATTGTCCCAATACGAAATTCGGGATACTCGAGGCTACTAAGGGACGACATTATTGTATTCGGAAAGTGACCATTCGCGATCCAAGTGATAATCCAGTATGTGTATCATCTCCAATTCCCCATATCTAACATGTGGTGGTGGAAAGTAAAGCATTTCATGAAGACGCATAAGTTGAAACTACTTCGTTTGTTAAGGAATCGTTGGCTATAGATGATTACCAGATTGGGGTATATATGGTTCGATAAGGTTACGAACACCGGGAAAAACGACCATAGCATTTGTTATGGTAAAAATCTTCACTTGATGACGACGACATGAAGACATTGAATTATGTCGTCGATTGCATCATCGAGTGACAATGACAGTAACCAACTCAGCAAGTAGCAGCGTTCCTTGATTTTTGCGGAGCTGATGCACCTTTATGGAGGATTAAAAGCCCGCAAAGTCGTCGATGTCTTTTTAGCCGAGTTCCATCGTTTCGGGAATTTTTTATATTTATTTTTGGTTGATTTCGAGGGACTTTTTCAGGGTTTTGTTGATGTCCCGTGTGTTTTCTAATATCCAAAAGCACACTTCAAAGTTTAGTTTGTCCACCTTTCATATCTCAAAAAGGTTATACTTGTGAAAATCAATCGAGTGGATGCACAGGTAGGGGTGAGCAAAACCCGCCCAACCCGATTGCCCCGATCCGACCCGCCCCGAAATAGTGACCAAAAACCAAGACCCGAAGACCCGAAGACCCCGAACCGATTTTTTTACGGGTGAAATATGATCGGGTTGGGTTCAGGTTCCACCACCCGATCCGACCCGAAACCCGAAATATTTTAATTTTAAAAAATATATATATATATTTACTAAACCTAATACGTACGTCTCTCACTCTCTCAGTATTCAGTAATACCAAATAACCCAAAAAATCCATTTATCATTTCATCTCTATTCTCTAACCTAAATGCCTCTGACCACCGCCGTACGCATCGCCGGCCACCGCCCAACGCATCGTCAACCACCGCCCAGTCGCCCACCGAACGACGAACATGACTGCGTCACCACCGGTCCACCGCACCACCACCGCACCACCACCACCTGCTCAGTTGCTTGGCCGAAGAAGTGAAGAAGTGAAGATTCTGATTTGGTACATTTCAGTCTCAAAACTCTTTTCTAGTTGCTCAGTTTTCTACTTTTCTTCATCTGAGTTTGATAGTGAGTTTGCAGTTTGCTATATCTAAAATACCCGAAATCCGACCCCGTGAAATCCGAACCCGAACTCACCCGATATCCGAATATCCGATCCTACTTTGGACGGATTTCGGGTTCCACCAAACCCCCCCGAAACCCGATCGGGTGGTGGGTTTTTGGGCCGAACCCGACCGACCCGATCCGATGCTCACCCCTATGCACAGGACCTCCTAGGGCCTTTATAGATTTTCCCCTATTGGATGACGATGTCAAACGAAGTTTGAAAGCATCAAGAGAAATATTGGTTCAAGCCCCACGACTCGGGATCGTAATCTCCACATCACCGATATTTCAGGATCTAACTACCATAAAAGGGGATAACAACTATTTGTGTTGGTCCCGTAAGGGTTATACAAGTTTGTAGAAGGGGGGGTTGAATACAAACACACAGATTTTACTTTTCTAAATTGTTTATTGATTTGTATCAAACAATTTACAACTTGTTGCGGAACAAGATTAAGGAATAAACCTAATCTAAACAAGTTAAGAGAATCACTAAGTTTTCTTGCACTAGAAATAAGATAGAAAGAAGATAAGAATATTAAAGACTAATATTCTAACACACAGAAATAGTAAGAAGGAGATGGCCGAGCACTTCATTTCTGAAGTAGAGTTTTCTTTATATACTGCATCCATTTAATGCATATCAGTACAACTTTACACGTGGCATCAGCTGATTGGTTGCATGTTTTGACCTTATTAGACAACCTAGTAGCCGCATGATGAACAATGTAGAATCAGAGTTGGTTGTACGATTCTGGACAAAAGAGATGTCCATTCTGACATTTCGTACGGAGACGTGCAAGGGGGTAAGACAAAAGTAACTTGTAGAGGAAACTTCATGATCAGCGTTCGCTGTGTAGATCTTCATCAGCGAGTGATAAAGTTCAGCGTTCGCTGAAGTCTTCTACTTGAAACTTCACGTTAAGTGGACAAATCTTGGCTTCGCTGATATCCGCATCAGTTCATTAGTAGACTTGTCCCTGGTTATTTGGCTTGATCTTCGACTTCAGCGTAGAACATAGTTGACGTGAAACTTGTCTTCAGGGATCATAAGTAAACAACTAAAACTATCAGCGATCATCAGTAAGACTGAACAGGCTCAGGGCTTGCTGATGAACAGTATCGATGAATATATAATTTAAAGAACATGAGTTTCCTATCAGCGGTACTGTTTAGACATAGTACTTATCAACGATAGTGAAACTCTAATACATATTGTCTACTTACAATTTTCACTAAGTGTTTCTCAGAGAGTCATTATCAAATCATTGAGGGTTTGGATCAACAATCTCCCCCTATTTGATTATGACATAGCAACAAAAGAAAATTGCTAAGTATGAAAACATAAGGTTAAATAGAACTCATAAAATATTTGTCCCATTTACTGTTTTCGGGGATCTTTTAAGTACTGATGGAGTAAAGTACGTTCGCTGAAATTTTTCTTTAAACTTCGTATAAGTTACAGAGGGAAGTAGAAAAATTACAAGTACAGCAAATAAATTTTACAAGTACAAAAGATATAAGCTGATAAAGATAGAAGAATTACAAGGAATCCTATCAGCTATACAGGTTCATCCTTAATGAGAAGTTCATCAAGGGGCTTTGTTGTAGGGATCATCCAGTCAGGGACTTCTTGTCCAAGATCCCGTTTTCGCTTAGCTTCTGTAAAGATCAGAGGCTTGAAGAAATGTTCGAGAAGGTCTTCTCTGAATCCGCACCAATAGACGAGATCTCTGAGTTGTTCGATAGGGGCAATGCATAGCTCAGAGACGCGTTGGAAGCATTCTCGTCCATCGTAGTGTCTGAAGAAGATACCATAAGGTTCACTTAAGACTTTACCAGAGACAAAACGTTCACCAGGGGCAAGGAGATGTTGAGAGCTGAGAGATCAGGTCCAGGACCAAGAACTTCAGCGCGTGAAAAGCCAATTACGGTTTCATTTCTGATAGGAGGACCTGAGTCTGAAGGTATTATCTTTTTCTTTGTAGAGGTCCTTCTTCTTTGAACTGGAGCAGGAGGAGGAGGAGGAATATCCATAGCAGATGTAACCAAGTCGATCTGTTGATTTAAAATCTTCTCGACATGGTTTTTAAAAGCTAAGCGAGAACGCTGAATGGCTATTCGCATCTCCATCCACTCAAAGAAACCGTACTTCTTGATCGTAGAAGCATAGATGGTTTCTTTAGTACCATTTTCTCTGAATATGTCAGCTTCAACAACAAGAACGTTTATGGACGTTCTTCCCCTTATGTTCATGTTGTCAGATTTATGCAACCTTAGAGATTCACTTAAAATAGAACTTAGTGCAAGTATACACCTCGAACTACTATCGTCTCGTAACAAGTAATAATGGTAAAAGTACCAGATATCGATCCACAGGGAAAACTTGTGAAAGCTTTTCAAAAAGTCCAATCTTTAAAAACTGACTTCAGAGGGCGAATTCGAAAACAGATTGAGTGATTTGTTTATGAGTTAACAACTAAAAATATCAATGAGAGATTAAAAGCACAGGGTGCAAGGTTTTGCTGAGACAGAAATAAGTGATCCGGTTAAAAGATGAAATAAACACCTGGATAATCCTATATAAATAGGATTATCATAGTATCAACTATCGGGTCAGATGGCCTCCCAAGAGTACACATAGGCCAGCGTGCTATCGATACGATATCAGTTATATTAGACCTCGTGAATCCTAGCACAACACAATGTTACCATCCTACACCGTAAGAGCATAGCAATTGTCAGATGCTAAAGCTATATGTAGCCTTCTCTTATTATCTCAGGTTTTGTTGTTTATCTTAACTCTGAAAGTTAATGCATTTTCACATATTAAATTAGTTGTCAGTTAATTAAAATATGATCTTCAATGAAACAGTAATCACCTGAAACAAATAGTTAGATAACAGTGTTATATAAATACAACTCTCAACTTTCACACCGATTTCGGTCTCAACTTTGCCTTACACCCCAAGCTAAGGCGATTAGCCCATCATCGCTCGGATTAATCTTTCGAAAGATGTAAGAAATGTAAATAACTTTACTGGAAAGTAAATTGCAGTAAAGTAAATGACAGAAATGTAACTTGGAGAAAAATAAATTACTGAAAAGTAAATACTGAAATTAAAGTCCGGGAATGTAAATGACAGTAAATTAAAGTACAAGAAATTAAAAGACAGAAATATAAATTGCATGAATGTAAATAAAGCAGTAAATGGGATTAAAGTCCTAAAAATGAGGTAACTTGGTCGCCAAGTTATAAAACTTGCCGTGCAAGTTACGTCTCAAAAGTGATTTTCAAACTTGGGAAATTACTAGAAAAGCGAATTATTAACTATTTGGACAAGTCTTGGATTTTTAGAAGGATTAAATCCAAAATATCACCACAAGATTTGTACCAAATAATTAACTAGAAGTGAAATATGACGAAAAACGAACGTGTTGCTTTAAAACTTGGAAAATACCAATATTAGAAAGTAATCTCAAGTCACAAATTGATTATAAAAATCAAGTATGTTCCTTGTATTAATTTCTAATATTAAAAAAGTGACTATGAAACTTGAGAACACGAACTTGAGATTTAAAATACTTGTATTAATTTTGAACCGAACACTACAATTACTACATATTAGAAGTAACAAGAGAATAAAACTAGAGAGCTAAAGAGATGAAGCAAGTAAAAATACTTGGAAAAAGGTTTCTAACACTAGCAAAAGACTCTCCTATTTATAGGAGAAGACAAACTTGGTCCCAAAGTTATCAAAAAAGCTAAAGAGTATTAAGTAAGCTTCTAAAAAGTACAAAAGTACATAATAAGTAATTAAAAGTTGTTAGTCCCAGATGACTATAACAAGTATTGTAGAAGGGGGGGTTGAATACAATACTCAAAATTTTCACAATTTTAATTCTATTATTGAAAATCTTTCAACAAGAATTACACATAGAAACTTAAGACTGTTGCGGAAAAGAACAGATAAACTATTCTAACAATCTTTCACAAAGTATACTAAACAAAATAACTAAGAACACTTAGAACAAAGCTATGAAGTTTTGAGCAATATGGAGATTTTTTGCACTGAGAGAAATCTTCTAGTTCACGTAGAATCTTAGAGCACACAGTAATCTTCAAGTCTCTCAAGATTATTTCTGCATGGAGAGGTCTTCATCTTTATATAGTGCCAAGAGTATGTGTAGCATAGGACACTTGTCACTTTGTCATTTGAAGGATAGGTTTAGCTCTCAAAAGTTGATGTGTCATTTTCACTTTTTCCTTGGTATCAGGAAGAATGCCCATGCTAGAAGAGACTTTATATGGTAATGGATAAAAGAACAAATTGTCACTTATATCTAACAATAGGATATTGTCCCATAATAAAAGATCTTCTCATTTTGTCTTCAAGGAGTACACCACCGATGCATGCTATGAGATATGTGACACCTCTTGAAGAAAATCATCCTTGAGACTTAGAAGAGTTCCCACCAAAATTGGACTTTCATTGGTGGGAAGCAATTTGGCCGACCAAGAGATATGTCGGTGGAGAAGTGTCCACCGATGTGTGAGACAACCATCGGTAGACAATGACTTGCATGTGTTGATAAAGAGTCTCTTACTTCCACAATGAGAGATTCTTCAATCTTGACTTTGGTTGATCTTTGACTTCACCAAACATTTGCTATCTTGTACAAGTCATTATAAAGAACCATGCTAAAATATTCTAAATAAGATTTAGAGGAAACATCGGTGAGTCAATTTCAAATTTTCGATGACCCAACAATCTCCCTCTATTTGAATTTGAGCTCCATACTTAGAATATTGAAGAGTATCTGAATAAAATTGCATTTTGACCCTTTTTACTCTTTTTGGGTTCTTTTCACATAGACCATTTTGTTTTGATCTATTTTGTCTTTTATGGATTTGTGTGTGTGTAAGATATTTACAAGTAAGAAAAACTAAAAAGGTATAGCTGTACAAACGAATAAAAAAAATGGAAAGAAGTATAAACAATATGAACAAAACAAATATTACTTGCATCTTTGGAGGGGTGAGTTGAAGCTTGTGTCTGACTTGAGGATTCTTCTTATTGATCAGCAGCCTGTTGATGTGTTGGAGAACTTTATCTTTCAGGCACTTTTACTTTTCTTCAGATGTTCCAAATCTTCAAGTCATTCACTTACTCCAAAAGATTTCAGCCAAATGAGTATGTGTTTAAGAAGGAGACACACCCATAATGATGAAAATCTTTGAGGGAGGTTTGAGGTTAGGTGAATCAGCCTCAGGATGCTTCTGCCCATCTGTTGCATCTTCTTTCTTTCTCTTGGCATCTTTAGCTTTTCCTGTTTAGCATCATCAACCTTTGTCTTTGATTTGCTCCCTCTCAGTTAGATCAGTCTCCCCCTCAGTTAGATCCGTCCGGACTGATGTGCTCCCCCTTGACCGGTCCGCCGATTTCTTCATATATATATATATATATATATTCGAGTTGGACGCTGGATACGAGTACTGATGGTTGATGTTGCTCCCCCTCAGATGAATTTTCCCCCTCAGCGGCCGACGAGGAAAAACACAAAGAATTCCACTTTGGTGGGTGATGGCTTTGGTTTCGGTAGAAGAGAAATATAGGGGGGTTACTTCGGTGGGTGGTATCCCAAAAAATAAGGATTTATGGCAGCCACAAAAGAATTAGGGGAGCAAACAAACAAAAAGAAAAATGGGGTAGGTGGTGTGGTCGGCCGAAAAGAAAGAAAAAAAGGAGGTGTTTAGCAGAAAATTAAAATGGGGGGTTGGGGGGGGGGGTTTGTAGGCAAAAAGAAAATAAAATAAAAAATATGGGGCTGTTTAGTTTATCGGCAGAAATGGGTTTGGCGGATGGTTCTGTCGGCAAGAAGAGAAGTCGGCAGTTGGGTGGCTGAAAATCAATCGGCAGAAAAAGGGTGGGGAGACAAAAGGTGATTGAGTGGGTGAAGTCACCAAGATGATGTCATCAAAATGGTGAAAGAAAAAAAACTTTCTACCGATGATATGTAGATTCCTATTATGATTACTATTAATATAATATGTAAATATATATATTAAATTGTATTTTTTTAACAAATTCCACCACCGATGGCATGCAATAATTTTTTTTTTAATTTCCACCGATGGTATGTAAATATATATATATATATATATTAAATCTTTTTTTATTTTTTTTTGAAAAACCACCGATACCACTTGTTAGTCCCAGATGGCTATAACAAGTATTGTAGAAGGGGGGGGGGGGGGGTTGAATACAATACTCAAAATTTTCACAATTTTAATTCTATTATTGAAAATCTTTCAACAATAATTACACATAGAAACTTAAGACTGTTGCGGAAAAGAACAGATAAACTATTCTAACAATCTTTCACAAAGTATACTAAACAAAATAAATAAGAACACTTAGAACAAAGCTATGAAGTTTTGAGCAATATGGAGATTTCTTGCACTGAGAGAAATCTTCCAGTTCACGTAGAATCTTAGAGCACACAGTAATCTTCAAGTCTCTCAAGATTATTTCTGCATGGAGAGGTCTTCATCTTTATATAGTGCCAAGAGTATGTGTAGCATAGGACACTTGTCACTTTGTCATTTGAAGGATAGGTTTAGCTCTCAAAAGTTGATGTGTTATTTTCACCTTTTCCTTGGTATCAGGAAGAATGCCCATGCTAGAAGAGACTTTATATGGTAATGGATAAAAGGACAAATTGTCACTTTTATCTGACAATAGGATATTGTCCCATAATAAAAGATCTTCTCATTTTGTCTTCAAGGAGTACACCACCGATGCATGCTATGAGATATGTGACACCTCTTGAAGAAAATCATCCTTGAGACTTAGAAGAGTTCCCACCAAAATTGGACTTTCATTGGTGGGAAGCAGTTTGGCCGACCAAGAGATATGTCGGTGGAGAAGTGTCCACCTATGTAACACCCCCCTTACCACGACACAATATTGTCCGCTTTGCCCCACTGGCTCACGGCTTTGTTCTTGGCGACCTGGCAAGGACTTCCTAAGAGGTCACCCATCCTGGTACTACTCCCACCCAAGCACGCTTAACCACAGAGTTCCCAAGGAACCCGCATGCTTGTGGCCCCAAAACGCGTTGTGTCTGGTAAGGCCAAGGTTTACAAATATACCCAGCATCTCTCCTGTCCACGACCGATGTGGGATATGCCTAAGGTGTTACACACACCCCCCCCCCCCTCAGGGACTCATCGTCCTCGATGAGGTTTGCCCCACATCTCGAACGGCACAGGAGTGGCTCTGATACCATTTGTAACACCCCGCTTACCACGACACAATATTGTCCGCTTTGCCCCACTGGCTCACGGCTTACTGTACACACTGCGCC
Organism: Saussurea involucrata; assembly: GCA_033807775.1. Classification (NCBI taxonomy): domain Eukaryota; kingdom Viridiplantae; phylum Streptophyta; class Magnoliopsida; order Asterales; family Asteraceae; genus Saussurea; species Saussurea involucrata. The sequence goes on along the minus strand of CM066317.1, from coordinate 48,035,476 downwards.
TCCGATCACCGTTTCTCAAACGGATCTTTCCTTCGTTTTATTTCCCAAAAACTTTAAAGAAAATTTTTTATAGCCGCAAACTTGAGATCAAACACACTGAAATGCGTTTGATTCACTCAAGTCGTGCTCTGATACCATTTGTCGCACCGTTTGGCATTCTTTGCACGTTGAGTGTTTACATGTTTGGGTGAGTGAGTCAATCCGGAATAGGCATGTTGTTGGTAGGCTGTTTGGTTTGGATCCTTAGACACGTTAGTCAGTCGTTGGTAATGGTCGGTTGGGTATCTCGGGGTGGGACCCCGGTATTCATGTGTTTTAACCTAGACTCTCCAGTAGGTACTAGGAGGATATAGTTGTGGGCACTTACCTGGGAGGTAGTTCCGGTGTACTGGGTCTTGAGGTGTTACCTGGGAGGTAGACGTCAAGGTGTATCCTCGATACGGTGTGACTTGGCTTCGTAGAGCAAGTGTGGATGATACGTCGACGGTGGAAGGTAGATATTCCACGCGCGTTAGTACTGTAGGCCGAATAGTATCGGTTAAGGGATTGATGCCCTTTGTTATTAAGAGAATAAATGCGCATCAACCATTTTGAGGTAGGTGGTATATTTAGGTGTCGACTTTTGGGCTTGAGGCCAAACACCTTTAGTATAACCGGAGAGTTGTAGCCGATTTTAAGATAATCATGGTGATGGTAATAGTAACCCTGAAATGATCACTTGTGATGAATGGTTATGGTGGAATGACCTATGTGTGTGTTAGTTGATTTGGTTGTGGGGGATATCTATTTGTGTTAGTGTCTAGGATAATACCACGCTTATGTTTGTTATTGTAATCGGTTGGACCGATGTTCGGCGGGTGGCCGATGTTTGTTATTGTAATCGGTTGGACCGATGTTCGGCGGGTGGCCGATGTTTGTTATTGTAATCGGTTGGACCGATGTTCGGCAGGGGGTCGATGTTTTGTTAATATACGTTATTGAAAAATCTTTGGAGTCTATTAGAATTCGTAGAAGTTAATCGTCAATTAATGATAGGAGGGATCGTAATCGAGTATCCTGTGGAGTATACTGGTGAGCAGTTTTAGAATGGGTAGAGCTGGAGATTTGACTCGGGATGTATGGAATATCTAAGGTTGGGGACAACCGAAGTCGCTTGGCTAGGAATGATTTCAATTGTTGGGGTGTTCTGCCGATCATGATCCCAGTGTCTTAGAAAGAGTACGTTAGTAAGAATAGTATTCAAGAAGTTTAGTAGGGGTTTCAAGTGGACTTAGGAACCTGAGGTTGAGATGAGGGAGATCTATCCGGAGTTATTCGTAGGCAGAGACTTCGAGGACGAAGTCTAATCCAAGTGGGGGAGAGTTGTAAAGCCCGTATTCCGGTATGTAATTTCTTTTATTAATTCTTTTCTTTTTGAGTTTGATTTATTGTGGATTCCGTCAACGGGGTTAGTCGAGTTGGGTCGAATTGTTAAAAATGTCAAAAATGTTGGTTAGTTTGCTTGAAGGTTGTAGTTGAGGGGCTAAAGTTGTAAAAGAGCCAAACTTGTGTGTGTGGATTCGGCCCATGCAAGGAAAGGGCCGACACCCTTTTTTTTTCCTATTCCCGTTTTCCTTTTTCCTTGTGAAGCAAACCAAACCAATCCCAAAAACCCTTCAAACCCTTCTCGTTTTCTTGGTGTTGTGCGGCCGGAAGAGAGAAACGAAGAGAGAGAGAGAGAAGAACCGGGAGTAAGAAGAGAGAGGAAGCCGCCGGAGTTGCTGCTGCTGTTCGCCGGAGTGCCGCTGCTGTTCGCCGGAGTTTTCAAGAGGGGGAGTATCGAGTGCTGTCGCGTGGCATCGTCGCAAGGTGACTCTCCGCCCTTCTCCTTTACTTTTCGTTTGTCCGGCGAGACAACCACCGCCGCACGCCGCCGCTACGGTGGCTGTGGGTGGACGATGGTGGCAGTGGGTGACACTCGTGGCGGAACCCTAAACACACCTGGCCTAAACTCTAAATCATCGTAGCGTAAATCCCAAACCGTTTAGTATCGTAAATCGTTTATAGAATCGTCATTTCACGTGAAAACGTGTTCTGCCACTGTTTTGCGTCGGTCATAACTTTTCCGTCGTAACTCGGATTGAGCCGAAACTGGTGCCCACGGTTCACGTTCTGGATCGGGTACGTTTTTCGTGTTTTAGCGAAAATCTGGTTCGGCCTCTAGCTAGGTGATAAAGGGGTCGTTTTGACAGCAGTCGGTCAATTTTTATGTGATTTCCAGCGTGCTGTCCAGTTTTTCTTTCGTGCATAACTTTTTACTCGTAACTCGTTTTAATGTGAAATTGGTGCCCAAAATTCTCAAATCGAGTTGGGAAGGTTTTTCGTGTTCTGCCAAAAGTCCGATTAAGCCCGTAGCTAGGCCGTATTGGACTGTTTGTGCAGGCTGGACCGAAAACTGTCAGCTTTGGTAGTCGTTCGTATTTAATTCATAATAAATTGTAGAAAAATCGTTAGGAGGCGTATAATATGTCCTTGAAACCCTATCTCAGAGTACTTTATAATCATGAAATAATATTGGGAATTTTCTGGGTTTAAAGGGGTCGAAACAGGTCCCGAACAGACCTGTTTGGCGAGAGCGGAAAATGGTTTTAGTGACGGTTTGAGCGTGTGTCGTGTCATAGGGTCCGGGTCTCGTATTGACACGTTTTAACATGCATTTAGGTGCTGGGAAGTGACCGTATTTGTGAAGCTTGAATTGTGTTATTAAGCTGGGCGCGCATTCGAGGTGAGTTCTCTCACTGTGTAGTTAGGGGTTGTATGCATGTCATAGTAGTTTGTATGTACTACTGTCTTTGTGGTGTGAACTAGTTGTTTGTGGTGTGTAATATTTGATTGGTTTGAATGCTTAGTATAAATGTGTTACATTACAATTCGGTGGGACCGAGGAAGTGGAAAGAAACGTTGTGGGAACTCGGTGTGACGAGTGTGTTACATTACAATTCGGTGAGACCGAGGAAGTGGAAAGAAACGTTGTGGGAACTCGGTGTGACGAGTGTGTTACATTACAATTCGGTGGGACCGAGGAAGTGGAAAGAAACGTTGTGGGAACTCGGTGTGACGAGTGTGTTACATTACAATTCGGTGGGACCGAGGATGTGGAAAGAAACGTTGTGGGAACTCGGTGTGACGAGTGTGTTACATTACAATTCGGTGGGACCGAGGGCTCGGTGGGACCGAGGTGTTGGATACATAATTACTTGTAGATGTTTACTCGTTTTATGTAACTGTGATGTTGTTGCTTATGTGCGGATAGGGGTGATGTGTATATAATTCCTATATGCGCATGTGTTGGAATTCACTAAGCTTCGTGCTTACCCTTTCCCAATGAACTGTGGTTTCAGGTCCGAGCGGCTCCAAGGCGTGACAAGTACACACGGGCGCGCGAGGAGAGCTGGTTGTTTTATGGTTTTAATAATTAAACGTTTATTCCGCTGGTTTTTATTATAAAGATATTAATTATGAGTTTGCAAACGAAACGTTGGGATCATTTAGTGAGTTGTTATAAATGAATTGTTTATTTAAAAAAAAAATTAAATTTGCTTGTAATTTTTGGGACGTTACAACTTGGTATCAGGGCCGGGAACCGGACTGGTGTGCCAGCGAGGACGCTGGGCTCCCAAGGGGGGTGGATTGTAAGATCCCACATTGGTTGGGGAGGGGAACAAAGGTTGCCTTATAAGAGGAACTTGATACCTCCCCTATCAGACGCGTTTTAAAACCGTGAGTCCGGGTGTGTGGACAAAGCGGACAATATCTGGTACGGTTGGCCTGGGATGTTACAACCGATGTGTGAGACAACCATCGATGGACAATGACTTGCATGTGTTGATAAAGAGTCTCTTACTTCCACAATGAGAGATTCTTCAATCTTGACTTTGGTTGATCTTTGACTTCACCAAACATTTGCTATCTTGTACAAGTCATTATAAAGAACCATGCTAAAATATTCTAAGTAAGATTTAGAGGAAACATCGGTGAGTCAATTTCAAATCTTCGGTGACCCAACAAAAGTACTTAAGTCCTAACTAAGCTACTTTTCATCAAGATCTTCCAAAATCTGGTTTTGTAGCTTCAAAAATCGGCCCAACAGCAGATCTGGCCAATCACAGCATTTCGGCCCAAAACAGCATCTCAGCCCAAAATAGCAAAATACTTCCAGCAGCTCAAATCCTGCAGGAATCCTCGGAGGATTTCATCAATCTGCAAAATTTTATTAGAAACACCAAATTACCTACTAAATTACTATGTAAAACATGCTAAATGTATGAATTATGATCAATGCATGATTTTTACATAGAAGTGACTAAAAATTGGATTTTTGGGAGAATAAAGTAAGATAAAAACTAATAAAAAGGCTAGAAATAGGGTTAATAAATTAACCTTATCACAACCTCAAACTTAAACCGTTGCTTGTCCCCAAGCAACAAAAATCAAAAGAAAAGGACCCAAATCTATAAATAAAAAAAGGACTGGTTATGCTTAAAACTATGATGCACATACTTATGAATTTAACTAGGTATCTAAAACATGAGACACATGTTACAAATAGCCCTTCATAAACTTAGTCTTATTCCCTTAAGTTTAAAATGTACCATCACAATTTCCTAGGCCTATCTCATGCTAACAAGAATCATCAAGGCATTCATGTTTGAAATGGGAATGCATTTGGCTTTTTCTTTCTTTTGACATGCTATGCCTTTTTCCACTCACTCACCTTTCACTCAATGGTACAATTTTTCTACCATTCTTCTCATATTTAGGTATTTGATGGACCTTTTTGGTCTCTTTTAAGCTTTGAGTGTCTTTGACACTTTGTGTACATTTGAAACAGAGCTTTGCTCTTTTGAATTTTTATATGGTTGCACAAAGGGTATGGTGAAGTGTTTGTAAATCAAGGCTTTGCAAAAATGAGGGTAGATGTGTATATATGTTTGCAAAGCATTGACAACCTCAAACTTGAAGATTGCCAATGTCCTCATTGGCTGAAGAAAGGAAAATGGGCTTGATAGATTATGAATGAAAGCCCATTATGGTTTGGCCCAATGATGATTTGTTAGCTCCAATCCTTCAGAATATGAAAGTAGTGAAAAATAGGCTAAGTATAGAGGTGTTCGACAGAGGCTCTGCCGAGTAACCGAGAAGACAGAAGTCTTCGACAGAGGCTCTGCCGAGTAGCCGGGTAACCGAGAACACAGAAAAAGCAACAGAAGACACTTCTAAGCGGACAAGACCACAGAGCCTCTGTCATACTTGACAGAGCTTCTGTGGCAAAAAGAAGATCTACGCAAAAGATCTTAACAAGGACGAACATGCTTCTCACAATACCTACTATTCGAAGGTTCTAAAGATCAATCGTACAAAGGCGTGACCTGACAACTCCACGTGTCAAACTCTGATTGGTTTCCGCCTAAAGCTGAATACGGAGCATTTAATGAACATTGTATCTGCAACAGTTCCAGAATAGTGTTTTGTACCTTCCAGCCCATACTACTCAATAGTATCTTTGTACCTTCAGTCCTTATTGTCCCCTTAGGAAGTAGTATAAATAGAAGGCTCATGTGAACTCTTCTATTAAGCTTAATACCTCGAAAATACACATATCATTAAGCTTTGCACTTCTCACACGCACCATTAACTGCAGATTTATTGTTAATCCTTTGAAGTTCTTGGTGTTCTTAATATATATCGAATACAGTAATCTTGGAGATATTAATCTGTTCTTACATACTGTTTATTTGATATTGTGTGTTGTTCTACTTTACATTATCTTTCAGTTCTTAAATACGCTTCCGCACCATATCTAAATCTGAACTAACTAAAAGTTAAGATCATTGTTAAGAAAATAGGAACCAACAATTGGTATCAGAGCAAACCTTGATTATTAATATCAAGGGATCCACTCTAAAACTATGATCTTTGGTAGAAACTTGGATTTTTAACCTATTATTCATATTATTCAAACAGTTTCTGTTTTTCTGCCATTTTCGATTCATTCGAACTTTGGTAAACTTATAGAATCTGTTATTCTGGTTAAAAAACCATCTTAGTGCTCAGCTTAAAACTATTAAGCTTAAAAACTTCATACGAAGCATCCACTTCATACTCTGAATATCTGCTGTTAAAACGTTTTTTTCTGGATAATTTATCTCTCCAAAAATGACAAATACAAACAACTTCCTCTTTGTTGGTTCCTTAACCAAACCTCCCACTCTTCTTAGAGAAGAATACCCTCAATGGAAGATTCGAATGATTCACTTCTTTGAGGGTACTGACAAAGAATTGGTTTATTATATCCGTAACCCTCCTTTCATTCCCATGATAACTGTACCTCGTGTCCTAGAACAGACGACACACCTGAAATCCCAGAACACACGAAACCAAAGACCCAGGAAAATTGGTCTGATTCTGACTGGGCAAAATACGAAGTTGCTCAGAAAACTAAGAGAATTCTGATTATGGCCATTCCAAATGACCTTTTCCAGTCCATGGATGCATGTGAATCTGCATTTGATCTATGGAAAGAACTGGAAAAACAACTAGAAGGAGGAGTCAAAACCCAGAAGAACTGCAGAGCTCAATACATAAATGAATACTATGAATTTAAAGCTCTGCCAACCGAATCTCTGCAAACTACATATGATAGGTTCAACTCTCTAATAAACAAGTGCAAGAAGTTCGACATCCACAGAACCTCTGAAGAAAACAACGTTATGTTCCTGAAGTCCCTAAATGAAGAATTGATTCAGTTATCTATGTCTCTGCAAACAAATCAAGACTTAGACTCCTGGACCCTATCAGACCTCTATGGAACATTAGCAACACAAGAGCCTCAGGTAGCACAAGCAAAAGCCCAGATCATTGCACCTCTTGCATTGGTTGGTAAGACTACAGAGGTTAAAGAGAAACCAAAGAAAGAGGAAAGAAGGGAGAAGAAGAAGAAAATCATGATGGTAGAAAGTGAAGAAGAGGAAGTAGCAGTAGAAGAAGAAACGACCCTGGCCTCGATAGCTAAATCTTTAGCTATCTTGACTAGGGAATTCAGCAGAGGATACCAGAAGAAGTCTGGTAATGAACGATATGAAAGAGATAATCGAGAAAGAGAAGGGTCAAACGACAGAGGAAATGACCGACAGAGGTCGGAAGACAGAGCTGGCAACACTCCACAGATTCAAGGGTGTTACAAATGTGGTAAGCCAGGCCACTACGCAAATGAATGCCGAACAGAAAGAAGTGGTGACCGACAGAGGTCAGACGACAGAGTTGGAAGCTCCACACAGAACCAAGGATGCTACAACTGTGGAAAGCCAGGTCACTTTGCCAACGAATGCAGGAGCAGGACAAATCGTCCTCAGAAGGATGCAGCTTTCTACAAAAAGAAGGTTGAATACTATGCTCAGAAGTCACTAATGGTGAACAAAGAAATCTAGGAGTCTGACACATCCTCTGACGAAGGCGAAATAAAGAATGCTCTATTCTGTGGCATGGCAGAAGTCAGCTCCGACTCCGACAGTGAGGTATCCACTTCTACCTCTAACTCTAATACTGCAGAAGATGACTTAATTAAACTTAACATTGAATACACTGAAATGAAAAAGACATGTGAAGATATTCAGAAAAAGCTCACCTTCTATGAGAGAGAAGCTAGACTTCTCACTCAAGAAAAAACTAAAATCTTTAAAGAAAAAGAAGAAATTGAAATGGACTGGAACAAAAAGTTAAATCCTTTGAAAGAAAAGATTTCTGAAGTTAATTCTTCTTTAAAAAACAAAGTCAAAAAAACTAATGGACGTTGAGTGCGACAGAATGAACATCCTAGCTCTTAAAAACTATTTTCAAAAGGAAAGAGAAGTCCTCTGTCAAGATTTATTCAGAAGAGATCTTCAAATTAAAAAATTCCAAGATGCTCAGAAGGTGTACGAAAAAATCAACACACAAATAGGGAGACGGGGAATTGGCTTCTGTGATATAGATCCCTATACCGGAACCAAAAGAAACAAGTCTCTGTCCTCTCTATTTCATATAGGAGATACAAGAAAACTTGGATTTCCAAATCTTCTCTCTGTAAGTAAAAGGTAAAAAGTCTCAGGGGAACCTCACAAGAGGAAACCTCTGAAGATGACAAATGTGTGGTTTGAAAACACAGATTTGTCACCTTCAATCTCTGTCAAAAGAGAATCCAAACCTAAGAGGTATCTGAAAACTCAAGATCAGATAGGAATCTTCAAGTTTGGTAAACCTGAGACTCAAACTCAAGTTGCATTTGTCTGCATGATGAATTCTGAAAAGAAATTATCAGCAGAGGCACCTGAGTTCAAGCCAAGAATTACATAAGAAAAACTTGATATCTCTGAAGAAAACCTCTGTACATCTTCCAGCAATCAAGATCTCTCTGAAGAAAATTTGGCAAAAACTTCTATTAACTTAGAAGATAGTTCCTCAGAAAAGGAAGAAAGTGAGTATGACACATGTTCTGAAAGTCCAGCCTCTGTTGAAAGAGAACCAAGTGACTCAACCTCTGTATATGAGGACGATTCATCCTCTAACGAATCAGAGACTGACTCTAAGTCAGAGATTGGACCTAGTGACACAGAGGTTTTAAAACAAACCTCTGAAGTTCTTAACATAACTATTCCTCCCAAGGAGAAAATCACTGGAATTCCTATCTGTCCAGACTTTTTGAATATGTGCATACAAGCCAAAACCTCTCTTGAGCTTAAAAATTTCAAACAACAGAAGTTAATGTCCACTCAAATTCCAACGAGTTCAAAGATTTTAAAACCTGTTAAAGAAAAACTAACATGGCAACAGAAGGGTAAATGGACTAAAATTAACAAAGCTTTTTCTTCTGTGACAGTGAAACCAGCAGAAGTTCACCACAGAAAGGGAACACAGAAGGCCGCACTCAACAAAGGATTTTGCAAACAACAATCTAACCTACATAAACCTTCTTGTAATAGAAAGTCTAATGTTAGGATAAATTGTAATGCCTATGTGCCCCCATTTAATGTATTCAATGAAAAGTTCAAGCAAATCACCTCGCACATTCAATACTGTCATTGCTTTGATCTTATGTTTAAATTAAACCAACACTTCAAAAGTCCACACTGTCATCTTACTGTACCCAAAGAAAATGATAAATCCAAGGGTAAGAAGAAACAAAATGTTTCTTCAACAAAAGCTAAAACAAAGACCAAGAATGCTAAGGCAAACTTGAAGACCCTTGACAAAACTGGACCCATGTGGATATGGGTACCTAAAACTCTCTAATTGTCTTGCAGAAGCAGTATGTACCAATCTGGTATCTAGACTCCGGATGCTCAAGGCACATGACTGGCGACAGAGGTCTTCTATCCACATACAAAGAAAAGAACGATGGTGGATCTGTGACCTTTGGATACAATAAAAAGGGGTACATCAAAGGCTACGGAGTCATAAAGAAGGAAAATATAATCGTATGCAAAGTTGCATATGTTGATGGCCTTAAACACAATCTTCTAAGTGTTAGTCAACTCTGCGATACGAGATTCGACGTAATGTTCAAAAGAACCTTTTGCTCTCTACAGAGCGAGGACACAGGACTTGAACTTCTGCGAGCCGAAAGAAGAGGAGATCTATATCTCATGAACTTCAATGCAAAGAACAAGAAAGACAAAATCTGCCTTGTTGCATGCAAAAGCGAAGAAGCCTGGTTATGGCACAACAGGTTCTGCCATTTAAACTTTCATACTCTTGATAAACTTGTAAAACTTGATCTTGTCAAAGGTCTGCCAAATGTTAAATTCAATAAAGATCATCTTTGCTCTGCCTGCGAAATGGGAAAACTCAAAAGAGCTTCCCATAAGGGCAAAACTGATGTATCTTGCACTAGGCCTCTGTACATGCTTCATGTTGACCTCTGCGGTCCAATATCTACACAGAGCCTAGGCGGCAAGAAATATCTGCTTGTTTTGATTGATGAATTCTCTAGATTTACATGGGTTGAATTTGTCAGAAAGAAATCAGATGTTCCAAACATTCTGATAAATTTAATGAAGAAAATCCAAGTTCTGTATGAGTGCAGGGTTCAGAAACTAAGAAGCGACAATGGCACAGAATTCAAAAACTCTGTCATTGAAGCCTATCTTACAGAAGAAGGAATTTCACAGAACTTCTCTGCTGCACGCACCCCACAACAGAATGGCGTGGTTGAAAGAAAGAATCGCACGCTTGTGGAGGCCCTCAGAACTATGCTAACCGCATGTGGATTACCAATGACATTTTGGGCAGAAACAGCATCGACCGCTTGCTATACCCAAAATCGATCAACCATCGTAAAGAGACACATCAAAACACCATATCATTTGATCAACAAAAGACGACCAAACATCAAGTTCTTCCATGTATTTGGATGCAAGTGCTTCGTCTTAAACGATAGAGAAGCAAGAGGAAAGTTTGAAGTAAAGGCAGATGAAGGGAAGTTCATAGGATACTCTGCAACTTCCAAGGCCTACAGAGTTTTGCGGTCCCGAACGATTGTAGAAAGCATAAATGTTTCTTTTGACGACACCTTCCAAAAGACTTCTGAACAAATCAGTTCAGAACTCGGTCTAAAAGGTGAATCCTCTGGCATCTCAAAAACACGAGAAGAAGACTTAAATCTTCTATTTCAAGAGATGTTCCATGACGACATTGATCCCTCTGCTGGAGCCATCAGAGCCTCTGGAGAACCATCTTCTGCCAGCCAGAATGAAACATGTATCTCTCTAACTAGTCCCTTAAACAACTCATCTTCCTCTATAAATCCTATAGATGCAAATGCCGAGGGGAGACAACAGAAGATGATACAACAAGGAAAACAACCACATAAGCTACTGAAGAACCAACTCCAGAAACCACAGAGGAACCAATAACAGAGGAACAAGAAGACTCAGTCTCTACTTCCTCAGAGGAACAAACACCGCCACTCATTCCAAACATTCCACACGCTGTAGGATCGAGCACGAAATCAAAACCAACGACAGAGGCCATACCAGAACAACAATTAGAAACCTCGAAGAAAAACTTGATGAAATCGATGACCATCTCCCAAGAACAACAAAATGGACAAAAAGCCATCCTCCAAGTCTTATAATCGGCGAACCTTCTGAAAAGGTAAAAACAAGATCTGCCACTGCTAACTTTTGTTTCTTTACAAACTTTATTAATATGATCGAGCCAAAAAGGATATCTGAAGCCCTTGACGACCCAAACTGGGTAGATGCTATGCAAGAAGAGCTTCTACAGTTTGAACGAAACAAAGTTTGGACTTTAGTTCCTCTGCCACGAGGAAAACAAGCCATAGGGACTAAATGGGTCTTCAGAAATAAGAAGGATGAAGATGGAGTGGACATAAGAAACAAAGCAAGACTGGTGGCCAAGGGATATCGCCAAGAATAAGACATAGATTACGATGAAACTTTTGCCCCTGTCGCACGGCTCGAAGCCATAAGAATCTTCTTAGCCTTCGCAGCCCACAGAGGTTTTAAAGTATTTCAAATGGACGTAAAATCTGCTTTTCTAAATGGCGAAATCCAAGAAGAAGTGTACGTCCAACAGCCACCAGGGTTTGAAAGCTCTAAGTACCCAAAATACGTGTACTACCTCGACAAAGCTCTGTATGGACTGAAACAGGCTCCAAGAGCATGGTACAAAAGACTTTCTACCTTTCTTCTCGATAATGGTTACGACAGAGGTACGACGGATACCACTTTGTTTTATAAACGAAAAAGTGATGAAATTATGCTTGTACAAATATATGTGGACGTCATAATTTTTGGGTCTACAAATTCAGAAGAGTGCAAAAAGTTTGAAAAACTCATGCAGAGTGAGTTTGAAATGAGTATGATAGGAGAATTAACTTTCTTCCTAGGACTCCAAGTAAAACAATCATCAGAGGGAATTTTCATAAATCAAGCTAAATATGTCTCTGACATACTTTCAAAATACAGTCTCTCTGATGCCTCTGTAATGAGAACTCCAATGGCCACAGGAAATAAGTTAGACTCAGATCCAAATGTCATACCTATAGAGTGCACGCTCTATAGAGGAATGATTGGGTCTTTGTTATACTTAATTGCAAGTAGACCTGACATAATGCATGCCACATGTCTCTGTGCAAGATATCAAGCTAACCCTAAGGAATCCCATTATAATGCTGTAAAAAGGATCTCCAGATACCTCAAAGGGACCAAAAATCTTGGCCTCTGGTATCCGAAGAACTCTGGTTTTGGTCTTAAAGCTTATACAGATTCAGATTATGGAGGATGCAAGCTCGACAGAAAGAGTACCTCTGGGAGTTGTCAATTCCTAGGTGGTAAACTAGTCAGCTGGACCTCTAAGAAGCAGAACTGCGTATCCATATCTACAGCAGAAGCCGAATACGTTGCTGCTGCTAGTTGTTGCTCCCATGTTCTGTGGATGAAAACTCAGCTCAGGGACTATGGCCACATCATATTCAAGATTCCAATCTTCTGTGACTCAAAGAGCGCCATAGCCATCTCTGCCAATCCAGTACAGCACTCAAAAACAAAGCATATCGATATCCGTTACCACTTTCTGAAACACCATGTTGAATATGGGACAATCGAAATGCACTTCGTGTCTACAGAGTACCAGCTTGCAGACTTATTCACCAAGGCACTAGATGAGAAAAGATTTCTTTTTCTTGGTGGGTAAGTTAGGAATGATAAACATGACTTAAAACCTCTGTAAGTATAACTTAATATTCTGTAAATATGTTTATACATGTTTTTGTTGTTTTATATTTTGCATTTTATTCTGTGTGTAAATTCTCAATCACCAAATGTTCAATACTCAACAGAGCTTCTATAGGATTGTTCAGAACCTCTGAAAAACTTGATCTATGCCCTAGCATTACTTATCAAATTTTCACCCAAGCATAGATCAAGGGGGAGCAAAAGGAGACCTTGAAATAATCTACAGAAGTTGATCATTCAAGGGGGAGCCAAAGAGGAGAAGTGATCACTCATGATTCACAAAAATCAGGTATAATGCCGAGCAAGAGAGAGCCAAAAGATGAGTATCTCGAAACAAATCCTTTTTGAAAACAGTTTTCTAGGACAAACATTTCTAAATATGACCTAGAAACATTGTTTAAAATATACCAAACAAGTTTTGATCAAAAAGATCTACGAGACTTCTGTTATGAAATTTTTAGTGTAATAGAGCTTCTGCTGAACTCAACAGAGCTTCTGTATGCAGAATACTCTATAAACTACAAATCTCATACAAGAACTCTACCGATCAAACTCAAATGTTCTTTTTAAGGATTTACTCGAACAAAAGGTTAAATAAGGTATTTTGGGACGAAACGTCTCATACAAACAATTTTTGAAAATAGTTTTCTAGGACACAAATTACCAAATTTGTCCTAAAAACAATGTTCAAAACATTTCAAACTTCAAATGATCAAAAAGATGCATGAATTTTGAGTTATGAGAAATTTGAGGTCATAGAGCCTCTGCTGAGCTCAACAGAGGCTCTGCCAGAGAAAATCTCTATAATCGTAAATTTAAACTCTTTCGCACAAATGCACACTTTGAGATTCTAAAAAGTTGTTGGTCACAGAGATCATTCCACCAAAGAAACTCTGTTGACCAACACAGGCTTTTAAAAGAATATCTCGCACAGAACCTTATCCAAAACAGTTTTCTAGGACACCAACTTCCAAATATGTCTTAAAAACAATTCTTAAAACAATTAAAATCTTGGATGATCAAAAAGTTTAATAGATTTTTAGTTATGAGAAAATTCCTCTCATAGAGCTTCTGCTGCCTCTGACAGAGCTTCATAACCTCTGTGAAAGAAATTTCTACTCTATAAATCTATCGATCCTCTCCAATGCTTTTCAAACGTTTTTGGAAAAGGTGCAAGCAACAGAGGATACAAAGAAAGTTTTCAAACTACAGAGCTCTAACTCTACAGAGCTTCTGTCATTTTCAAACTTGGGTAAATTCTGCAAAAGTAACGGCTCTTTTACTGCGAGTGAAAATTATGTGGAGGAAAAGAAACACACGCGCCAAGCATTAATGGGCCGCGCACGACGTCAAGTCGTGCTCTAACACTGCTGACGTGTCACATTTTCTTTGGACGTACACGGTACACGTTCTCCTGGAAAGTTGAACCCGCCGTTCACACTCAAGTACGGATTCCAAATTTTATTTACTTCCATATATTCACCTCTTCAGTTTCTACCGCTTACTATAAAACCCAAGTTACCACTCCTCATAAAACCTTTACGAACTTTCATCTTCTTCTCCGGCGAACCATTGCAAGAAAAACCTGCAAAATTCTTATCTTAATACAAGAAATGGCCTCGTCTTCTCAAGCTATCTCCCCTGCACACTCACCGGCGAACTCCCCTAAACACCTTGAACACTCTGAACATTCAGAAAACCCTGAAATCGCCAAAAACCTAGAGCAAGATAACTCCGGCGATGAAGCAGACTTTGCTCCGACAACCCATCTACAAGACTTCCTTGCTCATGAACATTTTGCAAATGTTCTACCTTTAAAACCCAATAATCACTACCTTGTTCCCTCAAGAACTGCTTTTGGAAAAGCACATGCTATACTTCTCCATATCTTGAAACAACACCTACTCTACCCTCTTCTGTCCAAAACCGTGGACAAAATCCCTTCCCGATATATAAATCAATCCTGGCAAAGTTGCAGATTTGATCCAGAAGACCGACAGATCAAAGGCTACATCTCCAAACCCGATAAATCTGAACATCTTGAACTCAAGTTCAACAGAACGATATTCTTTCTCGAGTTCAGCCTACCTACAAGAGGTCTTCTAGGATTAAAGACCTTTGCACAGGAACCTACAGATGAAGAGCTCTGCAGGTTTGTCGAAATGTTGGGGTAAAACATACCACTCAGAAAGAGAAATGACTTTCGCAGAGGCAGATTACCACCTCTGTGGAACACACTCTTTTCCATACTCAACAGATGTTTAACCGGGAAAGTGGGGAGTCCAGATCAATCCTCACACCAAATACTAGCCATCATGTATGGAGTATACTACGACCTACCTCTGGACTTCGCCACTCTCATGATGCAAGAAATGGTTAACACCATCGACAGAAAGAACAACTTCCTGCAGAAAAAGGCAAACACAACTGGAGCTCTACCTCCTCTGCAGTTTCAAAGGATTCTAGGTGTTCTGCTAGAGCCTTTACTCTTACTTGAAAAATGGCCAATGGAAGGGCCAATAACAAAGATGTATGCTATGAACAAAAACTCCCCAACAGAACATAAAGATGGATATCCACACTGCAGACCTCTGCCAAAGAAACTTCTAGGATATGTAGAGGACGAAGAACTAGAACTAGAATACATACACGATCATAGGACTCCAGAACCAAGTCCTATGACACCACCGCGTCTAGGAGTCCCCATAGGTACAGAAGTATTAGACAGGTTGACAGACGAAGAATGGGCAGCTGCTTTTCAGAAGCATGAAGACAATCAAGCCAGATTCCATGCTCAGAGAAAATCCATCTACTCTGCTTCAAAGAAACAAAATCTCTCTGCCTCTACTCCAAAGAAAACTCATAAGAGGAAAATCACAGAGGGTACCTCTACAAGTCTCGCAGAAGGTCATCCCTCCCCTCCTCATGCCACAGAAGTTGGATCTTCTGCTCCTCCCTCTCCCCCAAAGGAAAAAAAGAAGAGAAAATCAAAAGCCTCAGAAGATGGGACACCTAAACCCAAGAGGATAAAGAGCAAGAAGAAAACAGGGAAACATCTGTCTCCTATGCAACCAATTGCAGAGGAAGAAATGGCAGAAGACTTAGAGGAACAGGGAACAGAAGGAGTAGCAGAAGAACAAACCCAAGAATCCCCTCTGCAATCCCCCAATCCCCTCAACTATGCACATCACGGGGATTTCTCTGACTTCCTCCAAAACCCGGAATTCGCCCACACTCTAAACACTGTTGGATGGACTGCAGAACCCCTCTCCCATGGGTCCACAGAAGAACCTGACTTCAGAATCTCTTCTGACTTAGAAGATGATGACCAAACTCCTAGGGATCATCAGGTTGAGACACCGGAAGTACTACAGAACCCCTTCACCCAACCCGGATTTGATGCACAGAGGGCAAGTCCAAAGGAACAAACTGTTGCAGAAGACCATAACATGGATACCATGTTAGAAAATCCAACAGAGGAGGTGATTGAAACGAGGGAAACAAGGATAGAGGTCTCAGAGGTAGATTCAGATGAAGAAGAAGCTGACCAAATACGAAAAGGTCTCTATCATCCACATGTCATGCAACTATACGGATCTCATCCAATATACGACTTCTTAGTTACTGGGGAAGGAGCTACAACAGAAGTTAGGGAAGAAGCACCAAGCCATAGGGTAGCGACAGAGGCTGAAACTATAGATGGTAAAGTAGTGCTTGGATGCCTAACATAGGGAGAAACAAGAAAAGATGCCTGGATTAATAGAGGCACACAACCAAAACCAACTCCCAGTGCAACCCACACTTCTATCACCGCCAGTCTAGTGGCAGAAGGTGATATTGAAACAGAGCCGCACAGCTCGACCCCAACCCAAACCATCCGGACAGAGGAAATTCTTTCATCCTCTGTACCAATTATATCCGAGGAAACTTTTCCAGGGGAGTCCTCTCAAAAGGACTATCCCTCAGTTCGTGATCATTTGCCCCCGATCACAACAAAAATCCTTGCAGAGGAATTTGTTTCCTCTGCCACACGCACACAACTAGGACCAAACATCTCTTTAGAGGAGATTAAAGAGCACAAAGACGGAGAGACTCTAGACAAGTCTCCGAGTCAACTGAAGGATAATCTAGTACCCACCTCTAGAGTGGATCTAGACAATGTCATTCACAAAACTTCTGTAGAGTCTGAAGCACTAGATACTTCTGCTCGAGGATCAGAAGGAAATCCTTCCGCCCCCAACATCCAAACAAGGGCGAAAGAAGGTGTCTCAGGAACAGAGACTCACTCTGGGGACGAATGTGTTCCCCCAGAGGTTACAACGAGTTCACATGTATCAAGGGATGAGTTCCAAACCCTTGTCACCTTTGTGAACCAAACAATGAAAGAGTTGCAAAGCTCTTTCAAATCTTTTGCAGATACTACATCCAGGGCAATCCTTGATCTGAACACCAAAATGGACACCTTGTCCACAGAGGTGCAAAACGCCATAACCCAGATGAAGTCCTCTGCAACACACACTGCTACTACTACTGCCACCTCTGCAGCAACTGAATTCGGAAAAGCCGCCACCACTGCATTCAAAGACTTTGTCAAGCACTTCCTTCAACAACTGAAAGAACAATCATCAAAAACTAAGGGTCTTACACCAGAAGACCTGAAGAAGGCCTTAGACGAAGTTCAAGAGCAAACAACAAAAAATACTCAGGCCATGAAGCCTTCTGACTACATGACCAGAGCACAAGTGATAGAACTCGGCCAAGGAATACTTGATCAGATGACCGAATTTATCAAAGCTTTCACCGTTGCCAACGCACATTATGTCAAAGAATTTCAAGCTAGTGTCGGCAAAATGCGCTTCAACACAGAAGCAGAGGTTGAAACACTGTTAGGCCTCTGTGATGACTTGTGCGCAAAAATGATTGTTGCAGGGGCTGTTCCACCAAAGAAACAAGATACAACATGCAAGGCAGAGGGTAGAACCGATAAGGGTCAGGATGACTCTGATGATAACTCTGACGATTCATCAGATCATCCTAAGGGGGAGAATAAAGGGGAGAAACAAAGGGAAGTAGCTGCAAGAAGAGGTCTACCAGAACCACCAATATCCGCAGAACCCATCTCTCAAGTTCCCCCAACACAAACCCAAGAAACTCAACAACAAAAATCCACAGAGAAAACAACCTCCTCTGTGGAAATAATTTCTGAAGAAACCCAAGTACCAAAATCAGCAGTTTAACAGAAGACCACAGAGGCAACACCAACCTCTGTGGAATCTCTTATATTTGGAATAGATGTCCAAATCCAAGAAGAAGTCCACCTTCTGACATCCTCCGAAGACGAACTACCATCCCCAACACCTAAAACCAAATCAAAAATAAAAACCATTGCTCACAAAAGAAAATATCTGAGCAAAACACCTGAAACCTCCCCAATAGAACTCAAACCCAAATCACCGATCAAGCCCTCTGAAACTCAAGTGTCAGAACCAACAGAGGCAATCCCCAAACCAACAGAAACGTCAACAACAAAGCCCTCTGAGACTCAACCATCAAAACCTACAGAGGCAACCCCATCTCAACAAGCAGAACAGCCAAAGGGAAAAGAAATTATGACAGAGGAACCGCAGAAGAAAAAGCCCAAGCATCAACATTCAACAGAAAAACTGATGAAGAGCTCTTTCAATGCGTATAAGACACCAAAACCTGAAGAAGAAGACTGGGCTTTCGGCACTAAACCTCTGTCAAATATTCTTGTTCTGGATCTAAAGACAAAACCTTCAGAAGATCGAGTGGCAGAAGTCATGAATCAATTAGATGCTCTGCGCAGAATCTTGCCTAAAACACCACCACCACAAATGGAAGAGGTGGTGTATAGGTACATGTACAGCAAAATGGGCATAATGGATCAATCAGAACCAACCACTCAAGATCATGACTTCCGTACCGACCTCGAAAGCATCTTCACCAGAACAAAACCCAAAGCAAAATATGAAGTCTTTTCAATATCCAAAATCATCGAGGTCATCTACTGTAAGTACTCCAAAACCAGAACCTGGCCTATACGCTCTTACAACGTCTACAAGGTCAGAAGAGAGAACAGATCTCAGAACCAATTCTCAGATGCAGATATCAGGAATCTCAATCCTTATGACCTACCTGATCTTCTGGAATGGACGAAAGAAAACTTCACAAAAGATGAAGTTCGCAAAGCCTACAGAGTGATCAAAAAGGCCATGCGCGAGAAGCTTCTATTATACAGAATGGTAGATTTTCAGTTGGCTCGAGATCTTGGAGTAAAAAGATTAACTGTTCAACCACCAGAAGACTACTGCACTCCCTCTGCTACTCCAAACTCGATCATCACAAAACCAAGGGGCGGGTTAGTCTTTCTAGATCCTTCTGGTAAATCAAAGTTGTTCGTAGAGATGGACTGTCAGAAGTACGCAACAAGTACTTTGACAGAGTTTAGACTAATCCTAGTGGAACACAGAGGAATAGAGCTCATGGATCAAAGTCTAGCCGACAGACTGATAGAGATCATCGATGCAACCATCAACTTCAGAAAACTCTGCATCAACTTCTATCACGAGCTCAAACAAGAAGGACTCGACAACAGAAGTTATAATGACTTCAAGGATGCCAACGTCTGAGTCAGTCAAACAGATACTATGTAAAATTTTCTTTTCAATACAATCATATGTAAATGCCTCTGGCATAATCAAATGTGAAAAGAAAAGCGTTCTTAGTATGTACTTAGCCTAAAATCCATGTACTTTTCAAATTTTCATTTTTCACTACTTAGGGGGAGATTGTTAGCTCCAATCCTTCAGAATATGAAAGTAGTGAAAAATAGGCTAAGTATAGAAGTGTTCGACAGAGGCTCTGCCGAGTAACCGAGAAGATAGAAGTCTTCGACAGAGGCTCTGTCGAGTAGCCGGGTAACCGAGAAGACAGAAGAAGCAACAGAAGACACTTCTAAGCGGACAAGACCACAGAGCCTCTGTCATACTTGACAGAGCTTCTGTGGCAAAAAGAAGATCTACGCAAAAGATCTTAACAAGGACGGACATGCTTCTCACAATACCTACTATTCGAAGGTTCTAAAGATCAGTCGTACAAAGGCGTGACCTGACAACTCCACGTGTCAAACTATGATTGGTTTCCGCCTAAAGCTGAATACGAAGCATTTAATTAACGTTGTATCTGCAACAGTTCCAGAATAGTGTTTTGTACCTTCCAACCCATACTACTCAATAGTATCTTTGTACCTTCAGTCCTTATTGTCCCCTTAGGAAATAGTATAAATAGAAGGCTCATGTGAGCTCTTCTATTAAGCTTAATACCTCGAAAATACACATA
Organism: Saussurea involucrata; assembly: GCA_033807775.1. NCBI lineage: Eukaryota > Viridiplantae > Streptophyta > Magnoliopsida > Asterales > Asteraceae > Saussurea > Saussurea involucrata. The sequence continues at coordinate 48,015,344 of CM066317.1, read as the reverse complement.
TCATTAAGCTTTGCACTTCTCACACGCACCATTAACTACAGATTTATTGTTAATCATTTGAAGTTCTTGGTGTTGTTAATATATATCGAATACAGTAATCTTGGAGATATTAATCTGTTCTTACATACTGTTTATTTGATATTGTGTGTTGTTCTACCTTACATTATCTTTCAGTTCTTAAATACGCTTCAGCACCATATCTAAATCTGAACTAACTGAAAGTTAAGATCATTGTTAAGAAAATAGGAACCAACATGATTCATCCTAGCATTTGACAAACTGTGGTGCTTATGATAGTGATTTATTACTTAAGAAATCAAAAATGTGGATTATTGTGGGTATAAGATCATATCTACATGCAAAGACAACCAAGAAAATTCACAGACGTGGAACATGCATAGCAAGAAGCACAATAATCACTTTAAACTGGTTTAACCTAAGAAACTATAAATCAGCAAATATTTATGTTAAACAGATAAGATGCCAAGTGGCATAATCCCACAAAATGACTAGGTGTGCAAAAACAAAGCACACCTCAAACTTGGACTCAAACTATTAAACCAACAAAAAGAAAGTTTTAAAAAGAAAATGGTGTGCAACAACAAAGCACACCTCAAACTTGAATACTGCCAAGGGGCAATGATGACTAAAAAAGACTCAACTTTAAGAAAATATGCAAACAAAAGATACTCTAAACCTACAAAGCAGCAAAGATTTGAACTGAAAAGGCAAACAAGTTACCAGAGGCAATTAAGCAAAAATTACTCTATAAAACAGCAAAGAAAAGAAAAAAACAGGGTATCTGGCAGGATGCATTCAATGCCAAGGGGCAAGAAAATGCCCAGATATATATATTTTTACATACACATGCACAAACTGGCATTAGGCTCAAGCTAAGTAAATCAAGATATTGGCGTGCATACCTCAAACTTGTTCTCTGCCAAATGGCAGAACAAGTTCACAACAATTATGACTGCAGTATTTGTCTTAACAGAATAAGCCATGAAATTCAGACAAAGTAAACTGATCATGATGTGCCATCATTCTAGACTATTAGTGAGTGTGACATGTATGTGCAAAATGTGAGATCAAATCAGCAAAGAAAAAAAATTAGGACTGCCAACTAACAGCCTGAAAATATCCTACTTAAAATGAGTAAACCAGCAAATGATTAAAATAAAAAGAGATGCCAATTGACAGTGTCTAACTCAAACAGGCCCGGTTGTGCTGAATGCACACGGGTGCTTAACAGATTAAGTTCCTCAAAGATTTAAAAGTCTAAAATTCAGCAAATAAAAATAAACAACACATGACCTCAAACTTGAATTCAGAAGAGGTGAGAGCCTCAAACTGAGTTCAAGTAAGCTGCCAAATGGCAGATCAGATCCCAACAACAACCTAACAGCTGAACATGTTGAGATACCGATTTGAAAGCAGCAAATGATTAAATAAGACTGTACAAGGACATAAGCATTGACTCAAACACAGAATGAACATGTAAACCAACAAATTTTAAGAAAAAAATAGATATAGAGAAAGGACAGTTGGTAGAACCTGTCCTACTCAGATTGAGTAGGAGAAAGTAGCAGATCCAGAGATGCAGATGGGAAAGGAGGCACTTTCATCTCCTTTCCAGGGTTTTTTTCAAAATGCCAATGTTGCGAGTGATTCTTCTAGTAGGTGGGGGTTTGCGATCTTTCTCTTCTTCAGGCGAGGCTTTTGGAACTCTTTTCTTTGGTTTAACTTTGGTTTTAGCCATGGTTGGTTGTGACAACCGAGAAGAATGGGGGGAAAAGGGTAGGTTTTTAGGGTTGAATTTTTAGGGATTTTGGTGGTAAGGCGATGATGATGGTAATAGAGTAATGTGAGGAAGACGAAGGAAAAATCAGGGTATTTGGGTTTCGACAGGTTACCTTTGTCTTCACGAATGGTGATTGGAAGTGAAAGTACACCTTGATTCGAGTATTCCTCGGATATCCGAGAAAATAGCAGTGATTTCCAATGGTAAGGTACAAGATGAGTTGTTGTTGCAGGCGAAGGTACAAGATGAGTTGTTGTTGCAGGCGAAGGTACAAAACTCTAGGATGGAAGAAAAAAAAGAAGGTACACTTCTGTACTTTGTTTCTGATTTTAGTTTGGAACGAGGAAGATGATGTCGTTGATTTTTATCTGTTGTTCAACATAACTCGTTAAAAACCAACCAGATGGAACCGGGTCTTAATTTAAATCCAAAAGAGGTGCTTTTCTTGGGCCTGCAGAATTAAACCAGAAAATTAAGCCCAAATAATTAAAATGAAAATGTTGGGCCGGGATTGATTATTTCTTGTTTGAATGATCAGGGCCTAAGTAAAACAAGTCAAAACCGGGCCTGCTTAAAATAAATAAAACCAAACTGTGACTAAAAATAAATGTTATTTTATATACATATATATATATATATATATATATTGATATAAATATATATTATAGATAAAGATATATTCTCAATTATCTGGCTCAATAACCGTGTAAGGTTGTTGTGGAACATCTGTGGGATCAAAATACGGTTTGACTCTGTGTCCATTTACCTTGAAAGTGATACCTTTATCAGGATCAATTATATCAACCACTCCATAAGGGTACACTTTGGCAATGCAAAATGGTCCAATCCATCTTGAGTTTAACTTTCCAGGGAAAAGTGTTAATCTAGAGTTGAATAACAAGACTTTTTGACCCTCAGTAAAATCTTTTGGAAGAATTTTCTTATCATGCCACTTTTTGGTGTTTTCTTTGTAAAGCTTGACATTTTCATAGGAAAAATTCCTATGTTCTTCCAATTCACAGAGTTGCAAAGATCTTTTCTTACCAGCAACATCAAGACTCATATTAAGCTCTTTTATGGCCAAATAAGCTTTATGTTCTAACTCTACAGGCAGATGGCAGGCCTTTCCAAAAACCAACTTATATGGAGACATTCCAATAGGAGTTTTGTAAGCAGTCCGGTAGGCCCATAAGGCATCATCCAATTTTGAGGCCCAGTCCTTCCTATGTGGTTTGACTACTTTGGCTAAAATTCCTTTTAACTCCCTATTTGATAACTCAGCCAAACCATTGGTTTGAGTGTAGTAAGCAGTTGCCACCCGGTGCTGAATATTGTACTTTTCAAGAATTTCTTCCAACAAGTTGTTTATGAAATGTGTGCCTTCATCACTAATTAAGGCACGAGGTGTACCAAATCTAGTGAAGACATGCTTGTGTAGAAATTTAACAACAGTCTTGGCATCATTGGAATGGCAAGCCATGGCTTCCACCCATTTGGACACATAATCTACTGCTACTAGTATGTAGGAACAATTATTGGAGATAGGAAAGGGTCCCATAAAGTCTATGCCCCAGACATCAAACAATTCTACTTCTAGAATTCCATTTAAGGGCATTTCATTTTCTTTGAGAAAGGTTTCCACTCCTTTGACACTCATCACAACTTTTTGCAAAGTCATGAGCATCATTGTTCAAAGTAGGCCAAAACAACCCTCATTGCAAAACCTTTGATGCTGTCCTACTTCCTCCAAAATGTCCTCCACATGGTCCAGCATGGCAATGTTGTAAGACTGATGGTACTTCTTCTTTTGGAATGCACCTTCTTATCATTTGATCTGCACAAATTTTGAACAAAAATGGGTCATCCTATAAATATTTCTTTGAGTCAAAAATGAGCTTTTTCTTTTGGTGTTTATTAAAATCCTTATGAATGATTCCACTAGCTAAATAATTTACAATATCTGCAAACCAAGGGATTGCATAATGTTGTAAAGCCAAAATTCTTTCATCAGGAAAGACTTCACAAATATCACTACTATGTACAGGTTTATCTTGCTTCTCTAATCTAGACAAGTGATCAGCCACTTGATTATCCACACCCTTTCTATCAACGATTTCCAAATCAAACTCTTGTAATAACAAGACCCACCTTATTAGCCTAGGCTTTGCATCTTTTTTAGCAATGAGATACTTGATGGAAGTATGATCAGTATGTACTATTACTTTTGTGCCAATAAAGTATGATCTAAATTTTTCAAAAGCAAAGACCACAGCTAATAATTCCTTTTCAGTGGTGGTGTAATTGACTTGAGCAACATTGAGAGTCTTACTAGAATAGTAAATAGGATGGAATATTTTTCCTTTCTTTTGACCTAAAACTGCTCCAACTGCCCAGTGACTAGCATCACACATAATTTCAAAGGGTTGGGACCAATCAGGTGCTATTACTATAGGAGCAGTGACCAATGCTTCTTTCAAAGTTTCAAAAGCCTTTTTACAGTCTTCATTAAAATTAAACACTTGGTCATTCTGTAGTAACAGACAGAGAGGTTTTGAAATTTTGGAAAAATCTTTTATGAACCTCCTGTAAAAACCTGCATGGCCCAAAAAATTCCTGACCCCTTTGACCGTGGTTGGTTTAGGTAAATTGGAAATGATTTCTAATTTGGCCTTATCAACTTCTATGCCTCTTTTGGAAATGAGATGTCCCAGCACTATGCCTTCTTTTACCATAAAATGACACTTTTCCGAGTTCAAAACCAAGTCTGTTTCTTCACATCTTTTAAGACTATTTTCCAGGTTTTGTAAACATATGTCATATGATGTCCCATAAACTGAAAAGTCATCCATGAAAATTTCCATGGAGTTTTCCAACATGTCAGAAAAAATAGACATCATACATCTTTGAAAAGTGGCTGGAGCATTACATAATCCAAAAGGCATTCTTCTAAAAGCAAAGGTACCAAATGGACAGGTGAAAGTGGTCTTTTCTTGGTCATCAGGTGATATGGTAATCTGATTGTAACCTGAGTAGCCATCTAAGAAACAATAAAACTCCTTTCTTGCTAATCTGTCTAACATCTGGTCAACAAAGGGTAATGGGAAATGGTCTTTTTGAGTAGCTTTGTTAAGCTTCCTATAGTCCATGCATATCCTCCAACCAGACACAACTCTAGTAGGTATGAGTTCATTCTTCTCATTTGGTACAACAGTTACTCTACCTTTCTTGGGTACACATTGCACAGGACTGACACAAGTACTGCTTGCAATAGGATAGATTATACCTGCATCAAGCCATTTCAAAATCTCCTTTTTTAAAACTTCTTTCATCACAGGATTGAGTCTTCTTTGAGGCTCAACTGAAGTGAAGTTTTTATCTTCTAAAATGATTTTGCGTTGGCAAATGGTTGGGCTTATGCCCTTGAGGTCAGCAATGGTCCATCCTATGGCTTTTGTGTGAAGTTTAAGCATATTGACCAATCTTTCTTCCTGTTCAGGTTCTAATGATGATGAAATAATGACTGGCAACTTCCCAGGATCTTCTAAAAAGACATATTTCAGGTGTGAGGGAAGTTGTTTCAATTCTAAGTCTGGTGCAACTTCTAAGGAAGGAACAAGAGTTTTCCTATCCTTGTGATCTAAGGTTTCAAAAGCAGCTATTTCCTGTGGTGTTTCTAGGTCCTCAAAATCTTCCTCAGCATTATCAGCTTCTCTTATCCTTAATATTTCTCCCAAACTTTTCTCTTGACACCAAGTCTCTATCATGCTCAAAGTGGAACACTCTTCTTTCTTTTCAGGTACCTAAGGGAATCAAATACATTAAAAGTTACTTCTTGGTCTTGGACTCTCATGGTCAACTCTCCTTTTTGTACATCAATCAAGGTTCTACCAGTAGCTAGAAAAGGTCTGCCTAAAAGGATGGGGACATCTTTGTCAGCTTCAAAGTCTAGAATAATAAAATCAGCTGGGAATATAAACTTATCAACTTGGACTAGGACATCCTCAATTTTTCCTTTAGGCCAGGCTATGGACTTATCAGCTAATTGAAGAGAACCAGTGGTGGGTCTAGCTTCACCTATGCCTAAGGTATTGAAAATGGATAAAGGCATAAGGTTTACACTAGCACCTAAGTCACATAGGGCTTTTCCTACTTCTTTTCCTCCTATAAAACATGGAATTGTGAAACATCCAGGGTCTTTCATTTTAGGGGGAATCTTACTGGACAACAAGGCACTACACCCTTCAGTAAGAGCTATTGTCTCATATTCAGTCAACTTTTTCTTTTTGCTCAAAATGTCTTTTAAAAACTTTGCATAATTTGGCATCTGCTCAATAGCTTCAACCAACGATATGTTTATGTGCAACTGTTTAAAAACATCAAGAAACTTTTTAAATTGTATTGCTTATTTATCATTCCTTAGCCTTTGGGGGTATGGAATGTAACGAGTGACTGAACTAGAGGGGTCAATCTTGTGAAGAGTTGGTGCAACTACTACTGGACTGGTGGAAGGTGGTATAGTAGGACTGCCACCAGATTGTGACACATCAACTACTGTACTATCTTTGGGCTTCTGGACTTGCTTAGGTTCATCAGGAAATAACAAAGGGTAAGATGCTTTGCTAGGAATGGTGGTAATATCAACGGGCTTATCAGTACTTTTGGACCCACTAGTATTACAAGACTGGTCCATAGGTAATGTAGCAGCAGAATGTGATCTTGTCTTTTTCTTTTCTGGCTCTGCTTTGTCTATTTGGTCTTTTCTAGGATTTTCTTCTAAAGGCTTTCCACTTCTTAAAGTCACAACCTTAATCTGTTCTTTTCCATATCGGTGTAGAATTTCGGTATCACTAGGAAGAGTTCCTACTGGTCTTTTCTTCAATTCCAAAGCCATTTGCCCCACCTGAGTTTCAAGATTTTTAGCAAAAGTTTCAAGATTTTTAATTGAGGCCTGAGTTTGGGTCATGAACCCTTTCATCATTGTTTCCAAAGAAGTAGATGACTCGGCCTGTTGATTGGGCTTGTTGTTTTGGAAAGAAGATGGTCGATTTTGAAAGTTAGATTGTTGGTTGTTTTGATTTCTTTGTTGAAAGTTGGATTGTCCTTGAAAGTTGTAGTGTCCTTGTGGTCTTTGTGATGGTGGATTGAGAGAAGGACTATGCCATGAAAAACTTGGGTGATTCCTCCACTCAGAGTTGTAAGTCTGAGAAAAAGGTCCTCCTTTGTTGTTGTTTTGCACATAGTTTACTTGCTCTGGATTGCTTGGACAATTTTCAAAAGAATGTCCATCTCCACAAAAGGTACACTGCACTAGCAAAACACCAGGGATAGTTGTAGCAGCATTAGCCTGCACAGGTGTGGCTAGGTTTTGAATTAGAGTAGCCATATTGGCCAGCTTTGTAGTTAATGTTGAATTAGCATCTGACTCGTGTATCCCTGTCGATCTTTTAGTTGGCAGTGCACGTGGATCAGACCACTATCCATTATTGTCAGAAATCTTTTCGAGGATTTCATAGCCTTCATTGTAGGTACAAGCTGTAAAAGATCCGCTTGCAGTAGCATCAAGCATTTGTTTAGCAGTGATATCTAGACCACTGTAAAATGTCTCTAGCTGAATGCAGTACGGAATGCCATGGTGAGGGCATTTTCTTAACAGCTCTTTAAACCTATCCCATGCATCAGGAACTGCTTCATTGTCCATTTGTTTAAAAGTGCAGATTTCATTTCTGGACTTAGCATTCCTGGTGGATGGAAAATATTTTTTTTAAAACTTTTCTGCCATTTGGTTCCATGTAATTATAGAATCTGGTCGCAGAGAGTTGTACCAGGATCTTGCTTTATCTCTTAGAGAGTATGGAAAAAGTTTTAGTTTTAAAGCATCATCCTGTACACCTTGCAACTTGGAAAAATCTGTAATTTCCATGAAAGACCTGATATGAGAATAAGGATCTTCATGCGCCAAACCAGCGTACTGGCCGTTGATTTGGAGCATGTGGAACATTATTGGCTTTGGTTCAAAATGATGTGTTTCGAGGGTAGGCTTAAGTATTCCTGAATGTAATTGATTTAAAACAGGAACGGCATAGGCCATAATACCTCCATTTTTAGAGTTTGCAAGCCTGGAAATGTTTTGTTCCTCATCTTCAAGATTATGAATTGGCCTATTTTCAGGGATTGGTCGAGGAATTTGCCTGGGAATAGGCCCATTTCTAGGAATAGGTCTAGGAATTGGTCCATTTCCAGGATTTCCATTTTCGGGATTTTCAAAATTTATTTCGGGGTTTCCTTCCGGTCCAAACTCGAAGTTATTTTCCCTTTCGTCAGAGGTGTACTCGTTTTCAGACATCATTGGAGAGTTTGGAACTAACACAGCTCTTTGTGCTTTCCTTCTTTGTCTAAAAGTTCGTTCAATCTCTGGATCGAATTGGAGAATTTCTCTGTGTGCGAGTCTGGGCATGCACTGGTTTTCAAAAAGGTGGTAGAAAAATCAGAGTTACAAACTTTACTTTAAAATGAAAATCTTTCAGCGTGTATTCCCCGGCAACGGCGCCAAAAACTTCTTGTCAGATTTATGCAACCTTAGAGATTCACTTAAAATAGAACTTAGTGCAAGTATACACCTCGAACTACTATCGTCTCGTAACAAGTAATAATGGTAAAAGTATCAGATATCGATCCACGGGGAAAACTTGTGAAAGCTTTTCAAAAAGTCCAATTTATGAAAACTTCAGATGGCGAATTCGAAAACAGATTGAGTGATTGGTTTGTGAGTTAACAACTAAAAATATCAATGAGAGATTAAAAGCACAGGGTGCAAGGTTTTGTTGAGACAGAAATAAGTGATCCGGTTAAAAGATGAAATAAACACCTGGATAATCCTATGTAAATAGGATTATCACAGTATCAACTATCGGGTCAGATGGCCTCCTAAGAGTACACATAGGCCAGCGTGCTATCGATACGATATCAGTTATATTAGACCTCGTGAATCCTAGCACAGCACAATGTTACCATCCTACACCGTAAGAGCATAGCAATTGTCAGATGCTAAAGCTATATGTAGCCTTCTCTTATTATCTCAGGTTTTGTTGTTTATCTTAACTCTGAAAGTTAATGCATTTTCACATATTAAATTAGTTGTCAGTTAATTAAAATATGATCTTCAATGAAACAGTAATCACCTGAAACAAATAGTTAGATAACAGTGTTATATAAATACAACTCTCAACTTTCACACCGATTTCGGTCTCAACTTTGCCTTACACTCCAAGCTAAGGCGATTAGCCCATCATCGGTCGGATTAATCTTTCGAAAGATGTAAGAAATGTAAATAACATTACTGGAAAGTAAATTGCAGTAAAGTAAATGACAGAAATGTATCTTGCAGAAAAATAAATTACTGAAAAGTAAATACTGAAATTAAAGTGCGGGAATGTAAATGACAGTAAATTAAAGTACAAGAAATTAAAAGACAAAAATATAAATTGCAGGAATGTAAATAAAGCAGCAAATGGGATTAAAGTCCTAAAAATGAGGTAACTTGGTCGCCAAGTTATAAAACTTGTCGTGCAAGTTACGTCTCAAAAGTGATTTTCAAACTTGGGAGATTACTAGAAAAGCGAATTATTAACTATTTGGACAAGTCTTGGATTTTTAGAAGGATTAAATCCAAAATATCACCACAAGATTTGTACCAAATAATTAACTAGAAGTGAAATATGACGAAAAACGAATGTGTTGCTTTAAAACTTGGAAAATACCAATATTAGAAAGTAATCTCAAGTCACAAATTGATTATAAAGATCAAGTATGTTCCTTGTATTAATTTCTAATATTAAAAAAGTGACTATGAAACTTGAGAACACGAACTTGAGATTTAAAATACTTGTATTAATTCTGAACCGAACACTACAATTACTACATATTAGAAGTAACAAGAGAATAAAACTAGAGAGCTAAAGAGATGAAGAAAGTAAAAATACTTGGAAAAAGGTTTCTAACACTAGCAAAAGACTCTCCTATTTATAGGAGAAGGCAAACTTGGTCCCAAAGCAAACTTGGTCCCAAAGTTATCAAAAAAACTAAAGAGTATTAAGTAAGCTTCTAAAAAGTACAAAAGTACATAATAAGTAATTAAAAGTACTTAAGTCCTAACTAAGCTACTTTTCATCAAGGTCTTCAAAAATCTGGTTTTGTAGCTTCAAAATTTGGCCCAACAGCAGATCTGGCCCATCACAGCATTTCGGCCCAAAACAGCATCTCGGCCCAAAATAGCAAAAAACTTCCAGCAGCTCAAATCCTGCAGGAATCCTCGGAGGATTTCATCAATCTGCAAAATTTTATTAGAAACACCAAATTACCTACTAAACTATGTAAAACATGTTAAATGTATGAATTATGATCAATGCATGATTTTACATAGAAGTGACTAAAAATTGGATTTTTGGGAGAATAAAGTAAGATAAAAACTAATAAAAAGGCTAGAAATAGGGTTAATAAATTAACCTTATCAGTTCACTTTGTTGATTCTGAAGACATGGAATCGAAAGTTAATTCGTTCTTTGCACCATTCCAAGGTAGAGTCAGAGACCTTGGTTTTCTTCTCGATGATCTTTTTGGCGTCTTTCCACATTTGACGTTGAACATCAATGGTAGTTTTCTTTAGATCAGGGTCTTTCACCGATTGTTGAACGAGCTCAATAGCATAAGCTTTATCTCTTTCTTCAGCTCTTCTTCGATCGGCGAGTTATTTTTCAGCTTTGAGGTGTTCAGCGGGTTCTTTTCTAGATACTTTGAATCGAGGGGCACGGAAGATTCGCTGATCTTCAAGATGTTTCATCATTGCTTCTCTCCTTTTCTTTTCCTCTTCACTTAGCTTTTGAGGAACTAAGGAAGGTCTGTTTTTTGTGAGAGAGCAATTCTTCTTCCTATTCTTCTTCAAATATGTCATCAGTCTCAGCGAAGTCTAAGACCGGGATTATTTCATCAGCACTATGGGCTGGGATTATTGGAGTTGCAGCAGGGGGAACTTCAGCTGGATCCTCAAGCAGGGGAGAGGACTAGCTAAAACATAACGATCGGTTAAGTAAGATCATTTGGGAAAAATAGATAGAGAAAAGAATGAGGTTTAAGTGTATAGAGGTTTTATGGAGAGGAGAACTGAGGTTGAGAAGGGATAGAGGAGGGATGCAGTGTAAGGGAAGAGAGTGTATGTTACCTGACAAACTGGCTTGTTGAAGAGAATAGCCAAGTTGTCTTCAGATGAAACACCTGTGTTCTTGCCTTTGTCAGCTTCAGTCGTTGCAGACTTTTTCTTAGTCCCCTCCCCTGAAGAATCGGTGATGATTATCCCTTTGAGGGCAGGGGTCTTTTTGATTGGCTGGAAGGAGCAGTCGATATCTTCATCATTGTCATCATCATCTTCATCATCAGCGATATAGACGTATTCGTCGTCTTCTTCTTCTTCATCAGCTTCATCATCATCAGCATATGGTTCTAGGACATCAGCTTTAGCTTCAGCTTCCTCTTCGAGTTGCTCCCCCTCAAATTCAGAGGGAGGTTTCTCGGTTCCCTCAGGGTTTTCAACTCCCTGAGGTTTATCAGCAGCATCAGAAATAATGCCCTCCCCCTCAGAGTTATGGGGAAGGTCTTCTTGAGTTTTCTTCTCCCCCTCGACATTATGGGGAAGATCTTCTTGATTCTTCTCCCCCTCTTCCACATGATGGATGGGGGAGGAAACAGCAGTAGCAGCAGCAACATGCTTTGGGTCACTATCTTCTTGGCCAGTAATCCCAACGCAAGTTTCAATCCTTGCTATTCTGTCTTCTAGGCCAGAAATAGCAGGACTGATCTTTTGAAGATCCTCTCGATCAACCTGAGTAAAGTGGGATGGAGCACAGGTTGGAGCATCCAGACGATTGAGGATTTGCTGTAGGAGATTCTTCACAGTGCCCACCTCTTATTTTATAGTAGTCACCTCTCCCTGAAGATTGCCAACCATTGTCGTTAACGATGTGACTTCGTTGGATAGGGTGGTGAAGTTGGTGGAGAGGGTGATGTTGGTAGTGTTCAGGGTGTTGATGGAGGTGGAGTTTTCAGCAAGAGTAGTAGCCAAGTTTGAAATGCTACCTTCCACTTTCTCCTTATCAGCACTGGAAGCTTTGCCTTTCACCTCGTTGGTGAGCGTCTTTAGAGCCTCTCCAGCGTTTGTAACCACTGAAGAGTTTGTAGAGAGAGTGGTGGTGAGAGATTTCACCTTGTTGGACAAATCCTTGAGCGATGTGTTGATGTCGCCCAAATTAGGACTTGCAACAGTTAAAAACTTATGAACAAAGGAAAGCTCAGAAGTTGGGGATTTTGATAGAGGAGTGTATATGTTTTTGTGTATACCTGCGGGGTGGTTGACGAATTCATCGAAGTTTCGATAACCTGTAAAGGTTTCCATGTCGTCTTCCAGAGAGCCTTTACGCTGAGAAGTGCCTGCATGTCCTATATTTGTATCCATCATCCTCTGTAAAGTTTCAGCAGATGTATCCTGGAGGATGATGTTTGTTGCAGAGAGTGGGGGGAATACAGGTGGAGTGACCAAAGAAATGGTGGGAGGAATGAAGGTTGAGAAGAGGGATTGGGAAGCAGGTTCAGTATTGGAATCGCTGAGAATTACTTCCACAGTACTTGGAGGTACTGAGGGAGGGAGGGAGGGAGGTTCCAAAGCAACCTCAGCGTTTAGAGACGCTGAAGTAGGTATAGAAGGGGTGGCTTCAGCAGCTGTGGCAGAGCGTACCACTGAACTTTCCAGCGGCTCTTGTAGAAAAAGAGTCATGGAGTCTTCAGTCTGGGTAGACTTAGGGGGTTGCTCTTTGGTTTTCTTGGGCTTAGGAGCGCCAAGAGTGGTTGATGAGTGTTTTCTCTTTCGAGGAGTGGATGTTGCAGTCGGGGTATCAGTGGTTGGGATTACCGCTGCCGAAGTGGTAGCTACAGAAGTAGAAGAAGTGGGAGGTCTAAGAAGAGGTAAAAGAGTAGAGAGATGTACCTCGTTTGGCAGGGGCTTGAAGTCGAGCACCTTAGTACCAACCTATGAGAGTTTCAGGTCGCCCACTTTTGGATAGTCATCCCCGAGCCCTTGTAGGAAGAGAGCGTTGACAAACCGCGGATATGGAACAGCTGTTGGCCTCTCTGTTGCATCCACCCTGAGCATCATATCGTCGAATATGATCTTTGCCCAATCAATGTGAAGGCCTTTCATCAGTGCGTACCCCATAGCCTGTTGGGGTTTGAATGCTTGGTCAGTAGAACCAACTTTAGCTGTCATGCAGCTTATCAGATGAGCGAAGATGAAGTTCATCTCGCTGGGCATTTTGGACTTCTTGATGGCAGTCAGCTTCTTCTCAGGGAGTTTGTCTCTCCCTGTTTCCCATACGTACTGCATTGCATCAAAGAATGCAATGAGGGCTTCCTTATCAACGGGGTTCTTGGGATTTGGCAGAGGGACGAATCGTTTTTCTTTGGAACTACCAGGGAGGTTTAGGGCAGACCTGATAGAGCCAGGAGTAATCTTGGAGGAACCATGTTCGGTGTCAAAGAGGATGACATCGATCTTTTTGTTTGGGTCTTTTATGGAGGTGATCAAAGCTCTTCTGGCAGTATACCAGAACTGAGCGAGAAGGTGTTTGTGAGTAGGAGGAGTTATGGTCAGTGTTGTCGATAGAGGACAAGTCTGGAGAAAGACAACAGCTTCGTTCAGGTGTGTAATCTTCTTCTTCGCAGGAAAGTTGAAGAGGGCATAGGGATTGTTTCCTGGAAATGTAACTTCCTCGAGTTCGAAGTTGACATGAGGAGCTTTGATGAGTTCAATACTCTCAGAGGTAGTAGGGGACTAAGCAGTGGGAGCTTCAGTAGTTGTCATTTCTGTTTATAACACATAAACATGAAGAAGATTAGGAATAATGTCTTAATATGGAAAATTTTTCCAAAATAAGATGTTTTAGGGTTTTTCACTTTCCATTCAGAATAAGATGTCTTAATGGAGATTTGGGTCTTTCTAGTTTTGAAAAAGAACACAAAACATAGTGAATATTTTTGTTTTCCACTTTCCTAAAGAAGGGATTCTGGAAAAACGTATGAAATGTCAAGTTTAAGATTTTTGTTTTTAAACTTGAAGAACAGTCTGTTTCTAGATTGTGTTCATAAAATCATGAAGAGAAATGATTTCATTTTAAGAAAGTTCTTTTGTTTGATCTTTTAGAACCAAGAATAAGATCGAAAACAAGTTTATGTGCAAGAAAGAATAATAAGAATATTAACCTTTGATGTTTGAAGAAGACTAAGATGAACACTTTCTGGAGAAAATGAGTTCAAATACAACAGTTGTTCTTGCCCGAGAGAGATGATGTTCGCGTAAAAGGTAAAAATATAAACACAAAGAGTTTATATAGTGAGAGTAGAGAGAGAAAACCTATGAGCGGGAAAGTTTTTCATGATGACACGGACATGTCCCTTGAATATGATTGGTCAAGGAAAACGAAATGGGCGAACGTGTTAGAGAAAAAGCGTGCCATGGTCTATCCGTTGTGATGACATCACAAACGTCCTTTCATATTTTAGGATGTCTCTGAGGATTTTGAAAACTCAGGGATATTTTGAAAACATGAAACACTGACTAGAAATATCAGTGTTAAGTTTTGAAATTTCAAAGTATCACTGAAAGGAAGAGATATTCAGCGATGCAATTTGTTTTGAAATCTTGCAATTATATGCGAACGTCAACGAGTAAGAAAGAACATACCTTGATATCAGCGAATCAATTTTGTTTAGATAGTAGATGGTTAATGGGGTTATACAAGTTTATTTTATCCCTGATCAAATGTGAACCGCTGAAGATTTTACTCTTCTAAGTTCAGCATTCCAAGCTCACTGATGAGAAAGTTGAATCTTGTCTCATCAAGAGGTTTGGTGAATAGATCAACTAACTAAAAATCAGTTGGGATAAAATGAAGTTCTATATCGCCATTCATCACATGATCTCTGATAAAATGATACCTGATTTCGATGTGTTTGGTCTTTGAGTGTAGCACTGGATTGTTGCCTATAGTGATGGCACTAGTGCTGTCGCAATAGATTGGAATTTTGGAGAGCTGAAGGTCATACTCCAGTAGTTGATTTCTCATCCACAAGACCTGAGAGCAACAGCTTCCAGCGGCTACGTATTCAGCTTCAGCGGTTGAGGTGGACACTGAGTTTTGCTTCTTACTTGTACAACTCACCAGCTTTCCACCCAGGAGCTGACAGCCTCCTGTGGTGCTTTTCCTATCCAATTTTCAACCTGCAAAATCACTATCTGAATAGACGATTAGATCAAACCCTGAGTCTTTGGGATACCAAAGACCTAGGTTAGGAGTACCCTTATGGTAACGAAAGATTCGCTTTACAGCGATCAAATGAGATTCCTTAGGTTCGGCTTGATATCGTGCACACAAACAGGTTGCGTACATAATATCAGGTCGGCTAGCTGTAACATACAGAAGAGAGTCGATCATCCCACGGTACGCTGTGACATTAACAGGTTTTCAGAAGGATCCTTGTTTAGTGTCAGCGGCGGTGCCATAGGGGTTTTCATAGCTGAGCTCTGAGTTAAAACAAATTTCTTCAGCATATCTTTAACATATATTCCTTGGTGAATGAAAGTTCCTTTTTCACTCTGTTTGATTTGAAGACCTAGGAAATATGTCAGCTCACCCATCATACTCATTTTATATTCAGCTTTCATTCTATCAGCGAAACGAGTACATAAGTCAGGGTTAGTGGAACCAAATATAATATCATCAACATATATTTGAACATGAATAATATGACCTTTTACTTTCCTGAAAAATAAAGTTTTGTCGATTTTACCTCGCTAAAAATTTTCAATGTGGAGATAAGTAGAGAGAGTGTCATACCATGCACGAGGAGCTTGCTTTAAGCCGTAAAGTGCCTTATCCAGTTTATAAACATAACCTGGATGTTTAGGATCTGAGAATCCTGGAAGTTGTTCCACGTAGACTTCTTCATTCAGTTTTCCATTGAGGAATGTTGATTTAACATCCATTTGATAAACCTTGAAGTCTTTGTGTACAGCGTAAGCTAAGAATAGACGAATAGCTTCGAGTCTTGCCATTGGGGCGAATGTTTCGTCGTAGTCTATACCTTCCTCTTGTCTGTATCCCTGAGCAACAAGACGAGCCTTGTTGCGGGTTACAGTTCCATGTTCATCCAACTTGTTTCGATAGACCCATTTAGTGCCTATCACTGACTTGTCGGATGGTCTAGGAACGAGCTTCCAAACTTTGTTTCTTTCGAATTCTGTCAGCTCTTCTTGCATAACGCTGACCCAGTTTGGATCTCTGAGGGCATCATCTATTTTCTTTGGTTCAATCAGAGAAATAAAGTTAACAAATAAAAAAATGTTACCTGCACTTCGTCGAGTCTGAACACCAGCGTTTGGATCACCAAGAATCTGATCAATGGGGTGATTAATAGTCCATCGTTGAGCCGGAGCATAAGTCGCTAACTCGATTTGAACTTCTTGAGGGGCTGGAGATGAGGCTTCAGCAACTTCTGGTATATCAGCCAAGAGAGGAAGTGGTTCAGATGCCATTTCATTCACTGATTGCTGAGAAGTAGATGGTATGTCTAAGATAGAAGATTCAGAAGCAGGCATAGTGTTGAGAGGAACAGCTGAGACCCATGATGTTTCAGCTTCACTTGTCTGCATACTTGGGATGATAGTAGGATCATCATCTTCAGAGGTATGAGTATGAGATGGGGAAATGGAAACATCTTCTGAATCACCAAGATAAGAAAACATCCATTAATTCAATTCTTCAGTATCAGCAGAAGGTCTAGAGTTCGCTGAACGGGATTCGTCAAAAGTGACGTGGATTGTTTCTTCTACAGTTTGTCTTCTTCGATTGAAGACTCTGAAGGCTTTAGAGATTGAGGAGTATCCAAGAAAAATTCCATCATCAGCCTTAGGATCAAACTTTCCAAGGGCATCTCTGTTATTCAGTATGAAACACTGACATCCAAAGATGTGAAGAAAGCTAATTGAAGGCTTTCTCCCATGGAAGAGTTCATAGGCTGTCTTCTTGAATCTTTTGACAATCAGCGACCTGTTTTGAGTAAAACAAGCAGTGTTGACAGCTTCTGCCTAAAACTGAGTAGGTAGATGAGAATCGCTGAGCATTGAACGTGCAGCTTCGATGATAGTTCAATTTCTTCTTTTAGCGACTCTATTTTGTTGTGGTGTTCTCACTGAGGAAAGGTTGTGAGAAATACCCTTGCTTTCAAAGAAGGAATCAAGGGAACTGTTTTTTAATTCAGTCCCATGGTCACTCCTTATTGAGTGAACGGTCATGTTATTCAGGACTTCCATTTTCCTGACAAAAGTGATGAGTTCTTCAGGGGTGTCACTCTTAGAACGGAGAAACATTACCCAGGTATAGCGAGAGAATTCATCAACTATGACCAAAGTATATTTCTTTCCAGCGATGGATTGTTTGTTAACAGGGCCAAACAAATCCATATGGAGAAGCTGTAGAGGAGATGACACTGAGGAAACTTGCTTAGATTTGAAGCTTGCCTTGGTTTGTTTCCCTTTTTCACACGTTGAGCATAGAGACTCCTTAGCGTATGATTGTTGAGGTAAACCAGTAACCAACTCTTTAGAAGAAAGAGTATTCAGTGTCTTGAAGTTTAGATGGGAGAGCCTCTTATGCCAAAGCCAGTTGACATCAGATGAGGCTTTTGAGAAGAAACAGGAGTTCTCAGTGGTTGTAGAGTCCATGTTTATAACGTAAACATTTTCCATACGGTATCCGCTGAGAGATATCTTCTCCTTTTTATCAGTGACAAAGCAGGATTCCTTAGTGAAAATCACTTTGTTATCCTTGTCACACAGCTGACTGATGCTAAGAAGATTGTTCTTTTGGAATCTTTTACAAGATTCTTCTTAAGATGACACGACTGCTCATGATTGAGCATAGTGCCAAATAAGGTAGAGAGAGTCATGGATTTTAGATCCTTTGATAGCTTGAGACACATTGAATAACTGTCCCAGCTTTCAGGTAGACATTCTAGAAACTTTGTCAGGATCTCAAAGTTAGAATATTCCTTACCAACGGTTTTTAGATCAATAATTAAACAGTTAAACCGCTGATGTACTTCAGAGAGAGATTTATTCTTACCACAAATGAAGCTTTCGTACTGTCTTACCAGGTTGATCTTTCTTAAGTCCTGGACTTCGGACGTACCTTCATATTGAACACAGATTGTGTCCCACATGGCTTTGGAGGTTTTTAGGTTTATGACGGAATGGTATACTTCGTCAGGAAGAGCCATGGAAAGAATGGATCTGGCTATAGTATTGATAGCCACTTTTTTCTTGACTTCATCAGACCAATTGTGAATTTCCTTGGGAATGATTCTTTCAGGAATGGCAGCTCTAGTAGTAGTGCCTGGAACTTCAGGATCAATTCTAACAGGGATATATGGACCATTTTCGATGTAATGGGGCATAGTAGGGTCTACACCTTCTAAGAAGAGTATCATCCTATTTTTCCACATGTTGAAGTTATCTCTGGAAAATCTAGGGGTGTTTGCAAGAGAACCATTGTCAATGTAGTTTGTGTTTGTGTTATTAGCCATTATGGAAAATTGCAAGGAAGAGAGAAGATTAGTATAAGCAAGATCTTGTTTATGAGATTAAATAATCTGCTCTGATACCACTTGTTGGTCCCGTAAGGGTTATACAAGTTTGTAGAAGGGGGGGTTGAATACAAACACACAGATTTTACTTTTCTAAATTGTTTATTGATTTGTATCAAACAATTTACAACTTGTTGCGGAACAAGATTAAGGAATAAACCTAATCTAAACAAGTTAAGAGAATCACTAAGTTTTCTTGCACTAGAAATAAGATAGAAAAGAGATAAGAATATTAAAGACTAATATTCTAACACACGGAAATAGTAAGAAGGAGATGGCCGAGCACTTCATTTCTGAAGTAGGGTTTCCTTTATATATTGCATGCATTTAATGCATATTAGTACAACTTTACACGTGACAGCAGCTGATTGGTTGCATGTTTTGACCTTGGTAGACAACCTAGTAGCCGCATGATGAACAGTGTAGAATCAGAGTTGGTTGTACGATTATGGACAAAAGGGGGTAAGACAAAATTAACTTGTAGAGGAAACTTCATGATCAGCGTTCGCTGAGTAGATCTTTATCAGCGAGTGATAAAGTTCAGCGTTCGCTGAAGTCTTCTACTTGAAACTTCACGTTGAGTGGACAAATCTTGGCTTCGCTGATATCCGCATCAGTTCATTAGTAGACTTGTCGCTGGTTCTTTGGCTTGATCTTCGACTTCAACGTAGAACATAGTTGACGTGAAACTTGTCTTCAGTGATCATAAGTAAACAACTAAAACTATCAGCGATCATTAGTAAGACTGAACAGGCTTAGGGCTTGCTGATGAACAGTATCGTTGAATGTATAATTTAAAGAACATGAGTTTCCTATCAGCGGTATTGTTTAGACATAATACTTATCCGCGATAGTGAAACTCTAATACATATTGTCTACTTACAATTTTCACTAAGTGTTTCTCAGAGAGTCATTGTCAAATCATTGAGGGTTTTGATCAACAATTTTCTTGTAATTTTGTTCATTTCATACATTGTCAACAATATAATTGTCTAATCATCGGAACTTACTGTAAGATCCCACATTGGTTGGGGAGGGGACAAAGGTTGCCTTTTAAGGGACTTGATACCTCCTCAATCAGACGCGTTTTAAACCGCGAGTCCAGGTGTGTGGATAAAGCGACAATATCTGGTATGGTTATCCTGGGATGTTATATATGGTATCAGAGCCGACAACCGGACTATTGTGCCAGCGAGGACGCTGGGCTCCCAAGGGTGGATTGTAAGATCCCACATTGGTTGGGGAGGGGAACAAAGGTTGCCTTTTAAGGGACTTGGTACCTCCTCTATCAGACGCGTTTTAAAACCATGAGTCCATGTGTGTGGACAAAGCAGACAATATCTGGTACGGTTGGCCTGGGATGTTACAGATGAGATTGTAACACCCATGATTTTCGGATAAGTATAATTTCGAGTAGGTGTGGAATCAATCTTTTAAGACAAACATGAAAAATAGTATTTTGGATTTAATCCTAGATTTTATGGTCTAGTTGGATATATAATCCAAATACGAATCCAACGGGCCTTTCCAGAGCGAAAACGGAGCTAAAACGAAGAAATTATGACCAAAACAGTGATCGGGCAACAAATCGAAAACCAGGGCCAAGTGGACGTCCGCATAGGACTCCAAGCGGACGTCCGCATTGTGTCAGATGTGATTTTTTCACCTTTTTCACCCTCAACCTTCCCTCCTCTCTCTCCTACCTTTTATAAACCATATTAGATCTGATCCCTCTCCTCTCCCACTCGATTTTCTCCCCAAAAACCCTAAATCCTCCATTTCTCTCATCCCATCTCTATCTCCTTCAAGAACACTAAGGTGGGTTGATGAATAAGCTTCAAGGGTTTCAAAGCTTCAAGATCTTGATCTTCTTCACCACTTTTCCACCATTGTTGAACTAACTTGGGGTTTTCTTCAAATACCCATTTGTGAGTTCATCTTCACTTCCCAAACCTTTATTTTGGTAACCTCAGAGATGTTTTGTGGGTGGATTCAAGTTGTGGTAAGGTAATTTTCTCTTCTCTTCATCTATGGAAAATTAGGGTTTTGGTATAAGTTGAGATCTTGATGTGAAAATGTTTGGGGAATGATTCTTTATGGTTGGAACTTATGGATCTAGGTTTTTGGAAGATTTGGGCTTGAAGGTTTGTGTTTCTTTAAAGGAGCTTACGTTTGGGGAAAATCTAGATTTAGCCTAAATCTAGCAAGGTGAGTTCAAGTTGCTTTGTGAAAACGATGTACATGCCAAAAATGTTTATTTTAACGTGTTTATGTGCTTTTATATAAAATTATCAATTGTTGAGTTATTTGGTGGATTTTGATTATTTGAAGTATTTAACATTATAAACATTGTAGAATACCCATATTTGGGATTTTTGGGTAATTTGATAAATGAATCATAAATGGAAATGTTTTAATGAATTATTGCATAAATGGAAGTTATTTGGTAAAAATGCATTTTGGTGTTTTGTTGAAAATATGCATAGTTTGTGTTATAGTACACTTTGAAAATACGATCGTGTGAGTCATTGGATTTTGGTCATTCCCGACCTCACGAATATTTTGGAAATTGTAAACCTTTTGGTTTTGAAGAAAAGATATATTTTGAGTATTTCGATGGGTTAATCTTAGGTATTGATATATTTTAACGACTTATCTTACGAGTATAAATCTTTTGGTACAAATGCACCTTGATGGGTGTTTTGGAAAAATGATTTGTATTAAGCTAAAGTTTTGTGGAGTCATTTACGTTTATGGAGCATGTTTCGCATACACGTGGGGTATTTACGTTTTATTTCATTTTATGACTTTTAACAAATGGTCTTTTGATTAGATGAGTTTGTGGATCGGTATTTGATTATGTTGGGTTTTGGGGGACATTTGTCCAGTTTCGATATCTCAACGTAGAGCTTGGTCATGATTTATAATTATTGAGAATTACATGT
The DNA here is from genome assembly GCA_033807775.1 of Saussurea involucrata. Taxonomy (NCBI): domain Eukaryota; kingdom Viridiplantae; phylum Streptophyta; class Magnoliopsida; order Asterales; family Asteraceae; genus Saussurea; species Saussurea involucrata. The sequence goes on along the minus strand of CM066317.1, from coordinate 47,993,858 downwards.
TTTGAATGCGCTAGTTCATTCGTTTGGAGTCATGTAATGTTTTTGACCTTAGTTGTTATGGATCCATAGGCACTTGAGTTTTCACGTTCAATGATGAGACGCTAGTTCTCCCATTGTAGCACGAAATAGGCATCGGGTTTCATGGTAAGTAAGATGTGGGACTATATGGTCGGGCATCGTCCCATGAGCAGTAAGGTGTAATTCCATATGTGCTTGACACGGGATAGGCATCGGGTTTCATGGTAAGTAAGATGTGGGCCTATATGGTCGGGCATCGTCCCATGGGCAGTAAGGTGTAATCCCAATGTGCTTGTTTTTGTGGATTTGGAGTGACCCAATGTATAAACCTGGAGTGGTTGAAATTGGGGGCTCCCCAGTCTCTACGGGCAATAGATTTAGAGTGGTTGAGCTCGTTATATTATGAGAATAGTCCACATGTTTGTTTTATTACATAGTTATGTGACCCACTTTTGTGTCCCGTCACGTGCGATGTAACCGGGCCTCCCCCGTCACCGAAAGGTGTTGCTTTGGATATTTATTTTTATCCGTGTTTCGGTGACGTATTATATTTATATGGATTGTTTTCCATGATATATGAGTTGTGGTTTATGCCTCATTCGTGTTTGGAATGTTTTGAATAATAGCAATTTATTCATGATTTCAATCATTTTGGAAATCAAATACTATTTCACTTTTCAAGTGTGTTTTGGGATGAGTCCATTTTGAGATTCATTTTATATTAGAGCTTTCAGCACGGGATTTGTGTGCGTTAGAAATGGGTGATTTGCATCTAAAGTAAATTCTTTTGAACTCATGATTTAAATTGCACCTCCCTCGTTTTACGAATTAGATAATCATGATAAAACTCTTGAACTCACTAGACGTTAGCCTAACCTTTTTATTTGTCGGCATGTGCAACAGGTTCAGGATGGGAATAACTTTAGCGACACTGTGAAAAGATGAGTGCTAGTAGTGTGTTCGAGAAGTGAATTGCTTAGTGAAGTCTTCCGCACTTATTTTGGGATTAGCAACTTGTACTTGCGTTAAGTAACACCCGATGTGAATTTAGCCTTTGTAATAAGACTTGGGTTATAAATCGTTTGAGGGTAATCATAGATTTTAATTTGAGGTAATTCCCGTATTGACTTATAGGAAGAAATTCTATTCTTTTGGATGTGTTATAGAAAATTTATTTAGTTGCTCTTTCCAAATTTTGAGGGTGTTACACTTACTATAGGTTTCTATGCCCACGTCACATTAATACACTGCTGACGTCAGATGAACCTATGAGGGTCGCACGCATAGAGTATGTATGTCTCGGATTGACCATGATGGTCGTGAACCAAATAATTACATGTTGTAATGAAAAGATAATTATTGTTCTGGTAGAATGATAATTATAAAGTATGTGTGTATAAAATATAATTATGATAATTATATAATGGACTTAATATGGATAATTAATTATTATGTTAATAATTAATTAGGTCAAAAGTCATTGTTTAAAAGTAATGATTATTTAGTTTAACTGTTATGTTAATAATTATATAAATTAATTATTATGTTAATAATTATATAAATTAATTATATGTTAATAATTATATAAATTAATTATATGTTAATAATTAATTAAAAGGGCCTTAAACCCATTAGTTTAATTAAACAAATTAGGCGTTCAGTCCAAATATGGTAAGGGAGGTATTTAAACCAAACTTTGTTTAGGTTTAGAAAAAAAAATCATAATACAACAAAACTCCCCCTCTCCTCTCCTCTTGGCCGTCGATACACACACACACACACACACAAGGCAAACCGATTTTTTCCTTGTGTTATTTCGGTTCATCGAGCTAGCAACCGTTCGGGAATTAAAGCTACTCACGTGTGGATATTTCTATAGAAGGCCTACGTTGGTTTATCGTGCTTTAATTATCATTCCGACACATTCATTGAGGTAGTTTTCTAAACCCCCTATGGTTGGTTTTTGTTCTTTTTTTTGTTTGTTACGGATCCGGGTTAGTGGGGTTTCGCGGTTTGTTTTTATTATTATTGTATCTTTATTTCTGTTGAGATCCCGTCGAAACCCTTCACATACATAAAAGATTCGTCGCTAAACGGATTTTGGTGAAAACACAATGGCGCCATCTGTAGGAACAACGATTATGTAACACCCTAAAAGTCGGAAAGAGCAACTAAATAAAATTTCGATAAAAATAAACACTTAAGGAATAAAATTTCTTCTACAAACCATTCTCGGAATTTCCTCAAGATTAAACATAACAATTCCTACAATTAACGACTCAAATCATACTATGAGGCCACATAATGCCGGGTGTTACTTAACACGAGTACAAGTTGATATTCCCAAATATTAACGCGGAAGACTTCACTTAAGCAATTCACCTCTCGAGCACACTACTAGCACTCGACCTTTCGCAGTGTCACTAGAACTACTCCCAACCTGAACCTGTTGCACATGCCGACAAATAAAAAGGTTAGGCTAACACCTAGTGAGTTCAAGAGTTTATAACATGATTTATATGATTTGTTGAATGAAAGTTTGTGATATAAATCATGATTTCCAAAAGAGTTTATAAAAGGATGTAAACGACTCATTTTCCAACGCACACAAAATCTATGAGAAAAGTTCCCAAAATGTACAAAGCGTTTTCCAAAATAAATTCCAATCCCAACTCACTTAAAACGTGATTTGACGTTAAATATCCCAAGTAATTATAAACGTAGATAAAACTCCAATACTCAAAACATCCAATAAGAATGAGGCATAGTACCCGCCAATAAACCATGAAAGACATTTCATATAAATAAAACGCGTCACCCAAAATATGGATAAAAGCATATACCCAAAAACAACACCTTTCGGTGACGGAGGAGACCCAATTCCATCGAAAGTGACGGGCACACAAAGTTAGGTCACTTATGATGTTACTGGATTACACCTCAAGTCCCGGTCTTAGTTCCCATGCCATAAAGACATCACAACCTCAAACCTTTCTCATGCCTTTATTGCCTACTCCGTCGAGTTACACCTCAAGGACTTATGGGACCACATTGCCTATCCAGTCTAGACGAGTTACACCTCAAGGACTCCAATGTCCCCCATTGCCTACTCGCTAGTGGCCCCGAACGGCCTACCGCACAAAACCATGTGTTCCAATAGTCCACTCCTCGTGCACAAAGAGTTAGACCATCAATTAAAGAATGACTTACGTGCCTATGGATTCAATGCAACACAGTCTACAATAACATGCTCATCCCGGAATGACTAAAGCACCCGAGCATGTAAATATCAACAATATGCAATGAAATGCATTAAGTTGCAATAAATGCAAACCATAAATAAGACTCTATATTGAGCCACCAAACTCGGAAAAAATGTCCCCAAGACTCCTTCAAAGTCAAACCGAGCAAAATGTTAAAAACTCATTAGACCCATAAATAATGGTCATCATAGCATAAAATATATTTAAACATCGTTTAGGTAAACATGTATCACAAAATCATTATTAACCCAAACTCGACACGGGTTAAAACAAAGGGTTTCCCCAACTGGACTCATACCCTTTTATAATTCTCAAAATGACTTATGACACTAAAATGTGCCTTTCCCAAATGGTTTGTAAAATCAATTACCCAACATGAATAGACCATTGTATAAACTCTATTTAAGCAGTAAATCATTTGAAGACATATTTATGATTTCTACACATCAAAATATCCTAAAATCCCAAATATGGATGTTTTACAATCTTTATAAAGTTAAACACTTAAAAGAGTCAAACTCACCAAATAACTCAACAATTGATAATTATAAGTAAAACACACAAATACTTGGAAAATAACATTTTTGGCATGTATAAAGTTTTCACAAATCAACTTGAACTCACCTTGCTAGATTTAGGTTAAATCTAGATTTTCCTCAAACGTAAGCTCCTTTGAAGAAACACGAATCCTCAAGCTCCAAATCTTCCAAAAACCTAGATCCACAACTTCCAACCATAAATATTTATCCCCAAACACTTAGAATCATTTCCCCCAACATATTACACCCAAAATCACCAATAGATCGAAACCCTAATTTCCAAAATGAAAATAAGAGAAGATTACCTCAACCATCATGTGAATCCACCAACCAAACACTTCTAGTGTTACCAAAGTAAGCCTCAATCTTCATTTCATCCAAAGAAAGGGAAGGGTTTAGGAGAGGGTTGAGTAAAACTCTATAAATGTAGAAATCTCTCAAAACGAAAGTGAAATGGAGAACTTTGATCTTTAACCATGAATCTTTGCTAAAAGGTAAGGGATTTGCTTTGAATCACAAAATATATGGCTCTAAAGGCTCCAAAATGGATTTAGGGTTTGGGGAGGGTTTTTGAGAGAGAGAAAAAGGAATGGGTAGAGAAGAAATGAGAATAAGGTAACAAAATCGGACTAAGTAGTCCCTGCACCCCGACCGCGATAGTAACACCGCGATAGTGACACTGCGATAGTGACACTGCGATAGTGACATTGGTCACTATCGCCGGGCATACTCGCCCGCTACCCAAATACTTGCGGTACAATCTTGCCGATAGTGCCACTGCGAAAGTGACCATGTCACAATCGCGAGTGGCATACTCGCTGACCTCTCCCAACACTCTCGGTACATAATGGGCGATAGTGCCCTGGCGAGAGTGACCATGTCACAATCTTCGGCCATTCTCGCGGTCCAAGTACCGAGCCCAAACTTGGCCAGATTTCTCATGCGATCCAATTAGCATTACGTGTCCCACATTCCAATACAAAACCTTGTCCTTTAATAATTCCAAATAAATTCAATTACAAATTGAGTTAGGATTTTCGGGGTGTTACAGATTAGACCATTCACCAAGAACATTTCCACATCTAAACCAGGGCAATGGCGGGAAAACCAGTTAGGCAACAAAACCCCATGATTTCGGGGGAAAATGAGTGGAGGCTTTTTACGAGAAAACTAGCACCTCACACACACACACACACGAGATCATTGTCCCAAAATTGGAATCATTAGAGACGCGATCCAACCTCCAGAAACAACTCGCTACGTAACGTCGAAGAGATGAATCCACCAAGTCTCACTCGATGACATGCCTCAACTACCGAGTTTTCACACACTAGGGGAAGACAATCGGGGTAACAACGATGATTCAGCTAATGAAGAAATCATATTGGAAGTTAGAGGTTAGAATTCTTGCCCCTCTCTGTATATTTCCTCAATATATATAATGGTACAAAGAGATATCTACAAGGAAAGGATATCGACTAAACTAGAAGATATACACAAACATAATTATCTCTAAGCTTGGATATTCGATTACTCCCCGGCAGTCGAAACGGGAGCTTGGCGGATATTAAGACTTGACCGTAAATCTTTAGAAAGAATATGTGGTAGACCTTTAGTGAATATGTCAGCAAACTGGTAACAGGACGGTACATGTAACACTTTAACTTGGCCTCGGGAAACTTTCTCCCGTAAAAAATGAATATAGATCTCAACATGTTTAGTTCCTTGATGATAAACGGCACCGACATTGTCACAGATAAACGGCACCGACATTGTCACAATACACCAATGTAGCTTTGGTTATTGGACAATCTAGTTCGAGCAAGAGGTTGCGAAGCCAACAAGTTTCTGAGACGACATTAGCAACTTTGCGGTATTCGACCTCCGCACTTGAACAAGAAAGAGTATGTTGTCGTTTTGACGACCATGAGATGAGATTGTCCCCGACGAAGACACAGTAGCAGGAGGTGGAACGACGGGGCAATGGATAGGATTGCTGAATAATAGTGGCAACTCCGTCATATGTATCAGAGAGGCTTGCGACGAGTTGAAGGACAAGACGGTGGTCGGTTACCGGAGCACCAACGTTGACAAGTTGATCTAAAAACATCTTTAGGTGTTGACAATAGGCGTAGATGCTTGGTAGAAAATCAGGTTGTTGGGTACGGGAGGACTGGTGTTCGAGATGGACAGCTCGTGAATGCTTTTGTCGTAAAAATTTTCCTTCAAATGATCCAACGCCATTTGTGATGTTGCATCAGGTTCGAGAATGGTGTGGAGAAGGTCATTTGATATCGTTCCGTAGATCAATTGCTTCTAATCAGAGCCATAAATCTTTATTGATTGTTTCTTTGTCGACTGAATTGGAACGGGGAGGAATAGTATGATCAAACACTTGGTAAGCACGAGCATGGATTTTGAAAAGCTTGGCCCAATTCTCATATTGCACCTTTTCTATCTCAAGAGTAATTGGGATAAAAGTACGGATATTGGAGACGGTGAGGGTCGAATGGAAACCGGTGGAGTTTGGTTGTTTTCCCCTGTATTGTGGGTGTTTTCGTCGGCCATGGAAAGGTCGAGAAAGAGAGTTGTGAGAGACAATAGGTAGAGGAGGCTGAAGGTAGAACGTGATGAGAACAAAATTAGGTTAAATGTTCTATTATCATGATAGAGGTCGGAATTCTTGCCCCTCTCTGTATATATATTTTCTCAACGTGTATAATGGTACAAAGAGATATCTACAAGGATATCGGCAAACTTAGGGATATATATATAAACAAAAGTATATCTAAGCTATTTAAGGATGATATTTTATTAGAAGATAATCCGACGTCTCATAGGAGATGGCATGAAGACAGACTCGACGACCATGACGCCAGGAAAGAAGAGGCCCATAAAGGTCTGTGCAAATCGAGGTTGCAATGTCGTCCAACATTTGGAACCAAACGACGTCGTCGTCTCAAAGCTCTAGAACAGCAAAATAGTAGACTGATGGCAATATTGACCAAGTTATGTGCTACACTAGTCGAAATTGAGCCCCAACAAGGATACCAGTGGAATTTTACTGTCCAAGAAATACAAGTTAATAATGAGAAGGTTATCTTCCCATTTACGAGTGATAAGTGTCTCTTCAAATCACTTAGGCATCGTTTGGCAAAAAAAACTAGCTTTTTTCTGGGTACATGTTTGGATGACCATAAGCTAGCTAGCTTTTTGAAACGCTACTTGGAGTAGCTTTTTAGTAGCTTTTTATAAATATTTCAATATTGCCCTCATTATTATTAATTAACTATTATTATAAATAAATATTATTTTTTTAAATTTAATTATTAATAATTAATAAATATTAATTAATATTAACTGAAAATTTTTAAATTAACTTTTAAATATACATTGATATTAATTTTAATTATTTAGAGTTATTGTTGATCATATAAATTTTTTTATATAAGTTTTTAATATTAATCAATATATTTTAATTATCAATTACTATTATCTTTTTTAATTATTATTTGATTATTTTTTTCATATTATATGTAACGGTTATTTAAAATCATAAGATAATATATTTTTTTTAAAACTTGTTTTAACAAATTCAAAATTTATAGTATATATATAATAATAAATTTTAAATTTTTTTAATTAACATGTAATATTATTTTGTTTTTCTTTACTACATTAGTTGTATTAATTAACATATTATATTGCTATAAATTTGTTTTAATTATATAATTAAATATTGTAACTGATAATTTTTTAAAGATGTTCTTTTTGGTCATTTTACATGTTTATAAACTAGTTTTGCCAAACATGACTTTTTCATCAGCTAGCTTATGAGTCAATAGCTAGCTTATCAGCTACCAACTATCTTGCCAAACATAGCCTTAGTAGCCAAGCCAAGATGGGTTTGGACTCGTCCGCGGTTTGTAAAAAAAGAAAAGAAAATTATATAATAATCCTTTTAGCATAGATGTTCAAAACATGACCGACCAAGCCCCCCTGACCAGTAAGGCCCAGTTTAGCCCACCGCAGTTACACATTTCAGAAAAAAGTAATTAAGGCCCAGTAAAAAATGAAGTCCCACAGAACAGTTGTTCAGCGTTTGGTAGACAGAACTGGACAGAACAGATAACATTCGATAAAATACAAATTTATGAAATTTAAAGAATGAATGAAATATAAAATAGAATGTGTATTTGATGTTTTAGAAGAGAATTAGATTTTATTTTGAGATTATATTGGTAAAACATAAGTCTGTTCCAGCTTGTTCCATGGAGTAGGGGTGGAATAGGACTGTTCCAGCTTGTTCCACTATGTTCCTGTCTGTTCCACATAAAAGTCCTGTCAAACATGGGACAGTGATCTCTGTTATGCCCTGTCCAGTGTACCAAACGCACCCTTATGGGACAAAGACCAGGACCGATTACAAGTGGGACCCATTTTATTAAGCAATGCTTAATTTCAAATTATAATTGTAAAAGTTGTATAATATTTTTGGATAGAAAATACAATCGTCTTTTTGTACCATTTCTTTCTGCTTTGGTATTTGTTTTCTTATTTTATTTAATAGAACCCCTAAAATACAAAGCGCTTACCGGGTAAGAGTCGTCACCCTCGATTACCTTAGCATAGTATGGCGTCTTTTACTTAATAAGTGCTAACCCGGTAATAATCACCGGTTTCACTTACCATGTAAGATTCTAAGATGGAAGAGTAAAATTGTGGGTAAGTGTCTCTTACCCAATTAGATTAAAGACAATAAGTACGGAATATACAAGCATCAAGATAAGTAATAATAGTCCATTTGCAGTGTGGTTAAACTCTACACTGCAGGTTTTACAATTATGCCTCATATTTTTCCAATTAATGTCCTTCAAAATAATTTACCTCGTCTGCCATACAAGAACCGACAGCCCAACTTGGAAGTCGAAATTTTGGATCCAATTACAAAGTCGGTTGCAATCGGATCGGATGACTATTTGCACACCCTAAATCAAGGTGTGCTATCATATAACAGTCCATCAAGGGAAAATCATCAATTTATTTGAAGAAAAGAAATTCAAAGTTATAATCGACCAACTACACTAAAACGCAATAATATTAAAGCAACTAACCACGCTAGAAACTTTCGTCATCATTGCAGATCCTTAGAACTCGACTCCCCTCCATTCTTCCACAGGTAATTACACGAGCCCGATACAAGGAAAGAGAAGCTATCTGAGTCTTCAAACAGAGTTCTCGGAAACTCTTGAAACCCGTTCATGTTACAAGTCTCCATGTTTAACGGCGAAAAACAAGTACTCGGGTCACCACCCATTTGAACCCCAGATCCACCAGAACCATTCGAATTCGAATTGAAATTGAAATCAAAGAATCCAACTTCTTTTGGAACTTCAAGATTATCATTATTATTATTCCCCTGATCCTGTACACTAACTGTTCCTCCTCCTTTAGGTTCATCCAACTGAAGTGCAGGAGTATGGCCTTGAAAAAGAGAAATGTGCCCAAAAAGCTTATCTTTTCTCGAAAATGTGGTCCCACAAGAACAAAGCCATCTATCTCGTCCACAATGTTTTTCGTGCGTTTTAAGATCTGCAATCACCGAGAATTTCTTGGTGTTGCAACGGCTACATGTATAACTTTTATCACAATGGGTTCGCTTGTAATGATTCTTTACACACAAGATTGTCTTCAATGGCTGAAACTTTTTGTGATCTTTATTTCTCTTACAACCAACAAAAGGGCATGAATATCTTTTGATAAGCTTCGGTTCTGAGCCCGTATCTTTATGGGGTTTCGCTAACGCTGCTGGTGTTTTATACTCGTCTCCATGACCTCTCATATGCATTCTCAAATTTGCATCTCGTTTGAAACCCTTCCCACAAATGACACAAAAATGAGTGTGGGGTGCAAGAATCTCCTCTTTTTCGAGCTGCAAGATTTCATATGATCCAGGAGGAAGATTCTCTCCTTCATCAACATCGTCATCGTCTTTAGATTCGTGTTCTTCATGAACATCCATATGATCACTTTCGTTCGACTGATCTTCCACTTTGTGCACCATGTTCTTATCAATATAACTATCACTATTATTATTGTTATTATCTTTAGAATTATTGTCAGAAACATTGGATGGATTTGCGGAGAAATGTGGATGTTTGACTGAAGGAAGAAGGCTACCTGCAGTTGATATGAGCTGAATGATAATTGAAGTCAAATCTGCAGTAACAAGTTGCTGTTGCTGAATCAGAAGTTCATTTGGTTGACCCGTTGGCGATTTGGCTGTTCGGCCAACGATTAATTGAACCAATTCTTGGAGTTGATGAATCTTTTGCTCCATGATGGAGAGATTAGTTAGCATGGTTTTTGGATCCCATAACTGGGGTTTGCTTTTATCTTCAAGATCTTGTTGAGCAAGAAGCTTGATTTGGGTCAAAGAAGATGGGATTGTTTCCAATTGTTTTCTTATCATTAAATCGTAATCTAAAATCAAAGAGTTTCTGTTTTCCATTTGCTGCTGTTGCTGATTATGATCTTGCCAGATTTCATTAGAGGAAGAAGCCTTTACCCAGGGGTCTGAAGATAGCTGCTTCTTCCTACAATCCATTTAATTTCCAAGATCTGCTAAAAAAACAAACATTTATCATTAGAATCAATTCCCATCAACATGAAGAAGATAATAACTAACAAAGGGTTGCTGATTTTACTATGCAATCGAGGGGGCTTATTGGTTAAGCTATAATATAAGGTAGGATTAAGAGACTTACGGTGCAATACTTATGGGCTGTTTGGCAATTGCTGAATGGTTTGGTGCAGGATGATTAAGTGGTCAGAATGATTAAGAGACTCTTATGATATAGTGCAAAATGAAATATGGTTGTTTGGTAATTATTCAGAATGAAATTAGGGAGCTAAATGGTTAAGAGAGGCCCAATATACAAAACCATTCAGAGGGTTTTAGAAGACTTATTTTTGCAAAACAAGATTCACCTTTTAGCGATTCAGAGGTTGTCTCTTAATGGAACTATTAAGAGGTAAACAAACACCCCCTTAAGTCCTTAACCACCCCAAATTAACTGTGAGTAACTATCTATTTAAAGGGACTTTCGACCTCATTTCGACATACGAAAACATAATATATGTGGGTTTTGCTCCCAATTTAGCCTAAACCTTGAGTTCGAATTTGTATTATCTCGCAGTAAATTTCGTGAATATCAAAGAAGATTTTAGATCCAAGTCAATTTCATCAATATCTAACCAGATTTACAACACAAAGATCGAAAAGTCTAACAGGAGCAATTTCCAACCCGTGATATCTAATTTTCTCACTCAAGGAAACAGAACACAAGGATCCATAGCCATATATTATAAAATATAGAAGATTTAACAAATGAGGCAACACTGAAATGTTAATCGTCAATCTAACCTACCAATTTCTTCATAAAACCTAAAAAACCTAAGTCAATTGCTACTGAAATTTCCATCATCAATCTGAATAAAAAGTCAACTACAGATTTAGACTGCACATTCACACCAAAACCCTAGGTCATTGCATCAAAATTGTGAAGAAACAGTTGATTAAGCATACAGGAAAACACGTGAAGTTAAAAATCAAACCTAGAAATCAGAATCCAAATTGAACAGTTGAAGTGGAAGTGAAATAAGCAAATGAGAAAATCAAAGAGAAACAAAAGAGGTTTAATTTACCAGATTGAAGAAGGTTCCATATAACATAGGATGAAGATGAATTTGAAAGAGGAATGAAATGGAAAAATGAAGAGGCGAAGAAGGTGTTTGTTTGTTAATCTGGAATCTGACTTTTGGGCATGAAAGAAAGATGTCCCAAAGTAGTCTGTCTACGTCACAAAAATGGCGATGAATCAGGACCGTTGAAACCTCTATCTGTTTCTATCAATGGTGATTGATGCATATAAGCAAGCGGTTTGGCTTTCTCAACTTCGTTCATTGGGACTTGACTTCTTCTCCCATCGTTACCATCAATAATAAAATGAGTAAACTGTCTTTTTACCACTCTTTTTCAAAGTGGGACCAGGATTTTCTTTAGCGGTTGCATCTTTATGATGGATCGAAAAAGATTGTTATGTTGCGTTCTTTAATCCGGAAAGAAAAGAATAAAAAAAAGATTTGGTTTCAACAAGTTTTTCCGGGTTAGGGGAGGCTATTTGCACCAAAAATAGTGCTAAAGACACCAAAAAATGGTTTTTTTTTTGTTTTTTGTCATTTTGTTGTCTTTTCTTTTTTATATTTTATTTATTTGTTTTATATATTTTTATTTAATATATAATATAGTTTAAAAAGGTTTGTTTTTCTTTTACTTTTTGGTTTTATTTAAAAATAAATAAAAATTTATAAATATAAATATTACTAATTTTTTATAATTATATAATTATAAAAATAAAACATAAACATTGCGATTTAACATTAAAATAGAACATAAAATAATCTATATTACATTCGATTATTCTAAAATAACATTATCCGTAGTACAATTAACACGTAAAAGTCGCTCGTACTTCTGTATTCGATCTGAATACGGGGTAGCCCATCCTGCAACACACGGATAATTGTAGTGGAAAAAATACGGTACAATAGTAGGGAACGGGTATCCTTCTGTCGTATCTAATTTCACATAATGGTTACCATTAACGTACTCAATTGTAAAAGCAACATGTTGATACCACGCTGACGGAGTGGACCTAAGCGGCAAGTACGTCCCACAGCATGCCATATTTATAACGTGTAATATCACATTATATTTTGAAGCAATCAAGACACCTATTTCAGGCATTGTCATCCAGTGTTCAACTGGTGCACCTCGATCTGATTGAAAGAAGTTTAAAGTGTTGTAAACAATATTCCAATATTGACCTCCAAAAACATTGATGTATTCTGTCTTGTGTGTATCTAACTCTTCCATCAAGTTAAACCGAATTGTGGGCCATGCATCTTCATGAAGACCGAGACAGACAGCTATTGCTCGGAATCCACAATTTACATCACCTCTCACATCATGTACATGCGTAATGTAAGGGTGAAACATCTTTGGAAATTGATTAATGTATGGATGTGCATTATAGTTTTTGCCCATGAAAGAATTGTGTCTCGGTGGTTCCTGGTAACTCATTTTTTCCATGTCAACAAATGTTGACGCGTTCGAACTACTACGTCTAAGGGGTCTTTCACTTGTAAAAGACGGGTCAACATGAGTTGCAACAGACGGATCAACATGAGTTGCAAATGAGGGATCAACATGAGTTTTTCTGAAAAGCTTATCCTTCAACGAGGGCCGTCCACGAGTAGTCTTGTTAACAACAGGTTCACAAACCCATGTTTTTGATGCACTGGCTATCTCTTTTATCTTCCTCAGAAAACTGAACTTACCAGATCTCGATTGCTTGTTAAATTCTTCAGTAAACATTTGGACTTCAGCTTCACAACCTACGTCATCATCTTGTAAAGATTGGCACGGTGATAAATCAAGTGTCGTCCAAAATACATCAATTGAATCAATTGGGATAGGATGACCTTTGTTCAAGTATTGCATTTGTTTGTGCGCACATGACAACCTATAACTTGTACATAGTAGACAACTACAATTTTCAGAAAATAAGTCAACAGATTGAGCTCGCTCATACTCTTGGAATATTATGATTGACCATTTTTGTTGAAAAAATATTATTACTATTTATTGGATGGGAGAAGGGAATGAAGTCAAAAGAACAAAGGTAATAAATCTAAAATAGAAGAGGTACAATTTCAATTCATATTATTATACAAGATATATATGATCATTGTACAAAAACACAATCTACTAGAAAATATGAATACCACCAAGGATAATTTACTCAATCAAATGAAAATTATTTTAAGATCAACCATGGAAGGGACATTTGACTAACATAAAGAAAAACATATTTTACAAAGTTATAATAAAATCAAAAGTTACAAATTTATAAAATAAAATCAAATCAAAAGTTACAAATTTTATAAATTTATAAACAAATTTATAAAATCAAAACATATATAAAATAAGATCAACCATGGAAGGGACATTTGACTAACATAAAGAAAAATATATTTTACAAAGTTATAATAAAATCAAAAGTTACAAATTTATAAAATAAAATAAAATCAAAAGTTACAAATTTTATAAATTTATAAAATCAAAACATATATATATATATATATATATATATGCTAAGGGACCAAAAAAGGGTGTTGAATGCATTGTTTTTTGTGCCGAAATAATTGGCACAAAAAACAATGCATTCAACACCACCATTTTTTGTGCAATTAGCACTCCCCTTTTATTAATTTTGAGAGCCATTTTTTTAATTGATTCAAATGACTTTTTCAATTATTTTCTTGATGCTCATTGTATTTTCTAATATTCAGGAAGTCTTTTCAAACTTTGACGTGTACGTCTTTTATCACGAAAAAAGTATTCATTTGCAAAACTAGTTGAGCAGATACACGGGAACCAGTTGAGCGAATATACGATCTTCATTGGATCGGATACTTAATTAAGAGTAAATCCGATGATGTTTGAATGGGAGACAATCTAATCATCGGATTCCTTTATTTGGAATATATTATTTTCTAAGTCTTTGGTCGGATTCTTTTGATATTGTGTAGAAATCTGATAGTTGAGAACAACAATACCAATAAGAGTTGGGGAAGATCTCAAAGATTCGAGTTTCGGGTTGAAGAGAAGAATCTGAATTTATTAGGGTTGTGTTGGGGTAATGCTCAATGGTTGAGGGATTAGTGGTGATGCGCAGGATTGTCGGAGGTGTTAGTTGTAACAACCCAGTCTAAATAAAGCATACATCGCATTTAAATTTAAAGAATTACAATACCGAGTTCCAAAATTTTCATTACGTTTGCCTCAAAACTTAGGTTGGCGGAAACAACCTATACACAACTGAGAACATACTAGTTTCTATAAGTGTCACTGCACTGTCTATATCTGCATTTGTACTCTATCCTGCTCTTGCTCATTTACCTGAGCCTCCTACTATCTGCTTACCTGAAAAGGTTTAGTTTGGAAAATGCGAGGGTTACCATGAGGTCTAGTGAGCTCCCTCCTGACAGTTCTCAAAATCATTTAAAAACAGTTTATAACTTTCAAATATCTTTGCATAAAACTTTCACATAACTTTACATAAAACTTTCGCATAACTTCATATATAACTTTCACATAACTTCACATAAAACTTTCACGGATAAATCTGCTCCCGTAAATGGCACCCTGAAGTCACTCAAAAGTGACAACGAGTCAGTCTCACGCTGCCTTACTGGGTCACTCCTCCCATGGCATAAACGGAACCTCCCCCCGGGGCATGAGCACTGGCGGAACCTCCCCCCGACTTAGCCAATTTACGTCTACCACAATGTATGCATACATCTCATATATCTTTCAAACAAGTAAAAATCATGTAAAATAACATGACATTTCTACTCAATCACTTACTTTGAAAACACGTATAAAACCACGTATTTTAGTTAGAAAAACTCACCTGGCGCTTTAGCAATTTCTCCTCACGAAAACTTCTGATTTTACGAGGAACACCTATATGGATATTAGTATAAAATAATGAGTCTCATGCTAACTTTAATCTCAGATAACTTCCTACTTAACTTAACTCTCAACGGACCCTAAGATACTTCCGGGTCATTAATTAAATCTTGGATCTCATAAAACATACCGGATCGCTTCTATAAAATCACCATACCGGATCCCTTCTATAAAATCACCATATCGGATCCATATTAAATTAACTTTACCGGACCCACACATTATTTAAGCCCAACCAATGGCCCGAAGAATTAACTTCCGGATTTCATAAAAATCCGGATCACGGCCCAAGGGATTTCCATTCCGGATCACTTTAGCATAATACCGGACCAGTTCCTATTTTCAACATAAATCCGAATCTGGGCTATTGAGCCCAAACTCCGATTCTCAGCCATTAAGGCCCATATTCCGGACTTAAATTAATAAAACAATTTACCGGGCTCTTATAGTGGACTCCGGCCCAACACAGCTTTCCCCAAATTCCGGTTTTGGTTTTTTAGTCAGAGTCCGGATCCCACTTTAATCATCAGATTCCGGATCTTGGATTTGATACCGGATCTTTTGCCAACTTAGGATCCAACATATCACCCACTTCCGGTTCTCTTTTGTAGTTAAGGCCCAAACTAATTACAACTTCCGGATCCATTTTAAAACCAATTCTGGATCTTATGCAAATTACAGGATCTCATTTTATTTTAAATTCCGGATCTCATTAACTCAACTCCGGAACTGTAAAGCCCGAGTCCCGGTGCGGATGTTTTTATTTTATGTTATTTATTTTAGTATCGTCTATTAGCGAATTTATTTAACGGGATTGACGGGGAAGACCTTAAGTGTTATTAATTTGTCTTAAAAGGGGCTAAATGGTAAAATCCTAATTGAATTGGTTATAATTGCAATTGCTAGGAAACCTAAGGACTAAAATTTAATATGTTGTATGGGTTTTGCATCTTATTCCTTCTTTTCGTCGTACACATCTAACCCACAAGAAACCCTATTATTTTTCTTTCCTCCTTGTTTCCTTCTTTGCGCCGTGAATCACCACCCCAAACACCATCTTCTCCTTCTTTCCTAGTTGCTGCCGTGAACCACCAAGACCACCGCCGTTTGCCGCCCTAAACCACCAGCACCGCCGCTGGTCTCGCCGGCGAAGAGAGAGAGGAGCAGCGAAGAGAGAGAGAGCAGCGAGGAGCGAGAGAAAGGACGCGAGCGATCGTTTCTTCGTCGTAGGTAAGTGTTTTCCCCCTTGATTGTTTCTTTCGTGTCGCCGTGAAACCACCACCGGAGGTGGATGCCGCCGCCGCCGACCACCACTGCCGGAGGTGGCAGTGGGTGGTGTGTGGGTTGTCCAGCCCTAGTTGCAACCCGAACCGTTAAGCCGAACGCGGATCGTTTTATAAAATCGTCATTTTATGTGAAAACGTTTTCTGCCACTGTTTTGCGTCAACCACAACTTTTCCGTCGTAACTCCGATTGAGCCGAAACGGGTGCCCACGGTTCACGTTCTGGGTCGGACACGTTTTCCGTGTTTTAGCAGAAAACTGATTCGACCTCTAGCTAGATGAAAAAGTGGTCGTAAGTTCAGTGATTCGTCATTTCATGTGAAAAATTCTGGAATCTGCCATTGCCTTGTGAAAGCCATAACTTTTTGCTCGTAACTCGTATCTGGGTGAGAGCAGCGCCAAAAGTTCCCTTTTTGAGTCTATAAACTTTTCCGTGTTTTGTGCGAAACCCAGTTCGGGACGTAGCAGGGGTCAATCTGTTGCTTTGCGCTGAAAGGTGCTGATTTTCGCTGTTCGGGGAACTGTTTTTGTAAAATCCATAATAAATGGTAGAAAAATCGTTAGGAGGCGTATAATATGTCCTTGGAACCCTAACCCATAGTACTTTCTGACCATGAAATAATATTGGGAATTTTCTGGGTTTAAAGGGGTCGAAACAGGTCCCGAACAGACCTGTTTGGCGAGAACGGAAAATAGTTTTAGTGACGGTTTAAGCGTGTGTCGTGCCGTAGGGTTCGGGTCTCGTATTGACACGTTTTAACATGCGTTTAGGTGCTGGGAAGTGACCGTAATTGTGAAGCTTGAATTGTATTGTTAAGCTAGGCGCGCATTCGAGGTGAGTTCTCTCACTATATCTAATAACGGTTGTTTTATCATTGTTGTAGTACGTGTGTGGTAGCTTTATGTGATTGTGTTGTGGAACTAGATAGTGGGGTGTCTAGTTGATACTATGTTGTCATGTTAACTCGGTGGGACCGAGGGTCCGGCGGGGCCGGAGATTTTATACGCGGGTGGCGTAGAGACTCGGTGGGACCGGGGATTCGGCGGGGCCGGAGATGTTATCATGTGGTCGGTGGGACCGACTTGTGCCTTTTAGGTGGGTGGGTGTGGATATACATGTTTATGATTTGTTCGTAGACCTGTATGATCGTTTATGTGTCACTATCTGTTTTAGGGGTAGTGTGGAATAACTGTGTTATTTATGGTGTTTGAATTCACTAAGCTTCGTGCTTACCCTTTCCCAATAAACTGTGGTTTCAGGTACGGGTGGCTCCAAGGCGTGACGAGTACACACTGGCGCGCGAGGAGAGCTGGTTGCTTTATGGTTTTTAATAATTAAACGTTTATTCCGCTGGTTATTATTATGAAGATATTAATTAAGAGTTTGCAAACGAAACGTTGGGATCATTTAATGAGTTGTTATAAATGAAATGTTTATTTAAAAATTTAAATTTGCTTGAAATTTTTGGGATGTTACAACTTGGTATCAGAGCACGGCTTGAGTGAATCAAACGCATTTCGGTGTGTTTGATCTCAAGTTTGCGGCTATAAAATTTTCTTTAAAGTTTTTGGGAAATTGTCAGGATCGAATCTTAACAAGACTAAAAATACTTAGAACTCAGAATTAAAGAATCTACGGAATAGAACTTTAATTCACACAATCAAAGAACAATATATCAGAAAACACACAGCTGTTTGTATTCACTGATTCAACTCACAAGCTTACAACCAAACCTCAATCTTGATGAACAGGCTCAATCAAGACGACTTCTACTTCTCTAGAAATAGGGTTCTAAACCTTGAGGTTAATTCTCTCTAAAACAGAATGTATTCTCAAAAACTCTCGTATATCGCGTATTTCGTATTTTGTGAATAGCTATCTATCAACATCTATTTATACTAAATAGTTACAAGATAACTATCAAAAATAAATTGATCTTCTGAATCTTCTTTAAGCATATCTTCATCCATTCCATCTTTATCTCCAAAATCTTCGCATCACATCAGCAGTATTAACTTTATTCAGCATGAGCAGTACTAATATTCTCCAGCAGCATTAATTCATTCCAGCAGCATTAACTTGACTCAGCAGTACTAACCTTGCTTCAGCAGTATTAATCTTGACAAGCAGTACTAACCTTGTTCCAACAGCATTAATGCATCAGCAGTACTAACCTTCTTCCAGCAGTATTAACTTTGTCTTGCAGTAGTAATTTTGTTCTGGCAGTACTAACCTTTACTGGCAGTAGTAACTTTGTTCTGGAAGTAGTAATGTTGTTCTGGCAGTATTATCCATACTTAGCAAATCTTCAGTTCCCAACAATCTCCCCCTAACTTGACTTTTAGAAAGAGAAGTCAAGTTCTTCAGATGATGATGCTTCCAAAACTTAATCTTGAACACACAAGTCAGGATTCAATCCCAAACTTTGATTGATGATCCTTCTTACCAGGTATCTTGCCATCTTAGAATCTTTGTTACCCACCAACTTAGTTTTTAGCATTCCTTTCAACCTTGTCATGCTGTGCTTGTATACTTTATCCACCAAATAATACTCATGATATGCATAGTCAAGTGTTATGACATACACACCACAGTTTTCAATAAGCATCCAGTTGGTAACAGTTTGAAATTGCCTTTCTGTCAAATATTTAACTGCTTCTGTATTGAACATTAGGCACAAGTATTCAAGTACCATTTTGGTGATGGACATTCCATTCTCAGTCAGCATATTTCCATAAAGCTTCATTCCTACCTTGAACATCTCCTCAATGTCAGATCTAGAGCACATCCTGATAAGTCTTCCCCATGTAGAACTGACCTCAAACTTCCCATCTGCTCTTTTTACTCTAATGTACTCCTTTCTCTGATCTTTCAAAGTATCCCAGAAGATGATCTCAGGAGCCATAGAAGCTAATGGTTTAACTTTGATTGGACTAGTATCAACCACAGTAATATACATATCACATTGAGCATTTGTTGGTGATTGTACATTGCTTGGTTGACCTGATGGAGTTGCCACTTCTTCTTCAGCAACTTTTTGATCAGCTTTCTCTTTCACAACTTCCTCCTTAGCTTCTTCTACAATGGGTTCCACCCTAGGCTTCTTTACAACTTTCTTCTTTGAAGCTATAGACTTTGTTCTAGGTCTTTTGTTTGACACCATCTTGGTTCTTTTGAGTGATTTAACAGCTTCAGGAATGGTTTCAGTTGTTTCCTTTGTTTCTGCTGTTTCAGGGATCGTTTCTGCTGTTTCCTTTGTTTCTGCTGCTTCAGGGATCGTTTCTGCTGTTTCCTTTGTTTCTGCTGCTTCAGGGATGGTTTCTGCTGCCTTATGTTTTTCAGCAACATTAACCATTTCTGCTGCTTGAATGGTTTCTGCTGCTTTTTGACTAGCAGCATTAACCATTTCTGCTGCTCTAGCTGTTACTGCTTCTTTTATAATCTTTGATACTGCTGCTTCAACACTATTCTTCACAATCTCAAATACCTCTGCTTCAATCTCAGATTTGGTTACTGTAGATACAGATACTGTTTCCTTCTCACTTTCAGATACTGCTGCATCAACAAGACTCTTCATAATTTCAGTTACTGCTGCTTCAATCTCAGATACTGCAGCCTCCCCCTCAACCTTATGCTCATTCTCCCCCTCAACCTTTGCATCCTCCATGTTTAGTTCAGTTTCTAACTCCCCCTTTTTGGAAGCATCAGTGGTTGAGCTTCTCCTTTTCAGAACATACTGAGCTTTCTTCCTTCTTTGCAGCAGTTTGGTGATCATCTTCTTATTCTTCTCTATCTTGGTGTGTTGATAAAGAACCACCTTCTTAAGCTCATCAATCTCCTTCTGCTGATCCATGACATCAATGTTGATATTGGCAATGGTTTCCATCAATTCCTCATAAGTATATCTATCCTCACCTGGTTTAGAAGTGTTTACCTCCCTTGCAAGATCATAGGAAGTTTTAGTAGGTGTCTCTTGCCTAGCAAAAGTACAACCTACTCCCATGGTTTCTTGGCGCCTGGGTCCTCTGAATGTTTTCACATTCTGAGTTGCCGTGGGGAAGGTCTTAGTGATGTTACCACTGTCCTTCTCTTTGCTAGCAGAAGTAGTGGCAGCCTTGCAGCCCACATGCTCATCCTTCTCCTTAGAGAGCACCTTCTTGGGGTTGGGAGACACCCCTGTGGTTACCCTTTTGATATTCTCTATTGGAGAATGCTCCAATAGAGGGCTTGTAGGCTTTGGGCTATTAGGAGATACATCAAGGGAAGGAACCTTGTGTACCTTTCTTCTTTCAAACTTCTTGGTGATTTTTGGAGTGGGTCTTAAAAGAATGGACTGTGGGATTTCTTTGGTGATGGAAGGTGGGGATTGGCCATCAGTGGGTGTGTCTAATGGGGGCCTTGACCCTGATGCCATACCTTCAGTGGTGTGGGACACAACCATCATTGTAGAGAACAATGGTGTGTCAACTCCTTCCGAGTCCCTAGGAATTCTTCTCATATTTGAGAAAACCTTCCCTTTAGGGGGTTTTGGCACATATACCTCAGCGGACTGAGGTAAATCCGTCAATTCATGGTTAATTACTTCTTGGACAAACCTGGGATACATGTAAAAGCGCTTTTTGGATTCTAGGTTTGCCACAAGATCATTAAAAATCATTGCTGAAAAATTGAACTTTCTGGCAGTGGCTAAGCAGACCAAGGCATAAGCAATGGTACTGCTAAACTCACTCCATCCAGTTGTTTTCTTTGAAATACAGTGCATAAGAGTATGAACAAAAAATCGCCATTGGGTGAAAAACTTTGACTTGTAGAATTTAAAAATTCCAATGGGACCTTCATACCCCATTCTTGGTAAGGTCGAGAAAAGTTCATCATTAGAGAGATAGGTTATACCTGAGGCATCATCTAAGTGAAGAGTGATGCGAATAACCTCCTCTGTGACCTTCAAGGGTTTGTCACAAACCCTTGTTCGAATGATTTTCTGCCCATCTTCGAATATAACAGTGGCATTCTCCCAAAATTGCTTTTGATGCTCAATATATATGGTTGGGCACACTGTTAGGGCATGAGAGATGTGTGTGGACTTGAGAAATCCACCATATCATGAAATCCTGCGGCCTGCTTTGGCTTCTGAAGCATCGCAATCTCATTGTGCTCATCGACAAACTCCATTGTCGTCATTCTTCCTGAGGATTTGGATAGAGAACACAGAGATTCTAGGGAGAAAAGGTTAGAACGAGAGAGAGAAATTGAATGCAAAGAGACGTTATGAACTTTGGCGGGCTGAAAGAGTATTTATAGCAGTACTAGCCCTGATTTTCTTTAGAAGCAGTATTAACGACTTAGCAGTATTAACGACTGAGCAGTATTAACTACAAGGCAGTATTAACTACACAGCAGTATTAACTACACAAGCAGTATTAACTACTAAGCAGTATTAACTACAAAGCAGTATTAACTACAAAGCAGTATTAACTACTAAGCAGTATTAACTACAAAGCAGTATTAACTACAAAGCAGTATTAACTACTAAGCAGTATTATCTACAAAGCAGTATTAACTACTAAGCAGTATTAACTACTAAGCAGTATTAACTACAAAGCAGATTAACTACTAAGCCGTATTAACTACAAAGCAGTATTAACTACTAAGCGGTATAAAATATGTACTAGCAGTAGTAATTCTGCACTGACAGTAGTAACTATACTTACACTTTGCAGCACTTGTCAATCTGAGTCATACTGAGGTTCTGAGAAAACTAGTTAGTAATACCAAATATACAAAGAAATACAGGTATAAAAAATTAAAAATCATGAATTTATTCAAGGTTGATCAAGCCCACACTTTCTACCAAGAAAGTGAATCTACCCACATCAAATGCTTTTGTGAATAGATCTGCAAACTGGTCATTGGTATGAACTTTAGCAACTTGAATCAATTTCTTTTCATTACAGTCTCCTGCAGGATTATTTCCAAAAGCAACATGTCCTCCATCAATTCTTTTGAAATTCTTGAGGCAGGCCATGTTACCTGTCATGTGCCTGGAACAACCACTATCAACATGCCAGATGCTCTTCCCCTTGAGCTGTTGGTTGCCCTGCACATCAGATAAATCAGTTAGTTTTTATTGGGAACCCAAGCCGAAGTGGTCTTGGGTCTCCCTTGCTCATCAAAGTACTTGCACTGGGTTTTGATGAGATTTTCAAACTTAGGTACTGCAGAACTGGAGTACTTTGTCAATATGATTGGTCTAGCAGCACAAAAACTAGAAGCAGTATTAACCTTGGAAGAAGTACTAACAGTGTTAGCAGCACTAACACTGCTAGCAGCAGCATTCTCTTGAAAAGAAGTACTAACAGTGTTAGCAGCACTAACACTGCTAGCAGTAGTATTCTCTTTAAAAGCAGTACTAACAGTGTTAGCAGCACTAACACTGCTAGCAGCAGTATTGTCTTTAAAAGAAGTACTAACAGTGTTAGCAGCACTAACACTGCTAGCAGCAGTATTGTCTTTAGTATTGCTTCTAGCAGCACTATCCTTGTCAGCAGTACTATCTGAGGTAGCAGTACTAACATTAGTGCTTTTGGGGACCCATATGTTGATACATTCCTTTTCAGTCTGTTTTCTCATGTGGCTTTTGGTTTCAGCTTGTTTCTTAGCCACATTATTCCTTGCAGGCTTCCTATAACCAGAAGATTTTTGAAAACTTCTTTGAAAACTTTTCTTTTGGTTAATAGGATTGAAATAACAGTGTTTGGCAAGATGATTCAATTTGCCACAAATAAAACAAGGTTTTGGTCTGTTAATCCTTTGCAGATCAACTCCTTGCTTTTGTGCCCACTGGTTATTCCAATTTCTTTGATTTCCCCTCTTTTTATCATGTTTTTGGGGCTTATTCTCTTGATGTTTCTTGCAAGAACAATGTTCACAAGTATTAGAGTTCACAACAGTGGTCTGTGTATAATGAACTCCCTTTCCCTTTCCAGTCCTTTTCATCTCATTGTTCTTAACACATGGACTTACACATTTCTCATCAGATCCTTCTTTTTCAGTCTTATCCTCAACAACTACTTTATCTAATGGATCTACTTCAGTGGCTCCTTCAGGTAAGTCCTTCCTATCCTTGGTTTCTAATAGGTCTGACTTAGGAGGGATGTAGTTGTTGTTGTAGGGTGGAGGTGTGGCATTGTACCCTATGCCTGGTTTCAACTTACTATGGATTTGAGAGTTGATTATGTTGTCCATGACTTTAGAGGCACAATTAAACTTTTCTACATCAAGTTTAACTTTCTCAAGCTCTCCTTTTAGTTTCTCACACTCTTCCCTGGATTCTCTAAGCTGGAACTCTAGACCATCCTTTTCCCATTTCCAGTAGTTTGTATCATAGGAGTGTTGAAGTTCATTGGCTTGAAAAACCCTAATCTGTTCTTCAAACTTCTCAACAATTACTACATAGTCTTTTCTGTCCTTTTCTAATCTCTTAAGGTCATCACACATTCCCTGATTATGATCTCTATACCTTTTAACAGTGTCTATACAAGCTTGAGTACAGAGATTAGATTTTACCTCAGTGGGGAGATCTGAAACTTCAGCCATAAGTGCTTGATTTTGGATGGCCTCTTCAGCTTGATCACTCCAATCAAATCCCATTCCTTGTTGAGAGACAAGAGCTTGAATAGAGTTTCTGTTTTGATTGGAACTTCCAGCCTGAGTTTGTTGATGGTTGTTGTGAGATGTTCCACCTCTGCATTCCCTGGCAAAGTGTCCCATCTTGTGACACTTGTAGCATTCAACTTTGGACTTGTCAAATCCAGCACCATCTTCTCTTCTTTGGGAAAAGTTGTTTCTCCCTGTCCTCTTTATGAATTTCTTCACCCTCATAGACAGCATAGCCATCTGCCACTTGATATCCATCTCTTCAAGATCATCAGCATTAATCTGTTCTAAGTCATCATTAATCAATGAGGAATTAACATGACTAGAAAAAAGGCTTCTAGTACTGAATCATTGGTCTTTTCCTGATTGACTCCTCCAGCAGCACTAACTGATTCAGGGTTAGCAGTAGAATCAGGTGATGCTGAAAGGAGTGCAGCATTATGTACATATCCAGAGGGCTTCTTTTTGGCTTCAACCTCTGCTTCAAAGACTCTAAGATCATTGTAAAGATCATCAAGCTCTTTATCTTCCAATTGGTCATTCTGTCTGAAGGACACAGTATACATTGTCCACTCTTCACCTAATGATCTTAAGAACTTTCTGTTAACATCATCAGCCTCCATCTTGACTCCCACTGTAGCCAATTCTCCAATCAGCTTATTAAATCTATCAAAAGTTTGAGCCATAGACTCATTCTTAGTAGAAGTAAAGTTTTCATACTGCTGCTTGAGAATTGCCTTCTGATTCCTCTTGGTGCTTTTAGTGCCAGTGAATCTCTTTTCCAATGCATTCCACAGAGTCTGAGCATCAGTGCAGTGATGAAATTGATGCTGATATTCATTGGGGATAGCCAAAAGTAGAGTGCTTAAGGCCTTCATCTCTATTTGTCTGACTTTTCTCTCTGCATCAGTCTTTGGAGGAGGTCTTTTGCCATCTGGTCCAATTCTTCCTTCAGCACATGGACCATTCTCTATGATATCCCAGATGGAATAATCAGTAAGCAGAATATACTGCTTGATTCTAATTTTCCACATGTCAAACTCATTGGGTCTGAGCATGGGAACCTTAGAAACAAGAGTACTGTTTGATTCAATAGAATTGTCCATTGTTGAGTTCTAAGAAACACAAGCTCTGATACCACTTGTCAGGATCGAATCTTAACAAGACTAAAAATACTTAGAACTCAGAATTAAAGAATCTGCGGAATAGAACTTTAATTCACACAATCAAAGAACAATATATCAGAAAACACACAGCTGTTTGTATTCACTGATTCAACTCACAAGCTTACAACCAAACCTCAATCTTGATGAACAGGCTCAATCAAGACGACTTCTACTTCTCTAGAAATAGGGTTCTAAACCTTGAGGTTAATTCTCTCTAAAACAGAATGTATTCTCAAAAACTCTCGTATATCGCGTATTTCGTATTTTGTGAATAGCTATCTATCAACATCTATTTATACTAAATAGTTACAAGATAACTATCAAAAATAAATTGATCTTCTGAATCTTCTTTAAGCATATCTTCATCCATTCCATCTTTATCTCCAAAATCTTCGCATCACATCAGCAGTATTAACTTTATTCAGCATGAGCAGTACTAATATTCTCCAGCAGCATTAATTTATTCCAGCAGCATTAACTTGACTCAGCAGTACTAACCTTGCTTCAGCAGTATTAATCTTGACAAGCAGTACTAACCTTGTTCCAGCAGCATTAATGCATCAGCAGTACTAACCTTCTTCCAGCAGTATTAACTTTGTCTTGCAGTAGTAATTTTGTTCTGGCAGTACTAACCTTTACTGGCAGTAGTAACTTTGTTCTGGAAGTAGTAATGTTGTTCTGGCAGTATTATCCATACTTAGCAAATCTTCAGTTCCCAACAGAAATAAAAAGAAGGAGAAAAACCCGTTGGAGAAACGGTGATCGAGGGCGCAGTGTGTACATTCAGCCGGAGCTAAGGGGGAAAAGTTCGGTACTTAGTGTATTTATCGCTTTCTAGATCACAGGGTATGCATGCTAGATTACCCGTTGTTGACACTGTATCGTATGATAACTGCTTGCTAGTAGGAATCAATGCTAGTTATAGTAGGTTGTTAAGTGAAAGCTTTATGGGTTGTATGCAGTAAGAATCATATAGCCTTAGAATATTTGATTTAGTTCTATTGCGCAGCTCTTGTTTGAGTCCAACCGTTCTAGGATAGAATCTTGTATTCGAATGTCTATTTGATTCACGCTGCATGCGACTGGGTATTCGCGAGGCAACTCGTTATGGCTAACAGGGATTCCGTTGTAGCAAGGGTAGTGGAATGAGATGAAATTCCGAGTGAGCTGGGAATAACGTTTACATATGAGTACGTATGCAAAATTGCTTTCTAGAACGTAGGAGTATGTATGCTAGATTGCTTGGTGCTTAATACACTGTATGGTATGGTTGTTACTTGCTATTAGGAACTTATGCTAACTTTGATAGGTTGTTAAGCGGATGCACTATAGGTTGTATGCGGTAGGAACCGAATAGCCTTAGAATGTTGGATTTAGTTCTATTGCGCAGCTCTTGTTTGAGTCCAACCGTTGTAGGATAGAATCTTATATTCGAATGTCTATCTGGTTTCCACTGTATACGACTGTGCGTTCACGAGGCGACTCGTCAAGGTTAGTGGGGGTTCCGCCCTAGCAAGGGTAGTGGGGTATTATGATTATTCCTAGGGAGCTAGGAAGAGTGTGTACATATGCCGGTGTGGCCATATGTGTGTAGTTATCGGCGAGAAACTACTTGGACCCATCGGATGGAACTCGGAACGAGTGATGATAGGTGTGGAAGGTAGTAGTAGAGCTCCTACTATCGGAAACACAGGATCAATGCTCGAGACGGGGAAAGTCACGAGGAATCCAAGGAGTTGAGCGTGAGCGTTGTTAGTGTGAATCATTATGTGCTAATAACTCGTTGTAATATCTACCCAGAATAGCCATCACAAGGAGGAACAACTATGGTAAACCTACTAGTACAGGTGTGTACTTGTTTTGCTTTGATGGGATGATCGTTGGGGTAGTGTCGAAGGTTATAAATTAGTAGTCGTTGGAATAAAAGGACGATTCTAGTATTAGTCACTTGGAGTGACGATGCGGATGATGTTTGTTTTGGGCCAAGATGGATGATTGTGCTAGAATCATAGGCTTATAGAGCCGACTTTGATTTGAGGAAAAAATCGTAGAGATTATTTGACGTAATTTCCAACTTGCCTAAGAGGTTAAAATGTCCGGATGACGTTAGTGGATCAGAGAGATTTGGGGGAGTAGGAGTCGAGACGTAGAATGCTGACTGAGTCATGCACAAAGTTTGATTTTGAAATAGATTGCATTAACAAATTCTTGTGTTTCAAATCACTTTATGGATGGTGTTTTGGAATTTTGGGAAATGTTCAGCACACACACAAGATTTGGAAATATGGTTTTGAAATATATGAAATCGTTTTATTACGGGGGTGCAAATTTTGTTAGAATTTGTCTCATTTCTTTATTTTTCCAACAGTTCTTCCGGGTAACATGATATCCGTGTTTTGTGGTGTTTAAAATGTCGGGAAAGTGACTACGGCTTGTGACTTTAACATTGGAACTCCTCCACATATGTTAGAGTTGAGGCGGAAAGTTACATTCCACGATGTCTGTATAAAGCTTTTCGAATGATTTTGTTAAAATAAGTTTTGTTTTACGGCGTGTTGAGTCGTGTGAGTTTAATTTCACGAGGTGCATATCTTATTTGTTTATGTGACCATTTGGGGAAATCTTGGAAATCAATTTAAAGAACCCCACCTTTTGAGATTTTATGATGTGTTAGTCGATATTTTCAAATGATGAAAACATATTGGTTTTTATTTTTAAGTTTGAAACTTACACGAAACAGTTGTGTTTTAACAAAAGTATATTTGTAAACCGTTTCATCGTTTTGTATGACTAGCCGACGCGCGTAAGATTTGTTTGTGAACCCTGTGCCACGACATTTTATGTTGGAAAAAGAGGAATTTTGGGGTCAAATGTCGTGGAACCGATTTTGAAATTATGTGCACACTTTTGTTGCACCCGGTGTAAGGTCGAGCGGTTACTTTAAATACATGTCATGAGTCAATTCGTACTAGAACCGTGACGGTTCATTTCCAAAGAAATTATTTATTTCGCTTTACGTTTTGTGAGTAAACTAAGCTGCAATGAAATGATTTTCATATGTGGGACGAGCGTGTCCATTTTTGCGTAACTATCGACCTGGTAATAGTAGTTTTATTGCTTACGGTCTTTTTGAAATGAAAAAAATCTTGACGTTGAAAACATTTTGTAAATGATTTTGTAAACCATTTGGGAAATGCGCTTTTTAAGTGTTATGTGTCATTTTGAGAATTTTAAGGGTGTGGGTCCTTTTGGAAAACTCTTTTGTTTAACCCGTGTTGAGTTTGGGACTAATGATGATTTTAGAGTATTGCTTGCTTAGACTTTATTTAAACGCTTTTTTGACCGACTTATGGGTCTAGCAAGCGTGGAGCATTTTGCTCGGTTTTGACTTGGAGTTAGTCATGGGCTAATTGCCCGGTTTTAATGACTCGAGGTGGAGTCTTGTTGATGAATTGTTTTGTCGCACCGTTTGGCATTCATTGCACGTCGAGTATTTACACGTTTGGGTGAGGGAGACAATCCGAGATAGGCACTTGTGGGTAGGATGTTTTGCTTTGGATCCTTAGGCACATTAGTCAGTCGCTGGTAGTGGTCGGTTGGGTATCTCGGGGTGAGGCCCCGGTGTTCAGGTGTTATAGCCTAGGCTTTCTAGTAGGTGCTAGAAGGATATAGTTGTGGGCACTTACCTGTGAGGTAATTCCGATGTGAGGGGCCCTGAGGCGTTACCTGAGAGGTAGGCGTCAGGGTGTATCCTCGGTTCAGATAAATTAGCTTTGTAGAGCGAGTGTGGGGGATACGTCGACGGTGGGAGGTTGGGTATTCCACGCGTGTTGGTAATGTAGGCCGGGTAGTATCGGTTAAGGGAATGACCTACGTGTGTGTTAGTTGACTTGATTGTGGGGGATATCTATTTGTGTTAGTGTCTAGGATAATACCACGCTTATGTGATTTATTGTAATCGGTTGGACCGATGTTCGGCGGGTGGCCGATGTTTGTTATTGTAATCGGTTGGACCGATGTTCGGCGGGTGGCCGATGTTTGTTATTGTAATCGGTTGGACCGATGTTCGGCGGGTGGCCGATGTTTGTTATTGTAATCGGTTGGACCGATGTTCGGCGGGTGGCCGATGTTTGTTATTGTAATCGGTTGGACAGATGTTCGGCAGGGGGTCGATGTTTTGTTAATATAAGTTATTGAAAATCTTTGGAGTCTATTAGAATTCGTGGAAGTTAATCGACAGTTAAGGGTAGGAATGATCGTAGTCGAGTATCCTGTAGGGTATACTGTGAGCAGCTTTAGAATGGTTAGAGCTTGAAATTTAACTCGGGATACATGGAATGTCTAAGGTTGGGGAACAACCGAAGTCGCTTGGCTAGGAATGATTCCAGTTGTTGGGGTGTTCTTCTGATCGTAATTTCAGTGTCCTTGAAGGAGTTTTGTTGGTAAGAAATGTATTCGAGAAATTTTTAAGACGGTGTGAGAAATTTAGATTCCAGTTAGGGATGTCGCCAAGCATATTATTCAGACCCTTGAGGATATTCAGATCGACGAACGACTTATTTATGTGGGGAAACCGATCGCTATTTTTGAGAGGAGGACGAGGGCCTCGCGTAGCAAGGTAATTGGTTTGGTGAAGGTCCAGTGGCAACACCGAAAGGGTTCCAAGTGGACTTGGGAACCCGAAGCTGAGATGCGGGAGAACTATCTGGAGCTGTTTGCGGGCGTAGACTTCGAGGACGAAGTCTAATTCAAGCGGGGGAGAGTTGTAAAGCCCGAGTCCCGGTGCAGATGTTTTTATTTTAAGTTATTTATTTTAGTATCGTCTATTAGCGAATTTATTTAACGGGGTTGACGGGGAAGACCTTAAGTGTTATTAATTTGTCTTAAAAGGGGCTAAATGGTAAAATCCTAATTGAATTGGTTATAATTGCAATTGCTAGGAAACCTAAGGACTAAAATTTAATATGTTGTATGGGTTTTGCATCTTATTCCTTCTTTTCGTCGTACACATCTAACCCACAAGAAACCCTATTATTTTTCTTTCCTCCTTGTTTCCTTCTTTGCGCCGTGAATCACCACCCCAAACACCATCTTCTCCTTCTTTCCTAGTTGCTGCCGTGAACCACCAAGACCACCGCCGTTTGCCGCCCTAAACCACCAGCACCGCCGCTGGTCTCGCCGGCGAAGAGAGAGAGAGGAGCAGCGAAGAGAGAGAGAGCAGCGAGGAGCGAGAGAAAGGACGCGAGCGATCGTTTCTTCGTCGTAGGTAAGTGTTTTCCCCCTTGATTGTTTCTTTCGTGTCGCCGTGAAACCACCACCGGCGGTGGCTGCCGCCGCCGCCGACCACCACTGCCGGAGGTGGCAGTGGGTGGTGCGTGGGTTGTCCAGACCTAGTTGCAACCCGAACCGTTAAGCCGAACGCGAATCGTTTTATAAAATCGTCATTTTATGTGAAAACGTTTTCTGCCACTGTTTTGC
Organism: Saussurea involucrata; assembly: GCA_033807775.1. Lineage (NCBI taxonomy): Eukaryota > Viridiplantae > Streptophyta > Magnoliopsida > Asterales > Asteraceae > Saussurea > Saussurea involucrata. The sequence goes on along the minus strand of CM066317.1, from coordinate 47,962,855 downwards.
GTCAACCACAACTTTTCCGTCGTAACTCCGATTGAGCCGAAACGGGTGCCCACGGTTCACGTTCTGGGTCGGACACGTTTTCCGTGTTTTAGCAGAAAACTGATTCGACCTCTAGCTAGATGAAAAAGTGGTCGTAAGTTCAGTGATTCGTCATTTCATGTGAAAAATTCTGGAATCTGCCATTGCCTTGTGAAAGCCATAACTTTTTGCTCGTAACTCGTATCTGGGTGAGAGCAGCGCCAAAAGTTCCCTTTTTGAGTCTATAAACTTTTCCGTGTTTTGTGCGAAACCCAGTTCGGGACGTAGCAGGGGTCAATCTGTTGCTTTGCGCTGAAAGGTGCTGATTTTCGCTGTTCGGGGAACTGTTTTTGTAAAATCCATAATAAATGGTAGAAAAATCGTTAGGAGGCGTATAATATGTCCTTGGAACCCTAACCCATAGTACTTTCTGACCATGAAATAATATTGGGAATTTTCTGGGTTTAAAGGGGTCGAAACAGGTCCCGAACAGACCTGTTTGGCGAGAACGGAAAATAGTTTTAGTGACGGTTTAAGCGTGTGTCGTGTCGTAGGGTTCGGGTCTCGTATTGACACGTTTTAACATGCGTTTAGGTGCTGGGAAGTGACCGTAATTGTGAAGCTTGAATTGTATTGTTAAGCTAGGCGCGCATTCGAGGTGAGTTCTCTCACTATATCTAATAACGGTTGTTTTATCATTGTTGTAGTACGTGTGTGGTAGCTTTATGTGATTGTGTTGTGGAACTAGATAGTGGGGTGTCTAGTTGATACTATGTTGTCATGTTAACTCGGTGGGACCGAGGGTCCGGCGGGGCCGAAGATTTTATACGCGGGTGGCGTAGAGACTCGGTGGGACCGGGGATTCGGCGGGGCCGGAGATGTTATCATGTGGTCGGTGGGACCGACTTGTGCCTTTTAGGTGGGTGGGTGTGGATATACATGTTTATGATTTGTTCGTAGACCTGTATGATCGTTTATGTGTCACTATCTGTTTTAGGGGTAGTGTGGAATAACTGTGTTATTTATGGTGTTTGAATTCACTAAGCTTCGTGCTTACCCTTTCCCAATAAACTGTGGTTTCAGGTACGGGCGGCTCCAAGGCGTGACGAGTACACACTGGCGCGCGAGGAGAGCTGGTTGCTTTATGGTTTTTAATAATTAAACGTTTATTCCGCTGGTTATTATTATGAGTTTGCAAACGAAACGTTGGGATCATTTAATAAGTTGTTATAAATGAAATGTTTATTTAAAAATTTAAATTTGCTTGAAATTTTTGGGATGTTACAGGAACATTATTATTAAAGCCCAGTTCCGGACTCATTAAAATTTCGGATCTGATATCTCTGATTAAGCTTTTAAACAATACGATTCGAGATAACACAACACCACAAACATCTCTTAAATTATTTCTTTAAAAACCTTTGTTACTTAATCGTAAAAAGTATGTTTAATCCTCCTCTTAGGGTATCATTTCCAACTTTAAACCAAAACCCCAAGAACACCACCATGATCAGCAGAACATAAAAATACAGATTAGAAAATAGGAATTACCTGCCAATACTGCTGTAGGATCAGACTCAAACCCCACTTCTTCTTTCAATTTGAAGATTGATGGCGTTTCCTACTCCAATTTGCAATAGAGATTAATTTCCCCTTCTCTGCTCCCACTCCCGCCACCACACACACACCATCAATTAGCTTTTAGGGTTTTGTCCTTTTTGGGAGTTTTTATATTTCCCAACAATTTACAAATCAGCCCTTAGACTTTCAACTTTACAACAAATTTTTCACAAAACTTAATCTTTTCTACTAAAAGAAATCTCGGTTATTACATTAGTGGTGGTGGTGCAGTGGTTGTGTAATCGAAGGGAGCGGACACTATGCTTGTCGGGAAGGAGAAGGGGTGCGAGTTGGGATGGTTGTGAAATCAAGGGTTATCATTTTTGTAGTTTTTGTGTTTTAGGAACCAATTTCAAAGTTCTAAACATGCCACAAAAGTGTAGTTTACTCTAGATAATAAAATGTAAATTTTTATTCGATTCAGGTCATTTCGTTTCAACTTTCTTCACACTATCAAATAACTTAACCAAATTAGATTTTGTTTTATTCGGTTTCAGTTGTAGATAAGTTACTTAGTTTCGGTTTCTTTACATGTAACTAGTTATTATTTAGCTAAATGGCCTAAATAATGTTCTCTAAGTTCATGATGTTTTGATGGGATTTTGCCTCAAATAGCCAAAGTACACTTCCTACTTCTTTCTATAGCCACTTTAGAACCCTATATCCACAAATACCCACAACTTTTGCAGAAAAACATACGCGGAGAAACTCTCTGCGTAAGTTTGTTTTTCCTCCCAAAAGTTAAAGAAAAAACATTTTTTAAAAAGTTTACGTAGAGAGTTTTCTCTGTGTAAGTTTTTTCTGTCCCACGTGTCTGCGTAAAGTCCACGTGTGTACCACGTGTACTCCACGTTGGATAAAAAGTTTACGCCGAAAGGTAAAAAACTTACGGAAAGAGAAGTATATGCGTAAGTTTTAAATATTTTTTAAAAATTATATTTAAAACTTACGCAGAAACTTGCGTAATTTTTTTTACCTTTTCGCGTAAACTTTTTATCCAACGTGGAGTACACGTGGTACATACGTGGACTTTACGCAGACACGCGGGACAGAAAAACTTACGCAGAGAAAACTCTGCGTAAACTTTTTTTTAAATGTTTTTTTTAATTTTTGGGAAGAAAAACAAACTTATGCATAGAGTTTTCTCCGGATAAGTTTTTCTACGAAAGTTATGGGTATTTGTGGACATAAGGTTTTAAAGTATGGAGTATATTTTAGCTATTTTAGGCAAAATCCATGTTTTGATAGGTTTCTAGAAAAATATTCTTGTATTAAATAATGATATTTTTAAAACCTGTCATAATTCATAAGGTTATGGATTAAAAAAATGTTAAAAAGGTTATTTAACAAGGTGACCAATTGTTGTTGAAGTCAACATGTGCATGATTTAGAGCAAGAGCCAACTGGAGTAGCAGCTTCCAGGGTGTTAATTAAAAAGGTTATTTTACAAGTTTTGGTCCTGAGTGTTAATTAAAGAATTTTCAACTGAAATAAGACGGGGAAATTGACTGAAATAGCATATCTTCTTTCTAACCAATTTTACTTTTTAGCTATTTTTTCAATTGAATTCTGATTTTAACGAGGGTTTTATGTAAAATGAATTTTTTAGGGTAAATAATCGGATTTTTTAGTTTTATACCTTAACGTCCTCTCAGTAATTTTTCGTCCGGGACCCATAAACCAAGAAAAGTGTCTCGAAGTCAACCAAAAAACCAAAATTAACTTTCGAAATTGATTAAAAAACCAAAAAAGTCACTCGAAATCGACAAAAAAACTTAACAATCCCTTAAAATCAATCAAAAAAAACTTTAAAAAACCCTCGACACGTTGGATTTAAGCTACATATACATCAGACAACTTTACAGGCATTTAAGCTATCTTAAAGGTGCCTCCACAAGGAAAAAAGTTTGGATCTCATCCGCTACCGCTACTGGTTTTACAAATGGTAAGGGTTTAGTTTAACAGGTAAACCCTTAAATAGTTACGGTCTGACTAAAAGCTTGTTTCAGTGTTAATTTTAGGATTTAATAAGATTAGTCAACGTGCTTACAGCTTAGTATGGACCCCATGATTAAAAAGAAAACATTGAAGAATGCAACCATTTTTAATGTCACAATATGCAATTAATATGAAAGACTTGCTTCGTTTCTTGTGTATGGCACACAACTACAACTTGGACTCGACTTCGATATTGAGCCATGAGCTAATAAAGTTATAAAGGCACCGTTCAGACATAAAACACAACTGGCGTTTTATGAAAAAAACAGTTTGTAATTTTACATCGTTGTATCTTGGGAAACACACACAGCCTTTTGGGCCCAATCTGCTTTAAGAAAACCATGCCACACGAATCGATGGAGAGAAATATGCAGATCTATTTCGCATGCTTTTAGAAAACCATGCGAAACAACATCTATTCAGTGAAATATACAGATATGTCCTCTACCACAAAAGGTAAAATATTTGTTTCCATAAAAACCCTCGGCTTGTGTAAAAAGTGTTTACCACAACAAATTTCTCAAGCTATAATTTTTGAAAAATAAAGCAATAATCATCTCTGCTTGGACTTAAGAGGAACTACTCCTTTGTACATTTGCACTTTGTCTTTCAAGGCATCTCGCCTGGGCCGTGCCACCTTATTGTTAGGATCAAATAACAGCGCTTCCTCGAATGCGTTTAGAGCCAATTTGTATTCTTTTTTCTTCTCATAGGCGTCACCCAGGTTGTTCCATGCCGTCACATACCCTGGCTGAATCTTCACAGCCGTTTCCAGCTGCGATATTCCCTTGTCTGTTTTCCCATCACGAACGTAACTCACACCCAACGCATTGTGAACCTGAACCAATTCCATAACTAAAATGTTAAATCACTAAACTTCTGCTTCCTCTCTCGCAAAATAAGGATACAAATTTTTCTATTTTACTTTGTCTCAAAATAAGTGTCCGCCTAGTTTCGAATTTTATCCTTAACTATAAGATGAAAAAATTCATCACTCCTATATACACTTTTTTGTTGTGGTTCATTTTGTGTAATTGGATGCACAAGGAATATCAGGTTCTTAGTTAAGATATAAAAGGAATAGGAGGTGTGGAGTGCACACTCGTATAAGCTAACTAGAACTAGGGATCGTTGGATGGATCCATATGGCGGGAGTCAAGGGGGATGCGCCCCTAACGTAGTCCAAGGGGCAGAGCCCGAAAACCTCAACGAATTTCATCAAGGGAAGTACTTAGGAAAATTGAGCTTTTGAATGTCCTAAGTGAAATTCAGAAGCCTTCGGGTTCTCTTCAGAAGCTTTTGATTCTGAAGGGCTTATGACTCGGAGCCTTCTGACTTTGAGGAGCTTCTGGCTCTGAAGTACCTCTAAGTTGCCTTATGATAAATGTAATACGGTCGATCGCCCACTAATTACTCCAGCAATTAACTTCTATTTAATGGGTTAGGATTCTCTAAGGGGGTGTTCGGTTCACACAATGGAATTTGGTGGAAACAGAATCATCAAAGGAATTTGACTTTGAAGGAATTGGATGGCAGGGGCACGTTGGGGTAGGGGTGGGGTAAGGGGCAAAACTGGGAGGGGTTGGCAGCAGGGCAGGGGCAGGGTCAGGGTGGGGTGGGTGGGTGGGGTGGAGATGGGGGGTGTGATAGTGACAATAGTTACATGGTCGTGGTGGGGCAGGGGTTGGTCGGTGTTGGTTAAATTGAATGCGTAAGGATGGAATTAAATTCCTTCCATTAGGTCAAGGAATGATGAATATATTGATTTGTGGAATTCAAAGGATTCCATCCATTTCAAGAATTAAACCAAACAAAGAAATTGGAATTTGGTCAAAGGAACTTGTCATTCCAGTTCCATCAAATTCCTTCGAATTCTGCGAAGCCGTTTGGTTCACGGATGGAATTTGGTAGAATTGGAATCCATCAACAGAATTTGACTTTGAAAGAATTGAAATGGAATTTGACCATGTGTTTGGTTGACTGGAATTGGAATGGAATCTCGCAAAGAATATAAATATGCATTTGTCCGGGTCAGGGGTGGGGGTGGGGGTTGTGATGACGACAATAGTGGTGTGGTGGTGTTGGGGTGAGTAGGTGGGGTGGGGTGGTGGTTAAATTGGATGCAAAACTTATTTTTATCTTTCTAAAACGAAATTATAAATTATGTTACATTTGCCACAAAATGTAATTCAAATCCTTCACATATGCTAAGGAATGATCAAATCCCTCAACCGGGGAATTCGGTGGAATCCGATGGAACCCAATCAATTCATTTCGCGAACCAAACATCACTAAGGGATTTGGTCAAAGGAATTTTTCATTCCAATTCCATCAAATTCCTTTGAATTCCGTGAACCAAATGGCCCCTAAGGGTCCATTTGGTTTGCAGGAATGGAATGGATTTGGGGGGATTTGGATTTCAAATCAATTCTAATCCCGTGTTTGATTTGCACGATTGTCCGGATTTGAAATCCCTCAAACATAGGATTTTGAAATCCCAAGCAGATGGCTAGGATTTCAAGGGATTTTGTAGGATTTGTATATTATAATGTTTAAAAATATGTTAGAAACATTTGTTTTCTATTAATCAGTTAAATAAAAGGTAATGTAATTATGTTTGTATTTTTTATAATTTATTAATGATTTTTTATACATAATAGAATTCAATTTCATTCCAAATCCTACAAACCAAACACACCAAAGATTCCAAATCCAAATCCCTCCAATTCCAAATCCTTCCACAAAATCCAAATCCCTCAAAACCATTCCATCAAACCAAACGTCCTCTAAGTTTAAAATGAACTATTTCTGCCACAATTGAGATTCTCTTCGAGTTAATTTCGTGGCAGATATGGTTCGAAATATAACTTAAGGAAAGCGAGCTCTTACGCGATCTCAGTATTTATCCAAGCTATATGCTTATTGTTTCCGAGGATTTTCGATTTTCCTCCAACATTTATTACATGGAGGGAAGTTGTAATACTAATAAATACCTGGGCAAGATCCTGATCATCTCCATCCCATTTATCGATTGCTTGAAGCAAGTACTTTGTAGCAGCCGGATAGAATTTCCTTCTTAACATCACCGCTCCAAGTTCAAACAGCTCGGTTGCACTTGCATCACCACTCCTCACTTGCTCCTGAGATTTACCAACAAAAAGGAAAAAAGGACATATATATTAATGATGGTATGAAATGATTAATTGTAAAATAGAGCATGTCTAATTGTGATGATATTGTGGATGGGGTTCTCTTTACCGTTTACATGCATAGCTGATGGCATACATCTATTGGAGATCAACGTATAACATAATTGCCATGTATGAGGGACCAAATACTTTGAGAATATGTGAAACCTGTTTTTAATCACTCTCAAAAAGAGCTTTTATTAAGAAAATAATATAGAGGTTTCGTGGTCCATGTCTAGACGATGTGGTACTCCAACAAATGCACATCAAGCAAAGGACTTGATTGTATTGAAAATCTCTTAAAGATCAACTGGTGGGAGCTTAATACAATATATATATATATACACGTATGTAGACGCATAATCATTTAGAGGGTTTGATTACGGTGAGAAGTTGAGGTTAAGGTGAGAAGCGTGAGAAGTGGTTATCAACCGTTGGTTGAGAAATGGATGCACATTAAGATGAGATGCACCGACATGTACCGGATCAATTCCCTTCTAAGCTGCAATTCATCGGAGGGCATTTGATTAAAAGTGATCAACTGTTCAGAACTACTTCTCACGCTTCTCACTTTAACCTCAACTTCTCACACGATCCGTCGCCATCATTTAGAAGCCCAATCAATCGTACAAAACTTACAAACCAGTTTTAATGTGTTGATTCACATATGAAAGTACATGTGAAAATGCAGTATTTATACAATGTGTTTCATTTGTGAAACGTTCAGGCCTGTTTTGTGTGTGGAAAAAAAGTTCTGAATCTGTAAAACTGTGTTTTCACACATGTTGTTTCATATATGAAACAAAACATGAAAACTGGTTTACAACTTATTGGGTTTATAAAAGAAGGGGACTCTCTCTATATATATACATAGGGGTGCTATAATTTGCAACCCTAAAAAAGGTTGAAACCCTTGCAACCATCATCTTAGCCATCAAAATCAACAAATTAAAATGAACGGTGATGATCAAGTTTGCACGGGTTGCAACCTTTTCGAGGGTTGCAAAATATCCTCCCTCTATATATATGTGTGTGTGTGTGTGTGTGTAAACTTTGTTATTTTCTAGCAATATTTAATACTTTTAAAAGAAAAGGGGGGGGAATTGGAAATAGCAGGCAGGGGCGTACCTGCAACTCTTTTGCAGAAAGATCAAGTTCTCTACGCACAAGAACTTGACGGATGACGAAAAAGGTGCCAACACCAAGCAATCCTAACAACAAAAGAAGGTAGGATAGCTGGATCCCTAATTCGAATAACTCCCCAACCTCATAAACAGGATTCATTTTCAGATTTTCACTTGCTGCTACCGGGTTTGCCCATGTCAACAAACTCATTGAACCACTTGAAAACACTGCCATACTAATCAATTCCTTTTTTGAGTTCCTCACATCTTTCTCACTTGCTGATTCTACAACACAACAAATGAACTTATATGAGATTTCATATATGAACTTATATGTCACTTCTATTTCAAACATTGTAAGATCTGTACAACATGATGAACCCTAGACCTACCAATTTGAATAATGCAGCTAGACTTTAAGAGCATCTTCAACACCTTCTCTAAAATAGAGAAAATGGAGATTTTGTTCTCTATTTAGTTCTCTAAATCAAGCATAGAGAATTTTCTAAAATTTGATGGGAGGTGAGAGAAATTCATTTTTTAATCATTTCCACCGATAAGATTAAACTATCATTATTTTATAATTTCTTTTTACGAACAAGTGTATTGGGGTAATAAACTTATATAATATTTTAATAATATAATTAATGTTGAAATCTCTAAAATAGAGAATCTGTTGGAATGAAATGCAATTTTATTTAGAGATTTTGACTTTTGATTATCTATTTTAGAGAAATTATAGAGAATTTGTTGTAGATGCTCTAATACTAAGATGGTAGGATTAATAGACAGAAGTTTTGATCACACAAAAAACCTTGATATCATCATAGTATTATACATTTACATCTACATGTAATAAAATTATTGGAGTTGCAACACAGAATCATACAGACTTATAGTAAAGGAAAGGAGACAATGAAATTACCATCAAGGATTGCTGAAGTCAGTGTCCGTAAAGCTGCATAAGCTCTTCCACATGTCTGTTTAAAGGTATGAAAGATAAAATTAGGGGTTGTTACTTATCATTAATCCGCTACCAAACACAAAATTGATATGGATTTTGTTGGAATGTGAATACCAAATTTATGCCATCAGTTTAACTTACTGTAAATTTTAATGTAATTAGCAATTAGATGGTGAGAAGTTTGTAATGATTATCGATTTGTAAGCAACATTCAAAGGTAAGTGCACAAGTTATCAACAGCATTAATCAACACCGTGGAAATGAAGCATGATTAATACAGTTGCGACATCATAGAACAAGTTGATAAGAATCTATATTAAGGGTGAATTTACAGAAAGCAAGAGTAGTAAGTAACCTGAAGGGAGAGATGTTGGCGAGTGAAGTTAATCTTAATTGGAAGTTTTTGGGGCAAATAGGCGGGAATGAAGAGAGAAGAGTGAGAGCCAATTAGTGGGATTTGCTTCAGAGGAGCTGAAACTCGTGATTGGAGGATCATCGTTTGTTCTTCAACAACGATTCTTCCCCTGAGAAATGGTTGAGGAATGAGGATGGAGGTGTCGGAATTTCGGGACTTTTTGTGTAGATAAGTTTATCTACATGTTATTTTTTTTTCAATTTTTAACTTGCTTTCTAGTCAACAAAAAGGAGGGAATGGCATCTATACATATAATAAACAAACAAGTAACTAGCATGCCACGTGCTGACTTCTGATTAACCGACTTTAGTATTTTCCTGTCTAAACCTGTATCTGGACGCAGTTTACATTATAAGTTCAATTAGTACACCCACATTCACCCATCCTTAAATCTCTTCTTAATTCAATTTTTTTAATTTATTTTAATTACATTTATTACCCTTATAATTAGGTATGTAATTTACTTTTAATCTCTTACTTTTTTTTATTTTTCATTTTATATTCTTATCATATAAACATAAATAATGTATATAAACTAAAATACATTAAAAAATACATTTCTTTTTTTATAAGTTATACCATTGTAATCGTCTCGTTAATACCTTTAAAATGAGCTCAATATTGAATATTTTTGGATTTAATCATGTTATTAAATATCACGAACATGTACGAATTAATTTGTTTTATATCCGTTACATTATTCATTTTCATTTTACACTCTTATAATATTAAAAATACATAATCATAGTTTAACTAAAACATATTAATAAATGCATTTTTTACAAATTATATTATTACAATATTCTCGTCAATAATTTCAAAACAAGTTTATTATTGAATATTTTTTTAACTTATTAATATTGTGAAATATCACAAATACGTATCAAGATTTTTTACCGAGATTTTTTAAAAACTTGTACATTTTACGCTCTTATCTATATTTATCTATTATATTTTTTTTTAAATAATTTCAGTTACGGTTATTCTTGAATTTTTTAGAAATACAAATTTCAATACATCATGTACGAGTTTAAAAGCTTTAAAACCTCCAACGTTCAACATGATAATTAAAAATAAAATTATTTTTTTATTTTTAAATTACACTTTATACCATTATAATTAGTTATTTAATTTACTTTATATTCATTCTCCTTTCATTTTCATTTTACATCCTTATCATATCAACATACATAAACTAAAATACATTAAACAAATATGTTTTTCTTTTTTATAAATTATACCATTATAACCGTTCATCAAAACCTTCAAAATTAGCACAAATGTTATAGGTTTGAAAACCCCACTATCGAACGAATATTTTTCATTTTTTTGACCAATTAACCATATTGACCTTTAATTTTATACATTTAATATGCGATTTAAAAGCGAATAAATATGAATATGAAACAAAAAAAATTCGAATTCTCGGTTTTAGATTCAACATACTTCGCGCCACATCGCGCGCGAGTACATATCTAGTTATATATATATATATATATATATATGAAAAAAATATATGTGAAATAACTTAAGTAAAATATACTAAACAAAATATCTATTCTTTTTTATTGTAATTAGTTAATTTTGAATTAGAATTCTTTAAAGGGAATTTAATTAAAATACCCAAAGTTTGACTTTGACTTACCAAAATACTCATTTTCTCGTTGAGTTTACAAAGATACCCAATTTTCCCGCGGTGGGCCTCTCGATCGCGGGCTAGGGCCTACGTGGCACACCTGTTGGGCCAAAGTGTCCCGCGGAGCCCCCCAACTATGCCCGCGGTGACACTTTTGGTCCCTCCCCGCGGTGGTTGTCCGCGATGGGCAAAAATTACATATTTGGTCCTTTTTTGCACGAATCTTTGCATGCTTTTACTGTTTTTTCTGTTTTTTTCCACAATTATTGTACTTTGAAGACCAATTTGTGGTTGAAATTCATTGGCTTGTTTCATCAATGTTGAATCATTGTACTTGGAATACCAATTTGTGGTTGCAATTCATGTTCGTTGTTTCATCCATAAATATCAGTAAAATGCAATCCATAATTCACACCCATTCCATACTTCTTTCTTGCTTTCTTTTCTTCAGTATTTTGTTTTTGAGATACTACTGAAAAAATGAGTTCATCTGTTGCAAAAGCTAAGTTATTTTTCTGTTTCGATGGTGAATGGGTGCAAGACAACAATGAGTGGAATTTTGCTTATAAATCTAAGCATGGTGTAAAATTGTCAGTAAACTATACTTATCAGAAGTTTGTTGCATACGCCATGCAAAAATGTGGAATCAGCCCTTCTGCTGTTTGCAAGTTAGTGTTTAAGAATGGTGATGGGTCATTTGTGGAGTTATCCAACGATGGGGATATCTCTGGTTTTCTGCAATTTGCAATCAGAAAGACCGCCATTACTTTTTGTGTATGCCGAATCCTCGGTGTGCGACGAAGACGATGACGACGAAGGTGATGACGACGCTGATGACGAAGACCTCCAAATGGAGCAGCCTGATTCTCAATTTCAGCCGTCCCACGGCCCAACAGTTCATTTGGATCATGCATATGGTCTTAACGACTGTATTCCTGATTATGTTCCGGAGACGCAACAACAACAACCACAAGAAGGACGCTGTGCTGGTGTTGCTGATGACGAAACCTATGTTTTCAAAACGGGTAATGCTGATATAGACAGATCAGATACCGATAGTGATGATCACGAAGAATATACCCCTAGTAATAAATCATTTAGTCAGTTAAATGACTATTTTGATATGCCCCCTATTCTTCCAGACCAGAATACCCATACACAAACCTACGAACCTACACCTTATAATCGCAGTTTAAGGTTAAAAGTAGGTCAGATATTTGATTCGAAGGATCACTTGGCAAGTCAGGTCGGACTTAAGTTCCTGTAAGAGGGTTTCGAAAGTCACACGCCGAGATCCGACAAAACCAGATACGAAGTTGAATGTGCGAGAGAAAACTGTAAGTGGAGGATGTACGCGATTCCCGCAGGAGAGAAAGGAGGGGCGTTACTTATTAGAAAGTTGCACGGCGTACACACTTGTTCGAGGACGCAATTGAATCCCAAACACAAACAAGCCACCAAAAGGACTTTGGGTGCGATACTGAAAAGCAAATTTCTTGATGCTAGCAGGTCATTGCGTCCAAAGGACATCATGGACGATGTACACAAGCAGTTCGGCGTCACGATTGGTTACCACCAAGCTTGGCGTGCGCGATGCAGGGCACTGCTATTGGTGAGAGGCACGTTCGAGGAGTCGTATGAACGACTCCCAGCATATTTATATAATTTGCAGCTGCAGAATCCAGGTACTGTCACCCAGCTAAGGACCGATTCACATGGACGGTTTGAGATGTGCTTCGTGGCCCTTGGACCCGCGGTACGTATTTTAACACGTCATATGTTTACTGTTGGTCCCGAAAGGCCTAAACAAGTTTGTAGAAGGGGGGGTTGAATACAAACACACTATTTTACTTTTCTAAATTGTTTATTGATAAATCATTAACAATTTACAGCTTGTTGCGGAAACAAGATTAAGGATAAACCTAAATCTAAACAAGTTGGAACACTGAGGTTTTCTTGCACTAAGAAAGATAAGGAGATTACTAATAAAATCCTATCTTGAGAGATTTGAACTTGTCCAGAGTTAGCAAGTTACTTCAAATGAAGTGAGTTCATCTCTTTATATACTGCATGCATTTAATGCAATTCAGTATACACTTTACACGTGTCATCAGCGGATTGGTTGCATGTCATTGACCTTTGTTGACAACCTTAGTAGCCGCATGAATGAACAGTGTAGTATCAGAGTGGTTGTACGATTTCAGATTTTCGGAGGTTCTTTTCTGACATTTCGTACGGTGGCGTGCAAGGGAGGTTAAGACAAAAGTACTTTGTACGGAGGACTTCATGATCAGCTTTCGTTGATTCAGCGATTATCATTTACTATTCAGCAGATGATAAAGTTCAGCGATAGCTGAAGTCTTGTACTTGATACTTCACGTTGAGTGGACAAATCTGAGTCTTCGCTGATCCGCATCAGTTCATTAGGAGACTTGTCGCTGGTTCTTGAGCTTGATCTTCGACTTCAGCGTAGAACCTTTGTTGACGTGAATCTTGTCTTCAGGGATCATAAGTAAACAACTAACTTATCAGCGATCACCATAAGGACTGAACAGACTCAGCGATATGGTGAACAGTGTTCGCTGAATGTTTAATCTAAAAGTGCGAGAGTTCCTATCAGCAGTACTGTTAGATCTTAGTACTTATCAGCGATAGTGAAACTCTGATACATATTGTTTACTTACAATTTTCACAAAGTATTTAAGATAGGGTCATTATCAAATCACTGAGGGTTTGGATCAACAATCTCCCCCTATTTGATTATGACATAGCAACAGAGAAAATTGCTATTTAATGAAAACATAAGGATAAAAAGAACTCATAAAATATTTGTCCCTTTTACTGTTTTCTGGGATCTTTTCAGTACTGATGGAGTAAAGTACATTCGCTGAAATCTTTCTTTAAATCTTTGAATCAGGTTACAATATGAATAAGAAAGATTACAAGTACAAGCGAAATAAATTACAAGTACTGAAGGATGACTGATACAATAGAGAAAAATGGTGATTGTTGTCAGCCTTCAAAGGGTTCTTCCTTAATGAGAAGTTCATCAAGGGTTGTCTTTTCAGTTGGAATCATCCAGTCAGGAACCTTTTCTCCTTTATTCTTTAGCTTCAGAGCAGCTTCAAAAATCAAGGGTTTTATGTGTCGTGCCTGAATGTCTTTTCTGAAGTCGCACCAGTAGATGAGATCTTTGAGCTGTTCGATTGGAGTGATTGGAAGCTCAGCGATCCGTTGAAAGCATTTACGTCCGTCGTAGTCAAGAAAGAATATTCCATAAGGATTACTGATGACTTTACCAGGGACGAAAAGTTCACATGGTGGCAAAGAGATGTCAAGGGCAGATAGATCAGGATCAGGACCAAGCACTTCAGCGTGAGAGAAACCAATTCCAGTTTCATTTCGTATGACAGGTCCTGAGTTTGAATCTTGACGTTTCTTCTTTGGAGAGCCCTTTTTTCTTTTCGGCTTTAGATCAGGAACAGGAGGAATATCCACACAAGAAGATATCAAATCGATCTGTCTGTTTATCAGCTTTTCGAAATGATCCTTGTACTTAGATTTTGATGGTTGGATAGCTAACCTCATCTCCAGCCATTCAGAGAGACCATACCTTTTTACAGTGTCAGCACGAAAGGTTTCAGATGAGTCATCTTCTCTGAACAGTTTGATGTCAACAATAGGTACTCCGATGGAGGTTCTTCCAGAGATGAATACCTTGTTGATCTTCGCTGGACGATATCTGAAGTGGATTTTCTCTTTACACCAGATCAGGGTGGTCTGAGAAACTTCAGCTTTCTTTTCCACGATCTTCTGGGCTTGTTCCCAAAGCTTTCGTTGGATTTGAATGGGAATACGCTTCAGCTTGGGGTCTTTGACAGATTCTTGAGTGAGCTTGATGGCGTATTCTCTGTCTTTATCTTCAGCTTCCTTCCTTTCAGCGATGAGGCGTTCAGCTCTGAGATGATCCTGGTATTCAGCTTTTGAAATTCTGAACTTAGGAGGAACTGAAGGTAGTTGATCGCGCCTTAGGATGATTCGCTGATCCTCGAATCGCTTTATCATTTCTTCTCTCCTCTTTTGATCTTCTTCACTCAGCTTTTGAGAAACTGAGGAAGGTCTGTTTCTGTGCGAGAGAGGTTGTTCTTCTGATTCATCAGTCTCAGAGATTAAATCTAAGACTGGGATTATGTCTTCAGCGGTAGCTGGAATTATTGGTGAAGTCGCAATAGAAGATCTTTCAGCGATATCCTCAAACAGGGGAGAGGACTAGCTGAAACGCAGCGATCTTACAAATAAGAACTGGGTAGAAGAACTTGGGTAGAAAAGATATAAAAAAAATGTGGATGTGTATGGTGTTTGTGGAATGGATAACTGATTGTTCAGAGATGATCAGGGAAGGAAAAATAAGTTTAGTGTACCTGACAAATCGGCTTTGCAAGTAGGATCGCCAGATTATCATCTTCAGCGATGCCTTTGTCTTTGCTTTTCTCAGCGCCAGAGGCTGAGTGCTTTGTCTTTGTTTTTGTCTTCTCCCCTGTGGATTCGGTTATCACGATCCCTTTAAGAGCTTTTCGAGGAGCATGTTTGACGACAAATAATTCGTCATCTTCATCATCATCATCATCATCATCATTGTTCCTTGGAGAGGAGGATGGTTCAGCTTCAGGGATGTCGATGTCTTCGTCTTCTTCTGCTTCGGATTCCTCAGCATCTTCTTCGAGTTGCTCCCCCTCAGATACAGAGGCGAGGTTCTCGGTTCCCTCAGGGTTTTCATCTCCCTGAGGTCCAGTAATCAGATCTTCATTACCCTCTCCCCTGATAGATTCATCATGGGAAAGGTCTTCAGCGCTCTTATTTTGATCTTCAGCGCTCTTCTCCTGTTCAGCGCTCTTCTCCCCCTCTTTCTCATGATGGACGGGGGAGGAATGGGTAGATTCAGCATTGGTGTTGTCTCTGTCTTCTGGGCCAGAGACTTTCACACAACCTTCAAGCTTAGCTATTCTGTCTTCTAGGCCAGAAATAGCAGGCGTGATTTTCTTCAGCTCTTGGCGATCCTCTGCGGTGAATGAGTCCAAAATAGGTGCAGGGGCCGGAGCAGGAGCTGGATTGTTTGCCTTGTTCACCAGCGTCTCGATCATTGTCTTGACAGAACTAAGGTCGGTCTTCATTGAGCCCAAGTCGGTCTTGACCACTAACATATCACCTTCGAGTGTACCAACCGATTTCTTCAGCGTTGTAACCTCGCTGGAAACGGTGGAAACTGACGATTTGAGGTTGGTGTAGTCAGTGTAGATGTCGGAGAGCACTTTGGCAAAGTCGGCGAGAGTTTTATCAAGGTCTTTGATGTCATCAGAGGAGGCCTTCTTTTCCACCACAGTAGTCAGCTTCGTCAGATTCTCTCCAGCGTTTGTTACAGCTGTAGAGTTATTTGATAGACCGGTGGTGAGATCTGTAAGTTTCATCTCCATGGACTTCAGAGACTGGTTGATGTCTCCCAAATAAGGACCTGTAACATATAAGTACTTGTGAACAAAGGAAAGCTCAGAAGTTTCAGGTTTAGTTACAGTGTTTAAGGTGGGATCTGTACCTGCAGGAGCGTTGACGAACTCATCAAAGTTTCGAGTCCCTCCATAGTGTTCCATATCTCCCTCAAAAGTTCCGTGAGGGATGGAGATCTCTGCAGGTCCTTTCTTCGTCATTCGCTGAGAAGCTTCAACGGCTTCTTGTATGATGGCATCTCCAGCTTTAACTGGAGGAGTGTCCAAAGAAGTAGAGGGATGATCGAAGGATAAGAATTGGGGTTGGGTTGCAAGTTCAGCGTTGGATTCGCTGAGAAGTACTTCATCAGTCTTTTGAGAGACTGAAGAAGGTAGGGTAGATTCCAAAGTTCTAACCTCAGCGTGTAGGGACGCTGAAGTAGGTTTAGAAGGGATGGCTTGAATTGGTGTGGCAGAGCGTACCACGGAACATTCCTTCAGCTTTTCAGAATGAGCTGAGGAGTCTTCAGCATGGAATTGCTGGGGTAGCTCCTTGGTTTTCTTGATCCTTTTGGAATCAAGAGGGGTAATAGATTGTTTCCTTTTCTTAGAAGGAATGGATTTTGTGGCCTGGGAATCAGCGAGGGGTATTGTCGCTGAAGGAGCCACAGAAAGCGGAGAATTTAGTAGAGTGAGAAGGGTAGAGAGACGTACCTCGTTGGCGACAGGCTTGAAGTCGAGAACTTTAGGGCCAATCTGAGAGAGTTTCAGATCACCCTCTTCAGGATAGCTGTCCTTCAGGCCATATTGAAAGATGGCGCTGATGAATCGTGGGTAAGGAACCCATGCTGGTCGGTCAGCGGCAGAATCAACACGTTGAATGAGGTCTTCATAGATGATGGAGGCCCAGTCAATGTTGAGACCTTTCAGCAGTGCGTAACCCATGGCCTGCTGAGGTTGAGCGGCTTGATCAAAAGATCCGGATTTCGCTGTCATGCAGCTGATCAGGTGAGCGAAGATGAAGTTCATCTCGCTGGGCATCTTGGATTTCTTTATCAGCGTCAGCTTCTTCTCAGGTAGCTTGTCTCTTCCAGTCTCCCAGATGTAACCCATCGCATCAAGGAAAGCAATGATTTCTTCCCTGTCAGCGTGCTTCTTGTGGTCAGGAAATGGAATGAAAGGATTTTCTGAGGTAGCGTTAGGGAATTTCAGAGCTTTGCGAATTATTGCGGGGGTTATCTTGATGGTGCCATACTCAGTATCGCTGAGTATGCAGTCGATGGTTTTAGATGGATCTTTGGCGGAGGGTAGGACGGTGTGTCTGGCAGAGTACCAGAATTGGGATAATAGACGCTGACTGGCAGGAGGTGTGATTGTCAGTGCTGTGTAGATGGGGCTATTCTTCAAAAAATTTACAGCGTCGTCTAGATGGGATACCTGCTTCCGAGGAGGAAACTCGAGAAGCGCTGAAAGGTTGTTTGCCTTTGTCCAGTCTAGTTGATCCAGCTCAAACTTAACCTGAGGAGCTTTGGTGATTTCCAGTTCCTCAGAATCAGCGGAGATGGACTCAGCGGTAACATTCAGCCTTGAAGTTGCCATTTCACTGTATTATCAGTTCAACCAAAGATGTTAACAAATAAGAAATATCTTAATGTGGAAAGAAAATTTCCATTTAGATTTTTCGAATTTTGTCCATTTCATCCAGACAAAAAAAAAATCTTAATGAAGATTAGGGTTTTTCTTGTTTTTTTTTTTAAAAAAACGAATATAACACCTATAAGCCTTGTATTCCAGTTTTAAAAAATGGATACGAAAGAAGAACAAGTTTAAGATTTTAGATTTAAAACTTGAAGAACAACCATGAAATGGTTGTGTTTATAAAACCATGAAAGAAAATGATTTTATTTTTGAGTTCTTTTGTTTGATCTTGTGTAAAACAATGATAAGATCGAAAACAAGTTATTCGCATTTGATAAAAGATAAGAACATATTAACCTTGAGTTTGATGAAGAAAATGATGAACAGTTCTTGAAGATTGAGAGCACAAAATGCAACAGTGTTCTTTTCTTGCGGAGAAAGATTGATTCGCGTAAAAGACAAATATAAACTTTGAGAGTGTTTATATAGGAAGAGAGTAGAGAGAGAAAAACTTGAGCGGGAAAGTTTTTCATCATGACACGGACACGTGTTTGCATTTGATTGGATAGACAACGAAACGTGCAAACGTGTGTCAGAAAAAGAGCGTGCCTGGTGTTATCCGTTGCAATGACGTCACAACTGTCCTTTCACATTCTTTCGTTGTCTCTGAGGTTTTGAAAGAAAAACTCAGAGACTCTTTGGAAAATATGAAGCACTGAATAGAAATATCAGTGAGGGTTTTAAGAAATTTCAAAATATCGCTGTTTAAGGAAGAGATATTCAGCGATGAAAGAATTTGAAATCTTGCATTTTCATGCGTTTTGTCAGAGAAAACATACCTTGATATCAGTTTAACCCAATTTATTCAGAGAGAAGATGATGAAATGGATTGTACAAGTTTATTTTATCCAGAGCCTATACAAGAATGTATAAACGTATCGCTGATTAAATGTGAACCGCTGAAGATTTATCCTTCAAAGTTCAGCATTCCAAGCTCGCTAATGAGAAAGTTGAATCTTGTCTCATCAAGAGGTTTGGTAAACAAATCAGCTAACTGATAATCAGTTGGGATAAAATGAAGTTCTATATCACCATTCATCACATGATCTCTGATAAAATGATATCTAATTTCTATGTGTTTTGTCTTTGAGTGTAGCACTGGATTGTTGGCTATAGCGATGGCACTTGTGCTGTCGCAATAGATTGGAATTTTGGAGAGCTGAAGATCATAGTCTAGTAGTTGATTTCTCATCCACAAGACTTGAGAACAGCAGCTTCCAGCGGCTACATACTCAGCTTCAGCCGTGGAAGTGGACACTGAGTTTTGCTTCTTACTTGTCCAACTTACCAGCTTTCCACCCAGGAGCTGACATCCTCCTGTGGTGCTTTTCCTATCCATTTTGCAACCTGCAAAATCACTGTCTGAATAGGCGGTTAGATCGAATCCTGAATCTTTGGGATACCAAAGACCTAGATTCGCTGTACCCTTAAGATATCGAAAGATTCGCTTTACAGCTTTCATATGAGATATCTTAGGTTCAGCTTGATATCGTGCGCACAGACATGTTGCAAACATAATATCGGGTCGGCTAGCTGTAAGATACAGTAGTGAGCCGATCATCCCACGGTACAGCGTGACATTGACAGGAACACCCTTTGTGTCCTTATCAAGTATCAGCGGTGGTGCCATAGGGGTTTTCATAGCTGAACTTTCAGTTAAGTCGAATTTCTTCAGCATATCTTTAACATACTTTCCCTGATTTATAAAAGTTCCTTTTTCAGTTTGCTTAATCTGAAGACCAAGGAAATATGTTAGTTCACCCATCATACTCATTTTATACTCATCTTTCATTCTATCAGCGAAACGAGTACAAAGCTCAGGGTTAGTAGAACCAAATATAATGTCATCAACATATATTTGAACTAAAATGATATGACCTTTTATTTTTCTAAAAAACAAAGTTTTGTCAATCTTACCTCTCTCAAATTTTTCAAGGTGGAGATAAGTAGAAAGAGTGTCATACCATGCACGAGGAGCTTGCTTCAAGCCATAAAGTGCCTTATCCAGCTTATAAACATAACCTGGACGCTTAGGATCTGAGAATCCTGGAGGTTGTTCCCCATAAACTTCTTCATTCAGCTTTCCATTTAGAAACACTGACTTAACATCCATTTGATGTACAGTGAAGTTTTTGTGTACAACATATGCTAAGAAAAGACGAATAGATTCAAGTCTTGCTACTGGAGCAAAGGTTTCGTCATAATCTATGCCTTCCTCTTGTCTGTATCCCTGAGCAACAAGACGAGCTTTGTTGCGAGTTACAGTACCATGTTCGTCCAACTTGTTTCGATAGACCCACTTAGTGCCTATCACTGTTTTGTCAGTTGGTCTCCGAACAAGTTTCCAAACTTTGTTTCTTTCGAATTCAGTCAGCTCTTCTTGCATAGCGCTGACCCAGTTTGGATCTCTGAGGGCATCATCTATTTTCTTTGGTTCAGTTAGAGAAATAAAGTTAACAAATAAACAAATATTACCTGCACTTCTACGAGTCTGAATACCAGCGTTGGGATCACCAAGAATTTGACCGATTGGGTGATTTACAGTCCATCGCTGAGCCGGAGCATGCGTCGCTGACTCAGTCTGAACTGGAGAAACTGAAGATGAGGCTTCAGCTACTTCTGGATTATCAGCTAAGAGAGGAATGCTTGCATTTGTCACTTCATTCACTGATTGCTGAGAAATAGATGGAATTTCTGAGACATTTGGATCAACTGCGGGTATAGTGTTTATAGGAACAGCTGAGACCCAAGATGTTTCAGCTTCACTATTCTGCATATTGGGAATGATAGTAGGACCATCATTTTCAGTTGTATGAGTATGAGTAGTGGGAACATCTTCTGAATCACAAAGATGAGAAAACATCCATTGATTCAGTTCTTCTGTATCAGCGTTCGGTTTAGAGTTCGCTGAACGGGATTCGTCAAACGTGACGTGAATAGTTTCTTCTACAGTTTGTCTTCTTCGATTGAAGACTCTGAAGGCTTTGGAAACTGAGGAGTATCCAAGAAAGATTCCATCATCAGCCTTAGGATCAAACTTTCCAAGGGCATCTCTGTTGTTCAGTATGAAACACTGACAACCAAAGATGTGAAGAAAGCTGATTGAAGGCTTTCTCCCATGAAAAAGTTCATAGGCTGTCTTCTTGAATCTTTTGACTATCAGCGACCTGTTTTGCGTAAAACAAGCCGTGTTGACAGCTTCTGCCCAAAACTGAGTAGGCAGGTGAGAATCGCTGAGCATTGAACGTGCAGCTTCAATAATTGTTCTATTTCTTCTTTCAGCGACTCCGTTTTGTTGTGGTGTTCTCACTGACGAAAAGTTGTGAGAAATACCCTTGCTCTCAAGGAAGGAATCAAGAGAACTGTTTTTGAATTCAGTTCCATGATCACTCCTTATTGAGCGAACAGTCATATTGTTTAGAGTTTCCATCTTCCGAACAAAGGTGATGAGTTCTTCAGGGGTGTCACTCTTAGAACGGAGAAACATTACCCATGTGTAACGAGAGAATTCATCAACTATGACCAGCGTATATTTCTTTCCAGCGATGGATTGTTTGTTAATGGGGCCAAACAAATCCATATGGAGTAGTTGAAGAGGAGATGACACTGAGGAAACTTGCTTGGACTTAAAGCTTGCCTTGGTCTGCTTCCCTTTTTCACACGCTGAACATAAGGATTCTTTGGCGTATGAATGTTGAGGTAGACCAGTGACTAACTCTTTGGATGAAAGAGTATTCAGTGTCTTGAAGTTGAGATGTGAGAGCCTCTTGTGCCATAGCCAGTTGACATCAGAAGATGCCTTTGAGAAGAAACAGGAGTTCTCAGTGGTTGTTGAGTCCATGTTTATAACGTAAACATTTTCCAAACGATAACCGCTGAGAGCTATCTTCTCCTTTTTGTCAGAGACAAAGCAGGATTCCTTAGTGAAAATCACTTTGTTATCCATGTCGCAAAGCTGACTGATGCTTAGAAGATTATGCTTCAGCCCTTCAACATATGCGACTCTTCTGAAGGATGTTGTACCATTTGAAAGTACACCATACCCTCGGGTGTGTCCTTTTCCATTTCCATCGAAAGTCACAGAGGGACCCTTCTCTTCCTTGTATTCAGCGAGCAGGCTTTTCTTTCCAGTCATGTGTCTAGAGCATCCGCTATCGAGATACCAGATACCCTTCTTAACCTGCAATACAAAGGAAGATTAGTTTTGCTTAGGTACCCACTTCGCCATGTATACGTGTTTGTCAGTGGAAGAGGTTGGAATGGGTTCAGCAGTCTTCGCAGCATTTGAAGATTCAGCTTTGTCTTTCTTCACTTTGGTCAATTTCTTGACCTCAGAGGTAGGAGTCACCTTGACCTGACTTGCAACTGGTTTGGTCTTCTTGGGTGCTATCTTCACCTTAGCTATCTTATCAGCTTTGGTGGCTGTAGGACACTTACTTGCAATATGATCGGTAAGTCCACAGTGATAACATTTCCTATAACTAAAATTAGTTCTAGGACCACTTGAGTGCTGAGCTTTTAATTTGGAATTAGAAGTGCCAGCACCAAGTACACTATTGGTTTTTGAAATAGGACGAACATTCAGTTCTTCAGATTTCTTACCAAGGACATCTACTCTGAGTCTAGGAGTAGGTCGCTGAGCTGATCCAGAGGTCTGATTTCTAGAACCAGATGAATGAATCACTAAGGCTTTGGAAGCATTCAGCTTAGGTACTAAAGTACCCTTCTGAGGATTTTGATAAATTACAATTCCTTTACCTTTATCTTTAGAGACAGAGGTAGGTTTTGAATAAACCATTTTCTCCTTGCCTTTTGAGGAGGTAGGAGTTTCCTCAGGGATTGGTGTAACCGACGAGGAGTACTGAGATGAAGAAGTGTCAGCTACTGAGGATACGAACGTTCCAAATTTAAGCATTGAACGTTCAGTGGTTGGTATTGGAGTATCATATTTATAACCCAGACCACGTTTATCACTCAGAGGAATCTGAGCCTTAATTATCTCAGTGGTCTTTGTTGAAGAATTACACCATCCTTCAACAGTAGCTTGTTCAGCTTTTAATGCAGCGATAGCTTCCGCTCGTTCGATTTTGACTAGCTGATTTAAATGGACTTGATCTTTAAAATCTTCTTCAAATTTAGAAAGCTTTTCTATTTGAAGGTGGCAATTTTTAAGCTTTTCAGCGAGATCAAGATTTTGGTTTTCAACCACAGCTTTGCCGTTCATGGCTTCGTATAAACTTCTAGTCAGTAGTTCGATTTTACGGAGACTATCAGCTTCATCAATATTTACAATATTGGTAAAGAAGGAAGGTGATACCTGAATGGCAGATGTTGAAGTGGAGGGAATGTCTGAACTTTCTTCCTCTTCTTCAATCTTGGCCATGAGACATTGATTTGCTTCATCATCTTCAGAATCAGATGATGAGGCTTCTTCATCAGAAGCAGCCCAATCATAGTCAGCCATCAGGCCTTTTCCCTTCTTCTTAAAGCTTTTCAGCTTTGCATACTTCTCCTTCAGCTTTAAGTATTTGTCGTCTTTATTCCTTGGAACAAAGGATTTCTTTGTAAAAGCTGAAGGTCTCATGATTTTCTTTGACCTGCACTCGTTAGCGAAATGACCTGTCTTTTCGCAGTTAAAACAAGTAGCAGTAGCCTTATCAACAAAAGCTGATGACTTAGGCTTGTCAGCTATAGAAAGAGTTTTGTTCTTTCTAAACATTTTCTTCTTGGCGAATCTCCCGAACTTTTTAGTTAGGAGAGCCAAGGATTCATCATCTGAAGAATCAGAATCTGATGACCTTTCAGAGTTACTTTCTAACTCAGTGATAGTGACCACGGGTCGCTGAGTAGAAGATTCCTCTAAGATTAAAGCAACAGGGGTGCTTTTGGAATCTTTTACAAGATTCTTCTTAAGATGGCTAGATTGCTCATGATTCAGCAATGTGCCATATAAGGTAGCAAGTGTCATTGATCTTAGATCTTTCGACAGCTTGAGACACATGGAATAATTGTCCCAGCTTTCAGGTAAACATTCTAAAAACTTTGTCAGAACTTCAAAGTTAGAATATTCCTTACCAACCGTTTTTAGATCTATAATTAAGCAATTAAAACGTTGATGTACTTCAGAGAGAGTTTCATTCTTACCAGAGATGAAGCTTTCGTATTGTCTTACCAGGTTGATCTTTCTTGAATCCTGGACTTCAGACGTTCCTTCATATTGAACACATATTGTGTCCCACATGGCTTTTGAGGATTTCAGGTTCATGACGGAATGGTAGACTTCGTCAGGAAGGGCCATGGATAGTATGGATCTGGCTTTTGTATCTATAGCCACTTTCTTCTTGTCTTCATCGCTCCAATGATGGATTTCCTTTGGAATCAGCCTTTCTGGAATAGCAGCCCTAGTTGCAGTGGCTGGAACTGCAGGATCAATTGTTACAGGGATGTGTGGGCCGTTTTCAAGATAGTAAGGTATAGTAGGGTCTACACCTTCTAAGAAGAGTGTCATCCTATTTTTCCATAAGTTGAAGTTATCTCTGGAAAATCTAGGGGGTTTTGCAAGAGAACCATTGTCAATATAGTGAGTGTTTGTGTTTGAGTTGGCCATTTTCAGATAATAGCAAGGAAGAGAAATATCTTAGATTAGATCTTGTTTATGAGATTAAACAAATCCGCTCTGATACCACTTGTTGGTCCCGAAAGGCCTAAACAAGTTTGTAGAAGGGGGGGGGGGGGTTGAATACAAACACACTATTTTACTTTTCTAAATTGTTTATTGATAAATCATTAACAATTTACAGCTTGTTGCGGAAACAAGATTAAGGATAAACCTAAATCTAAACAAGTTGGAACACTGAGGTTTTCTTGCACTAAGAAAGATAAGGAGATTACTAATAAAATCCTATCTTGAGAGATTTGAACTTGTCCAGAGTTAGCAAGTTACTTCAAATGAAGTGAGTTCATCTCTTTATATACTGCATGCATTTAATGCAATTCAGTATACACTTTACACGTGTCATCAGCGGATTGGTTGCATGTCATTGACCTTTGTTGACAACCTTAGTAGCCGCATGAATGAACAGTGTAGTATCAGAGTGGTTGTACGATTTCAGATTTTCGGAGGTTCTTTTCTGACATTTCGTACGGTGGCGTGCAAGGGAGGTTAAGACAAAAGTACTTTGTACGGAGGACTTCATGATCAGCTTTCGTTGATTCAGCGATTATCATTTACTATTCAGCAGATGATAAAGTTCAGCGATAGCTGAAGTCTTGTACTTGATACTTCACGTTGAGTGGACAAATCTGAGTCTTCGCGGATCCGCATCAGTTCATTAGGAGACTTGTCGCTGGTTCTTTAGCTTGATCTTCGACTTCAGCGTAGAACCTTTGTTGACATGAATCTTGTCTTCAAGGATCATAAGTAAACAACTAACTTATCAGCGATCACCATAAGGACTGAACAGACTCAGCGATATGGTGAACAGTGTTCGCTGAATGTTTAATCTAAAAGTGCGAGAGTTCCTATCAGCAGTACTGTAAGATCTTAGTACTTATCAGCGATAGTGAAACTCTGATACATATTGTTTACTTACAATTTTCACTAAGTATTTAAGATAGGGTCATTATCAAATCACTGAGGGTTTGGATCAACATTTACACATTATAAACTATAACATTTACAAAGGGAAACCACCTACGTTTTTGTAGATCCGCACATTTCTGGCAAATCTGTGTCGTGTCCTGGTAATAGACGCTACCCATTTAAAGGGCCCTTACTTGGGTATGATGTTCCTGGCGGTTGCCATGGACGGGGATAACTCCATCGTTCCAGTAGCTTTCAGAGTAGGCAAGTCCGAAACCGGGGACGAGTGGACTTGGTTTCTGTCCATGTTGAGACAAGCTATCGGAGACCCGCAAGGGTTGGTGTTTATGTCCGACATGGCTCCTTCCATAAGCGCCGCAATCTCTGCCATGTACCCAAACGCCCCTCACGCCTATTGTTGTCGACATTTGGAGATGAACGCCAAAACCAAGAACAGACGTATTACCACCTACAAGGATGTCTACTAGGCGGCATGCAGAGCATATACGGATTGGGAGTTTGACCGGTACATGAATCTTCTACGAGTTAGTGCAGACAAAGCAACCAAAGTCATGAACGATGTTGGACCGGAGAGGTGGTCCGCGACCCATTTTCCTGCACAACAGTATGACATTCTGACCTCCAATAGTGCAGAGTCGGTCAATGCACTCTCCCATTTTGCGCGTAGATGTCCGATTGTTAATCTTATGGACTACTTTCGGACCTTTCAACAAGAGTGGTACCAACTTCGACGCCAAAAAGGAGCTGAGCTGCAAAATAGACTCACACCAAAGGCGGAGGAGATAGTTCTCTTCAGGACGCGTCACGCGTCGACATGGAGGGTAAGCGAAATCGGGTATGGGAGGCACGAGGTTCGTGTAACACCCGTGATTTTCGGATAAGTACAACTTCGATTCAGTGAGGAATCGATCTTTTAAGAAAAATAAGCAAAATAGGATTTGGAGTTAAATCCTAGATTTTATTTTCTTGTTGGATGGGGAATTCGAATACGAGTCCAACGGTTCTTCCCGGAGCGAAAACGGAGCTAGAACGAGGAAGTTACGGCCAAAACGAGTTTCGGTACACTTTGAGCTATTGTGCCCGGCGATAGTGACACTGTCACAATCGCCGTGTCACTATCGCCCATAGTGTACCGAGAGTTGGGAGGACATGGGCGATTGTGCCCTGGCGATAGTGACACTGTCACTATCGCCGTGTCACTATAGCCGACGGGTTCCAAGGTGTTTTAAACCCCTTTTCTTCTTTCTTCTTCCCCATTTCACTTATCTCTTTTAACTCTCTCAACTCTCTCTTTCTCTCAGTCGATTTAGCTCAAGAAACATCATCCCTTCCCCTCTCCTTCCTCATGCCTTCACCAAATCAAACCCCTTTCCACCATTGATGATCATTTTTGGAGCTTGGAGCTTTTGGAAGTTTAGGAGCTATCTTTTGGAAGATTCAAGTGATTAAGGTAATTCCTAGTTAGATTATTGTTATATTTCACTTTCTTCCCTTATTGTGGTGTTGTGGGTCGATTTTGGTGGTGATTGGTTGGGAGAATCGTTATCCCCTTCATGTATGAAACTAGGGTTTGGTATAGATGGGTATTTTGGTGTATATTGGATGGATGATAATTTCTTATGGTTAGACTTGAGTATTAATGGTTGGATCGTATTATTGATGGTTGGGAATTCATAAATCTAGGTTTTGGAAGTTTTGGCTTGAGGATGCAAACTTCATCAAAGGAGCTTACGTTGGAGAAACTCTAGATTTAGCATAAATCTATCAAGGTGAGTTCAAGTTACTTTGCGAAAACGTTGTACATGCCAAAATGAGTATTTTACAAATATATGTGTGTTTTACTTGAAAATGTATGTGGTTAAGTTATTTGATTGATTTAACTCTTTTGAAGTGTTTATTTTCATAAATGTGTAAAACACCCATATTTGGGGCTTTTGGATGTTTGGATGGTTAGAAACCATAAATTGTCTTTAAAAGATTATTTGCTCAAAATGAGGTTTAATTGATGGTTTAATCATATATGTGTAAATGATTGTGTAAACCAATTGGGAAATACACTTTTAAGTGTTATGTATCATTTTGAGAATTATAAGGGTGTGGGTCCTTTGGGAAACCCTTTTTGTTTAACCAGTGATGAGTTTTGGGGTTAATGATGATTTTGAAGTATAGCTTGCCTAAACAAAGTTTAAATGTGTTTTTAACCGACGTATGGGTCTAGCAAGCTTGGAGCACTTTGCTCGGTTTTGACTGTGAGTAAGTCTTGGGGACATTTGTCCGGTTTAAATGGCTCAATGTGGAGTCTTGTTGATGGGTTGCTTTTATTGCACCGTTTTGCATTTATTGCACGTTGTTGAATATTTACATGCTTGGGTGAGTGAGTCCCTCTGGTATAGGAATGTTGTTTAGACTGTATTGCATTTGGATCCATAGGCATGTTAGTCAGCCGTCGGTAATGGTCGGTTGGGTATCTCAGGGTTAGACCTCGGTATTTATGTTTTATGACCATGACTTTCTAGTAGGCACATGGAGGATATAGTCTTGGACACTTACCTTGGAGGTTTGTGTATCGACCCACGCCTTCGGGATGTATACCTTGGAGGTAGTCCCGATGTGTCGGGCCTTGAGGCGTTACCAAGTAGGTAGACGTCAAGGTGTATCCTCAATTATGGTGTAACTTGGCTTCGTAGAGCAGAGTCGTGGAATAGGCCAGACGTATGTGGTAATTCCCGATTTCGTTGGGAGGGCAGAGATAGGCATAACGTAACTTGTAATCTCTACTCCCAGTTGTGCGATAAACGTTGTATGGGTGGTATACTTATGTGTTACCTCCACCTTCAACGGATACGGGTCTCCCCCGTTTATAGTATTTGGATTTTATACATTTTACGTTTGCATGAGTTGGCTTCGTATTATGTTTCCAATGAAAGATTATATTTAAATAGATGTTTTCCATGTTTTAAGGGTTGAGTATGTATTGTCAACCGTGTTTGAAGGTTTTGCCTAAAACTAGAATTATTCACGTATTTGAGTGAGTTGGGATTGTAACTCATTTTGGAAAACGCTTTACACTTTTCGGGAATGGTTCCCATGGATTTTGGGTGCGTTGGAAAATAAGTCTTTTATGCCGCTTGGGAAATCCTTTTTGGAAATGATAATCTTTGTCGAAATCTTTCATTTAAAGATTTACCGAATCATGACTAAAACTAATATCTTCTGATTTATGATTTTATATAGTCATGATAAAATGCTTGAACTCACTAGGCGTAAGCCTAACCCTTTTTATTTGTCGGCATGTGCAACAGGCTCAGGTTGGGGGTAGCTCTAGCTACATTATGAAGTGGAGAGTGCTAGTAAAGTGCACGAGAGGTGAATAGCTTAAGTTATGTTTCCGCATTTACCCTTGGGAAGTAGCACTTGTATTTGGATTAAGTGATGCCCGAAGTGGGTTTAGTCTTGGTAATGAGACTTGTGTAGTATGTATTACTTGGAGATAACCATTGTTTGTAATTGGAGGTATTTTACCTATTGTTTTGAATGTAATATCGAAAATTTTAAATTAGTTGCTCTTTCCAAATTTGAGGGTGTTACAAGTTGGTATCAGAGCATAAGTTTGAGAGAATTAGGTGTTGATTTTGGATACCTAGACTCAAACTAGTGTTTGTTTAAGTAAATGAGAGTGAAATTCACCTTTAGGCACTTTAAGATAAGATGTTTTGAAGTTGATGGAGTTTTTAGAAACGAGAATCACGTCGAGAGCAACAAGGATAATCATATGCAGTGCGTTCATAGTGACACCTGGCCAGTGTCATGGTGAACCTACTAGTACATGTGCATGCTCGAATTGCTTTCATGTGGTGATCGTTGGGGTAGTGAATGAGGTTATGAACTAGTAATTGTTGGAATGGATAGACGATTCTAGTATTAGTCACTTGGAGTGACGATAAGCATGATGTTTGCTTTATGTAGACCGTTTCGGGTCAAGATTGACGGTCGGACTAGAACCATAGGCATTTGAGCCGATCTTGATTTGAGGAAAAACCGTAAGGTTAATTGATGTATTTCCCAACTTACCTTAAGAGGTTTGAATATCCGGATGAAAATAGTAGACCGGAGGATTTCGGAGGAGTATGAGTGGAGACGTTGAATGCCGACTAAATCATGCACGAAATTTATTTTGGAAATAAATTGCATCAACTTTTTCTTGTGTTTCCAATCCTTATGTGGATTGTGTTATAAATTTTGAGAAATGTGTGGCACGCACACAAGATTTCAAATTATGGTTTTAAAAGTGCATGAAACCGTTTTATCGCGGGAGTTGCGAACTCCGCCGGGATTTGTTTTGCCTTATTTCATCGTTGTTCAACATTTGTTTTGGATGTAATGATAATCATATATAAATGATGTTCGAGATGTTGGGCAATAACTACGGCTTGTGACTTTAACATTGGATCTCCTCCACATATGTTAGAGTTTGGACGGAAAGTTATTTTCCATTATGTCTATGTGAGATTATTTTGGGGATTTTTTTAATAAGAGTTGTTAAACAATGTCGTTTATGTGGTATTACCCTAGAAGGGGATTTTTAGGATTTTGGCGTCTCATTTATGATTTTTGCTTTTAGCAATTTGGCTTTGGAAGCATGGTGTTTAGCGCCGTTTTATTGACTTGGAGTCATTGAGCCCATGGAGGTTCATGGAGTTTGGTTTTACGACATGTTGAGTCGTGTGAGTACAATTTTACAATGTGCATACTCTAATTGCTTATGTGAAAAGTTTACGAGTTTTGGTTGGGCATTTGGTCCCACTCGAGTTTTGTTGAGAAAAGTTAATTTTATGCCATAAGGCGACTAAGAAAAGATGAGTTTGGAACTCTAGTGTCGCGTAACTTTTCTTTCAAAAAGTTTGTGTTACTAAGTATTTCATTGCAAATAGTTCGGTGTATGGATTGATTTATACGTGGCTTAAGTGATGCATGAAAGAACATTTTGGTGGCATTTTATAATAAATTGCTCGGTGCGCTTTTGGTCAGTTAAATGTTTATTACCGTTTTTATGTGAAACGTATTATATCGACTTAGGGGTATGCATAGCTTGGTAACCATTGTTTCTCGTCACTTTGTTGAACGAATTGTGAGTGAAAATGTTTTATAGACTCTTGTTTAAATGATGACCATTCGGTCAAAGGGTGTTTTGGTGTTGTAGAAATCATGCACAGTTCGCAATGCTTTGCATTTTGAAAATGAAAATGTGTTAGTCGTCGACATTTGGTTAACTTTGATTTGCCGATTATTTTGGAAGAATTGAAAACCTTTTTGGTTTTTGGAAAAATGTGTGTTGGGAGTATTTGGACAAATACATTTTTTTAGCAATTACGTTTTGACGTTTTGTGTCCCAAGTACGAAACCTTGAGAAAATGCTTCGTGAGGAAGATTTTATAAATTTTTTGTATAAAATTATAGTACGCGGGATTTCTTATGTTTTGGACATCGATGTGCACCGTTGGTGCAATTCGGGATTTGAAAATAGGGATTGAACCCTTGTATGTAGGGATGGTGATTTGACCCGACCCGGCGGGGAACCCGGTCCACCCGACCCGGTCGGGGCCGGGTAATACCCGGTTTTGCGGGGCCGGGGACGGGTGTAGGAGAGTGAAACCGGGGTCGGGGCCGGGTGAACTACTCCCCGACCCGCCCGGTACCCGGTATTATTATATATGCACTAAATATATATTTTATATAGGTATTTATTTAGAATATTAGATTATTAGATATCATATTCATATGCCTTTCCCTTTCCCACAAATTAATTATGTCAAGCTGCACCAAGTTTTTTTTTCATTTCCATTTCTGTTGACCGGGTTTGACCGGGTGTTGACCAGGTATGTGACCGGGGCCGGGTAGCTCATCCCCGTACCCACCGGGGACGGGGACCGGGGCCGGGTGTAGAAGAGTGAAACCGGGGCCGGGTGAGGGGATACCCGCCCCGTTACCATCCCTACTTGTATGTCAACTAATTATTAACACTTATTTCCTCATTTGTTTTAGAAAAACGCATTGTTGTGTGCAGTTTTATCAGAAACATTTTGCTCGTATGTCGTTATGTGACAATTGAAGAAATTTTGGAAATCAATTTAAAGAATTTCATCTTTTGAAATTTTGGTGTGAATTATTCAATGCATAAGTGTTATTACAAGAAATTTCTAAAAAGTGTTACAAGCATGTATGCCTACCCCAAAATGAGGTTTTGAGATGTTTGAGTCGATATTTTCAAGTGATGGAAACGCATGAGTTTTGTTTTAAATATGCAATTACACAAGTCATTTGTGTTTGACTAAGGTGTATTTGTAAATCGTTTCATCGTTTGGTATAATAAACTGACGCGCGCAAATTTTGTTGGGAACCTTGTTCCGTGCCATCTTATGGCTAAAAGGGAAATTTTGGAGTCAAAGGTCGTTTGGAACTTCTTTTAAAATACGTGCACACCTTTCGTTGCACCCTGTTTAAAGGCGAGTAGTTACTTTACGTGCATGTCATGAGCCAATCCATACTAGAACTGTAGCGGTTCCTTGTAGAGAAATTGTTTACTACGCTTTTGCGTTTTGTGGGTAAACTGAACTGCAATGAAATGATTTTCAACATGATTTTCCTATGTGGGACGAGCGTGTCCAGTTTTGTGTAACTACCGAGCTGATAGTAGTAGTTTTATTTCGCACGAGTTATTTGAGATGAAAATCTTGGTGTTGAAAATATTTTGTGAATGATTTTGATTAATTGGCATATTTATTGAATAACGCATTTGAAAACCTTGAACTCGTTAGGACCTTGAAAAAGGGTATGTACCTCAATTAAGGGTAAGTGCGTGTAGCACTTCGACGGTGGAAGGTTGGGTATTCTACGCGTGTTGGTATTATGGGCCGAAGGATAGCGGTAGCAAAGTAATTGTGTTTGTGGTAATTGCAGAGTTAAACTTGCGGTAACGTATTTCGAGGTTGATACAACCGTTTTGTTGGCAACCTTAGTTGTATGGAAACCTCGGTAAATGGAACTCGTGTGTGGGGTCCTATTAGAGTTCCGAGTTTGGTGGAAAAACTAGGTGTTAACCTTTGTGGTCTTGAAATCGGAAACCGTTAGTGCAAACGGGGGTTTGTAGCCAAGTTTGAAGGATGACGACAATGGTAGTGGTAACCGTAAGATGCTCAATTGTGATGAGTAGTTTTGGTGGAATAATCTTAGTGTACGGTTAAAGGACTTGTCGGTTTTATAATTGTTCTTTTTGGAATGGATTCTTGGAGTTATTAGAACTCGTGGGGTTATTTGACAATTAATGGTAGGGATGATCGGAATTGATAATTCTGTTGGGTTCGTTAGTGATTAAATCGTGAAATGATTTAGAGTTGAAAACTAGAATTGAGGAAGATGGAACACTTTAAGGTTGAGAGACAACCGGAGTCGTTTAACTAGGAGTGCTACCAGTGGTTGGAATGTTCTTCCGGACATAAGTACGGTGTACTTGAAGGGGTGTTGTTGATAAGAAATTGTTCGAGGAATTGTCCTTATAGACTATGTGGGAAATTTGGATTCCAGTTAGGAATTGATGATTTATGGTCGGAGTTGAGTCGGTTAGCATTATTGTAAAGGATGTAGATTTCGAGGACGAAATCATTCCAAGGTTGGGAGGATTGTAACACCCGTGATTTTCGGATAAGTACAACTTCGATTCAGTGAGGAATCGATCTTTTAAGAAAAATATGCAAAATAGGATTTGGAGTTAAATCCTAGATTTTATTTTCTTGTTGGATGGGGAATTCGAATACGAGTCCAACGGTTCTTCCCGGAGCGAAAACGGAGCTAGAACGAGGAAGTTACGGCCAAAACGAGTTTCGGTACACTTTGAGCTATTGTGCCCGGCGATAGTGACACTGTCACAATCGCCGTGTCACTATCGCCCATAGTGTACCGAGAGTTGGGAGGACACGGGCGATTGTGCCCTGGCGATAGTGACACTGTCACTATCGTCGTGTCACTATAGCCGACGGGTTCCAAGGTGTTTTAAATCCCTTTTCTTCTTTCTTCTTCCCCATTTCACTTATCTCTTTTAACTCTCTCAACTCTCTCTTTCTCTCAGTCGATTTAGCTCAAGAAACATCATCCCCTCCCCTCTCCTTCCTCATTCCTTCACCAAATCAAACCCCTTTCCACCATTGATGATCATTTTTGGAGCTTGGAGCTTTTGGAAGTTTAGGAGCTATCTTTTGGAAGATTCAAGTGATTAAGGTAATTCCTAGTTAGATTATTGTTATATTTCACTTTCTTCCCTTATTGTGGTGTTGTGGGTCGATTTTGGTGGTGATTGGTTGGGAGAATCGTTATCCCCTTCATGTATGAAACTAGGGTTTGGTATAGATGGGTATTTTGGTGTATATTGGATGGATGATAATTTCTTATGGTTAGACTTGAGTATTAATGGTTGGATCGTATTATTGATGGTTGGGAATTCATAAATCTAGGTTTTGGAAGTTTTGGCTTGAGGATGCAAACTTCATCAAAGGAGCTTACGTTGGAGAAACTCTAGATTTAGCATAAATCTAGCAAGGTGAGTTCAAGTTACTTTGCGAAAACGTTGTACATGCCAAAATGAGTATTTTACAAATATATGTGTGTTTTACTTGAAAATGTATGTGGTTAAGTTATTTGATTGATTTAACTCTTTTGAAGTGTTTATCTTCATAAATGTGTAAAACACCCATATTTGGGGCTTTTGGATGTTTGGATGGTTAGAAACCATAAATTGTCTTTAAAAGATTATTTGCTCAAAATGAGGTTTAATTGATGGTTTAATCATATATGTGTAAATGATTGTGTAAACCAATTGGGAAATACACTTTTAAGTGTTATGTGTCATTTTGAGAATTATAAGGGTGTGAGTCCTTTGGGAAACCCTTTTTGTTTAACCAGTGATGAGTTTTGGGGTTAATGATGATTTTGAAGTATAGCTTGCCTAAACAAAGTTTAAATGTGTTTTTAACCGACGTATGGGTCTAGCAAGCTTGGAGCACTTTGCTCGGTTTTGACTGTGAGTAAGTCTTGGGGACATTTGTTCGGTTTAAATGGCTCAATGTGGAGTCTTGTTGATGGGTTGCTTTTATTGCACCGTTTTGCATTTATTACACGTTGTTGAATATTTACATGCTTGGGTGAGTGAGTCCCTCTGGTTTAGGCATGTTGTTTAGACTGTATTGCATTTGGATCCATAGGCATGTTAGTCAGTCGTCGGTAATTGTCGGTTGGGTATCTCGGGGTTGGACCTCGGTATTTATGTTTTATGACCATGACTTTCCAGTAGGCACATGGAGGATATAGTCTTGGACACTTACCTTGGAGGTTTGTGTATCGACCCACGCCTTCGGGATGTATACCTTGGAGGTAGTCCCGATGTGCCGGGCCTTGAGGCGTTACCAAGTAGGTAGACGTCAAGGTGTATCCTCAATTACGGTGTAACTTGGCTTCGTAGAGCAGAGTCGTGGAATAGGCCAGACGTATGTGGCAATTCCCGATTTCGTTGGGAGGGCAAAGATAGGCATAACGTAACTTGTAATCTCTACTCTCAGTTGTGCGATAAACGTTGTATGGGTGGTATACTTATGTGTTACCTCCACCTTCAATGGATACGGGTCTCCCCCGTTTATAGTATTTGGATTTTATACATTTTACGTTTGCGTGAGTTGGTTTCGTATTATGTTTCCAATGAAAGATTATATTTAAATAGATGTTTTCCATGTTTTAAGGGTTGAGTATGTATTGTCAACCGTGTTTGAAGGTTTTGCCTAAAACTAGAATTATTCACGTATTTGAGTGAGTTGGGATTGTAACTCATTTTGGAAAACGCTTTACACTTTTCGGGAATGGTTCCCATGGATTTTGGGTGCGTTGGAAAATAAGTCTTTTATGCCGCTTGGGAAATCCTTTTTGGAAATGATAATCTTTGTCGAAATCTTTCATTTAAAGATTTACCGAATCATGACTAAAACTAATATCTTCTGATTTATGATTTTATATAGTCATGATAAAATGCTTGAACTCACTAGGCATAAGCCTAACCCTTTTTATTTGTCGTCATGTGCAACAGGCTCAGGTTGGGGGTAGCTCTAGCTACATTATGAAGTGGAGAGTGCTAGTAAAGTGCACGAGAGGTGAATAGCTTAAGTTATGTTTCCGCATTTACCCTTGGGAAGTAGCACTTGTATTTGGATTAAGTGATGCCCGAAGTGGGTTTAGTCTTGGTAATGAGACTTGTGTAGTATGTATTACTTGGAGATAACCATTGTTTGTAATTGGAGGTATTTTACCTATTGTTTTGAATGTAATATCGAAAATTTTAAATTAGTTGCTCTTTCCAAATTTGAGGGTGTTACAGTTCGGAATAACCATCTTCACGCGACTGTCCATATGACCGACCATGTTTGTTCGTGTTTCCAATGGCAAAAATCTGGGTTACCGTGCGGCCATGCCATCGCTGCGGCAAGACATATGGGCCGTAGAGATTGCAGTGACTTGGTTGTAACTTTCTTCACGTCTGAAACTTACCGAAGAACATACGCAGAGGTAATAAATCCAGTTGGACCCCCTGAAGCATGGGTGTATCCACCCGACCCCCTTCCGCCATGCTATCCAACGTTAAACGATAAGAACAGAGCCGGGAGACTGAGAAAGAACAACCGACGTCCATCACGTGGTGAAGGTTCAATACAACGAAAATGTACTCGGTGCCAAGCAGTAGGACATACTCGTGGAGAGTGTCCGAATCCCGCCCCTTCAACCGTGCCGAGTAGACGTTCAGTCAGCCAAGTAAGTAACACGCATGGCCCATCGGAGCTTGAGCCACATGAAACTATACCATATGATACCGTTGATCTTAACGTTGATTTCCCTTGAAAGGTACTTGAAACAGAACATGAGATGATGATCATAATGGTAGTAGTCTAAATGGAGAGAATAGTAACTAGTAGTCTAAATGGAGAGAATAGTAATGGTTATATAAAAATGGGGTTTTGACAATAGGACAAGGTTTCAATGATTAGTATGTGTTTGTTATGAAATAATCTTGTATAACATCTATGAGTTGTATTTTTAATATGAACCACTTTTTAGACAAATTTCAGACTACTTAAACACTACTTTTCAGACAAATTAAAGACCTTTATTCATGACAAATTAAATAACAACATACAAACAGGAAAGGAACGAAACAACAATGTCGAACTCGAAAACTACAAAACAATAACACATAAACAACAAAGTACTAAAGCAACACCTGTACCACCACCTACTGAAAAATTGCTTTAGTTTGATCAATCCAACTTTGCTTGTCGCTTATCTTCGCTTGAAGAATTGCGAAGTCTTGCGTACAGTGGTGAATTTCTTCTTTTTCTCGACGAATACGAGCCTCCCTATCTTTTATATCCCCTTTCATCCTTTTGATCTCCTTTTCTTCCACTTCGATCCTTGTCAAGTGGACTTTCTTCCTGGCGATAATCTGTTTCCACTTTTCTGTCAGTTGGTCTATCTTCTTTTCCTTTGCTGCTATCGCCTTCTGGAGTTTAGGTGGCATTCCTTCAGGTGTAGACGATGAGTTAGATGACGATGCCATTTGTTTACTGAAGAAATTAAGCAAGAAAGAAAGCAAGTGAAAGCAAGTGAAAGAAAGCAAGAAAGAAGGATGGAATGGTGTGAACTATGAATTGCATTTTACTGATATTTATGGATGAAATCTCAAACATGCTGTTAATCCAAGATCTATCAAGATTAGAGAGAAATTCTAGAGAGAGAGTAGAGAGAGAAACTAGATCTTATTATGTCGGCTCTCTGTGTTTACAAGATATGAGTTATGACCAAAAGCTTTACAAGAAAAGTCTAAACAAAGCCTTATATACCCTAAGACTTATTAAGGAAATAAGCTAGCATTGACTTTCTACACATGACTAAATACATTGACTTTGACTCTATAAATCAAGATTAAATCTTGAAGACATATTTGTCCTAACAAACTCCCCCTTGGATTCAAGATTTAAACATTTGAGAACAGCATTCTTCGACTTCTTGAATCTTCAAAACTTCGGTCTTTATCAAGGCTTGTCAAAGTCAAATTGTCACAAAATCTTCAGGCGGGGAACTGACGGAGATTTTCTTTCTTTGATCTGGAGAATATGAATCTTCACACAAGGCATTTTGATACAATGTAGCGCAAATCTAAGAAAAAGAGATCTTCTTGAGAAACCAAGATGATCAATCGATTTTTCCTAAACTCTTGAAGAATTCTCCCCCTTTTCTTTCTTTGACTTGAGAACTTCAATCTTCAGTAAGGATATTCACCATATAGCACAAGTTTAATAAAAAGAGATCACAAGATGATCAATCGATTTCTCTTAAACTCTTGAAGAAGAATTCTCCCCCTTTCCTTTCTTGAGATGAAGTCTTCTTTAAACATTTCTCCCTCTGTCATGAAATCGAATCTTTGACTTGAAAGCTTTGACATGAAATTGAACTAAACATTTCTCCCCCTTTTTCGATGAAAGTGTGCATCATGATCATCGAAAACCTTCTTCAATTTCAGTCGCGTCTCTGATTCTTACTAACAATCTCCTCCTTAATGAATGACCTTGCTCCCCCTCAAAATAAGAATTCTGGAGCAATTTGTTTTCTCCCCCTGAAAGTATGCATATATTTCATTTAGGCACAGTAGTTGAAAAATTTATTCAAAGAAAATAAAATTCATTGAATTACATTTTATAACTACTACCATTTGATCATTTGAAAACTTTACAAAAGAAATCCAACTTAATGAAATTTAACAGATTTATCAATCAAATGAAATCAAATGCATATCAAGACATCATTGCATATCAAGTTAAAAATGTTCAGTTTTAACCCCTTTATTAAATCTATTTGGTGTGCTAGCATGCGAAATATGATCAGCAACAAACATATGCAATTCTAAAACATATCAGAATACTCTGCTCTACTCACACTATTTGTCCAAAATCAGAATTTTCACAAATTTACAGGTTTATCGCGACTTTGTATTTTCCCCAAGTTTCAAGAGATGTGTGCTCATTGGCATCTTTTGATTTTGTGCACATTGGCATCTTTTGATTTTGTGCTCATTGGCATCTTTTGATTTTGTGCACATTGGCATCTTTTGATTTTGTGCACATTGGCATCTTTTAAGTTGTGCTCATTGGCATCTTTTGATTTTGTGCTCATTGGCATCTTTTAATCACAAAGTTTATTAAGAATAAGATACACCGTTAAACATGGCTTTCTATCTGGTTCTATAGCAGGATTTGGGTCAGCGGATCCCAGACCAGTTGGCCTTAGGTGCTAGGTGACGAGCACCCCTTAGAACTTACTTTCCCAAACCAGAAAGGCCACATCGATATATCTTAAACCCATTTGTACCAGTAGAACATGGCTTTCTATCTGGTTCTATAGCAGGATTTGGGTCAGCCGATCCCAGACCAGTTGGTCTTAGGGACTAGGTGTCGAGCACCCCTTAGGACTTAATCTCCCAAACCAGAAAGGCCACAGGCACAAACTTTCAAACTAAATGATTAGATTTAAAACTTAGAGCATCTCAATCACTTGGTTCTAAAACATAGTGCTTTCCCCATATTTTCGTTTCCATCCATCATTCTAACAAAAAGGATTTTTGAGCATTATATTCTATATAAGTCTAGAATCACATAGTTTTGAGCATTCAGCATAATTTCATTCATGTTTTGCTGACCTTTCGATTTATTTCAGGAGTGAAAGATGAAACAGATGTAACTCAGATAATACAAAAACGCTTGTAAAATCACCCTTGACACACATTTCATTCATTGAATGAAAGTTGAAAAATATTTCATCTCATTGAATTAAATTTGTAAAGATTCAAACATTTAAAGCAGTAGAAATAAAACATAATGCAATGTTACTTTTTACCACTTGTTCCTTGAATTGAAAGATGTGACGGTTAAGAATATCACTTGAGTAGTATGATCATGCGGTAAAAGAATTAACCTGATAAATACGAGTTCTAAACTGATTTGTTTAGAAGTCTTAGTCTTTGAAGTATGGGTCCTGAACTGAATTGTTCAGAAGCCATAGTCGTTGAAGCACGGGTTTTGAACTGATATGTTCAAAAGCCATAAACTTTGAAATCCGGGTTCTAAACCGATGTGTTTAGAAACCATCTCTTTACTCCCCCTTAATGGCACAAATAATCTTCTTCCGAGAGTTCAACGCTTTGCTTCTAAATCTGCAAAAACAGATTAAATAGATTTTGGTACCCAACGTGTCTTGGGTCCTGACTTGTTAAGCGGAGCTCTATAAGAAGGAAAATAATAAGTACCATACCAATATTGAACATTATCATTTTTAATAAAATCATTAGTACCACAATAAGAACAACAAAAATTCTTTTGTGCTAACCTGATTAAATGATTTGCAGAATATAATGAATCAGGTTTAGCAAAAGATTTACCTTTCAGGTTAGTGTTCTTGTTGGGAACATATGATTTTGGTACATCTTTTTCAGGAATTGTATCTTTTACTCTCCGTTGCATGTTGACTTTCTTATATGTAGGAAGATCAGCAGATTGAAATTTGGAAGAATTATCCACTGAATGATCATAGAAAATATTAGACGGTCGAATCGGACTTTCTGAATAGCTTTTGGATTTGTTGAGAGACTTCACTTTGTCAGATAAATCATTCCGTTTCTTGGTCATCAAATCAAGCTTCTTCTGAATGTCACAATTAACCCTCTTCTCTTTCATAATATCAGTCGATAACACGGCCAAATTCTTTGTGAGCTTTCGTATTTCTTGCTGAAATATCTTCCTTTCAACAGAAAATTCATCTTTGACGCTCCTGGCCTGAAAGTCAGCATTCTTCCTCTTTTCTAACTCATGTCTTTCTATATCCAATACCTTTTGAAGCTCAGATACTTTCTCTGACAATTTCCCATTCTTTGCTTCAAACTCTTTCCTTTTATCTGCAAATTCAACCCTTTCCTTCTCCAATTTTTCTTTTTCAAGAAATAAAACTTTCTCAAAATCTAAGTTTTGTTTAGAAAGTTTTCCGCATTTGAGTTCAAGGGCTTTCTTTACTTCATTTTCTTTCTTCTCATTCCTCTCATTCTTTTCAAGTTCAGAAACTTTCTGAGAAAGAGACAAAATTTACTTTTCATAGCTCTTTTTGTCATTTGTACGATTCGCTCTTTCCTCTTTTAGCAACTTTTCCGTGTCAGAAAGTCTCTTTGTAAGCTCAACAACCTTTTCCTTGAGCTCCTCATATGATAATTTCTGTTTCGCATCCTCTTTTTCAGCTTTCTTTTCTTCTTCCTTTCTCTTAAAAGCAACTTCAGATCCAAGCATTTGCTTTGTTAACTCGTTCCACATAAGCATTGGATTGTTTTTGAAACATTCAACGCGTTTGAAGATGTGTTGCGGAAGTTTGTAAAGTGCGAAGATCAAGTTGGATGAAGCTTCTTTGTCAGCTTTCTTTCTTTTAATCTCTTCTTCTGTAAAATCATTCTCCATTTTATATCTGATCATTGGACCTTCGGAGAAAGATTTTATCATATTCTTTCCATTTTCGCTACTCGCAATAAAGTCGATGAACGAAACACTCCATCGTTCAAAATCAGATTCTTTGATCAGCACTGAAAGTCGGTTCATGTTCGCTTGACAATCAGAAAAAAATTATATAAAACTTTTTCTTGAAAAACTCTTAAAATGTATGAAATACACTATAGAAAAAAATTTATTATAAAATTTTTTCTCAAAATACTTTTTTTTTTAATACTCCTAACAATTAGCAAATCACAAAAAAAAATTCTAAGTCATAATTTCGCAACTCAAAGAAGCGCAATATGAGTATTTCGCAAGCAACAGATGCGCAAAGTGAGAATTTCGCAAGCAAGGGTTGCGAAAAGTAGACTTGAACAAAAACAGGGAATCTGAAAGATCACTTTTCGCAAAAGAAGGTTGCGAAAAGTTTGGCTTTTCGGGTCAGAGGGTTGCGAAAAGTATGGCTTTTCGGGTCAGAGGGTTGCGAGAAGTATGGCTTTTCGGGTCAGATGGTTGCGAGAAGTATGGCTTTTCGGGTATGAAGGTTGCGAAAAATGATGATGAATGTTGCGAAAAGACCAGATCTAGCGAGATACGATCAAAATCTTCAAAAATCCTCTTAACACCAAAATTTCTGAGAAAAAACTTGTGCAGACAGATTCGAAATCCAAATCCTAACACTTTTTCTTCAATAATAAACCTCTGAAAACCTCTGAATTTGAGTCTGAACTGATCGAGCAGATAACAAAAAACGCACAGACCAAATTTCTTGAAAACCTCAAAATTGATCTCCAAATCTTTGAAATTAGCCCTCGAACCTTGAACAAGAAATGTTCCTCTATCAAAAACGAATCCAACGAACTAAGATTTGAACAAATTCGATCAAAAATCACCAAAATTTGATAAAATCTCAAGAAAACGAGATTTTCTTGAAAAATTCAAGAAAATCAATCAAATTTGCTTGTGAAATCACCAAATTCGTATGTTTGATCAGTAGAATTCCATCTCTCCATCTTGTTCCAGCTCTGATACCAATTGTTAATCCAAGATCTATCAAGATTAGAGAGAAATTCTAGAGAGAGAGTAAAGAGAGAAACTAGATCTTATTATGTCGGCTCTCTGTGTTTACAAGATATGAGTTATGACCAAAAGCTTTACAAGAAAGTCTAAACAAAGCCTTATATAACCTAAGACTTATTAAGGAAATAAGCTAGCATTGACTTTCTACACATGACTAAATACATTGACTTTGACTCTATAAATCAAGATTAAATCTTGAAGACATATTTGTCCTAACACATGCCAGTGAATTTGAACCACAAATTGGTCTTCAAAGTACAATAATTGTGGAAAAAAACAGTAAAAGCATGCAAAGATTCGTGCAAAAAAAGACCAAAAATGAAAAAAAAATTGCCCACCGCGGGCAACCTCCGCGAGGAGGGACCAAAAGTGTTATTGTTTCGGACAATTATTGTTTGAAGAATATTTTATTAATAAAACAAGATTTTTTAGATAAATTATATAAGTAGGTGGCAAAATCTAATTGGTTGGTTTAGATTTTATTAGGATAAAACTTATCTGATTAAAAAAATAACTTTAATAAAAAAAATAAAAATTAAAAAATATACCAAAACTCATATTTTTCAATTCTCTACAAATAGAGACCAATCTTGACATATTTTCAACACACCAATCTTTCTCTTCTTTCTGTATTTTCTTTTATTTATTTTCAATTATAAGTTTTTTATATTTATAATTATGTTTTAAAATATGAAATTATTTTTATTTATTTTTTATTTAAAGTTAAAAAGATATATATATATATATATTCTAAAATATTAAATATATAATTTTTATAATATAATTTTTATGATTGGTTTGGATTGTGAATAAAGTATAAAAAAAGGGATTTTCTATCCCTACCCCTGCCACTTTTTGTATACCTCCTCCCTCACACACTTTATTTTTTATTTTTTTTATTTAAATTTACATTTTACCCCCTTAGACTTATTTATTTAATTTACTTTATACCTTATAGTTTTATATTTATCATTTTATATTTTTATTATATTAACACATATACTCGTATATTAACTAAAATACGTTAAAAAAAATATTTTTTAATTTTAACAAGTTACACCATTATAATCGTCTCGTCGATACCTTCGAAATGAGCCAAATATTGAATTTTTTTGATTTAATTATATTATTATGCGTCATACGTTTACGTTATTTTTTTATATTGTTATTCGTCGATACCTTCTTATTTTTTTATTTAATTATATTATTTTGAAATGAGCTCAATATTAACTAAAATACGTTAAAAATATATTTTTTATTCCAACAAATTCCAACTTTGATTACTCATTTAAATCAATATATTCACGAGTACGAGTACGTTCTATATATTCTTTATACATATCTAATCTACGTCTGTATGGGTCGATCCATGTACTAGCAACTGGAAATCGACAATGTTCCCAATGGGTTGTGAGTGTGGGCATTGGGTATTCTTCGTTTAATACCACTTTTATGTAATGATTACCATTAACATGCACTATTGCAATTGACACGTGTTGGGATGATGACGGCGGTGGCGTCCTGAATGGTAAGTATGTCACATTACCTGCCATATTGAGAACATGTAGTATGACATTGAACCTTGAAGCAGCTAGAATTCCCATTTCAGGCATAAAGATCCAATGCCTTTCTG
This sequence comes from Saussurea involucrata, assembly GCA_033807775.1. NCBI lineage: Eukaryota > Viridiplantae > Streptophyta > Magnoliopsida > Asterales > Asteraceae > Saussurea > Saussurea involucrata. Next base: position 47,918,790 of record CM066317.1, on the reverse strand, counting down.
GTGCAAAGACGCCCTTCTGGAAAAAATTCAACGCTTCGTTAATTCTTTGACACTCGTCGCTGCCAATCACAAAAGAGTAATACGGTTGATACTCAGTTAGTTCAGCAATTAACTCTCTGCGGATATCGTCCCATTGGTCTTCATGACCACCCAGACAAGTAGATATGGCTCGAAATCCACAATTTTCATCGCCCAATACATCTTGTATTTGTGTGATGTGTGGATGAAATAAACTCGGGATTTGATCAAGATATGGATTGGGGGGGGGGTGGGTTGTCGTGGGAAGTAGGAGCTATGCCTCGCTGATTCTTGATGAGCAAAACCTTGAGAGTTGATAAATGTCGGCGCGTTAGAACAACTGTGTCTACGAGGGTCTTCAGGAATCTTTTTGTTATAACTTTCACTTGTCCACGTAAGTATTAATAAATCTAAATGTTAGTTATCATAATATTGTACCTGGTCGGTGACAAATTCTGGTGTTCGTGTCAAATCTTCTCCCATGTTTGTCATCTGCATCTTTGATATATATGTATATATATATATATATATATATATATATATATATATATATGAAGGATACATAGAAGGAGAGAGTTAGAGTGAGAGAGGGAGAGGGAGAGAGTGAGAGGGAGAGGGAGAGAGTTAGAGTGAGAGGGAGAGAAGGAAAGATTGAGAGAATTAAGTTTTGTATTATAGGATTTTTTTATGGTAGGATGGATGATCGACTCTTACAAAACTCAAAGACTCAAATACTATATATTGAAAATTTTCTATTCACCCGTGATGAATGATCGATTCTTACAAAACTCAAAGACAAAACACCATGTCTTTTCATCAGGGAATTATTGTACCATATATATATATATATATATATATATATATATATATAGAAAGGCTCATACGAGAACGCTAACTATTTACGATATTTTTACGTAATTATGTATGTTAATGTGATATGTTAAAACGTATTTTTAGAGAGAAAATACTTCACAAGATAAAACGTATTTTTACGCCCAACTCGTTATTAGCACGACATAAGTTGATAAACATTTTTAAAAATAAGCATAAGTTGTTTTAAATAAGCAATCCCAAATATAAAAAATATTTTTATGTAGTATATATGATATATAATAAAATAATTAAATAAAAAAATATTCAATCTTGGGATCATTTCGAACGTATCGAAGAGACGATTTTAATGGTGTAATTTGTTAAAATTAAAACGTATTTTTTAAACGTATTTTAGCTAATATACGATTATACGTGTTAATATGATGAAGGTGTAAAATGAAAATTAGAAAATTAAAAGGTATAAAGTAAATTTATTAAATAAGTATAGGGGTATAAAATGTAAATATTCAAATCAAATGGTGTTTGTAAGGTGTTTGTGAGAGGGATGGTGGCGGACAAAAATGGCAGGGATATACATTGTGGCAGGGGGTATGAATAGTAACACCCTAAAAAAAAGTTAGATTGGATTGGATTGGAATTAAAGATTGTATAGGTGGAAGAGAGAGAAATTAGTTTTTTTAATAAAAATTGGTTTGGTTTGGTTTGTGAATAAACATAGTCTTATAACGACTTTCATCAAAATTCTTAATTGACACCTCATCAATCATCATAAAAAACTATTACTTTAATTAAATAATAACAAAATTACAATTAAATATTATATACTATAATTTAACAGTAATTAATTTATTAATAAAATACTCTTTTAAATAGATTAATTAAATGAAATGTTCTAAGTTAATTTATAAAATGTTTCGGTTCAATAGATAAATGTTTATATTCACGGTTTAAATATCTGAAGTAATTTATAATGTTTTGTATAATTTTGTTATATTTATGTATATTTAATTTACTAATTTAAAACGCAAAAAATGTATTAAATGAGGCATAGTCATAGTTGTATATAATATTGTAATATTAATATTAATAATATTTTTTATTGTATTAAATGAGGCATAGTCATGGTGTACATATAAGCAAAAGTCAGAGTCCTAGCTCTAAACAGGACATGAACCGCATGAAGGGTGTTCCCTATGCTTCGACCATCGGTTCGATTATGTACATCATGTTATGTACTAGATCGGATGTCTCGTATGCCCTAAGCATGACGGGCAGATATCAGTTAAACTCAGGTGATGCTCATTAGGTAGTAGTGAAGAACATTCTGAAGTATCTGAGAAGAACTAAAGATATGTTCTTACTGTACGGTGGTCAGGAAAGAGATATGTGCATTCAAGGATACACAGATGCTAGTTTTCAAACCGACCGAGATGACTATAAATCACAATCTGGATACGTTTTTGTGTTAAACGGGGGTGTTGTGAGTTAGAAAAGCTGCAAACAAAGCACAATAGCGGATTCAACTACAGAATCGGAGTACATTGCAGCGTCGGACGCCGCAAAGGAAGCTGTTTGGATGAAGAAATTCATCACAGAGCTAGGAGTGGTCCCTAGCATATGTGACCCCGTCGAGATCTATTGCGACAATGAGGGTGCCATTGCTCAGGCAAAAGAACCAAGGTCACATCAGCTCTCCAAGCATATCATTAGACAATATCACCTAATTTGAGAGATTATTGATAAAGGTGATATAATGATGTGCAAAGTTCGATCAGAAGACAATCCAACAGATGCTCTTACCAAGCCTTTGAGTCAAAGCAAACATGATGCCCACATCGATTCAATAGGCTTGAAGTTTTATAATAATTTAGTCTGATCTATAAATTTTAGTAAACTTTTATTTTGAACATAAAAAAACAGTTATGTTTTATATGTTATGGCATATTGGATATGAGTATTTTCATTAAACATTTCTGAGTTCTTTTTGCATGTTTAAGTATCCTTAAATAATTATGATGATCATATTATTTTAAATTGTCCTTGATCAATTATTACTAGGGGACTAGTAATAAATTAAGATCATTGTGAAGTCTGGTCATAGTCCAAGTTGGAAGTGCATTGGGTGCAACCGGAGTCACATGCGCTTGTCGGTGTACAAGGCATTGGACAAGACCCACGGTCAGGATCATCTCATAGATCGGCGTCATAAGTTGAGTTCTGGAATGGTAAAACACTCTTTATCCTCAGACATGAGATGTGCATTGGGACCTAATGCACAAGGAGTGTTATACTTTAGTATAGTCTAACGTTACCCTTAACCGGGTAATCATAAGGGCTATATTAGGTATAACATGAATTGTGTAGTTTCGTGTACATGTAATATGGGATTTGCTCCTCTCAATGAGTGAGATATTTTTGGGCCCCCCGATAACGTACTTTGATTTTCATGGCCATGAACAAGTGGATTAGTTGAACTAATAGTACTTGTATAATCAAAATGTGTTGGGATCGAGAAACACAATTTTTTAACTGAAAGGATGAGATACATCTATGCCTTAGAGTTCAAAACAAAATATCGCGAAGCAAAAGGATGATGAATGATTCTACTATAAGATTGACTTAGATCAATCATAAAGCTAAGAAAAGCACATTTACATAGCTTTGGGGGCGGTGACGTGTTGTTAGACGCTTACCACCGTCTGTGCTACTGTGTATCGTGTGCAAGTGAAAGATTGAAGGTTATTATATGCTCACGACACGTGTCACGCATAAATGCTACCAATGAGTATGTAAACCTAAAGGGTCGCACACAAAAGAATATGTTTGCTTCCATTAAAAAGAAATCCGTTAAAGTCATGTTTGACAGTTAAATAGTTATTCTTGAAAGAATAATTATATAATATGTGTAAAATGTAATTATGATAATTACATGGTTTTATCTGTAAATATGAATAATTATTATTTTGTTTAGATAAATATAATTATTCAAATTCAGATAATTATTCAAATTCAAATGATTTGAATTCAAATAATTATATATAAACATAAATCATATTCACTGTCTATATAAATAGGGTTTCAGGTCAGTTATTTTGGGAGACTGATTCTATTCTGTGGATCTTACTTATACACTTACACATATTAGAATTAGGGGTTCTTTTAGACTAGCACTTAGTGGAATTCGCGTGTTCGTGTGTGAATACCGTTAGAGGAAACCTTTCATTGGTTTCTAAGTGCTCTGATCGTTCAACCACATCAGATCTCGAAAGGTACATCCCTAAACACTATATGGTGTGTTTATTAATTGTTTTAATTGTCATTGGATCCGATTGGATTTCGATATGAAAAGTTTTTCTGATTTGTAACCAAACTTTATTTTTCCGCTGCGCTTTACGAGGTTACAATTTATATCGATTCCCAACAATATATATATTATATAAGTTTTCTTTTTAATGTTTTGGATTTTTAATGTTTTTGATTTGGCTAGAAGTTATAAGTTTGAACTATAAAATTTAGATTTCTAATTCTTTTATTTGAAATTTGAATTTGTAATTTTTTTGTGAATTTTCGATATTTAATTTTTAGTTTTATAGATTTTTGTTAACTTCCAAGACTTGCTCCTTGTCTACTTTCCTTTGGATTTTTTTTTATTGTTTGGTGTTATTTATAACATAGCCAACATAATTCTAATGCTTCCGTAAATTCCCAATTACTGAAGATAGCAACTTAAATAAGTTTTATATGGAATTGGTTACTCCTTATATTTCTATCAGATTCATTAATACTTGTAGCGATGGTGCAACTATTGGGGAGGGAAAGGAGTAACATTGTATTTATAGTTTAAAATATTTAATTTCAAATTGAATGTGTTTGGGTTTATTCTTCAATACTATTTAACGATAATCATGGTGATTTGATAAGAAGTGACCTGAAAGCATTCCAAGAGCTTATTCACAATTTAACTGTTAGCAAATAGCAACGATCCTTCTAAAGGAGTTTGAACTAATGCTATGTTTAGCAACCTAGCTGATAAAGTAAGGGTCTATTTGGTTTATAGGAATGAAATGGATTGGATTTCACGTAGGAATTTGGATTTAGAGGGATTTGGATCGGGGAGGTTTTGGAATCCTTTTATATGTTTGGTTCGTAGGATTTGGAATGTATTCGAATTCCATTATTTATAAAAAGATTGAAAATAAGTAAATTACCTTTTTATTTAATTGATTATTAGAAAATAAATGTTTTTAACACATTTGTAAACATTATTATATTATATACAAATACTACGAAATCTCTTGAAATCGGAGCCACCCCTTTGGGAAGTCAAAATCCTATGTTTGAGGGATTTCAAAGTGTAAACACCAGATCTATTAGGTAATCATCATGTTATTCATTGATCTTTAACAAACTAGATATTTACATAAGAATTGAACATTTTCTCTCTCTAGAATGCTCTCAATTCTCTCTCTAGATCTACTACAATTAACTTTCTTACCTTTGCTTAAACACTAAGCAAACCTATTTATACTATCTAATTACAAGGCATTAAACTCTAATTACATTGACTTTCTACTAAAACTACTTTAACCTTTTATGACTTTGACTATCTTTGACTTTGCAGTTACCTTGACTTTACAAGGCTTTTACAATAAATCTTGAAAACACTTTTATGCCCTAACATTCTCCCCCTTTGGATTCAAGATTTAAAAAACATTGACAGCAGTCTTCAGCTCTTGATATTCAGAACTGTAACTCTGACAATTTAAACTTTGAAGCTCAAAATTCAAACTTTCAGCTTTGAAGAACTTTCAGTCAAACTTGAAAAGTCTTTATCTTTCTCTTTGTAAAGTCACTCTTCTTGAATATAAACTTCAACAAATTGTCATCAAGTCTTGAACACGAATTTCAGATCTTTGCAACTTTGAACTTTGTTGCTTTGAAATCTTTGCATCTTTGAAAACTTTGAAGCTTTGAACTCAAACTCTTTAAACAATCTTTAAACGATTTTCTTGAACTTTGTATCTTCATCTCTTGAACAATAACAATCTTTGAAGATCGATCTCGAAACATTTTCATCTTGTTATCTCGAGCTTCTTGGCTTTGAAAAATCTTTGACTTTATCTTGAAATTGAATCATTCAAATTATCTCCCATTTTCTTCAGTATGTTATTTCTCCCCCTTTTTGATGATTGTGAGCATCATGATTATCAAAACTCTTTTCAATTTCAGCACAGTCTTTGAATACCAAGTAACATTCTCCTCCTTTTGATATGATATAGCCGTCAATTCCAAAATATATTTATCCGAATCTTTTCAAATTCAAATAGAATGAATGTGGTAACCCTGAAACAACACATGAATTAGTTAAAATGCCTGTAAGTAGCACGAAGCCACTTAGTATAACGGATGTACTTTGGAAATAAGCTTTTTGATGTTCACTCCCACATGGCTTCCATTCAATCATCGAAAAACACAAAGAAACTTCTATGAACGTTATGACAAGAAAACATATTTCTTGTGTGTACGTGCATGTGTTAGAAATGATTGAAGCAACTTATGCTTGATCAGGCTTAAATTGTGTAAACTGTTGAGACAGCAACAAGTTTTCCACGAACTCAATGTGCTTGATCGAAGTGCGAAGGTGGGGCAAACTTCCTTCTTTTTCAATATCCAAATCTTCTGAGTGAAGATCAGATAGATTATATGTTGCGTCCCCAAGAAAAATTGAAACACTTCTTTGTTGAGAAAGAAATGAGTAGTTGGTGGGGTTAAAGCAAGAGTTGGCATGGGCTCACTGCCTATTTCAATGATGGTCACCAAAGAATGTAAACCAATCAGTAATGTGGCTGCCCGGCTCAGAAAATGGTTGGTTTGGAGTTCTCTTATTCTTTTAACTCTGTTCTCACACCCTCTTTCTGTTTTTAATCTGCTCACTTCTACCCAAACTCTCATTTACATTTTACCTCAGCATAAAGAGATTACTCAACCGGATGAGTTATCTCCCCCACTCTTTGATGTAGACCCCTCACCCCTCAATCACTAAAGGATAACTTCTTGGGTAGGAAACACTGGTTAATGTGAATCCATAGAAGTTTAATAATCTCACACTGGTCCTATGAAATTTTGTCCTAAAAATTTGTTTTGTTCAACAGTTTAGTTTGAACAAATAAGAATCTCAGCATGTGAATGACATTGTCATCAGAATGAATGAATTTGATATTCTTATGGAGCATTTGAATTTTGATTAATTCTCACAACAAGAATATAGAATGAATGAAATGAATTCGAAAGACTTGTTTGAGAATCTGACAATGTATCAATCAGATCAATATTATGAAAGATAATCATGAAGAATTAGGGTATTAAAGAATTGAAATTTGTTTATATGAACAAATATAAACAATCATTGAAATAAACGCACAATATTTTAAGCTGAAAAAAATATATGATGCTCAACAAAATGGAATACAAACGGGAGTATTACCATCGAAAAATTGTTTTATTTTGAGACATGGTAATAACAAAGTCAATGTGAAGCTGTATCGGTGTGTATGAATACTTGAAAGTACAGAAAATATAATTCGCAAGTATTAATATTTGGAAACACACGGTCAGTAGTTTGAACATTTCAGAAAACGTTTTTTCATGCTTGAAAGTCGTTCTTCTTTCAAACAATATGAGATTAAGATCAGAAGATACTTACATTCAGAAATATTTGAGCTCCCCCTCAAATCATGATAAAATGATTTAAAATCTCATAAGCTCCCCCTTAACATATGCAAAAGATCTTCATCTGAACAAAATCTGCACGAATAATAAGACTTGTGTTAGGACCATAAATGTCCTATTAAATAGAAAGCTATATAAATGTTTTATATTAATTATTAAAGCGTTGTAAAAGCCTTTATTTATGTTAATGGGCTTATTCGGTTTAATGAGCCATGAGCTTTAGCCTTTGAGCATTGATATTTAAAGTGTGTTTTAGATAGTTTTAGGTAAAGCCGTTCAGAGAGAGATTAATCACTTTTAGTTTATGCGCCTAATAGAGAGATAGGGAGAGTCGTATTCTTCATTCTAATCTTGTAACTCTCTATAATCATTCAATACAAAGATTAATCGTTTCGTTTATACATTGTTACTCAAACTGGGATCTACAACTTGGATCAAAATATCCTTAATTATTAAAACGAGTTCTGAATTACTAGGATTGAAAGTAAATTCAGAAGTCATAGTCGTTGAAGTATAAGTCCTGATCTGATATGATCAAAAGTCAAAATCATTGAAATACGAGTTCTGAACTTAATTATTCAGAAGCCAAAAATCTTGTCCCCCCCCCTTAAAAGCACAAATACTCTTCTTCAAAATTTTGCATAATTTCTCTTCTGTTTTCTAGTCATGTATTTGTTATACTTCTGGCATTCAGCACTATACATGATGAACCTGCAAGACAGATTAAGTAGATTTTGGTACGCAACGGAACTTGGGTCCTGGTTTATTAGGTGCAGTTTTATTTGAATAAATCCTATAAGTACCGTACCAATATTGAACATAATCCTTATGGACAAAATCATTAGTTCCACAATAAGATCAACAAATTTTCTTTTGTGCTAACATGATCAAATGATTTACAGAGTAAACTAAATCAGGTTTAACAAAAGACTTACCTCGAAAAACATTGTTGTTCTTGACATTTGATACGGGAACGGATGACTTTGGAACATCTTTCTCAGGAGTTGTGCCTTTTACACTCCAAACCATTTTTACCTTCTTGAAGACTTGGTTATCTTTAGGCTTAGAAGAATTATTATTTTTAGGCATAGACAAATTATTATCTTAATTATCAAACAGAGGATTATTGAATAGATTGGAAGGACAAATCTGATCTGTTGAAAAACTTTTTGTTTTTGAAGAAACATATGCGTAAAGTGAACTTGAAGTTGTTTTAAAAGAATGCACAGAATCAGTTGAGTCATCATATGGAGACTGAACAATAGTATCTGGACTAACTTGTTCAGATAACTCAACTTTAAAGTTTATGTCTTCAAGTTCTTTGACTTTGTTAAGCAAAATATTTTTCTCTTCAAAAATTAGGTCATACTTCTTTTGAAGATCAGATTGTACCATTTGCTCGTTCAAAACCTCAGTAGCTAACCCAGATAATTTCTTTGCTAGCTTAGAAATTTCAGCCTCAAATAATTTTCTTTCTTTTTCAAAAATTTCCAAACCTTTTATTAGATATATCTTTAAAAACTTCAACATTCTTCTTTTCCTTTCTCTCATTCTCCAAAGTTTGCTCCAACTCAGAAATTTTTCTAGAAAACTCAACTGACTTTTCTTCAAAAGATTTTCTTTCAGTTTCAAAAGTCTTTCTTTCTTTCTCAAAATTATCTCTTTCAATGATCAAAACTTTCTCAAAGTCATAAACTTGGTTTGAAAGTTTGATGTTTATTGTTTCACAAGAAATATTTTTTCTTTCAAGCTTCTTCTTTTCAGACTCAAGAACTTTATCTGGACAAAACTTCTCATCTCTCAAAATTTTTCTTTCAAAACAGATATTTTCCTTCAGATTATCATTCTCATCTTCCAAAGATTTTGCTTTGTCTTGAAGCTTCTCCATTTGATCCCGTAGATTTGAGTTCTCAAGTTTCAATTTGTCTCGTTTTGGTTCAAGTTCTGGTATTTCAGGCATATACATGATTGCACAATCTTTTTTTGAGAAAATCGTATTCCCATTTTTATCTGTCCTAGGCATCTTGATATGAACCTAAAAAAATCAAACACAAAAATTAGATCAAGAATATAAAAATAAGAACAGAAATATTCTCTAATAGAGTGATCGTCAAGAGAAACTTTGCTTAGAAATTGAATTATGTGCACACTCGAAAATATAAAATCAGAGAAACGCGATTAAAGTCAGAAAAATTTTCAAAAATTAAAATATGAAAAACAAATTGTAAATTTGTCTTCCAAAAATTAACGCGGAAAACTGGAACTTTAATCGGCAAACCTGTAAAATAAAAGAAAAAATATATCAGTTACGAGCAAAAGCGGGTAAAAATTGATAAAATTGACAATAAATGAAAAATTACTAAAAAATAGGGACTAAAAACGACAACTTATAAAACTAAAACGAAAAACAAGGACAAAAAGTGTAAAATAATAACACTTGAAAAAGACAAGGACTAAAAATGACAAATTCTAAAATTTAACACAAAAGAGACTAAAAACAACAAAATTCTAAACTAAAAACTCAAAGGACTAAAAATGACTAAAAATAAAAGAACAAACTTCAGGGACTAAAAATGATACAAAATAAAATCTTAAACTAGAAGGACTAAAACTGACAAAAACAAAAACTATAACTACAAGGACTAAAACTGTGATAAAAATGAAACTCAAACTATAGAGACTAAAATTGATAAAATCTAAAACCTATACTACAGGGACTGAAAATGTAATACACTGAAACTCCAACTAACAGACCTAACAGAAAAAGGACTGAATTTGTAACACATTTAATGGCACACTAGCAGAACAGTAACGGTATTGTTCATCTTCTTTGACGTCGATCTGCAGTGGATTTTCAGTTTCGTTTTCTTTGTTTTCTCTCGACCAAAAATGCTTCTTTCGGTTCCTTTATGTTTTTAGAACACCAAACAACAGTTGTTAGTCCCAGATGGCAATAACAAGTATTGTAGAAGGGGGGGTTGAATACAATACTCAAAATTTTCACAATTTTAATTCTTTTATTGAAAATCTTTCAACAAGAATTACACATAGAAAACTTAAGACTGTTGCGGAAAAGAACAGATAAACTATTCTAACAATCTTACACAAAGTATACAACAAAATAACTAAGAACACTTAGAACAAAGCTATAAAGTTTTTCAAGCAAACTGGAAATTCTTGCACTTAGAGAATTCTTCCAGTTTGCGTAGAATATCAAGAGCTCACAGTAATCTTCAAAGTCTCTCAAGATATGTGTATGTTCTGTATGGAGAGCTCTTCCTTTTATAGTGACAAGGAGTGTGCAAGCATTGAATGCTTGGGACACTTGTCATCTTCACACTTGCTGAGGATGTTGACTTCTGGAAAGTTGTGAAGTCCTTGTCACCTTTTACAAGGTACAGTCAGAAGAGCCCATGCATGAGAAAAGAGCTTTGCATGGAAATGGATAATAAGATAGAAGGTCACTTTATCCATGTAGAAAATATCTTCTCAATTTGTCTTCTTATGTCTCTCATTTTTGTCTTCTTTTGCTTCTCAAAATCTCTTTCAACAAATGCACCACCGAAGAAAGGTTGTAAGATTTCTTCCAAGACAAAATGAATTTGCTTCTCATTTTGTCTTATTATGTCTCTCACTTTTGTCTCCTTTTGCTTCTCAGATTTTCTTTCAAGAAAAGCACCACCGATGGAAACTTGGGATATGTGACACATCTTTGGAGAAAACATCTTTGAAGCTTCTTTGAGGTCCCACCGAAATGTCATTTGGGATATGTGACACATCTTTGAGATATGTGACATCATCTTTGAGATATATGACATCATCTTTGGGAAAAGCTTCTTTGAGACTTGGCCGAAATAGAGAGAAGTTTCGGTGGAGATACCACCGAAATTTTGAGAACAATTTCGGTGAACAATGACTTGTATGTTTGAGAAAAGATCTTTCACTTCCACAATGAGAGAATCTTTAATCTTGACTTTGGTTGATCTTTGACTTCACCAAACATTTGATATCTTGTACAAGCCATTACAAAGAACCATGCATCCAAAATTTCTCTAAGTATAAAATGTTTTTCAAAGTATAAAAGGAGATCATGAGGTCATCTTCAAATCTTGATGACCCAACAATCTCCCCCTATTTGATGATGACATCCATACTTAGAAAAACATGAGTAAGACAGTGAATAATGCAAGTTGACCCTTCTTTACTCTTTTGGGTTCTTTTTCACACAGTCCATTTTTTTTTTTTTTGTGTGTGTGTATGTATATATGATATTTACATATAAGAAAAAATAAAGAGGTATAGCTGTACAAATAATCGAAAGGAAAAGGAAAGAAGTATAAACAGTATAAACAGAATGAATATTACTTGCATCTTTGGAGGGGCGAGTTGAAACTTGTGTCTGGCTTGAGGATTCTTCATTTTGATCAGCAGCCTTAGGATACTTCTGCCCAACTGTTGCATCTTGGCATCTTTTCATGTTTAGCATCAGCATCCTTTGTCTTTGTTTTGCTCCCCCTCAGTTAGATCAGACGGTCTTTGTGTTTCTCCCCCTCAGTTAGATCCGCCCGGACTGAAGTGCTCCCCCTTGACCGGTCCGTTGATTTCCTCATTTTTTCAAGTTGGTCGCTGTATATGAGTACTGAGGGTTTATGTTGCTCCCCCTCAGATGAATTCTCCCCCTCAGCGGCCGACGTAGGAAAAACACCAAGAGAAAATGAAAAGATCGGCCAGAACCAAGACAATTTTTTTTTTTTTTTTACCTTTACCTTTCCACCGAAAATTGAGGAAAATCCACCGAAAATAGGCTATTTTCGGTAGGATTTTCGGTGGAAAATCGGTAGGATTTTTTTTTTTTTTTTGCTTTTCCACCGAAAATGAAGGAGAATCCACCGAAAATTGGCTATTTTCGGTAGGATTTTCGGTGGAAAATCAGTAGTAAAACTTCTAAGACATTATGGAGAAAATCTTCAAAGTGAAGAAAAGATTGGAATTTCATCTTCCAATTTGATGACCCAAAAAGATTGAGTTTGAGGATTTGGGGTGACATCTGTAGAAGAGTTTGTAGTGGGTGGATTGGTGGAGGGATTTGAGGTGGTGGATCGGTGGAGGGATTTGAGGTGGTGGATCGGTGGAGATTCGGTGTGGAATCGGTGTGGGTCGGTGTAGACTCGGTGGTGGATCGGTGTGAGGATTCCACCGAGGAGTTTGAAGGATTGTACCGAATTTAGAAGGGTTTCACCACCGAATTTGAAGGGTTCCACCGAATTTGAGGGGTACCACCGATCGAGGAGGCAAAACATATGATGGGAAGTAAAGTATGGTGGGATATGGTTTTGGTTTGGTGGTTAAGGAAAATTTCGGTGGTGAGGTTTAGAAAAGAAATGGAATTTTAAGAGATTGGAGATGGTGATGTCATGAGAATGACATCAACATGCTTATGATGTCATGAGAGTAAAGAATTCTAAGGTTTTGTCAACTTTCTCACTTGTTCACATAGATCTATCTGCCCAGCTCAAAATCTGCAATCACAAAGAATTTAATTTCCAGGTACCCATTTTGAAGGTGGGTCCTTTTGGGTTAGAAGAAAAAGAATGAAAAGAATTTATATCACTCAGAATAATTCTTTATTTCACACAGTCTTTGGCAAAATGAGAAATATCACCACAGATATAGCATTTTCTATAAAGAGAGTTCCTTTTAGAAACTTGACATTTTTCCTAACTTTTGCTCAAAGATTTTGAAGAGATAACAAAGAATGGGGGTGCATCACATAGAATTCATATTTCAAAAATTGGGAGTACATAAATCCTTTCTTTTGAATTGGACATTTTGAAACTCACAGATTTAAGAAGAAAATCGGTATGAGAAGTCATAAAGTTATTTTTGGAAAAATTTTGGAGGATTTCCTTTTAAGACAGAAACAACACCCAGAGACTAGCCAAATAAAATTTCCAAAATTTATGTTTTCAGATGTGATGGCAGAAATTATGAACACATAGCAAAAGAGTTTGAAATAAGAGAATTCATAAAAGATAGATAAAACACATAGTATGTACCTGTGAAGAGTAGAAGAAGCACTTAGCTGATACAAGAGCAGTTGAGGAGTCATTCGCTTTCAGATGTGGGTTCATCTGCCAAATCATAAGATTTAGCAGGCAGACCCTTTCCTCTTCTGACAAGTCTTTCATTTCTTTCCTTTTCTCTCTTGTATTTCTCCTTGTATCTTTCAGCCCGGTCAAAATTTGCAGAAGAGGAAGATTGGCTGAAATTTTTGGAAAATCGGTGGGAAGCACTTCTAAGTCTTTCAAGGTTTCTACTTTTACACTCAGAAGCAAAATGACCCTTTTTACCACAGTTAAAACATTCCTCATTAGATTTATCCAAAGGAGAGTGTTTGGAGAGAGAAGAGGATGAATTTCTATCAAACTTAGATTTTCCAGAAGAGAGATGAGATTTGGATTTAGAGTGCCCATCCAACATGGCCATTTCATCAGATAATTTATCAGCTGAAGTTTCCTCACATTCATCCTTAGCATCACTAAGATATGCTTCTGAATGATCATTGGGATCTTCTTGACTATTATGGTCAGAGTCAGATGGGTAGGTGATTTTTGGAAAACACTTAGTCTTTTTGGAAGAGTCACTCAGGAGAGCTAGAGAAGAGTTCTTTAAAAACCTTTGCAGTTTCGTCTGCTCATAGTTGAAAAGAGTACCATAAAGAACAGTAAGAGGCATATGATCAAGATCCTTGGTTGTCTTTATACAAGTACAGATATTTTCCCAAAAATCGGGAAGACAGTCCATAAATTTGCACAGGACTTCCTCATTGTCATACAGTCTACCTAACAGCTTTAAGTCATTAAGAAGACCGTTAAAGCGATTATAGTAGTTGGAGAGAGATTCTCCTTTCTCATAAGAAAAGAGTTCATATTTTCTAACAAAACCAATTTTTCTGCTCTTTTTAACTTCATTTGTACCTTCGTACAAAACACACAGAGTGTACCACATCTCTTTGGCAGTAGAGAGATTTACCAGAGAGTGGTACACTTCATCAGGAAGAGAGAGAGCAATGATAGTTCTAACTTTAGAATCAAGAGACACAAGTCGTTTTTCCTCATCAGTATATTTCTTAGGATTTTTAAGAATGTAACGACCAGTAGCAGCAGATTTTTCTTCATCAGACGAATCATCAGAATCATCTTTTTCCATGGTTTCTTTACCCGGCCTCTGCGTTTCATAGCGAGCCCAAACTCTGGGGATAAAGGGTCCCTCTTGGAGAATGGTTGGATATCTAGTATCCACTCCTTCCATGAACAGCATCATGCGGCTTTTCCACAAAGAGAAGTTGTTAGCATTGAACTTAGGAGGTTTTGAAATGGAGCCATTTTCAGAAAAGTTATTTTGAAAAGAGTTTTCAATAGTTGAAGAAGAGGAGGCAGCCATCGCAGATCAAGTTTATGGGATTAAACTTTCTGCTCTGATACCACTTGTTAGTCCCAGATGGCAATAACAAGTATTGTAGAAGGGGGGGTTGAATACAATACTCAAAATTTTCACAATTTTAATTCTTTTATTGAAAATCTTTCAACAAGAATTACACATAGAAAACTTAAGACTGTTGCGGAAAAGAACAGATAAACTATTCTAACAATCTTACACAAAGTATACAACAAAATAACTAAGAACACTTAGAACAAAGCTATAAAGTTTTTCAAGCAAACTGGAAATTCTTGCACTTAGAGAATTCTTCTAGTTTGCGTAGAATATTAAGAGCTCACAGTAATCTTCAAAGTCTCTCAAGATATGTGTATGTTCTGTATGGAGAGCTCTTCCTTTTATAGTGACAAGGAGTGTGCAAGCATTGAATGCTTGGGACACTTGTCATCTTCACACTTGCTGAGGATGTTGACTTCTGGAAAGTTGTGAAGTCCTTGTCACCTTTTACAAGGTACAGTCAGAAGAGCCCATGCATGAGAAAAGAGCTTTGCATGGAAATGGATAATAAGACAGAAGGTCACTTTATCCATGTAGAAAATATCTTCTCAATTTGTCTTCTTATGTCTCTCATTTTTGTCTTCTTTTGCTTCTCAAAATCTCTTTCAACAAATGCACCACCGAAGAAAGGTTGTAAGATTTCTTCCAAGACAAAATGAATTTGCTTCTCATTTTGTCTTATTATGTCTCTCACTTTTGTCTCCTTTTGCTTCTCAGATTTTCTTTCAAGAAAAGCACCACCGATGGAAACTTGGGATATGTGACACATCTTTGGAGAAAACATCTTTGAAGCTTCTTTGAGGTCCCACCGAAATGTCATTTGGGATATGTGACACATCTTTGAGATATGTGACATCATCTTTGAGATATATGACATCATCTTTGGGAAAAGCTTCTTTGAGACTTGGCCGAAATAGAGAGAAGTTTCGGTGGAGATACCACCGAAATTGTGAGAACAATTTCGGTGAACAATGACTTGTATGTTTGAGAAAAGATCTTTCACTTCCACAATGAGAGAATCTTTAATCTTGACTTTGGTTGATCTTTGACTTCACCAAACATTTGATATCGTGTACAAGCCATTACAAAGAACCATGCATCCAAAATTTCTCTAAGTATAAAATGTTTTTCAAAGTATAAAAGGAGATCATGAGGTCATCTTCAAATCTTGATGACCCAACAACAGTTATATCGATTAAAAGGAAAACATGCAACGTGAAATGATCGTGATAATTCAAAAAAAAATGTCGGCAATTCACGTTTTTTTGTCCAAACTCACTGATTTGAAGTTGATTTCCGATTCTGGAAGTTTTAATCCATTCAAAAAAACTTGATGTTCACTCCCTCAGGGCTTCATTCAATCATCGAAAAACTCAAAGGAATTTCAAACATATAACAGGTTTTAGATTTGATTTTCTTCCAAAAATCTTGTGTTTGAAAGTTGTAACAACCCAAATTTTAGTAAGTTGAAGGTTTAGTGTTTAGAATGAAAAGAATGAAAGTTAGCTAAGGGACTTGCTTGCAAATCGTGAAAGTCATAAAAAAGGGACCATATTTCTAAGTATTGTTTTCTCTTGTAGTATTTTAGAATAAATGAGAATTTGGTGGCCAAAGTGTGAAGAATGGGACTCTTGTGCTCAAGGGTGAAATAAGAAAGCTAAAATAAGATAAAACCCTACCTTCTTCATTTCTTGTGATTCATACGATTGAGAGGAGAATTGAGAGAGGAGGAGAACTCTAATTGGAGGTGTGTGAGAAAAGTTGCAGCAATTGATGGAATCATCATCTCCAAGGTATGAACCCTTATTCTTCTTCTTCTTTTTCTCTATGTTTGGCTAGGCTAGCATTGGTTTGGGGGTTTTGGTAATCCATTGTTGGTTGAGTTTTAATCCAATAAGAAAGAAGGCAAATGATTTTGGGATTGATTCCCTATGAGTTTTGATCATTTCAGTAAGGAACTTCATCTTGTTGCTTAGTAACCTCCATTTTTTTTCTATGGTTTGAGTTTTTAAGTTTTGAGGTTTAAATCCATGAATCAATAGGTGAATTGGATAGGTTTTATGTTGTTTAAGATGTTGGTTGTTGATTCTTAATGCTTTTGGTATCCATAATATCGATTTGGAATACTTAGAACCGATTTAGAGGAGTTAGGGGATGAGAAACCCTTGAGCTTTGGGGAAGAAAATCGTGCAGGGCAAACAGAAGCCCGCGTCGATCTCGGCGCCGATGGACTGGCGCCACCATTGGCGCCAAGTTCTGGCCCCTAACCCCTTTGTCCGTTTCGTTGTTCGTTCGGGTCTTGGGTCGAGGCGTCGATGGGAGAGTTGTTTTGGGGGTTTGTTAAGGATGTTTTGGGAGTATGGATAGATGGTTTAACACCATTCTTGTGGTGTCCAATTCAGGTGTTCGGTGTGAACAAATGTGGGTTTGGAGCGTGTGTCGGTGTGCTAACGCCAAGGTGAGTTCCCTAAACCCTTTTACGACGCAAAGTGATAAATGTTTTAACTGGTTATGGTTTTACCGAGCATGAAATGTTATGAACTGATTGCATGATTTTCGCGAACGTATCTGTTTTATTAAATGAAATGTTTGGCATAAAGAAATGAAAGACATGACGTATGAATATTTTAACTTACATGTTTTCATGAACGTACTTGTATGCTATGTGGTGTCGGTCTGCACTGTGGGGTCAGAGAGAGGTTCTCGGGATCTGAGGATCCCTTGGATATGTATGATAGGCCGGTAGGTTGGAATCCGTTTCCCTCCTATCCGGTAGAGGGGAGTCCGAGTGGGCTCCAAGGAGGGCGAGAAGGGAACCTAATGGAACCCTGATCGCGGAATGTTTATGTGATCCACACACAGTGCGGTACCATGAATGATGATGCATTACAGTTTATTGATAAATGTTTTCCAACTGTTTTACATGTTGTTTTCGGAGGGAATTCACTAGACCTTTTGGTCTAACCCTCGCTTTCAAAACTAAACCATTTTCAGGTAAGCGCACAATCGGTTCTTCTAGTAAGAACTAGGAAAGACGACAAGAAGAAGGACCTGGAGATTAGAGCAACTCCAGATTTTGTTTATGATGCCTATAGTTAGTACCCGGCTGTGGATTTAGAGACTTCCGCTGTCATTGTTTGCTTAGGATGTTTTAGTAATGACGTAAAGACAAGATTGAATTATGTAATTCAAATGCTTAATCTATGGTATTGCTTGATTTTGAAATTGGGACGTTACAAATGGTATCAGAGCCTTAGTTTAAGGGATTTAGGTGACCATTCGGGCCTAAACTTAAACTGTAAGATGAGGAACACAGCCGAGACATAGGATTGCCTCTAGGAACGATCACTATAAATGCGCTTAGGAATAAGGTGCCAAAGACAAACGTGTAAGGTAAGTTTGGGATTACACCTGGCCAGTGTAATTACGAACTTACAAGTACATGTGCGTGCTTACAATACCTTACTTATAGAAAATTTGTTGTGTCACGTCTAGCAAGGATTAACTATCGGTTTCTTTCAGTTTAGCGCTATGGCTGGGAGAACGTTGAGGAATAGGCCAGCAAGATCCCTGAGGGATAGACCGAGCTCCATTGCTTGGGGAAGTGTCGTGTAAGAGTCATTATGATGTGATGTATGTAGACATCGTAGAGAAGAAACGTTGTAAAGAATGTTATGAGTCGTCTAGAGGTAGCTCTTCGTGGATTCGAAGAGGATGAATGTTTGAGTTTGAGTAAGACTCCAGTTTCGGGAGAGTCCTAGTTATGGAAATCATGGG
Organism: Saussurea involucrata; assembly: GCA_033807775.1. Classification (NCBI taxonomy): domain Eukaryota; kingdom Viridiplantae; phylum Streptophyta; class Magnoliopsida; order Asterales; family Asteraceae; genus Saussurea; species Saussurea involucrata. The sequence continues at coordinate 47,899,938 of CM066317.1, read as the reverse complement.
ATAGATCAGTTGGGATGGTAAGATAGAACATTGTCAAAACCTTGAAAGTATCAATGGAGCCCTGACTTTTTAGTCGAGCTTTTCATTGGCAGGACATATGGAATAAGATACTTATAGTGAATTGAAAGCATGTAGAAGTAGAAAGTGAGGTAGTCGATCAAAGCGAAAATAGTGTGAAATGGTTGAGTAAGTGAGATGTGGAACGCATGTACATCAAGTTAGTGCTTGACCGAGAGGGCGACCCTTGGTCGTAAGTGGAGTATCAAGGATAAGCTGCGTGAGTAAAGCGGTTGACCTCGTTGAGTGAGTAGCCTTCTATTGTAAATAGAGTCTCATGCATGGCGTTCTTTTATGTAACATGAAATTTTCACGATTTAAAATAAGAATGTAAATGTCAACTTTGAACAAAATGAGTCAGCTTGTACGAGTGCACGTTTAAAGGAAAAGCGATTTCAGTACGTCGCACATTGAAATTTTGAGGTTAACGATTTGCAAAGTATTCCACACTTTTAATGATAAGTTAAATTGTTACAAAAATGGTCAAGAAAATGGTTACCTGCAATTCACTTATAACCAAAATGCTTATTGACCTTTTGATATCATACAATTGAGTGCGAGAACCGACTGGTTTACTTTGTGTCGGTAATTCTTTCAGAATTGTCTCATACGAAAAGATTTTCATGCAATATATTACTCTCGTAATAACATTGTTCGGATTGAGCAAGATTGAGGTTCACGGGAAGATGCATGCCAACGATTCTCGAATCGTTGTGCAGGGTTTTGAAGTTATAAGAGTGATGGGGTCACGGGTACCCGAGTTGTTTCTAAATGTTGTTTATTTAAAATGATAAAATGTGTAAAGGGATTTATTTACTGTATTGTCATGCATGAAGGCTATGAACCCACTAGGTCGTAGAGTATTACGTCTTAAGCTAAGGAAGAACTCCGAGACCGGAGAGGCGTTGGTCAAGTCAAGGGAGAATGTATGTAGTTTTGGTATATGTGTTTAAGGGGAGAGTTGGACCTTGGAAGAGTCGGGAATGGATTTTAGTGTCAGGTGTATGAGGGTCTGTACCTTTGCTCGGTGACTGAGAATACAGTTGCCGAGGGGCGATGGTGTCCGGAGGAAGGACTAGGAGTCATCAGGGTATTGGTTTTAGCAACTCTTTATGAGTAGTGTGTGAGGCAGGAATGAAAGGTCCACGGTGTGGGCCATGAGTTTCGAAGGGAGCTTGTAATATTGATGTTACATGAGTAAGTTTCAAAATAGGGGCGACGGATTATAAAGTTAACTATGATGTGTAGGGAGGAATAGGTCCCGTAAGGAACTCATGTTAAAGGATTGGTTAAGGAAGTAGTTAAGAGTTGTCTTTTGATTTTGGAAGTCGTCAGCTATGTAAGGGGGCTGAGGCCGAAGACTTGAACCAGGATGTTGAAAGCGAATAGAGCACTTTGTAGGGGTGTTAAGTTGGTGAGAGACTGCTGTTTTGGATAAGCATTCTGTTTACTAGGTATGGGCGGTTCGTAGAAGGATAAGGTATGTAACACGAACGAAGCGGATGTGTAGATTGTATCGTCAGCGAAGGATTGTGCCCTGTTTACGTAAGGGCTCGGATCGTAAGGAGCTAGCTAGAATGTTCGCGTTTGAGCTAATTGAGAACTCGTGAGTTATAGTTCAACAAGTTGGGAGAGAACTAAGTAGCGAGACAGACTCGATTGTAGTATACGGGAGAATATGAAGGAAAGGGTGAATTGTGTACGAATGACCATGAGAGACTTGGTCGGTAGTGTGATGATAGGAGTGGTGGATGTACGAACGAATAGTAGCTTCAATTGCCAAGATATCTGTGTCAGTCGGTGATGTAGTAAGGCGATGTTAGAAAGATGAAGGATTAGAAGGAAGTCCTTTTGGGATTTCGGGTAGAGTGTACGTTTTGCAATCCCAGTTGTTGAAGTACGTCGTTTGTAAGTTGGTGTTTATTTTGACTGTTATCGGAATGGAATGTCGGGGCAGAATGGGGTGATTGCCCAGTTGTGAGACCAAGCTTTGTGGTTATGTATGTTGTTAAGTATATTCTTGAAGGCAGAGTAAGTTTAAAGAAGATGATGAATAGATTAGTCAAGCTGTAGTATAGTAGATGAGAAATCGTTAAAGAATGAAAATTGTTCCTTATGCGTGAGGGAATGATCCTAGAAGGAAATAGTTGGAAGTTTTTGTTATGTTTAAGGAATGACATGATGATGATTGTGGGTCGGAGTGGTAGTATGATCATTAGTTGATTTGAAATGTCATGATAGAGGTATAAGCCTTTGGTTGGTTGATTAAAATTTTATAGATTTGTTAAGTAATGACGTTCATTTGTTACTACAGGATGTGTTACAATTCTTGGGGAAGTGTTATTGAGATTAACACACTGATTGTTAAAGAATTATTTAAGGTAAATCTAAGTAAGAAAGCCGGGATGACGGTATATATATATATATATCTGTCTGATTTTATGATCATGGTGGTTAATCGAAAGAATTGTGGAACCCGAGTTTCGGGGTGTTCCTGAGTTAATAGATCCGTTTGTAATAGGGAATCCAAGGGGGTGGATTATTAGAGTGAATAGGGGACGTTACTAAGAAACACACTTTAGGGTCATTGGAAGTTTAAAGAGGATGAGGGTTGTGTTAGTCAAAATGTGGTGGGATAGACGTGAAATCCTTAAAGAATGTGAATTGTTGCTTATGTGTGAAAGAAATGTATGAGAAGGTAAAAGTTGGAGATTAAAGAATGTGTAGTGACGTCGAACACTGGTCTTGTTTCAAGACGGCTTGGTTGAATGCCTTAAGATAAGATCTTGGTGCAACTGTTTGGTTATGTGAGTAATGAGAAAGCGATACCAGCATGTGGAAAGGTCGGGAGAGAGGGGCAAGTAATGTTCGGTAGGCAATGCTCCACGCTAACGTGGGGAGGTGAAGATAGCATGTCGGAATAAGTGAGTAAATTGGAAGTAGTAAACTTGTCAGTAATGCCGAAAGGTGAAGGGTTGTGTAGATGGTTATTGATAAGTGTGTGAACCGTTAGAAAGAATATTGAGAAAGGGAATTGTGTATGATTTTGTGCAGGAAGGGAGTGGATAAGACAGTTGAATGGGTTAAGTTAGTGACTTTGTGAGAAATGTTTAAACGATTTGGTCGTGCAGTGTTTAAGCTAGTGAGAATAATATGGCGTGACCATGGTTACTCCTCCCAGTGGAGTGAGGATAACCGGAGTTATGTTTCTTATGACTGAATGAACGTGGCAATCAGCGAGGAATTGATGTGTTTCAGGATAAGTTTAATTTGAGTAAGTGAACACTTCAACGATGGGTTTAGAGGTTCCTACTCTTAGTTACGTATAAGGATGGGGTGGTGAAGTAGTGAGAATGTGAGAGAAGTTTGACGAACTGTGGTCTAGGTAGTCCGAGAGAAGGGAAATGTTATTTGCATAGATGTTGATGAAGGAACTCCGGGTTGTGAGTTGTCGGGATGTACAGGGGTGGCCTTGTGCCAAGCTGTCAAGTGTGTGATTGGTTCTTAGTAAATGAATCTCGTGTTGTAACGGGGGATTCTGCCAAGTTCCTCCTTATAGGAAGTAAATGTGCATGAGAAGCCGTACTTAATCTTCTATCGTTAAGACCGAGCGAATAGGGACAATAGCCTACGAGTTAGAGGACCGTAAGAAATGAAGGGAGTCTACCCAATGCTCCATGTTTCGAATTTATTGAGTGGTTGACTAGGTCAGGAGTGGCATTACCTTGGGGAAGCGTCAGTTTGGGTGTGGGCAAGATACCCGCATCTTTTCCATTTAGGAATTCCGGGGACGGAATTCTTTTAAGGGGGGAGTGTTGTAACAACCCAAATTTTAGTAAGTTGAAGGTTTAGTGTTTAGAATGAAAAGAATGAAAGTTAGCTAAGGGACTTGCTTGCAAATCATGAAAGTCATAAAAAAGGGACCATATTTCTAAGTATTGTTTTCTCTTGTAGTATTTTAGAATAAATGAGAATTTGGTGGCCAAAGTGTGAAGAATGGGACTCTTGTGCTCAAGGGTGAAATAAGAAAGCTAAAATAAGATAAAACCCTACCTTCTTCATTTCTTGTGATTCATACGATTGAGAGGAGAATTGAGAGAGGAGGAGAACTCTAATTGGAGGTGTGTGAGAAAAGTTGCAGCAATTGATGGAATCATCATCTCCAAGGTATGAACCCTTATTCTTCTTCTTCTTTTTCTCTATGTTTGGCTAGGCTAGCATTGGTTTGGGGGTTTTGGTAATCCATTGTTGGTTGAGTTTTAATCCAATAAGAAAGAAGGCAAATGATTTTGGGATTGATTCCCTATGAGTTTTGATCATTTCAGTAAGGAACTTCATCTTGTTGCTTAGTAACCTCCATTTTTTCTATGGTTTGAGTTTTTAAGTTTTGAGGTTTAAATCCATGAATCAATAGGTGAATTGGATGGGTTTTATGTTGTTTAAGATGTTGGTTGTTGATTCTTAATGCTTTTGGTATCCATAATATCGATTTGGAATACTTAGAACCGATTTAGAGGAGTTAGGGGATGAGAAACCCTTGAGCTTTGGGGAAGAAAATCGTGCAGGGCAAACAGAAGCTCGCACCGATCTCGGCGCCGATGGACTGGCGCCACCATTGGCGCCAAGTTCTGGCCCCCAACCCCTTTGTCCGTTTCGTTGTTCGTTCGGGTCTTGGGTCGAGGCGTCGATGGGAGAGTTGTTTTGGGGGTTTGTTAAGGATGTTTTGGGAGTATGGATAGATGGTTTAACACCATTCTTGTGGTGTCCAATTCAGGTGTTCGGTTTGAACAAATGTGGGTTCGGAGCGTATGTCGATGTGCTAACGCCAAGGTGAGTTCCCTAAACCCTTTTACGACGCAAAGTGATAAATGTTTTAACTGATTATGGTTTTACCGAGCATGAAATGTTATGAACTGATTGCATGATTTTCACGAACGTATCTGTTTTATTAAATGAAATGTTTGGCATGAAGAAATGAAAGACATGACGTATGAATATTTTAACTTACATGTTTTCATGAACGTACTTGTATGCTATGCGGTGTCGGTCTGCACTGTGGGGTCAGAGAGAGGTTCTCGGGATCTGAGGATCCCTTGGATATGTATGACAGGCCGGTAGGTTGGAATTCGTTTCCCTCCTATCCGGTAGAGGGGAGTCCGAGTGGGCTCCAAGGAGGGCGAGAAGGGAACCTAATGGAACCCTGATCGCGGAATGTTTATGTGATCCACACACAGTGCGGTACCATGAATGATGATGCATTACAGTTTATTGATAAATGTTTTCCAACTGTTTTACATGTTGTTTTCAGAGGGAATTAACTAGACCTTTTGGTCTAACCCTCGCTTTCAAAACTAAACTATTTTCAGGTAAGCGCACAATCGGTTCTTCTAGTAAGAACTAGGAAAGACGACAAGAAGAAGGGCTTGGAGATTAGAGCAACTCCAGATTTTGTTTATGATGCCTATAGTTAGTACCCGGCTGTGGATTTAGAGACTTCCACTGTAATTGTTTGCTTAGGATGTTTTAGTAATGATGTAAAGACAAGATTGAATTATGTAATTCAAATGCTTAATCTATGGTATTTCTTGATTTTGAAATTGGGACGTTACAAAAGTTTTGGAATTCGACAGCTTAATGTTTTTGCTCTTTGAAAAGAATGGTGATCGATCTTGATACTTGAGTGTATCTTGATCGTGTTAGAATCCTCAGATCAGTTCATACAAGTTTTTTTGAATGGATTACAGCTTCCAGAATCGAAAATCAACTTGCGCGAGAACACCTCCGCCACACTGGTCGAGTTAGATCATGCAAACCGCCCTTTGCACCTTAGCCAGGTCCCTCCAGGCACAATTGTCGGTGGCGGGTAATTGATCCCACACTTGAACCCAGTTGGGCACCAGTTCACATATTGTTCTCTTGGTCTTGACATTGCAGTCAGATTACAAACTTTATGTTTTCTTGAATACAATTTTATGCCCCAACACAAAGAAATCCTAGGATTTCAAATCCAGACAATCCTACAAACCAAACACGTTTGAAATCCAAATCCCCAAATCCATTCCTGCAAACCAAATGGACCCTAACAGATAAATGGGTAACAGTTGGTAAAGCCTAAATAACAATATAAAATGACATGAAAGTACATATTGAAAAATTACTCTATTATAACATAAGGGGGCGTAATTGAAAGTAAAAACTGCCCCTAAGCATTTTGAGAAGCCACCTGAAGTAGTTTTTCAAAAAGCTAGTTTATGATTTACCAAACATAATATTCTCAATAAGCTCAAAATGACATTCTCAATAAGCTCAAAAGAAAAATGCAGGAACTATATCTCCTTTATGCAATTGGTTTTTATTTTCAGTTCCTCTACAAGGTTCCAATTATGGGTCAAGTCATGCACTCAGCTCTCTACAAATGTGGAGCCAGAAATGTTTTCAAACAGGGCAACAAATCATTAACGCAATATACGATTTTATTAAAAATGATATATAAAGGGGCTTTTGCAACATCCAAGTCATTTTTTTTTCTTTTATGGTTTAGTTCATCATTCATGTGGTTGTTTCCCCTGGGCACTTGGGCAGTAGGATCTCATTTCTCTGTTATTGTCATTATTTTACTGGATTCTTTATCTTCAACCTTAAGGTTGAAGGTTGGTTCAATCAATATAATATATTCACTTTTTTAATACAAATAATTAAGAAAGAAATTTTGCTATTTTTCCTCTACTAAATTAGCTAAATATAACTTACTGTTGGAAGCTCAATGCCCTCTTTTACAGTTCAGAACTTATTGGTTCTCCCGCAACAAATCAAGAAAGTTTGATAGAGTTTCTAAATCATTCCCCGCGCGTCTCTCATGCAGCCAGTCTTCCTGCAGCCTAATGTTAACATCCCTACAATACGAAATTGAAAGCATTAAAAGCCATAATTGCTGCTAAAAAATAATAGTTTTCTAGATGAAATATCTTCGTGTTTTACTTTTTCCCAACGCTAGCCGGGTTGCTAGTAGAGCCCAACTTTCCGGGGTTCAAATCTCACCAAAGGTTTTTTGGTTTTTATGAACGTCCTGGTAACCATTCACTCTAGACGGTATGCAAAAAAATGCAAAAAAATGCAAAAAAATGAAAAAAAAATGAAGAACATCCCGGTAACCATTCATCCGGACGATAAGCACAATTGCATATGATATATTGAAGTTGTTTTTTGGTTTTTATGCACGCGTGCATGTAATGCACATGTGCATACCGTCCGGATGAACAGTAGTTACCAGGGTGTTCCTCAGTTTTCCATTTTTTGTGGTTTTCCACGGAACCTGATCCTATATATATAGGGGTGGGTTCAAACGAGAACGCTAACTATTTAAGAAAACACGAGAACGGCCATTAATGTACAAAATCATACATGATTCATATACAAAATCATATATGATTCCTGCGACTTTGCTCCGCAATTTAAGTTGCGGCCAAAGTCGCCCGCGTCCATTTTTTTTGCCATTTTGCTCATGATTTGTTGTTCTCATGTTTTATTAAATAGTTAGTGTTCTCGTTTGAACCTTCCTCTCTCTATATCTATAGGGTTGGATTCGAGTGAGATGGGAAATTATGATGAGAAGCGTAAGAAGGGATTTGGACCCTTGCATCAATCCTAATTGAAGATTAACACTAATGAGATGCACCGAGATGCACCGAGATGCACCGGATCAATTCCCGTGAGAAGCGGAATTCATGGGTGGGGGTGAGATTAAAGGTGATCAAGGGTACAGATCCCTTCTTATGCTTCTCACCTTAACTTTCTCTCTCTCTCTCTCTCTATATATATATATATATAGTGTGTGTGTGTGTGTGTCAACACATGAAACCTTACCTCCTCAAAGAAAGAACCTCATAATTCCTTCGAAAGTAGCTTGCATGGTTTGTAAGAGCATCTTGCACATAAGGTTTGCCAACAGTTCTCACAGCTGCAGCAGTAAGTAGATTCTCTAACGAACCATGCTTCTTTAAAAGCTTCAGAGCAGTCTTCATCCCAAAACCAGGTACCAAATGCTGAATTCCAGGTACACCATCTGCTTCATCACCCACAATGCATCCTGCATACACCACCAGCTTTTACAAGTTTAAAACATATATAAAAGGAGTTCATCAACCATAACAGTAAGGCGTTGTTTGTTTTTTAGAAAAAAAACTCTTATTACATTCGTTAAGAGGTAGGGTCATTCAGACTGTTTGTTTTTTCCCAAATTTTCAGAGCCACTTATGTCTTATCGTCCTCTTATCTGGTAAGAGGTAAACCAACCTCTTACTTGCCGCTTATTGTTTTCAATGAATTAACCTTCATAGATCATTTCTCTAGATCGATTCACTTGGATTATAATAAACCTCAATTTACTATAAGTAGGTGACTTTCAAATTTAAATTTATATATATCATTATCAATTAAACGTATTCGTTAAATGAATGCTAATTTTATAATTTAGATGTAAATTTCGTAATGATGGTGCATAAATAGGTGAAATTGTATAAATTTATATATATAAATTCAACACTACAATATTCTAGTGGGTCAAATACATAATTTAAACAAATTCGGACATTCGTCAGTTTACAAAAAACAGTCTTATTGATTCAGATGGTAGACTTCAGCACCGCCTCTTATCACTCAGAAGGGAAATAAGACTTCAGACTTCAGAACCTCTTAAAAAACAAACACCACCTAAATATTCTCCTTGGTGGACATAAACTAAAACAATAAGTGGTTGAGAAAACAATATATTGCTGGAATTAACATTTTCGCAAAAATTATATCAAAATACTGCACTTTCATGATGTTAAATGTGGCAGAAATATTTACGAGAAGTTGTACGCTTACTGAGACTTAAATCAGAGAGTGGATGACACTTGTATTGAGCTATGTAGTGGTCCAAGGTATAAAAAGACCATCTTCTTAATTCTGGAAGAGGCATAACTAACTGCACATCTTCACATATCAATTGCTTGAAATCTTTATCAGGAGAAGCAATAACAACTCCATATCCCTTTTCTACAACTTGTTCAACCAGCGTAGCAACAACATCATCTGCTTCATGACCTCGAATTTTCACAACCTGCAACCATATCCTTCCTGATTAAACATGAATCTAAATAATATTTCTTCAAATATACAAAAGAGATAACTTCAAATAATATTTCTTAAAATATATATAAAAGTTGATGAAATGATTTCGCTGGTATTACAAAGGTTTACTGACCGGCACATTACATTTGGTAAGAGTATCTGAAATGAGTTGATGTGATCTGCTTATTGGAACATTTGTTGACACTCGGGAACTAGATACCCATGGGGAGAATTTTCTTCTGTGTGCTTTATATGAAGCCAACATTTGTCTTCTATACTCATGAGCTCCTTCTCCATCAATAACCTGCAAATTTAATTGTGCTCAAAAGGTGAAATATAATTAAAGAGGGAGGTTTAGTGGAAAACCTCAAAAAATGGAAAACTAAAGAACACCTTGGTAGCCCTTCATCTAGACGGTATGCACTTGTGCATACAAGTAAATTAAGTTGTTTTTTGGTTTTTATGCATGTGTGCATTATGCATTTGTGCAAATGCACATGTGCATGTTACAAATTACTTGTATGCACAAGTGCATACCGTCCAGATGAAGGGCTACCAGGGTGTTCCTTGGTTTTCCGTTTTTTTTGAGGTTTTCCCGTGAACCTGATCCTATCCTATAATTAAATATATCTATTTGTTAATATTATTTTATTTACTCGTATGGAAGACCCTCTGTACCGGACACATCTTACTTATTATTATTTATTCCTTTAAGAGGCAACCTCAGAATCCCTAAGAGGTGAATCTTGTTTGACAAAAAAAAAGTTTGTCTCTTAATGGTTCTAAAACCCTCTTAATGATTTTGTATCTTGGGCCTCCCTTAACCATTCAGCGCCCTAATTTCATTCTGAACAATTACCAAACAACCATATTTCATTTTGCACTATATCATAAGAGCCTCTTAATCATTCTGACCACTTAATCATTCTGCACACCAAATCATTAAGCAACTGCCAAACAGCCCCTGAAGATGCTTAATCAGATCCCCCTGATATTAGTGCATCTATCATGAAGAAGTACTCAAATCCAATTGTTATGAAGACCAATCATCAGGAAGATGGGGGATAAATGATAGGCAATGGCCAAAAATTCATAATGATGCATAATCTCTTATTTGATACACATTGATATAATATTTACTGCAGCCTAGCAATAGATTGAATATTCCATCCCACCATATTCTCCTTAAGTTCCATGATTACAGCTACTTGAGTATTTTACTTCAAACCTAGCACTTTAAAGCTACAAATTTGGTATAATCTTAATTATTAATCCACAACCAACATAATTCAACTTTGTACAGCTTGTAAATGTAGATAGAAAAACCCTCTCAAATACCTTAAAGATCCTAAATAAATCTGTACTTGAAAAATAACCCATTTGAGTGTAGCTCTCATTGAGAAAAAACCATTTAAAACAACCTTTAAAAAAAAGTGCTTATCAACTTATGGTGACAAAAATGAACTTTATAACAAGTGTTTGGATTAGCTTATTGTGGTACCAAAACCAGATAAACTAGTAAGTTGTTATTTAGGGGTATTTGGGATTGTTTATACATGTAAACTAACCAAAAAAGTCATAAATTGTTTCAAATAAGCAACTTTTATCAGCAGCGACAAAAAGTCATAAGCAATTTATATTTTTCTAAATCCAAACACTAGAAATAACTTTATACAAAATAAAATAAGCAATCCCAAACACCTTATTAAGCCTAAAATTTTGCATAGAAACGTTAAGATAGAGTAAACTCAGGGACTTACTGCAATGACAGGGTCTGTAAGGCTGACTTGGGAGAAGAAAAGGGAAATCCAGTGAGCAAAAGAGTGTAAACTTGGGGTGCTACCATCATAACAAATTGGGTTCACATCCAAAAAGAAAACCCTTTTCTTCTTCTTCGTCTTCTTCATGATACTATCATCATTATAATTATCATTATCATTATCATCATCTGGCTTTACTTCGCTGTTTCGGTCATGCTTTTGCAACAACAGCCCACCAGGTGTTCGACCTTTTGCGCGTGAAGAAGAATAAACGATAAAGGCAGCACTCGGTTTAGTTCCACGCTTCGTGCACCAGAAAGAAGGAGGTGAGCGAAGAGTAGTCGGATTATAAGCACACATACCCATACCCATACCCATACCCATAACAGTACTAACTTCAAGGAAGTCCACCATCATCACATTCACCCTCTCGACCAGCGAATTTCTGCAGCGTGTTTTTGGGGTGTTTTCATGTACCGATTACTGTGTCTGTTTGGGGTTTGTATCGGGAGGTTTTACATTTCCTTGAGGTTTTTGATAATGACGACTGTTTTCTGGATGAGGTATTTTAATTCTTTTTTTTTAAGAAGAAAAGCTTGCATTAATTAATGATTAGTGGAAGTACACAGAGAGTTCATGGAATCAACAAGAAAATTCGGTAAATTAAACAGAGTAGTCGGACAAGGAAAGAACCGGACTCTCTTATCTAGAACATGAGCAACCCCGTTAGCTTGTCTCCAAATAAACTTGATCGAGAACGAGTCGTTGTGGAGGAGGATGGATCGACACCGAGAGATGATCTCTCCAAATTCCTAGTCGTCATCATGATCAGAGTAGATGGCATCGACTACTTGTTTCGCGTTCGTTTTGAAAATTACCCGTTGAAGCCGAAGATCGGTAGTCCATCGCAAAGCATCGACGAGAGCCAAGGCTTCACATTCCTTCACTAAAGGAATATCGAATCTGCTCATCGAGCGAGCAGCAATGAAAGTTCCTCGGTCATCTCTAAGGATCGAGCCAAACCCGGATCGGTGAATATCGTTAAAAACGCCGACGTCTATATTGCATTTCACAAAACCATTCGGAGGCTTATGCCACAACTAGCATCGGTCGGTTGGGGTTTCGTTTCCAATTTGCGTACGAAGAGCATTTGCCGTTTGCCACTCGTTAAGCACCTCCACGGCCCGCAGAATAACGCCGCTAGTCGGTTTCAAGTAGTTGTTCCACAAGGCTTCATTCCTATGGTTCCATATACTCCAAAGCAACATCAAAAAAAGTATTTAAAGACGGATTTGGACACTCATTGATGATGTCGAAAAAGTAACTAATAAAGTCGTCGAAGAGGTTCGCCTTAGGATCAATGAAATCCCAAAGATCGGCATCCACCCAAACCTTTTTGGTGACCGGCAATCGATGAACAAGTGCCAATTGTTTTCCGGGTTGGTGCCACAAAGGACACAAAGGCACGAGGTACTAACTCCACGTTTTTGAAGGTTCACTCGGTGCGGGAGGACATCTCTACCCATTCTCCAAACAAAATTCCGCACCTTACACGGAATGTTAGCCTTCCACACTTTGGCCCATTTACCTTCAACAAAGTGGTGGGAATTTGGTACAACTTTATCCATCATTAAGCGATACCCACTTTTGACCGTACATGCTCCATTTGGATTTCAATGCCAAATCAACTTGTCGGGGCCATTTCTCACTCTAGAAGGAAGATTAAGGATCTCCATGCGATCGCGGATGGAAAAGTCACGGAGGATGCGGTCATGATCTCACTCAAGGGAGTTAGGCAAAAAAAAGGTCGCACACTCGTTGGTCACCCCCGTTATAAGGAGCCAACCTTTCCACCCTACAGTTGCGGTCATCCCGAAGCCAAGGATCTTTCCAAACATAGATAGACGTTCTGGAGCCCACTTTCCATCTATACCATTTCTTTAGCATGATATGGGAATTCCATATACTTCTCCAAATGAAGCTAGGGGCGTGACCCAAACGAGCTTCAAGAAAGTCCCTCTTCGGGTAATATTTGCCTTTGAAGACTCTACCAACCAAAGTATCTGGGTTGGATAGGAACCGCCAACCTTGCTTTCCCAACAATGCTAAATTAAAGGTCACGAAATCACGAAAGTCGAGACCCCCAAATTTCTGTGGGGCATACAACTTGTCCCAAGTGAGCCAGTTTATAGCCCGGGAGCCATCACGCTTGGAACTCCACCAAAAGAAATTTAACAACCGTTGAAGATCCTCTAACAAGGTGCTGGGGAGCATGAAGACACTCATAAAATACAGCGGAATGGCCTGGGCGGCGGCTTTTATGAGGATTAGTTGCCCCGCTTTTTAGATCGGTTTTTGTCGCCATTTAGAAAGTCTTTGCCAAACTTTGTCCTTGATGTGTCTAAAGATGGATCTCTTGTTCCTGCCAATCATGGAGGGAAGCCCCAAGTACTTGTCCGTATTGAAAGGTCTGGAGACCCCAAGAACATGGTGTATCGCCTCTTTGAAATCCGGGGCAAGGTTGTTACTACACATGATGCCTGACTTGTCGAAGTTGATCGCTTGCCCGTAAGCTCTATCAAAGGTAGCAAGAATATGTTTAAGAGTCCTTCTTTCATTAATATTAGCTTTACAAAAAAGAAAGGCATCATCAGCAAAACGAAGGTGGGAGATTGCCGGTGCGTTCCTAGTAACGCGACACCCATGGAGTCGGCCCCCTAGAAGCGGCATCCTCGATGAGGATAGAAAGGCCCTCCATGCATATAATAAACAAATACGGCGAAAGTGGGTCTCCTTGCCGGAGTCCACGCTTGGGTAAAATAGATCCCTTGATCTCGTTATTTACCCGAACAAAGTATCTAACCAGGTTCACACACACCATAACCATATCCACCCATTGAGTCGAGAAACCCATTTATCGTAATGAGCCGGATATAATCCCAATCAAGTCTATCGTAAGCTTTGCTAATGTAAATCTTGAGAGCCACGTTTCCCCATTTTTTCGAGTATTCAGCTTCATGCTATGTAGGAGCTCGAAGGCTAGAAGGACATTATCCGTAATAAGTATTCCTTTAATGAAGGCCGATTGGTTCTCCAAAACCACCTTTGGGAGGAATTTTTTAAGCCGGTTCGCGAGGACTTTTGTAATAATTTTAAGCACAACATTGCAAAGCGCTATGGGTCGAAGATCTTTCATCATGAGCGACTCCTCACATTTTGGGATAAGGGTAATGATCGAGTCATTAACACCAATGGGTAGACATCGGTTATGGAGCTAAGTTACACCCTCCGTGAAAATCGTATCCCCGAGCGTTGGCCAAAATTGTTGGAAGAACCGAGGGTCGAAATCATCGGGGGTCGGGGCTTTGTCGCGGTATATCTGAAAAAGAGCATCTTTGAATTCCTCTTTAGTGAAAGGCGCCGTTAGGAGGTTGTTATCAATAGTAGTGACCCTTACCCGGACTTTGTCGACCACATCCATCGTCGAGCCATTGCTTGTGTAATAAAGGATGTTAAAGTAATCTGTCGCGATAGTACGTAACCCATTCTCTCCATAACCCACTCACCATCGTTATTTTTTAGCCGCCGAATGAAGTTCCTTTTGCGTCTACCATTAGCATAAGTGTGAAAGAGATTGGTATTGGAGTCACCATCCTTAAGCCAAAAAAACTTTAGCGCGTTGTTTCCAATGTTCTTCTTCTTTTAAAAGAAGAGAAATCATTTTAATCTTTATATCTTCGTAATCGTTAGCATTATCGAGCGACGAGTGTTCCCGAAGGTATGTGAGTTTACATCGGCAATCCTTTAGTTCCTTTTGCTCGGCGGCATTGAGGTTGCGTCCCCAACTATTAAGCCTTTCGGCAACCAAATAAAGTCTATCCGGTAGGATACGGCATGAAGAGCAAACCCAACTATCCAAAACAGTCTCAACTAAGGAAGCTTCATGGAACAACTTGTTTTTTAACCGAAATGTTTTATTGGTAAGGTAGGGAGCAGTAGCAACATTCTCGGTATGCAGCAAGATCGGGAAGTGATCCGATATCGGGCTTATCAGGTTTTCGACCCAAGAGTTTGGGAAAAGATTAACTTAAGAGTAAGAGCGTACCACACGATTAAGATGTTCCAAGACCTCGTTAGGTTTCCCTTTGTGTCTGCACCAAGTAAACGGGAATTCATGCATGGGTATGTCAAGGAGATTACAATCAGAGAGCGCTTCTCTAAAACCATGAATACACCAATAGGGGTGGTCGAGAAGGCCTCACTTTTCTTGTTGAGAAGTAAGGTCATTAAAGTCTCCAATAACTACCCACGGATTGTTCGAATGGGTTGCTAGGGATCATAGAAGGTTCCACGAATCTCTACGTCTCCCTCTTTCCAGAAACCCATAAAAACCTGCGACTCGCCAAGTACCGTTAATGCAATCGATAATTTCTAAATCTATGAAATTCTGCGAATACGACACAAGAGAACATTGGACTTTTCTATTCCAAAGAACACAAAGGCCGCCACTACGACCATTACCACCGACAGCAATACAATGATCAAAGCCCAAAATGTTTTTAATAACATCAATTTTGGATTGTGCGACAAGCGTTTCAAATAAGAAAATAACATCTAGTTGAGAAGCTCTAGCAAGCTCCTTTAGAACTGGAACCGTACGGGGGTTGCCAAGGCCCCGACAGTTCCACGCCATGAGGTTCATTGGTCTAGGCAGGCCCGTAAAATGGGTCCCGTCTCTGGTTCGTTTTGGTACGAGTGCATGGTCGTCGTGGTTGACTCTTCGGCTTGACTTTCGGTCCCAACAAAGTCGATCACATCCGCTCTTAACTTCTTCCCATTTGCCTTTCTATACTTATCCTTGATGGAGATTTGTTTCCGATTGAGGGCAGTATCGGTGTGTTTTGACATCCCTAGGTCGAACATTGGGGGGGGGGGGGGGGTTCGGACGTATGCATGGTATGAGTGTTAGTAGTAGTAGGCTTTGCATCGGAATGGATTTCGGCTTGACTTTCGGACGTATGCATGGCATGGGGATCCATGGGTCGATCCATGTTTCTTGCATGTGGAGGTTTTTTTAAAAAAGATGGTGAAGTGAGTGGTGGGGTCCCACCGAAATGTTTAGCTAGGGATTGGGTGGGTGGAGAAGTACACATAGCCTTTTGAGGGTGTAAAGAAAGGTCAAACTCAGTATGGGGAGCCTCAACTCTAGGCACCATTTTGGGGGAGGGATTTTGTTAGCTCCAATCTTTATGATAAATAGAAGTATTGGAAAAATAGACTAAGTATCGACACCAACAGAAGCTCTGCCGAGTAGCCGAGTAATCGAGAAGACAGAAGTCTCCGACAGAGGCTCTGCCGGGTTAGCCAAGAAGACCGAAGTGAAGAAGCAACAGAAGACTCTTCTAAGCGGACAAGGCCACAGAGCTTCTGTCATACTTGACAGAGCCTCTGTGGTAAAAAGAAGATCTACGCAAAAGATCTATACAAGGACAATCGTACTTCACACGATTTCTGCCATTCGAAGGTTCTGAAGATCACTCGTACAAAGGCGTGACCTGACAACTCCACGTGTCAAACTCTGATATGTTTCAGTCTAAAGCAGAATACGGAGCATTTAATGAACGTTGTATCTGCAACAGTTCCAGAATAGTGTTTTGTACCTTCCAGCAACTGTTCCAAGCAGTGTCTTTTTTACCTACCATCCTTAGTATCTAGATCTTGTCCTCTTTATAAGTAGTATAAATAGAAGGTTCATGTGAGCTCTTCTATTAAGCTTTTAACATAACACACACCTTTAGAGCAGTTTCTTGTCAAACCTTTCGGTGTTCTTGGTGTTCTTATTATATCAAATACAGTGAATCATTGAGCTATTTATCTGTGTTATTTACACTTCATATATTTGATATTGTGTGTTATTCTACCTCATTATATCTGTTAGTTCGTTAAAACGCTTCCGCATTATATGTTGTTTGAACTAATTAAATAGAATCATCATTGTTAAGCAAAACAGGAACCAACAATTGGTATCAGAGCCTGCCTTGATTTTCTATATCAAGTGATCCACTCTTGCAATGATTTTTGGTAGAAACTTGGACTTATATTAACCTGTTCTTCATTACTTCTGTTTTTCTGCCACTCTCGACCTGTTCGACTTTGGTATACTTACAAAACCTGTTACTACGGTTAAATCTCCATTTTAGTACACTGCTCAAAGCTTTTAAGCTTAAAAACACTATTCTTACCAACTTCATCTTCAAAAAGCTTACCCTTTGTGGCTCTGTCATCTTCAGAAAGCTTACCCTATTTTCTGGAATTATCACTCTCTCAAAATGACAAATTCAAACAACTTCTTCATCGCTGGTTCCTTAACCAAGCCACCCACACTACTCAGAGATGAGTACCCTCAGTGGAAGATACAAATGATTCACTTCTTCGAGGGTACTGACAAAGAACTCATGCACTTTATCAACAATCCTCCTTTCGTTCCCATGGTCATAGTACCACGTATTCCTGCCACAGGTGACACTCCTGAGGTTCCTGCATACGAGAAACCAAAGACCAAGGATAAGTGGTCCGAACCTGATTGGGCAAGATATGAGGTTGCTCAGAAAACAAAGAGACTTCTGATAATGGCCATACCCAATGACCTTTTCCAATCCCTAGATGCATGTGAGTCTGCATACGATCTGTGGAAGGAACTGGAAAAACAACTGGAGGGTGGGGCCAAAACTCAGAAGAACCGCAGATCCCAATGCATAAATGAATACTATGCATTCAAAGCTTTGTCGACCGAATCTCTGCAGATGACATATGATCGATTTAACTCTCTAATCAACAAGTGCAAGAAGTTCGGGATTCACATAACTTCTGAAGAGAACAACGTCATGTTCCTAAAGAGCCTAAATGAAGAATGGCTCCAGTTGTCCATGTCTCTGCAAACAAATCAGGACTTAGACTCCTGGACTCTGTCAGATCTCTATGGAACATTGGCAGCCCAAGAGCCTCAAATCGCACAAGCAAAAGCACAAATCAGTGCACTACTTGCTCTGGTCGGTAAGACCACAGAAGCTAGAGAGAAGCCAAAGGAGAAAGCTGCAGAGGTAAAGAAGGAGAAGAAAAAGAAAATCTTGATCGTTGATAGTGAAGATGAGGAGGTGGTGGAAGAAGAAGAGACATCAATGGCCTCTATTGCTAAATCGTTAGCCCTTTTGACAAGGGAATTCAGCAGAGGTTACCAGAAGAAGTCTGGTAATGAACGCTATGGAAGAGATGATTGAGGAAGAGAAGGGTCAAATGAAAGGAACGACAGAGGTAGCGACCAACAGAGGTCGACTGACAGAGGTGGTGACCGACAGAGGTCAGACGATAAAGTTGGCAACACTCCACAGAACCAAGTATGTTACAACTGTGGTAAGCTAGGCCACTACGCCAATGAATGTAGAACTGAAAGAGGTGGTGACCGACAGAGGTCGGACGACAGAGCTGGCAACGGTTCCCAGAACCAAGGATGTTTTAACTGTGGCAAGTCAGGTCATTATGCCGCTGACTGTAGGAGCAAATCCAACCGCCCACAGAGGGACTCTGCTTAGTACAAAAAGAAAGCGGAGTTTTATGCTCAGAAGTCAGTAATGGTGAATCAGGAGAACTGGCTGTCAGACGAATCATCTGATGAAGGCGGCAAAAACGCCTTGTTCTGTGGAATGGCAGAGGTCAGCTCATCCGACTCCGATAGTGAGGTATCCACTTCTGACTCTAACTCTAGTCAAGCAGAAGCTGATTTGCTCAAACTAAACATTGAATACATGGAACTTAAAAAGACATGCGAAAGTATTCAAAAGAAGCTTACCTTCTTTGAGAGAGAAGCTAGACTTCTCACTCAAGAAAAGGCCAAAATCTTTCAAGAAAAGGAAGAAATTGAAACAAATTGGAACAAACACCTAAATCCTTTGAAAGAAAAGATTTCTGAACTTAACTCTGCATTAAAAACAAAATCTAAAAAACTAGTGGACGTTGAGACCGACAAAATGAACATTCTAGCTCTTAAACATTATTTTCAAAAGGAAAGAGAAGTCCTCTGTCAAGATTTACTCAGAATGATATCTTTTAATTAAGAAATACCAAGATGCCCAGAAGGTGTACGAGAAAATTAACACACAAATAGGGAGACGGGGAATTGGCTTCTGTGATATAGATCCATACCCCGGAAACAAAAGAAACAAATCTCCGTCATCTCTATTTCTCACTGGAAGTACAAGAAAACCTGGTTTTCCAAACCTACTCTCTGTTAGCAAAAGGCGAAAAGTCTTTGGGGAACCTCACATAAGGAAACCTCTGAAGATGACAAATGTGTGGTTTGAAAACACAGATTTGTCACCTTCAATCTCTGTTACTTTTACTTTCATCATGTAATCAAATGTAAGTGTCTATGGCACATCTTTTATGAAAGAAAAATATCAACAGAGGTGAAATACCTCCTGTCGTGTTCTTAGTCTACAAAACCTTGCATGTTTCAAATTTTTATTTTTCAATACTTAGGGGGAGATTGTTAGCTCCAATCTTTATGATAAATAGAAGTATTGGAAAAATAGACTAAGTATCGACACCAACAGAAGCTCTGTCGAGTAGCCGAGTAACCGAGAAGACAGAAGTCTCCAACACAGGCTCTGCCGGGTTAGCCAAGAAGACCGAAGTGAAGAAGCAACAGAAGACTCTTCTAAGCGGACAAGGCCACAGAGCTTCTGTCATACTTGACAGAGCCTCTGTGGTAAAAAGAAGATCTACGCAAAAGATCTATACAAGGAATATCGTACTTCACACGATTTCTGCCATTCGAAGGTTCTGAAGATCACTCGTACAAAGGCGTGACCTGACAACTCCACGTGATAGGTTTCAGCCTAAAGCAGAATACGGAGCATTTAATAAACGTTGTATCTGCAACAGTTCCAGAATAGTGTTTTGTACCTTCCAGCAACTGTTCCAAGCAGTGTCTTTTTACCTACCATCCTTAGTATCTAGATCTTGTCCCCTTTAGAAGTAGTATAAATAGAAGGTTCATGTGAGCTCTTCTATTAAGCTTTTAACACAACACACACACCTTTAGAGCAGTTTCTTGTCAAACCTTTCGGTGTTCTTGGTGTTCTTATTATATCAAATACAGTGAATCATTGAGCTATTTATCTGTGTTATTTACACTTCATATATTTGATATTGTGTGTTATTCTACCTCATTATATCTGTTAGTTTGTTAAAACGCTTCCGCATTATATATTGTTTGAACTAATTAGATAGAATCATCATTGTTAAGCAAAACAGGAACCAACAGGTTTCTATAGGTTAAATTAATCTTGTCCTTTTGGTTGGTTTGGTCTCCCAAGAAGCTAGCATGTAGGGTCAATTCATCCTTTTACGTTTCTTCTTTCCTTTTGGCAGATGGTTCCAAATTGTTTAGGGTGAATGAGGAAGTTTCCAAAGTAGCCTTTTGGTTTGTAGGTTTTGACAAGGTACTAGGAGATGAATGATTGCCACTTTTAGAGTGGGTACCTCTACCAAAGTAAAAAGTCATTTTACTTTTATCGTGGTAAGGGAGTGGGGTTACCTTCGCATGAGGAGTTGCCGGTGATCGGAAATTGTTGCCGAAAAGAATGTTGGCGGTAGAGTCTTTAACGGGTTCGTTGTTCTTTGTTCCTTTTTGGTGGGGATTTAGTTCTTCCACTCTCCATTTTTCCTTAGCAAAAAACGGGGTGCAACAATCTCCAACGTAGCCTTCTAAAAGCCAAGGCCCGTAAAGTTGCATGAGCTTCCCTTCCGGGTCTTCTGGGTCTCGGATCACTACAAATTTGTTAGAACACTCTTGTTTATCGTGTCCCTAAATCCCACACCTATAGCAAAAGATCGGTAGTCTTTCAAACTTGAATTGTAGCCATTTTTTTCTTCCTTCGAAAGTTACGAAGAGACCTATTCATGGTCGTTTGTCAACTGGCAAGTTAACTCGGGTGTTGGTACTAGCTCTAATCATATTGTTAGTGTTGGTTTTATTAAGTTGTATCAAGTTGAGGGACTATATTTGTAAATACTTGGCTTAGGGATTAATAGCCTTTTCCTAGTTCATTTGATAGTATGCTTCTAACTTTATCTCACTTGTAACTCTCTCTTTATATTGTAACCCCTTTGAAGATCATTGAATATAGAGATGACTTGTGAGTATATTCTTGATTGATTACTTGTCTCTGGGATCACAATTGGTATCAGAGCAAGCAATCCTGATCAGATTGATCCAGTTTTCACGAATTTTTGAAGGTTTTTGGGGAGTTCGACACTTTTGGAGAAATTCATCTTTTTCTGTTTGATTTGGACTGATAGATGGATTCATAGTGATCGATTTGATTCCTGGATTGAATCTGAGTAATCTGATTCTGCAAGATTACCTCATATCACTTTAACTTGTAAGAATTCGAAATTTTCGTGAATTGAAGACTTAGACACTGTTTTGAATTGAAACTCCACTTTCTGGTGTTTTCTTAGTGGTACCCGAAGAATTAAAGTGTTTAGAACCTCAGTGCGACCAACCCTACGAAGTTTCAAATCATTTGGATAAGATTTGAAAGTTATGGAAAATCAGATTTAAGTTCGTCATTATCGCACATAGAGTGTTCATCTTTATCACACGTACCTGACATTCAAAGTTATCGCAGACTTTCTGTGCGATTAAATTTTCATCACAGGAACCAGAATTTTATTGTAGAAGCTTTGTGCGATAAAAAGTGTTAAAGATTTTTATCGCGTCCCTTGTGTGCGACAAAGAGGAATCAAGAGTGGTTATCGCATTTGTCTTGTACGATAACATTGGTGAATAGTGTTTATCGCACATAGTGGTGTGCGATTAACATTTTTATCGCAAGGTGTTGTGTTCGATTAAAAGTGACTCAAATTTTATCGCGTCCTGTTTTGCGTGATTACTTCTTTACAAGTGTGTTGTGTGCGATAAAACAGTGTTAGTTGTTTTTGTTGACTGATAAGTGATTGTTTAAAGATCAATAGACAAGTAAGCGAAATGAACAAAAGATATGCTCATGATTGGTTCTAAGGACAAACCTCCTGTCCTATTTCCTGGAGAGTTTAAAATCTGGAAAGACCGTTTTCTCGACTACGTTGAAAGACAAGATGATGGAAAGTTTATAATAGCATCTTTGAAAGAAGGTCCTATGAAAGAAGTTCGCCGAAAAAGACCGAATACACCTGAAGGAATATATCTGAAGGTTGATAGTCAAAACCATTCTGGGAAAGCCATGTTCAATGAACTTCAAAAGCTGTTTCAAGGTTCTAAAATAAAGGATCAAATGAAAATAGCAAATTCCATCAACAAGTATGAGAGCTTCAAACAGAAAGAGAATGAGACTTTAGATAGCACATATGATAGGTTTACAACTCTTCTAAATGAGCTGAACAAGTGTGACATCAAAAAGTCTACAATTGAGAATAATGTGAAGTTTTTAAGCGTGCTTCAACCAGAGTGGAAGAAGTACAGTCGTCGAATGAAGCAACACAAGATGTTGCATGATATGCCACTACAAGAAATGTATGAGACTCTCAAACAAGATAAGGAAGAAGTGGATGAAGGTAAAGAGAAAAGAAAGAAGTAAGAGAAGAAAGATGAGAAGAAGGAGAAAAAGGAAGAAAAGTTTGAGACTGATCCTATTGCTCTAATGTCTGAAAGATCTGGAAAGCGTGTTTCAAAGAAAGAGAGAAAGTATTCTGACTCTGAAGATGATGATTCAGATGGAGATGCTTTAGCTGAAGGAGAAAGTTTGAAACAAGCGATGATTCTGTTAACCAAAGCTTTTCAGAAAAGGTTTGTCAAGAAGACTGCACTACTAGAAAATCCATTAATTTCGACGAAAATTACCGACGGATACCAGCCGTCGGTAATTAGCGACGGAACACCGACGGAATTTATTTAAAAAAATAAAAAAAATTATCCGTCGGAAATCTGTCGCTAATTACCGACGGATTTAAATCCGCCAGTAATTAGCGATGGATTTCAGACGGCTCTATTAATTAAAAAAATAAAAATTAAACAATCCGTCGGTAATTAGCGACGGATTACCGATGGATTATTTAATTTTTATTCAATTTTTTTTTTCAAAACTTAATTATAAATAAAAATTCAACAATCCGTCGGTAATCCGTCGCTAATTACCGACGGATTGTTTAATTTTTATTTATTTTTTCTTCAAAACTTGATTTTTTAAATAAAAACTAAATAATCCGTCGACGGAATTTTTAGTTTTTAATTTTTATTTATCACAACTCAAAGATTGAAGAAGTATATTAATTTTTTTTTAAATATCTTAAAATATAATTTCTTACGATGTAAACACAAACATATGTTAAAAAGTGCACGTGTATAGTTTCAGTTATCGCGAGTTTATAACAAACTTTTATGGTTCTCATTTGATTATCGTCGTACAGTTTGTTACCACACACGATAGTTCATTAATAGCCGATGAAAGTCGTGTAGGTCCATCAAGGCCCGATCAAATTCATTAAGAGACACTCAAGCCATAAAGGCCCATACAGTCCATTAACAACCACTGAGTTAAATATATATGATTCATCAAGGACCATTATAGTTCATTAAAAGTAATTGGAATCCATCAAGGCGCGATCAATAATTAAGAGTCACTCAAGCCATAAAGGCCCATACAGTCCATTAACAACCATCGAGTCAAACATGATTCGTCAAAGACTATTATAGTTCATTAAGAGTAATTGGAATCCATCAAGACCCGTTCAATCATCAAGAGTCACTCAAGCCCATAAAGTCCCATACAGTCCATTAACAACCATCGAGTCAAATATGATTCGTCAAAGACTATTATAGTTCATTAAGAGTAATTGGAATCCATCAAGACCCGTTCAATCATCAAGAGTCACTCAAGCCCACAAAGGCCCAATAAGATTCATCAACGACCATTGAGTCAAATATAATTCGTCAAGGACCATTATAGTTCATTAAGAGTACTTGGAATCCATTAAGCCCCGATCAAGTTCATTAAGAGTCACTCAAGCCCATAAAGACCGATACAGTCCATTAACAACCACTAAGAGTCACTCAAGCCCATAAAGACCCATACAATCCATTAACAACCACTAAGAGCAAATATAGTTCATTAAATTTTACCAAAAGCCCATGATGACCAAATATAGTTCATTAGATTTCACCAAAAGCCCATGAAGACCAAATATAGTTCATTAGATTTCACCAAAAGCCCATGAAGACTAAATATAGTTCATTAGATTTCACCAAAAGCCCATGAAGACCGAATATGAAGAGCCATCGAAGTTGATCAAGGTCATTAAGCGTCATTGAGCTAAATATGACCACTAAGGCCACCACAATTCATTAATAGCGATCTAAGTTGATCAACGTCCAATATAGTTCACTAATAGCTACTGAAGCTCATGAAGGCTCAATAAAGTTCATCAAAAACAATTGAGTCTAATACAACCTATTAGAGAAACTAAAGTCCGTGTAGGCCCAATAAAGGCCAATCAAGTTTCTTAAGGTATCCATCAATACCCATGAAGCCCACAGTTCATAAAGTCATCGAAAGGGTTTAAAGAGGTTCACTGGGATTTAGTGGATCTATTGGCCTTTAATCAGTTATACCGACTTTAATATGTTCTATTGGTATTTAAAGGGTTTCATTGGGCTTTAATGAATCTATCAGACTTTAATCGGTTCCTTATTCTGTTGATTGTCTTTCTCGATTTTATTTTACGGTTTTAAGAAAGCTAGAGATGGGTTGGTTGTTATTTTATCTTAAAAAAATATATAAATAAATGTTTCATTAAGTGCCACTTAAACCATTACATTTTGTTTATGTAAAAAAGGAATAAAACAAATATATATTATAAAAATTGATAAGAGAACATAAAATTAAAAATGTTTCAAACGTTTTAAAAACGAATAGTTTATGTATAAATAATTTTTACATAATAAAGTTACATTATATTTTTGAGAGTTTTTAAAAAATAAAAAATAAAAAATAAATATTTTATAATATATTATACATAATATATTAACCTTCCCCCTAAATTCATAACTCCCCTAAATCCTCTCGTTCTCTCCTCAAAATCGCCTCCCACATTTGCCGTCTCACTCACCGCTGTAGAACGACGGCCAAGTCCACCACCATCGTCCTCGACGTCTTATCTTTGTCCACCAACCCAAGAATACAGACGACCTTTTTCGTGATTATAGTTCATTTTTCTTGCTATCATTTGCTTGCGATTTAGGTTTTTTTGAATGAAATTGTTGTTGATTTAGGGTTAACTTGATTTTTGTTCAGTTTCGTGATCACAACTCTTTTTTCTTACCCTCACGACCTCACCTTGTTTCTTCAATTTCAATTTTTCATTTTTTAGGTTTTTGTGGTGGTTGATAATAAGGTACCACGTTCCAGTTCTCGCTTTCTCCTCAAAATCAAAATCAAGCAAGGTATGTTGACACGAACTACCATACTGACTGAATTATTTGTAAGGTTCCCCTTCATTCATTTCAGTATTTCTTTTGAACTTGATTTATGTTTACACGAACTCTTTTTTACTTCATTTGTAAATCAATTGAGTAGTTGTCTAGGAATTGTATGTGAACCTTTTTGTATGTAAATCATTATCGATTATAATAGGTTTTGATATTTGGGTGAAAGTTCTGCTTTCTTTCATAGGTTCATAAACTTTCTACTGGAGTTGATAATTATTTGAAGTTGTTCAATGTTCTAGGGTTTATTTCTAGGGTTTATTTGAATTTATTTGGCCTTTTGTTTTGATATAGGGTTTAATTCTAGGGTTTATTTGAAGTCATTCTTGGTTTTGATTCTTGGTATGATTCTCTTTCACCCTTCGAAATCGTTTTTCTGTTTGGGTTTGAAATCGATTTTTGGTTGTTTGCTTATGAAATCTATTTGTTGGTTTTCAAATCGATTTGTTTGATTTTTGGTTGTTTGCTTATGAAACTGATTTTGATTTTGTTTTTGAAAATCGATTTCATAACAAATGTAATATATCCATATTTCTATATTATGAAGTCGATTTTGGTTGTTTGCTTTAATAGTCGATGATTTCTGTTGCCCGCACCTTTTGCAATGCTCTTTATGGTTTATATAATTGGAAATTGAATCTCTCTTTTGTTTTCACTTGGTACCCATGTTTTTGTTCCTGCTCCGACTTTTGACATGATCTTCATATTATAATATGAGATGGTTTCTTAATTTCTTTTAATGTTACAGAGCTTTGTGGGTAGGAACCTTGCATCAACTATTACTATGCTTACGAAGGTTTTCAAGAGATTCGCACCGGATTACTTGCTCTTAGTTCAAATCTGTAAGTTAATTAATTTTCTAGAGGTTTGACATTTTTGTTGATGTTTGTTGCTAGTTTCCATAGGTTGGCTTGGTGTAATACATGTTCTCACTTTCACTAACCATTGTATGGGTGCTTATTTGGAAACTATTCTTTTGGATATCCAAAGTAAAATCATAACTCTTTTCTGGAGCAACTGTCTTTTACACACAAATAAGTCAAATGTTGTGACAGTAACATGTTATTGTCATTTGTCACAAAATGTATTGGTGATCACTAATCTAAAAACAGGGCTAGGTTTGGTAAAAAAGGATAAATAAGCACTAATTTGTTGCAGCACATATTTCTTACTACCATGTTTAGTTATTTGTTCACCTTCATTTTTGATGTCTTGTATGCTATTAACACATTTTTTTTGCTAATAGTAATCAAATTTTGATGACTGCTACATTGATCACATTTTGACCTATCAATACTCGTATTTAAATGAAATGTCATTAAGATTGATTCTTTATCATTGCTATCGATACAAGTCAGTACATCCAATCTAGCTTCTATCAAGCTAACCTGAGATAACAAACGGTTGTATGTGTTAAAACTATGTATCTTATTAAATTGTAGTTCCAGATGGGACGGATACTCTTTTTAAATTTTCTTATTTATTAGATCATATTTGACTTGTAAGAAATGTATTTCTTCTTTCAGACAAAAAAATCAATTAGTAAATAGGAGTTGATACAAAGAATTAGAGGCATACTCAGGGATGACAAGAAACAAGAAACATCTGGTTCACAGTGGATGACAAGAAACAAGAAGCAAGAGAGTGTACGATTGCAGTTAAAATGTTTTTGACCT
This sequence comes from Saussurea involucrata, assembly GCA_033807775.1. Classification (NCBI taxonomy): domain Eukaryota; kingdom Viridiplantae; phylum Streptophyta; class Magnoliopsida; order Asterales; family Asteraceae; genus Saussurea; species Saussurea involucrata. The sequence continues at coordinate 47,872,792 of CM066317.1, read as the reverse complement.
TGAGAGGGTACGGTTGCATCTCTTGATTCTTCATATCAGATTTAATAGGGGCTAAACCAAAGTTTGTTGCATATTGTCGTTTATCTGAGTAATACAATAACAGAAAAATGATAAAGTTGGTCTCCTTAGTAAGGTAACATATGCTTCAAATCATTAGTTTTGGTCATGTTCTCAAAGTTAATTGGGTTAATGAGATGTGTCTCCTTAGTTATTTTAAATCTGATTATCAACTTTGTAACAAGTACGTTGTGCAGCATCTCCAACCTTATGTATTTTTTGCAAAGTGAAAACATAGTCTCTGTTATTGCAATGGGCATTGAGTCATGAAGGATAAGAAAATCATGATTGTAGTTAGATTTGGCTATGTTTCAGTAGTGGCTAAACAAATAAGTTTTCAATTGTTAGGATACAATAACAGTTGTTTTTATAAGTATACAATATTAGTCATTGTTTTTATATGCGGCAAGTTTTTGCCTACGGTGAGGTTTGAACCTTTGATCTCAAAAGTTGGCCTCTATCAATAACAAAGATCCCGCCGCATTGCGCGGGTACTCAACTAGTAGTCTTTAGAAATATCAACTATTGGTGTATATATATATGCATGCATATAGCAGTTTATACAATCAGCACAAAAACAACTAAACTTTTTTTTAACAATCACAATTTATCGACAGATTAGTGACGGATTTTCCGTCGGTAATTAAATTTTATTTTCTATTTTTTTGGCCGTCGGTAATCCTTCGGTAATCGGTTCCGTCAGTGATCCGTCGGTAAACTCGCTGTCGCTTGTTCGTCGTTGATCGGTCGGTAAACTGGGTCGTCGGTCATTTGTCGCTAAAATTCGTCGGTCGTCGGAAAACCAAATACCTACCAACTAATTTCCGACCCCGAATACCGACAGATTACCGACGAATTTTAGCGATTACCGACGGAATGAGCCTTCAGTGTGGTTCTAATAATCAGAGGTATTCATCAGGGTCAAGGAACTATAAGCACAAATAGGATTGAAAACAAGAAGAGGTTTGAGGAAAAAAAGGATGATAGTAAAAGAGGAGAAAAAGTATGAAGAGAAAAAGTATGAGGATCATAAATGTTACAACTGTGGAAAGCTGGGACACTTCGCAAAAGAGTGCTGAACGCCGAAAGTTAGGGATTCCGACTATTATAAGAACAAAATGTTGTTAGCAAAGCAGAAGGAATCGAGAAAGGCACTGTTAGCTGAAGAGGAATACTGGCTAGACGAGACTGATGATGAGGATGAGGAGGAGAACATTGCTCTTGCGAAGATGTGCTTCATGCGCAAGGAGCAGGATGATGCTGATGAATCAAAAACTTATGCAAAATCAAAGACCAATGAGGTAGATTCCTTTACTATCTCTGAATTTATGATTCACCAAAACATGCTAACCATGAGGGTAAATAATTGAAGTGAAATACTAAAAGAGGAAAAAGCCAAAACTGCTTTGAAAAATCAAGCCATTTCAAAATAAAATGATCTGATTGAAGAGTTGGAAAAGAGCAAACAAAAGCTTGATGACGGTCAGGCTTACTTTCGACAAGGAATGAGTGAATTATCTAAGAAACTAGAAAGTTCAGAAGCAAAGAAATATGAGTTTGAAAAACTTTTACATTGTTATAAAGATAGAAATTCAGAGTTAATTGAAAAAGCAAAGGGTCTGGAAGAAAAACTGTATAAAATAGGTCAGACTGAACAGACAATTCATTTAAACAAGCCAAAAAGTTTCAGATATTATAATGCTAAGTGGGGTCTTGGATATGTCAATCCTCATTACTTGAAGAATGACCTATCTAAAGCTCCTATTTTGTATGAATTTGATTGGCTTAGTCTTCCGTCAAGAGATCCTAGATATAAGATCAAATGGTTAAAACTTGAAGGTGAAGATTATGATGAACAGGAAAAATCAAAAAGAAAAACCACGGTCAAAATGCAACTTCCTTTTTGCTATGAAATGGAAAATAGAATGGCATTACGTGCAAATTGGAAACAAACTTTGTCTGATAACTATTTTCAAAGTCATGTTGTTGAAAAAACAAAGGAAAATGAATCTAAACCTATTTTCGAAGGCAAAACTTATTTTCCGCCTTTGGTTCTTGAACATAACTTGTTGATCTCGAAAGCAAAATTGAAGATATAAGAAATGAAGAAAAATTGCTTTTGAAATTGAAAAGGAAGTTATGTTAACTGTGTTTCTAAATAGCATGCATGAAAGACAATCTTAACATGAAGAAAAGCCTGAAGAAGTATTTCAAATGAAAAGAATTCTTCAAACTCACACGTTTCTTCTTGTAAGGATTTCATGGGAAATACCTTTTTCAAAAGCATGTTTGTTTGTGAACAAGAGGATTCAGAATGTTGGGATATAGAAAATCAATCCTTTGATCTTAATCCTGAAATTTTTAAACAAACAGAAGCTCAAAAGGAAAGTGCTAAAACTGTCAATGATTTTCTTTTTCCAAAATCCTGTGATAAATCAGACTTCACTGATGGTTGTCATTCTGATTCGGATATTTAGATAACTTGTACGGATAAAGGCAAAAGTGTGAATGAATCTCTTATTCAATTTGATTTTGCTGCCAAGCTTCCAGATCATTTTGAGTTTTTGATTAAAGAAGATGAACCAAAGAAGAATTTCTTCAAAGGTGAATCTTCTAAATCAAATGAAAAATCTTCTGATAATGATTATTATTCAAAATCCAAATCAAAACGATCATTACAAAAGAAAAGACAAAAAGCAAGAAAATCAAAATCTTTTCAAACTCCTGATTCGAAAACTTTTGCGTTTCATTCTTCTGATTTTTTAGATTGTTATTTGAGAAAGAATGTTAAGCTTGAATGGAGAGTAAAGCAGTCCACACCAGATGTGGAACAGATGAAAACATCCAATGTCTTTTTTAATTCAAAGAAAAACAATTTTGTTCGTGATGAAATAAATCAATTTGCTTGTAGTAAACAAAACTTGTAGTTCCTTACAAGATTTACTCGATGAAGCAATTGATAAATGTTAACAAAATTTGTTGTTCATTTTGTGGATTGGATGTTTTCATTTGTAAAAATGATGTGATGAATTAGTTTGGTTATGATGTTCCTCACTCTAGAAATTATTTTTCTGATGAAATGCATCAAAAGTTTTTCTAAAGAAAACGGGGTACAAATTTTAAACGTGTACCAACAACTCTCCCTTCTAACCCAAAAGGACCCATCTACAAAATGGGTACCTAAAACCAACTGATTTGATTGTTTGCAGACCAGTCGTGTTTGGTATCTAGATTCACGTGCTCAAAACACATGACTGGGAGAAAAGAGCTGCTTAGTAATTATACTGAGAAACATGGTGGTTGAGTTAAGTTTGGAAACGATCAATACTCGCCAATTCTGGGTTATGGGGATATAGTGAAAGACAACGTCAGGATTACAAAGGTTAATTACGTTGAGGGTTTAGGACACAACTTATTCAATATTGGTCAATTTTGTGATAAGGATTTAGATGTCAACTTCAAAGCAAAAAGGTACGGATTGAAGATGGTACAAAACTTTTTGTTGGAACTCGAAAGTCGAATCTTTACACAATTGATCTGTCTACCGTCAAACCCAAGAACGGCGTTTGTCTGATGTCAAAAGCTTCCTTGGAACAAAGCTGGTTATGGCACACGCGTCTATCTCACATGAATTTCCAAACTTGTTAAAGGTGATTTAGGGCCTGTTTGTTTACCTCTTAATGGTTCCGTTAAGAGGCAACCTCTGAATCGCTAAGAGGTAAATTTTGTTTGGCAAAAAAATGTTCGCCTCTTAATGGTTCTAAAACCTCTGAATGATTTAGCATCCTGGGTCTCCCTTAACCATTCAGCACCCTGATTTCATTCTAAACAATTACCAAACAACCATATTTCATTTTGCACTATATCATAAAAGCCACTTAATCATTCTAAGGCCATCAGTACCCCATGGAGGGCATCTTTCAAAGATTCCACTCCACATCAGCGCCACATCAGCTTTTCTTCCATCCCTCACTCGATCCCTCACGATCCCTAAACACCCGTACCCCATTCCCTCAAACCCTTTTGCCACCTCATTTATTTTAATTCTTTTATTTATACATTTAATTATTTAACAAAATAAAAATATTTATATATTTTTTAATAAATAAAAATAAGATAAATAATTAAAATTAAAATTCATATCATTCATTAAAAATAAAAATTACAAAATACAAAACACTACCAATTATGAAATTTTTGGATTTGCTCTTTTCTCGCTAAAGTAGCCCTCAAAGCGTTTCCCGTAAGGTGATCATGCGGGGTTATGAAATACTCGAAGTCTTTCTCAAATCGTTTATCTCGTTCGATTTCTCGTTCGTGTTCTAACCTTTGAAGTTCGAGATCGATTTTTTTCATTTTGTATTTCATTGTATCATCAATCTTGTCGTTGAACGTCGCCAACAACTGAGTAACACTTTCGTCTGTATTTGAGAGGTGTGAGAAATAAGAGGTGTGAGAAATAAGAGGTTGAGAGGTGTGAGAAATAAGAGGTTGAGGGTTAAATATATAGTGGGATTAAATTGAGAAAAATAATTTTTTTTAATAATAGAGCCGTTCAACGGTTATATATTTTTAAAAATTTAATTAATTTTTTTTAATAATCCTCGGGATGGATCGGGATCCCATCCCCGAAAACCATCCCGCCCCGCATGCCATCCCGAGCCGTAGCCCAACCCCGCTCCTTCCCCGCTGCCACCTCACCCATCCCGAGCCCATCCCGAGCCCCGCTACGGAAGGCCTAAGCACTTAATCATTCTGCACTAAATCATTCAGCAACCGCCAAACAGCCCCTTAGTAAAAGGCTTACCCGTCTTGAAGTTCGAGAAAAATCATCTCTGCAGTACGTGTGAGAAAGGTAAGATGAAACGAGTGCCTCATCCGCCAAAACCTGAACCGAACACGAAGAAAGTGTTGGAGATTTTACACATGGATCTATGCGGACCCATGAGAACACAAAACATAAACGCAAAAAGGTATGTATTGGTTGCGTTGACGTTTACTCGAGGTATACATAGGTAAAATTTCTATGTTCAAAGGATGAAACACCCGATATAATGATTTCTTTGCTGAAATCACTTGAAGTTAACCTACAACAATCAGTTCAGACGTTAAGATCAGACAACGGAACGGAGTTTATAAATCAAATTCTTGGTGACTCTTTGGAGTCTTTGAGAATTTCTCATCAATTCTCCGCGGCAAGAACACCACAACAAAATGGTGTTGTTGAAAGACGAAATCATACTTTAGTTGATGCCATGATAACAATGTTGTCTTATTCTGATCTTCCGTTATTTTTGTGGGCTGAAGCAGTGTCAACTGCGTGCTATACGCAAAATCTATCAATCATCCATCGACGGTTCGGTCAAACTCCATATGAGATTATTAATAATAGAAAACCAAATATTAAATATTTTTGTTTATTTGATTGCAGGTGTTTCGTACTAAACGATAAAGAAAATTTAAACAAGTTTAGTTCGAAGGCGAATGAAGGAGTATTCATTGGTTATTCATCTACTTCCAAAGTGTACAGAGTGTACTTCAGAACTTCAAGAACGGTGATGGAGAGTATAAATGTCAAGTTTGATGAGATGGAAGATTTGGCGTCTATACACAACAGTTCAGAACCCGCAATTACTGGTGTTTTAGCATCTGGACATGTAAGTCCATAATCTACTAAATCTGCAAAAGCTCAAGTGTCTTCATCTAATTCTCACTTAAATGATCTTGATCTATTATTTGAATTTTTTTACGATGGGTATTTTGGAAGTTATAACTACTTCTACTGTTTCTAACAGGAACACTGTTGCTCAAAGTGTTGAACAAGCGACAATCTCTGGTCCATTAGTGGAGCAAACCAGTAATAATGTTGAAGCAACAATTCCTGTATCTGAATTTTCACAAGTTTTGCAAGAAGTTCATTCTACACCAACAGTACCACAACAAACAAATGATGATGTTTCCTCTACTGAGGTTGTTTCACAAGTCAATGATCAGAATGGTTGCACTACACCTGAGATATCTTATGAGGAAGAACCTACTGTTTCAAACAATCAAGACTCAGTGCCTCAATATGAACCTACATTGATAAGTGAACCACCACCGGAAGAAGAACAATCATTGGTTAACCCCAATCAAGATTCGATTTCCCCACACCCGCATTCTACCAAGTGGACAAGAAACCATCTATTACATCAAGTGATTGGTGAAGTGTCTGATCCTGTGAAAACAAGATCAGCTACCGCAAATGAGTGCTTGTTCGTGGTTTTTCTAAGTAATATTGAATCGACTACAGTTCCGCAAGCTTTAGAAGACCCGGACTGGGTGATTGCAATGCTGGAAGAACTGAATCAATTCGAAGCGTTGAAGGTATGGCGTTTAGTACCTAGACCCAAAGGGAAAAACATCATAGGTACCAAGTGGGTATTCAAGAATAAGAAAGACGAAGATGGTAGTCGTTAGAAACAAAGCGAGACTTGTAGCGAAAGGTTATCGTCAACAAGAGGGTATCGATTATGACGAAACATATACTCCGGTTGTTCGAATTGAAGCAATTAGGATCTTCTTAGCTTTTGTGGCCTACAAGAATTTTACCGTCTATCAAATGGACGTTAAGACTGCTTTCTTGAACGACATACTAAAAGAAGAAGTATACGTTTCACAACCTAAAGGCTTTGTGGATAAGGATAAACCGAATCATGTTTATATACTTGACAAAGCGCTTTACGGTCTCAAACAAGCCCCCCGCGCGTGGTATGAGGTATTATCTACATTTCTGCTCGACTATGGTTTTGACAAAGGTAAGATTGATACGACTTTATTCACCAAGCGTGAACAAGGTGATATTATTATTGTTCAAATTTACGTTGATGACATAATTTTTGGTTCGACTAATCCTTTGTTATGTACCTGGTTTTCTAACCTCATGGTGACCAGATTTCAAATAAGTATGATGGGGGAGATTAACTTCTTTCTCGGATTGCAAGTTAAGCAATTCTCAACCGAAATTTTCATCAACCAGTTGAAGTATGTATTCGACATCCTAAAGAAATTCAAGATGGAGAATTATACGACTATTGGTACTCCGATGGCACCAGGGTCCAAGATCGGTCCGGATCCTGACGGTAAGGATGTTGATCTTCGGACATATCTATGTATGATTGGTTCATTAATGTATCTAACCACAAGTCGGCCAGATATTATGTGCGCTACGTGTCTTTGTGCAAGATTTCAGGCTAAACCGAAAGAGTCACACATTGGAGTTGTCAAAAGAATCTTTCGTTACTTGAAAGGCACACCTTATCTTGGCATGTGGTATCCCAAGGGGATGGTATACGAACTCACCACATACTCATATGCTGACCATGGAGGGAGTTTATTGGACAGAAAGAGCACATCAGGTCACATTCAGTTTTTAGGTGATAAGCTCGTGAGTTGGGCATCAAAGAAACAGACTTGTGTTTCAACATCAACTGCAAAGGCTGAATATGTAGCAACTGCAAGTTGTTGTTCACAAGTTCTTTGGATGAAAACCCAGCTTATGGATTATGGATTCAAATACAAGAAAATACCCATCCACTGTGACAGCAAGAGTGTGATTGCTATTTCTGCTAATCCTGTCCGACACACCAAAACCGAACACATCGATATCAGGTATCATTTTATAAAAGACCATGGTGAGAAAGGAATGATTGAACTTTATTTTGTTACAACCGAATATCAACTTGTTGACTTATTTACAAAAGCATTGGATGAAAAACGTTTTCACTTTTTAGTATCCAAGCTCGACATATTGAACATGAAAGTTGAAAGTTCTCTATATTCATTTAATAGATAGAAATTTCTGTTTTTCAATCTAGCTATAATATCCAGATTGATACACATAAATTTTAATGATATTAAATCTTCTATATATGTTCTTTAAATTGTTATGTTTATGTTGTTTTACAAATTTTTTGTTCAATCATCTTTATTTATTTCTTGTCTTTATCTCTGTTAAATAAGATACTTGTTTCTGCTAGAGGTGTGTTCATGTTTTCAGGGGGAGTTTTATAACTATATTCATATGTCTAGGGGGAGTATGTATAGTTTAATTGTTGTTGTGAGTGTAGATGATACAACTCTTGGCAAGAAGACATCAAGGTTAGTACTTCTAATTTGTTTTTTGAACAAACCCTAGATGATGAAAAATATTTTTGAAAATCTATGCATCATTCTAGGGGGAGTAAAATTTGTTTTAAACCTTGTGGGATTAACCAATTAAAAGTTGGACATCTTTTAATGTGGTAAATTTTTTGCATTTATAGATTTTTTTTCGAAAAATGTGTTTATGTTATCGCACATAGCTTGCACGATAAAAATTTTCATCGCACGTGCCTTATGCGACATGCATGCACATTTATAGCGCATGTGTTGTGCGATAAAACTTCGATAACAGTGTTTATCGCGCATGTGTTGTGCGATAAACCCCAAGAACAATGTTTATCGCATGCTTCGTGTGCGATTAAACCTTTACCCTTTTTATCGCGCATATGGTGTACGAAAAAATATGGGTTATCGAGCACTTGTTCGTTCGATAACTTTGACTTGTTGGCCGGTCAAACCTTGGACCAATTATTCAGTGCCACGTGTCAAATACCCTAAGTTTATATAAATAGAACGGTTATTCAAACATTCCAACTTTTTGAACCCAAAAACCCTTTCATCTGCTCTCTAGAATTTTTGAGATTTTTGAAGGATTGAAGTTGTTATTCACTTGTATTCCATTTAGATATCAATCCAGGTTTGTTTCTAATCGTTCATTCATCTTTTTACATTTGTTTGGAATCACAGTGTTGAATTTTAGGGTTTATGTGTTCGATATTTTTGTGTCTTTTCGTATTCTGAGTCAAAATCCATTCTTAATGTTAGTTTGTTGATTTAAAACATGATAAAATAGGGTTCTGTTAGCATTACACACATAGGGTTTGAATTTAATAGTCTGTTATTCAATATCTTAGCAATCTAGGTTGAACACTTAAGATAGCTTCAAGTGTTCATTATTATCGCACGCTACATGTATTCAAATATTCATCTTTATCGCACGTGCCTTGTGCAACAAAATTTTGTTGTACATGTTCCATGCGATAAATGTGTCATGCGATAATTTTTTTTTAGTTGTGTGTGTAACCCCAGACTTAAGAATTTTTTGGGATTTTTTTTTTCTTCCAAAAAGTCAGAAAGTTATATTGTGGCTAATATTCTCTCACACAGTATTCCAATGGATTTTGTTGAGCGATTTGATGGCAACTCTTCCGACGAGAACACCCTAATGCCATCTCACAGATCATCACATCCATTTGTGAATGCCCAAAACTTGGATGATGAGCTTCTTCCAAAATCTCAACACCTGAAGCTTGCTGATAACAAATACACACTTGACCTAAGTGTGAACCTCGATCACAATGTCATTCTGGAGATTTTGAAAGGCTATCCGCTCATAACTGTCTTAACAAACACGATTACTGTTCCACTGATCTACCTGCAACAGTTCTGGCACACCATCCAATTTCATCATGTGAATGAGAGAAACTAGTACTTCACTGCAAAAGTGGATCACGTTGATGCTAAGATCACTCTGAAGAGACTGAGGAATGCTTTGGAACTGCCAAGGCAAGCTAATTTTGAGGATTTGATCTCGGAAGCTGACTTGTGTAAAGACATCATGTCTCTAGGATATAAAAACACAGTTAACGGAACGTTGACCCGATCTTCTTTATTCAAGAGGAAGTACCTACCACTTGTTTGGTACACACTCTTCAGCATCCTGAATAGATGCATGACTCCTAAACACACTGGTCTTGACAAATGCAACATTTCCATGCTGAGGATGTTCCATGCAGTTGCTTTCAACAGGAAGATTGATTATGCTATTTTGATCTGGAATGAGCTGATTGAACTGGTTGGGGATAAGTCAAAGGTGAACAAGGCCAGGACGTTTGTTCCGTTTCAAAGGTTTATGCAATTACTTATTCATGGAATCTAATCAAGAAATTCCACGACGACAAGATTCTATTCAAGGTCCACAACAATGGATGCACTTCTTCAAGCTACCAACTACTATTGTTTTCGATCATATTGCCGTAATTCCAGATGCCATGTTGGCATATACATACGAGCAGTCACCATTCGTGATAGCTTATAGGTTAGACAATGCACCTATGGTCCAGCCAGAGCCGGAGGGACCTGCCCGGGTGCAAACCAATTAGGTGGTGAGGGTATTCAAATATCGACCAGGGTCAAGAACAAGGGGTTCTTGATCGGGTTGAGATGAGAGAAAATAGTCCGGTGAGGGGAACTGGAGATGGGGGTGCTGCTGGTATTGCATCTATGTCATTATTCTTAGATGATGATTCTACTGATGACGCATCTGTTGATTCTCGAAATGATCCGGATAAAGTAATCTCTGCTTCAGACGCAGATCATGATGCCGAAGCTTCTCGTATTCCTAAACATGTTGGCCCGAGACCACATGAAGATAGTTCCGATTCAGCTTGGAACATTGAGAACACCGGTTCTCAAGGGGATATAAGGATGGATGAGGGAGACTTAGTCGAAACAGAAAATATTGTGAGCCGAGAGTTGGGGAGAAAAGAAAATGCAGAGCGTGAGACATGATCGAAAAGAATTGAAAATAACGATCCTTCCCAAACCGTGTCTAGCCGGGTAGCGACATCTACTACCGATGTGCGTTTGTCGCCGTCAGGTATTGAGAAATACGCAGTGGACCCAGCTACGCAATGCACAACCCCACTCAGCCACTTATCAACTTCTCAACAAGTTGATGCTTCAATTTCTCACGGGGATTCAACACAAACTCTATTGGCAACACACTCGATGTTTGTTGGTATTGAAACAGATAGGCAGTTGCCTTCGCCATCGACTTCATTTCAATGCACATTGAGTCTAGAGCCATACACGTCCGCGAGTCACTTCACCGATAGTGACACAGTCAATTGGTAGCTTTCGTGCTCCAATCGGAACACCCAGCGTGTCGTTGGCATTCGTTGGTACTTCACGAGAACCGGGTGGAAATTCTATCAGTGTTAACACCATGCCAGCGCTGAACACAAGCCATACAGTTTCTTCAACTGTTATGACAACCGGTATCCTATGTGGACTGGGTTCCCATGTTAGAGCTGAACAGATAAGACAGATGATGGGACCGCCGCTACACTTTGTGACGTTGGACTTTCTGAAGGTGGCAATGGAGGCTTTGAACGTGTCATTTAAAAAGAAAACAATGGAATTGAACAAAACGATTGGAAAGTTGTCGGAGGATGTACAACGAGTTCTGAAAGGCAAATCTGTTATGGAAACACCTACCACTCAACCTGAAACCGTACCCGAAACTCAAACACCATCTAATACTCAGCCAATACCCCATATCACTACATCTATTCCTGGTACATCTACTCAACCAGAACAAACCATCCCTACCCATGAACTAAAATCCTAGTTACTTGCTAGATTACTTGAGCAAGGTGAAAACATTGAAGAAGTTGAATTAGTTGTTCTTTTGAGAAAAGAAACAGAGATCCAGTCTTAGATGCTGACTAAGTCAAATATACAAGCCATTCAACAATCTATTAAACAGTTAACCCAAGCCATGACTTCTGGTTTTAAAGCACTGTCTAATAGAGTTGCTGTACTTGAACAATCTTGTAAGTCTCAAGTCAAACTACTAAGAGAAAGCATGATGATCAGGATGATCTGATCACCATGAGGGGGAGAAGAGAGCAAGGGTTGATATTGTAGTGGATCCATTAATGTTGAGCTTGGAGGATCTAATCAGGGTTTGGGTGATCAATCTGAAAGGAAGGCTGATGAAACTGCCATGGAAGTTCTAGATGATATCACACCTACAGTTGAAAAGCCTGACGGTGGTGAGAATAGAACTGAGGAGGAAAGGATGACTGATAATATGATTCAATACATCATCTATATTGACTCCGAGGATGAACCGAAAAGAACTTTTACAAAGATTAAAGAGGAGTTAGATGATGTGTTTGATGCTGTGAATGTTTAATCTCAAAATTCTGATAATGATGATGATGATCAAGTGCTACAACAAGATGATCCGATAATTGATATTCTTGAGCTAGACATTCGTGTAATTCCTGATGGCACAATCAAAGACCTAGTTTCCGAGGCTGAAATCAGAATGTTCCAACAGCTGATTGAAAGAGAACCCAATTTGGAGAGAAGATGGCACAGAATAAGAATCTTGACACCGTTTCAAGAAGATGTCCGCATAGATTTATTTGTGAAAAATGTTCAACCTATGGATCTTGTCAAGTTGTACTCCATTGAGAAGATTCCATCACTTTAACAGATAGAATTTCTTCATGTGATGAAGAACAAGGATCAGCATATTGATTGGGTAAGAACTGACAAGGAGATAGTAAAAATTGTGAAGATTGAATCTAAGAAACTGCTCAACGTTTGGTATCCAAAGTTTACAGTTTTCAGAACGGATGGAAAGCAGTGGTTCTTTATCGAAGCTGATTTTAAAAGTTTAACCAGTGAAGATCTTCTTTGTATGACATTCTTGCCAGAACTCCTGATAAGAAGAAAGATTGGTTTGAAGCTTTTCAATTTGTGAAGAGGTTCATGAAGAACATGGTGAAATTTTCCTATCTTACAGACTTCCAGATGGGATTAGAAGCTGGTCATATCAGAGTCAACATTTTGAAACCCAATCAGAGACTATCAGATATACAAGGTATTCCTGCTTATAAAATCCTTGAAAAACTAGAGTTTGGAATAGTATATTTCAATGGCAAGAAGAAGAAGTTCTTAAGATCTGTTGAAGCTAACAAATACAATGATGGAACGATCAAAGTTATAAAGATTCAGCTGGAAAGTAAACTCAGATTGGATGAGAAGGGATTAGTGAAACTGAACCGAAGTCTAAACAATTGATTGTTCATGCCTTGGAAGCAATTGATAAAAGGAGGATTACATAAATGCTCTACGATGTTTTGAGATCATCTTCGGGATAAGAAAGAAATACATCGCGCCTGATCAATTTCGAGTAACTACCTCAACTTTTGATACAAACGGGGAGAATGTTAGTGTTGGTTTTAATAAGTTGTATCAAGTTGAAGGACCATATTTGTAAATACTAGGCTGAGGTATAAATAACCTTTTCCAAGTTCATTTGATAGTATGCTTCTAACTCTATCTCACTTATAACTCTCTCTGTATATTGTAACCTCTTTGAAGATCATTGAATATAGAGATGACTTGTGAGTATATTTTTGATTGATTACTTGTCTCTGGGATCACACATATCAATATGAGTGCCCTTCCACCTAAGTTCGGCCTTTGGGCCCGCCATTTTGATCTAAAAAGTCTTAACGGGACGTTGTTAATGGAGAGAAGGAGCAGGATGGTTTCAAGTGGAGCCTCTTTCCAATTCCTTGACGTGGGCCATGAAGTACCGATAAGGAAGCCTCCTATGAAACACCACGGCATTCGGTGAAGCACCCATTCTTGGTATGTTGGAGACGAGAAGGTGAACCCAAAGAAAAAGCTAGTCGCATCGTCCCCCAAGAACCTTACCTGCTAGTTGCCTCTGAACTTCCACATACGACTGAAAATAGTTTTTAGGAAGGAGGTGGTGCACCATTTCCTTGCAAAAACCCGAGTTACCATGAAGCTCTTCCATAGACTGAATAACGATGGAGTCCATAACGTCCTCCACCTCGGAGCTTGAGTGGTTCTTGGAAACGTGGAGTTTGGTGGTTAGGGCGGTGATGGTTTCAATAGATTCGTGATTCGTAGCCATAGGAAAGACAGTCATCGAAGGAGTAGAGAAGCGAGGCGACAGAGGTGAGTCGAAGGGAATGAGTTGTCTTCGGAGGCCGTCGGGGAAGTAACGAAGAGAAGCCGGAGGATCGCCGGAGAAGAGGATCTTGAGCAACACAAGTTCAAACCACAGAGGGTTTTAGAGAGAAAAAAATACAAACGCTTGATTTACTCAGGCTTTCTCCAAAAAAACTATTTTGTTGCCTTTATTTTAATTCTATTTGAGAAGTGATGATTTGATATTCCAGACCTCTCTGTTTGTTATTTACACACCATTTTATTACTAATTATTACTCCTATAATTTAAGGGAAATTACAAGAAATGATCAGATTATTAAAGTGATAATTTAAGGGAAATTGCTTATATGATAGCTGATAATATTTTTCTTTTGAAAGAATAAGATAAGCTGATAATTAAAAAGCAAGTTGATAGTTAAGGGGGTTTTTGGGATTAAGGCTTGTTAATTTATTTTGTTTTATCATTATTAATAAACAGTTTTTATTGTTTGGATTAGAGAAAAGAAAACTGTTTATACCTTTTTGTCACTGCTGATGTAATAACCGGGTCCTTTTTGTAAATAAATAAAGTGTGGTGGTGAATGTGAGAAAGATGAAAGTTTAGTGATTTTGTGAGAAAGGTATAAAAGGGGCATAGAAACCCTAATTTCCCTCATTTTCCCTTCATCAGAGTTGTGTGCGGCCAAGTGTGTGAGTGTGTGTAAAGAAGGAATTCTGCATTTGAGGAGGAAAAGCTTGGATTCGGAGCTGAGCTTTGGGAAATCATCGAATACATCAAGGTGCGAGTAGAGAGTAGCGGTTCGTTTTAACGGGGCATCGGACCAGGTGAGTCTTTCTAAAGCCAAACTTGTACAAATGTGATGATTTATACATGTATTCAACTCATGCATATCGACTGTTCTTAATTACAAAGTTAAGAGTGTGTGTAGCTAAATAAACGTTTAAAAGTGGATAGACATGCTATGGCTATGGTGTGAAATGGGGGCGTGTCCCATAATATTTATATATATGAATTCGTTTCATATATGGGCGGTGTGTGCCCTATTATGCTGTCACGGTGTGTGTGACTATAGCATATGCCATTAGCATGTGTCATGGTGTGCATATCATGTAAGTGTGCTTCGTTATGAATTCGTTTAAATTCCCTTGCTGCTAATTTTACAAATCATGTTATTTATGTTGTGGCCTTGTTTTGAGGGAACTCACTAGACCTTGTGGTCTAACCCTCGTTTTCAAAACTAAAAACCTTTCAGGTGAGCAGGTAGATAAGGGTAAGAATAAGCAGTGAGATCCGGGTTGGCTTGAAGAAGCGCGAATGGGAAGATTTTGCTAGAATGTCCAAATAGTTCTTTTGTTTACATTTGTTCTCAGCTGTAAGCCGGTTGTTATGTCAACCGTTGACTTAGAAATTTTGTAAGACGTTTTTGGGATCCGTTTGTCTTTGGGATATTTATGCATGTGTATTTATCGCGTTTGGTTTATCTTTTGTGTGGGTTGTTACAACTGATAATTAGTTTTAATGAGTCATTCTATTTTAACTTATTAACACCCCATAAATAACAACTTATTAGTTTATTACGTTTTGATACCATCATAAACTAAGTCAAACACTTTTTATAAAACTCCGTTTTAACCCCAGATAAGTTAATAAAAACTTTTACATAAAAGCATAAGTTCTTTAATGACTGATAGACATCTTAAAAAACAGTCAATTAAAAATATTTCATAATATAATTCAAATAAAATTATAAAATATAAATTTTTAAGTACTACAAATAAGATGGCAACAAAATAAATGATATAATATATTAACTGACATAATTTAAAATTGATTATTATATATATACTATAAATTTTAGAAAAAATTTACACTAACTTATGATTTTAAATAACATATAATATGAATAACAACAAAATTGGTCTACCCCACATATCTTAATTAATTAATATTTTGCTAAAAATATAATCAATACTTAAATTAAGTAATTTATGAAATAAAATAAGTATACTTTTAATTTTTATGTAACTTACATGAATATTTTTAGAATTTTAAGAATTGATCTAGTTAATAACATTTATAAATAATTAATAATTATTACTGATATCCACTGTATAATTAAAGATAATTAATAATATTTACTTTAATTAATCAATATATAAAAATGTAATACTTATTTATAATTAATAGTTAATATTTATTGATAATTAATATTTGTTTATAATTAAAAATTAATGTTGTGGATCCCAGATTAGTGCAATAACATCAATAATACAATCAATAAGCAATAAGAACGGTTGATTTCAATCTGTCATCCATATATCATTCATAGAACATTCATAGAGTTTTACAATACGGTTTGGAATGAATATGAAGATTTATGTGGCTCTTCTAAGCTCTAACCTAAACTAGGCTTAACTAAAACTATTTATACCTAGGCCCATGATTACCAAGGCCCAAGCCCATTAACGCACTAAAGCCATTAACACAATAAGGCTTTTACAAACAATATTCTTTTCTTTATATCACTTTCTATTTTATAGGACATTTATGGTCCTAACAATCTCCCCCTAAAGTTATATAAAGAAAAAATGGTCTTGAAAACTTTAGGTCTTGATCTTCTCTTCCTCTTGAATCTTTGAAACACTTTGGTGTTGCTTGTCTTCATAATTTTCAACACCCCCCCTTGAATAAAGCTCTTGGTATTCATATCTTCAACTTTATCACCAGATTCAAAGAATCTGTCTTTGAACTGCGAGTTGAATTTGCTTTCAGCTTTAGCTTTAAGAACTTGTAGAACTAGTATGCTCGATGGAGGAAATAGTTTGTAGCGAACACCACTTGATAAGGAATTAGAAGAATTGGTCACTTGTAAGCACTTTGAGCTCTTTTCGAAACTGATAAAATAACAGTTACTCCCCTTCAACTTTTGCTAACTCCCCCTCAACTTGATAATCGGTGTCTTTGAATCTGTATCATTTCTCCCCCTCATGATGATGAAGAGTATCCTGAGCATCATGTAACTTCAAAGACAATACTGGTGAGTAGCAAAAGTCCAGATAAAACGTTAAGTAACCAAGATGGGGTAATCAACTAACACAGAAACACAATAGTAACTGTTATCAAAACAATTAAAATAATTGTGTGGCCTATATTCAGAGTTGGCATCGAGGTATCTCTGATAGGACTTCCAGTTATCACTGAAGTAAAATATTAAAAAATTACTTCTTAAACTGTTCCGGCAACATCACGAAGATATGCAATTGGAATCACAAAGACTCGTGCATGTGAGAAAGAATTAAATTATATCGATTTGGCCCAAATATTGATTTAACTTGGGACTCAAGTTAAAAATCAATAGACACAGTGATTAGAAAACGAAGTTCGGAGACTGGAGCTGATGTCTTCCTTTTTCAATATCTAAGACCTCTGAGTGAGGAATAGATAGATTATATGCTAAATCTCCGTGCATTTATGAAACAAGCATCTGTTGTGAGATGCTTGAGTGGCTAGGTGGGGTGACACGAGTTATCGACACTGGGTCCATGTCTGTTTCAATATTCATCTCCAAAGAACGAGAATGAATAGATTGTGTGGTTACCTGGATAACTGACTCGGTTTGGTAAGGACCAATAATTCTTTTAAGTCCTGTCACATCCTCACCATTTTTTCTTTTCACTCCAAACTCATCTATCAAACTAGACACCTCACTGATATCTATAAATGGATGTGTTTCTTGGGTAGGTCCTTCCGGTTCTGGATAGACCATAGAAACGATATAAGCCCTAACACTTCTTTAATGAACCAAATAAAACATTGAAGTACACATTTAAATACGAGTTCTAAACTGAAATGTTTAGAACTCAAAGCATTTAAGAACGAGTCCTGACCTGAGATGATCAGAAGTCATACTTCTAAGAACGAGTTCTGAACTTAATTATTTAGAAGTCATAAAAATGAAGTCCGAGTTCTGATTTGAGGTAATTAGAAGTCATAAAGATCATTTGAAATAAAGAATTTCAATAAACAAGATCAAGCACTAAACAAAATGACTCATCGAGCACATTAGGTTCAAAAATGAAACAATGATCAGAAAGTTTAATTGTGAAGAACAAGTCACAATTAATGTGTCAGATAAGAATTGAATCATTAATACGAAATGACGAACGACGAAAACAAATTGGAATTCAAGCGAGTGTATTTCCATCGAAATAAATCAACAAGTGTATGAGACATGGAAATAACTAAATCATAAAGTATAACACGTGGCAATTCTGGAAGTTAAAAGCGAAGACAAACAAACACGAGTAAGTTTTTCAGAATAAATTACCACGGTTCTTTGAATTCACTAAAAAACTCATGTATGTGTCAAATACCTTATACTCCCCCTCAAAAATGGTATAACCTTTAAATGTTCGTCATGTGTTGTGAATAATATGAATTAAAGCGCACATGACATTCCTGCAAAATAGATTAGAAGGATTTTGGTATCCACCCTTTGATGGATCCTTGACGGTTAGATGCCCTATTATAGTGAGAACCGGGGATACTATAAGTACCATACCAATGAGATGCATAGTTTCGGTCAACAAAATCATTCATACCACATGCATAACAACAAATACAATCATGACAAAGTTGAAGCAACTGTTGAATTGAGTAAACTCTTAAAGGAAACATCACATTTTGTTCAACAGAAGTACGGGAATTAAAAGCATCATGATTATGATTGTATGTCTAACATGCAGAACTGACTTAAATGAATTTGTATTTGCTATGCTTTCATTTGACCTTTTCACTACCCAAACTTGTTGAACCTTTTTCTCCGACCATTTTTATCTGAAAAGTCATTAAAGTCATGGTCAGTAGAGCTTGAGTAGTAAGGATGTCTATCTTGGGGTCGACCGGTTTGTTGCCTTTTCTGTGAACATTTTTTGGATTTAGATTTGTTTTTAGAAACTTCGTTCACAGATCGGGTTTTAGGTGCAGATGTAGAACATTCACCCTTTTGAAATTTGACCGGTCGAATAACCATCTTTGAAAGAAAATCGGTATGGCTTGGAAGAGGTTTATCGAATTCAAACTTAGAAAACTCCTCATCTGAACAAATTTTAGAATTCATGAACGTTGAAAAATAAATTTCACTTTCGGGTGGAACATCAGTAGATGAAGGAGGTGAGGAACAATTAGGAATGGTGTTTTGCAAAAAATCGGTTGCGGAAGCTTTTTGAAAATCAGAGTTTAGATTCTTTGGCAGACTTACCACTTGAGGTCCTTTTCCTTTTCCAGAAGAGAATTTTCCGATAAAAGCTTTACACGAAGATGTATCTGATGAGTCCGAGGAAGGTTCAGACAAAGTGATTTTTCATTATGGAGCTGTTCAATCTTCTCTTGAAATTTGCCTTTGCTCACTCGCTCTTCCATCACTTCTGTTGCCAAAGCAGACAGTTTAGATGTGAGCCGATTGATTTTTGTTCGAAGAATTTCCTTTTCCTCAACAAATACAGATTCGGTTTTTGTGGAATTGGAATTCTCAAGTTTAAGTAAAAGTTCTTGTTTTTCTGTTTGAAATTTAGTCCTTTCCTTCTCAAGTGACTCCTCTAACTCGACTATTTTCATTTCCAAAACAAGAGGAGGAACATAGCGTTTAAACTCGCCCGTCTCAGCTTTAGTGTCAGTTGCTGGGGCCTCATCCTTTTTAGAGGAATCATTGCGCTTTGCAACTTTGTTGCTGTCAAAGTAGTCATTTGAAAGGTTTCAGGACTTCTTTTTCTCATAAGAGGTGTTAAGAACCTCATACGCAAAAGGTAATTGCATTTTAGTTGTATGTTTGCGTTTATATTCCTCAGTTTCCTCCTCCTTCTCCACGAGTGGTCTCGTCCATCTGTATTTATATTCGGGATATTTTCTATCGAGGCTAAATAAATTAAACTCGTATAAAGTAGGCCTCATTGTCAACACCTTTTTCAAATAATGTGGGTTGTTGTACCCAATTCCCCATTCTTTGTTAAAGTAACAAAAATCCTTCGGTTTGTTCAGATGTATCGTTTGATCAATTTGACCTCGTTTATAAAGTTTAAGTTCGAGGTCTTGTGTTTTTGAAACAAGCTCTTTGATTTCTATTTGAAGAGAAGAGCATTGATAGACAATCTCAACTTTCTCATTCTCACACTGATCATGCTTTGCAGTTATTTCAGATATCTTAGCCCTAAGGTCTTTGGGTGCAATGGAAAGATTTGCACACTTTTCCTTTAAATAAGCATTATCAGACTTAAGTTTCTATGTAATCTTTCTTTGGACCTCTAACTTCTCATTTAAAGTGGATATTTCAAGCAGCTGTTCGTTAGAGGTAAACATATAGGACTCTACCTTTTGACCAAACAGTTGAATCTGATCGACTAAAGTGTTATGAGTTGGTAGACATACCTGACAAGCTTCTCCGAGGGATGGAGGATTGCTGTGGTTGCCCATTGCAAGAGCATCTCGAGAAGACATCTTTATTGCACTAGGATGGTCGTCAGATAGTATACAGTTCGATAAAATTCAAACAGTATCAAAAATACCCAAATGTCCCCCTTCGGCGACTTAGCACAGGGGTTCAAAATTTTTAAAACTGAGTGTTCAGAAAGCTCCCAGATATGTGATCCGGGTGTGGTTTCCGGATAACGAATCCGAAAAAAATGAGTTTCCGGGTGAAGTGTTCGGACAAAATAAAGTTACCGAATAAATTCCAAGTTACCGAAAAGAATCAAGTTACCGAATAAAAGCAAGGTTAACGGATAACAATACTTACCGTGTTCGAAAAGTTGGAGTGTCTGATTAAATTTACCGGATAGGAATCCGGATAAAGTGAGAGTTACAGAACAACTTACCCGGGAACGGATGACGTCCGGATACAGGTGTAATCCGAATAGTGATCCAGATAGTGATCCGGATATTGAAGCAATCCGGATAACTTACCGACATGAGAATTTTACCGGGAACAATAATCAATCCAGATGAATTCATCCGGATAGTAGTGAGAAAAGGAAACTTACCCGGAAAAGTTTAGGAAGTTCCGGACACTGCGGCTGCTCGACTAAATCGGATCAGGGTTCGATTAGGGTTGCTCGATTTCACTTCTGTGAGGTTAGATTTCGACCAAAACACAAAACCAAACAAACCCAAATCGATTTTTAAGCAAAATATCACGATTTTGATGAAAAATTTGAGGCTTTTTCAAGAACAGAGACCAAAAACTTGAAAAACACTTTTGCTTAAAAAAATCACTCAAACGATCGAATTAGATTCTAAATTTTTGCACAAACACTAATAACACTATTATGAAACGATTGAGAATAGTAGGATCAAACAAATTTACCAGAATCACAAGAGTGAGATTTTTGGAACAAGAACAGTCGACATAAAGAACTTACCAGAAACCTTGAATCGATTTGTCTGTCTGCTCTGATACCAATTGTGGATCCTAGATTAGTGCAATAACATCAATAATACGATCAATAAGCAATAAGAACGACTGATTTCAATATGTCATCCATATATCATTCATAGAACATTCAGAGAGTTTTACAATACGGTTTGGAATGAATATGAAGATTTATGTGTGGCTCTTCTAAGCTCTAACCTAAACTAGGCTTAACTAAAGCTATTTATACCTAGGCCTATGATTACCAAGGCCCAAGCCCATTAACGCACTAAATCCCATTAACACAATAAGGCTTTTACAAACAATATTTTTGTCGAAACGATTTCTCAAAAAATAAACTAGTTTATAAGTTAACTTATAAGCAAGCTTATTTTTGTCGAACATTGCGTTATAAGTTTGGCAAAATAAGCTAGCATATAACCTAACTTATAACATGTCTTATTTGTTGAGTGATCGTTTGATTTCACATAAGCTAGCTTATAAGTTAACTTATAAGACCATCTCCAACAGATGTTTGTCCCAAGTCTTGTTTACAGCGTAGTACTTGGTAACTCTTTTCTAAAATTGGGACTTCTTCTGTTCATTACCCGTTGTTATTCAATCATGCAAAACTAGAACTTATCTTATTCGATGTCGAAATTGTTTGCTAATGAGAGTTTACATAAAAACCTTATGCATATTGCTTTTTTCTTTGTAATGATTGTTTTTCGAATAAAATTAAATTCAATCCTTATGCAAAAAAAAACCCATTTCTACGTAAGGCTTCTACGTAAGAATTCCATGTGTGTGCTTACTCATCATTATCGACCCACGTAGAACGACCACATCTTTAAAAATAAAAATAAATACGCATAAATGCTTTTTTGCGTAACGATTTAATATTGTTGTTTTCTAAAAAAACGCCCACTTAACCCTTATTTAATTGGCTAAAACCTAGTTGTTAGGACTATCGACTTTACCACTTACCTTACACAAAGGATTCCCCCAACTACTCTCCGACTACTTAGTCTACGCTAGGCATGGCAATTTGGCTCGACCCGGTGGGGAACCCGGTCCACCCGACCCGACCGGGGCCGGGGATTCCCCGCCAAACCGGGTACCGGGGCCGGAGATACCCGCTTTCAAGAAACCGGGGACGCGGCCGGGGCCAGGATGACTATTCCCCGCCCCGCCCCCGACCCCGACCCCGGTATATATTATATAATTAAAAAATTATTTATTGTATATATTTGTTAAATATATTCAATAAATCAATAATGTCAATTTGAGACTTTGAGTTAATTAGTCAAAATTCAAAAACAAAGACATGCTATGCATTCTCTCAAGTATCAAAGACAAAGAAAAGAAAGTGACCTGCTGTAATTGATTTTTTTTTTGAAAAGCAATTATATTGAAACCAACCAAACCAATGTCCACCAAAAGACAACAAACAAACAGCCAACATGGAAACAAGGCAACAAAACAGACCACAGAAACCAAGAAGCAACGAAATGAAAAGGAACAGAAAACAAACTCATTGTAGCAGCTTAATACAAACAGAAAAAGCTTGCAAGTGGCAGAAAACAGCAAAAGACATTGGTTATATGAAATAATGCAACAAATTAGCTAATAAAACAGCAAAAAAGGGCAGAAAACCGGGTCAGGGAACCGGGTAAAAACCGGGGAACAGGTGACCGAGTCTTGACCGGGGTTGACCAGAAAGTTGACCGGTGATGGGATTTCAATCCCCGGAGCCGGGGTCGGGGCCGGGGGAAGGTGCCATAAACCGGGGCCGGGGATGGTGAACCCCACCCCATATCCGCCCCGTTGCCATGCCTAGTCTAAGCAGAGGATTCCGACCGACTTAGTCCATGCAGAGATGGGTAAGTCTTATACCCTTTTACACAGAAAGAAACCGTTTTTCTACCCTATTTACGCAGAAAGAAACATATTTATGCGTAAAGAGTTTACACAGAAACGTGGGTTTCCACCCGTGGTTTATTTAATACATACGTTTTAATCATTATTGTTTAGGTTTAGTGGTTTTGGTTTAAGGTAAGGCGTTAGGGTTTGGGTTAGGATTAGGGTCAGTTTACGGCGATGATGCCAATTCCTATCCCATGGAATATGAAAATTTGTGGTATCATGCGGTCGGAGGAAGCAAGAAAGGATAAGTATTCGGCTTTGGAACACTGTGTGATCCCAATGGTCTTAACCGGGGTACCCGCACATGGATACCCGAGTGTTGCATCGTCTTCTGATGCTCGGGTGTCTACCCTCTTTTCCTTTGATATTTATCTAATTCGTTTATAATGCCAATTGAAAATTCTAATGTTTCTTGTTTTTTTAGGTTCAATTATTAGAGCCCCCCCGCTCGAGGAGGTGTTCAAACGAGAATAGATCCACAAGAAAGAGCATGAGGAGATGATGGATTTGGCGTGGAGGTTTACCCAAAGTCAACTGTTTCCGTCTCAACAGCCTCCGCACCCGCCCCCCGAGCTTGACATTTTGTTGTATGTTTATGAACACTTGTCCCACCGAACAATCATACTTGAATTGGATTTGATCGAACAATTTGGATTTCTTCTCCCCGAACAATCATTGATTGACTCTAATTTATGTATTTGAATTTCAGTTTGTTTTCCACTTTTAGCAGTTTTTAACATTTACAGGATTTAAAAAATTATAAATCAAAGTTAAAATTTTAATTTTAAAATATACAAGTTAACTTCCGGCGGAATTTCCGCCGGTGATTTTATTACCATTAAAAAAACAATATATTATTTTAAAAAATTATCGGCGGACAGTTTACGGTGGTTTCCCGTGGATAGTCCGTCAGTAATTAATTCTGAATTATTAAATAAAAAATCAATTTCTTAATAAATTAAAAAATAATAATTTACCAACGGGCTATCCGTAGGAATATTTGGCGGTAAATTAATCAATTTGATTAAATAACTTGATTTTTTGAAGTGTTGGATTTCCGACGGAATTATTCGCTGGAAATACTGAATATTCCGGTAGATCTGCCGCTAAAATAGTTTTCCGATGACTGATATTGTGACAATCAAATTTGCCAAAAATCCGTTGCTAAACCCTCTTTCTAGTGGATTTTTCCGTATGGCAGTCTATTTGGTAGTGTAAGCCTAAGTAATTTACCCATCCAGAAAACATAAAAATCTATTGAAACACGAGTGTGAATTATGGTAACCATCATGGAGCTTGACATGTTGGATAACTGTGGAACGTTCAACCAAAGATACTCATTTTTGACCTTATAGGAAATATGGCCAATGGGTCAATTGGCAAAGTTATACTTTGATGAAGTGGGGTTGATGCATGTGATTCCTGGTTCGTTGTTTCAGATAGAATACAACTTGGGACGAAGATAAATGATACACTGGTAAGGGTAGAAGGATAATTGAGTCCCAAGTGGGAGTCCATGTCTTGTTAAAGGTGTACTCTTAGGGGAGAGTTCGATGTTTTGGAAATTGGGAAATTTTATGTTCGTATCTTTGGACGACAGGTATATGGGTTGACAAAGTTAAAACAACTCAGGACAAGGGTGATATACGGACAAGGGTAGACGAATAATTGCATCCCAAGTGGGACTTTGTGTCTTGTTAAAGGTGTACTCTTCGAGGAGATTTTTCTGGTATGGAAATTGTAGGAAATTTGATTCTCATATCTTTGAATGATACCTTTAGGGGTTGGGTGGATGGTGAGCCCGCCAATTTGACTTATCACCCGAGCTGAATGGTATTCTTAAACCTTTCTACATGGTTTTTAGTGTTGAAGTTTATTTTGAAGAAGGAAGGCATGATATCAGTGTTCGAGCATTGGATTTGATGAGACTTAATTGTGGTGTTGAATAACTAAAGTTATTTTGTGAAACCAAGAAAGATGCTAAACGACAATGTCCAAAATTGTTTGATAGTAATAAATTTTGAGGACGAAATATTTTTTAACGTTAAATGGATTTGAGGCTCGTGTTTTTGTGGATGCACACTTATGGAATGAGTTTATTTTTATGAGCCTCTAGAGCAATTGGCGCAGTGAGTTTTGGGTAGAAAAAGGTTGCACCGAGAGCCAACAACAAGTTGCGCTACTTGTCCTGCTACCTAAGTCACAACTAAGGTTGAGCAACTCACTATATTTTCTTCTACTGTGTGTGCGACCTACCACGCGACATATGTCGTTGGAGGATCGCAGGACACAGTTGACGGGTTTTAAACCTAATTTTTTAGTAGGGTTTGCCATCGTTCATTTACTTCATTTTTCTCATCTTTGGGGACACTTTGGGAACACTATTGGAGCATTTCAAGGTGTGTTAGGTGTTTTGGAGATCTTCATTAAAAAATATTGAATTGGAGTTTTCAAATTCTTGACAATGGAATCAAGAGATTGATGGGAAATCTAGGTTTATTAATCTAACAATTTGAGTTTCAAGTTACTTTGTGAAAAATCTGTACATGTAGAAAATTTCTTTATTTGAGTCTCCAAAAGTTTTTTTAGAGTCTTATCAATTTTGGTTGTGTAACACCCTCAAATCTGAAAATAGCGACTAATTTTAAATTTTCGATATTACATCAAATAAGGAATAATCCTTTCTAAATGTCAACAGCTGATTACCTAATAATGGCAATCTAAGATTTAACATCAACAATAAATAATTCAGACCTTATATATAGTCTAAATTAAGGACGGGTGTTACTAAACTCCAACAACGGTCGCTATCTCCAAATGCGGAAGACATCCAGTTTACGAACTACTTCTTGTGCCTATCACTAGCACTCGTTTCTTCACAGCGTCACTAAAACATTCCCAATGAGAACCTGATGCACATGCCGACAAATAAAAAGGGTTAGGCTTAACGCCTAGTGAATTCAAGAGTTTTCATCATTTATATAAGACGGTAAACTGAAACAATGTTATTTAAATCCCAATTTATAAAATGACAAGTATAAATATGAATGCAACATTTTTCCTCAAACGCACCATTTTCGTGATGAAAACTCCAATATAAAACGTTAATTCGAATATGAATTCGAAACTCAATACTCACCCAAAACGTGAATAATATAATTAATACACTTACTAAATTTCAAGTAAAACTTTATTATCCAAGATACCAAAATATAAGTAAGACTCAATACACAAAATCATAACTTATGGAAAATGCTCCATACTCAAAACGTCACCGAAAATATGGATAAAACTCAATACCCAAAACAACACCTTTCGGTGACGGGGGAGACCCGATTTCCATGGGTAGTGGCGGAACACAAAAGTAGGCCACCATTCCACGTTATAGAGCTCATCCTAAGGATCAATGGCCCCAATGGGATCAATAATTCGCGATTCATAAACGGGGCCTCCGATGATCCAAGGTACACTCATTCACTAGAAATTACACCATATGGTCAATGGCTAGTATCCGGCTCCCATAAGACCGTACCAAGTTGCCCCCGATGACCCGATGCCTATTTCTAGCTACAACATGGAAACAACCATCCCATTTAAAACAATGGACTCCTATGCCTATGGATCCATTGCATTAGGCCATCAGTACCCCATCCCTCTATCTTTAAAAGATTCCAACTCCACATCAGCGCCACATCAGCTTTTCTCAATCCCTCACTCAATCCCTAAACACCCTTACCCCATTCCCTCAAACCCTTTTGCCACCTCATTTATTTTAATTCTTTTATTTATACATTTAATTATTTAACAAAATAAAAATATTTATATATTTTTTAATAAATAAAAATAAGATAAAAAATAAAAATAAAAATTCATACCATTCATTAAAAATAAAAATTACAAAATACAAAACACTACCAATTATGAAATTTTTGAATTTGCTCTTTTCTCGCTAAAGTAACCCTCAAAGCGTTTCCCGTAAGGTGATCATGCGGGGTCATGAAAAACTCGAAGTCTTTCTCAAATCGGTTTGAGCGTTCGATTTCGAGTTCTTGTTCCAACCTATGTCGTTCGAGTTTTGAGCGCTCGATTTCGAGATCGAGTTTTTTCATTTTGTATTCCATTGTATCATCAATCTTGTCGTTGAACGTCGTCAACAACTAAGTAACACTTTCGTCCGTATTCGTCCCGGACGTATTACTCGTTGATGTTTTTTTTTGCCTTGTTTCTCCCGATGGGTCGTTGAATTTGCTCGTCATCGTCATCATCGGAAGGTTGGGTACGTTTTGAACCCCGCGATGAAGTTGTCGTCATCGTTGGAACGGCTCCCCATTTTGGACATTTTTTTAGGACGTCCCAAGCTTGTTCGTGAGTGAAAGCAACTTTATGGCGTGCTAGATACCGTTCGTGTGCCGTTCGGGATATATCGGCCTCACTCATCCCGCTTGATCTATTATTGAGCAAGTTGTTGTAGATGCCGCCAAACCAATTAATTCTTTTATTGAGGTCGTTGAACTTGCTATTGAGTTGATGGGTTGATCTATAATCTGGTTCACGACCCAAGCGAGTAAAGAACACATGCCCGATTCGGGCCCAAAAACTTCCTACATTTATGTAAAATTAAGTATAATAATAATAATAATAATAATAATAATAATAATAACAATAAAAATAATTACCACCGCTTTGTGCGTTACTGATAACGGGGTCCTCCGAAACGTCAACCCACGCCAACACTAACGCGAGTTCCTCGGCTTTACTCCACGTTTGTTTGGCGGCTTTCGTTGGTCTCGGATTTGATGGTTCCGGGTTAGATTGTTGTGTCGGGATAGATTGTGGTGTGTTCGGGGTAGAAGGTTGGGTTTCCGGAACAATGTCGTCGTCGAGATTGATTGCGGGTGAAGGAAGATTGTAGTTGGCCGGAGTAAAACCTTGTTCAATCAAACCGGGACATGTAAATTGGTAAGGAAATTGTTGGTGAAATTGTTGGGGAAATTGTTGCGGATATTGTGGCGGATTTTGTTGCGACCATTGTGGCGGAATTTGTTGCGACCATTGCGGACGATAACCTTGTTGTGTAAACGCTTGGAGACCAAGCTCTTGATCTTCTTGCGATTGTGGTGTATTCGGTCGGTTACGACGGGATGTAGGTGTTCTGTTTGGATTCATGATGAGAGAGGTGTGAAAAATAAGAGGTTGAGAGAATTTGAGAGAGTTTGAGAGGTATGAAAAATAAGAGGTTGAGAGAATTTGAGAGAGTTTGAGAGGTGTGAAAACTAAGAGGTTGAGAGAATTTTAGAGAGTTTGAGAGGTGTGAGAAATAAGAGGTTGAGGGTTAAATATATAGTGGGATTAAATTGAGAAAAAAATTTATTTATTTTTGTTTAAAAAGAGCCGTTCAACGGCATTATTTTTAAAAATTAAATAATTTTTTTTTAATAAACCTTCGGGATGAATCGGGATCCCATCCCCGGAATCCATCCCGCCCCGCCATCCCCGCAAGGCCCGTAGCCCACCCCCGCTGAGCCCGAAGGCATCCCGAGCCCCATCTTTCGCCGGGTACGGATGGCCTTACAGTCTAAATTTACATGACCCAAAATAAATGACAACACACTCAAAGCATGTAACATTTTAGATAAATATGTCATAACTGCATATAACTTCGAAAACCCGACATAAATCAAAATTAAACCGGACAAATGTTCCCCAAGACTTATTAAAATCAAAGTCGAGTCAATAGCTCAACAACACCATTGACTATAATATAGAAGTCATCATAAGCAATAAAATGTATTTAACAAACGTTTATGCAATTACAATGCTCCAAAATATGATTTATGAGTTGTGATAAATAGTTTTCCAATTGAAACTACACTCTTTAAAACTCCAAAATATTATATAACTCAAAAATATACATGTTCCACACGTCTTATAAAACCAAATACACTAAAAGTGCTTTTACGTCAGATGACCTCCATTTTTACAATAAACCATCAAAAGACATATTAATATAATTTCTTTATCAAAATGTTCAAAGACCCCAAATGAATGGCATTTTACAATATTTATAAATCAAATGTATCCACACCGTAAATTTCATCAAATAAGCAACACATTTGATAAACACAAAGTAAACACTTTAATACTTCAAAATGGACGTTTTTGGCATGTACAAAGTTTTCGCAAAGTAACTTGAACTCACCTTGCTAGGTTACGTTAAACCTAGTTTTTATCCATCTTGCGCAAACTTCTCGCTACCTAGATAAACCATGTGTAATCACTAAATTAATAAAAGAACTCTAAATAAAATATTTAGACAACCTTTTGTATTTTCCAACTCATTAAGAATCACCCCTAACGGATTTAAAACCAATTTTATACGAATACTTGAAGACGGTTTACTTAATCCCGTCATGAAACGGTGCTGTCCTATTAAACCCAATTTTCGACCTATTTACATTATTAATCAGCCCTTCTTCAAAACATACAGTTTGTTAAGGACAGTTCAACGGTTCTAAGGACATATTACACGCCTCAAACCGATCTACGAGCGATTTATTGCGATTTTTACAAGATCTGGACAGCACCTAAAATCAACCGTATCAACATAAAATCATTTAAAACCATTTAATCTATATTACCCATAGATTGATTCATCAAAACCCATCTAAAGCTATAAATATAAACTTTCAAATTTGAATTCTTTAAACCCCAAATGAACTTATCAACTAACGTAAATACCTCAATTTAAATCATTTGCAAAATACTATCAAATCCATTATTTACCATATCTTTATATTTCCTACAACAAATAACTTTAATAACATCAAAATCATGATATTTTAATAACCCTAAATTTCTATCTAAATAATAAGAGAACCTTAAATTTAAGGATTAGAAAGTTCATACCTTTAGTCTCCATTAAAATCATTAGCTTAGATCTTCAATGTATCTTAGAAACATGTATATATATATTTTATTAAGCTGAAAGGAACAGCAGCTAGCAGCGTCGGCTGCTAGTTGTGCTTTCCCTCAATCCCCTATCTCCTTTCTAAAAAAACCCTATTTAAGTATTTTAACTAAGAAAATGGGCTGAGGGTGAATTAACTTGACAACTCATTCATGAGAATTGGATTAGGCATTCACTTGGGCCAGGAAAGTCATTTGGGCTGAACTATTGTTACTCATATACAAAAAAAAATATAACTTGGAAGTAGCAAGCAGCATGATTCGATCACCCAAACCAACAGGATGTAGAGGGGATGTCTCTACCAATCTGCCACGGTCTCTTTTTGCATTAAATTTCCATAGGAACTCGAACCACTTAAATCGAGGATGCTTTCATTATCTAAAATGAAGAACATTTCCCACAAAAAGATCAGTCCAATAATACCACTCACTGGTAAATAGCGCAATACTTCTTCGTTCGAGTGAGATATGATTCTTCTTTTTGCTATATATATATATCGCTCTAAAGTGTTCCAAACAAAAAAAATACGGGTGTTACAGGTTGGTTATCTGATATATTTGATGTATTGAGTATCATGAAAATGGAGTTTTTGTAAAGTCGTCGTTTACACTTCAAGCGTATTTTTATAGAGACAAATCGTCATTTAATGAGAACACTCTTTCATTGTAATCGTTTTTCTACTTATGTTATAAATTGCTTGAACTCACTATGTTGTAAACCTAACACTTTTTCTTGTTGACATGTGCATTTGGTTCTTGTTGGGGTTGTACTAGCGACATTTAAGAGGACTTGAACATCAGATAGAGGTACAAAGACTTAACTCTTTGGAACGCGTTATGTATCATTTTGGAGATAACAACTTTTATTGGGTTTTAGTAACACCTAGTTCTAATCTACTTTTTGTAAGAAATTAATTTAAATGTTGTTGACTGTTAACCTTGTTTTGCCTTGTAAGAAATAACCGTCTTTCGGTAGAATCTTGTATCGATTTTGTGTGTGTTTGCCAAAAGGTATATCTTAGTCGAACTTTACTAGATTTTGCATTGTTACATACCCAATTTTCTAATTCATGTCTGCTGGTCCTCGACCGTCACAAATTTCACAAAAAGTATTGTAGAAGGGGGGTTGAATACAAACATAGTAAATATACTCTTTTTAATTTTAGTTTATTTCAAACGTAAATTACACGTATATTGTGGAAACTAAGAGGCAAGACCTTTATCCTACACTATTCGAGGCTGACAAATTTACACACTGAAAGAGATAAGAAGAATGTTCTCTTTCAGATCTGAGAAACTAAGATAACTCTCACATATTGATGCCAAATTTACTTTAAAGCAATCATAGAGATGTTCTTTCAAAATGGGTGATTTGCATACTAACACAATGAAGACCTTTTATAGCCTCCATTGCACTAAATGCACTCTATCAACTTTAACACGTGTCTTCATTGAATTTGCTGATCCACACATGCTTGTACTTTTCACTTCAGCCTTTTGAGTTGATGTAACCAAATGTTAACCCTTCCTATCCATTCAACATTGTTATATAGAGGGAACAGTAAAGCATTAGTAATATTATTAAAATAATGTTTAGAACATTCTTTAGCTGACATGCTTTTGCATGTTCCATACTATGATGAGATTCAGGGAGAGTTGCTGAAACAAACTTGCTGGACAAGTTCGTACCTCGAAATCCGGTTTGACACTTATAGTATTTTGCAGACTACAAACTGATTGTAACTTGAATTGATCTTCTTTTGGCTATATGACAAATCAATTCACTTTGGTGACAATTGCCCACTCTTCAATTGATATTCGACTTTGCTAAAGGCTTTTCACTTTGGGACCAATTAAGATAGCTACAAGACTTTTACAAGTAAAAATCTTATTTTGTCTATTCTGAAGTATAAGTTATACAACAGTTTCCAGTTATAGACATGTATGAACAATAGACTTGTCGGATATGAAATGCTTGGAATAATTCAAACTAGTATTTAAATCCGATGTGATTGAGAATATGATTGTTGCATAAAGGCTTTCATCGGATTTCAATTTTATTCTAAGCAAGTAAGTCCGATGGTTTGAGATTGAATCTTTTTAATACATCGGATTTCTAACCTTATTAATATGTCTAATCCTATATGTGGAGTAGTATCGGACTAGACTTGTTTTTGTGGAAAGATTAACAATTTATTTCTAAGTGTTTTACTAGTCGAATGTCTATATGTGTTATACAGAAATCCAATGGTTGAGACTATCACCCCCTCCCCCCCCCCCCCCCCCCCCCCCCCCCACAATTTGTAATAACCCAAATAGATGTCCGTTTGACAGTAAAATACTTAAAAATGGTACTGAAACCAAAAAGGTAAGAAACTTAATATGAACTCATAAATTATTGTTGATCCGTTTTGGGATTCTTTTTGCCTTTTCTATTTTTGGATTTTGTTTTGTTTTCTTCCCTTTTCATTATTTCTTTTTATTTTCATGTTTTTTTTGATATTTTGTTTTCTCTTTATCTTTTTATCGGATTACCGAGACAAACAAAATGTGTACAATGATAAAGTATTAAATTACAATAAGATAGGACAAGTGATCAAACTATTTCTATACCATTGTAAGATATAATAAAAAGACGAGTTACATGTTTATAAATGTTTCGGGTTTTGATATTTTGAGGATTTTAGAAAGAGACGATCCAAACCCTTGACTCTATCACCTCTTCTTTCAGTTTCTTGGTCTTCATCCGATCACCTTCGGGAGTGATCTTCATTTTTTCCTTTCCTTTTCTCCCTCAGTTGGTTGCTCCTCCTCAATCATTGTCCTTTTTGTGTTGCTTGAGAGGTTATTTGATTTCTCCCCCCAGTAGCACGGGAAGATGTAAGAAGAAGTCAAACGACGGAGGAAACCTTCCAAAGTAATGATGCAATAGAGGAATGACTTTGTTTAAGACTGATTAGCCGATGTCTGTCTTCGATCGTGAATGTAGTCGGATTCTCTGCGCCGTATTATGAAGTTCCATACAAAGTTTAGAGTTGGTCAGACTGAGTATCGATCTTATTGTGCAAACTTTCCAAGCAAAGTATGAGATGACATGCAATCTCAGTTTGTGTCTGTTTAACATCTGTGTTCTGTTGAGCAGACAAAAGCTGTGATTGTCTCATATCGGATACTTATCTCTAATGGCCCAAAAGTTGTTGTTGATTGAAAGAGGAAGAGCTAGGGGTAGTCTGAGGATGGAAGCAAGGGGTGGAGGAGTGATTGGTTTCAAAAGTGATACAAGGGTTGTGGTTAGAAAAGAAGTATTCGATTCCTAAGGAATCGAAGAGTGAAAAGGTGCATATGTGGTTGGGTTGATGGGGTGAGATGCATAGGCTTGGGTGAGGAAATTAACTTTGGATTCATTAAATCCGTGGGTAGGAGATTCAGGTTTGAAAGGATGAGGGGCAAAATCATCGGATCCATGGGGTAGGTGCCAATAGGTCTATTGGCACCATTATCTCGAAAAGAGAAGGGATTGTATGATTTCGATCGAATGACCTAATATCCAATTCTGACTAAGGGTAAAGTAAGATTACATTGTCAGATGAGGATGTTGAGCCAATGTGGATTGTTGGTAAGGGACAGACCATTTTGAACGGAATCTCTTTAGAAATGCAATTTTGGATTCAAGAAATAGCCTAGTTTCATCACGACAAGCAGAATTCCGCCCATTTAAATCCGGAGGTTTGAGAGAATATGATCATACCTGTAGAGATTGTTGGATTCGACTGGAAGACTTGAGTGTGAATATTTTGAAATTGCATGATGGCGACATGCAAATCAAAAGAGATGTCACTTGGAATATTTTTCCCAATCTTGTTGAGGGTGATGAGGAAGATGAACCGTACGTTGGGATTTCACAATGCTTTCTTAGATCTACTCTTTTTAAGGTCATTAAAGAAATAGTGTGCAAAGTTGATGTTCTTCTGGAAGATTAGAGACTAAGTCAATTTTGTGGTGGTGCTAGGTATTTAATCATACCCGGTGGTTTTGTTGCTCAAGCAAAACGTGAACTGAAAAAAGAAAAACCGCTCACCAACTTACGGTCCAGGTCCTGAGGCTGAGGCTCTAGCTCCTTTTCCGTCCTTATGCACTCAACAATGGCATGTACATCTTCAAGGTCTGAGTCGTTAGGAAGATCTTCAAAATCTTGAGAGTTGGCTTTGGAAGTTGAAGAGCTTCGACTAGATGGTCCATGATGATATAAAGATCATCTAGAGAGAGAATGTTGGCACAAATTTCTCGAGAATCAATCTTGTAAGAACATCAGTTCCAGAAGTTCTCGAGAAGTAGTCTACTCATTTTTGGCTCAACGATGAGAGCGTATCCAAGGGGGGATTTGGATAAGAAATCCATGATAATGTGGTGTTCTGGATGCTCTGTGACCTTCTTGAGGAAACCAATATAATTTGTGAGCTTTTCGTCTCACAGGTGCATTGTCAGATGGGGAAGCTCTGAAGAGATGAGCCACGAAAGAAACGTTTTAGAGGATGAAGATAGACTAGAAAAGGTTTGGTTGATTATCTCGAAGATTAGTGAAATCTTCCAACTTAAACCGTGGGTTAAATAATCATGGATAGTCATTATGATCTCCATTGGGAAGAGAAGATTTGAGATGAATTCTGACTTGAACGACGCACCGACTCTTCCAATTCTGACAAGAATCATGAAGACGAAGTTTGGATTGCATTAGAGTTTTGACCAAGTGAATGACAAGATGTTTTGAACAAGAACAAAATCCGACAGTTTTGATTGTCGGATTGATGAAGAAACTACTCCGATGGTATTTGATTATCGGATTGAATGGGCAAAGATGAGATATCATATGAATAGATCAGGGACAAATTCAATTAATGGTTATTAATCAGATATCGGATTAGGGAATAAATGATGAAGATCAGTCATTATAAAATCCAAAAAGAGTATTTTCATGGCAATAAGAACACCATTACCATTCTATAGCCTCTCATTCTTGATTTCTATTCAAACAACCTTTAAAACTCTCTAACCATATCATGATGCAAAAACTCACAAGTCTATTCTTACACAAGGATTTACATCGCATACATTTATTAATTACTATTCTAGTGACTTGATTACTTTAGTGGCAAATTACAAGGCTCCGAAAGCTAGAGTTACACATGCATTTTTGACTTTGTCATGTAATTCACCTATTAACCCTATTTTCTTACAAGGATCGATCTTTATTTATAGTGCAAACACATTATTATAACCAAAGTTACTTCATTTTCTTACAAGGATCGATCTTTATTTATAGTGCAAACACATTTGTGTAACTTTAATTACTTATTTCTTTTATTCTCATTTGGCTTTGTAAACTTATAATTCGAATTTCACTTTTGGAGAACGCTTTGTTTGTGGCTTTACATTGGATTATTATATTCCAATTGTGGCTTGTGGTTATTATTCGAAAGGTTGAAGTATGGTTTTCTCAAATGAAATGAGCAAGTCTTTTATTTACGAAATGATACTTGGTGCGCAAGTTCCCGGTTTCTTTCTCGTATTTACTTTCTAGTCGCTTATTTTGTGCAATTTACATTATCGCAATTTACATTCTGCAATTTACTTTCTCGCACTTTATTTCCTGCAATTTAATTTGTTATTTACATATCCATGCATTTTACTTTTAGTCTCCTCTTAAAGAAGTCGTTACTTGCGCAACTAGCTTTCTTTCCTAAATACTAGTACTTGAAAAAATTTCATGCATTTTTCATCTCCATTATTTGTCTTTATATCTTTTGCAAAAAAAAAACCAAACAATGATAGGCTGACAACCTTAGCTTGGGGTGTAAAGTAGAGTTAAGCCGGTAAAAAGGTAAAAAGATGTATCGAATAAATTCTTATCATTATTTAAATCATATTATCAAGTATTTCATTAAAAATTACATTTTATTAATTGATGACTCATTATTTGTATGAAAATGTGTTAACTTCTCAGAATTTACTTATATATTAAATATGAGATAACGTAAGTTGCTCTAATATCTTTTTACCGGATTATCTGTTTTTATCTTAACAATGCTTTGCACAATTCGCTTCTTTTTACAACTAATTTTTCGTAGTTGATAATCAAACACCCAACCAAAAAATTTATTCGAATTCACCATCTGAGACCGGAGTTTTTGAGAAAATTTTACAAGACTTTCCCTATGGATCGATATCCGATATTTTTATCGTTATTACTTGTTAAAATAACGATAGTAGATCAAGATGTATACTTGCGTTTAGATCTATTTGCACGTATTTTGAGGTTGTGTATAAACAAACAACATTTACACGGGCGCGAAACAGAAGTCTCGAGTGAACGGAAAGTCGTAAGTGACAACGATCAACCAAGGTATTTTTTCATAGGATTACGGTAGCATCTGCGTGACACGACGATTACGTTGTCGGGTGAAAGTTCTTTAATCATTTGAAGTTGTTAGCATCGTGGGTATTAGAGGATAGGTAGGAGTTTACTTATTCAAATTTATTGCCATCAATAGGTAGGAGATAAGTATTAAGTGCTATTTGTGAGGATTTAGAGTTATCATAGGAAAGTAGTAGCCGTAGTATTTAAGGTATCTTTTTAATGATATTGTTATCAATAAACTCCATTCTTCTTCCTTTAAGGTGTTCCTGCCGTTTCTAGAGCTTGCAATCAATAGTGTGTATGAAATACAAACTTTGATTGCTTATGAAGAAACAGACGTTCTGGCCATGGAATTACAAGGAAAAAAATTACAAGACCAACCAGAGGGCAATCCAACAGGAGCAATTTCGCGTTCCATGCGGTTGGATGTATCACATTTTGATGGATCAGAACTGGAAATACGAATCTTTCCGATGGAAGAGTATTTTGGCCTACTTGGGGCACCGACAGACCAACTAATCTACATCATCATATTTAATATGGATGGTGATGCAGCAGAATGGTTTCGATGGATGCGTAGAAATAATCTAATTACTACGTGGCAAAATTTCCTTTAGAGTGTCCCCAGTAGATAAGGGCGAAGCTGAAAACCAAGAAATCGATCTACTGGTAGGTATCGGGGAGATGAATGAACCACTAGAAAGTGAAGATGTTTTGATTTTGAACTCGTTGGTTAGCTATGGGAGTCCACACTTGTTGCAATTATGGGGTACAATTGGCAATAACCATAACTTTGTGCAACAAGTGTAATGGAAAAGTTACAACTCCCAATCCAGAAAACCAAATTCTTCAAGGTTTAGATCGAAATTGGAGATACCCTCCTATGCGAAAAACATGTGCTCAAAGGCTACAATCACTATGCAGGGGCTGAGATTCAACATGGGCCTTTTTGTATTACCAATGAAAAGAACTAAAGTTGTTTTGGAGATACAGAGGCTAGGCAAGGTGACCCATGATTATTCAAAGAAATCCATGGATCTTTAGACGGACGGGAAGAAACAAGTTACAGGCCGGGAGATGAAACTTTTAGGATGAAAAAGATGAGTTTCAACCACATGCAAGTCTTGATAGACATCGACAAAATATATGGAATATACCAAGTACATTTGGTCAAGACAGAGGAAAACGAATCGACCAAAGAGACAATCAAGAAACCATCAAAGTTGCACCTGGACATTAGTGGGTTGCTTGATCATTACTTGATCCAGGACGATCTTACGGTCAACCCAGTTGGAAAAACCCACACCCACCAAAAGAAAGGAGGAATAACTCATTAGTGATTACATGGTCCCATGCACGGTATGATACGACCCAAGCCGGAATTAGCTAAGGTTTGGACAAATCCAAACGTTTAGCCAAACTCTACCAACCTAGAGAATCGAGCGAAGAACGATTCTCGAAATTAACAGAGATGATTAAAGAGTGATAAGAGAATTGTAGAGGAAGAATGCAAAAACATTTATTCATATCCAAGAACTAAAACAAGACATGTATTTAAACTACTAAAAAAGGAGACTCCTAAACAAGAACTAGATCCTAAATCAAAACCAATAAGGAAACTAAAATAAGGAAAGCCATGCATAATCAAATAAGGAAACTAAAATAAGGAAAGCTATTAAATAAGGAAATTCAAGACTCCTGATTCACTCGTGATTCGTATCATTGCCCTCTCCATGAGATGATCCTTGTCCCAAAGGATCAAATGTAGGATACAACCTTTCCATCTCCACGACCTTCTCTCAAGTCGCATCTTCAGCTGCCCTGTTCCGCCATTTGACAAGCCACTCAATCACCGACATGTTTTGTCTATTGATCACTGTTCTAAAAGGCTCGCCGCGACAGCCGCCATGGCGCGCCGTGGCTCAAGGCTTGTGTTCCACTCTACGTTATGCATGTGGCACGCCATGGCCTAATGTGCGGTCTTTTGTAACGCAATATTTGATTTTTATTTATGTTTTTAATGTCTTATTTGCTAGTTTTTAATATATAACATAATTCAACTTGTTTATTATCATTGACTCATCGTTTAATAGTACAAAACATATGTTTTTATATATAATATTATATATGATATAGAAATTTGCCGCCATAAGTTACGCCTTGATAAACGCCATGGCCTTACCGTGGCTCCTAAGGCTTGAGGCTTGGCCTCGCCGTCACGCCACGCCTCACGTCATTTAGAACCTAGCTATTGATTACTCTTTTATTAATAACACATTCCGGTATTTTCTCGGTTAAACTGCCCGTTGCCGTTAGGGGGGTAACAGAAGTAGGAGGCGGACCAAAGTGTTGTTTAAGTAAGGAAACGTGATAAGTAGGATAAATGCTTGCTTCTGGAGGCAGCTTAAGAGTGTATGCCACCTTCGCAACTTGACCTGATAAGGACCAAAGTATTTAGAAGCTAGCTTTTGGTTGGGTCTGTAAGCAACAGATGTTTGCCTATATGGTTGAAGTCGTAGATAGACCCCAAGTTCCCTCCTCAAATTCTCGTTTCGAACGATGCTTGTTGGCCTTTTGTTCCATTCTGTTTTGAGCTTTATGCAAATTGTGCTTAAGCATTTTAATAGCTTCCTCTCTAGCGATCAAACTCCTATCCACTGAATCAACTTTACTTTCTCCTGGCAAGTAGGGTAGGTGTACAGGAGGCGTCTTTCCATAAACTACTTCAAATGGGGTGCAGTTAATGGCCGATTGAAAGTTGGTGTTATACCAAAATTCAGCTAAAGGCAACCATTTACCCCACTCCTTGGGCGAGTCATGACACATACACCTTATATAACCTTCCAAACATCTATTCAACACTTCAGATTGACCATCGGTTTGTGGGTGATAACTACACGATAAATTCTAATCAGTACCATGCAGTATTAGTAACTCTTGCCAAAAAGTGCTAATAAATTTTTTATCCCTATCCAATACTATGGATTTAGGGAACCCATGCAATTTGTAGATGTTATCCAAGAATATTTGAGATACATCTATGGCAGAAAAGGGATGGCTCAGAGAAAGAAAGTGAGCATACTTACTTAACCGGTCAATAACCACCAGAATGACATCCTTACCGTATGACTTCGGCAACCCTTCAATGAAGTCCATAGCGATATCCTCCCATATGCCTTCGAGGATCGGAAGGGGTTGTAATAATCCCAGTTAGGCCACAATTTCTACCTTGCATTTTTGGCATGTAGCACAATTTCGAATATGGTTTATGACATCTTGCCTTATCTTTGGCCAAAAAAAGAGAGTGGGTACTCTTTTAAGAGTGGTCGTGATACCCGAATGACCCCCTTGAGGAGAATTATGCATCCAGG
The DNA here is from genome assembly GCA_033807775.1 of Saussurea involucrata. Classification (NCBI taxonomy): domain Eukaryota; kingdom Viridiplantae; phylum Streptophyta; class Magnoliopsida; order Asterales; family Asteraceae; genus Saussurea; species Saussurea involucrata. Next base: position 47,832,788 of record CM066317.1, on the reverse strand, counting down.
CTAAAATATGGGTTTTTAAATCTTCATAATTCCCAACCACTAGTCTGCCCTTCCTTCTTAATTCTTGATTATGCCAACGAAATTGAGGGTGTCGATTTGTGTCCTCCTGTATTTCCTGAATGATAGTCTTCATATTAACATCATGTTCCCAAGTTGCTTTAATGAGGTTATAAAGATTAGAGTGAATGGTAGAAAGAGAAAGTTGTAGTAAGTCCCCGTGAGTAGCTCTAGACAATGCATCTGCTACCTTATTCTTAGCCCCTTTCTTGTAACAGATCTCATAATCGTAGCCTAAAAGCTTTGATAACCATCGTTGCTGGAATGAAGTATTGACTTTGTTTTTCAAAATATGCTTCATCTTTGGCCAAAAAAAGAGAGTGGGTACTCTTTTAAGAGTGGCCGTGATACCCGAATGACCCCCTTGAGGAGAATTATGCATCCAGGCTAGAATCTTTGTTTTTAAATCTTCATAATTCCCAACCACTAGTCTGCCCTTCCTTCTTAATTCTTGATTATACCAACGAAATTGAGGGTGTCGATTTGTGTCCTCCTGTATTTCCTAAATGATAGTCTTCATATTAACATCATGTTCCCAACTTGCTTTAATGAGGTTATAAAGATTAGAGTGAATGGTAGAAAGAGCGAGTTGTAGTAAGTCCCCATGAGTAGCTCTAGACAATGCATCTGCTACCTTATTCTCGACCCCTTTCTTGTAACAGATCTCATAATCATAGCCTAAAAGCTTTGATAACCATCGTTGCTGGAATGAAGTATTGACTTTGTTTTTCAAAAGATGCCTATCTAATAGATATGAGCTTCATTTTTGTATTGCATGAATGACCGCCAATAATTCTTTTTCGTATGTGGATAAAGTATGATGTGTTTGGTGATAATGCCTTGATAATAAAAGCAATGGGGTGCCCTCTTTGCATAAGAATAACCCATATCCCTTGGTTAGAGGCATCGGTCTCCACAATGAAAGGTTCATTGAAATCTGGTAATGCTAGCACCGGTGGATTTGTCATTGCTTGCTTGAGGGCCAAGAATGCTGTTGTGGCTTTTTCGTTCCATTTGAAGGAATTATTTTGCAATAATTTCGTTAAAAGTTTAGCTATTGCTTCGTACTCCCGAATAAAGCGACAGTAGTATCCTATGAGACCAAGGAACCCTCGAAGTTGTTTGACCGTCTTAGGTACTGGCCATTTCGGGCTGTAAACTAGGATGTCATCGAAAAACACCACACGAACTTCCTTAAATAAGGTTTAAACAATTGATTCATCAGTCCTTGAAATGTAGAAGGGGCGTTGGTGAGCCCAAAGGGCATAACCAGAAATTCAAAATGCCCGCAATGTGTTTTAAAGGTCGTTTTGTGAACATCCTGCTCAACGATTCTGATTTGATGGTAACCGGCTCTCAGATCGATTTTTGGAAAATACCGAGTACCGTGCAATTCATCAATGAGCTCTTCAATTAAAGGAATAGGGAATCGGTCAGGTACGGTCAGTTTGTTTAGAGCACTGTAATCAATACACATTCGCCAGCTTCCATCTTTCTTTTTAACCAGTACCACCGGAGATGCAAACAGGCTATTACTTGCTTTAATAACTCCTTGGTCGAGAAGTTATTGAGTTAGTTGTTCGATAACATCTTTCTGCAGCAAGGGGTAACGATAATGTCTTAAATTCACGGGTGAGAGCCCTCGTTTAATGGTATTGTATGGTCAAATCCCGGCCTAAATAGGGGTAACCCGACTGGTTCTTTGAATACATCACAGTAGGAGTTAAGGAGGGTTTTCAATTCTAGGCAAAGTGGGTTTAGATGTTGGTTAACTGTATTTGGAAGTTGGGTAGAGGATTGTCAGGGTGGATCGCTAGTAGTTGGATCATGGAGAGTTGTCCTTTTTGTTGTAGCATCTTTCCCATCCTTGAATTATTCACCGTTTTAACGGTTCGACCGGTGGCGCCCCGTAAGGCCACCTTCGATCCATTGACCAAGAATTCAATTGTATGGTTCAAAAAGTCAAAATGAACCTTACCGAGCGAAGTAAACCATTGCACTCCCAAGACCACGTCACATCCTCCCAGGGGTATTAAGTACAGATCTGCGGTGAAGGTAATGGACTGCATCTTCCACTCGAATCCTTCAATCATCGTATCACACACTACCTTGACACCATCTGCCACTCTAACCCTCATAGAAGGTTTTTGCACTAGTTTGCAACCGAGTTTTTTAGCTAATGCGACATCGATGAAGTTATGAGGGCTTCTCGTATCCAGTAGCATTTGTAAAGCGTTTTTTCCATAATGGCTGGTCACTCTCATTGTTTGGTAATCTGTGATACCTGCTAATGCATTGACAGATATCTGCGAGAATTCCTTGTCTCCTTCGTTTTCGTCCTCCCCGTACCCTTCTTCCAAATCTTCTCATTCTAGATGATACAACTGGGGTCGTTTTCCCTTATACTTGTGCCCGAATTTGTACTTCTCATCACAGAAAAAACACAAACCCTTCGATCTCCTTTCTTCAAACTCTGCTGATTATAAGGTTTTTCGGGATGGGTTTGGGTTTTGCAAATTATTCAAATTTTTGTATGTTGAAATTTGGCTCCTTGTAGGGTTGGGTAACAAGCCAGGCTTGTTAAGTAGGTTGGAAGGTGGCGTAGTTAGGAGTGGTGGTTTGGTGATCGGTCTAGTCCGATTTTTACTCAAGTTAGCCTCTTGAATTTTCGCGAGAGCATATGCTTGTGAGATGGTTGTGGGGTTAAACATTCTTACCAAGCTTCTGATTTCTTCACTTAAGCCTGTTACAAAACAACTCAGTGTATTAGCAGGTGATAGTTGTAGCCGGCTAATGATGTTGTCAAATTCGTCATGATATTCCTTCACATTCGCATTTTGTTTTAACTCCATTAGTTTAACCATCGGATCATCGAATGGTTCCCTGAATTGTTCGGTGATGTCTGCGACATACTGTTCCTAAGAAGGATTGACTTGATTTCTACTCTTCATATAACCTTGATGCCATTGTAAGGCTCTTCCTTCTAAATGAATTGAAGCCAAAGGGACCTTCGTGTTCTCATTCACCTGATCTAATTGGAAGAATTGCTCTACTTTGTACAACCATGCTTTCAATTCCTCCCCAGCAAAACGAGGAAATTTGATCTTTGTCAATCGGGAGGAGTACTGATGAGGATTGCCTATCAGCTCTCCTAATTTTGGGTTTCGGATCGGTGGGGGTTTTTGGGTTTTTTCCCCAAGTAGGCTAGAGTCGCTATTCATCTTCATAACCCGATCGGCCATCAGCTGATTGAGTTGTATTGAAACCCCGGATAGGAGATCACTGATTTTTGAAATTGCTCTAGAATTTTCAGCCACCCTCATGCTTTGTTGCTGGTTGTTGTTCTCAATGCGAGCCCCAAAGTCTTCTAAAACAGTTTTGATAATTACCTCGAGTCCCGTTTCAGATGGTTGTCCAGTTTGATTGTTGATCGATGAAGCATCTCCGGAATTGGTCATCTCTGCCCCCTATTTTGTGCTTTAACCATACTCCTTTTGATTGCAATGATCGCCTGTCAAGGATCGACTGACTCTGATACCAATGATACTACCCAAGCCGAAATTAACTAAGGTTTGGACAAATCCAAACGTTTAGCCGAATTCTACCAACCTAGAGAATCGAGCGAAGAACGATTCTCGAAATTAACAGAGATGATTAAAGAGTGATAAGAGAATTGTAGATGAAGAATGCAAAAAATGTTTATTCATATCCAAGAACTAAAACAAGACATGTATTTAAACTACTAAAAAAGGAGACTCCTAAACAAGAACTAGATCCTAAATCCAAACCAATAAGGAAACTAAAATAAGGAAAGCCATGCATAATCAAATAAGGAAACTAAAATAAGGAAAGCTATTAAATAAGGAAATTCAAGACTCCTGATTCACTCCTGATTTGTGTCACGATCATGAGAAAAAACTAACCACGTCAAGCCTTCCATCTTTATTTATTATATAAATGGAGGATGAAAGAGAGTAGAGGGTGAGAGCGTCTACAAGTTAGCTATAACCATTTGGAACTAATGTTGTGAGTGGTTGTACTTTTAGAGAGAAATCAATACAAAGAAAACACTTCCTCAAGGTCTTTGTGAGATATTTGGATTTGTATTTTGTATTCTTGTAAATTATATGGTTTGATTGAACATCCTTCGAAGACAACGTGTTCAAAATCTTCGAACAGATCAAGTGGTATCAGTGTATGGTACAAACGAAGTCCAACAACAAAGCTTCTGACGAACCTTTTACTATGTTGCAAAATCATCGAAGGTTTCCAAATTGAAACCGACAAACATCGACTATGGAAGGATAAGGGATTACCCCACCAAGACGAAACGAGATTTCGCGAAGGTGGATCAACTCGCTAATCAATTATAGATTGTACTCGTATGGATTCAGTCCTAAGAAACAATCCCACCAAAAAAGAGAGAAACATCGTTTATGAATTTTTTTGACGAAGAAGCAAGTTCAGAGGAGGATGAGAAATTCACCAAGCAACTTAACCTCGCTGCAAAAGCCGAAAACCTTTCAAGGTCGAGGCTCAAATCGACATTCCAACATTCGATGGCACCATCGACGCTGAAAAGTTGGATTCTTAGATCGACCGATTGGAGACCTACTTTACTCTATATGGGTTTAGTAGTAACGAGAAAGTGTCGTTTGTAAGATTGAAACTAACTAGTCATGCGTTGGCTTGGTGGAATTCTCATCTAAAGATGATCGACGAAGAGGAGATCGGGTGGAAGGAATTCACGCATTTGATATGACATGAATACTATCTAATGGGATATTGACAAGAACGGTGGTCACGCTGGCATAACCTTTAAAAAATAACGAGGATAATGGTTCAAGAATACAATATGGAGTTCCTACACCTTGCCATGACATTGTGAATTTCTATGGAGAATAAAGACGCTTTTCACCAAATATGTTTCCAAATTACATCGAAAAATTCAAAATGAATTGCAGTTGCATGTAGGAGGGAACATCTCTAGTGCAAGTCGGGTTGCCATGGCCATTCGGGTAAAAAACAAAATCGGTGGGTTAAAGACGGAAGAAGGCATGAAGGAGCAAGCGTATAAGACACAACAATCCAAGAAATATGACATGGAGAATCTCGAGAAGAAAAGTCCAACAATGTATAACCATGCCGATACATTTTGTGAACATTACAAAATTTGTTGGCATGCCAAAGAGAAATGTTGGAAGGTACATCTAGAACTGTTTCCAAGGAAATGGGTGAAGGATGATCGAGGGAAACGTACTACGAGAGTAGCGGTTGAAGACCATAGGGTCGAGCTTGAACTCGGGAAGAGCCTAATGTTGATGACGAAACCAAAAGAAGGACCATCGAATCAAATAGAAAGAGAAGTTGTTCACGTTATAGATTCAAGTGAAACATGAAGTGATCGAAGCTATAATTGATACCGGAAATAAAAAGAATCCAATCTTAGCAAACCTTGTTCAACGGTTGGGTCTTGGGACCACGCCAAACCCCTAACCATACTCGCTTGGGTGGATTAAGAAAGACATTGATACGATGATTAACCGTCAATCACTAACCAGTATATTGATGAAATCACATGCGAAATGACTGTTCCACTCGATATTTGTCAAGTAATTTTTGGCAGCCCGTATCTTTAGGAGTGAGATGCGGTATATTTCTGACAAGCACAAAGGTATCAACTAGTGAAGGATGGGTGAAATATGTGTTAAACAAAAGTTAAAACACCACAAGTGGATATCTCACTACTGCTTGTCAAGCACGAGGATAGTAAATGCTTCTCAAAAATTGGTGTTACTTGTGATTCGTCTAAGAGTATGTTTTGTGTCGGTTATGCAACCTTAGAGATTCACTTAAATAGAACTTGATGCAAGTATACACTTTGTTCTACTATCCTCTCATAACAAGTAGTAATGGTGAAAGTATCAGATATCGATCCACCAGGAAGGCTTGTGTTAGTTTCTCAAAAGTTCAATCTTTTAAAATCGATTTCTGATGGCGAATTCGAAGAATTCTTTATGGTGTGTGTTTATGACTTATCTACTAGAAAATCAGACGTAGGGACAGGGGCGGATTGACCCTTTGTGGGTAGGGGTCCTAGGCCCCCAACAAACCCACCAAAATGTTTATAATTAAGCTATAAAAAATAATGTTTTTAATAAATTTTCTTATTGGGCCCTAACAAGAAGAAAGCAAGACCCCAATGCTCGACTCGACTTGACTTGGCTCGTTCGAAATATAAAGTATAAAAATTATAAATCTTGAGTCAATAAATGAGTTAATTGATCGTGAGTACGAGCCCGTAAACGAACATCGAACTTGGTAAATCAAAAAATATTCGAGCTTGAGCCCTACATGAAAAAATTATTTAAGCTCGAGGCGAGCTTGAGCCTAGTATAATTTTTTCGAGCCGAGCTCGAAAAATCTACTATTGGTTAAATTATTTGTATTCAGTAAAAAAATCAACTAAAACCGAACCGAACAAGTTATCTTTATTCGGTAACCGAACCGTTTAAGCCGAAAAGAAAAACCCGAAACCGTTTTGATCTATATTAATTATTCAGTTTTGAAAAAAAATCGACACCTTAAAGTGTGCCCCCAACCATAAAATTCTCTGAATCCGCCATTGCGTAAAGAAGAAGCTAAGGGTGTAAAGTTTTGTTAAAACAAAAACAAACGATCTAGTAAATAGATGATATAGCACTAAGACAGTCATATAGTACCATAGTATGGTCCTATAGTATTGCCACATGATGCAACTATCGGTTCAGACGACCTCCAAATAGTACACACCGACCCACATCTATTGATACGATATCACTTATATTAGACCTCGCGAATCGTAGCGCGACACAATGTTACCTTCTATCGATATGATATCACTTATATTACACGGTAGGCGTATAGCACTTTTCATGTACCATAACAATATCTCATGTTTTATTATTTATTTTAACTATGAAATTAATGTATTTTCATGTATAAAATTAGTTGTCAATTAACTAATATGATATTCAATGAAACAATAATCGTCTGAAATAAATAGTTAGAAAATAACGCTATAATAAAAGGAAATTAATTGAAATAGCCATTTTATGAAGGTGGTTTAACCTCTTAACAACATTCTCTCTATGTCTGCAATTGTGGACCTAGCTAAAAAACATCAAAAAATACAAATATGAACGATTTTCCTTAAAAAGAATTATTGACTCAAATCCGCAATTGCGTACCCCAGATCCGCCGCAATTGCGGACCAAGTCTGCAATATACAAGTTTTTTTAGTAAAATCAATAAGATTCGTTTTTTTTTGTATTTTTAAGCTAGGTCCGCAATTGCATACCTAGTTCTTGCGGAGCTAGTGCTATTTTGGTTATAAAGTGAATTAAAATGCAAAGATTGGCTATTTCTATCAAGAAACATCTAAATTTATCTTTTTTTGTTACATAACAACATCTTTGATTATTATTCAAACTTACTTCAAAATAAAATAAAAAGAATTCAAATTTTAATTATCTAAGAAACTTGATTGGATTTATTTGTTTTAGAGTAAATTACTATTTTCGTCCTTGTGGTTTAGTGTTTATAATGATTTTCGTCCCTCATCTTTAAAAATTGCTATTTTCATCCGTGTGGTATCCACTTCGTTTTGCTTTTCGTCCCTAGAACTAAATTTGTTAAAAATGTTTGTTATATTAAGGGTAATTTTGTATTTTTCTTTCTTTTCCTTATTTTTCTAATTAAATTATATAAACATTTATTAAAAAAAACTAAACCTAGCCTTAAAAAGCCCAACACGTGTCTACTTCGAACCCCCCACCCCACCCCCCCTTCCTTTTTCATTCCCCTTATTAGATGTCCGCCATTTTCTTCCGATGACTTGGTCATCTTCTCCGTTTCAAGGCACGAGACAAAAAATATGGGAAATTCACCTTGGCTAATTCGACAATGTCTGGTTCAATCCGCATCTCCTTCTCAGGGTAGGTTTTAATTAGGTTTAGGTTAAACGCCTTGGCTAAGGTTTGTAATTGAGTGGATTTGTGGTTAATTTACGGATATTTTTTAATAAATGTAGGAAATATCGGGTACCCATTTTTGGGGTTTGAATTACAATGGTATTTTTTGATCTTTTTATTGCAGGAATTTTCTATGTTTGAAGAAAAATGGGATTTTGTTGATCCTTTCATGGCCATAAATCGACAATGTGAGGCGAGTTTTAGAAATTAGGTTTGTATTTTCTTCAATTTCTTGCGGTGTATATGTGTTTTCCTTGATGATGGTTGCTGCCGTTTATAAGACAACAACTAGAAACCAAACAGCACTGCTTCTTTTGGTGCCTTCCACCGATGGTGCCGTCGGAGAGGTGTCGCGGCTACTAAACTTATGGTTACATCCACCAGAAGTTTATCTGTGTTTTTTTAACGTGAGGCTTTTTCTCTACCGATTAGTAAGACCAAAGTAACCACACCATCACCTAATTTAACTACTCTCAGAAAGGGTACCCTGAAAGAAAGAGACACCCCACCGGAGGAGATCATGTAGAGAACACTAAACCCGCCGATAACCACCGCTGGCCCGCCAGGATCCGACAACCAAACGCTACCCTATTATCAAAGAGTTTGAGTTTGGATTGCGGGGTTGAGAAGAACAAAGAAGCGAAGATCAATCTTTCTTTCCCTCAATCTCGATCTTGATGGTCGCCTGCAGTTTCATCACTAGATAAAAATATCTGGGAAAATGGTGAGTGGTAACAGCAAAGCAGGTGAGCCTGTGACCGCTGATGATATTGAGTTGAAATTGGTGGGTATTGCAAAAAGTAACGGCTGTCAAGAACGTTGTTCTTTGCACTAATCACGTTCAGGTGAATTTAACTCATCAAATGGTCATCGGATGGAAGGGAGGGGAAGCGGAAGGGGTTCTAATGTGGGACGATGCATGCGGCGATACAATATATACACTTTTTAATTAAAAAAAAGTTAAAATGATAAAAGACCATATTACCCTTACCTTAACTAACCTTTTCTAACGGAGTTAGTACCAGGGACGAAAAGAGAAACGAAATGGAAACTACAGGGACGAAAAAAGCAGTTTCTAAAGACAAGGGACAAAAAACGTTATAAACATCAAACCATAGGGACGAAAATCGTAGTTTACTCTTTATTTTATTATTGAAGTTTTAAAATTTAAATAACAAAAATTGTTCTATTATGATAATAAAAAATATAATAATAGTAATAATAAAATTAATTAACAATAATATAATGTTTATTTACAAAAGTAAAGAAAGTAAATATATAATAACATAATGATTATTTACCGAAGAAACAAGAAGAAAAATAAAACAAAAATAATTAACTTATGATGATTGGTACATAAACAAATTATTATGTAATAGTTAGTAGCAGGGAGGTGTCTAAATAAGAAATAAAGAGGAGTCTAAATAGATTCACACTTTAATTAAAACTAGTGTTCGACATCACGCGTTGCGTGGTGACGATAAATTATGTAGAAAATATTAAAATTAAATGGATTGATGATCACATAGCATATATTAAACATAAGAATTGACATTTCATTTGATATGAAACCGTCTCATCATCTTTAGTTCACTTGAGACTATTTCTTCTTAGCTTAAATAAGAATCAATATTACACTTGATATGAAGTTGCTCATCATCCTTAGTTGTTTCTTTTGATATATATATAATTAAATAATAGCTAAGTAGTTCTACATCATCAAACTTTGTAATTGACACAAAATGATAGATGATAAAAGAAGTGAGTGACACTATTAATTATAATAATGAGGTGTATAATTAATATTGTTTTGTCATAATTCGTAATATATCGATTTATCTCTAACATAGATGTCCATAAAATAATCATATTCACCATGCAACCATAATATTGATACCTAGTTTTGTTTAATTGTGGGACATTTTGGTAAATTGCTTACATTTGTTATAATGTACTCGTTGCTACTTCGTCTAAAAATTCTCCATGAAGTCCCCGTTCCCAACCTACGGTTGGACGAAAGAGTAACAAAAGTCATCAGTATTGTGACTACTTCGAGTATATGCGAGCTGATTGAATTGTTAATTTTTCCATGTTCGAGTTTTTTTGATTTGTTTGAGACTGTTTCTTCATAGCTTAGTTTTTTAGTAGAGAATCTTGAAAAAAGAGGTTTTAGTCATATTATGTAAAATGAAGCGTATTATATAAATTTTAATTTCATTTTTATACATAGTTTGATTTCAATTTAAATTAAAAAAATGCAGTTGAAGTAATTATATATTGATGATTGTAATGAGTTATTCTTTCTAATTTTATATATTTGGTTATTCTAATATATATATATTTCTATGGTTTTTTGTACACATTGCTATATTGATAATAATAAGCTTTAGTTTTGATAATAATTTCAACTATATATATTGATTCATAAATTTTTTTATTTTATGTATTGATTTTAGTAGTGATATTAAATGTAATAAATATTGATTTAATTAGTGAAATTAAATGCATGTAATAAGTATATTATTTATTAATGAGAGAGTTAGTAATAAGTATTTAAATATATATTAAATTTATTTAATGATATTAAATGAAATAAGTATTTCATTTAATAATTATTTAATTATTAATTGATTCTAATTTTATTCATATATATATATATATTGGTTCTAATGTCATTTATATTTATATATTGATTTTAATAGAACTTTAAATAATAATAATTTTGTAATTTATATATTGATAATTTATATATTAATTAAAATTTTAGATATTAACTTTACTTAAAAATAATATATATCAATATATATACATATTGTAGAAAAGGAAAAGATTAAAACTAGTATGTCAATTAAATATATAATTTAAATAATATATATATATATAGCATTACGTAAATAATATAACCGATAATGATCATAAGGTATTATATTAATGTGAATAATAGTCATCTTCAGTTATTTATTTATTTATATTAATTATAATCATTTTATTATTAAAATCACACATATTATTATATTCAATTATAATCTAAATAGAAGTATACATATTGATCGTAATTTCATTTATATAATCAGTTTTTAAATATGTTGATTATATATATTCCTTGTATGTTATGTGGAATAAAAATTAGAATAATGTGAAATAAATTAAATAAACAAATTTAGGAGTAAACAAAAAAGATAAATAGTTTAATTAATTAAACATATTGCTAATAACTACATCAAAAAATGCAAAACTTGAGGGAAAAAAGAAGAAACATGAGATTGAGATGCCTAGAAAATGTCATCTCATGTAGTTTTTCTTATATAATTACAAACTCAAAATTAAGAAACTATGTAGATATAAAAGAATGAGAAAAAATCCACAACAAAAGCAAGGTAAAAATTGTAAATAAATTGAATGAAAAACCAAAAACTTATTTAACAACAATATGAAAAACACACAAAACATTACAAAAATGCAATTGAAGAAAAAAAGAAAAATTTGGGATTGAGATGCTTAGAAAATGTCATCTCATGTGGTTTTTCTTATAAAATTACAAATTTAAAATCAAGAAACTATGTAGACTTATAGAAAAAAGATACTTTCAAGAAACGACAAACACGACTGAAGTGGCTATACATACAAATCCATTTACGGATCTATATGCTCCGATTGGAACTTCCAGTTCCAGAACAGGTGGCTGGTATACTACCATAATGAAACTGCCTTTTATTTTTTTTATTCGGATCGGATTTATGTTGGCTTCGTTGGGAGGATCGCGTAGTTTGTTACGTCAGCTCCAAAAGGATAAGTTGCCTTGGAATCGATAAAGTTACGTGGAGTTCATAATTGCATAAAAGGAGTCAAAGTAAAGTAGTGGTTGCGGCACGTTGAGGCACTTCTTCGACGGTTCCCGTACGCCAAACGAAAAATTCACAACAAAAATCAAGGTAACAATTGTAAATAGATTGAATGAAAAAACAAAAACTTATTTAACAACAATATATAAAACACACAAAACATTAAAAAAGATATATGAAATTTTTTATAAAAAAAACAATGATATTGGTTGGGAAGACACACACATATACACGTATCAACAATATATAACTCACATAAATCATTACCCGGGAATTTTATGGAGGATGGGCAAGAGCATCGACGAAATGTAAATTCTACAAAGAAGAAACAAAAATAAACATAGTATATAATATAAAAGTGTTAATTTCATGTTGGTAGAGCATTAGGTTGTAGTATATATAATTTTGTTGTAGGTTTTACTCTAATTAATAAATGGAAAGATAAAGAAGATAAATTAATATCTCTAAAAAGTTGAATAGTTTGGAAATTAAAGCTAATTAAATTGGAAGGGAAATTATCAAAGAAACCTTCATATAATGAAATACACAATTTTCATTTAGGGGTGGAATGGTCATTTATGAAAAGCTTTTTATTAAAGAAAATCAAAATTATGAGAAAATAGAGAAAGGTGAATGAATGTTTTTCATGAGGCCACATAAACAACTCTACATTTTGCTTTTTTAGATATATATAAAAAAACAATGATATTGATTGGGAAGACACACACATATACACGTATCAACAATATATAACTCACATAAATCGTTACCCGGGAATTTTATGGAGGATGGGCAAGAGCATCGACGAAATGTAAATTCTACAAAGAAGAAACAAAAATAAACATAGTATATAATATAAAAATGTTAATTTCATGTTGGTAGATCATTAGGTTGTAGTATATATAATTTTGTTGTAGGTTTTGCTCTAATTAATAAATAGAAAGATAAAGAGGGTAAAATTAATATCTCTAAGAAGTTGAATAGTTTGGAAATTAAAGCTAATTAAATTGGAAGGGAAATTATCAAAGAAACCTTCATATAATGAAATACACAATTTTCATTTAGGGGTGGAATGGTCATTTATGAAAAGTTTTTTATTAAAGAAAATCAAAATTATGAGAAAATAGAGAAAAGTGAATGAATGCTTCTCATGAGGCCACATAAACAACTCCACATTTTGCTTTTTTAGATATATATAAAAAACAATGATATTGATTGGGAAGACACACACATATACACGTATCAACAATATATAACTCACATAAATCGTTACCCGGGAATTTTATGGATGATGGGCAAGAGCATCGACGAAATGTAAATTCTACAAAGAAGAAACAAAAATAAACATAGTATATAATATAAAAACGTTAATTTCATAAAAATTATTAAAGAAATTCAAAGTTATGAGAAAATAGAGAAAGGTGAATGAAGGCTTCTCGTGAAGCCACATAAAAAACTCCACATTTTGCTTTTAGATATATATATATATATATATATAGATGATCTCAAACAAGTCAAAAATTGTAATTACATTTAACATACATGGCAACCGAAATAGTAACCAACAAAGGTACGTAAGGCTAAAAAAACATACACCATTTTGGACTAAAACATTGGTTATAGCAATAATATATCAAGATAATAATCTATCGTATTCGAGTTCAATGACTAATGAAATGAACTTATAGTTACAAATCCTATACAAGTAGAAACAATTTGACACGTATGCATGGCTGGGTAAGAAAAGAAGTAGAATAATCCCTTAACATACCCTTCAACAATTGCAATTTTCCGATTATAACAAGGTTGTTTTCAAGGTTGTTTTTTGTTCTTCTAGACAAAATTTGGATGCACCGACAGATTTCGGCATCGCGGAGTATGGCATGATCCGGTTTACCCCGTCATTGCGGCCTATGCGTAACCATATTTTCAAGAGCCTCGTATTTCCTTTCAGGGTGTGTATTTATATATATGTACACCAACAAACAAACACTCATACCCAGATCATTAAGTGTATATATATGATGATAGAAATAAACATTATTAACTTTTTATTATATAAAATTAAAAGACCATGGTTTTACTATACCTTAATCGTGAGTTACTTTATGACTTCCACGAACAACTTGAACTGCTTCCTTCAAAGCCTTCTCACTTAGTTGTAGTTTCTTGAACAGTTGTTTTCCAAACCTTTCATCTGAAGTAAATGCAGCATAAGATGTTCCACAAAACTAAAGTCATCTCCTATTATTTTTATATCTTCTGGCACTGTAGAGCAAAACAATGAGATGTCTGCCGACTGCAAGCCGCCTCCTAGTTGTGACTGGACTCCTGTTGCGACGACTTCTAATTCTACAACTCTTGGTGTCACCGACCTGCAAAAGAAAGAGTAATTATAAATTAGTATCCTTAAAATCTCAAATCACTGTATTGATGATTATGAATGTACATACCCCTAGATTAAAGTGTAGTGTAATCAGAGATGAGCCACTTCGAACACCCCAACTTGGATGATATGGGAATCGGCCCAAAAGGGTGATTTTTAACAAAGAGATTTATTGATCCATATGTTTTGAGGACACCATTTGATGTCACTTCTTCGGTCATGATGATGTATAAGAAATTATACAAGTTTTAAAGACAGATGTTGATACAATGGTTAAAGTCCGAGAGGAATTCTCTCAAAACAAATGATGGAACTAGTTGTTGTAGCATTGCCACAACATTGTCTGCTGGACTTTGTGTTTATGTCTCACCAAACATCTTGCACCCATGCTTCTTTCATTAGATTATATTAATTCAACTATTAAAAAAACAAAGTATTCAATTTTACCATTTGAAGTTAGTCCTTCTTCTTGAGATCTTGCAACTTAAGATACCTTACCCTATGGAATACGTACTTGGTTCTTACCATTTTATTACTTGAAAGACGATATTGGATCCCATTGTATACTTGCTAATTATCACATGTCTGTAGATGTGTGTGTAACACCCTCAAATTTGGAAAGAGCAACTAATTAAAAATTCGATATAACATCCGAGACAATAAGATTTATTCCTATAATACAATAGGTGAAATACCTCGAATAAAAATCTATAATCAATCTCAACATTATATAGTCCAAAATATTACTATAAAAACTAAAACCACATCGGGTGTTACTTAATCCAAGTATAAGTTGCTAATCCTAAAGATGAATGCGAAAGACTTCACTTAAATTATTCACCTCTCGAGCACGATACTAGCACACGATCTCTCCTACGTGTCACTAGACCTACTCCCAATCTGAAACCTGTTGCACATGCCGACAAATAAAAAGGTTAGGCTAACGCCTAGTGAGTTCAAGAGTTTAGAACATGATTTATATAATTTGTAGAAAGAAAGTTTGTGACATAAATCATGATTTCCAAAAGAGTTTTATGAAAGGATGTAAACGACTAATTTTCCAACGCACACAAAATTTATGAGAAAAGTTCCCAAAAATGTATAAAGCGTTTTTCTAAAATGAATTCCAATCTAACTCACTCAAAACGTATTTGACATTAAATGTCCCAATGAATATAAATTTGGACAAAACTCCAATATTTAAAACATCCAAATAGGATGAGGCATAGAACTTTGCCAATAAACCATGAAGACATTTCATATATAAATAAAGAGCGTCACCAAAAATATGGATAAAAATACTACCCAAGAACAACACCTTTCGGTGACGGGGGATACCCGATTCCATCGAAAGTGACGGGCACACAAAGTTAAGTCACTCGTGATGTTACTGGATTACACCTCAAGTCCCGACCTTAGTTCCCATGCCATAAAGACATCACAACCTCAAGCCATAAATAGATTGCCTTTATTGCATACCCCGTAGAGTTACACCTCAAGGACTTACAGGGGACCATATTGCCTATCCAGTCTAGACGAGTAACATCTCTAGGACTCCCGCGTCCCGCACAGGCATGCCCGCTGATATCAGCCTTCCAGCACCCTGTGACAGTCATACTCGCTAGTGGCCCCACGACCTGACGCATATTCCCATGCGTTCCCATAGTCCACCCCTCATGCACAAAGAGATAGACCATCAAATAAAGACTGACTCACTTGCCTATGGATCCAATGCAACACAGTCTACCAAAACATGCTCAACCCGAAATGACAGAAGCACCCAAGCATGTAAATATCAATAATGAGCAATAAAATGCATCAAGTTGCAATAAATGCAAACCATAAATAAGACTCCACATTGAGCCATTTAAAACCGGACAAATGTCCCCAAACTTTCTCAAAGACAAACTCGAGCAAAATGCTCCAAACTCGTTAGACCCATCAATAACGGTCATCATTGCATAAAATGTGTTTAAACATTGTTTAGGTAAACAAGTACCCCCAAATCATCCTTAACTCCAAAACTCGACACGGTTTAAACAAAAAGGGTTTCCCAAAGAACTCATACCCTTATAATTCTCAAAATAATCCTTGACACTAAATCGTGTATTTCCCAAATGGTTTATAAAATCAATTACACTAAAATGATTAAATCATCAAATAGACATCATTTTGAGCAATTAATCTTTTAAAGACATATTATGATTTCTAACCATCCAAATAACCAAAAGCCCCAAATATGGGTGTTTTACACATTTATGAAGATAAATATTTCCAAAGAGTTAAACTAACCAAATAATTCATCCATTGATATTTTCAAGTAAAACACACAAATATTTGGAAAATACTCATTTTGGCATGTACAAAGTTTTCGCAAAGTAACTTGAACTCATCTTGCTAGATTTAGGCTAAATCTAGAATTTCTCCAAACGTAAGCTCCCTTGACGAAGTTTGCATCCTCAAGCCAAAACCTCCAAAAACCTAAATTCATAACTTCCAACCATGAATATTCATATTCAACACTTTAAAACCATTCCCCAACCATCTTATATCAAAATCTCCATTTTGACCAAAAACCCCAATATTAACCTAACTTCTCCAAAATCATCCAAACCGAAATTGGAGAAAGAAAACACTAGGAGATCATCAATGGAACATTTATAACTCATATAAAAGTATAGAAGCTAGGAGGATGAGCTCACCACTTAGGTTTTGATGAAAACCTAGAAAACCCCAAAAATCTCTAGTGTTGTGGATGAAACTTGCTCTTGCATCAATAAATGAAATCACAAGCATAAAGTGGATAAGGAACACATTAATCTCCAAGAAAAAGTCACAAAATCAGTTAGGGTTCGTGAGGGAGGAAGGGAAAACGATTTGGGAGAGAAAGGGAAGAGATTTGAGAGACTTACCACCACCAAACACCCTTGAATCTTCCTATGAACTTCAAAACTCTTTCTAGATCCTTGAAGAGCTCTCAAAATCGGAACCATAGCAACTTGAATCGCCAAAATCGGAGGTGAAACGAGAGAGATATGAAGAAATGAAGTTTGGGGTGTGAATTTCGTATTTGACAGCAACCAGGTACCCGACCGCGACAATGACACGCGACAATGACACGGTCATAGTCGCTGGTCATAGTCGCACAAGGCGTACCGTAGGCTGTACCCTTGGCGCGACAATGACACGCGAGATTGACACGGTCATAGTCGCTGGTCATAGTCGCACAAGGTGTACCGTAACTGTTTTGGCCATAACTTATTCGTTATAGCTCCGTTTTCGCTCCGGAAAGAACCGTTGGACTCGTATACGAATTCCTAATCCAACAAGACCATAATATCTAAGATTTAACCCAAAATATTACCTTTCATATTTTTCTTAAAAGACCGGTTTCTCACTGATTCGAAATTATGCTTATCCGAAAATTACAGGTGTTACAATCCTCCCAACCTTAGGATGATTTCGTCCTCGAAATCTAAAATCCTTTACAACCAAAGGCTAGCCGACTCAACGCTGACCATGATCCATCAACTCTTGACTGGAATCTAAATTTCCATTATACAGTCTATTAAGACAAGTCCTCGAACAAATTCTTACCAACAAAGCCCATTCAAGTACACTGTACTTATGTCCAGGAGAACACCCCAACCGCTGGAATAACTCTTAGTCCGACAACTTCGGTTGTCTCCCAACCTTAGATGTTCCATGCTTCCCAATCATACCACATTTACACGTTCTTAAATTTTCTCTCCAAACCAACCCGACGTTCAATCTCTACCAACATCAACCCAAGCTTCAGAATTCCCCAACTAATCCCGCTAATGAACTAGCATTTACTCTCAGCAGATTCCACCAATTTTAACACGAACGGTCATCACTGACCCATCAGTTACACAATCTCAAGAATGTGTCCAATTAACACTTACCGAGTCGACAGTTTCTCTTACCGCACAAGGAAAGTCATTTCCCTAAATCCTCTTATCACATAAAGTATCTTAAGATTGCTACTACTATTACCATCATTCTTTAAAAAACAAAATCGGGCTACAATCCCCTGATTACACCTAGGTGCTTGGCCTCAAGCCCAAAAGTCGACACCTAAATGTACCACCTACCTCAACATAGGTTACCGTGAATTTATTCCCTTAAGTACAAAGGGCATCATCCCCTTAACCGATAGTCCGATACTATTCGGCCTACAGTACTATCACGCGTGAAATACCCAACCTTCCACCGTCGAAGTGCCACACACACTCACTCTTAACTGGGTTATTTACCCTTTCCAAGGTCCTAACGAGTTCAAGGTTTTCAAGTGCGTTATTTAACAAATATGCCATTCACAAAACTTTATATACAAACTTTCAACATAAATATTTCATATCAAATTTAAACGTACGCATAAAACTACTATTATCAATTCGGTAGTTACGCAAAAATGGACACACTCGTCCCACATATGAAAATCATGTTGAAAATTATTTCATTGCAGTTCAGATTATCAACAAAACACAAAAGCGCAATAAACAATTTTCTTTAAAATGAACCGCCACGGTTCTAGTATGTATTGACTCATGACATGCACGTAAAGTAACTGCTCGACTTTAAACAGGGTGCAACAAAGGTGTGCACGTATTTCAAAAGAAATCCAACGACATTTGACTCCAAAATTTTCCTTCTAACCATAAAATGGCATGGAACAAGATTTACCAATCAAAATTTGCGCGCGTCAGTTTATTATACAAAACAAGGAAACGACTCATAATTACACCTCAATCAAAACACAATACAACTTGTGCAAGTTCCTTATTTAAGACAAAACCAATACGTTTCCATCATTTGAAATTATCGACTAAAACATCATGAGAAATTTTCAAATTGGGGTAGACATGCAAGCTTGTAACATTTCCTTGTAATGAAATAACATGCACCAATTACTCACACCAAGATTTCAAAAGATAAAACTCTTTAAATCAATTTCCCAAGTTTCTCCAACTGGTCATATAGTGACACCCGAGCAAAAAGTTTCAGGCAAAGCTTGCACACAACAATGTGTTTTCTAAAAACATAAGAGAAAATAAATGCTTATAAATGGTTGACACCAAAAAGATTTCAAACCTATTGTCAACTCTAAAAATACACCAACGATGCGCATCAATGTTCAAAACATAAGAAATTACACGCACCATAGTTTATACAAACACTTTTCTAAAATCTTCTTAACGAAGCATTTTGCTCAAAGTTTCGTACTAGAATCATAGAACGTTAAAACGTTGATGTTTAAAAGTTTACCTGTTAAAATATCCAAAATATATATTTCTTTATAACCAAAGGTTTACAATTTTCCAAAACGTTCCTCGAATCAAAGTTGACCAAATGTCAACGACTCCTACCTTTGTGTTTTCAAAAGGTAAAATATTGCAAACTATGCATGATTTCCACAACACCAAAACCTCCCTTTGACCAAATGGCCATTATTTATATAATGAGTTAATAAAGCATTTTCATGCACGACTCGTTTATCAAAGTGTCGAGAACCAAAAGTTGCCAAGCTATGCATACCCCTAAGTCGATATAACGCATTTACATGAAAATGATAATAAAACATTTAACTGACTGAAGGCGTACCAAGCAAATTATTATGAAATGTCGCCAAAAACGTTCTTTCATGCATCACTTAAGTCACGTATAAATCAATCCATACATTGAACTATTTGCAACGAAATACTTAATAACACAAACTTTTGAAAGAAAAGTTACGCAACACTAGAGTTCCAAACTCATCCCTTCTTAGTCGCCTTATGGCATAAAATTAAATTTTCTTAACAAAACTCGAGTGGGACCAAATGCCCAACTTAGCTCATAAATTTCCACATAATTAAATAGAGTATGCACATTGTAAAATTGTACCTACACGACCCAAAGCGTCGTACAACAAAACTCCATGAATTTCAATGAACCCAATGACTACAAGTCAACAAAATAGCACCAAACATTGTGCTCCCAAAGTCAAATTGCATTAAGCAAAATCATGGCTAAAATGCCAAATTCCAAAATTCCTTCTATGGTAATACCACATAAACAACATTGTTTAACAACTCACATTAAACAAATTCCCCAAAATAGTTTTACACAGACATCATGGAAGATAACTTTCCGTCCAAACTCTAACATATGTGGAGGAGATCCAATGTTAAAGTCACAAGCCGTAGTTATTTCCCAACATCTCAAACATCATAAAAATACGATTGTCATTACATCCAAAACAAATGTTGAACAACAATGAAATAAGGCAAAACAAATCCCGGCGGAGTTTGCAACTCCCGCAATAAAACGGTTTCATACACGTTCAAAACCATGATTTAAAATCTTGTGTGTACTAAACATTTTCCAAAATTTGTAACACAATCCATATAAGGATTTGAAACACAAGAAACAATTGATGTAATTCATTTCCAAAATAAATTTTGTGCATGACTTAGTCAGCATTCAACGTCTCAACTCATACTCATCCAAATCCCTCTGGTCCACTATTGTCATCCGGATACTTTAACCTCTTAAGGTGAGTTGGGAATTACATCAATGACCTTATGGTTTTTCCTCTAATCCAAGTCGGCTCAATAAGCCTATGGTTCTATTCCAACTATCAATCTTGACCCGAAACGGTCTACTTAAAGCAAATATCAGGCTTATCGTCACTCCAAGTGACTAATACTAGAATCGTCCATCTATTCCAACGACTACTAGCTTAGAAACTTCTCCACTACCCCAACGATCATCACATGAAAGTAATTCAAGAATGCACATGTACTAGTAGGTTCACCATGACACTGGCCATGTGTCACTATGAACGCACCGTACATGATTATCCTTCCTACTCTCGACATGATTCTCGTTTCTAACAGTTCCATCAACTTCAAAACATCCTATCTTAAAAGTGCCTAAAGGTGAATTTCACACTCTTTTACTTAAACAAACACTAGTTTGAGTCTAGGTATCCAAAATCAACACCTAAATCTCTCAAACTTATGCTCTGATACCAACTTGTAACACCCTCAAATTTGGAAAGAGCAACTAATTAAAATTTCGATATTACATCCGAGACAATAGGATTTATTCCTATAATACAATAGGTGAAATACCTCGAATAAAAATCTATAATCAATCTCAACATTATATAGTCCAAAATATTACTATAAAAACTAAAACCACATCGGGTGTTACTTAATCTAAGTATAAGTTGCTAATCCTAAAGATGAATGCGGAAGACTCCACTTAAATTATTCACCTCTCGAGCACGATACTAGCACACGATCTCTCCCACGTGTCACTAGACCTACTCCCAATCTGAAACCTGTTGCACATGCCGACAAATAAAAAGGTTAGGCTAACGCCTAGTGAGTTCAAGAGTTTAGAACATGATTTATATAATTTGTAGAAAGAAAGTTTGTGACATAAATCATGATTTCCAAAAGAGTTTTATGAAAGGATGTAAACGACTAATTTTCCAACGCACACAAAATTTATGAGAAAAGTTCCCAAAAATGTATAAAGCGTTTTTCTAAAATGAATTCCAATCTAACTCACTCAAAACGTATTTGACATTAAATGTCCCAATGAATATAAATTTGGACAAAACTCCAATATTTAAAACATCCAAATAGGATGAGGCATAGAACTTTGCCAATAAACCATGAAGACATTTCATATATAAATAAAGAGCGTCACCGAAAATATGGATAAAAATACTACCCAAGAACAACACCTTTCGGTGACGGGGGATACCCGATTCCATCGAAAGTGACGGGCACACAAAGTTAAGTCACTCGTGATGTTACTGGATTACACCTCAAGTCCCGACCTTAGTTCCCATGCCATAAAGACATCACAACCTCAAGCCATAAATAGATTGCCTTTATTGCAAACCCCGTAGAGTTACACCTCAAGGACTTACAAGGGACCATATTGCCTATCCAGTCTAGACGAGTTACATCTCTAGGACTCCCGCGTCCCACACAGGCATGCCCGCTGATACCAGCCTTCCAGCACCCTGTGACAGTCATTCTCGCTAGTGGCTCCACGGCCTGACGCATATTCCCATGCGTTCCCATAGTCCACCTCTCATGCACAAAGAGAGAGACCATCAAATAAAGACTGACTCACTTGCCTATGGATCCAATGCAACACAGTCTACCAAAACATGCTCAACCCGAAATGACAGAAGCACCCAAGCATGTAAATATCAATAATGAGCAATAAAATGCATCAAATTGCAATAAATGCAAACCATAAATAAGACTCCACATTAAGCCATTTAAAACCGGACAAATGTCCCCAAACTTTCTCAAAGACAAACTCGAGCAAAATGCTCCAAACTCGTTAAACCCATCAATAACGGTCATCATTGCATAAAATGTGTTTAAACATTGTTTAGGTAAACAAGTACCCCCAAATCATCCTTAACTCCAAAACTCGACATGGTTTAAACAAAAAGGGTTTCCCAAAGAACTCATACCCTTATAATTCTCAAAATAACCCTTGACACTAAATCGTGTATTTCCCAAATGGTTTATAAAATCAATTACACTAAAATGATTAAATCATCAAGTAGACATCATTTTGAGCAATTAATCTTTTAAAGACATATTATGATTTCTAACCATCCAAATAACCAAAAGCCCCAAATATGGGTGTTTTACACATTTATGAAGATAAATATTTCCAAAGAGTTAAACTAACCAAATAATTCATCCATTGATATTTTCAAGTAAAACACACAAATATTTGGAAAATACTCATTTTGGCATGTACAAAGTTTTCGCAAAGTAACTTGAACTCATCTTGCTAGATTTAGGCTAAATCTAGAATTTCTCCAAACGTAAGCTCCCTTGACGAAGTTTGCATCCTCAAGCCAAAACCTCAAAAAACCTAAATTCATAACTTCCAACCATGAATATTCATATTCAACACTTAAAACCATTCCCCAACCATCTTATATCAAAATCTCCATTTTGACCAAAAACCCCAATATTAACCTAACTTCTCCAAAATCATCCAAACCGAAATTGGAGAAAGAAAACACTAGGAGATCATCAATGGAACATTTATAACTCATATAAAAGTATAGAAGCTAGGAGGATGAACTCACCACTTAGGTTTTGATGAAAACCTAGAAAACCCCAAAAATCTCTAGTGTTGTGGATGAAACTTTCTCTTGCATCAATAAATGAAATCACTAGCATAAAGTGGATAAGGAACACATTAATCTCCAAGAAAAAGTCACAAAATCAGTTAGGGTTCGTGAGGGACGAAGGGAAAACGATTTGGGAGAGAAAGGGAAGAGATTTGAGAGACTTACCACCACCAAACACCCTTGAATCTTCCTATGAACTTCAAAACTCTTTCTAGATCCTGGAAGAGCTCTAAAAATCGGAACCATAGCAACTTGAATCGCCAAAATCGGAGGTGAAACGAGATAGATATGAAGAAATGAAGTTTGGGGTGTGAATTTCGTATTTGACAGCAACCAGGTACCCGACCGCGACAATGACGCGCGACAATGACACGGTCATAGTCGCTGGTCATAGTCGCACAAGGCGTACCAATGGCTGTACCCTTGGCGCGACAATGACACGCGAAATTGACACGGTCATAGTCGCTGGTCATAGTCGCACAAGGTGTACCGTAACTGTTTTGGCCATAACTTATTCGTTATAGCTCCGTTTTCGTTCCGGAAAGAACCATTGGACTCGTATACGAATTCCTCATCCAACAAGACCATAATATCTAAGATTTAACCCAAAAGTACAGGTTTTTTATAAACGACTGATGATGGAAGAGTTTTGGATCAATCGGAGCAAGTTTACAACAGTCCGGTACGAAAAGAAGAAAGTCGGATTTTTAGGACCAAACAGTGCCCTGCGTGCCTGGCTGCGCTGCTCCATACGCGCATCCCTCTGCTCACCACGCACTCCAGTGTTGTGCGCGTTTCTCTGCGCGTCTCCACACGCGCTGCCAAACGCGCTGAAGCCCTGAGCATTTTTATTCTATTTATCTGCTAGGGTTGAGAGTATTATCAATCAGTTACGGCTTGGGACTCTTTCGGGGCGATTTTGGGAGCTAAGGAACGAATTTTTAAGGCAAGTAGAAGGCGAATCGAATACGTTCATCGTCTACTTAAGCTTTTCAGGGAGTCCATAGATTTCATTTTCTTTTAGAACATTCATGTTTACTTTCGTTTCAATCTTTTCATTTCTGAGTTTTGAAACCCCCAATATGAACTAATCCGTTCATGTTGGGGGTTGGTGTGAATCATGGTTTGATAATCGTTTAGCTTTACAGATAGATGTGATGGGTTTGATTTAGATGGATGAAACATTTGGGATTGTTTATAATGCTTGTAATAGTTCGATCAACTATTATTTGATTGTATGAATCTTTTAACGTTTGAGAGAAGTTTTGAGATTTGATTAATCCTTTATGTCTTGGACGATTTTGAGATAGAAATATGATATGTCGTTCTTTGTGGCTTTTAATCACTGATTGTTCAATTATAATTGTCTAGATCGAAAGATGATACAATGTTTTGAATGATTTTTGCTATAGCTTGATAGAGTATAGTAATGGATTGTGATTATGCTTTTCATCCTGAAGTTATTTCAATCACGTCAAACCTGTTTAGCTAATTGATTGTTTTCATGAGGAAAACCAACCCTCCAACTCTTTCTCTTATCTGAATTAATTAAAGTATTTTAATTCGTGTTTTCCAACAATCAACAACTCAATTTGCATTAGTCTAATTAATAGTCTATACAGTCATTGTGGTACTTGACACCTGGTTGCTTTGGTTCGATACTCGTACTCTCTAAGTACTATTACTTGATTTGACCCGTACACTTGCGGTAGATTTAGGGGGGTGGAAACCCATCCTATCAAGTTTTTGGCGCCGTTGCCGGGGAACCTGTTTTGTGTGAATATCACTACCAGTTGTAGAAATTATTACATTAGACACCCTGTTTTTTATTTTATTATAATCTGCTTTGAAAGTTCATATATTTTTGGGTTTTGAGATTCTATATTCTCTGTTTCAGGTTACCTCTTGGTTTATGCCAAGAAGGATACTATTTCGGGAAGTAGTATCGATTGACCCGGAGATAGAACGAACTGCCAGAGACCTGAGACGACAAGCACGAAACAGAATGGCTGACGTCAACGTCCACGTTCAAGATGATTGGGAAGAGGGGATGCCCATGAACAATGGTCAACCAATTCCAAATGTAAACGCGAACAATCAAAACCACAATAATGCCAATCATGGTCTCAACAACAACGTCAACCATAACGCCAACAATAATGTCAATCACGGTGTTGACAACAACAACAATGTTAATCATGGCGTCAACAATGTGATCAATCATAATCTCAATCACAACGCCAACAATGGGATTCATCACAATGTCAATGATCCACCGCCGCCTCCACAAAGGGTACCAATGAGAAATTTCGCCAACCCGAACATGGGAGCTGCACAACGAGGACCATATGCACCTCCCATAGCTGCTAACAATTTTGAAATTAAACTGGGTACCATCCAATTGGTGCAATCGAACATGTTTGGAGGTGCACCAACTGAAGATCCCCATGCACACTTGCGCGCATTCGAAAACATATGCAATACTTTCAAAGTAAATGGGGCTGATCAAGATTCGATCAAGATACGGTTGTTTCCGTTTTCATTGAGGGATCGAGCCACTACTTGGGAAGAGAATATACCCCCGGGGTCAATTCGAACTTGGAACGATATGGTTACAGCTTTTCTCAACAAGTTCTTTCCACCGGGGCGAACAACTCAACTGTTATCCGACATCACACATTTCTCGCAATGGGATCAAGAGTCTTTGTACGAGGCATGGGAAAGATACAAAGGGATGCTCAAGAAGTGTCCACATCATGGGTTACAAGAGTGGATGATTATCCAAACATTCTATGTGGGGTTACACCCTCAATTTAAGAATGACCTCACAGCTGCTGCAGGTGGAGCCTTAATGAACAAATCCTATGAGGAAGCGGTCGAGTTGATAGAAAATTTGGCAGAACATAGCTATTCCACTCCAAGATCCGCTGTTAGAAAAATCGCAAGCGTGCAAGAAACAGAAGAGTTAAAGGCTATAAAGGCACAATTGAATGTGTTGACTAATCAATTGAGAGGAGCTACTATTCAACCGAATGTTCAGAATGTTTATCGTCCCCCAGGTTATAATCAGAGAAAATATGATGAGGGGCAATCTTCAGAAAAGAAGCCGGGGTTAGAAGACATGATGATGAAATTCATGTCAAAGATGGAAGATGCGGTTGAAGGATTGGCAAGTACAGTGGGTAATGTGAAGGCGGCAAATGACCAAAATACCGCCTCAATCAAGATGTTAGAAAGACAAGTCTGACAAATAGCTGAAGCACTACAATCACGGACTCACGGTCAATTCCCTGGTCAGACTGAACGAATACCAAGAGAGGAGTGCAAGGCTATTCATCTAAGAAGTGGAAAGGAGTTGATTATAGACCCTACCCGAGGACCATTGACTGATGACACTGAAGCTGAAGGTACTGAAATGGGTCCTATCAAGGTAGAAGAGGTTAAGGTAGACGAGGAGATAGAGATTGAAATGTCGAAGAATAGAGATAAGGGGAAGGAACAAGAGAGCACTCCATCAAAGATGATAGGAAAACCATATATGCCACCACTACCTTTCCCGAATCGGTTGAAGGCACATAAGGATGAGGAACAACTCAAGAAATTTCTTGACATTTTCAAGAAGTTACACATCAATATTCCATTTGCGGAGGCACTGACACAAATGCCAAGTTATCTCAGGTTCATGAAAGACATTTTCTCCAACAAGAGAAAGATCGAGAAGCATGCCACGGTTGCACTTACTGAAGAGTGCAGTACTATCATTCAGCACAAGCTTCCCCCGAAGCTTAAGGATCCAGGGAGTTTTACTATCCCTGTTCAAATAGAAAAATCTAATTTCAGTAAGTCATTATGTGATCTTGGTGCAAGTGTTAATTTAATGCCTTTATCCATTTTCAGGAAACTTGGCTTGAGGGAAGTGAAGCCAACAAACATGACACTTCAACTTGCAGATAGATCGGTGAAGTATCCTTATGGAATCGTGGAAGACGTTTTCGTAAAGGTTGGAAAATTTTATTTTCCAGTTGATTTTGTAGTTCTAGATGTGGAGGAAGATGTTGAGATGCCATTGATTTTGGGAAGACCATTCTTAGCCACAAGCAAGGCTTTGATAGACATGGATGAAGGTGTGATGATTTTCAGAGTGGAGAATGAGAAGGTAACCTTCCATGTTCTCAAAAGAGTAGAAGATAGAGGTGAACCAAGAACAGAGCAGAGTGGATCAGACACTGGTAAGAATAGGAAAACGCATGTGGGGGAAATAAGGAACAATCGTATATGTGGGCGATTCAATTCCACAAGCGATACCGAGCCAAGTTGAGAGCCACACAGTCATGCCATGACTTTAACTACGGCGCTGGGTGGGAGGCAACCCACCATAGGGTTAATTTTATTTTATTTTTTATTTTAGCAAGTTCTTATATTGTGTGATTTTGCTTTCGTTTGTTGTTTTGTGTTTTGTGTGTTTGTGTTTAGTTTTTGATCTCTGAAAGCAATCCTGATATGACCAAGAGCAAGGCAGCAGAAGAAAGGGCTAAAATGAGTGAACAGTGGTCCGCACATGCATCCTGAAAGGTATCTACACAACACCTCTTCCCAAACCTCGGTTTCACCAAGGTTTGGGGTCCCTGTTTTCACTTGAACTTTATCGTTGTATGATTCCTTGTTGTGAAAACAAACCTAATCTAGAGATTAGGTTTGGGGTGGCGTAATTACTATTATCTGTACCGTTTCGCAATTCTCGTGTTTATTTTGTGTGATGTCAATTGGTTCCATTGGGGACAATGTTTATGTCTGGTTTAGGGTGGTTTGTCGAGGCTATCATTTGTTGATCTCAGTGGATTGAACAATCACCTTGTTTATAGTGAGTAATGGGCGACCAATTTAGCATGATTTAGTGTGAGAGTTCGAAGACACTAATTTTGGGGGAAGGATTTAGAAAGGATAATATAGCACAAAGGTGGACCTAGGCGACTGCACACATTAGAGACATTAGTGGAGACCACCTGTGAGTTTGTTGAGCCGTACACGTGCTAACCTCGATTCTGAGAGACTACGCATTACTCGATACACTTCTCATTTAGTCTTTTGGTCGTTGTTATAGCCTGATCTTACTATAACTTGCATCCGTTATCAAAGACATCCATAGGAATAGGAGTGAAGCTTTTGCCTATCTGTATGAATAAACCATGTGAAAACTCATCAAGCTTATTGGTTGCTGCTAATCCCACTGCTTTTCACTACTCAAGGTTCTCAAATGAAAACCCGTTGTAACCCCCTCAGTAAAAATAAAAAAAAATAAAAAAAACCGCAAACCCAGTAAATCAGTCGTAAAGGGTTTTGCCAAAAAAAGATCTAAATAAAACTAAGGGGTCAGTTTAAAGAGTTTGAGTGAAGTGTTAGGAAGCCCGAACGAAAGAAAGAGGGGAGGATCACCAAATATCATCATAAACCCATTGACCTCCAACCAAAAGCAACAACCATGGCCAATTAAAGAGATTTGAGTCCAGCATGGTAAGTTTGTAAGGAGAAGCAGAGCAACATTCATATGTCCTAGTCTTGATAATGGATTCTTTCCGAGATCAATTTGTGTACAATTGTGCGCTCTTGCTTAATTGTTGTTCATGCATGCTTTTGTAAATTCTTTGCACCCAACCTCTGAAAGCATGACAACATGTGTGAAACCTAGGGCTCGAGTGAAGAGAGAAAAACGTGAGGTAGGGTCAAGGCGAAATCCTCTATATGTGTGTTTAGTCTAGGTACACTTAAGTGTGGTGTGGTCCTGATAGATCCATTTCCTAAGGTTTTGCTGTTTAGAATTCCATAGCTAGGTCTGCTGATTGTTCGTCCATCTCATAGGTAATTCGTGGTTATTTTTGAGTTGACTAGAGATCGCTAATGATATTCTCGACAACACGAAATTACGATTGTTTGGATTGTGGTTGATTGCTTATTTGTGTCACTATTTTGCTTGGGGACAAGCAACACTCGGTTTGGGGTTGTTGATAATGTCGTTTTACGACATTATTTTGATCCCGAAATCGGTCTGTTTGTTGTAAGTTTCCAAGTAAAATAGTAGAATTTAATGGTTTTAATGAGAAAGTACAGGTTTTTCATAAATGACGGATGATGGAAGAGTTTTGGATCAATCGGAGCAAGTTTACAACAATCCGGTGCGAAAAGAAGAAAGTCAGATTTTTAGGACCAAACAGTGCCCTGCGCGCCTGGCTGCGCTGCTCCATACGCGCAGCCCTCTGCTCACCACGCACTCCAGTGCTGTGCGTGTTTCTCTGCGCGTCTCCACACGCGCTGCCAAACGCGCTGAAGCCCTGAGCGTTTTTATTCTATTTATCTGCTAGGGTTGAGAGTATTATCAATCAGTTACGGCTTGGGACTCTTTCGGGGCGATTTTGGGAGCTAAGGAACGAATTTTTAAGGCAAGTAGAAGGCGAATCGAATACGTTCATCGTCTACTTAAGCTTTTCAGGGAGTCCATAGATTTCATTTTCTTTTAGAACATTCATGTTTACTTTCGTTTCAATCTTTTCATTTCTGAGTTTTGAAACCCCCAATATGAACTAATCCGTTCATGTTGGGGGGTTGGTGTGAATCATGGTTTGATAATCGTTTAGCTTTACAGATAGATGTGATTGGTTTGATTTAGATGGATGAAACATTTGGGATTGTTCTTAATGCTTGTAATAGTCCGATCAACTATTATTTGATTGTATGAATCTTTTAACGTTTGAGAGAAGTTTTGAGATTTGATTAATCCTTTATGTCTTGGACGATTTTGAGATAGAAATATGATATGTCGTTCTTTGTGGCTTTTAATCACTGATTGTTCAATTATAATTGTCTAGATCGAAAGATGATACAATGTTTTGAATGATTTTTGCTATAGCTTGATAGAGTATAGTAATGGATTGTGATTATGCTTTTCATCCTGAAGTTATTTCAATCACGTCAAACCTGTTTAGCTAATTGATTGTTTTCATGAGGAAAACCAACCCTCCAACTCTTTCTCTTATCTGAATTAATTAAAGTTTTTTAATTCGTGTTTTCCAACAATCAACAACTCAATTTGCATTAGTCTAATTAATAGTCTATACAGTCATTGTGGTACTTGACACCTGGTTCCTTTGGTTCGATACTCGTACTTTCTAAGTACTATTACTTGATTCGACCCGTACACTTGCGGTAGATTTAGGGGGGTGCAAACCCATCCTATCATGCTCCCCTCTACTCCACATTTTAAGTTTAGGCCCATCCGGTCACCTAAATCCCTTAAACTATGGCTCTGATACCAACTGTAACAACCCAACTCAAAGAATAAAGCTTAAGCAACAAGATATAAGCAACTCGCCGGAATGGCTCCAAGATACTGTCATAAACATACAAGTACATAACAAGGTTTGCGGAAACAACCCAATACACAGTTGAGATTTCTAGAATACTAAGCCTGGCATATTATACTATGTTGCTTTCCCTCTAGTCCCCGATTTCATGCTCACACCTTCTCTTTGCCCTTACCAGTAACTCCTATTAAGCGCTTTCCTGAAAATGGTTTAGTTTTTGAAAAACGAGGGTTAGACCATGAGGTCTAGTGAGCTCCCTCTAGTGGCAACAGTTTCATCAACAAGTATAAAACATTTCATAACCATTAAAAACAACAACTTTAAACAATAAGCTTCCAAATAAGTTGTACATGTAAGTGGCACACTGAAGTCCCGCAATGGTGACAACGTGTTAGTCTAACACTGCCTTACCGGGTCACTCCTCCCATGGCATAAACGGGACACCCCCCCGGTATGAGCACTGGCGGGCCACACCCCCCGACTTAGCCATTACACATCTATCAACAACGTATGCATACACTTTAAGTTAACTTTCCAAACACACATTTTTCATGCAATATAACATAACATTTCATAATCATTCCTTACTTTTGAAACCACATTAAAACACGTACTTAGTTAGAAAAACTCACCTGTTGCGTTGGATCGGGTCTTTCTATCACTCTTGACCTCCAAAAGAAATACATGAGTAAATGGATGGGAAACATAAGCTAACCAAATACCAAACTACCCGGACAACTTCACTATCCGGACAATTACACTATCCGGACAACTTCACTATCCGGACAACTGCACTATCCGGACATCTACACTATCCGGACAACTTCACTATCCGGACAACTAATCTATCCGGACGTCTCTTCTGGACTCTACGCTATCCGGACAACTACACCATCCAGACAACTCTTCCGGACTCTATACTATCCGGACAACTACACCATTCGGACACTCTTCCGGATACCAATCGGTCCGGAGACCTGCACAGGGTCACTTACCGGACGCGGGTCTGTCGACCGATTAGCAGACTCGAATACTCTTCACAAAACTCATCCCAATACTCTAGATCAATGAAATACAACACAATAAGCATTGCAAGGTACCATATTCATCAATTAACAATCTTACAACGTCTTTATTTCACCAATTCGCTCCAACTCACCAAAAACTCAAAAGACTTCTAACAAACATTAAAACCCAGGCCAACTGAAATAATGAGAAGGATTAGGTGATTACCTTGATGAATCTTGCTAGGGGTGCTTAAAAACCCGATCAACCCGACCAACCCGATCAACCCAACCCAACCCGGCGTGAAATAATCCAACCCGAAGTAACCCGATGTCCAATCAAGTTGTAAAATCCTCAAACCGTATGTATTGGGTTGATATCGGTTAGGAGAAATTGAACCCAACCCAACCCGATGAACCCGATATATATATATATGTATATATATATATATATATCCCATCTCTTATCCATCTCTATATAACTCCTTCACACACACATGTATATATATATATATATAGTAAATGCTAACATATATATGAAAATTGAGAAAAACAGTTGATGGTGATATATTTAAGATTTAAGAAATATGGAAATTGGAGACGTCAAGTTATTTGATCATATTTGGTTTAGACATTTTTATATGTAGTATCTATATATTGTGTGAATTATCGGTTGTATTTTAAAGACATGTTTCCTTTACTCTTATGTTTCTAATTTTGATTTTACTTTGTTTAAACACAACCCGATTAACCCGAACGGGTTGGGTTAGGTTGGGTTGTACCTTTGTTTGGGTTGGGTTTGGTTAAAAAAATTTCAAACCGCCAACATTGGGTTGATGTGTCGAAATGCCTTCAACCCGATCAACCCAACCCGTGAGCACCCCTAAATCTTGCTATTCCAATCTCCTTCCCAAAGCTAGAATCTCCCAACTCTTCTCCAAGGTCGATTTCTCCTTCTCTGCTCTTTCTCCCTTGCAGACGCCCAAAACACAAATGAGAATGATACCAATTTAGGCTAATGATTAGGGTTTTACCCTTTAAAGTTTTTGTTCCAAATTGACCCCTCAACTTTTGTTTTTCTTTTTTTTGCCCCAAAACTTACACTTCT
The DNA here is from genome assembly GCA_033807775.1 of Saussurea involucrata. Taxonomy (NCBI): domain Eukaryota; kingdom Viridiplantae; phylum Streptophyta; class Magnoliopsida; order Asterales; family Asteraceae; genus Saussurea; species Saussurea involucrata. The sequence continues at coordinate 47,799,834 of CM066317.1, read as the reverse complement.
CTCAATAGAGACTTGGGTTATTACAATTTCTATTAATACTAATAGAGTATTTATACATATTAAACTTTTAACAAAGAATGTTTTAGTTTAGATTTACTGTAACAAACATTTTTTTTCCTTAATTAAGCGACAAAGTTATTTCTATCTAATGTGGTAACGTTTGAAACAACGTTCAAATTTTCTTTTTAATGTAACATTTGATGACGTGAAGGTCAAATTTTATGTCCACTTCATCATAACTGCTCTTTCATAAATTTTTCGTAAACGAGTATTCACGTCAAGATCAGTAATCTGGTCGACATGAGTACAAAATAGAAATATTCAAAACTGTGTTTCTTTTTTTATGCATTTTACTCTTATATAGAAGGAACACTCACTAACTTTCCTGGCTCCGCCCCTGGATGTAAGGACCGGAAATGTAAATAACAAGAATGAAAAATACTGAAAGTAAATTGGGGTAATGTAAATGAATGGTAAAGTAAATTGATGGAAATTATATAACAGAAATGGAAAAGACAATAAAGTAAATTACATAAAGTAAAATGTAGGAATGTAAATGACAGTAAAGTAAGTTGCATGAAATTAGATGACAGTAAAGTAAATTACAAGAATGTAAACTTCAAAATAACAAAGAGAAATTAAAACAAATCATAATTGTACTACAAAAGTGATGTACTACTTGGTAACTTGGGTACCAAGTTATGAAACTTGACACACAAGTTACATCACAAAAAGTCAACACTTTATTTTGAACACTTGGAAAAAAGAATTGCACTACTCGAAATCAATCTTAAGTTACAAAAGATGAAGATCCAAAGTAAAGTAAAAATTAGTACCAAATAGTTTACCGAAACTGAAGTAAATTTGAAATTGTAAAACTCTTGCTTTTAAAACGTTTGGAAGATTGAGAGTGTTATTTGTGGAAATTAATTACGAGATACAAAAAGATTTAGAAAATCTCGTGCAGTATCTCAGAGATAAATTAATTTTCACGAGACAACCGAAAGCGAACAAGAAGAAGATGAACATGGAAATACTTAAGCTTCGAATTAATCTTGAAAGTAGCAACAAGTTTAGCACAAAAGATTTCGGTTCTTGAAAGACAAGTAAACCCACAATACTCATGGATGATGCAAGGCCTTCCTTGGTCTTTAAGTGTCGACAAAACAACAAAATTGGGCCTGGCCCGAAATTAAAATTCGGCTTGCAGTGGGTCCTCCAGAAGTCCTAGCTGTAATAAGCTCTCAAGTTGATATAGAAGAGATAGCAGCACAAATCGAGAGCCAGATAATCGAGCGACGCGGCAGAAAGCAAAACCGAAAGAAAGCCGACGCACATGCCGACGCGCATGGAGCCGCGCAGGGCGCTGTTTGGCAATCTGGCGCGCATGCCAGCGCGGGCTGAGCCGCGCCGTGAGACGCGCTGGGCGCTGTTTGGGTTTCCTTGTTCACGTCAAACCAGTTCCAACCAGTTCCTAATCTATCTAAGTTTCCTATTTTATTTAAGTTATTTGCTTCCTATTTTACTTAAGTTATTTCATTAATTATTAGGCTATTTTCTAGTTGAATAAGGTTAGGATTCTTAGTGCTTATCACTTTCCGTTTTAGATTATAAATAGGGTATTAGGGTTCTTTGTTAATCATTCGATCAATTAATAAACTTTCTCTTAAGAGTTTTCTCTTAATATTCTTGAGTTTACTGTTAGTAATCTCGTCATCAAAAGGGTTTAGACGCTTGTCGATCCTTCCGCAAACCGACACTGCGTCAAGTGGTATCAGAGCAGGATTCGCCTGTATTTTCACCATCATGGCAGATCAACAGCCCGCTACCAAAGCAGATTTGGTCGATATGAACGCGGCCCTTACCGCGACAATCGTTGATCTGACGGCGGCTGTTAACCGACTTCAACCCAGCGTCCTTCACGACGACCGCCGACGAAGAGACAGGTTTGAAGAACCGATTGTGAGGCCACGCAATGGCAATCATAATCGGATCAACCCTTTTAATTCCGAATCCGAAGAGGAGGAGGAAGAAGAGGAGCCGATCAACAACCAAAGAGATGAGAATGACTATCGCATAAAGGCGGACATCCCGTTTTTCCACGGAACCATGGGAGTTGAAGAGTTCCTCGACTGGCAAATTGAGGTCGATCGATTTTTCGACATCATGGAAGTGCCCGAGCATAAACACATCAAGATGGTGGCTTTCCGTCTCAAAAGCACCGCTGCCGTGTGGTGGGACAAACTCGTGGTCCAACGGCAACGACAATGAAGGGGTCCAATTCGATCATGGCGCCGAATGAAACAATTGATGATTGAACGTTTCCTACCGGAAGATTACGAGCAAATCTTCTATAGGATGTATCTCAACTGCAGCCAAGGTCCGAGATCCGTAACTGACTACACCACCGAGTTCCTCCGGTTAACTGATCGCAACGAGATCGGAGAACCCGAAGGACAAAAGGTAGCCCGGTACATCAGCGGCCTAAAAACCTCAATCCAAGACAAGATTGGTCTCCAAAACGTGTGGACCGTGACTGAAGCTTTAAGCTTGGCTCTAAAGGCCGAGTTAATGGAAAAATCTGCACGCACCTCTAACTCCTATCGACGTTTTCAAGGACCCAACGAAAGCTCAAACACTACCGTCGACAAAGGAAAGAGCACCGCGACCCCTCAAGACACTAACCCGCCACACAAAGCTAATACCAGCAATCCTAGCGGTGGACCCCAAGGAAAGTCTACCCCTATCAAGACACCCAATCCATATGCTAAACCGATGAGTTCAAAGTGTTACCGATGTGGCCAACCGGGACATCGATCTAATGAATGCACTAATCGAAGAACGAAGGCACTGATAGACGGCGAGGAAAGTAGCGAAGACAACTTATATGAGGGCGCAGAATTCGCCGAAGAAGAATCAGAAGAAAATATCAACATCGTGCTCCAACAAGTTCTTTTCTCATCCAAAGAAGAAGGTCAAAGAAAGAATCTCTTCCGATCACATTGCTCCATTCAGAAAAAGGTATGTAACCTCATCGTTGACAACGGGAGTTGTGAGAACCTAGTGTCGCGAAAGTTAGTTGACCACCTCAACCTTCCCACTCAACCTCACGAGGCTCCATATTCCCTCGGGTGTGTCAAGAAAGGCCCGCAAGTTAGGGTCACGCAAACTTGCCGGGTACCGATATCGATCGGAAAATAATACCATGCGGAGGTTCTATGCGACGTTCTCGACATGGACGCATGTCATATCCTACTAGGCAGCCCTTGGCAATTTGATAATGACGTCACTTATAAGGGAAGAGACAACGTCATGGTATTCCGTTGGGGCGACCGAAAAATCGCCATGGCACCCGTTACCAGTTTTGAAAAGACCTCCGACAAGAAAAGAGACAACTTTCTCATCATGACCAATAGCGAGAGGGAGATGGAAGAAGATGCCAAGAAAGTCGAAATCTTTTGCCCTATTGTCGTTAAGGGGCTAATGAGTGCAGAAAAAGTTGAGGCCAAAATCCCGGAAAAAGTAAACGAGATACTAAAAGACTTCAAGGAACTAGTTGCGGATGATTTGCCTCCCGAACTACCACCTGTTTGGGCAAAAAATCACGTCTTACGACCACGACCAGAGCAGGTAAGACGTACGTTATAATCCAAATCTTGTATTAAGATAAGGTCTCGACGAGAACCCAGAAAACATCCGTCGTCGCCCGTAAAATGTAAGTCGTACGTCCCCCATGACGCTCGACCATAGTATCGCCCGTCCCGTACGACCATCGCGTAAGATCATTGCACCTTCGACCAAAGCTAACGTTAACCTTGACTGTTACGTTTGTTAAGTATTTAATGCAGGAGTCAAAGCCATTAACAACAAGTAGCCGTAACGGACGAAGAGCATTATGGATAATCACTCCGGCGACCGTTTTCAGCCGTTGTAGCCGTTGATCAAATCATTAATGGAGCTAATTAATGACGCGAAGACTATAAAAGACAAGCTAAAGCTTCATTTCAAGGGACATCAATTAACATCCAGTATACATCAGCGAACATCACCAAACAGCAGAGAAAATCATCCAAACTCAGAGCAAAGAACATTCAAACTCTGGAGATCAAGTACTGAAAGCCAGAACCTAACAGCGAACTCAAGAATACTCGAAGGAAAGCTCAAGTATCGCTCTCGACGCACGACAACAACCCTCGACCAGAAGTTCACACTTTGTATTCACACACGACAAACACCTGTTTTTACATTCAAATACTTGTACTTTACATTTTGAAGTATTTCCTTCATTTGTATTGTAATCATCGTACGACCGACGCCAGTACCAAGGACGTCGCCCCTGATTGGCGACCATAGTGCAGCGACGACACCCACTGTCGTCCGCAGGTTTTTTCCTCGTTTGAGGTTTTTCCTGCTTCATCAAATCCCTTGTCTCGTTTATTTTTTCCCTCGTCGCACGTCTCGTCGAAAGATACTTTCTTTAGTTGATTAAGTCCACATCGACCTTAAGTTGTCCCTTTGGTGCGATTTTTGGCATTAACAGTTTGGCGCCATCTGTGGGACCTCATCTAGAGAAAATTCTCGACGAACGTGCACCCTACTAATAGTTTCTTGGAGTTTCTTCTATTTTCTGTTGCAGGAAAATGGCAGCCTCTGGAAATCCGCAGCAAGCCGTCGCTCAGATGTATCAGGAGCTCGAGGTTGCCAGGAATCAACTCAATGCAATGGCAGAGCAGAATCGCAGAGCAGCTGAGGAGATCGCGCGGTTAAGAAATCCTCTTGGGCCTCAAAATGGTCCTAGGCCGTTCGTGCAGAAGCCAATTCCAAGATCGTTCGACCAGAATGGCCCTAGACCAATTGTCCCGAATCCAGGTTCATCCGCGCAGAATCAGCATCCAGGCCCATTCATGCAGAATCGACAGCCAGGGTCGTTCAACCCAAATCCTCAGTTTGGGACAGTTCCTCCTCAGCACATAAGGCCACCACCCGTGAATAATGGGTCTCAGCCATCACAAGGGTCGCAGCCTTTCCAGCAAGGGTCACAACCATTTCAGCAGCCATTTCAGAATGGACCTCAAGGTGGATCGCAGCCTTTCCAGCAAGGATCGCAGCCGTTTCAGAATGGACCGCAGCAATTCCACTATGGGTCGCAGCCATATTTCGTCCCGTTCAACGGGGACACCAATGGTTCGTCGCATGGTAATGGCACTAGCCCAGGGACTAATCCCTCGACAGGGGCAAATCCTGATCTTAACGATCCCGTCGCTCAACGTTTGAAGATGTTAGAAGACCAAAATGAGCGCGTCCTGTCCTTGCTCGCCAAGTTGCCTGGGGCAGCCGTGCCTGTCGACGTCGAGCCTCGCTCGGGGTATCAGGCGTCGCCCTTCATCGACGAGATCGCCACCGTCGAGGTCCCAAAGAAGTATAACATTCCTGCCTTCACTCCCAAATATTCTGGTGTGACTGATCCGACTGAGCACGTCGCGCAGTACAAGCAGCTCATGTGGACAATCTCGATCCCATTTATGTACCAGGAAGTATGCATGTGTAAGAGTTTCAGAGCAACTCTCACTGGTCCAGCTCTCCAATGGTTAATCAATCTCAAACCCAACTCCATCGGGTCGTTTGCTGAGTTGGTTAATCAATTCTACCAGCAATTCGCCAGCAGTCGTAAGATGGAGAAGCAGACCAGCGACCTATATTACATCGTGCAGAAAGCTAATGAGTCTATTCGAAGTTATTTTAATAGATTCAATGCCGAAATGATCAGCATCCGCAATTGCGACATAAAAACCGCGATCGAAGCCTATAAGCGTGGTCTGGACGATAGTTCGGGTTTATACACCGACCTGACCAAATATCCCCCGGAGAATTTCGAAGACGTCCGAGCTCGAACCTTAGCATATATGAGGGTCGAAGACGATGCAGCCCTTCGTCGCAAGCACACTGACGACAAGAAGTCGTTAGGCGTCAGAAAGCCAGAGTTCAAGACAAAGGCTGTTTCCAGAGCAGAGCCAGCACGCCAAATTTCAAATGTTCGTTTCAAGACGAAAGCAGAGACCAATACCGCGACTAAGTTCACTCAGTACCCCATGATATCCTCTTACGGATTCAAGGGATCCACAAAGGACCTAGTCGAAGCTCTGAAAAGTTCCCAAGCTACCATTCGATGGCCAAAGAAGTCCGACCTGGACGATGCTAAGAAAGACAAATCAAAGTGGTGCGACTTCCATGCCGATCATGGTCATGCGACAGACGACTGTATCGCATTGAAGAAGGAACTAGCATATCATTTCCCGAAAGGAAATCTCAAAGATATCATCGACAATGTCGCTGTTCCAGCTAATAGCCATCGACCGTCGACTCCCGAGCATGCAAAAGTTATCAATTGAAATTCCCTACGCCATGGGGAATCCAGGAGATCAAAAGCGAAAATAAACTGAAGTCGTAAGATCAAGCTCTCGACAGGTTCGTTCTTCTACCCCTAAATTAACAATATCTTTTCCACAGGGATAAATCTACTATGGTGCCTCGTCGCACGACAACATAGTCGACCTTAGGACAATATTTCTCCGTGTCATTCTGTCATTTAAAACCTATCTTTTCCTCCCAAAAAGAGTACGATAATAAATGACAGGGGGCAAATAGAGAGAGTCTGAAATGGTACGTTCTCTAATTCTTTCTCATACGATTTTTTCTCGCAAAACGTTTACTGACTTAAGCATCGGAGGGTCGTTGGCTAGCCAACGACTAACCCCCGACATCGTTTTATCGCAAGAATCGCACGACAGATTATCGCAGAATCGCACGACAGTAATCATTAAGTCTACTATATGACTTTAATATCGCAAGGTCGAACGACATAAACGATCAGGTCTCTAACTTAATCATTTCTCCACAGGGGCATACGACACAAACTCACTGTACGATCTGGTCGTACGATCACAGAGTCTAAACGACTTTACCCCTAAGTTTCTTAACTTTCATACGCGTGTTTTTATACTTGTTTTACGTTCTTGTCATCGTATTACAATGAGTGCCTTAGTCGCATGATTTCATATGTATCTTATGTTCGACTTTATAAACAAACGTGATTCGAATAAAGCATAAGCAAAAGATATATATTCATTAAATAAAACATCATATACATACTCAACCCCCGATAGGTCAAGTGGCAAAACAACAAGGAAAGAAAAAATTCTAGACGACAGGAGGAACATTGGTCGTATCCCCGCTCGAAGTCCCGACCTGAGGGCCTCCATCTGCCACTCCTACCGCACGAATCTCCTGCAGTTCATACTGAGCATCGAAAAGTTGGACGGCCAGCTCATCGGCACACGCCATGGCCAACTTCTCCCTATCTAAAGCCGCTCTCTCCCTTTCCAACGCTGCGGCTTCCCTCTCAAGAGCAGATGCCACCAGATCTTCAACTCTTGACGTCTCAGCATGTAACGCCAAGGAAGGCTGGAATGTCTGTAAAAAATAAAAGGTGCATTCAAGAACATTCGACAAAGATTACAAATTACACAAGTCATGAAAGATTGACACTCACCGTGAACGCCAGACTGGCAACTCAAGATCTCATCTCTCCGGCCGGAACTCCTCGAAAACGCTCCCCGAAAGACGGGAGCAAATAATTCCCCAGATGAGGAAATGACGTCGTCCCGTCTAGGACATCATCCACCATAAAGTCAGACGGCAATGTAAAATTGACCGTCATAACTTCGGCCGACGATCCCTCACCCCTGTCAGCAGACGTTGGGATCGACACTTTGGACACCGGCTTCGTCCCCGTCGCCGGAAGCGCAGAACTTGCTGGTGTCGCGTCCATCGCGCCAGGACGGCTGGATGACGCCTTCGCCTTCTAAGGCAGAACAACTCCCGATGAGTTATCAACCCTCGACGACGGTTCCCTCAGGACTGTCCTCCGGGTTCTCTTTGCGCTCGACCCAGCTGTCGAAACATTTTCACCCCGAAGGGCACGCATGACCTGCTTCCCTCTCGCCCGAGAAACTGATTTCCTCTCGGTCGGCACTGATCAAGAGATACATGAAGCGTAAGACAGGCAGAATCAACAAGATAAAATAGAGACTACGGTACGCTTACCAGTCGCCTCTTCCTGCACGTCCTCATCTCCTTCTTCTATCACGTCCTCGTCCTCAGCCATCGATTGCCACGTCGCGAAAGATCGGTCGTCGACGCTAAGACTCAATAACTTGTTAATCTTAGCCTGGGAATCCACATTCAGCTTCACTTCGTCGAACTGGATCTCTGAAGGCAACAAGAGGAGAATGATAAGTAAAAATCATAAAAATAGATAAAACTCATAAATAAACGAATCATACCTGTCTTATTCCAGTCTGACCGCATCCAATCGCTGTTAGAATCCAATGACTCGGTAAGAACAAATACATACCTCGACTTCCACCCACGATCATTGACGCCAGTTCCCAAAACCAAGGCACGATCACCCCTGAACTTAGAATAAGGACTATAACGCCAGTTCTTATCCCTTTTAACTTGATACGCCGCCAAGAAATCATTCATGATCATAGGGGATTCCCATTTCGCGGACGCTCGCTCAATAACCAAAAGAACTCGCCAGAGTTGGAGCATCAGCTGCCCTGGCGACACATCGAAATCCTGCATGAATGACTTGGCTAAACCAGAAAACGGCCATTGAAACCCTATATTAAAAGGATACTCGTACAAAACGAGATATCCCTCAGGGCAATCCTTAGAACGAACAATCCCCGGACACCGCAACTCTACACTTGCAGGAATTTTTGATAGAATCCTAAAAGCATCTAAGTCTATGTGATTCATGATAAGACTAGCAGGCTCCGTCGACATTGTGAATCAAAGGACAGAACAAAGTCTTATATAAACGCTGTCGACTGCGGTTTGAAGATTAACAAACGATTCGAGTAAGTTCGGACGAAAAATGGAAAGGAATCAAGGCGAAATCTCTTCCCAAATAAACACTTCAAAAGTATAGCAAGAAAAGATCCGTCGTGATCTTTATTTATACAAACGATCGCATCAAGTCGAATCCCTGGATGATTTCCCCGCGTCCGTGTCCTTTCGTATATCCGCCCGAATCTTCGACACCTGTCCTCGACAGCTGGTAAGCATCATCGTGTGTCAGTATGACGTCACGACCTCGTTCCCTTTTCAACTTCTCGTTCAGTTAGAAACGAACCAGTCTAGCTCCAAGGCGATTGAGGTAATTTCTAACTCTTGTCTTACTTCCTATGCGTCTGATTGACAAAATTTAAAACTTAAATTTGACATTCAATTTTCAAAATTTGGGGGCAAACTGTTTGGGCAAAAAATCACGTCGTACGACCACGACCAGAGCAGGTAAGACGTACGTTATAATCCAAATCTTGTATTAAGATAAGGTCTCGATGATAACCCAGAAAACATCCGTCGTCGCCCGTAAAAGGTAAGTCGTACGTCCCCCATGACGCTCGACCATAGTATCGCCCGTCCAGTACGACCATCGCGTAAGATCATTGCACCTTCGACCAAAGCTAACGTTAACCTTGACTGTTACGTTTGTTAAGTATTTAATGCAGGAGTCAAAGCCATTAACAGCAAGTAGCCGTAACGGACGAAGAGCATTATGGATAATCACTCCGGCGACCATTTTCAGCCGTTGATCAAATCATTAATGGAGCTAATTAATGACGCGAAGACTATAAAAGACAAGCTAAAGCTTCATTTCAAGGGACATCAATTAACATCCAGTATACATCAACGAACATCACCAAACAGCAGAGAAAATCATCCAAACTCAGAGCAAAGAACATTCAAACTCTGGAGATCAAGTACTGAAAGCCAGAACCTAACAGCGAACTCAAGAACACTTGAAGGAAAGCTCAAGTATCGCTCTCGACGCACGACAACAGCCCTCGACCAGAAGTTCACACTTTGTATTCACACACGACAAACACCTGTTTTTACATTCAAACACTTATACTTTACATTTCGAAGTATTTCCTTCATTTGTATTGTAATCATCGTACGACCGACGCCAGTACCAAGGACGTCGCCCTGATTGGCGACCATAGTGCAGCGACGACACCCACTGTCGTCCGCAGGTTTTTTCCTCGTTTGAGGTTTTTCCTGCTTCATCAAATCCCTTGTCTCGTTTATTTTTTCCCTCGTCGCACGTCTCGTCGAAAGATCCTTTCTTTAGTTGATTAAGTCCACATCGACCTTAAGTTGTCCCTTTGGTGCGATTTTTGGCATTAACACCACCCATGAGGGATATTCAACACCAAATCGATTTGATTCCTGGAGCTAGCCTACCAAACCTACCCCATTATCGGATGAGCCCCAAAGAGAACGAGATCCTATGAGAACAAGTTGAAGACTTGCTTAAAAAGGGCTTTATTCGAGAAAGCATGAGTCCGTGTGCCGTACCCGTACTCCTAGTGCCGAAAAAGAACAATCAATGGAGGATGTGCATCGATAGTAGAGCCATCAACAAGATCACCATCAAGTACCGGTTCCCTATCCCACAACTAGAAGACATGCTTGATGAACTATCCGGCTCTGTCGTTTTTTCCAAGATTGATCATAGAAGCGACTACCATCAAATCCGTATTCGACCGGGGGATGAATGGAAGATGGCCTTTAAAACACCGTTCGGACTCTACGAATGGTTGGTTATGTCATTCGGCACATCTAACGCACCAAGCACTTTCATGAGGACGATAAATCAGGTACTACGTCCCTTCATTGGAACTTTTGTAGTCGTTTACTTTGACGACATCCTCATCTATAGCCGAGAAGAGGCCGACCATCTTCGACAAGTCTTAACGGTCCTCCAAGAGAACAAACTGTACGTTAATCTAAAGAAGTGTACCTTCTGCACCGACAAACTTATATTCCTTGGTTTCATAGTCGGAAAACACGGCATCGAGGTGGATGAAGAAAAGGTGAAAGCCATCCGGGAATGGCCGACTCCCAAGACAGTTACCGACATCCGTAGCTTCCATGGGCTAGCAACTTTCTATCGGAGGTTCGTCCGAAATTTTAGCACCATCACCGCCCCGATCACGGAATGTCTTAAGAAAGGCAAGTTTCAATGTGGGCCAGAACAAGATGAAAGCTTTGCCCTTATCAAGGAAAAACTCATCACCGCACCCGTTCTAGCTCTACCTGATTTTGACAAGGTTTTTGAAATGGAATGTGACGCAAGTGGCATTGGGATCGGTGCTGTCCTAACCCAAGAGAAACGACCCGTCGCTTATTTTAGCGAAAAGCTAAGCGAGCCCCGACGAAAGTGGAGCACATACGACCAAGAGTTCTATGCGGTGGTTCGAGCCTTGCAACAATGGGAGCACTACTTGGTTCAAAAGGAATTTGTCTTGTTTACCGATCATCAAGCACTAAAGTTTATCAACAGCTAAAAGACGGTCAACAAGATGCACGCTCGTTGGGTAAGCTTTCTGCAAAAATTTCCGTTTGTAATTAAGCACAAATCTGGAAATCTAAACAAAGTGGCCGACGCCCTTAGCCGAAGGGCCAACCTACTCATCACCCTATCAAACGAAATCATCGGTTTCGAAACGTTGAAAGAGCTTTACAACGACGATAAAGACTTTAAAGACATATGGGGAAAATGCAACAATGGTACCCCTAGCGGTGATTTCTATGTTCGAGACGGTTATCTTTTTAAAGGCAACCAAATTTGCGTTCCCGACTCCTCCCTACGGGAGAAATTGATTCGTGACTTACACGGAGGAGGACTAAGCGGTCATCTCGGACGAGACAAAACAATCACTAGTTTGGAAGAGCGGTACTATTGGCCACACTTAAAGAAAGATGCTAGTTCGATCGTGAGAAAGTGCTACATTTGCCAAACCGCAAAGGGACGATCACAAAATACCGGTCTCTACACCCCACTCCCGATTCCCGACGACATTTGGAAAGACCTTTCGATGGACTTTGTGTTAGGTCTTCCCCGTACTCAAAGGGGAGTGGATTCTATCTTTGTCGTGGTCGACCGTTTCTCTAAAATGAGCCACTTTATCGCCTGTAAAAAGACCGCCGATGCGAGCAATATTGCGAGACTTTTCTTCAAAGAGGTGGTACGCCTACATGGTGTCCCAAAAACGATCACATCCGACCGGGACACAAAATTTCTCAGCCATTTTTGGATCACTTTGTGGCGGTTGTTCGGAACTGCCCTCAAGAAAAGTAGCACCGCTCACCCACAAACCGACGGCCAAACGGAAGTTACTAATAGAACCTTGGGGAACATGCTTCGAAGCGTGTGTGGTGACAAGCCGAGACAGTGGGACGTGGCATTAGCTCAAGTCGAGTTTGCCTACAATAGCGCGGTTCAGACCGCCACCGGTCACTCACCTTTTTCCTTAGTTTACACGTCGTCTCCAAGACACGTGGTTGACTTGGTCCACCTCCCACGAGACCCGAGATTCAGCATCGCAGCGGACAACATGGATAGAGACATACAAGCCACAAAAGACGTCGTCAAAATACGTCTCGAAGAAACCGGTTTGAAGAACAAAGCGGCGGCCGACAAACACCGTCGGTTGAAAGTATTCAACGAAGGGGACGAAGTTATGGTTTTTCTCCGAAAGGAACGTTTTCCTATCGGAACTTACGGGAAATCCAGCCCAGAAAATACGGACCGTTCAAGATCACAAAGAAAATCAACGACAATGCATATGTCGTTGCCCTTCCTGATTCGTTACACATATCGAACACTTTCAATGTCGACGACATATACGAGTACCACAAAGACGATTCCACTCTTTTAGAAGAGAACTCGGGGTCGAGTTCCTCCGAAGTGGAGTAGACTGATATAGAGGAGATAGCAGCACAAATCGAGAGCCAGATAATCGAGCGACGCGGCGAAAAGCAAAACCGAAAGAAAGTTGGCGCGCATGGAGCCGCGTCATGGGACGCGCAGGGCGCTGTTTGGCAATCTGGCGCGCATGCCAGGGCGGGCTGAGCCGCGCCGTGAGACGCGCTGGGCGCTGTTTGGGTTTCCTTATTCACGTCAAACCAGTTCCTAATCTATCTAAGTTTCCTATTTTATTTAAGTTATTTGCTTCCTATTTTACTTAGGTTATTTCATTACTGTTATTAGGCTATTTTCTAGTTGAATAAGGTTAGGATGCTTAGTGCTTATCGCTTTCCGTCTTTCCGTTTTAGATTATAAATAGGGTATTAGGGTTCTTTGTTAATCATTCGATCAATTAATAAACTTTCTCTTAAGAGTTTTCTCTTAATATTCTTGAGTTTACTGTTAGTAATCTCGTCATCAAAAGGGTTTAGACGCTTATCGATCCTTCCGCAAACCGTCACAAGTTGGCATCAAATAGTAACAAGAATTCATCACAACTAAATTATTGACAGAAGATAAACTAATCAAACCTACCAGTACGCTACAACAAAACAACTACCACGACCATGTGAAGAGGGTGACAATAAACGTGGGGATGTTATATATTATGCCACAATTAGACATATTTGGTGATATGCAAGGTTTACCGACAAGACTATATATCTGTAGAGCAAGATATTCAACATGAGCTTCTAAAAAATGAGGAGATCCGGTGCCAAGTGGAGGTGGTAGAGCTGTTGGCAGAAGGAAAAACTATTGGGTGCATCAAAATGGTTTTTCGAGGAAGTCGGTGAAGCTCAACTATTTCGTCTACAACAGAAAAAGAGACAACACGAGTTGCTCATCTTCACCAGAAAAGGGGAGGCGTGATCTGGGACGATCTTGCGCGCGGTCAAACCGGTCCACCAAGGGTTGTTTCAAACCCCCGCTACATTACCATCACAAAATTCATCTACTATCGTGCACTAAGCCAATCAATGTACGCCTTTACCGCTATCCCCATTATCTAAAGGATGAGATGGAAAAGCTTATTGCAGAGTAGTTGGAACAAGGCATCATAAGAATGAGTCAGACCCTTTTTTCTCCCCCGGTTCTTTTAGTGAAAAAGAAAGATGAAATTTATGGATTATATGAGATGAGATGAGATGTTTTGATGAGCCAAAGTATTCAACAAGTTGGACTTACGGGCAGGGGGTATCATCAGATATTCAGATACATGTTCATGAGAGAGATATCTATAAGAAAACCTTCAGGGACATTATGAGTTCCTTGTTATGCCATTTGGGCTCACCAGTGCACCATCCATGTACCAAGCACAAAATGAACCAGATTTTCACCCGTCATCTACCCAAACTTGTTATTGTCTTCTTCAATGACATATTAGTATGTAGTAGTACTTCAGTTACATCTCATGCGGAGCATTTGAGGCACATGTTCTGATGTTACCAGGAAAATAACTTTTATGTTAAGATGTCTAAATGTTTCTTCGATAACGAAGTCGTGGAGTACCCCAGGCATATCAATTCACGTCAAGGAGTGACAATGGACCCAAGAAGGTGGAAGTTGTAAAAACTTGGACGGAGCTAGTACGCGAGTTATTGGGCTTAGCGGGGTATTATAGACGGTTCATTAAAGGATATGCAACCATAGCGACACTCGCTCGAAGAGTGTGGGTGAAATACCCAAAAAATCCTATCATTCTTCTTTAGTGAGAACTCTCCTCTGTCTTACCAACAATGCTCCATAGAAGAAAAAATAAGTTCATATTTACAAAATGCATTACATTTTCATGCAATTTACCTTTATGATTACAAACCCAAGTATAGTTTACACAAAATTGATTAACCTATATGCATTCCTTGGACATCAAGTTTAGAAATAATATCATAAATGGTCATTACCATTCATCTTCTTAATTTCTTGCATTAAGGAGCATACGTAGAACGCTCCTCATTTTCGGTCTTGCGTCAGGTGAGACACTGACGCAGGCTAACGCAACCCTTAGGACCGCTAACATCTGGTCTCTAATCGCGGGTGATGTCCTACTCACGGTGGAATCGAGTATTTGGTCGTAGTCATCTTGCTGTTTTGATTTGTTCGATACCCACTTGGCTAATTCAGATCCTTCGCTAACTGCTGCCTTTCCTGTCAACAATTCAAGCAGAACCACGCCGAAACTGTAGACATTTCCGGCCGTTGTCACCCTCATTGTGTAAGCATACTCTGAAAGCCGAAAACACAATTGTAGGTTAGGATTCAACCTTGAATATAATACTTCCATGAGAAAGCATGTATTTTTTTTTTGAACGGCAGTTAACACACACACACGTTCCCGAGGTATCCGGGATCCAAGGGCACCCGACTAATCCCCGTCGACTCGGCCCAGCCTATGGCTGGCCCAAGACCCGGCCCGAAGGCTGTCTTGAAGTCTGGATACCGCAGAGTGTTCACCACGGGGCTCGAACCCGGGTAGTATGGCTTTCACACCATACCCCCCCCCGGATGTTACCTTGCCACTGGGCTACTAGCTCTTTGGTATGAGAAAGCATGTATTACATCAAACAAAAAGTATAAAGTTTAAATGATGAATACAACAAAATTGGATTTATATGATGCCAGAAATGTCAAAGTCTCATAATAGACTGTTTTATAGGAGTTTATAGAACCAAACATTTGTGCGTCCTATGTAAAAGTGTTACAAGTTAACGTAATATTATTTGAAAATTTGTATTATAAAAAAGTGTCCTATAAAATAAGACACTTTTCAAACGTGTCCTACAAAAAAGCTGATAAAACACTTGTTAAGATGCGTAGAAGCTTCGAGTAAACTTATTGTAACACTTTTACATAAGATGTACAACCATTTGGTCCTTTAAACATAAGTCTTATGTAGCAGTATATTAGGACGCTTACCGGGTAAGTGTTTGGGTAAACGGATCCTAAGATTCAGGTAAACATAAGATGAATGAAGGTGAATAAAAATGTATACTATACCTGGAGGGACATAGCCAACAGAACCAGCAACAGCAGAAAGATTGCCAGTGCTCTTTGAAGGATCAATCACTTTAGAAAGCTCGATATCACCAATCTGAGGTTCGTTCAAGGACTTGAGCATAACGACTTTACTAGAAAGATCAAGTAGGATGATTGGACCCGAGGGGCATCCGTGAAGAAAAGTCAACCCGTTAGCAACACCTATAGCAATACTATACCGATTGGTCCAATCTAAACCCCCTGAATTTCCATGAAGAACATCAAACAGACTTCCTTTCTTGGTGAATTCATAGAAAAGATACGCGTTATCAGTAGTCAACGCATACGCAAGCGGGGTCATGACACTTGAATTACTCAACTTCCCAAGAACTTGAAGCTCTTTTTCAAGCAAATCATGGCTGCCAAGTTGGAATATTTTGTCACTCCAATTAAGCTTCTTAACGAAATAAGTCATACCCGATGGCATTACAGCCTTGTAATACGTAGAAAATCTCGTCTTCAAGAAGATATTCGATGGATATGCCACAGCTTCCATTGCTTTATTGAAGTCAAGATTCGATCTATGAATCACATTTCCAGTTAATAAATTGCTTCTGATGATCTGCAGCCGAGATGAATGTCTTTCCTCATCGTTCACTTTGTGAACTTTCCTAGAGTATATAAGCGCCACGATTGCTACTACTGTAAGTACAACAACCGCTGACGTGGCAGCCACAACGATCCCCCATGACACAGCCTTCTTCTTCTTGGGGACAGATACAGACGTGTCTGGTGTCGGATTTGACAAATTATTACCATCTGTGGACACAATTACCCTTGAACGGAACTGAGGAGTAATTCCTGTAAGCCTATTGTTGGAAAATAGTAAAAGTGTCAAACTTGGCATTCGAGTAAAGAAATTTGGAATTCCACCTGAGAATCTGTTGTTCGAGAGGTCCAAGACTTCGAGAGCTTGTAATTCGGAGAGAGCAGGTGGTAATGGCCCTTGAAAGTTATTGCGACTAAGATTTAGAGCGATTTGCAGCTTTGTGGGCAGTGATCCAACACCATTAAGTCGGTTTTTTCCAAGTTGAAGCTCTAATAATGAATCCATGGTTCTGAACGAGTCAGGAATTCGGCCACTGAGATTGTTGACCTGCAAATCCAGATTAGATAGCTTCTGTAACTTAGAGAAAGATGGCGGGATGGAACCATTCAGTGAGTTCCAACTAATATTTAGTTTCACCAGAATCTGTAACTGACTGATTTCAACTGGGATTTCTCCAGCCAAATTGTTGTGTTGAAGTTGAAGAACCTGTAATCTGGTAAGATTACCCAATTCGCGAGGAAGAAAACCGACCAGATTGTTATATGATAAGTCCAGAAGTGCCAAATTCTTATAGAAGCTCAACTCAGGAGGAATCACCCCACTTAAGTTGTTGTGATCAACCTCTAAATAAGCTAATGATGGAACATAATCCCCGAAGAACCATGTCGGTATTTGCCCACTTAAGGAATTGCTGCCCAACCTCAATCTAAACAAAGTTCTTGAGACATTGGAAGGAATAGACCCCTCTAAGTTATTAACAGACAAATCTACAGTCTGTAAATTCGGCTGCAACAAAAGGTCATTTGGAATCGACCCATTTAACCGATTATAACTCAGGTCTAAGTTCCTTAGATATCTCGTAATTCCCAGTGGGATTGCACCAGTAAAACGATTCTGATTTGCAGCGAATCGCTTTAGAGTAGTGATACGTGAAATTGACTGGGGAATTTCACCAAACAGTTGGTTGGCAGAGAGAACTAACAATTGCAAATTCGACAGTTCACCAATACCAGAAGGGATCATCCCAGTGAGCTCATTACCACTCAGATCAATCACAGTAAGATTGACATACATTGTGATTGCATCAGGAATGGTACCCTGGAAAGAATTCATGGATAACTGAAGCTCTTGAAGAAGCATTGAATTACCAAGCTTAGTTGGAATAAACCCTCTGAACCGGTTGTTGCTAATGTTCAAACTCTTAAGCTGATTCAAGCCATCAAATTGCAAATCAATTGATGCATCATTAAACATATTATGAGAGAGGTCTAAAACCTCTAAAGAACCAAAACCCTGAAAAACAGGCAAGGGGGCACTCAATATGTTGTTGCTGAAATTCAAAACTCTCAAACCAGTAATGCCACCACAAGAAGAGATGAATTGTTGTGGGATTGAATTCAGGATATTGTTGGAGAGATCAATAGATTGCAAGGTTTCAATTCCACAAACCAGAGAAGACCAAGAATTTTGGGAATTGGAGATGGAGAAAGAAGACAGAGAAAGATTGGTGATTGAAGAATTATCACAGAAAACGCCTGCCCATGAACATGGGTTTTGTAGGTCTTGTGAAGAATTCCACTTGGAATTAGTGTTGTTGTTGTTCGTCAACAACTGATGCAGGCTTTTCATGGTGGTCACCTGAGCTGGTTGTAATTGACATGAAACATACTGAATAATGAAGAAGACGATGAAGAAGGAGAAGAAGACAAACAGAGGGAGATACCTGCTCATTTTCGTGGGTTTTGATGTTCAAAGTAGAATATGAATGTTTGTGGTTCTTGAGGATTATGAGTTTTGTTGGGAGTTTTAATTAAGAAAAGCAAAGTTTCAGAGAGAGAGAGAGAGGGTTGACGGGGAGAGACGACTGGACTCTGAAGTTGTGGAAAATTTGTAAAATGGCGTGTGGAAAATGGCAGTTGAATTGAACAACGACCTTTTGTCAAGTTATAGTTATTGTGGTATGAAATTATAGTTATTTTTTGAGTATTTTTATTGGCATTTTCTGTAGGAACGACTGATCCTACCCATTAAACTAATCCAAGATTCTACCCCTTTTGGCACGTCTAAACACTAAAATATGTTTTATTTTCAATTTTTTCGTTAACACCTAGGTACGAAGAAGAATATATATAACCTAAGGTGTCTACATTTTTTATCCAAATGTAGATAATTATTTTTTATGTTTCTCATCAAATTTGTCAATTTTCATCGAATCAAATCCCAACCCATGTAGTTGGTATGGGATCATATAAGTATTAGCCAATTATATATAGAAGATATATTCAGTTAGCAATTATATATAGGAGATATATTCAGTTAGGATTGTATTGTTAACTGAATATATCTTCTATATATAATTGGCTAATAATAAGAAGTGTCATTTTTTGGTGAATAGTGTAAGAAATACTGTTAACCCGTTAGATACTTAGATTACATTTATTTGAATATCAAATTGCGGCTTAAAAATGAATTGATCCGGTGCATCTCATTTTAATATTCATCCATTTTTCATCCAACAGTTGATAACCACTTCTCACGCTTCTTACCTATATATATCTATACTACATTATAAAGCATATTGGATGAAAGTCTTAAAGTCTTAAATACAACTTAAAATGCACAAAATACTACTTCTTTATACACAAAGTCTTAAAGTCTTAAAAATTTAATTTTAATTTTAAAAAATGACCATTGAGTTATCCCCTATATCAGCTCCTAACCTCCCGGTGACACCTCCAAGATGATTCCATTCTATTTTGTTTCAAAATTCAAATGGGTTTCATAATAGCCGGCGATTCTTCTGCTCCTACTTCCCCCATCTCTCTCTCATAAGACTCCCTCATTCTCATATTTCGAGTGAGAAAACCAGGCGAGACGACTAGATTGAAAGGAGGACCGTGGGCGCACGAAGAACCGAAGCAGACGACGTTCTGATCGATTATATCAACCGAAGCAAACGCTGCGGATCTCTACCAAAGGCCACTGGTACGGATCTCGACCTTCAATCGTTGGTACTTTTCTGGGTGTTACTGCATTGATTTATCTCTCAACTTTTCTGTTTGATTTTTCTTAGGGTTCTTATTCTTATTATCGCATCTCAAATCAGGTAGACAACCTATTTCTGTTTACTTTTTTACTTGGTTATTCATACTCTCAAGTTTTCTATTTGTTCACTTGATTTTGTTCATTTATATGCAAGGGTTTCCACTTCAAAGGATTTTTGAGGTATTTTCCTTTTTGATGTCGTATTTTTTTCAATGGATTTTGTATTTTCCTTTTTGGTGTTGCAGGTGTACTACCAAAGTATTTTAGCTTAGAATGAAAAGTGGATTGGGTTCATTTGAACGAGGGTTTGCAGTATTTACGGGTTTTGGTCACCAGAAGAACACGGTTGTGATCCTTAGAATGGATGGGAGGTAAGAAGATGCTCATGTTAGCTGACAATTCTTCTGGGGTAGATTGGAGATAAGGTATTATTTCGATCTACAAGTTTACTTACTGGTGACATGCTCTTTTTGTCTCTTAGTTGCCTTTGTTAAATACAACCCGTGTTCTGTTTATGTTGTTCTTGATCAAGGAATAAACCCTCTTGTGACAATTTCTCCGGCAATACACCTGTTTCTAGAAGGTGTTGTTGAGGTAGAAGTACAAGGCAACAAGTGCAACAACTCCGACTGCAATTCCAATAGGTAATGCTTTCCTGAAAAAGGGTAAAAACACCATTGATAAGTCTCTGTTCTTTGATTATCTCTGTGTATGTGTGAGAGAGCTTAGGTGCAGAATTTACCCAATGGCTTCATCTCTCTTGAGTTCAGCTTTCCTGGCCTTTCTAACATCTGTTGAATTAGCATTTTTGGTCACAGGAGGTGTGTATTCCCTGAACCTTCTTTTTGGGGCACCACAAACTGCAAAGATTCAAACTTTTCAATTCTTTATCCACAAAAAGAAGAAAAAAGGGAATTTGAACCCATATGGGTTTTCTTTTACGAATAATAGTTCTTTGTTAGAAATGTTCAATTACTCTTCTAACCATAGATTTATATGTTTTCATATGCAAAATCAATCCAAATGATCAAATGGGTATATAACCAGAATGCAATTCTTGCAATATGATCAGTGAAAAAAGCCAAAAAGATGAGAGATGAATCATTCATACCTGGGCAGAAATATTTATCAGGTAGCTTCTCAAATGGGGTTTTATCACTCCAAAAACACACACAGTCACAAGGTTGGTGCCGTATATGGGTTTTGCTTTGCACCATCTGTTACAAGGTTAGTGTCGTATATGATTTTAGAGAACTGGATTTTTTATAGTTGTTCAATTTCTGTACTTCATCTTGGTTCTTGGAATGAATTCAATGTGCTAATATTTTTAGGGTTCTCTTCAGTGGGGTTGCGTCTTGTAACCATCTTCACCGTATTTTGTGTGTTTTTGAAAGTATAAAAACAATTGTTGTGCTTATATGTTTTTGACAAATGTGCTTTTCTGTTTTAAAGGTGCATTTGTTTCACAGTTACTTGCTTCATGCTTTAATTTTGTGGTCTAGAACAACCCATTTTTTATTGGTTCTAAGTATTTTTTAACATAATCAAAATTGTTTAGGTGCTCTTCAATGGAGTTGCTTTTGTTACCAGATTTTAGTTTGTTATGACTGCACAAAGAAGGGACCATCTATATATTTGTATTTCTAGATCATATGTCCCAGCATCAAATTTACATGGTAATTGTCTCCTACAATGGCTACATTGACAATTCCCCCAGTGTTGCTAGCGCCTTCTGATGACGCCATGCACTTGAACATAGCTTTCAAGGGTATTGATTTCTTCTCGATTTCGTCTTGTGTTATCAGCAATTCGTTTCAGTTTTTTTAATATTCCAACATGATTTCATGCTTCCTACTTCAATTTCCAATTTATCTAACTTCTGCAGCCTTGCTTTAACTACAATCTTTTTCCTGTTTTTGGTATATTTTTGGTTGGTTTAACTAGCCAATATTACTTGCTTTTGATATGGTGAAACACATCTAATTGCTATACAGGTTATTATTGTTGCTGAAGAAGTTTGTCAGAAGTTAATTTAGCCTAATAACCCGACTGTTCCAGCAAATCTAGGACCCAAAGCTTTATTGTTCTTCTTGATCTGTAAGATTATGGGCATAACTTTCTCCATTCATTGGCTTTTTATCCATAATTCTTGCTGTTCATGTCAAAGATTTTTGCTTCTTTATGTATTGATTACAACAAATGATAGTTTTTAGTAAAGTTCTTAATGTGACCATTTATACAATGATATGGTATGACCGAACCTCTCGGAGTTGTCTCCATCAGCTAGACAACAACCTGTATATATAAGTGCAAACGATTCATTTTTGTTTGGTTAGGTTCACTTGTTTTAATTTCTGACAATTCTCGATAGCCTGGAAAATCAGTCTGTTTTTTAGCTATTCCATATACACACACTTACAAATTTAAAAATTGTCGTAATAGTTAACTTTCTCTAAATATTCAATGAGGCTATTTTTAAAGAAACCAACCACAATTAATTACGGTATACACATATATTTAATCGCTTTCATTATTTATGCTTTCTGAATTTTTCCATTTTTTTGCTTTTCTTTTGGGCTTGTGTAGTAAAAACTATCTTAAAACTCTGAGTTATGTATTATATCATACTTTTGTAGTGACATAGGTGATTCTCACACATTCATTGACAAGAAAGGTTGCAGTTTCGAAGACATGTCGATTGAGACGGATCATGTTCTGAGGCCCACTGCTTTTCCCGGAAGAAAAACTTTCATAGACTTTCTGGAGAAGTCTATGAAATCTTCTCATAATGGTTGGTGGTGACAATATATTGGTTTTTAGTTCAAAAGAAACTATGGCTCACAAGTAAAAGCCAAGGGAACAGAATAAGTTTTGACCCTAAAAACCTCTCTTGAAAAGGAATTAAAGAGAGATGTGTTGTAGTTATTGAGATTATACTGATATGCTTTAAATGAGCATATTCTTGTTCCCTTGTGATTATGATTATTGTTTTTCAAAGTAGATGTTAAATTTGAAAGTAGAATTTTGTGTGTTAAAAAAACTCAAAGTTTAGAGAATTCTCTAAAACTTGGTAGATGGAGAGAGAAATTACTTTTTGTTTCATTCTCACCGGGTTGAGTTATTATTTTAAAAAAAATATTTTCAAAGATATATTGAGATGATAAGTATAAGTAATATTTTAATAATATAAAAGATGTTGAAATCTCTAAAATAGAGAATCTGTTGGAGCTAAATGCAATTATTTTTAGAAAATTTCACTTGAGAGTCTGTATTTTAGAAAAATTATAGAGAATCTGATGCATCTCCATATTTTGCCATTTAGGTACTAAGTTAGTTATTTTGGCATGGCTACTTGAGAACATTTGCATTTGCGTGTGGAATTATAAATTTATCTATGTAATTTGTAAGCATATCAATAGGCTATCAAGAATTAACTGTTTTTTGATAATAATCTTTGACTATTGTGCGTGTAACATTACTGAAGATTGAACTTGTAAACATTTGACAATAATGTTTGGGAATAATGAGAAGCATGTCCTTATGAATAATGATGTTATATTGTTTTACATTTGCATATGTACAACGCTAATTTGAATGTTCTACACATATAAGCACAACGCTAGATATGGTTTCAATTTGGGTGATTCAAATATGAATTTTGTAGACGGTATTAGTTTAGAATTATTGAACATAAAAATTAAACATGATTTATTTAAATTTGTTGGTTCGGTTTGTAGGTTCAGTGGATATTGGTTTGGTTTGAAGGTTCATTTTAGATTAATGATTTATGAGGTTGTTAACAATTCAATTGGATGCTTTCGGGTCACTTTACCTTTACCAAGTAAATTTGATCCAAGTTGAGTATCTTACCTGATAAGAGCGATGACAAATTGATCAAAATTTGTGGCTTCCAAAATGATTTAGCTTTTAGGGTGTTTATTTCTTTGGTTATTGGGTTTTAGAGTTATACTTTTACTGAGTATATATGCCATTGTTAAATATATGAACGATGCAAAGCATTTTGTTAAACATTGTGCATTTTGAAAGGTAAACGAGTGAAAATGAATGACCATTTTGGGATTTATGAAACATTTCGTTGCGTTGTGAGAAACTCTAAAATCTTAATACAACATGTAAATGTGCAAGTATTTCAAAAACATTTGGCAAAAAATTGATATTTAAAAGCTAAATATATCTTAATAGAACTTTCACATCCCGCCGCATTGCGCGGGTACTCCGCTAGTATATATATATATATATATATATATATATATATATATATATATATATATATATATATATATATATATATATATATATATATGTAGGTTAAAACGAGATTTAAGAAAACACAAGAACGATCGTTAATGTACAAAATCATATATGATTCACGCGACTTTGTCTCACGACTTAAGTCGCGGCCAAAGTCTCCCGTGTCCATTTTTCTATCGTTAATGTAAAATCACATGTGATTTTTTACATGATTTGTTCTTCTTGTGTTTTCTTAAATAGTTAGCGTTTTCATTTGAACATATCTCTCTCTATATATATATATATATATTATTCCTGACTTGTGAAAAAATGTAAGTTTTTTTTTTGTCTAAAAGCTTATTTTGCTTTCTTTTAAAGTTGGGAAATTTTTGGAAAAAAAAAGTCTACGACATAATATTGGTTTTTCAAATTATAGCAATATTTAAAATTTGATGGCATAGGAAAATTTTGAATATTTAATATTGGTTTTTCAAATTATATTATAGCAATATTTAAAATTTTAAACCAAATAATGGTTGTTTATGTAAAAATTTGAAGATTTTCCTCAGGAAAATGTTTTCTCATAAAATATAATAAGTTTTTTTTTTCCCGAAAAGAAAGTACACGGCAATTAAGACATCTACTAAATTGGCAAAATTCTGGAAAAAATGTTTTTATCGTAGTCATGTTTGAGGCATATATATGTTTTGGGCTTCTTTGTTTTCCCTTTAATGGATATTTGACTACTTCTTTGAACAGCAATAAAGATTATTTATATTTACCTTTATTCTTAAACAATTACAGAAAATGATTTTATTAAAAAATAAACAATCATATATATATTTATTAATTCTGATAGGAAAAAAACTTAATAAGTTATAGAATTAAATGTAAGTTTGATCTCTTTCTGCATAAATTAACATATTGAATGGTTTTATAGTTTTCATTAAGAGGCAAATATCTGATCTAATAGAGGGTGATAGTGTTTGACAAATTTATTACATCCTCTTAATCATTCCTCCTTTGAATCCTAGCCATATCAGTAACAGGTACCATGTTCCGCTATTAAAGGCTGTTTGATGGTTGCCGAATGATTTGATGCGCAATGGTTAAGTGGTTAGAATTCTTGAGAGGCTTGGTACGATACAGTGCAAATGAAATATGGTTTTTTGGTAATTGTTTTAAATGGACAGTCAGAATGACACAAAATTACCATTTTAACGTCCTCAACTTCAACCTTGGCATAACACATACTATGATCAGACAAAAAACTCAAAACTAGTGTATTCTTTTTTTGAACGGCAAGACAACTTTATTAAGAAACCAAAGTAGCAAAACACAAAAAAGGTGAGGAAGAGAGTTCTACAAAGAATAGAAACCCAACCAAACTACAGTCGAGAAGAAAACAAAACAACGGGCTACACACCGCCCTACCCCGAAAACCAAGCCACGAACACCTGCAACCTGGAAAAACCAAAGCCAAAAAAAGAGGCGAAAAAGATCAAGCAAAGAACAGACTACCGGACCACCAGTTCAAGTTCCGACTCGGAATCCGAGCCACCGGTCTACTAAACAAACCACATTTTCCAGCGGAATAATCTGCCGGAAAAAGCTATTTCCAGCGGATTTTCCCGCGGATATGGCCGCCGGAACTACGGGCGCCGCAAAAGTGTTTTCCGACGGATTGACCATATCCGGCGGATTCCGGCCGCCAGAAATCCGCCCGTAATTTTTTTTTCATTTTTAATTTTTCTGACTTGATTAATTAAATTAATGATTAAGATTAATTTTCCGGCAGATAATCCGTCGGAAAGTTTATTAAATTTTAAAAAATAAAACTTAATTTTAAAAATTGAATTTTATATTTAAATTTTTTATTATATAATCTGTCGAAAATCCGCCAAAAATCCTGTATATTTAAAAAAAATTGATTTTTAAAATGTTCCATTATTTCAAAGGTGGCTAGGAAACATTTTACATCCACGAATAAAATTGATTACCCAAATAGTTTGCACCCACAAACAAATGAACAATATATGCTTGCAATAGCAACACCTTCTACCTACGTGCAGATCTACTCACAGCAAGCACCAATTGTCCCACTACCCTAAAAATTGATAACAAATGAACAATATATGCTTGCAATAGCAACACCTTCTACCTACGTGCAGATCTACTCACAGCAAGCACCAATTTTCCCATTGCCCTAAAAATTGATAACAAATGAACAATATATGCTTGCAATAGCAACACCTTCTACCTACGTGTACATCTACTCACAGCAAGCACCAATTGTCCCACTGCCCTAAAAATTGATAACAAATGAACAATAAATGCTTGCAATACAAAACCAAACAGACCACTAGGAATTTAGCAAAAAAAAGTGATAACGGTTTCAACTTGTGAGATCCAAACTGAACCAACCTCTATTTTTGTTTCCCCATCGGCTGCTGCTAGCTTCCACCGAACACCTCTCTCCACCGAATCTATTGAAACCCTAAAAAATTAGGGTTAATGGAATCACAAGGAAGGTGATATGAAGAGAACACTTAATGAAAGAAAGAAAGAAAATACCTGTAGATGCTTCAGGCGAGATAACACACTTAGAGGGCGGAGTTGAGGGCGGAGAGAACGGTCGAAGAGGGCGGAGTTGAGGATGTAGAGGGTGGAGAGAACGGTCGATCGAAGAGGGTGGAAATATCCGTCGGAAAACCCGGTTTGTTTAGTAGTGACCCCGAAAAGACCTCGATTATCGTATGAAGCCCGATATTCCCTACTTCTATGGAACCATGTGTAACACCTCGAAATTTTCATAATTTTGTGCGAGGAACGTTTAAAATATTAGAAGGGGTTATTTTAAACGTTATGTTGTAATTTAATGACGATGGATCAAAAGTGTGATTGATCAAAGCTTTTTACTCTATTTTTAAAGAATGTGAAACGTGGGGTTATTTTCATCAAATTGGATAGTTTTGGGTTAAATCTTGAAAATTTTAAATTGAGGTATAAAAATGAATAGTCGGTTAAGTTTGAGAAATATCTCAAATTTTGCTTCCAGTAAAGTCGGTGTCCGAGAGAAGAGAGAAACGAAGTTTTAGATCTAGTTCGGTGTGAAAGTGGATTTTCTGGGTTGAATCGGATTGCACATGTTTGGGTTGAATTTTGTTAACAGGTGAGTTCATCTCACTTTTTGAAAATATTGAGACTGAAATCGGATGATTTACATGATTTTAAATTGTCTATGTGTTTTAGAAATACTGTAGTGTTATGTATTTGATTGAGAATTGAATCACAGTGGGTTTTGAGACGATAATCGATGTGCAGGTCGAAGATACCGGGTAAGTTCTTAGTGTCCGGTAAACTTATATTTAATAGTGTTCGGATAAAAGTTTAATACTGAAAGTATCCGGCAAGCAATTTCTTCCCCGTAGTATCCGGTAAAATCATAGTTCCCGGATAGTGTGGTTTCCGGATGTTACCCGGATTACCTTGGTTTCCTGATGTCACCGGATTGTTTGTGCTTTCCGAATACCAGTTCTGGACGGTTCCCGGATTCCGGTAGTTTCCGGATGTCAGTTCCGGACACCTTGTCCGGATAGTTTTATCGGAAGTGTCCGGTCAGTATTGAATTCCGGTAACTTCTAAACAGGGAACATTTTGATCATTGAATGTCAGTTTTAATAGAATGAATATACTTACAACTCGACTTTAAGTATATGATATGATTTGAGGTGTGATTTGGTCTTATGTGCACGTATGCTAGTAAGTGTAATGGATCCATAGGCACTAGCAATATTTGATAAATGTAGAATGGGCAAGGGATAATTGCTATTCCCGTTTATATTTGATAAATGTGGAATGGGCAAGGGATAATTGTTATTCCCGTTTATATTTGGAAACGTGGAATAGGAAAGGGATAATTGCTATTTTCGTTTTCTATTGGGAGATGAGGAATAGGAAAGGGATAATTGCTATTCTACTTCCAATCCAAGAAATAGGCATGGCTTAATTGTAATTTCTTGGATATAAGTTGGGATCTAGAATCATTAGTGATTCGTAGTGTTGCTCTTAAACATGATACTATGACTTACTTAATGTTTGTCATACTCATGGAATCAGGTATGATTCCCTTCATCGAAAGACGATATGTGTACGATAGGAAAGTTTGTGAAACGGTTATTTTATATGCTTTGTTTATAAATTTGATTTTCGAAGATTATAAAAGTTTTGATTTAAAATTGGATGTTCTCACTAGGTGCAAGCCTAATGTTTCCAAACTAAATTTTCTTACCAGGTACTAGCTCGGGAAAGGATACGAATGGATGAGTGTCGAGGAGTACCAGAATTATACTTTTGGAGACGTTGTGGAGAATTTAGTGGAACAAAGTATATTTTGGAGATATAATAGACAACCCTTTTAATCTAATTTTATTGGTCATGGATTAGATAAGCTGGTTGTTTATGATAGATCATTTGTAATTACGAACCTTGTCACTAATTCTCCAGTTGTAAATGAAGGTATTGGAAGATGTTGTAGTAAACTCTGATAAATTTTAAGGTTTAAATTTATTGTGATTTTTAGGGTGTTTCAGTTTGGTATCAGAGTTGTAGTTTAAGTGAACTAGGTATAATCGTAAGATACCTAGACATAAGCTGAGATGAATAAGTTATGATATATGAGATTAGGTAGAAATATTAAGACGGGATAGTCTTAGAGTCAACGAAAATACGTGAATTAAGAACTGTGATGATGGTAACGAGGATTATTATGTGTAGTATGTTCATAATTTTAATTAGCTATTGTTATTATGAATATATTGTTACGTAAGCATACTTGTTTCTAATTGTTATGGTGATTAATGAACGTTAAAGTACGTTTCTTGTGTTGGAATTGTGTATAGCCATTTCTTATGGTTATCTTTATGTGCTCAATCAGAATACGATGGTTAATACATAAAAAAAACTCCTACTTCTTTAGAAGATAGGGTGGCAAACGAACTTGCGGAAAATCAACCTGAAAGGGGTGGAGCTAATACAAGTCTACCAAGGCCACCTGGGGGAAAGAGGAATTCGAACTCATCGGCCTAATGTCGGTACTTCTAATCCGGTGACGATGGAATCTACTCTGGAGTCATGCCTTATGGAAAACATGATGAGAGTTATGAATGTTGCACTGACTCAACAGCAAGAAATGTTTATGAAAGTATTAGATGATAGGAATGTTGAAGTTCAGGGATGAGCTACGGGTGCTGAAAATGCAATTCCACCAGCGAATCCGGTAATGAATGATAATAGGAGAATGGAGGAAGTTTTCGCCAGAAATAAAACTGAAAAAGCTCAAGTGGGATGGAAAAGAAAGTGGGAGGATCGATTAGAATCTTCCTAGAAATCAAAAGCTTTTGCCGAGAATCCTTGTTTTGAATTCCGTTGAGAACCCAATTTGTATCAGAAATGGAGAAGTAAACATTGTAGCCTGTGTCGAGTATGTTTCAAGTGCGGAAAGAGTGGTCATCAAATTGAGAACTGCCCCATCCAAGGGCCGACATGTTTTGAATGTAAGCAGCCCGGTCATTACCGAAGACATTGCC
This sequence comes from Saussurea involucrata, assembly GCA_033807775.1. Classification (NCBI taxonomy): domain Eukaryota; kingdom Viridiplantae; phylum Streptophyta; class Magnoliopsida; order Asterales; family Asteraceae; genus Saussurea; species Saussurea involucrata. The sequence continues at coordinate 47,770,265 of CM066317.1, read as the reverse complement.
CAAAACTAAAGAAAAGCAGAGATCAAGAGAGAAAGCCTAATGTTCCAAAACCAACAGACAGAGCGTTTCACATGACGGCGGAAGAAGCAAAGGAATCTAAGGACGTAGTTTCCGGTACATTCCTTATTAACTCAATACCTGCACGTGTATTATTTGATTGTGGTGCCAACCTGTCTTTTGTATCGCAATTTTTTTTATCAAAAGTTAGCTATGCGTGTCACTACATTGGAAGATGCCTTAGTAGTTGAAATAGCTAACGGGGGGCAAGTCTTAGTTCGTGAGAAACTTGAAGGTTGTACCCTTAGGGTAGAAGGAAAGGAATTTTCACTTGATTTGATTTTGATGGAAATTGGTGGGTTTGATATAGTAATTGGTATGGATTGGTTGGTGAGCAATCGCAGAGATTTTTTTATGCTAAGAAATTGATTCGGATCCCCATGCCCGAAAATGGTGTTGTACTCATCTATGTGGAAAAGAGAAAAAGGGATGTTCCGTTGATTTATGTAGCCAAAGCGCGTAAGTGTCTATTAAAAGTATGTCTATCCTATCTAGCATATGTACTGGATGCTAAAGTAGAAAAGAAGCGAATAGAGGATATAAAGATAGTACATGAATTTCAAGATGTGTTTCCTGATGATATTCCAGGCTTAGCACCATAACGACAAGTGGAATTTAGGATTGATTTTTATTCCGAGAGCAACACCGATAGCACGTGCATCGTACCGTTTAGCATCGGCCGAAATGAAAGAGATGATGTCTCAACTACAACAACTGTTTGAAAAGGGTTTTGTTAGGCCAAGTTCATCACCCTGGGGAGCTCCAGTGTTATTTGTCAAGAAGAAGGATGGCACTATGAGAATGTGCATCGACTACAGGGAGTTGAATAAGGTGACCATTGAGAATAAGTATCCACTCCCAAGGATTGACGACTTGTTCGATCAACCTCAAGGCGCGGGGTGCTTTTCAAAGATTGATCTAAGGTCGGGCTACCATCAAGTAAGGGCGAGAGATGAAGATATACCCAAGACGGCGTTCAGAACAAGGTATGGCATTATGAATTCCTCATGATGCCTTTCGGGTTAACAAATGCTCCTGCTGTGTTCATGGATTTAATGAACAAGGTGTGTCGACCTTTCTTAGACAAGTCAGTCATCGTATTCATTGATGACATACTTGTTTATTCAAAGAATGAAGCCGCCCATGAATGTCACCTTCGTGAAGTTTAGATGTTCTGAGAAAAGAGAAATTGTACGCAAAATTTTCAAAGTGTGAATTTTGGTTAAAGGAGGTACAATTTCTTGGCCATGTAATCACTTCTAAAAAAGTCAAAGTGGATCCGGCTAAGATAGAAGCAATGACGAATTGGCAACCACCGAAGAACTCATCAGAGATTCGAAGCTTTTTAGGCTTCTACAAACAGTCAAAACTGAACTTAACCTTGTCGCTATTCTTTCTTTCCTCGCGAGCAGGAAGCACACCAGCAGCGTGCGTTGCGTGATTCTACTGTGCTTTTTTGCACTTGACTGGGTGGACAGTTGACCGGAAGAGAACTTAGATTCGCCCGCCAGCAGGCGGGCGGCGTGCTTATCTTGTGTGACAACACTATAGAGCGAGTGGCTCTTCTAGGCGGTAGTAGGCTATTACCGGAGATTTATAAAAGATTTCTCTAAGATCGCTTCTGCCTTGACAATTCTGACACAGAAGAATGTAAAGTTTGTATGGACTGAAAAGCAAGAATCAGCCTTTAGAACTTTACAAAAGAAATTATGTGAAACTCCTGTCCTTGCACTACCATAAGGAACAGGAGATTTGGTTGTATATAGTGATGCGTCAAAGATGGGTTTGGGGTGTGTATTGATGCAACATGGCAAGGTGATTACTTATGCATCAATACAACTCAAAGAACACGAAACGAATTACCCTACCCATGACTTAGAATTGGCAGCAGTAGTATTTGCTCTGAAGTTATGGCGACATTACTTGTATGGAACGAAATGCACTCTTTTCACTGATCATAAGAGTTTGAAACACGTTTTTGATCAGAAAGAGTTGAATATGAGGCAATGACGTTGGTTAGAAATACTTAAGGATTATGATTGTGAATTGCATTACCATCCTGGTAAGGCAAATGTAGTAGCTGATGCTTTGAGTAGGAAAGAATACAGTGGGTATTTAAAAGCGACCAACACCAGAATTGATGTGATGTCGAGTCTGATTGAAAGAATCAAAGTGGCACAAACGGAAGCTTTGTTAGAAGAAAATCTTAAAGATGAAGTAATGATTAAGCAACATCTCCAACTGACTGAAGATAGTCGCAAAATCAAACTGTTTCAAGGCCGTATTTGGGTGCCAAAGATTGGGAGAAACCGAGAGTTACTTCTTGAAGACGCCCACAACTCCAAATATTCTATACATCCTGGGAGTACTAAGATGTATAGAGATTTGAAACTACACTATTGGTGGCCAACTATGAAACTGGATGTGGCACAATGTGTAGAGAAATGTGTGACGTGTTCGTTGGTGAAGGCCGAACATCAACGACCTTATGGGAGTCTACAATCTTTAGAGATTCCTGAATGGAAGTGGGATAAGATTACCATGGATTTTGTGATTAACTTACCGAAGACTTTAAAAGGTAACGATACTATTTGGGTAATCGTGGACCGCTTAACTAAAAGTGCTCACTTCTTACCAATGAAGGAAGCTTCACCAATAGATAAGCTAGCCAAGCTATATATTGATGAAATGGTGTCAAGACATGGTATACCTGTGTCTATAGTTTCTGATCGTGACAGTCGATTTACTTCAAGATTATGGCAGTCACTACAATAAGAGTTGGGTACAAGAGTGAATCTGAGTACTGCATATCATCCACAAACGGACGGGCAAAGTGAAAGAACCATTCAGACTTTGGAAGATATGCTCAGATCTTGTGTGATCAATTTTGGAGGTAACTGGGATACGCATTTACCCTTAGTGGAATTTGCGTATAATAATAGTTATAATTCTAGTATCGGAAGGGCACCTTTCGAAGCCTTATATGGACGGAAATGTAGAACTCCAGTATGTTGGTTGGAAGCTGGAGAAAAGCAATTTGTTGGTCCTGAAATTGTGCAACAAACGGCCGATAAAGTGAAAGAAATTCGGAAACGCATGAAGGTGGCTCAAGATCGACAAAAGAGTTACGCCGATCCGAAAAGAAGACCGAAAGAATTCCAAGTTGGGGAGCGGGTGATGCTAAAGGTATCTCCATGGAAAGGCATAATAAGATTTGGAAAGCGTGGAAAGCTAAGCCCTCATTTTCTCGGGCCATTCACTATAACCAAGAGAGTGAGGATTCAAGCTTATTAGTTAGAGCTTCCACCTGAATTGGAAGGAATTCATAATACTTTCCATGTTTGTTATCTTCAGAAATGCCTAGCCGAAGAGGAAAATGTTATACCACTTTCTGAAATAAAAGTGGATGAAAAAAGTCGTTGTGTTGAGGAACCAGAAGCAATGTTGGAAAGAACGACTAAGAAATTAAGACATAAGGAAGTAATTTTGGTCAAAGTGCAATGGAAACATCATAGGGGTGCTAACGTAACGTGGGAAGCAGAAGAGGATATGAAGAATAGATATCCTCATCTATTTATATAACTTGGATTTCGGGGACGAAATCATTTTCAAGTTGGGGATAATTGTAACACCTCGAAATTTTCATAATTTTGAACGAGGAACGTTTAAAATATTAGAAGGGGTTATTTTAAACGTTATGTTGTAATTTAATGACGATGGATCAAAAGTGGGATTGATCAAAGCTTTTAAAGCTATTTTTAAAGAATGTGAAACTTGGGGTTAGTTTCATCAAATTGGATAGTTTTGGGTTAAATCTTGAAATTTTGAAATTGAGGTATAAAAGTGGATAGTCGGTTAAGTTTGAGAAATATCTCAAATTTTGCTTCCAGTGAAGTCGGTGTCCGAGAGAAGAGATAAACGAACTTTTAGATCTCGTTCGGTGTGAAAGTGCATTTTCTGGGTTGAATCGGATTGCACAGGCTTGGGTTAAATTTTGTTTACAAGTTAGTTCATCTAACTTTTTGAAATTATTGAGACTGAAATTGGATGTTTTGCATGATTTTAAATTGTCTAAGTGTTTTAGAAATACTATAGTGTTATGTATTTGATTGAGAATTGAATCACAGTGGGTTTTGAGATGATAATCGATGTGCAGGTCGAAGATACCGGGTAAGTTCTTAGTGTCCGGTAAACTTATATTTAATAGTGTCCGGATAAAAGTTTAATACTGAAAGTATCCGGCAAGCAATTTATTCCCGATAGTATCCGGCAAAATCATAGTTCCCAGATAGTATGGTTTCCGGATGTCACCGAATTGTTTGTGCTTTCCGGATACCAGTTCCGGACTGTTCCCGGATTTCGGTAGTTTCCGGATGCGAGTTTCGGACACCTTGTCCAGATAGTTTTACCGGAAGTGTCCGGTCAGTATTGAATTCCGGTAATGAGAGTCTCAGATCCGTGCAACGAACAATGAAATCAAAAGATTAAACAATACAGTATACGATTTCAACTGGTCATCTCTATTAAGCTTTCAATGCAGAGAGAATTACAATATGAGAGCAAGAAAGAAAATTGAGACAACTAGCCTCTTTTTCTAAGGCTAATCAACATTATATATGGCGGGCCCGTGGTTAACAAGCCCACGACCCGTTCACTAATAAGCTCAATTTAAACAATTACAAATTAAACCCTTGAACTTTAAATCAACAATAAATGACCCTAACAATCTCCCCCTTTGATTTGAAGTTCGAGTTCGCGCTCTAGCTCTCGCCACTTGTAGACATATCTTTTGCGAAGCGCAAAGTGTACCTCGAACAATCTGATAGCGCGGCGATAGTCAATGCGTTCTTCAACCACTTCTAAGGCGTTTCGTGCGGTTATCTCATTCGAGTTCGGAACATACGAAACCTTATGATTTTCTGATTCATAGGAAATGATTTTGCGAAGAGCATTATGTACTTTGAAGAGCGTGCCGTCACAGAATCTGTCTACCTGACTGAAACGCATAAATTTCTTTTCATTCTGATCGTTGATGAAGACAATCCCAAATTCCGGTTGTAGTAGCAGAGCGTTCTCGGAATACATCTTCAATTCAGGAGCTTTCAGATTCGGTTTTATCAGATTTACCTTCTTAGCCCTATTCTCGATTGCCATTTGAAAGTCCGTTAGATAAGACATCATAATTGTACGGACCAGGAATCGACGAACAGCTTCGAGCGCCTTTGTAACAGGTAGCGGTCGGATGGTTCTTGAACAAAGGTCTTTCAGAATAGCCAGGAAGTCAAACGGTCGGAGGTGCTGGAAGTCGGCTTCAGAAAATATCCATTCGTTACCGTCTTCGCGTCTGACAGTGAACACTGGATACACGATTTTCATCATACGGCTTGACTGGATGTTAAGTACCTCGGTGATCTTATGCTTTGTTCTGACTTGACTGACTGGAAGACACCGCTTCATTGCGCAGATATACCGGCGTTGGTATTCGGGGTTGTAGTTGTAAATACCAAGGCAAAAGGTCTGCTCGATTGGGCGAAGCTTGTGAACAAACAACTTCTTCAGGGATTCCTCCAGGTGAGGAATAAATAATGGGATCTTCTCCCAACGGATTTGTCACTGTTGAGGAAGTGGGAGATCAGAAGTTGTCGGTTGCTGAGGAGATGTCTGAATATTGGCAGTTGAGGTCTCGGGTCTTGTTGAAGTTTTGGTGGGTTGAGCAGAGTGAAAGGGAGAAGTACAATAAAAATTCTGTAGCAGGAACTGATCATAGTCGATGTTGTCATCTTTATCAGTAGGGAAAACCAAGTTTACCTGGAGATTTACGGCACTGGCGGCTTTTTCATACCATGCATCTTCGGTCTCCGGGTTGGCTTCGCAGTCTGGATATATTGTAACACCCTCAAATTTGGAACGAGCAACTAACTTTAATTTCGATAAAAATAACCAAAAGTAGATAAATCATCTCTACAATTCATTCATTAAAATACCTCGGAATTTAAAACATTATAATTCCCCCAATAAAATAACTTAAACGGGTGATACTTAACACAACAGAAGTTGCTAATTCCAAATACGTGCGGAAGACTTCACTAATTCAAGTCACCTCTCGTGCACTATACTAGCACTCGCCACTCCACAATGTAGCTAGAGCTACCCCAACCTGAGCATGTTGCACATGCCGACAAATAAAAAAGGGTTAGGCTAACGCCTAGTGAGTTCAAGCATTTTATCATGACTATATAAAATCATAAATCGGGAGATAGTAGTTTTAGTCATGATTTGAATAAATCTTTAAACGAGATTTTGCGACAAAGATTATCATGAGCAAATCATTTGATAAATCGACAGCTTTAACTTAAATAAATGATTTTCTAAAAGGGTTTGTATAAAAGACATCGACAACCCATTTTCCAAACGCATACAGTTTCTGAGAGGAAAGCTTCCAATGAAAATCGTTTCTCTGTAAAGGACTCAAATCCAAAAACTCACATCAAGAGTTAATTAATAATAACTTCTCAAACAATCGCCACTGCGAATAAAACTCCAGCAGTTAAAACATCCAATAAGAATGTACATAAATCCGTCCATCAATCATGGAAAACAATCCATATGCATGTAATATAACCTCAACAATGCAAATAGATAAAATACCCGAAATCAACACCCTTCGGTGACGGGAGAGACCCGATCTCATCGAATGTGGCAAACACATAAATTAAACCACGATTAAATAAATGCAAGTAAGCTTCTTGGATGTGGAAAACAAATGACATCAACCATACTAGGTCTTTAGTCAATCCTCGGCATCAATCATACTAGATCTTTAGCCCATCTTAGACATCAACCATACTAGGTCTTTAGTCCATCTTAGACATCAACCATACTAGGTCTTTACTCCATTTTCGGCATCAACCATACTAGGTCTTTAGCCCTTCTTAGACATCAACCATACTAGGTCTTTAGTCCAAGCCATCAAGTTCAACCCTACTGGATCTTTACCTTGGGAAAACCCACCATCCGAAACAAGCTTACTCGACTTAAATATAAATACATGACCCCAAAAGAATAACTAATGCGTTCAAATCATGTAAACCTCAAATATGATGCAACTCATGCAATGCAAACCCCAAGCCCACGTCGAGCTTATTAAAACCGGGCGAATGCCATCAAGACTCAATCGAGTCCAAAACCGAGCCCTCTGCTCAAAGATCTAATGATCATTTATCAACATCAAATCATGCAAATGAAATGCAATTAAGCATACAACACATCCTAGACTCCACCCCGAGCATGTAAATATCAACAACGTGCAATAAAAGCAACTCGTAAATAAGACTTCACGTCGAGCCATTTAAACCGGACAAATGTCCCAAGACTATCTCAAAGTCAAAACCGAGAAAAGTGCTCCAAGCTTGCTAGCCCCATAATGTCGGTCACCATCGCATAAAACGCGTTTAAACATTGTTTAAGCAAACACGTATCCCAAAATCATCATTTACCCCAAAACTCAACACGGGTTAAACAAAAGGGGTTTTCCCAAAGGACTCACACCCTTAATATTCTCAAAATGACCCATAACACTAAAAGTGCATTTCCCAAATGGTTTATTAAAATCATTTACACTAACATGATTAAACCATCAAATAAACCTCATTTTGAGCAATTAATCTTTTAAAGACAATTTTGGCTTCTAACCATCCAAATATTCAAAAGCCCCAAATATGGGTGTTTTACACATTTATGAAGATAAACACTTCAAAAAGAGTTAAACCATTCAAATAACTCAACCACATATATTTTCAAGTAAAACACACAAATATTTGGAAAATACTCATTTTGGCATGTACAAAGTTTTCGCAAAGTAACTTGAACTCACCTTGCTAGATTAGGCTAAATCTAGATTTTCCCAACGTAAGCTCCTTTGACGCAACTCGGATCTTCAATCCAAATTTTCCAAAAACCTAAATTCATAAATTCCAACCATGAATAACTACATTTAACCATTTAGAATTGTTCTCCAAACATCAACCATCAAAATCTCCATTTATACCCAAAACCTCAATTTGACATAACTTCTCCAAAATCATCCAAATCGAAATTGGATAGAAAACAAATACTAGAAGATCATCAATGGAACATTTCTAACTCATATGAAAGTATAGAAGCTAGTAGGATTAACTCACCACTTAGGTTTTGATGAAAACCTAGAAAACCCTAAAAATCTCTAGTGTTGTGGATGAAACTTGCTCTTGCATCAATAAATGAAACCACTAGCATAAAATGGAGAAGAAACACATTAATCTCCAAGAAAAGCCCCAAAATCGGTTAGGGTTTGTGAGGAAGGAAGGAAAACGATTTGGGAGAGAAAGGGAAGAGATTTGAGAGACTTACAACCACCAAACACCCTTGAATCTTCCTATGAACTTCAAAACTCTTTCTAGATCCTTGAAGAGCTCTCAAAATCGGAACCATAGCCACTTGAATCGCCAAAATCGGAGTTGAAATGAGAGATATATGATGAAATGAAGTTTGGGGTGTGAATTTTGTATTTGACAGCAACCAGGTACCCGTCCGCGACAATGACACGCGGCAATGACACGGTCATAGTCGCTGGTCATAGTCACACAAGGTATACCATAGGCTGTACCCTTGGCGCGACAATGACATGGTCATAGTCGCTGGTCATAGTAGCTCCGCGGTACCGAAACTGTTTTGGCCATAACTTCTTCGTTATAGCTCCGTTTTCGCTCTGGAAAGAACCGTTGGACTCGTATTCGAATTACTCATCCAAAAAGACCATAAAATCTAAGATTTAACCCAAAATATTACTTTTCATATTTTTCTTAAAAGATCGGTTCTACACTTATTCGAAGTTGTACTTATCCGAAAATTACGGGTGTTACATCTATCATATCCAATAACGGTCTTTCTGATGAGTCAAAATCAACCAGTTCCTGTGTTGAACCCTCGGTCTTTTCAACCGTCGGGTCTTCATCATCTGATATTTCCATGTTGATTACCATCTCGGCTAATGGCAACTCGGCTTCAGGTTCGGCGTCGGTTGTTGTTGCCGCTGTTGCTAGTTCCAAATGAACCACAGTTGTAGTTTTGGTGAGGATAGGGGCGGTCTCGATAGGTCTTAGTCTTTTCTCCCCCTCACGGTGATCAGGATCATCCTGGTCATCGTGCTTGCGCTTCAGACCGCCTGCTTGACTCTTACAGGTATCTTCAAGTGAACAGACTCTCTCGGACAGCATTATGAGTGCTTGGTTGTAGTCCTTGAGAGTCGAGTCAATGCTATCCAAACGAGTGGTAATGGATGATGAAGGAGCAGTGACCTGTGATTTCAGAACGGTTATCAGGTTTGCTTCAGTTGAGGCGTCAGTGTCAGATTGTTGGAGTAGCTGAGCCAAAAGCATCATCTTGAGGGTTTCCACCGAATAGTTAGGCTGAGAAGCCGGTGGAGGTGTAGGTGCGGTTTCAGCTTCGACGATCTTCTCTTTGCCTTTGATTAAGCTCTTCATTTTGGCGAGCTCGGCGACGTGCTGCTCCATTGCCTCGTGGACAGCCTTAAGGGTGCTGTCCAGGGACCCTGGTGACACAAAGTCATGTAAGATAACTCCGGGATCACTTAGATTACCCGTTGAGGCATCTACCTGAGAGGCAGAGCCACCTACGTTCACAGTTGGCATAGTGGTAGTTGTGGTAGGATTTCCGTCCGATCCTCGTGTTCCGCCAGACGGAGACACTACAGACGTTCCGATCGAGTCACGAAGAGTCTCGATTTGTTGTTCCTCCTGTTGTGTCCTAGCCGAAGGATGTATAATATCAAGTGGCTCTAGACTCAACTGTGCACTGAAAGAAGTCGCGACCGGGGGCTGCTGGTTGCTTATTTCAACACCAGTACTCTCCGAGTGAGAGACCGGTGGAAGTTGTGCTTGATCCCCGTGAGAGACTGAAACATCCGTCTTTTGAGAGACGGATGAGTGGATAAGGGAGTTGCGCAATTGCTCCGCTAGGTCCACGGAGACTTCTTAAATACCCCGTCCCAACGTATGAGACGGGATAGTGGATGTGGCTACCCGGATGTCACTCGGTTGGGTTCACTCAGGAGCCTCGTTATCTTTACGGCTCAATCTTTCCTGGTTCGTCTTCGAACGCAGTTCTCTCCGGCTCACAGTTTCTAACTCTTCAACTAATTCTTCCTCCGCTCACCTTCCTCCTCTTGTCCTAGGACCCTCACGTCGCTCAGGTCAAAGTCCCTGGGGAGGTCCCTCCGGCGCTGGCTGGACCATGGGAAAAATACTTTGCTCCCCCTTGACTGATGCATAGGCATATCCTTGCTCCCCCTCGGAACAGGAATGTGATTACTTTAGGAGACGTCGACAAAAAAACTTTTAGAATTTTAAGAAAAAAAAAATACGCTCCCCCTCAAATGATGAACACTAAAAGTAGTGCTCCCCCTCAAAATGTGCACGAAGTGTGATGTTAAGTGCACTCGGGAATGCCCACACACAAAAAAAAATCTGGCAGGTAAAAAAAACGTGTGTGACACTCCCCCTCAATAGTAGAATATCATACCTGATGGCTGGTCGTGCTCCTCCTGAACACACGAACAGTCTCCGTCATATAGTGCCTTATGGTCCGTGAGTAGCTCCCTCCTTTCGGTCATGTGCGTGGAGCATCCAGAGTGTAAGAACCACACATGACCGTCCTGCAAAACAAGATTAGCGGACCTTTGGTACCCAGATTTGCCTGGGTCCGGGAGGGTTAGATTTGACACCTTTCGGAGGAACTTGTTTGAAACATTTTGCCTCTTAGGTGTAGGTTTAACCTCAGTAGGAGGAACCCGCTTTGAAGTGGGTTTCCTATCTTGCCTTGGTTTAACCTCTAATTGGGAACCCCGTTGTTTATGATATTTTCTCTTTTTATTACGGGGTTTGCGTTTGGGTGTATGATTATACATGTGATATTACCCAAACCAATCATTGTTATTGATATCATCAAAGTCATTCCAACCACAGCTAGAACAGCATAAGCAATCATGCGATAATTGAATCAATTGCTGAATGGAGTAGAGCTTAATTGGAAAATTAACATCTCGTTTAACAAAATTATTCCTATGATTCCATGCGCAATCATGTTTATGCATCCTAGGATAGAAAACAGTGTTAAATGACTTCGATGCCTCTTTCTCAATAGATTCCCTAGCTAGCCTCTTTGGTTCATCTTGTTTAGGCTGGCCGGTTTTATCTGAACCCACATTAACAGCATGGTCAGTGACTTTGGAAGAAACAAGATTTTTGATAGGCAATCGCTCGGTCTTTTGCCTCGGCTGTGATTGGTTTTGAGAAACAGGTTTAGATTCGGTAATCTTAATCACAACTGGGGCCTTGGTGTTAGAACAAGTACCCTTTTCAAAATTGACCGATCGATTGACTACGAGGGATAGAAAATCAGTATGGCTCGGAAGAGGTTTATCGAAAAGGAACGACTCAAACTCTCCATCAGAATTGCCTTCGGAGTTCATATATTCTGAAAAATCGACTTCCGGAATTACAGGACTTGGATCGGTCGAGGAAGGCGAGGAACACTTTGTGCTTGTGTGCTTTGGGGAATTTGGTGCGGAAGCTAAGAAAAAATCAGAGTTCAAATTCCTTAAAACACTCTCGTCTTGAGAATCTTTACCGTCTTGTGTAGTCGAAATCTTGCCTATGAAAGCTTTGCACGAAGACGTATCAGATGAACTGAGGAAAGTTCGGGTGAAATATGCTTTTCAGATTAGAGTTGGTCAATCTGCTCTTGGAGCTGACCATTTCTCGTATGCTCCTTCATTGCATCTGTTGCCAAGGCAGCCAGTTTTGATGTGAGCTTATTGATTTCACCCCGAAGGATTTCTTGTCCTTCATCCGATACAGATTCGGTTTTAATCGATTTAAAATTCTCAAGTTCCTGGACAAGCGCTTGCTTTTCCTTTTGAAAAACTGGCCTTTCTTTCTCGAGTGACTCCTACAACTCGACTATCTTTGCTTCCAAGATGAGAGGGGGAACATAGAGCTTGAACTCGTCCGTCTCAGTCTTGGTTGCAGTTGCTTGGACCTCATCCTTTTTGGAGGAATCCTTGGGCGTAGCAACCTTGTATGGGTCGAAGTAGTCATTTGAGAGGTACTTTTTGTTCTTTTGATAGGAATAATTTAAAGGTTCATAACAAAACGGAAGTTGTATTCCACGTTTATGTGCGCGTTTATATTCCTCGGTTTCCTCTTCCTTTTCAGGTTCTAGAGGACCAGTCCATTGAATAGCATATTCCGGATACTCTTTATCTAACCCAAAACAAGCAAAATCATACAAAGTGGGTGTTTGGTATCTACCCTTTTTCAAATAGTGTGGGTTATCGTATCCGATTCCCCACTCTTTGTTAAAGTACGTGAACTCTTTGGGTTTATTCAGAAAGATGGTTTGATCAGTTTGACCCCTTTTGTGGAGTTTGGTTTCAAGATCAAGAATTTTAGTAACAAATTCCTTGTGCTGAATTTGAAGAGAGGAACATTGATAAACAATTTCTTCTTTCTCATTCAGACATTGATCAAACTGAGACTGAAGATCAGATAATTTGGCCCTTAAGTCTTTAAGTGCTATTGAAAGCTTTTTGCATTTCTCCTTTAACATAGCATTTTCAGACTTATGTTTTTCAGTTATTTGTGTTTGAACATCTAGCTTTTCGGTTAGTGATCTAATCTCAAGCTTTTGTTCTTTAGTGGTGGCCTTAAAGGAATCTGCCTGGTCAACAAGTGATTGCATTTGATTTAAAAAAATTCTTTTGGCAAGAATCACATACCTGACTTGTCTTCTCTTCATCAGCTGGAGAGTGATAACCCATGAAAGCATTCGCACCATCAGTATCGCTTTCATCATCAGAACGACCCAACCAGTAGTCGTTTTCCACAAGTAGAGCTTCTCCAACTTCCTTCTGCTCAATCAGGGCGAGCTTAGCCTTGTAGTAATGAGAGTTCTTTACCACAGGCTTCGTACAGTCTTTAGCGAAGTGACCAAGCTTTCCGCAGTTGTAACAGGTCACCGGTTCATCTTTCTTCTTTCTATCATCTTTCTCCGTCTTTTCTTTCTTCTCTGACTTCCCTTGCTCATTAGCTTTCTTCTTTCCCTCATACTTGTCTTGATGATCATGGCGCTTGTTGGAGGAGGTGGAGTAGCGCTGAATGTTGGACGAAGGCTTCTTATAGTACTTTTGTTGTTGGAAAGATTTTGTAAGAAGAGCTATCGCTTTCTTGAAGTCAGATACTTCATCATTAGAGTCACTGTCTTCCTTTTCAGATTCGGAAGAGCTTTGCTTTTGAGCACGTTTAGAGTGACAGCTCGAAGGTTTCCCTTTCTTGGAGGACATGAGTGCAATAGGATCAGCAGCTGGCTTTGATTCAGTCTTCTTCTCGCTCAAAAGCTCATTCACTTCATCTTCGTCATGAAGAAGCGTCTCATAGAGTTCATTGATGCCGATGTTCTCTATCAAGTTGTTGTGCTTGACATGAGAAGCAAACACCTTCCATTCCGGCAGCAGATTATTGAGAAATTTTAGCGCGTTTTCTGTGTTGGAGCGAGTGATCTTATTCTTGTTCAGTTCATTAAGAAGTGAGCAGAACCGTTCATAGGTCTGTGTGAGAGATTCGCCGGTGCGCTGCTTGAAACCATCGAACTTGGTTATCGCGCTGTTGATCTTTAGTTGATTTCCGACATCGCTCCCACGCATCATTCTGACCACTTGATCCCACATGCCCTTTGCAGTGTCTTTGTAGCTGTCGATAGCTGTATAGATCGGGTTGGGAAGGGCTTGGACAAGATATCTCTTTGCATGCTTTTCACCTTCGATCATGCCTCTTTCATCTTCGGTCATGTCGGCGATAGTCTTTTTCGCACGACGAGCTACAACAGTTGCAGTTGCTTCTATGTCCTGCATCGGCCAAGGGATTAGACCATCTTCAAGAGCTCTCTTGATGTACTCGTAGTTGTCCTTGGACTCTATGAAGAGCATGAATATGTCTCGCCACTGGCTATACTCACCTTGGTAGAGACAAGGTGGTTTGGAGTCGGTACCGATTGCGAGAGCGTCACGAGTAGACATCTTTGGTTGCAACGGAGTGATCGTCAGACGTGTTGATTGATTCAAAGTGTAAACCTAACGCAAGGCACTATGAGTGGGATCCTAACGCAGGTTCTACGACTGATATAAACTAAGAGTGATCTTACTGGATAGGAATCCAAATAAGGGACTGATCTGGATGTGTCCGGATCAGTTTGATTGAGAACAGTTCAAAAAACACAGCAGTTTCCGGATAAATTAGAAGAGTCCGGACAACTTAAAGTGTCCGGATACAGTCAAAAACAGAACTTACCGGATGATGGGGATTCCGGATAAAGGACTTACCGGACAAGATGGAAAAGCACAAAGCTTACCATGTGTAGAGGGAGTCCGGATAATATGTCTCCCGGATACGAAGTGTTGTCCGAATAAAAACTTTTACCGAAAACCTAGGGTTATCCGGATAAAATCTTTACCGGAAACTTTGGGTTTCCGGAAAACAATACCCGGAGAGATTAAGGAAATTGATACTTACCCGGAAAGAATGACTTACCCGGAATACTTGACTTACCCGGAAAGGAGATGAATCCGGATGGAATAACACAAACGTCCGGACAGTTTTGACTTGTCCGGAAACCGCGGCAGTTCTATCCGGACTCTGCGGCTGACTTTTCCAAATCGATTGAAACTCGATTAGGGTTGCTCAAAAATGTTTCTGAAAGATTAGAAACACTACCAAACACAAAAATAACACTAACTCAATCGATTTTAAAGCAAAAACAACAAGTTTTGATGGTAAAAATTTGATTTTTAATGAAGAACACACTCATAACTTTTGAATTTGATTTGCTTAATTACCCACTCAAATAGTCGAATTAGGATGTGAAAATTTGCAGAATGAACAATAACAACGATACTAACACGACCCAAACAACGAAATCAATCAATTTTACCAGAATCAAAGTTTTGAAATTTCAAGAATGTGACAGACGTGAAAAGTCAAAAACTTACCAGAAATCAATAGAAAGGCTTTGAATCAATTCTGTCCTTCTGCTCTGATACCAATTGAGAGTCTCAGATCCGTGCAACGAACAATGAAATCAAAAGATTAAACAATACAGTATACGATTTCAACTGGTCATCTCTATTAAGCTTTCAATGTAGAGAGAATTACAATATGAGAGCAAGAAAGCAAATTGAGACAACTAGCCTATTTTTCTAAGGCTAATCAACATTATATATGGCGGGCCCGTGGTTAACAAGCCCACGGCCCGTTCACTAATAAGCTCAATTTAAACAATTACAAATTAAACCCTTGAACTTTAAATCAACAATAAATGACCCTAACAGGTAACTTCTAAACAGGGAACATTTTGATCATTGAATGTCAGTTTTAATAGTATGAATATACTTACAACTCGAATTTAAGTATATGATATGATTTGAGGTGTGATTTGGTCTTATGTTCACGTATGCTAGTAAGTGTAATGGATCCATAGGCACTAGCAATATTTGATAAATGTGGAATGGACAAGGGATAATTGCTATTCTCGTTTATATTTGATTAATGTGGAATAGGCAAGGGATAATTGATATTCCCGTTTATATTTGGAAACATGGGATAGGCAATGGATAATTGCTATTTCCGTTTTCTATTGGGAGATGAGGAATAGGCAAGGAATAATTGCTATTCTACTTCCAATCCAAGAAATAGGCATGACTTAATTGTAATTTCTTCGATATGATCTGGGATCTAGAATCATTAGTGATTCGTAGTGTTGCTCTTAAACATGATACTATGACTTACTTAGTGTTTGTCATACTTATGGAATCGAGTATGATTCCCATCATCGAAAGATGTTATGTGTACGATAGGAAGGTTTGCGAAACGGTTATTTTATATGCTTTGTTTACAAATTTGGTTTTCGAAGCTTATAAATGTTTTGATTTAAAATTGGATGTTCTCACTAGGCGCAAGCCTAATGTTTCCAAACTAAAATTTCTTATCAGGTACTAGCTCAGGAAGGGATGCGAAAGGATGAGTGTCGAGGAGTACCAGAATTATACTTTTGGAGACGCTGTGGAGAATTTAGTGGAACATAATATATTTTGGAGATATTATAGACAACCCTTTTAATCTAATTTTATTGGCCATGGATTAGATTAGTTGGTTGTTTATGATAGATCATTTGTAATTACGAACTTTGTCACTAATTCTCCAGTTGTAAATGAAAGTATTGGAAGATGTTGTAGTAAACTCTGATAAATTTTAAGGTTTAAATTTATTGTGATTTTTAGGGTGTTTCACCATGGGCGTAGAAGAGTTCCTAAACTAGCAAATCGAGGTCAAATGTTTCTTTGATATAATAGAGATCCCAAAACACAAGCAGATAAAGATAAAGATGGTTGCTTTCCACCTAAAGAACACCTGTTGGGACAAGCTAGTAGTGTTGGAAATAAATTGGACTTTAACATTACTTGTATTAAATATTAAAAGACAAATGATTTAAATATTTATACTTATCAAGAGAATTTTATATCAATTATTATCTAGTTACATATTTGGATATATATCTCCTAATATGAGTACGATAATTCATTAAGTTAATAACCCGATTAACAGTAAGATAAGTGCATATCTTCTATTATTTAAAATTTAAATCAATAGATAAACTAGGACTCCTTATGGGATGAGTCTCTAGTGGCCTATAAATAAAGGAGATCAAGTCCCTATTTTTTTTGGAAGGCATAGCGGCATCGACCCCACGCACACACGCACGCACACCTCCCGGGCGGTATCGAGCATCCAATTGGGCAGCCCCCTAGTCCGCCTCTGTCCCGGCTCAGCTTACGCTGGACCTAAGGCCCAACCTTTCGGTTGGGGGGGATAAGCCCAGTCTTCGACTGGACTATCCAAGGACGGGTACTCCTCAAGCCCCCAACTGACTCCCCTAGGGATCGAACCCGGGTAGACTGGGATACCATCCACAGCCCCCCCGGATGTTACCGTCCTTCGGCGAACCAACTGAGTTAGACTTGATTTGTAGATCAAGTCCCCATTGCCTACACGAATCTACATTCAGTTCAACCCCATTCTGAAGCAAACCGTATAGAGCTTTAGAAGACCTAGATCTACACGTGATGATGACTGCTTCCGCTTTAATGAACTTCACCGCGTATAACTAAAGTGTTTCAGATTAGACTAATTAAACTCTTTACAATACTATGTTAAATTGGTTTCTGATTATGTGTGTATGTTCCTATGCCTTCATTATTGTTATCATATGCTTAAGCAATATTCATATATTGATATATAACAAATGGTATCAGAGCCTAAATCTACATAGGTTCATAAATCAATTTTAGTTTATCAGAAATCTTAGTTAAAAATAATTTCAGTGGACATCAAAATGTAACCTCTTTTGTTGGATTAACGGATTATAATGTTTTTATTCATATTCTTGAAGAAGAGGCCGGCAGAACAGCCACAACTCGATGGGGAATTTATACAAACAGGTGGTGGGTGGATGACAATCAACAGAAAAAACAAAACAAATATAGCAAAATTCAATCCAATAAATTCGAGTAAAAAAAGGTTGATTTCAGCGAATGGGTTTTATTTATGAATTAGATACACGCTTAAGGAATTATCATGAAAAATTCAAGAGACTATTACATTAAAAATTATGTTTTCCCGGTTTAGTACGTGATATAATTTTGAAAATTTTTGATCTGTTTTTTTTTTATAATCAAATTATGATATTGATTATTAAAAAAAAGGGTGGCCCCATTGATTAAGACAGAAGCTTCATCTTTAGCCAGAGATGAACTGTTTTTTATTTATTTTGGATTCTCATTTTGCTACCCACACTTCATAAACAAAAGGAGTAAAAAGAAGTATCTTTGCTGCATCCATCAATTTTTTTTATTTTTCTATTCTATTTTACTAGTGTTGCAACCGTGTGTTGCGCGGTAGTGTGAATAACTTGGATAGTAATATGAAGATTGTTAATATGATAAATGTTAATTGTTAAATATGATAATCAACAAACATTATACAAATTATTTGTGAAAATCATTAGAATTTATTTAGTGGAATTTTAATATATATATATGTATATATATATATACACACGTACATGATAGGTTTTTGTAATTAATGGTATAAATGAATAATTGACCTAATTTAATCTAAACTTAATTATATATTTTCTAACAAAAATATTATCTCATTAAACTTGGGGCTTAACTTTGCTTAATATATTATTATCATAATTTTTTTAATTTAATGATAAGTTTCTCCAATTAATGGAAAAATAATTTAGAATATGTTTTATCACAATACTAATAGTTTGATTATATTGATTGTCATTGAAATAAAGTATAATAAAAATTGTAAAAAATGATATTGATTGTTATGTAATAAATTATGAAATTGAAAGGCTTTAGAAATTAATATGTTGACTTTAGATTAAAAATAAATCAAAATAAGAGGAAAAAAATATAAAAATGATTGAACCTTTCCATCATTTATTTTATCATATATATATATTAATTTAAAGTATTAAACTGTCATAAGTATTTCATTTATGTATATTGGTTCATAATAAATAAAAGAAGAATATGAAAGGTTAGATCAATTAATGAGGTATAATTATATTATAATAATCACACCAAACATGAAAATTTTAATCAATTAATGAGATATATAGATTTAAAAAACTAAAAATTGAATAACAATAAAAACAATCATCAAAACATTTTTAAAATGCCAATAAATATTCTTTTATCTTATAATAATACATTTATGTATTGATTGTTGTGTAAATAAAATATGAATGGTAAATAAAACTAATTTTTTTAACTATATTGATTGTTAAAATAACAAATTAAACTGTAAACAAATATACTCATATAAAATAAAAAATAAGGGTAAATAAACATTACATGTTAAGCTAATAAAAAAACAATAAAACTTTTTATTCATATTTATTAGGTAAATTTAAAATATTAGTAATCAATGTGTTGAGTTTAGAAAATGAAAAGTATATTCATCGATGATATATATTTAATTTAAATTAATTCATAAGTTGAAGAAAATAGTAAATAATATTTCAAATTCTTTCAAAATGCAATATCATGTATGAAAAAATAAAATGTAAAACTATTTTTTTAAAGCTTATAAATAAACGACAATTGATCGTAAAAAGAACTTTGATGAATTTTTTGAGGATGAACTCATAGACATCATAAATTGTCAAAAATTTGACAATATAAATAGATTTTTTTAAAGTAGTCAAAATTTAACGCAATTACCAATCACGTATAAATGGTTAATGTCAATAAAGCTTAATTTTTTTAAAAAAAAGAAGTTATTTGATCATGTAATCACAAAATGTCAAAATTCTGTTTGAATGTATCTGATTTAAACGTAAAAACAAAATGTCGTATGATATATTTTTAATTTAAATTAATTCATAAGTTGAAGAAAATAGTAAATACTATTTCAAATTCTATCAAAATGCAATATCATGTATGAAAAAATAAAACGTAAAACTATTTTTTTAAAGCTTATAAATAAACGACAATTGATCGTAAAAAGAACTTTGATGATTTTTTTGAGGATGAACTCATAGACATCATAAATTGTAAAAAAATTGACAATATAAATAGATTTTTTAAAAGTAGTCAAAATTTAACGCAATTATCAATCACGTATAAATGGTTAATGTCAATAAAGCTTAATTTTTTTAAAAAAAAAGAAGTTATTTGATCATGTAATCACAAAATGTCAAAATTCTGTTTGAATGTATCTGATTTAAACGTAAAAACAATTGTCGTAGGATAACAACTAACCAAACAATATGTAAAAGAAAAAAAAATGTAATAACAAATCACATTTTTGTGGAGAATATAATTATACATACCTATTAAAATCTTCCATGTCTTCTTCAACTTTCATCTTCTTCATCCCCCACCAAAACAATTTTTAGGATTTCATTTTATTTAGTATTGAATTCATAGACATCATAAATTATCACAACATTGACAAAGTCAATACAAATTTTCTTGAAGTAGTCAAAAAGTAACGCAATTATCAATCACGTATACATGGTTAATGTCAATGGAGCTTAAATTAGAAAAAAATATCAAATCATGTAATCACAAAATATCAAAATTTTACTTGAATCTATATGATTCCAACGTAAACACAAATGTTTTATGATAACAACAAATCCAAAATATGGAACTGAAAAAACATATAATAACAAATAACATATTTTGGAGATAGAATATATATATACCTATCTAAAATCTTCAATGTTTTCTTCAACTTACATTTTCTTCATATCCCACCAAAGGAATTTGTAGGATTTTATTTTGTTTTGTGTAGTAACCAAGACCAAAGTGGGAGAGTTTTAATGGTTTGGTGTAAACTTTTATAATTATGGAAGTTGAGGGGCTATTTGTTAATTGCGGGATAGGTATAAAAGGGGCACAAAACCCTAGGAGAAACATTCTCCTACTGATTTTGTGTGTGGTTGGCGGCTGCTGGAGTGATTTAGAGAGAACAGAGGGAAAAGAGAGAATGAAAGGAGAAGAAAGAGGGTGAAATCAAGAAAGAAGGACCAATTGCGGATTTGTTGGGAGAAATAGAAGGTGTGCTTCTTTTGGATCCAAGCAGGTAATCACTTCTCCTCTTCTCTAATCCCTGATTCTTGTTATTGATGAGTTATTTGGGGTTTTTGTTAAAAGTTGGGTTTGGAACTAAATGGAAGAGATTAGGTGTCAAATCTTATCTTTTGCAGCTAATATTTCAGTAGTAGTTGAGCTTATTGACCCTATTGTAGTTGTTAATCTCCATCTGTGAGATTTCGGTCGTTTCTGGGATTTATCGGACCAAATAAGGGACAGGTCGACGTCCGGATAACTTTCTGGACGTCCGGACACATTGAATGGTTGAAGGTTTCCGGGTAAGTGTCCGGTAGTCGTGTGTGTGTCCGGATGGTTGGATATTCCGGATAGAGTGATGTCCGGATAGGGTGATGTCCGGATAGGGTGTTGTCCGGATAGGGTGATGTCCGGATAGGGTGTTGTTCGAGTAGGCTGTTGTCCGGATAGGGTGTTGTCCGGATAGGGTGATGTCCGGATAGGGTGTTGTCCGGAAAGGGTGGTGTTCGGAAAGGTGTGTGTGTCCGGATAATTGAATAATCAACTTACGTTGTGCCCATTCTATCAGGGAAACCGAGTGGAAGTGCCTATCTGAGTAGAAAAGGAAAGTAAGCATGCCAGGTGAGTTTTTCTAACCAAAGCTTGATGGTACTTGTTCATCTACTTGTACATGTGTGTTTACTTAATGTATGTGCATATATATATTACTTATGCATGATGTGAGCTATATGGGGGGTGTGTCCCATACGATATGGTGTGAGCTATATGGGGGGTGTGTCCCATATGTGATGGCATGACGATTATGGGGGGTGTGTCCCATATGTCATAGTATGATGCCTATGGGGGGGGGGGGGTGTCCCATATGTTATTTGCCAAACTTTACATTGATTTATGTTTCGCAAAGTTTTAAATGATAAATGTGGTGTGATTGTAATTGAGGGATCTCACTAGACCTTGTGGTCTAACCCTCGCATTTTCAAAACTGAAACCCTTTTCAGGTAAGCAGGTTAAGGGCAGTTCCTCTAGTGGTAAAGAGAAGGCGTGAGAGCGGGCATGGCTTGGCATTAGTGGACTTCCTTTACATTTTGTTATTAGAAACTCTCAGTTGTATTAGGGTTATTCCGCAAACCCAAGTTTTGAATTTTGATGGTGTAAACCGTGGGGCATGTTTCGGGTGATTTATTATATTTAAATGTCTTATTTTGGCCTGTTTGGAGTGGGTTGTTACAGTTGGTATGAGAGCCATAGTTTAAGGGATTTAGGTGACTGGATGGGCCTAAACTTAAACTGTAGGAGTACAACTGAGAATGTAGGAAGGCCTAGGAAGACCTCACTGGGGAGTGTGAATAATAGGTTGGTGAGAACTATCATGTAAGGTAAGTTCGGGATTACACCTGGCCAGTGTAATTGTGAATTTACAGGTGCATGACGGTGATCATTCTTGCCTTGTTATTTTGGGACGGTTGTTAATCTGTTTTGTGTGTAAAGTTTAATCTTGTCATTATGGCAACGGTTTAGTGTGTTGTGCAGATCATTCTTGGCGTGATTGATGATACTATCTAGAAGAAGCATCGTTTGAATGTTTGGTATGAGTGTCCATGGGAAGTAGAACCTTTAGGGTTCTTAAGGGAAATAAATGTTTGGAGGTGAACTCCTATTCTCTAATGAGTCTTTATTCTGGGAGATTCCCAGTGCCGGTGAATTGAAATCTTGAGAGTTTCAGCTCAAGGATCGGATAGTGGAGAATTGCTTTCTTACTCTCTAGTTAGTGGAAGAGTGACAAGAGTGGTTGAAAAGTGATAGATGTATGGATTGGTAACATTGGTGTCGGTTAATCAATTTGGGACCGAGGTGAAGCCGTTTATTTTACAAATTAATAGTCAGGTGGTGACTGTGAGGTTGGAGCATCCAAGTGTGTGGGGAAGTATCGGTACCGAAGGTTGTTTCAAATGTAAGGAAACTGATGGTGTAGTGGGAAGTAGGGTGTCGGCGTTGATTTGTTGTAACTGCAAAAGGTTAACCCTGCTTGAGCGAATAGCCTTCAATGTAAAGCGAGTCATGCATTACGTTTTTAAACCGGTAACATAAGTCCCCATGTCAAAATGTGTGAGTGTGTGCGTGTGCCTTGTAAACTTCTGGTTTTGAAAATGAGTTGGCGTGTGCAAGTGTGTGCTGGAAGGAAAAGATAAATTTATTTACGTGGTGTAATAAATTTCGAACTTGGAGAAATAGTGAGTTACTTCACTTGTTTTGCAAGTGAGTTAAACCTTGTTGTAAAAATCGTAACAATATTAGATCGTATGGTTTTATGGATGAAAACGATATGAACATGTGGTTGAGATATCAACAAGTGTGAGAGTCGATCGACTATCCCAGTATGGGTGATATTGCTGTATTTTTTTTAAAAAAAATTGCACAAGGAGAGTTTCAGTGAATGCACTTTCAAATGATGAACAAGGTTGCGTGTGAGCGATCTTTGAGATCGGTGTGTGTGGTGGTAACTTATGGGAGTGTCGTCATGCATATCAAAACCTTGTTTTGTGGGATATTTTGAGTGTGTAAAACAATTTAAATCATTGTGTTGTCATGCATGAAGGCTATGAACTCGCTAGGTAGTAAGGGATATCGTGCCTAAGAATGTGCGAAGTTCCGGGAGTGGAAAATGTGGTCGAGTCGTCGATGGTTGAATTGTGATCTTAGTGTTACAGTATAGGAAGGACAGTGCCTACCTGTAGCCTCGGTCTTTGTCTGTGGAAATGCTTGTGTGATGGTAGTCCTTGCTCTTTTCGGTAAGTAGGCATAAGACTGACGGCGGGGGTGTGTCCCGGGTGATTTTGAAGTAGGCAAATACCTTGAAAGGTAACGTTGTGGTATGTGGATGAGTCGGTATCGGCGTAGAGCCAGAATTGAGGAGAAGTTGTATTTAGGCTAATTGCCAGGATTTAGTGTGGAAGTCAACGACGAGTGTTGAGTCGTTGTCGGGAGATTTGAGAGTTGAAAGGCTAGCCCTGGTGTGATTACTTTTTTTTATTTGTCGGGTGTGTGCGCGGAGATAAGAGGTCGGTTGGGATACGTGTGTATCTGCCCAGAGGGTGGACCGCCTTTTTGGTGAGTATCCTGAAGGTGGAGATGTGTTAGTTGGATAAGTGATTCTCCCTTTGTGACTGTTATGTCAATTACGAACGAGGTAGTTAGCCTAACTCATGTGGGACACGTAGACTATGTTGGTTTGCAAGGGTGTGTCTTATAGTTTGATTTATTTGAGCGTGCTTCAAGTGGACCCAAAGAGTCGGTCGGGAATAAGGACTCGATCGAGTGTAGTAGCCGGTCATAATTTGTGATTCACCTAGATGGGAGAAAGACAAGGTTGTGAGTCTTTCTGAACCTAAATTTTATACAAATGTGACAGAGTTATTATATAACTGTGTGTTTCTCAGCTGCATTTATTACAAAGCGATGATTAAGTGTGTGGTGTGGTTGTTATCTATTCGCGTGTTTCCAACTGCTTAAGTATGAAGCTATGAACAAGTGTGTGGTAGAATGCATGCTTTAATTATGCGTTGTGCTCTAGCATTGTCGAAAATGGGGGGTGTGTCCCATATTGATTATGCATTGTGCTCTGGCGTTGTCGAGAAAATGGGGGGTGTGTCCCATATTAATTATATATATGAATTTGTTTCATATATAGCGAGTGTGCTCTTTGGCGCTGTCACAGTGTGTGTGACTATAGCGTGTGCCAGTAGCAGGTGTCAAAAGGTGATTGTCATTTTTTTATAGTGTGCTTATTTAAATGTGTAGTTGCATATAAATTGCATATGACATGGTGTGATGTATATGGGGGGTGTGTCCCATATGGATTATTCGAACGAACTTAGTCTATTCCCGAGGGCGGGTGTGTGCCCTAGATCAGGCCACAAGTGTGTAGTGACCAGGCAGGAATTCCCGTCATTTGTGTGAGGGTGATGAATTGCAAAACTAGCTATTGCATATTGTTTCATATACTCTTATATAAATGTTGTGTTTGTTGTGAAGAAAGCGTGGCCTTGTGTGTGTGAAAATGATCGTGACGATCGAACCTCTGGTGTGTGGGGGGGTTGTGTGGATAAGTTGGTGGTAACTTATATCTAGTGAGCATGTGAAGCATGGTGGGGATGAATTGTTGTGAGGTTAAGTGGTGGGCTAGTGTTGATGTGGGATGAGCATAGGTGGAGATCTTTGCTCGGGGTTTGCTCATAAGTCGTTCAGATATGACCAAATTATGTGTGGAGTTGCATGGATGTCTAAGTGGCGTGTGGTATTGTTACCCGAAAATAAAAGAATGGGGTGACAATGGGTGACTAGATAAGAAGAGAATTGTGTACTCTTGAGTTGATTGATGAGTGCGTTTGCCTTGTATCGTTGTAATAATTGTGAAAATGTTGGATTGATTAGTTCATGATATCTTGTAGTAGATATGAAATCTCTGAGAATGTTGAGATAATCCTTGTGTGTAAAGGAATGCAAAGGAGTGGGTTAATATCGTTTGAGTAATGAGAAGTGTGTGGTCTCTTCGAACGTAGCGTGGAAGTCCAGTTTGACTTGGTCGAATTTCTCGTATGAGATGTGGTGAAACTGTGGGATTAGACATAGTAACCGTTGAAATTGGGTGTATGGAGTGGTCAACGTTGAAGGAGAAATGTTCCATGTTAGCCTGAGGTAATTGGGGGCGGTGGTGTGGATTAAGAGAGTAAGTGTAAAGTAAAAAGTGTGACAAGTGGCTCGGAAAGAGGGAAACAATGTTTTCGGAACGTCACCATTGAGTGCATGAACTCTAGTGAGAGTATGAGAAAGGGGATTTGTGTGTACGTGAGTAGTTTAAGCGTGGAGGAAAACTAGCTTATGTGATTGATCAAGAGTGTGTATCTTCTAGTGAGTTATTCTTTGGAAATGTGTTTTATGTTTGAGAAGGAAGTGGAAGAAGGTAGTCGAATGTAGTGCTCTGATGAAGGACCATGGGATTGGACTTGATAGTAGTATGGGAGTGACGTTGTAGTAAAAGTGTGGGAATTGATTGTTACCTATGGGTTGTGGTCGGCACATTTAATGCAAGAAGGTATTATTTGCCTTAGACGTATTTTGTGCTAGAAGAGTGATTATAGAGTTGTGTATAGTCTGGAGAGGAAAAATCATAACTGCGGGATTAAGGTGGTAGTCAAGGTTGATCCGGTGATTGGTTGGCGAATTGAGCGTCGTTATTTTATAAGGGTTTTGAGATGTGTGGCGTTAACTTCGGTAGAAGGCGTTCTTTTAAGAAGGTAGAATTTTGTGTGAAACCCTTAGTGTGACGCGTTTTAAAACCATGAGACTAGATGTGTGAATGATCTTTGGGTGAGACCGGAGGTCGTATGGTTGACCACCAATAGGTCATGCATTTCGTGAGAAGTTAAGCGTGGCTCGAGACCGCCACAGGGTGTACGCAGAAGGAAGAGTTTGATTGAATGCCGTGTGGGAGACAGTGCAATACTTCTGGTTAGTCATGAAAAGACATTGTGCGTTGGAGAGAAAGGAGAAACAAGACCCAGTTATGGTGGGCCGTTCGCTATCATTGAGCGTGTGGGAGAAGTGGCGTACAAGTTGGAGTTGTCTGACGGGCTCCGGGGAGTTCATTCGATCTTTCCTATGTCGAACTTGAGGAAGTGTCTGGCCGAAGAAACCATGGCCGTACAGTTGGAAGACATTAGTGTTGATGATAAATTGAGGTATGAAGAGGAGCCAATGGAAAACGTAGATGGTAAGATACGAAAAACGAGGAAAAAAGAAGTTCGTTTAGTGAAGGTCCAGTGGAAGTATCATAAAGGACGAGAGGCTACTTGGGAAGTGGAAGCGGTCATGTAACACCCGGAAAATCCTCGTAAGTACGAGTAAGTTTAATATTTCATGATATTTCGACTTTTTAGATTATGATTGATATCTTAAGTAATTTTCGTGACTTTGACTTGCTATTGGATAATTCTCGATAGAAATCAGTAAGTTTAATTCTTAAGAAAATTAATGAAAAATAGAAGATAAAGTAGAATATTAGATTTTTTGGATTAGTTGGGTGGGTAATTTGAATACGAGGCCAACGGTACTTTCCGGGGTAAAAACGGGGTTTTAACGAAGAAGTTACGGCTAAATTTAGTGGATGTTGGGAGTTTTGGCAAACAGAGGCTGGCGCCGATGGGGTGGCACCGATGCATCGGCGTGGATGATCGGCGCCGATTACCTGACGTGCCAAAAGGGGGTTAAACCCACCTCTTATTTGATATTTAGTATTCTCTCAAATTAGAACACTGCTACTACTCTCTTCAGGCGATTTTCAATCCCATGCTTAAGGTAAGTTCTTATCCATCAATTTTAAACCAATTCAAGTGATTAGTAAATGAATCTTACACAATTAAACTTCAATTAGGGCTTGGTATCTTCATTTCATCTTTATTGGAGAATTAGGGTTCAAATCTTCAAGTAAGGTTATACCAATTGAAGATTTAAGGTGAGTAATCTGTACCTAAATGATTTCATTATATTTATCTACCATTTCTTATCTTGGAATTGTATTGTTAATGTAAAATCTTGAGTTATATGCTCACAATGGTTAAGAGAGAAGCAAGAGGGATTCAAGTAAGTTAATATGGATTAATTGTGGTTATTATTTAGTATGACATGATAAATATTGATGTTAAGAGTTTAGTTTGATTATATATCCATGGTATGTGAAATTGAGATGATGGCTTAATCGATGTCTTAATGATGGACTGATGGCTTAATGGTCCTAATGGACTTATTCTTGAATTGTAAACATGGTGGCTTATTATGGAATTCTTATTGAATGTGAATAAAGTACATGTGGATGTATGTGAACTACATGGAGGTAGTATTGATTATGATAAATGGTTGGACCATTATTAAAGTGCTTAACATGTTTTGAATCTTATTTGGATTAACATATTTGGTATTCATATAATTGGAGGAGCACCTAGTATGCATTGGGGGATATATTCATATATACCGTGGGGTAAATGTATTTCGTTCATACCTTCGGATACCGTGGGGTTTCCCGTTGTGTTATGCCTTGTGATAGTGCCGTGGGGTACCGATCAAGGTATATCTCCAATTATGATGTAACTGGGTAGCGATATGGACCTTCTCCATGGAATCCAATTTATGAATGTATCGAATTGTTGCTCCTACATGCTATGACTATGCTTTATGTGCTATGTGTAAACCTCACTTAGGCTTTAAAAGCCTAACACTTGCTATGTGTTTTATGTGTTACAGATGTTAGTGGATCCGGACACAAGAAGGTTTAGTTCGGGGTGTGAGCTCGGGATTGATGTTGGAAGGTTAAAGAGTTGGAAGATTGATATTAGAAATTCCCGACATCCTTTTTGGTCTTGGTTTGCTATAGTATTGGGCAAACAATCTAGTAGCCTTTTAGTAGTGATACATTAACTAAGTATTTGTATTAAAAGCTTTTGTAATGATGTTTATGTATACTTCTACTTTAGTAATGCGTACCACTCTTCCGTTTTATGGAAGTTTTTGTTAACCCCTATTTTGGGGTGTTACAAGTTGGTATCAGAGCTCTAGTTTAAGTGAACTAGGTATGACTATAGTATGCCTAGACTTAAGCTGAGTACAATAAGATTGAAATATTTTAAATGGGTAGATAACATAGGATGGGAGAGTGATAGGAATTGTGAAAATACATTGGTCAAAATGTTGTAATGATGGTAATAAGAATACTTGTATATTACTTATTCATAATTTCATCTAGCTAATGGTATTATGAATATGTTGTTATATAAGTGTACTTGATCTCTATTATTATGGTAATTGATAAGTGTATTAGTGCACAATATTAGCCTAATTCTTACTCTATTCTCGCGTGCTTGACAGATTGAAATGGTAAATACTCGAAGTCAAGTACAGCAGCCGCGTGATGGTCAGTCAGCATCTGAATCTACTGCTGACCAACCTGGAATTCAAGCAACAGTTAGACATTCTCCGAGACCACGTAGTTTAGGCGGAGGAGCAGAAAATGTATCGAGACTTAACATTGGTCCATCGAACCCAGTAGTGGAAGAAGACGCGCTTGAAACTCGATTGAGGAATAGTATGCTTCGAGCTATGGAATCTGCTATGACTCAACAACAGGAACGAATTATGAAGATGTTGGATGACAGAGATAACAGCATTCGGCAACGCGAGACGATAGCAGAAAATGCTTTGAATGGGCAAGGTAATTTGGAAAATACTTTGAATGCGGAAACGGATACAACTATTCGGGAAGGAAGAAAGGAACGGAGATGCACATACAAGACGTTTTTGGGATGTAGACCTCCAGAGTTTGCAGGAACTACTGATCCTACTAAGTGTATGAATTGGATTCGAGAAGTGGAGATGTCTTTTGAGGCAAGTGAATGTGAAGATTCTCAAAAGGTTAAATTTGCATCTCATCTCCTTAAGGGTGAAGCTCTTACATGGTGGAATCTTACGCGATCATCAATTGCACCGGCATTATTGGCCAAGTTCACATGGGCAGCTTTTAAAAGGAAGATTTTGGAAAAATATTGCAGTGAGCGGGCACTTGATAAGATCGAAGATGAGTTCCGTGGGTTGAAGAAAGGAGACATGTCGATTATGGAATACTCTAGATTGTTTTTAGAGAAATTAAACTTGGTAGAACACTTAGCTCCGGATGAGAAAACAAAGATAAAGACTTATCAAAGGGGATTACCGGCTTCTATGAAGACGGATTTGAGGAATGCCAAGGTTTCAACCATTCAAGAAGCAATTGAAGAATCCTTACGTATAGAAGACGATATGGTTCAAGGAAAGTTAGAAAGTGGTTTGGTGGGTGAGAAAAGGAAATGGGAAGGGCCAACAGGAAATGTTCGCCAACAAAGACCGTTCATGGGAAATAAAGGTGGACAGAATCGTAATGAAGCAAAATGGTGTAATCGGTGCAGGAAATCTCATACGGGTCCGTGTAATACTCGTCAATTTCAGGGTCCCTTAACTTGTAGCAAATGTGCAAAGGTTGGGCACTTAATGCGAGATTGCCCCATAAAAGGAGTAATTTGTTTTGAATGCCGCGAGCCGGGTCACATGAAGAGGGATTGCCCAAGGTTGAAGACGGGCGGATCGGGAAAGCCCAAGTCAGAACCACCAAAGGCAACAGGAAGGGCATTTCAGATGTCGACTGATGAGGCTAGAAGTTCAAAGGATGTGGTATCGGGTACGTTTCTTCTAAACTCCGTACCTGCACGTGTTTTATTTGATTCTGGTGCAAGTTATTCATTTGTGTCAGTATCATTTGTTCAAAAGTTGAATATGCCTATTAGTCAGTTAGAAGAAGCCTTATTAGTAGAAATAGCGAATGGTGAAAGTGTGGTGGTAAGGGATGTTTTACGGAGATGTCCGTTAGAAATAGAAGGGAAAAACTTTCCGATAAATCTAATGCCAATTCTGATTGGGGATTTTGATATAGTAGTTGGGATGGATTGGTTAGCAGAATTTCAAGCTGAAATTGTGTGCGCTAAGAAACTAATTCGTATACCATCTTCTGACGGAAACCCTATTGTTATATATGGGGATCGGAGGAAGGGAGAAATGGCGTTCATGACTATGTTGAAGGCGCGCAAATGTGTACAAAAAGGTTGTAAAGCATTCTTGGCATATGTGATTGATGCTAGGATGGAAAAGAAGAAAGTGGAGGATGTGAAGGTAGTGTGTGAGTTTCCTGATGTATTTCCTGAGGAATTGCCAGGCTTACCGCCAGATCGTCAAATAGAGTTCAGGATAGACTTAATGCCGGGAGCGTCTCCGATTGCTAAAACACCTTATCGCTTAGCTCCGTTGGAAGTAAAAGAGATGATGGCTCAGTTGCAAGAACTTTTGGATAAGGGATTTGTGCGACCAAGTTCGTCACCGTGGGGAGCACCAGTCTTGTTCGTTAAGAAGAAAGATGGCTCGATGCGTATGTGTATAGACTATAGAGAGCTGAACAAGGTGAATGTGAAGAATAAATATCCACTTCCCCGAATCGATGATTTATTTGATCAGTTGCAAGGAGCGACCTGTTTTTCAAAGATTGACTTACGTTCGGGTTATCACCAAGTAAGGGTGCAAGAAGGCGATATTCCGAAAACGGCGTTTCGAACTCGTTATGGTCATTACGAATTCCTAGTAATGCCATTCGGTTTGACAAATGCACCGACGGTATTCATGGATATGATGAATCGGGTGTGCCGACCTTTTCTCGATAGATCGGTAATCGTTTTTATCGATGATATCTTGGTGTATTCTAAGAATGAAGCGGATCACGAATTTCATCTCCGTGAAGTGTTGGAGACATTAAGAAAAGAGAAGCTTTACGCAAAATTTTCTAAGTGTGATTTCTGGTTGCAAGAGATTCAGTTTTTGGGTCATGTGGTTACTCAAGAGGGAGTAAAGGTAGATTCTTCGAAGGTTGAGGCAGTTTTGAAATGGGAACCGCCCAAAAGTCCGGGTGAGATACGAAGCTTCTTAGGATTGGCAGGATATTACAGAAGGTTTATCCAAGATTTCTCGAAGATCGCATCTCCTTTGACAGCTTTGACTCGAAAGAATGTGAACTTTATTTGGTCCGAAGCTCAAGAAGAGGCTTTCCGAGTCCTTCAAAAGAAACTGTGTGAAGCACCTGTTTTATCTTTGCCTGAAGGATCGGAAGATTTTGTGGTGTACAGTGATGCATCTAAATTGGGTTTGGGTTGTGTCTTAATGCAAAGAGGAAAAGTAATAGCCTATGCTTCAAGACAACTCAAGGTGCATGAAAAGAATTACCCCACTCATGACTTAGAATTGGCTGCAGTAGTTTTTGCCTTAAAGCTGTGGCGGCACTATCTTTATGGTACCAAATGTACTTTATACACTGATCATAAAAGTTTGAAGTACATTTTTGACCAAAAAGAGTTGAACATGAGGCAACGAAGGTGGTTGGAACTACTCAAGGATTTCGACTGTGAACTGCTTTATCATCCCGGTAAAGCAAATGTCGTTGCTGATGCTTTAAGCCGGAAAGAACGTGGTAAGGGTCTACGAGCGGATTTTGCAAAAATTGATATCGTATCAAGTTTGATTGAGCGAATAAGACTCGCGCAGGTGGAAGCGTTGAAAGAAGAAAATCTAAAGGATGAAGTAATGGTGAAACAGAAACAATTGTTAACCGAAGATAGTCGTGGGGTTAAATTGTTCAATGGACGAGTATGGGTACCAAAGATTGGTGAGAATAGAAAGTTACTTATGGATGAAGTTCATAAATCTAAGTACTCTATTAATCCCGGAAGCACCAAAATGTATAGAGACCTAAAGCCGCATTATTGGTGGCCGGTTATGAAGTTGGATGTGGCGCATTATGTGAGAGAGTGCACAACTTGTTCACAAGTAAAAGCTCAACATCAATTACCTTATGGTAAACTACAACCATTGGAAATACCCGAGTGGAAGTGGGAAAAGATCACAATGGATTTCGTGACGAAGTTACCTAGAACTTTGAAAGGTAATAATACGATTTGGGTAATCGTAGATCGATTGACGAAAAGTGCGCATTTCTTGGCAATGCGGGAAACCTCATCAATGGACTCGTTAGCAAAACTTTACATTGATGAAGTGGTTTCACGTCATGGTGTGCCTGTGTCGATAGTTTCTGATAGAGACAGTCGGTTCACGTCACGATTTTGGCAGGCATTGCAAGAAGAACTTGGTACTAGACTGAATCTGAGCACGGCTTATCACCCGCAGACAGATGGTCAAAGCGAAAGGACCATTCAGACTCTAGAAGATATGTTGAGGGCTTGCGTAATCGAATTTGGTGGAAATTGGGACGCACATTTACCGTTAATAGAGTTCGCTTACAACAATAGTTACCATTCTAGTTTGAAGGCAGCACCATTTGAAGCACTCTATGGGAGAAAGTGTAGAACTCCGGCTTGTTGGTTGGAAGCGGGAGAGAAACAGTTTGCTGGACCAGAAATTGTTCAAGAAACGGCAGACAAAGTCAAGATTATTAGAGAACGATTGAAAGCGGCCCAAGATCGACAAGTGAGTTATGCAAACAAGAAGAGGAAACCAATTGAATTCCAAGTGGGGGAGCGGGTAATGTTAAAAGTATCTCCGTGGAAAGGGCTGATCCGTTTTGGAAAAAGGGGAAAGTTGAGTCCTCGTTTCCTTGGTCCATTTACTATTTTGGAACGTGTAGGTTTGCAAGCTTACAAGTTAGATTTACCTCCCGAGATGAACGGAATTCACCCGACTTTTCATGTTTGTTATCTGCGTAAGTGTTTTGGTAATGAAGAAAATGTGATACCATTGTCGGAGGTAAGAGTGGAGAACAAACATTGTATAGAAGAACCTGAAGCTATTTTGGAGCGTTTGACTAAGAGAACTCGACGAAAAGAGATCAATATGGTTAAGGTTCAATGGAAACATCACCATGGAGCTAATATCACATGGGAGACGGAAGAAAATATGAAGCGGCGATACCCACATTTGTTTTCCTAGTCTAAGATTTCGAGGACGAAATCTATTTCAAGTGGGGGAGATTTGTAACACCCGGAAAATCCTCGTAAGTACGAGTAAGTTTAATATTTCATGATATTTCGACTTTTTAGATTATGATTGATATCTTAAGTAATTTTCGTGACTTTGACTTGCTATTGGATAATTCTCGATAGAAATCAGTAAGTTTAATTCTTAAGAAAATTAATGAAAAATAGAAGATAAAGTAGAATATTAGATTTTTTGGATTAGTTGGGTGGGTAATTTGAATACGAGGCCAACGGTACTTTCCGGGGTAAAAACGGGGTTTTAACGAAGAAGTTACGGCTAAATTTAGTGGAAGTTGGGAGTTTTGGCAAACAGAGGCTGGCGCCGATGGGGTGGCGCCGATGCATCGGCGCGGATGATCGGCGCCGATTACCTGACGTGCCAAAAGGGGGTTAAACCCACCTCTTATTTGATATTCAGTATTCTCTCAAATTAGAACACTGCTACTACTCTCTTCAGGCGATTTTCAATCCCATGCTTAAGGTAAGTTCTTATCCATCAATTTTAAACCAATTCAAGTGATTAGTAAATGAATCTTACACAATTAAACTTCAATTAGGGCTTGGTATCTTCATTTCATCTTTATTGGAGAATTAGGGTTCAAATCTTCAAGTAAGGTTATACCAATTGAAGATTTAAGGTGAGTAATCTGTACCTAAATGATTTCATTATATTTATCTACCATTTCTTATCTTGGAATTGTATTGTTAATGTAAAATCTTGAGTTATATGCTCACAATGGTTAAGAGGGAAGCAAGAGGGATTCAAGTAAGTTAATATGGATTAATTGTGGTTATTATTTAGTATGACATGATAAATATTGATGTTAAGAGTTTAGTTTGATTATATATCCATGGTATGTGAAATTGAGATGATGGCTTAATCGATGTCTTAATGATGGACTGATGGCTTAATGGTCCTAATGGACTTATTCTTGAATTGTAAACATGGTGGCTTATTATGGAATTCTTATTGAATGTGAATAAAGTACATGTGGATGTATGTGAACTACATGGAGGTAGTATTGATTATGATAAATGGTTGGACCATTATTAAAGTGCTTAACATGTTTTGAATCTTATTTGGATTAACATATTTGGTATTCATATAATTGGAGGAGCACCTAGTATGCATTGGGGGATATATTCATATATACCGTGGGGTAAATGTATTTCGTTCATACCTTCGGATATCGTGGGGTTTCCCGTTGTGTTATGCCTTGTGATAGTGCCGTGGGGTACCGATCAAGGTATATCTCCAATTATGATGTAACTGGGTAGCGATATGGACCTTCTCCATGGAATCCAATTTATGAATGTATCGAATTGTTGCTCCTACATGCTATGACTATGCTTTATGTGCTATGTGTAAACCTCACTTAGGCTTTAAAAGCCTAACACTTGCTATGTGTTTTATGTGTTACAGATGTTAGTGGATCCGGACACAAGAAGGTTTAGTTCGGGGTGTGAGCTCGGGATTGATGTTGGAAGGTTAAAGAGTTGGAAGATTGATATTAGAAATTCCCGACATCCTTTTTGGTCTTGGTTTGCTATAGTATTGGGCAAACAATCTAGTAGCCTTTTAGTAGTGATACATTAACTAAGTATTTGTATTAAAAGCTTTTGTAATGATGTTTATGTATACTTCTACTTTAGTAATGTGTACCACTCTTCCGTTTTATGGAAGTTTTTGTTAACCCCTATTTTGGGGTGTTACAGGTCATGAGGTCCAAGTACCCTCACCTGTTCGAGAATGGAATTCCGGGGACGGAATTCTTTTGATGGGGGACTGTTGTAGTAACCAAGACCAAAGTGGGAGAGTTTTAATGGTTTGGTGTAAACTTTTATAATTATGGAAGTTGAGGGGCTATTTGTTAATTGCGGGATAGGTATAAAAGGGGCACAAAACCCTAGGAGAAACATTCTCCTACTGATTTTGTGTGTGGTTGGCGGCTGCTGGAGTGATTTAGAGAGAACAGAGGGAAAAGAGAGAATGAAAGGAGAAAGAAGAAGAAAGAGGGTGAAATCAAGAAAGAAGGACCAATTGCGGATTTGTTGGGAGAAATAGAAGGTGTGCTTCTTTTGGATCCAAGCAGGTAATCACTTCTCCTCTTCTCTAATCCCTGATTCTTGTTATTGATGAGTTATTTGGGGTTTTTGTTAAAATTTGGGTTTGGAACTAAATGGAAGAGATTAGGTGTCAAATCTTATCTTTTGCAGCTAATATTTCAGTAGTAGTTGAGCGTATTGACCCTATTGTAGTTGTTAATCTCCATCTGTGAGATTTCGGTCGTTTCTGGGATTTATCGGACCAAATAAGGGACAGGTCGACGTCCGGATAACTTTCTGGACGTCCGGACACATTGAATGGTTGAAGGTTTCCGGGTAAGTGTCCGGTAGTCGTGTGTGTGTCCGAATGGTTGGATATTCCGGATAGAGTGTTGTCCGGATAGGGTGATGTCCGGATAGGGTGTTGTTCGAGTAGGCTGTTGTCCGGATAGGGTGTTGTCCGGATAGGGTGATGTCCGGATAGGGTGTTCTCCGAGTAGGCTGTTGTCCGGATAGGGTGTTGTCCGGATAGGGTGATGTCCGGATAGGTGTTGTCCGGAAAGGGTGGTGTCCGGAAAGGTGTGTGTGTCCGGATAATTGAATAATCAACTTACGTTGTGCCCATTCATTCAGGGAAACCGAGTGGAAGTGCCTATCTGAGTAGAAAAGGAAAGTAAGCGTGCCAGGTGAGTTTTTCTAACCAAAGCTTGATGGTACTTGTTCATCTACTTGTACAGGTGTGTTTACTTAATGTATGTGCATATATATTACTTATGCATGATGTGAGCTATATGGGGGGTGTGTCCCATACGATATGGTGTGAGCTATATGGGGGGTGTGTCCCATACGATATGGTGTGATACTTATGGGGGGGTGTCCCATATGTGATGGCATGACGATTATGGGGGGTGTGTCCCATATGTCATAGTATGATGCCTATGGGGGGGGTGTCCCATATGTTATTTGCCAAACTTTACATTGATTTATGTTTCACAAAGTTTTAAATGATAAATGTGGTGTGATTGTAATTGAGGGATCTCACTAGACCTTGTGGTCTAACCCTCGCATTTTCAAAACTGAAACCCTTTTCAGGTAAGCAGGTTAAGGGCAGTTCCTCTAGTGGTAAAGAGAAGGCGTGAGAGCGGGCATGGCTTGGCATTAGTGGACTTCCTTTACATTTTGTTATTAGAAACTCTCAGTTGTATTAGGGTTATTCCGCAAACCCAAGTTTTGAATTTTGATGGTGTAAACCATGGGGCATGTTTCGGGTGATTTATTATATTTAAATGTCTTATTTTGGCCTGTTTGGAGTGGGTTGTTACATTTTGCATTGTGTGAAAAACAAATTTCATCAAGGAATAAGACAAATTAAATGAAGAAGAATATCAAGAGTTGGAGGTTAAACTTAGACATGCAAAATTACTAAGAAACTCATATTAATATGAATTACACATTTTCCATACAGGGGCGGAAATGTCTTATTACATATTCAACATTTAAAAAAATCAAAAAATTGAGAAAATAGATAGAAGGGATTCTAAGCCTTAGAGGATGCCACCTCATCCTTCTTGGATTTTGCTTTTATATATATATATATATACTAGTGTTCGACATCGCGCGTTGCGCGATGATCAAATTTTATATTAACAAAATTGTAAAAAAATGTTTTTATTATTTTCACATATGTGAAATATGTTGCAAATCCATATACAACAATTTATTTTGGATAAAGATTGACTTTAAACATATTCAACTAATAAAATTATGAAATATATTGGATGTGTCTTGAAAGTTATTAGTAATAACTATAAGTTAAATATTTATATATAACATTAATGAACTTGTTTAAAATAAATCAATACAAAATATGATATAAATTGAAAAATAAATCATAGGTCACCAATGTACTAAAAAATATCGGATAACCAAAACTCAACACTAAAATAAATAAAAATTAAAAATATTTAGATTTAGAATAAATATTCTATGTTTCTTTAAATAGAAACAACATATATACAAATTGTATCAACAATTACTGAATAAAATTACATTATCAAATATTTATATATATTAAGATAGGTAATTAAAATAATCTTTATATAAAAGACCAATAATATGAATATTTCAAAATTTATAATCGTCTACTAAAAAAATTACGATAATACATGATTAAATTTAATAAAGTGTTTGTATTTATTTATTTATATTATTATTTTATTAAAAGAAAATACGTAGAAGTCTTTAGATTTTAAAAAATGTTTTTATCAAGAATCCATTTTTTTTGTTTAGTCATCGATTTTTTTCAATCTTTCCGTTCCTTCATCATCAATTCCTTGATTTTTTTGCAGTTTGGGTCAAAATTTGTATTAATGCATGAGTTACATGAACACGATTACATAGCATTGCAGTTTAATTGATTGTCTCGGCTACATTGTTAACAGTGGTATCGATCTTATTAAATTGTAGCAAGATTTTGATGTTGAAAATTATAAGTTGTATGAAGCAAAAAAAGTAAATTCACAAAATGAAATCAATCTAATTTTGAACATAATTCAAAATAACCGGAGGTCAAAAAAACAAATTTGAAGAATATTAGTCGGTTTATATTTAAATAGAACATTAATTTTCCAAATGAACACTCAAAACATATTAGTATATATCAAACCAAGAAACGAATATAATAATAAAGATTTATTGTCCTTTGCTAGTAATAATGTAATATCAAAGTAACTAATACTCAAATGTTCTTTTAGCATTGTAGGTTACATTCTTGAAGAAAAAAAAGCAAAAAAATGAGAATTTAGTTAGCAATAAATCACGAAATTACAAAATAGACAAAATCAATAATACATTGAAATTGAAGGAATACTCGAATGAAATACTTACATGTGATGATAATATGTGTGCCTTGATGATAAATCTTTGATGTTCTTCGACATATTTAGATAGCGTGTTTCCCTTATCACTTACTACAAAAATAACAACATAAAAAACATATAAAGTCAATACAATAGCAAATAATTCAAAAATAACCAAATATCGATAACAAAAATATGATTAATCTCTTAGCAATATAAATCTAATGAGAGAAAATGTGTTAGAGGGAGAGATTGAGAGTTAGTTTGTTGTATGACAAAAAGGTTAAAAAACTAATAACATAACCAACAAAAACCAAAACAACACTTATGCTTAAATAAGGGAAATGAATGATTAATTATAATAAATAAATGAAAATGAATGGGTGGTAACATAAAAAAAGGAAAATAAAAGGTTCACTTACATAAATTACAATAAATAGAATGGTTAACTCAAATAAATAATAAAAACAATAGTTAATACCATAAAAAAGGAAAACAAATGGTTAAGGACATAAATTGCAATAAATATGTAAAATTATTATTAAAGACCCTCATTTATAATGAAAATATAATTTAAATATGAGAATGGACAATTCTTTGATATTTTCAATATTTTAAAACATCCAAAATTGATAAGAAAATGGAGAAGACATTTTAAGTATTACATTGTCAATATGTCACATCATCTTTTGATTATTTTCATTTATATAGATTTATTATGTAAATTAGCCTATATATTTATATAATGAAATTTTACTTGTAAAGGTAATGAATGGTTTATTCATTCATTTAATGTTATATTTTATTTTGTAATAACTCAAAAATTGAAGAAAATAACAACTAATATTTCAAGCTTTCTCAAAATATCACATCATCTTTTGATGATTCCCTTTATATAGATATGGATATATATAGATTATAATTCTAAAAATTTAATTAAAAGATGGTGGATTCATTTAATAAAATGTTTGATTAAATTAAAAAGGTGTAAGATAAACAAATATTATATTTGTTGATGTATTTATGATATGCAAATACAAATAATTATAAAATAATAAAGAAAAGTAGATGTTAAATAAAAAAATGAAAGGTAAATAATATTATATTTATTGATGTCTTTATGTTGTACAAATAAAAATAATTATAAAATAATAAAGAAAATTAAATGTTAAATGAAATATTAGAGTCATTTAATAAGAAGATAGTTTTTTATTTAAAAAAATCAAAATTAAGAGAAAATAGAAAATAGTGAAGGGAAGCTTCTCATTATGCCACCTAAACAACTTCATATTTTACTTTTAAGTATATATAGATATAGATATATAGATTTAATTGAAAAGTTGTTGGATTTATTAAATAAATTGTCTTATTAAATTAAAAAGTGTAAGAGAAATATAATTTATATTTGATAATGTATTTAGGTTGTGTAAATAAAAATACTATATAATAATAAAAAATTAGAGGTTAGATGAAAAGTTAAACTCATTTAATGAAAAGATTTTTATTTAAAAAAATTCAAAATTATGAGAAATTAGAAAAAGGTGAATGGAGTCTTCTCATCATGCCACCTAAGCAACCCTAGATTTTGCTTTTAGATATATATAGATAGATATAGATTAATTTATGGGTTAGTTTATGTAACAACCCAACATTTTTAAACAATTCGTTTCATAAAAATTAAATATCCCAAAATCGCGATCTACAATTTCTTACATAAAATCCGAAAATGGTTGGCGGAAACAACCTACACAACTGAGAAGTAAACTAAGATAAACTATAGTGTCACTACACTATCCATCTTTCTCTTGCTAACGCCCTGCTTACTTGCTAGAGCCTTTCTGAACCTGCTTACCTGAAAAAGGTTTTATTTGAAAATGCGAGGGTTAGACCATGAGGTCTAGTGAGTCCCTCCTAACAATTATCAAAGCATATAAAACAGTTTATCTTTTCAGCATAAATCTTTCATAAAACTGATCTCATAACATCATTCACGGAATAAGGTCCGCCCCTCGTAATCTGACACCCTGAAGTGTAATAACCCAAATTAAGTGTTTTAATTTAAATGGAGGTTAAAGGGGTGTATTGTATATTGTGCAAAGATTGAGGGTGAGAGTTGGAACTTGGGAAATTAATTCCCTCTAGTGTGCAGTTTTTTTGTAAGGGAATTAGATATCATTTTAGGGTTTTGTGGGTAACTCTTACTGCTGCACATTGAGAGAAAGAGAGATAGTATTGTGAGGTGTTTTGTGTGCAGCCGGCAGAGAGAGATCGAGAGGGAGAGAGAACGCCGGTGAGGGAGAGGGAACGCCGGCGAGAGGAAGGGAAACAGTCGAGAAGAGAGAGACAGACG
The DNA here is from genome assembly GCA_033807775.1 of Saussurea involucrata. Classification (NCBI taxonomy): domain Eukaryota; kingdom Viridiplantae; phylum Streptophyta; class Magnoliopsida; order Asterales; family Asteraceae; genus Saussurea; species Saussurea involucrata. The sequence continues at coordinate 47,729,585 of CM066317.1, read as the reverse complement.
GGAAGAGAGATCGAGAGGGAGAGAGACGACGGCGAGAGAGAAGGGGCCGGAGAGAGAAAGATACGGCCGGAGAGAGAGAGAGATGCGGTCGAGAGGGAGAGAGACGACAAAGAGAGAGAGAGAGAGAGCTGAGAGAGAGAGAGAGAGAGATAGACGACGGGATAGAAAGAGGCAGCGGGATGGAGGCGCCGGCGGGAGAAAGAAGAAGGAAGAGACCGGTGGTGGCCGGCGGTGGCCGGCAGTGGTGGTCGCCGGAGGTGGTCGCCGGAGTTTTGGGCAGCAGTTTCCATCCCGTGAGGTTTTATTCCGGTAAGAAACCCTTCCGTTGCATTGCTCTCTTTTTCAAGTAATATTAGATTGGTAAATTCCTATTGTGCTCGGTTATGTAAAGTGAGAAAGCAAGTAAAAGTGTTAATAGAGCTTTCCCATTTCATATTGTCAAGTTAAGCAATGTTATGGGAATACTTGGTTAGGGAGTCGTGTATCGGTTAATTAATAAAAGAAGAGGTTGTCGCCAAATTTTGTGTAGAATTAGAATAATGACGAAGAATGTGGGTTTTTGTTTCGAACCGTGTGTATCGGAAGTCGGTATGTTCCGGGAGTTGGCCCGTAACTCAAGTTTGGGCCGAATTGAGTGTTGGGCCGAGAGAATTATTAAGTCCTTTTGGGCTTAGTTAATTATTAAAGTCTATAATTATATAATAAGGGTGTGATAGGCTAATTATTAATTTGGGCCATATTATTATTAACGCGATCCGGTTTTATTATTTAGAATCAAGTGTTATAATTTTATGTTGAGGACCTAGAGTCGGGTAAATTAATGGATCCGGTATAGTACGTCAATCGGATGGGTAAGCAAAGACCTTTAATTATGACTTTTAGACTAGAAGGTAATCTACCAATTTAGATAAGTTAGGGTTGAGTTCGGGATTTAACTCGAGTATTAATTGAACGGATTATGACGAACGCTACTAATATATAATAGGTGTTCCGCCTAGAGATCGGACGTGTAAGTGAGGAGCTTTGGAGCAAGCTAGCCAGGTGAGTTTTTCTAACTAAAATACTTGATTTTACGTGTTTCCGAAGGAAAATGATTATATGAAAGTGTCTCGTTAATTTACATGAATTTTACATAAATGAAAGCTTTATGTTTTACTGATCAGGGTATGTTTATGAGCATGATTTATCTACAAGCTTTTACGAATGTTTTCCATGAAAAGTATTATTTTGCCATTAAAGGAGGATTGCCCTCAAATGTGTGAAACCGCATGTTTTGTGAAATTTCCATGGCAGAGTCGGGTTGCACAGTGGAAGACTTCTTGAGTTGCCGTGCCTGGCTTTGTAAGGTGTTGAGTTGCTGTGCCTGGCTTTGTAAGGTGTTGAGTTGCCGTACCCGGCTTTGTAGGGTGTTGCCGTACCCGGCTTTGTAGGGTGTTGCCGTACCCGGCTTTGTAGGGTGTTGCTGTACCCGGCTTTGTAGGGTGTTTACCATGGTCTTCTCCGTTGTGCATACCATTGTTGAGTACATGATTTGATACGTTACTGATTTGAAATGAACGTTTTTCTTTAAATGATTTGTGAACATGTTTTAGGGGGAACTCACTAGACCTCATGCTCTAACCCTCGCTTTTCAAAACCAAAACCCTTTTCAGGTAAGCGTTACATTGGAGACTCAGGTAAATGAGCAAGCAGCAAGATAGAGTACGGAAGCGGCTAGCGATAGTGCAGGTGTCCCTAGTAGAAGTTAGATTATTCTCAGTTGTGTATAGGTTGTTTCCGCCAACCTTAGTTTATGTATGTTGTAACGAAAATTTTTGGGACCCAGTTTGGTAAATTTATGCTTAAATGCTATGTTTGTTCTATTATATTTTTGGGTTGTTACATGAAGCCACCCTAAGGTGACAACGAGTCAGTCTCATGTTGCCTTATATTGGGGCCACTTCCCCTGGCATAAAGGGTCTACTCTCCCGTCTTGGCCAGTTTACGTCTATCTCAATGTATGCATACATTCCACATAAAACTTTAAACATCTTTCATGCAATTAATAAAGCATGGCAATTCTCATCATTCCAACACATTTTGAAAACACTTTAAAAGCCACACAATTCAGTTCAAAAAACTCACCTGATGCTCTTACTTCTCGTTTCTAACCGGTTCCCAACTTCCAATCGATTTCCTGAATAAAAGGACATAATACAAACTACTCAGCAAAAGTATCTGGATAATAACAACTCTCCGGACAACCCTGATTTTCCGGACGCCTAAAGAATCCGGACACTCACACTAATCCGGACGACAACTAATCCGGACAACACCCCTTTTCCGGGTAACTTCTACTCTCCGGACGATACCCCTTTCTGGGTACCGAACTTACCGGATACAAGACTTTACCGGACACTCTTACTTCCCGGACATTTCTACTTACCGGACACCACAATGTCCGGATACCACAATGTCCGGACACCTCTGCTTTCCGGATAACACCACTTTCCGGATAACTCTACATTCCGGACGCTTAACCTTTCCGGACACTATACCTGGTAACCTGCGACAAGAAGCTACCCGGACAACTTCCGGACACCTGCTTCGCAAGAAGGTTTTCGGACGAGGCGCTGTTCAAGTTAATGCTCGAAATCATGCCAAACACCCACTAAACAGTAAGATAATGCGACGATTAACTACATACAAGCCCAATATCAAATCCCACAAAGTTTTACTGCCTAAACACAACCCAAAGATGCTTAAATCTCCCTTAATGGTCTTAAACAACTTTTTGCAAGAAAACTCTCAAAACCACAAATCACCAGACGAATCTTAGATGGAGTTATGGATTAAGGGTTACCTGCTAGATTACTACAAGAAACGAATTCCAATCCAGTTCCTTCTTCTGATTCCAAGACTTGATGATTCTTCTCTTCAAATGCACCAAAACCCTCAAAACTCTAGCATTCTTTTTCTCTCCAAAACCTCAGCCGACAAACACAAAGAAATCAGGAAATGGGAAGGTTGTCTAGGGTTTTGTGCCCTTTTATACTCCCTCTCTTATTTATCAATTGGCCCCTCAACTTCTACTTTTATTTAAAAGTCCACACCAACCGCAAAACTCTTCGAAAAAGGTCTGGGTCATTACAACACTCCCCCCTCAAAAGAATTCCGTCCCCGGAATTCCATTTTTGAAAAGGAGAGGGTACCCAGACTTCGTATCGGATTCTACCTCCCACGCTGCCTCTCGCCCCCTTATGATACCTACACTGAACCTTTACTAGCCGAATTTCTCTATTCTTGATTTCCGGACCTTGCTGTCCACAATCTCTATTGGTTCTTCTTCGTACGACAGTCTCTCAACGATGCTAACATTTTCAAATGGAATGGCTACATCGGTCTCAGCCAAACATCTCTTCAGATTTGACACAAGAAAAGTTGGATGCACTCCTCTTACTTCTTCTGGCAAGTCTAACTTATATGCCGCTGCTCTAACTTACTCACTAAAGACAGAAGTCAACTTCTTATCGCCTGTAATTCTCGCAAGGTCGACATTACTACTGCTTCCCTCATCTGTTCCTCATAACAGAGGCGCACATCACACCACGAATTCCCCCAAAATTTCATCTAGTACCTCAAGATCGCGCACTATCTATTCAACTTTCATAACTCCGACGGACCCACCGACGTAGTCCACTTTACCTATCTCTCAATTCTCGAGGTTCCACAGTCTTATGCTCTCAATTCAACCACTCAGTTCTACTCGGTTGCCCCAAATCGTTCAGACGGGAAACATAACCGCACTTCATACATGAAACCGCCCTCGGCGAGTTATCACTTGCTAAAACGTGCCATCTTGCACTATTTACTTGTACCCCCTTCGATCACTATACTCGCTTAAAACTACCTGATAAAACCAAGGCCAACCGCACCTCCGTCCCCACATCGGGACTCACAGTTTTAAACACGTCTAATTAAGGTCTCTTATACATTTACACTTCCTTAAGAAAAAGGACTTCGCAGAAATTACCGCCACGACAACGAGAATCTTCTACCAAGAAAACTCGCTCACTGACAACTTGGCACCAGGCCAACCTTGAACATCCCGACAAGCTCACACCCATGAGCCTCTCCTTGGTATACCTTGAAATTTCTAGATTACTTTTTCCAACCGACATACGTCTAAGCAGATCATAACCCATTCCCGAATCACATTGGTTACAACACGTCAACTAATTCGTACGTTCTCACAACTTCATCATTTCACACTTAACGTGTCTAATAGTAGGAAACCCCTATACTTCCTCATTTGAGTACTCACCTATCCGTATTGAACTTATCCTGAAGGCTCATCAATTTCTCACTGCTTGCCACATGCGTCCAGCCATATAACATAACTTCGGTTACTCCTACTCATCTAGGAGGGGTAACCACGATCACACCCTACAGTTCTTAATAGCTTACACTCAACGATCAGTTCGCTTGAACGTCTCTCACAAAGCCACTAACTTAACTCATTCAGTCGTCTTACCCACTTCTTTCCTGCACAAAAACATACACAATTTCCTCCCTCAATACTCTTTCCAAAAGTTCGCACACTTACCAAGGACAGCCTACACAACACTACACCCATCGGCATTACTGTCAAGTTTACTACTTCCGATTTACTTACTTAATCCGACATACTGTCTTCACCTCCCCACATTAGCGTGGAGCATTATCCACTACCATTACTCGTCCCTCTCTTCCGACAATTCCCAAGCTGCAAAAGCTTTCTCCTCACTACGTAACCAAACGGTTGCACTAACATTCTAACTTAAGGCTTCCGACCAAATCACCTCGAATTGACACCAGAGTTCGACGTCACTATACATTGTTTAAACTCCAACTTTTACTTTCTCAGGCAAATCGATCACACATAAGCAACAACTCACATTCTTTAAGGATTTCACATCTATTCCTGTTAGGACTAAAAGTCCTATAAAATAGAAAGTGATATAAAGAAATAATTAGTGTTATTTATTTGTTTGTAAAGCCTCTCAAGATAATAGGCTTTATGGCTAATGGGCTTTGGCCTGTCAAGCCCTTGGTATTTAATGTGTGATTAGAGTGGTAATTAAGTTAGTAGTGGTGAGATTAGCCGTGCGCTTAACAGTGTTTAGAGAGAGAGTTTGTTCATCATTCTAATCTTGTAACTCTCTGCATTCAATCACTAAAGGATTAATCGCTTCAAATTCATTGTTACTTGATCAATCTGGGATCCACAATTGGTATCAGAGCAGAGGGACAAAGCTATCGATTCAAAGGTATTTTTCTGGTTTTTCTTGGTCATTCAAAGTACGTACTGTGTTCATCTAAAGAATTTTTGATTGCTTTGATTTTGGTGTTAAAACCCAAAATTGAGGCTTGATACATTCTTCTCATAGGTTTTCTAAGATCTCTCTGTGTTTTCAAATCGTTTGGTTGAGTAAAAATCACTGATTTTTAAGTTCTTGATTTGTTTGGTTTTTGCTCCTTGTTCGTGAAAATTATCAATTTTTCTTGTCAAAAGTGCTATTTGATTCGATTTAGTATTGTTTTGGTGTGATTTTGGGCTAGTTTTCTTGTTAGTACTAAGTTCTTGCAGATTATCTCTCTTCAAGACTGCAGAAATTCATCGAACCTGGTAAGTTTTTCTTGTATCTGATTTGTTTTCGAAGTCCCGATACTGATATCTCCCGGTAGTGACTACTCCCGATACTGATAACTCCCGGTAGTGAATAACTCCCGGTAGTGTTAACTCCCGGTGTAGTCATCTCCCGGTACCGATATCTCCCGGTAGTTGATATATCCCGGTACTCCATCTCCCGGTACTCCATCTCCCGGTATTCCATCTCCCGGTACTCCATCTCCCGGTATTACATCTCCCGGTACCTAACTTAGTCCCGGTATTACTCAGTTGTGGGACTCGGTTTGCCAGTCCCGGTATCACAACTCCCGGTATTTCTCTGTGACTTCCCAGTTGCGGGACTTCTCAATTGCGGGACTTCTCAATTGCGGGACTTTCCATGTGCGGGACTTGCTTCTAATACCGGAAGCTGTAAATTTCAGATTTTTAGGTTTTGTGATTTTTGAACTTTCATAACTTCAAATCATCATAACTCGCTCAAAAATCAGTATTTTGCAATGAAATTTTACAGGGTTACTCAAAATGTGATTCTGAACATATTCTCTGGAATGTTTTCTGCTAAAAACATCTACAACTATGAGTTCGATCACACCACAGTAAACTGAACAGGCTTTCAATTATAGATCAGTAAACCCTGTCTGCTTTTGATCGATATCTTGAATTGTCTCACGATCACTTCTGTCAAGTAACAATGTCTTATCCGACTTACTCTGAGCTCAAAGAGAAAGTTTCTCTTTTAGAAGCGCATATCTCTAAGCTAGAAGTCGAGGCTAAGATCAAATATGATGCCATAGGCAAGCTAGCGATTGAAAAGGCTGAGGACACATGTGTGATAGAAAACTATCAAAATGAGTGCTCGGCCTATTCAGAAAGAGCTAAACTCCTCGAGACCCAAATATCTGAATATACTCAAAAGTTAGAGAAGTCTCAGGAGGAGTATTCTAAAAGCATCTTAGTTCAAGAAAATGTTTTAAAAGAAAATGAAAAGTTGACCACTAAGCTTAAGGAGGTTGAATCCAAACTTTACAAACTTGGTCAATCTGAACAAACCATCCACTTGAACAAGCCTAAGGAGTTCAAATATTACAACTCGCTTTGGGGACTCGGATATGATAATCCGTGCTACCTAAAGAAAGTCCCGTCGAAGGTCCCCACTCTTTATGAATTTGATTTCATGGGCTTAGACAAGATTTATCCCGAGTACAAAATTAAGTGGACTAAGGCATCTCCGGAAGATGAGGAGTTTGAGGATTTTAAAAGACAAACGGCCATACCTCAACCACCAATAGAGGCAAAACCTAAATCTGAAAATCCTACTTATGAAAATGACACGAAATCGGATGATGCGCCGCCTAGGAAGAACATAAATGTACAAATTCCTTTCGTGTACGAAACGCTTAATGCATCGTATTTAAAAAGCAAAATTCCTTATCTCCCAAATAATTACTTCGACATCTGTTCGCTTGCCAAAACGGTTGAAACTCCGCTTCCCGGTCCGGCAACACCAGATGCAGATTCTAACGAGAAATCAGAGTTCAAACGTTATGTTCCACCTCTGATTTTGGAAAATATCATTTTCAAACTTGAAGAATCGATTGCGAGGGATAAGGTCATTTATGAAACCGAAAGGATTGTACTTTTAGATTCTATTGAAAAGCTCAAACAGACTAAACCCGAGACACTACCCGAATCTGAAAGAGCGATCTATCGAACCGAGATTGCTAAGTTGACCTCTCAGCTGTTCGTGCTAGCGACAGAAGCTTTAACGCTGAGAATGGCTAAGTGGAATTCTGTGGATACTCCAATGACGCCGGTCACTTCTGAAACAATCTCGTTTGATGATGCTCAGATCTTTTCGGATAGTTCGTCGTGCAAAGCCTTTATACACCACTACTAAAGAGTTGAGCTTTAAGGATAAAGGTAAGGCCATCGAACCCTGTTGGTGCAAGTGTACCACATCTCTATATATTTATATATATTTATTTTGATGATTACAAACACACCGCATTATTGTTTATCTAACAATTTAATCCAAGTGTGCAGTTGTTGAAGAACACGAAGATTTAATCTGAAGGGTTCAAGACGGAAGTGTTTACGTCGTCATTATTGTTTATAACTAATAATGATAAACACCCTAAAATAATATACCACTTGGATATTTCTAAAAACCCAACAATTAATTTTAATAAGGTTTTAAGAAGATCCAGCAGATTTGGTTGCAGTCCTGGAAGCTGTCTTTTCTGACGGCGGTATACCGTGGAGAATACCCGGTATACCGCGGGTACACTTTTGCCGGTATACCGCGGGTGTTCAGCCGGTATACCGCGGCAGGCCGTGTGCATCTCTGATTGGTTGAAGTTACCTTTTCCTGACGGCGGTATACCGCGGCGGTACAGCCGGTATACCGCGGGTACATAATTCCTGCCAACTTTGCATGTAGCCGTTGGTGTGTCAGTCACCTTTTCTGACGGCGGTATACCGCATGCATTTGGCGGTATACCGCGGATGCACAATGCCGTTGGAGATGCTGATATATAAAGAAGCTGTTGGTGATGAAGAAAAGCAGACCAGACAACACAACAGTAACAAGCAACAACAAACAGCACCTCTCAGCTCTCTCATCTATTTATATATATATATTTTATAAAACATTTTTTATAAAACATCCAAGTGTGAGATATTATACAAGAGTGATTATCCATTGTGAGTTATACTCCTCTTGTAAGCATTTGAATAACGGGTGTGTGATCCTGTACATCTCATAGCAGAAGCTTGAGAATCAATTACGTTACCTTTGTACTTGGTTTGTATTTCTACCGTAAAGAATACATTTATTGGATCGTGTCGGGAAGTGTCTCGGCTGCTGGTTTATCACAGTTGGTGGTAAATCAGTAAATCTCTGTGTCAAGTATCTCTATCCCTTATCTCTTTATTTATTCCGCTGTGCTATATTATATTTATTTATATAAACTGCTTTGCATTTATATTTATTTATATAATCTCTGTGTATTTAAATTATATCTGTTTATATAATTGTTGTATACTTATTTATTTATACTCTGCTTTATTTATTCTGTATTTATTTGTAAAAAGAATTTTTGAAAGTAAAAGTTTTAAAATACAACCTTACCCCCCCCCCCTTAGGTTGTCCAACATTTGGTATCAGAGCGGGGCTTTCAAAAATTTTCTGTTTAAATTTTTAAAAGTTATATCTTTTATATAATGGCTCAACAAACTGTTTTGTTTTCAAAACCTCCTATTATAGATACTGAAAAGTTTGGCATTTGGGCCGAGCTATTTGAATGTCACGTTCGTGGCAAAAGTCAAAAAATTTGGGATATTATAGAAAATGGGAATTTTAGACCAACCAAAGTTGAAAATGATCTTATTGTTGATAAACCCATAAAAGATTGGACTCCCACTGAAGAATCTCATTATTGTTTAAATTTTGAAGCTAAAAATATATTATATGCTGCTTTAACTTCCGATGAAATAGAAAGAGTTTATACTTATAAAACTGCTAATCAAATCTGGCAAAGCTTGAGCGACACTCATCGTGGAAATACTCAAGTTAAAAGCTCTAAAATAAATATTCTTGTTCATGATTATGAATTATTTGAAATGTCAAAAGATGAGTCAATCGACTCAATGTTTAAACGTTTTAACCTCATTATGACTACTTTGAAGGGATTAGGTCGTACTTATCCTAATGAGGATTATGTAAGGAAAATTCTTCGAGCACTTCCTTCGGAGTGGATGGCAAAAATTACATCCTTGGAAGACTCCCGAGATCTCGCAACTATGAAGCTCGATGATCTCATCGGCAATCTTAAAGTGCACGAAATCGCACTAAAAAGAAATCAAGTCCGGGAGCAAGTCAAAAAGAAATCCATCGCTCTCAAGGTCGTTGCCTCAAAAGAAAAGGAAGAGGAGGAAGATGCAAGTTCATCCGATGATGAACCCGAAAATCTTGACGATTTAGTCAAGTTGGTAAGAAAACTTTCTAAACTTCTTTCTAACAAAAAGTTTGCCAATATTGATAGGTTTCAAGAAAATGAAGACTACCGTCGTGGTGGTAAAAACCAAAGTCGCAACGTCCACAAAAGTGAAGACAATTGTGACGAATCTAGCGACGATGAAAAAGCCAATAAAAAGAAAGGCTTTTGCTATGTGTGTGGTGACAAGGATCACTATGCAAGTGTGTGTCCGAATCGAGCAAAACAAATCAACACACCAAAAGCTTTGGTTGGAGGCGCGTTGAGCGCAAGCATAAATGAGACCAAAAATTTTTGTTTCATGGCCGACCATGATAATGAGGTATCTTCATCATATTCCTCTAAAAATAATTGTGATAATTATTATAGTGACGATGAAAATAATCTTGACGAATTATATAAATCATTTCATGATATGGCCGCTCTTGCAAATAAGTATAAAGATGAAATCTCTAATTTAAAAGAAACCGTATCCACATATAAAAAGGAAATAGATGACGGTAAACAAAAATCTGCTCATGATTTAGATGTTATCACTAAATTAGAAAATAAATTAAGTGAAAAAGATATTTGCAAATCTTGCATTGTTTTAAATGATAAATTTGCATGCTTAAGTGAAAATAAAAAAGAAAGTGTTGCATGTACAAAATGCGAGTCTCTTGAAAATGAAGTTGCATATTTAAATGCTAAATGTAAATCGCATGAGAAAAATAATCTGTTAGCTAATGCTTTTAATAGTGGCAATGATAAAGTGCTTAAAATGCTTAATATATCAAATCGTATAAATTGCCGAAAAGGCATTGGTTCAAATACGTGTATTGAAAAATGTGATTGTATGCCAATTAAAAAGGTTTTTGAAAAACCTAAATTTGTTGTTAAAATTAAAACGCAAAAACCTCCGTATGTTCCTAAAATGAATTATGTGAATTATATGTCGAGAAAATCACATGCGTTTATGTATAATAATAAGTTTGCGAATCCTAAGAAAAATGTTAATCCGCATACTTCTTTTTACGTCTATGATGAATACGATCGTAAAATTAAAATGGTTAGAAAATGGATTCCGAAAGGAATGTTTAATGTTGATAATCCCGGTGGGATGCGTTTGTGGTTTTAAACCATTTATATGGCTTTGTATGTTTGTCGTGTTTGTTTTATGTCGACAACATATTTTTTTTTTGCAGTTTATGTTTTATACTAACTGTTAAAAGGACCCATAAGAAAAGGGTACCACGAAATATTTTCTTTGCCTTTTGTAGGTGTTTCCTGACGAGGATATAATACGTGTTACCTGCCGAGGTTATAATACGTGGTTACCTGCCGAGGTTATAATACGTGGTTACCTGCCGAGGTTATAATACGTGGTTACCTGCCGAGGTTATAATACGTGGTTACCTGCCGAGGTTATAATACGTGGTTACCTGCCGAGGTTATAATACGTGGTTACCTGCCGAGGTTATAATACGTGGTTACCTGCCGAGGTTATAATACGTGGTTACCTGCCGAGGTTATAATACGTGGTTACCTGCCGAGGTTATAATACGTGGTTACCTGACGAGGTCATAATACGTGGTGATTTTTTTTTATCACATAAAATTAACCGAATATTGAAGCCTTAAGATCCGTTTTGGTGCAAGTGTTTCGTATTGGTTTGTATATCTTTGTCTCTATTGCTTTATGCATTTTATTTTTATCCCTCAAATTTTATAAAATCAAATTGATTTCGTTATTAATTTGAGGGGGAGCGTTTTAGCTCTTTTACCCTTGAGTTTATGCTCTCTCAATTATATGCATATTTTGAGGGGGAGCATCTCTCGAGGGGAAGCATACCCTCTTTCTTGACCCTTTTTGTTTCGACAAACGGGGGAGAGAAACCGCATATGCTCTTGCTTAGCGGTTGTGTTTGTCATCATCAAAAAGGGGGAGATTGTTGGTGCAAGTGTACCACATCTCTATATATTTATATATATTTATTTTGATGATTACAAACACACCGCATTATTGTTTATCTAACAATTTAATCCAAGTGTGCAGTTGTTGAAGAACACGAAGATTTAATCTGAAGGGTTCAAGACGGAAGTGTTTACGTCGTCATTATTGTTTATAACTAATAATGATAAACACCCTAAAATAATATACCACTTGGATATTTCTAAAAACCCAACAATTAATTTTAATAAGGTTTTAAGAAGATCCAGCAGATTTGGTTGCAGTCCTGGAAGCTGTCTTTTCTGACGGCGGTATACCGTGGAGAATACCCGGTATACCGCGGGTACACTTTTGCCGGTATACCGCGGGTGTTCAGCCGGTATACCGCGGCAGGCCGTGTGCAAAGCCTTTATACACCACTACTAAAGAGTTGAGCTTTAAGGATAAAGGTAAGGCCATCGAACCCGATTCTGTTCAAAAGAATCTTTTTCCGGTTTTTGATAATCCCTTTGCGAATGACTCCTCGTCTGACTCTGATGGCGACACTCCACCTGTTCAGCCGGTATACCGCGGCAGTTCGTCGTGCAAAGCCTTTATACACCACTACTAAAGAGTTGAGCTTTAAGGATAAAGGTAAGGCCATCGAACCCGATTCTGTTCAAAAGAATCTTTTTCCGGTTTTTGATAATCCCTTTGCGAATGACTCCTCGTCTGACTCTGATGGCGACACTCCACCTGATTCTGCAAGAAGATTTTCTGAGTTTATGAATTCCACTCCTTGTCATGAAGATGATTTTTCTAAGATTGATGTTGCTCCTAAGCTTGCAAGTCACATTCACCTTCTTGAGAAAATGCCTTCACCGGTTAATTTTAAAAAGGGAGAATGTTCCAACTCCAAATATGTTTCTAAGACCAATTCTTCAAATTCAAAATCTAAAAGACGGTCAAAGAAACGCCCAAAAACCGGTAAGTCTCACAAAAGACAATCTTATTACTCTAGTTCTTCTAACAGTGAGCTTCATGATTCTTCAGATAATCATGTTCTTAGAAAAGTAAAAATGGTTTGGAGAAAGAAATCAACTACAGAAGACAGTGATGGAAACAAGTCTCATAATTCTCCTGTAGTTGATACAAAGTCATTTACTTCCAAGACTGGCTCACGTGCTCATGTTTACCCTATAGCTAAGCTAATCAGTCTAAACCGAGCAAAGATCTGCTGCACTTATTGTGGAAAAAGTGACTTTGTACATCCAAGGTATGTGAACAACTGGTATGGTACCTATAGCATCCCCAATCCCCATATTAAAGTCAAGACATCTAACCACCAAGTATCCATCAAAGCATGGATACCAAAATCTTTTTGATCTGTTTTTGCAGGGATTTCATGTGTGATAATATACAGAATTTTATTTTCACATGACTGCGTTCGAAGGTTGTGCCACATTTGAGGGGGAGCATCAGGTATTTGACATATACATGAATTTTTTGTGAATTCATCCTGAAAAACTTACTTGAGTTTGTTTTTCTCCGTTTTTTAAATTCCAGAATTGCCACGTGTTATATTTTCTTTGATTTAGTTATTTCCATGTCTCACACATTTTGTTGATTTTTCGATGGAAATACACCCGCTTGAATTCCAATTTTGTTCTCATAGTACGTCCTTACTTACTAATGATTCAGTTCTTCTCTGGTAAATTAATTGTGACTTGTTCTTCACAATTAAACTTTCTGATCAATTGTTTCATTTGTTGCAAACACTGTGCTTCCTGAGTCATCCTAGTCGCGCTTGAACTTGTTCTTTGATCTTCATTCACATTTTATAATGACTTCTGATCAACTCAGATCAGGACTCGTTCTTAAAAGATTGATTTCTAAACATCTCAGTTTAGAACTCGTACTTCAATGTGTGCTTAATGTTTTATTTGGTTCATTAAAGGAGTGTTAGGAATTACATCGTTTCTATGGTCTATCCAGAACCGGAAGGACCTACCCAAGAAACACATCCTTTTTAGATAACAGTGAGGGGTCTAGATGTATAGACGAGTTTGGAGTAAAAAAAAAATGGTGAGGATGTGACAGGACTTAAAAGACATATTGGTCCTTACCAAACCGAGTCAGTTAGCCGGGTAACCACACAATCTATTCATTCTCGTTCTTTGGAGATGAATATTGAAACAGACATGGACCCAGTGTTGACAACTCGTGTCACCCCACCTAGCCACTCAAGCATCTCACAAAAGATGTTTGTTTCATAAATGCACGGAGATTTAGCACATAATCTATCTATTCCTCACTCGGAGGTCTTAGATATTGAAAAAGGAAGACATCAGCACCGGTCTCCGAACTTCATATTCTATTCACTGTGTCAATTGATTTTTAACTTGAGTCCCAGGTTAAATCAATTTTTGAGCCAAATCGATATAATTTATTTCTTTCACACATGCATGAGTCTTTGTGATTCCCATTGCATATCTTCGTGATATTGCCGGAACAGTTTGAGAGGTAATTTTTAATATTTTACTTCAGTGATAACTGGAAGTCCTATCAGAGATACCCCGATGCCAACTCTGAACATAGGCAACACAATTATTTTAATTGTTGTGATAACAGTTACTATTGGGTTTCTGTGTTAGATGATTACCCTATTTTGGTTACTTACCGTTTTATCTGGTACTTTTGCTACTCATCAGTGTTGTCTTTGAAGTTACATGATGCTCAGGATGCTCCTAATCATCATGAGGGGGAGAACTGATACAAATTCAAAGAAAAAGATCATCATCATGAGGGGGAAAACGTTATAAAAGTTCAAAGACCCAGACTATCAAGTTGAGGGGGAGTAACTGTTATAACCTGTGCTAAAAATATTACAACGTGCATGGTTCTTCTATCCGTTTAACAAAGTGTTGAAGTTTTCAAAGCTAATTCTACTCGTGGTTCAACTCGTGATACTAAGAAGACCAAGAGCGTATTTCAAGGGGGAGCGTGAAAGATATGAAGACAAGCAACACTAAAGTGCTTCAAAGATTCAAGACGAAGAGAAGATCAAGATCAGAAGAGAAGATCAAGATCAGAAGAGTTCAAGTTCGTTTTTTTTCTTTATATAACTTTAGGGGGAGATTGTTAGGACTAAAAGTCCTATAAAATAGAAAGTGATATAAAGAAATAATTAGTGTTATTTATTTGTTTGTAAAGCCTCTCAAGATAATAGGCTTTATGGCTAATGGGCTTTGGCCTGTCAAGCCCTTGGTATTTAATGTGTGATTAGAGTGGTAATTAAGTTAGTAGTGGTGAGATTAGCCGTGCGCTTAACAGTGTTTAGAGAGAGAGTTTGTTCATCATTCTAATCTTGTAACTCTCTGCATTCAATCACTAAAGGATTAATCGCTTCAAATTCATTGTTACTTGATCAATCTGGGATCCACAATTCCACCACATTCTGACTAATACATCCATCGTTTTCTTTAAACTTCCATTTATCCCAAAATATGCTTACTTAGTGACTCCTACAGTTAAAGACACTTGGCTTCTCCTTTGGGTAACTACCCACCACCACTCCGTGATGCTATCCCGAACATAATCATATCACGACGTCAACTCACACCCTACGTGCTCCAACAACCTAGTTAACAACACGAACACCCCAACCGAAACCTCCAACAGGCTTCTATCTGAAGTTTCCTCTTTCTCTAATCTCTCATCGCTATGACGCTAGCTGGCACATTCAATTTGGCAATTATTGCCACTACATAACAGTACATTACTCACTCACAACATCACACTGCAGACCAAGACTCTCATGGCCAATGGTACACAACTCAAACTCATCTTCAAGACCTCATTCATAACTAACCGAGTCTATCTCGCTACATTGCCTCTCTCCCAGCTCTAGTTGAACCACAACACACGAATTTCTGAATAACTAACATACTCGTTTCCTGCTAGCTCTTGCGATCCCAAACCAATATAGACAGGGCGCACACCCTCACAGATCGACATAATCTATCCCTCACTTCGTTTGTGCTAAATACTTCATTCTTTACGAACCATCCGTCTCGTAGGTGAAACGCTCATCTAAAACAGCAGTCTTTCACTATCTTAACACCCCTACAAAGTGGTCCTTCAACTTTCAACCTTCTGATTCAAGTCTTCGGTCTCATACACCTCACTCAACTGCCGACTTTAACGTCAATAGTTGACCTGTTGATACTTCCTTAACCTATTCTCCAACAAGGGTCCCTTACTGAACCTAATCCTTCCAACATATCATAATCAAATTCACATCCCGTCGTCCTCATTTCAAACTCACTCTTGAAACGTTAATATTACAAGATCACTTTAAACCTCTTATTCAACGTCGCGGATATTTCATCTCTACTTCACCACACTACTCATAACGAGTTACTAATACCAATACCTTGCTGACTTCTAGTCCTTCCCCTGAACACAACCGTCCCTCGGCAACTGCATTTCCAGTTACCGCACGAGGGTACAGACCCTCATACAACCGACACTAAAGTCCACTTCTGACTCCTCCACTGCTCATCTCTCCTCTTGAACATAATGTAATAACCAGGTATTTTTATCTAAGTTAAATTTAGAATTTTATAAGTATTTATTTTAGTATTTTATGGAGTTAGAAATTAAGGGATAAGTTTTAATTTTTATATGGAAGTTTGGGGTTAAATCTTGCCATTTGAGATAAGTTTAGGGTGGGTATGGTCTTTTTGGCCAAACTAAACCCCACCACCGCCTGGTACATCATTAGAAGAATGATGTCTTCATTCTTAAGAAAGAAAACCAAAAATATCCTAGTGTTGTGTGTGTTTTCGGTTAGAGAGAAAAAGAAAGAAAGGTTAAAGAAGAAGAAGAAGAAGGAGTTTCAGGAATTTGCTGCTGTGATTTAGTATCAACTGAAGTGATCAAGGTAAACCATCCATACCTTTTTATGTTTTAATTCCTCAAAGTGTTTTGAATTTACTAGTTTAAAGTTCTTGGTGGGTTTTGTTAAAAATGGATGTTTTGGGGAGTTTAAGCTTAAGGTTAGGTTGTGCTAATGGTCTTAAACATATCTGCACTTTTACAGTAGCTTGCATAGAGTAAAAGTACAAAAATCTGGGTTTTAGGATGAAACAGTGAACTGTGACATTCATCGAAGTCGCAATAGAGGACTGCGACATTCAACGAAGTCGCAATGGTCGATTGCGATTTGGGCTTGAAGTCGCAATGGTCGTTTGCGACTTGGATGGGAATCGCAGTAGTTGATTGCGATTTGGGATTGGAATCGCAGTAGTTGATTGCGATTTGGGTTTGGGATCGCAGTAGTTGATTGCGACTTAGGATGGAGTCGCAATAGTGGGTTGCGATTTCGGGGTGAAGTCGCAGTAAGAGGTTGCGACTTTGTACTGTTCATCACGGTTGCGACTTGTACTGTTCATTGCGATTTCATATTATTTTGGATTGCGATTTGAGTTAAAGATTTCGTAAATTTAGTTTTAAGAAGAGATATCTGCTATTTTGTGTAATTTCAGATTCTGTGAAGGGTGGAAATACGTGAGATAAACTTGAGAAGGCTTTTGCTGATAAACTGATCAGGTGAGTTTTACGTTAAAAAGTATTTTACTGGAATACATTACGTGAATAATAAATATTTGATATGTGGTATGAATATGTCATACGTGGGTGATTATAATATACTGAGATATTATAATTACGTGAGTATTATATGAAAATATAATACGTGGCCGGGCGTTGGACCGGTGTATTAAATTGGCTCGCAACCAATTGTTATTGGCCATTGGTGGAGGGATAAGGTGGAATGGGACAGGTATGTTGTGTAAATTGTAATTGGTATTAAGTTGTGTGTGAAGTATATGTATTTATATGAATGTGTGTATTTATATAAATGAATTTAATGATTTTCAAATATCAGGGATTTACTCACTAGACCCTTAGGTCTAACCCTCATTTTTGTTTTAAAAATTTGTATTCCAGGTGGTGGTACCAGTAAGAGTAAGTGATTAGATTACTTGGTGGATAGCTATGTGGAATGATGATCATTATGAAGTTGATGATACTTTTGTACTTAAATTTCAGTTATTAGCCATTATCAGATTTAAATGGGATCAAGTTTGTACTGAATTTTATATTGGTTAGATCAGACTTTGGGACCAAATGTGTAATGTGAATGATTTTGTTGAAACCCTGTTATGAATTATATGTTATATGTATGTTCAGTTTACGGGATGTTACAGATGGTATCAGAGCCCTAGTTTAAGGGATTTAGGTATTAGTATCTGTACCTAGACTTAAACTGCATGTGAAGTAGGATGTCCCTATTAAATTAGAACCTGGGGATATTAAGTATAAAAGGTAGAAGGAACATCATGTAAGGTAATTTCAAATTACACCAGGCCAGTGTAATTATGATCTTACAGGTACATGTTTGAACTGGAATATCTTATTATATGGGGTATGTGCTTATGTGTGTATATTAACTTTGTTTGACTCCACAGAATGGCGAGTGGTACCAGACAAGGGAATCAGGGAAGAGGAAGGAATTCCAGTGGAGAGAATCCACCATTAGGAACAGGGGGAAGAGGAGGAGATTGTGGTAGAGGTAGAACCGGAAGAGGAACAGGAGGTCGAACTGGAGGTAGAACACAACAGCATGGTACAGAGTTTGTTACACGAGAGGATCTGACTGCTGAAATGGGGAGATTACAGGATAGCATACAAGCCATGTTCGAACGTAATCCTCTTAATGAAACTGAAAGACCAGATCCGGAACATGAAGTGGAGATACCACTTACCTCTACTGTTCTACCAGGGGTGAAAAGGTGCGATTATAAAATGTTTCTTAGTTGTAAGCCCCCTACATACTCAGGAGATCGGGATCCGGTAAAGGCGATGAGATGGCTGAAAGAAATAGAGGCCATCTTCAAGACGTGTAAATGTGCTGAAGAAGACAAAGTGCTTTATGGAGCTGCGATGCTGAAAGGGGATGCTCTGTATTGGTGGGATGCTCATACAGAATCGAGAGGAGCGGATGTATATACTACTTTTTCATGGGAGGAATTCGTGTTAGCTTTCACAACGCACTTCTGTCCACAAGCCGCTGTCAGACAGTTAGAAGAAGAATTCATGAATCTACAACAAGGAAATCTGTCGGTTAGAGATTATACTGCACGATTTTTGGAGAAGTCTCGTTTTGCAGGATATTATGTTGCTACAGATAAGATGAAGATGGAGAGGTTTATTTATGGGTTGAATTCCGAGGTCCGAAGATTGGTGACTGCCACAGGGCCAAATACTTTTACAGCTGCGGTGGATGCTGCCGAGAATGTGGAAAGAGATAATAAAAGAGATACTGGTGATAAGAGCTTAGGGAAAAGAAAATGGGAAGGACCACCACAGGATTCGAGGAAACCTAGATTTCAGAGGTTTGACAACCGTCCGTCAGTTCGACCAACAGAAAGACCATGTCCAAGGTGTAATCGTTACCATCAGGGAAATTGCCAAGTAGAGTCACGGGTTTGTTTTAAATGTGGGAAAACTGGGCATGTTGTAAAGGATTGTCGAATAACACGATTTTGCTTTTTGTGCAATTCTCCGGATCACCTCCAATCAGACTGTCCGCGAGGTAGAATACAATCAGGGGGTACATCGGGGAAACCGGCCATTACGAGACCAGTAGTTCCAAGAATAGAACCGCCGAGAACGAGGGGTCGTACGTTCCAAATGACAGCTAAAGAGGCGGAGGAAACTCCTGATGTGGTCACAGGTACATTTTTCATAAACTCCACGCGTGCTAAAGTGTTATTTGATTCCGGTGCAAACCGATCTTTTGTGTCTCCCTCCTTTGCTGCTCACATGCATTTAGAGCCTAAAATGTTAAAACATGCTTTATTAGTAGACACCGCAAATGATAACCAAGTGGCAGTTAAAGAGGTTTTTGATCATTGCATGATCAATATAGAGGGATGTGGAGTACCGATACAACTATTTCCTATAGCTTTGATTGAATTTGATGTGATAGTAGGAATGGATTGGCTAGCTGAGAATCAGGCTAATATAGTTTGTGATAAGAAAATAATCAATGTCGTTTTACCTGATAAAAGGTCAGTAGTGATTTATGGAGATCGTAAGAATCATCAGTCCAGTCTTATATCTATGGTAAAAGCTCGTAAATGTGTTAATAAGGGTTGCTCTAGTTATCTAGCCTATGTGATAGATAGTAGGCCTGAAAAGTGTAAGCTGGAAGATATTTCCATTGTTAGTGAATACCCAGAAGTTTTTCCTGAAGACTTGAATAGTCTTCCTCCTGTTAGGCAAGTAGAATTTGGAATAGACCTGGTACCTGGAGCCAATCCTATTGCTCACGCGCCGTACAGATTAGCACCACCAGAAATGAAAGAAATGATGTCACAACTTCAAGATTTATCTGATAAGGGCTTCATCATACCCAGCTCATTGCCATGGGGTGCACCAGTTTTATTTGTGAAGAAGAAAGACGGTTCAATGAGAATGTGTATCGATTACCGGGAGCTGAACAAGCGCACAATCAAGAACAAGTATCCACTCCCAAGAATTGATGACCTTTTTGATCAATTAGTTGGAGCTTGTTATTTCTCCAAGATTGATCTTAGATCTGGCTACCATCAGTTGAAGGTTAAGGAAGAGGATGTTTTAAAGACTGCATTTCGCACAAGATACGGCCACTACGAATTTTTGGTAATGCCTTTTGGATTGACGAACGCTCCAGCCGCTTTTATGGATCTGATGAATCGGGTATGTAAGCCTTATCTCGATAAATTTGTCATTGTGTTTATTGATGATATACTTATTTATTCCCGATCCAAAGAGAATCATGCGCAACATCTTCGTTTGATTTTGGAATTATTGAAGAAAGAAGAGTTGTACGCTAAGTTCTCCAAATGTGAATTCTGGTTGCGGGAAGTTCAGTTTTTGGGTCATGTAGTTTCAGAGAAGGGTATACAAGTTGATCCAGCGAAAGTGGAAGCAATTGAAAGATGGGAACCGCCGAAGACGGCAACCGAAGTGCGCAGTTTTCTGGGTCTAGCTGGATACTACCGAAAATTTATAAAAGACTTTTCTCGAATCGCGACACCATTGACCAAGTTGACTCGGAAGAATTTAAAGTTTGAATGGAAGGCAGAACAGGACGAGGAATTCAGGATATTAAAGGGGAAACTCTGCAGCGCGCCGATATTAGCATTGCCAGAAGGTTCGGATGATTTTGTGGTCTACGGTGATGCTTCTAAGTTGGGATTGGGATGTGTACTCATGCAACGTGGAAAGGTGATGGCCTATGCTTCGCGTCAATTAAAGGATCACGAAAGACAATATCCTACCCATGATATGGAGCTTGCAGCAGTTGTCTTCGCATTAAAGATTTGGAGGCATTATCTTTATGGTTCTAAATGTCAAATTTTCACGGACCATAAAAGTCTTCAACATCTTTTCGATCAAAAGGAACTGAATATGAGACAAAGAAGATGGTTGGAATTGGTAAATGATTATGATTGTGAAATTCTATATCACCCAGGGAAAGCGAACGTGGTGGCAGATGCGTTAAGTCGTCAAGAAAGGAGTGGAACGATAAAAGCGATATCTCTTCGAGCTGAACTACTTCCAAATATTTTTGACGAATTATTGAAATGCCAAATAGATGCTTATCAAGAAGAAAGTTTGAAATCTGAACGGTTGGTTGGGATATCAGCATTGCTTGGGAAAGATGACCGTGGGTTGTTGTGTATGGGAAACATAATTTGGGTACCTCGTTTGGGTGGATTACGGGATCGTGTACTACAAGAAGCTCATCAATCTCGATTTTCTATTCATCCAGGTACAAATAAAATGTATAGAGATTTGAAACAATTCTATTGGTGGCCGGGAATGAAGAGAAGTGTTGCTAAGTATGTGGAAGATTGTACTACCTGCAAGAAAGTGAAGATTGAACATCAGAAACCGTTTGGTCAGTTACAACGACTAGATATACCAATGTGGAAATGGGATCAGATCACTACTGATTTCATTACCAAATTGCCAAGAACTTCAAAGTGATTCGATTCTATTTGGGTGATTGTGGATAGGTTGACGAAGTCTGCTCATTTCTTACCGATAAAATAAACTGATTCTTTGGAACGTTTAGTTAAGTTGTATATTAATGAAATAGTAACTCGACATGGAATTCCAATCTCGATTATTTCCGATCGAGATAGTCGTTTTACTTCTAGGTTTTGGAGAAGCTTTCAAAAAGAGATGGGAACGCAGATAAAGTTGAGCACAGCATATCATCCACAGACAGACGGGCAGAGTGAAAGAACAATCCAGACTTTAGAAGATATGCTCCGGGCTTGTATAGTGGATTTTGGGGGATCATGGGATAAACATCTACCTTTGATAGAATTCGCCTACAACAACAGTTATCATTCTAGCATTCAGGCGACACCGTTTGAAGTACTGTATGGTAGAAAATGCCGAACGCCTTTGTGTTGGAATGAAGTGGGAGAGAAGCAATTGGCAGGGCCAGAGATAGTACAGTTAACATCAGATAAGATTACTCAGATCCGGGATAGATTGAAAACGGCTCAAGACAGACATAAAAGTTATGCAGATCGACGCCGGAAACCGTTGGAATTTCAGGTTGGAGAATTTGTGATGTTAAAAGTTTCGCCTTGGAAAGGAGTCATACGTTTTGGAAAGCAAGGTAAACTCAGTCCGCGTTATATTGGGCCATTTGAAATTACGGAAAGAATTGGTGAAGTAGCTTACAGATTGAATCTTCCGCCAGAATTAAGCAGAATTCATAACGCGTTCCATGTATCGAATTTTCGAAAGTGTTTGGTGACATCAGATCAGGCAGTCTCTCTACCGGATATCCAGGTTGATGAAAAGCTAAACTATGTAGAGGAACCGGAAGCTATAGTTGATCACAAGGTCAAGGTATTGAGAAGCAAAGAGATCAGACAGGTAAAGGTTCAGTGGAAACATCATCGAGGTCAGGATGCGACGTGGGAATCAGAATCGGAGATGAGAGCCAAATACCCTCATCTTTTCGTTTAATCGAATTCCGGGACGGAATTCTTTTAAGGGGGAGATGTTGTAATAACCAGGTATTTTTATCTAAGTTAAATTTAGAATTTTATAAGTATTTATTTTAGTATTTTATGGAGTTAGAAATTAAGGGATAAGTTTTAATTTTTATATGGAAGTTTGGGGTTAAATCTTGCCATTTGAGATAAGTTTAGGGTGGGTATGGTCTTTTTGGCCAAACTAAACCCCACCACCGCCTGGTACATCATTAGAAGAATGATGTCTTCATTCTTAAGAAAGAAAACCAAAAATATCCTAGTGTTGTGTGTGTTTTCGGTTAGAGAGAAAAAGAAAGAAAGGTTAAAGAAGAAGAAGAAGAAGGAGTTTCAGGAATTTGCTGCTGTGATTTAGTATCAACTGAAGTGATCAAGGTAAACCATCCATACCTTTTTATGTTTTAATTCCTCAAAGTGTTTTGAATTTACTAGTTTAAAGTTCTTGGTGGGTTTTGTTAAAAATGGATGTTTTGGGGAGTTTAAGCTTAAGGTTAGGTTGTGCTAATGGTCTTAAACATATCTGCACTTTTACAGTAGCTTGCATAGAGTAAAAGTACAAAAATCTGGGTTTTAGGATGAAACAGTGAACTGTGACATTCATCGAAGTCGCAATAGAGGACTGCGACATTCAACGAAGTCGCAATGGTCGATTGCGATTTGGGCTTGAAGTCGCAATGGTCGTTTGCGACTTGGATGGGAATCGCAGTAGTTGATTGCGATTTGGGATTGGAATCGCAGTAGTTGATTGCGATTTGGGTTTGGGATCGCAGTAGTTGATTGCGACTTAGGATGGAGTCGCAATAGTGGGTTGCGATTTCGGGGTGAAGTCGCAGTAAGAGGTTGCGACTTTGTACTGTTCATCACGGTTGCGACTTGTACTGTTCATTGAGATTTCATATTATTTTGGATTGCGATTTGAGTTAAGGATTTCGTAAATTTAGTTTTAAGAAGAGATATCTGTTATTTTGTGTAATTTCAGATTCTGTGAAGGGTGGAAATACGTGAGATAAACTTGAGAAGGCTTTTGCTGATAAACTGATCAGTTGAGTTTTACGTTAAAAAGTATTTTACTGGAATACATTACGTGAATAATAAATATTTGATATGTGGTATGAATATGTCATACGTGGGTGATTATAATATATTGAGATATTATAATTACGTGAGTATTATATGAAAATATAATACGTGGTCGGGCTTTGGACCGGTGTGTTAAATTGGCTCGCAACCAATTGTTATTGGCCATTGGTGGAGGGATAAGGTGGAATGGGACATGTATGTTGTGTAAATTGTAATTGATATTAAGTTGTGTGGGAAGTATATGTATTTATATGAATGTGTGTATTTATATAAATGAATTTAATGATTTTCAAATATCAGGGATTTACTCACTAGACCCTTAGGTCTAACCCTCATTTTTGTTTTAAAAATCTGTATTCCAGGTGGTGGTACCAGTAAGAGTAAGTGATTAGATTACTTGGCGGATAGCTATGTGGAATGATGATCATTATGAAGTTGATGATACTTTTGTACTTAAATTTCAGTTATTAGCCATTATCAGATTTAAATGGGATCAAGTTTGTACTGAATTTTATATTGGTTAGATCAGACTTTGGGACCAAATGTGTAATGTGAATGATTTTGTTGAAACCCTGTTATGAATTATATGTTATATGTATGTTCAGTTTACGGGATGTTACACATAAGTACCAAAACCACGAACATTCTACCCTGATCTGTCTAACACCTCTCCACTCTAAAAGTTCTTCCTTAGCTTAAAACGTAGTACTCTACGACCCAGTGAGTTTATAGCCTTCATGCATGACAACGCGATAAATAAATCATCACACTTTTGATTATTTTAAAGAAACAACACTTGGAAACAACTTGGGTACACACGACCCCTTCAATACCCTGCACTACAATCTCGAGAATCGTTTGCATGCAACTTTCCGTAAAACTTAATCTTACTCAACCAAAATATATTGTTACGACAGAAATAAATATTGGATGAAAATCTTTTCATACGACAAAATTTTGAAAGGTCATACCGACACGAAGTAAACCAGTCGGTTCTCACATTTACTTATATAACTTCAACATGTCAATACTTATCTTGGTCATAAAAGTTTTGCATTCAAACGTCTTCTTGACTTTTGCAACAATTTAACTTATAATGAAAAGAGTGGAATATTTTGTAAATCGTAGTCCTCAAGACTTCATTGTGCGAGGTAAATGGATTTGCATTTTTCTTTAAACATACGCTTGCACACGCCGACTCATATCCGATCAAATTTGATATTTACACATTTACTTTACTTATGAAAAATCTCATATGCACATATACGATCTTAATGCATGAAACTCTACTTGAAATTGA
Source organism: Saussurea involucrata (assembly GCA_033807775.1). Lineage (NCBI taxonomy): Eukaryota > Viridiplantae > Streptophyta > Magnoliopsida > Asterales > Asteraceae > Saussurea > Saussurea involucrata. Next base: position 47,704,520 of record CM066317.1, on the reverse strand, counting down.
AGGCTACTCACTCAAACAAGGTCAATCGCTTTACTCTCGCAACTTATCATTGACACTCCACTTTCGACCAGCGGTCGCCCCCTCGGTCTTGCAACAACTTGCTATACATACGTTCAACGGTCCACTTACTCAACTATTTCATATTACTTTCATCTTGACCAATTTATCTCATATTATACTTCTACACGCTTTCAGTATTCTACAAAAATCTCTCTTCAATGATCCTGCCACTGAACAACGCGACTAAAGAGTCAGGACTCTAATCCCCTGCTCGCTCTTGGATTGGCACCTTCAAGATCTCGACACTGTCCTGCCTTACCATCCAAACAGGTCTATCCCACGATTCCTAGAATCGAGACTCTCCTGATCCAGAAGACTTACTCAAAAGTAATCACTCATCCTCTTCGAACCACGAAGGTCTACCTCTAGACGGCTCATAACATTCCAAACAACAATCCGTCTCCACGATGTATACATACATCACATCATTCATGACTTCTCAAGAAACTTCCCTAACAAAGGTCTCAGTCTGCCCCTCAGGGATCTTGCTGACATTCTAAAGTACTGGCACACGACATAAACACTAGTTTCTTACTACCACTTCGGAATAATAAGGCAGGTTAAGCACATACATGTACCTGTAAGTTCGCAATTACACTGGCCAGGTGAAATTTCAAACTTACCTTACATGACAGTCCTCAGTACCCTATCAGCCCTATCTCTATAATAGTGACCTCCTAGCGCATTTTCCTGATTCTCAGTTGTGATTTCTACTACCAAGTTTAAGTTTAGGCCCGTCCGGTCACCTAAATCCCTTAAACTATGGCTCTGATACCAACTGTAACAACCCAACATTTTTAAACAATTCTTTTCATAAAAATTAAATATCCCAAAATCGCGATCTACAATTTCTTACATAAAATCCGAAAATGGTTGGCGGAAACAACCTACACAACTGAGAAGTAAACTAAGATAAACTATAGTGTCACTACACTATCCATCTTTCTCTTGCTAACGCCCTGCTTACTTGCTAGAGCCTTTCTGAACCTGCTTACCTGAAAAACGTTTTATTTGAAAATGCGAGGGTTAGACCATGAGGTCTAGTGAGTCCCTCCTAACAGTTATCAAAGCATATAAAACAGTTTATCTTTTCAGCATAAATCTTTCATAAAACTGATCTCATAACATCATTCACGGAATAAGGTCCGTCCCTCGTAATCTGACACCCTGAAGCCACCCTAAGGTGACAACGAGTCAGTCTCATGCTGCCTTATATTGGGGCCACTTCCCCTGGCATAAAGGGTCTACTCTCCCGCACGAGCACTGGCGGGTCTACTCTCCCGTCTTGGCCAGTTTACGTCTATCTCAATGTATGCATACATTCCACATAAAACTTTAAACATCTTTCATGCAATTAAAGCATAATAATAAAGCATGACAATTCTCATCATTCCAACACATTTTGAAAACACTTTAAAAGCCACACAATTCAGTTCAGAAAACTCACCTGATGCTCTTACTTCTCGTTTCTAATCGGTTCCCAACTTCCAATCGACTTTCCTGAATAAAAGGACATAATACAAACTACTCAGCAAAAGTATCCGGATAATAACAACTCTCCGGACAACCCTGATTTTCCGGACGCCCAAAGAATCCGGACACTCACACTAATCCGGACGACAACTAATCCGGACAACACCCCTTTTCCGGGTAACTTCTACTCTCCGGACGATACCCCTTTCCGGGTACCGAACTTACCGGATACAAGACTTTACCGGACACTCTTACTTCCCGGACATTTCTACTTGCCGGACACCACAATGTCCGGACACCTCTGCTTTCCGGATAACACCACTTTCCGGATAACTCTACATTCCGGACGCTTAACCTTTCCGGACACTATACCCGGTAACCTGCGACAAGAAGCTACCCGGACAACTTCCGGACACCTGCTTCGCAAGAAGGTTTCCGGACGAGGCGCTGTTCAAGTTAATGCTCGAAATCATGCCAAACACCCATTAAACAGTAAGATAATGCGACGATTAACTACATACAAGCCCAATATCAAATCCCACAAAGTTTTACTGCCTAAACACAACCCAAAGATGCTTAAATCTCCCTTAATGGTCTTAAACAACTTTTTGCAAGAAAACTCTCAAAACCACAAATCACTAGAGGAATCTTAGATGGAGTTATGGATTAAGGGTTACCTGCTAGATTACTTCAAGAAACGAATTCCAATCCAGTTCCTTCTTCTGATTCCAAGAATTGATGATTCTTCTCTTCAAATGCACCAAAACCCTCAAAACTCTAGCATTCTTTTTCTCTCCAAAACCTCAGCCGACAAACACAAAGAAATCAGGAAATGGGAAGGTTGTCTAGGGTTTTGTGCCCTTTTATACTCCCTCTCTTATTTATCAATTGGCCCCTCAACTTCTACTTTTATTTAAAACTCCACACCAACCGCAAAACTCTTAGAAAAAGGTCTGGGTCGTTACAGTTTATTTAATAAACAAACGCCAATTAAAAAAAAATTGGCTTAAAGAGACAATTACTAGATGGTTTTATTTATTCCTTAAAAAGAGGGAATTTAATCTGATTAATGTATTTTAATTATATCATGAGGCGTTTGATTAAACTTTGTGAATTTTGTAAGCAATACTAATCGCTCAGCCTTTAGAAACTGTTAATTATGGTTGTTGGTAGGGCTGGCAACGGGTAGGATATGGGTAGGGTAAGGGTTAATATGTTATCCAATCCATTTAAAATAGTTGGTAACGAAACGGATAATTATCCGTCTCATAAAACCCTTATCCATATTCTACCCTACCCATTAAAAATATCGGGTAACGAAACGAGTAATGGACAAATGGTAAAACAAAATTTTATTTTAAACTATAATTGATATCGTTAAATCACAAGTATATAAGTAAAACATAAGCTGATAAATATAGTTACTATTTATATCTAATATGTATACTAACATTTTATTATTTTCAAAGAATTATCATAGTATAATATTAAAAATATATATAAATTATAAGACTAACACTTTTATTGTATTTATTTACTTGAACCCTTCTTGTTTCTTGTTTAATCATCATGAAATCTTTTACTCGATAAATATAAAAAATAAATTAAAGTAAATATTAATATACGACAATATTATAAAAATATTAATGATATATAATTATGTATATACACACATTAATATTTAATTATATATATATATATATATATATTATATCGTAACGGGTAACGGGCAATGGATAACGAAAAAACCCACTTATCCATACCCTACCCACTAAAATTTCGGGTAAACGGGTAACGGATAAGTGGATAAATGGATAAAATTTTCTTTATCCATACCCTTATCCAATGGGTCGAAACATAACGGGTAACGGGTTTACCCTTACCCATTGCCAGCAGTAGTTGTTGGGTGCCTTATTGATTAATTAAACTAGGTATCATGATTTTGTATGAATGCTTCCTTTTATAAAAATACGTATACATATTTGTTTGTCTAGAATTTTAATGGATAATCTTATTAGATAATTTACATTTAATTTCATCCCATAAGCTTAAAATTTATTTATTTATTTATTCAGTTATTTGTATTTTACCTCTTCGCCAATCTACATGGTAAATAAAAGGGAATTTAATTAAAATACCAAAAGATTGACTTTGACTTACCAAAATACCCAAATTCTCTCTGATTTTACCAAAATACCCAACACTTCCGCGGTGGGCCCCGTGATCGCGGGCTAGGGCCTACGTGGCACCCCCTGTTGGGCCAAAGTGTCCCGCGGAGCCCCCCAACTATGCCCGCGGTGACACTTTTGGTCCCTCCCCGCGGAGGTTGCCCGCGGTGGGAAAAAAATTTCATTTTTGGTCCTTTTTTGCACGAATCTTTGCATGCTTTTACTGTTTTTTTCCACAATTATTGTACTTTAAAGACCAATTTGTGGTTCAAATTCACTGGCATGTTTGAGATTTCATCCATAAATATCAGTAAAATGCAATTCATAATTCACACCATTCCATCCTTCTTTCTTGCTTTCTTTCACTTGCTTTCACTTGCTTTCTTTCTTGCTTTCTTTCTTCAGTAAACAAATGACATCGTCATCTAACCCATCGTCTACACGTGAAGGAATGCCACCTAAAATCCAGAAGGCGATAGCAGCAAAGGAAAAGGAGATAGACCAACTGACAGCCAGGAAGAAAGTCCACTTGACAAGGATCGAAGTGGAAGAAAATGAGATCAAAAGGATGAAAGGGGATATAAAAGATAGGGAGGCTCGTATTCGTCGAGAAAAAGAAGAAATTCACCACTGTACGCAAGACTTCGCAATTCTTCAAGCGAAGATAAGCGACAAGCAAAGTTGGATTGATCAAACTAAAGCAATTTTTCAGTAGGTGGTGGTACGGGTGTTGCTTTAGTACTTTGTTGTTTATGTGTTATTGTTTTGTAGTTTTCCAGTTCGACATTGTTGTTTCGTTCCTTTCCTGTTTGTATGTTGTTGTTTAATTTGTCATGAATAAAGGTCTTTAATTTGTGTGAAAAGTAGTGTTTAAGTAGTCTGAAATTTGTCTAAAAAGTGGTTCATATTAAAAATACAACTGATAGATGTTATACAAGATTATTTCATAACAAACACATACTAATCATTGAATATTTTTTGATTTATTTATTTTATTATCAATCCTTTTGTGCATACTCTGTAACTGCAAATACTTCAGCTCCAAACACACATGAATCATCATTCGCCAAATACCCATTTTCACAATTCTTAAATGAGTCCAGTGATACCAACTTGTCAAAACCCCATTTCATATTCTTCTCGTGAAACCTTGTCCTATTGTCAAAACCCCATTTCTATATACCCATTACTATTCCCTCCATTTAGACTACTACCATTACTATTCTCTCCATTTAGACTACTACCATTATGATCATCATCCCATGTTCTGTTTCAAGTACCTTTCAAGGGAAATCAATATTCAGATCAACGGTATCATATGGTATAGTTTCATGTGGCTCAAGCTCCGATGGGCCCTGCGTGTTACTTACTTGGCTGACTGAACGTCTACTCCTTGGCACGGTTGAAGGGGCGGGATTTGGACACTCTCCACTAGTATGTCCTACGCATTAGCACCGAGTACATTTTCGCTGTATCGAACCTTCACCACGTGATGGACGTCGATTGTTCTTTCTCGGTCTCCCGGCTCTGTTCTTATCATTTAATGGTGGATAGCATGGCAGAAGGGGGTCGGGTGGATACACCCATTCTTCAGGGGGTCCAGCTGGATTTATTACCTCTGCGTATGTTCTCTGGTAAGTTTCGGACTTGAAGAAAGTTACAGCCAAGTCGCTGCAATCTCTACGATCCATATGTCTTGCCGCAGCGATGGCATGGCCGCACGGTAACCCAGATTTTTGCCATTGGAAACAGGAACAAACATGGTCGGTCATATGGACAGTCGCGTGAAGATGGTTATCCTGAACCTCGTACCTCCCATACCCGATTTCTCTTACCCTCCATGTCGACGCGTGACGCGCCCTGAAGAGAACTATCTCCTCCGCCGCTGGTGTGAGTCTACTTTGCAGCTCAGCTCCTTTTCGGCGTCGAAGTTGGTACCACTCTTGTTGAAAGCTCCGAAAGTAGTCCATAAGATTAACAATCGGACATCTACGCGCAAAACGGGAGAGTGCATTCACCGACTCTGCACTATTGGAGGTCAGAATGTCATACCGTTGTGCAGGAAAATAGGCCGCGGACCACCTCTCCGGTCCAACATCGTCCATGACTTTGGCTGCTTTGTGTGCACTAACTCGTAGAAGATTCATGTACCGGTCAAACTCCCGATCCGTATATGCTCTGCATGCCGCCCAGTAGACATCCTTGTAGGTGGTAATACGTTTGTCCTGGGTTTTGGCGTTCATCTCCAAATGTCGACAACAATAGGCGTGAGGGGCGTTTGGGTACATGGCAGAGATTGCGGCGCTTATGGAATGAGCCCTGTCGGACATAAACACCAACCCTTGCGGGTCTCCGATAGCTTTTCTCAACATGGACAGAAACCAAGTCCACTTGTCCCCGGTTTCGGACTTGCCTACTCCGAAAGCTACTGGAACGATGGAGTTATCCCCGTCCATGGCAACCGCCAGGAACATCATACCCAAGTAAGGGCCCTTTAAATGGGCAGCGTCTATTACCAGGACACGGCGCAGATTTTCCAGAATTGTGCGGATCTGCAAAAACGTAGGTGGTTTACCTTTGTAAATGTTATAGTTTATAATGTGTAAACATATGACGTGTTAAAATACGTACCGCGGGTCCAAGGGCCACGAAGCACATCTCAAACCGTCCATATGAATCGGTCCTTAGCTGGATGACAGTACCTGGATTCTGCAGCTGCAAATTATATAAATATGCTGGGAGTCGTTCATACGACTCCTCGAATGTGCCTCTCACCAATAGCAGTGCCCTGCATCGCGCACGCCAAGCTTGGTGGTAACCAATCGTGACGCCGAACTGCTGGTGTACATCGTCCATGATGTCCTTTGGACGCAATGACCTGCTAGCATCAAGAAATTTGTTTTTCAGTATCGCACCCAAAGTCCTTTTGGTGGCTTGTTTGTGGTTGGGATTCAGTTGCGTCCTCGAACAAGTGTGTACGTCGTCCAATTTTCTAATAAGTAACACCCTCCTTTCTCTCCCGTGGGAATCGCGTACATCCTCCACTTACTGTTTTGTCTCGCACATTCAACTTCGTATCGGGTTTTGTCGAATCTCGGCGTGTGACTTTCGAAACCCTCTTCCATGAACATAAGTCCGACCTGACTTGCCAAGTGATCCTTCGAATCAAATATCTGACCTACTTTTAACCTTAAACTGCGATTATAAGGTGTAGGTTCGTAGGTTTGTGTATGGGTATTATGGTCTGGAAGAATAGGGGGCATATCAAAATAGTCATTTAACTGACTAAATGATTTATTACAAGGGGTATATTCTTCGTGTTCATCACTATCGGTATCTGATCTGTCTATATCAGCATTACCCGTTTTGAAAATATAGGTTTCGTCATCAGCAACTCCAGCACAACGTCTTTCTTGTGGTTGTTGTTGTTGCGTCTCCGGAACATAATCAGGAATACAGTCGTTAAGACCATATGCATGATCCAAATGAACTGTTGGGCCGTGGGACGGCTGAAATTAAGAATCAGGCTGCTCCATTTGGAGGTCTTCGTCATCAGCGTCGTCATCACCTTCGTCGTCACCGTCGTCATCGCACACCGAGGATTCGGCATACACCAAAAGTAATGGCGGTCTTTCTGATTCGGCTGCAAACTGCAGAAAACCAGAGGTATCCCCATCGTTGGATAACTCCACAAATGACCCATCACCATTCTTAAACACTAACTTTCAAACAGCAGAAGGGTTGATTCCATATTTTTGCATGGCGTATGCAACAAACTTCTGATAAGTATAGTTTACTGATAATTTTACACCTTGCTTAGATTTATAAGCAAAATTCCACTCATTGTTGTCTTGCACCCATTCACCATCGAAACAGAAAAATAACTTAGCTTTTGCAACAGATGAACTCATTTTTTCAGTAGTATCTCAAAAACAAAATACTGAAGAAAGAAAGCAAGAAAGAAGTATGGAATGGGTGTGAATTATGGATTGCATTTTACTGATATTTATGGATGAAACAACCAACATTGATGAAACAACCAACATAAATTGCAACCACAAATTGGTATTCCAAGTACAATGATTTAACATTGATGAAACAAGCCAGTGAATTTCAACCACAAATTGGTCTTCAAAGTACAATAATTGTGGAAAAAAACAGTAAAAGCATGCAAAGATTCGTGCAAAAAAGGACCAAAAATGTAATTTTTTTGCAAAAAAGGACCAAAAATGAAATTTTTTTCCCCACCGCGGGGAGGGACCAAAAGTGTCACTGCAGGCATAGTTGGGGGGGCTCCACAAGACACTTTGGCCCAACAGGGGGTGCCACGTAGGCCCTAGCCCGCGATCGCGGGGCCCACCGCGGAAGTTTTGCGTATTTTGGTAAAATCAGAGAGAATTTGGGTATTTTGGTAAGTCAAAGTCAATCTTTGGGTATTTTAATTAAATTCCCTAAATAAAAATGGGATTTTTTTGGAAATATAGAATGTGATAATCATCAAGAATGACATGTTATATTTTAATTGAGTCATTTGTAATATCTTAAAGTTTGTGATATTTAACTCATGTTTATCGGCTAAAAATTGTCATTATCTCATGTTTGTTATGGATATGGATATCACTATGTTTTTAGTTTATAATATTTTTTATTTTAATTCATGTATTGCTAAATAATTGTATTCAAAAAATGATTCAATAATCTAACTTAAATTTTAGACCGATGGATTTTATTTAAAGAAATATACATTTATTTGGTTCAAGATCCATAATAAATTTATAGTCGTATATCTATTTTATGCGTCAACAATTTAATTAAAACAAATTAATTTAATTAGGATAATTTTTTATAATAAACTGGTGAATATGTTAATATCATTATTGAGTGTCTGGTGAATATGTTAATATCATTATTGAGTGTCTAGTGTAATGCGTTGGTGTAATGTGACTTTTGTTGTATTTGGCCTTGTTAAATTATTTTAGTGGATTTGTTGAGCATATTAAATCCAAATTTAGCCCCTTCAAATTTATTTAAGGGAGTAAGTTACTCTCATTTTGTAACACCCCGAATTTCCATGATCAAAATTATGTTATATTTTGATATGGAAGGATTCGAAGGGTAATTAACCAAAGTTTAAACTATTTGGGAAACTTGAAACATCGAGGTTGATTTGGTCATTCGATGAAAGTTGATTATATATTTAAGAACAAGTCGTCTAAGAAATTGAGGCTTATCTCAATTGTATATTTTTGGAGTCAGTTCCAGAGTTCGGGAAAGAGACAGAGAGAAATCAAATTTGGTTACTGAAGTGTTGGTGAAAGAGGATTGAACTGGGATTACTTATTTTGATTTCAATCGATTACGAGTCCTTTTGGTGAGTTCATCTCTTCTTTTAAACATTTGCAGTTGAATCAAATGAAATAATTGATTATAAACTATCTTTGTGTTTTAGTAATTATGTATTGGAATGAAGATGATTGAGAATTGGAATTAAGATAGGTTTTAAACTGAAAATCGATGTGCAGTTCGATTAGTCCGGAAGATGAGAATTCCGGAAGTTATCGGATTCCGGATTGATATCGAATTGGACACCAGATTCTGGGAATGTTTCGGATTATACCGGATTCCAAAATGAGTTCCAGACTTGGTACCGGATTGGTACCGGATTCCGAATGGTGTCCGGATAGAATACCGGATCCGGAATGTACCAGATTCTGGATGAGTGTCCGGATGTTTTATCGGATTCCAGATGATAATCCGGATTTGAACCCCCGTGCTAAGTCTCCGAAGAGGGACATTTGAGAATAAGGGTATGATAGATTATTTGGATTTCTTAGCTTTGAGAAAATGATATGAAATGTTTTGTGCGTTCGAGTAACTATGCACGTATGCTAGTAAGTGTAATGGATCCATAGGCACTAGTATTATGTGATCACGTGGAATAGGCGTGACGCTAATCGTAATTCCCGTTGATTTGATAAATGCGGAATAGGTTGGGCGCTTAATGGTAATTCCCATTTAGTGTTATTATGTGATGAACGTGGAATAGGTCGGGCTCTTGGTAATTACCGTTGGTTTGATAAATGTGGAATAGGTCGGGCTCTAATGGTAATTCCCATTTAGTGTTATTATGTGATGAACGTGGAATAGGTCGGGCTCTTGGTAATTCCCGTTGATTTGATAAATGTGGAATAGGTCGGGCGCTAATGATAATTCCCATTTAATGTTATGATGTGATGAACGTGGAATAGGCCGGGCTCTTAATGGTAATTCCCGTTGATTGAAATGAGGAATAGGTTGGGCGCTTAATGGTAATTCCCATTTCGTATTATGATGTGAAATCGTGGAATAGGCGGGGCGTTAATCGTAATTCCCGATTTCTGTTGGAAGGTAAGGGATAGGTCGGGCGCTTAATGGTAATTCCTACTTCCACTTCAAGAAATACGCATGGCGCTAATTGTAATTTATTGACATGAGCAATAATCTAGAATCTGTGGAATTCGTAGTGGCGCTCTGGAATATGAGACTATGACCTACTTTGTGTTTGTCATTCTCATGTAATCGGGTAAGATTACCGGATGTTATGTGTACGGTAAGAATGGTGGCAAGTTAGGTTGGGTTATATGCTTTGCTTGACATTGGTTTTAAAGCCTATAAATAATTGATTTGGGAAAAACTGGATGTTCTCACTAGGCGTAAGCCTAATCGTTCAAATTAAACTTTTCTTACCAGGTAATAGCTCAGGAAAAGATGAGCATGGATGAGTGTCGAGAAGTTCCAGAGTGGTGCTTTTGGATTTGTGTATTGATCAGGGATTAGACTAGCTAGTGATTATGATAAACTTGTATAGGTTCGAAACTCGTCGTGAATTCTTCGATGTAAATGAAAGTTTGAATTATAGTGGTGAATTCTGATAATTTAAGTTTTAAATTTATTGTGAATTTCAGGGTATATCACATTTAAGTTATTTGGGTCAATTATCATATATGTATGTTTAAGACATTATTTAATATTTTCTTTTGTTACTAATGTAATTCAAATTTGATTCAGTAATTTAAATTTAGATAACTTTTAGAGGTCAATTAAGCTTAAATTTTGGTTATTGATTTAGTTGTTTACTTAACATTATTTTTTAAGATCGTGATATTGGGGAAAAAAACTTTTCATAAATTCGGCTATAGAAGTCTAGTCTTGATATTCTAATATATCTTATCATATAAAAGATTCTGGGATTCACATCTAAAATTTGGGCTTCATATACCCCAACTTAAGCATACTGATCAAAAGCTTGAATTCAAGATATGAAAATGTTTTGAAAAATGACATTGTTCTAAATTTGATTTTATCTTATTGTTGGCTAAAAATATGTTTCAAGATTAAGATTGATCAGATCTATAGCATTAACTTTTAAAATAATATGGTTATCAATATATCGTACATGGGTTTATAGATTATACAATATATCTATAGATATGTTTATAAAATGGAATTTAATTAAAATACCCAAAGTTTGACTCTGAGTTACCAAAATACCCAAAATCTCGTCCACTTTACCAAAATACCCAAATTTTCCGCGGTGGGCCCCGCGATCGCGGGCCCACACCCACGTGTCACGTCTCTTTGGCCAAAAGTCCCGCGGAGCCCCTCAACTATGCCCGTGGTGACAGATTTGGCCCCTGCCCATGGAGGTACCCCGTGGTCCCGCGGTAAGCCGAAATTACGTTTTTGGCCCCTCAAGTTTGGGGCAAAAAAATTACATTTTTGGTCCCTGTAGTTTTTAGGTTATCATTTTATGTAGTTGAGGTTTTTAATGTATTGTTTCCTTTCCATTTTAATGTATTTAATATAGAAGTTAATTAAAGAAAATATTTTCCCCATTTTAAGTTATTTAATAAGCAAATTAATTAAAAGACCAGTTATTGCAAATCATCTTCCCAACTGAAACGGATACAGTGCAGGTAAACAAAGAAATCTATGACTAGAATGCGTCCTGGATTCCGGTGATGAAGTCAACCTTTTCCTTGATGACGTCCTCCATTCCCGTGTAGTCGTCTTCGATTTCTTGTAGTTCCTCTTCTACTTCCTTAACTTGTCGTTACACCTCCCGAACGTGAGCCCTAGCCATGGCCAGTTCTCGTTTCTTCTTTGCTAGATACTCCATTTTCCACTGCTGAATCCCCCTGTTATGGTTCCACATACCTTTTACCTTTTCGATATCGGTGTTCGCCTTATCAATGGATTTTTGCACTAAGTGAGTAATTCGTTGACTTTGTGGAAGACCCGTCAGCTGGGTACAATGATACATTGGTGGGATTTTCCTGTCATTATCGAAGTGGTAATTCTCCCATGCCATCTCCCAGTCTTCTGCCTCCTCAGCCGTGAATGGATAATCGGCCGCAGTTCGCCCATGGTTTCTCCACTCCTCGTCTGTTTCCGGTACCTTCCAGGTACTCCTGCGAGCTCCATCGTTCAGTGGTTGGTAGGCTGCCGAACGTGAAGTTCCAGCCCCATTCGCCGACCTGTTCCCCCTTGATCTTGAACCACCAGCCATAGTGTTAAGAAAAGCGAGAGAATGTTTGTAAACGGTGTAAAAGAATGTATAAAAGATAGATAACAAGTTGTGAATTACTACTTCATCATGCCATCTACTTATAGCCGTGAAAATGTATGTTCTTCATCAGGGATGTGGATATGGTCAAAGATTTCGTCTGAATAGTTCACTGCAAGATTCGTTTGAAAAGAGCCTGTAAGATTCGACTGAAAAAGTAACTGCAATATTCGTCTGCAAAAGAGCCTGTAAGATTCGACTGAAAAAGTAACTGCAATATTCGTCTGCTCTTGAATAAAGGTCTTTCATTAGGCTGAAAATTAGTCTTTAAGTAGTCTAATATAATATTACATGCCTACCAAATATTATTTGTAAACGCCATACAAGTCCCAATATAATATTACAAGCAACTACGTCAAGTGATACTTGCACACATAATATTTGGAAGCGAAGTATTTTTCATCACAATAAAAAAAATGCAACACTTCCAAGTTTAATAGGCAATTAATAATTGTCAAACATAGCTAATTAATGAGAATTTAGATCAGATTTATATGGTACTGTCAAATGCAAGTTTCTATAATATAGATACTGTTCTACATTACATAATACCAATTTTTGCATCATATGAATCACTTCCAGACAACAAGAACCAATACAGTACTAGTTACAAAATTCTGTTATATTATTGAACTTTCTCACTGTTTGTTGTATATGACTGTAACAGGAATTCTGCTCTTGAATAAAGGTCTTTCATTAGGCTGAAAATTAGTCTTTAAGTAGTCTAAGGATTAATGCACATGTGAATCAAGAAATAAATGATTGTTCATCCAATAATCTCTGTATTAGGATTATCGCAAGTTTCATAAACATACTTACTAGGTGTTGGAAAATTTTAGTAAAAATATGGGTTTTACTATACTTTAGACACATTTAAATATATATATATATATGTGTGTGTGTTATATATAACTAACTCTTAGTAGGTTTATGTTCTCCTATATGAGAGATTCGAAACGATATATAAAGCGTCCAAAACGGAGTATGTGTGAATGAGATATCGATACTCAAAGTTGAGTAATTGGATAAAATTACTAAAAACCAAATGGGTGTGGGAATGTGTCCCACATAGGAAGAGAGAGTAAAGTGTTGTTGCATGTTTTTACTGTTTTTGTCACACTTTTTAGGCTCCAAGTTAAATACTTTAACAAAATAATAAACAAAATTATAACTTCAATCACAATACTTTAACAAAATAAGTTAACACTAAAAATAACAATTATTTAATGTTACATAAACAACCTAATGTTGCTGTGTTTGACAATGCGCATAAATGGACTCCGCCATATGTACGCGAAATTCCCTGGCCTCATCTTCGGTGCGGGAAGGGTGTAAATCTACCACATCGTTATTAATCAAGATGCTGGCATTACGGCATACCCAGACACCGCAATCCGCATTCATCCCTTGCTGATGTGGTGCATTGTTGGCTAACCTGTGACGGAAGTGCCATGACCTTTCGCGACGGTCCAGATCCCCGATCCAGCTAAAGAACTCCGTCAGCACAACTTTAAATTGCCGAAGACGCTCATCCAAAGCGTCTTTGAAGATATTGGCAGCGTCGCTGTCATATATGGTCATCACCATATGCGGAAGATCAAACACTCCGAGCAGCCAATGTTTAGGATGAATGCATATAGGGATGTACACCTGAAATATTACAATATTAGACAACTTAGTTAGCAACCAAACAACTTAAATAAAATAAGAGTAAAACGATTTACTTACAGTATCGAGAAACCGCCAATTCACCCCTTCCATGCCATTGCATGAGTTAGTCACGGAGGCGGGACCTTGATGTGGAAGGATCATGAACGCAAAGAAAGTGCTGTGCATGACGGTCCACCTCGTGTCTGGTAGACGGGAACGTTGGAGAATGTCGACCCAACAATCGATGTGCTATACACAAAAAATAGATGGTTAGACATGTAATATAAATATATTTGATTATATGACTATAGTTAAACTTCAATACTAACCACATCCTCTAAGTCAGACTCCAAAGGGTCAACTGCCAGCAATACTTTGAAAAATGAGGGGGTGATGTCCAGGTTGAGGAAAGGGATGAATTCCAGGCTTGGGAGGTTACCAGTCTGGCACATGTTCAATATATCCTCGGCCGGAAGACGCTCCGGTGAAGCCATCTTTCCCTTTCTCGCTTTCTTTCCCCCCTTCTTTCCCGCTTTCTTTCCTGCTTCCTTTGCTTTCTTTTCAGGCTGCGGTGTGGTCTTTTTTTGCCGTGTCCATGGGGAACCCCAATAGCGTGAATGTTTAGTCTCCCGAACCGGCCTAGATGGGTCTGCCACCTCCGCCTGTGGATCTACAACATCCATCGGGTCATCTTCCGGCTCCGAGAAGTGCTCCTCGAAAATTTCCGGCTGCCGGAAGTCTTGTTCCAACCCCATCGACTGAAAATTAAGTTATTAGAGGTTTTAAGTACAATTTCATCATGTTCACAATTAAACCAAAACTACCAAAATAACTTACAGTATGCGTGGAAGCTGGCGGTGTGATGTACGACGACCCCGACATTTCCGGCCTGTAATAGTCTGCGTCCGATAGGCCAAGGAGGTCCATTAATGATGATGAGGTGTCGAACGTCGAAATTGGGGCTGTGTACCCCCTGCACCCGACATCCCGACCTGCGTGACATTGATCATTATAAGAGTTACAAACTTAGGAACTAACATATAACTATAATGGTTACGCAGTGTGACTTACACTCTCCGGGATTGACGGATAGGATGTGGTGACAAACGGTGGCATTTGGGATGTGTATCCCCCTGCCCCCGACATCCCGACCTGTGTGACATTGATCATTATTAGTCCCACAAATTTAGGAACTAACATATAACTATAATGGTTACTCAGTGTGACTTACACTCTCCGGGATTGACGAATAGGATGTGGTGCCAAACGTAGCCTGTTGGGATGTGTATCCCCCTGCCCCCGACATCCCGACCTGCGTGACATTGCTCATTATTAGTCCCACAAATTTAGGAACTAACATATAACTATAATGGTTACTCAGTGTGACTTACACTCTCCGGGATTGACGAATAGGATGTGGTGCCAAACGTCGTCTGTTAGGATGTGTATCCCCCTGCCCCCGACATCCCGACCTGCGTGACATTGATCATTATTAGTCCCATAAATTTAGGAACTAACATATAACTATAATGGTTACTCAGTGTGACTTACACTCTCCAGGATTGACGAATAGGATGTGGTGCCAAACGTCGCATGTTGGGATGTGTATCCCCCTGTCCCCGACATCCCGACCTGCGTGACATTGATCATTATTAGTCCCACAAATTTAGGAACTAACATATAACTATAATGGTTACTCAGTGTGACTTACACTCTCCGGGATTGACGAATAGGATGTGGTGCCACACGTCGCCTGTGTCCCTTGGCCGAACGGAGCGGGGATCGGCGTCGTACTCGACAGCTAAAACAAATTTAGAACGTAATATTAATATACAAACTAAAAGATCGTGACCGACAAATTAAGTTAAACACTAACATGAACAGCACGAAACTGTCTGACGAATGCCTCCAGATGGTTTAAACGTGTGTCTTGGGGCCCGTAGACGTAGTCCCACAGATCCTCATGACTGCCCCGAACTGGCCCGTAGACGTGTGTCCGATCTTGATGGGAGTAGGAAGGGGCCGCCTCATATGGATCAGAAGGGAGCGACTGATATCGATCGGAAGGGGGCTTCGCGTCGTCTTCCTCATCTTCGTCAGATGAGGAACTAGACCCAGATGGGGAAGGAGAGGGACGTCGAACCCTTGCCGCCTCTCTGTCAATAAAGGCCACGTTGTTTCTGTACCAAGGCGTGTCCCTCTCGTAGGCAGTAGGAACAAGGACCTCGAAAGGCGTAAGCGGCGGCTAAATATATGATAAAACACAAAAAATTTAATAAGCGGGACTAACGTATGCAACATTGTAAACATAGTAAAAGAACTTACATGTCTAGATTGACTGAAGAACTCAATCCAAGTCTGCCTATTTAGGGAAAGACCCCGGTCCCAACGGGTTCCCCTATGTAATCTGTCGGTGCGCTTGTTGAAATATTGAACGGCTGCGGGAAACATCTCCAAGATCCATATCTGGAATTACACAAGAAGAGCAAGTACGTAAAAAGGAAAGCCAAACAGTTTGTATGTATTATTATTTATGTTATACTACGTATCTAACCTTTAAGGCGTATGTAAATCCACAAAGATTCATCTTGGCAAGTCGATCGGGGCGTCTGGCAATGGCTTGGTGCAAAATAGTGTAGCTATGTGTCCAGATGTGGCTACCCCACGGGTACCTGTTAAACAAATCCAAGTCCTCGACGGCCCTAAGGACCGTCTCGAAAGCAGTCTGGCTCAACTCACGGCCCATGAAGCCCATATCCATGGTCACCACCAAGCATACACGGACAACATCCTGGTCGCTTAGGGCCCTAAGGCCCTGTTTCATCGTCTCCACGACTGTCTTCAACTTCAAACGAGATACTGACACACCCCAAACCCTACGAACGAAGGAAATGTATGCTAAGGGGGGAAGGGGGGAGCCTCTCCAAAAAGTAGTCCTGTAATTAGACAGAACTCACGACGCCCAAACCACAATTGATGTCCGAAGAAATCAAAATACATCTCCTCCAGATCACCATTGGAGACCTCGACCTCGAACTGTAGAAACATGTGGACTAGCGTGGGGTCGCCACCAGGGTAAGTCAGATCCATCCATAGACTGAAAGGTGTCCCTCTAAAGATGTCCTAAAGGCTAGATGCGCGATCACCTAATTCCACGAAGCGGTCTCTCAACTCCACCATGTAGCCAAGACGGCACTTTAACGTCAAGTCGATGTGAAAGAAATCCCTCTACATAGTCATTCACGGATGTTATAGTTAGTGTTATATATAGATGTTTTTGCTTGTTTGGTTTATTGTGTTGATAATTATTCGTTTCTTTTAGTTTTAGAAAAGAAACCACTCAATCTATTAGACTTCCAGGTAGCAGGGGAATCACAAGGATTGCTTAAATCCCCACATACCTTAGGGCTATTTACACCCGTTTGACAAAATCCAAATAGATAGTTGCGGTTTATTTTATTTCACTATATAATAGTGTTATATATAGATGCTTTTGCTTGTTTGGTTTATTGTGTTGATAATTATTCGCCTGTTTTAGTTTTAGAAAAGAAACCACTCAATCTATTGGACTTCCAAGTAGCAGGGGAATCACAAGGATTGCTTAAGTCCCCACATACCTTAGGGCTATTTACACCCGTTTGACAAAATCCAAATAGATATGTTGTGGTTTATTTTATTTCAATATATAATAATGTTATATATAGATGCTTTTGGCAAGAGGCCAAAATGAATTTGGGTGTGGAATGTGAAGCCAATTTAAATGTTTTTATATATTCATACCATTTATTTACAGAAATTTATTTATGACTAGGAAACTCAAAAGAAAGATAAACAATTAAATAATTTAGCAAAGTTAGGGGACCTAAGTTGTCATTCACCAAAGTTTAAGGGCCTAAGTTGTCATTCACCAAAGTTTAGGGGCCTAAGTTGTCATTCACCAAAGTTTAGGGGACCTAAGTTGTCATCCACCAAAGTTTAGGGACCTAAGTTGTCATTCACCAAAGTTTAGGGACCTACGTTGTCATTCACCAAAGTTTAGGGACCTAAGTTGTCATTTACCAAAGTTTAGGGACCTAAGTTGTCATTTACCAAAGTTAGGGGACCTAAGTTGTCTTTCACCAAAGTTAGGGGACCTAAGTTGTCTTTCACCAAAGTTATAAAAAAACACTAACATCTTTTTTGATAAAAAACACTCTTACATTTATTTTTATAAAAAACACTCTTAACATTTATTTTTATAAAAAACACTCATCTTATTATAAAAAAAATAACATCTTTTTTTTATAAAAAACACTCTCAACATCTTTGTTTATAAAAAACATTCTTAACATCTTTTTTTTATAAAAAACACTCTTAACATCTTTTTTTATAAAAAACACTCTTAACATTAGTTAAAAACAAAACATTCAGACTTAGATTTTTATGATTTACAAGATTTAATTGAGTGGTATAAAGGCAATAGGTTCAATATGGGTTTTTTATGACTTCAAAAGGATTCAAATGGCAAAATTGAAAGACATGAAGCTAGAGTTGTAGAAAGGTTTCACACAAAAAGAATGTGTTGACTATACATAATGTTCTCTTTAGTATCCACTAAGGGCTCATTCAAGATCATAATGACTCTAGTAGCTCATTATAATATGGATTTACATCAAATGGATGTTAAAACGGATTTTCTAAATGGAGAGCTAGAAGAAGTCATATACATGAAGCCTGAAGACTTCGTGGAACCAGGAAAGGAAGATCATGTATGCAAACTTCAAAAATCCATATATGGGCTTAAGCAAAGCTTCAAGACAATGGTATAAAAATTTTGAATCAGTTATATCAAGTTTTGGCTTTACAGAAAACACTGTGGATGAATTTGTATACATTAAGACAGTTGGGAAAAGTTTCATTTTCCTCATTGTGTATGTAGATGACATCCTTTTAGCTAACACCAATATTAAATTACTTAAAGACACTAAAGAATTTCTATCAACTAATTTTGACATGAAAGATTTAGGTGAATCTTCCTACATTTTAGGTATAGAAATTCAAAGAGATAGATCACAAGGTTTATTAGGATTATCTCAAAAAAACTATATTCAAAAGGTTTTGAAGAGATTTAACATGCAGACTTGTGTTGAACGATACTCGCCTATGTCAAAAGGTGATAAACTGTCCAAAATATCTAAAAAAATGGGGGGAAGGATTTAGCTTATGAAATAGATTACAAGTCTTAGGCACAATTAATAGGAAGTTTAATGTATGCACAAGTATGTACTAGACCAGACTTGGCATATGCTGTAGGAATTTCTCCAGTTTCATCAAAAACCCAACTAAAGATCACTGGACTGCAAGTAAAAAGTACTTAGGTACTTGCAAAAAACTAAAGCTCACATGCTAGTCTATAGACAAGTTAATAACCTAGAAATTGTGGGCTACACATATTCAAATTTTGCAGGTAAATATTAAAACTCAAAGAAATCTACCTCTGGTTATATTTGTATGCTTACGGGACGGGCTATAGCATGGAAAACCATGAAACAATCCCTGATTGCAACTTCAACTGTAGAAGTTGGATTTATAGCCATTTATGAAGGGGTTTCTGAGGGCATTTGGATCAAGAACTTATTGATTCGAACGAATGTCTTAAGCTTTATAATATAATCCCTCTAAAGTTGTTTTGTGATAATAAAGTTGCAGCCCTTTCAAGTAGAATAGCCAAAGATCAAACAATTACACATACATTGGTCTTATATATTTCAGTGTCGGGCAATGGATTGGAGAAAATAGGTTATTGTTGAACATATTGGTACGAAATCTCATCTTGCATATTCATTCACTAAAACCCTCTCACTAGTAAGTTTCCGAAAACATGCTAGGGATATGATAATCTTAACTGAACTCGATGCTTGAGTTTAGTGGGAGTCGAGGTTAAGTAATTATTTTGTAATTCTTCATTTTCCGTTGTAATCTTCTTTTGGTACATTTTAATAAAATGAGGAACTCAAGTATATAAGCCATGTTATTTGTTTTACAAATTAAAAAATTTATGTCATTATCTATATAAAACAAGTGAATCACCGCACTTAAGCAAAATTACGGACTACATAAGCAAATTTTGCTTCACTAGTGTTACAAATTTTTGCTTGTAAGTTTTGGAAACTTTTTCTAAAACATTCGGTGGACTCTGAGCTACATTTTTATACTAATTCAGGTAGATATAATAAGTTGCATAAAAAGCTCAAATTTAGACACTTATGAACTTATGTGGAATATGATATTATGTGTTAGTGGTTCTTAATCAAACTAGTTTGCCAGACTGGTGTAGATTCTGAGTTCTACATACGGTGTCTATTCTGACCAAGTTTGAATGAATTCACAACTGTTAGACTTTCTCAGCGCTCCCTTCATTTGATATGTATAATGTTTATGGTTCTCTTGTCCTTATAGATTATGTTAAGTCAAGTGGGAGAATGTTGGAAATAAATTGGACTTTAACATTACCTGTATTAAATATTAAAAGACAAATGATTTAAATATTTATACTTATCAAGAGAATTTTATATCCGTTATTATCTAGTTACATATTTGGATATATATCTCCTAATATAAGTAGGATAATTCATTAAGTTAATTACCTGATTAACAGTAAGATAAGTGTATATCTTCTATTATTTAAAATTTAAATCTATAGATAACTAGGACCCCTTATGGGATGAGTCTCTAGTGGCCTATAAAGGAGATCAAGTCCTATTGCCTACACGAATCTGCATTCTGTTCAGCCCCATTCTGAAGCAAACCGTATAGAGCTTTAGAAGACTTAGATATACACGTGATGATGACTGCTTCCGCTTTAATGAACTTCACCGCGTATAACTCAAGTGTTCCAGGTTAGACCTATTAAACTCTTTACAATACTATGTTAAATTGGTTTATGATTATGTGTTTATGTTCCTATCCCTTCATTATTGTTATCATATGCTTAATCAATATTCATATATTGATATATAACAAGTAGCACAAAGATATAGGCAACGAAATGGCTCGGTACGATAATAGAGGAAAATGAAGCAACTAATGATGGAACGATTCCTACCGGAAGACTATGAGCAAATCCTTACAAGATATACTTGGATTGTTCACAAGGCTCAAGACTCGTAACCGAATACACCATGGAGTTTTAAGGACTATTTGAACGGAATGAAATCGGTGAGACGGAAGAACAAAGGGTTGCACGTTATATTAATGGATTGAAAAGCTCAATTCAATAGAAGATTGGACTCCAAACTGTGTGGACTGTAACGGAAGCATCGAGCTTGGCCATCAAAGCAGAGCTTATGGAGACATCCATGCGCGCTTCATCTTCTTCCCAAAACAAGGACGAGACTGAAGGAGTAACGAGCAACACATGTAAAGATCCTTCCCAGAACACCGAAAACAATGGTAATCAAGATCATAACCCATTACCAAGGAAGGTGGGTAACTTCAACGATAAGCAATTCACACATAAAACACCCAACCCATATGCAAGGCAAACGGGACTCAAGTGCTACCATTATGGGTAACGACCCATAGGTCCGATGAATGCATAACTCAAAGGACTACTTGACTAGTGGAAGGTGGAGAAGACGAAGAAAAATGATGATTATGAAGGAGTTGAATTCGCTAAAGAGGACCTCTTAGAGAAGATCAACATTGTGCTCAAACGGGTCTTGCTATCATAAAAAGAAGACAAACAACGTAATAATTCAGATCCTATGAGAACTTGGTGTCACAAAAACTGGTGGATTACTTGAAACTACCAACACAATCTCTTGACACGCCCTATTCTCTTGGTTGGGTGAAAGGAGGCCCACAAGTCCAAGTAACACAAACTTGCAAGTGCCTATCTCGATTGGAAAGCACTATAAGGAAGATGTAATCTGCGATGAACTTGGATTTTTCACAAAGCTTGAGACATGTAACCGAATACACCATGGAGTTATTACTACTCTTTGAATAGAATGAAATCGGTGAGACGGAAGGACAAAGGGTCACACGTTATATCAATGGATTTAAAAGCTCAATTCAAGAGAAGATTAGACTCCAAAGTTTGTAGACTAAAACAAAAGCATCGAGCTTGACCATGAAAGCATAGCTTTTAGAGAAATCAACACGCAGTTCATATTCTTCCCATAACAAGGACTAGACTGAGGGAGTAACAAGCAACACATGTAAAGTTCCTTCCCAAACCGGAAACAATGGTAATCAAGATCATAACCCATTACCAAGGAAGGTGGGTAACTCCAACGATAAGGCACTCACACATAAAACACCCAACCCGTATGCAAGGCCAACGGGACTCAAGTGCTACCATTGTGGGTAGCGAGGCCATAGGTCCAATGAATCCACAACTCGAAGGACTATTGGACTACTGAAGGTGGAGAAGACGAAGAAAACAATGAATATGAAGGCGCTGAATTTGCTAAACAGGACCTCTTAGAGAAGATCAACATTGTACTCCAACGGGTCTTGCTATCATAAAAAAAAGATACAAACAACGTAATAACCTTTTCAGGTCCTATTGTCTTGTAAACAACAATGTATGTGGTTTAATTGTGGATAATGGTAGTTATGAGAACTTATTGTCACAAAAATTGGTGGAATACTTGAAATTACCCACATAACCTCTTGACACATCTATTCTCTTGGTTGGGTGAAAAGAGGCCTACAAGTCCAAGTAACACAAACTTGCAAGGTGCCTATCTCCATTGGAAGCACTATAAGGAAGATATAATCTGCGACGTGCTTGACATGAATGCTTGTCACTTCCTACTTGGCCGACCGTGGAAATATGACAATGATGTAATGTATAAAGGAAGAGATAATGTGGCGTTATTTTATTGGGGTGAGCATGATATTGCCATGAAACATGTTTTTCACTTTGAGAGAGACGTAAAGAAGAAAAATAAAAAATGGGAAATTCTTGGTCGTTGCCATGAACAATCCTCGAGATCAAAAAGTCAAATCACATCCAAAAAGTATAAGAGAAGTTATCACTTGCAACAAACGAGTGGCTCTCAAGAATGGACCGTTCAAGGTTACATGTGAATATCGAAAGAAAACAAACAAAACTCGATATTTTAATGAGAACTAGGGGTCGAGTTCTTCGGAGGTAGAGGAGACTGATGTCGAGCGACTAGAAACAAGGTTTGAAGATCAAATAGACCACATCGAAAAATCAAGGCAGAGGCCAACGAGAGTTTCACCGAGACTTAAGTCTCGGGACAAGTCCTGCTACCCATTGGAGAACCCATGAGTTCCAGAGACTACCGAGAGTTTCAGCGCGACTTAAGTCTCGGGATAACTCTCGCAAAGATTGATGGATTTTTTGAGCTGATCGATTTCCTTCCTTATTTTAATTATTTATTTCATTAGATAAATATTATCTTCCCCATAGATGGTCTTGGGTTCTGATTATGTTTCTCTCTTTAGTTATCTCTAAGCCTAGTTATAAATAGGATTGTTTTCTT
The DNA here is from genome assembly GCA_033807775.1 of Saussurea involucrata. NCBI lineage: Eukaryota > Viridiplantae > Streptophyta > Magnoliopsida > Asterales > Asteraceae > Saussurea > Saussurea involucrata. The sequence goes on along the minus strand of CM066317.1, from coordinate 47,681,064 downwards.
TATTGTTTACAATCAATTATCAGGTTTTAATAAAAGTTCTCTTTGACTTTTCTATATATTCTTGAGTCTTATGCTTTTAAACTCACTAGTCCTTTTGGGTTTGACTTTTGTCAAACCTTCCGCGTATTCCTACTACGTCAAGTGTTGTGCTCATGGTAAATATATGATGACAATTTTTCTTATGACAAATGAAATTCATCTTCAATGTGGATACTCGAAATGGTTTCTAATCAGTTAAGGTATTCAAGCCTAACTAATTTGGGGTGGGATTTCTGTGTATTTGAGTGGTTTTGGAGAGTTATGGTGGGTGTCACATTCTTGAGTTCTGGTTATATTGCGTTGGTGGTTGCAAATACTAGAGATCAATGAATAGTTGAACTTCATCATGTATGATCTAGACAAAGCTAAATAGAGTGTATCTTCCCCAAATATTTACATACGTGGTACCCCATGAGCAAGCAAGACCAAAAATCTTCAATATTTGAAAATGACTTCATACTTGAAACTTGTGATCAAAGAAGAATGGACATTTGACATGCATCTAGTTTTAAAAAGTATTTGGAAATCACCATGCTAGATTTGGGAGAAATTCAATTTTAAAACAAAAACCGAAGATTTCCTCGAAGTACCCTTGAAACTTCAACCAAAATTCTTTAATGGCAACCCCAAATCCAAGTCTTGTATGCCTTTTACGTCTTCTGAAAATCAGTTCCCAACACCCAAAAATCGACTTTAGTGATGGTAGAGCGAGAGAAGGTGCAAAAACGACTTCAATGATGGGAGAGGGAGAGAAGTTGAAGTAAATGCTGAAACCCTAGATTCAAAAGGCATTAAAGTTGACCAACTCCTTCCCCGTGACCTTGGTTGTGACCTATGTTGCGAGCCAAGTCGTGCCACATAGTGGTGTTCGCGACGGGCCAAGCTGCGTGGTTCTCTAACGTGCCTACAACTGGGATGCCACATTCTAGTACATTATGATACCTTGGCTGCCACCCTGATCAGACGTTGCATAGAGCCCTTGCACGTCCCCCGAGTTCCATTCTACCCTTTCACATCTGTAACCTACCAAAAGGATTATACACAAGAAAATCTGTAAAATTGCATAATATGACAAACTTACTTTAATTCATCCCGCGATTGTATTCTCTCAAAATTTACGAATGTTACATCAAGTTGGCGGGAGGGAAGAGGAATACATGACATTACTCAAAAAAGATAAACATGTCCCTTATTTAACAAAGCAAAGTTAATGGAGTTAGGTCAAGGACCAAATTAATCCATAACATAATTAAAACTACAATGATTATATCTAAAATTTAATTTTTCCAACGCATATGTAGTATCTTTCACTTTTGTTGTCTATTCTTTCTCTAAAAAGCTTTTAAAAAATTCTTTTAAGATCATGTATGCCTTGTAATATAAACCAATATAAAACACAAACTATCAAGCAGATAGTTTTGCTGAATCAAACTATATTTTCTTGTCTAAATAAAAATAACTAACCAAGAAAGGCGATAGATTTTATGTTGTTGCCACTACTGTGTTCCAGAATCTGACCAATTTTCATGATGTTGAAGTTATGAATCCGACTCTAAAACCGACCAATTTGAAAGTTGGTGATCAAGTCGTTTTCTCTTTGCTCCGCAAGTGTCATACACAGTTGGAATAATCTTCAAATGTCTCTTGGTTTGTGAAAACTGATGTTGCACCCCAACTGTTCGATGAAATGTCTGAGTGAAAATAAGACAGTTTTGGATGAACTTACAAAGTCAGCTTTTTTTCCGGCCATCGAAAGTAGAGATAATGCTTTATCTCAGAATTGTGGCAGTCGAAGATGAAGCTGAGTTTTCAAAGGTTTGAAGAAGGGCTTGCTTATTTAAGTAAAACTGTGCACACAAACAACTTTTGGTCCCCCGCCGGGATTTTCCGGTTGCTTTCTCCAGCGATCTCGCCTTGTTTCTCCTCGACAGGTTTGTGTTTCCACGGTCGTTACTGAACTTTTTTCCGGTTACTTGCAAGTTTCAGCACCTAGGGCAACCTAGGTCTTCGTTACTTGCGCTTAAAGTATCCAGGAGAACCTTCAGTGATTCTGTGCCGTGGCTTCAGATCTGGTCCTGGTTCCAAGGGGAGCTTTGTCGCCTTTTGTGGTATGGGTCCGTCGTCAGGTACAAGCTTGACCCTCGAAGAAATGGCAGGGGCCGGTAATGGTTCGGCTAGGGTTTTGCATAGTTCCAACGTGCAGCAACATGCTTTTAGGGAGGGTACGTCAGATCCCCATGCAGTTGGGAATATGCCAAAGGATACCCATTTTGATCCTTTGCAGACCACTAGAACCTCTGTGTTTGATCTTCTTTCAAAGGGAAATGACCTTACCTAAATGTAGAGATTCTAAAGCGGAACTTCGCATCGGTGGTGGGGTCCCCATCGTCGAACTCTCTGCAATTCTTCCCGTTAGAAGACAAGAAAGCCTCGAAAGTGGAAATTCCACGTGCTCTTGCAAAGGAGGCCAGCAAGTCGTTTAATACTACTGTTTTCGGGTATTTCCTAGGTCCTACTCTCCACTTTCCTCTTGTCCATCGGTTTGTCAAAACAGCTTGGAATAAGTTTGGTTTTAAGGATGCCATGATGAACGAAAACAATATTTTTTCTTTCGATTTAATGACGAAGGGGATGCTTACAAGTGATTGAAAAGGGCCCTTTAATGGTCAAGGGTGTTCCTCTCTTTGTCTTCCCATGGGACCCCACAAAGGGGCTTGTAAAACCTGCCCATACAACCTGCCCTCTTTGGGTTAAGTTACATAATGTGCCCCTCGTTGCTTTTAATAGGGAGGGTATAAGTAGAATTACAAGTGCCCTGGGTGTTCCTAAACAGATGGACTCCTGCACGATGGAGATGTGTGAGAAATCGTGGGGAAGGCCTGGTTTTGCAAAGGTTCTAATTGAGATTTGGGCGGTAGGGGAACTCAAAAGGGAAGTTGAAGTCAGTATACCAAGTCTTACTGGAGGCAAGGATGAATCTGTGAAGGTGTGTGTGGAATATCTTTGGGAACCACTCCAATGTGGACACTGCTGTGTTTTTGGTCACAAAACGGGTGCCTGTGTGCGGGCAGAAGTGGCAAGAGCTGAAAAAGCAAAAGGTAATCAGGCTGCAGTGGATGATGAGGGGTTTGTGCGTGTTAAGCGTAGAATTTGGAGGCCAAAAAAACAAAATAAATCTACTAGGGATATGCCTCGGAAAGAAAAGGAGGATCTCGCAGGAAAGATTGAAGGCACTGGTAAATACGTGAATTTTGAGTTTTCTTCTTCGAATGCAGATGTGGGGCTCTCCAAGCACGAACCACAACCCTCCCTCTCACTACATTCCTCTACGGATGGCTCCTCAAAGTACTTGGATAATGATAGACCACCAAAGGGTGATGGGTTTTCTTCGTCAATGCCCCCTGGCCCAACCTCGGTTCCGCTGATGTCGGCAGTTTTGAAGTCCTTCCGTATGTTTTCTAAACTGAAGCAAGGTACGCTTTCCCCCACGGAGACCTCACAAAACCGTTTTGGCCCTTTATCTGATCATGAGTCAAGCGATGATGATGTGGAGAATGTTGAATTGCCGTTAGATGAACCGTCGTTGCATGAACCGGCCTTGGAAGTCTCGCTACAACCTCAAGGTACGTAATGATTAAGTTTGCATGCTGGAACATCCGGGGATTATCGTCCCGGATTAAACAAGTGGTCAAATCGTTTATCACTTTGAATGGGTTGTCTTTATGCTCTATTGTTGAAAGTCACTTAAACAAGGACGTCGTAGTGAGCGTTTGTGACAGAGTTTTTGGAAGATGGAATTGGGTGTCTAATGTTGCGTGCTCGGTTTCTGGAACGAGGATTCTAATTGCTTGGGATCCTCAAGTTCTTGATCTAAATTTGCTTGAAAACCATGGACAATATTTGCACTGTCTTGTTCGGCTACGGGGTACCTCTCACCCTATTTTTACTGTGGTTTATGGATCGAACGACGGGGTGGCAAGACGTCTTTTATGGTCGGGATTACGGAAATCAAAGGTCCTTCTTGGAAGTAACCCATGGATTCTTATGGGGGATTTTAATTCTATGCTTTTTCCCCATGATGGGTTTGGTGGGTCTTCACGTCGTAACTCGGATATGGAAGATTTTTTCCTATGCATTGAGGATGTTGAGGTGTTCGACATTCCTTATACGGGCATCCAATTTACTTGGAATCAAAAGCCGCGAGGAGGTAATGGTATTTGCCGTAAGCTTGATAGAATCCTTCGCAATACGGAATTTTGTGATAGATTTGGAGATGCCTCCGTGTCTTTCCTGCCACGAGGTCTTTTTGATCATGCCCCAGGTATCATCTCGTTCAGGGGTAGGCCCCGCAAAAAGCGTAAAAACTTCAAATTTGATAACGTTGTTGCTTCGCACCCTGATTTGATGACGGCGGTGGCTAATGTTTGGGGTTTGGAGGTACACGGATCTTTCATGCACAAGCTTCTTTGTCGACTTAAACTTCTAAAACCAGCGTTACGTCGGATGAAAGCTTCATATGGTGATTTATCAAAAAAAGTGGAGACCCTAAAGTTTGAGTTAGATGCAATCCAACTTACTGTTGATAGTGACCCTTCTAATGCTGATCTGATTGAGGATCTTGCGCACCTTATGATGGCCTACCAGCAGGCATGTATTGATGAAGAAACCGTGCTTCGTCAACGGGCAAAGGTACGATGGATCAATGAAGGAGACAGGAACACTAAGTTTTTTCATAAGGTGGTTAAGGAGCGTCGTAGTGTAAATTTTATACGATCGGTTTGTGGTTTGGACGGGGTGTTTGTGTACGATGATGATATTGGTAAGCTCTTTGTTTCTCACTTTCAAGGGATTCTTGGCGAATCTGACTTGAATGTTGATCCCATTATGCCTTCCCACTTTTTCGAACATAAGCTGGTTCTCTCTGAAGTGCTCCATATGATCAGACCTATCACGGATGAGGAAATTCGATCCGCATTGTTTAGTATTGGAAACAATAAAGCTCCTGGGTCTGATGGGTTTTCTGCGAATTTTTTCAAGGCGGCATGGCAGGTGGTTGGATATAATATGTTATTGGCGGTTCACAATTTCTTCTACTCTGGCCATATCGCAAAAGAAGTGAACCACACCCTTCTTTGCTTAATCCCGAAGGTTCCGAACGCTTCCAAGGTAACTGACTTTCGGCCTATATCTTGTTGCTCGATTATTTATAAGTGTATTAGAAAATTAATCTCGGACCGTATGAAAGGCTATTTGGACCAGCTGGTTAGCTCTGCACAATCTGCGTTTATTCCTGGTAGGCGCATATCTGATAATATTCTGATGGCGCATGAACTCGTGTCGGGCTACCAATTGAATTCTGGATATCCGTGTTGTGCTTTTAAGATCGACATTTAAAAGGCGTACGATACGGTGAGTTGGGACTACATCTTGCATATGTTGCAAGGGTTTGGGTTTCATCCGGTGTTTTGTAACTGGATTAAGGAGATGCTTCACACATCGTCGTTCTCAGTTGTTGTTAATGGCAGTTCAGAGGGTTTTTTCAAAGGCGCTCGGGGCATAAGGCAAGGTGATCCTATTTCCCCCTACCTTTCTACCCTTATTATGGAAGGATTTTCCATGATCTTAAAGCATTGTATTGAGGAAGCAAATTCTTTTGGTTACCATAGGGGGTGTCATGAGATGGGCATTACCCACTTGTGCTTTGCTGACGACTTGTTCGTGTTTACACGTGGTGACCTCGCTTCGGTGGAGATCCTAAAGAAAGCTTTAGAGATATTTCGTGTTAGATCGGGACTCGCTCCTAGTATTGCTAAAAGTGAGGTTTTCTTTGGTAATGTTCCTGAGGACAAAAAACATTTGATTCTGAACTACTTACCTTTCAGATCGGGGGTGTTCCCCATCCGGTATCTCGGGGTCCCTCTTTCCCCAGTTCGGTTGAAAGTCAGCGACTTCGGGCCCTTGATCAGTAAAGTTAAGCTCCGAATTCATAACTGGAAGTCTAAATTTCTTTCGTATGGTAGGCGTCGTCAATTAATTATCTCTGTGCTCCAGTCTTTGCAGCTTTACTGGATGTCGGTTTTCGTTTTCCCGTCTGGTATTATTCATGAACTAGAATCTATTTGTCGGGACTTCCTATGGTCTCAAGGTGATTCCTCACGCGGTAAATGTCGAGTGGCATGGCAGGATATTTGTAAACCTATGGAATGTGGAGGACTTGGTCTTCGTCGTATGGGTGTGTGGAACCGTGCTCTTGTCACGAAACATATGTGGGATATTTTATGCCGTCGTAATTCTCTTTGGGTCAGGTGGGTTATGTTCCATTATTTACGCACCTCTTCTTTATGGTCCGTCCGGGTAAGACCAGCTTGGTCGTGGGTTTTCCGTAAAATGCTAGATTTGAGCAAACATGTTAGGCGCTTTTTTTTCTCTTCTATAGGTGATGGCAGATCATCTAACGCATGGGAGGACACCTGGGTTGAATGTGGGGCTTTTGCCGAGCACATTTCTTATCGCAATTTTAGTGCTGGTGGCTTTTCGCTGAATTCGACAGTTCGAGACGTTTTGGATACCATCAACGGGGACTGGCCTTTACCGTGGCCTGAAAGATGGCCTGAACTAGGGTCACATACAATTCCAATAATTCAGGATTCGATTGGTGATCGGATTTTATGGAAGGGGCCAAATGATATGATGCAGGAATTTACGGTTAGTAATGCTTGGCGGGCCATGGAGGAGTTGTATCCTACGACCCCTTGGTACAAATTTGTGTGGTTTAAAGGTTAATTTCCGAAACATGCATTCTGCATGTGGAGTGCTTGTTTACAGAGACTGCCAACACAGGATCAGATTGGTCTTTGGAAACATGATCCTCCCGATTTACAATGCGTTTTCTGTGGGGACTGCCCGGATTCTCACAATCACCTCTTCTTTGGATGTGCTTTCTCGGTGAAGGTTTGGAGGCGGGTCAAGTGTGAAGCCAATATGTATGGTTTCCGAAACGATTAGGATGGTATTCTTAATGGCCTGGCGGATGGTTCGTTGAAGTTACGGTCCACGGCTCAGAAATTATCTCTATCCGCTACTGTTTACTACATCTTGCAGGAACGAAATCGTAGATTATTTCGGAATCAAAGACGTTCGGAGGAGCAGCTTGCGAAGGATATTGTGGAGCTTGTTTTGTTGCGGGTTGCTTGGAAGACTAGGATTCGGAAGATCCCCTTGAATGATAATGAATCATGAGTGGTGCTTTTGGCGTGACTTTTGGAGGCGATGGGTTGTTATTTATTTCTGGAGCTTGTATTGTTCGTATAATCTTTGTTTGTTTTGGTTGATTGTTGCTTGGTACGGTGTTGTTACCAAGTTTTTTTGCTATGCCGTTTGGCCTGGGTTGGGCTTTTGCCTTGAACGCTTGTATTCCTTTTTTGCCTTTTTAAATTTGCCTGGAGTTTTCCTCTCAAAAAAAAAAAATTAACTATATGAAGTATAAACCACGGTCCAAAGTCCAAACAAACAAATATGAGTTCTATACTCCACCCCCCAAACCCCAACCCAACACACACATAAAAACCACCACCATCGTATCAAACTATTTCACCATGACCATGGTTACTAAACCTTACACTAAACATTAAATTTGGTGTAAATGACAATATTCATATCTCCAACGAGGTCTCTATTTTTCCATACTAAATTTAGTGTAATGAATAGTATTACACTATATTTGGTGCAACACTATTCATTTACACTATTTAAAAAAAAATAGTGTTACCCATTGGAGAAGATTTACTATTAACATAAACATTTACCCTAATTTTGAAATTTGGTGTAAAATAGAGTGTGACCCATTGGAGATATCCTAATATTTACAAAGACAAACGTTTATATCTATTGAGGTAAACAAGTTTGTATGTATTTTACTAGAAAATTCTAATTTAAAAAGAAACGAAGAGTCCCGTACGTAATCACCATTGTCCATCCTAATATTTGTCTTGAGAAAATTTCAAGGAAATTGTCCATGGATTTATTAATTCTAGAAAAAATGATTGTTTGAAAAGAAGTGGTTAGTCTATTCAACTGCCATCTACTATACGCTCAAAATTTCCACAACTCCGGCCGTCTCTCCCAGTCAACACTCTATGCTTTGCTTTTGTTAGTCCCCTATCAAATGCAAGTGTTTATTGAATTACTTACTATATCAGATAATATGATAAGGTTCGAGAATCTTATCTATAAAACTATAATAGCCATGGCAAGGACATAGATTCTTACCTAGTAAGCAAGCATGATGACAATTACTATTCGGTTAGGCATGAGATCATGTGAAAAGTGTTATTTTTGGTGAGAAGTACTTTTAAACCGTTGATTACTTTTAATCAAATGCCCTCCCATGAATTGCGGCTGATTTCTAGGCATCTCATCCTAATGTTCGTCTATTTCTCATCCAACAGTTGATAACCACTTACTTAACAAATTTGACATTTCTCAAAAGAACCCAACCTTATCCGGTTAACACTTACCGAGTAAATTATTATATAAATGCCATTTAAGATGGATGAGAAATTTATCTGATAAAGTGATTAAGAGCGTTGACTTTTTAACAGTAAGCCACTAAACAGAAAGGCCCGTCTCGTCTCACTTTTTTTTTAAAGTATTTATATACCGCAAATGCAATAAATAAACTCACACACCTTCTCATCAAAACATCTGACCTCCCAAAAGACCAAAGACTTTGATACCTCTGGGCCAAAGGCCCTTTGGTTGGTCTCACTTTATAAAAACTAGAAAATATTGATATATTTTATGAAGAATATTGAACTTTAAACATCAAAATTCAAAACCCACGAAAATGAGCAGCTTTCTCTCTCTGTTTTTCATCTTCTTCATTATTCAATATGTTTCATGTCAATTACAATCAGCTCAGGTGACCACCATGAAAAGCCTGCATGGGTTGTTGAACAACAACAACAACACTAATTCCAAGTGGAATTCTTCACAAGACTTAGAAAACCCATGTTCATGGACAGGCGTTTCATGTACTAATTCCTCAATAACCAGTCTTTTTCTGTCTTCTTTCTCCATCTCCAATTCCCAAAATTCTTGGTCTTCTCTGGTTTGTGGAATTGAAACCTTGCAATCTATTGATCTCTCCAACAATATCCTGAATTCAATCCCACAACAATTCATCTCTTCTTGTGGTAGCATTACTGGTTTGAGAGTTTTGAATTTCAGCAACAACATATTGAGTGGCCCCTTTCCTGTTTTTCAGGGTTTTGGTTCTTTAGAGGTTTTAGACCTCTCTCATAATATGTTTAATGATGCATCAATTGATTTGCAATTTGATGGCTTGAATCAGCTTAAGAGTTTGAACATTAGCAACAACCGGTTCAGAGGGTTTATTCCAACTAAGCTTGGTAATTCAATGCTTCTTCAAGAGCTTCAGTTATCCATGAATTCTTTCCAGGGTACCATTCTTGATGCAATCACAATGTATGTCAATCTTACTGTGATTGATCTGAGTGGTAATGAGCTCACTGGGATGATCCCTTCTGGTATTGGTGAACTGTCGAATTTGCAATTGTTAGTTCTCTCTGCCAACCAACTGTTTGGTGAAATTCCCCAGTCAATTTCACGTATCACTACTCTAAAGCGATTCGCTGCAAATCAGAATCGTTTTACTGGTGCAATCCCACTGGGAATTACGAGATATCTAAGGAACTTAGACCTGAGTTATAATCGGTTAAATGGGTCGATTCCAAATGACCTTTTGTTGCAGCCGAATTTACAGACTGTAGATTTGTCTGTTAATAACTTAGAGGGGTCTATTCCTTCCAATGTCTCAAGAACTTTGTTTAGATTGAGGTTGGGCAGCAATTCCTTAAGTGGGCAAATACCGACATGGTTCTTCGGGGATTATGTTCCATCATTAGCTTATTTAGAGGTTGATCACAACAACTTAAGTGGGGTGATTCCTCCTGAGTTGAGCTTCTATAAGAATTTGGCACTTCTGGACTTATCATATAACAATCTGGTCGGTTTTCTTCCTCGCGAATTGGGTAATCTTACCAGATTACAGGTTCTTCAACTTCAACACAACAATTTGGCTGGAGAAATCCCAGTTGAAATCAGTCAGTTACAGATTCTGGTGAAACTAAATATTAGTTGGAACTCACTGAATGGTTCCATCCCGCCATCTTTCTCTAAGTTACAGAAGCTATCTAATCTGGATTTGCAGGTCAACAATCTCAGTGGCCGAATTCCTGACTCGTTCAGAACCATGGATTCATTATTAGAGCTTCAACTTGGAAAAAACCGACTTAATGGTGTTGGATCACTGCCCACAAAGCTGCAAATCGCTCTAAATCTTAGTCACAATAACTTTCAAGGGCCATTACCACCTGCTCTCTCCGAATTACAAGCTCTCGAAGTCTTGGACCTCTCGAACAACAGATTCTCAGGTGGAATTCCAAATTTCTTTACTCGAATGCCAAGTTTGACACTGTTACTATTTTCCAACAATAGGCTTACAGGAATTACTCCTCAGTTCCGTTCAAGGGTAATTGTGTCCACAGATGGTAATAATTTGTCAAATCCGACACCAAACCCGCCTGTACCTGTGGCAAACAAGAAAAAGCCTGTGTCGTGGGGGATTGTTGTGGCTGCCACGTCAGCGGTTGTTGTTCTTACAGTTGTAGCAGTCATGGCCCTTGTATACTCTAGGGACGTTCACAAGATCATCAGAAGCAACTTGTTGACTGGAAATGTTATTCATAGATCTATTATTGACTTCAATAAGGCAATGGAAGCTATGGCATATCCCTCAAATCTTGTCGTGAAGACAAGATTTTCAACGTACTACAAGGCTGTCATGCCATCGGGTATGAGCTATTTTGTTAAGAAGCTTAACTTCAGTAACAAAATATTCCAACTTGGCAGCTATGATTTGTTTGAAGAAGAACTACAAGCACTTGGGATTTTGAGTAATTCGAGTGTGATGACTCCTCTTGCATACGCCTTGACTACCACTAGCGCTTATCTAATCTACGAATTCACCAAGGAAGGAAGTCTTTTTGATGTTCTTCATGGAAGCTTGGGGAGTGCCTTAGATTGGACCAATCGGTACAATATCGCTATTGGTGTTGCTGACGGGTTGACTTTTCTTCATGGATGCCCCTCGCGTCCAATCATCCTACTTGATCTTTCTAGTAAAGTCATTATGCTCAAGTCCTTAAGCGAACCTCAGATTGGTGATATCGAGCTTTCTAGGGTGATCGATCCTTCAAAGAGCACAGGAAATCTTTCTGTTGTTGCTGGTTCTGTTGGTTATGTCCCTCCAGGTATATTATTGTTTTTGTTCACCTTCTTCCATAATATGATGAAAGTTTCTTGTTTTAGAAACCAACTTTACCTGAAGCTTAGATTCATATTAATTGGTTATGCACTACAACAATATTGACTTTACATAAGTGTCCTAATATACTGCTAGGTAACAGTTAGTTTAAAGGGCAAAATAATTGTGCGTCATATCTAATAGTGTTACAATAAATTAATACGATGTTTTTGGGAGTATTAACAAGTTCTTTAACCCAATACGCCGGCAACTCCCATCATATCCAATGGCTTCAATGTGATAGAACCTATCTTAGCAATAACACAAATAAACGAAAAAATCTATAAAGCAACTAAACATAAATGAAATAAAACAAGAAACGGTGTACCTTTCCGATGAGGAAACTCGAGTTGAATGATGATATGATGGATAGAGGGATATTGATGCAGTGTCCTAAGACGAAGTTTCGTCTCCAATCGGGTTTGGTTCCCGACGTCGTCAAGAGGATACAACGAGGATTCCTGCAGAAATGGAGATAAAATGGAGAGGATTCATGCAGAAATTCGTATGACAAAATGGAGGGAAAAGCAAGGTTTATATACCTTTGCTCAAACAACCGAATTTAACTGTCAGAAAACCGCCTGTGATGAATGCGACCAAGGCCTAAGGCCCATCTTTTGACCATTAAATATTTAGTGTGTCTCTCACTAAAGTCCAATGTCAACCACTATCTTGTGCTCTTTTTCATTTTGATAACTAGTGTGGGTTTAGGTTTATAAACCCACAAAAAATTTAAAGGTTTTCTTATGTGGGACTAGAGAATAGTCTAATACCCAACACAATGTCCCGTTATGAAATCCTTGAAAAAAGAGGATAAATCAAAATATAGTTGCTACACCAAAACTAGGCACAAAGAACCGGTATCCTATTTGGATTCTTTTAAGAAGTCTCTTATAAACACATCTTTTAATATGATACTTGTTTTTATACAACATATATTCAATAATGTCATGGAAAAAAAATTAATAGGATGTTTTATTTCAAAAATATCTTAAAAAGTTGTTAAGACGACCAAAAGTGTTCTATAAATAAACTTATAGTAATACTTTTACACAACACATGGAAGTGTCAGTTTAGTCCTATAAACTCAAGTCCTATTAAAACCATGTATTAGGACACTTAGAGTCGTTTACTAGATGCTTAGCGGTTAAGCACTTACTATGTCATTTATCTTATTGGATGAGCATGACAATGACTGCGAATCTTACCTGGTAAGAAACATGAAAACTTAGATTCTTACCCGGTAAGTGAGGGATAAGATTCTTACTTGGTTAGTCCATACCCATAAACATTTGGTAAATGACCTTACAATCCATTTTGGTTAGTCCCTACCTGATTTTGTTTTCATTTTAACTTTACACTTGTCTTTTGATATTATAGATGCTTTTTCAGTGTACGTAAGTATTCAAGTTCAAATCGTAACCTACAATTGTCTTTTTGTCTTTTAGAGTATGCTTACATAATGAGGGTGACAATGGCCGGAAATGTCTACAGTTTTGGCGTGGTTTTGCTTGAATTGTTGACAGGAAAGGCATCAGTTAACGAAGGATCGGAATTGGCCAAATGGGTATTGAGCAAATCAAAACACCAAGATGACTATGACCAAATACTCGATTCCACCATAAGTAGGACATCACATGCTATTCGAGATCAGATGTTAGCGGTCCTAAGGATTGCTTTAGCCTGTGTCAGTGTCTCACCTGATGAAAGACCGAAAATGACGAGCGTGCTACGAATGCTCCTCGATGCAAGAAAATAAGATTTACCATATGTAATCTCAAGGTCAACCGACAAGTTGTGCTCATTTGTAATCTCAAGGTCAAATTGCATGAACATTCAACGCCATTTGTAAATATAAATAGACTTTTTTAGCTTGGAGCATTGTTGGTAAGACAACCGACAATTCTCACTACATGAAAAATCGTTTCTAGCGAGAAGCTAATTATAAAGATACTTTTATTATTTGTCACATTTAGTACCTCCTTCAAACACTACAAAGTAAAGAGCTTCACTGACGTATTTTTCCGCCCATAATTCACGGCGGATTAGCGACGAAAGTTTCCTTTGTAAATCCGCCGTAATCACAATCACCGCCCACGGCAATGAGATCCGCTAGTGATGACTTTTTTCGACGGACTACTCACGAAATATAACACCATGTGTCTCAGTTCCCTTCAATTATTGGAATGTCGTTTTAACGGCTACCCAATGTGATCGACCCAGATTCACGATAAACAGACTCACCACTTCAACACAATGAGCGAGATCGGGACGAGTACATACCATGATGTACATGAGATTCCCTATTGCACTAGCATCCGGAATCTTTGACATTTCGGACTTTTTTGTCATCCTTCGAACAATCTGTCAGGATCGATTCCAAACAAGAATAACTATACTTAGAAATCAGAATTAAAGAATCTTGCGGAATAGAACTTTAATTCAAACACACTCAATGAAACACTAATCAGAAAACACAATCTGTTTGTATTCAATGCTTCAACTCACAAGTTTACAACCAAACCTCAATCTTGTTGAACAGGCTCAACAAGACGACTTCTACTTCTCTAGAAATAGGGTTCTAAACCTTGAGGTTAATTCTCTCTAAAACGAAAACGAATTCTGATCAATCTCTTACGAATAGCTATCTATCAACATCTATTTATACTAAATAATTACAAGATAACTATCAAAACAAAATTGATCTTCAGAATATTCTTTCATGCTTATCTTCAATCATTCCATCTTTATCTCCAACATTCTCGCATTCCATAATTATGATCACAAGCAGCATTAACATCGTTATGCACAAGCAGTACTAACATTGTTCCAGCAGTATTAACTTTTACTTGCAGTACTAACCTTGCTCTGGCAGTAGTATTGTTGTTCTGGCAGTAGTATTGTTGTTCTGGCAGTACTAACCATACTTGGCAAATCTTCAGTTCCCAACAATCTCCCCCTAACTTGACTTTTTAGGTTGAGAAGTCAAGTTCTTCAGATGATGCTTCCAAAACCTAATCATGAACACATAAATCAGGATCCAAACCCAGACTTTGGTTGATAATCCTTCTCACCAAGTATCTTCCCATTTCAGAATCCTTGTTGCAAGCCAACTTAGCATGTAGCATTCCATTCAACCTTTTCTTGCTGTGCTTGTATGCAACATCCACCAAATAATACTCATGATATGTATAGTCCAGTGTGATGACATACACTCCACATTTTTCAATGAGCATCCAGTTGGTAATGGCTTGAAAATTTCTTTCTATCATATACTGAACTGCTTCTGGTTTGAACATTAGGCACAGGTATTCAAGAACCATTTTGGTGATAGACATCCCTTTCTCATTCAGCATATTTCCATACAGCTTCATTCCAACCTTGTACATCTCCTCTACGTCAGATCTAGAGCACATTCTGATAAGTCTTCCCCATGTAGAACAGACCTCAAACTTCCCATCTGCTCTTTTGACTCTAATGTACTCCTTTCTCTGATCTACCAAGGTATCCCAGAAGATGATCTCAGGAGGCATGGAAGATAATGGGTCAACTTTGATTGGATCAGTATCAACCATAGTGATATACATATCACATTGAGCATTACTTGGTTGACCTGATGGAGTTGCTACTTCTTCTTCAGCAACCTTTGTATCATCTTTCTTTTCTGGAACATCCTCTTCTTTTTCTTCTTCTACCACTGGTTCTACCCTAGGTTTCTTGACAACTTTCCTTTTGGTAGCTATAGACTTGGTTCTTGCTCTTTTCAGTGACACCAGCTTTTCACCCAGAGTTTCTTCTTGCTTTTTAGGAGTGTCATGTTTGGCTTTAATCAAAGCCTCTGCAACTTCAACTTCTTCCAAAGTAGGCTTTTTAGTTTCTGTTGCTTCCTTTGTTTCTGCTGCTTCTTCCTTTGTAGATACTGCTTCTGACATGGTTTCTGCTGCTTCTTTTGTTTCTGCTGCATTCTTTGTTTCTGCTGCTTCTTTTGTTTCTGCTTCCTCTGGAATGGTTTCTGCTGCTTCTGCTTTTTGACTTTCATCAGCATTAACCGTTTCTGCTGTTGGTTCAGTTTCTGCTTCTTTCTGAATTTCAGCAGCATTAACCTTTTCTGCTGCATGATCAGTTTCTGTTTCTTTTGCAATTTCTTCAACACACTCATTCTCCCCCTTTTCCTGTGCACTCTCCATGTTGAATTCAGCTTCTGACTCCCCCTTTTTGGGAGCATCATTGTTGGGGTTTCTTCTTTTAAGAACATACTGAGCTTTCTTCTTCCTGTGCATCAACTTTGTAATCAGCTTCTTATGCTTCTCAAGCTGTGTTTGTTGATATAGGACCACTTTCTTGAGTCCATCTATCTCCTTTTGCTGACTTACAACATCTGTGTTGATATTGGCAATGGTTTCCATCAATTCCTCATATGTATATCTATCCTCACCTTGTTTAGGAATTTTTACTTCCTGTAAAGGATCACTGGAAATTTTAGTAGGTGTCTTTTGCCTAGCAAAAGCACTGCCTACCCCCGTGGTTTCTTGGCACCTGGGACCTCTGAATGATTTCTCATTCTGAGTTGTCGTGAGGAAGGTCTTAGGTATGTTACCACTGTCCTTCTCTGTGCTAGCAGAAGTAGTGGCAGCCTTGCTACTCACATGCTCAACCTTCTCCTTAGTGAGCACCTTCTTGGGGTTGGGAGACACCCCTGTGGTTTCCCTTTCGATATTCTCTATTGGAGAATGCTCCAATAGAGGGCTTAAAGGCTTTGGGCTTTTAGGAGGTATATCAAGGGAAGGAGCCTTGTGTACCATTCTTCTTGTAAACTTTTTGGTTATGAGAGGAGTGGGTCTTTGAAGAATGGACTGAGGAATTTCTTTGGTGATTGAAGGTGGGGTTTGGCTATCAGTGGGTTGGTCTAATGAGGGCCTTGACCCTGATGCCATACCTTTTTGTGTGTGGGACACACCCATCATTGTAGAGAACAATGGAGTGTCAACTCCTTCCGAGTCCCTGGAAGTTCTTCTCATATTTGAGAAGACCTTTCCTTTAGGGGGTTTAGGTACATATACCTCAGAAAATTGAGGCAAATCCGTCAATTCCTGAGTAATCACTGCTTGGATAAACCTTGGGTACATATAAAAACTCTTTTTGGAATCCAGGTTTGACACAAGATCATTGAAAATCATTTGTGAAAAATTAAACTTCCTGGCAGTGGCCAAGCAGACTAGGGCATAAGCAATGGTACTGCTAAACTCACTCCATCCAGTAGTTTTCTTTGAAATGCAATGCATTAAGGTATGAACAAAGAATCGCCATTGTGTAGAAAATTTAGACTTGAAAAACTTAAAGATTCCAATGGGACCTTCATACCCCATTCTCGATAAAGTTGAGTATAGATCGTCATTAGGAATAGACGTCATACCTGAGGCATCATCTAATCGAAGAGTGATGCGAATAAGCTCCTCTGTAACATTCAAGGGTTTGTCACACACCCTTGTTTTGATCATTTTCTGCCCATCTTCAGACACCACGGTGGCATTTTCCCAGAACTGCGTCTGATGCTCGATGTAGATTGTCGGGGTCACCGTTAGGGCATAGGATATATACGTGGACTTGAGGAAATCCACAATGTCGTGAAAACCTGCGGACTGTTTTGGCTTCTGGAGCATGGCAATCTCGTTGTGTTCGTCGATAAACTCCATTGTACCTGAGGATTCTTGACAGAAAAACAGAGATTCTTGGGAGAGAATAGTTAGAAAGAGAGAGAGATGTATAGAATTCAAAGAGACGTTATGAACTTTGGCGGGCTGAAAGAGGTATTTATAGCAGTAGTAGCCCTAATTTTTCTTTTAAAGCAGTATTAACGACACATGCAGTATTAAGTACGAAGCAGTGTTAACTATGCACTGGCAGTAGTAACTATGCACTGGCAGTAGTAACTATACTTGCACGTTTCAGCACTTGTCAATCTGAGTCATACAGAAGATCCTGAGAAGAAGAGTTAGTAGTACCAAATATAGAAGGAAATACAGGTATAAAAACTGAAAGTCATGACTTTATTCAAGGTTGATCATGCCCACACTTGTTACCAAGAAAGTGAATCTACCCACATCAAAAGCTTTTGTGAATAGATCAGCAAACTGGTCATTGGTATGAACTTTAGCAACTTGAATTAATTTCTTTTCATTACAATCTCGAATAAAGTGATACCTGATCTCTATGTGCTTTGTTTTTGAGTGTTTGACAGGATTGTTAACAATGCTAATAGCACTGTTGTTGTCAATGAAGATTGGAGTGTGAAGAAATGTTACCCCATAGTCCAACATCTGATTCTGTATCCATAGAACCTGAGAGCAGCAGCTTGCAGCAGCTATATACTCAGCTTCTGTTGTAGATAAGGACACTGTGGTTTGTTTCTTACACTGCCAAGATACTAGTCTTGCACCCAAAAACTGACATCCACCTGAAGTAGACTTCCTATCCATGTTAGCGCCACCCAAGTCACTATCTGAGTATGCAAGTAGATCAAAGGATGATTCATAAGGATACCAGAGACCTAATCTAGGTTGCCCTCTTAGGTATCTAAATATCCTCTTGACTGCATGAAGGTGTGATTGCTTTGGTGTAACTTGAAATCTGGCACATACACATACTGGAAACATAATATCTGGTCTAGAGTCTGTGAGATACATGAGTGATCCAATCATTGATCTGTAATGATGGACATCCACATCCTCCCCCTCAAGATCAGCATTGATCTGTTTGTGTGTCTCCATTGGTGTGCTTGCTGGCTTTGAGTCTGATAATCCAAACTTATCCAGGATGTCTTTCACATATTTGGATTGGCATATGAAAATCCCATCCTTCTTCTGTTTCACCTGAAGCCCAAGGAAGAAAGTAAGTTCACCCATGGAACTCATCTTGAAACTCTTGTGCATTAACTCCTCAAAGTCTTTACACATGTGATCATTTGTGGATCCAAAGATAATGTCATCCACATAGATCTGAACAAGTAGGGTGTCCTGCTTTTTCCTTTTAATGAATAAGGTCTTATCAATGATTCCTCTTTCAAATCCATTTACCAAGAGATAGGTAGACAGGGTGTCATACCATGCTCTTGGGGCTTGATGTAGACCATAAAGTGCCTTCTTTAACTTGTATACTCTGTCAGGATACAATGGATTCTCAAATCCAGGGGGTTGACAGACATACACTTCTTCATCTATAGTCCCATATAGAAAAGCACTTTTTACATCCATCTGGTAGACCTTGAACTTCATATATGAGGCATAGGCTAGAAACAACCTAATTGCCTCAATCCTTGCAACTGGAGCAAAGACTTCCTCATAATCTATACCCTCTTCCTGAGTATACCATTGTGCAACCAGCCTGGCTTTGTTCTTGATCACAATTCCTCTCTCATCCTTCTTATTTCTGAAAATCCACTTGATGCCAATTGCCCTATGACCTTTTGGAAGGTCCACCAAGTTCCAAACATTCTGTAGCTTGAACTGTAGCAGCTCCTCTTGCATTGCTTCTATCCAACTTGGATCTTTCATAGCATCATAAGCCTTTTTGGGCTCAATTTGGGATAGAAAGCAAGTGAGTACAATATTAACTGTATTTTGCTAATCTTGTAGCTCTTGAAGTCTGCTTTGATTCCTAGTCATCATGGGAGAAGCAATGTCTCCAATTACCAACTCAGGAGGATGATTTTTCTGAGTTCTTGATGGATGACCAGATTCCACTTGTAAGTTCACATCCAGATTTGACTCATTTAAGTCTGGATTTTCTTCAGCTTCTTCAGTCACTTCAGACTCTCTGGAATTTGGACTTGAAGGATGATTTTCCTCTATTCTGCTCTCTTCTTCATTCTGAATGGGTTCAGCTTCCTTTTCT
The DNA here is from genome assembly GCA_033807775.1 of Saussurea involucrata. Lineage (NCBI taxonomy): Eukaryota > Viridiplantae > Streptophyta > Magnoliopsida > Asterales > Asteraceae > Saussurea > Saussurea involucrata. Next base: position 47,661,749 of record CM066317.1, on the reverse strand, counting down.
TGTTCACAGAAGTCAACAGGATCAATGGTAGGGAGTGGAAATATCACAGACTGAATTCTGTGATCTGATGGTGGTGCATCCCTTTGTCCTGCATTTACATCACTACTGATACCCAAAGAATTAGTGAGTGAATCAATGTCAAATAGCCAATCAGGACCTGAACCAATAGGATTTGGTGTGTACTCATTGCATTTAACATTGTCACTTTCTTCAATTATTCTAGAAGAGGTATTAAACACTCTGTAAGCCTTACTCTGAGATGAGTAACCAACAAGAAAACCATCATCTGCTTTGCTATCAAACTTACCTAAGTGAGATTTGGTATTGAGAATTGTACAAGGACACCCAAATGGTTTGAAAAATCCAATAAATGGTTTCTTTTTCTGAAAAAGCTCATAAGGTGTCTTGTTTTTAGGTTTTATTACTAAAACTCTGTTTTGGACATAACAAGCAGTATTAACTGCTTCTGCCCAAAAAGTAGTGGGTAATTTTGAATCTGCTAACAGAGATCTAGCAGCCTCAATCAGTGTCCTATTCCTTCTCTCAGCAACACCATTCTGTTGTGGAGTCCTAGGAGCACTGTATTGTCTCTCAATTCCTTTTTCCTCATAAAAGGTGTTTAGATCAAGGTTTTTAAATTCAGTCCCATTATCTGATCTAATGACTTTCACTTTTTGATTTGATTGGTTTTCAATTCTAAGAATAAAAGATTTGATCAGTCCACTTGTCTCATCTTTAGTTCTCAGAAAATAAACCCAAGTAAATCTAGAGTAATCATCAATAATAACTAAACAGTATGACTTCTTGCCAATGCTCATGACATTTGTAGGGCCAAACAGATCCATATGCAACAACTGAAGAGGATTTGAGATAGTGTTTATCTCTTTGGACTTATGAGAAGTTTTGTGTTGTTTGCCTTTGAGACAAGCAACACAATGATCATCACATGAATAAACTTTTGATGGTAAACCTCTAACAAGATTATGTTTAACAAGTTTATTCATTGTTTTAAAATTCATGTGACACATCCTTCTGTGCCAAAGTGATGATTCATCCATTGAAGCTTTTGATACCAAACAGTTTAGGGATGAATCAGATGAAACACTTTCTAAATCTAAACAATACACATTATCCTTTCTAGGAGTTCTCAATAGTATCATGTTTTCATCAACTACTTTGAATACAGGAGCAAGAATAATGCATTCAGAATCAGTAAATAATATACTATGTTTCTTGTCACAGACCTGTGATACACTTAACAGGTTGTATCTCAATTGCTCAACATAGTAAACATCCTCAAATGTCATCTTACCTTTTGATACATCACCTTTACCACTTATCTTACCTCCTGCAGGATTATTCCCAAAAGCAACATGTCCTCCATCAATTCTTTTGAAATTCTTGAGGCAGGCCATGTTACCTGTCATGTGCCTGGAGCAACCACTATCAACATGCCAGATGCTCTTCCCCTTGAGCTGTTGGTTGCCCTGCACATAAGATAAATCAATTAGTTTTTATTGGGAACCCAAGCCAAAGTGGTCTTGGGTCTCCCTTGCTCATCAAAGTACTTACATTCAGTTTGGATAAGTTTTTCAACCTAAGGAACTTCAGTACTGGAGTACTTTGTCAAGATGATTGGTCTAGCAGCACAAACACTAGAAGCAGTATTATCTTTAGAAGAAGTACTAACAGTGTTAGCAGTACTAACAATGCTAGCAGCAGTATTGCTTCTAGAAGAAGTACTAACAGTGTTAGCAGTACTAACACTGCTAGCAGCAGTATTGCTTCTAGAAGAAGTACTAACAGTGTTAACACTGCTAGCAGCAGTACTATCTGAGGCAGCAGTACTAACACTAGTGCTTTTAGGAACCCACATTGGGACACATTCTTTTTCAGTCTTTTTCCTCATGTGGCTTTTGGATTTAGCTTGTTTCTTAGCCACATGGTTTCTTACAGGCTTCCTATAACCATTTGATTTTTGAAAAGTTCTTTGAAAATTTATCCTTTGGTTAATAGGATTGAAATAACAGTGTTTGGCAAGGTGATTCAATTTGCCACAGATAAAACAAGGTTTTGGTCTGTTAATCCTTTGCAGATCCACTCCTTGTTTTTGAGCCCACTGATTATTCCAGTTTCTTTGATTTCCCCTCTTTTTATCATGTTTTTGGGGCTCATTCTTTTGAGAATTCTTGCAAGAACAATGTTCACAAGTATTGGAATTCACAACAGTGGTCTGTGTATAATGAACTCCCTTTCCTTTTTCAGATCTTTTCATCTCATTGTTCTTATCCCAGGGACTTCCACCTTCCTCATTAGTTTTGATGTAATTCTCTAAAGGGATCTCACCACTGACATTCTTGTTCCTTTTCTTAGACTCTTCTTTTTCAGTTTTATCCTCAACAACAACTTCATCTAATGGGTCTACTTTAGTAGCTCCTTCAGGTAAGTCCTTCCTATCCATGGTTTCTAACAGATCTGACCTAGGAGGGATGTATGTGTTGTTGTAGGGTGGGGGTGTGGCATTGTACCCTATGCCTGGTTTCATCTTACTGTGGATTTGAGCATTTATTATGGTGTCCATGACTTTAGAAGCACATGAAAACTTTTCAACATCAAGTTTTACTTTCTCAAGTTCTCCTTTTAATTTCTCACATTCCTCCCTAGACTCTTTCAGTTGGAACTCTAGACCATTCTTCTCCCACTTCCAGTAGTTTGTATCATATGAGTGTTGAAGTTCATTGGCTTGAAAAGCCTTAATTTGTTCTTCAAACCTCTCAACAATCACTACATAATCTCTTCTATCCTTTTCTAATCTCTTAAGGTCATCACACATTCCTTGGTTGTGATCTCTATACTTTTTCACAGTGTCTATACAAGCTTGAGAACAGAGATTAGATTTTACCTCAGTAGGAAGATCAGAGACTTCTGCCATGAGTGCATGATTCTGAATTGCCTCTTCTGCTTGATCACTCCAATCAAATCCCATTCCTTGTTGAGAAACAAGGGCTTGAACAAAGTTTCTGTTCTGGTTGAAGCTTCCAGTCTGAGCTTGTTGATGGTTGTTTTGAGATACTCCACCTCTGCATTCTCTGGCAAAATGTCCCATCTTATGACACTTGTAGCATTCCACCTTAGACTTGTCAAACCCAGCACCATCTTCTCTTCTTTGGGAAAGTTGTTTCTCCCAGTCCTCTTTATAAACTTCTTCACCCTCATAGAAAGCATAGCCATCTGCCACTTGATATCCATCTCCTCAAGATCATCAGCATTAATCTGTTCTAAGTCATCATTAATTAATGAGGAGTTAACATGACTAGAAAAGAAAGCTTCTAGTACAGAATCATTGGTCTTCTCCTGATTGACTCCACCAGCAGTACTAACTGATTCAGGGTTAGCAGTAGAATCAGTTGATGCTGATAGGAGTGCAACATTATACACATATCCTGAGGGCTTCTTCTTGGCTTCAACCTCTGCTTCAAATACCCTAAGATCATTGTAAAGATCATCAAGCTCTTTATCTTCTAACTGGTCATTCTGTCTGAAAGACACAGTATACATTGTCCATTCCTCACCTAATGATCTTAGAAACTTCCTGTTTACATCATCAGCCTCCATACGAACTCCAACTGTAGCCAATTCTCCAATCAACTTATTAAATCTATCAAAAGTTTGAGTCATAGACTCATTCTTTGTAGAAGTAAAATTTTCATATTGTTGCTTAAGAATTGCCTTCTGGTTCCTCTTGGTGCTCTTGGTACCAGTGAATCTCTTTTCTAATGCATTCCATAAAATCTGAGCATCAGTGCAGTGATGAAATTGGTGCTGATACTCATTGGGAATAGCCAAAAGCAGAGTGCTTAAGGCTTTCATCTCTGTTTGTCTAACCTTTCTTTCTGCATCAGTCTTTGGAGGGGGTCTTTTGCCATCTGGTCCAACTTTTCCTTCAGCACATGGACCATTCTCTATAATATCCCAGATGGAATAATCAGTAAGCAAAATATACTGCTTGATTCTAATCTTCCACATGTCAAACTCATTAGGCCTGAGCATGGGAACCTTTGAAACAAGAGTACTGTTTGATTCAACTGTGTTGCCCATAATGATTGTAGATTTCTAAGAAACAAAGCTCTGATACCACTTGTCAGGATCGATTCCAAACAAGAATAACTATACTTAGAAATTAGAATTAAAGAATCTTGCGGAATAGAACTTTAATTCAAACACACTCAATGAACAACTAATCAGAAAACACAATCTGTTTGTATTCAATGCTTCAACTCACAAGTTTACAACCAAACCTCAATCTTGTTGAACAGGCTCAACAAGACGACTTCTAATTCTCTAGAAATAGGGTTCTAAACCTTGAGGTTAATTCTCTCTAAAACGAAAACGAATTCTGATCAATCTCTTACGAATAGCTATCTATCAACATCTATTTATACTAAATAATTACAAGATAACTATCAAAACAAAATTGATCTTCAGAATATTCTTTCATGCTTATCTTCAATCATTCCATCTTTATCTCCAACATTCTCGCATTCCATAATTATGATCACAAGCAGCATTAACATCGTTATGCACAAGCAGTACTAACATTGTTCCAGCAGTATTAACTTTTACTTGCAGTACTAACCTTGCTCTGGCAGTAGTATTGTTGTTCTGGCAGTAGTATTGTTGTTCTGGCAGTAGTATTGTTGTTCTGGCAGTACTAACCATACTTGGCAAATCTTCAGTTCCCAACACAATCTTTACTTGTGACCTTGTTGTGCTTCGATAGAAGAGTGCTAGATGCCTTGGCACCATCAAGATTGAACCGCTTCAATATCTTTTGGATATACGCCCGTTGTATCACTCTAAGTGTTTGGGACTTTCTGTCCCCCACGATTTCAATGCCTAAAATTTTCTGCACTACGCCAAGATCCCTCATTTCAAATTATCTTTTAGACGTTCGATCACTGACAGGTCTTTGTAGGCTATAAGCATGCATCGCCCCCGATTTGTCTATGATAGACACCCTTTTCATTTCGCTCAAACCCCAGAGTGATCATAAATAACTCAAACTTCGAATAACACTGGTGAAGCGATTATTTAGGTCCATAAAGGGACTTCTTGAGCTTACATACATAATTTGTCTTTCTTTCGGAATGGAAACCATCAGGTTGCTTCATATATATATATATATATATATATATATATATATATAGTCTCATATATATAGTTTCCGTGTAGGAAGGTGGTATTCACATCTACCAGTTCTAGCTCCAACTCATGAATAGCCACGTCACCAAAAGAACACGAATAGATGTATGACGCACAATGAGAGAAAAAATATCATCATACTCGATACTTTTCTGTTGTGCAAATTCCTGTAGCAACGAAATGAGCCTTGTACCGATTGTCATCTTTGACATTGAAAACCTACTTGCAACTAATAGCATGGTTGCCCTTCGGCAATGGACACAAGATGTTCTTTGAAAGAGCTTCCATCTCTTCTTGCATGGCTCCAGGACATTTGGAACTGTGGGATGAGGCCAACGTCTCCTTTATATCAAACGACTCATCTTGCCCTACATGTAAAGCAAACTCCCGATCTCTAAAATTTATGTAACAAAATCCCAATATCCATATATGTTAGAAGAATAATTCTCTGACTATTATTGGTAGGTGCAATAACTGGGTCTGTATCGCCTTGATCTCCACCATCATTTAGAATCGATTCTTTAGAATCACTAGTAGAAGTCGCTAGCGAAATGACTTCTTCAACATTATCGGGTGATTCTAAAATAATATCAAGAGTATATGAAATGGGAATAAGGATTGTCTATTGTCTCTACATCATCGACAGTTGGAGAAACAGTAGTAACGACTTCCGGATCTTGAGAGGACTGAGGATCATGTGACTTCAACATGACTGATTCATCAAATGTGACGTGACAAGACGAATCAATTAATTAGTCAAGGGGTTTGAGATTCGGTAACCCTTGATACCATCTGATAGCTAATAATCCTTTCATGGCTCTAGGATTTAGCTTGTCCTGGCGTGAAACATGAACTTCAAACATGACAACCAAATACATGCATCTATTTAAAGCAAATGTTTCTTTTATCTCTCTAAACCTTTTACAAAATCTTTCCCTCCATAGTCAAAACAAGGTAACTTGTTAATAATGTGCACCACACTGTGAAGTGCTTCGACCCAGAAATATTTAGGGAACCCCAATGTACGACAACATACATCGGATCTTTTCAAGCAATTTGCTATTCATTCGTTCAACATCCCCATTAGATTGAGGGTTTCCAGGTGTGGTGTAGAGACGATCGATGCCTTTACACGAACAAAAGCCTTTAAAGTTACCACTAATAAATTCTCCACCATTGTCAAAGCTAAGCACTTTCAACTTCTTGTCAGTCTTGAAATCTACTCGTGCCAACCAAGTCTTGAATGTATCGAATACATCTGACTTTAACTTTAACACATACACCTAAAGCTTATGAGAGAAATAATCAATAACGAAACAAAATATTTACCACCACTGAGGGATGGAGTATTGGGTGGTCCCTAGACATATGTATGAACATAATAGAGGATTCATGTAGTGTTATGCTTTCCAGCAGAAATAAAAATGCATCTACTTTCCTTTGACACATCCGGAACAAAAATAAAGTCTAGTAGGTACGTTGAGTCTAATGAGCTTTCGCTTGCACAACATCTCCAAGTTTTTCTTGAATGTGTGGCCTAAATGAAGATGTCATAAGCGAGAAACATGGAGATTCTTTGAACTATCGGCCACACATGATTCAGAATAAATAGTCTCGCCAATAAAATGAAAAAAATTATTTTCTGCCTGATCGCCTATCATTATAATAAATCTCCCTCAAGAGACACGCAAACTCCCGTCTTCTATCCGAATCTTGCAACCTAACTTGCACAGCTGTCCAATAGAGATCAAAGAACGAGTCATTGATGGATTTTTTTTATATTCTTCAATATCCGAGTACACCCATCGAACATTTTGATCCGTACAATATCGATACCCTGAGTGACACACGAAGTACTGTTCCCCATATATATTGTTACCTTCAACTTTTTCGAAGGTAAAGAAACAATCCTGGAATGGTCTCAAGTGGCAGGATGCACCGGTATCTAACACCCATTACATGTCACCTTGCGATGGTATAGTTGTGGTAAAGAAGTCATCTTGCTCCTCTTTGGCTGCAACTAGAGTTGTTCACAGGCGGTACATTTGCTATACCCGACCCGCTCAGATCGTTACAAAAGCGGGTTCGGACAATCATCCTTAAAAAAATGGGCGGACAAGCCGCACATGCCGTTATATTATTATAGTTGATTAAGTTTTGTATATAATTAAAAACTTAATGTTTTTTATAAAAAAGATTTAGAAGTGGCTTTGGGTGGATTCCCTCTACTGAATACCAATCGTCACCCAAATATACATAATATGTGTTAGGTTATAAAGTACGTGTCAAATCTCGATCTTGAAATATTAGGTGGATAAATATTTTGTTATTGAGAAAACCCAGATTTTGAAGGTTGATAAATCATTAGAGAGAAAAAGTCCATGCTTCATGTTTGGGCAAAATTTTACCAGTCTCGACCACGACCGAGGTAAGGAAAACACCTACTTCCCTTCTCTTTGGTAAGATAAAATCATGAGCATTTTTATCCCCTGATTAGAGTTGAGATCGAAAAGTTATTTACCTCACGACACTCGACCACGGTGTCGCCTATTTCACACGACCATCACAAAGGACCTTGCGACCTCGACCGACTAACGTACAATATGACTGTTACGTTTGTTCAGTGTTTAATGCAGGAATCAATGTCATTGATGACCAACGGCTATAACCGAAGAGGTCAGTTATGGACATTTAATCCAGCAAGCGTTACGACCGTTATCGAAGCACTTAAAGGGTCAATTAAAGCGCCCGAAGACTATAAAAGCCAGGCTTAATCACCATTTCGGGGGAGATCAACATCTACATCACAGAATCATCTGAACTCGGAAGAACATTCGAAACAAGGGATCCTCTCTCGAAGAATCGCTCTCGACGCACGACATTCACGCACGACACTTCATTTTCACACACGACGCACGGTGTTTTTACATTCGAAACACTTGTTACTTTACATTTAAAGTATTTTCTTTCATATGTATTGTAATCTCTGCACGATCGACACCCGAAACAAAGGACATCGCCCCTGTTTGGCGATCATAGTGCAGCGACGACTTCCACTGTCGTCCGCGGGTTTTTTCCTCGTTGAGGTTTTTCCCGCGTCACCAAAATTCTCTGTCTCATTTATATTTCTTGTCTTTGTCGCACGCTTTGTCGAGAGATTTCTTTCTTTAGTTGTTAAGTTCCACAATCAACCTCAAGTTGTACTTTTGTGCGATTTTTGGCATTAACAGTTTGGCGCCCACCGTGGGGCCCCATCTAGAGAAAATCTTCGACAATAGTGTGTCGTACTAACGGTTTCTTGGAGTTTCTTCTGTTCTCTTTTTCAGGAGAATGGCAGGCTTCGAAAATCCAGAGCAAATCATTGCCCAGATGCACGAAGAGCTCGAGGATGCACAAGATTCCTCTACGGCAGTTGATGACTATCGCTTGGAAGAAATCATCCTAGATCAGAGCAAACCTGATCAAAAAGTCTTTATAGGATCCTCCCTCGATCCCTACATTAAAGACAATCTAATATCTTTCCTGCAGGAACATGCCGATTGTTTTGCTTGGTCGCATGAAGATATGGTCGGTATCGATCCTGATGTCATTTCCCATAAGCTCAACGTCGATCCGTCATTCAAACCCATCAAGCAAAAGCGAAGGAAATTTGCTCCTGAAAGGAATAAGGTGATAAATGACGAAGTCGACAATCTCCTCAAAACAGGAAAGATTCGCGAAGTAAAATACCCCGATTGGCTTGCTAACGTCGTGGTCGTGGAAAAGAAAAATGGCAAATGGAGAGTCTGTATCGACTTCACCTATCTCAACAAAGCTTCTCCAAAAGATCCATTTCCATTACCACACATCGATGCCATGGTCGACGCGACAGCGGGGCATGAGCTATTGACGTTCATGGATGCCTACTCTGGATATAACCAAATCTTAATGCACGTCGAAGACCAAGAGAAAACTGCATTTATGACAGATCGAGGTATTTACTGTTATAAGGTTATGCCTTTTGGATTAAAAAATGCAGGTTCTACCTACCAGCGTCTGGTGAATAAGATGTTCAAAGATCACCTTGGCGACACGATGGAAGTTTATATCGACGACATGCTCGTCAAGTCAAAGCAAGCAGTCGACCACGTCGAACACCTGAGGCAGTCGTTCGACGTCCTTCGAAAGTATAGCATGAAACTCAACCCGACAAAGTGTTCCTTCGGTGTCAACGCTGGAAAGTTCTTAGGCTACATGGTCACTCGTCGAGGAATCGAGGGTAATCCCGACCAGATCAAAGCCATCATCGAAATCAAATCCCCAAGAAATTTCAAAGAAGTCCAAAGACTTACTGGTCGAGTGGCAGCTCTTAACAGGTTTATCTCTCGATCTTCAGATAAGTGCCATTTATTTTACAATGTCCTCAGGAAAAACAAAGGCTTCAACTGGACCGACGGTCATGAGCAGGCATTGCAAAAGCTTAAGGAGTACATGATATCGCCTCCTTTGTTATCAAAACCTCATGATCACGAAGCATTGCAGCTATATTTGGCTGTTAGTCCAAATGCAGTAAGTGTCGTACTGACGCGAGAAGACGAAAAGCAACAATTACCGATCTACTATGTAAGTAAATCTCTCTTGGACGCAGAAACTAGGTATTCCTCTATGGAAAAATTGCTCTTGTCGCTAGTCACAGCTACTAAGAAATTGCGACATTACTTTGAATCACATCCTATTACTGTCGTGACTAACTTTACTCTTAAGTCTGTCTTGAGGAAACCTGAGTTGACAGGTCGCTTAGCAAAGTGGAGCATATATCTCAGCAGTTACGACATCGATTTCAAACCCAGGACCGCGATCAAATCGCAAGCCTTAGCTGATTTTATTGCTGATTTCAGCCCTGAATTGGAGAAAGAAGCAGAGCTCGAAGTGTCAACTGTGGCGACTCACGACGACGTGCCTTGGATCTTACATGTCGACGGATCATCCAACGTTAGAGGTTCAGGACTAGGCGTCGTCATAAAGTCGCTACAGGGGGGAGAAGATGGTATATTCAGTCCTATGCGACTTCAAGACCACCAACAACGAAGCTGAATATGAAGCCATGATCATGGGAATGAATATGGCCTATGACTCGGGGGCAACCGCGTTACATGTCAAAAGCGATTCTCTCCTGGTGGTAAACCAGATCAATGAGCCAAAGATTAAAAAATGACAGCGTACCTAAAGGTAGCAAAAGAAAAATCCGAAAAATTTAAATCTTTTTCTATTGAACAGATTCCAAGGGACCAGAATACCCAGGCCGACGCTTTAGCAAACCTTGGGTCTGCTTTGGTCGAACCAATATTCGACGCTATCCCCATGATCCATTTGGCGACATCGTCCATCGAAAACGTTGATGTCATCCAAATCGAAGACGAAGAAGACGATTGGTCGTGCGACATTCGAAATTTCCTCAAGCACGACCAACTCCCAGAAGACAAGATGGAAGCCCGGAAGATCAGATTCAAAGCGTCTAAATATATCATGATCGGAGATAGGCTCTATCGACGATCATCGACAGGCTTAAACCTAAGATGCGTCATTAGCAAAAATCAGGTCTAAAAAATCCTTCAAGAAATGAACGGTGGAGAGTGTGGCAATCACTCAGGAGGTCGTAGTTTGGCTAATCGCATCTCTCGACAAGGATATTTTTGGCCAACACTGCGACAAGATGCCATCAGGTATGTCCAGAACTGTGATCCCTGTCAACGACATTCAGGTACGTCACATAAACCCTCTGAACCTTTACATTCGACGCTTATCCCATGGCCTTTTATGAGGTGGGGAATGGATATTGTCGGCAAGCTACCGCCTGCACTAGGACAATAGGTATTCCTCCTCGTACTTACATATTATTTTTCCAAATGGATCGAAGCGGCTGCATTTTCCCAAGTTAGAGACAAAGAGGTCATTTCCTTTATCCAGACTAACATCATATGCAGGTTTGGGATTCCATCCGAAATTGTCTGTGACAATGGATCCCAGTTTATCAGCGACAGAACTCAACAGTTCTGTGAAGATAGAAACATCAAGCTGACAACCTCGACTCCCAGATACCCCCAAGCCAACGGACTTGCTGAATCAAGCAATAAGACCATTATTGCTTCGATCAAGAAAAGGTTAAAAGCTGCAAAGGGAAAATAGGTCGAAGAACTCCCCTCCGTCTTGTGGGCAAATCCCACGACACCACCCACGTCCACAGGACAAACCCCTTTCTCTCTAGTCTACGGCTATGAAGCAGTTTTGCCGATCGAGGTCCAACTTCCAACTTCGAGGCATACTTCCGTCGATCATAACTTGGTCGATTTAGGATACGATCTCGACGCCCTCGAAGGACTTACAGAATCATCTTTGATTAGAATGGCGTCGCAGAAGCAAGCGGTCGAACGACATTTCAATAAAAATGTCAAAATCAAATTCTTTCAAGAAGGCGACTACGTCCTCCGTCGAGTCTTCCAAAACACTCAAGAGCTCAATGCAGGTAAACTTTCCATTAAGTGGGAATGTTCTTATCGTATATCCGAAGTCGTGGGTAAAGGGGCCTACCGGTTCCAGACCCTCGACAACCAAGAAATCCCACGTAGTTGGAACGCAACGCATCTAAAAAGGTATTTCTTTTAAAACCCCTTTTCTCTCGTACGACTTTTTACTCGCCTTGACGATAACTAACTTAAGCATCGGAGGGTCGTTGGTTAGCCAACGACCAACCTTCGACAGTATTTTATCACAGGATCGCACGACATAAGTCTATCGCGTGACTTTCGCAAGATTGTAGTTGGGTCAAAAAACATGATCTGACACGTGATCTAGATTCCTCGCTCGGTGTAACTATACAATCGACCCGCTATCTGAAGTGTTTTGACTTAGAAAGATCTCATGTTCTGAACATATGCTTCAAACGCATGTTTAGATGTTTAGTGTTTCTTTTTGTCATCTTTCAATAAAAAACCTTAGTCGCACGTACCTACGATTATATACGATTTACATGTATGATTATACGATTGAAATTTTATTCGATGATTGCTTGTAATGGATAGCGAAAAATCTGACATTCGAAAGAAACTCCATTCACACTTAAATATAGTTACATTTGATAACTCGATCACCAACGTTCGAGCGTGAAAAACAAAAATGGACATTTATCTTAAGGCTAGGGAAGAGTGTCGGTCGCATCTTTGCCCGAAGTCTCGACCTTGGAATCCTAGTCAGCCACGAAGCGTGCTAAAGAACTTATGCAAGGATCAAACGAGTATGTAAGACAAAGTCGGGAGTTGTTTCCCAGCACCTTACGCCGCGACACGTTACGAAGGTGAGTCCGCAGTATTTTGAGAATGCGGCTCTTAAGATTAATGTTAAGGTTGGAGGAAGGAATACGATATTCTTGACAATCGACTTCCGGTCCAACGACTTCTCTATCTTCGTATATCGAGCGAAAGAAGATTGGAATATCTGTAAAATACAAAAGAAATAAGTTAACGCCCGACAAAAGGTAAAAAAACATTGGAAACACGAGTTTCGAAAGAAAAACTTACAAAGAACGCCAGTATGGCTATACACGATCCCATCTCTTCGATGGAGGTCCTTCGAAAACGCTCCTCGAAAGATAGGAGCTGATATTTCCCCAGATGCGGATATGACTCCGTCCCGTCAAGGACATTGTCAGCTAAGAGGTCAAACGGCAATATAAAATTGACCGTCATGACTCTCTTTTCACCCTCTCCCAACTTTGCACCCTTGCCCTTGTCGGCCGACAAAGGGGTCGACATGGCTGCAGAGGACATCGTCGCCAGACGCGCAGAGTTCACGGATGTCGTGTCAATCGCGATCAATGCCATCACCTTCTCAGGCACAGTAACTCTCAATGAGTCATCAACCTTTGAAGGCATCTCCCTCAGAGTTGTCATCCCTGTCGTCTCCAACTTTAGTAATCAAGGTCTTTGCAGGCAAGCTCGAGTTATGCCGTTCTCTTAGCAGAGATGGTTGGCACCTTCGTCACCGGTCCTCCTAAGAACATATAACAGAACAAGAGATCATACCTCATATAGGTGCTCAAAGACCTCGAAATTTTAAGCAAGTCAAAAATCTTGGCAATTTTGGAAAATGTTAAGCAAGGGATCGAAGAAAAATCTCACTCTAAAAAACTTTCCAAGGTTATAAAAAGAAAGGATCCTCTGTGGTCTCTATTTATGTGAATGATCGTGTCAGGTCGGGTACCTAGATGATGGACACGCGTCCTGTCTTTTCGTATGACCACCCGGATCGCCGACACCTGGCAATGACAGCTGCTTAGCATAATCGTGCATCAGTATGACGTCACGACCTTATCCTCTCTTCGACTTCCCTCCCTAGTTAGAATTGAACCGATTCAGTTCTAGAGCAACCAAGGTATCTGAAAAAATTATTCGACACGTGTCGCGATCCCAGACATCCGACAAGCAAAATTTAAAAAACTTCTTGAAATTTGAATTTGCCACTCCACTTTTTCAAATTTTAGGGGCAAACTGTTTGGGCAAAATTTCACCAGTCTCGACCACGACCGAGGTAAGGAAAACACCTACTTCCCTTCTCTTTGGCAAGATAAAATCATTAGCATTTTTATCCCCTGATTAGAGTTGAGATCGAAAAGTTATTTACCTCACGACACTCGACCACGATGTCGCCTATTTCACACGACCGTCACATAGGACCTTGCGACCTCGACCGACTAACGTACAATATGACTGTTACGTTTGTTCAGTGTTTAATGCAGGAATCAATGTCATTGATGACCAACGGCTATAACCGACGAGGTCAGTTATGGGCATTTAATCCAGCAAGCGTTACAACAGTTATCGAAGCACTTAAAGGGTCAATTAAAGCGCCCGAAGACTATAAAAGCCATGCTTAATCACCATTTCGGGGGAGATCAACATCTACATCACAGAATCATCTGAACTCGGAAGAACATTCGAAACAAGGGATCCTCTCTCGAAGAATCGCTCTCGACGCACGACATTCACGCACGACACTTCATTTTCACACACGACGTACGTTGTTTTTACATTCGAAACACTTGTTACTTTACATTTAAAGTATTTTCTTTCATATGTATTGTAATCTCTGCACGATCGACACCCGAAACAAAGGACATCGCCCCTGTTTGGCGATCATAGTGCAGCGACGACTTCCACTGTCGTCCGCGGGTTTTTTCCTCGTTGAGGTTTTTCCCGCGTCACCAAAATTCTCTGTCTCATTTATATTTCTTGTCTTTGTCGCACGCTTTGTCGAGAGATTTCTTTCTTTAGTTGTTAAGTTCCACAATCAACCTCAAGTTGTACTTTTGTGAGATTTTTGGCTTTAGTTGTTAAGACCCAAGCCTGCAAATGATCACCTCTAGCTACAACTGTTGATGATTCGACGATGTCTTTGTCTTAGTTTGTAAGACTGAAACAATCTCTCACCGAATGGTCTGGATTATGGCAATAATTACAGTTGCCTTGTGTCTTTAATTTTCCTCTTGAGTCTGGCTTACGAGACTAGGAGCATCCACGATTTCTTTCTCTAGTATATTGTTGATCATCTTGGCCTCTATCAACATTTAGGCTTTGACTGTGATTGCTCTCCCTAGGATTGTTACCGATCCTCATTTGAATTCATTGATCTCAATAAATGACTTCGGTTTTCACATCAGACAACGAAATAGTTTCTCTTCCATATATAACACTGTTAGTGAATTGTAAATATCTCTCATGAAGGGAATACAACAGGATCATAGCAAGTTTTTCTTCATCTTTAGCAAGAAGTGCATCAATTTCCTTCAACTTCATAATAATATCTTCGAATTCTTCATATGATCTTTAATTGTTGTGTCTCTTCATTTTGAAGAAGAGACACAACCGCATTAATAACAATTTGTTGGTCAAAGTTTTCTTAAGATATAAATTATCCAGCTTGCTCCAAATACATGCAGTCTTTTAAGACACAATCCCAGATGTACCATTTTCTCCAATAACCATCTACAAAGTAGTAAATGGTTATGATTTCATTTCCTTAGCCTCAAGTCCATACATACTAGGGTCTAACTCGTCTTTAGCAAATACTACTAGATGGACTTCATTCTTTCTAAGTGTAACAGATGTTGTGAACTAGCATTTACCAAAGTTACCGTCCCCATTCCAAGTCAGTATACGAATCTCAGTCCTAGCTAAATTAAATGTACCCTCTTGGTATAGCTTTTGGGTCTGGTTTGAGAGACTGACACCAAATGAATTTCTACTTCAGTCATAGACACAAATATATGTGCAAAATAGTTCACGTATATTTGCTACACAAATCCCAAATCTAGATCCGAGTCTCTGATACCAATTATTAGGATGGTTATGCCATAAATACAATGTTAGTCAATGATTTCTAAGGTCCTTAACTTATAGAAAGCCAAGAGCACAATAAACCCACTAAAAAATGCGAGTAACAATGATCTAGATGTTGCACAAATTCTCTTATGAAGATAAAACAACCCACAATAATAACAGAATATGTTATTATCTACGAATATAGCATGTTCAAAAACAGATAACATTTAAATTTAACGTGGTCCACTATCGGTGTGATAGTGTATGTCCACCAAAGAGAGAGAGAGAGAGAGAGAGAGAGCAAGAACTTTATTACCACCAAGGAGATTACAAAGTTCTTGTAGAAGAATCTTTAGATCCACGATCAACTAGTAAGTCTTTAAGAACACCAAGAATATCACGAATGCTCTCTTAACCTCACATATAGTATGTATATCAGAACGATACTAGGAAGAGTATTATGGTGTTGTAAATAGAGGAATCTCAAATCGGGACATGTTGAAAGGTTGGGGTCGAAGGTTATTTATAACCATAGTAAAAGTAGGGCTTGTAAAAGTTTCTCAAAAAGTCTGGTCATTAAAAACTAATTTCAGATGGCTAATTCAAGGAAATCCTTTTTTGTGTTGTTTGAGTTATTACCAAAGGAAAAATTAGTCGTAAAAAGAAGCAAAAGGGTGCAAAGCTTTTGTTAAGATAAAAACACTTGATCTGGTAAAAATGTATTATAACAGACTTACGTTATCTCATAATTAATATTTAATGTAATTTATTTGAAAACTAACACGTTTTCGTACTATTGTTGTCGATCAATTAGATGTAATCTTCAATAAAATATCTACAATCTGGTTTAAATAACTTAGGCCTTAATGTTATATTCAAGACACCTTTTCACCAACCTTATTAAATTAGCTTTACACCCCAAACTAAGGTCGTCAGCCTATCATTGTTCGGTTTCTTTTTACAAAAGATGTAAAGACTGAATAGTAAATGGTGGAGATGAAAAATGCATAAATAACTTGCAACTATTAAAGTTAAGGTAAAGGAGACTTGTTGCGCAAGTAACTAACTCTTTAAAAAAAGTACATAAATTAATTGGCTCGAAAATGTAAATGACGATAAATAGATTATAGAAAGGAACGCGTGGGAAAGTAAATTGCAGAAAGTAAATTGCAAAAATTAAAGGACTTAATGTAAATAACAATGAAATAATGCAAGAAATGTAAATCTTAAAAGTAACGGATGAAATTAGAAACTTGCGTTGAAAGTTTTGATCCATTCTAAAATACTTTCATGGTTCACTTAAGAAATACTTATTTCAACATTTTAGATTAAAACCACGACCCACAAGTTTTTTATGTCCAATGTAAAGCCACGATAAAAGTATTCTATAGAAGTAAATAAAGGAGATGAATAAAAATTGATCAACGTAACTTGAATATTAAAAATTTAAAGCAACAAACTAGAATTCGGACGTTTAAGTTTCTTGAGCAAAAAAGAAGCGAGAAAAATGTTGAAAGTTGGAGAGAAAATAACCAAAAAGCACAATCTTTTGTTTCTCAAAAAGTAGCTAACATGTCTTTTGAGAAATGAGACATAATGAGAGAGCTATAAACTTAAGCCGTAATCATCTATTTATAGTTACAAATGAGGTTTGGGCCCATGATTAACAAAAAAGGGAGCCCAAGAGATGCTAACTGAATCTATAGGCCCAAAAGAGATGTCCAAGCCTACCATGCGATGATGCAACTTCCTATAAGATACGCCTCAACATCATTCCTCAAGAACACGTAGGATTAGTGTAATCATAGTTTTGGTTAATTTAGCAAATGAAGCTTGTGATCTTTCCATATCTTAGGCAAAACTCGATAAACAAGCTAAATACAAAAGAAGTAATGAAAAAAAGACTCAAATTGATAACAAAATGATACTAAAAAGAGGATGGAAGTGATGTAAATAGGGTTAATGAATTAACTCTATCCAGGAGTAGTGAGCAAGTTTGAGTGGAGTAGGGACTAAGCAAAAGGAGTGGAGTTGGGACCAAGTTTGAGGAGTGGGGAGCAAGTATGTGTTATAATATATTAATATATATTAAGAAAGGATGCTACACGTGTAGTTATGCTTGGTCTCG
This sequence comes from Saussurea involucrata, assembly GCA_033807775.1. NCBI lineage: Eukaryota > Viridiplantae > Streptophyta > Magnoliopsida > Asterales > Asteraceae > Saussurea > Saussurea involucrata. The sequence goes on along the minus strand of CM066317.1, from coordinate 47,644,067 downwards.
AAGTTGGTAACCCATAATTACCAACTTGCCCTTATTCTTGGCCTCCAAGTTCTTCTCCCACTATAAATTGTCATTCATGCAAGGAGAAAATAGATAACCAACATACACACTTGATATTAGAAGTCATCTTAGACTTCCTTGTTTTTCCTCTCGGTTGGTTCGTATATATATATACATATATATATATATATAGGACGATAATCAAATGAGAACCACAAATAGGTTACAAATCCGTGAGAATCAATGTAAAAATTTTTGTTTGCATGATTTTTTTTCATCAAAACCAATGATTTAAGATATTGTTACACATATATTCGTGTTCACCTTATGATAAGTTTACATGTGAAAAACGAATTTTGTTTCACCTAGTGAAATGAAAAATACTCGTAAAAAATATTCACATGGTGAAACAAATCCATGTGAAACTATCATATTATGAAACACATATATTTGAAGTAAAATATAATAAATCCTACCATTTGATGAAAAAATTTCATGTAATTTTTTTTATATCGGTTCTCACGGTTTATAACATATTTGTGGTTCTCGCATGATTTAACCCCTATATATATATATATATATATATATATATATATATATAAAGGAAGATATTGGTAGTTGATTAGTTGATCGAGAAAATCTTGATAACACGTTGTAATATCTCCCGGTTGGTAAAAACTATTGCTCTCTCTCTCTTTGGTGGACGTACACTATCACAACGTTAGTGGAACCACATTAAATCCAATGTTATTGGTTGTGATCTTGCCCTATATATATCGTTAATATATATATATATATATATCGTCGATATATACAATTATATATATACACTTCTTGCTATATGTATTAGATACTAACGTTCCCATTGTTTTTATCTATCTATCTATATATATATTTCTTGTGGGTTTAATTTTCTACGTTAGAGAATTATTGTGTAACATCTAGATTATTGTTATCCGCATTTGTTATTGGGTTTATTGTGCACTTGGATTTCTACCCGTTTTTGGACTTTAGAAATCATTTGTGATTTTCTCGTATATTTGGCACGACAAATTTTTCCTAACAATTGGTATTCGGATCTAGATTTGGGTTTGTGTAGAAAATATACATAAACAGTTTACACATTTTGTTTCTCTATGGTTGAAGTAGAAAACCCATTTGGTATCGGTCCCTCTAACGGGTACCAAAAACCGTTCTAAGATGGTACCTTTAATTTTTCGGGGGTTGGGATTCGTATACAGACTTGGAATGGGCACGGTGACTTTAGTAAATGGCAGTTCACAACATTTGCGACACTTAGGAAAAATGGAGTCCATCCCGTAGTATTTGCTAAAGATGAGTTAGACCCTAATATGTCTGACCTTAAGGCTAAAGAAATGGAAGCGTGGGCATTTACTACTTTGCAGATGGCTATGGGAGATAATGTTATATCTGAGATTGTGTCTGAAAAGACAGCTGCAGCTATTTGGAGCAAACTTGAGAATTTACATCTCAAGAAAACTTTGACCAACAGATTGTTACTGATGCGGTCGTGTCTCTTCTTCAAAATGAAGGAAGGCACAACAATTAAGGCGCATATGACCGAATTCGAAGACATCATAATGAAGGTGAAGGCAATAGATGCGCTTCTTGCAAAAGATAAAGAAACGTTTTCTATTATCTTGTTGTATTCACTTCTCGAGAAATATTCCCAATTCACTAACAATTTATTGATGGAAGAGAAACTCTTTCTTTGTCTGATGTGAAAACAAGAATGATATTTAGAGATCAAAGAATTCAGATGCGGATCGGTAAGAATCCAAGAGAGAATAATTACAGTCAAGGCCTGTTTGCTGACAGAGGCCGAGACGACCAGCAATCTTCAAGAGGAAGAAATCGTGGGCGCTCTCCGTCTCGCCGATCTGGTTCCCGGGGGAAATCAAAGACGTGTGACAATTGTACTTATTGCCACAAGCCAGGTCATTGGGTGAAGGACTGTCCGAGTCTTAAAAACAAAGACAATGCGGACACCTCAGCCGTTGCAACCGAAGAGGAGCAAGCTGGCTTCTCTGCCACAGTTACACCACCGCAAGGTGGCATGCGATGGGTGTAGATACCGATGCATCTTGCCACATGACACCATTCCAGGGTTGTTTCTCTACCTTCGAAAAAGTTGAAGTAATAGTATTTATATGGGAAACAGGACTTCGTGTGTCACTCAGGGTATCGGTACTGTGCGGATCAAGATAATCGATGGGTGTATTCGGACATTGAATAATGTTAAATTGGTTCCATCCATGACTCTTTCCTTGATCTCTGTTTGACAAATGTCCAAATTGGGTTGCAACATTCGTATTGAAGATGGGAGTTTGCGCATCTCAAGAGAAAGTTGGAGATTTTGGCATCTTCGTTTGGGCCACACGTCCGAGAAGAACTTGGAGATTTACGCAAGCGAAAGCTCATTAAAGTCTCTGTACCTGCTAGCCTGGATTTTGTTCGGGATGTGTCAAAGGAAAGAAGACGCGTGTTTCTTTTGGTGTTGGAAAACACAACACTAAAGGAATCCTTGATTATGTTCATACAGACGTCTAGGGACCATCCAGTACTCCGTCCCTCAGTAGAGGTAAATATGTTGTTTCGTTTATTGATGATTTCTTACATAAGCATTGGGTTTATGTGTTAAAGTTAAAGTCAGATGTCTTCGATACGTTCAAGAATTGGTTGGCACGAGTAGAGGTCGAGACTAGCAAGAATTTGAAAGTTCTCAGGTCTGACCAAGGTGGAGAATTTACTACTGGTAACCTCAAGAACTGTTGTTCGCGTAAAGGCATCCACCGTCACTACACCACACCGGGCGATCCTCAATCTAATGGGGTAGCCGAACGGATAAGTAGGACTTTTCTTGAAAAGGTCCGATGTATGTTGTCGACATCGGAGTTCCCCAAAACTGTATGGTCCGAAGCACTTTACACTGCAGTGCACATTGTTAACAACTTACCTTGTTCGGCCATAGGGGGAAAGATTCGGAAGACGTTTAGAGAGGTAAAAGAAACATCTGTTTGAAATACATACGTGTATTTGGTTGTCCTATTTATGTTCATGTTTCAAGCCAGGACAAGTTGGATCCTAAAGCCACCAAAGAATTCTTGCTCGGCTATGCAGATGGTTTCAAGGGTTATCGTCTGAAACCCCTTGACTCGTAAAGTGATTCATTCTCGACATGTCACATTTTATGAATCGGTCCTGTTGAAGTCACATGATCCTCAGTTCTCTCAAGATCCAGAAGTCACTACTACTGTTGCTCCTACTGCAGAAGATGTGGAGATAGTAGCAAGTCCTAATATTCCCAGTTCATCCGTTCCTGATATTGTTCAAGAATCACCCGATATTGTTGAAGAAGTCATTCCACCAGTGACTTCTACTAGTGATTCTGAAGAAAATATTCTGAATGATGGTGGAGACCAAGGAGATACAATTTTAGTTATTGCACCTACCAGACGTAGTCAAAGAACTATTCGTCTGCCTAATAGGTATGGAGATTGGGATTTTGCTAACATGATTTTTACAGATCAGTTGGAGTTTGCTTTGCATGTAAGGCAAGAAGGGCCGCATGATGTAAAGGAGGCATTGGCCTCAACCCACAGTTATCCAAGAAGAGATGGAAGCTCTCTCGAAGAACAACACTTAGGACTTATTTCCATTGCCGAAGGGCAACCGTGCTATTGGTTGCAAGTGGATTTTCAAAGTCAAAGATGATAATCGGTACAAGGCTCGTCTCGTTGCTAAAGGCTTTGCACAACGGAAAGGTATCGAGTATGACGATATTTTTGATCCCGTTGATACACATACATCTATTCGTGTTTTTTTAGTGATTGTGGCTACTCATGATTTGGAACTAGAAAAGCTAGATGTGAAAACTGCCTTCCTGCACGGAGACTTGGAGGAAACTATCTATATGAAGCAACCTGATGTTTTTGTTTCCGTCAGGAAACCATAATATGTATGTAAGCTCCAGAAGTGCCTCTACGGACTTAAACAGTCGCATCGTCAATGGTATAAGAAGTTTGATTTGTTTATGCTCACTCTGGGATTTGATCGCAGTGAAAAGGATGCTTATGTCTATCAGAGACAAAGCGGTGGCATTTTCACTTACTTACTTCCTTATGTAGCTGACATGCTTATTGCCTGCAAGGACCGATCAAAGATCGAACATCTGTAAGATAAGTTGAATTCAAAATTTGAAATGAAGGATCTTGTCGTGGCGCAGAAGATTTTAGGCATGGAAATCGTGCGGGACAGAAAGTCCCGAACACTCAGGTTGACACAACGAGCATATATTGGGAAAATTCTGAACCAGTTCAATCTTGATGGTACCAAGAAGTCTAGCACTCCGCTACTGAAGCACATCAAGATTACAAGTGAAGATTGTCCAAAGGATGACAAGGAGAAGGCCGAAATGTTAAAGGTTCCATATGCTAGTGCGGTCGGGAGTCTCATGTATGCCATGGTGTGTACCCGTCCCTATCTTGCACATTGTGTCGGAGTGGTGAGTCGGTTTCTCACGATTTCGGGTCGATCACATTGGGCAGCCGTTAAAACGGCATTCCGATATTTGAAGGGAACCGAGAAACATGGTCTTATATTTGGTTTGCATAACGACTGTGAAACTGTTGGATTTTGTGATTCTGAATATGCAGGTGATCGAGTTGGTTGGAGTTCCACATCCGGCTATGTATTTACCTTGGGTGAAACAACCGTTAGTTGGAGATCACGGGTACAGTCTATTATTACATTGTCGATCACAGAAGCTGAACTTGTTGTGGCGGTTGAATCTGCAAAGGAAGTGGTCTATTTGAAAGAACTGATAAATGACTTGGGCTTCGAGAAAACTTCCTTGCGCATTTTATTTGATAATCAGAGTGCCATCCATTTGGCAACTAATTTAGCTTTCAGCTCCCGGACAAATCACATAAATATGCGTGATGCATATCTTGTTAGATTACATGAAGCGAAGGTCGTCTATTTGATCCAGCTCCGTTTGTGTTAGTGTCACTGGGCACTTTGTGAGAGAGAGAAGGTATTACCACAGGTGACAAAACGGCATATTTGGAGAGTTATTACATGGAACGTGTTCTTGGAGTTGTTGAACTCGTTTGTTTTGTTGAGATTGCACACTTGAGGATTTTGCTTTTGGCTTTGACGGGTGATGGCCGAGCCGAAGCTCGTCACGGTCAAAATGAATTTGGTTAGCTTGTGTCAGTCTCTATCAGCTATTTGCTCGTATTCGTTGGAGTTGGATTTGTTTCGCTATCAAGGATCACGTGCATCATGGTGGAGTGTTATAATATATTAATATATATTTAGAAAGGATGCTACACGTGATATATATATATATATATATATATATATATATGGAAATTACTAAGTACCTTTATGCTTGGTCTCCAAGTTGGTAACCCAAAATTTCCAACTTGCCCTTATTCTTGCCCTCCAAGTTCTTCTCCACTATAAATTGTCATGCATGAAAGGAGAAAATAGATAACCAACATACACACTTGATATTAGAAGTCATCTTAGACTTCCTTGTTTTTCCTCTCGGTTGGTTCGTATACATATATATATATATATATATATATATATATATATATATATATATATATATATATATAGAGAGAGAGAGAGAGAGAGAGAGAGGAAGATATTGGTAGCTGATTAGTTGATCGAGAAAATATCGATAACACGTTGCAATCTCTCCCGGTTGGTAATAAACTCTTACTCTCTCTCTTTGGTAGACGTACACTATCACAACGATACTGGAACCACGTTAAATCCCGGTGTTATTGGTTGTGATCTTGCCCTATATATATCTCTTTAATATATATATATATATATATATATATATATATAGAGAGAGAGAGAGAGAGAGAGAGAGAGAGAGAGGGGGCCCTTCTTTTGCTAGCCAACCTATTGGTACTAACTTGTATTGACCAATGAGATTGTAGATTTTGTTTTGGTTTAGGTATAAAAATATCGAAAATGACAAGGTTAAAATCGGTAGTTCAGTTTTAAATATGATATGGATGATTCCTTATTTATAGCATTATCTTGTTTCTTTATTTGAAATAATCATAATTATGGTATTAAAATATTTTCTGATTTATCTTTATTCTAAGTGTATTAGTTTATTAGAAACATATTCTTCTTCTTCTTCTTCAAGAATTTCGGCCCTGGAAACTGAAGAAGGTTTTCTGAAAATTACCAGGTTGCATAAATTCACAGCAAAAAATTGCTATAAAATTGTATGTATGCACACATTAATCATTTATATCCTACACATATGGTTACTAAACCACAGAATCATATATGCACAAGAATAAAACTGTTGGTATGTTTATGAAAATTTTTAAGTATGCCTATGATTGCATATATGCACAAGAATAAAACTGTTGGTATGCTTATGAAAATTTTTAAGTATGCCTATGATTGCATATATGCACATTAAACATTTATGGAAAATTCAAGTATGCTCTATAATTGCATATATGCGCGTTGCAATATGTGCATACGTGCAGTATATTTATGAAAAACTCAAACTAAAACCAATATATACTGCATATATGCACATTTTATTAAAAACACATCCTAAAACCAAATTAAAACCAACATTTGATGCACATATGCATAATTTATGAAAAACCCAACCCAAAACCATCATATTCTGCATATATGCACAATTTATTGAAAACCTAACCCAAAACCAACCTAAACCAAATTTATTGCACATATGCACGTTGGTCTCCAAAAAATTGTTTTCGCCTATGTTTGGGATAAATATGGAAGGAAACTCCGTGACGAAATTTAATGTACATATGCACGTTGATCTCCAAAAAATTATATTCGTCTGTGTTTGGGATAAATATGGAAGCTCCGTGAAATGAGGATCTTTCCCTTATCTGAATATTTAGATGAGTGCAATTTGACAATATGGAAGGAAACTCGATTTTGGGAGTGATGAAATATGGAAGCTCCAACAAAAGGGGGATTTCCCTTATCTTAGTTTTAGAGTTGAATGCAATTTGACGATTATACCCCTGTGCATATGTGCTGTTTGAAGTTGTCATCCGTTTTTGGTAACTATTTAGGAAATAAATAACACTATAATCCTAGCCATTGATTTCTATGATTAATGGTCTTGATTTGGTTAGCACGGTTAGTACCAATAGGTTGGTTAGCAAAAGAAGGGGACCATATATATATATATATATATATATATATATATATATATATATCTTGCTAAATATATTTATAGATACTAACGTTCCCATCGTTTTTATCTATATATATATGTATATCGTGTGGGTTTAATTTTCTACGTTAGAGAATTATTGTGTAACATCTAGATTATTGTTATCTGCATTTATTGTTGGGTTTATTGTGCACTTAGATTTCTACTCGTTTTGGGACCTTAGAAATCATTTGAGCTTCTCGTATTTTTGGCATGATAAATTTTTCCTAACAGTATGTAATAGTAGTGACCAAGTTCGGCTTTTACTGTTTTTGTTCTTCATATGCAGCATAAAAAAAATGTTAAATAATTTAATATTTGTTAAAGGAAAAACGAAACATGACAACAATATATTAGAGAGAATGAAAATCTGTATCTCTCATTAATCATAAGCCCTTTAAACAGGGAGGAGTTTACAACGAAAAGGAAACATTAATTATGGTAAACTCTAATACTAGGAAAATATCCTTTCAATCACTTCCTTTTGATAATGGCACGTATCCTTCAACACTCCCCCTTGTGCAAAATCAAATGAGTGATGGTGTATAGTTCTTGCCTCATTAAAACCATATGCCAAAAAAACAAAGCCTAGTGGAAAAAATAAAAACTTTAGGCGAAAGAAATAGTACAAGACACCGATAAACAATTCCTTTAGTTTACCATTTTTCTTTATTTGTGCATCAATCAAGTGGTATAGAAATCAAGATGATGTATATAATGTTGCCTCACTAAAACCTTGCACCAAAGAACAAAACCCAGTAGAAAAAATAATACCTTGGGCGAAGGAAAGAGCACAACCCATTAATAGTACATGTTTAGTAGACTCATGCATTAATTTAGGGAGTTTAGAAAACATTTGCACTTTAATACCTAATACAAGTTTCCCAAATATGGTTTTAGGTAATCGATTTGGTAAACAAATATGTCACGTTCTCCTGGCATCTTACATGATTCATTTGAACCTAGAGGAGAGTTTGTTATTGTTGATTGTATAGAAACTTAAGCAGGTAATGCTTTATGTTATCACCCTTGATGTATCTTACTTTCATTCCTTTGATACATGATGCATTATTTCCATATACGCGGTAGGATATTGGTTGAACTCAAAACACTAGCTCATCTACTATGTGTAATGAAAGTCCTTAACCATGTACACTTTTGAATAGTCTCATGTATAGTAATATTGTTGGAATAGTTTGAATATGTAGCTACATAAAGTTTGATTGGTATACTTCCAAGCAATCGACATGTTTCCTATGGTAGTTTCTTATCCAATTTGGGAACGACCTTTGTATGGGTCAGACAGATACCTAATATAAGCAAATACATATCAATACATTGTTTGGTGTTTATCTATAAGGCTTGGTACATTGGCCGCTCACTTTCTTAATAGGTATTTAAGTTTCATTAGCAATCCCATTTTTGTTTCTATAGGGAAAGTATGAGCTCATGTCAATGGTTCCAAAAGATTAATTTGATATCATTCCAATGTTGTTGCGTTGGCGCTTAGCTAAAACTAGCTAACAAGTTCACTGAGAATTACAATATATGGTCAAGTGTATAGTGCCACGTACAATAATGCGCCTATTGTACTTAGGTATGGATTTCCAGCTCCCAACACCTCTTCGTCATCATCCTTTAAACGAAATAGATATTTCCTTATATCCAACACTTTGACCGATCATGGGAGTGCTAGTCGGATGCGCTTTGTCGATATTAAATCGCCTGATCATTTTCTACACATATGCGGATCGGTGGATTAATATTCCACAAACTCGGTGTTTTAGCTCAAGTAGCTAGACAAAACCAAGTTTTCACAAGATCTTTCATCTCAAATCCAGGTTTCAAGTAGTTTGTGGTTTCTCTTATTTCATCAGAAGTGCCTATTATGTTCATAACATCGACATATAGATCTACATTGAAAATCTGGAACTTGTTTTCCTAAATAAATACGCAAGGGCACAGTTCATCGTTCTTATATCATTTCCCAATCAAATATTCACTTAGGTGAATATGGTAATTGCTTTAATCTATAAAGTGAGTGTTTCAGTTTTATTGCAAACGCATTTTCTGGTTTAGAGTTACTTGATTTTGGTAATGTAATGCCATCAAGCACTTTTATATTTTTTTTGACTCTAGATCCCCTTAGAGATATTTAGTAACTACATCCATGAGATGCATTTCAGTCATTCGGAAACTACTAGGCAAATAAATTATTCGGATGTCATAACATCCATCATGAGAGAGTAATTCTCCTCATGGTCAATCCAGGGCGTTGTAAGAAACCTTGCGCCAAAGGAAAGCCTTATACATTAGGACTTCATTATTCTCGTTACGATTTCTGACAAAGACTCAGTTATGTCCTACGGGCTTTACACTTGGTGGGTTAGCACAACCAGACCAAATACCTGATCCTTTATCAAAGAATATAATTCTTTTTTGGATTGTTTGTTTACATTTAGGCCAATATGCTCTTTGTTGATATTATTCAACTGAGCATGGTTCGATATCGTTGTGCTCTATCATCATATGAGCAATCGTATATGTGAATAAATCATCAATGAGTATATATGACATGTCCATCGACTCATATGTACTCTCATAGTTCATTTGAGATTTTCTTTCATCTCTAGAATCAATATTAACTTCGGAGCGTCCAACAGTGATGATTCATGGACATAATTATAATTAGAGACAATCTCGTGAGAGTTTTATGTATTGATGATAAATGGATGTGACTTGCTATTCTCTTCCTTTAGAATAGTATCTATCGAACCTAGTAGCTTCCACCACTTCCATTTAGTAGCTACGACCTCAACCACACCTCCACTATGTGTGATTGCAACGCACTTTCCAATGTAGTTGTGCCCATGTTGGGGACTTTTAACCTTATGGGTATATTAGCAGCTTGTATGTGTGATCTTGTCACTTCTGGAATAATATTTAACGTATCAGGTATCGAGTCTGATTCGTTTAACTTCAACTTTACGTTGTAAATTTTAGGGATCAAAATGAGAAGAGTGGGAACATTCCCTGACAGTTCATGTCGTTCCCTTGAAAAATACTTTTTTCTTATCTCCCTCAAACGACGAGAAGAGTGTCATCAAAGTGACAATCCACAAATCATGCGATATAAGGATCACCCGTCAAAGATTCTAAATAGCAGACAATTGTTGGAGATTCATATCCAACATATATACTTAATCGTTTTTAAGGACCCATTTTGATGCGTTGTGGGGACGCAATAGGCACATATACTATACAACCAAACATGTGTAAATGGAAAAGATCAGACTTATATCCAGTTATCAACTGGTACGCATGAGACTTATTGGCTAGTAGTGTGTCTAAAATGAATAAGTAAAGTTTCATGTAATATTGCATAACCCCATGCAGATGTGGGTAAATTGGTGTGCATAGCCAATTCCATATCTACCATCTATATTCTTTTGATGACAACCCTCTACCGTTCTACAAAACCATTTTATATTTACACATGTGGTATAGGAAACTTTACATTGATCTTAATACATATGAAATAATCATCAAATTCTTATGATGTAAATTCTCTAGAATTCTTAGTCATGTTTAGTTGATGAGACAATCAAGGTGGTGATCCCTTAAATGTATAGTTAGTGCTAGGAGTGCAACATTTCATGTGGACAATAATACGACATGAGTTCATCATATCGAACCCATAACCATAATGTACTTTTACGGCCCACATTCTGGATGTTTATTGTTTGGGTAAAATTTTCATTAGTCTCGACCACGACCAAAAAAGGGTAAATATTTATTACACTTTTCCATAATGAGGTAAAATCATAAGTACGTTATCATCTGACCAAAGTCAAAATCGAAAGTTACCCACGACACTCGACCGTCGTAAGGAACCTTACGACCTCGACCGACTAACATATGATATTATTGTTACATTTTTACTGTTTAATGCAGGGTCAACACTATTAATGACCAACGGCTATAACCGACGAAGATCATTATGAGCAATAACCTCAGCGACAGTTACGACCGTAACCTGCAGCCTTTATGGAGACATTTAAAGCTACAAAGACTATAAATACAAGGTTTTCATCATCATTTGCGGACAACTGAACTCTCAAGAACACTAACTGCAAGAACGAAGAAACATTCTCTCTCAAAGCGGACGACGCACGACGCGTAGTCCTTACACACGACACACTCGTTTTCACACACGATACAATTGTTTAACTTTACATTTAAAGTCTTTCTTTCATTTGTATTGTAACCATTGTACTCTCGACATCTGAAACATAAGGATATCGCCCCTGTTTGGCGACCATAGTGCAGCGACGACACCATCACAGTCGTCCGCGGGTTTTTTCCTCGTTGAGGTTTTTCCCGCGTCACCAAATTTCTTGCGTCTTATTTACATTATTTGTCTTTATGGCATTGTTTTGTCGAACGATTCCTATCTTTAGTTGTTAAGCTCCATAATCAACCTTAAGTTATCCTTCTGGACGATTTTTGGCATTAACAGTTTGGCGCCCACCGTGGGGCCCCATCTAGAGAAAATCTTCGACAAACGTGTGTTTTACTAACGGTTTCTTGGAGTTTCCTCTATTTTCTGTTTCAGGAAAATGGCAGCCCATGGAAATCAAGAGCAACTCGTTGCCCAGATGTATCATGAGCTGGAAGTTGTGCGGAATCAAATCAATGTCCTGGCTGATCATACTCGGAGAGGAGCTGAGGAAATTGCGCGGCTAAGGAATCAGAATCCGGGGGGATCATTCGGACCGTAGAACGGTCCAAGGCCATTCGTTCAGAATCCCGGTCCAGGATCGTTCGGTCAGAATCCAGGATCCGCTCTATTCGTCCATAATCCAGGTTCCGCTCCATTCGTCCATAATCCAGGTTCCGGTCCATTCATTCAGAATCCAGGACCAGGACCATTCGGTCAAAATCAGCAGCAAGTTCCGTTCGGTCAGAACCAGCAGCAGGGATCGTTCGGTGGCAATCCCCAGTATAGGCCAGTTCCTCCTCAGCATCTAAGGCCTCCACTCATGAACAATGGGTCTCAGCCATTCTTCGTCCCTTTCAACGGGGACGCTAATGTTTCGTCGTTTGGAAATGGCACCAGTTCAGGAGTCATTCCTCCAACCGATTCAGATCCTAACGACCCCGTCGCTCAGCGGTTGAAGATGCTGGAAGACCAGAATGAGCGTGTCCTGTCTCTACTCGCTAAGCTGTCGGGGGCAGCCATGCCCATCGATGTCGAGCCTCGTTCGGGATTTCAGGCGTCGCCTTTCGTCGACACGATCGCGACCGTCGATGTCCCGAAGAAGTATAATATCCCCGCCTTCACGCCCAAGTATTCAGGGATAACCGATCCCACGAAACACATCGCGCAGTACAAGCAGCTGATGTGGACAATCTCAATCCCACATATGTATCAAGAAGTGTGCATGTGCAAGAGTTTTAGCGTGACTCTTACAGGTCCTGTCCTCCAGTGGATGATTAACCTCAAACCCAGATCCATTGGGTCGTTTGCCGAGTTAGTCAACCAGTTCTCTCAGCAATTTGCCAGTAGTCGCAAGATGGAGAAGCAGACCAGCGACCTGTATTATGTCATTCAGAAGACCGGTGAATCTATCCAGAGTTACTTCAACAGATTCAACGAAGAAATGATCAGTCTCCGTAACTATGACGTCAAGACCGCGATCGAAGCCTACAAACGTGGTCTGGACGACAGTTCGGGTCTATACACTGACTTGACCAAGTATCCTCTAGAGAATTTCGAAGACGTCCAAGCCAGAACCCTTGCTTATATGAGGGTGGAAGACGACGCGGACTTTCGTCGTAAGCACTCTGACGACAAGAGGTCGCTTGGTGTAAAAGAGCCAGAGTTCAAGACAAAGGCAGTATCCAAGTCAGAGCCTGCCCGACAAATCTCGAACGTCCGATTCAAAACAAAGGCGGAGTTCAAAACCGCGACCAAATTCCCCCAGTACCCTAAGATATCCTCCTACGGATTCAAAGGGACCACTAAGGACTTGGTCGAGGCCCTGAAGACCGTCCAGGCAACCATCCGGTGGCCGAAGAAGTCCGGCAAAGACGACGGTAAGAAAGATAAGTCAAAGTGGTGCGACTTCCATGTCGACCACGGTCATACAACGGACGACTGCATAGCTCTCAAAAAAGAGCTGGCATATCACGTTCCGAAGGGCAATCTCAAGAGTATCATCGACGACGTCGTTACTCCAACTAACGACTTTCGACCGCCAACGCCCGATCACGCAAAGGTTGTCAACTGCATCACTGGTGGTTCCGACTTATGAGGTCTGACGTATTCCGCAGCCAAACGTCACGCCAGTTAAGCGCCTGACAATCGACCTGTTCCTCATTCATCAAGACCCAAAAGAGACCTAGAGCTAGAAGCCATGAAGATTTCATTCGACCAAGACGACCTCGGCGATTCGTGTCGCAAGCCTCACGATGGGTTGATCATTCAACTTACGATTGGTAATTGTTTAACCCGACGAGTCTTGGTCGACGGAGGCAGTTCAGCAAACGTCATCTTCCTTGATACCATCAAGGCCATGGGAATCAATCGCTTGGAAATCACCCGATGCTCGTCAACCTTGGTCGGTTTCAATGGAGACGCGACGAGCACCTTTGGAGAGATCACCTTGCCTGTCTATGCCGGAGGAGTCAACAAGCAGACCAAGTTCAACGTCATCGAATGTGCATCGGCCTATATCATCATCTTAGGTCAACCATGGATTCATGACATGAAAGTTGTTCCTTCGACGTATCATCAGACCATGAAGTTCCCTACGCCGTGGGGAATCCAGGAGATCAAAAGCGAGCCAAAAGTCGCCCGCGACTACTATAAGACCACCCTGAAGCCGCAGAAGCAGGCCATCTGACAATTACAGGTCCAGGATGCTCCTGGGACAGCCGACGACTATCGCCTGAAGGAAGTCGTCCTGGGCCAGAGCAAGCCTGACCAGAAAGTCTTTATAAGTTTGTCCCTCGATCCCTGCCTTAAAGACAAACTGATATCTTTTTTACAGAAACATGCCGACTGCTTTGCCTGGTCGCACGAAGACATGGTCGGCATAGACCCCAGTGTGATTTCTCACAAGCTCAATGTCGACCCGTCGTTTAAACCTATCAAACAAAAGTGCCGGAAATTTGCTCCTGGAAGGAATAAGGTGATAAATGATGAGGTCGACAACCTCCTGAAGACAGGGAAGATTCGAGAAGTAAAATACCCCGACTGGCTTGCTAATGTCATGGTCGTAGCAAAGAAAAATGGCAAGTGGAGGGTCTGTATTGACTTCACAGATCTCAACAAGGCTTGTCCAAAGGATCCTTTTCCATTGCCACATATCGATGCCATGGTCGACGCGACTGCAGGACATGAACTATTGACGTTAATGGATGCTTATTCTGGATACAATCAGATCCTGATGCATGTCGAGGACCAAGAAAAGACTGCATTCATGACAGATCGAGGTATTTACTGTTATAAGGTTATGCCTTTTGGACTAAAAAATGCAGGTTCCACCTACCAGCGTCTGGTGAATAAGATGTTCAAGGGTCATCTTGGGGACACAATGGAAGTGTATATCGACGACATATTGGTCAAGTCAAAGCAAGCAATCGACCATGTCGATCATTTGAGGCAGTCGTTCGACATTCTCCGGAAGTATAGCATGAAACTTAACCCGACGAAGTGTTCCTTTGGTGTCAGTGCCGGAAAATTCTTGGGTTACATGGTCACTCGTCGAGGAATCGAGGCCAACCCCGACCAGATCAAAGCCATCATCGAGATCAAGTCTCCGAGAAATTTCAAAGAAGTTCAAAGGCTCACTGGTCGGGTGGCAGCTCTAAAGAGGTTTATCTTTCGATCCTCAGATAAGTGCCATCTATTTTACAATGTCCTCGGGAAAAATAGAGGTTTCGTCTGGACCGACGATCATGAACAAGCATTGCAAAAACTTAAGGAGTACATGACGTCGCCTCCTTTGTTGTCAAAACCTCACGATCATGAGGTCTTGCAGCTATATTTGGCTGTCAGTCCTAATGCAGTAAGTGTCGCCCTGACACGAGAAGATGAAAAGCAGCAACTGCTGATCTATTATGTAAGTAAATCGCTCTTGGACGCAGAAACCAGGTATTCCTCTATGGAAAATTTGCTTTTGTCGCTAGTCACAGCTGCTAAAAAATTGCGACACTACTTTGAATCGCATCCTATTACTGTCGTGACTAACTTTCCTCTTAAGACTGTCTTGAGGAAACCTGAGTTGACAGGTCTCTTAACAAAATGGAGCATATATCTCAGCAGTTACGACATCGATTTCAAGCCCAGGACCGCGATCAAATCGCAAACCTTGGCGGATTTCGTTGCTGATTTCAGCCCTGAATTTGAGAAAAAATCAGAGATCGAAGTATCAACTATGGAGACTCACGACGACGTGCCTTGGACTCTGTATGTCGACAGTTCATCCAACACTAGAGGTTCAAGGCTAGGCGTCGCCTTAAAGTCGCCACAGGGGGGCAAGATGGTATATTCAGTCCGGTGCGACTTCAAAACCACCAACAACGATGCTGAGTATGAAGCCCTGATCGTGGGAGTGAATATGGCCCACAACTCGGGGGCAACCGCGCTACATGTCAAAAGCGATTCTCTCCTGGTCGTGAACCAGATCAATGGAGAATTCGCAGCTGATAAGGCTAGGTATCACCCCACCTAAATCTAACTGCAAGTGTACGGTGTCGAAATCAAGTAATAACGTACGGTAAGTACGAGTATCGAATCCACGGGAACTAGGAACTAAGTATCACAATTACTACAAGCTCTATTAACTGAACGATCGAAATTTGAGAGGTTGGTTTATAAACTAATTGATTGCAAATAAAGTAAATCAACACAATCGGACAGGAAACAGCTTTGGAAATTCAGATAGAGAAACTAGTTGAGGGTTGGAAATCCTTAGGTTTTCGCATACAAACATTTAACTCAAAACAAATATCAGTTACTCCCGTTAATGAATACCCAATCTTGATCTCACCACTGTTCTTTCTCAAGCTACAACGATGTTTATTTGTAAAGCATGGTTCCTTCTCAAGCAACCATGATTTTTATCTTGAAAACACAAGTTAAATCTCTCGATCTCAACCTATGTAGTTCAAAACACATTAAGAACAAGATTGTAATGGGACTAAGGTTTACTAGGTATATCTCTATCCTTTCTTACCTTAGGCATGCAATTTCTAGTTCTAAATAACAATCAATTCTCTTGAACTTAATTGCTAAAAACAAAACAATTGTAAATTGGCCAAATTCACAAAGGCATTAAAAACGAAATCACATACTTCATTAATTAAGGAAAACTGATAAATGTCATCGAATCATCTGTCTATATGTTCAATCCTAATTCAATCCAACCCCCAACATCTAAAGATTAGTTCATGATGTTGGGGGATTCAAACACAAGAGAAAGAGAAACGAAAACGTATGTAAACATAATCACTGTGATCGTGGTGAATGTGAAAGATGTAGTGATGAACTCCCTTCTTCCGTGGTGGAATCTACTTCGCGTCGTGAACAAGCTCTCGATTGATTCTCTCTCGTCACTCCAAAAGGTGTCACTTGGCTCTGAAAATCGCCCCTGGAACTGCTCTGGCCGTCGTGTGAAAGTTGCGTATCGAATGAATGACCTAAATCCCGAAATTAACAGCTTAAAATCGACAAACAGTGGGTTACGCGACCTACTACGCGACTTGCAAGTCGCGTGGCAAGTCGCGCGTATGCTTTTTGCTGCGTGGGTGGATTTCTGGTTCGCGGATCGGGTCTTGGTTCGGTTGCGGGTCTTGGGCTTGACTTTTGGGCTTCCGTTAGGCTTCGTTTGGACTCGTTTTGGGCTCTTTTTAGCTTCTTTTCTCGATGATTGCCGCCTTTTAGATAACCTGCATAAATCACTCGATAAACCGTAAAATACCCGCCTTTTTACTTGAATACAAGCCAATCTCATTGGTTTGAGAACTGAAAATAACGCCAAAAAGTGGCGTTATCAACAACCCCAAACCGAGCGTTGCTTGTCCCCAAGCAAATTAGCGATAAAAATAGAATAAAAGCACACAGTGAAATAATAATGACTGCACAATTCCCAATCGGTACCAAGTGATGCATCGGTGATTTCCCATACCCGTGAATATCTATCTCACTCTCGCCTTATCTCTATTTTGTTTGATCTATGACTTTCCATTGTGAGTTGAACTCGTGACAGTTCCGATCACATTAGGGTTAGACTAGGTCCAAACATACTAGGGAAAACATTTCGCCTCGACCCTACCTCACGGGATACTCTCGTTTCGCTCGAACCTAGGTTATCTCTCGTGTTGTCATGTTTAAGGAGGTTATGTACAAGAATACGCAATAATTACATGACAACTCTACAGAAAGACGCACAAATGTCCAAAAAGGTGATCTCAGAGGGAATCAAGTAGCACGACAGGGAATATCGGTAAAGGTGGTCATAGACTCTAATCACGTTTTCCAAAAGATCATTCAGGTCTTTATAAGGGTTGTAACGGGGCTCGGGTTATGGCTAAGAAATGAATGGTAGAAAGGATCAAAAATCCTCGGCGTGTCATTCATTCGCAATTCTGAACTCTTGTTGCTTCACACTCACTCACTTGGCCCTTTTCGTCACTATTGGAGTCGCGTTGACTCTCTTATTTGACTACTGCTCTAACTACTATCTAAATAACTGTATTTATTTCCTTTTTGTATTTTTTTTTGTATTATTTTTTTTTCTTTAAGTTGGGACTTCATTGGTCCTCTTTTTTTATTTGGGGCATCATTGGCCCTCTTTTCTATTTCTTGGGTTACATTGACCCATTTTATTCTCATGACTGGCCTGTTCTCTTCTCTTCTGCTCTATCTCTCGTAGTTCATTACCGCCTCTAATTGACACACTTTCGGATAAGGGTTGGCTAAGGCTTTTGGCTAAAGGTTTAATGGTGGTTTTAGAAAGAATTAAGGTGCGTGTTTGGCTGCAAAGGGGGTTATGGATACACACAGAAGGGTAAAAGGTAACGATAGCTAAAACGGGTTAAAACAAAACACACAATGCCTGGAATCATATCTTAAGGTCCACACGATATGTTCTACTCTACCCTTACCCAATATCCCGATGTTCGTCTTTGCTACTCAATGCAATAATGTAGCGAGATCATTCTACATTCACGACAAGGAATTCGAAAGAGTGTATAAGAATTAAGTGTATGAATCCCTCGAAATGAAAAACGTCTTTTAGGCTCAAAACTCACTATCGGGTGGTCTCCACTAATGTCCCTAGTCATGTCCTTTCCCGGTCTTTCCCTAACGGTCACGTCACTATCACAAGATTCTTCCCATAATGGTCGGTCTCAATCATTCAAAACAAAAATTTTAGCTACTATGATCTAGACACTCAGAAGTGCAGGAAATCTACGTGCATAACTTGGGCCCGATTGGGCAACCCCAAACCTTACCCACACATTGTCCCCAATGTGCAAGTAAAGTCGTAGGTGATGCGACTCGAATCATTGTGCAGTTATTATAGGTATAAAAAGGAGGGGCAAGGCATTACATAGCAAGCAAAAGAAAACCCAAAATTTCTAAAATGGGCACCCCAAACCTAGGCCGTGGCCTAGGTTTTCCAAATAAAAGCCAACCCCAAACCTCGGTGAAACCGAGGTTTGCACAGGGTAAAAAAGTTGAGTGTGTAGATGATGAAAAATGAGGCACCCCAAACCTAAGTGAAACTTAGGTTTGTGGCATCTCGCTTAACTAATAAAGACCATACATCATACACCACTCGTTAAACAAACAAAGTTGAGAGCGTACCTGTTTTCCCGGACGCATAGGATCCTCTTAAAGATTGGAACGCCCAGTTGGAAGACATCGGGGATGGCGGGGAAGGGCACTATGCAAAAACAAACTAAACAAGCAAAAGAGAGTGAAAGAAAACGAAGAATGAAACACACAACGCAAAAAAATTGAAAACCAAACAGAAGGCCCCGCGACATGGCACGCGGCTTGTAAGCCGCGACACAAGTCGCGTAAGCCTCTGTTTCACTTTTTCATTTTTCGATTTTTCACATTTTTTTTTTGAATTAAAACACACTCAAAACTGGAAATAGAAGAAAACGCAAACCTTGGTGGGTTGCCTCCCACCCAGCGCCGTAGTTAAAGTCGTGGCACGACTGTGTGGCTCTCAGCTTGGCTCGGTGTCCGCAGAATTGGATCGCCCACACTTGCGATTCTTCGCGGATTCTTCTATTCGTCCTCGCACCTTCTCGCACATTTTGAAATTTACCTTTTCGCCACCGACTCTAAATGTTATCTCTCCTTCATCCATATCTATCAACGCTCGGCCCGTGGCTAAAAATGATCTTCCCAAAATAAGTGGGACTTCTTCATCTTCATCGATATCCAGCACCACAAAGTCCACCGGGAAGTAGAACTTTCCGACCTTGATCAGCACATCCTCCACTACTCCGTACGGGTACACGATTGATCTATGTTGGGCTCACTTCCCCCAATCCGAGTTTCCTGAAAATAGAGAGAGGAATTAAGTTAATACTCGCCCCTAAATCACATAATACTTTATTAAAAGAAAACTTCCCAATTTGAATAGGGATAGAAAAACTCCCTGGATCTTTAAGCTTCGGGGGAAGCTTGTTCCGAATGATCGCGCTGCACTCCTCAGTAAGTGCAACTGTAGACTGGTGGTCGATTGCCCTCTTCTTGGATAAGGTCTCTTTCATGAACTTCATGTAAGAGGGCATTTGTGCTAAGGCGTCTGCAAAAGGGATGTTAATAGTTAGTTTTTTAAATACATCAATAAATTTCGAAAAATTAACATCATCCTTATTTGCTTTCAGTCTATTCGGGTATGGCACTCTCGGAATTTCCGGCTTGACCGGTGGTTGCTTTAGCTTTTTCTCTTCACACTGCTTGCTCTCTTCACCCTCCGAGTTCTCTTTTATTGCACACTCTTTATCAACTTCTAGTTCAGTCACTTTAATGCTCTCGATCTCTTTCTCTTTCGGACCGGTCTCCCTTGATGACGACTCTCGTAATGGCTCTCCATTCAGCTCCTTGCCATTTCTCAGATAAATGGCATTGCATGTTTCCCGGTTAGTCCTTTCGGTTTGACTGGGAAAGGTTCCGGGAGGTCGGTTTTGTAGAGCTTCACTAATCTGCCCCACTTGCCTCCCGAGAATCTTAATTGAAGCCGTATTCTGATCGGTTGCAGCTTTGACTGTACTCACCGTGCTCGCTAATCCCTCAACCGTGCTTTACATCTTCGTCATGAACTTCATCATCATGTCCTCAAGTCCCGACTTCTTCTCTCCGGATGGTCCTTCGTTCCTTTGGTTGAAACCTGGAGGGCGGTAAGCATTGTTAGTATGAAAAGAATTAAAAGAGTTAGACGAATTACCTGGTTGTTGTTGAGGTTGACCCCATGAAAGATTAGGGTGCTTTTTCCACCCTTCATTATAGGTGTTCGAGAAAGGATCGTTCCTCGACTGGTTCCGGTTTTACACAAACTGAACCTGATCAGGTTCTCCCGGATTACCTCTATTCAGATGATTCGTGATAAAGGCTATTTGAGCTTTCAGTTCATTCAGCTCACTACTTTCCTGCACACTTGCTACTCTTCTAACATCGGATCGTGGAGTAGTAAAACTATGTTCAGCCAGATTCTCGATCAGCTCACACGCTTCCTCATAAGACTTATCCATTAATGTTCCACCCGCCGCAGCTGTGATGTCGTTCTTAAATTGCGGGTGGAGTCCACTGTAGAAGGTTTGGATGATGACCCAACCTTGCAAGCCATGATGAGGACATTTCTTGATCATTTCCTTGTAACGTTCCCAAGCCTCGTACAACGTTTCTTGGTCCCATTGCGCGAAGTGGGTGATCTCTGCCATTAGTTGGGCAGTTCTGCTCGGAGGAAAGAACTTTTGGAGGAAAGCAGCTTTCAAGTCTACCCAAGTTGTGATAAGATCTGATGGTAGACCCTCTATCCAGATTTCAGCTCTACCCTTTAGGGAAAAACTGAAAAGTCTTAGCTTGATTGCGTTCTCTTCCATCCCGTTGATCTTGAACGTATTGCAGATCCGTTCAAATGCCCGTAGATGCGCGTGGGGATCTTCAGTCGGTGCTCCCCCGAACTGGTTCTGTTGTACCATGACGATGGTACTCGGCTTGATCTCAAAGTAATTAGCCGCGGTGGTTGGTGCTTGAATGCCTATGCGTGCCGCTGCCACATTCGGGTCGGCAAACGACCGCATAGGACGTCTCGCTTCGTCGCCCATTTCTGTCTTGATCTGTTCTTTAGCCTTTGCTTCTTTGCGAAGACGACGGGCGGTTCTTTCGATCTCCGGATCGAATTCTTCAATCTCTTTCCCTCGGGTCGTCCTTGGCATAAACCAAGTGGTACCTGAAAAGAAAGAAAGCAAAGTCAGTAATCCAAAAACTGAAAGTGATGGAATAAAGCAATTAATAAAAAAAATGCTCAATCTAATAGAGCTTATAGATGGTAGTGCTATCAGTTACAACTAGTTCCCCGACAACGGCGCCAAAAACTTGATAAGGCTAGGTATCACCCCACCTAAATCTAACCGCAAGTGTACGGTGTCGAAATCAAGTAATAACGTACGGTGAGTACGAGTATCAAATCCACGGGAACTAGGAACTAAGTATCACAATTACTACAAGCTCTATTAACTGAACGATCGAAATTTGAGAGGTTGGTTTATAAACTAATTGATTGCAAATAAAGTAAATCAACACAATCGGACAGGAAACAACTTTGGAAATTCAGATAGAGAAACTAGTTGAGGGTTGGAAATCCTTAGGTTTTCGCATACAAACATTTAACTCAAAACAAATATCAGTTACTCCCGTTAATGAATACCCAATCTTGATTTCACCACTTTTCTTTCTCAAGCTACAACGATGTTTATTTGTAAAGCATGGTTCCTTCTCAAGCAACCATGATTTTTATCTTGAAAACACAAGTTAAATCTCTCGATCTCAACCTATGTAGTTCAAAACACATTAAGCACAAGATTGTAATGGGACTAAGGTTTACTAGGTATATCTCTATCCTTTCTTACCTTAGGCATGCAATTTCTAGTTCTAAATAACAATCAATTCTCTCGAACTTAATTGCTAATAACAAAACAATTGTAAATTGGCCAAATTCACAAAGGCATTAAAAACGAAATCACATACTTCATTAATTAAGGAAAACTGATAAATGTCATCGAATCATCTGTCTATATGTTCAATCCTAATTCAATCCAACCCCCAACATCTAAAGATTAGTTCATGATGTTGGGGGATTTAAACACAAGAGAAAGAGAAACGAAAACGTATGTAAACACAATCACTATGATCGTGGTGAATGTGAAAGATATAGTGATGAACTCCCTTCTTCCGTGGTGGAATCTACTTCGCGTCATGAACGAGCACTCGATTGATTCTCTCTCGTCACTCCAAAAGGTGTCACTTGGCTCTGAAAATCGCCCCTGGAACTGCTCTGGCCGTCGTGTGAAAGTTGCGTATCGAATGAATGACCTAAATCCCGAAATTAACAGCTTAAAATCGACAAACAGTGGGTTACGCGACCTACCATATGACTTGCAAGTCGCGTGGCAAGTCGCGCGTATGCTTTTTGCTGCGTGGGTCGATTTCTGGTTCGCGGATCGGGTCCTGGTTCGGTTGCGGGTCTTGGGCTTGACTTTTGGGCTTCTGTTAGGCTTCGTTTGGACTCGTTTTGGGCTCTTTTTAGCTTCTTTTCTCGATGATTGCCGCCTTTTAGATAACCTGCATAAATCACTCGATAAACCGTAAAATACCCGCCTTTTTACTTGAATACAAGCCAATCTCATTGGTTTGAGAACTGAAAATAACGCCAAAAAGTGGCGTTATCAGCAGCCAAAGACTCAAAGATGACAGCGTACCTAAAGGTAGCAAAAGGAAAGTCCGAAAAGTTTAAATCTTTTTCTATTGAACAAATTCCAAGGGACCAGAACACTCAAGCCAATGCTTTAGCAAACCTTGGGTCTGCATTGGTCGAACCAATATTCAGCAACATTCCTATGATTCATCTGGCGACGTCGTCCATCGAAAATAACGACGTCGGCCAGATCGAAGACCAAGAAGATGATTGGTCATGCGACATCCGAAATTTCCTTATGCACGACCAACTCCCCGAAGACAAGATGGAAGCTCGGAAGATCATATTCAAAGCATCCAGGTATGTTGTGATCGGAGATATGCTCTATCGACGATCATCGACAGGCTTAAACCTAAGATGTGTCACCAGCAACAGTGAAGTTCAGAAGATCCTTCAAGAGATGCATGATGGAGAGTGTGGCAATCACTCAGGAGGTCGCAGCTTGGCTAATCGTATCTCTCGACAAGGATATTTTTGGCCAACACTGCGACAAGACGCCATCAGGTATGTCCAGAACTGTGATCCCTGTCAACGACATTCAGGTACGTCCTATAAACCTTCTGAACCTTTACACTCGACACTTATCACATGGCCCTTCATGAGGTGGGGAATGGATATTGTTTGCAAGCTACCAACTGCCCCAGGGCAAAAGGTATTTCTCCTTGTACTTACGGATTATTTTTCTAAGTAGGTAGATACGGCTGCTTTCTCCCAAGTTCGGGACAAGGAATACGTCTCTTTTATCCAGACTAACATCATATGCAGGTTTGGGATTCCATCCGAAATTGTCTGCGACAATGGATCCCAGTTCATAAGCAACAAGACTCGACAGTTCTGTGAAGACCGCAACATCAAGCTTACGACCTCGACTCCCAGGTATCCCTAGGCAAATGGACTTGCAGAGTCGAGCAATAAGACCATTATTGCCTCGATCAAGAAAAGGTTAAAAGCTGCAAAGGGAAAGTGGGTCGAAGAACTCCCTTCGGTCCTGTGGGCAAATTGCACGACGCCTCGCACGTCGACAGGACAAACCCCTTTCTATTTAGTCTATGGTTGTGAAGCAGTCTTGCCGGTCGAGGTCCAGCTCCCAACCTCGAGACATACTTCCGTCGACCACAACCTGGTTGATTTAAGTTATGACCTTGACGCCCTTGAAGAGCTTAGAGAATCAGCATTGATTAGAATGGCATCGCAGAAGCAAGCGGTTGAGCGACATTTCAACCAGAATGTCAAAGCTAAAGTCTTTCAAGAAGGTGACTATGTCCTACGTCGAGTGTTTCAAAGAACTCAGGAGCTCAATGCAGGTAAGCTTTCCATTAAGTGGGAAGGTCCTTATCGTATATCCGAAGTCGTGGGTAAAGGTGCCTATCGGCTCCAAACCCTCGACAATCAAGATGTCCCACGTAGCTGGAATGCAACACATCTAAAAAGGTATTTCTTCTAAACCCTTTCTCATACGATTTTTATTCATCACGACTATTACTGACTTAAGCATCGGAGGGTCGTTGGTTAGCCAACGACCAACCTCTGACATTGTTTTATCGCAGAGTCGTACGACACAAGTTATCAGGTCTATCATACGACTTCAATACACGTTCGCCGGATCACATGACATAAGTAATCGGGTCTATTATATGACTTGATTATCTTATCGCATGGACGCATGATTCAGATTCACCGCACGACTTAATTGTGCGATCGACCCACGATCTAAGTGTTTTAACATAGAAAAATTTCATGTTCTGAATGTATGCTTTGATCGCATGTACCTATGTTTGCCTACACGATTTAAAAATATCAAAGTCTTACGATTTATGTTTTAATCGTTGTATTTCAATAAATACCTTTGTCGCAAGTGCCTATGTTTGTGATATATACGACTTATGTTTATTCTCGTGTGATCAATATTGTGCTCGATGTTTGTTTATTGATTGACAATAAAGTAATGCACAAATTCAAAGGAAATATAAATTTCATTTCGTCAAACGGTCAGTTACATCCAAATGGCTCGACCACCAACGGTCGAGCGGTAAAGAGAAAAACAAAAGATGAAAATTGCTAAGGCTTGGGAGGATCGACAACTGCGTCCTTTAGAGCCTGCGTCTACCTCCTCCTCGTCGGCTTCCTTCTCATCATCCGAATCGAGGTCCCTATCAGCCCCGACGTTCTCCAGATAGAAGGCCAACTCGTCCGATGCTGAGGCAAGGGGATTCTTCCCGAGCAGATGTTGTCTCATGATCGCGCCCTGGCAGTCAGACGAGCCAAGGCAAAGACGGACTCCGCCTCGTCCTTGAGGTCCTTCACCTCTTTTTCCAGGCTCACCACCTTAGACTTGGATTCCTCGACTTCTTTTTCCTTCACAGCCAAGGACTCCTTAGTCTTGTCCAGCTCCTCCCTTTGGTCGGCGATCAAGGATAGGGACTGCTTCAGGAGGTGGTTTGCCTCATCCTTCGCATGTCCAATGGCCTCCAACGCGCTCAGGGCATCGTCGAGCCGCACGGACATCCCCTCGGCACGTGCCAAAGCGGACCTCCTCCTCTCCAAGGCCGTGTTCTCCCTTACAAGAGCAGAAGACACTAAACCTTCAATCTTCGCCATTTTGGCGTGCAGAGCCAAAGAAGACTGGAACGTCTGAAAACATAAGAACATGTTAGCAAACACTTGATAAAGTTTAAACGACGAAAGGTAAACAAGTCTTAAAAGAAAGACTCACCAGGAACGCCAGTCCGGCAACATGTGATCCCGTCTCCTCGACGGAGACCCCTTGGAAACGCTCCTTGAAAGACGGGAGCTGGTACTTCCCCAGATGGGGGAAAAGTTTCATCCCGTCTAGGACGGTGTCGACCATAAAGTCTGACGGCAACGTAAAGTTGACCGTCGTGACCTCAGCTTCTCCGGTCGCACGACCCTTGCCCTTGTCGGCCGACGAAGGGGTCGATGCTGCAGACGGAAGTACCACCGATTTCGCCGGAGGCGCAGAACTAACAGGAGTCGGGTCGATCGCATCAGAAGACGTCCTCGTCTTCTCAACGAATGCGATCGACACCTTCGCCTTCTCAGGCGTGACGACTCCAGATGAGCCGCCCGTCTTCAAAGACGGTTCCCTTGGGATTGACATCCTTGTCCTCTTCAGGACCCCCGACCCAGTTGTTGGGGCCTCTTTTCTCTTCTCTCTCGCCTTGAGAGCCATTTCAGCTTGGGCCGCCTTCTTGCCCATCGCCGACGACGCTTTCGGCTGGGATTCCCCTGTAAGGCAAACAAAGAAGAACGATTAAGCGATCGAAGTAATGAAAAAGTCGAGCAGAGTAGGGTACACTTACCAGTCATCTCTACTTCTTCCGCTTTCTCTTCTTCCTCCTCTTCCTCTTCTTCCTCCTCTGTTGTCTCTTCCTCTTCTTCTCCCTCTTGACTCCCTTGCTGATTCACACCCAGGAAGACCAAATCGTCGTCCTCATCTATCAGATGCCGTGTGACGAACGATCGATCGTCAGTATTGATCTATAGGAACTTCTCGATCTTGGCCTTAGAGTCGTCGTTGGGCTTCACCTAGTCGAGGTTGATGTCTGAAGAAACATAAGGGAGAAGATTAGTCGAAAAACAAATAAATAAATACAATAAAAATGATCGACCAAAGCTGGAAACTCACCCGCCATGTTCCAACCGGACCTGATCCAGTCACTATCGGGGTCCAGCGTCGCTACCCGCACGACTACGTACCTGGTCTTCCATTTGCGGTCATTGACCGTGGTTTTCAGAACCAAGGTACGATCGCCCTTGTGTTTCGAAAACAGGCTGTAGCGACGGTATGTATCCTTCTTGATCCGATAAGCCGTCAGCAGGTCCTTCACGTCCATCGGCGACTCCCAACTCGAGGTAAGTCGCTCGATGACCTGGATAACACGCCAGAACTGAGGCATTAGCTGCCCCAACGAGAGGTCGAACTCACACATAAAGGATTTGGCTAGAGGCGAGTAGGGCCATTGGAATCCTATCTTAAATGGGTACTCGTATATCACGACGTACCCTTCAGGACACATCTTCGGTCGAATCTGACCGGCCTTGCTCACTGTAATCCCCGCAGGGATTTTTGCTAAACTCCTAAAGTCATCGAGATCATCTTGATCTCGAATGGTACTTCTAGGTTCTGTCGACATTGCTAATCCTGTTAACCAAGTTTGTCGGTCGAAAAAACCCCAAATATCCCAGTTTTTCTTAGGTTTCCTCGCAATTGACTTACGACGCATACAAAGAATAAGGAGTCGTACCTTATATAGGCGCTCTAAAAACTCTAACACGGCTAAAAAAATTTGCAGGTTTGGAAGTGATTCGCTGAAGAATGGCAAGGAATCGGGAAGAAATCTCACTCTAAAACACTCTGAAAGCGTAAAATGGAAAAGATCCATCGCGGGTCTCTATTTATGTAAACGATCGTGTCAGGTCGAGTCACTCGATGGACGACACATGGCTTCTCCTTTCCGAAAGACTCGACAGATCGTCGACACCTGGCGTTTACAGCTGTTTAGCACGATCGTCGACACATGACGTCACGATCTTATCCCCTTTCGACTTCCCCTTTAATTGGAATCAAACCGATTCAGTTCCCAAACCAATGACTTTCGACATGTGTCATGACCCTAGATGTCTGACTGACAAAAATTTAAAATTTGAATTTGCCACTCTATTTTTAAATTTCGGGGGAAAACTGTTTGGGTAAAATTTTCATTAGTATCGACCACGACCAAAAAAGGGTAAATATTTATTACACTTTTCCATAATGAGGTAAAATCATAAGTACGTTATCATCTGACCAAAGTCAAAATCGAAAGTTACCCACGACACTCGACCGTCGTAAGGAACCTCACGACCTCGACCGACTAACATATGATATTACTGTTACATTTTTACTGTTTAATGCAGGGTCAACACTATTAATGACCAACGGCTATAACCGACGAAGATCATTATGAGCAATAACCTCAGCGACAGTTACCACCGTAACCTGCAACCCTTATGGAGACATTTAAAGCTACAAAGACTATAAATACACGGTTTTCATCATCATTTGCGGACAACTGAACTCTCAAGAACACTCACTGCAAGAACGAAGAAACATTCTCTCTCAAAGCGGACGACGCACGACGCTTAGTCCTTACACACGACACACTCGTTTTCACACACGATACAATTGTTTAACTTTACATTTAAAGTCTTTCTTTCATTTGTATTGTAACCATTGTACTCTTGACATCTGAAACATAAGGATATCGCCCCTGTTTGGCGACCATAGTGCAACAACGACACCATCACAGTCGTCCGCGGGTTTTTTCCTCGTTGAGGTTTTTCCCGCGTCACCAAATTCCTTGCGTCTTATTTACATTATTTGTCTTTATCGCATTGCTTTGTCGAACGATTCCTACCTTTAGTTGTTAAGCTCCACAATCAACCTTAAGTTATCCTTCTGGACGATTTTTGGCATAAACATTTATGTCTATAAATATCACAGTATTCATTGTAAGAATGGAAAATATTTTGGTATTATGTCCTTAGTTTTAGGATGGTCCATTCTTGTCTTGGCTAAGGATCGGGGTATACAAAAGTTATGGGTATTCGAAAGGGCATATTATGATGGTGGTGTTGCTTCTTGTACTACAGAAGTTAACAGTTGCAATTTGGTTGATTGCTTCGTTTTGCCTTTTACTCGAAGGAGAATGTATCTATGTGTATTTTGCAATACACAGATCACTATGTAATGACCATGGTGTCCCACGTGGTCATGCTGAAACATATATGTATCATTGTCCCAAAGTTCATTATTGGGTTCTAGTTTTGTTAGTGGTAACAAAATATGATTCAATGACCCAGATAATCCACTAGTTTGACATATTAGCTTCTCTAATATATGTTTCCTTTCATATTCATTAGAGCTTATGTACATATACCCATTTCCATTCTCATAATATGATTTTCATGTAAAACAAGTATATTACCAAGGTTTGATGCATATAGTGCTTTAATGACCGATCTTGTGTCATAAGCAACAAGTGACAGCCCATCTTCTAAGTGTTTGGTTAGAGATAGTAAATATAGTTAATTCAATGAATAATAATCTATTTCTTAGGATTGTATGAGATGTCACAAAACAATCAAGTTCTCCTCGATACATTCCTACATGGAACGAAGAACATTGAGAGTTTTGCATTTGTTTTTATATTTCTTTATATATAATGGTTAGAATTTTGAGTGTATATATGCAAATACAATTAATCTTGATAGTTAAAATACATTAAAATAAACTTATACTCGATCAATCTTAGATATGATATGGTTCATTTTTTTTACTTGTTCCATTTTCTATTTAGATTTCTTTCCCAACTCTTGCCATGACCTTGACCCTTTTCCAAAACCTTATAGTGGACATATGTATGTGATCAATATGTTTAACTCGTTGTTCTTTAAAGTTCTTTCCACCTCCAACGCTTTTCTTATTGACCTCAAGAATTTTCTTTATCCAGGCATGTCTAGCATTTTTATTAAATAACGTGTTATATCTCGTAGCCAGTTGCATTAAGTTAACGAGTTTGTTAAAGGTTATGTTGCAGCTTATATTGTTTCATTAGTATGATTGCTGATATGGGAAAGTTGGAAAAGAAGTTATGAATCACGTCATCTTCTGTGAGTTCTTTGCCACAAAGATTGAGACGTATTTGAGACACGACATTTCTTTGTTGAAATTAGTTACCTTCTTGTAATCGAGTAGATGAGTTTCATTCCACTGTATGATTACTTTGAAGTATTGGTGATGAATATTCCCGAATTTCCTTTATAGGACGTTTCGTGGTTCTTCGGGGTTTATAGTTAATGGTATTCCTTCCGAAGGCTGTGATTCATGTGTCGTCTCAAAAATTTCAAGGTATTTACTTGTACATTAACAACCAATTTTTAGGGTCAATAAGGTTGGATGAGTTTTACATATTTGCTTATGGTTTTCCGAACCTATCTTATGGTTCTAAGTCCTTCTGAGTCCAGGTTGTCTTAATAATTGAGAGTATAGGATTTGCTAAAACAATGAATTATGGTTTATATTATTGTATGAAATTTCATTACCTTAACAAAACTAGATTTTTGCATGTTTGTAGATTTTTGTTGATAAAACATCATCAATATTTTAATTTTCAAAAATAAATCGCTCAATCAATTGGGTTTCCAGGTGGTAGGGGAATCACAAGGATTATTTAAGTCCCTACAAACCTTAGGGCTATTTACACCCGTTTGACAAAATTCTTTCGATATCTTGTGATTTATTTAATTTGAAAATAACATTGTTAATTATAGAGCTTTTGACATGAGGCCAAAATGAGTATGAGTTTGGCATATGAAGCCAACTTCAATATTTTAATACCTTAATAGCTTTTGAGAGATTTTGTCACGAGACAAATAAATATTGGTTTTGACATAAAGTCAAAATCAAACTTTTAACATTTTAATAGTATTTTGAATCTTTTGGTAAAAGACCAAAAATTATGGGGGTTGGAAGTGTGACTTCTGACACGAGGTTTTGACACCTCGTGGATCTAAACCGCAAGTGTACGGGTCGAAGTCAAGTAATAGTACTTTAGAAGTACGAGTATCGAATCACAGGGAACTAGGAACTAAGTATCACAATTACTATAATCGCTATTAACTGAACTATCGAATTTAGGAGATGGGTTTTAAACTAATTAATTGCAGCAAATAAAATAAACCAAACACAAGACAACTAGTAAGCAGCTTTGGAATTCAGATGGAGAAAACAGTTGAGGGTTGGATATCCTTAGGTTTTCACATATGAACATCAGACTAAAACAAATACCAGTTAATTCCGTTGATGAATACTCAACCTTGATCTAACCATTTCTCTCTCTCAAGTAACAACAGTTATATTTGTAAAACATGGTGCTTTCTCAAGCTACCATGAAGTTTATCTCGAAAAGCACAAGATTAATCTCTCGATCTCACCCTATGTAATTCAAAACACATTAAGCGCAGGTTATTATGAGACTAAGGCTTACTCGGTATATCTCTATCCTTTCTTACCTTAGACATGTAATTCCTAATTCTAGATCTCAATTAATTCTCTCGAACATAAATGAAAACAATAAAACAATTGTAAGTTAGCTACGCTCACAAAAGCATTAAGAACAAAATCACATGCATTCATTAAATCAGAAAACTGATAAAAGTCATTCGTCATCCATCTATATGTTCAATCCTAATTCAATCCAACCCCCAACATCTTAAAGTTAGTTCATGATGTTGGGGGATTCAAACATAAAAGAAAGAGAGACGAAAGTGTAAGCAAACATGGTAAACGTGATCGTGGTGACTGTGTAAGATGAATTGATGAACTCCCTTTTCCCGTGATTGAATCTACTTCACGTCTTGAACGTTCCTTCGATTGATCCTCGATCTTTGCTTCAAACGGTGTCACTTGGCTTTGAAAATCGCCCCCGGGACTGCTCTGGACGTCGTCTGTAATCTGGATACCGAAAACAATGACCTAAAATCGGATTTAAAGCTGAAAGTCGCGAAACAGAGGCTTACGCGACCTGCCACGCGACTTGCAAGTCGCGTGGTAAGTCGTGCGTGTCTTAAATGCTGCTTGGGTCGATTTCTGGTTCGCGGGTCGGGTCCTGGTTCGGTCGCGGGTCTTGGGCTTGGCTTTTTAGGCTCCCGTTAGGCTTCGTTTGGAATCGTTTTGGGCTCTTTTTAGCTTCTTTTCTCATGGAATGCCGCCTTTTGGATAACCTGTGTAAATCACTAGATAACCCGTAAAATACACGCCTTTTTACTTGAATACAAGCCAATCTCATTGGTTTGAGAACCGGAAATAACGCCAAAAAGTGGCGTTATCAACAACCCCAAACCGAGCGTTGCTTGTCCCCAAGCAAATTAGCGATAAAACAGAATTAAAGCACATATCAGTGAAAATATAATAACTGCACAATTTCCAATCGGTACCAAGTGATGCATCGGTGATTTCCCATACCCGTGAATATCTATCTTACTCTCGCCTAATTCTCATTTCGTTTGACCTATGACCTTCCATTGGGAGTTGAACTCGTGACTGTTCCGATCACATCAGGGTTAGACTAAGTCTGAACATACTAGGGAAAACATTTCGCCTCGACCCTACCTCACAGATACTCTCGTTTCGCTCTCGAACCTAGGTTATCGCTCGTGTTGTCATGTGTATGGAGTTTATGTACAAGAACACGCAGTAATTACATGACAACTATAAAGAAAGACGCACAAATGTCCAACCTTTTGATCTCAGAAGGAATCAAATAACAAGACAGGGAATATCGGTAAAGGTGGTCATAGACTCTAATCACGTTTTCCAGAAGGTCATCCAGGTCTTTACACGGGTTGTAACGGGGCTAAGGTTAAGGTTAAGAAACGAAGGGTATAAAGGATCAAAAATCCTCGGCATGTCAATCATTGGCAATTCCGAACTTCTCGTTGCTTCACATTTGCTCACTTGGTCCTTTTGCGTCACTATTGGAGTCACTTTGACTCACTTATTATGCAGCTCTACTAACGGTATTTATTTACGTTTTTTTTTGGGATTTCATTGGTCCTCTTTATTGATTGGGGCAACATTGGTCCTCTTTCTCTTTCTTGACTGGCCTGACTTCTTTCTTTTCTGCTCTATCTCTCTAAGTTCATTACTGCTTCCGATTGACACACTTTCGGATAGGGTTGGCTAAGGCTCATGGCTGAGGGTGTAATGATAGGTTTAGAAACGAAAAGGTGAGTGTTTGGCTGCAAAGTGGTTAATGGGTATACATGAAAGGGTGAAAGGGAATGATAGCCAAACTGGGTTTAAACAGAAACAAAATGCCTGACATCATGTCTTAAGGTCCACACGATATGGTCTACTGTACCCTTACCTAATATCTCGATGTTCGTGTTTGCTACTCAATGCTATAATGTAGCGAGATCATTCTACATTTCACGACAAGGAATTCGAAAAAGTGTATAAGAATTTAAGTGTATGAATCCCTCGAAATGAAAAACGTCTTTTAGGCTCAAAGCTCACTATCGGGTGGTCTTCACTAATGTCCCTAGTCATGTCCTTTCCCGGTCCTTCCCTAACGGTCACGTCACTATCACAAGATTCTTCCCACAATGGTCGGTCTCAATCATTCAAAACAAAAATTTTAGCTAATGTGATCTAAATACTCAGAAATGTAGGAAATCTACGTGCATGAGCTTGGGCCCGATTGGGCAACCCCAAACCTTACCCACACATTGTCCCCAATGTGCAAGAAAAGTCGTAGGTGATGCGACTCAATCATTGTGCAGTTATTACAGTTATCAAAAGGACGGGCAAGGCATTACATAGCAAGCAAAAAGAAATTCCAACTTTCTAAAATGGGCACCCAAAACCTAGGTCGTGGCATAGGTTTGCCAATAAAAGCCAACCCCAAACCTCGGTGAAACCGAGGTTTGCACAGGGTTTAAAGAATTGAGTGTGTAGATGTGAAAAAGATAAGGCACCCCAAACCTAAGTGAAACTTAGGTTTGTTGCCTCTCGTTTAACTAATACTGAAACAAACATCACACACCACTTATTAACATAAAGATTTAGAACATACCTGTTTTGCCCGGCCGGAGGATTCTTGACTGGTTGAGCATCAATCGGAGTAGACGGAGAGAACATGCAAAACAAGACAGAGAAAAACAAAGCACAAGACAAGATACTGGAAAAGACACATACAAAGCAGGAAAGGTATAAAAACTGCACGAAAAACAAAACGAGGGAACAGGGACTTACGCGGTTTAGCCCGCGACTTGCAAGTCGCGTGGCAAACCGCGTAACCTACTGTTTCAGAAAACCAACAGAGGGTCCCGCGGCTTGCTGCGCGGTATGCAAACCGCGTGTAAAGCCGCGTATGTCCCTGTTTCAAAATATTTTTGGCTTTTTTCGATTTTTTTGATTTTTATGGTTTTTCTGAAATAAAACATACTTAAACTAAAAAAATAAAAGGAAACAAACCTTGGTGGGTTGCCTCCCACCCAGTGCCTTATTTAAAGTCGTGGCACGACTGTGTGGTTTTAGCTCGGTTTAGTATCCGCGGAATTGGATCGCCCACACATACGGTTCTTCGCGGACTCTTTTACTTTGGGCCCTCCATGACCAGCTTCAGATCCTTCATCTCTTCCAACTCTTACCTTCTCGAACATCTTGAAGATTTCGCTTTGGCCGCCGACTCGGAAGGTTATCTCGCCTTCTTCCATGTCAATCAAAGCTCGGCTCGTAGCCTGGAAGGATCTCCCCAGAATTAACGGGACCTCTTCGTCTTCGTCTATATCTATGACTACGAAGTCGACGGGAAAATAGAACTTACCTACTTTGATGAGCACGTCCTCGACCACTCCATACGGGTATCGGATTGATCTATCCACGAGCTTCAGAGTCATGTATGTCGGGCTTACCTCACCCAGGCCAAGTTTCCTGAAAATAGAAAGAGGCATCAGATTAATACTAGCCCCTAAATCACATAAAACCTTATTAAAAGTAAACTCCCCAATCTGAATAGGGATAGAAAAACTCCCTGCATCTTTAAGCTTCAAGGGAAGCTTATTCTGAAAAATCGCGTTGCACTCTTCAGTGAGTGCAACGGTGGCCTGGTGATCAAGTGTCCTCTTCTTCGATATAATCTCCTTCATGAACTTAGCATAAGAGGTAATTTGTGTAAGCGCATCTGCAAAAGGGATGTTGATAGTTAGCTTTTTGAAAACATCAAGAAATTTTGAAAAATTGACATCATCCTTCTGCGCTTTCAATCTGCTCGGGTAAGGCACTTTTGGTCTTTCCAGCTTGGCCGGTGGTTTGATTTCTTTCTCTTTCGGTTTCTTGCTCTCTTCAACCACGACCTCTTCTTCATTCTTCTCGTTTTCTTCATTCGAACTCTCTCTATCGGCCCCCAACTCTTCCACATCTACCATCTCAAACTCTTCTTCGGCTTCCTTTGGTGAAGACTTGCTTACCGGATCTCTGGTCAACTCCTTGCCACTTCTAAGGTAGATGGCATTGCAGTGTTCCCGGTTTTGTCGTTCGGGTTGACTCGGAAAAGTACCGGAAGGTCGGTTTTGTAGGGCCTCGGAGATCTGCCCCACTTGCCTTTCGAGGATCTTTATTGCAGCCGTATTTTGATCAGTGGCGGTTTTGACTGTGTTGATTGTGCTCGCTAATCCCTCGACTGTGATGTCCATCTTCGTCATGAACTTCATCATCATCTCTTCTAGGCCCGGCTTCTTCTCCCCGGATGGTCCTTCGTTTCTTTGCTGAAAACCTGGAGGACGGTACACATTATTAGTTTGAGCAGAATTAGAAGAGTTAGAAAAATTACCTGACTGTGGTTGACCGGGCTGATTCCATGAAAGATTGGGATGCCTTTTCCACCCCTCGTTATAAGTATTCGAGAAAGGATCGTTTCTCGGTTGGTTCCGGTTTGACACAAATTGAACCTGATCAGGTTCTTGAGGGTTTCCTCCATTCAGCCGATTCGTGATGACGACCAGTTGAGCTTTCAGTTCGTTCAGCTCGTTACTCTCTTGGACATTTGCAACTCGTCTTACTACTGATCTCGGAGTGGAGAAACTGTGTTCGGCCAAGTTCTCAATCAGCTCGCACGCTTCCTCATACGACTTGTCCATTAGTGCTCCACCCGCGGCAGCAGTGATATCATTTTTAAATTGTGGGTGGAGCCCACTAAAGAAGGTCTGGATGATGACCCAACCTTGTAGCCCATGATGAGGACACTTCTTGATCATGTCCTTGTAACGTTCCCACGCCTCATATAGCGTTTATTGATCCCATTGAGAAAAATGGGTGATCTCCGCTATTAGTTGGGCGGTTCTGCTCGGTGGGAAAAACTTTTGGAGGAAGGCTGCTTTCAACTGTGCCCAAGTAGTAATTTGATCTGACGGTAAGCCTTCTATCCATATTTCAGCTCGACCTTTTAATGAAAAACTGAACAGCCTCAGTTTGATTGCGTTCTCCTCCATTCCGTTGATCTTGAAGGTGCTACAAATGCGCTCGAAAGCCCGGAGATGAGCGTGAGGATCTTCGGTCGGTGCTCCTCCATATTGATTTTGTTGCACCATTACGATGGTGCTCGGCTTTATCTCGAAATAGTTAGCCACAGTGGTAGGTGGTTGAATGCCTATCCGTGCGGCCGCCACATTAGGATCGGCAAATGACCGCATCGGAACTCTTTCCGGAGGTGGTGGTGGATTGTTGCGGCGAGGTGGTCTCTCGTCGTCGGACATCTCGAATTTCAGATTCCTTTTGGCTTTCGCTTCCTTACGCAGCCGACGAGCGGTTCTTTCAATCTCCGGATCAAATTGTTCGATCTCTTTTCCTTGGGTCGTTCTTGGCATAAACCAAGTGGTACCTGAAAAGAAGACAGTAAAGTCAATAATCCGAAAACTGAAAGTGATGGAAAAATAACAAGAAAAGAAAATGCTCAATCTAATAGCGCGTATAGCTGGTAGTGCTATTAGCTACAACTAGTTCCCCGGCAGTGGCGCCAAAAACTTGACACGAGGTTTTGACACCTCGTGGATCTAAACCGCAAGTGTACGGGTCGAAGTCAAGTAATAGTACTTTAGAAGTACGAGTATCGAATCACGGGGAACTAGGAACTAAGTATCACAATTACTATAATCGCTATTAACTGAACTATCGAATTTAGGAGATGGGTTTTAAACTAATTAATTGCAGCAAATAAAATAAACCAAACACAAGACAACTAGAAAGCAGCTTTGGAATTCAGATGGAGAAAACAGTCGAGGGTTGGATATCCTTAGGTTTTCACATATGAACATCAGACTAAAACAAATACCAGTTAATTCCGTTGATGAATACTCAACCTTGATCTAACCATTGCTCTCTCTCAAGTAACAACAGTTATATTTGTAAAACATGGTGCTTTCTCAAGCTACCATGAAGTTTATCTCGAAAAGCACAAGATTAATCTCTCGATCTCACCCTATGTAATTCAAAACACATTAAGCGCAGGTTATTATGAGACTAAGGCTTACTCGGTATATCTCTATCCTTTCTTACCTTAGACATGTAATTCCTAATTCTAGATCTCAATTAATTCTCTCGAACATAATTGAAAACAATAAAACAATTGTAAGTTAGTTACGCTCACAAAAGCATTAAGAACAAAATCACATGCATTAATTAAATCAGAAAACTGATAAAAGTCATTCGTCATCCATCTATATGTTCAATCCTAATTCAATCCAACCCCCAACATCTTAAAGTTAGTTCATGATGTTGGGGGATTCAAACACAAAAGAAAGAGAGACGAAAGTGTAAGCAAACATGGTAAACGTGATCGTGGTGACTGTGTAAGATGAATTGATGAACTCCCTTTTCCCGTGATTGAATCTACTTCACGTCTTGAACGTTCTTTCGATTGATCCTCGATCTTTGCTCCAAACGGTGTCACTTGGCTCTGAAAATCGCCCCCGGGACTGCTCTGGCCGTCGTCTGTAATCTGGATACCGAAAACAATGACCTAAAATCGGATTTAAAGCTAAAAGTCACGAAACAGAGGGTTACGCGACCTGCCACGCGACTTGCAAGTCGCGTGGTAAGTCGCGCGTGTCTTAAATGCTGCTTGGGTCGATTTCTGGTTCGCGGGTCGGGTCCTGGTTCGGTCGCGGGTCTTGGGCTTGTCTTTTTAGGCTCCCGTTAGGCTTCGTTTGGAATCGTTTTGGGCTCTTTTTAGCTTCTTTTCTCAAGGAATGCCGCCTTTTGGATAACCTGTGTAAATCACTAGATAACCCGTAAAATACACGCCTTTTTACTTGAATACAAGCCAATCTCATTGGTTTGAGAACCGGAAATAACGCCAAAAAGTGGCGTTATCAACTTCCAAAAACTATTTATAAGATATCCATATAAGGTAATGATTTGAAAGTATTTGGATAAATCAATTTAAAAATAGAAACTAAATTAACAAAAATTGAGATAAATAAATTAAGTACTCACATAACCATTTAATTAACTTATACACATAATAATGAAAAATATTAAAGAATGATACTAAATTTTAACACTACATAAAAGCATACACTACATAGATATTTTCACGGGAAATTAATTAAACTACCCAAAGTTTGACTTTAACTTACCAAAATACCCATTTTCTCTCTGATTTTACCAAAATACACAATTTTTCTGCGATGGGCCAACGTGTCACCCCCATTTTGGGCCAAAGTGTCCTGCGGAGCCCCCCAACTATGGCCGCGGTGACACTTTTGTTGGTCCCGAAAGGCTTAAACAAGTTTGTAGAAGGGGGGGTTGAATACAAACACACTATTTTACTTTTCTAAATTGTTTATTGATAAATCATTAACAATTTACAGCTTGTTGCGGAAACAAGATTAAGGATAAACCTAAATCTAAACAAGTTGGAACACTAAGGTTTCTTGCACTAAGAAAGATATGGAGATTACTAATAAAATCCTATCTTGAGAGAGATTTGAACTTGTCCAGAGTTAGCAAGTTACTTCAAATGAAGTGAGTTCATCTCTTTATATACTGCATGCATTTAATGCAATTCAGTATACACTTTACACGTGTCATCAGCGGATTGGTTGCATGTCATTGACCTTTGTTTGACAACCTTAGTAGCCGCATGAATGAACAGTGTAGTATTAGAGTGGTTGAACGATTTCAGATTTTCGGAGGTTCTTTTCTGACATTTCGTACGGTGGCGTGCAAGGGAGGTTAAGACAAAAGTACTTTGTACGGAGGACTTCATGATCAGCTTTCGTTGATTCAGCGATTATCATTTACTATTCAGCGAATGATAAAGTTCAGCGATAGCTGAAGTCTTGTACTTGATACTTCACGTTGAGTGGACAAATCTGAGTCTTCGCTGATCCGCATCAGTTCATTAGGAGACTTGTCGCTGGTTCTTGAGCTTGATCTTCGACTTCAGCGTAGAACCTTTGTTGACGTGAATCTTGTCTTCAGGGATCATAAGTAAACAACTAACTTATCAGCGATCACCATAAGGACTGAACAGACTCAGCGATATGGTGAACAGTGTTCGCTGAATGTTTAATCTAAAAGTGCGAGAGTTCCTATCAGCAGTACTGTAAGATCTTAGTACTTATCAGCGATAGTGAAACTCTGATACATATTGTTTACTTACAATTTTCACTAAGTATATAAGAGAGGGTCATTATCAAATCACTGAGGGTTTGGATCAACAATCTCCCCCTATTTGATTATGACATAGCAACAAAGAAAATTGCTATTTAATGAAAACATAAGGATAAAAAGAACTCATAAAATATTTGTCCCTTTTACTGTTTTCTGGGATCTTTTCAGTACTGATGGAGTAAAGTACATTCGCTGGAATCTTTCTTTAAAACTTTGAATCAGGATACAAAGAGAAATGAAAAGATTACAAGTACAAGCGAAATAAATTACAAGTATTGAAGGATGACTGATACAATAGAGAAAGTGGTGATTGTTGTCAGCCTTCAAAGGGTTCTTCCTTAATGAGAAGTTCATCAAGGGTTGTCTTTTCAGTTGGAATCATCCAGTCAGGAACCTTTTCTCCTTTATTCTTTAGCTTCAGAGCAGCTTCAAAAATCAAGGGTTTTAGGTGTCGTGCCTGAATGTCTTTTCTAAAGTCGCACCAGTAGATGAGATCTCTGAGCTGTTCGATTGGAGTGATTGGAAGCTCAGCGATCCGTTGAAAGCATTTACGTCCGTCGTAGTCAAGAAAGAATATTCCATAAGGATTACTGATGACTTTACCAGGGACGAAAAGTTCACATGGTGGCAA
The DNA here is from genome assembly GCA_033807775.1 of Saussurea involucrata. NCBI lineage: Eukaryota > Viridiplantae > Streptophyta > Magnoliopsida > Asterales > Asteraceae > Saussurea > Saussurea involucrata. Next base: position 47,603,925 of record CM066317.1, on the reverse strand, counting down.
AGAGATGTCAAGTCAGGATCAGGACCAAGTACTTCAGCGCGAGAGAAACCAATTCCAGTTTCATTTCGTATGACAGGACCTGAGTTTGAATCTTGACGTTTCTTCTTTGGTGAGCCCCTTTTTCTTTTCGGCTTTAGATCAGGAACAGGAGGAATATCCACACAAGAAGATATCAAATCGATCTGTCTGTTTATCAGCTTTTCGAAATGATCCTTGTACTTAGATTTTGATGGTTGGATAGCTAACCTCATCTCCAGCCATTCAGAGAGACCATACCTTTTTACAGTGTCAGCACGAAAGGTTTCAGATGAGCCATCTTCTCTGAACAGTTTGATGTCAACAATAGGTACTCCGATGGAGGTTCTTCCAGAGATGAATACCTTGTTGATCTTCGCTGGACGATATCTGAAGTGGATTTTCTCTTTACACCAGATCAGGGTGGTCTGAGAAACTTCAGCTTTCTTTTCCACGATCTTCTGGGCTTGTTCCCAAAGCTGTCGTTGGATTTGAATGGGAATACGCTTCAGCTTGGGGTCTTTGACAGATTCTTGAGTGAGCTTGATGGCGTATTCTCTGTCTTTATCTTCAGCTTCCTTCCTTTCAGCGATGAGGCGTTCAGCTCTGAGATGATCCTGGTATTCAGCTTTAGAGATTCTGAACTTAGGAGGAACTGAAGGTAGTTGATCGCGCCTTAGGATGATTCGCTGATCCTCGAATCGCTTTATCATTTCTTCTCTCCTCTTTTGATCTTCTTCACTCAGCTTTTGAGAAATTGAGGAAGGTCTGTTTCTGTGCGAGAGAGGTTGTTCTTCTGATTCATCAGTCTCAGAGTTTAAATCTAAGACTGGGATTATGTCTTCAGCGGTAGCTGGAATTATTGGTGAAGTCGCAATAGAAGATCTTTCAGCGATATCCTCAAACAGGGGAGAGGACTAGCTGAAACGCAGCGATCTTACAAATAAGAACTGGGTAGAAGAACTTGGGTAGAAAAGATAGAAAAAAATGTGGATGTGTATGGTGTTTGTGGAATGGATAACTGATTTTTCAGAGATGATCAGGGAAGGAAAAATAAGTTTAGTGTACCTGACAAATCGGCTTTGCAAGTAGGATCGCCAGATTATCATCTTCAGCGATGCCTTTGTCTTTGCTTTTCTCAGCGCCAGAGGCTGAGTGCTTTGTCTTTGTCTTCTCCCCTGAAGGTTCTTTTATTGAAATACCTTTAAGAGCTTTGGTTCGAGGAGCAGGTTTGACAATAAAGAAATCATCGTCATCTTCATCATCATCATCATCGTTCCTTGGAGAGGAGGATGGTTCAGCTTCAGGGATGTCGATGTCTTCGTCTTCTTCTGCTTCGGATTCCTCAGCATCTTCTTCGAGTTGCTCCCCCTCAGATACAGAGGCGAAGTTCTCGGTTCCCTCAGGGTTTTCATCTCCCTGAGGTCCAGTAATCCGATCTTCATTACCCTCTCCCCTGATAGATTCATCATGGGAAAGGTCTTCAGCGCTCTTATTTTGATCTTCAGCGCTCTTCTCCTGTTCAGCGCTCTTCTCCCCATCTTTCTCATGATGGGCGGGGGAGGAATGGGTAGACTCAGCATTGGTGTTGTCTCTGTCTTCTGGGCCAGAGACTTTCACACAACCTTCAAGCTTAGCTATTCTGTCTTCTAGGCCAGAAATAGCAGGCGTGATTTTCTTCAGTTCTTGGCGATCCTCTGCGGTGAATGAGTCCAAAATAGGTGCAGGGGCCGGAGCAGGAGCTGGATTATTTGCCTTGTTCACCAGCGTCTCGATCATTGTCTTGACAGAACTAAGATCGGTCTTCACTGAGCCCAAGTCGGTCTTGACCACTGACATATCACCTTCGAGTGTACCAACCGATTTCTTCAGCGTTGTAACCTCGCTGGAAATGGTGGAAACTGATGATTTGAGGTTGGTGTAGTCAGTGTAGATATCGGAGAGCACTTTGGCAAAGTCGGCGAGAGTTTTATCAAGGTCTTTGATGTCATCAGAGGAGGCCTTCTTTTCCACCACAGTAGTCAGCTTCGTCAGATTCTCTCCAGCGTTTGTTACAGCTGTAGAGTTATTTGATAGACCGGTGGTGAGATCCGTAAGTTTCATCTCCATAGACTTCAGAGACTGGTTGATGTCTCCCAAATAAGGACCTGTAACATATAAGTACTTGTGAACAAAGGAAAGCTCAGAAGTTTCAGGTTTAGTTACAGTGTTTAAGGTGGGATCTGTACCTGCAGGAACGTTGACGAACTCATCAAAGTTTCGAGTCCCTCCATAGTGTTCCATATCTCCCTCAAAAGTTCCGTGAGGGATGGAGATCTCTGCAGGTCCTTTCTTCGTCATTCGCTGAGAAGCTTCAACGGCTTCTTGAATGATGGCATCTCCAGCTTTAACTGGAGGTGTGTCCAAAGAAATAGAGGGAGGAGCGAAGGATAAGAATTGGGGTTGGGTTGCAAGTTCAGCGTTGGATTCGCTGAGAAGTACTTCATCAGTCTTTTGAGAGACTGAAGAAGGTTGGGTAGATTCCAAAGTTCTAACCTCAGCGTTTAAGGACGCTGAAGCAGGTTTAGAAGGGATGGCTTGAATTGGTGTGGCAGAGCGTACCACGGAACTTTCCTTCAGCTCTTCAGAATGAGCTGAGGAGTCTTCAGTATGGAGTTGCTGGGGTTGCTCCTTGGTTTTCTTGATCCTTTTGGAATCAAGAGGGGTAAGAGATTGTTTCCTTTTCTTAGAAGGAATGGATTTTGTGGCCTGGGAATCAACGAGGGGTATAGTCGCTGAAGGAGCCACAGAAAGCGGAGAATTAAGTAGAGTGAGAAGGGTAGAGAGACGTACCTCGTTGGCGACAGGCTTGAAGTCGAGAACTTTAGGGCCAATCTGAGAGAGTTTCAGATCACCCTCTTCAGGATAGCTGTCCTTCAGGCCATATTGAAAGATGGCGTTGATGAATCGTGGGTAAGGAACCCATGCTGGTCGGTCAGCGGCAGAATCAACACGTTGAATGAGGTCTTCATAGATGATGGAGGCCCAGTCAATGTTGAGACCTTTCAGCAGTGCGTAACCCATGGCCTGCTGAGGTTGAGCGGCTTGATCAGAAGATCCGGATTTCGCTGTCATGCAGCTGATCAGGTGAGCGAAGATGAAGTTCATCTCGCTGGGCATCTTGGATTTCTTTATCAGCGTCAGCTTCTTCTCAGGTAGCTTGTCTCTTCCAGTCTCCCAGATGTAACCCATCGCATCAAGGAAAGCAATGATTTCTTCCCTGTCAGCGTGCTTCTTGTAGTCAGGAAATGGAATGAAAGGATTTTCTGAGGTAGCGTTAGGGAATTTCAGAGCTTTGCGGATTATTGCGGGGGTTATCTTGATGGTGCCATACTCAGTATCGCTGAGTATGCAGTCGATGGTTTTAGATGGATCTTTGGCTGAGGGTAGGTCGGTGTGTCTGGCAGAGTACCAGAATTGGGATAATAGACGCTGACTGGCAGGAGGTGTGATTGTCAGTGCTGTGTAGATGGGGCTATTCTTCAAAAAATTTACAGCGTCGTCTAGATGGGATACTTGCTTCCGAGGAGGAAACTCGAGAAGCGCTGAGAGGTTGTTTGCCTTTGTCCAGTCTAGTTGATCCAGCTCAAACTTAACCTGAGGAGCTTTGGTGATTTCCAGTTCCTCAGAATCAGCGGAGATGGACTCAGCGGTAACATTCAGCTTTGAAGTTGCCATTTCACTGTATTATCAGTTCAACCAAAGATGTTAACAAATAAGAAATATCTTAATGTGGAAAGAAAATTTCCATTAAGATTTTTCGAATTTTGTCCATTTCATTCAGACAAAAAGTCCTAATGAAGATTAGGGTTTTTCTTGTTTTTTTTAAAAAAAAAACGAATATAACACCTATAAGCCTTGTATTCCAGTTTAAAAAAAATGGATACGAAAGAAGAACAAGTTTAAGATTTTAGATTTAAAACTTGAAGAACAACCATGAAATGGTTGTGTTTATAAAACCATGAAAGAAAATGATTTTATTTTTGAGTTCTTTTGTTTGATCTTGTGTAAAACAATGATAAGATCGAAAACAAGTTATTCGCATTTGATAATAGATAAGAACATATTAACCTTGAGTTCGAAGAAGAAGATGATGAACAGTTCTTGACGATTGAGAGCACAAAATGCAACAGTGTTCTTTTCTTGCGGAGAAAGATTGACTCGCGTAAAAGACAAATATAAACTTTGAGAGTGTTTATATAGGAAGAGAGTAGAGAGAGAAAAACTTGAGCGGGAAAGTTTTTCATCATGACACGGACACGTGTTTGCATTTGATTGGATAGACAACGAAACGTGCAAACGTGTGTCAGAAAAAGAGCGTGCCTGGTGTTATCCGTTGCAATGACGTCACAACTGTCCTTTCACATTCTTTCGTTGTCTCTGAGGTTTTGAAAGAAAAACTCAGGGACTCTTTGGAAAATATGAAGCACTGAATAGAAATATCAGTGAGGGTTTTAAGAAATTTCAAAATAACGTTGTTAAGGAAGAGATATTCAGCGATGAAAGAATTTGAAATCTTGCATTTTCATGCGTTTTGTCAGAGAAAACATACCTTGATATCAGTTTAACCCAATTTATTCAGAGAGAAGATAATGAGATGGATTGTACAAGTTTATTTTATCCAGAGCCTATACAAGAATGTATAAACGTATCGCTGATTAAATGTGAACCGCTGAAGATTTATCCTTCAAAGTTCAGCATTCCAAGCTCGCTAATGAGAAAGTTGAATCTTGTCTCATCAAGAGGTTTGGTAAACAAATCAGCTAACTGATAATCAGTTGGAATAAAATGAAGTTCTATATCACCATTCATCACATGATCTCTGATAAAATGATATCTGATTTCTATGTGTTTTGTCTTTGAGTGTAGCACTGGATTGTTTGCTATAGCGATGGCACTTGTGCTGTCGCAATAGATTGGAATTTTGGAGAGCTGAAGATCATAGTCTAGTAGTTGATTTCTCATCCACAAGACTTGAGAACAGCAGCTTCCAGCGGCTACATACTCAGCTTCAGCTGTGGAAGTGGACACTGAGTTTTGTTTCTTACTTGTCCAACTTACCAGCTTTCCACCCAGGAGCTGACATCCTCCTGTGGTGCTTTTCCTATCCATTTGGCAACCTGCAAAATCACTGTCTGAATAGGCGGTTAGATCGAATCCTGAATCTTTGGGATACCAAAGACCTAGATTCGCTGTACCCTTAAGATATCGAAAGATTCGCTTTACAGCTTTCATATGAGATATCTTAGGTTCAGCTTGATATCGTGCGCACAGACATGTTGCAAACATAATATCGGGTCGGCTAGCTGTAAGATATAGTAGTGAGCCGATCATCCCACGGTACAGCGTGACATTAACAGGAACACCCTTTGTGTCCTTATCAAGTATCAGCGGTGGTGCCATAGGGGTTTTCATAGCTGAACTTTCAGTTAAGTCGAATTTCTTCAGCATATCTTTAACATACTTTCCCTGATTTATAAAAGTTCCTTTTTCAGTTTGCTTAATCTGAAGACCAAGGAAATATGTTAGTTCACCCATCATACTCATTTTATATTCATCTTTCATTCTATCAGCGAAACGAGTACAAAGCTCAGGGTTAGTAGAACCAAATATAATGTCATCAACATATATTTGAACTAAAATGATATGACCTTTTATTTTTCTAAAAAACAAAGTTTTGTCAATCTTACCTCTCTCAAATTTTTCAAGGTGGAGATAAGTAGAAAGAGTGTCATACCATGCACGAGGAGCTTGCTTCAAGCCATAAAGTGCCTTATCCAGCTTATAAACATAACCTGGACGCTTAGGATCTGAGAATCCTGGAGGTTGTTCCACATAAACTTCTTCATTCAGCTTTCCATTTAGAAACGCTGACTTAACATCCATTTGATGTACAGTGAAGTTTTTGTGTACAACATATGCTAAGAAAAGACGAATAGATTCAAGTCTTGCTACTGGAGCAAAGGTTTCGTCATAATCTATACCTTCCTCTTGTCTGTATCCCTGAGCAACAAGACGAGCTTTGTTGCGAGTTACAGTACCATGTTCGTCCAACTTGTTTCGATAGACCCACTTAGTGCCTATCACTGTTTTGTCAGTTGGTCTCCGAACAAGTTTCCAAACTTTGTTTCTTTCGAATTCAGTCAGCTCTTCTTGCATAGCGCTGACCCAGTTTGGATCTCTGAGGGCATCATCTATTTTCTTTGGTTCAGTTAGAGAAATAAAGTTAACAAATAAACAAATATTACCTGCACTTCTACGATTCTGAATACCAGCGTTGGGATCACCAAGAATTTGATCGATTGGGTGATTTACAGTCCATCGCTGAGCCGGAGCATGCGTCGCTTACTCAGTCTGAACTGGAGAAACTGAAGATGAGGCTTCAGCTACTTCTGGATAATCAGCTAAGAGAGGAATGCTTGCATTTGTCACTTCATTCACTGATTGCTGAAAAAAAGATGGAATTTCTGAGATATTTGGATCAACTGCGGGTATAGTGTTTATAGGAACAGCTGAGATCCAAGATGTTTCAGCTTCACTATTCTGCATATTGGGAATGATAGTAGGACCATCATTTTCAGTTGTATGAGCATGAGTAGTGGGAACATCTTCTGAATCACCAAGATGAGAAAACATCCATTGATTCAGTTCTTCTGTATCAGCGTTCGGTTTAGAGTTCGCTGAACGGGATTCGTCAAACGTGACGTGAATAGTTTCTTCTACAGTTTGTCTTCTTCGGTTGAAGACTCTGAAGGCTTTGGAAACTGAGGAGTATCCAAGAAAGATTCCATCATCAGCCTTAGGATCAAACTTTCCAAGGGCATCTCTGTTGTTCAGTATGAAACACTGACAACCAAAGATGTGAAGAAAGCTGATTGAAGGCTTTCTCCCATGAAAAAGTTCATAGGCTGTCTTTTTGAATCTTTTGACTATCAGCGACCTGTTTTGCGTAAAACAAGTCGTGTTGACAGCTTCTGCCCAAAACTGAGTAGGCAGTTGAGAATCGCTGAGCATTGAACGTGCAGCTTCAATAATTGTTCTATTTCTTCTTTCAGCGACTCCGTTTTGTTGTGGTGTTCTCACTGACGAAAAGTTGTGAGAAATACCCTTGCTTTCAAGGAAGGAATCAAGAGAACTGTTTTTGAATTCAGTTCCATGATCACTCCTTATTGAGCGACCAGTCATATTGTTCAGAGTTTCCATCTTCCGAACAAAGGTGATGAGTTCTTCAGGGGTGTCACTCTTAGAACGGAGAAACATTACCCATGTGTAACGAGAGAATTCATCAACTATGACCAGCGTATATTTCTTTCCAGCGATGGATTGTTTGTTAATGGGGCCAAACAAATCCATATGGAGTAGTTGAAGAGGAGATGACACTGAGGAAACTTGCTTGGACTTAAAGCTTGCCTTGGTCTGCTTCCCTTTTTCACACGCTGAACATAAGGATTATTTGGCGTATGAATGTTGAGGTAGACCAGTGACTAACTCTTTGGATGAAAGAGTATTCAGTGTCTTGAAGTTGAGATGTGAAAGCCTCTTGTGCCATAGCCAGTTGACATCAGAAGATGCCTTTGAGAAGAAACAGGAGTTCTCAGTGGTTGTTGAGTCCATGTTTATAACGTAAACATTTTCCAAACGATAACCGCTGAGAGCTATCTTCTCCTTTTTGTCAGAGACAAAGCAGGATTCCTTGGTGAAAATCACTTTGTTATCCATGTCGCAAAGCTGACTGATGCTCAGAAGATTATGCTTCAGCCCTTCAACATATGCGACTCTTCTGAAGGATGTTGTACCATTTGAAAGTACACCATACCCTCGGGTGTGTCCTTTTCCATTTCCACCGAAAGTCACAGAGGGACCCTTCTCTTCCTTGTATTCAGCGAGCAGGCTTTTCTTTCCAGTCATGTGTCTAGAGCATCCGCTATCGAGATACCAGATACCCTTCTTAACCTGCAATACAGAGGAAGATTAGTTTTGCTTGGGTACCCACTTCGTCATGTATACGTGTTTGTCAGTGGAAGAGGTTGGAATGGGTTCAGCAGTCTTCGCAGCATTTGAAGATTCAGCTTTGTCTTTCTTCACTTTGGTCAATTTCTTGACCTCAGCGGTAGCAGTCACCTTGACCTGACTTGCAACTGGTTTGGTCTTCTTGGGTGCTATCTTCACCTTAACTATCTTATCAGCTTTGGTGGCTGTGGGACACTTACTTGCAATATGATCGGTAAGTCCACAGTGATAACATTTCCTATAACTAAAATTAGTTCTAGGACCACTTGAGTGCTGAGCTTTTAATTTGGAATTAGAAGTGCCAGCACCAAGTACACTATTGGTTTTTGAAATAGGACGAACATTCAGTTCTTCAGATTTCTTACCAAGGACATCTACTCTGAGTCTAGGAGTAGGTCGCTGAACTGATCCAGAGGTCTGATTTCTAGAACCAGATGAATGAATCACTAAGGCTTTGGAAGCATTCAGCTTAGGTACTAAAGTACCCTTCTGAGGATTTTGATAAATTACAATTCCTTTACCTTTATCTTTAGAGACAGAGGTAGGTTTTGAATAAACCATTTTCTCCTTGCCTTTTGAGGAGGTAGGAGTTTCCTCAGGGATTGGTGTAACCGACGAGGAGTACTGAGATGAAGAAGTGTCAGCTACTGAGGATACGAACGTTCCAAATTTAAGCATTGAACGTTCAGTGGTTGGTATTGGAGTATCATATTTATAACCCAAACCACGTTTATCACTCAGAGGAATCTGAGCCTTAATTATCTCAGTGATCTTTGTTGAAGAATTACACCATCCTTCAACAGTAGCTTGTTCAGCTTTTAATGCAGCGATAGCTTCTGCTCGTTCGATTTTTACTAGCTGATTTAAATGGACTTGATCTTTAAAATCTTCTTCAAATTTAGAAAGCTTTTCTATTTGAAGGTGGCAATTTTTAAGCTTTTCAGCGAGATCAAGATTTTGGTTTTCAACCACAGCTTTGCCGTTCATGGCTTCGTATAAACTTCTAGTCAGTAGTTCGATTTTACGGAGACTATCAGCTTCATCAATATTTACAATATTGGTAAAGAAGGAAGGTGATACCTGAATGGCAGATGTTGAAGTGGAGGGAATGTCTGAACTTTCTTCCTCTTCTTCAATCTTGGCCATGAGACATTGATTTGCTTCATCATCTTCAGAATCAGATGATGAGGCTTCTTCATCAGAAGCAGCCCAATCATAGTCAGCCATCAGGCCTTTTCCTTTCTTCTTAAAGCTTTTCAGCTTTGCATACTTCTCCTTCAGCTTTAAGTATTTGTCGTCTTTATTCCTTGGAACAAAGGATTTCTTTGTAAAAGCTGAAGGTCTCATGATTTTCTTTGACCTGCACTCGTTAGCGAAATGACCTGTCTTTTCGCAGTTAAAACAAGTAGCAGTAGCCTTATCAACAAAAGCTGATGACTTAGGCTTGTCAGCTATAGAAAGAGTTTTGTTCTTTCTAAACATTTTCTTCTTGGCGAATCTCCTGAACTTTTTAGTTAGGAGAGCCAAGGATTCATCATCTGAAGAATCAGAATCTGATGACCTTTCAGAGTTACTTTCTAACTCAGTGATAGTGACCACGGGTCGCTGAGTAGAAGGTTCCTCTGAGATTAAAGCAACAGGGGTGCTTTTGGAATCTTTTACAAGATTCTTCTTAAGATGGCTAGATTGCTCATGATTCAGCAATGTGCCATATAAGGTAGCAAGTGTCATTGATCATAGATCTTTTGACAGCTTGAGACACATGGAATAATTGTCCCAGCTTTCAGGTAAACATTCTAAAAACTTTGTCAGAACTTCAAAGTTAGAATATTCCTTACCAACCGTTTTAAGATCTATAATTAAGCAATTAAAACGTTGATGTACTTCAGAGAGAGTTTCATTCTTACCAGAGATGAAACTTTCGTATTGTCTTACCAGGTTGATCTTTCTTGAATCCTGGACTTCAGACGTTCCTTCATACTGAACACATATTGTGTCCCACATGGCTTTTGAGGATTTCAGGTTCATGACGGAATGGTAGACTTCGTCAGGAAGGGCCATGGATAGTATGGATCTGGCTTTTGTATCTATAGCCACTTTCTTCTTGTCTTCATCGGTCCAATGATGGATTTCCTTTGGAATCAGCCTTTCTGGAATAGCAGCTCTAGTTGCAGTGGCTGGAACGGCAGGATCAATCGTTACAGGGATGTGTGGACCGTTTTCAAGATAGTAAGGTATAGTAGGGTCTACACCTTCTAAGAAGAGTGTCATCCTATTTTTCCATAAGTTGAAGTTATCTCTGGAAAATCTAGGGGGTTTTGCAAGAGAACCATTGTCTATATAGTGAGTGTTTGAGTTGGCCATTTTCAGATAATAGCTAGGAAGAGAAAAATCTTAGATTAGATCTTGTTTATGAGTTTAAACAAATCTGCTCTGATACCACTTGTTGGTCCCGAAAGGCTTAAACAAGTTTGTAGAAGGGGGGGGGGGGGGGGGGGGTTGAATACAAACACACTATTTTACTTTTCTAAATTGTTTATTGATAAATCATTAACAATTTACAGCTTGTTGCGGAAACAAGATTAAGGATAAACCTAAATCTAAACAAGTTGGAACACTAAGGTTTCTTGCACTAAGAAAGATATGGAGATTACTAATAAAATCCTATCGTGAGAGAGATTTGAACTTGTCCAGAGTTAGCAAGTTACTTCAAATGAAGTGAGTTCATCTCTTTATATACTGCATGCATTTAATGCAATTCAGTATACACTTTACACGTGTCATCAGCGGATTGGTTGCATGTCATTGACCTTTGTTTGACAACCTTAGTAGCCGCATGAATGAACAGTGTAGTATTAGAGTGGTTGTACGATTTCAGATTTTCGGAGGTTCTTTTCTGACATTTCGTACGGTGGCGTGCAAGGGAGGTTAAGACAAAAGTACTTTGTACGGAGGACTTCATGATCAGCTTTCGTTGATTCAGCGATTATCATTTACTATTCAGCGAATGATAAAGTTCAGCGATAGCTGAAGTCTTGTACTTGATACTTCACGTTGAGTGGACAAATCTGAGTCTTCGCTGATCCGCATCAGTTCATTAGGAGACTTGTCGCTGGTTCTTGAGCTTGATCTTCGACTTCAGCGTAGAACCTTTGTTGACGTGAATCTTGTCTTCAGGGATCATAAGTAAACAACTAACTTATCAGCGATCACCATAAGGACTGAACAGACTCAGCGATATGGTGAACAGTGTTCGCTGAATGTTTAATCTAAAAGTGCGAGAGTTCCTATCAGCAGTACTGTAAGATCTTAGTACTTATCAGCGATAGTGAAACTCTGATACATATTGTTTACTTACAATTTTCACTAAGTATATAAGAGAGGGTCATTATCAAATCACTGAGGGTTTGGATCAACAACTTTTGGTCCCTCCCCGCGGTGGTTGCCCGCGATAGGCCTGCGGTGGGCAAAAAAATTTACATTTTTGGACCTTTTTTGCACGAATCTTTGCATGCTTTTACTGTTTTTTTCCACAATTATTGTACTTTGAAGACCAATTTCTGGTTCAAATTAACTGGCATGTTTGAGATTTCATCCATAAATATCAGTAAAATGCAATTCATAATTCACACCATTCCATCCTTCTTTCTTGCTTTCTTTCACTTGCTTTCTTTCTTGCTTTCTTTCTTAGTAAACAAATGGCATCGTCATCTAACCCATCGTCTACACCTGAAGGAATGCCACCTAAACTCCAGAAGGCGATAGCAACAAAGGAAAAGGAGATAGACCAACTGACAGAAGAGTGGAAACAGATTATCGCCAGGAAGAAAGCCCACTTGACAAGGATCGAAGTGGAAGAAAAGGAGATCAAAAGGATGAAAGGGGATATAAAAGATAGGGAGGCTCGTATTCGTCGAGAAAAAGAAGAAATTCACCACTGTACGCAAGACTTCGCAATTCTTCAAGCGAAAATAAGCGACAAGCAAAGTTGGATTGATCAAACTAAAGCAATTTTTCAGTAGGTGGTGGTACGGGTGTTGCTTTAGTACTTTGTTGTTTATGTGTTATTGTTTTATAGTTTTCCAGTTCGACATTGATGTTTCGTTCCTTTCCTGTTTGTATGTTGTTATTTAATTTGTCATGAATAAAGGTCTTTAATTTGTCTGAAAAGTAGTGTTTAAGTAGTCTGAAATTTGTCTAAAAAGTGATTCATATTAAAAATACAACACATAGATGTTATACAAGATTATTTCATAACAAACACATACTAATCATTGAAACCTTGTCCTATTGTCAAAACCCCATTTCTACATAACCATTACTATTCTCTACATTTAGACTACTACCATTACTATTCTCTCCATTTAGACTACTACCATTATGACCATCATCCCATGTTCTGTTTCAAGTACCTTTCAAGGAAAATCAACGTTCAGATCAACGGTATCATATGGTATAGTTTCATGTGGCTCAAGCTCCAATGGGCCATGCGTGTTACTTACTTGGCTGACTGAACGTCTACTCGGCACGGTTGAAGGGGCGGGATTCGGACACTCTCCACGAGTATGTCCTACTGCTTGGCACCGAGTACATTTTCGTTGTATTGAACCTTCACCACGTGATGGACGTCGGTTGTTCTTTCTCGGTCTCCTGGCTCTGTTCTTATCATTTAACGGTGGATAGCATGGCGCAAGGGGGTCGGGTGGATACACCCATGCTTCAGGGGGTCCAACTGGATTTATTACCTCTACGTATGTTCTCCGGTAAGTTTCGGACGTGAAGAAAGTTACAACCAAGTTACTGCAATCTCTATGACCCATATGTCTTCCCGCAGCGATGGCATGGCCGCACGGTAACCCAGATTTTTGCCAATGGAAACACGAACAAGCATGGTCGGTCATATGGACAGTCGCGTGAAGATGGTTATCCCGAACCTCGTGCCTCCCATACCCGATTTCGCTTACCCTCCATGTCGACGCGTGACGCGCCCTGAAGAGAACTATCTCCTCCGCTTTTAGTGTGAGTCTATTTTGCATCTCAACTCCTTTTTGGCGTCGAAGTTGGTACCACTCTTGTTGAAAGGTCCGAAAGTAGTCCATAAGATTAACAATCGAACATCTACGCGCAAAACGGGAGAGTGCATTCACCGACTCTGCACTATTGGAGGTCAGAATGTCATATCGTTGTGCATGAAAATGGGTCGCGGACCACCTCTCCAGTCCAACATCGTCCATGACTTTGGCTGCTTTGTCTGTACTAACTCGTAGAAGATTCATGTATCGGTCAAACTCTCGATCCGTATATGCTCTGCATGCCGCCCAGTAGACATCCTTGTAGGTGGTAATACATTTGTCCTTGGTTTTGGCGTTCATCTCCAAATGTTGACAACAATAGGCGTGAGGGGCGTTTGGGTACATGGCAGAGATTGCGGCGCTTATGGAAGGAGCCCTGTCGGACATAAACACCAACCCTTGCGGGTCTCCGATAGCTTGTCTCAACATGGACAGAAACCAAGTCTACTCATCCCCGGTTTCGGACTTGCCTACTCCGAAAGCTACTGGAACGATGAAGTTATCCCCGTCCATGGCAACCGCCATGAATATCATACCCAAGTAAGGGCCCTTTAAATGGGCAACGTCTATTACCAGGACACGGCGCAGATTTGCCAGAAATGTGCGGATATGCAAAAACGTAGGTGGTTTCCCTTTGTAAATGTTATAGTTTATAATGTGTAAACATATGACGTGTTAAAATACGTACCGCAGGTCCAAGGGCCACGAAGCACATCTCAAACCGTCTATGTGAATCGGTCCTTAGCTGGGTGACAGTACCTGGATTCTGCAGCTGTAAATTATATAAATATGCTGGGAGTCGTTCATACGACTCCTCGAACGTGCCTCTCACCAATAGCAGTGCCCTGCATCGCGCACGCCAAGCTTGGTGGTAACCAATCGTGACGTCGAACTGCTGGTGTACATCGTCCATGATGTCCTTTGGACGCAATGACCTGCTAGCATCAAGAAATTTGCTTTTCAGTATCGCACCCAAAGTCCTTTTGGTGGCTTGTTTGTGTTTGGGATTCAGTTGCGTCCTCGAACCAGTGTGTACGTCGTGCAACTTTCTAATAAGTAACTCCCCTCCTTTCTCTCCCGCGGGAATCGCGTACATCCTCCACTTACAGTTTTCTCTCGCACATTCAACTTCGTATCTGGTTTTGTCGGATCTCGGCGTGTGACTTTCGAAACCCTCTTCCATGAACTTAAGTCCGACCTGACTTGCCAAGTGATCCTTCGAATCAAATATCTGACCTACTTTTAACCTTAAACTGCGATTATAAGGTGTAGGTTCGTAGGTTTGTGTATGGGTATTCTGGTCTGGAAGAATAGGGGGATATCAAAATAGTCATTTAACTGACTAAATGATTTATTACTAGGGGTATATTCTTCGTGATCATCACTATCGGTATCTGATCTGTCTATATCAGCATTACCCGTTTTGAAAACATAGGTTTCGTCATCAGCAACTCCAGCACAACGTCCTTCTTGTGGTTGTTGTTGTTGCGTCTCCGGAACATAATCAGGAATACAGCCGTTAAGACCATATGCATGATCCAAATGAACTGTTGGGCCGTGGGACGGCTGAAATTGAGAATCAGACTGCTCCATTTGGAGGTCTTCGTCATCAGCGTCGTCATCACCTTCGTCGTCACCGTCGTCATCGTCTTCGTTGCACACCGAGGATTCAGCATACACAAAAAGTAATGGCGGTCTTTCTGATTCGGCTGCAAACTACAGAAAACCAAGAGATATCCCCATCGTTGGATAACTCCACAAATGACCCATCACCATTCTTAAACACTAACTTGCAAACAGCAGAAGGGTTGATTACACATTTTTGCATGGCGTATGCAACAAACTTCTGATAAGTATAGTTTACTGACAATTTTACACCATGCTTAGATTTATAAGCAAAATTCCACTCATTGTTGTCTTGCACCCATTCACCATCGAAACAGAAAAATAGCTTAGCTTTTGCAACAGATTAACTCATTTTTTCAGTAGTATCTCAAAAACAAAATACTGAAGAAAGAAAGCAAGAAAGAAGTATGGAATGGGTGTGAATTATGGATTGCATTTTACTGATATTTATGGATGAAACAACCAACATTGATGAAACAACCAACATTAATTGCAACCACAAATTGGTATTCCAAGTACAATGATTCAACATTGATGAAACAAGCCAGTGAATTTCAACCACGAATTGGTCTTCAAAGTACAATAATTGTGGAAAAAAACAGAAAAAACAGTAAAAGAATGCAAAGATTCGTGCAAAAAAGGACCAAATATGTAATTTTTGCCCATCGCAGACAACCACCGCGGGGAGGGACCAAAAGTGTCACCGCGGGCATAGTTGGGGGGCTCCGCGGGACACTTTGGTCCAACAGGTGTGCCACGTAGGCCCTAGCCCGCGATCGCAGGACCCACCGCAAGAAAATTGGTATTTTGGTAAACTCGACGAGAAAATGGGTATTTTGGTAAGTCAAGGACAAACTTTGGGTATTTTAATTAAATTCCCTATTTTCATTTATTATTGTTAGCCACTTTATTTATCTAAGTGCAACTATTTATATCATATACATATAAATATACCAATATCAATATATGACATAACAGTAATTTATAAATATTTATAAAAATCTCTATATGACATTATGTTATGATAAAATGTAGGCAATGTAATGGTAATTAACTTTAATAAAGCAAAGATATTTTAATTAATTGCGTCAAAATATAAATTAATTTAACATATAATATATCAATATATTAAATATGTAATAAATAAATAAAGAGTAAACTACGATTTTCGTCCTTATGGTTTGTTGTTTTGCAACACAAGAATAGTACAGTACAAACTCATAGATTAAATTAACAACGAACCACAAGCAACAAAAGATCTACTTTCCTATAGCAACAAGCACCCCATGTCGATCCTCATGCACGTTTGCGAGTAACAAACGTACCCTCCCCATCAATTGATTTCACATACCAACAGCCCAGACCCGTAGTCCCTGGGCGTGATAGCCAATTACTGTAGCGACCCGGGGTTTGCGAACCACGTTGTGCTATCCACCTTATGGTTTGTTGTTTATAACTATTTTGGTCTCTGATCTTTAAAATTTGCTTTTTTCATCCCTATGGTTTTCATTCAGTTTCTCTTTTCGTCCTTAATACTAACTCTGTTTAAAAAATCAATTAAGTCAATGGGTATTTTAGTCTTTAAGCCTCTTCCTTTAGTTTTTCATTTAATTTTTAAACATTATATTAGGTATGTATCATGTTGTAGTATTTAATATAATTAATATTATATAATATGAATAAAACCACTCACAAAGCATCTTCTTCCCCAATGCTCATCTAACCTCCATCTTCTTTCTCCGGCCACCACTTTCCCCTGTTCCCCTTCTTTCCGGTGACAGAAAGGGCAGACCTGCAAGCGTCCATCACTCTCCCCCTCCCTCGTTGGAAATCAACAACCTCCTAGAAGAAACACTTCCCTCCCTCTCTCTCTATCGTTTTTCTTTGGCTTGTTGCAGAAGCAACGATCGACCATTTCTCCCTCTCTATTTCTTGTTCGTTTTTGTTCGTTATTCTCCGTCCTATACAAATATCTACGACCTCCCATTTTGGGGCAGATTTTTGCTCTGGGTTTTTGATTTTGTTCAATGTTTTTTAGTATAGGCCGGAGAAGAACAAATTTTAAATTCACTCTTTTGTTGCATACCTACAAATTTTCGAAGCCACCCATTTCTTATTTGACAAGTCTGCAGAAGGGAGATTGTTATTTGCAAAGTGATTTTTGTTTAATCAACATCCCAGTTTAATCAAGTAAAAGTGAACCATTCTGGTTTGTGTTCTTCAAAACGGTTCGCATCAAAATTGACAATTGTAAGAGAAAGAAGACGATGAAACCACTCTGCTATGTGTTCTTTCTAGGTGGTGGTCGGTGTTGCTGGTGGTTCGAGGAAGAGGAGATTAAGATGTACCTTTGCAACAAAAACAGAGGAGATTAAGATGTGGGTGTGGTCGATGCTGATAGAGTCATCGGAGCAATAAAAAAGATAAGAAATCTAACTTTTCTGGTTTTCTCCTGAATTTGAAAAAAAAAACTTCAACAAGATCCAGACTTTTGGTTTCTTCTTCACCATACACAAAATACACAAAATCGAATGGTAAGGAAGAACATCTATAACGAAAAAAAAAATCGATAACCGAAACCAAAAAGAAAATTGAGATTGGGTTAATCATCATATTGGTATGGTATGGTTTGGGGTCGGAGCAGTGGTGGGGGAAGAAGACAGTTCGAAAGCGTAGAGGAGATCGATGAGAGAAAACTCAGGGAAGGAAACTGATGGGACACGGCAGTTGGAGGTGACGTTCACCGGAGTTGGAAAGGAGAAGAGGTCAAGAGGATGAGTTGGTCGGTGTTATGTTATCTGCGTGCAGGTGGAGTTCTCTACAAGAGACATGAGGTATATATTATAGGGAAATTAATTAAAATACCCCAAGTCAAACCAACTGTTACCAAAATACCCTAAAAATTTTTAACTTTGCAAAAATGCCCAAAATACCCGCGATGGGGTCCCGCGATCGCGGGATACGCTGACGTGGCACGTATTTTGGGGCCAAATGCCCCGCGAAGCCCCTCAACTTTGGCCGCGGTGCACTTTTGGTCCCTGCCCGCGATCGCAGCCCGCGATGGCCCAAAAAATTACAGTTTTGGTCCCTGAAATTTTACACTTTTGGTCCCTGAAAATTTACACTTTCAGCCCCTATACTTAGACGAATTTTGCATGCTTTTACTGTTTTTTCCACAATTATTGCAATTTAAAGACCGATTTGTGGTTGAAATTCATTTGCATGTTTCAATCAATGTAAAATCAATGTTTTTGGAATACCAGTTTGTGGATGAAATGAGAGATTGGTTTTCTGATATGTTGGTTGTTTCATTGATAAATAGACGTAAAATTCAAGCCATAATCCCCACACAACGATTTCATTGTTGGAATATTTCTCTCTGCAATATTTTGTGTTTGAGATACTACTGAAAAAATGAGTTCATCTGTTGCAAAAGCTAAGCTATATTTCTGTTTTGATGGTGAATGGGTGCAAGATAACAATGAATGGAATTTTGCTTATAAATCTAAGCATGGTGTAAAAGTGTCAGTAAACTACACTTATCAGAAGTTTGTTGCATACGCCATGCAAAAATGTGGAATCAACTCTTCTGATATTTGCAAGTTAGTATTTAAAAATGGCGATGGGTCATTTGTGGATTTATCCAACGATGGGGATATCTCTACTTTTCTGCACCTTGCAGTCGATTCAGAAAGACCCCCATTACTCTTTGTGTATCCCAGCGTATCCGACGGTGACGACGACGGTGACGACGACGGTGACGAGGACGGTGATTCTCAACAAATAGAGCATCCTGATTCTCAACAAATAGAGCAGCCTGATTACCACAACCACACGAATGGCGTACTGCTGGAGTTGCTGATGACGAAACCCACGTTTTCAGAACGGGTAATTCTGAAATAGACAGATCAGACACCGATAATGATGATCACGAAGAATATACCCCTAGTAGAAAATCATGTAGTCAGATAAATGACTTTTTTGATATGCCCCCTATTCTTCCAGACTCCCATACCCAGACACAAAGCTACGAACCTACACCTTATATTCGCAGTGAAAGTTTAACAGCAGGTCAGATATTCGATTCGAAGGATCTCTTAGCAAGTCAGATCGGACTCAAGTTCTTGGAAGAGGGTTTCCAAAGTCGCGTGCGGGCATCTGACAAAAGCAAATACGTAGTTGAATGTGCTAGAGAAAAGTGTGAGTGGAGGTTGTACGCGATTCACACGGGTCCCAGAGGATGGGCGATAATGATTAGAAAATTGAGGGGCTTCGCGGGGCATTTGGCCCCAAAGTACGTGCCACGTCAGCCTAGCCCGCGATCGCGGGACCCCATCGCGGGTATTTTGGGCATTTTTGCAAAGTTGAAAAAATTTAGGGTATTTCGGTAACAGTTGGTCAAACTTGGGGTATTTTAATTAATTTCCCTATATTATAATAGGTATATGTATGTAATATAAAGAGGTATATAAAATATTAATATAATATAATATACTATTAGTATTTGTAGAAAACAAACTAAAATATTAAAAAGACTGTAATACCCTTGAGTTAACATTTGAAACCTGACAGAGTTGGTCCCAAGGACGAAAAACGAAATAAAATGTAAACCACAATGATTAAAAAGGCAAATTTTAAAGATTAGGGACGAAAATAGTTATAAATGACAAACCACAAGGACGAAAATCGTGTTTACTCATAAATAAATAAATAGACTATTAAATGAAATGGCATTTAGTGCATTGAGTTTGTTTTTTTTTCTCGAAGGCCACTCAAAAAAAAACCTATCATCATTCTTTCTCAATCTCAAGAGCAACGGCAGTACATTTAAGAAAAATAAGTAAATAAATGTGGTTGATTAAACACAAAAACATACAAAACAATATGTTTTATAAAACATAGGCGTAAAACAGTGCTCGTATAAACAAGTCGTGTATAATAACAATCGAGAAAGACGATATAAACAGAAGAAAAATTACAATATAAAAACATATGATTTATACTAGTCACATGTCATATAAAGATGCTTACTTGATTTAATTATAATGAGAGTAGGAACATACAACAAGTAGGAGCGTTGTTTAGCAACGATTGACGTCGATTGGAGAAGCGTCTAGCGGCTAGCCGGCGAGAGTGGTTTGAGTTTACGTGCTGATAACATGTTAAAGGAAAAACGAAACATGACAACAACATATATAGTAGAGAGAATGAAAATTTGTATTTCTCATTAATCATAAGGCCTTTAAATAGGGAAGAGTTTACAACGAAAAAGAAACATTAATTATGGTAAATTCTAATACTAGGAAAATATTTTTTCAATCACTTACTTTTGATGATGGCACATATCCTTCAACAATATTACAATAGTAACATCGCCGTCGGCTAATTGTTTTGCAAACCGTTGTATTTTCCTTGTCTACTTTAGGTTTTTTAGGAGTTGGGTAATCAAAATATTAGCCTCATTTAATTACCTTTTACATTATAGACAAAGCTAATAGAAACTAACAAAGACATTAAAAACTACGTACATCATCAATAACCAAATATGAACAAACCACTATAACAAAGCAGAATTACGGTATAAAAGAAAATATATGGTGATCCGTTAATAATAATCCAAACCACACAAAATATAAATGCATAATAAAAGGTCATGATATTTTCCAATTTTACCCGGTTCATGCATTACGCATCCCTTTTTAATTTAATACAAGAATGTCGTGATGAATTTAATCCATAGATTTCAAAAATTAAGGACTAAGATTGGTTCACATAATTTTCTAAATGAAATGCAAACCACTGGGATGCTCAATATAATTATTATGAAATAGTACAATGTGTAATTACTCAAATAGAAATTGCAAGGTATAGTTGAACATGTTTTGCTAATTCATATACCTAGTAGAAAGACCCCAAATGTTATATAGCTATCGGTATCAAATTAAAGTTTTAAAAATTCTCATTTTCCGCTATAATTTTATTATTTTAGATTTAAAAACTAAGATGTAATATATTTTGGTTTAAGAGTAAATAACTGATTTGGTTTATGAGGTTTGTGGTTTTTATGGAACGGGTCCCTTGACTTCATTTATTACGTAAACACCTACAAATATGCATTTTTACATGGATTTGGTCCTTAGGTCGAATGGCCATCCATATCATTTGTTAAACTCAAGGGTATTTTGGATCTTTTTGCCATTTTCTTACATTTTAATGGTTTTTTTTCTTTTACATGCATCTTCATCTTCTGCATAAGAACTTTAAGAAAACTCGGAACAAATTCGAAAAACTAAGTCAAACCAATATCCATAATTAAAATCAAATCGGAAACCCAATGCATAATTAAACCTAGTTAAACCCTAAATCAAAGTTTGCCCACTCACACTGTGGTATAAGGAACAAAGATAGAAGACGAAGGTGATACACTAAAATCCTCCACCTCCTCCACCCTTGACATTGATCTCCATCTCCATCTCAATTGGTTTACATCTGCAACCCCAATGTAAAATAAATTCTCCAAAAAGAACTCCAAAATAACGACTAAATTAAAATTTAAGCCATTCACAACATACGACTTTAACTCAATAAAGATGTAACTTAAATGTTAACTGTCCCATACAAGGTTACATTACAATTGATCTAAACATAAATGTCTAAGCATAAATAATAAACATAAATAAACAGGGCACGTCTAAAAGCATGCCCCTTTCCCTCGTTCAACTTTGACGCTGCGTATCTTAAGAGCGTACTATAGTCAACTTTAGTGGGTTCATGGTGTAAACTTCTTATAAAATCATATATGGTTTTTGAAAACATGCAACAATGAAATAAAAAGAGATCTCATAAAGTTTCTACTTGGGTATGGATCATTTAATCACTGACACGCCGTGGATTGACCTACATGTTCGATCACCTACTTGTTTGGATCAAGGTTATAAATGGTGTGAGATGTGGCATGGTGGCAACGTCTTGCATTTTCCAAGGCGTGGCTAAAGGAGGAAAATATGTATAATACACACACACACACATATATATATATATATATATATATATATATATATATATATATATATATATATATATATATGTGTGTGTGTGTGTGTGTATTTATGACATATTTCATGTATTGTTGCAGTACTTATCAGTCGATGTGTATTTTTATGACATATTTCGTGATCCTAGATTCTAGAGATCATGAAAGCTTCCTACAACTAACACTAGACACCTACATGTTCTCATTCGAATGGCTCCGCATAATGAGTTCGGATGAGCATTTCCGGATGGGGTAAAGGAATTTTTTCAGAATCGGACATCTGTTGGAAATATTAATAGGAAGGTTGGAAGTTTTACTTCCATCCCACATAGGTAGGAAAAACAAGTTCAAAGCACCTTATAAGGCTTTGTATCCCAATGGGCCTTGAATAAGTTAGTGGACTCATGGTGCGGGTCATGAGTGGTAGGACAAACGCACAAGCATGTGCGTGGCCTGGGGCGCGGGCATGACATTTGTGGAGAGTGGCGCGAGGAGGCGCACGTCGCATCGAAGCTGAGGAGCCTCACCCGGAGCTACCGGCCTTTGTTTTTACAGAGAATTATAAAGAAAGCTAAGAAACGATTTTAAATTCTGTGATTAACGAAGATAAATCCGTTTTTATTTTATTTTAATTTGAAATTCAAAATCTTTTAAATAAATAAAAACGTGTTTTTTATCTCTAAAGTCAGTTAGAGACTTATTGCATGCTACTGGCTCGTAAACTTGGGGATTAAGGGACGATTTATTGGGGTTTTACCCGGTATAAATATTGGGTTAAGCCTGGCACTATAAACATACAGAAACCTAAAATCGTTTGCTGCTCTCTACTCTCTCTTGCTCTCTACGAACAGTTCATCGCTGCCGCTACACTTCACAGTTTTCTGCCGTCATCTTTGCTCCATATTTCTGTCGCCATTGTTGTTGGTAAACAGAACATTGCACTGCATCCAATCCTGGGGCTTTACGGTTTGATACTCACAGCATTTTAGAGTGACCGTATAAAACCTTTAAGGTCAGGTTTATCGTACCGTGCAGTTCTCATCCTTTTTTCGAGTTGCAAACAAGTTGGTATTTATTTTTTGGCCGTGTAATTTCAATTCCGTTCACTAGAGTGAACAGTCTACATCTACTCCGTTCTTCTGACGAATGTATCGCGAAGGATATAATCGTTTTTAGGTTCATTTAATTTTGAGTTGTAATTGATAATCATATAATCTGTTGTTCTAAAACAAATTTACTTATAAAATTGTTATCTTTACAAATAAAGTTGCAAACTTTATTTATAGAGTGGTGTTTTATTAAAGTTCATTAATTTGCTGTTGCATCTTCTTTAATAAAGCTGTAATCAATATATATATATAAACAAAAACCAAATGTGATGACATGGAGCCTTCTCAAGACTAGAATCTCTTCTCTCTTTTTTCTCAAATTTTTGATTTTTTAAATGTTGAAATATGTTAAAGACATTTCCACCCCTATATGGGAAATGTGTAATTCATTATTAAGTTGGGTTTCTTGGTAATTTTACATGCCTAAGTTTAACTTCTAACTTTTGATTTGCTTCTTCATTTCCATCAACATTGATTATACATCATGTTTGCATTTAACATTATTCTCTTCATTTTCCCTAACTCATCTCTATCTCTCAATCTATATATCTATATAAACCACCACTACAAGGAATGAAGTGGAAGCTCTAAACATGATAATCACTACTTTTTTTTCTCAATCTATGATAGTTTCCCCATTTCTATCATTCTATATCTTTTCCAATATGTATTTATAACTCTACATGTTCTTTCAAATGTCATCGTACTTTGATTTACTTACTCTATGATAATAAGTTCAAAGGTCTTCACTAATTTTTCAAGGTGCAACATGTTAGTTCTTGACATACAATTGCAACCATTGTTGTCCATACTTCTTGACATACAAGATGTTTTAGCTTTCTGAGGTTAGTTATGTATAATACAAATATATTTTGTAATAAATTAAGTTTGTTTTTCTATGTTGCAATAATAAACAAAGTGAAATTCTAAAACTTACTTTGGTGGAGAATGAAGAAGATGAGAGTTGAAAAAGATATGGAAGACTATAAAAAGGTATCTAGAAATTATATTCTTGAAAATTGTAAGTTTGTTATTACATATTTCTTCCTTTAGTGGAGGATGAAGAAGATGAAAGTTGAAGAATATATGGAAGATTATAAACAAGTATGTAATAATTATATTCTGGAAAAAATGTGATACATATTTCTTCTTTCCATATTGTTGAATTTGTTGTTATCATAGCAAATTGTGTTTACGATTGAATTATATATATTCAAATAAATTTTGATATTTTGTGATTACAAGATTTGATAATTTTTTTTCCCAAGTTTAAGCGTCATTGACAGTAATCATATATATGTGATTGAATTGCGTTCTTTAACTATTTTAAGATTTTTTCTATTGACATTAACATTGTTATTGTTGTGAGAATTTTTATGGTGTCTATTACTTCATTCCCAAAAAAGCATCCTTAAATCTTAGTGAAATTTTTTTTCACGATAAAAAGATAATTTTTTTTGGTCGAAAAGTTTCATAAATTTGGTTGTAACAACCTAATTTTTTTTACCTCTAGGTTTTCAATTTTTATTTACATAACAATCAATATGAATAATCTTTTTATTCTCTTTTATTTTATTAGTGTAACATTAATATGCATTTACCATTATTTTTTATTTATAAAACAATCAATATAATATAATTAAAAAAAGTTTTTTGTTTACGTTTCATTTTTTATTTTATACGAGTCTATTTATATAAATTTTATAGTATTAGTTTTACAATTAATTTAATTAAAATATTTTAGCTTTATTTACTATATATTTATTTTTTATTTACATAACAATCAACAAATTAATATCAACATGCTACTATGAAAAAAGTTAAGGAATGTGTGTAGGCATTTTGAGGATGATTGAATTATCATTTTTTTATTATTTATCGAGTTTTTAGTTTTTTTAAATTTATATATCTATCATTAAATGATCAAATATTCATCTATTTTTGTATTTAATATATATTAATACATCTCATTATTAATCTAACATTTCATATTCATTTTCTGATTACCATAAATCAATACATACAAACGAAATTGTTATGACAATTTAATATATTTCAATATGACATTTACTATTTTTTTTATTTACACAACAATCAATACATCAATATCGATATATTATTATAAAAGAAAGGCAAAAAAATGTATGTTGAAATTTTGTGAATGCTTGAATTATTGTTTTCTATTATTTATTTTTTTAGTTTTTGAAACCTATATATTTATATCACATTAATTGATTAGATAATTCATGTATTTTTGTAACTATAATATATCAATATACCTCATTAATTGATCTAACTTTTCATATTCTTCTTTTAATTATTATGAATATATATACATAAATAAAATACTTATGATAATTTAATACATTTCAATATACATGATAAAAAAATTAATGAGGATGTGCACTCATATTTATATATTTGTTTTGTCATTTTGATTTATTTTTAATCTAAACTCAACACATTAATTTCTAAACCTTTAATTTTTTATTTTTTATTACATAACAATCAATATATTTTTTACAAGTGATATGAATGTGATTTGTTTATAGTTATATTTACCAACTAAGATGTATCTGTATGTTTATCTACATATTACCACCCAAATTACCGACGCTACCGCGTAGTACACGGTTTTCACACAATTACTATTAAAGATAAAAATTTTACCATCAATAAGCCCTTTATGATTTGAATATACAATACATTCTTATTGATATGCATAAAATAAAATTTCGCTAACATTTGTGGAAAATTTAGGTTTTGTCGTCCATATTATTGATATTTAATGGATTGAATAAAGTTGAAAATTTTGGGAGCTAATGAATGTTGAGCGATTAAGGTAAAAGTTTGCCGATTCTGGAGTCTTTGAACTAAAAAAGACCAAAAATTAATTGCTTTGGATATAGTTCTTATTGAAATGGTATGCCACTTTGTAATCTTAATTGATTTATACCAACTTACTTCAGAGAACCCTAATAGCTACAGTAGTATGGAAGATTTGGTGTCGAAGTTCAAGCAGCTGTTGAAGGAGGGTTTGGTGTATACCATGAAAATTTTTCAGGTGGTTGCGAATTCTTGAGGTATAGGGTTGTTAATTCAAATAACAAAATTGTACACACTTTTAACAATAGTCAAGAAAGTAGAGGTCAAATGCACATTTGTATTAAATTTACATGATTTATGAATAGATTCGTGTATGTATTTGTTGAATGCGGTAGATAATTGCATTGTTGATGAATAACCTTTTAGTACTCAAAAACTATAACTTTACCATGTTGGTCATTTTAGTTTTTATATTAAGCTATGCTACTATTAAAAACAACATGTTTTCGGAATACCGCGCAATGCGCGGTACAAACCACTAGTTTCTATTAATAAAGTTCAATTAATTATTTTATTTGAATTTTGATAATAATAAAAATCAACAATCTTAAAGATTTTTAAATCAAGAAATGGAATCCGGAAATTTCCGATTGCTGCAACAAGATTTGGTCAAGTTGGACAACTTTGATGGGTCCAACTATACGCGATGGGGTGAAAAAGTAAAATTTATGCTGATGGTGCTAAAATTGTACTTTGTGTTGGACCCGAACTTGAAACCCATTCCGGAGAACCCGATACCCGCTGAAGGGAAAGAGCCGGACCGAGCCAAAATTGCCGAACTGGAGAAGTAACGGCTACTCCGTAAATAGGCGAAAACCTTGGCTTGTGGACACATTAAAAATGCCACCAACTCTATGACCTCTATGCCCCAATTACGTGCCCCCGAGAACTCTGGACTGCCTTAGAGTTCAAGTACAAGGCACAAGAAGAAGATACCAACAAGTACCTTGTGTCTCGTTACTTGAGGTTCCAAATGGTAGACGTGAAACCAATACTTGAACAAATTCATGAAATTCAATTATTGGTCAATAAAATGAAAGTTCTTAACATACCTCTTCCTGAAATCTTCTTAGTAGGGCAGTTGTTGACAATTGCCCCCATCTTGGAAGGATTTTCAAAAACGAATGATGCATAAATCCGAAGATTATTCTTTGAATGATTTAATTAAACATATAAAGATTGAGGAAGACGTGCGTAATAGCGTTAAAAGAGGAAAGGCCGTCTTGAATGCCAACAGCGTGCAGGCTGGTGGCAAAGGAAAAGGTAAATCTGGAGGTCCCACTAAAAAGTGGAATTTAGGTCTCCAGAAGAAAAACTTCAAGAGGCCTGACCAATAATCGAGTCATGGGCCTAAACGAACGGCTAAGTGCCATGTCTGCGGAGAGGCAGGCCACAACGCTAGGAAGTGCAAGTTGAGGAAAATTTGGTCCACCAGCGGGCGAATGCAGTTGTCGACATTGAACATCTTGTGGCCAATCTGCACATGGATGAGATTGACATGATATCCGAAGCTTCCGGAAGAGAAGGTTGGTTTCTGGATTCTAGAGCCACGATCCACGTTTGTGAATCCAGAACCAGATTTTCTGAGTATGGTGCGGTAAGAGCCGAAAAACAGATAGTGATGGCTAACAACAACGATAGAGCTAATATCGTTGGAATTGGAACTGTGCCGTTAAAGTTCTCCTCTGGCAAGACTTTAACGTTGAAGAATGTGTCGCACATGACCTCAATTTGCAAGTGCCTAGTTTCTCTGAGCAAACTTGATGAAGAATGGAATCGGGATTTCTCTCGAAGCTGGGAAGATCGTGTTTCACAAGAGGCGTCACTTCATAGGCAAAGCATAACGTCAATTGGGTATGTATCGCCTAAATTTGAGTGAAGATGGTTCCGATTCTGAAGCTAGTACTAGCGAGTCTGTAGCTAGTAATGTTTTAAACTTTGTGTGAGCAGTCTGTAGGTTTTTCTTTTTCCGCTATTGATGTAATATCCAATTCAATCAATAAAGTTGATTTTATGTATCTTGCATGTTCTATTTCTTGATGGCAAAAACGTTTAGCTCATACAAACATAAAGAACATTGAAAAAAAAATGCAAAATAAAGGATTAATCAATATTAACAACAAAATTATTCGGAATTGTAAAATTTGTGTAAAATCCAAATTTACAAAGAAACCTTTTCCATCTGTTAAAAGGGATACATCAATTTTAGAGTTGATTCACTTTGATATTTGTGAATTAAATAGAATACATACCCATGGAGGTAAGAGATATTTTATTACTTTTTGTGATGACTTTAGCCGGTTTTTACAAGTTTTCTTATTACACTCAAAAGATAAAGCTTTTGACACTTTTAAATTTTATAAAGCTAAAGTAGAAAATCAACTTGAGAAACGAATAAAAATTCTACGCTCAGACAGAGGAGGTGAATACTTCAATAGAGAATTCGATAATTCTGCAAAGAGAATGGTACCAAACATGAACCCACCTCATCTTTTACTCCCCAACGGAATGGTCCGACAGAACGTAAGAACTGAACCCTTGTTGAAATGGTCAACTGTATGTTGAACCAATCGGGTCTACCAACCAATCTGTGGGGATAAGCTTTACTGACTGCTTGCCATATTCACAACCGGATCACTAGTCGTGTGATCCCAACTAGCCCATACGAGCTATGGAAAGGAAGGAAACCTAACCTGAATTATTTTAGAGTCCGGGGTTGTGTTGCCTACTATCGAACTCCTGATCCGAAAAGATCTATATTATGAGCCCGTGCTATTAAAAGCATATTTGTGGGATATGCTAGAAATAGCAAGGCTTATAGATTACTAGATAAAGAAACATGAGTAATAGTAGAATCCAGGGATGTGGAATTCGTTGAAGACAAGTTTTCAGAAGACACTGAAAACTAAAAAAAACATTGGCTCCAAATCTTCCTAGTACATCTCGTGATAGTTCGAAAACCTCAAACAAGGTTGACGAACCACATAGAAGTACTAGAGCAAGAAAGGAGAAAAGTCTAGGAGATGATTTCCTCTCATACTTGGTAGAAGGGACATAAAAGAAGGTGACGAGAGAGGTCATTTTCTCAATTAACATTGAATATGATCCTAAGACTTATAAAGAGGCCATTATAACAACCCAATACAGAAATATAACATAAACATCCAAATCTAAATTAACCAGCCAAAACGGCCCCAAACGTCAACTGTAACCAACCATTACAGATAAGGTTTGCGAAAACAACCTATACACAGCTGAGAGATTTCTAAACAAGACTTGAATTAATAAAAACAATAAAACTATAAGCTATTCCTCGCCCCACGCTTAGGCCTTCTCCTTGCCCTTGCCCTTGCCCGAACTTCCTACTAAATGTTTTCCTGAAAATGGGTTTAGTTTGAAAATGCAAGGGTTAGACCACAAGGTCTAGTGAGTTCCCTCTAGAATCACTTTCTCACGATGAAACAATTTAAAGTAGTTTGTAAACATCCGTAAACAATTTTTTTGCTTTAAAACAATAAACTTCCAACAGTAAGACAACAACACATGATATGGCACACTGAAGTCCCGTATACCGGTGACAACGTGTCAGTCTCACACTGCCTTAATTGGAACACACCCTTCATGGCATAAATGGGACACACTCCCCGGTATGAGCATTAGTGGGACACACCCCCCGACTTAGTCGTATCATGTCCACTTTTAGATGTATGCATACATAATATTTAACTTACTCAAACATAGCAAACATGTAGTTTCATATACGAAAGATAAAACATGCAGTTTCATAATATCTCATGCGTTTAAAGTAGCATATCAATCAACTCATTTTCAGTTAGAAAGACTCACCTGCTCTTGCTCGTTACTTCTCACTTATGCTTCGAACCTTCAGGCTGAACACCTATGTGAAATATTGAAAACGAAGGTGATAAGTCATCCGACCGAACCTTCCCCAATTACCTAGCTAATACACCCTCTCCTCATCCGAATTCCCCCATCCGGATCCCGCTTCTCGGACACCTTCTATCCGGACACATTGTCCGGAAAACTCACTGTCCGGTCAATACTATCCGGACTCTCTATCCGGAAACTCTATTTGGAAGCACCTCAGAAACCTTGTCCGGACACCAAGCCACGTACGGAAACTTCACCCGGACTTGGTCTCCGGATACGCAAGGTTTACCGAGCAGAATCCCAATTCCTAATGCACCCTTCAGATTCCTTACAAAAACGGTTTAAGACCTCAAAATCACTAAAGAAACATACACAATACCTTACTAGAACTTTTAATCGGTCAAAAATCTTTCTCAATAGCATTAAATCAAGGATTGAACACTTATTTCTCAAAATAGGTTGATTAACAACAAGAGTCTCAAAATCCTTTCACACACTCTCTAGAACAATGAATCAATAAGGGAAAGAGATAGAGGTTACCTTCTTGAGGATGAATTTGTCTTCCAAAACGACTCTCCTTTTCCAAAATAATGAAATCGCATGCCTCCAATAGCAAAATCAAGAATAGGGTTTTGCCAAACAATGTGGGTATTTATACCCTTTTCCCACTTGTTTCAAAACAGTCCCTGAAGTTCATTAACTTCACCTTTTTCCATAAAAACTCGTAATCTATTACATTAAAACCTTGGTCGTTACAGCCATGTCTTCAAGGGATGCTCCACTATGGAAAAAAGCAATAAATGATGAAATGGAATCTATTATAGAAAATGGAACCTGGGAATTAGCCGATTTACCCAAGGGAGCAAAGCCCATAGGTTCCAAGTGGGTATTCAAAAGAAAGTTGCACCGTGATGGTTCACTCTCAACATTTAAAGCTAGATTGGTAGCCAAAGGATATAGACAAAAACAGGGTGTCGATTACTTCGACACTTATGCTCCGGTTGCTAGAATTAGTTCTATCCGAACTCTTATAGCAATCTCATCCATAAAATGACTGTACATTCATCAAATGGATGTAAAAACAACCTTTTTGAATGGTTATTTAAATGACGAGGTTAATATGGAGCAACCCGAAGTGTTTGTGGTACCCGGACAAGAGAACAAAGTGTGTAGACTTATCAAGTCTCTGTACGGTTTAAAACAAGCCCCCAAACGGTGGCATGAAAGATTTGATACTACTATCACCTCTTTTGGGTTCCGACATAGAGAAGCTGATCGGTGCATTTACTCAAAATGTATAAAAGAATCCACTGTAATAATCTGTCTTTATGTTGATGATATGTTGATCATCGGAACCACTCTAGAAGGCATCTATGAAACAAAAAACTATGTATCCTCGAACTTTAAGATGAAAGATCTTGGAGAAGTAGATACAGTTCTTGGGATTAAAATCAAAAGGTCGGAATCTCATATTTCTCTTAGTCAATCCCACTATATAGAGAAGATACTGACTAAGTTTCAACATTTGAACATAAAGGAGTTCAATACTTCATTTGATTCAAGTGTGAAACTTGATAAAACCTCTGGTAGAGCGGTGGCTCAACTAGAGTATGCTAGTGCAATAGGATGCATGATGTATGCAATGCATTGCACTAGACCGAATATTGCTTTTGGTGTGAGTAGACTAAGTCAATATACAAGCAATCCGGGTCCAGATCACTGGAAGGCAATTAGTAGAGTACTGGGATACTTGAAAATAACCAGTGATCTAGAGTTGACATACACGGCGCATTCAGGAATCTTTGATGCCAGTTAGATTATTCATTCAAGTGATTCTAAATCAACAAGTGGGTGGATTTATACACTTGGTGGTGGAGCGATCTCTTGGGAAAGCAAGAAACAAACATGTATCGCTGATTCAACTATGGAAGCTGAATTTATTGCCCTAGCTACTGCGGGAAAAGAAGCCGAATGGATTAGAGATCTGTTGTCAGATATTCATTTATGACATCGTCCAACTCCTTTGATTCCCATGTATTGTGACAGTAAGGCCACACTGTCAAAAGTTTACAACACCGTGTATAATGGGAAGGCGCGACATATACGTCTCCGACATAATTATGTGAGACAACTGATCGAAAATGGTACCATTAGTATTGTGTATGTCAAGTCGTGTGGAAACTTGGCAGATCCATTAACTAAGCCTCTGACGAGAGACTTAGTAGGATCAACTACCAGAGACATGGGTCTGAAACCATGCAGATGCGGTTAGTGATGGGAACCCAACTTGAATTTAGTGCTCCTATCTCCTAAGTTTTATGGGTAATAACAAGTCACTTAACTGATAAAAGGTACTATCAAATGATAGACTTGTGTAAGGTATAAGATAGTACGTCGTTGCCGAGAACGAGGATGAGATTAATCTCTTAACAAAGTTTAGAGGCATCTTAGCAATGAAGATTTTATAGAACTTTGCCTATGTGACTAAGAGGTGGTCCCGCCTCAATTGAAGAGTTGTGGTTTCTCTTCAAGAAAGTCATGAAACAGGATTTAGCGCATGGACATATTCGCGCTCGGTGAGAAAGCAAAGAAGTAAGATATATGATGTGTGTAAGTAAGTCGAAGCGGTCTTAAGATTCAAGGTTTAAATCCTAAGGATACCATTGAATTGATCTCTTCTTGCATGCTTGCATCGAACAGGGTTTAATCTCAGCGACACCACTATGAATTCGTCTTATATTAATGTCAGAAAACTTTCCAACCTGGTGGGGGATTGTTGGAAATATTAATAGGAAGGTTGGAATTTTTACTTCCATCCCACATAGGTAGGAAGAACAAGTTCAAAGCACCTTATAAGGCTTTGTATCCCAATGGGCCTTGAACAAGTTAGCGGACTCATGGTAGGGGTCATGAGTGGTAGGTCCAACGCACACACGCGCGTGTGGTTGTGGCCAAGGCCGGGGGGGGGGGGGTGAGAGCGGGATTCTTGGAGTGTCGTGAGGAGGCTCAATTTGCACTTTGCACGCCGCATCGGAGCCTCGCCCCGAGCTTTCTTTTTACAGTGAATTAAAAAGAAAGTTGGGAAACGATTTTAAATTCTGTGATTAACGAAGATAAATCCGTTTTTATTTTATTTAAATTTGAAATTCAAAATCTTTTAAACAAATAAAAAACGTGTTTTTTATCTCTAAAGTCAGTTAGAGAGTTAGTCTCTAACTGCATGCTACTGGCTCCTAAACTTGGGGATTAAGGGACGATTTATTAGGGTTTTACCCGGTATAAATATTGGGTTAAACGTGGCATTATAAACATGCTATTAACCTAAAATCGTTTGTTGCTCTCTGCTATCTTTGCTCTCTCTTGCTCTCTCCGAACTGTTCATCGTTGCCGCTACACTTCACAATTTTCTACCGTCATCTTTGCTCCATATTTCTGTCGCCATTGCTGTTGATAAACAGGACATTGAAATGCATCCAATCCTGGGGCTTTGCGGTCTGATACTCACAACATTTTAGAGTGACCGTATAAAGCCTTTAAGGACAGGGTTATCGTACCGTGCAGTTCTCATCCTTTTTTCGAGTTGCAAACAGGTTGGTATTTACTTTTTGGTCGTGTAATTTCTATTCCGTTCACTAGAGTGAACTGTTTACTTCTACTCCGTTCTTCTGACGAATCCATCACGAAGGATAGAATCGTTTTTAGGTTCATTTAATTTTGAGTTGTAATTGATAATCATATAATCCGTTGTTCTATAACACATTTACTTATAAAGTTGTTATCTTTATAAATAAAGTTGTAAACTTTATTTATAAAGTGGTGTTTTATTAAAGTTCATTAATTTACTATTGCAATCTTCTTTAATAAAGTTGTAATTTTTATTAACAAAGTTCAATTAATTATTTTATTTGAATTTTGCTAATAATAAAAATCAACAACATCTCAATAGGACACTAGGCCAGTCAAGTTTGACGACTTGATTTTTAAAGTCCAGATTTCTATTACTTGTAACGTTCATTATGTCTTCCACTATTGCCTAATTAATGAAAATTTTGGATTTATCACTACTTTACCTTGTTGCACTTTATTTTACATGCATATGTACCATTTCATTCGCAAAGAAAATAAAAGAAAAGAAATAGAAGAAAAGGCCTACAAAAAATGATCTCAAACAAGAAGCCAAAAAGAATACGAAAATCAGAAAGAAACGAATCATTTAAATTATGAGTTCAAAGTTTTTAACTTTTATAAGCTTCAGTACCATTTTTATTTCTGAGTGTTTCTATTTCTAGGAGGGATATTGTTGGCCTCAAATACTTGATTCAGTCATTACAAAATAAAATCGAATAAACATTTAAGAACATTTTTAGGGTGTTTGGAACATAAATGCATTAGGATCCGAAATGTTAAAGAATTCGAAATGCATCAAGATCCAAAAGTTATGAAATGTCCGAAAATATGAAGGATTTGAAATATATTATGGGATTCAAAATGTTTAAGGATCCAAGTTTTAATAGGATCCAAATTCATAAAGGGTATTATTTTAAGTACGATTATCTTTCTAGGATCTGAAATATATCATATGTTACACATAAAAGCTTAGAATAAGAATTTAAATGTAAATTTATTGAAGTCTTACTTTTGTAAATTGTATTGATCCAGGCACAATGGCTTAAGCAAAATTTAAGGCTAGTTGAAATGAAGTTAGATCGACGCAAAAGTGGAAAGGATTGCCATCTAGTCAATTGAAGACCAATACTAGATAAGTCACAATGTTTGAAAAATACTATTTGGCAAGTTGATTTAAAGTGCAAATAGGAATGGCAACGGGCCGGTTTCGGGACGGTTTTTAAGGTCCCCGTCCCCGAAACCGTTAAGCATCCCCGTTCCCGTAACCGTATCAATCCCTGCCGGGAATCTTATTGGGGATCCCCATCGGGTCCCCGCGGTTTCCCGATCCCCATTAGGAAACCCATTAAGAAAAAAAATGCACCGTTACCCATTGGTTATACCCGACCCAAACCAAAAAAAACACAGACTTTTAAAAGATAAAAAACACAATTTTCTCAATCACAAGTTCATTCGACCAAATATACTTTAGATGGAAAACAAATAAGAAAGAAAATACATCATGCAAAAACAATACTACGAGAGAGTTTTCTTTTAATGAAATTCTTATGATGTTAGATACATATTTATTTTAAAACAAGAAAAACAAAACCATCTACTCCAACATCCATATATAGCAATTAGACCATTCAAGCTTAAATATATATATTTATTTAGCCTTTGCCATATAAGAAAACACACCTTGGCACATCAAAACAACATGAAAACTAGTAAACGTTTTCTACATTTTGGATAAAATCAATTAGTAAACTTGTATGTTGTCACTGATTAAAGTCTAATGTCAAACAAGCAAATACTGGGCATAATCTTGAAGACATGCATACTACATACAATCACAAGTTGTAGCCCATAGTATTTTTAAGTTTACAAAATATACATATATAAAATATACTATATAATATATATATATATATATATATATATATATATATATATATATATATATATATTATATCGGGCTGGGCCGGGCCGGTGAGGATGGTCCCTGTCCCCGTCCCCGCTCCCGTTAAAATCCCCAATAACATCCCCGATCCCCGCCCCGTCCCCGTTAAGACTTAAGAGGTCCCCGAACCCGACCCGAAACGTTCGGTTTTCGGTTTTCACCGTCGATTTCGGTTTTTTTTGGCATCCCTAAGTGCAAACTTACCCAACAACTTTGGCTCACCAACTTCTACAAACCCATATCATGTGTGGGAACATATTCTGCATGTCAACCAAAGTAAGTTCTAAAGTACTATTTTATTTGTACCGTATTTTCTTCATTGTTTACGCTACATACAAAAGAATGGGTTGAGACAACAAACATATACATCATATCTTTAAGATATCCAAAGGCTGAAATGAATAGTACACGCATGCACGGATCAATAAAACAAATGAAGGCACGCGTTAAAATTGTCATGTAGCATTTAATGTATTGGTAACCATAAAATACAACCCTTGTGTAACACCCCTAAAAATAGAGATAAATTTAAACTTGAATAATGACGTAACCAAAGACATTCTATATAAAATAAATTACCCAAAAAGGGGAAATAGTAATAGCGTTTACAATTCTATGAATGGAAATTATAAATGCAACTCACTAATCTAAGTTATATTGCATCTAGATTAAAACCGTTGTCAACACAATCTCCCAAAAGTTGCCACTACCGGCCAACGAACCTGATATACATGTCATTAAAGAAAAGGTGTTAGGCTTTACGCCTAGTAAGAACAAACACTTATATAGTTAAAGAACCATAAAACGACAATAATTTTTTTCCAAGAATATGAAGTAAGTTTGTTTCCATATAAACCACATAGGAACCATACGGTCCAAAAAGCATCTTATGATGACGGGGAGACTCGACTTCCATGGATTGTAGCGGAACACAAAAGTAAGCTACGTTCCAAGCTAATGAGATCATACTAGGATCAATGGACACGAGATCACCGTCTCATACATAGATATGGGGGAGGGCATCCAATGATCCTAGTCATACTCATTCACTAGGATTATATTTACGGCTGATAGCTAGTATCCGATCCCACATAACCGTACCAAGTTGCCTTCAAGAGCCCAATGTCTCAACTAGTTACAAACGGGAGAACATCCCAAAATAAGCCTACTCCTATACATATAGATCCATCAGTAACAATCTAAGACTTGTCACAATTACATTTATGACCAAACTATAATCACACATACAATTTCTCAAATCATAAATCCATAAAATACATTTCGTTGTATCAATAATACCATATGGAACCAAATCATTATAGAGGTCCAACCATGACCATTTTCATTTATCTCACAAATCATTCATAAAATAGGTTTTCGAAAAGTTGTACACTTTAAAATGATCATTGATGATATAAGCAACCGTGCACATATTTATTCATCCCAATACTCACTTTCCCAGTAAATCTTACAAAATAGTGAAAACCATAAGTGTGAATACAATATATTTATCCAAATATTTAACCATAAATATGTATGTGAAATCACATTTTATATCACAAAACATAGAACTCTTCATTATATCTCAAAATGGTAAAAACCCTAAAATCTCCAAAATAACTAGTTAGGTCAAAATCTTTCAAATAAGAAAATGTAAACAAGGAGATGTTTAGGAGTTCAAAATATAGAGTTTTAACATGTATAAAGTTTAGAAAAGGTAGGATGTACTCACAGCTTAAGTTTTTGGTCAAAACCTAAAAACCCTAGAAATTTTCCTTGAAGGTGAAGAAGATGAAATGATGAACCCTTAGCTCTAGCCTCCAAATCGTTTTTGATGATGAACAATCACTTTAAACCACTAAGATTTGATTCAACAAATACCCAAAATCGATAACGAATGCTAGGGTTTCGGTTTAGAGAGAAAAGGACGAGAAATGGTTGGAGTCTTAAATGAAAAGTGGGTGAAAATCACCCTTTTAACACCCTGGGCCCGACCGCTACTTTTCCCAGTGACATTGCCCATGGCATAGTCGCCATCATTATCGTCGAAGATGCACCGTAGGCCACAGGCGCTCCGCGACATTGCCCTGCGATTGTGCCCGAGGGCACTCTCTCCAGGATTGGTCACCCCAACTGTACTAAATGGTACTTGAATCGTGCGATAATGCCCTCGGCGACAATAACTCTGTCATAGTCATCGGGCATAGTCGTCCCACCTGTAACGAGACCCAAAACGCACTTTGCTTGACCGAACGCTCCCTACGATTTTTTAAATCACAAATATGGATTCGAAGCCACTATACTTATCGAAAAGTACAAGTGTTACAATGATACCCGACTTGGAAATGATTTTGTCCTCAAAATCTTAACAATCCAAATAAATGGGGATATCTTCGTTTCATGTCTTCTTCGGCTTCCCATGTTACGTTTACACCCCGGTGATGCTTCCATTGACCTTGACCATCATGACTTCCTTATGACGAAGTTTCTTTGACTTCCTTTCTAGAATAACATTGGGCTCTTTAATGCAACGGTTTCCCTCGTCGACCCTTATCTCCGAGAGAGGAATAACATGCTCCTCTTGGGCCAAACACCTCTGAAGGTAACAAATGTGGAACGTGTTATGGATTCCCATCATCTCCGGTGGAAGTTTCAATTGGTAAGCTAGGAGCCCCACATGCTTAATCACAGTAAACAGTCCACGGAAACGGGGACTCAACTTCCCACACTTTCTGAACCGGATGATACCCTTCCAAGGAGACACCTTTAGCATTACCTGGTCTCCCACTTGTAATTCCATTAGACATATCTTCTTGTCATCATAACTCTTTTGTTGATCTTGAGCCGCCTTCAAGCGTTCCTGTACACCTTTAACCTTGTCGGTTATCTCTTGAACGATTTCGGGGCTGGCTAACTGTTTTCTCTCACGCTTCTAACCAACAAACGAGACTCCTACACTTCCGTCCATACAAGGCTTCAAAAGGTGCATGCCAATACTTGAGTGATAACTATTATTATACCCAAGCTCCCACACAATACCTACTATTTATAAATCACAAATATGGATTTGAAAACATTATACTTATCGAAAGTTACGGGTGTTACACCTTGTCATTATTGCAAATCACCCATTTGATAGAAAATCTAAGTGATAGTTTCTTAGGTAAATCAACATCAATATCAATATCTTAAGACTATCCGTAGAGTATGTTGATCCCAGTTTAACTCATCGATGATAATATTCAAACCAAAAAGTGTAAAACATAGTGATTTATATGATATGCGGAAGCGTTTAATAAACACAAAAAGATTTGAATGCAATGGTAGATTTAAACACAGATGATGATAATAGATAACATAAAACAGAAATGGAATTGCTCAACATGTCATCTCATTAAACATCAAGAAGTTGGAATACACCCATAACACACACTACTATGTGAATTTCTCTCCAAGTATTTCTCTCTCCCTTTCTCTAGAATCTGTGTGTGCGGTACCTGAAATGGCAGGGTAGTGCTCACTACGTATAGTGAAGGCGAGACGTGAATAGTACAAGCAACATGTTGTCACCAATAAGAAGGTGACACTTGGAAAGAATAAGAACGTGTTGTACTATTTGATCTTCATAATCTTCGTACATATGAATGCATGTGAGAGGCACGTCCTTGTTGTATCTTGAAATGCTTAAGTCTTTATCTTCAGGAACATTGGCCACACAGAGGCTCTGTGGAGTTTCACAGAGGCTCTGTGGTTCGATGATCATTTTCAGGTTTGGCTTGTGTTCTCGGAGAATGTCGACAGAGGCTTCGAGACTTGTGCAGAGAGTTATTGATATAGGCGACAGAGGACTTCTACGGTCTTGTTTTTAGAACACTTTTTCAATACTTCTAATTCTAAACTAGTGGAGCTAACAATCTCCCCCTAAGTATTGAAAAGGGAAAGTTGACAGAGGAAAAATAAATCTTAGGCTAAAAGAACAAGAGGTGTAAATTTCAACCTCTGTAAAAAGCAATAATGTCATTTAAGTGTGTACCAGAGGCATTACAGAGATAAAAGGAAAATTACATGATAATTGAAAACAAAAGATTGACAAAGTAGGTTATATTTTGGCATCTGAAAATTCATTGATCCTTCTTCCAAAGTTGTTGGTCTTGAGTTCTCTATAGAAGTAGGCAACTAGGTTTCTGAATCCAAGAGTACCATCGATGTCGCTTATCATTTGGTCTGCAGCCTCTTCATTGACAAACTCTGTGCCTCTGCGCTCTATGAGGGATTTCTTGAACTCTAGAAGAGTCTTTGTAGCATATTTTTTACAATCATAGCTCACAAAGAGTTTCTTATGTCCTTGTTCATTCAAGTAGACATATCCATATCTGGGATATGTGATGATAGTTCCGGGGAGGATTTTGGCAGAGGATGACCAGTGTCATCGGGGGCAGTTAGCTTTATCTTCTTGACGCCCAAGTCCAAAGAGATCTAAAAATTGAGTAGACTGTAGATCTTGATCTTTTCCCTGATGACATCCTTGATCATCAGATGAGCTCTTTGGTTCTCTAGCCTCCATCCAAATCTTTTCTCTGTCTAGTTATAGAGTTCTGCAAGATCATATGGATGCAAGTTCCTCAAATCTGCATATGTGAACTTATTCTTCATCATGTCTTCCCTCAAAACATAATACTGGCAGTAATAGAACTCTTTGTGGTGAGTGGTCAGAAGCTTGATGTCGAGTACTTCTTTTATCTTTGACACAGACCATACTAATTCAACCTTCTGTGCCTTGGTTTTATAGAAGTCAATTCTCATTTGTTCGACAACATTGGGTTGAAGGGTAGGCTCTGGGATAGTATCATTAATTCCAATACTATACAAGTATTTGTATACGACCTTCTCCATGCTCTTCTTTGGTTTGTAATGAGGAACAGGTTTCCTAAGTGCGTCCATTTCCCTGATGACCTGAGTAACCCTGTCTTCTGAAGTCTTCTGAGTAGAGGGGTCTAAGGGTGGATAAGCTGACAGAGGTGGTCTAAAAGCCCAATCTTCCTCTTCAGGTTTGGGAACAACAAAGGCACTTGCCATGAGTTTATTTGGGTTAGGTTTTGGTTTTGGCTCTATGGTTGGTTTCATTGGCCCTTTGCCTTTATCCTCTGCAGTCAGCTTTGCCTTAGGGATTTCTTTGGTGGATGATTTAGCTTTAGCTGATTTTGGGCTTTGTGGTGGTTTGGTTGATGTTTGTTGAGGTTTTAGGGGAGGTTCTGTGGCTTCTTCCACTGATTCTTCTTGGACATTTAGGTTCTTCTTTGGTCTTGCGGGTTTTGAGGCTAACGATTTGATCCTTGGGGTTTTTGGGTTGGTTTTAGGTGAGTTGGGAGGTTGCTCTTCAGGGTTTGGTGTGGGTGAAGGTAAGTCTTCTTCAGGTATATTGGTTTCCACAGAGGTGGGTGTTGCCTCTGTGGTCTGCCGAGTGTAAGACCCCTAGTTTGAAGGAATCATGGTTAAAAGTTGTGGGTTGGTTGAGGTCTCTATAGCATCTGGCCCTGTGGCTTTCTCCCCCTCATGATGAACCGATGGCCTAGTACCATCATCATCAGAAGGGTCATCATGCTTCTGCTGCTGTGAAGCTTCTGATTGGCATGTAGTAAGAGGTTTCCTTGTCTTCGGCAGATTTAGTGCAGCAGCTTGAAGTTTGTCGCAGACGTCCACACACCCCAAGTATGTGTGCGACTTCAACTTCTGACTTGAACTTGAACATTCCTACACTGTCCTTGAATTCTTTCACGTAAGATGCATTGGCTTCTGTGAAGGCCTTTACGAACCTGCATATTTCATCAATTACCTTCTGACCCATGTCGATGATCTGATCTATGGTGATATAGTCAGTTAGCTTCAGAGGTAAGAGCATGTTTGTTGTGGTTTCTTGAACTTGGTCTATTGCTCTTTTCAGGTCCTTTGTGGTTATGGATGGGGAAGGTTGGTTGGTTTGTTGCTTTGATAGTACCTCTGCAAGAGTTTTGCCGTTTGAAGCTCTGTGGTGAGGGAATTGACAGTGTTCTGCACTTCTGTTGGCAAGGTTGTGGATGAGCTTTGTGTAGTCCGACTTTACATTTCTTAGAGCTTTGCAGAATTGGCTTTGACCTCTGTAGAGATTGCTTCAATTTTGGAGTTCAGAGAAGTCAGGGCGGAGTTTGTGGTATCTGCATAAGATTTCACCAAGCTTTGCAACTCGGTGAAATTATTGGCCACAGAGGTGACAAAGGTTTGAAACTCACCCTTTGTCACATATGGACCAGTGGTAACCTCTGGGGGAACACATTCTTCCCCATAATGAACCTCTGTTCCTGAGGTGCCCACCTTTGACCCTGTTTTATGTTGAGGTTAGCAGGACTTCCTTCCAATCCTCGAGGGGAGTCATTTAATGGCCCTTCCTCTATAAAAGTTTTGTCATCATCCTTACTTTGAGCCAATCCAGAGTTGGGCACAGAGGGGATGAGAAGTGGACTCGGAGGCATGTCTAGAGCCTCTTCGTCGTTGTGCTTTCTAAGTCCATCTGAAGGACTGTTGATTTCTAGATCGTATATGGGAGAGACAACGGATGCCTCTGTGATGGATGGAACCGTGTTCTTGGGCGATGGAACACTGAAATTTTCAATGACTGTATCGTTTTGAGAGGATACAGCCAGAGGTGAGGCTTCCCGATTTTCAATTGACACAGAGGAAGAAAAAGGTTCCTCTATCCGGTTGGGTAAGGTAGGGTTCGAGTTGTGTAACTCTTTTTCAATATTCTCTTCTAATACTAGACCAACGAGAATAGAAGGGTGGATAGCACAGGAGGGGAGTTTAGGATATGTGCCAGAGGCATCTTTTCGCTCACAATTCTCCTCCTCTGATTGTTTTCCTAGGGCCTCTACCTCTTCTGCTCATCTAATTCTATTTTATGCTTCTGCAGCATCCATGTCACAATCTGGATCATCAGCAACCTGTGCATCT
Source organism: Saussurea involucrata (assembly GCA_033807775.1). Lineage (NCBI taxonomy): Eukaryota > Viridiplantae > Streptophyta > Magnoliopsida > Asterales > Asteraceae > Saussurea > Saussurea involucrata. The sequence goes on along the minus strand of CM066317.1, from coordinate 47,561,691 downwards.
TGTCTCTCTGCCATCATCTGGATACCGAACGTTCCATCCAGATGTATCCAAGGAATTATTAAGACTTGTGACCCCTAAGAAGGTGTTGAAAGACACTTGGTCTTCTTCAGGTTATACTTCTGCGGGTTGGGCTTCTTCGGGTTGGTCATCCTATGGAATGGCAAAGGATTGGGAATGTCGTCTTGGGTTCTGCATAATGAATGGGGGTTGGGGCTCGATCTTCTGTGTGGATGGGATCCTCTTCCAGAATTGTTTGTAAAGGGGATTTGGGCTTCTTGGTTTTCCTATTTTTAGGTTTAGAGGCACCTTCCTCTATGGTTTTGGTGTTTCTTTTCTTTCTCTTTTCTTTCGGTGCTTCAGTTGTTTGAATGTCAGAAGGGTTGGCTAGAGGTACTTCTGTAGATTGGGGTTCTTGGTTCTATGGTTCTTTAGGCTGTTGGGTTTCAGAGATTTGTTCTTCCGTGCGTTTGGCATGCTTTGTCTTCTTTTTCTTGGTTTTCTGCTTGGGAGGGGAAGGTTCTGCAGTCTGCTGAACTTTTTCAGCGACTGGATGACTTGCAGAGGCTTTCTCTCTGGGTTTCCTAACTTTATCTAGGGAAACTATCCACTCATCTTCGCTCATTCTTTCAAGTACCTCTATCCCTATAGGCACTCCTATGCGTGGTGGGGTACCAGGACTCAGTTTGGGAGTTCTGAATGCACACTTATACTCCTTTACTAACTCTATATCGCTCATATACTCTAACATCTTTTCGGATAGCGGACGGCATAAGGTATATCCTTTGGGATGGTTGGTTGGCTTCATCGTGGTCAGAGGATGGGTTTTTACCATTGGGCCTTCAAAGCTCCATCCTTCATTCTCTAGCAGAGACTCCAAAAATATACCGATGAGTCTTTGAAATTGCAGAGATGGAAGAGGGGCTCTAGTAGATTGAAGGCCTTTCTTCTTTTCCACTACAGAGGACATCTCATGTAGTATAAGTCTGGCAAAGTCTAAGGGAAGATCAAAGTACACCCCTTACATGATCGAGAGGATCTGATGTGAGCTCTAGTCAGGGCTTCCAGTCTTACCAGTAAGACATCTGCTTAAAATACTGAAGAGGACATTCCAGATGGGGGAAGTCTATTCCTTCTGAAGTCTGTCCCCTTTGACAGAGGTTCATTGTAGCGTAGCATCATTAGGAAGTCTACTAGTTCCTGATCTATAGGCTCTGCGGCATACCTTTTGATTCCCAGAAGGCTTCTGGTAGGGAGGTAAATTACTTGTGATATCATGGCCTTATTGATACCAACAGTCAAGTTCTGTGAGTTATCGGGTTTGGACATGTAACCTACCACAGACTTGAGTTCTTCATCGAATCTGGAGCTCTGCCAGAATTGATGAACATACCTGCTTAGTATGTTCTTCACGTTCAAGGTTACAATCTTATTCAAGGGGTGATTTTGGAGTATATTGATGACAGGGGCATGTTCTTTTCCAAAGTTTTCAGTATATTGATGGTGGTTGTTTGGTTTCAAGCGAAGGAGGTTTTGGTACCAGTTTTGGTTGATGAAGTCATGAAGGTTTGTTGATGGAAGATGGTTGATGGATTCTTCACTATCAGAGTAAACTTGGTCCTCATTTCTGGGAGGAATGGGGTTTTCAGAGTGATTCGAGGATGCATGTGAGGCCATTGTTGTTCTTGAGAAGGTTTTTGAAAGCAAAACGATGAAGTTTCAAGGTTTTGAAGCAAAAAGTTGCAGGTTTCACCGGAATTCTTGAGAGAGAATGAGAGTAAAAGGTGAAGAAGAAGAAGGGTAAATGGGGTTATAAAGGGATAAGATTGGGCGGTAATAAGTTAATGTGGATAACTTTTGAAATCTATACTCAAGTAGTGGGACCTTTCAAAACGACGGTACAAAGCACACTCAATCAGAGGACGCCACGTGGGTTCTGACGGTTCAGGGTGAGAGGACGTGCGTTCCCATCACCGCCCACGCATGTGAGGTTTGCTAAAAACAAATGGCTGTCATTCTCAAAAGAACCCGTACCTCAAAAGTCATTTCACAAAGACACAAGTGTTGAAAATGGCAGAGGCTCTGTGGTGGAATGAGCTTCTGTTGTCTGAGGTATGATTTATCTCACACAAAGATTGCACCTTTTTTTACCTAAATCATTTGAAAATCGATGAAATGGTCGAGAGAGTTATCCTTAGGGAACTCGTGGTCTCAGAGACTTCTGTGGCACAAAGGCTCTGTGAAACGTCACAGAGGCTCTTTGACCAAAAAATTCTAATAAAGGAAAAAGCTCAAAAGATTTTGACCAAACAAAGTTTTGATTTGTTTAAATAGGTATATTGTGACATATTTGGAAAGTTGTGTTCGAGAAAAGTGTTTTTGAAAATGGGTTTATGCTTTAAACTTACCGAAAATAACTTGCTCCCCCTTGAGTTAACACCTTCTTCACTGTTTGGCTGGAACAGAAAGCATCTTTTGCTCCCCTTTGAATGAATATCTTCTATAGTTCTCAAGAGTACTTACTTCTGCTCCCCCTTGATCTATGCTTAGGTCAGATGAGATAAGTAATACACAAGACATAGATCAACCACTCTTGAGAGTCTCTGTAACATAGGCCAAAGGCTTTGTGCAGTGTCACAGAAGCTCTGCGGAAGAGAAAAACTTCACAAGGAAAAGACTATACATGCTGAAATTAGGTAAATACATATTTACAAGAGAAACTTTGTACCGATGTGCAGAGGTTCTGTGAGTCAACCCATGTTCAACATACCCAACTTGCCAACCAAAAACAGGAATCTTTTCTCATCTAGGGATTTGGTGAAAAGGTCAGCAAGTTGATATTCTGTGGGCACAAAATACATTTCAATCATACCTTGTGAGACACGATGCTTCGGAAAGTGGTACCTTATGTCGATATGCTTTGTTTTCGAGTGATGTACGGTATTGGCAGAGATGGCAATGGCACTTTCAGAGTCACAGAGGATGGGAATCTTCTCGATATCTAGACCGTAGTCTCTGAGCTGAGTTTTCATCTACAGAACTTGTGAGCAACAACTCGCAGCAGCAACATATTCTGCTTCTGCCGTGGATGTAGACACACAATTTTGTTTCTTGGATGTCTAGCTCACTAGTTTTCCTCCTAGAAACTGACAACTTCCAGAGGCACTTTTCCTGTCTAGCTTGCATCCTCCATAATCTGAATCTGTGTAAGCTGTTAGATCAAAGTCAGAGTTCTTTAGATACCAGAGACCAAGATTTTGGTTCCTTTGAGGAATCTAAAGATCCTCTTAGCTTGGTACCTTGCACAGAGGCATGTGGCATACATGCTATCTGGTCTACTTGCTGTTAAGTATGGAAGAGACCCTATCATACCTCTGTAGAGTTTGCACTCGACATATTTGCCCTCTAGGTCCGAGTGTAACTTGGATCCAGTGGCCATAGGGGTTTTCATCACAGAAGAGTCAGAGAGTTTATATTTTGACAGAATGTTAGAAACATATTTTGATTGATTTATAAAGATACCCTCTGTTGTTTGTTTGACTTGAAGCCCGAGGAAGAAAATTTAATTCTCCCATCATGCTCATTTCAAACTCACTCTTCATGAGTTTTTCAAATTTCTTGCAATACTCTTCATTTGTAGAACCAAATATGATGTCATCAAAATATATTTGTACAAGCAAAATCTCACCTTTTATTCTCTTATAAAACAATGTAGTATCTATTGTACCTCGTTCGAAATGATTGACAAGCAAGAAATTTGAGTGTCGTTCATACCAAGCTCTGGGCGCCTGTTTGAGTCCATAGAGGGCCTTATCCAGAAAATAGACATGATTTGGGTACTTGGAACTCTCGAATCCTGGTGGTTGTTGGACGTATACCTCTTCTTGTATTTGACCATTGAGGAAGGCAGATTTCACGTCCATCTGGTACACCTTAAAACCTCTGTGGGTTGCAAAGGCCAAGAATATCCTGATGGCCTCCAAGCGTGCTACAGGGGCAAAGGTTTCTTCATAATCTATTCCTTTCTCTTGACAATATCCCTTAGCCACCAATCTTGCTTTATTTATAATTACCACCCCATTTTCATCCTTCTTGTTCCTGAAAACCCATTTGGTCCCTATTGCAGATTTGCCTCCTGGCAGAGGTACAAGGGACCATACTTTGTTGCGCTCAAATTGTAGAAGCTCTTCCTGCATAGCTTGCACCCAATTTGGGTCTTCTAGGGCTTCAGAGACCTTCTTTGGTTCGATCACACTGATAAATTTAATAAAGAAACAAAAATTGGCAGTGGTTGATTGAGTTTTCACTTTTGCAGAAGGATCGCCAATGATTTGGCTCCGTGGATGACTTTTTGTTGATCCAAACCCTCAGTGATTTGATAATGACCCTCTTTTAAACACTTAGTGAAAATTGTAAGTAAACAATATGTATTAGAGTTTCACTATCGCTGATAACTACTAACACTTTACAGTACCGCTTGTATGAACTCTCACTCTTTAGATTAGATATTCAGCGAACACTGTTCATCGTCATATAGCTCTGAGCCTGTTCACTTCTATTGATGATCGCTGATAGTTTAGTTTGTTTACTTATGATCTCTGAAGACAAGTTTCACGTCAACCAAAGTTCTACGCTGAAGTCGAAGATCAAGCTCAAGAACCAGCGACAAGTCTACTCATGAACTGATGCAGATATCTGCGAAGCAAGACCTGTCCATTCAACGTGAAGTATCAAGTAGAAGACTTCAGCAATCGCTGAACTTTATCATTCGCTGATAAAGATCTGACTCAACGAAAGCTGATCATGAAGTCTCCCTGCATGTTACTACTGTCTTACCTCCCTTGCACGTCTCCGTACGAACTGTCAGAACGGACATCCCTTTTGTCTATAATCGTACAACAACTCTGATTCTACACTATGCACCATGCGGCTACTAAGGTTGTCTACAAAGGTCAATGAGATGCAACCACTCAGCTGCTGCCACGTGTAAAGCCATACTGCCATGCATTAAATGCATGCAGTATATAAGAAGAACCTTACTTCAGTTTTGAAGTGTGCTCGGACCATCTTCTTAATTCTCTCTTATTGTTAAGTTATTATTCGTAATTTCTTTAACTCTTTCTAGTGCAAGAAACTTAGTGTTTCTCAAGAGTTGTTTAGATTAGGTTTATCCTTAATCTTGTTCCGCAACAAGTTGTAAATTGTCTTGATTTACCAATAAACAATTTAGAAAAGTAAAAACGTGTGTTTGTATTCAACCCCCCCGCCCCCTTCTACAAACTTGTATAGCCCTTCGGGACCAACAAGTGGTATCAGAGCAGATTTGTTTAATCTAATAAACAATATCTGATCTATACTAAGATTTCTCTTCCTTGCTATTTCTGAAAATGGCTACCAACACAAACACCAACTATATTGACAACGGTTCTCTTGCAAAACCCCCTAGATTCTCCAGAGATAATTTTAATCTATGGAAAAATAGGATGATTCTCTTCTTAGAAGGTGTAGACCCTACTATGCCTTACTATCTTGAAAACGGCCTATATATTCCTATAAGAATTGATCCTGCAGTTCCAGCCGCTGAGAATACACCTGCTATTCCAGAAAGGTTGATTCCCAAGGAAATTCATATGTGGACTGATGAAGATAAGAAGAAAGTGGCTATCGACACCAAAGCCAGATCCATACTCTCCATGGCTCTTCCTGACGAAGTCTACCATTCCGTCATGAACCTGAAAACCTCAAAAGCTATGTGGGACACAATCTGTGTTCAGTATGAAGGTACTTGAGAAGTCCAGGACTCTCGTAAGATCAACCTGGTAAGACAGTATGAAAGCTTCATTTGTGGTAAGAATGAAACTCTCTCTGAAGTACACCAATATTTTAACTACTTAATAATAGATCTGAAAACTGTTGGTAAGGAATATTCTAACTTTGAAGTACTGACAAAGTTCTTAGAATGTTTACCTGAAAGCTGGGACAGTTATTCTATGTGTCTCAAGCTGTAAAAGGATCTAAAATCAATGACCCTTTCAACCTTATATGGCACGATGCTGAATCATGAGCAATTGAGTCATCTTAAGAAGAATCTTGTAAAAGATTCCAAAAGCACCCCTGTTGCTTTAATCTCAGAGTCACATTCCACTCAGCGATCGACTATCACTGTCACTGAGTTGGAAACTAACTCTGAAAGATCATCAGACTCTGACGTTTCAGATAATGATGAAACTCTGGCATTCCTGGCTAATAAGTTCAGGAGATTTGCTAGAAAGAGTAATTTCAAGAAGAACAAACCTCTTGCTATTACTGACAAGCCAAGATCATCAACCCCTGTTGATAAGGCTACTGCTACTTGCTATAACTGTGAAAAGAAAGGACATTTTGCTAGCGAGTGCAGGTCAAAGAATGTCTCTAGACCCTCAACTTTTCCCAAGAAAAACTTTACTCACAGGACTAGAGATGAAAAATACAAAAAGCTAAAAGAAAGGTATTCAAAGCTGAAAACCTTTAAGAAGAAAAACAAAGGCCTTATGGCTGACTATGATTGGGCTGCCTCTGACGAAGAAGAATCATCTGACTCTGAAGATGATGATGAAGCCAATCTATGTCTCATGGCTAAACTTGAAGATGAGGAAGAAAATTCTGACATTTCCTCTACTTCAACCTCTGCTACTAAGGTACCACCTTCCTTCTTTACCAATATTTTAAATATTGATGAAGCTGATAGTCTTCGAAAGATCGATCTCTTGACTAGAAGTTTATATGAAGCCATGAATGGCAAAACTATTGTTGAAAATCAAAATCTTGATCTTGCTGAACAGCTTAAAAACTGTCACCTTCAAATAGAAAATCTTTCTAAAATTGAAGAAGATTTTAAAGATCAAGTTCACTTAAATCAGCTAGTCAAAATCGAGCGCGAAGAAGCTATCGCTGCATTAAAAGCTGAAAAAGCTACTGTTGATGGATGGTATAATTCCTCAACAAAGATCACTTAGATAATTAAGTCTCAGATTCCCCTGAGTGATAAACGTGGTCTTGGTTACAAAGCTGATACTCTAGAACCAACCACTGACCGTTCCATGCTTAAATTTGGAATGTTCGTATCCTCTATCCCTGACACTTTCTCATCTCAGTGTTCCTCTTCTAAACCGCCTATCCCTGAGGAAATCTCTACCTTAACTTCTAAAGGTAAAGAAAAAGTTGTTTATCCAAAACCTACCTCAGTCTTTAAAAACAAAGGTAAAGGAATTGCTTTTAACCAAAATCCTCATAAGGGTACCTCTGTACCAAAGATGAATGCTTCTAAAGCTTCAGTGACTTATCCCTCTGGTTCAAAGAATAAGATCCCTGGATTTATTCAGCGTGGATCTATTCAGCGATCTACTCCTAGAATTAAAGTGGAAATTATTGGTAAGAAATCCGAAGAACTGAATGTTCCTCCCATTTCAAAACCCAATAGCTTACTTGGTGCTGGTCCTTCTAATTCAAAATCAAAAGCTCAGCATGCAAATGGTCCTAGAACTACTTTTAGTTATAGGAAATGTTATCATTGTGGACTTACGAATCATATTGCTAGTAAGTGCCCCACAAGCTGAAAACATAGCTAAGGTGAAGATCATTGCCCCCAAGGCAAAGAAGACCACTGAGGTTAAGAAATTAACCAAAGTGAAGACTGACAAAGCTGAATCTTCAAATGCTGCGAAGACTGCTGAACCTTCCACTTCCTCTTCTACACCCACTGACAAGTGTGTACACCTGGTTAAGTGGGTACCCAAGAAAAACTAATCTTTCTTTGTAATGCAGGTTAAGAAGGGTATCTGGTATCTCGATAGCGGATGCTCTAGACACATGACTGTATGAAGAACCTACTCACTGAGTACAAAGAAGAGAAGGATCCCTCTGTAACTTTCGGTGGAAATGGAAAAGGACATACCCGAGGGTTTGGTGTACTCTCTAATGGTACAACAACCTTCAGAAGAGTCGCATATGTTGAAGGGCTGAAACATAATCTTCTAAGCATCAGTCAGCTTTGCGACAAGGATAACAAAGTAATCTTTACTAAGGAATCCTGCTTTGTCGCTGACAAAAAGGAGAAAATAGCTCTCAGTGGTTATCGTTTGGAAAATGTTTATGTAATAAACATCGACTCAACAACCACTGAGAACTCCTGTTTCTTCTCAAAAGCTTCATCTAATGTCAACTGGCTATGGCATAAGAGGCTGTCTCATCTCAACTTCAAGACACTGAACACTATTTCTTCAAAAGAGTTAGTCACTGGTCTACCTCAGTACTCATACGTCAAAGAATCCTTATGTTCAGCGTGTGAGAAAGGCAAGCAGACCAAAGCAAGCTTTAAGTTAAAGCAAGTTTCCTCAGTGTCATCTCCTCTACAACTTCTCCATATGGATTTGTTTGGCCCTGTTAACAAACAATCCATCGTTGGAAAGAAATATACACTAGTCATAGTTGATGAATTCTCTCGCTATACATGGGTAATGTTTCTCCGTTCTAAGAGTGACACACCTGAAGAACTCATCACCTTTGTAAGGAAAATGGAAACCCTGAACAACATGACCATTCGCTCAATTAGGAGTGATCATGGGACTGAATTCAAAAATAGTTCTCTTGATTCCTTCTTTGAGAGTAAGGGTATTTCTCACAACTTTTCTTCAGTGAGAACACCGCAATAAAACGGAGTCGCTGAAAGAAGAAATAGAACTATTATTGAAGCTGCACGTTCAATGCTCAGCGATTCTCACCTGCCTACTCAGTTTTGGGCAGAAGCTGTCAACACTGCTTGTTTTACGCAAAACAGGTCGTTGATAGTCAAAAGATTTAATAAAACAACCTATGAACTTTTTCATGGGAGAAAGCCTTCAATTAGCTTTCTTCACATCTTTGGATGTCAGTGTTTCATACTGAACAACAGAGATGCCCTTGGAAAGTTTGATCCTAGGGCTGATGATGGAATCTTTCTTGGATACTCCTCAGTCTCCAAAGCCTTTAGAGTCTTCAATCGAAGAAGACAAACTGTTGAAGAAACTATTCACGTCACTTTTGACGAATCCCGTTCAGCGAATTCTCGACCTTCTGCTGATACTGAAGAACTGAATCAATGGATGTTTTCTCATCTTGGTGATTCAGAAGATATTCCCACTCCTCATACTCATACCGTTGAAGACGATGGTCCTACTATCATCCCAAACATGCAGAATAGTGAAGCTGAAACATCATGGGTCTCAGCTGTTCCTTTAAACACTATACCTGCTTCTGAACCAAATGTCTCAGACATTCCATCTACTTCTCAGCAATCAGTAAATGAGATAACATCTGCACCTACTCCTCTCTTGGCTGATATTCCAGAAGTTGCTGAAGCCTCATCTTCAGCTCCTCTAGTTCAATTTGAGTCAGCGACTTATGCTCTGGCTCAGCAATGGACTGTAAATCACCCAATTGATCAAATTCTTGGTGATCCAAACGCTGGTGTTCAGACTCGACGAAGTGCAGGTAATATTTGTTTATTTGTTAACTTTATTTTTCTGATTGAACCAAAGAAAATAGATGATGCCCTCAAAGATCCAAATTGGGTCAGCGCCATGCAAGAAGAGCTGACTGAATTCGAAAGAAACAAAGTTTGGAATCTTGTTCGAAGATCAACTGACAAAACAGTGATAGGCACTAAATGGGTCTATCGAAACAAGTTGGACAAACATGGAACGGTAACCCGCAACAAGGCTCGACTTGTTGCTCAGGGATACAGACAAGAGAAAGGCATAGACTACGACGAAACATTTGCTCCAGTAGGAAGACTAGAATCTATTCGTCTATTCTTAGCATACGCTGTACACAAAGACTTCAAAGTATATCAGATGGATGTTAAGTCAGCATTTCTCAATGGAAAGCTGAATGAAGAAGTCTATGTGGAACAACCTCCAGGATTCTCAGATCCTAAGCGTCCAGGTTATGTTTATAAACTGGATAAGGCACTTTATGGCTTAAAGCAAGCTCCACGTGCATGGTATGACACTCTATCCTCTTATCTCCTAATTGAAAATTTTGAGCGAGGTAAAATCGACAAAACTCTATTTTCAGAATAGTAAAAGGTCATATCATTCTTGTTCAGATATATGTTGATGACATTATATTTGGTTCTACTAACCCTGATCTTTGTACTCGTTTCTCTGAAAGAATGAAAGAAGAGTATAAAATGAGCATGATGGGTGAGCTAACATATTTCCTTGGTCTTCAGATAAAACAAAATGAAATAGGAACTTTCATTAATCAGGGAAAGTATGTTAAAGATATGCTGAAGAAATTCGATTTAACTCAGAGTTCAGCTATGAAAACCCCTATGGCACCACCGCTGACACTAAACAAGGATTCAAATGGAATACCTGTTAATGTCACGCTGTACAGTGGGATGATCGGCTCTCTCTTGTATCTTACAGCTAGCCGACCCTGTTGGTCCCGAAAGGCCTATACAAGTTTGTAGAAGGGGGGGGGGGTTGAATACAAACACACTATTTTACTTTTCTAAATAGTTTATTGATAAATCATTAACAATTTACAGCTTGTTGCGGAAACAAGATTAAGGATAAACCTAAATCTAAACAAGTTGGAACACTAAGGTTTCTTGCACTAAGAAAGATAAGGAGATTACTAATAAAATCCTATCTTGAGAGAGATTTGAACTTGTCCAGAGTTAGCAAGTTACTTCAAATGAAGTGAGTTCATCTCTTTATATACTGCATGCATTAAATGCAAATCAGTATATACTTTACACGTGTCATCAACTGGTTGGTTGCATGTCATTGACCTTGGTTGACAACCTTAGTAGCCGTAAGGATGAACAGTGTAGTATCAGAGTGGTTGTACGATTTCAGATATTCGGAGGTTCTTTTCTGACAATTCGTACGGAGGCGTGCAAGGGTGGTTAAGACAAAAGTACTTTTGTACGGAGGACTTCATGATCAGCTTTCGTTGATTCAGCGATTATCATTTACTATTCAGCGGATGATAAAGTTCAGCGATAGCTGAAGTCTTGTACTTGATACTTCACGTTGAGTGGACAAATCTGAGTCTTCGCTGATCCGCATCAGTTCATTAGGAGACTTGTCGTTGGTTCTTGAGCTTGATCTTCGACTTCAGCGTAGAACCTTTGTTGACGTGAAACTTGTCTTCAGGGATCATAAGTAAACAACTAACTTATCAGCGATCATCATAATGACTGAACAGACTCAGCGCATTAATGATGAACAGTGTTCGCTGAATGTTTAATTTAAAAGAGCGAGAGTTCCTATCAGCGGTACTGTAAGATCTTAGTACTTATCAGCGATAGTGAAACTCTGATACATATTGTTTACTTACAATTTTCACTAAGTATTTAAGAGAGGGTCATTATCAAATCACTGAGGGTTTGGATCAACAATCTCCCCCTATTTGATTATGACATAGCAACAAAGAAAATTGCTATTTAATGAAAACATAAGGATAAAAAGAACTCATAAAATATTTGTCCCTTTTACTGTTTTCTGGGATCTTTTCAGTACTGATGGAGTAAAGTACGTTCGCTGAAATCTTTCTTTAAAATATTGATTCATGTTACAATGAAGAACAGAAAGATTACAAGTACAAGCGAAATAATTTACAAGTACAGAAGGATAACTGATACAATAGAGAAAAAGGAGATTATATCAGTTTTCAAAAGGTTCTTCCTTAATGAGAAGTTCATCAAGGGTCGTCTTTTCAGTGGGGATCATCCAGTCAGGGACATTTACTCCTTGATTCTTTAACTTCAAAGCAGCTTCAAAAATCAAGGGCTTCAGGTGTCTAGCTTTGATGTCGCGTCTGACTTCACACCAGTATACGAGATCTCTGAGTTGTTCGATGGGAGCGATTTGGAGCTCAGAGACACGTTAAAAGTGATGATTTCCATCATAGTCTAAGAAGAATATACCATATGCATCACTTACCACTGTGCCAGGGATGAAGGTTTCTCCAGGTGGTAGGGAGGTATCAAGCATTGAAAGATCAGCATCAGGGCCAAGAACTTCAGCACGAGAGAAACCAATACCTGTTTCATTTCGAATGATTGGTCCTGAATCAGAAACTTTCTTCTTCTTAGCAGAGGCTTTCTTCGGTTGAGGAAGAGTAGGAGGAATATCTACAGCAGATGAAAGCAAGTCGATCTGTTTGTTTAAGATCATCTCAACATGGATTTTGAATTTTGAGCGTGATCCCTGAATGGCTAATTTCGTTTCTAACCATTCAGAGAGACCAAACTTTTCTAATGAGGCAGCATAGAAGGTTTGCTTGGTTTTGTCATCTCTGTAGACATCCACTTCAACAACAGGAACATCAACGAACATTTTTCCTCTGATGTTGGCTTTGATTATCTTGGATGGTCTTGATCGATAGGTCAGCATTTGATTAGCCCATTCCAAGGTTGTATCAGAGACCTTTGTCTTTTCTCTAACGATTTCTTGAGCATCATCCCAGAGCTGACGTTGAACATCAATGGGGACTCTTTTCAGCTTGGGGTCTTTGATTGATCGTTGAGTAAGTTTGATGGCGTATTCTCTGTCTTTCTCTTCAGCTTCCTTTCTTTCAGCAATAAGGCGTTCAGCTCTAAGGTGTTCTTGGTATTCAGCTTTTGAAATTCTGAACTTAGGAGGAACTGAAGGCAGTTGATCAGGCCTTAGAATGATTCGCTGATCCTCGAATCGCTTTATTATTTCTTCTCTTCTCTTTTGATCCTCTTCACTCAGCTTTTGAGGAGCTGAGGAAGGTCTGTTTCTATGCGAGAGAGGTTGTTCTTCTGGTTCATCAGTCTCAGAGATCAAATCCAAGACTAGGATTATGTCTTCAGCGGCAGCTAGAATTATTGGTGAAGTCGCAATTGTAGAGCCTTCAGCGATATCCTCAAACAGGGGAGAGGACTAGCTGAAACGCAGCGATCTTACTAATAAGAACTGGGTAGAAGAACTTGGGTAGAAAAGATAGAAAAAGAATGTGGATGTGTAGAGAGGTTGTTGAGTAGAGAACTGATTGTGTATTGAGATGTTCAGGGAAGGAATATAAGTAAAGTTTAGTGTACCTGACAAACCGGCTTTTCAAGCAAGATCGCCAGATTTTCATCTTCAGCGAGGCCTTTGCCTTTGCTTTTCTCAGCGCTAGAGGCTGAGGGCTTTGTCTTTGTCTTCTCCCCTGATGGTTCTTTTATTGAGATTCCCTTAAGAGCTTTGATCCTTGGGGCAGGTTTGACGATAAAGAAATCATCGTCATCTTCATCATCATCATCATCATCCTTCCTTGGAGAGGAGTATGGTTCATCTTCAGGGATGTCGATGTCTTCATCTTCTTCTGCTTCGGATTCCTCAGCATCTTCTTCGAGTTGCTCCCCCTCAGATACAGAGGCGAGCTTCTCGGTTCCCTCAGGGTTTTCATCTCCCTGAGGTCCAGCGATAAATCTTCATTTCTCTCTCCCCTGATAGATTCATCATGGGAAAGGTCTTCAGCGCTCTTGTTCAGATCTTCAGCGCTTTTGTTTAGATCTTCAGCGCTCTTCTCACCGGAATGTTCAGCGCTCTTCTCCCCCTCTTTTTCATGATGACTGGGGGAGGAATGGGTAGACTCAGCATTGGTGTTATCTCTGTCTTTTGGGCCAGAGATTTTCACACAACCTTCAAGCTTTGCTATTCTGTCTTCTAGGCCAGAAATAGCAGGCGTGATTTTCTTCAGCTCTGTGCGATCCGCCGCTGTGAAAGATTCCAAAATAGGGGCAGGAGCAGGAGCTGGATTATTTGCCTTGTTTACCAGCGTCTCGATCATCGTCTTCATAGAACTAACGTCGGTCTTTACAGAGCCTAAGTCAGTCTTGACTGCTGACATATCACCCTCTAATTTTCCAACCGATGTCTTCAGCGTTGTTACTTCGCTGGACACGGTCGAAACTGATGTTTTGAGGCTGGTGTAGTCAGTGTAGATGTCGGAGAGCACTTTGGCAAAATCGGCGAGAGTCTAATCAAGTCCCTTGATGTCTTCAGTGGAAGCTTTCTTCTCCACCACCGTTGTCAGCTTTGTCAGATTCTCTCCAGCGTTTGATACAGCTGTAGAGTTATTTGATAGAGTGGTGGTGAGACTGGTCAGCTTTGTTTCCACGGACTTCAGAGAAGCGTTGATGTCTCCCAAATTAGGACCTGTAACATATAAGTACTTGTGAACAAAGGAAAACTCAGAAGTTTCAGGTTTAGTTACAGTGTTTAAGGTGGGATTTGTACCTGCAGGAGGATTGATGAACTCGTCAAAGTTGCAAGTTCCTGAATAATGTTCCATATCCTCTTCGAAAGTTCGGTGAGGAATGGTGATCTCTGCAGGTCCTTTCTTCATCATTTGTTGAGAAGCGTCAGCGGTGGCTTCTGGAATGATGGCATCTCCAGTATTCTTTGGAGGAATGTCCAAGTGAGTGGAGGGAGAAACGAAGGTTAAGATTGGGGTTCGGGTTCTGAGTTCAGCGTTGGAATCGCTGATAATCACTTCATCAGTCTTTTGAGAGACTGAGGGAGGTTGGGTAGTTTCCAAGTTTCTAACCTCAGCGTTTAGAGACACTCAAGTCTGGATTGAAGGGATGGCTTGAACGGGTGTGGCAGAGCGTACCACGGAACTTTCCTTCAGCTCTTCAGAATGAGCTGAGGAGTCTTCAGCATGGAGTTGCTGGGGTTGCTCCTTGGTTTTCTTGATCCTTTTGGAATCAAGTTGGGTGTGAGAGTGTTTCCTTTTCTTAGAAGGAGAGGATTTTGTGGCCGGGGTATCAGCGATGTGTATTGTCGCTGAAGGAGCCACAGAAAGCGAAGAATTGGGGTTAAGAAGAGAGAGAAGGGTAGAGAGACGTACCTCGTTGGCGACAGGTTTGAAATCGAGCACCTTAGGGCTAACCTGAGAAAGTTTCAGGTCACCCTCTTGAGGATAGCTGTCCTTCAGGCCATATTGAAAGATGGCGCTGATGAATCGTGGGTAAGGAACCCATGCTGGTCTGTCAGCGGCAGAATCGACACGTTGAATCAGGTCATCATAAATAATGGAGGCCCAGTCAATGTTTAGACCTTTCAGCAGTGCGTATCCCATGGACTGCTGAGGTTGGGCGGCTTGATCAGAAGAGCCGGACTTCGCTGTCATGCAGCTGATCAGGTGTGTGAAGATGAAGTTCATCTCGCTGGGCATCTTGGATTTCTTTATCAGCGTCAGCTTCTTCTCAGGCTTCTTGTCCCTTCCAGTTTCCCAGATGTAACCCATTGCATCGAGAAAAGCAATTATTTCTTCTCTGTCAGCATGCTTCTTATGGTCAGGGAATGGAACGAAGGATTTTTCTTTGGTGGCATTTGGGAAGTTCAGGGCTTTTCGGATTATGGCGGGTGTGATCTTGATGGTGCCATACTCAGTATCGCTGAGTATGCAGTCGATGGTTTTGGATGGATCTTTGGCGGAGGGTAGCTGAGTGTGTCTGGCAGAATACCAGAACTGGGATAAGAGCCGCTGACTGGCAGGAGGTGTTATGGTCAGGGCTGTGTAGATGGGGCTGTTCTTCAGAAAACTCACAGCATCGTCCAGATGTGATACTTGCTTCCGAGGAGGAAACTCGAGAAGAGCTGAGAGGTTGTTGGCCTTAGTCCAATCTAGTTGATCCAGCTCGAACTTAACCTGAGGGGCTTTGATGATATCCACTTCCTCAGAGTCAGCGGAGATGTTCTCAGCGGTAACATTGATCTTTGAAGTTTCCATTTCACTGTATTATCAGTTCAACCAAAGATGTTAACAAATAAGAATTATCTTAATGTGGAAATAATTTTCCATTAAGATTTTTCGAATTTTGTCCATTTCATTCAGACAAAAATGTCTTAATGAAGATTAGGGTTTTTCTTGATTTTTGAAATGAAATGTAAAACCCATAAAGTCTTGTATTCCAGTTTCTAAAAGAAAACTGGATACGAATGAAGAACAAGTTTAAGATTTAGATTTAAAACTTGAAGAACAACCATGAAATGGTTGTGTTCATAAAACCATGAAAGAAATGATTTTATTTTACAAAGTTCTTTTGTTTGATCTTGTTAAAACAATGAGAAGATCGAAAACAAGTTATACGCATTTGATAATAGATAAGAACATATTAACCTTGAAGTTTTGATGAGGAAGATGATGAACAGTTCTTGAGGTTTTTGAGAGCACAAATGCAACAGAGGATTCTTTCTTGCGGAGGAAGATTTGATCGCGTAAAAGACAAATATAAACCAAGAGTTGTTTATATAGGGAGTTTTTAGAGAGAGAAAACCTTGAGCGGGAAAAGGTTTTCATCATGACACGGACACGTGTTTGCATTTGATTGGAAGTTTGAACGAAACGTGCAAACGTGTGTCAGAAAGAAATCGTGCCTAGTGTTATCCGTTGCAATGACGTCACAACTGTCCTTTCACATTCTTTTAGGATGTCTCTGAGGTTTTGAAAGCTCAGGGACTCTTTTGAAAAACATGAAGCACTGAATAGAAAATATCAGTGAAGGTTTAAAGAACTTTCAAAAATATCGCTGTTAAGGAAGAGATATTCAGCGATGTAATTTATTTTGAAATCTTGCATTTACATGCGATTGTCAGAGAGAGAAAACATACCTGGATATCAGTTTAACCAAGTTTATTCAGAGAGAAGATGATGAAATGGATTATATGAGTTGATTTTATCCTGAAGGCTATACAAGTTTGTATAAACGTATCGCTGATCAAATGTGAACCGCTGAAGATTTTACCCTTCAAAGTTCAGCATTCCAAGCTCGCTGATGAGAAAGTTGAATCTTGTCTCATCAAGAGGTTTGGTAAATAAATCAGCTAACTGATAATCAGTTGGAATAAAATGAAGTTCTATATCACCATTCATCACATGATCTCTGATAAAATGATATCTGATTTCTATGTGTTTTGTCTTTGAGTGTAGCACTGGATTGTTTGCTATAGCGATGGCACTAGTGCTGTCGCAATAGATTGGAATTTTGGAGAGCTGAAGATCATAGTCTAGTAGCTGATTTCTCATCCACAAGACCTGAGAACAACAGCTTCCAGCGGCTACATATTCAGCTTCAGCTGTGGAAGTGGACACTGAGTTTTGCTTCTTACTTGTCCAACTTACCAGCTTTCCACCTAGGAGTTGACATCCTCCTGTGGTGCTTTTCCTATCCATTTTGCAACCTGCAAAATCACTGTCTGAATAGGCGGTTAGATCGAATCCTGAGTCTTTGGGATACCAAAGACCTAGATTCGCTCTACCCTTAAGATATCGAAAGATTCGCTTTACAGCTTTCATATGAGATATCTTAGGTTCAGCTTGATATCGTGCACACAAGCATGTTGCAAACATAATATCGGGTCGGCTAGCTGTAAGATACAATAGTGAGCCGATCATCCCACGGTACAGCGTGACATTGACAGGAACACCCTTTGTGTCCTTATCAAGTGTCAGCGGTGGTGCCATAGGGGTTTTCATAGCTGAACTTTCAGTTAAGTCGAATTTCTTCAGCATATCTTTAACATATTTTCCCTGATTAATGAAAGTTCCTTTTTCAGTTTGCTTAATCTGAAGACCAAGGAAATATGTTAGTTCACCCATCATGCTCATTTTATACTCATCTTTCATTCTATCAGCGAAACGAGTACAAAGCTCAGGGTTAGTAGAACCAAATATAATGTCATCAACATATATTTGAACTAAAATGATATGACCTTTCACTTTTCTAAAAAATAGAGTTTTGTCAATCTTTCCTCTCTCAAATTTTTCAATATGGAGATAAGTAGAGAGAGTATCATACCATGCACGAGGAGCTTGCTTTAAGCCATAAAGTGCCTTGTCCAGTTTATAAACATAACCTGGACGCTTAGGATCTGAGAATCCTGGAGGTTGTTCCACATACACTTCTTGATTCAGCTTTCCATTCAGAAACGCTGACTTAACATCCATCTGATGTACAGTGAAGTTTTTGTGTACAGCATATGCTAAGAAAAGACGAATAGATTCAAGTCTTGCTACAGGAGCAAAAGTTTCGTCATAATCTATGCCTTCCTCTTGTCTGTATCCCTGAGCAACAAGACGAGCTTTGTTGCGAGTTACAGTACCATGTTCGTCCAACTTGTTACGATAGACCCATTTAGTGCCTATCACCGTTTTGTCAGTTGGTCTACGAACAAGTTTCCAAACTTTGTTTCTTTCGAATTCAGTCAGCTCTTCTTGCATAGCGCTGACCCAGTTTGGATCTCTGAGGGCATCATCTATTTTCTTTGGTTCAGTTAGTGAAATAAAATTAACAAATAAACAAATATTACCTGCACTTCTACGAGTCTGAATACCAGCGTTGGGATCACCAAGAATTTGATCGATTGGGTGATTTACAGTCCATCGCTGAGCCGGAGCATACGTCGCTGATTCAGTCTGAACTGGAGAAACTGAAGATGAGGCTTCAGCTACTTCTGGATTATCAGCTAAGAGAGGAATGTTTGCATTTGTCACTTCATTCACTGATTGCTGAGAAATAGATGGAATTTCTGAGACATTTGGATCAACTGCAGGTATAGTGTTTATAGGAACAGCTGAGACCCATGATGTTTCAGCTTCACTATTCTGCATGTTTGGAATGATAGTGGGACTATCATCTTCTACTGGATGAGCATGAGGAGTGGGAATATCTTCTGAATCACCAAGATGAGAAAACATCCATTGATTCGGTTCTTCTGTATCAGCGTTCGGTTTAGAGTTCGCTGAACGGGATTCGTCAAACGTGACGTGAATAGTTTCTTCTACAGTTTGTCTTCTACGGTTGAAGACTCTGAAGGCTTTGGAGACTGAGGAGTATCCAAGAAAGATTCCATCATCAGCCTTAGGATCAAACTTTCCAAGGGCATCTCTGTTGTTCAGTATGAAACACTGACATCCAAAGATGTGAAGAAAGCTGATTGAAGGCTTTCTCCCATGAAAGAGTTCATAGGCTGTCTTTTTGAATCTTTTAACTATCAGCGACCTATTTTGCGTAAAACAAGCAGTGTTGACAGCTTCTGCCCAAAACTGAGTAGGCAGGTGAGAATCGCTGAGCATTGAACGTGCAGCTTCAATAATTGTTCTATTTCTTCTTTCAGCGACTCCATTTTGTTGCGGTGTTCTCACTGACGAAAAGTTGTGAGAAATACCCTTACTTTCAAGGAAGGAATCAAGAGAACTATTTTTGAATTCAGTTCCATGATCACTCCTTATTGAGCGAACAGTCATATTGTTCAGAGTTTCCATCTTCCGAACAAAGGTGATGAGTTCTTCAGGGGTGTCACTCTTAGAACGGAGAAACATTACCCATGTGTAACGAGAGAATTCATCAACTATGACTAGCGTATATTTCTTTCCAGCGATGGATTGTTTGTTAACAGGGCCAAACAAATCCATATGGAGTAATTGTAGAGGAGATGACACTGAGGAAACTTGCTTTGACTTAAAGTTTGCCTTGGTCTGCTTCCCTTTTTCACACACTGAACATAAAGACTCTTTGGCATATGAATGTTGAGGTAGACCAGTGACTAACTCTTTGGAGGAAAGAGTATTCAGCGTCTTGAAGTTGAGATATGAGAGCCTTTTGTGCCATAGCCAGTTAACATCAGAAGATGCCTTTGAGAAGAAACAGGAGTTCTCAGTGGTTGTTGAGTCCATGTTTATTACGTAAACATTTTCCAAACGATAACCGCTGAGAGCTATCTTCTCCTTTTTGTCAGAGACAAAGCAGGATTCCTTAGTGAAAATCACTTTGTTATCCATGTCGCAAAGCTGACTGATGCTCAGAAGATTATGCTTCAGCCCTTCAACATATGCGACTCTTCTGAAGGATGTTGTACCATTTGAAAGTACACCATACCCTCGGGTGTGTCCTTTTCCATTTCCACCGAAAGTCACAGAGGGACCCTTCTCTTCCTTGTATTCAGCGAGCAGGTTTTTCTTTCCAGTCATGTGTCTAGAGCATCCGCTATCGAGATACCAGATACCCTTCTTAACCTGCAATACAAAGGAAGATTAGTTTTGCTTGGGTACCCACTTAACCATGTATACACGTTTGTCAGTGGAGCTAGTTGGAATAGAAGGTTCAGCGGTCTTCGCAGCATTTGAAGATTCAGCTTTGTCTTAACTTCAGTGGTAGGAGTCACTTTGACCTGATTTGCACCAGGGTTGGTCTTCTTTGCCTTGGGGGCAATCTTCACCTTAGCTATCTTTTCAGCTTTGGTGGCTGTGGGGCACTTACTAGCAATATGATCGGTAAGTCCACAGTGATAACATTTCCTATAACTTAAAATAGTTCTAGGACCACTTGTATGCTGAGCTTTTAATTTAGAATTAGAAGTACCAGCACCAAGTACGCTATTGGCTTTAGAAATGGGACGAACATTCAGTTCTTCAGATTTCTTACCAAGGACATCCACTCTGAGTCTAGGAGTAGATCGCTGAATAGATCCAGAGATCAGCTTTCTAGATCCAGAGGGGTTGGTCACTGAGGCTTTAGAAGCATTCAGCTTTGGTACTAAGGTACCCTTCTGAGGATTTTGATAAATAACAATTCCTTTACCTTTGTCTTTAGAGACAGAGGTAGGTTTTGAATAAACCATTTTCTCCTTACCTTTTGAGGAGGTAGGAGTTTTCTCAGGGATTGGTGTAACAGACGAGGAGCACTGAGATGATGAAGTGTCAGCGACTGAGGATACGAACGTTCCAAATTTAAGCATTGAACGTTCAGTGGTTGGTTTTGGAGTATCATATTTATAACCCAGACCACGTTTATCACTCAGAGGAATCTGAGCCTTAATTATCTCAGTGATCTTTGTTGAAGAATTACACCATCCTTCAACAGTAGCTTGTTCAGCGTTTAATGCAGCGATAGCTTCTGCTCGTTCGATTTTGACTAGCTGATTTAAATAGACTTGATCTTTAAAATCATCTTCAATTTTAGAAAGCTTTTCTATTTGAAGGTGGCAGTTTTTAAGCTTTTCAGCGAGATCAAGATTTTGGTTTTCAACCACAGCTTTGCCGTTCATGGCTTCGTATAAACTTCTAGTCAATAGATCGATTTTACGGAGACTATCAGCTTCGTCAATATTTGCAATATTGGTAAAGAAAGAAGGTGATACCTGAATGGCAGATGTTGAAGTGGAGGGAATGTCTGAACTTTCTTCCTCTTCTTCAATCTTGGCCATGAGACATTGATTTGCTTCATCATCTTCAGAATCAGATGATGAGGCTTCTTCATCAGAAGCAGCCCAATCATAGTCAGCCATAAGGCCTTTTCCTTTCTTCTTAAAGCTCTTCAGCTTTGCATACTTCTCCTTCAGCTTTGAGTATTTGTCATCTTTATTCCTTGGAACAAAGTTTTTCTTTGAGAAAGCTGAAGGTCTCATGATTTTCTTTGACCTGCACTCATTAGCGAAATGACCTGTCTTTTCGCAGTTGAAACAAGTAGCAGTAGCCTTATCAACAAAAGCTGATGATTTAGGCTTGTCAGTTATGGAAAGAGGTTTGTTCTTTCTAAACATTTTCTTCTTGGCGAATCTCCTGAACTTTTTAGTTAGGAGAGCCAAGGATTCATCATCATCTGAAGAATCAGAATCTGATGACCTTTCAGAGTTACTTCCTAACTCAGTGATAGTGACCGAGGGTTGCTGAGTAGAAGGTTCCTCTGAGAGTAAAGCAACAGGAGTGCTTTTGGAATCTTTTACAAGATTCTTCTTAAGATGGCTAGATTGCTCATGATTCAGCAATGTACCATATAAGGTTGAAAGGGTCATTGATTTAAGATCCTTTGACAGCTTGAGACATATGGAATAATTGTCCCAGCTTTCAGGTAAACATTCTAGAAACTTTGTCAGCACTTCAAAGTTAGAATATTCCTTACCAACCGTTTTTAGATCTATAATTAAGCAATTAAAACGTTGGTGAACTTCAGAGAGAGTTTCATTCTTACCAGAAATGAAGCTTTCGTATTGTCTTACCAGGTTGATCTTTCTTGAGTCCTGGACTTCAGACGTTCCTTCATACTGAACACATATTGTGTCCCACATGGCTTTTGATGACTTCAGGTTCATGACGGAATGGTAGACTTCGTCAGGAAGGGCCATGGATAGTATGGATCTGGCTTTTGTATCTATAGCCACTTTCTTCTTATCTTCATCGGTCCACGTGTGTATTTCCTTTGGAATCAGCCTTTCAGGAATAGCAGCTCTAGTTGCAGTGGCTGGAACTAAAGGATCAATTGTTACAGGGATGTGTGGGCCGTTTTCAAGATAGTAGGTCATAGTAGGGTCTACACCTTCTAAGAAGAGCGTCATCCTATTTTTCCATAAGTTGAAGTTATCTCTGGAAAATCTAGGGGGTTTTGCAAGAGAACCTTTGTCTATATAGTGTGTGTTTGTGTTGGCCATTTTCAGATAATAGCAAGGAAGAGAAATATCTTAGATTAGATCTTGTTTATGAGATTAAACAAATCTGCTCTGATACCACTTGTTGGTCCCGAAAGGCCTATACAAGTTTGTAGAAGGGGGGGGGGGGGGGTAGAATACAAACACACTATTTTACTTTTCTAAATTGTTTATTGATAAATCATTAACAATTTACAGCTTGTTGCGGAAACAAGATTAAGGATAAACCTAAATCTAAACAAGTTGGAACACTAAGGTTTCTTGCACTAAGAAAGATAAGGAGATTACTAATAAAATCCTATCTTGAGAGAGATTTGAACTTGTCCAGAGTTAGCAAGTTACTTCAAATGAAGTGAGTTCATCTCTTTATATACTGCATGCATTAAATGCAAATCAGTATATACTTTACACGTGTCATCAGCTGGTTGGTTGCATGTCATTGACCTTGGTTGACAACCTTAGTAGCCGTAAGGATGAACAGTGTAGTATCAGAGTGGTTGTACGATTTCAGATATTCGGAGGTTCTTTTCTGACAATTCGTACGGAGGCGTGCAAGGGTGGTTAAGACAAAAGTACTTTTGTACGGAGGACTTCATGATCAGCTTTCGTTGATTCAGCGATTATCATTTACTATTCAGCAGATGATAAAGTTCAGCGATAGCTGAAGTCTTGTACTTGATACTTCACGTTGAGTGGACAAATCTGAGTCTTCGCTGATCCGCATCAGTTCATTAGGAGACTTGTCACTGGTTCTTGAGCTTGATCTTCGACTTCAGCGTAGAACCTTTGTTGACGTGAAACTTGTCTTCAGGGATCATAAGTAAACAACTAACTTATCAGCGATCATCATAATGACTGAACAGACTCAGCGCATTAATGATGAACAGTGTTCGCTGAATGTTTAATTTAAAAGAGCGAGAGTTCCTATCAGCGGTATTGTAAGATCTTAGTACTTATCAGCGATAGTGAAACTCTGATACATATTGTTTACTTACAATTTTCACTAAGTATTTAAGAGAGGGTCATTATCAAATCACTGAGGGTTTGGATCAACAGACCCGATATTATGTACGCAACCTGTTTGTGTGCACGATATCAAGCTGAACCTAATGAATCTCATATGATCGCTGTAAAGCGAATCTTTCGTTACCTTAAGGGTACTAGGAACCTAGGTCTTTGGTATCTGTTAGAGCAGGTTTTAATGTTGATTTAAAGTTCAAGGGTTAAACTGTATTTGATTAAAATAGATCTTATTAGTGAACGGGCTGTGGGCTTGTTAACCACGGGCCCATTGTATTTAATGTTGATTAGCTTGGAAAAACAAGCTAATCATCTCTTTTACTTTCAACTCTTATTGTAATATTCTCTCTGAAAGATTAATAAAAGGGATGACCAGTTGAAATCATATTACTTATTGCATATCATTCATCGATTTCTATATTGTTGCACGGATCTGGATTCTACAATTGGTATCAGAGCAGACAGATGGATTCGATTCAAAGCTTCATTCATCAATTTCTGGTTAGTTTGACTTTTACTCGTCTGACCATTCTTGAATTCTTGAATATTTGATTCAGTCGAAATTGGTTGTTTTTGCTTATTATCCGGTATTCTCATCTTATCCGGATACTTCTATTTTTGATTTTTGATCCATTTGCATCAAATCTGATCCGAACAATTTCAGATCAGATAACTTATTTGGATTCCTATCCAGTAAGTTCAGGTTAGTCAAATCACTCGTAGACCCTGCGTTAGGATTTCACTTTTAGTGCCTTGCGTTAGGTTTACTCTTTGAATCAATCTACACGTCTGACGATCACTCCGTTGCAACCGAAGATATCTACTTCTCGTGATGCTCTCGCAATTGGCACTGACACCAGGCCACCTTGTCTCTATCCGAACGAGTACAGCCAATGGCGAGATAGGTTCATGATCTTCATAGAGTCCAAGGACAACTATGAGTACATCAAGAGAGCTCTGGATCATGGCCAAATTTCCGAGCCAATGAAGGACATAGCTGCAACTGCAACTGCAATAGCTCGACGTGAGAAGAAGACTCTTGCTGAGATGACATAATTTGAAAGAGGCATGACTGAAGGTGAAAAGCATGCAAAGAGATATCTGATTCAAGCCCTTCCTAATTCTATCTACACTGCCAAAGACAGTTACAAAGACACGGCTAAAGGCATGTGGGACCAAGTAGCCAAAATGATGCGAGGGAGCATTGTAGGAAATCAACTGAAGATAAATAGCGCGATAACCAAGTTCGATGGGTTCAAGCAGCGCAACGGTGAATCCCTTACCCAGACCTATGAACATTTTTGTCTACTCCTCAATGAACTGAACAAGAATAAAATTGTTCGTTCCAATACTGAGAATGCACTAAAGTTCCTCAACAACTTGCTACCTGAATGGAAAGTGTATGCTTCTCATGTCAAGCACAACAACTTGATAGAAAACATCAGCATCAATGAACTGTATGAGACACTTCTCCAAGACGAAGATGAAGTGAATGAGCTTCTGGGAGAGAAGAAGAATGAGCCAAAACCATCTGCTGATCTAATTGCCCTCATCACTTCCAAACAAGGGAAATCTTCAAGCAATCAATCCAGACGCGGTCCACAGCAAAGCTCCTCCGAGTCAGAACCTGAAGACGAGAAAGACGATGATGATGATGATGATGAAGCATCAGACTTAATGAAAGCTATTGCCCTTCTGACTAAATCCTTTCAACAACAAAAGTTTTACAAGAAGCCTTCTTCCAATAGTCAACGCTACTCCACCTCTTCCAATAAGCGTCACGACTATAAGGACCGGTATGAAGGAAAGAAGAAGGTAGAAGAGCAAGATAGATCTGAGAAGAAGGAGAAGACAGAGAAAGGTGACCGGAAGAAGCGAGATGAACCTGTGAAATGCTACAACTGCGGGAAACTCGGTCATTTCGCTAAAGACTGCCGTCAACCTACAGTGAAGAACTCTCACTATTATGAGGCTAAGCTTGCACTGGCCAGACATAAGGAGGCTGGGGAGGTAATGTTCACCGAAAATGAGTACTGGCTAGGCAGATCTGATGATGAGGAAGATTATGAAGGTGTTGGTGCTTTCATGGGATATCAATCGTCTACGGATGAAGACAAGGCAACAGCAAATCAGGTATGTGACTCTTGCTTACAAAACTTCATACTTCAACTGCAAACCATCACAGAAAAGGCAAACTCCCTCAAGGCCACAAATGAAGAACAAAAGCTTGAAATTATTTCAATAACTGAAAAGCTTAATGTTCAAATGAAATTAACTCAGAAGTATAAGTCTGAAAATGCTGATTTAAAAGACAGATGCAAAATCCTTTCATTAGCACCTAAAGACTTAAGGGCCAGATTATCTGATCTCCAACGTCAGTTTGGTCAGTGCTTGAATGAGAAAGAAGACATTACTTATCAATGTTCTTCTCTTCAAATTCAACACAAGGAGTATGTAGCTAAAATTTTAGATCTTGAAACCAAACTCCACAAAAGGGGTCAAACTGATCAAACCATTTTTTTGAACAAACCCAAAGAGTTCACGTACTTTAACAAAGAATGGGGAATCGGATATAACAACCCACATTATCTAAAAAAGGGAAGATATCAAGTCCCTACTCTGTATGATTTTGCTTGCTATGGATTAGATAAAAACTATCCAGAGTACGCAGTTCAATGGACTAGTCCTCTTCAACCAGAAAAGGAGGAGGAAACCGAGGAACATAAACACACACACAAACGAGGAATTCAACTTCCATTTTGTTATGAACATTTAAACTACTCGTATCAAAAGGACAAAAAGTATCTTTCCAATGACTACTTCGACCCCTACAAGGTAGCTACACCCAAGGATTCCTCCAAGAAGGATGAGGATGTAGCACCTGCAACCAAGACTGAGACGGATGAGTTTAAACTCTATGTTCCTCCTCTCATCTTGGAAGCAAAAATTGTCGAGTTGGAGGAGTCGATTGAGAAAGAAAGGTCCACCTTTCAAAACGAAAAGAAAGTGCTCATCTCTGAGATTGAGAAACTCAAATCTGAGAAAACCGACGGTGTGTCAAGTGAGGAAAAGGAAAAATTTCAGTGGGAGATCAATACGCTCTCATCAAAACTGTCTGAAATGACAAGAGAAACGATGAAAGAGCATATGGTAAATAGTCAACTCCGAGTGCAGCTTGACTTGCTCCAAACTGCGAAGCAATTTTCACATGAACTTTCCTCTAACTCATCTGACACATCCTCGTGTAAAGCCTTCATTGGAAATATCTCTTCTCAAGAAAGCAACGTCTCTCAAGACGAATGTGCTCAAAAGGAATTTAAACTCTGATTTTTCAAACGCTTCCGCACCAAGTTCCCCTAAGCACACAAACACAAAGTATTCCTCGCCTTCCTCACCTGATCCTAGTCCAGTACTTCCCAAGATAGATTTTTCAGAGTACATGAACTTCGAAGGTAACTGTGATGAAGAGTTTGATTCGTTTCCCTTCGACAAACCTCTTCCAAGTCACACTGAATTTTTATCCCCCGTGGTCAATCCTCCGGTTAATTCTTTAAAAGAAAGTTGTTCTCAAACAAAGGCTTCAGCTGTGATCAAGATTTCCCAGTCAAAACTAACCTCGAAACCTGTTTCCAAAAGGCAATCACAGCCAAGGCAAGCTACCGGACCATTGACTGCCAACACTACTATTTCTCCAAATCAACCTGATTTTTTGTCTCCAGTGGTTAATCGTCCAGTCAATTTTCTAAAGGGCGACTGTTCTCAACCCAAGACTCCGGTTGTGATCAAGATTCTTAAAAATGTTTCCAATTCTCAAAAACAGTCACAGCCAAAGCAAAAGACCGAACGAACGACCACTAAGACTCATGTTTCCTCAAAAGTCACTGATCATACTATCCCTGCTGTTTCAGATAAAAATGGTCGCGCTAATAAAGAAACACCAAAGTGGCTAAAGAGGGAATCTGTCGAGAAGGATGCGTCAAAGTCATCCCCACCTGTTTTCAATTCTAAAATAGACAAAGACAATTATGCTTGGAATCATTGGAACCATTTTGATGTTTCTTTTCCTGTTAAAGTTAAATCACTTAATCAATTGATTCAGTTATCACATGATTGTTTATGTTGTTCTAATTGTGGTTGGAATGATTTTGATGATATTCACAATAATGATTGGCATGCGCCTTACTTTGTTGGTAACCTATTTCATAAGTGCAAACCCCATAATAACAAGCAACAACATCATTTCAAAAGGGGTTTCAATCAAACGGTTAAACCACAGCGGGAGACCCGACCCATTCCTACACGGGCTGCTCCTACTGAGGTTAAATCGGCACCCAGGAGGAAATCTGCCCCAAAATCTGTTCCTCCAAAAGGTGTAAATTCTGCACCCAAGAGGCAACAAGTGCCAAAACCAGTTCCCTCCAACGGTGTAAAATCTACACCTAAAGGGAAAGCTGAGTCAAAGCATATTTCCCCAGGTAGTGCCAAATCTAACCCCCCAGGACCCAAACAAATTTGGGTACCTAAACGTCACTAATCTTGTTTTGCAGAACGGTCATGTGTGGTACTTAGATTCTGGATGCTCCAAGCACATGACCGGAAGAAGGGAGCTTCTCACGAATTACAAGGAAGAATACTGCAGAGACGTGAGATTTGGGAATAACGAGAAGTCGCCGATCGTGGGCTACGGCGACATCGTAGAAGACAAGATAACAATCACGAAGGTATCCCACGTCGCAGGATTAGGACACAATCTATTCAGCATCGGTTAATTCTGTGACAAGGATCTCGAGGTCAGCTTTAAAGCCACAAGGTGTAGAATCCTCAACAACGACGGCGAGGAACTTCTGGTTGGAACTCACAAGACCAATCTCTACACCATTGACCTCGCCGCTCTCAAGACAGACAAACCAGTATGTCTCTTGTCAAAATCCGACTCCGATCAAGTTTGGCTCTGGCATAGACGTCTTTCGCACATCAACTTCAGAAGTATAAATCAACTGGTGCTAGGCAAACACGTCAGAGGCGTACCCCAACTTCCGTTCGTGAAGGACCGTCTCCGTGGAGCATGCGAAAAGAGAAAGATGACGCGCGCATCACATCTGTCGAAGGCAACTCCGAGCACGACCCAGACACTCGAACTCATCCATATAGATTTGTATGGTCCAATGCGTGTTCCGAGCATCAATAAACGCAAATACGTGCTCGTGATGGTGGACGACTACTCGCGCTACACTTGGGTGAGGTTCTTACGCTCGAAGGACGAAACTTCGGAGCTCATTATTGATCACCTGAAGACTGTCCAGCAGAACAAGCTTCAACACGTTCAGTCCATCAGAACTGACAACGGGACGGAGTTCAAGAATCAAAAAGTGGATGTCTATCTGAGAACGGTGGGCATCACACATACTTTCTCTACAGCACTCACTCCACAACAAAACGGAGTGGTGGAAAGACGGAACCGTACCCTAGTTGAAGCTGCTCGAACGATGCTATCCCAAGCAAATCTACCGCTGTATCTCTGGGCTGAGGCGGTGTCTACGGCATGCTACACGCAAAACCGATCTATCCTTCTCAAGAGGTTTAACAAGACACCGTACGAGATCATGAATAATCACGTTCCAACCGTCGGCTACTTTCATGCATTTGGATGCACTTGCTATGTGCTAAATGACAAGGATGATCTCGGGAAATTCAGCCCCAAGGCGGACGAAGGAGTTTTCATCGGATACTCCATGCAGGCTAAGGCGTATCGCGTTTACAACAAACGGACCAAATCCGTTGTTGAAAGCATAAACGTGACATTCGACGAAGCCGCAGATTTGGCTTCTGAACAACTCAGTTCAGAACCCGGTTTAACTGGAGTGCTAGCTTCCGGACCTTCGAGTTCGGGATCTGCACAAGCCACAGTAAATCCGAATCATGCATCTTCATCGAATGCTGACTCTTCTGATTTAGATTTACTGTTTCAATATTTTTATGATGACACTATTAATTCTTCCACATCTGTCTCAGCACAACCGCGACTTGAAGCTGCTCGCAATACGGATTCGGCCGCTTTATCTGGTCCGCCCCCATCTACGAGTACGCCGTCAACATCTATAGAGACAGCTCAACCGTCATCATCTGATACGACTGCACCTGGTACTGTATTCCCCCCGGAGGAACCTATAATCTCGGAAATCGCTCCTACAGATTCGTCTTCTACTACAACCGATGCTCAGCCTCTGTACTCCTCGGAACCAGAAGTTGTTCAACCATCGACGAATCCTCCCCCACTTCCTCCAAGAAACACGACTGCGACTCTTGAACAAGTTCAAGACCTTCCATCAGGTGCATACGTGGATCCGGACATCTCTCACTCTACCCAGCAGCCGCTTCCGTACTCCACGAAATGGACGAAGGCCCATCCCCTACATCAGATCATCGGTGATCCCTCGACTCCTGTTCGTACACGCGGCGCTTCCGCCAACTTCTGCCTATTCTCCGGCTTCTTGAGCACGATTGAGCCGACGAGCGTACACGAAGCGCTCGAAGATCCAGACTGGATCATCGCCATGCAAGAAGAGCTAAATCAATTCGAGGCTCTAAAGGTATGGCGACTGGTTCCACGTCCTAAGCACAAGACGGTAATCGGGACCAAATGGATCTTCAAGAATAAAAAGGACGAAGATGGTATCGTTGTTCGCAACAAGGCGCGTCTTGTGGCCAAAGGGTACCGACAACAAGAGGGGATCGACTATGATGAGACCTACGCTCCGGTAGCTCGAATCGAGGCAATCCGTATGTTTCTCGCTTATGCCGTGCACAAGAACTTCACAGTCTTCCAAATGGATGTGAAGACAGCCTTTCTTTACGGAGACCTCCAAGAAGAAGTTTACGTGTCACAACCCGATGGATTTGTGGATGACTCGAAGCCTGATCATGTCTACATCTTAGACAAGGCACTATACGGCTTGAAGCAAGCACCGTGAGCATGGTACAACACACTATCAAAGTTCTTGTTAGAAGCCGAGTTCACTCGAGGTACAATTTATTCTACACTGTTTATCAAGAACGAAAAGGGCCACATAATTCTAGTCCAGGTATATGTCGATGACATCATTTTCGGTTCTACTAGTCCTTTATACGCAAAGAACTTTGCCACTCTCATGGGAATTTTTTTTAAAATGAGTATGCTTTGTGAGATGAATTTTTTCCTTGGTCTTCAAGTTAAACAACTGTCGACAGGAATTTTCATAAACCAGTCCAAATACATTCGGGATATTCTTCGGAAATTCCAATTGGACCAGTCCTCACCAATGAAAACTCTCATGGCAACCAATACAAAGCTTGACGCCGATCCTAACGGAAAGGATGTCAACGCCAAATTGTATCGGGGAATGATCGGTTCTTTAATGTACCTCACTGCCAGTAGACCGGACATCATGTTCTCGACATTTCTTTGCGCCCGTTATCAGTCAAACCCTAAAGAGTCTCATTACAATGCTGTTAAACGAATTTTTCGTTATTTACGTGGTACTGCTGATCTTGGCCTTTGGTACCCGAAAGAGACAGGTTTTGGCCACTCCGCTTACTCTGATGCGGATCAAGCGGGATGCATGTTGGACCGCAAAAGCACCTCGGGACACATTCAGTTCTTGGGAGATAGCCTGGTAAGTTGGGCTTCGAAGAAACAACAATGTGTTTCAACATCAACTGCTGAGGCGGAGTATGTAGCCGCCGCAAGTTGCTGTTCCCAAGTAATCTGGATGAGGACGCAACTCAAAGACTACGACTTTACGTATGTCAAAGTCCCGATCTACTGTGACTCGAAGAGCGCAATTGCCATATCAAGCAACCCGGTCCAACAAACCAAGACGAAGCACATCGACGTTCGGTATCATTTTATTAAGGATCACGTCGAAAGAGGTACAGTCGAACTCTACTTCGTAAATACGGAACATCAGTTAGCAGACCTTTTTACCAAAGCCTTGGACGAAAAACGCTTTAAAACTCTTGTGTTCAAGCTAGGTATGCTAAATCTGAAGACTTAATCCGACTGTGTGCCCGTTACAAGTTCCATACATATACGAGTAACTGTCTTCTCATCATCCGGTGTTTACCCTTCTGATGCATGAGCACACACTTCCTCGCACTTGTATTCTACTTGTTCTACTCACACCGCTAGATTTAGTCTCTGTATTTATTAGGTAGATATCGATTTGTTTTCTTTTCACTCTTTCTCCGTGTGTTTCTATTTTCTAATATTGTCGTCTATATTTTCTTTCACTATCTCTGTGCTTTCACCAAATGTTCTCGTGTTCAGGGGGAGCACAATGCAATATCAGGTAAGTTTCCTCATACTTTGAGGGGGAGCGTCACACACAATTTTTTATCTGCTGAAAAGTTTTTGTGTGTGTGTGGGCACTCCTGTGTGCATGTTCTAGTCATCATTTAAGGGGGAGCGACACAAGTTTTTCTTGAAAAGTCTAAAAGTTTTTGTGTGTCGGACTCCTCCACTACACTTCTCTGCACTATCTGAGGGGGAGCGATAAATCCGCATGCTCAGTTTGAGGGGGAGCGAGAGAAAGTCCTCTTCCGGTTCAGATTCCTGCAAAATTCCAAGGGAAAGGACCGGTTGGAGTTATCCGGACAGTATCCGGAAACCCCAAGGTCTCCGGACAGTATCCGGATCCGGTATGAATCCGGGTCGACTAAGAATCCGGACACCATCCGGCTATATAAACCACCCGGACTCCCTTTTGTTTTCTTTATCCGGAAATTTGCCCTAAACCCTCAAAACCCTCGGCGACTTTCTCTCTCGCCTGGACTCGCCCCACTCACTCGATTTGCACTTCGTTTAGTCCCTATATTCAGGTATGTTCCTCGATTGTCATTGCTAGTCATCTATCTGCACGTTTCACACACTTTGCATCACAAACCGACCCCTGATTGGGTCGATCCCACAGTAACCGAAATCCTTAAGGGTTTTTCGTCGTTTTCGCTTCAAGGGTTGTCCACACTCCATTAAACTAATAGTTGCTTCTGGACATCCCTTCCGCACCCTAGCACTAGCTTGGGATCTCCTATTTGGCACATTGAACAACTGAGTCAACGTCCGGACACATTCGTCGTGTCCGGACACCTTCAAGGCCATGAAGCTCCATCCGGACACTACCATCACCCGGAGACCTAGTTGTCCGGAAACCTTAGGGTTTCCGGTAAGTTCAACTATCGGGTAGATTGGTGTCCGAACTCTAATGTTCTCCGGAAAATAGTGTACCCGGTAACCTCTGACACCCGGACTCCCTTGTCCGGAGTCCCTACTTTGTCCGGAAACTCTCATCTTCATCCGGTTACCTCTAACATCCGGACACATGTGTTGTCCGGATACAATTTTGTCCGGAAAACTTGGCATTCCCATTTTTGTCCGGACACCCCTGTTGCCAATTCTGTACCTGTGTTGTAACTGCCAGTCCTCGATCTGTCTCAGATTGAGCCACTCACAGCAAAGGTGCGCGCCAACAGTTGTTCATCCGTCTCAATTACTAACTGTGCTATTATTTTACAGATTATCTATGGCGAATCAACAACAACCTCGTCCCGAACAACAAGGAGACCCACAACCGCCTCCTCAAGAGCAAATACCTCAAGAGGAGGATATTATTGACGACGAAGCAGATGCTGCCTTGGTTGACCCTGACCATGGCACTGAACTGGAGGCCAACAATCACCACCTGGACCCGACACTGTTCAGACCTCAACCACTTCATCGGGTGCTCCTAGACATTCTCATGAATCACCCTCTCCGTGAGGCCCTTACCAGCACAGCCGATGTCCCAGTCCTGTATGTTCTGCAGGTATGGCTCACCGCCCGAGTCGTCACAGCCGGTAACTCGCAGTCGATCACCGCTCAGATCGATAACCAACCTTTCATGCTCACACCGGACTCATTCCGCCGTCTTCTATTACTTCCGGAGGCCACCGCCAACAATCATGAACGGTACGATCCTGCCATAAATGATGACACACTTTGCGCTCAAATCCGCGTACTTGGCTACAACCATGACCTCAACCAGCCGTCCGCATTCAATCGCAAGTACCTGGCTCCGATATGGTACACTCTCTTTACGATCCTAAACCGCTGTCTTTCCTCGCGATGGAGAGGCATTGATCAGTGCACCGGCGACTTCCTTCGCCTAGTTCATGCTGTGTGCTATAACCGCCACATCGACTTCGCAATGATCATCTGGAGGGAGCTCGTCACCGCTATTCGCCACATCGGAGGGTCCAAACAGAAGAAGTTTCTTCCGTATCCGCGTTTCCTTTCGCTTGCGGTGCGTCAACACATGGACGCGAATCCTGCCATTCCTCACCGCCTGAACCATCCGGTATGTCCCCATTACCACTTACAGTTCATGGTTATACGCAATCCATCTGATGCGGTAGCCATGCCCATCCCTGAACCACTACTAGCCATTGCCGATCCCACTGTGTGACACCCTAAAAACAGGGTCAACAAAAACTTCCATAAAACGGAAGAGTGATATAAATATACAATGCCAAAGCACGAGCTCACAAAAGTGGGAATACATAATGCCTGTTTACCAACAAAGAGTTATATGTACATCTATGACAACTAACTAATCAAATCTCTACTATAGAAATAAGATTACAAAAATTGTCATAATTGGGTAAATTTAATCTTCTAATAATAGCATCTCCAAGTACCCCCATGCTCACAAGTCTTCCTCTATACCTTCTTAGGAATGGCACCACTATAACCTGTGACACATTTTAAACAAGTACAAGTGTTAGGCTTGAAAAGCCTAGTGAGTAAACATATAGCAAAGCATACAAATTATTTCATATACAATATTATCAACATGGTCATTCACAAATCGGACTCCATGGGAAACCCAAACATCAATCCGAGTTACATCATCTTTGAAGATATACCTTAGCGTCTACCTCCAAGGTAACGCCCCAAGGCCCGGCACATCGGGACTACCTATATGGTATAAATCCCGAAGGCGTGGATCGATACACAAACCCTCAAGGTAAGTGCCCAAGACTATACCTTCCCAATGCCTACTTAGAGATTCCTCCAATTTGTGAATACCAACAAACAACTACTCCAAGCAGTTCATAAAGCCATACATTTACTTCAATAAAACAGTCCAACTATTTCATTAAGCATATGATTTCTATACACATTAAAGTATCAACTACACACATACACCCAAATAACGTTATGAGTTTATTGTAGCATAGTACATATTCCAATTCCATATACAATTATTTCCATTATGTAGCATCCATTTCTTTCATTAAGACTCAGCTTAATTCATTAAGCTCCAAGCCCTAATATTTAAGTATAACCAATTTCAGTTGAATAGTATCATAATTTATACAATTCTAAGTAAATAAATGTCACATAACCTTTACTTCACTCTTTAAGCTCCTTGGAATCCCTTTTTAAAGAGACAAGAGCTTATTGACCCAAATATCACTTTAAGATGAAGTTGTTAAAAGAATTCAAACAATATTGTGATTCATATATCAATTAAGCTCTTAAGTTCAGTTTACTCACCTTAAGAAATCTGCAGCAAACCACAAAAACCCTAAATAAAGTGGGTGAAGCTGATTCTTGAAGGAAGAGTAGGAACCTTGTAATATAATGATGTTGATCACCTTTCTACTCAGAGAATTCGACTGCTCAAACTTCAGTTTTTCAAAAGATAAGATAAAATCCCGAAACTCTTCTTTTTATACCTAAATAGGTCGGTAGCGATTGTGACATGGCGATAGTGACACTGTCACTATCGCCGGGGCACTATCGCCCAACACCCCCAAACTCTCGGTACATCTTGAGCGATTGTGACCATGCGATAGTGACACTGTCACTATCGCCCAAGGCATAATCGCCTGAAATCCAAATGTCTTAAAGATCAAACTTGCGGTACAAACCCGGCGATTGTGACAACCGCGATAGTGACATGGGCACTCTCGCCGGTCACTATCGCCCAAAGGGCACCAAGCCTCATTTGATCTACTTTTCGGCCCTTAACTAGATTCTAACGAGATGAAATTCTTGCTATAACAAAATAATACTTTAACATGTAATTATAAGTACAAAACTACACAAAACGAAATCCGGGGTGTTACAATTCTCCCCAACTTGAATAAAATTTCGTCCTCGAAATTTAAGGTTGTACGAACAGATGCGGATACCGGCGCTTCATGTCCTCCTCTGGTTCCCAAGTCACATTGGCACCCCTATGATGTTTCCATTGTACTTTAACCTTTGCTACCTCCTTGTGTCGAAGTTTCGTAATCACTCTGTCCAAAATAGCTTCGGGTTCCTCGGTACATCGGTTGTCATCTACCCGGATTTCTGACAATGGTATCACACTTTCTCCTTCCGCCAAGCATTTCCGTAGATAACACACATGGAATGTTGGATGTATTCCATCCATTTCCGGAGGTAAATCTAACTTGTAGGCTTGTAAACCCACACGCTCTAGAATAGTAAATGGTCCAAGAAAACGGGGACTTAACTTCCCGCGCTTTCCAAAACGAATCAGTCCTTTCCAAGGGGACACTTTCAACATCACTCTTTCTCCTACTTGAAACTCTATCGGTTTCCGTCTCTTATCGGCATAGCTCTTTTGTCGATCTTGGGCTGCTTTCAATCGTTCTCTAATCACCTTAACCTTATCAGCTGTTTCTTGTACAATTTCTGGTCCGGTAAATTGCTTTTCTCCCGCTTCTAACCAACACGCGGGAGTTTTACACTTTCTTCCATACAAGGCTTCGAATGGTGCTGCCTTCAAACTCGAGTGATAACTATTGTTGTAAGCGAACTCTACCAATGGTAGGTGAGTATCCCAACTGCCTCCAAAGTCTATTACGCACGCCCTCAACATATCCTCCAATGTCTGAATGGTCCTTTCGCTTTGACCATCAGTTTGTGGGTGATATGCCGTGCTCAAATTTACTCTCGTACCAAGTTCTTCTTGTAACGCTTGCCAAAATCTTGATGTGAACCGGCTATCCCGATCAGATACTATAGATACGGGCACTCCATGTCGTGAAACTACCTCATCAATGTAAAGCTTTGCCAACCTGACCATTGGTAAAGTCTCCCGCATAGCTAAGAAGTGTGCACTCTTCGTCAACCGATCCACTATCACCCAAATGGTGTCGTGACCCTTCATAGTCTTTGGTAATTTAGTTACAAAATCCATTGTGATTTTCTCCCATTTCCACTCAGGGATTTCCAAAGGTTTCAACTCACCGTAAGGTAATTGATGTTGAGCCTTTACTTGCGAACAAGTCGTGCATTGACCCACATACCGTGTCACATCTAACTTCATGACTGGCCACCAATAATGCTGCTTCAAATCCCGATACATTTTAGTACTCCCGGGATGAATGGAGTATTTGGATTTATGAACCTCATCCATGAGTAGTTCCCTATTCCCACCGATCTTAGGTACCCACACACGCCCGTTGAACAGCTTAACTCCACGGCTATCTTCGATTAACAGTTGCCTTTGTTTCACCATTACCTCATCCTTGAGGTTTTCTTCTTTTAGTGCTTCGGATTGTGCTATTCTAATTTGCTCTACTAAACTCGACACTATGTCAATTCTTGAGAGGTTGGCGCGTAAGCTTCCGCTATACTCCTTTCGACTCAAGGCATCGGCGACCACATTCGCTTTACCCGGGTGGTAAAGTAATTCACAGTCGTAGTCTTTGAGTAACTCCAACCATCTTCGTTGTCTCATATTCAGCTCTTTTTGGTCGAACACATGTTTCAAGCTCTTGTGATCCGTGTACAATGTGCATTTCATGCCGTATAAATAATGACGCCATAACTTCAATGCAAAAACGACCGCGGCTAATTCCAAATCATGCGTAGGGTAGTTCTTTTCATGCACCTTAAGTTGTCTCGAGGCGTAAGCAATTACCTTTCCCCGTTGCATTAACACACACCCTAAGCCCATCTTAGATGCATCGCTATAAACCACGAAATCTTCCGGTCCCTCGGGTAAGGAGAGAATTGGCGCTTCACACAATTTCTTTTGGAGGGTGCGAAATGCCTTCTCTTGCACATCGGTCCAAACAAAGTTCACATTTTTCTGCGTTAATGCCGTCAATGAGGATGCAATCTTGGAAAAATCTTGGATGAACCTCCGGTAGTAACCCGCCAATCCTAAGAAACTTCGGATTTCTCCTGGACTCTTGGGCGGTTCCCAATTCATCATCGCCTCAACTTTGGATGGATCCACCTTCACCCCATCCCGAGTAATTACATGACCCAAAAATTGGACCTCTTTCAACCAAAAGTCGCACTTAGAGAATTTTGCGTACAGTTTTTCTTTTCTCAACACTTCTAACACCTCTCGTAGATGCAATTCATGTTCTACTTCATTCTTAGAGTATACCAAAATATCATCTATGAAAACAATCACTGTTTTGTCAAGAAAAGGTCGGCACACCCGATTCATCAAATCCATAAATACTGCTGGTGCATTTGTCAGCCCGAACGGCATTACCAAAAATTCATAATGGCCATACCGCGTTCGGAACGCTGTCTTTGGAACGTCGCCTTCCTTAACCTTCACTTGATGATAACCAGAACGTAAATCGATCTTTGAAAAACATCCCGCCCCGTGAAGTTGGTCGAATAAATCATCGATTCTAGGAAGTGGATATTTGTTCTTCACCGTTACTTTATTCAACTCCCGGTAGTCTATGCACATGCGCATAGTGCCGTCCTTCTTCTTTACCAATAAAACCGGCGCTCCCCAAGGAGATGAACTCGGCCTTACGAACCCCTTCTCCAAAAGTTCTTGAAGTTGTGCCATCATTTCTTGCATCTCGGACGGAGCCAATCGATAAGGAGCTCTAGCTATGGGAGCTGCCCCTGGCACCAAGTCTATCTTAAATTCCACCTGGCGCTCTGGTGGTAAACCCGGTAATTCTTCCGGAAATACGTCTGGAAACTCGCGCACCACTCTTACATCTTCCACCTTCTTTTTCTCTAACTTGGCATTGATAACATAAGCAATAAACGACGCACACCCTTTGAATAAACATTTCCGGGCCTTCAACATTGTAATAATTGGTATCTCCCCCTTCCTTCGTTCCCCATAGACAATCACGTGACTCCCGTCCGGAGAAGGTAGGCGAATTAATTTCTTGTCACATAAGATTTCAGCTCGGTTTACGGATAACCAATCCATTCCAATCACCACGTCAAATCCTCCAATCTCTATCGGCATTAAATCAATTAAGAATTTCCTCCCTTCAATTTCAATTTTGCAACCCCGCAAAATATCTCGAACTAAAACCTGACCACCATTGGCTATTTCTACCACTAGGGCTTCGTCTAAACATTTAGTGGGCATAGATAACTTTTGACAAAAAGGTATCGACATAAAAGAAAAACTTGCACCCGAATCGAATAATACACGTGTAGGTACGGAGTTTAAAAGAAACATACCCGACACTACGTCTGTCGAAGTCTTTGCCTCCTCGGTTGTCATCTGAAAAGCTCTTCCCTTTACTTTCGGTGGCTCCGCCTTGGGTCCCCCACTTCCACTTGACTTTAACTTTGGGCAATCCCTTTTTATGTGACCTGCTTCGCGACATTCAAAACAAATCAGTCCCTTCGTGGGGCAATCCCTTCCAAAATGTCCACTCTTTCCACACTTGTAACACCCTTGTGGGTTCGAGTGTGATTGGGTACTACAAGAACCAACGTGGTGTTTCCGGCATTTACTACACCACCTTGCGTCTCGACGGTTATCCCCGCCCCGATTTCCGGTAACCTGCCTTTGTTGTCGAATGGGTCCCGACGGTCCTTCCCATTTCCTTTTCTCACTTGCTTGACCACTTTCCAACTTTCCTTGAGTTAAATCGTCTTCCACCAACAACGATTCCTCAATTGCTTCTTGTACGGTTGTCACCTTGGCATTCCTCACGGCTGTCTTCATCTCGGCGGGCAATCCCCGTTGATACGCTTTTATTTTCATTTTCTCATCGGGAGCCAGATGTTCTACCAAACTTAACTTCTCAAGAAACTTTTTCGAATAGTCGTTCATTGACATAATCCCTTTCTTCAATCCCCGGAACTCTTCTTCAATCTTGTCTAGGGCCCTTTCACTACAATATTTGTCGAGAATCTTCTTTTTAAACAAAGGCCACGAAAGTTGAGTCAACAATTCTGGCGTGAGAGACGAACGGGTGAGATTCCACCAAGTAAGAGCCTCACCTCTAAGAAGATGAGAAGCAAATTTAACTCGTTGGGAATCTTCGCATTCACTAGCCTCGAACGCCATTTCCATCTCTCTGATCCAATACATACATTGAACTGGGTCGGTAGTTCCGGCGAATTCCGGTGGTTTACAACCAAGGAAGGTCTTATACGAACACCCCCTTTCTCTTCTCCCATCACGCACATTTGCTGGCTCTCGTGTAGCTATTCTATCCTTTAGACCGCCCGACCCATTCCTTGCATTATCCCCCACTGTCTCAATGCGTCGATGACTTTGATCCCGGTCCTCTAATAATTTCATGAACAGCTCTTTCTGTTGATCCATGGCAGAAGTCATAGCTTGAAGCATACTATCCTTCAGTCGGTTTTCAAGAGTATTATCCTCCACTACAGGATTGGAGGTTCCTGCGTGGATTCTCGATACAAGTTCCAGTCCACCACCTATGAGGGGTGGTCTCGGGGGACTTCCAGCCGCTTCTTCGTTAGCCAGTCGATCGGCAGTAGATTCAGTTGCAGCTTGACCGTCCAGTGTTGATTGGAGTTGACCGCGCGTATTCACCATCTCAGTCTGTCAAACATGCGAGAATTTTGGTAAGGAATAGACTAAAGTTGTGTACTCATACATTCACTAATCATCATAATAATAGTATTAAAGTATACTTACGTAACAACGCATTCATAATAGCATTAGCTAGGTGAAATTATGAAAATGTCATACACAAGCATTCTCGTTACCGTCATCATAAGTCTTAATAAATGAAATTCCACAACTTCCTAACACTCTCCCATCCTAAGATATCTACCCCGTATAAAGGTTTGTCATTGACACTATCTCAGCTTAAGTCTAGGCATACTATAATTAACACCTAGTTCACTTAAACTAGAGCTCTGATACCAACTTGTGACACCCTAAAAACAGGGTCAACAAAAACTTCCATAAAACGGAAGAGTGATATAAATATACAATGCCAAAGCACGAGCTCACAAAAGTGGGAATACATAATGCCTGTTTACCAACAAAGAGTTATATGTACATCTATGACAACTAACTAATCAAATCTCTACTATAGAAATAAGATTACAAAAATTGTCATAATTGGGTAAATTTAATCTTCTAATAATAGCATCTCCAAGTACCCCCCCCCATGCTCACAAGTCTTCCTCTATACCTTCTTAGGAATGGCACCACTATAACCTGTGACACATTTTAAACAAGTACAAGTGTTAGGCTTGAAAAGCCTAGTGAGTAAACATATAGCAAAGCATACAAATTATTTCATATACAATATTATCAACATGGTCATTCACAAATCGGACTCCATGGGAAACCCAAACATCAATCCGAGTTACATCATCTTTGAAGATATACCTTAGCGTCTACCTCCAAGGTAACGCCCCAAGGCCCGGCACATCGGGACTACCTATATGGTATAAATCCCGAAGGCGTGGATCGATACACAAACCCTCAAGGTAAGTGCCCAAGACTATACCTTCCCAATGCCTACTTAGAGATTCCTCCAATTTGTGAATACCAACAAACAACTACTCCAAGCAGTTCATAAAGCCATACATTTACTTCAATAAAACAGTCCAACTATTTCATTAAGCATATGATTTCTATACACATTAAAGTATCAACTACACACATACACCCAAATAACGTTATGAGTTTATTGTAGCATAGTACATATTCCAATTCCATATACAATTATTTCCATTATGTAGCATCCATTTCTGTCATTAAGACTCAGCTTAATTCATTAAGCTCCAAGCCCTAATATTTAAGTATAACCAATTTCAGTTGAATAGTATCATAATTTATACAATTCCAAGTAAATAAATGTCACATAACCTTTACTTCACTCTTTAAGCTCCTTGGAATCCCTTTTTAAAGAGACAAGAGCTTATTGACCCAAATATCACTTTATGATGAAGTTGTTAAAAGAATTCAAACAATATTGTGATTCATATATCAATTAAGCTCTTAAGTTCAGTTTACTCACCTTAAGAAATCTGCAGCAAACCACAAAAACCCTAAATGAAGTGGGTGAAGCTGATTCTTGAAGGAAGAGTAGGAACCTTGTAATATAATGATGTTGATCACCTTTCTACTCAGAGAATTCGACTGCTCAAACTTCAGTTTTTCAAAAGATAAGATAAAATCCCGAAACTCTTCTTTTTATACCTAAATAGGTCGGCAGCGATTGTGACATGGCGATAGTGACACTGTCACTATCGCCAGTGTCACTATCGCCGGGGCACTATCGCCCAACACCCCCAAACTCTCGATACAGCTTGAGCGATTGTGACCATGCGATAGTGACACTGTCACTATCGCCCAAGGCATAATCGCCTGAAATCCAAATGTCTGAAAGATCAAACTTGCGGTACAAACCCGGCGATTGTGACAACCGCGATAGTGACATGGGCACTCTCGCCGGTCACTATCGCCCAAAGGGCACCAAGCCTCATTTGATCTACTTTTCGGCCCTTAACTAGATTCTACCGAGATGAAATTCTTGCTATAACAAAATAATACTTTAACATGTAATTATAAGTACAAAACTACACAAAACGAAATCTGGGGTGTTACACACTGCACCAGGGGTAGTAGCATACAGGGAAGCGTTAGGAAATCCCATGGTCCACCCAGAGCCGGAGGGACCTGCCCAGGGACTTAGACCAGAGAGACGTGAGGGTCCGAGAGTAAGAGGTGGAAGGGCCCGACAAGCAGGGGCTGTCGGGCGGGGAACGTTAGTTGTGAGAGGAAGGGGAACGAGAGTAGGTGGTGCAGTGGAATCGCAACCCGGTTGCAGCTCAGCCCAAGCCGGTCCATTCTCTAGACCAATACTACATCACTCAACCGAGCCGTATATCACCGAACCCCCCTCACCATCTCACAATGTTAAAGACGTGGAATCTGACACCACGGACTCCGATACCGACCGAAACGTCCGCCTGAGACAAATACTTCTCGGTATCGGACCTAACCCTGATTTTACCGTTGGAATCCCACTTGACTCACCTCCACATACTGGAACCAAACCTATTGGGACATCTGAGGGAGAACAAGTAGAGGAGTTAGGACATGCGAGCCGGAGAGAACTGCGTTCAAAGTTGAACCAGGAAAGATTGAGCCGTAAAGATAACGAGGCTCCTGAGCGACCCCAAACGAGCGATATCCGGGTAGCCACATCTACTACACCGTCTCATCTGTTGGGACGGGGTATTGAAGAAGACTCCGTGGACCCAGCAGAGCAATTGGACGACCCCCTTATCCACTCATCCGTCTCACAACAGACGGATGTTTCAATATTACACGGGGAACAAGCACAACTTCCACCGGCCTCTCATTCGGAGAGTGCTGATGTTGAAATAAGAGATCAGCAGCCCCCGGTCTCGACTTCATTTCGTGCACCATCGAGTCTAGAGCCACTTGTAATAGATCATTCTTTGGCTAGGACACTCGAAGCTGAGCAACACCAAGTCGAGACTCTTCGTGACTAGACCAGAACCACCGTAGTGTCTTCACCTCTTGGTGAAACACAAGGATCGGCGGGAAATCCTACCACAGCTAACATCACGCCAACTGTGAACGTAGGTGGCTCTACCCCTGTGGTAGACGCCTCAACGGGTAACCTAAGTGGTCCCGGAGTTATTCACCCTGACTTTGTGTCGCAAGGGTCCCTGGACAGCACCCTCAAGGCTAACCGCGAGGCACTGGAACAGCATGTCACCGATGAGATCGCCAAAGCCATCAAAGGCAAAGCAAAGATCGTTGAAGCCGAAACCGCAACACCACATCCACCGACATTTGCTCAACCCATCTATTCGGTGGATACCTTAAAGACGATGCTTTTGGCCCAACTGCTCCAGGAATCCGATACAACCGCCTGGACTGAAGCAGACCTGATCTCAGTTCTCCGATCCCAGGTCACTGCTCCATCTTCATCTATCACATCACGCC
This sequence comes from Saussurea involucrata, assembly GCA_033807775.1. NCBI lineage: Eukaryota > Viridiplantae > Streptophyta > Magnoliopsida > Asterales > Asteraceae > Saussurea > Saussurea involucrata. The sequence goes on along the minus strand of CM066317.1, from coordinate 47,517,971 downwards.
TTGACGCAATTGACTCGACCCTCAACGACTACAACAAAGCGCTCGCCACGCTGTCTGAAAGGGTCCGCTCACTAGAAGACACTTGTAAGAGTCAAGCCAGCGGTCTCAAACGCAAGCACGATGACCAGGATGATCCTGATCACCGTGAGGGGGAGAAGCGTCTACGCCAAACCGAGACCGCCCAGATCATGACTGCCAAAACTACAACAGTGGTTCAACAGGAACCCCCAACTGCGGCAACTACATCAGAAGCACCCGAAGCCGAGTTGCCACTAGAAGATATGGTCATAGATATGGAGATTTCGAATGAAGAAGACCCGACGGTTGAAAAGCCCGAGGGTTCAACACAGGAACTGGTCGATTTTGACTCGTCAGACAGACCGATACTGGACATGATAGATCCAGAGTGTGAGACCAACCCGGAGACCGAAGACGCATGGTACGAAAAAGCCGCCAGTGCCGTAAATCTCCAGGTAAATTTGGTCTTCCCTACTGATGAGGACGACAATATTGACTACGATCAGTTCCTGGTCCAAACTTTATATGGAGCAACCCCCGTTCACTATGCTCAACCTGCCGGAACACCATCAACAAGACCTGAGTCTACTACTTCCGATCTTCCGACAACTACTCCTCCCACGACAGCTTCTGATCTTCCTCCCTCTCCTCAACAGCAACAAATCCGTTAGGAGAAGATCATGGTACTAATCCCTCATCTGGAGGAATCTTTGAAAAAGCTGTTCGTCCACAAGCTTCGCCCGATCGAGCCGACCTTCTGTCTGGGTATCTACAACCTTGACCCAGAATTTCAACGCCGATATATCAGCACAATGCAACGGTGTCTTCCAGTCAACCAGGTCAGAACCAAACTTCGAATCACAGAGGTAATCAATATCTATTCAAGACATATTATGAGGATCGTCTACCCAGTTTTCATTGTTCGACGTGAAGATGGGAACGAATGGAAATTTTCAGAAGCTGGTTTCAAGAACCTCCAACCACTCGACTTTCTGGTTATTCTAAAAGACTTACGTACAAGAACCATCCGACCGCTAGAAAGTACAAAGGCACTCGAAGTTGTTCGTCGATACCTGGTCCGCACCATCATGATGTCTTATCTAACGGACTTCCAAATGGCTATCGAGAACAAGGCGAAAATGGTAAATCTGATCAAGCCGAATCTGAAAGCACCTGAGTTAAACATGTATCCCGAGAACGCTATGCTTCTGGAACCAGAATTCGGGATTGTTTACCTCAACGAGCAAAAAGAGAAGAAATTTATGCGCTTCAGTCAGGTGGAAAGATTCTGCGACGGCACGCTCCTAAAGGTCAGAGATGCTCTTCGAAAGATTATTCAGCACGAGTCTAAGAATCCAAGGTATTCTTATGTTCCGAATCCGAATGAAGTAACTGCTCGGAATGCCTTGGAAATGATTGAAGATCGCATCGACTATCGCCGCGCCATCAGATTGTTCAAGGTACACTTCGCGCTCCGTAAAAGATATGTCTTCAACTGGAGAGATATAGAACGCCAACTCGAACTTCAAATCAAACGGGGAGATTGTTAGAGCAGGTTTTAATGTTGATTTAAAGTTCAAGGGTTAAACTGTATTTGATTAAAATAGAGCTTATTAGTGAACGGGCCGTGGGCTTGTTAACCACGGGCCCATTGTATTTAATGTTGATTAGCTTGGAAAAACAAGCTAATCATCTCTTTTACTTTCAACTCTTATTGTAATATTCTCTCTGAAAGATTAATGAAAGGGATGACCAGTTGAAATCATATTACTTATTGCATATCATTCATCGATTTCTATATTGTTTCACGGATCTGGATTCTACAGTATCCCAAAGACTCAGGGTTTGATCTAATCGCCTATTCAGATAGTGATTTTGCAGGTTGCAAATTGGATAGGAAAAGCACCACAGGAGGCTGTCAGCTCCTGGGTGAAAAGCTTGTGAGTTGGACAAGTAAAAAGCAAAACTCAGTGTCCACCTCAACTGCTGAAGCTGAGTATGTAGCCGCTGGATATCAACACCTTCCTGAAGGCCCTGGAAACAAAGGTGGAAAATTACAACACCATTCTCTCCACGAACTCTTCAGTGGTTACAGACGCTGGAGAGAAACTCAAAAAGTTGACCGAGATCGTTGATACAAAAGCCTCCAAAACTGATCTGGAGAAGGTGGATGGTAGCATTGCTCAATTTGCTACCACCCTCGCTGACAATTCAACCGCCATCACCTCTCTTTCAACAAACTTCACCACTCTGTCCAATGAAGTCACATCATTGAAGACAGAGGTTGGTTGTCTAAAGGGTGAAGTCTCCACGATCAAGGCTGACGTCTCCGCCGTCAAAGAAATTGTTCAGAAAGTACTCGATCACCTAAACGCCCCAACTTCTCATTTTACTCAAGTCGATCGAGAAGCTCTGCAAAAGATCAATCCTACTATAACTGGCCTGGAAGTCAGATTAGCAAAGATTGAGAATTGTGTTGGGATCTCTGGCCTAGAAGACAGGGACCAAATACACACTGCTGCTGCTGAACAATCTGTTACCTCCCCCAACCATGATGTGGAAGAGGGAGAGAAGACTAAAGAAGACCTTCCCCATAATGCTGAGGGGGAGGGTATTGAAACTGCTACTACTTCTACTTCACAACCTCAGGGAGTTGAAAACCCTGAGGAAACCGAGAAACCTTCCTCTGTATCTGAGGGGGAGCAACTCGATGAGCAACTTAAGGAAGCTGCTGCTGACGTGACCAAACTTTATGCTGAAGAGGTCGAGTCTGAAGAAGAAGCTGAAGATGATGAACCTGTCGACATCTCTGATGAAGAACCATCATCATCCCCCAAAGATGATGATGATGATGACGATTTCTTCTACGTCCATCCTGTTGCAAAAGCCCCAGCTCAAAAAGGGATCGAGATAAAAGAACCTTCAGGGGAGCGGACCAAGACAAAGCCTGCAGCGTCTGAAGCTGACAAAGGCAAAAACAAAGGCCTCGCTGAAGAAGACAATCTGACGATCTTGCTTCAAAAGCCAGTTTGTCAGGTACACTACCTTCTATTCCCTTACACTGCATCCCTCCTCTATCCCTTCTCAATCTCAATCCTTCTATCCTTAAAACCTCTATACACTTAACCACATTCTTTTCTCTATCTCTTTCTTCCCGTATTCTTACTTAAACAATCGATGTGTTTCAGCTAGTCCTCTCCCCTATTTGAGGATCCCGCTGAAGCTCCTTCGACAACACCAAAAATAATCCCAGCCACAAGAGCTGAAGAAATAATCCCAGTCTTGTATTTAACCACTGAGACTGATGAACCTGAAGAACAGTTGCTCTCTCACAAAAACAGACCTTCCTTGGCTCCTCAAAAGCTAAGTGAAGAGGATCAAGAAAAGAGAGATGCAATGATTATGTTGGGTTTTGGGGACATTTGTCCAAGTGTTGATAGCTCAACGTAGACCTTTGGTCATGATTTATATTTATATGAGAATTACATGTTTTGAATGTGCTAGTTCATTCGTTTGGAGTCATGTAATACTTTAGACCTTATTGTTATGGATCCATAGGCACTTGAGTTTTTACGTTCAATGATGGGAGGCTAGTTTCCCTCATTGTAGCACGGAATAGGCATCGGGTTTCATGGTAAGTAAAATGTGGGCCCATATGGTCGGGCATTGTCCCATGAAGAGTAAGGTGTAATCCCAATGTGCTTGTATGTTTGTGTGGATTTGGACATCTCAAAGTATAGACCTAGAGGGATTGAATTTGAGTTTCCACGGGCAACAGATCCAGAGGGGTTGAGCTCGATATGTCTTATGAGTATAATCCATGCGTCTTGCTTTATTACATAGATATGTGACCTACTTTTGTGTTCCGTTACATGCGATGTAATCGGGTCTCCCCCGTCACCGAAGGGTGTTGTTTTGGGTATTGAGTTTTATTTATCCATGTTTTTTGTGACGTGCTATATTTGAAGATTTGTATTTATGAGTCATGAGTTGAGTATTATGCCCCATCCGTGTTTGGATGTTTCGGGATGTAAAGTTTTGCCCACGATTTCATAATTTGGGATTTCATTTTCTATTCACGTTTGAGTGAGTTTTGTGTTGAGTTGTTTTACGAAGGAATGTTTTATATTGGGGTTTCGTCTTGAAAATTGTGCGTATTAGAAAACGTCTATATTGGAGTTGCCATCACCTAAAATCACTTTTATTTGAAAACGGGTCTTTCTCATATTTAAAGAGAATTATTTTGGATTTCATGATTTAAGTTGCACTCATTCTTTTAACGATCTATATAAACATGATGAAAACTCTTGAACTCACTAGGAGTTAGCCTAACCTTTTTATTTGTCGGCATGTGCAACAAGATCCGATTGGGGAATAGTCCCAGTGACACCGCAAAGAGGTGAGAGCTAGTTGGAAGCACGAGAAAGAATTAATTTGGTGAAGTCTTCTGCATTTATTTTGGGATTAGCAACTTGTATTTGGGTTAAGTGGCACCCGACTTTATTTAATCTTGGTGTATGACTTAAGTTAGTAAATGTTGAAGTTGTTACGTTTTAAACTTTGAGGTATTTCTAAGGATGGATTGTAGAAGGGATTTTATCCTCATTTGGTTATTTTATCGAAGTTTTTATTTAGTTGCTCTTTCCAAATTTGAGGGTGTTACAACGAAGCTTGCAGTTCAAGATTTGTTTGTCTTATCCTCTTGCACAAATACATGCTTTTGTCCATAATCGTACAACCACTCTGCCAACTACACTGTTCACCATGCGGCCAAGAGCATGTCTTTTACAAAAGTCATAAGCATGCACCCAATGAAGTTTTGACACGTGTAAAGTACCTCTGCCATGCATTAAATGCATGGGGTATAAATAGGAGCGATACCCTTCATTTTGAAGGGTCCTGAATCTCTCTGTGTGTGCCTTTGTAGAAAACTCATTTTCTATAAACTTCCTTCTTTCCTTCTTTCTAGTGCAAGAAACTTAAGTGATTCTCACAGGTTTTTTTAGATTAGGTTTACCTTATCTATTTCTGCTACAAATTGTAAATTGTGTTTTTTATTTATCAATAAACAATTTAAAAAGTATAAAAAATTGTGTTTGTATTCAATCCACCCCCCCCCCCCCCCCCCGTAAACCTAATCTAAAAAAACCTGTGAGAATCACTTAAGTTTCTTGCACTAGAAAGAAGGAAAGAAGGAAGTTTATAGAATACAAACAATTTAAAAAGTATAAAAAATTGTGTTTGTATTCAATCCCCCCCCCCCCCCTCTTTCTACAAACTCTCACTTACAGGCAAAAATAGCTTTTAGATATTAGACTCAGATAAAAAAACTTAAAAAATAATAATAAGCAATACTATAAAATGAAAGACTAGTGCACATTTTACAAAATTTATAGTCCAATGTAATGTAACTAACTAATACATGTTTGGCCTTTAATATAATGCTAAATTCTTTTTGGGTCCTGTTATATACTAATTTTTTGTCTTATTTATTTAAAAATGTATAACTACTACTATATATTATATACTTAAAAAATTTGGGCCTCTATTTTCTTTGGGCCCTGAGCGTACGCATGGGGTATAAATATGAGCGATACCCTTCATTTTGAAGGGTCCTGAATCTCTCTGTGTGCCTTTCTAGAAAACTCATCTATAAACTTCCTTCTTTCTAGTGCAAGAAACTTAGTGATTCTCATAGTTAGTTTAGATTAGGTTTACCTTATCTATTTCTGCAACAAACTGTAAATTGTTTTTGATTTATCAATAAACAATTTAGAGTAAACTGCAATTTTGGTCCCTTTGGTTTGTTGTTTTTCTCGCTTTTGGTCCCTACAAAATTTTTATTGCAAGAAAAACCTTATGGTATGCAAAAGTGCTCGGTTTTAGTCCTTGATGACTAACACCGTTAAGTGACCTCCGTTAAAGCCCCACACGTGACTTGCACATGAGGGCATAATTATTATGTTTCGTTGACCAAAATTATAATAAAATATTTTATATTTTTCTTTTTAGTAAATTTCAATTTTAATAAAAAATTAAATTATTCAATAAATATAAATTAAAGACATGCGATTTTGATTATTTATATAAAATATAACATATATAATATAGAAAATCTAGTACATATTAAAACGATTTATGAATTACCTTTAAAAAGAGTAATTATAACTAAATTTATATTTGATTGAACTCGAGTTTCTTTTAGATTTTTTAAATAAATTAAAGCATGATAACTTTGTTAGGTATGTCTGAGAAAGGAGGAGCGATCAAAAAATCTTTGAAGCAAGCAACTCCAACAGATTATTAAAAAATGTGAAGAATCAAAACTCAAAATCTTTAAAAACTAATCACATTTAATTTTAACAGATTTTCTCCTTTTGAGATTATAACATTAATTAGATAATAAAAGTATTATATACCGGATCTCCAACCCGTTTTTGGGTTTTTTTGGTTAATCTTTCTTCTCAAATATTTCTAACAGGATTCTTATCAAAAACTTCATAACTTTATAATATTTTTATTGGATAACGTATATTATAATCAAAGTGAAATTTACTAAAAATGAAAATATAAATTATTTGAGAATAAAATTGTAATTAATTAATTAATATTATTTGAGAGTAAACAAATTATTAATTAATTAATAATTATTTTAGAGAAAAAACTTATTAGTTTTGGTCGGCGAAGCGCAAACAAATTATTAATCAATTAAATACGTTATTTTTAAATTATGTGATATTTATTTATTAATTATATAATATAGTAATTATGTTTTAAATAAATGGTGTAATAATAAAAAAGTAGATTGCAAGTTTGGTCCGTGTGGGTTGGTGTTTGTTAGAAGAACAAATATGCCCTCATGTGCAAGTCACATGAGGGGCTTTAACGTAGGTCACTTAACGGTGTTAGTCTTTTGGGATCAAAATCGATCATTTTTACATACCATAGGGTTTTTCTTGCAATAAAAAATTTGTAGGGACTAAAAGTAAAAAAACAACAAACCATAGGGACCAAAATTGCAATTTACTCTGTAAAAATAAGTTCTTGAATTTTCAAAACCAAGAAACAACAGACAAACTTTCTTGTTTTGAGCATTTAATTAGATCCCTGAGTATTTTTTTTAAACGAATAAAACAAAAGAAATTTACCATTTTCTTTTCCATGTATCGAGTATCGACAAATTAGTAGAAAAACATAAGAAACTAATAAAATGAAGAAAAAAAAACTACACCATTTTTATAAACCCTTAATTATTTTCTGATATAAATGACAATCACATTTGCTTGTCATGATCATGTGATTATCATTTGAATCTGAAAAATAAATAATTATTAACTTCTCTAACGATTATCATTTCAATCTAAAAAAAGAATGTTCATTGTGTTTCTTCGATTTTAAAAAATTTAAAAATTTATTTGTTTGATTTCACAAAGTCCATGAATTTATTTGTTTAAAAATAAAAGATCCATAACTTTTTTTAAGAGGAAGGGATCACTACCGGGCTTCGGCGTTGCCATCAACAGGACGGGCCACGTTCATATCATTAACAAAAACGTTGTTACAATCGTTGTTAATAACATCCCTAAGAAACGTGGGCATGCTATCAAAAGAGACATTACAATTTAGATTACACGCATGCCTAGCCATTAAATGAGTCGGGTCGTTCCCAAGACGTCTGATCCAATGAACGAAAATGTAGTCTTTCGAGTTTAGGATGCGTCTAATATCCTTGATGATATCGCCAAACTCCGAGTTGTCAACGATCGTGACATAGATTGCTTCGACAAGAACCTTGGCGTCGGTTTCAATAATGATATGACTATTGTATCGGCCGGACATCCAACGAAGTGCTTCCCAAATAGCGATGGCTTCACCCTCTCTAATGGATGGGAAGAAGTTGCAAGGGGAGGCGAGAGCCGAAATGAAGGCATCCGAGTTGTCGCGGAGGACGGCTCCAATACCCGCTTTAGAGTCCGAGTCAAAAAACGCGGCATCCACATTGCATTTGATAAATCCACGTCGTGGCGGGTGCCAAGCGGAGGAGATCATTTGCTCGGGGAGCCTAGGCACATGCAAAGTATGGTTTTTTGAACCGGTCCAATCGGATAAGAAATGTCTAGCGCGGTGAACCACCGACGAGGGGTCACGGGGTCCATTGTTCCAAAAAGTGATAATTCTTTTAGTTTTTTTTTCGTTAACTTTTTCCTTTGACAAAATATGATATTAGTTTGTATTTACAGGTTATAAAAGTAAAGGAGATACAAAATTATTTGAGATACCATATCAAATCTTAAATATGTTACAAAAAATATGAAGGTAAACAAAATATATTAAATTGTAAAAAATAAGCACTAAAGAATTAATACATGGATGGTAGTCGATTAGAAATTTGTTGAAAATATCAAAGTCTACTCACCGATGAATCCGGCGTCAAACGAGGGTTATGACTCATGAGAATGAAAGTGATGGTCCAACCCTTCCCAATCATTAACTCTTATCCTCCTATATGTCATTGGGTGTCTACTCTTCTAATACATCATAATATCATAATATAAGTTAGTATTTTAAATTGAGAATGATAATTTAATACACTACACAAGACTTAGTCAAATTTGTTCATATCAGAAATCTAGTTCAATGTACCAACTAACTCTGATCCCAACTTAGAATTTTCAACAATACATCTGGTTCTGATTAAAAGGATCAAATCTCTGATTACACCACCTTAGACTTACACTTAGTAAAATTTCACTAAGTTCGTGAGTAATTTCAAGTATGTTTTCACCTCTAAGGGGTCCTGTCCCATAAAACCCCACAAGGGGCGCAACCCCCTTGACTCCTTCCTTAGGCCGTGCGTACCACCTCGGGTACCACGGCGGGTTCACGTACGGGTTGGCATCGGGTAGGGTGGGTTGGTGGTACGGGGGACGCGGGTAGGGCATCGGGTAGGGGGTCGCGGGTAGGGTTGGGTTCGGGAACCCGGCTAAACCCGGCGAAATTTTATTTATTTTTTAATTTTTTTTTCAAATTATACACACTATATATATTAACCTCTACCACCTTCATTTTTTCACACCAAAAAATATCTCAAATTCAATACTTTCTTCCATTTCTTTCAAATTCAATACTTTCAATACTTTCTTCCATCATGAATTCAAACACCACACCTACATCCCGTCGTAACCGATCGAGGAGTTCGGATACACCGCAACAAGACCCGGACCTTGGCTTCCAAGCATTTGCTCAACAAGGTTATATTCCGCAACCGGCCCCGAACGTTGGTTTCCAACAATTTCAGCAACACCCTTATATTCCTCATCAATTTACATATCATGGTTTGCTCCAACAAGGTTTTACTCCCGCTAATCACCAACTTCCTCAACCCGCGACTTTCAACACCGGAATCGATCTCGAAGAGGAGTTTGTTCCTGAAACCCAAGAACCGCAAACACCACAATCGATCTTGACACAACAATCAAACCCGGAACGACAACCAAACCCGACACCAACGCAAGAGGGAAAAAAGAAAAAATTTGAAGATAGAGCCACCCGACAGATGTGGAGTAAAGAGGAGGAAGTGACGTTAGTGTCGGTGTGGGTTGACGTTTCGGAGGACCCCGTTGTCGACGGGATAGAGCAACTTCAACGACCCATCGGGAGAAACAAGGCAAAAAGGGCATCAGCGAGTAATACGACCGGGTCGAATCCGGACGAAAGCGTTACTCAGTTGTTGAGTCACATAAGCTCGTTCAACGATCGGGTTGACAATACAATGGATTACAAAATGAAAAAACTTGAACTCGAAGAAAAACAGTTGCAACTCGAGTTAGAAAAACGATTTGATAAAGACTTCGAGTTTTAAATAGCCCCGCATGATCGCCTTACGGGAGATATTTTGAGGGCTACTTTGGCGAATAAAAAGAGAGAATTAGAAAATTACATAATTTTTTATTTTAGTGTTTTGTATTTTGTAATTTTTAAATTTTTAATGAATGTTATGAATTTTTATTTTTATTATTTATCTTATTTTTATTTATTAAAAAAATATATAAATATTTTTATTTTGTTAAATAATTAAATGTATAAATAAAAGAATTAAAAAAGTTGATGTGGCGCTGATGTGGCATCAGGGTTCAGTGGGTTCGATAGGAAGCGGTACTCCACTTTAGGGTAAAGAGGGTAGTAAAGAGAAAAGCTGATGTGGCGCTGAGGTGGCATCAGGGTTCAGTGGGTTCGTGGGTTGACGGTACTCATGGTCTTATAATAGAGAAATTGTAAAATGACATGTTTTCCCTCATGTGATACCACTTGATGACTTGAACAAACTAGTGATTAGTCATTAGTAGGACATACAAAAACCAAACGAAAACTCGTACCACATGTTTTTTTTTGTAATAAATGAAATATAGGGACAAAACCAATACAAACTCTATACTAGAGTGATTTAATCTACAATATACTCTAAATATCTAATGCTTAATAATATGTTCCGGAAGATTTTTATTAGATGTTTTATAATATAGTATGGATAATAATTCAATTATTCGTACCAGCCTCGTATGTCATTACTACGATACGTTTAGCTATGTCAGATTTCACTTCCACAACATCCATTCACCATCGTCCCATTACGGTCACTCTTAATAGGCACAACTACATTATGTGGAAAAGTCATATCACCATTCATATCAAAATATCTATGTAAATCTCTTGAACCAACTGTAGGTGATAAAAGAGTATGTTGTTGAGTTTGCTAAACGTGTTAACGAATGGGACATCAAAAATGCTAAAATTTTGTCCTTGTTCAATCCCACGTCCACCACTTAAATACATCAATTTGTTAACGAATGGGACATCAAAAATGCTAAAATTTTGTCCTTGTTCAATCCCACGTCCACCACTGAAATACATCAATAATTATTGATGTAGAATATTACACAAGAGGCATATGATTTAATTCAAAAGCAGTATTCTACCACAAGGCGTGTGCATCAATATCAGTCATGGCCTGCCTTCCAGAAAAAACGCCAACAATTAGGACAATGTATTTCTTCATTGATCTCCAAGATGAAAATCATAAAAGTCCAATTTTGGTTGGTTTCTCCTCAATTAAAAGATCCTACATGTTCTCGACATTTTACCGAGTATTTTGATTAGCTATATTTTATCACTTTGCTTATGGACCTTTTAGATCAATATGAGAATGTTCGCTCATGTGTATTACATCACACTCAGTGTCTTACCATGAATGAAGTTGTTGCTAAACTTATTAGTGTTGAAGCAAGGATGACATCACAGAATCCCCATCTTCCTAGTGATTCAATTCTTTATACCTCTCAGCAAACATCTCCGACTTCCCTACCGGTGTCTGACTCGATTTTACATGTTCCACAGTCTACATTTCATAAACGTCCTCGAGGTACTCGAAACATTAGTGGCAACCAAAATTTCAATGTCTCTAACTTTGTAGGACACCAATTCATTTCCATGTGCAACTATTGTCATGATATATCCCATAATTTTCTCAACTTTCCTATGCGTATTTGTAAATTATCTAACAAGAAACACCCACACCACTATGTGAATGATTTCTATAAGAATCCCAATCATGGAAAGCTATTGTTGGTTCTACTACTACCGAACATCGATTTTCTGCATTTGTATCTTCAAGCCCCTTAACATACAATTCCGATGATATTGGTGAAATGATGTGGAACACTCAAGATATTATGAAGCAACTCATGTTTGGATCTCTGTATACTAATGCATTGTCGCCACATCAGTAACATATGGTTATTTGATTCTGGATGTTGTAATAATATGACGTCCAGGTCCGATATATTTACCACTAAACAACACCCCTGACATCTTTTATCAGTATTATTAGTTGGTGGCACACTACACAGTTCTCTCTTTCCAATGTTGTTCAATGTTCACATTATGATCATTTCTTTAAGTGCAATATATGTGGGTTAGTGTGTGACTCTAGTTAACCATGATGTTTTGTTCTTCTAGTTGTGTTATGCAGGATTAACAAAACAAGCAAATTATTGGGATCAGTCGTAAGTCTAGACGTATGTTTTAGCTGATTTACCTTCGATTGCCTCCTTCAACAGTTCGTCCTTCACCAACCTTCACTAACGTATCTACTGCCATGTCTTCTGATACTTGGCATGATCGTTTAAGTCATATGTTATTTGAAAAACTTAAACTTTTAGCCTCTCGTGGTAGTCTAGGAAGTACTAAAATTAATCATGTTTCTGCACGTCTTGTCAACTTGGTAAATAACATGCAAATCCATTTTGTTTGAATCAATGTCAAGCTACTACTCTTTTTGATTTAATACACTCTAATGTTTAGGGTCTTTCACCGCATCCTACCATGGGTGGATCGAAATACTATGTAATATTCATTGACAATCAGATCGTTACCTGGATTTACTTAGTGAAACACTTATTTGAATTACCAAATATACACATGAACGTTTCTCGTATGATCCATACTCAGTTCACCAAAAATATTAAATATTTCGTGCAAACAATGTCATGGAATATAAAGAATATTCACTCCTTACTTTTCTTTGCCAACAAGGTACTTTGTCACAATATTCATGTCCTAGTACTTCTCAACAAAATGGGTGTGTTGAACGAAATCATCACAACATTCTTGAAACTATCCACACTCTTCTTATTTCTACCAATTGTCCTAAACAATTTTGGGGTGAAACAGCGTTATCCGCTGTATACACCATAAATCTCCACCCGAATCCCCTTCTTTAAAACCGAATCCCTTGGGTCAACTTTCTTCGGTGGTGGGGGCGACATCTATGGGTGGTGGTGGTTGGTGGAGGTGGTCACAATGGTAGTGGCGTAGCGATGAGCGGTGGTAGTCGGTAGTCGACGGATGGTTATGGAGGTGGTGGAGAAGTTCGTTGTAGTGGAGGTAGTCAATAATTGATTAAAAGTAACTACATTACTAATTATAATGAAATTAAGTGAAACTTATAAATTAGAAAAGATTTTATTTTTAATATGTGGGAAGTTATGCAACTTTAAAGTTTATACATATAGAATAATAATATGTCCACTCTTAAATTTTTTCAAGATTACAAGATTCAAGAAAAAATCATTTAAGTTGTTTTATATAATAGTATAGATTATCTGATTAGTTAAGGCTAAATCATCAATTTTATACTACTTGTAACTTGTAACATATATCTTTATTAATTATTATTATTATTTTTAAAATACTCTCAACACAATAAAAATGATTATTAAAATGTGAACAAAGACGGCCTAGCTTGGCTGGCCCACGGCCACTTAACCAGAATTAGAAGAAACTGCGGTTCGTAGTAGTTGAACTAAATATATCTCACTTAATACAATGTAATAAAAGAAACGACATCGTTACAAATCAAATAACCAGCGAAAACCATGGCTCCTCAAGTAGAAGAAAACGAAGAGGATGACTTCAGCTTTCCCACAACCACAAGCTCTCCCCCACGTTTCATCGGATCTCCACGGCTATGGCGTTCATCTTCCAATTCTCTTTATCTTCTCGAAGAAACCCAACCCACCAAGCAAGAACAGATCAAAGAACCAGATATTAATGGGAAGAAGATAAACTTTCTGTCTTACATTAAAAGCAAGGATGGTGGTGAAAACAACGAAAACATGGATGTAATCTGGGAGGATTTGAATTACGAAGAAGAGATTTGTGGTTTTAGACAGACGACGGGAGATTACGATTCTTGGTCTGATATTGATCAGGAGATGCTGCCGGAGTGGGGAAGAAGGAGTAGGAATATGGTAGAAGTGGGTGGTGGAGGTGGCGGTGGAAAGCGGCTGAGCATGGTGGTGCTGGTTAACGTGTTGAAGAAGCTGTTCTTGCTCCACAACGCCTCTCGTAAATTGAAACGTCGGCCGACGGCCAAACAGTAAGAGCATCTTCAACATATTTTCTATAATTTTCCAAAATAGAGAACCATAAGTTAAAATTTCTAAAAACAATTACATTATTTTCTACAAGTTTTCTGTTTTAGAGATTTTAACACAAGTTATATTAATATAATATGTTATAATTTATTTGTTCATTACACCTTTAAAAAACTTAATATAAAATGATAAAGTTCAATCTTGCTGGGATTGAATAAAATAATCATTTATCTCTGCCACCATTATGTTTTAGAAAATTATCTAAACTTGATTTTTTTAAATTTTTCTCTATTATAGAAAATAAGATAGCAAAGCTATTGGAGAAGCATAGAAAACAAAAACCCAAAATTTTCTATTTTAGCAAAGCTATTGAAGATGCTGTTATGTGGTTACAATTTTTATATAATGGTATGTAGAGATAGTTTTAAATATAAATCTTCTTATATGTGTAAATCAATATCAATTGTTCATCTAATTTATAATAGAGTATTAGATTTTATAAATATGTTGACTGTTTCTTGATTTAGAATAAATATTTGGTTTTAAAAATATTTTGATGATTTTTTATCTAAAATTTAATGAAATTGATATACTCATGTTACAATAAATAATTTTTTATTTTTCTCATAAATATCTCATTTAATTATTTTGTATAATTTACACTAATTAAAAAAAATGTATTTAAATGCCACTCATATATACTATCTTATTAAAAATTCTAAAACGATTGTGTTGGTCCTGAAGGGATTATATAAGGTAAACAGTTTGTAGAAGGGGGGGGGGGGGGGGGGGGGTTGAATACAAACATAAGATTTTGGTTTTCTAAATTGTTTATTGATAAATCAAATACAATTTACAGTTTGTTGCGGAATAAGATTACGTAAACCCTAATCTAAACAAACTTGAGAATCACTAAGGTTTCTTGCACAAGAAATAGAGAGAAAAGGAGGTATAGAAAAATGAAGATATTTTTCTAAGCACTAAGTTGTTGAGAGAGAGACCACCTTCAAACTGAAGGAGCATTTCTCCTATTTATACCCAATGCATTAAATGCATGGCAGGAGAACTTTACACGTGTATTCATATGGTTGGATGTATGCTTCTGACTTTTTGCACAACATGCTTTGGGCCGTATGGTGAACAGTGTAGTGGCAGAGTGGTTGTACGATCCTGGACAAAGGCATGTCCCCTCTGACAGATCGTACGGAGTGTGCAAGTAGATAAGACAAACATTTCTTGAAGTAGAAGCTTCAAGATCAGCGATCGCTGAATAGATCTTCCGTCAGAGAAGTCCTAATGTAAGTCAACTATCGCTGAAGTCTTCTTCTTGAAATGTCGCGTGTGTGGACTTGTCTTGGTTTCACTAATGTCCACATCAGATCATTAGTAGACTCGTCACTTGCTCATCAGCTTTGTCTTCGATGTCAGCGATGAACTCTTTGTCGCGAAACTTGTCTTCAGGGATTACAAACAACATTGCTTACAATTGAAACTATCGACAATCATCAGTGATAAGTGAACAAACTCAGGTTATCACTGATGTACATTTATCGCTGAGGAAATACTATAAAGAACAATGAATACTATTAGTGATACTGAACAGACTCAGTACGCTTATCACTGATGGCAAAACATTAATACATACAGATGTCATTTGTAATTTTAACTAAGTAATTCTAAGTGTCATCATCAATTCACTGAGAGAGTTTGGATCAACAGATTGTTTTGATAGTTTAAAATAATAACATGCGATATAACTTCTAAAGCATATCCACTATATCTCCTCAACAAAATCATTTTTAAATATATAAACTACATTGAATACCCTTATAATTAGTTGTTCAGTTTAATTTTAATCCATTGCTTTTTCATTTTTCATTTTAAACACTTATCATTTTATCATAAATAATCGTATATGAACTAAAATGATTAAAAATTATTTTTGTACAAACTATATCATTGTAATCGTCTCGTCAATACCTTCGGAATGAACCCAATATTGAATAAGTTTGGATTTAGTCATATTATTAAATATCATGAATATATGTAAATTAATTTGTTTTATATTTTTTATATTTTTTCATTTTTTATTTTATACCCTTATCATATTAAAAATATACATTCATAATTATTTAAAATAAAATGTCACAAATATGTATCAAGATTTTTCAAGAATTATGCATCGAGATTTTTTAAGCTTGTACATTTTACACATTTAGCTATATTTATCTATCTATACCCCTTTAAAAAAATATATTATGGTTATTCTTGGCATTGTGTGATGGAGAATAAAACTAAACATGAAAAAAATTTATTCTTTCGAGTTTTCAGTTTTAGATTCGGAATGTTTTGCACCACATTGCGTGTGGGTACATATCTAGTGATTTGTAATTAAAATTCGTAGCTAACACACAATTAAAACGTCTTTTTATGCGTTTTTCATAGCGTTAGATGATTATTATTATCTTTCGTGAATTAGCTAATAAAGAAAAAAAATCAATTAGTGACAAACAAATTGGTCATTAACAACCTAAAATTGGTCACTAAGAGTGTTTAGTGACCAAAATTTCGGTTGTCACTTTTCGTCACTAAAGGCCCGTCACTAGTTTACAATAGTGGCCAAAAACAAAAATGGTCACTAATTAGTGACAAAATTAAAGTGGTCACCTGTATTTGTGACGACTATTTTTGTTACTAAATCACTAAAAGTCGTCACTAGTTGTTCAAGATAACTGCTCCATTAACCTCCGTTAACATTCATTAGAAAATGGTCACTAATTAAGAAAGTATGGAAAAAAAAAACTGTCACTAATTTCTACTATAATTGTTTACACAATAAAATTAAAACTTGCTCATTTGTGTAGATAAAAATCTAAAGTGTTCACTCTATTTCATAACGTATAATTCTTAAACCAAACAAAAATAAAACATAGAATTCTTAGTCTTGAAATCCCAATGGAGAAAACTTCGACATTTGTGCGATTCCATTTTGCCCTTCATATGCTTCTGCTCCTCTTGAAATCTCACTTGTTCTCTTTAATTTTCTTTAACTTCTTCCTCTAAAGCCTTTGATTTGTTTTTTCCAATTCGAACTTCATTTGTAGATTTTACGTGGCTAAAATATGTTTTGTCGAAGTGGCATGTCCCTTTATATGTCCAGGAATACGATGAAACATTTTCAAACAAATTTCTGCCACTGAACAACAAGAAATAGCTTTCCTCCCTTAGTAATTCATTCTGCATATCAAAACAAAACCAAATATTCACAACAAAAAATATCAAGCTTTTGGTAAGAGAAGTTGGAGTAAGACCATATGATCTTTCCTATTGAAACAGAGGATAATAAGACTTGTTAAAAAGAATTAATTTGGTTTTCCCTCATATCTTGCACTACCTGCTGTTACAAAAGAGGCTGGCCAGATATTAACTCAGAAATCAGATTGATAACACACACAAGATCTGTATCTAGGTGAATATGCCTGATTCCTGTTTGGCAGATCAGAGAGACTTCCGTTTATTGTGCTTTTGTGGTCCACTCTGCATGTACGTATCTCGTAAAACAGATCATCATGATAGCCAAGTGGTAGTGGTTTACATAATTGGAAGTCAACAGCACACATAAGTTGAGTCTAAGGATCTTAACATCAACTAAGGGGCCGTTTACCAAACGGGTAAGCACTTACATAAGGTGAACTTGATGATTGAAGTTTTCAAAAAAATGTCATTTCGCTGCTGTTTTGTGGCTACAAAAACAGGACAGCACAGTTGGAGGCATGTATAAATCTATGATAATAAAGCAATTAGCAAATATTAATCGTGGAAGGTTTCACCAATAATCATCATCCACAGAATGACCAATGCTTAGATATGAGTTGTTGAAAAGTGTTTATCAAGGAAATTGTTGATCATTAGCAATCGTTACAAAGTATTTGTGAAATTGATTGTCGTCCTCATGCAAGTTTTCTTTAGATTTGGAGTCTCGTGAATGGCTATGTTAGGTATTTGATTATTTAGCGATGGGTTATGTTAAGCTACGGTTTTTCGGAAGTAGTCACTGAATTTTTGAAATTGAAATCCTCGAGGAAAACACAGTGAATCGAAATTGGAAACTAAAGATTATCCATAAGTGAAGAAATCAGAGAATTAAAACAACACTAATAAACATGATATGACAATACACTAGTTTGGATTCTCAATTATGATGTGGATGAGAGATTTGTGACCAAAATATAAATAGTCACTATAAATTTGGTCACTAACGTTACAATTACTTACCAAAGTATAAGTAGTCACTAAAAATTTGATCACTAACCCTTTTATCACATGCTTACCCAGGTAAGCGTAAGCCAGTCAAATTCAAATTTAACACTATCACTTGCTTACCGGGTAAGATTTTAATCCGCCAAATCGGTTTCGTATGCAACAATTCACCCGGTAAGCGCTAACTGTGGTAAGAGTCGTCGCCGTCACTTACTAGGGTAAGACTCTCCGTTCTTTCATTCGTTCTTACCGGGTAAGTTTTTTGGTCCTTACCGTATCAATCCGGTAAGTAATGTGACTTAGTAAACGCTTATTCGGGTAAGTAATTGGTAAACGGCCCCTAACTAACTTTTTTTTCTTGTAGTGATTTTAATAAAAATTAGTTGATGATTTGAATAACAATATATGATAACCTTGCTTGGCGTTAAAAAAAAACACGTGATGATCTAAAAAGTAAATAATATTCTTGTAAAACGAAAAGTGTGAAAAGTCCCTTATAGTAAAAGTTAAAGTAGGTTATAGGTATGATGCATAAACTATAATGTTACAGTAAATGCATTCTCTTTATTTCTTATTATGCTCATGTCTTGATCGATTTTATTTTATATTTGAACAAAAATTACTTTTCGTTATCGTCAACTGCTTCATACGGAATCCGTCTTTAATGACACTGTAACTACCTATAACTCAAAATACAAATAACATAGAAATATTGTCAAAATGGACTCAAAATAAATCAAGTCAATATATTCAGTACATCTCAAAGGCTTGCAGCTGATAAACACATCCACACATGAGAATAATTACATGTCTAAAGGCAAACTAAGCAAAACTCTCTAAGTCAAGCCTTCTCTGAGAGCATCTCATCTTCTCCTTCCCTTTTTAGAAACTTCCATCATTACTTTTACCTGGAAATTGTTTGTTTGAAAACCGATGGTTTGGCCATAAGGTCTACTGAATCCCCTCTCACTTAACATGAATAAACAATTTAAGGATAATGTAGTAAACCGCCATAAAGGCCCAAATACATCCGAATGGATAAACAACGAGCTTTGCATGGTGTTCATAGACTACCGCCACTCTACTGTGGCGTTCGTATCAAGGCCGATGAAGATGCCCATCCAATGTGCTCGTGAAACAAATTCAAGGCACATAGAATAATAAACTCCCAAGGGATTACCATTATTCCAAGGTACACTAATCCCACTCTGCAACCCAATCATAAAGCCAAAACCATAATACCATATGGTGACCAATAATTAAACAAGTCATCATTCAAGGTTAAACAAGATTTAGACAAATGTTTGCATAAGGTTTCAAAATATAAAAACCATGCCAAATCATAGAAAACATTCATAAGTAATCCCACATTTGTAAGAAGGGTCAAGGGAACTCACTTGAAGTTCACCACACCACCACACCTCCTAACGACTAATTAAGCGCAAACCGAACACCAGAACTGATGGACATAAGAATGGTGTTAAACCATCTAATTTATCTTGAAATCCATCAATTACGATCCCTAAGTCAATCCCCTAACCGTGCTTCAAACCTACATCGAATCGAGGAACGAAGCAAAATCTAAGTGGCACAAAGTAGTGCCTAAAGCGAGTTTCAAGCACTTTTACCAGCTTGGAAAGTCGCTTGAGTCACTTACACGGCTTTTTCCCCAAAAATCCAATTTGCAACTCTTGCCTAATCCTTCCCATATCGATTTGAAGATCTAAGAACGAGAGAATCAATATCCAAAACCATTCTAAGCATTAATCTAACTACAAAACATAAATCAATCCATCCAAACCCATCTAGAATCATGATTTTAAACCTTTAAAACATGAAATACTTAAACCCATATTTAAAAAATTAAGAATGGTGAGTTTCCTCAAAGCAACCATTTGATAACCATCAAAATAAATCCAAATCAATAACCCACCATGATTATAATCAAATGTTTCAAAGAAAAGAGGAATCCTCATCTAGAATCCAAAACTCCATTAATGGAGATCTTGAGATAAGAAAGCTTAAATAGAGGATAATAATTCTAGTTGCTCTTCAAGATTCAAACCTTCACCACAGCTCCAATGAAGATTCAATCTCACCAAATCCTCCTTTTTCTCTCTATTTTTCTAAAATCTTCTTTTACAAATGAGGGTGGACAGAGGGTTGACCTTCATTTAGCCACTTATTTACTAAAGCATCCTGAAAACAGGAAAGCTATCATTTACACCCGTAAACTTTCATAAAAGTTAATTTTAAGGGTACTTAAGGCTATTACAATACTCCCCATTAAACGAATTTCTTCAATGGAATTCCAATGATGAACAAATGCGGAAAATTTGGATCTCATATCTGACTCTAATTCCCAAGTTGCCTCTTGTCCTTATGGAACTGCAATTGAACCTTTACGAGCCCAATTTCTTTATTTCTCAACCTATTTATCTTAAGGTCAATAATCTCCTTCGACTCATCGGGAAAGTTCAATTTCTCATTAATTTGCACTTCTTGCAAAGGTATTCCCATGTTGTAACACCCCGATTTCTGGAAGGTATCGATCTTTGAAGATAAACATGAAAATAGAATTTTGCAATAAATCCTAGATTTTATAGTGTTGTTGGATGGGGAATTCAAATACGAGTCCAACGGTCCTTTCCGGAGCGAAAACGGAGATAAAACGAAGAAGTTATGGCCAAAACAGTTTCGATACCTCCTGAGCTATTATGACCAGCGACAATGACCAGTGTCAAAGTTGCTGTCATTGTCGCATGCAGGTAGCTGGGTGCTGTCAAATACGAACTTTCAGGCTTTTCTCTCATTTCTCACCTCCCAATCAACCCCTTTCTCTCCCAAACTATCTCCCACCCTCTCATATGAACCCTAAGTGATTTAAGGGCATTTCCTTGGGATTTCAAAGTGTTCTTTCATCATCACACTAAGAAGTGGATGCTAGGATCAAGAGTTCATCTTCTCCATCTCCATCTTCAAGCTTCATCTCCATTTTCTTGGGATTCTAGAGTTTTGAGGTTTTACTCAAGATCCATGGGGTAAGTTCATCCTCTTCTTTTCTAAATCCTTATTTGAGTCATAAATACTCCATTTATGACTTCCTAGTGTTTCATTTTATCAATCTTCGGTTTGGATGATTTTGGAAAAGTTAGGTCAAAATTAGGGTTTTTGTATAAATAGAGATTTTGATGCAAAATGTTTGGGGAACGATTCTAAATGGTTGCATATGGATATTTATGGTTGGAAACTTGTGGATCTAGGTTTTTTGGAAGGTTTGGCTTGAAGATTTAAGTTTCTTCAAAGGAGCTTAAATTGGGGAAAAAATTCTAGATTTAGCCCAAATCTAGCAATGTGAGTTCAAGTTGATTTGTGAAAACGTTGTACATGCCAAAATGTTTATTTTATAGTGTTTTGCATGAAAATATTTATTGTTGAGGTATTTGAGTGATTTTGATTACTTGGGGTATTTGATTTTATAAATCTCACAAAACACCCACCTTTGAGATTCTTGGATAACTTGACAAAATGCGTATTAATTGAAGTGTTTTGATAATTATTTCATAATCGAAGATTATTTAGTAAAAATGCACTTTTAGTGTTTTTTGGAAATATGCATAATCTTATGTGGTGGTATGTTTTAAAGCATGAACGTGTGGGTAATTGGGTTTTGGGTCATTTCCGACCCTTGTGGACATTTTAGAAGTTGTAAACCCTTCAGTTTGAGAAAAGATGTAAATCAGGTATTTTGATGGATGAACCTTAAGTATTAATACTTTAAATGATTTATCTTATGTTTGTAAATCTTTGGGTATAAATGCACTTGATGTGTACTTTAAAAATGACGTGTCTTAATTTGAGAGTCGTGCTGAGTAATTCGAGTCTATGGAGAAAATTTCACTTAAACGTGGAGTATATACGTTTAATGCATTATCTGGATTTCATAAGTGGTTAATTGGTTTTGGTTGAGGTTATGGCTCGGTTTATGACTTTAATGAGTCTTGAGGACATTTGTTCGAATTTTAATAATTGAATGTGGAGCTTTGGTCGTCAGTCGCATTTATAGCATTTTATTTGAAGAGTATATGTTTTGAGTACGTGTGTCGTTAAAGTGGAGCCATGTACTTTTAGACAGTAATGCATTTGATCCATAGGCATAAGAATCGGTCATGTTTATATGGTAGAGAGTCTTGATATTCTCACTTTGGGACGTACGCCACTTTGGCATTTTGTGTCCCGGTGTTTTGGAGAGGAACCGTATTGGGTTGTACTATGAGATTTGTTGGTTTTATAGTTGATGTTCTAACGCTTGTGCACGAGGGTTGAACATCTTGGGTTATCAAGTAAGGAGCCGAGATTCCAATTCTTGAATGCTAGTATGTAGGCAATAAAGGTTCAATGGAAACTTTGAGGTGTAACTAACTAGAGAATGAACAGGCAATAAGATCGTGTATCCTTGAGATGTAGCTGGGCACATCAGGCAAAAAAGGATACAGTGGTGCCACCCGTTGCTGGGTTGGGGACTTGAGGTGTAGCCTAGCTAGCAGGCAATAAAGTCCAACTTGAGTTGGAGCTTTATTAAAGAAGACAATAGAGTCACGATCTGAGGTGTAGTTCAATAACATGGTTAAACGGCTTAACTTTGTGTTCCACCACATACCATGGAATCGGGTCTCCCCCGTCACCAAAAGGTGTTATTTGGGTATTTATTTTTATCCATGTTTTCGGTGACGTATTCTATTTATATGGATTGCTTTCCATATTTTATGTGTTGTGATGTATGCCTCATCCATGTTTGGGATGTTTTGAATAATGCAGATTTATTCATGTTTTATTACTTTGGAAATCAATTACTATTTCACTTTTCAAGTGGGTTTCGGGTTGAGTCCATTTTGAAAATCATTTTATATTAGAGCTTTCGTTACGGGATTTGTGTGTGTTGGAAAATGGGTGGTTTGCATTTAAAGTAAATCCGTTTAAACTCATGATTTAAGTTGCACCTTTCTTGCTGTACGAATTATACAACCATGATAAAAAAAACTCTTGAACTCACTAGGCGTTAGCCTAACCTTTTTATTTGTCGGCATGTGCAACAGGTTCCAGTTGGGATATAGTTCTAGTGACACTGTGAAGAGTGGAGAGCTAGTTGTGTGCTCAAGAAGTAAGTATCTTGGTGAAGTTTTCCGCATTTGGGGAATAGCAACTTGTTTTTGGGGTTGAGTAATGCCCGCCCTTTGGTAGCCTTGGCGAATGACTTAGGTTTTGATTGTTGAAATTATTATGTTTTTGTATTGAGGTACTTCTAAGAATGGTTGTAGAAGGTATTTATCCTTAATTGGTTGCTGTATTGAAAATTTTATTTAATTGCTCTTTCTAAATTTGAGGGTGTTACAAGTTGGTACCAAAGCTTAAGTTTGAGAGAATTATGTGTTGATTTTGGATACCTAGACTCAAACTAGCATCCTATTAAGTGAATAAGAGTGAAATTGCACAATTAGACACTTTAAGATAGGATATTTTGAAGTTAATGGAGTCACTAGGAACGAGAATCATGTCTAGAATAGCAAGGATGATCATGTACGGTATGTTTATAATTGCACCTGGCCAGTGTTATGGTGAACCTAGAAGTTACATGTGTATACTTGACTACTTTGATGTGTTGACCGTTGGGGTAGTAAAAGAGTTTCTAAGCAAGTAGCCGTTAGTCGAGGTTGATGATTTTAGCATTTGTCGTTTGGAGTGATAATAAGTATGATGATTGCATTAAGTAGACCATATCGGGTCGAAAATTGTTGGTTGGATTAGAACCATCGGCATATTTGATCGACTTTAATTCAAGGAGAAATGTTAAGGTTAATTGATTTAGTTCCAATTATTGCTGTAAGATATGTGAGCATACGAATGACGGTAGTGTGATTGTCAAATTGAGAAGTGTAGTTTCGAGACGTTGACTGCCGACTAAATTCATGCACGAAACTTATTTTAAAGTAAATCGCATCAATTTTTTCTCGTGTTCCCAAATCATCATGTGTGTTGTGTTCCGAAATCTTGGAATTTTTTTTAGCATGCACAAGATTTTAAACCGTGATTTTAAACATGCATGAAATTATTTTATTGAAGGCGATTGCAAACCTTGCCGACACTTCCTTTATTTTCGTGATTGTCCAATGCTATTTTTGGATTATTGTGTTACACATGCTTTAATGTTGTTTAGAGTATTGGACAAGTAACTTCGACTTGTGACTTTAACATTGGATCTCCTCCACATATGTTGAGGTTTGGATGAAGAGTTATCTTCCATTATTTTTGGAGTTGAACTTTATTGGGAATTATTTTATGCGAGTTTTATTGAAGGGTGTTTCTTTATATCATATTACGATAAAAGAGGAATTTTTGGAATTACGAAATTTTAGTCATAACTTCTCTTTATGCGATTTGATTATTGGAAACGAAAATCTTGGCACCATTGGATTGATCAGATACCATTGAGCTTCACTGAGTTTTATGGGAGTTTTGTTGAGTTCTATGGAGTTTTTGTTTTACGACGTTGTGTTGAGTGAGTACAACTTTGAAACGTGCATACTTTAATTATTATGTATGTTAATTTATGGAGTTTATTGAGCATTTTGTCTCACGCGAGTCTTGTTGAGAAAATATTGCTTTATGTCGTATTACAACCAAAAGAGTGGTTTCGGAATTTTAATGTTGCATGGTTTTCTCTTTTGAGTTTTATGCTAACATATTTCGTTGCATCTTGTGTAGTGTATGAACAAATTTATAACCATGACCTGAGTAAACATACAAGAGTATCATGATAGTTCATCCTAATGATTTGCTTTATGCACTTTCGGTTAATTGGTCCTTTTGTTATCGTTTCACGCAAATGCATTATATTGATTTATTGGTATGAATAGCATTGTAGCCATTATTTTTGGAGCATTAATGCACATCGTTTGTACGATTCGAAATTTGAAGTCGATTTAAACTCTTTTAAGTGTCAACCAAATTACATGCACTTTAATGTTTTCCTAAGTTTTGAGAAAACACATTAATATGCGTGAGTCTTGTCAGAGGATTTTACTTCCATGTCATCATATGACTGAGCGAGAAAATTTTGAAAATTTGATATAATGAATCTTCTCTTTTGAAATTTCGTATGGACTATCTATTGCATGTTGTTTTATCTCAGAAAAACTACCAGGAGAGTGTTACAAGTTTACATGCATATCCTGATTTGAGATTTCTTCACGATATTTTAGCCGATACTTTCGAATGAATGAAAGCATATTGTTATTTGACCTTAAATTTGAAACCGACACAAATCATTTCATATTTTAACCAAGTTTATATATAGTTCGTTACGTCATTTTGCGAAATAAACTAACACATGCGACTTTTATTGGTGAATTTATCCATGTCATTTATGGTTAAAAAAGAGAATTTTTGGAGTTGATTTCGTTTAAGTTTCTTTTTCGAAGTTTCGTACAAACATTTTATTTCACACTATTTAAATGCAGAAAATTACTTTACGTTCATGGTATAAATATATATGGGTTAGGACCATAGCGGTTCATTTTAAAAGTTTGTTGAGCATAATTTTGCATTTGCTAGTAAATCGAGTTGTGATCGAGTAATTTGCAAAAAGATTTTCATATGTGGGACGTGTGTGCCCATTTTGCAAACTACCGGGTTAGTAGTAGTAGATTTTTACACGTACGATTTATTGTTATGAAAACCTTCGTGTTGGAAAATCTTAGGAAATTTTTGTTTTGGCTTAAATGTTTAGTCCGTCACTTAAAAACCTTGAACTCATTAGGCTTGGGATGGTTAAGCAACCCCGGTTAAGGGTGTGGCGTGTAGAACCTTTCCGGTAAAAGATTGGGTATTTCAACGCGTGATAGTTCTGTTAGTGCTGTTTTTAGTAGTTGTATCCAAGTTGAAGGACCATTCTTGTAATATTAGTTCCTAGGTATAAATAGGCTAGAACTTCTCATTTTGTGTTTAAGCATTCCTAAGCATTTCAAGAAACTCTCTCTGTACTTGTAACCTTTGTGACATATTCAATATAGAGATGAGTTGTGCTATTTTATCTAGATTCTCTACATAGTTGTTTCTGGGATCACAAGTGGTATCAGAGCAAGCAAATCAAAGCAAGCAAATCAAAGCAAAAAGATGCCAAAATCAGAGGATTTTTGAGTATTTTTTGAGATTTTCGAACTTGAGATCGATTGTGGTGATTCAGGATGTTTTCTGAATAGAATTTGATACAGACTAGTTGTTGATCCAAACCCTCAGTGATTTGATAATGACTCTGAGGAACACTTAGTGAAAATTGTAAGTAGACAATATGTATTAATGTTTTGCCATCAAAGAAAATATACTAAGTCTGTTTAGTATCGCTGATGGAAAGCATGTTTTAATTTATACTTCAGCGAACACTGTACATCAGTGAGCCCTGAGCCTGTTCAAGTCTCACTGATGATCGCTAAATGTTGATCATGTAATTGTTTACTTATGATCCTTGAAGACAAGATTCGCGTCAACAAAGTTCGAAGCTGAAATCGAAGACCAAGCTGGAGAACAAGTGACTAAGTTTACTAGTGACCTGATGCGGATATCAGCGAAGACAAGACTTGTCCATTCCACGCGAAGTTTCAAGTAGATGACTTCAGCGAACGCTGAACTTTATTATTCGCTGATAAAGATTCATTCAGCGAATGCTGATCATGAAGCCTTTTCTACAAGCAACTTTTGTCTTATCTCCTTGCACGCCTCCGTACGATTTTGTCAGAACGGACATCCCTTTTGTCCAGAATCGAACAACCAACTCTGCAACTACACTGTTCATCATGCGGCCACTAGGATGTCTGCTGAAGTCAAATCATGCAACCAACCAAAGGCTGCCACGTATAAAGGTGTAGTATTTTGCATTAAATGCATGCAGTATAAATAGAGAACCCTACTTCATCCTTGAAGTGCTCGACTTTTCTTCCTCGCTGAACTACTGTGTGATTAGAAAACTCTCCTTAGTTTTCTTATTTCCCTTTTCTCTATTTCTAGTGCAAGAAATCTGTGTGTTCTCATAGTTTGTTTAGATTAGGTTTTTAACTTGATCTTATTCCGCAACAAACTGTAAATTGTTTGATTATATCAATAAACAATTTAGAAAGATAAAAATATGTGTTGTATTCAACCCCCCCCTTCTACAAACTTGTATAACCCTTCGGGACCAACAATTGGTATCAGAGCAGACTGTTTAATCTCATAAACACGATCTTGCTTATACTCTCTCTTTTTCTCTTCCTTGCTAATTTTCTATAATGGCAAATCATCAGAATACAAATTACATAGATAATGGCTCTTTTGTCAAACCTCCTCGATTTAGTAAAGATAATTTCAACCTCTGGAAAAATCGAATGATGCTCTTCCTAGAAGGTGTAGATCCTACTATACCATACTATGTGTAAAATGGACCTTATGTTCCCCATGTGGTCCATGGTCCTGTTGCTGCCACTGCTACCACCCCTGCCATTCCTGAGAGAACTCTCATCAGATAAGTTTCTTAGTGGACTGAAGAAGATAAGAAGAAGGTGGCCATTGATACAAAGGTCAGATCTATCATCTCTATGGCTCTTCCTGATGAAGTCTACCACTCCATCATGAAACTGAAAAGTTCAAAAGCCATGTGAGACACTATATGTGTTCAATATGATGGTACTGCTGAAGTCCAGGACTCTAGAAGAATAAACCTGGTAAGGCAATACGAAAGCTTCATCTGTGGTAAGACTGAAACTCTTTCTGAAGTTCACCAATGCTTTAACTGTTTAATTATTGATTTAAAAACTGTTGGTAAGACCTACTCTAACTCCGAGATCCTGACAAAATTCTTGGAATGTCTTCCTGAAAGCTGGGACAATTATACCATGTGTCTTAAGCTCTCTAAGGATATAAAATTCATGACCCTTGCTACCTTATTTGGCATTATGCTCAATCGTGAGCAGTCGCGTTAACTTAAGAAGAATCTTGTAAAAGATTCCAAAAGCACACCTGTTGCTTTACTCTCCTCAGAGATAGTACCTGCTCAGCGATCAACTGTCACGATCACTGAAATGGAATCCAACTCTGATGATTCATCATACGCTGATCCTTCAGAACTTGATGAGTCACTGGCAATCCTAACAAATTCTTTCAGGAGATTTGCTAGAAAGAGTAACTTCAGAAGAAGTAAACCTCTCACTCTCACTGACAATCCTAAAACTACTCATGTTGATAAGGCTACTGCTACCTGCTTTAACTGTGAAAAAGTAGGACACTTTGCTAGTGAATGCAAGTCAAAGAAAGTCTTCAAACCTTCATCTTCGTCCTTCAAGAAATCCTCTAACCCCAGGGCTAGAGATGACAAATACCAAAAGCTGAAAAAAAAGTATGCTAAGCTGAAAGCATACAAAAAGAAAGGTAAAGGTCTGATCGTAGAAGATCATGACTGGGCTGAATCTGATGAAGAATCATATGACTCTGAAGAAGATGAGGTTAATCTCTACCTCATGGCCCAAATACAAGAAGAGGAAGAAAAAGCTGAAATTCCCTCTACCTCCACTTCTACCTCTCAGGTATTAAACTCTTCTACTACTACTTCTGCCTTCCTTGAAGCTGATAGTCTTCGTGCTATCGATATATGTCAGGATCGAATCTTAACAAGACTAATAATACCTAGAATTCAGAATTAAAGAATCTGCGGAATAGAACTTTAATTCTCACAATCAATGAACAATATATCAGAAAACACAAACTGTTTGTATTCAATGCTTCGACTCACAAGATTACAACCAAACCTCAATCTTGATGAACAGGCTCAATCAAGACGACTTCTACTTCTCTAGAAATAGGGTTCTAAACCTTGAGGTTAATTCTCTCTCTAAACAAAATCGAATTCTGTATCTCACGTATACGTATTCTGTATTAGCTATCTATGAACAACTATTTATACACAATAGGTACAAGATAACTATCAAAAATAAATTGATCTTCTGAATCTTCTTTAAGCATATCTTCATTCGTTCCACTTTTATCTCCAAAATCTTCTCATTCCAAACTTATCACATCAGCAGTATTAATCTTCATTCAGCATGAGCAGTACTAATATTCTCCAGCAGCATTAATTTATTCTAGCAGTACTAACTCATTCCAGCAGCATTAACTTGTTCCAACAGCATTAACTTGTTTAGCAGTACTAACTTGACTAGCAGTACTAACCTTGTTTCAGCAGCATTAATGTATCAGCAGTACTAACAATGATCTAGCAGTATTAACTTTGTCTGGCAGTAGTAACCATTGCATAAGCAGTACTAACTTTGATCTGGCAGCACTAATGTTGTTATGGCAGTAGTAATGTCCACTTGCAGTAGTAATTATGCCCTGGCAGTACTAACTTTGTTCTGGCAGTATTATCCATACTTAGCAAATATCTTCAGTTCCCAACAATCTCCCCCTAACTTGACTTTTCAGGAAGAGAAGTCAAGTTCTTCAGATGATGCTTCCAAAACTTAATCATGAACGCATAAATCAGGATTCACTCCCAGACTTTGATTGATAATCCTTCTTACCAGGTATCTTGCCATCTTAGAGTCTTTGTCACTCACCAACTTAGTTTTTAGCATTCCATCCAACCTTTTCATGCTGTGCTTGTATATTTTATCCACCAAGTAATACTCATGATATGCATTGTCAAGAGTTATGACATACACACCACAGTTTTCAATAAGCATCCATTTGGTAACAACTTGAAATTGCATTTCTGTCAAATACTTAACTGCTTCTGTATTGAACATTAGACACAAGAATTCAAGTACCATTTTGGTGATGGACATACCATTTTCAGTCAGCATATTTCCATAAAGCTTCATTCCTACCTTGAACATTTCTTCCAAGTCTGATCTAGAGCACATCCTTAAAAGTTTTCCCCATGTAGAACTGACCTCAAACTTCCCATCTGCTCTTTTTACTCTAATGTACTCCTTTCTCTGATCTTTCAAAGTATCCCAGAAGATGATTTCAGGAGCCATAGAAGCTAATGGTTTAGCTTTGATTGGATTGGTATCAACCACTGTAATATACATATCACATTGAGCATTTGGCAGTGATTGTACATTGCTTGGTTGACCTGAGGGAGTTGCCACTTCTTCTTCAGCAACTTTTGGATCAGATTTCTCTTTCACTGCTTTCTCCTGGGCTTCTTCTACAGTTGGTTCCACCCTTGGCTTCTTTACATCTTTCTTCTTTGAAGCTATGGACTTTGTTCTTGGCCTTTTGGTTGACATCATCTTTGTTCTTTTGAAAGTTTTAACATCTTCAGGAATGATTTCAGCTTTTTCCTTTGTTTCTGCTGCTTCTGGGATGGTTTCTGCTGCCTTATGTTTTTCAGCAGCAGTAACCATTTCTACTGCTATAGCTGTTACTGCTTCTTTTATAACCTTTAATGCTGCTGCTTCAACACTATCCTTCACAATCCAAAATATCTCTGCATCAATCTCGGATTTAGTTGCAGGTACTGCTTCCTTCTCACTTTCAGATACTGCTGCCTCCACAAGATTCTTCAAAATTTCAGTTACTGCTGCTTCAGTCTCAGACACTGCAGCATTATCTGTTTCTACTGCTTGGTCAGTTTCTACTTCTTTCTCAATCTCAGCAGCATTAACTGTTTCTACTGCTGGTTCTGTTTCTGCTTCCTTTGTAATATCAGCAGCAGTAACCGTTTCTGCTGCTTTTTCTGTTTCTGCTTCTTTTGTAATATCTGCAGCCTGCTCAGACTCCCCCTCAACCTTATACTCATACTCCCCTTCAATCTTTGCATCCTCCATGTGTATATCAGAGTCTAACTCCCCCTTTTTGGAAGCATCAGAGGTTGATCCTCTCCTTCTCAGAACATACTGAGCTTTCTTCCTTCTTTGTAGCAGTTTGGTGATCAGCTTCTTATTCTTTTCTATCTTGGTGTTTTGATGAAGAACCACCTTCTTAAGCTCATCAATCTCCTTCTGCTGATCCATGACCTCAATGTTGAGGTTGGCAATGGTTTCCATCAATTCCTCGTACGTATATCTATCCTCACCCTGTTTAGGAGTTTTTACCTCCGTTAAAGGATCACTGGAAATTGTAGCAGGTGTCTTTTGCCTAGCAAAATCACTGCCTACTCCCATGGTTTCTTGGCGCCTGGGTCCTCTGAATGTTTTCACATTCTGAGTTGCCGTGGGGAATGTCTTATTGATGTTACCACTGTCCTTCTCTTTGCTAGCAGAAGTAGTGGCAGCCTTGCAGCCCATATGCTCATCCTTCTCCTTAGAGAGCACCTTCTTGGGGTTGGGAGACACCCCTGTGGTTTCCCTTTCGATATTCTCCATTGGAGAATGCTCCAACAGAGGGCTTAAAGGCTTCGGGCTCTTAGGAGATACATCAAGGGAAGGAACCTTGTGTACCTTTCTTCTTTCAAACTTTTTGGTTATTTTGGGAGTGGGTCGTACAAGAATGGACTGAGGGATTACTTTTGTGATGGAAGGTTGGGATTGGTCATCAGTGGGTGTGTCTAATGTGGGCCTTGACCCTGATGCCATACCTTCAATGGTGTGGGATACAACCATCATTGTAGAGAACAATGGTGTGTCAACTCCTTCCGAGTCCCTAGGAAGTCTTCTCATATTTGAGAAAACCTTCCCTTTAGGGGATTTTGGCACATATACCTCAGCAGACTGAGGTAAATCCGTCAATTCATGGTTAATAACTTCTTGGACAAACCTAGGATACATATAAAATTTCTTTTTGGATTCTAGGTTTGCCACAAGATCATTAAAAATCATTGCTGAAAAATTGAACCTTCTGGCAGTGGCTAAGCAGACCAAGGCATAAGCAATGGTACTGCTAAACTCACTCCATCCAGTTGTTTTCTTTGAAATACAGTGCATAAGAGTATGAACAAGAAATCGCCATTGGGTGTAAAATTTTGACTTGTAGAATTTAAAAAACTCCAATGGGACCTTCATACCCCATTCTTTGTAAGGTCGAGTAGAGTTCATCATTAGATAAAGAGGTTATACCTGAGGCATCATCAAAGTGAAGAGTAATGCGAATAACCTCCTCTGTGACCTTCAAGGGTTTGTCACAAACCCTTGTGCGAATGATCTTCTGCCCATCTTCAAATACAACAGTGGCATTCTCCCAAAATTGCTTTTGATGTTCGATGTATATTGTTGGGCACACTGTTAGGGCATGAGAGATGTGTGAGGTCTTGAGAAAATCCACAATATCATGAAACCCTGCGGCCTGCTTTGGCTTCTGAAGCATCGCAATCTCATTGTGCTCATCGACAAACTCCATTGTCGTCATTCTTCCTGAGGATTTGGATAGAAAACACAGAGATTCTAGGGAGAAAAGGTTAGAAAGAGATGAATTGAATGCAAAAAAAAACGTTATGAACTTTGGCGGGCTGAAAGAGTATTTATAGCAGTATTAGCCCTGATTTTCTTTAAAAGCAGTATTAACAACTTAGCAGTATTAACGACTGAGCAGTATTAACTGCAAGGCAGTATTAACTACACAACAGTATTAATTACTAAGCAGTATTAACGAGTGAGCAATATTAACTACACAGCAGTATTAACTACACAAGCAGTATTAACTACCAAGCAGTATTAACTACTAAGCAGTATTAACTTCAAAGCAGTATTAACTACTAAGCAGTATTAACTTCAAAGCAGTATTAACTACTCATACAGTATTAACTACTAAGCAGTATTAACTACACATTGGCAGTAGAAAATATGTACTAGCAGTAGAAACTCTGCACTGGCAGTAGTAACTATACATGCACTTTGCAGCACTTGTCCATCTTACCTTTTGACATATCACCTTTACCACTTATCTTACCTCCTTCAGAATTATTTCCAAAAGCAACAAGTCCTCCATCAATTCTTTTGAAATTCTTGAGGCAGGCCATGTTACCTGTCATGTGCCTGGAGCAACCACTATCAACATGTCAGATGCTCTTCCCCTTGAGCTGTTGGTTGCCCTGCACCTAAGATAAATCAATTAGTTTTTATTGGGAACCCAAAATCGAATTCTGTATCTCATAAATCCCTCTTAGTGACAAACGTGGTCTTGGTTACAAAGCTAATGCTGAAGAACCAACCACTGATCGTTCCATGCTTAAGTTTGGAATGTTCGTGCCATCTATCCCTAACACGTCTTCATCTCAATGCTCGTCTTATAAACTTCCATCCCTGAGGACAAACCTACCTTGATTTCTAAAGGTAAGGAAAAAGAAATTCAAAAACCCTAGAAGGGTACCAAAGTACCTAAGCTGAAAGTTTCTAAAACTTCAGCGAGTCATCCCTCTGCTTCTAAAACTAAGATCCCTGAATTCATTCTGCGATCTACTCCTAAACTAATAGTGGATGTAATTGGTAAGAAATCCGAAGAACTGATAGTTCCTCTAATTTCCAATGCCAAAGGTATTCTTGGTGCTGGCCCTGCCCATTTAAAAATCTCTGCTAAGCATGCAAATGGTCCTAAAGCTACTTTTAGCTATAGGAAATGTTATCACTGTGGACTTACCGGTCATATTGCTAGTAAGTGCCCCACAACTACCAAGGCTGAGAAATTAGCCAAGGTAAAGAAGACCGCCCCCAAGGCAAAGAAGACCATCCATGATAAAAATCAGGCCAAGGTGAAAAACACCACTGAGGTTAAGAAATTAACCAAAGTGAAGAATGTCACTGAAGCTGAATCTTCAAATGCTGCAAAGATTGCTGAACCTTCTACTTCCTCTACCACCACTGACAAATGTGGTCCCATAGTTAAGTGGGTACCTATTCAAAACTAATCTTTCTTTGTTTGCAGGTCTCGAAGGGTATCTGGTATATTGATAGTGGATGCTCTCGACATATGACTGGAAAGAAAAACATGCTCACCGAATACAAGGAAGAGAAAGGTCCCTCTGTGACCTTTGGTGGAAATGGAAAAGGCTATACCCGAGGGTTTGGTGTACTCTCTAATGGTACAACAACCTTCAGAAGAGTCGCATACGTCGAAGGGCTGAAGCACAATCTTCTTAGCATCAGTCAGCTATGTGACAAGGACTTAAAAGTTTACTTCACTAAGGAAGCATGTTTCGTCACTGACAAGAAGGAGAAAGTTTCCCTCAATGGATATCGTTTGGAAAATGTTTATGTCATAAACATGGACTCAACAACAACTGAAAATGCTTGTTTCTTCTCCAAAGTCTCTCCTGATGTCAACTGACTATGGCATAAAAGGATATCTCATCTCAACTTCAAGACACTGAATACTCTTTCTTCAACAGAGTTAGTCACTGGTCTTCCTCAACACTCATACGCTAAGGAATCTCTCTGTTCAGCATGTGAAAAAGGAAAACAAACCAAAGCTTGCTTCAAATCAAAGCAAGTTTCCTCAGTGTCATCTCCACTTCAACTTCTCCACATGGATCTGTTTGGCCCTGTCAATGTTCAATCCATCGCTGAAAAGAAATATACTCTGGTTATCGTGGACGAATTCTCTCACTACACCTGGGTTATATTTCTCCGTGCTAAGAGAGACCCCTCTGAAGAACTGATGTCTTTCGTCTGAAAAATGGAAGTCTTGAATAATCTCACTGTTCGCTCAATAAGGAGTGATCATGGAACTGAATTCAAAAACAGTTCTCTTGATAACTTCTTTGAAAGTAAGGCTATTTATCAAAACTTTTCCTCAGTGAGAACACCACAACAAAATGGAGTCGCTGAAAGAAGAAACCGAACGATCATCGAAGCTGCTCGTTTAATGCTCAGTGATTCTCATCTACCTACTCAGTTCTGGGCTGAAGCTGTCAACCCTGCTTGCTTTATGCAAAATAGATCGCTGATCATCAAAAGATTCAAGAAGACTGCCTATGAACTTTTCCATGGAAGAAAACCATCTATCACTTTTCTTCACATCTTTGGTTGTCAATGCTTTATCTTAGACAACAGAGATGCTCTTGGAAAATTCGATCCCAAAGCTGACGACGCAGAATATTTCTTTGACGAATCATGTTCAGCGAACTCAAGACCATCTGCTGATAACGAAGAACTCAATCAGTGGATGTTTTCTCATTTTGGGGATTCAGAAACTGTTCCTAACCGTGACCCTCAGGTCAACACTCCAACCGCTGATGATGATCCTATCATCATTCCTAGCGTGCAGACAAGTGAAGCTGATTCATCCTGGGTTTCAGTTGTTCCCATCAACACTATGCCTGTTTCTGAACCATCATCTGATACTCCATCAACCTCTCAGTAGTCAGTGAATGAAATTTCATCTATGCTGCCAATCGTGCCTCTACTACCTAACGTCGCTGAAGCTTCCTCCTCAATGATTCCAGAGTTCTATTCTGAGTCAGTGGCTCATGCTCCTGCTCAGCGATGGACCATAAATCACCCTATTGATCAAATTTTTGGTGACCCAAACGCTGTTGGTCCCGAAAAGGTTATACAAGTTTGTAGAAGGGGGGGGGGGGTTGAATACAAACTACCGATTTTTACTTTTCTAAATTGTTTATCGATATGTATCAAACAATTTACAAGTTGTTGTGGAACAAGATTAAGGAATAAACCTAATCTAAACAAGCTATGAGAATCACTAAGCTTTCTTGCACTAGATATAAGATAGAGAGAAAATAAGAATACTAAGGATAATATTCTAACACACAGATTAGCAATGAGAAGGAAATGGCCAAGCACTTCATTTCTGAAGTAGAGTTTCCTTTATATATTGCATGCATTAAATGCATGTTAGTACAACTTTACACGTAGTAGCCTCTGGTTGGTTTCATGGTTTGACTTCAGTAGACAACCTAGTGGTCGCATGATGAACAGTGTAGAATCAGAGTTGGTTGTACGATTCTGGATAAAAGGGATGTCCGTTCTGACATTATCGTACGGAGGCGTGCAAGGGGGTTTAGACAAAAGTTACTTGTAGAGGAGGCTTCATGATCAACGTTCGCTGAAGGAATTTTTACCAGCGAATGATAAAGTTCAGCGTTCGCTGAAGTCTTCTACTTGAAACTTCATGTTGAGTGGACAAGTCTTGGCTTCGCTGATATCCGCATCAGTTCATTAGTAGACTTGTCGCTGGTTCTTCGGCTTGATCTTCGACTTCAGCGTAGAACATGATTGACGTGAAACTTGTCTTCATGGATCATAAGTAAACAACATATTTTATCAGCGATCATCAATGAGGCTGAACAGACTCAGGGCTCATTGATGAACAGTATCGTTGAATGTGTAAAATAAAGAGCGAGAGTTCCTATCAGTGGTACTGTAGAGACTTAGTACTAATCAGCGATAGTGAAACTCTAATACATATTGTCTACTTACAATTTTCACTAAGTGTTTCTCAGAGTCATTATCAAATCACTGAGGGTATGGATCAACAATCTCCTCCTATTTGATTATGACATAGCAATAAAAGAAAATTGCTAAGTAACAAAACATAAGGATAAAAAGGACTCATAAAATATTTTTCCCATGTACTATTTTCGGGGATCTTTTAAGTACTGATGGAGTAAAGTACATTCGCTGAAATTTTTCTTTAAACTTCGTATACGTTACAGAGGGAAGTGGAAAAATTACAAGTACATCAAATAATAATTACAAGTACAAAAGATACAGTTGATACAATGAAGAAGAACTTACAAAAGGAATTCTATCAACTATTCAGGTTCATCCTTGAAAAGAAGTTCATCAAGGGAGTTTGTGGTAGGGATCATCTAATAAGGGACTTTTTCTCCAAGATCCCGTCTTCGCTTTGCTTCTTTAAAGATCAGGGGCTTCATGAAGTGTCCGAGAAGATCATCTCTGAATCCGCACCAATAGACGAGATCTCTGAGCTGTTCGATGGGGGCAATGCGTAGCTCAGAGATGCGTTGAAAGCATTCTCGTCCATCGCAGTCGTTGAAGAAGATACCATAAGGATCACTTAAGACTTTTCCAGGGACAAAGCGTTCACCAGGGGGCAGAGTCACATCGAGTACTGAGAGATCAGGGTTAGGACCAAGAACTTCTTCACGTGAAAAGCCAATTCCGGTTTCATTTCTGATAGGAGGACCCGAGTCTGAAGGTGTTATCTTTTTCTTTGCAGCAGGCCTTCTTCGTTGAACTGGAGCAGGAGGAGGAGGAGGAATATCCACAACAGAGGTAACCAAGTCGATCTGCTTATTCAAAACTTTCTCGACAACGTCTTTAAAGTTTGAGCGTGATCTCTGAATGGCTATTCGCATTTCCAACCACTCAGAGAAACCGTACTTGATGATCGATGAAGCGTAGATGGTTTCCTTGCTACCATTTTCTCTGAATATGTCGACGTCAACAACTGGAACGTTTATGGACATCTTTCCCCTGATGTTCACCTTGTTGATTCTAGAGACCTGATATCGATAGTGTAGTCTTTCTTTGCACCATTTCAGGGTTTAGTCAGATACCTTGGTCTTCTTCTCAATGATCTTTTTGGCGTCCTTCCACAATTGACGCTGAACAGAGATAGGAGTCTTCTTCAATTCAGGGTCTTCCACCGATCGTTGGACGAGCTCAATAGCATAAGCTTTATCTTTTTCTTCAGCTCTCTTTCGATCGGCGAGTTGTTTTTCAGCTTTGAGGTGTTCAACGACTTCCCTTTTTGTTATTTTGAATCGAGGGGCTCGGATGATTCGGTGATCCTCAAGCTATTTGATCATCGCTGCTCTCCTTTCCAGCTCTTCTTCACTTAGTTTTTGAGGAACTAAGGAAGGTCTTTTCTTGTGAGAGAGCAGTTCTTATGCTGGTTCATCAGTCTCAGTGAAATCTAAGACCGGGATTATTTCATCAGCGCTCGGGGCTGGGATTATTGGAGTTGTAGTTGCTGGAGGAGCTTCAGCATGACCCTTAAGCAAGGGAGATGAGTAGCTGAAACACAACGATCGTTTAAGTAAGATCATTTGGGAAAAGAGATAGAGAAAGAATGAGGTTTAAGTGTATAGAGGTTTTATGGAGAGGAGAACTGAGGTTGAGAAGGGATAGAGGAGTGATGCAGTGTAAGGGAAGAAAATATATTGTACCTGACAAACTGGGTTTCGTAGAAGGGTAGTCAGATTGTCTTCTGCAGCAATGCCTTTATTTTTTCCCTTGTCGGCTTCAGTCGCTGCAGGTTTTTTTGTGGTCCCCTCCCCTGATGATTCTTTAATAACTACCCCTTTTTGAGCAGGGGCCTTTCTTGGTTTGAAGGAGAAGTCGAAATCATCCTCATCGTCATCATCATCATCATTTTTAGGTGATGTTGATGGTTCGTCATCGTGAAGTTCGAGATCTTCGTCTTCTTCTTCTTCTTCTTCTTCTTCTTCTTCTTCCTCAGTTTCGTCTTCAGAAGCAACAAGAACTTCAACATTTTCTAGTTCTTCATCGAGTTGCTCCCCCTCAGAATCAGCGTTATGTTTGGAGAACTCGGTTCCCTCATGGTTTTCAACTCCCTGAGGTTTATCAACAGCTTCAGAGATAATACCCTCCCCCTCAGAGTTATGGGGAAGGTCTTCTTGATTCTTCTCCCCCTCTTCCTCATGACGAGTGGGGGAGGTAGTAGTAGCAACAGCAACATCAGCATTCTTTGGGTCACTGTCTTCTAGGCCAGTGATCCCAACACAAGTTTCCACCCTTGCTATTCTGTCTTCCAGGCCAGAAATAGCAGGGTTGATCTTTTCTAGAGTTTCCCGATCAACCTGAGTAAAATGTGAAGGAGGACATGTCGGAGCGTTCAGGCGATCAAGGATTTACTACAGGAGATTTGTCACAGTGCTCACCTCTGTCTTTAAAGTAGACACCTCTCCCTGAAGATTTCCAACCACTGTCTGCAACGATGTGACTTCGTTGGACAAGGCGGTGAAGTTGTTGGAGAGGGTGCTGTTAGTAGAGTTCAGGGTGTTGATGGAGGTGGAGTTTTCAGCGAGAGCAGTAGCCATATTGGAGAGGCTACCTTCCACCTTCAGCAGATCAACACTGGATACTTTTTCTTTCACCTTGTTGGTGAGTTTCTTGAGAGCCTCCCCAGCGTTTGTAACCGCTGAGGAATTTGAGGAAAGAGAAGTGGTGAGAGATTCCACTTTGGTAGACAAATCC
Source organism: Saussurea involucrata (assembly GCA_033807775.1). Lineage (NCBI taxonomy): Eukaryota > Viridiplantae > Streptophyta > Magnoliopsida > Asterales > Asteraceae > Saussurea > Saussurea involucrata. Next base: position 47,478,595 of record CM066317.1, on the reverse strand, counting down.
TTGAGCGAATTGTTGATGTCGCCCAAATTAGGACCTTTTGAAGATAAAAACTTAAGAACAAAGGATAGCTCAGAAGTTGGGGATTTTGAGAGAGGAATATTTAGGGTGTTATGTATACCTGCGGGTTGGTTGACGAAGTCATCGAAATTTCGATAACCTGAAAATTGTTCGTAGTCATCTTCCAAAGATCCTTTATGCGTAGAGGTGCCCGCAAGTCCTTTATTTTGATCCATCATCCGCTGTAGATCGTCAGCAGATGTGTCACTCAGGTGAATGACATTGGTTGTAGAGAAAGGGTGTAGAGGTGGAGTGACCAAAGAAGTAGTGGGAGGAATGATGGTTGAGAAGAGGGATTGGGTGCCAGGTTCAGCGTTGTATCCGCTGAAGAATACTTCCGCAGTACTTAGAGGTACTGAGGGAGGCGGTTTCTGTTCCAAGATAACCTTAATGTTTAGAGACGCTGAAGTAGGTATAGAAGGGGTTGGTCCAGCAGCTGTGGCAGAGCGCACCACGGAACTTTCCAGCGTCTTCTGTGGAGAGAGAGACGTGGAGTCTTCAGCCTGGGTAAGCTTAGGGGGTTCCTCCTTGGAGGTCTTCTTGGGCTTATGGGTTCCAAGGGGGATATCAGATGGTTTCCTTTTGCGAGAAGGAGTGGAGGTTGCAGCCTGGGTACCAGCGGTTGGGATTACCGCTGCCGATGTAGTAGCCGCAGAAGTAGAAGAAGGAGGAGGTCTGAGAAGAGGTAAGAGAGTAGAGAGATGTACCTTGTTTTCCACTGGTTTGAAGTCGAGGATCTTGGGACCGACCTGAGATAACTTCAGGTCTCCTACCTTAGGGTATGAATCCCCAAGTCCTTGTCAGAATATAGCACTGAGAAAGCGGGGATATGGGACAGTCAGTGGCCTCTTTGTTTCGTCGACTCTGAACATCATGTCATCAAAAATGATTTTGGCCCAGTCGATGTGAAGGCCCTTCATCAGTGCATACTGCATAGTCTGCTGAGGTTTGGAGGCTTGGTCAGTTGACCAGACTTTGGCGGACATGCAGCTGATAAGATGAGTGAAGATGAAGTTCATCTCGCTTGGCATTTTGGATTTGAGGATTTGTGTAAGTTTCTTCTCATGGAGTTTATCTCTCCCCGTGCTCTAAGTATACTGCATTGCATTAAAGAATGTAATGAGTGCAGCTCTATCAGCTTCGTTCTTGGCATCAGGTAGAGGAACGAAACGCCTGTCCTTTGAGCTTCCAGGGAGGTTTAAGGCAGACCTGATAACCCCGGGATAAATCTTGGATTCACCATGTTCAGTGTCGAAGTGGATGACGTCGATCATCTTCTTAGGGTCTTTGGAGGAGGGAACTTGAGCTTTTCTGGCAGTATACCAGAACTGAGCAAGGAGGTGCCTGTGAGCAGGTGGTTTGATAGTTAGGGTTGTCGCCAGAGGACAGGACTTGAGGAAGTTAACAGTGTCATTCATGTGTGATGTTTTTCCTTGGAGGAAAGTCGAATAGAGCATAGGGGTTGTTTCCTTGAAATGTGACCTGTTCCATCGTAAAGTTGACATTTGGTTCTTTGACAAGCTCAATATTGTCAGAGGATGTAGTGGGAGACTGAGGAGTTGCTTCAGTGGTTGCCATTTCTGTTCACAACATATAAACATGAAGAAGATAAAGAGAAGTTCTTAAAATGGATAAAGTTCCAAAATAAGGGTTTTTAGGATTTTACAATTTCCATTTAGGGAAAGAAATGAAAATCAGGGTTTTCTAGTTTTGAAAAGAAGTACAAAACATAGTGAATGTTCTTGTTTTCTAGTTTCCTTTTATGGAAAGGATTCTGGAAAAACATATGAAAGTGTCAAGTTTAAGATTTTTATTTTAAACTCCAAGAACAATTTGTTTTCAGATTGTGTTCATAAAACTACGAAGAAAATGATTTCGATTGTAAAGAGTTCTTTTGTTTGATCTTTTAGAACCAAGAATAAGATAAAAAACAAGTTTGTTTAAAGGAAAATAAGAGAAATATTAACCTTTGATGTTTGAAGAAGATGAAGATGAACAGTTTCTGGAAAATAAGTTCAAATGCAACAGTTGATTCTTGCTTGAGAGAGAGATGATGTTCGCGTAAAAGGTAAAAATATAAACACAATGGGTTTATATAGTGTGACTATAGAGAGAAAAACTATGAGCGGGAAAGTTTTTCATGATGACACGGACACGTCCCTTGAATTTGATTGGACAAGGAAACAAAACGGGCTAACGTGTCAGAGAAACGGCGTGCCATGGTCTATCCATTGTGGTGACGTCACAAACGTCCTTTCACATCTTAAGGTGTCTCTGAGGATTTTGAAAACTCAGGGACATTTTTAAAATAGAAGCACTGATTAGAAATATCAGTAATAGTTTTAGAATTTCAAAAGAACCGCTGAAAGGAAAGGATATTCAACGATGTGATTTGTTTTGAAATCTTGCATTCTTAGGCGAACGTCAGCGAGTAAGAAAGAACATACCTTTATATCAGCGAATCAATTTTGTTCAGAGATAGGGTGATTAAATAGGGTTATACAAATTCATTGTATCACTGATCAAACGTGAACCGCTGAAGATTTTACTCTTCTAAGTTCAGCATTCCAAGCTCACTGATGAGAAAGTTGAATCTTGTCTCATCAAGAGGTTTGGTGAATAGATCAGCTAACTGAAAGTCAGTTGGAATAAAATGAAGTTCTATATCACCATTCATCACATGATCTCTGATAAAATGACTTTTGGAGAGCTGAAGGTCATAGTCCAGTAGATGATTTCTCATCCACAAGACCCGAGAACAACATCTTCCAGCAGCTACATACTCAGCTTCAGCGGTTGAGGTGGACACTGAGTTTTGCTTTTTACTTGTCCAACTCACCAGCTTTTCACCCAGGAGCTGACAACCTCCTGTGGTGCCTTTCCTATCTAATTTGCATCCTGCAAAATCACTATTTGAATAGACGATTAGATCAAACCCTGAGTCTTTGGGATACCAAAGACCTAGGTTAGGAGTACCCTTAAGGTATCAAAAAATACGCTTTACAACGATCAAATGAGATTCCTTAGGTTCAGCTTGATATCTTGCACACAAACAGGTTGCATACATAATATCAGATCGGCTAGCTGTAAGATACAGAAGAGAGCCGATCATCCTACGGTACGCTGTGACATTAACAGGTTTTCCTGAAGGATCCTTGTTTAGTGTCAGCGGCGGTACCATAGGGGTTTTCATAGCTGAGCTTTGAGTTAAATCAAACTTTTTTAGCATATCTTTAACATATTTTCCTTGCTGAATAAAAGTTCCTTTTTCATTCTGCTTGATTTGAAGACCAAGGAAATATGTTAGCTCACCCATCATACTCATTTTATATTCAGCTTTCATTATTTCAGCAAAACTAGTACATAGGTCAGGGTTAGTAGAACCAAATATAATATCATCGACATATATTTGAACAAGAATGACATGACCTTTTACTTTCCTGAAAAATATTGTTTTATCGTTTTTACCACGCTCAAATTTTTCAGTCCATAAAGTTCCTTATCCAGTTTATAAACATAACTTGGATGCTTAGGATCTGAGAATCCTGGAGGTTGTTCTACGTAGACTTCTTCATTCAGCTTTCCATTGAGAAATGCTGACTTAACATCCATCTAATATTTATGTACAATGTAATCTAAGAATAGACGAATGGCTTCGAATCTTGCCACTGGGGCAAATGTTTCGTCGTAATCTATACCTTCCTCTTGTCTGTATCCCTGAGCAACAAGACGAGCCTTGTTGCGGGTTACAGTTCCATGTTCATCCAACTTGTTTCGATAGACCCATTTAGTGCCTATCACTGACTTGTCAGATGGTCTGGGAACGAGCTTCCAAACTTTGTTTGTTTCGAATCCAGTCAGCTCTTCTTGCATAGCGCTGACCCAGTTTGGATCTCTGAGGGCATCATTTGTTTTCTTTGGTTCAATCAGAGAAATAAAGTTAACAATTAAACAAATGTTACCTGCACTTCGTCGAGTCTGAACACCAGCGTTTGGATCACCAAGAATTTGATCAATAGGGTGATTTATAGTCCATCGCTGAGCCAGAGCAAAAGTCGCTGACTCAATATGAACTTCTGGAGGAGCTTAAGATGAGGCTTCAGCAACTTCTGGTATATCAGGCAAGAGAGGAAGAGGTTTGGATGTCATTACATTCACTGATTGCTGAGAAGTAGATGGTATGTCTGAGGTAGAGGGTTCAGAAGCATGCATAGTGTTAAGAGGAACAGCTGAAACCCATGAGGATTCAACTTCACTTGTCTGCATGCTTGAGATGATAGTAGGATCATCATCTTCAGCGGTATGAGTATGAGTTGGAGGGATAGGAGCATCTTCTGAATCACCAAGATGAGAAAACATCATTTGATTCAGTTCTTCAGTATCAACAGAAGGTCTGGAGTTCCCTGATCAGGGTTCGTCAAAAGTGACGTGGATTGTTTCTTCTACAGTTTTTCTTCTTCGATTAAAGACTCTGAAGGCTTTTGAGATTGAAGAATATTCAAGAAATATTCCATCATCAGCCTTAGGATCAAACTTTCCAAAGGCATCTCTAATGGTCAGTATGAAACACTGACATCCAAAGATGTGAAGAAAGATAATTGAAGGCTTTCTCCCATTGAAAACTTCATAGGCTGTCTTCTTGAATCTTTTGACTATCAGCGATCTGTTTTGAGTAAAACAAGCAGTGTTGAAAGCTTTTGCCCAAAACTGAGTAGGTAGATGAGAATCGCTGAGCATTGAACGTGCAACTTCGATGATCGTTCGATTTCTTCTTTCAACGACTCCGTTTTGTTGCGGTGTTCTCACCGAGGAAACGTTGTGAGAAATAGCCTTACTTTCAAAAAAGGAATCAAGAGAACTATTTTTAAATTCAGTTCCATGATCACTCCTTATAGAGCGAACGGTCGTATTGTTCAGGACTTCCATTTTCCTGACAAAAGTGATGAGTTCTTCAGGGGTGTCATTCTTAGAACGGAAAAACATAACCCAGGTATAGCGAGAGAATTCATCAACTATGACCAGTGTATATTTCTTTCCAGCGAGGGATTTTTTGTTAACATGACCATGTTGGAAGAGAACTTGCTATGATGAACAAAATCACAGGTAAAATATAAATATACTTGCTATTGATTGATACTTGCAACTTTTGTTCATTACAAATCACAAATACATTGACCCTATTTATACATATTGAAAAGGTGCCATCGAACCATCGCAATGGTTCGATAAAGGTTGTGTTGTTTCATGAAGCATCACACCTCTTCATGAATGGTCACACCCTTTCACTAAAATAACTACTTATAAATATATATATACTTTCTAACTTACTAATTTTAACCCAAAAATTTAGGTTAACTATCAACACTCCCCCTTAAACTAAACTTTGGTTTAAGGTAGGTCTTCAACTTGCTTTTATCTTGCTCTTCACAGCAGCGTTGGTCCTTCGTCATCATTAATGAGATAAGACTCTTCTTGCTTGTCTTTATTGTCTTTCCACTTCGTACATTCCCTCGCAAAATGGCCGAAGTCACCACATTCATAACATCTGAAGGTGCTCTTGTCTTTAGTTCCTTGACTCGTACTTCTTCCACGTGCATTTGGACTATTCTTCCATTTCAGGCTTTCCTTGGCTTCGTTGTTGAAATTTTTACCTCGCCCTTTACCACGACTTTGGTTGTTTGAACTTGCCATCAGAAGTTTGTCTTGATCATTTGCCTCTAGCGTGTCTTGACTTTTGATTCGTTCTTCAAAGGCTGTTAATCTTCCAACGGCTTCTTCAAACGACGTTTTGTCTAAATCTTGATATTGTTCAATAGTTGCCACGATCGGTAAAAACTTCTTTGGAACCGAATTGAGTAGTTTCCTCACAATTATCTTGCTTTCGAGCGTAGTTCCAAGATTACTAAATTTTGCCCTTATATTGCTCAATTTGCTTGCAAAACCACTTACAGTTTCACTTTCTTTCATCTTTAATGACTCTAGTTCACTCCTCAAAGTTTGCGAACGTGCTTTCTGAACTAAGTCTACTCCAATGAACAGAACTTTGATTGAGTCCCAAACTTCCTTTGTAGTCGAGCACTGTGCTACCTGCATTAGAACATCTTCGGGCAATGTTTGAAAGATCATTGCCTTTGATATATGTGCTTTCTTCTCATCCACTGCATTTTCAGCATTAATTGTTTCCCACAGACCATGGGCCTTCAATATTGTTTCCATCAACAATGCCCACGTCGTGTAGTTTGTTTCAGTCAATTTTGGACATTGTAGTAAAACATTTCCTTGTTCTCGAACTGATGCACTGCTTGATGCGTTATCATGTTTGTCACCTTCTTTTTCTACCATGCTTGCTTGCTTTTAACTTGCTTACTTCTTACAAATCAGAACCGAGATGGTTTCTGGTTTTCTTGCTCTTGTGTTTAATCAAAAGATCAAAACACTTACTTACTACTGGCCAACTTGCTAACCAGGTTTTCTTGCTAAACTTGCTCAATATTGACCAACTTGCTAATCAATATTGTATTTCCAGACCCACTTGCTAATCTGGCTCTTGCTTGCCTTGATCAAAATAATTGATCATTTCTTGCTGATGATCGTATGATCAGTTTCTTACTTGCTTTGAAACTCAAAGGTTTCTCTTTGAAACACAAGGGTTTCTCTTGCCTAAAACACTAAGGTTTCTCTTGCCTGAAAACACTGGGTTTTCTCTTGCCTGAAAACACTGGGTTTTCTCTTGCTTTATGTGAACTACAGGAGTTCGGTTTTTACTTGCTTGCTTTCTTTCTTCCCCCTTACTTTTTTTAAGAATAATCTTACAAAAACTTCCTTCTTTTGCCCCTTTTTCTTTTTCCTTCCTTAATAAAAAATATAAGATTTTTTCAAAAAAAATCCTTATAATTTTAATTAAAATATATCTTAATATAATTTTTTTTAATAATAATAATAATATAAACTTAAAAGGTCTTATATTATATAATATTAAAAAATATCTTATATTAAAATTATTTATAATCACTTCCTCTTTCTTTTAGGTTAGATCAAAAATGGGGAAATCAAATAGAAGAACCTGCGTGGTTTTGGGAATTACACCAAAAACAGCCGCCTCTTCCTTCTTCTTCTTCAAATCGATGTCTGGTTTTCTTCTCCCTTCAAGAATCAAATCCGGTTCTTTCAATCAATCGACCGTTGCTTCCACGTACTTTTTCAATCGGCGAATTCTAGGGCAAAAACTGATTCAATCGTCCTCCCCTGTTCACTTTCTTCTTTCTTGCGGTTGATTCCCGGATCGTTCTTGCTCTGATACCAATTGTTGGAAGAGAACTTGCTATGATGAACAAAATCACAGGTAATATATAAATATACTTGCTATTGATTGATACTTGCAACTTTTGTTCATTACAAATCACAAATACATTGACCCTATTTATACATATTGAAAAGGTGCCATCGAACCATCGCAATGGTTCGGTAAAGGTTGTGTTGTTTCATGAAGCATCACACCTCTTCATGAATGGTCACACCCTTTCACTAAAATAACTACTTATAAATATATATATACTTTCTAACTTACTAATTTTAACCCAAAAATTTAGGTTAACTATCAACAGACCAAACAAATCCATGTGGAGAAGTTGAAGAGGAGATGACACTGAGGAAACTTGTTTAGACTTGAAGCTTGCCTTGGTTTGTTTCCCTTTCTCACACGCTGAACAAAGAGATTCCTTAGCGTATGAGTGTTGAGGTAGTCCAGTAACTAACTGTTAGTGCATAAAATGTATTCAAGATTTAGTGTTTATTTGTAAATGGTCAAAACATTGTAAAGAGTCAAATATCTTGGTAAAAGTCAAAGTAAGGGTGATGGAAGTCAAAGTCAAAGTAACTAATGTGGAAAGTCAAGGAGTATATAATGTGTGTGTAATAGAGTTGTAATTGAAGCAAGTCATTCATACGTGTGTAGTGAGAGAGGTGAGCAACATAGAGGGATGACTTCTTAGAGAGAGAGTTTAGGGAGAGAAAGGGGATCTCAATCTAATCTTGTATTCTTTCTCTAATCCAATGAAGATCTAAGTGTGTTCATCATTGTTACTTGTTTAAATCTGGGATTACAAGTGGTATCAGAGCCAAATCAGATCGAATTATGCATAAATTGAAGAAATTTTTGTCAATTTTTGAAGAAATTGATGAGTTCTTGAGTTTTTGAGATTTTTCTTGAAAAATCTTCAATTATTGGATTTCATTTTTGTTTTTGATTGATTCAAGTTTACAAAAATGATGTGATTTGTTGTTTGAAACAATTTTCAATCATAAATTTTGATTTTCAAACAACAAAATCGATTTTAAATTTTTTCTTCTTAAAATGAACAGTAACAGTATTCTTCATTTTGATTTGATATGATTTTGATTTTTGATTTTGATTGTAACTCTCGTACTCGTTTCATACGACTAGCTCATAACTGTCGGACGCCACATATCATCATAATTGTCGTACACTACTTGCTCATAACTGTCATATACCATTAACTCTCGTACGACTCTCGCATGCCATTACAAGATTTTTTTTTTGTCGGACGATTTTAGTCGGATGTTTTTGTGTGCATGATCGATTGAAACTTGTTGCATACGACTTGTTTTCGACTAAGGAACACAACGCAACAAAAATCATCGAATTTGGTTGAGAAACGAAAGAGAAATTTGAAAAAGAAACTCACAGATCGTTTTTTTTCGTTTTTGAGGTTGAAGATGAACAGTGTTTTAACGGCATCGTTAAGTGTCCGTTAAGTCTGTTACATTTTTGGTCCTTCTGTTAGTTTTTGTTAGAGTCAGTTAAGTAGTTTTAGGATATTACACTTTCAGTCCCTGTAGTTAGTACTTTCAGTTTATTTTTCTTTTAGTCCCTCTAGTTTAGAGTTTTAGTTTGAGTCAAGTTTAGTCCTTGTAGTTTAAGTTTAGAGTTTTTTACAGTTTTGGTCCTTGTACTTAGTATTGTTAGAATTTTTCCTTTTTAGTCCTTTGAGTCCTAAGTTTTAGATTTTTTGTCATTTTTAGTCCTTGTCCTTTATAAGTGATAGTACTTTACACCTTTAGTCCGTATTTTTCGTTTTACTTTCGTATTTTGTCATTTTTAGTCCCTATTTTTAGTAATTTTTCAATTTTTGTCCGTTTTATCAATTTTTACATGCTTTTGCACGAAACTAATATATTTTTCTTATCTTTTGCAGGTTTGCCGATTTAAAGTCAATTTTTCCGCATTAATTTTTCGGAATTAATTTTTGAACGACAAATTTTATAATTTGTTATTCAAAATTTTAATTTTGAAAAATTTTCTGACTTTAATCGATTTTTCTTTGATTAATCGTGTGTGCATAATTCTACTTCTCACGAAGTATCTGACAACGATCATTTTTAATCTTTTCAGGTAACAATGGATGATGATGAATATTATGGTTGGGAGTCACTTAAGGACAGAGACAATAGAATAAAGATACAAGATCTTAAACAAAAAGAAGTTAATTATAGGACAACAACATCGGTTCAGCTTCATATTGACTTTGTTATTACCATGTCTCAAAACGAAACATTTTTCGATGGTAATACTCCCGTTTGAATTTTCCTATTTTGATTGAGCATCATATTCATTTCAGCGTTCGAACTTAAACGTTTCATTCAAAGATTTTTTATATTTGGTCATATAAACAAAATATCCAATTCTTTGATACCCTAAACCTTACATGATTATCATTAATGTTATTTGATCTGATTGATACATTGTCAGATTCTCAAACAAGTCTTTCGAATTCATTTCATTCTTTCAATATTCTTGTTTTGAGAAATCTTCAAAGATCAAATGCTCAAATTTTCATGATATTATTGAAGAGCATACATTCTGATGGCAATGTTATCAAATGCCGATACTCTTAATTGTTCAAGATAAATTGTTGAACAACGCAACATTTTAGGATAAAATTTCATGGGAATCAGTGTGAGGATTTACAAAACTTCTATGGACCCACGTTAACCAGTGTTTCCTACCCAAGAAGTTATCCTTGAGTGATTGAGGGGTGAGGGGTCGAAATCAAAGAGTGGGGGAGATTACTCATACGGTTGAGTATCTCATTGTGCTGAGGTAAAATGAATATGAGAGTTTGGTTAGAAGTGAGCGGATTAAAAACAGAAAGAGGGTGTAAGAATAGAGTTAAAAGAATAAGAGAACTCTGCACTATCCATTTTCTGAGCCGGGCAGCCGCATTACTGATTGGTTCACACTCTTTGGTGACCATCATTGAAACAGACAACTAGCCCATGCCAACTCTTGCATTAACCCCACCAGCTACTAATTTCTTTCTTAACAAAGGAATGTTTCATTTTTCTTGGGGACGCAGCATATAATCTATCTGATCTTCACTCGGAAGGTCTAGATATTGAAAAAGAAGGAAGTTTGCCCGACCTTCGCTCTTCATTCATGCACATTGAGTCCGTGGAAAACTTGTTGCTGTCTCAACAGTTTACACATTTTGAGCCTATTATTATTCAAGCATATGTTGCTTCATTCTTTCTACACTTGCACGTACACACAAGGAATATGCTTTCTTGTCATAAAGTTCATAGAAATTCCTTTGTGGTTTTTCGATAATTGAATGGAAGCCCTGGAGGAGTGAACATCAAAAAGCTCTTTTCCAAAGTGCATTCGTTGTACTAAGTGGCTCCGTGCAACTTACAGGCATTATAACTGATTCATTCGTTGTTTCAGGGTTACCACTTTATTTTGTCTGAATTTGAAAAGATTCGGATAAATATTTTGGGAATTGACGGATATTCAGATCAGAAGGAGGAGATTGTTATTGATATTCAAGGATTGCTGAAATTGAAAAGAGAATTTTGATGATCATGATACTCACAATCATCAAAAAGGGGGAAATGATATGAAAGCTTCAATTTCAAGATAAAGTGAAGTTTTATTGACATCAAGAAGATCGAGATAAAAAGTACATGATGTTTCAAGATGTTTTCAAGATGTTTCGAGATGATTCGACAAAGATTCAAAGTTCAAAGATTGTTCATTGTTCAAGAGATGAAGATACGCAGTTCAAGATATTGGAAAAGCTCAAAACCCCGTTAAAGCTCAAAATCCATTTCATGTTCAAAGACCGAAGATATATTTCAAATCTCAAAGATGCAAAGATCCGTGCTACAATGATTCAAAGATCAATGATACGAAGATTCAAGAGATGAAGATTCTGTTTGAAGACTTTGACCAATACCGCAAAGATTTGAAGATTGTGTTTCATGACTTTGATGACTATTTGATTTTGAAGATCCAGTTAAAGACTAAAGCAGTCAGATTGGATTTCTAAAGACAACGCCTACTTGAAGATTCTTCAGAGTTATTTTTTCGAAGATTGATCTTCCTTCAAAGCAAAGAGGGAGATTGTTCAAAGTGCTTAAAGTGTTGAAGATATAAAGATACAAAGAGCTGAAGACTATCGTCATCAATTTTTTAAATCTTGAATCCATAGGGGGAGATTGTTAGTGCATAAAATGTATTCAAGATTTAGTGTTTATTTGTAAATGGTCAAAACATTGTAAAGAGTCAAATATCTTGGTAAAAGTCAAAGTAAGGGTGATGGAAGTCAAAGTCAAAGTAACTAATGTGGAAAGTCAAGCAGTATATAATGTGTGTGTAATAGAGTTGTAATTGAAGCAAGTCATTCATACGTGTGTAGTGAGAGAGGTGAGCAACATAGAGGGATGACTTCTTAGAGAGAGAGTTTAGAGAGAGAAAGGGGATCTCAATCTAATCTTGTATTCTTTCTCTAATCCAATGAAGATCTAAGTGTGTTCATCATTGTTACTTGTTTAAATCTGGGATTACACTAACTCTTTAGAGGAAAGAGTATTCAGTGTCTTGAAGTTGAGATGAGAGAGCCTCTTATGCCATAGCCAGTTGACATCAGATGAGGCTTTTGAGAAGAAACATGAGTTCTCAGTGGTTGTCGAGTCCATGTTTATAACATAAACATTTTCCATACGGTATCCGCTGAGAGCGATCTTCTCCTTTCTGTCAGTAACAAAGCAAGATTCCTTAGTGAAAATCACTTTGTTATCCTTGTTACACAGTTGACTAATGCTTAGAAGATTGTGCTTCAGTCCTTCAACATATGTGACTCTTCTGAAGGTTGTCGTACCATTAGAGAGTACACCAAACCCTCGGGTATAGCCTTTTCCGTTTCCATCGAAGGTCACTGAGGGACCCCTCTCTTCCTTATATTCAGTGAGCAGGTTTTTCTTACCAGTCATATGTCTAGAGCATCTGCTATCAAGATACCAGATACCCTTCTAAACCTGCAAACAAAGGAAGATTAGTTTGACTTAGGCACCCATTTTACCATGGGCCCACACTTGTCAGTGGTGGTAGAGGAAGTGGAAGGTTCAGCAATCTTCGCAGCATTTGAAGATTCAGCTTCAGGATTAGTCTTCACTTTGGTTAATTTCTTAACCTCAGTTGTTGTTTTCACCTTAACCTGATTTTCACCAGGATTGGTCTTCTTTGCCTTGGGGGCATTGATATTCACCTTAGCGAACTTTTCAGCTTTGGTGGCTGTGGGGCACTTACTAACAATATGATCGGTAAGTCCACAGTGATAACATTTCCTATAGCTAAAAGTAGCTTTAGGACCGTTTGCATGCTTAGCCAAGATTTTTAAATGAGCATGGCCAGCACCAAGTATACCTTTGGCATTGGAAATGGGAGGAACAATCAGTTCTTCAGATTTCTTACCAATTATATCCACTCTGATTCTAGGAGTAGATCACTGAACGAATCCAGGGATCTTGTTCTTAGAAGTAGAGGGATAAGTTACTGAAGCTTTAGAAGCATTCAGCTTAGGTACAAAGGTACCCTTCTGAGGTTTTTGGTTGAAAACCTTTTCTTTACCTTTACCTTTAGAGTTTAAGGTAGGTTTTTCCTCAGGGATGGGATTTTTAGAAGAGGAACACTGAGATGAGGGGGTGTTAGGTACTGAGGACACGAACATTCCAAATTTGAGCATGGAACGATCAGTGGTTGGTTCTAGAGTATCAACTTTATAAGCAAGACCACTCTTATCACTCAGGGGAATCTGAGACCTTAAAATCTCAGTGATCGTTGTTGAGGATTTACATCATCCTTCAACAGTAGCCTTTTCAGCCTTTAGTGCCTTGACATCATCTTCTCGTTCGATACGAATGAGTTGATTTATATAGACATGATCTTTTAGATTTTCTTCTATTTTAGATAGCTTTTGAATTTCTAAGTGACAATTCTTAAGCTGTTCAACAAGATCAATATTTAGTTTTTCAGCTTTGGTCTTGCCATTCATGGCATCATATAAATCAATAGTTAAAAGATCGACGGTCCGATGGTTTTCGATGTCACTAAGAGCTTAAGTTTGAGTATCAGTGAGAGAAGTTGATACCTGAGAGGTAGAAGCAGAAGTAGAGGGAATTTCAGTTTGTTCTTCCTCTTTTTCTATTTTGGCCATGAGGCAGAGGTTGGCCTCATCATCATCTTCAGAGTCAGATGATTCTTTTTCAGAAGAGACAGCCCAGTCAAAATTAGCCATCAGGCCTTTGCCTTTCTTTTTAAAGCTTTTCAGCTTTGCATACTTTTCTTTCAGCTTCTTGTACTTGTCATCTCTAGCCCTGGGGTTAGAGGATTTCTTGGAGAAGGAAGCTGAGAGTTTAAAGACTTTCTTTGACTTGCATTCACTAGCAAAGTGTCCTACTTTTTCATAGTTAAAGCAGGTAGCAGTAGCCTTATCAACATGGGTTGACGATTTTGGCTTGTCAGTGAGTGAAAGAGGTTTGTTTCTTCTGAAGTTACTCTTTCTGGTGAATCTCCTGAAATAATTAGTCAGGAGGGCCAGAGACTCATCCATTTCTGAAGGATCAGCTTCAGATGAGTCATCAGAGTTAGACTCCAACTCAGTGATAGTGACGGTAGATCGCTGAGTAGGCACCAACTCTGAAGAGAGTAAAGCGACAGGTGTGCTTTTCGAATCTTTCACAAGATTCTTCTTAAGATGACATGACTGCTCATGATTGAGCATAGTGTCATATAATGTAGAGAGCGTCATAGATTTTAGATCCTTTGAGAGCTTGAGACACATTGAATAACTGTCCCAGCTTTCAGGTAGACATTCTAGAAACTTTGTTAGGATCTCAAAGTTAGAATATTCCTTACCAACGGTTTTTAAGTCAATGATTAAACAGTTATACCGCTGATGAACTTCAGAGAGAGATTCATTCTTACCATAAATGAAGCTTTCGTACTGTCTTACCAGGTTGATTTTTCTTGAGTCCTGGACTTCAGATGTACCTTCATATTGAACACAGATTGTGTCCCACATGGCTTTGGAGGTTTTCAGGTTTATGACGGAATGGTAGACTTCGTCAAGAAGAGCCATAGAGAGGATAGATCTGGCTTTAGAGTCGATAGCCACCTTCTTCTTGTCTTCATCAGTCCAAGTGTTAGGAGCCCTGGGAATGATTCTTTCAGGAATGGCAGCTCGAGTAGTAGTGTCTGGAACTTCAGGGTCAATCATCACGAGAACATATGGACCATTCTTGATGTAGTAAGGCATAGTATGATCTATACCTTCCAAGCATCATCCTATTTTTCCATAGATTAAAGTTATCTCTGGAAAATCTAGGGGGTTTTGCAAGAGAACCATTATCAATATAGTTTGTGTTTGTGGAGTTAGCCATTTTTAGAAAATAGCAACGAAGAGAGAAAAGAGATTAGTATAAGCAAGATCTTGTTTATGAGATTAAACAATCTGCTCTGATACCACTTGTTGGTCCCGAAAGGGTTATACAAGTTTGTAGAAGGGGGGGGGGGGTTGAATACAAACACACGATTTCTACTTTTCTAAATTGTTTATTGATATGTATCAAACAATTTACAACTTGTTGAGGAACAAGATTAAGGAATAAACCTAATCTAAACAAGCTATGAGAATCACTAAGATTTCTTGCACTAGAAATAAGATAGAGATAAAATAAGAATACTATGGATAATATTCTAACTCACAGATTAGCAATGAGAAGGAAATGGCCAAGCACTTCATTTCTGAAGTAGAGTTTCCTTTATATACTGCATGCATTAAATGCATGTTAGTTCAACTTTACACGTGGCAGCCTCTGGTTGGTTTCATGGTTTGACTTCAGTAGACAACCTAGTGGCCGCATGATGAACAGTGTAGAATCAGAGTTGGTTGTACGATTCTGGACAAAAGGGATGTTCGTTCTGACATTATTGTACGGAGGCGTGCAAGGGGGTTTAGACAAAAGTTACTTGTAGAGGAGGCTTCATGATCAGCGTTCGCTGAAGGAATCTTCTCAGCGAATGATAAAGTTCAGCGTTCGCTGAAGTCTTCTACTTGAAACTTCACGTTGAGTGGACAAGTCTTGGCTTCGCTGATATCCGCATCAGTTCATTAGTAGACTTGTTGCTGGTTCTTCGGCTTGATCTTTGACTTCAGCGTAGAGCATGGTTGACGTGAAACTTGTCTTCAGGGATCATAAGTAAACAACATATTTTATCAGCGATCATCAATGAGGCTGAACAGACTCAGGGCTCATTGATGAACAGTATCGCTGAATGTGTAAATTAAAGAGCGAGAGTTCCTATCAGTGGTACTGTAGAGACTTAGTACTAATCAGCGATAGTGAAACTCTAATGCATATTGTCTACTTACAATTTTTACTAAGTGTTTCTCAGAGTCATTATCAAATCACTGAGGGTATGGATCAACACAGGTGTTCAGACTCGACGCAATGCAGGTAACATATGTATTTGTGTAAATTTTATTTCACTAACTGAACCAAAGAAAGTTGATGATGCCCTTAGAGATCCAAACTGGTTCAACGCTATGCAAGAAGAGTTGGCTGAAATCGAAAGAAACAAGGTTTGGAATCTCGTTCCAAGACCATCTGACAAATCAGGGATAGGCACCAAGTGGGTCTATCGAAATATGTTGGATGAAAATGGAACTGTAACCCACAACAAAGCTCGTTTAGTTGCTCTGGGATATAGACAAGAGGAAGGTATAGATTATGACGAAACGTTTACCCTAGTGGCAAGACTCGAAGCTATTCGTCTATTTCTTGCTTACGCTGTTCATAGAGACTTCAAGGTATATCAAATGGATGTGAAATCAGCGTTCCTCAATGGAAGGCTGAATGAAGAAGTCTACGTTGAACAACCTCCAGGATTCACTGATCCTAAGCATCCAGGTTATGTTTATAAGCTGGATAAGGCACTTTATGGAATGAAACAAGCTCCACGTGCATGGTATGACACTCTATCCTCTTTTCTTCTCATCGAAAATTTTGAGCGTGATAAAATTGATAACACTCTGCTTTTCAAGAAAGTAAAAGGTCATATCATTCTTGTTCAAATATATGTCGATGACATTATAATTGGTTCTACTAACCCATCTCTTTGTACTCGTTTCGCTGAATATAAAATGAGTATGATGGGTGAACTGAACTACTTCCTTAGACTCCAAATCAAGCAAAATGATAAGGGTACGTTTATCCACCAAGGTAAGTATGTCAAAGATATGCTGAAGAAGTTTGATCTTACTTAAAGCTCAGCTACGAAAACCCCTATGGCACCGCCGCTGACACTTAACAAAGATCCTCCAGGGAAAACTGTTAATGTCACTGCGTACCGTGGGATGATCGGCTCTCTCCTTTATCTTACAGCTAGCCGTCCTGATATTATGTATGCTACTTGTTTGTGTGCACGATATCAATATGAACCCAAAGAATCACATCTGATCGCTGTAAAGCGGATTTTCAGATATCTGAAGGGCACTCCCAACCTAGATCTTTGGTATCCCAAAGACTCAGGGTTCGATCTAACTGCCTATTCAGATAGTGATTTTGCAGGTTACAAGCTGGATAGGAAAAGCACCACAGGAGGCTGTCAGCTCCTGGGTGGAAAGCTGGTGAGTTGGACAAGCAAGAAGCAAAGTTCAGTGTCCACCTCTACAGCCGAAGCTGAGTATGTAGCTGCTGGAAGCTGTTGTGCTCAAGTCTTATGGATGAGAAATCAACTATTGGACTATGATCTTCAGCTCTCCAAAATTCCAATCTATTGCGATAGCACTAGTGCCATCGCTATAGCAAACAATCCAGTGCTACACTCAAAGACCAAACACATCGAGATCAGGTATCACTTTATCATAGATCATGTGATGAATGGTGATATAGAACTTCACTCTATCCCAACTGAATTTCAGTTAGCTGATCTTTTCACCAAACCTCTTGATGAGAAAAGATTCAACTTTCTCATCAGCGAGCTTGGAATGCTGAACCTTGAAGAGTAAATCTTCAGCGGTAAAGTATTGGATCAGTGATAAAGAAAATTTTATTCACCATTCCTCGTCTAATCTATGAACAAAAATGATTCGCTGATATCAAGGTATGTTCTCTCTCTTTAAACGCTGAAGTTTACTTTAGTATGCAGAATTTCAAAATAATTTGTATCGCTGAATATCTCTTCCTTCAGTGATTCTTTTTGAAATAACTATGCTCATTGATATTTATCATCAGTGATTTCTTTTAACGTGTCCCTGAGTTTTTCAAAAACCCTCAGAGACAACTTAGAAATGTGAAAGGACGTTTATGACGTCATCAAAACGGATAACCTATGGCATGTTTTTTCTCTGACACGTTCGTGTGTTGAAATTCTTGACCAATACGCTTCGTAGGACGTGTCCGTGTCATGATGAGTAACTTTTTCCCACTCATCCGCTCACTATATAAACAACCCTAGTTTATATTTTTACCTTTTACGCTCTCAAACTCTCCTAAAGCAGAAAGACTCTTGCATTCCTAAGCATTTGGATTTTAAGAACTCGTATTCATATCTTCAAACATTCGACAATCAAGTTCTTATTTCTTCTGTTTAAACCAATCTTTTACTTGTTTTGCTCTTCTTCTTGCTAAAACAAGATCAAACAAATGTGTTTTTTAAACAATGAAATCATATTCTTCATGATTTTATGAACAAAACTTGTTAAAAGTTTTTCCATTAAGTTTAAACTCAAAATCTTAAACTTAAACTTCATACGTTTTTCCAGAATCCTTTCCTTAAAAGGAAACTAGAAAACAAGAAATTTCACTAGTTTTTGAACTGCATTCTAAAACTAGAAAACCCTCTTTTTCTGTAAAACCCTAAAACCTCAAAACTCTCATTTTGGAAAAATCATTTCCATTATAAGATTTTCTTACGTTCTTCTCAATAATCTTGTGTTCCAATCAGAAATGGCTGCTACTGCTGATACTACTGCTACCCAAACTGCTGGTATCTCCTCCACTTGGAAAAAGGCTGCGAACATGAAACACGACCTACATCAGATCACCTTCGTCTCCAACAACCACTATGCTCTTCTTGAGTTCCCCAAGAAGAAAGTTGTAACCCATCTTGATGACGCTGTAAATTTCATCAAGACATGCCCATTTCCACAGCGATGACTATCACACCCCCTGCCCACAAAAGACTCCTATAGCAGTTCTGGTACACTGCTCATCGTATCACTGCTATCTCTGCAAAAACCAAGAAGGAATACTCTGTCATCGGTTTTGAGACCGAGATAGGTGAAGGCTCCATAACCCCTGCAGCAATTCGGGCAGGCCTGAACTTACCTGCTGGCCCGAAGAACCATCATTTCGTTCCATTCCCTGACCCTAATAGCCCTGAAGGAAAGGAGGAAATCATCTCCTTCCTTGATAAAATGAAGTACATCTGGAACACCGGCCGCGAAGGCCCTGAGAGAAGATCACCATTGTGCTCAAGAACAAGATGCCCTCTAAACTCAACTTTATCTTTGCACACGTGATAAGCTGCATGACAGCGAAGACGGGTTACACTGACCAAGCATCCAAGACCCAGACTGCCATGGCCAATGCACTGCTGAAAGGTCTTCATGTTGATTACGCTCGTGTAATATTCGATGACATGATGGAGAGGGTGGAAATGCCTGACGGCCCCACCGTTGTTCCCTATCCAGGATTCCTCAGCGCCATATTCGATTTTGGCCTACAAGAAGACTACCCCAAACAGGAAGACTTGAAGCTGTCTCAGGTCGGCCCTAAGGTGCTCGACTTCAAGCCTGTGGCAAACGAGGTACGTCTCTCTACTTTACTCTCTCTTATTCGCTCTCCTTCTTCTTCTTCAGTGGCTACTGCTACAACAGCGGTAATCCCAACCGCTGACACCCCGGCAACTAAAACCTCCTCCCTAAAAAAGAGGAAACCATCTGACACCCAACTTGGCAGCCGTAAGTCCAAGAAGTCCTCCAAGGATAAGCCCCAGCCTTCCCAATCTCAAGATCCCACGTTGCTCTCTCAACAGACAACGATGGATGATTTCGTGGTCCACTCCGCCACACTCGCTGAAACCACCCCAATTCAAACCACTTCAGTGGCTTAGTTCACTGAAGTTAACATGGATGAGAACCCCAACTCCTCAGCACCTCAAAGTGCTGCAGAAGATTTTCTCAGCGGATCCAATGCTGAAAATGTTTTCACCCCACCTTTCTCAACCTTCGCTTCTTCTAATCCTTTCTCTATACCATGGCACCTACAATGCCATCGATCACGCTGATGGACTCAGCCGCTGTAACCCTCCAACAAATGATGCAGCAGAACATCACTGGACCTGTAGGGTCGTCTATCCCTGCTGGATCTTTTGAAGACGACTTGGAGCATCACTCCGGGTTTCGAGACATCTATTCCTTCTCCAACCCTCCTACAGGTATCCCAACACCAACCACTTCTCTCTCTGCACCCCTAACGTCTGAGCTTTCCTTAGCTCACAAGCTATTTACTTTTTTAGGTCCAAATTTGGGCACCATCAGCACTTCTGCCTTCACCTAAATGTTGAGGGGGAGGAAATAAATGAAGACCCTCAGGAATTTGATCATCCTGAGGGAACCGCTGAAAGTCCCTCTCCATCTGAGGGGGAGCGAGGCGAAGACCTTACCCATGCCTCAGTGGACAACACTGTGAATCTCTCTTCTGAGGGTGAGGAAGAGGAAGAAGATGAGGAAGATGAAGACGTCGACATTGCTGACAACGAACCATCATCATCTCCAAAAGATGATAATGATGATGATGCAGACGACGACAGATTCTTCTTCAAACGTGCAACTATCAAAACTCCTGCTCTTAAAGGGGTCTTGATCAACGAACCAGGGGTGGGGACCAAGGCGAAATCCCCAGCGAAGACGGCCACTAAAGAAAAACAAAAAGGTCTCGCCGCTGACAACTTGGCTATTCTCCTCAAGAAGCCAGTTTGTCAGGTATGTTATTTTCTATTCCCATACACTACATCCCTCCTCTACCCCTTCTCAATCTCAACCCTTCTCATTCTCAAACCTCTATACACTTAGCTATATTTTCTCTATCTCTTTTTCCTCAAGTGATCTAACTTCATTGATCATTTTGTTTCAACTAGTCCTCTCCCCTGCTTGAGGCTATAGCTGAAGTTCCTCAACAGCAAATAATCCCAGCGTTCAACGCTGAAGAACAAATAATCCCAGTCTTTGCTCTGGAAGAGACTGATGCTCTAGTTGAAGAAGAAGAATTGCTCGCACATCCATGAAGACCTTCCTTGCCTCCTCAAAGGCCAAGTGAAGATAAACAATAAAAGAGAGCAGCGATGATCAAGAAACTTGAAAGTCAGCGCTTGGTTCCTCCTCATCTTCTCTGCTTAACTCCCAGGGAGAGTGCTGAAGCCCTGAAAACTGAAAAATTCCTCGCTGAGAAAAAGAAGGCTGAGCTTAGTGATAAAAACTATGCTCTCAAACTAGCCCAAAATACAGTGAAGGATCCACAGCTGAAGAAGTTCCCCCTGGAAGTTCAACAAAAGCTGCTGAAAGATGCGCAAAAGACCAGTCAAGAGAAAACCAAGGGTAGTGACTCCACATTGACCTGGTGCAAGAAAAAGTGCCACTACAGAAGCCATGGATCAAGGATAAGCGCTGTGAACATACGAGGGAGAACAATCAACAATGTACCGATTGTTGATGTCCAGATAGTCAGAGAAAACGGCTACCCCAGAACTTACTTTATGTCAGACCTGGACAAACTTGGTTTCCCTGAATGGTTGGAAATGAGAATCGCAATTCAGCGATCTCTCTCAACTTTCAAGACTTTTGATGAAAAAGACATAAACATGCTGATCGACATGGTAACCTCAGCGGTTGATATTCCACCTCCTCCTCCAATTCAAAAGAAACGAGCTGCTCCAAAGAAGAATAAGACTCCTTCCTCTTCAGGCCCGACAATCAGAAACAAGACAGGGGTTGATTTCTATCGTGAAGCAGTTCTTGGCCCCAATCCTGATCTATCCAACCTCGATATCTCCTTACCTCTAGCTCAAGACTTCGTCCCTGGTAATGTTATAAGTGATCCCTACGGTATATTTTTCTATGACTTCACTGGTCGCCAATGCTTTCAACGCATCTCTTAGTTATACAAAACTCCAATCGAACAACTCAGAGATCTACTTTATTGGTGCAACTACAGAGGTGACGTTCTTGGATCATTCCTGAAGCCTTCAATCTATCGCGAAGCAAAAGTTAGAAGGGATCAGGGAGTCATAGCCCCTGATTGGATGATTCCAGAAACTGATACTCTTGATGAACTTCTCGTCAAGAAAGAACCTGAGTAGATGATAGGATCATCTTTTTGTATTCTTCTATCTTATCAGCTTATATCTTTTTGTACTTGTAATTATTTTTCATTGTACTTGTAAGCAGAGTTGGGGAAGAAAGAGATAGAGAAAAGAATGTGGTTAAGTGTATAGAGGTTTTATGGATAGAAGGATTGAGATTGAGAAGGGATAGAGGAGGGATGCAGTGTAAGGGAATAGGAGGTAGTGTACCTGATAAACTGGCTTTTGAAGCAAGATCATCAGATTGTCTTCTGCAGCAAGGCCTTTGTTTTTGCCTTTGTCAGCTTCAGACGCTGCAGGCTTTGTCTTGGTCCGCTCCCCTGAAGCTTCGTTTATCGAAATCCCTTTGAGAGATGTAGTCTTCTGAACAGGCTTGACGATAAAGGAGTCATCATCATCATCATCATCATTCTTTAGAGAAGAAGATGGTTCATCATCAGAGATGTCGACAGCTTCATCGTCTTCAACTTCGTCTTCATCAGATTCAACCTCTTCAGCGTAGGGTGAGGTTACATCAGCAACAGCTTCAATGTTCTGCTCTTCGAGTTGCTCCCCCTCAGATACAGAGGATGGTTTCTCGGTTCCCTCAAGGTTTTCAACTCCCTGAGGTTTTGAAGAAGTAGCATCAGCTTCAGTCTCAATACCCTCCCACTCAGCATGGGGAAGGTCTTCTTTATTTTTCTTCTCCCACTTATCATTATGGGGAAGGTCTTCTTTAGGCTTCTCCCCCTCTTCCACATCATGGTTGGGGGAGGTAACAGACTTTTCAGCAGCAGCAACAACAATAGGATTACTGTATTCTTGGCCATTAATTCTTATGCAGTTTTCAATCGCTGCTACTTTGTCTTCTAGGACAGTAATAGCAGGACTGATCTTTTGAGATCATCTCGATCGGCCTGAGTGAAATGAGAAGTTGGGGTGTTCAGGCGATCGAGCACTTTATGAACAATATCTTTGACCGCAGAGACTTCAGTCTTGATCGTGGAAACTTCACTCTTAAGAGAACCAACCTCTGTCTTCAATGATGTGACTTCATTGGACAGAGAGGTGAAGTTTGTTGAGAGAGTGGTTGTGGCGGTTGAGTTTTCAGCGAGAGTGGTAGAAAATTTAGCAATGCTACCATCCACCTTCTCTAGATCAGCTTTGGAGGCTTTCTTTTCGACCTCAGTGGTCAAAGTCTTCAAGTTCTCTCCGGCGTTTGTAACCGCTGAAGAGTTGGCAGTTTGAGTTT
This sequence comes from Saussurea involucrata, assembly GCA_033807775.1. NCBI lineage: Eukaryota > Viridiplantae > Streptophyta > Magnoliopsida > Asterales > Asteraceae > Saussurea > Saussurea involucrata. Next base: position 47,455,583 of record CM066317.1, on the reverse strand, counting down.
TGTTGAAAGACTCCATCTTTGTTTCCAGGGCCGTCAGGGAGGTGTTGATATCCCCCAAATTAGGACCTGAAAAAGTTATAAACTTATGAACAGAGGAAAGCTCATAGGTTTGGGGTTGAGAGAGAGAAGTGTGTGGGATTTTGTGTATACCTGCAGGCGGGTTGGCGAAGTTGTCGAAACCTCGATGTCCTAAAAAAGTTTCGTAGTCGTGTTCAATATTTCCTAGACGACTGGAAGTACCTGCAGGTCCTGTGGTGTGTCCTATCATCCTCTGAAAATGTTCAGTAGTAGTGTCGCTGAGGATGACGGTTGTTGAGGAGAATAGGGGAATAGATTGAGTGACCAAAGAAGAGGTGAGAGGAATGGAGGATGAGAATGATGGTTGGGTGCGGGGTTCAGCGTTGGATCCGCTGAGAATCACTTCAGTCTGTAGAGAGGCTGAAGGAGGTTGGTTCATTTCCATGTTTACAACTTCAGCGTTTAGAGACACTGAAGCTGTGATGGAAGGGGTGGCTTGTTCAGCTGTGGCAGAGCGTACCACTGAACTTTCTTTCCATCAGCTCTTCAAGATGAGCTGAGGAGTCTTCCCCATGTAAATGCTGGGGGGTTGCTCCTTGGTTTTCTTGATTCTTTTGGAACCAAGTTGGGTAGTAGATTGTTTCCTTTTTCTAGAAAGAGTGGAGGTTGCAGCTGGGGTATCAGCGGTGGGGATTTCCACTGAATGAGCCGCAGAAGTAGAAGAAGGAGGATTGAGAATAGATAAGAGAGTAGAGAGACGTACCTCGTTTGGCAGGGACTTGAAGTCGAGCACCTTAGGGCCAACCTGAGAGAGTTTCAGGTCTCCTACTTTTGGGTAGTTATCCTTAAGGCCGGTTTGGAAGATGGCGCTGAGGAATCTTGGGTATGGAACCCATGATGGTCTATCAACAAAATCTACTCTGAGCGCAAGATCTTCGTAGATTATCGAGGCCCAGTCAACATGGAGACCCTTCAGCAATGCATAGCCCATGGCTTGCTGAGGTTGAGCAGCTTGATCAGAGGAGCCACTCTTTGCTGTCATGCAGCTTATCAGGTGTGCGTAGATGAAGTTCATCTCGCTGGGCATCTTTGACTTCTTGATTGCAGTCAGTTTCTTCTCGGCTTTTTCATCTCTCCCTTGATCCCAAACGTACTTCATTGCATCAAAGAATGCAATGAGTGTTTCTCTATCAGCATGTCTCTTGGGATCAGAAAAAGGAACAAATGGTTTATCTTTGGTGGCAACAGGGAGATTCAGTGCTTTTCGAATGATAGCAGTGTTGATTTTGATGGTGCCAAAATCAGTGTCACAGAGGATGACATCAAGTAGTTTGGTAGGGTCTTTGGATGATGGTAGCTGAGTGTGTCTGGCGGTATACCAGAATTGAGATAATAGTAACTGATGAGAAGGGGGTGTTATGGTCAAGGCTGTAGAGAGGCAACAAATTTTCAAAAAATTCACGGCGTCGTCTAGATGTTTGACTTGTTTCTTCGGAGGAAAATCGAACAGCGCATGGAGGTTGTTTGATTTTGTAAAAGAGATATCCCCAAGTTTTAACTTGACCTGAGGAGCCTTGGTGATTTTAAGTTCCTCAGCAGCAGTAGTGTTCTCAGCAGTTGGAATACCAGTAGAAGGAGCAACCATTTCTGTAATCAGCTCAACCAAAGATCAACAAAACAAATAGTCTTAATGTGGAAATATTTTCCAATAAGATGTTTTTGAATTTTGTCCATTTCATTCAGCCAAAAATCCCTTTGGGAAAGATTAGGGTTTTTCTTGTTTTGAGAAAGAGTTACAAAACGTAGAGATTATGTGTTTTCCAGTTTTCATTTAAAGAAGGAATTCTGGAAAAAACATATGAAGAACAAGTTTACGAGTTTTGATATAAACTTGAAGAACAACCATGAAGGTTGTATTCATAAAATCATGAACAGAAAATGATTTCATTTTATAAAAGTTCTTTTGTTTGATCTGTTAAAAGCAAAGAATAAGATCATAAACAAGTAATGTAGGTAAATAATAAGAGTATTAACCTGGTTCGTCAAAGAAGAAGATGAATAGTTTCTGGAAATTTTGAGAGCTCAAAATGCAACAGTAAATCTTTTTCTTGCTTGGAGGAGAAGTTTTTCGCGTAAAGAGAAAAATATAAATCCAAAGTGGTTTATATAGAGAGAGTAGAGAGAGAGAAAATCTTGAGCGGGAAAAGATTTTCATCATGACACGGACACGTGTTTGCATTTGATTGGAAGGTAAACGAAACGTGCAATCGTGTGTCAGAAAAAGAATGTGTCAGGGCTTATCCGTTGCGATGACGTAACAACTGTCCTTTCATATTTTAGGATGTCTCTGAGGTTTTGAAAGCTCAGGGACACTTTTGAAAATATGAAGCACTGAATAGAAATATCAGTGTGGGTTTAAGAAATTTCAAAGTATCGCTGTTAAGGAAGAGATATTCCGCGATGTAATTTGTTTTGAAATCTTACATTCACATGCGAACGTCAGCGAGTAAGAGAGAAAGCATACCTTGATATCAGCGAATTAATTATGTTCAGAGAGAGAATGATAGAATAGGTTATACAAGTTGATTTTATCCTATCGCTGATCAAATGTGAACCGCTGAAGATTTTACTCTTCAAAGTTCAGCATTCCAAGCTCGCTGATGAGAAAGTTGAATCTTGTCTCATCAAGAGGTTTGGTGAACAGATCAGCTAACTGATAGTCAGTTGGGATAAAATGAAGTTCTATATCACCATTCATCACATGATCTCTGATAAAATGATACCTGATTTCGATGTGTTTTGTCTTTGAGTGTAGCACTGGATTGTTGGCTATAGCGATGGCACTTGTGCTATCTCAATAGATTGGAATTTTCGAGAGCAGAAGGTCATAGTCTAGTAGTTGATTTCTCATCCACAAGACCTGAGAACAACAGCTTCCAGCGGCTACATACTCAGCTTCAGCAGTTGAGGTGGACACTGAGTTTTGCTTTTTACTTGTCCAACTCACCAGCTTTCAACCCAAGAGCTGACAGCCTCCTGTGGTGCTTTTCCTATCCAATTTTCAACTTGCAAAATCACTATCTGAATAGGCGATTAGATCAAACCCTGAGTCTTTGGGATACCAAAGACCTAGGTTCATAGTACCCTTAAGGTAACGAAAGATTCGCTTTACAACGATCATATGAGATTCCTTAGGTTCAACTTGATATCGTGCACACAAACAGGTTGCGTACATAATATCGGGTCAGCTAGCTGTAAGATACAAGAGAGAGCCGACCATCCCACGGTACAGCGTGACATTAACATGTATTCCATTTGAATCCTTGTCTAGTGTCAGCGGTGGTGCCATAGGGGTTTTCATAGCTGAACTCTGAGTTACATCGAATTTCTTCAGCATATCTTTAACATACTTTCCCTGATTAATGAAAGTTCCTTTTTCATTTTGCTTTATCTGAAGACCAAGGAAATATGTTAGCTCACCCATCATACTCATTTTATACTCTTCTTTCATTCTATCAGCGAAACGAGTACAAAGATCAGGGTTAGTAGAACCAAATATAATGTCATCAACATATATCTGAACAAGAATGATATGACCTTTCACTATTATGAAAAATAGAGTTTTGTCGATTTTACCTCGGTCAAAATTTTCAATTAGGATATAAGAGGATAAAGTGTCATACCATGCACGTGGAGCTTGCTTTAAGCCATAAAGTGCCTTATCCAGTTTATAAACATGACCTGGACGCTTAGGATCTGAGAATCCTGAAGGTTGTTCCACATAGACTTCTTCATTCAGCTTTCCATTTAGAAACGCTGACTTAACATCCATCTGATATACTTTGAAGTCTTTGTGTACAGCGTATGCTAAGAATAGACGAATAGATTCTAGTCTTGCTACTGGAGCAAATGTTTCGTCGTAATCTATGCCTTCCTCTTGTCTGTATCCCTGAGCAACAAGACAAGCCTTGTTGCGGGTTACAGTTCCATGTTCGTCCAACTTGTTTCGATAGACCCATTTAGTATCTATCACTGTTTTGTCAGTTGGTCTTCGAACAAGTTTCCAAACGTTTTTTCTTTCGAATTCAGTCAGCTCTTCTTGCATGGCGCTGACCCAGTTTGGATCTTTGAGGGCATCATCTATTTTCTTTGGTTCAATCAGAGAAATAAAGTTAACAAATAAACAAATATTACCTGCACTTCGTCGAGTCTGAACACCAGCGTTTGGATCACCAAGAATTTGATCAATTGGGTGATTTACAGTCCATCGTTGAGCAGGAGCATAAGTCGCTGACTCAAATTGAACTGGAGGAGCTGAAGATGAAGCTTCAGCAACTTCTGGAATATCAGCCAAGAGAGGAGTAGGTGCAGATGTCATTTCATTCACTGATTGCTGAGAAGTAGATGGAATGTCTGAGACATTTGGTTCAGAAGCCGGTATAGTGTTTAAAGGAACTGCTGAGACCCATGATGTTTCAGCTTCACTATTATGCATGTTTGGGATGATAGTAGGACTATCATCTTCAACTGTATGAGTATGAGGAGTGGAAATATTTTCTGAATCACCAAGATGAGAAAACATCCATTGATTTAGTTCTTCAGTATCAGCAGACGGTTTAGAGTTTCTGAACGGGATTCGTCAAAAGTGACGTGAATAGTTTCTTCAACAGTTTGTCTTCTTCGATTGAAGACTCTGAAGGCTTTGGAGATTGAAGAATATCCAAGAAAGATTCCATCATCAGCCTTAGGATCAAACTTTCCAAGGGCATCTCTGTTGTTCAGTATGAAACACTGACATCCAAAGATGTGAAGAAAGCTAATTGAAGGCTTTCTCCCATGAAAAAGTTCATAGGCTGTTTTATTAAATCTTTTGACTATCAGCGACCTGTTTTGCGTAAAACAAGCAGTGTTGACAGCTTCTGCCCAAAACTGAGTAGGCAGGTGAGAATCGCTGAGCATTGAACGTGCAGCTTCAATAATAGTTCTATTTCTTCTTTCAGCGACTCCGTTTTGTTGCGGTGTTCTCACTGAAGAAAAGTTGTGATAAATACCCTTACTCTCAAAGAAGGAATCAAGAGAATTGTTTTTGAATTCAGTCCCATGATCATTCCTTATTGAGTGAACGGTCAAGTTGTTCAGGGTTTCCATCTTCCGAACAAAGGTGATGAGTTCTTCAGGGGTGTCACTCTTAGAACGGAGAAACATAACCCATGTATAGCGAGATAATTCATCAACTATGACCAGAGTATATTTCTTTGCAGCGATGGATTGTTTGTTAACAGGGCCAAACAAATCCATATGGAGAAGTTGTAGAGGAGATGATACTGAGGAAACTTGCTTTGACTTAAAGCTTGCTTTGGTCTGCTTGGCTTTCTCACACGCTGAACATAAGGATTCTTTGGCGTATTAGTGCTGAGGTAGACCAGTGACTAACTCTTTTGAAGAAAGAGTGTTCAGTGTCTTGAAGTTTAGATGAGAGAGCCTCTTATGCCATAGCCAGTTGACATCAGATGAGGCTTTTGAGAAGAAATAGGAGCTCTCAGTGGTTGTTGAGTCCATGTTTATTACATAAACATTTTCCAAACGATAACCGCTGAGAGCTGTCTTCTCCTTTTTGTCAGCGACAAAGAAGGATTCCTTAGTAAAGATTACTTTGTTATCCTTGTCACAAAGCTGACTGATGCTTAAAAGATTATGCTTCAGCCCTTCAACATATGCGACTCTTCTGAAGGTTGTTGTACCATTAGAGAGTACACCAAACCCTCGGGTATGTCCTTTTCCATTTCCACCAAAAGTTACAAAGGGACCCTTCTATTCTTTGTACTCAGTGAGCAGGTTCTTCATACCAGTCATGTGTCTAGAGCATCTGCTATCGAGATACCAGATACCCTTCTTAACCTGCATTACAAAAGAAGATTAGTTTTTCTTGGGTACCCACTTAACCATGTGTACACACTTGTCAGTGGGGGTAGAAGAGGAAGTGGAAGGTTCAGCAGTCTTCGCAGCATTCGAAGATTCAGCTTTGTCAGTCTTCACTTTGGTTAATTTCTTAACCTCAGTGGTCTTCTTTGCCTTGGGGACACTGATCTTCACCTTAGCTATCTTTTCAGCTTGGGTGGCTGTGGGGCACTTACTAGCAATATGATTTGTAAGTCCACAATGATAACATTTCCTATAACCAAAAGTAGTTCTAGGACCATTTGCATGCTGAGCTTTTGATTTTGAATTAGAAGGACTAGCACCAAGTAAGCTACTGGCTTTTGAAATGGAAGGAACATTTAGTTCTTCGGATTTCTTACCAATGATTTCCACTTTGATTCTAGGAGTAGATCACCGAATAGATCCACGCTGAATAAATCCAGAGATCTTATTCTTTGAATCAGAGGGATAAGTCACTGAAGCTTTAGAAGCGTTCAGCTTTGGTACAGAGGTACCCTTCTGAGGATTTTGGTTGAAAGCAATTCCTTTACCTTTGTTTTTAAAGACTGAGGTAGGTTTTGGATAAATAACTTTTTCTTTACCTTTAGAGGTTAAGGTAGAGATTTCCTCAGGGATAGGCGGTTTAGAAGAGGAACACTAAGAGGATGAAGTATCAGCGACTGAGGATACGAAAGTTCCAAATAAGAGCATGAAACGATCAGTGGTTGGTTCTAGAGTATCAACTTTGTAACCAAGACCACGTTTATCACTCAGGGGAATCTGAGACTTAATTATCTCAGTGATCTTTGTTGAGGAATTATACCATCCATCAACAGTAGCTTTTTCAGCTTTTAATGCAACGATAGCTTCTTCGCGCTCGATTTTGACTAGCTGATTTAGGTGAACTTGATCTTTAAAATCTTCTTCAATTTTAGAAATATTTTCTATTTGAAGGTGACAGTTTTTAAGCTGTTCAGCGAGATCAAGGTTTTGATTTTCAACTACAGTTTTGCCATTCATGGCTTCATATAAACTTCTAGTCAAGAGATCGATCTTTCGAAGACTATCAGCTTCATCAATATTTGCAATATTGGTAAAGAAGGAAGGTGATACCTGAGTTGCAGAGGTTGAAGTAGAGGGAATGTCAGAATTGTCTTCCTCATCTTCAAGTTTGGCCATGAGACATAGATTGGCTTCATCATCATCTTCAGAGTCAAATGATTCTTCTTCGTCAGAGGCAGCCCAATCATAGTCAGCAATGAGGCCTTTGCCTTTCTTATTAAAGGTTTTCAGCTTTGCATACCTTTCTTTTAGGTTTTTGTATTTTTCATCTCTAGTCCTGTGAGTAAAGTTTTTCTTGGGAAAAGCTGAGGGTCTAGAGACTTTCTTTGACCTGCACTCGCTAGCAAAATGTCCTATCTTTTCACAGTTATAGCAAGTAGCAGTAGCCTTATCAACAGGGGTTGATGATCTTGGCTTGCCAGTAATAGCAATAGGTTTATTCTTCTTGAAATTACTCTTTCTAGCAAATCTCCTGAACTTATTAGACAGGAATGCCACAGTTTCATCATTATCTGAAACGTCAGAGTCTGATGATCTTTCAAAGTTAGTTTCCAACTCAGTGACAATGATAGTCGATCGCTGAGTGGAAGGTGACTCTGAGATTAAAGCAACATGGGTGCTTTTGGAATCTTTTACAAGATTCTTCTTAAGATGACTCGATTGCTCATTATTCAGCATCATGCCATATAAGGTAGAAAGGGTCATTGATTTTAGATCCTTTGACAGCTTGAGACACATAGAATAACTGTCCCAACTTTCAGGTAAACATTCTAAGAACTTTGTCAGTACTTCAAAGTTAGAATATTCCTTACCAACAGTTTTTAAATCTATAATTAAGCAGTTAAAACGTTGGTGTACTTCAGAGAGAGTTTCATTCTTATCACAAATGAAGCTTTCATACTGTCTTACCAGGTTGATCTTTCGAGAGTCTTGGACTTCAGAAGTACCTTCATACTGAACACAGATTGTGTCCCACATAGCTTTTGAGGTTTTCAGGTTCATGACGGAATGGTAGACTTCGTCAGGAAGAGCCATGGAGAGTATGGATCTGGCTTTGGTGTTGATAGACACTTTCTTCTTATCTTCATCAGTCCACATATGAATTTCCTTAGGAATCAACCTTTCTGGAATAGCAGGTCTATTCTCAGCGGCTGGAACTGCAGCATCAATTCTTACTGGAATATATGGGTCGTTTTCAAGATAGTAAGGCATAGTAGGGTCTACACCTTCTAAGAAGAGAATCATCCTATTTTTCCACAGATTAAAATTACCTCTGGAGAATCTAGGGGGTTTTGTGTAACACCCTAAAAATCAGGGCTAATTTAAACCTTAAGTTTAACAAGGTTTACTTATAGAATCATCCAACTTTCATATATAAGTAGAGAATTAACTATGAGGTTTAATACATACAATTCGAATTCTCCAAAACAACCTATTAATCCAATCTTGTTCACCATGAAAAGATTAAACGGGTTGTCTAAGTCATTCATCAAAACATCCTCATATCAGCTAACTTCTCTTCATAACATCAACAAGTTAAATACCCAAAAGCACCCGTCCCTCTTCCCTTTACTTTTCCTGAGCTAGTACCTGGTAAGAAAAGTTGATTTGAAACGATTAGGTTTACGCCTAGTGAGAACATCCAATTTTAAATTAAAACATTAACAGCATTGGAATCTTAGATAATCAGCACATATATTCAAACCTGCCTTATTACCATTCTTACCATACTCATACTTGTCTCATAATGACATAACCATACTCAATCCCACGAGTATAACTACCATTCATAAATTCGTATCACCATATCCAATAACCTACTACGAATCCTCACGGATTCTAGTTTATAAATCAATCTTACAGACTTACATTCAAACATCATACCTTCTCTTTGAAATGGAATACAGAAATAGCACTTATATATATACTTTGCCTATTTCAAATCCGTCAAACAACACTTACACTTCATCTAATTCACACTCCCACATCTCAATTATCAATAGCAACTCTCTTTGCCCTTTAACTCATTCAACCTGAATAGCAATTATACTATGCCTATTCAAACATTCAACCTGAATAGCAATCATACTATGCCTATTCAAACATTCAACCTGAATAGCAATCATACTATGCCTATTCCAACATTCCGTATGAATAACAATTCTACTTTGTCTATTCAATCATACACATGAATAACAATTCTACTTTGTCTATTCAATCATACACATGAATAACAATTCTACTTTGTCTATTCAATCAATCAATGTGAATAGCAATTGTACTTTGCCTATTCAATTTATACATCTGAATAACAATTCTACTTTGTCTATTCATCAATCAATGTGAATAGCAATTGTACTTTGCCTATTCAATCATTTCCAAGGATACACGGGAATAGCAATTATACCTCGCCTATTCCTCCTTTCAACAAGAATAGCAACTATACTTTGCATATTCTATTATTGTAATATGAATAGTAATTCTACTTTACCTATTCAATCATTTCAACGTGGATAGCAATTCTACTTTGCATATTCCATCTTTTCAACATGAATAGCAATTCTACTTTGCCTATTCATTACATTCCACTATAAACATGAATAGCAATTATACTTTGCCTATCCTACGTTATCCAATACAACTCATGTTTACGGATCCATTATACCTTATTAACGTATATACATAACAACAAATCATCCCACTCTCGTATCATATTCTTAATTCTAATAATATTAAATAACCTATCGTGTCCTCCTCCTCAATTGTTTCCCCTTCGGCAACTTGACACGGGGGTTCCGCTATTCACACAACTTACCGGATTCACACAACTTACCGGATACACACAACTTACCGGATACACACAAATTTTCCGAACAACATCCGGACACCAAAGAAATCCGGATACCATCCGGTATCTATTTCATCCGGAGACTACAAAATAAAAGAACTTACCGGATAACTTTGTCTTGTCCGGAAACCTTCAAACGGAGGTTTCCGGATACTGTTCTTTCATCCGGAAACTTACGACCTGCAGCCTATTTTTACAATCTAAATTCGTGTCTGTTCCATTCAGCTTGTTTCAACACATCCATTCAGTCCCAAAACATTTTATACACATGTCTTAACATTTAATTTGACAGAAAACAAGGTTTTAAGCAATTGGAATGAACTCACCTCAAAGGTCAAAACCCACTTTACTTTGCACAATCTGATTCCAGAAGAAAACATCACCTAAACAAATTCAGATTAAGTTATAGATACCCTCTTACTACTGGAAATCAAACTTACAAAAATCCTTTGTATACATACCAAGATTTTTAGCTTAAATCTCTTCTTTTCTCTTCTTTTCTTCTTCTTCTTTCTTTCTTCTTTCTCTCTTTCTCTCAACCGATTCAGCCAAGGGAAATCAGATATTTTCCAATACAAATCTATCTTATCTAATCCACTTTCTTCAAATGACCAATTACCCCCTTAAGTTCCAAACTTTCCAAAAATAGCAACAAGCTTTGGTTATTTGAATTTTAGCTCCAAAGAATTATATAATTGCATCATAATCCAAAATTTAAACCAAAAACAATTAGACCCCAATTCACATTAAAAATTACGGAAAATTCGAGATGTTACATTTTGCAAGAGAACCGTTATCAATATAGTTTGTGAGATTAAACATTTTTTACTTTTCCCAATTGGTTGGTAGCCATTTTAGGAAATAGCAAGGAAGAGAAATCTTAGTATAGATCAGATCTTGTTTATGAGATTAAACAAATCCACTCTGATACCACTTGTTGGTCCCGAAAGGCTATACAAGTTTGTAGAAGGGGGGGTTGAATACAAACACACGTTTTTACTTTTCTAAATTGTTTATTGATAAATCAAGACAATTTACAACTTGTTGCGGAACAAGAATAAGGATAAACCTAATCTTAACAAGTCTTGAGAAACACTAAGTTTCTTGCACTAGAAAGAGTTAAAGAAATTACGAATAATAACTTAACAATAAGAAATAAGAAGATGGTCCGAGCACACTTCAAAACTGAAGTAAGGATCTTCTTATATACTGCATGCATTTAATGCATGGCACTATGGCTTTACACGTGGTAGCAGCTGAGTGGTTGCATGTCATTGACCTTTGTAGACAACCTTAGTAGCCGCATGGTGCACAGTGTAGAATCAGAGTTGTTGTACGATTACAGACAAAAGGGATGTCCGTTCTGACAGTTTGTACAGAGACGTGCAAGGGAGGTAAGACAATAGTAACATGCAGGGAGACTTCATGATCAGCTTTCGTTGAGTCAGATCTTTATCAGCGAATGATAAAGTTCAGCGATTGCTGAAGTCTTCTACTTGATACTTCACGTTGATTGGACAGGTCTTGCTTCGCTGATATCCGCATCAGTTCATGAGTAGACTTGTCGCTTGTTCTTGAGCTTGATCTTCGACTTCAGCGTAGAACTTTGGTTGACGTGAAACATGTCTTCAGGGATCATAAGTAAACAACTAACTTATTAGTGATCATCTCATAGACTGAACAGGCTCAGAGCTATATGATGATGAACAGTGTTCGCTGAATATCTAATCTAAAGAGTGAGAGTTCCTATCAGCGGTACTGTAAAGTCTTAGTACTTATCAACGATAGTGAAACTCTGATACATATTGTTTACTTACAATTTTCACTAAGTGTTTACGAGAGGGTCATTATCAAATCACTGAGGGTTTGGATCAACACCTTCATTAAACTTGTTCAGAATCAGTGTGCGAACCTTCGTGAAAAGTTTCAGGTCAATTGGACTTCCTTTGGTTGGATTTTGGACTTAGAAAAAATTTATGTTCGAAGTTCATTGTAGTCGCACAGTGAAGATATTCAAATCTTCAAAGTTATCGCTCAATGAAGAGATTCATCTTCATCGCACAACGTTTGTGCGATCATATTTGTCCGTGTTCTTTGATCGCTCAAGTGGTGACCGAGAAGTACTGTTCGTCGCACAAGTCTTATGCGATTAGAGTTCCTCATCGCATAAGTGTTGACCAACAACCTCCCTTATCGCACGAGTGTTGAACGATAACTTGGCCTAATCGCACACGTATTGACCGATAACTTGAGTTAATCGCACAACGCTTGACTGAGAACTACTGTTCATTTGTCCTCATCACATACTCTTTATGCGAGAACTTTTCTGATTTTACTTTGTGTGTGGCTTTGCTTGATTTGTCTAAAGATCAACAACAAGTATTTTGTAAAGATGTCTAAGAATGAGATGTTGATGTCCCTTGGTTATGATACTAGACCTCCTGTTTTGTTCGAGGGTGAATATGAACAGTGGAAGGACAGATTTATAGATTTCATTGAAACACAATATAATGGAACAAACATAATGATATCTCTAAGGGAAGGTCCTATGCAAAGACTCCGATGGGTAGTTCATACTATTCAAGGTAGAGCCGAGTTTGAAGATTGGAAACCAATAGAAAATTATACGGCCGAGGAGACTTTGAGGTATGATGCTGATAGGAAGGCAAAATCGTATCTGATAATGGGTATTCCGAATGAGATATATAATAAGATTGACAGAAAAGATGATGTGGGACCAGTTAGAGAAGATGATGCAAGGTTCTCAAATAGGAAATCAAATGAAAATGAGTTTATGCATCAACAGATATGAGGAATTCAAAGCGAAGGAAGCTAAACTTTTGGCACAAACTTATGATCGGTTTGTTACTTTGCTGAATGAGCTGAGTAAAAACAAGATAAACAAGAATGTGATAGAAAACAATGTCAAGTTTCTAAGTGTTTTACAACCTGAATGGAAGAGTGTTAGTCGCCGAATGAAACATAATCCTAGGTTATCTACGATGCCGTTACACGAACTGTTTGAGACCTTACAACAAGATGAAGAAGAGGTTGAAGAAATCAAAGAGAAGAAGAATAGGAAAAAGAAGAAATCCATTCCTGATCCAGTTGCTTTAGTGGTGGATAAGAATGCTAGAGGCTATCTGAATGAGGTATCTGATAGTGGAGAAGCTGAGTACACATGAAATATTTCAGATGATGGTGCCGAGTTAGAGTAAGCGATGATTCTGTTAACTAGGCATTTTCAAAAGAAGTTTTATAGGAAACCAACGTCTAACAATCTGAGGTACTCTTCTGGGTTAAGGAATTATGATAGTAAGAACAGATTTGATGGTAAACAAAAATGATGAAAGAAAGTATGAGGAAAGGAAGATTGATGAGAGAAAGTTTGAGGAAAGAAATAGAGATGAAGGAAAGAAGAGGTTTGAAGAGAAAAAGCTTGTTGAAACTCCAAAATGCTATAACTGTGGCACGCCTGGTCACTTCGCGAAAGGTTATCGGCAGAAAGTGGCCCGTAATTCTGATTATTACAAGACCAAGCTGATGTTGGCAAAACAGAAAGAAGCGGGTAAAGCATTGTTGGTGGAGGATGAATACTGGTTGGATTTAACTGATGATGAAGCCGACAATGAAGAACAATCCAATATGTGCCTAGTTGAGGATGTTTCTGATGACGAGCGCAATTCTGACTGTGGTTCCGAGGTAAGCTCTAACTCTTCAAATTACTTTATGAACCAAATGAACACCATGAGGCTTGAACTCCAAGGTTTAAGAAACAAGCTAAAAACAACAAAAGAAGAAGATGTTATTCTAAATCAAACTCTTCTTGACATTAACCTCGAGAGGGCCAAAAACAATGATCGTATTAAATATGTCGAAGGTCAAAAAGAAAAGTTTGACGAGGATAAGCAAATCTTTGATTATCAATTGTCTGAAATGACTAAGAAAGTGAAAGAATTGGAAGACAAGAAAAGTGAGAGTGAAATTTCTTTAAAATATCTTAACACTCTAAATGCGGATTTTTCGGACAAAATAAAAGTTTTGCAAAAGAAGCTTTACATGAGAGGTCAATCTGATTAAACTATTCCTTTGAACAAACCTAGGGAAGTTAACTATTTTAACAAAAGTTGGGGTTGTTGATCCAAACCCTTCAGTGATTTGATGATGACCCTTAGAATCATTTAGTGAAAATTATAAGTAAACATTATGTATAAGTGTTTCACTATCAGCGAAATGATACTAAGTCTGTTCAGTATCGCTGAAAGGGAATCACTGCTCTTTATTCTTTCCTCAATTATAAATGTAGGTCAGTGACAACTGAGCCTGTTCAGTTTCACTGATGATCACTGATTGATTATTTGTAACTATTTATTTGTAATCCCTGAAGACAAGTTTCGCGACAAAAGCGTTCAACGCTGAATCGAAGACAAAGCTGATGAAAAAGTGACTAGTCTACTAATGATCTGATGCGGATATCAGTGAAACCAAGACAAGTACACAACACGCGATGTTTCAAGTAGAAGACTTCAGCAAGAGCTAACCTTCATTCAGGCCTCACTGAAGAAGTTCAACTCAGTGATCGCTGATCATGAAGGCTGCACTACAAGAAATGTTTGTCTTATCCCCTTGCACACTTTTGTACGATTTGTCAGAAGGACACGCCTTTGTCCAGAATCGTACAAACCACTCTGCCAACTACATTGTTCATTATGCGACCAAAAGCATGTTTGAAAATGTCAGAATCATGCAACCAACAAAGTGGTGACACGTGTAAAGTCCTCCTGACATGCATTAAATGCATATAGTATAAATAGGTGGAATGCCTTCATTTTGAAGTTGGCTATTCCTGAAACTACTTAGTGCCTTAAGAAAATTATCCTTAGTTTTTTTTAACTTCTTTCTTTCTTATTCTTAGTGTAAGAAATATGTGTGATTCTCATAGTTGGTTTAGATTAGGTCTTGTACTTAATCTTGTTTCGCAACAAGCTGTAAATTGTTTGATTTATTCAATAAAACAATTTAGAAAAATAAAAATCTTGTGTCTGTATTCAACCCCCCCCCCCCCCCCCCACACCTTCTACAAACTAATACTTGTATAACCCTTCGGGACCAATAGGGGTATTGGATATAAATATCCTAGATATTTAGCAAAGGCGAACGTGTATGTTCCAACTTTATATGATTTCAAGTTTTTAAATCTTGCTAATCATTACCCTGATTGTGCTTTACAATGGATGAATTCAGAGGAAATTGATGAACTTAAAAAGATCAAAAGAGAAAATACCACGAAAATGCAACTTTTGTTTTGTTATTCAAAAGAAAACATAAAGTATGAGAAGAATCCGAAAGATTCATTATCAAATGATTATTTTGACATATATTCCGTTAAACCAAAATGTGAACAACTGTTTGAAGACAAACGATATGTTCCACCTTTAATTTTGGAATGCAAAATAATGGAGCTTGAGGATACTATTCTTGAACAAAGGATATGGTTTGAAATGGAAAAGGACATTCTTTCAACTTTTTTCAAAAATAGTTTTAAGGAAGCTCTTATTGATCAAGAAATATCCTTTGATATTGAAAAAGAAGTTCTTTCAACTATTTTCTCTTGTACCAAAGTTGAAGTTGATACCAAACATGTGGAAACACCTTAATCAACTGATTCAGATGCGTCTTCATGCAAGGCATTTGTGGGAGATTTCCATTTTGAAAATATATCTGAAAGAGATTTTGATGTTCATTATTTTGACTTTGATGAAGAATTTGAATCTTATGAAGCCGATTTTGAATCATATGAATTTGATGTAGATGAAGATTTTAAAGTCAATTTTGAAAATGAATTTGTTTCTAAGGAGAAACCAAAACCTGAGGTTTGTGAAAAAGGAAAAGCTTGCGAATTTGATTTCTCTGAAAAGCTTTCGGATCATACTGACTTTGTTTTAAACGATGAAGAACCTCCTAGTATTTTCTGTGAAGGTGAGTGTTACAATACAAAGAATAATAATTCTACGTTTGAAAATCCATCACAGAAAAGACGAAGGAGTAGAAAGTCAAAGAAGAAAAATCCTCACAATTCTAAATCGTCCGATTCTAAATTTTCTGGTTTTTCAGATAATTTTGTGAAAAAGAAAGGAGTGAAGCAAGAATGGAGGGTAAAGCAAAAGTCATCTTCACCGAACAAACAGTTTGAGAAAATAGTTCTTTTCCGTATGTTTCAAAACCGGTTGCAAATAACAAACCAAAACTTGTAACTTCTTACAAGAAGTATTCAAATAAGCAATTGTTTGGTTTTGCAAATGTTGAATGGTTTTTCTCTGCTTGTGGTCGAAGTGATTTTTTTTGCTAAACCTAGTTCATGTTGTTGGTTTAATTCTTATTATATTCTTGCTTCAAGTTTTAGAAAGGATTTTTCAAAGAAAAGGAGACGACCAATTTCCAAAAAGGTGTCTGGCACAACTAACCACAAAGGACCCATCTTCAAATGGGTACATAAAACTGTTTGATCTGGTTGCTTGCAGACCAATAATTTATGGTACTTAGACTCAGGGTGTTCGAAACACATGACCGGCTGGAAAGAAATCTTGTCGATTTATAAAGAGAAAAACGGTGGTCGATTCAGATTTGGAAACAATCAGTTCTCGTCTATTCTTGGATATGGTGACATTGTGCAAGACAATCTAACAATCAAGAAAGTAAGTTATGTAGAAGGTCTTGGACACAATCTTATCAGTATCGGACAGTTTTGTGATAAAGACCTGGAAGTAAATTTCAAGGCGAAACGATGTTGTGTCAGAACTGAAGGAGGTAAAGAACTCTTGTTCGGCACAAGGAAATCCAATCTTTATACAGTTAATTTGTCGGCGGTTAAACTTGAAGGAGATGTGTGTCTTCTATCGAAAGCTTCTGTTCAACAAAGTTGGCTGTGGCACCGGAGATTATCTCACTTATATTTCAGGTATATGTAGAAATTAGTAAAGGGTGAGTTACTCTGTGGTCTTCCATTGTTGAAGTTTGGTGCGGATAATTTGTGTGATGCGTGTGAGAAAGGGAAAATGAAAAGAGTTCCTCATAAGCCGAAGCCTGAACCAACTACAAAACGTGTCTTGGAGTTGATACATGTTGACTTATGCGGACCAATGAAGACTCAAAGTATTAATGGTAAGAAATATGTCATGGTGGTTGTTGATGATTATTCTATATATACATGGGTAAAGTTTCTTCGCTCAAAGGACGAAACTTCTGACTATCTAATCAACATCGTCAAGTCAGCACAAAACAACATGCAGATGTCTGTCAAGATTGTTCGTTCAGACAACGACACGGAGTTTAAAAACAGTGTCTTGGAATTTTTTTACAAATCAAACGGGATTACTCAACAATTCTCTGCTGCCAGAACACCTGAACAAAATGGCGTAGTTGAACGGCGCAACAGAACCTTAGTGGAATTGGCGCGTACTATGCTGACATATTCTAATCTACCTTTATTCTTATGGGCTGAAGCTGTGGCAACTGCATGTTATACTCAAAATCGTTCGATCATTCATCGAAAATTTGGAAAGACTCCCTATGAGATCATGAATAACAAGAAACCTACCATAAAACATCTTCATGTTTTTGGGTGTAAGTGTTTCGTGTTAAAAGACAAGCAAAATCTCAACAACTTTAGTCTGAAAGCTGAAGATGGTACTTTCGTTGGATATTCTTTCTCTGCCGCATTTACGGAATCTATTTGAAGCAATCGAAGACGATCGTTGAGAGTGTTAATGTAAAATTCGATAAATCTGAAGAATTGCCTTCTGATCATAACAATTCAGAACCCGTACTTACTGGCGTATTAGCTTCTGGACACATCAGTTCAGAACATGTTCAAAACAAAAATCAGGAACAACCTTCTACTTCCAAATCTCATTTATCTGATCTTGATACTTTATTTGAAGAATTTTATGATGAGTATTATGGTACTTACAATCATTCTTCTAATGTTCTTAACAGGAAGAAACCCGCATCTACAACATATTTCTCTGCCATTGATATTACAGAAACAGATGCGACTCAAACTACTACTGTTGATGTTTCTACTCCTGTTTCGAATAATACTTTACCAAAGAACACTGTTACACAAGACTCTATTCCTACATCTGTGGATGTTCCAACACAAATATATGTATCTTCAGTTAATGCTACAACATAACCTCAGCAACCATTAGAACCTTCTGGAGAACCAATTCGTTCAAATGACAATCCTTCAGAAACTCCAAATGCTGAAGTTCCTGTACCATTGGTTGATGAAAAAGTACATGCTGACCTTGAAAATGTTCTGTCATCTTATGTTCCACACCCACACTCGACTAAATGGAAGAAAGCTCATCCTATTAATCAAATAATAGGCGATCCTTCTTCGTTAGTCTAAACGAGATTAGCTTTCAAAGCTACAATGAATGAGTGTTTATTTGCGATTTTCTTGAGCAAAATTGAACCGTTAACCGTATCTGAAGCTTTGGAAGATCCAGATTGGGTGTTGGCTATGCAAGATGAGTTAAATCAGTTTGAAGCTTTAAAAGTTTGGCGGTTAGTGCCTCGACCCAAGGATAAAAGTATCATAGGTACAAAGTGAGTCTTCAAGAATAAAAAGGATGAAGATGGAATAATCGTGCGAAACAAAGCTACACTCGTAGCAATGGGATACCGTTAGCAAGAGGACATTGAGTACGATGAAAAATATGCTCCATTCGCGAGAATCAAATCCATTCGGATATTCTTAGTTCACGGTCTACCAAATGGACGTGAAAACAACTTTTTTGAATGGTGTTCTCAAGGAAGAGGTATATGTTTCTCAGCCTGAAAGTTTTGTAGACAAGGATCATCCGAATCACGTATACATTCTTGACAAAGCCTTATATGATTTAAAACAAGCTCCTCGAGTGTGGCACGAAGTTTTATCCACCTTTCTACTTGAGTCTAGGTTCGATAAAGGTAAGATCGACACGACATTATTCATAAAGCGCGAACAAGGTGACATTATTATTGTGTAAATTTATGTAGATGACATTATTTTTGGTGTGACTAATCATGTATTGTGTACATGGTTCTCTAACCTCATGGTGACCAGGTTTCAAATGAGCATGATGGGAGAGATTAACTTCTTTCTCGGATTGCAAGTGAAGGAGTTTCAACGGGGATCTTCATAAATCAATCAAAATATGTATTCGATATCTTGAAGAAATTCAAGATGGACAATAGTACATCTATTGGAACCCCGATGGCACCAGGGTCTAAGATCGGTCCAGATCCTGATGGTAAGAAAGTAGATCTTCGGACTTACAGAGGTATGATCGGTTCACTTATGTACTTAACTTCTAGTCGTCCGGATATCATGTTTGCTACATGTCTTTGCGCGAGATTTCAGGAAAATCCAAAAGAGTCACATCTTGGAGCGGTTAAACGCATCTTTTGATACTTAAAGGGAACACCCAACCTTGGTTTGTGGTATCCAAAGGGAGCGGGCTATGAACTAACTGCTTATTCTGATGTTGATCATAGAGGGAGCCTTCTGGATAGGAAAAGCACAACCGGTCACGTACAATTCTTGGGAGACAAGTTAGTGAGTTGGGCGTCTAAGAAACAAAACTGTGTGTCAACGTCTACCGCAGAAGCTGAGTACGTTGCGGTCGCGAGCTGTTGTTCACAAGTCTTATGGATGAAGACTCAACTGATGGACTTTGGCTGTAAGTATGACAAAATCCCAATTTATTGTGACAGTAAACCTGCTATTGTCATTTCTGTGAATCCTATCCAGCATACTAAGACAAAGCACATCGATATTCGTTATCACTTCATTAAGGACCATGTGGAAAAAGGTACTATTGAATTTTACTTTGTTTCTACATAATTTCAACTTGCTTATTTATTCACGAAAGCTTTGGATGAAAAACGTTTCAAATTTTTAATCTCAAAGCTTGGCATGTTGAACATGAAGGTTTGAATATTCATAGTATTCATTCAATCAGTTGAAAATTTCTATTTTTCATTCAAGTTTTTTATCTTGATTGCAAAATATTAATTTTTATCTTATTGAATCTTTATTATGATCATTCAAAAGTTTATGTTTTCTGTAGTATACAAAGTTTGTTTCAATTTTTTTTACTTTTGTTTGTCAATTTCTACTTCTTAGTTTCTTCATGGTTCCTGTGAAAAATAATGTATGTGCTTGTGTTAAGGGAGAGAAAGTGAAGAGATACTGATCATTGGTAAAGGGGGGGCATGATATTTCACACAAATATGTGTTGTACATATCATATCTGAGTCTGTGTGCAGTTGATTCTACATGTCATTGAAGATGAGAGTAAGTATTCTGATTTGCATTTTTGTGCAAACCCTTTATGATGTAAACATATTTTTGAAAAATTATATGCATCATTTTAGGGGGAGCAAAATGATTTTTAAATCTTATCTGAAAGATACTAGTTAAAAGTTGGACATCTTTTAACATGGAAAATGAATTTTTGAAAAAGTTTGAAAAAGTTGAAAATTTTGATTTTTCAGAAAATGTCTAAGTATAAGAGGTTGTCGCTCAAAACTTAGGCGATAACATTTTCTCATCGCATAAGCCTTGACCGAGAACTTTTCATCGCAAAAGTGTCATGCGATCAGATTTCTCATAGCACAAGTGGTGTGCGATCAAATGATGTGAGCAGTGCTCATCGCACAAGGGTTGTTCGAGAACAATGATAGCCTTCATCGCATAAGGTTCATGCGATGAAGATGAAATGTTTGCCCATCTTTCAGGCGATAAGTTGACACGTGGAAGGTCAAACGTTTGGACCAATCCATTCATGCCACGTGTCACTTAAACCTAAGTTCTATATATAGTGCGGTTTTTGAATCACTTTTCTTTTTTCGATAATCCTTTAAACCCTTTGTTCTCTCAAAACGTTTCGTGCAAAAATTGTGATTTGTTGATGTATTCTTGTTCGATTTTTAGGGTTTTATAGTCGATTTTTTCGAAACTGTTCGTATTCCTATTCGATTCATGCTCAATGTGTTAGTTTTATGATGAAAATATGATAAGATAGGCTTCTTTATAGTAAATCGACACTAGGGTACTTGTTTGTTTGAACCTTTATTTGATTCTTAGAAATTTGGGTTTGAATGTTAAAGTTAGATTCAAACGTTCATTGTTGTCGCACAATACTTGTACTCAAGTATTCATGTTTATCGCTCAAAACTAACATTCATCCTGATCGCATAAGCTTTGTGCGATTACTTTCTTCATCGCATAAGCTTTGTGCGATTACTATCTTTATGCGATCACTTGGTGTGTTGTGCGATAACTCCCAGACTTAGGAACTCTTTTAGATTTTTCTGAAAAGTGGTTACTTGACAGTTTCACTCCAGATCATTAACCCATTCCAGAACAGTTTCAATGGCACACTTACAGGAACATGGTGATGGAAACTCTTAAGACAAAAACACCGTTATTCCTTCACATAGATCATCTCGTCCTTCTGTCAATGCCAGAAATCAGGATGATGAGTTGATCCTACCTAATGAATGTCTGAAGATTTCCCACAACAACTTCATGTTTGATATGGCTGTTCGGATGGATTACCAGATTGTGGTAGAGATACTTAAGGGTCATCCTCTCCGTACTGCTTTGGAGAAAATTGAGCTAGTGCCGTTGATTTATCAGCAACAGAGTTGGAGGCCACTGACATTTGTTCCGGTTAGTGATACAAACCAATATTTTACAATGAAGATCGATCATTTTGATTCCATGCTAACACTGAAGAGGTTAAGGACTGTTCTGGAACTGCCCCGTTCAAATGATTTTGAGGATCTTATTTCTGAAGAGGACTTGTGCCGAGATATCATGGCACTGTGATACAAAGACATTGTGGATGGAGATCTTGTCAGATCTTCAAGTTTCAAAAGGAAGTACACACCTCCTGTATGGTACACTTTATTTAGCATAATCAACCGATGCATGACTTCTAAACACACCAGGTTGGATAGATGCAATATTTTAGTCTTGAGGATGTTCCATGCTATTGCATACGACCGAAAGATAGACTTTGCCGTATTGATTTGGAATGAACTCATTGAGGTAGTGACAGATGAAGCTCAGCCGACAAAAGCTCGAAAGTTTGTTCCTTTTCAACGTTTTCTTCAAATCATTATCCGGAGTATCATGAACTCAAACCAGAATATTCCAAGAAGAGATAGTGCAGTTCAAGGACCAGAACAATTGATGCACTAAATCAGAATTCCGCACACCATTAACTTTGACAACATCAAAGTTATTCCAGAATCTGTACTTGCTTACACTGACCAGGAGTCACCAATTCTGAGTGAGTATAGAGAATAAAATACACTTATGGTCCGGCCAGAACCGGAGGGACCTACCCAAAGTGCAAACCAATTAGGTAAGCGGAGTGAGGGTATAGAAATAGGTGAGCAGGTTCAGGATACTGGGGTACGTGAACAGTTGGAGTTGAGAGAAAATATTGTTGTGAGGTGTGAAGGAGTTGGGGGTGCTCCTGGTCAAGCGTCCGAGGCATAAGAAGAAGAAAGTCTCGGTACATCTGATTCTGAAAAAGATGATGATGGAATCTTTATGGATATTGATGATCCTGCAAACGTGTTTTCTACTTCAAGCTCAGAAACGGAAGCCAATCATGAAGCTGAAGGTATTGAAAGTTCTGATAGTGATGATGATGATGATAACCAAGATGATGGTTTTGAGGTACTTGTTAATACTTATGTGGATCTAAATTCTGAGAACGCAAATTCTCGAGGAGATACAAGGCAGGTTGAGGGAGTATTAGTTGAAACAGAAAATGCAGTGAGCTTGAGTGAGATGGAAAGAACAAAACATGGTGAGCGTGAGACAGGATCTGCAAAAAAAACAAATAAAGATCCTTCCCAAACCGTGTCCTACCGAGTAGCCACATCTACTGTCAACGTGCGTACGTCGCTGTTAGACATTAAAAAAGACATAGTGGACCCAGCTATGCAATGCACAGACCCACTAAGCCACTCATTGACTTCTCAACAAGTTAATGTTTCACTTCTTCACGGGGATCAAGCACAATATCTATCGGCAACACAATCGGTGTTTGTTGGTATTGAAACAGATAGGCCTCTGCCTAGGCCATCGACTTCGTTTGAGCGCACATTGAGTCTAGAGCCTTTTGAAACAACTTCATTTCCTAGTACACAATCGCCAGTCACTCAACCGTTGGTGACACAAAATATTGGACTTTGTGCTCCAATCGGAACACCCCGAGTGTTGTCGCCATTCGTTGGTGCTACACGAGGACCGGTGGAAGTCCTGTCAACTTTAACACCATGCCAGCATTGAACACAGGCCATGCAGTTACTTCAACTATCTTGTCAACCAGTAACCTATGTGGTCTGGGTGTTAGTCCCGTACATGCACAACATATACGATCTTTGATGGGACCCCCTCCACATTATGTGACGGTGAAATTGTTGGAACTGGCTCTTGGAACTCTGAATAATTTCTACAAGAATCAAACGGAGGAAATGAGAAAGATTGTACATAAATTGTTTGAGGAAGTGAGCCGAGCTGTGAAAGGTAAATCTGTGGTTGAAACATCTGTATTTGAAACCAATCCTCAACCTAACCCAAAATCCAAATCCTCACAACCAGCTACTCAACCTGAGCAAACCATTCCTGTACATGAATTGAAATCAAGATTACTTGCTCAGTTGCTAGCTCAAGGTGATCATAATGACGCGGAATAAGTCGAGCTAGTTGGATTGTTAAGGAGACAGACTGAGCTTCAAACCCAATTACCCACCAGATCTGATATCCAAACCCTACAACAATATATACATGACATGACCCAAGCCATAACCTCTGGTTTCAAATCCTTATCTGAAAGAATTACTGTTCTTGAGCAAACTTGTAGCTCACAAGCCCAAAGTTCAAAGCATAGACATAATGACCACGATTTTGATCATGATCATCATGAGGGGGAGATAAGTGAGAGGCAAAGAGTTGGTGAAGCTAGTGGTTCTAGAGTTCATGTTGAAAGTTGTTAGAACATTTTATGTTAGAAAGTTTTGTAAAGCAAAGGCTTTGGGCCTAATGGGCTTACATGTCTAAATGGGATTGGGCTTAAGTGTTGTAACAAGGGAGGGGGAGTATAAATAGGACTTGTTATGTAGTTTTGTAAAAAACACTTTCATAATTCAAGATGTAACTCTCAAAGAATCTTGTGTTCTCTCTAGATTAGATTTACTTTTCAATAAAGAATTAGTTCTCTCCTACCTCATCTTGTTACTTGATCTTGAATTGTTGTAGATCATGGGCCTCACATTTGGTATCAGAACCAAATCGACGAGATCGGATCTCGACAATTCAAGTGAATTTGAGCCCAATCTATTGGCCTTATTTGAAAGTTCTCGGACACTGTTTCAATGAGTTTTTCAAATTTTCTGAGTTTTGGACATTTTGGATTGGAATTCAAGATCATTGTATTCGATTTCTACTCCTGAACATCTTTGTTTCAGGATCTATTACCTAATTCTGCTCAGATTTCGAGAATTTAGTGATTCTTAAACTTTTTGTTCATAAAATCTGATATTTTTGGACAAATCAAATGTTAGAATTAACTAAGAAACTATGTGAAATTGAAATTCGAATTTGTCTGTTCTAGAATCATCGAATTTGGCTAAGAATTGAGAAAGTTATAGCAGAAATTGTGATTTTGGTAAAGTTTTCGGATGATTCTTGAGGTTTTTGGATCATTCATATACTTTTCAGATCACTCATAAAGTTCTCGGATCACTCATCTGGTTTTCGGATCCTTCATCTTGTGGTTTTCGACTTGTGTGGAAATTAACAAGTGTGAAATTCGGATTGTGTTTGATCCGAAAAGTGTAGAACTCGGGTCAGTTTAAACCGAAAAGCTCAGAATCCGGATCACCTTTGTTCCGAAAAGTTACAAGATTTATTTTGTGTTTGAACCGAAATGCCAGGAATTCGGATCCATTTTGATAAGAAAAGTGAAGTACTCGAATCACGTTTGTACCGAAAAGGTTTAGTTTTCGGATCTTCTTTTTCCGAGAAGTTGGGGAATTCGGATCAGTGTATACCGAGAAGTACAGATTTCGGATCAGCTTGTTCCGAAAAGCTAAGATTTCGGATCTTTTTGTTCCGAAAAATAAAGAACTCGGTTCAGCTTGTACCGAGAAGTTGAGATTCGGATCACGTGAAGTCCGAGAAGTGTCAGAACTCGCATACCTTTGATCCGAGAAGTATAGTTCTCGGATTGTGCTTATACCGAGAAGTTCTGTTTTCGGATCCTTCTCTATCCGAGAAGTTCAGAATTCGGATTATGCTTGTTCCGAAAAGTTGGGGTTTTCGGATTCAGCTTAATCCGAAAAGTTTTTGTTTTCCGATCCAAGTCTTCTGAAAAGTTTGTTACTCGCGTGGCATCACTCCTACATTTAGTTTGTCACACATATCTATCTCAACGACATTGTTTTGTAATCAATTCCTCGAAAACCCTACAATGTAGTGCGTGCTTTTTACTGTTCCCTCTTCGAGCAAATTTGGACCAAGTTCTTAAGCCGAATTCCTACTCAACTCGTGGTCTAACGACGGATTCTTTGTTTTAAACTGAGAATGCATTTGGCGTGTCACTCAAAACTCACTCGTTATCATTCTTGTGGGCTTATCAGAACGAGCTCGGGTTTCTACATGTTAAAGATGATTTTCGTGCACTCAGTCGGGGTTATGGAGTACATTGAATCTGATTTTTCAAGGTTGAAAATATGATGAATAAGAGCTATTTTCAAGGGGGAGCCGAGCCTACATTTGAAGAAATGCACCGCTAAAGTTTTTCAAGAAAATCAAGGGGGAGAGGAGCTAAAGATTTAAAGATGATTTTGCTTTCCAAAACTTTAGGGGGAGAATGTTAGAACATTTTATGTTAGAAAGTTTTGTAAAACAAAGGCTTTGGGCCTAATGGGCTTACATGTCTAAATGGGCTTGGGCTTAAGTGTTGTAACAAGGGAGAGGGAGTATAAATAGGACTTGTTATGTAGTTTTGTAAAAACACTTTCATAATTCAAGATGTAGCTCTCAAACAATCTTGTGTTCTCTCTAGATTAGATTTACTTTTCAATAAAGAATTAGTTCTCTCCTACCTCATCTTGTTACTTGATCTTGAATTGTTGTAGATCATGGGCCTCACAAAAGTGCCGATATTGATATAGGGTTGAACACTGAAGGTGTTGCACAAGCTGGGGTAATGTGCAAAATGTTATTGATGATATCATTCCTATGGTTGAAAGCCTGAAGGAAGTGATAAAAGAACGGAGGAAGAGATTCTTGCTAATAGTATGATTCAGGCTATCATCTATGTGAATTCTGAAGATGAACTAGAGAAAACTGTGGTCGGAAATAAAGAAGAAATGGATGATGTCTTTGATGCAGTAAATGTTCAATCAGTTGATACAGATTCTGATGATGAAACACCTAAAAGAGATGATCCAGTCATCGGTATTCCAAATATTCCTGATCTTCCAGAAGGGAAAATAAAAGATCCAGTTTCCGAGGATGAGTTTCGTATGTTCCAACAACTTATTGATAGAGAGCCAAATCTTGAAAGGAGGTGGCACAGAATCAGAATTATGACTCAATTCCAAGAAGACATTCAGAGAGATTTGTTCGTGAAGAATGTTCAACCGATAGACATGATCAAACTGTATTCTATTGAGAAGCTTCCATCCCTACACCAGGTGGAATATCTACACATAATGAAGAACAAGTATCAGGATATGAATTGGGTGAAAACGGATAATGAGATTGTAAAGATCGTGAAGATAGACTCTCAAAAGTTGTTGAACGTTTGGTACCCAAAGGTCACATTTTACAGAACTGATGGTAAAGAGTGGCCATTCACGGAGGCAGACTTCAAACTTCTTACTAATAAAGACTTTTTCAAACTATATGACATCCTATCTAGAACTCCGAACAAAGACAAGACTTGGTCTAAGGCATATCAGTCGGTAAAGCGGTTTATGAAGAATCTGGTGAAGTTCTCATACTTGACTGATTTTTTCAAATGGCATTGGAGGCCGGACATATCAGAGTCAACATTATGAAACCCAACCGGAGACTTTCTGATGCTCAAGGTATTCATGTGTACAAGATTCTTGAAAAACCTAAGTTTGGGATTGTGTACTTCAATGCGGAGAAGAAGAAGAAGTTTCTACGTTTCATTGAAGCCAACAAATACAGTGATGGTATTTTCAAGTTGCTGAAAATTCAACTGAACAGAAAGCTTAGATTGGACGAACAAAAACATGTGCCTTTAACGCCCAAAGAGAAGCTGTTGATCAACAAAGCACTGGAAGCAATTAACAACAGATTGGAATACCAAAATGCTCTGAGGAGGTTTGAGATTATCTTTGGCATTCGGAAGAAGTATATCCCTCCAGAGCAGTTTGAATAGTTTTTATTTTTAACTTTGGATACAAATGGGGAGACTGTTAGTGCTATTTTTAGTAGTTGTATCCAAGTTGATGGACCATTCTTGTAATATTAGTTCCTAGGTATAAATAGCCTAGAACTTCTCATTTTGTGTTTAAGCATTCCTAAGCATTTCAAGAAACTCTCTCTGTACTTGTAACCTTTGTGACATATTCAATATAGAGATGAGTTGTGCTATTTGATCTAGATTCTTTACATACTTATTTCTGGGATCACAAGTACCGTAAATCGTTTGGTGTCCTTTGCAAGATCGACATATTTTTTGTTAGTAACCGAAAGGTGGGGTTCGCGGTATCTTTTGTTAATGCTTATAGTAATCTTTCATTCAGCAACCTCGTTTGGGTTTTGGTCAATTGCATAAAGGATGCGTAGAACCCTTTAGACACCGTGCTGATAACCTTGGTTTTTTCGGAATGCTCGACGAATAAAACTCGCGTATGGAGTTCTGTAGTGGTTCGAATTTTGGTAAAATGGCTAGGTGTTAACTTTTGGATTTCGAGGCCAAGAACAGTTAGAGTATGTGAAGTGTTATAGACCAATCTTCAAAGATAATGGTATCGCTTGTAGTAGTTTTAAGAAGTTCGGATTGTGATAAGTGGCTTTAGTTGAACGACTTTACTTGAATGGTGAAAGAATCTGTCGATTGGTTGATTGGTAATTAAACGTATTCATAGAGCCGTATAATCGATGGATCAAGGACGATCGTATATTTTGGAGTCCGATAGTATTCGTTAGAGTTAGATGTCAGTTCGATAGTGGAAACGACTGAACTTGGGAATTTATTGTTATTTCAGTGGTGATCGTACTTTGGGATGGTTGGAGAAAGAGTTTATAAGAGTATAGATCTGGACTGATTGGTAATCGGAATCTGCCTGAATTCTGGAAGGTATCGATCTTTGAAGATAAACATGAAAAATAGCATTTTGCAATAAATCCTAGATTTTATAGTCTTGTTGGATGGAGAATTCAAATACGAGTCCAACGGTCATTTTCGGAGCGAAACGGAGCTAAAACGAAGAAGTTATGACCAAAACAGTTTCGGTACCTCCTGAGCTACTATGACCAGCGACAATGACCAGTGTCAAAGTCGATGTTATTGTCGCATGCAGGTAGCTGGGTGCTGTCAAATACAAATTTTCAGGCTTTTCTCTCATTTCTCACCTCCCAATCAACCCCTTTCTCTACCAAACTATCTCCCACCCTCTCATATGAACCCTAAGTGATTTTAGGGCATTTCCTTGGGGTGTCATAGTGTTCTTTCATCATCAAACTAAGAAGTGGATGCTAGGATCAAGAGTTCATCTTCTCCATCTCCATCTTCAAGCTTCATCTCCATTTTCTTGGGATTCTAGAGTTTTGAGGTTTTACTCAAGATCCATGGGGTAAGTTCATCCTCTTCTTTTCTAAATCCTTGTTTGAGTCATAAATACTCCATTTATGACTTCCTAGTGTTTCATTTGTTCAATCTTCGGTTTGGATGATTTTGGGAAAGTTAGGTCAAAATTAGGGTTTTGGTATAAATAGAGATTTTGATGCAAAATGTTTGGGGAACGATTCTAAATGGTTGCATATGGATATTTATGGTTGGAAACTTGTGGATCTAGGTTTTTTTGGAAGGTTTGGCTTGAAGATTTAAGTTTCTTCAAAGGAGCTTAAATTGGAGAAAAAATCTAGATTTAGCCTAAATCTAGCAAGGTAGTTCAAGTTGATTTGTGAAAACGTTGTACATGCCAAAATGTTTATTTTAAAGTGTTTTACATGAAATTATTTATTGTTGAGTTATTTGAGTGATTTTGATTACTTGGGGTATTTGATTTTATAAATCTCACAAAACACCCACCTTTGAGATTCTTGTATAACTTGACAAAATGAGTATTAAGTGAAGTGTTTTGACAATTAATGCATAATTGAAGACTAGTGGTGTACCCGCACGATGCAGCGCGGGTGAATCACAATTCTGAAACATTAATTTACTTGTAAATCATGTTTCTCTATCACTTTCAATTTTATTTCATTAGTTTGCATGTTTAATTTGAAAGCCAACTAATTTTTATGATAATTGTAAGCAAAAATAGATTACGGATAACATTTGTACTCGAAACAATAACATATAAGAATTTTAACGATAATAAATTGATTAAGGGTCTCCCACTTTTAGATTTTGAAACAACAACAAATAAGATTAATACATAAAAGACACCAAAGATGGATATGCTAGTTGATAAACACGATATATCATTGTATTTGGAAGAGTGATGTAGGCAAGTATCACGTGGAAAAATTGTGGTTTGAGAGTTTTAGTTTGATATGGGTTCATGATTTTGTTTCACCTATTTTGGCGAGACAAAAAGTTATGCCTTGTCCCGCATATCAAACACACCCTTAGAAGCAGTAGTTTTATGTTGATCCAAACCCTCAGTGATTTGATAATGACCCTCTCTTATATACTTAGTGAAAATTGTAAGTAAACAATATGTATCAGAGTTTCACTATCGCTGATAAGTACTAAGATCTTCCAGTACCGCTGATAGGAACTCTCGCTCTTTTAAATTAAACATTCAGCGAACACTGTTCACCATTAATGTGCTGAGTCTGTTCAGTCATTATGATGATCGCTGATAAGTTAGTTGTTTACTTATGATCCCTGAAGACAACTTTCACGTCAACATAGGTTCTACGCTGAAGTCGAAGATCAAGCTCAAGAACCAGCGACAAGTCTCCTAATGAACTGATGCGGATCAGCGAAGACTCAGATTTGTCCACTCAACGTGAAGTATCAAGTACAAGACTTCAGCTATCGCTGAACTTTATCATCTGCTGAATAGTAAATGATAATCGCTGAATCAACGAAAGCTGATCATGAAGTCCTCCGTACAAAGTACTTTTGTCTTAACCACCCTTGCACGACTCCGTACGAATTGTCATAAAAGAACCTCCGAATATCTGAAATCGTACAACCACTTTGATACTACACTATTCATCCATACGGCTACTAAGGTTGTCAACCAAGGTCAATGACATGCAACCAACCAGCTGATGACACGTGTAAAGTATATACTGACTTGAATTAAATGCATGCAGTATATAAAGAGATGAACTCACTTCATTTGAAGTAACTTGCTAACTCTGGACAAGTTCATATCTCTTATCTCAAGATAGGTTATTATTAGTAATTTCCTTATCTCTATTAGTGCAAGAAACCTTAGTGTTCCAACTTGTTTAGATTTAGGTTTATCCTTAATCTTGTCTCCGCAACAAGCTCTAAATTGTTAATGATTTATCAATAAACAATTTAGAAAAGTAAAATCTGTGTGTTTGTATTCAACCCCCCCCCCCCCCCTTCTACAAACTTGTATAGTCCTTTGGGACCAACAAGTGGTATCAGAGCAGATTTGTTTAATCTCATAAACAAGATCTAATCTAAGATATTTCTCTTCCTTACTATTATCTGAAAATGGCCACCAACTCAAACACACATTATATAGACAATGGTTCTCTTGCAAAACCCCCTAGATTTTCCAGAGATAACTTCAACTTATGGAAAAATAGGATGATACTCTTCTTAGAAGGTGTAGACCCTACTATACCTTACTATCTTGAGAACGGCCCACACATCCCTGTAACAATTGATCCTTTTGTTCCAGCCACTGCAAATAGACCTGCTATTCCAGAAAGGCTGATTCCTAAAGAAATCCATCAGTAGACCGACGAAGATAAGAAGAAAGTGGCTATAGATACAAAAGCCAGATCCATACTATCCATGGCCCTTCCTGACGAAGTCTACCATTCCGTCATGAACCTGAAATCATCAAAAGCCATGTGGGACACAATATGTGTTCAGTATGAAGGAACGTCTGAAGTCCAGGACTCAAGAAAGATCAACCTGGTAAGACAATACGAAAGCTTCATTTCTGGTAAGAATGAAACTCTCTCTGAAGTTCACCAACGTTTTAATTGCTTAATTATAGATCTGAAAATTGTTGGTAAGGAATATTCTAACTTTGAAGTGCTGACAAAGTTTCTAGAATGTTTACCTGAAAGCTGGGAAAATTATTCCATGTGTCTCAAGCTGTCAAAGGATCTTAGATCAATGACCCTTGCTACCTTATATGGTACATTGCTGAATCATGAGCAATCTAGCCATCTTAAGAAGAATCTTGTAAAAGATTCCAAAAGCACCCCTGTTGCTTTAATCTCAGGGGAACCTTCTACTCAACGACCCTCGGTCACTATCACTGAGTTAGAGAGTAACTCTGAAAGTTCATCAGATTCTGATTTTTCAGATGATGAATCCTTGGCTCTCCTAACTAAAAAGTTCAGGAGATTCGCCAAGAAGAAAATGTTTAGAAAGAACAAACCTCTTTCCATAACTGACAAGCCTAAATCATCAGCTTTTGTTGATAAGGCTACTGCTACTTGTTTCAACTGCGAAAAGACAGGTCATTTCGCTAATGAGTGCAGGTCAAAGAAAATCATGAGACCTTTAGCTTTCTCAAAGAAAAACTTTGTTCCAAGGAATAAAGATGACAAATACTCAAAGCTGAAGGAGAAGTATGCAAAGCTGAAAAGCTTTAAGAAGAAAGGAAAAGGCCTGATGGTTGACTATGATTGGGCTGCTTCTGATGAAGAAGCATGATCATCTGACTCTGAAGATGATGAAGCAAATCAATGTCTCTGAAGTCCGTGGAAACAAAGCTGACCGGTCTCACCACCACACTCTCCAACAACTCTACAGCTGTAACA
Source organism: Saussurea involucrata (assembly GCA_033807775.1). NCBI lineage: Eukaryota > Viridiplantae > Streptophyta > Magnoliopsida > Asterales > Asteraceae > Saussurea > Saussurea involucrata. The sequence continues at coordinate 47,423,463 of CM066317.1, read as the reverse complement.
AACGCTGGAGAGAATTTGACAAAGCTGACTACGGTGGTAGAGAAGAAAGCTTCCACAGATGACTTGAAGAAAGTTGACAAGACTCTCAGCGACTTTGCTAAGGTGCTCGCTGATATCTACACAGACTACACCTCACTCAAACAATCAGTTTCCTCCATGTCCGGCGAAGTAACAACGCTGAAGACATCGGTTGGAGCACTAGAGGGTGATATGTCTGCTGTGAAGACAAATGTTCAAACTCTGACGACTGACTTAGGCTCTGTAAAGACCGACGTTGGTTCGATGAAAACAATGCTTGAAGAGCTGCTCAACAAGGCGAGAAATCCTGCTCCTGAACCGACCCCTGCCCCTGCATTGGAAACTTTCACAGCGACGGATCGCAAAGAGTTGGAAAAGATCAATCCTGCTATAACTGGCCTAGAAGTCAGATTAGCAAAGATTGAAAGCTGTGTGGGTATCTCTGGCCAAGAAGACAGAGAGCCTCCCACAGCTGAAGAGTCTGCCCATTCCTCCCCCAGTCATCATGAAAAAGAGGGGGAGAAGAGCGCTGAACATCCCGAGGAAAAGAGCGCTGAAGACCTTTCCCATGATGAATCTATCAGGGGAGAGAAGAATGAAGATCTTATCGCTGGACCTCAGGGAGATGAAAACCCTGAGGGAACCGAGAATCTCGCCTCTGTATCTGAGGGGGAGCAACTCGAAGAAGACGCTGAAGAATCCGAAGCAGAAGATGATGAAGACGTCGACATCCCTGATAATGAACCATCCTCCTCTCCAAGGAATGATGATGATGATGACGAAGATGACGATGATTTCTTTATCGTCAAACCTGCCCCAAGGATTAAAACTCTTAAGGGAATTTCAATAAATGAACCAACACGGGAGCGGACAAAGACAAAGCCCTCAGCCTCTGGCGCTGAGAAAGGCAAAGGCAAAATCGTCGCTGAAGATGACAATCTGACGATCTTGCTTGAAAAGCCGGTTTGTCAGGTACACTAAACATCTCTCACTCCATCCCTCCTCTATAAGTTCTACTACCCTAGCCTACACCTGAACATATTTATCTTTCTCTTTCTACCCAAGTTCTTCTACCCATGTTCTTATTTGTAAGATCGCTGTGTTTCAGCTAGTCCTCTCCCTTGTTTGAGGATGTCGCTGAAGGTTCTTCTATTGCGACTTCACAAATAAAGCCAGCTGCTGCTGATGAAATAATCCCAGTCTTAGATTTGATCTCTGAGACTGATGAACCAGAAGAATAACCTCTCTCGCACAGAAACAGACCTTCCTCAGCTACTCAAAAGCTGAGTGAAGAGGATCAAAAGAGAAAAGAGGAAATAATAAAGCGATTCGAGGATCAGCGAATCATTCTAAGGCGTGATCAACTGCCTTCAGTTCCTCCTAAGTTCAGAATTTCAAAAGCTGAATACAAGGAACACCTCAGAGCTGAACGCCTCATCGCTGAAAGAAAGGAAGCTGAAGAGAAAGACAGAGAATACGCCATCAAGCTTACTCAAGAATCTGTCAAAGACCCCAAGTTGAAACGTGTTCCCATTCAAATTCAACGAAAGCTTTGGGAAGAAGCCCAGAAGATCGTGGAAAAGAAAACTGAAGTTTCTCAGACCACCCTGATCTGGTGTAAAGAGAAAATCCACTTCAGATATCGTCCAGCGAAGATCAACAAGGTATTCATCTCTGGAAGAACATCTATCGGAGTACCTATTGTTGACCTCAAACTTTTCAGAGAAGATGGCCAATCCAAAGCCTTTCGCGCTGATAGTGTAAAAAGGTATGGTCTCTCTGAATGGCTGGAGATGAGGTTAGCTATCCATTCGTCACAATCTAAGTACAAGGATCATTTCGAAAAGCTGATAAACAGACAGATCGACTTGATATCTTCTTGTGTAGACATTCCTCCTCTTCCTGATCTTAAGCTGAAAAGAAAAAGGGCCTCTCCAAAGAAGAAACGTCAAGATTCAAACTCAGGTCCTGTCATACGAAATGAAACTGGAATTGGTTTCTCTCGCGCTGAAGTGCTTGGTCCTGACCCTGATCTATCTGCCCTTGACATTTCTTTGCCACCATGTGAACTTTTCGTCCCTGGTAAAGTCATCAGTAATCCTTATGGAATATTCTTTCTCGACTACGACGGACGTAAATGTTTTCAACGGATCGCTGAGCTTCCAATCACTCCAATCGAACAGCTCAGAGATCTCATCTACTGGTGTGACTTCAGAAAAGACATTCAGGCACGACACCTAAAACCCTTGATCTTTGAAGAAGCGCTGAACAAAAGAAAACAAGGCATAACAGTTCCTGACTGGATGATCCCCACTGAAAAGACGACCCTTGATGAACTTCTCATTAAGGAAGAACCTTTTGAAAACTGATATAATCTCCTTTTTCTCTATTGTATCAGTTATCCTTCTGTACTTGTAAATTATTTCGCTTGTACTTATAATCTTTCTGTTCTTCATTGTAACCTGATTCAATATCTTAAAGAAAGATTTCAGCGAACGTACTTTACTCCATCAGTACTGAAAAGATCCCAGAAAACAGTAAAGGGACAAATATTTTATGAGTTCTTTTTATCCTTATGTTTTCATTAAATAGCAATTTTCTTTGTTGCTATTTCATAATCAAATAGGGGGAGATTGTTGATCCAAACTCTCAGTGATTTGATAATGACCCTCTCTTATATACTTAGTGAAAATTGTAAGTAAACAATATGTATCAGAGTTTCACTATCGCTGATAAGTACTAAGATCTTCCAGTACCGCTGATAGGAACTCTCGCTCTTTTAAATTAAACATTCAGTGAACACTATTCACCATTAATGTGCTGAGTCTGTTCAGTCATTATGATGATCGCTGATAAGTTAGTTGTTTACTTATGATCCCTGAAGACAACTTTCACGTCAACATAGGTTCTACGCTGAAGTCGAAGATCAAGCTCAAGAACCAGCGACAAGTCTCCTAATGAACTGATGCGGATCAGCGAAGACTCAGATTTGTCCACTCAACGTGAAGTATCAAGTACAAGACTTCAGCTATCGCTGAACTTTATCATCTGCTGAATAGTAAATGATAATCGCTGAATCAACGAAAGCTGATCATGAAGTCCTCCGTACAAAGTACTTTTGTCTTAACCACCCTTGCACGACTCCGTACGAATTGTCAGAAAAGAACCTCCGAATATCTGAAATCGTACAACCACTCTGATACTACACTATTCATCCATACGGCTACTAAGGTTGTCAACCAAGGTCAATGACATGCAACCAACCAGCTGATGACACGTGTAAAGTATATACTGACTTGAATTAAATGCATGCAGTATATAAAGAGATGAACTCACTTCATTTGAAGTAACTTGCTAACTCTGGACAAGTTCATATCTCTTATCTCAAGATAGGTTATTATTAGTAATTTCCTTATCTCTATTAGTGCAAGAAACCTTAGTGTTCCAACTTGTTTAGATTTAGGTTTATCCTTAATCTTGTCTCCGCAACAAGCTGTAAATTGTTAATGATTTATCAATAAACAATTTAGAAAAGTAAAATCTGTGTGTTTGTATTCAAACCCCCCCCCCCCCTTCTATAAACTTGTATAGGCCTTCGGGACCAACATTTTAACTATATTTGTTACTTCATCCCACAAGAGGTGCAACAACTCTTTACATAAAAGGAAAAACAGAACCTGATCTCTTTACATAAAAATGAATGAACAATGACACATAGGGTTAGTTCAACTGGAATAAGGGTGGGGCTTTTGGTGATTCTTCTCAGATGTTACCGGTTCGAGTCCTACAAGCCATTTTTTGTGTAATCAGATAAGAATTATAAAACGAGTGTTACAACTCATATTGCTCCATGCCAAATCTTATAATTAAAGATGGAATAAAATATTAAAACTGTTATGAAGAAGCCCAATGGTAGCTATCGTCTTTTAGTTATTATCAATTGTCAAATATAGCTTGCACCTTGCAATACTATGTACGTCTTTTTGGTTAAAAGAAGCGGGAGCACAATTTTTTTAATTCAATTGAAGAATTACAAAAGTAATTGGACAAAACTACTTTCAGATGCTTTTATTTCCATATGAAATAAGTTCTTACTCAACTTAGAGAACCCAAATATATCTATAACGTTAAAATCCATTAGCATAATAAAACTGCAGCAGCTAAATTAACCTCTTGCTTATGATGTTAAAGACTACGAACATAAACAACAAAGTAATAATTGATATTATGTTCCTACAAATAAAAAACATGTGCCCTTGTACACTTGCACCTCAGAAACAAAAGATTCCCAAAAAGCCAAACAAATTTTAAGATGAGAAAGGATCTGATAAGTAACCCCTCCTAGTGCTGAAGACTTAAATAAAACATCCAGCCCCACCCGTTCTTACCGCCCTGGTCACAAAAAAGAAAGCAACTCATACATACAGAACCACCAGACACGATTACCAAAGATGTTGTAGCCCAGTGGTTTGGTAACATCTTGGGAGGGTAAGTGGTGGAAGCCCTTACTACCTGGGTTCGAACCACGTGGTGAGCACGCGGAGGTATCCCCGAAGCAAGGGGCGGATCGTGGGCCTGCTGTTTGGGCCGGGTCGTGGGCCGAATCGTGGCCGGGTCGAAGGGGGATTAGTCTGGACTAAGTCCAGGATACCCCCGAAATGCAATTGCCTTTCAAAAAAAAGAACCACCAGACACGACTCACGAGACTTACCAAAAAATTTGTACTTCAACAAGAAAAAAACTTACAATATAATTAAAAAATGCAAAATTGAGAACAATTATACATGATTTGATGCGAATTCTTGGCTACACAAAATAAGGAACAATACAAGATTGTAACAAATGGATGTATGTCTAACAAACTAAAGCTTCATGCAGATTAAGAAAAAAATCTATCCTTTAGGAGCAATTTGTTCAATTCTTATAAGGGTATTGTGGTTTCTGGAAAATAAGAAATCAGTTGGATAAGAAATCTCAAATCCAACTTGCTGATATGGTCAAACTGACATAGTTCTTTATAAATATGGTTATGTTTGTAAAAGGAAACACAATTACATGGTCACTTTAAAATATGTAAAACAGGAATTCTAATATACTATGGAAATTAAATTTTACAAATTATATTTATAAATCATTTGTTTGGTTTCCCTTGAAGGCTTGAACACAATGTCATTTGTATATAGTTGTTAAAATCCAAGTGTCAGAAATAGATGCAAAAAACTTATATATACAAGTATATATATATAGGGAAAGGTTCAATAGAGAAGTGCAAATATTTAGAGAAATAGTGAAGTAAAAAAACACGGGACCGTTCATATATGAACGTTCATATATAAACAGTCATATATGAACGTTCATATATGAACGTTCATATAACAGTCATATATGAACGTTCATATATGAACGTTCATATATGAACAGTCATAACGTTCATATATGATTGTTTATATATGAACGTTCATATATGAACGGTCCCGTGTTTTTTTACTTCTCTATTTCTCTAAATATTTGCACTTCTCTATTGAACCTAAGGCTATATATATATAGGGAAGGGTTCAATTGAGAAGTCTAAATATTTTGAGAAATAGAGAAGTGATCATATCCATTGGATTAAATAATCCACGGTCAAGAAATTCACGTTACTCCTGATTAATGCGCACGTCCACATTAATTAATAAAAGACGCTCAGGGGTATTTAGGGTAGTTTCGTAAAAAATACGCGGGACAGGTTCATATATGAATTTGTATGATTCATATATGAACCTTTGTGTTCATATATGAACCTTTGTAATTCACATATAAAATATTTTTAACTAATTCATATATGAACCTTTGTGATTCATATATGAATCAGTTAATTTGTTCATATGAGAATTAGTTAAAAAAATTCATATATAAATCATTAAGGTTCATATATGAACACAAAGGTTCATATATGAATTAGTTAAAAAAAGTTTATATGTAAATTACAAATGTTCATATATGAACACAAAGATTCATATATGAATTAGTTAATTGGTTCAACTGATTCATATATGAACCTACAATTAATTAGTTTTATATATGAAACACAAAGGTTCATATATGAATCACAAGATTCATATATGAATTAGTTATAAATAGTTCATATGTGAATTACAAAGGTTCATATATGAACGTATAGTTCATATGTGAATCACACAGATTCAAATATGAACTCAGCCCGTGTTTTTTGTAAACGGGATTACTAATTACCAAAATACCCTTCCGTGTTCAAAATCAGCGCATTTAATCGAAGAGTCACGATCACTTCTTTATTTCTCAAAATATTTAGACTTCTCAAATGAACCTAACACTATATATATATATATATACATATATAAAACAACACATGTAATAATTCAATAAAGTGAAGTTGGAATGAGTATCGAGTATCATTGGGATGAAAGACTAACCTGAACACCATCCTTGATGCCGCTGTGAAGGTTCTCCATCTTATGTAAGAATAAAGCAAAGCATGAATGTAAAAGCATAATACAGAGGAAATTTGGAGTTTCATTAGAAAAATCCAGTAGCAAAAAACACCATAGTTGTATAAATCGAAATCACATATGACCTACTCACATCAAACTCAAAGCACAAATTCATTGGTCAAATTAAATTCAAAGTCAAAGGTGCATATTGAAATCGTTACAAACACATTAAACCTCATCAAAATATTTACAGACCTCTTCAGTTGCAAAATGAGATTTGTTGAACCTTTCGTGAATATAAATAAATTGTGATCAAACCAACATCAATTGTTCTTTGATTCAAAATGGAGAGCCACAATCCAATTTTAGGAGGCGAGATTTTATACCGAGCTGTACGAAAAAGGTTTAGTTTTAGTGCTCACAAGCAGGAGAAAAAATAAAACAAAAATATGTCCTTACATTATAAATAACAAAGATTATAGACGACTTTTAAGATGCAAATAAATTTAGTAAAATTTCCCCCTCAAGAAAAAGTTTCAGTGTAAAATTTGTGTTCAATTGTACATGAAAATATCAAGACTTTCTTTTGTAAGAGAACCAACGCCAAAAGTGCAAGGATGGGAAAAAGTTTATCTCGATCAAAATAACACCTAAACATCCTGATATAACAGTAGAAAAGAGCCAAACATATAAAACAAATAAACCATTAAATGAAAATGGTAAGTAATGCTTTGCTTTTTCATTCATTAGATATGATAAACATGTAACAAAAAGTTATTCTATATGATAAACATTATAAAACCATGCTTGCCGTGTCTAATCTTTGATATGGATGCATTCTAAATATATAAACAGAGAACCACAAACAACTAAATACCGATTGCCAAGTGTTGTTCGGATAAGACCAACACCAAGAAGAGCATGGAAGGGTCTCTTGCTTTCTGCAGGTTCAACAGAAAAATCTTCTCCAGTTGCGTGCATATAAAAGAATAATTGATCAAAAAAAGACAAACTTTTGCGTCAATATATACCACATTTGAAGCTTTTTCCAAATTCGATGAGCCAATTGAAGGCCTGTACAATAATGTAGAGATAAAGGTTTTAGTTTAGTCTATTTTTTTACATCGCCATGAAAATAGGATCACAAAAGGTTAATAGAGAGAGAGAGAGAGAGAGAGAAATTGAAACCAAACAGCAGTAATAAGGAATCACCAAAAATACAATTGGGGCTAAAACAGGTTCTGGACTGAGCAAAAACAGAAACCCAAGACACATTATGAAGATATTAAACGAGCAACTAACCAAATATATTCAAGTTCACTTGAAATGAACATATTATGAAGATGGAACTACAATGAGCAGAACCAACTAAATGCAAAAAAAAACCTTTAAGCTAAAAAATAAACAGCTACACAAATGTAAGCAAAAACAAATTTGCAAAAAACCAAAAAACCAACGACCTCTAAACAGGAAACGAGGACCCTTTATTTAGCAGGTCTGTGAATCTCAGGTTCTCTGTGAATCTCAGTCTTTGGGAACCGTCACGTCGAGAGGTTCTCTGGTCACCACACGGTGGTTTCTCAAAAGTGTAGAGTGAGAGAGCAGAGAAATCGATCATCATAAGAATAGCATATTACCTTCACGTGTTCGATGGCATGGCAGATCTGAGAGTTCTCTTGTCACCGAGTGTTCGTTTCTCTCAATAGCGGTCTTCATAACCATAATTTACCTAGCTTCTCAACCTCTTCCGATACCTGCACATAAACCGAATTAGAGAAAGAGAAAACAAAAACAAGAATCGTGACATGGGTACAACAAATCTTCTTGAAAGAACACCTGGGTCTCATAATGGAGTCAAGATTTCAAATTTGAAGTCAGTGTGTACAAGATGGAGGCTGGATTTAGGGATGAGTTTTGGGGCGAATTTGAAATTGAGTGTATGAAAAGATTTGAATTCAAATGAATTCTGAAAAGTAAATGGTCTTTAGCACGAAAATAGAAAGAAAAAAACACTGCTGGAAAAAAAGGATGGCTGGAGGTACCAGAATCAGTAGCGGCCATTATGGAAAATGGTTGTAATGCTTTTTTATGATTATAAAATTATAAAATTATTATTATGTCAGTTTATTAATATCTGATTTTTGCATTATTATCATAACTAAGCGAACATAAACGAACGTAAACGAACATAAACGAACAAATATAAACGAACGTTCACGAACATAAATGAACGAACGAGACATTTGTTCATGTTCGTTCGTTTAACTAAATGAACAAAAAAAACTTGTTCGTGTTCGTTCGTTTATTAAATAAACGAACATGAACGAACTTCCCGCCGAACGATTTACGAACGGTTCGTTAAACGTTCGGTTCGTTTACAGCCCTAGCGGCCATACTTGTGGTGAGAGGGGTTTAAAAGCAAATCACTTGTACATTGTGCATGTTAACTTGGAATTCATAGTTTTGATGCATGAAAGGGTTGTACATTATGTTTAATAAAGTATAATTAAGAGTTTAGACATATATGTATTATAAGGTAGTAATAGATTATTTAGTAAAAATGCACTTTTAGTGTTTTGTTGGAAATATGCATAATATTATGTGGTGGTATGTTTTAAAGCATGAACGTGTGGGTCATTGGGTTTTGGGTCATTTCCGACCCTTGTGGACATTTTAAAAGTTGTAAACCCTTCAGTTTGAGAAAAAACGTAAATCGGGTATTTTGATGGATGAACCTTAAGTATTGATACTTTAAATGATTTATCTTACGTTTGTAAATCTTTGGGTATAAATGCACTTGATGTGTACTTTAAAAATGACGTGTCTTAATTTGAGAGTTGTGTTGAGTAATTCAAGTCTATGGAGCACATTTCACTTAAACGTGGAGTATATACGTTTAATGCATTATTTGGATTTCATAAGTGGTTAATTGGTTTTGGTTGAACTTATGGCTCGGTTTATGACTTTAATGAGTCTTGAGGACATTTGTCCGGATTTTAATAATTGAATGTGGAGTTTTAGTCGTCAGTCTCATTTATTGCATTTTATTTGAAGAGTACATGTTTTGAGTGTGTGTGTGTGTCATTAAAGTGGAGTCATGCACTTTTAGACCGTAATACATTGGATCCATAGGCATAAGAGTCGGTCATGTTTATGTGGTGGAGAGTCTTGGTATTCTCACTTTGGGACGTACGCCACTTTGGCATTTTGTGTCCTGGTGTTTTGGAGAGGAACCGTATTGGGTTGAACTCCGGGATTTGTTTAATTGATGTTCTAACACTTGTGCACGGGGGTTTAACATCTTGGGTTATCAAGTAAGGAGCCGAGACTCCAATTCTTTAATGCTAGTAAGTAGGCAATAAAGGTTCAATGGAAACCTTGAGGTGTAACTTACTAGAGAATGAACAGGCAAAAAGATCGTGTATCCTTGAGGTGTAGCTGGGCACAACAAGCAATAAAGGATACGGTGGTGCTACCTGTTGTTGGGTTGGGGACTTGAGGTGTAGCTTAGCTAGCAGGCAATAAAGTTCAACTTGAGTTGGAGCTTATTAAAGGAAACGATAGAGTCACGACCTGAGGTGTAGTTCAATAACATGGTTAAACGACTTAACTTTGTGTTCCGCCATATACCATGGAGTCGGGTCTCCCCCGTCACCGAAAGGTGTTGTTTGGGTATTTATTTGTATCCATGTTTTCGGTGACGTATTTTATTTATATGGATTGCTTTCCATATTTTATGTGTTGTGATGTATGCCCCATCCGTGTTTGGGATGTTTTGAATAATAGAGACTTATTGATATTTTATTACTTTGGAAATCAATTACTATTTCACTTTTCAAGTGGGTTTCGGGTTGAGTCCATTTTGAAAATCATTTTATATTAGAGCTTTCGTTACGGGATTTGTGTGCGTTGGAAAATAGGTGGTTTGCATTTAAAGTAAATCCGTTTAAACTCATGATTTAAGTTGCATCTTTCTCGCTTTACGAATTATATAACCATGATTAAAAAAAACTCTTGAACTCGCTAGTCGTTAGCCTAATCTTTTTATTTGTCGGCATGTGCAACAGGTTATGGTTGGGATATAGTTCTAGTGACACTGTGAAGAGTGGAGAGCTAGTTGTGTGCTCGAGAAGTAAGTAGCTTGGTGAAGTCTTCCGCATTTGGGGAATAGCAACTTGTTTTTGGGGTTGAGTAACGCCCGACCTTTGGTAGCCTTGGCGAATGACTTAGGTTTTGATTGTTGAAATTATTATGTTTTTGTATTGAGGTATTTCCAAGAATGGTTATAAAAGGTATTTATCCATAATTGGTTGCTTTATTGAAAATTTTATTTAGTTGCTCTTTCCAAATTTGAGGGTGTTACACATGTCGACTTTCATTAGGTATTTCTTTAAATTTGAGACATGAAACATATTATGAATACCCGCAAGTGGTCAGTCAAATCCAACTTGTACGCCACATCCACAACTCTTTCAATAATTGAAAATGGCCTAAAATAACGTGAGCTCCACTTTCCCTACTTTCCAAGACGCACCATACCTTTCCAGGGGACATTCAAAACAAATATAAATCTACTAAGTAGACTTATATAATTCAGAGCCCGACTAAACCAACAAAACCACAAAATTATAAACCATCATATGAAGACAACTATAAGTATGATTTACAGTTATATTTACATGTCGAAAAAACAAAAGAACCAAAAAGTTGGTTATCCGAATATCTTCAAAAAGAAGTCCAAAATAGTTTAGGAATAAATATCATATAATCATTAAACAAATAAAGTCAAGTCAAAGAAAGAAAAAGGGGGAGAATTCTTCAAGAGTTTAGGAAAAATCGATTGATCATCTTGGTTTCTCAAGAAGATCTTTTTTTCTTAGATTTGCGCTACATTGTATCAAAATGCCTTGTGTGAAGAAACAAATTCTCCTTATCTTTTAAAGAAAGAAAATCTCCGCCAGTTCCCCATCTGAAGATTTTGTGACAATTTGACTTTGACAAGCCAGATAAAGACCGAAGATTTTGAAGATTCAAGAAGCCGAAGACTGTTGTTCTCAAATGTTTAAATCTTGAATCCAAGGGGGAGATTGATAGGACAAATATGTCTTCAAGATTTAATATAGAAAGTCAAAGTCAAAGTCATTGTATAAAGTCAAAGTCTTTATAATTAGAGTTGTCAATCTTAGCTTAATGCCTTGTTAGTCTTTGGTATATAAGCATGTGGCTTGACTAATCTTGTAACACTCTCAACACTTAGAGCATAATTCACATCTTGTAATATTGAGTGCTTGTGAATCAAGATCTACTTTCTCTCTCTACTCTCTCTCTAAAATTTCTCTCTAATCTTGATAGATCTTGGATTAACACGGAGTAATAAAGGTACATGATTACTCATAACCAACAAGTTCCAAATTTTAAATACGGATAATTACCATTTCACATATGTGATAGGTAAAACATGGTGTACAATCTTCAAGGAGTCGCCACGCATATACAAATACGTGTCCAAGTATCAAACAAAGATAGAAATCCGTACCTTTAATTATAAGGGTCTCGAGAAAAGTTATCCACACGGTTGATCGAGTTCCGACAAAATGAAGGGCCTATACGATATAAAATGCGTTTAGAATTGTGCCTACTAAACTCATGGTAATCTAAGTCTAACACCCTTTTGAACATTCTATATAACTTAAATTTGAGTTCCAATAACTCCAGGTAGGTTTCTAACACAAAGGTAGAGGTTAACATGAATATTAACTAAACCACCCACCAAAACTGAGCTGGACAGGACAACACAGTTACCCTTTTGTTTTTGTCTTAATTACCTTACTTAGAAGCCAAAACAGTTGATCACGTCTAAAACAAAAACGTACTTACATCTCTTATGCTTCCTATCGTTTTGGACTCACCTCGATTGGAGCAGCGATCAATTATATATGAATTTTATACAAACAGTGTGCAGATCCCGTTTTTCAAAGGACCAGCTTCTAAAATTCACTGTTTGGAGCTGCTTAAAGTCATAATTTGGTCTCGGTTAAAACTACAACGTTGTAAAGGACTGAAAGTCTTGCTAAATGTAAAATTTGAGCTTATTTAGACTTACGGTTGATTTTATACGAATTTTTCAATATCCGGACACAAAACTAAAACTCAACAGAATTGAAATCTCTTTAAGGCATTTCAACAAATACCTTGTGGGCATTACTTCATGGAGTTCAAAACCATTTCCATTGTTTCACTGATTTACCCACTTTTGGTACCAAAAACTAACCAAATCCCAATTCAACATTTCTAGCATATAAACATAACCAAATCAAGATTTTTACTAATTCTACCATTAAAAACCTCAAGACTTAAATAGCTTTGACTATACTTGTAAATCTCAACAATTTGAACATAAATTATGAAATTTCATCTTACCTTACTTGAATTGATGACTTGATCTTCAATCTTTATATAAGCACAACTATTTCTTCAATTAATTGAACCTGACCAAAAATCAACACTATGAATTTCCTACATAACACAAAATCCTTTAAGAATTGATGAATAAAACTAACTTACCTTAAGCTTTTACAATTCTTTCCTCAAAATCCTTCATGAATTCTTGATCAATTGAGCTTGACAAAGGATTGAAGAGAAAATTTAGATGAGAGAAAATTTGTCTGAGAATTGAAAGGAGACCTGTCTAATTTAGATGTTGGTGAGGGTATGAAATCAATTCTAATATTGTTAAATAAGGGTTCAAACAATCACCTAATTACAATATATACCCTAACTAGACATACTCTAACAATTTAAATCCATAACTAAGTTTGAAATATTACCCATTAATCCCATGTAAATGAATTGTTAACTAATGGAGGTTAAAGTACTACTTTTCAAGCTTAGAATACAATCCTTACAAGTATAAGGTACATATGGTTTAATACTAAGGTCCAAACTTAGAGTTAAAATTTAATGAAACAAAGATAACGAAAACGAGGGTATTATATCTTTAGCGCACGTTGTCCCTGACTTGGAATTATATGTCTTTATGCCTTTTATTTGCGTAACTCTTTTTTCTGTCTCGGACAACTTTTAACCTCTCTCAAATTTGAACAATTTTGTCAGTGGTCAATTGGACAATTTCTGGTCTGACTAACTGCTTTTCTCCTACCACTTTCCAACACAACGACATTCAACACTTACTGCCATAGAGCACTTCATAAGGAGCAGCTTGAATACTTATAGGATAACTATTGTTGTAAGGGTGCATTTGGTATCGAACTAGGTAGGACGGGACGGGACAAAAATAAATAGTCCCACGTTTGGCATGCCATGGGACAAAAATGAGGTTGAACAACATGGGACAAAAACTCAATCGCATGGGACTATTCTTGAGTTTTTTTTCTTCCACCCAAAAAGGTGGAACAAGATGGGACAAAACATAAAATGACCATGTTACCCCCCAAAACCCAACCTTTTTCTCTAAACCATCCATGCACCGATTGTGAGAGTGAACCCCTTCCGTCTCCGGCCACCAACTTCGGCTCCAGCCAACCTATCTCCGTCCACCCCTTACATCGCCCCTCTATAAATATATAAATAAACATCTCCAACCATCTATTTTCTAACCAATCCCCCCATTTCAACCCAAATTTACATAAACATTCTAAATAAAACTGAAAGATTTCATTAAATATGGAGATGGGTTCTCTTTTGAAGAAGAAAAAAATGAGAAAAGGGGAAGAAGGTGTACTTGTTGGTGTTGGGCAAAATGATCTTGGTAGAGCAAGGCTGTTGGTGTTGTTTGTGGTGGTGTAGAAGAGAGCAACTTGGTGTATGGTGGGGTTGAAGAGAAAGGTGCAGGGTTGAAGAGAAAGGTGCAGGTATTGGCTAAAATGAAGAGATAAGAGTTTTAGGTTAAAAGTAAAATGGTATATAAATAATATATTTTAGCTTAAAAAATGAAGGAATGGATGAAAAATAAAAAATATGAGTAGATAATATATATATATATATATATGTAGTATATATGTAGTATATATGTAGTATATATGTTAATTTTGTATAACAATTATATAATAAAAAGTAGTATGTATTTTAGGGGTAATTTGGTCATTTTAACAATTTTAGTCCAGTCCTGTTTTTGTTGTACCAAACGTAGGACAAACTATAAATTCAATTTTGTTCTGTCCCATCCCGTCCCGTCCAGTCCAGTCCTGTTCATTCCTGTCATGTCCTGTCCCATCCAATTTGCGCACCAAAAGCTACCTAAGCGAACTCAATCAATGGTAGGCGACTTTCCCAAAATCTATTGAAGTCTAAAGCACAAGCCCCTAACATATCCTCAATAGTCTGAATAAATTTCTCACTCTGTCTATAAGTCTGAAGGTGGTAGGCGATGCTTAATTTATTCTGCGACCCCATTTCATTCTGAAAGCTTTTCCAATATGCAAATATGAAACGACCATCGCGATCCGACACTGTCGACAACAACACTCCATGTCTTGACACCACTTCTTCAATGTAAAGTTTTTCCAACATTTCCATCGAGTAAGTTTCCTTTATGGGCAAGAAATGCCCTGACTTGGAAATTCGATCAACGATCACCCAAATTCCACCAAAGCCTCTAGGTATTCTAGGAAACTTTGTCATGAAATCCATCGTGATGTGATCCCATTTCTAAACCAGAATATCCAAAGGTTGGAGTTTTCCATACGGTTGTCGATGCTCCATCTTTATCCGTAAGCATGTGAGACATCTTTCAACATAATAGGCAATATGCTTTTTCATGCCGGGCCACCAATAGAATTGACGAAGATTGTTGAAATGTATAGTTGGTTCAAAATTGGTTGAAAAATCTCTAAGGTTGGAATTGAAATGTTGAATTCCTTGGACCAAATTTCATTCGTTCGTTTTGTTCATTCTTTAAAAAAAATCTTTAAATTCCATAAAATTCCACAACCAAGTGATTTAAACATTCCTTCACTATAAGTCACGATTATGATAGAACGAAATGTTGTATTTTCATAATTCCAAATATACCATTTAACCTAAATATAACCTAAACAATTTAAATAATTTTAATACTATTGTTTTATATTTAGTATAATTTAATACAATTTTTATTTCAATTTTATTTCCTCAGAATATATTTTATTTTTTTAAAATATACTTTTATTCAATTGACAATATATTTAATTTAATTTAATACTTTTGTTTTTTATTTTTTCAAAATATATTTTAACGAAATTTTTCTTGATATTTATTCGGTAGTAGTTAATTCTTTTTAATTAATATAATAAACATTGAATTATGTCTATTATGTATTTATTTTACGTGATAAAGAATTAGCTATTTTGAAACAATTTTCATATAGATTTATAGTAACATCGTGTGGTTTATGGTTATTTTTTGGTTGTGTATTTTATACTATTTTATACGTTAACTGACATTTTATTAAAGTACTTTTAGTTTTAAAAAATTTAAAATTGTCAAAAAAGGACATTTTGGTCCTTTATCAGTATTTCATTCCAATTCCAAAGCTACATTATGTTAACCAAAGAGACATGTTCCATTTCTGTAATTGTTCCATTTCAATTTCTGCCAACCAAACAGGTGACAACATTCCGTTCCAATTCCTTCAAAGTAAAATTCCTTTGATAGATTCTATTCCATTCAAAAACATTTTGCAAACCAAAGATCACCTAAGTGTTTAACTCTGGAATGTGCATTCGGAGATATGAAAGGGAGTCTTTAGAGTTCTGAAGACATGTGTAGAAACGGCGAAGTACTAAAGTCTGAATAGGAACTATAAAGATTTAAAGAAGACTTATTAGAGTTCGGCCAGACCAAGTACAAGGCATTCTAGCGATCTGAAGAAGGCTTATCAGTGGTAGGCTAAAAGGTCTGAGTTCACATATTTAGTCTTTTGGGCATAGAAGAATTTCTCAGGTGACTTCAACGACTACGCTTTTGAAGACATGAAGACCTGAGGATACTAGAACACGTGTCAGTGTTGTATTTGTATTTCTTGTACTTGTATTGTAACTTTGACTTTGCTTTCTTGTATAAATACAGTTTGCTAGAAAACTTTCTCAATTGTATACGCAGTAACAGGTTGAATATTTCTCTTTCTACATATTATAATCTCTTACAAAGATCAATACATGTGACATTTGGGATCCAATTCTTTGATCTTGTTTTGATTCTTCTTGATCACTAGTCATAATTGGGACTCCACAATTGGTATCACAGCAAGCGGCATCAATTTGAAACGCACTGGTGTATAGATTTTGGGGGAATTAAGAGCATGTTTCAAAGGATCTACCAACTGTTCTTTTCATGGTCATTTCTTACAAATGATAACCTTGATTGTAATTATAAGTGGTCAAATCGTTAACCATTTGATCTCTAGAGTACAGACTAGCGTCTTGAACCTGTCCTTATGTGGTCTTGGTCTGCATTTATTTCCTAGAGAAAAGTCGGAGACTGAGTGTAACTGTTCGGACGGGTCCATCTGTTAAAAGATGGTATTATAAATCAACAATCTTGACATTTATTATTTAAAGAGTTACTAAATTGAAATGTTTGGTTATTTCAGGATGTTATATGCAAATAATAAAATAACAAAGGGCTGTTATGACAAAGTGTTGAATGATCACAAGGGCTGCGCCTCACATGGAATGGAAATTAAAGGGTAGCGGAGTTCTTCTGTGAAGTACAAGGACTGATAGTGAAATTTACGAATGACTGAAGGACTGAAGTGTAATGTTGCAGCTGAGAGTATTTAATGTGCATTTCTCTCATTTACATCTCATTCGGTAATCTTCATTTTCTCTCTAACCTTTCTCTCTCTAAACATATTACTAGAGATAGCTTTAGGTTTAGACATTCTTCATTCTTAGTGTATTTCATTCTTTAAAGTGTAAGTTCTTTGTGTAATACATTAGTTTATCATTTTCAATATGGTATCAGAGCTGTAAGGCTCGATCCATTATCTGCTCTTCATCATTAGTTCCGAATCAGTTGTGTTGCTAGTTCTCTCGATTTGATTGTGTGGGTTTTTTCATTACCAGAGTTACATTCGTAACCAGGACGGTATTGTGAGCCATAATCTCATCGATTGAACGGTGTTGCTTTCTTACGTTAGCATTCGTGTTACAGATCCATTTAGATCTTATTTTTTCTGAAGTTCTTGTTCATTCTTGATACTCACAGATCTGTTTAGATCTGCTTTTTTTCCTGAAGATACTTGTATTTTTAAAGGACAGATCTACTCTTGATAATCACAGATCTATTTAGATCTGATTTTTTGAAGATATTTGTATTTTCTCTTTCTGATTTCAAATCACAGATATGTGCTTCATATTGTTTTTCGTTGATTAACGTGACCAGATGACTCTATGTTGTTCCTGTTAAGATCTTGGTACGACTCTACGTTTTCGATTAAAGATCTTGTTATTGTCGTGTTAAGATCTTTAACAGTTACCAAATATATGTGAGTTGTCAGGTTTGTCTTGCTCTTATTTTCGTAGATCTGAACTCATCTTTGTAGATCTGTGCACTTCTTCGAAAGAATCTGCTATTATTTTTGTGTATCTGATATTGCATGTTATCTTGCTTGCTAAGTTTCGGTTGCTACTCAGATCTGAGATCGACTATATCTATTGGTATGTTTCAACCTCGGTTGTTATTTTTCGGATCTGAGTTCACCAATCTGTTGTGATATTTTAGTTTTACTTGAGTTGTATGGTTCTAACCACAACGGTGATAGTAAGAACTCAACAGATATGTGCACTCCTTCGAAAGAATCTGCTATTATTTTTGTGTATCTGATATTGCATGTTATCTTGCTTGCTGAGTTTCGGTTGCTACTCAGATCTGAGATCGACTATATCTCTTGGTCTGTTTCAACCTCGGTTGTTATTTTTCGGATCTGAGTTCACCAATCTGTTGTGATATTTTAGTTTTACTTGAGTTGTATGGTTCTAACCACAACGGTGATAGTAAGAACTCAACAGAATTGGTTCTTTAGTTAATCCTCCATCAAATCTGAATTGTTCCAAGTTTCTACTTCTTAACCGCGAGCTTTTAGATCTGTTCACTTCGGATTTTTCCGTGAACCTAAGCAAGGAACGATTATCAGCTTTAGTATTGTATTTTCCAGTAGCTCTTAGTCTGTTAATATCTATGATTTCTTGGTGCTTATTACAATTTGTTTCTTCTGTTCAGGTGAGATATGTGGCCTTCCTCGCCCCCCCCCCCCCCCCATTTTTTGTTGTTTGTTTGTGTTACTACATATTGTTCTCTTAGTTTTTTCTTTCGTTGGTTCTTTTGCTTCCGCTGTATCTCCTTTGTCAGGCTTGCTCTTATCAAACTTGAAGGCTTTGAGGTTCGGCTTGACCTAGCTCCCTGAGTGTTTTAGGAATCCTGCCTTTGTTCACCTCAGATCCCTTCATGTTTGTTTCACCATGCCTGCCGAAGAAGATCTTGTGATAAACCCCAATGGTAACGCTGGGACATCTCAGATCTCTAAGCTTGATTTTGTCGATCCCCTATACTTACATCCCAGCGATACTACTGGGGCTTCCATACTTAACCTAAAACTAAATGGGACTGATAACTACAAGGTTTGGTCCTGTGCTATGATCCTCGCTCTTGAAACGAAAAATAAACTTGGATTCATAGATGGATCTTGTCCTAGACCTACCACTGACACCGTCCTTGCTAAACAATGGGACAGATGTAACTCAGTGGTTCTATCTTGGATCTTAAGCTCGGTTACTGAAGAACTGTTTCTTGGACAAGTTTTCTCTAAAATTGCCTCTCATGTCTGGCTTGAACTTAAGGAAACCTATGATAAGGTGGATGGCTCCGTGACTTTTAATCTACATAAGAAAATTAATTCTCTAACTCAAAATGGGTCATCCGTCTCCGATTATTACCATAGGTTAAATTCTTTGTGGAGACAGTTTGACGCCTTAGTCAAACTTCCTGCCTGCACTTGCAATGCTTCCCACGACTTTTCTGAACATAACCAGCTTTTAAAACTCATGCAATTTCTAATGGGTCTAGATGACATTTACTAGCCTGTAAGGAGTACTATTCTCACCTCTGAGCCTCTTCCCTCTGTAAAAACTGCTTTTTCCATTATTTCAAGGGAAGAGTCTCACAGAGGGATGTCTAGCTCCTCTTCTAATAAAACACAATCTGCAGCCTACTTTGGTAAGGCCTCTGATAACAAACGTAAGCCTTTAAGACCACCAAATCCAAATCTCTTATGCAAACACTGTGGCATGGTTGGTCACACCATAGAAAGGTGTTACAAACTCATTGGATTTCCTCCAAAGGATTTTCAAAGAAAACCAAATGTAAATGGCAATTTGAGACCCTCTTCCAACAATGTAGAGACATCTAACGCTCCCAACACTAGTCAGTCATCTATGGGACTTCAAGGATGCTCTCCCTCTCATCATTTAACTCAAGAACAAGTTTCTAAACTTCTGACTCTTCTTGACTCTAGCACCTCCAGTGTGGCTTTCGCCAATATGGCAGGTATGTCACTCTCTTCTCCATCTATACCTAGTTGGATTATAGACTCTGGGGCTACTTAACATATGACCTCATCTCTTAGTAGCCTTAGCAACATTGTAGATGTGTCAGATTTGAATCTTATTGTTAATCACCCTAATGGATCCAAAGCAAAAATAAATAAAATTGGGAATATGAAACTCACTGATGAATTGGTTATGTTTGATGTCTTAGTTGTGCCTGATTTTAATGTGGATCTGTTATCTGTTCACAAGTTAGCTAGAGACAACAAGGTGTTTATTGGCTTTGATGAGCATAAATGTTACATTTAGGACTGTCAACGAACGAGGTTGATAGGGATTGGTAATGAGGCTGGAGGTCTATATCTTTTTAACTTGCATAATAATGGTAAGTCTACTTGTTCTAACTCTACCATTAGCTGCTACATATCATATCAGCTATGGCATAGTAGATTAGGACATCCAGTTGATCCAGTCTTGAATGTTTTAAAAGAAAAATTAAATATAAAATTGGGCTCTTCTTCTACTTGTGAAATCTTTCACAAGGCTAAAAAGTCTCGTACAAAGTTTGATCTTAGTGATCATAAGTCAAAGGAAATAGGAGAACTAATACACTTAGATGTTTGGGGTCCTTATAAAGTCTCAAGCAAGGATGGTTTTAATTTTTTTTAACTGTTGTGGATGATTTTTCAAGATCAGTTTGGGTTTATCTCTTAAAGGGAAAGAATGAGGTTTATGACAATGTTGTCATTTTTTTCAACCTTATTCGAACTCAGTTTAACAAAACCATTAAAACTGTTATGAGCGATAATGGAACTGAATTTTTAAATCACAAGGTTTCAAATTTCTTTAATTCTCATGGCATTGTTCATCAAACATCTTGTGCCTACACTCCACAACAGAATGGTGTTGTGGAGCGTAAACATAGGCATTTACTAAACGTTGCTAAGGCCTTAATGTTTCAGGTTGGGGTTCCATTGTACATGTGGTCTGAATGCATTCTCACAGCAACCTATCTTATAAATAGAACTCCATCCTCTATTCTGAATGGTAAAAGTCCTTATGAAATTGTCTATGGTTTTCCTCCAGTTCTCACTCATTTAAGGAACTTTGGATGTTTGTGCTTTGCAGTCAAACAAAATAATTTTGATAAGTTCAGCTCTAGGGCTGAAAAATGCGTGTTGCTTGGATATTCAAATTCCAAGAAAGGCTATAGACTATATAGTCTAGATACTAAACAATATTTGGTATCTAGAGATGTAACTTTTTATGAAAACGTTTTTCCTTTCAAAATGAGTGAAAATCTGGAATCTTACTATGAAAGTTTGAATACTTTAAACTTCTTTGATAATGTCACTAGTTCTACTGATGTTTTTCCTGAAAATCTGCCCAATGATGAATCTAGGGATCGGTCTACAACTCAAGTTAATCATCCTGATTCCTCTAGTAGTCAAGATAGTGTTGACAATCTGTCAACTGGTGTGGATTCTATCTTGTCTACTAGGAATCAAGAAAATTCAAGAACTGATATTGAACCTGATACTCGTAATGTTGTAGACCCCCTCCTGAGGATCAAAATCTATCAAATCTGTCTATTGAGTCTCCTTCTTCGCCTCCATCTATAAGACAGTCTAGTAGAGTCCCTCAGTTTCCCCGAAAATTTGATGACTTTGTAGTAGAAGGAAAAGTGAAATTTAGGATTGAAGAGTAGTAAATTACTCTCATCTCACAAAAGAAATTTTTTGTTTTGTGTCAAATCTAAATAAATCTATTGAACCAAGTAGTTTTTCGGAAGCTTGCAAAGATCCTAATTGGGTAATTGCAATGAATAATGAAATGGAGGCCCTTAATAGGAATGGTACTTGGGTTATAGCTGACCTTCCACCAGGAAGAAAACCTATTGGGTGTAAATGGATATATAAGATTAAATATAAGTCTACTGGCGAAATAGAACCATACAAGGCTAGGTTAGTAGCCAAAGGCTATAGTCAGAGAGAAGGTCTTGATTATGAAGAAACCTTCTCTCCTGTTGTTAAAATGGTAACGGTAAGGTGTGTTATAGCTCTATTTGTTCAGTTTAATTGGCCTTTGTATCAACTTGACGTGAACAATGCTTTTTTGTATGGAGATTTGACAGAAGAAGTATATAACTCTACCCGAAGGGTATTTTTCTAGTGATGATAATCATGTTTGTAAACTTGTGAAGTCCCTATATGGTCTAAAACAGGCTCCTCGTCAGTGGTACGAGAAACTGTCTAATTGTTTATTTGATTTTGGTTTTGATCAAAACAGTAGTGATTATTCTTTGTTTACTCTTAAATCTGGAAACACTTTTATTATTTTACTTGTGTATGTAGATGACATAGTCATAACTGGAAATAATAATAGTGAGATTCACAGAGTGAAAAAACACCTTCAAACAAATTTTATGATCAAATATCTCGGAAATTTACAATTCTTTTTAGGAATTGAAATTTTAAAATCTAAGGATGGGTTGTGTATGAGCCAAAGAAAGTATTGTTTGGAACTATTGAATGATTTTGGATATTTAGGCTGTAAGCCTATCAATACTCCAATGGACATGAATCTAGTAGTAACTGAATCATCTGGTCCATCTTCTGATCCTACATAACTGATATATCTGGTTTTCAACATTTAATTGGAAGACTCATTTATCTGTTAGCTACTAGGCCTGACATTGCATTTGCAGTGCATTGTCTTAGTCAGTTCATGTATGCGCCTCGACGTTCTCATCTGAATTTAACGCTTAGAGTTCTACGATATCTAAAAAGGTTTCCAGGTAAAGGTGTTTCATTTTCTGTTTCTGATTGTTTCAAATTATCAGCTTACGTTAACACAGATTGGAGTAAGTGTTTATCTACACGAAGGTCTGTAACGGGATATTGTTTGTTTCTGGGAAATTGTCTGATTTCTTGGAAAAGTAAAAAAGCAAACTGATGTGTCTCGGTCTTCAGCAGAATCTGAATATCGAGCCATGGCTTCGGCTACTTGTGAAATACTTTGGGTTTTAGAAATTTTGTCTAGTCTTAATATCACAGATTTACTTCCTGTAAATATTTTTTGTGATAATAAGTCTGCAATTCAAATTGCAAATAATCATTTGTTTCATGAGAAAACCAAACATATAGAAATTGATGTGCACCAAGTTAGAAATAAAGTTACTAGTGGTGTACTGAAAACTGTTAAAGTTGAATCTTTAGAAAATACTGCTGATATACTTACAAAGTCTCTATCTGTTCATCAACATGGTTATTTGTGCAAAAAGTTGAGATTGATAGACTTGTTCAAATGTCAAGATTGAGGAAGGGTGTTAAAAGATGGTGTTATAAATCAACAATCTTGACATTTATTATTTAAAGAGTTACTAATTTGAAATGTTTGGTTATTTCAGGATGTTATATGCAAATAATAAAATAACAAAGGGCTGTTATGACAAAGTGTTGAATGATCACAAGGGTTGCGCCTCACATGGAATGGAAATTAAAGGGGGCGGAGTTCTTCTATGAAGTACAAGGACTGATAGTGAAATTTACGAAGGACTGAAGTGTAATGTTGCAGCTGAGAGTATTTAAAGTGCATCTCTCATTTACATCTCATTCGACAATCTTCATTTTCTCTCTAACCTTTCTCTCTCTAAACATATTACTAGAGATAGCTTTAGGTTTAGACATTCTTCATTCTTAGTGTATTTCATTCTTTAAAGTGTAAGTTCTTTGTGTAATACATTAGTTTATCATTTTCAATACCATCTTTAGACTGCGTGTAACTGTTCGGACTGGTCCATCTTTTATTTATTTATTTATTTAATTTTGCAATTACTTCTTAATGGGAACACTTTTTTTTTCCTTTTCTGGAAGCATAGTATATTAATCTGACCAAATAACATATTTGAAAAACATTTGTGTTTTTTTTATCTGATTGAAACTAATATCGGGTTTGGTTTGGCAGAAGCAACCCTGAACTCGGTGTTGCGTTTAATGGGGTTAAAGGGGTTGACATTGTACCATTTGAAGAGCGTAGATTATTAAACTTCAACATGTGACTCTAATCGAATGTGAATTTGATATGGAGTCATTTAGTTTTATGATTCTCAACTAAACATTTGGAGTCTTTTCTTTGATTCTTTTGAAGCATAGACTTGGACAACTGGTGAAGAAGCGGAACAATGACGATTTTTTGTTGGATTTGAATGGATTTGTGAGTGTAGATAAAACTCTTATATCCTCTTGATTAACTTCAAACCTTTTTTGTGCTTACCAGGTAAGCGTTGGGTAAATGACCCTTTATTAATTGCAAAATGTTGTCACGTAATTCTCTCACGATCAACTTGGAAGTGATTATTACTCATTGCAACTTTTTATGCACGAGGAATAGTGAAATGAGTAGATTCCTTTCGTTGGATATTGCTAAAAATTTACCGTGTATGATGATGGTAATTGGATTGTACTACCGAATAATCAAAACATTCAAAACATGCATGTCACCTCTACTCTCCTTCCTTTTCTACTTTTCAAATGAGGTATGTCCTCAATGGTTTTAGATTGTTCTCCATGAAGGTATCTTCTATATGTTATGATTTTTTTATGTATGATTTTGGATTTTTACTGGTTTTGATTTCTTACTAATTCGTATTATGCTATTTGTTGCCTTCTCTTCAAAGGGTCCTTTGCATCTCTATCCAACATATGATCACGGAGAAGAGAACCATGGATAGCATTTTCCAACTCTGTTTTCTTTTTCAGGGTAAGGCAGATGATCAACCCGGTTTATTTCATTTTGATTAATAGGGCAATATTATGCATAATGTTGAAGCAAGATCTATATTTTACTTGTGATATTGGTTAATTATAACAAAAAGTCAAAAATACAAACAAAAAAATGTTGAAACTAGATCTATCTAAACAGGTTTTTGTGCCCGTAACATCTTCAGTTTTGTGTATTGCAAAAACAGGTACAATAATTTCTATCAAAAAGAAGTTCCCTACTGGTTTTGAGTTCCCTAAAACAAGCCTATGAGATTAAAATCCCATTGCAAAATTGGCTTGTGTTTTCCTTTATTGACATTTTTTATTGTTCTAATGTGTTATACTTTAATTTTGTTAACTAGATACCCAATGGTGTATTCTTGGAAGTCAATAAAGCCACTTGAACATGTTACTCATGGTCGACCCATATATTACCCGTGGGTGAGTTTCTTTACATTTGAAATAGATTTGAAGTCTTTATCATATCAATTGAATTACACTATTTTCCTCGGGTACCCGACTTGAAGACAAGAGAAGGCATGCGTGACAAACTTAACAAGCAAATAATTTCATTATTAGACAATTCAATTGTTGAATGGGTTTGTGATTTTGGTTCTAAGTGTTGTATATTGCTGATAGGCAATATGATCATAATGGATTTGGCAGGATTATTTACCTCTTTTGATCTTTAGAGTTGGGCACATTCCAAAATGAAACCACACAATTTAGCATAGGACTAGCTTCTAAGAAAGTTTTATATATGTCTAAATAAAAATATATTCAAGTTTTCTATCATCAATAGCCTAATGTATTTTATTAAAAGTTTGCTGGTCATTCAGACCCTTGGTCAAATCATTACTGGATTTGGATTACATACAACTCTACTTTCATATTATATTCTTGTGGCCAACATGATCAAGGTTTTTTATGATGAGATCATAAACATGCATAAACAAGTATTTTTTCCCTAAAGTTTAAATGCCAAGAGTATATATTTTAAATGGGTCTTAAGCCTAGCACTATTAGCACTATTGGACCCTTGGCCTTGTAGGAGGTCATGGGTTCAAATCTCACCAAAGATGAAGAGGGTGCGTGAGTTTTATTTGTTTCAATTGCCGTATATAAATATTATATACTAAAAAAAGAGTATATATTTTATCCATCATTAATATATATTTACATGGTAATGACCATCTCTTTCTTTTAGCCCTTAATTGTATTTGTTTTTCTTTTTCAACCAACTAATGACCAATTTACCACTTATTACTTCCTCCCTTTATGTTCTAACCGTTGAACATGATAGAAAAAATGAGAGTTGCTGGTTATTTGAGAATTTTAGTCAAGAACTTCTTGTGATGACCAATTATATTCTTATATTTTTCTACTTTGTGTTGTTGTAATTTTAGCAGACTCATGCAATTTTTGAGTTTGGCATGCAAGTGGTCCTGATCAGAGTTGGAGCTTCTAAGTCTATCGATGTTGTTTTAGGATGATGGATTGCAGTGAGACTCTATGTACGTAGCAACTGTCGAATGTTGAAGTTAATGGTTGTTGGTAGTTGTTTCAACGGAGGGTTAGATGTTTGCAGGGTCGGTCATCGGTGGCGGCCTCAGATGGTGTGGCACCAATCCCTTATGGTGCTACGGATGGTCTTACTTACACTTTTTTTCAAGTTGAAACTGAAGAAGAACCCAAAAACGTTGATTATTTTGACCAAATTCTATATTGGAGTAGAATTTCATGATCATTATTCAACTTATTTACAAATATATATACTTGTGGAATTTGTTCCTTTTAAGGTTTCTTTTAATCTAAAGCGACATTTTTACAAGTTTTAGTGATACGTGTTTTTAGTTATTTTGAAGATGCGTAGCTCATCTACGAATTATATGTCTGCACGCATGAATTTTATCGGAAACTAGAGGAGGTCGTAGTGACCATATTTGCAAAATGCATGTCCTTTAACAAGGCCTCAGTTGTGGGAAGTTCTCTCTCTTGAGTGGCGATTTCTAGGGTTTTGGTATGATCAAACTTTTCTGAAGATCATTCTTTCTTGATTGTGTTTTGGTTTAGAGATCCTTTTCTCAGTATTCTGCAGATAAGCGTCCACTAAACATTTTGTTTTTGGGGAGTGTTGATGGTTGTTTTTTCTATCGGCGCCATTTTTACCCGGTAACCTGTTCTCCAAGCGGTAAGGTTTCTTTTCTTGTGGCTTCTGGTCTGTCGTTTCAGTATTAGGGAAGACCATTGTTTGGTCAGAGTTTGTCTGCTGTGATCCTTTGTCTTCCTGGCTTTCGAAGTGTTGTGTCTGTTCATATTCCTGGGGGAGGCGGCTTTGTTTTTCGCTTTACTTTCTTCGGTCCCCTATCTGTCTCTATGTGTTTTAGTCTTTGTTTATTCAAGAGGGGTTTCCCTTAAAGGTTTTCAGCATCCCATCTTCGGTCGGGATCTTCGTCTCTCTTTAGGGTTTCCTCTTGTGGATAAGCAGCACTATGGCCACAGCTTCAGGAGGGGGTGCCGTCGAAAACTCTTTATGGGAAGGTGATGAGATGTTTTTGAAGGAGGGGTTGCATTCTGCCCCTCACATGCACCCCATGCATGGAAATGATGTGTCCTTGGCGTCTTCAGAAGGGCTACCTCGTGTGAATCCTTCTGTTGATGGGTCCCTAACTGGAAGTCAAGTAAATGGAAACCTTCCTAAAATGGGAGGAAATCTTGATATGCCTAATAAACCTCCTGTGAGTTTCAAAGCAGCCATTCTTGGTTCTAAACCGAAATCTGGTAATTTGGAGTTCTTTCCGTTAGAGGATAAATTGCAATCTTGTGTCACGATCCCCATTGAACTTGCAAGGGAAGTGTCGAAGACATATCACACCACACTCTATGGGTATTTCCTAGGACCTCGTATTCCTTTTCCAATTGTGCAGCGATACGTAAAATCGGCCTGGAGTAAGCTTGGCTTCAAGGATGCTATGATGAATGTGCATGGGTTGTTTTTTTCCGTTTTAATGATGAAGGTAGGAGTAGAAGAGCTGTGGAAGAAGGTCCATTGATGATCCGTGGCGTCCCTCTTTTTGTTTCCCCTTGGGACTCGTCAAAAGGTCTCGTTAAACCGGAACATACTACATGTCCTCTCTGGGTTAAGTTTCATAGCATCCCTTTAGTTGCTTTCAACAAAGAAAGAGTAAGTCGGATCGCTAGTGTGCTGGGAGTTCCTCAAAGAATGGATGCTTGCATGGAATCGATGTGCGAAAAACAATGGGGTCGGCCGGGTTTTGCAAAGGTTCTTATTGACGTTTGGGCTGTGGGTAATCTAAAAAGAGAAGTTGAGGTGGTCATCCCCAATCTTAAGGGTGGGGAACCTACCCTGGCTAAAGTAAGGGTGGAATACTTATGGGAGCCGTCCCAATGTGACCATTGCCACGTCTTCGGACACAAACGTGGCTCATGCATAAAGGCATTGGTAGAAAACAAACTGAATACCTCGAAAAATAAGCAGGATGGTGATGGCTTTTTTCAGGGTCGTAAAAAAAATGGAGGAGAAAGGAGGCGCCTACCCCTGAGGAGAACTTGAATGGCATGTCCACCCCAAAAAATCCTCATGATAATCTGCATGGCAACAATTTTGTGGGTGGCAACATACACCCTGTGAATATATTGGAATACAAAGAAACGCATGGTACTACTAATGATAATATTAAGGTGGTGAAGGAATCTTTGCATGGAGTTAATGGAAAAACGGCGAAAAAATATTAACAAAGCAGAATTCATCCACTCCTTTCATGTCGTCGGTTGCATGCTCTCTAAAGTACAAAGCCTGGAAGGATGAGGTGAACCCTAACCCCCGGTCATCTAACCGTTTTGACCCCCTTTCGGCAGGTGATGTTAGTGGTATGGATGCTCATTCGGTAGATGAGATCACTGATTTTTTGAATTTCACTAATCAGGAAAATAATAACGTGGAAATATTGGAGGTGTCAGAATCGGGCCAAAATAATTTCCAATGGTAAAGCTGGCTTCTTGGAATATTCGAGGACTAAACTCCTCAACAAAACAAAGGGAGGTAAAAAAAATTTATACATTGCAATGGTCTGTCCCTGTGTTCTATTATTGAGACCCATTTGCAATATAAGAGTTTGGAAATAGTGTGCAAAAACGTTTTTGGTAAATGGGACTGGAACTCAAATTGCCAATGTTCAAGCAAAGGCACCCGCATCATTATTGGGTGGGATCCTCGGATTATGGATATAATAGTGATAGAAAGCAAAGCCCAATTTATAAACTGTGAGATCCGTCTTAGGGGTGAGACGGAGCATTTCTTCTTCTCGATGGTGTATGGTGAAAACAATGGTACTACACGCCGTGAGCTATGGTCGGGGCTACGGAAATTCAAAGTTTTCTTGGATAATCGGCCTTGGATTATTATAGGGGATTTCAACGCGATGTTATTCCCTCATAATGGTTACGGGGTTCCTCTAAAAGAAACAAAGAAACGGAAGATTTTTTCTATTGTGTTGAAGACATCGAGGTCTTCGATATTCGGTATTCTGGTATCCAATATACGTGGAGCCAAAAGCCAAAAAATGATGGTGGAATTCTAAGAAAATTTGACAGGTTCCTTGCTAATACTGATTTCACATCGCGGTTCAATGACGGGGAGGTTGTTTTCCTTTCGAGAGGGGTGTCGGACCATGCTCCAGGTGTTCTCTCCTTTAAAGGTGGTTCTAAAAAGAGGCTCATGGCTTCAAATTTGATAATGTTGTTGTAAGTCATCCAAACTTCCTTAATGTTGTCAAAGAGGGTTGGGAAACGTCAGTTCGGGGTTCTTTTATGTACAGAGTAACTACACGTTTAAAAGCTCTAAAGGGCCCTCTTCGAAACCTTCGGTCCTCTTTTGGAAATCTTGAAAGGAAGGCGGCGGACCTCAAATTTGTGTTAGACAATATTCAGGCTGCATGTGACAAGGATCCTTCAAACGTTACTTTTCGGGAGGATTTGGCTCACATCCTCCTTGCATACCAACAAGCTTTGTTGGAAGAGGAAATCATGAACAGACAAAAAGCCAAGGTTAGGTGGTTGAACGACGGTGACGGAAACACTAGGTTCTTTCATCAAGTGGTTAAAGAAAAACGTAATACACAACAACTTCGATCAGTTTGTGACAAGGACGGAATTTATGTGCATGGTGAGGATGTCCCGAAAGCTTTCGACTCCTTTTTTAGATCTATCCTCGGAGTTGTTGATCATCATGTTGAACCTTCTATGCCGATTTCTTTCTTCTCTAACAGTCTCTCTCTTTCGGAAGCCCTCCATATGATTAGACCCATTTCGGATGCTGAAATTAAGGATGCTATCTTCCAAATTGGAAATGATAAGGCCCCGGGCTCGGATGGATTCACGGCATAATTCTTTAAATAAGCTTGGGGAATTTTTGGAAAGGATGTTCAGATAGCGGTGCGTAATTTTTTCTATTCAGGACACCTTGCTAAGGAGCTTAACCACACCCTTCTGTGCCTCATTCCTAAAACCCCGAATGCTTCTCGCGTCACGGACTTCCGTCCTATCTCATGTTGCTCGATCCTTTATAAATGTGTGAGTAAAATTGTCTCTGACAGAATGAAACCCTACTTGGATTCCCTGATTAATGAGGCCCAATCTGCTTTCATCCCGGGGCGTCGTATTTCAGATAATATTCTTATCGCCCATGAGCTTGTGGCGGGGTACCAAAAGCAATCTGGGCCTCCTAGATGTGCGTTCAAAATAGACATCCGTAAGGCCGATGACACGGTGTGTAACACCTCGAATTTCCATTGTATTATATTTAATATAAATGGGGTCTATTTTTAATTTAGTCTACGTTTGTGGACTAATTGTAAATGTAAACTCCAGGGTTGAATTTGCATTTTGATCAAAGTTTAAAGTTAATATTGAAATTTAACTTGAGGGTCTGTTTTGTCATTCTTTGAAGTTGAATTACTTAAGAATTGGGTTAGGTTGAATTGAGTCATTATCTCAATTCATATTGTTGAAGTCGGTCCAGAGCAAGAACACAAGAAGAGAAAGAGAAAACAAGTTGATTCTCAATTTGGTAAGGAATTCATGGTGTGTTTGATGCATCCTTTTCAGATTATTGACTGATGCTATTGTAATTAAGATATTGATTCAGTAGCCAGGAAAGGTTGAAGGTGAATCTGTGGAAATTGCAATCTGTATTACAGTTCATAACCAAGGTGAGTTCATCTCTTCATCTTAAACATTAGCAGTCGAAATTTGAATCAGATTTGGTATATAAACTGTCTGAATAAATTGGTAAATTTGTATTGAAACGAAATCGAGTAACGAACAAAAATTAGATGAGCTTTTTAGAGTAAAATTGACATGTTATCGAATGTCCAGTATCGAGGTTCCGAAATTGGGTTTGGTTCCGGTATAGATTAATTCCGGAACGGGCTTAGGATCCGGTATTGGGTGGTTCCAGAATTAGGCTTGGATCCGGAAATGAGAAGTTCCGGAATGGGCTAAGATCCGGTATTAAAGAGGTTCCGGAATTGGGTATTGTGAGTTCCGGAAATTGGTTTTTTTTTAACCCGGAATTGGGTTTTTGGACCCGGTATTGTGAGTTCCGGAATTGGGTTTTTGGACCCGGTATTGCGAGTTCCGGAAATGGGTTTTGGACTCGGTATTAGGTAGTTCCGGAATTGGGTGATGGGATCCGGAATTAATCCGAAATCAGATGGGAACCGGAATTGATCCGGAATTTGGGGAAATCTGGAATTGATCCGGAACATGGGAAATTCGGTATGGATCCGAAGGAGGAACATTTGAAGATGAGGATACGATGGGTTATCTAGTATTCTTATAATTAAGAATGTGTTACGAGATGTAGCGTGATATGTTATTATACATATAC
This sequence comes from Saussurea involucrata, assembly GCA_033807775.1. Taxonomy (NCBI): domain Eukaryota; kingdom Viridiplantae; phylum Streptophyta; class Magnoliopsida; order Asterales; family Asteraceae; genus Saussurea; species Saussurea involucrata. The sequence continues at coordinate 47,391,779 of CM066317.1, read as the reverse complement.
GTTAGTAAGTGTAATAGATCCATAGGCACTAGTAGTGTTGTAACGTGGAATAGGCATAAAGTAACTTGTAATTCTCGTTGACCTGAAATGTGGAATAGGCATAAAGTAAATTATAATTCCCATTTCTTAAAGTTGTTGTAAAATGAGGAATAGGCATAAATTAAATTGTAATTCCTATTTCATAGTGTGACGTGAAACGTGGAATAGGCATAAAGTAAATTGTAATTCCCGTTTACGTGGAAATGGAGAATAGGCATAAAGTAAATTGTAATTCCCATTTCGTAGTATAGAAATCGAGGAATAGGCATATATGTAACAACCCGCGATTCATATTTTCAAATAACATACATTTCATATCATAAAATCATCAAAAGATACATCGTATTTCACATTCGGTCCCATAGTCTTGGTAAACATAATAAGTAAATCAGTACAAACTTTTTTTTCAAATTAAATTACATGTTGACTAATAACAAAGTCATAAGTACAAAATACATCCATAACTTCATAATCAACATCTTCACAAAAGTTATCCATCAAGAGTCCTATTTACTTGCTCTTACCCGATCCATCACCTGGAATACATAATTTTAAAACAGAAATGAGGGTTAGACCTAATGGTCTAGTGAGGAAATCCCTGTCAGTTTAGTAAACCTTTGTATTAAAACCATTTATATAAAACCTTTCATATACATTCATATACTACACGTATATAAATACCATTCAATACTCGTACATTGCGTACATCTCATTCCACCTTATTCCTCCACAACTGGCCATATTAGTTGGTAGCAAGCCAACTAATAATTAATCAACGTTACCGGTCCGCACACCGGAACCCGGCTACTCACCGGTCCGCACACCGGAACCCGACTAATGTGCACTTGTGTAGTGTAATGCACATATGAATATAATATCTTACTATATTATAAACACATACTATTCACACCTTGATCACATATCCATTCCACACATATATGTATTCCAGTTAAAAATATTTTGAAGTAAAACTCACATGTTTAGCTTATATCCAAAAAAATCTCCCCAAGCTATTATCAGTTACTTCAATCCTTCAGTTCCAAATTCACAGAAGCTGTAACAATTAAATACAAATATCTGTTTTAACACTTAATATCTTAAAACCCACAACTCTCAGCCATTATCGCAAACAACTAACACTATCGCAAACACTGAACGAAGTCGCAACCAACTGATGCGAGTTTTGAGAATCTCGCAACCTACTGTTGCGAGTTTTGAGAATCTCGCAACCCACTGTTGCGAGTTTTGAGAATCTCGCAACCCACTGTTCATCCTAAACCCAGATTTTTGTGCAGATTTAAAGCAGGATGTTTATGTAACTTTGCAGAAATGTTCTATACTACTATTAGAACACTAACTCATGCCCAAAACTTACATATCTTTCTAAAATTACCAAAACCCACATCAAAGTCCATATAAAACATAATACACATAAAAGAGAGGATTATTACCTTTGTTTCTTGATGTAAACCCAAATCCCATCTATGGAAATCAGTAATCTTCTTCTTCTTAGCCTTTCCTTCTTCAATTTACTTTCTTTTCCCTCTTCTCTCGCTGCCGTGAACGTACTCACATACACACACACACTTTCACCTTTTGGTTTTTGCTAATATGACTAGGAGAGGACACCTCCTGGAGTCAAAAGGGACAAGGCGGTGGTGGTGGATAAATATATCCACAATCACCAATTAAACCTCACACTTAACTCATTTGGCAAAACTTACCCCCAAACTTCCAAATAGAAATTAAAACTTACCCCCTTAACTTCTATTTCTATAAAATACTTAAATAAAGACTTATAAAATTTCCCAAATCTAGTTTTAAACTAAAATAATACTCTTTAAAATAATAATAAAAATTACCTGGTTATTACAACATCTCCCCCTTAAAATAATTCCGTCCCGGAATTCAGTTAAGCGAAAAGATGAGGGTATTTGGCTCTCATTTCCGACTCTGATTCCCACGTAGCATCCTGACCCTTGTGATGTTTCCACTGAACTTTTACTTGTCTGATTTCTTTATTCCGCAACACTTTAACTTTGTGGTCAACTATGGCTTCCGGTTCCTTCACATAATTCAATTTTTCATCCACTTGTATATCTGGTAGAGAGACTGCCTGATCTGACGTAACTAAACACTTTCGAAAATTCGATACATGAAACGCATTGTGGATACGGCTTAACTCTGTTGGTAAATCCAACCTGTAAGCTACTTCACCAATCCTTTCTGTGATTGCAAACGGTCCAATACACATCGGGCTAAGTTTACCTTGCTTCCCAAATCTAATGACTCCTTTCCAAGGTGAGACTTTCAACATTACAAAATCTCCAACTTGGAACTCTAACGGTTTCCGGCGTCGGTCGGCATAACTTTTCTGTCTGTCTTGAGCCACTTTCAGTCTATCCCGAATCTAGTAATCTTATCCGCTGTTAATTGTACTATATCTGGCCCCGCTAACTGTTTCTCCCCTACTTCATTCCAACACAGAGGCGTTCGGCATTTTCTACCATACAGAACTTCAAAAGGTGCCGCTTGAAGGCTGGAATGATAACTGTTGTTGTAAGCAAATTCTATCAAAGGCAAATGCTTATCCCACGATCCCCCAAAATCAACAATACAAGCCCGAAGCATATCTTCTAAAGTCTGGATTGTTCTTTCACTCTGACCGTCAGTTTGAGGATGATATGTTGTGCTTAACTTTATATGTGTCCCCATTTCTTTTTGAAAGCTTTTCCAGAATCTGGAAGTAAAATGACTATTTCGATCAGAAATAATCGAGATTGGAACTCCATGTCGAGTTACTATTTGATCAATGTACATTTTGGCTAAGCGTTTCATCGAATCAGTTTCTTTTATCGGCAAGAAGTGAGCAGACTTCGTTAATCTATCAACAATCACCCAAATAGAATCAAATCCCTTCGGAGTCCTTGGTAGCTTTGTAATGAAATCAGTAGTAATCTGATCCCACTTCCACATTGGTATTTCCAGACGTTGCAACTGACCAAACGGCTTTTGATGTTCAATCTTTACCTTCTTGCAAGTAGTACAATCTTCCACATGCTTAGCAATACTTCTTTTTATTCCCGACCACCAATAAAATTGTTTCAAGTCTTTATACATCTTGTTCGTACCTGGGTGAATAGAGAAACGAGACTGATGAGCTTCTTGTAGTACCCGATCGCGTAGCCCACCCAAACGAGGCACCCAAATTCTGCTTCCCAAACATAATAACCCACGATCATCTTTTACTAGCGATGCTGATATCCCCACTAATCGTTCTGACTTCAGATGTTCTTCTCGAAACGCTTCTATTTGACACTTTTGCAATTCGTCAAAGATGTTTGGTAGAAGTTCGGCTCGTAGCGAAATAGCTTTTATTGTTCCACTTCTTTCTTGACGACTCAGTGCATCAGCTACCACATTCGCTTTTCTCGGATGATAAAGGATTTCACACTCGTAGTCATTCACCAATTCCAGCCATCTTCTTTGCCTCATATTCAGTTCCTTCTGATCGAAAAGATGTTGGAGACTCTTATGATCGGTAAAAATTTGACATTTAGAACCATAAAGATAATGTCTCCAAATCTTCAACGCAAAGACAACTACTGCAAGCTCCATATCATGTGTAGGATACTGTCTTTCATGGTCCTTCAGTTGATGAGAAGCATAAGCAGTCACTTTTCCACGTTGCATAAGTACACATCCCAATCCTAGTTTGGAAGCATCGCTGTAGACAACAAAATCATCGGAACCTTCTGGTAATGCTAATATCGGCGCGCTGCAGAGTTTCTCTTTCAATATTCTGAATGCTTCATCCCGTTCTGCTCTCCATTCAAACTTTAGATTCTTCTGAGTCAGCTTAGTCAATGGCGTCGCGATTCGAGAGAAGTCTTTTATAAATTTCCGATAGTAGCCAGCTAGACCCAGAAAACTACGTACTTCGGTTGGCGTCTTTGGCGGTTCCCATCTTTCAATCGTTTCCACTTTCATCGGATCTACTTGAATGCCTTTCTCTGAAACGACATGCCCCAGAAACTGAACTTCCCGCAACCAGAATTCACACTTCGAGAATTTAGCATACAACTTTTCTTTCTTCAACAACTCCAGAATCAAGTGAAGATGTTGTGCGTGATCCTCTTTGGATCGGGAATAAATAAGTATATCATCGATAAATACAATGACAAATTTATCGAGATAAGGCTTACATACCCGATTCATTAGATCCATAAAAGCGGCTGGAGCGTTCGTTAGTCCGAATGGCATCACCAAGAATTCATAGTGACCGTACCTCGTACGAAAGGCAGTCTTCAGAACGTCTTCTTCCTTAACCTTCAACTGATGATAGCCAGATCTGAGATCAATCTTAGAGAAATAACAAGCTCCAACTAATTGATCGAAGAGATCATCAATTCTTGGAAGCGGATAATTGTTCTTGATCGTGCGCTTATTTAGCTCCCGGTAGTCGATACACATTCTCATTGAACCGTCCTTCTTTTTCACAAATAACACTGGTGCACCCCACGGCGAAGAGCTGGGTCTGATGAAGCCTTTATCGGACATGTCTTGCAGTTGTGCCATCATCTCTTTCATCTCTGGAGGTGCTAGTCGGTATGGTGCACGAGCAATAGGCGTGGCTCCAGGGACTAAGTCGATACCAAATTCTACTTGTCTAACAGGAGGAAGACTATTCAAGTCTTTAGGGAAAACTTCTGGAAATTCACTAACAATAGGAATATCTTCTAACTTAATCTTTTCAGGCCTACTATCTATCACATAGGCTAAGTAATTCGGGCAACCCTTGCTGACACATTTACGAGCTTTTATCATAGATATTAGGCTAGACTGATGATTCTTACGATCACCATAAATCACTACTAACCTCTTATCAGGTAAAACGACATTGATTATTTTCTTATCACAAACTATGTTAGCCTGATTCTCAGCTAACCAATCCATCCCTACTACCACATCAAACTCGATCAAGGCTATAGGAAATAGTTGTATCGGTACTCCACACCCCTCTATATTTATCACACAGCAATCAAAAACTTCTTTAACTGACACTTGGTTATCATTTGTAGTGTCTACCAGTAAGGCATGTTCTAACATTTTAGGCTCTAAATGCAGGTGAGCAGCAAATGAATGAGACACAAAAGATCGGTTTGCACCGGAGTCAAACAACACTTTAGCACATGTAGAGTTTATGAAAAATGTACCTGTAACCACATCTGGAGTTTCCTCCGCCTCTTTAGCTGTCATTTGAAATGTACGACCCCTTGTTCTCGGCGGTTCTATTCTTGGAACTACTGGTCTAGCAATTGCTGGTTTCCCTGATGTGCCCCCTGTTGTATTCTACCTCGCGGACAATCTGACTGAAGGTGGTTCGGAGAATTACACAAGAAACAAAACCGCATTAATCGAAAATCTTTAATAACATGCCCGGTCTTCCCACACCTATAACAAACCCGCGATTCAATCTGACAGTTTCCTTGATGGATACGGTGGCACTTCGGACAAGATCTTTCCATTGGTCGGAAAGGTGGACGATTATCGAACCTCTGAAACCTGGACTTCTTCAGATCATGTGGTGGCCCTTCCCATTTCCTTTTCCCCGTACTCTTATCACCGGCATCCCTTCTGTTGTCTCGTTCTACATTTTCAGCAGCGTCCACTGCGGCTGTAAAGGTATCTGGCCTTGTTGCAGTCACTAATCTTCTGACTTCTGAATTTAGCCCATAGATAAATCTATCCATCTTCAGTTTCTCCGTAGCAACGTAATATCCCGCAAAACGAGATTTTTCTAAGAAACGAGCAGTATAGTCTCTAACTGACAAATTCCCTTGTTGTAGGCTCATAAATTCTTCCTCCAATTGTCTGACGGCTGCTTGTGGATAGAATTGTTTTGTGAAAGCTAAAACGAATTCTTCCCAAGAAAAAAGTAGAATATATGTATGATCCTTCCGATTCAAAATGAGCCTCCCACCAGTATAAAGCATCGCCTTTTAACATTGCAGTTCCATAAAGTACTCTATCCTCTTCAGCACATTTACTAGTCATGAAGATAGCTTCTATTTCTTTCAGCCATCTCATCGCTTTTACTGGATCCCGATCTCCTGAGTACGTAGGGGGCTTGCAACTAAGAAACATTTTGTAATCACACTTTTTCATTACCGGTAAGACAGCAGGGGTGATTGGCATTTCAACTTCAGGTTCCGGATCTGGTGTATCAGCTCCATTATGACGACTTCGTTCAAACATGGCTTGTATGCTAGCCTGTAGTCTTCCCATTTCAGCAGTCAGGTCATCCCGTGTAACAAACTCTGTACCTTGTGGTTGTGTTCTACCCCCAGTTCGGCCCCCAGTTCGTCCCCCGATTCTACCTCCGGTTCTGCCTCCACCACGATCTCCTCCTCTTGCCCCTATTCCTACTGGTGGGTTCTCTCCACCCGAATTCCTTCCTCCCCTTCGATTCTTTTGTCTAGTGCCACTTGCCATTCTGTAGATTCAAACAAGGTTAATATACACATAAGCACATACCCCATATAACAAGGTATTCTAGTTCAAACATGTACCTGTAAGATCATAATTACACTGGCCAGGTGTAATCTGAAATTACCTTACATGATGTTCCTTCTACCTTTTTATACTTAGCATCCCCAGGTTCTAAAATCATAGGGACATCCTACTTCACATGCAGTTTAAGTCTAGGTACAAGTACCAATACCTAAATCTCTTAAACTAGGGCTCTGATACCATCTGTAACAACCCGTGATTCATATTTTCAAATAACATACATTTCATATCATAAAATCATCAAAAGATACATCGTATTTCACATTCGGTCCCATAGTCTTGGTAAACATAATAAGTAAATCAGTACAAACTTTTTTTTTCAAATTAAATTACATGTTGACTAATAACAAGGTCATAAGTACAAAATACATCCATAACTTCATAATCAACATCTTCACAAAAGCTATCCATCAAGAGTCCTATTTACTTGCTCTTACCCGATCCATCACCTGGAATACATAATTTTAAAACAGAAATGAGGGTTAGACCTAATGGTCTAGTGAGGAAATCCCTGTCAGTTTAGTAAACCTTTGTATTAAAACCATTTATATAAAACCTTTCATATACATTCATATACTACACGTATATAAATACCATTCAATACTCGTACATTGCGTACATCTCATTCCACCTTATTCCTCCACAACTGGCCATATTAGTTGGTAGCAAGCCAACTAATAATTAATCAACGTTACTGGTCCGCACACCGGAACCCGGCTACTCACCGGTCCGCACACCGGAACCCGGCTACCCATCGGTCCGCACACCGGAACCCGACTAATGTGCACTTGTGTAGTGTAATGCACATATGAATATAATATCTTACTATATTATAAACACATACTATTCACACCTTGATCACATATCCATTCCACACATATATGTATTCCAGTTAAAAATATTTTGAAGTAAAACTCACCTGTTTAGCTTATATCCAAAAAAATCTCCCCAAGCTATTCTCAGTTACTTCAATCCTTCAGTTCCAAATTCACAGAAGCTGTAACAATTAAATACAAATATCTGTTTTAACACTTAATATCTTAAAACCCACAACTCTCAGCCATTATCGCAAACAACTAACACTATCGCAAATACTGAACAAAGTCGCAACCAACTGATGCGAGTTTTGAGAATCTTGCAACCCACTATTGCGAGTTTTGAGAATCTCGCAACCCACTGTTGCGAGTTTTGAGAATCTCGCAACCCACTGTTCATCCTAAACCCAGATTTTTGTGCAGATTTAAAGCAGGAAGTTTATGTAACTTTGCAGAAATGTTCTATACTACTATTAGAACACTAACTCATGCCCAAAACTTACATATCTTTCTAAAATTACCAAAACCCACATCAAAGTCCATATAAAACCTAATACACATAAAAGAGAGGATTATTACCTTTGTGTCTTGATGTAAACCCAAAACCCAGCTATGGAAATCAGTAATCTTCTTCTTCTTAGCCTTTCCTTCTTCAATTTACTTTCTTTTCCCTCTTCTCTCGCTGCCGTGAACGTACTCACATACACACACACACACACACTTTCACCTTTTGGTTTTTGGTTTTTGCTAATATGTTTAGGATAGGACACCTCCTGGAGTCAAAAGGGACAAGGCGGTGGTGGTGGATAAATATATCCACAATCACCAACTGAACCTCACACTTAACTCATTTGGCAAAACTTACCCCCAAACTTCCAAATAGAAATTAAAACTTACCCCCTTAACTTTTATTTCTATAAAATACTTAAATAAAGACTTATAAAATTTCCCAAATCTAGTTTTAAACTAAAATAATACTCTTTAAAATAATAATAAAAATTACCTGGTTATTACAATAAAGTAAATTGTAATTCCTGATTTCTATGGGAAGGTAAGAGATAGGCATAAAGTAAATTGTAATCTCTACTTCCACTCCAAGAAATGGGCATAAAGTAACTTGTAATTTCTTGGACATGAGCGATGATCTAGAATCTGCAATGATTCGTAGTAGGCTCTCGAATATGATGTTATGACTTTCTGAATGTTAGTCATACTCATGGGATCGGGTATGTTCCCATCATTATGAGACGAGTACGAGTATGGTAAGAATGGTGGCAAACCAGGTTTGTTTATATGCTTTGGACATCTGAGTTTTCAAAGTTGTTAATATTTTAATTTGAAATTGGATGTTCTCACTAGGCGTAAGCCTAATTGTTTCAAATTAATTTTTCTTACCAGGTACGAACCCAGGGAAGTAATGGGAGTGGGACGAGAGCTTTTGGTATTCTACTTTTGATGATGAGCGGAGAAATTAGCTGATGCGAGGAGGCTTTGGATGAATTTCTTAGATAACCAATTTAATCTAATTATAGTTGACATAATTAGATTAATAGGTTATTTAGAGAATTTGAAATGTGTATATATGAACCCTCGTAGTTAATTCTCTGCTTATATATAAAGTTTTGGATGATATGATGATGAACCTTGTTAAATTTTAAGGTTTAAATTGGCCCTGATTTTTAGGGTGTTACACGGTGAACTGGAATTTTCTTATAAATATGATGCGAGGTCTTGGTTTCCATCCGGTTTTCATTAAGTGGATTTGGGAGATGATTTCTACTCCCTCGTACTCCCTTGCGATAAATGGGGAAACTGAAGGCTTTTTCGTGGAGCGGAGGGGTTTAAGGCAGGGAGACCCAATCTCACCATACCTCTTTACCATCGTTATGGAGGGCTTGTCTATGATTCTTAATCAGTGCATTATAGAAGCTGATATGTTTGGATTTCATGAGTATTGTGAGGAGCTACAAATAACCCATTTGTGTTTTGCAGATGACCTGTTCGTTTTCACTCGCGGTGATGCCCATTCTGTTGAGGTGTTGAAGAATGCTCTTCAAATCTTCAAGACCAAGTCGGGTCTTGACCCTAGCATTGAAAAAAGTGAAGTCTTTTTTGGAAATGTCCCTAGTGATGAAAATGAGGCTATTCTTAATTGTCTTCCGTTTAGTGAGGGCATTTTTCCAATAAGGTACCTTGGGGTGCCTCTCTCCCCTGTCCGACTCAAGGTTTCGGACTTTGGTGATCTTATCTCGAAGGTTAAAGATCGAATACATAATTGGAAAAACAAGTTCCTTTCGAGATTCAACAATTGAAGAACGAACATGGTTGTGTGTGCCCAGCGCGCATTGCTGCGCGTCTTGAGCCGCGCCAAGAGGCGTGCAGGCCACTGTTGGATTTCGCAAACAGACCTTGGCGCGTGTCTCCGCGCATCTTGACTCGCGCCGGCGGACGCGCCGCTGTCTGGCGGTTTCTTTCGGTTGGCAACAGAAATCTATAAATACCACAACTCTTTCATTCGTTTTGTATCAGCAAATACACGAATTCTCTGCAATATTTCTGGGTTTCTTTCCCTCTCGTTCATCACCAAACATATGGCGATTCGCTAGATTCAAGTTACAAACTTGAATTCGATTGTTGTATCCTCTAGACAACGCCCGTACCACCGGCGAAATTTTGTCTTAGGTCACTGCGTGAAGTGCAGGCCTCAATCGGTTCGATAACGACTACAATCTAACGGATAAAAGTAAGGTTTACGTTATTTGTTGATTTTGGTGTACGTATTCATGTTGTATAGACAATATACATATATGTAAAGTAGTAAATTTCTGCATGTTTTCATTCTCTACTACACAATTTCTATTGTATGATTGATAACTCCTAACAATCTAAGACAAAATTTCTGTTAAGGAGCGATGGATCAATCTATGATGAAAAGTCATGTGGAGAAACCCGAGAAATTCAAGGGTTTGGACTTCCGACGATAGCCACAAAAGAAGTTGTTCTATTTGACAACTCTTCGCGTTGCCAACGTACTCACGAAGGAAGAGCCACCGGCAAATCTTCCGGTAGGGGCGGACGGGGCGGCACCGTCACAAATACAAGTCATGCCAAATACAAAACTGAAGTGGCATGTTCCAAGAGGTTCGCTGTGGGAAAGTTCTTGCACTACCGGATGATTGACTCAAAGCCCGTGGTAAAACAAGTAGAAGAATTGCAAATTCTTGTCCACGAACTCGATGTTGAAGGTATGGGGCTTAATATAAATTTTGTGATCGGTGCTATCATTGACAAACTTCCTCCGTCGTGGAAGAACTTCAAGTTATACTTGAAGCATCTTACGGAGGAAATAACGTTTGAACAATTGCTCCTCAAAATCCGTGTTGAGGAAGATAACCGACTCAATGACAAAGCCGATGCCATTCAAATCGAACAACATGCCAACATGATCGAAGGTAGTTCATCCAAGACAAATTTCCCGAAATTCAAGTGAAAGGGAATTGCACCCAAGAGGCCTTTCAACACCGGAAAAGGCCCCTTGGCCCCACAAAAGAAACAATTCAAGAGGATGACATGTTGTTGGGTGTGTGGCAAGCCGGGACACCGAGCCAAGATTGTCGATTCAAGCGTGATCATGGTGGTGCCGAAGGAAGTGGTGGTGGAGGAAATGGGGCATCTACAAGTCATGCCAATCTCACCCACTCCCCGAACGAATTCGTTGGTGTAATTGAAGCTCACATGGTTACAAACATGATGGAGTGGTGGATCGACACCGGGGCTACTCGGCACATTTGTAATTCAGAAAGCTTGTTTGCATCCTACCAAAAAGTGAGCGATGGGGAGCCGATGTTCATGGGAACGCATCGATTGCAAGCATAGAAGGAAGGGGGAAGGTCAACTTGAAGGTGACTTCCGGTAAAGATCTTATGTTGAATGATGTTGTACATGTACCTAGCATTACTAAAAACTTGATTTCTGGCCCTGTTCTAAGTAAGAAAGGGTTTAAAATTGTAATAGAATCTGATAAGGTTGTCATCACCAATGGTGGTGTGTACGTTGGGAAGGGATACCTCCACGAGGGGCTCTTCAAGTTAAGCGTTGTAAATAGCTTTGATGCCGCCAATGTTAATAATAATAAGGCAGGCTCTAGCGGTGCTAGTTCCATGTACATGGTTGCTCCTTCTAATCTTTGGCATTCTAGATTCGGACATGTCAACTTTAGATCAATTCAAAGAATGATCAAACTTGACATGATTCCTAAATGTTCCTTTGATAAATCGACTAAGTGTGAAGTTTGTGTAGAAGCTAAATTCACAAACCATCCACACAAGTCTGTTGAAAAATCAAATGAAGTACTTGGGTTGATTCACACTGACTTATGTGATTTCAAGGCAACACCTTCACGAGGAGGTAAAAACTATTACATTACCTTCATTGACGATTGCAGTAAGTATTGCTATGTGTATCTAATCCATACAAAAGGATGAGGCCTTAAACATGTTTAAAACTTATAAGGCCGAAGTCGAGAATCAACTCGACAAGAAAATCATAATTCTAAGATCGGATCGGGGAGGAGAATATGAATCCCATGAATTTGCAGAATTTTGTGCTACACATGGCATTGTTCATCAAACTACCGCTCCATACACTCCTCAACAAAACGGAGTGGCCGAGCGGAAGAATAGAACATTGAAGAATATGATAAATTCAATGTTGATAACGTCCGGAGCTCCATACCATTTATGGGGTGAGGCGTGTCTTACTGCGAATATGATCCTAAACAGGATCCCCCACAAGAAGAGTGATAAATCCCCTTATCAATTATGGAAAGGGAGATTACCGTCCTACAAAAGGATGAAAGTGTGGGGTTGCCTTGCCAAGGTTCAAGTCCCTTTACCGAAAAGGACAAAACTTGGACCTAAAACCGTTGATTGTGTATATATTGGACCAGCTCTAAATAGTGCTGCTTATAGATTCTTAGTATTTAAATCTTGTGTGAATGATATAAGCAATAACACTATCATAGAATCTGCGGAAGCAGAATTCTTTGAGACTACCTTTCCTTACAAAGAAAAAGAGGATCAAACCTCTAATTCTAGGAAAAGGTTGCATGATGACACACACACTTTAATTGAAACAAATGCAAATGATCAAACACATGAAGGTGAAACCTCCAAGGTTCAAGAAGAATTGGAACCAAGGAGAAGTAAACGTGGTAGAGTAGCCAAAGACTTTAGACCTGATTTTATGACCTTTAATGTTGAAGGAGAACCTCTATCTTATAAGGCCGCCATGGAATCATCCGAGGCACCTTATTGGGAAGAGGCAATCCATAGTGAGATAGACTCCATAGTACAAAACAATACTTGGAGATTGGTTGACCTACCTCCGGGTCATAAAGTAATAGGTCATAAATGGATATTCAAGAGGAAGTTGAGACCCGATGGCACTATAGAGAAATACAAAGCTCGACTAGTTGCCAAAGGATATCGACAAAAGGAAGGTCAAGACTTCTTTGATACCTACTCTCCGGTCACAAGAATAACGTCTATACGTATGTTGATGGCCATAGCAGCAATTCACAATTTGGAAATACACCAAATGGATGTGAAAACTGCTTTCTTGAATGGAGAGTTAGATGAAGAAATGCATATGCAACAACCGGAAGGGTTTGTTGTCAAAGGTCAAGAAAACAAAGTCTGTAAGTTGATCAAGTCCCTTTATGGACTTAAGCAAGCGCCAAAGCAATGGCATGAAAAGTTTGATAACACGTTGATATCAAACGGGTTTAAAATAAATGAGTGTGATAAGTGTGTCTATGTGAAGCAATACAAAAATGCATATGTCATTATATGCTTGTATGTAGATGATATGCTCATCTTTGGATCGAACTTGGATGTAATTAATCAAACAAAGAAGATGTTGCACTCCTCGTTTGATATGAAGGATTTGGGAGTAGCAGATGTGATCCTTGGTATAAAGATTCAAAGGAATCCAAATGGTTACATTCTCACCCAATCTCACTATGTTGAGAACGTACTTCGAAAGTTTGGTCATTATGATGACAAACCGGTGGTGACTCCATTTGATCCTTCTAGTCAATTGAAGAAGAATCAAGGAGATAGTGTGGCTCAATAGCTTGATGTATATCATGAATTGCACACGACCGGATATAGCATATAGTGTGAGCAGACTAAGTCGGTACTCACACAATCCCGGAAAGGATCATTGGTATGCACTAGTAAAAGTGCTTAGATATTTGAGGTATACAATGAATTACGGGTTACACTATACGAAATACCCACCTGTTCTAGAAGGGTATTGTGATGCCAATTGGATTTCCAACCATTCGGAGAGTAAGTCCACAAGTGGATATGTGTTTACACTTGGTGGAGCATCGGTCTCATGGAAATAATCCAAACAAACGGTGAATACAAGATCAACTATGGAAGCAGAATTTATAGCTTTAGATAAAGCCGCTGAAGAAGTCGAATGGCTAAAGAGCTTCCTAGAAGGTATTCCGTTGTGGCCAAAACCCGTGACTGCCATTTGTATCCATTGTGACAGTATGGCTGCTCTCACAAGAGCAAAGAATCAAATATATAATGGCAAGTCTCGACATATAAGACGACGCCACAATACAATAAAGGACTTGCTGAAAAATGGAATCATTTCCATTGACTACGTAAAATCAAAGGAAAATATCGCTGATCCTTTGACAAAAGGCCTAAGTAGAGAGCAAGTATCCTTTTTATCGAGGGGAATGGGCTTAAAGCCAATACAATGAGTTTCCTCGGCGGAAACCTAACCTAGCGAAATTGGAGATCCCATGGTCTAGGTTCAATAGGAAAACTAGTTAAGGAACACTCAAGAGACGCTTATACACAGGTATGCCTACTCCTACGATGATTTTTATGTGTATATTTCCGTTGACGATTTAGGGTTGAATTTTATATTCTTAATAATGCTGATAGTTTTTTAGTGGAATACAACGGAATATTCTTGATCGGCATTACCTATGTGAGACTGATGTGTGGTCGCATCTTTGAAGACGGAGATGGCTACGTCTTCTAAAACTCTCATGAAGAAAGGATATGTTCACGACCGATATGAACACAACGGTAAGAATCAAATTATGTATAGATATAATATGTGTGATGCCTATTGTCTCGATTTACTACAAAAAGTGGTAGTTCAAGACTTTAGTTCACTATCCACAAAGTAGATCCGATACGCATTCACTAGGAAAGGTTCAAGTCCAAAAGACACCTTTTCCGATGCATATTATAACTAGCTTGGTGATAGAAACATAAGTTCCATAATATTGCTTATTTTCTATTCAAATGTGGGGTATTATTTGGGTTTGAATAGAAAATGTGGGGTATTGTTGGAACTTAGTATAGATGTGAGAAACCTTGTCCCACAAAGGAGCCAAGGCAATCCTTAGAACACTTAATAAACCCAAACTTGAGAGCATTAAATAAATCATTTAATTGCTTGGCTTGGAGTGTGGTGTTCTTGGTGGGCTCTCTTCGACATGAATATACATATTTAATGTCAAATATTGGGCCTTGGGCCTTGGGCCTTGGGGCTCTTGGGGTCGAGATTCAACAATTGAAGAACGAACATGGTTGTGTGTGCAGTGTCTGGCGCGTATGACAGCGCGACCCGAGCCGCGCGAGAAGCCGCGCAGAACACTGGAAGATTCGTGGAACAGTGCCCAGCGCGCATTGTTGCGCGTCTTGAGTCGCGCCAAGAGGCGCGCAGGCCTCTGTTGGATTTCGCAAACAGACCTTGGCGCGTGTCTCCGCGCGTCTTGACTCGCGCCGGCGGACGCGCCGCTGTCTGGCGGTTTCTTTCGGTTGGCAACAGAAATCTATAAATACCACAACTCTTTCATTCGTTTTGTATCAGAAAATACACGAATTCTCTGCAATATTTCTGGGTTTCTCTCCCTCTCGTTCATCGCCAAACATATGGCGATTCGCTAGATTCAAGTTACAAACTTGAATTCGATTGTTGTATCCTCTAGACAACGTCCGTACCACCGGAGAAATTTTGTCTTAGGACACTGCGTGAAGTGCAGGCCTCAATCGGTTCGATAACGACTACAATCTAACGGATACAAGTAAGGTTTACGTTATTTGTTGATTTTGGTGTATGTATTCATGTTGTATAGACAATATACATATATGTAAAGAAGTAAATTTATGTATGTTTTCATTCTCTACTACACAATTTCTATTGTATGATTGATAACTCCTAACATTATTTAAAACAACTTGTCAACTTTTTAGTTATTTTACATGTATAAGCAATCCCAAACACTCTTTAAATAACAACTTATTAACTTATTACTTCTTGGTACCACCATAAGCTAATCCAAACACTTTTTTATAGAACTTTGGTTTAATATCTCATAACTTAATACACACTTTTACATAAAAGCATAAGTTGTTTTAAATAAGCAATCCCAAACACCCCCTTAATATTGCCCCAAGAACTTGTTAAGTCTTTCAAAATCATCCTATTAACCGACCATAACACCTCTGCATAAGAAGATGGATAAGTGTCAGGACTTATAAAGAAGTCTATGATGATAATCATACATTTTAATGTCCTATAAACCAAATTTTATCGTAATGTATTATTTTCATTGAAATTACAGCCAAATTAATGCATGTTATTGTTTGATGGCAGCACATATAACTTAAAGTTAAGCCAACGCGTATAAAAGAGGCATTGTTATCAAAGATTGATAGTTATGCAACACGACTTGAGATCATGTGAGACCAGACTATTTCTGTGAGACCGTGAGACCAAAAAATTAACACTAAACCTTCACAGCAAAAGATTGTGAAGGTACTGTGATGGTAAACCTTCACAGTGTTTTTGCTGTGAAGGTTTGCTGTTTTTCTTACCTTTACAATGAATCACTGTAAAGGTTTAGTGTTAATTTTTTGGTCTCACGAAAACAGGTTGGTCTCACGTAAACCTAACCCTGTGCAACACATCAAAAACATACAAAAATTAGAGTACATAGAAAGAGATAAAGAAGAGACTGAGAATTTGTCTAGATTAGACATGACAAACAAATTTGTGGTATCTGTGATGCATCCATCGCCATCTAAGGAAATGCATGACACTACAACGCTTATAAGTTACTAAAAATATTTAATAAATGAATGTTTCGTTGAGACTATAAAATAGAAAGTTAGAATGAGAATGAGAATGAGAATGAGAATGAAAATGACGGACAATAAAAAATGAGAATAAGTTTTAATTAAAATCTATGATGAAATTTAGGCTTAATTACAAGAGGAATTAATGAATCTGTTATATATATATTATAAACCCGACAACTTTTCTTTTAAATCTCAATAATCACTGTTTAATATTTCTAACTAAACACCACCAAAAAAGTATGCTAATAAACTATTTTATAAAATGTCAATTTATAGGACCAATCAATTAATATATTTGAGCAAAAAGTTGATTATCAACTATCCTAATCAACTTTTTGCTAATATAAATATGTTAAAATAAGTTTATAAAATAACTAGTATTTGGTACTGTACGATGTGCGGTGACGAAATTTATGTTAAGAAATACGTAATCAATTTAAGATGAAACGTAATTTGATGATAAAATGTAATATAAGACAATGAATGTATTGAAGTATTTTTTATGAAAATAAAGCAACATGCGCGGTGGTGACGAAGTTATGTTAGGAAATACGTAACCAAATTAAGATGAAACGCAATTCGTTAACTGACAAATAATAAAACGCAATCTCCTGTGACCCGATGTGGTTCAAACAACTAACATTCTCTAGTCAAATAGCTATTGTGTTATTCCTTTTTCTCAATAAGGGATCTACTTTTGAACACAAATTATTTCTTATTTACAATTTAATTTATATTGTTTTGATTAACAAAGATACCTTCATATATATATTTTTGTATTGTTACAATAATAATTCCGAAACGATCCAACATAAGTAAAAAGTCCTCAAGGAAAATGTCCATGAAGAACTTTAGGTACATGTTAATATGAAGACAATGGAGATAATGATATACAACCAAAGTTCGTAACAATTGAGTGTAACCTGGAAAAGAAACAACATAAAATAACTACGATATATGGTTGTTTTAAATGGAATTTTCATGAAATCCACAACAATACTGAAAAATGTTTGACTACTAAATGTTTGAAAATCGAAAGAAAAAAAAGTTATTCAAACAAATATTGTTTTGCTGTTAATTAGTTGTGAATTTTTTAGCAACCCATAGATAACCCACTAAGATTCCAACAAAAAAAATTGAAAAACATATCATGAACATAAAAAGTAAAACCCAATAGAGAAAAAGAAGTTGAGAGATGGATAAAGCAAGAACTCTAGAGAAAATACCAAAAGAAGATGGATATGTAGATTAACCATATACATACAAAATGTATGCAAAATTACCCAAAAAGAACTCCACTAACGGTTACATGTAGATTTTTTGTATATGACAATGGTCCTCATATCCACATTTGCAAGAGTTTATATGTTAATCTATTTCTTTGAAGAAAGTGGGTAGCAGGCAATTATTTTCTCCTCCGTCACTCATGATTTTCTTGCTAGGAAAATAACACAAAGTTTACCATAATACGCATTTACCTATTACATTTCCAATCAAATATAAATGATAAAGAAATAAAAATAGAAATTAAAAATTAAAAAAATAATAATAAAAAATTTAAATTTATAAATTTTCAACGATTCCTAATTCAAGTTGTTGTCATCAGACACACTTTCAAGATAAGTACAGACGGGGAGAAAACAAAGCAAGTATGATATACACCTTTAAAAAGTAAATCTGAAATGAGATGAATAGAGAAGATTTATAAGAAATTGACGAAGTTGGACAATTGGATGTTAAACATAGTCTTGCAATTAATTACCAAGAAAACAACCAAATTATAATGAAATATATTGTTTTAAAGTGATTTTAAAAAGTAATGAAAAAGTATACCTTACAATTGTTTCATGTCCAATTTCACAAAAAAAAACTCATGTCCTAAGCAATCCTAAAATGACAACACAATTCTTGTGCCCTCTATATATTGATTGATATTGATTGTAACAATTATTCAGTTGTATATATTAATGATTCATAATTGGAAAAATGAAATGTTATTTGAATTAATAAGTGGCGTTAATTGTTGAAAATAATCAATATATAATATAATATTTTCTTAAAAAAATAAAAGAATTGCTTATATATATATATTAACAATCGTAGTAACATTCTTGCTTTACTAAAAAAATAAAGAAATTTAATAGAAGTTTTAAAATATAAGCATTGTTAGTTTGCAAAAAGATTATAAAATTAATCAGTTTAATAGATATGATGATTTATAAGCATTGTTAGCTTATAAAAAATCTAATAAATTAAATAAAAATAAATTAATTTAATAAAAATATATTGATTTATAAGCATTGTTAACTTACTAAAAAAATTGTATCTTATTAATTAAATAAAAAAATAATATATTTGTAAATTTAAAAAAACAATTATTGTTAGCTTGTAAAGAAATATAGAAAACTATATAAAAATAAATTCATTAATAAAAGTATATATACCTTATTGATTAAATACAAATAATAATAAGTTTATAAATTTAAATAAAAAAGTTGGATTCATTGTATAATAAAAAATGCAAGGTAAATAATATTTTATATAATAATAAATATATATTGGTTAATGGTTTTTAATTTAAATTAAAAAAGAAAATGAAAAGTTTAAGCATTTAATGTGTTGAAACCAATTAAAAATAAATCAAAATTATAACAAAAAAGATAAAAGACCATAGATGCCTCTCCTTAAACCTCTCTCCTACATTCTCCTTTATATATATATTGATAATTGTTAGCTTATAAAAATATAATATATTAAATAAAAATAAATTAATTTAATAAAAGTATATTGATTTATAAGCATTGTTAGTTTACTAAAAAAATTGTATCTTATTAATTAAATAAAAAAATAATATATTTATAAATTTAAATAAAAAAATTTATTGTTAGCTTGTAAAGAAATATAGAAAACTATATAAAAATAAATTCATTAATAAAAGTATATATACCTTATTGATTAAATACAAATAATAATAAGTTTATAAATTTAAATACAAACGTTGCATTCATTGTATAATTAAAAATGCAAGGTAAATAATATTTTATGTAATAATAAATATATATTGGTTAATGGTTTTTAATTTAAATTAAAAAAAATGAAAAGTTTAAGCATTTAATGTGTTGAAACCAATTAAAAATAAATCAAAATTATAACAAAAAAGATAAAAGGCCGTAGATGTCTCTCCTTAACCCTCTCTCCTACATTCTCCTTTATATATATATTGATTGATTGTTAGCTTACTAAAAAAATTGTATCATATTAATTAAATAAAAAATAATATATTTATAAATTTAAATAAAAAAAATTTATTGTTAGCTTATATAGAAATATAGAAAACTATATAAAAATAAATTCATTAATAAAAGTATATATACCTTATTGATTAAATACAAATAATAATAAGTTTATAAGTTTAAATAAAAACGTTGGATTCATTGTATAATTAAAAATGCAAGGTAAATAATATCTTATATAATAATAAATATATATTGGTTAATGGTTTTTAATTTAAATTAAAAAAGAAAATGACAAGTTTAAGCATTTAATATGTTGAAACCAATTAAAAATAAATCAAAATTATAACAAAAAAGATAAAAGGCCATGGATGCCTCTTTTTAACCCTCTCTCCTACATTCTCCTTTATATATATATATATATTGTTAGCTTACTAAAAAAATTGTATCTTATTAATTAAATAAAAAAATAATATATTTATAAATTTAAATAAAAAAATTTATTGTTAGTGTAACAACCCAATTTAGATAGAACATGCAAAACATTAGAATAATAAAATTTTACAAAACTGGGTCCCAAAATTTCATTACATCAATCTAAAACTTAGGTTGGCGGAAACAACCTATTCACAGCTGAAAATAATCTAACTCTACAAGCGGCACTTATACTGTCTCTAGCTTCATCCGTGCTCTATGTTGCTCTTGCTCACTTACCTAAGCATCCTACTATTTGCTTACCTGAAAATGGTTTAGTTTTCGAAAAAGCGAGGGTTAGACCAAAAGGTCTAGTGAATTCCCTCCAAAAACAACATGTATAAATAATATAAAATCATTTATAAAACTTCATCGTAAACCTTCACACATCATCAAACATGGTGTTGCACCGTGTAATGGATCACATAAACTATCCGCGATCGAGGCCCAAGCAGACTCCCCTTTCGCCTCATATCGGGGCCCAAGCAGACTCCCCTCTACCCGAATAGGAGGGAAACGAATTCCAACCTACCGGTTCGTCGTACATATCCAAGGGATCATCGGATCCCGAGGCTCTCTGATCCCACAGTGCAGACCGACACCACATAGCATGCACATACATGTCATAAACCAAAATATCTTTGAATCTTTTTAAATCATACTTCTCATTTCATCATGCCAAACATTCTTTTAGATAAAATAAGTATTTCGTAAGAAACATGCGTATCAGTTCGTAAACATTTCGTGCTCGTAAAGAACCATGATTAGTTAAAGGCATTTAATACTTTACGTCGTAAAAAGGTTTAGGGATCTCACCTGATAGCAAATTCTTTCCTAACCTCGTGTCTCGTTCCGTCCGTACACCTAATGCATAATTTATAAATTAATTAGATGCAACTCAATTTCTGATCCTAAATTCTCCTCCTAACTCGGTCTCTGAAATAACCTTGGATCATCAACTATTCGCGGATCTCTTCTAACACTTACTAAGCCCAAGATTTATTTACTTTTAACCCTTGAGGCCTAATCCAAACTCTAAATAACATCGGCCCAATTTCACGCATTATGGGCCTGTCAACAGAAGCCCAACGAGTTCTGGAAGTACTCGGTTTCGAAAGTACTCGCGATTACGACCAAGCCTAATTTTCATCGCTAACACTTACTCTACAATTTAATCGTTAAATTTCTCTCATAAACCAAAATGTGATACTTTCCATCCTCATTAGTTCACATACAGAGCCAAATTTAATCATTTAACCATCCAATTTTATAGTTTAAACCTATTTATACTCTTAACTGACTTTCACAGCTTAAACATGAAGAAAGATAACAACAGATTAACCCACAATTGTTAAAAGAAAAGACATTCATATGGGAATGATTTCTTACCAGATTAGTAGTTCTCCTATTGAATTCAAAATGAGATGCCTTCTCCTCTTTCTCTTCCTTTCTCTGTTTCTCTCCATCTCTCGATGTCTCTACCTCTCGGTATCTCTATCTCTCGCTGCCTCTTTCTCTCGGTACACAGCAGGTCACACACACACACACACACAGAACTGTTTATTTCCTTCTCTCTGCTTTCCCTTCTCGAAGTGCAGCACGTCACACACACACACCCACACACCCACATCTCATCATTTAATTTCTTTCTTTTCTCTCCTTTCTCTCGATATGTAGCAGGTTACACGCACACACACAACTCTTCTTTTAATTTGCCCTTCTCTCCTCTCTCGATGTGTAGCAGGTTACACACACACACAGCTTTTCTTTTAATTTTCTCTTCTCTCCTCTCTCGATGTATAGCAGGTTACACACACACAACCCTAAAACAAAAAAAAAATTTCTAAGCCCTTAGCAACAGCGGCGCACAAGAGGGGAATTTATTTCCCAATTTATGACTTTTACCCTCATACCCTTTTGAAATGAACACTTTCACACCTTATTTTCCATTTAGGACAAAACACTCATTTTGGGGTTATTACAGTTAGCTTATATAGAAATATAGAAAACTATATAAAAATAAATTCATTAATAAAAGTATATATACCTTATTGATTAAATACAAATAATAATAAGTTTATAAATTTAAATAAAAAACGTTGGATTCATTGTATAATTAAAAATGCAAGGTAAATAATATTTTATATAATAATAAATATATATTGGTTAATGGTTTTTAATTTAAATTAAAAAAGAAAACGAAAAGTTTAAGCATTTAATGTGTTGAAACCAATTAAAAATAAATCAAAATTATAACAAAAAAGATAAAAGGCCATGGATGTCTCTCCTTAACCCTCTCTCATACATTCTTTTTTTATATATATATTGATGATTTTTAGTGTTTTAACAAACTTTTTAACACTATTGAAATAAACATTCTATTAATTCTTTTTCTGACTATATTTTAAAAAAGGGAATTTAATTAAAATACCCAAAGTTTGACTTTGACTTACCAAAATACCCATTTTTTCAACTTTTGCAAAAATACTCAAAAATCCCGCGATATGTCCTGCGATCGCGGGATAGGGTGTTTTTTGAAAATTTAATCATCCGCGATCGCGGAGAGTGTCCCGCGATGCATTCAATTTGGTGACTTTTGATTTGAAATTTACACTTTCAACCCCTATACTTATTTACTTAGTTTACTTTATACCTTTTACTTTCCTAATTTTAATTTTACACCTTCATCATATTAACTGATAATGTCGTTTTCCGACATTATTTTGATCCCGAATTCGTTCTGTTTGTTGTAAGTTCCCGAGTAAAAGTAGTAGAATTTAATGGCTTTTATAAGAAAGTACAGGTCTTTATGAATGACTAATGATGGAAGAGTTTTTGGATCAATCGGAGCAAGTTTACAGCATTCCGGAGCGAAAATGAGAAATTCTGATTTTCGGGACAAACAGCGCTCTGCGCGCCTCCAGACGCTCCACCAGACACGCAGCCTTCTGTTCATACGCACTCCAGTCCTCTGCGCGCCTCTCTGCGCGCCTCCACACGCGCCACCAGACGCGCCAAGCCCTGAGCGTTTTTATTCTATTTTATCAGCTAAGGTTGAGGGATTATCGAGGAGTGACGGCTTGGGACTCTTTCTGGGCGATTTTGGGAGCTAAGGAACGATTTTTGAAGGCAAGTAGGAGGCTAGAAATAACAAGTAACGAGAATCACAAGGCGAATCGAGCACGTTCATCGGCGGCTTAGGCTTTCCAGGGAGTTTTTAGATTTCTTTTCTTTTAGACAAATCATGTTTACTTTCATTTCTATCTTTTCATTTCTGAGTTTTGAAACCCCCAACATGAACTAATCCGTTCATGTTGGGGTGTTGGTGTGAATCATGGTTTGATTTAGATGGATGAAACATTTGGGATTGTTCTTAATGCTTGTAATAGTCCGATCAACTATTATTTGATTTTATGAATCTTTTAACGTTTGAGAGAAGTTTTGAGATTTGATTAATCCTTTATGTCATGGACGATTTTGAGATAGAAATATGATATGTCGTTCTTTGTGGCATTTAATCACTGATTGTTCAATTATAATTGTTTAGATCGAAAGATGATACAATGTTTTGAATGATTTTTGCTATAGCTTGATAGAGTATAATATAGGATTGTGATTGTGCTTTTCATTCTAAAGTTATTTCAATCATGTCAACCTGTTTAGCTAATGGATTGTTTTCATGAGAAAACCAACCCTCAAACTCTCTCTCTTTTCTGAATTAAATAAAGTTTTAATTCGTGTTCCGATAAGCAACAAAACCAAATCAATTTGCATTCGTCTAGTTAATAATCTATACAGTCATTGTGGTACTTGACACCTGGTTCCTTTCGTTCGATACTCGTACTTTCAAAGTACTATTACTTGATTCGACCCGTACACTTGTGGTAGATTTAGGGGGGTGTAAACCCGCCTATCATTAACACATATAATCGTTTATTAACTAAAATACATTAAAAAAATACGTTTTAATTTTAACAAGTTACACCATTATAATCGTCTCTTCGATATGTTCGAAATGAGCCCAATATTGAATATTTTTTGATTTAATTATTTTATTATATATCATATATACTACATAAAAAATATTTTTAATATTTACAATTCATTTCGAAGGTATCGACGAGACGATATTAATGGTGTAACTTGTGAAAATTAAAAAGCATTTTTTAACGTATTTTAGTTAATAATTGATTAAATCGTCAAATTATTTGGATTATACGTTCGCTTCATTGCAGCGGGTAAATAATTAGTGTATATATATATATATTTATCAAACTCCTTAACATATTTTAACGTAATTATGTATGTTAATGTGATATGTTAAAACGTACTGTTTAACATATTTTTGTTAATATATGATTATTATGTTAATGTGATAAGAGTGTAAAACGAAGAGCCGATTATGTATGTTAATGCAGGTGGAGCTTTAATGAACAAGTCCTATGAGGAAGCGGTCGAATTGATAGAAAATCTAGCAGAACATAGTTATTCCACTCCAAGATCTGTTGATGAAAAAGTTGCAAGCGTGCAAGAAACAGAAGAGTTGAAGGCTATAAAGGCACAGTTGATTGCGTTGACTAATCAAATGAGAGGAGCGACTATGCAACCGAATGTTCAGAATTCTCAAGACTATCAACCGCCGGAACAAGTCCAGTTCGTTCAAAATCAAAATAATCGGCCGAGGAATGACCCGTTCTCTAACACCTATAACGAGGGATGGAAGCGACATCCTAACTTTTCTTGGAGTCAACCTCAACAAGGCCCAGCTAAAGAAACAATGGGACAGCAGCAACAGCAGCAGCAGTATGGTAACCATTCTAACTCTTCGAATTCGTTTTCGTCTAGCAATGTTTATCGTCCCCCAGGTTACAATCAGAGGAGAAATGAAGAAGGGCAATCATCAGAAAAGAAGTCAGGTTTGGAAGACATGATGATGAAATTCATGTCAAAAATGGAAGGTGCGATTGAAGGATTGGCAAGTACAGTGGGTAATGTGAAGGCGACAACTGACCAAACTACTGCCTCAATCAGAATGCTAGAAAGACAAGTCGCACAAATAGCTGAAGCACTACAATCCTGGACTCAAGGTCAATTCCCTAGTCAGACTGAACGAATACCAAGAGAGGAGTGCAAGGCTATTCATCTGAGAAGTGGAAAGGAGTTGATTATAGACCCTACCCGAGAACCTTTAACTGATGACACTAAAGCTAAAGGTACTTAAATGGGTCCCATCGAGGAGATAGAGATTGAAATGTCAAAGAATAGAGATAAGGGGAAGGAACAAGAGTGCACTCCATTAATGCCGACAAGCAACCCATATGTGCCACCACTACCGTTTCCAAATCGGTTGAAGGCACATAAGGATGAGGAACAACTCAAGAAATTTCTTGAGATTTTCAAGAAGTTACACATCAATATTCCATTTGCGGAGGCACTGGCACAAATGCCAAGTTATCTCAAGTTCATGAAAGACATCTTGTCCAAGAAGAGAAAGATTGAAGATCATGCCACGGTTGCACTTACTGAGGAGTGCAGTGCTATAATCCAACATAAGCTTCCCCCAAAGCTTAAGGATCCAGGGAGTTTTACTATCCCTGTTCAAATAGAAAAATCTAACTTCAGTAAGTCATTATGTGATCTTGGCGCGAGTGTTAATCTAATGCCTTTATCCATTTTCAGGAAACTTGGCTTGAGGGAAGTGAAGCCAACAAACATGGCACTTCAACTTGCAGATAGATCAGTGAAGTTTCCTTATGGACTCGTGGAAGACGTTCTGATAAAGGTTGGAAAATTTTATTTCCCAGTTGACTTCGTAGTCCTAGATGTGGAGGAGGAAGATGTTGAAATGCCGTTGATCTTGGGAAGACCATTCTTAGCCACAAGCAAGGCTTTGATAGACATGGAAGAAGGGGTAATGACTTTTAGAGTTGGGAATGAGAAAGTAACCTTCCATGTTCTCAAGAGAGTAGAAGATAAAGGTGAACCAAGAACGGGGCAAAGTGGATCAGAAAATGGTAAGAATGGGAAAACGCATGTGGGGAAAATCAGGAACAATCGTATGTGTGGGAGAGTCAATTCCGCAAGCGATATCGAGCCAAATTGAGAGCCACACAGTCGTGCCATGACAGAAAATACGGCGCTGGGTGGGAGGCAACCCACCATAGGTTAAATCTAAATTTTTATTTTGGTCAGTTTCTTATTTTTGTGTGATTTCTTTTGTTTTGTGTGTTGTTTTGTGTTTTGTGTGTTTTAGGTGTACTTTCGACCCCTGAAAGCAACCACGATGATGAGAAAAAGAAAGAAAGAAAGAAAAAAAAGGAAAAGAGAAAACAGTACCCCACGCCACCATCCGTGCGCGCATCCTGACAGGTATTTACACAACACCCCTTTGCAAACCTCGGTTTCACCAAGGTTTGGGGTTCCCTTTTTATGTTGACACTCACGTTGCAGGAATTTGTGTCGTGAAAAGAACCTAATCTAAAGATTAGGTTTGGGGTGGCGCAATTATTGTTATCTGTACTTAATCGCAATTCTCGTGAGAGTTTTCTATATGCTATTATTTGATTCCATTGAGGACAATGTGTATGTCTGGTTTGGGGTGGTTTGTCGAGTCTATCATTTGTTGATCTCAGTGGATTGAACAATCACCCTGTTTATAGTGAGGAATGGACGACCAGTTTGGCATGATTTAGTGTGAGAGTTCGAAGACACTAATTTTGGGGGAAGGATTTAGAAAGGATAATATAGCACGAGGTTGGATCTAGGCGACTGCATACATTAGAGACATTAGTGGAGACCACCCGTGAGTTTGTTGATCCATACACGTGCTAACTTCGATTCTGAGAGACTACACACTACTCGATACACTTATCATTAGTCCTTTGATCGTTGTTGTAGCTGATCTCGCTATAACTTGCATCCATTATCAAAGACATCCATAGGAATAGGAGTGAAGCTTCTGCCTATCTTTGTGAACAAACCATGTGAAAACTCATCAAGCTTATTGGTTGCTGCTAATCCCACTGTTGTTCACTACTCAAGGTTCTCAAATGAAAACCCGTTGTAACCCCCTCAGTAAAAAAAAAACCCGCAAACCCAGTAAATCAGTCATAAAGGGTTTTGCCAAAAAAAGAGCTAAATAAAACTGAGGGGTCAGTTTAAAGAATTTGAGTGAAGTGTAAGGAAGCCCGAACGAAAGAAAGAAGGGAGGATCATCAAATAACATCATAAATCCGTTGACCTCCACCCAGAAGCAGCAACCATACATTTTTAAAGATCTGAATTCAACATGGAGAGTTTGTAAAGAGTGGCGAAGCAACGTTTCTATGTCCTAGTCTTGATAATGGATTCCTTCTGAGATCAATTTGTGTACAAGTGTGCGTTATTGTTTAGTTGTTGTTCATGCATGCTTTGTGAATTCTTGTACCCAACCTCTAAAAGCATGACAACATGTGTGAAACCTAGGGCTCAAGCGAAAAGAGAAAACTGTGAGGTAGGGTCAAGGCGAAATCCTCTCTATATGTGTGTTTATTCTAGGTACACTTAAGTGTGGTGTGGTCCATGATAACGCCCTTTCTCAAAGTCGTGCTGTTTTAGAATCCCATATCTAGGTCTGTTGGGTGGTGTCCATCTCACATGTAACTCATGGTAGTTGTTGAGTTGACTAGAGATCATTAATGATATTCTCGACGACACGAAATTGCGATTGTTTGGTTAGTAGTTGAATGCTTATGTGTGTCGCTATTTTGCTTGGGGACAAGAAACGCTCGGTTTGGGGTTGTTGATAATGTCGTTTTCCGACATTATTTTGATCCCGAATTCGTTCTGTTTGTTGTAAGTACCCGAGTAAAAATAGTAGAATTTAATGGCTTTTATGAGAAAGTACATGTCTTTATGAATGACTAATGATGGAAGAGTTTTTGGATCAATCGGAGCAAGTTTACAGCATTCCAGAGCGAAAATGAGAAATTCTGATTTTCGGGACAAACAGCGCTCTGCGCGCCTCCAGACGCTCCACCAGACGCGCAGCCTTCTGTTCATACGCACCCCAGTCCTCTGCGCGTCTCCACACGCGCCACCAGACGCGCCAAGCCCCTGAGCGTTTTTTTTTCTATTTTATCAGCTAGGGTTGAGGGATAATCGAGGAGTGACGGCTTGGGACTCTTTCTGGGCGATTTTGGGAGCTAAGGAACGATTTTTGAAGGCAAGTAGGGGGCTAGAAACAACAAGTAACGAGAATCACAAGGCGAATCGAGCACGTTCATCGGCGGCTTAGGCTTTCCAAGGAGTTTTTAGATTTCTTTTCTTTTAGACAAAGCATGTTTACTTTCATTTCCATCTTTTCATTTCTGAGTTTTGAAACCCCCAACATGAACTAATCCGTTCATGTTGGGGGGGTTGGTGTGAATCATGGTTTGATAATCGTTTAGCTTTACAGATAGATGTGATTGGTTTGATTTAGATGGATGAAACATTTGGGATTGTTCTTAATGCTTATAATAGTCCGATCAACTATTATTTGATTTTATGAATCTTTTAACGTTTGAGAGAAGTTTTGAGATTTGATTAATCCTTTATGTCTTGGACGATTTTGAGATAGAAATATGATATGTCGTTCTTTGTGGCATTTAATCACTGATTGTTCAATTATAATTGTTTAGATCGAAAGATGATACAATGTTTTGAATGATTTTTGCTATAGCTTGATAGAGTATAGTAATGGATTGTGATTATGCTTTTCATCCTAAAGTTATTTCAATCATGTCAACCTGTTTAGCTAATGGATTGTTTTCATGAGAAAACCAACCCTCCAACTCTCTCTCTTTTCTGAATTAAATAAAGTTTTAATTCGTGTTCCGATAAGCAACAAAACCAAATCAATTTGCATTCGTCTAGTTAATAATCTATACAGTCATTGTGGTACTTGACACCTGGTTCCTTTCGTTCGATACTCGTACTTTCAAAGTACTATTACTTGATTCGACCCGTACACTTGCGGTAGATTTAGGGGGGGTGTAAACCCGCCTATCATTAACACATATAATCGTTTATTAACTAAAATACATTAAAAAAATACGTTTTAATTTTAACAAGTTACACCATTATAATCGTCTCTTCGATATGTTCGAAATGAGCCCAATATTGAATATTTTTTGATTTACTTATTTTATTATATATCATATATACTACATAAAAAATATTTTTAATATTTACAATTCATTTCGAAGGTATCGACGAGACGATATTAATGGTGTAACTTGTTAAAATTAAAAAGCATTTTTTAACGTATTTTAGTTAATAATTGATTAAATCGTCAAATTATTTGGATTATACGTTCGCTTCATTGCAGCGGGTAAATAACTAGTGTATATATATATATTTATCAAACTCCTTAGCATATTTTAACGTAATTATGTATGTTAATGCGATATGTTAAAACGTAATTTTTAACATATTTTTGTTAATATATGATTATTATGTTAATGTGATAAGAGTGTAAAATGAAGAGACGATTATAATGGTGTAATTTGTTAAAATTAAAACGTATTTTAACTATAAGAGTACCATAAATTAAATAATTAACTATAAGAAAATGAATTTTAAATATAAAAAATATTTTTATGTAGTATATATGATATATATTAAAATAATTAAATCAAAAGATATTCAATATTGGGCTCATTTCGAACGTATCGAAGAGACGATTATACTGGTGTAACATGTTAAAATTAAAACGTATTTTTTAAACGTATTTTAGTTAATAAACGATTATATGTGTTAATATGATGAAAGCGTAAAATTAAAATTAGGAAAGTAAAAGGTATAAAGTAAACTAAGTAAATAAGTATAGGGGTTGAAAGTGTAAATTTCAAATCAAAAGTCATCAAATTGAATGCATCGCGGGACACTCTCCGCGATCGCGGATGATTATATTTTCAAAAAACATCCTATCCCGCGATTGCGGGACATATCGCGGGATTTTTGGGTATTTTTGCAAAAGTTGAAAAAGTGGGTATTTTGGTAACTCAAAGTCAAACTTTGGGTATTTTAATTAATTTCCCTTTAAAAATGTCTTATAAATGCAAATCATAAACAAAATATTCACCAATCATAATATAGCTATTATTTTATTAGTTGTATGTTAATTATATCCCCGTTTTATAATAACCCCTTTCATTTAAATGGGTAGCGGTAATATGGAGCCGTTTACTTATTTTGGCAAACGCTTACTGTTGGGTCACCAAAGATTTGAAATTGACTCACCGATGTTTTCCCCTAAAATCTTACTTAGAATATTTTAGCATGGTTCTTTATATAACTTGTACAAGATAGCAACTGTTCGGTGATGTCGAAGATCAACCGAAACCAAGCTTGAAGAGATTCTCTGTGCGGAATCAAGAAGACTCTTCTCAAGATATATACAAGTTATTGTCCATCGATCACACATCGGTGGACATCCTCTCCACCGATGGTGTACTCAACAAATCGGTGGACTTCATCTCACCGATGAGGATACTCAAATTGGTGGACTTTATTCCACCGATGTTGTCTTCAGGAATCGGTGGACATCATCCTACCGATAAGGATACTCAAGTCGGTTGACTTCATCTCACCGATGAGGATACTCAAATCGGTGGGATCTTCGTGTAAATGGATTATCTTGCAGATGATTTTCAAAGACCAATGACAGTTACTTCAGTGGAATACCTTCGGTGTGACTGTCTTGGATTACACATTAAGAAGATCATTTATTATAGGACAAAATCTAATGCCAGGTAAAAGTGACATTTTGTCCTTTTATCTATTTTTCAGCTAAAGTACCTTTCAACATGGGTTCTATTCCTTGTACCAAGGAAAAGGTGATCTTGACATATTAACTTTTCAGAAGTCCAATGGTATGTGCACTGGTACGTAACACTTCCCTTGAAGATATGTGTACCAACCATTTAATGCCCAGTACCTTTATCCTCACTATAAAAGGAAGTAGAAGCCTCCATGCAAACTACGCTTTCTGGAATTCTCTCAGTGCAAGAAATCTCCATATTGCTTGAAAACTTTATAGCTTTGTTCTAAGTGTTCTTAGTTGTTTTGTTAGTATACTTAGTGTAAGATTGTTAGAATAGTTTATCTGTTCTTTTCCGCAACAGTCTTTAGTTTTCTATGTGTAATTCTTGTTGAAAGTTTTTCAATAATAGAATTAAAATTCTGAAAATTTTGAGTATTGTATTCAACCCCCCCCCCCCCCTTCTACAATACTTGTTTTAGCCATCTGGGACTAAAAAGTGGTATCAGATCAGGAAAGTTTAACTCATAAACTTGATCTGCGATGGTTTCCTCTTCTTCTTCAACTGTTGAAAATGCTTTTCAAAACAACTTTTCTGAAAATGGTTCCATTACCAAACCTCCTAAGTTTAATTCTAACAATTTTTCTCTTTGGAAAAGCCGTATGATGCTATTCATGGAAGGAGTGGATACCAGATATCCAACCAGTCTCAAAGAGGGACCTATTATCACTCGAGTTTGGGCTCGCTATGAAACGCAGAGGTCTGGTAAAGAAACCGGTGAGAAGAAGGACTCTAGTGATTCCGATGACTCTGAACCGTCTGACAAAGAGAGAGCCAAAATTACTGGACGTTATATTCTCAAAAATCCTAAGAAATATACTGATGAAGAAAAACGTCTAGTTACTCTTGACTCTAAGCTTAGATCAATCATTGCTCTCTCTCTCTTCTTGATGAAGTCTATCATTCTCTGGTTAACTTTGAAACTGCTAAAGAGACGTGGACCACTCTGTGTGTTTTGTACGAAGGTACAGATGAAGTGAAGAAATGCAAAAAGTTTTCTCTCATAAGAAAGTATGAACTCTTCACTTATGAAAAAGGTGAATCTCTTCCTAGCTACTATAATCGTTTTAACTCTCTTCTGAATGATCTGAAGTTACTAGGCAGAGTCTATGATAATGAGGAAGTTTTAAACAAGTTCATGGATTGTCTCCCAGACTTTTGGGAAAACATGTGTACTTGTATCAAAACTTCCAAGGACCTTGAGTACATGCCTTTAACTGTTTTATATGGAACTCTCTTCAACTTTGAACAAACCAAGTTACAAAGGAAATCTTTCATCAAAGAGATAAAGGGCACTTCTATTGCTCTTGTTAGTGAAGATTCCAAGAAATCTCAAAGTGTTCCACCCATCACCTATCAGTCATCAGATTCTGAAAATGAAAGCCAAAGCAACTATTCTCACCAATCGGAGGCATATCTAAGTGATGCCGATGATGAAGGTGAAGAAATGTCTGTCAAAAAGTTGTCTGATGAATTAGCCAGCTTAGCTGGTTTCAAAAACAAATATCGTTTTTCAAACAAATCCAAATCTTTCAATAAACCCTTTTCTTCTACAAAAACTACCTCGTCTGATAAAACAAATGAGGAATGTTTTAATTGTGGAAAGAAAGGACATTTTGCAGCTGAGTGTAGAAGTAAGCGTGTGATGAACTCTAGAAATTCATCGTCAGACGAGTTCTCTTCCAAGTATGAAAAATCCAATAATAACTCTTTCAAATCAAATCTTGCCAAGAAAGATATCCAATCCTCTTCCAAAGATCATCAAGAAAGGGCTGAGACGTACAAAGCCAAATACAAGAAAGAAAAGGAAAGAAATGAGGGTCTCCTTAAGAAAGGAAAGGGTCTCATGGCCGAAATACATGATTGGGAAGAAAAGACTTCTGACAGTGACAACAACTCTCTCAACAAGTGTTTCATGGCCATCTCAGAAGATGTGGAAGATTCTGAAAAAGCGACCTCTCCAATGGCTTTGGTGTCAACTGGGTGCTCGACATCATACTCTCAGGTACATCCCTTTAATGATATGACTGATATTGAATAGATTGATGCTTATGAATCCTTAACTAAAGATTTTTACTCCATGAAGGATAGTAAGAAAATAAAATCTGAACAAGTAAAAAATCTCACATCTCAACTTGAAATATGCTTGTCTAAACTTGAAAAGTTTGAAGATATCAAAGCTGAGCTTGAAGACTTGAAAACCATAGATCATGTGATTTCAAAAGAGAAAAACAAACTTTTTAAGAAACTAAAAAGAGAACAAGAGACAGTTGAGAAATGGACAAGTTCTTCAAAAAATCTTGAGCAAATCTTTAAAGATAAAATTTCGGATAACAACAAGTTTGGGTTAGGGTATGGAAAAACTTGTTCTGATGTCCATTCTCAATCTCTTGTTCCCACTTCTAGTGTTTGGGATGATGCCTCAGAGTCAAGTTCTTGTGACTCTATTTCCTTAAACTCTTTAGATCTAGGTGAAGCTTTAAAGTTTGGAATGTTCATAAAAGCTAAAGAATCTTTGTCTGATCAAAACATGGAAAAGGAGGACTTCAATGATTTTTCAAAACCCATCCATGATCTTTTAAAGGATTTAGCGATTGATGATTACGTCCCCTCTGATCTTTCAAAACCAAAATCTTTCAAAGAAGTTAAGTTTAACTCCACCGATGTGATGTCTCTTCCAATGTGTAACTCTTCAAAAGATAAGTTTATTCCCCGATCTGTGAGACTCACAAACTGCACCAACATCTCTTTAAAAGGAAAATCCTCAGATCTTGGGAAAGAACCTTTCAAAAACACTTCAAGAAATCTTTCCAAATTCGCTTCCACTTCAAGTAATGGGATTTTAAGTTTTCCTTCACACACCTCATCCTTTGGTCCTAAAAACGCTCAAGTTAATGTCATGAGAAAAGGAAAAGAAGAATTGCAAAAACCTAAAAAGATTTTTGTTTACAGAAAGTGTTATAACTGTGGTGACACTTTTCATCTTGCAAAGGATTGTCCAAAGGAAAAAATTGAAAGAATCAAATCTAAGGACTCTTCCTCTTCTAACCAAAAAGGACCCACCACCAAATGGGTACCTAAGAACTAATCTGTGTGTGTATGCAGGCTTTTGAGCACCATCAAATATGGTATCTGGATAGTGGGTGCTCACGCCACATGACGGGGAATAAATCTCTTCTCATCAACTATGTGTCTGGAAAAGGTCCATCTGTAACCTTTGGTGACAACTCTAAAGGTTACACCAAAGGATATAGAACTCTCACTAATGGATTTGTCACTTTCAACAAAGTGGCATTTGTTGAAGGTCTCATGCATAATCTTCTCAGCATTAGCCAACTATGTGATCTTGGATATAAAGTTATCTTTGAACTTTGTATCTGTACTGTTGTGGACAATAACTTCAATGTGGTGTTATCTGGAAAAGGGATGGAAAATGTCTATATCATTGATATGAGACTAAGTAACAATTCATCAAATGTCTGCTTTGTGTCAGATGACACAGCCAAAAGAAATTGGGTGTGGCACAAACGTCTATCTCATCTGAACTTCAAAACACTCCATAAAATCTCAAACAAAGAGCTGGTGACTGGCATGCCAAAGTTGAACTTTGTTAAAGAAAAGTTGTGTGATGCATGTGAAAAAGGGAAGCTCACCAAAACATCTTTCAAAACCAAGCAATGCTCCTCCATCACTCTTCCTCTTCAAATGCTGCACATGGATCTATGTGGACCAGTCAGCACTCCCAGTCTTGGTGGCAAAAGGTACATTCTTGTAATTGTTGATGATTTTATTAGATATACTTGGGTGTCTTTTCTCAGGTATAAAAGTGATGCAACTGAAGATATCATCAACTTTGTCAAGAAAAATGAAGTTCTAAATGGGCAACTTGTACGATCGGTGATAAGTGACAATGGCACTGAATTCAGAAACAGTGCTCTTGAAGACTTCTTTAATGAGAAAGGAATTTCTCAAAATTTCTCTGCTGTCAGAACTCCTCAGCAAAATGGAGTGGTGGAAAGGAAAAACAGAACTCTGTGTGAGGCTGCTAGATCCATGCTAAGTGAATCAAACTTACCTACCTATTTCTGGGCTGAAGCTGTTAATACTGCTTGCTTTACCCAAAATAGGTCGGTGATATCCAAAAGACATGATAAAACCCCATATGAAGTTTTCCATGGCAGAAAACCAAATATTGGCTTTCTTCATGTTTTTGGTTGTGTGTGCTTTATTCTAAATGATCGTGACAATCTTGGGAAGTTTGATCCCAAACCTGATGAAGGAATATTTGTTGGATACTCTCTGTCCTCCAAAGCATATCGTGTGTATAATCTCAGGAGAAAATGCATTGATGAGTCTATCCATGTCAAATTTGATGATCTCAGATCATCCTCTCTTACAAATGATGATGATGAACTTCACAGGTGGATTTCCTCATGCATAGGTGATGCTCCCATAGTCATCCCTACTGTTGCTTCCTCATTCCCTCCTTCAAATCCATATTCTTCAAAAAACCAAGTTGGGTCACCTCCCGCAGTGCATCCTTCCACCGACATTAATCCTCCCACCGTCTTTCACCTCTCCACCGATCCCATGCCTTCCACCGACCCTATCCCTTCCACCGAAGATTCTGCCTTCCACCGAACCTTTGATCCCACTACATCAACTCATCTCATACAAAATATTCCACCACCTTTGCCTCCTACCTCAAAATGGACCAAAGATCACCCCATTGATCAAATCATTGGTGATCAACAAAGTGGTGTCCAAACTCGCAGAGGAGTTAGAAATATTTGTCTCTATGTGAACTTTCTTTCTCTCATTGAACCCAAGAAGATTGATGAAGCTCTAACAGATCCCTGTTGGATCACTGCCATCCAAGAAGAACTTTCTCGATTTGAGAGAAACAAAGTTTGGAGATTGGTTCCCAGACCTCCAGAGAAGACAATCATTGGAACCAAATGGATCTTTAGAAACAAGATGGATGAAGAAGGTACAGTCATCAGAAATAAGGCCAGATTGGTTGCTCAAGGATACCGACAGGAAGAAGGCATTGACTATGATGAAACATTTGCTCATGTTGCAAGACTTGAAGCCATAAGAATCTTTCTAGCCCATGCTTCCTACCGAAATTTCAAGGTCTTTCAGATGGATGTCAAAAGTGCCTTCCTCAATGGGGAACTTGCAGAGGAAGTCTATGTGAAACAACCACCTGGCTTTGAAGACCCAGCTCATCCAGACTATGTGTACAGACTTGACAAAGCTCTATATGGGCTCAAGCAAGCTCCACGTGCTTGGTATGACATACTTGATGTCTCTCTCTTGAAGAATGGATACTCTAGAGGTACAATTGACAACACTCTTTTTCTCAAGCACACCTCAGGTAATCTTATTCTTGTTCAAATCTATGTGGATGACATCATCTTTGGTTTCACTGATGAATCACTTTGTGATGAGTTTTCCTCTCTCATGAAAAGTGAATATGCGATGAGCATGATGGGTGAACTGACATTTTTCTTGGGTCTTCAGGTAAAACAAACTTCAGTAGAACATCTAAATCTCATCGGTGGACACTTTCTTCTTTCCTCTTTCTACACCGATTCTCTCTAATTTCTCTTCGGTAGAACATCTTTCATCGGTGGCCTTGCTCAACACCGAAATCCTATTCGGTAATCTCCACCGACGATTGATTCCTCTTCTCACCACCGACATATACACCGATCTCCGTTGAAATTCATCGGTAAGATTTCTACCACCGACGTCTCTTGGTTATCCAACGTCGGTGGCTTCATGGCCATCGGTACAACATACCTAACGACTTCTCTTGGTTATATATCGTCGGTGAGTTATGTTCCACCCAAATATATATCGAATGGTTTTAAGCTTATCTCGTACGTTTCCCTATGCAACCATGAGCCTAAAAGAAACCCTAAGTGTCAGTGTGATGGCTGGCCCTTCCCTTTCTTAGCCGTTTTGACCACACATCCCCAAATCCCTCATCATTCTTTTTTTTAATTTTGTTTATTTTATTTAAACCTTCCTCTCACACCCTCATAACCGTTCCCTCTTATTTTTTAATTTTGTAACCCTCCTCATTCCATATATATATATATATATATATATACCACCCATCGCCTTCCTTCTTCATTTTACTTTTACGAAACCTGCAACCCGCTACAGTTTTCTTTCTTCTCCATCACCATCCTCTTCTCCATGGCATCCTCCAAGAATGCAATCCCTACGTGCTTTGAGGACCTCAAGTTTAACTCATGCAATCACGTCGCACACTTCGAAACTGACCCATCTCATCCCGAGTTCTCTACTGTGGCTAAATTTCTCACTCGGTCCCGTCTCCTTCTTGCTTTTACCTGCAACCCTAAGATGAGCAAAATACTCATTGGTAACTTTTGGCTAACCTGTGTGTACGACCCTTCGAACGGCGCTATTCACGCCTCTATCCTCACTGAAGAAGAAGGTGATCACGACCTTACCTTTGGGGTCGATGATGTTCGTCTAGCCCTCAAGATTGATGCCTTTACCGCCTATGATGACATGTATGTAGAAAACATACATGAAGAAGTTATTCAGACGACTGGTTATGTGATCGACGATTCTTCCAAAGGCTCCAAAGGCCCTGGTACTCTTCTTCGTGGCAAAATGGGGGGTGTATGGAACTTCTTCTTTGCACATGTTATTCCCTGCCACTCTCGCAAAACCAGTGGACACGACCAATCTCCGTCCTACATCACGAAACTTGCTCATGCTCTAGTTTTTCAAAGGCATGTCGACTTTGCACAGTATTTCTTCACCGAACTTACTGAGGTGATTAAGCACCCCAAGAAGTGTTACGTCGCTTACCCGCGCTTCATCTCAATGATTATTCAACACAAGCTTGGAAAAGCTTTGGAGGCAGACCGCAAATCCTCTTCTCCCCGATTCTCCTATGATTGGACTTCTCCGGTAGTCGGCATCAAAACTCTCAACGTTGGACCTCTCTCCACCGATCGTCCTTTGAGACAAGGTATGGTTACTTTCGCTCACTCTCCCGACCTACATTGGGGTGATGCGGAAATTCCCGGGTTTCAACACCTGGAGATTCCCAAGGTCACTCCAACTGTAGTGGCCCCTTCTCCTCGTACTCGAGTGAAGTCGGGTGGCACTCAAAAGAAACAACGAAAGGCCACCGACACCTCCGCATCCGCTTCTAGGACCACGCCACCGAGAGATCCCTCGGAGGCTTCCCCGGTTCAAAACCCTTCTCATAAGCGGAGGCACTCTTCATCCCCTCCGAGGTCTCTTTTAAAGAGGCCTCGAAAACCATCGGGCCAATCGACTAAGCCAACTGTCGACTCTCAAAAGTCGACAGTTGTTGAACTTCAACCCTCCGGGCTAAAGGAATCCGCTATCAACCCCACCGACTCCTCCGTTGTCTCTCTACAGACCTCGGTTGTACATTTGGAGGAACCACACTTTACCTCCCCACGCACTTCTTTGGGTGGAGGAGATGACTTTGGGGTCTCTCCCCTCGAAGGCTCCAATTTTTCACTGCACAGCCTTTCACCCGATCAGTTTATGATCGATGACATCTCACAACCTGATCAGGGTTCCACCCCACCGAATCCCCTCCCCACATGACTTCTTTGATTTTCTTTTGGGTGACACTTGTTCTCCCCGAACCATCCCGTCCACCGAAGAAAACCCCCCGAATCTCCAAAACAACTTATATAAGTGACAGATCATTACGACTTTGATGGAAGTGACAGATCCATTAGTGAGAAGACTGTTAAAGCTTTAAATCATTAAGAAGACTGTTAAAGCGGTTAAGTGTCAAGGAACAACTTGAGGCTAGACGAACATCATCGACCCTAAAGCTTTAAATCATTAAGAAGACTTTGTTGAAAGTGACAGATCCATTAATGAGAGTTCCATATCCTTTGGTGTAACCTTTAGAGTTGTCACCAAAGGTTATAGATGGACCTTTTCCAGACACATAGTTGATGAGAAGAGATTTATTCCCCGTCATGTGGCGTGAGCACCCACTATCCAGATACCATATTTGATGGTGCTCAAAAGCCTGCATGCACACACAGATTAGTTCTTAGGTACCCATTTGGTGGTGGGTCCTTTTTGGTTAGAAGAGGAAGAGTCCTTAGGTTTGATTCTTTCAATTTTTTCCTTTGGACAAACCTTTGCAAGATGAAAAGTGTCACCACAGTTATAACACTTTCTGTAAACAAAAATCTTTTTGGGTTTTTTCAATTCTTATTTTCCTTTTCTCATGACATTAACTTGAGCGTTTTTAGGACCAAAGGATGAGGTGTGTGAAGGAAAACTTAAAATCCCATTACTTGAAGTGGAAGCGAATTTGGAAAGATTTCTTGAAGTGTTTTTGAAAGGTTCTTTCCCAAGATCTGAGGATTTTCCTTTTAAAGAGATGTTGGTGCAGTTTGTGAGTCTCACGGATCGGGGAATAAACTTATCTTTTGAAGAGTTACACATTGGAAGAGACATCACATCGGTAGAGGTAAACTTAACTTCTTTGACAGATTTTGATTTTGAAAGATCAGAGGGGACGTAATCATCAATCGCTAAATCCTTTAAAAGAGCATGGATGGGTTTTGAAAAATCATTGAAGTCCTCCTTTTCCATGTTTTGATCAGACAAAGATTCTTTAGCTTTTATGAACATTCCAAACTTTAAAGCTTCACCTAGATCTAAAGAGTTTAAGGAAATAGAGTAACAAAAACTTGACTCTGAGGCATCATCCCAAACACTAGAAGTGGGAACAAGAGATTGAGAATGGACATCAGAACAAGTTTTTCCATACCCTAACCCAAACTTGTTGTTATCCGAAATTTGATCTTTAAAGATTTGCTCAAGATTTTTTGAAGAACTTGTCTATTTCTCAACTGTCTCTTGTTCTCTTTTTAGTTTCTTAAAAAGTTTGTTTTTCTCTTTTGAAATCACATGATTTATGGTTTTCAAGTCTTCAAGCTCAGCTTTGATATCTTCAAACTTTTCAAGTTTAGACAAGCATATTTCAAGTTGAGATGTGAGATTTTTGACTTGTTCATATTTTCTTTTCTTACCATCCTTCATGGAGTAAAAATCTTTAGTTAAGGATTCATAAGCATCAATCTTTTCAATATCAGTCATATCATTAAAGGGATGTACCTGAGAGTATGATGTCGAGCACCCAGTTGACAGCAAAGCCATTGGAGAGGTCGCTTTTTCAGAATCTTCCACATCTTCTGAGATGGCCATGAAACACTTGTTGGGAGAGTTTTTGTCACTGTCAGAAGTCTCTTCTTCCCAATCATGTATTTCGGCCATGAGACCCTTTCCTTTCTTAAGGAGACCCTCATTTCTTTCCTTTTCTTTCTTGTATTTGGCTTTGTACTTCTCAGCCCTTTCTTGATGATCTTTGGAAGAGGATTGGTTATCTTTCTTGGCAAGATTTGATTTGAAAGAGTTATTTTTGGATTTTTCATACTTGGAAGAGAACTTGTCTGACGATGAATTTCTAGAGTTCATCACACGCTTACTTCTACACTCAGCTGCAAAATGCCCTTTCTTTCCACAATTAAAACATTCCTCATTTGTTTTATCAGACGAGGTAGTTTTTGTAGAAGAAAAGGGTTTCTTGAAAGATTTGGATTTGTTTGAAAAACGATATTTGTTTTTGAAACCATCTAACATGGCTAATTCACCAGACAACTTTTTGACAGACATTTCTTCACCTTCATCATCGGCATCACTTAGATATGCCTCCGATTGGTGAGAAGAGTTGCTTTGGCTTTCATTTTCAGAATCTGATGACGGATAGGTGATGGGTGGAACACTTTGAGATTTCTTGGAATCTTCACTAACAAGGGCAATAGAAGTGCCCTTTATCTCTTTGATGAAAGATTTCCTTTGTAACTTGGTTTGTTCAAAGTTGAAGAGAGTTCCATATAAAACATTTAAAGGCATGTACTCAAGGTCCTTGGAAGTTTTGATACAAGTACACATGTTTTCCCAAAAGTCTGGGAGACAATCCATGAACTTGTTTAAAACTTCCTCATTATCATAGACTCTGCCTAGTAACTTCAGATCATTCAGAAGAGAGTTAAAACGATTATAGTAGCTAGGAAGAGATTCACCTTTTTTCATAAGTGAAGAGTTCATACTTTCTTATGAGAGAAATCTTTTTGCATTTCTTCACTTCATATGTACCTTCGTACAGAACACACAGAGTGGTCCACATCTCTTTAGCAGTTTCAAAGTTAACCAGAGAATGATAGACTTCATCAGGAAGAGAGAGAGAGCAATGATTGATCTAAGCTTAGAGTCAAGAGTAACTAGACGTTTTTCTTCATCAGTATATTTCTTAGGATTTTTTAGAATATAACGTCCAGTACTTTTGGCTCTCTCTTTGTCAGACGGTTCAGAATCATCGGAATCACTAGAGTCCTTTTTCTCACCGGTTTCTTTACCAGACCTCTGCGTTTCATAGCGAGCCCAAACTCGAGGGATAATAGGTCCCTCTTTGAGAATGGTTGGATATCTGGTATCCACTCCTTCCATGAATAGCATCATACGGCTTTTCCATAGAGAAAAGTTGTTAGGATTAAACTTAGGAGGTTTGGTAATGGAACCATTTTCAGAAAAGTTGTTTTGAAAAGCATTTTCAACAGTTGAAGAAGAAGAGGCAGCCATCGCTGATCAAGTTTATGAGTTAAACTTTCCTGCTCTGATACCACTTGTTAGTCCCATATGGCTATATCAAGTATTGTAGAAGGGGGGGGGGGGGGTTGAATACAATACTCAAAATTTTCACAATTTTAATTCTATTATTGAAAAATCTTCAACAAGAATTACACATAGAAAACTAAAGACTGTTGCGGAAAAGAACAGATAAACTATTCTAACAATCCTTCACAAAGTATACTAAACAACTAAGAACACTTAGAACAAAGCTATGAAGTTTTAAGCAATATGGAGATTTCTTGCACTGAGAGAGATGTCCAAAAAGCGTGGAATATCTTAGAGCACACAGTAATCTTCAAGTCTCTCAAGATGTGATCTGCATGGAGAGGTCTTCATCTTTATATAGTGCCAAGAGTATGTGTAGCATAGGACACTTGTCACTTTGTCATTGGAAGGATAGGTTTGGCTCTCAAAAGTTGATATGTCATTTCCTATTATGCTATAAAGGTTTGATGGAGACAATATCTAAGAATGGGAAAAATGACAAAAGAACCTTTTTCTTCCATACCCAGACATTCTATCTTTGAAGAGAAAACCTTTTAGCATGGACAAAAGGTAGGATCCTCATATTTAAAGATCCCACCGACATGTCATGAACATGGTAGGTGGAAGTCTTCTTAGGAGTGAAGATATGAGAGGATTCTCTAACTTTTGAGGGTCCCACCGATTTTCATGGGGACAATCGGTGGGATGGCCAACTTTACCTCTTATGATGAAGATCTTCATGGCAAGGAGATAATGGGGAAAATCTCTTATTTGGGATCTCACCGATCTTCATGGAGACAATCGGTGGACTATGACTTGTATGTGTTGAGAAAAGATCTTTCACTTCCACAATGAGATAATCTTCAATCTTGACTTTGGTTGATCTTTGACTTCACCAAACATTTGCTATCTTGTACAAGCCATTATAAAGAACCATCCAAAATTTCTCTAAGTATAAAATGTTTTTCAAAGTATAAAAGGAGATCATGAGGTCATCTTCAAATCTTGATGACCCAACAATCTCCCCCTATTTGATGATGACATCCATACTTAGAAAAATATGAGTAAGACAATGAATAATGCATGTTGACCCTTCTTTACTCTTTTGGGTTCTTTTTCACACAGTCCTTTTTTTGTGTATATGATATTTATAAGTAAGATGA
Organism: Saussurea involucrata; assembly: GCA_033807775.1. Taxonomy (NCBI): domain Eukaryota; kingdom Viridiplantae; phylum Streptophyta; class Magnoliopsida; order Asterales; family Asteraceae; genus Saussurea; species Saussurea involucrata. Next base: position 47,348,725 of record CM066317.1, on the reverse strand, counting down.
AATAATAAAGTATAGTTGTACAAACAAATGAAAGAAAATGGAAAGAAGTATAAACAGTGTGAACAAAACAAATATTACTTGCATCTTTGGAGGGACGAGTTGAAACTTGTGTCTGGCTTGAGGATTCTTCATTTTGATCAGCAGCCCATTGATGTGTTGGAGAACTTTATCTTTCAGGCACTTTTGCTTTTCTTCAGATGTTCCAAATCTTCAAGCCATTCATTTACTTCAAAAGATTTCAGCCAAAAGAGTATATGTCTAGGAAGGAGACAAACCCTTAATGATGACAATCTTTGAGGGAGGTTTGAGGTTAGGTGAATCAGGCTCAGGATGCTTCTGCCCATCTCTCGCATCTTCTTTGTTTCTCTTGGCATCTTTAGCTCTTCCTGTTCAGCATCATCATCCTTTGTCTTTGTTTGCTCCCCCTCAGTTAGATCAGCAGGTCTTTGTGTTTCTCCCCCTCAGTTAGATCCGCCCGGACTGATGTGCTCCCCTGGTCCGCCGATTTCTTCAATTTTTCGAGTTGGACGCTAGATATGAGTACTGAGGGTTGATGTTGCTCCCCCTCAGATGAATTCTCCCCCTCAGCGACCGACGAAGAAAAAACCAAGAGAAGTCGGAAAATCGGCAACAACTAGATTTTTTTTGTTAATTATATATATATATATAAAAAGAATTGACACCCACAAATGTAGGAAAAGATTCGGCAAACAAACAAGGAATTTGCACTCAAAAGAATTGGTGGGTGCTGTGGGGTTTGTTGGTAGAGAGAAAATGGGGTGGAGATGTGGTCGGTGTAAAATTAAAATGGTGGGGGGAGGTGTTATAGGTCAAAAAGGAAAACAAAAGAAAGGAAATGGCTATCTGCAGAAAATTAAAATGGGAAGAGGGGGGGGGGGGGGGGGGTAATCGGCCAAAATGGGTTGGGGGTGGGGGATTCGGCGAAAGTCGGTAACAAACCAAAAATAATGGTGATAAAAAAAACGTGGATGGTGAGTAAAGTATGTCGGCCGAATAATAAAAAAACAAAGGGGGTATTCTAAAAGTTTGGCAAAAAAAAAACAGATGTGGAAGGTCTCGGTGGGAAGAAATGGGGCAGGGGGTTTCGGTGGTTGCAAGAATCGACAGGGGTGTTTGGGGTTCTTTTTCGGCAGCAACAAAAGAGAGAAGGATCGATGGCAGGAAAAACAAAAGGAGGTCGGTGGTTGGCTTTAGAGGCAGAGAGGGTATATAAATAAATTAATAATATATATATATATATATATATATATATATATTCGAAAAAGCCACCACCACCGATGTATATATGTATATATTAATATAATAATTTTATTTTTGTTAAATTGAAATTGCCACCGATGGCATATATATGTATATATATTAATTTTTATTTTTTTTACTACAAATTCACCGAAATTAAAGGGTATCCCACCGAAAATTGAGAGATTTTCAGTAGAAACTTCGGTAGGATTTTTTTTTTAACATTTCTCATTCCCACTGAAAATTTGCAAGAGATGGACAAAAATTCGGTGGAAATGCTTGGAGAAATAAGAGGAAATCTTCTAAGACATCTTCAGAAAATCTTCAAAGTGAAGAAGAGATTGGAATCCAATCTTCCAATTTTTGATGACCCAAGAAAGATTAAAATTTGGTGTAGGAGAATCACCATTATGAGAGAGAAAATCTTGAGGAAAAGTCACATAGGAAGTTGGTTCTGGTGAGATGAAGGGTTTTGGTGAGATAGAGTGTCTCACCGATGGAGGTTTATAGGATAAGGGTGTAGGGGAGATTTTGGTGGGGGTCTTCACCGATTGGATCGGTGGGATTCTCACCGATGATCAAAATTTATTTTTTTTTAATTTTTTTAAGATCAGTAGGTGGAGAATCATGCTTATCAGAATTGTTTTGAGATGGAGAAACATAAGTGAAGAAATCTGATGAAGTTGGTTGATAGATGTTGTAAGAGAGGGAAGGGAGAGTTGGGTGGTAAGATGGATGGTAAGATGATAAAGAAATGAGGTTGGGGTAATATATGAGGTGGATGAGAAAATGTAAGGTGAGAGGTATGGTGGGAAATGGGGTGTAGGTGATATGGAGAGTTATGGGAGATGTAAGATGTCGGTAGAGAAGAGGTTGACACTAGTGAGTGTGCCAATGGGAAGGATTTTCAATACAAGGAGATCTAAGAGTTCACCATTTTGACACTTCAGATTGAATGATGATCTTGAAGATTTCGTCAATTTTCTCACTTTTATATTTGACCACATAGATCCATTTGTCCAGCTCAAAATCTGCAATCACAAAGAATTTTTTTCCTTTGTAGCTTAGTCTGCTCATAGTTGAAAAGAGTTCCATAAAGAGAAGTGAGAGGCATATGATCAAGATCCTTGGTTGTCTTTATACAAGTACAAATGTTTTCCAAAAAATCAGGAAGACAGTCCATAAACTTGCACAAGATTTCCTCATTGTCATACACTCTACCTAACAGCTTTAAATCATTAAGAAGACTGTTAAAGCGGTTATAGTAGTTGGAGAGCAACTTTGGTGTAATATCATGTGTCTTATCCCACTACGACTTTGAGCCTCTCACCGATTCCAGGGTTATTCTTCAATGATGGTTTTGGTCATCGGGCCTTTTTCAGATTTGCACAAATCCCCATCGCCGATACTTTGTTCCTTGAAGGTATCTCCAAACTATTTCCCTACATCCCCGAAGCTCAACCATTCTACCGAAATGTGTTAGATGAGATCAAGCGCCGACAAACTTCCAAGAAATAGATCTTCATCTTTCTATGTGGTACTTGTAAAAGTTTGTTTCTCCTTTTGTCAAATGTACGAGAAAAACTTATCCAAATACAAGTACTTGTCTATTTGAATTTTCTTTCTGCACATAACTTCACTTTACTTTTAATTGTAAATACTGTAAATAGCATACATACTCTTACAAAAGAAAATTAGATCAAAAAGAACAAAAATAATGGTCTATGTGAAAAGAACCCAAAAAGAGTAAAAATGGCCAAATTGCATTTTACTTTTTATTACTCTTAAATTTTCAAAGGAAGGAGCTCAAATTCAAATAGGGGGAGATTGTTGGGTCACCAAAGATTTGAAATTGACTCACCGATGTTTTCCCCTAAAATCTTACTTAGAATATTTTAACATGGTTCTTTAAATAACTTGTACAAGATAACAACTGTTCGGTGAAGTCGAAGATCAACCGAAACCAAGCTTGAAGAGATTCTCTGTGCGGAATCAAGAAGACTCTTCTCAAGATATATACAAGTTATTGTCCATCGATCACACATCGGTGGACATCCTCTCCACCGATGGTGTACTCAACAAATCGGTGGACTTCATCTCACCGATGAGGATACACAAATTGGTGGACTTTATTCCACCGATGTTGTCTTCAGGAATCGGTGGACATCATCCCACCGATAAGGCTACTCAAATCGGTGGACTTCATCTCACCGATGAGGATACTCAAATCGGTGGGATCTTCGTGTAAATGGATTTTCTTGCAGATGATTTTCAAAGACCAATGATAGTTACTTCATTGGAATACCTTCGGTGTGACTGTCTTGGATTACACATTAAGAAGATCATTTATTATAGGACAAAATCTAATGCCAGGTAAAAGTGACATTTTGTCCTTTTATCTATTTTTCAGCTAAAATCCCTTTCAGCATGGGTTCTATTCCTTGTACCAAGGAAAAGGTGATCTTGACATATTAACTTTTCAGAATTCCAATGGTATGTCCACTGGTACGTAACACTTCCCTTGAAGACATGTGTACCAAGCATTTAATGCTCAGTACATTTATCCTCACTATAAAAGGAAGTATAAGCCTCCATATAAACTACGCTTTCTGGATTCTCTCAGTGCAAGAAATCTCCATATTGCTTGAAAACTTTATAGCTTTGTTCTAAGTGTTCTTAGTTGTTTTGTTAGTATACTTAGTGTAAGATTGTTAGAATAGTTTATCTGTTCTTTTCCGCAACAGTCTTTAGTTTTCTATGTGTAATTCTTGTTGAAAGTTTTTCAATAATAGAATTAAAATTGTGAAAATTTTGAGTATTGTATTCAACCCCCCCCCCCCCTCCCCCCTTCTACAATACTTGTTTTAGCCATCTGGGACTAACACTTACCAATTTAATTATTTTACCGGCTGAATATTAAAAAAATTAAAAAAACTAAATAAAAAAGGCAAGGATCAAGGATTTTACCTGCTAAATGACGGTGATAACAATTACTAAAAGTCCGAATTTTACATGTGGGTTTTTACCAATGGATTTCCGTCGGACCCAAAAAAGCAAAAATATTCAACGGTTGTTTAACTAATAACTTAAAAAATTGAATTTTATCTACGGATTTAGTATATTTATTTACAATAATTTACTAGAAAAAATATTTAAATAACTAAATTTCCGGAGGGTAATCCACCTATAACTTAATTAAGATTTTAAAGAATTATTCAATTGTTAATTAACAAAAAGAATTAAATTACTGACAGATTATACATTGGAAGGATGATGATATTTTAAAAAAGTTAAAAAAATTGTGGCGGATTTCGTTCAAATATATATTTACCAATCATCATTACAGTTATTATTTTAATAGTTGTATGCTAATTATATGCCCGTTTTATGATAACCCTATTCACTTAAATGGATAGATAGGATAGTAATTATCTTGATAAACGCTTATCAGTTTAGTTATTTTACTAGGTAAACAAAAAAAAAGAAAACAAAGAATTTTACCCAATAAACGAGAATGATAACAATTACTAGTTTACTACTACAAAACGGACTTTTACCTGTGGATGTAATATATTTTGTAAAAAACAATATTTAAATAATTAAATTACCAGGGGATAAATTACAACCACAACCGGTAATTTAATTATAATTCAAAAAATATTTTATTTATCCGTCAAAAATTTGCTGGTAGTTTAATCTCCATAAGTAATTTAATTAATTAAGTCAAAGATTTTGAGAAAACTAAAAAATATTGTGGTTGATTTATCCATCGGAAATTGTTAATACAACAGAAATTTCACCGAAAATCATGTTTTCTGGTGGCCAAATCCGTGAAAAAAATGTTAGTAATGGCTGAAAATCTTTTTGTTTATGTAATACCCAAGGCTTTTTTTTTGAAGAAAATATAAGTTGGTTGTGAAAAAGTTGAGATCTTGTTCTTAAAGGGCCAAAAGTGTAATTTGGGAGGAGAGTATAAAACTCTCAATTTTGGGCACAAAACCCTAGGTGAATGTTATTTCTTCTTTTGGCGGCTTGGATGTGAGAGCAGAGAAAGGAGGAAGCAACTACAATCTGCATTTGTGAAGAAGAAGTGGAATTGGAGTTTAGTCATGCATTGATTCTACCAGGTAATCTTATATTTCAATCCTTGTACCTAGTTTTCACTGCTGGAGTCGGATTGTTTGGCGTTTTGTGGTTAAATAGTGTAAATGATGCTCTAAGGGGGGATTAGGCATTATCTTTGTGTTTAAGAAGCAAAGGGTTTGTTGTTGCGTCTCCGAAACAAAATTACGATAACAGTCGTTAAGACCATATGCATGATCCGAATATACTGTTGGATCGTAGAACGCCTGAAATTGAGAATCAGGCTCCTCCATTTGGAGGTCTTCGTCATCACAGTCGTCATCGCCTTCGTCATCACCTTCGTCATCGTCTTCGTCGCACACCGATGATTCGGCATACACAAAAAGTGATGGAGGTCTTTCTGACTGGGCTGCAAAGTGCAGAAAACCAGAGATATCCCCATCGTTGGATAACTCTATAATAGACCCATCATCATTTTTGAACACTAACTTGCAAACAGCAGAAGGGTCGATTCCACATTTTTGCATGGCGTATGCAACAAACTTCTGATAAGTATAGTTTACTGACAATTTTACACACTACTTAGATTTATAAGCAAAATTCCACTCATTGTTGTCTTGCACCCATTCACCATCGAAACAGAAATATAGCTTAGCTTTTGCAACAGATGAACTCATTTTTCAATAGTAACTCAAAAAGAAAATACTGAAATGATGAAGATAGAAAGCAAGAAAGAATGATAGAATGGATGTGAATTGCAACTGTTTGGGTAAAAAATCACACCCTCGACCGACTTGGGAAATCCCCTCGACACGACCCATGGACATTGATTACCCCCGACCGACAAGGATAATACCCGTTATTATCATATCCCCGACATACGTTAATAACCACGATAATTGCTTATTGAAAGACATCTTGTGTCAATAGTTACTCAAGACAGTGTCTTTACATCTCGTGATCGCACGTCACGTGTCGCACGTCGCACATCGCTAGTCACACGTCACTAGTCTTATGTCGCCAGTTACGGCTCGTCGGTCTTACGTCGACAGTCTCCTGTCATCGGTGTTATATCGCTCTGGTCCTACGACAACATCGTCCTGACATCCTGGTCCTACGACCAAATGGTCTTATATTTTGGCAATAGTCGTATGTTCCATAAGACCGACATCCGAGACTTAAGACGGTCGTAAGATTATACTAACCGTTAACAGTCAAACATCCTTTTTAATGCAGGTCTTGACCACGAACAGAAAGGGTAAGACACTCGTTATGAACCATATCTTGTATTAAGATAAGGTCCCGACAAAGACCCAGAAAACATCCGTCGTCCCTCCCGAAAGGTAAGTCGAGAGTTCATCGCGACACTCGACCTCGACGTCGCCCGTTCCGCACGACCATCGCATATGGACCATGCAACCTCAACCAAGCTAACACATAATATAACTGTTACGTTTGTTAAGTGGTTAATGCAGGAGTCAAAGTCATTAATGGGCAACGGCTATAACCGACGAAGTCATTAATAAGCATTTAATCCCACATTGAAGACAACGACCGTTACAACAAGTCATCAAAGCCTTTAATGATGTAGTTAAAGTTCCCGAAGACTATAAAAGATCAAGCTCAAGCCTCATTTCGGGGACATCTGCTATCGAATCCAAGAAATCATCTACTGAAAGTTATATTTAGCATCAACTTCCAGACTACTACAACGAATTCAAGAACAACAGAAGCAAAGAACTTTCACTCGAAGAATCGCTCTCGACGCATGACATCCGCCCTCGACCAGCAGTTTACACCTTATTTTCACACACGACAAACACTTGTTTTACATTCCAAACACTTGTACTTTACATTTTGAAGCGTTTCCTTCATTTGTATTGTAATCTCTGTACGATCGACATCAGTATCCAAGGACATCGCCCCTGATTGGCGACCATAGTAGAGCGACGACACCCACTGTCGTCCGCAGGTTTTTCCTGCGTCATCAAATCCCTTGTTTCTTTATTTTATTTATCGTCGCACGCCTCGTCGAAAGATTCTTTCTTTAGTTGTTTAAGTCCACATCGACCTTAAGTTGTCCCTTTGGTGCGATTTTTGGCATTAACAGTTTGGCGCCATCCGTGGGACCCCATCTAGAGAAAATCTTCGACGAACGTGCGTTTCTACTAACGATCTTGTAGAGCTTTTTCAGGTATATGGCGAATTATCAAGATCCCATGATTCAAATCCAACCGGAATTGAATGCGGCTCGAAGCCAGATTCAAGCCCTGAAAAAAAGATAAAAAATGCTCCGTCAAAAGTATCGCATGTGTCGCATCATCCAAGGGACTCGGGGGCTCGGAATACCCTTCACAAACTGAAAAAATACCACGTTTGATTTTGAAAATCCTCGGAAAAAGGCGCTTATCGACTCCATGTTACGGTAACTGTGACATCTTACTTAGAACAACTCTATATATATATACTCTAAGTATATTCTCCTCGTTTAATTATTTTGATCTAATATATGATCGGTGATTTAAGCATCAAAGGATCATTGGTCAAAACCAACGACCACCCTCGATTTTTTTCATTGCAGGCTCGCAAGATTATATAAATACAGGTCTTACGATTTAAATCGTAAGAAACGAAGTCTCTACGACTTAAAACGCAGGTTACAATCTATTGTCGTCGATAAAAGCCGACTCACAGTTTTAATCTTGAGATCGCCTTTATGGCAAGCGCAGGTTGCAATTTATTGTCGTCGATAAAAGGCGACTCATATTTTTTAAATCTTATGATCGCCAGCTACGGCAAATGCAGGTTACGATTTATAGCCGTCGATAAGAGACGAATCGTATTTTAAATCTTATGATCGCCAGTTATGGCAAAAGTAGGTGGCAATTTGTAGTCGTCGACAAAAGACTAGTCACCCCTTTTTAACCTTATGATCGCTAGTCATGACATATGTCGTCAATAAAGACGACTTGTACATTGAATCTCGCAATCACCAGTCATGGTTCCAAGGGACTAGAATACTCAAGTCGACGCTTTAGCAAACCTTGCGTCTGCTTTGCTCGAACCAATACTCGACAACATTCCAATGACCTATCTTGCGACGTCGATGATGACATCCAGATGGAAGACCAAGAAGATAATTGGTCAAACGACATCCGAAATTGTCTACGACGATGGATCCCAGTTCGTAAGCCACTCGACAGTTCTGTGAAGACCGCAACATCAAGCTGACGACCCCGACACCCAGAGGCAAGTGGTCGAGCGATAAGAACGTCACATCTAAAGTCTTTCAAGAAGGCGACTACGTCCTCCGTCGAGTGTTCCAAAGCACTTAGTGCAGGTAAACTTTCCACCAAGTGGGAAGATCCTTATCGTACCTCAGTAGTCGTGAGTAAAAGTGCCTATCGGCTCCAAACCCTCGATGATCAAGATATTCTACACAACTAGAATGCAACGCATCTGAAAAGGTATTTCTTCTAAGTCCTTTTCCTTCTTTCATACGATTTTTTATTCGTCACGACAATTACCGACTTAAGCATCGGAGGGTCGTTGGCTAGCCAACGACCAACCTCTGACATTGTTTTATCGCAGGATCGCACGACATTAGTTACTAAAGTCTATTATATGACTTAAGTCTCACAGGATCGAACGATATATAAGTCTATCGTACGATCTTAACCTCGCAAGGTCGCACGACATAAGTAATCAGGTCTATGACTTGATCATTCCATCACAGGAACACATGATTCAAAGTTCATCGTATGATCAAATCACACGATCATAAGGTCTAGCGACCCCACAATCTAAGTTCTTCAACTTAGAAAAACTTCATGTTCTGAATGAATGCTGTAATCGCATGCGCTTATGTTTGCTTATACGATTCAGGAATATAAAAGTCTTATGACTTACGTTCTAGTCGTTGTATTACAATGGATGCCCAAGTCGCACGACTTCTTGTTCATTTTTGTACTTAATGAATTTTTACAAGTCGACATTACATCTGTCCATGACATGTACGAATCAGGTTCAATAGAAAGGTAAACTTTTTACCGACTATCGCTAAAGCGAAACTTACAACTAGCTAAAAATGCTAGACACAACATATCATAGGTCTCTAGAGACCGTATCGGCTGTAAACGCCAGATCAAAGGTCTTTAACGACCAAATCGGCTCGAGCGCCAGAACATATGTCTCTAAACGACCGTATCGGCTGTGAACGCCAGACCACAGGACCACGTCGACCGAGAACGCCAACCCGGTGACATGGACCCCTGTCTCCTCGATAGGAAAGCGTTCCCTGAAACATGGGAGCAAATATTTCCTCAGATGAGGAAACAACGTCGTCCCATCTAGGACAGCAACAACGTCGTCCCGTCTAGGACAACAACAACGTCTTCCCGTCTTGGACACCATCGGCCGATGACCCGTCCCCCTTGTCGGCAGACGCTGGGGACAACACCTTAGACACTAGCTTCGTTACTGTCGCTGGAAGCGCTGAACTTGCTGGTGTCGCGTCCATCGCACCAGAACCGCTGGATGACGCCCTCGCCTCTTTAGGCGTGACAACTCTCGACGAAACGTCAGCCCGTGAAGACGGTTCCTTCAGAACTACCGTCCTTATCTTCTTCAAGATTCCCGACCCAGTTGTCGGGGAATTCTTTCTCCTTTCTCGGCCTCGAAGGACAAGCACAACTTGCGTCGCCTTCTTTGGCTGACCAAGTCAGTTTTCCTCTGATGATCTTAGCAAAAGTAACACGTCTCCGTAGCAACGCATTTTACTTTAGTGCGAGATCTGAAATTCCACTGGCTTTGAAATTCAGATCTCGGGGGGCTAACTGTTTGGGTAAAAAATCACACCCTCGACCGACTTGGGAAATCCCCTCGACACGACCCATGGACATTGATTACCCCCGACCGACAAGGATAATACCCGTTATTATCATATCCCCGACATACGTTAATAACCACGATAATTGCTTATTGAAAGACATGTTGTGTCAATAGTTACTCAAGACAGTGTCTTTACATCTCATGATCGAACGTCACGTGTCGCGCGTCGCACATCGCTAGTCACACGTCACTAGTCTTATGTCGCCAGTTACGGCTCGTCGGTCTTACGTCGACAGTCTCCTGTCATCGGTGTTATATCGCTCTGGTCCTACGACAACATCGTCCTGACATCCTGGTCCTACGACCAAATGGTCTTATATTTTGGCAATAGTCGTATGTTCCATAAGACCGACATCCGAGACTTAAGACGGTCGTACGATTATACTAACCGTTAACAGTCTAACATACTTTTTAATGCAGGTCTTGACCACGAACAGAAAGGGTAAGACACTCGTTATGAACCATATCTTGTATTAAGATAAGGTCCCGACAAAGACCCAGAAAACATCCGTCGTCCCTCCCGAAAGGTAAGTCGAGAGTTCATCGCGACACTCGACCTCGACGTCGCCCGTTCCGCACGACCATCGCATATGGACCATGCGGCCTCAACCAAGCTAACACATAATATAACTGTTACGTTTGTTAAGTGGTTAATGCAGGAGTCAAAGTCATTAATGGGCAACGGCTATAACCGACGAAGTCATTAATAAGCATTTAATCCCACATTGAAGACAACGACCGTTACAACAAGTCATCAAAGCCTTTAATGATGTAGTTAAAGTTCCCGAAGACTATAAAAGATCAAGCTCAAGCATTATTTCGGGGACATCTGCTATCGAATCCAAGAAATCATCTACTGAAAGCTATATTTAGCATCAACTTCCAGACTACTACAACGAATTCAAGAACAACAGAAGCAAAGAACTTTCTCTCGAAGAATCGCTCTCGACGCACGACATCCGCCCTCGACCAGCAGTTTACACCTTATTTTCACACACGACAAACACTTGTTTTACATTCCAAACATTTGTACTTTACATTTCGAAGCGTTTCCTTCATTTGTATTGTAATCTCTGTACGATCGACATCAGTATCCAAGGACATCGCCCCTGATTGGCGACCATAGTAGAGCGACGACACCCACTGTCGTCCGCAAGTTTTTTCCTCGTTTGAGGTTTTTCCTGCATCATCAAACCCCTTGTTTCTTTATTTTATTTATCGTCGCACGCCTCGTCGAAAGATCTTTCTTTAGTTGTTTAAGTCCACATCGACCTTAAGTTGTCCCTTTGGTGCGATTTTTGGCATTAACAACAACCACAATGAAATGGATGAATGATTATGGATTGCATTTTACTGATATTTATGGATGAAATCTCATTGAGGAAGATGAATTACAACCACAATTTGGTATTCCAAGTACAATAATTCAACATAGATGAAACAACCAACATGAATTGCACCCACAAATTGGTCTTCTAAGTACTATATTTCAACATTGATGAAACAAGCCAGTGGATTTCAACCACAATTTGGTCTTCCAAGTACAATAATTGTGGAAAAAAACAGTAAAAACATGGAAAAAAACGTGTAAAAATGACCAAAAGTGTAAATTTCTGCCTCCAAATCGTGGCCCCCCATCGAGTGGAGGGGCCAAAAGTGTAAATTTCTGCCCACCGCGGGACTATCGTGGACCCCATCGCAGACCCAGTCCGCGATCGCGGACCCCATCGCAGGCCTAGTCCGCGATCGCGGACCCCATCGCGGGTATTTTGGCAATAGAGTTAGGGGTTTTGGGTATTTTTGCAAACCAATTTTGAACTTTGGGTATTTTAATTAATTTCCCATTTACTAATGCATAAATATATGTGTCAAAAAAAATAGATAAACTATTTAAGGGTAAAGTTGTTTGATTAACTAAAAGTGGTACTAATTATACATGTCTAAAACTGAGTATCATTTAAATTGTGAACATTTATTTTGGTTTGGAGAAAATAACATTATATTATTACTTAATTATTATTTTACATATTTAATAAGGAAAAGAATAGAAAACCCAATAGACTTTCATATTATGAATAATTAAGTTCATGGCCAACTTTGTTGAATAAATAAGTCATTGGACTTTTTGAAACCTATTACATAGATCCTTATGACCTATAAAACCGGTTAAAGTGTTAGAATAATGGAAAAAATGGGGGAAATACACATGAAATTTCATATTTTGAGCAATTAAAGGTTGTCTGGTTGTTTTTTCAGTAAACTTTGTGTGAAATAAATTGTTTGTCACCATCATGATTCTAGAGAAATATGGAAAACCTTTGCGATCAATTGATCGAAATCATGAATTTTTAAGGAAAATAACCATACATTTCCTAAAAAATCAAAATTACATCATTTGGTACAAGCAAAAAGCATCATTTGAACATAATAATAGCAGAAAAATAGCAACAACATTTGATACAATCAAAGAACAACAAAATTAACAGCAGCAAAAAAAAAGAGAGAACTCGTTAGAGCATCAGAAAACACAAATCAGGGATACATACAAGTAACAAAGTAGCAAAAAACTACATCATGTAACAACATGATAAACACGTCTGATATGAAAAGCAAACAGATCCACAAATAGTAAACCAATTTGATGTGGAAGCCTAGTAAAAACCAAATTTATTGCAAACCTTAGGTAAGCATAGAAGCAAACCTCAAGTTTCATAAAAAATATTCAATCTAGAATACCCACCATTAAATTTGGAACCCGAACCAACAATATGCACAAACTTGTTGATTAGTTCTCTTTTATACTACTTTGTATATGGAGTTCATAATGTTTAAGGAACTACAGTCACATTGGCACTGCGATGGTATGATGTCAACCACAAAGGCACTGCGAAGAGCCGAGCGAGATGACAATGTGACTGGACGACCGATAGTATGGCATTGCGATGGGCTGACGACGATGGTGATGGCGCTACGATGGGCCGATGACACTGCAATGGGGTGCGATTAGGTTTCTCAGTTTAGGGAGTTAGGTTTTCCTTTCCATAAAAGCCGATTTTACAAATTGCGTCGGTTGTTTGTGAACTTTTTTGTTCAAAATGACCTATTTAATCCAATTAAGATAGTACAAGGATTTATTATTTCAAAAAATTGTCCAAGGACTTAATTACTAAAACTAAAAAGTCCGTTTTCTCATTTAATATTAAAAATGCTAATTAATATTTTGTATAAGTTTCGAAAACAAAACTAATATTTTGTATTAAATATATATAGTGGTTTTATGTTTTTATATAGTACATACAATAGAATATTAAAATTAAAAAAATTAGCATAAACTAGAATGTATATTTATGTTATAACTAGTGTTCGTCATCGCGCGTTGCGCGATGATCAAATTTTATGTTAACAAATTTATAAAAAATTGTTTTTATTATTTTCACATATATGAAATATGTTGCAAATCCATATACAACAATTTATTTTAGATAAAGATTGACTTTAAACATATTCAACTAATAAAATTATGAAATATGTTAGATGTGTGTTGAAAATTATTAGTAATAACTATAATTTAAATATTTATATATAACATTAATGAACTTGTTAAAATAAATCAATACAAAATATGATATAAATTGAAAAATAAATCATAGGTCACCAACGTAGTAAAAAATATCGGATAACCAAAACTCAATACTACAATAAATAAAAATTAAAAGTATTTAGATTTAGAATAAATATTATATGTTTCTTTAAATAGAAACAACATATATACAAATTGTATCAACAATTACCGAATAAAATTACATTATCAAATATTTATATATCATTAAGATAGGTAATTAAAATAATATTTATATAAAAGACCAATATTATGAATATTTCAAAAATTATAATCGCCTACTAAAAAAATTACGACAATACATGATTAAATTTAATAAAGTGTTTGTATTTATTTATATTATTATTTTATTATAAGAAAATACGTAGAAGTATTTAGATTTTAAAAGATGTTTTTATCAAGAAACCACTTTTTTCGATTAGTCACCGACTTTTTTCAATCTTTCCGTTCCTTCATCGTCAATTCCTTGATTTTTTTTTTGCAGTTTGGGTCAAAATTTGTATTAATACATGAGTTACATAAACCCGATTACATAGCATTGCAGTTTAATTGATTGTCTCGGCTATATTTGTTAACAGTGGTATCAATCTTATTAAATTGTAGCAAGATTTTGATGTTGAAACTTATAAGTTGTATTAAGCAAAAAAGTAAATTCACAAAATGAAATCAATCTAATTTTGAACATAATTCAAAATAACTGGAGGTCAAGAAAACAAATTTGAAGAATATTAGTCGGTTTATATTTAAATAGAACATTAATTTTCCAAATGAACACTCAAAACATGTTAGTATATATCAAACCAAGAAACGAATATAAAAATGAAGATTTATTGTCTTTTGCTAGTAATAATGTAATATCAAAGTAACTAATACTCAAATGTTCTTTTAGCATTGTAGGGTACATTCCTGAAGAAAAAAAGGCAAAGAAATGAGAATTAAGTTAGCAATAAATCACGAAATTACAAAATAGACAAAATCAATAATATATTGAAATTGAAGGAATACTCGCATGAAAAACTTACATGTGATGATAATATGTGTGCCTTGATGATAAATCTTTGATGTTCTTTGACATATTTAAATAGCTTGTTTCCCTTATCACTTACTACAAAAAGAACACCATAAAAACATATAAAGTCAATACAATAGCAAATAATTAAAAAAATAACCAAATATCGATAACATAGATATGATTAATCTCTTAGCAATATAAATCTAATGAGAGAAAATGTGTTAGAGGGAGAGATTGAGAGTTAGTTTGTTGTATGAGAAAAAGGTTAAAAGACTAATAACATAACCAACAAAAACCAAAACAACACTCATGCTTAAATAAGGAAAATTAATGATTAATTATAATAAATAAAGGAAAATGAATGGATGGTAACATAAAAAAAGGAAAATAAAAGATTATTAGATGTTAAATGAAATATTAAAGTCATTTAATGAGAAGATTGTTTTTTATTTTTAAAAAATCAAAATTATGAGAAAATAGAAAATAGTGAAGGGAGGCTTCTCATCAGCGGTCTATAAACAATCTCTATTCATAACATATGTATTATTTCTAAAATCACACACTAGAATTACTTTATCAACTCTAAACAAATATTTACTTGCCAAAACTAAAGTTGCATAGAGATAATAGATGAAGTCTTAAAAGAATAGTAAGACATTCTCTTTGAGCTTTATTTTTTGCATATTGATCTTCAAAGCTTCTTGGAATTCAACTATTCATTGGGAGCATCTCTCCAATAAGACAAATAATATCATGATAAATTACGGAGCGGATGTCCTATTGCAAACTTTCAAATCAGTGTTAATCCGATTGAGTGTTGCATGTTTCCTTCTTGTAGCGGTTATGGCCATATTACACATATTTTTTCTTTGTTTCACAAGACAAAAATATTGAGTTCGAAATTAAAAAAATGCAAAAAATATATTGGTACCAATTACCAAATGCTACTCGGATTAGTGCTTATCACGTCACTTATCTTACCCAGTGAGAATGACAATGACCGAGAATTTTACCCGATAAGTGAAGGTGATGATTTTTTACTAAGAGACATTTACCAAAAAAAAATTAATTACAAAGAATTTACCTAGTATTCTGATAAGTTACGTAAAGATGACAACCATATCCACTCAACATTGAAACAAAATTATAATGAAACAAAAAGTGTATTCAATGACTCACTTATGAATATAAAAACGAAAGAATCTCAATTTTATGACAAATCCGGTCCGATGGTTGTTCTAGTATTTATATTTGTATAAAAATTTTGTTGAAAATTAACTTAAGCAAAACCTAAAAGAAAGAATCGGGCCGAACTCGGCTCACTCCGGGACAAGGCTTTCAAACATGCAAATATCTTTCATTATTTGGGACGGACCAGTTACAAATTTGTTTTCTTTTACTAAGACTCATTTGGTGTAATAACCGAGGTTATAAATTTGGAAAGAATAAGAAATTTTCCTGGAAAAAGATGGAATTCATAAACTTCGAGGGCTGAATTGTAAATTTAAGAAAGAGGGTATAAAACCCACAATGAGTGGCTCAAAACCCTATATCTGTTAAATCATTTGGGCGGCGTGCGACCTGGAAAAGGAGAGAAAAAGGAGAAGATCGACATCTGCGATTTTGGGAAAAATAGAGCTAATCGGAAGAGAGAATCTTCATCAAAAGGTAACCTCTAGCTCTATCCCTGATGATTTGTTGATTAATAGAGTATGCTTTTGGGTTTTGAAGTTGTCTCTGATAATTGACTCTTCTTGAGGTTGGGAGTCCGAAACAAAAGGTTAAATATTATGTGAAGTTATTAGTTAAAGGTAGATGATTTGTGATATATATATTGTGTGCTGAAAGAGGCATGATGAGATATTTTGTGCTGAAAGAGGCACGGTAAAATATTGTGTGCTGAAAGAGGCACGATGACATATTTTGTACTGAAAGAGGCACGATGACCTATTTTGTGCTGAAAGAGGCACGGTGAGATATTTTGTGCTGAAAGAGGCACGAGGTGAAATAAAGATGTATTGATTTTGATAATAAGATGTTTTTTATGGTTGTTATATTGATGGGGATGGGTGTATAGTGTGGATCCAATTTGTTCATTATCGTTTTGAAAGAAGATGTTAATTATATTTGGGATAGAAAATTTAAGTTGATAATGTTTATGATAAAGAAATGAATTGAATTGATTTATTCAGTAAGGGTCAACAATAATATACCATGATAGTCGAGAAAGACAGTTGGGTTCAGAAACTATCAATGTTGTCATGATTTAATTATGTTTTACATTAATTTGATGATAATCAAGACTTGTGACCATTATGACGCTTACAACATCTATTTACATGATCCGATTGGCTATACGAATTACGTGAATTCTCGAGAAATGCTAACGGAGATAGTGTTAGAGTCCGATCTTAGGGACTTCACCATAATACCTCAGCAATGCATCATAGAGAAGAAGCACCATTTGTTCTTTCTGTATTCACCAAAGCATCCATTACCCTTGAAGGTTTATAAATTGCTTATAATAACAGTTATTACAAGGGTTAGGATGCTACCGGAGAACTGGAATTGGAAGTGAAAACAATGTATCCCCATTTGTTCGACCGATAGAATTTCGGGACGAAATACCTTTAAGGGGGGAGATTGTAATAACCAGTAGTAAGTTTACCCTGTTATATTATGTGAAGTTATTAGTTAAAGGTAGTATAGTTATTGTTACAAGTTTGAGGTCCGTATGTTCAATTAATGATAGTCTAAGGTCCTAAGTGTAAAGTTGCATATTTAAATAGGTGAGTCATATTGTTTGATGAGTCATTAGACTCATTTTCCTGATATTTCAAAGTGTGAAGTGTGTGTGTGTTGTGTGTCGTTCAAAAGAAAAGAGGGGGAGCAAAAGGGAAGCAAAAGAAGAAGAGGGTTAGGGTTTGTTCTCTTTTGGTGATTCAAGTTATTTCCTCAAGAAATCTTGCTGCATGTATGATTCTTCTTTGGTTTCTTCTTTATCTTTATGATTGTCATCTTAGTTTTATATTAGGTTTTGGGTATATTTTTCACCATGGTTGGATTATATGAGTTTGTTGTTAAGAAGAAGTTATTGATGCCTCAAAGTATAGCTTAAAGATTTTACTAGTTTCAAAGCTCTCATCTCATAGTTGGTGTATGTCCAAGTCATGTTTTGAAGCTTTTCCATGGTTGGTGAGATTGAGCTCCTTTCATGGATAGCCTTGATTACTCCTTTTAATGATTTTAGATGGTTAGATATGCAAGTATAGAGTTGTATATGAGTTCATCCATGTTAGTTGTTGTTAAAACCTAATTTTTTATATTAAAACTTCCGTAGAAATGACCCAAGTTCAGTTGGGTTTGACATGGGGTGTTTAGTGCTCCAACAAGGGCTGTTTTTCATACCACATAGGTCCGCGCGACCTTTATTGCGGTTTTGGTCGCACCAACGTCGCGCCAAGCTCTGTTTCAGCATTTTCCAATTTTTGTTTGTTGCGTACTGGTGTCGTTTCTAGGCGTAATATAGGGATGTGGATACTCGTTTTGAGTATAGTATATCATTTGAACACTTTGAACAAGTTATTAGGCGCAAGTTCATATCCCAAGTCTCGTGATTGACGTAGGTTGTTCGGTTTCTAGTCCAGCTGCGATTCGGGGGCGTCCGATGGGTCGTTTAGGGTCGTAAGTTGTTGTAGTGAGTCTAAAATACATATAATTTTGTGGATTTCATCGATGTGTATATATTACAAGCTTGGTTACTCGTCAGTGAAGTTTGTTGTATGTGGTGTTCGGTTGTGGCGGTAATTGTTGGTTTTGCTCGTTTCGGTCGTTTGCGCTTATGTTGCTTCAAACTCCTAATAAGGTGAGTTTTCATTTAACCATTTTCGAACTGGAATGTATGTAATGTGATGATTGTGAGTTATATGGAATGTGATTTTTGAGATGCAATTCTATTTGTTTGAGCATTGCACTACACTAATGCACTTTGGCCGAACTTAGAAGCCGGATGGAGTTGGGCGGACTTAGAGGCCGGATGGAGTTGGTTGTACCTAAAGGGGCAGCGGAGTTGGTTGTACTTGAGGTACTTCGGAGTAAATTAATTAGTTGTCTTAGCGAGGTCAACTAATATTGTTATGGCCATAATTTATTTTGTTGGTGTTAAAGGCCAACGAAGAATTTTATGCACAGTGCATGAGAGTCAATGTGTGGCATATTGATAATGGTTTCATATCAATGTTTTCATAATATTGTTATTCAACTATCATGGATTTCTCACTTAGGCCAATTGGTCTAACCCTCATTGTTTTCCAAAATATGTATTCCAGGGCGGACGCAAATTCAAGATAAAGAAAACGAAAAGCTGTGGTTATGTGTTTGGGGTTGCTATACTTGCAAGATGAAGATGCTAAATGTTAGCTTCAATCCTCCTAATCATAGAAGTATTTAGAAGTAGTGAAAAATAGGCTAAATGAAGAAAGCCTCTTACAGAGGCTCTGCCACTTCCGAAAGATCAAGGTCAAGAAGCTACAGAAGCTACAGAAGCTACAGAGGTGTCCCACAGAACCTCTGTCTTACGCACAAAGAAGACCAAAGACTCGGAACCCGGTGAAGACTGCTCTACAGAAGACCAGACCCAAGAACCTCTGTAACCCTTTACAGAGCCTCTGCGGTTTACGATAAAGACTTGGAAGATATTTTATATCTTGCTACTGTTACTGGATCCGTTAAACAACTTGCATGGTAGCGTGCCCTGTCAAACCTCAACACGCGTCAAGCTCTGAATGGACTCAATAGGGCTTAGTACAATATAGACGTCTGCGGCATTAAATGCAATACAGCACGTACAACTATTCATGCCATCCGATCAACAGTAGCTCATGCTTTATGGTCCCCTAGAGTAGTATAAAAGGAAGTCTCTTGTTGAGATCTTCATTAACAATCTTAAGGACAAAACGAAGAATCTGAGTTTCATGCTTATGCTTTATATCGTCAAACCTGTTAAGCATTACACTCTCTCACACACACCAAACAGTTCTTAATCTGTTCTTGGTGTTCTTATTATATATCGAACGACAGTAATCTTCAAGATATCATTTTGTTCTTAAAATACTGTTTCTTTATATTGTGTGTTCTAAATCTATCAAACATATCTGTTAGTTCTTTAAATACGCTTCCGCATCAAACATAAACTCGAACTAATAGATCTGTTAATCTTGTCTAAGAAAAATGGGAACCGACAATTGGTATCAGAGCCTTCCTTGATTTTTAATATCAAGTGATCCTCTTTGTTACAAGATTTGTGATAGACATCATTCTGTTTTAACCTGTTCTTCATTTCGTTGAAAAGTTTCTGTTTTCCTATCATTTTTCGATTTATTCGAAAGTGGTATTCTTAAAAGAAACTATTTTTCCAGGTTAAAACTCCATTAAAGTGCACTCTGGGAACTGTTAAAACCCAGAAAACCTTCCAGATCATCAGACTCATACTCTTTCGTCATATTATCTTTTAAGAACCTTCGAAACTCTTACAATGACAAATACAAATATTTTTTTCACTGCTGGTTCACTAACCAAGCCTCCTACTCTCCTTCGAGATGAGTATCCTCAATGGAAGATAAGAATGATCCATTTCTTTGAGGGTAATGAAAAAACTCTCATACAATATCTTTACAACCCTCCTCAAGTTCCCATGATAATAGTACCACGAGTACCAGCTACTGCTGAATCTCTTGAAATCCCTGAACGTCAAAGACCTAATCCAAAAGGAGAATGGTCAGATGAAGATAGGGCAGTAGATGAAGTTGCACAGAAAACAAAAAGAATATTGATCATGGCTATCCCCAACGAACTTTTTCAATCCTTAGATGCATGCGAAACAGCGCACGATCTTTGGAAAGAATTAGAAAGACAGTTGGAAGGGGGTGCTAAAACGCAGAAGAACCGAAGGGCACAATACATAAATGAATATCATGCCTTTAGAGCCTCTACAACAGAATCTCCGCCAACGACGTACGACAGGTTCAACTCTCTCATAAACAAATGTAGAAAGTCTGGCATTCACAGAACCTCGGAAGAAAATAACGTCATGTTTCTAAAGAGCCTGAATGATGAGTGGCTCCAGTTGTCTATGTCTTTACAAACAAACCAAGATCTAGACTCCTGGACACTCTCTGATCTCTATGGAACACTAGCCGCACATGAGCCTCAAATAGCACAGGCTAAATCACTAACCATTGCACCATACGCATTGGTTAGTAAATCTACAGAGGCTGCAGAGAGACCGAGAAATGAGAGAGCAACAGAGGAGAAGAAGAAGGAGAAGAAGAAGATAGTGATGGTTAATAACGAAGAGGACGGGCTGTTAGAAGAAGATATAACTCTTGTGTCATTAGCTAAATCCTTAGCTCTGTTGACAATAGAGTTCAGAGGAAACCAGAGGGGTTCAGGAATTGATCGATATGGCAGAGACAACCGAGGTGATAGAAGAGATGATGGAAGAAGAGAAGAATCGAGTGAACGACAGAGGTCAGATGATAGAAATGACCGACAGAGGTCAAGCGACAGAAACTACAGAGGTAATGACCGACAGAGGTCAGATGACAAGGTGAGCCACACACAACAAGAATGCTACAAGTGTGGCAAGCCTGGTCATTACGCAAACGAATGCCGAACGGATAAAGGTGGAGACCGACAGAAGTCCGACGATCGTGCTGGAAACACTTCCCAAGGTTGTTTCAACTGCGGGAAGCCAGGCCATTTCGCAAATGAATGCAGAAGTAGACCAAATCGCCCACAGAAGGACTCAGCTTTTTACAAAAAGAAGGCTGAGTATTATGCGCAAAAATCCCTAATGGCGAACAAAGGGCATTCTGAGGCGAACAAGGAGGACTTCGAGTCAGACTCTACCTCTGACGATGAATACACCACCAATGCCCTATTCTGTGGCATGGCAGAAGTCGACTCCGACACTGACACTGAGGTATCCACTTCAAACTCTACCTCTTGTACTAATTATGTAGATGATAATTTACTTAAACTTAACATTGAACTGATTGAACTAAAAGAGATAAATGAAAGCATTCAGAAAAGACTCACCTTTAATGAGAGAGAAGTAAGGCTTCTCACTCAAGAAAAAGCCAAAATTTTTGAAGAAAATGAAAGAGTAGAAAAGAATTGGAACAAAAATCTAGAAGATCCTTTAAAAAGGCAAATTTCTGAATTAACCTCTACTCTAAAAGTCAAAACAAAAGAACTTTCAGTTTCTAGGAGTGAAACAACAGACATAAGAGCTCTCAAAGAATACTTTCAAAGAGAGAGAGAGATACTTTGGCAAGATCTACTCAGAAGAGATGTTTTACTTAAAAACTATAAAGATGCACAGAAGGTGTATGAGAAAGTAAACTCACAAATAGGAAGACGGGGTATAGGGTACGATGATATTACCCTAGGTGTTGAAGGCAAAAGAATTAAACCTCTGTCTTCTCTGTTTGTGTTAGGAAAAACGAACAAACTAGATTTTCCAAACTTACTCTCTGTAAGTAAAAGGGTAAAAATCTCTGTGGAACCTCACTTGAGGAAACATACGAAGATGATCAATGTGTGGTTTGAAAACACAGATTCATCATCTTCAACCTCTATCAATAGAGGAATCAAACCAAAGAAATATCTGAAAACACAAGATCAGATTGGTATCTTTAAGTTTGGTAAACCAGAGACTCAAACGCAGGTTGCTTTTGTCTGTATGATAAATGTCGAAAAGAAATTATCGGCAGAAGCTCCTAAGTTTAAACCCACCTTTTCAGAAGAAAAACTTAAAGAAACAATTGAAAAGGAAATTTTGGAAGTATGGAAAACAAACGTTTTAGAAAACTTCTGTACATCTTCTGTAGATAAAATTCTCACTGAAGAGATCTTATCAGAAACCTCTGCCGTCTATGAAAGTTATTCTACAGAGGAAGAAAGCTCGTACGATACATGTTCGGAAAATCCAGCCTCTGTCGAAAGAGATGACTCAACCTCTGTATATGAGGATGATTCATCTTCTGACGACTCAGAGACAGATGTTACATCAGGGATAGTTCACTATGACACAGAGGATGTTAAATTCTCCTCTGAAGTTCTTAACAGAACTATTTCTCCAAAAGAGAAAATCACAGAGATACCTATTTGCCCAGATTTTCTAAACTTGTATTTACAAGTCAAAACCTGTGCTGAGCTTGATATGTTAAATCTTAAAAAGAAGACCTCTGTAGATCCTAAAAGTTCAAAATTTTCAAAACCTTTAAGGCAAATTAACGAAAATCCCACTTGCCAACAAAAGGGAAAATGGCCTAAAGTTAACAAATCTTTTTCCTCTGTGACAGTGAAGAAAGATGTTCACCACAGAAGAGACTCACAGAAGGCAGGAACTAAACAAAGCTTTTGCAAACAACATTCTACTATTCATAGATCTTCTTGTAATAGGAAATCTAGTGTTAAGAAAGAATGTAATGCCTCTGTGGATCAGTTCAATGAATTCAATGAAAAGTTCAAGCAAATCACGTCTCATATTCAATATTGTCATTGCTTTGATCTTACGTTCAAACTAAATAATCACTTCTCCAGTCAAGATTGTTTACTCTCTACTCAAATTCAAAAGTCAAAACCTACAAAGAAACAATCTGATTCTTCTACAAAAGATAAAATGTATTTCAAGAATGCTAAGGCAAACTTGAAAAATTCTAACAATATTGGACCGATATGGATATGGGTACCTAAGTCTCTGTGATTGTCTTGCAGAAGCGGTATGTGCCAATCTGGTATCTAGACTCCGGATGCTCAAGGCACATGACTGGCGACAGAAGTTTACTATCCACGTACAAAAAAACACTCGATGGTGGATCTGTAACTTTTGGAGACGACAAAAAGGGACACATCAAAGGCTATGGAGTCATAAAGAAGGAAAACGTTTATGTATACAAAGTTGCATATGTGGATGGCCTTAAACACAACCTACTCAGTGTAAGCCAACTTTGTGATACAGGATTCGATGTGTTAATCAAAAGAACTTTCTGCTCTCTGAAAAGTGAAGACACAGGAATGGAACTTCTGCGAGCCGAAAGAAGAGGTGATCTATATCTGATGAATTTCAGTTCCAAGAACAAGGACAAAGTTTGCTTTGTAGCCTGCAAAAGTGAGGAAGCCTGGTTATGGCATAACAGGTTCTGTCACTTGAACTTTCACACCTTGGATAAACTGGTCAAACTTGATCTAGTTAAATGTTTGCCTAATGTTAAATTTAATAAGGATCATTTGTGTTCTGCCTGTGAAATGGGAAAACTCAGAAGAGCTTCCTACAGAGGCAAAACAGATGTGTCTTGCACTAGGCCTCTGTACATGCTTCATGTCGACCTCTACGGTCCCATTGCCATACAGAGCCTAGGTGGCAAGAAATATATACTTGTCTTAATTGATGAGTATTCACGATTCACATGGGTTGAATTTGTCCGAAAGAAATCAGATGTTCCAATCATCTTGATTAATCTAATGAAAAGAATCCAAGTTCTTTATGAATGCAGAATACAGAAGTTAAGAAGTGACAATGGCATAGAATTTAAAAACTCTGTCATTGAAGCCTATCTTTCTACAGAATGAATATCACAGAACTTCTCTTCCGCACGCACTCCACAGCAGAACGGCGTAGTCGAAAGAAAGAATCGAACGCTCGTGGAGGCCGCAAGAACTATGCTATCAGCATGCGGATTACCGATGAACTTTTGGGCAGAAGCGATTTCTACCGCTTGTTATACACAGAATCGTTCAACCATTGTGAAAAGACACATCAAGACTCCTTATGAACTGATCAACAAAAGGAGGCCAAACATCAAGTTTTTCCATGTGTTTGGATGTAAATGCTTTGTTTTAAACGACAGAGATTCCAGAGGAAAGTTTGAGGTAAAAGCTAATGAAGGAAAATTCATTGGATACTCTGCCACTTCTAAAGCCTACAGAGTATACCTTACAAAGTCTCACAAGATCGTAGAAAGCATCAATATTTCTTTTGATGATTCATTCCAGAAGACTTCTGAACAAATCAGTTCAGAACTCGGACTTAAAGGGGAATCCTCTGGTATCTCACAAACAAAAGAAGACTTAAATCTTCTATTTCTAGAGATGTTCCACGACGACATTGATCCCTCTGTTAGAACAATTAGAGCTTCTGCAGAACAATCTTCTGTCGATCAAAATCCTACAGGTATGACTCTAACTGGTCCAAATAATGCTTCATCTTCTTCTGTAAATGCTACAGATGCAAATGCTGAGGAAGAGTCTACAAAAGATGAAACACAAAGGAAAACGACCACAGAAGCTGCTGAAGAACAAACTCCACAATCCACAGAGGAACCAATAACAGAGGATATAGAGGACCAAGTCTATACGCCTTCAGAGGAACAAACTCCACCACCACTCATACCAATCATTCCACAAACTGTAGGATCAACTATAAAGGCACGCACTACGATAGAGGCTACACCAGAAGAAGAAGAAGAACAACAACAAGAAGCCTCTGAAGAACAATTCGATGACATTGGTGACCATCATCCACGCACAACTTAGTGGACAAAAAGCCATCCTCCAAGCCAAATAATTGGTGAACCCTCTGACACGGTAAAAACAAGGTCTGCCACTGCTAATTTTTGTTTCTTTACGAACTTTATTAGTGTGATAGAGCCAAAGAAGATTTCTGAAGCCCTTGACGACCCAAACTGGGTAGATGCCATGCAAGATGAGCTTCTGCAGTTTGAGCACAACAAATTCTGGACTCTAGTACCTCTGCCAAGGGGGAAACAGGCCATTGGGACTAAGTGGGTCTACAGAAATAAGAAGGATGAAGATGGAGTGGTCATCAGAAACAAAGCACGATTAGTGGCCAAGGGATATAGACAAGAAGAAGGCATAGACTACGGTGAGACTTTTGCCCCTGTCGCACGGCTCGAAGCAATAAGAATATTCTTAGCCTTCGCAGCCCACAGAGGTTTCAAAGTCTATCAGATGGACGTGAAATCAGCTTTTCTCAACGGTGAAATCCAAGAAGAGGTTTACGTAAATTAGCCACCAGGGTTTGAAAGCTCAAAGTTCCCAATGCACGTGTACTACCTTGAAAACGGTCTGTACGGACTGAAACAGGCTCCAAAAGCATGGTACGAACGACTTTCTACCTTTCTTCTAGTCAATGGCTACGACATAGGTACAACAGATACTACCTTATTCTATAAACGTAAAAACAGTGAAATAATGCTTGTACAAATCTATGTGGACGATATAATTTTTGGGTCTACTAATACAGAAGAGTGCAAAAGTTTTGAAAAACTCATGCAAAGTGAGTTTGAAATGAGTATGATGGGAGAATTAACTTTCTTCCTCGGACTCCAAGTCAAACAATCATCAGAGGGAATTTTTATAAATCAGGCCAAATATGTCTCTGACATTCTTTCCAAGTATAGCCTCTCTGATACCTCTGCCATGAAAACTCCAATGGCCACTGGAAATAAGTTATTCTTAGATCCAGATGGCATCTCTGTAGAATGCACTCTCTACAGAGGCATGATTAGATCTCTGTTATACTTAACTGCTAGCAGACCTGACATTATGCATGCCACATGTCTTTGTGCACGTTATCAAGCTAATCCTAAGAAATCACATTATGATGTTGTTAAGAGAATCTTTAGATACCTAAAGGGGACCAAAAATCTTGGTCTCTGGTATCCACAGAACTCTGGCTTTGGTCTTAAAGCTTATACAGATTCAGACTATGGAGGATGCATGCTCGACAGAAAGAGTACCTCTAGGAGTTGTCAATTCCTAGGTGGTAAGCTAGTCAGTTGGACCTCCAAGAAGCAGAATTGTGTGTCAACATCTACGGCAGAAGCTGAATACGTTGCTGCTGCTAGCTGTTGTTCTCAGGTTCTGTGGATGAAGACTCGGCTAAAAGACTACGGCCACATCCTACTCAAGATACCCATCTTCTGTGATTCCAAAAGTGCCATTGCCATCTCTGCCAATCCTGTGCAACATTCAAAAACCAAGCATATCGATATAAGGTACCACTTCTTGAAACATCATGTTGAATACGGTACAATCGAGATGCATTTCGTGCCCACAGAATACCAACTCGCGGACTTATTCACCAAAGCTTTAGATGAGAAAATATTCAATTTCTTGGTGGGTAAGTTAGGAATGATCAATATGACGTGAAAATCCTCTGTAAGTATAGCTTATCTTCTGTAAATATGTGTATAAATATATTGCTTTATTTATTGCTTTGATTGATTTCTTTCTGTATGTAAATTCTCAATCTTAAATAGTTCTTGAAATCACAGAGCTTCTGTGGGTCTGCTCAGAACCTCTGACGACCCCTACAGAACCTCTGGTAAACATGACCTATGTACTATGCAAAACTTATCCTATTTTGATCCAAGCATAGGTCAAGGGGGAGTAGATGGAAATTACTTGATCTACAGAGATGGTTAGATCAAGGGGGAGCAAAAGAAAGTAACTTGATCGACAAAAATGGTTAGATCAAGGGGGAGCAAAAGATACCTTGAAATGATTTATAGAGGTTAATCTTTCAAGGGGGAGCCAAAGAAAAGTGTCGATGAATCTATATCGTCAGAAGTCAGACATCACTGCCGAGAAAAGAAGAACCAAAAGGTACGTCTCGTACAAAAGGTTTTTGAAAACAGTTTTCTGGGACAAAAATTGTCAAATACGTCCTAAAAATACTGGGAATAACATTTCAAAAATAAAATTATTAAAACTTTTAATAATTTTTGAGTTATGAGAAATTTGAGGTCATAGAGCTTCTGCTGAGCTCAACAGAAGTTCTGCCAGAACACTACTCTGTAATCGCAAATTTAACTCGGAAACCGAATACGCACAAATACACACAAATACACACACCATGACCTTCTCGCACAAAACTTTTTCCAAAACAGTTTTCTCGGACACCAACTTTCAAATATGTCCGAAAAACATTTCTTAATACAAATCAAAACTTGGATGATCAAAATCGTTAATAGATTTTTAGTTATGAGAAATTTTCACTCATAGAGCTTCTGCTAGCCCTGACAGAGCTTCTGCAAGTTCCTACAGAGCCTCAAAACCTCCGTGAACGAAATTTCTTCACTAAAATCTTATTAATCCTCTCCAATGCTTTTACAAATGTTTTGGTCAAAATAGAACCTACAGAGTCATGATAACAATGAGATATATGAGAAAAGGGTGAAAACCCAAGACTTTCAAAATCACAGATCTCCTGTAAACCACAGAGCTTCTGTGAATTTGGTATTTGGGCATTTCTGTAAAACAGTAACGGTTACTTTTACTGAGAGTGAAAATCATGTGGCTAAGAACAACCCCACGCGCCTAGCATTAATGGGCCGCGCACGACGTCCTGTTATCCTCTGACATGGCTTACGTGTCTCATTTTCACTGGGCATACATGGCACGTTTTGTTTGGAAAGTTGAACCCGCAGTTCTAACTCAAGTACGGATTCCAAATATTTATCCATTGGCAAATATTTTTACCCTTTCGAATTCTACCGTTTTACCCACCTATAAAACCCAAGCTTACCCTCTCATAAAATCTTTACGAACCCTCATTCTTCTCCGGCGAAACCCTGCAAAAACCTGCAAGTATCTTATTCTCATTACCAATGGCTTCATCCTCTCAAGCTATCTCCCCTGCACACTCTCCGGCGAACTCACCGGAACACTCCCCTGCTCATTCTGAACATTCAGAAAACCCCCACCTCGCCAAAAATGCCGAACAAGAAGATTCCGACGACTCAGCAGACTTTGCCCCATCTCCAAAACTTTATCGCAAAGGAGCACTTTGAAAAAGTAGTACCCATCAAATCCAATAACTGCTATTTGGTCCCCTCACTCACTGCTTTCGGCGAAGCCCATGCCCTTCTTCTACACATCATGGAAAACCATATTCTCTTTCCTTTACTCTCAAGAACCCCAAAGAAAATACCTGTTAGGTATTTGAACCAATTTTGGCAAAGTTGCCGATATGATAAAGATGATTCTCTTATCAAAGGGTACATCTCAACGCCAGACAAATCTGAACATTTGGAACTCAAGTTCAATAGAACAATATTTTCTCTTGAGTTCAATCTACCAACAAGGGGTCTTCTTGGACTGAAAACATATGCAGAACAACCAACAGACGACGAGCTTTGTCGTTTTGTAGAAATGCTTGGGTACAACACCCACCTAAGGAAGTGAAATGACTTCCGCAGAGGCAGACTACCACCTCTGTGGAACACCTTGTTTTCGATCCTCAACAGATGCCTTACAGGGAAGATAGGCAACATTGACCAGAGCTCGCACCAGATCTTAACCATCATGTACGGGGTCTACTACGATCTCCCACTCGATTACGCGACCATCATGTTACAGTAGATCATCAATACGATCGACAGAAAGAACAACACCAAAAAGGCAAGAGAGAACGATCCTAAGTATCTACCGCCTCTGCAATTCCAAAGGATATTGGGAGTCCTGTTCGAACCTCTGCTGATGATGTAGAACTGGCCAATGGAAGGGCCAACTCCCAAACAGTTCCCAATGAACAAAAACATCCCCACCGATCATGTAGATGGCTACACCCACTGCAGACCTCCGTCAAAGAAGCTTCTGAGCTATGACAAGAACAAAACCCTTAAGTTAGAGTATATACGCGATCATAGGACTCCAAAACCGAGCCCTATGACACCCCCGCGTTTAGGTGTCCCCCTAGGAACAATAGTTGCAGAACCCCTCTCTACAGAAGCGAAGGAGCAGAAACTGGCAAAACACATGGCAATGCAACTTAGTTTTATAGCCAAACGAGCCGAGCTCATGGGAAAGAAGTCTTCTTCTAAAGCCTCTGCCTCTACCCCAAAAACAAAGAAGAGGAAAACTGCAGAAGGCACCTCTACAAGCATTACAGAAACTCAACCTTCACCTCCTCATGCCACAGAAGTTGGCTCCTCTGCTCCTCCCTCTTCTCCAAAACAAAAGAGGAAAAGGAAATCAAAACCCACAGAAGGAGAGGCACCAAAACCCAAGAAGAGGAAGACCAAAAAGAAGCATGGGAAACCACTTGATCAAATGGTTACCATCGCAGAAGAGGCAGCTGCAGAAGTTGATGAAGAAGAGGTCGCAGAGACCCGGGTCGAAGAAACTGCAAAGGAAGAGACTGCAGAAAAAGAAGTTGCAGAAAAAGAAGTTGCAGAAGAGGGATATCAATCACCTTATCAATCCCCAGATCGATTTACTCATCAAGGTAGCTTAAACGATTTCCTTCAAAACCCTGACATTGCTAACACCCTAAATACAGCTGGGTGGAATGCACCACCACTTGACCACCACACCACAGAAGAACAAGACTTCTCTATCTCTGGCGTTGACACAAATCTGCAAGATGATGACCAAACCCCCAGAGATCAACCGACTGAAACTCCAAACATTCTACAGAACCCCTTCATCCAACAGGGATTGAACGTCAACAGAAGGAGTACAAGCCCAGCTTCAGAAGAAGGTATAGAAGAAATCGATATGTCAGATGATGCCACTAGGGAAAGGATTAGGCTACAAGCAGAATCTGAGTGGAATAGAGATGAGGTTACAGAGGCTTTAGATAGAATGGGAGGAAAAGAAAAAGAGAAAGAAAAAGATTCCGTAGAAGTAGAAGGCACACATCCTCAAACCCCTCCCAGTGAAACCCACACTTCTAACACCGCAGGTCTAGCTGCAGAAGGTGTTATTGAACAAGAGCAGCACAGCTCGATCCAAACCCTACCCATCCAGCCAGAGGTTAATCTTTCAACCTCTGCGCCCACAGAAACCGGGGAATCCATTCCTAGGGAGTCTCCTCCGAGAGACTCACCTATAGTTCGTGATCCATCGCCCCAGATCATACCAGAACACCCTACAGAGGAATTCGTTTCCTCTGCCACGCACAATTTAGGGCCAAAACTTCTTTCAGAGAGAAGTAGTGAGCACAAAGACGAAGAGACTCTAGACAAGTCTCCAAGTCAAAAGAAGAACATTCCGATACCCACCTCTGGAGTGGATTTAGACACTGTTCTGCGCAGAACTTCTGTAGAGATTGAAACTCAAATTTCTTCTCGAAGATCAGATGGAAATCCTTCCACCCCCAACGTACAAA
The DNA here is from genome assembly GCA_033807775.1 of Saussurea involucrata. Taxonomy (NCBI): domain Eukaryota; kingdom Viridiplantae; phylum Streptophyta; class Magnoliopsida; order Asterales; family Asteraceae; genus Saussurea; species Saussurea involucrata. The sequence goes on along the minus strand of CM066317.1, from coordinate 47,317,660 downwards.
CAAGGGTGAACGAAGGTGTCCCAGGAGCAGGGACTCACTCTGGAGACGAATGTGTTCCTCCAGAGGTTACCACAGGAATACAAGTATCAAGGGATGAGTTCCAAACCCTTGTCACCTCTGTGAACCAAACCATGAAAGAGTTGCAAAGCTCTTTCAAATCTTTTGCAGAGACAACATCGACGGCCTTACTAAATCTGAACACCAAAATGGACAATCTGTCCACAGAGGTGAAATCAGCCATTACCCAGATGAAGTCTTCTGCTGAAACAACTACCACTTCTGCCGCCAAAGAATTCGGGATAGCCGCAACTTCTGCGTTCAAGGAATCAGTCAAACATTTCCTTGAACAACTAAACAAGCAATCCAACAAAGCAAAGGGCATTACACCTGCAGATCTACAGAACGCCCTGAAACACTTACAAGAAGAAGCAATGTGCAACACTGTGCTGATGCAGCCTAAAGACTACATGACCAGAGCACAGCTAACAGAGCTCGAGCAGAATGTGATAAACCAGGTCACAGAAGTCATCGTCTCCTTCACTAATGCAAATGCCAACTACGTTAAAGAGTTCAGAGCAAGTGTCGGCAGAATGCGCTTCAACACAGAAGCAGAGCTTGCAACTCTATTCGGCCTCTGTGATGATGTATGCGCAAAGTTGATGGCCGCATGAGCAGAACTACCAAAGAAACCCAAAGCTTCTTGCAGAGCAGAGGGTACTTCTGATAAGGGTCAGGATGACTCTGATGATGACCACCCTGGTCCATCAGATCATCCTGAGAGGGAGAATACAAGGGAGAAAGCTACAAGCAAAGGACTTCCAGCTCAACCAATAGCCGCAGAACCCATCAACCAAGCCCCTCCAAAACAAACCCAACAACAACAAACTCAACAGACCACAGAGACAACACCCATCTCTGTGGAATCAACTGCTAAAGAAACCCTTGTACCAGAAACTGCTCAACAGACCACAGAGGCAACAACCACCCCTGTGGTAATCATCTTGGAAGAAAGTCCTTCAACAAACCAACAACCCGGAGGAACAGAAGCTCAAAAGACCACAGAGGAAACACCCACCTCTGTGGAATTCCCTACAATGTCTGGAGTAGATGCTCAACATCTGTCATCCTCTTCAGAAGAAGATCTTCCCTCCCCAACTACAAAACCAACAGAAAAACCCCAAACCATCCCAAGAACAAAGTCTATTGCCAACAAACCTAAAAGAGCAAAGACCTCTACCTCTTCTGTTCTAAGAAATATGCACAACACAATGACTGAACGAATAGCGCAAAGAGCAGAAGAAAGACAGAGGTTTACATCATCTTTCAGAATGGCAAGAAGATTCGACATTCCTCAACCCACAGAAACCGAGCTCACAGAAGAAGTCACCAAAGAACCTCCAACAGAGGCTACAGAGCCAATCAAGCCAACAGAACCAACGCCACAAAAGTCCTCTCAAACACAAGTGTCAAAACCTATAGAGGCAACACCCATCATTCCAACAGAAGCGCCAACACCCAAAACTACAGAGGCAACAGGTTCTGAACCTCCAAAGGCCAAAGACAAGGGAAAGGAGAAACTGACAGAAGAGCCCAAGAAAAAGAAATCATTGCCCAAGACTACAGAGAAATTGATGAAGAGCGCCTTTGATACCTTCCAAACTCCAAAGCCTGAAGAAGAGGATTGGGCATATGGAATGAAGCCTCTGTCAGACATTCCACTAACAGGTAGAGCAGCAGAAGTTGTTCGACAGATGGAGAGTCTCAGAAGACAAGTACCACCACCTGGTCCAACATACGAAGAAATGGAAGAAGTGGTATACAAATACCTCTACAAACAACCCTTTCAGACCAATCATCCAACAGATCACGTCACAAATCCAGAGATCAGAGAAGAATTTGAGAACATCTTCACTAGAACAAAGCCAAGAACCAGAGCAGACGTCTTCTCAATCCACAAAATCAAAAAGGTAATCTTCTGTAGGTACTCCTTTACAAGAACCTATCCAAGGGTCAGGTACAATCTTTACAGAGTCAAAAGGGTAAACAATTCAGAAACCACCTTCGCTGATGCTGATCTAAGGAATCTGAATCCCTATGATCTACCTGACCTTCTACAATGGACGAATGACAACTACAACACAGAGCCAAACACCAGAGCCTATAAAGTGTTGAGAAAAGCAATGAGGGAAAGGCTTCTGATCTACAGTTTGACAGACTTTCTGCTAGGAATGGATCTTGGTCTCAAACATCTGAACCTTCGACCACCAGAGGATCGCTGCCCACCTGACGCTGTGCCCAACTCAATCATTACAGAACCAAGGTTCGGGTTAGTATTTCAAAAGCCACAAGGCGAAGTCAAACTTTTTATGACCATGGACTGTCAGAAGTACGCAAACAGTACTCTGAACATGTTCAGAGCAAACATTGTAAAATACAGAGATACCGAGCAAATGGATAGAGACGCTGCAGATGCTTTCATCAGAGAGATTGATGCTACAATCCTCTTAAGAGAACTCTGCATCAGTTTCTACAACGAGATCAGAGAAGTCGGAAGAGACAACAGAAGCTACAACGATTTCAAAGACGCCAACATCTGATTCTCAAACAAAATCTCTGCAAACCATTTTCAGTTTATCTTTCATAATACTCAAATGTAAAATGCCTCTGGCATATTTCTGAATGAAAGAACTTTCGAGGTATTGTTTAACCTCTGTCTTATCTAACTTAGCCTAAAGTACGTCAATGTCAAATTTTTATTTTTCACTACTTAGGGGAGATTGTTAGCTTCAATCTTCCTAATCATAGAAGTATTTAGAAGTAGTGAAAAATAGGCTAAATGAAGAAAGCCTCTTACAGAGGCTCTGCCACTTCCGAAAGATCAAGGTCAAGAAGCTACAGAAGCTACAGAGGTGTCCTACAGAACCTCTGTCTTACGCACAAAGAAGACCAAAGACTCGGAACCCGGTGAAGACTGCTCTACAGAAGACCAGAACCCAGAACCTCTGTAACCCTTTACAGAGCCTCTACGGTTTACGATAAAGACTTGGAAGATATTTTATATCTTGCTACTGTTACTGGATCCGTTAATCAACTTGCATGGTAGCATGCCCTGTCAAACCTCAACACGCGTCAAGCTCTGAATGGACTCAATAGGGCTTAGTACAATATAGACGTCTGTGGCATTAAATGCAATACAGCACGTACAACTATTCATGTCGTCCGATCAACAGTAGCTCATGCTTTATGGTCCCCTAGGGTAGTATAAAAGGAAGTCTCTTGTTGAGATCTTCTTTAACAATCTTAAGGACAAAACGAAGAATCTGAGTTTCATGCTTATGCTTTATATCGTCAAACCTGTTAAGCATTACACTCTCTCACACACACCAAATAGTTCTTAATTTGTTCTTGGTGTTCTTATTATATATCGAACGACAGTAATCTTCAAGATATCATTTTGTTCTTAAAATACTGTTTCTTTATATTGTGTGTTCTAAATCTATCAAACATATCTGTTAGTTCTTTAATTACGCTTCCGCATCAAACATAAACTCGAACTAATAGATCTGTTAATCTTGTCTAAGCAAAACGGGAACCAACACTAAATGATAGTTGAATTGGTTAAGTGAGTATGTGAATCTTCTTTATGAAATGACTATTAGCAAAAAGTCTGTAAGCTATTTGAAATAGTTGTTTAGATTTATAGGTTGGGACCCAATGTGTAACCCTAAAGTGATATGTTATGTATAATTTTTATGTTCTATGTTAGTTGGGAATCCGGGTTGTTAAAGATGGTATCAGAGCCTGAGTTTAAGAGATTGAGGTATTCAGTTTGATGCCTAGACTTAAACTACATGGTTATATGTTGAAATTAGGATGTCCTTGATATGTTTAGAACCCGCGGGGTATTAAATATAGTTGGGTAGAAGGAACGCCATGTAAGGTAAATTCAAATTACATATGGCCAATGTAATTTTGAGCTTACAGGTACATGTTGGAACTGGAATACCTTATTATATTGGGTATGAGTTTACATGAATATCTATATATGTTTGTGAATTGATAGGATGGCTAGCCGTTCTCGTTAGATTGGGAAAGGTGGATCATATAATCAGGATCGGGAAAATCCTAGAATGGGTAATATTAATGAAATGATCTCAAATGCTCGAGGTATGAGTCATACCCAAAGACGGAGTTATAATAGAGTTATTATTGATATGATCATGGGATTGTCATTATGGTTAGTAATGATTTGTCGGTTATGTGATGTGAAGTTAATGATAATGAATTTCCTTTGTGGAACAATTTAAGTGAACCAGATGTTTAACATTTTGTGTTTAGCATTTTATGTTAAGTTAGCGGTGTAAGAAATTGATGTGATAATGGGTTTTCCATTATGTTTAGTAATAGTTTTGGATTTAAGAAACTAAGTTGTGGTAAGACGATTTGAACGTGATGTTGATGTATTATTTAGTGCGCGAAAGCATCATCTATTAAATATTTAAAGGATATCATAAGGATTTTGCAATAGGACTGTGTGGTACAGATTTCGAAAAAGGTGTAGTTTGCCATGATAGACATGTTAGTCTTTGATAGGTTATTAAATTTCACGATTATATAAAAGTTATAGCATTAGATTATTTCATAAGTATTGTTGTGTGATGACATTTATTTGGGATATTGGTGTTTTGCTCTTGTTACTATAAGAATTGAAGGCTCGGGTGTTAATTTGTGAGTTCTTAAGTGGGATATTCTTTTTATTATTTGATTGTGTTGCATTTTGTTAAGTATGAGTTTATTTAGTTCCAATCGAATATTGACGAAAATGTCAAGATCTGGTTGATTAATGGTGTTTAGTATTTGTTTAAGAGTTCCGACTTGAAATGTTGAAATAGTCCTTGTGTGTAAAGGCATGCATTTTGTAACATTCTGATTTTTGGAACTTTTAAGAATAATATGAAAAATAGGATTTTGGATTAAATCCTACATTTTATAGTCTTCTTGGATGGAGAATTCAAATACGAGTCCAACGGGCCTTTCCGAAGCGAAAACGGAGCTAAAACGAAGAAGTTATGGCCAAAACAACTTTCGGTACAAGCTCGACTAAAGTGACCAACGAAAGTGACTCTTGTGTCACTCTTGCATGTCACTCTAGCCGGTTTTGTACCAAGATCCATGGGACCCTGGCGAGAGTGCCCAGCGAAAGTGACACTCACTCTCGCGCGTCACTTTAGCCGTCGGGCACCTGGAGCATAAAAACGCGATTTTTAGCCCAAAACTTCATTTCCTCATATCTCTCTCATTTCAACTCCGATTTTGTTGATTCAAGTTTCTATGGTTTCGTTTTTGAGAGCTTTTCAAGGATAGATTGTTATTTTTTGGGATGTACAAGAGTATTTGGTGGTGGAGTGGAAGCAAGGATCAAGAGCTCATCATCATCACCTCCATCTTCAAGAAATTTAGGGTTTTCTAGGTTTTCATCAAAACCTAAGTGGTGAGTCCATCCTTCTAGATTCTAAACTTTATTTTGACTTGTAAATGCTCCATGGTTGACTTCGTAGTGTTTTATTTCTACAATTTCAGTTGGATGATTTTGAGAAAAGTTAGGTCAAATTGGGGTTTTGGGTCAAAATGGAGATTTTGATGTTTTATGTTGGGGGAAACGATTCTAAGTGGTTAGATCTGAAAATTTATCATTGGAAATTTATGGATCTAGGTTTTTTGAAGATTTGGCTTGAAGATTCATGTTTCTTCAAAGGAGCTTAGGTTTGGGGAAAAATCTAGATTTAACCTAATCTAGCAAGGTGAGTTCAAGTTGATTTGTGAAAACGTTGTACATGCCAAAATTGTTCTTTTCCAAGTATTTATGTGTTTTACATGAAATTATCATTTGTTGAGTTATTTGGTGGGTTTTGACTACATGAAGTATTTAACTTTATAAACTTGTAAAACACCCATATTTGGGATTTTCGGATATTTTGATGTGTAGGAATCATAAATATGTCTTTAAATGATTTATTGCTCGAATGGAGTTTATAAAATGGTTTAAACATGTTGGTGTAATTCATTTTATAAACCATTTGAGGAAAATGCACATTTTCGTGTCATGAGTCATTTTAAGAATTATAAGAGTATGAGTCCATTTGGGAAACCATTGGTTCTAATCCGTGACGAGTTTCGGGTTAATAATGATTTTGTGGTATACGTTTACCTAAGTGATGTTTAAATGAATTTTATATTATGAGGACCGTTATTTAGTGGCCTAAAGGGGTTTTGAGCATTTTGCTCAGTTTCGACTTTAACTGAGTCTTGAGGACATTTGTCCGGATTTTAACATTTGAATATGGAGCTTTATTCCCCAATTGCATTTATTGCATTTTATTTGAAGAGTACATGTTTTGAGCGTGTGTGTCATTCAAGTGGAGTCGTGTACTATTAGACCGTAATGCATTGGATTCATAGGCATATGAGTCGGTCATATTTGCATGGTGGAAAGTCTTGGTATTCTCACTTTAGGATGTACGCCGTCTTGACATTTTGTGTCTCGGTGTTGTGGAGAGGAACCATATTGGGTTGTACTCTGAGATTTTGGTTTATTGTTGATATTCTAACACTTGTGCACGAGGGTTAGACATCTTGGTTTATCAAGTAGAGCCGAGACTCCAAATCTTGAATGCTAGTAAGTAGGCAATAAAGGTTCCATAGAAACCTTGAGGTGTAACTTACTAGAGAATGAACAGGCAATAAGATCGTGTATCCTTGAGGTGTAGCTGGGCATAGCATGCAATAAAGGATATGGTGGTGTTACCCGTTGCTGGGTGTGAGACTTGAGGTGTAGCTTTTTATAGCAGGCAATAAAGTTTGACTCGAGTTGGAGCTTATTAAAGCAGACAATAGAGTCACGATCTGAGGTGTAGTTCAATAACATAGTTATGCGGCTTAACTTTATGTTCCGCCACATACAATGGAATCGGGTCTCCCCCATCACCGAAAAGTGTTGTTTGGGTATTTATTTTATCCATGTTTTCGGTGACGTATTTTATTTATATGGTTTGCTTTCCATATTTTAAGGGTTGTGATGTATGCCTCATTCGCGCTGGGGATGTTATGAATAATAGCGAACCATTTATGATTTCAATCATTTTGGAAATCAATTACTATTTCACTTTTCAAGTGGGTTTCGGAATGAGTCCATTTTGAGAATCGTTTTATATTAATGCTTTCGTCACGGGATTTGTGTGCGTTGGAAAATGGGTGGTTTGCATTTAAAGTAAATCCTTTTTGAACTCATGATTTAAATTGCACCTCTCTCGTCTTATGAATGATATAATCATGATAAAACTCTTGAACTCACTAGGCGTTAGCCTAACCTTTTTATTTGTCGGCATGTGCAACAAGTTCTGGTTGGAATGTAGTTCTAGTGACACTGTGAAGAGTGGAGAACTAGTTGTGTGCTCAAGAAGTAAGTAGCTTGGTGAAGTTTTCCGCACTTGGGGAATAGCAACTTGATTTTGGGGTTGAGTAACACCCGACCTTTTGTAGTCTTGGCGAATGACTTAGGTTTTGACTATTGAAATATAATGTTTATATTGAGGTAATTTCAAGAATGGTTTGTAGAAGGAATTTTATCGTTAAGTGGTTATTTTATTGAAAATTTTATTTAGTTGCTCTTTCCAATTTTGAGGGTGTTACAAGTTGGTATCAGAGCTTAAGTTTGAGAGAATTAGGTGTTGATTTTTGGATACCTAGACTCAAACGATCGTTCTTTTAAGTGAATGAAAGTGAAATTTCACCATTAGGCACTCTAAGATAGGATATTTTGAGGTTGATGGAGTCGCTAGAAAAGAGAAATCACGCCTAGAGTCGCAAGGATGATCATATATGTTACGATATGCTTTAATTTACACTTTAGCGATGCATGTACATCAGTGAGCCCTGAGCCTGTTCAGTCTCACTGATGATCGTTGATAGTTTCATTTGTACTTGTTTACTTATGATCCCTGAAGACAAGATTCGCGACGACTGAGTTCAAAGCTGAAATCGAAGACCAAGCTGACGAACGAGTGACTAAGTCTACTAGTGACATGATGCGGATATCAGCGAAGCCAAGACTTGACCATTTCACGCGAAGTTTCAAGTAGAAGACTTTAGCGATAGCTGAACTTTATCATTCGCTGATAAAGATCAACTCAACGATCGATGATCATGAAACCTGCTCTACAAGTTACTTTTCTCTTATCTCCTTGCAAGCCTCATACGATTTGTCAGAAGGACATCCCTTTTGTCCAGATCGTACAAACCACTCTGCAACTACATTGTTCATCATGCGGCCACTAGGATGTTTGCTAAAGTCAAATGCATGCAACCATTCGGAGGCAGCCACGTGTAAAGTTGTATTGACTTGCATTTAACGCATGCAGTATAAATAGGAAACCCTTCTTCATTTTTGAAGAGCTTGCCTTTCCTCGCTGAACTACTTTGTGCAAGAAAATCTCTCCTTAGGTTTTCTTATTTTCTCTCTATATTTTCTAGTGCAAGAAATCTGTGTATTTCTCATAGTTTGTTTAGATTAGGCGTTATACTTGATCTTATTCTGCAACAAACTGTAAATTGTTTGATATATGTCAATAAACAATTTAGAAAGATAAAAATTTGTGTTTGTATTCAACCCCCCCCCCCCCCCTCCCTTCTACAAACTTGTATAACCCTTCGGGACCAACAAGTGGTATCAGAGCAGATTGCTTAATCCCATAAACAAGATCTTGCTTATACTCTCTTCCTTGCTATTTCTTCAATATGGCAAACAACACAAACACTAATTACATAGAAAGTGGCTCTCTTGCCAAGCCTCCTCGATTTAGCAAAGATAACTTTAATCTTTGGAAAAATCGAATGATGCTCTTCTTGGAATGTGTAGATCCCACTATACCTTACTACGTTGAAAATGGACCATATATTCCTCATGTGATCCATGTGTTGTTCCAACCACTGCGACTACTCCTGCTGTTCTTGAACGAACAATCATAAGAGAAGTCCCTCAGTGGACTGAAGAAGACAAGAAGAATGTGGCCATCGACACAAAGGCCAGATCCATCATCTCCATGGCTCTTCCTGATGAAGACTACCATTCCATCATGAATCTAAAGAGCTCAAAGGCCATGTGAAACACTATATGTGTTAAATATGAAGGTACCGCTGAAGTCCATGACTCTAGAAGAATAAAACTGGTAAGGCAGTATGAAAGTTTCATATGTGGTAACAATGAAACTCTTTCTGAAGTACATCAACTTTTTCACTGTTTAATTATACACTTAAAAACTGTTGGTAAGACTTATGCTAATTCTGAGATCCTGACAAAGTTCTTAGAATGCCTACCTGAGAGTTGGGACAACTATACCATGTCTCTTAAACTATCAAAGGATCTAAAATTCATGACCCTCTCTACCTTATTTGGCACTATGCTCAATCATGAGCAGTCGTGTCAACATAAGAACAATCTTGTAAAAGATTCCAAAAGCACACCTGTTGCTTTACTCTCCTCAGAGTCTATGCCCACTCAGCGATCTACTCTCATGACCACTGAATTGGAATCAAACTCTGATGACTCATCATAATCTGACCCTTCAGACCTTGATGAATCTTTGGCTCTCTTGACAAATTCATTCAGGAGATTCTCCAGAAAGAGTAACTTCAGAAGATCTAAACCTCTTTCCCTCATTAACAAGCCTAAATCTACCCCTGTTGATAAGGCTACTGCTACCTTCTTTAACTGTCAAAAAGTAGGACACTTCTCTAGTGAATGCACATCCAAGAAAGCTCTCAAACCTTCTTCTTCATCCCACCAGAAATCCTTTACTCCTAGGAGTAAAGATGACAAGTACCAAAGGCTCAAAGAAAAGTAAGAAAAGCTGAAGAGCTACAAAAAGAAAGGCAAAGGTCTGATCGATGAAGATCATGATTGGGTTGAGTCTGATGAAGAATCAGATTCAGAGGAAGAAGATGAGGCCAACCTCTATCTAATGGCCGAAATCAAAGAAGAGGAAGAACATTCTGAAATTCCCTCTACTTCTGCCACTACCTCTTAGGTACATCTCTCTCCTACTATTTCTCCGGCTCTCACTGAAGCTGATAGACTTAGAGTTATCGATATGTTGACTATTGATTTATATGATGCCATGAATGGCAAGACCAAGACTGAACAAATAAATTTAGACTTAACTGAACAGCTTAAAAATTGTCATCTAAAAATTCAAGAGCTTTCAAGCATAGAAGAAAATTTGAAAGATCAAGTCTACGTAAATCAAGTCAATAGTATCGAGCGTGAAAAGGCTATACATGAACTGAAAGCTGAGAAAGACACTGTTGAAGGAAGGTATAAATCCTTAACAAAGATCACTGAGATACTAAGTGCTCAGATCACTACGAAAGACAAAAGTGGTATTGGTTACAAAGCTGACGCTGAGGAACCAACCACTGATCGTTCCATGCTCAAATTTGGGATGTCCATGTCTTCGATCCCTGACAAACCTACCTTGATTTCTAAAGGTAAAGAAAAAATTATTGTTCAAAAACCTCAGAAGGGTACCAATGTACCTATGCTGAAAGTTTCAAAACCTTCAGCTAGCTATCCCTCTACCTCTAAGAATAAGATCTCTGAATTCATTCAGCGATCTACTCCTAAAATAAGAGTGAATGTCACTGGTAAGAAATCTGAAGAACTTATTGTTCCCCCGATATCCAATGCCAAAGGTATTCTCGGTGTTGGCCTTGCTCATTTAAAATTATCTAATAAGCATGCCTCTGGTCTAAAGCTACTTTTAGCTATAGGAAATGTTATCACTGTGGACTTACCGATCACATTGCTAGCAAATGCCCTACAACCACCAAAGATGAGAAATTAGCTAAGGTGAAGATCAATGCCCCAAGGCAAAAAAGACCATCCCTGGTGCAAAATAGGTTAAGGTGAAAACCACCACTGAGGTTAAGAAATTAACCAAAGTGAAGAACGTCACTGACGCTGAGTCTTCAAATGCTGCGAAGACCACTGGTACTTCCTCATCATCTACTACTAACAAGTGTGGACCCATCGTAGTATGGGTGCCCATTCAAAACTAATCTTCCTTTGTTTGCAGGTCTTGAAGGGCATCTGGTATCTCGATAGCGGATGTTCTCGACACATGACTGGTAGAAAAAACCTGCTCACTGACTACAAGGAAGAGAAAGGTCCCTCAGTGACCTTTGGTGGAAATGGCAAAGGATATACCCGAGGGTTTGGTGTACTCTTTAATGGTACTACCACCTTCAGAAGAGTCACATACGTTGAAGGACTGAAGAATAATCTTCTTAGCATTAGTCAGCTATGTTGTGACAAGGACAATAAAGATTCCTTATCTAAAGAAGCATGCTTTGTCACTTATCAGAAAGAGAAAATCGCTCTCAGTGGATACCGTTTGGAAAATGTTTACGTCACAAACATGGAATCAACAAACACTGAGAATGCTTGTTTTTTTCTAAGGCCTCAACTGATGTCAAGTGGCTTTGGCATAAGAGGCTCTCTCCTCTAAACTACAAGATGCTGAATACTCTTTCTTCAAAATAGATGGTCACTGGTCTTCCTCAACACTCATACGCTAAGGAATCTCTATGTTCAGTGTGTGAGAAAGGAAAACAAACAAAAGCAAGCTTCAAGACCAAGCAAGTATCTTCAGTGATGTCTCCACTTCAACTTCTCCACATAGATTTGTTTAGCCCTGTCAACATTCAATCCATCGCTACACCTAGGTGATGTTTCTCCATGCTAAGAGTGACACCTCAGAAGAACTCATATCATTTGTCAGGAAAATTGAAGTCCTGAACAACCTCATTGTTTGCTCAATAAGGAGTGATCATGGGACTGAATTCAAAAACAATCCCTTGATAACTCTTTTGAGAGTAAGGGTATTTCTCATAACTTTTCCTTAGTAAGAACTCCACAACAAAATGGTGTCACTGAAAGAAGAAACCGAACGATCATCGAAGCTGCTCGTTCAATGCTCAGCGATTCACATCTTCCAACTCAATTCTGGGCTGAAGCTGTCAACACTGCATGTTTCACGCATGATAGATCGTTGATTGTCAAGAGATTCAACAAGACTGCCTATGAACTTTTTCATGGAAGAAAACCATCCATCAGCTTTCTTCACATCTTTGGATGTCGATGCTTCATCTTAAACAACAGAGATGCTCTTTGAAAGTTTGATCCCAAAGCTGACGACGGAATATTTCTTGGATATTCTTCTATACCCAAAGCCTTTAGAGTCCTCAACAAGCGAAGACAAACTGTAGAAGAAATTATTCATGTTACCTTTGACGAATCCCGTTCAGCGAATCAAGACCTTCTGCTGATAACGAAGAACTTAATCAGTGGATGTTTTCTCATTTTGGGGATTCAGAAGCTAATGTTAACCCTGACCCTCAGGTCAACAATCGTACCGCTGATGATGATCATGTCATCATTCCCAGCATGCAGACAAGTGAAGATGATTCCACATCTTGGGTTTCAGCTGTTCCCATCAACACTATACCTGCTTCTAAACCATCAACCTCTGATATTCCATCTACTTCTCGACAATCAGTGAATGATATTTCATCTGAACCTCTACCTATCGTGCCTGAATTACCTGAGATCGCTGAGGCCACTTCTTCAGCACATCCAGTAGTTCACTATGAGTCAGTGGCTCATGCTCCTGCTCAGCGATGGACTATAAATCACCCAATTGATCAAATTCTTGGTGATCCAAACGCAGGTGTTCAGACTCGACGTAGTGCAGGTAACATTTGTTTTTATGTTAATTTTATTTCACTAATTGAACCAAAGAAGGTTGATGATGCCCTCAGAGATCCGAACTGGGTATGCGCTATGCAAGAAGAGCTGGCTTAATTCGAAAGAAACAAAGTTTGGAATTTGGTTCCTAGATCATCTAACAAGTCAGTGATAGGCACTAAGTGGGTCTATCGAAACAAGTTAGATGAACATGTAACTGTAACCCGCAACAAGGCTCGTCTAGTTGCTCAGGGGGATACAGACAAAAGGAAGGCATAGATTACGACGAAACACTTTCCCCAGTGGCAACTCGAAGCTATTCGTCTATTTCTAGCATACGCTATTCACAAAGACTTCAAAGTTTATCAGATGGATGTTAAGTCAGCATTTCTTAATGGAAGGTTGAATGAAGAAGTCTATGTCGAACAAACTCCAGGATTCTCTGATCCTAAGCATCTAGGTTATGTCTATAAGCTGGATAAGGCACTCTATGGTCTGAAACAAGCACCACGTGCATGGTATGACACTCTATCCTCTTTTCTCCTTATTGAAAAATTTGAGTGTGGTAAAATCGACAACACTCTATTTTTCAGGAAAGTAAAAGGTTATATTATTCTTGTTCAAATATATGTCGATGACATTATATTTGGTTCTACTAACCCTTCTCTATGTACTCGTTTCGCTGAAAGAATGAAATTTGAATATAAAATGAGTATGATGGGTGAACTGACTTATTTTCTTGGACTCCAAATCAAGCAGACTGATAAGGGTACGTTTATCCACCAAGGTAAATATGTCAAATATATGCTGAAAAAATTTGATTTAACTCAATGCTGAGCTATGAAAATCCCTATGGCACCTCAACTAACACTTAGCAAAGATCCTTCAGGGAAGCCTGTTAATGTGACTGCCTACAGAGGGAAGATCGGCTCTCTTCTTTATCTTACAACTAGCCGACCTGATATTATGTATGCAACTTGTTTATGTGCACGATATCAATCTGAACCCAAAGAATCCCATCTGATCGCTGTAAAGCGAATTTTCAGATATCTTATGGGTACTCCCAACCTAGGTCTTTGGTATCCCAAAGACTCAGGGTTCGATCTAACTGCCTATTCAGATAGTGACTTTGCAGGTTGCAAGCTGGATAGAAAAAGCACCACAGGAGGTTGTCAACTCCTGGGTGGAAAGCTGGTAAGTTGGACATGTAAGAAGCAAAATTCAGTGTCCACTTCTACTGCTGAAGCTGAATATGTAGTTGCAGAAAGCTGTTGTGCTCAGGTCTTGTGGATGAGAAATCAGCTATTAGACTACGACCTTCAGCTCTCCAAAATTCCAATCTATTGCTACAACACTAGTGCCATCGCTATAGCCAATAATCCAGTACTACACTCAAAGACTAAACACGTCGAGTTCAGGTATCATTTTATCAAAGATCACATGATGAATGGTGATATAGAACATCACTTTATCCCTATTGACTTTCAGTTAGCTGATCTTTTTACCAAACCTCTTGATGAGACAAGATTCAACTTTCTCATCAGTGAGCTTGGCATTCTGAACTTTGAAGATTAAATCTTCAGTGGTTACGCAATATGTCAGTGATAAAGAAAATTATGTCTCCTTATTTATCATCTAATATCTGAACCAAATTGATTCGCTGATTCTAAGGTATGTTTTTCTATTCCCATTCGTTGAAGCTTACTTCAGTACGTTATGTGTCAAAACTAAATTGATCGTTGAACATTTTTTCCTTCAGTGATTCCTTTGAAATAACAATGCTCACTGATACTTCTTATTAGGGACTCTTCTTTTTAAAATCCTCTCTGATGTTTTTCAAAACGTTCAGGGAAACGTTTTTTAAAGTGAAAAGACATTTCTGACCATGACGTCATCAAAACCGATAACCCGTGGCATGACTTTTTCTCTGAAACATCCGCCCGTTTGAATTCTTGCCCAATAAGCTTCATGGGACGTGTCCGTGTCATGATGAGTAACTTTTCCCGCTCATCATTTTCTCTCTCTACACTCACTATATAAACTCTTCATGTTTATATTTTTACCTTTTACGCGCATAAACTCTCTCAAGCAAGAAATCTTCAAGTATTTTGTTCTTGGATTTATGATATTAAAACCTGTTACTCGAATCTTCAACCTTCACTCAAACATGTTCATATCTTCTTCTTGTCATTTTATATCTTGTTTTGATCTTATTTCTTATTACATTGGAGCAAAACAAACGTTTTTCAAACATAAAATCATCTTCTTCATGATCTTATGGACAAAACTGAAATATTAATTTTCTTTTGAGTTTGAAATAAAGATCTTAAACTTAAACATTCATACGTTTTTCCAGAATCCCTTTCCTTAAAAGGAAACTGGAAAACATTGTTTTTCACTAGTTTTAAACTCTTCTGAAACTAGAAAACCCACATTTTATTATTTCTTCCCTAAAAAGGAAACTGTAAACCCTAAAATCTTCAAAACCCTTATTTTGGATAAAACATTTCCATTTTAAGAAGTTCATCTTTTTTTCTCTACCCTTTGTTTCTAAACAGAAATGGCATCCTCAAACGTTGCTGCTACCAACCCTGCTTCTCCTCCAGTCTTGACAAGGGCTGATAATCTGAAGTGTGAGCTGAACCAAATCGTCCTTGCCTCAAACAACTTCTATGCCCTACATGAATTTCCAAAGAAAAAGCCATCTCCACATCTCACTGACGTTGTCAACTTCATCAAGACTTGCCCCCTGTCCACTGCTATGACCATCACACCCCTACACACCGAAATCTTCTACAGCAGTTCTGGTACACTGCTCACCGTACCACTGCTACCTCCAGAAAAACTGGAAAGGAATACTCAGTAATCGGGTTTCAAACCGAACTGGGTCAAGGAGCCATATCGCCTACAGCCAACCGCCAGACACTGAATCTCCCTGGCAGTACCAAAACTAACCTTTCGTTCCTCTCACTTACCCCAACACCACTAAAGTTGAGACTGAACTGATAGCCTTCCTTGACCTCATAAACTACTTATGGGACACAACCCGCAGCGGGCCGACAAAAAGCTTACCAAGGTCCTCAAGAATAAGATGGATGCTGAGTTAAACTTCATCTTCGTCCATATCATAAGCTGCATGACGGCCGAAACAGGCTCTACTGATCAAGCCTCAAAGACTCAGGCAGCCATGGGCTATGCACTACTGAAAGGGATGAATGTGGATTATGCCCGCATCATAATTGAAGACCTGATGGACCGGGTCGAGAAACCTGAACACTCCACAACTGTTCCCTACCCGCGTTTAATCTTCGCCATCCTACAATTGGCTCTGGGCAGCCACTACCCTAGGCAGGGAGACTACAAGCTCTCCCAAGTTGGCCCTAAGGTGCTTGATTTCAAACCCATCCAGGGTGAGGTAAGTCTCTCTACTCTACTCTCTCTTCTATACCCCACTTCTTCTCCTTCAGCAGCATAACCCTCCGCTGATACCCAAGCTGCTACAACCACCTCTATTAAAACGAGGAAACAATCTACTATCCCCTTTGGCATCTATAAGTCCAAAAAGATCCACAAGGAGAAACCTCAACCTTCACTGGCTCAAGAATCAGCGTTGGCCTCTTCACAGGCATCGTTTGATGATTTCGTGGTCACCTCCTCCACAACTGCAACAACCATCCCATTAACCACTCCAAGGAATCAAGTCTCTGAAGCTTCTATGGAATCTACCCCAATATCTTCAGCGCCTCAAAGCACTGAAGAGATCTCCCTCGGTGTCTCCAACGCTAAATCTGTTGCCCCACTCTTTTCAGTCACTGCTTCTTCTTCTACTTCTTTTCCTACACCACCTTCAGCATCTCACCAATGCTACCATCATTTCCGATGATGGATACAAACGCCGCCACTCTTCCGAGCAGGATCCGGTGAAACATCATAGGACCTGTAGGATCTTCTACAGTAATCCCTACTCGTTCTTTCGAGGACGATATGGAACATTAGGGAGGAACTCGAGACTTAAGTGCCTTCTACAATCCAAATCCTACAGGTAACCAAACACAATCCATACCCCTCTCTGAAACCCCAACTTCTGAGCTTTCATTTGCTCACAAGTTATTTTTTCAGGTCCTAATTTTGGAACAATCAGCACGTCCCTCAAGGGCATCGCTGACAAGGTGGACACTCTCTCCACAACCATCTCAAGCAACACAACTGCCATCACTGATGATGGAGAATCACCGAAGACTGTCACCTTCTCCCTCGCTGACAAGGCCACCTCTGCAGATATTTCATCACTCATAGGGGGGGTGACAACTCTTGAAACCAGCATCACCAACAACACCGCCGCCATCCAAAGTCTTCAAACCTCTATCACAAAACTCTCCACCAACTACTCCAATCTCAGCAGCGAGGTTGGAACGCTGAAAAATGAAGTGAGCAACTTGTCCTCTAAAGTTGTTGATTCTAATACGCTGCTCACCAAAATCCTTGAACGATTGTAAGCCCCCACTGTCCCTCTATCTCACTTTTCTCAGGACGACCGGGAAAATTTAGAGATGGCAGTGGAGTTTATTATGGAAGTTGCCCCTGCTATTTCTGAGGGAACCGCTGAAGAACCCTGTCCTTCTGAGGGGGAGCTAGGCGAAGACCCTCCTCATTCTTCCACTGAGAAAATCCTTAATATCGACTCTGAGGATGAGGAAGAGGATGATCAAGGGGATAAAGAGCTAGAGATAGCTGATGAAGAACCCTCATCCTGTCCTTCTCCCAACGATGATGATGATGAAGATGATTATCTCTTTTGGTTTCATCCTGAAGTCATCAAAGTCCCTGCTCTAAAGGGTATCTCAATAAATGAACCAGGGGAGAAGACCGCTGCAAAGTCTTCTGCTAAGAAGACGCAGCACGACAAAAATAAAGGTCTCGCTGATGACAACTTGGCTATCCTCCTCAAGAAGCCAACTTGTCCGGTATGTTACTTTTTCTTCCCTTACACTGCCTCACTCCTCTACCCCTTCTCAATTTCTACCCTACTCCTCCTAAAACAACTAAACACTTAGCCAATTCTTTCTCTATCTCCTTCTACCTTCAAATGATTTAACTTAGTTGATCATTTTGTTTCAGCTAGTCCTCTCCCCTGCTTGAGGCTATCACGGAAGCTCCTCCATCAACACCGCAACAAATAATCCAAGCTTTCCAAGCTAAAGATCAAATAATCCCGATCTATGTCCTGAATGAGACTAATGAACAAGCTGAAGAACAACTCCTTTCCCATCCCAGAAGACCTTCCCTGCTTCCTCAAGGGTCAGATGAAGATGAACAAATAAGGAAAGCAGCGATGATCCAAAAGATCGAAAGTCAGCGTCTCATCCCTGCCCATCTCGACAGCCTGACTCCAAGGGAAATCGCTGAAAGTCTCAAGGCTGAGAAGATCCTCGCTGAATAACATAAGAGTGAGCTCGTTGATAAAAACTTCGCTCTTGAAATTGCTCAACATTCAGTAAAGGATCCTCAACTGAAGAAATTTCCTCTCAAAGTCCAGCAACAACTGCTTAAAGACGCTGGCAAGAAGAAGACAGAGAAGACAAAGATTAGTGACACCACCTTGTCCTGGTGCAAAAAGAAACTCCACTTCAGGTTGTTTCCAGCAAGAATGAAATATGTAAACCTAAAATGGAGGACTGTCAGAGGTTCTGCTATTGTTGATGTCAAATTGATCAGAGAAAACGGAAGGTCAAGAACTTGTTATCTCTTAGAGTTAGAGAAACTTGGACTTAACGAATGGTTGGAAATTCGGGTCGCAATTCAGCGATCTCAATCAAGCTACAATCCTTGTGTTGAAAACGCTATTAACAAGCTAATCGACTAAGATTCCTGAGGAAAATGCACCTAAGATCAAATATTTCGAGCCGGCTTCCGTGGAAATATTAGACTTTTTTTTTGATGTTGCGATCACATAAAAACATAAACTTTGAGGCTCAATAGCTAAATACATGGCAATTGAATCATAAGCCGAGATCATAAAGAGCATACTGCGAACTGTTGATCTACCTATTCCAACCATCCAACAAAAAACAAGCTGCTCCAAAGAAAAAGCCACCGCCATCTTCAGGACCTGTTATACGGAACGAGACTGGTGTTGACTTTTCTCGTGAAGATGTACTTGGTCTAGATGCTGATCTTTCAAGACTTGACATCCCACTGCCTCCCGCTGAAGAATTCGAAGCTGGAAAGGTAGTCAGTGAACCTTATGGCATATTCTTTCTTGATTACTATGGTCGTATGTGCTTTCAACGCCTATCTAAGTTACCCATCGCTCCCATCGAACAACTCAGAGACCTTTTGTACTGGTGTGATCGATCCTTCCTTGGAAGATTCATCAAACCCAACATCTTCCATGAAGCCAAACGAAGACGGGATCAGGGGGTAACAGTGCCTGATTGGATGATTCCACAGACTGACACCTTCGACGAACTTCTCTTCATGAAAGAACCTGAATAGCTGATAGGATCACCTTTTGTAATTCTTCTATCTTATCAGCTTGTAAACTTTTGTACTTGTAATTTTTTTTCACTGTACTTGAAATTTTTCAACTTCCTTTGTAATCTTGTATTTACTAAGTATTGAAAAATTTCAATGAAGTACTTTACTTCATCTGTATTAGAAAAGATCCCTGAAAACAGTAAATGGGACACACATTTTATGAGTCCTTTTTATCCTTATGTTTTTAACTTAGCAATTTTCTTTTATTGCTTTGTCATCATCAAATAGGGGGAGATTGTTGATCCAAACCCTTCAGTGATTTGATAATGACTCTCAAAACTACTTAGTAAAAATTGTAAGTAAACAGTATGTATCAGTGTTTCACCATCTAAGAAAATATACAAAGTCTGTTTAGTATCGCTGATGGAAAAACACATGCTTTAATTTATAGTTCAGCGATGCATGTACATCAGTGAGCCCTGAGCCTGTTCAGTCTCACTGGTGATCGCTGATAGTTTCATTTGTAGTTGTTTACTAATGATCCCTGGAGACAAGATTCGCGACAACTGAGTTCAAACCTGAAATCGAAGACCAAGCTGACGAACAAGTGAATAAGTCTACTAGTGTCCTGAAGCGGATATCAGCGAAACCAAGACTTGTCCATTTCACGCGAAGTTTCAAGTAGAAGACTTCAGCGAGAGCTGAACTTTATCATTCGCTGATAAAGATCAACTCAGCGATCGCTGATCATGAAGCCTGCTCTACAAGTTACTTTTGTCTTATCTCCTTGCACGCCTCGTACGATTTGTCAGAAGGACATCCCTTTTGTCAAGGATCGTACAAACCACTCTGCAACTACACTGTTCATCATGCGGCCAATAGGATGTTTGCTAATGTCAAATCCATGCAACCAACCAGAGGCTGCCACGTGTAAAGTTGTACTGACTTGCATTTAATGCATGCAGTATAAATAGGAAACCCTTCTTCATTTTTTAAGAGCTTGCCTTTCCTCGCTGAACTACTTTGTGCAAGAAAATCTCGCCTTAGGTTTTCTTATTTTCTCTCTATAGTTTCTAGTGCAAGAAATCTGTGTGTTTCTCATAGTTTGTTTAGATTAGGTTTTATACATGATCTTATTCTGCAACAAACTGTAACTTTTTTGAAATATGTCAATAAACAATTTTGAAAGATAAAAATTTGTGTTTGTATTCAAACCCCCCCCCCCCCCCTTCTACAAACTTGTATAACCTTTTAACATAAAGACTCATCTGGTGTCCACGCTAACATGTTCTTACTTGAACCTGCTATTCTTTAAATGCACACCTACATTTTCACCCAATACACGAGAGTGAACAAGTCACCCAACATCGCACAAAGTTGACTATAGTACCTCCCGTGACACTTCCCGACTTTCTTTAAGGCACTCTCTACTCGGTACACAAAAGGACCCCAAAGGATCCCCGACACAGTCCCCAAACAGTGGGGTTTTCCGGACACCGCTTATCCGGGCCCATCCAGATTCTTCTGTTTTCCGATTGGCTTTTCGGACAACCGCTCCTGGACAACCACTTCCGGGAAACCCACTTTAGGACAAACAATCCGGACGAACAATCTGGACATACTCGAATTCTACGTTTTCCGGTACACACCTTTTCCGGGTAAAACATCCGGCAATCGACTTCCAGAAGCCCCCCTTTTCCGGATTGTGCAATTTTCGATCAAGGGTTTTTATCGAACATCGTCCTTCTCCAAAAACCTCAATCTAACATGAAATTTGGCTCAAACGCCGACTTTAAGCTACTACAATATGGATATGGCCTTTCTAACATAATAGGAATCAACCGCAATCCAAAACACACCCTTAACTCACTGAATCCTCTAAATAAAATCCATTCCCATTTCATATTCCATTTTGAAGAGTTTCATGGAGAAAATATAATCAAACCCACAATAGACGTAGAAATTTAAAGTAGACGTGATTACCTCGAACTAGATGAAGATTCCCAAATCCTTAGCTCCCGGTTCCAAGCTCTTCCTTCACAATGGCAAAAATTGCTCCACATTGAGTTTCACCCACTAGTCGCACGATACTAAATAAAGGAAATGAGGAATTTAGGGCTTTTAACCCTATTTCTCTTATACTTTATTTACAAATTAGACCCGGTTATTACAGCATCCTCCCCTCAAATGAATTTTGTCCCCGATATTCCTTCTTCAAAGAAATGAGGGTGTTGAGACCTCATGTCGGACTCCACTTCCCAAGTCGCCTCTTGACTCTTATGGAAACGCCACTGAACCTTTACGAGAGCAATCTCTTTTGTCCTCAACATTCGTATTTTGCGATCCACAATCGCCAACAGTTCCTCGACATAATTCAACTTCTCATCCATGCGAATGTCTCCCAATGGTACGGGCATACTTGCCTCGACCAGACACTTCCTTAGATTTGACACGTGGAATGAACTCCCTGAAGTTCCTCGGGAAACTCCAACTTATACGCCACTTCACCCACAGGCTCGGTGATGGCAAATGGCCCGACATACATAGACCTTAGCTTCCCCTTCTTTCCAAAATGCACGACGCCTTTCCACCGTGAGACTCTAAGCATCACTTTCTCACCTACTAGGAATTCAACCGGTTTCCTTCTTTTGTTTGCATACATCTTTTGGCGGTCCTGAGCCACCCTCAACTTCTCCCTAATCACACTAATCTTATCAGCGGTCATCTACACGATTTCTAGTCCTGCCAACTGCTTTTCTCCCACTTCATTCCAACACAACGGCGTTCTACACTTACGCCCGTACAACGCCTCATAAGGTGCTGCTTGAAGACTGGCGTGATAACTGTTATTGTACAAAAATTCAATCAACGACAACTGGGACTCCCTAGAGCCTTTAAATTCAATCACGCAAGCATGCAACATATTTTCTAAACTCTGAATAGTTATCTCACTCTGCCCATCCGGTTGAGGATGGTAGGCGGTAGTCATCAAAAGTTGTGTACCTAACTCCCTTTAGAGGCTCTTCTAGAAAGACGACGTGAAATGGCTGTCACGGTTAGAGATTATGGACAATGGCACTCCATGCCTTGACACTATCTCATCGACGTACAACTTCGCCAAATTCTCTAACGAGTTATTCTCCCAGATAGGTAGAAAGTGAGCCGACTTGGTAAGGTGATCCAAAATCACCCATATGGAATCATACCCCTTCGGGTCCTTGGTAACTTCGTGACAAAGTCCATCGCGATGCTATCCCACTTCCACACTGGTATCTCCAAGGGTTGCCATTCCCCATAAGGTCTTTGATGCTTTGCCTTGACCTACAAACATGTCATACATCGCTCCACGAAATAACCAATGTCCTTCTTCATTCCTGGCCACCAATACATTTGCCTCAAGTCTCGATACATCTTATTGGTTCCTAGATGTACCGAATATCGCGATCTATGAGCTTTCTCCAAAATACGTTCCCGCAAATCTCCCAATTTAGGAACCCACACTCGGTTCCTAAAGCACTTCACGCCACTACCATTACTCTCCAAGGATGCCACGTAACCGACGATCCTCTCACTTTTCAATTTCTCCTCTACTAGCACTTCACCTCGAAACTTCTTAATTTCTACTAGGAGTTTAGAAGTTGCATCAACCCGAAATGCTAACACCTTGGTTGGCTTCCTTCTTTCCTTCCGCCTCAAAGCGTCGGCCACGACGTTCGCTTTGCCATGATGGTAAAGGATCTCACAATCGTAATCACTTAACAACTCCAACCATCGCCTCTTCCTCATATTTAGATCCTTTTGATCAAATAAATTCTTGAGGCTCTTATGATCAGAGTAGATCTGACACTTAACCCCATAAAGATAGTGTCTCCATATTTTTAGTGCGAATACTGTTAATGCCAAAAATCGCACCAAAGGGACAACTTAAGGTCGATGTGGACTTAAACAACTAAAGAAAGAATCTTTCGACGAGACGTGCGACGAGGATAAAAATAAAGAAACAAGGGATTTGATGACGCAGGAAAAACCTCAAACGAGGAAAAAACCTGCGGACGACAGTGGGTGTCGTCGTTGCACCATGGTCGCCAATCAGGGGCGATGTCCTTCGGTACTGGTGTCGATCGTACAGAGATTACAATACAAGTGAAGGAAACGCTTCAAAATGTAAAGTACAAGTGTTTGGAATGTAAAACAAGTGTTTGTCGTGTGTAAAAATAAGGTGTAAACTGCTGGTCGAGGGCGGATGTCGTGCGTCGAGAGCGATTCTACGGGTGAAAGCTTCTTTTCTTCTGTTGTTCTTGAGCTCGCTGTATAATTCTTGAATTCAGTATCAGATGTTAGCTTTCAGTAGATGATTTCTTGGATTCGATAGCAGATGTCCCCGAAATGAGGCTTGAGCTTGATCTTTTATAGTCTTCGGGAGCTTTAACTACATCATTAAAGGCTTTGATGACTTGTTGTAACGGTCGTTGTCGTCAATGTGGGATTAAATGCTTGTTAATGACTTCGTCGGTTATAGCCGTTGCCCATTAATGACTTTGACTCCTGCATTAACCACTTAACAAACGTAACAGTTATATTATGTTTTAGCTTGGTTGAGGTCGCATGGTCTATATGCGACGGTCGTGCGGAGTGGGCGACGTTGAGGTCTAGTGTCGCGATGAACTCTCGACTTACCTTTCGGGAGGGACGACGGATGTTTTCTGGGTCTTTGTCGGGACCTTATCTTAGTACAAGATATGGTTCATAACGAGTATCTTACCTTTTCTGTTCGTGGTCAAGACCTGCATTGATAAACAGAAGAAACGGATGTTTTACTGTTAACGGTTAGTATAATCGTACGACCGTCTTAAGTCTCGGATGTCGGTCTTATGGAACATACGACTATCGCCAAAATATAAGACCATTTGGTCGTTGTTTGGGCAAAAAACCACGTCGTACGACCACGACCAGAACAGGTAAGATGCTCGTCATAATCCAAATCTTGTATTATGATAAGGTCTCGACAAGAACCCATAAAACATCCGTCGTCGCCCGTAAAAGGTAAGTCGTACGTCCTCTATGACGCTCGACCATAGTATCGCCCGTCCCGTACGACCATCGCGTAAGATCATTGTACCTTCGACCAAAGCTAACGTTAACCTTGACTGTTACGTTTGTTAAGTGTTTAATGCAGGAGTCAAAGTCATTAAAGAGCAACGGATATAACCGAAGCAACCATCAACGATCGATAGCCGTAACGGACGAAGATCATCATGGATAATCACTCTGGCGACCGTTTCCAGCCGGTGTAGCCGTTGATTGAATCATTAATGGAGTTAATTAATGATGCGAAGGCTATAAAAGACAAGCTAGAGCTTCATTTTAAGGGACATCGGTTAACATCCAATACACTTCAGCGAACATCATCACACATCGGAGAACATTCAAACTCTGGAGATTAAGTACTGATAGCCAGAATCTTACAGCGAACTCAAGAACACTCGAAGGAAAAGCTCAAGTATCAGTCTCGACGCACGACATCAGTCCTCGACCAACAGTTTACACTTTGTATTCACACGCGACAAACACCTGTTTTCACATTTAAACACTTGTACTTTACATTTTGAAGTATTTCCTTCATTTGTATTGTAATCATCGTACGACCGACGCCAGTACCAAGGACGTCGCCTCTGATTGGCGACCATAGTGCAGCGATGACATCCCCTGTCGTCCGCAGGTTTTTTCCTCGATTGAGGTTTTTCCCGCGTCATCAAATCCCTTGTCTCGTTTATTTTTTCCCTCGTTTCACGTCTCGTCGAAAGATCATTTCTTTAGTTGATTAAGTCCACATCGACCTTAAGTTGTCCCTTTGGTGTGATTTTTGGCATTAACAGTTTGGCGCCATCCATGGGACCTCATCTAGAGAAAATCCTCGACGAACGTGCACCCTAATAATAGTTTCTTGGAGTTTCTTCTATTTTCTGTTGCAGGAAAATGGCAGCCTCTGGAAATCCGCAGCAAGCTGTTGCTCAGTTGTATCAGGAGCTCGAAGTCGCCAGGAATCAGCTCAATGCAATGGCAGAGCAGAATCGCAGAGCAGCTGAGGAGATCGCGCGGTTAAGAAGTCCTCTTGGGCCTCAAAATGGTCCTAGGCCGTTCGTACAGAACCCAATTCCAAGACCGTTCGATCAGAATGGCCCTAGGCCATTTGTCCCGAATCCAGGTTCATCCACGCAGAATCAGCATCCAAGCCCATTCATGCAGAATCAACAGCCAGGGCCATTCAACTCAAATCCTCAGTTTGGGACAGTTCCTCCTCAGCACATAAGGCCACCACCCATGAATAATGGGTCTCAGCCATTACAAGGGTCGCAACCTTTCCAACAAGGGTCGCAACCAGTTCAGCAGCCATTTCAGAATGGACCTCAAGGTGGATCGCAGCCGTTTCAGAATGGACCGCAACAATTCCACTATGGGTCGCAGCCATATTTCGTCCCGTTCAACGGGGACACCAATGGTTCATCGCATGGTAATGGCACTAGCCCAGGGGCCAATCCCTCGACAGGGGCAAATCTCGATCTTAACGATCCCATCGCTCAGCGTTTGAAGATGTTAGAAGACCAAAATGAGCGCGTCCTGTCCTTGCTCGCCATGTTGTCTGGGGCAGCCGTGCCCGTCGACGTCGAGCCTCGCTCGGGATATCAGGCGTCGCCTTTCATCGACGAGATTGCCACCGTCGAGGTCCCAAAGAAGTATAACATTCCTGCCTTCACTCCCAAGTATTCGGGTGTGACCGATCCAATTGAGCACGTCGCACAATATAAGCAGCTCATGTGGACGATCTCGATTCCATTTATGTACCAGGAAGTATGCATGTGTAAGAGTTTTGGAGCAACTCTCACTGGTCCAGCTCTCCAATGGTTAATCAATCTCAAACCCAAATCCATCGGGTCGTTTGCTGAGTTGGTTAATCAATTCTCTCAACAATTCGCCAGGATCGTAAGATGGAGAAGCAGACTAGCGACCTATATTACATCGTGCAGAAATCTAAGATGTCTATTCGAAGTTATTTTAATAGATTGAATGCCGAAATGATCAGCATCCGCAATTGCGACGTAAAAACCGCAATCGAAGCCTATAAGCGTGGTCTGGACGATAATTCGGGTTTATATACCGACCTGACCAAATATCCCCCGGAGAATTTCGAAGACGTCCGAGCTCGGACCTTAGCATATATGAGGGTCGAAGACGATGCAGCCTTTCGTCGCAAGCACACTGACGACAAGAAGTCTCTAGGCGTCAGAAAGCCAGAGTTCAAGACAAATGTCGTTTCCAGAATAGAGCCAGCGCGCCAAATTTCAAATGTTCGTTTCAAAACGAAAGCAGAGGCCAAGACCGCGGCTAAGTTCACTCAGTACCCCAAGATATCCTCTTACGGATTCAAAGGACCCACAAAGGACCTAGTTGAAGCTCTGAAAAGTTCCCAAGCTTCCATTCGATGGCCAAAGAAGTCCGACCTGGACGATGCTAAGAAAGACAAATCAAAGTGGTGCGACTTCCATGCCGATCATGGTCATGCGACAGATGACTGTATCGCATTGAAGAAGGAACTAGCATATCATTTTCCGAAAGGAAATCTCAAAGATATCATCGACAATGTCGCTGTTCCAGCTAATAGCCATCGACCGTCGACCCTCGAGCACGCGAAAGTCGTCAATTGCATCACCGGTGGTTCAGATGTGTGTGGTCTGACGTATTCAGCGACCAAGTGTCATGCCAGCCAGGCGCTCGATGATCGGCCTATTCCTCGCTCGTCTAGACCCAAATGAGATTTGGAGCTAGAAGCTATGAAGATTGTGTTCGACCACGTCGACCTTGGCGACTCGTATCAGAAGCATCATGACGGTTTGATCATTCGGCTTACAGTCGGTAATTGTCTAACACGTCGAGTCTTGATCGACGGGGGCAGCTCAGCAAATGTCATTTTTCTCAACACTATCAAAGCCATGGGAATTGATCGCTCGGAAATCACCCGACGTTCGATGACTTTGGTCGGTTTCAATGGAGAAGCGACGAGCACCTTTGGAGAGATAATTTTGCCCGTCTACGCTGGATGAGTCAACAAGCAGACCAAGTTCAGCGTCATCGATTGTGCGTCGGCCTATAACATCATCTTAGGTCGACCATGGATCCATGATATGAAAGTTGTTCCTTCGACGTATCGTCAAATGTTTAAATTCCCGACGCCATGGGGAATCCAGGAGATCAAGAGTGAGCCAAAAGTCGCTCGTGAATGCTACAAGTCTACCTTGAAGCCGAGAAAATAAACTGAAGAGAAAAGAGTCCCGACAACTGGGTCGGGGGTCCTGAAGAGAAAAGAGTCCCCGACAGTTGGGTCGGGAGTCCTGAAGAGGACAAGAATGTCCATCCCGAGGGAACCGTCTTTGAAGACGGGCGGCTCGTCGAGAGTCATCACGCTTGAGAAGGAGAAGGCGTCGACCACATCCGTCGAGGAGACTTCTGACGTGATCGACGCGACACCCATCAATCCTGCGCATCCGGCGAAATCGATGGTGTCCTCATTTGCCACGTCGGGTCCCTCAACGGCCGACAAGGGCAAGGGTGCGCAGACGGGAGAGGGCGAGAAAGAAGTCATGACGGTAAACTTCACGTTGCCGTCGGATTTCATGGTTGATAATGTCCTGGACGGGACGAACTTGTTCCCTCACTTGGATAAGTTTCAGCTCCCCTCTTTCAGGGAGCGCTTCAACGGGGTCTTTGTCGAAAGTGCGGGGTCCTATGTTGTCGGACTGGCGTTTATGGTAAGTCTCTCTTTCAAGACTTATTTTACGTTGTCGTTGTCGAGCATTTACTAACATGCTTTTATGTGTTTTTCAGACATTTCAGTCTTCCTTGGCCCTACATGCCGAGACGACGAAGATCGAAGGTCTTGTGTCTTCTGCTCTTAAGAGAGAAGATGCGGCATTGGAGAGGGAGAAGTCCCCCTTGGCTCGTGTCAAGGACATGTCGTTTCGACTCGACGATGCTCTGAACGAGCTGTAGGCTGTTGGACATGCAAGGGACGAGGTGAACTCTCGTCTGAAGCTATCCTTCTCTCTGGTCGCCGACCAAAAGGAGGAGCTGGACAGGACAAAGGAATCCTTGACCATGAAGGAGAAAGATATCGAGGAGTCCAGGTCCAAGGTGGCAGATTTGGAGAAGGAGGTGAGGGAACTCAAGGACGAGGTTGCGTCTACCTTTGCCTTGGATCGCTTGACTGCTCGAGCGGCAATCATGCGGCAGCACCTGTCGGGGAAGAATCCCCAGGGTGAAGCCTCGGGCAAAGACGCGAGTGTCAATCCTCCTTTGCCTTAGAAAAAAAAATTATCTTTAGTTTTGTCTTTGATCGTTCGACCGTTGGTGGTCGAGTTGCTCAGATGTAATTTATCACTTTATAAATGAATATTACCTTGTTGATGAACTTGTGTATTATTTTGATTCACACATGTCGTGGACAAGCATACTATCAACTGCGAAATTCATTAAGTATAAAACAAACAACGAATCGTGCGACTTAGGCATCCATTGCAAGTACAACGATTGCCATACGAGTCATAAAACTTTTGTGCTTTCAGATTGTGTTGGCTAACATAAGCGCATACGACCAAAGCATTCATTCAGAACACGAAACTTTTCTAAGTTAAGAAACTCAGATCATGGGGTCGCTAGACCTGGTGATCGTACAAGTAGAGCATACGAAGAAACTCGAGTCATGTGTCCCTGTAATAGAATAATCAAGTCATAGACCCGAACATTTGTGTCGTGCGACCTTGCGAGATTAAAGTCGTGTAGAAGATTTAGCAATCTTATGTCGTGCGATCTGTGATAAAACAATGTCAGAGGTTGGTCGTTGGCTAACCAATGACCCTCCGATGCTTAAGTCAGTAATCGTCGTGGTAAAAAATCGTATGAAAGATAGAAAAGGACTTAGAAGACATACCTTTCCAGACGTGTTGCATTACTGCTACGTGGGATACCTCGATTGTCGAGGGTTTGGCATCGATAGACATCCTCACCCATGACTTCCGTTTAAACGGCCTACTTCTGCGGCTTCAGGGTGGTCTTATAGCAATCACAGGCGACTTTCGGCTAACTTTTGATCTCTTGGAACCCCCATGGCATAGGGAACTTCATGGTCTGGTGATACGTCGAGGGAACGGCTTTCATTTCATGGATCCACGGTCGTCCTAGGATGATGTTATAGGCCGACGAGCAATCAATGACGCTGAACTTGGTCCGCTTGTTGATTCCTCCAGCATAGACAGGCAAGGTGATCTCTCCAAAGGTGCTTGTCGCTTCCCCATTGAAACCGACCAACGTTGTCGAGCGTCGGGTGATTTCCGATAGATCGATTCCCATGGCCTTGATGGTGTCAAGAAAGATGACGTTCGCTGAACTGCCTCCATCGACCAAGACTCGCTGGGTTAAACAATTACCAATCGTGAGTTGAATGACCAACCCGTCATGATGCTTCTGATATGCTTCACCGAGGTCGTCTTGGTCGAACGTGATCTTCCAGACTTCTAACTCCAGATCTCCTTTTGGTCTTGATGAGCGAGGGATAGATCGATCGTCAGGTGCCTGGATGGCGTGACGTTTGGTTGCGGAATATGTCAGACCGCATACGTCGGAACCACTAGTGATGCAATTGACGACCTTTGCATATTCAGGGGTTGGCGGTCGAATGTCGTTAGCTGGAGTAACAATGTCGTCGATGGTGTTCTTGAGATGGCCCTTCGGGACATGATATGCTAGCTCCTTTTTGAGAGTTATGCAATCATCTGTCGCATGACCATGGTCGACATGGAAGTCGCACCACTTCGATTTATCTTTCTTGTCGTCGGCTTGGTCGGACTTCTTCAGCCACCGGATAGTCACCTGGACGGTCTTCAGAGCCTCGACCAAATCCTTAGTAGTCCCTTTGAATCCGTATGAGGATATCTTAGGGTACTGAGGGAATTTGGTCGCAGTCTTGAACTCTGCCTTTGTCTTGAATCGGACGTCCGAGATTTGTCGCGCAGGCTCTGACTTGGATACTGCTTTTGTCTTGAACTCTGGCTTCCTTACGCTTAATGACCTCTTATCGTCGGTGTGCTTCCGACGAAAGGCAACATCATCTTCCACCCTCATATAAGCAAGGGTTATGGCTCGGACATCTTCAAAATTCTCCGGGGGATATTTGGTTAGATCGGTGTATAAACCCGAACTGTCGTCTAGACCGCGTTTATAGGCTTCGATCGCAGTCTTGACATCGCAGTTGCGGGCACTGATCATCTCCGCATTGAACCTATTGAAATAGTTTCGAATAGATTCATCATCCTTCTGAACGACATAGTACAAGTCGCTAGTCGGCTTCTCCATCTTGCGACTGCTGGCGAACTGTTGGGAGAATTGGTTGACCAACTCAGCAAACGACCCGATGGATTTGGGTTTGAGGTTGATCAACCATTGGAGGGAAGGACCTGTGAGGGTCACCCCAAAACTTCTTGGTACATGTGTGGGATCGAGACCGTCTACATTAGCTGCTTATATTGCGCGATGTGCTCCGTCGGGTCGGTCACCCCCAAATACTTGGGCTTGAAGCCGTGATGTTATACTTCTTCGGGATGTCGATGGTAACGATCTTGTCGACGAAAGGCGACGCCTGATATCCTGAGCGAGGCTCGACGTCGACCGGCACGGCTGCCCCTGGCAGCTTTGCGAGCAAAGATAGAACACGCTCATTCTGATCCTCCAACATCTTCAATCGCTGAGCGACGGGGTCATTAGGATCGGAATTCGCGCCTGTCAATGGATCAACACCCGAATTGGTACCATGTCCGTACGACGAGCCATTTGCGTCTCCATTGAAAGGGATGAAGTACGTTTGGGACCCATTGTTCATGGGTGGTGGTCTCAGATGATGAGGGGGAATTGGCCCGAACTGAGGATTTGGGATGAACGACCCCGGCTGTTGATTCTGCATGAAGGGGCCAGGCTGCTGATTCTGACCAAATGGTCCTGGTCCCGGATTCTGGACGAATGGACCTGATCCTGGATTCTGACCGAATGATCCTGGACCAGGATTCTGAACGAATGGTCTAGGACCGTTCTATGGTCTGAACGATCCATTCGGATTTTGATTTCTCAGTCGCGCGATTTCCTCCGCTGCCCTGCGACTTTGATCAGCAAGGCCGTTGATTTGATTTCGCACAGCTTCCAATTCTTGATACATCTTGGCAATGAGATGCTCTTGATTTCCATGGGCTGCCAGTTTCCGGAAGCAGAAAAAAGAGGAAACTCCAAGAAACCGTTAGTAGGACACACGTTTGTCGAAGATTTTCTCTATATGGGGTCCCACGGATGGCGCCAAACTGTTAATGCCAAAAATCGTCCAGAAGGATAACTTAAGGTTGATTGTGGAGCTTAACAACTAAAGAATAGGAATCTTGCGACAAACCGTGCGACAAAGACAGAAAAAGTAAATAAGACAGAGATTTTGGTGACGCGGGAAAAACCTCAATGAGGAAAAAACCTGCGGACGACTTTGAGGGTCGTCGCTGCACTATGGTCGCCAAACTTGGGCGATATCCTTATGTTTCGGGTGTCGATCGTACAATGATTACAATACAAATGAAAGAAAGACTTTAAATGTAAAGCAACAAGTGTATCGTGCGTGAAAAATAAGTGTGTCGAGTGTATAAACTATGCGTCGTGCGTGTAAGTCGTGCGCCGAGAGCGAACTGTTGAGAGAGAATTCTTTGCTTCGAGTGTTCTTCTGGGTTCGGTTGTGATGATCCAAGATGTGAGAGGATTTCAGATGATGCCAGATACGTGAAATGATGCTCTAGCCTTTGCTTTTATAGTTTTTGAGCGCCTTGTATGACTCCATAAAGTCTTCTTGATAACAGTCGTAACGGTCGCTGAATTCAATGCTTGTAATTGCCGTTGTCGGTTATGTCCGTTGGTCATTAAATGATATTAATCCTGCATTAATCACAAAAAAATGTAACAGTAATATCATACGTTAGTCGGTCGAGGTCGAGACGTTCTATACGACGGTCGAGGTCGAGAGTAAATTTGGTTTTAAACTTCGGACAAAATATAAAGTGTTTGTGATTTAACCTTATTATGAAAAAGTGTAATAAATGCTTTCTCTTGTTTGGTCGTGGTCGAGACTGGTGAAATTTTGCCCAAAAGGTTCCCATCCTCTAATAGCCTCTACCTTGGTTGGGTCCACCTTGATACCTTCTCCCGACACCACATGTCTCAAAACTTGGACTTCCCTTAGCCAAAACCCGCACTTTGAGAATTTAGGGAACAACTTCTCTCGCCGCAACATGTCCAATACTAAACGAAGATGCTCTTTGTGCTCACCCCGAGATCGAGAATAGACGAGGATGTCATCTATGAACACGATCACACACTTGTCTAACAGCGAACTACACACTCGATTCATCAGGTCCATGATTACTGTCGAAGCATTAGTCAGACCAACGGGCATAACTAGAAAGTCGTAATGTTTGTACCTCGTGCGAAAAGCCGTCTTAGGCACATCTTCTTCCCTCACCTTCAACTGGTGATATCCGGACCTTAAATCTATCTTCGAGAAGAAGCTCGCCCCTTGCAACTAGTCAAACAAGTCATCGATCCTCGGAAGTGGGTACTTGTTCTTGATAGTCACCTTATTAAGCTCACAGTAATCCATGCACATCCGCATAGACCCATCCTTCTTCTTGACAAAAAGTACCGGCACTTACCAGGGCGATGAACTAGGGCGCATAAATCCCTTATCTAGCAACTCCTGCAGTTGCGTCGTCATCTCTTTCATTTCCACCGGTGCCAACCAGTAAGGTGCATGCGCTATTAGTGCCGCCCCAGGCATCAAATCGATCCTAAACTCGACTTGACGATCCGGGGGTAAACCCGTCAAGTCATCTGGAAATACCTCCGGGAACTTTCTCACCACTGGAACATCCTCTATTCCTTTCTTCTCTTTCTTAGCGTCTAACACATATACTAGAAATCCCTAGCATCTCTTCCCTAAACAATGTCTCGCCTTCATCATTGAGATAAGGCAGGACTGGCGCTCACACCTATCTCCGTAAATCACCACCTCAGACTTGTCGGGTAAGTTGATACGAATCATCTTCTTGTTACACACAATGCTAGCACTATTATTAGCTAACCAATCCACAAGGGGAAAGGGTGACCGTCCACTTCAACATCAAACTCTCCCATACCCATTGGGTACAACCACAAGGGGAAAGGGTGACCGTCCACTTCAATGCTACACCCCTCATACATCTCTCCCACCAAGACCCGACTATCATCCGCAATCTCTACTTCAAACCCACACTCTAACCGCTTAGGTTTAACATGCAGACACCGAGCAAACATTGGCAATACAAATGAACAGTTTGCACCCGAGTCAAACAACACTCTAGCAAGTTTTGAATTAACAAGAAATGTACCTGTCACCACATCCGGTATCACCACCGTCTCCTCATCCATCATATGAAAAGCCCTTGCCTTTGCTCGCACGGACTCCACCTTTCTCTCCCCACCTCTTCCTCCTTGACCTCCACCAAAACCACCCGTAGACCCCTTTCTCAATTACGGACAATCAGGTTTAATATGATCCGAAGAACCACACAGATAACAAGCTCTTAGGTTAGGGCAATCTCGTGCTATATGCCCCAACTTTCCACACTTGTAGCAACCACCAGGTTCAAAGGAACACTCCCCGCGATGCACTCTGTTGCATTTTCCACACGGTTTCTCACCGAATCTCGGTCCACTCGCAACTCGGGTTTCAATACCTTAGAACTTTTTGTATCCCGCACAGATCCTTCCCATTTCCTCTTATCAACACTCATTTCCGACATTTGTCGATTCTTTTCCTTTTCAGTTAACTCTGCCACGGCGACCGCCGCTTGAAAGGTTACGGGACTACTGTTTTGCACAAACTCTCTCACACTACTCTTCAGTCCCCATATATACCTCTCGACACGCCTTTCCTCAGTAGGCACGTATACCTCTGCCAAACGCGCCTTCTCAATGAACTTCGAAGTGTACTCTTGTACCGTCATTGACCGCTGCTCAAGCCCCATAAATTCGTCTTCCAGCTTCTTCATTGCTGCCAACGGACAAAACCGTGCCCTGAACCTCCTAGTGAACGTCTCCCAAGTAGTCGTCTTTGCCACCTCCGAACCCTTATCACCAGTCTCAACGTCCCACAAAAAGATGGCATCTGACTTCAGCATAAACATAGCAAACAATAGTTTATCCCCCTCAGCACACTTACTGGTGTTGAAAGCTAACTCCATTTCTCGGATCGACCTCAGAGCTAAGACCGGGTTGCGCTCCCTGCTGAAAGATGGAGGCTTACATGACACGGAACTCTTAAAGGTACACCCTTTCACTGACTTCGATCCACTAGGCACATACGGGGTCGACTGAGAGTGATCCCCCACTTCAGTTGTGGGCAGGCTAGATTCCTCGGCCCATGTCTCATTTCCACTCTTAGTCCACCCACCCGATGCAGACTTAGTTTGGCGATCCAACAATGCTTGCAGTGTCTCTTGCAGTTTGCCCATCTCAGTAGTAAACTTCTCCTCGGTTACAAACACTTGGTTATGGTCTCGCCTCCGACCTCTTGACTGACTTCCCCCTCTCAAGGAGGCAGTACTCTCCTGTTGAGACAATTCACGCTCTTCAGGAACCCTGCACTCTTAGCCCAACGGGTAACCAGTGCCTTTTTCTTCCCTCGCGTCACCACACCAGTTTCATCCGCATGTGTGGAAGCTCGTTGGGGTGCCCTTCCCCTTCATCTCCCACGGCCCTCCGCCCCTCCCATGGGTGGCCGCCTGCCTTGGAGGATCTACCTGTCCATCCTCCATAAATTCTTCCACGAGGATTGCCTCCTCCATCGGTACTGCACCCTCAGCTGGTACAGACCTATTTCTCAGAGTTCTTCTTGACATCTTTGCTTAATGAAACATCACACAATTTAAACAACTTAAGGCAACCACTCCAAAAATAACAAGGCAAGATAAGCACATACATGTACCTGTAAATTCGCAATTACACTGGCCAGGTATAACTTCGAACCTACCTACATGACAGTTCTCACTACCCCATTATTCGTGTCCCTGCTAAGGCCTCCCTAGGCCTCCTTACTTTCTCTGTTGTACCTCCTAATCCCATAGTTTAAGTTTAGGCTCGTCCGGTCACCTAATCTTTTAAACTAGCCCTCTGATACCAACTGTAGCAACCCATACCAATCCAACAAGCCAAAAATCCAATTATTTGATTAAGGATGCCAAAATGGCCCAACATAGTCACACTTTCAAAATTTCAAAACTGCGTTCGCGTAAATGACCCTAACTATAACTGAGAAATATATCGAAATTATAAAAGAAAGGTCTTCTAGTTCTCCTAGACGCAAGTTCCAACTCACATCTTGTCCTTGCCCTTACTCGAGCCCTCGACTACCTGCTTACCTGAAAAGGTTTTACATTTTGAAAAGTGAGGGTAATACCATGAGGTCTAGTGAGATCCCTCTAGATACAAATATCACACCACACAAGTCAACTAAAAAGAGATTATGAGAAGTTATAAATTGCTACACCTTTATGAGTTTAAGTATTCACACCACATGCTGATAGCCCATGCTTCGGTCACTAGCACACTTGTGACACGTTTTAGGGCACACACCCGCCCTTAGTAAATATATGGAACATATTCATTTATTCCGTATGGGACAGACTCCCCATATAAATCATAATAATGCATCTTTAACATACGTATTTTAAGCCACTTAAAGGCATGCAATTCAATATATAAATGCACGAGTAATAAAATGAAGTATCCCCAAAGCTTCGATTTAGAAAGACTCACACTAACATGTTCTTACTTGAACCCGCTATTCTTTAACTGCACGCCTACTGTTTGGGTAAAAAATCACACCCTCGACCGACTTGGGAAATTCCCTCGACATGACCCGTGGACCTTGATTACCCTAATATCTACAAAAGTCATACCCCCGATAGACAAGGGTAATACCCATTATTTCCATATCCCCGACATACGATAGTTGGTTATTAAACGACATCCTGTGTCAATAGTCACTCAGGATAGTGACTTTACATCTCATGATCGCTCGACACGCATCGCATGTCACACCTGTCGCCAGCCACGCGTCGCACGTCACTCGTCACTAGTCTTACGTCACTTGTCTTATGTCGCCAGTTACGACTCGTTGGTCTTACGTCGACAGTCCCCTGTCGTCGGTCTTATATCGCTCTGGTCCTACGACATCATCATCTTGGTCTTACGACCTAGTGGTCTTACGACATTTTTATCCTAGTCTCACGACATTTTTATAAGACCATTCCTATACTAAGATAAGGTCTTACAAGATATTTACAGTCATGGTCTTGTATTTCGGTGACGGACGTATGCCCCGTAAGACCGACGTCCTGAACTTAAGACGGTCTTACGATTACACTAACTATCAATGGTCGACAGCCATTTCTTTTGTTCATTAATGCAAGTCTACAAGCCATTATGGTACAACGGTCAATAACGGTCGAGCTCTTAATGACATTAAAGACTCGACAGCGGTTACAAAGCCAATCATCAAAGCGCATTTAATATCGGCAGCAGTTACAAGACCAGCCATTAACAACACTAAAGACGACGTCCGTTACGACAGTTATCGAAGTATTTAATGAGCCAATTAAAGCGCCCGGAGACTATAAATTCCAAGCTCAATACTCAGTTCAGGGGACATCGAACAACAGACACAAACACTCGAACTCGAAAGAACACTTGAAGCACAGAAATCGCTCTCAGAAGAATCGCTCTCGACGCACGACATCAGCGCATGACACACAGTTTAAACACACGACGCACATTGTTTTTACATTCGAAACACTTGTTACTTTACATTTCGAAGTTTTTCCTTCATTTGTATTGTAATCTCTGTACGATCGACACCCGAAACACAAGGACATCGCCCCTGTTTGGCGACCATAGTGCACTGTCGACTCTCACAGAGTCGACCGCGGTTTTTTCCCTCGTTTTGGGGTTTTCCGCGTCACCAAATCTCTCGTCTCATTTACTTTTTCCCTGCAATTGTGTTATTTGGCTTGAGATACGTTTGTTTAGTTGTTAAATGTCCACATCGACTTTAAGTTGTACTTTGGGGCAATTTTTGGCATTAACACCTACATTTTCACCCAATACACGAGAGTGAATAAGTCACCCAACATCCCACAAAGTTGACTATCGTACCTACTGATAACGCCACTTTTTGGCGTTATTTTCAGTTCTCAAACCAATGAGATTGGCTTGTATTCTAGCAAAAAGGTGTGGATTTTATGGTTTATCGAGTGATTTATGCAGGTTATCTAAAAGACAACGTTCATCGAGAAAAGAAGCTAAAAAGAGCCCAAAAAGAGCCAAAACGAAGCCCAACGGAAGCCCGAGATCCAAGCCCAAGACCCGCGCCCGAACCAGGACCCAAAGCTGACCCAAACAACAAAAGAAAACCGGGCGACTTGCGCCACGACTTGCAAGTCGCGTAGCCCACTATTCCAGCCAATAACTTTGGCGTTTTTTCCGGAAATTAGGTCATTCTCGACACACGACGAACGGCATACAACTTGGGGCGATTTCGGGAGACTTTTCACACCTTTTGGAGCGAGGAGAGAGGATCAAACGAGGAGGAATTCACGACGCGATGCGGATTAGAGCCGGGAAAAGGGAGTTTATCACTACATCTTTCACGTTCACATTAATCATGTTTACATACAGTCTTTTACCCCCTTTTCTTGCGTTTTTGTCCCCCAACATCATGAACTAATCTTTAGATGTTGGGGGTTGGAATGAATTCGATTTAAGTGTACAAACATGTGATTAGTGACTTTTATCAGTTTTTCGATTTTAATGAAGCATGTGATTTCGTTTTTAATGCTTTTGTGAATTTGGCCAATTTACATTTGATTTGTTATGAACAATTATGTTCGAGAGAATTAATTGTTAATCTAGAACTAAGAAATTGCACGCCTAAGGTGAGAAAGGAGATAGAGATATTCCTATGTAAGCCTTAATTCCATTAAAACTATGAGCTTAATGTGTTTTGAATTCCATAGGTGAGATCGAGAGATAAACTTGTGCTTTTCAAGATAAAACCCGTTGTTGCTTGAAAGAGAACAACGGTGATTTTTACAAGATTGGGTATTCATTATACGGAATAACTGGTAATTGTTGCGAGTCAAGTGTTTGTATACGAAGTTCTTAGGATTTGCAACCCTCAACTGTTTCCTCTATCAAAGTTTCTTAAGCTATCTACTGTCTTGTGTTGATTTATTTTATTTGCATTTGATTTGTTAAACCAACCACTCCAATTTCGATAGTTCAGTTAATAGAGTTTATAGTAATTGTGATACTTAGTTCCTAGTTCCTGTGGATTCGATACTCGTACTTCCGTACGTATTACTTGATTTCGACATCGTACACTTGCGGTTAGATTTAGGGGGGTGTTAACCCGCCTATCACCTACCGTTACACTTCCCGACTTCCTTAAGGCACTCTCTACTCGGCACACAAAAGGATCCAAAAGGATTCCCGTCAGAGTCCCCAAACAGTGGGGTTTTCTGGACACCACTAATCCGGACCCATCTGGATTCTCCTGTTTTTCGGTTGGCTTTCCGGACAACCACTCCTGGACAACCACTTCCAGGCAACCCACTTCCAGATAAACAATCCGGACGAAATCGGATTCTACGTTTTCCGGTACACACCTTTTCCAGGTTAAACATCCGGCAATCGAATTCCAAAAGTCCCCCTTTTCCGGATTGTGCGATTTCCGCTCAAGGGTTTTTATTGAATAGCGTCCTTCTCCGTAAACCTCAATTAGACATGAAATTCGGCTCAAACACCGATTTTAAGCTACTACAATATGTATATGGCCTTTCTGACATAATAGGAATCAACCCCAATCCAAAACACACCTTAACTCACTGATTCCTCCAAATAAAATCCATTCCCATTTCATATACCATTTTAAAGAGTTTCATTGAGAAAATATCATCAAACCCACTATACACGTAGAAATTTAAAGGAGACGTGATAACCTCGAAGAAGTTGAAGATTCCCAAATCCTTAGCTCCCGATTCCAAGCTCTTCCTTCACAATGGCAAAAATTGCTCCACACTGAGTTTCACCCACTAGCCGCACGATACTGAATACAGGAAATGTGGAATTTAGGGGTTTTAACCCTATTTCTCTTACTCTCACTCTGGCCCCAAAGTTTCATTCGTCACACCACACACAACATTATACTTTATTTACAAATTAGACCCATTTATTACACGTGAGGGTTAACTACGTGTCTGGTCACTCTCGTTTCCATTAAAATCGTAGGTTTCCGATTTAAGGATCTGAAGCAAAGTAAAGGGATTTAAGCAGGCCTAGCAGATGAGTTTTCTTAACTGAAAATGAGTTGATCTGTATGCTATTTTTACGCATGATATGTTATGAAACTGCATGTTTTATTGTCTATATGAAACTGCATGTTTGTAATATCGTAAGAAGGTTGAGTTATTCGTATGCATACATTTGAAAGTGGACACGATACGGCTATGTCGGGGGGGTGTCCCGCCAGTGCTCATACTAGGGGGTGGATCCCGTTTATGCCATGGAGGGTGTGTTCCAGTAAGGCAGTGTGAGCTTGACACGTTGTCACCGGGGTGCAGGACTTTAGTGTGCCATTTCATATGTGGTCTCTTGTTGATGAAAGTTTATTGTTTCAATGCGCTAAAATGTTATGAATGTTTATAAGTTGTTTTATATATTGTTATGGTGTGAAATTTGTTCTAGAGGGACCTCACTAGACCTTATGGTCTAACCCTCGATTTTCAAAACTAAACCCATTTTCAGGAAAGCATTTATTAGGAGGCTCGGGCAAGGGCAAGGATAAGGTCTAAGCTTGAGGCGAGGAATAGATGATAGTTTCATTACTTTATTTTTAATTCAAGACCTTGTTTAGAAATTTCTCAGTTGTGTATAGGTTGTTTCTGTAAACCTTATGATGTACTCGTTGATTGCAGATGTATTTTGGGGCCATTTTGGCTACTATATTCTATGATTGAATGTTTACGCTTAATTTGGATCTAGGTTGTTACAATCGGTATCAGAGCCATAGTTTAAGTGATTTAGGTGACTGGAGGGCCTAGACTTAAACTGTGGGCGTAAAAGCCACGGTTGAGATATTTGGAGAGCTTTAGGAGAACCTTGACTGGGACAGGATTGATAGGGTGGCAAGGACAATCATGTAAGGTAGGTTTGGGATTACATCTGGCCAGTGTCATTATGAACATACAGGTACATGTCTGTGCTTATTTTGCCTTATTATTCTGAAACTGTTGTCTTAAGATCTTGTATTGTGCGCATTTCAGTTTGCAAAAATGTCACGAAGAACTTTAAGAAGTAGGTCAGTGCCAGCTAAGGAAGCGGTGCTAGTTGTGGAGGTTGTTAGAGGATGAAATTTTGGAGGATGGACCGATAAATCCTCCCATACAAACGCCCACCCATGGGAGGGTCCGGGGTCATGGTAGAGGAAGGGGGAAGAAAAAAGACACCCCATCGAGCTGCCACCCAGGCGGATGGAGCCACAGTGGCGACTCGAGGGAGGAAGAAGGCACCGGTTGCCCGTCGGGCTAGGAGTGCAGAGGCTCCTGAGGAACGTGAGTTGTCTCAACAGGGGAGCATGACATCCGTGAGGGGAAGGAGTCAGTCAAGGGGTCGTGGTCTAGGCTGCACCCAAGTTTTTGTGACTGAGGAGA
Source organism: Saussurea involucrata (assembly GCA_033807775.1). Classification (NCBI taxonomy): domain Eukaryota; kingdom Viridiplantae; phylum Streptophyta; class Magnoliopsida; order Asterales; family Asteraceae; genus Saussurea; species Saussurea involucrata. The sequence goes on along the minus strand of CM066317.1, from coordinate 47,276,509 downwards.
AGTTAACTACTGAAATGGGCAAGCTACAAGAGACTTTTCAAGCGTTGCTAGATCGTCAAACCAAGTCTGCATCTGAAGGTCGTTCCAAGAGTGGTATGAGACGGGGTTGAGGTGTCTAGCCTACCCGTAACTGATGTGGGTTGTCACTCTCAACAGACCCCAATCGAGTCGAGTGATGTTAAATCAATTAAAGGATGCACATTCAAGACCATTGCATCGTGCAAACCTCCTTATTTTAATGGAGATCGTAACCCAGTGATGGCTTTAAGATAGATTCGAGAAATGGAGCTATCTTTTGATACTAGCAAGTGTGCTAAGGGAGACAAAGTGTTGTACGCAATGTCAATGCTGAAATCTGATGCTATATTTTGGTGGGATGTAGAAACTGGTGGAAAAGGGTCAGAAGTGGCTAAGGCAACTTCGTGGGAGACGTTCATCAAAAGGTTTAATGCATAGTTTTGCCCGGTAGCGGCAGCTAAGAAACTTAAGGAAGAATTTCTGGGGTTAGAACAGCGGACGACGTCGGTGCAGGAGTATACATCAAAGTTTATTGAAAAAGCTCGGTTTGCAGAGTTATATATGCCTACTAAGGAGAGGCGCATAGAGAGGTTTGTTTGGGGACTAAAGAGCAGTGTGAGAGAGTTTATCCAGATAAGAGACCCCGCTACTTTTCAAGCGGCAGTGGATGCAACAAAACTTACGGAGAAGGAAAAGAATAGACAGATGTCAGAAAAGGTAGGTGATAAATGGAAGTGGGAAGAGCCTAATTGTGATTCTAAGAGACCGACTGCTCCTAGACCCGAGATGCGGGTTGGACCAAGAGCGGGGGAGAGACCTTGTCGTAAGTGCAACAAAATTCATAGAGGAGAATGCTTATCGAATAAGGAACGGTGTTATAAGTGTTGGAAAACGGGACACATGGAACGGGATTGCCATAGTACGAGGTCATGCTATCAATGCGGTTCACCGGATCACATCAAGACAGATTGCCCGTGAAAATACAAGATACACTCTTACAATCAAATATGAACATTCAAGATCGTATTCACAGCAACTGGTCATATGATTTATTAACAATCTGTTAATTACAAGATATTACAATGAATTTTTCTCTAAATGGATTCACCAAAGATTATATCAAAGATTAGTTAGCAAACTGTTGCTAACACTATATATACTGTAGAGAAAAGCTAAAGCTACAGTACATATGAGAAACAGACTAATAGAACAATTACACGTGTCCTAATTAGTAACTGAATATAACAGAGAATATCCCAAGATATGAATTCTGAACATACTTCTGAATAAGCGCTTCAGAACATTTGTCTTCATAGTTCAGAGTTCTGAGTCTCCTACTCAGAACTCTGAACCTTCTAGTCAGAATCCAACACTTAGAATCTTTTTGAGATTTCTCACTCAGAACTTCTGAGTCTTCTACTCAGAACTTCTGAGTCTTCTGAGTCTTCTTTAGTCTTCTTACTCAGAACTCAACACTTGTGTTTTTGACAAAACTCTACACTTGTCTTCTTTAGTCTTCTTACTCATTCAGCTCATATGGGAACCAAAAAAGTTGACTTTGGTACCCATATGAACTTGGGTCCAGGTTTGTTAGGTGCAGTAGCATATGCAGATATTCTATAAGAACCATACCAGTGCTGAATAAAATTCTTGTTCACAAAATCATTAGTCCCACAATATGAACAACAAAGTTTCTTTTGTGCAACTCTGACTAATTGATTTACAGAATAAATCACATCAGGTTTAACAAAAGATTTTCTTTGAAATGTATTGTTCTTCTTGACATTTGAATTAGGAACTTTTGATTTTGGCACTTCTTTCTTGGAAGTTGTTCCTTTAACTCTCCATTCCATTTTTATCTTTTTAAAAGAACAATTATAAGATTTATCAATAGCAGAATCATAAAACAGATTAGAAGAACGAATCTGATCTTTTGAACTATGATTTGATTTGTCAACAACTTTCGTTTCAAATTCCCTAAACTTTTTAACATACAAATCAAACCTTGACTGCAAATCAGATTTGGACTTCCTCTCTATCATGATTTTAGTTGATAAATCAGATAATTTCTTAATAAGCCTCCTTATCTCCAAATGAAAAACTTCCTTTTCCTTCTCAAACTCATCTTTTAAGCATTTTTCTTTAAAGCCATTTACCTTCTTCTTTTCAGTCTCTTTCCTTCCATCTTCTAACTCTTTCTCCAACTCATTGATTTTTACAGAAAACTCATTTAACATTCCTGTTTTCTTTTTCTCAAAACCAATCTTTTCTTTTTGAAAAACATTTTTCTTGCATTCAAACTCTTTTCTTTCTTTTGCAAGAATTTTCTCCAAATCAGAAATTTTCAAAGATAATTCAACAGACTTTGTTTCAAAACCTTTCCTCTCAGTTTGAAAGTCTCTTCTCTCTTTCTCAAATTTCACTCTTTCAAGTATAAGAACTTGTTCAAAATCATAGATCTGTTTCAAGAGTTGACAATTTTTCATTTCACATGATTTGATTCTATTTTCAGACTCTGTCAACATCTTTCTTCTAAAATTGCCTTTCTCTTTCAAATCAACATTCTCTTTTTCTAACAACTTTATGTTTTCTTGAACCTTTTCAAAATCCTTTAGAAAATCAGATTTCTCTTTTTGCAAAATCTTTATAACTTTTGCATATTCGTCTTGTTTTGCTTGAAGATTAGCAATCTTGCTTTCAAAATGAACAATCTCAGTTTTTGGTTCAGAAATTGTTTCTTTTGCTTTTATAGGACTTAATTTTTGTAAATTGTCTGAACTGGTTATAGAAATTGCAGGTCTCACAAAAACTTCAATAATCTCAGGCATGATGAAATGACAAATTCGAATATCAACTATGAATTATGATCAAAAATGAGAATCAACACAAATCTAGAACATGCAAGAATTAATCAAATCTGTCACATGCATTTCATCAAACAGTTAGAGTACATGAATTAATGAAATCTTCTTTGAAAACAAAAAATTTGAATACTAATCAACATGCAGCAGATATAATCACTTTGATCCAGAAACCAATCAAGAATTTCGAAAACATACCTGTGATCTCTGTTTAATTTCGAGAATTAATCAGCATAGAGAGAAAATCTTTGGATGACTTGATTGTAAGATATCGATTCAACATAAAGACAAATTCAAATTTCTTGAATCAATGATAGAAACGAATTCAAGAATTGTTAGGAATTCAAGAATTGTTAGCAGCAACGGAATCAATTGTCGAATTGATCAAGAAACTTCAAGAACGCGATCAAACACACTCTTGGACGAATTTGTTTGTTGATTGGCTCTGATACCAATTGATAGTACAAGATACACTCTTACAATCAAATATGAACATTCAAGATCGTATTCACAGCAACTGGTCATATGATTTATTAACAATCTGTGAATTACAAGATATTACAATGAATTTTTCTCTAAATGGATTCACCAAAGATTATATCAAAGATTAGTTAGCAAACTGTTGCTAACACTATATATACTGTAGAGAAAAGCTAAAGCTACAGTACATATGAGAAACAGACTAATAGAACAATTACACGTGTCCTAATTAGTAACTGAATATAACAGAGAATATCCCAAGATATGAATTCTGAACATACTTCTGAATAAGCGCTTTAGAACATTTGTGTTCATAGTCAGAAGTTCTGAGTCTCCTACTCAGAACTCTGAACCTTCTAGTCAGAATCCAACACTTAGAATCTTTTTGAGATTTCTCACTCAGAACTTCTGAGTCTTCTACTCAGAACTTCTGAGTCTTCTGAGTCTTCTTTAGTCTTCTTACTCAGAACTCGACACTTGTGTTTTTGACAAAACTCTAGACCTAACAGCCCGCAATTCAGGAAAGGGTTTGCTGGTAGTTATGGTGGTGGTAATGGAGGTAGGGCGGAGAAAGAAAGGTGGAGCGGGCTCGCACGAAGGCGAGGGCGTTCCACATGTCAGTAGAGGAGGCGATGAACACGTCGGATGTGGTGACAGGTACTTTCCTTATTGACTCGACTTTTGCTAAAGTGTTATTTGATTCGGGAGAAAATCGTTCTTTTGTGTCACCGAATTTTATTCGGAAATTGCAACTGAAGCCTAAGAAGTTAAACTTTGGGTTTGAGGTAGAAGTAGCGGATGATAGCCGAGTCTTTGTGAAGGAAGTCTATGAGGGGTGTAGCATTGATATAGATGGACATTTGTTCCCATTGCGTTTCTACCAGATGGGTATGGGGGGTTTGATGTGATAGTAGGTATGGATTGGTTGGCGGATAATGACGCTAACATTGTGTGTAATAAGAAGTTAATCCGTATCACTTTACCTGACAAGAAAGAAGCAGTAATTTATGGGGATCGACGGGATAGGAAGTCGTGTTTAATCTCTATGATGAAAGCTAGGCGATGTTTAGGGGTGGAGGATGTGTTTGTGATGAAAGAGTACCCGGAAGTGTTTCCGGATGACTTGACGAGTCTTCCCCCGACGTCAAGTAGAGTTTAAAATCGATTTAGTGCCTGGGGCAACACCAATTACGTGTGCGCCCTACCGCTTGGCACCGTAGGAAATGAAGGAAATGATGACGCAATTGTAGGAGTTGCTTGACAAAGGTTTCATGCGTCCGAACTCGTCGCCTTGGGGAGCGCCGGTACTCTTTGTTAAAAAGAAGGACATGTCTATGTGAATGTGTATAGACTACCGAGAACTCAACAAGGTGACAGTTAAGAACAAGTACCCCCTTCCGAGAATCGATGATCTCTTCGACCAATTGCAAGGTGCAAGCTATTTCTCGAAGATAAATTTGAGGTCGGGTTATCACTAGGTGAGAGAGGAAGATGTGCCTAAGATGGATTTTTGCACAAGGTATGGACACTACGAGTTTCTAGTCATGCCTTTCGGTCTGACAAACGCCCCGACAGCATTCATGAACTTAATGAATCGAATATGCAGTCCTCTGTTGGACAAGTGTGTACTTGTTTTCATTGACGATATTCTAGTTTACTCCTGATCTTGTAGTGACCACAAGGAGCACCTTCGGGTGGTATTCGAACTGTTGAAGCGCGAGAAGTTGTATGCTAAGTTTTCGATGTGTGAGTTCTTGTTGAGAGAAGTTAAGTTTTTAGGACATGTGGTGTCGGCGGACTGGGAAACGCCGAAGTCGCCATTGGAAGTGAGAAGTTTCCTTGGATTAGCAGGCTACTACCGAATACTTATTCAGGATTTTATGCGGATAGCCACGCCTTTGACCGTATTGATGGGAAAGAATGTTAAGTTCGATTGGACTGAGGCTCAGGAAGCCGCTTTCGGTAAGTTGAAAGAAAGTTTGAGTAGTGCTGCGATTTTGTCACTACCCAATGGATCCGAAGGATTCGTAATCTATAATGATGCATCCAAACTAGGGTTAGGATGTGTGCTTATTCAAAATGGATAGGTGATTGCTTACGCGTCTCATCAGCTGAAAGATTACGAACAGAATTACCCTACGTATGATATGGAATTGGCTGCAGTAGTGTTTGCTTTGATGATTTGGCGACACTACTTATATGGAGTTAAGTGTCAAATCTATACTGATCACAAGAGTCTTAGATATCTCTTTGATTAGAAGGAGTTAAACATGAGACAATGAAGATGGATGGAACTACTGAACGATTATGACTGTGAAATCCTTTATCACACAGGTAAAGCGAATGTGGTGGCCGACGCGTTAAGTCGAAAGAAGAGGGGGGAATCAACCAAAATGGTGGCTTTCAGGGTTGAGGCAACTTCCAATCTACTCGATGAGATTAAGAAGTTTCAAGAAGAGGCGGTGTTGAAAGAAAACCTAAAGGGCGAAAGAATAGTCGGGATCGAATCTTCACTTAGTGTCAACGATAGTGGATTGAGATGCTTAGGGAACCGGGTATGGGTTCCTAAGATAAGGGATTTACGAATAAGCATGTTGGAAGAAGCGTATAAGTCTCAGTATTTAGTGCATCCGAGAACGACTAAGATGTGTCGAGACTTGAGATAATTTTATTGGTGGCCAGGGATGAAGAAGGACATCACTCACTTTGTAGAACGATGCATGACTTGTCTGAGGGTCAAAGCAGAGCATCAACGGCCATACGGGGAACTCCAATCTTTGGATATACCAGTGTGGAAGTGGGATAACATCACCATGGATTTTGTCACGAAATTGCCAAAGACTCCGAAGGGTCTCGATGCAATATGGGTGATCGTGGATTGTCTCACCAAGTCAGCGCATTTCCTACCAATTAGAGAAGCAGATCCGTTGGAGAAGTTGAAAAGGTTATATATATATATATATATGAGATCGTGTCGAGACACGGACTGCCGCAATCTATAGTAACTGATCGTGATAGTCGGTTTACGTCATCGTTCTGGAGAAGTCTTCAGAGGGAGTTTGGGTCACAACTCAGGTTGAGCGTAACTTATCACCCACAGACTGATGGTCAGAGTGAGAGAACTATAAAGATGTTGGAGGATATGATCCGAGCATGCGTGATAGATTTCAAAGGCTCCTAGGAAGTGCATCGACCATTGATCGAATTCTCGTACAACAACAATTACCATGCAAGTATCCAGGTGGCACCAATCGAAGCGTTGTATAGACGTAAGTGTCGAACACCATTATACTGAAATGAAGTGGGAGAGAGACAACTGGATGCTCCGGAGATTGTACAATTGACCGCCGATAAGATCAATTTGATTCGTGAGAAAATAAGGGCGGATCAGTGCTTATCAAGTCACTTATCTTACCGAGTGAGCATGACAATGACTGAGAATCTTACCCTATAAGTAAAGGTGATGACTTTTTACTAAGAGACATTTACCAAAAAAAAATTAATTACAAAGAATTTACCCAGTATTCTGATAAGTTACGTAAAGATGAAAACCATATTAACTCAACATTGAAACAAAATTATAATGAAACAAAAAGTGTATTCGATGACTCACTTATGAATATAAAAACGAAAGAATCTCAGATTTATGACAAATCTGGTCCGATGGCTGTTCTAGTGTATTTATACTTGTATAAAAATTATGTTCCAAATTAACTTAAGCAGAACCTAAAAAAAAGAATCGGGCCGAACCAGGCTCACCCCGGGATCGGGCTTTCAAACATGCAAATCATTCTTCGTTATTTGGGACGGGACCAGTTACAAATTTGTTTTCTTTTTCTAAGACTAATTTGGTCTAATAACCGAGGTTATAAATTTGGAAAGAATAAGAAATTTTCCAGGAAAAAGATGGAATTCATGAACTTCGGGGGCTGAATTGTAAATTTAAGAAAGAGGGTATAAAACCCACAGAGATTTGCTCAAAACCCTATATCTGTTAAATCATTTGGGCGGCGTGCGACCTGGAAAAGGAGAGAAAAAGGCGAAGATCGACATTTGCGATTTTAGGAAAAATAGAGCTAATCGGAAGAGAGATTCTTCATCAAAAGGTAACCTTTAGCTCTATCCCTGAGGATTTGTTGATTAATAGAGTATGCTTTTGGGTTTTGAAGTTGTCTCTGATAATTGACTCTTCTTGAGGTTGGGAGTTCGAATCAAAAGGTTTAGTAATGATGAGAAAGAGTTTGAATGAAAATCGTTTAATTTATGAGTCTAGTAAACTCACCTACCAATTTTGTTAACCTAAAACCTTTTGGAAAATAGTTATTACCGGATGAATTTGTAGTGAGACTGCTCGGCAAATCCCTGTGCACCCGGAAGTTCGACAAGATTCGGTGAAGCTTCCGGAAGAGTTGTCCGATAAGGGGATTGTCCGGATGGGTGAAGTTTCCGGAAGAGTTGTTCGATAATGGGGTTGTCTAGATGGGGGAGTTTTCCGATAGAGGGTTCCGGACAGTGATGTCCAGATATAGTTATCCGGAAATAAGCAGTCCGGGTATATCCATCCGGAAACCAATGTGTCGGACTTTGTTAATCCGGGGTAAGTAGAGATGCAGTATAAGGTGTCGATTAGAGATAGCTGTAAGGGTTAACCGGGTGACTGATAATTATTGTTTCCATTAAAATCGTAGGTGTCCGATTTAAGGATCTGAAGCAAAAGTAAAGGGAATTAAGCAAGAACAGCAGCTGAGTTTTCCTAACTGAAAATGAGTTAATCTGTATGCTATTTTTTACGCATGAGATGTTATGAAACTGCAAGTTTGTTATGTCATAAGAAGGTTGAGTTTTTCGTATGCATACATTTGAATGTGGACATGATTCGGCTAAGTCTGGGGGTGTGTCCCGCCAGTGCTCATACCGGGGGGTGTGTCCCATTTATGTCATTGAGGGTGTGTTCCAGTATCGTAGTGTGAGTTTGACACGTTGTCACCGGGGTGCAGGACTTCAGTGTGCCATTTCATGTGTGGTCTCTTGTTGATGAAAGTTTATTGTTTCAATGCACCAAAACGTTTTGAATGTTTATAAACTGCTTTATATATTGTTATGTCGCGAATGTTGTTCTAAGGGGACCTCACTAGACCTTGTGGTCTAACCCTCATTTTTCAAAACGAAACCCATTTTCAGGAAAGCATTTAGTAGGAGGCTCGGGCAAGGGCAAGGAGAAGGTCTAAGCTTGAGGCGAGGAATAGATGATAGTTTCATTACTTTACTTTTAATTCTTGTCCTTGTTTAGAAATTTCTCAGTTGTGTATAGGCTGTTTCCGCAAACTTTGTGATGTACTGGTTGATTGCAGATGTATTTTGGGGCCGTTTTGGCTACTATATTCTATGATTGAAAGTTTACGCTTAATTTAGATATGGGTGGTTACATTTGGGCCCGACATGGGACCGGTTTTTGATCATCTCTTGCGAGGTAATATGTATGCATATTTTTCTATGTTTCACAAGACAAAAGGAGTATTTCCAAGAAAAACTAGCGTGTGTGAAACGATTTTGAGGGCGTTTACCACACTCCAACCAGTTAAGTGTTTACGGGTCACTTACCTTAACGGATGAACATGACAAGGACCGATAAAATTTTACCTGATAAGTAAAAATGGTAGGTGGCTACTAAAAGACGTTTATCAGTAACATTTTTTAATGACCAACAATTTTACCCTATAAAATTAGCGAAAATAATAAGTCTTACCCAATCAGTATTTCTAAAAGGCCGTTTAATCTTAGTTGAATCATTTACCAACGATAAGGCCTTCCGTACCCCAGGGTTCAAACCTTTTGAACCCTCAGTGCCACATCAGCTCCACATCAGTTTTCCACTTTGAACCCTCTTCAACCTTTTGAACCCTCTAATCCCGTACCCCAACCTTTTGAACCTTTTGAACCCTCATGCCACATCATCTAATTTTTTAATAAAAAATCATAACATTCATAAAAATAAAAATAAAATTACAAAATAAAATTAAAAATTACAAAATAAAAATAAAATTACAAAATAAAAATAAAATTACAAAATAAAATTAAAAATTACAAAATAAAATTAAAAATTACAAAATATTAAAAATCTACTCGTCGTCGTTGTTGGGTAGTCGGATATGCCAAATATGTTCGACCAAATCCGACCGAAGGTTATTATGAGTCTCTCGGTTTTTGACTTCTCGAACATTTGTTGCGCGTTGTGCCTCAGTGATTTGTGTTTCATCCGCTACCACGGCGTTTCCATCGGCACAAATGGCATGACCTTCGTCTTCGAGTATCATATTGTGTAATATGAGACAAGCGTACATAATATTCGCCAATTTATTCTTATGCCATCCGCGTGTCGGGTACTTAAGTATATGCCAACGTTGTTTAAGCACGCCAAAAGCTCGTTCAACATCTTTACGTGCCGATTCTTGTGCGGCCTTGAACTTTATTCGTTTAGCATCATTTGGGCACGTAAACGCTTTTACAAAAGTTGCCCATTCCGGGTATATCCCATCCGTTAGATAATATCCGTTCTTGTAGGTGACTCCATTAACCTCAAAAGGGCACTCGGGTGCTTTTCCGTCGTAGACATCGTTGAGGATGGGCGATTGATTGAGAACATTGATGTCGTTGTTGGAACCGGCAACACCAAAGAATGCGTGCCAGAACCATAGATCTTGGGAGGCCACCGCTTCTAGCATGATTGTCGGATGTTCGCCAAAGTAGTCCTGCAAAAGCCGGTCGTTAGCATCTACCCGACCTCTTTCTATGTTCCCGGACCTCGGTCTTCTTGACGATGAGGCTACAGCTTGTTGCAACAAATCTGCATAACGATTTAATAGTTGACCGAATTCCTCGTCGGTGTCAATGGATGATGAAGAACCGGACGATGAAACGGGTGGCGAATCCATAAAGTTTATATCGGATTGAAAGAAATGAAAGAAAATATTTAAGGATTGAGATGAGTGTTTAAATTTTGGTGTGAAAAATGAATGAGATTTGAGGATGATTTATAGGGTTTAAATTGGAAAATAAAAAATTGATAAAAAAAAAATATGGCCGTTTGAATTATAGCCGTTTGAATTAAAAAATTATAAAAAAAAAAAAATAAACTCGTCGGGTATGCGGGCTGGGGAACCCGAGCCCCTTACCCGCCACCCGTACCCGCGTGAACCCGCCGAAGTCGTACCCAGAGCCCGCCAACCCGCCCTCCGAACCCGGGCCCGAAGCCGCTGGGCTACGGATGGCCTAATTTCATTAAAGTGGTAAGAAAATAATAAAATCTTTGTGATCACAACAATACTTAAAATAATGTTTTTGTTTATCTATTTTATATATATGTTCATTGACTTGTTATAAATATAATAATAACAACAATAATTAATATTATTATTATTATTATAATTTGACACCAAACGGTAGAAAATATATATAAAAAATAGTATTGAATTGTTAAAAGTAGATATTGTGGACGTGATTCAACACCGGTAATGTTGTCGTTGAAAATCAAAAGTAGATGATTTCTTCGACAGTTACGTTTTCCAAATATGCATACAATAATTGCAACGTTGTCTCTTGTGAACCACACCGACACCTTCTGTTTCAAGCAAAACTCCATTTTCATTATTAAATGCATCCTTACCCTTCGTATTACTTTCTTTCGCCTTAAAATAAACATCTATATTTTAATCTATGTTTATTTGAAAATAAATGTTTGATCATAAAAATAATTAATTAAATTCTCAAATATACCGTAATTAATGAATAAATATTTAAGATTTTTACAACGTAAGTTTGTCATTTAACTAACAAAAAAATAAAAAAATTTAATAATATACCTTGTATCTATATCGATCACTAGTTTAATATATAGCATAAATTTGACTTAATTCTGACATAAATATACAATGGTGCATCTAGTAATCCACTTATCTTTAAATTCTGACTCAAACAAGTTTGATTTTTTATTAATAGTAAAAATGTCATTTAGTTAACTAAAAGTGTAATAATTATGCACTTATTATACTTTCATTGTCCCAAAATAAATGTACCTATTTTCATTTTACTTTGTTCTAGATTAATTGACTAATTAAGTTCGTTTCTACCTTTAATTATGATATGGAGAAAATTTATCATTCTTAAGGGTAATTTTTACATAAATTAATGAGTGAATTACATTGGTGTTCTCCGTGGTTTGTCCAAATTTTGAATTTAGTCCCTAAAGTAAATTATGTTCGGTCATTTTAATTAGCTTTCACTCATGTCCTTCTATCTTAACGCCTTCTGTTAACAGCGGGTATCATCCAGCCCCTTGTTTAAATCAAGAGGTAAATCAACCATTTAAACAAACAAAATGTTTTCCCTAATTTGAAACAAATCAACGTGATCTTCAATATAACTTTCTTCTCCAAAGAAGATCACGACTTCTCCTCCAAACAAGATCACAACTTCGTACCTTAATTGCACCTCTCATCCCTCCAAAACAATTTTACCTCTCGTCCCTCCATAGCGAACGACAGATTACACACATGGGTTGAGCTCAATAACAACTAACTCACATACCATAGGATGAATGACACTTCGGTATTTTTATCACAGTTATTATAGCTCAAACTCCAAGTCCTTGAATTTTTATTTGTGGATTCTGAAAAGGCTCCCTAATAACCACATAGAATCACACCACATGAAATGTACACAACTATTTCATCAGTTATACAAAGTGTAGCCAGACATTAAGGCAACAATGGATCATTTGGATATATCCTCTAAGAGGAATGAGAACAATAATCCTTTTCTTCAAGATGATAAAGATAATAGGAATGAAAAACATCTCTTTAGGATACCATTCATGATCGGCAGAGGCACAACAGGTTATTGTGAAAAAAGAGAACATGATAAAGTGAGACCTATTGAGCTGCAATCCCTACTCTTGGGAAAGGCATGATCCATGTAAGCATCCACGGATTGTATGAGATTCTTCAACGTATAATGCATTATCTTCATGTTTTTACAAGAGCAAACTAATACAACTCTTATATGGTAGGAAAGGCCATTACATGGCAATAATTCTATGACGACCTGAATGCCAGATTTTCTATGGTGGCTGGATTTAGGGTTCTGTTCTTTTTTAGTAAATTCGTTTATGCTCTTCACCTTTGCAAGAGATGTAAATGAGTCTGATTTTCCATGATAAAACTTCGATAACCCTCTCCTGCAATCATTTTATCAGATACCCATTTTAGTATCCATATTCTTGATAAACAAGGTACTTTCATATAAGAACAATTGAATGCTTAGTACATATCTCTACTCAATTCGTTTCTTCATCCATCTAATATTGACATATGAAGTACCCCTGTATAAATGTGTTGACTCTAAAATTTTGCGTGAGATTTTCCATCCTAAAGTTAATACATGAAAATGGATAAAAATAGTGTGGATGAGCTAGAATCCAAAGGGGATTGAATATGTCTTTGAATGGAAATGGTCATCACCAAAAGTCAACTTATATGGTAAAAATGGAGGTTATGAAACAATTTCAGTAAATCGACTGCCAGAACATGCACCACAACCAGAGCACAAGCTTCCATATTTGAAAGAACATTCTTAAAACCTTAAGAAGCAGCAATAAACGGTGTGTGTTTTAACAGCAGCAATATACGGACGAGTGGTGATAAGCTACAACATCAGACAGACCGTTATTAATACCTTAAGAAGAACCAAACTTTCAAGTTCCACCCATGGTGATAATCTACTGTTTGTGTCATTCGGTTAGGAGGGATGAAAGGGACGAGAGGTGCAATTCTGTTGGAGGGAAGATCGGTGCAATTGTTTGGAGGAGAAGTCGCGATCTTGAAGATCTCGTTGAATTGCTTTAAAATAGGGAAGGGAGTTTGTTTTAATTAAAAGACTGATTTACCCCTTGATTTAAACAAGGGGTTGAATGATATAACAATTAGCAAATAGTGTTAACAAAGAAAGGTCATGACTGAAAGCTAATTAAAAAGTTAGGGACCACCACCGTAGATAGTTTACTTTAGGACCAAATCCAAAATTTGGGCAAACTAGAGGACCACTAGTGTAATTCACTCTAAGTTTATAAAAAAAACTCTCATAACTACACATTCATTAAACCGTGTCTTTTTCTGTTATAGATGTTTAGCTTCTGATAAAGAGAGTAGGCATGTTAAATACTCAACCAATTTAATACACTAATTCCACATTCTTTACATATGTGTCTACATTTTTATTTATTTTCGAAGTGTCTACTTTTCATTTAGCCATGTTTATAACACCAAAATTTTGCCACGCTACAAAATAAAATATTATTACCTATAAAAATCAACTAGGAAAATATCTGTAGTTTTTGTAGAATCCGATGTTTTCAAGAAAATAAATAAATCATGGCCTTAAATAGCCTGTCGCTGATTTGAATTTGAGAAAAATGGATAATCTAACAAGTTATATCCTTATAAAAAATTAAGCTGTTAAATTGAAGTTTGGCAAAGTAAGGTCATATCTATCAGTCATTTTATAGGTTCCATGAGGTGGGGGTGGAACAGGCATGTTCCATTTTGTTTCACTCTATTCCTGTCTGTTCCACATAAAAACCTGCCAAACATGGGACAATGATTTATATTCTGTTATGTTCTGTCATGTTTAGTGTACCAAACGCACCCTCTATTTCTCTCATTTATGCTCTTTTCTTTTAAACTATTTATTACATTTAATATTTTGAGAATGTTCTTGTAATACGTTTACATTATTCATTTAGTTTTATTTTAAATGAATTTGTTTAAGGTTTGTTAATTTAGGTATAATATGAAGTATGTTGCCTCTTGCCAAAAGTCTCAAAAAAGATAAAAATAAATAAATAGTCCATCATTACTTAAGTCCCTACAAACCTTTAGGGCTATTTTAGCAAGAAACTTTGTAAGAGAACTTTTGGGAAGAGAGGAAGAGGTGGAAGGGATGAAAGGGATGACAAAAGAGGAGGATATCAGAGGCCAGCTCACTATCAGGGACAGAGGCCAATGCAATACCTAGATCAGAGGCCTTTGCAATTTCAGGATCAGAGACCAGCACAATATTACCCTAAGTTTGTTCAATAGGAAGCCCCTCTGAATCAAGAGGCTGCATCAGTCCCTCAAAATCAGAATAATGGGATATGTTTTAGATGTGGCAACCAGGCCACTTCTCTGCAAACTGTAACGTCGCTTGATCAAGGACCAGGACTACTGTAAGAACAAATACGAGTACAACTTCAAAGAGAGAAACTTGGTTGCAGAGATAGAGAACTGGAGTTTGGGGTGGGAGTGTACCAGAATCAAGGTTCCTCTCCTAGAGAACTCCGAAAAGAAGATATTCGTGCATCGAATAAGAGAGATGGATATTGCAAAGCTGTATGAAACATAGAATTGTGGCAATAAAGCATATGATGAACTCAAAGGACCAGGCCATCAGATTCTTCAAGATAAAACATATAATTGTGGCAATAAAGCAGATTATCTCCAAAAGGCTAGTAAGAGTTTGGTATCCCGAATTCACTATAACAAGGCAAGACATCAAGAACCTGGAAGACTTTGATGGCATTGTGATTGAGCTGAAATGAAGAACCATGAGACCGATAGAAGTCACATCTAGTGTAAATGTCGTTAAGCGGTTTATGAAGAATTTGGTTAAGTTCTCTGTTGGTCCCAAATGGGTTATACAAGTTTGTAGAAGGGGGGGTTGAATACAAACACACGATTTTTATCTTTCTAAATTGTTTATTGATATGTATCAAACAATTTACAGTTTGTTGCGGAACAAGATTAAGAAATAAACCTAATCTAAACAAACTATGAGAATCACTAAGATTACTTGCACTAGAAATAAGAGAGAAGAAAATAAGAATACTTAAGACAAATATTCTAACACACAGATTCAGCAAGATAAGGAATGGCCGAAGTTGTTCAAGAAATGAACTAGGGTTTTCTTTATATACTGCATGCATTTAATGCACAACAGTACAACTTTACACGTGGCAGCCTCTTGTTGGTTGCATGGTTTGACTTCAGTAGACAACCTAGTGGCCGCATGATGAACAGTGTAGAATCAGAGTTGGTTGTACGATTCTGGACAAAAGGGATGTCCGTTCTGACAGATCGTACAACAGGCGTGCAAGGGGGTAAGACAAAAGTTTCTAGTAGAGGATGCTTCATGATCAGCGTTCACTGAATGATTCTTTATCAGCGAATGATAAAGTTCAGCGTTCGTTGAAGTCTTCTACTTGAAACTTCACGTTGAGTGGGCAGGTCTTTGCTTCACTGATATCCGCATCAGTTCATTAGTAGACTTTTCGCTGGTTCTTTGGCTTGATCTTCGACTTCAGCGTAGAACATGGTTGACGTGAAACTTGTCTTCAGGGATCATAAGTAAACAACATAAGTTATCAGCGATCATCAGTAAGGCTGAACAGGCTCAGGGCTCACTGATGAACAGTATTCGCTGAATGTATAATTTAAAGAGCATGAGTTCCTATCAGCGATACTAAACAGACTTAGTATTTATCAGCGATAGTGAAACTCTAATACATATTGTCTACTTACAATTTTCACTAAGTGTTTCTCATGGTCGTTATCAAATCACTGAGGGTTTGGATCAACAATCTCCCCCCTATTTGATTATGATATAGCAATAATAGAAAATTGCTAAGTAAGAAAACATAAGGTTAAAAAGGACTCATAAAATATTTGTCCCGTTTACTGTTTTCGGGGATCTTTTTAAGTACTGATAGAGTAAAGTACATTCACTGAAATTTTTCATTAAACTTCGTATCAGTTACAAAGAGAAGTGCAAAAATTATAAGTACAGCGAATAATAATTACAAGTACAAAAGTTACAGTTGATAAAATGAAGAAGAATTTACAAAAGGAATTCTATCAACTATTCAGGTTCATCCTTGACAAGAAGTTCATCAAGGGTATTTGTGGTAGGGATCATCCAATCATGGACTTTTTCTCCAAGTTCCCTTCTTTGTTGTGCTTCTTTGTAGATCAGGGGCTTCATGAAGTGTCCTTGTAGTTCATCTCTGAATCCGCACCAATAGATGAGATCCTTGAGTTGTTCGATAGGGGCAATGCATAGCTCAGAGATGCGTTGAAAGCATTTTCGTCCAGTGCAGTCAGTAAAGAAATTACCATAAGGATCACTTATGACTTTTCCAGGGATAAAGCGTTCTCCAGGATGCAGGGAGACATCGAGTACTGAGAGATCAGGGTCAGTACCAAGGACTTCTTCTCGTGAAAAGCACATGCCGGATTCATTTCTGATAGGAGGACCTGAAGCTGAAGGTGTTTTCTTTTTCTTTGCAGCATGCCTTCTATTTTGAACTGGAGGAGGAGGGATATCAATGGCTGAAGTTACCAAGTCGATTTTCTTGCCAAGAGCTTTCTCGACAAAGTGTTTGTACTTAGAACGTGAACGCTGAATGGCTATCCGCATCTTCAACCATTCTGAGAAACCAAGCTGATCAAGCCACGAGGTATAGATGATTGCCTTGTGAACATTTTCCCTGATGATCTGAATATCAATAACAGGAACGTCACTTTATGTCTTTCCCCGGATGTTGACCGTTTTGATCCTGGAGCCGTGATGTCAAAAGTGAAGTTTTTCTTTGCTCCATGTCACTGTGGAATTAGAGACCTTGGCTTTCTTCTCGATGATCTTTTTGGCGTCCTTCCACAATTGTCGCTGAACAGAGATAGGAGTTTTCTTCAGTTCAAGATCCTTCACCGAACGCTGAACGAGTTCTAGAGCATATTATCTATCTTTTTCTTCAGCTCTCTTTCGTTCGGCAAAGATTTGTTCAACTTTGAGAGCTTCAGTGATTTCCTTGTTTGAGAATTGCCTTAGGTGAGGAGGAACAAAGCGCCGAGCTTCAAGCTTCTGAATAATAGCTGCTATCTTTTTCATTTCTTCTTCACTTGGTTTTTGAGGAACCAAGGAAGGTCTTCTATCGTG
Source organism: Saussurea involucrata (assembly GCA_033807775.1). Classification (NCBI taxonomy): domain Eukaryota; kingdom Viridiplantae; phylum Streptophyta; class Magnoliopsida; order Asterales; family Asteraceae; genus Saussurea; species Saussurea involucrata. Next base: position 47,259,125 of record CM066317.1, on the reverse strand, counting down.
TGTGAGAAGCTCTTCTTCTTCTTCTTCAAAAAGGTCATTGTTCTCAGCGAAGTCTAAGACCGGGATTATTTGTAATTCATCAGCACTCGTGGTTGGGATTATTGGAGTTGTAGCAGGAGCTTCAGCTTGACCCTCAAGCAGGGGAGAGGACTAGCTGAAACAAAACGATCACATAGGTAAGATCATTTGGGAGAGGAGATAGACAAAAAATGAGGTTTAAGTGTATAGAGGCTTTATGGAGAGTAAAACTGAGGTTGAGAAGAGATAGAGGAGGGATGCAGTGTAAGGGAAGAATAAATTAGTTACCTGACAAAGTGGCTTGCTGAAGAGAATAGCCAAGTTACCTTTATCTGCAAGGCCTTTGTTTTTGCCTTTGTCAGCTTCAGTAGCTGCAGGTTTGGTTCTGGTCCCCTTCCCGGATACTTTGATGATTACCCCTTTTAGAGCAGGGGTCTTCTTAGTCTTGGACTGGAAGGAAAAGTCGAGATCATTATCATCATCGTCATCATCATCATCTTCGGGTGATGATGAGGGTTTGTCATCTTGAAGATCCAGATCTTCTTCGTCTTCTTATCCTTCTTTAGCTTCTTCTTCAGACTCAACATGCCATGGAGAATCAACATGTTCTTCGACATTCTCCCCCTCAGAATTTGCAGGGTCAGAGAATCCGGTTCCCTCAGGGTTTTCAACTCCCTGAGGTTTAGCAGTAGCAATTTCCTCCCCCTCAGAGTTATGGGGAAGGTCTTCTAGTGTCTTTTCCCCCTCTTCCACATGACGGATGGGGGAGGTAGTAGTTTCAGCAGCAGCTTCCTCAAGGTCCCTGTCTTCGTGGCCAGGGATCCCAAGAGTGGTTTCCACCACTGCCATTCTGTCTTCCAGGCCAGAAATAGCAGGGGTACTATTGATTATGAAGTCCACTGCCATCTCCACTTTCTCCCGGTTATTCTGAGAGAAGAAGGATGGAGGGACAGTGGGAGCGTTGAGGCAGTCCAAGAGCTGTTGAATCAGATCATTTGAGGAGTCAACCTTTTTACCTAGAGCGCTCATCTCGTTCTTCAGCTAAACGACCTCTCCTTTAAGTTTGCCCACCACTGTCTTCAGTGTTGTGACTTCGCTGGATAGTGTGGTGAAGTTGTTAGAGAGTTCACTGCTGGTGGCGTTCAAGGTGTTGATGGAGGTGGAGTTGTCGGCGAGAGCTGTAGCAACATTTGAGAGGCCACCTTCCAGCTTTTGCAAGTCAACGCTGGAGGCCTTCTCTTTCACCTTAGTGGTGAGTTTCTTTTAAGCGTCCCCAGCGTTTGTAACCGCTAAGGAGTTAGTGGAGAGAGTGGTGGTGAGAGATTCCACCTTTATTGACAAATCCGTGAGGGACATGTTAATCGTCCCTAAATTAGGACGAAGAAAGGAAAGCTCAGAAGTTGGGGGTTCTGAGAGAGGAGTATTTAGTATACTTGGGGGCGGGTTGGAGAAGGTGTTGAAGTCACGGTGACCCGTAAAATTCTTCATGTCATCTTCCATAATTGGTTGATGCTGAGAGCCACCAGGTCCTTGATTGTGATCTATCAGCCGCTGTAGATCATCAGCTGTTGTGTCACTCAGGTGAATGGTGCCTGAGCTTGAGAATGGGGGAATTATGAAGTTGGGGTAACCAAAGAAGATGAGGGAGGAACAAGAATTGAGAAAAGGAATTAGGTGGTAGATTCAGCGTTGGATCCGCTGAAGAATACTTCAGCAGCACTTAGAGGTTCTAAAGAATGGCGGTCCTGATCCATGGTAACTTCAGTGTCTTGAGGCACTGAAGTGGGAATGGAGGGGGTTGGTTCAGCGGATGTGGCGGAGTGTTCCACGAAACTGTCCATCGTCTTCTGTAGAGATACAGACGCGGAGTCTTCAGCCTGGGAAGGCTTGGGGGGTTGCTCCTTAGAATTCTTCTTGATCTTATGGATGCCAAGTGGGGTGTCTGATGGTTTTCTCTTTCGAGATGGAGTGGATGGTGCGTCTTATGTACCAGCGGTTGGGATGACCGCTGCCAAGGAGGTAGCCGTAGAAGTAGAAGAAGTGGGAGGGCAAAGAAGAGGTAAGACAGTAGAAAGACGTACCTCGTTTGGGATTGGTTTGAAGTCTAGTACTTTAGGGCCGACCTGGGACAACCTCAAGTCTCCCTCTTTAGAGTACTTATCCCCAAGTGCTTGCTTGAAGAGAGCACTGAGGAAGCGAGGATTGGGGACATTCGCTGATCGCTTTGCTCTTCGACCCTCTCCATCATGTCTTCAAAGATGATCTTCGCTGGGGTTTTGAGGCCTGATCAGTTGACTCGACTTTTGCTGTCATGCAGCTGATGAGATGTGCGAAGATGAAGTTCATCTCGCTTGGCATTTTGCTTTTCAGCACCGTTGTGATCGTCTTCTTAGGGAGGTCATCCCTCCCTGTGTTCCACTTGTATTTCATTGCATCCAGAAAGGCAATGATTTCAGCTGTGCCTTCCTTGGTTTTGACATCAGGTAAGGAAACAAAGCGTCTTTCTTTACATCTTCCAGGAAGATTGAGAGCAGACCTGATCGCCCCAGGATGTATCTTTGCTTCCCCAAACTCGGTTTCAAAGAGGATTACATCCACCATTTTTTCAGGGTTCTTGGAGGACGCAACCTGAGATCTTTGAGATCTTCTGGCAGTGTACCAGAATTAGGCAAGGAGTTTCTTGTGGGCTGGGGGTTTGATGGTCAGGGTTGTCGCCAGAGGACAACTCTTGAGGAAGTTAACAGCGTCATCTAGATGAGTGACCTGTTTCTTTGGAGGAAAGTTGAATAGGGCGTAGGGGTTGTTTCCATGAAATGTGATTTGTTCCATTGAGAAGCTCACGTTGGGAGCTTTGGTAATTTCAGTCTTGTCAGAAGAGGTAGGGGAATCAGCGTTTGATGCCATTTCTGTTTAGAACACAAAGATGAAGAAGATAAAGAACATTTCTTAAAATGGAAAAGTTTCCAAAATAAGGATTTTTAGGGTTTTCTAGTTTTGAAAAATAAGTACAAAACTAGTAGAAATTCTTGTTATCCAGTTTCCTTTTATGGAAAGGATTTTGGAAAAACATATGAAAGTATCAAGTTTAAGATTTTGAATATAAACTCGAAGAACAATCTGCAAGCAGATTGTGGGCATAAAACCATGAAGACAAATTATTTTATCTTGAGAAAATCTTTTGTTTGATCTTTTAATAGAAATAATAAGATCAAAAACAAGTTTATTAGATGGAAAATAAAAGAAATATTAACCTGTTGTGATGAAGAAGATGAAGATTAACAAGTTCTTCAGAAAATAATCCAAATGCAATAGTGAGTTCGTGCTTTAGAGAGTAAGTTCGCGTAAAAGGTAAAAATATAAACTCAAAGGGTTTATATAGTGAGAGTATAGAGAGAAAAACTAAGAGCGGGAAAAGTTTTTCATGATGACACGGACACGTCCCTTGAATCTTATTGGACAATGAAACAAAACAGGCGAACGTGTCAGACAAAAAGGCGTGCCATGGATTATCCATTGTGATGACGTCACGAACGTCCTTTCATATTTTAAGGTGTCTCTAAGAAATTTGAAAAGCTCAGGGACATTTTAAAAATAAGAAGCACTGATTAGAAATATCAATGAGATTTAAGAATTTCAAAAGTATCACTGAAAAGAAGAGATTTTGCATTCTGAGGCGAACGTCGGCGATTAAGAGAGAGAGAGAACATACCTTGATATCAGCGAATCAATTTGTTCAGAGATAGGGTGATTAATAGGGATGTATCAGTTCATATTATCACTGATCTAATGTGAACCACTGAAGATTTTACTCTTCTAGGTTCAACATTCCAAGCTCGCTGATGAGAAAGTTGAATCTTGTCTCATCAAGAGGTTTGGTGAACAGATCAACTAACTGAAAGTCAGTTGGGATAAAATGAAGTTCTATATCACCATTCATCACATGATCTCTGATAAAATGATACCTGATCTCGATGTGTTTGGTCTTTGACTGTAGCACTGGATTGTTTGCTATGGCGATCGCACTAGTGCTGTCACAATAGATTGGAATTTTGGAGAGATGTAGGTCATAGTCAAGTAGTTGATTTCTCAACCACAAGACCTGAGAACAACATCTTACAGCGGCTACGTACTCAGCTTCAGCGGTTGATGTGGACATTGAGTTTTGCTTTTTACTTGTCCAACTCACCAGCTTTCCACCCAGGAGCTGACAGCCTCCTGTGGTGCTTTTCCTATCCAATTTGCATCTTGCAAAATCACTATCTGAATAGGCGATTAGATCAAACCCTAAGTCTTTGGGATACCAAAGACCTAGGTTGGGAGTACCCTTAAGGTATCAAAAAATACGCTTTACAGCGATCAAATGAGATTACTTAGGTTCAGATTGATATCGTGCACGTAAACAAGTTGCATACATAATATCAGGACGACTAGCTGTAAGATACAGAAGAGAGCGGATCATCCCATGGTACGTTGTGACATTAACAGACTTCCTTGAAGGATCTTTGATAAGTGTCAGCGGCGGTGCTATTGGGGTTTTCATAGCTGAGCTTTGAGTTAAATCAAACTTTTTCAGCATATCTTTTACATATTTACCTTGGTGAATGAAAGTTCCTTTTTCATTTTGCTTGATTTGAAGACCAAGGAAATATGTCAATTCACCCATCATACTCATTTTATATTCAACTTTCATTCTTTCAGCAAAACGAGTACATAAGTCAGGGTTAGTAGAACCAAATATAATATCATCGACATATATTTGAACAAGAATTATATGACCTTTTACTTTCCTGAAAAATAGAGTTTTATCAATTTTACCACGCTCAAATTTTTCAATACGGAGATAAGTAGAGAGAGTGTCATACCATGCACGAGGAGCTTGCTTTAATCCATATAGTGTCTTATCCAGTTTATATACATAACCTGGATGCTTAGGATCAGTGAATCCTGGAGGTTGTTCAACATAGACTTCTTCACTCAGCCTTCTGTTGAGGAATGTTGATTTCACAACCATTTGATAAACCTTGAAGTCTTTGTGAACAGCGTATGCCAAGAATAGACGAATAGCTTCAAGTCTTGCCACTGGGGCAAATGTCTCATCGTAGTCTATGCCTTCCTCTTGTCTGTATCCCTGAGCAACAATACGAGCCTTGTTGCGGGTTATAGTTCCATGTTCATCTAACTTGTTTCGATATACCCATTTAGTGCCTATCACTAACTTGTCAGATGGTCTTGGAACGAGATTCCAAACTTTGTTTCTTTCAAATTCTGTCAGCTCTTCTTGCATAACGCTGACCCAATTTGGATCTCTGAGGGCATCATCTGTTTTCTTTGGTTCAATCAGAGAAATAAAGTTAACAAATAAACAAATGTTACCTGAACTTCGTCGAGTCTGAACACCGGCGTTTGGATTACCAAGAATCTGATCAATGGGGTGATTTATAGTCCATCGTTGAGCCGGAGCATGATTCACTTACTCAATTTGAACTTCTGGAGGAGCTGAAAAAAAGGCTTCAGCAATTTCTGGTATTTCAGGTAGAAGAGGTAGAGGTTCAGTCATCATTTCATTCACTGATTGTGTAACGTCCCAAAAATTACAAGGAAATTTAAAATTTTTAAAACATACATTTCATTAAAACAACCATGATTTAATAATTCACGTCTTAAATAAAATTAACGTCGTTACTTCAAACCATCAACAAGGTTTATGCAGCGGAAAATTTCATAACTAAATTCAAGGGTTCAAAAGTGAAATTTTAATAATATTTGACACTCCGCGCTCCATGTGTGTACTGTCACGCCCGACTGCCGCCCGCACATGAAATAACAACACATTGGGAAAGGGTAAGCTAAACGCTTAGTGAATTCAATCACGCACGTAGGTAGCAACCCCACGCATATCGCCCCTACTCGCAAGTAGGCAACATCACCATCATCACGGATATCAAACCACATAATGATTATTATATAAGCACGAACCTCGGTCCCACCGAGTACACAAAATACATTAATACAAGCTCAGTCCCACCGAGCCCTCGGTCCCACCGAGCCCTCGGTCCCACCGAGTAATTAATACAAGCTCAGTCCCACCGAGCCCTCGGTCCCACCGAGTAAAAATTGTTGTACTAGCTTAGTCCCACCAAGCCCTCGGTCCCACAGAGCCCCTCAGTCCCACCGAGGTGTACACATGCAAATATATATTCCACATACGAATCTAATAAATCACAACCAGTTATCACATCCCATCTAGTTCACGTAAGCACATAAATACACGTAATCACACGTAACACAAAATAACGACATACATGAAATTCCTAACTACGCGGTGAGAGAACTCACCTCAAGGCTAAGCAACGTGCTCACGAAACGCAACACCAACACGGAAATCTTCTTCACTTTCTCCCACCTAAATACGTATAAAAAGTCAACGGAAAGTCCCGACCCATAACACGTTTACTAGCTTTCAAACGACTAAATATTCCAGCTTTTTCTTAAAAGTTACGGGTCTGTTCGGGACCTGTTTTACCCCCTTAAAACTGATAAATACAGAAATTAAAATTCATAAATACGAAGTTCTCAGTCTTACGATTTCAGGGACGTATCGCACGCGTCCTAACGACTTTTCTATAATTTACTATAGATTTTACAAAAATGTTTCGCAGAACAGCGAACACCCGGACCTTTCAGTACAGCATGGCAACTTCGCCCTTTCTATGGTCCGAATTGATCTTTCCACAAAACAGAGGAAACTTAATAGACTCCGAAACGAAACTTTTGGCACCAGTCCCATCCCAAACCGACATTCCAAGCAAGAGTTATGCGTAAAACAAAACAGGGACAGAAAGCTGGAAGTTTTTCGGACCAGCTGTATAAACAGCCCCGTACGGCCCGGCTACAGGCCTAAAAGGACTTTCGGCAAAACACGAAAAACTTTCCTGACTCGATTAGGGAACTTCGGCCACCAATTTCATAACAATCCGAGCTACGAGTAAAAAGTTACGGCCATAACAAAACAGTGGCAGAAAATCGACATTCACATAAAATGACAAAATACCAATCTTGCGACCACTTTTTCACCTAGCTAGAGGATGAACCAGTTTTCCGCTAAAACACGGAAAACGTGGTCGACCCCGTACTGGAATCGTGGGTACCAATTTTGGCTCAATCGGAGTTACGAGCAGAAAGTTATGACCGTCGCAAAAACAGTGACTGCACGATTATTCACATGAAATGACGATTATAAAGAAAACGACGGTTTTAACGAATCGACTTAATCGATTAAGTCACGACTTACAGGGCTCTATGGGCATTAACGGAACACAGCCACGCACCACCCACTGCCACCTCCGGCAGTGGTGGTCGCCGGTGGCGGCCGGCGGCGGTCCTTCGACAAAATAACTAAAACGAGGCGCAAACCACCGCGAACTCCCTACTCTCTCGATCACCTTACCGCATGCACATAACTTAGTCACACCACCACCACCACCCGACACCCAGCCACCACAGTGGCGGCGCACGGCGGCGGCGGCGCGCGGCGGTGGTTGCCTCGCCGGAAAAACGAACAAAAACAAGATGAAGCGAGGGAATGACTTACCTTGCGATATTGCTCCTTTCCCTCGACTTCTCCGGCGATTGGTGGCGGCGGCAGCGACCTCCGGCGACTGGAACAACCCTCCGGCGACTCCCCTCTCTCTCTTCTTCTCCGGCCCTCTCTATCTCACGGACTCTCTCTCTCACTATCTAACTCTCTCGGCTCTCACACTCACGATTCCTTCTCGGCACATGGAAACGTGAAATGAAACAAACCAAGAAAAAAAAATAAAGTTTGATGGTGGTGCATGGAAACCGACGTGAAGAGGAACCGTTACATATGCACAAAATATCCATTGCCCACCTTTGGCCCCTAAACTCAATCACTTTGACACTTATGGCCCCTGAATTTCCATAATATTGTAAAAAGGGAGTAAGGTTTGCCATACCTAACATTCGAGGTCCCCTATGACTACTTTCGCTAACAAGACTCGCTTAAAAAAATAAAATAAAATAAAATAAAATAAATACATTAGGAATTTTAAAACCATATCGGGACACGGGCTTTACAACTCTCCCCCGCTTGAATTAGACTTCGTCCCCGAAGTCTACACCCGCAAACAGCTCCGGATAATTCTCTCGCATCCCCACTTCAGGTTCCCAAGTCCACTCGGAACCCTTTCGGTGTCTCCATTGAACCTCCACCAAACCAACAACCTTGTTCCACGAGGTTCTTCTGTCGATTATGTGCTGTAACCAAACGATCCCGAACCATCTGAATTGTCTCGGTCGTCTTTAGCACGATGTCAGTACTCCCTAACATCCGATGCCCAACCTCGCCCCGACAAACGGGCGTCCTACATTTCCTACCGTACAACAACTCATATGGCGGCATGCCAATACTAGAGTGGTAGCTGTTGTTGTAGGAAAATTCCGCCAAGGGTAAGTACTGATCCCAACTACTTCCAAAATCAATGACACAAGCTCGAAGCATATCCTCGAGGGTCTGAATGGTTCGCTCGCTCTGTCCGTCCGTCTATGGATGAAAGGTCGTGCTAAAGTGTAACCGTGTTCCCATCTCCGACTGGAACTTCTCCCAAAACCGAGAGGTAAAACGAGTATCCCTGTCAGAGACAATCGAAACTGGCACCCCGTGCCTGGCCACGATCTCACGCACGAACACCTCCGCAAGATTCTCCGCCGAGGAGCTCTCCCTGATGGCCAAGAAGTGTGCACTCTTGGTCAGACGGTCGACAATCACCCGAATGGCATCGTTCCCACGGGGAGTCCTCGGGAGTTTCGTTATGAAGTCCATGGTAACCTCTTCCCATTTCCAAACCGGGACCTCCAACGGTTGCAATTTCCCATGTGGCCGTTGATGTTCCGCTTTGACCTTCCGACAGGTCATACATGCCTCCACACATCTAGCAACATCCCGCTTCATGCCGGGCCACCAGTAACCTCCACACAATTCTCTGTACCTCTTTATAGCTCCCGGGTGAATCGAGAACTGGGACTTATGAACTTCTTTTCGAGAAGTTCCTGCAAGTGGTCGAAAAGATCGTCAATCCTTGGCAAAGGATAACGATCCTTTACCGTAAGCTCACTCAGCCTCCTTCGCTTCCCCAACTCGCGTGTCCATCACATAAGCCAGGTATCCTTGTCCACTATGCTGGAGGTACCTCCGAGCTCTCGCAGCCGAACATATGGCCGTAGTCTGCCTAGACGAATCTCTCTGAACTAACATTTCTCCCCCGCTTGGGGTTCGAACTCGCACTTGTTTGTGACGACAAACAATCTCCGCGTCAAACTTACCCATCCAGTCCATGCCCACAATCACACACAGTTCCCGCATAGCAATCGGGACCAGGTCAATGGGAAATCGCACTCCTGAGATCTCTAGGGTACACCCGCGAAACACGTCCGTGACCGTCAAGGTCCTAACATCAGCCACCTTGATAACAAGAGGATGACTCAATCGTCCTACAACTCGGCCTAAACCCTCGCTAAAAGTGCGAGACACAAAAGAGTGAGTGGCCCCGCTATCAAACATCACAACCGCAGGCACCGAGTTAACTAGGAACGTTCCTAACGTATAACTGAACCACAAATAAATACATGACATGGAACGGAAAGACAAGAAGAAAGAAGCAAAAGGGATATACCTGTAACCACTTTAGGAGTCGCTTGCGCCTCATCCACCGTCAACTGATGAACTCTCCCTCGAGCCGCTCCCGCCCCCGGCTGATCAGTATGACCATCAGTGATGCGTAATGGGGCATTCCCAGGCGCCCTCTGCGCTCCACCCCCAATAGTTACCCCTGCTCTAGGACAGTTGGCCCTTACATGGCCCGTCTGATTACAGTTGAAACAAACCACTAACGGAACCTTACAATCCCGGCTGAGGTGACCGGGTTGGCCACACTTAAAACACCCCTCAACTCTCCTAACTCCGGTATCTCGGGGCTTAAACCCGCCACTCCCAGAACCCACGCGCATATCTGTGAACCTCGAACGCTTCGGCACTGCCGAGATGGGCGTCACTGGCTGTGCCGCCTTCCGCTTCTTAGCTTGGGTCTCCAGCTCAAGCTCCCTCCTCCGAGCGGCGTCCATCATGGCGGATAATGAAGTGTACTGTGCTGTGCTAACAAACTCCCGGATCTCCGTGCGTAACATATCTTTATAACGTGACATCTTCATCTCTTCCGAGGCAGCATATTGGGGACAAAATAACGCCATCTCGGTGAATTTCCTGTTCATCTCCTTTACCGTCTCTGTTGTCTGGGTGAGTTCTAGGAATTCCTTAGCGATTCTCTCCATCTCTACCGGCGGTACATACTCTGCACGGAAACGAGTGACAAACTCGTTCCAGGTCAAGGTAGTGCGTTCGGCAGCCGTCAATGCCGAGGCGCACCAATCCTTCGCGCCGTCACGAAGTAGATTTACTGCAAAACGGACCTTTAGGTTGTCCGGGCAACCACTGGTCAAAAATGCGAACTCCATGTCAGATACCCATCGCATACTGGTAATCGGATCCAGGTCTCCCTTAAATTCTGGCGGGGAACAGGCGGAGAGATCCCGGTATTGGAACTCTCGGTTACGGGGATGACCCTCCGCAGGCAGTGGAATAGCTGCAATACGCTCCTCCAGTAGGATCACCACCTCCTCTCGAATAGCAGTGATGATCTCGGGGATCGCCTCCCTGATCGCGTGGGAAACCTCAGTAGCAATCAGTTCCCTAATACGCTCCTCAGTAATCCCCGACCCGGCTCGCGACGCCGCCGCGTTGTTCCTTCTTGTATTGACCATTCTAGAAAGAGAAAATTCAGAGATCTATAAGCATATATAACTCCCCCTACCACGCTCATACTCCACTCATTGGCTCCCTCGAGACTCTCCCCGACTCAAGCATGGATCATGTGCTTCAGATAGTAGGAGCTCTACTACTACCTTTCACACCTATCCTTACTCGTTTCGAGTCCTGTCCCGAGACATTCAAGTAGCCGATTACCACAAATAAACACATATAGCCAATCCAGCCCGTACCAACACTTTTCCTAACTCCCTAGAAAGGTCATATCACCCACCATCCCTTGCCAACACGGAAACCCCACTAACCCTGACGAGTCGCCTCGTGAATGCACGGTTGTATACAGTGTAAAACCAGATAGACGTTCGAATAAGAGATTCTATCCTAGAACGGTTGGACTCAAACAAGAGCTGCGCAATAGAACTAAATCTAATATTCTAAGGCTATTCAGTTCCTACTGCATACAACCTAGAGTGCATTCGCTTAACAACCTATCAAAGCTAGCATGAGTTCCTATAAGCGATAAACCAGCATACGGTACCATACAGTTCACATAAGCAATCTAGCATGCATACACTACACCTGAAAGCAATAGGTACACTAAGTTCCTTACCTTCCCAGCTGGCGTCGGCTGACTGTACACACTGCGCCCACGATCACCGTTCCCAAACGGGTTTTCTCTTTTCATTTAAAACAAAGATTTTAATAAAAGAATTTAAAGATCTCTTAGCCGCAACTTGAGACCAAACACACCGAGATGTGTTTGATTCACTCAAGCCGTGCTCTGATACCAAGTTGTAACGTCCCAAAAATTACAAGGAAATTTAAAATTTTTAAAACATACATTTCATTAAAACAACCATGATTTAATAATTCACGTCTTAAATAAAATTAACGTCGTTACTTCAAACCATCAACAAGGTTTATGCAGCGGAAAATTTCATAACTAAATTCAAGGGTTCAAAAGTGAAAGTTTAATAATATTTGACACTCCGCGCTCCATGTGTGTACTGTCACGCCCGACTGCCGCTCGCACCTGAAACAACAACACATTGGGAAAGGGTAAGCTAAACGCTTAGTGAATTCAATCACGCACGTAGGTAGCAACCCCACGCATATCGCCCCTACTCGCAAGTAGGCAACATCACCATCATCACGGATATCAAACCACATAATGATTATTATATAAGCACGAACCTCGGTCCCACCGAGTACACAAAATACATTAATACAAGCTCAGTCCCACCGAGCCCTCGGTCCCACCGAGTAATTAATACAAGCTCAGTCCCACCGAGCCCTCGGTCCCACCGAGTAAAAATTGTTGTACTAGCTTAGTCCCACCAAGCCCTCGGTCCCACCGAGCCCCTCAGTCCCACCGAGGTGTACACATGCAAATATATATTCCACATACGAATCTAATAAATCACAACCAGATATCACATCCCATCTAGTTCACGTAAGCACATAAATACACGTAATCACACGTAACACAAAATAACGACATACATGAAATTCCTAACTACGCGGTGAGAGAACTCACCTCAAGGCTAAGCAACGTGCTCACGAAACGCAACACCAACACGGCAATCTTCTTCACTTTCTCCCACCTAAATACGTATAAAAAGTCAACGGAAAGTCCCGACCCATAACACGTTTACTAGCTTTCAAACGACTAAATATTCCAGCTTTTTCTTAAAAGTTACGGGTCTGTTCGGGACCTGTTTTACCCCCTTAAAACTGATAAATACAGAAATTAAAATTCATAAATACGAAGTTCTCAGTCTTACGATTTCAGGGACGTATCGCACGCGTCCTAACGACTTTTCTATAATTTACTATAGATTTTACAAAAAATGTTTCGCAGAACAGCGAACACCCGGACCTTTCAGTACAGCATGGCAACTTCGCCCTTTTTATGGTCCGAATTGATCTTTCCACAAAACAGAGGAAACTTAATAGACTCCGAAACGAAACTTTTGGCACCAGTCCCATCCCAAACCGACATTCCAAGCAAGAGTTATGCGTAAAACAAAACAGGGACAGAAAGCTGGAAGTTTTTCGGACCAGCTGTATAAACAGCCCCGTACGGCCCAGCTACAGGCCTAAACGGACTTTCGGCAAAACACGAAAAACTTTCCTGACTCGATTAGGGAACTTCGGCCACCAATTTCATAACAATCCGAGCTACGAGTAAAACGTTACGGCCATAACAAAACAGTGGCAGAAAATCGACATTCACATAAAATGACAAAATACCAATCTTGCGACCACTTTTTCACCTAGCTAGAGGCTGAACCAGTTTTCCGCTAAAACACGGAAAACGTGGTCGACCCCGTACTGGAATCGTGGGTACAAATTTTGGCTCAATCGGAGTTACGAGCAGAAAGTTATGACCGTCGCAAAAACAGTGACTGCACGATTATTCACATGAAATGACGATTATAAAGAAAACGACGGTTTTAACGAATCGACTTAATCGATTAAGTCACGACTTACAGGGCTCTATGGGAATTAACGGAACACAGCCACGCACCACCCACTGCCACCTCCGGCAGTGGTGGTCGCCGGTGGCGGCCGGCGGCGGTCCTTCGACAAAATAACTAAAACGAGCCGCAAACCACCGCGAACTCCCTACTCTCTCGATCACCTTACCGCATGCACATAACTTAGTCACACCACCACCACCACCCAACACCCAGCCACCACAGTGGCGGCGCACGGCGGCGGCGCGCGGCGGTGCTTGCCTCGCCGGAAAAACGAACAAAAACAAGATGAAGCGAGGGAATGACTTACCTTGCGATATTGCTCCTTTCCCTCGACTTATCCGGCGATTGGTGGCGGCGGCAGCGACCTCCGGCGACTGGAACAACCCTCCGGCGACTCCCCTCTCTCTCTTCTTCTCCGACCCTCTCTATCTCACGGACTCTCTCTCTCACTATCTAACTCTCTCGGCTCTCACACTCACGATTCCTTCTCGGCACATGGAAACGTGAAATGAAACAAACCAAGAAAAAAAAATAAAGTTTGATGGTGGTGCATGGAAACCGACGTGAAGAGGAACCGTTACATATGCACAAAATATCCATTGCCCACCTTTGGCCCCTAAACTCAATCACTTTGACACTTATGGCCCCTGAATTTCCATAATATTGTAAAAAGGGAGTAAGGTTTGCCATACCTAACATTCGAGGTCCCCTATGACTATTTTCGCTAACAAGACTCGCTTAAAAAAATAAAATAAAATAAATACATTAGGAATTTTAAAACCATATCGGGACACGGGCTTTACAACTCTCCCCCGCTTGAATTAGACTTCGTCCCCGAAGTCTACACCCGCAAACAGCTCCGGATAATTCTCTCGCATCCCCACTTCAGGTTCCCAAGTCCACTCGGAACCCTTTCGGTGTCTCCATTGAACCTCCACCAAACCAACAACCTTGTTCCACGAGGTTCTTCTGTCGATTATGTGCTGTAACCAAACGATCCCGAACCATCTGAATTGTCTCGGTCGTCTTTAGCACGATGTCAGTACTCCCTAACATCCGATGCCCAACCTCGCCCCGACAAACGGGCGTCCTACATTTCCTACCGTACAACAACTCATATGGCGGCATGCCAATACTAGAGTGGTAGCTGTTGTTGTAGGAAAATTCCGCCAAGGGTAAGTACTGATCCCAACTACCTCCAAAATCAATGACACAAGCTCGAAGCATATCCTCGAGGGTCTGAATGGTTCGCTCGCTCCGTCCGTCCGTCTATGGATGAAAGGTCGTGCTAAAGTGTAACCGTGTTCCCATCTCCGACTGGAACTTCTCCCAAAACCGAGAGGTAAAACGAGTATCCCTGTCGGAGACAATCGAAACTGGCACCCCGTGCCTGGCCACGATCTCACGCACGAACACCTCCGCAAGATTCTCCGCCGAGGAGCTCTCCCTGATGGCCAAGAAGTGTGCACTCTTGGTCAGACGGTCGACAATCACCCGAATGGCATCGTTCCCACGGGGAGTCCTCGGGAGTTTCGTTATGAAGTCCATGGTAATCTCTTCCCATTTCCAAACCGGGACCTCCAACGGTTGCAATTTCCCATGTGGCCGTTGATGTTCCGCTTTGACCTTCCGACAGGTCATACATGCCTCCACACATCTAGCAACATCCCGCTTCATGCCGGGCCACCAGTAACCTCCACACAATTCTCTGTACCTCTTTATAGCTCCCGGGTGAATCGAGAACTGGGACTTATGAACTTCTTTTCGAGAAGTTCCTGCAAGTGGTCGAAAAGATCGTCAATCCTTGGCAAAGGATAACGATCCTTTACCGTAAGCTCACTCAGCCTCCTTCGCTTCCCCAACTCGCGTGTCCATCACATAAGCCAGGTATCCTTGTCCACTATGCTGGAGGTACCTCCGAGCTCTCGCAGCCGAACATATGGCCGTAGTCTGCCTAGACGAATCTCTCTGAACTAACATTTCTCCCCCGCTTGGGGTTCGAACTCGCACTTGTTTGTGACGACAAACAATCTCCGCGTCAAACTTACCCATCCAGTCCATGCCCACAATCACACACAGTTCCCGCATAGCAATCGGGACCAGGTCAATGGGAAACCGCACTCCTGAGATCTCTAGGGTACACCCGCGAAACACGTCCGTGACCGTCAAGGTCCTAACATCAGCCACATTGATAACAAGAGGATGACTCAATCGTCCTACAACTCGGCCTAAACCCTCGCTAAAAGTGCGAGACACAAAAGAGTGAGTGGCCCCGCTATCAAACATCACAACCGCATGCACCGAGTTAACTAGGAACGTTCCTAACGTATAACTGAACCACAAATAAATACATGACATGGAACGGAAAGACAAGAAGAAAGAAGCAAATGGGATATACCTGTAACCACTTTAGGAGTCGCTTGCGCCTCATCCACCGTCAACTGATGAACTCTCCCTCGAGCCGCTCCCGCCCCCGGCTGATCAGTATGACCATCAGTGATGCGTAATGGGGCATTCCCAGGCGCCCTCTGCGCTCCACCCCCAATAGTTACCCCTGCTCTAGGACAGTTGGCCCTTACATGGCCCGTCTGATTACAGTTGAAACAAACCACTAACGGAACCTTACAATCCCGGCTGAGGTGACCGGGTTGGCCACACTTAAAACACCCCTCAACTCTCCTAACTCCGGTATCTCGGGGCTTAAACCCGCCACTCCCAGAACCCACGCGCATATCTGTGAACCTCGAACGCTTCGGCACTGCCGAGATGGGCGTCACTGGCTGTGCCGCCTTCCGCTTCTTAGCTTGGGTCTCCAGCTCAAGCTCCCTCCTCCGAGCGGCGTCCATCATGGCGGATAATGAAGTGTACTGTGCTGTGCTAACAAACTCCCGGATCTCCGTGCGTAACATATCTTTATAACGTGACATCTTCATCTCTTCCGAGGCAGCATATTGGGGACAAAATAATGCCATCTCGGTGAATTTCCTGTTCATCTCCTTTACCGTCTCTGTTGTCTGGGTGAGTTCTAGGAATTCCTTAGCGATTCTCTCCATCTCTACCGGCGGTACATACTCTGCACGGAAACGAGTGACAAACTCGTTCCAGGTCAAGGTAGTGCGTTCGGCAGCCGTCAATGCCGAGGCGCACCAATCCTTCGCGCCGTCACGAAGTAGATTTACTGCAAAATGGACCTTTAGGTTGTCCGGGTAACCACTGGTCAAAAATGCGAACTCCATGTCAGATACCCATCGCATACTGGTAATCGGATCCAGGTCTCCCTTAAATTCTGGCGGGGAACAGGCGGAGAGATCCCGGTATTGGAACTCTCGGTTACGGGGATGACCCTCCGCAGGCAGTGGAATAGCTGCAATACGCTCCTCCAGTAGGATCACCACCTCCTCTCGAATAGCAGTGATGATCTCGGGGATCGCCTCCCCGATCGCGTGGGAAACCTCAGTAGCAATCAGTTCCCTAATACGCTCCTCAGTAATCCCCGACCCGGCTCGCGACGCCGCCGCGTTGTTCCTTCTTGTATTGACCATTCTAGAAAGAGAAAATTCAGAGATCTATAAGCATATATAACTCCCCCTACCACGCTCATACTCCACTCACTGGCTCCCTCGAGACTCTCCCCGACTCAAGCATGGATCCTGTGCTTCAGATAGTAGGAGCTCTACTACTACCTTTCACACCTATCCTTACTTGTTTCGAGTCCTGTCCCGAGACATTCAAGTAGCCGATTACCACAAATAAACACATATAGCCAATCCAGCCCGTACCAACACTTTTCCTAACTCCCTAGAAAGGTCATATCACCCACTATCCCTTGCCAACACGGAAACCCCACTAACCCTGACGAGTCGCCTCGTGAATGCACGGTTGTATACAGTGTAAAACCAGATAGACGTTCGAATAAGAGATTCTATCCTAGAACGGTTGGACTCAAACAAGAGCTGCGCAATAGAACTAAATCTAATATTCTAAGGCTATTCAGTTCCTACTGCATACAACCTAGAGTGCATTCGCTTAACAACCTATCAAAGCTAGCATGAGTTCCTATAAGCGATAAACCAGCATACGGTACCATACAGTTCACATAAGCAATCTAGCATGCATACACTACACCTGAAAGCAATAGGTACACTAAGTTCCTTACCTTCCCAGCTGGCGTCGGCTGACTGTACACACTGCGCCCACGATCACCGTTCCCAAACGGGTTTTCTCTTTTCATTTAAAACAAAGATTTTAATAAAAGAATTTAAAGATCTCTTAGCCGCAACTTGAGACCAAACACACCGAGATGTGTTTGATTCACTCAAGCCGTGCTCTGATACCAAGTTGTAACGTCCCAAAAATTACAAGGAAATTTAAAATTTTTAAAACATACATTTCATTAAAACAACCATGATTTAATAATTCACGTCTTAAATAAAATTAACGTCGTTACTTCAAACCATCAACAAGGTTTATGCAGCGGAAAATTTCATAACTAAATTCAAGGGTTCAAAAGTGAAAGTTTAATAATATTTGACACTCCGCGCTCCATGTGTGTACTGTCACGCCCGACTGCCGCCCGCACCTGAAATAACAACACATTGGGAAAGGGTAAGCTAAACGCTTAGTGAATTCAATCACGCACGTAGGTAGCAACCCCACGCATATCGCCCCTACTCGCAAGTAGGCAACATCACCATCATCACGGATATCAAACCACATAATGATTATTATATAAGCACGAACCTCGGTCCCACCGAGTACACAAAATACATTAATACAAGCTCAGTCCCACCGAGCCCTCGGTCCCACCGAGCCCTCGGTCCCACCGAGTAATTAATACAAGCTCAGTCCCACCGAGCCCTCGGTCCCACCGAGTAAAAATTGTTGTACTAGCTTAGTCCCACCAAGCCCTCGGTCCCACCGAGCCCCTCAGTCCCACCGAGGTGTACACATGCAAATATATATTCCACATACGAATCTAATAAATCACAACCAGTTATCACATCCCATCTAGTTCACGTAAGCACACAAATACACGTAATCACACGTAACACAAAATAACGACATACATGAAATTCCTAACTACGCGGTGAGAGAACTCACCTCAAGGCTAAGCAACGTGCTCACGAAACGCAACACCAACACGGCAATCTTCTTCACTTTCTCCCACCTAAATACGTATAAAAAGTCAACGGAAAGTCCCGACCCATAACACGTTTACTAGCTTTCAAACGACTAAATATTCCAGCTTTTTCTTAAAAGTTACGGGTCTGTTCGGGACCTGTTTTACCCCCTTAAAACTGATAAATACAGAAATTAAAATTCATAAATACGAAGTTCTCAGTCTTACGATTTCAGGGACGTATCGCACGCGTCCTAACGACTTTTCTATAATTTACTATAGATTTTACAAAAATGTTTCGCAGAACAGCGAACACCCGGACCTTTCAGTACAGCATGGCAACTTCGCCCTTTTTATGGTCCGAATTGATCTTTCCACAAAACAGAGGAAACTTAATAGACTCCGAAACGAAACTTTTGGCACCAGTCCCATCCCAAACCGACATTCCAAGCAAGAGTTATGCGTAAAACAAAACAGGGACAGAAAGCTGGAAGTTTTTCGGACCAGCTGTATAAACAGCCCCGTACGGCCCAGCTACAGGCCTAAACGGACTTTCGGCAAAACACGAAAAACTTTCCTGACTCGATTAGGGAACTTCGGCCACCAATTTCATAACAATCCGAGCTACGAGTAAAAAGTTACGGCCATAACAAAACAGTGGCAGAAAATCGACATTCACATAAAATGACAAAATACCAATCTTGCGACCACTTTTTCACCTAGCTAGAGGCTGAACCAGTTTTCCGCTGAAACACGGAAAACCTGGTCGACCCCGTACTGGAATCGTGGGTACAAATTTTGGCTCAATCGGAGTTACGAGCAGAAAGTTATGACCGTCGCAAAAACAGTGACTGCACGATTATTCACATGAAATGACGATTATAAAGAAAACGACGGTTTTAACGAATCGACTTAATCGATTAAGTCACGACTTACAGGGCTCTATGGGCATTAACGGAACACAGCCACGCACCACCCACTGCCACCTCCGGCAGTGGTGGTCGCCGGTGGCGGCCGGCGGCGGTCCTTCGACAAAATAACTAAAACGAGCCGCAAACCACCGCGAACTCCCTACTCTCTCGATCACCTTACCGCATGCACATAACTTAGTCACACCACCACCACCACCCGACACCCAGCCACCACAGTGGCGGCGCACGGCGGCGGCGCGCGGCGGTGGTTGCCTCGCCGGAAAAACGAACAAAAACAAGATGAAGCGAGGGAATGACTTACCTTGCGATATTGCTCCTTTCCCTCGACTTCTCCGGCGATTGGTGGCGGCGGCAGCGACCTCCGGCGACTGGAACAACCCTCCGGCGACTCCCCTCTCTCTCTTCTTCTCCGGCCCTCTCTATCTCACGGACTCTCTCTCTCACTATCTAACTCTCTCGGCTCTCACACTCACGATTCCTTCTCGGCACATGGAAACGTGAAATGAAACAAACCAAGAAAAGAAAAAAAAAAGTTTGATGGTGGTGCATGGAAACCGACGTGAAGAGGAACCGTTCCATATGCACAAAATATCCATTGCCCACCTTTGGCCCCTAAACTCAATCACTTTGACACTTATGGCCCCTGAATTTCCATAATATTGTAAAAAGGGAGTAAGGTTTGCCATACCTAACATTCGAGGTCCCCTATGACTACTTTCGCTAACAAGACTCGCTTAAAAAAATAAAATAAAATAAAATAAAATAAATACATTAGGAATTTTAAAACCATATCGGGACACGGGCTTTACAGATTGCTGACAAGTAGATGGGATATCTAAGGTAGACGGTTAAGAAGCAGGCATAGTGGTGAGAGGAACAACTGAAACCCATGAAGATTCAGCTTCACTTGTCTGCATGCTTGAGATGATAGTAGGATCATCATCAGCGGTATGAATATTAACTTTAGGGATAGGAGCAGCTTCTGAATCACCAAGATGAGAAAACATCCATTGATTCAGTTCTTCAGTGTCAGCAGAAGGTCTTGAGTTCGCTGAACGGGATTCGTCAAAAGTGACGTGGATTGTTTCTTCTACAGTTTGTCTTCTTCGATTGAAGACTCTGAAGGCTTTAGAGATAGAAGAATATCCAAGAAATATTCCATCATCTGCCTTGGGATCAAACTTTCCTTGGGCATCCCTGTTGTTCAGTATGAAACACTGACATCCAAAGATGTGAATAAAGCTAATTAAACGCTTTCTCCCATGGAAAAGTTCATACGCTGTCTTCTTGAATCTTTTGACAATCAGCGACCTATTTTGAGTAAAACAGGCAGTGTTGACAGCTTCTGCCCAGAACTGAGTAGGTAGATGAGAATCGCTGAGCATTGAACGTGCAGCTTCGATGATCGTTCGATTCCTTCTTTCAGCGACTCCATTTTGTTGCGGTGTTCTCACTGAAGAAAAGTTGTGAGAAATACCCTTGCTTTCAAAGAAGTTATCAAGGGAACTGTTTTTGAATTCAGTCCCATGATCACTCCTTATTGAGCGAACGGTCATATTATTCAGGACATCCATTTTCCTGACGAAAGCGATGAGTTCTTCAGGGTTGTCACCCTTAGAACGGAGAAACATAACCCAGGTATAGCGAGAGAATTCATCAACTATGACCAGTGTATATTTCTTTCCAGCGAGGGATTGTTTGTTGACAGGACCAAACAAATCCATGTGGAGAAGTTGAAGAGGAGATGATACTGAGGAAACTTGCTTAGATTTGAAGCTTGCTTTGGTTTGTTTCCCTTTTTCACACGCTGAGCATAGAGATTCCTTAGCGTATGAATGTTGAGGTAGACCAGTGACCAACTCTTTTGAAGAAAGAGTATTCAGTGTCTTGAAGTTGAGATGAGAGAGCCTCTTATGCCATAGCCAGTTGACATCAGATGAGGCTTTTGAGAAGAAACAGGATTTCTCAGTGGTTGTCGAGTCCATGTTTATAACATAAACATTTTCCAAACGGTATCCGCTGAAAGCAATCTTCTCCTTTTTGTCAGTGACAAAGCAGGATTCCTTAGTGAAACACATTTTGTAATCCTTGTCACATAGCTGATTGATGCTCAGAAGATTGTGCTTCAGTCCTTCAACATATGCGACTCTTCTGAAGGTAGTTCTACCATTGGAAAGTACACCAAACCCTCGGGTATAGCCTTTTCCATTTCCACCAAAGGTTACTGAGGGACCTCTCTCTTCCTTATATTCAGCGAGCACGTTCTTTTTGCCAGTCATTTTACTATGGGTCCACATTTGTCAGTGGTGGTAGAGGAAGTGGAAGGTTCAGCAATCTTCGCAGCATTTGAAGATTCAGCTTCAGGACTATTCTTTACTTTGGTTAATTTCTTAACCTCCGTGGTTGGTTTCACCTTAACCTGATTTGCACCAGGATTTATCTTCTTTGCCTTGGGGGCAGTGATCTTTACCTTAGCTAACTTTTCAGCTTTGGTGGTTGTGGCGCACTTACTAGCAATATGATCGGTAAGTCCACAGTGATAACATTTCCTATAGCTAAAATTAGCTTTAGGACCATTTGCATGCTTAGCCGAAATTTTTAAATGAGCAGGGCCAACACCAAGAATACCTTTAGCATCAGATCTTGGAGGAACCTTATGTTCATCAAGATTCTTAGCTAAGAAATTAATCCTAATCCTAGGAATTGATCGCTGAGCATGCTCATTAATCTTATCCTTAGAAGTTGAGGATTGATTAGCTGAAGATTTAACATTCTTCAGCATAGGTATTTTGGTACCCTTTTGAGGTTTTTGGAAAATAATTTTCTCTTTACCTTTCAGTTTAGAACTTGAGGTAGAGGTTTCCTCAGGAATGGGAGTTTTAGAAGAGGAACACTGAGACGAGGAAGTGTCAGGGATAAAGGATACGAACATTCCAAACTTAAGCATGGAACGATCAGTGGTTGGTTGTTTAGTATCAGCTTTATAACCCAGACCACTTTTGTCAATCAGGGGAATCTGAGCACTTAATATCTCAGTGATCGTTATTGAGGATTTACACCATCTTTCAACAGTAGCCTTTTCAGCCTTTAATGCAGCGACAGCATCTTTTCGCTCGATACGAATGATTTGATTTATACAGACCTGATCTTTTAAATTTTCTTCAATTTTAGAAAGCTTTTGAATTTCTAAGTAACAATTCTTAAGCTTTTCAGCAAGATCAATATTTAATTTTTCAGCTTTGGTCTTGCCATTCATAGCATCATATAAATCAACAGTCAAAAGATCGACGGTCCGATGTCTTTCAATGTCACTGAGGACTGAAGTTTGAGTATCAGTGAGAGAGTTTGATACCTGAGAGGTGGAGGTAGAAGTAGAGGGAATTTCAGTTTGTTCTTCCTCTTCTTCTATTTGAGCCATGACGCAGAGATTGGTCTCATCATCTTCAGAGTCGGATGATTCTTCATCAGAAAGAGCCCAATCATGATCTTCAGCGATCATGCCTTTGCCTTTCTTCTTAAATCTTTTCAACTTTGCATATTTTTCTTTCAGCTTCTTGTACTTGTCATCTCTAGCCTTGGGGTTAGAGGATTTCTTGTAGGAAGAAGATGAGGGTATGAAGACTTTCTTTGACCTGCATTCACTAGCAAAGTGTCCTACTTTTTCACAGTTAAAGCAGGTAGCAGTTTTCTTATCTACAGGGGTGGAAGATTTTGACTTGTCAATGAGGGAAAGAGGTTTATTTCTTCTGAAGTTACTCTTTCTAGCGAATCTCTTGAATGAATTAGTCAGGAGGGCCAGTGACTCATCAATTTCTGAAGGATCAGCTTCTGATGATTCATCAGAGTTAGACTCCAACTCAGTGATAGTGATAGTAGATCGCTGAGTAGGCACCAACTCTGAAGAGAGTAAAGCAACAGGTGTGCTTTTGGAATCTTTTACAAAATTCTTCTTAAGATGACACGACTGCTCATGATTGAGCATAGTGCCAAATAAAGTAGAAAGGGTCATAGATTTCAGATCCTTTGAGAGCTTAAGACACATTGAATAACTGTCCCAGCTTTCAGGTAGACTTTCTAGAAACTTTGTCAGGGTCTCAAAGTTAGAATATTCCTTACCAACAGTTTTTAAGTCAATGATTAAACAGTTAAAACGTTGGTGAACTTCAGAAAGAGTTTCATTCTTACCACAGATGAAACTTTCGTACTGTCTTACCAGGTTGATCTTTCTTGAATCCTAGACTTCAGATGTACCTTCATATTGAACACATATTGTGTCCCACGTGGCTTTAGAACTTTTCAGGTTCATGACGGAGTGGTAGACTTCATCAGGAAGAGCCATAGAGATGATGGATCTGGCCTTAGTATCGATGGCCACCTTCTTCTTGTCTTCATCAGTCCTCGTACTAAATTCCCTGGGAATGATTCTTTCAGGGATAGCAGCTCTAGTAGCAGTGCCTAGAATTTCAGGATCTATCATGAAAGGGACATAGGGTCCATTTTCAATGTAGTAAGGCATAGTAGGATCTACACCTTCCAAGAAGAGCATCATCCTATTTTTCCATAGATTGAAGTTGTCTTTAGAAAATCTAGGGGGTTTTGCAAGAGAACCATTATCGATATAGTTTCTATTTGTGGTGTTAGCCATTTTAGAAAATCGCAAGGAACAGAAAAGAATATAGTATAAGCAAGATCTGGTTTATTAGATTAAACAAACTGCTCTGATACCACTTGTTGGTCCCAAAGGGGTTATACAAGTTTATAGAAGGGGGGTTGAATACAAACACACGATTTTTATCTTTCTAAATTGTTTATTGATATGTATCAAACAATTTACAGTTTGTTGCGGAACAAGATTAAGGAATAAACCTAATCTAAACAAACTATGAGAATCACTAAGATTTCTTGCACTAGAAATAAGAGAGAAGGAAATAAGAATACTTAAGACAAATATTCTAACACACAGTTTCAGCAAGTTAAGGAATGGCCGAAGCTGTTAAAGAAATGAACTAGGGTTTCCTTTATATACTGCACGCATTTAATGCACAACAATACCACTTTACACGTGGCAGCCTCTGGTTGGTTGCATGGTTTGACTTCAGTAGACAACCTAGTGGCCGCATGATGAACAGTGTAGAATCAGAGTTGGTTGTACGATTCTGGACAAAAGGGATGTTCGTTCTGACAGATCGTATAAAAGGCGTTCAAGGGGGTAAGACAAAAGTTTCTTGTAGAGGATGCTTCATGATCAGCGTTCACTGAATGATTCTTTATCAGCGAATGATAAAGTTCAGCGTTCGCTGAAGTCTTCTACTTGAAACTTCACGTTGAGTGGGCAGGTCTTTGCTTCACTGATATCCGCATCAGTTCATTAGTAGACTTGTCGCTGGTTCTTTGGCTTGATCTTCGACTTCAGCGTAGAACATGGTTGACGTGAAACTTGTCTTCAGGGATCATAAGTAAACAACATAAGTTATCAGCGATCATCAGTGAGGCTGAACAGGGTCAGGGCTCACTGATGAACAGTGTTCGCTGAATGTATAATTTAAAGAGCATGAGTTCCTATCAGCGATACTAAACAGACTTAGTATTTATCAGCGATAGTGAAACTCTAATACATATTGTCTACTTACAATTTTCACTAAGTGTTTCTTAGGGTCATTATCAAATCACTGAGGGTTTGTATCAACATTCTCTCTATGTCTCTGATCTGCAAATGGCTATGGAAAGTAAGTAGCCCAAAGTAAACTTATTATAGTCGAATCACAGTCTGCCCGACATTGAGAACTTTCCACTGTACTTAATCGTAGAACAACCGCAGTTTGGGGTAGTGTACAAGAATGTAATGGTGAAAAGTGCTTCCAAAGGTTCACTGAAATTGCTTGCTACTGGGATGGTACCTTGAAACTTTTGAAGCTGCATTTGAAGAGCCGCATTGCCTTGGACGACAAACAATTAAAGAAGATGGATGCAAGGGTCGATAGTTGTTTGAAGGAGCGTTGGGATTATCGAAGACAAGTTTAACTTCAGAAATGCTATTAGACAGTTTGAAGTACTTTTTGGTCTGCGAAAGAAGTTTATTGGTCTTGTTGTTCATGTTTGATTATTTTTTTAACTTTAATATAAAGTGGGAGATTGTTGGGTTTAAAATAGATTGTATTAAAGTTGGGAGCTTAAAGTGAAAATACCACTAAGGTATAAAAGCTTTTGTAATCTAGGGTTGACCTAGAGTTGTTCATTCTTTGTGCTTTCACGTGTAACCTTTCTCTCTAATTAATCATATGACATATTGATTGTTCCATTGTTTCTTATCATTATATTGATAATACATATGATTTGGGTTTCACAAGACCCATTATTGAAAATGAAGAGGTGAATCAATGGATGTTCTCTCACTTTAGTGAATAAGAAGCATCTTTCAGCAATAACCCCCATCTAAACCACACAATGTTGATGATGATCATGTCATCATACCTAGCATGCAATCTCAGTTGTTCCCCTGAACACTTTGCCCCCTTCTGAATCCTTAAACAACAAATCACCCTCAACCTTTTAGAAACCTTCAGTGGGTGTTATTCAATTTGAACCTCCTCCACTGATTGAAGGCAAACCTAATGTTGATGCTTCTTCATCAATACCTAAGCCACCTCCTTCAAGAACATAATGTTCGTCCTTGTTATAGTTATATTATTTTTTCTTGTTAAACTTAAATTTGCAAAATATATAATTTATAAATGAATTAAAAATTATTCTTAAAATATTTCAAAATTAACTTTACATAAAGAAATCCACACTCATTAACCATATGTAAAAAATATTTTATTAAGAAAAGAAACGGCCAGTGTATCATACCATACACGAAGAGCTTGTTTAAGGCCATATAGAGCCTTATCCATTCTATGCACATAGTCAGGGTGAGAGGGATCTTCAAATCCAGGTGGTTGTTTTACATAGACTTCTTTATGGCTTCAAGTATGGCAACAGGATCAAAAGGTTCATCATAATCAATTCCTTCCTCTTGTCGATAACCTTGAGCCACAAGCCTGGCTTTGTTTATGATTACAGTGCCTTCTTCATCCATTTTGATTCTGAAGACCCACTTGGTTCCAATGATTGTTTTCTTGGAAGGACGAGAAACCAGTCTCCACACTTTATTTCTTTCAAATTGAGAGACTTCTTCTTGCATTGCAGTGACCCAACATGGATCAGCTAAGGCTTCTTTAATTTTCCTTTGTTTTATTATAGACAGAAAGTTCACATAAAAGGTTCCATTTGGTGGCCAGAGGTAGTGCTGGAGGAAGAGAAGGTTGTGGTTGAGAAACAGAAGGGAAATCTTTAGGAGTGGAAGAAGGAAAATCGGCAGGAGTGGATGAAGAGGGAATATTTGGTGGATGTGAATTTAAGGTACTTGGGAAAGTATTTTCATGGGGGTTTGGAGTTGGATAGTTTTAGTTGGGTGGATGAGTGGTTTCTTGATCAAGAGATGGGTTGATGATGTAATAATGACAAAATTTTAAAAATAGGCGGTTAGAGAGAAATAGGGTTTGTGGAGTAGTGGAAAGGTCACGTCTTAACTGACATGAGACGTGGGTGAGTGGGTGATGTCATCCTTGAGAATTGGAAGAGATAGCGACGTGTGAGAGAGAGTATCGGTAAGAGGAAATTACCTTTGCGTCGACGGTCACTTGGGTATCGGCTGAAAAGAGGTCTTGAGCAGTAAGTTTGGGTCGGCGGACCCTTTTTCGGTAGGGTATATCGGTGGGAAGATCGGCGGTATCGAAATGGTGATATCAATGGAGTCGATAGTGAGGAAGTCGGTGCGGTTTGGCAGAAACGGATATCGGCGGCGTTCTTCATGCCGATCTTGATGTTCGGCGAAGCTTTGGTCGGCGAAGAGGTTCGACCTGATGGGTGTGTGTGCCGATTTGTTACTGCAGATGTAAGTGTCGGCCGGGCTTATATATATATATATATATATATATATATAAGAAGGTTGTCAATGAGAGGTGGAAGAGAAATATTCAGGAGTAGGACATGGTAGATCGGCTGGACCAGATGAGGATGGAATATCTGGTGGTTGTAACGCTAAGGTGATTGGGAGAGTGTCTTCATGAGAATTTTGGTTTTGGGAAGTTTGGATCGGCTGAGAATTTTCTTCTTAATTTGGAGAAGGGTTTGAAGATGTGGAAGGCTTATTATTTTGGGAGAGAGGATTCTGAGGAGTAGGTATAGTAGGAATTGGGTGTAGTGATGTAGAGTGGGGACCATCACCAATACAAAAAGAGATCCATCGGTTCAGTTCATCATCATCACAAGAGAGAGGTGATACTTTAAAATCGTCAAATTTGACATGAATAGATTCCTCTATACATTTCTTCCGAAGATTGTACACTCTAAAAGCCATAGAGGTAAGAGAATATCCCACAAACATTCCTTCATCAGCTTTAGGATCAAATTTTTCCAGATTTTCTCTATC
Source organism: Saussurea involucrata (assembly GCA_033807775.1). NCBI lineage: Eukaryota > Viridiplantae > Streptophyta > Magnoliopsida > Asterales > Asteraceae > Saussurea > Saussurea involucrata. The sequence goes on along the minus strand of CM066317.1, from coordinate 47,231,260 downwards.
ATTTAAGATAAAGAAGACACGCCCAAAAACATGAAGAAAAAAACATCCAATGTTTGGTTTTCTACCATAGAATACTTTGTAGGGTGTTTTGTTGTCCCTTTTTACAATTATGGACCTATTGTGTTAATTGCTTCAGCCCAAAAGTAGGTAGGAATTAGGGATGGCAAAGAAAACCGAAACTGTCGGTGAAAACCGAAAACCGAACGTTTCGGGTCGGGTTCGGGACCTCTTAACGGGGACGGGGCGGGGATCGGGGATGTTATCGGAGATTTTAACGGGGGTGGGGACGGGGATGGGGACCATCCTCACCGCCCCGACCCGGCCCCATATAATATATATATTATATATATAGTATATTTTATATATGTATATTTTGTAAGCTTAAAAATATTATGGGCTACAACTTGTGTGTGTGTGTGTGTGTGTGTGTGTGTGTCTTCAAGATTACGCCTAGTATTTGCTGGTTTTGACGTTAGACTTTAATCAGTGACAACTGACAAGTTTACTAATTGATTTCATCCAAAATGTAGAAAACGTTTACTGGTTTTGTATGGATGTTGGAGTAGATGGTTTTGTTTTTGTTGTTTTAAAATAAATATGCACCTAACATCATAAGAATTTTATTAAAATAAAACTCTCTCGTAGTATTGTTTTTGCATGATGTATTTTCTTTCTTATTTTTTTTCCATCTAAAGTGTATTTGGTCGAATGAACTTGTGATTGAGAAAATTGTGTTTTTTTATATTTTAAAAGCCTGTGTTTTTTTCTTTGTCCGGGTTTGGGTCGGGTTCGGGTAAAACCAACGGGTAACGATGCATTTTTTCTTAACGGGTTCCCCAATGGGGATCCGGAAACCGCGGGGACCCGATGGGGATCCCCAATAAGATCCCCGACGGGGATTGGTACGGTTACGGGGACGGGGATGCTTAACGATTTCGGGGACGGGGACCTTAAAAATCGTTCCGAAACCGGCCCGTTGCCATTCCTAGTAGGAATGTTTGATTCACTCAGCATGGATATGGCAGCTTCACACAGGGTCATATTCTTTCTTTCCACCACACCATTTTGTTGTAGAGTTCTTCCAGTTGAGAAGTTTTTTTAGATGCCTTTTTCATTGAAGAAGTCATCTAAGTTACTGTTTTTTTAATCAGTATCGTTGTCACTTCTTATAGATCTCACTAGTTGTCCATTCAGCACTTCAGACTTTTTGATGAACTCCATGATTTATTCAGTAGTGTCACTTTTATACCTGAGAAAGAATACCCAAGTGTAATCGAGTAAATTCATCAACAATAACTAATATGTACCTTCTTCCACTAAGGCTGGGAGTGTTGACTGGTCCACATAGATCTATGTGAAGCATTTAGAGAGGTAGAGAGATGGAAAAACATTGTTTGGACTTGAAAGTAGATTTTGTGAGTTTTCCTTTTTTCACAAGCAGCACATAGCTTTTATTTCATAAATGATAACTTTGACATTCTAGTAACAAGTTCTTTATAGGAGAGAACATTCAGAGTCTTGAAGTTGAGGTGAGAGCGAAGTTTATGCCAGCCAGCTTCTTTTAGCTGAGTTTTCAGAGACAAAAGAAATATTTATTCCGAATGATGAACTTTGTCTCATGTCTATTACATAGACATTTTTCTTTCTGTAGCCAGATAACACAACTTGCATATTTTTGTCAGTTATGGTACATACAGACAGCTCAAAAGTTACTTTGTACCCCAAATCACACAGTTGACTTATGCTCAAGAGATTGTGCATCAAGCCTTCAACTTATGCTACTTTATTAAAAGTAACAGAACCATTTGTGAGGGTTCCATAACCTTTAGTACTGCCTCTGGAGTTATCACCACAGGTTACAGAGGGACCTTTATAGACCTGGCAAAAACTGACACCACACGCTAACCCGACACGAACTCGACACGAAATAAACGGGTTTGGGTAATACATTTCAACCTGTTTAAGTAAACGGGTTGACACGACACGACATGAAAATTAAACGGGTAAGGTCAGGGTCAAAAATTTCAACTCCAAAATTACCCGAATACCCCATTTATATATATATATATATATATATATATATATATATATATATATATATGTTTTCTTTTTAATGGTTTGGATTTTTAATGTTTTGGATTTGGTTAGAACTTATAAGTTTAAAACCGCAAAATTTAGATTTCTAATGCTTTTATTTGAACTTTGAGTTTATAATTTTTTTGTGAATTTTCGATTTTTAATTTTTAGTTTTATAAATGTTAAACGGGTTAAATGAGTCGGGTCGGGTCGGGTTAGGGTTGAGATTTTCTGACCCGTTTATTAAACGGGTCGGGTTAGGGTTAGGCACTCTCAACCCGTTTAACTCTGAACCCGACACGACACGTTTGACAGGTTTAGACCTTTAGCAGATACGAAGTTAAAAGAAGAGATTTATTGCCAGTCATATGTCGTGAACATCCACTATCTAGATATCAGATCTGTTGATGTCCGTAGACCTGCAGTCACAGAAACATTAGTTCCTTGGTACCCATTTGGAGATAGGTCCTTTTGGGTAAGAAGAAGAAGAAGAAGATTCTTTAGCATTAATCCTGTCAATTCTTTCTTTTGGACAGGCTTTTGCAAAATGAAGAGTATCTCCACAGTTATAACATTTTCTATAAATAAAGACCTTTTTGGAGCTTTGACCAATATCCTTGTTTTGACATTTCACATTGACCTTGATGGATTTGGTAGAGGAATGAGAAGGTCTGGAGCTTAGGCTCCTTTGTTGGAGTCAAGAATAGGAGAGAAGGAAATTTCCTTGGGTTTAGATTTTTTGATACTCACAGATCGGGGAACAAGATGTGTAAGGGGAGTCATAAAGTTGATCTTTCAATATTTGGAAGGGGGTTTTCTTTTCGAAGGTAAATCGGCAGATACTACCGATTTTCCCTTCTCAGGAGGAGAGAGTCTTTTGACTGAGTTTTTAGACTCTCTTTTTTGAATCTTAGCAGGCTTGGTTTTAGAGGAGGATGCTTCATCAATGGTCAAAGATTTCATCAGCTCATGAATGGGTTTGGAAGGGTCATTTGAGCCTTGGGCCTCCTCATCTTCAAGATGTGGAGTAGAAACCTTTGGCTATAATGAACATCCAAAACTTTAAGGCTTCTGAGAGATCGGAAGAGTCCATGGACTGGGAATTCTTTGAGTCATGATCAGATGACTCATAGAAGGAAGGGAGTGCAGAAGAAGGAGCATTAACATTTGAAGAAGAGTCAATGTTCATCTTTCCAAAACCCAGTTCAGTTTTCTCATCACATAGTATTTGGTCTTGAAAAATCTTTTCCAAATTTTTGGAAGAACTAGTCCACTTTCTCACTGTTTCTTGTTCCTTTTTAAGACATTTCAGCATTTTGTTTTTCTCTTTAGCAAGGGTGAAGTTTATAACTTTAAGATCTTCAAGTTCTGCCTTAATTTTGTCAAAATGCTTTAGTTGAGAAAGACATATATGGAGTTGAGAAAGACATATATGGAGTTGAGAGGAAAGAGATTTTATCTAAGCGTTTTCCTTTTTCTTTGCATCTTTAGCATCATGATAGTCAATGGTTAAGGAGTCAAAAGCTTCAATCTTTTCATAGTCAGAGAGAGAGAGAGAAAAGGATGTACCTCTAATGAAGAGGATGAGCACTCAGTTGATACAAGGGCCATTGAGGGAGTGTGGCCTTCTGGATTATCCACGTCATTCATTTTTTCCATGAAGCAGACATTTGAGATGTCCATTTCACTTTCTGATGTTTATTCTTCTGCCCAGTCATGAGTTTCGGTAGTCATACCTTTTCACGGTCAGAGTTTTCAGAGGAAATAGGTTGGCCAAATTTTTGTGTGAAAGAAAAGTTTGTTTCTGGCCTAGGTCTGCTAGATTTTGAAGAAAATCGGCCAGATGAGGAAGACTTGGGTTTTTCGGAAAATTTGCTTCTACACTCAGAGGCAAAATGACCCATTTTACCACAGTTAAAACATTTCTCATTTGTTTTGTCAGAAGAAGAGTGTTTGGAGAGAGCTTAAGACGGTTTTCTAGAAAAACCTAGATTTACCAGAAAAAACCAGATTTAGAATATCCTACCAAGATGGCCATACCATCTGACAGTTGGTCACAGAAGTTTCCTCGCCTTCATCATTGGCATCACTAAGGTATGCCTTTGAAATGGTCATTGGTATCTTCTTGACTATTATGGTCAGATTCAAATGGGTAGGTGATTCTTGGAATACATGCAATTCTTTTGGAAGAGTCACATTAGAGAGCTAGAAGAGCTCTTTATATCTTTGTGACAGACTTCCTTTATAGCTTGGTTTGCTCATAGTTGAAGAGAGTTCCATAAAGAGCGGTGAGATGCATATAATCAAGATCCTAGGTTGTCTTTATAGAAGTACAAATGTTTTTTCCAAAAATCAGGAAGACAGTCTATAAACTTGCACAGGACTTCCTCATTATTATAAACGCAACCCAACAGTTTAAGATCATTAAGAAGATTGTTAAAACGATTATAGTAATCTGAAAGAGATTCTTCTTTGTCATAAGAGAAGAGTTCATATTTTCTTACAAGAGCAATCTTTCTGCTCTTTTTCACTTCAGACGTACCTTCGTAAAGAACACACAGAGTGGACCACATTTCCTTAGCAGTGGGAAAGTTCACAAGAGAGTGATAAACCTCATCAGGCAGCGAGAGAGCGATGATGGCTCTGACTTTAGTGTCAAGAGCTACAAGACGCTTGTCATCATCATTGTACTTCCTAGGATCTTTGATGATATATCTCCCAGTAGCTGCTATTCTTTCTTTCTCAGAAGAATTATCAGCACCCTCTCTTTTATCTGCCTTTGGGCATTGTAACGATCCGAGACTTTAGGAATAAAAGGTTCTTCCCTAAGTATGGTAGGATATCTGCTGTCAACTCCTTCTAAGAAGAGCATCATACGACTTTTCCACAGAGAGAAGTTATTAGGATTGAACTTTGGTGGTTTGGCTATAGAGTCATTGTCGTATGATCCATCAAGAGAGTTTTGAGAAGAAACGTTGTTTAAAGATGAAGATGATTCCATTACAGATCAAGTTTATTAGATTAAACTGATCTGCTCTGATACCACTTGTTAGTCCCAGCTATGAAATAGCAGGCAAGACAATTATTGTAGAACGGGGGGTAGAATACAATACTCAAAAAATTCACTTTAATTTAATTCTTTATTGATAAAAATCAAGTATTACACACAGATAACTTTTAAGATTGTTGCGGAAAAGAACAGATAAAAATCTATGCTAACAATCTTTCATAAAGTATACAGAAAACTTGACACAACTTGAACACTAAGACAAAGCTATGAAGTTCTTGAGAGAAAGAAGAGAGTCTGTTGATGTATGTCCACTTAGTAAAGCTCTCCAAAAGGTGTATTGCATTGCATGGAAAGGTCTTCCCTTTAAATACTCCCATATGCACTAAATGGTGGGATTGAAAGGTCATGTTGCCTTTGATAAAATTAAAGTGTCCTTTTTGTCTTTATCATATGACAGAGTAGACCGACAACTTTGGTGTAGACTATTCATGAAAAATGTGTAAAAGCCAAATAACCTTTTTTCTAGATCTTCAAATAATGTCCCCATCAATGCAAGTTTTCAAATAGATTCTTTAGACAAATGCATACTGGTTGATGAGGCTCCCACCGATTTGTCACAGAGAAAATGGGCAGGTATTTGTCATGAAGGAAATCGGTAGGTATTTGTCATGTAGGAATTCGGCAGGTATTTGTCATGGAGAAAATCGGTAGGTATTTGTCATAGAGCAATTTCCACCGATTTAGAAGAGTGGATCGGCACACATCATCATCTGGCCGATGATGTGTGATCGGCAGGATCTCCTGGCCGATGAAGATTAGCAAATCGGCATGAGCAGCTTAGATACTGGCTGAGAAGTCCATCTTCAATCTGCATTGACAGATACATTTCTTCTTTGTTTTTCGGCTGATCTTTGACTTCAACGAACATTTGATATACCACTAAGCTGCTATAAAAAACCTAAAATATTCTAAGTATAAAAGATATTTTTCAAATAATATAAAGGATATCGGCAGGGAGGGTATCTTCAACTTTTTGGTGACCCAAGGTCATCTTCAAATCTTTGATGACCCAACACTAAAATAAAGTGTTTTCCATATATTATAAATTAGATCAGCAGGGGGGGTCATCTTCAAATCTTTGGTTACCTAACAGTAAGATAGTATAAGAAACAATTAAAGGGTTGAGATGATATAGTTATGAAAGAGCTTGAGCTGCCTCATTTGCTTAATTGTCTATTAACAACCTTAGCCGAAAAGACTCCTGATTACATAGCATAGAAAGAATACCACACATAACATCCACAAACTCCGAAATGTCCGCTTTCAACGAATTGGCCGCACCTGTAACAACTCGTCCCTCATGGATAGAAACTGGGATTTGTGAGCTCCTTATAAGCCTCAAGTTGTGGGTTACAAATAACTTCCACCAGAGTTTTAAATTGAACTCGAACTTATTGGGTTAGCCTATAGCGTTGGGCTTTGGGATGTTACAAATGGTATCAGAGCCGCAACTTGTACCATCGGGATGGTAAGGCAAACCTCGTTGGGTATGATGAGTCCTCGGAGGGGAGGGGGAGGTGTGTTTCCAACGTCTTAGGCGAATCCCACATCACCAATTACAAGGAGGAAGATTTTGAGCAGGCCTGACGAGGACGTCAGGAGTTTAAGTGGGGGAGTTTGTAACAAATCTTCCCATATGGATAGAGATAGAAATTGGAATTTGTGAGCTCCATATAAGCCTCAAGTTGTGGGCTACCAATAAGTTCCACTAGGTTTTAAGTTGGCCTCGAAGTAATTGGGTCAGCCTATAGCTTTGGGCTTTGGGTGTTACAGCACCCTATAACAACTCTTGCATCTAACTAAAAAGTTACCCGAGTAATTCCCAAATTAATCGCCTAAGACATTGCATCAAACAGCACCAGAGATTCACACTCATTAACAAACGATAATTCAATAACAAGCTTACATCGAGCGGATACAAGTTCTCCTTGGGCATCATGAAACACCACTCCAAATCTGTCTTTCGCATCATTCAGGATGATAGTCATGTTCGTATTACGTACATTTAACAAAACCATCGAGCGGTGAATGCCATAAATGACGACAATCCGGGTATCCGTAGACTCTCACTGACGCCTCAACTCATTCATCTCAAGCCACTCTACGTGAACCAAACTAGCTCTTCGTACTACCATAACAGGACTCTCTGGACCGAAATGACTCTTTTTATGTTAAAAGATAACTTGTATATGTCAACATGATAATCTGTTAAATGTTAAATCCCTTATCTACATACTATATAATTTTTTGACAATTCACATCTCATATACTACAATCTTAATTTAAAAGTATCTTGCCCAAAAGCCAAAATAAATAAATAGCTTACATTTTTATGCAATACCCTTTTCAAAAAGAATTTTATAGAATTTTTTTAGATAGAATGTAATAGTTAAAGTATATGTTTAAATGTCACATCTATTCCACAACCAAGTAAAATAATATTAAGTTAAATAATAGTATAAGAATACTCCAAACTAAAGTTTTGAGTTCTTGAAAGTATCATGCCACGAGATTACCGCAACAAATACAAGGAAACAAAACAGTAAAATGATATCTAAAAGCATAAACTTCCACAAAAAAGAAGTTTACAAAAGCTAAACGTCAAATAGAAAGCTTCATATCTTAAAAGTGCAAATTTCACAAAAGTAAACCTATTTTGTTTTCATTTATATTTTTTGGAATTAAGTTCTAAAATCTTCTTTTGAAAAATCAAATTTAAATTCTTCTTTATTTTGGTGATACAAGTTGTTTTTGTTCCAAACCACTTGATTAATAAACCTAATTAATAAAAGTTCAGAAAACTAACGTGAGATTTAAGAGAAAATCTAAAAAAAATGAAAAACTTGAAACAACCCAAACCAACAAGCTAAAATCCACCAATTTAATTAAGAGTAAATTGCATTTTTGGTCCCTGGGGTATGTTGTTTTTCTCACTTTTGGTCCCCAGAAAATTTTTATTGCAAGAAAAACCCTGGGGTATGCAAAAGTGCTCGGTTTTGGTCCCTAAGACTAACGTCTGTTAAGTTGCAGCTGTTAAATGCCCCATGTGCCTTACACATGAGGGTAAAACGGTCTTTTTGCTCAATCTTCTTTTAACCCTAGAAGACTTTCCCTCCCCCCCTCTCAACCACCGACCGCCTACCCCCTTTCTCACTACCACCGACCACCCCATTTCTCTCTGTCCTTCCTTTCATTTCCTTTCACGACCTTTTCTCTGCAAATACCACCGGTGACGCTCAATCTGTTCTCCTCCATAACTGACTACACCATCACCGCTAATTAGTGCCCCATCGTCTCCGGCATAGCTCCATCGTCTCCGGCGTAGCCCCATCATATCCGGTGTACCCGTACAACGTCCCCTCATCTATGGTGTCCTTCCCATCTACAACGTCCCCCTCATCTACTTAGGTCTTCTTTCTTCTTTCATTTCTACGGATCCTTCTCGTCCAGGAACAGGGTTGGGATCGATCTGTTTTGCAGGCTTGAAGGGTTGTGAGTGAGAAAGGAAATCAAGAGTTCTGTTGCATTTTTTGTTTTCGGTTTGAAGGAAATCAAGGAAATCAGGAACAGGGTTGGGATCGATCGATCTAGACTAGAACTTGTTCAAGTTTTGTTTTTGTTCATCAATCTGGAACCATCGAGACAAAAAACTTGTTTATCGATCTTGTTTTTCTTTTGTCCTTCGATCTCGATCTGGAATCTATCGATTAGAATAAGATTTTTGTTTTAGATTTAGGGTTGATTCTTGATATTCTTGAACTGGTTGATGTTAGTTTAAATATTCTTGATGTTAATGTTCTTGTTGAGTTTGATTTGATCTTGATTTGTGATGTATTTTTTATGTTAATGTTGTTGTTGAGTTTGATTTGATCTTGACTTTTTATGTTAATGTTGTTGTTGAGTTTGATTTGATCTTGATTTTTTATGGTTGATCTTCTCCCCTGAGGATTACGGTGGTCGGAGATGGGGTTTGACCGGAGAAGATGACTTGAGATGACTTTGATTTGATCATTTGATCTTTGGTTTTTAATGAAAAATGAGAAAAAAAGACAAAATGACCAATATACCCTCATGTGCTTTGCACATGGTGGGTTTTAACGGAGACAGCCTAACGGTGTTAGTCTTGAGGGACCAAAACCGAGCACTTTTGCATACCACAGGGTTTTTCTTGCAATAAAAATTTTCTAGGGACCAAAAGTGAGAAAAACAACAAACCACAGGGACCAAAATTGCAATTTACTCTTTAATTAAAAATGCCACAACTGGCCCAACATGGTCACACTTTCAAAAATTCAAAACTGGGTTCGCGAAAATAACCCTAACTACAGCTTGGAAATGTATCTAAATAATAATAATAAGGAAGTTTTCTAGTTCTTCTAGACGCAAGCTCTAGCTGACACCTTGCCCTTGCCCTTGCCCTTGCCCTTACTCGAGCCCTCATCTACCCGCTTACCTGAAAAGGTTTTAAATTTTGAAAAACGAGGGTTAGACCGTGAGGTATAGTGAGATCCTTCAAGATACCTATATCACACCACACATGTTAATTAAAAAGAGTTTACAAGAAATTATGAACAGTTACACCTTATTCAGTTTAAGCATACACACGCATGCTGATGATCCACACTTTGGTCACGAACACACTTGTGACATCGTGTTAGGGCACACACCCGCCCTTAGTAATTATGAGAAACACGTTTGTGAAATCCCAGATCTCTAGCAATAAGATATGAATATAGTGAGAGAGAATCTAGAGAAAAAATATGTCATCCATGTATTGAGCTCAAAGGATTACAAAAGGTTTCTAAAAGATTACAAAAGCTTACTAACAAATGAACTAGACAAGCCTATTTATACCCATGACATACAAGGTATAAAGGCATTCACAATACTGTATAGACTCATACAGTACATTGACTTTACAGTAAATCTTGAATACAATAATGCTCTAACAATCTCCCCCTTTGGATTCAAGATTTAAAAAATTTGACAGCAGTCTTCAGCTCTTTGTAAAGTCAATCTTCTTCAACAGACACTTTATCAAACCATCTTCAAATAGCTTTATCTCCACTAGTTCACGGCGAACTATATGCTTTGACACTCTTTAAGAACTCAGCTTTGAAGAATCTTCAGACAAACATGAAAAGTCATTGTCTTTTTCTTTGAAAAATCAACCTTCTTCAATACAATCTTCAACAGATTGTCTTCAAGTCTTGAACATGGATTTCATATCTTTATATAGAACCATCAATTCGGAACAAGATAAATCAGAAACGATTAGAGTTTGGATCAGAAAGATGTGAAACCATCCACATTGTTGAACTTTTAGGTGTAAGCGCATTCCGATAACCACTCAGAACTAAGATAACCAAATTCAGCAATATTTAGACTTCACATGATCCTTCTCCCCTGATCTTCAGTCTTTGTTCACGAATCATTGACTTGAAAGCTCTTAGACATGAGATATCTTTGACATGAAATTGAATTAAACATTTCTCCCCCTTTTTCGATGAAAGTGAGCATCATAATCAACGAAAACCATTTTCAATTTCAGTCGTGTCTTTGAGTATTGCTATCAATCTCCTCCTTACAGAATAACCTTGCTCCCCCTCAAAATAAGAATTCTGGAGCAATTTATTTTCTCCCCCTGAAAGTATGCATATATTTCAATAACGTACAGTATTTGAAATTGTAGCACAAATTTTAAAACAAATTTACACAAGGAAAATAACATTCATTGAATTTTATTTTATAACTACAAACATTTGATCATTTGAAAACTTTACAAAAGAAATTCAACTTAATGAAATTTAACAGATTTTTCAATCAAATGAAATCAAATGCATGTGTTTGGATTCAAGAACAAGTCATCATTGTATATCAAGTTAAAAAATGTTCAGTTTCAAACCCTTTATTAAATCTATTTGGTGTGCTAGCATGCGAAATATGATTAGCTTCAAGCATATGCAATTCTAAAACATATAAGAATACTTTGCTCTACTCACACTATTTGTCCAAAATCAGAATTTTCACAAATTTACGGGTTTATCGCGACTTTGTATTTTCCCAAGTTTCAAGAGATGTGTGCTCATTGGCATCTTTTCTTTTGTGCTCATTGGCATCTTTTGATTTGTGCACATTGGCATCTTTTGATTTTATGCTCATTGGCATCTTTTGATCAAAAAGTTTAGTAAGAATAAGATACACCGTTAAACATGACTTTCTATCTGGTTCTATAGCAGGATTTGGGTCAGCAGATCCCAGACCAGTTGGCCTTAGGTGCTAGGTGACGAGCACCCCTTAGAACTTAATTTCCCAAACCAGAAAGGCCACATCGATATATCTTAAACCCATTTGTACCAGTAGAACATGGCTTTCTATCTGGTTCTATTGCAGGATTTGGGTCAGCCGATCCCAGACCAGTTGATCTTAGGGACTAGGTGTCGAGCACCCCTTAGGACTTACTCTCCCAAACCAGAAAGGCCACAGGCACAAACTTTCAAACTAAATGATAGTGCAACTTTTTTATCTCAATCACTTGGTTCTAAAACATAGTGCTTTGCCCATATTTTCATTTCCATCCATCATTCTGACATATAGGCTTTTTGAGCATTATATTCTATATATATCCAGATTCACATAACTTTGAGCATTCAGCATAATTTCATTCATGTTTTGCTGACCTTTCGATTTATTTTAGAGGTGAAAATTGAAGCAAATCTAACTCAAATAATACAAAAAGTACTTGTAAAATCATCTTTTAGCACACATTTATATCATTGAATGAAAATTGAAATTTTTATCTCATTGAATTAAATTTGTAAAGATTCAAGTTTTCAAAGTGGTAGAAACAAAATATAATCCAATGTTACCTTTTACCACGTTCCTTGAAGTAAAAAGATATAACAGTTAAGGATATTACCTGAGAAGTGTGAGTTCTAAACTGATTTGTTTAGAAGTCTTAGTCTTTGAAGTACGGGTTTTGAACTGATATGTTCAAAAGCCAAAAACATTGAAGCACGGGTCGTGAATTGATGTATTCAGAAACCAAAGTCTCTTTTAAGTGCGGGTCCTAAACCGATATGTTTAGAAACCATTGTCGTTGAAGCACGGGTTCTAAACTGAGATGTTTAGAAGCCATAGTCGTTGAAGCACGGGTTTTGAACTGATATGTTCAAAAGCCATTAATAATTGTCTCCCCCTTAATGGTACAAATATTTTTCAAAAAAATACGCCGCTTCTCTTCTGTTTTCAGTCATGTGTGTGGTATGTATCTACAATTCAGTACAACACATGAAGAACCTGCAAAACAGATTAAGCAGATTTTGGTACCCAATGGCATTTGGGTCCTAGTGGGTTAGGTGTAGATTTCTTACAAGGAATACTGTAAGAACCATACCAATAAGAAGTATAATCTTTATGCACAAAGTCATTTGATCCACAGTAAGAACAACAGATTTTCTTATGTGCCAACCTAATCAGATGATTTACATAATGAATAGGATTAGGTTTAGCATAAGATTTACCTTTTGGCGTATTGTTCTTCTTTGCATTTGATGTGGATACAGATGATTTTGGCACATTTTTCTTTGGAACTGTTGTGCCTTTTACTCTCCATTCCATCTTCACCCTCTTGAAGACTGGAACTTCTTCTGGTTTGGAAGTATTAACTTTAGGCACTTTTGTTTTGTTATCTGATTTATCATACAGAGGATTATAGAAGAGATTTGTTGAACGAATCCGACCTTTTGAGAAATCTGTTGATCTATTAAATTGTTTAGAAGAAATGTTTTTAAAACTTGAACTTGAAGCAGTTTTAAAAGAGCATTCAGAATCATTTGAATCAACAAATGGAGTCTGAAAGATAGAATTATGACCGGTCTGCTTTGAGACATCAAATTTAAAAATGACGTCTTCAAGTTCTTTGACTTTTTTTATTAAAACATTTTTCTCTTTAGAAATTAGATCAAATTTCTTTTGGAGATCAGATTTGATCAACTGATCCTTCATAATATCAGCTGATAAACCAGATAATCTTTTGGTAAGATTAAGAATCACATCTTCAAAATATTCACGTTCCGATTCAAAATCTTTTTCCAAAAACTTTCTTTTATCAGTAATCTCTTTGAAAATTTCCATATTTTTCTTTTTAAGAGTTTTACTTTCCTTTTCAAAGAGATTTTTCTTTTCCGTGAAATTTTTTCTTTCCTTTTCCAAAAGATTTTCTAATTCAGAGATTTTCACGGAAAGTTCAGAACTTTTAATCTCAAAAGATTTTCGTTCAGTTTCAAATTTAGCTCTTTCTTTTTCGAGCTTGTCTTTTTCTAAAAATAAAACTTTCTCAAGATTAGAAATTTGTTTTGAAAGTTTTATATATTTAAGCTCAATTACTTCCTTTTCTTTAAGAACTTTCATTGAAGAAAGTGACTCTCTTTCACGTTCTGTAAGCTTCTTCTTCAATTCAACGTTTTCACCTTCCAACGTTGTTCTTTTCTCTTGAACTTCTTTTAATTGATCGTGCAGACATGATTTGTCTTTCTTTGCTTCAAGATCTGCAATATAAGCTTCAAGATCAGTTATTCTTTTAGTAAATTTAGCATTTGAAGAAGAAATGTCTAAAATTTGTCTTTTCAGATTAGCATTTTCTTCTTCCAATGCTTTATTTAAAATAGGAGTTGAAGAATTTGAAGCATTGTCTTTAGAAGGAGTTTTTTATTTTAAGGATGATTCTGTTAAAATGACTTGTTGCAACACTACATTATTTGGTTTAACAGAAACATGTGGTTTAGAAGGTGTTTCTGTTATAATAACTTGTTGCAACATTTTATTATTTGGTTTAACAAAAACTTTTGCAATTGGAGGAATCTCCTTTTTCAAAGTTTGCTTCAAATCTTCACCACTGCTTTTAACAATAACTTGTTGTAAAACCATTTTGAAAATTGCTAGAAATTGATCGTTCAGAAGATCAAGCAGTTAGTGTAAGAAAAATTACACTTATGAGAATTTAACCAACATTCCTAAGAATTCGGATGCTCAATTCGGATGCTCAATTCGGATGATCAATTCGGATGCTCAATTCGGATGATCAATTCGGATGCTCAATTCGGATAATCAATTCGGACTTGATAGATTTCGAAATCCTCCAATTCGAACTTAACAGCGTTCGAATTCACTCAATTCGGATGTACTAAGGTTCGAATTCACTCAATTCGAATGTACTTAGGTTCGAATTCACTCAATTCGAATGTACTTAGGTTCGAATTCACTCAATTCGAATGTACTTAGGTTCGAATTCACTCAATTCGAATGTACTTAGGTTCGAATTCACTCAATTCGAATGTACTTAGGTTCGAATTCACTCAATTCGAATCTAACAGGGTTCGAATTCTCTACAATTCGAATCTAATAGGGTTCGAATTCTATGAATTCGAATTCTTCTTGAGTCGAATTCTACACTTGTGATGCCAAGAACAATCCGAATTCTCTATGAATGTTCCGAATTCTCTTTGAATGATCCGAATTCACCAAGAATGATCCGAATTCTGCACTTCGAACTTCAAAATCACTTAATCTGCCATAACTTCTTCAATTCTTGATCAATTGTGATGAATCTTATATCAAATTGTTCGTAATTGAAATCCGCACACTTTTTCTGTTGATTGAAATTCACAATTCGATCAATTTGAACAGATTAAGATCAAAACAGTGATCTTGAAGTTTTCGAAAAAAAATTCAAGAATCGATTAGGTCTGTCAATTCTGTGCAGATTTTGATGTTAATCCAAGAATTAAAAGTGTTCAGGAAGCAAATCCGAATGCCATGATGCAAAGAATTGATTCAAAAACTCAAAATCTGGAAAAACTTCATGTCTGAATGATAAGACTTCAGATGAACAGTAAAAGCCACTTGGTCCGAATTCTTGAAGAACAGTGTAAAAATTCTTCAATTTGGTCTTCGATCTGCTTGAATCTTCTGTTTAGCTCTGATACCAATTGTGAAATCCCAGATCTCTAGCAATAAGATATGAATATAGTGAGAGAGAATCTAGAGAAAAAATATGTCATCCATGTATTGAGCTCAAAGGATTACAAAAGGTTTCTAAAAGATTACAAAAGCTTACTAACAAATGAACTAGACAAGCCTATTTATACCCATGACATACAAGGTATAAAGGCATTCACAAGACTGTATAGACTCATACAGTACATTGACTTTACAGTAAATCTTGAATACAATAATGCTCTAACAACGTTCATATATTTTGTATGGAACACACTCCCCATGATAGTCATAATAAACCATCCCAGTTCCGTCACATGCATACCGCATTATAATTAACACACCTTCAACTTGCATAATTTAAACCACATGGAAACATGCAATTCAATATCAATGTACGAGTAATGAAAGCAAGTATCGTTAGAGCTTCGGTTTAGAAAGAGTCACCTAGCGTCCACGCTAACACAATCTTACTTGAAACTGTTATTCTCTAACTGCACACCTACATTTTCACCAAACACACGAGAGTGAAAAGCCACTCGAGCATCACTCCCAAATCACTCTCGAGTTCCCTAAGGCACTCTCCGCTCAACCTACCGAAGAAATCTGTAATACCCCGGGTAAGTCCGTTAGTTAAAATCTCTTTTTCGTTAAATTTTGTTAACTTTAAAATTGGAAGTTTAGGGTAAGTTTGGGTTAAGTTAGGAGTTAAAGGTGTTTTGGTCATTAAGGTATAGTTTAGGGGCTAAAGTGGTAACTTGGTTTAATAATATCCCTTTAGACAATCAGATATTTCACAATCAGAAAATATCAGTTTGAAGTGTATGTGTGTGTGTTCTTGGAGCTAAGAAGAAGAAAAGAAAGAGTCTTGTGGTTAAGACATCATTTGGTGTGCTTTGAAGAGGTATTAAGGTATGTTCCTTTACAATTTATGTGTGTAATTGATAATAGATGGTTTCTATCGGATTAGAATAGTCAATTTTATAACTGTTAATGATTCAGTCGATTTCTGGGTAAAAATGGGATAAACAGTCAGTGGTTTCCGGATGACATGAATGTGTCCGGTAGTTTCTTGGGTAGTGTCCGGATAATGTGTTGTTAGTGTCCGGTAGTTTTCTTGCAGGTATCCGGATGAATCGATTAATCGGGTAAGTCCTATTTTCTTTAGTTTCCGGATGAAATGATTTACCGGATAGTGTCCGGATTGTTGTGTTGTCCGGATAAGTTATGTTATCCGGATTGGTTATGTTATCCGGAAAGTTGGTGTTGTCCGGAAAGGTTGTGTTGTCCGGATACTTTAGCTGTTTAGTCAATTTTGAGAGTTTAGATGCTTTTGAGTATCCAGTAACATGTGTCTTGTAAATTCTTGGAAGGGGAAATGAATGAGGACTGAATGCATTATGGACTCGACTTAAGTTCGGGTTTGGGGGTAACATTTGAGGATTAGAGTTATCTAGAGTTCTTAGCTTTAGTAAGACTTGTGTGTTTTATTTGGTAAAGAGATATATGTATTCAATTGTTTCAGATACAGTGAATCAAAGGTGAAAGCTGAGTTCTTTGTGGAAGACTGGAAAGAGTTTTGGATAAGCAAACAAGTGAGTTTTTACTTAAAATGTTTTCTAACTGGAATACATATATGTGAATAAGTGTAATAATGTGCATATGGTGTTTATATGAGTATTACACTGCATGAGTGCTAGTTGGCCAGGCTTAGGACCGGTGTATGTTGACTGTACAGAGGGACAGTGGTGTTGGCTGTATTCAGTACGGTGGTGTAAATTAATTAATTGGCTCGCAACCAATTAATATGGCCAAGAGAATGTGATGGAAAGATACATGATGCATGAGTCTTAATTGGTATTCTTATGTGAATTATGTGTATGATGTTGTGCAAATGGTTTTTAACTAACGGGGATTTTCTCACTAGACCTCAAGGTCTAACCCTCATTTTGTTGTAAAAATATGTATTCCAGGTCGTGGATCGAGTAAGAGCAAATAAGAAGGTTAAACCGCGAATAGCTTTTGGAGGACTATGTAGTTGAAGACTATGATGTGTTTAGTAGATATAGCATGTTGTTAGTAATGATGTAATTTACTATGTAAACGTTGTAATGATGTACTGAATGTTTGTAAAAGACTAGGGGACCGTATTTGTTATATAATGTATCTCTTGTTTTAACGACGTTATGCAATGTATGCTATTTGAACTATGTTTGGAAATCCGGGTCGTTACAGATGGTATCAGAGCCCTAGTTTAAGGGATTTAGGTATTAGTATATGTACCTAGACTTAAACTGCATGTGAAGTAGGATGTCCCTATTATTGTAGAACCTTGGGGTGTTAAATATAAAAAGGTAGAAGGAACATCATGTAAGGTAATTTCATTTTACACCTGGCCAGTGTAATTGTGATCTTACAGGTACATGTTTGAACTGGAATACCTTGTTATATGGGGTATATGCTTATGTGTATATTAACCTTGTCTGAATCAACAGAATGGCAAGTGGTACTAGACAAACGAATCGGGAAGGAGGAGGAAATCCGAATAGAACAAACCCAACAGCCGGAGGAAGGGGAAGAGGGGGAGAAAGAGGTGGAGGCAGAATTGGGGGTAGAACTAGGAGTGGGACTCCGCCGCGAGGTAATGAATTTGTTACTAGGGACGATTTAACAGCCGAAATGGGAAGACTTCAGGCCAGTATACAAGCCATGTTTGATCGAATTCGTCATAACGTAGCTGACACACCAGATCCTGGTCAGGAAGACGAGATGCCTATTACACCTACAATCACACCAGTACTAAGAAAGTGTGACTATAAAATGTTCTTAAGTTGTAAGCCTCCAACTTACTCGGGAGATCGGGATCCAGTGAAAGCTATGAAGTGGCTGAAAGAAATAGAAGCTATCTTCAAGACTAGTAAATGCGCTGGAGAGGATAGAGTACTCTATGGAACTGCAATGTTGAAAGGCGATGCCCTATACTGGTGGGAAGCACATATGTCCTCGGGAGGATCTGATATATATTCTACTTACTCTTGGGAAGAATTCGTGATAGCTTTCAGGAAACAATTTTGTCCTCAAGCCGCAGTTAAACAATTGGAAGGGGAGTTTATGAACTTGCAGCAAGGGAATTTGTCAGTTCGGGACTACATCGCTCGTTTCTTGGAAAAGTCTCGTTTTGCGGAATACTACGTTGCTACGGAGGCCATGAAGATTGAAAGGTTTATCTTTGGATTGAATGCAGAAATCAGAAGTTTTGTGATTGCTAAAGACCCAGAAACTTTCTCTGCCGCAGTAGACGCTGCGAAAACCGTGGAACAAGATAAAGGGAGAAGTACTAGTGATAAGAATGTGGGGAAAAGAAAGTGGGAAGGACCGCAGTATGATCCGAAGAAGTCCAGGTTTCAGCGATTTGATAACCGTCCACCTTTCCGATCAGTTGAAAGACCTTGCCTAAAGTGCCACCGTTTTCATCAAGGAAGTTGTCAAGTGTATCCTAGAAACTGTTATAAGTGTGGAAAGATCGGTCATATTGCTAAAGACTGTCGAGTAGTTAGATTTTGTTACTCGTGCAATTCTCCTGATCACCTTCAGTCCGATTGTCCACTGGGGAGAATACAACCGGGTGGTACGTCAGTAAGACCAACGGGTGTTAGACTGGTAGTACCAAGGCCAGAAGTACCAAGAGCAAGGGGCCGTGCCTTCCAGATGACAGAGCAAGAAGCAGATGAGACTCCTGATGTGGTTACAGGTACATTCTTAATAAATTCTACACGTACTAAAGTGTTATTTGATTCCGGTGCAAACCGATGGTTTGTGTCGCCTTCTTTTGCTGCCTATATGCATTTAAATCCTAAAGTGTTAGATCATGCGTTAATGGTAGATACGGCTGATGATAATCAAGTACCGGTTAATGAGGTATTTGATAGTTGTGTGATAAACATAGACGGGTGTGGAGTGCCTATTCAGTTATTTCCTATAGCCTTGATCGAGTTTGATGTGGTAGTGGGAATGGATTGGTTAGCCGAGAATCAGGCTAATATAGTTTGTGATAAGAAATTGATAAATGTTGTCTTACCTGAGAAGGGACCAGTAGTGATTTATGGTGACCGTAGAAATCATCAATCTTGCCTTATCTCTTTGTTGAAAGCTCGTAAGTGTATCAATAAAGGCCGCTCAAGTTACTTAGCTTATGTGATAGATATTAAGCTAGAAAAGAATAAGCTGGGAGATATTCCGGTTGTTCGTGAATTTCTGGAAGGTTTTCTAGAAGATTTGACTGGCCTTCCGCCCGTTAGACAAGTAGAGTTTGGGATAGATCTGGTTCCTGGAGCCGCTCATGTTGCCCGTGCACCGTATCGTTTGGCACATCCAGAGATGAAAGAGATGATGACTCAACTACAGGATCTTTCAGATAAAGGCTTCATCAGACCCAGTTCTTCGCTGTGGGGAGCACCGGTTCTGTTTGTGAAAAAGAAGGATGGTTCGATGAGAATGTGTATTGATTATCGGGAACTGAATAAGCGCACGATCAAGAACAAATATCCGCTTCCCAGAATTGATGATCTCTTCGATCAATTAGTTGGAGCTTGTTATTTCTCCAAGATTGATCTAAGATCTGGCTACCATCAACTGAAGGTTAAAGAAGAAGACGTTCTGAAAACTGCTTTTCACACACGGTATGGTCACTATGAATTCTTAGTGATGCCTTTTGGATTGACGAACGCTCCAGCTGCTTTTATGGATCTAATGAACCGAGTATGTAAGCCATATCTCGATAAATTTGTTATTGTGTTTATCGATGATATCCTTATCTACTCCCGATCCAAAGAAGAGCACGCGCAACATCTTCGTTTAATTCTGGAATTGTTGAAGAAGGAACAGTTATACGCTAAGTTCTCTAAATGTGAATTCTGGCTACGGGAAGTTCAGTTTCTCGGACATGTAGTTTCTGAGAAACGTATTCAAGTTGATCCAATGAAAGTAGCAGCAGTTGAAAAGTGGGAACCGCCGAGAACGCCAACCGAGGTACGAAGTTTTCTGGGTTTAGCCGGTTACTATCGAAAGTTTATACAAGATTTCTCTCGTATCGCGACGCCTTTGACTAAGTTGACTCGAAAGAATCTAAAGTTTGAATGGAAAGCAGAACAGGATGAAGCATTCAGGGTATTGAAAGAGAAACTTTGCAGTGCGCCGATTTTGTCACTACCGGAAGGTTCCGATGATTTTGTTGTTTACAGTGATGCTTCCAAATTGGGATTGGGTTGTGTACTAATGCAGCGTGGAAAGGTTATTGCTTATGCTTCTTGTCAGTTAAAGGATCATGAAAGACAGTATCCTACGCACGACATGGAACTGGCAGCGGTTGTTTTCGTGTTGAAGATTTGGAGACATTACCTTTACGGCTCTAAATATCAAATTTATACTGATCATAAAAGTCTCCAACATCTTTTCGATTAGAAAGAACTAAATATGAGGCAAAGAAGATGGCTAGAATTGGTGAATGATTACGATTGTGAAATCCTTTATCATCCGGGAAAGGCGAATGTGGTAGCTGATGCACTAAGTCGTCAAGAAAGGAGTGGAACAATAAAAGCTATTTCACCACGAGCTGAACTCCTACCTAACATCTTTGAGGAATTGCAGAAATGTCAAATAGAAGCTTTTCAAGAAGAACACTTGAAACCAGAACGGTTAGTGGGTATATCAGCATTGCTTGTAAAAGATGATCGTGTGTTGTTGTGTTTGGGAAACAGAATCTGGGTGCCTCGTTTGGGTGGTTTACGTGATCGGGTACTACAAGAAGCTCATCAATCTCGTTTCTCTGTTCATCCAGGTACGAACAAGATGTACAAAGATTTGAAACAATTTTATTGGTGGCCGGGAATAAAAAGGAGTATTGCTCAACATGTGGAAGGTTGTACTACTTGTAAGAAGGTAAAGATTGAACATCAAAAGTCGTTTGGTCAGTTACAACGATTAGAAATACCGATGTGGAAATGGGATCATATTACTACAGATTTCATCACAAAGCTACCAAGGACTCCGAAGGGATTTGATTCTATTTGGGTGATAGTCGACAGGTTGACGAAGTCTGCACACTTTTTACCGATAAAAGAAACCGATTCGTTGGAACGATTAGCCAAGTTGTACATCAATGAAATAGTAACTCGACATGGGGTTCCAATCTCGATTATTTTTTATCGTTATAGTCGTTTTACTTCAAGATTCTGGAGGAGCTTTCAAAAAGAAATGGGTACACAGATAAAGCTAAGTACGGCGTATCATCCTCAAACTGACGGCCAGAGTGAACGGACGATTCAGACTTTAGAAGACATGCTCCGGGCTTGCATTGTTGATTTTGGGGGATCATGGGATAAGCATTTACCGTTGATTGAATTTGCTTACAATAACAGGTATCATTCCAGCATACAAGCGGCACCGCTTGAAGTTCTGTATGGTAGAAAATGCCGAACGCCTCTGTGTTGGAACGAAGTGGGAGAGAAACAGTTAGCAGGGCCAGATATAGTTCAGTTGACCGCGGATAAGATTTCTCAGATTCGGGAACGTTTGAAAGTAGCTCAAGACAGACAGAAAAGCTACGTTGACCGACGTCGAAAGCCGTTAGAGTTCCAAGTTGGAGATTTTGTAATGTTAAAAGTCTCACCTTGGAAAGGAGTTATTCGGTTTGGGAAGCAGGGTAAACTGAGCCCGAGGTACATTGGACCGTTTGCAATTACAGAAAGGATTGGTGAAGTAGCTTACAGGTTGGATCTTCCGTCAGAGTTAAGTAGGATTCACAACGCTTTTCACGTATCGAATTTCCGGAAGTGCTTAGTTACTCCAGATCAAGCAGTTTCTCTACCCGACATACAAGTTGATGAAAAGCTGAATTATGTAGAAGAACCAGAAGCTATTGTGGACTGTAAAGTTAAGGTTTTGTGGAATAAGGAGATCAGACAAGTGAAAGTACAGTGGCGACATCATAGAGGCCAGGATGCTACTTGGTAATCAGAATCCGAAATGAGAACTAAGTACCCGTATCTTTTTGCCTAACCGAATTCCGGGACAGAATTCTTTTAAGGGGGAGATGATGTAATACCCCGGGTAAGTCCGTTAGTTAAAATCTCTTTTTCGTTAAATTTTGTTAACTTTAAAATTGTAAGTTTAGGGTAAGTTTAGGTTAAGTTAGGAGTTAAAGGTGTTTTGGTCATTAAGGTATAGTTTAGGGGCTAAAGTGGTAACTTGGTTTAATAATATCCCTTTAGATAATCAGATATTTCACAATCAGAAAATATCAGTTTGAAGTGTATGTGTGTGTGTTCTTGGAGCTAAGAAGAAGAAAAGAAAGAGTCTTGTGGTTAAGACATCATTTGGTGTGATTTGAAGAGGTATTAAGGTATGTTCCTTTACAATTTATGTGTGTAATTGATAATAGATGGTTTCTATCGGATTAGAATAGTCAATTTCATAACTGTTAATGATTCAGTCGATTTCTGGGTAAAAATGGGATAAACAGTCAGTGGTTTCCGGATGATATGAATGTGTCCGGTAGTTTCTTGGGTAGTGTCCGGATAATGTGTTGTTAGTGTCCGGTAGTTTTCTTGCAGGTATCCGGATGAATCGATTAACCGGGTAAGTCCTATTTCCTTTAGTTTCCGGATGAAATGATTTACCGGATAGTGTCCGGATTGTTGTGTTGTCCGGATAAGTTATGTTATCCGGATTGGTTATGTTATCCGGAAAGTTGGTGTTGTCCGGAAAGGTTGTGTTGTCCAGATACTTTAGCTGTTTGGTCAATTTTGAGAGTTTAGATGCTTTTGAGTATCCAGTAACCTGTGTCTTGTAAATTCTTGGAAGGGGAAATGAATGAGGACTGAATGCATTATGGACTCGACTTAAGTTCGGGTTTGGGGGTAACATTTGAGGATTAGAGTTCTTAGCTTTAGTAATACTTGTGTGTTTTATTTGGTAAAGAGATATATGTATTCAATTGTTTCAGATACTGTGAATCAAAGGTGAAAGCTGAGTTCTTTGTGGAAGACTGGAAAGAGTTTTGGATAAGCAAACAAGTGACTTTTTACTTAAAATGTTTTCTAACTGGAATACATATATGTGAATAAGTGTAATAATGTGCATATGGTGTTTATATGAGTATTACACTGCATGAGTGCTAGTTGGTCGGGCTTAGGACCGGTGTATGTTGGCTGTACAGAGGGACAGTGGTGTTGGCTGTATTCAGTACAGTGGTGTAAATTAATTAATTGGATCGCGACCAATTAATATGGCCAAGAGAATGAGATGTAAAGATACATGATGCATGAGTCTTAATTGGTATTCTTATGTGAATTATGTGTATGATGTTGTGCAAATGGTTTTTAACTAACGGGGATTTTCTCACTAGACCTCAAGGCCTAACCCTCATTTTGTTGTAAAAATATGTATTCCAGGTCGTGGATCGAGTAATAGCACATAAGAAGGTTAAACCGCGAATAGCTTTTGGAGGACTATGTAGTTGAAGACTATGATGTGTTTAGTAGATATAGCATGTTGTTAGTAATGATGTAATTTACTATGTAAACGTTGTAACGATGTACTGAATGTTTCTAAAAGACTAGGGGACCGTATTTGTTATATAATGTAACTCTTGTTTTAACGACGTTATGCAATGTATGCTATTTGAACTATGTTTGGAAATCCGGGTCATTACAAAATCCTTAAAAGATTCCGGTATCGGCACAAACACTAGGAGTTTTCTGGACGGTTATCTGGCTCCCACAACCTTCCGGTAAAAAGCACCAGGATTTCGGATACTACCGACACCCGCCAAATTTCCGGGTAAAATCCCTTCCGGGCAACTACCGACTTCCGGACACGGATAATCCGGGTTCGTCCGGATTCCCAATAGTTTCCGGTACTAAGCTATTCCGATTCCATTTCGGACATTGAGTTTCCCGATAGAGCGACTTCCGGACAAGGGGTTTTTATCGAACAGACCGACCCTGGAAACCTCAATACATCAAGTAATTCAACCCATATCGGTCTTAGGCCACGATAAACAAGGAGTTAGCATTACTAAACAATTAAGCAATCTATTTAATTCGACTTTCCCACACTGATTTGGTTAAGGTAAAACACACAGTTCGCAATCTCACATTCTTGAGGAGATGTCAATCAAACAATCTCCAAAGCCCAAAACCCCAGCATACCAAAAATCCACACTAAGATACCAAACATTGCTCAATAGATTAATAGGTTAAGGAGAAGGAATTTACCTCGAAGAAAATGGTGATTCACATCTCCAAGCTTCAAATCTCAAACTCCTCCTTCAAAATAGCAAGGTCGTTTCACCTCCAAAACACACATTCAGCCGCACTCCAAAATGAGTAGTAGTAATGAGGGTTTTGGGGTTTTAACCCTATTTCCCATATTTACACCAAGGTCCTCCAGCTTACACTTCGCACACTATTCACACTACTCATTAATTAAGTTTTCTAAGAAGACCCGGTTATTACAAAACTGAAGAACACCTTAATAATTATTCAGCTATACAGTATGTATATGTGCATACTGTTTGGGTAAAAATTCATAAGTCCTACCGTCGAAGATTTTTATCCTCGACCAAACATATTATCAATGATAGACATCCATATTTCGACGACACCTATATCCCCGATCAATGATCATCAGCCACTTGATTAACGACTAATTTCTGACGACAAACTGTTATCTCTGTATTATATACTTATTGTAGCTATCGCCTTAATATAGAGTTATGATCAATTAATGGCTCAAAACATAACTCACCACCAACATTAAAGCATGACCGTTTCACCATGAATCACCCAATAAAGACGGCAGTTACAAGAGTTATTACCTTACAAGGAGCAGTTACAAAGATCCCCTATAAAAGGTGGAAGCTCATCTACCCAGAGTTCAAATCCAAGCACTGTCAAAGCCCTTGTGGCCATGGAGGTTCACCTGCGATGACTCCAGGCCATTCGTGGTCGCTCGAGGATTTTTCGGTGCGCGTAAGCTGGCCCGGAAACCCACGGTTACCCAAAAAAAGTATTTAAAGGGACACAACAACAAGGAAGTCATTACCAGAACTACTCTGAAGTGCTCTCAACTGTTCACACGCAATCGTTCATGATTATCCATGACGCATCCGTTTATTTACGTTTATTTTACATTATCTATGTCTTGTAATAGCATATGTTATTATTAAGGCCGACCTCCGTGATTGACGTTCATACTGCATCGACGATATCTACGGTCGTTGAGGTTTTTACCCTCGACGGGGTTTTCGTGTGACAAAAATCACTGCTTTCATTTACATTTTTTCTTGTCATTGTTGCTTATTTGGAAGGGTAATCTGTAGTTGATTAAGCTATGCAATCCCGACCTTAGATCGTTCTTGTGCAATTATTGGCATAAACATATACAAGTAGTTGAAGATGTTTCATGGTTTCTAGCTCTTGTTGTTTGGGTTCCATTACAATCAAAAAACTTGTATACATGTCGATAACTGATCCAAAATTTCAATGTGGTATTAATTAGTAGTATTATAATAAAATAATTCAGCTATAAATACTATTTTGATAATTAATATATACTTGTATATCTACATGCACTGGAATCATTTTTTATAATATAAAATATATAGTATAAGGGTATCCACTACATTGATACCAAAGCAGTTATTTAAATGTTACTTATGAAGAAATAAACTAAGATGACATAAATCTAAATCCCAGATTGTAATTTTAGTTAATCCTAATCAACAACGATTGCAATAATTACTAATTTCATATCGACACTTTTTGTTGATATATATATAACAGAAATCTCTTAATAAGTTTAGGCTTTGTTTGCCAAGAAAAATAATAATATAGTTTTTGAAACACTACTTGAAATAGTTTTTTATAGTTTTTTTATGAATATTTCAATATTGCTCTTATTGATATTAATTATTAGAGTAAATTATGATTTTCGTCCCTGTGGTTTGATATTAATAACGATTTTCGTCCTTGATCTTTAAAAACTGTTTTTTCAACCCTGTGGTTTCTATTTTACTGCCATTTTCGTCCCTCCATCCAATTTAAGTTAAAATTAGACATTAACTCATGCAAAAATGATTTGAGTAAATTACATATTTGGTCCTTGTGGTATACTTCTTTTACATTTTTATCCTCAATATAAATAGTTTAAAATTTTTACTTTCTACTTTTTCTATCTTTTATTATATTTTATAGATACGCTGATTTTTATATTAATTATATTGTATATTTTTAAAATTATTATATATAACTTTAATTATAAAAATAATCAAAGAATTTCATCAACATTATTGATAAGTACATCAAGTTTTTTTCTATAGTTTTTGGTTGAAATATCTTAAAATTAATATATTTTAGTTATTGATTTATTAAAACCTTTTATTTATTTTAAGTTTCCATTAGAAGAAGTTTAAAAAACTTGTAGGAAAAATAGTTTTATTTTCTCACATAATCTCATGTATATATATATATACACACACACACAAAATCAAGTCAACGTTATCACATCATTTTTTAGACAACAGAGGCATCGGCATAAAATCTTTTCTATAATTTGGAGGCCCATAAGTTTTCGATAAGAGATGAAAACAAATATAAAATAGCAAAAAGGAGTTGATAAATATTAGTTTACTTTTGTTTATGCTAATTTTATTACGGGCTAAATAATTAAAATCCCAAAAGTATTCTTACATTTTCCTAGAACAAATGTGTTCTCGTTCTAATTTTTATTACGGGTTATATGTGCGTGTGCGCGCGCACGCGCTCACAGATGCTTATTATTAATATTACAAATGTAATGGCCCAATAAATCAATAAATAAAAAATATTAAGAGATTTCAACCTAAAGATCTGGAAAAAAAATTATGTATCGATCCCATTTGTGAAGACTATAGAATCGGTGGGAAGGGACTGCCATGTAAATAAAGAGAGTGGGTCTGCCACATCAGAGCCATTAAAATTAAATGAACAAAAGGAACCTGGTACAAATAGCAACAAGTTCAAAGCGGCTGTGGGTATCGATCCCAAAAGAAATATGGTAGAAGGCGAAAATCCTCAGAGGGGGAAGTGTGAGAAGAACATAACGAAGAAAGGGGAAAACGTTAGTTTCGGACGGGGAAGGGTAAGCTTCCATATGCTAAAGCAAATGGCACGACAGAGTAACAAGAAAGTAGGATCGAAAAGAGTGATCAGTAATGCCCAGGCAGAGAAGAAAGGGAAGAGGAAAGTAGGAGATTCAAAGATAACGGAATCCGCGAACCAAGCGGCAATCTCTAATGAATTGAAGAGTCAAGATGTATCGGAACAATCGAATGGCGATATCATATCCATTAACGTAAGAGGGATTGGTTCGAGCAATAAAAAAGAATGGGTCAAGGAGTTATGCAGGATCGAGAAACCGAATCTTTTGGGTATTCATGAATCTAAAACAAAAAAATGGGACCTGCATCAGATAGAGGCTGTTTGGGGTGGGGGAGACGTGAATTATGCACATGTAGAGGCAATCGATAACTCGGGGGGATAATGACTTTATGGGACAAGAAAGTGTTCGGTTGTGAATACGTAGTCGAGGACCCTCGTTTTTGGCAGTGATAGGAACTTGGGAAGGAATTGAGGGTTCAACTGGTTTGGTCAACGTATACGGACCGAATGACATCAAGGATAGGTTGGCACTTTGGGATAGACTGGAGAAGTTAGTGGAAAACGAAAAGGTTAATTGGTGCTTGTTCGGTGACTTTAACGAGGTAAGAGGGGATTTCGAGCGTTTAAATTCCGTAACAAATCAGCGGGGTGCAAACTAGTTCAACAGTTTCATTATGAAAAACAATTTATCAGAAGTACCTATGTTTGGGCGAAAATTTACACGGGTTAGCAACGACGGGGTAAAGTTTAGCAAACTAGACCGTGTTCTCATGTCGATCGAGTTTGGCCCTGTGGTACAAAAGTTAGGGGTAAAGGTGTTGGAGAGGAAGTGGTCGGATCACTCCCCTATAATGTTATATGAGGATAGGAGGGATTTTGGGCCGAAACCCTTCAAATTCTTCGACTCGTGGTTAAAAGAAGAGGGGATAAATGAGGTGGTGAAGAATGCGTGGAATAAAAGGATTTTGTCCTCTCGGCCGGACGGTGTGCTTAGAGACAAGTTGAAAAATGTAAAGGAAGCGTTTAGAGTATGGGGCAAAGCCAAGTTCGGGAACATTGAGAAGGAGTTGTGCTATATAAAGGATGAGGTTTTGAAGAAAGAAAAAGAGGCGGAATCGACAGGTTGGAATGAAGTAGAAAGAGAGCAGTGGGTCATAGCTAGAAAACGATGGCTAGAATTGGAGGAGAAAAAAATCGGTATGGCTAGGCAAAAGGCTAAGATGAAGTGGTATGTGGAGGGCGACGAGAATTCCAAACTATTTCACTCGATTTTTAAAACAAGAGAGAGAAAAAACACGATACGAGGGTTACACACAAATGCGGGGTGGACGGACGAACCGGGCGAAATAAAGAATTTCACTTTCGAGTTTTTAAAGATAAATTTGCTGCCACAAAATTAAACTGACCGGCTGTAAGTAGAGAAAATTTTAAAAAGCTGTCGAATGAAAAA
Organism: Saussurea involucrata; assembly: GCA_033807775.1. Taxonomy (NCBI): domain Eukaryota; kingdom Viridiplantae; phylum Streptophyta; class Magnoliopsida; order Asterales; family Asteraceae; genus Saussurea; species Saussurea involucrata. The sequence continues at coordinate 47,202,468 of CM066317.1, read as the reverse complement.
GCCGAGCATCTCGAAGGTCCGTTTGAAGAAGAAGGGGTTTGGAACGCAATCAAAAATTGTGGCAACAACAAGTCACCGGGTCCGGACTGACTCACTTTCGGGTTTTTAAAGAGATTTTGGAGCTTGGTAAAAGAAGATTTTATGAAGGCGATTAGATGGTTCGGTGATAACGGGGAGATAAGTTGGGGATGCAATTCTTCGTTTTTAACGTTGATCCCTAAGGTTGCAAACCCATCAAATCTCGGAGAATTTAGGCCAATTAGCCTAATAGGTGTATACTATAAGACCATTGCAAAGGTGTTGGCGGAAAGGCTAAAACGGGTGATGGGAAGCATTATTAGCGACTCACAAAGTGCGTTTATAAAAGGTCGTTCAATACTTGACGGAGTACTTGTGACGAATGAGGTAATCGATTTTATTCGAAGAAGAAAGAAAAAAGGTTTGATATTTAAAGTCGATTTCGAAAAAGCCTACGACTGTGTGGAGTGGGGTTTTGTGATTCAAAGCTTGGAAAAAATGGGTTTTGGAAGTAAATGGGTTAAATGGATAAAGGCAACCCGTTAACGCCTTTTTTATTTCTAGTGAATGGGAGTCCGACAAACGAATTCGTAATGGGAGAGGCCTACGACAAGGCGATCCGTTAGCGCCTTTTTTATTTCTAATCGTTGCCGAAAGCCTGCATGTATTGACGGAAGAAGCGGTCAAATATGGGCTCTTTGAAAGTCTAAAAGTGGGACGTAAGGAGGTTGCCATCTCGCACCTCCAATATGCGGACGACGTCATTTTTTCCGGGAAATGGAGCCTTACAAACCTCAAAAACTTGTTGAAAATTCTAAAATGTTTCTACGAATTGTCGGGGCTAAAAATTAATGTTTGTAAAAGCAAAATATATGGGTTAGGAGTGCCGGAAGAAGAAGTGGAACAATGGGCTAGAGGTGTAGGATGTGGATCGGGTACGTTTCCGTTTACCTATCTAGGCTTACCGGTAGGTGCCTCGATGAGAAGGTGTGGGAATTGGTTACCGGTAATCGAAAAGGTGAGAAAAAAGCTTGCGTCGTGGAAAGCAAATGTAATTTTTTTTGGTGGACGGTTGACGTTAGTCAAATCGGTAATTGGTAGTCTCCCTTTGTATTATTTATCCTTGTATCGAGCCCCGAGCGGAGTGTTAAAAGAATTGGAGAGTGCGAGGTGTAGGTTTTTTTTGGTGGGGGGGGGGGGGAGAGGGTCCGGGGAGTGCGAGAAGAAAGGCGTGACTTGGGTGAAATGGGTTGATACTTTAAAGAGTAGGGATAAGGGGGGTCTAAACATTGGGAGTATAAAATCGGCTAATTAGGGTCTATTGGCCAAGTGGTGGTGGAGATTCACTAACGCAAAAAACATTCTCTGGGTCAAAATTATAAAAAGCATCTATGGGGAGGGGGGGCTGTTTGATAACAATTGTGGTTTGATGGGTGCAGGTACGGTATGGAGTAATATAGCTCGCATCGGTCCAGAAAAGGATGGAGTTGGGGTGGACTTTTCGAGGTCGTTTCGGAGGAAGATAGGAGAAGGAGCGGAGACAAGATTTTGGAAAGATCGATGGTTGGGCAACGAGACTCTTAAAGATGACTTCCCACGTTTATTCCGATTAGAAATGCATCAAGAGACAAACAACAAAGATAGGGGGAATGGATCGATGGGTCATGGAAGTGGAGGTGGAATTGGAGGAGACCTCCGAGAGGAAGAGAAATAGGAGAGATGGAAAGCCTGGAACAACGATTAGAGGTAATTCAAGTTCTAAGGGGTGAAGAAGATAAAATGGAATAAATGCTCGACGATTCGAAAACTTTCAAGGTTAAAAAAATAAGGGAGCTACTTGAAAGTGGGGGAAACAACACAAACCGGAATGTGGAACACACAAAGTGGACGAAGATCATTCCTAAAAAGATATGCATCTTTATATGGAGGGTAAACAAAGGTGGAAACCCAACGCACGTGGAGTTGGATCGTAGAGGCATAGATTTGGACTCAGTATTATGTCCAAGATGTGGAGACGCGAGTGAGTCGTTGGATCACGCGTTAGTGGGCTGTCCGGAAGTAAAAACGGTGTGAAATATGGTCGAAAGATGGTGTCGAAAGGATTTACAACAGTTTCAATCGATACAAGAGCTTCTTCAAGAAGGATCAAACACAGTAGATCAGGGTCCAGCTTCGAAGGTTTGGGAGGGTGTGAAGTGGGCATTCACTTTCATGATCTGGTCACACAGGAACAGTGTCGTTTTTAACGGGGATAAAAGAAAACTCTATGATTTATTCTATGAATTTCAACGACAAACGTTCGAATGGACTACCCATCGTAGCAAAAGGCTAAAGCCGGACAGAAAAGGTTGGCTCGAAGATCCATTGTCTTGTACATAATCCTGTCGGTATCAGACTCGGTCCGACGAGGGCGATTCAACTCAGAATTGTACGGGTCAGTGCGTGGAAGAAAAGTTGAGTTTTAGCTACTGGAATTGAAGTTGAGTGCTGCTGTTTCAAAGAGCAAAGCTAGCTATATAACAGCGGTTGTTTGGCTGCTGTTGGAAAGATGTTGTGTGGAATAAGCTGTCCCTTTAAGCTGCTGCTGTTTGGGGCAGTGGCTGTCCCATTAAGCTGCCCCTTTAAGCTGCTGCTATTTGGGGTAGTGGCTGTCCCATTAAGTTGCTGCTCTTGCTGCTGTTCCGTGTGGTCGTTTGGTGCATATGTGTCGGCTCATTAAGCTGTTGTTCTGTGCATTATAATGTGCTTATTCAATTGTCTGTTCACGTTCTCACGTCTCGTAGGTTTATTTCTTGCAAACCAGGGGTGTGGTTTTCGGTTTGTTTCGTTTGTAATTGTGACTTATTGCTTGTGGTTGTATGGTTTGGTTTGGTAATAAAATTGTCTTGCCTTTCAAAAAAAATGTATTTTATCACTAGTTTTAATGAAACTATTTGATTATTTTTATAATTAAACTTAAAAGATTTTGAAAATACATAGTATATTTAATAGAAGAATAAATGTCTTGATAAAATATAGTAAAGAAAAAAAAAGTAAAAAGTAGAAAATTTAAACTATGTAATTTAAGGATAAAAATGTAAAGATTGGTGTAACACAAGGACCAAATATGTAATTTACTCAAACACTTTTTACATGAGCTAACGTCTAGTTTTAACTAAATTGGATGGAGGGACGAAAATGGAAGTGAAATAGAAACCATGGGGATGAAAAAAGCAATTTTAAAGATAAGGGATAAAAATCATTATTAATATCAAACCACAGGGACAAAAATCGTAGCTTACTCTAATTATTATTTATTAACTTTTATTATAAATAAATATTATTTTTTTAAATTTAATTATACATCGATATTAATTTTTAATTATTTAGAGTTATTGTTAATTATATAAATTATTTTGTATTTATTGTTAATATTAATTAATATATTTTAATTATTATTTACTTTTTTCATATCATATGTAACGGTTATTTAAAATCATAAGTTAATATATTTTTTCTAAAACTTGTTTTAACAAATTCAAAATTTATTGTATATATGTAATAATAAAATTTTAAATTCTGTTAATTAACATGTTATATTATTTAATTTTTCTTTATAACATTGGTTGTATTAATTAACATATTATATTGCTATAAACTTTTAATTATATAATTAAATATTGTAATTGATAATTTTTTGAAAATATTCTTTTTGGTCATTTTAAATGTTTATAAACTAGTTTTTGTCAAACGTGACTTCTTTATCAGCTAGTTTATAAGTCATCAGCTAGTTTGCCAAAACATAACCTTATTATAGGATAGAATAATGTCAAAATATTCTTTAAAACCGACATATAAAAGTACGTTGATAATTTCGTCGTAGTATCGGGTGGTTTAAATTAAGGTGTTACATCATATAAATTTGATGCATTATTACTAATTAATATTGATTTGATGTAAAATATAAATATATTTATTAGAAAAAGAAAATGATAATTCTGGTACAACTTATAATATTGTGTTGGGAGATTTATAAAGGTCCTTGTATATAGTTGTGGGTGTCTCACATGGGATATAAATATGATCATCACATGCAATGCCTCATTATGCATAAAAATGGCATATTTTACTTGCACCACCAACTATCTTGTACTCTACTCTATTACACTAAAACAAAGACTGTTCTAAAATCCATGCACACTATATACAATAACATCAATATATTGAAATTATATTTTTTAGGTAAGTTTATTTTATTTTTTTTGAATCATAAATGGGACGACTTTAGACATATTATATGAAAATGGGTTAATTTGAGTCATAGGTAAAACAAAATAGAAAATTAACTAAAAAATAATTAAACAAAGCGGATTACCAATAATATATTAAGGTGAATTCTATTTATACCTTTGATGTAAGAGGTATATGAGTAAGATAGAAAGGTAAAAAATATGTAATATGTGAACCAGGATGAGGTATAAATAACAACCTTCAATATTATATAATTCACTACTAAACGAAATACTTTTACCTACGAACTTTTTCCTGTAAAATCTGTCATTAAAGGGTGATTCGTCACAAAAATTGGTGGGTAAAATTTTGGTGGTAATGCAAATCAGTGACAAATTACCCAGAGATTTTTTGGGTGATCCATGGGTATTTTCTCGAAAAACATCGGATTTTACCGAATTATTGGTATTTTCTTGGTAATCACCGACGAGATTTTTCCTGAGTAAATTTTGTGGGTAAAAATCATTTGTTTTGTAGTTTTAAGTATTCATAAAGTACAATCTTTTAAATTATAAATTTAATTGACAATCAATTTAACCTGAATTGACCCATTATGTTTTAATATGTTCCTCTTTTACGCTCTATATATAATTGAAATGTTTAACATTTTATATATCAAATTATTTTATGTTTATGTTTTGCTTTTAATTAAAAATTTATACTAGGATAAAAAGAAATACTTTTGTGATTAATAAATAAACTATAAAGATTATTGTTTCAAAAAAATAAAAAAATAAACTATAACATATCCTAACTGAAGCGCGCGCTTAATTTTAAAATATATAAAGATCAAATAATTGCTCTATGTATTTTAATATAAAAAATACTATTTTTTATTGTTGTACTTTTAGGCAGATGAAGTGTTTATAAACAATATTAAGTGATTAATTATAAAGTACAATATTTTAAATTATTAATTTAATTGACAATCAATCTCAATCCAACCTGAATTGACCCATTATGTTTTAATATGTTCCTCTTTTACGCTCTATATATAATTGAAATGTTTAACATTTTATATATCAAATTATTGTATGTTTATGCTTTGCTTTTAGTTAATAGTTTATACCGGGATAAAAAGAAATATCGTGATTAATAGTTTCTTATCTCACGGACGAAACCGGCAACATTGTGGATGAGCTTGACGGTATCTGTTCTATTGTCAAAAGTTATTTCGATACAATTTTTACCGAGACCACTAACACTACTACTGTGAGCAATGACATTATTGACCATGTGATTATGGTTGCTGATAACGAAAGACTTGTTGCTGATGTTACCTTTGAGGAATTCACAATTGCAATAAAGCAAATGCACCCCGATAAAGCCTCGGGGTCGAATGGTCTCAACCCCGCTTTCTTCCAGCATTTTTGGTCGATCATGGGAAAAGAGGTTTATACCTCATGCAAAGGATGGCTATCTGATTGTTTGTTCCTGTCCAAATTGAATGACACTAATGTGGTCCTTATCCCTAAGAAAGAGAATCCTAGCAATATGAAAGATCTACGGCCTATTGCCTTGTGTAACGTTCTTTACAAAATCGTTGCCAAGGTTTTAGCTAACCGTTTGAAGACACTCCTTCCAGGAATCATCTCTGAGAATCTATCGGCTTTCGTCCCTGGTCGAAACATTTCTGACAATGTGTTGGTGGCATTCGAAGTCATCCATTATATGAAGAGGAAGAACTATGGGAGAGATGGTGAAGTGGCTCTAAAGCTTGATATCAGCAAAGCCTACGACCGGGTAAGTTGGCAATATCTAAAGAATATGATGCAGCGTATGGGTTTCTGTTCCAAATGGATCGATTGGATTATGTTATGTGTTACCACCGTTTCTTATACGGTGATGTTTAATGGGGAAACGATCGGACCTATCATGCCAAGTAGGGGTATGAGACAGGGAGATCCTCTATCTCCGTATCTTTTTTTACTCTGTGTGGAAGGTTTGTCAAAATCCCTCACAAGAGCAGCTTCTCTTAATGTTATTCATGGCTGCCAAATCAGTCCTGATGCTCCCATTCTGACGCACCTGCTTTTTGCTGATGATAGTTTCTTATTTTTTAAAGCAAATACAGACGAAACTCGCGCCATCAAAGATCTCCTTCTAAACTATGAAAGATTATCGGACCAGTCGGTCAACTTTCAGAAGTCTGGTATTTTCTTTAGCGCAAATGTGCACCATGATAAAAAGGCCGAAATACCCAATATCTTAGGGGTTTCCAATGACCTCCGAGAAAGCAAATACCTGGGGTTACCGTCTCTTATTGGCAGGTCGAAACGGAGTGTATTCAATTTCTTGAAAGAAAGAGTCTGGAAGAGAATTCAAGGATGGAGCAACAAGATGTTATCGAGGGCAGGAAAGGCTGTCTTGATCAAGAATGTGGCACAGGCCATTCCTTCATATTGCATGTCATGTTTTTTGATTCCCAAATCTCTTTGTGAGGAGATTGAGCGAATGCTTAATGGGTACTGGTGGAGCTTAAACTCTCACAGTAGAAAAGGCTTACTGTGGTTGAGCTGGGATGCTATGAGTATGGCTAAAAATAAAGGAGGTATGGGGTTCCGAAACCTACACGGTTTTAACATCGCTCTTCTCGGAAAACATTGTTGGAACTTCATGGAAAATCCCTATTCCCTTGTTTCCAGAGTCTTCAAAGCTCGTTATTTTTCGGATAATCATTTTTTAAAAGCTGCGAAAGGTAATGGTTCGAGCTTCATTTGGATGGGAATCTGGAATGAAAAGGAGGCTTTTTCAAAAGGTTTCCGATGGGTTCTCGGAAACGGTGAAGACATCAAAATCCACTCTGACCCTTGGCTTCGTGGAAAGGGTGATTTTTGTGTAGAGAACAGTCATGCGCATTTGAACGATGAGAGCCGTGTTAACAGTCTGTTCATGGCTAACACAAAATCATGGGACACCGAATTGATAAAGGCTAACTTCACGGAATGTGATGTTGAGGCAATTCTAGCCACCCTCATTCCCCAACACAATGTGAAGGACCGTGTTATTTGGCAACATTCGAAAGACGGGTTTTTTAATGTGAAGTCTGGGTACCAATTTTGGCATACCTCCAATGCTCGTCAAGTTGATGTTCATAACTGTTTCGTGTGGAAAAAAATATGGGAGCTCTCTATTCCTCCCAAATTGAAAATTTTCATTTGGTGGTTTTGTCGTAATAATATCCCCGTCCGTAATATGTTGGTTGGAAGGGGCGTTGCCACACCCATCGTTTGCACCCTTTGCGCGAACGACATGGAGCACTTGCTTCATGTATTTTTTGATTGAACATTTGCTGCTCAATGCTGGCAACATATTGGGCTCGTCTATGACATGCCGATGGTCGAGGATGCTCCTGCATGGCTTCTCGAAAAGTTAAGTTCCCAACCAAGTGAGGTTCTCATCAAAATTGTCACTGTTCTGTGGGGCATTTGGTTTTTTAGAAACACAAAGGTTTGGGAAAACAAAACCGTTACGGCTTATGTGGCTATGGATTGGAGCAGTAATCTTGTCACTCAATGGCGGATGGCAAGATTGAAGTCGGTCGGAAACAATGCAGGAACCAACCGAACTAGTAGAGTTGATAACCAAAGGTGGACGCCCCCCCCCCCCCCCACTCAGTCATTTGAAGTTAAATGTGGATGCATCGGTTGTGCATGGCGCCTGTTCCTTCTCGGTGGGAATGCTCATTCGGGATAATAGGGGAGCCATTATCAAAGGAAAAACTTTGCGGTTCAGAGGGACTGTTTCTGTCTTCGAAGCGGAAACTATAGGCGTTCGCTACATCTCCAACATGTCACTATTGAGACCGATTCTCTTCTTATGGTGAAGGCGCTTGAAGGGTCTCACCACAACCATCTCGAAGTTGGGAACTACATCGAAAGTTGTCGCTTGAAACTCCAAGATCGTGGTGATATCTCGATCAAGCATATTCGAAAGCATGCTAACAAGGCTACCCATTTGATGGCTAGAATCCCTTGTCTGGTTAATTTCTACAATGTTATCATGTCTCCTCCTCCTTATATGTTGGAGACTCTTGTGGATGACTCAATTTCCTTTTAATATGATTCTCCGTTTTCTTCAAAAAAAATAAAAAAAAAATATAAGTATATTATAAATTTATAACATATTTTAACTAAAGCGCGCACTTAATTTTAAAATTTAGAGTAAATTACCTGTTTGGTCCCTCTGGTTTACACTTTCCACCCATAGTAGTCCCAAAATCAAAATAAGTACGCGAATGGGACCTCTAGTACGCATTTTCGCTATTTTTTGGTCCCTCCCTCCAACAAACTTAGTTAACCCTGTTAACTCACAAGGGTATATTGGTCATTTCTCACTATTTTATCTTTTTCTTAATAAAAATAAAAAAATAAAATATATCTTAATAAAATATTGTTTTATATATTAAGAAATAAATAAATATAGACATATATCTACACGTTTTAGTAAACACCCCAAGGGCGCCGGTCACCATCTCCGGCGGCGATCATCATTTCCGGCCATCGATTAGGAGCCGGAAATCTTCAGACCCATTAACTCCCTCACCTTCTCCGCCACCTCCTCCGCCATCACAAACCCATCCCCGACATTTTCACCGCCAACGCCACCTTCATTTCTTGAACCAAATACGCCCTATTCATCTTTTGCTCTGATTGTTACAATTCTTGGATGCAGAAGCTTGTTAAAGCAAATAAAGAAGAGAAAGAGAAGAAAATCCCACAAATGTATTACCAAGAATCGTAAACAAAAAACAAAAGAAAAAGAAGAAGAAGATTTCGCTACAGAAGACGAATTCAGCTTAAAGGGTTCTTCACCATCATAGAATTATTGAGTTCACCCGTTGGGAAACTTCTACTTTATTGATAACGCCAATTTTTGGCGTTATTTCCGTGCCACAAACCACGGAGAGTGGCTTGTTTTGAGGCAAAGAGGCGATAATTTTATCGTTTTCAAGGAAAATGCGTAGGTAATCCGAAAGAAGACGATCATCGAGAAACAAAGCGGAAAAAAGGCCATAAAAGAGTCCAAAAGAGAGCCCAAGAGGAAGCCCAAGTCCAGACCCGAGCCTAAAACCAAACCTGTAACCGTACCTAAGCTAGAAACCGCGCGGCTTGCGCCGCGGTCTGAGATCGCGGGCCAGGTCGCGCAACCCTCTGTTTGCTGCTTTTGTTTGGCGATTTCTCGGAATTAGGTCATCATTCATTCACGTGCGACGGGAGGCGAAGGAGGGACGATTTTCAGAGGTATTTCCACCACTTTTGAGCCACGATAGAGAGCCGATTGAAGAGGAGTTCACCACGAGAAGCGGATTAAAGCCAAGAGAAGGGATTTCATCAGTACAACTTTTACGTTCATGATCACGATGTTTTTACACACTATTTTCTACCCTTTTCTTGTGTTTGTGTGCACCCCCAACATGAACTAATCTTTAGATGTTGGGGGTTGGAATAACTATGGGTTTTAGTAGAGATGACGTGTAACCGAATGATTTTATCGATTTGATCTATGAAGCATTTGATTTCTGTTTTTCGTATACAATTGTAGCTTGATCACCTTCAATTGATTTTCATGGTTTTTGATTAGGTTCGAGAGAATTAATTAACAACTAGATCAGGTAATCAGGTGCCGGAAAGGAGATTCGGGTAGAGATAGCCGAATCACCTTTTTGCTTTGTAAAGTTTTACCTAATGTGTTTTAAAGCCACCGGTGGAAATAGAGAGATAAAACTAGTGAGTTTTAAGATAAAATCCGTTATTGATTGAGAAAGAATAACGGTGAATTTCAAAACTAGAGTTCATAGAAATAATCGGTAATCATCGTTCGGGTTTTCGTCCATCGATAGTATAACCATAGGAAATCCAACCCTCAACCTTTTCTCTATTAAAGTCCTCTCCAAATCTTTTGTTAATCAATCTTAGTTTTATTTAGTTCTAAACAAATTTCTAAACCACAAATCAAAATTTCGACCGTTCAATTAATAGAAATTGTAGTCATTGTGATACTTAGTTCCTAGTTCCCTTGGTTCGATACTCGTACTTTCCGTACTATTACTTGATTCGGCCCGTACACTTGCGGTTAGAGTAGGGGGGTGTAAACCCGCCTATCAAGTTTTTGGAGCCGCTGCCGGGGAACTAGTTGCAACTGATAGCACTACCAGCTATAAGCGCTATTACATTGAACATTTTTTTACTTTTGTTATTTCGTTTTATTACTTTCGATTTCTGGATTACTAATTTTGAATTACCTTACTTTTCAGGTACTAACTGGTTTATGCCAAGAACAACCCGAGGAAAAGACATATAACCGATCGACCCATAAATCGAAAGAACCGCCCGTCTACTACGGAAAGCATCTAAAGCTAAGAGACAACTGAAAATGGGCGATGAAGCAACTCCGGAGAGACGTCCTATGCGGTCGTTTGCCAATCCAAATGTGGCAGCCGCACGTATAGGCATCCAACCTCCCACGACTAGGGCAAACTACTTCGAAATAAAACCAAGTACTATCGTTATGGTACGAGCACCAACAGAAGATCCTCATTCACACCTTCGTGCATTTGAAAGGATATGCAATACCTTCAAAATCAACGGAGTGAATGAGGATGCAATCAGGCTGTGGTTGTTCAGCTTTTCACTCAAGGGCAGAGCAGAAACCTGGATAGAAAGTGTACAACCGGATCAGATCACCACTTGGGCAGAAATGAAAGCTGCCTTCCTCCTGAAATTCTTCCCACCGAGTTGGACCGCCCAGCTTATGCCCGAGATTACCCATTTTGCTCAATGGGACCAAGAGACGTTTATTGAAGCATGGGAGAGGTACAAGGACATGTTAAAGAAATGCCCTCATCATGGGTTACACGGTTGGGTCGTTATCCAGACGTTCTTCAGTGGACTTCACCTGCAGTTCAAGAACGATATTACGGCTGCAGTGGGTGGAGCTCTAATGGATAAGTCATATGAGGAAGCATGTGAGTTGATCGACAACCTGGCCGAACACAGCTATGCCACTCCGAGATCATCAATTAGACGTATTGATAGTGTATAAGAGAATGAGGAGTTGAAAGCCATCAAGGCTCAGTTGGCCGCACTTACCAACCAATTGAAATGGTCTTCTATCCAACCAACATTTATGGTAGAAGAAGGTATGCCAGAGATGGCTCCACCGGTGAACGAACCTGAACAAGTCCAATTCTTACAGAATCGGAACAACCGGCCACGAAACGACCCATTCTCTAATACATACAATGAATGTTGGAAAAGACACCCAAATTTCTCATGGAGTCAACCGCAAGGCCAACCAAAGGAAACCATGGCCCAGCAACAACAACAGCAATACGGTAACAATTCCAACTTTTCCAATTTTTCTCATGCTAACAATGTTTATCGTCCTCCAGGTTACAACCAAAGGAAATTCGATGAAGGACAATCCGGGGAGAAGAAGCCGGGGCTAGAGGGCATGATGATGAAATTCATGTTCAAGATGGATAGCACGGTTGAGGGACTAGCCGGTACGGTAAGCACGGTTGAGGGACTAGCCGGTACGGTAAGCACGGTCAAGGCGGCAACCGATCAGAATACGGCTTCTATAAAGCTTCTTGAAAGGCAAGTGGGGCAAATATCTGAGGCCCTGTAAAATCTAGCACCCGGACAGTTTCCTAGTCAACCCGAAAGGAAACCCCGGGAAGATTGCAAAGCCATTCATTTGAGAAGTGGTAAGGAGTTGATTAGAGACCCTACTCGAGAATCATCACCAAAGGACACCGAACCTAAGGGGCAAGATGTAACGACCCGTCTATCCCGTAACATACATAATATATAACAATTAACATTTCATACACAACGTCGTTACTTTCATAACAAAATACATAATAATTCACATTCGGTCTCAAAGTCTCAAAACTATACAATACAGAAATGTAAATATATCCTAATCTTCATCAGCTAGCAATCGCCTCCTATGCTTTATTCTTCTCTTTGTTAACCAAAGATCCTTGACCTGAAATACATATTTTTGAAAGAAAAATGAGGGTTAGACCTAATGGTCCAGTGAGATAATCCCTGTCATTTCAAAATCATTATAAGACCATTTCACAAAATACTTTGTATCAAAATAGTTTATATAAACCTTTCGTCAAAACACCCATATACCATAATTATATAAATACCACACCAAGATTTGTGCACCGTGTAATTCCCCTCCTTCTCGTTTCCCTGGCCAAATTAGTTGGTAGCAAGCCAACTAATCATCGTCACTGTACCCAAATACAGTCAACTCCGCTGGGATCACACACAGCCCCGCTGCAATTACCTACAGCTCCACTGTAATTCCATACAGCTCCGCTGCATTTCCATACAGCTCCGCCGACTAATAGATCGGCTAACATATCCTCGTGTGGTGCAATTCTCATGTAAATACAATATATATCTCAATATATCATATTGTCATTTATATACACATAATCATATTCCTACCACATAATCGTCTCATATATATACACATATATATGTATCCCAGTTTAAAAACGTTTTAAAGTAAAACTCACCTCGAATGCTTACAAAATCCTTCCAAGCCTTTTTCCAAAGATTCGGTCTATCAATCCAAATCCACAGAGTCTGCAAATAGATTAAATACAAATATCCCCTTACCAACTGATCACATAAAACATACTAGAAGACTAAGGACTCTAGATAACTCAAACCCTCAAAAATAACCAAAACAGCTAAAGTATCCGGATACCACAAGTTATCCGGACAACACAACCTTTCCGGACAACAGCAACAATCCAGACAACACATCTTTCCGGACAGCATGACCAATCCGGACACCAAAGTAATCCGGATACCATCCGGTATCTTATTCCATCCGGAGAACATAAGAAAAGAGACTTACCCGGATAAAAGACTCATCCGGACACCATCGACAAAACCACTCGGACACCACCAACAGGGCTATCCGGACACATTCATATTGTGTCCGGACACCACTGTCGGTTCTTCCTATTTTACCCAGAAATCGACAGAAATTAACCCCAGAACAGATGTGATGATTCTAATCCGATAGGAATCATCTAATAGCAATTACAAACAAAATATGTAAAGGAACATACCTCCAATCACTTCCAAATGAATCAATTTGATGCCTTTACCCCAGAACAGATGTGATGATTCTAATCCGATAGGAATCATCTAATAGCAATTACAAACAGAATATGTAAAGGAACATACCTCCAATCACTTCCAAATGAATCAATTTGATGCCTTTACCCTTCTTTTCTTCTTCTCCCTTTTTCTCTCAAAACACACACATAACACCTACTGATTTTCTGCTGATCTGAGGATAACTTGACACCTAATCAGATATTATTAACTTAATTTACCCATCTAGCCCCTAAACTCTTCATTAAAGACTAAAACACCTTTATCTTATAAACTTATCCAAACTTACCCTAAATAGTAACTTTAAGGTTAAATAAACTTAACGGAATTGAATTTTTAACTAACGGATTTACCCGGGGTATTACATTATCTCCCCCTTAAAAGAATTCCGTCCCGGAATTCGGCTAGACAAGGATACAGATACTCCTCTATACTTTTTCGAACTCAAACAAAACCATAGAAACTAACTGAATAGGCACCCCACACCCACCTATATCTCTAACACAGATAAGCAACAAAAGCACGGAAATACCAATAACTATTTTACACCGAAGTCGGATAACACCTTAGCACGTATAGAGTTTATTTAAAATATACCTGTAACCTCATCCGGAATTTCTTCCTCTTCTTGTGTTGTCATTTGGAAGACTCGGCCATTTTCTTTCGGTTCCTCAGACCCTTGTATCTCTCCCGTCCTAACATTCATTGATCTCTCCGTCATACCACCCTGTCGTACCTTCCATTGTGGACAATCTGACTGAATATGATCAGGGGAATTGCAAACGAAACAGAATCGATTTGCGCGACAATTCTTAGCGACGTGTCCAGCCCTTCCACACTTGTAACAACTTCTAGGATCAACATAACAATTTCCTTGATGTACGCGGTTGCATTTTGGACATAGTTTTTCATTTGGTCTAAAAGGTAGGCGACTATCGAACCTCTGAATTTCATACTCCGTTGAATCATGCGTCATCTCTTCTGATTTTCTTTTCCCAGCACTCTTATCACTAGTATCTCTCTTAATATCTCGTTCCACATTTTCCGCGGCACCTACTGCGGCTGAGAAGTTATCAGGTCCTGTTGCAGTCACTAACCTTCTGACTTCCGAATTTAACCCGAAGATAAACCTTTCCGTCTTCATCGCCTCCGTGGAAACGTAGTATTCCGCGAAACGTGACTTTTCCAGAAAACGGGCAGTATAGTCCCTAACTGATAAATTTCCTTGCCGCAAATTCATAAACTCTCCTTCCAACTGTTTAACTGCTGCTTGGGGACAAAATTGTTTTCGGTAAGCTATCACAAATTCTTCCCAAGTGAGAGTAGAATGCACATCAGATCCTCTAGAATGAATAAAAGATTCCCACCAATACAAAGCATCCCCTTTTAACATTGCTGCTCCATACAATACTCTATCTTCGTCAGCGCACTTGCTTGTCTTGAAAATAGCTTCTATCTCTTTCATCTATCTCATTGCTTTCACGGGGTCCCTGTCTCCTGAGTAGGTCGGAGGCCTACAGCTCAAGAACATTTTGTAGTCGTACCTCCTTGGTACTGGTATAATAGTTGGTGTAATTGGCATTTCCGCTTCCGGTTCAGGATCCGGTGTTTCGGCTTCACCATGACGATTCTGGTCAAACATTGCTTGTATACTAGCTTGTAGCCTTCCCATCCCTGCTATCAAATCATCCCTCGTGACAAACTCAGTTCCTTGTGGGTGAATTCTGCCCCCGGCTCTACCTCTTGTTCTACCTCCGTTTCTACCCCCGACTCTGCCCCCAGTTCTGCCTCCCCTGTCCCCTGTTCCTACCGGCGGATTAGTACTATTCGGGTTTCCTCCTCCTCGGTTCTTTCGTCTAGTACCACATGCCATTCTGTAGATTCAAACAAGGTTAATATACACTTAAGCATATACCCCATATAACAAGGTATTCCAGTTCAAACATGTACCTGTAAGATCACAATTACACTGGCCAGGTGTAATATGAAATTACCTTACATGATGTTCCTTCTACCTTTTATACTTAATATCCCAAGGTTCTACAATAATAGGGACATCCTACTTCACATGCAGTTTAAGTCTAGGTACAGATACAAATACCTAAATCCCTTAAACTAAGGCTCCGATACCATCTGTAACGACCCGTCTATCCCGTAACATACATAATATATAACAATTAACATTTCATACACAACGTCGTTACTTTCATAACAAAATACATAATAATTCACATTCGGTCTCAAAGTCTCAAAACTATACAATACAGAAATGTAAACATATCCTAATCTTCATCAGCTAGCAATCGCCTCCTATGCTTTATTCTTCCCTTTGTTAACAAAAGATCCTTGACCTGGAATACATATTTTTGAAAGGAAAATGAGGGTTAGACCTAATGGTCCAGCGAGATAATCCCTGTCATTTCAAAATCATTATAAGACCATTTCACATAATACTTTGTATCAAAATAGTTTATATAAACCTTTCGTCAAAACACCCATATACCATAATTATATAAATACCACACCAAGATTTGTGCACCGTGTAATTCCCCTCCTTCTCGTTTCCCTGGCCAAATTAGTTGGTAGCAAGCCAACTAATCATCGTCACTGTACCCAAATACAGTCAACTCCGCTGCGATTACACACAGCCCCGCTGCAATTACCTACAGCTCCACTGTAATTCCATACAGCTCCGCTGCATTTCCATACAGCTCCGCCGACTAATAGATCGGCTAACATATCCTCGTGTGGTGCAATTCTCATGTAAATACAATATATATCTCAATATATCATATTGTCATTTATATACACATAATCATATTCCTACCACATAATCGTCTCATATATATACACATATATATGTATCCCAGTTTAAAAACGTTTTAAAGTAAAACTCACCTCGAATGCTTACAAAATCCTTCCAAGCCTTTTTCCAAAGATTCGGTCTATCAATCCAAATCCACAGAGTCTGCAAATAGATTAAATACAAATATCCCCTTACCAACTGATCACATAAAACATACTAGAAGGCTAAGGACTCTAGATAACTCAAACCCTCAAAAATGACCAAAACAGCTAAAGTATCCGGATACCACAAGTTATCCGGACAACACAACCTTTCCGGACAACAGCAACAATCCAGACAACACATCTTTCCGGACAACATGACCAATCCGGACACCAAAGTAATCCGGATACCATCCGGTATCTTATTCCATCCGGAGAACATAAGAAAAGAGACTTACCCGGATAAAAGACTCATCCGGACACCATCGACAAAACCACCCGGACACCACCAACAGGGCTATCCGGACACCACTGTCGGTTCTTCCTATTTTACCCAGAAATCGACAGAAATTAACCCCAGAACATATGTGATGATTCTAATCCGATAGGAATCATCTAATAGCAATTACAAACAGAATATGTAAAGGAACATACCTCCAATCTCTTCCAAATGAATCAATTTGATGCCTTTACCCTTCTTTTCTTCTTCTCCCTTTTTCTCTCAAAACACACACATAACACCTACTGATTTTCTGCTGATCTGAGGATAACTTGACACCTAATAAGATATTATTAACTTAATTTACCCATCTAGCCCCTAAACTCTTCATTAAAGACTAAAACACCTTTATCTTATAAACTTATCCAAACTTACCCTAAATAGTAACTTTAAGGTTAAATAAACTTAACGGAATTGAATTTTTAACTAACGGATTTACCCGGGGTATTACACAAGACATTGAGATCATAGAAGTGGATGGGAAGGAAGCTGGCGAGGAGATAGTGATAGAAGAGTCCATGAGTGAAGAGAAAAATCAAGAGCAACCAAATGTTCCAAAACAACCACCGGTTAAACCGGTAGCTCCAAAAGTGCCATATCCTACTAGGCTCAAAGCCCACAGGGATAATCTAAACTTTTCTAAATTTCTTGATGTTTTTAAGAAACTGCATATTAACATCCCTTTTGCAGATGCATTGGCACAAATGCCCTCATACGTGAAGTTCTTGAAAGACACCCTCTCCAACAAGAGGAAGATTGAGGAGCATGCAACAGTTGCACTTACTGAAGAGTGCAGCGTGATCATCCAACATAAGCTTCCCCCGAAGCTTAAGGATCCAGGGAGTTTTACTATCCCTGTTCATATTGGAAACTCTGAATTTAGCAAAGCTTTATGTGATCTTGGAGCTAGCATTAACTTGATGCTTTTGTCTCAGGAAACTCGGACTTGGAGAAGTGCATCCAACTAACGTGACTTTGCAACTCACCGACAGATCGATCAAGTATCCTTACGGTGTGATTGAAGACGTATTGATCAAGGTGGGTAAGTTCTATTTTCCGGTTGACTTCGTGGTCCTCGATATGGATGAAGACAAAGAGATACCATTGATCCTTGGCCGACCATTTTTGGCCACGGGAGGAGCACTTATCGATGTGAAAGGGGGAAAAGCTCACATTGAGAGTGGACGACGAAGAAGTCGTCTGCAATGTTTTTCGGGCAGCCAAGCAAGGCATGGGACCGAATGAGTGTTATCGGGTAGAGGTAATGGAAGCTATGCCTCAAGAGATGTATAACTATCAAGTATCAGACGATCATCTCATGAAGGCATTAGTGGGAATTGAGACCGATCAAGAAAGCGAATCGGTATTGCAACTCAATGCACTACCATCTTACAAAGGCACGAGAAGATCCATCATTGAGGATTTGGGAGAACCAGTTCCCAAGTCCGAACCTTCATCGAAGACACCGCCAAAGCTTGAGCTCAAATCATTACCCGAGCATCTCGAGTATTCATACTTGGGAGAAAAAGACACACTCCCGGTAATCATATCGTCCAAGTTGAGTCCCGAAAATAAAGAAAAGCTACTACGGGTTCTTAGAGAGCATCAAAACGCTATTGGATGGACGATAGCTAATCTAAAGGGTTTAAGCCCCACGTTTTACTCACACCGCATAAATCTTGAAGACGGGCACCGACCGGTTGTCCAACACCAACGCTGGTTAAACCCAAATATGAAAGAGGTGGTCCGTAAAGAGGTATTGAAACTCCTTGATGCTGGAATCATCTATCCAGTTCCCGACAGTCCGTAGGTGAGCCCAATTCAAGTAGTACCCAAGAAGGGCGGCATCACAGTGATCCGGGACAACAACAACGAACTGATCCCTTCTCGAACAGTCACCGATTGGAGGGTGTGTATAGGCTACCGGAAGCTGAATGATGCAACCAAGAAAGACCACTTTCTCCTTCCATTCATTGATCAGATGTTGGAACGGTTATTCAGACACGAGTATTACTGTTTCTTAGATGGCTATTCCGGGTACAACCAGATTCCTATCGCACCCGAGGACCAAGATAAGACGACATTCACTTGCCCGTACGGCACATTCGCATACCACCGTATGCCTTTCGGCTTGTGTAATGCTCCGACCACCTTTCAACGATGCATGATGGCAATATTCTCGGACATGGTGGAACGGACCATCGAGATCTTTATGAACGACTTTTCAGTGTTTGGTCCTTCTTTCGACACATGCTTAGAGCACTTGGAAGCCGTACTACAAAGGTACAAAGAAACGAGTCTCGTGTTGAATTGAGAGAAGTGTCACTTTATGGTGACCGAAGGGATTGTGCTCGGCCACAAGATGTCAAAGGTGGGTATTGAGGTGGACAAAGCAAAGGTGGCGGTGATTGAAAATCTTCCATATCGGAATTCCATCAAGGGAGTCCGAAGCTTTTTGGGAAATGCCAGGTTTTACCGGCGGTTTATAAAGGACTTTTCCAAAATTACTAAACCTTTGTGCTCTTTACTTCTTAAGGATGCAAAATTCGATTTCACTAACGATTGTATCCTTGCTTTTGACAGGTTGAAAAAGGAATTGATTTCAGCACCTATCCTCACGGCCCCGGATTGGAGTCTTCCGTTTATTCTTATTTTACCGAGGTTTGGGTGCCTTATTTGACCAACCTAGGCCACGACCTAGGTTTGGGGTGGCTATGAACAAGACGGCTCATTTGAGTTTTTTTTTGCAGACAATGAGGCATCACCCGAGCAGGTATATCTCTTCCCCGGAATATGAGCGCGTCCACCCCAACCTCCGATTGGAAATGTTCAACCGCGAAAACCCCGACAAGGCCGCTCGGAGAGCAAAAATGGAGGAGAAGAGGTGCCAACCCTTCGACGACCGGGGCATCCGGCTTAAAACACTACCAGCCGGCTCTTTGGTACCGGTCATTATCCGTCAACACTCATGGGAAATGTTTATTCAAACCCCACCCATGTATGACGCAGAAGTGGTCAATAAGTTTTACGCTTGCATGATCTCCGCTGCCTATCATGATCGGTGCGTGGTGCGGATGGGAGACAGGATTGTCCGGATCTCTCCGGATGACATTTGCAGATATTACAACGCCCCTCGCCGCCCAGAGTTGAGTGCGTTATACGGGCTGACACCACATGAGGCATTCTGAGCCCGCCTTAGTCCGACCATCGCCGGCTCCCTACGACGAAACGGGCATATCGGGTGGGACAAGATGGACCAGCACATCCTAAAGAGCGATCTCCACACCGATCTAGCATTCATTATGCTCTTTGTGAAGGCTACCTTGAAGCCGTCATCCCACAATACCACTGCAGACAGTCAAGTCGCGGAGGTCCTTTACCCGCTCCAACATAATCTCCCGATGGATATCGGGCATATAATTTGGATGGAGCTGCTCGACGCTGGTATGACTCTAGACGGTATTTTACCGTTCCCTTGCCTTATTACACATTTTTGCAGGGAAGTCGGCGTCCCAATCGGACGTCTCACCGCATCGAGGGAGGACTTCAAGAAAAAGCAATACGACTATCAGATCAAGGAGGCCAAGGAGCTAGAAGCTAAATGACAGACGGACCCGGACTATCAGAGAAGGCTACTCGCACCACCAATCGAGGATTCATCAGAGAGTGCATCGGATAGCGATCCAGATTTTGACTCAGATGCACCGCCGACAGACACGACCGAGCACTCCGGAGACACACCTCCGTATATCCGGCAGTTGACCCAGCAGATGGAGGTCGGGTTCCGTGGCGTGAACCAGCGGTTAGACGGTTTCGACGCACGCCTCACCCAAGTCGGTTTCCCAGAACCACCCGCACAGCCCCAAGGCCGAAGACGAGTACGAGGTCGGCAGTCCGGGGGAGCATCATCTTCTTCACGCCGGTAGTCATGGGTTTGATTTTACCATCTCTGTTCTGATTTTTGTGATGTATTGTACTGATTTGTCTTTCTTGTCGGATAACTATAATAACTACACAAATATACTCGTAACACCTTTGTATCGCCCAAGTCGATACTCACACATTGGGGACAATGTGTGGGTTAGGTTTGGGGTGGCCCAATCGGGCCCACTAATGCACTTAGATTTCCCGCACTTTTGAATGTCTAGATCATGTAAGTTAATTTCTTGTTTTGGATGATTGAAACCAACCATTGAAGGAATAATCTTGTGATAGCGACGTGACCATTAAGGGAAGACCGGGAAAAGGTATGACTAGGGACATTAGTGGAGACCACCCAATAGCGAGATTTGAGCCTAAATGACGCAATTCATTTCGAGGGATTTAAACACTTAATTCTTATACACTTTTTTGAAATCCTTGTCGTGATTATAGATTGATCTCGCTATAATTTTGCATTGAGTAGCAAAGATGACCATCGGGATATTAGGTAAGGGTATAGTAGACCTTATCGTGTGGACCTTAAGAGATGATTCCAGGCATTGTTTGAAGTTTTAACCCCGTATTTTATCTATCCCCTCCTTGACCCATTATGTGTGTACCCAAAAACCCCTTTGCAGCCAAACACTCACCAACTTTTCATTTCGGACCCACCATTAAACCCTAACCAAAAGCCTTAGCCAACCCTTATCCGAAAGTGTGTCAATCATGAGCGAGAATGAACAACGGAAGATACAGCAGAAAGAAAAGTACACGCCAGTCATGAAGATAAATTGGGTCATTCTAACCCAGGAGATAGAAAGAGGGCCAATGTAGCCCCAACCAAATAAAGAGGGCCAATGATGCCCCACACAAAAAAATAATAATAAAATAAAATAAATTTAGACAGTCATCTACAGCAGATAAATAAGAGAGTCAAAGCGACTCCAGTGATGACAAAAAGGGCCAAGTGACAGAAAATGAAGCAAAAAAAGTTCAGAACTGCTAAAGATTGTCACATCGAGGATTTTTGATCCGCCTACCCTTCGTTTCCTAGCCATAATCCTAGCCCCGTTACAACCTTTGTAAAAGACCTGGATGATCTTCTGGAAAATGTGATTAGGGTATACGACCACCTTTACCAATAGTCCCTGTCTTGCTACTTGATTCCTTCATGAGATCAGAATTTTTGGACATTAGTGCATCTTTCATTAGAGTTGTCATGTAAATTCTCGGGTATCATTGTACATAACTTCCTTATACATGACAACATGTGCGACAACCTAGGATCGAGTGAATAGAGAGTATCCCGTGAGGTAGGGTCGAGGCGAAATGTTTTCCCTAGCATGCTTAGACCTAGTACGACCTTAGTGCAATCGGAGTAGTCACGAATTCAACTCACAATGGAAGGCCATAGATCAACCAGGATAAGGATGAGGCGAGGGTGAGATAAGCATTCACGGGTATGGGAAATCAGACGTGCAATACGTGTTACCGATTGGGAATTATGAAGTTATCATTTCTCTAATTTATGTTTTTACTCTTTTTATCGCTAATTTGCTTGAGGACAAGCAACGCTCGGTTTGGGGTTGTTCATAACGCCAATTTTTGGCGTTATTTCCGTGCCACAAACCACGGAGAGTGGCTTGTTTTAAGGCAAAGAGGCAACAATTTTATGCTTTTCAAGGAAAATGCCCATGTAATCAGAAAGAAGACGACCATCGAGAAACAAAGCGGAAAAAGGCCAGAAAAGAGTCCAAAAGAGAGCCCAAGAAGAAGCCCAAGTCCAGACCCGAGCCTAAAACCAAACCTGGAACTGTACCTAAGCCAAAAACCGCGCGGCCTGCGCCGCGGTCTGAGGTCGTGGGCCAGGTCGCGCAACCCTCTGTTTGCTGCTTTTGTTTGGCGATTTATCGGAATTAGGTCATCATCATTCACGTGCGACGGGAGGCGAAAGAGGGACGATTTTCAGAGGTATGTCCACCACTTTTGAGCCACGATAGAGAGCCGATTGAAGAGGAGTTCACCACGAGAAACGGATTAAAGTCGAGAGAAGGGATTTCATCAGTACAACTTTCACGTTCATGATCACGATGTTTTCACACACTATTTTCTACCCTTTTTCTTGTGTTTGTGTCCACCCCCAACATGAACTAATCTTTAGATGTTGAGGGTTGGAATAACTACGATTTTTAGTAGAGATGATGTGTAACCGAAGGATTTTATCGATTTGATCTATAAAGCATTTGATTTCAGTTTTTCGTATACAATTGTAGCTTGATCACCTTCAATTGATTTTCATGGTTTTTGATTAAGTTCGAGAGAATTAATTTACAACTAGATCACGTAATCAGGTGCCGGAAAGGAGATTCGGGTAGAGATAGCCGAATCACCTTTTTGCTCTGTAAAGTTTTACCTAATGTGTTTTAAAGCCACCGGTGGAAATCGAGAGATAAAACTAGTGAGTTTAAGATAAAATCCGTTATTGCTTGAGAAAGAATAACGGTGAATTTTAAAACTAGAGTTCATAGAAATAATCGGTAATCATCGTTCGGGTTTTCGTCCATCGATAGTATAACCATAGGAAATCCAACCATCAGCCTTTTCTCTATCAAAGTCCTCTCCAAATCTTTCGTTAATCAATCTTAGTTTTATTTAGTTCTAAAAAAATTTCTAAACCACAAATCAAAATTTCGACCGTTCAGTTAATAGCAATTGTAGTCATTGTGATACTTAGTTCCTAGGTCCCGTGGTTCGATACTCGTACTTTCCGTACTATTACTTGATTCGACCCGTACACTTGCGGTTAGAGTAGGGGGTGTAAACCCGCCTATCAACCTTCTCTCCTCACAACTCAAGAAACACAGGCTTAGGTAACATTCAAACCCTAACTGATGAGCTTGTTCTTGATATTCTAGGGTTTTTAGGTGGAACCCATTTAGGGATTTTGTCAACTATGAGCAAATCATTTTATGTGTTATGTAATCATGAACCCCTTTGGAGGAATCTTGTACTGGAGAATTGTGATGATGGGTTTTTGTTCAAAGAAGAAGAGAGAGTTGTCTCTAATATGCTCCTGTAATAAGCACAAAAGCGGTGTGCTTTAATTTTCCACTGAGCAAAGTGTGCTTCAAGAAGAAGAGAGAAAAAGAGGGTGTCGTGAGAGAAACAAAGGTTGGTTTGATCAGAAAGGAGGGAGTGAACGGTGAAGAGTTGCCGGAATTTAGTGTCGGAGATGGTGACCGACTCCGATGGGCTACACGAAAACATCATATATATATATATATATATATACACTAATACATAAAATATTTTATTTTTTTTATTAAGAAAACGACAAAATAGTGAGAAATGATCAAAATACCCTTGTGAGTTAACAGGGTTAACTGAGTTTGTTAGAGGGAGGGACCAAAAAATAGCGAAAATGCATACTAGAGGTTCCATTCACGTACTTATTTTAATTTTGGAACTACTATGGGTGGAAAGTGTAAACCAGATGGACCAAACAGGTAATCTACTCTAAAATATATAAAGATCAAATAATTGCTTTACGTATTTTAATATAAAAAATACTATTTTTTATTGTTGTACTTTTAGGCAGATGAAGTATTTAATTAGATGGGAAAAACACCAATCTATCCGATTTGTTATAAAAAGATACTTGTCATTAATTTATATAAAGAAAAACCAACATTAAAAAATACTAGGAGAAATAGATAGAAATAATTAAATTGATATGTGCAAGTTTAGTTAGGAATAGAATGCGTGAACTTTATTAGACTATAACGTATTATGATTTAACGTTCATGTTAGAAAAAAAAAACTTTACTTTACTCGACTATAGCGTATTGGATTTAATGTTCGTGTTAAAAAAACTTCCTTTTAAATATTTTACTATAATTGAAGCAAATGATTGTCTAAGAATAAAAATTAAGGTTAGATATGCAAGAAAGATTTAAGTTATGAGTCATTTTTAATTAGTATTGATTTAATAGTTTAGACTTTAGATATTATGTCTCAAAATAAACTATTAATTAGCTTTGAGGAATATTTTTAGTGATCTTCAATTATAATTAATTTAAAGATAAAAGTTCCTTGTAATCTTTTTATGATAAGTGTTAGACCATTCGCACCCCTGTAAAACCAAATTTTTTTCTAAAGTGTCACATCAGCTTTGCAATAACACCTTCCACATTCATGCAAGTCTAAACTTCTTTTTTAAAATAATAAATTATAATATAAATAATTATAATTTAACTAATAAATTAATTATAAAATATAAATAACTAATTTTTTTTTCTTTTACTATATTTTGTGTAAATATAATTTAATTAACACATAAAATACATGAATATATTAAAGGCATGCAACGTTTACTAAAATACAAATATTACACAAAATATACAATAAACATTACATTACTAATTTTTGTGATGTTTGTGTACGTTTATCTATTAGTATTTGTTTTTCGTAATTTTTATATTATTTTACTTTTATTTTAGTAGTTTAAATAAAAATATGGCATAAAATTATTATTTTTTTAAAATAAAGCGTGGGTAAGAAATTTTAATAAAAAAAATAAAAAAAATGTTCAAATAAACTAATAAATGAATTAAATTTACTAAACATATTAACAATTAATGTTTAAACAAACAAATTAATTAATTAAATTAAACAAAAATGGATTTTTTTAATATATATTTGTTTGTGAAAGATTTTTTTAATTGTGAAAGGAGTTGCTACTTACAAGACCTTGCAAGTCACATGACATACCATGTTATCTTGCAAGACCTTGTGCAAGACGTGTGTAGATGCTTTTATTCCTACTGAGAATTGTGTCTTATAAATAATATATTATTTTTTTATTTTAATATAATCAAGATAATATATTATGATTTTTATGTAGTTAAAAAACGTATTTTACAATTTTTTCAACATCTTTAATTTCTTTATGTTGGGACCAGAGCAACAACAGTTTTTTGCTTTGAAACAGAGGAATTGTCTTTTTTTAAATATATATTATTTATATACAATAAATAAAATTATTAATTGTTTTTTATAAATATTTAATCCGTTAATCAAGGGCATGAAGTAAGTATTTTAGAAGTAGATTTCGCATAATAAAGCCACTAAGAAATTTTAGCACAAATTTCCCAAAAAAAAATTCTCTAGTTACCAAGTGTCAACTAAATCTTGCATTAAACACTAAATTTGGTGTAAATGATATTATTCACATCTCTAATGAGGTCTCTATTTTTCACACTAAATTTAATGTAATGAGTAGTGTTTGGTGTAACTGTAACAACCAGGACTAGTTTTGGAAAGATTTTAAAGTCTTGTGTCATGTTTTATTAAAAGTGGAAGAGTTTTAATGTTTTGTGGAAAAGTGTAATAAAACTTAAAGTTGAGGGTGTAAGTTGTAAGTAAGGGTTAGGGTGTGATAACCTAATGATTGGGGCACAAAACCCTAGGAGGGCACCCCATTTGTTATTGTTGTCGGCTGTAGTAGAAAGAAAAGAGAGAAAGAACAAGAAAGAGAAAGGGAGGAAGAAAGAAGAAAGAAGAAAGAAGAAAGAAGAAAGAGAGATAGAGCAAGTAAGAAGAAAGAAATTCCAGATTACTGGAGAGGAAGGGAAGGTGTTCTTCATTCTCCATCAAGCAGGTAATCTCTTCTTTTCATCTCTAATCTGTGGAATGTTGTTAAGATGGATATCTTTTGGGTTTTTTATTAAAAGTTAAGTTTGAAGCTAAATGGGAGAGGTTAGGCGTCAAATCGTGTTTTTGCAGCTAAGGGTTCAGTATTAGTTGAGCTTAGTGACCTTAATATTGTTGCTAATCTTTAATCCGTGAGATTTCGATCGTATCTGTGAATTCTCGGTCCAAATAGGAGTCAGGTCGGCGTCCGAAAAGTCCTCTGGACGTCCGGACACGTTGAACCGATTGAAGGTTTTCGGATGCGGAAACTGTCCGGATGAGAAGGGTATCCGGTAAGTGTTTGTCCGGTAAGTATGAGTGTCCGGTGAGTCTAGTGTCCGGTCAGTAGAAAGTACCCGGGATTTAGTGTTATCCGGAATGTTGTGTCGTCCGGAATGTCTGGTTGTCCGAAAAGGGGTTTGTCCGGAATGTTGGGTAATAAGCTTATGTTTTGTCCATTCATTCAGGAAAATCGATTGGGAATCGAGAACATATTAGAAAAGAGAAGTAAGAGCATCAGGTGAGTTTTCTAACTAAAATGCGTGACTTTTAACGTGTTTTCTAAAGCGAGTACATAATGAGAAATGCCATGTTTATTCTTATGCTTTTAATTGCATGAAAGTTGTTTAAAGTTTTATATGGGATGTATGCATACATTGTTTGAGATGTAAATTGGCTAAGTCGGGGGGTGTGGCCCGCCAGCTCGTGCCGGGAGGTGTGACCCGTTTATGCCATGGGAAGTGTGACCCTGTAAGGCAGCATGAGACTGACTCGTTGTCACCCTAGGGTGACTTCAGGGTGCCAATTTATGGGTGCGGATTTTTATCCGCGAATGTTTTTATGTAAACATATTTGTGGATGATTCATACTGAAAATTGTAAATTGTTTTAAATGCTTTGATAACTGTTAAGAGGGACTCACTAGACCTCATGGTCTAACCCTCGCATTTTCAAATTAAAACCTTTTCAGGGAAACAGGTAATGAAAGGCTCTGGCAAGTGAGTAGGGCAGCTAGCAAGGAAGCCCGGTAGTATAGCGACACTATAGTTCAGTTTAGTATTATTCTCAGTTGTATAGGTTGTTCCGTCAGCCTTATTTTGGATGTTATGTAAGGAATTTTGGGACGCGATTTTGGGATGTTTTATTTTATATGAATTGCATGTCTAAAATTGTTTGGGTTGTTATAGTTGGTATCAGAGCCATAGTTTAAGGGATTTAGGTGACCGGATGGGCCTAGACTTAAACTTTGGGAAGTAGAAATCACAACTGAGAATCAGGAATGCGTTAGGAGGACATTAATTTAGAATTGGGGCTAATATGGTATCGAGGACGGTCATGTAAGGTAAGTTTGGGGTTACACCTGGCCAGTGTAATTGTGAACTTACAGGTACATGTATGTGCTTAAATTGCCTTATTATTCCGTTGATGTAGTACTAAATGAGTCTTTAGTATTAAATGAGTCTTCCGTGGTTGTTGTTGTGTATCAGAATGTCTGCGAGAACTTTGAGAAGTAGGTCGATTCCGATCGTGGAGGAGGTATCGAATGAAGACACTACGCCGCAAGAGGAAGTTGTACGAGTTGAGGAGTTGATGGAGGATGGACCCGTGGAACCTCTAAGAGCGGCGGCCACACGTGGGAGAGGTAGAGGCCGCGGGAGGGGTAGAGGAACGATACCGAGAAAGGCCATTACTGAAGTGGGGGAGGCAACCACCAAAGGCAAAGGAAAGAAAAAGAAAACGCCTGTTAGGCGCAAGGCAAGGAGTGTTGAGGAACCAGAAGTACAAGCAATATCTGAACAGGAGAGTTCAGTGCCTGTAAAGAAAACAAAAGCTAAGAAAGGACGTCATACTGACGCCACGCCGGCTTTTGTGACCGAAGAAAAGTTCACAACAGAAATGGATAAGCTACAAAAGACATTGCAAGCGGTGTTAGACAACCAGCATAAGACTACGTCTGAGGGAGGAACCAAGAGCAGCACTGGGAAAAAGACTGAGGAAGGTAGTGTACCGCGGACTGAAATAGGAAACAACTCGCTGACAACCCCGATTGCTGTTTCTGAACTGAAAGCAGTGAAAGGGTGCTCGTTCAAAACCTTCGCTTCGTGTAAACCTCCAACGTTCAAAGGAGAGCGCAATCCCGTTCTAGCTTTGAAATGGGTTCGTGAAATGGAGTTAGCATTCGATACTAGCAAATGTGCCGAGGAAGATAAAGTGCTTTTTGCAATGTCAATTATGAAGTCTGAGGCCATCTATTGGTGGGATGTTGAGACAGGAGGTAAGGGATCGGAGGTAGCAAGGGGTATGTCGTGGGAATCTTTTGTTAAGAGGTTCAGAGCACAGTTTTGTCCTTTGGCGGCAGTTAAAAAGTTGGAGGGGGGATTTTTGGGGTTAGAGCAAGGAACCATGTCAGTTCAGGAATACACATCGAAGTTCATCGAGAAGGCCCGGTTTGCTGAGTTGTACGTGCCTACAGAGGAAAGACGGATAGAGAGATACATCTATGGGTTAAAGAGCAGCATAAGGGAGTTGGTGCAGGTGAAAGATCCGTCTACTTTTCAGGCTGCGGTAGATATTGCGGAACTTACCGAGAAGGAGAAGACCAGGTAGATGGCCGAAAGAGTCGGAGACAAGCGTAAGTGGGACGGGCCGAGTCGAGACAGTAAGAGGCCGAATGCAGTCAGACCAGATCTGCGGGTGGGGTCCAAGTCAGTGGAGAGACCATGTGCAAAGTGTAACAAAATGCATCGGGGAGAATGTTGGGCTGAAAAGGAGGGATGTTATAAGTGTGGGAAAGTGGGGCATCTAGCTCGAGATTGTCGCAACCCGAGGACCTGTTATCAGTGCGGGTTGTCGGGTCATGTCAAGTGGGATTGCCCGTAATTAAAGAAAGGTTATGCTGGGGGTGAAGGTGGTAGTAGCGGAGGAAGGAGTAATGAGAAGAAAGTGGAGTCGGCTCGCGCCAGAGCAAGGGCTTTCCACATGTCGGCTGAAGAGGCGGAGAACACGCCTGATGTGGTAACAAGTACCTTTCCTATAGACTCGATTTTTGCTAAAGTGTTGTTTGATTCGGGGGCCAATCGTTCGTTCGTGTCGCCCAATCTTATTTAAAAATTGCAAGTGAAACCCAAGAGGTTGAACTTTGGGTTTGAAGTAGAGATAGAAGATGATAGTCGAGTCTGGGTGAAGGAGGTCTATGAGGGTTGTAACATAGACGTGGATGGTCACTTATTTCCATTAAGGTTGTATCCTATGGGAATGGGGGAGTTTGATGTAGTCCTAGGGATGGACTGGTTAGCGGAAAACGACGCTAGCATAGTTTGTAAAAAGAAGTTGATCCGTATCGCTTTTCCTAATAAGAAAGAAGTGGTAATTTACGGAGATCAACGGAATAGGAAGTCGTGTTTGATTTCGTTGATGAGAGCTAGGCGGTGTTTGGGAAAGGGATGCCTGGGGTATTTAGCTTACGTGCTAGATGCTAAGAAGGAGAAGAAGAGCGTAGTGGATGTCCCAGTCGTGAGTGAGTACCCAGAGGTGTTTCCGGATGATTTGACAAGTCTACCTCCAGATCGTCAAGTGGAGTTCAGAATAGAACTGTTACCTGGTGCGGCACCGATTGCACGTGCGCCATATCGGTTAGCACCAGCGGAGATGAAAGAGATGATGACTCAGTTGCAGAAATTGCTCGACAAGGGTTTTATTCGTCCAAGCACGTCGCCTTGGGGAGCACCGATACTCTTTGTTAAAAAGAAAGACGAATCGATGCGAATGTGCATAGACTACCGTGAGCTCAACAAAGTGACTGTGAAGAACAAGTATCCGCTTCCGAGGATCGATGACCTCTTCGACCAGTTACAAGGTGCGAGTTATTTCTCGAAGATAGACTTGAGATCGGGTTATCATCAATTGAAGGTGAGAGAAGAAGATGTGCCGAAGACGGCTTTCCGTACGAGATATGGGCATTATGAGTTGTTAGTCATGCCCTTCGGGTTGACTAATGCGCCAGCGGTGTTCATGGATTTGATGAACCGGGTGTGTAACTCATTGTTGGATAAGTGCGTGATCGTCTTCATTGACGATAACTTAATCTATTCTCGTACCCGAGAGGACCACGAGATGCACCTTCGTGCAGCGCTGGAATTGCTTAAGCGTGAGAAGTTATATGCGAAGTTTTCGAAGTGCGAGTTTTGGTTAAGAGAAGTTCAGTTTTTGAATCATGTGGTGTCGGCAGACGGCATCAAGGTGGATCCTGCTAAAATTGAAGCCATTAAAGATTGGGAGGCGCCAAGAACCCCATCGGAGGTGAGAAGCTTTCTCGGCTTTGCAGGTTATTACCGGAAGTTTATTCAAGACTTCTTGTTAGCTCCAATATTCTGAAATATTAGAAGTATTGAAAAAACTTCCACAGAAGCTCTGCTGAGTACAACAGAAGCTCTGTCGGGCATCTCAGAAGAATCAAAGGAAGATTGATCAAGAGTGATCAAAGACCGAAGAAACTACAAAAGGACGCTTTCAGAAGACCAAGACCGCAAAACCTCTGTTACCAATAACAGAGCCTCTGCGGACAATATCAGAAGACAAGGAACCCAGTGAAGACTACTCTACAAAGGACCGAGCCGCAGAACCTCTGTCACCCTTGACAGAGCCTCTGCGGTTCAGACTGAAGACTTGGAAGATATTTATAATATCTTGCCACTGTTTAAGAAATATCTTGCTATTGTTCCTAGGACCTGTCCATCAACTTGCATGATAGCATGCCCTGTCCAATTTCAACACGTGTCAAACTCTGAGTGGACTCAATAGGGCTTAGTACAACATAGAAGTCTGCGGCATTTAATGCAATACAATACGTACAACTATGCATGCCATCCGATCAACAGTAGCTTATACTTTATGGTCCCCTTAGAATAGTATAAAAGGAAGACTAATGTTTAGTTCTTCCTAAAAACCAAGAACAACAACACAAAAAGAAGAACACACAGAAAAATCAACACACAAGAACACATAGCTTATGCACATTTAAAGTCATATCTGTTTAAAGCTTTGCATACTCACTATTCTTAAATCTGTTCTTGCTATATATTGAAACTCAGTAAACTTTGAGATATCATATTCTGATAACTGTTTCTTTATATTCTGTATTGTTTCTATACAAACATATCTGTTAGTTCTTCAAATACGCTTCCGCATCAAACATAAACTCGAACTAATAGATCTGTTAATCTTGTCTAAGCAAAACGGGAACCAACAATTGGTATCAGAGCAAAGCTTGATTTTTTAATATCAAGTGATCCTCGTTTTTACAAGATTTGTGAAAGAAACTGTCTGTTTTTAACCTGTTCTTCATTCCTTCAAACATATTCTGTTTTACTACCATTTTCGATTTATTCGATCTGGTAACATCATAGAAACTGTTTCTTTCGTTAAAAACCTCATTTAAAATGTCTAGAATGAAATTTTGTGGTGATGCTGATTCAATTTTTTACTCAAAACTCAGCACAAATTTTCGCAAAATAATTCCTTCTCTTGAAAAAGAACTAGATGAAAAGAACAAAAACATTTTTATTATTTCTGATAAAATTGCTAAACTTAAAGAATCTGTTAAAATCTTAAACTGTGAAAATCTTGAACTAAAAAGGAACTTATCTATGTCAGATGAAGAAAAGAAAAGACTTGAACTAAAATGTTTAAATTTCTCTAAACTGATTTCCAGTTTTGAAAAGATTGTGCTCAATGAAAAAGAAAATTATGAAGAGAAGAAAACTGTTCTTGAAACAAAGTCTATGGAGGTTACTTGTAAAATCTCAGAATTACAAAAAATCCTTGAAAAAGAAAGGAAAGATTCTGATTTTGAAAGAAAAGAATCTGAACAGTTAAAGGTTCAAAGATTTTAAGATTTAAGTCAAAAAGATGACTTTGAAAGAGAGAGAAGGATTTTTAAAACATAAATATCCAGATTAACAAAAAGACTCTCTAATTTATCAACTGAGATCATATTGGAGAAGAGATGCAAATTTAATCTCCAAAGGATGCTTGAGGTAAATTTAAGGAAAAATAATATTTTTGCTAAAAGGATCAAGAAATTTGATTTTGCAAACTCAAATCATTCACTTAACACAACTTCAAATTCAAGGAATAATTTGTTAAAAGGATCCTTTAAGCCAAATATGTTTTCAAAAATTCAGACCTCAACATCAAAATTTTTTCATGATCATAGGTTGGACAAATTAGTTAATCAAGCTTTTAAAAAATTAAAAAAAGTTTGGATACTGAAAGGCTCTATACCTGTTCAAAATGTTCAAAATGACAAAAAGCCTTTCATTTCTGGTATGTATGACAAGTGCATAAAGGCGTTTCATACAATAGGACCCATACAAATATGGGTACCCAAAACCTCTGTAAGTATAACCTATATATTCTGTAAACTTTGTAAATATTTTTATTTATTTTTTTGTTTTTGTTGTTGTTTTGTTTGTAAATTCTTAAATCTTCAATAGTTCTTGAAATCACAGAGCTTCTGTAAGGTCTGCTCAGAACCTCTGACGACCTTCACAGAACCTCTGATGGACTTGACCTATGGTTTATGCTCAACTTATCTTATTCTGAACCAAGCATAGGTCAAGAGGGAGCAGAAGAAGATACTTGATCTACAGAGGTTGTTAGATCAAGGGGGAGCTAAAAAGGAGACCTTGCTAAATCTACAAAGATTCATAAGTCAAGGGGGAGCTAAGAATGCAACAGAAGAGATCACATTCGCCAAATCAAGAAGAAAAATAGGTTGGTATCTCGTACTCACACATTGCTACAGAAGTCATAAGACGCAGAGTTCTTTCAACCAAAGAACCTCTGTAGATCACTCAAATCATTCAAATGACTTATGCTGCACAAAATCTTTGAGATTTACAATTTTCTAGGACACCAACTTTTAAATAGGTCCTAAATACATTGTTAAATCTGATCAAAAACTTGGATGATAAAAAATGTTAGTTATTTGAAATTTCCTATCATAGAGCCTCTACTGGCTCTGGCAGAGGTCCAAAAACCTCTGTAGGATAATTTCTCTCTACTAAAGATTTATTGATCCTCTCCGTGTTTTTCAAACGATTTTCACTAAAGATACAATCTAAAGAGATAAAAGTCTTCCAAAATCACAGAGTTTCTGTACCCACAGGACCTCTATAAAGATTTCCACTTGGGAATTTTTGTATCTGTAACGGTAACTTTTCTGTGGTGAAAATTTAAAACCCACGCGCTTTTCATTTAATGTGGCCGCCCACGACGTCTCGTCGCCACTGACACTGATGACGTGTCGAGTTTTCATTGACGTACATATCACGTCGTCCTGGAAACTTGCACCACGCCGAATGAACTCGAGTGCGGACCTCAAATTTTATTTAACTCTCACATTTTCACCGTTCCAAATTCTATCCGTTACCATAGTATAAACCCCAAGTTAAAATCACTTTCAAAACTTCACTATTCTCTCATCTTCTCCGGCGAACTTGCTTATTTCTTTCTGAAAACCTAGAACTTTCAAACATTCAAATGGCTTCCAGTTCCAAAGCTACTCACGTTTCACCGACGAACTCTCCACCACCCTCTCCAGTGCATTCTGAGCACTCCCACAACCCACACATCGCCGCCGATGCCGACAGACATGACTCCGACGACGAGGTATCCTTTGTACCCACTACCCATCTGCAATAATTTTTCTCAAATGACCATTTCAAGCAAACCCTTCCCATTAAATCGAACAACTGTTATCTTGTTCCTTCTCCTACGGCTTTTGGCAAAGAAAATACAATCCTGCTAAACATCCTTGAGAACCTCTTTCTTTACCCTCTTCTTAGCAAAACCGTTGAACAAATACCCGTACGTTATCTACATCAGTTTTGGCAATCTTGCCGTTATGACGCTGATACCGATTTGATAAGAGGCTATATTTCTAAGCCTAACCAAAGTAAGAGCCTTGAACTGATGTTCAACCGCACCATGTTCTCATTAGAATTTGGCCTTCCAACAAGATGTCTCATGGGAATAAAAAAGTATGCCCCCAACCAACAAACGAAGAACTTATCGACTTTCTACACATGTTAGGGTACAACAAACAATTGAAAAAGAGGAACGATTTCCGCAGGGCTAGACTACCCCCTCTGTGGAATACCTTATTCTCCATCCTAAATCGTTGCCTCACGGGCAAAATCGGGAGCATCGATCAAAGCTCACCTTAAATTCTCTCAATCATGTATGGTGTGTACTATGATCTACCCCTAGATTATGCCACCATAATGATGCAAGAGATAATCAACACCATCGATCGCAAATTCGCCTCCCAGAAAGCCAAAATATCTGATCCCAACTGGTTGCCCCCTCTGCAGTTCCAACGAATCTTCAGTGTACTTTTCGAGCCCCTCCTCCTTATCCAAAAATGGCCAATGGACGGTCCCAAACCTAAGCAATTTCCTATGTCCAAGAACACCCCTACAGAACATGAGGACGGCTACCCTCACAGCAGACCACTCTCAAAGGTAATGTTAGGTTATGCTAGTGATATAGAACTAGTCAGTCAGTACACACGCGATTACAGGACTCCTGAACCCAGTCCTGTAACACCCCCGCGTATAGGAGTGCCCTTAGGAGGTAGTGTTTTAGAGAGGCTTATCGAGGAAGAATGGAAGATAAAGTTGGCTAAACACAAGGCCAACCAGAAGAACTTCAGGAATATAAGGAAAGACCTCTATCCCTCAAAGAGGAAGTCTTCTGAGGGATCTGAAAAGAAGAAGAAAAAGGGAAAGAAAACCAGGACCCCTACAGAGGAACCACTTGCCTCTGCTTCTGCTATCCAACAAACCCCTGCAGAACCATCTTCTCCACCCTCTGCACATCCCTCTGCCCTCCCTCTCCCAAAAGGAAGAGGAAGTCAAAATCTACAGAGGAGGAAGCACCAAAACCCAAAAAGAGGAAATCAAAGAAGAAGAAACCATCTTCTCCTCTGCAATCAATAACAGAGGGAATCGAAAAACATCAACCTACACCTCTGCAAACCCC
Organism: Saussurea involucrata; assembly: GCA_033807775.1. NCBI lineage: Eukaryota > Viridiplantae > Streptophyta > Magnoliopsida > Asterales > Asteraceae > Saussurea > Saussurea involucrata. The sequence continues at coordinate 47,167,084 of CM066317.1, read as the reverse complement.
AATCTTCACAGAGGTTCATGAAACACTTCTGTCAAGACAAGAGACTGCAGAAGAAGAGGTCCAAATAGATGAGAATATAGAAACAAGGTTAGAGGATAGAGTAGAAACTTATGCAGGAAAAGAAAAAGAAAAAGAAAAAGAAAAAGAAAAAGATGCCGAAGATGTAGAAGGCACACATCCCTCACCCCCTCCAAGTGCAACCCACACATCTAACTCCACAGGTCTAGCTGCAGAAGGAGTTATTGAAAAAGAGTCGCACAACTCGATCCCTACCCAAACCAAACAGCCAGAGGTCACTCTTTCGACTTCTGCGCCTACAGAAACCGGGGAATCCATTCCTAGGGAGTCTCCTCAAAGAGACTCACCTATAGTTCGTGATCCATCGCCCCAAATCACACTAGAACACCTTACAGAGGAATTCGTTTCCTCTGCCACGCACAATATAGGGCCAAAACTTCTTTCAGAGAGAAGTAGTGAGCACAAAGACGAAGAGACTCTAGACAAGTCTCCGAGTCAACAGAAGAACATTCCGATACCCACCTCTGGAGTGGATTTGGACACTGTTCTTCACAGAACTTCTGTAGAGATTGAAACTCTTTTTTCTTCTCAAAGATCAGATGGAAATCCTTCCATTCTCAACGTTCAAACAGGAATGAAAGAAGGTGTCCCAGGAACAGGGACTCACCCTGGAGAAGGGGTTGTTCCTCCAGAGGTTACCCAAGAGGAACATGTTACGAAGGATGAGTTCCAAGTCTTTGTAACCTCTATAACTCAAACATTGAATAAGTTGCAAAGCTCATTCAAGACTTTTACAGATTCAACTTCAGGCGCGCTTACAGGATTAAATACCAAAGTGGATACCTTATCTACAGAGGTTAAAGCAGCCCTTGCAGAAATGAAGTCAACTACAAAAACTTCTGCTGATGCTGCCATCACCTCTGCCACTAATATTGCCAAAACAACCGCTGCAGAGTTCGAGAAAAGTGCGACCAAAGCCTTCAAAACTTCGATTGCAATCTACTTTGAAACAATAAAGAAACAAGCAGCAAGGCAAGCAGCACAAGACACCTGCAGAACAGAAGTTGTTGCTAAAAGAAGGCAGGATGATCCTGATGATGGTGCATCTGGTCATCCTGAGGGGGAGAGAGCAAAGGAAACAACAGAGGCTGCTGCTGCAAAAACAACAGAAAAAACCGCAGAACCCTCTACTACAGAAATTCCGAAGGAAACCCCACAACAAGGAACTCAGAAGAAGAGCCAAAATATCGTTGGAGAGGATGCACCAACCACAGAAACTCAGGTAATCACTTTTGCATCCTCATCCTCAGAACAAACTCCACTCTCACCCAAAGAACCAACACCAACCTCACAACCAACAATCCCGCGCAAAACTAGAGTAAAATCCATAGCTCGAAAACCCCAAAAACCAAAACGCACTGCAGAGTAGATTCTTCGCAGAATGGAATTTGTATCTGCTTTTCAATCAGCAAAGCGTTTTGACATCCCACCTCCAAGACCCGAAGAGTCCTCACCAACAGAGTCCTCACAACCTGAAGTATCAAAACCTTCAGAGGCAACAACCGAAACATCAGAACATCCAACCCCAAAACCCAAAGAACCTCTCACTGATAAATCTACAGAGGTCCCACCCACACAAATCCAAAACCCAACCTCTGAAACCTCAAAACCAAAAGATAAAGGCAAGGGAAAAATGACAAAAGAAGAGCCAAAGAAGAAGATACCTGTTGCTACAGAGAAGTTGATGAAAGGTGCCTTTAATGCCTTCGTCACTCCTAAACCAGAAGAGGAAGACTGGGCATTCAACTTGAAACCTCTGTCAGAAAACCCAACCCTGGATCCCACAGCTAAAGTAGCAGGCATCACTCGACAGATGGATGAGCTAAGGAGACCAATTCCAAGAACTACTCCAACCATTGAACAAATGAAAGAGCAAGTTTACAGTTATCTCTACAGACAACACTTCCAGAACGATCTGCCAGCTCATGTCCGAGATAAGAAGCTCAGAAAGGAATTCGATGCCATCTTCACCACTACAAAGTCAAAACCGGTCAACCAAGTTTACTCCATTCACAAAATAAAGAAGGTAATCTATTGTAAATACTCTAAAATGAGAACCTATCCTCATACGATGTATACAATCCGGAAAGTCAAAAGGTCTGACAGATCAGAGAATCAATTCTCTGATGCTGATATCCGAAACCTCAATCCCTATGACTTACCTGACCTTCTGCAATGGACGAAAGACAACTTCAATGACGACTGCCACCAAAGGTCTTATCGAGTTCTCAGAAAGGCGATGCATGAAAAGCTTCTAATCTACAACATGCTCGACTTTCAACTAGCCATCGATCTAGGCGTGACTACCTTAAGTATCAGACCTCCAGAGGATTTCTGCCCACCCAATGCCACACCCAATTCGATTATCAAAACTCCAAGGTACGGGTTAGTTTACAAGAATCATGCAGATCAACTTAAACTTTTTGTGATAATGGACTGTCAGAAGTACACAACCTGTACTATGAACATGTTCAGAAAAATACTAGAAGAGAACAAAGCAACAGAGCTTATGGACGAAGAATCTGCTTCAATGATGATCAAAGAGATTGATGCTGCACTAGGCATAAGAAATCTCTGCTTTAAATTCTATGAAGAACTCAAGGAAGTAGGAAAAGACAACAGAAAGTTCGACGACTTCCCAAATGCAAAAATCTGAGTCTCTTCAAAGAACCTCTGTCAACGTTTATTTCTGTTCATTTAAAGTACTCAAATGTAAATGCCTCTTGCATAATTTCCAAATGAAAGAAATAATCTTCTGAGGTATTGTTTCACCTCTTTTTATTACTTAGGTTAAAATGCATAAATTCAACCTTTTATTTTTCAATACTTAGGGGGAGATTGTTAGCTCCAATATTCTGAAATATTAGAAGTATTGAAAAATGGCAAAGTACAGAAGAACTTCCACAGAAGCTCTGCTGAGTACAACAGAAGCTCTGCCGGGCATCTCAGAAGAATCAAAGGAATATTGATCAAGAGTGATCAAAGACCGAAGAAACTACAAAAGGACGCTTTCAGAAGACCAAGACCGCAAAACCTCTGTTACCAATAACAGAGCCTCTGTGGACAATATCAGAAGACAAGGAACCCAGTGAAGACTACTCTACAAAGGACCGAGCCGCAGAACCTCTGTCACCCTTGACAGAGCCTCTGCGGTTCAGACTGAAGACTTGGAAGATATTTATAATATCTTGCCACTGTTTAAGAAATATCTTGCTACTGTTCCTAGGACCTGTCCATCAACTTGCATGATAGCATGCCCTGTCCAACTTCAACACGTGTCAAACTCTGAGTGGACTCAATAGGGCTTAGTACAACATAGACGTCTGCGGCATTTAATGCAATACAATACGTACAACTATTCATGCCATCCGATCAACAGTAGCTTATACTTTATGGTCCCCTTAGAGTAGTATAAAAGGAAGACTAATGTTTAGTTCTTCCTAACAACCAAGAACAACAACACAAAAAGAAGAACACACAGAAAAATCAACACACAAGAACACATAGCTTATGCACATTTAGAGGCATATCTGTTTAAAGCTTTGCATACTCACTATTCTTAAATCTGTTCTTGCTATATATTGAAACTCAGTAAACTTTGAGATATCATATTCTGATAACTGTTTCTTTATATTCTGTATTGTTTCTATACAAACATATCTGTTAGTTCTTCAAATACGCTTCCGCATCAAACATAAACTCGAACTAATAGATCTGTTAAACTTGTCTAAGCAAAACGGGAACCAACACTTCTCTCGGATAGCTTCGCCATTGACCTCTTTGACAATGAAGAACGTCAAATTCGTGTGGGCTGAAGCACAGGAATATGCGTTTGAGAAGTTGAAAGAAAGTTTAAGCAGTGCTCCGATGCTGTCGTTACCTAATGGATCAGAGGGATTCGTGATATACAGTGACGCTTCTAAGCTTGGACTGGGGTGTGTGATGATGCAAAATGGGAAGGTAATTGCCTACGCTTCTCGACAGTTGAAGGATCACGAAAAGAACTACCCCACCCATGACATGGAGTTAGCGGCGGTGGCGTTCGCTCTGAAAATCTGGCGACATTACTTATATGGAGTAGGGTGTCAGATTTACACCGATCACAAAAGTCTGAAGCATCTGTTTGATCAGAAGGAGTTAAATATGAGACAAAGGAGATGGATGGAACTATTGAACGATTTTGACTGCGAGATTCTTTACCACCCGGGTAAAGCTAATGTGGTGGCTGACGCGCTGAGTCGGAAAGAACGGGGAGAACAGACCAACGCCATGGCTTTCTGAGTTGAGGCAACCTCGAACCTCCTTGAGGAAATTAAGAAGCTTCAGGAGGAAGCGTTGCTAGAGGAGAACTTAAAGAGCGAAAGAGTGGTCGGAGTTACATCGTTGTTCGAAGTCAGCAATGGTGGGCTGAAGTGTATGAATGGGCGAGTGTGGGTTCCTAAGTGATAACACCACTTTTTGGCGTTATTTTCGGTTCTCAAACCAATGAGATTGGCTTGTGTTTAAGCAAAGAAGCGGGATTTTATGTTTTATCTAGTGAGATGTGCAGTTATTCTAAAAGGAGGCAAACATCGAGAAAAGAAGCTAAAAAGAGCCCAAAACGAGTCCCAAACAAAGCCAACGGAAGCCCGAGATCTAAATCCAAAACCGCGGCACACTGTTCACATGCCGCGGCGCACACTGTTCCCATGCCGCGGCACACACTGTCCCAAACCGCGGCACACTGTTCCCAAACCACGGCCCAAACTGCGGCACACACTGTTCCACGTCACCGCGCGGTTTGGCGCGCGGTTTGCAAACCGCGGCATAAACCGCGGCACGCACGGTTTTGGGGTTTTTCAGATTTTAGGTTATTATCGCGAATCCACTTTTCGGAGGACGGGAGCAGCAGCTTTAGGGGCGATTTTCAGAGCTTTTTCGGAGACTTTGGAGCCACGATAGAGGACGATTCGAGGAGACGTTCACGATACGAATTGGATTAAAGCGGATAGAAGGGAGTTCATCATTACATCTTTCAAGTTCACGTTTATCATGTTTTCACACACTTTTTCATCTCCTTTTCTTACGTTTTTATTCCCCAACATCATGAACTAACTTTAAGATGTTGGGGGTTAGATTGAATTAGGTTTGAACATATGAACGGATGACGAATGACTTTTATCAGTTTTTCTTATTTTAATGAAGCTTGTGATTTAGTTTTTAATGCTTTTGTGAATTTGGCCAATTTACATCTGATTTGTTTGTTTCAATTAAGTTCGAGAGAATTAACTGTTACTTAGAACTAGAAATTGCATGCCTAAGGTGAGAAACTGGTGATAGAGATATACCAAGTAAACCTTGGTCCCGTTTAACATCTTGAACTTAATGTGTTTTGAAATCCATAGGTTGAGATCGAAAGATAAAACTTGCCATTTTCAAAATAAAACCCGTTGTTGCTCGAAAGAAAATAATGGTGACTTTTAAAGATTGGGTACTCATTAAGGGAATAACTGGTAATCGTTTTAAGTCTGATATTCGTATGTGAAAACCTAAGGAATTCCAACCCTTAACTGTTTTCTGTATCTGAAGTTTCCAAAGTTGTTTCCTGTCTTGTGTTTGATTTAATTTATGCAATTAAGTAGTTTATAAACCAACCTCTCAATTTGCAACCGTTCAGTTAATAGTAATTATAGTCATTGTGATACTTAGTTCCTAGTTCCCTGTGATTCGATACTCGTACTTTATAAGTACTATTACTTGACTTCGACCCGTACACTTGCGGTAAGATTTAGGGGGGGTGATACCCGTCTATCAAGTTTTTGACTCCGTTGCCGGGGAACTAGTTGCAACTAATAGCACTACCAGCTATAAGCGCTATTAGATTGAACATTATTTTTTATTTCTGTTATTTTATTTAACCACCTTCAATTTCTGGATTACTGATTTTGTTACTTTCTTTTCAGGTACTAATTGGTTTATGCCAAGGAAGACCCGAGGGAAGGAAATCGAGCCACTTGATCCGGAGATCGAAAGAACCGCCCGCCGTCTGCGAAAAGCGTCCAAAGCCCAAAGACAGTTAAAGATGGGTAACAAAATACCCGTCAATAGACCACCTGGCAACAATCCTCTGCCTCCTCCGGCGAGAGTTCCAATGCGGTCATTTGCCAATCCAAACATGGCAACCACACGGGTAGGCATCCAACCGCCCGCTACTGCAGCAAACTACTTCGAGATTAAGCCGAGTACCATTGTCATGGTACAGCAGAACCAGTTCGGGGGAGCACCTACTGAAGATCCCCATGCCCACCTTTGCGCGTTTGAACGGATTTGTAATACGTTCAAAATTAATGGGATGGAGGAGAACGCGATCAAACTGAGATTATTTAGTTTCTCCCTAAAGGGTAGAGCTGAAATTTGGATAGAGGGTTTGCCAGTCGATCAGATTACTACATGGGCAGACCTGAAAGCTGCATTTCTACAGAAATTCTTCCCACCAGGGAGAACTGCTCAATTGATGGTCGATATCACCCACTTCGCTCAGTGGGAACAAGAGACCTTATACGAGGCATGGGAGCGCTACAAGGATATGTTGAAGAAATGTCCTCACCACGGGTTGCACGGATGGGTCATAATCCAGACATTCTATAGTGGACTTCACCCGCAGTTCAAAAATGATATCACTGCCGCATCGGGTGGAGCATTGATGGATAAAACTTATGAAGAAGCATGCGAGCTGATCGAGAACTTGGCCGAACATAGCTTCTCTACTCCACGATCAGCTGTAAGAAGAGTCGCGAGCGTTCAAGAATCGGATGAGCTGAAAGAACTGAAAGCTCAACTAGCTTTTATAATGAACCACTTGAAGGGAGGTAATCCGGAAGCACCTGAACAAGTGCAATTTTTGCAAAACCGGAACAATCAACCGAGGAACGACCCGTTCTCCAATACATATACCGAAGGGTGGAAGAAACACCCCAATTTTTCGTGGAGTCAACCCGGTCAACAGCAAGGTAATGTTTCTAACTCTTCTAATTCTTCTCATACTAATAATGTGTACCGTCCTCCAGGTTTCAACCAAAGGAACGAAGGACAATCCGGGGAGAAGAAGCCGGGGCTGGAAGATATGATGACGAAGTTCATGGCAAAGATGGACAGCACGGTTGGAGAGTTGGCGAGCACGGTGAACACGGTAAAGGCGACCACTGATCAGAACACCGCATCCATCAAGATCTTGGAGAGGCAGGTGGGGCAAATTTCCGAAGCCCTACAAAACCGAACCCCCGGCACATTCCCGAACATGACTGAAAAGAAACCAAGAGAGAAGTGTAATGCCATTTACCTGAGAAGTGGCAAGGAGCTGATTGGAAACCCAACACGAGAATCGTCATCAAAAGAGATCGAGCAAGATGTGGAGATCATTGACATGGATGAGTTGGAGGCTGATAAAGAGTTCGTGATGAAGGAGAACCCAGAGGATGAAGAGAACAAGAAGAGTGAGGAGACAAAGACAAAGCAACCACCGGTCAAGCCGGTGGTACCGAGAGTGCCCTACCCGAGCAGTCTGAAATCACATAAGGATGATGTTAATTTTTCTAAGTTTCTTGATATATTTAAAAAGTTGCATATTAACTTTCATTTTGCAGATGCTTTGGCACAAATGCCCTCCTACGCGAAATTCGTGAAGGAGATTCTACCCAAGAAGAGGGCAATCGATCACCAATCCACCGTTGCACTTACTGAAGAGTGTAGCGCGATCATCCAGAACAAGCTCCCCCCGAAGCTTAAAGATCCAGGGAGTTTTTCAATCCCTATTCAAATCGGGAAGTTTTCTTTTTATAAGGTATTATGTGATTTAGGAGCCAGTATTAATTTAATGCCTTTATCTGTGTTCAGGAAACTGGGATTGGGAGAAGTGCAGCCGACGTACATGACGCTCAAACTCGCGGATCGATCGATCGTGTACCCGTATGGAGTGGTAGAAGATGTGTTGATCAAAGTTGGCAAATTCTACTTCCCGGTGGATTTCGTGGTGCTAGACATCGATGAAGACATAGAAGTCCCACTGATTGACATGGAAGAAGGTGAGATGACGTTAAGAGTTAGCGGCGAAAGGGTGACATTCAAGATGTTCGAGAAGGTGAGAGGTCGAAGTGAAGAGGGATCCAGAATTGGTAAAGGAAAACCGGATGAGGAAGAATCCGCGGAGAATCGCAAGTGTGGGCGAGCCGAGTCCGCGGATACCGAGCCGAGTTGAGAACCACATAGTCGTGCCATGACTTTAACTACGGCGCTGGGTGGGAGGCAACCCACCGAGGTTAGTTTTCTTTTAATTTCCTGTTTTGAGTGTGTTCTTATTTACGAAAAACCATAAAAAAATGAAAAAACGAAAAATCAAAAAAATAGCCGAAACACGAACTTACGCGGCTTGTGCCGCGGCCTACAAACCGCGTGCCAAACCGCGGGGTCGTCTGTTTGTTTTCTGAAGCAGGGAGTTACGCGGCTTGTGCCGCGATTTCCAAACCGCGCGGCTCCCCTGTTTTTGTTTTCGTGCTGTGTTTTCTTTCTGCTTGGTGTGTTTCGTTTCTTTGTTCCTTTCGCTTTCTGTTTTTGTTTTCGTTGCTTTTGCTTTTTCTCGCCTCCCTTTTCCCCGATGTCTCGAATTGGCGCTCAAATCTTTCAAGATAATTTTCTCCGTCCGGGCAAACAGGTACGTTCTAACTCTGTAGTTAACGGGTGTGTAAGATGTTTGGATTTCTTATAAGTTAACGAGATGCAACAAACCTAAGTTTCACTTAGGTTTGGGGTGCCTCACTTTTAACATCTACACACTCACTTTTAATCCTGTGCAAACCTCGGTTTCACCGAGGTTTGGGGTTGGCGTTTGTTTTGACAAACCTAGGCCACGGCCTAGGTTTGGGGTGGCCATAGTTTATTGAGAATAGCTCCTTGATGCTTGTACTTAATGTTATGTTTTGCCTGTCTGCTACCTGTAATAACCGCACAACGATAGTTGTTTTAGTATCGCCTACGCCGACACTTGCACATTGGGGACAATGTGTGGGTATGGTTTGGGGTTGCCCAATCGGGCCCACGTTATGCACGTAGATTTCCTGCACTTCTGAGTGTCTAGATCACTTTAGCTAAATTTTTTGTTTTGAATGATTGAGACCGACCATTGTAGGAAGAATCTCGTGATAGTGACGTGACCATTAGGGAAGGACCGGGAAAGGACATGACTAGGGACATTAGTGGAGACCACCCAATAGTGAGTTTTGGGCCAAAAATACGTCTTTCATTTCGAGGGATTCATACACCTAATTCACATACACTTTTCGAGTTCCTTGTCGTGAATATAGAATGATCTCGCTATATTATTGCATTGAGTAGCAAAGACGACCATCGGGATATTGGGTAAGGGTATAGTAGACCATATTGTGTGGACCTTGAGAGATGATTCCATGCATTGTGTGTTTGTTTTAACCTGTGTTTAGCTATCGCACCGTTTTACCCATTTGTGTGTTTCTATAACCCAGTTTGCAGCCAAACACTCACCTTTTTCGTTTCTAAACCCACCAAGAAACCCTAGCCAAAAGCCTTAGCCAACCCTGATCCGAAAGTGTGTCAATTAGAAGCAGTACGGGCCAGTTATGAAAATAGATAGAAAAGAGGGCCAATGCAGCCCCAATTTGAATATAGAGGACCAATGAAGTCCCATCGTAATATATATATATATAAAATACAAAATGAAAATAAATATAGTTATTTAGATAGATCTACATCAGCTGAATAAGAGAGTCAAAGCGACTCCAGTAGTAATAAAGAGGGCCAAGTGATAAAATCAAAACCAGAAAAGTACAGAACTGTTAATGATTGACACGCCGAGGACTTTTTGTTCCTTTTGACCCTTCATTTCTTAGCCATAACCTTAGCCCCGTTACAACCCTCGTAAAGACCTGGATGATCTTTTGGAAAACATGATTAGCGTATACGACTACTTTTACCGATATTCCCTGTCTTGCTACTTGATTCCTTTCTGAGATTAACTTGTTGGATATTTGTGCGTCTTTCAATGGAGTTGTCATGTAATATTTGAGTTTTCTTGTACATAAATCCTTATACATGACAACATGAGCGACAACCTAGGTTCGAGTGAATCGAGAGTATCCCGTGAGGTAGGGTCGAGGCGAAATGTTTTCCCTAGTATGTTTGGACCAAGTACAACCTTAACGGAATCGGAGTTGTCACGAGTTCAACTCACAATGGAAAGTCATAGACCAGACAAAATGAGAATGAGGCGAGAGTGAGAGAGACATTCACGGGTATGGGAAATCACCGTTGCATCACATGAGACCGATTGGAAGTTGTGCAGTTATTATTTCACTGATATATGCTTTTACTCTGTTTTATCGCTAATTTGCTTGGGGACAAGCAACACTCGGTTTGGGGTTGTTGATAACGCCACTTTTTGGCGTTATTTTCAGTCCATAAACCAGCGAGATTGGCTTGTATTTAAGCAAAAAGGCGAGATTTTACGGTCTATCTAGTGAATTGTGCAGGTTATCCGAAATAAGACGAGCATCGAGAAAAGGAGCGAAAAAGACCCAAAAGAGGGCCCGGAACGAAGCCCAATGGAAAGCCCAAGAACCAAGCCCAAGATCCGTGAACCAAACCCGACCCAGAACCTGACCTGAACCTCTCAGAAAACCGGGCGACTTTCCACGCGGTTTGTAAACCGCGGGACAAGCCGCGTAACTCCTTGGATCAGTACTATAGCTTGGCGTTTTCTGGAATTAGGTCATTATCACGACACGTGCGACGGGAGGCAGCGAGAGGGCGATTTTCAGAGTATTTTCACATACTTTGGAGCCACGAGAGAGGACCGATTGAAGACAGTTCACCACGCGAAGTGAATCAGAGCCGAGAGAGAAGGGATTTCATCATTATTTACAGTTACCACGACAACCATGATTTCACACACCACTTTCTATCTTAATTCTCGTGTTTTTGTTCACCCCAACATGAACTAATCTTTAGATGTTGGGGTTGGAGGAACTATGGATTTATGATGGATGACGTGTAAACGAACGATTATTTTTACCCGATTTGATCTATGAAGTGTTTGAATTCAGCTTTCATTCTCAATTCTAGTCTGATCACCTCCAATTGACTTTCATGGTTTTTGATTAAGTTTGAGAAAATTAATTAGAAACTAGATCAAGTAATCAAATATCGGAAAAGATGATTCGGGCAGAGATAGCCGAATCACTTTCCGCTCAGAATAGTTCGACTTAATGTATTTTAAAACCCTGGGTGTAGATCGAGAGTTAACACCTACAGTCTTGAAATAAGATCTGTTATTGCTTGAAAAAGAATAACAGTGACCTTTATAAACTAGGGTTCATAGAGAGAGTCGGTAATAATTATTATTCGGGTATTCGTTCGTCAGTAGTAATTCCATAGGGAATCCATCCCTCAACCTTTTCTTTATCAAAAGTTCTTTCAAAACCTTCTGTTAAGCGATTCTAGTATTATCTTAGTCGTCTTTAGTTTTTAAATAAAAGTATAAACCACAACTCAAAATATCGATAGTTCAGTTAATAGCAATTGTAGTCATTGTGATACTTAGTTCCTAGTTCCCTGTGTTCGATACTCGTACTTTCAGTACTATTACTTGACTTCGACCCGTACACTTGCGGTTAGATTTAGGGGGGTGTTAACCCTCCTATCAAGTTTTTGGCGTCGTTGTCGGGGAACTAGTTGCAACTGATAGCACTACCAGCTATAAGAACTATTAGAATGAACATTTTTTTATTGCTTTATATTCCTTCACTTTCAATTTTTGGATTGCTAATTCTGTTTGTTTTTCGTTTCAGGTACTAATTGGTTTATGCCAAGGAAGACCCGAGGGGAGAAACTCGAACCGATCGATCCGGAGATTGAAAGAACCGCCCGCCGAAAACGCCAAGAGACTAAAGCCCGAAGACATCTAAAGATGGGTGACGAAATGCCCGTCAATAGACCACCTGGTAACAACCCACCTCCGCCTCCTCCGGAGAGGGTGCCTATGCGGTCATTTGCCAATCCAAATGTGGCAGCCGCACGTATAGGGATCCAACCACCCACCACTGTGGCAAATTACTTCGAGATCAAGCCGAACACCATCGTAATGGTGCAACAAAATCAGTTTGGGGGAGCACCAACTGAAGACCCTCATGTACATCTTCGTGCATTTTGAACGGATCTGCAACACATTTAAGATTAATGGGATGGAGGAGAACGCGATAAAACTGAGGCTATTCAGATTTTTCTTAAAGGGTAGAGCTGAAATTTGGATAGAGGGCCTACCAGCAGATCTCATCACTACATGGGCAGACCTGAAAGCTGCGTTTCTCCAGAAATTCTTCCCACCGGGAAGAACCGCTCAATTAATGGCTGACATTACTCATTTCGCGCAATGAGATCAAGAGACCTTGTACGAGGCATGGGAGCGATATAAAGACATGTTGAAGAAGTGTCCACATCATGGGTTGCACGGATGGGTGATCATCCAAACTTTCTTTGGAGGTCTTCACACGCAGTTCAAGAACGAAATCACTGCTGCCACGGGTGGAGCTTTAATGAACAAAACGTATGAAGAAGTTGTCGAGTTGATCGAGAATTTAGCCGAGCATAGCTACGCCACGCCACGATCCTCTATCAGACGGGTAGCAAGTGTTCAAGAAAATGACGAGCTGAAAGCCATAAAGGCTCAACTGAACGCACTCACGAGTCAGATGAAGGGGTCTTCTCTTCAATCCACATTCATGATGGATGAGGGTATGTCGGATATGGCACCACCCATGAGCGAATCGGAGCAAGTTCACTTTATGCAAAATCGGAACAATCGGCCAAGGAATGATCCGTTTTCGAATACATACAATGAGGGTTGGAAAAAGCACCCAAACTTTTCATGGAGTCAACCGCAAGGGCAACCCGGTCAACAACAAGGTAATCATTCTAACTTCGCCAATTCTTCTAATACTAACAACGTTTATCGTTTTCCAGGTTACAACCAACGAAATTTCAATGAGGGACAGTCCGGAGAGAAGAAGCCGGGGCTAGAGGACATGATGATGAAATTCATGTCTAAAATGGACAGCACGGTTGAGGGATTAGCCGGTACGGTCAACACAGTCAAGGCTGCCACTGATCAGAATACAGCATCTATAAAGATTCTTGAAAGGCAAATGGGGCAGATTTCTGAAGCCCTACAAAACCGAGCTCCCGGGAAATTTCCAAGTCAAACCGAAAGGACAAACCGGGAAGATTGCAAGGCAATTCATCTGAGGAGTCGCAAGGAGCTGAATGGGAAACTGACACGAGAGCCAGCATCAAAGGAAACCGAGTCCAAAGGGGAAGATTACGAGATGGTAGATATGGATGAGTTAGAGGCTGACGAAGAGGTTGTAATTGAAGAGAACTCAAAGAGTGAAGAGAAGAAGCAAGAGCAGCCAACCATTCCAAAGCAAACACCGGTCAAGCCGGCAATTTCGAAAGTGCCATATCCAAATAGGCTTAAAGCCCACAGGGAAGATCTTAACTATTCTAAATTTCTTGAACTTTTTAAGAAATTGCATATTAACATCCCTTTTGCAGATGCTTTGGCACAAATGCCCTCTTATGTGAAATTTTTAAAAGATATTCTATCTAACAAAAGGAAGATCGAGGAGCATGCGACAGTTGCACTTACTGAGGAGTGCAACGCGATTATCCAACATAAGCTTCCCCCGAAGCTTAAGGATCCAAGGAGTTTCACTATCCCTGTTAATATAGGAAATTCGGAATTTAATAAAGCTTTGTGTGATCTTGGAGCAAGTATTAATTTGATGCCCTTGTCTATTTTCAGGAAACTCGGACTTGGAGAAATGCAACCGACCAGTGTGACGTTACAGCTTGCTGACAGATCCATCAAGTACGCGTATGGGGTAATTGAAGATGTGCTTGTCAAGGTGGACAAGTTTTATCTCCTAGTGGACTTCGTGATCCTTGACATGGATGAGGATAAAGAGATACCGCTTATACTGGGCCAACCATTCCTGGCCACGGGAGGAGCATTGATCGACGTGAAGGAGGGAAAGCTCACCTTGAGAGTGGGTGACGAAGAAGCCATCTTCAATGTTTTCTGGGCAGCAAAGCAAAGCATGGGACCAAATGAATGTTACCGGGTAGATGTGATGGACTCGTTGATTAAAGAAACGTGTGGCATTCAAGTTTCCGATGAACAATTGAACAATGCCTTGATGGGTACCGATACTGATCCGGAAAGCGAGGGTGTGATGCAATTAAATGCATCATCATCATATAAAGGCCTGAGAAGACCGGCCATTGAAGAGTTGGGAGAACCAATTCCCAAGTCCGAACCTTCGTCGAAGACACCACCAAAGCTTGAACTCAAACCGCTGCCCGATCATCTTGAGTATGCATATTTGGGAGAGAAAGACACGCTTCCGGTAATCATTTCGTCTAAACTGAATTCTGAAAATAAAGAGAAGCTACTCCGGGTTCTTAGAGAGCACCAAGCCGCTATTGGATGGACGATAGCTGATCTGAAAGGTTTAAGCCCGACATTTTGCTCGCACCGCATCAATCTTGAAGAAGGACATCGCCCGGTAGTTCAACATCAACGTCGGCTCAACCCAATTATGAAAGAAGTGGTCCGGAAGGAGGTTCTAAAACTCCTTGATGCTGGAATTATATATCCGGTTCCGGATAGTCCATGGGTGAGCCCGGTTCAAGTAGTGCCAAAAAAGGGTGGTATAACAGTTGTTCGAAACAACAACAACGAGCTGATCCCATCCCGAACAGTTACCGGGTGGAGGGTGTGTATTGACTACCGAAAGCTGAACGATGCTACAAAGAAAGATCACTTCCCTCTTCCATTCATTGATCAGATGTTGGAGCGACTATCCGGGCACGAGTACTACTGTTTTCTAGACGGTTATTCCGGGTATAATCAGATACCAATAGCACCCGAGGATCAAGATAAGACGACCTTCACATGTCCGTATGGTACGTTTGCCTACCGGAGGATGCCATTCGGTTTATGTAACGCTCCAGCAACCTTTCAGAGGTGTATGATGGCGATCTTCTCAGACATGGTGGAGCGGACGATTGAGATTTTTATGGACAATTTTTCCGTGTTCGGGCCTTCATTCGATACATGTTTGGAACACTTGAGAGCTATCCTACAAAGATGTGAAGAGACGAGTTTGGTACTGAACTGGGAGAAGTGTCACTTCATGGTGACCGAGGGAATCGTGCTTGGTCCTTAAGTGTCCAAGGCTGGAATTGAAGTGGATAAGGCAAAGGTGGCGGTGATCGAGAATCTTCCCTACCCGAACTCCGTCAAGGGAGTCCGAAGCTTCTTGGGGCATGCCGGGTTTTACCGGCGGTTTATACAGGATTTTTCTAAAATTACTAAGCCTTTGTGTTCCTTATTACTTAAAGATGCTAAATTTGAGTTCACTGATGATTGTATATCTGCTTTTGACAGGTTAAAGAAGGCGTTAATATCTGCACCGATCCTCACGGCACCCGATTGGAGTTTGCCATTTACGTTGATGTGCGATGCGAGTGACACCGCTGTAGGAGCGGTATTGGGTCAAAAGAAAGATAAGCAGATGCATGTGATTTACTATGCGAGTAAGACCTTGGATGATGCTCAACTCAATTATGCTACTACCGAGAAGGAACTGTTAGCGGTCGTCTATGCTTGCGAGAAGTTCCGGTCATATCTAGTGGGGGCCAAGGTAATTGTCTACACCGATCACTCCGCTTTAAAGTATCTAATGACCAAGAAGGATGCTAAACCGAGACTCATCCGTTGGGTACTTCTACTCCAAGAGTTCGACTTGGAAATTCTGGATAAGAAGGGTTCCGAGAACACGGTGGCGGATCACCTCTCAAGACTTGAGGGAGGTGAGGAGCAAAGGAAAGATAAGACCATCATCAACGATTCGTTTCCGGATGAGCAACTTTTCAAGGTTAGTCATTCCGAGCCCTGGTTCGCTAACATGGTAAATTACTTGGTGGGAGGAGTAGTGCCTTATCAGATGAACTCCCACCAAAAGAAGAGATTTCTCTTTGAGGCCAAAAGGTACTATTGGGACGAGCCTTATCTCTATAAGTCATGCGCCGACGGAATGATCCGGAGATGTGTCCCGGAGGAAGAAAAGGCCAATATCTTCAACCATTGCCACACCTTGGAATGTGGAGGCCACTTTAGCACCGATAGAACAGTGACAAAGATTCTTCAGTCAGGTTTCTTTTGGCCGTCTATGTTCAAAGAAACTCGAGAATTCATCTCTAAGTGTGATCGGTGCCAAAGAACGGGGAACATGACCAAGAGGGATGAGATGCCAATGAAAAGTTTTATGGAAGTCGAACTCTTCGACGTGTGAGGCATAGATTTCATGGGACCGTTCCCAAACTCACACCGAAATGAGTATATCTTGGTAGCGGTGGACTACGTGTCAAAGTGGGTAGAAGCGATCGCGACTCCTACAAATGATTCCAAAGTAGTGATTAATTTCCTACGGAAGAATATATTTGCGAGATTTGGAGTTCCGAGAGTACTGATCAGCGATGGTGGGAGTCACTTCTGTAATCGTTATCTAGAAACGGTTTTAAAGAAGTACTCGGTGAAGCATAAAGTCACTACACTATACCACCCACAAGCCAACGGCTTAGCAGAAGTCTCCAATAGAGAGTTGAAGCAGATCTTGGAAAAGACAGTGAACTCATCACGGAAGGATTGGTCGTTGAAGTTAGACGACGCATTGTGGGCATATCGGACGGCATACAAGACCCCGATTGGCACCACACCATACCGACTTGTGTTTGGGAAATCATGCCATCTACCAGTGGAACTCGAGTGTAGAGCATTCTGGGCGATCAAGAAACTGAACATGGAGTTGGATGCAGCCGGGAAGAAGAGATTATTGCAACTATGTGAATTAGAGGAACTCCGGCTGGATGCATTCGAGAACGCGGCCATTTACAAAGAGCGGACCAAGAAATTCCATGACCAGCGAATTTGTGAAAAGGTACTTGTTCCAGGTATGAGTGTTTTACTATTTAACTCACGTCTTCGTTTATTTCCAGGAAAATTGAAGTCTAAGTGGTCCGGACCGTTCACCGTCAAGGAGGTATACCTGTATGGAACAGTGGAGCTACAAGGAAAAGACGGGGCGACTTTCAAAGTGAACGGCCAGCGGGTGAAGCCGTATCATGGAGGAGAGACGATGGCATCTGAAGCCACGTATTTAGATGATCCGAAGGAGTAATCAGAAGAAAGGTCGAGCCACGACCGAAACCAAGGCGCTGGGTGGGAGGCAACCCACCGAGGTTCGTTTTCGTTTTAGTTTATGTTTTGAATGTTTTTATTTACAAAAAAAATAAAAAAAAAATAGCTGAACCAATGGGTTACGCGGCTTATCCCGCGGTTTCCAAACCGGGTAACAAGCCGCGGGGCTCTCTAGATGAGTGTTGGAACAGTGGGATACGCGGCTTATCCCGCGGTTTACAAACCGGGTAACAAACCACGGGCCCCTATGAAGTGTTTTCGAAACAGAGAGTTACGCGGTTTATCCCGCGGCTTGCAAGCCGCGTGGAAAACCGCCCGGGTCCACTGTCAGATTAGGGTTTCTTATGTCGTTTTGTGTGCAGTTTTTTCTACTTTATGTCTTTTCCTTCTTCTTTCCTCTTTTCATTTCTTCTTCTTCCTTCTTAATTTTCTGCAACCTACTCTCTCTCTCTCACGAATTCTCTCAAACTCTCTCTAACTCCATCGATTTTCAAGAGCTCTCTCCACCATATTTCATTGTTTGTGCTCTCCATTCTTCAAGACCAAGGTATGTAACTGCTACTTATTTTGTTTTTGGTCTTCTTTGGTGATGATATGGTGTAAGTATGTGCTTAATCCTTCATTTCTTACTTCCAAGTTTTGATAGGCTTAGTTCTCCTTGTTCTGATTTCTCACAAATGTGTATGTTTTATAGATGTTTTATGCTTAAACTTTATTTACATTTTTTTGTGGAATAACCCCATGGTTGTGCATAAATAGTAAAATGGGAATTTCTTGGTAACATGAAGTCCCTACTGTATATTTGGGGGTTTTGTCCTTTAGTGCAAGCATAGCCAAACCTAAGTTTCACTTAGGTTTGGGGTCGTCATGTTATTTTTCACTAGTGCAAATCAGTGAAAAATTTAGGATGTATGCACTAGGAAGTATGTGGTGACTGTGTTCAATCTGCATGAGCTAAACAGTATTTTATTAATAATCTGCATGCATGGGAGTTGTGAGTTTTTATCGGTACGTACACGTAAAGAAAGGAGATGCAACAAACCTAAGTTTCACTTAGGTTTGGGGTACCTTACTTTTCAACATTCACACACCCACATTAGACCCTTTGCAAACCTCAGTTTTACCGAGGTTTGGGGTGGCTATGAGCGAGATAACTCATTCGAGTTTATTCTTTTATTGTGCAGATATGAGGACCCACCCGAGTACCCACCTAGCCTTCCCGGACTACGAGCAGATCCATCCAACCAATCGGAGGCGAATGTTCGACCGAGAAAACCCTGATAAGAAAGAGCGAATAGAGAAGATGAGGCTGAACGAATGCTACCCTTTCGGGGAGCGCGGTGTCAAGATTACGGACTTACCGGCTGGTTCCAGAGTGCCGGAGATCATATAGCATCAGTCTTGGGAGGGATTCATCCGAACCCCCCACATGTATTGCAACGCAACTGTTATGAATTTTTATGCATGCATGATCCCAGCGGTATACCACGACCGATGCGTGGTCAAGATGGGCGATAGGGAAGTCCGGATCTCTCCGGCAGACATCGATGCATACTTCCGCGCCCCCCGCCGACCCGAGCTAAGTGCCACTTATGGCTTATCTCCCCACCCGGCATTCCATGAGCAGCTGAGTCCGATTATCGCCGCCTCTCTAAGGCGGAATGGACATACTGGGTGGAACAATACGCACCAGAGTATCTTGAAAAGTGAGATGAACTATGACATCGCCTTTCTCATGCTGTTTATCAAGGCTTCTCTGAAGCCTTCGACTCACAACACCACCGCCGACAACCAAGTGGCGGAAATGCTTTATTCACTGCACAACAATTTGCCGATGGACATCGGCCACATCATCTGGATGGAAATATTAGACGCCGATATGACCCTTGACGGTATCTTACCGTTTCCTTGTTAGATAACTCATTTTTGTAGGGAAGCCGGTGTCCCTATCGGACAACTCACTGCATCCAAAAAGGATTTTTGCAAGACTCAGTATAGACACCAAATCACGGCGCGCGAGGAAGCTAGAGGAGAGACGAAGAAGGGATGCTGATCACCAGAGGCGGATGCTTGCCATGCCAGTCCAGGACTCGTCCGAGAGTGCCTCGGATAGTGATCCAGATTTTGACCCGGCGGCACCAGCGGAGGAAGCGGACGAGCACACCAGAGACACGCCTCCATATATGCGCCGATTTATGGCTCAGATGCGGACACAGGTTAGCGGGATATATGAGCATGTGGATCTTGGGTTCCGAAACTTGAACCTACGCATGGATGGCTACGACGCGCGCCTTACCCAAGCTGGCTTTCCACCAGCACCACAAGCACCGGCGCAACCCGAAGGAAGGAGGAGAGTGAGAGGACGGCGAGACGGGGGCGCATCATCATCCTCCTGCCGGTAGATGGGTTTGTTTTCGTGATCTCTTTTGATTTGTTATGTTCTTGATGATTATGTACTGTTTTTATTTGTTCTGTCGGATGAATGTAATAATAACACACAACAATATTATCGCACTCTGTATCGCTTATCTACACATTGGGGACAATGTGTGGGTAAGGTTTGGGGTTGCCAATCGGGCCCCCGTTAATGCACGTTGATGTCCCATACTTAAGAATGGTTAGATCATGGTAGCCAATACTTTCTTGTTTTGAATGATTGAGACCAACCATTGTGGGGAGAACTTTGTGACTGAAACGTGACCATTAGGGAAGGACCGGGAAAAGGCATGACTAGGGACATTAGTGGAGACCACCCAAGAGCGAGATTTGAGCCTAAAAGACGTTTTTCATTTCGAGGGTTTGCAAACCGTGGCACAAACCGCGGCACGCACGGTTTTGGGGTTTTTAAGGCTGATTTTTCAGATTTTAGGTTATTATCGCGATACCACTTTTCGGAGGACGGGAGCAGCAGCTTTAGGGGCGATTTTCAGAGCCTTTTCGGAGACTTTGGAGCCACGATAGAGGACGATTCGAGGAGACGTTCACGATACGAAGTGGATTAAAGCGGATAGAAGGGAGTTCATCATTACATCTTTCAAGTTCACGTTTATCATGTTTTCACACACTTTTTCATCTCCTTTTCTTACATTTTTATTCCCCAACATCATGAACTAACTTTAAGATGTTGGGGGTTGGATTGATTTAGGTTTGAACATATGAACGGATGACGAATGACTTTTATCAGTTTTTCTTATTTTAATGAAGCTTGTGATTTAGTTTTTAATGCTTTTGTGAATTTGGCCAATTTACATCTGATTTGTTTGTTTCAATTAAGTTCGAGAGAATTAACTGTTACTTAGAACTAGAAATTGCATGCCTAAGGTGAGAAACTGGTGATAGAGATATACCAGGTAAAACTTGGTCCCGTTTAACATCTTGAACTTAATGTGTTTTGAAATCCATAGGTTGAGATCGAAAGATAAAACTTGCCCTTTTCAAAATAAAACCCGATGTTGCTCGAAAGAGAACAACGGTGATTTTAGAGATTGGGTATAATATTAAGGGGATTAACTGGTAATTGTTTAAAGTCAGATATTCGTATGTGAAAACCTAAGGATTTCCAACCCTCAACTGTTTTCTCTATCGGAAGTTTCCAAAGCTGTTTACTGTCTTGTGTTTGATTTAATTTATGCAATTGAGTAGTTTATAAACCAACCTCTCAATTTGCAACCGTTCAGTTAATAGTAATTATAGTCATTGTGATACTTAGTTCCTAGTTCCCTGTGATTCGATACTCGTACTTTCTAAGTACTATTACTTGACTTCGACCCGTACACTTGCGGTAAGATTTAAGGGGGGTGATACCCGCCTATCAAGTTTTTGGCGCCGTTGCCGGGGAACTAGTTGCAACTGATAGCACTACCAGCTATAAGCGCTATTAGATTGAACATTTTTTTTGTTTCTGTTATTTTACTTTATCACCTTCAATTTCTGGATTACTGATTTCGCCTACTTCCTCTTCAGGTACTAATTGATTTCTTTACAAGACCGAAATGGGTGACGAAGCGAGACGTCCTATGCGGTCGTTTGCCGACCCGAATGTGGCAGCGACACGGATAGGCATCCAACCGCCCACTACTGCGGCGAATTACTTCGAGATCAAGCCGAGCACCATCGTGATGGTGCAAGAAAATCAATATGGAGGAGCACCGACCGAAGATCCTCATGCACATCTCCGTGCATTCGAGAGGATTTGCAGCACATTCAAGATTAATGGCATGAACGAGGATGCCGTCAAGTTAAGATTATTCAGCTTCTCACTCAAGGGGAGAGCTGAAATCTGGATAGAGAGTTTACCAGCAGATCAGATCACCACCTGGGCAGACCTGAAGGCCACAATTCTTCAGAAATTCTTCCCACCGGGAAGAACCGCTCAATTAATGGCCGACATCACTCATTTTGCGCAATGGGAGCAAGAAACCTTATACGAGGCTTGGGAGCGTTACAAAGATATGTTGAAGAAGTGTCCGCATCACGGGTTGCACGGATGGGTCATAATCCAGACATTCTATAGTGGACTCCACCCGCAGTTCAAAAACGATATCACTGCCGCATCTGGTGGAGCACTAATGGATAAATCTTATGAAGAAGCATGCGAGCTGATCGAGAACTTGGTCGAACACAGTTTCTCTACTCCACGATCAGCTGCTAGAAGAGTTGCTAGTGTTCAAGAGTCGGATGAGTTAAAGGAAATAAAAGATCAATTAGCTGCGATCTCGAACCAATTGAAAGGAGGCAGTCCTCAAGAACCCGATCAGGTTCAGTTTGTGCAAAACCGGAACCAGCCGAGAAACGATCATTTCTCGAACACGTACAATGAGGGGTGGAAGAAGCACCCGAACTTCTCTTGGAGTCAACCCGGTCAACAACAGCAAGGTAATTATTTTAACTTTGCTAATTATCCTAATGCTAACAATGTTTACCGTCTTCCAGGTTTCAACCAAATGAACGAAGGACCATCCGGGGAGAAGAAGTCGGGGCTGGAAGAGATGATGATGAAGTTCATGACCAAGATGGACAGTACGGTTGGAGAGTTAGCGAGCACGGTTAGCACAGTTAAGGCGGCAACTGATCAGAACACCACCTCTATTAAGATTCTCGAGAGACAAGTGGGGCAAATCTCGGAAGCCCTACAAAACCGAGCACCCGAGAAATTTCCAAGTCCAACCGAAAGGACAAACCGGGAAGAATGTAATGCCATCTATCTGAGAAGTGGCAAGGAGCTTAATGGAGATCTGACAAGAAAGCCGTCATCAAAGGAAGTCGATCCCAAAGAGAAAGAGGTTGAGACTGCAGACACGGATGAGTGGGGGGACGACGAACATATTGAGATGGAGGAAGAACCAAAGCAAACACCGGTCAAGCCGGTGGTCCCGAAGCCGGCAGTCAAACCATTTGTACCACCGCTACCATATCCAAATAGGCTTAAAGAACAAAGGGAGGATGTAAACTTTTCTAAATTTCTTGAAGTTTTTAAGAAATTACATATTAACATCCCTTTTGCAGATGCGTTGGCACAAATGCCCTCATACATGAAGTTCATGAAAGAGATCTTATCCAAGAAGAGGGCAATCGACCACCAGTCTACCGTTGCACTTACTGAGGAGTGCAGCGCGATTATTCAGAACAAGCTTCCCCCGAAGCTCAAAGATCCAGGGAGTTTTTCGATCCCTATGCAAATTGGGGAAATTAATTTCAATAAGGTATTATGTGATTTAGGAGCCAGTATCAATCTAATGCCTTTATCTGTTTTCAGTAAACTCGGACTGGGAGAAGTGAAGCCGACATACATGACGCTTAAGCTTGCGGACAGATCGATCAGATACCCATATGGAGTGATAGAGGATGTACTCATCAAGGTGGGTAAGTTCTACTTTCCAGTCGACTTCGTGGTCATAGACATAGATGAAGACGAAGAGGTCCCGTTGATACTGGGACGACCATTTCTGGCCACGAGCAAAGCTCTAATCGATATGGAAGAAGGGGAGATGACACTAAGAGTTGGCGGAGAGAAGGAAGTCTTCAAGATGTTCGAGAGGGCGAGAGAAAGAAGTGAAAAGAAGTCTGATGGTAAAGGGAAATCGGACAAGGAAGTAGCCGCGGAGAATCGCAAGTGTGGGCGATTCGAGTTCGCGGATACCGAGCCAAGTTGAGATCTACACAGTCGTGCCACGACTTTAACTACGGCGCTGGGTGGGAGGCAACCCACCGAGGTTAGTTTTCTTTTAATTTCCAGTTTTTGAGTGTGTTCCTCGTTACGAAAAACCATAAAAATGAAAAAAAAAACGAAAAAAATCAAAAAATAGCTGAAACAGGGACTTACGCGGCTTGTGCCGCTGCTTACAAACCGCGTGCCAAACCGCGGGATCCTCTGTTTGTTTCCTGAAGTAGGGAGTTACGCGGCTTGGGCCGCGGTTTCCAAACCGCGTGCAAAACCGTGCGGCTCCCCTGTTCTCGTTTTCGTGCTATGTTTTCTTTTTTTTTGCTGTGTGTGTTTCGATTCTTTGCTTTGTTTCTTTTGGTGGTGCACTCCTTCTCTCGCTCCATTTTCTCCGATATCTCTCGTCCGAGGTCGCTCCAATCTTTCATGAGGATTTTCTCTGTCCGGGAAAACAGGTACGTTCTAACTCTGCAACTAACGAGTGGTGTATGATGTTTTGTGTCCCGATTAGTTAACGAGATGCAACAAACCTAAGTTTCACTTAGGTTTGGGGTGCCTCACTTTTTAAACATCTACACACTCACTTTTATTCCTGTGCAAACCTCGGTTTCACCGAGGTTTGGGGTTGGCGTTTGTTTTGACAAACCTAGGCCACGGCCTAGGTTTGGGGTGCCCATTCAGAAAATGAGAATAACTCTTTGATGCTTGTGCTTAAATGTTATGTTTTTCCTGTCTGCTACCTGTAATAACCGCACAACGATACTTGTTCTAGTATCTCCTACGCCGACACTTGCACATTGGGGACAATGTGTGGGTAAGGTTTGGGGTTGCCCAATCGGGCCCACGTTATGCACGTAGATTTCCTGCACTTCTGAGTACCTAGATCACTTTAGCTAAAATTTTTGTTTTGAATGATTGAGACCAACCATTGTAGGAAGAATCTTGTGATAGTGGCGTGACCGCTAGGGAAGGACCGAGAAAGGACATGACTAGGGACATTAGTGGAGACCACCCATTAGTGAGATTTGAGCCTAAAGACGTCTTTTCATTTCGAGGGATTCATACACAAAAATCGTATACACTTGTTCGAGTTCCTTGTCGTGAATATAAAATGATCTCGCTATATTATTGCATTGAGTAGCAAAGACGACCATCGGGATATTAGGTAAGGGTATAGTAGACCAAATCGTGTGGACCTTAAGATGTGATTCCAGGCAATGTGTGTTTTGTTTTAACCCGTGTTTAGCTATCGTACCTTTCTACCCATTTGTGTGGATCCATAACCCACTTTGTAGCCAAACACTCACCTTGTTCGTTTCTAAACCCACCATTAAACCTTTAGCCAACCCGTATCCGAAAGTGTGTCAATTAGAAGCAGTACGGGCCAGTTATGAAAATAGATAGAAAAGAGGGTCAATGCAGCCCCAATTTGAATAAAGAGGACCAATGAAGTCCCATCGTAATATATATATATATATATATATATAAATACAAAAAGAAAATAAATACAGTTATTTAGATAGATCTACAGCAGCTGAATAAGAGAGTCAAAGCGACTCCAGTAGTAATAAAGAGGGCCAAGTGATAAAATCAAAACCAGAAAAGTACAGAACTGTTAATGATTGACACGCCGAGGACTTTTTGTTCCTTTTGACCCTTCATTTCTTAGCCATAACCTTAGCCCCGTTACAACCCTCGTAAAGACCTGGATGATCTTTTGGAAAACATGATTAGCGTATACGACCACTTTTACCGATATTCCCTGTCTTGCTACTTGATTCCTTTCTGAGATTAACTTGTTGGATATTTGTGCGTCTTTCAATGGAGTTGTCATGTAATATTTGAGTTTTCTTGTACATAAATCCTTATACATGACAACATGAGCGACAACCTAGGTTCGAGTGAATCGAGAGTATCCCGTGAGGTAGGGTCGAGGCGAAATGTTTTCCCTAGTATGTTTGGACCTAGTACAACCTTAATGGAATCGGAACTGTCATGAGTTCAACTCACAATGGAAAGTCATAGACCAAACAAAATGAGAATGAGGCGAGAGTGAGAGAGACATTCACGGGTATGGGAAATCACCGTTGCATCACATGAGACCGATTGGAAGTTGTGCAGTTATTATTTCACTGATATATGCTTTTACTCTGTTTTATCGCAAATTTGCTTGGGGACAAGCAACGCTCGGTTTGGGGTTGTTGATAACGCCACTTTTTGGCGTTATTTACGGTTCTCAAACCAATGAGATTGGCTTGTATTTAAGCAAAGAAGCGGGATTTTATGTTTTATCTAGTGAGATGTGCAGGTATTCTAAAAGAAGGCAAACATCGAGAAAAGAAGCTAAAAAGAGCCCATAACGAGTCCCAAACAAAGCCAACGGAAGCCCGAGATCTAAGTCCAAAACCGCGGCACACTGTTCCCATGCCGCGGCGCACACTTTTCCCATGACGCGGCACACACTGTCCCAAACCACGGCACACTGTTCCCAAACCGCGGAACACACTGTTCCACGCCTCCGCGCTGTTTGGCACGCGGTTTGCAAACCGCGGCACAAACCGCGGCACGCACGGTTTTGGGGTTTTTAAGGCTGATTTTTCAGATTTTAGGTTATTATCGCGATACCACTTTTCGGAGGACGGGAGCAACAGCTTTAGGGGCAATTTTCAGAGCCTTTTCGGAGACTTTGGAGCCACGATAGAGGACGATTCGAGGAGACGTTCACGATACGAATTGGATTAAAGCGGATAGAAGGGAGTTCATTATTACATCTTTCAAGTTCACGTTTATCATGTTTTCACACACTTTTTCATCTCCTTGTCTTACGTTTGTATTCCCCAACATCATGAACTAACTTTAAGATGTTGGGGGTTGGATTGAATTAGGTTTGAACATATGAACGGATGACGAATGACTTTTATCAGTTTTTCTTATTTTAATGAAGCTTGAGATTTAGTTTTTAATGCTTTTGTGAATTTGGCCAATTTACATCTGATTTGTTTGTTTCAATTAAGTTCGAGAGAATTAACTGTTACTTAGAACTAGAAATTGCATGCCTAAGGTGAGAAATTGGTGATAGAGATATACCAGGTAAACCTTGGTCCCGTTTAACATCTTGAACTTAATGTGTTTTGAAATCCATAGGTTGAGATCGAAAGATAAAACTTGCCCTTTTCAAAATAAAACCCGTTGTTGCTCGAAAGAGAATAATGGTGACTTTTAAAGATTGGGTACTCATTAAGGGAATAACTGGTAATCGTTTTAAGTCTGATATTCGTATGTGAAAACCTAAGGAATTCCAACCCTCAACTGTTTTCTCTATCTGAAGTTTGCAAAGCTGTTTCCTGTCTTGTGTTTGATTTAATTTCTGCAATTAAGTAGTTTATAAACCAACCTCTCAATTTGCAACCGTTCAGTTAATAGTAATTATAGTCATTGTGATACTTAGTTCCTAGTTCCCTGTGATTCGATACTCGTACTTTCTAAGTACTATTACTTGACTTCGACCCGTACACTTGCGGTAAGATTTAGGGGGGGTGATACCCACCTATCACTAAGCTGGGCAATCTGAGAGTAAGCATCTTAGAAGAAGCACACAAGTCACGGTATTCCATACACCCGGGAACGAATAAGATGTATCGAGACTTGAGACAGTCTTACTGGTGGCCGGGGATGAAGAAGGATATCACTCATTTTGTGGAGCGGTGCATGACATGTTTGAAGGTTAAGACAGAACATCAGCGACCATATGGGGAACTCCAGTCTACAGTAATACCAGTGTGGAAGGGGGATAATATCACCATGGATTTCGTCACAAAGTTACCGAGGACTCCGAAGGGTAATGATGTAATTTGGGTGATTGTAGATATTCTCACCAAGTCGGATTCTTTGGAGAAGTTAGCCCGATTGTATATTAATGAGATAGTGTCTAGGCACGGAGTGCCGCGATCCATAGTGTCTGGCCGTGATAGTCGGTTCACCTCAGCATTTTGGAGGAGTTTACAACGGGAGTTGGGATCGCAACTAAAGTTAAGCACGACCTATCATCCTCAAACGGATGGTCAGAGTGAGAGAACCATTCAAACGTTAGAGGATATGCTTCGGGCGTGCGTTATAGACTTTAAGGGGTCGTGGGAGGTACATCTGCCGTTGATAGAATTCTCCTATAATAATAGTTACCACGCAAGCATCCAAGCGGCACCATTTGAAGCCTTATATGGACGAAAGTGCCATACACCGTTGTGTTGGAATGAGGTAGGAGAAAGGCAGTTGGCCGGACCGGAAATTGTTCAACTAATGGCGGATAAGATTGAAGTAATCCGTGAAAGAATGAGAATCGCGCAAGATCGTCAAAGAAAATATGCAAATAGGAGAAGAAAACCTATTGAATTTCAAGTGGGAGACAAAGTTATGTTAAAGGTCTCGCCTTGGAAAGGAGTGGTGCGTTTTGGGAAGAAAGGGAAGTTGAGGCCGAGATACGTTGGGCCTTTTGTTATCATCGAGCGAGTTGGCGCGGTAGCGTACAAGTTAGATTTGCCAGAAGAGTTGAGAAGGATTCATCCGACCTTTCATGTGTCAAACCTGAAGAAGTGTTTGGTCGAGGCCGATGTAACTATTCCGTTAGAAAATGTCAGCATTGACGAGAAATTAATGTACGAGGAAGAGCCAATCGAAATCATAGACAGTAAAGTACGAAAGACGAGGAACAAGGAAGTTCGTTTAGTGAAAGTTCAGTGGAGGTATCACAAGGGACGAGAAGCAACGTGGGAAGTAGAATCTGATATGAAGTCCAAGTACCCTCACCTTTTTGAAAACGGAATTCCGGGGACGGAATTCTTTTGAGGGGGGAGTGTTGTAACAACCAGGACTAGTTTTGGAAAGATTTTAAAGTTTTGTGTCATGTTTTATTAAAAGTGGAAGAGTTTTAATGTTTTGTGGAAAAGTGTAATAAAACTGAAAGTTGAGGGTGTAAGTTGTAAGTAAGGGTTAGGGTGTGATAACCTAATGATTGGGGCACAAAACCCTAGGAGGGCACCCCATTTGTTATTGTTGTCGGCTGTAGTAGAAAGAAAAGAGAGAAAGAACAAGAAAGAGAAAGGGAGGAAGAAAGAAGAAAGAAGAAAGAGAGATAGAGCAAGTAAGAAGAAAGAAATTCCAGATTATTGGAGAGGAAAGGAAGGTGTTCTTCATTCTCCGTCAAGCAGGTAATCTCTTCTTTTCATCTCTAATCTGTGGAATGTTGTTAAGATGGATATCTTTTGGGGTTTTTATTTAAAGTTGAGTTTGAAGCTAAATGGGAGAGGTTAGGCGTCAAATCGTGTTTTTGCAGCTAAGGTTTCAGTATTAGTTGAGCTTAGTGACCTTAATATTGTTGCTAATCTTTAATCCGTGAGATTTCGATCGTATTTGTGAATTCTCGGTCCAAATAGGAGTCAGGTCGGCGTCCGGAAAGTCCTCTGGACGTCCGTACACGTTGAACCGATTGAAGGTTTCCGGATGCGGAAACTGTCCGGATGAGAAGGGTATCCGGTAAGTGTTTGTCCGGTAAGTATGAGTGTCCGGTAAGTAGGAAGTACCCGGGATTTAGTGTTATCCGGAATGTTGTGTCGTCCGGAAAGTCTGGTTGTCCGGAAAGGGGTTGTGTCCGGAATGTTGGGTAATAAGCTTATGTTTTCTCCATTCATTCAGGAAAATCGACTGGGAATCGGGAACAGATTAGAAAAGAGAAGTAAGAGCATCATGTGAGTTTTCTAACTAAAATGCGTGACTTTTAACGTGTTTTCTAAAGCGAGTACATAATGAGAAAGGCCATGTTTATTCTTATGCTTTTAATTGCATGAAATTTGTTTAAAATTTTATATGGGATGTATGCATACATTGTTTGAGATGTAAATTGGCTAAGTCGGGGGGTGTAGCCTGCCAGCTCGTGCCGGAAGGTGTGACCCGTTTATGCCATGGGAAGTGTGA
Organism: Saussurea involucrata; assembly: GCA_033807775.1. Classification (NCBI taxonomy): domain Eukaryota; kingdom Viridiplantae; phylum Streptophyta; class Magnoliopsida; order Asterales; family Asteraceae; genus Saussurea; species Saussurea involucrata. The sequence continues at coordinate 47,137,556 of CM066317.1, read as the reverse complement.
CTCTGTAAGGCAGCATGAGACTGACTCGTTGTCAGCCTAGGGTGACTTCAGGGTGCCAATTTATGGGTGCGGATTTTTATCCGCGAATGTTTTTATGTAAACATATTTGTGGATGATTCATACTGAAAATTGTAAATTGTTTTAAATGCTTTGATAACTGTTAAGAGGGACTCACTAGACCTCATGGTCTAACCCTCGTATTTTCAAATTAAAACCTTTTCAGGGAAACAGGTAATGAAAGGCTCTGGCAAGTGAGCAGGGCGGTTAGCAAGGAAGCTCGGTAGTATAGCGACACTATAGTTCAGTTTAGTATTATTCTCAGTTGTATAGGTTGTTCCGTCAGCCTGATTTTGGATGTTATGTAAGGAATTTTGGGACGTGATTTTGGGATGTTTTATTTTATATGAATTGCATGTCTAAAATTGTTTGGGTTGTTATAGTAACACTATTTATTTACACTACTTTTTACATTACTTTTAAAAAATAGTGTTACCCGTTTACTATTAACACTAAAATTTACACTATTTTTGAAATTTTGTGTAAAATATAGTGTGACCCATTGGAGATGCCCTAAACCGGGCAATCTTGTAATCTTTTTATTAAAAAAAGGATCAAAATTTAATTGTAAAATAAAATGAATATATAAAACGATTAAATTTAATGCAACCAAAAATATATGTAAATGTTTATAATATCCTACTTCCTAGAAAGAAGTCTGTTGTACAAAAAAATCAAAGTATAATTCAACAACAACAGTTCTAAAAATTTAATATATCAACCTAACTTGAACAATGTCTCAGATTGACCGGATTTAAAGATCTCTCAGTTTTAACTTAAAATACAAATCGGTTTTAATTCGTTATATTCGTTTTACCCATTTTTGCCCACCTACAGTACTGGGTAGCATATATACATGGTCGACATAACAATTTTCACCTCATGATGAGCATTGATTTCCATATCCACCAAACAATAACATAATTGACTGTACACTTAATTTGAGCACTAGTTCAAGGCTCAATAATTTTTAAGCTTGACCTATTCTCGAACATAAAACATATCTATCTAGTGTGTTTAGTTAATTACCTCGGATTGATCTCAAAACATAAAATAAAACCCGTCTAAATAACGAGCCTAATTTCGTAACACAAACGAAAGTACAATGTTATCTTTAATTATAGTGAAAGAGATTTTTTGCATCACATAATTAACGGTAAAATGGGAAAATAAATATTTACTTTTTGAAAGTGGACACTTATTTTGAGGCAAACAACACAATTATTTTGAGACCGATGAAGTAATAGTTAACAAAAAAACAAATCCATTTTCAAGAAACTCTCACTAAAAATAACATTTTCCTTATTAACATGAAATCCTAATAGTTAATGATTCCATGTATAGTTGGATGATTGAGTTGAGTTCAAAACTCATGAAGAAAGAAACGTAAGGTGAAGTATTTTGTTCTACAATAATGGGTGCACATACATAAGAATACATATAGTTATCATAGTTTTGAAATTCAATCATATATGCATTAAGTCCATAACTTACACCAATTCACATGTGAATAACATCTTAACTAAAATGGCCATCGGGCAATCCACAAATCGGACTGTCTTCCACGATTATTGCCTTCATTTTTAACAAAACTACGTTGGTTTTAATAACACCATGAAGCAATTAAGATTCATCGATAAATTAAAAGTATCCACCTGCACGTGATCTTGGAAGATAAACAACGGATTCAGCCACCTCACATGTTCTCTTGCAAGAGGTGTATACGCTAGCGAGCCCAGATCGATTGCTTTTTGAAACCTTTACGAGCTCATTATCATCTTTTGAACACTCGACAAAAGCTGCAAAAAATGGATCTTTGTGGAAGCTGTCACTGGTGCTGTATTTCTTGATGTTTTTTGCGAAGGATTTTCTGGAGGGAGGCAATGGGAGGAGACTGTGTGATGAATCTTTGTGGGTGTTGTTTTTCTTTGGAATTCCGGGGAATTGTTCCCAAGAAAATGGGATTCCGGCGAAGTAGCGAAGTGGGGTGGCCGGAGGTGGAGAATCTTGGAGGAAGGAGATTGATCCCGCCGTCGACGATGAAGAAGTGGAGGAGAAAGATGGGCTCCGGCGGGAGGATCGTCGGACTCCACTAGAAGTCATCGAGATTTGTGTGTGTGTGTGTGTGAGAGAGAGAGAGAGAGAAGCTTTTTGAGCTTATGTACTACACTCACTCAGTTTGGTTTTATTGAGCAAGGTCTCTGTAGTGTCTATCTCTCTAAATATATATATATATATATATATATATATATATATATTATTGTTAGTACATCTGTGTATTTTTCTAACAATGCAAGTTGGATTCATAGATGGCAGTTAGATATTTATCAATACAACAAAATTAGTTTCAAGAAATCAAATTAAAATATAGTTTTTCTCGAAGAATGGCGTATGTTATATCTAGACTATGCGTTGTTTACCAAAATTTTTATTAAGTCCTGTATGGATAAATCTGTCTGTCCGAGTAAATTTACTTGTCTGGATAAAAAATGTATTGTTGTTTACCTCTTTACCTGAATCAACGGTCTGAATGGCATAAATGACCGATTTACCCTTAAACAAAAATGTGATGTTTACGGTTCAATCAAAATCAACCCAACTTCTGTTTATCGGTTCATACCCAGAAACTATTGTAAAGAGGCCCTAATTCCTTGATCATTTATGACGGTAAGACATCAATTCTGATTAAAACTCAGTGATCATAATTATTTTGTACGTCTGGATTCGAAGCCTAGACAAATGAGATATTCGACCACATCTCTCAAGCCCTTAACGACTATGCCACACCCTTGTGGTTAATTAAAATATTTAACTGATCGTTATAAATATTTTATAAGATTTAAACTTATAAAGCCAATGATAATAAATTTTATTTAAAGATGTTACAAAAAGTTTAAAATAAAATGTTTATTTAAAAATATTATAACAAGGTAAAATAAAATCTTCAATTAACTTTATTTTATGAATCTGTTTGAAAAATGTCTTATAAAAACAAACGTGTTATAAAAAGATTTGGTAATAGAATAATTCTAGAAAACGTTCTATAAAACAACGAATATATCATTTTAATTTTAAAATGTACTAAAAATATATTAAAACTTCGTAAATCATTCTATAAATTCATTCCAACGTTTTTAAAATATAAAACTTTATTATTTGATTTTATAAATTTAAATTCTATGAAACAACCAATTAACTGAATGTTGACCCTGTATTTAGACTTTAACTTGAACATTTTGATCCCCAAGGACCCCAACGCAATTAACTCCATCCATCGCATGCTATTTATTATTTATAAAATTGTTAGAGAGAGAGAGAGAGAGAACCATTTTTAACAAATCAATTATTTATTTAGGCGATTGTCTAAAATTCAAATGCAAAATTGTATTTTAAGGAACTAACAGATAAGTAAGATTATGTCTATGGCGATTATATATTTATTTAATTAACCGGATTTATTGGGCGATTTTGATTGTGTTTTTAGCATTGTTCTAAAAAACTTATCGTACAGTTGTCATGGCACGCTATGACATCAAGACTTGTGTCTCACGTCACGTTAAGCATGTGACACGTCATGGCCTAATGTGCTGTTTTTGTAATGTGATATTTGACTTTTATTTACGTTTTTAATTTCTTATTTGCAATACATAACATAATTTAACTTGCTTACTATTATTGGCTAATTGAGTAACACTACAAAACACATGTTTTTATATATAAGGTGGCGTTTGTTTTTTAAGTGGTGCTGAAGTCTGAACACTGATTCCAGTCCTGATTTTTAAGTGATGGCGCTGAAGTCTGAAATCTGAATCAGAAAGACTGTTTGTTTTTGTAAGCTGAAATCTGAAAACAACTGAATACATACTACTGATTATTTTATCTCTGAAAATGTGATACTGTTGAATTAAATTAAATTATACTACTAAAATTACTCTTCATAACAAGTGAAATAAGAAGTTGTTCAAATTCCAACAACTACTGCATGTATCCCATTCTTCTTGCCGTCCTCACAATCCAGTCTTTTAATACATCAGGGTCTGGAGGGATCATGAACCATGTCTCTCTATATAATGTGTTGTGGCCAAAAATGTCAACGACTGCAATATAAAGAGGATCCCTTGGATCAAGTCCAAGAGTGTTCAACCGTTCAAAACAAGCAATATAATGTGGTTGTGGTGGTGGTGGTTGTGCAACAACTGGGGTCTCTCGTGTAAGAAGCGTTAGAAGTGCACCCCTCATTTCCAAGGCCAATTCATCCATGTCGACCTTGGTTTTACTCTTCTTATTCGGTCTAAATGAAGGTTGATTTGGTATTTCGACATTTGAGGGATTTGTACTTGATTTATTGACATTTGAAGGTTGGTTTGGTACTTCCTCCTCCTCATCATCTTCATCCTCCTCATTTTGAACACTATGGATATGAGATGTAAATGATGATGATAAAACCACAGAAATCCTCTCACGAGTTGAACTAGGGGCATAAACACGAGATCCGGTAGCAGAAGTCCCCTCGAATAATGCAATACACAAATCATGAAATAGCAATGGAGACGTTCTTAAAGTTATCGCCTTTGGATGTCCCTGCATCCAAATAAAAATTATTTATATGACACTTGTACTATTGTCATTACTAGCTAAATTGTTTTAAAAAACTAACCTTATAAAAATCTTCCCATTTCTGAGGCGATAACTTGAACATATTCAATTCCGGGTCATAAATATTCCCTGTCCGATTCCTTAAGTAGACCCATCCCGCGTACTTCCCTTTTAGATAATCATAGTGATTTTTCAGTTGTTTTTGTGTCAGCTTTATGTGACACACTTGCTCAATTTTTCCTGCCACATTTATCCACGATTCTTTTCGAAGACTACCCCCATTTCGACCAACTTTATTGATCTCTTCTATACAACTCTCTAAAAAACATTTGATGACTTCATTTGTCCACTTTACACGAACACTCTCATCCATCTCTAAAAATCACAAATAACATAATGATGAAAAAACCTAACGATCAACAACACAACCCAAATAAAATCACCAATGTACTATATATCAAACCTGGTCAAACTGAAAAAGCTAACCATATGTTCAAGAAAGATCAATGTACTATCAGCATACAATATAGACAAGAAAGATCAATGTACTATCAACATACAATATAGACAAGCATATTACCAATCATTTTTGGATGCAAACTTTTGGTCATTGCATTAAATTACAACAAACAACAAGAATACTAATGAAAAAGAAAGTGACCCTCATAAAGAATTCTATAAAACTCTAGGACATTTCCATTAAATTGTAGCTTAATTAAAGATTCAGGTTATAGAACATGTATAACAGCCAAAAGCCAAACCAAAACAGTAATAAATCACCAAGAAACAACCCTCTTGGTCAATCCCACCTTCAACAAAGTGAAACAAACTATAACCATATGTTCAAAGTGGTATGTGGAAAACGATTATTGACAGAGATTGAAGCAAAATTAGAATCTAAAAGGGCAGGTATTGCGCACCTTTTGAGTTGAAATTGGATTGAATTGAAAACATCAGCAACAGATAGAGGATTCGCTATTACTATTTCTTGGCGTCTGTGGAAGCAAGAAACAACACAATTTAGGGAGGACAGAGAGAGATAGAAAATTACAGTTGGAAGAACACATTACAGAAACACTACCGGAGGTCGAACCTGAAGAAGAGAATGCAGCTGGAGGCCGAACCTGAAGAAGAGAACGCAGTCGGAGGTCGAACTGAAGAAGAGAACGCAGCCGAAGGTCGAACTGAGGAAGAGAACGCAGCGGAGGTCGATCTGTGTGGTTACGTTAGAGAGGGATTGAGAGAGAAAAGAGAGGCGGCTGGAAGTTGAGAATGAGAAATAAGTCAAAAAAAGTGGTACCCTAATGACTTTTTCGGTCAGTGCAAATAAAGTGATAAGTGGGAAAATAAGAGAGCAAAAAACAAACACCCTTATTTTAGGATGATCTGACCGAAAAAGTTATAAGTGGCATATAAGTGATGATTCTGAAAAAACAAACACACCCTAATACTATTTATGAATTTGAAATTTAATGCCTTAAGTCACACCTTGAAAACGTCATGGCCTCGTCGTGGATCCTAAGGCTTGAGGCTTGGCCTCGCCGCCACGTCATGCCTCACGCCACTTAGAACCTTGGTTTTTAGTGAGGGAGTGTTTGGATTTGCCTATTTAAAATAACTTATGGTATTTTTGTAAACATGCTTATTAACTTAACTTATGCAGTGTTAAATTAGATTATAAAAGTTTGAATTAGTTTATAGCGATATCAAAATGTAATAAGTTGATAAGTTGTTTTTAAGGGTGTTGTGAATTTTTTATACATATAAAATGACTAAGGGGGCGTTTGAGATTACTTATTAAAAGGGATTTTTGACTTTTTTCGTTTTGTAACTACTGATAACCAGCTTTTTGTGTTTGGATAGGAGGAAAAAACTGCTTATAACGTTTTGTCACTGTTGATTAGTAGTTTTTAACAAGTGTTCTAACTTATCAATTTATTTGAAACAACTTATGACCTTTTTGGTTATTTTACATGTATAAGAAATCTCAAACAACCCTAAATAACAACTTATTAGCTTATTGGGTTTTGATACCACTATAAAATTAATCCAAACATTTTTTATAAAGCTCGGTTTTGACGGCGCATAAGTTAATAAACACTTTTACATAAAAATATAAGTTGTTTTAGATAAGCAACCCAAACACTAATAAGTTAGAAGATAATAATTATTAAAAACCTTTTATCACCGGTGTTAAATCGATATAAACATTTCAATTTTTTTCTATCCAAACACTAAATACTCCTTATTATCAATATCACATCAAAATAAGTTAATAAAAAGTTTAAATAACCAATCCTAAACACCCACTAGGGGTTAAATCAAATGAGAACCAAAAATATGTTATAAATCGTGAGAACCGATATAAAAAATATTTTTTTACATTATATTTTTTCATCAAATGCTAGGAATTATTATATTTTGTTTCACGTATATTTGTTTCATAATATGATAGTTTCACATGGATTTGTTTCACCATGTGAATATTTTTTTACGAGTATTTTTCATTTCACTGGGTGAAACTGTTAGAGTTATTATTGTGTTTATGTAAAGTACAAGGTCTATTCTGTAATTACCTGTAACTTAGCTGTATATATAGGTTACTTATGTTTCAGTATTAGGTTAATCAGTCTCTTCTAATTGTCACGCTTAATATATGAAAAGCCGCTGACGTTCAGCACCATCTCTCTCTGTTCTCGATTCATCGATTGATTCACATATCTTTTCTAACATGGTATCAGAGCTTTAGGTATGTCTCGTTTACCCTTCTGATTACTTGTTTTATCTGTTGTTTCTTGCTCGATTTCCGTCCAAGTTTCTTTTCGTGTTCGCCAAGATCCGGAACCCTTACGGTACGTATTCTCTCCTCTTTCCGGAACCTGTTTACATCTTATTTCCGTAACACCCACATTTCCGGAACCTGTTTTCATTCACAACTCCGGAACCTGTTTTCATTTTCATTCCGGAACACCCACATTTTCGAACCTATTTTCATTTTCAAATTCCGGAACACCTACCCACAACTCCGGTTCTTGTTTCCTTTCAACTCCGGATCCTTTCAATTTCGGAACACCCAAAAACAGGGTTTGAGAACAATTCCGCGAAAACAAGGGTTGAGAACAATTCTGGAACTCATTTTTTGTTTTCCTCAATTCCGGAACACTTAAACTCATTTAAACTCCGGAACTCATATCCGGCTCTCCAGTTCCGTAACTCAATCAGTTCCGCAACTCTAATTCCGGATCTTCCTCCATTCCGGTTCTTCAATTCCGGAACACTCAGTTCCATCACCCACAACTCCGAAACTCCTCTTTTCGGTCTTCTAATTCGGAACACACAGTTCCGGTACCTCACGATCAGTTTCTTACATTTCGGAATCTCCTTCCAGTCTTAAGTTCTTGTTCTCTAATCAGTCAAATGGCCCTCAATTCCAGTCACTCCAATCCTATCTCAGGTGTTCTCATAGGGAACAATGGCTAGTCTAAATACAGTGAATGCACGTTCTGTCACTCTACTTCTCATCTTCTCCTCAACTGCCCAACTCGAAAATGTAGCTGGTGTGGGATCACACAGCCACGACACTATGGGTCTGACTGTCCAAAGCATCCACGGACCTCAGGTAATCAAAGGCAACAACGCACTCAGTCATTTGCTGGATCAATCACTCACGATACCTCTACGCCGGCAATTCAGGCACCGCATAGCAACAACTCATCGCCTGGCCTTATGGAACTCATGCGCCGAAACCAAGAGCTTATAGAGCGACTCATGACAGGTTCTATGGGTATGAATTCTCAGTGCAGTATCTCAGCACCAGGTAACCCTTGACTATTTGACTATGGATGTTGTAACCAGATGACACCTAAGGCTGACAGGTTTGTCTCTAAGCAAACCTCCAGAATGTTCTCATCAGTCCGTACTGCGGATGATACTCGCTTACCTGTATCTTTCAGTGGGACTGTCTCTACCCCCAATATACAATTACCTGATGTGCTACATATCCCTAACTTATCTCTGAGCCTGATTTCAATCACCCAGCTTATGGAATCCGGTCTAATTATTCTGTTTCATCCTTCTGGTTGTGTTGTGCAGGATCCAAAGACCAAGAAGATCCTTGGAGTAGGCCGTAAAGTTGGTCGGATGATTGAAGTGGTCTACCTCCGTCTTCCCTTACACTCATCAAATTTTGTTGCTTCTGTTTCCAGTACCCCTTCCTTTGAATTATGGCATAAGCGTCTAGGACATTTATCTTTAGCTAGAATAAAACTGTTAGCTAGTTCCGGATTATTAGGCAACACTTCCTCTAAAAACGTTTCTTGTTTATCTTGTCAACTTGGCAAACATCATGCCTTACCCTTTCAACCAAATGAATTTAAATCTGCTTCTCCTTTTTATCTCATTCACTCCGATGTTTGGGGACCAGCACCACATCCATCCATGGGAGGTTCTCGATACTTTGTTATCTTTATCGATGATCACACACGTTTTACATGGATATATCTCATGAAACATCGCTCCGAACTACCTCAAATATATATTACCTTCGCCCGTATGATTCTGACCCAGTTTTCCAAGCCCATAAAAATTCTTTGAGCAAATAATGCTATGGAATACAAAGAATCTTCTCTCCTCTCTTTTCTTCAATCTCAGGGTACTCTTTCTCAATACTCCTGTCCCGGCACCTCTACGCAAAATGGACGTGTAGAAAGTAAACATCGCCACATCCTCGATATTGTTCGTACTTTATTAATCTCAGCCAAGTGTCCAGAACGTTTTTGGGGCGAAGCTGCCTTCACGGCTGTCTACACCATCAACCGACACCCGACCCCCATCCTAAATTAAAAGTCTCCTTATGAAGTGCTCCATGGGGTCTCCCCTGCATATGAACTCCTAAAAGTATGGGGTTGTGCCTCATTTGTTCAGTTGCAACCTCATGAACACACCAAACTCGAAGCTCGTTCTCCATTATGCTGCTTTATTGGCTATGGTATTGAACACAAAGGTTATCGTTGTTGGGATCCAGTCTATAAGAGACTACGTATATCCCGTCATGTCACATTCTGGGAACATCTTCCCTTCTCAACAGTGTCCAAATTTCAGGACATACCAATCCTTCCACTTCCACTTCCTTCTTCACTGATAACTCTATCTCTTTGGACTCACTCCAATTAGATCCCATTCTCACCTCTCCATCTGATCCACCTGCTTCCGTCTCACCTCAATCTGTGACCTCCTCATCTGTCCCACCTCCCTCCATCTCACCTCCATATGAGCCTTCCTCTGAGCCATCTGATCATAATCAATCATCTACACCACCTCTAAGTACTACTTCTAAGCCATCTGCTGAGTCTATGGATCCTAGCTCCTCTCAACTACAAGATGAAGTACGTCGCTCAGACCGGGTAAGATAAGTTCCTTCTCACCTTCGTGATTATCATTGTTATGCTACATTACTGTCCAACCATGAACCCACTTCCTTCAAGAAAGATACTTCTAACCCTGTTTGGAAGCAAGCTATGACTGAGGAACTTCAGGCCCTTGACAAAGCAAATACATTGGAGTTTGTACCTCTCCCACCGGACAAGTCACCTATTGGTTCCAAATGGGTCTTCAAAATAAAAACAAAGTTCGATGGATCCATTGATCGATATAAAGAACGTCTTGTGGCAAAAGGATTCAATCAAGAATATGGCATTGATTACGAGGAAACGTTTGCTCCTGTGGCTCGGGTCACCTTGGTTCGTAGTCTTCTCGCCATAGCTGCCACCAAAAGATGGCCACTCTATCAGATGGATGTCAAGAATGCCTTTCTCAATGGCGATCTCGAAGAGGAAGCTACATGAGATCCCCTCCAGGTGCGATCTCTCGACAGGGTCACGTATGCCGACTTCAAAAAGCCCTCTATGGTCTCAAACAAGCTCCTCGTGCTTGGCTTGAAAATTTTAGCAATACTGTCATTTCATTGGGGTTTTCTCCGAGTAATTATGATTCTGGCCTATTTACTCGGACCACTAATGCAGGTACTATCTTACTCCTACTGTATGTTGATGATATGATCATTACCGGCAGTGACTCTACAGGTATCACCCATCTCAAACATTCTCTCAGCTCATGCTTTGAGATGAAATATCTTGGTAAACTACACTACTTCCTTGGTCTTGAAGTTCTGTCAGACTCTTCCGGCATCTATCTCTGTCAAGCCAAGTACATTTCAGATCTGTTGTCCAAAGCTAGGATTACACACAACAAAGTTGCATCTACACCTATTGAGCAAAACCTGCACCTTGCTCCAAATGTCGGAACCCCTCTGCGGGACCCTACACGGTACCGTCAACTAGTTGGATCTCTGGTCTACCTGACTGTTACCCGACCAGATCTTGCATATGCAGTTCATATAGTCAGTCAGTTCATGTCTGCTCCGTGCTTCGATCACTATGTCGCGGTTCTTCGTATCCTTCGGTACCTCAAAGGGACAATGTTTCATGGGCTTCACTTCTCATCCACATCGTCTTTAATGCTCCGTGCATTCTCAGATGCTGACTGGGATGGAGACATAACAGATCGTCATTCGACCATCGGGTATTGTTTCTTCCTTGGGGACTCTCTTATTTCCTGGCGCAGCAAGAAACAATCTCTGACAGCTCGATCTAGTACTAAAGCTGAGTATCGAGCCTTAGCTGACACTACGCAAGAACTTGTATGGCTACGCTGGTTACTTTCTGATATGGGTGCTCATCAGATCTCACCAACACCATTGTGGTGTGATAACAATAGTGCTATTCAGATTGCTCACAATGACGTCTTTCATGAGCGTACAAAGCACATCGAGATTGACTGTCATTTCACTCGTCAACATGTTCTTCGCAAGACGGTTAAACTTCTACCGATTTCAACCATTGATCAGACAGCGGACATCTTCACCAATGCTCATCTTCCGGGGCGTTTTCGGGCCCTTGTTTCCAAACTTAACTTGGCTCATTCTTCCCCCACTTGAGTTTGAGGGGGGGGGGGGTGTTAGAGTTATTATTGTGTTTATGTAAAGTACAAGGTCTATTCTGTAATTACCTGTAACTTAGCTGTATATATAGGTTACTTATGTTTCAGTATTAGGTTAATCAATCTCTTGTAATTGTCATGCTCAATATATGAAAAGCCGCTGACGTTCAGCACCATCTCTCTCCGTTCTCGATTCATCGATTGATTCACATATCTTTTCTAACAGAAACAAAATACGTTTTTTACACGTAATATTTTCATAAGGTTAACACGAACATATGTGTAACAATATCTTTAATTATAGGTCTGGATGAAGAAAAATCATGTAAACAAATAATTTTATATTGGTTCTCACGGGTTTGTAACATATTTATGTTTCTCATTTGATTATCGTCCACACCCACTAACTGTTCAATATATATTCTAGGAGCACATATTATTATTATTATTATTGTTATTATTTATATTGAGTTTATTTTAGTTTCAATATACATTTTAGATTTTTATGATGACCGTCATTGAATTATATATATATATATATATATATATATATATATAGAGAGAGAGAGAGAGAGAGAGAGAAAGAGAGAGAGAGAGATGGGGAGGATCAAACGAGAGCAATAACTTTAATAAAACATAAGAACACATAAAATTATTAGTGAATTTACATTAACGCATAAAGAATGAACGCGGACGTGAAATCGGGGCCAAAGTCTTTTTTGTATGTTATTGTAAAATCACTAATGATTTTATTCATTCTCGTGTTTTTTTAAATATGTATTGTTTTCGTTTGAACCCGACTCTACACACACACACACACACACACACATATATATATATATATATATATATATATATATATATATATATATATATAGGGAGAGGTTCAAATGAGAAGTGATCTTAGCCATTCATTTGGTCATGATCTGTGGCTTTGACCGAGAAACAACGGATAATTCCTCGCATGGTCTACACAAGATAGAGGGGTAGTTTCGTAAAAAATACACGGGACGAGTTTATATATGAATCTGTGTGATTCACATATGAACTATATGTTCATATATGAACCTTTGTAATTCATATATGAACTCTTTTTAACTAATTCATATATGAACCTTTGTGATTCATATATGAATCTTTGTGATTCATATATGAATCAGTTAATTAGTTCATATGAAAATTAGTTAAAAAAGTTCATATATGAATCACAAATGTTCATATATGAATCAGTTAATTGGTTCAACTGATTCATATATGAACCTACAGTTAATTAGGTTCATATATGAATCATAAAGGTTCATATATGAATCAGTTAATTGGTTCAACCGATTCATATATGAACCTACAGTTAATTAGTTTCATATATGAAACACAAAGGTTCATATATGAATCACAAGGTTCATATATGAATTAGTTAAAAAGAGTTCATATGTGAATCACACAGGTTCATATATGAACTCGTCCCGTGTTTTTGTAAAAATTACGAAATTGCCCTTCTATTTTTGGAACAACCACAACTTTTGACCAGTCAAAGCCGTAACCTTTGACCAATTAAAACCGATCTTGACCGAATAAATGGCCAAGATTACTTCTCTACTTATCATATATTTAGCACTTCTCATATATTTAGCATTTCTCATTTGAACTTATGGCTATATATATATATATATATATATATATATATATATATATATATATATATATATATATATATATATATATATATATGTTGATCCAAACTCTGTCAGTGATTTGATAATGACCCTTTGAATAATTTAGTGAAAATTACAATTAGCATATGTATGTATTTATGTTTTGCCATCAGCGATAACATGTAATAATGGTTTATCAACTATAACTTGAGTATGTTCATTATCGTTGATGATTTCAAATGTAACAGTGTTGACTTTAATCCCTGAAGACAAGCCTCGCGACAATGGAGTTCATCGCTGATATCGAAGATAAAGCTGATGAACAAGTGACAAGTCTACTAATGATCTGATGCGGACATCAGTGAAACCAAGACAAGTCCACACGCTAGACAAATCAATAAGAAGACTTCAGTGATAGCTGACTTACATCAGCTCTTCTCTGATGGAAGACCTACTCAGCGATCGCTAACCATGAAAGTTCTACTTCAAGATTTGTTTGTCTTATCTTCTTGCACACCTAGTACGGATTGTCAGAAGATGCATGCTTTTGTCCAAGATCGTACAACCACTCTGCCACTACACGGTTCACCATACGGCCCAAAGCATGTCTTGCTCAAAGTCATAAGCATGCACCCAACCATATGCTGATACGTGTAAAGTACTCCTACCATGCATTTAATGCAATGGGTATAAATAGAAAGAATACCCCTTTAGTTTGAAGGGTCGTCTTCCTTGAATTACTTAGTGCATATATCTTCTTTTCTCTGTATCTTCTTCGTGCAAGAACACTTAGTGCTTCTCAAGTTTGTTTAGATTAGGTTTACTTAATCTTATTCCGCAACAAACTGTAAATTTTATTTTGATTTATCATTAAACAATTTAGAAAACCAAAATTTGTGTTTGTATTCAACCCCCCCCCCCCCCCCCCCCTTCTACAAACTGTTGTACTTGTATAAGCCATTCGGGACCAACATGTGGTATCAGAGATGATTGTTTAATCTCATAAACAAGATCCCGCTTATACTTATCTCTTCCTTTCTATTCTTCAAATGGCACAAAACACAAACACAAAATATATCGATAATGGTTCTCTTGCAAAACCTTCTCGATTAAGCAGAGATAACTTTAATCTCTGGAAGAATTGAATGTTGCTTTTTCTAGAAGGTGTAGATCCCACTATGCCTTACTATGTAGAAACTGGACCCTATGTTCCATTTGTTCTTTCTGCTGTTGTTCCTGCCACTACTACCACTCCAGCCGTACCTGAAAGAGAGATTATCAAAGAAGTCTCTAAATGGACTGATGAAGACAAGAAGAAGGTGGTCATTGATACCAAAGCCATATCAATAATATCTATGGTTCTAGCTGATGAGGTTTATCATTCTGTTATGAACCTCAAAACTTCTAAAGCCATGTGGGACACAATCTGTGTTCAATATGAAGGTACATCTGAAGTACAAGAATACAGAAAGATAAATCTGGTAAGACAATATGAAAGCTTAATTTGTGGTAAGAATGAATCTTTATCTGAAGTGCACCAACATTTTAACTGATTATTAATTGACCTAAAAACTGTTGGTAGGACCTACTCTAATTTTGAGACCCTAACAAAATTCTTGGAATGTCTTCCTGAAAGTTGGGACAATTATACCATGTGTCTCAAACTCTCAAAGGATCTCAAATATATGACCTTAAGCACTCTTTATGGCACTTTGCGCAATCATGAGCAATCTTGTCAACTTAAGAAGAATCTTGTAAAAGATTCAAAAGATTCTAAAAGCATACCTGTTGCTTTACTATCCTCAGAAATGATACCCTCTCAGCGATCTTCTATCACTATCACTGAGATGGAATCAAATTCTGATGATTATTAGAAACTGACCCGTCACAACTTGATGAATCCCTGACACTCTTGACAAACTCTTTCAGGAAATTTGCAAGAAAGAGTAACTTCAGAAGAAATAAATCTCTCACTATCATTGACAAGCCAAAATCAGCTCCTATTGATAAGGCTACAACTATTTGCTATAACTGCGAAAAGAAAGGACACTTTGCTAGTGAATGCAGGTCAAAGAAAGTCTTAAAGCCTTCTTCATCTCTCAAACACTCTTCAACCTCTAAATCCAGAGATGACAAATACCTTAAACTCAAAGAAAAACATCTGAAGTTGATAAACTACCAGAAGAAAGGTAAAGGTCTAATCGCTGAAGAACACGATTGGGCTGAATCTGATAAAGAATCAGATTCTGATGAAGAATCATGAAACACCCTGAAATTCACAATAAATTTAAACCTTAAATTTATCAGAGTTCACCACTATAATTTAAAACTTTCATTTACACCGAAGAATTCACGACGAGTTTCAAACCTATACAAGTTTATCATAATCACCAGCTAATCTACTCCCTGATCAACACACAAATCCAAAAGCATAACTCTGGCACTCCTCGACACCCATCCCTTCGAATCCCTTCCCGAGCTAGTACCTGGTAAGAAAATTTAATTTGAAACGATTAGGCTTATGCATAGTGAGAACATCCAATTTTCAATTCAAAATCTTGAAGAGCTTTGAAAACCATCTTTGTACACATAACATCTTTCGATAACGAGAATCATACCCGACTCCATGAGAATGACAAACACTAAGTAGGTCATAGTCTCATGTTCCAGAGCGCCACTACGAATCCCACAGATTCTAGATCCTTGCTCATGTCAAGAAATTACAATTAGCGCCATGCCTATTTCTTGAAGTGGAAGTAGGAATTACCATTAAGCGCCCGACCTATTCCTCACCTTCCGATAGAAATCGGGAATTACGATCAGTGCCCCGCCTATTCCACGATTTCACATCTTAATACGAAATGGGAATTACCATTAAGCGCCCGACCTATTCCACATTTCAAATCAATGGGAATTACCATTAAGAGCCCGACCTATTCCACGTTTATCAATTCACAATACAAAATAGGAATTACCGTTAAGCGCCCGACCTATTCCTCATTTCAATCAATGGGAATTACGATTAGCGCCCCGCCTATTCCACGTTTATCAAATCACAACACTAAATGGGAATTACCATTAGAGCCCGACCTATTACTCATTTCAAGTCAACGGAAATTACGAGTAGCCCCCGCCTATTCCATGTTTATCAAATCACAACACTAAATGGGAATTACCATTACAGCCCGGCCCATTCCACGTGTTCACATAATACTAGTGCCTATGGATCCATTACACTTACTTATCACGAGTGCACATTACTTCAAAACACATAACATCTTTTATCTTACTCGGAGTTGAATTATAATCACATTCGTACTGTTAAACAGTACAACCTTACACATACACAGAAAATACCCAAGAAAGCAGTCCATAATCATATCCGGAAATCAAATTCGGAACATCTATCCAGAAACATCCGGAAATAGTTATCCGGACTCTCAAGTCCGGAACCATCCGGGATCAAACCCGGCATCCGGTATCACAATCCAGAAAACCCTCAAGTCCGGAACTCACTTCCGGATCTAATCGGAATCCGGTAAAACATCCGGATCCTCATTCCGGAATCCGGTATATTCCGGGAATTCATCCGGAATCCGGTAAAATTATCAGGACTCCTATTCGGTATCCGGAACTTACCAATCCGGAATTCGACACCAATCCGGAACTCATCTTCCGGATTTGTTCAGTGGTTCATCCAATTCTACCCAGTATTCAATTAAACCTTTCATAGAGACATTAAATAAGTTTAATAATTCCTTTTCAACTTACAGATAGGTTTTATTAAAGAAAAGCAAGTAGATGAACTCACCTGAACTTAGAAATTGAACAGAAGCTGCAAATCAAATAATCCCAGTACTTCAGAATCGAATCTGCTTCTCAATGATTCAAAACCTGTTTGAAGTTCAAACCTTATTTATATCATCAATCTTAATCAAATAAGATTGGAAGAGGTCATCAAATTCTTACATGATGAAACTTTCTCTCGCTACTTTGCTAAACCGACTTCCAGGAAACCAAAATTGGGATATTTTCTCAAGTTCAGCCGACTCCATACTTAAGTATAAATCAACTTTCACCAAATGACCAAACGAACCTCAAAGTTTCAAGTTCCCCAAATAACTTAAACTTTGGTTAATTACACTTCGAATCCTTCCATATCAAAATATAACATAATTTTGATCATGGAAATTCGGGGTGTTACAAATAAGATTCTGATGAAGAAGATGAGGCCAATCTCTGTCTTATGGCCGAAATTCAAGCAGTGAAGGAAGAACCCTCTGATATTTCCTCCATTTCTCAGGTATTAACCATCTCTAACCCAGTTCTCATTGACGTTGATAGACTTCGTGCTATCGACTCACTGATGGTTGATTTATATGATGCCCTGAATGGCAAAACACAAGCTAAACAACTAAATCTCGATTTAACTGAACAGCTTAAGAAATGTCATTTAATGATCCAAGAACTATCTAATATACAAGAAAGTTTAAACGATCAGGTTTATGTAAATCAACTCATCAGCATTGAACGCGAACAAGCTATCGCTAAATTGAAAGCTGAGAAAGCTACTGTTGAAGGATGGTGTAATTACTCAGCAAAGATCGTTGAGATAGTCGGTTCTCAGATCCCTGTCAATGATAGAAGTGGTCTTGGTTTTTGTGCTGACAAAGAAGAACCAAGCAAAGATTGTTCCATG
This sequence comes from Saussurea involucrata, assembly GCA_033807775.1. Taxonomy (NCBI): domain Eukaryota; kingdom Viridiplantae; phylum Streptophyta; class Magnoliopsida; order Asterales; family Asteraceae; genus Saussurea; species Saussurea involucrata. The sequence goes on along the minus strand of CM066317.1, from coordinate 47,119,556 downwards.
CTTATGTTTGGAATGTGCGTTTCTTCCATCCCTAACCCCTCATCATCTCAGTACTCTTATTCTAATACTCCCATCCCTGAGGAAAAATCTCTTATGAGTCCCAAACTCAAGGACAAATGAAAAACCGTTTTACAAAATCATCAGAAGGGTACCAAAGTGCCAAAGCTGAATAAGACTAAACCTTCAGCTATTCAATCTTATGTTTCAAAAGTTAAGATCCCTGAACATATTCAGCGATCAACTCCCATAATAAAGATTGATGTAAAGGCTAAGAAATTTGAAGAACCTAAGGTTCCTCTGATATCTGATGCCAAAGGCATTCTTAGTATAGACCCTGCTCATTTAAAACTTTCAAATATTTATGCCTATGATCCTAAAGCTAGTTTCAGCTATAGGAAATGCTATCATTGTGGACTCACATACCATATTGCTAGAACCACCAAAGCTGAGAAATCAGCTAAGGTGAAGATGACTGCCCCAGGTGAAAAACAAGCCAAGGTGAAGAATACCACTAAGGTTAAGAAATTAACCAAAGTGAAGGTTACCACTGACGTTGAATCATCAGATGTTGTGAAGATCGCTGATCCTTCCACTTCTTGTTCCACTGACAATTGTGGGCCCAGAGTAAAGTGGGTACCAATTCAAAATTAATCTTCTTTATGATTGCAGGTCTCGAAGGGTATCCGATATATTGATAGTGGATGCTCTCGATATATGACTGGAGAATAGAATCCACTCTCTGAATACAAGGAAGAGAAAGGTCCCTCAGTGACCTTTGGTGGAAATGGGAAGGCTATACCAGAGGGTTTGGTGTACTCGCAAATGGTACAACTACCTTTAGAAGAGTCGCTTACGTAGAAGGACTGAAGCACAATCTTCTTAGCATCAGTCAGCTATGTATAAAGGACTTCAAAGTATGCTTTACTAAGAAAGCATGTTCGGTCACTGATAAGAAGGGAAAACTTGCTCTCAGCGATTATCGTTTAGAATATGTTTATATTATAAACATGGACTCAACAACCACTGAGAACATTTGTTTTCTATCTAAAGCCTCATCAGATGTCAACTGGCTATGGCATAAGAGTCTCTCTCATCTCAACTTCAAAACGTTGAACACTCTGTCCTCAAAAGAACTAGTCACTGGCTTGCCTCAGCACTCATACCTTAAAGAATCTCTCTGCTCAGCATGTGAAAAAGGAAAGCAAACTAAAGCTAGTTTCAAATATAAGAAAGTGTCATCAGTGACAAATCCTCTTCAACTCCTCCGTATGGATTTATTTGGCCCTGTCAATATCCAATCTATTGCTGGAATAAAAATACACTCTCGTACGAATTCTCTCTCTATACCTGGGTAATGTTTCTTCGAGCTATGAGTGACACTCTAGAAGAACTCATCTCCTTTGTTAGAAAAATGGAAGTCCTGAACAATATGACGGTTCACTCAATAAGGAGTGATCATGGGACTGAATTCAAAAACAGTTCTCTTGATAACTTCTTTGAAAGCAAGGGTATTTCTCACAACTTCTCAGCGGTGAGAACACCTCAGCAAAATGGAGTCGCTGAAAGAAGAAACAAAACGATCATCGAAGTTGCTCGATCTATGCTCAACGATTCTCATCTTCCAACTCAATTCTGGCCAGAAGCTGTCAACACCGCCTGATTTACTCAAAATAGGTCACTGATTGTCAAATGGTTCAACAAAACTGTCTATGAACTTTTCCATGGAACAAATCCATCTATCAGCTTTTTTCATGTCTTTGGTTGTCAGTATTTCATCTTAAACAACAGAGATACCCTTGGAAAGTTCGATCCTAAAGTTGACGATGAAATATTTCTCAGATACTCTTCAGTATCCAAAGCCTTCAGAGTTTTAAACAAGAGAAGACAAACTGTCGAAGAAACCATTCATGTCTCCTTCGATGAATCTCGTTCAACAAATTCAAAACCTACTACTTATGATGATCCCATCATCATTCCCAACATGCAAACATGTGTATCTGAATCCATGTCTTCGGTGTCAGCTGTTCCTATTAACACTTTGTCTCCTTATGAACCCTTAAATTCTGAAAATCCATCCACTTCTAATCAGCAATCAGTGAACGAAATACAATCTGAACCTCAGGAACTACTGTCTGACATACCTGAAACTATCGCTGCCGAAGCCTCTTCTTCAGCACCTCCAAAAGTATATTTTGAGCCAGAGATTCGAGCTCCTGCCCATAGATGGACAGTGAATCACCCAGTCGAACAAATTCAAGGTGATCCAAATGCAGGTGTTCAGACACGACGAAGTTCAGGTAACATTTTTCTCTTTGTTAATTTTATTTCGCTGAATGAACCAAAAGAACAGATGATGCCCTCGGAGATCCAAACTGGGTTAGTGCTATGCAAGAAGAGCTGACTGAGTTTGAAAGAAACAAAGTTTGGAATCTCGTTCTCAGAGCATCTAACAAAACTGTAATTGGTACCAAGTGGGTGTATCGAAACAAGTTAGATGAATTTGAAACTGTAAACCACAACAAAGCTAGACTAGTTGCTCAGGGATACAGACAAGAAGAAGGCATAGACTATGATGAAATCTTTGCCCTAGTGGCAAGACTCGAAGTAATTCGACTTTTCTTAGCTTATGCAGTTCCCAAAGACTTCAAGGTTGACCAAATGGATGTTAAGTCAGCATTCCTAAACGGAAAGCTAAATAAAGAAGTCTACGTTGAATACCCACGAGGATTCGCTGATCCTAAGCATCCAGAATATGTCTATAAGCTGGATAAGGCCCTCTACGGTTTGAAACAAGCACCTCGTGCATGGTATGACACTTTATATTCCTATCTTATCGCCAAAAAATTTGAACGTGGTAAAATTGATAACATGTTATTTTTCAGAAAAGTTAAAGGTCATATTATTCTCGTTCAAATATATGTCGATGACATTGTATTTGGTTCTACTAACCCGTCTCTGTGTACTCGATTCACTGAAAGAATGAAGAAAGAATATAAGATGAGTATTATGGGTGAACTAACATACTTCCTTGGTCTTCAGATTAAACAGAGCGATAAAGGTATATTTATCCACCAAGGTAAGTACGTTAAAGATATGCTGAAGAAATTTGATGCTACTCAAAGCTCAGCTATGAAAACTCCTATGGCACCTCCGCTGACACTTAACAAGGATCCATCTGAAAACCTGTTAATGTCACTGCCTATAGAGGAATGATCGACTCTCTTTTTGTATCTTACAGCGAGTCGACCCGATATCATGTATTCTATTTGTCTTCTGAGCACGATATCAATTTGAACCTAAAGATCACATCTGATCGATATGAAGCGAATTTTCAGATATCTGAAGGGTACACCCAACCTCGGTCTTTGGTATCCCAAAGACTCAGGGTTCGATTTAACTGCCAGTTCATATAGTGATTTTGCAGGTTGCAAACTGATATAAAGAGGACCACATGAGGCTGTCAGATCCTGGGTGGAAAGCTGGTGAGTTGGACAAGTAAGAAGCAAAACTTAGTGTCCACCTCAATTGCTGAAACTGAGTACGTAGCCGCTGGCAGTTGTTGTGCTCAGGTCTTATGGATGAGAATTTAGCTCATAGACTATTACTTTCAGCTATCAAAGATTCCTATCTATTGCGACAACACTAGTTCCATCGCTATAGCAAACAACCCAGTGCTACACTCAAAGACTAAACACATGAAAACATATATCATTTTATCAGAGATCATGTGATGAATGCAGACATAGAACTTCATTTTATTATCACTGACTATCAGCTAGCTGATCTCTTTACCAAACCTCTTGATGAGACAAGATTCAACTTTCTCCTTAGTGAGCATGGAATGCTGAACCTTAAAGAACAACTCTTCAGCGATTAAGCATTATGTCAGCAATAAGGTTCTATCTTTGATACTCATTTCCTAATCTTTTAGTAAATGTTCTCTGATACTCAGGTATGTTCTTTATCCCAATTCACTGAAGTTTCCCTTCAGTAAGATGTCTTTCAAAAATAAATTTTATCACTGACATTTTCTAAGTGATCTTTTTTAAAAAAGAAAAACTCATCACTAATATTTCTCAATCAGTGATTCTTCGAAAAACAAAATCCATTCCTGATACTTTTTATGATCAGGGATATCTTTTGAAAAATGAAAAGACACCCTTTCGTGTGATGTCATCCTATAAGATAACCCATGACACGCATTTTTGTCTGACACGTTCGTCCGTTAGACTTCTTGACCAATCATCTTCGTGGGACGTGTCCGTATCATGATGAGTGTTTTTTCCCGCTCATCTTTTTTCCCGCTCCTCTCTTAATCCTATATAAACAACCTTTGGTTATAATTTTTTCTCTTTACGCGCACAAACTCTCTCTAAAGGCAAGAATATTCAAGGCATTTGAACAATCTAAGAACTTAAGAACTCGATCCTCAAAACCTTCAAGACTATAAGTTCTCACTTCTTAATCTAATGCACATTATGGACAAAAACTTATTTTGATCTTAAATCTTTGCTAACAAAGATCAAAACACTTGTTTTCTTCTATAAAAATCATCCTCGTTCATGATTTTCTTTCAAAAAACCCTAAAAAGGCTTTATGGTACAAAACTGTTTTGAGCTTTCTATTTCATCTTAAATGTGTGTTTTCCAGATTCTTTCCTTAAAAGGAAACTGGTAAAACATACTTTTCTATCATTTTTGTTACACTTGAAACTGGAAAACTCCTTTTTTCCTTGTTTCTTTCCTTAAAAGAAAACTGATAAAAAACCCTAATATTCATATTTTTGGAACTTCTTTCCATTCTAAGAAATGTATGTTCCTCTTCTCTTTAGTTCTTTGATCCTCAGAAATGGCCTCCCAAACTACCACCTTTGTCAAATTGAAGAACGTAAAATTCTACCTCTCAGCGGTACAATTTGTGGGAAACAACCATTTGGAACTTTTGTCGTTCCCTGAAAAGAAACCCTCACTGCACCTAGCAGATGCTATCACCCTGCTACGATACTCTCCTATCTTCTGTGCGCTGACCGTCGCTCCTGCAGCTTACAAACACTTACTACAACAGTTTTGGTACACTGCAGAACGTGCTGAGATGACCCTGAAATCTGGGAAGAGTATAACGGTGATCTCTTTCCATACCCAGTATGGTGTAGGCATCATCACAACAAATGGTGTCCGCTCAGCTCTCTAACTTCCCACTACTCGACCATTCGTTGAACCCCCCACTGATGCTGAACTCATTTCCTTTGTTGACCTCATGGAGTATGAGTGGGAGACAAAACCCAGGTCTCAAATCCTGGACAAGAAGCTGACCAAGGTTCTGAAAGCGAAGATGTCTTCATTACTCAACTTCCTCTTCACCCACATCATTCAAGCCATGAGTGGCAAAAACCGGTTCGCATGATCAGGTCAACCGCTCTCAGCTGCAAATGGGCTACAACCTAATCACTGGCAGGAATATCGACTATGCTAGAGTGATTTTTGACGAGATGATGGTTAAGGTCGAGAAACCCGACAGGGAACTTAAGGTTCCCTCCGTCTGTTTTGTCTCAGCTCTCCTTCAATCCTTTCTCAAGGAGCTCTACCCGACCGAGGGTGATTATCAGCTCCCGAAGCTCGGGGTCCGTATCCAAGATATGGAGCGGGCTGATAACGAGGTATGTCTTTCTGTCCTCAAGCAACGCCTTTCTTCTTCTTCTACTTCTTCGCTTCCAGCAGCGACGACCACGGCTGAACCCCCCGTGGCTACCTAAGCTGCCAAACCATCCTCATCTTCAAAGAGGAAACCAACTGATGCCCCTCTTGGTAAATCCAAGAAGACCAAGAGGGTTTCAAAGGAGAAAACCCCCCACCAGCAACCCACAATTACATCATCAAGGATCGCCTCTTCACAGACGACCCTAGAAACATTTGTGGTACGCTCCACCACATCCGCCATCGATACAACTGCTTCAGCATTCCCGAGTATCGTTGATTCTACGTTGGTACCTTCCCAACCACTCACAGTGCCTCAAAGCACCCATGAGGTAGTTTTTGGCACCACCAGTGCCACTCTGCCACCAAGCACGACGATCTACACAAACTTCGCTTCTCCCACCATCTCTTTCATTAACACATTTGCACCAACAACAACACTCGCTGACACCCACCAATCCTTCCTACAGGATCTCATCAACAGCAACATCGTAGGACCTGATGGTCTCCCTCTCGGGGGTTCTCAGCATCTATTCACGTCAAAGACTCCTCTCGAGTATGACATGGAATTTTATAGGGGGAGTAGTCAATTTGACCTCTTATCTGCACCATCAGGTATTCCAACATCCCTACCCATTTCTTCTACAATATCTCAGCCTGACCATCCCTTTGCTCAATATTCCTTTTCTCTTACAGGTCCTAATTTGGAGACACTCAATAACTCCATCAAGGACGTCAGCGATAAGGTAGACTCTCTCTCCACCAACATCAATGCCACCACATCTGTCGTGAACACTGCCGACGATGCACTAAAGGAAATCTCCACCTATCTCTCCTCAAAAGCTGATAATACTCAGCTTTTGGCCTTAACGGAGGAGGTGTCGAAGATCAAGACAGATATTGCAGCAAACACTTCAGAGCTGTAGTCGTTGACCAACTCCGTCGGCTCTCTCACTACTGTAGTTGGCTCGCTTCACAACTCTGTCAACGACCTGAAATCCAAGGTTGACAAAAACAATTCCCTACTTGCTGATATCTTGAGCAAGTTGAGGGAACCGGTGGTTACTCCCACCCCATCCTTTACTGGGGACGATCGCTCAAAGTTGGGGATGGTCGCCGACTTCGTCCTAAAGGCCACTGAAGAGATCCCTGGCCTAGAAGCCAGGGTGGACAAAATTAAGGCTGCTACTGCCTCCACATCAGCGATCCCTGTCCTAGAAGACAGGGTGAATGCTGATGCTGACGTTGCTGCCCTGAACTGTCCCCCACAAAATGATGATGACAAAGAGGGGAAGAAGGGAAAAGAAAATGAAGAAGACCTCCGCAATGCTGAGGGGGAGGATTTAAATAAAAATAATGAAGAAGACCTCTCTAATGCCGAGGGGCAGGAAAACATAGAAACCCAAACTCCTCCTTCTTCTTCTACTCAAACTGAAACTGTTGATATTCCCTCTGATGAGGACGAAGAAGAGGAGGAGGAGGAAGAAGAAACCTGGAGCTTGATGACTCCAAGAAGGATGGAGGTGCTGACGATGACGACGATGAAGATGATGAATCAGTCCTCTGGTTCAAACCATCAGCGTTCCTCCCCTTAAAGGAATCTCCATCAATGAAGCAGGGGCGAGAACTGAGAAGACCCCCACGAAGAAATCTTCACATGGCAAGCAAAAGGGGATTGCTGCCAAAGGTAACCTGAAGATATGTTTCGCATATGAGGGGGAGCAACCTTCTCAAGTATGCCTCTCCATAATCCCATACTCTGCTTCTACCCATACACATCTTCGACCCCTCCTATACACTTAACCAATTTTTTTATCTTTTTCATCCCAACCTAAATTTCTTTCATTTTAATCCAGCTAGTTCTCTCCCCTGCTTAAGGAACAAGCTGAAGTACAACACCAAATAATCCCAACATCCATTGCTGAAGAACTACTAATAATCCCAGTCTCTGTGATAGAGACTGGTGGACAAGAAGAGGAAGAAGAAACATTGCTGAGTCACCCACACAGACCTCTCACGACTAATTCAAAGGTCTGAGGAGGAACTACAAAGAAGAAGATCAACGATGATTCATCAGCTAGAGAGCCAACGCCTCAAAATCCCTTCTCAACCAGGTCTTGAATTTCTGACTCTGGAAGAGTGTGAATAGTCTATCAGAGCTGAGGAACTATATGTTGCTTGCCAAAAGGATGCTCAACCTGGCCTTAAGGTAGCGCAGAACTCAGTCTCTGATAAGAAGCTGAAAAGAAATTCGATCAGAGTTCAAGAGAAACTGCTGAAGAATGTTGAGAACGAAGCCTGCAAAGAAAGAGCTATCAGTGACTCCGAGTTGGAATGGTGCAGAGAAAAGATCGACCACAGATACCATCCAAGTAGGATAATCGCTGTAAACCTAAAGGGAAATAGCACGAAGAAGTCAGTGATGGTGGAAATCACAATCTTCAGAGAAAACGATTCGTCGCAAACAATGTACATGTCAAAGTTGGAGCTCTTCGGTTTTGATGAATGGTTAGAGACCAGGAACGCTATACAAAAGTCCAAGTCTAAGTTCAAATCCCATGCGGAGAAGTTCTTAAATTTGGATATCAACAAGGTCTGAGCAAGAATGGATTTGCCTCCTCCTCCTACACTTCTTCAGAACCAAAGACCAACACCAGCGAAGAGGAAACAAAAGAGAGCTTCGACCTCTATTGATCCTGCCCATCAAAATGAAACAGGTATTGAATTTTCAAGAGAGGCAGTGCAAGGACCTGGCTTATCAGCTCTCGCCTTATCACTGCCACCCGGAGGACCTTCATACATGGTCAAGTGATAGGTAACCCTTATGGAATCATATTCTCTGATTAGAATGGCATCCTAAGCTCTCAATGTGATTTGGAGATCGCAATTTTCCCAATCGAACAACTCAGAGATCTAGTCCACTGGTGTAATTTGTCAAGACCAAGTATTTTTCTCAAAGACCATGTTCTTAACGAAGCAAAACTCAGAAGATAACAGGGGGAGAAGGTACCAGACTGGATGATCAATGTGGGAAGCTCATATGATGAAATGCTCTTTAAGGATGAACCTCTATAGCTGATAGATTCTCTTCTTGTACTCTTTTGTAACTTATTAGTAGTTCTTTTGGTACTTGTAATTTTTCTTTCACTTGTACTTATAACTTTCAATTTCCCTTGTAATATTTTTACGAAATTAATATCCCTTAAAACTAGAAAATATCCCTTAAAACAGTAAATGGGACACGCAACTATGAGTCCTCTTTTATCCTTATGTTTTATACCTAGCAATTTTTTTATGTTGCTTTGTCATCATCAAATAGGGGGAGATTGTTGATCCAAACTCTCTCAGTGATTTGATAATGACCCTTAGAATAACTTAGTGAAAATTACAATTAGCATCTGTATGTATTAATGTTTTACCATCAGCGATAACATGTAATAATGGTTTATCAGCGATAACTTGAGTCTGTTCATTATCGCTGATGATCGATGATGATTTCAAATGTAACAGTGTTGATTGTAATCTCTGAAGACAAGCCTCACGACAAAGCAGTTCATCGCTGACATCGAATACAAAGCTGATGAACAAGTGACAACTCTACTAATGATCTGATGCGGACATCAATGAAACCAAGACAAGTCCACATGCGCGACAAATCAAGAAGAAGACTTCAACGATAGCTGACTTACATAATCTCTTCTCTAATGGAAGACATACTCAGTGATCGTTGATGATGAAGTTTCTACTTCAATATTTGTTTGTCTTATCTCCATGCACACATAGTACGGATTGTCAGAAGATACATGCTTTTGTCCAAGATCGTACAGCCACTCTGCCACTACACTGTTCACCATATGGCCCAAAACATGTCTTGCTAAAAGTCAGAAGCATACACCCAACCATATGCTGACACGTGTAAAGTACTCCCGCCATGCATTTAATGCAATGAGTATAAATAGGAGGAATACCCCTTCAGTTTGAAGGGTGGTCTTCCCTGAACTACTTAGTGCATAGAAAAACCCTTGTTTTTCTATATCTTCTTTTCTTTCTATCTTCTTCGTGCAAGAATACTTAGTGATTCTCAAGTTTGTTTATATTAGGTTTACTTAATCTTATTCCGCAACAAATAGTAAATTGTATTTTGATTTATGATTAAACAATTTAGAAAACCAAAATTTGGGTTTTTATTCACCCCCCTTCTTCTACAAACTGTTTTACTTGTATAACCCCTTCGGGACCAACAATATATATATACTTTTTGATTTTTTAGATCTTTTTATCATTCAAATTTTTTAGTTTCGTAGTTGATGAACCTTTTTTTAACAATTAAACATGAAACATGAAACCACCACTATTTCATTATTTCAGTAATGAAACATATTGACTTTCAAAAAAGATGAAACATGAAACTGCCATTATATTATTATTTCGGTAAGAAAACATACCGACTTATAAAATAACATGAAACAACCATTTTTTATTTTTGGTTTTTCTTAGGGTTTCATGAATAAATTGAGTTTTTTTCTGGTTTCATGAATGAAATTAAGTTTTCTGTATTTGTCTCATTCTTATTTTCTATTCTTGTTTTCTGTAACACCTCGAAATTTCCATAATTCTGTATGAGGAACGTTTAAAATATTAGAAGGGGTTATTTTAAACGTTATGTTATAATTTAAAGTCGAAGGGTCGAAAGTGTATTTGGCCCATAGTTTTGGCTAAATTGTAAATTGGTGAAATTGACATATAAAACCTGGAAGTCGGTTTAAAAGTTGTGATTATCTCATTTTCATTTCCTTGGAGTCAGTCTAAGTAGAGAAAGAGTTTGGCGATTCAAGTCTTCGTTCGGTTTGAATTTGAGTTTACTGGGTTGAGTTCTATTTGCACAGACTTGAAATTTAGTTTCCAGGTGAGTTCATCTTCCTTTCTAATTACCATGAATACGTTGAAATCATTAGTTGGAATTATGTTTATAAGTATCAATAAAAGTATGGTGAAATCGATTGAAGAACTGGGAAATACGATTTTAGTACGAATCAGATTGGTTTATCGAACAGTCCGGAAGTTATATCTCTGTGGGGAGATATTGGAATCCGGAAGTTATATCTCCGGAGGGGGATATCGGAATTCGAAAGTTATATCTCCGTGGGGAGATATCGGAATCCGTAAGTTATATCTCCGGAGGGGGATATCGGAATCCGGAAGTTATATCTTCAGAGGGGATATCCAGAATCCGAAAGTTATATCTCCGTGGGGAGATATCCGGAATTTATATCTCCATAGGGAGATATTCGGAAGTTATATCTCCGGAAGGGGGTATCCGGGTACTGTAGTTCCAGGTAAAATTTTAATTAAATGAGATATTATTTGTTTACCGGACAAGGTTTCCTGGATAATTCTGTATGAGGTTCCTCTGATCAAATGTTTTCTGAATATGAAACATATCTTGATTGTTTTAACAATACGAACATAATTACAACTCAACTGTGAGTATGATATGATTTGATATGTGTTTTGATTTTGTACGCACGCATACTAGAAGTGTAATGGATTCATAGGCACTAGCATTAATTGGAAACGTGGAATAGGCAAGGTATAATTGCTATTCATATTGTAACGTGGAAACGTGGAATAGGCAAGGTTTAATTGCTATTCATATTGTAATGTGGAAACGTGGAATAGGCAAGGTATAATTGCTATTCATATTGTAACGTGGAAACGTGGAATAGGCAAGGTATAATTGCTATTCATATTGTAACGTGGAAACCTGGAATAGGCAAGGTATAATTGCTATTCATATTGTAACGTGGAAACGTGGAATAGGCAATGTATAATTGCTATTCATATTGTAACGTGGAAACGTGGAATAGGCAAGGTATAAATGTTATTCATAGTGTAACGTGGAAACGTGGAATAGGCAAGGTATAATTGCTATTCACATTGTAACGTGGAACGTGGAATAGGAAAGGTATAATTGCTATTCATATTGTAACGTGGAACGTGGAATATGCAAGGTATAATTGTTATTCATATTGTAACGTGGAAACGTGGAATATGCAAGGTATAATTGTTATTCGTATTATGACGTGGAAACGTGAAATAGACAAGGTATAATTGTTATTTCCGCTTTCTATTGGTAGATTAGGAATAGGCAAGGTACAATTGCTATTTCTACTTCCATTCCAAGAAATAGGCATGGCGCTTAATTGTAATTTATTGGACATGAGCTGTAATCTAGAATCCGTGGTGATTCGTAGTGGCGCTCTGGAACATGAGACTATGACTTACTTTGTGTTTGTCATACTCATGGAATCGGGTATGATTCCCATCATCGAAAGATGTTACGTGTACGGTAAGAAAGTTCGCGATCAGGTTAATTAATCTATGATAATTCCAAACACCAACAAACAAATATTAATCTTCGAACTGATCATTGGAAACCATTTATTTTACTAGACTTTTATTGCACTTTTACTCCAATATCTGTGGGAACGATATATGGTATTTTACCATTTTATTACTTGAAAGACGACATTAGATCTCGATGTATACTTGCGTTGAGGTTTAATTATCACACGTCTATCGGTGTATTCAAAGCACTGTCAAGTTTTTGGCGCCGTTGCCGGGGATTGGCACGCTAAAAGTCTATAAAAGTATTTTAAAAGACTTGATTTTTCTATCACCTTTGTTGCTTGTCATACGTCTCCATGTGTGCACGAGTAATAAATCTTTGAGTTTATCTTTATGTGAATATGGATTCAATGGGATATTCGTTTGGGCCATATGAAACGGTTTTCTGTGACTTCTGTGGCGGAAATCATTTCACATATTATTGTCCTTCGAACCCCGAATCCAATTATTTCATGGGAGATAGTAATTGGGATACCACACACTTCAATGGTTATACTCAATCATGGGAGGATCATCCTAATTTGTTTTTAAATAATCAAAATCATGGCACTTTTACATCACCAACACCTCCATACCAAGATTGGAGTAACACTTACGCAAATAATTTTGACCAATCTTGGGAGGACCAAGTTGCTTTTTCTGAAAGTTTTCAAGGGGATGACTTTAACAACTCATTTTTACCCCCTACAACCTCTTTAGAACAAGTTGAAAACTTCGAATCTCTTAAAACTATGATGAATGATTTCATACAAAGTATAAAAACATCTGTTACCAACATTACAACTTATGTTGAAGTGATCATTAGACAAAACAAATTCCTATACCAAGTGAGATTGAAAATTTTGAGTGTATTGGTAAGGATGAGGATGAGGTCGATACTTTGGAAAATAGTCAAGAGATGGAAAGTTATGAGGAAGAACCTGAGCATTTAAGCAATCCCTCTTCACTTAAAAATAGTGAAGAGGTGCAACACACTGCCAAGATTGTCATTAACCCCTACTTTGAATCTACGCAGGAAAAACATATTGTTGCGGATGCTGCAGCATTCGCGCAGCAATGTTGTGCAAAAAATATTCAAGTTGTTTCTGAAAAGGGACGTGATGATCAATCCATGGACTCGGGAATCTTCATAAAATCAAGTTCTATTGTTGGTGAGGTGGTGTGGAAAAATCTTTGGGGGATGACCTGTTCCCCCATCAGTTCCATTAAAATCTTGTGCCATGATCAAATAGAGAAACACGTGATGAGAAACGTGTACAAGCATAAGTGGAAAGAGAAACACCAACTTAAGTCGGTGAGAACCGTTTGGGCTGAGGAGCATACTGATTTTCTCCAACAAATTCCACCATGCCACAATAAGTTGTCAACAAGAGATCCAGTTGTTGAAAAAGAAGAACATCTTGCTAAAAGAAGAAAATGCGGATTCTTGTGTCGCAACATTCATTCCAACCACTTGATTCACAGCCTACTCCTAAGGAGTAGGGCAGGTTCAAATCATCTTCCTTAGCCTCCATTTTTAGTTTTATTTTTATTTTGAGTCTGGGATAATGTTATCATATTTTTTTAGGTTTATTTTCTCTTGCAAGGTAACACATTGGTTATATTATGTTTTATGATTTCATAGCCCTAATAATTCTTTGTAGTCAAAAGTTTACCTAAGTTGTGTGTTCATGTTAGAACTAGCCACTCTCTTCTTGGGACCGAATTTGACTCACACATCCCAAATACATTTAGAGGATGATTTAGGTGTTCTTCTCACATGTAAAAAGCCACTTGTAGCCTTTAAACACCTATACACTTCAATGTTACAATGAGGACATTCCAAAGCAAATTTGAGGGTGGGAAGGTTACACCATAAAAAGCATGAAAAGATCAACCAAAAGAGCAAAGCTCTAAACTGATATGCATGAGGAAAAGATACCAAAAATGCCCCATAGGGGCAAGGTACAAAAATCCAACAAGAAAAGAGCACAAAGTGCCAAATTTTTAAAAAAATTTGTTAAGAGAAAAGGCTTGGTGAGAAAAGATATGCCAAAGAGAAACCCTAAAAAGCCCTATTGACTTTAAATGTAGGATGTGTTTGAGTCTAACAAAGGGAAGATTGGTGCTAGCCTATGACACACACACACACACACTTTGGGTTAAAATGAATGATAAAGGATTTATGAAAGGCTATCTAGTTCATGGGATATGATGTACATGATGTGGGCACTTAATGCCAATTTCTTGCAAGAAATTTCAAAATTGAGTCAATTTCTTTTTTAGGTCTTTTAGTTGTTTGGGGACAAACAACACTTTAAATTTGATGGTGTGATATGCATTATTTATTTAATGCATATTGTATCTTTTTCTTATCTTTTTAGTTAGATTTTGCTATTGTATCCCAACATTTGAGTCCTTTTTCTTACTTATTTTCACCCTTTGTTTAATGGAGCTAAGACTATGATTTACTTGTCATTTACTGTTTTAAGAAGGCTTATTTTGTTTATTATAGTGCAGCCCTACCCAATGCTACAGCATTGAAGACTGGACGTTTGGAATGAAGAATCAACTTCTAGAAGACTTTTTGTTGCTGATTTTTGGGACTATGACTCAGCCATCTTCTAGAAGAAATTAAATCAATGCCTGGTGAATTTTTGTAAACTCTAAAAGATCAACATTGGAGGCATGGGTGCTATAGTATTTTGTACCTAATTGAATAGTGTTAGAATAGTAAAGTTAGTATGTTACCTTCTCCTCTATTAGTATAAATAGGAGAGTTATGTATTCATTTTGAAGTAGACAACTTGGGAGATCAGTTCACATAGCTGAATTCCAGAATCATCTTTAATTTTATGCAAGTTTAGTTTATGTTATTCAACTTGTTCTTCATCTTGTTCTTGATATTCATACAACTTATGAGTTGCTGCAGCATTGTTCAAGCATTGCTGCAATAATTCATAATCCTTTATATTATTGCACTTTACATTCAAGTCATTTACATTTAAGTATTTACTTTATGTCTTTCATTTATGTAATTTATATTTCCTGTCTTTTACATTTCAGTATGAGTAGCTAGATTTAAATAGCTTGGGTGTGAGATTAAAGGGTGAGGTTCTAAACACAATGAAAAGTGGGCATCGTTTCTCAATAATGATGTTCACCATTTCATGTTAAGTTTTATAAAATATCAAGTTACTTCAGGACGGTTGATCACTTTGAAAGTGTTAAAGTGCCATGGTATCAGAGATGAACCATTGATATGCACGTCAATCCGAATGACAAAGAAAGTAAGCTTGAGAGAGCTACTGACAAAGAGATTTGTCACCTCTGTTCTTTCTGGTTGATTTTGCCCGATAAGTTGATCATCTGTTTTGATGGTAATATTGTAGAGTGCGAGTCAGAGATGACCCACTTAGAACATGTCAACTTAACTGATATGGGAATCGGCTCGAGAGAGTGATTTTTAACAAAGAGATTTGTTTATCCATATACTTGGAAGGACTCCTTTTGCTATCGATAGTTCTGATACATGACACCAGAGATGGGTCGAGTGGCTGCTAGATCAGTAGTGAATGGCAGAAAACCCGAGAGGGCAACCTGAAAAGTAGATGGTGAACTTAAGTGTTGAAAGACACAATGCTGTAGCATTGCCACAACATTGGTCTGCTGGAAGTTTTGTTTAAATCTCACCCAAACATCTTACACCCTAGCTATCCTTTATTAATTGTTATATAATATGTGATAATTCCAAACACCAAAAACAATTATTAATCTTCGAACTGATCCTTGGAAACCATTTCTTTTACTAGACTTTTATTGCACTTTTACTCCAATCTCTGTGGGAACGATATCTGCTATTTTACCATTTTATTACTTGAAAGACGACATTAGATCTCGATGTATACTTGCGTTGAGGTTTAATTATCACATGTCTATCAGTGTATTCAAAGCACTGTCAAGTTTCTATCTCCCATGAAATAATTGGATTCGGGGTTCGAAGGACAATAATATGTGAAATGATTTCCGCCACAGAAGTCACAGAAAACCGTTTCATATGGCCCAAACGAATATCCCATTGAATCCATATTCACAGAAAGATAAACTCAAAGATTTATTACTCGTGCACACATGGAGACGTATGACAAGCAACAAAGGTGATAGAAAAATCAAGTCTTTTAAAATACTTTTATAGACTTTTAGCGTGCCAATCCCCGGCAACGACGCCAAAAACTTGACAGTGCTTTGAATACACCGATAGACGTGTGATAATTAAACCTCAACGCAAGTATACATCGAGATCTAATGTCGTCTTTCAAGTAATAAAATGGTAAAATACCAGATATCGTTCCCACAGAGATTGGAGTAAAAGTGCAATAAAAGTCTAGTAAAAGAGATGGTTTCCAAGGATCAGTTCGAAGATTAATATTTGTTTGTTGGTGTTTGGAATTATCACAGATTATATAACAATTAATAAATGATAGCTAGGGTGTAAGATGTTGGGGTGAGATTTAAACAAAACTTCCAGCAGACCAATGCTGTGTCAATGCTACAGCATTGTGTCTTTCAACACTTAAGTTCACCATCTACTTTTCAGGTTGCCCTCTCGGGTTTTCTGCCATTCACTACTGATCTAGCAGCCACTCGACCCATCTCTGGTGTCATGTATCAGAACTATCGATAGCAAAAGGAGTCCTTCCAAGTATATGGATAAACAAATCTCTTTGTTAAAAATCACTCTCTCGAGCCGATTCCCATATCAGTTAAGTTGACATGTTCAAAGTGGGTCATCTCTGACTCGCACTCTACAATATTACCATCAAAACAGATGATCAACTTATCGGGCAAAATCAACCAGAAAGAACAGAGGTGACAAATCTCTTTGTCAGTAGCTCTCTCAAGCTTACTTTCTTTGTCATTCGGATTGACGTGCATATCAATGGTTCATCTATGATACCATGGCACTTTAACACTTTCAAAGTGATCAACCGTCCTGAAGTAACTTGATATTTTATAAAACTTAACATGAAATGGTGAACGTCATTATTGAGAAACGATGCCCACTTTTTATTGTGTTTAAAACCTCACCTTTTAATCTCACACCCAAGCTATTTAAATCTAGCTACTCATACTGAAATGTAAAAGACAGGAAATATAAATTACATAAATGAAAGACATAAAGTAAAGACTTAAATGTAAATGACTTGAATGTAAAGTGCAATAATATAAAGGATTATGAATTATTGCAGCAATGCTTGAACAATGCTGCAGCAACTCATAAGTTGTATGAATATCAAGAACAAGATGAAGAACAAGATGAATAACATAAACTAAACTTGCATAAAATTAAAGATGATTCTGGAATTCAGCTATGTGAACTGATCTCCCAAGTTGTCTACTTCAAAATGAAAACATAACTCTCCTATTTATACTAATAGAGGAGAAGGTAACATACTAACTTTACTATTCTAACACTATTCAATTAGGTACAAAATACTATAGCACCCATGCCTCCAATGTTGATCTTTTAGAGTTTGAAAAAATTCACCAGGCATTGATTTAATTTCTTCTAGAGATGGCTGAGTCATAGTCCCAAAAATCAGCAACAAAAAGTCTTCTAGAAGTTGATTCTTCATTCCAAACGTCCAGTCTTCAATGCTGTAGCATTGGGCAGGGCTGCACTATAATAAACAAAATAAGCCTTCTTAAAACAGTAAATGACAGGTAAATCATAGTCTTAGCTCCATTAAACAAAGGGTGAAAATAAGTAAGAAAAATGACTCAAATGTTGGGATACAATAGCAAAATCTAACTAAAAAGATAAGAAAAAGATACAATATGCATTAAATAAATAATGCATATCATTAATTTATACGCTTTGGTTACAATTTGGTTTCAATGCTTATAAAGAGTTTGATTTGAAATTTGGATGTTCTCACTAGGTTAAGCCTAATCTTTTCAAATTAAATTTTCTTACCACTACGGTACTGCTCGGGAGGGGATGTGAAGTGATGAGCGGATAGTGACTTTTGGAGTCATAGCTTTTGGTGATGTAATAGAAGGTATTAGTTTATGACAAAGACATTTTGGAAGATGTATTTAAGGATTAAATTTATTGTGATTTTTCGGGTGTTCATTTTCTATGCTAAGCCCATCCTAGTTATGCATACATGGTACCAACTTCATGTATAAGCCTAGCTACATACTAAATCCTTAATGTCTACTCTCAATACATTATGTTGACATGTAGTTTTTAGTGTGATAAAAGGTTGAGTTTATGCAGCGTCCGTCCTAAGGTTTTTTTACGCTTGTGCGAAAATACTAAAAATGTCCTTATGCCTATGTTTTAAGCAAATGAAATGACAAAACATACAACTTTTTAAAAGATTGGAACCTAGTCAAGCTAGGTGGCTCATCCCTATGCATATTTTTATTAATTATAATTAAAAAAAATACAAGGGGTGGAGGAGGGGGGGGGGACATGGATTAAGTTTTAGGAAACATGTTTTATGAAAATCAACCAAAAAATATTCAAATAATCCTAGTTGAGCATGGAAAGGATAAAATCTGGATTTTCCCTTTTCCAAATTGAAATGTGTAAAACCCTCAATTTGGAAAGAGCGATCAATTTAAAATTTTCATCAATACACCAAATAAAGGATAAATATATTTATATGAATCAATACTTGAATTAACTCAAATAGAAAATCTAGATATAACATCAGTAATTGATAATCTAAACCTTACACAAAGTCTAGAATAGGGATGGGTGTTACTAAAAACCCAATAACAGTCGCTATCTACGAATGCGGAAGACACCTCGAATAACTAGACCCTTTACATGCGTCTAACTAGCAATCAACCCTTAAAAGTGTCGCTAGTACCATTCCCACCAATGAACTGATGCATATACCAACGAATAAAAAGGGTTAGGCTTCACGCCTAGTGAGTTCAAGAGTTTTCATCTTTAATATAAAATGGTAAAACTGGAATAATGTTATTTAAATCATAATTTCAAAACAACGTGTATTGAAATATAAAAGCAATCTCATTCTCAAAACCACCATTTTCAAACTAAAATCTCGGTAGCCAAAGTACCCATATAAACACGAAATCAAACTCATTACTCAACAATACATGAACAAAACTCAAGTATCCCAAAACAACCAAATATAAATAAAATCGGAAGCGTCAAATCGTGGATGTTCTTCGTATCCAAAATAACATATCCAAAACTCACCATTCCGTGACGGGGGACACTGATTCCATTGAGCAGTCACCAAGTTCAACCAAACTAGGTTTGTACCTTGGGATCTCCAAATATCCTATTACAATTATTGGTCAATGGTTGATGCCCGACTTAAAGAGTCTACATCTTATTACCCATGAAGACCCCATGCCCATTTCAAGTTACATTACGGGGATGTTTATCCCACTCAAATTGAATCATATTCCTATGGATCTATTGTATTACAGTCTAAAACATTACATGACTCCAAATGAATGACTAACACACTAAAAAATGCAATTCTCATTTAAGATGCAATAAATGCAAATTATACCCAAAACTCCATATCGAACTATTAAAACCAGACAATTGTCCCCAAGACTCACTAGAGTCAAAACCACGTCAAAATCTCAACAATTCAATTCACCATACCAATAGAGTCATCAAAAGAAATAAAATGTATCTAATAGATGTTTATGCAAATACATGCTCCAAAGACAGGAGTAACTCAAAACCCACCGTGGATCAGAACAATTCATTTTCCGAATTAAAATGTATCATTTATATTCCCAAAATGTCCCATAATACAACAATATGCATTTTCCACACCAAACACACTGAAAATGCATTTTTATCAAATAATCCTATTTCATAAGATAAATCACTAAAAGTACCAACACTTATGATTTATTTATCTGTGAGTCCTATTCTGATCAGGTAACAATAGATTCAATAAACAATAACAAGAACAATTGATGATTTCAACTTGTCATCCATCTCGTATTCACTCAAAGTATCGTTCAGAGAATATTACAATTCAAAGTAAAGGAACGATTAACCTAATTCTAGGTTAACTAAACTATTTATACTTAGGCTTGAAACCTAAGGCCCATGGCCCATTAAGCCTAAACTAAGCCCAATTAACATAATTAAGGCTTTTACAATAATTAATTAAACTAATTAACGTCTATATAATTCTTTATATATTTTTCTAATATGTATGACATTTATGGTCCTAACAATCTCCCCCTAAAGATATATAAAGAAAAATCGGTCTTGATCTTCTCTTCCTTTTGAATCTTTGAAACACTTCGGTGTTGCTTGTCTTCATGTCTTTCGACGCTCCCCCTTGAATAAAGCTCTTGAATTTGCTTTCAGCTTTAAAAGAACTTGTAGAATCAATATGCTCGATGCAGGAAATGATTTTAGCGAACACCACTTGATAAGAACCAGAAGATATGACCACTTGTTAACACTTTGAAGTCTTTTCGCTTTGATAAAATCTCGGAACTGCTCGGAACTGATCAAACAACGGTTACTCCCCCTCGGCTTTTGCTAACTCCCCCTCAACTTGATATTCGGTTAATTGGTGTCTTTGAATATGTATCATTACTCCCCCTCATGATGAGTAGGAGCATCCGTAGCATCATGTACGTTCAAAGACAATAGTGACGAGTAGCAAAAATTTCAGATCAAAATAGTAAGTAACCATAATGGGGTAATCAACTAACACAGAAACACGTTAGTAACTGTTATCACAACAATTAAAATAATTGTGTGGCCTATGTTCAGAGTTGGCAATGGGGTATCTCTGATAGGACTTCCAGTTATCACTGAAGTACAATTTTAAAAATTACTTCTCAAACTGTTCCGGCAATATCACGAAGATATGCAAATGGAATCACAAAGACTCGTGCATGTGTGAAAGAAATAAATTTTATCTGTTAGGCTCAAAAATTGATTTAACCTGAGACGCAAGTTAAAAATCAATTGACACAGTGATTAGAATGTGAAGTTCGGAGACCGGAGCTGATGTTTTCCTTTTTCAATATCTGTTGGGAACTGAAGATTTGCTAAGTATGATTAGTACTGCCAGAACTACATTACTACTGCCAGAACAACCTTAATACTGCCAGGGCATAATTAATACTGCTGGATCAAAGTTAGTACTGCTTGTCATGGTTAGTACTGCTGGATCAAGTTAATACTGCCGATGCATTAATGCTGCTGGAACAAGGTTAGTACTGCTAAGTCAAGTTAATGCTGCTGGAATGAATTAGTGCTGCTGGAGAATATTAGTACTGCTCATGCTGAATGAAGATTAATACTGCTGATGTGATAAGTTTGGTATGCGAAGAGATTGGAGATAAAGATGGAATGGATGAAGATATGCTTAAAGAAGATTCAGAAGATCAATTTATTTTTGATAGTTATCTTGTAATTATTGTGTATAAATAGATGTTGATAGATAGCTATTCGATACAGGAGAATATACAAGAATTTTAGAATACGTTTTGTTTTAGAGAGAATTAACCTCAAGGTTCAGAACCCTATTTCTAGAGAAGTAGAAGTCGTCTTGATTGAGTCTGTTCATCAAGATTGAGATTTGGTTGTAATCTTGTGAGTCGAAGCATTGAATACAAACAGTTTGTGTTCTCTGATATATTGTTCTTTGATTGTGTGAATTAAAGTTCTTTTCCGCAGATTCTTTAATTCTGAATTCTAAGTATTATTAGTCTTGTTAAGATTCGATCCTGACAAGTGGTATCAGAGCCTGTGTTTCTTAGAATTCTACAATTATTATGGACAATTCTATTGAATCAAACAGCACTCTTGTTTCTAAGGTTCCCATGCTCAGACCCAATGAGTTTGACATGTGGAAAATTAGAATCAAGCAGTACATTCTGCTTACTGATTATTCCATCTGGGATATCATAGAAAATGGTCCATGTGCTGAAGGAAGAACTGGACCAGATGGCAAAAGACCTCCTCCAAAGATTGATGCAGAGAGAAAAGTCAGACAAATAGAGATGAAGGCCTTAAGCACTCTGCTTTTGGCTATCCCCAATGAATATCAGCATCAATTTCATCACTGCACTGATGCTCAGATTCTGTGGAATGCATTGGAAAAGAGATTCACTGGCACCAAAATCACCAAGAGGAATCAGAAGGCAATTCTCAAGCAGCAGTATGAAAACTTTACTTCTACTAAGAATGAGTCTATGACTCAAACTTTTGATAGATTTAATAAGTTGATTGGAGAATTGGCCACAGTAGGAGTCAAGATGGAGGCTGATGATGTTAACAGAAAGTTCTTAAGATCATTAGGTGAAGAGTGGACAATGTATACTGTGTCCTTCAGACAGAATGACCAATTTGAAGATAAAGAGCTTGATGATCTTTACAATGATCTTAGAGTCTTTGAAGCAGAGGTTGAAGCCAAAAAGAATCCTTCTGGATATGTACATAATGCTGCACTCCTTTCAGCATCATCTGATTCTACTGCTAACCATGAATCAGTTAATGCTGCTGGAGGAGTCAATCAGGAAAAGACCAATGATTCAGTACTAGAAGCCTTCTTTTCTAGTCATGTTAATTCCTCATTAATTAATGATGACTTAGAACAGATTAATGCTGATGATCTTGAAGAGATGGATATCAAGTGGCAGATGGCTATGCTGTCTATGAGGGTGAAGAAATTCATAAAGAGGACAAGGAGAAACAACTTTTCCCAAAGAAGAGAAGATGGTGCTGGATTTGACAAGTCCAAAGTTGAATGCTACAAGTGTCACAAGATGGGACACTTTGCCAGAGAATGCAGAGGTGGAACATCTCACAACAGCCATCAACAAACTCAGGCTGGAAGCTCCAATCAAAACAGAAACTCCATTCAAGCTCTAGTCTCTCAACAAGGAATGAGATTTGATTGGAGTGATCAAGCAGAAGAGTCCATCCAAAATCAAGCACTTATGGCTGAAGTTTCAGATATTCCTACTGAGGTAAAATCTAATCTCTGTACTCAAGCTTGTATAGACACTGTTAAAAGGTATAGAGATCACAATCAGGGAATGTGTGATGACCTTAAGAGATTAGAAAAAGACAGAAAAGACTATGTAGTAATTGTTGAGAAGTTTGAAGAACAGATTAGGGCTTTTCAAGCCAATGAACTTCAACACTCCTATGATACAAACTACTGGAAATGGGAAAAGGATGGTCTAGAGTTCCAGCTTAGAGAATCCAGGGAAGAGTGTGAGAAACTAAAAGGAGAGCTTGAGAAAGTCAAACTTGATGTATAAAAGTTTACTTGTGCCTCTAAAGTCATGGACAACATAATCAACTCTCAAATCCATAGTAAGTTGAAACCAGGCATAGGGTACAATGCCACACCCCCACCCTACAACAACAACTACATCCCTCCTAGGTCAGACCTGTTAGAAACCAAGGATAAAAAGGACTTACCTGAAGGAGCTACTAAAATAGATCCATTAGATGAAGTTGTTGTGGAGGATAAAACTGACAAGAATGTCAATGGTGAGATTCCCTTAGAGAATTACATAAAGACCAATGAGGATGGTGGAAGTCCCTGAGATAAGAACAATGAGATGAAAAGATCTGAAAAAGGAAAAGGAGTTCATTATACACAAACCACTGTTGTGAAGTCCAATACCTGTGAACATTGTTCTTGCAAGAATCTTCAAAAGGATGAACCCCAAAAACATGATAAAAGGAGGGGAAATCAAAGAAATTGGAATAACCAGTGGGCACAAAATCAAGGAGTTGATCTACAAAGGATTAACAGACCAAAACCTTGTTTTATTTGTGGCAAATTGAATCATCTTGCCAAATACTGTTATTTCAATCCTATTAACCAAAAGAAAAGTTTTCACAGGAGTTTTCAAAAATCTTCTGGTTCTAGGAAGCCTGCAAGGAACCATGTGGCTAAGAAACAAGCTAAATCCAAAAGCCACATGAGAAAACAGACTGAAAAGGAATGTGTCAATATGTGGGTCCCCAAAAGCACTAATGTTAGTACTGCTACCTCAGAGAGTACTGCTGACAAGGATAGTGCTGCTAGAAGCAATACTACTGCCAATACTGCTGCTAGCAGTGTTAGTGCTGCTAACTCTGCTAGTGCCGCTAACTCTGTTAGTGCTGCTAACTCTGTTAGTGCTGCTAACTCTGTTAGTGCTGCTAACTCTGTTAGTGCTGCTAACTCTGTTAGTACTTCTTCTAAGGTTAATACTGCTTCTAGTTTTTGTGCTGCTAGACCAATCATATTGACAAAGTTCTCCAGTACTGCAGTACCTAAGTTTGACAATCTCATCAAAACCCAGTGCAAGTACTTTGATGAGCAAGGGAGACCCAAGACCACTTTGGCTTGGGTTCCCAATAAAAACTAATTGATTTTTCTTATGTGCAGGGCAACCAACAGCTCAAGGGGAAGAGCATCTGGCATGTTGATAGTGGTTGCTCCAGGCACATGACAGGTAACATGGCCTGCCTCAAGAATTTCAAAAGAATTGATGGAGGACATGTTGCTTTTGGAAATAATCCTGCAGGGGGTAAGATAAGTGGTAAAGGTGATGTGTCAAAAGGTAAGATGACATTTGAGGATGTTTACTATGTTAAGCAATTGAGATACAACCTGTTAAGTGTATCACAGGTCTGTGACAAGAAACATAGTATATTATTTACTGATTCTGAATGCATTATTCTTGCTCCTGGATTCAAAGTAGTTGATGAAAACATGATACTATTGAGAACTCCTAGAAAGGATAATGTGTATTGTTTAGATTTAGAAAGTGTTTCATCTGATTCATCTCTAAACTGTTTGGTTTCAAAAGCTTCAATAGATGAATCATCACTTTGGCACAGAAGGATGTGTCACATGAATTTTAAAACAACGAATAAACTAGTTAAAAATAATCTTGTTAGGGGTTTACCATCAAAAGTCTATTCATGTGATGATCATTGTGTTGCATGTCTCAAAGGCAAACAACACAAAACTTCTCATAAGTCCAAAGAGATAAACACTATCTCAAATCCTCTTCAGTTGTTGCATATGGATCTGTTTGGCCCTACAAATGTCATGAGCATTGGCAAGAAGTCATACTGTTTAGTTATTGTTGATGATTACTCTAGATTTACTTGGGTATATTTTCTGAGAACTAAAGATGAGACAAGTGGACTGATCAAATCTTTTATTCTTAGAATTGAAAGCCAATCCAAATATGTGAAAGACATCCTGGACAAGTATGGTTTAACAGACTCAAAGCCAGCAAGCACACCAATGGAGACACACAAACAGATCTCTGCAGATCTTGAGGGGGAGGAGGTGGATGTCCATCATTACAGATCTATGATTGGATCACTCATGTATCTCACAGCCTCTAGACCAGACATTATGTTTCCAGTATGTGTTTGTGCCAGATTTCAGGTTACACCTAAGCAATCACACATGCATGCAGTCAAAAGAATTTTTAGATACCTCAGAGGGCAACCTAGATTAGGTCTTTGGTATCCTTATGAATCTTCATTTGACTTGCTTGCATACTCAGACAGTGACTTAGGTGGAGCTAATATGGATAGGAAGTCTACTTCAGGTGGATGTCAGTTTTTGGGTGCAAGACTTGTTTCATGGCAGTGTAAGAAACAAACCACAGTGTCCTTATCCACAACAGAAGCTGAGTATATAGCTGCTGCAAGTTGCTGTTCTCAGGTGTTATGGATTCAGAATCAGATGTTGGACTATGGGGTAACATTTCTGCACACTCCAATCTTCATTGACAACAACAGTGCCATTAGCATTGTTAACAATCCTGTCAAGCACTAAAAAACAAAGCACATAGAGATCAGGTATCACTTTATTAGAGACTGTAATGAAAAGAAATTGATTCAAGTTGCTAAAGTTCATACCAATGACCAGTTTGCTGATCTATTCACAAAAGCTTTTGATGTGGGTAGATTCACTTTCTTGGTAACAAGTGTGGGCATGATCAACCTTGAATAAATTCATGATTTTTATTTTTTTTATATATACCTGTATTTCTTTGTATATTTGGTGTTACTAACTAGCTTTCTCAGAACCTCAGTATGACTCAGATGGACAAGTGCTGCAAAGTGTAAGTATAGTTACTACTGCCAGTGCAGAGTTACTACTGCTAGTACATATTTTCTACTGCATGTATAGTTAATACTGCTTAGCAGTTAATACTGCTTTGTAGTTAATACTGCTTAGTAGTTAATACTGCTTAGTAATTAATACTGCTTAGTAGTTAATACTGCTTTGTAGTTAATACTGCTTAGTAGTTAATACTGCATGTATAGTTAATACTGCTTTGTAGTTAATACTGCTTAGTAGTTACTACTGCTTTGTAGTTTATACTGCTTAGTAGTTAATACTGCTTGTGTAGTTAATACTGCTTGTGTAGTTAATACTGCTGTGTAGTTAATACTGCCTTGCAGTTAATACTGCTCAGTCGTTAATACTGCTAAGTCGTTAATACTGCTTTTGAAGAAAATCAGGGCTAGTACTGCTATAAATACTCTTTCAGCCCGCCAAAGTTCATAACGTCTTTTTGCATTCAATTTCTCTCTCTCGTTCTAACCTTTTCTCCCTAGAATCTCTGTGGTTTCTATCCAAATCCTCAGGAAGAATGACGACAATGGAGTTTGTCGATGAGCACAATGAGATTGCGATGCTTCAGAAGCCAAAGCAGGCCGCAGGATTTCATGATATTGTGGATTTTCTCAAGTCCTCACACATCTCTCATGCCCTAACAGTGTGCCCAACCATATATATCGAGCATCAAAAGCAATTTTGGGAGAATGCCGCTGTTATTTTCGAAGATGGGCAGAAAATCATTCGAACAAGGGTTTGTGACAAACCCTTGAAGGTCACAGAGGAGGTTATTCGCATCACTCTTCACTTAGATGATGCCTCAGGTATAACCTATCTATCTAATGATGAACTTTTCTCGACCTTACCAAGAATGGGGTATGAAGGTCCCATTGGCGTTTTTAAATTCTTCAAGTCAAAATTCTACACCCAATGGCGATTTCTTGTTCATACTCTTATGCACTGTATTTCAAAGAAAACAACTGGATGGAGTGAGTTTAGCAGTACCATTGCTTATGCCTTGGTCTGCTTAACCACTGCCAGAAAGTTCAATTTTTCAGCAATGATTTTTAATGATCTTGTGGCAAACCTAGAATCCAAAAAGAGATTTTACATGTATCCCAGGTTTGTCCAAGAAGTACTTAACCATGAATTGACGGATTTGCCTCAGTCTGATGAGGTGTATGTGCCAAAACCCCCTAAAGGGAAGGTTTTCTCAAATATGAGAAGAATTCCTAGGGACTCGGAAGGAGTTGACACGCCATTGTTCTCTACAATGATGGTTGTGTCCCACACCACTGAAGGTATGGCATCAGGGTCAAGGCCCCCATTAGACACACCCACTGATGACCAATCCCAACCTTCCATCACCAAAGAAATCCCACAGTCCATTCTTTTAAGACCCACTCCCAAAATCACCAAGAAGTTTGAAAGAAGAAAGATACACAAGGTTCCTTCCCTTGGTGTATCTCTTAATAGCCCAAAGCCTACAGGCCCTCTATTGGAGCATTCTCCAATAGAGAATATCAAAAGGGTAACCACAGGGGTGTCTCCCAACCCCAAGAAGGTGCTCTCTAAGGAGAAGGATGAGCATGTGGGCTGCAAGGCTGCCACTACTTCTGCTAGCAAAGAGAAGGACAGTGGTAACATCACTAAGACCTTCCCCACGGCAACTCAGAATGTGAAAACATTCAGAGGACCCAGGCGCCAAGAATCCATGGGAGTAGGCAGTGCTTTTGCTAGGAAAACGACACCTACTAAAATTTCCAGTGATCCTTTAACGGAGGTAAACACTCCTAAACAGGGTGAGGATAGATATACTTATGAGGAATTGATGGAAACCATTGCCAACATCAACATTGATGTCATGAATCAGCAGAAGGAGATTGATGAGCTTAAAAAGGTGATTCTTTATCAACACACCAAGATAGAGAAAAAAAAGAAGATGATCACCAAGCTGCTGCAAAGAAGAAAGAAAGCTCAGTATGTTCTGAGAAGGAGAAGATCAACCACTGATGCTTCCAAAAAGGGGGAGTTAGAAACTGAACTAAACATGGAGGATGCAAAGGTTGAGGGGGAGAATGAGCATAAGGTTGAGGGGGAGGCTGAGCAGGTTGCAGAAGTTGCAAAGGAAGCAGAAAGTGAGAAAGCAGCAGTAACTGAAGCAACAGAAACCACAGAAAAAGCAGTAGAAACAGTTAATGCTGCAGTATCTGAGATTGAAGCAGCAGTAACTGAAATTATACATAGTCTTGTTGATGCAGCAGTATCTGACAGTGAGAAGGAAGCAGTATCTGTATCTACAGTAACTAAATCTGAGATTGAAGCAGAGGTATTTGAGATGGTGAAAGCAGCAGTATCAAAGATTTTAAAAGAAGCAGTAACAGAAAAAGCAGCAGAAATGGTTAATGCTGCTAGTCAAAAAGCAGCAGAAACCATTCAAGCAGCAGAAATGGTTAATGCTGCTGAAAAACATAAGGCAGCAGAAACCATTCCTGAAGCAGCAGAAACAAAGGAAACAGCTGAAACCATTCCTGAAGCTGTTAAAACACTCAAAAGAACCAAGATGATGTCAAACAAAAGACCAAGAACAAAGTCTATAGCTTCAAAGAAGAAAGTTGTAAAGAAGCCTAGGGTGGAACCCAGTGTAGAAGAAGCTAAGAAGGAAGTTGTGAAAGAGAAAGCTGATCATAAAGTTGCTGAAGAAGAAGTGGCAACTCCATCAGGTCAACCAAGCAATGTACAATCACCAACAAATACTCAATGTGATATGTATATTACTGTGATTGATTCTAGTCCTATCAAAGTTAAACCATTAGCTTCTATGGCTCCTGAAATCATCTTCTGGGATACTTTGAAAGATCAGAGAAAGGAGTACATTAGAGTAAAAAGAGCAGATGGGAAGTTTGAGGTCAGTTCTACATGGGGAAGACTTTTAAGGATGTGCTCTAGATCAGACTTGGAAGAGATGTTCAAGGTGGGAATGAAGCTTTATGGAAATATGCTGACTGAGAATGGAATGTCCATCACCAAAATGGTACTTGAATATTTGTGTCTAATGTTCAATACAGAAGCAGTTAAGTATTTGACAGAAAGGCAATTTCAAACTGTTACCAACTGGATGCTTATTGAAAATTGTGGTGTGTATGTCATAACACTTGACAATGCATATCATGAGTATTATCTGGTGGACAAAATATACAAGCACAGCATGACAAGGTTGAATGGAATGCTAAAAGCTAAGTTGGTGGGTAACAAAGATTCTAAGATGGCAAGATACCTGTTAAGAAGGATCATCAATCAAAGTTTGGGATTGAATCCTGACTTGTGTGTTCAAGATTAAGTTTTGGAAGCATCATCATCTGAAGAACTTGACTTCTCAACCTGAAAAGTCAAGTTAGGGGGAGATTGTTGGGAAGTGAAGATTTGCTAAGCATGATTAGTACTGCCAGAACTACATTACTACTGCCAGAACAACCTTAATACTGCCAGGGCATAATTAATACTGCTGGATCAAAGTTAGTACTGCTTGTCATGGTTAGTACTGCTGGATCAAGTTAATACTGCTGATGCATTAATGCTGCTGGAACAAGGTTAGTACTGCTAAGTCAAGTTAATGCTGCTGGAATGAATTAGTGCTGCTGGAGAATATTAGTACTGCTCATGCTGAATGAAGATTAATACTGCTGATGTGATAAGTTTGGTATGCGAAGAGATTGGAGATAAAGATGGAATGGATGAAGATATGCTTAAAGAAGATTCAGAAGATCAATTTATTTTTGATAGTTATCTTGTAATTATTGTGTATAAATAGATGTTGATAGATAGCTATTCGATACAGGAGAATATACGAGAATTTTAGAATACGTTTTGTTTTAGAGAGAATTAACCTCAAGGTTCAGAACCCTATTTCTAGAGAAGTAGAAGTCGTCTTGATTGAGTCTGTTCATCAAGATTGAGGTTTGGTTGTAATCTTGTGAGTCGAAGCATTGAATACAAACAGTTTGTGTTCTCTGATATATTGTTCTTTGATTGTGTGAATTAAAGTTCTTTTCCGCAGATTCTTTAATTCTGAATTCTAAGTATTATTAGTCTTGTTAAGATTCGATTCTGACAATATCTAAGACCTTCGAGTGAGGAATAGATAGATTATGTGCTAAACCTCTGTGCATTTGTGAAACAAGCATCTGTTGGGAGATACTTGAGTAGCTAGGTGCGGTGACACAAGTTATCGACATTGGGTCCATGTCTATTTCAATATTCATCTCCAAAGAACGAGAATGAATAGACTGTATGGTTACCCGGATAACTGACTCAGTTTGGTAAGGACCAATAATTCTTTTAAGTCCTGTCATATCCTCACCATTTTTCTTTTCACTCCGAACTCATCTATCAATTTAGACCCCTCACTGATGTCTATAAGTGGATGTGTTTCTTGGGTAGGTCCTTCCGGTTCTGGATAGACCATAGAAACAATGTAAGTCCTAACACTCCTTTCATGCAACGAGTAGAATAGTTTAGTAGACAGTGAAGTACGAGTTCTAAACTGAAATGTTTAGAAGTCAAAGCATTTAAGAACGAGTCCTGATCTGAGATGATCAGAAGTCATTAAAATGAAGTCCGAGTTCTGATCTGAGGTAATCAGAAGTCAATAAAATGAAGTCCGAGTTCTGATATGAGGTAATCAGAAGTCATAAAGATTAAGTCTGAGTTCTGATCTGAAGTAATCAAAAGTCATAAAAACGAAGTGCGAGTTCTGATCTGAGGTAATCAGAAGTCAATGTTTGAAATATAGAATTTCAAGAAACATAATCAAGCGCTAAACAGAATGACTCAGTAAGCACATGATGTTCAAAATGAAACAATGATTAGAAAGTTTAATTGTGAAGAACAAGTCACAATTAATGTGTGTCAGATAAGAATTGAATCATTTACAAGATATAGCGAACTTGGAAAACAACTAGGAATTCAAACGAGTGTATTTCCATCGAAAAATCAACGAATGTGTGAGACATGGAAATAACTAAATCAAGAAGAATGACACGTGGCAATAGGGGTAAGCATCGGTCGGGTCGGGTCGGGCCGAAAAACCCCCAACCCGATCGGGTTTCGGGTGGACAAAACAGGCCCCGAAACCCGTCCTAATTAAAGTTCGGGTTTCGGACTTCGGGTCTAATCGGGTTTCGGGTTCATCGGGTCGGGTTCATCGGGTTTCGGACTTAGATCTAAGCATAAAGTTCTGTTTGTTGAAAAATCCGTATAAAATCACTCATTGGTCTGATTGAGGTGTATAATAAGTCGATGGAAAGCTCTTTGTGTCTAGAACAACTTTCTAGTTTACAACGAGATCTAATTGTGACTTTAAGGGGCTCGAAATAGTGTATTTACAAAACCGGTCCTGTTAAAACAGGTTTTGCGCACTGTTTTTGTAAAATTCATATAAATTTGATCATTGATCCAAATAAGGTGCATTTTATGCGATTAGATTCCTAAGAGATAGTAGTGCGTTTTTAATTTAGATTTCAAATCTTAATTTGTTCTCTAAGTATGAGTAAATCGTCAAAACATTTGAAGGACAGAAGCTGTAACTTTTCAAAGTTCGGGTTTCGGACGGGTTCGGGTTTGGAAAACCCAAACCCAAACCGAACCGTAAGTGAAGTTCGGGTTGATCGGGTTCGGGTAATTCGGGTGTCGGGTTGTCGGGTTTAGTGTTTTTGGGTTAGTTCGGGTTTCGGGTCGGTCGGGTTCTTCGGGTCGGTCGGGTTTTTCTCACCCCTACGTGGCAATCATGGAAGTTAAAATTGGAGAATAACAAACATAAGTTAGTTATTCAGAATGAATGACCACGGTCTTTGAATTCAGTTGAAGTTCACTTACCTTTCATAGAATAGTACTCCCCCTCAGATGTGGCATAACCTTCGAATGCAGTCATGTGAAAAGAATGTTCTGACCTAAGCGCACATGACATTCCTGCAAAACAAATTAGAAAGATTTTGGTATCCATCCATTGATGGATCCTTGACGGTTAGTTGCCTTATGATAGTGAGGACCGGGGATACTATAAGTACCGTACCAATAAGATGAATATTTACGGTCAATAAAATCATTCGAACCACATGTGGAACAACAAATACAATCATGCGAGAGTTGAAGCATTTAATGAATTGAATAAAGTTTTAAAGGAAACTTCACACATTGTTCAACAAAAGTTCGAGAATTAAACGCATCATGATTGTGACTGTATGTCCTAGCATGCGAAACTGGCTTAAATGACTTTGTATTCGTCTTGCTTTTATTAGACTTTTTCACTACCCAAACTTGTTTGAACCCTTTTCTTCGGCCATTATTATCTGAATTACCGTTAAATGTATGACCAGTAGAGTTTGAGTAGGCAGGACGTTTATAAGTCGATCGACATGTCTTTTGCCTCGGCTGTGATTGTTTTTTAGAACAAGACTCAGTTTTAGAAACCTTATTCATAGTCGGGGACTTAGGTTTTGTAGAACATTCTCCTTTTTAAAAATTGACCGGGCGATTTACCGCTTTTGAAAGAAAGTCGGTATGACTTGGAAGAGGTTTGTCAAATGGAAACGATTCAAACTCTTCATCTGAACTACCCTCGGAATTCATAACTTTGGAAAAATCGATATCCGGGATAGTGGGACTTGGATTGGCCGAGGAAGGCGAGGAACACTTTGTGCCTGTGTGTTTCGAGGAATTCGGTGCGTAAGTTAGGAAAAAATCAGAGTTTAAATTCCTTAAAACATTTTTATCTTGAGATTCATTACCGTCTTGTGAAGAGATTTTTCCAATGAAAGCTTTACACGAAGACGTGTCAGATGAGTTGGAGGAAAGTTTGGGTGAAATCTGCTTTTCATGTTGGAGTTGGTCAACCTGCTCTTGGAGTTGACCATTTCTCGTATGCTCCTTCTTCGCTTCTGTTGCCAAGGCAGACAGTTTTGATGTGAGCTTGTTGATTTCACACCGAAGGATTTCCTGTCCTTCATCCGACACAGCTTCGGTTTTCACGGATTTGAGATTCTCAAGTTCTGTGATAAGCGCTTGCCTTTCCTTTTGAAAACAAGACATTTCCTTCTCGATTGACACTTCTAACTCAACTATTTTAGCTTCTAAGATGAGAGGGGGAACATAGAGTTTGAACTCATCCGTCCCAGTCTTGGGATCGGTTGCTTGGACCTCATCCTTTTTGGAGGAATCCTTGGGCGTTACAACCTTATAGCAGTCAAAATAGTCATTCGAGAGGTATTTCTTTTGATTTTTCTCATAATAATAGTTCAAAGTCTCACAACAAAAAGGAAGTTGCATTTTTGTCGTGTGTTTACGCTTATATTCCTCAGTTTCCTCTATCTTTTCAGGTTCAAGAGGACCAGTCCATTTTATCCCATATTCTGGATACTTTTTGTCTATTCCAAGACAGCCAAAATCATACAGTGTAGGTCTTTTGAATATACCCTTTTCAAGTACTGTGGGTTATCGTATCCGATTCCCCATTCCTTGTTAAAGTAAGTGAACTCCGTGGGTTTATTCATGTGGATTGTCTGATCAGTTTGACCTCTTTTGTGGAGTTTGGTTTCAAGATCAGTAATTTTATTGGCAAACTCGTGTGCTGAATTTGAAGAGCATAGCATTGATAAACAATTTCTGCTTTCTCATTCTCACATTGATCAAGCTTTAAAGTCAGTTCAGATATCTTGGCCCTTAAGTCTTTTGGTGCTAATGAAAGATTTGAGCAATTTTCTTTTAGGTAGGTGTTGTCAAACTTAAGCTTTTCTGTGATCTTCGTTTGAACATCTAACTTTTCTTTAAGTGAATTAATTTCATGTAGTTGTTCATTCGAGGAAAACATATAGGACTCTACCTTTTGACCAAGTAGTTGAATCTTATCAACTAAAGCGTTATGAGCTGGTAGACATACCTGAAAGAATGATCGTTAATCGGTGTTGCTTTGAAGAATCAAAAAATGCGGAAGAAAATCAAAACTTAAATCAGAAAAACAAATCTATAAAATAAATTTGTTTTCACAATTTAAAAAATGATTAGTTAACCGGAACGAACAAAATCAAACTCGAGAATGAAACTTGACAATTAAATTATCGGGTGACGAGACGTGCGGTAACTCGGGTACCGACGAGAACTTACCAACCAAACTTACCGGGTGATTGAGTGTTTACCGGGTGATGGTCGATTCCGGATAAATAGTTTTCGCACAAAACATCACTTACCGGATGAATGAGTTTCCCACACAAAATAGCACTTACCGGATGAGGTTACCGGATGAAAATTGTTTGTGACTTACCGGATAAAAACCACAACTATTACCCAACATCAACAAAAATATGCAAATGTGGTTAGGTATGGAAAGCATGCATATGAAACGTTGTCTATGTATGCATGTGGAAAAAAAAAACTTGAGATATAAGTGTAATATATGCGATGGCTATATATGGATTATATGTATTTTAATCAAAAATGTAATAATGATACCGTGACACCTCAACACAGATGATAAAGTAGATTATGCAAAAAAAAAAAAAGAATTATGGTCAAAGTTGTCGTGCTGCGTGAGGTTTCCGGAAATATCAGTTATCCGGTAACTTGGAGACAAAATATTTATCCGGTAACTTGGGGAATTGTTGCCCGGAAAGTGCAATTTAAATTGTTATCCGGAAAGTGCAAGGCGTCCGGTAACTTTGAGTTACCAGGTAAGTGCAGGTACTCGGTAACTTTGAGTTACCCGGAAAGTGACAGAGAAATTGACTTACCCGGATTGTTTTAAGGAACTTCCGGTAACCAAGGTTGATTGAGAAATTCGGATCAGGTTTCGATAGGGTTGCTTGATATCACTCCTGTAGGGTTAGATTTTGACCAAAAACACAAACACAAACATACCCAAATCGATTTCTAAGCAAAATATATCTTATTTTTCAATAATCACCACAAAAATTTAAGAGCACTACCAAAACTCAAGAACTGATTTTTAAATTGAAAAATTGATCCCTTTGAGAATTGATATAGATGCAGATAAACAGCAGATTAAAAACAATTAAACAATCGAGAATTAACAGAAGAATTATTAAATCAACGAAAAGATTTTCAAACCCGATTGATGATCGAATCGCCAAAAACTTACTGCACTACGACGAACAGCAAACGAGTATCTTCTGGACCTCAAACAATTAATCCCACCGTTCAGAATGTAGACCAGAGTGTCGTGAAGCTACTGTCCAAAAATCGTGACGATCCGACGGTTAAATCCGAGAATAAGCAAACCGGCTCGCTGTGTTTTCCAGAAAATTCAATACGAATTTTATGCTTTTTTTTCCGCTTTCGTTCGATTTCTTCTATTCTTCAAATCACCGATTCGGCTCTGATACCAATTGTGAGTCCTATTCTGATCAGGTAACAATAGATTCAATAAACGATAACAAGAACAATTGATGATTTCAAATTGTCATTCATCTCGTATTCATCCAAAGTATCGTTCAGAGAATATTACAATTCAAAGTAAATGAACGATTAACCTAATTCTAGGTTAACTAAACTATTTATACTTAGGCTTGAAACCTAAGGCCCATGGCTCATTAAGCCTAAACTAAACCCAATTAACACAATTAAGGCTTTTACAATAATTAATTAAACTAATTAACGTCTATATAATTCATTATATATCTTTCTAATACGTAGGACATTTATGTTCCTAACATTATCAAAATGTACAAAAAACTCAAATAAAAGCATTTTTACAAGTTTTATAAAGTCAAGTGTACCAAAAGTGAAAATCTCATCAAATAAATAATATTTTTGATAATCGTCAAGTACAACACATTAATACTTCAAAATAGACATTTTTGGCATGTACATAGTTTTCACAAAGCAACTTGAACTCACCTTGTTAGGTTAGGTTAAACGTAGATTCCGAACTTCACCTCTAGCTTCCAAAGATGAAGACTTTAGATCTCCATGCTAACTTCTAGATTTATGGTGTAAACTTTATTAATAACATCTCCTTTACTCCCAAAACATATACAAACAAACCCAAGATAAAAAATGAGGGTTGAGGAGAAAAGAACAAAACCCTAGGTTAAAAAATGGTTGATTACATGCTTACCTTTCGACTTCTAGGGACCCAAAATCTTCAAGGAACCCTTCATTCTTCTTATTTCCATCCTGAAAATCTCTGAATATCAAACTGTAGCCTCCGGAATCGCCTCAATCGGGTTAGGAATGAGAAAGTTATGGCAAAATGAAGAATAGCCCGAGAATCAGATTTTAAGCCTTGGAACCCGCTAATGACTTTGCCATGCCGAATCTGGTACATTCCAGGACTTTGCCGTTCGACTATGCCATTGGGCATTGTTGACGGGGCATTGTTGGCTCAACCTTACCGCCCGTTTTTCGACCGTTTTAAGCCCATTCCTCGATCGTCCTTCTGACCGTTCCTTGACCAATTTCCCGACAGTTCAACGACCGTTTTCCCGGCCGTTCACCAACCATTTTCCCCGGTCGTTCACCGGCGATTTGTAGAAAATTTGGGGTGTTACAAAATGAGGACAATAGAATCTTTACTTCAATATCTGGAAGAGCGGAACTTAAACAAACACGAAAATATAATTAGTTTTAACTAAAATAGTAGGTTGCATCAGTTAGTGTCATATATAGTGAGCAAATAGCACAAATTGGAAATTTACTAGATCTAAAGACCAAAGTCTAACAGGAGCCCAATAAAGGCAATATGATGTTATTTAGTTATTGTTATGCAGCCTGTCCTCATTTTTCAATATGCAAGACTCATTAGAAAATTTGAAATTATTTTTTCAAAAAGAATTAGAAATTATTTTTTCAAAAAGAATTAGAAATTCTTTATAGTTTAGAAACAATTTCATACATAGGACTTGGTAGTAGGCTCAATTGAGAATTTTCATTGAGGAATCGATGAATCTCACTAAACCCTAAATCAATATTCCATTTCTAGATTTCAAGAAATATAATTACAATTGAAATATAACCGATGATTATAGATTAGATAAAGATTTGACAACCAATGAAGTATTGAGATTTGGGAGTTGTTTGAATCCCTGAATCGAGTATCCGTAAATGTAGTGGCATCCATCGTCGTGGAGCAGGGCAATGGATTATGCCAATGGGATTTCCATCTTCGATTTCTTGAATGGGACGGTATGGAATGCCATGCCTTGAAAATTGGAAGTTTCGAACACTCGAACTTAGAAGAACAATATAAATTGGCTTGAGTTGTTGGAATGTTGGCCATTCACCGGTTCACGACCCATTCAAGGGTTGTTTGGTTCATGCTGAGGAATGAAATTGGGAATACAAATCAAAATAAAAGGGGATGAAAATGGGAATGAGTTTTTATTCCCCATGTTTAACCTAAAATAAAATTTTGGGCTTTTGGGGGAATGATTCAAAATATTATATGAAACCAAACGTTTGTTTTATTTTCATTTAATTGATTACTGGTTAATACATCTAACCAACCCCCGCCCTCACTAAATCAATGTCTATTACTAACAGGTCGGGCTTGTTGTTTATGGTTAAAGCCCAGTTGTCCGATTCCCAAAAAAATTAAACTCGAAACTAGTAATAGATGAAAACTTAATGCTTCTTTGAGCTTTGATGCCTTGTGAAATCACAGGGCTGCATGTGGTCGAGCATGTTTTTACGTCATGGTAGTTACTGTATGCCAAAAATAGAATCAAGTGATGGTGTACGTTTTGATATTGAGTCATGAATAATAATAAAAGATATTGTCCTATCCATTGTATTAATATTATGTTATATGGTTTATATAAACAATCAAAGAAGAAGACACAACTTTGGCTAGGTCAAGCGGCTCAATGCTATTCATTCATAATTATATTTTGAACTCTCGATAAATGTTTTAAATTTGTGATGCAAAGTTTTCTACCCAACGACATGGGCGGTTGCAACACTCGTGAAAAGCAAAACGAAATTGGAGACCAGTCTTGAGATTCTAGGTTGCCGACCTAGATCGCTTGTAGGGTTTTGGCTAATAAGAAACGATTGCTAGGCCAAATCTCATTGCCCCTTTTTATAAATTAGTTATCATTTCTAATATAGCAAGGAGTGAACTTGAAGCTATTTTTTGTTGATCTTGCATTCATTTGAGGTTGTATGTTATAAGTCCCATTTGATTTATAAATTGATCTCTCATTCCTTGTGGGCGTACACTATAACGCTAATAATGAAACCATATCAAATCTCAGTATCTCATTGCTACCATCACTACTAAACATAAGCCTTTTTCTGACGGATGGAAAAAATGATTTATGGCGGAACTTCTAGCGGATTGAATTTTTTCGGCGAATCCCGCAGGTGAAAATCTGCCACTGATGGATTATAAGAATAACTGTCCTATTTGAAATAGTGTTTTACAAAAACAAATGTCCTATAAAAAATAGGGTTATAGGACACTTTTCAAAAATAGGAGCCCTATAAATTAGCTAATAAGACACTTTGTGTTAAAAGTATCATAAAAGAACTTGTTAAGGCACTAAAAAGTGTTTTCTATAAACTTAATACACCGCTTCTAGATAGGACGTTTTATTTTTTTTGTCCTTTCATGTATTACTAGCTTCTCACTAGCTGTTTGTGTTGGAATGAAATTTTGTTGTTAAAAAAAACCTTATAAAGCAGTCAATTAAAACGTTTAGAAATTGGTGGTGTCCTATAAACCCAATTTTGTTGTATGTAGTGACACTTCTTAAAAGTGTGTTATGAAATAACTAATACGACTTTATTTTAAAAATGTTCTAAACAATTTATTGCGAAGCCCAATAAATATTCTATAAATGTAGTAACACTTTTAGATAGGAAATTCAATTTTTGTCCTATAAACTCCGTTTTTATAGTGTTCGACTGTTTTGTGGTGGACACTTATTTGTACAATTATGAGACTTGTGTTCTATTGATTTTACTATGTTGTAACATTATGAATGTTGCTAAAAGGGATACCGACCCGTACCCTTGTGAGTTATGATTTTCGAGGCTTGGAATTTAGCTTACAAAATCCTACAAGTTACGTACTTTAGGAACCATGTAAATTAGTTGAAATGCATGCCTATATCTACAATTAACAAAATCGTTCTATTCCCAACATGGAGGGACCTACATAGGTGGTTACGGTGACACGTGCCACCGTATTATTCTTCCATCGAAGGATCAAAAATTTTAATTTTGTGGAAGGTGCAACCGTATCACTTTGTTTTGTGTCACCACTTATATATTTTGAAACTACAATATAAACACAAGTGTTCCTTGTAAACAGGGACGAACACCGTGGAGGGACCTGATGAAGGGCACGTGGTGGCACGTGCCACCGTATTAGTTCTCCGGTGAAGGGGAAAAAATCCATTTTCGTGGAGCCACCGTATCGATTTATATAAAGTTAGTATATAAATTATCTAACGCAACGTTTTTCAAAAACTACCTTTAGCGCAGTGGTAGAGCGCTTCTATTAGGTATGTTCCGTGTTTGGTGACGGTCCAGTGTTTGAATCCCTCCAAGCTCCGGCTGCAGTTTTAACTTTTTCCAACAGTTTTTTTTTTTTTGCTTTATGGGTGTTCCGTGTCTTACCCAGGCCATGAACCCATTTTTTTTATTTAGCCCAATTTCCCCAGTCGGCCAGCCCAGTCTAGAATAGTCCATATCCCTAATTTAGATTTTTACTGTTTTAGTTTTTACCCTCATTCTTATTGAACGATTTCCAGCCAAAACTCGTAAAAATGACAGAATCGATCTCACTCAGACTCAGCACAGCAGCCACTCACAAAATCTAATGAATCAACTCGCTCCGCTCACCAAATCTAGTCCGATTTGAATGAATCAACTCAGTAGGTAACTCACTCTTCTTTCTGTTTTTTGATTTCGCAAACCTCAAATAGTCAAATGACTGAATGAATGTGTCAAATCTGAAATTCTTAATTCCCAATTTCTATTTGTGTGTCCAATTTTGTTCATTATCAATTTGTTCACTATCAATTTCTATTTGTCTGAATTCTCAATTTTTATTTTGTTATTATGAATTTATCAATTTTGTTCAATTTGTTGATTTGTTCATTATTAATTACTAGGGTTTAGGGTTTTCCGTTCAATTTTGTTGATTACTTGATTACTTGATTTGTTCATTATGTTAACAGTTAATTTGTTGATTACTTGATTTGTTCATTATGTTACTTGTTAACTGTTAACTTTTTTGATTTGTTCAATTTTGTTAACTGTTAAATGTTAATTAGTATTTAGTGTGTGTTTACAAATTAAGTTGGTAATTTGGTATTTGTTAACTGATTTACAGTTCTATATGGAAAAATATTTGAAAAGAAAAGCTCCATCAACCGGTATTGCATCCAACAATACAATTGATATTAACGATCTTCCTTGGGATCCTTCAGAGAGGCCCAAAATTATAACCTATAACCCAAATCAAAGAGACGAAGTTAGACGGAAATACTTTGTTAGGGTGCCTTGTCAACCACGGGGTCACGAGTTTCCAACCAAAGTTATAGGGGCTAAAGCAAGACGTTTTGTTGTTAATTGGTTTGATCATTTTCAGTGGTTGGAATATAGTGTTAAAGTAGATAGAGCGTATTGTTTGCCTTGTTACTTGTTTAGCGAGCACAGTGGGAATCACGGGACGGAGGCATTTGTGACAGATGGATTCAACAGTTGGAGTAAAAAAGAAAGACTTATGCTTCATGAGGGCGAGGTTAATAGTTTTCACCATAAAGCACTTAAAAATGTGAAGATTTGCTTAACCAAAACCAATCAATTGTTGCTGCCCTTCATAAACAAACAGAACGCATGAAGACCGAGTATCACATGCGGTTGATTGCTTCAAAATATGGCAACGACTTGCTTCAAAATATGTGAGATAAGCACCGACTTGGTTCAAAATATGGCAGCTTTGAATCCACGCAATTCTTTTTCTTAGTTTAACAAATCAAGCCTATTGAAGTTGAGTCAGATGTATCCACGTGATTTTGATGAGAAGGAAATGATCGGTCTTGAGTACGAACTTGACATTTACTATCATTCTGTTTATAACGATGTCAGATTTGCCAATTTAAACGGCATTGCCGACCTTGCTAGATTGATGGTGGCAACAAGAAAGCATCTTTCTCATCCTTTAGTCTACCGATTATTGAAGCTAACATTGGTTTTGCCCGTTGCAACTGCTACGGTTGAAAAATGTTTTCAGCGATGAAGCTTGTCAAGACAGATCTACGTAATCGAATTGCCGATGACTTTTTGAATGCCGCTCTCATTTGTGACATAGAAAAGGAATATCATGTTAAAGTTAAGAATGAAGATGTCGTCGATCGGTTCCAAAAGATGAAGACACGTCGAGGACAAATTTAGAAATTGGTTCTCAATCGTAAAAAAACATACTTTTTGTGTTCATTTTTGGGTATATATTGGCCGTTTTCAAAGGATGAAGACGGGTCGGGTAAAAATTTAGGAGTTGATTCTCGATCCTATTAAAAACATATTTTTTGTAATTATTTTTAGGTTTATATTATATTATATTATTATATGGTGCCACCGTCTGAAAACTTGTCTAGGTCCGTCCCTGCTTGTAAAGTTGGTTTAGAAGACTTTTATTCCACTGTACACCTGGGTCCGAGTCTTGCTATAGTCATTTTTGTAGTTTTTAACTTTTAATTTAATATTTATTATGTTTCTAAAAAAATGGCAATAATATGACTCAAATTTGAGACCTCTACTTTGAAAAGCAAATGACTAACCACCAAATCAATATTAATTTTATGAAAAATATCTCTAAATTTATTTTCTTATAGTCAAATGGTATCACAATTTAAAAAAATCTGGATCAGTCCGAGGTTCCAAACCATCCAAAAGGCTTTTGTACCTTTTCTCTTTATATGAACATATAAAAGAGAAAAAGTTTTTTGAAGTTTTTACAAAAATAAACTTTTCTTAGGTAAGTGAAAATATACTAAAAAGTGTCGGATGTTAAAAACATAGACAAAGACTTGGAATTAAAAGAAAACAGGGGTGGGTGGGTGGGTGGGAGTCAGGTACACCGGCGACCAAAAATGGGCCGGGGAAGGATAATGATCATTCTACATTTGTGTTTACTTTTCTACAACAATAAACATTTTTTCTTTGTAAGTGGAAATATACTGAAAAATGTCAAGGCTTAGCTTCATGCACTTGGTATTAAAAGAAAACAAGGGTGGGGTCGTGGGAAGGATAATGATCATTGTACCTTTTACCAATGTTCTTTTGATCACCACTATAAATGGCACTTATTGAAAAGGATAATGATCATTGGACATTTTTTTTTGAAACGATATCAAACTTGCAAATTGTTAAATTACTAAACTACTAATTTCAGATTAAAACCTTAAAGCCTTTGGACAATCATTTTCCTATCTACTTCACTCTCATCTGTCTAGTATTGCCCCCTCCTATCCCTCCGCTTTAGTCCGCTTTGCGTACCAAAAGCACCCTTAGATATTAGGCCGGCCCCTTGTGGACACATGGTTCTTAAGCCAACATGTACTGGATGTTGTGTACTTTGATATGCCTTTCACGACTCTTGGAAGCTAGTAGAGCTAGTTGCTGAGTGGAAACTCTTTCACACATAGTTGATCAAAGTTCACCATTGGAAGAACCTTCGTTACTAATTTAACTTGTGCTCCAAGTTCCTATCTTTCGTGTTTAATTACAAAATTTGGTGGAGGCACAAATTCTGCCTATTTTGTTTACCTAATTTCAGATCATAAATCTTCAGTAACCCGCTTGAATGTTTTTATGTAGGAAGGCTTGGCTTTTTGGTAGTGTGGTAATTTATCGATATTTTGTCAGCTCTAAATAAATAGGAAACCAACTTACAAAAATACGACAAGTAATATAAGTCGCACACCTCATTAACTCAATGGCTTAAATAAAATCTAGCAAATTTATAAACAAGTGGAAGTCCTTGTCATTTTATTCTAGTGGTAATGACGTTTATGGGTAAATTTGGAAGAAATACTATTTTCTCTTTTAAATGTGAGAGAGAACTGCAATTATGTTATATTAATGTAAAAACATTGAAAATAGTATAAGTCCAGAGAACCATAGATATCTCTGAAAGAAAGCGAGTTGATCTAGAGATAGTCCCATGAGCATACATACAGAGCACACTTAACCAGAAGATAACTCAACAAGCAAGAGCCTTTCAAGCCACATCTGTACCACCTCTGGATTCAACCCATTGCTCAAAAACTCAAGTGTGATGTCAGCATAGCCCGCCAGCTCATCATATAAGTGGTTATTACACTTTACACATAGAGCTCATTCATTGGACAATTCTTTGACTTTCCCAAGAATTAGGATATAAATAAGGGATCCGTTTGTTACGATTGTGTACCTTTCCAACTACTTTCCTGATCTAGCTTTTTGAGAGAATATTGTGTAACAACCTTGAGAGCATGTTGAGAGATTTCTACACACCATTGTGTGAGATTTCTACACACTACTAGTATCAGAGCAAATTGTACTTTCAAAGGTTGACATATTTGTTTTCAAAATTGCTTATGTAGATGGGCTGAAACACAATTTGCTTAAGATAATTCAATTTTGTTACAATGGTTTTTATGTCAAATTTAAGAAGAAGTATTACACACTTCTTACAAATACATGCCAGAACTACTAAGAGCAGACAAAAAAGGGAACTTGTACGTAATGAACTTTTCTTCCAAAGCAAGTACAGAGACCCCTCGTATTGTCTCCAAGAAGAATGAAGAAGCCTGATTATGGCACAATTAGTTCTCTCATCTAAAGTTTTATAATCTTGACAAAATGGCTAAGCTTAATCTTGTATCACGTATGTCATATCTGAAATTTGAGAAAGAACATCTTTGTTCTGCTTATGAGATGGATCATATCAAAAGAGTTTCACACAATACCAAAATTGACACTTCATTCTCCATAGCAATGCATATGATTCGTGTGGACCTCTGTGGTCCTATCTCTGTATATAGAGCTTATCTGGATATATGTATATCATGGTGCTACTTGATGAACTAATTTCAAGATATATACTTGGATAGAGTTGTAAGGAATAAATCTAAAGTCCAAGAGATATTGACAAGTGACAATGGTACAAAATTCAAAAATGTCAAAATTGATGAATACATTGTAAATGAAGGCAT
Source organism: Saussurea involucrata (assembly GCA_033807775.1). NCBI lineage: Eukaryota > Viridiplantae > Streptophyta > Magnoliopsida > Asterales > Asteraceae > Saussurea > Saussurea involucrata. The sequence goes on along the minus strand of CM066317.1, from coordinate 47,075,129 downwards.
TTCTCAAAACTTCTCTGCAGCCAGAATCCCACATAAGAATGATGTTGTCAAATAAGGAACAAAACCTTGGTTGAAACTGCAAGAGCCGTGCTAGCAGTCTTTAATCTTCCAATCTCATTCTAGACAGAAGCAATATTAATTGCCGGTTTTTACCCAAAATAGGTCAATAATTAACAAAAAAGTTTCACAAGAATCCTTATGAACTAATTGATAGGGTTAATTCTTTAACCCTATTTACATCACATTCTCATCCTTTTAGTGTCCTTTTTATATCCCATTGAGTGTTTTTTGATCTATTCTTGTACATAATTATTGTTTCTAGAGTGTGTATGATGTATGGAACATATATGAGATTTATGAGCTAAATTGATCAAAACATGCAACTTATGGATAATCCTATAGATTCATGCAAGAAGTTGCTGATTTCCTGTAGGAAGATGCTCGAAGTTGACTTTACTTTTGGGCATAAATATTTATAATGAATATAACAAAAATATATCGTTTCATGTAAATAACGGTTATAATGAAGAATAAAAACTATATTGAGATAAATGCCATATACGAAATTGTTGTTTTTTTGAAATACTTTTTTTGATTAAAATATCAGTAATTTTTAAGATTAATTTTCTTAAAATCTTTAAGAAGGTAATTTTTTTTAACTAAAATAAAATAAAATAAAAGGCCAAATATGGTGTGTGTATTAGCCAAAAATCGCCCAAAAGAACAACTTAAGGTTGATGTGGACTTTTAACAACTAAAGAAACGTATCTCAAGACCAAGCAACACAATCGCAAGGAAAAAGCAAACATGACAGAAGATTTGGTGACGCGGAAAACCCCAAAACGAGGAAAAAAACCGCGGTCGACTTGTGAGAGTCGACGGTGCACTATAGTCGCCAAACAGGGGCGAAAGTCCTTTTGTAACAGGTGTTTTGTGTACAACAGATTACAAATGAATGTAAAAATAGACTTAGTCTTGTGTAAATGACGTGTGTCGTGCGTTAATCGTGCGAGAAAGTATGCTGTCGTGCGGTTCGAACTACTGTCGTGCGAAGGTTGCCTTAGCGATATTCGTTCGAATGCTCTGTAGATTGTTGTGTTTTCGGTGTGTAATTGCTTTGAAAGTAGATAGAGCAGATGTAGTTCAGATGAGGTTCGATAGCTTTTGAGTGTTGAGTAGGCCTTTATGTAACACCCGTAATTTTCGGGTAAGTGTAATTTCAAATCGGTGTGGAAATCGATCTTTCAAGAGAAATAGAAGAAATAGGATTTTGGATTAAATTCTATATTTTATAGTCTTGTTGGATGGATAATTCAAACACGAATCCAACGGGCCTTTCTGGAGCGAAAACGGAGCTAAAACGTAGAAGTTACGGCCAAAACAGTGTTCGGTACCTTCTGGGCTAAAGTGACATGCGAGAGTGACACTGGCACTTTAGCTTGTCACTTTCGCAGAGGAAATATGGCCCTCGGTACATTTTGGGCGAAAGTGACATGCTAAATTGACACTGTCACTTTCGCATGTCACTCTCGTGGGCGGCTGCAGTGCTTAAAATCCGAATTTTCTTCATTTGGTCATATCTCTCTCATTTCTACTCCGTTTTTGACGATTCAAATTGCCATGGTTTCGTCTTTAAGAGATTTTTGAGGATAGAGTGTTAGTTTTGGGAAGATCCAAGGGTATTTTGTGGTAGAGTGGAAGAAAAGATCAAGAGTTCATCATCATCACCTCCATCTTCAAGAAAATTAGGGTTTCTAGGTTTTCATCAAGACCTAAGTGGTGAGTTCATCCTCCTAACTTATAAACTTTCATATGAGTTTAAAATGATCCATTAATGACTTCCTAGTGTTTATATTTTTTAAATTTTGGTTTGGATGATTTTGGAGAAGTTAGGTGAAATTGGAGTTTTGGTCAAAATGAAGATTTTGATATAAGATGTTTGGGGGAAATGATTCTAAGTGTTTGGGGATAAATATTTATGGTTGGAAATTGTGGATCTATGTTTTTGGAAGATTTGGAGTTTGAGGATTCGTGTTTATTCAAAGGAGCTTACGTTGGGGAAAATCTAGATTTAGCCTAAATCTATCAAAGTGAGTTCAAGTTGATTTGTGAAAACTTTGTACATGCCAAAAATGTATTTTTCCAAGTATTTGTGTGTTTTATTTATTTTATCAATTTTTGAGTTATTTGGTAAGTCTGACCCTTTTGAAGTGTTTAACTTTATAAAGTTTGTAAAACACCCATATTTGGGATTTTTGAATATTTTAATGTGTAGAAATCATGAATATGTCTTCAAATGATTTATTGCTCAAATAGAGTCATTCAATGGTTTTCTTTCATGTTGGTTAATTGATTTTATAAACCATTTGGGAAAAAGCACATTTTAGTGCCATGAGTCATTTTGAGGATTATAAAGGGTACGAGTCCATTTGGGGAAACCCTTTGTTTTTAACCCGTGTAGAGTTTTGGGTTAATGATGATTTTGTGATACATGTTTATATAAGCGATGTTTAAATTCATTTTGTATTATGAGGTGTAATACCCCGGGTAAGTCTGTTTGTTAAAATCTAATTTCGTTAAATTTATTTAACTCTATAATTGTTGTGTAGGGTAAATTTAGATGAATTTATAAGTTTAGGGGTATATTGTTTAGTAATGAAAAATGAAGGGGCTGAAGTAGTAAATATGGTCAATAATATCTGATTAGGTGTTTGGATATTTCATTATTCAGCAAAAATCAGTAGGTGAGTGTGTGTGATTTGAGAGAGAAAAAGGAAAAAGAAAGCAAGCTAGGTTAAGGCATCCTTTGGTGTAATTTGAAGTAATTTCAGGTATGTTTCCTTTACAATTTACGTGTATAATTGCTATTAGGAAGTATCTATCGGATTAGAATTATCACATCTGGTCTGGGATTGATTTCTGTCGATTTCTGGGTGAAATTGGGGTAAACCGACAGAGTTGTCCGGATAGAATGAATGTGTCCGGGTACTTTTGTTGATAGTGCCCGGATGATGTTTTAAAGGTGTCCGGACAAGTCAAATATCCGGGTAAGTCTTTTTTTTATAGTTTCCGGATGAGTTAAGATACCGGATGCTGTCCGGATTACTTTGGTGTTCGGATGACGTCCGGATTGTATAGGTTGTCCGGAAAAGTCATGCTGTCCGGAAAAGTAGTGTTGTCCGGATAACTTATGGTATCCGGATACTTTAGCTGTTTGATCATTTTTGAGATTTCAGATGCTTTTAACTATGGTTTTTGAATAAGGTTTTCTAATAAAATTCTAGGGGCGTTGCCTCCAGACCCCGCAAGGGCGTTGCCCCTTGACCCCATCCGCTAACCGGGTAGCGGAACCCCCGTGTTAAGTCGCCGTAGGGGAACAATTGAGGATAAGAGTTTGATAGGTTATTTGGGATTCTCAGCCTGCTAGAGAGTCTTATGTGTTCTATTTGGTAAAGAGTTATTGTATTTGAATTATTCCAGATACTGTGAATTTGAAGTGAAACACTGAATATGTTGAAAAGGCTTGGAAGCATTTTTGTTAAGCTAACAGGTGAGTTTTACTTCAAAATGTTTTTAAACTGGAATACATATATGCGTGGATTGGGATTGTGATAGATGGTGTGCTTATGTGTTTATGTATGTAAAATGATATATTGAGATATTGTATTTACATGAGTATTCTACTATACGAGAATACGTTGGACGGGCTTAGGACCGGTGTGTTGGCTGTAATATTCGTACAGTGTTGTTGGCTGTAATTGTCGTACAGTGAAGTTAATTTATTAGTTGGCTTGCAACCAACTAATATGGCCAAGAGAACGAGATGGGACAATAAGTGATGATTGAGTCATAACTGATAATTGTGTTTGTATTATATGAATGTTGGTGTGCAAAGGATTTTCAAAGAAACAGGGATTTTCTCACTTAGACCATTAGGTCTAACCCTCATTTTGTTTTAAATATGTATTCCAGGTCGAGGATCAAGTAAGAGCAAATAAGAAGGTTAAACCGAGAATAGCTTTTGGGAGGACTATGTAGTTGAAGACTATGATGTGTTTTGTAGTTACAATATCTTATTAGTAATGATGTAATTTACTATGTAAACGTTTGTAATGATGTACTGAATGTTTGTAAAAGACTAGGGGACCGTATTTGTTATATAATGTATCTCTTGTTCTTAACGACGTTATGCAATCTATGCTATTTGAACTATGTTTGGAAATCCGGGTCGTTACAGATGGTATCAGAGCCCTAGTTTAAGGGATTTAGGTATTAGTATCTGTACCTAGACTTAAACTGCATGTGTAGTAGGATGTCCCTATTATTGTAGAACCTTGGGGTGTTAAATATAAAAAGGTAGAAGGAACATCATGTAAGGTAATTTCATTTTACACCTGGCCAGTGTAATTGTGATCTTACAGGTACATGTTTGAACTGGAATACCTTGTTATATGGGGTATGTGCTTATGTGTATATTAACCTTGTCTGAATCAACAGAATGGCAAGTGGTACTAGACAAACGAATCGGGAAGGAGGAGGAAATCCGAATAGAACAAACCCAACAGCCAGAGGAAGGGGAAGAGGGGGAGAAAGAGGTGGAGGCAGAATTGGGGGTAGAACTGGGAGTGGAGCTCCGCCACGAGGTAATGAATTTGTTACTAGGGACGATTTAACAGCCGAAATGGGAAGACTGCAGGCCAGTATACAAGCCATGTTTGATCAAACTCGTCATAATGAAGCTGTTACACCAGATCCTGGTCAGGAAGACGAGATGCCTATTACACCTACAATAACACCAGTACTAAGAAAGTGTGACTATAAAATGTTCTTAAGTTGTAAGCCACCAACTTACTCAGGAGATCGGGATCCAGTGAAAGCTATGAAGTGGCTGAAGGAAATAGAAGCTATCTTCAAGACTAGTAAATGCGCTGAAAAGGATAGAGTACTCTATGGAGCTGCAATGTTGAAAGGCAATGCCCTATACTGGTGGGAAGCTCATATTTCCTCGGGAGGATCTGATATATATTCTACTTACTCTTGGGAAGAGTTCGTGATAGCTTTCAGGAAACAGTTTTGTCCCCAAGCAGCAGTTAAACAATTGGAAGGAGAGTTTATGAACTTGCAGCAAGGGAACTTATCAGTTCGGGACTATACCACTCGTTTTCTAGAAAAGTCTCGTTTCGCGGAATACTACGTTGCCACGGAGGCAATGAAGATTGAAAGGTTTGTCTTCGGATTGAATGCAGAAGTTAGAAGTTTGGTGATTTCTAAAGGGCCAGAAACTTTCTCCGCCGCAGTAGATGTCACGGAAACCGTGGAGCAAGATAGAGGGAGAAGTATTAGTGATAAAGGTGCAGGGAAAAGAAAGTGGGAAGGACCGCAGTATGATCCAAAGAAGTCCACGTTTCAGCGATTTGATAACCGTCCACCTTTCCGATCAGCGGAAAGACCTTTTCCGAAATGCAACCGTATCCACCAAGGAAATTGTCAAGTTGATTCTCGGGTTTGTTTTAGGTGTGGGAAGACCGAGCATGTTGTTAAAGACTGTCGAGTGACGCGGTTTTGTTTCTCATGTAATTCTCCGGATCACATTCAGTCTGATTGTCCGAGGGGAAGAATACAGCAAGGGGGTACATCAGGGAAACCAGCGGTTGTCAGACCGGTAGTACCAAGACTAGAGCCACCAAGAACAAGGGGTCGTGCATTCCAGATGACAGAGCAAGAAGCAGATGAGACTCCTGATGTGGTTACAGGTACATTCTTAATAAATTCTACACGTGCTAAAGTGTTATTTGATTCTGGTGCAAACCTATCTTTTGTGTCGCCTTCTTTTGCTGCGTATATGCATTTAAAGCCTAAAGTGTTAGATGATGCGTTAATGGTAGATACGGCTAATGATAATCAAGTACCGGTTAGTGAGGTATTTGATAGTTGTGTGATAAACATAGATGGGTGTGGAGTGCATATTAAGTTATTTACTATAGCCTTGATCGAGTTTGATGTAGTAGTGGGAATGGATTGGTTAGCCGAGAATCAGGCTAATATAGTTTGTGATAAGAAATTGATAAATGTTGTCTTACCTGAGAAGGGACCAGTAGTGATTTATGGTGACCGTAGAAATCATCAGTCTTGCCTTATCTCCTTGTTGAAAGCTCGTAAGTGTATCAATAAAGGCTACTCAAGTTACTTAGCTTATGTAATAGATGTTAAGCTAGAAAAGAATAAGCTGGGAGATATTCCGGTTGTTTGTGAATTTCCGGAAGTTTTTCCAGAAGATCTGACTAGCATTCTGCCCGTTAGACAAGTAGAGTTTGGTATAGATCTGATTCCTGGAGCCGCTCCTGTTGCCCGTGCACCGTATCGTTTGGCACCTCCAGAGATGAAAGAGATTATGACACAACTGCAGGATCTTTCAGATAAAGGCTTCATCAGGCCCAGTTCTTCGCCGTGGGGAGCAACGGTTCTGTTTGTGAAAAAGAAAGATGGTTCGATGAGAATGTGTATTGACTACCGGGAACTGAATAAGCGCACGATCAAGAACAAGTATCCGCTTCCCAGAATTGATGACCTCTTCGATCAATTAGTTGGAGCTTGTTATTTCTCCAAGACTGATCTAAGATCTGGTTATCATCAGCTGAAGGTTAAAGAAGAAGACGTTCTGAAAACTGCTTTTCGCACAAGGTATGGTCATTATGAATTCTTAGTGATGCCGTTTGGACTGACGAACGCTCCAGCTGCCTTTATGGATTTAATGAATCGGGTATGTAAGTCGTATCTCGATAAATTTGTTATTGTATTTATTGATGATATACTTATCTATTCCCGATCCAAGGAAGAGCACGCGCAACATCTTCGTTTGATTCTGGAGTTATTGAAGAAAGAAAAGTTGTATGCTAAATTTTCGAAATGTGAATTCTGGCTACGAGAAGTTCAGTTTCTGGGGCATTTAGTTTCCGAGAAATGCATTCAAGTGGATCCGATGAAAGTGGAAGCGATTGAAAAGTGGGAACCGCCGAGAACGCCAACCGAAGTACGTAGTTTTCTGGGTTTGGCCGGCTACTATCGAAAGTTTATAAAAGACTTCTCTCGTATCGCGACGCCTTTGACTAAGCTGACTCGAAAGAATCTAAAGTTTGAATGGAAAGCAGAACAGGATGAAGCATTCAGGGTATTGAAAGAGAAACTTTGCAGTGCGCCGATTTTGTCACTACCGGAAGGTTCCGAAGACTTTGTTGTTTATAGTGATGCTTCCAAACGGGGATTGGGATGTGTACTTATGCAGCGTGGAAAGGTTATTGCTTATGCTTCTCGTCAATTAAAAGATCATGAAAGACAGTATCCTACACACGACATGGAATTGGCAGCAGTTGTATTCGCGTTGAAGATTTGGAGACATTATCTTTACGGCTCTAAATGTCAAATTTATACCGATCATAAGAGTCTCCAACATCTTTTTGATCAGAAGGAATTAAATATGAGGCAAAGAAGATGGCTATAATTGGTGAATGATTATGACTGTGAAATCCTTTATCATCCGAGAAAGGCGAACGTGGTAGCTGATGCGCTGAGTCGTCAGGAAAGAAGTGGAATAATAAAAGCTATTGCACTACGAGCTGAGCTTCTACCTAACATTTTCGACGAACTGAAGAAGTGTCAAGTAGAAGCCTATCAGGAAGAATATTTGAAATTAGAACGGTTAGTGGGGTTATCAGCATTGCTAGTGAAAGATGATCGTGGGTTATTGTGTTTGGGGAACAGAATTTGGGTGCCTCGTTTGGGTGGTTTACGTGATCGTGTACTACAAGAAGCTCATCAATCTCGATTCTCTATTCATCCAGGTACGAATAAGATGTACAAAGACCTAAAACAATTCTATTGGTGGCCGGGAATAAAAAGAAGCATTGCTCAGTATGTGGAAGGTTGTACTACTTGTAAGAAGGTAAAGATTGAACATCAAAAGTCGTTTGGTCAGTTACAACGATTAGAAATACCAATGTGGAAATGGGATCAGATTACTACAGATTTCATCACAAAGCTACCAAGGACTCCGAAGGGATTTGATGCCATTTGGGTGATCGTTGACAGATTGACGAAGTCTGCTCACTTCCTACCAATAAAAGAAACTGATTCGTTGGAACGATTAGCCAAGTTGTACATCAATGAAATAGTAACTCGACATGGGGTTCCAATCTCGATTATTTCTGATCGCGACAGCCGTTTTACCTCAAGATTCTAGAGAAGTTTTCAAAAGGAAATGGGAACGCAGATAAAGTTAAGTACAACGTATCATCCTCAAACTGACGGTCAGAGTGAACGAACGATTCAGACTTTGGAAGAAATGTTACGGGCCTGCATTGTTGACTTTGGGGGATCATGGGATAAGCACTTGCCACTGATAGAATTTGCCTACAACAACAGTTATCATTCTAGCATTCAAGCGGCACCGTTTGAAGTTTTGTATGGTAGAAAATGTCGAACTCCTTTGTGTTGGAACGAAGTGGGAGAGAAACAACTAGCGGGGCCGGATATAGTTCAGTTAACCGCGGATAAGGTTACTCAGATTCGAGAAAGATTGAAAGTGGCTCAAGACAGACAGAAAAGCTACGCCGACCGACGCCGGAAACCGTTAGAGTTCCAAGTTGGAGATTTTGTAATGTTAAAAGTCTTACCTTGGAAAGGAGTTATTCGGTTTGGGAAGCAGGGTAAACTTAGTCCAAGGTATATCGGGTCGTTTGCAATTACAGAAAGGATTGGAGAAGTAGCTTACAGGTTGGATCTTCCGCCAGAGTTAAGCAGGATTCACAACGCGTTTCACGTATCGAATTTTCGAAAGTGTTTAGTTACGCCGGATCAGGCGGTTTCTCTACCAGATATACAAGTTGATGAAAAGATGAATTATGTAGAGGAACCTGAAGCAATTGTTGACCACAAAGTTAAAGAGTTGCGGAACAAGGTAATCAGACAAGTGAAAGTCTAGTGGAGACATCATAGAGGTCAGGATGCTACATGGGAATCAGAGTCGGAAATGAGAGCCAAATACCCTCATCTTTTTGCCTAATCGAATTCCGAGACGGAATTCTTTTAAGGGGGAGATGATGTAATACCCCGGGTAAGTCTGTTAGTTAAAATTTAATTTCGTTAAATTTATTTAACTCTATAATTGTTGTGTAGGGTAAATTTAGATGAATTTATAAGTTTAGGGGTATATTGTTTAGTAATGAAAAATGAAGGGGCTGAAGTAGTAAATATGGTCAATAATATCTGATTAGGTGTTTGGATATTTCATTATTCAGCAAAAATCAGTAGGTGAGTGTGTGTGATTTGAGAGAGAAAAAGAAAAAAGAAAGAAAGTTAGGTTAAGGCATCCTTTGGTGTAATTGGAAGTAATTTCAGGTATGTTTCCTTTACAATTTATGTGTATAATTGCTATTAGGAAGTATCTATCGGATTAGAATTATCACATCTGGTCTGGGATTGATTTATGTCGATTTCTGGGTGAAATTGGGGTAAACCGACAGAGTTGTCTGGATAGAATGAATGTGTCCGGGTATTTTTGTTGATAGTGCCCGGATGATGTTTTAAAGGTGTCCGGACAAGTCAAATATCCGGGTAAGTCTTTTTTATAGTTTTCGGATGAGTTAAGATACCGGATGCTGTCCGGATTACTTTGGTGTCCGGATGACGTCCGGATTGTATAGGTTGTCTGGAAAAGTCATGCTGTCCAGAAAAGTAGTGTTGTCCGGATAACTTATGGTATCCGGATACTTTAGCTGTTTGATCATTTTTGATATTTCAGATGCTTTTAACTATGGTTTTTGAATAAGGACTGAATAAGGTTTTCTAAAAAAATTCTAGGGGCGTTTCCCCCAGACCCCGCAAGGGCGTTGCCCCTTTACCCCATCCGCTAACCGGGTAGCGGGACCCCCGTGTTAAGTCGCCGTAGGGGAACAATTGACGATAAGAGTTTGATAGGTTATTTGGGATTCTCAGCCTGCTAGAGAGTCTTGTGTGTTCTATTTGGTAAAGAGTTATTGTATTTGAATTATTTCAGATACTGTGAATTTGAAGTGAAAGACTGAATCTGTTGAAAAGGCTTGGAAGCATTTTTGTTAAGCTAACAGGTGAGTTTTACTTCAAAATGTTTTTAAACTGGAATACATATATGCGTGGATTGGGATTTTGATAGATGGTGTGCTTATGTGTTTATGTATGTAAAATGATATATTGAGATATTGTATTTACATGAGTATTCTACTATACGAGAATACGTTGGCCGGGCTTAGGACCGGTGTGTTGGCTGTAATGTTCGTACAACGTTGTTGGCTGTAATTGTCGTACAGTGAAGTTAATTTATTAGTTGGCTTGCAACCAACTAATATGGCCAAGAGAATGAGATGGGACAATAAGTGATGATTGAGTCATAACTGATAATTGTGTTTATATTATGTGAATGTTGGTGTGCAAAGGATTTTCAAAGAAACAGGGATTTTCTCACTTAGACCATTAGGTCTAACCCTCATTTTGTTTTAAATATGTATTCCAGGTCGAGGATCAAGTAAGAGCAAATAAGAAGGTTAAACCGAGAATAGATTTTGGGAGGACTATGTATTTGAAGACTATGATGTGTTTTGTAGTTACAATATCTTATTAGTAATGATGTAATTTACTATGTAAACGTTTGTAATGATGTACTGAATGTTTGTAAAAGACTAGGGGGTCGTATTTGTTATATAATGTATCTCTTGTTCTTAACGACGTTATGCAATCTATGCTATTTGAACTATGTTTGGAAATCCGGGTTGTTACATGAGGACCGTTATTTATGGGTCTAATGGGTTTTGAGCATTTTGCTCGGTTTTGACTTTAAGGAAGTCTTGGGGACATTTTGTCCGGTTTTGATGGCTCAATGTGGAGTCTTATTTATGATTTACATTTATTGCAACACATTGCATATTATTTCACATTATTGATATTTACATGCTTGGGTGTTTTAGTCATTCCGGGTTGAGCATGTTTTGTAGACTGTGTTGCATTGGATCCATAGGCACGTAAGTCAGTCTTTATTTGATGGTCTATCTCTTTGTGCACAAAGAGTGGACTATTGGGGACGCATGGTTATATGTGTTAGGCCGTGGGGCCGTTAGCGAGTATGCAATAAGGGACATTGAAGTCCTTGAGGTGTAACTCGTCTAGACTGGATAGGCAATATGGTCCCATAAGTCCTTGAGGTGTAACTCGACGGGGTAGGCAATAAAGGCATGGGAAAGGTTTGAGGTTGTGATGTCTTTATGGCATGGGAACTAAGACCGGGACTTGAGGTGTAATCCAGTAACATCATAAGTGGCCTAACTTTATGTGCCCGTCACTTTCGATGGAATCATGTCTCCCCCGTCACCGAAAGGTGTTGTTTTTGGGTAGTTACTTTTATCCATATTTTCGGTGACGCTCTGTATTTATATGAAATGTCTTCATGGTTTATTGGCAGAGTTATATGCCTCATCCTATTTGGATGTTTTAAATATTGGAGTTTTGTCTACATTTATATTTCTTGGGATATTTAACGTCCAAGCACGTTTTGAGTGAGTTGGAGTTGGAATTCATTTTGGAAAACGCTTTATACATTTTGGGAACTTTTCTCATAAATTTTTTGTGCGTTTCAATAGGTAGGACGGCTTCGCAACCGTAGACCAGTGAAAACGGTGTTTGCCCTGTCGATGTTCGGGCTTCGTACGATTGGCCCATAGGACCGATGGGAGTTCTTCAACCCACTTCCCTTTTGTGGCCTTAAGTATTTTCTTGATTGAACTGATGATGACTTTATTGCTTGATTCTGTAAGACCGTTAAACTGGGGATAACGTGGGGTTGAGGTCGTAAGTTTGATGTTACGATCGTCACAAAATCGTAGTGTACGATCGCTTATGAATTGCGACCCATTATCACACACGATTTCGGAAGGGATTCCGAACCTGCATAGGATGTTAGTCTGGATAAAAGAAATAACTTCTTTGTCCCGAATCTGGGAGTAAGCGGCTGCTTCGATCCATCTAGAAAAATAATCTGTAAGGACAAACAGAAAAACCTTCTGGCCTGGGGCAGGAGGTAATTTGCCAACGATGTCCATTCCCCACCTCATGAAAGGCCATGGAATTAAGGACGTATGTAAAGGTTCGGAGGGTTGGTGGATCATACCTGAATGTCGTTGACATGCATCACAGCCTTGGACGTACCTGGCGACATCTTGCCTTAATGTTGGCCAGTAATATCCTTGTCGTGAGATGCGATTTGCAAGACTGCGACCACCTGAGTGGTTGCCACATTCGCCATCGTGCATCTCCTTTAAGATATTTTGTACCTGTTCGGAATTATCGATGCATCTTAAATTTAGACCCTTCGACGAGCGTCGATAGAGTCTGTTGTTCCCGAAGGCCTATACAAGTTTGTAGAAGGGGGGGGGGGGGGGGGTTGAATACAAACACACAGATTTTACTTTTCTAAATTGTTTATTGATAAATCATTAACAATTTACAGCTTGTTGCAAATCTGAGTCTTCGCTGATCCGCATCAGTTCATTAGGAGACTTGTCGCTGGTTCTTGAGCTTTATCTTCGACTTCAGCGTAGAACATTTGTTGACGTGAAACTTGTCTTCAGGAATCCTAAGTAAACAACTAACTTATCAGCGATCATCATAAGGACTGAACAGACTCAGCGTTAATGATGAACAGTGTTCGCTGAATGTTTAATCTGAAGAGCGAGAGTTCCTATCAGCGGTACTGTAAGATCTTAGTACTTATCAGCGATAGTGAAACTCTGATACATATTGTTTACTTACAATTTTCACTAAGTATATAAGAGAGGGTCATTATCAAATCACTGAGGGTTTGGATCAACAATCTCCACCTATTTGATTATGACATAGCAACAAAGAAAATTGCTATTTAATGAAAACATAAGGATAAAAAGAACTCATAAAATATTTGTCTCTTTTACTGTTTTCTGGGATCTTTTCAGTACTGATGGAGTAAAGTACATTCGCTGAAATCTTTCTTTAAAAACTTTGAATCAGGTTACAAAGAGAAATGGAAAGATTACAAGTACGAGCGAAATAAATTACAGGTACAGAAGAATAACTGATACAATAGAGAAATAGGCGATCACATCAGTTTGTAAAGGGTTCTTCCTTAATGAGAAGTTCATCAAGGGTCATTGATGTGGTGGGAATCATCCAGTCAGGGACGGTTACACCTTGTTTTCTTTTGATCAGCGCTTCTTAAAAAATCAAGGGTTTCAGATGTCGTGCCTGAGGGTCATTCCTGAAGTCACACCAGTAGATGAGATCTCTCAGCTGTTCGATGGGAGTGATGTGAAGTTCAGAGATGCGTTGAAAATGCTTTCCACCATCGTAGTCATGGAAAAATATCCCGTAGGGTTCGCTTATGACTTTGCCAGGGATGAAAGTCTCACCAGGAGGAAGAGATGTGTCAAGCATGGAAAGATCAGGATCAAGACCAAGTATTTCAGCACGTGAAAAACCAATACCTGTTTCATTTCGTATGACAGGGCCATCAATTGAAGATATAGATTTCTTCTTCTTCGCTGAGGCCTTTCTTTTCTGACTTTCGAGAGGAGGAGGAGGAGGAATATCCACACAGGAGTAGACTAAGTCGATTTGTTTGTTGATCAGCTTTTCAACATGTTCCTTGTACTTCGACTTGGACTTCTGGATGGCTAACCTGATCTCCAACCATTCAGAGAGACCGTACTTCGTTATGGCTTCAGCATAGAATTTTTCGTACTTCTTATCTTCTCTGAATATCTCGATTTCAGCGATTGAAACAAGGGTTGTTCTTCCAGAGATGAATACCTTGTTGATTTTGGCAGGAGAGTCTCTGTAGTTGACCTTTTCTTTGCACCAGGCTAAAGTGGACTGAGACACAGTTCTCTTTTCTTCAGTTATCTTCTTGGCATTTTCCCAGAGCTGACGTTGAACATCAATTGGAACTCTTTTCAGCTTGGGGTCTTTTATTGATCGTTTAGAAAGCTGGATGGCGTATTCTCTGTCTTTTTCTTCAGCTTCCTTTCTTTCAGCGATTAGGCGTTCATCTCTGAGGTGTTCCTTGTATTCCTTTTTGGAAATTCTGAACTTTGGAGGAACTGAAGGAAGTTGATCACGCCTCAGAATGATTCGATGATCCTCGAATTGCTTTATTATCTCCTCTCTTCTTTTCTGATCCTCTTCACTTAGCTTTTGAGGAGCTAAGGAAGGTCTGCCTATGTGCGAGAGTAGCTGTTCTTCTGGTTCATCAGTCTCAGAGATTAAATCTAAGACTGGGATTATTTCTTCAGCAGCAGCTGGTATAGTTGTGGAGCCTTCAGCGATATCCTCAAAGAGGGGAGAGGACTAGCTGAAACACAACGATCTTACAAGTAAGAACTTGGGTAGAATCAGATAGAGAGAATTGGTTCAAGTGTATAGGCTTGGGTAGAAGAACTGATAGTGTATGATAGAGGAGGGATGGAGTGAGAGATGTTTAGTGTACCTGACAAACCGGCTTTTCAAGCAAGATCGTCAGATTGTCATCTTCAGCGACGCTTTTGCCTTTGCCTTTCTCAGCTCCAGAGACTGAGGGCTTTGTCTTTGTCCGTTCCCCTGAAGGTTCATTTATCGAGATTCCCTTAAGAGATTTGATCTTCGGAGTAGGTTTGACGATAAAGAAGTCATCGTCATCTTCGTCATCATCATCATCATTCTTTGGAGAAGAAGATGGTTCATCATCAGGGATGTCGACGGCTTCATCATCTTCTACTTCAGATTCAGTCTTCTCAGCTTCTTCTTCGAGTTGCTCCCCCTCAGATACAGAGGCGAGCTTCTCGGTTTCCTCAGGGTTTTCATCTCCCTGAGGTCCAGCGGTGGTCTCTTCAGCATTTGTCTTCTCTCCCCTGATAGATTCATCATGGGAAAGGTCTTCAGCGCTCTTTGAGAGGTCTTTAGCGCTCTTCTCCCCCTCTTTTTCATGATGACTGGGGGAGGAACGGGTAGACTCAGCGGCGTTGGTAGGTTCTCTGTCTTCTTGGCCAGAGAGACCTATACAAGCTTCAATCTTTGCTATTCTGTCTTCAAGGCCAGAAATAGCAGGATTGATTTTCTTCAGCTCAGTGCGATCGTCCGCTGTGAAGTTGTCAGATGCAGGGACAGGGGCAGGGGCAGGAGCAGGAGTATTCGCTTTGTTCAGCAGCTGCTCGATCATCGTTTTCATCGAACCAATATCGGTCTTTACAGAGCCTAAGTCAGTCTTCACAGTAGACATATCCCCTCTAGATGTCCAACCGATGTCTTCAGCGTTGTGACCTCGCTGGACATGGATGAAACTGAACTTTTGAGAGAGGTGTAGTCTATGTAGATGTCAGCGAGCACCTTTGCGAAGTCGCTGAGAGTTTTATCAACCAACTTCAAGTCGTCTGTGGAAGCCTTCTTCTCCACCACCGTTGTCAACTTTGTAAGATTCTCTCCAGCGTTTGTTACAGTTGTAGAGTTATTTGAAAGAGTAGTGGTGAAACCTGTCAGCTTTGTCTCCATGGACTTCAGAGAGGCGTTGATATCTCCCAAATTAGGACCTGTAACATATAAAAACTTGTGAACAGAGGAAAGCTCAGAAGTTTGGGGTTTAGTGACACTGTTTAGGGTTGTTGATTACCTGCAGGAGGATTGGTGAATTCATCGAAATCACGATGTCCTGAGTAAAGTTCCATATCGTCAGCTAAAGTGCGGTGACGTATGGTCATCTCTGCAAGTCCTGTGCCCATCACTGGAGGAATGATAGGTACTTCAGTGATAACTGGAGTAGAGTCCAAATGAGTGGAGGGAGGAGCGAAGGATAAGAATGGAGGAGTTATGAGTTCAGCGTTGGATTCGCTGAAAATCACTTCATCAGTCTTTTGAGAGACTGAAGGAGGTTGGGTAGGTTCCAAGTTAGTAACCTCAGCATTTAGAGACGCTGAAGTTGGGATGGAAGGGATGGCTTGTTCAGGTGTGGCAGAGCATACCACTGAACGTTCCTTCAGCTCTGCAGAAAGAGCTGAGGAGTGTTCAGCATGAAATTGCTGGGGTTGCTCCTTGGTTTTCTTGATTCTTTTAGAACCAAGTGGGGTAGTAGAATGTTTCCTTTTAAGAGGAATAGAGGTAGCAGCTGGGGTATCAGCGGTGGGTTTGTCCGCTGAAGGAGCTGCAGAAGTAGAAGAAGGAGTAGGATTAAGAAGAGTTAAGAGAGTAGAAAGACGTACCTCATTCACCATTGGTTTGAAGTCGAGTATTTTTGGGCCGACCTGAGAGAGTTTCAGGTCACCTTCAGTTGGGTAGCTCTCCTTCAGGCCATATTGGAAGATGGCGCTGATGAATCGGGGGTAAGGAACCCATGGAGGTCTGTCAGCGACGGTGTCCACTCTTAGAACTAGGTCATCATAGATAATCGATGCCCAGTCTATGTTAAGACCTTTCAGCAGTGCATATCCCATTGCTTGCTGAGGTTTAGCGGCTTGGTCAGAGGAGCCACTCTTTTTAGTCATGCAGCTTATCAGATGAGCGAAGATGAAATTCATCTCGCTGGGCATTTTCGATTTCTTCATAATCGTCAGCTTCTTCTCGGGCTTCATGTCTCTGCCGATTTCCCATACATAGCCCATTGCATCGAAAAATGCAATGATGGCTTCCCTGTCTGAGTTTTTCTTGGGGTCAGGGAGGGGAACAAAAGGTTTTTCCTTGGTAGCGATGGGATGGCTGAGAGCTTTGCGAATAATGGCAGGTGTGATCTTCATGGTGCCATATTCGATGTCGCAGAGGATGCAATCGATTGTTTTGGAGGGGTCTTTGGCTGAAGGTAGTTGAGAGTGTCTGGCTGAGTACCAGAATTGTGAGAGCAAAAGCTGATGAGCAGGAGGTGTTATGGTCAGGGCTGTGGAGATGCAGCAATTCTTCAGGAAATTCACAGCATCATCTAGATGTGTGACTTGCTTTCGAGGAGGAAACTCGAAAAGCGCGTAGAGGTTGTTCACCTTAGTCCAATCCAGTTTGTCAAGGGCAAAATTGACTTGAGGAGCCTTGAGGATGTCCACTTCCTCAGTATCAGCGGTGATGTTCTCAGCGGTGATGTTCTCAGCGGTAGCAGGAATGTCAGACGAAGCCATTTCTCTGTATTATCAGTTCAACCAAAGATGTTAACAAATAAGAATTATCTTAAAGTGGAAAGATTTTCCATTAAGATGGTTCAAATTTTATCCATTTCATTCAGACACAAAAGTCTTAATGAAGATTAGGGTTTTTCTTGATTTTAAAAACCGAAATGTAAAACCCAAAAAAAATCTTGTTTTCCAGTTTTCTTTGAAGATTGGGATTCTGGAAAAACGAATGTGTGAAGAACAAGTTTAAGATTTTCGCATTTAAACTTGAAGAACAACCATGAAATGGTTGTGTTCATAAAATCATGAAAGAAAATGATTTCATTTTAAGAAGTTCTTTTGTTTGATCTTGTTGAAACAAAGAGTAGATCAGAAACAAGTTATTTGCATTCGGTAAATAATAAGAACATATTAACCTTGATGTTTGATGAAGAGGATGATGAACAGTTATTGAAGTTTTGAAAGCACAAATGCAACAGTGAATTTTTTTCTTGCGGAGGAAGATTGATCGCGTAAAAGAAAAATATAAACAAAGAATTTGTTTATATAGAGATTTTTAGAAAGAGAAAATCTTGAGCGGGAAAAGATTTTCATCATGACACGGACACGTGTTTGCATTTGATTGGCGAGTAAACGAAACGTGCAAACGTGTGTCAGAAAGAAAAACGTGTCGGGGTTTATCCGTTGCAATGACGTCACAACTGTCCTTTCATATTCTTGGTTGTCTCTGAGGTTTTGAAAAACTCAGGGATACTTTTGAAAACATGAAGCACTGAATAGAAATTTCAGTGAAGGTTTTAAAAATTTTCAAAATATCGCTGTTAAGGAAGAGATATTCAGCGATGCATTTTGTTTTGAAATCTTGCATTTTCATGCGATTGTCAGAGAGAGAAAAACATACCTTGTTATCAGCTTTAACCAAGTTTTATTCAGAGAGAAGATGATTGAATAGGTTATACTAGTTGATTTTATCCTATCGCTGGTTAATGTGAACCACTGAAGATTTTATACTTCAAAGTTCAGCATTCCAAGCTCGCTGATGAGAAAGTTGAATCTTGCCTCATCAAGAGGTTTGGTAAATAAATCAGCTAACTGATAATCAGTTGGGATAAAATGAAGTTCTATATCACCATTCATCACATGATCTCTGATAAAATGATATCTGATTTCTATATGTTTGGTCTTTGAATGTAGTACTGGATTGTTTGCTAGAGCGATGGCACTTGTGCTGTCGCAATAGATTGGAATTTTGGAGAGCTGAAGATCATAGTCTAGTAGCTGATTTCTCATCCCCAAGACTTGAGAACAACAACTTCCAGCAGCTACATATTCAGCTTCAGCTGTGGAAGTGGATACTGAGTTTTGCTTTTTACTTGTCCAACTTACCAGCTTTCCACCCAGGAGCTGACATCCTCCTGTGGTGCTTTTCCTATCCATTTTGCAACCTGCAAAATCACTATCTGAATATGCGGTTAGATCGAATCCTGAGTCTTTGGGATACCAAAGACCTAGATTCGCTGTACCCTTAAGATATCGAAAGATTCTCTTTACAGCTTTCATATGAGATATCTTAGGTTCAGCTTGATATCGTGCACACAAGCATGTTGCAAACATAATATCGGGTCGGCTAGCTGTAAGATACAATAGTGAGCCGATCATCCCACGGTACAACATGGCATTGACAGGAACACCCTTTGTGTCCTTATCAAGTGTCAGCGGTGGTGCCATAGGGGTTTTCATAGCTGAACTTTCAGTTAAGTCGAATTTCTTCAGCATATCTTTAACATATTTTCCCTGATTAATAAAAGTTCCCTTTTCAGTTTGCTTAATCTGAAGACCAAGGAAATATGTTAGTTCACCCATCATGCTCATTTTATACTCATCTTTCATTCTATCAGCGAAACGAGTACAAAGCTCAGGGTTAGTAGAACCAAATATAATGGCATCAACATATATTTGAACTAGAATGATATGACCTTTCACTTTTCTAAAAAATAGAGTTTTGTCGATTTTACCTCGCTCAAATTTTTGGATATGGAGATAAGTAGAAAGAGTGTCATACCATGCACGTGGAGCTTGCTTTAAGCCATAAAGTGCCTTATCCAGTTTATAAACATAACCTGGATGCTTAGGATCTGAGAATCCTGGAGGTTGTTCCACATAGACTTCTTCATTTAGCTTTCCATTTAGAAATGCTGACTTAACATCCATCTGATGTACTTTGAATTTTTTGTGTACAGCACATGCTAAGAATAGACGAATAGATTCAAGTCTTGCTACTGGAGCAAATGTTTCGTCATAATCTATACCTTCCTCTTGTCTGTATCCCTGAGCAACAAGTCGAGCTTTGTTGCGGGTTACAGTTCCATGTTCGTCCAACTTGTTTCGATAGACCCATTTAGTGCCTATCACTGTTTTATCAGTTGGTCTCTGAACAAGTTTCCAAACTTTGTTTCTTTCGAATTCAGTCAGCTCTTCTTGCATGGCGCTGACCCAGTTTGGATCTTTGAGGGCATCATCTACTTTCTTTGGTTCAGTTAGTGAAATAAAATTTACAAATAAACAAATATTACCTGCACTTCGTCGAGTCTGAATCCCAGCGTTTGGATCACCAAGAATTTGATCAATTGGGTGATTTATTGTCCATCGCTGAGCCGGAGCGTGAGACGCTGACTCAACTTGAACTGGAGGAGCTGAAGATGAGGCTTCAGCGACGTCGGGAGTATCAGCCAAGAGAGGAATGGATGCAGTTGTCATTATATTCACTGATTGCTGAGAAGTAGATGGAATGTCTGAGACATTTGGTTCAGCGTTAGGTATAATGTTTATTGGAACAGCTGAGACCCAAGAAGTTTCAGCTTCACTATTCTGCATATTTGGAATGATAGTGGGACTATCATCTTCTACTGGATGAGCATGAGGAGTGGGAATATCTTCTGAATCACCAAGATGAGAAAACATCCATTGATTCAGTTCTTCTGTATCAGCGTTCGGTTTAGAGTTCGCTGAACGGGATTCGTCAAACGTGACGTGAATAGTTTCTTCTACAGTTTGTCTTCTTCGATTGAAGACTCTGAAGGCTTTGGAAACTGAAGAGTATCCAAGAAAGATTCCATCATCAGCCTTAGGATCAAACTTTCCAAGGGCATCTCTATTGTTCAGTATGAAACACTGACATCCAAAGATGTGAAGAAAGCTGATTGAGGGCTTTCTCCCATGAAAAAGTTCATAGGCTGTTTTATTGAATCTTTTGACTATCAGCGACCTGTTTTGCGTAAAACAAGCAGTGTTGACAGCTTCTGCCCAAAACTGAGTAGGCAGGTGAGAATCGCTGAGCATTGAACGTGCAGCTTCAATAATTGTTCTATTTCTTCTTTCAGCGACTCCATTTTGTTGCGGTGTTCTCACTGAAGAAAAGTTGTGAGAAATACCCTTACTCTCAAAGAAGGAATCAAGAGAACTGTTTTTGAATTCAGTTCCATGATCACTCCTTATTGAGCGAACGGTCAAATTATTCAGGGTTTCCATCTTCCGAACAAAAGTGATGAGTTCTTCAGGGGTGTCACTCTTGGAACGAAGAAACATAACCCATGTATAACGAGAGAATTCATCAACTATGACAAGCGTATATTTCTTTCCAGCGATGGATTGTTTGTTAACAGGGCCAAAAAAATCCATATGGAGTAGTTGTAGAGGAGATGACACTGAAGAAACTTTCTTTGATTTAAAGCTTGCTTTGGTCTGCTTCCCTTTTTCACACGCTGAACATAAGGACTCTTTGGCGTATGAATGCTGAGGTAGACCAGTGACTAACTCTTTTGAAGAAAGAGTATTCAGTGTCTTCAAATTTAGATGAGATAGCCTCTTATGCCATAGCCAGTTGACATCAGATGAGGCCTTTGAGGAGAAACAGGAGTTCTTAGTGGTTGTTGAGTCCATGTTAATTACATAAACATTTTCCAAACGATAACCGCTGAGAGCTATCTTTTCCTTTTTGTCAGCGACAAAGCAGGATTCCTTAGTGAAAATCACTTTGTTATCCATATCGCAAAGCTGACTGATGCTTAGAAGATTATGCTTCAGCCCTTCAACATATGAGACTCTTCTGAAGGAGGTTGTACCATTTGACAGTACACCATACCCTCGGGTATGTCCTTTTCCATTTCCATCGAAAGTCACAGAGGGACCCTTCTCTTCCTTGTATTCAGCGAGCAGGTTTTTCTTTCCAGTCATGTGTCTAGAGCATCCGCTATCGAGATACCAGATACCCTTCTTAACCTGTAATACAAAGGAAGATTAGTTTTTCTTAGGTACCTACTTAACCATGTATACACGTTTGTCAGTAGAAGTAGTTGGAATGGAAGGTTCAGCAGTCTTCGCAGCATTTGAAGATTCAGCTTTGTCTTTCTTCACTTTGGTTAATTTCTTAACCTCAGTGGTAGAATTCACCTTGACCTGATTTGCACCAGGGTTGGTCTTCTTTGCCTTGGGGGCAATCTTCACCTTAGCTATCTTTTCAGCTTTGGTGGCTGTGGGGCACTTACTAGCAATATGATCAGTGAGTCCACAGTGATAACATTTCCTATAGCTAAAAGTAGTTCTAGGACCATTTGTATGCTGAGCTTTTAATTTAGAATTAGAAGTACCAGCACCAAGTAAGCTATTTGCTTTAGAAATGGGATGAACATTTAGTTCTTCAGATTTCTTAACAAGGACATCCACTCTGAGTCTAGGAGTAGATCGCTGAATAGATCCAGAGATCAGCTTCCTTGATCCAGAGGGATGGGTCACTGAAGTTTTAGAAGCATTCGGCTTTGGTACAAAAGTACCCTTCTGAGGATTTTGGTAAATAACAATTCCTTTACCTTTGTCTTTAGAGACAGAGGTAGATTTTGAATAAACCATTTTCTCCTTGCCTTTTGAGGAGGTAGGAGTTTCCTTAGGGATTGGTGTAATGGACGAGGAGCACTGAGAAGATGAAATATCAGCGACTGAGGATACAAACGTTCCAAATTTAAGCATTGAACGCTCAGTGGTTGGTTTTGAAGTTTCATATTTGTAACCTAAACCACGTTTATCACTCAGTGGAATTTGAGACTTTATTATCTCAGTGATCTTTGTTGAAGAATTACACCATCCTTCAACAGTAGCTTTTTCAGCTTTTAATGCAGCGATAGCTTCTGCTCGTTCGATTTTGACTAGCTGATTTAAATATACTTGATCTTTAAAATCTTCTTCAATTTTAGAAAGCTTTTCTATTTGAAGGTGGCAGTTTTTAAGCTTTTCAGCGAGATCAAGGTTTTGGTTTTCAACCACAGTTTTGCCGTTCATGGCTTCGTATAAACTTCTAGTCAAGAGATCGATCTTACGGAGACTATCAGCTTCATCAATATTTGCAATATTGGTAAAGAAGGAAGGTGATACCTGAATAGCAGAGGTTGAAGTGGAGGGAATGTCTGAACTTTCTTCCTCTTCTTCAATCTTGGCCATAAGACATAGATTTGCTTCATCATCTTCAGGCCTTTGCCTTTCTTCTTAAAGCTTTTCAGCTTGGCATATTTTTCTTTCAGCTTTGAGTATTTGTCATCTTTATTCCTTGGAACAAAGGATTTCTTTGTAAAAGCTGAGGGTTTAGAAACTTTCTTAGACCTGCACTCGTTACCAAAATGTCCCATCTTTTCGCAGTTAAAACAAGTAGCAGTAGCCTTATCAACAAAAACTGATGATTTAGGCTTGTCAGTTATGGAAAGAGGTTTTTTCTTTCTAAACAATTTCTTCTTGGCAAATCTCCTGAACTTTTTAGTTAGGAGAGCCAAAGATTCATCATCATCTGAGGAGTCAGAATCCGATGACCTTTCAGAGTTACTTTCTAACTCAGTGATAGTGACCGAGGGTCGCTGAGTAGAAGGTTCCTCTGAGATTAAAGCAACAAGGGTGCTTTTGGAATCTTTTACAAGATTCTTCTTAAGATGGCTTGATTGCTCATGATTCAGCAACGTGCCATATAAGGTAGCAAGGGTCATTGATTTTAGATCCTTTGACAGCTTGAGACACATAGAATAATTGTCCCAGCTTTCAGGTAAACATTCTAGAAACTTTGTCAGCACTTCAAAGTTAGAATATTCCTTACCAACAGTTTTCAGATCTATAATTAAACAATTAAAACGTTGGTGAACTTCAGAGAGAGTTTCATTCTTACCAGAAATGAAGCTTTCGTATTGTCTTACCAGGTTGATCTTTCTTGAGTCCTGGACTTTAGATGTTCCTTCATACTGAACACATATTGTGTCCCACATGGCTTTTAAGGATTTCAAGTTCATGACGGAATGATAGACTTCGTCAGGAAGGGCCATGGATAGTATGGAACTGGCTTTTGTATCTATAGCAACTTTCTTCTTATCTTCATCGGTCCACATGTGTATTTCCTTAGGAATCAGCCTTTCTGGAATAGCAGGTCTATTTGCAGTGGCTGGAACTGAAGGATCAATTGTTACAAGGATGTATGGGTCGTTTTCAAGATAGTAAGGCATAGTAGGGTCTACACCTTCTAAGAAGAGTGTCATCCTATTTTTCCACAAGTTGAAGTTATCTTTGCAAAATCTAGGGGGTTTTGCAAGAGAACCATTGTCTATATAATTTGTGTTTGTGTTGGTGGCCATTTTCAGATAATAGCAAGGAAGAGAAATATCTTAGATTAGATCTTGTTTATGAGATTAAACAAATCCGCTCTGATACCACTTGTTGGTCCCGAAGGCCTATACAAGTTTGTAGAAGGGGGGGGGGGGGGTGAATACAAACACACAGATTTTACTTTTCTAAATTGTTTATTGATAAATCATTAACAATTTACAGCTTGTTGCGGAAACAAGATTAAGGATAAACCTAAATCTAAACAAGTTGGAACACTAAGGTTTCTTGCACTAAGAGAGATAAGGAAATTACTAATAATAACCTATCTTGAGATAAGAGATTGAACTTGTCCAGAGTTAGCAAGTTACTTCAAAAGAAGTGAGTTCATCTCTTTATATACTGCATGCATTTAATGCAAGTCAGTATATACTTTACACGTGTCATCAGCTGGTTGGTTGCATGTCATTGACCTTTGTTGACAACCTTAGTAGCTGTATGGATGAACAGTGTAGTATCAGAGTGGTTGTACGATTTCAGACAGTCAGAGGTTTTTTCTGACATTTCGTACGGAGTCGTGCAAGGGGGGTTAAGACAAAAGTACTTTGTACGGAGGACTTCATGATCAGCTTTTCGTTGATTCAGCGATTATCATTTTCTATTCAGCGAATGATAAAGTTCAGCGATAGCTGAAGTCTTGTACTTGATACTTCACGTTGAGTGGACAAATCTGAGTCTTCGCTGATCCGCATCAGTTCATTAGGAGACTTGTCGCTGGTTCTTGAGCTTTATCTTCGACTTCAGCGTAGAACCTTTGTTGACGTGAAACTTGTCTTCAGGGATCATAAGTAAACAACTAACTTATCAGCGATCATCATAATGACTGAACAGACTCAGCGTTAATGATGAACAGTGTTCGCTGAATGTTTAATCTAAAGAGCGAGAGTTCCTATCAGCGGTACTGTAAGATCTTAGTACTTATCAGCGATAGTGAAACTCTGATAAATATTGTTTACTTACAATTTTCACTAAGTATATAAGAGAGGGTCATTATCAAATCACTGAGGGTTTAGATCAACAGAGTCTGTCACCAATGATTATGTATTTCGATGCTTTGAATCGAATCTTGCGAGCTTCCATTCGATCTTCACGTAGTTGGTCGTGCATAAGGTAATTTTTGACATCAGTCGACCAACTGATTTCCGTGCTAAGAGCACATATTTCTTTAGAGTCCTCAATAGACGAGGTCGATAAATGTATCATAGAAATAGCGTCGAATGAAGGCTTATTAAGCGTTGAGCCGTGATTAGCAAGTGCATCGGCCTGAGAATTTTGATCTCGGGGAATTTGCTCGATTGAGAATGGATCAAACATCTTGGATTTATCCTTGGCTATCTCGAGGTAAGCCATCATTTTGGAATCTTTGGCTGAAAATTCCCCGTTCATTTGGTTTACGACCAGCAGGAAATCGCTTCTGACGTGGAGCCCAACTGCCCCCAAGTTGTGAGCCATATTCATGCCCACGATTAGAGCTTCGTACTCTGCCTCGCTGTTAGTAGCTTTGAAACTGCATCGTATGGAGTACACCATCTTGCCCCTTTGTGGGGACTTTAAGACAACACCAAGGTCGGCTCCTCTGGAGTTTGAGGAACCTTCGACATGGAGTATCCAGGTCGTGTCGCTTACAGTCGCCACAGTACAAATTTCGGTATGTGCTTCTTTTTCCAGTTCGGGACTGAAATCAGCAACGAAATCAGCCAAGACCTGTGACTTTATTGTCGTGCGCGGTTTAAAGTCGATATCGTAGCTGCTGAGGTATATACTCTATTTCGCTAGTCGCCCTGATAGTTCAGGTTTTCTTAAGATTGACTTAAGAGGGAAGCTTGTCACGACGGTGATGGGATGGGATTCAAAGTAGTGTCTTAACTTCTTTGCTGCTGTCACGAGTGACAAAAGTAATTTCTCCATGGACGTATATCGGGTTTCTGCGTCCAATAAGGACTTACTGACGTAGTAAATCGGCATTTGCTGCCTGTCGTCTTCTCTAGTTAAGACGGCACTTACGGAGTGAGGACTTACGGCGAGGTACAGTTGTAGGACCTCTTGTTCTTCTGGTTTCGAAAGTAATGGCGGGACGGCCATATATTCTTTCAATCGTTGTAATGCAAGCTCGTGATCGTCCGTCCAGTCGAAGCCCTTGTTTTTTCTTAAGACGTTATAGAACAGACGACATTTATCCGACGACCGTGAGATAAAACGATTTAGGGCGGCCACACGACCCGTGAGTCGTTGGACCTCCTTGAAATTTATGGGCGACTTGATGTTCCTCAAGGCTTTGATTTGATCCGGGTTTGCCTCTATGCCTCGTCGCATGACCATATAGCCCAGGAATTTCCCGGCGCTTACCCCGAAGGAGCATTTAGTAGGATTCAATTTCATCTGATATCTTTGCAGGATGTCGAAGGACTTCTTCAGATGATTGATATGATCGGTCGCCTGCTTGGACTTGGCAAGCATGTCGTCAATGTAGACCTCCATGGTGTCGCCAAGATGTTCTTTGAACATCTTGTTAACCAATCGTTGATAGGTGGACCCCGCATTCTTCAGACCAAAAGGCACGACTTTGTAACAATAGATGCCTTTGTCTGTCATGAAAGCAGTCTTCTCTTGGTCTTCGCTGTGCATCAAAATTTGATTATACCCAGAATAGGCATCCATGAACGTCAAGAGTTCATGTCCTGCGGTCGCGTCGACCATAGCGTCGATGTGGGGTAATGGGAACGGATCTTTAGGACATGCCTTATTAAGGTCTGTGAAGTCAATGCAGACGCGCCATTTCCCATTCTTCTTTTATACGACCACGACATTGGCTAACCAATCGGGGTACTTTACCTCTCTGATCTTCCCAGTCTTAAGCAAGTTGTTGACCTCATCGTTGATCACTTTGTTTCGCTCAGGAGCGAACTTTCGACGCTTTTGCTTTACCGGTTTAAAAGATGGGTCGAAGTTCAACTTGTGGGATATGACGTTGGGGTCTATTCCCACCATGTCCTCGTGCGTCCAAGCAAAACAGTCAGCGTATTCCTGCAAAAAGGAAATTAGTTGACTTTTTATAGCAGGATCTAATGATGCCCCCATGAAGACAATCTGATCAGGCTTATTTTGATCCAGGATGACTTCTTCCAAGCAGTAGTCATTTGAGGATTCAGGAGTGTCTTGGATTTGTGATTGTTGCGCTGCATGATCTGATTGGGCTGTCATTATCCTGGAAACAACAAAAACTTTTCGAGATTGTTAGAGCGATATATGCGTTGGCTTGAGATTTTCTCTAGATGGGGTCCCACGGATGGCGTCAAACTGTTAATGCCAAAAATCGCCCAAAAGAACAACTTAATGTTTATGTGGACTTTTAACAACTAAAGAAACGTATCTCAAGACCAAGCAACACAATCGCAAGGAAAAAGCAAACAAGACAGAAGATTTGGTGACGCGGAAACCCCTAAACGAGGGAAAAACCGCGGTCGACTTGTGAGAGTCAACGGTGCACTATAGTCGCCAAACAGGGGCGAAAGTCCTTTTGTAACAGGTGTTTTGTGTACAACAGATTACAAATGAATGTAAAAATAGACTTATTCGTGTGTAAATGACGTGTGTCGTGCGTTATCGTGCGAGAAAGTATGTTGTCGTGCGGTTCGAACTGCTGTCGTGCGAAGGTTGCCTTAGCGATATTCGTTTGAATGCTCTGTAGATTGTTGTGTTTTCGGTGTGTAATTGCTTAGAAAGTAGATAGAGCAGATGTAGTTCAGATGAGGTTCGATAGCTTTTGAGTGTTGAGCAGGCATTTATATAGCTTTCGCCGGTCATTGAATGTATCTTTATGGATTGCTTTGTAACCGTTGTCGGGCTTTAAATGTCATTGATGACTCATCCGTTACTGGTCGTTTGCATCATGAATGCCCGTAGACCTGCATTAATGAACAAAAGAAACGGGTGTTTGACTGTTAACGGTTAGTATAATCGTACGACCGTCATAAGTCTCATACGTCGGTCGTACGGAACGTACGACCAGCACAAAAACGTACGACCGAGCATACGTCTATAAACAACCTGTAAGACCGTATCTAAATGCAAGAGTGGTCTTATGAAAGTGTTATTCGAGTTTTCTAGCGTCGGTCGTGAGGTGTGATTTTTTACCCAAACAGTGTGCAAAATTATTTTAAATGTAGTGTTGTTTAATTGGTAAAACAACATTGTTTAAAAATAAAAATTTGGTAAAACAATATTGATTTTAAATATTAATTTTATTTTACTCTACTCCCTTAAAAAATAAAAATAGTGGCAATGAAATAAGCCTAATTTCTAAGGCCATCCGTAGCCGGGAGCGGGCTCCTGTGGCTTTGGCTGAGGTGACACCGCCGGGTTAGGCGGGTTCCGGTACACCATGAGCCTAGTTCGTGCGGGTTGGGCACCCCCGGGCTCCAGCGGCTTCCCCAACCCGGGATACCCGCACCATTTAATTTTTTTTTAAATTTTTTATAATAGATCCGTTTTTTAACGACTATTTTTTTTCAATTTAAACACTATAAATCAACCTCAATCTCATATATTTTTCACACCAAAATTTAAACACTCACCTCAATCCTTAAATATTTTCTTTCATTTCTTTCAATCCGTTATAAACTTTATGGATTCGCCACCTGGTTCATCGTCCACTTCTTCATCATCCATTGACACCGACGAGGAATTCGATCAACTATTTGATCGTTATGCAGATTTGTTGCGAGAAGCTGTAGCTAGACAGTATGGTACCACCGCCTCATCGTCAAGAAGACCGAGGTCCGGGAACATAGAAAGAGGTCGGGTAGATGCTAACGACCAGCTTTTGCGGGACTACTTTGGCGAAAACCCGGTGTATAATCCGGATTTGTTTAGAC
The DNA here is from genome assembly GCA_033807775.1 of Saussurea involucrata. NCBI lineage: Eukaryota > Viridiplantae > Streptophyta > Magnoliopsida > Asterales > Asteraceae > Saussurea > Saussurea involucrata. Next base: position 47,046,397 of record CM066317.1, on the reverse strand, counting down.
GGCGGTTTAGGATGAGCATGAAACTATTCGAACGGATAGTTCAAGATTTATCGGGAGTGTATCCGTATTTTACACAACGGATTGACGGACTACGCAAACAAGGTTTCTCTCCGATACAAAAGTGTGTATCCGCTGTTCGACAATTGGCGTACGGAGTAGCTTCCGACGCACTTGACGAGTACTTGACGAGTACAAAAGTGTGTACGCTTGTCTCATATTACACAATATGATACTCGAAGACGAAGGCCATGCCATTTGTGCCGATGGAAACACCGTGGTAGCGGATGAAACACAAATCACTGAGGCACAACGCGCGACAAATGTTCGTGAAGTCAAAAACCGAGAGACTCATAATAACCTTCGGTCGGATTTGGTCGAACATATTTGGCGTATCCGACTTCCCAACAACGACGACGAGTAGATTTTTAATATTTTGTAATTTTGAATTTTATTTTGTAATTTTTCATTTTATTTTGTAATTTTTAATTTTATTTTGTAATTTTTAATTTTATTTTGTAATTTTATTTTTATTTTTATGAATGTTATGATTTTTTATTAAAAAATTAGATGAGGTGGCATGTGGGTTCAAGAGGTTCAAAAGGTTGGGGTACGGGATTTGTGGGATTAAAAAGGTTCAAATGGGTTCAAAGTGGAAAGCTGATGTGGCGCTGACGTGGCGCAAAGGGTAAGAGGGTTGTGAACCCTGGGCTACGGATGGCCTAATGGAGGATGGGTACTTTCAATTGTATATATGAATATCTCAGTTTACACATATATCGTGAATTCGTGATTCGATCTTCATCTTTAACGAAATCAAATCCTAAAAAAGTTTGCACTTAGTTTTTTCTTACAATACATGAGAAAAATGACACATAAGTGCATTGCATGTTACATAGTTGGGTGGAAATGAACACATAAGAATATATAGTCAATTCACTTTGTAATTGTATCCCCTTTATATATGTCTCGGTTATTTTAGTGATCGAGGCGTCACTGTTTGTTATTTCTAATAAGGGAAAAGTCCAATAAATCCCAACGCACTTTCACATAAGGAATGATTAAGTCTTTGCACAATTTTTTGGAACAAATAAACCATTGCACATTTTAAAAAATACTAAATATATCCTTACACTTTTGAAAACATATCAAATACATCCTAATGGTAACCTGCTACCTGCAAAGCAGGTAAATTACAAATTTATTTAAAAAAAAACCCTAGAAGCAGGTAAATTACATATCGTTTCAATTCCTTCACGCTGCACATCCCACCGGCGCACATGACTCCCCCGCTGCATCTCGCCGGCGCCACCAAATCAGACCACTCTCGCCGGCGCCACCAAATCGAACCCTAAAACTAACCAAAACTGAAACCAACCACCGCCGCAGGAGAAGTGTCCAAGAGACCAGCCGCCGAAACCCTAAACGATGCTTGCCGTAGGAAGACGAAACAGCCGCCGCCGCCACGAAAAGAGACCACCGACAACAGGTCTAGGAGGAAACGCCGAGAACCGCCGTAACTTGAAAAAGAAAGAAGGAATCCAAGAGTCGCCGGAAAAGCGACCGGAACCCTAAAACCCATCATGTCCGGCCAAAACCTGGTTGTTTGCTGTTAGTCGAAAGAGGGAGGGATAGGAGATGAGAGAGAGGCTAGGGCGGCGCTGGTTTTGGTGGGCGGCGCTGGTCGGCGGTGGAAAGCTGGAGAGGTGGCCGCCGGTGGTGGAAATCGCATCAGAGAGGCCGCCGGTGATGCTTCATACCCCGACTTAAGGTCCAATTTCAAGAAAACCTGACCATGAACAGTGGTAGCATTCTGAATGGGAACCTTCAACAAAATCGATTTCAAAATCTTAAACAGAGACCACTCAACAGTCAGAAGGTAATAACTTACTTAAAATCCAATCAAAATATCAATCACTCCTATAACAAAAGTATCAGAAATGTTTTGGAGTAGGAATTGTTCGTAAGATCCTTAACATATATTTCGATCAATTTATTAAGAATTCAAAATCGCAACATATATTAATACTTGTAACATTCTAAATAGTGTACAGAATTGTAGTTCTAAATTGCAAACCAACCTGTGTTGTAATACGAGAGACGAAGCCGGCAGAAGTTCCAAATAAAAAACCGAATGTCCAAGCCACAATGGTGAAATAGACAACGAAGCAGACGGCGGAGCACACCGGCGACGGGTGGACGCACGGTGACAATGGAAGGGGTTTTCTGGCTTCTGTGTTGCTCACTCTTGCCGAGTAAATTTGGTGCAACTTTTGGCATTTTTTGTGCAACATTTTTTGTTTTTTCGTATTTTTTGAAGTATTTTTATCATACTAACCAATTTCATAATTCATAAGGATAAGGATGTATGTAACATGTTTTAGAAAGTCCAATGGTTTATTTAACAGGTTCTGAAAAGTGCAATGGTTTATTTGTTCCAAAAAATTGTCCAATAACTTAATCATTCCTAATATGAAAGTCCGATGGGTTTTATTGGACTTTTCCCTTCTAATAAATGCCCACTTCCCATCACCAAAGTAGAAAGATATATCAATTTTTCGATTTTCATATGTGTCGTGATTCCAGGCCCGTCATGACATTTTTTAGATTTTAGGCCCTGGACAAGAGGTAAAAAGAGGCCCCTAATAACTACAAAACTTTTTTTTTGTTTATATCATCGTACATAACTTTGAATTCAAGAAATTCTAATTATTCATATAAAACAATTTTCTCGGTATTTCTAGAACAATATCAATCAATAATTATTTCTAAATTAATATTATCTACCATATCATTTTTACATGATACTGTCAGATCGTTCTACTGTCAAATACATCTTATGATATACCTTTAATATATAGATTGACATCAGTTGATGTCACTATGTTTACATCATTTAGGTTGAAAAATGCATATCATTTGACTTTTTCATGTCACCAAATGTTAATGATTTTGATTATCATTTTAAACTTTTAGGATATTTCCAACCCAACCACTGAAAAAATAACACTAAAAATGATGGGTCTCTTGAACACTAAAAAAGCTTACAACTCCATCAACACACTAAAAATAAAACGCTAAAAACATCTTTAATATTATAATCATAAAATAACTAAATCATAAAGTTAATATAAAATATTACTTAAAGTATTATACTATTAACAAAATATGTTGTAGCCCAGTGGTTCGGTAACATCCGGGGGGGGTGGGGGGGTAAGTGGTGGAAGCCCTTACTACCTGGGTTCGAACCCCGTGGTGATCACGTGGAGGTATCCCCGAATCAATAGGCGGATCGTGGGCCGGGTCGTGGGTCGTGGGGGGATTAGTCTGGACTTATTCAGGACACCCCCCGAAATGCAAAATGCCTTTCAAAAAAAAGTATTAAACTATTAATCTATATATATATATGTAATTATAAAAGTTGATTAAAATATTAATATGTGATTATAGAGGCTTACTTTATTGGCCTTCAAATATAGAGGTCTACTTAATTGAATCCACTTTTTTGTATTTAGTGTTGGGTTGGAGATGAAAACATCTCTATTTTTGTGTTTTTAGTGGTGGGTTAGAGATGATCTTAGGTTGAAACAAATTTTCTAAGAACCATCAATCTTAGAATCAAAAGTCATTGTTGGTTATAACTTTAGATCTTATTCTTATTTTAGATATAGGAGAGTACTTACAATGCTGATGTAAGTTGCATCGTTTCATATAGTTGTAATTTTTTTCAAAATTTATGAGTTTTCTTAGTTAATAACAAAAAATCTACAATATTAATGTAACACAAAATTAGAAGTCATACGGGTGAAATAATCAAAAGAGTATTAAGGTTTCTAGGCAAAATAGTGTTAGATATTATAACTAGATAAAAAAAACTTTATAGAAACGATAAGCAACACTATAACATAGAAGACCAATTAACTTTTTACAAATTTTCTTTTCCAATGTAGTTACATAATACATATTTGGGCCCTTTTATATAATGCAAAATTCTTTTTGGGTCCTACTAAATACTAGTTTTTTTTTGTATTTTGTATTTACTAGTATTTTGAACTACTACCATATTGTATATACTAAAAAAATTGGGTTCCTACAATTTTTAGGCCTTAAGCGTACGCCCGGCCCGCCCTCCTTTAGGGACGGCACTGCATGATTCCTCATCTTTAAAGAAATCAAATCCAAAAAAGTTTTGCACTCTCTGTTTTCTTACGATGCATGAGAAAGATCGTAATTGCCTATTAAAGTGTTTACCACATTACATAGTTAGGAGGAAATAAACACATATAATGATACAAATAGTCATATCCACAGCTAGGAGTGCTCAAATTTCTGACCAACCCGACCAACCCGGCCAACCCAACCTAACCCGAGGCAAAAAAAACTCAAACCAAGACAACCCGATGTATAATCAAAACTATTTTTGACCAACCCGCATATATTGGGTTGATAACGGGTTAGGCCCAAAACAAACCGACCCAACCCGACAACCCGCGACAACCCGTAAAAACATTTAAATCTAATTTTGAATGCTTTGTTACTGTCATGTTTGCTTCTGTCAAAGCAATATTGTTACTATTGAACATTTATACACAGACAATTGTTGGCCACTTGTTACTTTAGTAATCTTGTTATTGATTCTTGATGCCATTTTTATTAGACGATTTAGTAATCTGTTGAACATTTAGATATTTAGAAACATGTAGCAATTTGTTTAGACACGATAACTTAGTTAAATGGTGAAATGATCAATAAAAGTTTCGACCCGACCAACCCAACCCAACCCAACCCAAACGGTTTGGGTTGGGTTGAGTTGCACTTTTGATTGGGTTGAGTTGGATTGAGATTTTTCAAACCGCAATGATTGGGTTGGGTTGTTAAAGTGCCTTCAACCTGGCCGACCCAACCCGTGAGCACCCCTATCCACAGCCATGAACCTCTCCTAAGGTTCATGATTTTACCACATCAACTTTCTACTTTTATCACATCAGTTTTTTTTTCCTTTAACACATTTTATAAACCTTTCATCCTTAATCATGGATCGTCCATGATTTATATAATAAAAACCTACAATAACAAAAATTGTAATAATTAAAACATACTTATTTAATTAAATTACAATAATTTAAAATAACAATAATTTAAGTTAACAATCAGTTAAAATTTAAAAAATAGAATAATAATAATTCTATCTTTTGTAATGGATTTAATTTGGTTTGATAATTAAAATAAAAAAAAACTAAATTCTAGCTTATTATTATTATTTTAATGTTGGACCCCACCTATTCTTGAGAAATAGTCGGTCTTTAGGGTACGTTTGGTACGCAGACTGGGTGGGACGGGACGGGACAAGAAAAATAGTCCAATGTTTGGTATGCTATGGGACAAAAATCAGATGGGACAACATGGGACAAAAATAAGTTTTCATGGGACAAAGCTTAAGATTTTTTGTTCCACCAAAATAGGTGGAACAACATGGGACTAAAACATAAGATTACTAAAATACTCATTTTTTCCAACATCAGATAGCTAAACCTAGATTAAAATCATCTCCTCCAGTCCAGTCCAGTCCAGTCCCATTCCCGTCCCGTTCTGTCCTGTCCCGTCCCGTCCCGTCCCGTCCAGTCTGCATACCAAACGCTACCTTAGAGAGGAACCGATTCATCTTATGTGGCAAAGAACCACTTTCTCCCATGGTAAAAGAATTTTTAGAATCAGTCCCCAGATGTTCATGAACGTTGCACTACAGATGCTCTTAATAGACTGACTTGGTTATTAGCCTCGTAATCTAAATGGTTGTTTTGCATACAAAACGAAGTGTATATTCATCAATAAATTTTTCATATGCAATAGTTGTTGGTGATTTTAGTGAAATCATCATGTTCATTTTATGTAATTGGATTCACAAAGATAATAATGGGGTTGTTAGCTAAGCTATAACATGAGTTAGGAGGTGTGGAGTGCACACTCGTGTAAGCTAACTAGAACCCGGAATTGTTCGACGGTTAAAATCGACAAGTTACAAAGTGGTTTCATGAGCTGGGTGTCGGGGCCAGTACTAGCGCCAAGACTGGCGCCAGGCTCTGGAAAGTTGCCTGCGCCCTTTGTGGCGCCAGTTGTCTAGCGCGGAAAGTAGCGCCGGCGTCTGGACTGGTTTTTCACGTTTGTAACTGCCGTCATTAATTCCACAATCAATCTCATTAAATGAGAGATTATTATCAGTATTCAAAATAGGTCGGTTACGATTCTCTAAAGATGTATAAGTATGAATCGATTTCTGCCTTAATCGAGACATTGAAAAATAGAGATTATCCTCGAGAGAATTTCGTGATACCCGGGCAGTATAGGGTCGAAATATCTCTTACGGAAAGCGAGCTCTCACGCGATCTCTGTCTTTTATCCAAGTTCCATACACTCTATCTCTCCCACGAATTACCCGAAATCCCCCAACAATGGTGTTCAAATCCCCATTATTTTTAGGGATTACGGCATAAGTCTTTGTTATTTCATAGATGAACGACATTAAGTAGTTAAAATGATGTATGTGAAAAATTTGTAAAAGGTTGATCACATAGAGATGGTTCTTTGATGAAACAATATTGGTGACAAATTAAAGAATATTGTTAACAATTAAATAACACATTTCACACGAAGCAACTGTTTTAGAAGCCCATTAAATACTGTGTTGTTTCATAGGCGAAACAACAATGGTTTATAATACATATTAACTAAGTGTTGTTTCACTTATACAACAACACTTCATTTTAACCTTGTAAATAGTGTCCATATGAGTAACCTTGATGCATACACCTTGAAATGAAATATTTTTCCACGTATATGTTTACTCCATATGAACCAATCTTTTTTTAACCTTATGTTCACAACCATTTGAAATTGTGTATTTTTGTGGCTTAGTAAAAAGAGTTTATATATCAAATCTTCGAGGTTCATAAAATTTTCCTAGAATATGAATATGAACCAACTTAGAAACTGTTAAAATCGAACATATTTACATTCATGCCTCAAACCAATGATCAACCACTTAGATAACCTGTTCAAATCCGATAAACAACAAAATCTAAATAAATTTTTGCACAAGAGTACTAACACATGGAACTACTGATACGGTGGTGAATCTTTACAAGGACATGTTGTTCAACCCTAAAATATAATTGATTTAATAATGTATTACAAATTCAAGATGAAACTACAAAATCTGGACAAAGATACATCCTAAATGAATATAATCCTAATTCTAGAGAGATGAACTACAAAATTTTAATCTAGAAGAATGAAAGCTGAAACTGACGAAGAGAGAGAGAGAGAAGCTTTCAGTTTATATAACACCATCCACCCCTACGATTGTATCAAGACCCTGTAATGTTTTCGCTCCTGTTGCGCTAGCTTCTTGCTAGCCTTAACACCATATTACAAAACTAGTCCCTGAAGTAAGCTATTACTTTCGCCGCCAACCTCCGACTTTTACCAGAAGTTACCCGCAACCCCTAAGCTTTATTCCTTCTCATCAACAATACCCTTATCTATCTTGTTAGTCCCAAAGCATCTGATGTAAAAGTATTGAAAATAGTTCAAGTCAGAAGACCAACAGAGATCAGACAGAAGACCTGGAAGATTCATCAAAGACCGACAGATCCAAACAGAGCTCATCATAGCTCTGTCGAAGAATTCCAGCAAGAGAACAAGTATTTCAACAGAAGATCAACAGAGCTCTTGCAACAGAGCTCTGTGGAGAAAAAGACCTCTGTCAGTCTAAGTCTCACAGGAAATGAAGTGTCAGACACGTGTCCACAATTTCCACGTATGCCCTAAAGATTGGAGACACACTTTCCACGTGTCATTCAGGGGTACGACAGTACACTGTCTACACTTTATCAGGTCTATAAATAGCGAGGTAGTGGAACAACAATTGTAAGCTTTTTGGAAGAATAGTTTTCCACATTTGAAAAAGCACGCACTGCATTATTTCCATAGCACTACTTCGTACGATACTTTCCTGTGAGATTTCCGAACACTCTCTTGAACATATTCTTGGAGTGATTCATTTTATCAATATACGAGCAGTGTTCTTTGTTTGATTTCATTATCATTTTACTGTTCTATATTTTGATCTTCACAGTTCAGTTATTGTTTACACAATCACTCACTTTAATGGCTTTGCTTAAAATGCTTCCGCTGTCTAATTATTTACCATTATCGTGATACAACGTGAATCTGGGAACCTACAATTGGTATCAGAGCTTCTTTGGTTTTCTTAAGCCAAACGATCCAATTTACCAAGGTTGATTCACTGTTGTTGATTGTGTTTGTGTGTTCTTAAAAGCTTCTCTGTATACTCTGTTTGTTTTTTTTACTGCTTTCTAGTCCAGACAAGTCTTCATAGCTCATATAACTTTGTTTAAAGCTTTCCAGTTTAGCTTAAGATCTTCTCAAAAGTTATTGTTCCATTGGTTACTGTTTGAAACTCTGTTTCTAGCCGAAAATCATTTTCCTGTAAACTGTACTCTGTTTTTCTTTCAAAATGGCTAACAACGGTATAAATGCTATCTATACTGCTGGCTCTTTAACAAAACCTCCTACTCTTCTGAGAGATGAATATCCTCAATGGAAAATCAGGATGGTTAATTTTTTCGATGGTATGGATAAAGACCTCATGCGATCTGTCACGGATGGACCATTCCAACCCATGGTTTTTGTTCCTCGTGTACCCGCAACAGGAACTACTGCTGAGATTCCATCTCATTATGAAGTTAAAACCACAGGTTTTACTGATGAGGAAAATCTAAAAATGGAAAATGATCTTAAAGCAGTTAGACTACTGATTATGGCCATTCCAAACGAAATATTTCAAGAACTAGATTCATGTGTTACTGCTAAGGAAATCTGGGATCAACTTCTTAACCAACTTGAGGGTGGTATCAAGACCCAAAAGAACAGAAGGACCCAATGTATAAATGAATACAATGATTTCAAGGCACTTCCTGAGGAAACCTTACAGCAAACCTACAACAGATTTAATGTGTTGATCAATAAATGCAAAAAATGTGGGGTTGTTAGGTCGAAGGAAGATAACAATGTTCTGTTTTTGAAAAGCTTGAATGATGAATGGTTAAATCTGTCCATGTCTTTACAAGCTAACCATGACTTAGATGTATGGTCTTTAACGGATGTGTATGGCACTTTGGCCGCACAAGAAAAGGAGGTTGTCAAGCAAAAAGGCAAATCCATCAGTGCTGGTCCAATCGCCTTAGTTTCTGATTCCAAGAAAACCACATCTGAAAAGTCCAACAGAGAAAGTTCAAGTAAAGAGAAAAAGAAAGAAAAATCTGATAAGAAGAAAGGAAAGAAAAGTTTGATTGCAGAAAGTGAAACAGGTGAAAGCTCATCAGAGGATGATGACATTCAAGCCTTTGCCCAATCTCTTGCTTTAATAACTCAGCAATTTAACAAGAGATTTGGCAATAAGTTCGACAGAAGAGGCAGATATGAGAGAGAAGGAAGGGAAGACAGAAGAGGATATACAGCACCAGAGCAAAGTTTCAACAGAGTTGCCACAAAAATAGGAAAACCTCCACAAAGAAGAGAAAATCCACCAGCACAACAGAAGGCCGATGCTGCCCAGCCCATCAATCAAAATGATGGACGCTGCTTCAGATGCGGCAAACCTGGACACTTCTCTGTTAATTGTAGAGGCAAACTGGTAAAAGACCAGGACTACTACAAAAACAAATACAAGTACAACTACAGAGAAAGAAGTTATGTTGCTGAAATGGAAAATTGGGTCTCTGACTCATCTTCTGATGATGAACCAGAACAAGCCAACTTCTGTGGAGTCGCTGTGGATGATGAGAGTTTAGAAGAAACTATTGACTGGATGACTGGAGAACCAGAGATAACAAAGGGAACAACAGAAGAAGAAGATCTGGCTCATGCATTTGCTCTTACCACGATAGAATCTGACGACAGAGCGCTGGAAACCACCAGACCCAGTGCCAAGGTATGCTCATCTGAATCCAAATCTGACTCAGAATTAGAAATGCACGTTTCCATGTTGAATGAGAAATTTCAGCTTCTAAAACAAAAACTTTCTGAAGAAAAGGAGCTAAGAAAACTAGCTCAGAAGGACCTATCTTTTTACAAGAGAGAGAAGACTCTCTTGGAACAAGAAAAGGAAGAAATCTTCAAAGAAAAATCTGAGCTAGAAATCTTACAGAAGAAGAAGGAAAGTCTATTTTCTGAAAAAAATCAAATCTTATGAAAATGATTTAAAACATAAGTCTGAAAAGTTGAAACAATCTGAAACAGAGAGACTAAACTCTGTTGCTCTAACTGGTTATTTTCAAAGAGAAAGGGAAATACTTCATCAATCCCTACAGAGAAAAGAAATTCAGATTAAAAAATACCAAGATGCACAAGATGTGCACATCAAGATAAATTCACAGATGGATACGCAAGGTCTTGGTTTCTCTGACCTTACTCCCTACAACGGAAGGAAGAAGACATCCCTGTCCTCCGCCTTTTGTATTGGGAAAATCCAAGAGGATGTGATATCTGGTAATGCTGTTTTCAAAAGATCTAAAACGTCAGATGTTTTCTCAAAACCAAGAAATCTAGATTTTAGGAATATTAGCTATGACTCCTTTGATCATGAAAAGGTTTTGAAACCATCCTCTGAGTTTATTCTTGATCAAGGAAAAGCTAAAATCATAATTCCTAATTCTGTCAAGGACTTTGATACTAAAGAGATTTTCAACTTTAATTCTTTCAAAGGACAGAAGTCTGCGTCTTCTGAGACAAAGTCCTCTGTTGAAATGCCACAGAGCAAACTTAATCCAGAAGCACCAACTTTCTCTCCTACCTCTGAATCAATAAGAACATCTTTTGAAGAAGATTTATTGAAAGTTATTGAAGAAAATGCTATCTCTGATTCTTTAAAACCAAAGTTGAGGAAGTTCAGATCTGTTAAAACAAATATCCCTGTCATACCCATTGAATCGAATTCCTCCAACAGAGCCACTAGAGACTTTGTAGCCTCTAATTGTTACTCTGACTCCGAGGTAGATGAACAGATCTTCTGTGGTCAAAAGAACATCTTACACAAGTCAAAGAAACTACCGGTCGGATCTCCGGATCTAAAAGAGGATGTTTCTTTCTTTAAGAAACAGTCAAGATTTATACCGGTAACAAGCTTTAACAACAAAGATTTCAAGATTCTTGCTTCTAATGCAGTAGAAGTAGAGAAGAAAGAGAAAAACAAAAGTGTCTTGGTAAACTCAAATGTTCCTCTTGCTTTCAAATGTTCCTCTTGCTTTCACACCAGAACAGAAGGGAAAGTGGATAGCTAAGTCTGTTCCAAGTTCCGGTGTAAATCAAGGAAGAAATTCTTTTCGTTCAAATGAATCCATTTCCAAGAATTTCATGTCAAAAGAGGCTACTTCTAAGAGTAACAATTTCAAAAAGCAAAACCAGGACAGATTGTTTTCAAAGGCGTATGATTCAAAAAATTCTCAGAATCAAGCTCAAATCAAACAGTTTTTGAATAAAAACAATGTGCATCAGTCATGCTCCATCAACTGCAATTATATTCAACTGTTATTAAAATTACAAAATCATCTGAATGGTCCTCACTGTGTTCTGAGTCGTTCTGTTCAAAAGAAAAATTCCACGACCACTCCGAACACACAAAGGAAAACTTCTGTCGCACCACCAAAGTCTAACAAGAAAGGACCCATTATGAAATGGGTACCTAAAAGGAACTAATCTGTCGTGCATAAACCTCATGTGCAGATCTGGTACTTGGACTCAGGATGCTCCAGGCACATGACGGGTAATAAGGAGCTGCTAACCTCTTTCAAAAACAAGATGGGAAGTGCGGTAACCTTCGGAGGAGATAATGGCGGACATATTAAAGGTTATGGTACATTAGTAAATGGTGGTGTTTCAGTCTCTGAAGTTGCTTATGTTGAAGGATTAAATCATAATCTTCTCAGTATAAGTCAACTCTGTGATCACGGTTTCGATGTCAATTTTAGGAAGAAGTACTGTTCCTTACTACTTTCCGAGTCTGGTCAAGAACTCTTAAGAGCTGATAGAAAAGGCAATCTTTACAAAATGAATTTTGAACCAAACCAAAACACTACAACAGAAAGACTCTGTTTAGTGTCTTTGAATAATGAAGATGCCTGGCTCTGGCACAAAAGATTTGCTCATTTAAACTTTCAAAATCTTGACAGACTTGTGAAACTGAAGTTGGTAAAAGGACTTCCTTCCCTGAAATTTGACAAAGACCATCTCTGTTCTGCTTGTGAACTTGGAAAGATGAAAAGATCTTCACACAAAACAAAGAGTGATCATAGTTGTCCCAGACCCTTGCATATGCTTCATGTGGATCTCTGCGGTCCAATCTCTGTGCAAAGTCTGTCGGGCAAAAAGTATATCCTTGTATTAATTGATGAATATTCTAGATATACCTGGATCGAGTTCATCAGATTAAAATCTGATGTCCCAGAAATTCTGATAAGTTTGTTAAGAAGGATACAGGTTCTGTTAGACTTAAAGATACAAAAGCTAAGAAGTGATAACGGGACAGAATTCAAGAATGAAAGAATCAATGCATACCTAACAGAGGAAGGTATCTCCCAAAACTTCTGAGCTGCCAGAACCCCACAACAGAATGGAGTTGTGGAAAGAAAGAACAGAACTCTGGTGGAAGCCGCTAGAACCATGTTGGCTGGCTCGGTCCTTCCAATGAACTTCTGGGCAGAAACAGTCTCAACAGCCAGTTTTATCCAAAACAGAGCTGTAATTGTAAAAAGATTCAAGAAGACTCCTTATGAACTCATTAACAACAGAAGACCAAATGTGAAATTCTTTCATGTCTTCGGTTGCAAGTGCTATATACTGAATGACAAAGAATATCTGGGAAAGTTTGACAAAAAGGCAGACGAAAGAATCTTTATTGGTTACTCATTAACCTCTAAAGCTTACAGAGTCTACAACACCAGATGTCGGGTCATTCAAGAAAGTGTAAATGTGTCCTTTGATGAAAGCATATCAAGCTCCTCTGATTAAAACTCAACAGAGGGGACACAGACAGAACAAAAGAAGATAAATTCTTCTAGATCAAGGGAAGAAGACATCAATCTCATGTTCAATGATTTCTTCGATGATGATTCCTATGATAACATCAACAGAGGAGATCAAGCTCAAAACTCAACAGATCAAAATCTGACAGGTACATCTCTCACTGGTCCCTCTAATACTTCACCATCTACTTCTCTGTCTACAGGAGTAATTCAGAGAAATGAGGAACCACACCAGAATGAAAGAGAACCTGAACAAGAGCCTTCATCACCTCTGATGACAAACGTTGGAAGAAATTCCTTGTTTGAAAGTTTACCATCACAGAGTCCTGTTAATATCTCACAGAGCAATAAGGACACTCTCCAAAGTGTGCCACAGAGCCCTGGTCCAAACTTACAGAACTCTGATGCCGAAGTTCGTCCTTTCCCATCAGAAGCACAAACGCCACCCGTTGTCCATGCTCCCATGACACGATGGACAAAGAATCATCCTCATCATCTTATCATTGGTGCTGCTGAAGATGGCATAAAGACAAGATCGGCCACAATCAATGAAGCCTTCTTTGTAAATTTCTTAAGTATGATTGAGCCGAAAAAGATTTCGGAAGCCCTAGACGACCCATACTGGATGGAAGCCATGCAAGAAGAGCTTCTGGAATTCGAGAGAAATAAAGTTTGGTCCTTGGTTCCACTCCCAAAAGGCAAAGCAGCCATTGGAACCAAGTGGGTGTTTAGAAACAAGAAGGATGAAGATGGGATTATCATCAGAAACAAAGCCCGTCTGGTTGCAAAAGGATACAGACAGGAAGAAGGAATTGACTATGACGAAACTTTTTCTCCAGTGGCTAGGCTAGAAGCAATCAGAATCTTCCTAGCCTATGCTGCTCATAAGGGTTTCAAGGTCTACCAAATGGATGTCAAGTCTGCATTTCTGAATGGCAAACTACAAGAAGAAGTTTATGTCCAGCAGCCACCTGGTTTTGAATGCTCAGAGTTTCCAGACCACGTTTACAAGCTAGACAAAGCTCTCTACGGTCTTAAGCAAGCTCCCAGAGCCTGGTATGAAACTCTGTCCAAATTTCTCTTGGTCAATCACTTCGACAAAGGTACCGTCGATAAAACTCTATTCTTCAGGAGATATGAAAATGATATACTTCTGGTACAAATATATGTTGACGACATTATCTTTGGGTCTACACGGCAAGAGTACTGTGATAAGTTTGAAACCTTAATGAAAAGTGAATTCAAAATGAGCATGATGGGAGAACTCTCTTTCTTCCTAGGTTTACATGTCAAACAATCTGACAGAGGGACTTTCATAAGTCAGTCCAAATACATCTCTGACATGTTGAAAAAATATAAGCTCAATGATTCAAAACCAATGAAAACTCCTATTGCCACTGGAGTTAAACTTGACTCTGATCCTAATGGTGAACCAACAGATGTCAAGCACTACAGAGGCATGATAGGGTCACTTTTGTCCTTAACCGCCAGTAGACCTGATATAATGTCTGCAACCTGTCTCTGTGCCAGATTTCAAGCAAATCCTACCGAGACTCATTTAACAGCTGTCAAACGTATCTTTAAATATCTGAAAGGGACTCAATTTTTGGGTCTCTGGTATCCTCTTAACTCTGGTTTCGAGCTTGTAGCATATACATACTCAGACTATGGAGGATGCAAGAACGACAGAAAGAGTACCTCTGGTAGCTGCCAATTGCTTGGAGAAAAGTTGGTGAGTTGGACATCCAAGAAACAGAACTGTGTTTCAACCTCTACAACAGAAGCGAAATATGTTGCTGCTGCTAGTTGTTGTTCCCAAGTAATTTGGATGAAGACACAACTAAGAGATTATGGCCTGGAGTATGGTAAAATTCCAATTCTATGCGACTCCAAGAGTGCCATTGCCATAACAGCCAACCCAGTTCAACACTCGAAGACCAAGCACATCGACATAAGGTATCACTTTATAAAAGATCATGTTGAAAAAGGAACTATTGAGATGTACTTCGTCTCAACTGACTTCCAGCTTGCTGACTTATTCACTAAAGCCCTTGATGAAAGAAGGTTTAACTTCTTGATCAGCAAACTGGGTATGCTGAACTTGTGCTCCTAACTCTGTTCAAAATTCAACAGAGCCTCTGATGGTCCTACCAGAGCTCTGTCAAAAGGTTGGGTAGGATAATACAACAGAGCTTATGTTGTTCTCCAGAACTCTATCAAAGCATACTTTTTCAACAAGTCCGTTGTTTGATTTTTTTTAAAAAAAAAAAGGAGAGGAGGATCATCTGTCGAGGGGGAGTTTATAAAGGGAAAATGCATGGTTTTAGGGGGAGCAAGTCAATAATCAAATTTCCAAAACCAAATTGACTTTGCTTTTTGAGCTTAATGCTAAATCTTTTGGAGAACAAGTCAGAACTCTGACATCTCATCAGAGCCTCTGTTGTTTCTCATCAGAACTCTGGTTGATCATGTAAAGTTCTGACCATCTCACATCAGAACAAGTTCTGGTAAAGGTAACGGTAAAATGGAGGCCACGCAACAGAAGCAACTTAACACAGCTCCATCAGAGCTCTGATAGCTTGTTCTGCCACGTCATCAGAAAACACGTCATCAGAGTGCGGGTCATTTCTAAACGTCAACCACTTGTAACCCACACATCTCTAACCGCAACGGTTTACTTGAACAAAAGTGGTCAGAACAAATCCACGTGGCAATCTCTGATTGATAGACAAACCGCTAGCTGTTCCCACGTTCTCACTGTAGCAACCGTTCCACTGATCAACTCTCGAGTACCTACAGTACCTATGACCGTGATCCAGCCACACATCTTCCATATAAATACCCATTTCCTTTAAACCTTTCCATTTCTTACGCTTTCTAAGTTCTCCAAAACCCTGTTCACCTTTCCTCCTCATTCTAACCTTCAAAAACCCTAACCTGCAACAATGGCAAACCTTCAACACTCAGAAGATTCAAGCCGTATTGGTCCCGTCGACCAAATCGTTATTCTCCCATACGAGTTTGCTGAAAGCAACCATCGTTTAGATCCAAACCCTGCTCTCTATCTACCCACATACCACATATTTCTGGAGTTCTTCAGAAACTCAGAAATCTTCAAAGCCCTAACAGACTTCGACGACAACATTCCTGAGCTCTACATCAAGCAATGGTGGACTACTTGCCAACATGTAGAAGAGCTAAACGGAATCATCGGCAACGTGGATTCTGGACGAGATGGAGGTTCAGGAACGATCAGAATCAGAGCAACTACCCTGCGGAGAATCCTCGGAATGAAGAGCAAGCGACAACTCGACATAGAAGCTTTCGAGAAGCCACCCAACACAGATGTTCTTCTGGAGTTTGTACGATTTCTAGGCTACAACAAGGACATCACTCGCATCGGAGCATTCAAAAGACATAATCTACCACCAGTGTGGAATTTCATGTTCTCCACACTGAACCGAACCCTCACAGGTAAAACTGGTAGTCAAGATCAAGCCAGCATAGAAATCCTACAGATAATGTATGGATTGTTCTTTCAAAGAAACCTTGACTATGCCAGTATTCTCTACACTGACCTTCTCACTGCTGTCAATCTCAAAACCTCTGCCATCGCCAAAGGAGGAGAAGTTGGGCAACACAAATTTCTGAAAAACATCAAGTTCCCAAGGTTTATCGGGTTGGTGATCAGAAGAGCATTTCAGAGTCTGGAACTGACTCAACAAGGCAATACGTTCAAGAACTGGGTCATGACCAGATTCAATCCAACCACCTCAGGAGAATATCCCCTCATTCGACGCGTTCCAGGTACAATGCTCGCTATGATAAGCCCAGATCATATTTCTATCCAAAACTATAGACATGCTGCTCAACCTCAAGAACCTGAGGTGAGAACCCCAGCATACCTAGGCTCTGAGCCATCTGAGGAGAGTTCGAGTGAGGAAATAGAAGTGGAAGAAGGAAATAGACCAGAGGTAAGAGTACCCGAAGTGGGGTCTTCCTCTAGAGTGATGGAGGAGGAAGTAGAGAACAGAGCATCCACTATGGAGGCTGTTCATGAGGAAGTACGGGAGTCACCAGAGGTAGAAGTTCTTTCCTCTGATACTGGTGAGAAAGAGGATAACAGAGAGGAACCCGAGTGTTCTACAGCCCTAGGTACCGAGGAGAATGTGAGGTTAGAAAAAGATGTCCAAGATGACACATCTGAGGGAAATCCTAGCCAACATCCCAGTGCTTCCACACATGCTATCCCTGGTGATCAAGACCAGAGGGATATTGAAACAGAGGTGCACACCTTGAACCCTAACCAGCAAGAACCGCCAGAAGCAACTCTTCATGCTTCTGGTATGCACGAAACTGGGGAATCCATATTCGGTAATGATGACATTTTTCCCCACGACATCGATAGGTCACCTCCACACGATGATGCCTCTGTGGCTCATTTAGACTCGTCCCAAAATAGACCTGAGATCTTTGTAATCTCACGTAGCATCTGTCCAACACAGGGACAATGGGAGACCATAGTCGAACGAGGGCAAACTTTGCTTGATCCAAATGCCCCTCATCACATCAGATTTCCTTCTTCAGAACCTGAGCTGGAAAAGGAAACTCTGATCAGAACACCTGTAGATACTTCTCCTCAAAGAGAACATCAAGGATCGGGTGGAAGTCCTGCAAGAGCCAACTCAAAAAAAAACTCTTGAAGCAGGCACCTCTGAACTCGAGGTTAACTTGGAAACATGTGTTGGTACCAAGGATATCCCCGTTGACACTATCACACGAGCAGAGTTCACAAGCTTCTGTGACAGTATCAACAACTCCTTGAATGAGTATAAACTTATCAACGATCCAAAGGAGGAGCTGATCCGCAAGGAGAATGCTTCTCTCCAGGAAAAGGTTCAGACATTAACGACAGAAGTAGCCGCTCTGAAGACGCACTTAGCAGAAAATCATACGGCTCAGATGAACAGAACCCTGCCAACCCCTTCTCTATCAGACTCCAACATCAGAACCTTGACAGAGCTGATCAACAACTCTGTTAAGACCGCCATCACAGAAGCCACGACTTCTTCTGCCGCACCTATCCAGCTCTCTGGCCCTAGACCCAATGACTTACCAATGACTGTCGGTCAGATGGGTGAGTTCAGCAGAAAAGTTCTAAGCAAAATTATGTCAATCTCCTTAAAATTCGTGATGAAGGCTAAAACAACAGAACAGCATGTGCAAGCCTCACTCGATACACAAAAGGTCAACTTCAAATCTCAAGTGGAAGAAATCAGAGGTGCAGCAACAGAGGTAGAAGAGGTAATGCGAAAAGCAGCTTCAAACTTCACTGATATTATCTTACAGACCTCTACATCAAAACGACATGCTGAAGAAGCACCTGCAGAAGAACCTTCGAGCAAAAGGCATAAGGCTAACCCAAAGTTTGTTGTTCCGCCCTCACCAAAAGCTCAAATTGAATCCTCTGACGATGATGATGACTTTGAGGATGCTATAGAAGATCAGTCAGACAATCAGATGGGTGAGTCCTCAGAACAACAAAAGGGGGAGAAGGAGAAGGAGAAAGAGGAGAAAGAGAAGGATAAAGAGAAAGAGAAGGAAAAAGAGAAGGAAAAGGAACCTGCAACAGAGGATGAGGGATCTACTAAGGGAAAAGGAAAGGTAGCTGAGGCTGAGGCAACTATAGTAGGAGACCAAGGGAATACTTCTGAAGACTTACCAGAGGTGACTATGGTGGTTTTTGATTACATGTTCAAAGACAGAATCATCAAGCCAACAGAATCCTCTCAACAACCACCTGAGGTCATTATCCTGGACACCCCTCCTACTTCACCTAGAACAGAACCAGAGAGAACCAACCCATTCTCTGCTGAAGAAACACTAAACCAAGCCCAACCTCAAGAATCTGTCCACATTGACATACTCATGGCAGACACTCATGTAGACCCAAATCCCATGTCAACAGAACAGAACCCCGAATCCTCAACTCAACATTCTGGCAAACCTCCACTAGAAGAAATCTTTGCCTATCTTTATGGTGATCATGACACCATCCCCACAAATGCTGTGCCCATCAACCCACACTTGAGTCCCTGCAGGATAAATACGATCTCTGACGTTAGACGGAAGTTCATCAAAACCAAGTCCGGATTGAACAGAAATATAAACTCAGACTTTGGAATCCGCAGAATCGTAGACATCAAGCAGAAGACCTTTCGGCACAACAGAGTACAAATGAGCTATCATGAGTTCATAGTTGAATCAAAAGACAACAGGGTTGAGCACTTCAATGATAACGACCTGGTACTTCTGAACCCTTATGATCTGATTCAACTACATGCCTACTGTTACAACTTTAGTGACAGATACAAAGAGGCAAGAACAGCACTTCCTGAGGTACGCTTCGCTATGCAAGAGCACATAAATCTAAGAATTCAGATTGACTTTCAGCTAGGCATAGAATTCGAAGTAGAAGAACTAGCGATTGCTCCACCAAATGAGAGTCTTCAAGGCTATGAGCACTACAGAACCGGAACCGTAGTTGGAGATCCTCCAGTGTTCATCTGCCGACAGAGAAAAATCAAGAAGGCCCTCAGAGCTGCTGAAACCCATAAGTACTCAACAGAGTCGCTGGAATACCTCAGAGATATCATTCAAAATCTCCCAAGAGAAAAATGTCCGGAAGAGCAACAGAGAAACTTCATCACCCAGATCTATCTTATGATCAACTTCCGAGAACTCATTAGAAGATTTGACAGAATCTTAAGGGGAGATAATTTTGCTTAAACTTGTACTTATTTCTTTTCTTTTTGCATTGTAATATCTTGAAGGAATAGTACAAAGGCTAACAGAGGGAAAAGTTCTCTGTTCTTTTGTTTATATCTCTGCTACCTTGTATTTTCTTATTTTCAATACTTAGGGGGAGATTGTTAGTCCCAAACAATCTGATGTAAAAGTATTGAAAATAGTTCAAGTCAGAAGACCAACAGAGATCAGACAGAAGACCTGGAAGATTCATCAAAGACCGACAGATCCAAACAGAGCTCATCAGAGCTCTGTCGAAGAATTCTAGCAAGAGAACAAGTATTTCAACAGAAGATCAACAGAGCTCTTGCAACAGAGCTCTGTGGAGAAAAAGACCTCTGTCAGTCTAAGTCTCACAGGAAATGAAGTGTCAGACACGTGTCCACAATTTCCACGTATGCCCTAAAGATTGGAGACACACTTTCCACGTGTCATTTAGGGGTACGACAGTACACTGTCTACACTTTATCAGGTCTATAAATAGCGAGGTAGTGGAACAACAATTGTAAGCTTTTTGGAAGAATAGTTTTTCACATTTGAAAAAGCACGCACTGCATTATTTCCATAGCACTACTTCGTACGATACTGTCCTGTGAGATTTCCGAACACTCTCTTGAACATATTCTTGGAGTGATTCATTTTATCAATATACGAGCAGTGTTCTTTGTTTGATTTCATTATCATTTTACTGTTCTATATTTTGATCTTCACAGTTCAGTTATTGTTTACACAATCACTCACTTTAACGGCTTTGCTTAAAATGCTTCCGCTGTCTAATTATTTACCATTATCGTGATACAACGTGAATCTGGGAACCTACATATCTAACCCTAGCATTTTAGATACAATTAAGTAAAAGAAAGTCAAGATTGTCTAAGTAACATATTTCAACACCTGCCCTCAATCTTGACTCTTGAATAAATCAAACACCTTAAATACAAACAAAGAGAACTATGTTGATTTATTCCGAGTGCTTTTGTGAAAATGTCAGCAGGATTTTCATAATCTGAAGTCTTCAACACCTTTAAGACTCCAGTACTAACCTTTTCTCGAACGTGATGTACATCAATTTTGATATGTTTAGTACGTTCATGAAAAAACAGGAATATTAGCTATTTGGATAGAAAACTTATTGTCATAGAACAAATTATAGGAAATAAATCACTATCTTCTAAATTATTTAAAATTTTAAGAATCCAAACAATCTCACATGTATCAGAAGCCATAACACGATATTCAGATTATGCAGTTGAACAAGAAACATTATTTTGTTTCTTGCTCTTCCAAGAAATCATAAAACTACCAAGAAATACACAATAACCAGTGATGGAACACGTAGTTGAGAGGCATTTATCTTAGTCAGCATCATCATAAGCAATTAAACATAATTTTTCTGACCTTGTAAAACTAACACCTTCACTAGGAGATAACTTCAACTTTATGAGCTAACTTTAAACGAGACTGTCTAGGTGAATGCATAAACTGACTAAGACAATGTCAAATGCAATATTTGAGCAAATAGCTAAAAGATAACTCAATTTACCAATTAGTTTTTGATACCCAGTAAAATTAGACAAAGGATAATCTTTAAAACTAAAACCAATAGAATCAGTTACAACTACAATAATATCCATAGGTGTACTAATTGGCTTACACCTAAGATACCCAAAATTAGTTAAGAGTTCCAAACAATATTACCTTTGGGACATGCATATACCACTACCACCACAGTCTAGTATTTCAATACCCAAGAAAAATCCAACTTCTTTAAATCTTTAATGATAAATTTACTTTTTAAGCAATCTTTAACCTTATTGACTTCCGCCAAATTATTACCAATCAACACTATATCATCGACATAAACTAATAAAACAATAAACACAGACTCAAACACTTTAGTAAAAAAAGAATAATCGACAGTTCTCTAAATAAAACCATGATCAATCAAAAAAGAATAATGTTTTGCATGCCACACTTACAAGGAGCTTGTTTTAAACCATAAAGAGACTTTACAAGTTTACACACACACTTATCTCCTTGAGTGTAATGACCTTCCGACAAAGACATATAAACTTCCTCGTATAAATCACCTTATATGAAAGCATTATTAACATCCAATTGAAATAAACCCAAGTTAAACTGAATAGCTAAAGCAATAATGCATCTTACAGTTACCATTTTTACTACTAGAGAAAAAAAGTCTTCATAATCATGAGCTTCTCTTTGACTATAATCCTTTCCCACAAGCCTTGCCTTATATCTTTCTATTTCTCCAGTTGATTTATAATTAATGTTATAAATCGACTAAAAACCTATAGGCTTTCTACCCGAAGGTAAATCGTTAATTATCCAGGTTTCATTTCTATGTAAGGCTTCCATTTCATAATTCCGAAAACTATCCAATTACTATCAACACAAGCCTCTTGAAAACTCTTCGGTTCAACATATTTATTTAAATTTCAAGCAAAACTAAAAATTTCAGCACTAAGTCATGAATTATTCACCACCCTTTCCAAACCGTATTTAACTTTTCCTTCAACAATAAAATTATCAAACTTTCTAGGAAAACTGGACATCCTAGTTGAACTTCTAGCATACAAAGATGATGAAGGTAACCTTGGTTACCCTCGTAGTTGAGACCCAAATTTTAAGTGTCACTATAATCTTTAGCATCTCGTTGTCTATTGGCAGCTACGTCAGAGCTACTCAAAGGATGCCAACTAGAAGCTCTTGCGACATTATGAGGACTGTTAGAGATACCTAGAGGCTGCGTATTGGCATATCTATTTAGACTACCAAGTAGATTACGACCACTAAGGTTAATAATATGATGATCAGACTTATCATTTTGAGGACGGTCTCGACCTCATCATCGGGTGGAGGATTAGAAAAGTTAGTAAATGTCTCAAAGACAGAATCAAAAAATTTAAAAAATTAAATATCATTGGAAATGCTTTTCTCTAACTTGTTTTAACTCATTTTAAACGGAAAGACATTTCGTAAAACTTAACGTCACGAGAAACAATAATTTTGTTGTAATCCAGACTATAGAATTTGTATATGTTGGTCCCGAGAGGGTTATACAAGTTTGTAGAAGGGGGGGGTTGAATACAAACACACAAATTTTACTTTTCTAAATTGTTTATTGATATATATCAAACAATTTACAACTTGTTGCGGAACAAGATTAAGGACTAAGCCTAATCTAAACAAGTTAAGAACACTAAGTTTCTTGCACTAGAATTAAGACAGAAAAAAGATAAGAATATTAAAGAGTAATATTCTAACACTAAGAGATAAAGAAGAAGATGGCCGAGCATGCATGCATTTAATGCATGGCAGTATTACTTTACACGTGGCAGCAGCTGAGTGGTTGCATGTTTTGACCTTTGTAGACAACCTTAGTAGCCGCATGGTGTACAGTGTAGAATCAGAGTTGATAGTATGATCCTAGGCAAAAGGGATGTCCTTTCTGACAATATCGTACGGAGACGTGCAAGGGGGAAAGACAAAAGTAACATGCAGAGAGAACTTCATGATCAGTGATTACTGAACAGTACTTTATCAGCGAGTGACAAAGCTCAGCGATCGCTAAAGTCTTCTACTTGTAACTTCACGTTGAGTGGACAAATCTTGGCTTCGCTGATATCCGCATCAGTTCATTAGTAGACTTGTCGCTGTTCTTGAGCTTGATCTGCGACTTCAGCGTAGAACATGGTTGACGTGAAACTTGTCTTTAGGGATCATAAGTAAATAATAAAACTATCAGCGATCATCAACAAGACTGAACAAGCACATAGCTAAGTTGATGAACAGTGTTCGCTGAATGTAATCTAAAGAACGTAAGTTTCCTATCAGCGGTACTGTAGAGTCATAGTACTTATCAGCGGTAGTGAAACTCTAATACATATTGTTTACTTACAATTTTCACTAAGTGTTTAAAGAGAGTCATTATCAAATCACTGAGGGTTTGGATCAACAATCTCCCCCTATTTGATTATGAAATAGCAATGAAGGAAAATTGCTAAGTATGAAAACATAAGGATAAAAAGAACTCATAAAATATTTGTCCCTTTTACTGTTTTCTAGGATCTTTTGAGTACTGATGGAGTAAAGTACATTCGCTGAAATTTTTCTTTTAACTTCGTATAAGATTACAAAGGGAAGTGGAAAAGTTACAAGTACAACAAATAAATTTACAAGTACAAAAGATACAAGCTGATAAGGATAGAAGAAATACAAGGAAATCTTATCAGCCAAAAGGTTCTTCCTTAACGAGAAGTTCATCAAGGGTCTTTGTTGTAGGGATCATCCAGTCAGGGACATTTTCTCCCTGATTTCTTCTTTCTTGTGCTTCTGAGAAGATCAGGGCTTCATGTATTGTCCAAGGAGATCATCTCTGAATCCGCACCAGTAGATGAGATCCCTGAGTTGTTCGATGGGAGTGATGGGTAGCTCAGAGATACGTTGAAAGTGTGGTCGTCCATCATAGTCTTGAAAGAAGATACCATAAGGTTCGCTTAAGACTTTACCAGGGATGAAACGTTCACCAGAGGGCAGAGAGGTGTCAAGCGCCGAGAGATCAGGATCAGGACCAAGTACTTCATTGCACGAGAAACCAATACCTGTTTCGTTCCGGATAGGAGGACCTGAATCTGAAGATATTATCTTTTTCTTTGCAGAGCCCCTTTTTCTTTTTGGAGTAGGAGCAGCAGGAAGAGAAATATCTACAGCAGAAGAAACCAAGTCGATCTGTCGATTTAGAAGTTTTTCGACATGATCTTTGAATTTAGAACGTGAACGCTGAATGGCTATTCTGATCTCCAACCATTCAGAGAGACCGTACTTCGTGATAGCATCAGCGTAGAAGGTTTCCTTGGTACCGTTTTCTCTGAATATCTCGACCTCAACAATTGGAACTCTGATGGTCGATCTTCCAATGATGTATACCTTGTTAATTCTGGCAGCCCGATATCGAAAGTGTACTTTCTCTTTGCACCATTTCAAAGTAGAGGCAGATACCTTGGTCTTTTCTTCAACAATATTCTGGGCGTCTTCCCATAACTGATGTTGGACTTCAATGGGAGTTCTTTTGAGATCAGGGTCTTTCACTGATTGTTGGACAAGGTGGATGGCGAGGGCCTTATCTTGTTCTTCAGCTTTCCTTCGATCAGCGAGTTGTTTTTCAGCCTTGAGATGATCAGTGTATTCTTTCCTTGACAGTCTGAACTTGGGGGCAGGGACTTTGTCACGAGGAAGGATGATTCGCTGATCTTCGAGCTGTTTGATCATAGCTTCTCTCTTTTTCAGGTCTTCTTCACTTAGCGTTTGAGGAGTTAAGGAAGGTCTGTTTTGGTGAGAGAGCAGCTGTTCTTCAGGTTCATCAATCTCAGTGGTTAAATCCAAGACTGGGATTATTTCTTCAGCGATAGGAGCTGGAAATATTGTTGATGAAGTTGCAGTCGTAGGAACTTCAGCTGGATCCTCAAACAGGGGAGAGGACTAGCTGAAACACAGCGATCGTTTAAGTAAGATCATTTGGGAAGAAGGAGATAGAGAAAAGAATGTGGTTTAAGTGTATAGAGGTTTTATGGAGAGAAGGATTGAGATTGAGAAGGGATAGAGGAGGGATGCGGAGTAAGGGAATAAAAGATATTGTACCTGACAAACTGGCTTTATCTGAAGGATTGACAGATTGCCTTTTGCAGTGAGGCCTTTGTTTTTGCTTTTATCAGCTTCAGTTGCTGCAGGTTTTATCTTGGTCGTCTCCCCTGATGGTTTATTTATCATAATCCCTTTCTGAGAAGGGGCCTTCTTGGGCTGAACAAAGAAGAAGTCATCATCATCGTCATCATCATCATCATTATTTTTAGGAGATGATGATGGTTTGTCGTCCTCAAGGTCGAGGTCTTCATAATCTTCTTCTTCTTCCTCGGCTTCAGATTCTTCCTCGTCAGCATAGGGAGTGGTAACATCAGCAACAGCTTCATCATGTTGCTCTTCGAGTTGCTCCCCCTCAGATACAGAGGGAGGTTTCTCGGTTCCCTCAGGGTTTTCATCTCCCTGAGATTTCTCGGTTGTAGCAGCAGCATCAGAAACCATACCCTCCCCCTCAGAGTTACGGGGAAGGTCTTCAATAATTTTATCCTCCCTCTCAGCATTATGGGGAAGGTCTTCAGTCTTCTCCCCCTCTTCCACATGATGGTTGGGGGAGGAATGAACAACATCAGCAGTAGCGGCAGCATCAGTATGCATTGGGTCCTTGTCTTCTAGGCCAGGGATCCCAACACAACGTTCAAGCCTACCTAATATGTCTTCTAGGCTAGATATAGTAGGAGTGAGTCTTTGTAGTTCCTCTCGATCCACCTGAGTAAAGTGCGAAGGAGCACAAGTAGCAACATTCAGGTGGTCGAGGATCTGCTGAAGGAGGTCTTTGACAGTGCTGACTTCAGTCTGGACCGATGTCACTTCTCCCTTAAGAGTACCAACCTCTGTCTTTAATGATGTGACTTCATTTGACAGAGAGGTGAAGTTTGTGGAGAGAGTGATGTTGGCCGTTGAGTTTTCAGCGAGGGTGGTAGCAAATTGTCCAATGCTACCATCCACCTTCTCCAGATCAGCACTGGAGGCTTTCTTTTCAACCTCAGTAGTCAGCGTTTTGAGGTTTTCTCCAGCGTTTGTAACCGCTGAAGAGTTTGCTGAGAGAGTGGTTGTGAGGGATTCCATCTTTGTTTCCAGGGCCTTCACGGAGGTGTTGATATCTCCCAAATTAGGACCTGCAATAGTTAATAACTTGTGAACAGAGGAAAGTTTAGAAGTTGGGGATTTTGAGAGAGGAATTTGGATGGTTTTGTGTTTACCTGCAGGCGGGTTGGCGAAGTTGTCGAAACCTTGTTGACCTGAGTAGTGTTCCATGTCGCCTTCCAGAGTTCCTTGGCGCACAGAAGTGCCTACAAGTCCTGTATTTGCATCCATCATCCTACTGAGAGTGTCAGCAGCTTTATCATGTACGATGACAGTTGTTCCAGAGAATGGAGGAAAAAGAGGTGGTATGTCCAAAGATTGAGTGGGAGGAACAAAGGTCGAGAAGAGGGACTTGGTGCGGGGTTCAGCGTTGGATTCGCTGAGAAATACTTCTTCAGTCCTTAGAAGGTCTGAAGGAGGGGGGTTCTGTTCCAAAGTTATAACCTCAGCGTTTAGAGACGCTGAAGTTGGGATATAAGGGGTGGCTGTATCAGTTGTGGCAGAGCGTACCACGAAATCATCTAGCGTAGTCTGTTGAGATTCAGACGCTAGGTCTTCAGCCGTTGATGGCTTGGGGGTTTGCTCCTTGGTTTTCTTGATCCTTTTGGAATCAAGTTGGGAAGTAGAGTGTTTCCTTTTACGAGAAGGAGTGGAGGCTGCATCCTGGGTATCAGCAGTTGGGATTTCCACTGAGGTAGCTGATAGGCGGGTTCACATCCTCCTAAATCTAACCGCAAGTGTACGGGTCGAAGTCAAGTAATAGTACAAAAGTACGAGTATCGAACACAGGGAACTAGGAACTAAGTATCACAATGACTATAAGTTCTATTAACTGAACGGTCGCAAATTGAGTTGTTGGTATGAATTAATTGATTGCAATAAAACAGATCACAAACGGGACAGTAAACAACTTAGGAAACTTTGATAGAGAAAACAGTTGAGGGTTGGAAGTCCTAAGGTTTTTCACGTACAAACAATTGACTCAAAAAAATTACCAGTTATTCTGTATAATGAATACCTAATCTCTAAAAATCACCGTTGTTCTCTCTCAAGCAACAACGGGTTTTATTTCGAAAACACAAGTTTTATCTCTCGATCTCAACTCATGAAATTCAAAACACATTAAAAGCAAGATTTAACGGGACTAAGGCTTACTTGGTATATCTCTATCCAATTTCTCACCTTAGGCATGCAATTTCTAGTTCTAGTTACAATTAATTCTCTCGAACTTAATTGGAAACAAACAAAACAATTGAAAGTTGGCCAAAGTCACAAAGGCATTAAAAACTCAAATCACATGCTTCATTAAATTAAGAAAAACTGATAAAATGTTCAAATCACATGTTTATAAGCTTAAACCAAATTCATTCCAACCCCCAACATCTAAAGATTAGTTCATGTTGGTGGTGGATAAAAACATAAGAAAAGGAAGAGAAATTGTGTGTGCAAACATAATGATCGTGGATGTGATGAATGTAATGGTGGACTCCCTTCTCTCGGCTCTAATCCGATTATCTTCGTGAACTCCTCCTCAATCGATCCTCTATCGTGGCTCCAAAGTGTGTGAAAAACCTCTGAAAATCGCCCCAAAGTCGTCTCCCATCGTCGTGTGAGAAGTGCTGACCTAATTCCGGAAAATCGCAAGGTATAGAGCTGAAACAGGGACTTACGTGGTTTGTCCCGCTACTTGCAAACCGCGGGACAAACCGCGCGGTTTTCCTGATGTGTCTGGGTCAATGCTGGGTCATGGATCTAGGTCCTCGTTCGGGCACGGGTCTTGGGCTTGGATCTTGGGCTTCCGTTGGCTTCGTTTTGGAATCTCTTTTGGCTCTTTTCCGCTTCTTTTCTCGATGATTGCCGTCTTTTAGATTACCTGCACATTTCACTAGATAAACCATAAAGTTCCGCCTTTTTGCTAGAACACAAGCCAATCTCATTGGTTTGAGGACCGAAAATAACGCCAAAAAGTGGCGTTATCAGTAGCCGCAGAAGTAGAAGAAGTTGGAGGTCGAAGAATAGATAAAAGTTTAGAAAGACGTACCTCGTTTGGCAGTGGCTTGAAGTCAAGAACTTTAGGGCCGACCTTTGAAAGTCTCAGGTCGCCCACCTTCGGGTATTTGTCCTTCAGGCCTTGTACGAAGAGAGCACTGACAAACCTGGGATAAGGAACACATGTTGGTATGTCAGCAGCATTCACTCTGAACATCAGATCATCGAAGATGATTTGTGCCCAATCAATGTGGAGACCCTTCAGTAGTGAGTAACCCATGGCTTGTTGAGGTTGAGAGGCTTGGTCAGAAGATCCAGTCTTCGCTGTCAGGTAGCTGATCAGATGAGCAAAGATGAAATTCATCTCGCTTGGCATTTTGGATTTCTTGATTGCAGTCAGCTTCTTGTCAGGGAGTTCATTTCTCCCTGAGTCCCATACGTACTTCATTGCATCAAAGAATGCAATGATTGTTTCCCTATCAGGTGAGGTTTTGGGATTGGGTAGACGAACAAAGGGTTTATCTTTTATGGCGGCAAGGAGGCTTAGGGCACATCGGATATTACCAGGTGTAATCTTGGAAGTACCATGATCGGTGTCAAAGAGTATGACATCGATTGTCTTCTTGGGATTCTTGGTAGAGGTGATCTGAGCACTTCTGGCAGAATACCAGAACTGAGATAGTAGATGTTTATTGGCAGGAGGAGCGATGGTTAGAGCTGTGGAGATAGGGCATGTCTTCAGAAAGTTCACAGCGTCATCCAGATGTGTGACCTGCTTCTTTTCAGGGAAGTCAAAGAGAGCATAGGGATTGTTGCTCGGAAAGGTAACTTTCTCGATTTTGAACTTGACCTGAGGAGCCTTTGTTATTTCAGTAACCTCAGCGGAAGTGGGAGATTTCGCAGTAGGAGTGTCAGTAGATGCCATTTCTGTGTAACACATAAAACCACGAAGAAGATGAACAAAAATGTCTTAATGTGGAAAGATTTTCCAATAAGATGTTTTCGAATTTTGTCCATTTCATTTAGACCAAAAGATGTCTTAATGAAGATTAGGGTTTTTCTTGTTTTGAAAAAGAAATACAAAACTTAGAGAACATTTGTTTTCCAGTTTCTATTTGAAGAAAGAGATTCTGGAAAAACATATGAGGATACAAGTTTAAGATTTTTGTTTTAAACTTGAAGAACAACCATGAAGATTGTGTTTCATAAAATCATGAAAAAGAAATGATTTCATTTTAAGAAAGTATCTTTTGTTCGATCCGTTAAAAACAATAATAAGATCGAAAACAAGTTTATGCTTTGCAAAAATAAAAGAAATGATAACCTGTGATGCTTAAAGAGATGAAGATGAACAAGTTCTTGATATTAAATCTTGAATGCAACAGAGAAATTTTGCTTGAAGAAGATGAAGTTCGCGTAAGGTGAAAATATAAACTCGAATGTGTTTATATAGTAAGAGTAGAGAGAGAGAAACTGGAGCGGGAAAGTTTTTCATCATGACTCTGACACGTTCCTCGAATTTGATTGGACAAGGAAAACGAAACGGGCGAACGTGTGTCAGAAAAACGTGCCATGGTCTATCGGTTATGATTACTTCTTAAACGTCTTTTCACATTTTAAGATGTCTCTGAGGATTTGAAAAACTCAGGGACCTTTTAAGAAAACATGAAGCACTGAAATAGAAATATCAGTGTTAGATTTAGATATTTCAAAAAAAATCACTGAAAGGAAGAGATATTCAGCGATGCAATTTGTTTTGAAATCTTGCATTAATGTGCGAACGTCAGCGAGCAACAGAACATACCTTAACATCAGTGAATCAGGTTTGTTCAGAGAGAAAATGATGAGAGGGTAATTTAAGTTCACTTTTATCACTGATCAAATGTGAACCGCTGAAGATTTTATTCTTCAAAGTTCAGCATTCCAAGCTCGCTGATGAGAAAGTTGAATCTTGTCTCATCAAGAGGCTTAGTGAATAGATCAGCTAACTGAAAATCAGTTGAGATAAAATGAAGCTCTATATCACCATTCATCACATGATCTCTGATAAAATGATACCTGATTTCGATGTGTTTGGTCTTTGAGTGTAGCACTGGATTGTTTGCTATAGCGATGGCACTTGTGCTGTAGCAATTAATTGGAATTTTCGAGAGCTGAAGGTCATAGTCCAGTAGTTGATTTCTCATCCACAAGACCTGAGAACAACAGCTTCCAGCGGGTATGTACTCAGCTTCAGCGGTTGAGGTGGACACTGAGTTTTGCTTTTTACTTGTCCAACTCACCAGCTTTCCACCCAGGAGCTGAGAACCTCCTGTGGTGCTTTTCCTATCCATTTTGCAACCTGCAAAGTCACTATCTGAATAGGCGATTAGATCAAACCCTGAGTCTTTGGGATACTGATAACGCCACTTTTGGAGTTATTTTCGGTTCTCAAACCAATGAGATTGGCTTGTATTTAAGCAAAGAAGTGGATTTTTAATGGTTTATCTAGTGAAATGAACAGGTAATCCAAAAGACAGCGTTCATCGAGAAAAGAAGCTAAAAAGAGCCTAAAACGAGTCCAAACCGAAGCCAACGAAAGCCCAAGACCCGCGCCCGAACCAGGACCCGAACCGCGAACCAGAAACTGACTCGAGCAACTCTGGAAAGCGCGCGACTTTCCACGCGACTTGCAAGTCGCGTGGAAGGCCGCATATCCCTCTGTTTCACGATTTTCAGCTTTATTATTCCAACTTTAGGTCATCATACCGCACGCAACTCACACACGACGAACGGCAGCAGTCTAGGGGCGATTTTTGGAGACTTTTCGAAGCTTTTGGAGCCGCGATAGAGGACAGATCGAGGAGAAGTTCACAACGAGAGTCGGATTAGAGCTGGGAGAAGGGAGTACATCCACCACATTCACCACGATCACTTTTACCATGTTTTCGTTCATTGTTTTCTTTTCTTCTCCTATGTTTTCGTCCCCCAACATCATGAACTAATCTTTAGATGTTGGGGGTTGGATTGAATTAGATTTGAACATATGAACGGATGACGAATGACGTTTATCAGTTTTTCCTTTTTAATAAATGCATGTAATTTGATTCTTAATGCTTTTGAGAGTTTAGCTAGCTTTCAATTGTTTTGTTGCTTCCAGTTGAGTTTGAGAGAATTAACTGTTAGATAGAACTAGGAATTGCATGCCTAAGGCGAGAATTTGGTGATAGAGATATACCGAATACGCCTTAGTCCTAAGTGAACCATTTAGGTTGAGATCGGGAGATTAAATCTATCCGTTCAAACATGAATCTTGCGCTTAATGTGTTTTGAAATCCTTAGGTTGAGATCGAAAGATAAAACTTGTCCTTTTCAAAATAAAACCCGATGTTGCTCGAAAGAGAACAACGGTGATTTTAGAGATTGGGTATTCATTAAGGGGATTAACTGGTAATTGTTTTAAGTCAGATATTCGTATGTGAAAACCTAAGGATTTCCAACCCTCAACTGTTTTCTCTATCGAATTTTCCTCAAGTTGTCTACTGTTCAATTTGTGATTTTCTTATTGCAATTAATTAGTTTAATACCAACCATCTCTCAATTTCGACAGTTCGGTTAATAGTGATTATAGTAATTGTGATACTTAGTTCCTAGTTCCCCGTGATTCGATACACGTACTTTCTAGTACTATTACTTGACTTCGACCCGTACACTTGCGGTAAGATTTAGGGGGGTGAAACCCGCCCTATCAAGTTTTTGGCGCCGTTGCCGGGGAACTAGTTGCAACTGATAGCACTACCAGCTATAAGCACTATTAGATTGAACATTTTTCTATTATTTATTTATTCTAGTTCATCACTTTTAGTTTTTGGGTTGCTAATTTTGCTGATTCTTCTTTCTAGGTACCAATTGGTTTATGCCAAGGAAAACCCGAGGGGAGAAATTCGAACCGATCGACCCGGAGATTGAGAGAACCGTCCGCCGAATACGCCAAGAGACCAAAGCCAAGAGACATCTGAAGATGGGTGATGAAATGCCCGTCAATAGACCGACTGGTAACAACCCACCTCCGCCTCCTCCGGCGAGAGTCCCGATGCGGTCATTTGCCAATCCAAACGTGGCAACCGCACGGATCGGCATCCAACCGCCCGCTACTGCAGCAAACTACTTCGAGATTAAGCCGAGTACCATTGTCATGGTACAGCAGAATCAGTTCGGGGGAGCACCTACTGAAGATCCCCATGCCCACCTTCGCGCATTTGAACGGATCTGTAATACATTCAAGATCAATGGGATGTAGGAAAATGCCATCAATCTAAGACTATTCAGCTTCTCGCTCAAGGGTAGAGCTGAAATTTGGATAGAAGGTTTGCCAGCGGATCAGATCACTACATGGGCAGACCTGAAAGCCGCATTCCTCCAGAAATTCTTCCCACCGGGAAGAACCGCGCAGTTAATGGCCGAGATCACACACTTCGCGCAATGGGACCAATAGACCCTATATGAGGCATGGAAGCGATACAAAGACATGTTGAAGAAGTGCCCACATCACGGGTTGCACGGATGGGTCATCATCCAGACATTCTTTAGTGGACTCCACCCGCAGTTCAAAAACGATATCACTGAAGCATCGGGTGGAGCACTAATGAATAAATCTTATGAAGAAGCATGCGAGCTGATCGAGAACTTGGCCGAGCACAGTTTCTCTACTCCACGATCAGCTGTTAGAAGAGTTGCAAGTATTCAAGAGTCGGATGAGCTGAAAGAAATAAAGACTCAACTAGCTGCGATCACAAGCCATTTAAAAGGGGGTATTCCACAAGAACCCGAGCAAGTTCAGTTCCTACAGAACCGGAATCACCAGCCGAGAAACGATCCTTTCTCAAATACCTACAATGAGGTGTGGAATAAGCACCCGAACTTCTCGTGGAGTCAACCCGGTCAACAACAGCAAGGTAATTCTTTTAACTTTGCTAATTATCCTAATGCTAACAATGTGTACCGTCCTCCAGGTTTCAACCAAAGGAACGAAGGACCATCCGGGGAGAAGAAGCCGGGGCTGGAAGAGATGATGATGATGAAGTTCATGACCAAGATGGACAGCACGGTTGGAGAGTTAGCAAGCACGGCCAACACGGTCAAGGCGGCTACCGAAAAGAACACAGCCTCCATCAAACTCCTCGAAAGACAAGTGGGGCAGATTTCCGAAGCCTTACAAAACCGACCTCCCGGAACATTCCCGAGTATGACTGAAAGGAAGAACCGAGAAGAGTGTAATGCCATTTATCTGAGAAGTGGCAAGGAGCTGAATAGAGAGCCTACACACGAACCGTCATCAAGGGAGACCGATCCTAAAGAGAAAAAGGTAGAGATTGTAGATGTGGATGAGTTGGAGGCCGAAAAAGATATAGTGACTGAAGAAGCCAAGAAGAGTGAAGAGAAAAAGAGGCAACCACCAATCAACCCGTCTGTACCACCGCTACCATATCCGAATCGGGTGAAGGCACGCAAGAATGAGGAACTGTTCAAGAAGTTCCTCGATGTCTTCAAGAAGCTACACATCAACATTCCATTCGTGGAGGCACTTGCTCAAATGCCGACCTACCTCAAGTTCACGAAGGAGATTCTATCCAAGAAGAGGGCGATCGATCACCAGTCCACCGGTGCACTTACTGAGGAGTGCAGCGCAATTATTCAGAACAAGCTTCCCCCGAAGCTCAAAGATCCAGGGAGTTTTTCAATCCCTATTCAAATTGGGGAGTTTTCTTTTGATAAGGTATTATGTGATTTAGGAGCTAGTATTAATTTAATGCCTTTATCTGTTTTCAGGAAACTGGGATTGGGAGAAGTGCAGCCGACGTACATGACGCTCAAGCTCGCGGATCGATCGATCGTGTACCCGTATGGAGTGGTAGAAGATGTGCTAATCAAGGTCGGCAAGTTTTACTTTCCTGTCGACTTCGTGATGTTGGACATCGATGAAGACATAGAGGTCCCGTTGATATTGGGACGATCATTTATGGCCACGAGTAGAGTAATAATTGACATGCAGGAAGGAGAAATGACGTTAAGAGTTGGTGGTGAGAGAGAGGTTTTCAAGATGTTCGAGCATGGAAGGCGTAGAGACGGAGAGGGCAAAGGAGAGACAAATAAGGAAAAATCCGCGAAGAACCGCAAGTGTGGGCGATTCGAGTCCGCGGATACCGAGCCAAGTTGAGATCCACACAGTCGTGCCACGACTTTAACTACGGCGCTGGGTGGGAGGCAACCCACCGAGGTTAGTTTTCCTTGTAATTTCCAGTTTTTGAGTGTGTTCTTATTTACGAAAAACCAAAAAAAATGAAAAAACGAAAAATCAAAAAAATAGATGAAACAGGGACTTACGCGGCTTGTGCCGCGGCCTACAAACCGCGTGCCAAACCGTGGGGTCCTCTGTTTGTTTTCTGAAGCAGGGAGTTACGCGGCTTGTGCCGCCGCGGTTTCCAAACCGCGCGCCAAACCGCGCAGCTCCCCTGTTTTTGTTTTCGTGCTGTGTTTTCTTTCCCTGCTTTGTGTGTTTCGTTTCTTTGCTTTCTATCGTTTTTGCTTTGTTTTCCTTGTGTCTACCTTCTCTCTCGCACTTTCCCCCGATGTCTCTGATTGGCGCTCAAACCTTACAAGATATCTCCTCCGCCCGGGCAAACAGGTATGTTCTAAACGCCGTAGTTAACAAGTGGTGTAAGATGTTTGGTTTCTTATTAGTTAACGAGATGCAACAAACCTAAGTTTCACTTAGGTTTGGGGTGCCTCATCTTTTAAACATCTACACACTCAACTTTAATCCTGTGCAAACCTCGGTTTCACCGAGGTTTGGGGTTGGCTTCTGTTTGACAAACCTAGGCCACGACCTAGCTTTGGGATGGCCATGTTTTTGAAAATGAGAAAGCTCTTTGATGTTATGCTTCAATGTTATGCCTTACCTGTCTGTTGCATGTAATAACCGCACAACTATACTTGTCTTAGTATCGCCTACGCCGACACTTGCACATTGGGGACAATGTGTGGGTAAGGTTTGGGGTTGCCCAATCGGGCCCACGTTATGCACGTAGATTTCCTGCACCTCTGAGTACCTAGATCACTTTAGCTAAATTTTTTGTTTTGAATGATCGAGACCAACCATTGTAGGAAGAATCTTGTGATAGTAACGTGACCATTAGGGAAGGACCGGGAAAGGACATGACTAGGGACATTAGTGGAGACCACCCAATAGCGAGTTTTGAGCCTAAAAGACGTTTTTCAATTCGAGGGATTCATACACTTAGTTCTTATACACTTTTTCGAGTTCCTTGTCGTGAATATAGAATGATCTCGCTATATTATTGCATTGAGTAGCAAAGACGACCATCGGGATATTGGGTAAGGGTATAGTAGACCAAATCATGTGGACCTTAAGATGTGATTCCAGGCAATGTGTGTTTTGTTTTAACCTGTTTTTAGCTATCGTACTCTTTTCACCCATCTGTGTGTAACCATAGCCTCCTTTGTAGCCATACACTCACCTTTTCATTTCATGACCCACCATTAAACCATTAGCCAATAGCCTTAGCCAACCCTTATCCGAAAGTGTGTCAATCTGAGCGGTAATGAACTGAAAAAGCTAGAGCGGAAAAAAGGAAATCAGGCCAGTCATGAAAATAAATAGAAAAGAGGGCCAATGCAGCCCCAATGCAAATAAAGAGGACCAATGAAGTCCCAAAAAAAAACAAAAACAGTTAGTTTAGATTTTATTTACAGCAGAAAATAAGAGAGTCAAAGTGACTCCGATAGCGACAAAAGGGCCAAGTGATAAGATAAAATGTGATGAAGTTCAGAACTGATAATGTTTGACACACCGAGGATCTTTGTTCCCTTTTACCCTTCACTTCTTAGCCATAACCTTAGCCCCGTTACAACCCGTGTAAAGACCTGGATGATCTTCTGGAAAATGTGATTAGGGTATACGACCATCTTTACTGATTGTCCCTGTCTTGCTACTTGATTCCTTTCTGAGATCAAATTTTAGACATTAGTGCGTCTTTCATTAGAGTTGTCATGTAATATTTGAGTATTCTTGTACATAACTTCCTATACATGACAACACGTGCGATAACCTAGGTTCGAGCGAAATGAGAGAATCCCGTGAGGTAGGGTCGAGGCGAAATGTTCTCCTTAGTATGTCTGGACCTAGTATGACCTTAATGGAAATGGAGCAGTCACGAGTTCAACTTACAATGGAAGGTCATAGATCAAACGGAATAAGAATGAGGCGAGAGTGAGATAGGCATTCACGGGTATGGGAAATCACCAGTGAATTACATGGTACCGATTGGGAGTTGTGCAGTTATTATCATTTCTCTGATATATGCTTTTATTCTATTTTGTCGCTAATTTTCTTGGGGACAAGCAACGCTCGGTTTGCGGTTGTTGATAACGCCACTTTTTGGCGTTATTTTCGGTTCTCAAACCAATGAGATTGGCTTGTATTTAAGCAAAGAAGCGGATTTTTAATGGTTTATCTAGTGAAATGAACAGGTAATCCAAAACAGAGCGTTCATCGAGAAAAGAAGCTAAAAAGAGCCTAAAACGAGTCCAAAACGAAGCCAACGAAAGCCCAAGACCCACGCCCGAACCAGGACCCGAACCGCGAACCAGAAACTGACCCGAGCAGCTCTGGAAAGCGCGCGACTTTCCACGCGACTTGCAAGTCGCGTGGAAGGCCGCGTGTCCCTCTGTTTCACGATTTTCAGCTTTATTATTCCAACTTTAGGTCATCATACCACACGCAACTCACACACGACGAACGGCAGCAGTCTAGGGGCGATTTCTGGAGACTTTTCGGAGCTTTCGGAGCCGCGATAGAGGACAGATCGAGGAGAAGTTCACAACGAGAGTCGGATTAGAGCCGGGAGAAGGGAGTACATCCACCACATTCACCACGATCACTTTTACCATGTTTTCGTTCATTGTTTCCTTTTCTTCTCCTATGTTTTCGTCCCCCAACATCATGAACTAATCTTTAGATGTTGGGGGTTGGATTGAATTAGGTTTGAACATATGAACGGATGACGAATGACGTTTATCAGTTTTTCCTTTTTAATGAATGCATGTAATTTGATTCTTAATGCTTTTGAGAGTTTAGCTAGCTTTCAATTGTTTTGTTGCTTCCAGTTGAGTTCAAGAGAATTAACTGTTAGATAGAACTAGGTATTGCATGCCTAAGGAGAGAATTTGGTGATAGAGATATACCGAATACGCCTTAGTCCTAAATGAACCATTTAGGTTGAGATCGAGAGATTAAATCTATCCGTTCAAATATGAATCTTGGACTTAATGTGTTTTGAAATCCATAGGTTGAGATTGAAAGATAAAACTTGTCCTTTTCAAAATAAAACCCGATGTTGCTCGAAAGAGAACAACGGTGATTTTAGAGATTGGGTATTCATTAAGGGGATTAACTGGTAATTTTTTTAAGTCAGATATTCGTATGTGAAAACCTAAGGATTTCCAACCCTCAACTGTTTTCTCTATCGAATTTCCCTCAAGTTGTCTACTGTTCCGTTTGGGATTTTCTTATTGCATGTTAATTAGTTTAAGACCAACCATCTCTCAATTTCGACAATTTAGTTAATAGTGATTATAGTAATTGTGATACTTAGTTCCTAGTTCCCCGTGATTCGATGCTCGTACTTTCTAGTACTATTACTTGACTTCGACCCGTACACTTGCGGTTAGATTTAGGGGGGGTGATACCCGCCCTATCAGATACCAAAGACCTATGTTAGAAGTACCCTTAAGGTAACGAAAGATTCGCTTTACAGCGATCATATGAGATTCCTTAGGTTCAGCTTGATATCGTGCACACAAATAGGTTGCGTACATAATATCATGTCGGCTAGCTGTAAGATACAAAAGAGAGCCGATCATCCCACGGTACGTTGTGATATTAACAGGTATTCCAGAGGAGTCCTTGTTTAGTGTCAGCGGTGGTGCCATAGGGGTTTTCATAGCTGAACGTTGAGTTAAATCAAATTTCTTTAGCATATCTTTAACATACTTACCTTGGTGAATGAAAGTTCCTTTTTCACTCTGTTTGATTTGAAGACCAAGGAAATAAGTTAGCTCATTCATCATACTCATTTTATATTCATCTTTCATTCTCTCAGAGAAACGAGTACACAAGTCATATATTTGAACAATTATAATATCTTCGACATATATTTGAACAAGAATAATATGACCTTTTACTTTCCTGAAAAATAGAGTTTTGTCGATTTTACCTCGCTCAAATTTTTCAATATGGAGATAAGTAGAGAGAGTGTCATACAATGCATGAGGAGCTTGCTTTAAGCCATAAAGTACCTTATCCAGTTTATAAACATAACCTGGATGCTTAGGATCTGAGAATCCTGGGGGGTTGTTCCACGTAGACTTCTTCATTCAGCTTTCCATTTAGAAATGCTGACCTGACATCCATTTGATAAACTTTGAAGTCTTTGTGTACAATGTAAGCTAAAAATAGACGAATAGCTTCTAGTCTTGCTACAGAAGCAAAAGTTTCATCGTAATCTATACCTTCCTCTTGTCTGTATCCCTGAGCAACAAGTCGAGCCTTGTTGCGGGTTACAGTTCCATGTTCATCCAATTTGTTTCGATAGACCTATTTAGTGCCTATCACTGACTTGTCAGATGGTCTTGGAACGAGATTCCAAACTTTGTTTCTTTCAAATTCTGTCAGCTTTTCTTGCATAGCGCTGCCCCAGTTCGGATCTCTGAGGGCATCATCTATTTTCTTTGGTTCAATCAGTGAAATAAAGTTAACAAATAAACAAATGTTACCTGCACTTCGTCGAGTCTGAACACCAGCGTTTGGATCACCAAGAATCTGATCAATAGGGTGATTAATAGTCCATCGTTGAGCCGGAGCATGAGTAGCTGACTCAACCTGAACTGGAGGGGCTGAAGATGAGGCTTCAGCAACTTCTGGTATATCAGCCAAAAGAGGAAAATGTGCAGATTGCATTTCATTCACTGATTGCTGAGAAGTAGATGGTATATCTGAGGTAGAGGGTTCAGAAGCAGGAATAGTGTTTAGAGGAACAACTGAGACCCAAGATGTTTCAGCTTCACTAGTCTGCATGCCAGTGATGATGGTAGGACCGTCATCTTCAGCGGGATGAGAATGAGATGGAGGAGTGGGAACATCTTCTGAATCACCAAGATGAGAAAACATCCATTGATTCATATCTTCAGTATCAGCAAAAGGCCTAGAGTTCGCTGATCGGGA
The DNA here is from genome assembly GCA_033807775.1 of Saussurea involucrata. Lineage (NCBI taxonomy): Eukaryota > Viridiplantae > Streptophyta > Magnoliopsida > Asterales > Asteraceae > Saussurea > Saussurea involucrata. The sequence goes on along the minus strand of CM066317.1, from coordinate 47,006,479 downwards.
TTCGTCAAACGTGACGTGGATAGTTTCTTCTACAGTCTGTCTTCTACGATTGAAGACTCTGAAGACTTTGGAGATTGAGGAGTATCCAAGAAAGATTTCATCATCAGCCTTAGGATCAAACTTTCCAAGGGCATCTCTGTTGTTCAGTATAAAACACTGACAACCAAAGATGTGAAGAAAGCTGATTGAAGGTGTTGATCCAAACCCTCAGTGATTTGATAATGACCCTCCCTTATATACTTAGTGAAAATTGTAAGGAACTCTTAGTGAAAATTGTAAGGAACCCTTAGTGAAAATTGTAAGGAACCCTTCATGAAAATTGTAAGGAACCCTTAGTGAAAATTGTAAGTAAACAATATGTATCAGAGTTTCACTATCGCTGATAAGTACTAAGATCTTCCAGTACCGCTGATAGGAACTCTTGTTGTTTAGATTAATCATTCGGTGAACACTGTTCATCATTAACGCTGAGTCTGTTCAGTCATTATGATGATCGCTGATAAGTTAGTTGTTTACTTATGATCCCTGAAGACAAGTTTCACGTCAACAAAGGTTCTACGCTGAAGTCGAAGATCAAGCTCAAGAACCAGCGACAAGTCTCCTAATGAACTGATGCGGATCAGCGAAGACTCAGATTTGTCCACTCAACGTGAAGTATCAAGTACAAGACTTCAGCTATCGCTGAACTTTATCACCTGCTGAATAGTAAATGATAATCGCTGAATCAACGAAAGCTGATCATGAAGTCCTCCGTACAAAGTACTTTTGTCTTAACCACCCTTGCACGACTCCGTACGAGATGTCAGAAAAGAACCTCCGAATATCTGAAATCGTACAACCATTCTGATACTACACTGTTCATCCATGCGGCTACTAAGGTTGTCAACCAAGGTCAATGACATGCAACCAACCAGCTGATGACACGTGTAAAGTGTATACTGACTTGCATTAAATGCATGCAGTATATAAAGAGATGAACCCACTTCATTTGAAGTAACTTGCTAACTCTGGACAAGTTCAATCTCTTATCTCAAGATAGGTTATTATTAGTAATTTCCTTATCTCTCTTAGTGCAAGAAACCTTAGTGTTCCAACTTGTTTAGATTTAGGTTTATCCTTAATCTTGTTTCCGCAACAAGCTGTAAATTGTTAATGATTTATCAATAAACAATTTAGAAAAGTAAAATCTGTGTGTTTGTATTCAACCCCCCCCCCCCCCCCTTCTACAAACTTGTATAGGCCTTCGGGACCAACAAGTGGTATCAGAGCGGATTTGTTTAATCTCATAAACAAGATCTAATCTAAGATATTTCTCTTCCTTGCTATTATCTGAAAATGGCCACCAACACAAACACAAATTATATAGACAATGGTTCTCTTGCTAAACCCCCTAGATTTTCCAAAGATAACTTCAACTTATGGAAAAATAGGATGACACTCTTCTTATAAGGTGTAGACCCTACTATGCCTTACTATCTAGAAAATGGTCCATTCATCCCTGTAAGAATTGATGCTGCTGTTCCAGCCGCTGAGAATAGACCTGCTATTCCAGAAAGGCTGGTACCTAAGGAAATCTTTCAATGGACTGACGAAGATAAGAAGAAAGTGGCTATAGATACAAAAGCCAGATCCATACTATCCATGGCTCTTCTTGACGAAGTCTACCATTCCGTCATGAATCTGAAAACATCAAAGGCCATGTGGGACACAATATGTGTTCAGTATGAAGGAACGTCTGAAGTCCAGGATTCAAGAAAGATCAACCTGGTAAGACAATACGAAAGCTTCATTTCTGGTAAGAATGAATCTCTCTCTGAAGTTCACCAACATTTTAATTGTTTAATTATAGATCTGAAAATTGTTGGTAAGGAATATTCTAACTTTGAAGTGCTGACAAAGTTTCTAGAATGTTTACCTGAAAGCTGGGACAATTATGCTATGTGTCTCAAGCTATCAAAGGATCTAAAATCAATGACCCTTTCAACCTTATATGGCACGTTGCTGAATCATGAGCAATCGAGCCATCTTAAGAAGAATCTTGTTAAAGATTCCAGAAGCACCCCTGTTGCTTTAATCTCAGAGGAACCTTCTACTCAGCGACCCTCGGTCACTATCACTGAGTTAGAAAGTAACTCTGAAAGTTCATCAGATTCTGATTTTTCAGATGATGAATCTTTGGCTCTCCTAACTAAGAAGTTCAGGAGATTTGCCAAAAAGAAAATGTTTAGAAAGAACAAACCTCTTTCCATAACTGACAAGCCTAGATCATCAGCTTTTGTTGATAAGGCTACTGCTACTTGTTTTAACTGCGAAAAGACAGGACATTTCGCTAACGAGTGCAGGTCAAAGAAAGTTTCTAGACCCTCAGCTTTTACAACGAAACCCTTTGTTCCAAGAAATAAAGATGACAAATATTCAAAGCTGAAAGAAAAATATGCAAAGCTGAAAAGCTTTAAGAAGAAGAATAAAGGCCTGATGGCTGACTATGATTGGGATGCTTCTGATGAAGAAGCATCATCATCTGACTCTGAAAATGATGAAGCAAATCTATGTCTTATGGCCAAGATTGAAGAAGAGGAAGAAAGTTCAGACATTCCCTCCACTTCAACCTCTGAAATTCCGGTATCACCTTCCTTCTTTACCAATATTGCAAATATTGATGAAGCTGATAGTCTCCGTAAGATCGATCTCTTGACTAGAAGTTTATACGAAGCCATGAACGGCAAAACTGTGGTTGAAAACCAAAATCTTGATCTCGCTGAAAAGCTTAAAAACTGCCACCTTCAAATAGAAAAGCTTTCTAAAATTGAAGAAGATTTTAAAGATCAAGTATATTTAAATCAGCTAGTCAAAATCGAACGAGCAGAAGCTATCGCTGCATTAAAGGTTGAAAAAGCTACTGTTGAAGGATGGTGTAATTCTTCAACAAAGATCACTGAGATAATAAAGTCTCAAATTCCCCTGAGTGATAAACGTAGTTTGGGTTACAAATATGAAACTCCAAAACCAACCACTGAGCGTTCAATGCTTAAATTTGGAACGTTCGTATCCTCAGTCGCTGATACTTCATCTTCTCAGTGCTCCTCGTCCGTTACACCAATCCTTGAGGAAACTCCTACCTCCTCAAAAGGCAAGGAGAAAATGGTTTATTCAAAACCTACCTCTGTCTCCAAAGACAAAGGTAAAGGAATTGTTATTTACCAGAGTCCTCAGAAGGGTACCTTAGTACCAAAGCTGAATGCTTCTAAAGCTTCAGTGGCTCATCCCTCTGGATCAAAGAAGCAGATATCTGGATTTATTCAGCGATCTACTTCTAGACTCAGATTGGATGTCCTTGGTAAGAAATCTGAAGAACTGAATGTTCGTCCCATTTCTAAAGCCAATAGTTTACTTGGTGCTGGCACTTCTAATTTGAAATTAAAAGCTCAGCATACAAATGGTCCTAGAACTACTTTTAGTTATAGGAAATGTTATCACTGTGGACTTACCGATCATATTGCTAGTAAGTACCCCACAGCCACCAAAGCTGAAAAGATAGCTAAGGTGAAAACTGCCCCCAAGGCAAAGAAGACCAACCCTGGTGCAAATCAGGTCAAGGTGAATTCTACCACTGAGGTTAAGAAATTAACCAAAGTGAAGAGAGACAAAGCTGAATCTTCAAATGCTGCGAAGACCGTTGAACCTTCCATTCCAACTACTTCCACTGACAAATATGTATACATGGTTAAGTGGGTACCTAAGAAAAACTAATCTTCCTTTGTATTACAGGTTAAGAAGGGTATCTGGTATCTCGATAACGGATGCTCTAGACACATGACTGGAAAGAAAAACCTGCTCGCTGAATACAAGGAAGAGAAAGGTCCCTCTGTGACTTTCGGTGGAAATGGAAAAGGACATACCCGAGGGTATGGTGTACTTTCAAATGGTACAACCTCCTTCAGAAGAGTCGCATATGTTGAAGGGCTGAAGCATAATCTTCTAAGCATCAGTCAGCTTTGCGACATGGATAACAAAGTAATCTTTACTAAGGAATCCTGCTTTGTCACTGACAAAAAGGAGAAGATAGCTCTCAGCGGTTATCGTTTGGAAAATGTTTATGTAATAAACATGGACTCAACAACCACTGAGAACTTCTGTTTCTTCTCAAAGGCCTCATCTGATGTCAACTGGCTATGGCATAAGAGGCTCTCTCATCTAAATTTCAAGACACTGAACACTCTTTCTTCAAAAAAGTTAGTCACTGGTTTACCTCAGCATTCATACGTCAAAGAGTCGTTATGTTCAGCGTGTGAAAAAGGGAAGCAGACCAAAGCAAGCTTTAAGTCAAAGCAAGTTTCTTCAGTGTCATCTCCTCTACAACTACTTCATATGGATTTGTTTGGCCCTGTTAACAAAGAATCCATCGCTGGAAAGAAATATACGCTGGTCATAGTTGATGAATTCTCTCGCTTTACTTGGGTATTGTTTCTCCGTTCTAAGAGTGACACCCCTGAAGAACTCATCACCTTTGTTCGGAAGATGGAAACCCTGAACAATTTGACCGTTCGCTCAATAAGGAGTGATCATGGGACTGAATTCAAAAACAGTTCTCTTGATTCCTTCTTTGAGAGTAAGGGTATTTCTCACAACTTTTCTTCAGTGAGAACACCGCAACAAAATGGAGTCGCTGAAAGAAGAAATAGAACAATTATTGAAGCTGCACGTTCAATGCTCAGCGATTCTCACCTGCCTACTCAGTTTTGGGCAGAAGCTGTCAACACTACTTGTTTTACGCAAAACAGGTCGCTGATAGTTAAAAGATTCAAAAAGACAGCCTATGAACTTTTTCATGGGAGAAAGCCTTCAATCAGCTTTCTTCACATCTTTGGATGTCAGTGTTTTATACTGAACAACAGAGATGCTCTTGGAAAGTTTGATCCTAAGGCTGATGATGGAATCTTTCTTGGATACTCCTCAGTTTCCAAAGCCTTTAGAGTCTTCAATCGTAGAAGACAAACTGTAGAAGAAACTATTCACGTCACGTTTGACGAATCCCGTTCAGCGAACTCTAAACCGTCTGCTGATACTGAAGAACTGAATCAATGGATGTTTTCTCATCTTGGTGATTCAGAAGTTATTCCCACTACTCATGCTCATCCAGTAGAATATGATAGTCCTATCATTCCAAATATGCAGAATAGTGAAGTTGAAACTTCTTGGGTCTCAGCTGTTCCTATAAACACTATACCTAACGCTGAACAAAATGTCTCAGACATTCCATCTACTTCTCAGCAATCAGTGAATATAATGACAACTGCATCCATTCCTCTCTTGGCTGATACTCCTGACGTCGCTGAAGCTTCATCTTCAGCTCCTACAGTTCAAGTTGAGTCAGCGTCTCACGCTCCGGCTCAACGATGGACTATAAATCACCCAATTGATCAAATTCTTGGTGATCCAAACGCTGGGATTCATACTCGACGAAGTGTAGGTAATATTTGTTTATTTGTAAATTTTATTTCACTAATTGAACCAAAGAAAGTAGATGATGCCCTCAAAGATCCAAACTGGGTCAGCGCCATGCAAGAAGAGCTGACTGAATTCGAAAGAAACAAAGTTTGGAAACTTGTTCAGAGACCAACTGATAAAACAGTAATAGGCACTAAATGGGTCTATCGAAATAAGTTGGACGAACATGGTACTGTAACCCGCAACAAAGCTCGACTTGTTGCTCAGGGATACAGACAAGAGGAAGGTATAGATTACGACGAAACATTTGCTCCAGTAGCAAGACTTGAATCTATTCGTCTATTCTTAGCATATGCTGTACACAAAAACTTCAAAGTACATCAGATGGATGTTAAGTCAGCGTTTCTAAATGGAAAGCTGAATGAAGAAGTGTATGTGGAACAACCTCCAGGATTCTCAGATTCTAAGCGTCCAGGTTATGTTTATAAACTGGATAAGGCACTTTATGGCTTGAAGCAAGCTCCTCGTGCATGGTATGACACTCTCTCTACTTATCTCCATATTGAAAAATTTGAGTTAGGTAAGATTGACAAAACTCTATTTTTTAGAAAAGTGAAAGGTCATATCATTCTAGTTCAAATATATGTTGATGACATTATATTTGGTTCTACTAACCCTGAGCGTTGTACTCGTTTCGCTGATAGAATGAAAGATGAGTATAAAATGAGCATGATGGGTGAACTAACATATTTCCTTGGTCTTCAGATTAAGCAAACTGAGAAAGGAACTTTCATTAATCAGGGAAAATATGTTAAAGATATGCTGAAGAAATTCGACTTAACTGAAAGTTCAGCTATGAAAACCCCTATGGCACCACCGCTGACACTTGATAAGGACACTAAGGGTGTTCCTGTAAATGTCACGCTGTACCGTGGGATGATCGGCTCTCTATTGTATCTAACAGCTAGCCGACCCGATATTATGTTTGCAACATGCTTGTGTGCACGATATCAAGTTGAACCTAAGATATCTCATATGAAAGCTGTAAAGCGAATCTTTCGATATCTTAAGGGTACAGCGAATCTAGGTCTTTGGTAACCCAAAGATTCAGGATTCGATCTAACCGCCTATTCAGATAGTGATTTTGCAGGTTGCAAAATGGATAGGAAAAGCACCACAGGAGGATGTCAGCTCCTGGGTGGAAAGCTGGTAAGTTGGACAAGTAAAAAGCAAAATTCAGTGTCCACTTCCACAGCTGAAGCTGAATATGTAGCTGCTGGAAGCTGTTGTTCTCAAGTCTTGTGGATGAGAAATCAGCTACTAGACTATGATCTTCAACTGTCAAAAATTCCAATCTATTGCGACAGCACAAGTGCCATCGCTATAGCAAACAATCCAGTACTACATTCAAAGACCAAACATATAGAAATCAGATATCATTTTATCAGAGATCATGTGATGAATGGTGATATAGAACTTCATTTTATCCCAACTGATTATCAGTTAGCTGACTTATTTACCAAACCTCTTGATGAGACAAGATTCAACTTTCTCATCAGCGAGCTTGGAATGCTGAACTTTGAAGGATAAAATCTTCAGCGGTATACATTGATCGGCGAAAGGATAAAATCAACTTGTATAACCCATTCTATCATCTTCTCTCTGAATAAACTTGATTCACTGATATCAAGGTATGTTCTCTCTCTCTCTGACAAGCGTAGGAAAATGCAAGATTTCAAAACAAAATGCATCGCTGAATATCTCTTCCTTAACAACGATATTTTGAAATTTCTTAAAACCTTTATTGAATATTTTCATTCAGTGCTTCATGTTTTCAAAAGTATCTCTGAGTTTTTTCAAAACCTCAGAGACAACCAAGAATATGAAAGGACAGTTGTGACGTCATTGCAACGGATAAAACCCCGACACGTTTTCTCTTCCTGACACACGTTTGCACGTCTCGTTCAAACTTCCAATCAAATGCAAACACGTGTCCGTGTCATGATGAAAATCTTTTCCCGCTCAAGATTTTCTCTTTCTAAAATCTCTATATAAACAAATTCTTTGTTTATATTTTTCTTTTACGCGATCAATCTTCCTCCGCAAGAAAGAATTCACTGTTGCATTTGTGCTTTCAAACTTCAAGAACTGTTCATCATCTTCTTCATCAAACATCAAGGTTAATATGTTCTTATTTATTACCTAATGCAAAATAACTTGTTTCTGATCTACTCTTTGTTTTAACAAGATCAAACAAAAGAACTTCTTAAAATGAAATCATTTTCTTTCATGATTTTATGAACACAACCATTTAATGGTTGTTCTTCAAGTTTAAATACAAAAATCTTAAACTTGTTCTTCACATTCGTTTTTCCAGAATCCCAATCTTCAAAGAAAACTGGAAAAACAAGATTTTTTTTGGGTTTAAATTTTCCGTTTTCAAAATCAAGAAAAACCCTAATCTTCATTAAGACATTTTGTCTGAATGAAATGGACAAAATTCGAACCATCTTAATGGAAAATCTTTCCATATTAAGATTATTCTTATTTGTTAATCTTTGGCTGAACTGATAATACAGGAAATGGCAACGTCTAACAATCCTACTACCGTTGAGAACATCTCTACTGACTCTGAGGAAATGGAATTCTTCAAGGCTCCTCAGGTTAAGTTCACTCTGGATCAACTAGACTGGACTAAGATAAACAACCTTTCTGCGCTTCTCGAGTTTCCTCCTCGAAAGCACGTCACACATCTGACAGATGCTGTGAATTTCCTGAAGAATTGCTGCATTTCAACAGCCCTGACCATCTCACCCCCTGCAAGTCAGCTGCTACTATCTCAGTTCTGGTACTCTGCCAGACACTCTCAGCTACCATCCGCCAAAGATCCCTCCAAAACAGTTGATTGTATCCTCTGCGATACTGAATATGGCACGATAAAGATCAAACCTGCCATCATTCGCAAAGCTCTGAACTTTCCCATCGCTACAAAGGAAAAACCTTTTGTTCCTTTCCCTGACCATAATAAGCTCGCTGACAAAGAAGCTCTTATTGCATTTTTTGATGCAATGGCTATGTATGGGAAATGGGCAGAGACAAGAAGCCTGAGAAGAAGCTAACACTGCTGAAAAAATCGAAAATGCCCAACGAGACGAACTTCATCTTCGCTCACCTTATCAGCTGCATGACTGCCAAGACCGGCTTTTCTGATCAAGCCGCTCAACCTCAGCAAGCTATGGGATACGCTCTGCTGAAAGGTCTACACATTGACTGGGCATCTCTCATCTATGATGACTTGCTGGAAAGAGTAGACTCTGCCGCTGACAGGCCTGCATGGGTTCCCTACCCCCGATTCATCAGCACTATCTTTCAATATGGCATGAAGGACAGCTACCCACAAGAGGGCGATCTGAAACTCTCTCAGATTGGCCCTAAGGTACTCGACTTCAAACCTGTTGAAAATGAGGTACGTCTTTCTACCCTCTTAACTCTTCTCAACCCTTCTTCTTCTACTTCTGTGGCTCCTTCAGCGACAATACCCATCGCTGATACCCTGGCCACAAAATCCTCTCCTTCTAAGAAAAGGAAACATTCATCCACCCCACTTGATTCTAAAAGGATCAAGAAAACAAAGGAGCAACCCCAGCAATCTCATGCTGATTACTCCTCAGCTCTTTCTGCAGAGCTGAAGGAACGTTCAGTGGTACGCTCGGCCACACCTGAACAAGCCATCCCTTCCATCCCAATCTCAGCGTCTCCAAACGTTGAGATTACAGACTTGGAAACTTCCCAACCTCCATCAGTCTCTCAAAAGACTGATGAAGTGATTCTCAGCGATTCCAACGCTGAACTCAGAACCCAACCTCCAATCTCATCCTTCGCTTCTCCCTCTACTCGTTTGTTCCCTCCTCCAGTTATCGCTGGAGATGCCATCATTTCTACGGAAGCTAAAGCTGATAATCCAGAGATGATGAAGACAGGACCTGCAGAACAATCCATGGGCACTTTTGAAGATGACATGGAACTTTACTCAGGAACCCGTGATTTCGATGAATTCACCAATCCTCCTGCAGGTAAACAACAACCCATAAACACTGTGACTAAACCCCAAACTTCTGAGCTTTCCTTTGTTCACAAGTTCTTATCTGTTACAGGTCCTAATTTGGGAGATATCAACGCCTCTCTGAAGTCTGTGGAGACAAAGCTGACAGGTCTCACCACTACTCTCTCCATAAACTCTATAGCTGTAACAAACGCTGGAGAGAATCTGAACAAGCTGACAACGGTGGTGGAGAAGAAGGCTTCCACAGATGACATGAAGCAGGTTGATAAAACTCTCAGCGACTTCGCCAAGGTGCTCGCTGATATCTACACAGACTACACCTCTCTCAAAAATTCAGTTTCATCCATGTCCAGCGAGGTAACAACGCTGAAGACATCGGTTGGAACACTAGAGGGAGATATGTCTGCTGTGAAGACAAATGTCAACACTCTGACGACTGACTTAAGCTCTATAAAGACTGACGTTGGTTCGATGAAGACTATGATCGAACAGCTGCTGCACAAGGTGAATACTCCTGCTCCTGCCCCTGTCCGTGAATCTAAACATTTTACAGCGGACGATCGCACTGAGCTGAAGAAGATCAATCCTGCTATTTCTGGCCTAGAAGACAGATTAGCAAAAGATTGAAGTTCGTGTAGGTTTCTCTGGCCAAGAAGAAAGAGAACCTACCAACGCTGCTGAATCTACCCATTCCTCCCCCATTCATCATGAAAAAGAGGGGGAGAAGAGCGCTGAAGACCTTTCCCATGATGAATCTATCAGGGGAGAGAAGAACAAAGACCTCACCTTCGCTGAAGAGGGTGAGAAGACTATTGAAACTGAAGCAGCCGCTGGACCTCAGGGAGATGAACACCCTGAGGGAACCGAGAAGCTCTCCTATGTATCTGAGGGGGAGCAACTCGAAGAAGACGCTGAAGAATCTGAAGCAGAAGATGATGAAGTCGTCGACATCCCTGATAATGAACCATCTTCTTCTCCAAAGAATGATGATGATGATGATGATGAAGATGACGATGACTTCTTTATCGTCAAACCTGCTCCGAAGATCAAAGCTCTTAAGGGAATCTCGATAAATGAACCTTCAGGGGAGCAGACAAAGACAAAGCCCTCAGCCTCTGGAGCTGAGAAAGGCAAAGGAAAAAGCGTCGCTGAAGATGACAATCTGACGATCTTGCTTGAAAAGCCGGTTTGTCAGGTACACTAAACATCTCTTACTCCATCCCTCCTCTATCATACACTATCAGTTCCTCTACCCAAGCCTATACATTTGAACCAATTCTCTCTATCTGATTCTACCCAAGTTCTTACTTGTAAGATCGCTGTGTTTCAGCTAGTCCTCTCCCCTGTTTGAGGATATCGCTGAAGGCTCCACAACTATACCAGCTGATGCTGAAGAAATAATCCCAGTCTTGGATTTGATCTATAAGACTGATGAACCTGAAGAACAGACTCTCTCTCACAAACGCAGACCTTCCTTAGTTCCTCAAAAGCTAAGTGAAGAGGATCAGAAAAGAAGAGAGGAAATAATAAAGCGATTCGAGGATCAGCGAATCATTCTGAGGCGTGATCAACTTCCTTCAGTTCCTCCAAAGTTCAGAATTTCAAAAGCTGAATACAAGGAACACCTCAGAGCTGAACGCCTAATCGCTGAAAGAAAGGAAGCTGAAGAAAAAGACAGAGAATACGCCATCCAGCTTTCTAAACGATCAGTGAAAGACTCCAAGCTGAAAAGAGTTCCTATTGAAGTTCAACGTCAGCTCTGGGAAAACGCCAAGAAGATAACTGAAGAAAAGAGAACTGTGTCTCAGTTCACTTTAGCCTGGTGCAAAGAAAAGGTCAAGTACAGAGAATCTCCTGCCAAAATCAACAAGGTATTCATCTCTGGAAGAAAAACCCTTGTTTCAATCGCTGAAATCGAGATATTCAGAGAAGATAAGAAGTACGAAAAATTCTATGCTGAAGCCATAACGAAGTACGGTCTCTCTGAATGGTTGGAGATCAGGTTAGCCATCCAGAAGTCCAAGTCGAAGTACAAGGAACATGTTGAAAAGTTGATCAACAAACAAATCGACTTAGTCTACTCCTGTGTGGATATTCCTCCTCCTCTCGAAAGTCAGAAAAGAAAGGCCTCAGCGAAGAAGAAGAAATCTATATCTTCAATTGATGGCCCTGTCATACGAAATGAAACAGGTATTGGTTTTTCACGTGCTGAAATACTTGGTCCTGATCCTGATCTTTCCATGCTTGACACATCTCTTCCTCCTGGTGAAACTTTCATCCCTGGCAAAGTCATAAGCGAACCCTACGGGATATTTTTCCATGACTACGATGGTGGAAAGCTTTTTCAACGCATCTCTGAACTTCACATCACTCCCATCGAACAGTTGAGAGATCTCATCTACTGGTGTGACTTCAGGAATGACCCTCAGGCACGACATCTGAAACCCTTGATTTTTGAAGAAGCGCTGATCAAAAGAAAACAAGGTGTAACCGTCCCTGACTGGATGATTCCCACCACATCAATGACCCTTGATGAACTTCTCATTAAGGAAGAACCCTTTACAAACTGATATGATCGCCTATTTCTCTATTGTATAAGTTATTCTTTTGTACTTGTAATTTATTTCGCTCGTACTTGTAATCTTTCCATTTCTCTTTGTAACCTGATTCAAAGTTTTAAAGAAAGATTTCAGCGAATGTCATTTACTCCATCAGTACTGAAAACATCCCAGAAAACAGTAAAAGGGACAAATATTTTATGAGTTCTTTTTATCCTTATGTTTTCATTAAATAGCAATTTTCTTTGTTGCTATGTCATAATCAAATAGGGGGAGATTGTTGATCCAAACCCTCAGTGATTTGATAATGACCCTCTCTTATTTACTTAGTGAAAATTGTAAGTAAACAATATGTATCAGAGTTTCACTATCGCTGATAAGTGCTAAGATCTTCCAGTACCGCTGATAGGAACTCTTGTTGTTTAGATTAAACATTCAGCGAACACTTTTCATCATTAACGCTGAGTCTGTTCAGTCATTATGATGATCGCTGATAAGTTAGTTGTTTACTTATGATCCCTGAAGACAAGTTTCACGTCAACAAAGGTTCTACGCTGAAGTCGAAGATCAAGCTCAAGAACCAGCGACAAGTCTCCTAATGAACTTATGCTGATCAGCAAAGACTAGGATTTGTCCACTCAACGTGAAGTATCAAGTACAAGACTTCATCTATCGCTGAACTTTATCATCTGCTGAATAGTAAATGATAATCGCTGAATCAACGAAAGTTGATCATGAAGTCCTCCGTACAAAGTACTTTTGTCTTAACTACCCTTGCACGACTCCGTACGAGATGTCAGAAAAGAACCTCCGAATATCTGAAATCGTACAACCATTCTGATACTACACTGTTCATCCATGCGGCTACTAAGGTTGTCAACCAAGGTCAATGACATGCAACCAACCAGCTGATGACACGTGTAAAGTGTATACTGACTTGCATTAAATGCATGCAGTATATAAAGAGATGAACCCACTTCATTTGAAGTAACTTGCTAACTCTGGACAAGTTCAATCTCTTATCTCAAGATAGGTTATTATTAGTAATTTCCTTATCTCTCTTAGTGCAAGAAACCTTAGTGTTCCAACTTGTTTAGATTTAGGTTTATCCTTAATCTTGTTTCCGCAACAAGCTGTAAATTGTTAATGATTTATCAATAAACAATTTAGAAAAGTAAAATCTGTGTGTTTGTATTCAACCCCCCCCCCCCCCCCCCCCCTTCTACAAACTTGTATAGGCCTTCGGGACCAACAGAAGGCTTTCTCCCATGAAAAAGTTCATAGGTTGTCTTCTTGAATCTTTTGACTATCAGCGACCTGTTTTGCGTAAAACAAGCAGTGTTGACAGCTTCTGCCCAAAACTGAGTAGGCAGGTGAGAATCGTTGAGCATTGAACGTGCAGCTTTGATGATAGTTCGATTTCGTCTTTCAGCGACTCCATTCTGTTGCGGTGTTCTCACTGAAGAAAAGTTGTGAGAAATACCCTTACTCTCAAAGAAGGAATCAAGAGAACTGTTTTTGAATTCAGTCCCATGATCACTCCTTATTGAGCGAACGGTCATGTTGTTCATGACTTCCATTTTCCTGACAAAGGTGATGAGTTCTTCAGGGGTGTCACTCTTAGAACGGAGAAACATTACCCAGGTATAGCGAGAGAATTCATCAACTATGACCAATGTATATTTCTTTCCAGCGATGGATTGTTTGTTAACAGGACCAAACAAATCCATATGAAGAAGTTGTAGAGGAGATGACACTAAGGAAACTTGCTTAGTTTTGAAACTAGCTTTGGTTTGTTTCCCTTTCTCACGCGTTGAACATAAGGACTCTTTGGCGTATGAGTGTTGTAACACCCTAAAATTCTGGGCTAATTTGAACCTTAAATTTCCACAAGCTATGATAATATAAACTTCAAACTTACATAAATAGCAAGTGAATTAATCATCAAGAGTACATTTACAGAAACAGGATCCTAAAAATAACTTATTAATCTAATTATGTCACTATAATCAGATTAACTAAGTTATCTAAGCAATCCCTCAAAATCTCCTTATGTTAATTGACTTCCTTGATATTCCAAAACGCTCGTCCCACAACCCTTATTTTCCCGAGCCGGTACCTGGTAAGAAAACATCATTTGAAACGATTAGGCCAACGCCTAGTGAGAACATTCGTTTCCATAATAATATTTGCAAAATCAATGTAAACAAGTTATATCAAACCTGATTACCCTTTTTCTTACCATACGTGTAACTCTATTCCGTTAACACGATTTTCATCCAATCCCATGAATATGACTGACACACATTCCATCATCATATCATGTCTTAGAGCCACACTACGAATCTTCACTGATTCTAGATTAATACTCTTATTCCAGAAATCGCAATATACACATGCCCATTTCCATTCATATCCTATTCCAGAGCCACACTACGAATCTTTCTCAGATTTTAGATTTATGCTCTTATCCAATAAATCGCAATTACACATGCCCATTTATCGGAAAGGAAGTAGAGATTACAAGCACTTATGTCAATCCCATTTTCTTCCTTAGAAATTGGGAATAACGATTATTACCACACGCCTATTCCACAATTTCCACACACACACTGGAATAACGATTATTACCACACGCCTATTCCAGGGTTTCTCACACACGTCAGAATAATGACTAACTTCATCTATTCCACGTGCACATAACCATTAGTACTACACACATCAGAATAATGACTAACTTCATCTATTCCACGTGCACATAACCATTAGTACTACACACATCACTGGAATAACGATTATTACCACACGCCTATTCCATGTGATTACCAAACACTAGTGCCTATGGATCCATTACACTCTACTAACGTATATGCATAACAACATATTACAGCTCATATCATATTCTCAAATCTAAGAATACTAGATAACCTATCGTATCTTCATCCTCAAATGCCCCCCCTTCGGCGACTTAGCACGGGGGTTCCGCTATACCTTATACTATCCGGACAACAGGGGTTTCCGGATAACTACTACTTACCGGTTAAATCATACTTTCCGGATACCGTCTAATCCAGACAACACCCGAAAACTAAAGCAACCCGGATACTATCCGGTAACTATTTTATCCGGAAACTACAATAAAACTAAACGTACCGGATACTTAATCGCGTCCGGAGACCTTCAACACCACGGTTTCCGGATACATGGTTTTATCCGGAAACCTTCGACCTGCAGCTTAAAATCGACATAATTCGATGTCTGTTCGATTCAGTTCATTCCAGACCATCCCATACAGTCCACAAACAGTTTATACAACTATTTCAAGGTTTAATTTAACATATAAACACTGATTTAAGCAAACAACAAATGAACTCACCTTTGTTACCAAAACTTGCTTCTCTGCAGAAATCCAACCCCAATCTGCTGTTTATGATTCTGAAATCCTAATCAATAATCAGATTCGGTTACAATTATAAATCTACAACAGATTTTATCAAAACCAAACTCAGTTCCTTACCAATTGAAGACCAAAGCCCTTGATTTCCTTCTTTCTCCCTTTTCTCTCTTTTCCCTTTCTATTTCTTTCTATCTTTGATTCTCCAGACCGACCCAACACAAATGAAATGAGAGAATATCTCATTTCAGCTGCTTTATCCATACACACTTTCCAAAATTGACCAACCACACCTCCAAGTTTCATTATTTCCATAATTGACACCAAACCTTAATCCCTTGTATTTTAACCTTATTGAATTATAAAATTACAACATAATTCAAGGTTTAATCCAAAATACAAAAAGATCCTAATTCTCATTAAAATAATATTATTGAAAATTTAGGATGTTACAAGTGTTGAGGTAGACCAGTGACTAACTCTTTAGAGGAAAGAGTATTCAATGTCTTGAAGTTGAGATGAGAGAGCCTCTTATGCCATAGCCAGTTGACATCAGATGAGGCTTTTGAGAAGAAACAAGAGTTCTCAGTGGTTGTAGAGTCCATATTTATAACGTAAACATTTTCCATACGATAACCGCTGAGAGCTATCTTCTCCTTTTTGTCAGTGATAAAGCAGGATTCCTTAGTGAAAATCACCTTGTTATCCTTGTCACATAGCTGACTTATGCTTAAAAGATTATGCTTCAGCCCTTCAACATATGCAACTCTTCTGAAGGTTGTTGTACCATTTGAAAGTACACCAAACCCTCGGGTATGTCCTTTTCCATTT
The DNA here is from genome assembly GCA_033807775.1 of Saussurea involucrata. NCBI lineage: Eukaryota > Viridiplantae > Streptophyta > Magnoliopsida > Asterales > Asteraceae > Saussurea > Saussurea involucrata. The sequence goes on along the minus strand of CM066317.1, from coordinate 46,990,185 downwards.
CCACCGAAGGTCACTGAGGGACCCTTCTCTTCCTTGTATTCAGCGAGCGGGCTTTTCTTTCTAGTCATGTGTCTAGAGCATCCGCTATCGAGATACCAGATACCCATCTTAACCTGCATTACAAAGGAAGATTAGTTTGACTTAGGCACCCATTTCATTTTGGGCTTAGATTTGTTAGTGGTGGTAGAGGAAGTGGAAGGTTCAGCAATCTTCCCAGCATTTGAAGATTCAGCTTTGATGTCAGTTTTTTCACTTTGGTTAATTTCTTAACCTCAGTGGTCTTCTTTGCTTTGGGAGCAATAATCTTTACCTTAGCTAACTTTTCAGCTTTGGTGGTTGTGGGGAACTTACTAGCAATATGATTTGTAAGTCCGCAGTGATAACATTTCCTATAACTAAAAGTAGCTTTAGGACCATTTGCATGCTGAGCCGTTAATTTCAAATGAGCAGGGCCAGCACCAAGTATACCTTTGGCATTGGAAATAGGAGGAACTATCAGTTCTTCAGATTTCTTACCATTAATATCCACTTTAATTCTAGGAGTAGATCGCTGAATAAATCTAGGGATCTTATTCTTAGAAGTAGAGGGATAAGTCACTGAAGCTTTAGAAGCATTCAACTTAGGTACAAAGGTACCCTTCTGAGGTTTTGGATAAACAATTTTCTCTTTACCTTTAGAAGTTAAGGTAGAGATTTCCTCAGGGATGGGAGGTTTTAAAGAGAAACACTGAGAGGATGAAGTGTCAGGGATAGAGGACACGAACATTCCAAACTTAAGCATGGAATTGTCAGTGGTCGGTTGTTCAACGTCAGCTTTATAACCAAGACCACGTTTGTCACTCAGGGGAATCTGAGACTTAATTATCTCAGTGATCGTTGTTGAGGATTTATACCATCCATCAACAGTAGTTTTTTCAACTTTTAAAGCAACGATAGCTTCTTCTCGTTCGATTTTGACTAACTGATTTATATGAACTTGATCTTTCAAGTCTTCTTCAATTTTAGAAAGCTTTTCTATTTGAAGGTGACAGTTTTTAAGTTGTTCAGCGAGATCAATATTTTGAATTTCAACAACAGTTTTGCCATTCATGGTATCATATAAACTCATAGTCAGGAGATCGATCTTTCGAAGACTATCAGCTTCATCAATATTTGAAATATTGGTAAAGAAGGAAGGTGATACCTTAGAGGTAGAGGATGAAGCAGAGGGAATTTCAGTTTGTTCTTCCTCATCTATAAGTGTGGCCGTTAGACAGAGATTGGCCTCATCATCATCTTCTGAGTCAGATGATTCTTCTTCATCAGAGGCAGCCTGTAATACCCTGAGTAAGTCCGTTAGTTAAAATCCTTTTTCGTTAAGTTTAGTTAACTTTAAAGTTAAATGTTTTGGTTAAGTTTGGATCAAGTTATAAGTTAAGGGGTGTGTTGGTCATTAGTGAGTAGTTCAGGGTCCATTTGGTAAGTATGGGATTGATATACACCCTTAAGATATTTTATTCAGCAGTATCATCTAAATTTTATCATTGTGTGTGTTCATGAGGCGAGAAGAAGCGGAAAAAGGATTCGTACGGTTAGGGCTTCGATTGATTCGTTTGGAGTCGTTATTGAGGTATAGTTTCTTCTCATATTATGTTTGTAATCGGTTATAGCAAATTCATATCGGTTTAGAAAGTTTGATTTTAGTGATTTGTGTTAGTTTCAATTGAATCTGAGAAATTGGAACCGACAGTGTTCTTGAAGAGTCCCGGGGAAGTCCCGGTAGACTCCCGGTCTTTAGGACTCCCGGTAAAGGAAGTCCCGGTATAGTTAAGTCCCGGTATTATGAAATCCCGGTACTGGAGAGTCCCGGTACTGAGAGTCCCGGTACAGTGAAGTCCCGGTAATTTTGGTAGTGTCCGGATATAGTTTCTGAATGTATTAATGGATTAAGTTCTCCGAAAATTTCCTGGGGGCGGCCCAGGAAATATATTTCTATCGTGATAGACAGTAGGCCTGAAAAGAGTAAGATGGAAGATATTTCTATCGTTAGTGAATACCCAGAAGTTTTTCCTGAAGACTTGAATAGTCTTCCTCCTATTAGACAAGTAGAATTTGGTATTGACTTAATCCCAGGAACCGCTCCTATCGCCCGTGCACCGTACCGATAAGCACCTCCAGAGATGAAAGAAATGATGGCACAGCTTCATGAAACCCTTATCAGACATAACTGATAAGGTTTTCATCAGACCTAGCTCTTCGCCATGGGGTGCACCAGTTTTATTTGTAAAGAAGAAAGACGGTTCAATGAGAATGTGTATCGACTACCGAGAGCTGAACAAGCGCACGATCAAGAACAAGTATCCACTTCCGAGAATTGATGACCTCTTCGATCAATTAGTTGGAGCTTGTTACTTCTCCAAGATTGATCTCAGATCTGGCTACCATCAGTTGAAGGTTAAGGAAGAAGATGTTCCGAAGACTGCCTTTCGTATGAGGTACGGTCACTACGAATTTTTGGTGATGCCTTTCGGATTAACGAACGCTCCGGCCGCTTTTATGGATCTAATGAATCGAGTATGTAAGCCTTATCTCGATAAATTTGTCATTGTGTTTATCGATGATATACTTATTTATTCTCGATCCAAAGAGGATCACGCCCAACATCTGCGTTTGATTCTGGAGTTGCTGAAGAAAGAAAAGTTGTACGCTAAGTTTTCTAAATGTGAATTCTGGTTGCGGGAAGTTCAGTTTTTGGGTCATGTAGTTTCAGAGAAGGGTATACAAGTTGATCCAGCGAAAGAGGAAGCAATTGAAAGATGGGAACCGCCAAAGACGACAATCGAAGTACGTAGTTTTCTGGGTCTAGCTGGATACTATCGGAAATTTATAAAAGACTTTTCTCGAATTGCGACGCCATTGACTAAGCTAACTCGGAAGAATCTAAAGTTTGAATGGAAAGCAGAACAGGATGAGGCATTCAGAATATTGAAGGAGAAACTCTGCAGCGCGCCGATATTAGCATTGCCAGAAGGTTCCGATGATTTTGTGGTCTACAGTGATGCTTCTAAGCTAGGATTGGGATGTGTACTTATGCAACGTGGAAAGGTGATTGCCTATGCTTCTCGTCAATTAAAGGACCATGAAAGACAATATCCTACTCATGATATGGAGCTTGCAGCAGTTGTCTTCGCATTGAAGATTTGGAGACATTATCTTTATGGTTCTAAATGCCAAATTTTCACTGACCATAAGAGTCTCCAACATCTTTTCGATCAGAAGGAACTGAATATGAGGCAAAGAAGTTGGTTGGAATTGGTAAATGATTACGATTGTGAAATCCTTTATCACCCCGGGAAGGCGAACGTGGTAGCAGATGCACTAAGTCGTCAAGAAAGAAGTGGAACGATAAAGGCGATATCGCTACGAGCTGAACTTCTTCCAAATATATTTGACGAATTACTGAAATGCCAAATAGACTCTTATCAGAAAGAAAGTTTGAAATCAGAACGGTTAGTGGGAATATCAGCATTGCTTGGGAAAGATGACCGTGGGTTATTGTGTATGGGAAATAGAATTTGTTGCGTCGTTTGGGTGGATTACGTGATCGTGTACTACAAGAAGCTCATCAGTCTCGATTTTCTATTCATCCAGGTACAAATAAAATGTATAGAGATTTGAAACAGTTCTATTGGTGGCCGGGAATGAAGAGAAGTGTTGCTAAGTATGTGGAAGATTGTACTACTTGCAAGAAAGTAAAAATTGAACATCAGAAGCCGTTTGGACAGTTACAACGACTGGATATACCAATGTGGAAATGGGATCAGATCACTGCTGATTTTATTACCAAGTTGCCTAGAACCTCAAAGGGATTCGATTCTATTTGGGTGATTGTGGATAGATTGACGAAGTCTGCTCATTTCTTGCCGATAAAAGAAACTGATTCCTTGGAACGTTTAGCTAAATTGTACATTAATGAAATAGTAACTAGACATGGAGTTCCAATCTCGATTATTTCCGATCGAGATAGTCGTTTTACTTCCAGATTCTGGAGAAGCTTTCAAAAAGAGATGGGAACGCAGATAAAGTTGAGTACATCATATCATCCTCAGACTGACGGGCAGAGTGAAAGAACAATCCAGACTTTAGAAGATATGCTTCGGGCTTGTATAGTTGATTTTGGAGGATCGTGGGATAAACATCTGCCTTTGATAGAATTTTCCTACAACAACAGTTATCATTCCAGCATTCAAGCGGCACCGTTTGAAGTATTGTATGGTAGAAAATGTCGAACGCCTTTGTGTTGGAATGAAGTGGGGGAGAAACAATTAGCAGGGCCAGAAATAGTACAATTAACAGCGGATAAGATCACTCAGATTCGGGACAGATTAAAAGTGGCTAAGGACAGACAGAAAAGCTATGCAGATCGACGCCGGAAACCGTTAGAGTTCCAAGTTGGGGAATTTGTGATGTTGAAAGTGTCACCTTGGAAAGGAGTCATACGTTTTGGGAAGCAAGGTAAACTCAGTCCGCGGTATATTGGGCCATTTGAAATTACGGAAAGAATTGGTGAAGTAGCTTACAGATTGGATCTTCCGCCGGAATTAAGCAGGATTCACAACGCTTTTCATGTATCAAATTTTCGAAAGTGTTTGATTACACCAGACCAAGCAGTCTCCCTACCAGATATCCAGGTTGATGAAAAGCTGAACTGTGTGGAGGAACCGGAAGCTATAGTTGATTACAAGGTCAAAGTATTGAGGAACAAAGAGATCAGACAAGTAAAGGTTCAGTGGAAACATCATAGAGGTCAGGATGCGACGTGGGAATCAGAGTCGGAAATGAGAGCCAAATACCCTCATCTGTTCGCTTAATCGAATTCAGGGGCGGAATTCTTTTAAGGGGGAGATGATGTAATACCCCGAGTAAGTCCGTTAGTTAAAATCCTTTTTCGTTAAGTTTAGTTAACTTTAAAGTTAAATGTTTTGGTTAAGTTTGGATCAAGTTATAAGTTAAGGGGTGTGTTGGTCATTAGTGAGTAGTTCAGGGTCCATTTGGTAAGTATGGGATTGATATACACCCTTAAGATATTTCATTCAGCAGTATCATCTAAATTTTATCAGTGTGTGTATTCCTGAGGGGAGAAGAAGCGGAAAAAGGATTCGTACGGTTAGGGCTTCGATTGATTCGTTTGGAGTCGTTATTGAGGTATAGTTTCTTCTCATATTATGTTTGTAATCGGTTATAGCAAATTCCTATCGGTTTAGAAAGTTTGATTTTAGTGATTTGTGTTAGTTTCAATTGAATCTGAGAAATTGGAACCGACAGTGTTCTTGAAGAGTCCCTGGGAAGTCCCGGTAGACTCCTGGTCTTTAGGACTCCCGGTAAAGGAAGTCCCGGTATAGTTAAGTCCCGGTATTATGAAATCCCGGTACTGGAGAGTCCCGGTACTGGAGAATCCCGGTACTGGAGAGTCCCGGTACTGGAGAGTCCCGGTACTGAGAGTCCCGGTACAGTGGAGTCCCGGTACAGTGAAGTCCCGGTAATTTTGGTAGTGTCCGGATATAGTTTCTTAATGTATTAATGGATTAAGTTCTCCGAAAATTTCCTGGGGGCGGCCCAGGAAATATATTTCTATCGTGATAGACAGTAGGCCTGAAAAGAGTAAGATGGAAGATATTTCTATCGTTAGTGAATACCCAGAAGTTTTTCCTGAAGACTTGAATAGTCTTCCTCCTATTAGACAAGTAGAATTTGGTATTGACTTAATCCCAGGATCCGCTCCTATCGCCCGCAAGGGCGTTACCCCTTGACCCCATCCGCTAACCGGGTAGCGGAACCCCCGTGTTAAGTCGATGTAGGTGATCATTTGAGGATAAGAGTTTGATAAGTTATTGGGATTCTCAATCTGTTAGAGAGTCTTATGTGTGCTATTTGGTAAAGTGGTATATGTATTTGAATTGTTTCAGATACTAAGAGTTTGAAGTGAAAGACTGAATCCATTGGAAAGGCATGGAGGTATTTTGATAAGCTAAACAGGTGAGTTTTACTTTAAAGTATTTTTACTGGAATACATTATGTGGATAACAAATACTTGATAAATTGTATGAATATGTCATACGTGGGTGATTATTATATATTGAGATATTATAATTACGTGAGTATTATATGAGAATATAATACGTGGCCGGGCTTTGGACCGGTGTGTTAAATTGGCTCGCAACCAATTAATTTGGCCATTTGTGGAGGAATAAGGTGGAATGAGAAGTACGAGTCTTGAATGGTATGTATATACGTGTAGTACTTGAATGTATATGAAAGGTTTTACATAAATGGTTTTGATACAAAGGTTTACTAAATTGACAGGGATTTCTCACTAGACCATTAGGTCTGTTGGAATAAAACTTGCTATGATGAACAAAAATCACAGGTAATATGTAAATATACTTGCTATTGATTGATACTTGCAACTTTTGTTCATACAAATCACAAATACATTGACCCTATTTATACACATTGAAAAGGTGCCATCGAACCATCGCAATGGTTCGGTAAAGGTTGTGTTGTTTCATGAAGCAGCACACCTCTTCATGAATGGTCACACCCTTTCACTAAAATAACTACTTATAAATATATATATATATATATATATATATACTTTCTGACTTACTAATTTTAACCCAAAAGTTTAGGTTAACTATCAACACTCCCCCTTAAACTAAACTTTGGTTTAAGGTAGGTCTTCAACTTGCTTTTATCTTGCTCTTCACAGCAGCGTTGGTCCTTCGTTATCATTAATGAGATAAGACTCTTCTTGCTTGCCTTTATTGCCTCTCCACTTCGTACATTCCCTCGCAAAATGGCCGAAGTCACCACATTCATAACATCTGAAGGTGCTCTTGTCTTTAGTTCCTTGACTCGTACTTCTTCCACGTGCATTTGGACTATTCTTCCATTTCAGGCTTTCCATGACTTCGTTGTTGAAATTTTTACCTCGCCCTTTACCACAACTTTGGTTGTTTGAACTTGCCATCAGAAGTTTGTCTTGATCATTTGCCTCTAGCGTGTCTTGACTTTTGATTCGTTCTTCAAAGGCTGTTAATCTTCCAACGGCTTCTTCAAACGACATTTTGTTTAAATCTTGATATTGTTCAATAGTTGCCACGATCGGTAAAAACTTCTTTGGAACCGAATTGAGTAGTTTCCTCACAATTATCTTGCTTTCGAGCGTAGTTCCAAGATTACTAAATTTTGCCCTTATATTGCTCAATTTGCTTGCAAAACCACTTACAGTTTCACTTTCTTTCATCTTTAATGACTCTAGTTCACTCCTCAAAGTTTGCGAACGTGCTTTCTGAACTAAGTCTACTCCAATGAACAGAACTTTGATTGAGTCCCAAACTTCCTTTGTAGTCGAGCACTGTGCTACCTGCATTAGAACATCTTCGGGCAATGTTTGAAAGATCATTGCCTTTGATATATGTGCATTCTTCTCATCCACTGCATTTTCAGCATCAATTGTTTCCCACAGACCATGGGCCTTCAATATTGTTTCCATCAACAATGCCCACGTCGTGTAGTTTGTTTCAGTCAATTTTGGACATTGTAGTAAAACATTTCCTTGTTCTCGAACTGATGCACTGCTTGATGCGTTATCATGTTTGTCACCTTCTTTTTCTACCATGCTTGCTTGCTTGCTTTTAACTTGCTTATTTCTTACAAATCAGAACTGAGATGGTTTCTGGTTTTCTTGCTCTTGTGTTTAATCAAAAGATCAAAACACTTACTTACTACTGGCCAACTTGCTAACCAGGTTTTCTTGCTAAACTTGCTCAATATTGACCAACTTGCTAATCAATATTGTATTTCCAGACCCACTTGCTAATCTAGCTCTTGCTTGCTTTGATCAAAATAATTGATCCTTTCTTGCTGATATTAAACCTCAATGATTCTAATTTCTTGTTGGTTTGAATCAAGGGTTCTACTTGCTATTTGAATTTTAAGGTTCGGAACTTGCTATGAACCTAAGGATTCGGTTTTGACTTGCTAAGATTCGGTTTTTACTTGCTTGCTTTCTTTCTTCCCCCTTACTTTTTTTTCTAAGAACAATCTTAAAAAAACTTCCTTCTTTTGTCCCTTTTATTTTTCCTTCCTTAATTAAAATATAAGATTTTTTCAAAAAATCCTTATAATTTTAATTAAAGTATATCTTAATATAAAAAATCTTTATAGATAAAACGTTTGTTGTTTTTTTATTTTTTAACCTAATCCTAAATTGGGTCAAAAGGAATTTGGGAAGAAATGGAAATGTAAACCTTCTTGGCGATTCCTTCAATCAGCGATGCTTCTTCAAGGTGAAATCGTCACCTTCTTCTCTGGGTTCCTTCTTCAATCGCTTTCTTCTCCGTCGATTCTTCTTCAATCGCTTTGTTCTCCGGCGATTTTTCTCTGATTGAGCCCTTTGACTCTGATTCGATTTTGCACCGATTTGGTTCGATTCCTCCTGAATCGATGGCTGTGTTCGATTTTCTTTCTGAGAATCGATTCGGTTTCTTCTGTATCGATTTCTTCTAAATCAAAAGCTTCTTAAATCGGTTGAATGGAACAGGTATCTTCCTTCTTACTTGCGGCTACTTTCTCCAGAATCGTCTTGCTCTGATACCAATTGTTGGAATAAAACTTGCTATGATGAACAAAAATCACAGGTAATATGTAAATATACTTGCTATTGATTGATACTTGCAACTTTTGTTCATACAAATCACAAATACATTGACCCTATTTATACACATTGAAAAGGTGCAATCGAACCATCGCAATGGTTCGGTAAAGGTTGTGTTGTTTCATGAAGCATCACACCTCTTCATGAATGGTCACACCCTTTCACTAAAATAACTACTTATAAATATATATATACTTTCTGACTTACTAATTTTTACCCAAAAGTTTAGGTTAACTATCAACAAGGTCTAACCCTCATTTCTGTTTTAAAAATATGTATTCCAGGTGGCGGATCGAGTAAGAACAAGTGAATAGGACGATCGATGGATAGTTTTGTGAAGACTTTGTATATGAAGTTATAGATGCATTTTTGTACTCATGACTTGTTGTTAGTCATAATGTAATGTAATTCACGAAAAGTTTGTACAGTTTTATTAGTATGTTTATCAAGACTATGGGACCGAATGTGAAATATAATGTATTTTTGTTGAAAGTATGTTATGAATTATATGTTATTTGTATATATGGAATTGGGGATGTTACAGATGGTATCAGAGCCCTAGTTTAAGGGATTTAGGTATTAGTATCTGTACCTAGACTTAAACTGCATGTGAAGTAGGATGTCCTTATTATGATAGAACCTGGGGATGCTAAGTATAAAAGGTAGAAGGAACATCATGTAAGGTAATTTCAGATTACACCTGGCCAGTGTAATTATGATCTTACAGGTACATGTTTGAACTGGAATACCTTGTTATATGGGGTATGTGCTTATGTGTATATTAACTTTGTTTGAATCTACAGAATGGCAAGTGGCACTAGACAAATGAATCAAAGAGGAGGAAGTAATTCGAGTGGAGAGAATCCACCAATAGGAACAGGGGGAAGAGGAGGAGATCGTGGTAGAGGCAGAACCGGAAGAGGAACTGGGGGCCGAACTGGGGGAAGAACACAACCGCATGGTACAAAGTTTGTAACACGGGATGATCTGACTGCTGAAATGGGGAGATTACAGGATAGCATACAAGCCATGTTCGAACATAATCGTCATAATGAAACTGAAAGACCAAATCCAGAACACGAAGTTGAAATGCCACTTACCTCTACTGTCTTACCGGTAATGAAAAGGTGTGACTATAAAATGTTTCTTAGTTTCAAGCCCCCTACATATTCAGGAGATCGGGATCCGGTAAAAGCGATGAGATGGCTGAAAGAAATAGAGGCCATCTTCAAGACGTGTAAATGTGCCGAAGAAGATAAAGTACTTTATGGAGCTGCGATGCTGAAAGGTGATGCTCTGTATTGGTGGGAGGCTCATATAGAATCGAGAGGAACGGATGTATATACTACCTTTTCATGGGAGGAATTCGTGTTAGCTTTCACAACACACTTCTGTCCACAAGCTGCTGTCAGACAGTTGGAAGAAGAATTTATGAATCTACAACAAGGGAATCTGTCGGTTAGAGATTATACTGCACGATTTTAAAAAAATCTCGTTTTGCAGGATATTATGTGGCTACGGAAAAGATGAAAATGGAGAGATTTATCTATGGGTTAAATTCAGAAGTCCGAAGACTGGTGACTGCCACAGGGCCAAATACCTTTACAGTTGCGGTGGATGCTGCAGAAAATGTGGAACGAGATAACAAAAGAGATGCCGGAGATAAGAGCTTGGGGAAAAGAAAATGGGAAGGATCACCACAGGATTCAAGGAAGCCTAGATTCTAGAGGTTCGATAACCGTCCGTCGTTTCGACCAGTGGAAAGACCATGTCCGAGATGTAATCGCTACCATCAGGGAAATTGTCAAGTGGAATCTCGGGTTTGTTTTAAGTGTGGGAAAACCGGTCATGTTGTTAAAGATTGTCGATTAACATGTTTTTGCTTTTTGTGCAATTCTCCGGATAACCTCCAATCAGATTGTCCACGAGGTAGAATACAACAAGGGGGTACATCCGGGAAACCAGCCATTACTAGACCAGTAGTCCCAAGAATAGAACCACCGAAAACGAGGGGTCGTACATTCCAAATGACAGCTAAAGAGGCGGAGGAAACTCCGGATGTGGTCACAGGTACATTTCTCATAAACTCCACGCGTGCTAAAGTGTTATTTGATTCTGGTGCAAACCGATCTTTTGTGTCTCCCTCCTTCGCTGCTCACATGCATTTAGAGCCTAAAATGTTAAAACATGCTTTATTAGTAGATACTGCAAATGATAACCAAGTGGCAGTTAAAGAAGTTTTTGATTGTTGTATGATAAATATAGAGGGGTGTGGAGTACCGATACAACTATTTCCAATAGCTTTGATTGAATTTGATGTGGTAGTAGGAATGGATTGGTTAGCTGAGAATCAGGCTAATATAGTTTGTGATAAGAAAATAATCAACGTCGTTTTACCTAATAAGAGGTCAGTGGTGATTTATGGAGATCGTAAGGATCATCAATCCAATCTTATATCTTTGGTAAAAGCCCGTAAATGTGTCAACAAGGGTTGCTCTAGTTATTTAGCTTATGTGATAGACAGTAGGCCTGAAAAGAGTAAGCTGGAAGATATTTCTATCGTTAGTGAATACCCAGAAGTTTTTCCTGAAGACTTGAATAGTCTTCCTCCTATTAGACAAGTAGAATTTGGTATTGACTTAATCCCAGGAGCCGCTCCTATCGCCCGTGCGCCGTACCGATTAGCACCTCCAGAGATGAAAGAAATGATGGCACAGCTTCAAGACTTAACTGATAAGGGTTTCATCAGACCTAGCTCTTCGCCATGGGGTGCACCAGTTTTATTTGTAAAGAAGAAAGACGGTTCAGTGAGAATGTGTATCGACTACCGAGAGTTGAACAAGCGCACGCTCAAGAACAAGTATCCACTTCCGAGAATTGATGACCTCTTCGATCAATTAGTTGGAGCTTGTTACTTCTCCAAGATTGATCTCAGATCTGGCTACCATCAGTTGACGGTTAAGGAAGAAGATGTTCTGAAGACTGCCTTTCGTACGAGGTACGGTCACTACGAATTTTTGGTGATGCCTTTCGGATTAACGAACGCTCCGTCCGCTTTTATGGATCTAATGAATCGAGTATGTAAGCCTTATCTCGATAAATTTGTCATTGTGTTTATCGATGATATACTTATTTATTCTCGATCCAAAGAGGATCACGCCCAACATCTTCGTTTGATTCTGGAGTTGCTGAAGAAAGAAAAGTTGTACGCTAAGTTTTCTAAATGTGAATTCTGGTTGCGGGAAGTTCAGTTTTTGGTTCATGTAGTTTCAGAGAAGGGTATACAAGTTGATCCAGCGAAAGTGGAAGCAATTGAAAGATGGGAACCGCCGAAGACGGCAACCGAAGTACGTAGTTTTCTGGGTCTAGCTGGATACTATCGGAAATTTATAAAAGACTTTTCTCGAATTGCGACGCCATTGACTAAGCTAACTCGGAAGAATCTAAAGTTTGAATGGAAAGCAGAACAGGATGAGGCATTCAGAATATTGAAGGAGAAACTCTGCAGCGCGCCGATATTAGCATTTCCTGAAGGTTCCGATGATTTTGTGGTCTACAGTGATGCTTCTAAGTTAGGATTGGGATGTGTACTTATGCAACGTGGAAAGGTGATTGCCTATGCTTCTCGTCAATTAAAGGACCATGAAAGACAATATCCTACTCATGATATGGAGCTTGCAGCAGTTGTCTTCGCATTGAAGATTTGGAGACATTATCTTTATGGTTCTAAATGCCAAATTTTCACTGACCATAAGAGTCTCCAACATCTTTTCGTCAGAAGGAACTGAATATGAGGCAAAGAAGTTGGTTGGAATTGGTAAATGATTACGATTGTGAAATCCTTTATCACCCCGGGAAGGCGAACGTGGTAGCAGATGCACTAAGTCGTCAAGAAAGAAGTGGAACGATAAAGGCGATATCGCTACGAGCTGAACTTCTTCCAAATATATTTGACGAATTACTGAAGTGCCAAATAGACGCTTATCAGAAAGAAAGTTTGAAATCAGAACGGTTAGTGGGAATATCAGCATTGCTTGGGAAAGATGACCGTGGGTTATTGTGTATGGGAAATAGAATTTGGGTGCCTCGTTTGGGTGGATTACGTGATCGTGTACTACAAGAAGCTCATCAGTCTCGATTTTCTATTCATCCAGGTACAAATAAAATGTATAGAGATTTGAAACAGTTCTATTGGTGGCCGGGAATGAAGAGAAGTGTTGCTAAGTATGTGGAAGATTGTACTACTTGCAAGAAAGTAAAGATTGAACATCAGAAGCCGTTTGGACAGTTACAACGACTGGATATACCAATGTAGAAATGGGATCAGATCACTACTGATTTTATTACCAAGTTGCCTAGAACTTCAAAGGGATTCGATTCTATTTGGGTGATTGTGGATAGATTGACGAAGTCTGCTCATTTCTTGCCGATAAAAGAAACTGATTCCTTGGAACGTTTAGCTAAATTGTACATTAATGAAATAGTAACTCGACATGGAGTTCCAATCTCGATTATTTCTGATCGAGATAGTCGTTTTACTTCCAGATTCTGGAGAAGCTTTCAAAAAGAGATGGGAACGCAGATAAAGTTGAGTACAACATATCATCCTCAGACTGACGGGCAGAGTGAAAGAACAATCCAGACTTTAGAAGATATGCTTCGGGCTTGTATAGTTGATTTTGGAGGATCGTGGGATAAACATTTGCCTTTGATAGAATTTTCCTACAAAAACAGTTATCATTCCAGCATTCAAGCGGCACCGTTTGAAGTATTGTATGGTAGAAAATGCCGAACGCCTTTGTGTTGGAATGAAGTGGGGGAGAAACAATTAGCAGAGCCAGAAATAGTACAATTAACAGCGGATAAGATCACTCAGATTCGGGACAGATTAAAAGTGGCTCAGGACAGACAGAAAAGCTATGCAGATCGACGCCGAAAACCGTTAGAGTTCCAAGTTGGGGAATTTGTGATGTTGAAAGTGTCACCTTGGAAAGGAGTCATATGTTTTGGGAAGCAAGGTAAACTCAGTCCGCGGTATATTGGGCCATTTGAAATTACGGAAAGAATTGGTGAAGTAGCTTACAGATTGGATCTTCCGCCGGAATTAAGCACGATTCACAACGCTTTTCATGTATCAAATTTTCGAAAGTGTTTGATTACACCAGACCAAGCAGTCTCCCTACCAGATATCCAGGTTGATGAAAAGCTGAACTATGTGGAGGAACCGGAAGCTATAGTTGATTACAAGGTCAAAGTATTGAGGAACAAAGAGATCAGACAAGTAAAGGTTCAGTGGAAACATCATAGAGGTCAGGATGCGACGTGGGAATCAGAGTCGGAAATGAGAGCCAAATACCCTCATCTGTTCGCTTAATCGAATTCCGGGGCGGAATTCTTTTAAGGGGGAGATGATGTAATACCCCGAGTAAGTCCGTTAGTTAAAATCCTTTTTCGTTAAGTTTAGTTAACTTTAAAGTTAAATGTTTTGGTTAAGTTTGGATCAAGTTATAAGTTAAGGGGTGTGTTGGTCATTAGTGAGTAGTTCAGGGTCCATTTGGTAAGTATGGGATTGATATACACCCTTAAGATATTTCATTCAGCAGTATCATCTAAATTTTATCAGTGTGTGTGTTCCTGAGGCGAGAAGAAGCGGAAAAAGGATTCGTACGGTTAGGGCTTCGATTGATTCGTTTGGAGTCGTTATTGAGGTATAGTTTCTTCTCATATTATGTTTGTAATCGGTTATAGCAAATTCCTATCGGTTTAGAAAGTTTGATTTTAGTGATTTGTGTTAATTTCAATTGAATCTGAGAAATTGGAACCGACAGTGTTCTTGAAGAGTCCCTGGGAAGTCCCGGTAGACTCCCGGTCTTTAGGACTCCCGGTAAAGGAAGTCCCGGTATAGTTAAGTCCCGGTATTATGAAATCCCGGTACTGGAGAGTCCCGGTACTGGAGAATCCCGGTACTGGAGAGTCCCGGTACTGAGAGTCCCGGTATAGTGGAGTCCCGGTACAGTGAAGTCCCGGTAATTTTGGTAGTGTCCGGATATAGTTTCTGAATGTATTAATGGATTAAGTTCTCCGAAAATTTCCTGGGGGCGGCCCAGGAAATATATTTCTATCGTGATAGACAGTAGGCCTGAAAAGAGTAAGCTGGAAGATATTTCTATCGTTAGTGAATACCCAGAAGTTTTTCCTGAAGACTTGAATAGTCTTCCTCCTATTAGACAAGTAGAATTTGGTATTGACTTAATCCCAGGAGCCGCTCCTATCGCCCGCAAGGGCGTTACCCCTTGACCCCATCCGCTAACCGGGTAGCGGAACCCCCGTGTTAAGTCGCTGTAGGTGATCATTTGAGGATAAGAGTTTGATAAGTTATTGGGATTCTCAATCTGTTAGCGAGTCTTATGTGTGCTATTTGGTAAAGTGGTATATGTATTTGAATTGTTTCAGATACTAAGAGTTTGAAGTGAAAGACTGAATCCATTGGAAAGGCTTGGAAGTATTTTGATAAGCTAAACATGTGAGTTTTACTTTAAAGTATTTTTACTGGAATACATTATGTGGATAACAAATACTTGATAAATTGTATGAATATGTCATACGTGGGTGATTATAATATATTGAGATATTATAATTACGTGAGTATTATATGAGAATATAATACGTGGTCGGGCTTTGGACCGGTGTGTTAAATTGGCTCGCAACCAATTAATTTGGCCATTTGTGGAGGAATAAGGTGGAATGAGAAGTACGAGTCTTGAATGGTATGTATATACGTGTAGTACTTGAATGTATATGAAAGGTTTTACATAAATGGTTTTGATACAAAGGTTTACTAAATTGACAGGGATTTCTCACTAGACCATTAGGTCTAACCCTCATTTCTGTTTTAAAAATATGTATTCCAGGTGGCGGATCGAGTAAGAACAAGTGAATAGGACGATCGATGGATAGTTTTGTGAAGACTTTGTATATGAAGTTATAGATGCATTTTTGTACTCATGACTTGTTGTTAGTCATAATGTAATGTAATTCACGAAAAGTTTGTACAGTTTTATTAGTATGTTTATCAAAACTATGGGACCGAATGTGAAATATAATGTATTTTTGTTGAAAGTATGTTATGAATTATATGTTATTTGTATATATGGAATTGGGGATGTTACACAGCCCAATCAAAGTCAGCCATCAGGCCTTTACCTTTCTTCTTAAAGCTTTTCAGATTTGAATACTTTTCTTTCAGCTTTTTTTATTTGTCATCTCTAGCCCTAGGGTTAAAGGTTTTCTTGGGGAAAGCTGAGGGTCTATAGACTTTCTATGACCTGCACTCGCTAGCAAAATGTCCTATCTTCTCACAGTTATAGCAAGTAGCAGTAGCCTTATCAACGGGAGTTGATGATCTAGGCTTGTCAGTGAGTGCAAGAGTTTTATTCCTTCTGAAGTTACTCTTTTTAGCGAATCTCCTGAACTTATTAGCTAGGAGTGCTATAGATTCATCAAGATCTGAAGCGTCAGAATCTGATGAGCATTCAGAGTTAGTTTCCATCTCAGTGATAGTAGATCGCTGAGTGGAAGGTAACTCTGAGAGTAAAGCAACATGTGTGCTCTTGGAATCTTGTACAAGATTCTTCTTAAGATGACTCGATTGCTCATGATTGAGCATAGTGCCATATGAGGTAGAGAGAGTCATAGATTTTAGATCCTTTGACAGCTTAAGACACATTGAATAACTGTCCCATCTTTCAGGTAAACATTCTAAGAACTTTGTCAGAATTTCAAAGTTAGAATATTCCTTACCAACAGTTTTTAGATCAATTATTAAGCAGTTAAAGCGTTGGTGAACTTCAGAGAGAGTTTCATTCTTACCACAAATGAAGCTTTCGTATTGTCTTACCAGGTTGATCTTACGTGAGTCCTGGACTTCAGAAGTACCTTCATACTGAACACAAATTGTGTCCCACATGGCTTTGGAGGTTTTCAGGTTCATGACGGAATGGTAGACTTCGTCAGGAAGAGCCATAGAGAGGATGGATCTGGCTTTAGTGTTGAGAGCCACTTTCTTCTTATCTTCATCAGTCCACATATGAATTTCCTTTGGAACCAGTCTTTCTGGAATAGCAGCTATATTCTCAGCGGCTGGAACTTCAGGATCAATTCTAATTGGAATGTATGGACCATTTTCGATGTAATAAGGTATAGTTGGGTCTACACCTTCTAAGAAGAGTATCATCCTATTTTTCCATAGATTAAAGTTATCTCTGGAAAATCTAGGAGGTTTAGCAAGAGAACCATTGTCTATATAGTTTGTGTTTGTGTTTGAGTTAGTAGCCATTAAGAGAAATAGCAAGGAAGAGAAAAGATTAGTATAAGAAATATCTTGTTTATGAGATTAAACAAATCTGCTCTGATACCACTTGTTGGTCCCGAGAGGGTTATACAAGTTTGTAGAAGGGGGGGTTGAATACAAACACACAGATTTTACTTTTCTAAATTGTTTATTGATATATATCAAACAATTTACAACTTGTTGCGGAACAAGATTAAGGACTAAGCCTAATCCAAACAAGTTAAGAACACTAAGTTTCTTGCACTAGAATTAAGACAGAAAGAAGATAAGAATATTAAAGAGTAATATTCTAACACTAAGAGATAAAGAAGAAGAATGTCGAGCACTTCAATTCTGAAGTAGGGTTCTTCTTATATACTGCATGCATTTAATGCCTGGCAGTATTACTTTACACGTGGCAGCAGCTGAGTGGTTGCATGTTTTGACCTTTGTAGACAACCTTAGTAGCCGCATGGTGTACAGTGTAGAATCAGAGTTGATAGTACGATCCTAGGCAAAAGGGATGTCCTTTCTGACAATATCGTATGGAGACGTGCAAGGGGAAAAGACAAAGTAACATGCAGAGAGAACTTCATGATCAGTGATTACTGAACAGTACTTTATTAGCGAGTGACAAAGCTCAGCGATCGCTGAAGTCTTCTACTTGTAACTTCACGTTGAGTGGACAAATCTTGGCTTCGCTGATATCCATATCAGTTCATTAGTAGACTTGTCACTGTTCTTTAGCTTGATCTGCTACTTCAGCGTAGAACATGGTTGACGTGAAACTTGTCTTCAGGGATCATAAGTAAATAATAAAACTATCAGCGATCATCAACAAGACTGAACAATCTCAGAGCTAAGTTGATGAACAGTGTTCGCTGAATGTAATCTAAAGAACGTAAGTTTCCTATCAGCGGTACTGTAGAGTCATAGTACTTATCAGCGATAGTGAAACTCTAATACATATTGTTTACTTACAATTTTCACTAAGTGTTTAAAGAGAGTCATTATCAAATCACTGAGGGTTTGGATCATCAGTATCCCTTTTGGGAGTTGGAATAACTCCAACAGTATGCATTTTTCAGATTTAGATCTAAATATGTATGTGAGATTAGGTTTCACAGCAAAAACAAGCAACCAAAGTTTCATAGATGAGTGAGAACAAGTTGAAACTATAGACAAGCTCGTAAGGACACTTACCATTTAAAACGAAAGAAGTATGCTATTTATGAGATAAGTGGAAGTAAGAATGCACTCACTCCACATGTTTAAAGGAATGCCTCCCTGAAACATAAGAGCTCTAGCTACATTCAGCATTTTAGGGTATTTACATTCCACTACCCCATTTTGTTGGGGTGTGTAGACATAAGAGATTTTATGAACAATTCATTTGGATTAAGAACACTCATTTAGTCTTAAGTTTGTAAATTAAGATCCATTAACACTATTTGACAGTCTTGCCAAACTAAGTGCCTAGAATATTATTGAAAAACATGATATTGTCTACTACTTCATGTTTTCCTTTTAACAAATAAACCCAAATAATACAAGTGTAATCATCTACAATGGTAAGAAAATTTTGGTATTGTTTAGGGACCCATATATCTAAATGAATCAGTTCACCAAGATACTTAGATTTGGGATCACTCAAGTTAAAACTTGTCTCTAGTTTGTTTTGCCTTATGGAAGACTTCACAGGGGTTACACACATCATTACCAAATTTAAGTTGATTTTTATGGATTCGAAGGACTTGGTCCGCCGGGTGACTAAGCCGACCGTGCCATAATTGGGAGGAAACAAAACAAGAAACAATAAGGTTGGCAACAAAGGAGGGTGACTTACAGTTTTAGTTATCATTAAAAAATATAATCCACCTTTCTGACTACTAGTCCCTACAACACTCTTTCAAAGAGAGTCCTGAACACAACATTGAGACTCATCAAATCCAACAAAGACTTTATTACCCCCAACTAACATTGAGACTCATTAAATCCAACAAATACTTTATTACCCCCAACTAATTTATGAACAGACAACAGGTCAACATTGAAATCTGGCACTATCAACCCATCAAATAGGGTGACATAGTTTGAAATTCCCAATTTTATCAATCTTCACGTCCGATCCATTAGGATGATTCATCCTAAGATTCAGATCTGACACATAAACCATATTTTCAAGTCTAAAAGTGTTTCAAGTCATGTGTTAGCTTGCACTGGAGTCAATGATCCACCCAACTCGTTGAGGTTTGGTTATACCTACCATATTGGCAGAGGCCCCTTTGGAAGATGAAATTTGGTCTATTAGACCAAGAATCTTTGCAACTTGTTTTTCCAAAAATGGGAATGACGATGAGGCAAAAGATTTCTCGATTGTATGAGGTTTAAAAATTTGACTTTAAGGCCTATTTATATTTTTAAAATCCTTCGTAAATCTTATGAGTTTAAAACATCTTCCAATGGTGTGACTTGAAATGCCATAATGCTTGCTTACAAGTGTGGAGGGTCTACCAAACCTCCTTTTATTATCAGTAGTTGTGCTTAAGAAGACAGAGTGTTGTGTTTTGGTTTGAAAAGAAGAGATACTCGCCCCCTCAATGTGATTATATTCTAGCGACAAGGGTAAAACAGTCTTTACAAAGAGAAGGGGATCCCTTGTAAGAATGTTGCTTCTGATTGGTTGATACATCACCAAGCCCCATCTAAAATTACATGAGTTTAATGGGTAACCATGAGAGGCATTGCAAGTCCAAGATGGAAGTTTAACAAGGGCTTCAAATTGTTTCCATAATGAATTAAGTTTGTGAAGTATTCAAAAACATAAGTGCCATTTTGACCTAGTGAATTGATTTTCTATTGAAGGTTAATTAAAAGTAACCGAACCATCTACTTTGTCATATGTTTCTTTTAGTCCTTCTGACACTTAGGATGACTCTTTAGAGAACACTTGTCCCAAAAATATTTCATGTAGCCTAATATCCGGGATAAAACAACAAAAATTTCATCTATCCCATTGATTTTCAAAGACATGGTCATTTTTTGGACGAGGACAAGATCCATCAATAAAGCAAGCTTATTTTTAGTTTCTAAGGCCAAAGTCATAACACGAACCCAATCACGATAATTTTTAGTACCACTTAGCTTGAAGCTTAAAAGAGGTGTTCCACTAGTGTCATTGGGATGAAGATATGAAGGATCTCCAAAGTCAATCTTGGCTACTTTGGATTCCCTATTATTTCCAGTGTCAACAGTTTGACCAGCCATGATAAAGAAAGAAAAACCAAGAAACACAAAAGATTAAAATTGAATAGATTATAGTAGGATGCCTAGAACATTCTTAAGGTGCTAGGTTAACCTTACTAATAAATTATTAAAGAAAAATAACAAACTTAATCGCACAGCAAGAAATACCACTAATAAAAAGGAACAACAAACTAAAACACACTATGACAAAGATCTTCAAAAACAATGCAAAAGAAGATAACAAAGTAAAGAAAGAACATTTACAGAGCTCGTCGAAGATATACAACGGAATATAAGACAAGTCCCAATGCTTAAGACAAGATAAAAGCGCACACGATAAAGTCTATGACACTAACGACTTAACTGCAGTTAAATCACAAAGGTGGCCTTAATGGTCAAGACCTAACCTCAACCAAAGTAACAAACATGTTCTTCAAAACAACGAACTGATTTATGTAGGACAAAACAAAGATATGCAAATGACAACAAATATATTAAGAAAAAAATGACTAATGCAGATCTTAATATATTACTCACGGATCTGAGAAGGTAAGGACAAGATCAATAAGTAAGATGATATGAATGAAAAAGATATAGATATTTCCACGCATAATGTACATAAATGTAGACGGATCTGAATATATAAAAGCAATAAGGAGAAATCTGGAATAGAAAATCTACAACACGAATATGAAGTTTGCCAGATTAAGATACATCCAAAATGAATATAATCCTAATTATTTGTTTTGAAGGGTGTCCTAGGCTATGCCTAGACTAATCCTGGCAAATTATGACTGCAAGAAATAAGCCTTGATGAACTCAATGGCCACAATTGTTGTGTAAGCCTGGATTCGAACCTAGGTAGATGGGATATTCCACCATATCCACCAGGGCCTTAACCACTACGCCACAACCCTTGTGGTTATATAATCCTAATTCTAGAGATATTAAATACAAAATATTAATCTAGAACAATGAAAGTTGAAGGTGACAAAGAGAGAGAGAGAGAGAGAGAGAGAGAACTCTCAATTTATATAACACCATATTACAAAACAAGTCCATTAAGTAAGCTGCTACTTGCTCCGCTAACCTCCGACTTTTACCAAAAGTGACTCGCAACCTCTGATCTTTATTCCTTCTCATCAACAACACCCATATATATTTAACCCTATCATTTCGTATACAATTAAGTCAAAGAAACTCAAGGTTGTCTAAGTAACATATTTCAACACATGTCCCTCCCTGTACATAATGTTCACTTGGTTTTCTTTCATACACACATTCTCCTTTATGTTAAGCACCTTGTTCATGGCCTAATCTTCAACAATAGAGGATTCCATGATACTTTACTTCCTACCTTCAACTACTATTGCAAGCAACCATGATACTTCACTTGTCTAATGCATATGATCCCTTTATATAAAAGTTTACCTTCGTCCACCCATGTCCACCTTTAGTTCTCAGGATGTACCCTTATCCACATTCCTTGATGTTTAGTTCACATGTTAAAGAACACAATTGAAAATAATTTTTTTAGAAGCCCATTAAAATCTTATGTTGTTTCATAAGTGAAACACTAGTGAGTTATAAAACATTTGAACCTTAAGTATTGTTTCGCCTATGAAACAACACTTCATTTAACCAATAGGATGATATCAACTTGGTACCCAGATGATAAGGCTAGGTATCACCCCCCTAAATCTAACCGCAAGTGTACGGTGTCGAATCAAGTAATAACGTACGGTAAGTACGAGTATCGAATCCACGGGAACTAGGAACTAAGTATCACAATTACTACAATCGCTATTAACTGGGCTGTCGAATTGAGAGATGGTTGGCTATTGTTAAACTACTTAATTGCAGAAAGTAAATTACAACTCAAACACAAACGAAACAAATAACGACTTAGGAAACTTCGATAGAGAGAAAGTTGGGGGTTAGAAATCCTAAGGTTTTCCACATGCAAACGCTTGACTCAAAACAATTACCAATTTGTCCCTTTAATGATTTCCAAATCTTTTAAGATCACCGTTGTTCTCTTTCAAGCAACAACGGATTTTATTTTGAAAAGGACAAGTTAAATCTCTCGACCTCAACTTATGGATTCCAAAACACATTAAGCACCAGATTTATATTAAACGGCTAGATTTCATCTCTCGATTTCAACCTAACGGTTCAATTGGGACTAAGACTTATTCGATATATCTCTATCACCGATTTATCGTCTTAGGCATGCAATTCCTAGTTCTTTTTAACAGTTAATTCTCTCGAACTCAACTGAAAATAATAAATCAATTGAAAGCTAGCTAGACTCTCAAAGGCATTAAACACAAAATCACATGCTTCATTAATAACGGAAAAACTGATAAAATATCAAGTCAATTGTTTACATGCTTAATAAACCGAATTCATTCCAACCCCCAACACGAACCGGTTAGTTCATGTCGGTGGTGGATTCAAACACAAAAGAAAAGATAATGGAAGTGTATGTAAACATGATTAACGTGATCGTGGTGAATGTGAAAGATGTAGTAATGAACTCCCTTCTCCCGTGATTAAATCTACTTCGCGTGTTGAATGTCTCCTTGATCGGCTCTCAATCGTGGCTTCAAAGACTCCGAAAAGTCTCCAGGAATCGCCCCAAAATCGCCCCTGGCCGTCGTGTGAAAGTTGCGTCCCGAATCAATGACCTAAAAATCGGATTTAAAGTTGGAATTCGCGAAACAGTGGGTTACGCCACTTGCCACGCGACTTGCAAGTCGCGTGGTAAGTCGCGCGTATCATTTTTGCTGTGTGGGTCGTCGTCTGGTTCGCGGATCGGGTCCTGGTTCGGTTGCGGGTCTTGGGCTTGACTTTTGGGCTTCTGTTAGGCTTCGTTTGGACTCGTTTTGGGCTCTTTTTAGCTTCTTTTCTCGATGATTGCCGCCTTTTAGACAACCTGCATAAATCACTCGATAAACCGTAAAATACCCGCCTTTTTACTTGAATACAAGCCAATCTCATTGGTTTGAGAACTGAAAATAACGGTCACGTCACTATCACAAGATTCTTCCCACAATGGTTGGTCTCAATCATTCAAAACAAAAAATTTAGCTATTATGATCTAGACACTCAGATGTGCAGGAAATCTACGTGCATAACTTGGGCCCGATTGGGCAACCCCAAACCTTACCCACACATTGTCCCCAATGTGCAAGTAAAGTCGTAGGTGATGCGACTCGAATCATTGTGCAGTTATTATAGGTATAAAAAGGATGGGTAAGGCATTACATAGCAAGCAAAAGAAAACCCAAAATTTCTAAAATGGGCACCCCAAACCCAGGCCGTGGCCTAGGTTTGCCAATAAAAGCCAACCCCAAACCTCGGTAAAACCGAGGTTTGCACAGGGTCAAAACAATTGAGTGTGTAGATGTGAAAGATGAGGCAACCCAAACCTAAGTGAAACTTAGGTTTGGTGCATCTCGTGTAACTAAGAATAGAATAGAACATCGTACACCACTCGTTTAGCAGAAAAATTTATAACATACCTGTTTTGTCCGACCGGAGGAGATTCTTCTGAAAAGATTTGAGCACTTAGAGGAGACGGAGAGAGCATGCAAAACCAAAACACTCAAAGCAAAAGACAAAAGACAAAAAAAAGAAAAGGAAACACACAAATCAAGAAAGGAACAAAGATTGCACGAACAACGAACGAGACACAACAGGGGGCTCCCGCGGTTTTGGCCGCGGGATGTAAGTCGCAGGATAAGCCGCGTATGTCCTTGTTTCAGGAAACCAACAGGGTGCCCCGCGGCTTGCTGCGTGGTATGCAAACCGCGTGGCAAGTCGCGTATGTCTCTGTTCGTTTTTCGCTTTTTCGATTTTTTTCAATTTTTATGGTTTTTTCGGAAATAAAAACACACTCAGGCAAAAGTAAAAACTAAGCACGCAAATAAAAGGGAAATCAAACCTTGGTGGGTTGCCTCCCACCCAGCGCCGTATTTAAAGTCGTGGCACGACTGTGTGATTTTCAGCTTGGCTCGGTATCTGCGGGGTCAAATCGCCCACACTTGCGATTCTTCGCGGATTCTTCTATCTTCGGTATTCCATGACCAGCTCCGGATCCTTCTTCTCTTCCAACTCGCACTTTCTCAAACATTTTGAACATCACCTTCTCGCCGCCAACTCTGAAGGTCACCTCTCCTTCCTCCACATCAATCAGTGCTCGGCTCGTGGCCAGGAATGATCGTCCCAAAATTAATGGGGCCTCTTCATCTTCGTCTATATCTATGACTACGAAGTCGACTGGAAAGTAAAACTTACCGACCTTGATAAACACGTCTTCGATCACTCCATATGGGTATCTGATTGATCGATCGGCGAGCTTTAACGTCATATATGTCGGGCTTACCTCACCCAGGCCGAGTTTCCTGAAAATAGAAAGAGGCATCAGGTTAATACTTGCCCCTAAATCACATAAAACTTTATTAAAAGTAAGCTCCCCAATCTGAATAGGGATCGAAAAACTCCCTGGATCTTTAAGCTTCGGGGGAAGCTTATTTTGGAAAATCGCGCTGCACTCTTCAGTGAGTGCAACGGTGGCCTGGTGATCAAGTGCCCTTTTCTTTGACAGGATCTCTTTCATGAACTTCATGTAGGATGGCATTTGTGTTAACGCATCTGCAAAAGGAATGTTAATGGTTAACTTTTTAAAAACATCAATAAATTTCGAAAAATTAACATCATCCTTATTATTTCTCAGTCTGTTCGGATATGGCACGCTCGGTACTGCCGGCTTGGTCGGTGGTTGCTCTTTTTTCGTCGCTTCACTCTTCTTGCTTTCTTCAGGTACCACCTCTTCTTCAGCTTCAAACTCATTCGCCTTCTCGACCTCTTTTTCTTTAAGCTCGACTTCCTTTGATGACGGCTCTCTCGTTGGCTCCTCGATAAGCTCCTTGCCACTTCTCAGATAGATGGCATTGCAATTCTCTTGATTCCTCTTTTCAGCCATGCTTGGAAATGTACCGAGAGGTCGGTTTTGTAAGGCTTCAGAAATCTGCCCCACTTGCCTCTCGAGAATCTTGATTGAAGCCGTATTCTGATCGGTTGCGGCTTTGACTGTACTCACCGTGCTCGCTAATCCCTCAACCGTGCTTTCCATCTTCGTCATGAACTTCATCATCATGTCCTCTAGCCCCGACTTCTTCTCTCTGGATGGTCCTTCGTTCCTTTGGGTGAAACCTGGAGGACGGTAAGCATTGTTAGTATGAGAAGAATTAAAAGAGTTAGACGAATTACCTGGTTGTTGTTGAGGTTGACCCCATGAAAGATTAGGGTGCTTTTTCCACCCTTCGTTATAAGTTTTTGAGAAAGGATCGTTTCTCGGTTGATAGTTCCGGTTTTGCATATATTGGACTTGTTCGGATGCTTCCGGGCTACCTTTATTCAGATGATTTGTAATGAAGGCTAGTTGAGCTTTCAGTTCATTCAGCTCATTACTTTCTTGCACACTTGCTACTCGTCTCACGGCTGATCTCGGGGTGGAAAAACTATGCTCCGCTAAATTCTCGATCAGTTCGCACGCTTCTTCATAGGACTTATCCATTAGTGCCCCACCCGCGGCCGCAGTGATGTCATTTTTAATCTGCGGGTGAAGGCCACTAAAGAAGGTCTGGATAATGACCCAATCTTGTAACCCATGGTGAGGAAATTTCTTGATCATGTCCTTGAACCGCTCCCAAGCTTCATATAAGGTTTCCTGATCCCATTGTGCGAAATGGGTGATTTCGGCCATTAGTTGGGCGGTACGACTCGGAGGAAAGAATTTCTGAAGGAACGCTGCCTTCAGTTGTGCCCATGTAGTAACTGAATCTGGTTGGATACTCTCGGTCCATGTCTCGGCTCGGCCCTTGAGGGAGAATCCAAATAACCTCAGCTTGATGGCATCTTCGCTCATGCCATTGATCTTGAAAGTGTTGCAAACCCGCTCAAATGCACGGAGATGTGCATGAGGGTCTTCCACCGGTGTTCCTCCATACTGGTTTTGTTGTACCATCACGATGGTACTCGGTTTAAGCTCAAAGTAATTCGCCCCAGTGGCGGGCGCTTGAATGCCTATGCGTGCCGCCGCCACGTTAGGATCGGCGAACGACCTCATAGGACGTCTCACTGGAGGTGGTGGTGGATTGTTGTGATGCGGATCATTGCGTGGAGGTGGTCTCTCGTCACCCATATCGATCTTGATGTCTTTTTTGGTTTTTGCTTCTTTGCGGAGACGGCGGGCGGTTCTTTCGATTTCCGGATCGAATTGCTCGATTTCCTTCCCTCGGGTCGTCCTTGGCATAAACCAATTAGTACCTGAAAAGGAAGTAAGCAAGATTAGTGTTCCAGAAACTGAAAGTGATGGGGTAAAACAACGAAAATAAAAAAAATGTCTAATCTAATAGCGCTTATAGCTGGTAGTGCTATTAGTTGCAACTAGTTCCCCGGCAACGGCGCCAAAAACTTGATAAGGCTAGGTATCCCACCCCCCCTAAATCTAACCGCAAGTGTACGGTGTTGAATCAAGTAATAACGTACGGTAAGT
Organism: Saussurea involucrata; assembly: GCA_033807775.1. Taxonomy (NCBI): domain Eukaryota; kingdom Viridiplantae; phylum Streptophyta; class Magnoliopsida; order Asterales; family Asteraceae; genus Saussurea; species Saussurea involucrata. The sequence continues at coordinate 46,963,347 of CM066317.1, read as the reverse complement.
ACGAGTATCGAATCCACGGGAACTAGGAACTAAGTATCACAATTACTACAATCGCTATTAACTGGGCTGTCGAATTGAGAGATGGTTGGCTATTGTTAAACTACTTAATTGCAGAAAGTAAATTACAACTCAAACACAAACGAAACAAATAACGACTTAGGAAACTTCGATAGAGAGAAAGTTGGGGGATAGAAATCCTAAGGTTTTCCACATGCAAACGCTTGACTCAAAACAATTACCAATTTATCCCTTTAATGATTCCCAAATCTTTTAAGATCACCGTTGTTCTCTTTCAAGCAACAACGGATTTTATTTTGAAAAGGACAAGTTAAATCTCTCTACCTCAACTTATGGATTCCAAAACACATTAAGCACCAGATTTATATTAAACGGCTAGATTTCATCTCTCGATTTCAACCTAACGGTTCAATTGGGACTAAGACTTATTCGATATATCTCTATCACCGATTTATCATCTTAGGCATGCAATTCCTAGTTCTTTTTAACAGTTCATTCTCTCGAACTCAACTGAAAATAATAAATCAATTGAAAGCTAGCTAGACTCTCAAAGGCATTAAACACAAAATCACATGCTTCATTAATAACGGAAAAACTGATAAAATATCAAGTCAATTGTTTACATGCTTAATAAACCGAATTCATTCCAACCCCCAACACGAACCGGTTAGTTCATGTCGGTGGTGGATTCAAACACAAAAGAAAAGATAATGGAAGTGTATGTAAACATGATTAACGTGATCGTGGTGAATGTGAAAGATGTAGTAATGAACTCCCTTCTCCCGTGATTAAATCTACTTCGCGTGTTGAATGTCTCCTTGATCGGCTCTCAATCGTGGCTTCAAAGACTCCGAAAAGTCTCCAGGAATCGCCCCAAAATCGCCCCTGGCCGTCGTGTGAAAGTTGCGTCCCGAATCAATGACCTAAAAATCGGATTTAAAGTTGGAATTCGCGAAACAGTGGGTTACGCCACTTGCCACGCGACTTGCAAGTCGCATGGTAAGTCGCGGGTATCATTTTTGCAGTGTGGGTCGTCGTCTGGTTCGCGGATCGGGTCCTGGTTCGGTTGTGGGTCTTGGGCTTGACTTTTGGGCTTCCGTTAGGCTTCGTTTGGACTCGTTTTGGGCTCTTTTTAGCTTCTTTTCTCGATGATTGCCGCCTTTTAGATAACCTGCATAAATCACTCGATAAACCGTAAAATACCCGCCTTTTTACTTGAATACAAGTCAATCTCATTGGTTTGAGAACTGAAAATAACGCCAAAAAGTGGCGTTATCACCAGATTAATCAACACAGTTAACATGAAACCATTTTTTAGAAGCCCATTAAAATATTGCGTTGTTTCTTACGTGAAACATCAATGCTCTTATAAACAATTTGAAACCAAGTGTTGATTCACATATGAAACAACACATTACTTGAACTAGTGGGAAACCCAACACCAAACTTATTTCCCAGATGAAAAAACACAATCAAGAATTGCTTTTTAGAAATCCATTGGTCGTATTGTTGACATATTTCCTAATCATCGTTGAAATCCCAAATCGTACTTTAGTTACTTATTACTTTAATACCTTCTTATTCATCTACACGTATGGGTATGTCTTTGTACTTCGACAATGGTGATTTGTTCTTTAATCCATCACTTCTTTTCACTTATGTGAAATATCAAACCATAGATATGTGATAAATATCCCCAAAATTTGAAATGGCTTTGAATCACTTAATTTAGAGTCGAATTATGGGTATGCTCCATTTTGCGCCTCAGTTGTTGCCGGAATCAGAAGCCATGTTGAAGAATGGTGTTGATAATAGAATACAATCTTGTGTTTTTTTAGACCAATTTGGATTGTGTATGAGATTTTTACGGTGGATTTTGAATCCTCCTAATTTAGATAATGGAAGTTTCGTAATTATGCTTCGATTTTTGCTTTTAGTATTGGTTTGACAGTGTCAATCCTATTTATTTCAATGGTGTCATTGATTAAAAGAAATCTTAGGTACAAATGGATGGATGGGTTGGATTGGTTCATAAGATTTATGACATTTAACTGTTTTGTAAATAATTTCCAGAGTACATTAATATCATTGATTTCTAGCACATTTGAAAATACAACTCATATAATTATGTAAATTATAAAATTGTGATAACTGATAAGCGATGTAAACAAAATACAAAATGATGTCCATGCTTTTGAAGAAGTTTGGTATACTATTGTTGAAGAAGGTTCAAACACGAACGCTAACTATTTAAGAAAACAAAAGAACGACCGTCCATGTACAAAATCATGTGATTTTACACTAGTAGCAAAAACTGGACGCGGGCGACTTTGGTCGTGTTGGTGATTTTAGTGGAATCATCGGTTCATTTTAGGTAACTGGATTCACTAGATAATAATGGGCTTGGTAGATAAGATATAACACGAGCTAGGAGGTGTAGAGTGCACACTCGTGTAAGCTAACTAGAACCCGAGATTGTTGGATGGTTATGTTTGGAGAGTTACTAAGTGGAAAATGGTTGTGCACGACCCGTCCATTTTTCCTCTTGTAAATGGCACAACCTATGCGTTTGTCAACAGAAGGTTTTGCACGACCCGTGCGGTTTTCCTCTTGTAAATGCACGACCCGTGCGTTTGTCAACAGAAGGTTTTGCACGACCTGTGCGTTTTTCTCTTGACATTGTCACGGATCGTGCGGCTTCATCAGTTTTGTAACTGCTGTCATTTTTGGTAATTGGCACTATTTATGTCTAGCAATCAATCTCATTTAATGAGGAATTATTATCATTGTTAATAAGAGGTTGGTTACAGTTTTCTATGTGTTTAAATAGTATCGATTTCTACCTAAAGCGATACCGAGAATTAAGATTATCCTCGAGTGAAGGTAGTGGTACTCGGGCATAATAAAGTCGAAATATCACTTAAAGAAAGTGATCTCTCATGCGATCTCACATTCTTTATCCGATTTCTAATCGTTTCTTGTCTCCTTTGATTTTCTACACCCACTCCCCACCAATCTTAATTGATATTCGTTCTTCGGGAAAGACATGGTGAGTCACCAATCTATGAGAGATATGACGACCAAGTTTACCAAAACTGAGAAGTCGAAGGCGTCAATTTCGAAGATGACAGAAGAAGATGCACTTTCTGCTTACCACGTTGAAGGTCGTATATGTGTTGAGCACTCCGATGCCGGAAGTGATGGAACACAAGACGTTGGAGATGACTCGTTGTCGCGGCAAATGGTAGAACGATGACTACATATGTCGTGGTCACATCTTAAATGGTATGTGTGACTCCCTCTCATTTATCAAAGTGTTGAGTCTGCCAAAGAGCAATGGGACTCTCTTGAGTCCAAGTACATGGACGAGGATGCTTCTAGTAAGAAGTTCCTCACTAGTTAATTTTAATAATTACAAGATGATGGACTCAAGGCCTTTGATGGGGAAGTATAATGAAATCCTACACATTCTAGGCCAATATTCTCAACATAATAAGAAGATGGATGAATCCATCTCCTTATCGAGCATAATTGATAAATTGCCCCCCTTTTGGAAAGATTTCAAGCACATATTGAAACACAAGAAGGAAGAGTTGTCCGTTGTACAACTCGGTACTCACTTGCGCATAGAGGAATCTCTTAAGGCGTAAGAGGCTGAGAAACCTAAGGCGTAAGAGGCTGAGAAACCTAAGGCAAAAGAAGTTTCTGCTCATTCCGTGAACATGGTGGAAGAGGGAAATTCAAGAATTTCAAGGGAAAACGCAAGTTCAATGAAGCCAAGAAAGGGCCCAACAAGAAGGTTAAATTAACATGTTGGACCTGTGGTATAACCGTGTAACACACTAAAAATAGGGGTAAACAAAAACTTCCATGAAACGGAAGAGCGGTATATAATGCCATAACACGAGCTTCCTAAAAAAGGGAATATACAAATGCCTATTTAATTACAAATGTATAATATCGGAAAGTAAATGACAACCAACTAATCTATTTTCTAAAGTAGAAATAAGATTACAAGAGGGGTGTCATCTCTAGTCCGATTAAGTCTTCTAACATCAGCATCCCAAAAGTGTATCCCCAAGCTCACACACTCCCACCTAAGCCTTCTTAAAAGCGGCTCCGCTAGAATCTGAGATACACATTAAACAAACAAGCAAGTGTTAGGCCAAGAAGTCTAGTGAGTTGACCAATTAACATAACATGCAAAAATTCATAACATGGTTTATACAAATGGTAATTCACAATTGGAATCAATAGGGGAGACCCAAAACACCAAATCAAGTTACATCGCAAGACGCGATATACCTTAGCGTTTACTCCCACGAGTAACACCACAAGGCCCGACACATTGGGGACTACCTCCAAGGCATTACCTCAAAGGCGTAGATCTAGGCACATATCTCCAAGGTGGTGCCTAAGACTACATCCTCCTAGTGCCTACTTAATGATTCATCCAAAGTGTCAATAAACAACTACTCCAAGTAGTAAATATATACCAATGTATATCATTCCCATAAGACATGGTCCAACCATCCCATTAACATGTATTTCCACATGGTAATCTTAAAATCACACTTATAAGCTCATTAAGCACATAAACTCCATATACATACTTCCAAAGCATATCCTCATACATAAATATGTATAAACATGAGTTATAGCATTAAATGTAACAATACATGTAGAAATACTCATATTAAGGCAAAATTTCATAATTAAGCCATACATGTTCTCATTAAGCCATAAGCCAAGTCATTAAGCCTAAAACACCAAATTAAGACATCATACTCTTAAAATAGATAACATTATGTGTAATGTAAGTTTCAAGGACAATATACTTCCACATAACCTCTTCCTTCTCCATTAAGCACCTCATCCCCAAAAATATGGAGACATGAGCTTAATACCACAAATGTGAAGCTTTTCAAGAAAATGTTAGTAAATAAGATGCGAACTAATAAAAGACTTGTATTTGGTGTTATCAAAGGTTTAGGAACTCACAATCTAGGTTTTTAAGCCAAAACCTAGAAAAGTATATGAACCCTAGATGATTTGGAGAATAACACTTGAGATGGAAGCTCCCAAGCAAGAGTGAATGCTCTTAAATGCACTCTAGAATATTCTTGAAGTGAAGTAAATACTACCAAGTGAAACCCTACCTCATTCAATGAAGAAAGAGAGGAAAATAAGAGAAAATCGCCCCCAAGAAGCTTCCCCAACGAAACCCTAATCTGATTTTGGTAAAGTGAGCTTAAAAATCAGTCAAAAGGGTGTTTTTATATTCCTGGACCCCGACGATGACTATGACACGATAACTATGACAGTGTCAATTTCGCTCCCCGACCCCCACCTTCGGTACAAGTTGAGCGACTATGACACGGCGACTATGCCTGTGTCCATGTCGCGGGTCATAGTCGCGGCTTATGTTCCGTGCCCACCCTTTTCCACACGATTGTGCCACGGGTGACTATGACACTTGTCATAGTCGCGGGCAAGGTCGCCCGGGTCCTTCCCGACCCGATTTCCGCCCGTTTCAACGCTCCGTTTGGCCAAGTTTCCACGTTCAAATCCAACTAATTACCGGTCTTCAAACGAATGGTTTAACGATAAACGAGCATAAAAAGGCATTTTACTTACTTGGAAATTTGCGGGTGTTACAGACCGACCATCTCAAGCGTGATTGTCGGGTTGTCAAGAACAAGAATGGGACAAACACAAGTGGTGGTGGGCAAGGATCTAGGGATTAAAACCCACGTCAAGGTCAGTTGCTTGATTTTGGTTTTAATTCAAATTTGAATTATGTACAACTAAAACTGAATCATTTTATATGTAGGATGATGATGTTGCTTGGTGGATCGACTCAGGTGCCACGAGTCATGTGTGCAAGGATCGACGTTGGTTCACTTTCTTGGAACCGGTTGAATACGGATCCGTGCTACACATGGGGAACGAGTCGAGTGCTCCCATTCTTGGACGTGACTTAGTTAGGCTAGAGTTTAGTTCTAGAAAAATAATTGAACTTATAGACGTTTTGTTTGTGCCACAAATTCGAAAGAATTTGGTTTCCGGTAGTGTCTTGAATAGGTTAGGATATAAGCAAGTATTTGAGCCCGACAAGTTTGTCTTGTCAAAGGGTGGCTCTTTTGTAGGTTTTGGCTATTTGATGAATGGTATGTTTATGTTAAATTTAAATAAAAAGAGTTCTGTTTGAAATTCTGTTTACGCTGCAAATGAAAACTCTGTTGATTCTAGTTTGTGGCATGCAAGGTTTGGTTATGTGAATTTTAAAAGAATGGTTGAAATGTCAAAGGATGGTCTTATTTCAACTTTTGACATTAAAAGGAAAAATGTAAAACTTGCATGTTAACAAAGATCACTAGGCAACCTTTTCCTAATGTGAAAAGGGACTCGTCGGTGCTTAAGTTAATTCATAGTGATCTTTGTGATTTGCATTCAACTCCGTCTCTAGGTAATAAAAAGTATGTTGTTACTTTTATTGACGATGCTTCACGGTTTTGCTATGCGTTTTTATTACATACAAAAGATGAAGCGTTGGACAAATTTAAAATTTATAAAAAGGAGGTTGAAATGCAAATGAGTTGTTTTATAAAATGTTTACGCACCGATCGTGGTGGAAGTATTACGAACCCATGTTTTTCTAATCCGTAGGAATCATTCATAAGACTACGGCACCTTATACACCACAACAAAATGGTGTGTCGGAACGGAAAAATAGAGTTCTCAAATAAATGGTGAACTCTATGTTATCCTATTCGGGATTGAGTGATGGATTTTGGGGTGAAGCCATGTTAACGGTTTGTTACTTATTGAATCGAGTTCCCAATAAAAGGAACAAGATTACCCCATATGAAATTTGGTTCAAGAAAAGGCTAAACTTGAGTTATATTCGAGTATGGGGTTGTAGGGTGGTTGTTCGACTACCCGAACCCAAAAGGAAAACCTTGGGTGAGAAAGGTATTGATTGCATCTTTGTTGGATATGCCAAGCATTCGCCTATAGGTTCTATGTTATTGAACCTAATGATTCTATAGTGATTCACACCGTTATAAAATCGAAAGATGCATTATTTGATGAGAGTAGATTCTCTTCAATACCTAGACCAAATGACATAGTTCCAAGTACTAGTGGAACTAGTGAGGTTGAAGAACAAGCAATTGTTCCAACCTAATCTCTGATGCTTCGAAGGAGCAAAAGAGGAAGGATTGAAAAATCCTTTGGTTCCGATTCTCAATTATACTTGGTAGAGGGATCAAGAGATGAGATTGGGTCACAATTCTCTTAATGTTATAGTATTGAGGAAGATCCTAAATCATTTGATGAGGCCATGAGGTCTCAAGATATTGCTTTTTGGAAAGAAGCAATTAAACGATGAAATGGATTCCATCGTGAAAAATAATACTTGAGTATTATTAGGAGGTTTTTTTTTTTTTGGATAGGGTTCCTGGGCCTTCGGCCCAGTACATCCCTGGCAAACACACCGACCGCGAAGTAATGCAGCCCTGAGATAATCCCCAGTGGCCACAAGTGCTGCGTGTGGGACTCGAACCCGGGCAAGCGCTATGAACTCCCCAGACCCTTACCACCACGCCACAACCCTCGTGGTTGTATTATTAGGAGGTTGTCGATTAAGAAAGAGGCAAATAACATTAGTCGATAAAGATGACTTTATTAAATTATGTTTTTGCCATGTCTCATTTATTTGTGTAGTTTTAAATAGATCTAGTACTACTTCAATATATATGGGCAAACTAGGGATGTTTGGCGGTTCGGTTTGGATGGTTTAATCCCTCAAACTACCAATCAAGTCGCAAGTGATGTTGTTTAATGGTAGAATAAAGTTGTTTTATATAAAGTATAAGTACACCATGTTCTTTTGAAAAAATCATTTTATACATACTCAAATAAATCACTTGCAATGAAAATAATATTAATAAAAAGTATGATATTTATAGAGATTGAAAAAGTGTTTACTAACTTTTATAATCGGCAAATTGTTCTCATAAAGTTAGATAAACAATCTATTTATATTTAAATATTTTTTAAATTCAAAAGTTTGCATACAGTTAAGCTTTTTTTTTAAAATCTTATACCATATTGAGCTATACAAAACATAATTTTTTAATACGGACATCCATAATAGTGTATGTAGATGAAATATTTGAAATTATATCTAAAATTGGCTACATTTGATTCCATAAATTTTAGCATTGGAACGCCAATCTTTGTTTTGTATCTATAGGGTTTCGTTTAAAAATAACATTATAAAAAACATAGCGAAAATTAAAATTGATTTAATTATATTACTTTATTTAGGAAACTTTTCATGTATTTAGTTTTTATGAGATCATTTTGTCCTTCGCACGTTATCTTATATTGTGAATTTCAATATTCTAGGAATAATTTTGACTACTCCTTCCACTCCAAAAAAGGTGTTCGTAATTAAAATGATATATATTTTAGACATTAATAATTATTATATTTTCTACTAACTAAATTATAACTTTATCCTCGTTTGGTCATTTATCGCATCTATCTTATCTTAAATATTTATGTATTAATTAAAGATATAATTTGAAATTTAGTTAAATATTTTTTATAATAGACACTTATTTTGAATAAATAAAAAATATATACATATAAACACTTATTTTGCAAAGGAGGGGATACTATATATCTCTTGGTCAAACGTGCAACAAATAATTCTTATATAAAAGAGTCATTGTATGTTTAGGAAAATAATGTAAAGATATACTGTTTGAAAACTGGAAAATATGATAATTATCAGATAACCACCGATACCAAAGCATATATCAGTGATCCTTTTCTAATTCATATACAAATGAATAGAAACGTATGTAACAATCAATGAACTAGCTCAACTCAAGGTTTGTTTGCTCTCCGATGATCGCCTGTTCAAGTTCATTTTTATTAATTTAGACTACTTATGAAATTAGTCGAGATATGTGCATGTTGCCTCAAACATCCACGACTATTAGAAGAAAATAACATATGGACTTATCTGCAAGTGAGAGTACCCGAACATTTTCGATGATTATCAAGACGATGAAGCTTGATGATATTGTAACACCCTAAAAACATGGCTAATTTAAACCTTTAAAACTCCACAAGTTATGATCATAAAACTTCAAACTTATATAACAAGAGGATCATCAGTAAGGTTTCTATATACAACGAATGTCTAATTCAAATAACCTATTAATCTAATCATACATCATAATCAGATTAACAATGTTATCTAATCATCTGTCCCAAAATATCCAAAAGAACAAATAGATCCCCTGTTATCTCCAAGTTTGATTCCTTCAAAAGTTCTCGTCTCTCATCCCCACTTACTTCCCGGTAGCTTGTACCTGGTAAGAAAATTCAACTTGAAACATTAGGCTTTCGCCTAGTGAGAATATTCATATCAAATTAAAATTTAACAATCAAAATATTAACAGATATATCAAACCTGTTATCAAACATCTTACCATACCAAGCTCTTATCAACCACTGGAATCCACCTATTCCGTTATTTATGACTAGTTCATCTAGTCATCATACTACCATCAGGAATTACTATAAATCCCACCGGATTATAAGTAACTTCCAACTCCCAGAAATTACAGTTTCCAAACCTGCTTCTTTCTGAATTAAGATTTCAATTCCTCAACAATAAAGATATCTCATCTTTCGATTGAAATGGGAATTACAACTCTAAGTCTGCTATTCCTCATTTCATTTCCTCCCCACCTTGAATCACTGGTCCCCCAAATGAGATTTTATTTTATCGCGATCATCAACCACCAGAGACCCTCACAGATGATTCAAGATTCACTCCAACAACTAGAAATACATCCCAACGGTCCCTGGCTAGTAAACGGTTCTCATTATACCGTACTTTATGCCCACTAGACCAGATGCATATTTCTAGCCAACGCCACACAATAATTGTGTATCATCACTCTTTCTATTGTATGCTAAAGCTATACAATTCAACATATTATCTATATCTCTATGTACAGAATATTAATTTCAACGATTATCCCCACTTTTCCATTTAGCATCGGGAATCAACATCTCAACAATTAACAACAACTCCGGACTCATAAATAAGTCCTTACAATTTACATAACATGGTTTTTACATCAACAACAGAGTTATAAACATATAACAAATAGCATATAACTATCAGATTGTATTCCACATAAAAGCTTCAAACTACTACTGAAAATCCAAAACTTTTCGCAAGCCACTGTAGCGAAAAGCTACACTTTTCGCAAGCCAAAGCTGTGAAAAGTTCAGAACTCGCAACCCTCTGTTGCGAAAACTCTAGAACTCGCAACCCTCTGTTGCGAAAACCCCACTTTTCGCAATCCTCTATTGCGAAAACCTTCACTTTGCGCAACCTACTGTTGCGAAAAGTTCACTATTCATCGTCTTCTCTACTGATTCAGCTCACCAGTTTGACTCATTAAGCCTACCATTTCTTAATTAAACCATACCACTGAGTTTATACACAAGTATAACATATCTATAACAATTTTAATTGCTTAATTTTAATAAGAGTGAATAAACTCACCTGGGTATTTTCTGAACACAGTGTTCTTCCAAAACAGTGGCTTAATCGACAGCTTAATCACAATCTGGACAAAATATTACAACTTAAATCTATGAAGATGAATGATAACAACACAGAAAACCAGTTCTTACCACAACAATCACCAAACTGATTTCTCTTCTTTTCTTCTTTTCTTCTTTTCTTTCTTTCGATTTCTTTCTCTCAGTCACGTTCTATCTCTCTCGCTATTTCTCTGTTTCCCTTTTCTTTTCTTTTTAGAATTCAAAACAAAATCAGTATTACCAAATACTGATTAATCCCTAACGTGACACCTCATGTCATAACATGAGTCATTAATCTATTTTCCACCATAAACCCCAAACTTCCAAATAATTGTAAATCAACCCTCCAAGTTAATTTTTCTCAAAAATAAATTGTACCAAAATACAATTTATCTAAAATTAATTTACAACGGAAATTTCGGGGTGTTACAATACTCCCCAACTTGAAAAGGATTTTGTCCCCGAAATCAAACTAAGCAAACAATTGTATTAAGCTTCCTAACTGATCTTTTACTTGGAAGGTATTATGTACCCCTCCCAATTCTGGCGGAAGATCCAAATGATATACTTGCAAACCAATCCTCTTAGAGTAATTGTTATCATCAAATCCATGTTTGACTACTTCTTAGTCTATCATACCATTATCATTTCTCTCTTGTTTACACGGAATATCCACCACACAGCTACAGCCCAAAAGGACAGTTTCTCTAAAAACGTCAGTTAAGATCTCCAGCCAAATCCTCGTAACACCGAGAACTGCATTCGATGTATTTCTTTTACATCTACTAAATACTCCAACACTATAGCTTAACGGTTACAATATTCTCTTTACCTAAAACCAATGGGATTGAGAAGAACAAGGATCTTCCTTTCACCCCATCATCATCACAACTCACTCTCCAGGTCTCAAAATAACATTAACATGTACTACCTGAAATTTCCACATACATTGTAAATTAAGCATACTCGTCACTATTAAATACTTCAACAACCACGGCAGTCCATTATTACATCCATGACTTACACGTTTTTAAATGCTATCACTTCCTCACATCACTATCTCATCACACAAACACAATACAACCAAGCACCAAAGTATTGAACATCAAAAGGGATAACTCTATTGAACCTGCAATATGATTACATTCTTAAGTCCAATCTTTCTATCATAGGAAGCAACTCACACAATCAAAATCACTTTGGGTAAACACCCAATACCCCTCCGACATTCTGTTTCGATATTAGCCATATCACTACTCCATCTTACAAACTACATGCCCCAACAACTTTAATGATAAAGTGGTATATTTCATCCAGAATCCCCGAAAAGACTTCCATCAGATGCTTCCTAGTTCTAACTTCATAATACATACTAGTTGACACATTTATCTTGGCAGTTGATACCAATACTCACTCGCACATTCTCCACCCATAACCTTTCACCACAGACCAGGTTTCTCACAAGCATTCATACACATATTAACCGAGTTTATTTCACTAAATATCTCCTCCCCAACTTTAGTTGAACTACCACTCTAAATAACTTGAACTTATTCGTTCATACTAGCTCCCTGTGATTCCAAACCAATACCAAAACACGGTACAATCCTTCACAGATCAACATTTTCCATACTTCACTTCATTTGTGCCTAATACTTTCTCCTTTGTAAACCATCCACATCGCAAGTAAAACACTTCTATAACACAACAGTCTTTCATAATCTTAACACTCTTACAAAGTGTTCCTTCAGCTTTTATTCTTCTGATTAAAGGCTTAACAATAATTAAATCCAAAAGAATACCCAAAACATTCATATCATGCAAACTTCTATTTTAATACAATTCATGTAATCCCAACTCAAGCCTACAACGAGCTTATTAAACCGTGCAAATGCCCTCAAGACTCAACCGAGTCTAAAATCGAACTATTTACTCAAAGGATCATTTATCAACATCAACTCATGCAATCAAAATGCATCTAACTCACATCATGTATCTATATGTACAAGTGTATACAACTTCTTTTATACCCAACAATATATATATATATATATATATTTATATATATACCTTACCAAAGTTCATTAGTACCAAAGGTACTAAGAATACAAGATCATCAAACGATCCTTACACATAAGACCAATATTTAAAACGACATTTATTAAATAAAATGCAATTAAGCACATAACACAACGTAATTAGTGCACATCCACGAAAAACTCAAAAACATATTTTGACCACATAGATTTCACTGATGCCATATAGAAACAAATATACTCGCGTACTAATATATTCATATCGGAGAATTCTCGTTACCATCGCTACGGTACTAATTTCACGTATTCCGTCGACTCTAAGACTACCCAGTCTTAGCAATTCTACCCATTCCTCACGGATCATAACTTAATTCATCACAGTTTAAGTCTAGGTATCTCAAATTCATACCTAGTTCGCTTAAACTACTGCTCTGATACCATATTGTAACACCCTAAAAACAGGGCTAATTTAAACCTTTAAAACTCCACAAGTTATGATCACAAAACTTCAAACTTATATAACAAGAGGATCATCAGTAAGGTTTCTATATACAACGAATGTCTAATTCAAATAACCTATTAATCTAATCATACATCATAATCAGATTAACTAGGTTATCTAATCATCTGCCCCAAAATATCCAAAAGAACAAATAGATCCCCTGTTATCTCCAAGTTTGATTCCTTCAAAAGTTCTCGTCTCTCATCCCCACTTACTTCCCGGTAGCTTGTACCTGGTAAGAAAATTCAACTTGAAACATTAGGCTTTCGCCTAGTGAGAATATTTATATCAAATTAAAATTTAACAATCAAAATATTAACAGATATATCAAACCTGTTATCAAACATCTTACCATACCAAGCTCTTATCAACCACTGGAATCCACCTATTCCGTTATTTATGACTAGTTCATCTAGTCATCGTACTACCATCAGGAATTACTATAAATGCCACCAGATTATAAGTAACTTCCAACTCCCAGAAATTACACTTTCCAAACCTGCTTCTTTCTGAATTAAGATTTCAATTCCTCAACAATAAAGATATCTCATCTTTCGATTGAAATGGGAATTACAACTCTAAGTCTGCTATTCCTCATTTCATTTCCTCCCCGCCTTGAATCACTGGTCCCCCAAATGAGATTTTATTTTATCGCGATCATCAACCACCAGAGACCCTCACAGATGATTCAAGATTCACTCCAACAACTAGAAATACATCCCAACGGTCCCTGGCTAGTAAACGGTTCTCATTATACCGTACTTTATGCCCACTAGACCAGATGCATATTTCTAGCCAACGCCACACAATAATTGTGTATCATCACTCTTTCTATTGTATGCTAAAGCTATACAATTCAACATATATTCTATATCTCTATGTACAGAATATTAATTTCAACGATTATCCCCACTTTTCCATTTAGCATCGGGAATCAACATCTCAACAATTAACAACAACTCCGGACTCATAAATAAGTCCTTACAATTTACATAACATGGTTTTTACATCAACAACAGAGTTATAAACATATAAAAAATAGCATATAACTATCAGATTGTATTCCACATAAAAGCTTCAAACTACTACTGAAAATCCAAAACTTTTCGCAAGCCACTGTAGCGAAAAGCTACACTTTTCGCAAGCCAAAGCTGCGAAAAGTTCAGAACTCGCAACCCTCTGTTGCGAAAACTCTAGAACTCGCAACCCTCTGTTGCGAAAACCCCATTTTTCGCAATCCTCTATTGCGAAAACCTTCACTTTGCGCAACCTACTGTTGCGAAAAGTTCACTGTTCATCGTCTTCTCTACTGATTCAGCTCACCAGTTTGACTCATTAAGCCTACCATTTCTTAATTAAACCATACCACTGAGTTTATACACAAGTATAACATATCTATAACAATTTTAATTGCTTAATTTTAATAAGAGTGAATAAACTCACCTGGGTATTTTCTGAACACAGTGTTCTTCCAAAACAGTGGCTTAATCGACAGCTTAATCACAATCTGGACAAAATATTACAACTTAAATCTATGAAGATGAATGATAACAACACAGAAAACAAGTTCTTACCACAACAATCACCAAACTGATTTCTCTTCTTTTCTTCTTTTCTTTCTTTCGATTTCTTTCTCTCAGTCACGTTCTATCTCTCTCGCTATTTCTCTGTTTCCCTTTTCTTTTTTTTTTAGAATTCAAAACAAAATCAGTATTACCAAATACTGATTAATCCCTAACGTGACACCTCATGTCATAACATGAGTCATTAATCTATTTTCCACCATAAACCCCAAACTTCCAAATAATTGTAAATCAACCCTCCAAGTTAATTTTTCTCAAAAATAAATTGTACCAAAATACAATTTATCTAAAATTAATTTACAACGGAAATTTCGGGGTGTTACAGATACAGACAGGAGTTTACATGATAAGTAATGAAAATTGTCGTTAGCAAGATGATTAAGGGGCCGTTTACCTAATCACTTACCCGGGTAAGTGCTTACCGGTAAAATTCAACACTATCACTTACTTCTCAGGTAAGATTTTAGTCCACCAAAATGACATCGTATGCAACAATTTAGCCGGTAAGCGCTAACCGTGGTAAGAGCCGTCGCACTCACTTACCGGGTAAGATTCTCGTTCCTTGCTTTCGACTCTCGGTCCTTGCTTCCGCTCTTACCGGGTAAGATTCTATGTTCTTGCCATATTCGTCCGGTAAGCTAATGTGACTTGGTAAACACTTACCCGGATAAGCGTTTTGTAAACGGCCTCTAAGTATAATGAATGGACTTGTTTAGTTAGCGAGTTATGAGTAATCGTTCATCTTCTTAATTTACAATATTTTCTTAATATTTCATTTTAAAGTTAATTTTATATTATACGATAGATGTGACTTCTAACTATACTTTTCAAATTGGCAAGTCGATGTCTTTATGAAAATAGAATATCTGCATCTTGACGCAGAGGAATTATATGAATATAGTTTCAAACCTTGTTTTCTAATAAAAGGGTTTACTGAGGCCATTTACTAAACTTCTACCTAATAAGTGGCTTAATTTACCTTATCGGATAAATATAACAAGAATCAAGATCTTATATTGTAAGAGCGATGATAAGCACTGAGAGTCTTATCCGGTAAGTGAAAGTGACGAATCTTACTTGTTAGGCGTTTACCGAATAAAATGTTGCATACAATGCTGTTTTAATGAACTTAAATCTTACCTAATAAGTTAACTGAAAGTATTGACTATTATTGGTAAGTGTTAGGTAAACGTTTCTGAATTACAGTAAATTATTTACTTATATTTATTTATAATTATGAAAGTAATTACTAAGTTTTGTTGTGATATTTAATATACAATTTCTGCCGGTGGCTATATGATATATTGATAGTAGCCATCCATTGTGAGTGTTGTGGGTGGAAATGTGGAATGATGGGTGCGGTAGAGCATGCGGAGTGGCGATGGGGTAGTAGGACCACCGGGTGAGTAGAGTGTGAGCGGTGACAAGTTAATATTTAGAGTAAATTACATTTTTAGTTCCTATGGTTTATTAAAAATTTCTAATTTTGTCCTTATGGTTTTAAAATTACAATTTTTATCCCTATATTTTATAATTCATCACCTTTTTTGTCATTATGATTTAATTTTTATTGCTATTCTCATCCCTATGGTTTACAATTCATTTCTATTTTAGTTCTTCATACTTAAAGTAGTGTTTTGAGCTCAGAGACGAAAATAAAAATAAATTACAAACTATAGGGATGAAAACCGAAATTTTAAAACTATAGGGATGAAATCCGCATTTTTTTAGCAAACCGTAAAGACGAAAAACGTAATTTACTCTAATATTTATATATGTATGATATATTGCGAACTATTTAGAATTTTGCTTATATGAATTCAGGCCACATTTGGTTATTATTTTAATAAGATTAGAGGGGTTGTTGGAAATTGAATTCCACTTGTTTGAAATAATGCTTGAATTTGAAATTCTTGGATTTTATTGAAGTTATGAAAACATATTCGATTTAGAAATCTTATGATATTTTGTAGAATTTTATAAGATTTGTTTGTAATAATACTTTAAAACATGTTAAAAACATTTGTTTTGTAATTATTTTTATAGTTTGTTTCTTTAAAATATTCATAGAGTGAAATCCAATTCCATTATAAATCCTAGAAACCAAACACATAAAAGATTGTGAATCCTTCCATGAAATCTAAGTCAGCGTTTAGTTCACATAATCAAACTTAGTTGAATTGGAATCCATCAGAGGAATTTGACTTTTAACGAATTGGAATGAAATTTGATAGAATTTGACTGCGCGTTTGAGGGGAGGGTGGTAGCTGTGACGACGATAGCTACCCTCATGCACTTACCCACCACCCCTCCCCCCCCCCCCCCCCCCACACCACACCCCCAACGACCACCATGCAACCATTGTCGTCTTCACAACTCCCCCCTCCCCCGCAAGGACCTACCCTGTAGGTGCCACTATTTTCGTCATCACAACATTCACCTCACCCCCACCCCTCATGCTATTGGTGCTGAAGGGGGGGGGGGGGGGTGACGATGACATTAATGGCATAGTGGTTGGTGGGTTACGTATGTGAGGTAGGGTGGTACTTATGACGACGACAATCGTGGCATGGTGGTCGAGTGGCAGGAGTGTGTGCACGTGTGTGTGTGTGTGTGTGTGTGTGTATGGATGATGGGGTGGGGATGGTAGCTGTAACGACAATAGTAGTGGCATGTGTGTAACAACCCACTCCAAAATATGCCAAAACCAGACATCATAATTAAAATAAAATGCCAAACATGGCCCACAATTCACAATATCAAAATTTCAAAACTTGGGTTCGCGAAATAAACCTTAACTAAAACTGAGAACATCTATTATTAACTGCCATAAGGGAAAGTCCTCTAGTGTCACTAGCATATGCCCACGCTCATAGCTTCTCCTTCCCACTAGCTGAGCTCACTCTATCCTGCTTACCTGAAAAGGATTTCAGTTTTGAAAATGCGAGGGTTAGACCACAAGGCCTAGTGAGATCCCTCAGTTAACTTCACACCAGAAATATTATTTAAAAGAATTTGCGAAAACATTAAACAATAATCAGTTTTGGTAAATCAGCATCCACACACATATAACTGGAAATTCCTGCCCGGTCACACACACCCGCGACCTGATCTAGGGCACACACCCGCCCTTAAGAACATACCTAGTCCGTTCAGATAATCCATATGGGACACCCCCTATATACATCACACCATGCATAAATAAATCATATGCAAACACACCATAAACAAACATACACGTACAAGTAAATAAACAAGTACCATCAAGCTTTAGTTTAGAAAAACTCACCTGGATTCCTTGCTAGGAATTCCTTACTCGCAACCAATTGTCTTTACTCGCACCTACAATTGGACCCAACACACATTACCCGGAAATACTCCGACACACTCGAATTTCTAATACTTGAAAAGTCTCAGCCGGATAAATACTGGATCCTAATTCTCGGTCTAAAAAATAAGTGAATTCCGGATCCATTAATTTTAAATACCGGATCCATCCCAAAGCTCTCACACACCCAACACAATCAATTTCCGGATCCACAAAGGAATTCCGAAATGCGCCCATGTTAAATCAAATCCCGAGTTCCCTTAATTGACTTTCGGGCTTTCGGCCCAATGGGAATTAATTCCATGTCCCATAAATTAATACCTGATTTCGGTCCAAGCGTTAAATGAAGTTCCGGGTCTAGGCCCAACATCAATGGAATTCCGGATCACCTCTACAATTCCGGATCACGTTTACAATTCCGGGTCCATTAAGTTTTTAATACCGGATCCTATGTTAACAAGCCCAGATTCCGGATCCAATGTTAATAAGCCCATTTCCGGATTTCTTTTGCTTAGGTCCATTTTCGGATCCACAACCCAACAATCCAATACCGGATCCGTTAAATATCAAATACCGGATCTGTTTAATATCAAATACCAGATCCGTTTATTTCAAGCCCAACAAACCACTTCCGGATCCATTTACAATTCCGGATCAATTGGACTAAGCAAATAATTCTGGATCTATTGGGCCGAGAAGAAATTCCGGATCTATTTAAAATTTACGGATCTAGTTATAATTTCGGATCCACACACACCCTGGACTCTGGGTTTTTCCCCTATCGAGTTACGAGAACTCTCACACTCTAATCGGCCATTTCGCACAGTGTCAACTTGATGTCCAATTATTAAAATTAAGGGAATACCGATTTAGTAAGCTACATCACTCAATTTCTTACACTAATCAAATTGGAAAAACACACAAAGACTCCATTTCTATTCATTACCAGGAGATAACAAAACACCAAACTCTACATTCTAAACTCTTGATTTCAACAAGATAACAATAAACAAGGAATTATGATTACCTTGCAAGATGATTCCACATACCCAGATTTGAAGAACTTGGATTGATTTGATCTCCTTGATTTGCACCCACAATCGCACCTAGCCGCACACACACCGATTCCTGAGAGATATTGAGAATCCCTAGGGTTTTTCACTCTTATATACTTTTCCACAAGCACATTAAACTTACCCCTTTTCACACTTTACACCCCAAACTCGGATTTAATTATAGTAAGAACACGGTTATTACAATGTGGTTATTGGTAGGTTGGGGTGGAGGTAGGATAGGTGGCGTTTGTGACAACGACAATCAAGGTCTGGTCGGTTAGGGGTGGGGGCATGACATTGTCAGTAGTACCATGGTCATAGTAGGGCAGGGGGTAGACGATGTTAGTTAAATTGGATGCAAAATGATGGAATTCAATTTCTTCACATATGCCAAGAAATAATGAATTCATTAATTTATGTTGTTATGTTGGTTTATACAACCTCAAAATGCATGCAAATAAATCTCAACGCAAGTATACATCTTGATATACTATTGTTAAATCTTAAAGCAACTATACGTCTTGATCTAATATCCTCTTTTTAACAAGGAGTAACACTAAAGTATTGAATATCGATCCACAGAGAAGGCTTGTAAAAGTTTCTCTAAAAACTAATTTCAAATGGAGAATTCGAATAAATCTTTTGTTGGGTGGAAACGATTTCCATCCCATCATTGGATTCTACGTTGGGATCATCAAATAAGCTTTCAGAAAAATCTTCAAGGTTCTCGGATTCATTATTATGAATGCATCTTGATGAAAGATTCATTCTTTTAAAATTTGATGAAACAAAATCCATGTTGTTGCCTTTAGTTTCTTGAAACATATTTTTCTTCAAGGCTTTGGTTTGCTCAAAATTGTATAGAGTTCCATACAATGTAGGGAAAGGCATGTTGTGTAAATGTTTGGAAGTTTTGAGGCTAAAATGATGTTTTGCCATGATTCTGGGAGACAATCCATAAATTTACACAACACCTCAGCATTCTCAAATATTTTGTTATGAACTTTGAGATCATTTAGAAGAGAGTTAAACCTGTTGTAAGTATCCATTAGGGTTTCATTTTTGTTAAAACGAAAAGTTAGTATTGTCAGATTGATCCAACGACTTTGTTTCACCTCAGAAGTCCCTTCATGCAACACAGTAAGGGTGTTCCACATGTCTTTGGCAGTGGAGAGATTCATGATGGAGTGGTAGACATCATAGAGAGACATTACGATGATCGTTCTCGCCTTGGTGTCTACTTATCATATGTTTCTTGTCACCATCCATCCAATCAACTTGTTCTTTTATATTTAACATGTTTGGTTCAATTATATTATCATTTGCATCTTTAACACCTGGAGCAAAGGTGGTGGGAATATGAGGGCGTTTTTTTAGAATAGATGGAACTTGAACGTTAATTCCTTCTAAGAAGAGAAGCATTCGATTTTTCCAAAGACAGAAGTTATCTTTTTGGAAAAGAGGAGGTTTGGTTAAAGAATCACTATCATAGGTTGTGAAAGTCATTTTGGATCTTGTTTATAGATTTAAACAAATCGCTCTAGTACCACTTTTTGGTCCTGGACCACTATGGCTCTCACAGAAACTGTTTGTAGGGGGCTGGGGTTGAATACAAACACAGTAAATTTGTTCTTTTTAAATATTAGTTTATTTCAAACGTAAAACTACAGATATATTGTGGAAACTAGGAGGCAAGACTTTTATCCTAAACTATTTGACGGTGACAAATTTACAAAGTGAAAGAGAGGAGAAAAATGTTCTTTTTCGGATATGAGAGACTAAGATATCTCTCAGGTTTTGACGCCAGATTTACTTTGATGTCCTCACAAAGACGTTCTTTGGTAATTTGAAAACTAACACAATGAAGACCTTTTATATCCTTCATTCCATTAAATGAACTCCTTCAACTTTAATACATGTCTTCATCGGATTTGCTGATCCATGCATGTTTGTACTTTTCACTTCAGTCTTCTAAGTTGATGTAGACACTTGTTAACCCCTCCCATCCCTTCCTATGTAGAGGAGCAGTAAAGTATGACTAGCATTAATAAAATAATGTTAAGAACATAATTTGGCTGACATCCCTTTGCATGTTCCCATACTAGGATGGAATTCAGGAAGAGTTGGTGAAACAAACTTGTTGGACAAGTTTGTACTTCCAAATCCGGCTTGCTAGTTGTAGTATTTGTCAGATTACAAACTGATTGTATCTTGAACTGATCTTCGTTTTGGCTAGATGACAAACCAATCCGGTTTGGTGACAAACTAATCACTCTTCAACTGATTTTCGACTTTACTAAAGGTTTTTTGCTTTTGGGTCAATTAAGATAGTTACAAAACTTTTACAAGTAAAAATCATATTTAGTCTATTCTGGAGTATAAGCTATACAACAGTTTCCAGTTATAGACATGTACGAAAGATAGACATGTCAGGTATTAAATGCTTGAAATGATTTAAATGAGTATATAAATCCGATGACAATCCGATGGTTGCACAAATGCTTCCATCGGATTGTATCCATTATTCATAAGACTTCAATCTGAGGGGTTTATGAATCCGATGAGTTGAAGAATGTTGCTTCTTTAAGTGTTCATCGAATTGAAAACCTTATTTCATGTCAAATCCAATATGTTAAGTATTATTTTGATTAGACCTATTTTTGTGGCAAAGATTATAGATTTATTTCTAAGTGATTGTACATCGGATGTCTATATGTATTATATACAAATCTGATGGTTTCCACTATCAATGGGTAAGAACGCCTCTCATACAACATCTTCAAAACGTCTATTAGTGGCCTAAAAAACACATCTCTATTTTGATTGAGGCTCTTTCTTACAGGTATGACCATGTTGCAGGAGCAGAACTCACTGCTAGAGAGCAGAATAATTTGGGAGAATAATGAGAAGAGAGCGAGCGAGAGAGAGAGAGAGAGAGAGAGAGAGAGAGAGAGAGAGAATAGAGAGAAATTTGATTGTTCTTGATGAATGAATTCTTACAATATGAATGACTCTATTTATATCACACCGACTCCACTACCTACAATCTAACACCCCCACTACTTACAATTCCACGACTTACAATCTGTCTGCACTACTTACAATCTTTTAGTCCCTTATCATACCTTCCTCTTGCCTCAAGTCTACTATAACTGGAAATCTGGATACTTAGCTTAAAATTCCTTATCTTTAGCCCATGAAGCTTCCTGATCTGAGTACCCTTCCCACTTGACTATATATTGGACTTCCACTTGATTTTGACCTTTAACCACTCTCCTTCATACTATAGCTGTTGGTTGTAATTTGATTGCATCATGTTTTTGTTGAAACCACGGTGGTATATGGGCTGCAACAGGCGTTATTCCATGAAATCTCTTTAATTGGGATACATGAAAGATATCATGTATCCGTGAATCAGCTGGCAACTTCAACTTGTAAGCCACTTTCCCAATAGCTGCTAGATGTTGAAAAAGACCAAAATACGTATACGACAACTTCTGATTACTTCTGTACTGGACAAATACTTGTCTATAAGGCTGCAGCTTGAGCCATACCCAATCTCAACTTTGGAAAACTCTTTCCAACGTGTGTTGATCAGCTTGCGATTTCATTCTTGACTGAGCTCTTGTCAGGTGAAATTTCAACTGAGTTATCATTGCTTCTCTACTTTGGAAACTTCTATCCACTGCATCTACTGATGATTCTCCTGCCAAGTAAGAAAGATGTACTCGAGATGGTTGGTTATACACTCTTTCAAAAGGTGTCAATTGAATTGATGAATGAAAGTGAGTATTGTACCACCATTCAGGTAAAGGCAACCATAAACACCAATCTTTAGGTTGACTCCTACACATACACCTCAAATATGTCTTTAAACATCTGGGCACCACCTCTGTTTGACCATTAGTTTCTAGATGATATGTTGATGATAACATAACCTCCTTTCCATGTAAAGAAAATAAGCCTTTCCAAATTGGCTCAAAAACATCAGATCCCTATCACTCAGAGTACTTCTCGACCATCCATGCAATTTGAATACATTGTATAAATAAGTTTGAGCAACTTGTACAACAGTAAAAGGACGTGCCAATGCTATGAAGTGGGCATACTTACTGAGCCTATCAACGACTATAAAGATTAACTCTTTGCCCAAAGATTTAGGAAAACCAGTGATAAATTCCATAGAGATGTCCATCCACACCTCTTCAGGAATTGGAAGTGGTTGTAACAACCCAGGTGATGTTGTTGTGTCATACTTGGAAGCTTGACACACTTGACAGTCCTTAACAAACCGTCTCACAGCCTTTGTCATCCCTTTCCAATAGAATATACTCTTTGTTTTTTTAAGATTTATATCCCTCCCTGAGTGACCACCTTCCAGTGAGAGTGGTGCCATTGTATCAACTTGAATATGAGATTCTCATCGGGACAACCACTAGTTTTCCATTTCTTCTCAATAACCCATCCTGCAATTTTTAAATCGGGTGTTGAAATTGTTGTTGCAACCGAGTTAAACAGGCTACCAAGTTAGTTTCCAAGTGATAACTAGCCTTGACTACATCTTCTAAATCAAAGTAAATGATGGATATGGCCATACATAATACGGTGGCTCCTGAAACTCTAGACAAAGCATCTGCTGCCACGTTCTCCTGTCCAATTCTGTACTGAATTTCGTAATCAAAACCCATTATTTTAGATAACCAAAATTGTTGGAAAGTAGTAGAAACCTTCTGTTGTAATAACCACTCGAGGCTCTTTTGATCAGTCTTGACAATAAAGTGATTTCCCATGATATATTGCTCCCATTTTTGTCCTACAAACACAATAGCCAGAAGTTCCTTTTCATAAAGTAAAAGCTTCTTCCACTTAGGCCCCAACATTCTACTGATAAATGAAGTGGTGTCAATCTTGCATCAAAACAGCTCAATACCCATGTTAGACGCATCAGTCTCCATAGCAAAGGTTTTGGAAAAATCGGGAAGTGCTAGGACAGGGTATGTAACCAGTACTCCTATTAATGTCTTAAATGCCAATTATGCTTCATCATTCCACCCAAAATTCCCTTTCTTCAATGCTTCATGTAATGGCTTACTTATAACAACATAATTTTTCAAAAACTTCTTATAATATCCTGTAAGCCCTAGAAAACTCCTCAACTCCCTAATAGAATTGGGAATTGGCCAATTAGACACAACTTTAACCTTCTTAGGATCTGTTTCTACCCCTGTTGCGGATATAAAATGGCCTAAATACTCCATCTTCTAAATGGCAAAAACACATTTGCTCAACTTAGCAAACATCGAGTTTTTCTTCATTAGCTCAAAAACTTCTTCCAAGTGTCGCCAATGTTTCTCTTTTCCACTATTGTACACCATAATATCATAAAAAAATACCAATGCATATTTTATTAGTAAATGTTTGAACACGTTGTTCATCCAACCCTTAAATGAAGCGGGAGCATTTGTGAGGCCAAATGGCATCACCAAAAATTCATAATGCTCGGTGTGAGTTTTAAATTTTGTTTTAAACACATCATCCGGGTGAACTCTCAATTGGTGGTAACTAACTCTTAAATCCAATTTGCCGAAAATTGAAGCTCTATTAAGCTCATCCATTAGATCCTCAATTACACGAATTTTTTAGGGAATTTATTTTTTACTGTTCTTTTATTCAGTTCTCTGTAATCCACACAAAGTCTCCAAGACCATCTTTCTTCCCCACTAATACCACAGGAGATGCAAAAGGGTTGCTGCTATTTTGTATTATTCCTCTATCATACATTTCTTGGACCAATTGTTCAATAATATCCCTCTGTTTTAGCAGGTAACGATACGACCTAATATTCACCAGCACTGGTCCTGTCTTTAAAAGTATAGTGTGAACAAACACTCCCCTTTGTGGTGGAAGTTCCATTGGTTCTTCAAACACACTTGTATACTTTTATTTCAACTCCTCCACTTTCGGTTGAACTGGACCATGAACATTCTGCTGGCGATGTAGATCTGATACCTCCTTTACTTGCAATAGACATAATTGAGCAGCAGATTCTATCATCTTAGTAGTAGGTTAACCCTCTACTACATTCAATTTTTGTTGTGGAATTCCTTTTAATAAAAATGGTTGGCCAGTCCATGTAAAATTTATCCACAACTTCTTAAAATCCCAGCATATTGGTCCCAGTTGACTAAGCCACTTGACTCCAAGAACCATATTGCAACTTCCCAGCGAGATCAACATGACATTAGGCTTAAACAATTTTCCTTGAATTTCCCATCCAAAGTTTGTGCATATAAACTGACAAGCCAAGTGGTTACCATCGGCCATTGTTATTGGTTGTGGTGGAATAGTCTCTAAAGAACAAACCAACTTCTTAGAAAACACCAAATCCAAGAAGTTATGAGTACTTCCAGAATCTATCAGAATATGTAGAGGTTTCCCTTTGACAATTCCATTAACTCACATTGTATGGAAGTTTTGCTTTCCTGAAAGGGCACTCACCGAAATACAATGGTCTGGATCTTCTTGTTTCATATCCATTTTCATGTAATCCTCTTCTTCTTCCCCACCTAGAATTTCAACCGTAAACAATTGTGGCTCTTTAAATCGACACTTGTGTTACCTGTCATACGGTTGATTACAATAGTAACATACGCCATTTCCCATTTTCTATGCCCTCACATTTGCTGGAACGTATCTGAAATTCTTATCGGTGTTTGGATTAGACTTTGCCACGGTAAGTGTCATTGGTTTAACAGAAAGGGTGGGGAATAGAAATGGCTTATTAGTATTACTAGAAGATGTGGATACTGCTTGTAAAGGTTTTGGTGACACTATATTGGGTTTATTCAATTTTGGATCCGCATTGATAAACTTCAAAGACTCTTCTTGCATCCTTGAAATTTCTATAGCCCCTGCTACTGACATGGGTTTAAAATCCTTTACAAATGGCTTAACAGTAGGTTTTAGTCCTCCAATGAAACTGTCTAAGATATACGGATGAGGCAAAACATGACTGTTTTGCAACATCAGCGCCCTCAAGCTTTCAATTCATCAATGTAAGCCTCCACATAATCGTGTTGCTGCAACTTGTTGAATTGCTCTACCACGTTGGTACCCAAATCATCCTTAAATTGCGCCACAAAATCGATAACAAAATTGTTCCAGTCTACATTCTTTCTTATCGACAAGTAACTTGAAACCCAATTTTCGGCTTTATCTACCATATTCAAGGATGACAAATCCACCTTTTGATCATCTAGTATCTTACATAGGGCAAAGTATTTGCAGAATTTCTTAATCCAAATTCTAGGGTTTGATCCATCGAATTTTGGAAAATCGAGTTTAGGTACGTACTCGAGTGACCGGCCTACATTTCTTTCTCCAGGAACCTCTGTTACAGTTATCGTATTCAATCCCCGCATTAAATACATCATCTCATCAAATTTATTGTTTTCATCTTCAAATCTCTTTTTTGGTTCTCAATCTTTTGCTCGAGATTTCTGATTTGTACATCGCTGCAATTTTCCTAGTTACGGAAGGAGCCAGATCGGTGCAAAGAAGTCATTGCTCTGATACTAATGTTGCAGGAGCAGAACTCACTGTTAGAGAGAAGAATAATTTGGGAAAAGAATGAGAAGAGAATAGAGAGAAAGAGAGAGAGAGAGAGAGAGAGAGAGAGAATAGAGTGAAATTTGACTGTTCTTGATGAATGAATTCTTACAATATGAATGACTCTGTTTATATCATAAAGGGTGGAAACCTTAGATAAGATTTTCTTGAGGTAACACGGATTATCATATCCGAGTCCCCAAAGAGCGTTATAATACTTGAATTCCTTCGGTTTGTTCAAATGAATCGTTTGGTCTGTTTGACCTCGCTTGTAAAGTTTGGATTCAAGATCCTTAAGCTTGTTAGTCAACTTATCATTTTCATTTTTAACGGTTAAGCGAAGATGGACAATCTTATTATTCTCTTCCAGAGACTTACTGAGCTTTTCGGTGATTTAAGATAATTGGGTCTCTAGGGTTTCTGCTCTTTTTGAAATGGCTGAGCATTTAGATTGATAGTTTTCTATAACACACTTATGTTCAGCCTTTTCAATCGCTAGCTTGCCTATAGTGTCGTATTCTAAATGAGAAACTTTCTCTTTGAGCTCAGAGTAAGTTGGGTAAAACATTGTTACTTGAAAGAAATGATCGTGAAACAATTCAAGATATCGATCCAACAATAATCAAACGATGTATCAAAGAATACACAAATGTCCCCCTTCGGGGACTTAGCACGGGGGTCCCTTGCTGGGTCTAGGGGCAGTGCCCCTAGAAAAAAAATTAAAACTTAAGGGTCAGAACACTCCCAAATTTGTGATCCGGGTGTGGTTTACCGGATAGACAATCCGGGAATTGGGATCCGGGAGAGGAGTCCGGGACCGGGGACCGGACTTGGAAATCCGGTAAAGAATCCGGAATGGGAAATCCGAAACCGAAAGCAATGGGATCCGAATTGTATTAAATCCGGAGTCGAGAAAAATTGGAACACAAATCGACCGGAACCGGATTCGGATGGGATATCGGAACCGAAATGATGCGGAACTTGTTTAAAGACCGGAACCGGGTTTGACTCCCGTTGAGATCCGAAACCGGGTAAAATCCGGTGTCTTCCGGAACCGGGTGTGAGTCCGGTAATTCTGGAACCGGAATTGAAGTCCGGTAAAATAGAACCCGAAATTATGAAACCGGAACCGGGATTGTGATCCGGGATGGTTCAGGATCTGGTGTGGATGCGGTAAACAAAGCAACCGGAACTCAAAGATTGAGTCCCGTATTCAAACAATTTGCAGAAAAAGAACATACCTATAGTCCCAAAAACTCACCCTTTTGACCGAAACGCTTCAAATAACTTCTGCAATAACTTTAGATACACACCCAACAACCACAAAGAGCAAAAACAACTAACCAATTCGAACTTTAAACCACTTTTGAGCAAAAATTGAAAAAAATTCAAGAACATAGTATTCAAAACCCAGACTTGGAAAAATTCAAAATTGATGATCAAAAACTTAGAATTCGATTCTGAAAATTTGCATAAATAAGTTTGAGAATATCACGAATAGATTGGTAAAAATGAATTTCACTATTATTGCAAAAATGAACATAATAAAAACAAACCTAAGAACACAGCGCCGTTTTGTGATGTCGATGAACACATATGAAAAATTGATACCTTTTAGATCGATAGCGTTGTCCCTCTGCTCTGATACCAATTGTGGATCCCAGATTAACAAGTGCAATAATAAGAATCAACACAAATCAGCAATAGCGTCATAAATCTCACTTTGATTGATTATCAGAAAGAAGATAAAACTGTAGTCGTACGTACAAAAGGTAATCAAGAAATAAATATGATCATTAAACCCTAATCTAGGTTTAAGCTATCTATTTATACCCAATAAAGTATATTTACAAGATATGTCAATAATGGTCCCTATACAAGAAACGCATTAAACCGGTAAGAGCTCTAAAAGACAACCATTTTACTCAAGCTCCTCTGACAATAACTCTAATGTAATTTCAGATAGAACGGGTCGGGGGAAAGCAGTTCAGAATGAGTGGGTAGAGAAGAAGGCTAAGTTACAACCAGAGAAGACCAATTAAGTCATTTAATTCTTTTTCGCATATTAGGAAGAATAACAACAATCATGGTTTTGGTTTGAATAATTCTGTTGAACATAGTTTTGAATTTCCAGTTAAATGACTGAAATTTCGCGTGATTGTGTTTGTTGTTCTTTATGTGGATTGAATGATTTGGCCGTGTCTAAAAGTGCATCTGATTGGTTTGGTACATATCATGTCTTTAATTCCAATGCTTCTCGTAATTCTTCTCGAAAAAGACCCAGATCTAAACGGGTCTCAAGAAAAGGTGTTGCACCAAACACCCAAGGACCCATTTACAGATGGGTACCTAAACAAACCTAATTTCTGTTTTGCAGCCCGATCATGTGTGGTTTCTAGACTCCGGATGTTCCAAACACATGACTGGTAAACGGGAGTTGCTCGCTAACTTCAAGGAGAAGTATTGTGGTGACGTTAGATTTGGAAATGATAACGTGGCCCTGATCATGGGCTATGGCGACCTCATTCAGGACAACCTCACCATGAATCGTGTGTCGTACGTCGAAGGCCTTGGTCACAACCTATTCAGCATCGGCTAGTTCTGCGACAAGAATCTTGAAGTCAGATTCAAGGCGAAGCGGTGCAGTATTCGTAACGAAGACGGAACGGAGATCCTTGTCGGAACTCGAAGGACGAACCTATATACCATCAATCTTGCCGTCGTGAAGACCGATAAAGCCGTGTGCCTCCTTTCCAAAGCCACTACTCAACAGAACTAGCTGTAGCATCGACGACTCTCACATTTGAACTTTAAGAATATCAACAAGTTGGTGCTGGGTGAACTCGTCAAGGGTATGCCTGAACTAAAGTTTGCAAAATAACATCTCTGCTCCGCATGCGAGATGGGTAAGATGAAGAAGGTTTCACACAAGCCGAAGCCGGTTCCTAGCACGTCCAGACCTCTAGAGCGGATCCACATGGATCTCTGTGGCCCTATGCGCGTCCAAAGCATAAGTCATAAGAAGTACATATTGGTGATGGTGGACGACTACTCGCGATACACCTGTGTCAAGTTCCTCCGTTCAAAGGACGAGACTCCTGGAGTTATAGTCTGTTAGGACCATAAATGTCCTACATATTAGAAAGATATATAAATAATTATAGAGGTTAATTATTGTAAAAGCCTTAATTGTGTTAATTGGACTTAGTTTAGTCTAATGAGCTTGGGCCTTGTTTGTCTAAGGCCTAAGTATATAAGGATTGTTTTCTTTAGAATTAGGTTAGAAGGTTAATCATAATAGAAAGAGAGCTTAATTGTTTAGAGAGAGATAGTTGAGAATATCATTCAAACCTTTTGTAACTATCTTGAATCATTCAACAAGATTAATCGTTTCATGTTATTCGTTGTTACCTGATCAAACTGGAACTCACAATTGGTATCAGAGCCGAATCGGTGATTTGAAGAAAGAAAAGAAGCCAATCGAAAGCAAGAAAAAGCATAAAATTCGTATTGAATTTTCTGGAAAACGCAGCGAGCCGTTTTGCCTATTCTCGGAGTTTGAACCGTCGGATCGTCGCGATTTTTGGACAATAGCTTTACGACATTCTGTTCTACATTCTGAACGGTGGGATTAATCGTTTGAGGTCCAGAAGGACCTGTTTTATTTTCGACATAGTGCAGTAATTTGGTGGGTAAATCGATCATCAATCGGGTTTGCAAAGTTCTTTCGTTGATTTAATAATTCGTTTGTTAGATCTCGATTGTTTAATCTAGTTTTTATCTGCATCTATATGAATTCTCAAAGGTATCATTTTTTTTTATTTAAAAATCAGTTCTTGAGTTTTGGTAGTGTTCTTAAATTTTTGTGGTGATTATTGAAAAATATGATATATTTTGCTTAGAAATCGATTTGGGTATGTTTGTGTTTGTGTTTTTGGTCAAAATCTAACCCTACAGGAGTGAAATCAAGCAACCCTATCGAACCCTGATCCGAATTTTTCAACCAGCCACAGTGTCCGGAAGATCCTTATTGTTTCCGGGTAAGTTTCCTAATCTCTCACCACTATCCGGACAAATCAACCGGATTGATTTTGGTTTCCGGGTAAATTTAATCGGACACCTCAATCTTTCCGGGTATCAATTTTGTCCAGATAACTCAGACTTCCCGAACACCCATTTACTTCCCGGATAAATTGTTTTTCCACCCACTTTCCGCATAACTCCTTTCCGGGTAAAACATTATCCGGAAACCTCCACACAAAAGAGCATGTTATTGTTGACCACTCCATATTGTTTGACCATCGAAATTTAGCAACGTTTTTTTTTGGTGTTTCTTTTACCTCACATCTATCGATACATAGGATTCTCACGCTGCATATTTAACTCCCATCCCATACTTGCATTTATTCCATGAATTTTCGTTTCTTGCTTTTTATTCCATGAAACAAATCATCCGGTAAGTTAATTTTTTGTTGTTGTCCGGTAATTCACTTTTATTCTGAAATCTCACTATCCGGTAAACTAGTTTTATCCGGTAATCTCACTGCATTCGGTAAGTGTTCGTTTGTACGGAAAGTTATTCATCCGGATTATTTATCCATCCGGTAAACAAGCTTTACCCGGAAAGCTCATCCGGTAAGTTGTCTTTATTTGCGAGAATCTCAATCACCCGGTAAGTTGGGGTTGGTAAGTTCCGATCGGTACCCGAGTTACTGAACGTCTCGTGACTGAAAGCTTTTATCAAAAGCAACAATTTTTCTTAACGATCGATTTGCAATCTTTTTGTGACGTTTAAGATTATTTGCGCCGATTTGCAATTATTAGCGACTATTATCATTTTATGTGATTTTAGTTGACGTTTTTGATCTAACTTGATCTGTTTTCTTGCAGTTTTCATTCTCGAAGTTTGATTGTGTTCATTCGAATTCGATAATCAAAATTTATTTTTTGGAAACGAATTTAGTTCTTAAATTTGTTTCTCAAATTTAATTTTTGATTTTTTCTTCGTCATTAATTTTTGATTCTTCAAAGTAACACCGATTAACGATCAATTTTTCAGGTAACAATGTCGATATATTGTATACATCGAGAGTGTAAAGACACGATAAAATTATCTAAAGAGAATTTCAAGCGAGCAAATGAATCGTGCATAAAGTACTTCAAAGAACTGAAGGAACAGAAACTGCAAATATCTGAAAGTTCTGAGAAGCTTGCTAAATCTGAAGAAAAGGCAACGATATTAGAAACTGAAAACACTGAGCTGAAAAGGAAGATTTCTGAATTGTCATCGCAAGACGACATGAAGGCACATGAAGAGAAAAGAGCAAGCAGATGAATTGTGCAGCAAGTACGTCAAAGAACTGAAGGAACAAAAATATCAATTCTGGATTAGTTCTGAGAAACTTGCTAAATCTGAAGAAAAGGCAACGGTCTTAGAGTCTGAAAACACTGAGCTGAAAAGAAAGATTTCTGATTTGCCCTCACAAGACGAGATAAATGCACTTGAAGAGAAAGGTAAACTCTTGAATTGTGAAAACTTTGAGCTTAAAAGTAAACTAACTACTTTTGAAAAGGTTTTTGAAAAGGAGAAAGAAAGTTTTGCAAAGGAAAGGCAATTGCTTATACAAAAGCAATCCGATTTTTCAAAGAAATCTCTTGAAGAGAAGAAAAGTCTTGAGCTTATATGTCTAAAACTCTCAACACAGATCTCCGATTTTGAAAACATTATGATCTTAGAAAGAGAGAAGTTTAATATTGAACGCAGATCTTTCACTAAAAAGAATGGAGAACTTTCTTTGAAAATATTCGATTTGGAAAAAGAATTAGACATTCTAAGCAAAGAGACTGAGAAGAAGGTTGAAGATTTTAGAGCAAAAAGTTTGAAAGATGATTTTGCATTCGAAAGAAAGATTTTTAGACTGAGATTTCTAAGCTTACACAGAGATTATCTGTTTTGTCAACTGACATTATGATAGAGAAGAGGCTAAAATCAGATCTCCAAAAGAAGTTGGATCTAATGCTTGAAAAGAAAAATGTTTTGTTTAACAATGACAAAGAACTTGAAACCAAAAACTCTGATGTTGAATCACCCAATCTTGCTAGTCCAGATACTGTTAATCAGTCTCTTTACGGTGATTCAGTTAATTCAGTTTTCTTTTCTAAGACTGCTTCAAGTTCTATTCTCAAAAAGGTTTCTTCAAAGACCTGCATTAGATCAAATAGCTCTTTAAAAGATCGGATCTGCACCTCTAATCTGTTTCATGACCCTATTATTGACAAATCAGATAATCAATTTTTCAATAAAGTAAACATGGTTTGGAGAGTTAAAGGATCCGCTCCTGCTCCAAAGTTATTCGTCTCTGTTAAGAGTGACAAGAACAACAAAGCTTTCCACGCTAAACCTTTTGTGAAAACTGATCGTGCTTACTCTGTTAATAAGCTGATCAGCTTATCCACACAGAAGTTGTGTTGTTCTTATTGTGGAACAAGAGAGTTTGTGAATAAATACCGTGCTAAGTATTGGTATGGTACTTATAGTATCCCAGGTCCTCATATGGCATCTAACCAACAAGGATCCATCAAAAGATGGATACCAAAATCCTACTAATCTGTTTTGCAGGAATGTCATGTGCATTTAAATTAGAAGATTCTTTTCACATGACGAACATTAAAAGGTTATGCCAATTTTGAGGGGGAGTACTATCTTATAAAAGGTAAGTGAACTTTAACTGAATTCAAAGACCGTGGTAATTCATTTTGGATAACTTACTTGTGTTTGTTATTCTTCAATTTTAAATTCCATGATTGCCACGTGTCAGTTCATTGACTTAGTTATTTCCATGTCTCACATATTCGTTGATTTTTCGATGGAAATACACTCGTTTGAATTCCAAGTTGTTTTCCAAGTTCGCTATTTCATATTAATGATTCAATTATTTTCTGATATATTAATTGTGACATGTTCTTCACAATTAAACTTTCTGATCTTTGTTTCATTTTTTAACATATAGTGCTTACTGAGTCCTTCTGTTTTGCGCTTGTTCCTGTTTCTTGAAATTATGTTATTTCAACTTTGACTTCTGAATAATTCAGTTCAGAACTCGTTCTTAAATGCTTCGACTTCTAAACATTTCAGTTTAGAACTCGTACTTCACTGTCTACTAAACTGTTCTACTCGTTGCATGAAAGGAGTGTTAGGACTTACATTGTTTCTATGGCCAATCCAGAACCGGAAGGACCTACCCAAGAAACACATCCCTTATAGACAACAGTGAGGGGTCTAGAATGATAGATGAGTTCGGAGTGAAAATAATATGGTGAGGATGTGACAGGACTTAAAAGAATTGTTGGTCCTTACCAAACTGAGTCAGTTATCCGGGTAACCACATAATCTATTCATTCTCGTTCTTTGGAGATGAATATTGAACAAACATGGACCCAGTGTCGATAACTCGTGTCACCCCACCCAACCACTCAAGTATCTCACAACATATACTTGTTTCATATATTCACGTAGAATTAGCACATAATCTATCTATTCCTCACTCGGAGGTATTAGATATTGAAAAAGGAAGACATTAGCTCCGGTCTCCGAACTTCATATTCTATTCACTGTGTCAATTGATTTTTAACTTGAGTCCCAAGTTAAATCAATATTTGAGCCAAATTGATATAACTTTAATTCTTTCACACATGCACGAGTCTTTGTGATTCCATTTGCATATCTTTGTGATATTGCCGGAACAGTTTGAGAAGTAATTTTTAAAATTTTACTTCAGTGATAACTGGAAGTCCTATCAGAAATACCCCATTACCAACTCTGAACATAGGCCACACAATTTTTTAAAATTGTTGTGATAACAGTTACTAACGTGTTTCTGTGTTAGTTGATTACCCCATCTTGGTTACTTAATGTTTTATCTGGCATTTTGCTACTCACCAGTATTGTCTTTGAAAGTACATGATGCTACATATGCTTCTACTCATCATGAGGGGGAGTAATGATACAAATTCAAAGACACCGAATATCAAGTTGAGGGGGAGTTAGCAAAAGCCGAGGGGGAGTAACTGTTGATTGATCAGTTCTGTTATTTGGTCAAGTTCTGAAATCCGAAAAGAGTTCAAAGTGCATACAAGTGATCAAAGTGCTTACAAATGATAAACTCTTCTCATCCTTTATCAAGTGGTGTTCGCTACAAATTATTATTTCCTCCTTCGAGCATACCGGTTCTACAAGTTCTTAAAGTTGAAAGCCAATTCAACTCACGGGCAATTCAACTCGCAGTTCAAAGACTGATACATTGAAGACCAAGAGCTTTATTCAAGGGGAGCGCTGAAAAGACATGAAGACAAGCAACATCATTGTATTTCAAAGATTCTAAAGGAAGAGAAGTTCAAGACCTGAAGGTTTCAAGACCGATTTTTCTTTATATATCTTTAGGGGGAGATTGTTAGGACCATAAATGTCCTACATATTAGAAAGATATATAAAGAATTATATAGTTTAATTATAGAGGTTAATTATTGTAAAAGCCTTAATTGTGTTAATTGGGCTTAGTTTAGCCTAATGGGCTTGGGCCTTGTTTGTCTAAGGCCTAAGTATACAAGGATTGTTTTCTTTAGAATTAGGTTAGAAGGTTAATCATAATAGAAAGAGAGCTTAATTGTTTAGAGAGAGATAGTTGAGAATATCATTCAAACCTTTTGTAACTATCTTGAATCATTCAATAAGATTAATCGTTTCATGTTGTTCGTTGTTACCTAATCAAACTAGAACTCAGAACAACTTGTAGCTAACCATCATCTCGATTCGCACGGATAACGGAACCGAGTTCAAGAACCGCGTTATAGGTGACTATCTCACATCGGCTGGGATTTCACACAACTTTTCTGTTGCTAGGACTCCTCAACAGAATGACGTGGTGGAACGACACAACAACACTTTGGTGGAAGCGACACGCACCATGCTGACTCAGTACAATCTTTCGATGTTCCTATGGGCCGAATCCATCGCAACGGCGTGCTACACTCAGAATATATCCATCATCCACAAGCGTTTCAACAAGACGCCATATGAGCTCGTCAACAAACGCATCCCCAACATCAACCACTTTCATGCGTTCGGGTGCAACTGTTTCGTGCTGAACGACAAAGATGATCTCGGCAAGCTCAAGCCAAAGGCAGACGAAGGATTTTTCATCGGATATTCTACCTCTTCAAAAGCATACCGAGTCTACAATAAGAGAACAAAGAGTGTTATTGAGAGTATAAATGTGACCTTCGACGAATTGGTCGATTTGGCTTCTGAACGTACCAGTTTAGAACCTGTGCTTACTGGAGTGCTTGCTTCTGATCACTCTGGATCGAAACCCAAGCACACGACAGTAGATCCTTCGTCGTCCAATACGTCAAAATCACATCCATCCGAGTTAGATCTACTGTTTGAACATTTCTATAATGATTTTCATCTTCCCCCTGTATCTACTAATGCTTCTTTGAATGCAGATGGAGCTGTAGTGGTGTCGACACACATCTCCGGTCCTCCACCATCCCCTAACACGACATCATCGAAGGACTCGTTCTCATCACCTGTGATAGTGACGATGCCATCATCAAGTACAACAACGGTGACCGCGACACCATCCACAGTGGTTCAAACCACTATGTCTTCCCCTAGAACAAGCAACAGTACTGACGCAACTGCCGAATCTTCGTCAACTGCTGTTGTTTCCCAACCTGCGGCCGCCGACCGATTACATCCGGTTCCATCCTTAGAAGCGGTTCAGAACTTACCCTTGGGCTCCTACATCGATGCTGATAATGCTCAACCTCTTACGGACCCGCTACCTCACACGCGGAGGTGGACTAAAGCGCACCCACCTGAGCAAATCATTGGAGATCCATCTACTCCTGTTCAAACTAGAGCAACGACGGAAACCGAAGACAAAGCTGCCCCTGCACTTCTGAGCAACACTAAAAAACGGGCGGCTACGGGAAATGAGTGCCTCTTCTCCATCTTCCTCAGCAATGTTGAATCTGCGACGGTTAAAGACGCCTTACACGACCAGGACTGGATAATGGCCATGCAGGAGGAGCTAAACAAATTTGAAAGCCTCAAAGTATGGCGCCTAGTCCCTCGCCCGAAGAACAAGACCATTATCGGCACAAAATGGATCTTCAAGAACAAGAAGGACGAGAACGGGATCGTAGTACGGAACAAGGCTCGCTTGGTAGCGAAAGGGTATCGACAACAAGAAGGGATCTACTACGAAGAGACGTTCACCCCAGTTGCCCAAATCGAAGCTATTCGGATGCTCCTTGCGTACGTCGCTCACAAAAACTTCACCGTCTTTCAAATGGACGTGAAGACGGCGTTTCTCAACGGCAAACTCAAAGAGGAAGTCTACGTATCCCAACCAGAAGGTTTCGTCAGTCA
Organism: Saussurea involucrata; assembly: GCA_033807775.1. NCBI lineage: Eukaryota > Viridiplantae > Streptophyta > Magnoliopsida > Asterales > Asteraceae > Saussurea > Saussurea involucrata. The sequence goes on along the minus strand of CM066317.1, from coordinate 46,926,138 downwards.
AGATCACCCCAACCATGTGTATCGCCTCGACAGAGCGTTGTATGGACTCAAGCAAGCACCGAGATCCTGGCATGACGAACTATCTACTTTTCTCATAAACTCCGACTTCTCGAAAGGTAAGATCGACACAACCCTTTTCATCAAAAGGGAAGGTGAGGGCATAATTTTAATTCAAGTCCATGTCGATGACATTATTTTCGGCTCAACGAACCCACAATACTATTACAAATTTTCAGTCCTCATGAAAGCCCATTTTAAAATGAGTATGATGGGTCAGATGAGTTTGTTTCTCGGTCTTCAAGTTAAACAACTGTCGACCGGTATATTCATCAATCAATCTAAGTACATCGTGGATATTCTCCGAAAATTCGAGATGGAACAGTATACACCCATGAAAACTCCTATGTCACCGGGTACGAAGTTACACACCGATCCTGACGGAAAGGACGTGAATATTACTACCTATAGAGGGATGATAGGTCCATTGATGTATTTAACGGCAAGTAGGCTAGACATAATGTTTTCAACCATTTTATGTGCTCGATTTCAATCTAAACCAAAAAAGTCACATCTAATAGCAGTTAAACGTATTCTTCGTTATTTAAAAGGTACTGCTAATCTTGGCCTTTGGTACCCTAAGGAGACAGGTTTCGAGCTCACAACATTTTCTAATGTTGATCATGCGGGGAGTATGCTCGACCGGAAGAGCACCACGGGTCACGTCTAGTTCCTTGGAGATAAGTTGGTTAGTTGGGCCTCCAAGAAGCAAACTTACGTCTCCACCTCCATGGTGGAAGCGGAGTACGTGGCCGCGGCTAGTTGCTGCTCCCAAGTGATCTGGATGCGAACGCAACTGAAGGACTACGGGTACAACTACTCGAACATCCCGATCTACTGTGACTCCAAGAGTGCAATCGCAATCACGAGCAATCCGGTTCAATATACGAAGACAAAGCATATTGACGTGCGCTACCATTTCATTAAAGACTACGTGGAACGAGCTACGGTGGAACTCTACTTCGTAAGTACAGAAAATCAACTAGCAGACCTGTTTCCCAACGCTTTGGACGAAAAACGGTTCAATGAACTCATATCCAAGTTGGGTATGCTTAATATGAAAGTTTGAGTCACTGTTGTACTTATCACACCTTTCCTTCACTACAGGTTAACTGTACCTTAATCAGTTACACTTGTCTCGCAGCGTGGTTTACGTGTTTCAAGCACACCGATGGCGTGTACTCTGTATTTATGTTTTAGTGTTTCTTGCGTTTTTCAGTTTTTTACATGCTTCTTTAATTCTATTTGTCTTGTCTTTGTTTTTCTATTTATTTTCCGAGCTACTAACCGTTTGTTCAACAAGGTGTTTCCACGAATGCCATGTCCCGAAGGTGAGTCCTTTGTCTTTTGTTAGGTAAGTTGCAAATTTTTGAACAATTGAGGGGGAGAAGTGTCAGTTTGAAAAGTGAAGGGGGAGCATACTCCACTCAACAAGTTTAAGGGGAGATTTTTCAAGTTTTGTTTGACACTTAATCAAAAAACAGGGTGTCTTATTTTGAAAAATTGATGGGGAGAGTTGTTTTTTGAAAAGTTTAGGGGGAGAAACTGTAAGGTTTAGTCCTGAGGGTCCAAAGTGAAAAGTTTTTAAACTCAGGGTTTATTTTCAAAGTTTTTCAAACTTCAGGGGTATTTTTCGCCAATATCCAAAAGTTGAGACAAAGTTGGAACCGGGAGAGTTAAGGAGACCGGTACCGGGTTCACTCCCGGTATTAACCGGTATATAAATACCGGATTTTGTTTCTAAGTCTTCACAATTTCAAAAATTCGCGCCCAAACTCTCTCAAAACCAACTTCTTCTCACTTTCTCTCCAACATGTGTTTCTGTGCATCATTCGACCTCAGATCTTCATCCAAACATCCAGGTATGTGTTCTACACTGAACTTAATAGATGTAACAACATATGATCGTTACTCACAGCACCAAAATCGATCGATTTGATCTATTTCATTTGAGTCGGTTGTTGGGGTTTCTAAACTCTTCGGCTTATGTTATCGTTCTTCGATCGAGCTCAAATCGCAACGAACTCGAATCAAATCGAGTGTTAAATGAGTTTTCGATCATCGATTTGTTCCGAAGTTGCTTCGATTTTGAGTTTCTGGGTTGATTATGTCCCGATACGTATTCCTGGTTCAGTTCCGGAAGTTCCATGTTCCGGAATGGAGTTGGTTCCGGTATCGAAAGATCCGGAATGTGTCCCGGAGTTCTTAACGTATGAGTCCCGGTGTGTAAGTCCCGATACGGGTTCCAGATTCCGTTCCGGATGTTGTCAAATCCGGAATGGAATCCCGGTTTACTCAAATAACAAGACCCGGTTCCACTCCGGTTCCGGTATATATTCCGGATCCGGTCTCTATCAAGTTCCGGTATCTTGAGTTCCAGATCCGGTTCCTATTTTGGTTCCAGATTCCTTTGGGTTCCGGACTCTATACCGGATCTTGGTGATTTCGGATTTCACTCCGGATCCGGATCCACTACATTCCGGATGCACTGTTTCATTGATTTTTAATGGATGTTTGGTATTCAGTGTCCCATTTAAAGGTGTACACTCACTCCGGGCTCGTCAAGACCCTAGTAGTGACGTGTTTCAGACTATCATCGACTCTCGGTTTCCAAATCCGAGAATACGAGCCCCGAGACACGCTAATGAGTTATAAAAGACATGAAAACTCAACACATTTTTGGTCTTAAACAGGTACGATCATGGCACAACCAAATCCAACTCAAGGCGATGCCCCACTACTTCCAGTAGGTCCGAACCTACCCCTCAGTTCCAACAACTTCCACTTGGACACGTCAAACATTATTTGGCAATGTCCAATTATAGTGGAAATTCTGAAGCGTCACACGCTCAATCGAGCATTGACGGCCACCACTCCAGTTCCATCCGTCTATGTTCACCAACTATGGAGATCCTTCACACCCATCGCACGCGGCCAACAATTCGTCCTCCAAGGCTGTATTGGGAACTTCCAGGTGCTACTTACACGCGATATCTTTCGCCAGATCCTTGAACTACCCGGAGCGACAACTATTCCAGGACGAGTTGCTTACGACGCTTCGGTTTCTGATGTTGTCCTCTGCCGGGATGTGTGCTCCCTCGGATATGATGCCGCGCTCAGCCATCCCTCGCACTTCTCGAGAATACATCTCCAACCAATATGGTACACCTTGTTCACAATATTGAACAGGTGTTTATCATCGATCAACAAGGGAATAGATCAGACGACCGTCAACCTACTCAGACTATTCCACGGCATCGTGTACAACCGCCACTTCGACTATGCGTCAACTCTTTGGACTGAACTGATCGAGAAGGTCTAGAAGAAACAAGGCAACGAACGCCTCACTTTCCTGCCGTTCCCGAGATTCTTGCAGCTGATCGTCGCTCATTTCATGGCGTCTGACCCGACGATTCCTCGATGCGCCGATCATGAGGTATTACTTTCAACTCGAATGACTAGGATCCAGAACAAGCTGGTGATTCTAGACCTACTCCCCATGTTGATACCTAATGACTTGCTAGCTATCGCAGACCAATCGGCACTGAGTGTGATAGAGTATAGGTGTGAGAACAACCTAGTCGTTCTGATGGTCCAGCCAGATCCGGCCGGAGCTCCCCAAGGAGTACGACCCGAGAGACATGAGGGTCCACGTACGAGAGGCAAGAGGGTCCGGCGAGCAGGGGCTCCCGGCCAGGGCGTGACGAGAGAAAATATAGTGAGGGGAACAGGCGTGGGCAGTGCCGGTAGGCAACACACGATGCTAGCACGTTAAGACACCCACCCACTCCACCACGTGCACCTACGCCACTTAGAGACGATGATCCAGAATTGCACGAAGTGGAAGTGGAAGACGTCATACATGAACAAGCCAAAGAAGAGGCAGCCTCCTCTTCTAGTTCCGAGTCCGGTGCAGCCTCAGGACAAGCTTCGGAGTCCGCCTCTGGCTCCGAGTCCGAATCCGAGTCACAACCAGGCTCGGCTTCCGATTCCCAGTCAGGGTCAGAGGAATCTGGTAGTGAGGCTACTGAGTCGGACGACAACAATGATGATGACACACCCCAAACCGAAGCCATATCTGGAGAGAAAAGGAGAGCGGAGGGCGTTATAGTCGAAAAAGAAAAAGAAAAAGAAAGTGAGCATGTGCGTGAAAGGAGGAGTAAGAAAAAGAACGAGAGTAAACGAGTGATGGAGCAATCTACTTAGGTTGCTCCCAACCAGCCTCCACCTAGCCAAGCAGCCACATCCACTACCCCGTCGCATCCGTTGCGACAAGGTATTGAACAAGACGCCGTGGGCCTAGCGACGCATTTGCACACCCCACCTAGCCACTCAGTCTCCTCTCAAAATGAAATTGTTTCAACTTCGCACGGGGATATAGCACAACTGCCACTGGTCTCTCACTTGGAGAGTTTCGGTGTTGAAACAATGAGAACACCAGCCCCGATTCTCGACTTCTTTGGGCGCACATACGAGTCTAGATCCATTTGAAGATATCATTCCTTTGACGAGGACACCGGTCTCATCTACTGCTACCGTCGAAATTCTTCGTGACTCGACCGGAACACCCAAAATAAGTCTACCTTTTGGTGATTTACAAGGACAGGGTGGAAGACCTACCACGGCTAACATCATGCCAACCGTGAGCGCATGCAGTACTACGGTGCAATCCACCGCAGTTACTACAACTGGGAGGCTAAGTGCTCCAGGTGTTAGTACCCCGGAGTTCGTCTCCAAGGAAACCATGAACGGCGCCTTAAAGGATGTCCAAACGAAGATTTTACAGAAGTTGTCAGATGAGATGGTGTTTATCAGAAAGGCAGTCACGGGCAAGGCAGTAGCTACAGAGGTTCCCCTTATGCAACCACAGATCAGAATGCCTCACCCAACCCCGAACCTATAGAACATGAGCATCGAGACGCTCAAAGCCGCACTCCTCGATAAGCTCTTGTCCCAATCCAACATCGACGCCTCATCTGAAGCTGACTTAGTGAGTATTCTACGCTCACAAACCCAACCACCACCCCCAGTCACTCTAAATGATCCCCAAGTCGAACTCAACACCAAGCTTGATACACTTACAACAACGTTAACCGAAGCCATGAAAACCCTTGAAACTTTATCCGAGAGGGTTGCAAGCTTAGAAGATACATGTAAGGGTAAGGCACAGGGATCCAAACGACGACATGATGATCAGGTGGATCCTGACCAACACGAGGGGGAGAAAAGACTTAGACTGACCGAGCTGTCAACTTCAACGACAAAACCTTCAACCGTCACTCCAGCCAAACCTGGACCACAACAACAGCCAGACGACTAAGAAATGGTTCAGGATATGGAGTTGTCTACACCGGTCAGAGAATCAGTGCCAGAGTCAGCAGACCCAGCGGTTGAAAAGCTCGAGGGTCAACTAGAAGAGACTTTATTGCTGACGGTTCCGAAAAGGCCAGTCCTAGAATTGATTGATGAGGACTCTGATGGCAATCTGGAACTAGAAAGAGAATGGAGAAAGAAAGCAGTGTTAGCCATCCAAGCAGAGACAGATGCTCTTTGGAACTTCTCTGATGAAGACAAGGTCATGAACGGCGACGACTACGACCAGTTCCTCCTTCAGAGTGAACAGGTATCTATCTCTCAGCATGATTTACACGACACTGCAGGCACTTCCGAGCTTCCAACTCCAGACACGGAAACGGCTTAACCCCAACCTGCTCATCCAGCTCGGTGGGAAAGAGTTCAAATATTGGTTCCATACTTGGAGGAATCATAGAAGAAGATATTTGCTCACTGGATTAAGCCACTTGACCCGGTAAAGTGTCCTGGTGTCTCATTTCTGAAAGATCCAGTTCGCAAACAGTATTTGGAAGTTATGAAGAGAAACAGAATGGTCCACCAAGTCCGAACGCGACACAGAATAACAGAACTCGTGGAGATCGTGTCAAATAAAGTTCTAAGAGTATGGTTCCCTGTTTTCACGGTAAAGAGGGATGACGGTAATGAATGGGTATTCTCGGAAGCCGACTTCAGACATTTGAATCTGAACGACTTCCCGGTTCTACTTAAAGAGTTGAAGACCTGAACGATCAGACCGTTTCCATACACCAAAGACCTCGAGACGTTAAAGAGATACATGAAGTGCACTATCACCCTCAGATACATCAACGACTTCCAGTTGGGTTTAGAAAGAAATCAGAAGAAGATCAACATTCTGAAGCCCAATCTGAATCTTCCCGAAGACGTACAGGTACATACTCTTCTATCCAAACCAGAAACAGGAATTGTGTATCTGAATGACAAACAGGAGAAGCGATACATGAGGATCAGGGAGCTGCACAAGTTTAGTAAGGGAACTTTGATGAACATTCAGAATGTGGTGAAAAAGATCATTGAAGAAGAAAAGAAAGAGTCGTCAGAGACCTATGTCAATGTCAGAAAGTATCTAGCTAAAGATCTTCTCGGAGCGATTGAAGAAAGGCTAGAGTTCAGAACCTCCATCAGGCACTTCGAGATTTTGTTCTCTATTCGAAAGCGATATGTCCCTAACTGGCATGAGATTGAACTTCAATTCCAAGGGGGAGATTGTTAGATCTCATGTTAGTGGAATAGAAGTATATGGACCATTATTGACATATCTTGTAAATATCCTTTATTGGGTATAAATAGATAGCTTAAACCTAGATTATGGTTTAATGATCATATTACTTCTTGATTACCTTTTGTACATACGGCTACAGTTTTATCATCTTTCTGATAATCAATTAAAGTGAGATTTATGACGCTATTGTTGATTTGTGTCTATTCTTATTATTGCACTTGTTAATCTGGGATCCACATTACCAATGTAAAATGAGATGCATTTAGTTTCTATAAAAAAATATAAACCCGTATTACCATTTGATGATATATAGGATGAATCTATCATGACATGGTATTTTATTTTAAATTTTATTTAAGGTAAACTAATTTAAAAAACGTGATTCTTAGTATATATGATAAGACATTTCAAATCAAAAATCTTTATAAATATGTTTCAAGAATAGTACTTCATTTATAAAGGTATAATGAAATATTGGGAAAAGAACATAAATAGCTATTTTCTCCGATTAAATTTTTCTTTTTATTTTTTCCCAAGTTTTCACAAAGAGCATTACATCGTAAGTAACCATTCTTCAACCTACGGAAAAGTTAAAAAGAAAAGAAAAAAGACATTGAACATGCTCTGCAAATACAGAGACTAAATTTATAAATTAATTTAAATATTTCCTCAACATTTTTTTTTGAAAAGCAGGCATTGCATTACCACCAAACCAAAGATAATACACAATTGTCAAACATGGCACAACTGGCCAAAACAGAAAGGAACGAAACAGAAAACGTTTTCCAGGAGTAAAGCTAAGCTAAAACTACGACCACCTCAATCGATTACCAAAACAAGACGCAGACGACAACAATTGACAGCGATCGACTACAACTGCGCCTGTAGTGCGCTGCTGTAGCCGAGCTCTAGCTCCGGTTCTGCCTCGGACAGGATTTACGCAACCCCAACGGGGTCTACGAGCCAACGATTCCACTCTATTTTCCTGCTGCGACATCTTCTCACGATCCACTAAAACTTTTACATTGGAATTCAAAGAAGAGATCCTTCAATTTCCTTTTGTCTTCTTTACACCACCCGGTTACGATGGTTCCAAATTAGATATAGGAAGCTCCAAGCCATTTTGTCCCATAGAGATGGACATGCGTTACTCTCGATAATGTCGTTAAGCGATTCAATTATATCATTTTCAACCTTCCACCATCGGAACACTCCTTCCCATACCTTAATTACCTCATCACATTATACCAAAACGTGGTTGACACTACTCTACCACTTTCCCACATCTTGGACAAAGGATTGATGGAATATCCATCCCCATCTTATCGAGGACCACTTTTCACGAAAGTCTACCAAGTCTAGCCCTCCAAAAGAAAATGTTTACTTTTTTTGGTACCGACTTTGACCATTTGGTTTCAATCACTTGCTCACCTAACACAAGCATATCTTCTTCAATGAAGAGTTTAAGCTCTTGAACCGAGAACTCCCCTTCTTCTCCAAGTAACCATTTGTTTTTATCCCGAGAATTCACCTTTGGAGTCCATTCTTTCAAGAGACTATTTAAACTTTCCAACTCACCCAACTCCCTCTCCCTCGGTTCCCTCCGTCACGACCAATCCCAAACCCACTTATCACCTACCCACCCCCCTCTTTCAGCGATTAAAGCTTCTTTGTTTGTTTCTAAAAGCAACAATCTTTTGAATCTTACCTCCAACGCTTCACTCTTTATCCACCTATCCGACCACATCTTTGTATCCCTCCCATTTCTAACCTCTTTCCCAAAAGATGAGACTGAATTGATACCCACCTTTCCTAAGTCTTGCTTGATTTTAATTATGTTGGTCCAAACCAACCCCCCCCCCCCCTTGTATCTTTTCCTATCCTTCTTAAGGCTGCCCCCTTCCCGTAACTACTTTCCACTACTTTTACCCACAACACATTTTTTTTGCATATGAATCTCCACCACCATTTTCCCCAAAAACCCCAATTGGAAGCTTAAAGGCTTCCCACGTTGAGACCTCCTTTTTTGAAATCTTTCAAAACCTTTACCCATTTGACCCAAGCCACCTCTTTAGTATTGGTACCACTACCCTCACCCCAAAATAAAGAACTCCTCACCCTCTCAAGCTCCCTAGTCACTCCTCTCGGGGCACGAAAAAGCAAAAAAAAGTACAACGATAAACAACCAAGGATGGATTTTACCAATGTATGTCTTCCTCCGAACGAGATCAATCTTGCTTTTCAAGCCGCCAACTTGTTCTTCATCTTTTCAACCGCAACCTTCCAATTGTCAACTTTGGTCATTGTCGCACCAACCGGGAGACCAAGATACATAAACGGTAAAGAACCTTTCCCGCATCCAATTCCTCTTGCCCAAGCATGTACTTAGTCCTCTCCAACACCCACTCCGTAAAATATACTTTTTCTAATGTTGACCTTTAAGCCCGTCGCCACGTAAAAGCAATGAAGGATCTTCATTAAGTTTTTTAGGTTCCTCGTACTCCATTTTCCGAAGAATATAACATCATTGGCATATTGAAGATGGGACACCCCCACTTCCTCCTTCCCGACTTTAACTCCTTCAAAAATGTCTTTGTCTTTTGCTTCCAACATAAGAGTGTTAAGACTCTCCGCCACAATTAAGAAGAGAAATGGTGCTAACAGATCACCTTGCCTAAGACTTTTTTGCATTTTGAATTCTTTTGTCGGCGAACCGTTGACCAAGACCGAGATGGTAGATGACACTAAGCACGCCTTTATCCACTTACACCATCTTTTTCCGAAGCCCATCTTTTCCATCATTTCTAATAAGAACTCCCATTCCACGCTATCATACGGTGTCTCGAAGTCCACTTAAATACCATCGCTTTCTTCTTTGTTTTTCGAATATAATCCATGTTAGCTTCAATCTTCCTAATCATAGAAGTATTTGAAAGTAGTGAAAAATAGACCAAGTGAAGAAAGCCTCTTACAGAGGCTCTACCGTTTCCGAAGGATCAAGGTCAAGAAGCTACAGAAGTTACAGAGGAGATCACAGAACCTCTGTGATACGCACAAAGAAGACCAGACTCGGAACCCGGTGAAGACTGCTCTACAGAAGACCAGACCCAGAACCTCTGTAATCCTTTGCAGAGCCTCTGTGGTTCAAACTTAAGACTTGGAAGATATTTATAAAATATCTTTCTACTGTTACTAGATCCGTTCATCAACTTGCATGGAAGCGTGCCCTATCAAACCTCAACACATGTCAAGCTCTAAGTGGGTTGAATAGGGCTTAGTACAACATATACGTCTGCTCCATTAAATGCAAAACAGCACGGACAACTGCTCACACCATCCGTTCTACTGTTCATGCCGTCGGAAGAACAGTAGCTCATGCTTTAAGGTCTTCTAGAGTAGTATAAAAGGAAGACTCATGTTGAGTTCTTCCTAAGTGAAAAATTAATCAAGAAAAAACACAAGAATCTGAATTTCATGCTTATGCTTTATATCGTCAAATCTGTTTAAGCTTTACACCAAAACAGTTCTTAATCTATTCTTGGTGTTCTTTGATATATATCGAAATACAGTAAACTTTGAGATAAACACTTATTCTTAAACTACTGTTTCTTTATATTGTGTTCTAAATCTATCAAACATATCTGTTAGTTCATCAAATACGCTTCCGCATCAAACATAAATTCGAACTAATAGATCTGACAATCTTGTATAAGCAAAACGGGAACCAACAATTGGTATCAGAGCCAACCTTGATTTTCAATATCAAGTGATCCTCTTTGTTACAAGATTGGTGATAGACATCATTCCTTTTTAACCTATTCCTCATGTCTAGGTTAAAACTCCATTAAAGTGTACTCTGGGAATTGCTCAAACCCAGAAAACTCTCCAGATCATCAGACTCATACTCTTTAATCATACTATCTTTTCAGAACCTTTACAATGACAAATACAAATAACTTCTTTACTGCTGGTTCACTCACCAAGCCTCCTACTCTCCTTCGAGATGAGTATCCTCAATGGAAAATAAGAATGGTCCATTTCTTTGAGGGTACTGAAAAAAATCTAGTACAATATCTTTACAACCTTCCTCCTGTTCCCATGATAGTTGTACCACGAGTACCAGCTACTGCCGAATCTCCTGAAATCCCTGAACATCAAAAACCGAAGCCAAAAGAAGAATGGTCAAATAAAGATAAGACAGAAGATGAAGTTGCACATAAAACAAAAAGAATATTGATAATGGCTATCCCCAACGAACTTTTTCAATCCTTAGATGCATGCGAAACTGCGCACGATCTTTGGAAAGAATTAGAAAGACAGTTGGAAGGGGGTGCTAAAACGCAGAAGAACCGAAGGGCACAGTACATAAATGAATATCATGCATTCAGATCCTCTTCAACAAAATCTCTACAAACGACGTACGACAGATTCAACTCTCTCATAAACAAATGTAGAAAGTCTGGCATTCACAGAACCTCAGAAGAAAATAATGTCATGTTTCTAAAAAGCCTGAATGATGAATGGCTCCAGCTGTCTATGTCCTTACAAACAAACCAAGATCTAGACTCCTGGACTCTCTCTGATCTCTATGGAACACTAGCCGCACAAAAGCCTCATATAGCACAAGCTAAAACACTAACCATTGCACCATATGCATTGGTTAGTAAATCTACAGAGGCTGCAGAGAGACCAAGAAATGAGAGAGCAACCGAGGAGAAGAAAAAGGAAAAGAAGAAAATAGTGATGGTTGATAGCGAAGAAGACGAGCTGATAGAAGAAGAGATAACTCTTGCGTCATTAGCTAAATCCTTAGCTCTATTGACAAGAGAGTTCAGAGGAAACCAAAGAGGTTCAGGAAATGATCGATATGGCAGAGACAACCAAGGTGACAGCAGAGATAACGGAAGAAGAGAAGAATCAAGTGACCGACAGAGGTCAAGCGACAGAAACTACAGAAGTAGTAACCGACAGAGGTCAGATGACAAGGTGAGTCACACACAACAAGAATGTTACAAATGTGGCAAGCCTGGTCATTACGCAAACGAATGCCGATCGGAGAAAGGTGGAGACCGACAAAAGTCCGACGATCGTGTTGGAAACACTTCCCAAGGTTGTTTCAACTGCGGGAAGCCAGGCCATTTCGCAAATGAGTGCAGAAGCAGACCAAATCGCCCACAGAAGGACTCAGCTTTTTACAAAAAGAAGGCTGAGTATTATGCACAAAAATCTCTAATGGCGAACAAAGGGCATTCTGAGGCGAACAAAGAGGACTTCGAGTCAGACTCTACCTCTGACGAAGAATACACAACCAATACTGTTCTGTGGCATGGCAGAAATCGACTCCGGCACTGAGGTATCCACTTCAAACTCTACCTCTTGTACTAATTCTGTAGATGATGATTCAATTAAACTTATTGAACTGATTGAACTAAAAGAATTAAATGTAGGTATTCAGAAAAGACTCACCTTTAATGAGAGAGAAGTACGGCTTCTCACTCAAGAAAAAGCCAAAATTTTTGAAGAAAAGGAGAGAATAGAAAAGAATTGGAACAAAAATCTAGATCCTTTAAAAAAACAAATTTTTGAATTAACCTCTGAGTTAAAAATCAAAACAAAAGAACTTTCAGTTTCCAGAAGTGAAACTACTGACATAAGAGCTCTCAAGGAATACTTTCAAAGAGAGAGAGAGGTACTCTGGCAAGATCTACTCAGAAGAGAAGTTTTACTCAAAAACTATAAAGATGCACAGAAGGTTTATGAAAAAGTAAACTCACAAATAGGAAGACGAGGTATAGGGTACGATGATATTACCCTAGGTGTTGAAGGCAAAAGAATTAAACCTCTGTCTTCTCTGTTTGTGTTGGGAAAAACAAACAAACCAGATTTTCCAAACTTACTCTCTGTAAGTAAAAGGGCTAAAATCTCTGTGGAACCTCACTTAAGGAAACATACGAAGATGATCAATGTGTGGTTTGAAAACACAGATTCATCATCTTCAACCTCTGTCAATAGAGGAATCAAACCAAAGAAATATCTGAAAACGCAAGATCAGATTGGTATCTTTAAGTTTGGTAAACCAGAGACTCAAACGCAGGTTGCTTTTGTCTGTATGATAAATGTTGAAAAGAAATTATCAGCAGAAGCTCCTGAGTTTACACCCACTTTTTCAGAAGAAAAACTTACAGAAACAATTGAAAAGGAAATTTTGGAAGTATGGAAAACAAACGTTTTAGAAAACTTCTGTACATCTTCTGTAGATAAAATTCTCGCTGAAGAGATCTTATCAGAAACCTCTGCCATATATGAAAATTATTTTACAGAGGAAGAAGCTCGTATGATACATGCTCGGAAACTCCAGCCTCTGTCGAAAGAGATGAATCAACCTCTGTATATGAGGACGATTCATCTTCTGACGACTCAGAGACTGATGTTACATCAGGGATAATTCACTATGACACAAAGGATGTTAAATTCTCCTCTGAAGTTCTTAACAGAACTATTTCTCCAAAAGAGAAAATCACAGAGATACCTATCTGCCCAGATTTTCTAAACATGTATTTACAAGTCAAAACCTCTGCTGAGCTTGATATGTTAAAGAGGACCTCTGTAGATCCTAAAAGTTCAAAACTTTCAAAACCTTTAAGGCAAATTAACGAAAATCCCACTTGGAAACAAAAGGGAAAATGGCCTAAAGTTAACAAATCTTTTTCCTCTGTGACAGTGAAGAAAGATGTTCACCACAGAAGAGACTCACAGAAGGCAAGAACTAAACAAAGATTTTGCAATCAACATTCTAGTACTCATAGATCTTCTTGTAATAGGAAATCTAATGTTAAGAAAGAATGTAATGCCTTTGTGGCTCAGTTGAATGAATTCAATGAAAAGTTCAAGCAAATCACGTCTCATATTCAATACTGTCATTGCTTTGATCTTATGTTCAGATTAAATAATCACTTCTCTAGTCAAGATTGTTTACTTTCTACCCAAATTCAAAAGTCAAATCCCACAAAGAAACAACCTGATTCTTCTACAAAAGAAAAAATTATTTCAAGAATGCTAAGGCAAACTTGAAAAATTCTAAGAATATTGGACCCATGTGGATATGGGTACCTACATCTCATTGATTGTCTTGCAGAAGCGGTATGTGCCTATCTGGTATCTAGACTCCGGATGCTCGAGGCACATGACTGGCGACAAAAGTTCACTATCCATGTACAAAGAAACACTCGATGGTGGATCTGTAACTTTTGGAGACAACAAGAAGGGACACATCAAAGGCTATGGAGTCATAAAGAAGAAAGACGTTTCTGTATACAAAGTTGTATATGTGGATGGCCTTAAACACAACCTACTGAGTATAAGCCAACTTTGTGATACAGTATTCAATGTGTTATTCAAAAGAACTTTCTGCTCTCTGCAAAGTGAAGACACATGAATGGAACATCTGCGAGCCGAAAGAAGAGGTGATCTGTACCTAATGAATTTCAGTTCCAAGAACAAGGACAAAGTTTTCCTTGTAGCCTGCAAAAGTGAGGAAGCCTGGTTATGGCATAATAGGTTCTGTCACTTGAACTTTCACACCTTGGATAAACTGGTCAAACTTGATCTAGTTAAAGGTTTGCCTATTGTTAAATTCAATAGAGATCATTTATGTTCTGCCTGTGAGATGGGAAAATTCAGAAGAACTTCCCACAAAGGCAAAACAGATGTGTCTTGCACTAGGCCTCTGTATATGCTTCATGTCGACCTCTGCGGTCCAATTGCCATACAGAGCCTAGGTGGCAAGAAATACATACTTGTCTTAGTTGATGTGTATTCGCGTTTCACATGGGTTGAATTTGTCCGAAAGAAATCAGATGTTCCAATCATCTTGATAAATCTAATGAAAAGAATCCAAGTTCTTTATGAAAGCAGAATACAGAAGTTAAGAAGTGAGAATGGCACAGAATTTAAAAACTCTGTCATTGAAGCCTATCTTCCTACAGAAGGAATATCACAGAACTTCTCTGCCGCACGCACTCCACAGTAGAATGGCATAGTCGAAAGAAAGAATCGAACGCTCGTGGAGGCCGCAAGAACTATGCTATCAGCATGCGGATTACCGATGGACTTTTGGGCAGAAGCGATTTCTACCGCTTGTTACACACAGAATCGGTCAACCATTGTGAAAAGACACATCAACACTCCTTACGAACTGATCAACAAAAGGCGGCCAAACATCAAGTTTTTCCATGTGTTTGGATGTAAATGTTTTGTCTTAAACGACAGAGATTCCAGAGGAAAATTTGAGGTAAAAGCAGACGAAGGAAAATTCATTGGATACTCTGCCACTTCCAAAGCCTACAGAGTATTCCTTACAAAAATTCGCAAGATCGTAGAAAGCATCAATGTTTCTTTTGATGATTCATTCCAAAGGACTTCTGAACAAATCAGTTCAGAACTCGGACTTAAAGGGGAATCCTCTGGCATCTCACAAGCAAAAGAAGACTTAAATCTTCTATTTTTAGAGATGTTCCACGACGACATTAATCCCTCTGTTGGAACCATCAGAGCTTCTGTAGAACCATCTTCTGTCGATCAAAATCCCACATGTATGACTCTAACTGGTCCAAATAATGCTTCATCTTCTTCTATAAATGCTACAGATACAAATACCGAAGAAGAGACTGCAGAAGATGAAACACCAAGGAAAACGACCACAGAAGCTGCTGAAGAACAAACTCCACAATCCACAGAGGAACCAATTACAGAGGAAATAGAGGACCAAGTCTATACGTCCTCAGAGGAACAAACTCCATCACCACTCATACCAATCATTCCACAAACTGTAGGATCAACTACAAAGGCACGCTCTACGACAGAGGCTCCACCAGAAGAAGTAGAACAACAAGAAGCCTCTGAAGAACTAGTAGATGACATTGGTGACCATCTTCCACGCACAACTAAGTGGACAAAAAGCCATCCTCTGAGCCAGATAATTGGAGAACCTTCTGACACGGTAAAAACAAGGTCTGCCACTGCTAATTTCTGTTTCTTTACAAACTTTATTAGTGTGATAGAGCCAAAGAAGATTTCTGAAGCCCTTGATGACCCAAACTGGGTAGACGCCATGCAAGATGAGCTTCTGCAGTTTGAACGCAACAAAGTCTGGACTCTAGTACCTCTGCCTCGGGGGAAACAGACCATTGGGACTAAATGGGTCTACAGAAATAAGAAGGATGAAGATGGGGTGGTCATCAGAAACAAAGCACGTTTAGTGGCCAAGGGATATAGACAAGAAGAAGGCATAGACTACGATGAGACTTTTTCCCCTGTCGCACGACTCGAAGCAATAAGAATATTCTTAGCCTTCGCAGCCCACAGAGGTTTTAAAGTCTATCAGATGGACGTAAAATCAGCTTTTCTCAACGGTGAAATCCAAGAAGAGGTTTACGTAAATCAGCCACCAGGTTTTGAAAGCTCAAAGTTCCCAAGGCATGTATACTACCTTGAAAAAGCTCTGTACGGACTGAAACAGGCTCCAAGAGCATGGTACGAACGACTTTCTACTTTTCTTCTTGTCAATGGCTACAACAGAGGTACAACAGATACAACCTTATTCTATAAACGTTAAAACAGTGAAATAATGCTTGTACAAATCTATGTGGACGACATAATTTTTGGGTCTACTAATGCAGAAGAGTGCAAAAGTTTTGAAAAACTCAAGCAGAGTGAGTTTGAAATGAGTATGATGGGAGAATTAACATTCTTCCTCGGACTCCAAGTCAAACAATCATCAGAGGGAATTTTTATAAATCAGGCTAAATATGTCTCTAACATTCTTTCCAAATATAGCCTCTCTGATTCCTCTATCATGAAAACTCCAATGGCCACTGGAAATAAGTTATTCTTAGATCCAGATGGCATCTCTGTAGAATGCACTCTTTACAGAGGCATGATTGGATCTCTGTTATACTTAACTGCAAGCAGACCTGACATTATGCATGCCACATGTCTTTGTGCACGTTATCAAGCCAATCCTAAGAAATCACATTATGATGCTGTTAAGAGAATCTTTAGATACCTAAAGGGGACCAGAAATCTTGGTCTCTGGTATCCACAGATCTCTGGCTTTTGTCTTAAAGCTTATACAGATTCAGACTATGGAGGATGCATGCTCGACAGAAAGAGTACCTCTGGGAGTTGTCAATTCCTAGGTGGTAAGCTAGTCAGTTGGACCTCCAAAAAGCAGAACTGTGTGTCAACATCTACGGCAGAAGCTGAATATGTTGCTGCTGCTAGCTGTTGTTCTCAGGTTCTGTGGATGAAGACTCAGCTAAAAGACTACGGCCACATTCTATTCAAAATACCCATCTTCTGTGATTCCAAAAGTGCCATTGCCATCTCTGCCAATCCTGTGCAACATTCCAAAACCAAGCATATCGATATAAGGTACCACTTCTTGAAACATCATGTTGAACACGGTACAATCGAGATGCATTTCGTGCCCACAGAATACCAACTTGCGGACTTATTCACCAAAGCCTTAGACGAGAAAAGATTCAATTTCTTAGTGGGTAAATTAGGAATGATTAATATGACATAAAAATCCTCTGTAGAGTATAGCTTTATATTCTATGAATAAATATATATTTTTACTACTTTATTTAAATGCTTTGATTGATTTCTTTCTGTATATAAGTTCTCAATCTTAAATAGTTCTTGAAATCACAGAGCTTCTGTAGGTCTGCTCAGAACCTCTGACGACCACCACAGAACCTCTGGTAAACATGACCTATGTACTATGCAAAACTTATCCTATTTTGATCCAAGCATAGGTCGAGGGGGAGCAGTAGGAAATTACTTGATCTACAGAGATGGTTAGATCAAGGGGGAGAAAAAGGAACCTTGAAATGATATACAGAGTTTAATCTTTCAAGGGGGAGCCAAAGAAAAGTGTCAAATAAATCTATATCGACAGAAGTCAAACATCACTGCCGAGAAAAGAAGAACCAAAAGGTACGTCTCTCGTACAAAAAGTTTTTGAAAACAGTTTTCTGGGATACAAATTGTCAAATACGTCCTAAATATACTGTGGATAACATTTCAAAAATCAAAAGATCAAAAAGGTTCATAAAAATTGAGTTATGAGAAATTTGAGGTCATAGAGCCTCTGCTGAGCTCAACAGAGGTTCTGCCAGAAATATGCCCTGTGATCGCAAATTTAACCTCTATCGATCTTTTGGAATGTTATCTCGGAAACCAAACACACACACCATGACCTTCTCGAACAAAACTTTTTCCATAACAGTTTTCTCGGACACCAACTTTCAAATATGTCCGAAAAACGTTTCTTAGTACAAATCAAAACTTGGATGATCAAAATCGTTGATAGATTTTTAGTTATGAGAAATTTTCTTTCATAGAGCTTCTGCTGGCCCTGACAGAGCTTCTGCAAGTTCCTACAGAGCCTCAAAACCTCTAAACGAAATTTCTTCACTAAAATCCTATTAATCCACTCCAATGCCTTTACAAATGTTTTGGTTAAAGAATAACCTAAAGAGTCATGATAACAATGAGATATATGAGGCATGAACATCAAGTTTTTCAAAATCACAGAGCTTCTGTAAACCACAGAGGTTCTGTCAATCTGCAACTTGGGCA
Source organism: Saussurea involucrata (assembly GCA_033807775.1). NCBI lineage: Eukaryota > Viridiplantae > Streptophyta > Magnoliopsida > Asterales > Asteraceae > Saussurea > Saussurea involucrata. The sequence goes on along the minus strand of CM066317.1, from coordinate 46,907,843 downwards.
TTTCTGTAATAATAACGGTTACTTTTACTGAGAGTGAAATTCATGTGGCTAAGAACAACCCCACGCGCCTAGCATTAATGAGCCGTGCACGACGTCCTGTCATCCTCTGACATGGCCTACGTGTCTCTTTTTCATTGGGCGTACATGGAACGTTTTCTATGGAAAGTTGAACCCACCGTTCTAACTCGAGTACGGATTCCAAATATTTATCCATTGCCATATATTTTTACTCTTTCGAATTCTACCATTTTACACTCATATAAAACCCAAGCTTAACCACTCATAAAACCTTTACGAACCCTCATTCTTCTCCGGCGAAACCCTAAAAAAAACCTGCAAGTATCATATTCTAATTACCAATGGCTTCATCTTCTCAAGCTATCTCCCCTGCACACTCTCCGGCGAACTCAGCGGAACATTCACCTGCTCATTCTGAACATTCAGAAAACCCCCACCTCGCCAAAAATATCGAACAAGAAGATTCCGGCGAATCAGCGGACTTTGCTCCGACCACTCATCTTCAAAACTTTATAGCAAAGGATCATTTTGAAAAAATACTGCCAATCAAATCCAATAACTGCTATTTGGTCCCCTCACCCACTGCCTTCGGCGAAGTCCATGCCATTCTTCTACACATAATGGAAAATCATATACTCTTCCCTTTACTCTCAAGAACCCCAAAGAAAATACCTGTTAGGTATTTGAACCAATTTTGGAAGAGCTGCAGATATGATAAAGATGACTCTCTGATCAAAGGGTACATCTCAAAGCCGGATAACTCAGAGCATCTGGAACTCAAATTTAATAGAACAATGTTCTTTCTTGAGTTCAATCTACCAACAAGAGGTCTACTGGGATTGAAAACATATGCAGAACAACCTACAGACGACGAGCTCTGTCGTTTTGTAGAAATGCTTGGGTACAACACCCACCTGAGGAAGAGAAATGACTTCCGCAGAGGCAGACTACCACCTCTGTGGAACACCTTGTTTTCGATCCTCAACAGATGCCTGACAGGGAAGATAGGCAGCATTGACCAGAGCTCGCATCAGATCTTAACCATCATGTATGGGGTCTACTACGATCTCCCACTCGATTACTCGACCATCATGTTGCAGGAGATCATCAATACAATCGACAGAAAGAACAACACCCTAAAGGCTAAAGAGACTGATCCCACATATCTACCGCCTCTGCAATTCCAAAGAATCTTGGGAGTTCTGTTTGAACCTCTGCTAATGATGCAGAACTGGCCAATGGAAGGACAAATTCCCGATGAACAACAACATCCCCACCTATCATGCTGAAGGCTACAACCACTGCAGACCTCTTTCCAAAAGGCTTCTGAAATATGCCATGAACAAAACCCTTAAGCAAAAGTATATACACGATCACAAGACTCCAGAACCAAGCCCTGTGACACCCCCGCATTTAAGTGTCCCCCTAGGAACTATAGTTGTAGAACCCCTCTCTACAAAATCAAAGAAGAAGAAACTGGCAAAACATTTGGAAATCCAACGTAGTTTTATGGCCAAACGTGACGAGCTCATGAGGAAGAAGTCTTCTTCTAAAGCCTCTGTCTCTAACCCAAAAACAAAGAAGAGGAAACCTGCAGAAGGCACCTCTACAAACATTACAGAAGATCAACCTTCACATCCTCGTGCCACAGAAGTTGGCTCCTCTGCTTCTCCCTCTTCTCCAAAACCAAAGAAAAGAAAATCAAAACCCACAGAAGAAGGGGCACCAAAACCCAAGAGGAGGAAGACCAAAAAGATGCATGGGAAATCACTTGATCAAATGGTTACCATCGCAGAAGAGGCAGCTGCAGAAGATGTTGAAGAAGAGATCGCAGAAACCCGGGTCAAAGAAACTACACAAGAAGAAACTGCAGAAGATGAAAATGCAGAAGTCAAAGTTGCAGAAGAGGAATATCAATCACCTTATCAATCCCCAGATCGATTCGCTCATCAAGGAAACTTAAACGATTTCCTTCAACACCCTGACTTTGCTAACACCCTAAATACAGCTGGGTGGAATGCACCACCACTTGACCACCACACCACAGAAGAACAAGACTTCTCTATCTCTGGCATTGACACCAATCTGCAAGAAGATGATCAAACCCTCAGAGATCAACCGTCTGAAACCCCTAACATTCTACAGAATCCCTTCATCCAACAGGGACTGGACGTCCACAGAAGGAGTCCAAGCCAAGCTTCAGAAGAAGGAATAGAAGAAATCGACTTGTCAGATGATGAAACTAGGGAAAGGCTTAGGCTACAAGCAGAAGCTCTGTGGAACAGAGATGAGGTTAAAAAGGCCTTAGATAGAATGAGAGGAAAATAAAATGAAAAAGAAAAAGATGCCGAAGTTGCAGAAGGCACACATCCCTCACCCCCTCACAGTGCAACCCACACATCTAACTCCGCAGGTCTAGCTGCAGAAGGAGTTATTGAAAAAGAGCAGCACAGCTCGATCCAATCCCAACCCATCCAGCTAGAGGTTATTCTTTCAACCTCTGCGCCCACAGAAACCGGGGAATCCATTCCTAGGGAGTCTCCTCGAAGAGACTCACATATAGTTCGTGATCCATCGCCTTAGATCACACTAGAAAACCCTACAGAGGAATTCGTTTCCTCTGCCACGCACAATATAGGGCCAAAACTTCTTTCAGAGAGAAGTAGTGAGCACATAGACGAAGAGACACTAGACAAGTCTCCAAGTCAACAGAAGAACATTCCGATACCCACCTCTGGAGTGGATTTGGACACTGTTCTTCCCAGAACTTCTGTAGAGACTGAAACTCTTGTTTCATCTCAAAGATCAGAAGGAAATCCTTCCATTCTCAACGTTCAAACAGGAATGAAAGAAGGTGTCCCAGGAACAGGGACTCACTCTGGAGACGAATGTGTTCCTCCAGAGGTTACACCAGGGACACAAGTATTAAGGGATGAGTTCCAAACCCTTGTCACCTCTGTGAACCGAACCATGAAAGAGTTGCAAAGCTCTTTCACATCTTTTGCAGAGACAACATCAACGGCCTTGCTAAATCTGAACACCAAAATGGACAATCTGTCCACAGAGTTGAAATCCGCCATAACAGAGATGAAGTCTTCTGCTCAAACAACTGCTCAAACAACAGCCACTTCTGCTGCTAAAGATTTTGGAATAGCCGCAACATCTGCATTCAAGGAATCAGTCAAGCATTTCCTTGAACAAATGAACAAACAATCCAACAAGTCACAGAGCCTCACACCTACAGATCTACAGAAGGCTCTGCAAAACGTTCAAGCAGAAGCAATGCGCAACACAATACTGATGCAGCCAAAAGACTACATGACCAGAGCACAGCTAACAGAGCTCGGGCAAAATGTGATAAACCAGGTCACAAAAGTCATCGTCTCCTTCACGTCTGCAAATGCCAACTACGTTAAAGAATTCAGAAAAAGTGTCGGCAAAATGCGCTTCAACACAGAGGCAGAGCTTGCAACTCTAATCGGCCTCTGTGATGATGTATGTACGAAGTTGATGGCCGCAGGAGCAGAACTACCAAAGAAACCCAAAGCTTCCTGCAGAGCAGAGGGTACTTCTGATAAGAGTCAGATTGACTCTGATGATGACCATCCTGGTCCATCAGATCATCCTGAGGGGGAGAATATAAGGGAGAAAGCTACGACTAGAGGACTACAGGCTCCACCAATCGCAGCAGAACCAATCAGCCAAGCCCCTCCACAACAAACCAAAGATCAACAAACTCAATAGACCACAGAGACAACACCCATCTCTGTGGAATCAACCGCTGAAGAAACCCATGTACCAGAAACTGCTCAAAAGACCACAGAGGCAACAACCACCCCTGTGGTAATAATCTTGGAAGAAAATCCAACAAACCAACAACCTGGAGAAATTGGTCAAAAGACCACAGAGGCAACACGCATCTCTCCAACTACAAAATCAACAGAAAAACCCCAAACCATACCAAGAAGAAAGTCTATTTCCCAAAAACCAAAAAGAGCAACGACCTGTGCTTCTTCTGTTGTAAGGAATATGCACAAAACAATGACTGAACGAATGGCGCAGAGAGAAGAAGAAAGGCACAGGTTCACATTAGCTTTCAAATTGGCAAGAAGATTTGATATCCAACCTTCACCAACAGAAACCAAGCTCACAGAAGAAGTGACCAAAGAACCTCCAACAGAGGTTACAGGGCAAATCAAGCCAATAGAACCAACGCCACAAAAGTCCTCTCAAAGACAAGTGTCAAAATCTACAAAGGCAACCCCATCATTCCAACAGAAGCACCAACAACCAAACCTACAGAAGCAACAGGTTCTGCACCTCCAAAAGCCAAAGACAAGGGAAAGGAAAAAATGACAGAAGAGCCCAAGAAAAAGAAATCAGTGCCCAATCCTACAGAAAAACTGATGAAGAGCTCCTTTGATGCCTTTCAAACTCCAAAGCCTGAAGAAGAGGACTGGGCATATGGATTAAAGCCCTTGTCAGACATTCCACTTACTGGCAGAGCTGCAGAAGTTGTTCAACAGATGGAGAGTCTCAGAAGACAAGTACCACCATATGGTCCAACATATGAAGAAATGGAAGAAGTGGTGTACAAATATCTCTATAAACAACCCTTTCAGAACCGCCATCCAACAGATCAAATCACAAATCCGAACATCAGAGAAGAATTTGAGAACATCTTCAGCAGAACAAAGCTAAGAACCAGAGCAGAAGTCTTCTCAATTCATAAAATCAAAAAGGTAATCTTCTGTAGGTTCTCCTTCACAAGAACCTATCCAAGAGTCAGGTACAATCTTTACAGAGTCAGAAGGGTAAACAATTCAGAAACCACCTTCACTGATTCTGACATAAGGAATCTGAATCCCTATGATCTACCTGAACTTCTGCAATGGACGAAGGACAACTACAACACAGAGCCAAACACCAGAGCCTATCAAGTGTTGAGAAAAGCAATGAGGGAAAGGCTTCTAATCTACAGTCTGACTGAAAGGATCTTGGTCTCAAACATCTGAACCTACGACCACCAGAGGATCGCTGCCCACCTGACGCCGTGCCCAACTCAATCATTACAGAACCAAGGTTCGGGTTAGTATTTCAGAACCCACAAGGCGAAGCTAAACTTTTTGTGACCATGGACTGTCAGAAGTACGCAACCAATACTCTGAACAGGTTCAGAACAAGCCTTGTAAAATACAGAGATACTGAGCAAGTGGATAGAGACGCTGCAAATGAAATCATCAGAGAAATTGATGCAAAAATCCGCTTAAGAGAACTCTGCATCAGTTTCTACAAAGAGATCAGGGAAGTCGGAAGAGATAACAGAAGCTACAATGATTTCAAAGACGCCAAAATCTGATTCTCAAACAACCAATCTCTGCAAACCATGTTAAAGTTTATCTTTCATTATACTCTAATGTAAAATGCCTCTGGCATATCTCTGAATGAAAGATCTTTCGAGGTATTGTTTAACCTCTGTCTTATCTAACTTAGCCAAAAATACTTAAATGTCAATTTTTTATTTTTCACTACTTAGGGGGAGATTGTTAGCTTCAATCTTCCTAATCATAGAAGTATTTGAAAGTAGTGAAAAATAGGCCAAGTGAAGACAGCCTCTTACAGAGGCTCTGCCGTTTCCGAAGGATCAAGGTCAAGAAGCTACAGAAGTTACAGAGGAGATCACAGAACCTCTGTGATACGCACAAAGAAGACCAGACTCGGAACCCGGTGAAGACTGCTCTACAGAAGACCAGACCCAGAACCTCTGTAATCCTTTGCAGAGCCTCTGTGGTTCAAAGTAAAGACTTGGAAGATATTTATAAAATATCTTTCTACTGTTACTAGATCCGTTCATCAACTTGCATGGAAGCGTGCCCTGTCAAACCTCAACACGTGTCAAGCTCTAAGTGGGTTGAATAGGGCTTAGTACAACATAGACGTCTGCTCCATTAAATGCAAAACAGCACGAACAACTGCTCACACCATCCGTTCTACTGTTCATGCCGTCGGAAGAACAGTAGCTCATGCTTTATGGCCTTCTAGAGTAGTATAAAAGGAAGACTCATGTTGAGTTCTTCCTAAGTGAAAAATTAATCAAGAAAAAACACAAGAATCTGAATTTCATGCTTATGCTTTATATCGTCAAATCTGTTTAAGCTTTACACCAAAACAGTTCTTAATCTATTCTTGGTGTTCTTTGATATATATCGAAATACATTAAACTTTGAGATAAACACTTATTCTTAAACTACTGTTTCTTTATATTGTGTTCTAAATCTATCAAACATATCTGTTAGTTCATCAAATACGCTTCCGCATCAAACATAAATTCGAACTAATAGATCTGACAAATCTTGTATAAGCAAAACGGGAACCAACAATCCACCACTTCATTTGTAATGATAACCCCGTCAAGTGTAAATCTTCCCTTTATGAACGCCGTTTGAGTATCTCCAATTATCCCTCCCATGACTTTTTTCATTCTCTCCGCTTTCATTCTCTCCGCGAGCACTGATAACTCTATTTTTAGAGTTATTATTTCCTTTTATTTTTATTTTATTTTGTCAAATTTTATCCATTTCACTTCTCAAAACCCCCATTCTTGGTAATATTCCAAAAATGAGCAATAAGAGTGAACCACAATTTTTATAAACCATTTGGTAGTATTTTGTTGCTTTTTCACAAAATATCTGCAGTGACTTGCGCATCCCACTCCGGACCCCACTGGCGAGCAAAGAAGAAGACAAAAGAAAAACAACTCTTAGCTTGAAAGTAAAAATCTGGGGAATAGAAGGTTCAAATGGCAGAGGCATGAGATTGAGAAGTACAAGCATATTTCCCCAAGATATGGCAAGATGAATTGTTTAATAACACCCATGGTACTTTAAGTGGACTTTTTGGAAAAGGTGAAGGGACCTATGGGTAAAAGGGCTACAAGCTTGGGGATAAAAGAATTACTCAAAGAAGCTGAATTTTATTTCTTCTATTTTCAGTCTTTAGTCTCTAGTTTATTACCCATCTTTTGTAAAACCCAACCTTTCCTCTTAGTATATAAAGAGGTATTGGGTGCCATTTAATTCATCCTTGATATCTCCATCTACCATATTTAGTGCAAGCTTAGTTGTAGTTGTTAGCTTTCTAGTTTACTGCAGTAGATCTTTAAATTTATGTATTTTCAATTCCAAGTGTAATTGTTAATTTCAAGTAATTAGTGGCAGTGACGTACTCTCGTTCCCCACTGCGGTTTTAATCAAAGTCACTTTCAGTTTACTTATGTGCAACTTCTCATCTTTTGTTTTCTTTACTTCAGTATTTATGGGCTAAGCATCCTTTGGGATGTAGGAAAGAGAAGTACCTGGACTTTATAAAAAATGGTTGAGTAATCTTTATACTTGGAATATTTATTGTTTTGGTCATTCACTCTCGATTATTGCCCAATGATGCGAACAAGCCGATCACTTGTAAGGATCTAAAGTCTAGTTCTTAACTCAAAAATGAGTAGAACGCAGTGACACAAGCTTGGATGATGCTAGGGGATTCGAAAGAATTCTTACGACACTTGTGAAAGTGAGGTCGGCACAGTGAGCTAATCTCAACCCACTGGAGTAGTAGGCAAGCTAGTTGGTGTATTTAAAACACTTAGAGTATTTGTCTCTACACATTCCATCTAGGCCTGAAAAGGCCCATTTTAAGATTACCATTGACAAAACAATTAATACTAAGAGTATGAGATTTTTATTTAAAGGTGTGAGTATTTTGTAACCGGGCTTTTCTAGCGAGAATGCCCACCTCAAGTACACGGATCACTTTTGGGATTCGGTATTTAATATAAAATCTAGGGAAAATCTAACCTACATTCCTTCTTTTAAATCTTAAGTAAAAGCGTTAAATGTAACACCCGTAATTTTCGGATAAACATAATTTCGAATCAGTGAGAAACCGATCTTTTAAGAAAAATATGAAAGGTAAGATTTTGGGTTAAATCTTAGATTTTATGGTCTTGTTATATGAGGAATTCGAATACGAGTCCAACGGTTCTTTCCGGAGCGAAATCGGAGCTATAATGAAGAAGTTATGGCCAAAACAGTTTCGGTACACTTTGTGCGACTATGACCAGCGACAATGACCGTGTCATTGTCGCGTGTCATTGTCGCGAAAAGGGTACAACCTACGGTACACCTTGTGCGACTATGACCAGCGACAATGACCGTTTCATTGTCGCGTGTCATTGTCGCGGACGGGTACCTGGTTGCTGTTAAATACGAATTTCATCCCTCAAACTTCATTTCTTCATATCTCCCTCATTTCAACTCCGATTTTGGCGATTCAAGTGGCTATGGTTCCGATTTTGAGTGATCTTAAAGGATCTAGAAAGAGTTTTGAAGTTCATAGGAAGATTCAAGGGTGTTTGGTAGTGGTAAGTCTCTCAAATATCTTCTCTTCTCTCCAAATCGTTTCCCTTCTTTCTCTCACAAACCCTAACTGATTTTGCGGCTTTTTCATGGAGATTGATGTGTTCCTCTTCCATTTTATGCTAGTGGTTTCATTCATTGATGCAAGAACAAGTGTCATCCACATCACTAGAGATTTTTGGGGTTTTCTAGGTTTTCATCAAAACCTAAGTGGTGAGTTCATCCTCCTAGCTTCTATACTTTTATATGAGTTATAAATGTTCCATTGATGATCTCCTAGCGTTTTGTTTACTCAATTTTGGTTTGGATGATTTTGGAGAAGTTAGGTTAATAGTGGGGTTTTGGCCAAAATGGAGATTTTAATAATAGATGTTTGGGGAATACTTTGAAGTGGTTGAATATGTATTCATGGTTGGAAGTTATGAATTTAGGTTTTTGGAGGTTTTGGCTTGAAGATACAAGCTACTTCAAAGGAGCGTACGTTTGGAGAAATTCTAGATTTAGCCTAAATCTAGCAAGGTGAGTTCAAGTTACTTTGTGAAAACTTTGTACATGCCAAAAATGTATTTTTCAAGCATTTATCTGTATACATGAAAATTATCTAATGTTGGGTTATTTGGTAGTTTTAACCTTTGAAATGTCTAACTTGGTAAATATGGTAAAATGCCCATGTTTGGGGTTTTTGGGAAAACTTGATAAGTAAATCATGAACTAAAATATTTTTGATGATTTATTGCCTAAATGAAGATCATTTGGTGAAAATGCACTTCTAGTGCTTATTTGGAAATATGCATAGTCTATGTTATGATGCATCTTGAAAATATGAACGTGCGGGATTTTGAGCTCTCAATAAATGGGACATGTATGAAAGTATTTAAATGTTTTGTCCTATAGATGGAGATTGGTATAAATGCCCTTTTTACGCACATTTTGGAAATATGCATAAGTTATGTTATGGGACGGTTTGAAAGTATAAACGATATGAGTTCTTTTGGAAAATGGGATGTTCCACCCAACGTTGTGTTTTGGGTTATTCATGAATTTAAATGGGTGTTCGCATAAACGTGTGTTGTTTACGTTTAATTCATTTTATGACTTTTACTAATGGTCATTTGATTTATGGAGCCAATGGCTCGGTTTTTACTCCGTTGGGTCTTGGGGACATTTGTCCGATTTTGATAGCTCGATGTTGGGCGTTTGATTTTGTTTTGCATTTAATGCATCTTATTTGAGGATTACATGTTTTGAATGCGCTAGTTCATTCGTTTGAGGTCATGCAGTGTAATATTAGTAATGCAATAGATCCATAAGCACTATAGTTATTATGCCGATGTTGGGACGATTAGTTTTCCACATCGCGGCACGGTTAGGCATCGACGGTATGGTGTAAGCCCTACGTGCGAATATGTTAAGGATGTTACCCCAAATTGGGTGTGGTTTTAAGTGGCCACACTTGGCATCTGTTATATGTCTTGTTAAGTGTTTGGCTTTACTAACTTGTCAAGTGGCTTACTTTTGTGTTCTGTCACTTGCGTTGGTAAGCGGGTCTCCCCCGTCGCCGAAAGGTATTGTTTCGGGTAACTACTTTTATCCATGTTTTCGGTGACGTAATTATATGTTTAAATGGATTGTTTTCCATGATTTATGGGCAATGTATTATGTTTAATCCTAGTTGGGATGTTTTGAATAATCGAGTTTTATTCATGTTTATGCTATTTGGGGATTTAATGTTTATTCACATTTTGGATGAGTTTTGGGTACGAACTTGCATCGCAAAGAAATGTTTTACGTGGCGTTGTCATCGTCTAAAATACATATTCTTGGAAATCAGATTGTCGTCATACTTTACCGCAAATCATTTAGAGAATCATGTTATATTAAAGATTTCAGCATGGGAATTGTGTGAGTTGGAAAATGGGTGATTTGCATTTAAAGTAAACTCTTTTGAAATCATGATTAAAACTACTACCCTTTCGATTTATGATTTTATATAGTCATGATAAAATGCTTGAACTCACTAGGCGTTAGCCTAACCCTTTTTATTTGTCGGCATGTGCAACAGGCTCAGGTTGGGGTAACTTTAGCTACATTATGAAGTGGCGGGTGCTAGTAGTGTGCACAAGAGGTGAAGTGTTTAGTGAAGTCTTCCGCACTTGTTTGGACTAGCAACTTGTGGTGTGTTAAGTGACACCCGTTTAGGTTGTTTTATTTGGGGAATTATAATGTTTTTAATTTCAAGGTATTTTGAGGAATAAATTGTAGAAATGAATTTATCTATTTTTGTTGATTATTGAATTTTAAAGTTAGTTGCTCGTTCCAAATTTGAGGGTGTTACAAGTTGGTATCAAAGCATAAGTTTGAGAGATTTAGGTGTTGATTTTGGATACCTAGACTCAAACTAGCGTTTGTTTAAGTAAATGAGAGTGAAATTCACCTTTAGGCACTTTAAGATAGGATGTTTCGAGGTCAATGGGTGTTGTTAGAAACGAGAATCATGCCGAGAGTAACAAGGATAATCATGTACGGTGCGTTCATAGTGACATCTGGCCAGTGCCATGGTGAACCTACTAGTACATGTGCATACTTGAATTACTTTAATGTGATGATCGTTGGGGTAGCGAAGGAGATTCTAAGCTAGTAGTCGTTTGAATAGATGGACGATTCTAGTATTAGTCACTTGAAGTGACGATAAGCATGATATTTGCTTTAAGTAGACCGTTTCGGGTCAAGATTGATGGTTGGACTAGAACCATATGCTTATTGAGCCGACTTTGATTTGAGGAAAAACCGTAAGGATAATTGATGTAATTTACGACCTTGCCTTAAGAGGTTAAAGCATCCGGGTGACAATAGTGGATCGGAGAATTTTGGAGGAGTATGAGTGGAGACGTTGAATGCCGACTAAGTCATGCACAAAGCTTATTTTGAAAATAAACTGCATCAATTATTTCTTGTGTTTCAAATCCTTATATGGATTGTGTTATGAATTTTGGGAAATGTTTAGCACACACACAAGATTTCAAATCATGGTTTTGAACGTGCATGAAACCGTTTTATTGCGGGAGTTGCAAACTCCACCGGAATTTGTTTTGCTTTATTTCATTGTTGTTCAACATTTGTTTTGGATATAACGACAATCATATTTTATGATGTTTAAGATGTTGGGCAATAACTACGGCTTGCGACTTTAACATTGGATCTCCTCCACATATATTATAGTTGGGACGGAAAGTTATCTTCCATTATGTCTACATAAAAATATTTCTGAGAATTTGTTTAATGTTAGTTGTTAAACGAGGTTGTTTATATGGAATTACCAAAGAAGGAGATTTTTGGGATTTTGGCGTTTTAGTCATGGTTTTGCTTAGTGCAATTTGACTTTTGGAGGCGTAATGTTTGGTGTCAGTATATTGACTTGGGATTATTGAGCCTATTGAATTTCATGGAGTTTTGTTTTATGACGTATTGAGTCGTGTGAGTGTAATTTCACAATGTGCACACTCCATTTACTTATGTGAAAATTTATGAATTATGTTGGGCATTTTGTCCCACTCGAGCTTCGTTGAGAAATAATAATTTTATGCCATAAGGCGACCAAAGAGACAAGTTTTGGAACTTTAGTGTCGCGTAATTTCTGTTTCAAAATTTTGTACTAGCACATTTCGTTGCAATCTGTTCAGTATGTGGATTGATTTATACATGACATAAGTAATGCATGAATGAACACATTGGTAGTACTTTGTACAATTTACTTAGTGCGCATTTAGTCAGTTGATTGTTTTATTATCATCTTCATGTAAATGCATTATACGACTAGGGGTATGCATCGCTTGGTAACCATGGTTTCTCAACACATTGATAATCGAGTCGTGCATGAAAACGTTTTGTTAATTCATTGTGTAAATGAAGACCATTTGGTCAAAGTATGCGTAATGTGGTAGAGATCATGCATAGTTTACAATATACTACACTTTGAAAACACAAAGGTGTGAGTCGTTGACATTTGGTCAATTTTGGTTCGAGGAACATTTTGGAAAATTATAAGCCTTTTTGGTTTTGGAGAAAATGTGTATTTTGAGCATTTTATAACAAATAAACTTTTAAGTGTTGACGTTTTAACGTTTTATATTTCGAGTGCGAAACTTTCGATGTAAATGTTCCGTAACAGAGATTTTGGAAAATCAATTGCCTAAACCTAGAGTGCGTGAAATTGTTTATATTTTGAACATTAATGCACACTGTTTATATGATTTAAGGTCGAAAGTTGATTTGAACCCTTTTTGGTGTCAACAAATTATAAGCACTTATTTTCTCCTAAGTTTTGGGAAAACACATTGATGCGTGCGAGCCTTGTCAGAAACGTTTTACTCATGTGTCATTAAATGACCGGATGAGAAAATTTTGGAAACGGATTTAAAGAAATTCATCTTTGAAACCTTGTCGTGAACTATTTGTTGCATGTTATTTCATTTCAAGAAAATTCTCGGAAGGTGTTACAAGCTTGCATGCCTACCCCAAATTTGAGGTTCCCTCATAATGTTTTAGTCGATATCTTCAAACGATGAAAACGTATTGGTTTTTTTTTTTACCAAAGTGTATTTATGAAATCGTTCCATCGTTTTTGTAAAATAAACTAACACGCGCAAAATTTTGATTAGTAACCTTCTTCCATGCCATTTTATGGGTGAAGGGAATTTTGGAGTCAAACGCCGTTTGAACTTCTTTTGAAGTACGTGCGGAATTTTTGTTGCATAAAATTTAAAATGGACAGTTACTTTACGTGCATGTCATGAGTCAATCCATACTAGAACCGTGGTGGTTCATTTTAAAGAAGTTGTTTATTACGCTTTTGCGTTATGTGAATAATCTGAACTGCAATGAAATAATTTTTCAACATGATTTTCATATGTGGGACGAGTGTGTCCGTTTTTGCGTAACTACCGAATTGATGATAGTAGTTTTCTATGCGTACGATTTATATGATATGAAAATCTTTGTGTTGAAAATTTTGGTAAAGGCTTTGTTGATTGGCATATTTGATTTAAACAATTCGTTTGAAAACCTTGAACTCGTTAGGACCTTGGAAAGGGTAAGTGACCCAGTTAAGGGTAAGTGCGTGTAGCACTTCAGCGGTGGAAAGTTAGGTATTCCACGCGTGGTGTGACTATAGGCCGGATGATATCGGTAGCAAAGTCAATATATTTGTGGTAAATGGAGGGTTAGACTTGCGGTAACGCATTTCGAGGTTGGTGTAGCCGTTTTGTTGACAACCTTAGTTTTGTGGTAACACTCGATAAACGGGATTCATGTGTGGCGTCCTGTTAGAGTTCAAAACTTGGTGATATAATTAGGTGTCAACCTTGTGGGCTTGAGGTCGGAAACCGTTAGTGTAATCGGGGGATTGTAGCCGATTTTAAATTAAATATTGGTAATGGTAGTAGTAACCTTAAGATGCTCAATTGTGACGAGCGGTTTTGGTGAAATAACATTCGTGTGTGGTTAATGAACCTGTCGGTTGATGATTAATGTTGAGGTGGATTTTGGGTCTATTAGAACTCGTTGGAGTTAATAGACAATTAATGGTAGGAGCAATCGGAATTGGAGATTCTGTTGGATTCGTTAGCGAACAAACCTGGGATTGGCTTAGAGTCTGAAACCGAATCGGGATGTATAGAACATCTAAGGTTGGGAGACAACAGAAGTTGTCTGACTAAGAGTTATTCCAGCGGTTGGGGTGTTCTCCCGGACATAAGTACAGTGTACTTGAACGGGCTTTGTTGGTAAGAATTTGTTCGAGGACTTGTCTTAATAGACTGTATAATGGGAGTTTAGATTCCAGTCAAGAGTTGATGGATCATGGTCAGCGTTGAGTCGGTTAGCCTTTGGTTGTAAAGGATTTTAGATTTCGAGGACGAAATCATCCTAAGGTTGGGAGGATTGTAACACCCGTAATTTTCGGATAAACATAATTGTCAGTGAGAACTTTGGCAAAGTTGCTGAGAGTATGATCAACCTTCTCCAAGTCAGCTTTGGAGGCATTCTTTTCAACCACTGTTGTTAGCTTTGTAAGATTCTCTCCAGCGTTTGTTACAGCTGAAGAGTTGTCTGAGAGAGTAGTGGTGAGACCTGTCAGCTTCGTCTCTATGGTCTTCAGAGAGGCGTTGATGTCTCCCAAATTAGGACCTGTAACATATAAGTACTTGTGAACAGAGGAAAGCTCAGAAGTTTGGGGTTCAGTTACAGTGTAGATGGGTTGGTGGGTACCTGCAGGAGGATTGGTGAATTCATCAAAATCTCTGTGTCCTGAGAAGAGTTCCATGTCGTTAGCTAGAGTGCGTGTATGCATGGTCATCTCTGCAGGTGCTACATCCATCATTCCTTGAAGAGTATCAGCTTTAGCTTCTGGAGGAATGATAGGTGCTCCAGTGGTGACAACTGGATTAGAGTCCAATGGAGTAGAGAGAGGAGCGAAGGTTGAGAATGTTGGTTGGGTGCAGGGTTCAGCGTTGGATCCGCTGATAATCACTTCTTCAGTCTGTGGAGAGACTGAAGGAGGTTGGGTAGATTCCATGTTTATAACCTCAGCGTTTAGAGACGCTGAAGCTGGGACTGAATGGGTGGCTTGTTCAGCTATGGCAGAGCGTACCACTGAACGTTCCTTAAGCTCTTCGAGATGAGCTGAGGAGTCTTCAGCAAGAGATTGTTGGGGTTGCTCCTTGGTTTTCTTAGTTCTTTTGGAACTAAGTTGGGTAGATGAGTGTTTCCTTTTATCAGAAGGAATAGAGGTTGCAGCTTGGGTATCAGCGATGGGTTTGTCCGCTGAAGGAGTTGCAGAAGTCGAAAAAGTAGGGTTGAGAAGAGTTAAGAGTGTACAGAGACGTACCTCGTTTTCCACTGGCTTGAAGTCGATTACTTTAGGGCCAACCTAAGAGAGTTTCAGGTCATCCTCTTTTGGGTAGTTGTCCTTCAGGCCTGTTTGGAAGACGACGCTGATGAATCTTGGATATGGAACCCATGGTGATCGGTCAGCGGCAGAGTCTACTCTGAGAACTAGATCATCGTAGATTATCGTTGCCCAGTCAATATGAAGACCTTTCAGCAAAGCATATCCCATTGCTTGCTGAGGTTGAGCGGCTTGATCAGAGGAGCCGGTCTTTGCAGTCATGCAGCTTATTAAGTGAGCGAAGATGAAGTTCATCTCGCTGGGCATTTTTGACTTCCTGATGAGGGTCAGCTTCTTCTCAGGCTTCTTGTCCCTCCCAGTTCCCCAAACATAGCCCATTGCATCAAAGAATGCTGTGATGGCTTCCCTATCAGAATGTTTCTTGTGGTCAGGGAGAGGAACAAAAGGTTTTTCTTTAGAGGCGATGGGAAGGCTCAGGGCTTTGCGGATAATGGCAGGGGTGATCTTTATTGTGCCAACATCAGTATCACAGAGGATGCAGTCAATTGTCTTTGAGGAGTCTTTGGTTGATGGTAGCTGAGAGTGTCTGGCAGAGTACCAGAACTGAGAAAGTAGTAGCTGATGTGCAGGAGGTGTTATGGTCAGGGCTGTAGAGAGGCAACAGTTTTCAGGAAATTCACAGCATCATTCAGATGTGTGACTTGCTTTCGAGGAGGAAACTCGAGAAGCGCATAGAGGTTGTTGGTTTTTGTCCAATCAAGTTCTTCAAGAGTGAACTTGACCTGAGGAGCCTTGATGATTTCCAATTCCTCAGCAGCAGCAGCAGTAGTTTTCTCAGCGATGGTGTTCTTAGCAGTGGAAATGTCAGTAGATGCCATTTCTGTATTATCAGTTCAACCAAAGATATAACAAATAAGAATAGTCTTAATGTGGAAAGATTTTCCAATAATATGGTTCGAATTTTGTCCATTTAATTCAGACAAAAAATGTCTTAATGAAGATTAGGGTTTTTCTTGGTTTTGAAAAGGAAATGCAAACCAAAAAGAATCTTGTTTTCCAGTTTCCTTTGAGAAATAGGATTCTTGAAAAACGTATGAAGAACAAGTTTAAGATTTTGCGTTTAAACTTGAAGAACAACCATGAAAGGTTGTGTTCATAAAACCATGAAAGAAATGATTTTATTTTTGAAAGAGTTCTTTTGTTTGATCTTGTAAAAACAATGAGAAGATCATTAACAAGTTTTAAGAAGCAGGTAAATAACAGAAATATTAACCTGGTTCGTTGAAGAAGAAGAAGTTCTTGAAAACTTGAGAACACAAATGCAACAATAATTTTCTTTTTCTTGCTTGGAGGAGAAGTTTTTCGCGTAAAGGAAAAAAATATAAACCCACAAAGTGTTTATATAGAGAGATTAGAGAGAGAGAGAAAAACTCGAGCGGGAAAGTTTTTCATCGTGACACGGACACGTGTTTGCATTTGATTGGATGGTAAACGAAACGTGCAAACGTGTGTCAGAAAAAGAACGTGCCGGGGCTTATCCGTTGTAATGACGTCACAACTGTCCTTTCATATTTTAGGATGTCTCTGAGGTTTTGAAAACTTAAGGACACTTTTGAAAACATGAAGCACTGAATAGATATATCAGTGTTGGTTTTAGAAATTTCAAAGTATCGCTGATTAAGGAAGATATATTCAGCGATGCAGTTTGTTTTGAAATCTTGCATTCACATGCGATTGTCAGTGAGAGAAAAACATACCTTGATATCAGCGAATCATGTTTATTCAGAGAGAATGATAGAATGGGTTATACAAGTTGATTTTATCCTATCGCTGATCAAATGTGAACCGCTGAAGATTTTACTCTTCATAATTCAGCATTCCAAGCTCGCTGATGAGAAAGTTGAATCTTGTCTCATCAAGAGGTTTGGTGAACAGATCAGCTAACTGATAATCAGTTGGGATAAAGTGAAGTTCTATATCACCATTCATCACATGGTCTCTGATAAAATGATACCTGATTTCGATGTGTTTTGTCTTTGAGTGTAGCACTGGATTGTTGGCTATAGCGATGGCACTTGTGCTGTCGCAATAGATTGGAATATTTGCGAGCTGTAGGTCATAGTCCAGTAGTTGATTTCTCATCCACAAGACCTGAGAGCAACAGCTTCCATCGGGTACATACTCAGCTTCAGCTGTGGAGGTGGATACCGAGTTTTGCTTTTTACTTGTCCAACTCACCAGCTTTCCACCCAGGAGCTGACAGCCTCCTGTGGTGCTTTTCCTATCCAATTTGCAACCTGCAAAATCACTATCTGAATAGGCAATTAGATCGAACCCTGAGTCTTTGGGATACCAAAGACCCAGATTCACAGTACCCTTAAGGTATCGAAAAATTCGCTTTACAGCGGTCATATGAGATATCTTAGGTTCAGCTTGATATCGTGCACACAAACAGGTTGCGTACATAATATCGGGTCGGCTAGCTGTAAGATACAAAAGAGAGACGATCATCCCACGGTACAGCGTGACATTAATAGGAGTACCATTAGTATCCTTATCTAGTGTCAGCGGTGGTGCCATAGGGGTTTTCATAGCTGAACTCTGAGTTAAATCGAATTTCTTCAGCATATCTTTAACATACTTTCCCTGATTAATGAAAGTTCCTTTTTCATTTTGCTTTATCTGAAGACCAAGGAAATATGTTAGTTCACCCATCATGCTCATTTTATACTCATCTTTCATCCTATCAGCGAAATGAGTACAAAGATCAGGGTTAGTAGATCCAAATATAATGTCATCAACATATATCTGAACAAGGATGATATGACCTTTTACTTTCGTGAAAAATAGAGTTTTGTCGATTTTACCACGCTCAAATTTTTCAATATGGAGATAAGTAGATAAAGTGTCATACCATGCACGTGGAGCTTGCTTTAAGCCATAAAGTGCCTTATCCAGTTTATAAACATAACCTGGACGCTTAGGATCTGATAATCCTGGAGGTTGTTCCACATAGACTTCTTCATTCAGCTTTCCATTTAGAAATGTTGACTTAACATCCATCTGATATACTTTGAAGTCTTTGTGTACAGCGTATGCTAAGTATAGACGAATAGATTCTAGTCTTGCTACAGGAGCAAATGTTTCGTCGTAATCTATGCCTTCCTCTTGTCTGTATCCCTGAGCAATAAGACGAGCCTTGTTGCGGGTTACAGTTCCATGTTCGTCCAACTTGTTTCGATAGACCCATTTAGTGCCTATCACTGTCTTGTCAGTTGGTCTTCGAACAAGTTTCCAAACTTTGTTTCTTTCGAATTCAGTCATCTCTTCTTGCATGGCGCTGACCCAGTTTGGATCTTTGAGGGCATCATCTACTTTCTTTGGTTCAGTCAGTGAAATAAAGTTAACAAATAAAAAAAATATTACCTGCACTTCGTCGAGTCTGAACACCAGCGTTTGGATCACCAAGTATTTGATCAATTGGGTGATTTACAGTCCATCGCTGAGCCGGAGCGTGAGACGCTGACTCAAGCTGAACTGGAGGAGCTGAAGATGAGGCTTCAGCAGCTTCTGGAGTATCATCCAAGAGAGGAATAGGTGCAGTTGTCATTATATTCACTGATTGCTGAGAAGTAGATGGAATGTCTGAGACATTTGGTTCAGAAGCAGGTATAGTGTTTAAAGGAACAACTGAGACCCATGATGTTTCAGCTTCACTATTCTGCATATTTGGAATGATAGTAGGACTATCATCTTCAACTGTATGAGTATGAGTGGGAATATCTTCTGAATCATCAAGATGAGAAAACATCCATTGATTCAGTTCTTCAGTATCAGCGGACGGTTTAGAGTTCGCTGAACGGGATTCGTCAAACGTGACGTGAATAGTTTCTTCTACAGTTTGTCTTCTACGATTGAAGACTCTGAAGGCTTTGGAGATTGAAGAATATCCAAGAAAGATTCCATCATCAGCCTTAGGATCAAACTTTCCAAGGGCATCTCTGTTATTCAGTATGAAACACTGACACCCAAAGATGTGAAGAAAGCTGATTGAAGGCTTTCTCCCATGAAAAGGTTCATAGGCTGTTTTATTGAATCTTTTGACTATCAGCGACCTGTTTTGCGTAAAACAAGCAGTGTTGACAGCTTCTGCCCAAAACTGAGTAGGCAGGTGAGAATCGCTGAGCATTGAACGTGCAGCTTCAATAATTGTTCTATTTCTTTTTCAGCGACTCCGTTTTGTTGCGGTGTTCTCACTGAAGAGAAGTTGTGAGAAATACCCTTACTCTCAAAGAAGGAATCAAGAGAACTTTTTTTGAATTCAGTCCCATGATCACTCCTTATTGAGCGAACGGTCAAGTTGTTCAGGGTTTCCATCTTCCGAACAAAGGTGATGAGTTCTTCAGGGGTGTCACTCTTGGAACGGAGAAACATAACCCATGTATAACGAGAGAATTCATCAACTATGACCAGTGTATATTTCTTTCCAGCGATGGATTGTTTGTTAACAGGGCCAAACAAATCCATATGGAGAAGTTGTAGAGGAGATGACACTGAGGAGACTTGATTTGACTTAAAGCTAGCTTTGGTCTGCTTCCCTTTCTCACACGCTGAACATAAAGACTCTTTGGCGTATGAGTGCTGAGGTAGACCAGTGACTAACTCTTTTGAAGAAAGAGTGTTCAGTGTCTTGAAACTCAGATGAGAGAGCCTCTTATGCCATAGCCAGTTGACATCAGATGAGGCTTTTGAGAAGAAACAGGAGTTCTCAGTGGTTGTTGAGTCCATGTTTATTACATAAACATTTTCCAAACGATAACCGCTGAGAGCTATCTTCTCCTTTTTGTCAGTGACAAAGCAGGATTCCTTAGTAAAGATTACTTTGTTATCCTTGTCGCAAAGCTGACTGATGCTTAAAAGATTATGCTTCAGCCCTTCAACATATGCGACTCTTCTGAAGGTTGTTGTACCATTAGAGAGTACACCAAACCCTCGGGTATGTCCTTTTCCATTTCCACCGAAAGTCACAGAGGGACCCTTCTCTTCCTTGTATTCAGCGAGCAGGCTTTTCTTTCCAGTCATGTGTCTAGAGCATCCGTTATCGAGATACCATATACCCTTCTTAACCTGCATTACAAAGGAAGATTAGTTTTTCTTGGGTACTCACTTAACCATGTGTACACGTTTGTCAGTGGAAGTAGTTGGAACGGAAGGTTCAGCAATCTTCGCAGCATTTGAAGATTCAGCTTTGTCAGTCTTCACTTTGGTTAATTTCTTAACCTCCGTGGTCTTCTTTGCCTTGGGGGGCAATGATCTTCACCTTAGCTATCTTTTCAGCTTTGGTGGCTGTGGGGCACTTACTAGCAATATGATCAGTAAGTCCACAGTGATAACATTTCCTATAACTAAAAGTAGTTCTAGGACCATTTGAATGCTGAGCTTTTGATTTTGAATTAGAAGGACTAGCACCAAATAAGCTATTGGCTTTTGAAATGGGAGGAACATTTAGTTCTTCGGATTTCTTACCAAAGACATCCACTCTGATTCTAGGAGTAGTTCGCTGAATATATCCACGCAGAGTAGATCCAAAGATCTGATTCCTTCATCCAGAGGGATGAATCACTAAAGCTTTAGAAGCATTCAGCTTAGGTACTAAGGTACCCTTCTGAGGATTTTGGTTAAAAGCAATTCCTTTACCTTTATTTTTAAAGACAGAGGTAGGTTTTGAATAAACCATTTTCTCTTTACCTTTTGAAGAGGTAGAAATTTCCTCAGGTATAGGCGGTCTAGAAGAGGAACACTGAGAGGATAAAGTATCAGCGACTGAGGATACGAAAGTTCCAAATAAGAGCATGGAACGATCAGTGGTTGGTTCTAGAAGATCAGCTTTATAACCAAGACCACGTTTATCACTCAGGGGAATCTGAGACTTAATTATCTCAGTGATCTTTGTTGAAGAATTACACCATCCTTCAACAGTAGCTTTTTCAGCTCTTAATGCAGTGATAGCTTCTTCGCGCTCGATTTTGACTAGTTGATTTAAGTGCACTTGATCTTTAAAATCTTCTTCAATTTTAGAAAGCTTTTCTATTTGAAGGTGACAGTTTTTAAGCTGTTCAGCGAGATCAAGGTTTTGATTTTCAACTACAGTTTTGCCATTCATGGCTTCATATAAACTTCTAGTCAAGAGATCGATTTTACGAAGACTATCAGCTTCATCAATATTTGCAATATTTGTAAAGAAGGAAGGTAATACCTGAATAGCAGAGGTTGAAGTGGAGGGAATGTCTGAACTTTCTTCCTCATCTTCAATCTTTGCCATAAGACAGAGATTGGCTTCATCATCTTCAGAGGCAGCCCAATCATAGTTAGCCATCAGGCCTTTGCCTTTCTTCTTAAAGCTTTTCAGCTTCGCATACTTTTCTTTCAGCTTGGCGTATTTGTCATCTTTATTCGTGGGAATAAAGGATTTCTTGGGAAACGTTGAGTTTCTCGAAACTTTCTTAGACCTGCACTCGTTAGCGAAATGTCCTATCTTTTAGCAGTTAAAACAAGTTGCAGTAGCCTTATCAACAGGAGCTGATGATCTTGGCTTGTCAGTAATGGAAAGAGGTTTATTCTTTCTGAACATTTTCTTTTTGGCGAATCTCCTGAACTTTTTAGTGAGGAGAGCCAAAGATTCATCATCATCTGAAGAGTCAGAATTTGATGACCTTTTAGAGTTACTTTCCAACTCAGAGATAGTGACCGAGGGTCGCTGATTGGAAGGTTCCTCTGAGATTAAAGCAACAGGGGCGCTTTTGGAATCTTTTACAAGATTCTTCTTAAGATGACTCGATTGCTCATAATTCAGCATCGTGCCATATAAGGTAGAAAGGGTCATTGATTTTAGATCCTTTGACAGCTTGAGACACATAGAATAACTGTCCCAGCTTTCAGGTAAACATTCTAAAAACTTTGTCAGCACTTCAAAGTTAGAATATTCCTTACCAACAGTTTTCAGATCTATTATTAAACAGTTAAAACGTTGGTGAACTTCAGAGAGAGTTTCATTCTTACCACAAATGAAACTTTCGTACTGTCTTACCAGGTTGATCTTTCGAGAGTCCTGGACTTCAGAAGTACCTTCATACTGAACACAGATTGTGTCCCACATGGCTTTTGTGGTTTTCAGGTTCATGACGGAATGGTAGACTTCGTCAGGAAGAGCCATGGAGAGTATGGATCTAGCTTTGGTGTCGATAGCCACTTTCTTCTTATCTTCGTCAGTCCACATATGAACTTCCTTAGGAATCAACCTTTCTGGAATAGCAGGTCTATTCTAAGCGGCTGGAACTGCAACATCAATTCTTACAGGAATATATGGGCCGTTTTCAAGATAATAAGGCATAGTAGGGTCTACACCTTCTAAGAAGAGAATCATCCTATTTTTCCATAGATTAAAATTATCTCTAGAGAATCTAGGGGGTTTTGCAAGAGAACCATTGTCAATATAATTTGTGTTTGTGTTGGAAGCCATTTTCAGAAATAGCAAGGAAGAGAAATCTTAGTATAGATCAGATCTTGTTTATGAGATTAAACAAATCTGCTCTGATACCACTTGTTGGTACCGAAGGGCTATACAAGTTTGTAGAGGGGGAGGGGGGGGGGGGGTTGAATACAAACACACAGATTTTACTTTTCTAAATTGTTTATTGATATATCATTAACAATTTACAGCTTGTTGCGGAACAAGATTAAGAATAAACCTAAATCTAAACAAGTTGGAACACAAAGTTTCTTGCACTAAGAAAGTGAAGGAAATTACTAATAATAACCTATCTCAAGATAAGAAAGATGACTTGTCCAGAGTTAGCAAGTGCTTCAAAAATGAAGCTGGATTCCTTTTTATATACTGCATGCATTTAATGCATTGCACTTTACACTTTACACGTGGCAGCAGCTGGTTGGTTGCATGTCATTGACCTTTGTAGACAACCTTAGTAGCCGCATGTTTGAACAATGTAGTATCAGAGTGGTTGTACGATTTCAGACAATAAGGTGGTTCTTTTCTGACATATCGTACGGAATCGTGCAAGGGTGGTTAAGACAAAAGTACTTTGTACGGAGGACTTCATGATCAACTTTTCGTTGATTCAGCGCTTTACCATTGTTTATCAGCGAATGATAAAGTTCAGCGATAGCTGAAGTCCTGTACTTGATACTTCACGTTGAGTGGACAAATCTGAGTCTTCGCTGATCCGCATCAGTTCATTAGGAGACTTGTCGCTGGTTCTTGAGCTTGATCTTCGACTTCAGCGTAGAACCTATGCTGACGTGAAACTTGTCTTCAGAGATCATAAGTAAACAACTAACTTATCAGCGATCACCATAAGGACTGAACAGACTCAGAGCATTATGGTGAACAGTGTTTGCTGGATGTTTAATCTAAAGAGCGAGAGTTCCTATCAGCGGTACTGTAAGATCTTAGTACTTATCGGCGATAGTGAAACTCTGATACATATTGTTTACTTACAATTTTCACTAAGTATATAAGAGAGGGTCATTATCAAATCACTGAGGGTTTGGATCAACAGGAACAACCCGTATTCGTAGACTTATAATCCAGGTTGGAGAAATCACCCAAATTTCCCTTGTGCTGGTAATCCAGGACTCCAACCCAACGGGGCGAGTCATGTCCAGCAAAGACCACAAAACCCCCTGGATTTCACCAACATCACAGTGGGCATCCCCCACAGAACTTTCACCAAGGGCAGTTCTCACAACAGTTCCAACCACGACCAACTCACCCCGCTGAGACTCAACCATCAATCGAATCAATTCTCAAAGGTTTCATGAATCAGACTCAAGCAGCCATTAGGAACATAGAGACTCAAGTAGGACAACTAGCCGTCGAAGTTAAGAATAGACCGCAAGGGACGTTACCTAGTGACACCGAACATGCTAAGGTAATAGGAAAAGAACAAGTCAAGTCCATAACACTTACGAGTGGAAAGGATCTGAAAGATATCATTTTTGACTCTGATGATCCGCCTCAAATACCCACTATCCCTAAAACCACAGTGGCCACTCCTCAAGTCACTGTCAAACCCACAGTGAGGACCGACGTCCCTGAGCTTCCCACTTTTGGACCCATACCAATGACAGGCGGGTTTACACCTCCCTAAATCTATCGCAAGTGTACGGGTCGAATCAAATAATAGTACTTAGAAAGTACGAGTATCGAACCAAAGGAACTAGGTGTCAAGTACCACAATGACTGTATAGACTATTAATTAGACTAATGCAAATTGAGTTGGTTTGTTGATTATCGGAACACGAATTAAAACTTTAATTAATTCAGATAAGAAAGAGAGTTGGAGGGTTGGATTCCTCAGGTAAACAATCACTTAGCCAACAGATTTGAGATGATGGAAATAACTTTAGGAATGATAGGCATAATCACATCCCATTACTATACTCTATCAAGCTATAGCAATATCATTCAACACATTGTATCATCTTTCGATCTTAACAAAAGTAATTGAAACAATTAGTGATTAAAAGCCACAAAGGATGAATTACCATATTACTATCTCAAACTCATCCATCTATATTAAAACAATCATACCTACTATAAAGCTAAACGATTATCCAACCATGATTCAAACCAACCCCCTAACATGAACGGATTAGTTCATATTGGGGGTTTCAAAACTCAGAAATGACAAGATTAAAACGAAAGTAAACATGCTTGTTCTAAAAGAAATGAAAACTAAAGACTCCCTGAAAAGCTTAAGCCGGCGATGAACGTATTCGAATCTCCTTGTGATTCTCGTTACTTAATGTTTCTCGCCTTCTACTTACCTTCAAAAATCGCCTCTTAGCTCCCAAAATTAGTGTCTTCGAAAACTCACACTAGCCATGCTAAAAAGGTCGCCCACTCTTCACTATAAACAAAGTGATTGTTCAATCCACTAAGATCACAAATGATAAACTCGACATTTCACCCCAAACCAAAGCAATACATTGTCCCCAATGTAATTCATCATAGAAGGTAAAAACAACCACGAACTATGCAATTAGAGTACAGATAACAGTAATTATGCCACCCCAAACCTAATATCTAGATTATGTTCTTTTTCACGACACATAATTATGCAAAGTGAGTGTCAACATGAAAAAGAGAACCCCAAACCTTGGTGAAACCGAGGTTTTCAAAGGGGTGTTGTGTAAATACCTGTCAGAATGCGTGCGTAGATGGTGGTGCGGGCTGGGTCCTACCGAAGGTCGCGCAGGTCAAATATTTGCACCTTCCAGTGCCTTGCACGATTGGTCGCGCGACATGGCTAGCTCCATGGGTCGCACGAAATATTGCTCTTCCCTTTTGTCTTTTTTATGCTGCCTTGCGCTTTTTCACGTCGGAATTGCTATCAGGGTTATCAAAACTAAACACACACAAACAATTAAACACCAAGAACACACAAAGCAATAACGAAAGTAAACACACAAAATAATAATATTTCTCAAAAGACAATAAAATTTAACCTATGGTGGGTTGCCTCCCACCTAGCGCCTTAGTTCAAGTCGTGGCACGACTGTATGGCTCTCAACTTGGCTCGGTATCGCTTGCGGAGTTGAACCGCCCATACATACGATTGTTTCTAATTTTCCCCACATGCGTTTCCCCATTCCTACCAGTTTCTGATCCAATCTTCCCCACTCCTGGTTCACCTCTATCTTCTACTCTTTTGAGAACATGGAAAGTTACCTTCTCATTCCCAATTCTAAAAGTCATCACACCTTCTTCCATGTCTATCAAAGCCTTGCTTATGGCTAAGAATGGTCTTCCTAAAATCAATGGCATCTCAACATCTTCCTCCACATCTAAAACAACGAAATCCACTGGAAAATAAAATTCTCCAACCTTTACCAAAACGTCTTCCACGATTCCATAAGGATACTTCACCGATCTACCTGCAAGTTGAAGTGTCATGTTTGTTGGCCTCACTTCCCCCAAGTCAAGTTTCCTGAAAATGGATAAAGGCATTAAATTAATAATTGCACCAAGATCACATAGTGACTTACTGAAGTTAGTGTTTCCTATATGAACAGGGATAGTAAAACTCCATGGATCTTTAATCTTTGGGGGCAAGTTGTGTTGGATTCTAGCACTGCACTCCTC
This sequence comes from Saussurea involucrata, assembly GCA_033807775.1. Classification (NCBI taxonomy): domain Eukaryota; kingdom Viridiplantae; phylum Streptophyta; class Magnoliopsida; order Asterales; family Asteraceae; genus Saussurea; species Saussurea involucrata. The sequence goes on along the minus strand of CM066317.1, from coordinate 46,881,346 downwards.
AGTAAGTGCAATTGTGTCATGATATTCAATCCTCCTCTTCTTGGACACGATGTCTTTCATGAGCTTGAGATAAGTTGGCATTTGTGCCAATGCTTCTGCAAATGGAATATTGATGTGTAACTTCTTGAAAATGTCAAGAAATTTCTTGAGTTGTTCCTCTTCCTTATGTGCCTTCAACCGATACATAAACGGTAGTGGTGGCGTATATGGGTTGCTTGTCGGCATTGATGGAGTTCACTCTTGTTCCTTCCCCTTATCTGTATTCTTCGACATTTCAATCTCTATCTCCTCGTCTACCTCAACCTCTTCTACCTTGATGGGACCCATTTCAGTACCTTTAGCTTTAGTGTCATCAGTTAAAGGATCTCGGGGAGGGTCTATAATCAACTCCTTTCCACTTCTCAGATGAATAGCCTTGCACTCCTCTCTTGGTATTCGTTCAGTCTGACTAGGGAATTGAACTTGAGTCCGGGATTGTAGTGCTTCAGCTATTTGTCCGACTTGTCTTTCTAGCATTCTGATTGAGGCGGTATTTTGGTCCGTGGTTGACTTCACAGTGTTCACAGTACCTGCCAATCCTTACACTGCACCTTCCATCTTTGACATGAATTTCATCATCATGTCTTCCAATCCCGGCTTCTTTTCTGAAGTTTGCCCCTCATCATATTTCCTCTGATTGTAACCTGGGGGACGATAAACATTGTTAGACTGAAAAGAATTTGAAGGGTTAGAATGATTACCATACTGTTGCTGCTGTTGTTGTTGTTGCTACCCCATTGTTTCCTTGCCTGGGCCTTGTTGAGATTGACTCCAAGAAAATTTAGGATGTCGCTTCCATCCCTCGTTATAGGTGTTATAGAATGGGTCATTCCTCGGACGATTATTCCGGTTCTGAATGAATTGAACTTGTTCCGGCGATTGATAATCTTGAGGATTCGTGAATTGGTCTTGACCACCCATATCATTCTGGACATTCGGTTGAATAGTAGCTCCTCTCAATTGGTTAGTCAACGCATTCAATTGTGCCTTTATAGCCTTCAACTCTTCTGTTTCTTACACGCTTGCGACTTTTCTAACAGCGGATCTTGGAGTTGAATAGCTATGTTCTGCTAAATTCTCTATCAGCTCGACCGCTTCCTCATAGGATTTGTTCATTAGAGCTCCACCTGCAGCTGCTGTGAGGTAATTCTTAAATTGAGGGTGCAACCCCACATAGAATGTTTGGATAATCATCCACTCTTGTAACCCATGATGTGGACACTTCTTGAGCATCCCTTTGTACCTTTCCCATGCTTCGTACAAAGACTCTTGATCCCATTGCGAGAAATGTGTGATGTCGGATAACAGTTGAGCCGTTTGCCCCGGTGGAAAGAACTTGTTGAGAAAAGCCGTTACCATATCGTTCCAAGTTCGAATTGACCCAGGTGGTATATTCTCTTCCCAAGTAGTGGCTCGTTCCTTCAATGAGAACGGAAACAACCGTATCTTAATCGCATCCTGATCAGCCCCATTCACCTTGAAAGTGTTGCATATTTTCTCGAAGGTACGCAAGTGTGCATGGGGATCTTCGGTCGTTGCACCTCCGAACATGTTCGATTGCACCAATTGGATGGTACCAAGTTTAATTTCAAAATTGTTAGCAGCTATCGGAGGTGCATATGGTCCTCGTTGTGCAGCTCCCATGTTCGGGTTGGCGAATTCTCTCATTGGTACCCTTTGTGGTGGCGGTGGTGGATGATTGACATTGTGATTGACGTTATGATTGAGATTATGATTGATCCCATTGTTGACACCATTGTTGACATTGTTGTTGACGCCATGATTAACATTGTTGTTAACGTTGTTGTTAACATTGTTATTGTTGTCAACACCATGGTTGGCGTTATTGTTGACGTTGTGGTTGACGTTGTTGTTGAGACCATGATTGGCATTATTGTGGTTCCGATTGTTCGCATTATAGAGTGGTTGACCATTGTTCAATGGGGGACCATTGTTGATGGGCATCTCCTCTTCCCAATCATTTTCAACATGGATGTTGACGTCAGCCATTCTGTTTTGTGCTTGTCTTCTCAGGTCTCTGGCAGTCCGTTCTATCTCCGGGTCAATCGGTACTAATTCCCGAAATAGTCTCTTTCTTGGCATAAACCAAGAGGTAACCTGAAACGAAGAAGATAAAACCTCAAAACCCAAATATAAATGAACCTTCAAAGCAAATTAAAATTAAATAAAAACAGGGTGTCTAATGTAATAATTTCTACAGTTGGTAGTGATATTCACACAAAACAGGTTCCCCGGTAACGGCGCCAAAAACTTGATAGGCGGGTTTACACCCCCCTAAATCTACCGCAAGTGTACGGGTCGAATCAAGTAATAGTACTTAGAAAGTACGAGTATCGAACCAAAGGAACCAGGTGTCAAGTACCACATTGAATGTATAGGCTATTAATTAGACTAATGCAAATTGAGTTGGTTTGTTGATTATCGGAACACGAATTAAAACTTCAATTAATTCAGATAAGGAAGAGAGTTGGAGGGTTGGATTCCTCAGGTAAACAATCACTTAGCCAACAGATTTGATATGATGGAAATAACTTCAGGAATGATAGGCATAATCACATCCCATTACTATACTCTATCAAGCTATAGCAATATCATTCAACACATTGTATCATCTTTCGATCTTAACAAAAGTAATTGAAACAATTAGTGATTAAAAGCCACAAAGGATGAATTATCATATTACTATCTCAAACTCAACCAAGGCATGATGTTGGTTCCTGTTTTGCTTTAAACAATATTATCAGATCTATTAGTTCAAGTTAATGTTTGATGCGGAAGCGTATTTGAAGAACTAACAGATAAGTTTGATAGATTTAGACCAAAATATAAATAAACAATGAACAGGAAATAATATTTCAAAGTTTACTGAATATATATTAAGAACAGATTTAAGAACAATGAGTAAGAAAAGCTTCAAAATAGATATGACTCTTAAGGTGAATAAGTTTTTTGTGTTCTTATGATGATCGATTTATATGTGATTGATTGATGATATGATAAGGAAGAACTCAACATGAGTCTTCCTTATATACTACTCTAAAGGGGACCATAAAGCATTTGCTACTATTCAGACGGTACTGATGAATAGTAGAACGGATGTCGTGAACAGTTGAAAGGACGGCTTGAACAGTAAGACGTGTTGTATTGCATTTAATGCAGCAGACGTCTATTTTGTACTAAGCCCTACCGAGTCCAATCAGAGTTTGACACGTCGACGTTGGACAGGGCATGCTACCATGCAAGTTGATGAACGGGTCCTGTAACAGTAGCAAGATATTATAAATATCTTCATGTCTTTCAGTGAGGACCACAGAGGCTCTGTAATGAGTTACAGAGGTTCTGCGGTCTGGTCCTCTGTGGAGCAGTCTTCACCGGATTCCGAGTCTTTGGTCTTCTTTGCGCGTATGACAGAGCTTCTGTAGCGCACCTCTTTAACTTCTGTAGATTCTTGATCTTGATCCCTCGGTAAGTCCGTCAGAGCCTCTGTAAGAGGCTTTCTTCACTTAGCTTATTTTTCACTACTTCTAAATACTTCTATGATTAGGAAGATTGAAGCTAACAATCTCCCCCTAAGTAGTGAAAAATAAAAAAATTTAACTTCGAGTTTAGTTAGGCTAAGTTAGATAAGATAGAGGTTAAACAATACCTCGAAAGTTCTTTCATTTAGAAATATGCCAGAGGCATTTTACATTTGAGTACAATGAAAGATAAACTTTGACTTGGTTTGTAGAGATTTGAGGTTTGAGAATCAGATTTTGGTATCTTTGAAATCGTTGTAGCTTCTGTTGTCTCTTCCGACTCTTCTGATCTCTTTGTAGAAACTGATGCAGAGTTCTCTTAGGCGGATTGTGGCATCAATCTCTCTGATGAAAGTATCTGCAGCATCTCTATCCATTTTCTCTGTACCTCTGTATTTCACAAGGCTTGCTCTGAACTTGTTCAGAGTACTAGTTGCGTACTTTTGGCAATCCATGCATACAAACAGTTTAATTTCGCCTTGTGGGTTTTGAAATACTAACCCAAATCGTGGTTCTGTGATGATTGAGTTAGGTACGGCGTCCGGTGGGCAGCGATCCTCTGGTGGTCGTAAATCCAGATGCTTGAGACCAAGATCCTTTCCCAGCTGGAAATCTATCATGCTGTAGAGCAGAAGCTTTTCCCTCATCGCTTTTCTCAACACTTGATAGGCTCTGGTGTTTGGCTCTGTGTTGTAGTTGTCCTTTGTCCATTGCAGAAGGTCAGGTAGATCATAAGGATTGATATTTCTTAGGTCAGCATCAGCGAAGGTGGTCTCTGAATTGTTTTCTCTTCTGACTCTGTAAAGATTGTACCTGACCCTTGGATAGGTTCTTGTGAAGGTGTAAAGCCCGTATCCCGGTATGTCATTTCTTTTATTATTTTTTTTAAAAAAGTTTTATTTAACGTGGTTTTCGTTAACGGGGTTAGACGAATTGGACCTAATCGTTAAATATGTCAAAACTTGGGTTAGATTGCGAGAAAGAGTTAGTTGAGGGGCCAAAAGTGGCAAGGGGGCCAAAGTTATGCAAGGGATCGGCCAAAGGACCGAACCCCTCCCCTTCCCTCTTGTTTTTCACTTTTGCAATCCACCAAAAACCCTAGACACCCCTTCCCTCCCCTCTTTGTTGTCGTCGGCCGTAAGAGAAAGAGAAAAGAGAGCCGAGAGTGAGAGAGAGAATTCGCCGGAGAGAGAGAGTTCGCCGGAGAGAGAAAGACGCCAGAAAGAGAAGGGAGAGTCGTCACCGTTTCGGTCGGAAAAGTAGAAGAAGAAGGTCGCGTCAAGGTAAGTATTTCCGTTCGTTTTAATTAGTGTTTCTTCGTCGGAAATTGGTAAACCGCCACCACCACCGCCGCAGCCACGGCTGCCGGCTGTGGGGCTGCCGCTGCACGCCGCCGGGTGACGGCAGGGGAGGTGCGTGTATGTGCGGGTGTGTGGTTGTGTGCGGGTGTGAGGTTGCGGGTGAGTCGGGATGGACGGTGTTGAGAGGTTTCGCCGAGGGTGTTACCGTGACCACCGTCGCCGCCGCCAACCACCACCACCGCCGGAGGCGGCAGTGGGTAGTGCACGGTTGTTATCCAGCGTAGTATAGCCCTTTCCAGTAAGCTTGTAGGCTGTTCGGGTCTGTTTGGGTTAAGCTATGTCTTAATGGGTTTATAAACAATATTTGTCATTTCATGTGAAAACGTTTGTCTGCCACTGTTTTGCGACGGCCATAACCTTTCCGTCGTAACTCGGATTGAGGCGAATCCGGTGTCCACGGTTCACATTCTGTGCCGGGCACACTTTTCGTGTTTTAGCGGAAGTCCGGTTCGGCCTCTAGCTAGGCGTAATTTGGCTCTTTATACAGCAGGTCCGGATTTGTCAGTTCGCGTTCCGTTTTAAAAGTCACAGTTTCTGCTACTGTTTTGGGAAAGCCATAACTTTTTATAGGAACGTCTTATTGGGGTGAAACCAGTGCCAAAATCTCCCATTTTGAGTCTAGTAAGTTTCTTATGTTTTGCGGAAAAACCAGTTCGGATCATAGCTAGTGTCAAACTGCTGTTTTGTACTGAAAGGTACTGTTTTTCGCTGTGCAGCAGATTGGTTTTGTAAAATCCATAATAAATTGTAGAAAAATCGTTAGAGCGCGTGCAATATGTCCCTGGAACCCTAAGACATGGGACTTTGTGATTATGGAATAATATTTCTGGATTTATCAGTTTATAAGGGGTTAAACAGGTCCCGAACAGACCTGTGTTTTTAGAGTAAAAGCTGGAATGTGTATGTTATATTTTAGTAGTCGTGGTTTTGGGTTGGGGCGTCACTTTGACATTTGTTAACACGTAATTAGGTGGGAGAAGTTGAGTGAAGTTGGTCGGCTTGTGATTGCGGTTGCGGATACTCGCTTTGCTTTAAGGTGAGTTCTCTCACTGTGTAGTTAGGGGTTGTATGCATGTCATAGTAGTTTGTATGTACTACTGTCTTTGTGGTGTGAACTAGTTGTTTGTGGTGTGTAATATTTGATTGGTTTAAATGCTTAGTATAAGTGTGTTACATTACAACTCGGTGGGACCGAGGGCTCGGTGGGACCGAGGAAGTGAAAAGAAACGTTGTGGGAACTCGGTGTGACGAGTGTGTTACATTACAACTCGGTGGGACCGAGGGCTCGGTGGGACCGAGGAAGTGAAAAGAAACGTTGTGGGAACTCGGTGTGACGAGTGTGTTACATTACAACTCGGTGGGACCGAGGGCTCGGTGGGACCGAGGTGTTGGATACATAATTACTTGTAGATGTTTACTCGTTTTATGTAACTGTGGAGTTGTTGCTTATGTGCGGATAGGGGTGATGTGTATATAATTCCTATCTGCGCATGTGGTGGAATTCACTAAGCTTCGTGCTTACCCCTTCCCAATATCTTATGATTTCAGGTGCGAGTAGCTGTCAGGCATGACGGTACACACGGGCGCAAGGCGAAGGCTGTTTAAGTTTAACTTTTTAAATGGGGATTTAATTATATAACTTTTCCGCTGCTTAAATTTCATTTGACGGTTTTAATTAACGACGTTTATTTTTATTGTAATGGGATTTGTTAACTTATGGTTTGATTGTAACGAAATGCATTATTTATAAAATTTTAAATTCCTTGTAATTTTTGGGACGTTACAACTTGGTATCAGAGCACAGCTTGAGTGAATCAAACACATCTCGGTGTGTTTGGTCTCAAGTTGCGGCTAGGAAGTTTTAAACTCTTTTACTAAAATCTTTGAGAGTAAAGGAAAAAAGGAAAGCCCGTTTGGGAAACGATGATCGAGGGCGCAGTGTGTACAGTCAGCCGACGCTATGTGGGAAGGTACAGTACTTAGTGTATTTATTGCTTTCTAGGCATAGGGTATGCATGCTAGATTGCATATGTTGATTACACTGTACTTATGGTAGGTTGTTAAGTGAAGGCCCTATAGGTTGTATGCAGTAAGAATCATATAGCCTTAGAATATTTGATTTAGTTCTATTGCGCAGCTCTTGTTTGAGTCCAACCGTTCTAGGATAGAATCTTGTATTCGAATGTCTATTTGATTCACGCTGCATGCGACTGGGTATTCGCGAGGCAACTCGTTATGGCTAACAGGGATTCCGTTGTAGCAAGGGTAGTGGGATGAGATGAAATTCCTAGTGAGCTGGGAATAGCGTTTACATATGAGTACGTATGCAAAATTGCTTTCTAGAACATAAGAGTATGTATGCTAGATTGCTTGGTGCTTAATACACTGTATTGTATGGTTGTTACTTGCTATTAGGGACTTATGCTAACTTTGATAGGTTGTTAAGCGAATGCAGTATAGGTTGTATGCGGTAGGAACCGAATAGCCTTAGAATGTTGGATTTAGTTCTATTGCGCAGCTCTTGTTTGAGTCCAACCGTTGTAGGATAGAATCTTATATTCGAATGTCTATCTGGTTTACACTGTATACGACTGTGCGTTTACGAGGCGACTCGTCAAGGTTAGTGGGGGTTCCGCCCTAGCAAGGGTAGTGGGGTATTATGATTATTCCTAGGGAGCTAGGAAGAGCGTGTACATATGTCGGTGCGGGCATATGTGTGTAGTTATCGGCGAGAAACTACTTGGACCCATCGGATGGAACTCGGAACGAGTGATGATAGGTGTGGACGGTAGTAGTAGAGCTCCTACTATTGGAAACACAGGATCAATGCTCGAGTCGGGGAAAGTCATGAGGAATCCAAGGAGTGAGCGTGAGCGTTGTTAGTGTGAGTTATTATGTGCTAATAACTCGTTGTAATATCTACCCTGAATAGCCATCATAAGGAGGAACAACAATAGTGAACCTACTAGTGCAGATGGGTACTTGTTTTGCTTGAGGTGATGATCGTTGGGGTAGTGACGAAGGTTATAAATTAGTAGTCGTTGGAATAAAAGGACGATTCTAGTATTAATCACTTGTAGTGAGCGTTTGGGCCGTAGTATAGGACGGCCAGGATGTCCACTTGTGGATGGGGTTGCTGATGTAATAGGTGTTTTAAGTAGACCGTTTCGGGTCAAGATTGATGATTGTGCTAGAATCATAGGCTTAAAGAGCCGACTTTGATTTGAGGAAAAATCGTAGGGATTATTTGACGTAATTTCCCAACTTGCCTAAAAGGTTCGAATGTCCGGATGGCGTTAGTGGACCGGAGAGATTTGGAGGAGTAGGATTCGAGGCGTAGAATGCCGACTAAGTCATGCACAAAGTTTGATTTTTTTTTTGAAATAGATTGCATTAACAAATTCTTGTGTTTCAAATCATTTTATGGATGGTGTTTTGGAATTTTGGGAAATGTTCAGCACACACACAAGATTTGAAATATGGTTTTGAAAGTGTATGAAATCGTTTTATCACGGGAGTGCAAACTTTGTTAGAATTTGTCTCATTTCGTTATTTTTCCAACGGTTCTTTCGGGTAAGATGATATCCGTGTTTTGTGGTGTTTAAAATGTCGGGCAAGTGACTACGGCTTGAGACTTTAACATTGGAACTCCTCCATATATGTTAGAGTTGAGACGAAAAGTTACATTCCACGATGTCTGTATAAAGCTATTTGAGTGATTTAGTTAAAATAAGTTTTGTTTTACGGCATGTTGAGTCGTGTGAGTTTAATTTCACGAGGTGCATATCTTATTTGTTTATGTGACCATTTGAGGAAATATGGGAAATCAATTTAAAGAACCCCACCTTTTGAGATTTTATGAGATTTTAGTCGATATTTTCAAATGATGGAAACGGATTGGTTTTTATCTTTAAGTTTGAAACTTACACGAGACAGTTGTGTTTTAACAAAAAATATATTTGTAAGCCGTTTCATCGTTTTGTATGACTAGCCGACGCGCGAAAAATTTGTTGGTAAACCCTGTGCCACGACATTTTATGTTTAAAAAGAGAAATGTTGGGGTCAAACGTCGTGGGACTGATTTTGAAATTATGTGCACACTTTTGTCGCACCCGGTGTAAGGTCGAGCGGTTACTTTAAATACATGTCATGAGTCAATTCATACTAGAACCGTGACGGTTCATTTTCAAAGAAATTATTTATTTCGCTTACGTTTTGTGAGTAAACTAAGCTGCAATGATTTTCATATGTGGGACGAGCGTGTCCATTTTTGCGTAACTACCGACCTGGTAATAGTAGTTTTATTGCTTACGGTCTTTTTAAAATGAAAAATCTTGACGTTGAAAACATTTTGTAAATGATTTTGTAAACCATTTGGGAAATGCGCTTTTAAGTGTTATGTGTCATTTTGAGAATTTTAAGGGTGTGAGTCCTTTTGGAAAACTCTTTTGTTTAACCCGTGTTGAGTTTGGGACTAATGTTGATTTTAGAGTATTGCTTGCTTAAAATTTATTTAAACGCGTTTTTTGACCGACTTATGGGTCTAACAAGCGTGGAGCATTTTGCTCGGTTTTGACTTTGAGATAGTCATGGGTCAATTGCACGGTTTTTAATGGCTCGATGTGAAGTTTTGTTGATGGGTTGTATTGATGCACAGTTTTGCACTTATTGCACGTTGCGTATTTACATGTTGGGTAAGTGAGTCATTCTGGGATAGGCATGTTGTTGGTAGACTGTTTTGCATTGGATCCTTGGTCATGTCAGTCAGTCGTTGGTAATGGTCGGTTAAGTATTTCGGGGTGGGACCCCGGTATTCATGTGTTATGACCTTGACTTTCCAGTAGGCACTAAGAGGATACAGTCTTGGGCACTTACCTGAGACGTAGTCCCGATATGCCGGGCCTGGAGACGTACCTGGGAGGTAGACATTAAGGTGTATCTTGTTACGGGGTAACTAGGTTTCCTAGGGCGGGTGAGGAGGATAAGTAGACGGTGGAAGATTGGTTGTTCCACATGTGTTGTTAGTGTAGACCGAATCGTGTCGGTTAAGGGAATGATGCCCTTTGTAATTAAGAGAATAAATGCGCAGTAACCTTTTTGAAGTAAGTAGTATGCTTAGGTGTCGACTTTTGGGCTTGAGGCCAAACACCTTTAGTGTAATCGGAGATTTGTAGTCGATTTTAAAATAAGTATGGTGATGGTAGTAGTAACCCTGAGATGCTTAATTGTGATGAATGGTTATGGTGCAATGACCTTCGTGGGTGATTATAAGTTTACTGGTTTGATGATGCGTGTAAGGTAAGTTTTGGGAGCCTTTTTGAACTCGTGGAAGTTAATCGACAGTTATTGGTAAGTATGATCGAATTTGAGTATCCTGTAGGGTATATTGGTGAGCACCTTTAGAATGGTTAGAGCTCGAAATTTGAGTCGGGATGTATGGATTATCTATGGTTAGGAGACAACCGAAGTCGGTTGATTAGGAATGAATCCAGTTGTTGGAGTGTTCTTCCGATCATATTTTCAGTGTCCTTGAAGGAGTACGTTAGTTAGAAAAGTATTCGACAAGTTTTAGAAGGGATTTCAAGTGGACTTAGGAACCTGAGGTTGAGATGAGGGAGATCTATCCGGAGCTATTCGTAGGCAGAGACTTCGAGGACGAAGTCTAATCCAAGTGGGGGAGAGTTGTAAAGCCCGTATCCCGGTATGTCATTTCTTTTATTAATTTTGTTTTAAAAGTTTTATTTAACGTGGTTTTTGTTAACGGGGTTAGACGAATTGGACCTAATCGTTAAATATGTCAAAACTTGGGTTAGATTGCGAGAAAGAGTTAGTTGAGGGGCCAAAAGTGGCAAGGGGGCCAAAGTTATGCAAGGGATCGGCCAAAGGACCGACCCCCTCCCCTTCCCTCTTGTTTTTCACTTTTGCAATCCATCAAAAACCCTAGACACCCCTTCCATCCCCTCTTTGTTGTCGTCGGCCGTAAGAGAAAGAGAAAAGAGAGACGAGAGTGAGAGAGAGAATTCGCCGGAGAGAGAGAGTTCGCCGGAGAGAGAAAGACGCCAGAAAGAGGAGGGAGAGTCGTCACCGTTTTGGTCGGAAAAGTAGAAGAAGAAGGTCGCGTCAAGGTAAGTATTTCCGTTCGTTTTAATTAGTGTTTCTTCGTCGGAAATTGGTAAACCGCCACCACCACCGCCGCAGCCACGGCTGCCGGCTGTGGGGCTGCCGCTGCACGCCGCCGGGTGACGGCAGGGGAGGTGCGTGTATGTGCGGGTGTGTGGTTGTGTGCGGGTGTGAGGTTGCGGGTGAGTCGGGATGGACGGTGTTGAGAGGTTTCGCCGAGGGTGTTACCGTGACCACCGTCGCCGCCGCCAACCACCACCACCGCCGGAGGCGGCAGTGGGTAGTGCACGGTTGTTATCCAGCGTAGTATAGCCCTTTCCAGTAAGCTTGTAGGCTGTTCGGGTCTGTTTGGGTTAAGCTATGTCTTAATGGGTTTATAAACAATATTTGTCATTTAATGTGAAAACGTTTGTCTGCCACTGTTTTGCGACGGCCATAACTTTTCCGTCGTAACTCGGATTGAGGCGAATCCGGTGTCCACGGTTCACATTCTGTGCCGGGCACACTTTTCCTGTTTTAGCGGAAGTCCGGTTCGGCCTCTAGCTAGGCGTAATTTGGCTGTTTATACAGCAGGTCCGGATTTGTCAGTTCGCGTTCCGTTTTAAAAGTCACAGTTTCTGCCACTGTTTTGGGAAAGCCATAACTTTTTATAGGAACGTCGTATTGGGGTGAAACCAGTGCCAAAATCTCCCATTTTGAGTCTAGTAAGTTTCTTATGTTTTGCGGAAAAACCAGTTCGGACCATAGCTAGTGTCAAACTGCTGTTTTGTACTGAAAGGTACTGTTTTTCGCTGTGCAGCAGATTGGTTTTGTAAAATCCATAATAAATTGTAGAAAAATCGTTAGAGCGCGTGCGATATGTCCCTGGAACCCTAAGACATGGGACTTTGTGATTATGGAATAATATTTCTGGATTTATCAGTTTATAAGGGGTTAAACAGGTCCCGAACAGACCTGTGTTTTTAGAGTAAAAGCTGGAATGTGTATGTTATATTTTAGTAGTCGTGGTTTTGGGTTGGGGCGTCACTTTGACATTTGTTAACACGTAATTAGGTGGGAGAAGGTGAGTGAAGTTGGCCGGCTTGTGATTGCGGTTGCGGATACTCGCGTTGCTTTAAGGTGAGTTCTCTCACTGTGTAGTTAGGGGTTGTATGCATGTCATAGTAGTTTGTATGTACTACTGTCTTTGTGGTGTGAACTAGTTGTTTGTGGTGTGTAATATTTGATTGGTTTAAATGCTTAGTATAAGTGTGTTACATTACAACTCGGTGGGACCGAGGGCTCGGTGGGACCGAGGAAGTGAAAAGAAACGTTGTGGGAACTCGGTGTGACGAGTGTGTTACATTACAACTCGGTGAACCGAGGGCTCGGTGGGACCGAGGAAGTGAAAAGAAACGTTGTGGGAACTCGGTGTGACGAGTGTGTTACATTACAACTCGGTGGGACCGAGGGCTCGGTGGGACCGAGGTGTTGGATACATAATTACTTGTAGATGTTTACTCGTTTTATGTAACTGTGGAGTTGTTGCTTATGTGCGGATAGGGGTGATGTGTATATAATTCCTATCTGCGCATGTGGTGGAATTCACTAAGCTTCGTGCTTACCCCTTCCCAATATCTTATGATTTCAGGTGCGAGTAGCTGTCAGGCATGACGGTACACACGGGCGCAAGGCGAAGGCTGTTTAAGTTTAACTTTTTAAATGGGGATTTAATTATATAACTTTTCCGCTGCTTAAATTTCATTTGACGGTTTTAATTAACGACGTTTATTTTTATTGTAATGGGATTTGTTAACTTATGGTTTGATTGTAACGAAATGCATTATTTATAAAATTTTAAATTCCTTGTAATTTTTGGGACGTTACATAAGGAGAATCTGCAGAAGATTACCTTTTTGATCTTGTGGATTGAGAAGACATCTGCTTTGGTTCTTGGCTTTGTCCTTGTGAAGATGTTCTCAAATTCTTCTCTGATCCTTGGATCTGTCACATGATCTGTAGGATGATTGGTCTGAAAGGTTTGTTTATAGAGGTATTTGTATACCACTTCTTCCATCTCTTCATGTGTTGGACCAGGTTGTGTTACTTGTCTTCTGAGACTCTCCATTTCTTGAACAACTTCTGCTGCTCTCCCAGTTAGAGGAATGTCTGACAGAGGCTTCAATCCATATGCCCAGTCAACTTTTTCAGGCTTTGGAGTTTGAAAGGCATCAAACGCACTCTTCATTAGTTTCTCTGTAGGCTTTGGTAATGATTTCTTCTTCTTAGGCTCTTCTGTCAGTATTCCTTTGCCCTTGTCTTTTCCTTTTGGCGGGGCAGAGGTTGTTGCTTCTGTAGATTTGGTTTGATGGGGGTTGCCTCTGTAGGTTTTGACATTTGTGATTTAGAGGACTTTTGTGGCGATGGTTCTGTTGGCTTTCTTTGCTCTATAACCTCTGTAGGAGGTTCTTTGGTGACTTCTTCTGTAAGCTCGGTTTCTGTGGATTTAGGTATGTCGAATCTTCTTGACATTTTGAACGCTAGTGTGAACCTGTGCCTTTCTTCTTCTCTCTGTGACATTCGATCAGTCATTGTATTGTGCATCTTTTTCAGAATGTCAGAAGCAGAGGTCGCAGAGGTCGTTGCTCTTATTGGTTTGGTGGCAATCGACTTTCTTCTTGGTATGGTTGGGGGTTTTTCTGTTGAAGGACTTTCTTCCAAAATGATTACCACAGGGGTGGTTGTTGCCTCTGTGGGTTGCTGATCAGCTTTTGGAATATCTGTTTCTTCAGGACTTGATTCCAGAGAGATGGGTGTTGTCTCTGTGGTCTGTTGAGTTTGTTGTTGATCTTGGGTTTGTTCTGGAGGGGCTTGACTGATTGGTTCTGCTGCGATTGGTGGAGTTTGTATTCCTCTGCTCGTAGCTTCCTCCCTTGTTTTCTCCCCCTCAGGATTATCTGATGGACCAGGATGGTCATCATTAGAATCGTCCTGACTCTTATCAGAACTACCCTCTGCTCTGCAAGAAGCTCTGGTTTTCTTCGGTAATTCTGCTCCTGCGGCCATCAACTTCGCACATACATCATCACAGAGGCCAAGTAGAGTCGCAAGCTCTGCCTCTGTTTTAAAACGCATTCTGCCAACACTGCTTCTGAAATCCTTGACAAAGTTGGCATTTGCTGTTGTGAAGGAGACAATGACCTCTGTGACTTGGTTTATGACGTTCTGTCCTAGCTCTGTTAGTTGTGCTCTGGTCATGTAGTCTTTTGGTTGCATCATTGTCGTGTTGCGTATTGCCTCTGCTTGTACTTGTGTTAAGGCATTCTGTAGTTTTGCAGGTGTAATGCCCTCTGCTCTGTTGGATTGCGTATTCATTTGTTCAAGGAAGTTTTTGACAGAGTCCTTGAACGCAGAAGTTGCAGTTGTTCCGAATTCTTGAGCGGCAGAAGTAGCTGTAGCTTTGGCAGTAGTTTCGGCAGAAGACTTCATCGCTGAGATTGCATATTTCACCTCTGTGGACAGATTGTCCATTTTGGTGTTTAGTTTCAGGATAGCCGTTGATGTTGTCTCTGCAAAAGATTTGAAAGAGCTTTGCAACTCTTTCATTGTTTGGTTCACAGAGGTGACAAGAGTTTGGAACTCATCCCTTGATACTTGTGTTCCTTGTGTAACCTCTGGAGGAACACATTCGTCTCCAGAGTGAGTCCCTGTTCCTGGGACACCTTCATTCACCCTTGTTTGTACGATGGGGGTGGAAGGATTTCCTTCTGATCCTCGAGAAGAAACCTGAGTTTCGATCTCTACAGAAGTTCTGTGAAGAACAGTGTCCAAATCCACTCCAGAGGTGGGTATTGGAATGTCCTTCTGTTGACTAGGAGACTTGTCTAGAGTCTCTTCGTCTCGGTGCTCACTACTTCTCTCTGAAAGAAGATTTGGCCCTAATGTGTGCGTGGCAGAGGAAACGAATTCCTCTGTAGGGTGTTCTAGTGTGATCTGGGGCGATTGATCACGAACAATAGGTGAGTCTCTTTGAGGAGACTCCCTAGGAATGGATTCCCCGGTTTTTGTGGACGCAGAAGTCGAAAGAGTGACTTCTGGCTGGATGGGTTGGGTTTGGATCGAGCTGTGCTGCTCTTTTTCAATAACTCCTTCTGCAGCTAGACCTGCGGAGTTAGATATGTGGGTTGCACTAGGAGTTGGTTGTGGTTGTGTGCCTCTATTAATCCAGGCATCTTTTCTTGTTTCTTCCTCTGTTAAGCATCCAAGCACTACATCACCGTCTATCATTTCAGTCTCTGTAGCTATGCTATGGCTTGGTGCTACTTCCCTTGCTTCTGTTGAAGTTTCTTGCTCTGTGCGTAAGAAGTCGTACATTTGATGAGAGCCGTATAATCTCATGACATTTGGATGATAAAGACCTTTTCGTATCCAGACTGCTTCTTCTTCATCTGAATCTACCTCTGAGACCTCTATCCTTGTCTCAGAAGCCTCTGTTACTTCACCTCTATTCCACTCTTGTGCGTTCTTTTGATTTTGTTCTTTAATAGTTTCCTCTGACATGTCTATTTCCTCTATTTCTTCTTCTGCATCTCGGCTTGGACTCTTTCTGTGGACGTCCAATCCCTGTCGAATGAAGGGGTTCTGTAGGATAATAGGTGTCTCACCTGGTTGATTTCTGGGTGTTGTGTCATCTTCTTGCAGATGAGTGTCAATGCCAGAAATTGAGAAATACTGTTCTTCTGGGGAGTGGTGGTCGAGAGGTTGTGCCGTCCACCCTGCTGTATTTAGGGTGTTGGCAATGTCAGGGTTCTGTAGGAAGTCGTTCAGAACTCCTTGGTGAGCAAATCTATCTGGAGATTGATAGGGTGATTGATATTCCTCTGTAGCCATTTCTTCTTCTGTATCTTCTTCTAAAAGTCTTTCTTCTGCGATTTCTTCTTCCTCTGCAATGGTGACCAATTTTTGAAGTGATTTACCATGCTTCTTTTTGGTTCTCCTCCTCTTGGGTTTTGGTGCCGCTTCCTCTGTGATTTTCGATTTTCTTTTCTTCTTCTGTTTTGGAGAAGAGGGAGGAGCAGAGGAGCCAATTTCTGTGGCATGGGGAGGTGAGGGTTGATTTTCTGCAGCGCTTGTGGAGGTTCCTTCTGCAGTTTTTCTCTTCTTTGCTTTTGGAGTAGATGCAGAGGTTTTTGAAGAGGACTTCTTTCCCATGAGTTCTGCACGTTTGGCTAAGAAGCTTAGTTGTATAGCCATGTGTTTTTCCAATTTCTGATTTTTTCTTCTTGAGAGGAAAGAGGTTCTGCAACTGTTGTTCCTAGGGGGACACCTAAACGCGGGGGTGTCATAGGACTCGGTTTAGGAGTTCTATGATCGCGTATATACTCTTTCTTAAGGGTTTTATTCGAGGCATACTTGAGAAGCTTCTTTGAAAGAGGTCTGCAGTGTGAGTAACCATCTATATGATCAGTGGGGACATTTTTGCTCATTGGGAACTGTTTGGGAATTGGCCCTTCCATTGGCCATTTCTGTATCAACAACAGAGGTTCGAACAATACTCCCAATATCCTTTGGAATTGCAGAGGTGGTAGAAAGTTGGGATCGTTTTCTTTGACCCTTCTGGTGTTGTTCTTTCTGTCGATGGTGTTGATGATTTCTTGCATCATTATGGTCGAGTAATCCAGTGGGAGATCATAGTAAACACCATACATGATGGTCAAGATCTGATGCGAGGTCTGGTCAATGCTGTCTATCTTCCCTGTCAGGCATCTGTTAAGAATAGAGAACAAGGTGTTCCACAGAGGTGGTAATCTGCCTCTGCGGAAGTCATTTCTCTTCCGTAGTTGTGTGTTGTACCCAAGCATTTCTACGAAGCGACAGAGCTCGTCGTCTGTTGGTTGCTCTGCATATTTCTTTAAACCAAGAAGACCCCTCGTGGGTAGGTTGAACTCAAGTGAGAACATTGTTCTGTTGAACTTGATTTCTAGATGTTCAGATTTGTCAGGTCTTGAAATGTACCCTTTGATAATAGAGTCGTCTTTATCAAATCGGCAGCTTTGCCAAAACTGGTTCAGATATCTGACTGGTATTTTCTTTGGAGTTCTTGAGAGTAGAGGGAAGAGGATGTGATTTTCCATTATGTTCAGAAGAATGGCGTGGGCTTCGCCGAAAGTAGTGGGTGAGGGGACCAAATAGCAGTTGTTGGATTTGATTGGTAGTACTTTTTCGAAGTGATCCTTAGCTATGAAGTTTTGCAGATGTGTTACGGAGCAAAGTCTGCTGAGTCGCCGGAATCTTCTAGTTCGATGTTCTGGGCAGGGTTGGGGTTTTCTGAATGTTCAGAATGAGCCGGTGAATGTTCTGGTGAGGTCGCAGGAGAGTGTGCAGGGGAGATAGCTTGAGAAGATGAAGCCATTTGATACTGAGAATAAGAAACTTGCAGGTTTTTGCAAGGTTTCGCCGGAGAAGAATGAGAGTTTGTAAAAGGTTTATGAGAGGGTGAGCCTGGTTTTTATAGGAGGGTAAAACGGTAGAGTTCTAAAGAGTAAAATATATGGCAATGGATTAAAATTTGGAATCCGTACTCGAGTTTGAATCGGCGGGTTCAACTTTCCACCGAAAACGTTCCATATACGCCCAATGAAAATGGGACACGTAGGCCTTGTCAGAGGATGACAGGACATCGTGCGCGGCCCATTAATGCTAGGCGCGTGGGGTTGTTCTTAGCCACATGAGTTTCACTCTCAGTTAAAAGTAACCGTTATTACTCCAGAACTTCTGTACTTTACAGAAGCTCTGTGATCTTGAAAATCTTTGTTGTTTATCCCTTTCATATATCTCATTGTTATCATGACTTCTGTGGGGTTCTTCTTTAACCAAAACATTTGTAAAGGTATTGGAGAGGATAAAATCGGATTTTTGTCAAGAAATTTGCTTCGTAGAGGTTTTGTGGCTTTGTTGGAACTTGCAGAAGTTCTGTGAGGGCCAGCAGAAGGTCTATGAGGGAAAAAATCTCATAACAAAAAATTTTATTAAAATTTTTGATCATCCAATTTTTGATTTGGTTTAAGAGATGTTTTTTGGACATATTTGAAAGTTTGTGTCCGAGAAAACTGTTAAAAAAACGGTTTGTTCGAGAAGGTCATGGTTTGTGTTTTCGGTTTCCGAGATAACATTCCAAAAGATCGATAGAGGGTTAATTTGCGAGCACAGAGCATATTTCTTGCAGAACCTCTGTTGAGCTCAGTAGAAGCTCTATGACCTTAAATTTCTCCTAATTCGAATTTTGTGTAACTTTTTGAGCTTTTGATTTTTGAAATGTTATTCACAGTATATTTAGGACATATTTGACAATTCTTGTCCTTGAGAACTGTTTACCAAAAACCTTTTGTGCGAGAGACATACCTTTTGGTTCTTCTGTTCTCGGCAGTTTGTTTGACTTCTGTCGATGGAGAATTATCGACATTCTTCTTTGGCTTCCCTTTGAAAGATTTACCTCTGTAGATCATTTCAGGGTTCCCTTCTGCTCCCCCTTGATCTAATCACCTTTGTAGATCAAGTAATTTCCTTTTGCTCCCCTTGACCTATGCTTGGATCAAAGAATGATAAGTTTTGCATAGAACATAGGTCATGTTTTCCAGAGGTTCTGTAGGGGTCGTCAGAGGTTCTGAGTTGACTTACAGAAGCTCTGTGATTTTAAGAACTATTTAAGATTGAGAACTTACAAACAGAAATAAATTAACTTTAAGCAAAAATAAAGGAAATTTGTACATATTTACAAAAGATAAAGCTATACTTACAGAGGATTGTCACACCATGTTTATCATTCCTAACTTACCCACCAAGAAGTTGAACCTTTTCTCGTCTAGTGCTTTGGTGAATAAGTCAGCGAGTTGATATTCTGTTGGCACGAAATGCATTTCAATTGTACCGTATTCAACATGATGTTTCAAGAAATGGTACCTTATATCGATATGCTTGGTTTTCGAGTGTTGCACATGATTGGCAGAGATAGCAATGGCACTTTTGGAATCACAGAAGATGGGTATTTTGAATAGGATGTGGCCGTAGTCTTTTAGTTGAGTCTTCATCCATAGAACCTGAGAACAACAGCTAGCAACAGCAACGTATTCAGCTTCTGCAGTGGATGTGGAGACACAATTCTGCTTCTTGGAGGTCCAACTGACTAGTTTACCACCTAGGAATTGGCAACTCCCAGAGGTACTCTTTCTGTCGAGCATGCATCCTCCATAGTCTGAATCTGTATAAGCTTTAAGACTAAAACCAGAGTTCTGTGGATACCAGAGGCCGAGATTTTTGGTCCCCTTTAGGTATCTAAAGATTCTCTTCACCGCATCATAATGTGATTTCTTAGGATTAGCTTGATAACGTGCACAAAGACATGTGGCATGCATGATGTCAGGTCTGCTAGCTGTTAAGTATAACAGAGATCCAATCATGCCTCTGTAGAGAGTGCATTCTACAGAGATACCATTTGGATCTAAGAATAACTTATTTCCAATGGCCATTGGAGTTTTCATTGCAGAGGTATCAGAGAGGCTATATTTGAAAAGAATGTCAGAGACATATTTGGCTTGATTTATAAAAATTCCCTCTGAAGTTTGTTTGACTTGAAGTCCGAGGAAGAATGTTAATTCTCCCATCATACTCATTTCAAACTCACTATGCATGAGTTTTTCAAAACATTTACACTCTTCTGAATTAGTAGACCCAAAAATTATGTCATCCACATAGATTTGTACAAGCATTATCTCACCCTTTTTATGTTTATAGAATAAGGTAGTATCTGTTGTACCTCTGTTGTAGCCATTGACTAGAAGGAAGGTAGAAAGTCGTTCGTACCATGCTCTTGGAGCCTGTTTCAGTCCGTATAGAGCCTTTTCAAGGTAGTATACATACCTTGGAAACTCTGAGCTTTCAAACCCTGGTGGCTGATTTACGTAAACCTCTTCTTGGATTTCACCGTTTAGAAAAGCTGATTGTACGTCCATCTGATAGACTTTAAAACCTCTGTGGGCTGCGAAGGCTAAGAATATTCTTATTGCTTCGAGTCGTGCGACAGGGGCAAAAGTCTCATCGTAGTCTATGCCTTCTTCTTGTCTATATCCCTTTGCTACTAATCTTGCTTTGTTTCTGATGACCACTCCATCTTCATCCTTCTTGTTTCTGTAGACCCATTTAGTCCCAATGGCCTGTTTCCCTCGTGGCAGAGGTACTAAAGTCCATACATTGTTACGCTCAAACTGCAGAAGTTCTTCTTGCATGGCGTCTACCCAATTTGGGTCATCTAGGGCTTCAGAAATCTTCTTTGGTTCTATCACACTGATAAAGTTAGTAAAAAAACAAAAATTAGCAGTGGCAGACCTGGTTTTTACTGAATCAGAAGGTTCTCCGATTATTTGGCTTGGAGGATGGCTTTTTGTCCACTGAGTTGTGCGTGGAAGATGATCATCAATGTCCTCGAACCTTTCGTCAGCGGCTTCTTGTGTTTCTTCTTGTGTAGCCTCTATCGTTCTTCGTGCCTTGGTAGTTGATTCTACCGTTTGTGGAAATATTGGTATGAGTGGTGGTGGGGTTTGTTCCTCTGAGGACGTATAGTCTTGGTCCTCGATTTCCTCTGTAATTGGTTCTTCTGTGGATTGTGGAGTTTGTTTTTCAGCAACTTCTGTGGTCGTTTTTCTTGATGTTTCATCTTCTGCATGTTCTTCTTCGGCAATTGCATCTGTAGTATTTATAGAAGAAGATGAAGCATTATTTGGACCTGTTAGAGTCATACCTGTAGGATTTTGTCCGACAGAAGATGGTTCTTCAGAAATTCTGATGGTTCCAACAGAAGGATCAATGTCATTGTTGAACATCTCTAAAAATAGAAGATCCAAATGTTCTTTTGTTTTTGAGATTTCAGAGGATTTCCCTTTAATTCCGAGTTCTGAACTGATTTGTTCAGAAGTCATTTGGAATGAATCATCAAAAGAAACATTGATGCTTTCTACAATCTTGCGAGACTTTGTGAGGAATGTTCTGTAGGCTTTGGAAGTGGTAGAGTATCCAATGAATTTGCCTTTATCAGCTTTTACTTCAAACTTTCCTCTTGAATCTCTGTCGATTAAAACAAAGCATTTGCATCCGAATACATGGAAAAACTTGATGTTTGGCCGCCTTTTGTGAAGCAATTCGTAAGGCGTCTTGAGATGTCTTTTCACAATGGTTGATCGATTCTGTGTATAACACGCAGTAGAAATTGCATCTGCCCAAAAGTTCATTGATAATCCGCATGCAGATAGCATAGTTCTTGCGGCCTCCACAAGTGTTCGATTCTTTCTTTCGACTACACCGTTCTGTTGTGGAGTTCGAGCGGCAGAGAAGTTCTGTGATATTCCTTCTGTAGAAAGATAGGCTTCAATGACACAGTTTTTAAATTCTGTACCATTGTCACTTCTTAACATCTGTATTCTGCAGTCATAAATAACTTGAATTCTTTTCATTATATTTATCAGTATAATTGGAACATTTGATTTCTTTCTAATAAATTCAACCCAAGTGAAACGTGAATACTCATCAATTAGGACAAGTATGTATTTCTTGCCACCTAGGCTCTGTATAGCGATGGGACCGCAGAGGTCGACATGAAGCATGTATAGAGGCCTAGTGCAAGACACGTCTGTTTTGCCTTTGTGGGAAGCCCTTCTGTGTTTTCCCATTTCACAGGCCGAACACAAGTGATCCTTATTGAATTTAACATTTGGCAAACCTTTAACTAGATCGAGTTTTACTAGTTTATCCAGGGTGTGAAAGTTTAAGTGACAGAACCTGTTGTGCCATAACCACGCTTCTTCACTTTTGCATGCTACTAGGCAAACTTTGTCCTTGGATTTTGAAGTAAAATTCATTAGGTATAGATCACCTCTTCTTTCAGCTCGCAGAAGTTCCATTCTTGTGTTTTCACATTGTAGAGAGCAGAAAGTTCTTTTGAATAACACATCGAATCCTGTATCACAGAGTTGACTTACACTTAGTAGGTTGTGTTTGAGGCCATTCACATATGCAACTTTGTATACAGAGACATTTTCTTTCTGTATGACTCCATAGCCTTTGATGTGTCCCTTCATGTTGTCTCCAAAAGTTACAGATCCACCATCGTGTGTTTCTTTGTATGTGGATAGTAACCTTCTGTCGCCAGTCATGTGCCTTGAGCATCCGGAGTCAAGATACCAAATTGGCACATGTTGCTTCTGCAAGACAATCACAGAGACTTAGGTACCCATAACCATATGGGTCCAATATTGTTAGAGTTTTTCAAGTTTGCCTTAACATTCTTGAAATACATTTTATCCTTTGTAGAAAGATCAGATTGTTTCTCTCGAGGTTTTGACTTTGGAGTTTTAGTGGAGAGTAAGCAATCTGGACTTGAGAAGTGTTTATTCAATTTGAACATAAGATCAAAACAATGACAGTATTGAATATGAGACGTGATTTATTTGAACTTTTCATTGAATTTATTGAACTGAGCCACAGAGGCATTACACTCTTTCTTTACATTAGATTTCCTATTACAAGAAGATCTATGAATACTAGAATGTTGTTTGCAAAAGTCTTGTTTAGTTCCTGCCTTCTGTGACTCTCTTCTGTGGTGAACATCTTTCTTCACTGTCACAGAGGAAAAGTATTTGTTAGCTTCAGGCCATTTTCCCTTTTGTTGCCAAGTGGGATTCTCTTTAATTTTCCTTAAAGGTTTTGAAAATTTTGAACTTTTAGGATCAACAGAGGTCTTCTTTGACATATCAAGCTCAGCAGAGGTTTTGACCTTTAAATACATGTTCAGAAAATCTGGGCAGATAGGTATCTCTGTGATTTTCTCTTTTGGAGAAATAGTTCTGTTAAGAACCTCAGAGGAGAATTTAACATCCTCTGTGTCACAGTGAACTATTCCTGATTTAGAATCAGTCTCTGAGTCGTCAGAGGATGAATCGTCCTCATATACAGAGGTTGAGTCATCTCTTTCGACAGAGGCTGGATTTTCTGAGCATGTATCGTACGAGCTTTCTTCCTCTGTAGAATGACTTTCATAGATGGCAGAGGTTTCTGATGAGATCTCTTCAGCGAGTTTTTGATCTATAGAAGATGTATAGAAATTTTCTAAAACGTTTGATTTTAAAACTTCCAAAATTTCTTTTTCAATAGATTTTTCAAGTTTTTCTTCTGAAAAGATGGGTTTAAACTCAGGAGCTTCTGCTGATAATTTCTTTTCATCGTTTATCATGCAGACAAAAGCGACATGTGTTTGAGTCTCTGGTTTACCAAACTTAAAGATACCAATCTGATCTTGTGTTTTCAGATATTTCTTTGGTTTGATTCCTCTATTGACAGAGGTTGAAGATGATGAATCTGTGTTTTCAAACCACACATTGATCATCTTTGTATGTTTCCTTAAGTGAGGTTCTGCAGAGAGTTTAACCCTTTTACTTATAGAGAGTAAGTTTGGAAAGTTTGGTTTGTTAGTTTTTCCCAAAACAAATAGAGAAGACAGAGGTTTTAGTCGTTTATTTTCAACTCCTAAGGTAATATCACTGTACCCTATGCCTCGTCTTGCTATTTGAGAGTTTACCTTTTCATATACCTTCTGTGCATCTTTATAGTTTTTAAGTAAAACTTCTCTTCTTAAAAGATCTTCCCAAAGTACCTCTCTTTCTTTTTGAAAGTATTCTTTTAGAGCTCTTATGTCTGTAGTTTCACTTCTTGAAACTGAAAGTTCTTTTGTTTTGATTTTTAAAGCATAGGTTAAATCATAAATTTGCCTTTTTAAAGGATCTATATTTTTGCTCCAATATTTTTCGACCTTTTCTTTTTCTTCAAAGATTTTGGCTTTTTCTTGAGTGAGAAGCCTTACTTCTCTCTCATTAAAGGTCAGCTTTTTCTGAATGCTTTCATTTACTTCTTTCAGTTCAATGTTAAGTTTAAATAAATCATCATCTATAGAATTAGTACTTGAGGTAGAGTTTGAAATGGATACCTCACTGTCAGTGCCGGAGTCAACTTCTGCCATGCCACAGAACAGGGTATTGGTGGGGAATTCATCGTCAGAGGTAGAATCTGACTCGAAGTCTTCCTTGTTTGCCTCAGAATGCCCTTTGTTCGCCATTAGGTATTTTTGCGCATAATATTCAGCATTCTTTTTGTAAAAAGCTGAGTCCTTTTGTGGGCGATTTTGTCTACTTCTGCATTCTTTAGCGAAATGACCTGGCTTGCCGCAGTTGAAACAACCTTGGGAGGTGTTTCCAGTTCGATCTTCGGACTTCTGTTGGTCTCCACCTTTCTCTGTTCTGCATTCGTTTGCGTAATGACCAGGCTTACCACATTTGTAGCATTCTTGTGTGTGGCCTACCTTGTCATCTGATCTCTGTCGGTCATTCCCTCTGTAGCTTCTTTCGCTCGACCTCTGTTGGTCATCATTTCTGTAGTCTGACCTCTGTCGGTCACTTGACTCTTCTCTTCTTCCTTCATCTCTCCTACCAGAATTCCTTTGGTTATTTCTAAACTCTCTTGTCAATAGAGCCATTGATTTAGCTAATGACGCAAGAGTTATTTCTTCCTCTATCAGCTCGTCTTCTTCGCTATCAATCATTACCATATTCTTTTTCTCCTTCTTTTTCTCCTCTGTAGATCTCTCATTTCTTGGTCTGTCCGTAGCCTCTGTAGATTTACTAACCAATGCGTATGGTACAATGGTTAGTGTTTTAGCTTGAGTTATTTGAGGCTCTTATGCGGCTAGTGTTCCATAGAGATCAGAGAGTGTCCAGGAGTCTAGATCTTGATTTGTTTGTAAAGACATAGACAACTGAAGCCACTCATCGAACAGGCTCTTTAGAAACATGACGTTATTTTCTTCCGTGGTTCTGTGAATACCAGACTTTCTGCATTTGTTTATGAGAGAGTTGAACCGATCGTATGTTGTTTGCAGTGATTCTGTTACAGAGGCTCTGAAGGCATGATACTCGTTTATGTATTGTGCCCTTCGGTTCTTCTGTGTTTTAGCACCCCCTTCCAGTTGTCTTTCTAATTCTTTCCAGAGATCGTGCGCTGTTTTGCATGCATCTAAGGATTGAAAAATTTCGTTGGGGATAGCCATGATCAGTATTCTCTTTGTTTTCTGTGCAACTTCATCTTCTGCCTTATCTTCATTTGACCATTCTTCTTTTGGCTTAGGTTTTTGATGTTCAGGGATTTCAGGAGATTCAGCAGTAGCTGGTACACGTGGCATAGTTATCATAGGAACCGGAGGAAGATTGTATAGATACTGTTTGAGAGTTTTTTCAGTACCCTCAAAAAAATGAACCATTCTTATTTTCCATTGAGGATACTCATCTCTAAGAAGAGTAGGAGGTTTGGTTAATGAGCCAGCAGTGAAAAAGTTATTTGTATTTGTCATTTTGAGGAAAAGATAATCTGATGGAGGATTTATGAGTATGAAGATCTGGAAGGTTTTCTGGGTACACCTAATATCCAGAAATATGGTGATGAAGAGAAGGAAAGTAATCTATCAAATAAAAGTTGTAAAACGAGGATCACTTGATATTGAAAATCAAGCTTAGCTCTGATACAAATTGTTGGTTCCCGTTTTGCTTTAAACAAGATTATCAGATCTATTAGTTCAAGTTAATGTTTGATGCGGAAGCGTATTTGAAGAACTAACAGATAAGTTTGATAGATTTAGACCAAAATATAAATAAACAATGAACAGGAAATAATATTTCAAAGTTTACTGAATATATATTAAGAACAGATTTAAGAACAATGAGTAAGAAAAGCTTCAAAATAGATATGACTCTTAAGGTGCATAAGCTTTTTGTGTTCTTATGATGATCGATTTATATGTGATTGATTGATGATCTGATAAGGAAGAACTCAACATGAGTCTTCCTTATATACTACACAAAAGGGGACCATAAAGCATTTGCTACTATTCAGACGGTACTGATGAATAGTAGAACGGATGTCGTGAACAGTTGCAAGGACGGCATGAACAGTAAGACGTGTTGTATTGCATTTAATGCAGCAGACGTCTATTTTGTACTAAGCCCTACCGAGTACAATCAGGGTTTGACACGTCGACGTTGGATAGGGCATGCTACCATGCAAGTTGATGAACGGGTCCTGTAACAGTAGCAAGATATTATAAATATCTTCATGTCTTTCAGTGAGGACCACCGAGGCTCTGTAATGAGTTACAGAGGTTCTGCGGTCTGGTCCTCTGTGGAGCAGTCTTCACCGGATTCCGAGTCTTTGGTATTCTTTGTGCGTATGACAGAGCTTCTGTAGCGCGCCTCTTTAACTTCTGTAGATTCTTGATCTTGATCCCTCGGTAAGTCCGGCAGAGCCTCTGTAAGAGGCTTTCTTCACTTAGCTTATTTTTCACTACTTCTAAATACTTCTATGATTAGGATGATTGAAGCTAACACATGAAGAATTAATCAAACCTCAAAACTTTTCTCAAAGGTTAAAGATTCGTAAAATCAATTAATAGTTGATCGGACTATTACAAGCATTAAGAACAATTCCACATATGTCATCCATCTATATTAAATCAATCATACCTACTGTAAATCAAAACGATTATCCAACCATGATTCAAACCAACCCCCCAACATGAACGGATTAGTTCATATTGGGGGTTCCAAAACTCAGAAATGACAAGATTAAAACGAAAGTAAACATGTTTGTTCTACAAGAAATGAAAACTAAAGACTCCCTGAAAAGCTTAAGCCGCCGATAACGTACTTGATTCGCCTTGTGATTCTCGTTACTTGATGTTTCTAGCTTTCTACTTGCCTTCAAAAATTGCCTCTTAGCTCCCAAAATCGCCCAGAGAAAGTCTCCAAATGTCACTGATGAATAATACTCTCAACCCTAGACGTCATAAGGAATAAAAACGGCTAGAGGGTCTGCGCGGATGGCGGCGCGACTCCACTAGCGCGAGCAGTAGCGCAGAGCTCTGTTTTCCAAAACAAATTGCCATTTTTCGATTTTCGTCCTCCAATCTTCCCAAAACTCGCCAAACTCCGGAGACTTACAAAGACCTGTATTTTCTCAAATAATACTTTTAAAATCACCTTTTTACTCGGAAACTTACAACACAAACCCCGAGTTAGGCTTCAAAATAATGTCAAAAAACGACATTATCAACCAAAACCTACTGTTTCAAAGCCAACACCACAGCAAACTCAAATTGACCCACGAAGTGTACCTTTTCCTGAAAGAATGAAGAGTAAAAATGTCGATGTTTAATTCAAAAAATTCTTAGACATTTTTAAACAACTTCACATTAACATACCCTTGGTAGAGGCTCTCGAGCAAATGCCAAGCTATGTTAAATTTTTGAAAGATATTTTGAACAAATAGAGAAAGTTGGGTGAGTTTGAGACTGTGGCTTTGACCAAGGAATGTAGTGCCCTCCTTACTAGCAAGATTCCGCCTAAGTTGAAAGACCGGGGTACTTTCACCATTCCATGCATGATAGGAGGACAAGAAGTAGGTCAAGCACTTTGTGATTTGGGAGCTAGTATAAACTTGATGTCGTTATCCATTTTCAACAAGTTAGGTATTGGAGAGGCTAGACCCACAACCGTGATATTGCAGCTAGTCGACCGTTCTATTGCCTACCCCAAAGGAAAAATAGAAGACGTCTTGGTCCAAGTGGATAAATTTATCTTCCCCGCCGATTTTTTAATTCTAGATTATGAGGCCGATAAAGATATCCCAATCATCTTAGGGCGTCCGTTTCTTGCAACCAGGCGTACTTTGATCGATGTGCACAAAGGGGAACTCACTATGAGAGTCCATGACCAAGAGGTAACATTCAATGTCTTCAAGTCCCTTAAGTTCATAGAAACCGAAGACTGTTTTTGCTTTGAGTTCGATTAGTGGTACCCCTGGTTTTGATACAGTGAACACAGTGGGGAGTGAGAGTGAACACTTCGATTCTGAGAGTGATGACACTTTTGAGGATAAGTGTAACAAAATAGTGGCAGCATTTGAACATCTGGACTTTAAGGACAGAAACGTTCAACCCCTTCAATAGAACAACCTCCCGAGTTAGAGATAAAACCATTGCCTTCCCACTTGAAATATGCTTATCTCGCTAAGGATAATAAACTTCCCGTTATTATCTCTTCCAAACTTAGTGAGAAACAAGAACAACTTTTGATTGATCTGTTGATGAAGCATAAGAGGGCAATTGGTTGGACCATAGCGGACATTAGAGGTATTAGCCCCTCCCTATGTCAACATAAGATTAACTTGGAGAGTGACCACCCTGGAAAATTCCAACCCCAAAGAAGGTTGAACCCCATTATGAAGGAGGTAGTCAAGAAAGAAGTTTTGAAGTGGTTAGACGCCGGTATTATCTACCCAATAGCTAGTAGTAGTTGGGTGAGCCCCGTCCAATGTGTCCCTAAAAAGGGAGGGACGCCCATAGTGAAGAACGACAAGAACGAGCTTATTCCCACCAGGACTGTTACTGGGTGGAGAATATGCATGGATTATAGACAACTCAACCTAGCCACCAAGAAAGACCATTTTTCCCTACCTTTCATTTTAGCGGGAAAAGAATTTTATTGTTTTCTAGATGGATACTCCGGATACAACCAAATCCACATCGCCCCGAGGACCAAGAAAAGACCACATTTACTTGTCCATACGGTACTTTTGCATTCCATAGAATGCCATTTGGATTGTGTAATGCCCCAGCTACTTTCCAACGTTGTATGATGGCCATTTTCACCGACATGATTGAGGACACCATAGAAGTGTTTATAGATGACTTTTCTATGATAGGGACATCGTTTGACAACTGCCTGGGAAATTTAGAGAAAAGCCTAGTGAGATGTGAGACCTATGACCTTATCTTAAATTGGGAAAATGTCATTTTAGGGTCGAAGAGGGTATTGTCCTAGGTCATCTTGTCTCAAAAAGAGGGTCGGAGGTTGACAAAGCCAAACTTGAAGTAGTGGCACAACTTCCTGAACCCACAACTGTGAAAGGTATTCGAAGTTTCTTGAGTCACGCAGGTTTCTATAGGAGGTTCATCAAAGATTTTTCGAAAATAACTAAACCCCTATGTAACCTTTTGCAACATGAAAAAGAATTTAATTTCACCCAAGAATGTTGTGATGCTTTTGAAACAATCAAGAAAGCCTTAGTTACTGCACCCATAGTGACCACTCCTGACTGGTCACTCCCATTTGAAGTCATGTGTGACGCCAGCGAGTGGGCTGTGGGGGCTGTTCTCGGACAAAGGAAGAACAAAATCTTTCACCCCATTTATTATGCAAGTAAAACACTAATTGAAGCTCAAATTAATTATATTGTCACTGAAGAAGAATTACTTGCGGTGGTGTTTGCTATGATCGTTTCAGGTCATACTTGATAGGGACGAAGGTCATAGTGCACACTGATCATGCAGCAATAAGGTACTTGATCAACAAGGCTGATTCCAAGCCACGTTTGATTCGATGGGTTTTATTGTTGCAAGAATTCGACCTTGAGATCGTTGATAGAAAAGGAACATGCAATCAGGTAGCTGACAATCTGTCCAGACTCGAGAAGGTAGTGACGACTTTGGATCCCACTCCGGTCAAAGAGAATTTCCCCGATGAACAATTGTTAGCAGCTCAACACCACGATAATAATATTCCTTGGTATGCTGACATTGCAAACTTTTTAGCAAGTGGACTAAAGCCCCACGGGATGAGTGGACAACCATTTAAAAAGTTTTTACATGATACACGGCAATATGTTTGGGACGACCCTTTCTTATATAAGATAGGGACAGACCAAATATTGAGGCGTTGTGTCCATGGGAGTGAGCAACATGAAATACTCCAAGGTTGTCACACATCCCACTACGGTGGCCACTTTGGTGGAAACCGCACTGCTGCAAAAATCTTGCAAAGTGGGTTCTTTTGGCCCACTGTCTTTGAAGACTCTTTTGAATTTGTGAAAAGTTGTGAGCAATGTCAACGCACCGGGAACATTTTACAAAGGAACGAGATGCCTCTTAATAACATTCTAGCGGTGGAACTTTTTGATGTTTGGGGGATCGATTTCATGGGTCCTTTCCCAAATTCAAACAATAATTTTTATATCTTGGTTGCGGTAGACTATGTTTCAAAATGGGTGGAGGCTGTTGCATGTCACTCCAACGATGCAAACACCGTGGGGAAATTTTTGCATAAAAATATTTTCACTCGATTTGGAACACCACGGGCATTGATTAGTGACGAAGGCACCCATTTTGTGAATAAAGTCATGAGCTCGGTCCTTGCTAAATATGATATACACCATAGAGTGGCCACCGCATACCACCCGCAGACCAACGGTTTAGCCGAACTTTCAAACCGGGAAATCAAAGGCATTTTAGAGAAAGTCGTTAAACCACGCCGCAAAGATTGGTCAACCAAACTTGATGATGCTCTTTGGGCCTATCGTACGGCCTACAAAACTCCTTTGGGAATGTCTCCATTTAAATTGGTTTTTGGCAAAGCTTGCCAGCTACCAATTGAGTTGGAACACAAGGCATTTTGGGCCCTTAAAGAGCTCAATATGAATGAGGATGCTGCGGGAACCAAGAGGTTTTTACAATTGCATGAGTTGGAGGAGTTGTGATATCACTCCTATGAAAATGCAAAGTTGTACAAAGAAAAGACCAAGATGTGGCATGATCGAAGAATCAACCATAGGGAGTTCATTGAAGGCCAACTTATTTTTTGGTAAGCTCAAATCACGATGGACGGGACCATACACAGTGGTCAAGGTTAGTCCCTTTGGAACAGTGGAATTAATGTCCCCACAGTCTGGTCAAACTTTCAAGATCAATGGGCAGAGGGTGAAACACTTTCTGAGCGATAGTGCCCACACTCCATCCCACTCTCTACCCCACTCTGGTTAAGAAAAGTCAAAACCATTTGTAAATATTTTATTTTAGTTATTTGCTGTCCTTTTATTATTTTTGGTATTTTTAATTCTGTGTGGTAGCTTATTTCAAATGTGTGTAGGATGGATTGCCAATTTTTGAAGAAAAAGTCACACAATTGCTTCGCAGTGACGTCGAGCATGTTACTGCGCTTCCCACTGCTGGCCTGACGCTTCGATGGGACGGTTTGGGGGCCCAAGAACTGAAAGTAAATCACATTTTCTTACACAAATGTCTACTTTTCTGCCACCTTACACCCACGTCGCCTATTTTCAAGAAAACCCATCATAACCTCTCTCTCTCTCTCAAACTAACCGTTCCCTCCTAAAACATAATACCCAGAAAATAACTCTTTTCCACACCAAAATCCAAAAGCTACCTTTTACTCAAATATTTCAAACACATATTCTTCCTTTCCAAATTTTCTTCTCTCAATAACATCAATAACTCTTCAATGGCGAGAAGCAAGAGACTTAACCCAAACCCTAATGATCCCGATCGTGCAGTACGCCGCCGCACCACCGACGATAATCCGCCAGAAAACATCACCGACGACCTAAACGAGCCTCCGCCATCCTCCGGCGAACATCCAATGACAACCGTCGCTCCAGATGCGGAGTCGTCGAAACAAGAGGGGTCGAAGGCTGCTTCATCTTCGAAAGCCTCAGACGCTAGTCTGAGTGGTTTTGATACCGAAGCACAAAAAACTAATGAGGAAATGTTGGAGTTGCAAGAGGAGTACAACCAAAAACGTCTTGCACTTCCAAAAAAGAAAGAGAAGGTTGAGAAGAAAAGGAAAGAAGAGGAAGAAAGGTTGCAACGAGAGGAAGAGGAAAGATTAAGAAAAGAGGAGGAAGAGAGAATCTGAAAAGAAGAAGCCGAAAGATTGTTGAGAGAGGAGGAAGAGAAGAAAAGGGTAGAAGAAGAACGATTACTTGAAGAAGAGAAGAAAAAGGCAGAAGAAGAAAGACCGAAAAAGGAAGAAGAAGACCGAATCAGACAAGAAGAGGAAAACCAAAGGAAAGAAGCGGGGGCTGCGACACTCCATCACGAGGAGCAGATTCACACTGATCAAAACCTCCAAGTCACAAACACTATTGATTTGGAGGCACTTAAAAAGGCAGCCCACAGTGAGGAGAACCCCATCAAAAGAGCTTTAAGGAAGAGATAAATGGTCACCAGATCTGGGGTGACCATTTTGAAGAAAACACCGGCCAAGAAATCAAGGAAGAAAACATCTGGGAAAGGTAAAGGTCTTGCTCCCTCTTTAAGTTCATCATCTTATGAATCTGATGCTGGTGATGAACAAGTTCAAACTGAAAACCCACATTAGTCCACAGTGGGCACTGAGCATGCCCCCAGTGGGGTGCCCAGGCAGTTCACGACCCCTGTGGTCGCTGCCCACTATGACTGCATAGTCAACCAAAAGTTGAACTTAGAGAGGGGTTTTGACCCTGACTTTGTAGAAGCCAACCCTTTTATCAAAGAGAGGGTTTTACAGCAAGATTGGATGACATTGGCAACTGCCAATCGACGAGCCAACGCCTCTTTGGTAAAGGAGTTTTATGTCGAAGCCTCTCAAACCAAGGACACATTTGTAACAGTCCGAGGTCATATCGTGCACTATAATGCAACCGCAATCAATCGGGTCCTTGGAATAAGGACCCCGCTTGTGTGCACCTTTGCTAAATTTCTGAAAAAATGACCCCGGCGGATGAAGAGGCTATTCTGAAAGCACTGGCAGTTGAAGGAAAGCCCTGGGATAAGGATGGACAGAGGAGGTGCCTACACGCTAGCTCCCTCACTACCGAGGCCGCTGTGTGGTTCCAATTCTTGCGTGCATCCCTATCTCCCACCTCTCATGATACAACCCTCTCGATGCACAAGTGCGCTCTGCTGTACTGCATTCTTGCAGGAAAAACAATCAACATGGGAATCCTAATGCAGTCCGCCATCTAACAAGCGAGAACTCGAAAGAAGGTAATCTTCCCTCTTCCTTGTCTTATTACGTCTTTGATTTTCAACTACAGTTTTGCCATTCATGGCTTCATATAAACTTCTAGTCAAGAGATCGATTTTACGAAGACTATCAGCTTCATCAATATTTGCAATATTTGTAAAGAAGGAAGGTAATACCTGAATAGCAGAGGTTGAAGTGGAGGGAATGTCTGAACTTTCTTCCTCATCTTCAATCTTTGCCATAAGACAGAGATTGGCTTCATCATCTTCAGAGTCAAAAGATGATTCTTCTTCATCAGAGGCAGCCCAATCATAGTTAGCCATCAGGCCTTTGCCTTTCTCCTTAAATCCTTTCAGCTTCGCATACTTTTCTTTCAGCTTGGCGTATTTGTCATCTTTATTCCTGGGAATAAAGGATTTCTTGGGAAATGTTGAGTTTCTCGAAACTTTCTTAGACCTGCACTCGTTAGCGAAATGTCCTATCTTTTCGCAGTTAAAACAAGTTGCAGTAGCCTTATCAACAGGAGCTGATGATCTTGGCTTGTCAGTAATGGAAAGAGGTTTATTCTTTCTGAACATTTTCTTTTTGGCGAATCTCCTGAACTTTTTAGTGAGGAGAGCCAAAGATTCATCATCATCTGAAGAGTCAGAATCTGATGACCTTTCAGAGTTACTTTCCAACTCAGAGATAGTGACCGAGGGTCGCTGATTGGAAGGTTCCTCTGAGATTAAAGCAACAGGGGCGCTTTTGGAATCTTTTACAAGATTCTTTTTAAGATGACTCGATTGCTCATAATTCAGCATCGTGCCATATAAGGTAGAAAGGATCATTGATTTTAGATCCTTTGACAGCTTGAGACACATAGAATAACTGTCCCAGCTTTCAGGTAAACATTCTAAAAACTTTGTCAGCACTTCAAAGTTAGAATACTCCTTACCAACAGTTTTCAGATCTATTATTAAACAGTTAAAACGTTGGTGAACTTCAGAGAGAGTTTCATTCTTACCACAAATGAAACTTTCGTACTGTCTTACCAGGTTGATCTTTCGAGAGTCCTGGACTTCAGAAGTACCTTCATACTGAACACAGATTGTGTCCCACATGGCTTTTGAGGTTTTCAGGTTCATGACGGAATGGTAGACTTCGTCAGGAAGAGCCATGGAGAGTATGGATTTGGCTTTGGTGTCGATAGCCACTTTCTTCTTATCTTCGTCAGTCCACATATGAACTTCCTTAGGAATCAGCCTTTCTGGAATAGCAGGTCTATTCTCAGCGGCTGGAACTGCAGCATCAATTCTTACAGGAATATATGGGCCGTTTTCAAGATAATAAGGCATAGTAGGGTCTACACCTTCTAAGAAGAGAATCATCCTATTTTTCCATAGATTAAAATTATCTCTAGAGAATCTAGGGGGTTTTGCAAGAGAACCATTGTCAATATAATTTGTGTTTGTGTTGGAAGCCATTTTCAGAAATAGCAAGGAAGAGAAATCTTAGTATAGATCAGATCTTGTTTATGAGATTAAACAAATCTGCTCTGATACCACTTGTTGGTACCGAAGGGCTATACAAGTTTGTAGAAGGGGGGGGGGGTTGAATACAAACACACAGATTTTACTTTTCTAAATTGTTTATTGATATATCATTAACAATTTACAGCTTGTTGCGGAACAAGATTAAGAATAAACCTAAATCTAAACAAGTTGGAACACTAAGTTTCTTGCACTAAGAAAGTGAAGGAAATTACT
The DNA here is from genome assembly GCA_033807775.1 of Saussurea involucrata. NCBI lineage: Eukaryota > Viridiplantae > Streptophyta > Magnoliopsida > Asterales > Asteraceae > Saussurea > Saussurea involucrata. The sequence goes on along the minus strand of CM066317.1, from coordinate 46,846,616 downwards.
AATAATAACCTATCTCAAGATAAGAAAGATGACTTGTCCAGAGTTAGCAAGTGCTTCAAAAATGAAGCTGGAGTCCTTCTTATATACTGCATGCATTTAATGCATTGCAGTTTACACTTTACACGTGGCAGCAGCTTGTTGGTTGCATGTCATTGACCTTTGTAGACAACCTTAGTAGCCGCGTGTTTGAACAGTGTAGTATCAGAGTGGTTGTACGATTTCAGACAATAAGGAGGTTCTTTTCTGACATATCGTACGGAGTCGTGCAAGGGTGGTTAAGACAAAAGTATTTTGTACGGAGGACTTCATGATCAACTTTTCGTTGATTCAGCGCTTTACCATTGTTTATCAGCGAATGATAAAGTTCAGCGATAGCTGAAGTCGTGTACTTGATACTTCACGTTGAGTGGACAAATCTAAGTCTTCGCTGATCCGCATCAGTTCATTAGGAGACTTGTCACTGGTTCTTGAGCTTGATCTTCGACTTCAGCGTAGAATCTATGTTGACGTGAAACTTGTCTTCAGAGATCATAAGTAAACAACTAACTTATCAGCGATCACCATAAGGACTGAACAGACTCAGAGCATTATGGTGAACAGTGTTCGCTGGATGTTTAATCTAAAGAGCGAGAGTTCCTATCAGCGGTACTGTAAGATCTCAGTACTTATCGGCGATAGTGAAACTCTGATACATATTGTTTACTTACATATTTCACTAAGTATATAAGAGAGGGTCATTATCAAATCACTGAGGGTTTGGATTAACAGGAACAACCCGTATTCGCAGACTTATAATCCAGGTTGGAGAAATCACCCGAATTTCCCTTGTGCTGGTAATCCAGGACTCCAACCCCACGGGGCGAGTAATGTCCAGCAAAGACCACAAAACCCCCTGGATTTCACCAACATCACAGTGGGCATCCCCCACAGAACTTTCACCAAGGGAAGTTCTCACAACAGTTCCAACCACGACCAACTCACCCCGCTGAGACTCAACCATCAATCGAATCAATTCTCAAAGGTTTCATGAATCAGACTCAAGCAGCCATTAGGAACATAGAGACTCAAGTAGGACAACTAGCCGTCGAAGTTAAGAATAGACCGCAAGGGACGTTACCTAGTGACACCGAACATGCTAAGGTAATAGGAAAAGAACAAGTCAAGTCCATAACACTTAGGAGTGGAAAGGATCTGAAAGATATCATTTTTGACTCTGATGATCCGCCTCAATTACCCACTATCCCTAAAACCACAGTGGCCACTCCTCAAGTCACTGTCAAACCCACAGTGAGGACCGACGTCCCTGAGCTTCCCACTTTTGGACCCATACCAATGACAGGCGGGTTTACACCCCCCCTAAATCTATCGCAAGTGTACGGGTCGAATCAAGTAATAGTACTTAGAAAGTACGAGTATCAAACCAAAGGAACTAGGTGTCAAGTACCACAATGACTGTATAGACTATTAATTAGACTAATGCAAATTGAGTTGGTTTATTGATTATCGGAACACGAATTAAAACTTTAATTAATTCAGATAAGAAAGAGAGTTGGAGGGTTGGATTCCTCAGGTAAACAATCACTTAGCCAACAGATTTGAGATGATGGAAATAACTTCAGGAATGATAGGCATAATCACATCCCATTACTATACTCTATCAAGCTATAGCAATATCATTCAACACATTGTATCATCTTTCGATCTTAACAAAAGTAATTGAAACAATTAGTGATTAAAAGCCACAAAGGATGAATTACCATATTACTTTCTCAAACTCATCCATCTATATTAAAACAATCATACCTACTGTAAAGCTAAACGATTATCCAACCATGATTCAAACCAACCCCCTAACATGAACGGATTAGTTCATATTGGGGGTTTCAAAACTCAGAAATGACAAGATTAAAACGAAAGTAAACATGCTTGTTCTAAAAGAAATGAAAACTAAAGACTCCCTGAAAAGCTTAAGCCGGCGATGAACGTATTCGAATCTCCTTGTGATTCTCGTTACTTAATGTTTCTCGCCTTCTACTTACCTTCAAAAATCGCCTCTTAGCTCCCAAAATTAGTGTCTTCGAAAACTCACACTAGTCATGCTAAAAAGGTCGCCCACTCTTCACTATAAACAAAGTGATTGTTCAATCCACTAAGATCACAAATGATAAACTCGACATTTCACCCCAAACCAAAGCAATACATTGTCCCCAATGTAATTCATCATAGAAGGTAAAAACAACCACGAACTATGCAATTAGAGTACAGATAACAGTAATTATGCCACCCCAAACCTAATATCTAGATTATGTTCTTTTTCACGACACATAATTATGCAAAGTGAGTGTCAACATGAAAAAGGGAACCCCAAACCTTGGTGAAACCGAGGTTTTCAAAGGGGTGTTGTGTAAATACCTGTCAGAATGTGTGCGTGGATGGTGGTGCGGGCTGGGTCCTGCCGAAGGTCGCGCAGGTCAAATATTTGCACCTTCCAGTGCCTTGCACGATTGGTCGCGCGACATGGCTAGCTCCATGGGTCGCACGAAATACTGCTCTTCCCTTTTGTCTTTTTTTATGCTTCCTTGCGCTTTTTCACGTCGGAATTGCTATCAGGGTTATCAAAACTAAACACACAAAAACAATTAAACACCAAACACACACAAAGCAATAACGAAAGTAAACACATAAAATAATAATATTTCTCAAAAGACAATAAAATTTAACCTATGGTGGGTTGCCTCCCACCCAGCGCCTTAGTTCAAGTCGTGGCACGACTGTATGGCTCTCAACTTGGCTCGGTATCGCTTGCGGAGTTGAACCGCCCATACATACGATTGTTCCTGATTTTCCCCACATGCGTTTCCACATTCTTACCAGTTTCTGATCCAATCTTCCCCACTCCTGGTTCACCTCTATCTTCTACTCTTTTGAGAACATGGAAAGTTACCTTCTCATTCCCAATTCTAAAAGTCATCACACCTTCTTCCATGTCTATCAAAGCCTTGCTTATGGCTAAGAATGGTCTTCCCAAAATCAATGGCATCTCAACATCTTCCTCCACATATAAAACAACGAAATCCACTGGAAAATAAAATTCTCCAACCTTTACCAAAACGTCTTCCACGATTCCATAAGGATACTTCACCGATCTACCTGCAAGTTGAAGTGTCATGTTTGTTGGCTTCACTTCCCCAAGCCAAGTTTCCTGAAAATGGATAAAGGCATTAAATTAATAATTGCACCAAGATCACATAATGACTTACTGAAGTTAGAGTTTCCTATATGAACAGGGATAGTAAAACTCCCTGGATCTTTAAGCTTTGGGGGCAAGTTGTGTTGGATTCTAGCACTGCACTCCTCAGTAAGTGCAATTGTGTCATGATATTCAATCCTCCTCTTCTTGGACACGATGTCTTTCATGAGCTTGAGATAAGTTGGCATTTGTGCCAATGCTTCTGCAAATGGAATATTGATGTGTAACTTCTTGAAAATGTCAAGAAATTTCTTGAGTTGTTCCTCTTCCTTATGTGCCTTCAACCGATACATAAACGGTAGTGGTGGCGTATATGGGTTGCTTGTCGGCATTGATGGAGTGCACTCTTGTTCCTTCCCCTTATCTCTATTCTTCGACATTTCAATCTCTATCTCCTCGTCTACCTCATCCTCTTCTACCTTGATGGGACCCATTTCAGTACCTTTAGCTTTAGTGTCATCAGTTAAAGGATCTCGGGGAGGGTCTATAATCAACTCCTTTCCACTTCTCAGATGAATAGCCTTGCACTCCTCTCTTGGTATTCGTTCAGTCTGACTAGGGAATTGATCTTGAGTCCGGGATTGTAGTGCTTCAGCTATTTGTCCGACTTGTCTTTCTAGCATTCTGATTGAGGCGGTATTTTGGTCCGTGGTTGACTTCACAGTGTTCACAGTACCTGCCAATCCTTCCACTGCACCTTCCATCTTTGACATGAATTTCATCATCATGTCTTCCAATCCCGGCTTCTTTTCTGAAGTTTGCCCCTCATCATATTTCCTCTGATTGTAACCTGGGGGACGATAAACATTGTTAGACTGAAAAGAATTTGAAGGGTTAGAATGATTACCATACTGTTGCTGCTGTTGTTGTTGTTGCTACCCCATTGTTTCCTTGCCTGGGCCTTGTTGAGATTGACTCCAAGAAAAGTTAGGATGTCGCTTCCATCCCTCGTTATAGGTGTTATAGAATGGGTCATTCCTCGGACGATTATTCCGGTTCTGAATGAATTGAACTTGTTCCGGCGATTGATAATCTTGAGGATTCGTGAATTGGTCTTGACCACCCATATCATTATGGACATTCGGTTGAATAGTATCTCCTCTCAATTGGTTAGTCAACGCATTCAATTGTGCCTTTATAGCCTTCAACTCTTCTGTTTCTTGCACGCTTGCGACTTTTCTAACAGCGGATCTTGGAGTAAAATAGCTATGTTCTGCTAAATTCTCTATCAGCTCGACCGCTTCCTCATAGGATTTGTTCATTAGAGCTCCACCTGCAGCTGCTGTGAGGTAATTCTTAAATTGAGGGTGCAACCCCACATAGAATGTTTGGATAATCATCCACTCTTGTAACCCATGATGTGGACACTTCTTGAGCATCCCTTTGTACCTTTCCCATGCTTCGTACAAAGACTCTTGATCCCATTGCGAGAAATGTGTGATGTCGGATAACAGTTGAGCCGTTTGCCCCGGTGGAAATAACTTGTTGAGAAAAGTCGTTACCATATCGTTCCAAGTTCGAATTAACCCAGGTGGTATATTCTCTTCCCAAGTAGTGGCTCGTTCCTTCAATGAGAACGGAAACAACTGTATCTTAATCGCATCCTGATCAGCCCCATTCACCTTGAAAGTGTTGCATATTTTCTCGAAGGTACGCAAGTGGTTGCACCTCCGAACATGTTCGATTGCACCAATTGAATGGTACCAAGTTTAATTTCAAAATTGTTAGCAGCTATCGGAGGTGCATATGGTCCTCGTTGTGCAGCTCCCATGTTCGGGTTGGCGAATTCTCTCATTGGTACCCTTTGTGGTGGCGGTGGTGGATGATTAACATTGTCATTGACGTTATGATTGAGATTATGATTGATCCCATTGTTGACACCATTGTTGACATTGTTGTTGACGCCATGATTAACATTGTTGTTAACGTTGTTGTTAACATTGTTATTGTTGTCAACACCGTGGTTGGCGTTATTGTTGACGTTGTGGTTGACGTTGTTGTTGAGACCATGATTGGCATTATTGTGGTTCTGATTGTTCGCATTATTGAGTGGTTGACCATTGTTCAATGGGGGACCATCGTTGATGGGCATCTCCTCTTCCCAATCATTTTCAACATGGATGTTGACGTCAGCCATTCTGTTTTGTGCTTGTCTTCTCAGGTCTCTGGCAGTCCGTTCTATCTCCGGGTCAATCGGTAGTAATTCCCAAAATAGTCTCTTTCTTGGCATAAACCAAGAGGTAACCAGAAACGGAGAAGATAAAACCTCAAAACCCAAATATAAATGAACCTTCAAAGCAAATTAAAATTAAATAAAAACAGGGTGTCTAATGTAATAATTTCTACAGCTGGTAGTGATATTCACACAAAACAGGTTCCCCGGCAACGGCACCAAAAACTTGATAGGCGGGTTTACACCCCCCCTAAATCTACCACAAGTGTACGGGTCGAATCAAGTACTAGTACTTAGAAAGTACGAGTATCGAACCAAAGGAACCAGATGTCAAGTACCACAATGAATGTATAGGCTATTAATTAGACTAATGCAAATTGAGTTGGTTTGTTGATTATCGGAACACGAATTAAAACTTTAATTAATTCAGATAAGGAAGAGAGTTGGAGGGTTGGATTCCTCGGGTAAACAATCACTTAGCCAACAGATTTGATATGATGGAAATAACTTCAGGAATGATAGGCATAATCACATCCCATTACTATACTCTATCAAGCTATAGCAATATCATTCAACACATTGTATCATCTTTCGATCTTAACAAAAGTAATTGAAACAATTAGTGATTAAAAGCCACAAAGGATGAATTATCATATTACTATCTCAAACTCAACCAAGACATGAAGAATTAATCAAACCTCAAAACTTTTCTCAAAGATTAAAGATTCATAAAATCAAATAATAGTTGATCGGACTATTACAAGCATTAAGAACAATCCCACATATGTCATCCATCTATATTAAAACAATCATACCTACTGTAAAGCTAAACGATTATCCAACCATGATTCAAACCAACCCCCCAACATGAACGGATTAGTTCATATTGGGGGTTTCAAAACTCAGAAATGACAAGATTAAAACGAAAGTAAACATGCTTGTTCTAAAAGAAATGAAAACTAAAGACTCCCTGAAAAGCTTAAGCCGCCGATGAACGTATTCGATTCGCCTTGTGATTCTCGTTACTTGATGTTTCTCGCCTTCTACTTACCTTCAAAAATTGCCTCTTAGCTCCCAAAATTAGTGTCTTCGAAAACTCACACTAGTCATGCTAAAAAGGTCGCCCACTCTTCACTATAAACAAAGTGACTGTTCAATCCACTGAGATCACAAATGATAAACTCGACATTTAAAAAAAATTCGGCCTAAATCTACCGCAAGTGTACGGGTCGAATCAAGTAATAGTACTCAGAAAGTACGAGTATCGAACCAAAGGAACCAGGTGTCAAGTACCACAATGACTGTATAGATTATTAACTAGACTAATGCAAATTGATTTGGTTTGTTGATTATAGGAACGCGAATTAAAACTTTAATTAATTCAGATAAGAGAAGGAGTTGGAGGGTTGGAATCCTCAGGTAAAAAATCACTTAACTCACAGATTTAACACGATTGAAAAACTTCAGGATGACAGGCATAATCACATTCCATCACTATACTCTATCAAGCTATAGCAAATATCATCCAACGCATTGTATCATCTTTCGATCTTAACAAAAGTAATTGAACAATTAGTGATTGAAAGCCACAAATGATGAATTATCATATTACTATCTCAAATTCAACCAAGACATGAAGAATTAATCAAACCTCAAAACTTTTCTCAAAGGTTAAAGATTCGTAAGATCAAATAATAGTTGATCGGACTATTACAAGCATTAAGAACAATTCCACATATGTCATCCATCTATATTAAATCAATCATACCTACTATAAAGCTAAACGATCCAACCATGATTCAAACCAACCCCCCAACATGAACGGATTAGTTCATATTGGGGGTTCCAAAACTCAGAAATGACAAGATTAAAACGAAAGTAAACATGTTTGTTCTACAAGAAATGAAAACTAAAGACTCCCTGAAAAGCTTAAGCCGCCGATAACGTACTTGATTCGCCTTGTGATTCTCGTTACTTGATGTTTCTAGCTTTCTACTTGCCTTCAAAAATTGCCTCTTAGCTCCCAAAATCGCCCAGAGAAAGTCTCCAAATGTCACTGATGAATAATACTCTCAACCCTAGCCGTCATAAGGAATAAAAACGGCTAGAGGGTCTGCGCGGATGGCGGCACGACTCCACTAGCGCGAGCAGTAGCGCAGAGCTCTGTTTTCCAAAACAAATTGCCATTTTTCGATTTTCGTCCTCCAATCTTCCCAAAACTCGCCTAACTCCGGAGACTTACAATGACCTGTATTTTCTCAAATAATACTATTAAAATCACCATTTTACTCGGAAACTTACAACACAAACCCCGAGTTAGGCTTCAAAATAATGTCAAAAAACGACATTATCAACCAAAACCTACTGTTTCAAAGCCAACACCACAACAAACTCAAATTGACCCACGAAGTGTACCTTTTCCTGAAACAATGAAGAGTAAAAATGTCGATGTTTAATTCAAAAAATTCTTAGACATTTTTAAACAACTTCACATTAACATACCCTTGGTAGAGGCTCTCGAGCAAATGCCAAGCTATATTAAATTTTTGAAAGATATTTTGAACAAAAAGAGAAAGTTGGGTGAGTTTGAGACTGTGGCTTTGACCAAGGAATGTAGTGCCCTCCTTACTAGCAAGATTCCGCCTAAGTTGAAAGACCCGGGTAGTTTCACCATTCCATGCACGATAGGAGGACAAGAAGTAGGTCAACCACTTTGTGATTTGGGAGCTAGTATAAACTTGATGTCGTTATCCATTTTCAACAAGTTAGGTATTGGAGAGGCTAGACCCACAACCGTGACATTGCAGCTAGCCGACCGTTCTATTGCCTACCCCAAAGGAAAAATAGAAGACGTCTTGGTCCAAGTGGATAAATTTATCTTCCCCGCCGATTTTCTAATTCTAGATTATGAGGCCGATAAAGATATCCCAATCATCTTAGGGCGTCCGTTTCTTGCAACCGGGCGTACTTTGATCAATGTGCACAAAGGGGAAATCACTATGAGAGTCCATGACCAAGAGGTAACATTAAATGTCTTCAAGTCCCTTAAGTTCATAGAAACCGAAGACTGTTTTTGCTTTGAGTTCGATTAGTGGTACCCCTGGTTTTGATACAGTGAACACAGTGGGGAGGGAGAGTGAACACTTCGATTCTGAGAGTGATGACACTTTTGAGGATGAGTGTAACAAAATAGCGGCAGCATTTGAACATCTGGACTTTAAGGACAGAAACGTTCAACCCCTTCAATAGAACAACCTCCCGAGTTAGAGCTAAAACCATTGCCTTCCCACTTGAAATATGCTTATCTCGCTAAGGATAATAAACTTCCCGTTATTATCTCTTCCAAACTTAGTGAGAAACAAGAACAACTTTTGATTGATCTGTTGATGAAGCATAAGAGGGCAATTGGTTGGACCATAGCGGACATTAGAGGTATTAGCCCCTCCCTATGTCAACATAAGATTAACTTGGAGAGTGACCACCCTGGAAAATTCCAACCCCAAAGAAGGTTGAACCCCATTATGAAGGAGGTAGTCAAGAAAGAAGTTTTTAAGTGGTTAGACACCGGTATTATCTACCCAATAGCTAGTAGTAGTTGGGTGAGCCCCGTCCAATGTGTCCCTAAAAAGGGAGGGACGACCGTAGTGAAGAACGACAAGAACGAGCTTATTCCCACTAGGACTGTTACTGGGTGGAGAATATGCATGGATTATAGACAACTCAACCTAGCCACCAAGAAAGACCATTTCCCCTACCTTTCATTTTAGCGGGAAAAGAATTTTATTGTTTTCTAGATGGACACTCCGGATACAACCAAATCCACATCGCCCCCAAGGACCAAGAAAATACCACATTTACTTGTCCATACGGTACTTTTGCATTCCATAGAATGCCATTTGGATTGTGTAATGCCCCAACTACTTTCCAACGTTGTATGATGGCCATTTTCACCGACATGATTTAGGACACCATAGAAGTGTTTATGGATGACTTTTCTGTGATAGGGACATCGTTTGACAACTGCCTGGGAAATTTAGAGAAAATCCTAGTGAGATGTGAGACCCATGACCTTATCTTAAATTGGGAAAATGTCATTTTATGGTTAAAGAGGGTATTGTCCTAGGTCATCTTGTCTCAAAAAGAGGGTCGGAGGTTGACAAAGCCAAACTTGAAGTAGTGGCACAACTTCCTGAACCCACAACTGTGAAAGGTATTCGAAGTTTCTTGAGTCACGCAGGTTTCTATAGGAGGTTCATCAAAGATTTTTCGAAAATAACTAAACCCCTATGTAACCTTTTGCAACATGAAAAAGAATTTAATTTCACCTAAGAATGTTGTGATGCTTTTGAAACAATCAAGAAAGCCTTAGTTACTGCACCCATAGTGACCACTCCTGACTGGTCACTCCCATTTGAAGTCATGTGTGACGCCAGCGAGTGGGCTGTGGGGGCTGTTCTCGGACAAAGGAAGAACAAAATCTTTCACCCCATTTATTATGCAAGTAAAACACTAATTGAAGCTCAGATTAATTATACTGTCACTGAAGAAGAATTACTTGCGGTGGTGTTTGCTATGATCGTTTCAGGTCATACTTGATAGGGACGAAGGTCATAGTGCACACTGATCATGCAGCAATAAAGTACTTGATCAACAAGGCTGATTCCAAACCACGTTTGATTCGATGGGTTTTATTGTTGCAAGAATTCGACCTTGAGATCGTTGATAGAAAAGGAACAAGCAATCAGGTAGCTGACAATCTGTCCAGACTCGAGAAGGTAGTGACGACTGTGGATCCCACTCCAGTCAAAGAGAATTTCCCCGATGAACAAATGTTAGCAGCTCAACACCACGATAATAGTATTCCTTGGTATGCTGACATTGCAAACTTTTTACCAAGTGGACTAAAGCCCCACGGGATGAGTGGACAACCATTTAAAAAGTTTTTACATGATACACGACAATATGTTTGGGACGACCCTTTCTTATATAAGATAGGGACAGACCAAATATTGAGGCGTTGTGTCCATGGGAGTGAGCAACATGAAATACTCCAAGGTTGTCACACATCCCACTACGGTGGCCACTTTGGTGGAAACCGCACTGCTGCAAAAATCTTGCAAAGTGGGTTCTTTTGGCCCACTGTCTTTGAAGACTCTTTTGAATTTGTGAAAAGTTGTGAGCAATGTCAACGCACCGGGAACATTTTACAAAGGAACGAGATGCCTCTTAATAACATTCTAGAGGTGGAACTTTTTGATGTTTGGGGGATCGATTTCATGGGTCCTTTCCCAAATTCAAACAATAATTTTTATATCTTGGTTGCGGTAGACTATGTTTCAAAATGGGTGGAGGCTGTTGCATGTCACTCCAACGATGCAAACACCGTGGTGAAATTTTTGCATAAAAATATTTTCACTCGATTTGGAACACCACGGGCATTGATTAGTGACGAAGGCACCCATTTTGTGAATAAAGTCATGAGCTCGGTCCTTGCTAAATATGATATACACCATAGAGTGGCCACCGCATACCACCCGCAGACCAACGGTTTAGCCGAACTTTCAAACAGAGAAATCAAAGGCATTTTAGAGAAAGTCGTTAAACCACACCGCAAAGATTGGTCAACCAAACTTGATGATGCTCTTTGGGCCTATCGTACGGCCTACAAAACTCCTTTGGGAATGTCTCCATTTAAATTGGTTTTTGGCAAAGCTTGCCATCTACCAATTGAGTTGGAACACAAGGCATTTTGGGCCCTTAAAGAGCTCAATATGAATGAGGATGCTGCGGGAACCAAGAGGTTTTTACAATTGCATGAGTTGGAGGAGTTGCGATATCACTCCTATGAAAATGAAAAGTTGTACAAAGAAAAGACCAAGATGTGGCATGATCGAAGAATCAACCATAGGGAGTTCATTGAAGGCCAACAGGTGCTATTGTTCAATTCCCGTCTCAAATTATTTTTTGGTAAGCTCAAATCACGATGGACGGGACCATACACAGTGGTCAAGGTTAGTCCCTTTGGAACAGTGGAATTAATGTCCCCACAGTCTGGTCAAACTTTCAAGGTCAATGGGCAGAGGGTGAAACATTTTCTGAGCGATAGTGCCCACACTCCATCCCACTCTCTACCCCACTCTGGTTAAGAAAAGTCAAAACCATTTGTAAATATTTTATTTTAGTTATTTTATTTTAATTTCGTGTGGTAGTTTATTTCAAATGTGTGTAGGATGGATTGCCAATTTTTGAAGAAAAAGTCACACAATTGCTTCGCAGTGACGTCGAGCATGTTACTGCGCTTCCCACTGCTGGCCTGACGCTTTGATGGGACGGTTTGGGGGCCCAAGAACTGAAAGTAAATCACATTTTCTTACACAAATGTCTACTTTTCTGCCACCTTACACCCACGTCGCCTATTTTCAAGAAAACCCATCATAACCTCTCTCTTTCTCTCAAACTAACCGTTCCCTCCTAAAACATAATACCCAGAAAATAACTCTTTTCCACACCAAAATCCAAAAGCTACCTTTTACTCAAATATTTCAAACACATATTCTTCCTTTCCAAATTTTCTTCTCTTAAGAACATCAATAACTCTTCAATGGCGAGAAGCAAGAGACTTACCCCAAACCCTAATGATCCCGATCGTGCAGTACGCCGCCGCACCACCGACGATAACCCTCCAGAAAACATCACCGACGACCTAAACGAGCCTCCGCCATCCTCCGGCGAACATCCAATGACAACCGTCGCTCCAGATGCGGAGTCGTCGAAACAAGAGGGGTCGAAGGCTGCTTCATCTTCGAAAGCCTCAGACGCTAGTCTGAGTGGTTTTGATACCGAAGCACAACAAACTGATGAGGAAATGTTGAAGTTGCAAGAGGAGTACAACCAAAAACTTCTTGCACTTCTAAAAAAAAGAGGAGGTTGAGAAGAAAAGGAAAGAAGAGGAAGAAAGGTTGCAAGGAGAGAAAGAGGAAAGATTAAGAAAAGAGGAGGAAGAGAGAATCCGAAAAGAAGAAGCCGAAAGATTGTTGAGAGAGGAGGAAGAGAAGAAAAGGGTAGAAGAAGAACGATTACTTGAAGAAGAGAAGAAAAAGGCAGAAGAAGAGAGACCGAAAAAGGAAGAAGAAGACCGAATCAGACAAGAAGAGGAAAACCAAAGGAAAGAAGCGGGGGCTGCGACACTCCATACGAGGAGAAGATTCACACTGATCAAAACCTCCAAGTCACAAACACTATTGATTTGGAGGCACTTCAAAAGGCAGCCCACAGTGAGGAGAACCCCATCAAAAGAGCTTTAAGGAAGAGATAAATGGTCACCAGATCTGGGGTGACCATATTGAAGAAAACACCGGCCAATAAATCAAGGAAGAAAACATCTGGGAAAGGTAAAGGTCTTGCTCCCTCTTTAAGTTCATCATCTTATGAATCTGATGCTGGTGATGAACAAGTTCAAACTGAAAACCCACATTAGTCCACAGTGGGCACTGAGCATGCCCCCAGTGGGGTGCCCAGGCAGTTCACGACCCCTGTGGTCGCTGCCCACTATGACTGCATAGTCAACCAAAAGTTGAACTTAGAGAGGGGTTTTGACCCTGACTTTGTAGAAGCCAACCCTTTTATCAAAGAGAGGGTTTTACAACAAGATTGGATGACATTGGCAACTGCCAATCGACGAGCCAACGCCTCTTTGGTAAAGGAGTTTTATGTCGAAGCCTCTCAAACCAAGGACACATTTGTAACAGTCTGAGGTCATATCGTGCACTATAATGCAACCGCAATCTATCGGGTCCTTGGAATAAGGACCCCGCTTGTGTGCACCTTTGCTAAATTTCTGAAAAAAATGACCCCGGCGGATGAAGAGGCTATTCTGAAAGCACTGGCAGTTGAAGGAAAGCCCTGGGATAAGGATGGACAGAGGAGGTGCCTACACGCTAGCTCCCTTACTACCGAGGCCGCTGTGTGGTTCCAATTCTTGCGTGCATCCCTATCGCCCACCTCTCATGATACAACCCTCTCGATGCACAAGTGCGCTCTGCTGTACTGCATTCTTGCAGGAAAAACAATCAACATGGGAATCCTAATGCAGTCCGCCATCTACCAAGCGAGAACTCGAAAGAAGGTAATCTTCCCTCTTCCTTGTCTTATTACGTCTTTGCTAATCGACGCTGGAGTGCCATCTGCTCCAGATGATAAGTAGGTCACTTCTCTGAACAACATAAGCATAGTAACGATCAAGAAAATGGGGAGAGAAATTACCGCTCCCCCTGAAGAACCTGTTGATGAAGAAGCCACAGTGAGATCTTCCAGCAACCCACAACGCCATCCCACTCTAGGAAGCTCAAGCAATCCCATGAACGCCATTCTGAGCGCATTAACAGCTCTCACCTATCGTGTCGATCTTATGGAAGCACAACAGAAGCACATGAACCGGGCCACAGAATCGTTTTGGATGTACATACGAGATAGGGATGCAGTCCTCAATCAGATATATCAGGGTGTTGATCCCCTACTTGCTGCACAAATCCCTGACTTCCCAGAAGGTATCTGTCCTTCCAATGATAGTGAAGATGGTTTCAGTGGAGACTCCGCAAAAAGTTCACCGCCGGCAACTCCTACCCACTAAATGGTTTGTTGGGACTCTGGTTCCCACTCTGAATGCTCCAAAAATAATTTATATTTTATGTCTATTTGGTATTTTGCCTATGGCTAGGCACTTGACAATTTGCTACTTTATTTTGATCAATGCTTCATGCTTTACCTACTGCTAAGTAGGTCTTTTGGGTACTAACTTAATTCTCTTTTGAATGCTTTTTGATCTTTTTCCATTTCAAGGTGCAACTTTCGGCTTCCAACTTAAAAAGTCACTTTTGAAAGTACGGCTCTCAATTTGTCACGTTGAAATGATATAGGCCATTTTTGCATCCAAACTCGACCTTTTTGCACCCCAAATACCTCCTTGAACCCACATACCAAGTCACAGTGAGGACACTGTGTGATCTTAAGTTTGAGGTGGGGACTTCCAGTGGGACTTCCGGTGTTTCCACAGTGGAGACACTATGAGGTCCTAAGTTTGAGGTGGGTAAGCTATACCCCCTCCCAAAAAAACACACAAAAACAGAAGAAAATCGAAGTGTCACTACAAAAGATTGATGGTGTGCCTTTTTTGGACCATCAAAGTGCCCACTCACAGAAAAAGATGGTGTGCCTATTCTGGACCATCAGAATACCCACTCTTACAAAAAATAGCCATACCCAAATAAAATCCTGAAGTGTACGATCTTACCTATGCAAAATACAAAACACTCACTTCTTGAAATAAAAATCTCAAAGCGAGATTTTCGGTCCATGTTTGGAATTGCTTGATACGAAACCCTTGGGAAACTATTCAAAGCCACAAACCTTTCGAACCCAAGAAAGTCCTATTGATCAAATGTGAACAAGGGAAAGATTTCGTCAACTACATAAAGTGAAGTTTTAATCTTGGAACCAAAAGAAGCATCCATGGAGCGAGATCAACATTCATTCAGAGTGAGAAGTCAGTAAGTCTCTGAAAGCTCAAAAGTGCATAATTTAATTTTTTTTCTTTCTTTTTATTACTTGGGGACAAGTAATGGTTTAAGTTTGAGGTTGTGATAACTCTATTTTTAGAGTTATTATTTTCTTTTATTTTTTCAAATTTTAGCCATTTCACTTCTCAAAACCCCCATTCTTGGTAATATTCCAAAAAATGAGCAATAAGAGTGAACCACCGTTTTTATAAACCATTTGGTAGTATTTTGTTGTTTTTTCACGAAATATCTGCAGTGACTTGCGCATCCCACTCCGGACCCCACTGGCGAGCAAAGAAGAAGAAAAAAGAAAAACAACTCTTAGCTTGAAAGTAAAAATCTGGGGAATAGAAGGTTCAAATGGCAGAGGCATGGGATTGAGAAGTACAAGCATGTTTCCCCAAGATATGGCAAGATGAATTGTTTAATAACACCCATGGTACTTTAAGTGGACTTTTTGGAAAAGGTGAAGGGACCTATGGGTAAAAGGGCTACAAGCTTGGGGATAGAAGAATTAGTCAAAGAAGCTGAATTTTATGTCTTCTATTTTCAGTCTTTAGTCTCTAGTTTATTACCCATCTTTTGTAAAACCCAACCATTCCTCTTAGTATATAAAGAGGTATTGGGTGCCATTTAATTCATCCTTGATATCTCCATCTACCACATTTAGTGCAAGCTTAGTTGTAGTTGTTAGCTCTCTAGTTTACTGCAGTGGATCTTTAAATTTTTGTATTTTCAATTCCTAGTGTAATCGTTAATTTCAAGTAATTAGTGGCAGTGACGTACTCTCGTTCCCCACTACGGTTTTAATTAAAGTCACTTTCAGTTTACTTATATGAAACTTCTCATCTTTTGTTTTCTTTACTTCAGTAATTATGGGCTAAGCATCCTTTGGGATGTAGGAAGGAGAAGTACCTGGATTTTATGAAAAATGCTTGAGTAATCTTTATACTTGGAATATTTATTGTTTTGGTCATTCACTCTCGATTATTGCCCAATGATGCGAACAATTCGATCACTTGTAAGGATCTAAAGTCTAGTTCTTAACTCAGAAATGAGTAGAACGTAGTGACACAAGCTTGGATGATGCTAGGGGATTCGAAAGAATTCTTATGACACTTACGAAAGTGAGGTCGGCACAGTGAGCTAATCTCAACCCACTGGAGTAGTAGGCAAGCTAGTTGGTGTATTTAAAACACTTAGAGTATTTGTCTCTACACATTCCATCGATGCCTGAAAAGGCCCGCTTTGAGATTACCATTGACAAAACAATTAATACTAAGAGTATGGGATTTTTACTTAAAGGTGTGAGTATTTTGTGACCGGGCTTTTCTAGCGAGAATGCCCACCTCAAGTACAAGTATCACTTTTGGGATCAGGTATTTAATATAAAATCTATGGAAAATCTAACCTACATTCCTTCTTTTAAATCTTAAGTAAAAGCGTTAGAGTAGCATTTCACCAAACAAACCAAACTATTGCTTCTTCTGTAATTGAAACTTGTAAAAGGAAACTCATGAGAACCGTATTGTCTTGATTGCCCAGTCTTTATGGATACGATTCTGGTATTTTACCAACTATTACTTGTTGTGATGATCATAGTGGACAGTGTACACTTGCGCTTCCCACTGTGGACAGTTTGCAACCCACTGCGATTAAATCACATATTTCGCACGTACCAAGCACCTTGGAAATAACTTTATAAAAGATTTTGATCAAACTAATCGGCTTAAATTCGTTAAGTATAATTGGCTTTTGGTTCTTCAGGATAAGGGTTAAGAAAGAGGCATTGCACCCTCCACTAATTACCGCCGATTCCCCAAAGCTTGATATTGCCTTCACTAGATCGTCTTTAATAATTTCCCAAAACCGCTTTATGAATGAGATCGTGATTCCATCTGGACCCGAAGATTTGTTTCTCCCACATGCTTTAACCGCCTCCCAAATTTCTTCTTCATTGAACATCCTCTCCAAATTTTCCGCTTCTTCTATCTTGAATATTTTGATCTTACCACTTATTAGTTTTGGCCCATCCTTCTTGTCCGACATGAATTTCTTCTTGAGAAAATCGAATACGCCTTCTTTAATTTTTTCCGGCTCTTCCGTCCATTGCGAATTAATATTCAATCCCCGAATACCGTTTATTCTCTCTCTCTCTCTCTTCCTTATCACCGCGTGAAAGAACTTTAAATTTTCATCTCCTTCCTCCACCCATTTTACTTTCGCTTTTTGCCATGCTATTTCCACCTTCTTTTTTCCGCCTCCAACCACTTGTTGCGGGCTTCTAACCATCGTTTTCTTTCACCTTCGTCGAGACTCCTATTTTCGGCTATCGCTTTCAAATTCCTCGCCTCTTCCTTGTTTTTCTCCAAATGACCATCCAATTTCCTATACTTTTCCCCGCTCATTTTCTTCAAGGCCAATTTTACGTTCTATAGTTTGTCCCGGAATACACAATCCGGAGCTTTTGATGATACTCCAATGTTCCATGCTTCCTTTATCAAGTCTTCAACCCCTCTTCATGTAAGGTTTTGGCCCGAAACCACAATTGCTGTCATATAGCATAATCGGATGATGATCCGACCACTTCCTTTTAAGAGCCTTCACCCCCCAAATTCGTCCAAGATACATAAAAATAATTTGATGGGAGAAAACGATCTAATTGGCTATACTTTCTTCCATCATCACTAACTCTAGCGAAATTTTGGCCTCCCATGGGAATTTCCACTAATTGGCTATTGCAGATGAAATCATCGAACTCCTCCACTCCTTTTGCATTGGTGATCGAATTAAATCTTTCATGACTACCCCTTACGTCGTTGAAGTCCCCAAATACGCACCATTTTATTTCCTCTTTTCTTACAAAGGATCTCAATGTTTCTCCATACTTCCAATCTTTCTTTCGGTTCTCTAGACCCATACACATTAACGAAGCCTACTTGTCCATTCACCCCTTTCCAATTACCCACCGCCACAATAAACTAGAGCACCTTGAGAAGACATCTTAAATTGCACTTAGATGATTGTCAGACAGTATACGGTTCGATTCAAGGATCAGACAGTATACGGTTCGATTCAAGGATCAGACAGTATCAAGAATAGCCAAATATCCCCCTTTGGCGACTTAGCATGGGGTAAGTGTCCGGATATGAGTGTACGGGTGGAAGTGTCCGGATTGAATGGTTTCCGGATAAACAAGTTACCGGAAAGTAAAGTAACGGGGAAAAGTAAAACTTACCGGAAAGATGTGAATACTTCCGAAGCCGAAGTTACCGGGTGGAATTGTCCGGATAGACAATGTTCGGGAAGCTTGTCCAGAAAGCCGAAGTTACCGGATGAAGTAACTGGATACTTTGATCGAAAAATGTTAACTTACCGGGAAGTAGCTACCGGATAGTTAGCGTTCGGATAGGTGTAATCCGGATAATACGTCCGGACAGATTTGCGTCCGGATACTGAAATTTCCCGGATAGGACGTCCAGACAGATGGGCATCCAGATAGAATTCAACAATCAGATACTTACCCGGATAGAGCGACTGGCGAGTGAATCAGATGTGCAAGTGATCTAGGGTTGCTCGATTTCGTTCCTGAAAGATGTGAATACTACAAAAACAAACAATCCCTAATCGATTTCTAAGCAAAGTAACTGATTTTGATGCAAAAAATTATGAATTTTCCAAGAACAGAGGCTAGGAACTCAAGAACACAGCTTTGCACAAAAATCACTCTAAAGACCAAATCACACTCTAAAACTTTGCAGAAACCTTAACAAGACTAAAAGAAATCAATTTTGATGATCAAAACGTAACAATTTTTGCAGAAATCACAAGAATGAATATTCTAGACAAGAAGCAGTCGATAAAAAACTTACCAGGATACTTTTAAAACCTTGAATCGATCGATGTTTGTCTGCTCTAATACCAATTGTGGATCCCAGATTAGTGAAATAACAATAAGAATCAATAATCAATAGCAATAACGAGTAACGATTTCAATCTGTCATCCATCTATTTCATTCAAAGTGTTTAACACGTTCAGAGAGATTTACGATAATGAATTGGAACGATTGAGGATGATTTCTCTCTCTAGCCTAAAACTAGGTTTAACGCTATCTATTTATACCTAGGGCTTAAGATTAAAGCCCATGGCCCATTAAGCTAAACTAAGCCCATTAAACATTATTAAGGCTTTTAGAATAAAACTAACAAGCCTATTAATTTATTTATATCACTTTCTATTTTATAGAACATTTACGGTCCTAACAAACTTTGTCAATCTTTAGCTCGGGTAGACCTAGAACTAATCTACTAGTTCTTAACTTGTTGATATCTCAAATGTTTTGGTGAGATAATCTTCGATGCCAAAGCCAACATTTTTCAACTGACGCATTGGATACTAAACAAACAGGCTTAGACGCCAATAAAGTCGGAAATTTAGCTATGTAAAGATCACCAAAACGAGCATCTTTGAAGATTTCAACGCCATTTGGATCAGCAATGTAGCAAAATCTCTTGTTAAAACTGATTAAGCAGTCCTTGTCGCAAAATTGGTTGATACTGAATAGGTTATGACCTAATCCTTCCACATACAGAACTTTTTCAATAGAGATCGTGCCGTTTTTCAGAATTCCATGTTCTCTGATGTATCCTTTGGTGTCGTTACCAAATCCAACTGACCCTCCAGGATGTACTGTATAATCATGCAATAGGTGCTTGTACCCTGTCATGTGTCTAGATGCACCAAAATCTACGACCCACACATGACATTCCTGAAAAAGTCAATTATCTCAACTTAGGTACCCATATTAGTATGGGTCCTTTCATGTTAGTACACATAAACTTATTCAAATCAGTTGAAGAACCTTTTAAGTTTTCCTTCAAATTTAGGTTCTTTTTGTGAAATTTGTGTTTTGGTTTTGTCTTTTGGAACCCATTTCCACACAAAATTTACTTCAATTGATTGAATAGACTTTTTCTTTGATTTTCTCTTTAAACCAAATCCGAACATTCGAGCAGATTAATTAGGTGATGTCTTGGAAAAAGAAATATCAGCGTTAAAGCTTTTATTTTTGCTATTCTTCGAGGATTTACGATTTAGCGAAAAAGAATTGTCCCAACAATGAGCACAATGTATTTGTTGTTTTGCTTGTGTCAACAATTTAGAATCAGAAAGATTAACGCTTTTATTGACACTTGGTTTGCAAACATTACAAGAATGTTTACAACGATTTTTATTTAAAGGAATACATTGTTCACTATTAGAGTTGCTTTTCTTATCACTACCGCATCCCCTCTTCACAGCCATGAACTTTTTACCATCCACTTCTGAAACGTAAGAGGAAGTAGTGTCAGAAGTTTTAGAATTAGGAGAATCATTTGAAGTTAAATCAGATTTAGTGCCCGAAGATTCTCCTTTTGCATAGATACTTTACTCTTTTTCAGATGTAGGTGTAGAAGATTCAAATAATGAATTTTCAAAACACACAAATGAAGATTTAATTGGAGTACTTGGATCTTTGTTTTCAAAAATATGGTTTTCAGATGAACTTTTGGCTTTGACATCAAACAGAAAAGAAGATTTATTTTGATCTTTAGATTTAGACTGATTATCAAAACATTTTTCATTCGAGTTTGAAACTTTAGCTTTTGAAAATTCAAATAATTGGGTTTCAAGTCGTCGAATTTCAATCTGAAGATCAAAATTGACTTTCTTGCTATGATCTAAATCCATCCCAATATTATCATTTTCATTTCCTAAATTTTCAATACATAATTGTAATTTTGAAATAAATTTTTCTAAATTTGAAATCTTTTCAAGAGCTAAATCTAGATCAAATTTTTCAGAATTGGACTCATTAACAGACTTTTCTTTGTTTAAGTCTTCCAGTTCTTCTATCTTTGTTTCACCAGTAGAAGCTGAGTTACTTGAATCAGGCTCTTTTTCATCGGGTTTAAAATTAACAGTTTCATATTCCTTTGGAAATAACAAATTAAATTCAGTTAGTTCAGTCTTTTTAGACTTATAACTGGAATTCAATTCATCATACTTAAAAATTGTGGTATTAAAACGAGGTTTTTCGGAATCTTTACCATTTTATTTAGAGCCTTCCTCTTTCTTCTCCATTTCTTCTTTAGGAACAGAAGATATAGGACTTTCAGACTTGGTAAAAACTTGTGAAATTGGAGGTATTTCTTTAGAAATGGTTTCTTGCAAACCTTCACCCAATTTATCAATTTTGTATAAATTTTCGAGTGCCTTCTTTAGTACCTCAACCTCAGAAAGACCAAGACCCATTTTAGGATTATAAAAACGAGTATCTTTCGGGTTACTGGTCAATAATTTTAAAGTCTGCTCTGTTTGTCCTCTTTTAAATTTTAAATCTTCCAACTATTTAAATTTGGCATAAGCCTCAGTCCGTTCTTCAAACACAACGTGAAACTTAAAATTTAGATCAATGCTTTCATCTTTAATGACACTAAGTTCTTTTTTAAGCTCAGAAATTTTGGTTTCAAGCTCTTGATTTTTAACTTTAACAGCTTCTTTTTCTCTTTCTTTGTCTTCAGCTAACATTTATAAATAAGTACATCATCCTGATATCTTAAAAGTGAACTATTTTCAATGTTGAAACTATTTTTCATCTTTTCAAACTCTTCTTTCATCAAATTGAGTTCAGATATCAGATTGAACATTTCTTCATTTTCAGAATTATTTTCAGAACCATCAAAATGTTCAGATATATCAGAAAGAGAATGTACCTCGGACTCTAGGTCATCTTCATTTACGTTGGCCATCATGTTGTACTTTACTTCCGTAAAGTGAGCTTCTTCCTCATCTGTAGAATCCTCTAACCAGATTTCTTCTTCAGCAACCCTAGCATTTTCGCTTTCCTTAGCTTTCACCAACTGAGCCTTCCGTTGGTAATACTCATAATTCTTTACCTTCTTTGCTTTACAATTCCTTGCATAATGACCTGGCTTTCCGCAGTTAAAGCACTTGTTATCCTCTTTCTTCTCTTCTTTCTCTTCCTTCTTTTCTTTTTTCTCCTCCTTTCTCTTCTCATAATTCTTGTACTTGTCGGCCTTGTACGAGTCTGGTTTAAACATAGAATAGAACTTTTTCTTTCCAAACCTCTTGTTAAATCTGTTTGTTAACAAGGCCAACTTCTCAGCAAAGTCACACAACTCATCACCCGATTCTCTCTCTTCATCATCAGAACTCTTTTCATATTCAACAAAATCAGAAATCAGTGCCTTAAGTTTACTTAACCTAGTCTTTTTATGCTCAGTGATTAATGCTAAGGACTCATCCATTTTCCTCTGTTTGTCCTTGATCTCTTTAACCTTATCCTCATGCTGATTAAGAATGCTAAAGATGTCATTTACCTTCTCATCATCCATGTCTCTTGACATCTGTAGCTTAATCGAGTAAGCATCCCATTCCGGCAACAAATTCTTTACAAACCTGTAGTTTATTTCTGATTTCGTTTTGATAACTCCGTTTCGTCGTAGGTCGTTGAGAATGATGTTGTACCAGTTGTACAAATCTTGCAGGGTTTCACCATCTCTAGCCTTAAATTCTTCATAGGCGTTGATACTCTGATTTCTCTTAGTTCGTAAAGATTTATGTAACCCCTCCAACTGCCTCTCCAACTCTTCCCAGATTTCCTTAGCAAAATCCCTACTATCTACACGGTTGTAGATGTCATTAGGAATTGCCATAGTCATGAAAGTCAACGCTTGCTCATCAATCGTAATCTGTAGTTTATCTTGATCATTGAAGTGACGATATTCCTTATACACAATTCTTTCGGGAACGAAGGGAGTTGTTTCAGTGGCGGCTACAGAAGGCACTACTATGTGTGGCCTATGAGGACCTCTTATGATTGAAGTCATCAGATCTTTGTTCTGGTTATTAAGAAATTGAGTCATCCGCTTTTTCCATTGCGGATACTCATCAATTTGGAGAACCGGAGGTTTTGACTTAGATCCCATGCTGAGCATTTCTCTTGACATTCTGAAAGGTGTTTACTTGTTTTAGATCTTTAAACAAATCAACAACACAAAAATTTCTTTCCAAACAGTGAACAAATAAAGAACTTCTCGCACAAAGGTTAGGCGATCAAATTTGATGAACAGTGGTTCTCGGTTAAGACGTGTGCGATAACAAAAGTTCTCGGTCAATAAAGTTCTCGACAAAAGTTATTGGTCAAAGGTTGGGCGATCAAGTGAAGTTGTCGGTCAAAGCGTATGCGATCAAGAAGGTTGCCGGTTAACACTTAGGCGATTAGAGAGGTTGTCGCCTAAAGCCTGTGCGATGTAATCAAGTTCTCGCTCAATACTTGGGCGATCAAAAATGCAGCTAATTCTTATCGCTTGAGTGTTGACCGATAAGGATGAATCTCCTTGTTGTGCGACAACTTTGAATATTTGAAGATCTTTGCTATGAGATAACTATGAACTTTGAACACAAAAATTTCCTAAGTCCAAAATTCGATCAAATCTAATCCAAACGATCTCAAACTTTGCAGGGATGATCGCACAGTGATTCTGAACAGATTTTACCAACACACTAACACCAAAACTAACAGAATCAATGAGTTTGATTCTAAAACAGTAGGCAACTGTTTCGAACCAAAAATGTCCAAAATCCTTCTGAATTCGATTCAAATCTGTAGTTAAGACCAAATCGAATGCACATAATCTATTTCCTCACAAAGTCGCACCAATCTATGTCAAAGAATCCTCGAAAAACATACTAAATCACCAAAATCATATACATGTCCGAAAAATGCAAAAAGTCCAAAATTTTGACAAAAATTCACGAATTTGAATGATCTTTGTGTTGATTTGCTTAGCTCTTATACCAATTGTTATCCCTAAAACAAGTATACAATCCAAGAATCAAGATCAAGCTCCAAATGTCATCTCTATATTGATAAGGAGTCAAAGTACATAGAGAGAATCTGATAAATGTAACTACAAGATCTAATACAAAATACTTAGACTAGGCTATTTATACCTAGAAACAACATTTTCACAAATAGCCCTTCAACTTTGATACAATATACAAATAATACCCTAACACGAACCGATGAGGCAAGTTGCACTTTTCCGAACTCAAGAATTTTGCTAGATTCCCATTTACAGTTTACTAATTTTGCTAGCTTACTAACTTCCGACCACCTCCTTAACCCTCTAATCCAGAAATGGAGAATGTGTACTTTATTGTTCAAAATTTTGGTCATCATTTCCTCTTGTTCGAATCTAGCAACACGTTTCTACCTCCTAAGTACTTCAATGAGCAACCCGCAAGGTTTTCCGATATGCAAAGAGCTTGAATAGCGTCTATGTTATCTAGCGAAGTTACACTTCAGGGTTTTTTTTTTAATCTTCCTCCACTGACCATCTTCAGATTACCTCCTCTCTCCGACATTCTCCTTCTTCCACTGAGATTTTTCTGATAATCCTATCGTTTTTGTCTTCCCTGCCTCTCCCCTCCTTTACCGCCTCGCTGAAAGTTCTGTGTCCGTTTCAATAATTCGGTGCTCCAGAATTATGGGGAGTTTTGGCCTTATCTTTCGTCGGCCTTCTCCTGTCCTCTACCTCTTGACTTCCATTCTTTTTATTTGCAACTGTTGGCCCCGAAAGGCTTAAACAAGTTTGTAGAAGGGGGGGTTGAATACAAACACACTATTTTACTTTTCTAAATTGTTTATTGATAAATCATTAACAATTTACAGCTTGTTGCGGAAACAAGATTAAGTATAAACCTAAATCTAAACAAGTTGGAACACTAAGGTTTTCTTGCACTAAGAAAGATAAGGAGATTACTAATAAAATCCTATCTTGAGAGATTTGAACTTGTCCAGAGTTAGCAAGTTACTTCAAATGAAGTGAGTTCATCTCTTTATATACTGCATGCATTTAATGCAATCCAGTATATACTTTACACGTGTCATTAGCGGATTGGTTGCATGTCATTGACTTTTGATGACAACCTTAGTAGCCGCATGAATGAACAGTGTAGTATCAGAGTGGTTGTACGATTTCAGATTTTCGGAGGTTCTTTTCTGACATATCGTACGGTGGCGTGCAAGGGAGGTTAAGACAAAAGTACTTTGTACGGAGGACTTCATGATCAGCTTTCGTTGATTCAGCGATTTTCATTTACTATTCAGCAGATGATAAAGTTCAGCGATAGCTGAAGTCTTGTACTTGATACTTCACGTTGAGTGGACAAATCTGAGTCTTCGCTGATCCGCATCAGTTCATTAGGAGACTTGTCGCTGGTTCTTGAGCTTGATCTTCGACTTCAGCGTAGAACCTTTGTTGACGTGAATCTTGTCTTCAGGGATCATAAGTAAACAACTAACTTATCAGCGATCACCATAAGGACTGAACAGACTCAGCGATATGGTGAACAGTGTTCGCTGAATGTTTAATCTAAAAGTGCGAGAGTTCCTATCAGCAGTACTGTAAGATCTTAGTACTTATCAGCGATAGTGAAACTCTGATACATATTGTTTACTTACAATTTTCACTAAGTATTTAAGATAGGGTCATCATCAAATCACTGAGGGTTTGGATCAACAATCTCCCCCTATTTGATTATGACATAGCAACAGAGAAAATTGCTATTTAATGAAAACATAAGGATAAAAAGAACTCATAAAATATTTGTCCCTTTTACTGTTTTCTGGGATCTTTTCAGTACTGATGGAGTAAAGTACATTCGCTGAAATCTTTCTTTAAATCTTTGAATCAGGTTACAATATGAATGAGAAAGATTACAAGTACAAGCGAAATAAATTACAAGTACTGAAGGATGACTGATACAATAGAGAAAATGGTGATTGTTGTCAGCCTTCAAAGGGTTCTTCCTTAACGAGAAGTTCATCAAGGGTTGTCTTTTCAGTTGGAATCATCTAGTCAGGAACCTTTTCTCCTTTATTCTTTAGCTTCAGAGCAGCTTCAAAAATCAAGGGTTTTAGGTGTCGTGCCTGAATGTCTTTTCTGAAGTCGCACCAGTAGATGAGATCTTTGAGCTGTTCGATTGGAGTGATTGAAAGCTCAGCGATCCGTTGAAAGCATTTACGTCCGTCGTAGTCAAGAAAGAATATTCCATAAGGATTACTGATGACTTTACCAGGGACGAAAAGTTCACATGGTGGCAAAGAGACATCAAGGGCAGATAGATCAGGATCAGGACCAAGTACTTCAGCGCGAGAGAAACCAATTCCAGTTTCATTTCGTATGACAGGACCTGAGTTTGAATCTTGACGTTTCTTCCTTGGAGAGTCCTTTTTTCTTTTCGGCTTTAGATCAGGAACAGGAGGAATATCCACACAAGAAGATATCAAATCGATCTGTCTGTTTATCAGCTTTTCGAAATGATCCTTGTACTTAGATTTTGACGGTTGGATAGCTAACCTCATCTCCAGCCATTCAGAGAGACCATACCTTTTTACAGTGTCAGCACGAAAGGTTTCAGATGAGTCATCTTCTCTGAACAGTTTGATGTCAACAATAGGTACTCCGACGGAGGTTCTTCCAGAGATGAATACCTTGTTGATCTTCGCTGGACGATATCTGAAGTGGATTTTCTCTTTACACCAGATCAGGGTGGTCTGAGAAACTTCAGCTTTCTTTTCCACGATCTTCTGGGCTTGTTCCCAAAGCTTTCGTTGGATTTGAATGGGAATACGCTTCAGCTTGGGGTCTTTGACAGATTCTTGAGTGAGCTTGATGGCGTATTCTCTGTCTTTATCTTCAGCTTCCTTCCTTTCAGCGATGAGGCGTTCAGCTCTGAGATGATCTTGGTATTCAGCTTTTGAAATTCTGAACTTAGGAGGAACTGAAGGTAGTTGATCGCGCCTTAGGATGATTCGCTGATCCTCGAATCGCTTTATCATTTCTTCTCTCCTCTTTTGATCAATTGAGGAAGGTCTGTTTCTGTGCGAGAGAGGTTGTTCTTCTGGTTCATCAGTCTCAGAGATTAAATCTAAGACTGGGATTATGTCTTCAGCGTTAGCTGGAATTATTGGTGAAGTTGCAACAGATCTTTCAGCGATATCCTCAAACAGGGGAGAGGACTAGCTGAAACGCAGCGATCTTATAAATAAGAACTGGGTAGAAGAACTTGGGTAGAAAAGATATAAAAAAATGTGGATGTGTATGGTGTTTGTGGAATGGATAACTGATTTTTCATAGATGATCAGGGAAGGAAAAATAAGTTTAGTGTACCTGACAAATCGGCTTTGCAAGTAGGATCGCCAGATTATCATCTTCAGCGATGCCTTTGTCTTTGCTTTTCTCAGCGCCAGAGGCTGAGTGCTTTGTCTTTGTCTTCTCCCCTGAAGGTTCTTTTATTGAAATACCTTTAAGAGCTTTGGTTCGAGGAGCAGGTTTGACAACAAAGAAATCATCGTCATCTTCATCATCATCATCATCGTTCCTTGGAGAGGAGGATGGTTCAGCTTCAGGGATGTCGAAGTCTTCGTCTTCTTCTGCTTCAGATTCCTCAGCGTCTTCATCGAGTTGCTCCCCCTCAGATATAGAGGCGAGGTTCTCGGTTCCCTCAGGGTTTTCATCTCCCTGAGGTCCAGTATTCCGATCTTCATTACCCTCTCCCCTGATAGATTCATCATGGGAAAGGTCTTCAGCGCTCTTCTCCCCCTCTTTCTCATGATGGGCGGGGGAGGAATGGGTAGATTCAGCATTGGTGTTGTCTCTGTCTTCTGGGCCAGAGATTTTCACACAACCTTCAAGCTTAGCTATTCTGTCTTCTAGGCCAGAAATAGCAGGCGTGATTTTCTTCAGTTCTTGGCGATCCTCTGCGGTGAATGAGTCCAAAACAGGTGCAGGGGCCGGAGCAGGAGCTGGATTATTTGCCTTGTTCACCAGCGTCTCGATCATTGTCTTGACGGAACCAAGGTCGGTCTTCACTGAGCCCAAGTCGGTCTTGACCACTGACATATCACCTTCGAGTGTACCAACCGATTTCTTCAGCGTTGTAACTTCGCTGGAAATGGTGGAAACTGATGATTTGAGGTTGGTGTAGTCAGTGTAGATGTCGGAGAGCACTTTGGCAAAGTCGGCGAGAGTTTTATCAAGATCTTTGATGTCATCAGAGGAGGCCTTCTTTTCCACCACAGTAGTCAGCTTCGTCAGATTCTCTCCAGCGTTTGTTACAGCTGTAGAGTTATTTGATAGACCGGTGGTGAGATCCGTAAGTTTCATCTCCATAGACTTCAGAGACTGGTTGATATCTCCCAAAAAAGGACCTGTAACATATAAGTACTTGTGAACAAAGGAAAGCTCAGAAGTTTCAGGTTTAGTTACAGTGTTTAAGGTGGGATCTGTACCTGCAGGAGCATTGAC
This sequence comes from Saussurea involucrata, assembly GCA_033807775.1. Lineage (NCBI taxonomy): Eukaryota > Viridiplantae > Streptophyta > Magnoliopsida > Asterales > Asteraceae > Saussurea > Saussurea involucrata. Next base: position 46,818,259 of record CM066317.1, on the reverse strand, counting down.
GAACTCATCAAAGTTTCGAGTCCCTCCATAGTGTTCCATATCTCCCTCAAAAGTTTCGTGAGGAATGGAGATCTCTGCAGGTCCTTTCTTCGTCATTCGCTGAGAAGCTTCAACGGCTTCTTGAATGATGGCATCTCCAGTTTTGACTGGAGGAGTGTCCAAAGAAGTAGAGGGAGGAGCGAAGGATAAGAATTGGGGTTGGGGTTCAAGTTCAGCGTTGGATTCGCTGAGAAGTACTTCATCAGTCTTTTGAGAGACTGACGAAGGTTGGGTAGATTCCAAAGTTCTAACCTCAGCGTTTAGGGACGCTGAAGTAGGTTTAGAAGGGATGGCTTGAATTGGTGTGGCAGAGCGTACCACGGAACTTTCCTTCAGCTCTTCAGAATGAGCTGAGGAGTCTTCAGCATGCAACTGCTGGGGTTGCTCCTTGGTTTTCTTGATCCTTTTGGAATCAAGAGGGGTAAGTGATTGTTTCCTTTTCTTAGAAGGAATGGATTTTGTGGCCGGGGTATCAGCGATGGGTATTGTCGCTGAAGGAGCCACAGAAAGCGGAGAATTAAGAAGAGTGAGAAGAGTAGAGAGACGTACCTCGTTGGCGACAGGCTTGAAGTCGAGAACTTTAGGGCCAATCTGAGAGAGTTTCAGATCACCCTCTTCAGGATAGCTGTCCTTCAGGCCATATTGAAAGATGGCGCTGATGAATCGCGGGTAAGGAACCCATGCTGGTCGGTCAGCGGCAGAATCAACACGTTGAATGAGGTCTTCATAGATGATGGAGGCCCAGTCAATGTTGAGACCTTTCAGCAGTGCGTAACCCATGGCCTGCTGAGGTTGAGCGGCTTGATCAGAAGATCCGGATTTCGCTGTCATGCAGCTGATCAGGTGAGCGAAGATGAAGTTCATCTCGCTGGGCATCTTGGATTTCTTTATCAGTGTCAGCTTCTTCTCAGGTAGCTTGTCTCTTCCAGTCTCCCAGATGTAACCCATCGCATCAAGGAAAGCAATGATTTCTTCCCTGTCAGCGTGCTTCTTGTGGTCAGGAAATGGAATGAAAGGATTTTCTGAGGTAGCGTTAGGGAATTTCAGAGCTTTACGGATTATTGCGGGGGTTATCTTGATGGTGCCATACTCAGTATCGCTGAGTATGCAGTCGATGGTTTTAGATGGATCTTTGGCTGAGGGTAGGTTGGTGTGTCTGGCAGAGTACCGGAATTGGGATAATAGACGCTGACTGGCAGGAGGTGTGATTGTCAGTGCTGTGTATATGGGGCTATTCTTCAAAAAAATCACAGCGTCGTCTAGATGGGATACATGCTTCCGAGGAGGAAACTCGAGAAGCGCTGAAAGGTTGTTTGCCTTTGTCCAGTCTAGTTGATCCAGCTCAAACTTAACCTGAGGAGCTTTGGTGATTTCCAGTTCCTCAGAATCACTGGAGATGGACTCAGCGGTAACATTCAGCTTTGAAGTTGCCATTTCACTGTATTATTAGTTCAACCAAAGATGTTAACAAATAAGAAATATCTTAATGTGGAAAGAGAATTTCCATTAAGATTTTTCGAATTTTGTCCATTTCATTCAGACAAAAAAGTCTTAATGAAGATTAGGGTTTTTCTTGTTTTTTTTTTTTTTTTTAAAAAAAAAACGAATATAACACCTATAAGCCTTGTATTCCAGTTTTTTAAAAAATGGATACGAAAGAAGAACAAGTTTAAGATTTTAGATTTAAAACTTGAAGAACAACCATGAAATGGTTGTGTTTATAAAACCATGAAAGAAAATGATTTTATTTTTGAGTTCTTTTGTTTGATCTTGTGTAAAACAATGATAAGATCGAAAACAAGTTATTTGCATTTGATAAAAGATAAGAACATATTGACCTTGAGTTTGATGAAGAAGATGATGAACAGTTCCTGAAGATCGAGAGCACAAAATGCAACAGTGTTCTTTTCTTGCGGAGAAAGATTGATTCGCATAAAAGACAAATATAAACTTTGAGAGAGTTTATATAGGAAGAGAGTAGAGAGAGAAAAACTTGAGCGGGAAAGTTTTTCATCATGACACGGACACGTGTTTGCATTTGATTGGATAGACAACGAAACGTGCAAACGTGTGTCAGAAAAAGAAACGTGCCTGGTGTTATCCGTTGCAATGACGTCACAACTGTCCTTTCACATTCTTTCGTTGTCTCTGAGGTTTTGAAAGAAAAACTCAGGGACTCTTTGGAAAATATGAAGCACTGAATAGAAATATCAGTGAGGGTTTTAAGAAATTTCAAAATATTGCTGTTAAGGAAGAGATATTCAGCGATGTAAGAATTTGAAATCTTGCATTTTCATGCGTTTTGTCAGAGAGAGAAAACATACCTTGATATCAGTTTAACCCAATTTTTTCAGAGAGAAGATAATGAAATGGATTGTACTAGTTTATTTTATCCAGAGCCTATACAAGAATGTATAAACGTATCGCTGATTAAATGTGAACCGCTGAAGATTTATCCTTCAAAGTTCAGCATTCCAAGCTCGCTGATGAGAAAGTTGAATCTTGTCTCATCAAGAGGTTTGGTAAACAAATCAGCTAACTGATAATCAGTTGGGATAAAATGAAGTTCTATATCACCATTCATCACATGATCTCTGATAAAATGATATCTGATTTCTATGTGTTTTGTCTTTGAGTGTAGCACTGGATTGTTTGCTATAGCGATGGCACTTGTGCTGTCGCAATAGATTGGAATTTTGGAGAGCTGAAGATCATAGTCTAGTAGTTGATTTCTCATCCACAAGACTTGAGAACAGCAGCTTCCAGCGGCTACATACTCAGCTTCAGCTGTGGAAGTGGACACCGAGTTTTGCTTCTTACTTGTCCAACTTACCAGCTTTCCACCCAGGAGCTGACATCCTCCTGTGGTGCTTTTCCTATCCATTTTGCAACCTGCAAAATCACTGTCTGAATAGGCGGTTAGATCGAATCCTGAATCTTTGGGATACCAAAGACCTAGATTCGCTGTACCCTTAAGATATCGAAAGATTCGCTTTACAGCTTTCATATGAGATATCTTAGGTTCAGCTTGATATCGTGCGCACAGACATGTTGCAAACATAATATCGGGTCGGCTAGCTGTAAGATACAGTAGTGAGCCGATCATCCCACGGTACAGCGTGACATTGACAGGAACACCCTTTGTGTCCTTATCAAGTATCAGCGGTGGTGCCATAGGGGTTTTCATAGCTGAACTTTCAGTTAAGTCAAATTTTTTCAGCATATCTTTAACATACTTTCCCTGATTTATAAAAGTTCCTTTTTCAGTTTGCTTAATCTGAAGACCAAGGAAATATGTTAGTTCACCCATCATACTCATTTTATACTCATCTTTCATTCTATAAGCGAAACGAGTACAAAGCTCAGGGTTAGTTGAACCAAATATAATGTCATCAACATATATTTGAACTAAAATGATATGACCTTTTATTTTTCTAAAAAACAAAGTTTTGTCAATCTTACCTCTCTCAAATTTTTCAAGGTGGAGATACGTAGAAAGAGTGTCATACCATGCACGAGGAGCTTGCTTCAAGCCATAAAGTGCCTTATCCAGCTTATAAACATAATCTGGACGCTTAGGATCTGAGAATCCTGGAGGTTGTTCCACATAAACTTCTTCATTCAGCTTTCCATTTAGAAACGCTGACTTAACATCCATTTGATGTACAGTGAAGTTTTTGTGTACAGCATATGCTAAGAAAAGACGAATAGATTCAAGTCTTGCTACAGGAGCAAAGGTTTCGTCATAATCTATACCTTCCTCTTGTCTGTATCCCTGAGCAACAAGACGAGCTTTGTTGCGAGTTATAGTACCATGTTCGTCCAACTTGTTTCGATAGACCCACTTAGTGCCTATCACTGTTTTGTCAGTTGGTCTCCGAACAAGTTTCCAAACTTTGTTTCTTTCGAATTCAGTCAGCTCTTCTTGCATAGCGCTGACCCAGTTTGGATCACTGAGGGCATCATCTATTTTCTTTGGTTCAGTTAGAGAAATAAAGTTAACAAATAAACAAATATTACCTGCACTTCTACGAGTCTGAATACCAGCGTTGGGATCACCAAGAATTTGATCGATTGGGTGATTTACAGTCCATTGCTGAGCCGGAGCATGCGTCGCTGACTCAGTCTGAACTGGAGAAACTGAAGATGAGGCTTCAGCTACTTCTGGATAATCAGCTAAGAGAGGAATGCTTGCATTTGTCACTTCATTCACTGATTGCTGAGAAATAGATGGAATTTCTGAGACATTTGGATCAACTGCGGGTATAGTATTTATAGGAACAGCTGAGACCCAAGATGTTTCAGCTTCACTATTCTGCATATTGGGAATGATAGTAGGACCATCATTTTCAGTTGTATGAGTATGAGTAGTGGGAACATCTTCTGAATCACCAAGATGAGAAAACATCCATTGATTCAGTTCTTCTGTATCAGCGTTCGGTTTAGAGTTCGCTGAACGGGATTCGTCAAACGTGACGTGAATAGTTTCTTCTACAGTTTGTCTTCTTCGGTTGAAGACTCTGAAGGCTTTGGAAACTGAGGAGTATCCAAGAAAGATTCCATCATCAGCCTTAGGATCAAACTTTCCAAGGGCATCTCTGTTGTTCAGTATGAAACACTGACAACCAAAGATGTGAAGAAAGCTGATTGAAGGCTTTCTCCCATGAAAGAGTTCATAGGCTGTCTTTTTGAATCTTTTGACTATCAGCGACCTGTTTTGCGTAAAACAAGTCGTGTTGACAGCTTCTGCCCAAAACTGAGTAGGCAGGTGAGAATCGCTGAGCATTGAACGTGCAGCTTCAATAATTGTTCTATTTCTTCTTTCAGCGACTCCGTTTTGTTGTGGTGTTCTCACTGACGAAAAGTTATGAGAAATACCCTTGCTCTCAAGGAAGGAATCAAGAGAACTGTTTTTGAATTCAGTTCCATGATCACTCCTTATTGAGCGAACAGTCATATTTTTCAGAGTTTCCATCTTCCGAACAAAGGTGATGAGTTCTTCAGGGGTGTCACTCTTAGAACGGAGAAACATTACCCATGTATAACGAGAGAATTCATCAACTATGACCAGCGTATATTTCTTTCCAGCGATGGATTGTTTGTTAACGGGGCCAAACAAATCCATATGGAGTAGTTGAAGAGGAGATGACACTGAGGAAACTTGCTTGGACTTAAAGCTTGCCTTGGTCTGCTTCCCTTTTTCACACGCTGAACATAAGGATTCTTTGGCGTATGAATGTTGAGGTAGACCAGTGACTAACTCTTTGGATGAAAGAGTATTCAGTGTCTTGAAGTTGAGATGTGAGAGTCTCTTGTGCCATAGCCAGTTGACATCAGAAGATGCCTTTGAGAAGAAACAGGAGTTCTCAGTGGTTGTTGAGTCCATGTTTATAACGTAAACATTTTCCAAACGATAACCGCTGAGAGCTATCTTCTCCTTTTTGTCAGAGACAAAGCAGGATTCCTTGGTGAAAATCACTTTGTTATCCATGTCGCAAAGCTGACTGATGCTCAGAAGATTATGCTTCAGCCCTTCAACATATGCGACTCTTCTGAAGGATGTTGTACCATTTGAAAGTACACCATACCCTCGGGTGTGTCCTTTTCCATTTCCACCGAAAGTTACAGAGGGACCCTTCTCTTCCTTGTATTCAGCGAGCAGGCTTTTCTTTCCAGTCATGTGTCTAGAGCATCCGCTATCGAGATACCAGATACCCTTCTTAACCTGCAATACAAAGGAAGATTAGTTTTGCTTGGGTACCCACTTCACCATGTATACGCGTTTGTCAGTGGAAGTGGTTGGAATGGGTTCAGCAGTCTTCGCAGCATTTGAAGATTCAGCTTTGTCTTTCTTCACTTTGGTCAATTTCTTGACCTCAGCGGTATGAGTCACCTTGACCTGACTTGCAACTGGTTTGGTCTTCTTTGGTGCTATCTTCACCTTAGCTATCTTATCAGCTTTGGTGGCTGTGGGACACTTACTTGCAATATGATCGGTAAGTCCACAGTGATAACATTTCCTATAACTAAAATTAGTTCTAGGACCACTTGTGTGCTGAGCTTTTAATTTGGAATTAGAAGTGCCAGCACCAAGTACACTATTGGTTTTTGAAATAGGACGAACATTCAGTTCTTCAGATTTCTTACCAAGGACATCTACTCTGAGTCTAGGAGTAGGTCGCTGAACTGATCCAGAGGTCTGATTTCTAGAACCAGATGAATGAATCACTAAGGCTTTGGAAGCATTCAGCTTAGGTACTAAAGTACCCTTCTGAGGATTTTGATAAATTACAATTCCTTTACCTTTATCTTTAGAGACAGAGGTAGGTTTTGAATAAACCATTTTCTCCTTACCTTTTGAGGAGGTAGGAGTTTCCTCAGGGATTGGTGTAATCGACGAGGAGTACTGAGATGAAGAAGTGTCAGCTACTGAGGATACGAACGTTCCAAATTTAAGCATTGAACGTTCAGTGGTTGGTATTGGAGTATCATATTTATAACCCAGACCACGTTTATCACTCAGAGGAATCTGAGCCTTAATTATCTCAGTGATCTTTGTTGAAGAATTACACCATCCTTCAACAGTAGCTTGTTCAGCTTTTAATGCAGCGATAGCTTCCGCTCGTTCAATTTTGACTAGCTGATTTAAATGGACTTGATCTTTAAAATCTTTTTCAAATTTAGAAAGCTTTTCTATTTGAAGGTGGCAATTTTTAAGCTTTTCAGCGAGATCAAGATTTTGGTTTTCAACCACAGCTTTGCCGTTCATGGCTTCGTATAAGCTTCTAGTCAGTAGTTCGATTTTACGGAGACTATCAGCTTCATCAATATTTACAATATTGGTAAAGAAGGAAGGTGATACCTGAATGGCAGATGTTGAAGTGGAGGGTATGTCTGAACTTTCTTCCTCTTCTTCAATCTTGGCCATGAGACATTGATTTGCTTCATCATCTTCAGAATCAGATGATGAGGCTTCTTCATCAGAAGCAGCCCAATCATAGTCAGCCATTAGGCCTTTTCCCTTCTTCTTAAAGCTTTTCAGCTTTGCATACTTCTCCTTCAGCTTTAAGTATTTGTCGTCTTTATTCCTTGGAACAAAGGATTTCTTTGTAAAGGCTGAAGGTCTCATGATTTTCTTTGACCTGCACTCGTTAGCGAAATGACCTGTCTTTTCGCAGTTAAAACAAGTAGCAGTAGCCTTATCAACAAAAGCTGATGACTTAGGCTTGTCAGCTATAGAAAGAGTTTTGTTCTTTCTAAACATTTTCTTCTTGGCGAATCTCCTGAACTTTTTAGTTAGGAGAGCCAAGGATTCATCATCTAAAGAATCAGAATCTGATGATCTTTCAGAGTTACTTTCTAACTCAGTGAAAGTGACCACGGGTCGCTGAGTAGAAGGTTCCTCTGAGATTAAAGCAACAGGGGTGCTTTTGGAATCTTTTACAAGATTCTTCTTAAGATGGCTAGATTGCTCATGATTCAGCATTGTGCCATATAAGGTAGCGAGTGTCATTGATCTTAGATCTTTTGACAGCTTGAGACACATGGAATAACTGTCCCAGCTTTCAGGTAAACATTCTAAAAACTTTGTCAGAACTTCAAAGTTAGAATATTCCTTACCAACCGTTTTAAGATCTATAATTAAGCAGTTAAAACGTTGATGTACTTCAGAGAGAGTTTCATTCTTACCAGAGATGAAACTTTCGTATTGTCTTACCAGGTTGATCTTTCTTGAATCCTGGACTTCAGACGTTCCTTCATACTGAACACATATTGTGTCCCACATGGCCTTCGAGGATTTCAGGTTCATGACGGAATGGTAGACTTCGTCAGGAAGGGCCATGGATAGTATGGATCTGGCTTTTGTATCTATAGCCACTTTCTTCTTGTCTTCATCGGTCCAATGATGGATTTCCTTTGGAATCAGCCTTTCTGGAATAGCAGCTCTAGTTGCAGTGGCTGGAACGGCAGGATCAATCGTTACAGGGATGTGTGGACCGTTTTCAAGATAGTAAGGTATAGTAGGGTCTACACCTTCTAAGAAGAGTGTCATCCTATTTTTCCATAAGTTGAAGTTGTCTCTGGAAAATCTAGGGGGTTTTGCAAGAGAACCATTGTCGATATAGTGAGTGTTTGTGTTTGAGTTGGCCATTTTCAGATAATAGCAAGGAAGAGAAAAAATCTTAGATTAGATCTTGTTTATGAGATTAAACAAATCTGCTCTGATACCACTTGTTGGTCCCGAAAGGCTTAAACAAGTTTGTAGAAGGGGGGGTTGAATACAAACACACTATTTTACTTTTCTAAATTGTTTATTGATAAATCATTAACAATTTACAGCTTGTTGCGGAAACAAGATTAAGGATAAACCTAAATCTAAACAAGTTGGAACACTAAGGTTTTCTTGCACTAAGAAAGATAAGGAGATTACTAATAAAATCCTATCTTGAGAGATTTGAACTTGTCCAGAGTTAGCAAGTTACTTCAAATGAAGTGAGTTCATCTCTTTATATACTGCATGCATTTAATGCAATCCAGTATATACTTTACACGTGTCATTAGCGGATTGGTTGCATGTCATTGACTTTTGATGACAACCTTAGTAGCCGCATGAATGAACAGTGTAGTATCAGAGTGGTTGTACGATTTCAGATTTTCGGAGGTTCTTTTCTGACATATCGTACGGTGGCGTGCAAGGGAGGTTAAGACAAAAGTACTTTGTACGGAGGACTTCATGATCAGCTTTCGTTGATTCAGCGATTTTCATTTACTATTCAGTAGATGATAAAGTTCAGCGATAGCTGAAGTCTTGTACTTGATACTTCACGTTGAGTGGACAAATCTGAGTCTTCGCTGATCCGCATCAGTTCATTAGGAGACTTGTCGCTGGTTCTTGAGCTTGATCTTCGACTTCAGCGTAGAACCTTTGTTGACGTGAATCTTGTCTTCAGGGATCATAAGTAAACAACTAACTTATCAGCGATCACCATAAGGACTGAACAGACTCAGCGATATGGTGAACAGTGTTCGCTGAATGTTTAATCTAAAAGTGCGAGAGTTCCTATCAGCAGTACTGTAAGATCTTAGTACTTATCAGCGATAGTGAAACTCTGATACATATTGTTTACTTACAATTTTCACTAAGTATTTAAGATAGGGTCATCATCAAATCACTGAGGGTTTGGATCAACAGCAACAAAGACTCTCATCTTATAGGACCCGATCCACATACCATTAAGTCTTCTCTCCAAATCGCTGTTGTTCGATACGTGTTTGAATCTTACGAAACCAAACATCTTCCCATTCTGCATCCTTCTCCTTGCCATGTAGATATCGCCAACTTCTCCAAACCGTTTGAAAGCTTTCCATAAATGAGGAACTTTCCAATCCTTCGGAAAGTTAAAGAACAGAAAAGACGATAGATTCCGGTTGTCTAGACTCCATTGATATCCTCTCGACCCAGAGAAATCCTTGTACCTTGGTTCGCTAAGTCTTGCCGCCTTCCTCTCTCTCTCTCTCACCAGCTCTCTCCCCCCCCCCCCTTCGTCACCTGCTCTCTCTCTCTCTCTCTCTCCCTCTCCTCTCTCTCGTCGGTGATCTCTCTCTCACCAGCGCGCTCTCTCTCTCACCATCTCTAAATATTATTTCCTCAACTTGTGTATCAATTACATGCGGATGTTGACAAATTTATACTTGTGGACCATGTTCAGAAACATTTCTTTTACCCCTCCGCAAGTTGATAAATGATTACTTACGAAAATAATGACTTTTTAAAAAAATTAAAAAATGGCTAAAAAAATTTAATCAAATAAAATATATATTTCTATTATTTTTTACAAAATAATAACATATTTATTTAATTGTATCAAACATAGAATAGGTTGTCAATATAAACTTCTACACCATTTATTACAGTTGACTTATTTTCAAGGTTTGCCTTTTAAAAAATCTTATCATTGTATTCAAGCAAGTAGGAGTAATCTTGAAGTTTTCACAAATGCCGGCAACATCATATGTTGACTTTTCATAATCAACATTTTTCATAATCAAAACACTGTAACGATGATGTTACCAAAATACCTATTTTTTTCGCGATGGGGCCCGTGATCGCGGGCTCGTGCCCACGTGGCACCCATGTTTTGGCAAAATGTCCCGCGGAGCCCCCCAACTATGGCCGTGGTGACAAGTTTGGTCCTTGTTCGTGGAAAAAAATTACATTTTTGGTCCTTTTTTTCACGTGTACTGTTTTTGTGTGTCTTTGGATGAAAATGAGACCTTAAATTCGCAAACACGATTCAGTTTAAAAAAATACAAACTGGCCAAAAGAAATTTTAGCAAAACCGAGCTGCGTGAGCACGAGATTTTGGAGCTGCAATCGACACCCCCCCCCCCCCCCTGCGCGCGGGTAGAAGTTAGAGTAAAACCATTCAAGGAGCTTGTCAACTCCTCACACTTCTTTGGTTATAAACCAAAGAAAGTTTACTCTCTCTTCCTATGTGGGACACCTTCCCACACCCAACTTGGTTTTTGCTAATTTCATCCAATTACTCAACTTTGAGTATCGATATCTCATTCATACATACTCCGTTTTGGACGCATTATATATCGTTTCAAAGCTCTCATATAGGAGAACATAAACCCACTAAGAGTTAATTATATATACCATATATATATATATATTTAAATGTGTCCAAAGTTCCCTAAAAACCATATATATGGTATATATTTAAATGGGTATTTTGGTAACATCAGCGAGAAAATAAGTATTTTGGTAAGTCAAAGTCAAACTATTTTAATTAATTTCCCTAAAACCTATGATATTTTTTATTTTCAGTCAACATTAAAAAAACTAAAGATAATGCAAGTCAATAAAGTAAATCTTTAAAGTATATATTAATATAATATTAGGTTTTTATAATGGGAAATTAGTTAAAATACCCAAAGTTTGACTTTGACTTACCAAAATATCCATTTTTTCAACTTTTGCAAAAATACCTATTTTTCCCGTTATTGATCCCGCGATCGCCGGATAGAGTTCAATTTGAAAATTTTGATCAATAGCGGGACAAATAGCGGGACATAGCGGGATAATCACGGGATCAAATGTTTCAGTTTGAACCCTATCCCGCGATCGCGGGATCAATAGCGGGGAAAATGGGTATTTTTGCAAAAGTTGAAAATTTTTTGGTATTTTAGTAAGTCAAAGTCTAACTTTGGGTATTTTAACTAAATTCCCTTTTATAATTATATATTTATATATTAATTAATAATTTAATATATTAAGATGTTTATAATTATTATTATTAGAGCATCTCTAATAACTTCTTCAAAATGAAAAAAATTGGAATTTTGGGCTAATATTTTGCAGATGAGGAATCTGTTGAAGATGAATTATTTATTTATTTTGAGATTTTGGCTTTTACTTCTTTATTTTAGAAAAAAATTAGGAAATCTGTTGAAGATTCTCTTATATTATTAAAGTTGGGTTCTAATGTTTTTTTAGTGTGTGGTTGGAGATGATTTTTAGTGTTTAATAGACTCATCATTTTTAGTGTTTTTAGTGTTATTTTTTTGTGGTTAGGTTGAAGATGCCCGGAAATGTGAACTATATGTATTTGGGAGAAAAAACCCTCCATATTTTACAATTAAATCAACAATCTATCTTCTATTTTTTATTATAATAGATTTTACGTTTATAATTGCTAATCCAAGAAAATGAATGTCTTATAAGCTATCTTTCCATTTTGTATGATAGAAATAGGAGAGGGAAACAGTAATACTCCTGCTTAAAGACACTCCATTGTTTATTATGTTTGTCCGATAAAATATGATCACATCAATTGATTTGCTACCAACATTTTATTAATTTAGAATCTTGAGGAGTAGTTGAATTTGTAAAAATTTAAGTCTATTCTCGAGAATTAAATTGTTCAAATCTCAATGAGCTACCATTAGGTTTGACTGATCGTTAAGTGTTTACTTCAAGATCTAATTTAATTAGAGATGTTGCCCATATCTATAATTATAGGTCATATATAATTAATTGTTTAAATTAAATTTAAGTAATCTTGAAAATTGTGAAAGGACTACACATCAATATTCATTGTAATCATTACACATTTATGTTATTGTAATTATAATATTTTTTGTAATAACCCAACTCAACAAATAAAGCATAAACAACAATTAATTAAATAAATTGCCGAATTGGCCTCATAATATCACCTTCATACAATTTTTACAACAGAAGGTTGGCAGAAACAACTTATTACACAACTGAGATTTCTAAAGGCTAAATCCGACATACTGGATATAACTGCATCCATCTAGTTCCAAGCTCACGCTCGCGCTTACTTTTTCCCCTTACTAGAGCCTTCTACTTAAGTGCTTACCTGAAAATGTTTAGTTTGAAAAATGCGAGGGTTAGACCATAAGGTCTAGTGAGGTCGCTCAAAACAACAGTTCTCAAAACATATTTAAACAGTTCATAACTTTAAAAAAAAACAACTTTGCATAAAACTTTCATGTAATATCACACTCGTAAATGGCACCCTAAAGTCACTCGAAAGTGACAACGAGTCAGTCTCACGCTGCCTTGCTGAGTCACTCCTCCCGTGGCATAAACGGGTCACTCCTCCCGGCATGAGCACTGGCGGGCCACACCCCCCGACTTAGCCAATTTACGTCTAACCACAATGTATGCATACATCTCAAATAAACTTTCATACAGATATTTCATGTAAATAACATCACATTTCTCTTCATTTACTTACTTCAGAAAACACATTAAAAGCACGTATTTTAGTTAGAAAAACTCATCTGGTGTCCTTACTCGGTGTACTCACTTTTACTTTAAATCCTTGCCAAAACCTATGTAACAGGAATTGCAAGTTCGATAAGTTATTGAACCTCTCGAATGTTTATCTACACTCCCTGACAACTAAACTATCCCAACTACTCTTTCGGAACATTCCGGATTATACTATTCCGGATCAAATATCCCGGATCTCTCATTCCGGATCCCGATTAATGATTCCGGGGTACACACCCAAACCGGACCCATTCCGGATCTAGACCAACACCAGGTCCATTCCGGATCGCAGGTACCGGATCGCATCACACCGGATCTCGGCGCCACACAATACCGGATCTCGGGCTCCAACACCGGAACTTACCTTCCGGTTCCTATGCCACTCTGGATCCGGTGCCATTCCGGATTCCGGTCCATTCCGGATCCGGTCCCTTTCGGATCCCGATTCTACCAGTTCCGAAAATCTTTTTCGGTAAATAGCATGACTTATCTACTGACTAAATCGATGTGCGAGGATCGATATGTGCAGAAAATTAGCGTAAGAAACTCTAATACACTACTGAACAATAGAATCATAACTTTACATTTCGTTTGACCTATGACCTTCCATTGATGGAACAACATACTAAAGTTTTTGGATTACTATAAGCTTTATTAACTAGACTGTCGAATTTGGAAGATAGGTTTTAAACTAAATTCTAGAAATTCACAACTTAAACGCAACAAAGCAAAGAACAATTTAGGAACTTCGATAGAGAGAAAAGTTGAGGGTTGGAAATCCTCCGGTTCTACACATGCACACAAACAACTCAAACAATTACCAGTTTATCCCCTTAATGATTCCCAAATCTTTTAAGGTCACCGTTGTTCTCTTTCAAGCCACAACGGGTTTTATTTTGAAAATGATAAGTTTAATCTCTCGATCTCACCTATGGATTCCAAAACACATTAAGTACTCGATTTATGTTAAATTGGCTAGATTTTATCTCTCGATATCAACCTAACGGTTTAATCGGGACTAAGACTTATTCAGTATATCTCTATCACTGATTTTATCGTCTTAGGCATGCAATTCATAGTTCTATTTAACAGTTAATTCTCTCGAACTCAACTGAAAATAATAAATCAATTAAAAGCTAGCTAGACTTTCAAAGGCATTAAACACAAAATCACATGCTTCATTAATCAAGGAAAAACCAATAAAAGTTCAAATCATCTGGTTACATGCTTTATAAACCGAATTCATTCCAACCCCCAACACGAACCGGTTAGTTCATGTCGGTGGTGGATTCAAACACAAGAGAGACAGATGAAACTACGTATGTAAACATGGTAACGCGAAAGATTAAAAACATGAAAAATAACGTGATGAACTCCCTTCAATCGTGCTTGTATCTACGTTCCGTGATGATTGTCTCCGTGATCGGCCCTCTAACGTGACTCCGAAAGCTCCGAAAAGTCGCCGAAAATCGCCCCAAAATTGCCCCTGGTCGTCTGCCGAAAGTTGGATACCGAAAACAATGACCTAAAATCGGATTTAAAGCTGAAAATCGCGAAACAGAGGGTTACGCGACCTGCCACGCGACTTGCAAGTCGCGTGGTAAGTCGCGCGTGTCTTATATACTGTTTGGGTCGATTTCTGGTTCGCGGGTCGGATCCTGGTTCGGTCGTGGGTCTTGGGCTTGACTCGTGGGCTTCCGTTAGGCTTCGTTTGGAATCGTTTTGGGCTCTTTTTAGTCTCTTTTCTCGAGGAATGCCGCCTTTTAGATAACCTGTGTAAATCACTACATAAACCGTAAAATACACGCCTTTTTACTTGAATACAAGCCAATCTCATTGGTTTGAGAACCAGAAATAACGCCAAAAAGTGGCGTTGTCAACAACCCCAAACCGAGCGTTGCTTGTCCCCAAGCAAATTAGCGATAAAACAGAATTAAAGCACATATCAGTGAAAATATAATAACTGCACAATTCCCAATCGGTATCAAGTGATGCATCGGTGATTTCCCATACCCGTGAATATCTATCCCACTCTCGCCTCATTCTCATTTCGTTTGACCTATGACCTTCCATTGGGAGTTGAACTCCTGACTGTTCTGATCACATCAGGGTTAGACTAAGTCTGAACATACTAGGGAAAACATTTCGCCTCGACCCTACCTCACGGGATACTCTCGTTTCGCTCTCGAACCTAGGTTATCGCTCGTGTTGTCATGTGTATGGAGTTTATGTACAAGAACACGCAGTAATTACATGACAACTATAAAGAAAGGCGCACAAATGTCCAAACTTTTGATCTCAGAAGGAATCAAATAACAAGACAGGGACTATCGGTAAAGGTGGTCCTAGACTCTAATCACGTTTTCCAGAAGATCATCCAGGTCTTTACACGGGTTGTAGCGGGGCTAAGGTTAAGGTTAAGAAACGAAGAGTATAAAGGATCAAAAATCCTCGGCGTGTCAATCATTGGCAATTCTGAACTTCTCATTGCTTCACATTTGCTCACTTGGTCCTTTTTCGTCACTATTGGAGTCGCTTTGACTCACTTATTATGCAGCTCTACTAGAGACTATCTAACTAACGGTATTTATTTACTTTTCGTTTTTTTTTTCAAGTTGGGACTTCATTGGTCCTCTTTATTTATTTGGGGCATCATTGGCCCTCTTTTCTAATTCATGGGTTGCATTGACCCATTTTATTCTCGTGACTGGCCTGATTTCTTTCTTTTCCGCTCTATCTCTCTAAGTTCATTACTGCTTCCGATTGACACACTTTCGGATAAGGGTTGGCTAAGGCTTATGGCTAAAGGTGTAATGGGGGTTTAGAAACGAAAGGAGTGAGTTTTTGGCTGCAAAGGGGTTATGGATGCATACAAGGGTAAAAAGGGACGATAGCTAAAAACAGGCTTGACAAAACACACAATGCCTGGAATCACATCTTAAGGTCCACACGATATGGTCTACTATACCCTTACCTAATATCCCGATGTTCGTCTTTGCTACTCAATGCTATGATGTAGCGAGATCATTCTACATTTCACGACAAGGAATTCGAAAAAGTGTATAAGAATTTAAGTGTATGAATCTCTCGAAATGAAAACGTCTTTTAGGCTCAAAGCTCACTATCGGGTGGTCTCCACTAATGTCCCTAGTCATGTCCTTTCCCGGTCCTTCCCTAACGGTCACGTCACTATCACAAGATTCTTCCCACAATGGTCGGTCTCAATCATTCAAAACAAAAATTTTAGCTACTTTGATCTCGACACTCAGAAGTGTAGGAATTCTAAGTGCATAACTTGGGCCCGATTGGGCAACCCCAAACCTTACCCACACATTGTCCCCAATGTGCAAGTAAAGTCTTAGGTGATGCGACGCAGTCATTGTGTAGTTATTAAGAAGAGCAGGCAAGGCATCATATAGCATAACATAAAAAGACTACCCAAAGTTTCCAAAAATAGGCACCCCAAACCTAGGCCATGGCCTAGGTTTGCCAAATAAAAGCCAACCCCAAACCTCGGTAAAACCGAGGTTTGCACAGGGTCTAATGTGAGTGTGTAGATGGCTTAAAAATGAGGCACCCCAAACCTAAGTGAAACTTAGGTTTGTTGCATCTCGTGCAATTAAAATAGACAACACATCGAGCACCACTCTTTTAGCAGAGAAATGATTAGAACATACCTGTTTTGCCCGACCAGAGGAGATTCTTAAAAGATTGAGCATTTGGAGAAGGAGGGGAGGGCACGCACACACAAAAGAAACAAACAAACGACGAAAAAAAAACAAGAAAACAGAAACACACAAAGCAAGAAAGGAATAAAACTGCACGAAAAATGAAAAACGAGGCAAATGGGACTCCCGCGGTTTAGCCCGCGACTTGCAAGTCGCGTGGCAAACCGCGTAACCCTCTGTTTCAGAAAACCAACAGAGGGCCCCGCGATTTGCTGCGCGGTATGCAAACCGCGTGACAAGTCGCGTATGTCCCTGTTTCAGCTATTTTTGACTTTTTCGAATTTTTGATTTTTATGGCTTTTTCATTATTTAAACACACTCAAAAATAAAAATAAAACTAAGCACGCAATTAACAAGGAAAACAAGCCTTGGTGGGTTGCCTCCCACCCAGCGCCGTATTTAAAGTCGTGGCACGACTATGTGGTTTCAGCTCGGTTTAGTATCCGCGGAATTGGATCGCCCACACATACGGTTCTTCGCGGACTCTTTTACTTTTGGCCCTCCATGACCAGCTTCAGATCCTTCATCTCTTCCAACTCTTACCTTCTCGAACATCTTGAAGATCTCGCTTTGGCCGCTGACTCAGAAGGTTATCTCGCCTTCTTCCATGTCAATCAAAGCTCGGCTCGTAGCCAGGAAGGATCTCCCCAGAATTAACGGGACCTCTTCGTCTTCGTCTATATCTATGACTACGAAGTCGACGGGGAAATAGAACTTACCTACTTTGATGAGCACGTCCTCGACCACTCCATACGGGTATCGGATTGATCTATCCGCGAGCTTCAGAGTCATGTATGTCGGGCTTACCTCACCTAGGCCAAGTTTCCTGAAAATAGAAAGAGGCATCAGATTAATACTAGCCCCTAAATCACATAAAACCTTATTAAAAGTAAACTCCCCAATCTGAATAGGGATAGAAAAACTCCCTGGATCTTTAAGCTTCAAGGGAAGCGTATTCTGAAAAATCGCGCTGCACTCTTCAGTGAGTGCAACGGTGGCCTGGTGATCAAGTGTCCTCTTCTTCGATATAATATCCTTCATGAACTTAGCGTAAGAGGGCATTTGTGTAAGCGCATCTGCAAAAGGGATGTTGATAGTTAGCTTTTTGAAAACGTCAAGAAACTTTGAAAATTTGACATCATCCTTTTGCGCTTCCAATCTGCTCGGGTAAGGAACTTTTGGTCTTTCCGGCTTGGCCGATGGTTTGATTTCTTTCTCTTTCGGCTTCTTGCTCTCTTCAACCACGACCTCTTCTTCATTCTTCTCGTTTTCTTCATTCGAACTCTCTCTATCGGCCTCCAACTCTTCCACGTCTCGCTCTTCGGGTTCGGTCTCTTTAGATGACGGTTCTCTATTCAGTCCCTTTCCACTTCTCAGATAAATGGCGTTACAGTTCTCTTGGTTCCTCTTTTCAGCCATGCTTGGAAAGGTGTCGGGAGGTCGGTTTTGTATGGCTTCGGAAATCTGCCCCACTTGCCTCTCGAGAATCCTTATTGCAGCCGTATTCTGCTCAGTTGCAGCTTTTACCGTATTCACCGTGCTCGCTAGCTCTCCGACCGTGCTGTCCATTTTTGACATGAACTTCATCATCATCTCTTCTAATCCCAGTTTCTTCTCCATCGAGGGTCCTTCATTCCTTTGCTGAAAACCTGGAGGACGGTACACATTATTAGTTTGAGCAAAATTTGAAGAGTTAGAAAAATTACCTGATTGCGGTTGACCGGGCTGATTCCATGAAAGATTGGGATGTCTTTTCCACCCCTCGTTATAAGTATTAGAGAAAGGATCGTTTCTCGGTTGGCTCCGGTTTGACACAAAATGGACTTGATCAGGTTCTTGAAGGTTGCCGGCTTGCAAATGGCTCGTAATCGCTGCAAGTTGGGTTTTTATCTCTTTGAGTTCGTCTGATTCCCGAACACTCGCTACTCGTGCAACGGACGATCGTGGTGTGGAGTAGCTATACTCGGCTAGATTCTCGATTAATTCGACTGCTTCTTCATAGGTCTTGTTCATAAGAGCTCCCCCCGCTGCAGCCGTAATATCATTCTTGAATTGTGGGTGAAGGCCTCCAAAGAACGTTTGGATTATCACCCAGCCATGCAATCCGTGATGCGGGCACTTCTTCAACATCTCCTTATAGCGCTCCCAAGCTTCATATAACGTCTCTTGATCCCATTGCGCGAAGTGCGTAATGTCGGCCATCAGTTGAGCAGTTCTTCCCGGTGGGAAAAACTTTTGAAGGAAAGCTGCTTTCAAGTTTGCCCAAGTTGTGATAAGATCTGACGGTAGACCCTCTATCCAGATTTCAGCTCTACCCTTTAATGAAAAGCTGAAGAGCCTTAGCTTAATTGCGTTCTCCTCCATTCCGTTGATCTTAAACGTGTTGCATATTCGTTCGAAGGCTCGTAGATGCGCGTGGGGGTCTTCAGTTGGTGCTCCCCCGAACTGATTCTGTAGTTAGCCGCAGTGGTAGGTGGTTGAATACCTATGCGGGCCGCTGCCACATTTGGGTCGGCAAACGACCGCATAGGGACTCTTTCAGGAGGTGGCGGTGAATTATTGCGAGGTGGGTCATTGCGGGGTCTTTCGTCGCCCATTTCTAATTTCTTCTTAGCTTTCGATTCTTTACGTAGCCAATCGCTAGTTCCCCGGCAACGGCGCCAAAAACTTGACACGGGGTTTTCACACCCCGCGAACCTTACCACAAGTGTACGGGTCGAAGTCAAGTAATAGTACTTTAGAAGTACGAGTATCGAATCACGGGGAACTAGGAACTAAGTATCACAATTACTATAAGCTTTATTAACTAGACTGTCGAATTTGGAAGATAGGTTTTAAACTAAATTCTAGAAATTCACAACTTAAACGCAACAAAGCAAAGAACAATTTAGGAACTTCGATAGAGAGAAAAGTTGAGGGTTGGAAATCCTCCGGTTCTACACATGCACACAAACAACTCAAACAATTACCAGTTTATCCCCTTAATGATTCCCAAATCTTTTAAGGTCACCGTTGTTCTCTTTCAAGCCACAACGGGTTTTATTTTGAAAAGGATAAGTTTAATCTCTCGATCTCACCTATGGATTCCAAAACACATTAAGTACTCGATTTATGTTAAATTGGCTAGATTTTATCTCTCGATATCAACCTAACGGTTTAATCGGGACTAAGACTTATTCAGTATATCTCTATCACTGATTTTATCGTCTTAGGCATGCAATTCCTAGTTCTATTTAACAGTTAATTCTCTCGAACTCAACTAAAAATAATAAATCAATTAAAAGCTAGCTAGACTTTCAAAGGCATTAAACACAAAATCACATGCTTCATTAATCAAGGAAAAACCAATAAAAGTTCAAATCATCTGGTTACACGCTTTATAAACCGAATTCATTCCAACCCCCAACACGAACCGGTTAGTTCATGTCGGTGGTGGATTCAAACACAAGAGAGACAGATGAAACTACGTATGTAAACATGGTAACGCGAAAGATTAAAAACATGAAAAATAACGTGATGAACTCCCTTCAATCGTGCTTGTATCTACGTTCCGTGATGATTGTCTCCGTGATCGGCCCTCTAACGTGACTCCGAAAGCTCCGAAAAGTCGCCGGAAATCGCCCCAAAATCGCCCCTGGTCGTCTGCCGAAAGTTGGATACCGAAACAATGACCTAAAATCGGATTTAAAGCTGAAAATCGCGAAACAGAGGGTTACGCGACCTGCCACGCGACTTGCAAGTCGCGTGGTAAGTCACGCGTGTCTTATATACTGCTTGGGTCGATTTCTGGTTCGCGGTTCGGATCCTGGTTCGGTCGTGGGTCTTGGGCTTGACTCGTGGGCTTCCGTTAGGCTTCGTTTGGAATCGTTTTAGGCTCTTTTTAGTCTCTTTTCTCGAGGAATGCCGCCTTTTAGATAACCTGTGTAAATCACTATATAAACCGTAAAATACACGCCTTTTTACTTGAATACAAGCCAATCTCATTGGTTTGAGAACCGGAAATAACGCCAAAAAGTGGCGTTGTCAACAACCCTTGGGCATTGGTTAGTTCCTGATTACTCTAAAACCCTTAAAACATAAACCTTCTTGACACAACAAAATCATAAGATTAGGGAATTTACCTTTCCAAGATGATGCTTGAGTTATCCAGATGAAATCTCCGTCTTGCCTTCTTCCGAAATCCCAAAATTGCTAGATGATTTCTTCTTCAGCTCACACCCACACCAGCAGCCGTTCTCAAAATGAAATGTGTCAAGGGTTTTGTGCAAACATTGAGGTTTTTATACCTTCCATCCAAATTACAATATGGCCCTTCAAACTTTAAAGTTCACATTTCATCCACCCATCTTACAATTCTTTTAAAAGAGGGCCTGATTATTACAATACCTCCCCCTCAAAAGAATTCCGTCCGCGGAATTCCATTGTCGAAGAGATGAGGATACTTGAACCTCATGTCCATTTCTACCTTCCAAGTTGCCTCTCGTCCTCTATGATACCGCCACTGAACCTTTACTAATCTGATTTCCCTGTTCCTCGATTTTCGTACCTTACTATCTACGATTTCTACTGGTTCCTCTACGTAAGTCAACTTCTCATCAACGCTGATGTCCTCCAAAGGAACAGCCACATCTGCGTCTGCCAAACATTTCTTTATGTTCGAGACAAGAAACGTTGGATGAACTCCCTTTAAATTCCTCGGTACCTCCAACTTGTAAGCTACTGCCCTTACTCGTTTTATAATGACGAAGGTCAACTCCTCATCGCCTGTATCCCTTGCAAAGTCGCCATCATCTCAACTTCCAACATTTGCTCTCCAAAATAGAGACGTGCATCACACTATGAATTTTTCCAAAATCTCGTCGGGCACCCCAAGTTCGTACACTATCTATCCAACCTTCATAATTTCGACGGATCCACAAAACATAGTCCATTTCACTTTTCTCTCGAATGCACTACTCCAAACTATAGGAACGCCTTCTGCACCAAACTACCCCTTTCTCAAATTCGAGGTTCAGAAGCCTTATGCTTTTCAATCCAACCAACTTAGTCCCACTCGGTTGCCCAACTGTTCTGATGGAACATAACCGTACCCTATACTTCGGAACCGCCCTCAGTGAGTCACAACTTGTTATGCCGTGCAATCTTGTACCATATACTTGCAACCTTTCCGATCAATTGTACCTGTTTAAATACCATATGTAACATCCCGGGCCAACCATACCGGATACTGCCCGCTTTGTCATCACCTGGTCTCACGGATTTAAAACGCGTCTAAACAAGGTTTTCTCATGCAACCTCACTTTCTTAAAAGAAGGAACTTTGTGGAATTCACTGTCACAATAACGTGAATCTTTTACCAGGAAAACAACCACTCTCTTGTCAACTCGGCGCAAGGCCAACCTTGAACATCCCAACAAACTCACACCCAAGAGTTCCCTCAGAGGATTACATGCAATTCTAGATTACTTCTCTCAACCGGCACACGTCTATGCGGATAATACCCCTTTTCCAGAAACACACCGGTTACGGCTCATCAACCAAATCATACGTTCCCACCACTTCATCACCCCACACTTATACGTAGCTAATAGCATGAATCCTCCATAATCCCTCATTGAAGTGTCCACCTATCCGAATTGAACTTATCCTGAGATACAACAATTTCTCACTGCATTCCACAAGCATCCAATCATATATGACATACTTCGGTTACCCTCACTCAACAAGGAGGAGTAACCATGTTCACACAAAACCATTCCCAATAGCTTATCCCTGAACGACCAGATCGTTTGAACATTTCTCACAACATCACCAACTCAAATCCAATGGTCCTTCATTCCGAGCACCACATTCAACTACCTTTTTCCACTTCTTTCCCGAACTTAAAACATACACAAATCCCCTTCCTCCATACTCTTTCCAGGAGTTCGCACACTTACCGATGACAATCTGCACACGCTACTTCCCCTGCTCGGTGTTACTGCCAAACTTCCTGCTTCCAACCTACTCACTTATTCCGACATACTATCTTCACCTCCCCACGTTATCGTGGATCATCACCCACCAAACATCACTTGCCCCTCTCTTCCGACCTTGACACATGTGCCGATAACACTTTCTCATTACTATACATAACCAAACGGTTGCACCAAAATTCTAACTTGAGGTATCCAACCAAGTCATCTCGAAATGACACCGGTGTTCGAAGTCACTACACACTCCTTGATTTCCAAACTGTTACCTTCTCGGATAATTCCTTCGCAAATAAGAAACAATTCACATTCCTTAAAGATTTCGCATCTACTACACCACATCTTAGACTAACCCATCCAACCTCTTCTTTAAACTTTTAATGATCCCAAAAATAGACTTACTAAGCGACTCATACAACCAAAAACACTTGGTTTCTCATTTGGGTAACCACCCACTACCGCTCTGCCATTTTATTCCGAGAATAACCATATCCTAACGCCAACTTACACACCACGTATCCCAACAACTTTCTTAACAAATTGTATAACTCATCCGAAATCCCCGAAAAGGCTTTCATCTGATGCTTCACCTTTTCTAACAACACATCACCATATCACTGGCTTGCACATTTGTCTTGGCAAATGATGCCACCAACTCATCCATACATCCTCCACCCACAACATCACACTGCAGCCCAGATTCTCACGGTCATTTGTACACAAATCAATCTTGCCTTCATATTCACCTGCATATATAACCAAGTCTATCTCACTACTTTATCTTTCCCCAACTCTAGATGAACCACAACTCACGATTTCCCAATTAACTCAAACATATATGTTTCTTGCTAGTTCTTTGCGATCCCAAGACCATTACATAGACAGGGCACATTCCCTTACAGATCGATATAATCTGTACCCCCACTTTGTTTATGCTAACTACCTCATCCTTTTATGAACCGTCCAAACCTCGTAAGTAAAACACTCATCCAATTAGCAATTTTCCACATTCCTAACGCCCACACGAGGTGTTCCATCGTCAAGTATACATCTTTCCTAAACAACCTCCTACATTTACCCACACTGTGGTAATTCTCTCCACTTCCAACCTCCTGACAACGCCTTCCGCTCCAGACATTTTAAATAGTTGTTGACTTTAACATTAATAGTCGACCTGATGATGCTTCCCTAACTTTTCCGTCAACGAGGGTTCCTAACAGAACTTAATCCTTCCAACATATCATAATCATCTTCACATCCCGTCATCCTCACTTAAAGGGGAAAATTTTCAAGACTTTATTGTGTAATGTCAATATTACAAGACCACCTCAAAACTCGTGTTCGACCCCTAGGACATTTCATTTCTGCCTCTCAACACTACTCACAACGAGTTGCTAATACCAACACCTTGATGACTTCAAGTCCTTCCACCGGACACAATCGTCCCTCGACAACTGTATCTCAAGTTACCAAACAAGAGTACAAACTACCACCATATAATCAACGCCAAAGCCCATCTTGAACACGAATACCAAAATTACAAACATTCACCCCTGGTTCGTCCAACACCTCTCCACTCTCGGAATCCTTCCTTATCTTGAAATGTAAAAACTCTACGACCTAGTGAGTTCGTAGCCTTCATGCATGACAACGCGATAGATAAATCATTTCACACATTTTCTCATTTAGAAGAGACGACACTTGGAAACAATTTGGGTACACATGACCCCAGCACTCTCATAACTCCAATGTCTTGCACAACGATCTCGAGAATCGTTCGCATGCAACCTTTCAGTAAAACTCAATCTTACTCAACTAAAACGACGTTGTTACGATAGAAAATATTGAATGAAAATCTTTCTATACGGCAAAAATTATGGAAGAAATTACTGACACGAAGTAAACCAGTCGGCTCCCACACTCATTTATATGACATCAACATGTCAATACTCATTTTGGTTATAAAAGGTTTGCAGCCAAACGTTTTCTTGACTTTTGCAACAAACTTATCTTATCATGAAAAGAGAGGGATATTTTGCAAATCGCTCAGCTCAAAATTTTATTATGCGACGTAAATGGAATTGCCTTTTTCTTTAAACACACGCTTGCACACGCTGACTCATTTCCGACCAAAAATTTTCTATTTACACATTTACTTTTAATCACGAAAAAGCTCATGTAACACATATAAGGACGCAATGCATGAAACTCTACTTGCAATCGAAGGCTACTCACTCTAACAAGGTCAACCGTTGTACTCACGCAACTCATCATTGATACTCTACCTTCGACCAACGGTCGCCCTCTCGGTCTTGCAACAACTTGCTGTATATGCGTTCCACAGCCCACCTACTCAACCATCCCATACAATTTTCATCTTGACCAATTACCTCACATTCTACTTCTACGCTATTTCAATCCACCGCTGATATCTTCCCTTCATTGATCCTGCCACTGAAAAGCTCGACTAAAGAGTCAGGGCTCCAATCCTCCACTCGCTGAATTTGACGCTTTCAAGATTCTGACGTTGTCCTTCCTTACCATCCCAACTGATCTACACCACGATTTCAAGAACTGAGACTCACCAGAAATCAGGAGTTTTACCCAAAATCAATCATTCATCCTCTTTGAACCCACGAAGATCTACCTCTACACAGCTCATAACATTCCAAACAACACTTCTTCTACAATATATATATATACATCATATCATAAATGATCTCTCACGGCACCTTAACTCATTGCTATCAAAGCAAGGTCAAAACCCACAACATACTACCACACTCATCGATCTTCCCAACGAGAGCAATTGAGCACGCTCATGTACCTGTAAATTCGCGATTACATTGGCCAGATGAAATTACAAATTTACCTTCCATGATAGTCCTCGCTACTCTATCACTAGCGCACTTATAGTGATCTTTCCTAAAAGCATCATATATCTCAGCTGTATTCCCTTCTACTCCACAGTTTACGTTTAGGCCCATCCAGTCACCTAAATCCCTTAAACTATGGCTCTGATACCAATTGTAACAACCCAACTCAACGAATAAAGCATAAACAACAATTAACTAAAAAAATTCCGAATTGGCCTCATAATATCATCTTCATACAATTTTTACAACAGAAGGTTGGCGAAAACAACCTATTACACAGCTGAGATTTCTAAAGGCTAAATCCGACATACTGGATATAACTGCATCCATCTAGTCCTAAGCTCACGCTCGTGCTTACTCTCCGCCCTTACTAGAGCCTTCTACTTAAGTGCTTACCTGAAAAGGTTTAGTTTGGAAAATACGAGGGTTAGACCATAAGGTCTAGTGAGCTCCCTCAAAACAACAGTTCTCAAAAGATATTTAAACAGTTCATAACTTAAAAAAAACAACTTTGCATAAAACTTTCACGTAATCTCACACTCGTAAATGGCACCCTGAAGTCACTCGAAAGTGACAACGAGTCAGTCTCACGCTGCCTTGCTGGGTCACTCCTCTCATGGCATAAACGGGTCACTCCTCCCGGCATGACCACTGGCGGGCCACACCTCCCGACTTAGCCAATTTACGTCTAACCACAATGTATGCATACATCTCAAATAAACTTTCATACAGATATTTCATGTAAATAACATCACATTTCTCTTCATTTACTTACTTCAGAAAACACGTTAAAAGCACGTACTTTAGTTAGAAAAACTCACCTGGTGTCCTTACTCGGTGTACTCGCTTTTACTTCAAATCCTTGCCAAAACCTATGTAACAGGAATTGCAAGTTCGATAAGTTATTGAACCAACCATAAGGGTGGTGGCGTGTTGGCAAGGGCTTGGGGGGATGTGGTGGAATATCCCATCCACCCCGGGTTCGAGTCCAGGCGTCAGCATTCTGTGGCTAGGCTTAGTCTCAGACGGCCGTTTTGTTTGTTTGTTTCCAAATTGTCAAGGATGTAGTCTAGGCAAAGCCTAGATGAACCTTATCCAAAAAAAAAGTTATTGAACCTCTCGAATGTTTATCTACACTCCCTAACAACTGAACTATCCCAACTACTCTTCCGGAATATTCCGGATTATACTATTCCGGATCAAATTTTTATTAGTTCATATGTAATTATGTCAATCTTAATCATAATTTATACGTAAATTAATTTAGAATTTATAGTTGAAATTATGAATCAATTTCAATTTAGAATTTATAGTTGAGATTACGAATCAATTTAAAATTCATATAATCAATATATATATATATATATATATATATATATAAAGGAAAATGTAGGAGAGAGGGTTAAAAAGTGGCCTTCATGGCCATTTATCTATTTTCTACAATTTTGATTTATTTTAAATATAAACCATACATTAAATGTTGTCATTAATTAGAAAAACATTTCATTTTTTATTTTATAATTTTATAAGATGGATTCCAATTAATATAAATTAAATACTTATTTTAATATGTTACATTCTTTTTATCCTTTAGTAGGCCAACAATGCTTATAAATAAAAAATATTTTTAATATTGTATGTTTTTGTTTATTTATATTTTTATGGACAAACTAATAATACTTATAAATCAAAACTTATTTAATAAAATGTATTCTTTATTTATTTAATTTTTTGTTTTCTTAATAAATTACCAATGATTATAAATCAAAAGTTTTAAATTATTTTATTGTTTTAGTAATATCTACACCAATTTTATAAGACAGATAACAATGCTTATAAATCAAATATATATTTATTTTAATAGGTTATATATATATATATATATATATATATATATATATCTTCTAGTAGGTTAACAATGTTTATAAATAAAAAATATTTTTAGTGTTGTATGTTTTTATTTATACATTTTTATGGAGTAACCTAACAGTACTTATAAATCAAAACTTATTTAATAAAATATATTTTTTATTTATTTAATTTTTGTTTTTATTAATAAGTTAACAATGATTATAAATCAAAATTTTTAAATTATTTTATTTTTTACTAAGATCTATACCAATGTTTGTATTCTTTCTTTTAGTAAGATAACAATACCTATTTTAATAAATTATGGTTTTTTAGTAAAATAACAACTGTTTATAAATCAATTTTTTAGTAAAATATATTAATCTTTATAATAATATTGTATTCACCGCGCAAGACACGGTGCTGTTACCTAGTTATATATGAACACCGGTGATAGAACCTTGGCCCATTCCCGGGCACACCCTCACTTTTTAAAGGAAAAAAAAACTTCTTAAAAAAATAAAATCGCATTGTTATTCTAGCTTTAATATGTAGGGACTAATGTCTTTATTCTGTTGGTTGGTAGCATGTAACCATGCACTAAGCATATTACTTTTTATTTTTTTATTTTTCTCAATGTTTATTTATTATACTTATAATAGTCATCGTGTTTTACAATAAGTTATTCATGATTTATCGTATAAAACTCTTCATCCTTACAGTGGTGGATCCAGGATTTTTGCTTAGTGGGGGCACGTTTAAGGTAGATTAAAGACCTGCAAAATCGTCCGATGTGTTTTTATGTAATAACCGTAATTTCGTATTCTAAGATGTTAAGAATAAATGTGCTTTTGAGAGGTTTTCAAGTTTGGGGGCCTTTTTATAATTACAAGTTTGAGGGCCTTTGTGCAATTAGTGAAAGGTATAAAAACCCTGCTTTTGCCCTAATTCCATTTGTATGTGTGTGTGGAGGTTGGAAGAACACGGTGGTGAGCATTAATCGCACTCAAATCAGGAGGAAACAAAGAAGTGGGAATTGGAAGCTAGCTTATGCATTAATTCTTCCAGGTAATCTCAAATTCTAATCCTTGTTCTTCGTTTTTATTGAGGGAATCAGTCTATTTGGGTTTTGGTTGGATACCTCAAGTTAGAATTTTGGTGCAACCGTTTGGTTATATATAGTAATGAGGAAGTGTTATCGGCGCATGTGGAAAGGTCGGAAGAGGCGGGGGGGGGGGGGGGGGGGGGGAGTGATGTTTGGTGGGCGGTGCTCCATGCTAACGTGGGGAGGTGAAGATAGTATGACGGAATAAGTGAGTAGGCTGGAAGTAGGAAGTTTGGCAGTGACACCGAAAAGGTGGAATAGCGTGTGTAGATTGTCATCGGTAAGTGTGCGAACTCCTGGTAAGAGTATGGAGGAAGGGGATTTGTGTGTGTTTTATGTTCGGGTAAGAAGTGGAAAAAGGTAGTTAATTGAGGTGCTCTGAATGAAGGACCATTGGATTTGAGTTGGTGATATTGCGAGAAATGTTCAAGCAAACTGGTCGTTCAGTGATAAGCTATTGGAAATTGTTTTGTGTGAACATGGTCACTCCTCCTCGTTGAGTGAAGGTAACCGAAGTTATGTCATATATGATTGGACGCTTATGGAAGGCAGTAAGAAATGGATGTGTCTTCAGGATAAGTTCAATTCGGTTAGGTGAACACTTCAATGAGGGATTGTGGATGTAACGTCCCAAAAATTACAAGGAAATTTAAATTTTCTAAAACATATATTCCCTTTTAAAACAACCACATTTTAATAAACCGTAACTCAATTTAAGTTAATATCGTCAACTCAAACAGTCAAAAGAATTCATGCAGCGGAAATATTATAAATAAAGTCTAAAAGTTTAAAAGCGTAAATTCTAACAATTCTCGGCGCCCGCGCGTAGTGTGTGTGTACCGTCATGCCCGACCGCCACTCGCACCTGAAACCACAACAAAATGGGAAAGGGGTAATCTAAACGCTTAGTGAATCCAACCACACACGTAGGTAGCAACCCCACGCATATCTGTTGATCCAAACCCTCAGTGATTTGATAATGACCCTCTCTTAAATACTTAGTGAAAATTGTAAGTAAACAATATGTATCAGAGTTTCACTATCGCTGATAAGTACTAAGATCTTACAGTACCGCTGATAGGAACTCTCGCTCTTTAAATTAAACACTCAGCGAACACTGTTCACCATAATGCTCTGAGTCTGTTCAGTCCTTATGGTGATCGCTGATAAGTTAGTTGTTTACTTATGATCCCTGAAGACAAGTTTCACGTCAACAAAGGTTCTACGCTGAAGTCGAAGATCAAGCTCAAGAACCAGCGACAAGTCTACTAATGAACTGATGCGGATCAGCGAAGACTCAGATTTGTCCACTCAACGTGAAGTATCAAGTATAAGACTTCAGCTATCGCTGAACTTTATCATTCGCTGAATAGTAAATGATAATCGCCGAATCAACGAAAGCTGATCATGAAGTCCTCCGTACAAAGTACTTTTGTCTTAACCTCCCTTGCACGCCACCGTACGAAATGTCAGAAAAGAACCTCCGAAAATCTGAGATCGTACAACCACTCTGATACTACACTGTTCATACATGCGGCTACTAAGGTTGTCAACAAAGGTCAATGACATGCAACCAATCCGCTGATGACACGTGTAAAGTGTATACTGACTTGCATTAAATGCATGCAGTATATAAAGAGATGAACTCACTTCATTTGAAGTAACTTGCTAACTCTGGACAAGTTCAAATCTCTCTCAAGATAGGATTTTATTAGTAATCTCCTTATCTTTCTTAGTGCAAGAAACCTTAGTGTTCCAACTTGTTTAGATTTAGGTTTATCCTTAATCTTGTTTCCGCAACAAGCTGTAAATTGTTAATGATTTATCAATAAACAATTTAGAAAAGTAAAATAGCGTGTTTGTATTCAACCCCCCCCCCTTCTACAAACTTGTATATGCCTTTCGGGACCAACAAGTGGTATCAGAGCAGATTTGTTTAATCTCATAAACAAGATCTAATCTAAGATATTTCTCTTTCTTGCTATTATCTGAAAATGGCCTCCCACACAAACACAAACTATATAGACAATAACTCTCTTGCAAAGAAAATCATGAGACCTTCAGCTTTTTCAAAGAAATCCTTTGTTCCAAGGAATAAAGATGACAAATACTCAAAGCTGAAGGAGAAGTATGCAAAGCTGAAAAGCTTTAAGAAGAAAGGAAAAGGCCTGATGGCTGACTATGATTGGGCTGCTTCTGATGAAGAAGCCTCATCATCTGATTCTGAAGATGATGAAGCAAATCAATGTCTTATGGCAAAGATTGAAGA
The DNA here is from genome assembly GCA_033807775.1 of Saussurea involucrata. Classification (NCBI taxonomy): domain Eukaryota; kingdom Viridiplantae; phylum Streptophyta; class Magnoliopsida; order Asterales; family Asteraceae; genus Saussurea; species Saussurea involucrata. The sequence goes on along the minus strand of CM066317.1, from coordinate 46,787,611 downwards.
AGAGGAAGAAAGTTCAGACATTCCATTCACTTCAGCCTCTGCTATTCAGGTATCACCTTCTTTCTTTACCAATATTGCAAATATTGATGAAGCTGATAGTCTCCGTAAAATCGATCTACTGACTAAAAGTTTATACGAAGCCATGAACGGCAAAGCTGTGGTTGAAAACCAAAATCTTGATCTCGCTGAAAAGCTTAAAAACTGCCACCTTCAAATAGAAAAGCTTTCTAAAATTGAAGATGATTTTAAAGATCAAGTCTATTTAAATCAGCTAGTCAAAATCGAACGAGCAGAAGCTATCGCTGCATTAAAAGCTGAACAAGCTACTGTTGAAGGATGGTGTAATTCTTCAACAAAGATCACTGAGATAATTAAGGCTCAGATTCCTCTGAGTGATAAACGTGGTCTGGGTTATAAAAATGATACTCCAAAACCAACCACAGAACGTTCAATGCTTAAATTTGGAACGTTCGTATCCTCAGTAGCCGACACTTCATCATCTCAGTACTCCTCGTCGGTTACACCAATCCCTGAGGAAACTCCTACCTCCTCAAAAGGCAAGGAGAAAATGGTTTATTCAAAACCTACCTCTGTCTTTAAAGACAAAGGTAAAGGAATTGTTATTTACCAGAATCCTCAGAAGGGTATCGTAATACCAAAACTGAATGCCTCTAAAGCTTCAATGGCTCATCCCTCTGGATCAAGGAAGCAGATATCTGGACTTATTCAACGATCTACTCCTAGACTCAGATTGGATGTCCTTGGTAAGAAATCTGAAGAACTGAATGTTCATCCCATTTCTAAAGCCAATAGTTTACTTGGTGCTGGCACTTCTAATTCCAAATTAAAAGCTCAGCACTCAAGTGGTCCTAGAACTAATTTTAGTTATAGGAAATGTTATCACTGTGGACTTACCGATCATATTGCAAGTAAGTGCCCCACAGCCACCAAAGCTGATAAAATAGCTAAGGTGAAGATAGCACCCAAGAAGACCAAACCAGTTGCAATTCAGGTCAAGGTGATTCCTACCGTTGAGGTCAAGAAATTGACCAAAGTGAAGAAAGACAAAGCTGAATCTTCAAATGCTGCAAAGACTGCTGAACCCATTCCAACTACTTCCACTGACAAACGCGTATACATGGTGAAGTGGGTACCCAAGCAAAACTAATCTTCCTTTGTATTGCAGGTTAAGAAGGGTATCTGGTATCTCGATAGCGGATGCTCTAGACACATGACTGGAAAGAAAAACCTGCTCGCTGAATACAAGGAAGAGAAGGGTCCCTCTGTAACTTTCGGTGGAAATGGAAAAGGACATACCCGAGGGTATGGTGTACTTTCAAATGGTACAACATCCTTCAGAAGAGTCGCATATGTTGAAGGGCTGAAGCATAATCTTCTAAGCATCAGTCAGCTTTGCGACATGGATAACAAAGTGATTTTCACTAAGGAATCCTGCTTTGTCTCTGACAAAAAGGAGAAGATAGCTCTCAGCGGTTATCGTTTGGAAAATGTTTACGTTATAAACATGGACTCAACAACCACTGAGAACTCCTGTTTCTTCTCAAAAGCATCTTCTGATGTTAACTGGCTATGGCACAAAAGGCTCTCACATCTCAACTTCAAGATACTGAATACTCTTTCATCCAAAGAGTTAGTCACTGGTCTACCTCAACATTCATACGCCAAAGAGTCTTTATGTTCAGCGTGTGAAAAAGGGAAGCAGACCAAGGCAAGCTTTAAGTCAAAGCAAGTTTCCTCAGTGTCATCTCCTCTACAACTACTCCATATGGATTTGTTTGGCCCCGTTAACAAACAATCCATCGCTGGAAAGAAATATACGCTGGTCATAGTTGATGAATTCTCTCGTTACACATGGGTAATGTTTCTCCGTTCTAAGAGTGACACCCCTGAAGAACTCATCACCTTTGTTCGGAAGATGGAAACTCTGAACAATATGACTGTTCGCTCAATAAGGAGTGATCATGGAATTGAATTCAAAAACAGTTCTCTTGATTCCTTCCTTGAGAGCAAGGGTATTTCTCACAACTTTTCGTCAGTGAGAACACCACAACAAAATGGAGTCGCTGAAAGAAGAAATAGAACAATTATTGAAGCTTCACGTTCAATGCTCAACGATTCTCACCTGCCTACTCAGTTTTGGGCAGAAGCTGTCAACACTGCTTGTTTTACGCAAAACAGGTCGCTGATAGTTAAAAGATTCAAAAAGACAGCCTATGAACTCTTTCATGGGAGAAAGCCTTCAATCAGCTTTCTTCACATCTTTGGATGTCAGTGTTTCATACTGAACAACATAGATGCCCTTGGAAAGTTTGATCCTAAGGCTGATGATGGAATCTTTCTTGGATACTCCTCAGTTTCCAAAGCCTTCAGAGTCTTCAACCGAAGAAGACAAACTGTAGAAGAAACTATTCACGTCACGTTTGACGAATCCCGTTCAGCGAACTCTAAACCGAACGCTGATACAGAAGAACTGAATCAATGGATGTTTTCTCATCTTGGTGATTCAGAAGATGTTCCCACTCCTCATGCTCACACCGTAGAAAAAGATGGTCCTTCTATCATTCCAAATATGCAAAATAGTGAAGCTGAAACATCTTGGGTCTCAGCTGTTCCTATAAACACTATACCTGCAGTTGATCCAAATGTCTCAGAAATTCCATCTATTTCTCAGCAATCAGTGAATGAAGTGGCAAATGCAAACATTCCTCTCTTAGCTGATAATCCAGAAGTAGCTGAAGCCTCATCTTCAGTTTCTCCAGTTCAGACTGAGTCAGCGACGTATGCTCCGGCTCAGCGATGGACTGTAAATCACCCAATCGATCAAATTCTTGGTGATCCCAACGCTGGTATTCAGACTCGTAGAAGTGCAGGTAATATTTGTTTATTTGTTAACTTTATTTCTCTAACTGAACCAAAGAAAATAGATGATGCCCTCAAAGATCCAAACTGGGTCAGCGCTATGCAAGAAGAGCTGACTGAATTCGAAAGAAACAAAGTTTGGAAACTTGTTCGTAGACCAACTGACAAAACAGTGATAGGCACTAAATGGGTCTATCGAAACAGGTTGGACGAACATGGTACTGTAACTCGCAACAAAGCTCGTCTTGTTGCTCAGGGATACAGACAAGAGGAAGGCATAGATTATGACGAAACTTTTGCTCCAGTAGCAAGACTTGAATCTATTCGTCTTTTCTTAGCATATGTTGTACACAAAAACTTCACTGTACATCAGATGGATGTTAAGTCAGCGTTTCTAAATGGAAAGCTGAATGAAGAAGTGTATGTGGAACAACCTCCAGGATTCTCAGATCCTAAGCGTCCAGGTTATGTTTATAAACTGGACAAGGCACTTTATGGCTTAAAGCAAGCTCCACGTGCATGGTATGATACTCTCTCTACTTATCTCAATATTGAAAAATTTGAGAGAGGTAAAATTGACAAAACTTTGTTTTTTAGAAAAGTGAAAGGTCATATCATTTTAGTTCAAATATATGTTGATGACATTATATTTGGTTCTACTAACCCTGAGCTTTGTACTCGTTTCGCTGATAGAATGAAAGATGAGTATAAAATGAGCATGATGGGTGAACTAACATATTTCCTTGGTCTTCAGATTAAGCAAACTGAAAAATGAACTTTTATAAATCAGGGAAAGTATGTTAAAGATATGCTGAAGAAATTCGACTTAACTGAAAGTTCAGCTATGAAAACCCCTATGGCACCACCGCTGATACTTGATAAGGACACAAAGGGTGTTCCTGTCAATGTCACGCTGTACCATGGGATGATCGGCTCACTATTGTATCTTACAGCTAGCCGACCCGATATTATGTTTGCAACATGTCTGTGCGCACGATATCAAGCTGAACCTAAGATATCTCATATGAAAGCTGTAAAGCGAATCTTTCGATATCTTAAGGGTACAGCGAATCTAGGTCTTTGGTATCCCAAAGACTCAGGATTCGATCTAACCGCCTATTCAGACAGTGATTTTGCAGGTTGCAAAATGGATAGGAAAAGCACCACAGGAGGATGTCAGCTCCTGGGTGGAAAGCTGGTAAGTTGGACAAGTAAGAAGCAAAACTCAGTGTCCACTTCCACAGCTGAAGCTGAGTATGTAGCCGCTGGAAGCTGCTGTTCTCAAGTCTTGTGGATGAGAAATCAGCTACTAGACTATGATCTTCAGCTCTCCAAAATTCCAATCTATTGCGACAGCACAAGTGCCATCGCTATAGCAAACAATCCAGTGCTACACTCAAAGACAAAACACATAGAAATCAGATATCATTTTATCAGAGATCATGTGATCATGTGATGAATTGTGATATAGAACTTCATTTTATCCCAACTGATTATCAGTTAGCTGATTTGTTTACCAAACCTCTTGATGAGACAAGATTCAACTTTCTCATCAGCGAGCTTGGAATGCCGAAATTTGAAGGATAAAATCTTCAGCGGTTCACATTTAATCAGCGATACGTTTATACATTCTTGTATAGGCTTCGGGATAAAATCAACTTATATAATCCATTTCATCATCTTCTCTCTGAATAAACTTGGTTAAACTGATATCCAGGTATGTTTTCTCTCTGACAATCTTATGTAAATGCAAGATTTCAAAATAAATTGCATCGCTGAATATCTCTTCCTTAACAGCGATATTTTGAAAATTCCTTAAACCTTCACTGATATTTCTATTCAGTGCTTCATGTTTTTCAAAAGAGTCCCTGAGTTTTTTCAAAACCTCAGAGACATCTAAAAAGAATGTGAAAGGACAGTTGTGACGTCATTGCAACAAATTACACTCGGCACGATTTCTTTCTGACACACGTTTGCACGTTTTGTTCAAACTTCCAATCAAATGCAAACACGTGTCCGTGTCATGATGAAAACCTTTTCCCGCTCAAGGTTTTCTCTCTCTAAAAATCCCTATATAAACAACTCTTGGTTTATATTTGTCTTTTACGCGAACAATCTTTCTCCGCAAGAAAAGAATCCTCTGTTGCATTTGTGCTCTCAAAACCTCAAGAACTGTTCATCATCTTCTTCATCAAAACTTCAAGGTTAATATGTTCTTATTTTTTATCAAATGCGTATAACTTGTTTTCGATCTTCTCTTTGTTTTAACAAGATCAAACAAAAGAACTTTATAAAATAAAATCATTTCTTTCATGGTTTTATGAACACAACCATTTCATGGTTGTTCTTCAAGTTTTAAATCTAAATCTTAAACTTGTTCTTCATTCGTATCCATTTTTCTTTTAGAAACTGGAATACAAGATTTTATGGGTTTTACTTTTATTTTAAATCAAGAAAAACCCTAATCTTCATTAAGACATTTTTGTCTGAATGAAATGGACAAGATTCGAAAAATCTTAACGGAAATTTCTTTCCACATTAAGATAATTCTTATCTGTTAACATCTTTGGTTGAACTGATAATACAGTGAAATGGCATCTTCAAAGCTGAATGTTACCGCTGAGTCCATCTCCACTGACTCTGAGGAAATGGCACCATCAAGATCACACCACCCATTATCTGCAAAGCCCTAAACTTCCCAAATGCCACCAAAGAAAAACCTTTCATTCCATTCCCTGACCATAAAAAGCATGCTGACAGAGAAGCAATCATTGCTTTCCTTGACGCAATGGGTTATATCTGGGATATTGGAAGGGACAAGAAGCCTGAGAAGAAACTGACGCTGATAAAGAAATCCAAGATGCCCAGCGAGATGAATTTCATCTTCGCTCACCTGATCAGCTGCATGACAGCGAAATCCGGATCTTCTGATCAAGCCGCCCAACCTCAGCAGTCCATGGGATACGCACTGCTGAAAGGTCTAAACATTGACTGGGCCTCAATTATTTATGAAGACCTGATTCAACGTGTCGATTCTGCCGCTGACAGACCAGCATGGGTTCCTTACCCACGATTCATCAGCGCCATCTTTCAATATGGCCTGAAGGACAGCTATCCTGAAGAGGGTGATCTGAAACTTTCTCAGATTGGCCCTAAGGTTCTCGACTTCAAGCCTGTCGCCAATGAGGTACGTCTCTCTACTCTTCTCACTCTTCTAAATTCTCCGCTTTCTGTGGCTCCTTCAGCGACTATACCCATCGCTGATACCCGGCTACAAAATCCTCTCCTTCTAAGAAAAGGAAACCCTCACACACCCAACTTGATTCCAAAAGGATCAAGAAAACCAAGGAGCAACCCCAGCAATTCCATGCTGAAGACTCCTCAGCTCATTCTAAAGAGCTGAAGGAAAGTTCTGTGGTACGCTCTGCCACACCCGTGCAAGCCATCCCTCCAATCCAGACTTCAGTGTCTCCAAACGCTGAGGTTAGAAACTTGGAAACTACCCAACCTCCATCAGTCTCTCAAAAGACTGATGAAGTGATTGTCAGCGATTCCAACGCTGAGCTCAGAACCCGAACCCCAATCTTAACCTTCGCTTCTCCCTCCACTCACTTGGACACTCCTCCAGCGAACACTGGAGATGCCATTATTCCAGAAGCCGCCGCTGATGCTTCTCATCAAATGATGAAGAAAGGACCTGCAGAGTTCACCATACCTCACCGTACTTTCGAAGAGGATATGGAACACTACTCAGGAACTTGCAACTTCGACGAGTTCATCAATCCTCCTGCAGGTACAAATCCCACCTTAAACACTGTAACTAAACCTGAAACTTCTGAGCTTTCCTTTGTTCACAAGTACTTATATGTTACAGGTCCTAATTTGGGAGACATCAACGCCTCTCTGAAGTCCGTGGAAACAAAGCTGTCCAGTCTCACCACCACACTCTCCAACAACTCAACAGCTGTAACAAACGCTGGAGAGAACTTGACAAAGCTGACAACGGTGGCGGAGAAGAAAGCTTCCACTGAAGACATCAAGAGTCTTGATAAGACGCTCAGCGATTTTGCCAAGGTGCTCCGTGACATCTACACTGACTACACAAGCCTCAAAACATCAGTTTCGACCATGTCCAGCGAAGTAACAACGCTGAAGACATCGGTTGCAAAACTCGAGGGTGATATGTCAGAGGTCAAGACTGACTTAGGCTCTGTAAAGACCGACGTTAGTTCTATGAAGACGATGATCGAGACACTGGTAAACAAGGCAAATAGTCCAACTCCTGCTCCTGCCCCTGTCCCCATTTTGGAATCTTTCACAGAGGAGGATCGCACAGAGCTGAGGAAAATCACGCCTGCTATTTCTGGCCTAGAAGACAGAATAGCAAAGCTTGAAGGTTGTGTGAAAATCTCTGGCCCAGAAGACAGAGATAACACCAATGCTGAGTCTGCCCATTCCTCCCCCAGTCATCCTGAGAAAGAGGGGGAGAAGAGCGCTGAACATTCCAGGGAGAAGAGCGCTGAAGATCTGAACAACAAAAGCGCTGAAGACCTTTCCCATGATGAATCTATCAGGGGAGAGAGGAATGAAGATCTAACCGCTGGACCTCAGGGAGATGAAAACCCTGAGGGAACCGAGAAGCTCGCCTCTGTATCTGAGGGGGAGCAACTCGAAGAAGATGCTGAGAATTCCGAAGCAGAAGAAGATGAAGACATCGACATCCCTGACGACAAACCATCCTTCTCTCCAAGAAAGGATGATGATGATGATGAAGATGACGATGATTTCTTTATCGTCAAACCTGCCCCAAGGATCAAAGCTCTTAAAGGAATCTCAATAAAAGAACCATCAGGGGAGAAGACAAAGACAAAGCCCTCAGCCTCTGGCGCTGAGAAAAGCAAAGACAAAGGCCTCGCTGAAGATGAAAATCTAGTGATTCTCTTTGAAAAGCCGGTTTGTCAGGTAAACTAAAACTTTACTTTTTCCTTCCCTGAACTTCTCAAACTACTCAATAAGTTCTCCACAAACCTCTCTACACATCCACATTATTTTTCTATCTTTTCTACCCAAGTTCTTCTACCCAGTTCTTATCTGTAAGATCGCTGCTTTTCAGCTAGTCCTTTCCCCTGTTTGAGGATGTCGCTGAAGGTTCTACTGTTGCGACTTCACAAATAAAGCCAGCTGCTGCTGATGAAATAATCCCAGTCTTGGACTTGATCTCTGAGACCGATGAACCAGAAGAACAACCTCTCTTGCACAATAAGAGACCTTCCTCAGTTCCTCAAAGGCTGAGTGAAGAAGATCAAAAGAGAAGAGAAGAAATAATAAAGCGATTCGAGGATCAGCAAATCATTCTAAGGCCTGATCAACTGCCTTCAGTTCCTCCTAAGTTCAGAATTTCAAAAGCTGAATATCAGGACCACCTTAGAGCTGAACGCCTTATTGCTGAAAGGAAGGAAGCTGAAGAGAAAGACAGAGAATACGCCATCAAGCTCACTCAAGAATCTGTCAAAGACCCCAACCTGAAGCGTGTTCCCATTCAAATCCAACGAAAGCTGTGGGAAGAAGCCCAGAAGATCGTGGAAAAGAAAACCGAAGTTTCTCAGACCACCTTGATCTGGTGTAAAGAGAAAATTCACTTCAGATATCGTCCAGCGAAGATCAACAAGGTATTCATCTCTGGAAGAACATCTATCGGAGTACCTATTGTTGACATCAAACTGTTCAGAGAAGATGGCACATCTGAAACCTTTCGCGCTGACACTGTAAAAAGGTATGGTCTCTCTGAATGGCTGGAGATGAGGTTAGCTATCCAACCATCACAATCTAAGTACAAGAATCATTTTGAAAAGCTGATAAACAGACAGATCGACTTGATATCTTCTTGTGTGGATATTCCTCCTGTTCCTGATCTAAAGCCGAAAAGAAAAAGAGGTTCTCCAAGTAAGAAACGTCAAGATTCAAACTCAGGACCTGTCATACGAAATGAAACTGGAATTGGTTTCTCTCGCGCTGAAGTGCTTGGTCCTGATCCTGATCTATCTGCCCTTGACATCTCTTTGCCACCATGTGAACTTTTCGTCCCTGGTAAAGTCATCAGTAATCCTTATGGAATATTCTTTCTTGACTACGACGGACGTAAATGCTTTCAACGGATCGCTGAGCTTCCAATCACTCCAATCGAATAGCTCAGAGATCTTATCTACTGGTGTGACTTCAGAAAGGACATTCAGGCACGACACCTAAAACCCTTGATCTTTCAAGAAGCGCTGAAGAAAAGAAAACAAGGTGTAACGGTTCCTGACTGGATGATTCTCACTGAAAAGACGACCCTTGATGAACTTCTCATTAAGGAAGAACCTTTTGAAAACTGATATAATCTCCTTTTTCTCTATTGTATCAGTTATCCTTCTGTACTTGTAATTTATTTCGCTTGTACTTGTAATCTTTCTGTTCTTCATTGTAACCTGATTCAAAGATTTAAAGAAAGATTTCAGCGAATGTACTTTACTCCATCAGTACTGAAAAGATCCCAGAAAACAGTAAAAGGGACAAATATTTTATGAGTTCTTTTTATCCTTATGTTTACATTTAATAGCAATTTTCTTTGTTGCTATGTCATAATCAAATAGGGGGAGATTGTTGATCCAAACCCTCAGTGATTTGATAATGACCCTCTCTTAAATACTTAGTGAAAATTGTAAGTAAACAATATGTATCAGAGTTTCACTATCGCTGATAAGTACTAAGATCTTACAGTACCGCTGATAGGAACTCTCGCTCTTTAAATTAAACACTCAGCGAACACTGTTCACCATAATGCTCTGAGTCTGTTCAGTCCTTATGGTGATCGCTGATAAGTTAGTTGTTTACTTATGATCCCTGAAGACAAGTTTCACGTCAACAAAGGTTCTACGCTGAAGTCGAAGATCAAGCTCAAGAACCAGCGACAAGTCTACTAATGAACTGATGCGGATCAGCGAAGACTCAGATTTGTCCACTCAACGTGAAGTATCAAGTACAAGACTTCAGCTATCGCTGAACTTTATCATTCGCTGAATAGTAAATGATAATCGCTGAATCAACGAAAGCTGATCATGAAGTCCTCCATACAAAGTACTTTTGTCTTAACCTCCCTTGCACGCCACCGTACGAAATGTCAGAAAAGAACCTCCGAAAATCTGAGATCGTACAACCACTCTGATACTACACTGTTCATACATGCGGCTACTAAGGTTGTCAACAAAGGTCAATGACATGCAACCAATCCGCTGATGACACGTGTAAAGTGTATACTGACTTGCATTAAATGCATGCAGTATATAAAGAGATGAACTCACTTCATTTGAAGTAACTTGCTAACTCTGGACAAGTTCAAATCTCTCTCAAGATAGGATTTTATTAGTAATCTCCTTATCTTTCTTAGTGCAAGAAACCTTAGTGTTCCAACTTGTTTAGATTTAGGTTTATCCTTAATCTTGTTTCCGCAACAAGCTGTAAATTGTTAATGATTTATCAATAAACAATTTAGAAAAGTAAAATAGCGTGTTTGTATTCAACCCCCCCCCCCCCTTCTACAAACTTGTATAGGCCTTTCGGGACCAACAATATCACCCCCACTCGCAAGTAGGCAACATTACCATCACCACGAATATCAAACCACATAATGATTATTATATAAGTACGAACCTCGGTCCCACCGAGTACACAAAATACATTAATACAAGCTCAGTCCCACCGAGCCCTCGATCCCACCAAGTAAAGATTACTGTACTAGCTTAGTCCCACCAAGCCCTCGGTCCCACCGAGTAAAGATTACTGTACTAGCTTAGTCCCACCAAGCCCTCGGTCCCACCGAGCCCCTCAGTCCCACCGAGGTGTACACATGCATAAATATTCCACATACGAATTCAACAAATCACAACCAGTTATCACATCCCAACTAGTTCATATAAGCACATAAATACACGTAATAACACGTAACACAAAAGAACGACATACATGAAATTCCTAACTACGCGGTGAGAGAACTCACCTCGAATGCGCGCCTAGCTCACAAACAATAGTCCAAGCTCCACAATCCAAAATCACTTCCCAACACCTAAACGAACGTTAAAATGTATTAACGCGAGACCCGGACCCTAAAACACGATGCACGCTTAAACTGTCACTAAAATGACTTTTCTGTCTAGCCAAACAGGTCTGTTCGGGACCTGTTCCGACCTCCCCAAACACAGAAAATCCTCAATTACATTACATCACCAGAAAGTGCTCTGAGTTAGGGTTCCAAGGACATATTATACTCCTCCTAACGATTTTTCTACAGTTTAATACGGATTTTACAAAAACGGTTCGCAGAATAGCGAAAACAGAACCTTTCAGTACAAAACGACGATTTGACCTAAGCTACGTTCCGAACTGGTTTTTGCACAAAACATAGAAAAGTTACTAGACTCAAAATGGGAACTTTTGGCACCGATTTCGCCCCAATCCGAGTTACGAGGAAAACGTTACGGTTTAAGCAAAACAGTGGCAGATTACTAAATTTTCACATGAAATGACACTATTGATTATAAACCCATTAAGTCGTGGCTTAATCCCAACAGACCCGAAAAGCATATGAACTACTGAATATGGGTTACCCTAGGCTGGACAACAGCCGTGCACCACCCCCTGCCGCCTCCGGCGGCGGTGGTGGTTGGCGGCGTTTCTTTGACATACGATAACAACAAACGAGAAATAGACGAACTTACCTCGACGAACCCTTCTTCCTCCTCTTTTCCGACCAAACTTGCCGGCGATCGCCTCCTTCCTCCTCTCTCCTCGTCGCCGGCAGCAACCTCTATCACCCTCTCGGTTTCTCTCTCACTCTCTCGGCTTCTTTCTTTCTCTCTCTCTCTCTAGTTCTCTTCTTTGCCGAACACACAACAAAGGGGGATGGGGAAAAGGTTTTTGGGAGTTGTTTAAGTGAAAATGAAAGGGGAAGGGGGAGGGGATCGGTCATATGGCTGGTCCCTTGCACAAGTTTGGTGCATTGACCCAAATGGCCCCTCAACTTCCTTTCCTTGCAAAGACCAAAACAAGGTTGACCCCGTTAACTTTTTATCCCATTTCATCTAATTCCGTTAACGAACACCAAGCTAGGGAGAAGGTTTAAAAAGAAATTAATAAAAATAATAAAGATAAGGCATACCGGAGTACGGACTTTGCAACTCTCCCCCGCTTAAAATTAGACTTCGTCCTCGAAGTCTTGACCGATGAATAGCTCGGGATAATTCTCGCGCATCTCCGCTTCGGGCTCCCACGTCCACTCTGAACCCTTCCGGTGCTGCCACTGAACTTTCACCAGTCCAATGACCTTGTTGCGCAGATTTTTCGTCTTCCTCTCAATGACAGCTATCGGCTTCTCCACGTAGTTGAGCCTCTCGTCAATCTGAATGTCCTCGAGAGGGATCACTGCAGCCTCGTCCACTACACACTTCCGCAATTGGGACACATGGAAGGTGTTGTGAATCAAACTCAGTTCTTCAGGTAACTCTAACCGGTAAGCCACTTTCCCCACACGAACGATGACCTGGTAAGGCCCAATATAACGAGGCCCTAGCTTCCCCCGCTTACGAAACCGGATCACCCCTTTCCAGGGTGAAACCTTCAACAATACATAATCACCCACCTGAAATTCCAAGTCGGATCGCCTTTTGTCGGCGTAGCTCTTCTGCCGACTCTGTGCAGTAACCAAACGGTCCCGCACCATCTGAATCATCTCGGTCATTCTCAACACAATGTCAGTACTCCCTAACACCCGATGACCAACCTCTCCCCAGCAAACGGGCGTCCTGCACTTCCTACCATACAACAACTCGTACGGCGGCATGCCAATACCAGAGTGAAAACTGTTGTTGTAGGAGAATTCTGCTAGAGGAAGGTGCTGATCCCAGCTACCTCCAAAATCGATAACACAAGCTCGAAGCATATCCTCGAGGGTCTGGATGGTTCGCTCGCTCTGTCCGTCCGTCTGCGGGTGAAAAGCTGTGCTAAAGTGTAACCGGGTACCCATCTCTGACTGGAACTTCTCCCAAAACCGGGAGGTAAAACGAGTGTCCCTGTCAGAGACAATCGAAACTGGCACCCCGTGCCTGGTCACGATCTCACGTACAAACACCTCCGCAAGTTTCTCCACCGAGGAGCTCTCCCTGATGGCCAAAAAGTGAGCACTCTTGGTCAGACGGTCAACGATCACCCAAATAGCATCGTTCCCACGGGGAGTCCTTGGGAGTTTCGTTATGAAGTCCATAGTAATCTTTTCCCATTTCCAAACCGGGACCTCCAACGGCTGCAATTTCCCATGTGGTCGTTGATGTTCTGCTTTGACCTTCCGACAGGTCATACATACCTCAACACATCTAGCAACATCCCGTTTCATGCCGGGCCACCAATAACCTTCACGCAAGTCTCTGTACATCTTTGTAGCTCCTGGGTGAATCGAGAACTTGGACTTATGTGCCTCATCCATTAGTACCTGCCGGTTCCCACCGATGAATGGAACCCAAACCCTACCATGTCGAGTTAGCAACCCCCGACTGTCACGAACAAAATTCGGGATTTCCCCCGACACTCTTTCCCGCTTTGCATTTTCCTCCAAAACAGCCACCTCCTGAGCGCTTCCTATCGACTCCAGAATCGGTGTAACCATTGTCAATCGCTGACATAAACCCCTCAGTGGCTCACCGACCGGATGTCGGCTGAGTGCGTCCGCAATCACGTTCGCTTTACCCGGGTGGTAAAGTATCTCGCAGTCATAATCCTTGATCACATCGAGCCACCTTCGCTGACGCATATTAAGGTTCTGCTGATCCATCAAGTACTTGAGGCTCTTATGGTCAGTGTAGATCGTACACTTGACACCATAGAGATAGTGTCTCCAAATTTTAAGGGCAAACACCACCGCTCCCAACTCCAGGTCATGAGTCGGGTAATTCGCTTCATGAGGCTTAAGCTGCCTCGAAGCGTAGGCTATGACCTTGCCGCGTTGCATAAGCACGACACCCAAACCTTGGTGTGAAGCGTCACAGTATACTACCAAATCCTCCATGCCCTCGGGCAAGGTTAACACAGGAGCCTCGCACAAACGCCTGCGTAGCTCCTCGAACGCCTTCTGTTGTTCCTCACCCCAACTGAACGCCGCAGATTTCTTCATCAATCGCGTCATAGGCATCGCGATCTTGGAGAAATCCTGAATAAACCTTCGGTAATACCCTGCCAAACCTAGAAAGCTTCGCACCTCAGTAGGAGTCTTCGGCACTTCCCACCGCATCACTGCTGAAATCTTAGCTGGGTCGACCATAATGCCATCCTGATTCACGACATGTCCTAGGAACTGGACCTCTCGCAACCAGAACTCGCACTTGGAAAACTTAGCGTATAACTTCTCTCGCCTCAATACTTCCAACACTTCTCGAAGATGCACCTCGTGCTCCTCCTTGGACTTTGAATACACCAGAATATCGTCGATGAACACAATCACCGATCGGTCCAACATCGGGCTACACACTCGGTTCATGAGATCCATGAATGCTGTCGGTGCATTGGTGAGCCCAAAAGGCATCACCACGAACTCGTAATGACCGTACCGCGTACTGAAGGCCGTCTTCTCCGTGTCCTCACTCCTGACCCGCATCTGGTGGTACCCCGACCGTAAATCAATCTTGGAGAACCACGAGGCCCCCTGAAGTTGGTCGAACAAATCGTCAATCCTTGGTAAAGGATAACGATTCTTTACCGTAAGCTTATTCAGCTCCCGGTAGTCTATGCACATCCGCTGCGACCCGTCCTTCTTCTTCACGAATAAGATAGGTGCTCCCCACGGCGAACAACTCGGTCTAATGAACTCCTTCTCGAGAAGTTCCTGCAACTGGGCGTACAGCTCTTTCATTTCTGGTGGAGCCAGGCGATAGGGTGCCTTGGCCACCGGAGCAGCACCCGGGATCAGATCGATCCGAAACTCTACCTGTTCGGGAGGTATCCCCGGAAAATCCTCGGGAAATACGTCGGTGAACTCCCGTACCACTGGCACGTCTTCCGCAGACTCCTTCGCTTCCCCAACACGCGTGTCTATCACGTATGCCAAATATCCCTGACCACTATGCCGAAGGTACCTCTGAGCTCTCGCAGCCGAACATATGGCCGTAGTCCGTCTAAACGAATCTCCCTGCACTAACAGTTCTCCCCCGCTTTGGGTTCGAAATCGCACTTGTTTGTGACGACAAACAATCTCCGCGTCGAACTTATCCATCCAATCCATGCCCACAATCACACAAAGCTCCTGCATAGCGATCGGGATCAGGTCAATGGGAGACCGCACTCCTGAGATCTCTAAAGTGCACCCGCAAAACACGTCCGTGACCGTCAAGGTCCTATCATCAGCCACCTCAACAACAAGAGGATGACTCAAACGTCCTACCACTCGGCCCAAACCCTCACTAAAAGTGCGAGACACAAAAGAGTGAGTAGCCCCGCTATCAAACATCACAACCGCAGGCACCGAGTTAACTAGGAACGTACCTGTAACCACTTTAGGCGTCGCCTGTGCCTCATCCACCGTCAACTAGTGAACTCCACCTCGAGCCGCTCCCGCCCCCGGCAGACCTGCTCGACCATCGGTAATACGTAACGGGGCATTCCCAGGCGCCCTCTATGCTCCACCCCCAATAGCTACCCCTGCTCTAGGACAGTTGGCCTTTACATGGCCCGTCTGATTACAGTTGAAACAGACCACTAGCGGTACCTTACAATCCCGGCTAAGGTGACCGGGTTGGCCACACTTAAAACACCCCTACTACACTCACTCTCCACTCCTTGGCTTCCTCGTGACTCTCCCCGACTCGAGTATGGATCCTGTGCTTCAGATAGTAGGAGCTCTGCTACTACCCTTCACACCTATCCTTACTCGTTTCGAGTCCTGTCCCGGGACGTCCAAGTAGTTGCTTACCACAAACAAACACATATGTCCACTCCGGCATATGTAAACACTTTTCCTAGCTCCCTAGAAAATTCGTAACAACCCACTACCCTTGCTAGAACGGGACCCCCACTAACCCTGACGAGTCGCCTCGTAAACGCACAGACGTATACAGTGAAACCAGATAGACATTCGAATATAGGATTCTATCCTACAACGGTTGGACTCAAACAAGAGCTGCACAATAGAACTAAATCCAACATTCTAAGGCTATTCGGTTCCTACCGCATACAACCTATATTGCATTCGCTTAACAACCTATCAAAGTTAGCACAAGTCCCTAATAGCAAGCAACAACCATACAATACAGTGTATTAAGCACCAAGCAATCTAGCATACATACTCCTATGTTCTAGAAAGCAATTTTTCATACGTACTCATATGTAAACGCTATTCCCAGCTCATTAGGAATTTCATCTCATCCCACTACCCTTGCTACAACGGAATCCCTGTTAGCCATAACGAGTTGCCTCGCGAATACCCAGTCGCATGCAGCGTGAATCAAATAGACATTCGAATACAAGGTTCTATCCTAGAACGGTTGGACTCAAACAAGAGCTGCGCAATAGAACTAAATCAAATATTCTGAGGCTATATGATTCTGACTGCATACAACCTATAGGGCCTTCACTTAACAACCTACTATAACTAGCATTGATTCCTACTAGCAAGCAGTCATCATACAGTACAGTGTAAACAACATAGGCAATCTAGCATGCATACCCTATGCCTAGAAAGCAATAAATACACTAAGCACTGTACCTTCCCACATAGCGTCGGCTGACTGTACACACTGCGCCCCCGATCACCGTTTCCCAAAAGGGTTTTCCTTTTTCCTTTATTCTCAAAGATTTTAGTAAAAGAGTTTAAAACTTCATAGCTGCAACTTGAGACCAAACACACCGAGATGTGTTTGATTCACTCAAGCTGTGCTCTGATACCAAGTTGTAACGTCCCAAAAATTACAAGGAAATTTAAATTTTCTAAAACATATATTCCATTTTAAAACAACCACATTTTAATAAACCGTAACTCAATTTAAGTTAATATCGTCAACTCAAACAGTCAAAAGAATTCATGCAGCGGAAATATTATAAATAAAGTCTAAAAGTTTAAAAGCGTAAATTCCAACAATTCTCGGCGCCCGTGCGTAGTGTGTGTGTACCGTCATGCCCGACCGCCACTCGCACCTGAAACCACAACAAAATGGGAAAGGGGTAAGCTAAACGCTTAGTGAATCCAACCACACACGTAGGTAGCAACCCCACGCATATCACCCCTACTCGCAAGTAGGCAACATTACCATCACCACGAATATCAAACCACATAATGATTATTATATAAGTACGAACCTAGGTCCCACCGAGTACACAAAATACATTAATACAAGCTCAGTCCCACCGAGCCCTCGATCCCACCGAGTAAATATTACTGTACTAGCTTAGTCCCACCAAGCCCTCGGTCCCACCGAGTAAAGATTACAGTACTAGCTTAGTCCCACCAAGCCCTCGGTCCCACCGAGTAAAGATTACTGTACTAGCTTAGTCCCACCAAGCCCTCGGTCCCACCGAGCCCCTCAGTCCCACCGAGGTGTACACATGCATAAATATTCCACATACGAATTCAACAAATCACAACCAGTTATCACATCCCAACTAGTTCATATAAGCACATAAATACACGTAATAACACGTAACACAAAAGAACGACATACATGAAATTCCTAACTACGCGGTGAGAGAACTCACCTCGAATGCGCGCCTAGCTCACAAACAATAGTCCAAGCTCCACAATCCAAAATCACTTCCCAACACCTAAACGAACGTTAAAATGTATTAACGCGAGACCCGGACCCTAAAACACGACGCACGCTTAAACTGTCACTAAAATGACTTTTCTGTCTAGCCAAACAGGTCTGTTCGGGACCTGTTCCGACCTCCCCAAACACAGAAAATCCTCAATTACATTACATCACCCAAAAGTGCTCTGAGTTAGGGTTCCAAGGACATATTATACTCCTCCTAACGATTTTTCTACAGTTTAATACGGATTTTACAAAAACGGTTCGCAGAACAGCGAAAACAGAACCTTTCAGTACAAAACGACGATTTGACCTAAGCTACGTTCCGAACTGGTTTTTGCACAAAACATAGAAAAGTTACTAGACTCAAAATGGGAACTTTTGGCACCGATTTCGCCCCAATCCGAGTTACGAGGAAAACGTTACGGTTTAAGCAAAACAGTGGCAGATTACTAAATTTTCACATGAAATGACACTATTGATTATAAACCCATTAAGTCGTGGCTTAATCCCAACAGACCCGAAAAGCATATGAACTACTGAATATGGATTACCCTAGGCTGGACAACAGCCGTGCACCACCCCCTGCCGCCTCCGGCGGCGGTGGTGGTTGGCGGCGTTTCTTTGACATACGATAACAACAAACGAGAAATAGACGAACTTACCTCGACGAACCCTTCTTCCTCCTCTTTTCCGACCAAACTTGCCGGCGATCGCCTCCTTCCTCCTCTCTCCTCGTCGCCGGCAGCAACCTCTATCACCCTCTCGGTTTCTCTCTCACTCTCTCGGCTTCTTTCTTTCTCTCTCTCTCTCTAGTTCTCTTCTTGGCCGAACACACAACAAAGGGGGATGGGGAAAAGGTTTTTGGGAGTTGTTTAAGTGAAAATGAAAGGGGAAGGGGGAGGGGATCGGTCATATGGCTGGTCCCTTGCACAAGTTTGGTGCATTGACCCAAATGGCCCCTCAACTTCCTTTCCTTGCAAAGACCAAAATAAGGTTGACCCCGTTAACTTTTTATCCCATTTCATCTAATTCCGTTAACGAACACCAAACTAGGGAGAAGGTTTAAAAAGAAATTAATAAAAATAATAAAGAAAAGGCATACCGGAGTACGGACTTTACAGTGGAGGTTTCCTGCTATTAGCTACGTATAAGTGTGGGGTGATAACGTGGTGGGTGCTTATGAATTAGTTGATGAGTTGTAGCCGATGTGTTTCGAAAGAAGGGGTATTATCTGCATAGATGTATGTCGGTTGGGAGAAGTGATCTAGAATTGCATGTAATCCGATGAGGGAACTCTTGGATGTGAGTTTGTTGGGATGTTCAAGGTTGGCCTTATGGCAAGTTGGCAAGTGAGTGGTTGTTTCCTGGTAAAAGATTCACGATATTGTGGCAGGGAATTCCGCAAAGTTCCTTCTTTTAAGGAAGTGAAGTTGTATACGAAAACCTTGATTAGACGCGTTTCAAAACCGTGAGTCCAGGTGTGTGGGCAAAGCGAACAATATCCGGTACGGTTGGCCTGGGATGTTACAGATGGTATTATTAAGCGGGTATAGTTGATCGGAGAGGTTGCAAGTATATGGTACAAGATTGCCCGACATAGCAAAGTTTTGATGTACCGAGGGCGGTTCCGGAGTATGGGGTCCGACTATGTTTTCCATCAGAATGGTTTGGGCAACCTAGTGGAACTAAGTTAGTTGGATTGAACAGCATAAGACTTCTGAACCTCGAGTTTGAGAAAGGGGCAGTTTGATGAGGAAGACGTCCCCATAGTTTGGAGTGGTGCATTCGAGAGAAAAGTGAAGTGGACTACGTTTTTGGATACGTCGAAATTATGAAAGTTGGAGAGATAGTGTGCGATCTTGTGGTGCTCGGTGAGATTTTGGAATAATTCATAGTGTGATGCACGTCTCTATTATGGAGAGCAGATGTTGGAAGTTGAGATGATGGCAACCTTGCAAAGAATACAAGCGATAAGAAGTTGACTTTCGTCATTATTGAGGGAGTTGGAGCAGTGGCCTACAAATTAGACTTTCCGGAAGAATTAAAGGGAGTTCATCCAACGTTTCATGTTTCGAATCTAAAGAAGTGTTTGGCTGAGACAGATGTGACGGTTCCTTTGGAAGATATTAGTGTCGACGAAAGATTGAAGTACGTAGAGGAACCGATAGAAATTATGGACAGTAAGGTTCGAAAATTGAGGAATAAGGAGACCTGATTAGTAAAGGTTCAATGGCGGTATCATAAAGGACAAGAGGCAACTTAGGAAGTAGAAGCAAACATGAAATTCAGGTACCCGCATCTTTTCGACAATGAAATTCCGGGACGGAGTTCTTTTGAGGGGGAGGTATTGTAATAACCAGGTTGAAATTGTAAAGAAATCATAAGTAGTGGGAAGGAAATTAAAATCTGGAATCTTGAGGGGCCGGAGTGTAAAGAGAGAGAAGGTATAAAACCCTCACTTTGGGCTCAAAACCCTAGGTGTTTGCAATTGAGAACGGTTGTGGTGTGTGTAAGCCGAAGAAGGAAATAAATCTAGCAATTTGATTCAGGGAAGAAGGCAAGAGGAGGATTTCTTCAGGGTAACTCAAGCATTATTTTGGAAAGGTAATCCCCTAATCTTATGTTTATACTGCATTGTCAAGTGAGACTTATGTATTGATGGGTTTCTAGAGTAATCGATGTTTAGGTTGTATAAAGAGATGATTCTGTTGTCTAGTAGTGTATTAGCGTTTCTTGCGACCATTTCTCCATGTTTCGATCTTTTCACATCGAATTGGATGGTGGTTTTGACACTCTGAATGCCGCAAATTGATGTGCGGTTGGATCGGATCCGGAATGGACCGGAACCGGAGTTGGGATCGGATCCGGAATGGGCCAGAACCGGAGTTGGGATCGGATCCGGAATGGGCTGGAACCGGAGTTGGGATCGGATCCTGAATGGACCGGAACCGGAGTTGAGATCGGATCCGTAATGGACCGAAACCAGAGTTAAGACCGGATCCGGAAGTGGACCGGAACCGGAATGGGGAACCGAAGTTTCAACCGGAACCGAATTTGGATCCGGTATGGAACCGGAATCGGGATTGAACCCGGATCAGGAGTGGAGTCCGGGACTTTGGTTCCGGGCTCGGTTATTCTGTTGAGTAAAGTTTTGGGGATATGTTCCGGTTATTGTGAGCGACATGTTAAGCCTTATTGTTCTTAATCTTTTCAACCTCATAGGTGTCCTACCTAGAGACCTGAAGCCTAAGTGAGGAGTTTTGGAGCAAGCAAGATCAGGTGAGTTTTTCTAACTGAAAATGTGTTGACTCGTGTATGATTTCAAATGCATGAAATGTTATGAAACTGCATGTTTTATCTTTTATATGAAACTGCATGTTTTTGCTATTTTAGAAAGTTGAGATATTATGTATGCATACATTTGGAAGTGAGCATGCCTTGGCTAAGTCGGGGGTGTGGCCCGCTAGTGCTCATACCGGGGGGAGTGTCCCGTTTATGCCATGGGAGTCGTGACCCAATACGGCAGTGTGAGACTGACACGTTGTCACGGGCGTGCATGACTTTAGTGTGCCATGTGCATGGGTAGTTCTTGCGTGTGAAAGTTTAAATGTTTAAAGATGAGAAGAGTTTATACATATTTATAAACTGTTTAAAATGTTTTATGTGGTGCAACTATTTGTTTCTAGAGGGAATCACCAGACCTCATGGTGTAACCCTCGCATTTCCAAAAACTAAACCATTTTCAGGTAATCAATCACTAGTAGAAGGTTCTAGTAAGGGCAAGAAGAAGGCGTGAGCGTGAAGCTTGGGTCTAGAAGGAAGTCGACATATTTTAGTTTGCAGGCTTAGTATTGTAGATATCTCAACTGTGTAATAGGTTGTTTCCACAAACTTTGTGATGTAATCTTATGTTTATTATAGTATTTTGGAGCCGTTTTGGCGAGTTGCTTAATTTATGTTGTTTAAGTGTCATTTTCGGGTTGGGTTGTTATAATCTATGCGGATGTGCAAAGATTACCGTGAGCTCAACAAGGTAATAGTGAAGAACAAGTACCCGCTTCCGAGAATTGATGACCTCTTCGACCAGTTGCAAGGTGCGAGCTATTTCTCGAAGATAGACTTAAGATTGGGCTACCATCAACTGAAGGTGAGAAAGGAAGACGTGCCCAAGACATCCTTTCGTACAAGATACGGACACTACGACTTCTTAGTCATGCCCTTTGGATTGACTAATGCCCCAGCAGTGTTCATGGACTTGATGAACAGGGTGTGTAGTTCGTTGCTGGACAAGTGTGTAATCGTCTTCATCGACGATATCTTGATCTATTCCCGATCCCGTTGTGATCACGAAGAGCATCTCCGAGCGGTTTTGGAATTGTTGAAACGCGAGAAGTTGTACGCTAAGTTCTCAAAGTGCGAATTCTGGTTGAGAGAAGTTCAATTTTTGGGCCACGTGGTGTCGGCGGATGGTATCAAAGTGGACCCCGCTAAGATTGAAGCTATTAAAGATTGGGAGCCGCCAAAGTCGCCATCTGAAGTAAGAAGTTTTGTTGGACTGGCGGGCTACTATCGGAAGTTCATTCAGGACTTCTCTCAGATAGCCACACCATTGACCACATTGACGAGGAAGAACGTCAAGTTCGTTTAGACCGAAGCTCAAGAGGCCGCATTTGAGAGGTTGAAAGAGAGTCTGAGCAGCGCTCCAATTCTGTCATTGCCTGATGGATCAGAAGGTTTTGTAATTTACAGCGATGCTTCTAAGCTTGGGTTAGGGTGTGTACCGATGCAGAATGAGAAGGTGATTGCCTATGCATCTCGACAGTTGAAAGATCATGAGAGGAACTACCCTACACACGACATGGAACTAGCGGCAGTGGTGTTCGCTTTAAAGATATGGCGACACTACTTGAATGGAGTGAAGTGCCAGATCTACACCGATCACAAGAGTCTTAAGCATCTTTTCGATCAGAAGGAATTGAACATGAGACAGAGGAGATGGATGAAACTGTTGAACGACTACGACTGCAAAATCCTTTACCACCTGGGTAAAGCGAATGTGGTAGCTGACGCGTTGAGTTGGAAAGAGCGAGGAGAATCGACCAAAGTGGTGGCCTTTAGAGTCGAGGCGACTTCGAATCTCCTGGACGAGGTCAAGAAGTCTCAAGAGAAGGCATTGTTAGAAGAAAATATAAAGAGTGAAAGGATCGTTGGGGTTACGTCTTTGCTTAGAGTCAACAGTGGTGGGTTGAGGTGTATGAAAGACCGGGTGTGGGTTCCTAAGTTAGGGAACTTGAGAGTAAGCATTTTGAAGAAGCGCATAAGTCACGATACTCTATGCACCCGGGGATGAATAAGATGTACCGAGAGTTAAGAAAGTTTTACTGGTGGCCAGGAATGAAGAAGGACATCGCTCACTTTGTGGAACGATGTGTGACGTGTCTGAAGGTTAAAGCAGAACATCATCGCCCTTATGGGGAACTTCAGTCTATGGAGATACCAGTGTGGAAATGGGATAACATAACCACGGATTTTGTTACGGAGTTACCAAGGACTCCGAAGGGTAACGATGCGATATTGGTGATTGTGGATAGTCTCACCAAGTCCGCGCATTTTCTACCAATCAGGGAGTCGGATCCATTGGAGAAGCTAGCACGATTGTATATTAATGAGATCGTGTCAAGGCACGGAGTGCCGCGATCTATCGTGTCCGATCGCGATAGTCGGTTTACGTCGTCGTTTTGGAGAAGTCTACATCGAGAGTTGGGTTCGCAAGTGAAGTTGAGCACAACATATCATCCCCAAACGGATGGCCAGAGCGAGAGAACTATTCAAACGTTAGAGGATATGCTTCGAGACTGTGTAATTGATTCAAGGGTTCTTGGGAAGTACATCTACCTTTGATAGAGTTCTCGTATAACAACAATTACCACGTGAGCATCCAAGCAGCACCATTCGAAGCCTTGTATGGACAGAAGTGTGGGACGCCGTTGTGTTGGAACGAAATGGGAGAAAGGCAGTTAGCAGGTCCAAAAATTGTACAAATGACTGCGGATAAGATAGAGCTGATTCGTGAGAAAATGAGAATCGCGCAAGATCGACAAAGGAAGTACACAAACAAAAGAAGGAAACCTATCGAGTTTCAAGTGGGTAACAAGGTAATGCTGAAAGTCTCTCCTTGGAAGGGAGTAGTACGTTTTGGGAAGAAAGGAAAGTTGATACCGAGATATGTGGGGCCTTTCGTCATATCGGAACGAGTCGGAGCAGTAGCATACAAGTTAGACTTACCGAAAGAATTAAAAGGGGTTCATCCAACATTTCATGTTTCAAACTTGAAGAAGTGTTTGGCCGAAGCAGATGTGGCCATCCCGTTAGAGGATATCAATATTGATGAGAGGTTGAATTACGTAGAGGAACTGCTAGAAATTGTGGACAGTAAGGTTCGAAAATTGAGGAACAATGACATCAGATTAGTAAACGTTCAGTGGCGGTATCATAAAGGACAAGAGGCAACTTAGGAGGTAGAAGCGTACATGAGGTCCAAGTACCCTCAGCTTTTCGACAACGGAATTCCGGGGACGGAATTCTTTTGAGGGGGAGGTATTGTAATAGCCAAGTCTCAATTCAAAGAAAACACAAGAAATATGGAAGTAAAGTGTAACTTTGAAATTTAAGGGACCATAATGTAAATTCGTTGGAAGGTATAAAAACCTCAAATTGGGCACAAAACCCTAGAAGTGACCATTTCTACTCGGTGGCTGTGTGTGAGCTGAGAAGAGAAGAATCAATTTTGCAACCTGCGATTTGAAGGAAAATGAGAGATTTCTCCATCAAGTAATTCAAGGTAAACACTACCACCTCCTATTATTTGTTTGTTGTAGTAGTTATATTGTGGAGCAGAGTTTTATTGGTCTAATTAATTATTTAATTCATGAGAGTAAGTCTGTTTCGGTTTTTATAACCTTGATAGAGGGCTGAGAGAGTTGGAATAACCATCTTGGTGAGTAAGAGAATTAGATATCGGATAGGAAAGGGCTAATCCCTTGACCCTATTGTTTTTCTGGGTCGAAATCGCTAACATCGGAGTATGGAGTCTCGACGAAGTTCCAGAATAGGTGAGTCCGGATCCGGTCCGGAAGAGAAGTCCGGATTCTAGTCCGGAATAGTGAGGTGATACGGAATCCGCAAGCGGATCTGGAATGAGGCTGGAACCCGTAAAGGATCCGGAATCCGTGATGGATCCGGACTCTGAGTTGGATCCGGAGTCTTAATCCGAAAAGAAGGGGGTGGAGTCCGGGACACTAGTTTCGGATTCCAGGGTTCGTTTGGAGTCAAGTTTGGTTGGGAATCTGTTCAGAATGGGATAAGGGTTAACTTAAGACTTATTATTCTTATTCTCTTAATATCATAGGTGTTTCCCCTAAAAATCTGAAGCTTTCGTGAGAAGTATTTTGCTAAGACGTCCGGTGAGTTTTTCTAACTAAATACGTGTTTTAAACATGTTTTCCTGAAGTAAGTAAACAAATAGAAATGATATGTTTATTACATGAAAATGCATGTATGAAAGTTTATTCGAGATGTATGCATACATTGTTGTGAGGTGTAAATTGGCTAAGTAGGGGGGTGTGTCCCGTTTATGCCATGGGAGGTGTGACCCAGTAAGGCAATGTGAGACTGACACGTTGTCACTTCTGAGTGACTTCAGTGTGCCATTTACATGTGTTTTATTTAAAGTTGTTATCTATGAAAGTTATGAACTGCTTTAAATGTGTTTTATCGAACTGTTGTTTCTGGAGGGAGCTCACTATACATCATGGTCTAACCCTCACATTTTTTTATCCAAACTAAACCTTTTTAGGGAAAGTTGATAGTAGGAAGCTCCGTTAAGGGTAAAGAGAAGAACTAGAGAACGGACGCTTCTAGAGATAGTAATGCCAATTATGCCATTTAGACTTTTATTTTATTCTCAGTTGTGAATAGGTTGTTTCCGCCAACCTAGATTTTGAGACAGATGTATTGAGAAATTTGGGACCCTTTTTGGAATGTTTTATATTCTATGAAATGTTATGCTTTAATTTTGTTTGGGTTGTTACACGTGAGTTGTATCCGGATAGTATCGTATCCGGTAAGTAGTATTTTGTAAGAACTAAGTTTTAAATTAAAGAAGTGTAAGATGGATGGAAGAAAAGTGAAAGCTAAAGGCTTGAGGGACCATAGTGTAATTTCGTTGGAAGGTATAAAACCCTCAAATTAGGCACAAAACTCTAGAAATTGTTATTTTACTTGGCGGCTGTGTGTAAGAGCTGAGAAGAGCAGAAGCATATTTCAACTTTCGATTTTGGGAAGAAGGAGAAGAAGAGGAATCTCCATCAATCAATTCAAGGTAAACCCTACCATCTCACGTTAATGGTTGAATGTAGTAATCAGATTTTTAGCAGAGATGACATTTGTTTGATTAATCAATTTACTCTTAAGAGTGGGTATGTTTGTGGTTTATAACCTTAAAAGAGGGTGAATGTATTTGGTTAATCATCTTTTGAGTGAGAGACTAGGAGTTTGGGGTAGGAGGGGCTAATCCCTGACCCTTGTGGTTATGCAGTATCGCAAATAGCCATAATCCGGAAAACCAGGAGCCGGATAAGATTCCGGAATAAGTGAAGTCCGGAGTTAGAATCCGGATGTATTGCGGATTCCGGATGGGAATCCGGATGTATTGCGGATTCCGGATTGGGATCCAGTTGTGTAGCGGATTTCGGGTTGGGATCCGGATGTGTAGCGGATTCCGGATTGGAGATCCGGAAAAGGTAGCGGACTCCGGTTAGGGATCCGAAAAAGCAATGGAGTCCGGAACTTTGGTTTCGTATTCGAAACATTTAGGGATCTGTCCAGGTTTTTGTGAATGCCAGTCTAAGACTTACTCTTCATCTTCCTTTAATAATAGGTGTTCCACCTAGAGTACTGTAACATCCTGAATTTTCAATAATAGTATTTTAATGAGAATTGGGATCTAATTGTATTTTGGTTTAAAACCTTGAATTATGTTGTATTTTATAATTCAATAAGGTTAAAATACAAGGGTTTAAAGTTTGGTGTTATTTTGGAAATAATGAAACTTGAAGGTGTAATAGGTCATTTGTGAAAGTATGTATGGATAAAGCAAATAAAATGGAAGATATTTCAGTGTTTTTGTGTTGGGTCGGTTTGGAGAATCAAAGAGAGAAATAAATAGAAAGGGAAAAGAGAGAAAAGGGAGAAAAGATAGAAAACAAGGGCTTTGGTCTTCAATTGGTAAGGAACTGAGTTTGGTTTTGATAAAATATGTTGTGGATTTATGATTGTAACCGAATCTGATTAATGAATAGGATTTCAGAATCATAAACAGCAGATTGGGGTTGGATTTGTGCAGAGAAGCAAGTTTTGGTAACAAAGGTGAGTTCATTTGTTGTTTGCTTAAATCAATGTTTATATGTTAAATTAAACCTTGTAATAGTTGTATAAACTGTTTGTGGACTGTATGGGTTGGTCTGGATTGAACTGAATCGAACAGACATCGAATTAGGTCAATTTTTAAGCTGCAGGTCGAAGGTTTCCGGATAAAACCATGTATCCGGAAACCGTGGTGATGAATGTCCCCGGACGCAGCAAAGTATCCGGTAAGTATTGTTTTCTCGTAAGTTTCCGGATGGATATAGTTACCGGATGGTATCCGGATTACCTTGGTTTTCGGGTGTCATCCGGATTAGTGAAATACCCGGTAAGTTGATGTATCCGGAAAGATGAGGGTATCCGGAAAGTTGGTGTATCCGGTAAGTCTTGGGTATCCGGAAAACTTGTGTTGTCCGGATAGTTTAAGGTGTCCGGAAACTGGTACTGTCCGGTCACTTTTGGAGTATTCAGTAACTTTAGGACTTGCTGACTTCTAAACAGGTACGGTTTAGGAATTGAAATGCAGTTCTAGTGGCCTGAACATACTTACAGCTGAATGGTAGGTTGTTAGGCTTAATGATTGTTCTAGTATGATACTAGGCAGGTGTGTAGTAAGTGTAATGGATCCATAGGCACTAGTGTTTGGTAATCACATGGAATAGGCATGTGGTAATAATCGTTATTCCAGTGATGTGTGTAGTACTAATGGTTATGTGCACGTGGAATAGATGAAGTTAATCATTATTCTGATGTGTGTGAGAAACCCTGGAATAGGCGTGTGGTAATAATCGTTATTCTAGTGTGTGTGTGGAAATTGTGGAATAGGCGTGTGGTAATAATCGTTATTCCCAATTTCTAAGGAAGAAAATGGGATTGACATAAGTGCTTGTAATCTCTACTTCCTTTCCGATAAATGGGCATGTGTAATTGCGATTTATTGGATAAGAGCATTAATCTAGAATCTGAGAAAGATTCGTAGTGTTGCTCTGGGATAGGATATGAATGGAAATGGGCATGTGTATATTGCGATTTCTGGAATAAGAGTATTAATCTAGAATCAGTGAAGATTCGTAGTGTGGCTCTAGACATGATATGATGATGGAATGTGTGTCAGACATATTCATGGGATTGGATGAAGATCGTGTTAACGAAATAGAGTTACACGTATGGTAAGAAAAAGGGTAATCAGGTTTGTTATAACTTGTTTACATTGATTTTGAAATTATTATTGGGGAAACGAATGTTCTCACTAGGCGTTGGCCTAATCGTTTCAATATAATGTTTTCTTACCAGGTACTAGCTCGGGAAAGTAAAGGATTGTGGGACGAGCGTTTTGGAATAGCAGAGAAATCATTTAACAGAAGGAGATTTTGAGGGATTACTTAGATAACTTAGTTAATCTGATTATAGTGAAATGATTAGATTAATAGGTTATTTGAAGGATTATGTATTTGTAAATATACTCCTTATGGTTAATGTACTTCCTATATGAAAGTTTGAAGGTTATTATATCATAACTTGTTGAAATTTGAGGTTTAAATTAGCCCTGATTTTTGGGTGTTACAATATGGTATCAGAGCAATAGTTTAAGCGAACTAAGTATGCTGAGGAGATACTTAGACTTAAGTTGTGATGAATTAAGTTATGATTCGTGAGAAATGGGTAGAAACAATAAGACGGGATAGTCTTAAGAGTTGACGGAAATACGTGAAATTAGTACTGTAACGATGGTAATGAGGACTCTCCTGTATGATATATTCACAATTTCAATAAGCTACTATTATTTATGAATATATTGTTACATAAGCATGCTTGTTTCTAAATTGTTAAAGTGACTAATGATCGGTAAAGTACGTTTTGCATGTCTATACTCGTATAACCATTTCTTATGGTTATCTCTTTGTGTTATAGTAGAACGATGGTGGATAAGCCACCAAGGTTCTTCAATTCTTTGGAGATCAGATCAGTAAATGATTGGGGGTTGGAAAGACAACCTGGAACTGGCGGGACTCATGAAAGTCCGTCTAGGCAAACTTTAATAGTATGAAATGGTTGAGTAAGTGGGCCATGGAATGCATGTATAGTAAGTGTTACAAAACTGAGAGGGCGACCTCTGGTCGGAAGTAGAGTGTCAATGATAAGTCGCGTGAGTAAAACGATTGACCTTGTTTGAGTGAGTAGCCTTCATCTGCAAATAGAGTTTCATGTATGGTGTCCTAGTGTGTGTTACATGAGTTTTTATGATTTAAAAACAAATGCATAGACAACAATGTTAGTCGAGGTTGAGTCAGCATGTGCAAGTGTGTATTTAAAGAAAAGGGAAATCCCAGTTACGGCGCACAAGGAAATTTTGAGTTTAGCAAATTGCAAAATACTTCGTATTTTACATGAAAAGTTGAATGGTAGCAAAAAGGTCAAGAAAGCGTTGGCCAGCAAAACTTTTTATAACCAACAAGAGTATTAACTTGATGATATCACATAAACGAATGTGAGAACCGACTAGCTTACTTCGTGTCGATAATTTTCTTTCAAACTTTGGTCGCATGAACAAATTTTCATTTTATTACTGTCATAACAATATCGTGTACGGTGGACTCGGGATGTTACAGAATGGCATATATTTTGTAAAACACCCACTTTTGGGGAATTTGAGTGATTGGCGAATAAATCGCGAGTGAAAGAAATTTTGATTGATTTATTGCATAAGAGAAAGCTATGTGGTCAAAATACGCTTTTAGAGTTATTGTGGTTGTACAATAATTATGATGTGATATGTGCTTAATTGCATTTTATTTAAATGAGTGTCGTTTTAAGTATTGGTCTTATGTGTGAGGACCGTTTGATGATCTTGTATTCTTAGTACCTTTGGGACTAAGGAACCTTGGTGAGTGATATACATTGTTGGGTGTAAAAGAATTGCATATACGTGTACATATAGATACATATATGGACTAACTTCATTGGGAAGGTAGCAATGAAGGGGTTGTGAGATTATCACGCCTCGGAGCGTGTGTTGCATGATGTGAGTTAGATGTATTTAATTGCATGAGTAGAGGTTGATAAATAATCATTAGATCCTTTGAGCAGATGGCTCGGTTTTGGACTCGGTTGAGTATTGGGAGCATTCGCCTGGTTTAAATAAGCTCGACGTAGGCTTGGGGTTGGAATTATATGAATTGTATTATAATTGAAGTTTACATGATATGAATATATTGATTATTTCTGAGGTCATGTATGAATATTAAGCCTGGAATCAGAAGATTAAAAGTTAAAGGACCACCTTGTAAAGGTGTTAGAATATTGAAATACCGTGGTTTTAAATAAGTGCTTTATTTACGAAGTGGATGGTTAGTAAGGACTGAAGTAATTGACACGAACGAAAGGAGTACATAGATTGTGTTGATCTGTGAAGGAGTATGTCCGGTTTATGTAAAGGTTTGGAATCACAAAGAATTAGCAAGTAACAAGTAGGTATGAGTTAATTAGAAACTCGTGAGTTGTGGTCCAACTGAAGTTGGGGAGGGATAAAGTAGCGAAATAGACTCAGTTAAATATGCGGAAGAACATGAAGGTAAGTTGAATTATGTATGAATGATCATGAGAGACCTGGTCTGCTGTGAGATGTTATAGGTGGAGAATGTACGGACAAGTAGTGGGATAAATTGTCGATATAAATGTGTCAACTAATGTGTAATGTGAGGCTAGAAGGAAGAAACTTCAAATGGAAGTCTGATAGGGGATTCCAGATAAAGAGTACTAGTTATCAATAAAGTTTTTGGAGCATGTGGTTTGCGAGATGGCGTAGTGATATGGCTAATATCGAAATAGAATGGCGGAAAGGTAGTGGGTGTTTATCCAAAGCGATGTTGGTTGTGTGAGTCGCTAGGTAAGTTTATGTTCTTGAATCATTGGAAGTTAACGAAGATGATGGATATGTTAGTCAAAATGTGATGTAAAAGATGCAAAATCCTTAAGGAAGATGAGTTGCTTCTTATGTGTGAAAGAATTGTTCGAGGAAGTATTAGTTGCAGATTAAAGAATGTGTAGTAACTTGGGACGGTATGTCGTTTCAAGATAACTTAGTTGATTGCCTTAAGTTAGAATTTTGGTACAACTGTTTGGTTATGTATAGTAATGAGAAAATGTTATCGGTATGTGAAAAAGTTGGGAGAAAGAGACAAGTAATGTTTGGAGGGTAGTACTCCATGCGAACGTGGGAAGAAATGATAAAAAGGTCGGACCTAAGAATGTAGTTATACTACAAGTTCAATGGAATTATCACCCTTTATATACAACACTTTAGTGTTTGGTTGCAATATGGTAGCACTTTGTACTGAAGAAACGTGTGAGTCATGGATGTAACAAAGGTTTGTCGTATTTATCGAAGTATTCAAAAGTGGTGAGCATGCTCAATTTAAGGTGAGTGTAGATTTTCAAGCAGTCGATGGTAATGTTATTTTGAGACCCGGAGATCGAGTTACGGTTAATGTCAGTATAGTAGACCAAGAAATAGTCGGGTAAAGATTTGATGATGATCAGTTACTCTAAGGAGCTTTGCAAAACCAAGTTGGGGAGCGGATACTAATAAAAGAGGTAAGGTTCAGAAGATATGAAAAGATGAATCCTTATCCTTTATGGACTTTTAATTGTGATTAAGTATGTAAGACTTAACGGGAAGAGATGTACAAAATATTTCATGTTGGTATGATGTGATTTCTTTTACTGATGTAAGAGTTGATGAAAAGAGCCGATGTGTGGAAGAACCAGAGGCAATTTTGGAAAGATCGGTTAGAAGGTTGCGTAGCGGTAAGGAAGTAGCTATGTTGAAAGTACAGTGAAAACACCATCAAGGTGATAATGTGACTTTAGAGTCGGAAGAGAATATGAAGGATAGGTATCCCCATCTGTTTACCTGATCTTGATTTCGAGGACGAAATCATTTTCAAGTTGGGGAGTATTGTAACATCCTGAATTTTCAATAATAGTATTTTAATGAGAATTGGGATCTAATTGTATTTTGGTTTAAAACCTTGAATTATGTTGTATTTTGTAATTCAATAAGGTTAAAATACAAGGGTTTAAAGTTTGGTGTTATTTTGGAAATAATGAAACTTGAAGGTGTAATAGGTCATTTGTGAAAGTATGTATGGATAAAGCAAATAAAATGGAAGATATTTCAGTGTTTTTGTGTTGGGTCGGTTTGGAGAATCAAAGAGAGAAAGAAATAGAAAAGGAAAAGGGAGAAAAGAAGGAAAACAAGGGCTTTGGTCTTCAATTGGTAAGCAACTGAGTTTGGTTTTGATAAAATATGTTGTGGATTTATGATTGTAACCGAATCTGATTAATGAATAGGATTTCAGAATCATAAACAGCAGATTGGGGTTGGATTTGTGCAGAGAAGCAAGTTTTGGTAACAAAGGTGAGTTCATTTGTTGTTTGCTTAAATCAATATTTATATGTTAAATTAAACCTTGTAATAGTTGTATAAACTGTTTGTGGACTGTATGGGATGGTCTGGATTGAACTGAATCGAAAAGACATCGAATTAGGTCGATTTTTAAGCTGCAGGTCGAAGGTTTCCGGATAAAACCATGTATCCGGAAACCGTGGTGATGAATGTCCCCGGACGCAACAAAGTATCCGGTAAGTATTGTTTTCTCGTGACTTTCCGGATGGATATAGTTACCGGATGGTATCCGGATTACCTTGGTTTCCGGGTGTCATCCGGATTAGTGAAATACCCGGTAAGTTGATGTATCCGGAAAGATGAGGGTATCCGGAAAGTTGGTGTATCCGGTAAGTCTTGGGTATCCGGAAAACTTGTGTTGTCCGGATAGTTTAAGGTGTCCGGAAACTGGTACTGTCCGGTCACTTTTGGAGTATTCAGTAACTTTAGGACTTGCTGACTTCTAAATAGGTACGGTTTAGGAATTGAAATGCAGTTCTAGTGGCCTGAACATACTTACAGTTGAATGGTAGGTTGTTAAGCTTAATGATTGTTCTAGTCTGATACTAGGCAGGTGTGTAGTATGTGTAATGGATCCATAGGCACTAGTGTTTGGTAATCACATGGAATAGGCGTGTGGTAATAATCGTTATTCCAGTGATGTGTGTAGTACTAATGGTTATGTGCACGTGGAATAGATGAAGTTAATCATTATTCTGATGTGTGTGAGAAACCCTGGAATAGGCGTGTGGTAATAATCGTTATTCCAGTGTGTGTGTGGAAATTGTGGAATAGGCGTGTGGTAATAATCGTTATTCCTAATTTCTAAGGAAGAAAATGGGATTGACATAAGTGCTTGTAATCTCTACTTCCTTTCCGATAAATGGGCATGTGTAATTGCGATTTATTGGATAAGAGTATTAATCTAGAATCTGAGAAAGATTCGTAGTGTGGCTCTGGGATAGGATATGAATGGAAATGGGCATGTGTATATTGTGATTTCTGGAATAAGAGTATTAATCTAGAATCAGTGAAGATTCGTAGTGTGGCTCTAGACATGATATGATGATGGAATGTGTGTCAGTCATATTCATGTGATTGGATTAAGATCGTGTTAACGGAATAGAGTTACACGTATGGTAAGAAAAAGGGTAATCAGGTTTGTTATAACTTGTTTACATTGATTTTGCAATTATTATTGGGAAAACGAATGTTCTCACTAGGCGTTGGCCTAATTGTTTCAATATAATGTTTTCTTACCAGGTACTAGCTCGGGAAAGTAAAGGATTGTGGGACGAGCGTTTTGGAATAGCAGATAAGTCATTTAACAGAAGGAGATTTTGAGGGATTGCTTAGATAACTTAGTTAATCTGATTATAGTGAAATGATTAGATTAATAGGTTATTTGAAGGATTATGTATTTGTAAATATACTCCTTATGGTTAATGTACTTCCTATATGAAAGTTTGAAGGTTATTATATCATAACTTGTTGAAATTTGAGGTTTAAATTAGCCCTGATTTTTGGGTGTTACAAGTACCAAAGTTCCATTAAGAAGTTTAGCCCCAGAAGGACAGGTGAGTTTTTCTAACTAAATACGTATTTTAAACGTGTTTTCTGAAGCAAGTAATTGAATGCAAAATGATATGCTTAATTACATGAAAGTGCCCGTATGGAAGTTTACTTGAGATGTATGCATACATTGTTATTAGTTGTAAATTGGCTATGTCGGGGGGTGTGGCCCGCCAGTGCTCATACCGAGGGGTGTGTCCCGTTTATGCCATGGGAGGAGTGACCCAGTAAGGCAGTATGAGACTGACACGTCGTCACTTCCGAGTGACTTCAGTGTGCCATTTACATGTATGGTTGTTAGATGAAAGCTTTGTTAAAGTTGTTGTTTATAAATGTTGTGAAATGTTTTAAATATTTGATAATGAAGTTGTTGCCACTAGAGGGAGCTCACTAGACCTCATGGTCTAACCCTCGCTTTTCCAAAAACTAAACCATTTCAGGTAAGCACTTAGTAGAAGGCTCTAGTAAG
Organism: Saussurea involucrata; assembly: GCA_033807775.1. Lineage (NCBI taxonomy): Eukaryota > Viridiplantae > Streptophyta > Magnoliopsida > Asterales > Asteraceae > Saussurea > Saussurea involucrata. The sequence goes on along the minus strand of CM066317.1, from coordinate 46,752,999 downwards.
GGCAGAGAGAAAGCGCGAGTGTGAAGCTTTGGACTAGAAGGAAGTTGTTTTATTTAGTATGTCAAGCTTAGTCTTTAGAATATCAGATGTGTAATAGGTTGTTTACGCAAACCTTGTAATGTACTCTTATGTTTATGAAAGTACTTTGGAGCCATTTCGGCGAGTTTCTTGATTCACGTTGTTTAAGTTTTATTCTTTGAGTTGGGTTGTTACAGTTGGTATCAGAGCCATAGTTTAAGGGATTTAGGTGACCGGATGGGCCTAAACTTAAACTGTGAAGTAGAGGGGGAGCACAGCTGAGATATAGGATGCTGTAGGAAAGATCACTTTAAGTGCGCTAGTGATAGAGTAGCGAGGACCGTCATGTAAGGTAAATTTGGAATTACATCTGGCCAATGTAATCGCGAATTTACAGGTACATGAGTGTGCTCAATTGCTCTTGTTGAGAAGAACAATGGGGGAGGTAGTATGTAGTGAGTTTTGACCTTGTAATGATAGTAAAGAGTTGAGGTATCGTGAGAGATCGCGCACGATATAATGTTTTTATCTTTTTGAAGAAGTGTTGTTTGGAATGTTATGAGACGTCTAGAGGAAGAACTTATTGGGTTCGAAAGAATGAACGACTGATTGAAGGTAAAACTCCTAGTTCCTAATGGGTCTCCGTTCTCGAAATTGTGGCGTAGATCAGTTGGGATGGTAAGGAAGGACGAAGTCGGAATCTTGAAAGCTTCAATTCTAGAGCGGATGGATGATTTGAGCCCTGACTCTTTAGTCAATCTTTTCAGTGACAAGATTAATGAAGGAAAGATATCAGTGTTGGATTGAATGCGTGAAGGGGGTAGAATGTGAAGTAATTGGTCAAGACAAAAACTGTATGGAATGGTTGAGCAAGTAGACTGTAAAACACATGTACAGCAAGTCGTTGCAAGGATGAGAGAGCGACCGTTGGTCAAGGGTAGAGTGCCAATGAGAAGTTGTGTAGGTACAACGGTTGACCTTGTTAGAGTGAATAGCCTTCAATTTCAAGTGAGTTTCATGCATTTTGTCCTTATATGTGTTACACGAGCTTTCTCATGATTAAAAATAAATGCATAAATAACAAATTTTTGTTTGGAAATGAGTCGACGCGTGCAAGTGTGTGTTTAAAGGGAAAGATGGAACTATTTGCGTTGCATGATAAAAATTTTGAACTTAGTGAATTGCGAACTATATCGCTATTTTTCATATTGAGAAAAACCTTCGTTGCGAAAATCATGAAAGCGTTTGACTGCAAGGCCTTTATAATCAAAATGAGTATTGACACGTTGATATCATAAATGAGTGTGGGAGCCGACTGATATACTTCGTGTAAGTGATTTCGTTCAGAACTTTTCTAGTCATATGGGAAAAGATTTCAGTCAATATGTTTCTGTTGTAACAATGTTGTTTTGGTTGAGTAAGATTGTATTTTACTGAGAAGTTGCGTGCGAACGATTCTCGGGATCGTTGTGCAGGGCATTGGAGTTATGAGAGTGTTGGGGTCATGTGTACCCAAGTTGTTTCCAAGTGTTGTTTTCTTTTTAAATGTTAAAATGTGCAAAATGATTTAAATTATCACGTCGTCATGCATGAAGGCTATGAACTCACTAGGTCATAGAGACTATTACATTTAAGATAAGAAAGGATTTTGAGAGTGGAGGTGTGCCGGTCAAGCCGGTTGCGAGTGTCTTGTGATCTTAGTATTCCCAATAAGGAAGATAAGTGAATGGTGGAAAGGTCAGAAATGGACTTTGGTATTGTTTGTATTATGGTAGCATGTACTCTTATTCGGTAACTAGAAGTGCGGTTGTCGGTGGATGGTTGTGTCCAGGGGAAGGACTGGAAGTCATCAAGGTATTGGTATTAGTAACTCGTTATGAGTAGTGTTAAGATGCAGAAATGAAGTGTTATCGGCGTCGAGCCTGAGTTTTGGGGGTGGTCTTGTAATGTTGACTTTGCACAAGGTAAGTCTTGAAAGTTTTCCTTCAAGTGAGGACAACGGGGTTTAAAGTTGATTATGATGCGGCGGAAGAAGTAGGTTCCGTTAGGAACCCTGGTTGTTAAGAAGGTTATGGAAACATCATCATGTTGCCTATTGATGTTGAAGTCAACAACTCTTTAAGATGTTTGAAGCCGAAGACTTGAATCAGGAGATTGAAAGTTGAGAAAATCGCCTTGGTGTGTGTAGACGTAGGAGGTCATCCAGGAAAGATATATACTTGCATGATGGTGGACTAATAGGCGGGTTTACACCCCCCTAAATCTAACCGCAAGTGTACGGGTCGAATCAAGTAATAGTACTGAAAGTACGAGTATCGAACACAGGGAACTAGGAACTAAGTATCACAATGACTATAAGATCTATTAACCGAACGGTCGCAATTTTGAGTTGTTGGTATTAAACTAATTAATTGCAAGTAATTAAATCAAACACGAGACAGTAGATAACTTGAGGAAGCTTTAAATAGAGAAAACAATTGAGGGTTAGAAATCCTAAGGTCTCCACGTACAAACACTTGACTTAAAATAATTACCAGTTATTCCCCTTAATGAATACCCAATCTCTAAAATCACCGTGGTTCTTTCTCAAGCAACCACGTATTTTATTTTGAAAGTATAAGTTTTATCTCTCGATCTCAACCTATATGATTCAAAACACATTAGACTTCATATTTTAATAGGAACTAAGGCTTACTTGGTATATCTCTATCCAATTTCTCACCTTAGGCATGCAATTCTAATTCTAAGTAACAATGAATTCTCTCGAACTTAATTGCTAACAAACAAATCAAATGTAAATTGGCCAAACTCACAAAAGCATTAAAATCCAAATAACATGCTTCATTAAAATAGGAAAAACTGATAAAAGTCTCAAGTCACATGTTCATACGCTTTAAACCAAATTCATTCTAACCCCCAACATCTAAAGATTAGTTCATGTTGGTGGTGGACTCAAAAATAAGAAAAGGGGATGAAAAAGTGTGTGTAGACATCGTGATTGTAAACGTAAAGAAAATACTGTTGACTCCCTTCTCTCGGCTCTAATCCGATTCTCCTCGTGAATTCCTCCTCAATCGATCCTCTATCGTGGCTCCAAAAGACGCACAAAGTCTCTGAAAATCGCCCCCAAGCTGCCTCCCGTCGCGCGTGTCGAGATAATGACCTAAAATCCGGAAAACACCAAATTATAGAGCTGGAACAGGGAGTTACGCGGTTTGTCCCGCGGCTTCAAGCTTCGTGGAAAACTGCGCGCTTTCTTGAGACTCCCGGGTCAAGTTTGGTTCGCGGATCTGGGTACGGTTCGTAAGCTTGGATCTCGGGCTTCGTCTTGGACTCTCTTTTAGCTATTTTCCGCTTATTTTTCTCGATGTTCATCTTCTTTCGGATAACCTGCACATTTCATTCGATACACCATAAAATTCCTCCTTTTCTCTTCAACACAAGCCAATCTCATTGGTTTATGGACTGAAAATAACGCCACAAAGTGGCATTATCAACAACCCCAAACCGAGCGTTGCTTGTCCTTAAGCAAATTAGCGATAAAATAGAATAAAAGCATATATCAGTGAAATAATAACTGCACAACACTCAATCGGTACCATGTAATGCACTGGTGACTTCCCATACTCGTTAATGATTATCTCATCCTCGCCTCATCCTTATTCTGTTTGATCTAAGGCCTTCCATTGTGAGTTGAACTCGTGACTGCTCCGATTACATTAAGGTCGTACTAGGTCCAAACATACTAGGGAAAACATTTCGCCTCGACCCTACCTCACGGGATACTCTCATTTCACTCGAACCTAGGCTGTCGGACATGTTGTCATGTATAAGGAAGTTATGAACAAGAATACTCAATAATTACATGACAACTCTAATGAAAGACGCACAAATGTCCAAAAGGTTGATCTCAGAAGGGAATCAAGTGGCAAGACAGGGACTATCGGTAAAGGTGGTCGTATACCCTAATCACATTTTCCAAAAGATCATCCAGGTCTTTACAAGGGTTGTAACGGGGCTAAGGTTATGGCTAAGAAACGAAGGGGAAAAGGATCGAAAATCCTCGGCGTATCAATCATTAGCAGTTCTGAACTTTCTTCACATTCTATCGCTTGGCCCTATTTGTCACTACTGGAGTCGCTTTGACTCTCTTATTTAGATGTTGTAAAACTATCTAAACAACTGTATTTATTTTCTCTCTCTTTTTTTTCAAGTTGGGACTTCATTGGTCCTCTTTATTTGATAGGGGCTGCATTGGTCCTCTTTTCTATATATTTTTCATGACTGGCCTGTACTCTTTCTTTTCCGCTCTATCTTCTGCTATTCGTTACCGCTTCTGATTGACACACTTTCGGATAAGGGTTGGCTAAGGCTTTTGGCTAGGGTTTGATGGTGGGTCTGAAATAAACAATTGGTGAGTGTTTGGCTGTAAAATGGGTTATGGGTACACACATAACGGGTCGAAAGGAACGTTAGACAAAAACGGGTTAAAGTGCACACAATGCCTGGAATCATCTCTTAAGGTCCACACAATATGGTCTACTATACCCTTACCCAATATCCCGATGGTCGTCTTTGCTACTCAATGCAATATTATAGCAAGATCATTCTATAATCACGACAAGGAATTCGAAAAGGTGTATACGAATTAGGTGTTTGAATCCCTCGAAATGAAAGGCGTCATTTAGGCTCAAATCTCGCTATTGGGTGGTCTCCACTAATGTCCCTAGTCATGTCTTTTCCCAGTCCTTCCCTAATGGTCACGTCACTATCACAAGATTCTCCCCACAATGGTTGGTCTCAATCATTCAAAACAAAAATTTAGCTACTTATGATCTAAACATTCAGAAGTGCGAGAAATCTACGTGCATAAACGTGGGCCCGATTGGGCAACCCCAAACCTTACCCACACATTGTCCCCAATGTGCAAGTCTTAGTGTAGGTGATACACATGTGTGACATGTATCATTGTGCAGTTATAGAATTTATCAAACAGGCAAGACAAAATATTAACACGAAACATCAAAGAGCTAGCCTAAAGTTTTTCAAAAAATGGGCACCCCAAACCTAGGTCGTGGCCTAGGTTTGTTAATTAAAGCCAACCCCAAACCTCGGTAAAACCGAGGTTTGCACAGGAGTAAAAGTGAGTGTGTAGATGTTGAAAAGTGAGGCACCCCAAACCTAAGTGAAACTTAGGTTTGTTGCATCTCGTTTAACTAAAAGGAAACAACACATCATACACCACTCGTTAACATACAGAGTTAGAATATACCTGTTTGCCCGGACGGAGGGGATTCTCTTGAAAAGTTAGAGCGACCTCGGTTGAGAGACATCGGAGAAAATGGAGCGAGAGTTGGGAGAAACAACAGAAATCAAAGCAAAAGATGAAAGAAAGCAGAGAAAACGAAAAAACACAAAGCAATAAAGGGAAAAACCACTGCACGAGAAACACCAGAAGCACAGGGGAGCCGCACGGTTTGACGCGCGGTTATGAAGCCGCGGGAAATCCCGCTTAACCCCCTGTTTCGCAAAAATCTCCAGAGACCCCCACGGTTTGAGGCTGCGGCCAAAACCGCGTAAGTTATTGTTCCATTTTTTTGTAAATAAAATCACTCAAAAACATAAATTAAAAAAACGCAAACCTCGGTGGGTTGCCTCCCACCCAGCGCCTTGGTTTCGGTCGTGGCTCGACCTTCCTTCTGATCACTCCTTCGGTTTTCCTTGACCATCTTCGTCTCTACACCTTCCACTCTCGAACATCTTGAACATTACCTTTTCGTCGCCAACCCTCAAAGTCGTCTCGCCTTCTTCCATGTCGATAAGTGCTTTGCTCGTGACCAAAAAGGGTCTTCCCAAGATTAGCGGGACCTCTATGTCTTCATCAATATCCAACACCAAGAAGTCCACCGGAAAGTAAAACTTGTCAACTTTAATCAGCACGTCTTCTATCACTCCATAAGGATATCTGATCGATCTATCAACGAGTTGGAGGGTAACATTCTTTGGCTTCACTTCACCCAAGCCAAGTTTCCTGAAAACAAATAAGGGCATTAGATTAATACTGGCTCCTAAATCACATAACACCTTATCAAAATTAAGATTCCCAATTTGAATAGGGATCGAAAAACTCCCTGGATCCTTAAGCTTCGGGGGAAGCTTGTTCTGAATGATCGCACTGCACTCTTCAGTAAGTGCAATGGTAGACTGGTGTTCGATTGCCCTCTTCTTGGATAAGATCTCTTTCATGAACTTGAGATATGTTGGCATTTGGGCTAGCGCTTCTGCGAAGGGGATGTTGATGTGTATCTTCTTGAAGATGTCAATGAATTTCTTGAACTGTTCCTCATATTTATGTGCCTTCACCCGATTCGGAAATGGTAGCGGTGGCACAAATGGTTTGACTCCCGGCTTTGAGGGAGGTGTCACCTCTTTTTCTTTTGGATCCTCTCGATCCACCATATCACTAGAACGATCATCCTTCAGCCCAACATTCGCCTCCTTGATCATCTCCTTGCCACTTCTCAGATAAATGGCATTGCATTCTTCTCTTGGTTTCCTTTCAGTCTGACTCGGGAATGTCCCGGGAGCTCGGGTCTGTAGGGCTTCAGAAATTTGCCCCACTTGCCTCTCAAGGATCTTGATGGATGCGGTGTTCTGATCAGTTGCAGCTTTCACTATACTCACCGTGCTTGCCAAACCTTCAACCGTGCTATCCATCTTTGTCATAAACTTCATCATCATATCTTCCAGCCCCGGTTTCTTCTCTAAGGATGGTCCTTCATCGAATTTCCTTTGGTTGAAACCTGGAGGACGGTAAACATTGTTAGCATTAGAAGAATTAGAAAAGTTGGGATGATTACCTTGTTGTTGTTGGCCGGGTTGACTCCATGAAAAGTTAGGGTATTTCTTCCACCCTTCATTATATGTGTTCGAGAAAGGGTCGTTCCTCGGCTGGTTGTTCCGGTTTTGTAAAAACTGAACTTGCTCGGGTTCTTGCGAAGTAGGGAACGCTTCTGGATTGCCTCCTTTCAAGTGGTTTATGATAGCAGCTAGCTGAGCTTTTATCACCTTCAACTCATCCGACTCTTGAACACTAGCTACCCGTCTGATAGATGATCGTGGAGTGGCATAGCTATGTTCGGCTAAGTTCTCAATCAACTCGACTGCTTCTTCATATGTCTTAATCATGAGAGCTCCACCCGCTGCAGCAGTGATGTCATTCTTGAACTGCGGGTGAAGGCCTCCAAAGAACGTTTGGATGATGACCCAGCCGTGTAACCCATGATGTGGAAACTTTTTTAACATATCTTTATATCGCTCCCATGCCTCGTATAGAGTCTCTTGGTCCCATTGAGCGAAGTGGGTAATGTCGGCCATCAGTTGAGCGGTTCTTCCCGGTGGGAAGAATTTCTGGAGGAACGCAGCTTTCAGGCCTGCCCACGTAGTGATCTAATCCGCTGGTAGGCCTTCTATCCTTATTTCAGCTCTACCCTTGTGGGAAAAACTGAATAGCCTCAGCTTGATTCCATTCTCGTCCACCCCATTGATCTTGAATGTGTTGCATACCCTCTCAAATGCACGGAGATGTGCATGAGGGTCTTCTGTTGGCGCTCCCTCAAACTGATTCTGCTGTACCATCACGATGGTACTCGGCTTGATCTCGAAATAATTTGCCGCAGTGGTGGGTGCTTGGACTCCTATGCGTGCGGCTGCCACGTTCGGGTCGGCAAACGACCGCATAGGACGTCTTTCCGGAGGTGGTGGAGGTGGGTCATTGCGAGGAGGTCTCTCGTCACCCATCTTCAATTGTCTTTGAGCTTTAGATGCTTTTCGTATCTGACGGGCGGTTCTTTCAATCTCCGGATCGATCGGTTCGATTTCCTTCCCACGGTTTTCCTTGGCATAAACCAGTTAGTACCTGAAATGGAAAGTAAACAAAATTAGCAATCCAAAAACTGAAAGTGATGAACTAAAATAACAAAAATAAAAAATGTTCAATGTAATAGCGCTTATAGCTGGTAGTGCTATCAGTTGCAACTAGTTCCCCGGCAACGGCGCCAAAAACTTGATTGGCGGGTTTACACCCTCCTAAATCTAACCGCAAGTGTAAGGGCCGAATCAAGTAATAGTATTGAAAGTACGAGTATCGAACACAGGAAACTAGGAACTAAGTATCACAATGACTATAAGATCTATTAACTGAACGGTCGCAATTTTGAGTTGGTTGTATTAAACTAATTAATTGCAAGTAATTAAATCAAACACGAGACAGTAGATAACTTGAGGAAGCTTTGAATAGAGAAAACAGTTGAGGGTTGGAAATCCTAAGGTCTCCACGTACAAACACTTGACTTAAAATAATTACCAGTTATTCCCCTTAATGAATACCCAATCTCTAAAATCACCGTGGTTATTTCTCAAGCAACCACGGATTTTATTTTGAAAGTATAAGTTTTATCTCTCGATCTCAACCTATATGATTCAAAACACATTAGACTTCATATTTTAATAGGAACTAACGATTACTTGGTATATCTCTATCCAATTTCTTACCTTAGGCATGCAATTCTAATTCTAAGTAACAATTAATTCTCTCGAACTGTAACAACCCAAAACTAAAAGTAGACAAACATGCCAATCATAAATAAAATAACATCTGCCAAAACCTGGCTACACCAAAACTTAATAATATTCAACGAGGGTTTATGCGGAAAATAACCCTATTACAGCTGAGAATAAGTCTAAAATGGCAAAAATGGGAGTCTTCTATCCCCAAGATGCAAGCTCCAGCTCACACCTTCCCTTTCCCTTTTCCTGAGCCTTCAACTTGATTACCTGAAACGTTTTTAGTTTTGAAAGTGAGGGTTAGACCATAGGGTCTAGTGAGTTCCCTCAAAAGCTACGCCACAAAATAATACAGTTCAAGTAAAAGCTTTCAGTAAAAGTATTTAAATGAATTCGTTATGAGCACACATTAATGGCCAGCACACTATGACAAACTAATGCCACACACTTTGGTCACACACACCGTGACAACATAAAGGGCACACACCGCACATATATGAAACACATTCATATATCCACACATATGGGACACACCCCCATCTCACACATTTGCCAAAGTTCGTCCACACATAGATAGATATCTTCCACACAGTTAAGTCACACTTCTCATTCATGAACATTCGATAAAACGAACACTTACCATATTAAATTATGCATAAGGTTCCACACTTTAAAAAGGATTAAGTTAGAAAGACTCACTTGTTGTCCCGCTTAGTCCTCACACTAGATAAGCTCTCCCATCAACTGCACCTATAAGGTACATACTACCACGATAAGCCACTTGATGAAATTACACACTCAACAGCCTGCACTACTAAGTCACACGACACTCTTTCCGGACACCGTATCCGGATAGCCAAAACTACCCGGACAACCAGGCTATTCGGACGTCCTACCCGGATAACCAAACAATCCGGGCGTCCTACCCGGACACCGCAACAATCCGGACATCTTACCCGGACACCCCAACAATCCGGACGTCCTACCCGGATAACCAAACAATCCGGACGTCTTACCCGGAAAACAAGCCATCCGGAGACTACTATCAGAGTTCTACCCGGACACCACCAATCGTCCGGACACTACCCTAACTTGAGGGTTTCCGGACACGACGTGCAATACTAAAACGCAGAAAATTGCACAATCTCATGTCCTAATTTCCTCAACACCTCCAGATTAACAATATAGGTTGCTATTCACACATTATCCCAAACTACTACTCTTTTAATCAGATTAGATGAGGAAACACCATAAACCCATAAAATCCATATTTCTTCTCTAAAAACCCACAAAACACACTAACTTAAAGAGGAATAGGATTGGTTTTACCTGGATGATTGATGATTCTGGAATCCCTCTTCAAAAACTCAGCTAAATTCGCAGCTCCTTCTTCCTCTAAGCCAAAACCCTTTTTTTTCTTCTTGTTCTTTCTTCCAGCCACACACACAACACACACTAGACAAAATGCTTAAATGAAAAAATAGGGTTTTCACTTTCCTTATATACCTTCACAAGAAGCACCAAACTTTTAAGTTTCACACTTAGACCACAGATCTTCTAGATTTCCGAAATTCTCCCAAAATTCCAATATCGACCAAAAACAAAACCCGGTTATTACAATATCCACCCCTCAAAAGAATTTCGTCCTCGGAATTCCATTTTCAAACAAACGAGGGTAACGAGCTCTCATGTCCGATTCCAATTCCCAAGTTGCTTCTTGCCCCTTATGGAATTGGCATTGAACTTTCACTAGCGATACCTCCTTATTCCTCGTCTTTCGAACCTTGCGATCCGAGATTGACAACGGTTCCTCTTCATAGTTTAACTTCTCATCCACACAAATGTCTTCCAATGGTACCGCCATACTTTCTTCGGCCAGGCACTTTCTTAAATTTGACACATGAAAGGTCGGGTGTACTCTCCGAAGTTCCTCCGGCAATTCTAACTTATACGCCACCTCACCCACACGCTCGGTGATGGCGAACGGCCCGACATACCTAGGCCTTAGCTTTCCTCTTTTCCCAAAACGTACAACTCCTTTCCACGGTGACACCTTAAGCATCACTTTATCTCCTACCAAAAACTCGATCGGCTTTCTTCTTTTATTCGCATAAGCCTTCTGCCGATCCTGAGCCACTTTCAACTTTTCCCTTATCACGCAAATTTTATCGGCCGTCAACTGCACTAGTTTCGGCCCCGCTAATTGCTTTTCTCGCACTTCATTCCAACACAAAGGCGTCCGGCACTTACGCCCATACAGTTCTTCAAATGGCGCTGCTCGAAGACTAGCGTGATAACTATTGTTATATGAAAACTCGATCAACGGTAGATGGGATTCCCATGAACCCTTGAAGTCAATTACACAAGCACGCAACATGTCTTCCAAGGTTTGTATAGTCCTCTCGCTTTGCCCATCCGTCTGAGGATGATAGGCAGTGCTCATCAATAGCTGCGTTCCAAGCTCTCGTTGAAGACTTCTCCAGAAAGAGGACGTAGAGCGGCTATCGCGATCCGAAACTATAGACGATGGCACTCCGTGCCTCGTTACTATTTCATCCACGTACAGCCTTGCTAACCTCTCTAGCGAATCTTTCTCCCGAATTGGTAGAAAGTGAGCCGACTTGGTGAGACGGTCCACGATCACCCAAATGGCGTCATATCCTTTCGGGGTCCTTGGTAACTTCGTGACGAAGTCCATTGTGATACAATCCCACTTCCACATGGGTATCTCTAAGGGTTGTATCTCCCCGAACGGTCTTTGATGCTCCGCTTTGACTTTCAAACAAGTCACACACCGCTCGACAAGATAAGCGATGTCCTTTTTCAATCCTGGCCACCAATACATCTGCCTCAGATCTCGATACATTTTATTGGTTCCCAGATGGACTGAATACCGCGATCTATGAGCTTCCTCCAAAACACGCTTTTGCAGGCCTCCCAGCTTAGGAACCCACACTCGGTTCCCCAAACACCTCACACCACTACCGTTAGATACTAAGGATGTCACATAACCAACAATTCTCTCACTTTTCCACTTCTCTTCCTTTAAAGCTTCCTCTTGGAACTTCTTAATCTCTTCCAACAGGTCAGGAATTACGTTGATTCGAAAGGCTACCACTTTAGTCGGTTCTCTCCTTTCCTTCCGGCTCAACGCGTCAGCCACGACGTTCGCCTTTTCTGGATGGTAGGGGATCTCACAATCATAGTCGCTTAACAATTCCACCCAACGACGCTGCCTCATATTTAATTCCTTCTGATTGAACAGGTGCTTAAGACTTTTATGATCAGAATAAATCTGGCACTTAACCCCGTAAAGGTAGTGCCTCCAAATCTTAAGCGCAAAAACCACAGCCGCTAACTCCATATCGTGTGTGGGGTAATTCTTTTCATGCTCCTTCAATTGATGAGAGGCATGCGCAATTACCTTTCCGTTCTGCATTAGCACACATCCTAGACCCAGCTTAGACGCATCGCTGTAGATTACGAATCCTCCCGACCCGTTAGGCAAGGACAAAATCGGAGCACTACTCAGCTTGTCCTTCAGCTTGCTAAACGCTTCTTCTTGAGCCTCCATCCACTCGAACTTAGTACTCTTCTTGGTTAAGGCAGTCAATGGCGTAGCTATCCGGGAAAAATCCTGGATAAACTTCCGATAGTAGCCCGCTAAACCAAGAAAACTCCTAACTTCTGATGGCGACCTTGGTTGCTCCCACTCTTTAATGGCCTCCACCTTGGCTGGATCAACTTTGATACCTTCCCCCGACACTACATGGCCCAAAAATTGGACTTCTCGGAGCCAGAATTCGCACTTGGAAAACTTTGCATACAGCTTTTCTCGCCGTAGCAATTCTAACACCACACGAAGATGCTCTTCATGCTCACTCTGGGATCGAGAGTAGATGAGGATGTCATCTATGAACACTATCACACACTTATCCAACCACGCGCTGCACACACGGTTCATTAGATCCATGAAGACTGCCGGAGCATTAGTCAACCCAAAGGGCATGACTAAAAACTCATAGTGGCCATATCTCGTGCGGAACGCTGTCTTCGGAACGTCTTCTTCCTTTACTTTCAACTGATGATACCCGGATCTTAGATCTATCTTCGAGAAGAAGCTCGCTCCTTGCAACTGGTCAAACAGATCATCGATCCTTGGGAGTGGGTATCTGTTCTTAATATTCACCTTGTTAAGCTCACGGTAGTCTATGCACATTCGCATAGACCCATCTTTCTTCTTGACGAAAAGCACTGGCGCTCCCCAGGGTGAGGAACTAGGGCGTATAAACCCCTTATCCAACAACTCATATAGTTGCGTCATCAGTTCCTTCATTTCCGCCGGTGCTAACCGATACGGCGCACACGCTATCGGGCCCGCACCCGGCACCAAATCGATTCTGAATTCAACTTGACGATCTGGGGGTAAACCTGCCAGGTCATCAGGAAACACTTCCGGAAATTCTTTTACCACGGGGACATCCTCTAGTCCCTTATTCTCTTTCTTAGCGTCTATCACATACGCCAGGAACCCCTGACACCCCTTTTCTAAACAATGTCTCGCTTTCAATACCGAGATAAGACAAGACTTACGCTCTCGTCTATCCCCATAGATTACCACCTCCGACAAATCTGGCAAGGTCATACGAATCATTTTCTTATTACACACAATGCTAGCATTATTACTAGCCAACCAATCCATCCCTACTACAATATCAAACTCTCCCATTCCCACGGGGTACAACCGCAATGGTAACGAGTGACCCTCAACATCTATATTACATCCAACATACATCTCTTTAACCAAAACCCGCCTATCGTCAGCAATCTCTACTTCAAACCCACACCCCAACCGTTTAGGCTTAACACCCAATCGTCGGGCAAAGTCCAGCGATACAAATGAACGATTTGCACCCGAATCAAACAACACTTTGGCAAGAACAGAATTTACAAGAAAGGTACCTGTTACAACATCAGGTATCTCCACCGCCTCATCGGCCGTCATTCGAAAGGCCCTTGCCCTGGTCTGAGCTGGTTCCACTTTTCTTTCTCCCCCTCTTCCTCCATGTTTACCACCAAAACCACCTGAATCCCCTCTTTTCAGCTGAGGGCAATCCGGCCTCAAATGCTCCACCGATCCACACTGATAACATGCTCGGGGGTTCCGACAGTCACGTGCCATATGCCCTAACTTCCCGCACTTGAAACACCCCTCAGGCTCAGCACATTCTCCACGGTGAACTCGATTACATTTCCCGCACGGTTTTTCTCCAAATTTCGACCCTCCTTGAAACTCCGGCTTGAAGACTTTAGCCCGTTTCGAGTCACGTGCTGGTACTTCCCACTTTCTCTTTTCCTTACCCTTTTCCACGTCTTGACGGTTCTTTTCCTTTTCAACCATTTCTGCTGCATTGATGGCTGCCTGAAAAGTAGTTGGGTTTCTAGCCGTAACCAGTTCCCGCACACTACTTTTCAATCCGAAAATGTACCTCTCCACTCGACGCTCTTCATTCGGTACATATAGTTCAGCAAATCTCGCTTTCTCCATAAACTTTGTGGTATATTCTCTCACCGACATCCCACCTTGTTCCAAGCCCAAGAACTCTTCCTCCAATCGTTTCACTGCCGCCAGAGGGCAAAACGATGCTTTAAATTTTGAGACAAAAGTTTCCCACTTCATACTCTTTGCAATCTTTGACCCTTCTCATGCGGTCTCCGCATCCCACCAGAACACTGCTTCCGACTTTAGCATGGACAGAGCATACATCACCATGTCGCTATCAGCACACTTACAGGTGTCGAACGCTAGTTCCATTTCTCTGATCCATTTCATTGCCAACACAGGATCGCATTCTCCCTTGAAAGTGGGCGGCTTACAAGAAGCGAATGCCTTGTAGCTACAACCTCCACCCAGCACCCGATCATTTACTGCCAAAGGATTGGACTGAACAGGACTTCCCGAAGCAGAACCATGCGAGCTAGTCGCCCCTTCTTTACTACCACTTGGCTCTTTACTCCCCGATGCCGACTCGTCTTGCTTTGCCAACAATGCTTTCAACGTATCCTGGATTTCACCCAAAGCAGTGGCGAAATTTTCTTGAGTTACAAAAGCTTGGGCACGACCACGCCCACGACTTCCGCCCCGGCTCGCCCCCCGCCTGGACGCGGAGCTCTCCTGTTAAGATGCCCCTGGTTCTTGCGGAATTCCTGCACTCCTTATTCCACGAGTAACACGAGCCCTCACTACAGCTATTTCCGTATTCTCATTCACCTGGGTAGTCGCACGCCGGGGTACCACTCCCCGTCCCCTTCCTCGGCCCCTTCCGCGGCCCCTACCACGGGTAGTCGCCGACACAGGTGGTGCTTCCATCTCGATTTCCTCATCAACAGGTTCCGATGCACCCCTCATGGATCTCCTCAACATGATTACAGACTGTCGAGAAAAACACAAATAAATATTAAATCTACTGCTCCAAATTAATAAGGCAATTAAGCACATACATGTACCTGTAAGTTCGTAATTACACTGGCCAGGTGTAATCGCCAACTTACCTTACATGACAGTTCTCACTACCCCATTAATCATTCTACCCAGTCTCGCTAAGGTCTCCCTAGTTCTCAGCTGTACTACTTGACTCCTACAGTTTAAGTTTAGGCCCGTTCGGTCACCTAAATCCCTTAAACTAAGGCTCTGATACCAACTGTAACAACCCAAAACTAAAAGTAGACAAACATGCCAATCATAAATAAAATAACATCTGCCAAAACCTGGCTACACCAAAACTTAATAATATTCAACGAGGGTTTATGCGGAAAATAACCCTATTACAGCTGAGAATAAGTCTAAAATGGAAAAAATGGGAGTCTTCTATCCCCAAGATGCAAGCTCCAGCTCACACCTTCCCTTTCCCTTTTCCTGAGCCTTCAACTTGATTACCTGAAAGGTTTTTAGTTTTGAAAGCGAGGGTTAGACCATAGGGTCTAGTGAGTTCCCTCAAAAGCTACGCCATAAAATAATACAGTTCAAGTAAAAGCTTTCAGTAAAAGTATTTAAATGAATTCGTTATGAGCACACATTAATGGCCAGCACACTATGACAAACTAATGGCACACACTATGGTCACACACACCGTGACAGCATAAAGGGCACACACCGCCCATATATGAAACACATTCATATATCCACACATATGGGACACACCCCCATCTCACACATTTGCCAAAGTTCGTCCACACATAGATAGATATCTTCCACACAGTTAAGTCACACTTCTCATTCATGAACATTCGATAAAACGAACACTTACCATATAAAATTATGCATAAGGTTCCACACTTTAAAAAGGATTAAGTTAGAAAGACTCACTTGTTGTCCCGCTTAGTCCTCACACTAGATAAGCTCTCCCATCAACTGCACCTATAAGGTACATACTACCACGATAAGCCACTTGATGAAATTACACACTCAACAGCCTGCACTACTAAGTCACACGACACTCTTTCCGGACACCGTATCCGGATAGCCAAAACTACCCGGACAACCAGGCTATTCGGACGTCCTACCCGGATAACCAAACAATCCGGGCGTCCTACCCGGACACCGCAACAATCCGGACATCTTACCCGGACACCCCAACAATCCGGACGTCCTACCCGGATAACCAAACAATCCGGACGTCTTACCCGGAAAACAAGCCATCCGGAGACTACTATCAGAGTTCTACCCGGACACCACCAATCGTCCGGACACTACCCTAACTTGAGGGTTTCCGGACACGACGTGCAATACTAAAACGCAGAAAATTGCACAATCTCATGTCCTAATTTCCTCAACACCTCCAGATTAACAATATAGGTCGTTATTCACACATTATCCCAAACTACTACTCTTTTAATCAGATTAGATGAGGAAACACCATAAACCCATAAAATCCATATTTCTTCTCTAAAAACCCACAAAACACACTAACTTAAAGAGGAATAGGATTGGTTTTACCTGGATGATTGATGATTCTGGAATCCCTCTTCAAAAACTCAGCTGAATTCGCAGCTCCTTCTTCCTCTAAGCCAAAACCCTTTTTTTTCTTCTTGTTCTTTCTTCCAGCCACACACACAACACACACTAGACAAAATGCTTAAATGAAAAAATAGGGTTTTCACTTTCCTTATATACCTTCACAAGAAGCACCAAACTTTTAAGTTTCACACTTAGACCACACATCTTCTAGATTTCCGAAATTCTCCCAAAATTCCAATATCGACCAAAAACAAAACCCGGTTATTACACGAACTTAATTGCTAACAAACAAATCAGATGTAAATTGGCCAAACTCACAAAAGCATTAAAATCCAAATCACATGCTTCATTAAAATAGGAAAAAACTGATAAAAGTCTCAAGTCACATGTTCATACGCTTTAAACCAAATTCATTCCAACCCCCAACATCTAAAGATTAGTTCATGTTGGTGGTGGACTCAAACATAAGAAAAGGGGATGAAAAAGTGTGTGTAAACATCGTGATTGTAAAAGTAAAGAAAATACTGTTGACTCCCTTCTCTCGGCTCTAATCCGATTCTCCTCATGAATTCCTCCTCAATCGATGCTCTATCGTGGCTCCAAAAGAAGCAAAAAGTCTCTGAAAATCGCCCCCAAGCTGCCTCCCATCGCGCGTGTCGAGATAATAACCTAAAATCCGAAAAACACCAAGTTATTGAGCTGGAACAGGGAGTTACGCGGTTTGTCCCGTGGCTTCAAGCCGCGTGGAAAACCATGCGCTTTCTTGAGACTCCCGGGTCAGGTTTGATTCGCGGATCTGGGTACGGTTCGTGGGCTTGGATCTCGGGCTTCGTCTTGGACTCTCTTTTAGCTCTTTTCCGCTTCTTTTTCTCGATGTTTATCTTCTTTCGGATAACCGGCACATTTCACTCGATACACCATAAAATTCCGCCTTTTCGCTTCAACACAAGCCAATCTCATTGGTTTATGGACTAAAAATAACGCCAAAAAGTGGCGTTATCATGGACCACCTTGTGTGGGTGTTAAGATGGTGAAAGATTGTTGTGTTGATGAGTGTTTCTTTGCGAGGTTTTGACAGTTTGTAAAAGGAGGAGGTATTTAGAGCGACCGATGTGGATGCATTGATTATATCGATCTAAAAGGGAATGTGTCTTTTCGTTTGGAATGGCTTCTTGGAGATCGCAATGAACCGATAAGGAACAAAGATTTGTTTTAGTAGACTAGACTATTGCAATTTTGTGGTTCATCTGGATTTGAGAAAGACAAGTCGTGAGACCGCCTTAGTTCAAATACACGTTAGTGCGTATGGAAACAAGAATCATTTTGTTACAAATGGTTGTGAGAACTTTGTATGTAGTGTGATGCTGAGGTGTGGTGATTGTGTGGTTAAATTAGTGGCATCTTTGGCCAAAGTAAGTGTACAGGGCATTGGGGTGATAGTGTCTTGTTAATAGAGGATAAGCTTAGATGGAAGTTCGTGTTCGAAGATTTCCGATGAGTTATACAGGATGTTGAGTATGTTGTTGAGATGTAAGGTTTTTCAATTGGTTTATGGTAAAGCTTTTCAGAATGAAAAGGGGTGGAACGGTAGACGGTGGTTACCTAGAAGAGAAACCGTGTACTTTTGGTTGGATGAGTTCATTCTAGATCATTGAAAGTTTAAAGAAGATGTTGGATTGGTTAGTTTACGATGTGGTGTAGTAGATGCGGAATCTTTAAGGAATGTGAATTGTTTCTGGTGTACGAAAGAATTATCTGAAAAGGTAACAATTTGGAGATCAAGAAGTGTGTGGTGGCTTCGAATACCAGTGTCATTTTTGGATGACTTGGTTGGATACCTCAAGTTAGAATTTTGGTGAAACTGTTTGACTATGTATAGTAATGAAGAGGTGTTATCGACGCTTGTAGAAAAGGTTGGAGGAGGAGGCAGGAAATGTTTAGTGGGCGGTGCTCCATGCTGACGTGGGAAGGTGAAGATAATATGTCGAAGTAAGGGAGTACGTTGGAAGTAGGAAGTTTGGCAAGTGACATCGAAAAGGGTGGAGTAGTGGGTATAGATTGTCATTAGTGGGTATACAAACTCCTGGTGAGAGTATGGAGGAAGGGGTTTTGGATGTGTTATGGTTCAAGGGCGGTGGAAAACTAACTTAGGCGACTAGTCGAAAGCGTGCACCTTCTAGTAGGTTGTTCGTTGACGACATTATATTTCGAGGAGGAAGAGGAAAAAGGTAGATTAACGTAGTACTCGGAATGAATGACCACTGGATTTGACTTGGTGTGATAGTGATAGGTGTTTCAAGTAAACTTGTTGTTCAATGCTAAGCTAATGGGAGTAGTTTCGGGTGAGCTTGGTCGTTCCTCGTTGAGCGAGTAAAGCTTGAACTTATTTAGTGTATGGTTGGACGATTGTTGGACGCAACGTGAGTTGGATGTGTGACTTCAGGATTGGTAGACACGTAAGACGATGGATTGTGGAGGTTTCCTGCTTTTAACCATGTATGTGTGGGGTGATGACGTGGTGGGAGCGTATGAATATATTTACACTGATGAGGTGTAGTCAAAGTGATTCGGGAGGGGAAGCACTAATTACGTGGGACATAAGTCGTATTGGGGAAGTAATCTAGAATTGCATGTTATTCGATGAGGGAACTCTTAACTGTGAGTTAACTGGGATATTCAAGGTTGGCCTTGTGCCAAGTGGGCAAGTTGAGTGGTTACATTTGGTAAGGAATTGACGTTATTGTAGCATGGAATTCAGCAAAGTTCCTTCTTTTAAGGAAGTGGAGTTGCTCGAGGAAACCCTGTTTAGACGCGTTCTAAAACCGTGAGTCCAGGTGTGTGGACAAAGCGGACAATATCTGGTACGGTTGGCCTGGATGTTACATATGGTTACAGATGGGATGTTTCAGATGGGATGTTGCGGTGCAGTCAATCAGAGACGTTGCAAGTATGTTATATGAAATAACCCAACGCGAGAAAGTGGTGGTTAACCGAGGGGTGGTTCCGAAGGATTGGGAGCGACTATGATTTCAATCAGAATGGTTTGGGCAACTGGGTGGAGCTAAGTTGATTAGGCTGAAAAGCGTGAGTCTTGTGAATCGCAAGTTGGGAGACAACTTGATGCGGGAGACACCCTTAGAGAATGGGGTGGTGCGTCCGAGAAAAGGTGATGTCGGGCTGTATTTTGGGTCCATTGAAATTGTTGAATGAGTTAGAGATTTAGGGGTAAATTGGTTGAACCTGATGATATTATAGGGAAGTCATAATGTGTATCACGTCTCTATACTCAAGGATGCTTGTGGAAGATGATTTGGTGATACTTTAGCAAGGATACGGGTGGATGAGAAGTGAAACTTTGTCTTAAGATTGGAGGCAATCTTTGACCGTAAGTCAAGCCAAGGGGTTGAGATGCAAGGAACTTGAACGCGTGGAGATGCATTGGTAATTCCAAAGGACAAGACGCATGGGGAGGTAGGGACGGACATGAGGTCCAAGGACTCAAGCTTGTCCGACGATGGAATTCCGGGGACGAAATTATTTTGAGGGGGTGATATTGTAATAACCAAGTTTTAAATTTAAGAAGTGTAAGATGGATGGAAGAAAAGTGAAAGATAAAGTCTTGAGGGACCATAGTGTAATTTCGTTGGAAGGTATAAAACCCTCAAATCAGGCACAAAACCCTAGAAATTGTTATTTTACTTGGCGGCTGTGTGTAAGAGCTGAGAAGAGAAGAAGCACATTTCAACTTGCGATTTTGGGAAGAAGGAGAAGAAGAGATTCTCCATCAATCAATTCAAGGTAAACCCTACCATCTCACATTAATGGTTGAATGTAGTAATTAGATTTTTAGCATAGATGACATTTGTTTGATTATTCAATTTACTCTTAAGAGTGCGTCTATTTGTGGTTTATAACCTTAAAAGAGGGTGAATGTATTTGGTTAATCATCTTTTGAGTAAGAGACTAGGAGTTTGGGGTAGGAGGGGCTAATCCTTGACCCTTATGGTTATGCAGTATCGCAAATCGCCATAATCCGGAAAACCAGGAGCCGGATAAGATTCCGGAATAAGTGAAGTCCGGAGTTAGAATCCGGATATATTGCGGATTCTGGATTGGGATCCGAGTGTGTAGCAGATTCCGGGTTGGGATCCGGATATGTAGCGGATTCCGGATTGGAGATCCGGAAAAGGTAGCGGACTCCGGTTAGGGATCCGGAAAAGCAATGGAGTCCGGAACTTTGGTTTCGTATTCGAAACATTTAGGGATTTGTCCAGGTTTTTGTGAATGCCAGTCTAAGACTTACTCTTCGTCTTCCTTTAATAATAGGTGTTCCACCTAGAGTACCAAAGTTCCATTAAGAAGTTTTGCGCCAGAAGGACATGTGAGTTTTTCTAACTAAATACGTATTTTAAACGTGTTTTCTGAAGCAAGTAATTAAATGCAAAATGATATGCTTTATTACATGAAAGTGCCAGTATGGAAGTTTACTTGAGATGTATGCATACATTGTTATTAGTTGTAAATTGGCTATGTCGGGGGGTGTGGCCCGCCAATGCTCATACCGGGGGTGTGTCCCGTTTATGCTATGAGAGGAGTGATCCAGTAAGGCAGTATGAGACTGGCACGTCGTCACTTCCGAGTGACTTCAGTGTGCCATTTACATGTGTGGTTGTTACATGAAAGCTTTGTTAAAGTTGTTGTTTATAAATGTTGTGAAATGTTTTAAATATTTGATGATGAAACGGTTGCCACTAGAGGGAGCTCACTAGACCTCATGGTGTAACTCTCATTTTTCCAAAAACTAAACCATTTCAGGTAAGCATTTAGTAGAAGGCTCTAGTAAGGGCAAAGAGAAAGCGCGAGTGTGAAGCTTTGGACTAGAAAGAAGTTGTTTTATTTAGCATGTCAAGCTTAGTATTTAGAAATCTCAGTTGTGTAATAGGTTGTTTTCGCAAACCTTGTAATGTACTCTTATGTTTATGAAAGTATTTTGGAGCCGTTTCGGCGAGTTGCTTGATTCACGTTGTTTAAGTTTTATTCTTTGAGTTGGGTTGTTACATATTCAGATAGTGTAGTGCCCGATGAGTTGTGTCCGGATAGTGTGGTATCCGGAAAGTAGTATTCGGATAGTGTAGTGTCTGGTGAGTAGTGTTCGGATAGTTAGTATCCGAAAAGTATGGTATCCGGAAGTGGTGTCCGGTTAGTTTGGTATCCGGTCAGCTTATTTTTCCATCCATTTACTCAGATATCCCAATGGGAGGTCAGAGGTAAAGGAAGAAAAAATTTGATAAGGGCACCAGGTGAATTTTCCTAACTAAATACGTGCGTTTAAACGTGGTTTCAGAAGTAAGAAATGGAGTTGAAATGATATGTTTTTATGACATGACAAATGTGTGTTTGAAAAGTTAACTTAAAGTGTATGCATACGTTGTTGATAGATGTGTAATGGCTAAGTCGGGGGGGGGGTGTCCCTCCAGTGCTCATACCGGGGGTGTCCCGTTTATGCCATGGGAGGAGTGACCCAGTAAGGCAGTGTGAGACTGACATGTTGTCGCCATTGCGGGACTTCAGTGTGCCACTTACATGTGCAGTTTATGTGAAAGTTTATTGTTTGAAGTTTGTTGTTTACAATGGTTATGAAATGTTATATATATTTGTTGTTGAAATTGTTGTCTTTAGAGGGAGCTCATTAGACCTCATGGTCTAACCCTCGCATTTCCAAAAACTAAACCTTTTCAGGAAAACAGTTGGTAGGTAGTCCCGGCATGGACAAGGAGAAGATCTAGAGCGAGGATGCTATAGACGTTAGACGTTTCACTTTGCTATTTAGACCTTTAGTTAAACTTCTCGGTTGTGTATAGGTTGTTCCGCAAACCTGATTTTGAGACAGTTGTATTCGATCAGATTTTGGGGCCTTCTGGCTGTTTAATTTATATTTAATGTTATGCTTTAGTTTTGGATTTGGGTTGTTACACTTTAGCCTAATTCCACCGTTTCAAGTGATTTTTAAAGTTTATTTGGTTGATTTCGATGGACTTCTTCGGTTTTTTTGGTTGATTTTAAAAGTTTTTTTGGTTTTTTGCTTGATTTCGACGTACTTTTTATTATTATTGGGGTCCCTAACGAGAAATTACTAGGGGAACAATGGTAAAAAGTAAAAAAAGTAGTTTTTACACTAAAAAAATTACTTTTTTTATTTTTTAGCGGGGTCCCATCCCCCTACCTATTACATGGTAAGTCCGCCACTGCAACCTTATCACCAGGTAAGATTGTCAGTCCTTGTCCTATTCATCTGTTAAGGTAAATGACCTTGTAAACACTTTTCGGGTATGTGTTTAGTCTTTGTGAAATAATGAGTTAAGTTATCCATCTCTCTAATGCTTATTTTTTTGGTAGTGAAAGTACCAGCTTACCAGTCTCTATATTTTCTTATGAGATAAGTATAATGTAGGGAATTTAATTAAAATACCCAAAGTTTGACTTTGACGTACCAAAATACCCAATTTTTTCAACTTTTGCAAAAATACCCAAAAATCCCGCGGTATGTCCCACGATCGCGGGATAGGGTAGTTTTTGAAACTTTTCATCCCGCCATTCGCGGGAGACAACCCCGCGACACACACAAAATTGTGAATTTCAATTGATATTTACACTTTCAACCCCTATACTTATTTACTTACTTTACTATATACCTTTTACTTTCCTAATTTTAATTTTACACTTTCATCATATTAACACATATAATCGTATTATTAACTAAAATACGTTATAAAAATACGTTTTAATTTTAACAAGTTACACCATTGTACTCGTCTCTTCGATACCTTCGAAATAAGCCTAATATTGAATATTTTTGGATTTTTTTATTTTATATATATCATATATACTACATAAAAATATTTTTAATATTTACAATTCATACCCTTATAGGTAATTATTTAATTTATGTTACATTTCTTACTTTTTCAATTTTCGTTGTACACTCCTATCGCATTAACATAATAATCATATATTAACTAATTGATTAAATCGTTTTAAATTATTCGTTTTAAAAAATACGTTTTAACATATCACATTAACATACATAATTACGTTAAAATTTGTTAAGGAGTTCGATAAATATATATATATATACGTTTTAAAAAATCGTTTTAAAAAATACGTTTTAACATATCACATTAACATACATAATTACGTTAAAATATGTTAAAGAGTTCGATAAATATATATACGTTTTAAAAAATACGTTTTAACATATCACATTAACATACATAATTACGTTAAAATATGTTTAAGAGTTCGATAAATATATATACGTTTTAAAAAATCATTTTAAAAAATACGTTTTAACATATCACATTAACATAGATAATGTTAAAATATGTTAAGGAGTTCGATATATATATATATATATATATATATATATATATATACGTTTTAAAAAATCGTTTTAAAAAATACGTTTTAACATATCACATTAACATACATAATTACGTTAAAATATGTTAAAGAGTTCGATATATATATATAATCCAAATAAGTTGACGATTTAATAAATTATTTAATATATGATTATTATGTTAATGCGATATAAGTGTAAAAAAATTGAAAAAATAAGAGATGTACCATAAGTTAAATAATTAACTATAAGGGTATGAATTGTATATATTAAAAATATTTTTATGTAGTATATATGATATATAATAAAATAAATAAATACAAAAATATTCAATATTGGGCTCATTTCGAAGGTATCGAAGAGACGAGTACAATGGTGTAATTTGTTAAAATTAAAACGTATTTTTTTAATGTATTTTAGTTAATAAACGATTATATGTGTTAATATGATAAAGGTGTAAAATTAAAAGGGAAATTAATTAAAATACCCTAAGTCAAACATCTTGTTACTGAAATGCCACAAATCTCTCCCATCTTACCAAAATGCCCCAAAAATCCGCGGTGGGCCCCGCGATCGCGGGCCCCAGGCCCACGTGTCACCCAGGTTTGCCCACTTTGCCCGCGTTGGTCCCTCAAGAATGCCCGCGACCCAGGTTTCCCCCCTCAAGAATGCCCGTGTTGGCAGTTTTAGTCCCTGCCCGCGTTGAGAGCCCGCGATCGCGGGCTAACCCGCCACGCGTCGGCCCACGTGTCACCCAGGTTTGCCCACTTTGCCCGCGTTGGTCCCTCAAGAATGCCCGCGGCCCAGCTTTCCCCCCTCAAGAATGCTCGTGTTGGCAGGTTTAGTCCCTGCCCGCGTTGAGAGCCCGTGATCGCGGGCTAACCCGCCACGCGTCGGCATGGGGTTAACCCTAAAAATCTTTGTGAGCCAAACCCTATCTCTTTCTCTTCTCTATCGCCGCACTATATAAGAGGGGTGGGGGGACCAAACCGGCCACACCCCATTTTTTTATAAAAAATTGTTAAGAGTGTGTTTTTATAAAAATAATTCTTAAAAGTGTGTTTTTATAAAAAAAAATTGTTAACAATGTATTTTTATAAAAAAAATGTTAAGATATATGATTTGTATGTTGTTAGAGTGTTTATAACTTTTGTTATGTTTGAATATGTTCTATGTTTAACATTTTTAAGATATATGATATGTATGGTTTTATGTTTGAATGTGATATTTGTATGTTATAATGTGTATGTTGTTATTGGAGTATTTTTATTAAAAAAATGTTAAGAGTGTTTTTTTATATAAAAATTGTTAAGAGTGTTTTTTTATAAAAAAAATTGTTAAGAATGTGTTTTTTTATAAAAAAACATTGTTAAGAATGTTTTTTATAAAAAAATTGTTAAGAGATTGTTTTTATAAAAATAATTCTAAAGAGTGTGTTTTTATAAAAAAAATGTTAAGAATGTGTTTTTTATAAAAAAAATTGTTAAGAGTGTGTTTTTATAAAAATAATTCTTAAAAGTGTGTTTTTATAAAAAAATGTTAAGAATGTGTTTTTTTATAAAAAATTGTTAAGAATGTATTTTTATAAAAAAACTTGTTAAGAATGTTTTTTATAAAAAAATTGTTAAGAGATTGTTTTTATAAAAATAGTTATAAAGAGTGTGTTTTTATAAAAAAATGACAACTTAGGCCCCTAAACTTTTAAGAATGACAACTTAGGTCCCTAAACCGCAACATCTATATATAACAATATGATACGTTGAAATAAAATAAACTGCAACATCTATATATAACACTATTATACGTTGAAATAAAATAAACCGCACTTTATCTATATATAACACTATTATACGTTGAAATAAACTAAACCGCACTTTATCTATATATAACACTATGATACGTTGAAATAAAATAAACCGCAACATCTATATATAACAATATGATACGTTGAAAGAAAATAAACCGCAACATCTATACATAACACTATTATACGATGAAATAAAATAAACCGCACTTTATCTATATATAACACTATTATACGTTGAAATAAAATAAACCGCACTTTATCTATATATAACACTATGATACGTTGAAATAAAATAAACCGCAACATCTATATATAACATTATGATACGTTGAAATAAAATAAACCGCAACATCTATATATAACACTATTATACGTTGAAATAAAATAAACCACAACATCTATATATAACAATATGATACGTTGAAATAAAATAAACCGCAACATCTATATATAACACTATTATACGTTGAAATAAAATAAACCGCACTTTATCTATATATAACACTATGATACGTTGAAATAAAATAAACCGCAACATCTATATATAACAATATGATACGTTGAAATAAAATAAACCGCAACATCTATATATAACACTATTATACGTTGAAATAAAATAAACCGCACTTTATCTATATATAACACTATGATACGTTGAAATAAAATAAACCGCAACATCTATATATAACAATATGATACGTTGAAATAAAATAAACCGCAACATCTATATATAACACTATTATACGTTGAAATAAAATAAACCGCACTTTATCTATATATAACACTATTATACGTTGAAATAAAATAAACCGCACTTTATCTATATATAACACTATGATACGTTGAAATAAAATAAACCGCAACATCTATATATAACATTATGATACGTTGAAATAAAATAAACCGCAACATCTATATATAACACTATTATACGTTGAAATAAAATAAACCACATTTTATCTATATATAACACTATTATACGTTGAAATAAAATAAACCGCACTTTATCTATATATAACACTATGATACGTTGAAATAAAATAAACCTCAACATCTATATATAACATTATGATACGTTGAAATAAAATAAACCGCAACATCTATATATAACACTATTATACGTTGAAATAAAATAAACCACATTTTATCTATATATAACACTATTATACGTTGAAATAAAATAAACCGCACTTTATCTATATATAACACTATGATACGTTGAAATAAAATAAACCGCAACATCTATATATAACAATATGATACGTTGAAATAAAATAAACCGCAACATCTATATATAACACTATTATACGTTGAAATAAAATAAACCGCACTTTATCTATATATAACACTATTATACGTTGAAATAAAATAAACCGCCCTTTATCTATATATAACACTATGATACGTTGAAATAAAATAAACCGCAACATCTATATATAACACTAACTATAACATCTGTGAATGACTATGTAGAGGGATTTCTTTAACATCGACTTGACGCTAAAGTGCAAAGTTGCCTACATCGAGGACTTAAGAAACCGCTTTGGGGGATTAGGTGATCGCGCGGATACCCTTGAGGTTATCTTTAGAGGGACACCGTTCGGGCCATGGATGGATGTGTCTTACTCTGCTGGCGACCCTACGCTAGTACACATGTTTCTACAGTTGGAGGTCGAGGACGCCAACGCTGAGCCGGAGGAGATGCATTTTGATTTCTTCGGCAATCGATTGCATTTTGGGCGTCGTGAGTTCTGTCTAATTACAGGACTACATTTTGGAGAGGCTCCCCCTTCCTCCCTTAGCAGACTGCTCCTTCGTTCCTTGGGTTTGGGGCATTTCAGCATCTCGTTTGAAGCTGAAGGCAGCCCGGGACATGATGAAAGAGGGCCTTAGTGCCCTAAGCGACGCCGATGCTGTCCGTTTATGCTTGGTGGTGATCGTGGATATGGGCTTCATGGGCCGTGAGTATAGCCAGTATGCTTCCTCGACGGTCCTTAGGGCCGTCGAGGACCTTGAGCTGTTTAACAGCTACCCGTGGGGTAGCCATATCTGGACACATTGCTACTTAATCTTGCACCGAGCCATAGCCAGACACGACTCCGATCGACATGCAAAGATGAACCTTTGTGGTTTTACATACGCCTTCAAGGTTAGATACGTAGTATAACAATTGTTAATAATACATACAAACTGTTTGGCTTTTCTTTTTACGTACTTGCTCTTCTTGTCTAATTACAGATATGGATCTTGGAGATGTTTCCCGCATCAATCCGATATTTCGTCAAGCGCGACGACCGAGTACTTAGGGGAACCCGTTGGGACAAGCGTGTTACCCTAAGTAGGTCGCTTTGGGTTCAGTTCTTCAATGAATCTAGACATGTAAGTTCTTTTACTATGTTTACAATTTGCTTACGTTAGTGCCGCTTATTAATTTTTTTTATGTTTTATCATATATTTAGCAACCACTCTTGCCTTTCGCTCGCCTTGAGCCTACTGCCGCCGAGATGGACACGAATTGGTATAGAGACAGCGTGGCCTTTATTGACGCAGAGGCGGCAAGGGCTCGACGTCCCTCTCCTTCCACATCTGACGAAGATGAGGAAGGCGACGACAGGCCCCCTTCCGGTGGATATCAGCAGCCCCCTTCCGGTGGATATCCGCCGCCCCCTACCTCCTCCTATCTGCCGCCCCCTCCCTATCTGCCGCCCCCTTCCTCCTCCTACCAGCCGCCCCCTTACTATCCATATCAGGCGGCCCCTTCCTACGAGCCACAGCGTGGCTGTCATGAGTACCTGTGGGACTACGTCCACGGGCCGCTAGAGTCACGTGTACAGTTTCTGGAGGGAGTCTACAGACAGTTTAGCGCTGTCCATGTTAGTGTTTAACTTAACTTGTTGGCCACGTTTATTTAGTTTGTATATTAATATTACGTTCTAAATTTGTTTTAGCTGTCGAGTACGACACCGATCCCCGCTCCGTTCGGACAGGGGGCACAGGCGACGTTTGCCACCACATCCTATCCGTCATTCCCTGAAAATGTAAGTGACACTGAGTAACCATTATAGTTATATGTTTGTTCCTAAGTTTGTAACTCTTATAATGATCAATGTCACGCAGGCCGAGATGTCAGGGGCCGAAACGACGTTCGCCACCACATCCTATTCTACTATCCCGGAGAGTGTAAGTGACACTGAGTAACCATTATAGTTATATGTTTGTTCCTAAGTTTGTAACTCTTTTAATGATCAATGTCACGCAGGCCGGGATGTCGGGGCATACACCTCGCAGATGCCGCCGTTCGCCACCACAGCAATCACGGACATCTTTGGCGGTTCGGTCGGAGACTATTACAGCCCGGAAATGCATACTGTAAGTTATTTTGGTAGTTTTGGTTTAATTGTGAACATTTCCTAAATTGTACTTAAAACATCTAATAACTTAATTTTCAGACGGGGTCTCCTATTATCCAGGATCACTTCTCGGAGCCGGAATATGACCCGATGGAGGTTGTAGATCCACCACCACAGGTGACCCCGCTCCCTCAAAAGCGGTCGCATAAAATTTCACAATGGTTTCGTCACCCGTTTGGCCAACAAGGATCTACGACACCACCGGCCGCTAAAAAGCAAGCAAAGAAAGCGGGGGGAAAGAAGGGAGGAAAGAAAAATGGAAAGGTGTCTTCACCGGAGCCTCAACCGGCATCGGAAATATTGAGGATGTCTCGGACTGGTCGCCTCCCCCCCTTGATCTTCATCCCTCACTTGAACTTGGAAATCACCCCCTCGTTTTTCAATGTATTGCTGGCCGTTGACCCTTTGGAGTCTGACTTACTGGATGTGGTTACTATGAAGTTTAATTATAGTCATATAATCAAATATATTTATTTTACATGTCTAACCATCTATTTTTTATGTATATCACATCGATTGTTGGGTCTCGCTGTTGCAAAGACATCGTGGAACAGACACGAGGTGGACCATGATGTTCAGTATGTTCTTTCATTACTTGTTGATTGAGCATCTAGGTCCCGCCTCCGTGGTTAGATCATGCAATGGCTTGGAAGGGACCTCTTGGGCTCTCCTCGATGTGGTATGTAAATCGTTTTACTCTTATTTTATTTAACTTGTTTTGTTGCTAACTAAGTTGTCTAATATTGTAATATTTCAGGTGTACATCCCTATATGCCTTAATCCCCAACATTGGCTGCTTGGAGTGTTTGAACTTGACGCTATGACCATGACCATATATGATAGCGACAGTGTCAGTCTCTTCAGACAACAATTGGAAGAGCAGATGACAAAGTTTAAAGCTGTGCTATTTGACTTCTTTTGCCGGGTCAAGGATGATAGACGTCGCGATATGACATGTGTCTTTCGCTATAAGTTCGCCAAGAATGTACCCCAGCAGGCCGGGATAAATACGGATTGCGGTGTCTGGGTATGCCGTAATGCCCAAATGTTGATAAATAACAATGAGGTATGGGTACACCCTGACGAGGCCGAGGATGTTGCCAAAGATTTTCGCATACATATGGCGGAGTCTATTTATGAGCATTGTCAAATAGGGCCACGTTAGGTTGTTTATGTAACATTAAATAATTGTAATTTTTAGTATTAACTTATTTTGTTAAAGTATTGTGATTGACTTACTGTTTACTTCATTTGGTTTTTGCTAATTTCATCCATTTACTCAACTTTGAGTATCGATATCTCTTTCACACATACTCCATTTTGGACGCATTATATATCATTTCGAAGCTCTCATATAGGAGAACATAAACCCACTAAAAGTTAGTTATATATAACACATATATATAAATTTAAATGCGTCCAAAGTTTAGTAAAACCCATATTTCCAACACCTAGTAAGTAGGTTTATGAAACTTGCGATAATCCTAATACAGAGATTATTGGATGAACAAGCATTTATTTCTTGATTATTGGTGTATTGGTTCTTGTTGTCTGGAAGTGATTCATATGATGCAAAAATTGGTATCATGTAATATAGAACAGTATCTATATTATAGAAACTTGCATTTGACAGTACCATATAAATCTGATCTAAATTCTCATTAATTAGCTATGTTTGACTACTTAAAGACCTTTATTCAAGAGCAGACGAATATTGCAGTTACTTTTTCAGTCGAATCTTACAGGCTCTTTTCAAACGAATCTTGCAGTGAACTATTCAGACGAATCACAACTTCCTATCTATCTTTTATACAAACACTCTCCCTTTTCTTAACACGATGGATGGAGGTTCAAGATCAAGGGGGAACAGGTCGGCGAATGTGGCTGGAACTTCACGTTCGGGAGCCTACCAACCACTGAACGACGGAGCTCTCCGGAGTACCTGGAAGGTACCGGAAACAGACGAGGAGTAGACAAACTGTGGGCGAACTGCAGCCGATTTTCCATTCACGCCTGAGGAGGAAGCAGACTGGGAGATGGCATCCGACAATTACTACTTCGATAATGGCATGAGAACCCCACCAATGTATGATTTTATGCCGACGGGTCTTCGACAAAGTCAACGAATTACTCCCGCAGTGCAAAAAGCCATTGATGAGGCGAACGCCGATATCAAAAAGGTAAAGGGTATGTGGAACCATAACAGGGGGATTCAGCAGGGGAAAATGGAGTATCTAGCGGAGAAGAAACGAGAACTGGCCATGACTAGGGCTCACGTTCGGCAGCTGCAACGAGAGATTAAGGAAGCTGAAGAGGAACTAGAAGAACTCGAATCGGACTACATAGGACTGGAGGACGTGATCAAGGAAAAGGTTAACTTGATCACAGGACTCCAGGACGCCTTCCAGTAATAGATTTCTTTGTTTACATGCACTGTATCCGTTTCGTTTGGGAAGATGATTTGCAATAATTTTTATATGATGTTGTTAATTAATTTCCTTGTTACATAACTTAAGTGAATTTCTATATTAAAAACATTAAAATGGAAAGGAAACAATACATTAAAAACCACATAAAATGATAACCTAAAAACTATAGGGACCATTAATGTTTTTTTAAATTTGCAACAAACTTCATGGACCAAACTGTAAATTCGAAAAGTAGCAGGTTAGCCTGCGATCGCGGGGGCCCAACGTGGGCAGGCAGGGACCAAAACTGCCAACACGGGCATTCTTGAGGGGGAAAAGCTGGACCGCGGGCATTCTTGAGGGACCAACGCGGGCAAAGTGGGCAAAGTTTGGTAACACGTGGCCTGGGGCCCGCGATCGCGGGCTCCATTGCGGATTTTTGGGGCATTTTTGTAAGATGGGAGAGATTTGTGGCATTTTGGTAACTGATGGTCAAACTTAGGGTATTTTAATTAATTTCCCAAATTAAAATTAGGAAAGTAAAAGGTATAAAGTAAAGTAAGTAAATAAGTATAGGGGTTGAAAGTGTGAATATCAATTGAGATTCACAATTTTGTGTGTGCCGCGGGGTTGTCTCCCGCGAATGGCGGGATGAAAAGTTTCAAAAACTACCATATTCCGCGATTGCGGGACATATCGCGAGATTTTTGGGTATTTTTGCAAAAGTTGAAAAAAATGAGTATTTTGGTAAGTCAAAGTCAAACTTTGGGTATTTTAATTAAATTCCCTATGATGTATTATGTATACATTGTTTCTACGTATATGTGTGTATATATATATGTATATATTTGGGATCATGTGAGATCAAGCTATTTTCGTGAGACCCATGAGACCACATTTTTACACTTGAAATTTCATAGCAAAATACTGTAAAAGTAACCTTTATAGTGTTTTTGCTGTGAAGGTTCAGATTTTTTGTAACTTTACAATGTTTTACCATGAATTTTAAATGTAAAATGTGATATCACGGGTCTCACAAAACGGTCTCACATAAAACCAATCCTGTATGTATATGTATATATTTAAGATTAAGCTTATGAAAAATTAAAATTCATTTGCGCTCATATATTATGGAATTCGGAGATCAATTTATTAAATTGACACTTAATTGCTTTTTTTGAACCATTAATATTTTTATTTATGCAACTCTTTTTCAACATTTGATAAAAAGAATTTGACTCAATTTCTATTATTCACACATACGTGCACACAGACATGCACACTCATGTTTGTGTGGACACTTACACATAAATGTATATGTATAAAAATATCCACTCACTCTATAACAACTATTTTAGAAAGAGATTTAAAGGGTTAACAAATACCCTAATATTGCATATCAAGATCTTCCGTATATAGAGATTCAAAGACTCTAAAATGATTAGTGATCTTGGGCATATAAATACTTGAAACAAGAGGATCGTGGTATTCAAAAATCCTAGCTTTGTCCTACATGTGTTAAGATTCACATATAAATATTAATTATAATTTGTACCTCAATCAATTTACAAGAGAGAATCTAAATCAGTTTAAGATTCATGTGTGAATCTTGTATATATAGGGTTGGGTTCACATGAGAACAACATGTTTTCGTGAGACCAAGTTGTTACACTTGAAACTTCACATTAAACACTGTGAAGGTAAAAAAAGATACGAACCGTCAAAGCAAAAACTTGGTCTCACCGGTCTCACGAAAACATGTTGTTCTCACATGATCCCAAGTCTATGTATATATATATATATATATATATATATCATTAATTTTATATTAAAAATAATAAAACTCTCATTGTTTTTGTATAAATTATTTAAATAAAATATTGATCTACTAGTTGTTCGGCTTGGTTTCACTCCCTTCCACTAGACCACTACTATTCCTCCCCTCTAAAAACTCATTTGATCTGTATTTCCTAATGACTAGTATTAGGTAAGGGGTGTTCACGGTTTTGTTCGGCTCGGTTAGTAGGAAAAATGTGAACCGAGCTGTATGAGGCGGATATCTAGTTTCCTGAACCGAAACCGAACCACGGGTTGAACCGAACTGAACCGCAGTTAGTCGGTTACCCAGGGTTTGGTTCACGATTACTCGAATTTATCGAAAAATATTATTTGCAATATAAAAATAGTATTAAAATAGAAAATTTAAACCAATTACATAACAAATATCTAAAAAGTAATCCAAGAACAAGAAATTAAAATCAATTTAATTGTTTAAAAATATCTACTATTCGGTTTATGACTACTTAAAAGTTAAATTGTTAATATTAAATATTATATTATTAATTATATTATATATATATCGGTTCAGATCGGTTACCCGTGGATACCTATAACTTAAAACCGAACTCGATCCGTGAATACCCGGATTTTCAGTTTTCGGTTTTCTCGGTTTTCGGGTTTTTCGGTTTCGGTTTTTTCAGTTTCAGGTCAAGCGGTTCGACACAGTTTTTCGGTTTTCTTGTTTTTTTGAACACCCCAAGTCTTAGGAGATTAGGATCCCCCTTTCTTAGGGATCTCATTTGAACCTTTATATATATATATATATATATATATATATATATATATATATATATGTATATATATATATATATATATGTATATATATATATATATATGGGAAAGTTCAAATGAAAACTCAATTTTCATTGTGCACGTGGGGACGAATCTCGGCCACTCCATCTCTTTTGATCCAACAACTCATATTAAATATAATTTTTAATTATAATTATTAATTAAGGTGATTAGGGGTAAAAATGAAAGATAATATAAACTCACGTCTACCATATTTGACTTTTTTATTTTTTTTTAATTAAAACCTTTTACCCCCTTAAAATTTAAAATAAATTATCTTAAGAATTACTAATATTTTAATCAAACAAATTACATCAAAATAACAAGAATTTCGTGCTCTTCGGTATGACATCCATCTCGATATAGTTTTTTGGTTGTTTTAACTGTTTTCTACGTGAAATACTATATATGTGTTATATTCATTATGAATATTTCCGTTCAAGTGTGTACAACACATCGACACCGTAAGTCTGTAACTTGATATCACTTTCTTCAACACTTTTCTTCAACGTCGTAAGACATTGTGTTCTTCATCACCGTAAGCCAACACCAATCGAGACGAATCGAGAACCTATCGAGTTTCGGGTGTGGACCGGGGAATAAAAAAAACGTGCCACGTCTCCACACCTTCACGTGTCATTCATGTATTATTCATTATGAATAATGTATCATTCAGGATGAGTAATACAATATTCAGGGTGAATATTACACGATTCATGAATTCGTGTATTATGCATACTGAATGTTGTATAATTCATCTTGAATACTATATTATTCATTATAAATAGTGAATGAACGTTTACCTTTGTTATTCATACCGAATGTAGACACATGAGTATGTGCATAATGTGCATACATATTCATAATGAATAAAACCAAGTCTTAGTTGTGAATCAGGGAACAAAAAAGAGTGCGTCATGTGTCCACACCTTCACGAGTCATTCATATATTATTCACCATGAATAATGTATCATTCAGGTTGAATAATACAACATTCAAGGTGAACAATACACGATTCCTGATGAATAATACATGAATCGTGAATTCATGTATTATATTATTCATCCTGAATGTTGTATTATTCATCCTGAATATTGTATCATTCAACATGAATAGTGAATGAACGTTCACCTTTGTTATTCATACTAAATGTGGATACCCGGGGACGTACATACATATTCATAATGAATACAACACATATATAGCATTTCACGTAAAACGATTAAAACAAAAAAAACTATATCAAGATGGATGCCATATCGAAGAGCACGAAATTCTCGTTTTTTGTTGTAATTTGTTTTATTAAAATACAAGTAATTTTTAAGATAATTTATTTTAAACTTTAAGAAGGTAAAAGTATTTTAACTAAAAAAGAAAATAAAAAGTCAAATAAGGTAGGCGCTATTCAAATTTCCAGGTGTGCCCCTAATTACTTCTCAATTAAACTTATTATGTTTTAACCATTGATTAGTTTTCTAAATTTTGATCAATGGTTAAAATTGGTTCTCACGTGCACAAGGAAAAATGAGTTTTCATTTGAACACACCCCTATATATATATATATATATATATATATATATATATATATATATATATATAGGCTTCGTAAAATGCAAACCATGTATTTGATGCACCCCTTACAAACCAGATTATGCATATATGCATCTCAGATTATGCATATAGAGGCTCCGTAAAATACCTTCATATGGGATAGTGCATATATGCATCTTAGATTATGCACACATTGTTCACATATGCACATTGGTTTGTATAGGGTACAACAAATACATGGGTTCCGGTAAGAATGCAAACTATTGTGAGAGGAGTAAGAAGGGATATCCACCTTTGGATGCACCGAGATGCATCAGATCAATCCCCGTATCAAGCGCGATTAATGGTGGGTTTGAGATTAAAAGTGATCAAGGGTCCAAGTCCCTTCTTACATTCTCACATTAACTCTTTTTCTCACACGACCATTCATCTATATATATATATATACATACATACATGGGAGGGCTTCTTTTGAGAACTCACAAAATTGTAAAACTTTGAGAACTAGTGTATCATATGTTATTTTATGTTATTTTTTCCATCTAAGTCTATGATTTAGGATATTGATTAACATATATTTGTTTCACATGTATTTTGTTCACAATTTGAAACTTTTTGGCGTGTTTATGAAACAAAAAATAAACGTAAAACAATATTAAATTGTGAACTAAATACATATGAAACAAACACTCTGTGAAACAAATGTATGTTAATCAATACATTAAATACTAGGCTTAGATGAAAAAATATCATGTGAACCAATCCCTTAAGGTAAAAGTTTTCACGATTATCACAATTTATTACATTCCCATTTAATTAGGCCTATATAAATACATATATAGTGTTAGGTTTAAATGAGAAACACAAAATTGTTGACAAAGTAAGAATCAATCTCAACCTCTAGTTTATAATTTTGATTTCCAATACTTTTCTAACTAATTAAGATAACTATGAAAATAAATAAAATATCCTATTTTATCTCATATTTTTTTCTATGACATTTTCTGATATTGATAATAATCGATTTTTGATCCAGTATTCCACCATGAAATTATTGGTGATTTTACAATTTATAGATTGAATTAAATCTCATTTTCCTAAATGCACACATGAACACGAATATCGATGTTCTTAATTAGTCGTTTGAAATGTAAAAAAAAATAAAAGATCCCACAAACCATTATCAGACATTGATAATTTGGTGTATATTGGTTCATATATGAACATGCGAGTCCGAACATAGATTCACATATAAAATTTAATCTGTATGTAAACTAATTTACAACTTATAAACGAGATTTTGGATCAATTTAAGATTCATATTTGAATTTTATAAAAATATATATCATCATTGATCTTAGTTGTAACTTTAGTTTTTTAGTATAATTTATTTGAACAATATATTGATTATAATTTAGATAATTTAATTTAAAAGAAAATGGGTATTCTAAATTTTATTTAAAACAAAAGTGAGTTATTATTTTATTTTTAAAAAAAATGAGTGGCTTGGATTATTGATTTAATTATACAAAAGTTCCAATTTCTCCTTTTAGGTTCTTTAAATTAGTCATAATTTTTTTTACATTTATATATTTTGCACATAAGATCTTCACCATCGAAAAATCTCATTTAGGTTGAGATCTCTTGTCACCATCTCAACATTTTATGGCTTCTCATTTAAACCTTAGCATATATCTATTACTATCTTAATATTGGTTTTAACCAATTATCTTAATTACAATTTTTAAAGCATAATATACAACAACTTAAAGCACCAATTTAAAAAATCTCTTAAGTACAATTTATAAGGCATAGTGTACAACAACTTATACCACACAAGGGTTTAAAACCGGTCACTACCTAGAAGATACACGCACACCTTGGCTTTTTCCCCTCGAACCCTTCTCCCTTTTAATTTCACGTCTCACATATATAGGCCAAAAATCAAATAAAAACCACCTAAATCACTACTAAACAATTTTCTATTACCAACGGCCGTTTCCGGAGGATCTTTCGTCCGAAATAATACTGATGAATTTCCGGCGGATTGAAGAAAAGTCAACACCCGCATAAATACGTTGGAACTCCGCCACAATCTGTCACTGAATTTTTTAACTATATATAAGGGCAGGTTTAAACGAGAAGACAATCAATTTGCGAGAAGACGAGAAGGAATGTGAGCCACATACTCCATTAATTAAAAAATAACATAGAAAATAGAAGTTATTATGAAATTAGGATCATTATCATTTTATATTGGATAAATCCTTAAATATCTCATATATCTTTTAAATTTATTTATTTTTAATTTTAATAAATTCATATTTTTTTATCAACTTGTATATATATATTTTTTTCCTAGATCTACTTTTGATTAAATCATAATTTTCATCAAATATCACATGTGATTTCCACCATCAATTTATAATCTTTTTCCCCATTTTATCTCTAATTTTTGGATTTGCGATTTTAATCACATGTGATTAACTTCGTTTAATATATTATGTGATTAACTTCGTTTAATATATTATCTATTATGTATCACATATGATCCAATATGTGAGTTTTTGTATATATCACATATGATAATATACGTCCGAATATAAAAGACGTATAATCACATATGATGATATTTAATTACATCACAAAAAGATATATTAATATAAATATACATAATCACATATGATTAACTAAAATATTTACAATAACCACATCTGATAATATACATAATCACCCGTGAAAATATGATATGTACAAAAATTCGAATATAGTGGATCATATGTGACACGTAATAAATAATTTGTTAAATGAAGTTAATCACATGTAATTCAAGATCCAAAAAATTGTGAAAAGAAATAATGAATTGATTATGGATATCATATGTGGTATTTGATTTGAGTTGTGATTTTTTATTAAAAGTGTATCCAGATTTTTTATTACATAAAACTTAATTAAAAAAATTATGAATTAATTAAAAATATAAATAAATCTAAAAGATATAATGAAAATTTAAGAGTTTATCCAATTTAAAATAGTAATTATTCAAATCTCTAAATTTATTTTTAATTTTTAATTTATGGTATTTTTTAATTAATGAATTATGTGGCTCATATTCCTTGTCGCTTTCTCGCATATCAGTTTGTTTCTCGCATGATCCTCCCTCCCTCTCTCTCTCTCTATATATATATATATATATATATCTTCATGAATATTTGTGACGGAATTCCTATCCACCACAATCGACGTGAGTTGCATATCAACGAGGAACGAAATAAAATCCTTAAACCGAAATACACACTGAACAAAGAGCAAGTAAGAAAGGTGTGTGATTGGTTGAAAAAGTTTAAATTTCCAAACGGCTATGCTTCTAACATAGGATCATTAGTAAACCTTGAGGATCGTAGTTTCTATGGCTTCAAGAGTCATGATTGTCACGTGTGCATGCAAAGACAGCTCCCTAATTCCGTTAACTCATCAAGACCGTCCATCTTGCCCAAACATTTTTATATTATCTATTGTTTTCATTTTCATCCAAAAAGGTATTTTGTTCGGATTACACAATTGACATATTAAACCATATCAACATTATAATTATCTAATCTAACGGTTTCCTAAAAATTCATTTACAACAATATCACGTCTTTTAATCTTAATAGTTTATTGAATTCTTATGAACGAGTTACAATTGTTGGACTATTGGCTATTGTACAAAAGCGAAAATACATAGATCATGAAGATTTTAACAACGAGTATTCGATGAATCTTATTATAATGTGGTTGAAGAAGTTAAATTTAAGCAAAAGATGGAAAGAGAGACGAAGTTCATCAGTGTTACCAAATAGGTCTATCAACCGCATTGTTCAATTACAATGAGGTTGAAGATTCCAAATTAATCAATCTACTGAAGAAACAGAATGTAACCGTGTGATCAAACACGATTTTGAAGAAAACAGAGCCTTAATTGAAGATTCTAGATGAAACAATGCCCTCATCAAACTATTTCGCCGATAAAACAACTTCATTTCACCGGTAAAATATTCATTTCACCCAAATGGGAAAGAAAACATCAAACTTTCTTCACAGATGAAACAAGGCGAGTTTGACAGTCTAGTGACTTGTTACATCATCATCTTCTTCATCAATTCACAAAAATGTATCCTTTCTGTTGGTGAAATACTGTACATCAATACGTATACACAAAGATGTGTCATTTCTGTTTTATGGTATGTGCCTTCATTCCCATCTGCAATCTCCATGGTTGATTCTTCGAACAAAAGTTTTTCACTGAATCAATGAAAGTAAACGAATTTTAATAGGTTTCAAGTTTTTTTTGGTGATTTACTCTTCCTTATCTGGATAGGATTAAATTGGTGTTTTAACCTTAATTTTAATGAAAACTAATCAACTATGACATCTAACTTCATTTAAATACAAATGATGTCATCGCCTTCTCTTACCTTTTGATGAAACTGATGAACGATTTTGATGGTTCTTATTCGATTTTCCCATCTCTATGTGTAGTCAGGTTCAAACGAGAAGGTAGTCAATTTGTATGCACATGTGCATACCATCCAAATGAACGGTTATCAGGGTGTTCCCAGTTTTTCATTTTTTGAGGTTTTCCGTGAACCTCTCTCTCTCTCTCTCTATCTCTCTCTCTCTCTCTCTCTCTCTCTATATATATATATATATATATATATATATAGGTGGACGTTCAAACGAGAACACTTCTATTTTGCCAAAATGCAAGAACACTCTTATCACATGTGATAATACACGTGAGGGGGCCAAGTGGTGTGCGGGTGACTTGGCTCGCAAGCTAGGTTGCACGAATGTCGTCCACATCGCCGATTTAGTATCACATGTTTATTATATGTGATGAATTATAGTATCACATGTGATTGCTATAGTAAAAGGCATTCTCATGTTCTCGTAAAATGAAGGTGTTCTCGTTTGAACCCTTCTATATATATGTGTATATATGATGAGGTTAATTTATTAACTTCATTTATGTCACTTTTATGATATTTTTAGTATTAAATTATGTAAATAAATTGAGTCTTTTAACCATTTTTCTATGATTTGTTTAGATTTTATGATTTTTA
Source organism: Saussurea involucrata (assembly GCA_033807775.1). NCBI lineage: Eukaryota > Viridiplantae > Streptophyta > Magnoliopsida > Asterales > Asteraceae > Saussurea > Saussurea involucrata. The sequence goes on along the minus strand of CM066317.1, from coordinate 46,712,088 downwards.
ATAGAAGGGGGGGGGGGGGGGGGGGTGTTGATGTGAATTTATGCCTTTATTATAAAAAAAAAGTAATTACTCATTTTCCTTATCATTTTCTTAAAGGAAGTTTGGAAGCAACTTATGGGTAAATAAGAGGACCAATGTTTTTGTGGATATTTTGGATAAACGAAGCCGGAGAAGATTTATGAAGAATTTTTGCACACAAGTGGGCCGAGATTTTTGGAGTCAACCTCGATTGCGAATTGGACCGAGCATTGGGCCGATTTATTAAACACTTGAAGCTAATTGTGGTTGGGTCATGGGCCATGGGCCGTTTGTTTTTGGAATAGGCCTTGGGCCAGGTTTTGATTTAACAAAAAAGAAATTATATTAATTGTTAAATTATGGTAATTAGGAAGACCTTTAGGGGCATTTTGGTCATTTTAACACCTCTATTTTAGTATAAATAAATGGGTTGGGATGATGGTTTAATCCTCTCTTTTGGGGGACACCAAACATTAACCTTATTTTTCCTTTCTCATTCCCCCACATTTGTGGTGAAATGGTGAAGTAAAGATTGATTGTTTTTTATGGTATTCTCATTTTTAGTTACATTCGGTTTGTAAGTTGTTGCAAGAAATTAATCTTAAGATCAATCATTTGAAGTAATCTCGAAGTTTCTCTCGTTTCATCTTGTCTACGTTTCACGTTTTCCACATTTTCAAGTTTTTACTAATCATTTTATAAATTTTGCGTTTTCATTCCGTAATATTTCACTTTGTGTGACCAAAGTTCCTTGTGATTATTGCGTGATCACGATTACGTATTTTCTAAAATTCTCACTTAATTTGTACATATATAATTCGGTTTTACTTTTTGGGAAACGTTGAATTGTGGTTTTACGTTGGATTTGTATAAATCCAATTGTGGTTCGGCATTAGTACCCAAAAAGCCGAATCATGGTGTTTCTAAGGAAAACAAGTAAAATTAAGACCGGGACCAGTGAAAGGGGGAAAGGTGTATCGTTGTAGCATGATTGTCCAAGTTATTTAAATCAAGATTATATTTTATGGTAGATTACATTTTAGCCAATTGACAACGGGTTATGTACATGTATGAAAACTTTTTAAGTTACATAAAAATATCACTCTTGAGATAACAAAGGAATGTTATCTCATATTTTTACCCATTCATTTGTTTTATTCCAATGGATCTTTATACCATTTTGCTTCTTTTTATAATTGGATTCTTTAGTGATAATCAACCATGTTAGGTCTCATGTTAGTTGAATTAAAGTGTAGGGACTAGTTTTGCCATATCTTGTAAATATCCCTTTTGGGGTATGAATAGATGGCTTAGCTTTCAGATTAGGGTTAATGACCTCATCATAGTTTCTAATTACCTTGTCTACGGCTACTGATTATTCAAGATTTATGTTCATCAATACAAGTGAGATTTATGACGTTTATACTGATTTGTGTTGATTCATTGATTTGCACTTGTTGATCTGAGATCCACAATTGGTATCAGAGCAGAAAGACGATCGATTCAAAGGTAAATTTTCTCAATTTTGGTCATTCAAACTTTGTCGACTGTTTCTTGTTCAAAGGCTATTCTTTTGTTTTGATTCAAGTGTTAAAACTTGAAATTAATACTTAAGAAGGTCTTTTATTGCGTTTCTAGAGTAATATCAAAGTTTCTTCGTGTTTAATCAAGTCTGTGTTGGTCAATTTTTGAGATTTCTATTTTCTGGGTTGCTACACTCTGTTTTCTTGAAAAATCTCAATTTTTGCTTAAAAGTGCTTCATTAATCGATTTAGTTAGTTGTTTGTGAGCTATTTAGTTGTTGGTAGAATTGTGTAAGTGTTTGCAGAAGTTCCCCAAAGGTTTCAAGCCAAAAAGCTGCGATTTTGGTCTCCAGATACGTTTTTTCTTCGACCAGACTTTGAATACGGGACTCAATTTTCTTGAGTTCCGGTTCCATTCCTGTACCGGATCCATATTATACCAGATCTAAATCCGGTTCCAGCAATACCAGACTTCCAATTCGGTTCTGGTTATTACCGGACTCACATCCGGTTCCGGAGAAGACCGGATGTTACCCGGTTCCGGATCTTACCTGGATTCAAACCCGGTTTCAGACTTACTTCATTTCCGCAACATACCGGTTCCTGTTATAAACCCGGATCCAGTCCCGATTTAGTTCCGACTTTCATTCAATTCCGGATCCGCTTGATACCGGTTTCGGATCCTCATAATATGGATTTCACAATCCGGATCTCTGTACCGGATCTCAAATCCGGATCTCCTATTCCGGAACTCTGTCTGCTCACTCAAGTAAGTTTCTCTTTACACCTGTTTGAATCTGTTTTCCTTCTTTCCGTGGTTATATTCTTACTTATTCTTAGGATTGCGTTAGCTTATTGCTCCCTTAGGATTTCGCGTCAGTTTTTGCCTTAGATTGTTCGTTAGATCACTCAGTTTACCTTTGAATCACCCTATTCGTCTTACGATCACACACTAGTGCCCGAAAATGAACACTCAAGACGCGTTAGCCATTGGATCCGAACTCAAACCTCCGATCCTGTACCGAGGGGAGTACAATGTCTGGAAAGACCGCTTTATATGTTTCATCGAGACCAAGCCTCTCTATGAAGAGATTCTCCGATCGCTGACCCACGGACCTATTGCTCCACCAATGATGGACGTTCCAGCGCAAGAAGGCGGAACTCCAGCTCATGGGGTGGTCAAACCTTATGACAAGCTGACTGTTGAAGAATAAAGGAAAGTCAATGGAGATAAACTGGCGAAGACTTATCTCGTATACAGTCTTCCAAACAACATCTACTGTAGCATCGACAGTCATAAAGACACGACTAAAGGAATGTGGGACCAGCTGGCAAAGATCATGCAAGGCAGTCGTGAGGGAAATCAGCTGAAGATAACCAACTGCCTCACTCGATACGAAGCATTCAAAGACAAACGAGGGGAATCACTCACCGAGACCTACGAACGTTTCTGCACGCTCCTCAACGATCTTCACAAAAACAACATCTTTAAGACGAGCCTCGAGTGTAACATCAAGTTCTTAAAAAACCTTCAATCTGAATGGAAGGGATTTGTCCTCCATGTTCGTCACAACCGTTTCTTAGAGAATGTTCCGCTGCACGAGCTCTACGAGATGTTGCTACAAGACGAAGATGATGTTTGTAAACTGATGGGAGATCAGAAGTCTGGAGAAAAGACAAAAGAAGGACAAGCAAGTCCAACATAAGTCCAACGTAGTTCGTATAGAGAGGAAGCACATAGTGAGTCTGAACGTGAGGATGAAGAACCTGAAAGTGATTCCGACCAAGAGCTTGAAGGCATCAAGAAAGTTGTTGCCTTACTATCCCGGGAGTATGCTAGGAAGAAGTTTTTCAAGAAACCATCCCACAACAACCAGCGTTACTCCACCAATACAAAGCGTCGGGATTACAGAGATAAGTATGAAGGGAAGCGCAAGTCTGATGAAGGAAGCAAGAAGAACGATGAAGGAAAGAAATCTGAAGGAAAGTCTGACGACCGACCTGATGATGAACCGGTGAAGTGTTACAATTGCGGAAAGCGAGGTCACTTCGCCAAAGACTGCCAGAAACCTGTAGTACGAAATGTTGAGTACTACAAGCACAAAATGTTGTTGTCAAGACAGAAAGAAGCAGGTACAGCGCTGCTGGTGGAAGATGATCACTGGCTTGTACTGACTGAAGATGAAGACGATGACGAGGAAGCTCACATGTGCTACACCGGCATCAACCCGGAAGAATGCGAATCTGAAGATGACTCTTCCGGACAGAACAAGGAAAAAGCGGAATGCCAGGTATGTGGTTCTTCTAATGCTAATCATATTGATCAGATGCAAGTTATGGTGCGTACCTTAGATTCTTTGAAACTAAAGGTTAAAACCAAAGACACCCAAATATCTAAGCTAGAAGCAGACGCTAAAGTTAAATACAACACCATAGATAAGGTAGCTATTGAAAAGGCTGAAGATAAGTGTGTGATAGATAACTATCAATCCGAATGCTCAGACATTTCAAAACGAGTGGAATCCCTTGAGACCCAACTATCTGAATTTACTGCAAAGTTAGAAAAGTCTCAAGAGGAGTATTTTAAGAGTGTTGTTATTCAAGAGAACGTTCAAAAAGAAAATGAGTTATTGACCACTACGCTTAAGGATCTTGAATCAAGACTTTATAAACTTGGTGAATCGGAACAAACCATCCACTTGAATAAACCAAAGGAATTCATGTATTACAACTCACAATGGGGACTCGGATATGATAATCCGTGTTACCTCAAGAAAATCTTATCAAAGGTTCCCACCCTTTATGAATTCAATTTCATGGGCCTAGATAAGCAATATCCTGAGTATAAGATCAAGTGGACTAAGTCGTCCCAGGAGGATGAGGAAAAGGAAGATCTTAAACGAAAAACAGGAATTCCTCTACCAAAAGTAAGGGAAAAGCTTGAAAATGTTGATAACAAATCGGAAGATGAGCCGCCTAGGAAACTCTAAATTCTTCTTATTTAAAAAGCAAAACCCCTTACCTCTCAAATGATTACTTTGACATCTGTTCTCTTGCTAAAACTGTGGAAACTCCGGTTCCAGTTACAACAACACCAGATGTAGAATCTAACGATAAATCATAGTTCAAACTCTATGTTCCACCTCTGATTTTGGAAAACATCATTTTTAAACTCGAAGAATCAATTGCGAGGGATAAGGTTATTTTTTAAACCGAAAGAACTGTACTTTTATCCACTATAGTTAAGCTCAAACAGAACAAAACCGAGTCATTATTCGAATCAGAAAGAGCGAGTTATAGAACCGAGATTGCGAAGTTGATTTCTCAACTGTCCGCCTTGGCGGCAAAAGCTTTAACAAAAAGAATGGCTAAGGAAAGTCCAGTGGATACTCCAATGAAGCCTGTCACTCCTTAAACCATCTCGGTTAACTCGTCACCTATTTGTTCGGATAGTTCCTCATGTAAAGCCTTTCTTGGAGTGTCTAGTGACACAAATGATAAGAATTTGAGCTACAAAAGATAAAGGTAAGGCAATTCAACCCGATTCTGATCAACGAAATCTTTTTCCAGTCTTTGATAATCCCTTTGCGGATGACTCCTCGTCCGACTCTGATGGTGAAACCCTACTTGACTCTGCACGACGGTTTTCTGAGTTCATGAATTCTTCTGCTTGTCATGATGATGGTGTTTCAAAGATTGATTTTGCTCCAAAGTTTGCTAGTCACACTCAATTTTTAGAACAAATGCCAACACCGGTTAATTTTGAAAAAGGAGAGAGCTCCAACTCTAAAACCGTTTATGCGACCATTTCTAAATCTAAATCTAAACGTGGATCCACAAAACGAGCTAAAACCGGTAAGAGGTCTAAAAGACAACCATATTACTCCAGCTCCTCTGACAATAACTCTAAGGTCATTTAAGATAAAATGGGTAGGGGGAGAGCTGTTCGGAAAGAGTGGGTAGAGAAGAAGCCTAAGTTACGCCAAGAGAAGACCAAGTCATTTAATTCGTTTTCGCATATTAGGAAAACCAATAACAATCATGGTTTTGTTTTAAATTACTCTATTGAACATGGTTTTGAATTTCCATTTAAACTTGATTCTGTTCAACAATTGATTGAGATTTCGCGTGATTGTGTTTATTGTTCCTTCTGTGGAATGAATGATTTTGTCGTGTCTAAACATGCATCTGATTGGTTTGGTACTTATCGTGTGTTTAATTCCGGTTCTATTCGTAATTCTTCTCGAAAAAGACCCAGAACTAAACGGGCCCCAAGCAAAGGTGTTGCACCTAACTCACAAGGACCCATTTACAGATGGGTACCAAAACAACCCTAATTTTTGTTTTGCAGCCCGATCATGTGTGGTTTCTAGATTTCGGTTGCTCCAAACACATGAATGGTAAACGAGAGCTGCTCACCAACTTCAAGGAGAAGTATTGCGGTGACGTATGATTTGGGTATGACAATGTAGCCCCGATCATGGGCTATGGCGACCTTGTTCAGGACAAGCTCACCATCAAGCGAGTGTCCTATGTTGAAGGCTTAGGTCACAACCTCTTCAGCATCGGCCAGTTCTGAGACAAGAATCTTGAAGTCAACTTCAAGGCAAAGCGGTGTAGTATTCGTAACAACGACAGAACCAAGATCCTTGCTGGAACTCGTAGGACGAATCTATACACCATCAACCTTGCCTCCATGTAGACCGACAAAGCTGTTTGCCTCCTTTCAAAAGCTACTACTCAGCAGAACTGGGTGTGGCATCGACGGCTTTCATATCTGAACTTCAAGCACATCAACAAGCTGGTGCTCGGTGGACTCGTCAAGGGTATGCCTGAACTACGATTTGCGAAAGAATATCTCTACTCCGCATGCGAGATGGGTAAGATGAAGAAGGTGTCTCACAAACCGAAGGCAGTTCCTAGCACGTCCAGACCTTTGGAGCTGATTCATATGGATCTCTGCGGCCCTATGCGCGTCCAAAGCATAAGCCACATGAAGTATGTACTGGTGATGGTGGACGACTTCTCGCGTTACACCTGGGTCAAATTCCTCCGTTCAAAGGATGAGACTACTGGGGTAATAGTCAACCATCTGAAGGGTGTCCAGAACAACCTGCAGCTAACCGTTATATTGATTCGAACGGATAATGGCACCGAGTTTAAGAACCGAGTATTGGGTGACTATCTCACATTGGCTGGGATTTCCCACAATTTCTCAGCTGCAAGGACTCCTCAACAGAACGGCGTGGTGAAACGTCGTAACCGCACCTTGGTGGAAGCAGCCCGCACCATGCTGACTCAGTATAATCTTCCCATGTTTCTATGGGCCGAAGCCATCGCAACGGCGTTCTACACTCAGAATAGATACATCGTCAACAAGCGCTTCAACAAGAAGCCGTACGAGCTCATCAACAAACGCACCCCCAACATCAGCTACTTTCATGCGTTTGGGTGCAAGTGTTTCGTACTAAACGACAAAGATGATCTCGGCAAGCTCAAGCCAAAGGCAGACGAAGGAATCTTCATCGGCTATTCTACCTCTTCGAAAACATACCGAGTCTACAATAAGAGGACAAAGAGTGTTATTGAAACATCAATGTGACCTTCGACGAATTGGTCGATTTGGCTTCTGAACAAGCCAGTTCAGAACCCGTGCTTACTGGAGTGCTGGCTTCCGATCATTCTAGATCGGAACCCAAGAACACTATAGTAGATTCTTCGTCGTCCAATACGTCGAAGTCACATCATTTCTGAGTTAGATCTACCTTTTGAACATTTCTACAATGATTTCAATATTTTCCCTATATCTACTAATGTTTCTATGAACGCAGATGGAGCTGTAGTGGTGTCGTCACACATCTCCGGTCCTCCACCAACCCCCAACACTACATCGTCGGAGGACTCACCCTCATCACCCGTGATAGAGACGACTCCATCCTCAAGCACAAATAAGGTGACCGTGCCTACCTCCTAGTGGTTCAACACACTCCGGCTTCCCCCGGATCCAGCAACGGCACTGACACAACCGTCGAATCTTCGTCAACTGTTGTTCTTCCACAACCAGCGACCGCTGTCTGATTACATCCAACTCCATCCTTAGAAGTGGTTCAAGACCTACCCCTAGGCTCTTATATTGATGCCGATAATTCTCAAGCACTCATGGACCCGCTACCCTACACCTGAAAGTGGACTCGAGCGCACCCACCTGAGCAAATCATCGGAGATCCGTCTGCTCTCGTTCAGACTAGAGCAACGGCAGAAACCTAAGACGCCGCCCCTGCACTTCTGAGCAACACTAAAAAATGAGCGTCAACAGGAAATGAGTGCCTATTTTCCATCTTCCTCAGCAACGTGGAACCTGCAACCGTAAGAGACGCCTTGAACGACCCAGAATGAGTGATCGCCATGCATGAGGAGTTGAACGAGTTTGAAAGTCTCAAAGTATGGCGCCTGGTCCCTCGCCCCAAGCACAAGACTGTTATCGAAACGAAGTGGATCTTCTAGAACAAGAAGGACGAGAATGGGATCGTTGTTCGGAACAAGGCTCGCTTGGTAGCGAAATGGTATCGACAACAAGAGGGGATCGACTACGAAGAGACGTTCGTACCAGTTTCCTGAATCGAAGCTATTCGGATGTTCCTCGCGTACGCCGCTCATAAGAATTTCACCGTCTTTCAAATGGATGTGAAAACGGCGTTTCTAAATGGCAAACTCAAGGAGGAAGTCTACGTCTCCCAGCCGGACGGGTTCGTCAGTCAAGCTCACCCCAATCATGTGTATCTCCTCGACAAAGCCCTATACGGACTCAAGCAAGCACCGAGAGCCTGGTATGATGCATTATCTACTTTTCTCACTACTGCCGGCTTCTCGAAAGGTAAAATAGACACCACTCTTTTCATCAAAAGGGAAGGTGAGGACATCATTTTAATTCAAGTCTATGTCGATGACATTATCTTTGGCTCTACGAACCCACAATACTGTCACAACTTTTCAGTCCTCATGAAAGCCCATTTTAAAATGAGTAAGATGGGTCTGATGAATTTTTTCCTCGGTCTACAAGTTAAACAACTGTCGACCGGGATATTCATCAATCAATATAAGTACATCGCGGATATTCTTCGGAAATTCAAGATGGAACAGTGTACGCCCATGAAAACTCCAATGTCACCTGGTACGAAGTTACACGCCGATCCTGACGGAAAGAACGTGAACACTACTACCTATAGAGGAATTATAGGTTCGTTGATGTATTTAACGGCAAGTAGGACGGACATCATGTTCTCTACCTTTTTATGTGCTTGGTTTCAGTCCAAATGAAAGAGTCCCATCTTATAGCAGTCAGGCATATTTTTCGTTATTTAAAAGGTACTGTTGATCTTGGCCCTTGGTACCCTAAGGACACAGGTTTCGAACTCACAGCATTCTCAGATGCTGACCATGCGGGAAGTATGCTCGACCGGAAGAGCACCACGGGTCACGTCCAGTTCCTTGGTGATAAGTTGGTTAGCTGGGCCTCTAAGAAGCAAACGTGCGTCTCCACCTCCACGGCGGAAGCAGAGTACGTGGCCGCGACTTGTTGTTGTTCCCAAGTCATATGGATACGCACACAACTGAAGGATTACGGGTTTCACTACTCGCACATCCCCATCTACTGTGATTCCAAGAGTGCCATAGCAATCACGAGCAATCCGGTCCAACATACAAAAACAAAGCATATTGACGTGCGCTATCACTTCATCAAAGACCATGTGGAACGAGGTACGGTGGAACTCTACTTCGTAAGTACAGAAAATCAATTAGCAGACCTGTTTACCAAAGCTTTGGACGAAAAACGGTTCAATGAACTTGTATCCAAGTTGGGTATGCTTGATTTGAAAGTTTGAGTCAACATTATACTTGTCACACCTTTTCTTCACTACGGGATAATTGTCTCTTGAACAGTTACACTTGTCTCGCAGTGTAGTTTCGGTGTTTCAAGCACATCAGTGACTTGTACTCTGTATTTACTATATAGTGTTTCATTTTACGTTTCGATTTTCTGCATGTTTTTTTTAATTTATTTAGCTTAGTCTTTGTTTTCGATTATTTTCCCGAGTCACTAATCTACTGTTCTACAAGGATTATCACCAAAGACCAAGTCTCCAAGGTAAGTTCTCCATTATTATTTGTCAAAGTTGAGGGGGAGAGTTACATTTTTGAAAAGTTGAGGGGGAGAGTTGTAATTTTGAAAAGTTAAAGGGGTGAAATGTTATTTTGGAAAGTTGAGGGGGAGAAAGTACAAATTCTAAACCTGAGGGTCCAAGTTGTAAATCTTTAAAAGTCAGGGTTAATTTTAGAGTTTTCCAAACTTCAGGGGTAAATTCTGTCAATTCATAAAAGTTGAGTTAAGTTGGAACCGGGAGAGGTAAGGATCCGGTACCAGGTTCACTCCCGGTATCGACCGATATATAAACTGGATTTGGGCATATTGTTCTTCATAAGTTCAAAAAATTCGCGCCAAACTTCTCCTAAACCAACTTCTTCTCTCATCGGGTGTTTTTGTTCCGATCGGACTCATTCTTCGCTCAAATCACCAGTTATGTGTTCTAAACTGTGTTTAATCTAGAATTACAACTTGAAATCGATCAATCAGACATGGAATACGCCCAATTTGATCGATTTGTGCTCAACGGCGCCGATAGTGTTTCTAAACCATTCGACTTGCGATTTCGAACATCGATCGACGACTTGTGGGTGTTTTAAACTCAAATCGGTTGTTGTTAATCGATTTCGACAATCGATTTTGATTTGAGATGATCGATTTTTGGTTTAAGTTCGATCGATCCCCATATGGGTTTCCCGGAGTGTATACCGGAGTTGCGTGTCCCAGACTCATAAGATTTCCGGTTCTGCTTCTCCCTGTTCCGGAATAGCCCGGTTCCGAATCACAGTCCGGGTCCCGGTCCCAATATCGGTTCTGGATCACATTTCGGTCCCGGCCGCAATACCGGTTCCGAATTACATTCCGGGTCCCGGTCCCAAGTCCGGTTCCGGATTCCATCCCTGTTCCGGAACTTGTTCATTCCAGGAGTTCTGTTCACTTGCCTTATTTGTTGTTAAGTCCATTTGGTGGAATATTATTTGTGGTCTCATACTCACTCCGGGCTCGTTAAGACCCGGGTAGTGACCTGTTTCGGACTGTCATCGGCTCTCGGTTTTCTCAAATCCGAGAATACGAGCCCCGAAACATGCGCTTGGTTTATATTAGCCATGACAACTCAACACCACTAGTTCTTTAACATGTACGATCATGGCGCAACCAAACCAACCCCAAGGCGATGCCCCGCTCCTACCCGTTGGTCCAAGCTTACCGATCCAGCCGAACAATTTCCATTTCGAGACGACAAACATCATTTGCCAATGTCCTGTCATTGTGGAAATCTTGAAACGCCAACCGATCAACCGTGCACTGACGGCCACCGCCAATGTTCCAATTGTTTACGTGCATCAACTCTGGAGGTCCCTCACCTTAGTTGCACGCGACCAAGAATTCGACATCTAAGGCCGCATTGGTGACTCTCCGGTGCTACTTACTCGAGATATCTTCCGCTGGATACTTGATCTACCAGAAGCAACATCTGTTCCAGGCCGAGTGGACTTCGATGCTGCGGTCTCTGATGTTGTCTTATGCCAGGAATTACGCGCACTAGGCTATGCTCCCGAGCTTAACCACCCGTCGCGCTTCTCCAGAATTCATCTACAACCGATATGGTACACCCTGTTCACCATCCTGAATAGGTCTTTATCATCCATCATCAAAGACATTGATCAGACGACCGTTAACCTGCTCCGACTTTTTCACGGCATGGCCTACAACCGCCACATGCACTACGCTGCAATTTTATGGATCGAACTGCTCGAGAAGGTTCGGAAAAAGGAACGCAACAAACGCCTCACGTTCCTACCGTTTCCAAGGTTCCTGCAGCTCATCGTTGCCCATTTCATGGCTGCAGACCCTACGATTCCACGACGCGCTAATCACGAGGTACTCATCTCAACCCGTATGACTAGGATTCAGAATAAACAGCTGATACCTGACCTAGTCCCGATTCTGTTACCCAACGACTTGCTAGCTATCGCTGACCAATCGGCACTGAGTGTGATAGCTTATAGGCGTGAGCATAATTTAGTCGATCCGATGGTCCAGCCAGATCCGGCAGGACCTTCCCAAGGAGCACGGCCCGAGAGACGTAAGGGTCCCTGTACTAGAGGTGGCAGGGTTCGGAGAGTAGGGGCTCCCGAACAGGGCGTGATGAGAGAACATATTATGAGGGGACACAACATGGGCAGTGCTGAAAGGTCTATACGCGAAGCTAGCTCGTCCCATTGCCAACCCACTCCACCTCATTCACCTCAACACGAAGAACCCAAACTACATGAGGTGGAGGTGGTCGATATCATGCGTGAACAGGAACATGTACAAGAAGAAGAGGAAGCCTTGTCTTCCAGCTCTGAACTAGCCTCTGGCTCAGCATCGGGTTCCGAATCTGGTGCTGCATCAGGTTCGGCTTCCGGTTCTGACTCCGAGTCCTCGGGATCCGACGAAGAATCGACAGAATCGGATGATCAAGATGATAACGACGATCAGTTCCGCATGGCACCCATACCCAAAACCTTAGCCCAATCTGGAGAGACAAGGAGAGTGGAGGGAGTTGAAGTCGAAAAAGAAGTTACAAGTGAGCAAGTGCGTGAACGGAGAAGTAAGAAAAAGAATGAGAGCGTTCGAGAGATGGTGCAATCTACTCAGGTTGCTCCCAACCAGCAGGCAGCCACATCTACTACCCAGGCTCATTTGTTGGGACAGGGTATTGAACAAGACGTCGTGGGCATATCGATGCAATTGCACACCACAACCAGCCACTCAGTCTCCACTCAAAAGGAAATTGTTTCAACTTCTCTTGGGGACGTAGCACATATACCATCGGTCTCTCACTTGGAGAGTTCCGGTGTTGAAAAAAGAGAACACCATCCCCGGTTCTCTACTTCTTTGGGTGCACAATCGAGTCTAGAGGCGCTTGATGAATTATTTTCCTTGGCTAGGACACCAAATATTACATCGGCTACTGTCGAGATTCTTCGTGACTCGACCGAAACACCCCGAGTAAGTCTACCTTCTGGTGGCTTGCAAGGATAGGGTGGAAGACCTGCCACGGCTACCATCAAGCCAACCGTAAGCGCATGCGGTACTGCGGTGCAATCCACCGTAGTTACTACAATTGGCAAGCTAAGTTCTCCAGGTGTTAGTGTCTCGAAGTTCGTCTCCAAGGAAACTTTGGACGGCGCCTTAAAGGTTGTCCAAAGCGAGATTTTGAAGAAGCTATCTGAGGAGATAGATTTCATCAAGAGGCCCATCAAGAGAAAGGAAGTAGCTTCAACAGATCCCCCTACAAAACCACATATCACACTTCCTCACCCAACCCCGAACCTGCAGAACATGAGCATCGAGGCACTCAAAGCTGCACTCCTCGATAAGCTCCTGTCATAATCAAACACCGATGCATCCTCTAAAGCAGATCTAGTAAGTATTCTTCGCTCACAAGCCCAAACACAACCCCAGTCACTCCTACAGATGCCCAAACCCAAATAAACACCAAGCTTGACACCCTTACAACAACCCTAACCAATGTTAAGCGCACCCTCGAAACTTTATCCGAGAGGGTTGCCAGCCTCGAAACCACCTGCAAGGGTCAAGCCCAGGGCTCGAAACGAAGACATGATGATCAGGAGGATCCTGACCAACATGAGGGGGAGAAAAGACTAAGATTGACCGAGTTGTCACCCTCATCGACAGAACCTTTAACCGACACTCCAGCTGAAACTTAACCACACCAATAGCCAGACGACTCAGAGATGGTTCAGGACATGGAGTTATCTACACCGGTCAGAGAGTTAGTGCCAGAGTCAGCAGACCCAACGGTTGAAAAGCCCGAGGGAGAACTAGGAGATATCTTAATGCTGACGGTTCTGGAAAGGCCAGTCCTGGAATTTATTGATGAGGACTCCGATGGCAATCCGGAATTGGAAAGAGAATGGAGAGAGAAAGTAGTTTCAGCCATCCAATTTGAGACGGATGCTCTTTGGAACTTCTCTGATGAAGATGAGTTCATAAACGACGACGACTATGATCAGTTCCTTCTTCAAAACGAACAAGCATCAGTTTCTCAGCACGACTTACATGATACTGCAGGTACATCCGAACTTCCAACTCTAGACCTGGAAACGGCTCAACCCAACCTGTTCAACCAGCTCGTTGGGAGAGAGTCCGAATCTTGGTCCCATACTTAGAGGAATCGTAGAAGAAGATCTTTGCTCATTGGATTCGACCACTTGACCCGGTTATGTGCCATGAGGTCTCACATCTGAAAGATCCGGTTCGCTCTCAGTATTTGGAAGTTATGAAAAGAAGCAGGATGGTCCACGAAGTCTGAACAAGTCACAGGATAACCGAAATCATGGAGATCGTGCCAGACAGAGTTCTAAAGGTATGGTTCCTAGTTTTCATTGTTAAAAGGGATGCTGGAAAGGAATGTGTATTCTTAGAAGCCGACTTCAGATTCATGAATCTGAACGACTTTCCAGTACTACTGAAAGAGCTGAAGACCCGTACTATCCGACCATTGCCATACACCAAAGCCCTTGAAACCTTAAAAAGATTTATGAAGTGCACCATTACCCTCGCGTACATCAACGACTTTCAGATGGGAATTGAAAGCAATCAGAAGAAAGTGAATATTATGAAGCCCAATCTGAGTCTTCCCGATACCGAATACGTACAAGTACATACTCTCCTGCCCAAACCAGAAACAGGGATCGGGTATCTGAATGAAAAAAGGGAGAAACGGTTCATGAGGATCAGCGAGGTGCATAAATTCAGTGAGGGAACTTTGATGAAAGTTCAGAACATGTTGAAGAAGATCATTGAAGAAGAAGAAAGAGACTCGTCAGAGAACTACGCGAATATCAGAAAATATCAGGCCAAAGAGCTCCTCAAGGCGATTGAAGAAAGGATGGAATTCAGAAAATCTATCAGGCACTTCAAGATTTTATTTGCTATCTGGAAGCGTTATGTCCCTAACTGGCGTGAGATCGAACTTCAATTCAAAGGGGGAGATTGTTAGGTCTCATGTTAGTTGAATTAAAGTGTAGGGACTAGTTTTTCCATATCTTGTAAATATCCCTTTTGGGGTATAAATAGATGGCTTAGCTTTCAGATTAGGGTTAATGACCTAATCATACTTTCTAATTACCTTGTGTACGGCTACTGATTATTCAAGCTTTTTGTTCATCAATACAAGTGAGATTTATGACGTTTATACTGATTTGTGTTGATTCATTGATTTGCACTTGTTGATATGGGATCCACAAACCAACCAACCAATCAAAAGTTTTTTCGAAATCGTCGTCTGAACCCAGCTTTTAAGAAAAGGACTTTAAGAAAAACTCTTGCAAACCTTTCCAGGTGGATCGATATCCGGTACTTGTACCGTTATTACTTGTTCTGAAAAATGATAGTAGATCATAATGTATACTTGCGTTGAGATCTATCCGTAAACAAACCGAACGAACACGAACAAGGGCGTGTTCATGTTCGTTTGTTTAACTTAGCCGAACAAACGAACGAACACAAACAATAAACGAACAAAAACTTTGATGTTCGTGTTCGTTCGTTTAAAAAATGCCTATGTTCGTGTTCGTTCATTTATGTTCGTTAAGATATTAAACGAACACAATCAAACATTTATTAATGAACACAAGATGAACCCACTATCTAGGGGCGCTATAGTTAAAATTTTGCAATAGGTTAAAGCCAATAAGGCTCAAACCATCAGGTTCAAGCCGCAAGACTCGAACCAGAAGGAACCCAAACAGAAAAGTCAATAGCAACCCACAACCATAAGGCAAGGCTCAAGTCAATGGGCTTGAAGCACCATGGTCGGCTTAAGGGTTGATGTGCTAGAAAATGAAAGGGGTGAGGATCCTATTTATAATAGGGGATTGAGCAAAAGGTTGTTGTTTACCACCGATGTGGGATAGGTGAAAATCCCACTTTCATACTGTTGTTGTTTACCAAATACCACCGATTACTCTCTCTGTTATGTATGTATCCCACATCGATTTTTTAGCAAAAATAGGTGTATAGGTGTTGTATATAAGAGTTGGAATCAACACTAATTTCTTTCAAACTTTTTCCTTCAAAACTTAATACTCTTTGTTTTTATCATCATATAAAATTATAATTACAATTACTAAATATGATTACATATATATAACAGTTCAAATATTGAATTCTTAAATATTTAATTGTTAAACGAACATAAATAAACGAACGTTAACGAACATAAATAAACGAACGTTAACGAACATAAATGAACGAACGTTCACGAACATAAATGAACGAACGAGACCTTTGTTCATGTTCGTTCATTTATTAAATAAACGAACATAAACGAACTTCCTGCCGAACGATTCACGAACGGTTCGCTGAACGTTCGGTTCGTTTACAACCCTAATTCTAAGGTTGTGAAAATCTGACAACAATATATATAACATCCACCTTCGTGAACTTCATTCATCTAAGGGATGCCTATATTGCAATGAAAATAGTAGACCCACTTGACTCCAATGGTTAGGGTATCGCTTTCATACGCGCTGTTTGGGTAAAAAATCACCAGTCTCGACCACGACCAAGAAAGGTAAGACACATGTTATGAACTATACCTTGTATTAAGATAAGGCCCCGACAAAGACCCAAAAAACCTCCGTCGTCCCCCCTAAAAGGTAAGTCGAGAGTTCCTTACGACACTCGACCTCGACGTCGCCTAGCTCACATGACCGTCGCATAAAACCATGCGACCTCGACCGACAAACGCGCTATACGACTGTTATGTTTGTTCAGTGTTTAATGCAGGAGTCAACACCATTAATGGACAACGGCTATAACCGACGAAGTCAGTTATGAACATCTAAACCCGCATTAAAAGATGGCAACCGTTACTACAGCTATCAAAGTCCTTAATGATCCAATTAAAAGTGCCCAAAGACTATAAATTCCAAGCTCAATCCCCAGTTCAAAGGACATCGAATAATACAGAGAGGAACACAGATATAACGCAGAACATCAGACGCAAGCACTTGAACTCCGAAGAACACTTGAAGCACATAAATAGCTCACAGAAGAATCGCTCTCGATGCACAACATCAGCACTCGACACACATTTTAAACACACGACGCACACTGTTTTACATTAGAAAACACCTGTAACTTTACATTTCGAAGTCTTTCCTTCATTTGTATTGTAATCTCTGTACGATCGACACCTGAAACACCAAGGACATCGCCCCTGATTGGCGACCATAGTGCAGCGACGACATCCACTGTCGTCCGCAGGTTTTTTCCTCGTTGAGGTTTTTCCCGCGTCATCAAACTCTCTGTCTCATTTACATTTCCGTCTTAAATGCACGCTTTTGTCGAACGATTCCTCTTTAGTTGTTAAAGTCCACATCGATCTTAAGTTGTCCCTTTGGTGCGATTTTTGGCATTAACAGTTTAGCGCCATCCATGGGAACTCATCTAGAGAAAATCTTCTACGAACGTGCGTCTTACTAACGGTTTCTTAGAGTTTTCTTTGTTCTCTGTTTCAGGAAAATGGCAGCCCCTGGAAATCAGCAGCATGTCATTGCCCAGATGTACCAGGAGCTTGAAGTCGCTCGAAATCAAATCAACGCCATGGCAGAGCAAAGTCACAGAGCAGCTGAGGAGATCGCACGATTAAGGAATTCTTCTGGACCTCAGAATGGTCCTAGGCCATTCGTTCAGAATCCAGACCAAGGATCGTTCGGACAGAACGATCCTCGACCATTCGCGCATAATCCAGGTCCAGGATCAGGTCCGTTCGCCCAGAATCAGCATCTAGGTCCGTTCATGCAAAACCAGCAGCCGAGATCGTTCAATCCAAATCCCCAGTTCGGGACGGTTCCTCCTCAGTATATAAGGCCACCACCCATGCAGAATGGATCATAGCCATTTCCGAATGGATTGCAGCCATTTGTGTTGATCCAAACCCTCAGTGATTTGATAATGACCCTCTCCATTCTACTTAGTGAAAATTGTAAGTAAACAATATGTATCAGAGTTTCACTATCGCTGATAAGTACTAAGATCTTACAGTACCGCTGATAGGAACTCTCGCTCTTTTAAATTAAACATTCAGCGAACACTGTTCATCATTAATGCTCTGAGTCTGTTCAGTCATTATGATGATCGCTGATAAGTTAGTTGTTTACTTATGAATCCTGAAGACAAGTTTCACGTCAACAAAGGTTCTACGCTGAAGTCGAAGATCAAGATCAAGAACCAGCGACAAGTCTCCTAATGAACTGATGCGGATCAGCGAAAACTCAGATTTGTCCACTCAACGTGAAGTATCAAGTACAAGACTTCAGCTATCGCTGAACTTTATCATTCGCTGAATAGAAAATGATAATCACTGAATCAACGAAAGTTGATCATGAAGTCCTCCGTACAAAGTACCTTTGTCTTAACCCCCCTTGCACGACTCCGTACGAAATGTCAGAAAAGAACCTCCGACTGTCTGAAATCGTACAACCACTCTGATACTACACTGTTCATCCATGCGGCTACTAAGGTTGTCAACCAAGGTCAATGACATACAACCAACCAGCTGATGACACGTGTAAAGTGTATACTGACTTGCATTAAATGCATGCAGTATATAAAGAGATGAACCCACTTCTTTTGAAGTAACTTGCTAACTCTGGACAAGTTCAATCTCTTATCTCAAGATAGGTTATTATTAGTAATTTCCTTATCTATCTTAGTGCAAGAATCCTTAGTGTTCCAACTTGTTTAGATTTAGGTTTATCCTTAATCTTGTTTCCGCAACAAGCTGTAAATTGTTAATGATTTATCAATAAACAATTTAGAAAAGTAAAATCTGTGTGTTTGTATTCAACCCCCCCTTCTACAAACTTGTATAGGCCTTCGGGACCAACAAGTGGTATCAGAGCAGATTTGTTTAATCTCATAAACAAGATCTAATCTAAGATATTTCTCTTCCTTGCTATTATCTGAAAATGGCCACCAACACAAACACAAATTATATAGACAATGGTTCTCTTGCTAAACCCCCTAGATTTTCCAAAGATAACTTCAACTTATGGAAAAATAGGATGACACTCTTCTTAGAAGGTGTAGACCCTACTATGCCTTACTATCTCGAAAATGGTCCATTCATCCCTGTAAGAATTGATGCTGCTGTTCCAGCCGCTGAGAATAGACCTGCTATTCCAGAAAGGCTGGTACCTAAGGAAATCTTTCAATGGACTGACGAAGATAAGAAGAAAGTGGCTATAGATACAAAAGCCAGATCCATACTATCCATGGCTCTTCCTGACGAAGTCTACCACTCCGTCATGAATCTGAAAACATCAAAGGCCATGTGGGACACAATTTGTGTTCAGTATGAAGGAACGTCTGAAGTCCAGGATTCAAGAAAGATCAACCTAGTAAGACAATACGAAAGCTTCATTTCTGGTAAGAATGAATCTCTCTCTGAAGTTCACCAACGTTTTAATTGTTTAATTATAGATCTGAAAACTGTTGGTAAGGAATATTCTAACTTTGAAGTGCTGACAAAGTTTCTAGAATGTTTACCTGAAAGCTGGGACAATTATGCTATGTGTCTCAAGCTATCAAAGGATCTAAAATCAATGACCCTTTCAACCTTATATGGCACGTTGCTGAATCATGAGCAATCGAGCCATCTTAAGAAGAATCTTGTAAAAGATTCCAAAAGCACCCCTGTTGCTTTAATCTCAGAGGAACCTTCTACTCAGCGACCCTCGATCACTATCACTGAGTTTGAAAGTAACTCTGAAAGCTGATTATTCAGATAATGATGAATCTTTGGCTCTCCTAACTAAGAAGTTCAGGAGATTTGCCAAAAAGAAAATGTTTAGAAAGAACAAACCTCTTTCCATAACTGACAAGCCTAGATCATCAGCTTTTGTTGATAAGGCTACTGCTACTTGTTTTAACTACGAAAAGACAGGACATTTCGCTAACGAGTGCAGGTCTAAGAAAGTTTCTAGACCCTCAGCTTTTACAAAGAAACCCTTTGTTCCAAGGAATAAAGATGACAAATATTCAAAGCTGAAAGAAAAATATGCAAAGCTGAAAAGCTTTAAGAAGAAGAATAAAGGCCTGATGGCTGACTATGATTGGGCTGCTTCTGATGAAGAAGCATCATCATCTGACTCTGAAGATGATGAAGCAAATCTATGTCTTATGGCCAAGATTTAAGAAGAGGAAGAAAGTTCAGACATTCCCTCCACTTCAACATCTGCTATTCAGGTATCACCTTCTTTCTTTACCAATATTGCAAATATTGATGAAGCTGATAGTCTCCGTAAGATCGATCTCTTGACTAGAAGTTTATACGAAGCCATGAACGGCAAAACTGTGGTTGAAAACTAAAATCTTGATCTCGCTGAAAAGCTTAAAAACTGCCACCTTCAAATAGAAAAGCTTTCTAAAATTGAAGAAGATTTTAAAGATCAAGTATATTTAAATCAGCTAGTCAAAATCAAACGAGCAGAAGCTATCGCTGCATTAAAGGCTGAAAAAGCTACTGTTGAAGGATGGTGTAACTCTTCAACAAAGATCACTGAGATAATAAAGTCTCAGATTCCCCTGAGTGATAAACGTGGTTTGGGTTACAAATATGATACTCCAAAACCAACCACTGAGCGTTCAATGCTTAAATTTGGAACGTTCGTATCCTCAGTCGCTGATACTTCATCTTCTCAGTGCTCCTCGTCCGTTACACCAATCCCTGAGGAAACTCCTACCTCCTCAAAAGGCAAGGAGAAAATGGTTTATTCAAAACCTACCTCTGTCTTTAAAGACAAAGGTAAAGGAATTTTTATTTACCAGAATCCTCAGAAGGGTACCTTAGTACCAAAGCTGAATGCTTCTAAAGCTTCAGTGGCTCATCCCTCTGGATCAAGGAAGCAGATATATGGATCTATTCAGCGATCTACTCCTAGACTCAGATTGGATGTCCTTGGTAAGAAATCTGAAGAACTGAATGTTCATCCCATTTCTAAAGCCAATAGTTTACTTGGTGCTGGCACTTCTAATTTGAAATTAAAAGCTCAGCATTCAAATGGTCCTAGAACTAGTTTTAGTTATAGGAAATGTTATCACTGTGGACTTACCGATCATATTGCTAGTAAGTGCCCCACAGCCACCGAAGCGGAAAAGATAGCTAAGGTGAAGATTGCCCCCAAGGCAAAGAAGACCAACCCTGGTGCAAATCAGGTCAAGGTGAATCCTACCACTGAAGTTAAGAAATTAACCAAAGTGAAGAAAGACAAAGCTGAATCTTCAAATGCTGCGAAGACTGCTGAATCTTCCATTCCAACTACTTCCACTGACAAATGTGTATACATGGTAAAGTGGGTACCCAAGAAAAACTAATCTTCCTTTGTATTGCAGGTTAAGAAGGGTATCTGGTATCTCGATAGCGGATGCTCTAGACACATGACTGGGAAGAAAAGCCTGCTCGCTGAATACAAGGAAGAGAAGGGTCCCTCTGTGACTTTCGGTGGAAATGGAAAAGGACATACCCGAGGGTATGGTGTACTTTCAAAAGGTACAACCTCCTTCAGAAGAGTCGCATATGTTGAAGGGCTGAAGCATAATCTTCTAAGCATCAGTCAGCTTTGCGACATGGATAACAAAGTAATCTTTACTAAGGAATCCTGCTTTGTCACTGACAAAAAGGAGAAGATAGCTCTCAGCGGTTATCATTTGGAAAATGTTTATGTAATAAACATGGACTCAACAACCACTGAGAACTCCTGTTTCTTATCAAAGGCCTCATCTGATGTCAACTGGCTATGGCATAAGAGGCTATCTAATCTAAATTTCAAGACACTGAACACTCTTTCTTCAAAAGAGTTAGTCACTGGTCTACCTCAGCATTCATACGCCAAAGAGTCGTTATGTTCAGCGTGTGAAAAAGGGAAGCAGACCAAAGCAAGCTTTAAGTCAAAGCAAGTTTCTTCAGTGTCATCTCCTCTACAACTACTCCATATGGATTTGTTTGGCCCTGTTAACAAACAATCCATCGCTGGAAAGAAATATACGCTGGTCATAGTTGATGAATTCTCTCGCTTCACTTGGGTAATGTTTCTCCGTTCTAAGAGTGACACCCCTGAAGAACTCATCAATTTTGTTCGAAAGATGGAAACCCTGAACAATCTGACCGTTCGCTCAATAAGGAGTGATCATGGGACTGAATTCAAAAACAGTTCTCTTGATTCCTTCCTTGAGAGTAAGGGTATTTCTCACAACCTTTCTTCAGTGAGTCACCACAACAAAATGGAGTCGCTGAAAGAAGAAATAGAACAATTATTGAAGCTGCACGTTCAATGCTCAGCGATTCTCACCTGCCTACTCAGTTTTGGGCAGAAGTTGCCAACACAGCTTGTTTTACGCAAAACAGGTCGCTGATAGTCAAAAGATTCAAAAAGACAGCCTATGAACTTTTTCATGGGAGAAAGCCTTCAATCAGCTTTCTTCACATCTTTGGATGTCAGTGTTTTATACTGAACAACATAGATGCACTTGGAAAGTTTGATCCTAAGGCTGATGATGGAATCTTTCTTGGATACTCCTCAGTTTCCAAAGCCTTCAGAGTCTTCAATCGTAGAAGAAAAACCGTAGAAGAAACTATTCACGTCACGTTTGACGAATCCCGTTCAGCGAACTCTAAACCGTCCGCTGATACTGAAGAACTGAATCAATGGATGTTTTCTCATCTTGGTGATTCAGAAGTTATTCCCACTACTCATGCTCATCCAGTAGAAGATGATAGTCCTCCTATCATTCCAAATATGCAGAACAGTGAAGCTGAAACTTCTTGGGTCTCAGCTGTTCCTATAAACACTATACCTAACGCTGAACCAAATGTCTCAGACATTCCATCTACTTCTCAGCAATCAGTGAATATAATGACAACTACATCCATTCCTCTCTTGGCTGATACTCCCGACGTCGCTGAAGCTTCATCTTCAGCTCCTCCAGTTCAAGTTGAGTCAGCGTCTCACGCTCCGGCTCAGCGATGGACTATAAATCACCCAATTGATCAAATTCTTGGTGATCCAAACGCTGGGATTCAGACTCGACGAAGTGCAGGTAATATTTGTTTATTTGTAAATTTTATTTCACTAACTGAACCAAAGAAAGTAGATGATGCCCTCAAAGATCCAAACTGGGTCAGCGCCATGCAAGAAGAGCTGACTGAATTCGAAAGAAACAAAGTTTGGAAACTTGTTCAGAGACCAACTGATAAAACTGTGATAGGCACTAAATGGGTCTATCGAAATAAGTTGGACGAACATGGTACTATAACCCGCAACAAAGCTCGACTTGTTGCTTAGGGATACAGACAAGAGGAAGGTATAGATTATGACGAAACATTTGCTCCAGTAGCAAGACTTGAATCTATTCGTCTATTCTTAGCATATGCTGTACATAAAAACTTCAAAGTACATCAGATGGATGTTAAGTCAGCGTTTCTAAATGGAAAGCTGAATGAAGAAGTGTATGTGGAACAACCTCCAGGATTCTCAGATTCTAAGCGTCCAGGTTATGTTTATAAACTGGATAAGGTACTTTATGGCTTGAAGCAAGCTCCTCGTGCATGGTATGACACTCTTTCTACTTATCTCCATATTGAAAAATTTGAGCGAGGTAAGATTGACAAAACTATTTTTTTTAGAGAAGTGAAAGGTCATATCATTCTAGTTCAAATATATGTTGATGACATTATATTTGGTTCTACTAACCCTGAGCTTTGTACTCGTTTCGCTGATAGAATGAAAGATGAGTATAAAATGAGCATGATGGGTGAACTAACATATTTCCTTGGTCTTCAGATTAAGCAAACTGAAAAAGGAACTTTTATTAATCAGGGAAAGTATGTTAAAGATATGCTGAAGAAATTCGACTTAACTGAAAGTTCAGCTATGAAAACCCCTATGGCACCACCGCTGACACTTGATAAGGACACTAAGGGTGTTCCTGTCAATGTCACGCTGTACCGTGGGATGATCGGCTCTCTATTGTATCTTACAGCTAGCCGACCCGATATTATGTTTGCAACATGCTTGTGTGCACGATATCAAGCTGAACCTAAGATATCTCATATGAAAGCTGTAAAGCGAATTTTTCGATATCTTAAGGGTACAGCGAATCTAGGTCTTTGGTATCCCAAAGATTCAGGATTCGATCTAACCTCCTATTCATATAGTGATTTTGCATGTTGCAAAATGGATAGGAAAAGCACCACAAGAGGATGTCAGCTCCTGGGTGGAAAGCTGGTAAGTTGGACAAGTAAAAAGCAAAATTCAGTGTCCACTTCCACAGCTGAAGCTGAATATGTAGCTGCTGGAAGCTGTTGTTCTCAAGTCTTATGGATGAGAAATCAGCTACTAGACTATGATCTTCAGCTCTCCAAAATTCCAATCTACTGCGACAGCACAAGTGCCATCGCTATAGCAAACAATCCAGTACTACATTCAAAGACCAAACATATAGAAATCAGATATCATTTTATCAGAGATCATGTGATGAATGGTGATATAGAACTTCATTTTATCCCAACTGATTATCAGTTAGATGACTTATTTACCAAACCTCTTGATGAGACAAGATTCAACTTTCTCATCAGCGAGCTTGGAATGCTGAACTTTGAAGGATAAAATCTTCAGCGGTTCACATTGATCAGCGATAGGATAAAATCAACTTGTATAACCCATTCTATCATCTTCTCTCTGAATAAACTTGATTCACTGATATCAAGGTATGTTTCCTCTCCCTAACAATCGCATGAAAATGCATGATTTCAAAACAAAATGCATCGCTGAATATCTCTTCCTTAACAGCGATATTTTGAAATTTCTTAAAACCATCGCTGAATATCTTCATTCAGTGCTTCATGTTTTCAAAAGTATCTCTGAGTTTTTCAAAACCTCAGAGACAACCAAGAATATGAAAGGACAGTTGTGACGTCATTACAACGGATAAAACCCCGGCACGTTTTCTCTTCCTGACACACGTTTGCACGTCTAGTTCAAACTTCCAATCAAATGCAAACATGTGTCCGTGTCATGATGAAAATCTTTTCCCGCTCAAGATTTTCTCTTTCTAAAATCTCTATATAAACAAATTCTTTGTTTATATTTTTCTTTTACGCGATCTATTTTCCTCCGCAAGAAAGAATTCACTGTTGCATTTGTGATTTCAAAAACTTCAAGAACTGTTCATCATCTTCTTCATCAAACATCAAGGTTAATATGTTCTTATTATTTACCGAATGCAAATAACTTGTTTCTGATCTACTCTTTGTTTTAACAAGATCAAACAAAAGAACTTCTTAAAATGAAATCATTTTCTTTCATGATTTTATGAACACAACCATTTCATGGTTGTTCTTCAAGTTTAAATGCAAAAATCTTAAACTTGTTCTTCATTCGTTTCCAGAATCTAATTCTTCATAGAAAACTGGATAACAAGAATAAATGGGTTTTACATTTCATTTCTTAAAATCAAGAAAAACCCTAATCTTCATTAAGACATTTGTGTCTGAATGAAATGGATAAAATTTGAACCATCTTAATGGAAATTCTTTCCACATTAAGATAATTCTTATTTGTTAACATCTTTGGTTGAACTGATAATACAGAGAAATGGCTTCATCTGACATTCCTGCTACCGCTGAGAACATCTCCGCTGATTCTGAGGAATTGGACATCCTCAAGGCTCCTCAAGTCAAGTTTACCCTTGATAAACTGGATTGGACTAAGGTGAACAACTTCTATGCGCTTTTCGAGTTTCCTCCTCGAAAGCAAGTCACACATCTAGATGATGCTGTGAATTTTCTAAAGAATTGTTGCATCTCCAAAGCCCTGACCATAACACCTCTTGCACATCAGCTTTTGCTCTCACAATTCTGGTACTCACACTCTCAACTACCTTCAGCCAAAGACCCCTCCAAAACAATCGATTGCATCCTCTGCGACATCGAATATGGCACGATGAAGATCACCCCTGCCATTATTCGCAAAGCTCTCAGCCTTCCAATAGCTACCAAGGAAAAACCTTTCGTTCCCCTTCCTGACCCCAAGAAAAATTCAGACAGGGAAGCCATCATTGCATTTTTCGATGCAATGGGCTATGTATGGGAAATCGGCAGAGACATGAAGCCCGAGAAGAAGCTGACGATTATCAAGAAATCGAAAATGCCCAGCGAGATGAATTTCATCTTCGCTCATCTTATCAGCTGTATGACTGCAAAGAGCGGCTCCTCTGACCAAGCCGCTAAACCTCAGCAAGCAATGGGTTATGCACTGCTGAAAGGTTTCAACATAGACTGGGCATCGATTATCTATGATGACCTAGTTCTAAGGGTGGACACCGTCGCTGACAGACCTCCATGGGTTCCCTACCCCCGATTCATCAGCGCCATCTTCCAATATGGCCTGAAGGAGAGCTACCCAACTGAAGGTGACCTGAAACTCTCTCAGGTCGGCCCAAAGATACTCGACTTCAAACCGATGGTGAATGAGGTACGTCTCTCTACACTCTTGTCTTTTCTCAACCCTTCTTCTTCTCATTCTGTGGCTCCTTCAGCGACAATACCCATCGATGATACCCTGGCCACAAAATCCTCTCCTTCTAAGAAAAGGAAACACTCATCTACCCCACTTGGTTCTAAAAGGATCAAGAAAACAAAGGAGCAACCCCAGCAATCTCTTGCTGAAGACTCCTCAGCTCTTTCTGCAGAGCTGAAGGAACGTTCAGTGGTACGCTCTGCCACACCTGAACAAGCCATCCCTTTTATCCCAACTTCAGCGTCTCTAAACGCTGAGGTTACAAACTTGGAACCTACCCAACCTCCTTCAGTCTCTCAAAAGACTGATGAAGTGATTGTCAGCGAATCCAACGCTGAACTCATAACCCAAACCCCATTCTTATCCTTCGCTCCTCCCTGCACTCATTTGGTCTCTACTCCAGATCTAACTGGAGCTGCCATCATTTCCTCGAAACCTAAAGCTGATTCTCCAGGAATGATGAAGACAGGACCTGCAGAACAATCCATGGGAACTTTTGAAGATGACATGGAACTTTACTCAGGAACCCGTGATTTCGATGAATTCACCAATCCTCCTGCAGGTAAACAACAACCCATAAACACTGTGACTAAACCCCAAACTTCTGAGCTTTCCTCTTTTCACAAGTTTTTATATGTCACAGGTCCTAATTTGGGAGATATCAACGCCTCTTTGAAGTCCGTGGAGATAAAGCTGACATGTCTCACCACTACTTTCTCCAATAACTCTACAGCTGTAACAAACGCTGGAGAGAATCTGAACAAGCTGACAACGGTGGTGGACAAGAAGTCTTCCACAGATGACATGAAGCAGGTTGATAAAACTCTCAGCGACTTCGCCAAGGTGCTCGCTGACATCTACACAGACTACACCTCTATCAAAAACTCAGTTTCGTCCATGTCCAGCGAATTTACATCGCTGAAGACATCGGTTGGACATCTAGAGGGGGATATGTCTACTATGAAGACTGACTTAGGCTCTGTTAAGACCGATGTTGGTTCGATGAAAATGATGATCGAGCAGCTGCTACACAAAGCGAATACTCCTGATCCTGCTCCTGCCCCCATCCCTGCATCTGACAACTTCACAGCGGAAGATCGCACTAAGCTGAAGAAAATCAATCCTGCTATTTCTGGCCTTGAAGACAGATTAGGAAAGATTGAAGTTTGTGTAGGTCTCTCTGGCCAAGAAGACAGAGAACCTACCAACGCTGCTGAATCTACCCATTCCTCCCCCAGTCATCATGAAAAAGAGGGGGAGAAGAGCGCTGAAGACCTCGCCAAGAGCGCTGAAGACCTTTCCCATGATGAATCTATCAGGGGAGAGAAGAAAAATACTGAAGAAACCACCGCTGGACCTCAAGGAGATGAAAACCCTGAGGAAACCGAGAAGCTCGCCTCTGTATCTGAGGGGGAGCAACTCGAAGAAGAAGCTGAGAAACCTGAATCCGAAGCAGAAGATGATGAAGCCGTCGACATCCCTGATGATGAACCATCTTCTCCTCCAAAGCATGATGATGATGATGACGAAGATGACGATGACTTCTTTATCGTCAAACCTGCTCCGAAGATCAAAGCTCTTAAGGGAATCTCGATAAATGAACCTTCAGGGGAGCGGACAAAGACAAAGCCCTCAGCCTCTGGAGCTGAGAAAGGCAAAGGCAAAAGCGTCGCTGAAGATGACAATCTGATGATCTTGCTTTAAAAGCCGATTTGTCAGGTATACTAAACATCTCTCACTCCATCCCTCCTCTATCATACACTATCAGGTCTACTACCCAAGCCTATACACTTGAACCAATTCTCTCTATCTGATTCTACCCAAGTTCTTACTCGTAAGATCGCTATGTTTCAGCTAGTCCTCTCCCCTGTTTGAGGATATCGCTGAAGGCTCCACAACTACGACTTCACCAATAATACCAGCTGCTGCTGAAGAAATAATCCCAGTCTTAGATTTAATCTTTGAGACTGATGAACCAGAAGAACAGCTACTCTCGCACAGAGGCAGACCTTCCTTAGCTCCTCAAAAGCTAAGTGAAGAGGATCAGAAAAGAAGAGAGGAAATAATAAAGCGATTCGAGGATCAGCGAATCATTCTGAGGCGTGATCAACTTCCTTCAGTTCCTCCAAAGTTCAGAATTTCCAAAGCTGAATACCAGGAACACCTCAGAGCTGAATGCCTACTCGCTGAAAGAAAGGAAGCTGAAGAAAAAGACAGAGAATACGCCATCAAGCTTACTCAACGATTAATAAAAGACCCCAAGCTGAAAAGAGTTCCCATTGATGTTCAACGTCAGCTATGGGATGATGCTCAAGAGATCGTTAGAGAAAAGACTAAGGTCTCTGATACGACTTTGGAATGGGCTAAACAAATGCTGACCTATCGATCTAGACCATCCAAAATCGTCAAGGCAAACATCAGAGGAAGACTATACGCTGAAGTTCCTGTTGTTGAAGTGGACGTCTACAGAGATGACGAAACCAAGCAAACTTTCTATGCTGCTACCTTAGAAAAGTTTGGTCTCTCTGAATGGTTAGAAACAAAATTAGCCATTCAGGGATCGCGCTCAAAGTTCAAAAGCCATGTCGAGAAGATCTTGAACAGACAGATCGACCTGCTTTCATCTGCTGTGGATATTCCTCCTACTCTTCCTCAACCAAGAAAAGTCTCTGATAAGAAAAAGAAAGCCTCTGGTTCAGGTCCTCATATTCGGAATGAAACGGGCATTGGTTTCTCTCGTGTTGAAATTGTTGGCCCTGATGCCGATCTCTCAATGCTTGACACCTCCCTACCACCTGGAGAAACATTCATTCCTGGCACAGTTGTAAGTGATCCCTATGCTATATTCTTTTTAGACTACTATGGAAATCATCACTTTCAACATATCTCTGAGCTAGACATCGCTCCCATCAAACAACTCAGAGATCTCGTATACTGGTGTGAAGTCAGACGCAACATCAAAGCTAGACACCTGAAGCCCTTGATTTTTGAAGCAGCTTTGAAGAAAAAGAATCAAGGAGAAGATGTCCCTGACTGGATGATCCCCACATCAAAGACCCTTGATGAACTTCTCATCAAGGAAGAACCTTTATAAGCTGATATGATCGCCCTTTTCTCTATTGTATCAGTTATTCTTCTGTACTTGTAATTTATTTCGCTCGTACTTGTAATCTTTCCATTTCTCTTTGTAATATGATTCAAAGTT
Source organism: Saussurea involucrata (assembly GCA_033807775.1). Classification (NCBI taxonomy): domain Eukaryota; kingdom Viridiplantae; phylum Streptophyta; class Magnoliopsida; order Asterales; family Asteraceae; genus Saussurea; species Saussurea involucrata. The sequence goes on along the minus strand of CM066317.1, from coordinate 46,682,601 downwards.
TTAAAGAAAGATTTCAGCGAATGTACTTTACTCCATCAGTACTGAAAAGATCCCAGAAAACAGTAAAAGGGACAAATATTTTATGAGTTCTTTTTATCCTTATGTTTTCATTAAATAGCAATTTTCTTTGTTGCTATGTCATAATCAAATAGGGGGAGATTGTTGATCCCCTCAGTGATTTGATAATGACCCTCTCCATTCTACTTAGTGAAAATTGTAAGTAAACAATATGTATCAGAGTTTCACTATCGCTGATAAGTACTAAGATCTTACAGTACCGCTGATAGGAACTCTCGCTCTTTTAAATTAAACATTCAACGAACACTGTTCATCATTAATGCTCTGAGTCTGTTCAGTCATTATGATGATCGCTGATAAGTTAGTTGTTTACTTATGATCCCTGAAGACAAGTTTCACGTCAACAAAGGTTCTACGCTGAAGTCGAAGATCAAGCTCAAGAACCAGCGACAAGTCTCCTAATGAACTGATGCGGATCAGCGAAGACTCAGATTTGTCCACTGAACGTGAAGTATCAAGTACAAGACTTCAGCTATCGCTGAACTTTATCATTCGCTGAATAGAAAATGATAATCGCTGAATCAACGAAAGCTGATCATGAAGTCCTCCGTACAAAGTACTTTTGTCTTAACCCCCCTTGCACGACTCCGTACGAAATGTCAGAAAAGAACCTCTGACTGTCTGAAATTGTACAACCACTCTGATACTACACTGTTCATCCATGCGGCTACTAAGGTTGTCAACCAAGGTCAATGACATACAACCAACCAGCTGATGACACGTGTAAAGTGTATACTGACTTGCAGTAAATGCATGCAGTATATAAAGAGATGAACCCACTTCTTTTGAAGTAACGTGCTAACTCTAGACAAGTTCAATCTCTTATCTCAAGATAGGTTATTATTAGTAATTTCCTTATCTCTCTTAGTGCAAGAAACCTTAGTGTTCCAACTTGTTTAGATTTAGGTTTATCCTTAATCTTGTTTCCGCAACAAGCTGTAAATTATTAATGATTTATCAATAAACAATTTAGAAAAGTAAAATCTGTGTGTTTGTATTCAACCACCCCTTCTACAAACTTGTATAGGCCTTCGGGACCAACAATTTCCGAATGGGTCGCAGCCGTTTCAGAATGGGTCGCAGCCGTATTTTGTTCCTTTCAACGGAGACGCCAATGGCTCGTCACATGGCAATGGCACCAGTTCAGGAGTCAACCCGCAAGCAGGGGCAAATCTCGACCCTAATGACCCTGTCACCCAGCGATTGAAAATGCTAGAAGATCAGAACGAGCGTGTCCTATCTTTGCTCGCCAAGCTACCTGGGGCAGCCGTGCCCGTCGACGTCGAGCCCCGATCAGGATTTCAGGTGTCGCCCTTTATCGATGAGATCACGACCGTCGAGGTCCCGAAGAAGTACAACGTCCCCGCCTTCACGCCCAAGTATTCAGGAGTGACTGATCCGACAGAGCACGTCGCGCAATACAAGCAGCTCATGTGGACAATCTCGATCCCACACATGTATCAGGATGTCTGTATGTGCAAGAGCTTCAGTGCAACTCTCACCGGTCCTGTTCTCCAATGGTTGATCAATCTCTAACCCAAGTCCATCGGGTCGTTCGCTAAATTGGTCAACCAATTCTCTCAGCAATTCGCCAGCAGTCGCAAGATGGAGAAGCAGACTAGTGACCTGTATTATGTCGTGCAGAATACCAATGAGTCTATTCGAAGTTATTTCAATAGATTCAATGCGGAGATGATCAGTATTCGCAATTGCGACGTCAAGACTGCATTCGAAGCTTATAAGCGTGGTCTGGACGATAGTTCAGGTTTGTATACTGATCTAACAAAATATCCTCCGGAGAATTTCGAAGACGTCCGAGCTCGAACCCAAGCGTATATGAGGGTAGAAGACGACGCTGCCTTTCGTCGCAAGCATACCGACGACAAGAGGTCGTTAGGTGTAAGGAAGCCAGAGTTCAAGACGAAAGCTATTTCCAAAATAGAGCCCGCGCGTCATATCTCGAACGTCCGATTGAAGACAAAAGCAGAGGCTAAAACCACAACCAAATTTCCTCAGTACCCCAAGATATCCTCTTACGGATTCAAAGGGTCCACTAAGGATTTGGTCGAAGCTCTGAAGACCGCCCAAGCGACCATTCGATGGCCTAAGAAGTCCGATCAGGACGACGCAAAAAAAAAATCTAAGTGGTGCGACTTTCATGTCGACCATGGTCATGCGACGGATGATTGCATAGCTCTCAAAAAGGAGCTAGCGTATCATGTCCCGAAAGGAAATCTCAAAGATATCATCGATGACGTCGTTACTCCAACTAGCGACCATTGACCGTCAACCCCCGAGCATACAAAGGTTGTCAATTGCATCACCGGCGGTTCAGACGTCTGTGGTCTGACATATTCCGCAGCCAAGCGTCATGCCAGTCAAGCACCTGACAATCGGCCTATTCCGCGTTCATCAAGGCCCAAAGGAGATTTGGAGTTGGAAGCTATGAAGATCATATTCGACCAAGACGACCTCGGTGATTCGTATCAGAAGCACCACGACGGGTTGATTATTCAACTCACAATTGGTTATTGTTTAACCCGACGAGTCTTGATCGATAGGGACAGTTCAGCGAATGTCATTTTCTTAACACCATCAAGGCCATGGGAATCGATCGTTCGGAAATCACCCGACGTTCGACGTCCTTGGTTGGTTTCAATGGAGAAGCGACGGGCACATTTGGAGATATTATCTTGCTCGTCTATGCCGGAGGAATCAACAAGCAGACCAAGTTCAGCGTCATCGACTGTGCGTCAGCCTATAACATCATCTTAGGTCGACCATGGATCCATGAAATGAAAGCCGTTCCTCCGACATATCATCAGACCCTGAAATTACCTACACCGTGGGGAATCCAAGAGATCAAAAGTGAGCCAAAAGTCGCTCGTGATTGCTATAAGACCACTCTGAAGCCGTGAAAATAGACCTTCTATTGTGGCGACTGTTAATGCCAAAAATCGCACCAAAGGGACAACTTAAGGTCGATGTGGACTTAATCAACTAAAGAAAGGATCTTTCAACGAGACGTGCGACGAGGGAAAAAATAAACGAGACAAGGGATTTGATGACGCAGGAAAAACCTCAATCGAGGAAAAAACCTGCGGACGACAAGAGGTGTCGTCGCTGCACTATGGTCGCCAATCAGGGGCGATGTCCTTGGTACTTGTGTCGATCGTACGATGATTACAATACAAATGAAGGAAAAGCTTCGGAATGTAAAGTACAAGTGTTTAAATGTAAAAACAGGTGTTTGTCGTGTGTGAATACAAAGTGTGAACTTCTAGTCGAGGGCTGTTGTCGTGCGTCGAGAGCGATTCTTGAGCTTTCCTTCGCGTGTTCTTGAGTTCGCTGTAAGGTTCTGGCTTTCAGTACTTGATCTCCAGAGTTTGAATGTTCTTTGCTATGAGTTTGGATGATTTTCTCTGCTGTTTGGTAATGTTCGCTGATGTATATCAGATGTTAACTGATGTCCCTTGATGTGAAGACTTAGCTTGGTATTTATAGTCTTCGTGTCATTAATTAGCTCCATTAATGCTTTGATCAACGGCTACAACGGCTGGAAACGGTCGCCGGAGTGATTATCCATAATTCTCTTCTTTCGTTACGGATGCTTGCTGTTAATGGCTTTGACTCCTGCATTAAATACTTAACAAACGTAACAGTCAAGGTTAACGTTAGCTTTGGTCGAAGGTGCAAGGATCTTACGCGATGGTCGTACGGGACGGGCGATTCTATGGTCGAGCTTCACGGGAGACGTACGACTTACCTTTTACGGAAGACGACGGATGTTTTCTGGGTTCTTGTCGAGACCTTATCTTAATACAAGATTTGGATTATAACGTGCGTCTTACCTGCTCTGGTCGTGGTCGTACGACGTGATTTTTTGCCCAAACAGTTTGCCCCCAAAATTTGAAAATTGAAGGTTAAATTTAAGTTTTAAATTTTGCTTGTCGAACGCTTAGATGTGTGACCTGGGTTGAGGGAATTACCTGGTTGTCGTGGAACTATACCGGTTCGCCTTTAATTGAACGAGAAGTTGGAAAGTTGTGACGTCATACTGATGCACGATGATGCTTACCAGCTGTCGAAGACAGGTGTCGAAGATCTGCGAGGGTATGCGAAAAGATCGGGGACGCGCGGAAATCATCTAGGGATTCGATCCAACCCTGTTTTTCGGTCTAAATAGGGATTTTTACGGGCCATTTCCTTATTTCGTCCTTGAAGAGTTTTGTGCTGTGATTTCTTTGCCATTCTTTGTCTGATATCTTTCGAATTTGTGAAAATCTTTGACTTGGTTAGGTTTCTTCGAGGATTAACGCGCCTATAAGTAAGGTACGATTTCTCTGACTTCTGCAAATTTTGTTTAGAAATGTCGAGGGATCCTGAGAGTGCTATTCAAGAGTCATCGGACCTCTAGGGCTTTATAAAGTTAGCGAAAATTCCTGTGTGGGTCGAATTGATCCGTCCAGGCCAGATCCGATCAAACGAGTGTCCCGAGGGATACATCGTAATCTATGAATACCCTTTTAAGATAGGTTTCGAATGGCCTTTTTCTCCTCTGGCCAAGGCTGTTAGAGTTTGACTTGGCACCGAGTCAGTTGATGCCCTAGTTCTGGAGAGTCGTACGAGTGATCGAGCGTGCTACTAAGAAATGGGATTCTCCCATGAATGTACACGATCTCGTCTCGGCTTACCAGGCCAAGATGGACGGATGTCATCGATGCAGTTTACATTCTAGGTTTAAGGGTGATCGCGTTTTGGTCTTAGGGACGGGTGTGAACGACCGTGGGTGGAAGTCTCAATACGTTTTCGTGCGTAAGTTGTCCCTTGACTCTGAGAGTGAGTGGATTAGGACGAGCCGGAATACGTCGGGTGAGCCTCGTTATTTCATCTGTCGTGCGCTGTAGATGATTTACATATGATTTTTAACTTGTTTTTTGTATGTTGACAGCCATAAAATTCGAGGTCGTGAAGCCAGACGCTAACTCTCAAGCGAAGATCAATTCGTTTTTAGAATTTAGCGTCACCAAAAGGTCTTTCGTCGTGCGACACTCGGATGACGACGATTTAGAATCTTCAGGAGAGAATCAGGGGGAGAAGCGTGAAGAGAAAGGAAGAGAAGAGGAAGAAGATAAATCGAGAGGAAGGAGAGGGATGACGGGTAAGTTTTACTTTCCTTTTCTTCCTATGTTACCTCGAGTCTTTTTCCTTTGTGTGCTTTGTAACATCCTTTTTTTCCAGGAGATTCTCAATCTAAAGTGTTGATTGTTTCTGCTATGAGAGCAGCTGAGCTGGAGCATGCTCGTCAGGGCAGAGAGAAAAGGCTAAAAGCCATGTGTGCTGGCCCTGAAATTCTGAAGAAGACGAGGACGACGACTCCAAGGGAGTCGTCGGCAGGGGTTAATGACTCGTCGAGAGTCGTTACACCCGAGGAGATAGGGGTCGCATCTCCCAAGAAGGTGATTGCAGCAACACCCATCAATTCTGCGCCTCCGGCGAAAACGGTGAAGTCCTCGTCTGCCGCGTCGAATCCTTTGTCAGCCGACAAGGGAGAGGAACACTCGACGGGAGGGGAGAAGGTCACGACGGTCAACTTTACGCTGCCAACGGACTTTATGACAGGTAATGTCCTAGACGGGACGAACCTGTTCCCTCACCTGGATAAATTCCTGCTTCCATCTTTCAGGGAGCGTTTTGAGGGGTTTCCTATCGAGGAGACGGGTGCCCATGTAGCCGGCTTGACGTTCATGGTAAGTCTTTCTTTCAAGACTTAGTTTGTCTAGGCCCAGACTTCGTTGTCGTTGTCGTTGTCCACTGATGATGTCTGTCTTTTATGTTTTCGCCGGCATTTCATGCTTCCTTGGCCTTGCGAAGTGGAACGGCGAAGGTGAAAGATCTCTTGTCTGCTGCTCGTGAAAGAGAAAAAGCGGCGCTGGACAGAGTGAGTGCCTCTGCAAGTCGTGCTGAGGATTTTTCGAAGCGGCTTGATGATGCTTTAGAACATTTGAAGATCGTTCATCTTGCCAAGGAAGATCTTAGTCATCGTCTGACGCAATCCTTGTCCATGACTGCTGAACAAAGGGAGGAGATGGAAAAAATTAAGGAATCCTTGGCCGCTGTTTCAAAAGATGCTGAGGATTATAAATCCAAGGTAGAGAGTTTGGAGAAAGAAGTGCAAGCTGCAAAGGACGAGGGTAAGTCAGTTTTTGCCATAGATCGTCTAACTGCTCGGGCAGCGATCATGCGACGACATTTGCTGGGGAAAGACCCTCTTGCTTCGGCGAAGGTGGAGCTGGACATCTATCTGAATGGTGTCGGGACCGAGAGGGATCTTGACTCGGACGATGAGAAGGATGCTGAGGAGGATGTGACAGGCGAAAGCCTTCAGGACGGGACTTCGGGCATGAATGCGACGGATGCTCCTCCTTTAATTTAAGGATTTTATTTTGTTTGCTTTTCTGCTCGATCGTTGGTGGTCGAGCGTGTACCTGACGATCTTTTTAAATGCATTTTTTGTTCGAACTTGTGCTTTATTCAAATCACATTGGTTATGAATTTGATCATAAAATACATATGAAATCATGCGACTAAGGCATTCATTGTAATACGATGATAAGAACGTAAAAAAATATAAAAACACGCGATTAAAGCATCCATTCAGTGTATGAAAGTTAATAAACTTAGGGGTAAAGTCGTTTAGACTCTGTGATCGTACGACCAGATCGTACAGTGAGTTTGTGTCGTATGCCCGTGTGGAGAAATGATCAAGTTAGAGACCTGATCGTTTATGTCGTTCGACCTTGCGATATTAAAGTCATATAGTAGACTTAATGATTACTGCCGTGCGATTCTGCGATAATCTGTTGTGCGATTCTGCGATAAAACGATGTCGGGGGTTGGTCGTTGGCTGGCCAACGACCCTCCGATGCTTAAGTCAGTAGACATTTTGTGAGAAAAAAATATCGTATGAGAAAGAGCTAGAGAACGTACCAATTCAGACTCTCTCTATTTGCCCCCTGTCATTTATTACCGTATCCTTTTTGGGAGGAAAAGATAGGTTTTAAATGACAGAATGACACGGATAAATATTTAGGGATACAAGAAACGAACCTGTCGAGAGCCTGATCTTGTGATTTTAGTTTATTTTGGCGGCTTCAAAGTAGACTTGTAGCACTCACGAGCGACTCCTGGATTCCCCATGGCGTATGGAATTTCAATTGACAACTTTTGCATGCTCGGGAGTCGACGGTCGATGGCCATTAGCTGGAACAGCGACATCGTCGATGATGTCCTTGAGATTTCCTTTCGGGAAATGATATGCTAGTTCCTTCTTCAATGCGGTACAGTCGTCTATCGCATGACCATGATCGGCATGGAAGTCGCACCATCTTGATTTGTCTTTCTTAGCATCGTCCAGGTCTGACTTCTTTGGCCATCGAATGGTAGCTTGGGAACTTTTCAGAGCTTCGACTAGGTCCTTTGTAGATCCTTTGAATCTGTAAGAGGATATCTTGGGATACTGAGTGAACTTAGTCGCAGTCTTGGCCTCTGCTTTCGTCTTGAAACGAACATTTGAAATTTGGCGCGCTGGCTCTACTCTGGAAACAACCTTTGTCTTGTACTCTGGCTTTCTGACGCCTAACGACTTCTTGTTGTCAGTGTGCTTGCGACGAAAGGCGGCATCATCCTCGACCCTCGTATATGCCAAGGTTCGAGCTCGGACGTCTTCGAAGGTCTCTGGGGGATACTTGGTCAGATCGATATATAGACCTGAACAATCGTCTAGACCACGCTTATACGCTTCGATCGCAGTTTTGATGTCACAATTGCGGATACTGATCATTTCGGCATTGAATCTATTGAAATAACTTCGAATAGACTCATTGGTCTTCTTCACGACATAATACAGATCACTAGTCTACTTTTCCATCTTGCGACTGCTGGCGAATTGCCGGAAGAATTGGTTGACTAATTCGGTGAACGACCCGATTGATTTGGGTTTGAGATTGATCAACCACTGGAGAGCTGGACCAGTGAGAGTTGCCCCGAAACTCTTGCACATGCATACTTCCTGGTACATGTATGGAATCGAGATCGTCCACATGAGCTGCTTATACTGCGCGACATGCTCGGTTGGATCGGTCACACCCGAATACTTGGGAGTGAAGGAAGGAATGTTATACTTCTTTGGGACCTCGACGGTGGCGATCTCGTCGATGAAGGGCGACGCCTGATACCCCGAGCGAGGCTCGACGTCGACAGGCACGGCTGCCCCAGGCAACTTGGCGAGCAAGGACATGACGCGCTCATTTTGGTCTTCTAACATCTTCAAATGCTGGGCGACAAGATCGTTAAGATCAGGATTTGCCCCTGTCGAGGGGTTGGTCCCTTGGCTAGTGCCATTACCATGCGACGAACCATTGGTGTCCCCGTTGAACGGAACAAAATATGGCTGCGACCCATGTTGGAATTGCTGCTGTCCATTCTGAAACGACTGTGGTCCCTGCTGAAATGGCTGCGATCTCTGCTGGAAAGATTGCGATCCTTGCTGGAAAGGTTGCGGACCACTTTGGAACGGCTGGGAAAATGGCTGGGATCCATTCTGAAACGGCTGGGCGCCACCTTGCAATGGTTGGGATCCATTGTTCAAGGGTGGTGGTCGGATGTGCTGAGGGGGAATCTGCCCAGACTGGGGATTCAGAATGAACGAACCCGGCTGCTGATTCTGCATGAATGGACCTAGATGCTGATTCTGCGCGGGCGGGCCTGGTTCCGGACCTGGATTCTGGATGAATGGTCTAGGACCATTCTGGGATCCAAAAAGATTCCTTAGCCGCGCGATCTCTTCAGCTGCTTTGCGATTCTGCTCTGCCATTGCATTGAGTTGATTCCTGGCAACTGTTAATGCCAAAAATCGCACCAAAGGGACAACTTAAGGTCGATGTGGACTTAATCAACTAAAGAAAGGATCTTTCGACGAGACGTGCAACGAGGGAAAAAATAAACGAGACAAGGGATTTGATGATGCAGGAAAAACCTCAAACGAGGAAAAAACCTGCAGACGACAAGGGATGTCGTCGCTGCACTATGGTCGCCAATCAGGGGCGACGTCCTTGGTACTGGCGTCGTTCGTACGATGATTACAATACAAATGAAGGAAATACTTCGAAATGTAAAGTACAAGTGTTTAAATGTGAAAACAGGTGTTTGTCGTGTGTGAATACAAAGTGTAAACTGTCGGTCGAGGGCTGTTGTCGTGCGTCGAGAGCGATACTTGAGCTTTTCCTTCGAGTGTTCTAGAGTTCGCTGTAAGATTATGGCTTTCAGTACTTAATCTCCAGAGTTTGAATGTTCTTTGCTATGAGTTTGGATGATTTTCTCTGCTGTGTGATGATGTTCGCTGAAGTGTATTGGATGTTAACTGATGTATCTTAAAATGAAGCTTTAGCTTGTCTTTTATAGTCTTCGCATCATTAATTAACTCCATTAATGATTCAATCAACGGCTATAACGGCTGGAAACGGTCGCCGGAGTGATTATCCATGATGATCTTCGTCCGTTACGGCTATCGATCGTTGATGGTTGCGTCGGTTATATTCGTTTCTCTTTAATGACTTTGACTCCTGCATTAAACACTTAACAAACGTAACAGTCAAGGTTAACGTTAGCTTTGGTCGAAGGTACAACGATCTTATGCGATGGTCGTACGGGACGGGCGATGCTAAGGTCGTGCATCATGGGAGACGTACGACTTACCTTTTACGGGCGACGACGGATATTTTCTGGATTCTCGTGGAGACCTTATCTTGATACAAGATTTGGATTATGACGTGCGTCTTACCTGTTCGACGTGATTTTTTGCCCAAACAGTTTGCCCCCAAAATTTGAAAGTTGAATGTCGAATTTAAGTTTTAAATTTTGTCAATCAGACGCATAGGAAATAAGACAAGAGTTAGAAATTACCTCAATCGCCTTGGAGCTAGACTGGTTCGTTTCTAACTGAACAAGAAGTTGAAAAGGGAACGGGGTTGTGACGTCATACTGACACACGATGATGCTTACCAGCTATCGAGGACAGGTGTCGACGATCCCTGCGGTCATACGAAAGGACGGGGACGCGCAACGGTTATTCAGGGATTCGACCTGACATGATCGACTGCATAAATAAAGATTACGATGAATCCTTTCTTTTCTTACGCTGAGTTTATTTTGGAAAGAAATTCCGCTTTGCTCTTCTTGCCATTCTTCTTCCGAATCCCTTTGATTTAGCGGAGATTGTTTGGGATTTAGGGCGTTTATATAACGCATTGCTTCTTCCTTTCAGCTTTCACTGCCTTCTTTCCCCTGGTAAGAAATGTCGACTGACCCAGAGAGTTACATCGTTAGCTAGGAAGATTTGGACGACTTTAGGCGTCTAGCGAAGATTCCCTTAGAAGTAGAGCTAGCAAGTCCGGGGACTGTTCGTCCTAAGGATTGCCCCGAGGGGTATTTCGTGATATACGAATATCCTTTCAAGATTGGCTTCGAATGGCCGTTTTCGACTTTGACTAAGAATTTGATGCGATGCTTTGGTTTGTCGCCGGGGCAGTTGATGCCTCAACTCTGGCGGGTTCTTTTGGTTATTGAGCGTTTGTCTGCGGATTGGGACCCCCCTATGCCTTTGAAGGATTTCTTGGCAGCGTACCAAGTTAAGGGAGATAAGCGTGGGCGTTATAGCCCGTATTCCAGATATAAAGGCGATCGTGCCTTAGTTTTGAGTACTGGATTGAACGATCGGGGGTGGGGGTCCAGGTATGTGTTTGTACGTATTGATTCGCTGGACGCCGCCAACAAGTGGATCCGTCCCGACTGGAATATGGGAGGTATGCACTTTTTCGATTTACATCATAGTATGGTTTCTCTAACCTTTTATTTACTCTTCTCCTTTTGTTGTCTTCAGATATAAAGTTTGGCGTTCCGCACCCGAATGAAGGTTCTCATGCCAATATTGACAGATTCCTTAGTTATAGCGTCGAGGGCCGATCTTTCGCCATGTGGCAACCGGCGACCGAGGACGAGGACGTGGTGGTGGACGCTGTGGAGGAGGAAGAAGGAGAAGGTGAAGAGGAAAGTGGACGACAGGAGTCGACAGGTGGGTGTATTATGGTTTCCTGTCTTTTACCATTTATTTCTTATTCCTGTCTGACGCTTCGCATTTTTCCTGATCAGTGCCAACTGAAAGGAAATCAGTTTCTAGGTCGAGAAGGAAGCAAATCATGCGTGCCCTTCGAGGAGGAGATGTCTCGACAGCTGGGTCGAGCCAGAAGAGAACTAGGAGTACGGTCCTGAGGGAACCGTCGTCGAGGGTTGATGACTCGTCGAGAGTTGTTCTGCCTAAGAAGGCGAAGGCGTTATCTAGCCGTCCTGGCGTGATGGACGCAACACCAGCAAGTTCTGCGCCTCTGGCGATGGTGACGAAACCGGTGTCTCAAGTGTCGATCCCAATACCTGCCGACAGGGAAGAGGGATCGTCGGCCGAAGTTATGACGGTCAATTTTACATTGCCGTCTGACTTTATGGCGGATGGTGTCCTAGACGGGACGGCGTCGTTCCCTCATCTAGGGAAGTATTTGCTCCCGTCTTTCGGGGAGCGTTTTCACGGAGTTCCGGCCGGAGAGATGAGATCTCGAGTTGCCAGTCTGGCGTTCACGGTGAGTGTCAATCTTTCATGACTTGTGTAATCTTTGTCGAATGTTTTTGAACGCACCTTTTATTTTTCACAGACGTTCCAGTCTTCTTTGGCGTTACATGCTGAGACGTCAAGAGTTGAAGATCTGATGGCGTCTGCTCTTGAGAGAGAAGCTGCAACGTTGGAAAGAGAGAAAGCGGCTTTAGATAGGGAGAAGTTGGCCATGGCGCGTGCCGATGAGCTGGCTGTCCAACTTTTCGATGCTCAATATGAATTGCAGGAGATTCGTGCGGTAGGAGTGGCAGATGGAGTCCCTCAGGAGGATACGACCAATGTTTCTCCTGTCGTCTAGAATTTTTTCTTTCGTAGTTTGTTTTTGCCACTTGACCTATCGAGGGTTGAGTATGTATACAGTGGTTTATGAATATATATCTTTTGCTTATGCTTTATTCGAATCACGTTTGATTATAAAGTCGAACATAAGATACACATGAAATCATGCGACTAAGGCATTCATTGTAATACGATGACAAGAACGTAAAACAAATATAAAAACACGCAATTAAAGCATTTTCTAAGTTGATAGACTTAGGGGTAAAATCGTTTAGACTCTGCGATCGTACGACCGGATCGTACAGTGAGCTTGTGTTGTATGCCCCTGTGGAGAAATGATCAAGTTAGAGACCTGATTGTTTATGTCGTTCGACCTCGCGATATTAAAGTCATATTGTAGACTTAATGATTACTGTTGTGCGACTCTGCGATAATCTGTCGTGCGATTCTGCGATAAAACGATGTCGGGGGTTGGTCGTTGGCTAGCCAACGACCCTCCGATGCTTAAGTCAGTAAATGTTTTGCGAGAAAAAATCGTATGAGAAAGAGTTAGAGAACGTACCATTTCAGACTCTCTCTATTTGCCCCCTGTCATTTATTACCGTACTCTTTTTGGGAGGAAAAGATAGGTTTTAAATGACAGAATGACACGGAGAAATATTGTCCTGCGGTTGACTATGTTGTCGTGCGACGAAGCACCATAGTAGACTTATCCCTGTGGAAAAGATATTGTTAATTTAGGGATAGAAAAACGAACCTGTCGAGAGCTTGACCTTACGACTTCAGTTTATTTTCTCTTTTGATCTCCTGGATTCCCCATGGCGTAGGGAATTTCAATTAATAACTTTTGCATGCTCGGGAGTCGACGGTCGATGGCTATTAGTTGGAATAGCGACATCGTCGATGATATCTTTGAGATTTCCTTTCGGAAAATGATATGCTAGTTCCTTCTTCAATGCGATACAGTCGTCTGTCGCATGACCATGATCGGCATGGAAGTCGCACCACTTTGATTTGTCTTTCTTAGCATCGTCCAGGTCGGACTTCTTTGGCCATCGAATGGTAGCTTGGGAACTTTTCAGAGCTTCGACTAGGTCCTTTGTGGGTCCTTTGAATCCGTAAGAGGATATCTTGGGGTACTGAGTGAACTTATCCGCGGTCTTGGCCTCGGCTTTCGTTTTAAAACGAACATTTGAAATTTGGCGCGTTGGCTCTATTCTGGAAACGGCCTTTGTCTTGAACTCTGGCTTTCTGACGCCTAGCGACTTCTTGTCGTCAGTGTGCTTGCGACGAAAGGCTGCATCGTCTTCGACCCTAATATATGCTAAGGTCCGAGCTCGGACGTCTTCGAAATTCTCTGGGGGATATTTGGTCAGGTCGGTATATAAACCCGAATTATCGTCCAGACCACGCTTATAGGCTTCGATTACGGTTTTTACGTCGCAATTGCGGATGCTGATCATTTCGGCATTGAATCTATTAAAATAACTTCGAATAGACTCATTAGCTTTCTGCACGATGTAATATAGGTCGCTAGTCTGCTTCTCCATCTTACGACTGCTGGCAAATTGCTGGTAGAATTGATTAACCAACTCAGCAAACTACCCGATGGATTTGGGTTTGAGATTGATTAACCATTGGAGAGCTGGACTAGTGAGAGTTGCTCCAAAACTCTTACACATTCATACTTCCTGGTACATAAATGGGATCGAGATCGTCCACATGAGCTGCTTATATTGCGCGACGTGCTCAGTTGGATCGGTCACACCCGAATACTTGGGAGTGAAGGCAGTAATGTTATACTTCTTTGGGACCTCGACGGTGGCAATCTCGTCGATGAAAGGCGATGCCTGATATCCCGAGCGAGGCTCGACGTCGACGGGCACGGATGCCCCAGGCAACTTGGCGAGCAAGGACGGGATCGTTAAGATCGGGATTTGCCCATGTCGAGGGATTGGACCCTGGGCTAGTGCCATTACCATGCGACGAACCATTGGTGTCCCCGTTGAACAGGACGAAATATGGCTGTGACCCATAGTGGAATTGCTGCGGTCCATTCTGAAACGGCTGCGATCCTGGCTGGAAAGGTTGCGATCCACCTTGAGGTCCATTCTGAAATGGTTGCTGAAATGGTTGCGACCCTTGTTGGAAAGGCTGCGACCCTTGTAATGGCTGAGACCCATTATTCATGGGTGGTGGCCTTATGTGCTGAGGAGGAACTGTCCCAAACTGAGGATTTGAGTTGAACGGCCCTGGCTGTTGATTCTGCATGAACGGGCCTGGATGCTGATTCTGCGCGGATGAACCTGGATTCGGGACAAATGGCCTAGGGCCATTCTGGTCGAACTGTCTTGGAATTGGGTTCTGTACGAACGGCCTAGGACCATTTTGAGGCCCAAGAGGATTTCTTAACCGCGAGATCTCCTCAGCTGCTCTGCGATTCTGCTCTGCCATTGCATTGAGCTGATTCCTGGCGACTTCGAGCTCCTGATACATCTGAGCAACAGCTTGCTGTGGATTTCCAGAGGCTGCCATTTTCCGGCAACAGAAAATAGAAGAAACTCCAAGAAACAATTAGTAGGGTGCACGTTCGTCAAGGATTTTCTCTAGATGAGGTCCCACGGATGGCGCCAAACTGTTAATGCCAAAAATCGCACCAAAGGGACAACTTAAGGTCGATGTGGACTTAATCAACTAAAGAAAGGATCTTTCGACGAGACGTGCAACGAGGGAAAAAATAAACGAGACAAGGGATTTGATGACGCAGGAAAAACCTCAAACGAGGAAAAAACCTGTGGATGACAAGGGATGTCGTCACTGCACTTAGGTCGCCAATCAGGGGCGACGTCCTTGGTACTGGCGTCGGTCGTACGATGATTACAATACAAATGAAGGAAATACTTCGAAATGTAAAGTACAAGTGTTTAAATGTGAAAACAGGTGTTTGTCGTGTGTGAATACAAAGTGTAAACTGTCAGTCGAGGGCTGTTATCGTGCGTCGAGAGCGATACTTGAGCTTTTCCTTCGAGTGTTCTTGAGTTCGCTGTAAAATTCTGGCTTTCAGTACTTAATCTCCAGAGTTTGAATGTTCTTTGCTATGAGTTTGGATGATTTTCTCTGCTGTGTGATGATGTTCGCTGAAGTGTATTGGATGTTAACCGATGTGTCTTAAAATGAAGCTTTAGCTTGTCTTTTATAGTATTCACGTCATTAATTAACTCCATTAATGATTCAATCAACGGCTACAACGGCTGGAAACGGTCGCCGGAGTGATTATCCATGATGATCTTCGTCCGTTACGGCTATCGATCGTTGATGGTTGCGTCAGTTATATCCGTTGCTCTTTAATGACTTTGACTCCTGCATTAAACACTTAACAAACGTAACAGTCAAGGTTAACGTTAGCTTTGGTCGAAGGTACAACGATCTTATGCGATGGTCGTACGGGACGGGCGATGCTAAGGTCGTGCGTCATGGGGGACGTACAACTTACCTTTTACAGGCGACGACGGATATTTTCTGGATTCTCGTCGAGACCTTACCTTGATACAAGATTTGGATTATGACGTGCGTCTTACCTGTTCTGGTCGTGGTCGTACGACGTGATTTTTTGCCCAAACAGCAACCTCGAGCTCCTGATACATCTGAGCGACGGCTTGCTGCGGATTTCCAGGGACTGCCATTTTCCTGTAACAGAAAATAGAAGAAACTCCAAGAAACTGTTAGTAGAATGCACGTTCGTCGAGGATTTTCTCTAGATGTAGTCCCACGGATGGCGCCAAACTGTTAATGCCAAAAATCGCACCAAAGGGACAACTTAAGGTCGATGTGGACTTAATCAACTAAAGAAAGGATCTTTCGACGAGACGTGCGACGAGGGAAAAAATAAACGAGACAAGGTATTTGATGACGCAGAAAAAACCTCAATCGAGGAAAAGACCTGCGGACGACAAGAGGTGTCGTCGCTGCACTATGGTCGCCAATCAGGGGCGATGTCCTTGGTACTGGTGTCGATCGTACGATGATTACAATACAAATGAAGGAAAAGCTTCGGAATGTAAAGTACAAGTGTTTAAATGTAAAAACAGGTGTTTGTCGTGTGTGAATACAAAGTGTGAACTTCTGGTCGAGGGATGTTGTCGTGCGTCGAGAGCGATGCTTGAGCTTTCCTTCGAGTGTTCTTGAGTTCGCTGTAAGGTTCTGGCTTTCAGTACTTGATCTCCAGAGTTTGAATGTTCTTTGCTATGAGTTTGGATGATTTTCTCTGCTGTTTGGTGATGTTCGCTGATGTATATCAGATGTTAACTGATGTCCCTTGATGTGAAGACTTAGCTTGGTATTTATAGTATTCGCGTCATTAATTAGCTCCATTAATGCTTTGATCAACGGCTACAACGGCTGGAAACGGTCGCCGGAGTGATTATCCATAATGCTCTTCGTCCGTTACGGCTGCTTGCTGTTAATGGCTTTGACTCCTGCATTAAATACTTAACAAACGTAACAGTCAAGGTTAACGTTAACTTTGGTCGTAGGTGCAATGATCTTACGCGATGGTCGTACGGGACGGGCGATGCTATGGTCGAGCGTCATGGGAGACGTACGACTTACCTTTTACGGGAGACGACGGATGTTTTCTGGGTTCTTGTCGAGACCTTATCTTAATACAAGATTTGGATTATAACGTGCGTCTTACCTGCTCTGGTCGTGGACGTACGACGTGATTTTTTGCCCAAACAGCGACTCACGACGACATTTAGTGTATCGTCTTAAAATCGCCACAAGGGGGCAAGATGGTAGCAATAATCAAGACGTCCCACGTAGTTGGAGCACGATGCATCTGAAAAGGTACGTCTTCTAAACCCTTTTCTATTTTTTTTTCATACGATTTTTCACAACGACGGTTACTGACTTAAGCATCGGAGGGTCGTTGGTTAGCCAACGACCAACCTATGACATTATTTATTTCGCAGAATCGCACGACAATTGTAACATCCCGTAAAACAAAACATACATATAACATATAATTCATAACAGGGTTTCAACAAAATCATTCACATTACACATTTGGTCCCAAAGTCTGATCTAACGAATATAAAATTCAGTACAAACTTGATCCCATTTAGATCTGATAATAGCTAATAATTGAAATTTAAGTGCAAAAAGTATCATCAACTTCATAATGATCATCATTCCACATAGCTATCCACCAAGTAATCTAATCATTTACTCTTACTGGTACCACCACCTGGAATACAGATTTTTAAAACAAAAATGAGGGTTAGACCTAAGGGTCTAGTGAGTAAATCCCTGATATTTGGAAATCATTAAAATTCATTTATATAAATACACACTTTTATATAATTACATTTACATCACACGTAAAATAATACCAAATGCAATTCACACAACATACCTTTCACATACCACCTTATCCCTCCACCAATGGCCAATAACAATTGGTTGCGAGCCAATTTATCACACCGGTCCTAAGCCCGGCCACGTATTATATTTTCATATAATACTCACGTAATTATAATATCTCAATATATTATAATTACTCACGTATGACATATTCATACACATCATCAAACATTTGTTAATCACATATTGCATTCCAGTAAAAATATACTTTTTAAAGTAAAACTCACCTCGTGTGTTTATCACAAAAACTCTTCCAAGATAATTCACGTATGTTGATCCTTCACAGAATCTGAAATCAGATAAAATACCAAATATCTCTTTAAACACTAAAACTTACAAAATTCTCAATTCAAATCGCAACCCGAAATAACATGAAATCGCAATGAACAGTACAAGTCGCAACCGTGATGAACAGTACAAAGTCGCAACCTCTTACTGCGACTTCACCCCGAAATCGCAACCCACTATTGCGACTCCATCCTAAGTCGCAATCAACTACTGCGATCCCAAACCCAAATCGCAATCAACTACTGCGATTCCAATCTCAAATCGCAATCAACTACTGCGATTCCAATCCCAAATCGCAATCAACTATTGCGATTCCAATCCAAGTCGCAATCAACTACTGCGATTCCAATCCCAAATCGCAATCAACTACTGCGATTCCAATCCAAGTCGCAAACGACCATTGCGACTTCAAGCCCAAATCGCAATCGACCATTGCGACTTCGTTGAATGTCGCAGTCCTCTATTGCGACTTCGATGAATGTCACAGTTCACTGTTTCATCCTAAAACCCAGATTTTTGTACTTTTACTCTATGCAAGCTACTGTAAAAGTGCAGATATGTTTAAGACCATTAGCACAACCTATCCTTAAGCTTAAACTCCCCAAAACATCCATTTTTAACAAAACCCACCAAGAACTTAAACTAGTAATTTCAAGAACACTTTGAGAAATTAAAACATATAAAAGGTATGGATTGCTTACCTTAATTACTTCAGATTGTTCCTAGAGCCACTTCAAATAACTTCAAATAACTTCCTTCTTTCCTTTAGCCTTTCTCTCGATCTCCCTCTCTCAACCGAATACACCACACAAACACACACTCACACTTTTGCTATAAGTGTTAAAAATTGACACCTCCTGTACATGAGGTGGAAAGAGGCGGTGGGGGAAAGGTTTGACAAAAAGACCATTTAAACCTCAAGCTTACCCTAGTTGGCAAAACATAACCCTATACTTTTATTATTAAATTAAAACTTACCCCTTAACTCCTAACTCCATAAATTACTAAATAAAAACTTATAAAATCTTAATATTTTAA
Organism: Saussurea involucrata; assembly: GCA_033807775.1. Lineage (NCBI taxonomy): Eukaryota > Viridiplantae > Streptophyta > Magnoliopsida > Asterales > Asteraceae > Saussurea > Saussurea involucrata. The sequence continues at coordinate 46,663,775 of CM066317.1, read as the reverse complement.
ATTAGATAAAATACCTGGTTATTACAACATCTCCCCCTTAAAAGAATTCCGTCCCGGAATTCGATTAAGCGAACAGATGAGGGTATTTGGCACTCATTTCAGCTTCTGATTCCCATGTCGCATCCTGGCCTTGATGATGTTTCCACTGAACCTTTACCTGCCTGATCTCTTTATTCCTTAATACTTTAACCTTGTGATCAACTATTGCTTCCGGTTCCTCCACATAGTTTAGCTTTTCATCAACCTGAATATCCGGTAGAGAGACTGCCTGATCTGATGTTACCAAACATTTTCGAAAATTCGATACATGGAACGCGTTGTGAATTCTGCTTAATTCTGGCAGAAGATTCAATCTGTAAGCTACTTCACCAATTCTTTCCGTAATTTCAAATGGCCCAATATAACGCGGACTGAGTTTACCTTGCTTCCCAAAACGTATGACTCCTTTCCAAGGCGAAACTTTTAACATCACGAATTCCCCAACCTGAAATTCCAACGGTTTTCGGCGTCGATCTGCATAACTTTTCTGTCTGTCTTGAGCCATTTTCAATCTATCCCGAATCTGAGTAATCTTATCTGCTATTAACTGTACTATTTCTGGCCCTGCCAATTGCTTCTCCCCCACCTCATTCCAACACAAAGGCGTTCGACATTTTCTTCCATACAATACTTCAAACGGAGCCGCCTGAATGCTGGCATGATAACTGTTGTTGTAGGCGAATTCTATCAAAGGCAGATGTTTATCCCATGATCCCCCAAAATCAACTATACAAGCCCGAAGCATATCCTCTAAAGTTTGGATTGTTCTTTCACTCTGCCCGTCAGTCTGTGGATGATATGCTGTGCTCAACTTTATCTGCGTTCCCATCTCCTTTTGAAAGCTTCTCCAAAACCTAGAAGTAAAACGACTATCTCGATCGGAAATAATCGAGATTGGAACTCCATGTCGAGTTACTATTTCATTAATGTACAACTTAGCTAAACGTTCCAAAGAATCAGTTTCTTTTATTGGCAAGAAATGAGCAGACTTCGTCAACCTATCCACAATCACCCAAATAGAATCGAATCCCTTTGAAGTTCTTGGCAATTTGGTAATGAAATCAGTAGTGATCTGATCCCATTTCCACATTGGTATATCTAGTCGTTGTAACTGACCAAACGGTTTCTGATGTTCAATCTTTACTTTCTTGCAGGTAGTACAATCTTCTACATACTTAGCAACACTTCTCTTCATTCCCGGCCACCAATAGAATTGTTTCAAATCTCTATACATTTTATTCGTACCTGGATGAATAGAAAATCGAGATTGATGAGCTTCTTGTAGTACACGATCCCGTAATCCACCCAAACGAGGTACCCAAATTCTGTTTCCCATACACAACAACCCACGGTCATCTTTCCCAAGCAATGCTGATATCCCGACCAACCGTTCTGACTTCAAACTTTCCTCTTGATAAGCATCTATTTGGCATTTCAACAATTCATCAAAAATATTAGGAAGGAGCTCAGCTCGTAACGATATAGCTTTTATTGTTCCGCATCTTTCTTGACGACTTAACGCATCTGCCACCACGTTCGCTTTCCCTGGGTGATATAGAATTTCACAATCATAATCATTTACCAATTCCAACCATCTTCTTTGTCTCATATTCAGTTCCTTTTGATCGAAAAGATGTTGAAGACTTTTATGGTCCGTGAAAATTTGACATTTAGAACCATAAAGATAATGCCTCCAAATCTTTAATGCGAAGACAACTGCTGCAAGCTCCATATCATGGGTAGGATATTGTCTTTCGTGATCCTTTAATTGACGCGAAGCATAGGCAATCACCTTCCCACGTTGCATGAGTACACATCCCAATCCCAACTTAGAAGCATCACTGTAGACCACAAAATCATCAGAACCTTCTGACAATGCTAATATCGGCGCGCTGCAGAGTTTCTCTTTCAATATTCTGAATGCCTCATCTTGTTCTGCTTTCCATTCAAACTTTAAATTCTTCCGAGTTAACTTAGTCAATGGTGTCGCGATTCGAGAAAAGTCTTTTATGAACTTCCGATAGTATCCAGCTAGACCCAGAAAACTGCGTACTTCGGTTGCCGTCTTCGGCGGTTCCCATCTTTCAATTGCTTCCACTTTCGCTGGATCAACTTGTATACCCTTCTCTGAAACTACATGACCCAAAAACTGAACTTCCCGCAACCAGAATTCACATTTAGAGAACTTAGCGTACAACTTTTCTTTCTTCAGTAATTCCAAAATCAAACGAAGATGTTGCGCATGATCCTCTTTGGATCGGGAATAAATAAGTATATCATCAATAAACACAATAACAAATTTATCGAGATATGGCTTACATACCCGATTCATCAGATCCATAAAAGCGACTGGAGCATTCGTCAATCCAAAAGGCATTAACAAAAATTCGTAGTGGTCGTATCTCGTGCGAAAAGCAGTCTTTAAAACATCCTCCTCCTTAACCTTCAACTGATGGTAGCCAGATCTGAGATCAATCTTTGAGAAGTAACAAGCTCCAACTAATTGATCAAAAAGGTCATCAATTCTTGGGAGTGGATACTTGTTCTTGATCGTGCGTTTGTTCAGCTCCCGATAATCGATACACATTCTCATTGAACCGTCTTTCTTCTTCACAAATAAAACTGGTGCACCCCAAGGCGATGAGCTGGGTCTGATGAAGCCCTTATCAGATAAATCTTGAAGCTGTGACATCATTTCTTTCATTTCTGGTGGTGCTAATCTGTACGGCGCACGAGCGATGGGATTGGCTCCAGGTACTAGGTCTATTCCAAATTCTACTTGCCTAACAGGAGGAAGACTATTCAAGTCTTCAGGAAAAACTTCTGGGTATTCACTGACAATGGAAATATCTTCCAGCTTACACTTTTCAGGCCTACTATCTATCACATAGGCTAGATAACTAGAGCAACCCTTATTAACACATTTACGGGCTTTTACCATAGATATAAGACTGGACTGATGATTCTTACGATATCCATAAATCACTACCGCTCTCTTATCGGGTAAAACAACGTGGATTATTTTCTTATCACAAACTATATTAGCCTGATTCTCAGCTAGCCAATCCATTCCTACTACCACATCAAATTCGATCAAAGCTATTGGAAACAGTTGTATCGGTACTCCACATCCCTCTATATTTATCATACAACAATCAAAAACCTCTTTAACTGCCACTTGGTTATCATTTGCAGTGTCTACTAATAAAGCATGTTTTAACATTTTAGGCTCTAAATGCATGTGAGCAGCAAAAGAAGGAGACACAAAAGATCGGTTTGCACCGGAATCAAATAACACTTTTGCACGCGTGGAGTTTATGAAAAATGTACCTGTGACCACATCAGGAGTTTCCTCCGCCTCTTTAGCTGTCATTTGGAACGTACGACCCCTCGTTCTCGGCGGTTCTATTCTTGGAACTACTGGTCTCGTAATGGCCGGTTTCCCCGATGTACCCCCTGATTGTATTCTGCCTCGCGGACAGTCTGATTGGAGGTGATCCGGAGAGTTGCACAAAAAGCAAAACCGTGTTACTCGACAGTCTTTAACAACATGACCCGTTTTCCCACATTTAAAGCAAACCCGCGACTCTACTTGGCAATTTCCCTGATGGTAACGATTACACTTTGAACATGGTCTTTCTGTTGGTCGAAATGACGGACGGTTGTCAAACCTCTGAAATCTAGGTTTCCTCGAATCCTGTGGTGGTCCTTCCCATTTTTTTTCCTAAGCTCTTATCGCCAGTATCTCTTTTATTATCTCTTTCCACATTCTCGGCAGCATCCACCGCAGCTGTAAAAGTATTTGGCCCTGTGGCAGTCACCAATCTTCGAACTTCGGAATTCAACCCATAAATAAACCTCTCCATCTTCATCTTATCTGTAGCAACATAATATCCTGCAAAACGAGACTTCTCCAAAAATCGTGCAGTATAATTTCTAACCGACAGATTTCCTTGTTGTAGATTCATGAATTCTTCTTCTAACTGTCTGACAGCGGCTTGTGGACAGAAGTGCGTTGTGAAAGCTAACACGAATTCCTCCCATGAAAAAGTAGTATATACATCCGCTCCTCTCGATTCTGTATGAGCATCCCACCAATACAGAGCATCCCCTTTCAGCATCGCAGCTCCATAAAGCACTTTGTCTTCTTCAGCACATTTACACGTCTTGAAGATGGCCTCTATTTCTTTCAGCCATCTCATCGCCTTTACCGGATCCCGATCTCCTGAGTATGTAGGGGGCTTACAACTAAGAAACATTTTATAATCGCACCTTTTCACCCCTGGTAGAACAGCAGAGGTAAGTGGTATCTCCACTTCATGTTCCGGATCTGGTCTTTCAGTTTCATTAAGACGATTACGTTCGAACATGGCTTGTATGCTATCCTGTAATCTTCCCATTTCAGCAGTCAGATCATCTCGTGTAACAAACTCTGTACCATGCTGTTGTGTTCTATCTCCAGTTCGGCCTCCTGTTCCCCTTCCAGTTCTACCTCTACCACGATCTCCTCCTCTTCCCCCTGTTCCTAACGGCGGATTTCCTCCACTTGAATTCCTTCCTCTTCCCTGATTCCCTTGTCTGGTGCCACTCGCCATTCTGTGGATTCAAACAAGGTTAATATACACACATAAGCACATACCCCATATAATAAGATATTCCAGTTCCAACATGTACCTGTAAGATCATAATTACACTGGCCTGGTGAAATTTGAAATTACCTTACATGATGTTCCTTCTACCTTTTATACTTAATATCCCCAGGTTCTAATTTAATCGGGACATCCTACTTCACATGCAGTTTAAGTCTAGGTACGGATACTAATACCTAAATCCCTTAAACTAGGGCTCTGATACCATCTGTAACATCCCGTAAAACAAAACATACATATAACATATAATTCATAACAGGGTTTCAACAAAATCATTCACATTACACATTTGGTCCCAAAGTCTGATCTAACGAATATAAAATTCAGTACAAACTTGATCCCATTTAGATCTGATAATAGCTAATAACTGAAATTTAAGTACAAAAAGTATCATCAACTTCATAATGATCATCATTCCACATAGCTATCCACCAAGTAATCTAATCATTTACTCTTACTGGTACCACCACCTGGAATACAGATTTTTAAAACAAAAATGAGGGTTAGACCTAAGGGTCTAGTGAGTAAATCCCTGATATTTGGAAATCATTAAAATTCATTTATATAAATACACACTTTTATATAATTACATTTACATCACACGTAAAATAATACCAAATGCAATTCACACAACATACCTTTCACATACCACCTTATCCCTCCACCAATGGCCAATAACAATTGGTTGCGAGCCAATTTATCACACCGGTCCTAAGCCCGGCCACGTATTATATTTTCATATAATACTCACGTAATTATAATATCTCAATATATTATAATTACTCACGTATGACATATTCATACACATCATCAAACATTTGTTAATCACATATTGCATTCCAGTAAAAATATACTTTTTAAAGTAAAACTCACCTCGTGTGTTTATCACAAAAACTCTTCCAAGATAATTCACGTATGTTGATCCTTCACAGAATCTGAAATCAGATAAAATACCAAATATCTCTTTAAACACTAAAACTTACAAAATTCTCAATTCAAATCGCAACCCGAAATAACATGAAATCGCAATGAACAGTACAAGTCGCAACCGTGATGAACAGTACAAAGTCGCAACCTCTTACTGCGACTTCACCCCGAAATCGCAACCCACTATTGCGACTCCATCCTAAGTCGCAATCAACTACTGCGATCCCAAACCCAAATCGCAATCAACTACTGCGATTCCAATCTCAAATCGCAATCAACTACTGCGATTCCAATCCAAGTCGCAATCAACTACTGCGATTCCAATCCCAAATCGCAATCAACTACTGCGATTCCAATCCAAGTCGCAAACGACCATTGCGACTTCATGCCGAAATCGCAATCGACCATTGCGACTTCGTTGAATGTCGCAGTCCTCTATTGCGACTTCGATGAATGTCACAGTTCACTGTTTCATCCTAAAACCCAGATTTTTGTACTTTTACTCTATGCAAGCTACTGTAAAAGTGCAGATATGTTTAAGACCATTAGCACAACCTATCCTTAAGCTTAAACTCCCCAAAACATCCATTTTTAACAAAACCCACCAAGAACTTAAACTAGTAATTTCAAGAACACTTTGAGAAATTAAAACATATAAAAGGTATGGATTGCTTACCTTAATTACTTCAGATTGTTCCTAGAGCCACTTCAAATAACTTCCTTCTTTCCTTTAGCCTTTCTCTCGATCTCCCTCTCTCAACCGAATACACCACACAAACACACACTCACACTTTTGCTATAAGTGTTAAAAATTGACAACTCCTGTACATGAGGTGGAAAGAGGCGGTGGGGGAAAGGTTTGACAAAAAGACCATTTAAACCTCAAGCTTACCCTAGTTGGCAAAACATAACCCTATACTTTTATTATAAAATTAAAACTTACCCCTTAACTCCTAACTCCATAAATTACTAAATAAAAACTTATAAAATCTTAATATTTTAAATTAGATAAAATACCTGGTTAAAGTCTAGCGATCTCATGATCTAAGTTTCTTGACTTAGAAAAATTTCATACCCTGAACGTATGCTTTGATCGTATGTGCTTATGTTTATATACACGATTTAAAAGTCTTATGGCTTACATTCCAGTTATTGGGTTGCAATGATGCCTAAAATCGCATGATTTCTTGGTTATTCTTTACTTAGTGAATCTTACAATTAACATTGTATTTATTCATAAAATCGCAAGTTCAAGCAGAAATCTAAGTTCCATTCTTAAACTGTCAATTTACAATCAAAAGGAAAGTGGTTCGACCACTAATAGTCAACAAAAGCAAGGAAAGATTAAAATTTTCCTAAGGCTTAGGAGTATCGCCCGCCTCCTCCACGCGATTAGCGGCCTTTACCTCGTGCAAAGCGTCATAAATCTGAATGGCCAACTCATCGGCGCGCGCCAAGGCCGACTTCTCCCTGTCCAAAGCCGCCTTCCCCATTTTTAGCACCACATCTTCTCTTTCAAGAGCAGACGCCACCATATCTTCAACTCTCGACATCTCTGCGTATAACGCCAGAGAAGACTGGAATGTCTGTAAAATGTGTGAAGTTCATTAAAAAATATTCGCCAAAATTTGCAAAATAAACAAGTCATGAAAGATTGACACTCACTGTGAACGCCAGACCGGCAACCTGAGATCCCGTCTCACTGGCCGAAACGCTTTGAAAACGCTCCCTGAAAGACGGGAGCAAATATTTCCCTAAGTGGGGAAACAACGCCGTCCCGTCTAAGACACCACCCGCCATAAAGTCAGACGGCAACGTAAAGTTAACCGTCGTGACTTCGGCCGACGACCCCCTGCCCTTGTCGGCAGACGTTGGGGTCAACATCTTGGACACCGGTTTCGTCACTGTTGCCCGAGGAGCCGAACTTGCCTGTGTCGGGTCCATCGCGCCATGATGGGTGGATGACGCCCTCGCCTCTTTAGGCGTGACAACTTTCGACGAATCGTCAGCCCTCGAAGACGGTTTCCTCGGGACTACCGTCCTTGTCTTCTTTGAGATTCCCGACCCAGCTGTCGGGACATCCTTTCTTCTTTCCGTGCCTCGAAGGGTAGAAGCAACCTGCGTCGCCTTCCTTCCGGATACCGACTTCTTCACAGTCGGCACTACTGAAGAAACACACAAAGCGTCAGACAGACAAAATAAACGGCGAAAATAAAAACTACGGTACGCTTACCGGTCGCCTCTTCCTGCTCACCCTCCCCTTCTTCACCGTCTTCTTTAGAATCTCCCGCATCCATCACCACGTCCTCGTCCACGGCCGTCGGCTGCCACACGACGAAAGATCGATCATCGATGCTATGACTCAGGAACCTGTCGATCTTGACTTGGGAATCTTTGTTCGGCTTCACGGCGTCGAACTGGATCTCTGAAGACGACAGAAGAAGAAGAATAAGCATAAAAAATAGACTAAACAATGGCATATATTAGAAGCAAAGAACATACCCGTCATATTCTAATCAGGACGGATCCAATCGCTGTTGAAATCAAGCGAATCAACATGTACGAATACGTACCTAGACTTCCACCCGCGATCGTTGACCCCAGTTCTCAAAACCAAGGTGCGGTCGCCCTTGTACTTGGAATAAGGGCTATAATGCGAGTTCATGTCTCTCTTGACATGATAAGCCAACAAGAAATCGTTCATGATCATAGGCGACTCCCACTTTGCGGACAATCGCTCGATAACTAGGAAAACTCGCCAGAGTTGGGGCATTAACTGCCCTAGAGACAGATCGAAATCTCGCATGAAAGCCTTAGACAAGGCCGAAAACGGCTATTCGAACCATATTGGAAGGGATACTCGTATATTACAAAGTATCCTTCAGGACAACTCCCAGGACGTGTACTCCCTGGACATATCAGCTCTATCCCCGCAGGAATTTTCGCCAAACACCTAAAGTAATTTAAGTCTTACTGACTCATGATGGAACTCTCTGGTTCAGCCGACATTGTTTATCAGAGAAAAGAAAGGAGAAATGAAGACAAAGGTGGGAAGATAATGCCTTATATAGGCACTCCAAACCCCGAATCGCTATAATCTCTCGCAAATTTGGAAGGGATTCGACAAAGAACCGCAAAGAAGTCTTTGCTTAAAGCTTTTCGAAATCATAAGCCAAAATAAAATCTATCGTGATCTTTATTTATGCAGTCGACGGTCGATGGCTATTAGTTGGAATAGCGACATCGTCGATGATATCTTTGAGATTTCCTTTCGGAAAATGATATGCTAGTTCCTTCTTCAATGCGATACAGTCGTCTGTCGCATGACCATGATCGTCATGGAAGTCGCACCACTTTGATTTGTCTTTCTTAGCATCGTCCAGGTCGGACTTCTTTGGCCATCGAATGGTAGCTTGGGAACTTTTCAGAGCTTCGACTAGGTCCTTTGTGGGTCCTTTGAATCCGTAAGAGGATATCTTGGGGTACTGAGTGAACTTAGCCGCGGTCTTGGCCTCGGCTTTCGTTTTGAAACGAACATTTGAAATTTGGCGCGCTGGCTCTATTCTGGAAACGACCTTTGTCTTGAACTCTGGCTTTCTGATGCCTAGCGACTTCTTGTCGTCAGTGTGCTTGCGACGAAAGGCTGCATCGTCTTCGACCCTCATATATGCTAAGGTCCGAGCTCGGACGTCTTCGAAATTCTCCGGGGGATATTTGGTCAGGTCGGTATATAAACCCGAATTATCGTCCAGACCACGCTTATAGGCTTCGATTGCAGTTTTTACGTCGCAATTGCGGATGCTGATCATTTCGGCATTGAATCTATTAAAATAACTTCGAATAGACTCATTAGCTTTCTGCACGATGTAATATAGGTCGCTAGTCTGCTTCTCCATCTTACGACTGCTGGCAAATTGCTGGTAGAATTGATTAACCAACTCAGCAAACTACCCGATGGATTTGGGTTTGAGATTGATTAACCATTGGAGAGCTGGACTAGTGAGAGTTGCTCCAAAACTCTTACACATGCATACTTCCTGGTACATAAATGGGATCGAGATCGTCCACATGAGCTGCTTATATTGCGCGACGTGCTCAGTTGGATCGGTCACACCCGAATACTTGGGAGTGAAGGCAGTAATGTTATACTTCTTTGGGACCTCGACGGTGGCAATCTCGTCGATGAAAGGCGATGCCTGATATCCCGAGTGAGGCTCGACGTCGACGGGCACGGATGCCCCAGGCAACTTGGCGAGCAAGGACAGGACGCACTCATTTTGGTCTTCTAACATATTCAAACGCTGAGCGACGAGATCGTTAAGATCAGGATTTGCCCCTGTCGAGGGATTGGCCCCTGGGCTAGTGCCATTACCATGCGACGAACCATTGGTGTCCCCGTTGAACGGGATGAAATATGGCTGCGACCCATAGTGGAATTGTTGCGGTCCATTCTGAAACGGCTGTGATCCTTGCTGGAAAGGTTGCGATCCACCTTGAGGTCCATTCTGAAATGGTTGCTGAACTGGTTGCGACCCTTGTTGGAAAGGCTGCGACCCTTGTAATGGCTGAGACCCATTATTCATGGGTGGTGGCCTTATGTGCTGAGGAGGAACTGTTCCAAACTGAGGATTTGAGTTGAACGGCCCTGGCTGTTGATTCTGCATGAACGGGCCTGGATGTTGATTCTGCGCGGATGAACCTAGATTCGGGACAAAAGGCCTAGGGCCATTCTGGTCGAACGGTCTTGGAATTGGGTTCTGTACGAACGGCCTATGACCATTTTGAGGCCCAAGAGGATTTATTAACCGCGAGATCTCCTCAGCTGCTCTGTGATTCTGCTCTGCCATTGCATTGAGCTGATTCCTGGCGACTTCGAGCTCCAGATACATCTGAGCAACAGCTTGCTGCGGATTTCCAGAGGCTGCCATTTTCTGGCAACAGAAAATAGAAGAAACTCCAAGAAACTATTAGTAGGGTGCACGTTCGTCGAGGATTTTCTCTAGATGAGATCCCACGGATGGCGCCAAACTGTTAATGCCAAAAATCGCACCAAAGGGACAACTTAAGTTCGATGTGGACTTGATCAACTAAAGAAAGGATCTTTCGACGAGACGTGCAACGAGAGAAAAAATAAACGAGACAAGGGATTTGATGACGCAGGAAAAACCTCAAACGAGGAAAAAACCTGCGGATGACAAGGGATGTCATCACTGCACTATGGTCGCCAATCAGGGGCGACGTCCTTGGTACTGGCGTCGGTCGTACGATGATTACAATACAAATGAAGGAAATACTTCGAAATGTAAAGTACAAGTGTTTAAATGTGAAAACAGGTGTTTGTCGTGTGTGAATACAAAGTGTAAACTGTCGGTCGAGGGCTGTTGTCGTGCGTCGAGAGCGATACTTGAGCTTTTCCTTCGAGTGTTCTTGAGTTCGCTGTAAGATTCTGGCTTTCAGTACTTAATCTCCAGAGTTTGAATGTTCTTTGCTATGAGTTTGGATGATTTTCTCTGCTGTGTGATGATGTTCGTTGAAGTGTATTGGATGTTAACCGACGTGTCTTAAAATGAAGCTTTAGCTTGTCTTTTATAGTCTTCGCGTCATTAATTAACTCCATCAATGATTCAATCAACGGCTACAACGGCTGGAAACGGTCGCCGGAGTGATTATCCATGATGATCTTCGTCCGTTACGGCTATCGATCGTTGATGGTTGCGTCGGTTATATCCGTTGCTCTTTAATGACTTCGACTCCTGCATTAAACACTTAACAAACGTAACAGTCAAGGTTAACGTTAGCTTTGGTCGAAGGTACTTTGATCTTATGCGATGGTCGTACGGGACGGGCGATGCTAAGGTCGTGCGTCATGGGAGACGTACGACTTACCTTTTACAGGCGACGACGGATATTTTCTGGATTCTCGTCGAGACCTTATCTTGATACAAGATTTGGATTATGACGTGCGTCTTACCTGTTCTGGTCGTGGTCGTACGACGTGATTTTTTGCCTAAACAGCAACCTCGGGCTCCTGATACATCTGAGCGACGACTTGCTGCGGATTTCCAGGGGCTGCCATTTTCCTGTAACAAAAAATAGAAGAAACTCCAAGAAACTATTAGTAGAATGCACGTTCGTCGAGGATTTTCTCTAGATGTAGTCCCACGGATGGCGCCAAACTGTTAATGCCAAAAATCGCACCAAAGGGACAACTTAAGGTCGATGTGGACTTAATCAACTAAAGAAAGGATCTTTCGACGAGACGTGCGACGAGGGAAAAAATAAACGAGACAAGGGATTTGATGACGTAGGAAAAACCTCAATCGAGGAAAAGACCTGCGGACGACAAGAGGTGTCGTCGCTGCACTATGGTCCCCAATCAAGGGCGATGTCCTTGGTACTGGTGTCGATCGTACGATGATTACAATACAAATGAAGGAAAAGCTTCGAAATGTAAAGTACAAGTGTTTAAATGTAAAAACAGGTGTTTGTCGTGTGTGAATACAAAGTGTGAACTTCTGGTCGAGGGCTGTTGTCGTACTTCGAGAGCGATGCTTGAGCTTTCCTTCGAGTGTTCTTGAGTTCGCTGTAAGGTTCTGGCTTTCAGTACTTGATCTCTAGAGTTTGAATGTTCTTTGCTATGAGTTTGGATGATTTTCTCTGCTGTTTGGTGATGTTCGCGGATGTATATCAGATGTTAACTGATGTCCCTTGATGTGAAGACTTAGCTTGGTATTTATAGTATTCGTGTCATTAATTAGCTCCATTAATGCTTTGATCAACGGCTACAACGGCTGGAAACGGTCGCCGGAGTGATTATCCATAATGCTCTTCGTCCGTTACGGCTGCTTGCTGTTAATGGCTTTGACTCCTGCATTAAATACTTAACAAACGTAACAGTCAAGGTTAACGTTAGCTTTGGTCGAAGGTGCAATGATCTTACGCGATGGTCGTACGGGACGGGCGATGCTATGGTCGAGCGTCATGGGAGACGTACGACTTACCTTTTACGGGAGACGACAGATGTTTTCTGGGTTCTTGTCGAGACCTTATCTTAATACAAGATTTGGATTATAACGTGTGTCTTACCTGCTCTGGTCGTGGTCGTACGACGTGATTTTTTGCCCAACCAGCGACTCACGACGACATTTAGTGTATCGTCTTAAAATCGCCACAAGGGGGCAAGATGGTAGCAATAATCAAGACGTCCCACGTAGTTGGAGCACGATGCATCTGAAAGGTACGTCTTCTAAACCCTTTTCTATTTTTTTCATACGATTTTTCACAACGACGGTTACTGACTTAAGCATCGGAGGGTCGTTGGTTAGCCAACGACCAACCTCTGACATTATTTATTTCGCAGAATCGCACGACAATAATCAAACGACTCTAGTTTTGCAAGGTCGCACGACATAAACGATCAGGTCTATGACTTGATCATCCTTCTACAGGGACACACGATTCAAATTCATCGCACGACTTAGTCGTACGATCGCAAAGTCTAGTGATCTCATGATCTAAGTTTCTTGACTTAGAAAAATTTCATACCCTGAACGTATGCTTTGATCGTATGTGCTTATGTTTATATACACGATTTAAAAGTCTTATGGCTTACATTCCAGTTACTGGGTTGCAATGATGCCTAAAATCGCATGATTTCTTGGTTATTCTTTACTTAGTGAATCTTGCAATTAACATTGTATTTATTCATAAAATCGCAAGTTCAAGCAGAAATCTAAGTTTCATTCATAAACTGTCGATTTACAATCAAAAGGAAAGTGGTTCGACCACTAATAGTCAACAAAAGCAAGGAAAGATTAAAATTTTCCTAAGGCTTAGGAGTATCGCCCGCCTCCTCCACGCGATTAGCGGCCTTTAGCTCGTGCAAAGGGTTATAAAGCTGAATGGCCAACTCATCGGCGCGCGCCAAGGCCGACTTCTCCCTGTCCAAAGCCGCCTTCTCCCTTTTTAGCGCCACATCTTCTCTTTCAAGAGCAGACGCCACCATATCTTCAACTCTCGACATCTCTGCGTATAACGCCAGAGAAGACTGGAATGTCTGTAAAATGTGTGAAGTTCATTAAAAAATATTCGCCAAAATTTGCAAAATAAACAAGTCATGAAAGATTGACACTCATTGTGAACGCCAGACCGGCAACCTGAGATCCCGTCTCACTGGCCGGAACGCTGTGAAAACGCTCCCTGAAAGACGGGAGCAAATATTTCCCCAAGTGGGGAAACAACGTCGTCCCGTCTAGGACACCACCCGCCATAAAGTCAGACGGCAACGTAAAGTTAACCGTCGTGACTTCGGCCGACGACCCCCCGCCCTTGTCGACAGACGTTGGGGTCAACATCTTGGACACCGGTTTCGTCACTGTTGCCCGAGGCGCCGAACTTGTCGGTGTCGCGTCCACCGCGCCATGATGGGTGGATGACGCCCTCGCCTCTTTAGGCGTGACAACTTTCGACGAATCGTCAGCCCTCGAAGACGGTTTCCTCGGGACTACCGTCCTTGTCTTTTTTGAGATTCCCGACCCAGCTGTCGGGACATCCTTTCTTCTTTCCGTGCCTCGAAGGGTAGAAGCAACCTGCGTCGCCTTTCTTTCCGGATACCGACTTCTTCACAGTCGGCACTACTGAAGAAACACACAAAGCGTCAGACAGACAAAATAAATGGCGAAAATAAAAACTACGGTACGCTTACCGGTCGCCTCTTCCTGCTCACCCTCCCCTTCTTCACCGTCTTCTTCAGAATCTCCCGCATCCATCACCACGTCCTCGTCCACGGCCGTCGGCTACCACACGACGAAAGATCGATCATCGATGCTATGACTCAGGAACCTGTCGATCTTGACTTGGGAATCTTCGTTCGGCTTCACGGCGTCGAACTGGATCTCTGAAGACGACAGAAGAAGAAGAATAAGCATAAAAAATAGACTAAACAATGGCATATATTAGAAGCAAAGAACATACCCGTCATATTCCAATCAGGACGGATCCAATCGCTGTTGAAATCAAGCGAATCAACATGTACTAATACGTACCTAGACTTCCACCCGCGATCGTTGACCCCAGTTCTCAAAACCAAGGTGCGGTCGCCCTTGTACTTGGAATAATGGCTATAATGCCAGTTCTTGTCTCTCTTGACATGATAAGCCAACAAGAAATCGTTCATGATCATAGGCGACTCCCACTTTGCCGACAATCGCTCGATAATTAGGAAAACTCGCCAGAGTTGGGGCATTAACTGCCCTGGAGACAGATCGAAATCTCGCATGAAAGCCTTAGACAAGGCCGAAAACGGCTATTCGAACCATATTGGAAGGGATACTCGTATATTACAAAGTATCCTTCAGGACAACTCCCAGGACGTGTACTCCCTGGACATATCAGCTCTATCCCCGCATGAATTTTTGCCAAACACCTAAAGGAATTTAAGTCTTACTGACTCATGATGGAACTCTCTGGTTTGGTCGACATTGTTTATTAGAGAAAAGAAAGGAGCAATGAAGACAAAGGTGGGAAGATAATGCCTTATATAGGCACTCCAAACCTCGAATCGCTATAATCTCTCGTAAATTTGGAAGGGATTCGACAAAGAACCGCAAGGAAATCTTTGCTTAAAGCTTTTCGAAATCATAAGCCAAAATAAAATATATCGTGATCTTTATTTATGCAGTCGATCATATCAGGTCGAGTCCTTCAATGATCGCCATGCGTCCCCGTCTTTTCGTATGACTACACGGATCGTCGACACCTGTCAAAGACAGCTGGTAAGCACCATCATGCGTCGGTATGACGTCACGATCCCGTTTCCCTTTCGACTTCTCGTTCAGTTAGAGTTGGACTAATCCAATTCCAAGATAACTCTCAACACGTGTCACGATCCTGGGCACCCGACAAGCAAAATTTAAATATTCGAATTTGCCATCCTACTTTCAAATTTTGGGGGCAAACTGTTTGGGCAAAAAATCAGCAGTCTCGACCACGACCAAGAAAGGTAAGACACATGTTATGAACTATACCTTGTATTAAGATAAGGCCCCGACAAAGACCCAAAAAACCTTCGTCGTCCCCCCTAAAAGGTAAGTCGAGAGTTCCTCACGACACTCGACCTCGACGTCGCCTAGCTCACACGACCGTCGCATAAAACCATGCGACCTCGACCGACTAACGCGCTATACGACTGTTATGTTTGTTCAATGTTTAATGCAGGAGTCAACACCATTAATGGACAACGGCTATAACCGACGAAGTCAGTTATGAACATCTAAACCCGCATTAAAAGATGGCAGCCGGTACGACAACTATCAAAGTCCTTAATGATCCAATTAAAAGTGCCCAAAGACTATAAATTCCAAGCTCAATCCTCGGTTCAAAGGACATCGAATAACACAGAGAGGAACACAGATACAACGCATAACATCAGACGCAAGCACTTGAACTCCAAAGAACACTTGAAGCACAAAAATCGCTCACAGAAGAATCGCTCTCGACGCACGACATCAGCACTCGACACATAGTTTAAACCCACGACGTACACTGTTTTACATTAGAAAACACTTGTAACTTTACATTTCGAAGTCTTTCCTTCATTTGTATTGTAATTTCTGTACGATCGACACCTGGAACACCAAGGACATCGCCCCTGATTGGCGACCATAGTGCAGCGACGACATCCACTGTCGTCCACAGGTTTTTTCCTCGTTGAGGTTTTTCCTGCATCATCAAATTCTCTGTCTCATTTACATTTCCGTCTTAAATGCACACTTTTGTCGAACGATTCCTTTCTTTAGTTGTTAAAGTCCACATCAACCTTAAGTTGTCCTTTTGGTGCGATTTTTGGCATTAACACGCGCGACCCCCTCTTTTGAGAATGCACCCCTTCTCCCGAAGTTACGGGATGGGACCCTTCCAACATGAAGGAGGAGGCTGAGACAAGGATCATCTGAACGAGAGCCTCCCATTTGAATTCCTTGAGCAAGCTTTCCTGCTTTATTCAAGTCTAGGACTTAGGCAAGAGTTATAATGACGCATCGTAGGTTTGCGGAAAGATTGACAAGCATCTAAATCGTTTTGATAACGAGATTACGAAACGTAAAATTCGAAAAACTTAAGAGAACAATCTTAAAAAGACAAACTTTTATTAATTGATAAATGTGAGTTCTAGATTAGTGCATACAATCAAGAGATCAAAGAATAATAATAATCAGTAAGATCTCAACTTGTCATCCATATAACTTTGATTAATCTTCAGAGAATTCTTTATAGATGATCAAGAGTAAAATAAACGATTCACCTAAAACAATAGGATTAACACACTATTTATACTAAGGCCTAAGCTATTGAGGCCCATGGCCCATTACATCAATTGAGCCCAAATAACAATTTACAAATAATTCCCTTTAACTTTTATTCAACAAGATTTAGTCCTAACAATCTCCCTCTTTGAATTAAAGTTCAAGTTCTTGCCAGTTTGGAACATATCTCTTCCGGAGTGCGAAGTGAATCTCGAAGCTTCGAATGGCTTTGCGGTAGTCGATGCGGTCTTCTACTATTTCCAAGGCTTCTTGGGCGTTTGATTCGTTTAGGTTGACCGTAAACGCTTTCCGAAGATCTTTTTCCTTGGTGATGATATCTCTGAGTGCTTCTCTGACTTTTAGCAACATATCATCGTAAAATCTGTCGACTTGGCTGAAGCGAAGAAACTTCTTTTCTTTTTGCTCGTTGAGATACACAATTCCAAATTCCGGTTCAAGGAGTAGTGAATGTTCGGGGTACATCTTCAACTCGGGTGCATTCTGATTCGGTTTCAACAGGTTTATCTTCTTGGTACGGTGCTCGACTTCTATCTGAAAATCTGTAATGTAAGATATCAGTACCTTGTAGTGCAGGAATCGTCTGATAGCCTCGAGCGCTTTGGTGACATGAATCGGTCGGATAGTTCGGGTTCGAAGGTCTTTCAGAAGAGCGTGGAAGTTATTCAGTCTGAGGTTCTTAAAGTCTGCTTCGGAGAATCTCCATTCATTTCCATCTTCGCGTCTGACGGTGAATACTGGAAACAAATCTCTAAGAATTTTGCTGGTTTGGATGTTAAGCACTTCGGTGATTTTGTGCTTTGTTCTGACTTGGCTGACTGGTAGAGACCTCTTCATTACCTTTATATATTGGCTCTGGTAATCTTTGTCAAACTTTGATATCCCAAGGAAAAAAGTTGGCTCGATCGTGCGTAACTTGTGAAAAAATAATTTCTTCAGGGAATCCTCAAGATAAGGAATGAGGATTATGATCTTCTCCCATCTGATAGGTTGCTGTGGAGAAGGTTGATCAGAAGCATTCTGTTGTTGAGGAGATGTCGGATGTAGCGGTGTAGAAGTTTCGGGAATCTGAGAAGTGTAGACTGGTGTACTGTAAAGGTTTTGCAGGAGAAACTGATCGTAGTCGACTTCATCATCGGCATCGGTGGGAAAGATTAGGTTTACCTCGAAGTTCATCACACTGGCGGCTTTTTGATACCATGCGTTTTCGGTCTCCGGGTCGATTTTATAATCAGGATCTATCAGGTCAAGTGTATCCCTTTCCGGTGCAGTATGTACGATCAGTGCCTCTGAATCTCCCTCGGGCTTTTCAACCGTTGGGTCTTCATCATCTGAGATTTCCCTGTCAATTACCATCTCAGTTAAGCTCAACTGGGCTTCTGGTTGTTCTTCGGTTTGTGCCACATTTGATGGTTCCGATTGAACCGTTGTTGTTGTTTCGGTGATGATTGGGTCGGACTCAGTCAGTCGTTGTCTCTTGTTCTCCCCCTCACGGTGATCAGGATCATCCTGGTCATCGTGGCGTCGCTTGAGTCCACCAGTTTGATTCTTGCAGGTGTCTTCGAGTGCGGCGACTCTTTCAGACAAGGTAGTTATGGCTTTCTGAACGTACATAAGATTCGTGTTAATTTGGTCCAATCGGTTGGTTATGGATGACGACGTAGCAGAAGTTTGCGATCGTAGAATAGTGATGAGGTCTGCTTCCGTCGAGGAGTCTGTGTTGTCGTGTTATAGCAGTTGGGCAAGGAGCATGGTCTTCAGATCATCCACCGAGTAGTTGGGCTGAGCAGGTGTCGGTGTAGGTGTTGGTGCGGTTTCAGTTTCGACCACGTTTTCCTTCCCTTTGATGAGGCTCTTCACTTTGTCGAGCTCTGTTGTGAACTGCTTCTCCAGTGACTCGCGGACAGCCTTTAAGGCGCCGTCCAGGTATTTCCTTGACAAAATGTCGGGTAACTCACTTCTGGGATCACTTAGATTACCCGTTGAGGTAACTACCGTAGAGGTAGTACCACCTACATTCACGGATGGCAACTGGTGGCCGTGGTAGGATTTCCTTCCGATCCTCGTATTCCGCTCAAAGGCAGACATACTATGGAAGTTCCGATCGGGTCACTAAGAGCACCGATGGTAGCAGTCTCGTTCTATGTCCTAGCCAAAGAAGTTATAATTTCAATGGGCTCTAGACTCGAATGTGCAGTGAAAGATGTCGAGAACGGGGGAGGTTGTTCTCTTGTTTCAATATCGATACTCTCCGAGTGAGAGATCGGTAGACTTTGTGCTATGTCCCCGTGTGAAAATGAAACAACCAACTGTTGAGAGCTGGTTGAGTGGCTATGGGGATGTGCAATTGCGTCGCTAGGTCCACGACGGCTTCTTCAATATGTCGTCCCAACGAATGAGACGAGATAGAAGATGTGGCTACCTGGGCGACACGGGCTCGGAGTCGCTCATTTTCCTCTCTATTTTGTACACTCGGCCGCTAATTATTCTTTTTCGATCTCAATTCTCTCCGCCTCACTTGTTCTAGATTTTCAACTAATTCTCCCTCCTCTCTCCTTATGTCTCCCGAAGTTGGCTGGGATGTAGGGATGTTAGAGGGCGTGGGTGAGTCGGAAGGAGATCCTTCAGTCAGCGACAGTTGACTTTCGATACGGGTTGGTATTAAGGAAAGGCGGATTGCGCATTCCGTATCGGTGTCGGTTGTCTCGGAATCCATCGTGTCAGTTTGTGCGAACAGTAATAGAGGTTCAGTGGTGTCCGTTCCGGGGTCGCGATCAAGAGTAGGTCTTCGTGGGGCAGTGACGACCGGGACCTCGTGTAGGGATGTCGACGGTATGGCGTCAGTCGTGGTACAGGTGGTGTGTATGCGGGGTTGTTGGCTGCTTCCGGGTCGGCTATAATGGCTTGTACCGGCACGCGTATCCAATGCACCGCCCACGCCTGTTCCCCTCCCATGATGTACTCTCAACACACCCCGTCCGGGATCCCCAGCTACCCGGACTCTACCTCCAGGAGTCCTTGGACCCTCACGTCTCTCGGGTCTAACTCCTTGGGGAGGTCCCTCCGGCTCTGGCTGGACCACAGGAGCACCTATGCCTAACGCTCGTCTATAATCTATCACACTTGGTGCATTAGGGTCCGCATGTGCCAGTAGGGCTTCTGGTAAAGGCATGGGTTGGGCGTTGGATGGGTTGCGAATCACAAGGTTATGCTAGTTAAAAGGAGGACATACCGGATGGTTCATGCGCCGCGGTATGTTCAGATTCACGTCCATGTGCTGACGGATGGCCAACAATGGGAATCATGGGTAACGAAGGAACTTGTTCTCCTTTGTTCCGTCGATTTGCCGGATTGCCTGAACTAGTTCGCGCCAGATAATCAACGCGAAGTCTATGTGGCGGTTGTAGCAGACGGCATGGAAGAGACGTAGGAAGTCGCCTGTGCACTGGTCGATCCCCTTCTATCTGGAGGATAGACACCTGTTCAGAATCGTGAACAGGGTGTACTAGATGAACGCTAGATACTTCCGATTGAAGGTGGATGGGCGGGTGAGTGCATGATTGTAGCCGAGAGCGCAGATTTCGGCGCATAGGGTGGTGTCGTCGACCGCGGGGTCGTAAGCAGTATGGTCGCCGGCAGTGGCTTCAGGCATTGAGAGAAGACATCTGAATGAATCTGGTATCAGCATAAATGGATGTTGATCGATCATTGTCGTGAGCATCTGAGAACTGAGCGCCGTGACAACTTGAGCAGTACGTCAGAATTGATAAACGTACAGGACAGGAACGTCGGTCGTAGCTGTGAGTGCCTCGCGAAGAGGGTGGCCTAGAAGAATGTCCACGACCACACGATGTTGTGGTCGGAACTCGGCAACGTCTAGATGGTGATTATTGGCCTCGAGTTCAATGCCATGATCGGCTGGAACCAAGGCGTTGTCAGCCTCTTCTTCTATGAATTCCTCTTGAGGAGGAATATTCTCTTGTGGAGGTTGTTGATCCGCTATTAGAATACCTGAAATACACGATGTTAGAATACAGACGGATGCAAAAGAGTGTCGATGCGTACCTTGGCAAATAGTGGCTCAATCTGGATCGGATTGAGGACTGGCAGTTACGAACAGAGTACTGAGAGTGCCAAAGCAAGGAAAGTGTCCGGGGTAAAAGGTTACCGGACACACATGTGTCCGGATGAGTGTGGTCATCGGACAACAACAAGTTACCGGATAAATATGAATTATCCGGACAACATTGAGTATCCGGACAAAACTCAGTTACCGGACAAGTCGAATCACCCGGATAGTTGAACTTACCGGAAACCATAAGGTTTCCGGACTACTAGGGTTTTCCGGATGGTCAAAGTAACCGGACAACCAAGAACATTCCGGATAGTTTAACTTACCGGAAACAATTAACTTCCCGGACAACTTGGGTTACCGGATGACTTGGTGTCCGGATGAGACATCTTTCTGAATAAAATATCTAACCGATGAGAGATTCCGGATAAGTTATGAAAGTGTCCAGGTGGGTTGAATGTTCCTGGGTAATATGGTAGTGTCCGGACGACATTTGGATTACACTAATCGGCCCAAATCGACTAACAATCCACATATCTAAACCTAGAAGATGCATTTAATCGATAAACTAAGCATGAACAACCGACCAATCGGCTGAAAACTAACGACGATTGGGTGGAATGTGAACCGATGTCGCTTCGGGGTCCGAAAACCCCAAACCGGTGATGTTTGGATCGATTAAACCATTGAGTCGCGGGTGTGTGGGTGCGAATCAGATAAGAGAAATGAGAAGTGGACGTACCTGTGAGTTGGAATCGAAGTTGAGCTAAAATGAGTAGATCCGAGAGAGTCCGTGCGAAAAAGTGATTCGAGAGGGTTATTTGAGGTTTAAGGTCCAGAAAAATGAAAATGACAAAATATCCGGATATTTATATGAGGCACGTCTTACCGAGTGGGTTTACCCGGATACCTATCCGGTCCGGATAGGTGTCCGGTCCGGATAGGTGTCCGGTCCAGAAACCTATCCGGATAGGTGGTATCCGGGAACCACTACCGGATAGTTTGTGGTTTGTCAAAATTTCCTCTTGTGCTTTTCAAGACTTATTAAAAAATCCTTTTAGACTCTGAGAAAATAAATTTTCTCGCTCCCCCTCGAACTTAGCATGGGGAATTCTTTGCTCCCCCTCGGATGGTGCATACACACACAACAACAAATTGTATTTTTAAAAGAAACGTGTGTGTGACGCTCCCCCTCAAAAATTGCACATAAAGAACACGGACCCCCTCGGATTGTGCAAGGGATGTGATTTTAAGAAAAGAACCCTGGAATGTCAACACACAAAAAAAACTTTCGAGTGTAAAGAAAAAAATAGAGTGACACTCCCCCTCAAAAGTAGAACAGACTTACCTGTTACGCTTATGTGCTCCCCCTGAACACATGAACAAATTGTGAAATCACAGGTATATATCCAAGAATAAACCAGACGACGGTAATGAACATAAAAGGAAACACACGCAAAACAAAAGCAAACAAACGAAATCTACCTAATTAATACAGAGATTTAAACAGAAAAGTGTGTACGATACAAGTAGAATACAGATGCGAGGAAGTGTGTACTCAATCATCTGGAGTTTAACCAACAGATGATGAATAGACAGTTCCTCGTAGGTGTATGGAACTTGTATCGGACGCTCGATTAGGTCAAATCTTCAGGTTTAGCATACCAAGCCTGGACACAAGATAGTTAAAACGTTTTTCGTCCAGGGGTTTTGTAAAAAGGTCTGCTAACTGATGTTCAGTATTAACAAAGTAGAGTTCGACTGTACCTCGTTCGACGTGATCCTTGATAAAGTGGTACCGAACGTCTATGTGCTTCGTCTTCGTGTGTTGGACCGGATTGCTTGATATGGCAATGGCGCTCTTCGAGTCGCGGTAGATGGGCACTTTGGAGTATGTGAAGCCGTAGTCTTTAAGTTGTGTGCACATCCAGATGACTTGTGAACAGCAGCTCGCGGCGGCGACGTATTCCGCCTCAGCAGTCGATGTAGAGACACACTGCTGCTTCTTGGATGCCCAACTCACGAAACTGTCGCCCGGGAACTGCACATGTCCCGATGTGCTCTTCCGATCCAACATGCTACCTGCATGATCAACGTCTGAGTACGCTGAGAGTTCAAAATCTGTCTCTTTCGGGTACCACAAGCCAAGATCAGCAATACCTCTTAAGTAACGAAAGATTCGTTTAACAACAATTAAATGAGACTCTTTGGGTTTTGATTGAAAACGGGCGCAAAGAAAGGTCGAAAACATAAGGTCCGGTCTACTTGCCGTTAAGTACATTAAAGAACCAATCATTCCCCGGTACGTTTTGGTGTCCATATCTTTTCCGTTAGGATCGGCGTATAACTTTGTACCGGGTGCCATGGGATATTTCATTGGTGAGGACTGTTCCATCTGGTACTTCCGAAGAATGTCCCGGATGTACTTAGCCTAATTTAGGAATATCGCGGTCAACAGTTGTTTAACTTGAAGACCGAGGAAAAAATTCATCTCACACAACATACTCATTTGAAAATATTGTCCCATTAATTTGGCAAAGTTCTTACAATAGTATGGGTTAGTGGAACCGAAAATTATGTCGTCAACATACACTTGAACTAAAACTATATGACCTTCTTCATTTTTAATAAACAGGGTTGTATCGATTTTACCTTTTGAAAATCCAGATTTTATTAAAAATTTGGACAGAGCATCATATCAGGCGCGTGGAGCTTGCTTCAAACCGTACAATGCCTTGTCTAGAATGTAGACATGATTAGGCATTTTGTCATCCACGAACCCATCCGGTTGAGATACGTACACCTCTTCCTTGATTTCTCCGTTGAGAAATGCTGTCTTCACATCCATCTGAAAGACCATGAAGTTCTTGTGCGCGGTGTAGGCAAGGAACATACGAATCGCCTCGATTATGGCAACCGGAGCATATGTCTCGTTGTAATCAATACCCTCTTGCTGGCGGTATCCTTTGGCCACGAGGCGCGCCTTGTTACGGACGATGATGTCGTCTTCGTCCTTATTGTTCTTGAAAATCTACTTCGTGCCGATGACCGTCTTGTGAGTTGGACATGGGACGAGTCGCCATACCTTGAGGGCCTCAAATTGATTGAGTTCCTCTTGCATGGCCATGACCCAGTCCGAATCTTCGAGTGCTTCAGAGACGGTTGTTGGCTCGATCTTGCTAAGAAAGCCGGAGAATAGGCAGAAGTTGGCCGATGCGCCTCGCGTTCGAACCAGAGTAGAAGGATCGCCGATTATCTGGTAGAGAGGATGAGCCTTGGTCCATTTGGTGGTGTGTGGAAGCGGCTATTGAGTCGCGTGAGAGGTGTCCGGATCCACATATGCACCGGCTGGAAGGTCTTGAACAGCTTCAAGTGTTGATGGTCGGTTCTTGGCAATATGACCCAATTTCCCGCAATTGTAGCAAGTGATGGGTTCGTCCTTCTTCTTTGTCTAGGGCTTGCGATCATCCTTCTCATTCTTCTCCTTTAGGTCAGGTTTCTTGTGCTCATCTGCCTTTTTCATTCCTTCATATTTATCCTGATAATCATGGCGCTTGTTGGAGGAAGTGGAGTAGCGCTGATTATTGGACGAAGGTTTCTTGAAGAACTTCTTTTGCTGGAAAGATCTGGAAATTAAGGCCATTGCTTTCTTTACAGCAGTCAATTCAGGATCATAATCACTTTCCTCTTCTTTCTCAGATTCTGGTTCAGATTCACTTGGCTCTTGGGCTCGTTTGGATCGACGGCTGGAGGATTTGCCTCGTTTCGAAGAAACAAGAGCGAGTGGATCAGCATGTGACTTGGAAGCGGATTTCTAACTGCTCAGTATCTCCATGACTTCATCCTCATCCTGTAGAAGCATCTCGTAGAGCTCAAGGATTGGAACGTTCTCCATCAGGTGGTTGTGTTTGATGTGACAAGCGAACACTTTCCATTCAGGCAAGAGGTTGTTTAAAAACTTGAGCGCATTCTCCGTGTTTGATCGATTGATCTTGTTCTTATGGAGCTCATTCAGTAGGAGGAAAAATCGTTCATAGGCCTGTGAGAGGGATTCGCCGGTGCGCTCCTTAAAGCCATCACACTTGGTTATGCAACTGTTGATCTTCAGTTGGTTGCCGACTTTGCTCCCGCTCATCATGTTTTCTACCTGATCCCACATGCCCTTTGAGGTATGCTTGTAGCTGTCAATGGTTGTGTAGATCTGGTTAGGTAGAGTCTGGACCAGATATCTCTTGGCATGCTTTTCGCCATCAAACATGCCCTTTTCCTCCTCGCTCAACTCCACGTATTTATTGGGCTCAGTTCGAGCTTGACCACCTCCTTCTTGTGCTGGAATGATATTCATGGGTTGTTCTTGTGGGCCATCAAATAGAGCACGCAAGATGTACTCGTAGTTATCCTTCGATTCGATGAATATGAGGAATCTGTCCCGCCATTGGCTATATTCTCCCTGATAGAGGGTCGGTGGCTTGGCATCGGTGCTGATAGCAAGAGTGTCGCGAGACATCTTTGGTGATTGCACTAATGTGATCGTCAGACGTTGGTTCGATTCAAAGTGGAGTCTTAACGCAAGGCACTATGAGTGGAAGTCCTAACGCAGGTTCTAAGAGTGATGCAGAGTAAAACTGGTAAGAAACTAGCTAAACAGAACTTACTGGATAGGAATCTGGATGAAATGGTGTTTGATCTGGAAGTGTCCGGATCAGATGTGTGTGAAGTGTCTGGATAGCAAAAATGACCGGATAACACTAGGTTACTGGATGAAATGGAAGTTACCGGATAATATAATCTTACCGGATAACTTGTGGTTACCGAGTAAAGTAAAAGCAGAGGAAATAAACTTACCGGATAGCAGAGAGTCACCGGATATATGTCGATCCGGATAAGAGGTATCCGGGTAAGAATTAACCGGATAATATGAGTGACCGGATAATAAAGAGGTTACCGGAAACAGATGAATCTGGATAGGTATCCGGAATGAGCAGGGTACCCGGAAACCTTGAGTTACCGGGTGAGGTGTGTTCGGAGACTACCAGTATCCGGAAATTTACCGGATACTTTGAGTTACCCGGAAAGTGACGAAAAAATGAACTTACCCGGAAAGGTTTACGATGTTCCGGAAAGTGCTGCTGTTATCCGGAAAGGACGGCTGTGTTTAAACAATTCGAATGGGATGCGATTAGGGTTGCCCAAAGTAGCTCCTGAAAGATTAGAAACCTTCCAAAACTACGAAATAACACTACCCTAATCGATTTCAAGCAAAACATCAAGATTTTGAAGAAAAATTTTGATTTTTCTAAAGAACATAGACCAAAACTTATAGACTTGATTTTGCTTAAAAACTATTCACGCGATCGAATTTGGATTAGAAAAATTGCAGAAACGCTAATGAGATCAATACTAATCGAATGCAATACGCGAAAATAAGCAATTTTATCAGAATCAAAGAATGGTTATTTGAACCCAAGAACACAGTCGATAAACTAGGCAGAATACTTACCAGAAACTTTTGAAATCTTTGAATCGAATCGTCTGTAGGCTCTGATACCAATTGTGAGTTCCAGATTAGTGCATACAATCAAGAGATCAAAGAATAATAACAATCAGTATGATCTCAACTTGTCATCCATATAACTTTGATTAATCTTCAGAGAAATCTTTACAGATGATCAAGAGTAAAATAAACGATTCACCTAAAACAATAGGATTAACACACTATTTATACTAAGGCCTAAGCTATTGAGGCCCATGGCCCATTACATCAATTGAGCCCAAATAACAATTTACAAATAATTCTCTTTAACTTCTATTGAACAAGATTTAGTCCTAACAATAAACTTCATTTAAAATTGAAACCTAATAGTTCCATTTATAATCTAGACTGGGAAAAGATAAATACAAAATTTAAAATAACCCTAATCCTAGTTTAACTAGGAAAGGATAGTTAAACTAAAAAAAATAAGAAAAAGAAAAGGTCATAACTAAAACTAAGAAGAGGCAAGGAATGGAAATAAAAAAAAGGAATTGGGAAGCAACAGGTCATGTGAACGGCGACTAATAGTTGGAAGCAACAAACAATGTGCGAGGTGAGTTTCATGTGGGTTGGGCCACATGCAACTCACTTGCAAGCCGATTCATTCTCTGTTTTGGCAGTGTGTGAGGTGAGTTTAATGATAGTTAGGTTGCACGCAACTCACACACAACTTGCTTCGACCGTTGTTTGCAATTCTCAATTTGTTCCTCAATCTCTCTCGCAACTCTCTTTATATTCGGTGTTTTCCGTTTATCCCTTCTTCGATGCCAAGTTTTGAGTCTCTTTAGATGCTCGTCTTTCTCTTCGAGCTCGTTTTCCTCCTTTTCAATTATTTGCGAAAACCCTTCTCGAATTTTCCCTGTATGTAATTCGAGCAATTTTGTAGTTCCTCAGTTTGGCTGTTGATTTTAGAGCTTTTTCAATTCTTTCAAATCCTTTTGTATGCACCTATTGGAAGTATGATAAGTGGATCTGAACTATTGACACTTTTAATCTCAAGCCCATCCATGAATCCCACTTGATACAGGGATTGATCAAGTATATCTCGGTGCATCTCATCCTAATGAACATCCAACGGTTGATAATCACTTTTCACGTTTCTCACGTTAACTCAATTTTTCACCGAAACCCGACCTTTTATATAAATATATCACTGTTCTAAAAGGCTCGCCGCGACAGCCGCCATGGCGCGCCGTGGCTCAAGGCTTGTGTCTCGTGCCACGTTATGCCTATTGCACGTCATGGCCTAATTTGCGGTCTTTTGTAACACGATATTTGATTTTTTTACGTTTTAATGTCTTATTTGCTAGTTTTTTTTAATATATAACGAAAGTTAACTTGTTTATTATCATTGACTCGTCGATTGATAGTACAAAACATATGTTGTTATATATTATATTATATATGATATAGAGATTTGCCGCCATAAATCACGCCTTGATAAACGACATGGTCTCGCTGTGGCTCCTAAGGCTTAAGACTTCGCCTCGCCGCCACGCCACGCCTCACGCCATTTAGAACCTTGAAATATATATATATATATATACTTTTTAGATGAAATAGACGTAAAAGAAGTAATAAAGGGTCATAGATGGTTGGATACCACCAAGATATTTGAAAAGATTACATAAGCGAGAAATTCAAATGTACTATCAACTTATGTTTAGTATCTGGGGAGAAGCTCAGAGCATCTTCAACAAGTTTTCTATAACTTTTCTAAAATAAAGAATTAAATATAAAAATCTTTAAAAATGGTTACACTTATCTCCAACATATTTGCTATTTTACAGATTTTAACACAAGTTAATATTCTCTAATTTATATTTACAATACACTTTAACAAAAAAAACTTAATCTAAAATGATAAAAGATTTATGTTATTGGTGAGATTGAATAAAATAATTATTTCTCTCTCCTATATAAAGAATTATAGAGAGTTCTTTAGAGCATCTCCAACAACTTCCCCATTTTGGAGAAAATGGAGAATATGGGGATTTTGGTCTCTACTTTTGCTCCAATAGCTTCCCCAAAACTATCTCTAAAATGGAGAAACTAGGAGAGAGAATGGGTTTTTCTCCAAATATGGAGATCACTCCAAAAATGATTACCAAGTGAGAGGGCTATTGATCCAAACCCTTCAGTGATTTAATGATGACCCTTAGAATCACTTAGTGAAAAGTTATAAGTAAACATTATGTATAAGTGTTTCACCATCAGTGATAACATACTGATTCTGTTCAGTTTCACTGATGGGTAACCACTGTTCTTCATTATTTCTTAGTGATAAATTTACATTAGTGATAATTGAATTCGTTCAAGTATCGTTGATGATCACTGACTTCTTATCTATAAATGTTTATTTGTAATCTCTGAAGACAAGTTTCACGACAAAAGAGTTCATCGTTGAATCGAAGACAAAGCTGATGAACAAGTGACAAGTCTACTAATGATCTGATGCGGATATCAGTGAAACCAAGACAAGTCCACAACACGTGATATTTCAAGTAGAAGACTTCAGCGATAGCTGACTTACATCGGGTCTCACTAATGGAAGATCAACTCAGCGATCGCTAATCATGAAGCCTGATCTATAAGAAATGTTTGTCTTATCCCCTTGCACACTTTTGTACGATTTGTCAGAAGGACATACCTTTGTCCAGGATCGTACAAACCACTTTGCCACTACACTGTTCACCATGCGGCCCAAAACATGTTTGCAAAAGTCAGAAGCATGCATCCAACCAAATGTTGACACGTGCAAAGTCCTCCTGACATGCATTAAATTCATGTAGTATAAATAGGAGGAATGCACCATCATTTCGAAGGTGGTCATCCCTGAACCTACTTAGTGCATTAGAAAATTATCCTTAATTTTCTAACTTCTTTTCTCCTTATTTCTTAGTGCAAGAAATCTGTGTGACTCTCATAGTTTGTTTAGATTAGGTCTTGTACTTAGTCTTATTCCGCAACAAGCTGTAAATTGTTTGATTTATCAATAAAACAATTTAGAAAGATAAAAATCTTGTGTTTGTATTCACCCCCCCCCTTCTACAAACTTAATACTTGTATAACCCTTCGGGACCAACAAATGGTATCAGAGTAGATTGTTTAATCTCCATAAACAAGATCTTGCTTATACTAATCTCTTCCTTGCTATTCTTCATATGGCAAATAACACAAACACAAACTACATTGATAATGGTTCTCTTGCCAAACCTCCTCGATTTAGCAGAGACAACTTTAATCTTTGGAAGAATCGAATGATGCTTTTCCTAGAAGGTGTAGATCTCACTATACCTTACTCTGTGGAAAATGGACTGTTGGTTCCTTTTTGTTTAAACAATGATGATTCTTTCAGTTTAGTTCAGATAGGTTTATATTGCGGAAACGTATTTAGTGAACTGAAAGAAATGCTAAGATAGAAGAACACACAATATCAAATAAGTAATGAAGATGACAGATAAATATCTCAAAGGTTACTGTATTTGATATTATCAAGAACACCTAGAACATAACAAGAAATCTGCTGGTGTGTGTGTTTGTGCGTAGCTTAATATCTGATTTTTTTCTTGTTAATAGAAGAACTCAACATGATTCTTCTAATTATACTACTACAAAGGGGACATACTTTAGACAATAAGGATTGATCTACAGTAGACAGGATTGTGTGAACAGTAGCCGGTACGATGTTCATTTAATGCGCATGTTCCATCTTCGGCAGAGCCCTATCAGAGTTTGACACGTGGAGTTTATGTCAGGGCACGCTCTGTACAAGTGGATGAATGGATCCTGGAACAGTAGAAATATATTTGTTGATTTCTTCTAAGTCTTTAGTATACCGCAGAGGCTCTGTCAAAGGTGACAGAGGTTCTGCGGCTTGGTCCTCTGTGAGCAGTCTTCTATTGATTCTTGTCTTCGGTCTTCTTGGTGTCTCGGCAGAGCCTCTGTTGGAGGTTTCTATACTTAGCCTATTTTTCACTACTTTTACAAACAGAAAGATTTGGAGCTAACAATCTCCCCCTAAGTAGTGAAAAATGAAAAATTGAAAAGTACATGGATTTTTTGGCTAAGTATATACTAAGAACACTTTTTCTTTTCACATTAGATTATGCCAGAGGCATTTACATATGATTGTATTTGAAAAGAAAAATTACAGAGGATTTGTTTGATTAACTCAGACGTTGGCATCTTTGAAGTCGTTATAACTTCTGCGGTCGATTCCTTCCTTTATAAGCTCGTGATAGAAACTGATGCAGAGTTTTCTGAAGTTGATTGTTGCATCGATGATCTCTATCAGTCTGTCGGCCACGCTTTGATCCATAAGCTATGTTCCTCTGTGCTTTACTAGGATCGCTCTAAACTCTGTCAAAGTACTTGTTGCGTACTTCTGACAGTCCATCTCTACGAACAATCTTGATCTTCCCGTAGGATCTTGAAACACTAACCCGACCCTTGGTGATGTGATGATTGAGTTTGGTACAGTAGAGGGAGGGCAGTAGTCTTCTGGTGGTTGAAAAACCAAGTTCTTCACTCCAAGGTCTCTAGCTAGTTGGAAATCAACCATGCTATATAGCAGAAGCTTCTCGCGTATGGCCTTTTTGATCACCCTGTAGGCTCTGTGAACTGGATCGGTTGTGAAGTTATTTTTCGTCCAGTCCAGAAGATCAGGTAGGTCATAAGGATTTAGATTCCTAAGATCCGCATCAGAGAATTAGTTCTCGGATCTGTCCTCTCTTTTGACCTTGTAGATGTTGTAATAGACCTTAGGCCAGGTTCTGGTTTTAGAGAACTTACAGTAGATGACCTTGATGATTTTGGAGGATGAGAAGACTTCGTGTTTTAGCTTGGGATTTGTTCTGGTGAAGAGGTTTTTGAGGTCAGCACGGAAATCAGGATCTTGAATGGTTGGTGCCGTTTGATCTATGCTCATTCTGTTGTATAGGTACCTGTATACCACCTCTTCCATTTGTGGTGGTGGTGGTTGAGGCAAGGTTTTGCGTAGAGCATCTAATTTGTTCTTGACTTATGCCACTCGATCTTCTGTAGGAGGTGCCTTTGGATCCAGAACAGGAATGTTTGACAGAGGTGTAGCGCCGAAAACCCAGTCTTCTTCTTCAGGCTTTGGTGTTATATACGCATTGAAAGAGCTCTTCATCAGTTTTTCTGTCGAAGGTTGATGCTTGGGATTTTTCTTCTGCGGTTCTTCTGTCATAATCCCTTTGCCTTTGTCTTTCGTCGTTGGTTTGTCTGCTTGTAGAGATGGGGTATCCTCTGTGGGTTTTGGCTTTTAAGCTTCAGAGGGTTTGGTTGTAGGAGGTTATGTGGGGGTTGCCTCTGTTGGTTTTGACACTTGAGTTTCTGAGGGCTTGATTCGTGATTTGGGTTCTATTGGAGAGGCTTCAGGTGTTTTGCTCAGATATTTTCTCTGTTTTTTGAGCAATGGTTTTGATTCGTGGGTTGGTTTTAGGTGTTGGGGAAGGTAGTTCTTCTTCAGAAGATGTCAGAATTTGGACGTTTTCTTGGGTTTGGACATCTTCTCCGAATATAGAGGGGAATTCCACAGAGGTGGTTATTGCCTCTGTGGACTGTTGTTGTTTTCCTCCTTGGGTTTGAGTTGGAGGTGATTGACATATAAGTTCCGCGGTTACCGGTGGAGCTTGTATACCTCTGCTTGCAGCTTTTTCCCTTTGTTTCTCCCCCTCAGGATGATCTGGTGGACTATCAGAGTCATCACCAGAGTCATCCTGACCTTTATCTGAAGTACCTTCTGTTCTGCACGAAGCTTTAGGTTTGTTTGGCGGAACAGCTCCTGCAACGATCATCTTGGCGCATAAATCATCACAGAGGCCGAGGAGTGTTTGAACCTCTGCTTCTGTGTTGAAGCGCATTCTGCCGACGCTATTCTGGAAGTCTTTAACATAATTTGCGTTGGCGGCAGTGAAGGCGACTATTACTTCTGTGACTTGATTAATTACCCCTTGCCCAAGCTCTGTCAGCTGAGCTCTGGTCATGTAGTCAGAGGGCTTCATGGCCAGAGTTTCTTGCAGAGTCTTCTCCTGAACTTGTTCTAATGCCTTCTTTAGATCTTCAGGTGTAAGGCCCTTAGAAGCGGAGGATTGCTCTTTCAGCTTTTGAAGGAAATGCTTGACAGATTCTTTGAAGGCAGAGGTAGCGGCTTTTCCGAATTCAGTAGCGGCAGAAGTAGCAGTGGTGGTAGCAGTTGACTTCATCTGGGTTACGTCATTTTGCACCTCTGTGGACAGGTTATCCATTTTGGTGTTCAGATTATTTATTGCCCTGGATGTAGTATCTGCAAAAGATTTTGAAAGAGCTTTGCAACTCCTTCAATGTATTGTTCACAGAGGTGACAACGGTTTGGAACTCATCCCTTGATACATGTGAACTAGTTGTAACTTCTGGGGGAACACATTCTTCCCCAAAGTGAGTCTCTGTTCCTGAGACACCTTCTTTCGTCCCTGTATTGATGTTGCAGATGGAAGGATTTCCCTCTAATCCTTGAGCAGAGGCTTTATCAGCTTCAGACTCTATAGAGGTTCTGAGAAAGACATTATCTTGATCCACTCCAGAGGTGGGGATAAGAGTGGACAAGAGTATCCTTCTGTTGACTCGGAGACTTGTCTAGAGTCTCTCCGTCTTTGTGCACTCTAAGCTCCTCTGAAGAGTTGTTGGGACCTATAGTTGTGTGCGTGGCAGAGGAAACAAATTCCTCTGTGAGTTTGGCGATTTTGGTCTGGGGCGATGGACCACGAACTAAGGGTAAGTCCTTTTGAGAGGACTCCCCTGGATTGGTTTCCCCGGTTTCTAATGGTACAGAGGATGAAAGAATTTCCTCTGTCTGGATGGTTTGTGTTAGTCCTAGATTTAACAGGTAACAACGATTCAATGAGGAATAACAATAACAGATAATGATTTCAAGCTGTCATCCCTCTCATATTCATTAATCAAGATAGTTTACAAAGGTTTGAATGAAAATCCTAACTATCTCTCTCTAAAACAATTAAACTCTAATTTCTCTAATGAATCGTCTAACCCTAAGACTAAGGCTAACACTAACCTTAAATACCTAGGCTTTAGACAATAAGGCCTAAGCCCATTAACACAATTAACTAAGCCCATTTAACAATTAAGGCTTTTACAAGAAGATTAATTAAACTAATTAATCTAATTAATTCTAATTAAGCACTATATAATTATTTATATATCTTTCAAATATGTAGGACATTTATTGTCCTAACAATCTCCCCCTAAAGATATATAAATAAAAATTGGACTTGAAACCTTCAGGTCTTGATCTTCTCTTCTTCTTGAATCTTTGAAAACTTCGGTGTTGCTTGACTTCATGTCTTTTCAACGCTCCCCCATGAATAAAGCTCTTGATCTTCATGTCTTCAGCTTTAAGAACTTGTAGAACCAGTATGCCCGATGGAGGAAATAGAGATTTGTAGCGAACACCACTTGATGAAGGATGAGAAGAATTTACCACTTGTGGGCACTTTGAACTCTTTTCGCTTTGAGGAATTTGGTGCGGAACTGTTACTCTCCCTCGGCTGATACTCCCCCTCGGCTTTTGCATAGGGACTTCTTTACTCCCCCTCGGCTTTTGCTAACTCCCCCTCAACTTGATAATCCGCGTCTTTGAATCTGTACCCTTTCTCCCCCTCATGATGAGTAGGAGCATCTGGAGCATCATGCATGTTCAAAGACAATAGTAACGAATAGCAAACAATCCAGATAAAGCATTATAATAATCAGGGTAATCAGCTAACACAGAAACACAGAAGTAACTGTTATCACAACAATTTAAAAAATTGTGTGGCCTATGTTCAGAGCTGGCAAGGGGGTATCTCTGATAGGACTTCCAGTTATCACTGAAGTAAAATTTTAAAATTACTTCTCAAACTGTTCCGGCAATATCACGAAGATATGCGATGGGAATCACAAAGACTCGTGCATGTGTGAAAGAATAAATTCTATCTATTAGGCTCAAAGATTGACTTAACCTGGGACTCAAGTTAAAATCAATTGACACAGTGATAAGAATATGAAGTTCGGAGACCGGAGCTGATGTCTTCCTGTTTCAATATCTAAGACCTCCGAGTGAGGAATAGATAGATTATGTGCTAAGTCTCCGTGAATATATGAAACAAGCATCTGTTGTGAGATACTTGAGTGGCTGGGTGGGGTGACACGAGTTATCGACACTGGGTCCATGTCTGTTTCAATACTCATCTCCAAAGAACGAGAATGAATAGATTGTGTGGTTACCCGGATAACTGACTCGGTTTGGTAAGGACCAATAATTCTTTTAAGTCATGTCACAGCCTCACCATTTATTCTTTTCTCTCCAACCTCATCTATCATCTAGACTCCTCACTGTAGTCTATAATGGATGTGTTTCTTGGGTAGGTCCTTCCGGTTCTGGATAGACCATAGAAACGATGTAATTCCTAACACTCCTTTCATGCAACGAGTAGAACAGTTAAGTAAACAGTGAAGTACGAGTTCTAAACTGATGTGTTTAGAAGTCAAAACCGAGGTGTTTAGAAGTCAAAACCGAGGTGTTTAGAAGTCAAAACCGAGGTGTTTAGAAGTCAAAACCGAGGTGTTTAGAAGTCAAAATCGTTAAGAACGAGTCCTGATCTGAGGTGATCATAAGTCATTAAAATGAAGTCCGAGTTCTGATCTGAAGTAATCAGAAGTCATGGTTTGAAATACCAGAGTTTCAAGAAACAAGATCAAGCGCAAAACAGATTGACTCAGTAAGCACAATATTTGCAAAAAATGAGACAATGATCAGAAAGTTTAATTGTGAAGAACAAGTCACAATTATTATATCAGATACGAACAGAATCATTTGCAAAAATAGCGAACTTCGAAAACAACTAGGAATTCAGAACGAGTGTATTTCCATCGAAAAAATCAACCAATATGTGAGACATGGAAATAACTAAGTCAAGAGAAATGACACGTGGCAATCATGGAATTTAAATTTGAAGAATAACAAACACAAGTTTGTTATTCAGAATTAATTACCACGGTCTTTGAATTCAGTTGAAGTTCACTTACCTTTCATGGAATAGTACTCCCCCTCAAAATCGGCATAACCTTCGAATGCAGTCATGTGAAATGAATACTAGGAATTAAAACCACACATGACATTCCTGCAAAACAGATTAGTAGGATTTTGGTATCCATCCATTGATGGATAGTTGAAGTTCACTTACCTTTCATGGAATAGTACTCCCCCTCAAAATCGGCATAACCTTCGAATGCAGTCATGTGAAATGAATACTAGGAATTAAAACCGCACATGACATTCCTGCAAAACAGATTAGTAGGATTTTGGTATCCATCCATTGGTATCCATCCATTGCAAAACAGATGCCCTATGAGGATCTGGGATACTATAAGTACCATACCAATACTTTGCATGGTCTTTCTTCACAAAGTCATTTGATCCACAATAAGAGCAACACAGCTTTTGTGTAGATAAGCTGATCAGTTTGTTAACAGAGTAAACTCGATCAGTTTTCACAAAAGGTTTAGCGTGGAAAGCTGTGTTGTTCTTTTCACTCTTAACAGGGACAAATGGCTTTGGAGAAGGAGCGGATCCTTTAACTCTCCACTCCATTTTTACTTTCTTGAAAAATTGATTATCTGATTTGTCAACACGAGAATTATAGAAAAGATTGGAATGTCTAATCTGATCTTTTAAAAAATCATTTGATTTGACAAAATTCTTTGAAGAACGATTTGAAGAAATTGAACTTGAAGCATAAGAAGGTTGAACACCTTTGAAATTGCTTTCTTCAAGTTTCTTGACCTTAACGGATAAATCATTTCGTTCTTTGAGAATAAGATCAAATTTCTTTTGAAAATTAGATTTAACCATTTGTTCCTTCAAAATCTCGGTTGCTAATCCAGATAATCACTGTGTAAGTTTAGAAATTTCAGTCTGAAAGATCTTTCTCTCTTTTGCAAAATCATCTTTCAAACATTTAGCTCTAAAGCCTTCAACTTTCCTCTTTTCAGTCTCTTCGCTTAGAATGTCTAATTCTTTCTCCAAATCAGTTATTTTTAAAGAAAGTTCTCCATTCTTTTTAGAAAAAGATTTGCGTTCAGTTTCAAACTTTTCACTTTCTAAAATCAATACTTTTTCAAAATCGGAGATTTGTCTTTAAAGTTTTAAACATCTAAGCTCAAGACTTTTCTTCTCTTCAAGAGATTTGGTTGAAAAACCAGATTGCTTTTGTAAAAGCACTTGTTTTTCTTTTTCAAAACTTTCTTTCTCCTTTTCGAAAACCTTTTCTAAAACATATAGTTTACTTTTAAGCTCAAGGTTTTCACAGTTTAGTAGTTTACCTTTCTCTTCTTCTTCAGCAAGCTTCTCAGAACTATTCCAGATTTGAGATTTGAGCTCATTCAGTTCTTTGACGTACTTGCTGATCAAATCATCTTTCTGCTTGATATTCTTTTCATATATACTCGCTTGCTCTTTCTCAGTCTTCTTGATATCATCTCGGGATGGCAAATCAGTCAGCTTCCTTTTCAGCTCAGCTTCCTTTAGCCAGCTTATCAGCACTTTCAGATATTTGCAGTTTCTGTTCCTTCCGTTCTTTGATGATCTTGTCTCTAAATTCATGTGCTAGCTTGACATTCTTTTCATATAATCTTGTTTTATAGTCGTTACACGCAGGATTAAAGCAATGCGACATTGTTACCTGAAAAAATGATCGTTGATCGGTGTTATTTTGAAGAATAAAAACTTGCGGAAGAAAAATCAAAAATTAAATCTGAAAAATAAATCTAAAAATAAATTCGTTTCCAAAAATTTAAGATTTGATTATTATCGAATTCAAACGAACGAGATCACTCTACGAGAGTGAAATCTGTAAAATAAGCAAACCAAGTAAGATTAAGCACGACGAAAAATAAATCACTAAAAATGATAAGCGTCGCGAGCAAGATCAAATCGTCGCAAAAAAAATCTCAAGCGTCACAAAAAAAGTTGCAAAACGATCGTTAAGAAAAATCTCAACTTTCGTTAAAAATTATCAATCACGAGACGTGCGGTAACTCGGGTACCGTTCAAAATTTGCCAACCAAAATTTACTAAAAACTCAACTTACCGGGTAAATGCGGTTACCACTCAAAGATTTACCGGATGAAGAGATTCCGGATGAAAGTTGGCTTACCGGGTGAGATGAACTTTCCGGACGAGGAGGAATCCGGATACCTGAATTGCGTAGGAGAAGCTTACCGGACAAAAATAACGTGGACTTACCGGATAAAAACCAAGACTCTAACTCAACCAAAATTATGCCAAAGTGATTAATTAATAATGAATGTGTGTATGGCAGCGATGGATGAAAAAATTTGTGCAGATGATGTAAGTATGGATCATGCATGAAGATGGAAAAGATGATGGATGAAGATGCAATCGTTAGTCAAAAAAATCGGTCAACACTTGCGGCTCACTAGATGTATGTGGATGCAATGAAATTTGGTGATGAGTGTACCAATTGTGATGAGTGGTGTGTGCGTATGTGTGCAACGAATAAGAATTAACAAACAAAAAATTAGCGGCGGTTCTAGAAATTGTAGACCCAGGAGATTTTGTCCGGTAAGTATTGGTTTCACCCGGAAAGTGGGAATATAAATTTATCCGGAAAATGTGATCATCCGGACAGTTTAGTATTATCCGGACAGAGACAAAAAAACATCCGGACACTTTATTTTATCCGGAAAAATTTGTGCTATCCGGGTAAAATGAAGTTTTGTCCGGAAAGTGGTGAAAAATTAGGAAACTTACCCGGAAAGATTACTAGCGTCCGGACACTGCGGCTGAATGAGAAAAACGGATCAGGGTTCGATAGGGTTGCTTGATTTCACTCCTGTAGGGTTAGATTTTGACAAAAAAACACAAAAACAAACATATCCAAATCGATTTCTAAGCAAAATATATCCTATTTTTCACAAACCACCACAAAAACTCAAGAACACCAAAACTCAAGAATAGATTTTTAGATTGAAAATTAAAGCCTTTGAGAATTGATATAAACGCAGATAACAGCAGATATAAACGAGTAAACAATTGAGATTCAACAAACGAATTATTAAATCAATGAAAGAATTTTGCAAACCCGATTGAAAAACAATTTTCTCAAGAAAAATCTGCTGTATTTCGAAAATAATCTGGGTGCGTTATGGACCCAATCGATTAATCCAACCGGTCAGAATGTGAAATAGGCTGTCGTGAATCTACTGACCAAATATCGTGATGATCCGACGGTTCAATCTCCGGAAATAGGCGAAACGGCTCGCTGCGTTTTCCAGAAAAAATAGCTACGAAAATTCTTTCTTTTTCTTGCTTTCTTTCGATTTCTTTCGTATCTTCAAATCACCGATTCAGCTCTGATACCATATGTTAGTCCTAGATTTAACAGGTAACAACGATTCAATGAGGAATAACAATAACAGATAATGATTTCAAGCTGTCATCCCTCTCATATTCATTAATCAAGATAGTTTACAAAGGTTTGAATGAAAATCCTAACTATCTCTCTCTAAAACAATTAAGCTCTAATTTCTCTAATGAATCGTCTAACCCTAAGACTAAGGCTAACACTAACATTAAATACATAGGCTTTAGACAATAAGGCCTAAGCCCATTAACACAATTAACTAAGCTCATTTAACAATTAAGGCTTTTACAAGAAGATTAATTAAACTAATTAATCTAATTAATTCTAATTAAGCACTATATAATTATTTATATATCTTTCAAATATGTAGGACATTTATTGTCCTAACAGTTTGGGTTGGGGTCGAGCTGTGCTGCTCTTTTTCAATATTGCCTTCTGCCACTAGACTGGCGGCAATAGAAATGTGGGTTGCACTGGGAGTTGGTTTTGGTTGTGTGCCTCTACTATTTCAGGCATCTTTTCTTGCTTCTGTTTCTGTTAAGCATCTAAGCACTTCTTCTCCCTCTATGGTCTCAACCTCTGTTGCTACCTTATGGCTTGGTGCTTCTACCCTGACTTCTATGCTTTTCCCTAGGTCATCATAGCAAGAGTGAGTCCCAACTAGTTGCATGATATGTGGATGATAAAGACCTTTTCCTATTTGGTCTGCTTCTTCTTCATCAGAATCCACTTCTGAGACTTCTGCCCTAGTCTCCCTAGATTCAAGCGTCTCCTCTGTTGGACCTCCTAGCATGGTGTCCATGTGCTGGTCTTCTGTAGTTACCTCTTCCATTGGGCTTGCCCTTTGTACATCAAATCCTGGTTGAAGAAAAGGGTTATGTAGTACCTCTGGTGTCTTACCATGAACATTTTGTGGCATTTGATCATCTTCTTCTAGGTCAGAAGAGATTCTGAAGTCTGCTTCTTCTGTAGAGCCATGGGAGAGGGGTTCTGCAGTCCATCCAGAAGTGTCAAGAGTGTTAGCAAACTCAGGGCATTGGAGGAAGTCAGAGAAATCTCCGTGATGTGCATAGTTGAGGGGATTGGGGGATTGCAGAGGTGATTGGTGAACTTCTTCTTCTATCACATCATCCTCTGCTATAGTTTCCATAGGAGACAGGGGTTTCCCGGTTTTCTTCTTGCTCTTCCTCCTCTTGGGTTTGGGTGCTTTCTCCTCAGAAGACTTGTGTTTTCTCTTCTTTTTGTGTTTTGGAGGAGAGGGAGGTGCAGAAGATCCAACCTCTGTTGCATGAGGTGGAGACTCTTGTGTTTGAGCAGCAGAAGTAGAGGTGCCCTCTGTGGTTTTCCTCTTGTGAGTTTTCTTTTTAGTAGAGGGTTTACTCTTCTTAGTAGAAGGAATGGTGGCTTCTCTTTGTGCATGGAATCTGGCTTGAACTTCTTCATGCTTTTGAAAAGCTGCTGCCCATTCTTCATCTGTCAATCTTTCAACTACCTCTGTTCCTATGGGGACTCCTAGACGCGGGGGTGTCATATGACTTGGGTCTGGAGTCCTATGATCGCGTATGTATTCCAACCTAAGAGTTTCCTTCCTTGCATATCCCAGAAGTTTCTTTGGCAGAGGTCTGCAGAAAGGGTAACCATCTTCATGCTCTGTTGGGGTGTTTTTGATCATGCCATACATTTTGATCGTTGGTCCTTCCATAGGCCATTTTTCGAGTAGGAGCAGAGGTTCTAACAGAACACCTATTATTCGTTGAAATTGCAGAGGAGGCAAAGCTTATGTCTTCTTTCCCTTTTTCTTCTGGAAAGTGATTTTTCTGTCTATTGTGTTCACCATTTCCTGCATCATAAGTGTGGCGAAGTCTAGAGGTAGGTCATAGTAGACCCCGTACATTATGGCTAAGATCTGGTGTGAAGATTGATCTGGACTGCCCACTTTTTGTAATACCCCGGGTAAATCCGTTAGTTAAAAATTCAATTCCGTTAAGTTTATTTAACCTTAAAGTTACTATTTAGGGTAAGTTTGGATAAGTTTATAAGATAAAGGTGTTTTAGTCTTTAATGAAGAGTTTAGGGGCTAGATGGGTAAATTAAGTTAATAATATCTGATTAGGTGTCAAGTTATCCTCACATCAGCAGAAAATCAGTAGGTGTATGTGTGTGTTTTGAGAGAAAAGGGGAGAAGAAGAAAAGAAGGGTAAAGGCATCAAATTGATTCATTTGGAAGTGTTTGAGGTATGTTTTCTTTACATATTATGTGTATAATTGATAGCTGAATGTTTCTATCGGAGTAGAATAGTTAGAATTACTTCTGTTAATGATTCAGTCGATTTCTGGGTGAAAATGGGATAAACAGTCAGAGGTGTCCGGATAATATGAAGGTATCCGGGTAGTTTCTTGGGTGGTGTCCGGGTAGTTTATTGATAGTGTCCGGATGATTTGTTTGAGAGTTTCCGGGTGATTTAGAGTCCGGATGGCGTCCGGATTCCTTGTGTTGTCCGGATAAGTCGTGTTGTCCAGATTAGTCTTGCTGTCCGGATTACTGAGGTTGTCCGGAAAAGTCATGTTGTCCGGGTTGTTTGGGTTGTCCGGATAACTTGGCTGTTTGGGTAATTTTGAGGATAAAAGTTATGTAGATGTATCTAGAGTCCATAACCTGCTAGTAAGTCTTATACATGAGTTGGTAAGGAGATATTTGTATGTAAATGGTTTCAGATTCTGAGGTATTTGGATAAAGGAACGGATAGCTCGGAGAAAGGCTTGGAAGCGTATTTTAAGCATTCAAGGTGAGTTTTACTTTAAAAGTATTTTCAACTGGAATACATACTTATGGTTTGGGAATGTGATAGTTAGTGATTAATGTGCTTATATGTATGGTGTACATGATTGATAATATATTGAGATATATGTTATGGTTATATTGCACGAAACGAGTATAAGTGAGCCGAATTATTGTTCGGCGGGGCTGTATGGAAATACAGCGGTGCTGCATGAAATGGCAGTGGAGTTGTAGGTAATTGCAGCGGGGCTGTATGTAATTACAGTGGAGTCGACTGTATTGTACGGTGACGATGATTAGTTGGCTTGCTACCGACTAATGTGGCCAGGGGAAAGAAGATGAGATGAGGAGAGATACACGGTGCACGAGTCCTAATGTGGTATTTATATACGTGTGGTATATGCGTGCTTATACGAAAGGTTTTATGTAAACTATTTTGATACAAAGTATTATGTGAAAAGAGTTTTATATTGATTTTGGAAAAGACCGGGATTAACTCACTAGACCCGTTTGGTCTAACCCTCATTTTGTTTTCAAAAATATGTTTTCCGGGTTAAGGATCGGCAGGAGAGGATGAAGTGTAGGAAGCTTTTGACGGATGTTGATTAGGAAGCTTTTATATGTTTTGTAATGTCAAGACTATTGAGACCGTACTTGGTTTGTGATGTACCTTCTATTATGAATGTAATGAAGTTATGCAATGTATGTTATTTGTTGTATGTTTGGGAAACCGGGTCGTTACAAATGGTATCAGAGCCCTAGTTTAAGAGATTTAGGTATTTGGATTTATACCTAGACTTAAACTGCATGTGAAGTAGGATGTCCTTATTATTTTAGAACCTGGGGATGTTAAGTATAAAAAGGTAGAAGGAACATCATGTAAGGTATGTTCAAATTACACCTGGCCAGTGTAAGCGGGAACTTACAAGTACATGTTGAACCGGAATATCTTGTTATATTGGGTATGTGCTTACGTGTTTATTAACCTTGTTGAAATCAACAGAGTGGCAAGTCGAACTCGACGTATGGATAGAGATGAAGACAGGTATATTTCTATAAACTTTATACGTGCTAAAGTGTTATCTGACTTCGGTGCAAACCGATTCTTTTGTGTTTTCAATTTTATTATTTGTGTTAGAAAAATATTTGATAATTGTGTTAGAGATATAGAAGGGTGTGTTTAATTATTGTTGTTCTAATCTGTTAGTGTGGAGTGTGATGGCTTGAGTGTAAAGAATAATAGCGGTATGTAGAACGTGATGAATTGTGTGTGGAAGGTAACGATAGTGCGTAAAGTCTTGACCTAGTCATGAAGGCGACAGTTTAGTATGTTGTGTAGATTATACTTAATGTGATCGTTGACGCTATCAAGAAAGGTATTGTTTAAATGTGTGGGGTAATGTGGATAAGATGGTGGAAGTTTATAATTAGTGAATGTGCGAGGTGTAGTAGTGATGAATTTCGTGAGATTAAGTGGTGGATTTGTGAGGATATGGAGTGAGTATAAGTGGAAACCTCTACTCGGAATTT
This sequence comes from Saussurea involucrata, assembly GCA_033807775.1. Lineage (NCBI taxonomy): Eukaryota > Viridiplantae > Streptophyta > Magnoliopsida > Asterales > Asteraceae > Saussurea > Saussurea involucrata. The sequence goes on along the minus strand of CM066317.1, from coordinate 46,620,482 downwards.
TGTTTGTAAGTTGTGTGAAGGTGTCAAAAGTATGTGGGGAGAGGTATGGATGTCTAGGCGGTGTGTAGTAGTGTTATTCAAGAATAAGAGAATGGAGTGGCAGTAGATAGTTAGCTAAAGAATAGGGTATTACCGTTTGAGAAATGGAAAATGTGAAGTTATTTTGAGCATTGAGTATGATTTCGGATTGACTCGATTAAGCTTCTGATATGAGGTATGGTGAAGTTGTTAGTGAAGTATAGTAGTTGTTGAAATTAGGTGCGTGCAATTGGTTTGGAGGCGAAAGAAAGATAGCTTATAGGATCTGTTAAGAGTGAGTACTTTCTAGTGTGCTATCCTTGGAGAAAACGTGTTTTATGTTGAGAAGAGAATGGGAGGAAGTAGTCGAATGTAATGATCAGAGTGAAGGACCATTGGATAGGACATGATAGTAGTTACCCTCGTTTATTGCTTAACCGAATTCCGGGACGGAATTCTTTTAAGGGGGAGATAATGTAATACCCCGGGTAAATCCGTTAGTTAAAAATTCAATTCCGTTAAGTTTATTTAACCTTAAAGTTACTATTTAGGGTAAGTTTGGATAAGTTTATAAGATAAAGGTGTTTTAGTCTTTAATGAAGAGTTTAGGAGCTAGATGGGTAAATTAAGTTAATAATATCTGATTAGGTGTCAAGTTATCCTCACATCAGCAGAAAATCAGTAGGTGTATGTGTGTGTTTTGAGAGAAAAAGGGAGAAGAAGAAAAGAAGGGTAAAGGCATCAAATTGATTCATTTGGAAGTGTTTGAGGTATGTTTTATTTACATATTATGTGTATAATTGATAGATGAATGTTTCTATCGGAGTAGAATAGTTAGAATTACTTCTGTTAATGATTCAGTCGATTTCTGGGTGAAAATGGGATAAACAGTCAGAGGTGTCCGGATAATATGAAGGTATCCGGGTAGTTTCTTGGGTGGTGTCCGGGTAGTTTATTGATAGTGTCCGGATGATTTGTTTGAGAGTTTCCGGGTGATTTAGAGTCCGGATGGCGTCCGGATTCCTTGTGTTGTCCGGATAAGTCGTGTTGTCCGGATTAGTCTTGCTGTCCGGATTACTGAGGTTGTCCGGAAAAGTCATGTTGTCCGGGTTGTTTGGGTTGTCCGGATAACTTGGCTGTTTGGGTAATTTTGAGGATAAAAGTTATGTAGATGTATCTAGAGTCCATAACCTGCTAGTAAGTCTTATACATGAGTTGGTAAGGAGATATTTGTATGTAAATGGTTTCAGATTCTGAGGTATTTGGATAAAGGAACAGATAGCTCGGAGAAAGGCTTGGAAGCGTATTTTAAGCATTCAAGGTGAGTTTTACTTTAAAAGTATTTTCAACTGGAATACATACGTATGGTTTGGGAATGTGATAATTAGTGATTAATGTGCTTATATGTATGGTGTACATGATTGATAATATATTGAGATATATGTTATGGTTATATTGCACGAAACGAGTATAAGTGAGCCGAATTATTGTTCGGCGGGGCTGTATGGAAATACAGCGGGGCTGCATGAAATGGCAGTGGAGCTGTAGGTAATTGCAGCGGGGCTGTATGTAATTACAGTGGAGTCGACTGTATTGTACGGTGACGATGATTAGTTGGCTTGCTACCGACTAATGTGGCCAGGGGAAAGAAGATGAGATGAGGAGAGATACACGGTGCACGAGTCCTAATGTGGTATTTATATACGTGTGGTATATGCGTGCGTATACGAAAGGTTTTATGTAAACTATTTTGATACAAAGTATTATGTGAAAAGAGTTTTATATTGATTTTGGAAAAGACCGGGATTAACTCACTAGACCCGTTTGGTCTAACCCTCATTTTGTTTTCAAAAATATGTTTTCCAGGTTAAGGATCGGCGGGAGAGGATGAAGTGTAGGAAGCTTTTGACGGATGTTGATTAGGAAGCTTTTATATGTTTTGTAATGTCAAGACTATTGAGACCGTACTTGGTTTGTGATGTACCTTTTATTATGAATGTAATGAAGTTATGCAATGTATGTTATTTGTTGTATGTTTGGGAAACCGGGTCGTTAAACTTTTCCTGTTAGGCACCTGTTAAGAATGGAAAAGAGTGTATTCCACAGAGGTGGTAGTCTGCCTCTGCGTAAGTCATTTGTTTTTCTAAGTGGTAAGTTATACCCCAACATTTCAACGAACCTGCAGAGCTCTTCGTCTGTGGGTTCCTCTGCATAGGCCTTTATTCCTAGAAGACCTCTGGTTGGTAAACTGAACTCAAGTGAGAACATCGTTCTGTTGAACTTGAGTTCAAGGTGCACGGATTTATCTGGCTTGGAAATGTAGCCCTTTATCTGTCTATCCTCTGGATCAAATCTGCAACTTTGCCAGAATTGATTTAGGTATCTGGCAGGGATTTTGTCGATGGTTTTGGTTAGGAGAGGGTAGAGTATGTGGTTTTCCAAGATATGGAGAAGAAGAGCATGTGCTTCCCCAAAAGCGGTTTTAGATGGAACCAGATAGTGGTTATTTGGTTTTAAAGGTAGAACATTATCAAAATGTTCATGTTCTAAGACATTTTGAAGGTGTGTGGTCGGAGCAAAGTTTGCTTCGTCGCCGGGGTTGTCCTTTTCCAGGTCTCTGGCTATTGGTGGGTTTTCAGAGTGTTCAGGGGAGTTCGCCGGAGAGTGAGCAGGGGAGTTTTCCTGAGTGTGAGAAGTGGAAGCCATTTCTTGGATAAGAAAAAAGATGAATAATGAAGAATTTGCAGGTTTTTGCACAAGTTCGTCGGAGGAGAATGTGTAAGTTCGTAACGTTTTTAGACGGTGAGGTATCTTGGGTTTTATACTGAGAGACAACGGTAGAATCTGAAGAGGTAATATTTGAGAGTGAATAAAATTTGGGGTCCGCACTTGAGTGTTTACGGCTGGTTCAACTTTCCAAGAGAACGTGTGCCATGTACGTCCAATGGAAATGTGACACGTCAGCAGTGTCAGAGTACGACAGGACGTCGTGCGCGGCCCATTAATGCTTGGCGCGTGGGTTTCTTTATCTCCACACGATTTTCACTCGCAGAATTTTGACCGTTACTTTTGCAGAATTTCCCTAAGTATCAGAAAATAACAGAAGCTCTGTAGTGATAGGAGCTCTGTGGTTTATGACCTTCTTGTTATATCCTCTGTTGCTTGTACCTTTACCAAAAACGTTTAAAAAGCATTGGAGAGGATCGATAGATTTTGTGTAGAAATTGCATTCACAGAGGTTTTGAAGCTCTGTTAGAGCCAGCAGAAGCTCTATGAGTTGAAATTTCTCATAACTAAAAATTTATGAAACTTTTTGATCATCCAAGGTTTTAATTGTTTTTAACAATGTTTTCATGACCTATTTGAAAGTTGATGTCCTAGAAAAATGTTTGTGAAAAAGTTTTCTGCGAGTATCTCTTATAGTTGCCTAGGTTTAATCAACAGAGATTCTTGTGATGGAATGGGCTCTGTGACTAACCTTTCAGTGTTTTTATGCATGCATTTGTACAAGAGAACCTTTTAGAGGACTTTCAAGATGATTTGATAGAGTTTCCATTATAAATTTGCGATCATAGAGCTTTTCTCTTGCAGAGCCTCTGTTTAGCTCAGTAGAGGCTCTATGACCTTAAATTTCTAATAACGGGAAGCTCATAAATGTTTTTGTTTATTTAAACTTTGAGATGTCTTTTGAAGTGATTTTAGAACATATATGGAAATTTGTGTCCTAGAAAACTATTTTCGAAAATGATTTTGTGTGAGTAATCTTTAAATACCAAGGTTAGTCAGCAAGAGTTCTGTGGTATGTTGAACTTTCTAACTAAAGACCTTCTGTATGACATTCAAGAGGATTGATCGAGTTCCCGTGTGAAATTTGCAGTTTTGGAGGATCTGTTTTACAGAAGCTCTGTTGAGCTCAGTAGAGGCTCTGGAACCTTAAATTTCTCATAAAGGAAGGTTCATCAAGTGTTTTGATTATTTCTTGTTTGGAATGTCATAAGCAAGGTTTCTAGGACATATTTGAAAGTTTGTGTCCTAGAAAATTGTTTTTAAGAAGGATTTGTACGAGATACTCACTTTTTGACTCTTCTGACCTTGGTTAAATACCTGACTTCTGTGGTTGTTGTTGATCACAATTCTTCTTTGGCTCCCCCTTGAATGATCAACCTATGTAGATCAGTTCAAGGTCTCCTCCTGCTCCCTCTTGATATATGCTTGGGTCAAAATAAGATAAGTTATGCATAGAACATAGATCAAGTTTATCAGAGGTTCTGTAAGAATTGTCAGAGGTTCTGAGCAAATCTACAGAAGTTCTGTTTGTACAGAACACTTGATGATTGATAATTTACATACAGAAATAAATCAGACAATAAAAACAATAAGAACAATATATTTACATATTTACAGAGGATAGAATTATACTTACAGATGTTTTAACTCATGTTAATCATTCCCAACTTACCCACCAAGAAAATGAATATTTTCTCATCTAGTGCTTTGGTGAATAAGTCTGCAAGCTGGTATTCTGTAGACACGAAATGCATTTCGATTGTGCCATATTCAACATGATGCTTCAGAAAGTGGTAACGGATGTCGATATGCTTTGTTTTTTAGTGCTGTACTGGATTGGCAAAGATGGCTATGGCGCTCTTTGAGTCACAAAAGATAGGTATCTTTTATATGTTGTGACCATAATCTTTTAGCTGAGTTTTCATCCATAGAACTTGGGAGTGACAGCTAGCAGCAGCAACATATTCAGCTTCTTCCGTAGATGTCGATACACAGTTCTGTTTCTTAGAAGTCCAGCTAACTAATTTCCCACCTAGGAATTGACAACTCCTAGAGGTACTCTTTCTGTCGAGCTTGCAGCCTCCATAGTCTGAATCTGTATAAGCTTTAAGACCAAAACCAGAGTTCGTCGGATACCAGAGGCCAAGATTTTTGGTCCCTTTGAGGTATCTGAAGATCCTCTTTACAGCAATATAATGGGATTCCTTCGGGTTAGCTTGATATCTTGCACAGAGGCATGTGGCATGCATTATGTTAGGACCATAAATGTCCTACATATTAGAAAGATATATAAATAATGATATAGGTTAATTATAGAGTTTATTTAATTAATTGTAAAAGCCTTTAATCATAAATGGGCTTAGATTAGGTTAATGGGCCATGGGCCTTTGTGCTAAAAGGCCTAGGTATATAAGGTTAGTGTTAACCTTGAATTAGGTTAGACGTTCGATAGACGATTCATTATTCAAGTTGAGAGCCTAATTGTTTGAGAGAGATAGTTAGGATTTTCATTCTAACCTTTGTAACTATCTTGATTATTGAATATGAGAGGGATGACAAGTTGAAATCATTAACTGTTCTTGTTATTTCTCATTGAATCGTTGTTACCTGATCAATCTGGGTCTAACAATTGGTATCAGAGCAGACAGACGGATTCGATTCAAAGTATCATTCTCTGATTTCTGGATCGATTTTGGGCAACCCTAATCGAAAATCCAATCGAATTTAAGCACACAACCGACTTGTCCGGATAACACAGCCGACTTTTCCGGACAATTTCAAGGTTTCCGGATAATTGTGTTAAATTCATCCGGGTTCTTCCATCCATCCGGACTCTTCAATCTTCCGGGTAAGTTAAGCATTCCGGGTAAGTTTTTCAATTCTTTCGCTCTATCCGGGTAAACTTGTTTCCGGAAACCTAAAGGTCCCGGACATAATTTTTACCAGACATCCTCGTATCCGAACATAATTTTTACCCGGACTCTTTAGTTATCCGGTAAATATTGTATCCGATAACCTTGTTTTTCCGGATTCCTTATCCGGAAACCACCCGGATTCATTATCCGGGAGCTGTTTTGAACCCTCATTTTTCAAAATTTTCTAGGGGCCAGCCCCCAGACCCCCGTGCAAAGTCGCAGGAGGGGGACATTTAAGTATTCGTGAATCTGTGCCATCCGGATTCTTTGTTTTACCCGGACACTTTGTGATTTATTGAACTCTTCTTAATTGATCTGATTCGGACACTTCCTGATCAGACCCTTACTTGGATTCCCATCCAGTAAGATCACTCTTAGTTCATACCAGTCATAGAACCTGCGTTAGGATTCCACTCTTAGTGCCTTGCGTTAGGTTTACACTTTGAATCAATCTACACGTCTGACGATCACTCCAGTGCAACTGAAGATGTCTCCTGCTGAAGAAGACATGAAAAGGCCATGTCAGGTATGTGAACCTATCTTTTCAGAACTTTATGACCGAGTGAAACCTCTTGCTGAATGGGTAGGTTCCTTTAAGGCCACTTCTAAAGAACAACTGCTTGAGATTAGGTCTCTAACCGAAAAGCTAGATGTTCAAAAGAAAATAACTGAAAAATATAAGTCTGAAAATGCTATTTTAAAGGAGAAATGCAAAAATCTTTCTATAGCACCTAAAGACTTACGGGCCAAATTATCTGAATTTCAGTCACAGTTTGATCAGTGCTTGAATGAAAAAGCAGAAATTGTTTATCAATGCTCTGCTCTTCAAATTCAGCACAAGGAGTTTGTAAATAAAATCTCTGATCTTGAAACAAAACTCCACAAAAGGGGTCAAACTGATCAAACCATCTTTCTAAATAAACCTAAAGAGTTCACGTACTTTAACAAAGAGTGGGGAATCGGTTATGATAACCCACATTATTTGAAAAATGGAAGATGGCATACACCCACTCTGTATGATTTTGCTTGTTTTGGGTTAGATAAGAAGTATCCTGAATATGGAATTCAATGGACTGGTCATCTTGAACCTGAAAAGGAAGAGGAAACCGAGGAATATAAGCGCACACAAAAACGAGGAATACAACTTCCATTTTGTTATGAGCCTTTAAATTATTCTTATAAGAAAAATCCAAAGAAGTACCTCTCGAATGACTACTTCAACCCCTACAAGGTTGCTAAGCCCAAGGATTCCTCCCAAAAGGATGAGGACCAAGCACCAACAACCAAGAATGAGACGGACGAGTTTAAACTCTATGTTCCCCCTCTCATCTTGGAAGCAAAGATTGTCGAGTTGGAGGAGTCGTTTGAGAAAGAAAGGTCTATTTTTCAAAACGAAAAGAAAGTGCTAATCTCTGAGATTGAGAAACTCAGATCTGAGAAAACCGACGATGTGTCAAGTGAGGAAAAGGAAAAATTTCAGTGGGAAATCAATACGCTCTCATCTAAGCTGTCTGAAATGACAAGAGAAACGTTGAAAGAGCACCTGAGAAATGGTCAACTCCAAGAACAGATTGACCTTCTCCAGGCTCAAAAGCAGATTTCACCTGATCTTTCATCCAACTCATCTGACACATCCTCGTGTAAAGCTTTCATAGGAAATATCTCGTCTCAAGAAAGTCAAGTTTCTCAAGATGAATGTGTTACAAGGAATTTAAACTCTGATTTTTCAAACGCTTCCGCACCAAATTCCTCAAAGCACACTACAGAAAGCACAAAGTGTTCCTCGCATCCCTCGACCGATCCAAGTCCTGAAATTCCGGAGATAGATTTTTCAGAATACATGAACTCCGAAGGAAATTCTGATAGAGAGTTTGAGTCGTTCCCTTTCGACAAACCTCTTCCAAGTCATTCTGACTTTTCGTCTCCAGTCGTTAATCGTCCGGTCAATTTTCAAAAGGGCGACTGTTCTCAATCCAATACTCCGGCTGTGATCAAGATTCTTAAAAATGCTTCAAATTCTCAAAAACAATCACAGCCGAAGCAAAAGACCGAACGACCGACCACTAAGATTCATGTTTCCTCAAAGGTCGCTGACCACACTGTCCCTGTTGTTTCGGATAAAACCGGTCGAGCTAAACAAACAAAACCAAAGTGGCCAGCCAAGGAATCTGTCAAGGATGATGCATCAAAGTCGTTCAATACTGTCTTTCATCCTAGGATGAACAAAAACGATTGTGCCTGGAATCATAGGAATAATTTTGTTAATAGAGATGTTAATTTTCCGATGAAAATTTATTCCATTCAGCAATTGATTCAATTATCACACGATCGTTTGTGTTGTTCTAGTTGTGGTTGCAATGACTTTGATGATATCCATAACAATGATTGGTTTGGGTCATATCAAAGGTTTAATCATACAGCCAAACGCAAACCCCGTCATAACCAGCAAAGACACTATCAAAAACGGGGTTACCAATCAGCGGTTAAACCACAGCGGGAGACCAAACCTGCTCCTAGATGGGTTGCTCCTACTGAGGTTAAACCGACACCAAAGAGGAAACTGTTGCCAAACCTAACCCTCCCGGACCCAGGCAAATCTGGGTACCGAAGGTCCGCTAAATTTGTTTTGCAGGACGGTCATGTGTGGTCCTTAAACACTGGATGCTCCACACACATGACCGCAAGGAGGGAGCTGCTCACGATCTACAAGGAACAATATTAAGAAGACGTGAGGTTTGTCTATACCTGTGCTTTAACAAGCTGCTCACGTGTTTAGGGGGAGCATGATCAGCTATCAGGTATGTTACTCTACTGTTGAGGGGGAGCGTCACACACACTTTTTCCTTAAATATGTTAAAAAGTTTTTGTGTGTGCAAATACACCCGTGTGCATTTCACACTACGCGCACATTCTGAGGGGGAGCATCCAACTGGATGTTCATCATTCTCTGATTTCTGGATCGATTTTGGGCAACCCTAATCGAAAATCCAATCGAATTTAAGCACACAATCGACTTGTCCGGATAACACAGCCGACTTTTCCGGACAATTTCAAGGTTTCCGGATAATTGTGTTAAATTCATCCGGGTTCTTCCATCCATCCGGACTCTTCAATCTTCCGGGTAAGTTAAGCATTCCGGGTAAGTTTTTCAATTATTTCGCTCTATCCGGGTAAACTTGTTTCCGAAAACCTAAAGGTCCCGGACATAATTTTTACCCAGACATCCTCGTATCCGGACATAATTTTTACCCGGACTCTTTAGTTATCCGGTAAATATTGTATCCGATAACCTTGTTTTTCCGGATTCCTTATCCGGAAACCACCCGGATTCATTATCCTGGAGCTGTTTTGAACCCTCATTTTTCAAAATTTTCTAGGGGCCAGCCCCCATACTCCCGTGCAAAGTCGCAGGAGGGGGACATTTAAGTATTCGTGAATCTGTGCCATCCGGATTCTTTGTTTTACCCGGACACTTTGTGATTTATTGAACTGTTCTTAATTGATCTGATTCGGACACTTCCTGAACAGACCCTTACTTGGATTCCCATCCAGTAAGATCACTCTTAGTTCATACCAGTCATAGAACCTGTGTTAGGATTCCACTCTTAGTGCCTTGCGTTAGGTTTACACTTTGAATCAATCTACACGTCTGACGATCACTCCAGTGCAACTGAAGATGTCTCCTGCTGAAGAAGACATGAAAAGGCCATGTCAGGTATGTGAACCTATCTTTTCAGAACTTTATGACCGAGTGAAACCTCTTGCTGAATGGGTAGGTTCCTTTAAGGCCACTTCTAAAGAACAACTGCTTGAGATTAGGTCTCTAACCGAAAAGCTAGATGTTCAAAAGAAAATAACTGAAAAATATAAGTCTGAAAATGCTATTTTAAAGGAGAAATGCAAAAATCTTTCTATAGCACCTAAAGACTTACGGGCCAAATTATCTGAATTTCAGTCATAGTTTGATCAGTGCTTGAATGAAAAAGCAGAAATTGTTTATCAATGCTCTGCTCTTCAAATTCAGCACAAGGAGTTTGTAAATAAAATCTCTGATCTTGAAACAAAACTCCACAAAAGGGGTTAAACTGATCAAACCATCTTTCTAAATAAACCTAAAGAGTTCACGTACTTTAACAAAGAGTGGGGAATCGGTTATGATAACCCACATTATTTGAAAAAAGGAAGATGGCATACACCCACTCTGTATGATTTTGCTTGTTTTGGGTTAGATAAGAAGTATCCTGAATATGGAATTCAATGGACTGGTCATCTTGAACCTGAAAAGGAAGAGGAAACCGAGGAATATAAGCGCACACACAAACGAGGAATACAACTTCCATTTTGTTATGAGCCTTTAAATTATTCTTATAAGAAAAATCCAAAGAAGTACCTCTCGAATGACTACTTCAACCCCTACAAGGTTGCTAAGCCCAAGGATTCCTCCCAAAAGGATGAGGACCAAGCACCAACAACCAAGAATGAGACGGACGAGTTTAAACTCTATGTTCCCCCTCTCATCTTGGAAGCAAAGATTGTCGAGTTGGAGGAGTCGTTTGAGAAAGAAAGGTCTATTTTTCAAAACGAAAAGAAAGTGCTAATCTCTGAGATTGAGACACTCAGATCTGAGAAAACCGACGATGTGTCGAGTGAGGAAAAGGAAAAATTTCAGTGGGAAATCAATACGCTCTCATCTAAGCTGTCTGAAATGACAAGAGAAACGTTGAAAGAGCACCTGAGAAATGGTCAACTCCAAGAACAGATTGACCTTCTCCAGGCTCAAAAGCAGATTTCACCTGATCTTTCATCCAACTCATCTAACACATCCTCGTGTAAAGCTTTCATAGGAAATATCTCGTCTCAAGAAAGTCAAGTTTCTCAAGATGAATGTGTTACAAGGAATTTAAACTCTGATTTTTCAAACGCTTCCGCACCAAATTCCTCAAAGCACACTACATAAAGCACAAAGTGTTCCTCGCATCCCTCGACCGATCCAAGTCCTGAAATTCCGGAGATAGATTTTTCAGAATACATGAACTCCGAAGGAAATTCTGATAGAGAGTTTGAGTCGTTCCCTTTCGACAAACCTCTTCCAAGTCATTCTGACTTTTCGTCTCCAGTCGTTAATCGTCCGGTCAATTTTCAAAAGGGCGACTGTTCTCAATCCAATACTCCGGCTGTGATCAAGATTCTTAAAAATGCTTCAAATTCTCAAAAACAATCACAGCCGAAGCAAAAGACCGAACGATCGACCACTAAGATTCCTGTTTCCTCAAAGGTCACTGACCACACTGTCCCTGTTGTTTCGGATAAAACCGGTCGAGCTAAACAAACAAAACCAAAGTGGCCAGCCAAGGAATCTGTCAAGGATGATGCATCAAAGTCGTTCAATACTGTCTTTCATCCTAGGATGAACAAAAACGATTGTGCCTGGAATCATAGGAATAATTTTGTTAATAGAGATGTTAATTTTCCGATGAAAATTTATTCCATTCAGCAATTGATTCAATTATCACACGATCGTTTGTGTTGTTCTAGTTGTGGTTGCAATGACTTTGATGATATCCATAACAATGATTGGTTTGGGTCATATCAAAGGTTTAATCATACAGCCAAACGCAAACCCCATCATAACCAGCAAAGACACTATAAAAAACGGGGTTACCAATCAGCGGTTAAACCACAGCGGGAGACCAAACCTGCTCCTAGATGGGTTGCTCCTACTGAGGTTAAACCGGCACCAACGAGGAAACCTGTTGCCAAACCTAACCCTCCTGGACCCAGGCAAATCTGGGTACCGAAGGTCCGCTAAATTTGTTTTGCAGGACGGTCATGTGTGGTCCTTAAACACTGGATGCTCCACACACATGACCGCAAGGAGGGAGCTGCTCACGATCTACAAGGAACAATATTAAGAAGACGTGAGGTTTGTCTATACCTATGCTTTAACAAGCTGCTCACGTGTTTAGGGTGTAAGGCCCGTGTCCCGATATACATTTTATTTAATTATTTATAATGGGTATTTAGCGAATTTATTTAACGGGTTAGTTGGCAAGGACCTTAAATGTTATAAATCGGTTAGAACTAATGGATGGACGTTTATTAATTTAGCAAGATGTGGATAGTTGAGGGGCCATTCTTGGAGAATTGAGGATTGTTGCATGGGATCGGCCCAATGCAAGCCGACCCCCCCCCCCTCGTTGTTTTTTATTACTCACGGCCTCTCCATTTAGGGATGAAAACCACAAACCTAAAACCTAATTCTTTTTCCCATTTTCCTTAGTCGGCCGTCGAGAGAGAAACGAAGAGAGAGAGAGATCGCGAGAGAGAGAGAGAGGAGAAGAAGAACCAGCGGCAGCCACCCCTCGCCGCCGTTGCTGCTGTCGCCGGAGGTCGCCACACCTGCTGTCGTCGGAGGTCGAGAGGGAGGAGATTGGTGGTAGTGGTGAGACGTCGTCGTGAGGTAAGTAACTCTCTCGTTCGCCTCGTTCTTTTCTTTTTCCTTTTCGTTTTTCCGGCGAGACCACCACCGCCGCACGCCGTCGCTACGGTGGCTGTGGGTGGAGGGCGGTGGCAGTGGGTGACACTCTTAGCGTAAATCCCGAATCGTTTAAGCCTTGAATCGTTTTTAAAAATCGTGATTTTATGAAAATTCTAAGTGTGCTGTTCAGTTCTCGTTTGACCATAACTTTTCCGTCGTAGCTCCGTTTGAGCCGAAACTGGCGCCCACGGTTCAAGCTCGGGGTCGGGCATGTTTTCCATGTTTTAGCGGAAAACTGGTTCGGCCTCTAGCTAGGTGGAAAAGTGGTCGTAAGTTTAGTGAATCGTCATTTTATGTAAAAGAAACTGCAGTTCTGTCACTGTTTTGCGTAAGCTGTAACTTTCTGCTCGTACTTCATTTTGGGGTGAAACCGGTGTCAAAAGTTCCCTTTTTGAGTCTAGAAACGTTTCTGTGTTTTGTGCAAAACCCAGTTCGGGACGTAGCATGGGTCGATTTGTCGTTTTATACTGAAAGGTGCTGAATTTCGCTGTTTCGGAAGCTGTTTTTGTAAAATCCGTAGTAAATTGTAGGAAAATCGTTAGGAGGCGTATAATATGTCCTTGGAACCCTAACTCAGAGTACTTTTTGGTCATGAAATAATATTGGGAATTTTCTGGGTTTAAAGGGGTCGAAACAGGTCCCGAACAGACCTGTTTTGGGTGAACGGAATTTAGTTTTAGTGACGGTTTAAGCGTGTGTCGTGTCATAGGGTCCGGGTCTCGTATTGACACGTTTTAACATGCATTTAGGTGCTGGGAAGTGACCGTAATTGTGAAGCTTGAAATGTGTTATTAAGCTGGGCGCGCATTCGAGGTGAGTTCTCTCACTGTGTAGTTAGGGGTTGTATGCATGTCATAATAGTTTGTATGTACTACTGTCTTTGTGGTGTGAACTAGTTGTTTGTGGTGTGTAATGTTTGATTGGTTTGAATGCTTAGTATAAATGTTTTACATTACAATTCGGTGGGACCGAGGTGTTGGATACATAATTACTTGTAGATGTTTACTCGTTTTATGTAACTGTGATGTTGTTGCTTATGTGCGGATAGGGGTGATGTGTATATAATTCCTATCTGCGCATGTGTTGGAATTCACTAAGCTTCGTGCTTACCCTTTCCCAATAAACTGTGGTTTCAGGTCCGAGCGGCTCCAAGGCGTGACAAGTACACACTGGCGCGCGTGAAGAGCTGATTATTATATCGTTTTATAATTATCATTCTTAAATTATTTATTCCGCTGTTTATTGTTCGTAATAATTTTATTTAGTGGTTTGCAAATGAAACGATTGAACTATTAAATGCGTTTTTATTAATGAAGGGTTACTTTAAAAATTTTAAATTTGCTTGTAATTTTTGGGACGTTACAACTTGGTATCAGAGCACAGCTTGAGTGAATCAAACGCACCTCGGTGCGTTTGGTCTCAAGTTGCGGCTGGGAAATTTTCAAATTCGTTTTTAAATCGTTTTGGAGGTAAAAGAAAAAGTAAAAACCCGTTCGAGGAACGGTGATTAAGGGCGCAGTGTGTACAGTCAGCCGGAGCCAAAGGGGAAAGGTACAGTACTTAGTGTTTTATTGCTTTCTAGATCATAGAGTATGCATGCTAGATTGCCTGTTGTGAACACTATGATGTATGTTGAACTACTTGCTATTAGGAATTTATGCGAATTATGATAGGTTACTAAGTGGTTGCCCTCTAGGTTGTATGCAGTAAGAGATTTATAGCCTTAGAATATTCGATTTAGTTCTATTGCGCAGCTCTTGTTTGAGTCCAACCGTTCTAGGATAGAGTCTTGTATTCGACTGTCTATTTATTTCGCACTGCATATAATCGGGTATTCGCGAGGTCACTCGTCATAATTAGTAGGAATTCGGTAGTAGCAAGGGTAGTGGGATAAGAGGAAATTCCTAGGGAGCTAGGAAGGGTGGATGTATATATATGCTGGTGCGGGCATATGGTTAATTATATATTTAATTGTTGTTGTATGATCGGGGTGACCGATGGTTTATTATGTATACAATTGTGGCTGTCTGATTGGGGAGACCGATGGTCTTATATATACAGTAGTTGTATGAGTTTGCCTATTTAGGATATGTTCTTGAACTGGCATGTGTGGATTAATTATGTTATGTGTATAGTTTCGGCGAGAAACTACTTGGACCCTCGGGATGGGACTCGGAACGAGCGATGATAGGCGTGGAAGGTAGTAGTAGAGCTCCTACTACCGGAAGCACAGGATCAATGCTCGAGTTGGGGAAGTCACGAGGAATCCAAGGAGTTGAGCGTGAGTGTTGTTAGTATGAGTTATTATGTGTTAATAACGCGTTGTATTATCTACCCTGAATAGCCGTCACGAGGGGAGACAATTATAGTAGATCCACTGGTACATGTGTGTACTTGACTTGCTTTGATGGGATGATCGTTGGGGTAGTGTCGAAGGTTCTAAACTAGTAGTCGTTGGAATAGAAAGACGATTATAGTATTAGTCACTTGGAATGACGATAAGGATGATATTTGTTGTAAGCAGATCATTTCGGGCCAAGATGGGAGATTGTGCTAGAGCCATAGGCTTATAGAGCCGACTTGGATTTGAGGAACAATCGTAGGGATTATTTGACGTAATTTCCCAACTTGCCCTAAGAGGTTAAATGTTCGGAGGACGATAGTGGATTGGAGAGGTTTGGAGGAGTATGAGTCGAGACGTGGAATGCCGACTGAGTCATGCACGAAGTTTATTTTGAAAATAAAATTGCATTAACTACTTCTGGTGTTTCAAATCCTTTTAGGGATGGTGTTTTGGAATTTTGGGAAATGTTTAGTACACACACAAGATTTCGAATTATGGTTTTGAAAGTGCATGAAACTTTTTTATCACGAGAGTTGCAAACTTTGTTAAAATTGTATCATTGATTATTTCCAACGGTTCTTTCGGGTATGATGATATCCGTGTTTTGTGGTGTTTAAAATGTTGGGCAAGTGACTACGGTTTGCGACTTTCACATTGGAATTCCTCCACATATGTTAGAGTTTAGACGGAAAGTTACATCCCGCGGTGTCTGTATAAGACTATTTGGGTGATTTGGTTAAAATAAGTTGGTTAAACAATGTTGTTTTATGGTTTTACCGTGGGAAGAGATTTTTGGGAATTTGGCGTCTCATTCATGTTTTTGCTTTTGGCAATTTGACTTTGGGGGCACAATGTATGGTGCTATTTTATTGACTTAGAGTCATTGAGTTCATTAGGGTCCATGAAGTTTTGTTTTACGGCATGTTGAGTCGTGTGGGTTCAATTTTGCGAGGTGCATATCTTATTTGTTTATGTGACCATTTGGGGAAATTTTGGAAATCAATTTAAAGAACCCCACCTTTTGAGATTTGGTGTGAGTTAATTGGAGCTTTTGTGTCATTGCAAGAAAATTTTAAGGAAGTGTTACAAGCTTGCACGCCTACCCCAGTTAGAGATTTTATGAGGTTTTAGTCGATATTTGCAAATGATAAAAGCGAATTGATTTCTATCTTTAAGTTTGAACATTTCGCAAGACAATTGTGTTTTAACAAAAATATATTTGTAAACCGTTTCATCGTTTTGGATGACTAACTGATGCACGTAAAAATTTGTTGGTGGACCCTGTGCCACGACAATTTATGATTTAAAAAGAGAAATTTTGGGGTCAAACGTCGTGGAACCGATTTTGAAATTTTGTGCACACCTTTGTCGCATCCTGTTTAAGGTTAAGCGGTTACTTTAAGTGCATGTCATGAGCCAATTCATACTAGAACCGTGAAGGTTCATTTTCACAGAAATTATTTATTTCGCTTTACTAAGCTGCAATGAAAGGATTTTTAACATGATTTTCATATGTGGGACGAGCGTGTCCATTTTTGCGTAACTACCGACCTGGTAATAGTAGTTTTATTGCTTACGGTCTTTTTGAAATGAAAAATCTTGACGTTGAGAATATTGTGTAAATGATTTTGTAAACCATTTGGGAAGTGCGTTTATAAGTGATATGGGTCATTTTGAGAATTTTAAGGGTGTGAGTCCTTTTGTTTAGCTCGTGTCGAGTTTGGGACTAATGCTATTTAAGAGTATCGCTTGCTTAAACTTTATTTAAATGTGTTTTTGACCGACTTATGGGTCTAGCAAGCGTGAAGCATTTTGCTCGGTTTTGGTTTGGAGTTTGTCATGGGCTAATTGCCCGGTTTTAATGACTCGAGGTGGAGTCTTGTTGATGAGTTGTTTTTGTCGCACCGTTTGGCATTCTTTGCACGTTTAGTGTTTACATGTTTGGGTGAGTGAGTCAATCCGGAATAGGCATGTTGTTGGTAGGCTGTTTGCTTTGGATCCCTAGACACGTTAGTCAGTCGTTGGTAATGGTCGGTTGGGTATCTCGGGGTGGGACCCCGGTATTCATGTGTTTTAACCTAGACTTTCCAGTAGGTACTAGGAGGATATAGTTGTGGGCACTTACCTGGGAGGTAGTTCCGGTGTGCTGGGTCTTGAGGCGTTACCTGGGAGGTAGACGTCAAGGTGTATCCTCGATACGGTGTGACTTGGCTTCGTAGAGCAAGTGTGGATGATACGTCGACGGTGGAAAGTAGGTATTCCACGCGCGTTAGTACTGTAGGCCGAATAGTATCGGTTAAGGGATTGATGCCCTTTGTTATTAAGAGAATAAATGCGCATCCACCATTTTGAGGTAGGTGGTATATTTAGGTGTCGACTTTTGGGCTTGAAGCCAAACACCTTTAGTATAATCGGAGAGTTGTAGCCAATTTTAAGATAATCATGGTGATGGTAGTAGTAACCCTGAAATGATCACTTGTGATGAATGGTTGTGGTGGAATGATCTACGTGTGTGTTAGTGATTTGGTAGTGGGGGATATCTATTTGTGTTAGTGTCTAGGATAATACCACGCTTATGTGGGTTATTGTAATCGGTTGGGCCGATGTTCGGCGGGTGGCCGATGTTTGTTATTGTAATCGGTTGGACCGATGTTCGGTGGGTGGTCGATGTTTGTTATTGTAATCGGTTGGACCGATGTTCGGCAGGGGGTCGATGTTTTGTTAATATAATTTATTGAAAATCTTTGGAGTCTATTAGAATTCGTGGGAGTTAATCGACAGTTAAGGGTAGGAGTGATCGTAGTCGAGTATCCTGTAGGGTATACTGTGAGCAACTTTAGAATGGTTAAAGCTTGAAAGTGGATTGAGTTTGGGATATCATCAAATGCGAGAGAATTATTGAGAGCTGTTTGCGGCCATAGACTTCGAGGACGAAGTCTAATTCAAGTGGGGGAGAGTTGTAAGGCCCGTGTCCCGATATACATTTTATTTAATTATTTATAATGGGTATTTAGCGAATTTATTTAACGGGTTAGATGGCAAGGACCTTAAATGTTATAAATCGGTTAGAACTAATGGATGGACGTTTATTAATTTAGCAAGATGTGGATAGTTGAGGGGCCAATCTTGGAGAATTGAGGATTGTTGCATGGGATCGGCCCAATGCAAGCCGACCCCCCCCCCCTCGTTTTTTTTATTACTCACGGCCTCTCCATTTAGGGATGAAAACCACAAACCTAAAACCTAATTCTTTTTCCCATTTTCCTTAGTCGGCCGTCGAGAGAGAAACGAAGAGAGAGAGAGATCGCGAGAGAGAGAGAGAGAGGAGAAGAAGAACCAGCGGCAGCCACCCCTCGCCGCCGCTGCTGCTGTCGCCGGAGGTCGCCACACCTGCTGTCGTCGGAGGTCGAGAGGGAGGAGATTGGTGGTAGTGGTGAGACGTCGTCGTGAGGTAAGTAACTCTCTCGTTCACCTCGTTCTTTTCTTTTTCCTTTTTGTTTTTCCGGCGAGACCACCACCGCCGCACGCCGTCGCTACGGTGGCTGTGGGTGGAGGGCGGTGGCAGTGGGTGACACTCTTAGCGTAAATCCCGAATCGTTTAAGCCTTGAATCGTTTTTATAAATCGTGATTTTATGAAAATTCTAAGTGTGCTGTTCAGTTCTCGTTTGACCATAACTTTTCCGTCGTAGCTCCGTTTGAGCCGAAACTGGCGCCCACGGTTCAAGCTCGGGGTCGGGCATGTTTTCCGTGTTTTAGCGGAAAACTGGTTCGGCCTCTAGCTAGGTGGAAAAGTGGTCGTAAGTTCAGTGAATCGTCATTTTATGTAAAAGAAACTGCAGTTCTGTCACTGTTTTGCGTAAGCTGTAACTTTCTGCTCGTAACTCGGTTTGGGGTGAAACCGGTGTCAAAAGTTCCCTTTTTGAGTCTAGAAACTTTTCTGTGTTTTGTGCAAAACCCAGTTCGGGACGTAGCATGGGTCGATTTGTCGTTTTATACTGAAAGGTGCTGAATTTCGCTGTTTCGGAAACTGTTTTTGTAAAATCCGTAGTAAATTGTAGGAAAATCGTTAGGAGGCGTATAATATGTCCTTGGAACCCTAACTCAGAGTACTTTCTGGTCATGAAATAATATTGGGAATTTTCTGGGTTTAAAGGGGTCGAAACAGGTCCCGAACAGACCTGTTTTGGGTGAACGGAATTTAGTTTTAGTGACGGTTTAAGCGTGTGTCGTGTCATAGGGTCCGGGTCTCGTATTGACACGTTTTAACATGCATTTAGGTGCTGGGAAGTGACCATAATTGTGAAGCTTGAATTGTGTTATTAAGCTGGGCGCGCATTCGAGGTGAGTTCTCTCACTGTGTAGTTAGGGGTTGTATGCATGTCATAATAGTTTGTATGTACTACTGTCTTTGTGGTGTGAACTAGTTGCTTGTGGTGTGTAATGTTTGATTGGTTTGAATGCTTAGTATAAATGTTTTACATTACAATTCGGTGGGACCGAGGTGTTGGATACATAATTACTTGTAGATGTTTACTCGTTTTATGTAACTGTGATGTTGTTGCTTATGTGCGGATAGGGGTGATGTGTATATAATTCCTATCTGCGCATGTGTTGGAATTCACTAAGCTTCGTGCTTACCCTTTCCCAATAAACTGTGGTTTCACGTCCGAGCGGCTCCAAGGCGTGACAAGTACACACTGGCGCTCGTGAAGAGCTGATTATTATATCGTTTTATAATTATCATTCTTAAACTATTTATTCCGCTGTTTATTGTTCGTAATAATTTTATTTAGTGGTTTGCAAATGAAACGATTGAACTATTAAATGCGTTTTTATTAATGAAGGGTTACTTTAAAAATTTTAAATTTGCTTGTAATTTTTGGGACGTTACATAGGGGGAGCATGATCAGCTATCAGGTATGTTACTCTACTGTTGAGGGGGAGCGTCACACACACTTTTTCCTTAAATATGTTAAAAAGTTTTTGTGTGTGCAAATACACCCGTGTGCATTTCACACTACGCGCACATTCTGAGGGGGAGCATCCAACTGGATGTTCATCAGTTGAGGGGGAGCGACACAATGTTTTTCTTTCAATGCCTAAAAGTTTTTATGTGTGTCGGACTCTCCATTGCACTATCCTAGGGGGAGCAAGAGAAGGTTCGTTTCTGAAATCCATATAGCTTTATTTTTGCAAAATGTCAAAAATCAGGGAAATTCTTGAAAATCCAGAAGTATCCGGACAGGTTTCCGGACCGGGTCCTTATCCGGATTGGAAGGGAACCCGGGTACCATATCCGGACTCTTGGTCTCTCTTAAATGTCATCCAGATTCTTTTTTGTCCGGATTGCTTATTTTATCCGGAAACTTTCATCATCTCCGGTATGCTCTTTTGTCCGGACACCTTTTGTCCGGATACCTGTGTTGTTCGGAATTTCTTGCAATTTCATCATTATGTCTGGACGCCCCTACTACTTTCAGTCCTGTACCTGTTTCATCACTACCTGTCCTCAATCTGTATCAGGTTGAGCCTTTTAATGCAAAGGTAGGCACCAGAACTTGTTTCTCCGCCTCAGTTTCTAACTTTGGGTCTTTTTACAGATATTCCATGGCGGATCCACAACCTCAATCCGAGGGGAGGAGTCACACTGTTTTTCTAACAAAGTCTAAATATTTTTTTTCTTGTGTTGATATCACTCTCACTCCGAGGGGGAGCAAGTCAATCCCCATGTATGTTTTGAGGGGGAGCAGGATAATATCCGTGCTATGCATATGCCTGAAACCCTACCTGTGATAGCATATAGACGAGAGTTAGGGAATCCCATGGTCCATCCAGAGCCGGAGGGACCTTCCCCGGGACATAGAACATGTGAAAAGGAGGGTCTTAAGGTCGAACGCGAACCAAAAAAAAAAAAGGATCGAGCCGTAAAGATAACGAGGCTCCTGGGTGAACCCAGCCACATGTCACCCGGGTAGCCACATCTGCTATCCTGTCTCATGAGTTGGGACAGGGTATTGAAGAAGACTCCGTGGACCCAGCGGAGCAATTGCACGACCCCCTCATCCACTCATCCGTCTCACGACAGACGGATGTTTCAATATTACACGGGGAACAAGCATAACTTCCACTGGCCTCTCATTCAGAGAGTGTTGGTGTTGAAATAAGAGACCAGCAGCCCCCGGTCTCGACTTCTTTGCGTGCACCATCGAGTCTAGAGCCTATTGTTACTGAACATTCTTCGCCTAGGACACTTGATGCGGAACAACACCAAGTCGCGACTCTTAGTGACCCGACCGGAACGTCTATAGTGTCTCCGACTTCCGGAACACGAGGATTGGACGGAAATCCTACCACAGTTAATATCACGCCAGCTGTAAACGTAGGTGGCTCTACCTCTACGGTAGATGCCTCAACGGGTACTCTAAGTGAGCCCGGCGTTATTTTACCCGACTTTGTGTCAAAAAGGGTCTCTGGACAGCACCCTTGAGGCTGTCCGACAGGTTATGGAGCAACAACTGCAGGAACATGTAGCCGTTGAACTTGCCAAAGCGATGCGTGCTATCAAAGAAAAGGGCCACCTCGTCGACACTAAAACCGCCTCTGTGCCTCCACCGCCTCAACCGCAACCTACTTACTCGGTGGACACCCTGAAGACGATGCTCTTAGCCCAACTGCTCGAGGAATCCGACACAACCGCATCTGCCGAAGCAGACCTGATCTCAGTTCTTCGATCCCAGGTCACTGATCCATCTTCGTCCATCACCTAACGCCTTGACGCCATTGACTCGATGTAAAGCCCGTATCCCGGTATGTAATTTCTTTGTTTTAATTCTTTTTTAAAAGTTTTATTTATCATGGTTTCCGTTAGCGGGGTTAGACGAATTGGACCTAATAGTTAAATATGTCAAGACGTGATTAGTTTGCGAGAAGGATGTAGTGAGGGACCAAAATTGTTAAGGGGCCAAAAAGTGAGAGTTTCGGCCCATGCAACCCAAACCAAACCCTTGTATCATTTTTTTGGTGTGGTGTTCGTGAGTAACAAGAAAAAAGGGATGGAGCTCAATATTTTCGTATTTTGAAAACCTAGCTGCAGAAAACTTCTGTTTCCCGGAGATTAAACGGTCGGATCGTCGTGATTTTTGGTAAGCCGCTTCACGACATCTTCATGAACATTCTGGTCGGTGGGATCGTGGTTTTGAGGTCCGGAGGTCATGGTTTCGTGGGCTTCTGCACAGCAGTAACTTTGTGGTGATTTTTCTCCATTCTTGCTCTCTTTTGGTTCCATACATCTTGATGTGCTTATTTCCAAGTGTATGATGGTTTTGTATGCCTCTAGTATAATCTAGAAAAGACTTTGTATTGCTCTAATATTGGTGGTAGTGGATTTGAAGCGGCTCTAGTAGTCCCGTGGTTTTTACTCTCGATTTTGAGGGGTTTTCCACGCTAAAATTTTGGGGTCTCATTGTGGTTGTTGATTGTATGTTTGGGGGTTGTTTTTACTTGCACTTAGAATACCCTATTTGTTTGCATCCTCAAAGGTTCATTCGGGTCTGTTTGGGTTAAGCTATGGCTTAATGGGTTACTAAGCATTATTTGTCATTTTATGTGAAACTGCAGTTTCTGTCCCTGTCTTTGTATCGAGTATAACTTCTTCTAGGAATGTCGGATTGGGATGAAACCAGTGCCAAAAGTTCCCTTTATGAGTCTAGAAAGTTTCTTATGTTTTGCGGAAAAACCAGTTCTGACCGTAGCTAGTGTCAAACCGCTGTTTTGTAATGAAAGGTGCTGTTTTTCTCTGTGCAGTTAACCGGTTTTGTAAAATCCATAATAAATTGTAGAAAAATCGTTAGAGCGCGTGCGATATGTCCCTGGAACCCTAAGACATGGGACTTTGTGATTATGGATTAATATTTCTGGATTTATCAGTTTACAAGGGGTTAAACAGGTCCCGAACAGACCTGTGTTTTTAGAGTAAAAGCTGGAATGTGTATGTTATAATTTAGTAGTCGTGGTTTTGGGTTGGGGCGTCACTTTGACATTTGTTAACACGTAATTAGGTGGGAGAAGGTGAGTGAAGTTGGCCGGCTTGTGATTGCGGTTGCGGATACTCGCGTTGCTTTAAGGTGAGTTCTCTCACTGTGTAGTTAGGGGTTGTATGCATGTCATAGTAGTTTGTATGTACTACTGTCTTTGTGGTGTGAACTAGTTGTTTGTGGTGTGTAATATTTGATTGGTTTAAATGCTTAGTATAAATGTTTTACATTACACCTCGGTGGGACCGAGGAAGTGGAAAGAAACGTTGTGGGAACTCGGCGTGACGAGTGTGTTACATTACAACTCGGTGGGACCGAGGGCTCGGTGGGACCGAGGAAGTGGAAAGAAACGTTGTGGGAACTCGGTGTGACGAGTGTGTTACATTACAACTCGGTGGGACCGAGGGCTCGGTGGGACCGAGGAAGTGGAAGGAAACGTTGTGGGAACTCGGTGTGACGAGTGTGTTACATTACAACTCGGTGGGACCGAGGGCTCGGTGGGACCGAGGTGTTGGATACATAATTACTTGTAGATGTTTACTCGTTTTATGTAACTGCGATGTTGTTGCTTATGTGCGGATAGGGGTGATGTGTATATAATTCCTATCTGCGCATGTGATGGAATTCACTAAGCTTCATGCTTACCCCTTCCCAATATCTTATGATTTCAGGTGCGAGTAGCAGTCGGGCATGACGGTACACACGGGCGCAAGGCGAAGGTTGTTTAAGTTTAACTTTTTAAATGGGGATTTAATTATATAACTTTTCCGCTGCTTAAATTTCATTTGACGGTTTTAATTAACGACGTTTATTTTTATTGTAATGGGATTTGTTAACTTATGGTTTGATTGTAACGAAATACATTATTTTTAAAATTTTAAATTCATTGTAATTTTTGGGACGTTACAACTTGGTATCAGAGCACAGCTTGAGTGAATCAGACACATCTCGGTGTGTTTGGTCTCAAGTTGCGGCTATGAAATTTCAATTTGTTTTACTAAAATCTTTTAGAATAAAGGGAAAAGGAAAACCCGTTTGGGAAACGGTGATCGAGGGCGCAGTGTGTACAGTCAGCCGACGCTATTTGGGAAGGTACGTTACTTAGTGTATTTATTGCTTTCTAGGCATAGGGTATGCATGCTAGATTGCCTATGTTGTTTACACTGTACTGTACGATGACTGCTTGCTGGTAGGAATCAATGCTAGTTATAGTAGGTTGTTAAGTGAAGGCACTATAGGTTGTATGCAGTAAGAATCATATAGCCTTAGAATATTTGATTTAGTTCTATTGCGCAGCTCTTGTTTGAGTCCAACCGTTGTAGGATAGAATCTTATATTCGAATGTCTATCTGGTTTTACACTGTGTGCGACTGTGCATTCGCGAGGCGACTTGTCATGACTAGTGGGGATTTCGTCATAGCAAGGGTAGTGGAGTTGGGTGGAATTCCTAGGGAGCTAGGAAGAGTGTGTACATATGCCGGCGCGGGCATATGTGTGTAGTTATCGGCGAGAAACTAGTTGGACCCATCGGATGGAACTCGGAACGAGTGATGATAGGTGTGGAAGGTAGTAGTAGAGCTCCTACTATTGGAAACACAGGATCAATGCTCGAGTCGGGGAAAGTCACGAGGAATCCAAGGAGTTGAGCGTGAGCGTTGTTAGTGTGAGTTATTATGCGCTAATAACTCATTGTAATATCTACCGGGAATAGCCATCGCAAGGAGGAACGACTATAGTAAACCTACTAGTACAGGTGTGTACTTGTTTTGCTTTGATGGGATGATCGTTGGGGTAGTGTCGAAGGTTATAAAATTAGTAGTTGTTGGAATAAAAGGACGATTCTAGTATTGATCACTTGGAGTGACGATAAGGATGATGTTTGTTTCGGGCCAAGATGGACGATTGTGCTAGAATCATAGGCTTATAGAGCCGACTTTGATTTGAGGAAAAATCGTAGGGATTATTTGACGTAATTTCTTAACTTTCCTAAGAGTTTTAAATGTCCGGATGACGTTAATGGATCGGAGAGATTTGGAGGAGTAGGAGTCGAGGCGTAGAATGCCGACTGAGTCATGCACAAAATTTGATTTTGAAATAGATTGCATTAACAAATTCTTGTGTTTCAAATCATTTATTGGATGGTGTTTTGGAATTTTGGGAAATGTTCAGCACACACACAAGATTTTGAAATATGGTTTTGGAAAGTGTATGAAATCGTTTTATCACGGGAGTGCAAACTTTGTTAGAATTTGTCTCATTTCGTTATTTTTCCAACGGTTCTTTCGGGTAAGATGATATCCGTGTTTTGTGGTGTTTAAAATGTTGGGCAAGTGACTACGGCTTGTGACTTTAACATTGGAACTCCTCCACATATGTTAGAGTTGAGACGGAAAGTTACATTCCACGATGTCTGTATAAAGCTATTTGAGTGATTTCGTTAAATAAGTTTTGTTTTACGGCATGTTGAGTCGTGTGGGTTTAATTTCATGAGGTGCATATCTTATTTGTTTATGTGACCATTTGGAGAAATCTTGGAAATCAATTTAAAGAACCCCACCTTTTGAGATTTAATGAGGTTTTAGTCGATATTTTCAAATGATGGAAACCGATTGGTTTTTATCTTTAAGTTTGAAACTTACACGAGACAGTTGTGTTTTAACAAAAATATATTTGTAAACCGTTTCATCGTTTTGTATGACTAGCCGACGTGCGTAAGATTTGTTAGTGAACACTGTGCCACGACATTTTTGTTGGAAAAAAAAAGGAATTTTGGGGTCAAATGTCGTGGAACTGATTTCGAAATTATGTGCACACTTTTGTCGCACCCGGTGTAAGGTCGAACGGTTACTTTAAATACATGTCATGAGTAAATTCATGCTAGAACCGTGACGGTTCATTTTCAAAGAAATTATTTATTTCGCTTTACGTTTTGTGAGTAAACTAAGCTGCAATGAAATGATTTTCGACATTATTTTCATTTGTGGGACGAGCGTGTCCATTTTTGCGTAACTACCGACCTGGTAATAGTAGTTTTATTGCTTACGGTCTTTTTGAAATGAAAAATCTTGACGTTGGAAATATTTTGTAAATGATTCTGTAAACCATTTGGGAAGTGCGCGTATAAGTGTATGTGTCATTTTGGGATTTTTTTTTTGGGTGTGAGTCCTTTCGAAAAACTCTTTGGTTTAACCCGTGTCGAGGTTGGGACTAATGTTGATTTTAGAGTATTGCTTGCTTAAACTTTATTTAAACGCGTTTTGACCGACTATGGGTCTAGCAAGCGTGAAGCATTTTGCTCGGTTTTGACTTTGAGATAGTCAGGGGTCAATTGCACGGTTCTAATGGCTCGATGGGGAGTCTTGTTGTTGGATTGTTTTTGTTGCACAGTTTTGCATTTATTGCATGTTGAGTATTTACATGTTTGGGTGAGTGAGTCATTCCGGGATAGGCATGTTGTTGGTAGACTGTTTGCTTTGGATCCTTGGTCATGACAGTCAGTCGTTGGTAATGGTCGGTTGAGTATTTCGGGGTGGGAACCCGGTATTCATGTGTTAGGACCTTGACTTTCCAGTAGGCACTGAGAGGATATAGTCTTGGGCACTTACCTGAGAGGTAGTTCCGATGTGCCGGGCCTTGAGACGTACCTGGGAGGTAGGCGTTAAGGAGTATTTTGATACAGTGTAACTAGGCTTCCTAGAGCGAGCGTGTGGGATAAGTAGACGGTGGAGGATTGGGTATTCCACACGTGTTAATATGGTAGGCCGAATAGTGTCGGTTAAGGGAAGGATGCCCTTTGTAATTAAGAGAATAAATGCGCAATAACCGTTTTGAAGTAAGTAGTATATTTAGGTGTCGACTTTTGGGCTTGAGACCAAACACCTTTAGTGTAATCGGAGATTTGTAGCCGATTTGAAAATAATTATGATGATGGTAGTAGTAACCCTGAGATGCTTATTTGTGATGAATGGTTATGGTGGAATGACCTGCGTGGGTGATTATAAGTTTACTGGTTTGATGATCTGTGTGAAATAATTTTGGGAGTCTATTAGAACTCGTGGAAGTTAATCGGCAGTAATGGTAGGAATTATCGGATTCGAGTATCCTGTAGGGTATGTTGGTGAGCACCTTTAGGATGGTTAGAGCTTGCAAGTTGAATCGGGATGTATGGAACATCTAAGGTTGGGAGGCAACCGAAGTCGTTTGACTAGGAATGAATTCAGTTGTTGGAGTGTTCTTCCGATCATATTTCCAATGTCCGTGAAGGAGTTTTGTTAGTAAGAAAAGTATTCGAGAAATTCTAGACGGGGTGAGAAATTTAGATTCTAGTTGAGGAAAGTCCAGTGGCAACACAGAAAGGGCTCCGAGTGGACTTGGGAACCCGAGGTTGAGATGTGGTAAAGCTATCCAGAGCTGTTTGCGGACGTAGACTTCGAGGACGAAGTCTAATCCAAGTGGGGGAGAGTTGTAAAGCCCGTATCCCGGTATGTAATTTCTTTGTTTTAATTCTTTTTTAAAAGTTTTATTTATCATGGTTTCCGTTAGCGGGGTTAGACGAATTGGACCTAATAGTTAAATATGTCAAGACGTGATTAGTTTGCGAGAAGGATGTAGTGAGGGACCAAAATTGTTAAGGGGCCAAAAAGTGAGAGTTTCGGCCCATGCAACCCAAACCAAACCCTTGTATCATTTTTTTGGTGTGGTGTTCGTGAGTAACAAGAAAAAAGGGATGAAGCTCAATATTTTCGTATTTTGAAAACCTAGCTGCAGAAAACTTCTATTTCCCGGAGATTGAACGGTCGGATCGTCGTGATTTTTGGTGAGCCGCTTCACGACATCTTCATCAACATTCTGGTCGGTGGGATCGTGGTTTTGAGGTCCGGAGGTCATGGTTTCGTGGGGTTCTGCACAGCAGTAACTTTGTGGTGATTTTTCTCCATTCTTGCTCTATTTTGGTTCCATACATCTTGATGTGCTTATTTCCAAGTGTATGATGGTTTTGTATGCCTCTAGTATAATCTAGAGAAGACTTTGTATTGCTCTAATATTGGTGGTAGTGGATTTGAAGCGGCTCTAGTAGTCCCGTGGTTTTTACTCTCGATTTTGAGGGGTTTTCCACGCTAAAATTTTGGGGTCTCATTGTGGTTGTTGATTGTATGTTTGGGGGTTGTTTTTACTTGCACTTAGAATACCCTATTTGTTTGCATCCTCAAAGGTTCATTCGGGTCTGTTTGGGTTAAGCTATGGCTTAATGGGTTACTAAGCATTATTTGTCATTTTATGTGAAACTGCAGTTTCTGTCCCTGTCTTTGTATCGAGTATAACTTCTTCTAGGAATGTCGGATTGGGATGAAACCAGTGCCAAAAGTTCCCTTTATGAGTCTAGTAAGTTTCTTATGTTTTGCGGAAAAACCAGTTCGGACCGTAGCTAGTGTCAAACCGCTGTTTTGTAATGAAAGGTGCTGTTTTTTCGCTGTGCAGTTAACCGATTTTGTAAAATCCATAATAAATTGTAGAAAAATCGTTAGAGCGCGTGCGATATGTCCCTGGAACCCTAAGACATGGGACTTTGTGATTATGGATTAATATTTCTGGATTTATCAGTTTACAAGGGGTTAAACAGGTCCCGAACAGACCTGTGTTTTTAGAGTAAAAGCTGGAATGTGTATGTTATAATTTAGTAGTCGTGGTTTTGGGTTGGGGCGTCACTTTGACATTTGTTAACACGTAATTAGGTGGGAGAAGGTGAGTGAAGTTGGCCGGCTTGTGATTGCGGTTGCGGATACTCGCGTTGCTTTAAGGTGAGTTCTCTCACTGTGTAGTTAGGGGTTGTATGCATGTCATAGTAGTTTGTATGTACTACTGTCTTTGTGGTGTGAACTAGTTGTTTGTGGTGTGTAATATTTGATTGGTTTAAATGCTTAGTATAAATGTTTTACATTACACCTCGGTGGGACCGAGGAAGTGGAAAGAAACGTTGTGGGAACTCGGCGTGACGAGTGTGTTACATTACAACTCGGTGGGACCGAGGGCTCGGTGGGACCGAGGAAGTGGAAAGAAACGTTGTGGGAACTCGGTGTGACGAGTGTGTTACATTACAACTCGGTGGGACCGAGGGCTCGGTGGGACCGAGGAAGTGGAAGGAAACGTTGTGGGAACTCGGTGTGACGAGTGTGTTACATTACAACTCGGTGGGACCGAGGGCTCGGTGGGACCGAGGTGTTGGATACATAATTACTTGTAGATGTTTACTCGTTTTATGTAACTGCGATGTTGTTGCTTATGTGCGGATAGGGGTGATGTGTATATAATTCCTATCTGCGCATGTGATGGAATTCACTAAGCTTCGTGCTTACCCCTTCCCAATATCTTATGATTTCAGGTGCGAGTAGCAGTCGGGCATGACGGTACACACGGGCGCAACGCGAAGGCTGTTTAAGTTTAACTTTTTAAATGGGGATTTAATTATATAACTTTTCCGCTGCTTAAATTTCATTTGACGGTTTTAATTAACGACGTTTATTTTTATTGTAATGGGATTTGTTAACTTATGGTTTGATTGTAACGAAATGCATTATTTTTAAAATTTTAAATTCATTGTAATTTTTGGGACGTTACACTCGACCCTCCACGACTACAACAAAGCACTTGCAACGCTGTCTGAGAGGGTCCGCTCACTAGAAGACACTTGTAAGAGTCAAGCCGGCGGTCTCAAACGCAAGCACGATGACCAGGATGATCCTGATCACCGTGAGGGGGAGAAGCGTCTACGCCAAACCGAGACCGTCCAGATCGTGACTGCCGAAACTACAACAGTGGTTCAACAGGAACCCCCAACTGCGGAAACTTCAACAGCAACACCCGAAGCCGAGTTGCCATTAGCACAGATGGTCATTGACATCGATATTTCAGATGACGAAGCCCCAACGGTTGAAAAGCCCGAGGGTACAACACATGAATTGGTCGCACAAGAACCATCAGACATGCCAATGCTCACCATGATTGATCCAGCATGTGAAACCAACCCGGAAACCGAAGACGCATGGTACGAAAAAGCTGCCAGAGCCGTAAACTTCGAGGTAAACTTGGTGTTTCCCACTGATGAAGACGACAACGTTGATTACGACCAGTTTCTGCTTCAGAATTTCTATGGTACGCCTCCCGTTCACTCGACTCAACCTGCTACGACTTCAGATCAACCCGAAAGCTCAAATGCAGAAATCCCGACATCTCCTCAGCAAACGACAGCTCCTGATCTTCCTCCCCCTCCTCAGCAACAAAACCGTTGGGAGAAGATCAAGGTCCTCATTCCTCATCTGGAGGAATCTCTGAAGAAGCTGTTTGTTCACCGAATTCGCCCGATCGAGCCGACCTTCTGTCTTGGCATCTACAGTCCTGATCCAGCACGCCAACTCCGATACGTAGAAGCCATGAAACGGTGTCTCCCGAGAGACCAGGTTCGAACCAAACATAAAATTTCAGAGGTGCTAAAGATTCAGTCGAACCGAATTATGAAGATCGTCTTTCCCATGTTCACTGTTCGACGTGAAAACGGAAAAGAATGGATTTTTTCTGAAGCTGACTTTAAGCATCTCCATCCGTTCGACCTCCTGGTTATTCTGAGAGACCTTCACACCAGAACCATCCGACCGCTTGCTGTAACAAAGGCGCTCGAAGCGGTTCGTCGATTCCTCGTCCGTTCTATTATGATCTCTTATCTTACGGACTTTCAAATGGCAATCGAGAACCGAGCGAAGAAGGTAAATCTGCTCAAACCGAATCTGGAAGCTCCTGAACTGTCAATGTATCCCGAGAATGCGATGCTGCTTCAACCGGAATTTGGGATCGTCTTCCTCAACGCTCAGAAAGAAAAGAAGTTTATGAGGTTCAGTCAGGTAGATCGATTTTGCAACGGCACACTGCTCAAAGTTCAAGACGCTCTTCGGAAGATCATCAAGCACGAATCCGAAAATCCAAAGGTATCCTATGTACCCAATCTGAATGAAAGAAATGCTCAGACTGCTTTGGATAT
Source organism: Saussurea involucrata (assembly GCA_033807775.1). Lineage (NCBI taxonomy): Eukaryota > Viridiplantae > Streptophyta > Magnoliopsida > Asterales > Asteraceae > Saussurea > Saussurea involucrata. The sequence continues at coordinate 46,589,817 of CM066317.1, read as the reverse complement.
GGTTGAATAACGTCTCGACTACCGCCGCGCCATCAGATTCTTCGAGGTTCACTTCGCGTTGCGCAAACGATACGTATTCAACTGGCAAGAGATCGAGCGCGAACTCGAACTTCAAATCAAAGGGGGAGATTGTTAGGGTAGAAGTTATGTTGATTTTAAGTTCAAGGGTTTGAATTGTAATTGTTTAAAGTTAGTCCATAGTGAACGGGCCGTGGGCTTGTTACCACGGGCCCGGCGTATTTAAAGTGCAATTAGCTTAGAAAATTAGCTAGTTGTCTCATTTAGCTTTTCTGCTTTACACTGTAATTCTCTCTAATTCAATGGCTAAGTGGGCAGCCTTTGTGAATCATATCAACTGTTCTTATTTTCTTATTCACAAACATAATCGTTGCACGGATCTGGATTCTACAATTGAAATTCCGTTATTTCTTATTGACTTCTGATTACTTCAGATCAGAACTCGGACTTAATTTTTATGACTTCTGATCACCTCAGATCAGGACTCGTTCTAAAAAGTGTGATTTCTAAACACTTCAGTTTAGAACTCGTACTTCAACTGTTTTACTAAACTGTTATACTCGATGCATGAAAGGAGTGTTAGGTCTTACATTGTTTCTATGGTCAAGCCAGAACCGGAAGGACCTACCCAAGAAACACATCCTTTATAGACAACAGTGAGGGGTCTAGATTGTTAGACGAGTTTGGAGTGAAAAGAATATGGTGAGGCAGTGATAGGACTTGAAAGAATTATTGGTCCTTACCAAACTGAGTCAGTTATCTGGGTAACCACACAATCTATTCATTCTCGTTCTTTGGAGATGAATATTGAAACAGACATGGACCCAGTGTCGATAACTCGTGTCACCCCACCCAGCCACTACTGTATCTCACAACAGATGCTTGTTTCATATATTCACGGAGATTTAGCACATAATCTATCTATTCCTCACTCAGAGGTATTAGATATTGAAACAGGAAGACATCAGCTCCGGTCTCCGAACTTCATATTCTATCACTGTGTCTATTGATTTTAACACGCGTCCCAGGTTAAATCATTTTTTGAGCCTAATTGATATAACTTATTTCTTTCACACATGCACGAGTCTTTGTGATTCCCATTGCATATCTTCGTGATATTGCCGGAACAGTTTGAGAGGTTAATTTTTAAAATTTTACTTCAGTGATAACTGGAAGTCCTATCAGAGATTCCCCATTGCTAACTCTGAACTTAGGCCACACAATTTTTTAAATTGTTGTGATAACAGTTACTAATGTGTTTCTGTGTTAGCTGATTAACCTGGTTACTATATTGTTTTGATCTGGAATTTTTGCTACTCGTTACTATTGTCTTTGAACGTGCATGATGCTCCGGATGCTCCTACTCATCATGAGGGAGAGAAAGGGTACAGATTCAAAGACACGGATTATCAAGTTGAGGGGAAGTTAGCAAAAGCCGAGGGGGAGTAAAGAAGTCCCCATGCAAAAGCCGAAGGGGAGTAACAGTTCCGAAAAGAGTTCGAAGTGCCTACAAGTGGTAAATTCTTCTCATCCTTCATCAAGTGGTGTTCGCTACAAATCTTTATTTCCTCCATCGAGCATAGTGGTTCTACAAGCTGAAGTTGAAAGAAAAGTCAACTCGCGGTTCAAAGACAAATTCGTTGTTCACCGAATCTGGTTACAAAGTTGAAGACATGAAGACCAAGAGCTTTATTCAAGGGGGAGCACTGAAAAGACATGAAGACAAGCAACACCAAAGTTTTCAAAGATTCAAGAAGAAAAGAAGATCAAGACCTGAAGGTTTCAAGTCCAATTTTTATTTATATATCTTTAGGGGGAGATTGTTAGGACCATAAATGTCCTACATATTAGAAAGATATATAAATAATTATATAGGTTAATTATAGAGTTTATTTAATTAATTGTAAAAGCATTTAATCATAAATGGGCTTAGATTAGGTTAATGGGCCATGGGCCTTTGTGCTAAAAGGCCTAGGTATATAAGGTTAGTGTTAACCTTGAATTAGGTTAGACGTTCGAAAGCCGATTCATTATTCAAGTTGAGAGCCTAATTGTTTGAGAGAGATAGTTAGGATTTTCATTCTAACCTTTGTAACTATCTTGATTATTGAATATGAGAGGGATGACAAGTTGAAATCATTAACTGTTTTTGTTATTTCTCATTGAATCGTTGTTACCTGATCAATCTGGGTCTAACACATTATGTCAGGTCTACTTGCTGTTAAGTATAACAAAGATCCAATCATACCTCTGTAGAGCTTGCACTCTACAGATTTATCATTTGGATCTGAGTATAACTTATTTACATTGGCCATTGGGGTCTTCATAACAGAGGCATCAGAGAGACTGAATTTTGTAAGCATGTCAGAGACATATTTTGCTTGATTTATAAAAATTCCCTCTGATGATTGTCTTACTTGGATTCCGAGGAAGAAAGTTAATTCTCCCATCATACTCATTTCAAACTCACTCTGCATGAGTTTTTTGAAATTTTTGCACTGTTGTGCATTTGTAGACCCAAAAATAATGTCGTCCACATATATTTGTACAAGCATAATTTCATCAACTTCCCTTTTATAAAACAAGGTTGTATCGATCGTACCTCTGTTGTAGTTGTTATGGAGAAGAAAGGTTGAGAGTCTTTCGTACCATGCTCTTGGAGCCTGTTTCAGTCCATACAGAGCATTGTCAAGGTAATACACGTACTTTGGGTACTTGGAGCTTTCAAACCCTGGTGGCTGCTGGACATAGACTTCTTCTTGGATTTCACCATTTAGAAAGGTCGATTTTACATCCATTTGAAACACTTTGAAACCTCTGTGGGCTGCAAAGGCTAAAAATATTCTTATAGCCTCGAGCCGTGCGACAGGGGCAAAAGTTTCATCGTAATCTATGCCTTCTTCTTGGCGATATCCTTTGGCCACCAATCTTGCTTTGTTTCTGATAACCACCCAATCCTCATCCTTTTTGTTTCTGAAGACCCACTTTGTCCCTATAGCTTGTTTTTCTCGTGGCAGAGGAACTAGGGCCCAAACTTTGTTTCGTTCAAACTGTAGAAGCTCTTCTTGCATAGCATCTATCCAGTTTGGGTCGTCAAGAGCTTCAGAGATTCTTTTCGGCTCGATCATACTAATAAATTTTGTAAAGAAACAAAAGTTAGCAGTGGTTGATCTTGTTTTTACCTTTTCAGAAGGTTCGCCGATTATTTGGCTAGGAGGATGGCTTTTTGTCCATTTTGTTGTTCTTGGAAGATGTTCATCGAAGTCATCAAGTTGATCTTCAGAGGTTGTGTTCTAAGGTTTTGGTGCACCTTCTGTTGTAGATGGTGCTTCTGTATTTGTGCTTGGTTTTTCAGCTTGTGGGATGATTGGTATGAGTGTTGGTATTCTTTTCTCTGAGGAAGTAGAGACTGAGTCGTCGTGTTCCTCTGGTATTGGTTCCTCTGTAGTTGCTGAAGTTGGTATTTCAATAGCTTCTGTGGTTGTATCCTTTGTTGTATCACCTTCTGTTGGCTCCCCCTCGGTATTTGCATCTGTATGATTTACAGAAGAAGATGAAGTATTTAAGGGACCAGTTAGAGATATACCTGTCTCGATCTAGCTGACAGAAGATGATCCTCCAGAGGCTCTGTCGGCTCCAGCAGAGGGATCAATATCATCATGGAACATCTCTTGAAATAGAAGATTTAAGTCTTCTTCTCTTATTTTTGAGATGTGTCACACCCCGCTAAAGCAGAAATACAGGATGTTACTGTTCAAGGTTTCATTGCATAAGGTGGAAGACAACACACAATCATCATAGCTTAAAAGGTTTACAAAAGTTACATCTTGTTCAAAAATACAAAATGTCCAAAACAAAAATTGACATGATAAGGAAAATAGTGTTGGATGCAGCTACTTGTAGTGTCTTCTAAAGTTCTAATCTTACTTGTTATCTCCTGAAAAGCATGTAAATGAGAGGGTCAACTATTGAATAGTTGGTGAGTTCACAGGTTTTTATGAGTACATCAAAGTTTTTCATAGAAACAGTTTTAATCCGCACAAGTGGATATAAGTTTGTCATCGAAACAATTTTAATCCGCACAAGTGGATATAAGTATTCGGTTGTAGTAAAACACACTTTTGTAAATCCGCATAACGGGTTAAGAGTTCGTTTGTCAAAATGCGCAAGGTATAGTATCGTATGCAATTATATGTTAAGAAATGAGCCCACTACCCAAACCTAATTACGGAATGCCCCAAACTGCATGTTCCTCACAAACATGCTTACGGAATTACGGAATTACGGAAAATAGTATTATGAACTCGCGAGGTGAGTGGGTGTCAACCAAATAACGTTATCCATAATACTAACGGCTCAAAACGTGAGTTAATGGTTAATGTAGAGTAACAGGGGACTTAATAGCAAAACTCAGAATCAACTAACATAAGCATACATACCATAGCGCATAAGTATACGGAAAAATATTCAGCATTTTGAGTAAACAGTACAATCGGTGCGAAATAAATCGTAACATGCTTTTCACCATAAAATGTATAAAATAGTAAAAAGGGGCTGTGAAAACTCACGGTGGTAAGCGAAGATATTCCCAAGAGGTGTCCGTCACACGATCCTACTTCGATCCTACGAACGTAAGGACACTAGTAAGATTCTATGTTCTAAACCTTAGTCCTTGATTTCGCTTAGTTATCCAAATCATCATAAAATGCCTTTGTTGAGGTTAAGTTTGTATGTTATAAGAAATTTACCGATATTAGTAATCAATATTTAATACATTACATATGATAGAATGAGGTTACCGCAATTTCGTCATGACGAGTGACGAAAAGGGTCTAAAGTTAGGAGTTATATAGTATATATAAAGTTATAAGTCATATATAGTACATATATGCATATACCGCAATTTCATCATAAAGATGATGAAAAGGGTTCAAAAATAAAAGGTTAGAATATGTGTAAAATACGTATACATATAGTATGTAAGTTATATTAGTATAAACATGTTAATATCACCACAATTTCATCACAAGAAGTGATGAAAAGGGTCTAAGAATTGGGTTTTAACCAAGGCAGAAAGTTAATCTTGCTGTCCAGAATTTGTTGTCACTTTTGGTTCGTTTTTGGATATCTTCCAGAGACATTTAAGTTATGATATTTCATGTCCAGATAACTCAATATGTTCGGAAACTTTTTACATAAGATTCATAATTTTTAGAGAAGTTTAAGTACATAAAATAATTCTTGTCGTAAACTGCGACAGAAAACGTTTCTGTTCGCGCACTGTTTTTGTGAAAAATGTTTGAAGGTCCGAATCTTAATACTTTTCAATAATTCCAGTTGGGTTTGAATCCTAACTCATAAAAGTAGATTTCAGAAAAGAATCACCTCATTTGGAGAATTATTGAGTGAGATATGACATTTTGAAGAGAGAGGTAAAATCTGGCAGCATGCTGTCAAATATGCATGTGCATTCTTTTGACTTTTTAGCAATATTCTTATTCTTCTTGCATGCAATCCGACTTGACTCATCCCCATACAAATATTTTTCAGTTCCAAAACATATTTTTAAGTCATTTAAACCATATGCATGCTATCTATCTAATCATCTTTTGTAGAAATTTGAAAATGGGTTTCTTTTGAAGATTTTTGGGTGTTTATGCCAAGAACTTCTTCGTGCAACTTAAAATTATATATTTTGGCACATGCATGTTGATTAAAACATGTTTTTAGTGAAATCAAAGAGCTTTTCATACAACTTTTGGGATCAAAAGTGTAGATCTTTTAAGAAAACTACATGCATGCAAGTTAAGAGCCCATCTTTGATCTTAACATAGGTTTGATTATGGATTTACCACCTTTTTACTAACATGCAAGTGTTATGGTGGTAAATCTACAAACATTAGGATGTGTAGAGATGATTCTTAACAAAGTTTAAAGAAAAATGTTGAAGAAGATGAAGAACATTCATAAAAAGAAAAGTGCAAAATGAAAATTAGAACAAAAAGGGGTGCGTGGATTTCATCCAACACACTTGTATTTACCTTGAACACTTGAATCTCTTGAAGAAGATGTGTTTTTAGGGGCTGAAGTTATGGTTCTTCTTGAGAGAATATGGATGAAGTTTGAGAGAGAAAAGAGAGAAAATCTTAGAGTGAGAACTTAGAGAGAGAGAGAAGTTGCATATGATTTTTGGAAAGATAAGAAAAATTATAAAAGGGGTAAAGAGGGGGGGGGGGGTGGCCGGCCTCAAGGGGGGGGGGGGGGTGAGGTGGTGTGTTGCCAAAAATAATGTCAAGTCCTTGTCTTTTTGATTTAATTTTATACATGCAAAACTTTTCTTTTAATTTAGATTTTTAAACAATACTTTTAAACTTTAATGATAGAAGTATAAATGTCATTTTAGGTTGAATTAATTTTAGTTGTGGAATATAAATATAATTGTGGTATAATTGTTGTTTAGGTTGACATTTTATGAGATTTACGGACAATTCCCTAAATTGAGGGGTTTCTAGGCAAAATTCCTAAATTTTCCTACCGTACCGAGTTTACTGCTAAAATTTGACTGTGTGACCAATGACATAAATATTGAATATGCTTAGGTTAATTCTAACCTGAAACACGAATTTGACGGTTGTCACAGTCTCCCCCGGTTAAAAGAATTTCGTCCCGAAATTCAAGAGTTAACAATTTTAACCGGTTTGCTAGCGAATAGATGAGGATACTTATGTTTCATGTAATCCTCTCGTTCTCACGTGTACTCAGGCCCACGCCTTGTGTTCCAATGGACTTTTACTATCGGGATCTTGCTTCGCTTAACACGCTTGACCTCCCTGTCAAGTATCTCGATTGGTTTCTCTACGATGTGCAACTTATCATCGATTTGGACTTCTTCCAAAGGCACGGTTATTGTCTCGTCGGTTAGACATTTCTTCAAGTTTGACACATGAAACGTGTCATGGATAGCACTTAACTCCTTTGGCAAATCCAGCCTGTATGCCACTGTTCCAATTCTTTCCGTGATCTTAAATGGTCCAATATATCGAGGGCTCAACTTTCCTCGTTTTCCAAACCTAACTGTTCCCTTCTAAGGGGATACTTTTAGAAAAACTCTATATCCAACCTGTAATTCTAAAGGCTTCCTTCGATTGTCCGCATAGCTCTTCTGACGATCCTGAGCTGCTTTAAGCCTATCTCTGATAATTGAAATCTTGTCAGTGGTTTCTTGAACAATATCTGGACTAGATAGCTGTCTATCTTCAATCTTCAACCAACAAAGAGGTGATCGACACTTGCGTCCGTATAGGACTTCATATGGTGCACACTTGATACTGGTGTGATAGCTATTGTTGTAGGAAAACTCAACTAACGGCAAGTGGTTATCCCAACTTCCTCCAAAGTCTATTACACATGCCCGAAACATGTCCTCCAACGTCTGAATGGTTCGCTCACTTTGGCCATCCGTTTGAAGGTGGTAGGCAGTACTCAAATTCAATTGCGTACCCAACGCTCTTTGAAGTAACTGCCAAAACCGAGATGTGAAACGGCTATCTCTATCTGATATGATGGAAATTGGGACTCCATGACGTGTAACAATTTCCTTGATATAGATCTGAGCAAGCTTTTCCATCTTATAATCTTCCCTAATCGGTAGGAAATGTGCAGACTTCGTAAATCGATCTACTATAACCCAAATCGAGTCGTGTCTTTTGGCAGTTCTCGGGAGTTTGGTTATAAAATTCATGGTTATTTGTTCCCATTTCCACTGGGGAATCTCTGGTTGTTGCAGTAAACCAGATGGTTTCTGATATACAGCTTTGACCTTTGAGCAAGTTAAGAATTTTGTTGATCCAAACCCTCAGTGATTTGATAATGACCCTCTCTTATATACTTAGTGAAAATTGTAAGTAATCAATATGTATCAGAGTTTCACTATCGCTGATAAGTACTAAGATCTTACAGTACCGCTGATAGGAACTCTCGTTTTTTAAATTAAACATTCAGCGAACACTGTTCACCATTAATGCTCTGAGTCTGTTCAGTCATTATGATGATCGCTGATAAGTTAGTTGTTTACTTATGATCCCTGAAGACAAGTTTCACGTCAACAAAGGTTCTACGCTGAAGTCGAAGATCAAGCTCAAGAACCAGCGACAAGTCTCCTAATGAACTGATGCGGATCAGCGAAGACTCAGATTTGTCCAATCAACGTGAAGTATCAAGTACAAGACTTCAGTTATCACTGAACTCTATCATTCGCTGATATGAAATGATAGATCGCTGAATCAACGAAAGCTGATCATGAAGTCCTCCGTACAAAGTACTTTTGTCTTAACCTCCCTTGTACGACTCCGTACGAAATGTTAGAAAAGAACCTCCGACTGTCTGAAATTGTACAACCACTCTGATACTACACTGTTCATCCATGCGGCTACTAAGGTTGTCAACCAAGGTCAATGACATGCAACCAACCAGCTGATGACACGTGTAAAGTGTATACTGACTTGCATTAAATGCATGCAGTATATAAAGAGATGAACCCACTTCATTTGAAGTAACTTGCTAACTCTGGACAAGTTCAATCTCTTATCTCAAGATAGGTTATTATTAGTAATTTCCTTATCTCTATTAGTGCAAGAAACCTTAGTGTTCCAACTTGTTTAGATTTAGGTCTATCCTTAATCTTGTTTCCGCAACAAACTGTAAATTGTTAATGATTTATCAATAAACAATTTAGAAAAGTAAAATCTGTGTGTTTGTATTCAACCCCCCCCCCCCCCCCTTCTACAAACTTGTATAGGCCTTCGGGACCAACAAGTGGTATCAGAGCGGATTTGTTTAATCTCATAAACAAGATCTAATCTAAGATATTTCTCTTCCTTGCTTTTATCTGAAAATGACCACCAACACAAACACAAATTATATAGACAATGGTTCTCTTGCTAAACCCCTAGATTTTCCAGAGATAACTTCAACTTGTGGAAAAATAGGACGACACTCTTCTTAGAAGGTGTAGACCCTACTATGCCTTACTATCTCGAGAATAGTCCATTCATCCCTGTAAGAATTGATGCTGCAGTTCCACACGCTGAGAATAGACATGCTATTCCAAAAAGGCTGGTACCTAAGGAAATCCATCAATGGACTGACGAAGATAAGAAGAAAGTGGCTTTAGATACAAAAGCCAGATCCATACTATCCATGGCTCTTCCTGACGAAGTCTACCATCCCGTCATGAATCTGAAAACATCAAAAGCCATGTGGGACACAATATGTGTTCAGTATGAAGGAACGTCTGAAGTCCATGACTCAAAAAGATCAACCTGGTAAGACAATACGAAAGCTTCATTTCTGGTAAGAATGAAACTCTCTCTGAAGTTCACCAACGTTTTAATTGTTTAATTATAGATCTGAAAACTGTTGGTAAGGAATATTCTAACTTTGAAGTGCTGACAAAGTTTCTAGAATGTTTACCTAAAAGCTGGGACAATTATTCTATGTGTCTCAAGCTGTCAAAGGATCTAAAATCAATGACCCTTGCTACTTTATATGGCACGTTGCTGAATCATGAGCAATCAAGCCATCTTAAGAAGAATCTTGTAAACGATTCCAAAAGCATCCCTGTTGCTTTAATCTCAGAGGAACCTTCTACTCAGCGACCCTCGGTCACTATCACTGAGTTAGTGAGTAACTCTGAAAGGTCATCAGATTCTGATTATTCAGATAATGATGAATCTTTGGCTCTCCTAACTAAGAAGTTCAGGAGATTTGCCAAAAAGAAATTGTTTAGAAAGAACAAACCTCTTTGCATAACTGACAAGCCTAGATCATCAGCTTTTGTTGATAAGGCTACTTCTACTTGTTTTAACTGCGAAAAGACAGGACATTTCGCTAACGAGTGCAGGTCAAAGAAAGTTTCTAGACCCTCAGCTTTTACAAAGAAACCCTTCGCTCCAAGAAATAAAGATGACAAATATTCAAAGCTGAAAGAAAAATATGCAAAGCTGAAAAGCTTTAAGAAGAATAAAGGCCTGATGGCTGACTATGATTGGGTTGCTTCTGATGAAGAAGCATCATCATCTGACTCTGAAGATGATGAAGCAAATCTATGTTTTATGGCCAAGATTGAGGAAGAGGAAGAAAGTTCAGGCATTCCCTCCACTTCAACATCTGCTATTCAGGTATCACCTTCTTTCTTTACCAATATTTCAAATATTGATGAAGCTGATAGTCTCCGTAAGATCGATCTCTTGACTAGAAGTTTATACGAAGCCATGAACGGCAAAACTGTGGTTGAAAACCAAAATCTTGATCTCGCTGAAAAGCTTAAAAACTGCCACCTTCAAATAGAAAATCTTTCTAAAATTGAAGAAGATTTTAAAGATCAAGTATATTTAAATCAGCTAGTCAAAATCGAACGAGCAGAAGCTATTGCTGCATTAAAGGCTGAAAAAGCTACTATTGAAGGATGGTGTAATTCTTCAACAAAGATCACTGAGATAATAAAGTCTCAGATTCCCCTGAGTGATAAACGTGGTTTGGGTTACAAATATGAAACTCCAAAACCAACTACTGAGCGTTCAATGCTTAAATTTGGAACGTTCGTATCCTCAGTCGCTGATACTTCATCTTCTTACTGCTCCTCGTCCGTTACACCAATCCCTGAGGAAACTCCTACCTCCTCAAAAGGCAAGGAGAAAATGGTTTATTCAAAACCTACCTCTGTCTGTAAAGACAAAGGTAAAGGAATTGTTATTTACCAGAATCCTCAGAAGGGTACCTTAGTACCAAAACTGAATGCTTCTAAAGCTTCAGTGGCTCATCCCTCTGGATCAAGGAAGCAGATATCTGGATTTATTCAGCGATCTACTCCTATACTCAGATTGGATGTCCTTCGTAAGAAATCTGAAGAACTGAATGTTCGTCCCATTTCTAAAGACAATAGTTTACTTGGTGCTGGCACTTCTAATTTGAAATTAAAAGCTCAGCATTCAAATGATCCTAGAACTACTTTTAGATATAGGAAATGTTATCACTGTGGACTTACCGATCATATTGCTAGTAAGTGCCCCACAGCCACCAAAGCTGAAAAGATAGCTAAGGTGAAGATTGCCCCCAAGGCAAAGAAGACCAACCCTGGTGCAAATCAGGTCAAGGTGAATTCTACCACTGAGGTTAAGAAATTAACCAAAGTGAAGAAAGACAAAGCTGAATCTTCAAATGCTGCGAAGACTGCTGAACCTTCCATTCCAACTACTTCCACTGACAAACGTGTATACATGGTTAAGTGGGTACCCAAGAAAAACTAATCTTCCTTTGTATTGCAGGTTAAGAAGGGTATCTGGTATCTTGATAGCGGATGCTCTAGACACATGACTGGAAAGAAAAGCCTGCTCGCTGAATACAAAGAAGAGAAGGGTCCCTCTGTGACTTTCGGTGGAAATGGAAAAGGACATACCCGAGGGTATGGTGTACTTTCAAATGGTACAACCTCCTTCAGAAGAGTCGCATATGTTGAAGGGCTGAAGCATAATCTTCTAAGCATCAGTCAGCTTTGCGACATGGATAACAAAGTAATCTTTACTAAGGAATCCTGCTTTGTCTCTGACAAAAAGGAGAAGATAGCTCTCAGCGGTTGTCGTTTGGAAAATGTTTATGTAATAAACATGGACTCAACAACCACTGAGAACTCATGTTTCTTCTCAAAGGCCTCATCTGATGTCAACTGGCTATGGCATAAGAGGCTATCTCATCTAAATTTCAAGACACTGAACACTCTTTCTTCAAAAGAGTTAGTCACTGGTCTACCTCAGCATTCATACGCCAAAGAGTCGTTATGTTCAGCGTGTGAAAAAGGGAAGCAGACCAAAGCAAGCTTTAAATCAAAGCAAGTTTCTTCAGTGTCATCTCCTCTACAACTACTCCATATGGATTTGTTTGGCCCTGTTAACAAACAATCCATCGCTGGAAAGAAATATACGCTGGTCATAGTTGATGAATTCTCTCACTTCACTTGGGTAATGTTTCTCCGTTCTAAGAGTGACACCCCTGAAGAACTCATCAATTTTGTTCGGAAGATGGAAACCCTGAACAATCTGACCGTTCGCTCAATAAGGAGTGATCATGGGACTGAATTCAAAAACAGTTCTCTTGATTCCTTCCTTGAGAGTAAGGGTATTTCTCACAACTTTTCTTCAGTGAGAACATCGCAACAAAATGGAGTCGTTGAAAGAAGAAATAGAACAATTATTGAAGTTGCACGTTCAATGCTCAGCGATTCTCACCTGCCTACTCAGTTTTGGGCAGAAGCTGTCAACACTGCTTGTTTTACGCAAAACAGATCGTTGATAGTTAAAAGATTCAAAAAGACAGCCTATGAACTCTTTCATGGGAGAAAGCCTTCAATCAACTTTCTTCACATCTTTGGATGTCAGTGTTTTATACTCAACAATAGAGATGCTCTTGGAAAGTTTGATCCTATGGCTGATGATGGAATCTTTTTGGATACTCCTCAGTTTCCAAAGCCTTCAGAGTCTTCAATCATAGAAGACAAACTGTAGAAGAAACTATTCACGTCGCGTTTGACGAATCCCGTTCAGCGAACTCTAAACCGTCCGCTGATACTGAAGAACTGAATCAATGGATGTTTTCTCATCTTGGTGATTCAGAAGATATTCCCACTACTCATGCTCATCCAGTAGAAGATGATAGTCCTATCATTCCAAAAATGCAGAACAGTGAAGCTGAAACTTCTTGGGTCTCAGCTGTTCCTATAAACACTATACCTAACGTTGAACCAAATGTCTCAGACATTCCATTTACTTCTCAGCAATCAGTGAATATAATGACAACTGCATCCATTCCTCTCTTGGCTGATACTCCTGACATCGCTGAAGCTTCATCTTCAGCTCCTCCAGTTCAAGTTGAGTCAGCGTCTCACGCTCCGGCTCAGCGATGGACTATAAATCACCCAATTGATCAAATTCTTGGTGATCCAAACGCTGGGATTCAGACTCGACGAAGTGCAGGTATTATTTGTTTATTTGTAAATTTTATTTCACTAACTGAACCAAAGAAAGTAGATGATGCCCTCAAAGATCCAAACTGGGTCAGCGCCATGCAAGAAGAGCTGACTGAATTCGAAAGAAACAAAGTTTGGAAACTTGTTCAGAGACCAACTGATAAAACAGTAATAGGCACTAAATGGGTCCATCGAAATAAGTTGGACGAACATGGTACTGTAACCCGCAACAAAGCTCGACTTGTTGCTCAGGGATACAGACAAGAGGAAGGTATAGATTATGACGAAACATTTGCTCCTGTAGCAAGACTTGAATCTCTTCGTCTATTCTTAGCATATGTTGTACACAAAAACTTCAAAGTACATCAAATGGATGTTAAGTCAGCGTTTCTGAATGGAAAGCTGAATGAAGAAGTGTATGTGGAACAACCTCCAGGATTCTCAGATTCTAAGCGTCCAGGTTATGTTTATAAACTAGATAAGGCACTTTATGGCTTGAAGCAAGTTCCTCGTGCATGGTATGACACTCTTTCTACTTATCTCCATATTGAAAAATTTGAGCGAGGTAAGATTGACAAAACTCTATTTTTTAGAAAAGTGAAAGGTCATATCATTTTAGTTCAAATATATGTTGATGACATTATATTTGGTTCTACTAACCCTGAGCTTTGTACTCGTTTCGCTGATAGAATGAAAGATGAGTATAAAATGAGCATGATGGGTGAACTAACATATTTCCTTGGTCTTCAGATTAAGCAAACTGAGAAAGGAACTTTCATTAATCAGGGAAAATATGTTAAAGATATGCTGAAGAAATTCGACTTAACTGAAAGTTCAGCTATGAAAACCCCTATGGCACCACCGCTGACACTTGATAAGGACACTAAGGGTGTTCCTGTCAATGTTTGCAACATGCTTGTGTGCACGATATCAAGCTGAACCTAAGATATCTCATATGAAAGCTGTAAAGCGAATCTTTCGATATCTTAAGGGTACAGCGACTCTAGGTCTTTGGTATCCCAAAGATTCAGGATTTGATCTAACCGCCTATTCAGATAGTGATTTTGCAGGTTGCAAAATGGATAGGAAAAGCACCACAGGAGGATGTCAGCTCCTGGGTGGAAAGCTGGTAAGTTGGACAAGTAAAAAGCAAAATTCAGTGTCCACTTCCACAGCTGAAGCTGAATATGTAGCCGCTGGAAGTTGTTGTTCTCAAGTCTTGTGGATGAGAAATCGGCTACTAGACTATGATCTTCAGCTCTCCAAAATTCCAATCTATTGCGACAGCACAAGTGCCATCGCTATAGCAAACAATCCAGTACTACATTCAATGACCAAACATATAGAAATCAGATATCATTTTATCAGAGATCATGTGATGAATGGTGATATAGAACTTCATTTTATCCCAACTGATTATCAGTTAGCTGACTTATTTACCAAACCTCTTGATGAGACAAGATTCAACTTTCTCATCAGCGAGCTTGGAATGCTGAACTTTGAAGGATAAAATCTTCAGCGGTTCACTTTGATCAGCGAAAGGATAAAATCAACTTGTATAACCTATTCTATCATCTTCTCTCTGAATAAACTTGATTCACTAATATCAAGGTATGTTTACTCTCTCTGACAATCCCATGAAAATGCAAGATTTCAAAACAAAATGCATCGCTGAATATCTCTTCCTTAACAGCGATATTTTTGAAATTTCTTAAAACCTTCACTGAATATTTTCATTCAGTGCTTCATGTTTTCAAAAGTATCTCTGAGTTTTTCAAAACCTCAGAGACAACCAAGAATATGAAAGAACAGTTGTGACGTCATTACAACGGATAAAACCCCGGCACGTTTTCTCTTCCTGACACATGTTTGCACGTCTCGTTCAAACTTCCAATCAAATGCAAACACGTGTCCGTGTCATGATGAAAATCTTTTCCCGCTCAAGATTTTCTCTTTCTAAAATCTCTATATAAACAAATTCTTTGTTTATATTTTTCTTTTACGCGATCAATCTTCCTCCGCAAGAAAGAATTCACTGTTGCATTTGTGATTTCAAAAACTTCAAGAACTGTTCATCATCTTCTTCATCAAACATCAAGGTTAATATGTTCTTATTTATTACCGAATGCGTATAACTTGTTTCCGATCTTCTCATTGTTTTAACAAGATCAAACAAAAGAACTTTGTAAAATGAAATCATTTTCTTTCGTGGTTTTATGAACACAACCATTTCATGGTTGTTCTTCAAGTTTAAATGCAAAATCTTAAACTTGTTCTTCATTCGTTTCCAGAATCTATTTCTTCATAGAAAACTGGAAAACAAGAAAATGGGTTTTACATTTCGTTTCAAAAATCAAGAAAAACCCTAATCTTCATCAAGACTTTGTGTCTGAATGAAATGGATAAAATTCGAAACATCTTAATGGAAAATCTTTCCACATTAAGATTATTCTTATTTGTTAATCTTTGGTTGAACTGATAATACAGGAAATGGCAACATCTAACATTCCTACCACCGCTGAGAACTTCTCTACCGACTATGAGGAAATGGAAATCATCAAGGCTCCTCAGGTTAAGTTCAAACTTGATCAACTAGACTGGACTAAGATAAACAACCTTTCTGCGCTTCTCGAGTTTCCTCCTCGAAAGCAAGTCACACATCTGACAGATGCTGTGAATTTCCTGAAGAATTGCTGCATTTCAACAGCCCTGACCATTTCACCCCCTGCAGGTCAGATGCTACTATCTCAGTTCTGTTACTCTGCCAGACACTCTCAGCTACCATCCGCCAAAGATCCCTCCAAAACAGTTGATTGTATCCTCTGCGATACTGAATATGGCACGATAAAGATCACACCCGCCATCATTCGCAAAGCTCTGAACTTTCCCATCGCTACAAAGGAAAAACCTTTTGTTCCTTTCCCTGACCATAAGAAGATCGCTGACAAAGAAGCACTTGTTGCATTTTTTGATGCAATGGGCTATGTATGGGAAATGGGCAGAGACAAGAAGCCTGAGAAGAAGCTAACACTGCTGAAGAAATCGAAAATGCCCAGCGAGATGAACTTCATCTTCGCTCACCTTATCAGCTGCATGACTGCCAAGACCGGCTCTTCTGATCAAGCCGCTCAACCTCAGCAAGCTATGGGATACGCTCTGCTGAAAGGTCTACACATTGACTGGGCATCTCTCATCTATGATGACTTGCTGCAAAGAGTAGACTTTGCCGCTGACAGGCCTGCTTGGGTTCCCTACCCCCGATTCATCAGCGCTATCTTTCAATATGGCCTGAAGGACAGCTACCCGCAAGAGGGCGATCTAAAACTCTCTCAGATTGGCCCTAAGATACTCGACTTCAAACCTGTTGAAAATGAGGTACGTCTTTCTACCCTCTTACCTCTTCTCAACCCTTCTTCTTCTACTTCTGTGGCTCCTTCAGCGACAATACCCATCGCTGATTCCCTGGTCACAAAATCCTCTCCTGCTATGAAAAGGAAACATTCATCTACCCCACTTGATTCTAAAAGGATCAAGAAATCAAAGGAGCAACCCTAGCAATCTCATGTTCAAGACTCCTCAGCTCTTTCTGCAGAGCTGAAGGAACGTTCAGTGGTACGCTCTGCCACACCTGAACAAGCCATCCCTTTTATCCCAACTTCAGCGTCTCTAAACGCTGACGTTACAAACTTGGAACCGACCCAACCTCCTCCAGTCTCTCAAAAGACTGATGAAGTGATTATCAGCGAATCCAACGCTGAACTCATAACCCGATCCGCATTCTTATCCTTCGCTCCTCCCTCCACTCATTTGGTCTCTACTCCAGATCTAACTGGAGCTGCCATCATTTCCTCGGAACATAAACCTGATTCTCCAGGAATGATGAAGACAGGACCTGCAGAACAATCCATGGGCACTTTTGAAGATGACATGGAACTTTTCTCAGGAACCCATGATTTCGATGAATTCACAAATCCTCCCGCAGGTAAACAACAACCCATAAACACTGTGACTAAACCCCAAACTTCTGAGCTTTCCTCTGTTCACAAGTTTTTATATGTTACAGGTCCTAATTTGGGAGATATCAACGCCTCTCTGAAGTCCGTGGAGACAAAGCTGACAGGTCTCACCACTATTCTCTCCAATAACTCTACAGCTGTAACAAACGCTGGAGAGAATCTGAACAAGCTGACAACGGTGGTGGAGAAAAAGGCTTCCACAGATGACATGAAGCAACTTGATAAGACTCTCAGCGACTTCGCCAAGGTGCTCGCTGATATCTACACAGACTACACCTCTCTCAAATGTTCAGTTTCATCCATGTCCAGCGAGGTATCAACGCTGAAGACATCGGTTGGAACACTAGAGGGAGATATGTCTGCTGTGAAGACAAATGTCAACACTCTGACGACTGACTTAAGCTCTATAAAGACTGACGTTGGTTCGATGAAGACTATGATCGAACAGCTGCTGCACAAGGCGAATACTCCTACTCCTGCCCTTGTCCCTGAACCTGAACATTTTACAGCGACAGATCGCATTGAGCTCGGGAAGATCAATCCTGCTATTTCTGGCCTTGAAGACAGATTAGCAAAGATTGAAGCTTGTGTAGGTATCTCTGGCCAAGAAGACAGAGAACCTACCAACGCTGCTGAATCTAGCCATTCCTCCCCCAGTCATCATGAAAAAGAGGGGGAGAAGATAGCTGAAGATCTCGCCAAGAGCGCTGACCTTTCCCATGATGAATCTATCAGGGGAGAGAAGAACGAAGACCTCACCTTTGCTGAAGAGGGTGAGAAGACTATTGAAGCGGAAGCAGCCGCTGGACCTCAGGGAGATGAAAACCCCGAGGAAACCGAGAAACTCGCCTCTGTATCTGAGGGGGAGCAACTCGAAGAAGAAGCTGAGAAAACTGAATCCGAAGCAGAAGATGATGAAGTCGTCGACATCCCTGATGATGAACCATCTTCTTCTCCAAAGAATGATGATGATGATGACGAAGATGACGATGACTTCTTTATCGTCAAACCTGCTCAAAAGATCAAAGCTCTTAAGGGAATCTCGATAAATGAACCTTCAGGGGAGCGGACAAAGACAAAACCCTCAGCCTCTGGAGCTGAGAAAGGCAAAGGCAAAAGCGTCGCTGAAGATGACAATCTGATGATCTTGCTTGAAAAGCCGGTTTGTCAGGTATGATAATCATCTCTCACTCCATCCCTCCTCTATCATATTCTATCAGTTCCTTTACCCAAGCCTATACACTTGAACAAATTCTCTCTATCTGATTCTACCCAAGTTCTTACTCGTAAGATCGATGTGTTTCAGCTAGTCCTCTCCCCTGATTGAGGATATCGCTGAAGGCTCCACAATTGCGACTTCGCCAATAATACCAGCTGATGCTGAAGAAATAATCCCAGTCTTAGATTTAATCTCTGAGACTGATGAACCAGAAGAACAGCTACTCTCGCACAGAGGCAGACCTTCCTTAGCTCCTCAAAAGCCAAGTGAAGAGGATCAGAAAAGAAGAGGAGATAATAAAGCAATTCGAGGATCAGCGAATCATTCTAAGGCGTGATCAACTTCCTTCAGTTCCTCCAAAGTTCAGAATTTCCAAAGTTGAATACCAGGAACACCTCAGAGCTGAACGCCTACTCGCTGAAAGAAAGGAAGCTGAAGAAAAAGACAGAGAATACGCCATCAAACTTACTCAACGATCAATAAAAGACCCCAAGCTGAAAAGAGTTCCCATTGATGTTCAACGTCAGCTATGGGATGATGCTTAAGAGATCGTTAGAGAAAAGGCTAAGGTCTCTGATACGACTTTGGAATGGGCTAAACAAATGCTGACCTATCGATCTAGACCATCCAAAATCGTCAAGGCAAACATCAGAGGAAGACTGTACGCTGAAGTTCCTGTTGTTGAAGTGGACGTCTACAGAGATGACGAAACCAAGCAAACTTTCTATGCTGCTACCTTAGAAAAGTTTGGTCTCTCTGAATGGTTAGAAACAAAATTAGCCATTCAGGGATCGCGCTCAAAGTTCAAAAGCCATGTCGAGAAGATCTTAAACAAACAGATCGACCTGCTTTCATCTGCTGTGGATATTCCTCCTACTCTTCCTCAACCAAGAAAAATCCCTGATAAGAAAAAGAAAGCCTCTGATTCAGGTCCTCATATTCGGAATGAAATGGGCATTGGTTTCTCTCGTGCTGAAATTGTTGGCCCTGATGCCGATCTCTCAATGCTTGACACCTCTCTACCTCCTGGAGAAACATTCATTCCTGGCACAGTTGTAAGTGATCCCTATGGTATATTCTTTTTAGACTACTATGGAAATCATCACTTTCAACGTATCTCTAAGCTAGACATCGCTCCCATCGAACAACTCAGAGATCTCGTATACTGGTGTGAAGTCAGACGAAACATCAAAGCTAGACACCTGAAGCCCTTGATTTTCGAAGCAGCTCTGAAGAAAAAGAATCAAGGAGAAGATGTCCCTGACTGGATGATCCCCACATCAAAGACCCTTGATGAACTTCTCATTAAGGAAGAACCTTTATAAGCTGATATGATCGCCTTTTCTCTATTGTATCAGTTATTCTTCTGTACTTGTAATTTATTTCGCTCGTACTTGTAATCTTTTCATTTCTCTTTGTATCCTGGTTCAAAGTTTTAAAGAAAGATTTCAGCGAATGTACTTTACTCCATCAGTACTGAAAAGATCCCAGAAAACAGTAAAAGGGACAAATATTTTATGAGTTCTTTTTATCTTTATGTTTTCATTTTATAGCAATTTTCTTTGTTGCTATGTCATAATCAAATAGGGGGAGATTGTTGATCCAAACCCTCAGTGATTTGATAATGACCCTCTCTTATATACCTAGTGAAAATTGTAAGTAATCAATATGTATCAGAGTTTCACTATCGCTGATAAGTACTAAGATCTTACAGTACCGCTGATAGGAACTCTTGTTTTTTAAATTAAACATTCAGCGAACACTGTTCACCATTAATGCTCTGAGTCTGTTCAGTCATTATGATGATCGCTGATAAGTTAGTTGTTTACTTATGATCCCTGAAAACAAGTTTCACGTCAACAAAGGTTCTACGCTGAAGTCGAAGATCAAGCTCAAGAACCAGCGACAAGTCTCCTAATGAACTGATGCGGATCAGCGAAGACTCAGATTTGTCCAATCAACGTGAAGTATCAAGTACAAGACTTCAGCTATCACTGAACTCTATCATTCGCTGATATGAAATGATAGATCGCTGAATCAACGAAAGCTGATCATGAAGTCCTCCGTACAAAGTACTTTTGTCTTAACCTCCCTTGCACGACTCCGTACGAAATGTCAGAAAAGAACCTCCGACTGTCTAAAATCGTACAACCACTCTGATACTACACTGTTCATCCATGCGGCTACTAAGGTTGTCAACCAAGGTCAATGACATGCAACCAACCAGCTGATGACACGTGTAAAGTGTATACTGACTTGCATTAAATGCATGCAGTATATAAAGAGATGAACCCACTTCATTTGAAGTAACTTGCTAACCCTGGACAAGTTCAATCTCTTATCTCAAGATAGGTTATTATTAGTAATTTCCTTATCTCTCTTAGTGCAAGAAACCTTAGTGTTCCAACTTGTTTAGATTTAGGTCTATCCTTAATCTTGTTTCCGCAACAAGCTGTAAATTGTTAATGATTTATCAATAAACAATTTAGAAAAGTAAAATCTGTGTGTTTGTATTCAACCCCCCCCCCTTCTACAAACTTGTATAGGCCTTCGGGACCAACACATTTTCCTACGTATAGGGCAACATCTTTCTTCATTCCTAGCCACCAATAATATTCCCTTAAATCCTTATACAGTTTATCCGCACCAGGATGAATTGAATAACGAGACTTGTGGGCTTCATCCAGAATGGTTTCCCGTACGTTGTTAGCTTTTGGAATCCAAACTCTGTCCTTGAAGTAACGTACTCCATCATCCTACGTTTCAAATCTGCTTTCTAGACCGTGAAGGGTCTCGTCCTTCAAGTTTTCCGTTTTCGTTGCCTCGATCTGAGCTTCAAGGATTCGAGTCTTTAAACTCGTTTGTACAAGCGCTCCCATTGCTCGTACACGTGAAGGTTTTACCCTTTCCTTTCTACTCAGGGCATCGGCCACTACATTGGCCTTACTTGGGTAATAACGAATTTCACAATCGTAATCGCGGAGTAGTTCTACCCATCTCCTTTGTCTCATGTTGAGCATTTTCTGGTCTAGGATATGCTGAAGACTCTTATGATCGGTGAAGATAGTGCATTTAGTGCCATACAAATAATGTCTCCAAATCTTTAAAGCGGATACCACAGCTCCGAGCTCCAAGTCGTGTGTGGTATAGTTCTTCTCTTGAACCTTTAGTTGTCGCGAGGCGTACGCTATCACCTTATCATTTTGCATTAATACACAACCTAATCCCTGATGTGATGCGTCACAATACACCACAAAATTTTCCGTTCCTTCCGGTAAAGCTAAGATCGGTGCATTGCACAACTTCTTCTTCAAAAGTTGAAACACTTCCTCTTGCGAAGATCCCCAAACGAATTTCCTATCCTTTTGTGTTAACGTGGTGAGGGGTTTAGCAATCCTAGAGAAATTCTCGATGAAACGCCGATAATAACCTGTCAAACCTAGAAATTAGAGAATTTCCGTTGGGGTCTTTGGGGCTTTCCATTTCCGGATGGCTTCCACTTTAGCCGGGTTCACGTGAATTCCTTTTTCTCCAATCACGTGACCAAGAAAGTGTACTTCTTGGATCCCAAATTCGCACCTTGAGAATTTGGCGTACAGTTTCTGGTTCTTGAGAAGTTTTAGAACTACTCTTAAATGCTGCTCGTGATCCCTCTTACTTCGAGAGTAGATCAATATATCGTCGATGAATACAATCACAAACTTATCAAGGTATGGTCTATATACCCTATTCATTAGATCCTTAAACACAGCTGGTGCGTTCGTCAGTCCGAATGGCATGACTAAAAAAATCTTACTGTCCATAGCGAGTCCTAAAAACTGTTTTATGAATGTCCTCCTTACGTACTCTTAACTGGTGATATCCTGATCGAAGATCAGTCTTTGAGAAATAAGTTGCACCCTGCAACTGGTCGAATAAATCGTCTATTCGAGGAAGAGGATATCGATTCTTGATCGTCAACTTGTTCAACTCCCTAAAATCGATGCACATTCGAAACACTCCATCCTTTTTCTTGACCAACAGGACTGGGGCTCCCCAAGGTGAGGAACTTGGCCTAATAAATTCCTTGTCCAGGAGTTCCTGAAGTTGACTCGACAACTCTTGCATTTCAGCAGGTACTAAACGTTATGGTGCCTTAGCTACAGGTGTTGCTCCGGGTATGAGGTCAATTTGTAATTCAGCTTGTCTAGACGGGGGAAGTCCAGGCAAATCATTTGGGAACACCTCCAGATGATCCTTCACCACAGGAGTATCTTGGATTCGCCTTTTCTTGGACTTCTTCTCAACTACGCGTGCCAAAAATGCAACGCACTTTTTCCTCAAATACTTATGAACCTTCATAGTTGACACTATCTCTAGGCTCCTTCCAACTTGGTTTCCTTGTATGACTAGGGTTTCTCCATCTTGCCAAGGTACTCTAATCGTCTTATCAAAACAACGGATCTCCGCTCGATTCTTGGATAACCAATCCATGTCTATTACTACGTCAAAACTCCCCAATTCAATAGGAATAAGATCAACGCTAAATAATTTATCTGCTAGATTCAAGGTACAATCTATAATTACGTCCTTAGCCTCAAATTTATGACCATTAGCAACCTCAATAATATAAGCATCCGACATTCTCCTAGATTCTAAGTTAATTAGTGGCCTAAATTCTAACGAAACAAAACTCTTGTCCGCTCCAGTGTCAAATAATACTGATGCATAGTGGTTGTTTAGAAGAAACGTACCTGTCACCACATTGGGGTCGCGACGTGCTTCGTCAGCTCCAATGACAAATGCCCATCCTCGAACTTGGCCTCCTTAATTTCTCTGATTGGCCTGTCTCGCCTGATTCCCATTATTGTCATTGCTCGGCCTCCTACCCAATCTTGGGCACGTATTCCGGAAGTGATCCGGACTTCCGCACTCGAAGCATACCCTTCTCCCTTCATTGAGACCCTTTTCCATCCTACAGAATTTGGTGAGATGGCCTGGCCGCTTACAAATGCCACAAACAGGGCAGGCTCCTTCATGATAGTAGTTACATTTGTTACACTTTGGGTGTGGACCACTGAACTGCCTAGAGTCCTGAGCCTTTACTCCGAAATTTCTCACTACCTTCCTATCCGTGCTCCCGATAACATCAAGATAAAAAAATTCATTCCTATTTTTAGATAATGCCGCTAATACCAAAATTTCGAGGTTCATCCTACATCAATACTAAAGTTTTTAGATCTAATACCACCAATCACTTATAATTACCCAAAATACTTAGTTCATAATAACCACAAGAGAATGTTTTCCTTTGAACCCAAAAGTCTTATCAAAAGCTGCCAAACTATCAATCGTCCTAATCAAAACCATCCCAAACACACAACTATCAAGATCATCAACACAAGCATAGCGAGTACTACTCCTCCAATCACGCATGCAAGCTCCACCCTCATCGCGGTCCGCCTAGCCGTCCTAACGCTCTACAAAACCTGGGTAGAAACATTGGGCAATAGGTGTGTTAGCTCCACCAGTTCTGTTAAGACCTGTCCTTGTAAGTTACCCTCACCTGACAGCCGTGTAGTTCGGTCGTCATTGCCCTTAAGTGTTGCTCCTCCGCCCAAGACATTCCGGACACTCGTCCGATTGCATTCCGGTGATTATACGCGGCGGCTCCGGCGCCTTAGGACGTTCTGACCTAAGCGTTACTCATCTCGGGATCGAGACACTTTTTCTCGCCGTTTGCCTAATACGAGGCCCTCTAGGGTTCGGTTGGACAATTATTGGGGTCGGTCGGGGTAGTACCGAGGTCGGTGACACTCTCGGTCCGTCATAAGGATCTCGCTCGCTTGACACCTCTTGATCCGATTCAGTGATCCTAGGATCCTTTTTTCCCGGATACTCGATGGGTTGACTCGAGGTCGACCAGTGACGTAACCAGACTCGTCGGCCGAGTAAGAAGAGAGAGAGAGTGGGATGATGATGATGACATAGTGAAACTGAGGCAAAAGTGTACTTAGTTACTAATCGCATAAGTGTAGTGTCTCGCCTACGCAATGTCTACGCACTATTCATGCTACTAGAGAGTGCAAGTAAAAATCGACATACTCCTACTATAACCATTTCTAGTCTCGCATTAACCTTCCTTAATCGAAACACCCCGCTAAAGCGGAAATACATGATATCACAGTTCAAGGTTTCATTGCATAAGGTGGAAGACAACACACAATCATCATAGCTTAAAAGGTTTACAAAAGTTACATCTTGTTCAAAAATACAAAATGTCCAAAACAAAAATTGACATGATAAAGAAAAAATAGTGTTGGATGCAGCTACTTGTGGTGTCTTCTAAAGTTCCAATCTTACTTGCTATCTCCTGAAAATCATGTAAATAAGAGGGTCAACTATTGAATAGTTGGTGAGTTCACAGGTTTTTATGAGTACAGCAAAGTTTTTCATAGAAACAGTTTTAATCTGCACAAGTGGATATAAGTTTGTCATCGAAACAGTTTTAATCCGCACAAGTGGATATAAGTATTCAGTTGTAGTAAAACACACTTTTGTAAATCTGCATAACGGGTTAAGAGTTCGTTTGTCAAAATGCGCAAGGTATAGTATCGTATGCAATTATATGTTAAGAAATGAGCCCACTACCTAAACCTAATTACGGAATGCCCCAAACTGCATGTTCCTCACAAACATGCTTACGGAATTACGGAATTACAGAATTACGGAAAATAGTAATTATGCACTCGCGAGGTGAGTGGGTGTCAACCAAATAACGTTATTGAAAGTGCAGGATCTATTCTTACAATCAATATAGAAAGAAGTAATTGAGAAATTGTATGATCAAGCCCAATTGTATTCAATGATGCACAGAATTACAGATCTAAGAGAGAGATCACCTCAAAGATTACAAGGAAAGAATACAAGTAATATGGAAAATCAATCAGTTAGCAACGTAGTGCTAACCACTCTATTTATACTGCAACAAACATCTTAAAGCTACAGTACAAAGAAGAAAGACTAATAAGAACATAACACGTGTCCTAATTAGTTTACACATTACTAAATAACGAAACTCGTCATAAGTTCTGAACAGGTAGTTCAGAACTTCTGAACATTCTTCTGATCACGCTTCTCAGAACTTCTGACTTCTCTTTCTCAGATCTCTGACTCTTCTTCTCAGAACTTCTGACTCTTCTTCTCAGAACTTCTGAATCTTCTTATCAGATCTTCAACACTTGGTTTATTGACAAAACTTCAGATCTAACAATCTCCCCCTTTTTGTCAAATAAACTTAAACTTTGCATCATCTAATTCTTTCAGAGCAGGAACAATTTTCTGAAGTAGCACATTCCTCAGATTAAGCCTCTTATCAATCTTGTCAATAATTTCTTGAATAATCTCAACTTGCTGATTAATTACTTCTTGAATCATGTTTGCTTCCTTCACTTTCAGCATCTTTTTCTCCAAATTGTGCTTTATGATCCTTAAAGTTCCAGAACAATATTTTGCAGTTTCCTTTGCTCTGAAGAAGATCTTTCCACTTTTGTTCTTCAAAAATACTCCCAACTCTGGATATCTGTGAACACTTCCAGTCTTTAACACCTTTTTCTGCTCATGATCTGTATTGGGATTTGCCAGATAAACACATGACTTTTGCAAATACAGAGCTATTTGGAAATCTGTATAGCAATGCCACCTTAAGATATAGAACATGGCCTCAATCACCACACTTCTTGCCTTCCTTTCATTTCTATCTTTACTTGACTCTTTAAAACATAGAAAGCTGTGTAATCTGTAGAAGTCAACCACTGACAGTTTCTCAAAATCTGCATCAGTGAAATAATAAACCTTGCCATCTTCTCTCAAAACTTCAAAGGATAAGTACTCCATCTTTTTGAATTTCTTAACCTTCAATTCTCTGATTCCAGTGATTAGAAAATCTGAGTAAACGGCTTGCTTTGTTTTGCCAAGACATCTTGATTTTTCAGCCAACCAGATCTGAGTCTCCTTAGACCTATCATAATACACATCCAAGAATTGTACCTCTTTTGGTTTGAAGAACTCAGGCAGATCAAATTCAAGAAAGTATCCATTCAGATCAATGAATATTTCATCTTCTTTGGGTTCAGACTGTTCAGCTTGATCAATATTAGTTATCTGCACATTCTGAGGTGTTGTGTCCTGAACTTCTTCAGCCTCATCTGACAAAATTTCATTCACTTCATACTCAGCTGGGAACACAAAATCATTATGTAGAATCTTTTTGGGATTCACCTCAGATAACAACCATTCACTACTGTTTCTGATTTTTCTTCTAAAATCCAACCTCCTCTTCACACAGTTTATGCATCTCTTCTTTAAACTCTCTTTTTCAGCATCCATACTTACTTCCATTCTAATCAACAGCCAATTCAGAGTTGCATCACTGTACTTCACCAACTCTTTTAATCTGAATAATTCAAGTCTTTCGTGAACCATATATGTGAACCCTTCTGCCTCCATTCCTTCATTCACAAAACCCTT
Organism: Saussurea involucrata; assembly: GCA_033807775.1. NCBI lineage: Eukaryota > Viridiplantae > Streptophyta > Magnoliopsida > Asterales > Asteraceae > Saussurea > Saussurea involucrata. The sequence continues at coordinate 46,563,038 of CM066317.1, read as the reverse complement.
CACATGCAGATCAACTTCTGTTTTCTTTGTGGGAGAACTCAGATTGCACTTTTCTTTTCTTTCTTCTATAGCCAACTGGAAGTCATACAAGTATGTATTTCTGACATAAATACCCAGAAGTCTTCTGCATTCAATTTCTATCAAGGCTTCTTCAGTGCTAGCAAAGAACTTGACTAGAAAGATCTGATCATCAAGAGTCAATCTGTGAAAATCAAATGTAGACATGGAAACCTTTGTATTTCTTTCTTTCAGTGTTTCCATTCTAACGAACATTAAACCATTGAATTCATCTTGTTGAAACATCAGAACTTTCTCGATTCTTTTCTGAATATGCAGTTTTGAGTCAGGAACTCTGAACATATTAGAAGCTTCTGAGTAGACCATCTGAGCTCTGTCATCCATAAAACCATCAATGTTACTTTCCAAAAGCTCATACTCTCCTTCTGTGTAGTAGAGATTATCATATATTTCCTCAGGAAAAATATCATCATGAAATTGTCTGGCTAAAGGTACATCACTTAACTCTAGAATGAAGTCACACAAAGGTTCTTCTAGTCTTTGCAATTTAATCTTTGGAATCTCGATTGGTTTTCTGAATACATATTCAGAAGGCATAAAGAAGTCTTTCACTTTCACATACTCTTCTTCTGTATTTAACTCATCACAAAAGTTAAACCTAAAATCATCTTTAAAATCCTGAGTGTAATCTACAGTTCTGTCTTCTTCTCCCATTAGATCAATGGGTCTTATCACTTTTATTCCTTTAAGAATTTTCTGAACACTCAAAGCTCTGACTACTTCATTATGCATTCTTCTGATCAATTCTTCATTCAACCTCCTTTCTTCTGATTCAGACTCCATTGCCCTTTCACTGTTATAAACCACAATATCTGTACACCTGTTTACCACTGTACTTTCCACTATTTCTTCCATTCTCAAATCAGATTCCTCAATAGCTACAGTTTCATCTGAGTTTCCTTCCATCTCAGTATCCAAGTTCAATTCCTCTGTTTTATCTGATTCATTACTATCAATACTTCCCAACTCCATTTCTTCTGTATCTGAACTGTCAAGCTGTACTATCTGAATCATCTCCTTTAAATTTTCCTGTGTCTGATCTTCTGTACTTTTTGTATTGGCTAAGTGCATGTCTGCTATCTCAAAATCTTCTATGCCAATATCATCATCAGAACTTAACCTTTGTCTTTTCTCCCCCTTTTGATGATTATGAGGATCATTATCATCAAACTTCCTTTTCAAGTTCTGATTAAAAGCAACTTCAGGTTCAGCTTCTGCAATAGGAACAGGATCAAGAGGCTTTGAAGTAGAAGCCAAAGATACACTCAGTGCTTTCAATATAGATTCCTGCATACCCTGCATCTGTTTTAACATATCTTTTTGAAAACCAGACATTATATCCATGATCTCCTTTTTGTGAGAATCCAAGGATTTCTTTACATCATCTACCTTGGTTTCAACAGAAATTAACTTTTTCTCTAACACAACTTTCAAATCTGATACCTCATCATTCAGATCCTCCATCCTCTTCTCCAAATTTTCTACTTTTTCCCCCATCTCCTTGTTTTGTTTCTGAATCTTTTCAAATTCAGAAGTTTCTAACAGTGAACCTGAACCAACAGATGGTCCAGTTTTCATGTGCCCAGAGAGCTCATGGCCTGTAGATAACACACAGTCATCTTGTACAACAGATGCACGTTTGAATGAGGCTTTTGTAATGTTCACCTCACCAGGACTTCCATCCAATCCTCGACACCCAACATTAGGCATGTCTATGAATGTTGTTTCAGGAGTACGAAATTCCTGATCTGTGCAAGTGTCAAAAGGAATTTCAGGCTCAATATGAATAGGACTGTGATATTCAGACTCAATGTGTTGAAAAATAAGTTGGGATTTATCACCTCCCTCCAAATGAGTTTGGGATGGTTCCCCGGATTTGTGTGAAACAGTAGCATGTTGAAATGCTTCTGAGTGGGTATGGATGGGTTGTTCAAGATCCACCACTAGGTCCATGGTGTTTGTTTCAATATTGGACACCAAGAGATGTGAACCAATAGCATGTGTGGTTACCTGGTCAAGATTAGCTGGTTCAGAGGCATCTCTTTCTGTTTGAACCTCTGTTAACAATCTCTCATCCTCGCCACTCTCATTCTGTTTTTCCTCACTGAGTCTAACCAAGCTCTCAGAATTTTCCCCCTCAAGTCTCTCAGAATGTTCACCCATCTGAACATCCTCCCCCTCTCTAATTCGACTAGACCCCTCACCTCTCTTCTCAGGTTGGTCCTCTTGGGTAGGGATTTGAGGTAATTCAATTCCCATAGAGGTGCAATAAGCTTTTAAAATCTCACTCTCCCTTGGAATATAGTTCCTAAGTGATTTTGGCAACAGTTTATGATTGGGATAATTTTCAAGTCTTGTTACTGAGGTCATCTTACCCAAATAAAATGTAGGACCATGCTCTTCATTTGTTCTTCTTGAGATTGTTCTGTTTTCCTGCATGGCATACCAAATAACAATTTGCCAGTACCTTATGTAGGGAATGTATGTCAGTGGAGCATCCTTTGTCTTCTTCTGAATTGCTTTCTGATTCTTCTCAAATGTATTCTTCATATCTTCCCAAAGTATTAAAGTATAGTCATAATGCCTATTCTTCACTAAACCTTGAAATATCTGAAGAATTTGTTTAGAACCTTGATCAGCAGAACTATTTTTCCCTGACAAACATTTATTTACCACATGAAAGAAGCAAGCCCAAATAGGTGGTAATTTGTTTCTTCTGAACAAACTGAGAGTCCTTAATCCTTCATTGTATCCCAACTTCATAAACTCTGCTATTAATTCCTCTGTTAGGGGTAAATCCTCAAAATCTGTTCTTCTTTGTACATCATCTTTCTCTGGTAGATTCAGCATCTCTCTTAGTACAGAGATAGATAAGACAAATGTCACTCCTCCAATTTCAGACACAAACTTATTATCTTCTAACCTAAGATATTTCCACCATTGTTGTATGTACTGAACAGGCACATTTTTACTTCTTGTAAACCATTTTCTGTACGGATGATGTTTGAATAACTCCATGATAATTCTGTGTTCAGGCTTAAAACGACTTTCCTCAAACAATATAACACAGTTATTTTCAGATAATTTCAACCATTCACTCTCAGGAACAACTCTTTCCACTAGAATAGATCTATCTGACATAATAGAACCTGCAGCACTCTGATCATGTTCAATATTAACATTTACCTCATCCGCATTTCCTTCAGATTCATCCATTTGTTCATCTTCTTCATCATTTCTTATTGCCCCTTCCTCTGCAACTCTATTTTGTACTTCATCACTTTCCGAATCAGATGAATCCATTATCGATTTTGTAGAATGTAGAGAAATTGGACCACTTCTTCGTATTTCAGACATGATTTAAGAAGAAAACAGATTCAAAGAACTCTGGATTTGATTCGTATCTCACGTTTCGCTCTGGAATTTGAAAGAACTTTGAAATAGGGATTTTAAGACCTATTTAAAATCCGCGAAGTTGAAAGGTTTAACGGAAAAGCGAAATCAATGTTATAACGGAGTCAACACACGTGAAATACCACAAAGGATTTAAATGAAATACGTGGCATTGTCAAACAAATATGAAGCTGACACGTGTTAGTGGATAGAATTTTGACTCAAGTCAAAGATCTGAATAACACGCGCAGATGTTCTGATTCCATGACTCAGAAGAATTTTGCCTTGTAACCAAAATGTCTTTTAAAATCAACTTCTGACCAATATAAAACATTTTGATTATTCAGAAGAGGTTTGAACAGATAAGAAATGAAAACAAATCTTTTAAGCATCACAAAATGATTTTCAAAAGAATTTTGATGCTCCCCCTTGACTTGAGCATGCATTTGAGTATTAATGATACATAAAGATGAGATAACAAGATAATCGAAGAAGCATAATCCATACAGTTGAAGTTATTTGTATTTCTCAAAAATAAATTTTTGAAAGTTAGATTGCTGAAGTATTGACTCAGAATTTCTGACCTTAAGATTTAGAGGTTCTGATCTCAAGACTCAGAAGTTCTGAACTCAAGACTCAGAAGTTCTGAACTCAAGATTCAGAAGTTTCGAACTCAAGACTCAGAAGTTCTGAACTCAAGACTCAGAAGTTCTGAACTCAAGACTCAGAAGTTCTGAGTACACTACTCAGACAACTTCACTTAGAAAAATTTAGCATTTTTAAGAAAAAAATATTTTCAACTAGGCAGATTAAGCATTCCTATTTTACATATGAGAAAAGAAAACCTTTTGTGATCAAGAGGCTTTGTGAACAAGTCAGCCAATTGATACTTTGTATGCACAAAGTGCATCTCTATAGTTCCTTTTTCCACATAGTCCTTTATAAAATGATACCTCACGTCTATATGCTTAGTCTTCGAATGTTGAACAGGGTTCTGAGTAATAGCAATTGCACTTTCTGAGTCACAATAGATGGGAATCTTATTAAGCTGATATCCATAGTCCATGAGTTGTGTTCTCATCCACAATGTTTGAGAGCATGAAGCAGCAGCAGCAACATACTCTGCTTCAGCAGTTGACTTTTGGTTTTGCTATGTTTTCAAGTTTCTTTTCTTTTATCTTTTCTTTCTTCTGAGTCTGAGGAACAAAAATTTTCTTCTTTTCTGTATTTTGAGAAACAGAAACTTTCTGAATATCTTTTCTTATGTATGAAACAGAAGTTATTTTGACTTGACATTTGTGAGAATATTGGAATGAATCATTTTTACATCTAACACAAACAAGATTTTTCTTTGCAAGTGACAATAAATCTGAAACATAGATCATTTCATTTTTATTTATACTGTTCAGAGTACAATTGCCCTTATTACAAGAATTTCTAGCGTTTAGTTCAGAAGTAGATTTCATTCTAAGCTTCTCAAGTTCCCTTTTCAGATCGTTCAACTTTGCAAGATCATCTTTCCTTTTGCTTTCTTCTTTTTCTGAAAAATTCAAGTTCTTTTTGTTAGAAGAATTAGATGATTCACCTTTTTCATATGTACTTGATTCATTAAAGAATTTATCATTTTCTCTTGAAGCATTAATTTTAAAAAGATCATACTCAGTCTTCAGTTTTTCAAGCTCTGTTATTTTCTGAATAAAAATATTCTTTTCTTTCAAAGCTTCTTCAAGTTTAATATCCACCTCACAGAAATCATTTTCAAGTTCATCATAAGTTTTCCTTAAATCCTCAAGTTCTTGACTCACAAGATTAAATCTCTTTTCAAGTTGCAAAAATTCATCTGATTTTGTTTCAGAAAATCCAGTTGAATCAGACTTCTGACTACCTGAGTCAGAGTTCTGATTTACAGACTCAGATGTCTGATCTTTAGACTCAGAATTCTGACTACAAAGTTCAGAATCCTGACTAGAAGTTTCAGACTTTTGATTGACTGTTTCAGAATTTTTACTTGTATCAAATATGCTCTCAATGTCATGATATGAAAAACTTGGTTGTTTATTTTTGTAGCTGACATTTAAGGAATCATACTTGAATTTAGTATCATTGTATCTTGGCTTTTCATCTGTTGGTTTAGAAACTTCTTTCTTAACCTTTTCTTCTGAACCAACTGACTTTTCTGTTTTAGACTCAGAAATTGTCTCATCTGACTTTTTAGAGTTTGGTCTTTGCAAATTGTCAGAACTTGTTATAGAACTAGCAGGTCTTATGAAAACTTCAACAATTTCTGGGATTTTTGGCTTAGAAACTTGAAGTATTGGAGCTCTTTTTAAAATGACATTTTCTTCCAATCCCAATCCCTTCTTTGGATTGTAAAATCTTGTATCTTTAACATTGCTTAATAAAAGATTTAATGTTTGCTGAGTTTGACCTCTTTTCAAATTCAAATCTTCCAATTCTTTGATTTTGGAGTATAAATTCTTTCTTTCTTCAAATAACATATCAAATTTTATTTGTAAATCACCTTTTTCATCCTTTATTTTTGAAAACTCAACTTTTAGTTCAGAAAGCCTTTTCATCAATTCAGAATTTTCATCTTTAACTTTCTGTTTCTCAGCCTCAGATTCTTCATATTGTTCGTTTATTACTTCTTTTTCAATTCTGAATTTGTTAACCAAAGTTCTTTCTCCTTTTATCTGTTTTCTTAGGTTAGCAAATTCAGTTTTCATTTCACCAATCTGTGTCATTAACTCTAATTCAAGTGAAGAATGTACCTCAGTAGATGACTCAGAATCAGCATCTTCAAAATCAGAATCATCCTCATTCCTCATTTTTGCCATATAGCTTCGCATCTGTGGAAAGTTGATATGATCATCTTCATCAGAAGTGTAGTACAGCCAATTCTCCTGTTCAGCCAATAGCGCAATCTCGTCATCTCTCTTCTTTGCAAGCTGAGCCTTCTTCGTGTAGTATTCATAATCTTTCACAACTTTAACTCTGCAATCCTTGGCATAATGGCCAGATTTTCCACACTTGAAACACAGATTCTTTTCTTTTCTCTCTTCCTTCTCTTCCTTGTTTTCTTCACTTCTCTCTATTCTCTTTTCAATCTTATTTTCTTCTCTGTCATCTTTCTTCTTATAATCTGAACTTCCAGCTCTCTTATAATTTCCTTGAAATCTGCCCTTCCCATACCTTTTGTTGAAAGTATTTGTCAGCAAAGCTAGCTTTTCAGCCATTATCTTGATATCTTCATCATCTTCTGATCCTTCTTCTTTGTCAGATTCCTCCAGACTTGGTATTTCTGATAGATATGCAGTCTTTTTGGGTGCTTTGATTGCTTTGGACTTTGATAAGAACGCTAACTGATCAGCAACATTTTTCTTTTCTTCCACAACTAACTTGACAGAGTCTTCATGTTGATTAAGAACACAGAACAAATCATTTAAGTCTTCTTCACACATATCTTTGTTCATTTGCAGACTTATGGCAAATGATGACCATTCTGAATTTAGACTGTTCAGAAATTTGTAATTTATTTCTGATTTTGTTTTCTTCAGTCCATTTCTTCTCAAGTCATTTAGAATAGTGCAAAATTTACTGTATGTCTGTGTCAAACTTTCTGACTCTTTTGCTTTGAACCTTTCATAAGCATTTATGCTTTGATTTAACTTTGCCTGAATAGATCTCACAGTTCCTAACATTTGCCTTTCCAATTCGTCCCACATTTCTTTAGCTGATGATCCACTGTCAATCCTGTTAAGAACCTCATTCGGGACAGCCAAAGTCATCAAAGTAATTGCTCTTTTGTCAATAGCATGCCTATTTTTCTGTTCAGCAGTGTATTGGGAATAATTCTTCTTTACTCTGGTCGCTGGAATTTCTGGAGTTGTCTCTGTAGCAGGGGTTGCGGCGACATCGATATATACTTCGATTGGACCTTCTCGTATAGAAATCATAAGATTTTCATCGATGTTGTCAAGGAATTGGATCATACGAGTTTTCCATTGCTGATACTCTTCTGGTATAAGAACAGGCGGTTTGGTTTCGGATCCCATGGCTAGATATTCTTTAGAAGACATGATTGTAAGAAAATTCAACAGAAGGACAAATTCGATTTTCTTGATCGAAAAGTAGCAGGTAATTCAAGAATTGCTAAGAATTCAAGAACTAGCCCTAGCAGCGGAATCGAATTTTGAATGAATCAAGAAATCTTCAAGAAATTGATCAATCGATCTTCGCAATCACAATCTTGAACGAATTTGTTTGTTGATTAGCTCTGATACCAATTGAAAGTGCAGGATCTATTCTTACAATCAATATAGAAAGAAGTAATTGAGAAATTGTATGATCAAGCCCAATTGTATTCAATGATGCACAGAATTACAGATCTAAGAGAGAGATCACCTCAAAGATTACAAGGAAAGAATACAAGTAATATGGAAAATCAATCAGTTAGCAACGTAGTGCTAACCACTCTATTTATACTGCAACAAACATCTTAAAGCTACAGTACAAAGAAGAAAGACTAATAAGAACATAACACGTGTCCTAATTAGTTTACACATTACTAAATAACGAAACTCGTCATAAGTTCTGAACAGGTAGTTCAGAACTTCTGAACATTCTTCTGATCACGCTTCTCAGAACTTCTGACTTCTCTTTCTCAGATCTCTGACTCTTCTTCTCAGAACTTCTGACTCTTCTTCTCAGAACTTCTGAATCTTCTTATCAGATCTTCAACACTTGGTTTATTGACAAAACTTCAGATCTAACAGTTATCCATAATACTAACGACTCAAAACGTGAGTTAATGGGTAATGTAGAGTAACCGGGGACTTAATAGCAAAACTCAGAATCAACTAACATATGCATAGATACCGTAGCGCATAAGTATACAGAAAAATATTCAGCATTTTGAGTAAACAGTACAATCGGTGCGAAATAAATCGTAACATGTTTTTCACCCCAAAATGTATAAAATAGTAAAAAGGGGCTGTGAAAACTCACGGTGGTAAGCGAAGATATTCCCAAGAGGTGCGTAATGCAATCCGTCACACGATCCTACTTCGATCCTACGAACGTAGGGACACTAGTAAGATTCTATGTTCTAAACCTTAGTCCTTGATTTCGCTTAGTTATCCAAATCATCATAAAATGCCTTTGTTGAGGTTAAGTTTGTATGTTATAAGAAGAATACCGATATTAGTAATCAATATTTAATACATTACATATGATAGAATGAGGTTACCGCAATTTCGTCATGACGAGTGACGAAAAGGGTCTAAAGTTAGGAGTTATATAGTATATATAAAGTTAGAAGTCATATATAGTACATATATGCATATACCGCAATTTCATCATAAAGATGATGAAAAGGGTTCAAAATGAAAGGTTAGAATATGTGTAAAATGCGTATACATATAGTATGTAAGTTATATTAGTATAAACATGTTAATATCACCACAATTTCATCACAAGAAGTGATGAAAAGGGTCTAAGAATTGGTTTTTAACCAAGGCAGAAAATTAATCTTGCTGTCCAGAATTTGTTGTCACTTTTGGTTCGTTTTTGGATATCTTCCAGAGATATTTAAGTTATGATATTTCATGTCCAGATAACTCAATATGTTCGGAAACGTTTTACATAAGATTCATAATTTTTAGAGGAGTTTATGTACATAAAATAATTCTTGTCGTAAACTGCTACAGAAAACGTTGCTGTTCGCGCACTGTTTTTGTGAAAAATGTTTGAAGGTCGAAATCTTAATATTTTTCAATAATTCCAGTTGGGTTTGAATCCTAACTCATAAAAGTAAATTTCAGAAAATAATCACCTCATTTGGAGCATTATTGAGTGAGATATGACATTTTGAAGAGAGAGGTAAAATCTGGCAGCATGCTGTCAAATATGCATGTTCATTCTTTTGACTTTTTAGCAATATTCTTATTCTTCTTGCATGCAATCCGACTTGACTCATCCCCATACAAATATTTTCAGTTCCAAAACATATTTTTAAGTCATTTAAACCATATGCATGCTATCTATCTAATCATCTTTTGTAGAAATTTGAAAATGGGTTTCTTTTGAAGATTTTTGGGTGTTTATGCCAAGAACTTCTTCATGCAACTTAAAATTATATATTTTGGCACATGCATGTTGATTAAAACATGTTTTTAGTGAAATCAAAGAGCTTTTCATACAACTTTTGGGATCAAAAGTGTAGATCTTTTAAGAAAACTACATGCATGCAAGTTAAGAGCCCATCTTTGATCTTAACATAGGTTTGATTATGGATTTACCACCTTTTTACTAACATGCAAGTGTTGTGTTGGTAAATCTACAAACATTAGGATGTGTAGAGATGATTCTTAACAAATTTTAAAGAAAAATGTAGAAGAAGATGAAGAACATTCATAAAAAGAAAAGTGCAAAATGAAAATTAGAACAAAAAGGGGTGTGTGGATTTCATCCAACACACTTGTATTTACCTTGAACACTTGAATCTCTTGAAGGAGATGTGTTTTTAGGGGCTGAAGTTATGGTTCTTATTGAGAGAATATGGATGAAGTTTGAGAGAGAAAAGAGAGAAAATCTTAGAGTGAGAACTTAGAGAGAGAGAGAGGGAGAAGTTGCATATGATTTTTTGGAAAGATAAGAAAAATTATAAAAGGGGTAAAGAGGGGGGGGGGGGGGTGATGGCCGGCCTCAAGGGGGGGGGATGAGGTGGTGTGTTGCCAAAAATAATGTCAAGTCCTTGTCTTTTTGATTTAATTTTATACATGCAAAACTTTTCTTTTAATTTAGATTTTTAAACAATACTTTTAAACTTTAATGATAGAAGTATAAATGTCATTTTAGGTTGAATTAATTTTAGTTGTGGAATATAAATATAATTGTGGTATAATTGTTGTTTAGGTTGGCATTTTATGAGATTTACGGACAATTCCCTAAATTGAGGGGTTTCTAGGCAAAATTCCTAAATTTTCCTACTGTACCGAGTTTGGTGAGATGGCCTGGCCGCTTACAAATGCCACAAACAGGGCAGGCTCCTTCACGATGGTAGTTACATTTGTTACACTTTGGGTGTGGACCACTGAACTGCCTAGAGTCCTGAGCCTTTACTCCGAAATTTCTCACTACCTTCCTATTTGTGCTCCCGATAACATCAAGATAAAAAAATTCATTCCTATTTTTAGATAATGCCGCTAATACCAAAATTTCGAGGTTCATCCTACATCAATACTAAAGTTTTTAGATCTAATACCACCAATCACTTATAATTACCCAAAATACTTAGTTCATAATAACCACAGGAGAATGTTTTCCTTTGAACCCAAAAGTCTTATCAAAAGCTGCCAAACTATCAATCGTCCTAATCAAAACCATCCCAAACACACAACTATCAAGATCATCAACACAAGCATAGCGAGTACTACTCCTCCAATCACGCATGCAAGCTCCGCCCTCATCGCGGTCCGCCTTGTCGTCCTAACGCTCTCCAAAACCTGGGTCGAAACATTGGGCAATAGGTGTGTTAGCTCCACCAGTTCTGTTAAGACCTGTCCTTGTAAGTTACCCTCACCTGACAGCCGTGTAGTTCGGTCGTCATTGCCCTTAAGTGTTGCTCCTCCGCCCAAGACATTCCGGACACTCGTCCGATTGGCATCCCGGTGATTATACGCGGCGGCTCCGGCGCCTTCGGACGTTCTGACCTAAGCGTTACTCATCTCGGGATCGAGACACTTTTTCTCGCCGTTTGCCTAATACGAGGCCCTCTAGGGTTCGGTTGGACAATTATTGGGGTCGGTCGGGGTAGTACCGAGGTCGGTGACACTCTCGGTCCGTCATAAGGATCTCGCTCGCTTGACACCTCTTGATCCGATTCAGTGATCCTAGGATCCTTTTTTTCCCGGATACTCGATGGGTTGACTCGAGGTCGACCAGTGACGTAACCAGACTCGTCGGCCGAGTAAGAAGAGAGAGAGTGGGATGATGATGATGACATAGTGAAACTGAGGCAAAAGTGTACTTAGTTACTAATCGCATAAGTGTAGTGTCTCGCCTACGCAATGTCTACGCACTATTCATGCTACTAGAGAGTGCAAGTAAAAATCGACATACTCCTACTATAACCATTTCTAGTCTCGCATTAACCTTCCTTAATCGAAACACCCCGCTAAAGCGGAAATACATGATATCACAGTTCAAGGTTTCATTGCATAAGGTGGAAGACAACAAACAATCATCATAGCTTAAAAGGTTTACAAAAGTTACATATTGTTCAAAAATACAAAATGTCCAAAACAAAAATTGACATGATAAGGAAAAAATAGTGTTGGATGCAGCTACTTGTGGTGTCTTCTAAAGTTCCAATCTTACTTGCTATCTCCTGAAAAGCATGTAAATGAGAGGGTCAACTATTGAATAGTTGGTGAGTTCACAGGTTTTTATGAGTACATCAAAGTTTTTCATAGAAACAGTTTTAATCTGCACAAGTGGATATAAGTTTGTCATCGAAACAGTTTTAATCCGCACAAGTGGATATAAGTATTCAGTTGTAGTAAAACACACTTTTGTAAATCCGCATAACGGGTTAAGAGTTCGTTTGTCAAAATGCGCAAGGTATAGTATCGTATGCAATTATATGTTAAGTAATGAGCCCACTACCCAAACCTAATTACGGAATGCCCCAAACTGCATGTTCCTCACAAACATGCTTACGGAATTACGGAAAATAGTAATTATGCACTCGCGAGGTGAGTGGGTGTCAACCAAATAACGTTATCCATAATACTAACGGCTCAAAACGTGAGTTAATGGGTAATGTAGAGTAACCGGGGACTTAATAGCAAAACTCAGAATCAACTAACATAAGCATACATACCGTAGCGCATAATTATACAGAAAAATATTTAGCATGTTGAGTAAACAGTACAATTGGTGCGAAATAAATCGTAACATGTTTTTCACCCCAAAATGTATAGAATAGTAAAAAGGGGCTGTGAAAACTCACGGTGGTAAGCGAAGATATTCCTAAGAGGTGCGTAATGCAATCCGTCACACGATCCTACTTCGATCCTACGAACGTAAGGACACTAGTAAGATTTTATGTTCTAAACCTTAGTCCTTGATTTCGCTTAGTTATCCAAATCATCATAAAATGCCTTTGTTGAGGTTAAGTTTGTATGTTATAAGAAGAATACCGATATTAGTAATCAATATTTAATACATTACATATGATAGAATGAGGTTACCGCAATTTCGTCATGACGAGTGACGAAAAGGGTCTAAAGTTAGGAGTTATATAGTATATATAAAGTTAGAAGTCATATATAATACATATATGCATATACCGCAATTTCATCATAAAGATGATGAAAAGGGTTCAAAATGAAAGGTTAGAATATGTGTAAAATGCGTATACATATAGTATGTAAGTTATATTAGTATAAACATGTTAATATCACCACAATTTCATCACAAGAAGTGATGAAAAGGGTCTAAGAATTGGTTTTTAACCAAGGCAGAAAATTAATCTTGCTGTCCAGAATTTGTTGTCACTTTTGGTTCGTTTTTGGATATCTTCCAGAGACATTTAAGTTATGATATTTCATGTCCAGATAACTCAATATGTTCGGAAACTTTTGACATAATATTCATAATTTTTAGAGGAGTTTATGTACATAAAATAATTCTTGTCGTAAACTGCTACAGAAAACATTGCTGTTCGCGCACTGTTTTTGTGAAAAATGTTTGAAGGTCGAAATCTTAATATTTTTCAATAATTCCAGTTGTGTTTGAATCCTAACTCATAAAAGTAAATTTCAGAAAATAATCACCTCATTTGGGGCATTATTAAGTGAGATATGACATTTTGAAGAGAGAGGTAAAATCTGGCAGCATGCTGTCAAATATGCATGTTCATTCTTTTGACTTTTTAGCAATATTCTTATTCTTCTTGCATGCAATCCGACTTGACTCATCCCCATACAAATATTTTCAGTTCCAAAACATATTTTTAAGTCATTTAAACCATATGCATGCTATCTATCTGATCATCTTTTGTAGAAATTTGAAAATGGGTTTCTTTTGAAGATTATTGGGTGTTTATGCCAAGAACTTCTTCATGCAACTTAAAATTATATATTTTGGCACATGCATGTTGATTAAAACATGTTTTTAGTGAAATCAAAGAGCTTTTCATACAACTTTTGGGATCAAAAGTGTAGATCTTTTAAGAAAACTACATACATGCAAGTTAAGAGCCCATCTTTGATCTTAACATAGGTTTGATTATGGATTTACACCTTTTTACTAACATGCAAGTGTTATGGTGGTAAATCTACAAACATTAGGATGTGTAGAGATGATTCTTAACAAAGTTTAAAGAAAAATGTAGAAGAAGATGAAGAACATTCATAAAAAGAAAAGTGCAAAATGAAAATTAGAACAAAAAGGGGTGTGTGGATTTCATCCAACACACTTGTATTTACCTTGAACACTTGAATCTCTTGAAGGAGATGTGTTTTTAGGGGCTGAAGTTATGGTTCTTATTGAGAGAATATGGATGAAGTTTGAGAGAGAAAAGAGAGAAAATCTTAGAGTGAGAACTTAGAGAGAGAGAGAGAGGGAGAAGTTGCATATGATTTTTGGAAAGATATGAAAAATTATAAAAGGGGTAAAGAGGGGGGGGGGGGGGTGATGGCCGGCCTCAAGGGGGCGGGGGGTGAGGTGGTGTGTTGCCAAAAATAATGTCAAGTCCTTCTCTTTTTGATTTAATTTTATACATGCAAAACTTTTCTTTTAATTTAGATTTTTAAACAATACTTTTAAACTTTAATGATAGAAGTATAAATGTCATTTTAGGTTGAATTAATTTTAGTTGTGGAATATAAATATAATTGTGGTATAATTGTTGTTTAAGTTGGCATTTTATGAGATTTACGGACAATTCCCTAAATTGAGGGGTTTCTAGGCAAAATTCCTAAATTTTCCTACCGTACCGAGTTTACTGCTAAAATTTGACTGTGTGACCAATGACATAAATATTGAATATGCTTAGGTTAATTCTAACCTGAAACACGAATTTGACGGTTGTCACAAGATGCCAGAGGATTCCCTATTTAGCACGAGTTCTGAACTGATTTGTTCAGAAGTCATTTGGAAAGAGTCGTCAAAAGACACGTTGATGCTTTCTACAATGGTTCGTGACTTTAGAAGATAGATTCTGTAGGCCTTGGATGCGGCAGAGTATCCAATGAACTTGCCTTCATCAGCTTTTACTTCAAACTTTCCTCTTGCTTCTCCGTCGTTTAAGACAAAGCATTTGCATCCAAATACACGGAAGAACTTGATGTTTGGTCTTCTTTTGTTGATCAAATGATATGGTGTCTTGATGTGCCTTTTTACGATGGTTGATCGATTTTAGGTATAGCAAGCGGTCGATACTGCTTCTGCACAAAATGTCATTGGTAATCCACATGCTTTTAGCATAGTTCTGGCAGCCTCCACAAGCGTGCGGTTCTTTCGTTCAACCACGCCATTCTGTTGTGGGGTGCGTGCAGCAAATAAGTTCTGTGATATTCCTTCTTCTGTAAGATAGGCTTCAATGACAGAGTTTTTGAATTATGTGCCATTGTCGCTTCTTAGTTTTTGGATCCTGCACTCATACCAAACTTGGATTCTTTTCATTAAATTTATCAGAATGTTTGGAACATCTGATTTCCTTCTGACAAATTCAACCCATGTAAATCTTGAATACTCATCGATTAAAACAAGTATATATTTCTTGCCACCTAGGCTTTGTGTAGCGATTGGACCGCAGAGGTCAACATGAAGCATATACAGAATCCTAGGGCAAGACACATCAGTTTTGCCTTTATAGGAAGCTCTTTTGAGTTTTCCCATTTCGCAGGCAGAGCATAAATGATCTTTATTAAACTTAGCATCTGGCAGACCTTTGACTAGATCAAGTTTTGCAAGTTTATCTAGAGTATGAAAGTTTAAGTGACAGAACCTGTTATGTCATAACCAGGCTTCTTCGCTTTTGCATGTAACAAGGCAGAGCTTTTCTTCCTTGTTCTTGGCACAGAAGTTCATGAGATACAGATCACATCTTCTTTTGGCTCGCAGAAGTTCGACTCCTGTGTCTTCACCTTGTAGAGAGCAGAAGGTTCTTTTGAACATTACATCGAAACCCGTATAACAGAGTTGGCTTACACTTAGAAGATTGTGTTTGAGGCCATCCACATTTGCAACTTTGCATACGGTTATATTTTCCTTCTTTATAACTCCATAGCCTTTAATGTACCCCTTTTTGTTGTCTCCAAAGGTCACAGATCCACCATCGTGTTTTTCTTTATATGTGGATAGAAGACCTCTGTCGCCAGTCATGTGCCTCGAGCATCCGGAGTCTAGATACCAGATCAGCACATACTGCTTCTGCAAGATAATTAGAGAGTTTTAGGTACCCATATCCAAATGGGTCTAGTTTTATTAGGGGTTTTCAAGTTTGCCTTAGCATTCTTGGTCTTTGTTTTAACTTCTGTTGAAGGACCATTTTGTTTCTTCTTACCCTTGAATTTAGCATTTTCTTTGGGTACAGAGAGGAAACATTTTGGACTTGAGAAGTGTTGGCTTAATTGAAACATGAGATCAAAGCAATGACAATATTGAATGTGCGAAGAGATTTGCTTGAACTTTTCATTAAAGACATTAGATGAGGGTACAGAGGCATTACAATTTATCCTAACATTCGACTTTCTATTACAAGAAGTTTTATGTAGGCTAGATTGTTGTTTGCAAAATCCTTTGTTGAGAGCGGCCTTCTGTGGTGAACTTCTGTAGATTTCACTGTCACAGAAGAAAAAGATTTATTATTTTTGGTCCATTTACCCTTTTGTTGCCATGTTAATATTTCTTTAACAGGTTTTAAGGGCTTCAAAATCTTTGTACTTGTTGGAGTTTTAGTGGACATTTCCTTATTTAGTTTAAAATTCTCAAGCTCAATAGAGGTTTTGGCTTGTATACACATGTTCAGAAAGTCTGGACAGATAGGAACTTTTGTGATTTTCTCCTTGGGAGAAATAGTTCTGTTAAGAACTTCAGAGGATGGTTTAAAATCCTCTGTGTCACGAGGTACTATCTCTGACTTGGAGTCAGTCTCAGATTCGTCAGAGGATGAGTCGTCCTCATAAACAGAGTTTGAGTCACTTGGTTCTCTTTTGACAGAGGCTGGACTTTCAGAGCATGTGTCATACTCACTTTCTTCCTTTTCTGTGGCACTATCTTCTAAGTCAACAGAAGTATCTGTTAAGTCTTCTTCAGAGAGATTTTGATCATTGGAAGGTGTACAGAGGTTTTCTTCAGAGATATCAACATTTTCTTTTGTAGGGTTTGGCTTAAACTCAGGTGCCTCTGCTGATAACTTCTTTTCAGAATTCATCATGCAGACAAATGCAACTTGAGTTTGAGTCCCGGGGTCACCAAACTTGAAGATTCCTATCTGATCTTGAGTTTTCAGATACTTCTTAGGTTTGGATTCTCTTTTGACAGAGATTGAAGGTGACAAATCTGTGTTTTCAAACCATACATTTGTCATCTTCAGAGGTTTCCTCTTGTGAGGTTCCCCAGAGACTTTTTGGCTTTTACTTACAGAGAGTAGATTTGGAAATCCAGGTTTTCTTGTATCTCCTATATGAAATAGAGAAGACAGAGTTTTGTCTCTTTTGTTTCCTATATATGGATCTATATCACAGAAGCCAGTTACTCGTCTCCCTATTTGTGTATTGATTTTCTCGTACACCTTCTGTGCATCTTGAAATTTTTTAATTAAAAGATCTCTTCTGAGTAAATCTTGACAGAGGACTTCTCCTTCCTTTTGAAAATAATTTTTAAGAGCTAGGATATTCATTCTGTCACACTCAACGTCCATAAGTTCTTTCGATTTTGTTTTTAAAGAAGAATTAAGTTCAGAAATCTTTTCTTTTAAAGGATTTAATTTTTTGTTCCAGTTTGTTTCAATTTCTTCTTTTTCTAGAAAAATTTTGGCTTTTTCTTGAGTGAGAAGTCTAGCTTCTCTTTCATAGAAGGTGAGCTTTTTCTGAACACTTTCGCATGTCTGTTTAAGTTCAGTGTATTCAATGTTAAGTTTAAGCAAATCAGCTTCTGCTGTATTAGAGTTAGAGTTAGAAGTGGATACCTCACTATCAGAGCCAGAGCTGACTTCTGCCATGCCACAAAACAGGGCGTTCTTTGTTTCTCCTTCTTCAGAGGATGTATCTGATAGCAAGTTTTCTTGATACACCATTAAGGGTTTCTGAGCATAGTATTCAGCTTTCTTTTTGTAGAAAGTTGCATCCCTCTGAGGGCGATTTGATTTGCTCCTGCATTCGTTGGCGAAGTGACCTGGCTTTCCACAATTGTAACAGCCCTGGTTCTGTGGTACGTTACCAGCTTTGTCGTCTGACCTCTGTCGGTCACCACTTCTTTCGGTTCTGCACTCATTAGCATAATGGCCTGGCTTACCACATTTGTAACACTCTTGATTATGTGGGGTGTTGCCAGTTTTCTCGTCCGACCTCTGTCGGTCATTACTTCTGTCATTTCTGTCATTTGACCTCTGTCGGTCACCACTTCTGTCGTTTCCTTCTCTTTCGTAGCGTTCATTACCAGTCTTCTTTTGGTACCCTCTGCTGAATTCCCTAGTCAAGAGTGCTAATGATTTAGCTATCGAGGCCAGGGTTGTTTCTTCTTCTTCTTCTTTCTCTTCTTCACTATCAACTATCATGATTTTCTTCTTCTTCTCCTTCTTTTCTTCTGCAGTTTTCTCTTTCTTTGGTTTCTCTTTAGCCTCTGTAGTCTTACCAACTAGTGCAAGAGGTGCATTGAACTGGGCTTTTGTTTGTGCTACTTGAGGCTCTTGGGCTGCCAATGTTCCATAGAGGTCTGATAGAGTCCAGGAATCTAAGTCTTGATTTGTTTGAAGAGACATAGATAACTGGAGCCATTCTCCATTTAGACTTTTAAGGAACATGACATTGTTTTCTTCAGAAGTTCTGTGGATTCCGAACTTCTTGCATTTGTTAATCAGCGAGTTGAACCGATCATATGTAGAATGCAGAGTTTCTGTCGGCAGAGCTTTAAATGCATAGTATTCGTTTATGTATTGAGCTCTGCGGTTCTTCTGAGTTTTGCCCCCCCCCCTTCTAGTCGTTTTTCCAGTTCCTTCCATAGATCATATGCAGATTCACATGCATCCAGGGACTGGAAAAGGTCGTTGGGAATAGCCATGATCAGAAGTCTTTTTGTTTTCTGGGCCACTTCATATTTTGCCCAATCAGAATCGGACCACTTACCCTGAGCTTTTGGTTTTTCGTGTTCAGGGATTTCTGGTGTGTCGTCTGTGGAAGGAATACGTGGTACTGTTATCATAGGAACAAAAGGAGGGTTACTGAGATAGTAAACGAGATCTTTATCAGTACCCTCAAAGAAGTGAATCATACGTATCTTCCATTGAGGGTATTCGTCTCTAAGAAGAGTGGGAGGTTTGGTTAAGGAACCAGCAGTGAAGAAGTGTTGGTCCCGAAGGGCTATACAAGTTGGTAGAAGGGGGGGGGGGTTGAATACAAACACTAAGATTTTACTTTTCTAAATTGTTTATTGATAAATCATTAACAATTTACAGCTTTTTGCGGAAACAAGATTAAGGATAAACCTAAATCTAAACAAGTTGGAACACTAAGTTTCTTGCACTAAGAAAGAGAAGTAAATTACTAATAATAACCTATCTCAAGATAAGTATATGAACTTGTCCATAGTTAGCAAGTTAATTCAAAATGAAGTGAGTTCTTCTTCTTATATACTGCATGCATTTAATGCATGGCAGTTTACACTTTACACGTTGTAAAGCCCGTGTCCCGGTATGTAATTTCTTTTATTAATTCTTTCCTTTTAAGTTTGAAATATAGTAGTTTCCGTTAACGGGGTTAGTCGAGTTGGGTCAAATCGTTAAATTGTCGAATTTTTTTGGTTAGTGGTGAGAGAGTTGTAAGTGGAGGGGCTAATTGTGCCAAAGGCCCAAAGATCCCACATGGGTTTCGGCCCATGCTGTAATGAAAGAAATTAATTTTGGTCATTGAAATTGTAGTGTTGGGGGTGGGTTTTCGTGAGCAACAAACAAAGAAAAGAAAAAAAAAGGAAACCGCAACCCTACGGCTCCATCTTCTTCCTTTGGTGATTCTTGTTGTCGCCGGCCGGAAAGAGGATAGGACCACCGACCACCACTGCTGCTGTCGCCGGAGTTACGCCGGAGTCGAGGAAGGAGAGCGAGATTGAGAGAGGAATATAGAAACGTCGTCGTTTTTGTCGCAAGGTAAGTCCTCGTCTCCTTTTCCTTTTTCTTTTCGTTTCCGGCGAAGCAACCACCGCCGTACGCCGCCGCTGTGGTGGCCGTGCGTGGGCGGTCGTGGTTATACGCGTTCGGGTGTGTGCGCGTTAGAGCGATCGAGAGTGAAGAGCGGTGGTGTGAGGGTGGTGTGTATGTGTGTGTGGGTGTGTGTGCGAGATCGCCGCCGACCACCACCGCCGCCGGAGGCGGCAAGGGGGTGGTGCACGGCTGTCGTTACACCTTGGTACAATCTGTTCCAGTAAGTTTTAGGCTTCCCGGGTCTGTTTGGGTTAAGCTATGTCTTAATGGGTTTATAAACAATATTTGTCATTTCATGTGAAAACGTTTGTCTGCCACTGTTTTGCGACGGCCATAACGTTTCCGTCGTAGCTCGGATTGAGGCAAATCCGGTGCCCACGGTTCACATTTTCTTCCGGGCACACTTTTCGTGTTTTAGCGGAAGTCCGGTTCGGCCTCTAGATAGGCCTAAGTTGGCTGTTTATACAGCAGGTCCGGATGTGGCAGATCGCGTTCCGTTTTAAAAGTCACAGTTTCTGCCACTGTTTTGGGAAATCCATAACTTCTGTTAGGAATGTCGGATTGGGATGGAACCAGTGCCAAAAGTTCCTATTCTGAGTCTAGTAAGTTTCTTATGTTTTGCAGAAAAACCAGTTTGGAACGTAGCATAGGTCAAATCGTCGTTTATTACTGAAAGGTGCTGATTTTCACTGTGCTGATTTTCACTGTGCTGATTTTCACTGTGCTGATTTTCACTGTTCTGCGAACCGTTCTTATAAAATCTGTATTAAATTGTAGAAAAATCGTTAGGAGGTGTATAATATGTCCTTGGAACCCTAACTCAGAGCACTTTCTGGTTATGTAATTTAATTGAGGATTTTCTTGGTTTATGGAGGTCGGAACAGGTCCCGAACAGACCTGTTTGGTTAGACCGAAAAGTCGTTTTAGTGACGATTTAAGGGTGCGTCGTGTTTTAGGGTCCGGGTCTCGTGTTAATACATTGTAACGATTGTTTAGGTGTTGGGAAGTGATCTTGGATTTGTGAAGCTTGAATTATTGTTTGTGAGCTAGGCGCGCTTACGAGGTGAGTTCTCTCACTATAACTAATGTCGGTTATTTTTACATTACGATTTGTACGTGTGTGGTAGTTTTAATTGTTTGTGATGCGGGACTAAATAGTGGGGTGTCTAGTCGGACCTTTATTGTTATCACTACGCGGGTGGCGTAGGAGTTCGGTGGGGCCGAGGTTTATATACGCGGGTGGCGTAGTAACTCGGTGGGGCCGAGGTTTATATACGCGGGTGGCGTAGTAACTCGGTGGGACCGAAGGTTGTATACGCGGGTGGCGTAGGAACCCGGGGGAGCCAGGTAATGCTTGCACGGTTATCGTGTGGTCGGGTGGACCAGCTTATGCCTTTGGGTGGGATGGTGTAGGTATGCATGTTTATGATTTGTTCGTAGACTTGTATGCTGTTTATGTGCAATTATCTATTTAGAGGTGGTGTGGGAATAACTGTGTTATTTATGGTGTCTGAATTCACTAAGCTTCGTGCTTACCCTTTCCCAATAAATTGTGGTTTCAGGTACGAGTGGCTCCAAGGCGTGACGAGTACACACTGGCGCGTGGGAAGAGTTGATTACTTTTATGATTTTAATTTTATACATTTATTCCGCTGTTTATTGTTCGTGAGAATATTAATTATGAGTTTGCAAATGGAATGATTGAATTATTAAATGAGTTTTTATTAATAAAATGTTACTTTAAAAATTTTAAATTCCTTGTAATTTTTGGGACGTTACAACTTGGTATCAGAGCACAGCTTGAGTGAATCAAACGCATCTCGGTGTGTTTGATCTCAAGTTTGCGGCTATAAAATTTTCTTTAAAGTTTTTGGAAAATAAAAGGAAGGAAAAATCCGTTTGAGAAACGGTGATCAAAGGCGCAGTGTGTACAGTCAGCCGGAGCCAAAGGGAAAGGTACAGTACTTAGTGTTTTATTGCTTTCTAGATCATAGGGTATGCAAGCTAGATTGCCTGTTGTTGACACTATGTTGTATGTTGTACTACATGCTATTAGGAATTTATGCTAATTATGATAGGTTACTAAGTGGATGCCCTCTAGGTTGTATGCAGTAAGAGATTTATAGCCTTAGAATATTTGATTTAGTTCTATTGCGCAGCTCTTGTTTGAGTCCAACCGTTCTAGGATAGAATCCTGTATTCGAATGTCTATTTGTTTCGCACTGCATATGATCGGGTATTCGCGAGGCAACTCGTTATGATTAGTAGGGATTCGGTAGTAGCAAGGGTAGTGGTTTGGATGGAATTCCTAGTGAGTTGGGAAGAGTGTCTACATATGAGTAGGTATGCTAAATTGCTTTCTAGAACTCAGGAGTATGTATGCTAGATTGCTTGGTGCTTAATACATTGTATTGTATGGTTGTTACTTGCTATTAGGAACTTATGCTAACCTTGATAGGTTGTTAAGCGAATGCACTATAGGTTGTATGCGGTAGGAACCGAATAGCCTTAGAATGATAGATTTAGTTCTATTGCGCAGCTCTTGTTTGAGTCCAACCGTTGTAGGATGGAATCTTATATTCGAATGTCTATCTGGTTTCCACTGTATACGACTGTGCGTTTACGAGGCGACTCGTCAGGGTTAGTGGGGGGTTCCGCCCTAGCAAGGGTAGTGGGGTATTATGTTTATTCCTAGGGAGCTAGGAAGAGCGTGTATATGCGTCGGTATGGACATACGTGTATGGTTTTTGTTTGGGCGAGCAACTACTTGGATACTCGGGATGGGACTCGGAGCGGACAGTGATAGGTGTAGATGGTAGTAGTAGAGCTCCTACTACCGGAAGCACAGGATCAATGTTCGAGCCGGGGAAAGTCGCGGGGAATCCAAGGAGTCGAGCGTGAGCGTGGGAGGGTGAGTTATTATGTGCTAATAACTCGTTGTAATATCTACCCAGAATAGCCATCACAAGGAGGAACAACTATGGTAAACCTTCTAGTACAGGTGTGTACTTGTTTTGCTTTGATGGGATGATCGTTGGGGTAGTGTCAAAGGTTATAAATTAGTAGTCGTTGGAATAACAGGACGATTCTAGTATTAGTCACTTGGAGTGACGATGAGGATGGTGTTTGTTCCGGGCCAAGATGGATGATTGTGCTAGAATCATAGGCTTGTAGAGCCGACTTTGATTTGAGGAAAAATCGTAGGGATTATTTGACGTAATTTCCCAACTTGCCTAAGAGGTTTAAATGTCCGGATGACGTTAGTGGGTCGGAGAGATTTGGAGGAGTAGGAGTCGAGGCGTAGAATGCCGACTGAGTCATGCACAAAGTTTGATGTTGAAATAGATTGCATTAACAAATTCTTGTGTTTCAAATCATTTTATGGATGGTGTTTTGGAATTTTGGGAAATGTTCAGCACACACACAAGATTTTGAAATATGGTTTTGAAAGTGTATGAAATCGTTTTATCACGGGAGTTCAAACTTTGTTAGAATTTGTCTCATTTCGTTATTTTTCCAACGGTTCTTTCGGGTACGATGATATTCGTGTTTTGCGGTGGTTAAGATGTTGGGTAAGCGACTACGGCTTGAGACTTTAACATTGGAACTCCTCCACATATGTTAGGGTTGAGACGGAAAGTTACATTCCACGATGTCTGTATAAAGCTATTTTGGTGGCTTGTTTAAAACGAGTTTGGAACTATAGTGTCGCATAACTTTTCTTTCGAGAGTTTGCGTCACTAAGCATTTCATTGCAAATGGTTCAGTGTGTGGATTGATTCATGCGTGGCATAAGCGATGCGTGGAAGAATTTTGGTAATATTTCAAATGAGTCGTTTAGTGCGTTTTTAGTCAGCTAGATGTTTTATTGACATTTCCATGAAAATACGAATTATCGATTTAGGGGTATGCATACTTGGGTAACCTTTGTTCTCGACATTTTTTTGATAAACGAGTCGTGCATGGAAAGGTCTTAGTCTCTTTTTGTTGAAATGAAAGACATTTGGTCAAAGGAGTGTTTTAATGTTGTGAATATCATGCATGCGGTTACAATGTGTTATATTTTGGGAAAATAAATGCGTAGATTGTTGACATTCGGTTAATTTAGAATTGCCGATCATTTTTGGGAAATTAAAAACTTTTTCTTTAGAGGAAACGAGTATTTTGAGCATTTTCGATAAATACATATTTTTTTAAATATAAGGTCTTGACGTCATGTGTCCCAAGTACGAAACTTTGAGGAAGAGTTACAAACTCGCATGCCTACCCCCAGTTAGAGATTTTATGAGGTTTTAGTCGATATCTCCAATTGATAGAAGCGGATTGGTTTCTACCTTGAAGTTTGAAACTTACCCGAGACAGTTGAGTTTTAACAAAAATATATGAGTAAACCGTTTCATCGTTTTGGATGACTAGCTGACGCGCGAAAAATTCGTTGGTGAACCCTGTGTCACATCATTTTATGACTAAAAAGAAGAATTTTGGAATCAAATGTCGTGAAACTTATTTTGAATTATGTGCGCACCTTTGTCGCACCCTATTTAAGGTCAAACGGTTACTTTAGGTGCATGTCATGAGTCAATCCATACTGGAATCGAGGCGGTTCATTTTAAAGAAATTAGTTATTACACTTTGTTTTTATGTGAGTAAACTGAACTGCAAATGAACGATTTTCAACATGATTTTTCTATGCGGAACGAGCGTGCCCAGTTTTGCGTAACTACCGGTCTGGTAATAGTAGTTTTATTGCATACGATCTTTTTGGGATGAAAAACTTTGACGTTGGAAACATTTTGTAAAGGATTATTGTAAACCATGTGGGAAATGCGCTTTTATGAGCTATGTGTCATTTTGAGAATTTTTAAGGGTATGAGTCCTTTTGGAAAACTCTTTTGTTTGAACCGTGTTGAGTTTTGGGGCTAATGTTGATTTCAGAGTACTGCTTGCTTAAACTTTATTTTAAACGCGTTTTGACCGACTTATGGGTCTAGCAAGCGTGGAGCATTTTGCTCGTTTTGACTATTGAGATAGTCATGGGTCAATTGCACAGTTTTAATGGCTCGATGTGGAGTCTTGTTGATGAATTGTTTTGCCGCACCGTTTGACATTCATGGCACGTTGAGTATTTACACGTTTGGGTGAGTGAGTCAATCCGGGATAGGCATGTTGTTGGTAGGCTGTTTTGCTTTGGAACCTTAGAAACGTTAGTCAGTCGTTGGTAGTGGTCGGTTGAGTATCTCGAGGTACGACCCCGGTATTCATGTGTTATAACCTAGGATTTTCGTAGGTACTAGGGAGATTTAGTCGTGGGCACATACCTGGGAGGCAGTTCCGGTGTGCTGGGCCTGGAGGCGTTACCTGAGAGGTAGGCGTCAGGGTGTATCCTCGATTCAGTATAACTTAGCTTCGTAGAGCAAGTGTGGGGGATACGTCGACGGTGGAAGGTTGGGTATTCCACGCGTGTTGGTACTGTAGGCCGAATAGTATCGGTTAAGGGAATGATGCCCTTTGTAATTAAGAGAATAAATGCGCATTAACCATTTTGAGGTAAGTGGTATATTTAGGTGTCGACTTTTGGGCTTGAGGCCAAACACCTTTAGTATGATCGAAGAATTGTAGCCGATTTTAAGATAATCATGGTGAGGGTAGTTGTAACCCTGAAATGATCACTCGTGATGAATGGTTATGGTGGAATGACCTACATGTGTGTTAGTTGATTTGATTGTGGGTGATATCTATTTGTGTTATTGTCTGGGATAATACCTCGACTATTGTAATCGGTTGGACCGATGTTCGGCGGGGGGCCGATGTTTGTTAATGTAATTTATTGAAAATATTTGGAGTCTATTAGAATTCGTGGAAGTTAATCGGCAGTAATGGTAGGAATGATCGGATTCAAGTATCCTGTAGGGTATATTGGTGAGCACATTTAAAATGGTTAGAGCTTGAAAGTTGAATGGGGATGTATGGAACATCTAAGGTTGGGAGACAACCGAAGTCGCTTGGCTAGGAATGATTCCAATTGTTAGGGTGTCCTGTCGATCAAAATTTCAGTGTCCTAGAAGGAGTACGTTAGTAAGGAAAGTATTCGAGAAGTTTTAGAAGGGGTCTCAAGCGAACTTGGGAACCTGAGGTTGAGATGTGGGAGAACTATCTTTAGCTATGCACGGGCATAGACTTCGAGGATGAAGTCTAATCCAAGTGGGGGAGAGTTGTAAAGCCCGTGTCCCGATATGTAATTTCTTTTATTAATTCTTTCCTTTTAAGTTTGAATTATTGTAGTTTCCGTTAACGGGGTTAGTCGAGTTGGGTCAAATCGTTAAATTGTCGAATTTTTTTGGTTAGTGGTGAGAGAGTTGTAAGTGGAGGGGCTAATTGTGCCAAAGGCCCAAAGATCCCACATGGGTTTCGGCCCATGCTGTAATGAAAGAAATTAATTTTGGTCATTGAAATTGTAGTGTTGGGGGTGGGTTTTCGTGAGCAACAAACAAAGAAAAGAAAAAAAAAAGGAAACCGCAACCCTACGGCTCCATCTTCTTCCTTTGGTGATTCTTG
Source organism: Saussurea involucrata (assembly GCA_033807775.1). Lineage (NCBI taxonomy): Eukaryota > Viridiplantae > Streptophyta > Magnoliopsida > Asterales > Asteraceae > Saussurea > Saussurea involucrata. The sequence continues at coordinate 46,536,586 of CM066317.1, read as the reverse complement.
TTGTCGCCGGCCGGAAAGAGGATAGGACCACCGACCACCACTGCTGCTGTCGCCGGAGTTACGCCGGAGTCGAGGAAGGAGAGCGAGATTGAGAGAGGAATATAGAAACGTCGTCGTTTTTGTCGCAAGGTAAGTCCTCGTCTCCTTTTCCTTTTTCTTTTCGTTTCCGGCGAAGCAACCACCGCCGTACGCCGCCGCTGTGGTGGCCGTGCGTGGGCGGTCGTGGTTATACGCGTTCGGGTGTGTGCGCGTTAGAGCAATCGAGAGTGAAGAGCGGTGGTGTGAGGGTGGTGTGTATGTGTGTGTGGGTGTGTGTGCGAGATCGCCGCCGACCACCACCGCCGCCGGAGGCGGCAAGGGGGTGGTGCACGGCTGTCGTTACACCTTGGTACAATCTGTTCCAGTAAGTTTTAGGCTTCCCGGGTCTGTTTGGGTTAAGCTATGTCTTAATGGGTTTATAAACAATATTTGTCATTTCATGTGAAAACGTTTGTCTGCCACTGTTTTGCGACGGCCATAACGTTTCCGTCGTAGCTCGGATTGAGGCAAATCCGGTGCCCACGGTTCACATTTTCTTCCGGGCACACTTTTCGTGTTTTAGCGGAAGTCCGGTTCGGCCTCTAGCTAGGCCTAAGTTGGCTGTTTATACAGCAGGTCCGGATGTGGCAGATCGCGTTCCGTTTTAAAAGTCACAGTTTCTGCCACTGTTTTGGGAAATCCATAACTTCTGTTAGGAATGTCGGATTGGGATGGAACCAGTGCCAAAAGTTCCTATTCTGAGTCTAGTAAGTTTCTTATGTTTTGCGGAAAAACCAGTTTGGAAGGTAGCATAGGTCAAATCGTCGTTTATTACTGAAAGGTGCTGATTTTCATTGTTCTTCGAACCGTTCTTATAAAATCTGTATTAAATTGTAGAAAAATCGTTAGGAGGTGTATAATATGTCCTTGGAACCCTAACTCAGAGCACTTTCTGGTTATGTAATTTAATTGAGGATTTTCTGGGTTTATGTAGGTCGGAACAGGTCCCGAACAGACCTGTTTGGTTAGACGGAAAAGTCGTTTTAGTGACGATTTAAGGGTGCATCGTGTTTTAGGGTCCGGGTCTCGTGTTAATACATTGTAACGATTGTTTAGGTGTTGGGAAGTGATCTTGGATTTGTGAAGCTTGAATTATTGTTTTTGAGCTAGGCGCGCTTACGAGGTGAGTTCTCTCACTATAACTAATGTCGGTTATTTTTACATTACGATTTGTACGTGTGTGGTAGTTTTAATTGTTTGTGATGCGGGACTAAATAGTGGGGTGTCTAGTCGGACCTTTTTTGTTATCACTACGCGGGTGGCGTAGGAGTTCGGTGGGGCCGAGGTTTATATACGCGGGTGGCGTAGTAACTCGGTGGGGCCGAGGTTTATATACGCGGGTGGCGTAGTAACTCGGTGGGACCGAAGGTTGTATACGCGGGTGGCGTAGGAACCCGGGGGAGCCGGGTAATGCTTGCACGGTTATCGTGTGGTCGGGTGGACCAGCTTATGCCTTTGGGTGGGATGGTGTAGGTATGCATGTTTATGATTTGTTCGTATACTTGTATGCTGTTTATGTGCAATTATCTGTTTAAAGGTGGTGTGGGAATAACTGTGTTATTTATGGTGTCTGAATTCACTAAGCTCCGTGCTTACCCTTTCCCAATAAATTGTGGTTTCAGGTACGAGTGGCTCCAAGGCGTGACGAGTACACACTGGCGCGTGGGAAGAGTTGATTACTTTTATGATTTTAATTTTATACATTTATTCCGCTGTTTATTGTTCATGAGAATATTAATTATGAGTTTGCAAATGAAATGATTGAATTATTAAATGAGTTTTTATTAATGAAATGTTACTTTAAAAATTTTAAATTCCTTGTAATTTTTGGGACATTACACACGTGGCAGCAGCTCATTGGTTGTACGTCATTGACCTTTGTTGACAACCTTAGTAGCCGCATGTTTGAACAGTGTAGTATTAGAGTGGTTGTACGATTTCAGACAATAAGGAGGTTCTTTTTCTGACATATCGTACGGAGACGTGCAAGGGTGGTTAATGTAACGACCGTGACCGAATCGGTTTAGATTTAACACTTGTAAGGAAAGTTTTTTAAGAGCAAAAGTTGAGGGGCTAATTGGTAAGTTTGGGATAGGGTATTTAAAGGCACAAAAACCTAGAAGGAACATTCTATTACTGAAATTCATTGTTGACGGCTGATTTTGAGGAGAGAAAGGAGAATAGGGTTCTTGAGTGTTTTGTGGGCTTTTGGAAGAAAGAAATCATCAAGTTCAATTTCTGAAGGAAAGGAAGGATTGGAATTCGTGATCTGCAAGTAATCTCTGAGGTAATCTCTAATCCATAACTCCTTCAAGTTTAATCTTTTGATTTCTGAGTTTTGGTGGGTTTTAGCTTTTCTAAGTCATTTGAGACCTTTAGGGAGTTTTAATCTTCGTTAAATACATTTTGATAGTGAAACTGATGAGGGATCGATTACAGATCATTTAGTGATAGTTTATTTGCTTATCTTGGGGTTTAAGAGGCTTGTGTTAGGATTTCCAACCAACAAACTCGTCCAGCGATTTGTCCGGAAACCTCCAAATTGAAGGTGTCCGGGTGAGTGTCCGGATAGTTCTTGGTCGGGTTGTAGAAGGTGTCCGGATATTGTGTTGTCCGGATAAGTCTAGTCGTCCGAATAAGTGTGCCATCCGGATAGGTATGCCATCCGGATAGGTTAATCGTCCGGAGACTATAAGTTGTCCGGTAACCTCTATGCATCCGGAAAAGAGTGGTCATCCGGAAAAGAGTGGTTGTCCGGAAAAGAGTAGGGTGGCAAGCGAGAAGTGTCCGGATAGTTCTAGTCAGCTTATAAATCTGTCCCTTCATTTAGGTAGACAGTTTGGAAGTAAAGAGCAGAGTAGGGAAGAGCAAACGAGCGTACCAGGTGAGTTTTTCTAAACTAAAATGTGTGGCTTTTAAAGTGTTTTCAAAATGTGTTTTGAATGTTGAGAATTGCTATGCTTTATTTATTATGCTTTAATTGCATGAAAGATGTTTAAAGTTTTATGTGAGATGTATGCATACATTGTGTAGACGTAAATTGGCTAAGTCGGGGGGAGGTTCCGCCAGTACTCACGTCGGGGGGAGGTTCCGTTTATGCCATGGGAATGAGTCCCAGTAAGGCAGCGTGATACTGACTCGTTGTCACCCTCGGGTGACTTCAGGGTGCCATTTACGGGAGCGGATTTATCCGTGAAAGATTTTTATTGTTCAGCTATGTGAAAGTTTATTATTGAAAGTCTTGTATACATTTGAAAGTTATGAAAAGTTTTTAAATGATTTTGAGAACTGCCAGGGGGGACTCACTAGACCTCATGGTCTAACCCTCGCTCTTTTCAAATTAAAACCCTTTTCAGGAAAGCAGGTAGCGAAAGGATCTAGCAGGTGAACAGAGCAGTTAGAAGATAGAAGCAGTAGAACCAGTGACACTATTATCTTTTAAATTTAGAAATTCTCAGTTGTGTAATAGGTTGATTCCGCCAACCTAAATTTTGAGACATGTAAGGAAATTTTGGGACCCGTTTTTGGGACTGTTGCAGTTAATATGTTTCGCATGCTTTATTTTTGTTTGGGTTGTTACAATTGGTATCAGAGCCATAGTTTAAGGGATTTAGGTGACCGGATGGGCCTAGACTTAAACTTTGGAGGAGTAGAAATCACAACTGAGAATCAGGAATGCGTTAGGAGGGCAGTGTTTTAGAATTTGGAGCTAATAGGGTACCGAGGACGGTCACGTAAGGTAAGTTTGGGGTTACACCTGGCCAGTGTAATTGTGAACTTACAGGTACGTGTGCGTGCTTGAATTTCCTTATTATTCCGTTGCTGTAGCACTAAACGAGCTTTTAGTATTAAATGAGTCTTTTGTTGTTGTACCAGAATGTCTACAAGAGCTTTGAGGAGTAGGTCAATTCCGCTAGTGGAAGAAGCGCAGACAAAGAGGACTACCCTGCGCGAGGAGACAATGAGAGTTGAGGGAATTGCTGAGGACGAACCAGTGAATCAGCCAAGAGTGGCGGCCACTCGTGGGCGAGGTAGAGGCCGTGGGAGACCCAGAGGGGCGATGCCGAGGAAGGCCGTTACTGAGGTAGGGGCGGCAGCCACTAAGGGCAAGGGTAAGAAAAAGAAGGCGCCGGTTAGGCGCAATGCAAAGAGTGTAGGAGAGCCTGAGGTTCGGGAGTTGTCCGAACAAGAAAGTTCAGCACCGGCGAAGAAAACAAAGACTAAGAAAAGGGGTAAGCCTGAGACTGCACCGGCTTTCGTGACGGAAGATAAGTTCACAGCAGAAATGGATAAACTGCAGAAGACCTTGAAAGCGGTGTTGGATAATCAGAATAAGACTGCATCTGGAGAACCAAGTAAAAGTGGTACTGAAAGGAAGACTGAGGAAGGTAGTGAGCCCCGGACGGAGATCGGCAACAACTCGATGACAACTCCAATTGTTGTCTCTGAACCGAAAGCAGAAAAAGGGTGCTCGTTCAAAACTTTCGTGTCGTGCAAACCTCCAACGTTCAACGGAGAACGCAACCCCGTTCTGGCTGTGAAGTGGGTTCGCGAGATGGAGTTAGCATTTGATACTAGTAAGTGTGCCGAGGAGGATAAGGTGCTGTTTGCAAGGTCGATGTTGAAATCTGAAGCGATCTTTTGGTGGGATGTTGAGACTGGAGGAAGGGGATCAGAGGTAGCTAAGGGCATGTCGTGGGAAACGTTTGTTAGAAGATTTAAAGCACAGTTTTGCCCTTTGGCAGCAGTTAAGAAATTGGAGGAAGCGTTTCTGGGTTTGGAACAAGGGTCCATGTCAGTTCAGGAGTACACGTCAAGGTTTATCGAGAAAGCCAGGTTTGCTGAGTTGTACGTGCCTACTGAAGAAAGACGGATGGAGAGGTACATTTACGGGCTGAAAGGCAGCATCAGAGAGTTGGTACAAGTGAAGGACCCGTCTACCTTCCAGGCAGCGGTGGATACCGCGGAACTTACTGAGAAGGAGAAAGCCAGACAGTTAACCGAGAGGGTTGGAGACAAGCGAAAGTGGGAAGGACCAACCAGAGACGGGAAAAGAGCAGGTGCGCCTAGACCCGAGCTGCGGGTGGGGCCCCGAGCAGGGGAGAAGCCTTGTAGCAAGTGCAACCGAATGCACAAGGGGGAGTGTTTGGCTGACAAAGACGGCTGTTACAAGTGTGGAAAATCAGGACATATGGCTCGGGATTGTCGCAGTCCCAGGTCATGTTTCCAGTGTGGGTCCCCAGACCATGTCAAGTGGGATTTCCCGCAATGGAAGAAGGGTTATGCTGGGAGTGGAAGCGGTGTTAGCGGAGGAAAGAATGAGGAGAGGAAGGTGGAGCCGGCTCGTGCGAGGGCGAGGGCTTTCCACATGTCTGCTGAGGAGGCGGTGAACACGCCTGATGTGGTAACATGTACCTTTCCTATAGACTCGTTTCTCGCTAAAGTATTGTTTGATTCGGGGGCCAACCGTTCGTTTGTGTCGCCCAAGTTTACTCAAAAATTGCAAGTGAAACCCAAGAGGTTGAATTTTGGGTTTGAAGTAGAGATAGCAGATGATAGTCGAGTCTGGGTGAAGGAGGTCTATGAGGGTTGTAGCATAGACGTGGATGGTCATCTATTTCCATTACGATTGTATCCTATGGGAATGGGGGAATTTGACGTAGTCCTAGGAATGGACTGGTTAGCGGAGAATGACGCTAACATAGTTTGTAATAAGAAGATGATCCGTATTGTCTTGCCCGATAAGAGAGAAGTGGTAATTTACGAAGATCGCCGAGATAGGAAGTCATGTTTGATTTCGTTGTTGAAAGCTAGGCGGTGTTTGGGGAAGGGATGTCTGGGATATTTAGCTGTTGTGCTAGATGCTAAGAAGGAAAAGAAGGGTATGGGGGAGGTGCCAGTAGTGAGTGAGTATCCGGAAGTATTTCCGGATGATTTGACGAGTCTGCCCCCGGATCGTCAAGTGGAGTTCAGAATAGAACTGTTACCTGGAGCGGCCCCGATTGCCCGTGCGCCCTACCGCTTAGCACCAGCGGAGATGAAGGAAATGATGAACCAGTTGCGGGAGTTACTCGACAAAGGCTTTATTCGCCCGAGCTCATCGCCCTGGGGAGCACCAATACTTTTCGTTAAGAAGAAGGACGGATCTATGCGAATGTGCATAGATTACCGTGAACTTAATAAGGTAACCGTGAAGAACAAGTACCCGCTTCCGAGGATCGATGACCTTTTCGACCAGCTCCAAGGTGCGAGTTACTTCTCAAAGATAGACTTGAGGTCGGGTTACCACCAGTTGAAGGTGAAGGAGGACGATGTGCCGAAGACGGCTTTCCGTACGAGATATGGACATTACGAGTTCTTAGTCATGCCCTTTGGGTTGACTAATGCGCCCGCGGTGTTCATGGACTTGATGAATCGGGTGTGTAGCTCGTTGCTGGATAAGTGTGTGATCGTCTTCATTGACGATATCTTAATCTATTCTCGTACCCGAGAGGACCATGAGAGACACCTTCGAGCAGCGCTGGAATTGCTTAAGCGTGAGAAGTTATATGCGAAATTCTCAAAGTGCGAGTTTTGGTTAAGGGAAGTCCAGTTTTTGGGTCATGTAGTATCGGCGGACGGCATCAAGGTAGATCCTGCTAAGATTGAATCCATTAAAGACTGGGAAACGCCAAGAACCCCATCGGAGGTGAGAAGCTTCCTCGGTCTAGCAGGATATTACCGGAAATTTATCCAAGATTTCTCTCGGATAGCTTCACCGCTGACCTCGTTGACAAGGAAGAACGCTAAATTCGTGTGGGCTAAAGCACAAGAATCGGCGTTCGAGAAGCTGAAAGAAAGCTTAAGCAGTGCTCCGGTCTTGTCGTTGCCTAGCGGATCGGAGGGTTTTGTGATATACAGCGACGCTTCTAAGCTTGGGTTAGGGTGCGTGTTAATGCAAAACGGGAAGGTAATTGCTTACGCTTCTCGACAGTTGAAGGAGCACGAGAAGAACTACCCCACTCATGACATGGAGTTGGCGGCGGTGGTGTTCACGCTGAAAATCTGGCGACATTACTTATATGGAGTAAAGTGTCAGATTTACACCGATCACAAAAGCCTGAGACACATGTTTGATCAAAAGGAGTTGAATATGAGACAGAGGAGATGGATGGAGCTGTTGAACGACTATGACTGTGAAATTCTGTATCACCCAGGCAAGGCTAATGTAGTGGCCGACACGCTGAGTCGGAAGGAACGGGGAGGACAGATCAAGGTCGTGGCTTTCAGAATCGATGCAACCTCGAATCTCCTTGAAGAAGCTAAGAGGTTTCAAGAAGAAGCACTGTTAGAGGAGAACTTAAAGAGCGAAAGAATAGTCGGAGTTGCATCATTGCTCGAAGTCAGCAAGAGTGGGCTGAGGTGCATGAAAGACCGAGTGTGGATTCCTAAACTGGGCAACCTGAGAGCAAGCCTCTTAGAAGAAGCACACCAGTCGCGGTATTCCATACACCCGGGAACGAATAAGATGTATCGAGACTTGAGACAATCTTACTGGTGGCCGGGAATGAAGAAGGATATTGCTCATTTTGTAGAACGGTGTGTGACATGTTTGAAGGTTAAGGCAGAACATCAGCGACCGCAAGGAGAACTCCAGTCCACAGTGATACCAGTGTGGAAGTGGGATAATATCACCATGGATTTCGTCACAAAGTTACAGAGGACCCCGAAGGGTAATGACGCAATTTGGGTGATTGTAGATATACTCACCAAATCCGCGCATTTCTTACCTATTAAAGAGTCGGATTCTTTGGAGAAGTTGGCCCATTTATACATTAACGAGATAGTGTCTAGGCACGGAGTGCCGCAATCCATTGTGTCTGACCGTGATGGTCGGTTCACGTCAGCCTTTTGGAGAAGTTTGCAACGGGAGTTGGGGTCGCAATTGAAGTTGAGCACGGCCTATCATCCTCAAACGGATGGTCAGAGCGAGAGAACCATTCAAACGTTGGAGGATATGCTTCGGGCGTGCGTTATCGACTTTAAGGGGTCGTGGGAAGTGCACTTACCGTTGATAGAGTTCTCCTACAACAATAGTTACCACGCAAGCATTCAAGCGGCACCGTTTGAAGCCTTGTATGGACGGAAGTGCCGTACACCGTTGTGCTGGAATGAAGTAGGAGAAAGGCAGTTGGCCGGACCAGAAATTGTGCAACTAACGGCAGATAAGATTGAAGTGATCCGCGAAAGGTTGAGAATCGCACAGGACCGGCAGAGGAAGTATGCAAATAGAAGAAGGAAGTCGATTGAATTCCAAGTAGGTGACAAGGTAATGCTTAAAGTGTCACCTTGGAAGGGTGTGGTACGTTTTGGGAAGAAAGGAAAGTTGAGGCCAAGGTATGTTGGACCTTTCGTTATCATTGAGCGAATCGGTGCGGTGGCTTATAAGCTGGAACTGCCAGAAGAGTTGAAGAGGATTCATCCGACCTTCCACGTGTCCAACCTAAAGAAGTGTTTGGCCGAGGCCGATGTGGCTATTCTGTTAGAAGATGTCAGCATTGACGAAAAATTGATGTATGAGGAGGAACCAATCGAGATCGTAGACAGTAAAGTGCGAAAGACGAGGAACAAGGAAGTTCGTTTAGTTAAAGTTCAGTGGAGGTACCACAAAGGAAGGAAAGCGACGTGGGAAGTAGAATCTGATATGAGGATCAGATACCCTCACCTGTTTGAAAATGAAATTCCGGGGACGGAATTCTTTTGAGGGGGAAGTGTTGTAACGACCGTGACCGAATCGGTTTAGATTTAACACTTGTAAGGAAAGTTTATTAAGAGCAAAAGTTGAGGGGCTAATTGGTAAGTTTGGGATAGGGTATTTAAAGGCACAAAAACCTAGAAGGAACATTCTATTACTGAAATTCATTGTTGACGGCTGATTTTGAGGAGAGAAATGAGAATAGGGTTCTTGAGTGTTTTGTGGGCTTTTGGAAGAAAGAAATCATCAAGTTCAATTTCTGAAGGAAGGGAAGGATTGGAATTCGTGATCTGCAAGTAATCTCTGAGGTAATCTCTAATCCATAACTCCCTTCAAGTTTAATCTTTTGATTTCTGAGTTTTGGTGGGTTTTAGCTTTTCTAAGTCATTTGAGACCTTTAGGGAGTTTTAATCTTCGTTAAATGCGTTTTGATAGTGAAACTGATGAGGGATCGATTACAGATCATTTAGTGATAGTTTATTTGCTTATCTTGGGGTTTAAGAGGCTTGTGTTAGGATTTCCAACCAACAAACTCGTCCAGCGATTTGTCCGGAAACCTCCAAATTGAAGGTGTCCGGGTGAGTGTCCGGATAGTTCTTGGTCGGGTTGTAGAAGGTGTCCGGATATTGTGTTGTCCGGATAAGTCTAGTCGTCCGGATAAGTGTGCCATCCGGATAGGTATGCCATCCGGATATGTTAATCGTCCGGAGACTATAAGTTGTCCGGTAACCTCTGTGCATCCGGAAAAGAGTGGTCATCCGGAAAAGTGTGGTCATCCGGAAAAGAGTGGTTGTCCGGAAAAGAGTAGGGTGGCAAGCGAGAAGTGTCCGGATAGTTCTAGTCAGCTTATAAATCTGTCCCTTCATTCAGGTAGACAATTTGGAAGTAAAGAGCAGAGTAGGGAAGAGCAAACGAGCGTACCAGGTGAGTTTTTCTAAACTAAAATGTGTGGCTTTTAAAGTGTTTTCAAAATGTGTTTTGAATGTTGAGAATTGCTATGCTTTATTTATTATGCTTTAATTGCATGAAAGATGTTTAAAGTTTTATGTGAGATGTATGCATACATTGTGTAGACGTAAATTGGCTAAGTCGGGGGGAGGTTCCGCCAGTACTCACGTCGGGGGGAGGTTCCGTTTATGCTATGGGAATGAGTCCCAGTAAGGCAGCGTGATACTGACTCGTTGTCACCCTCGGGTGACTTCAGGGTGCCATTTACGGGAGCGGATTTATCCGTGAAAGATTTTTATTGTTCAGCTATGTGAAAGTTTATTATTGAAAGTCTTGTATACATTTGAAAGTTATGAAAAGTTTTTAAATGATTTTGAGAACTGTCAGGGGGGACTCACTAGACCTCATGGTCTAACCCTCGCTCTTTTCAAATTAAAACCCTTTTCAGGAAAGCAGGTAGCGAAAGGCTCTAGCAGGTGAACAGAGCAGTTAGAAGATAGAAGCAGTAGAACCAGTGACACTATTATCTTTTAAATTTAGAAATTCTCAGTTGTGTAATAGGTTGATTCCGCCAACCTAAATTTTGAGACTTATGTAAGGAAATTTTGGGACCCGTTTTTGGGACTGTTGCAGTTAATATGTTTCGCATGCTTTATTTTTGTTTGGGTTGTTACAGTTAAGACAAAAGTACTTTGTACGGAGGACTTCATGATCAGCTTTTCGTTGATTCAGCGATCTATCATTCTATATCAGCGAATGATAGAGTTCAGCGATAGCTAAAGTCTTGTACTTGATACTTCACGTTGAGTGGGCAAATCTGAGTCTTCGTTGATCCGCATCAGTTCATTAGGAGACTTGTCGCTGGTTCTTGAGATTCATCTTCGACTTCAGCGTAGAACCTATGTTGACGTGAAACTTGTCTTCAGGGATCATAAGTAAACAACTAACTTATAAGCGATCACCATAAGTACTGAACAGACTCGGAGCATTATGGTGAACAGTGTTCGTTGAATGTTTAATCTAAAGAGCGAGAGTTCCTATCAGCGGTACTGTAAGATCTTAGTATATAAGAGAGGGTCATTATCAAATCACTGAGGGTTTGGATCAACAATCTCCCCCTATTTGATTATGACATGGCAACAGAGAAAATTGCTATTTATTGAAAACATAAGGATAAAAATTACTCATAAAATATTTGTCCCTTTTACTGTTTTCTGGGATCTTTTCTGTACTGATGAAGTAAAGTACGTTTGCTGAAATTTTTCTTTAAACTTTGTAAAGATTACAGAGGGAAGTGGAAAAATTACAAGTATAGCGAATACAAATTACAAGTACAAAAGAGTAACTGATACAATAGAAGAATAAGGCGATCCTATCAGTTTATAAAGGTTCTTCCTTGATGAGAAGTTCATCAAGGGTCTTTGATGTGGGAATCATCCAGTCAGAGACATTTACTCCTTGATTTATTTTGTTCAGCGCTTCTTCAAAAATCAAGGGTTTAAGATGCCGTGCCTGAATGTCGTTCTTGAAATCACACCAGTAGATGAGATCTTTCATCTATTCGATGGGAGTGATGGGAAGTTCAGAGATACGTTGAAAATGCTTTCGTCCATCCCAGTCATTGAAGAATATCCCGTAGGGTTTGCTTAAGACTTTCCCAGGGATGAAAGTCTCATCAGGAGGAAGAGATGTGTCAAGTGCAGAAAGGTCAGGTTCTGGACCAAGGACTTCAGCTAGAGAAAAACCAATATTTGTTTCGTTTCGTATCTGAGGACTATCTTCTGAAGATTTAGACTTTTTCTTTGCAGAGGCCTTTCTTTTCTGACTTTCGAGAGGAGGAGGAGGAGGAATATCCACACAAGAATAGACTAAGTCGATCTGCTTGTTTATCAACTTTTCAATATGATCCTTGTACTTAGACTGAGACTTCTGGATGGCTAATCTGATCTCCAACCATTCAGAGAGACCGTACTGGGTTATGGCTTCAGCATAAAAAATTTCGTACTGATCATTCTCTCTGAATATCTCGATTTCAGCGATAGAAACTTTAAGGGTTGATCTTCCAGTGATGAGTACCTTGATTATTCTGGAAGGTCGATGTCTGATGTGTACCTTTTCTTTGCACCAGGCTAAAGTAGATTGAGACACAGTTCTCTTTTCTTCAACGATCTTCTTGGCTTCTTCCCATAGCTGACGTTGAACTTCGATTGGAGCTCTTTTCAGCTTGGGGTCTTTTACTGATCGTTCAGTAAGCTGGATGGCGTATTCTCTGTCTTTTTCTTCAGCTTCCCTTCTTTCAGCGATTAGACGTTCATCTCTGAGGTGATCCTTGTATTCCCTTTTTCAAAGTTTGAACTTTGTAGGAATAGAAGGAAGTTGATCACGCTTCAGAATGATTCGCTGATCCTCGAACTCCTTTATCATCTCATCTCTTCTTCTCTGATCTTCTTCACTTAGCTTTTGAGGAGCCAAGGAAGGTCTGTTTTTGTGAAAGAGCATCTATTCTTCGGGTTCATCAGTCTCAGAGATCAAATCCAAGACCGGGATTATTTCTTCAGCTTTGGGAACTGGGATTATTGTTGGTGAAGTCGCAGCTGTAGGAACTTCAACGATATCCTCAAACAGGGGAGAGGACTAGCTGAAACACAGCGATCGTTCGAGTAAGAACTTGGGTAAAATAGAGATAGATAAAGAATGTGGTTGTGTAGAGAGGTTTTGTGGAGAGTAGAGCTGATAATGTGTATAGAAGAGGGATGAGAGTAAGGAAGATTTAGTGTACCTGACAAACTGCCTTTAGAAGCGAGATCATCAGATTGTCATTGTCTTCAGCGACACCTTTTCCTTTGCCCTTGACAGCTTCAGACGCTGAAGTCTTTGATTTGGTTCGCTCCCCTGAAGGTTCGTTTATCACGATCCCTTTAAGAACTTTAGACCTCTGAGCAGGCTTGACGATAAAAGAGTCATCATCATCATCATCATCTTCATCATCATCATTCTTTGGAGAAGAGGATGGTTCATCACCAGATAAGTCGATGGCTTCTTCATCTTCATCTTCAGACTCAGATTCTTCAGCTTCTTCTTCGAGTTGCTCCCCCTCAGATACAGAGGTAAGCTTCTCGGTTCCCTCAGGGTTTTCATCTCCCTAAGGTCCAGCGGCTGCTTCTTCAATTGTCTTCTCACCTTCTTCAGTAAAGGTGAGGTCTTCAGTCTTCTCTCCCCTGATAGATTCATCATGGGAAAGGTCTTCAGCGCTCTTCTCCCCCCCCCCCTTTTTCATGATGAGTGGGGGAGGAATGTGATGACTCAGCAGCTTGTGTTGGTTCCCTGTCTTCTTGGCCAGGGATCCCCACACAAATTTCAATCGCTGATAATCTGTTTTCTAGACCAGAAATACCAGGATTTATCTTCACGAGTTCAGCACGATCCGCCGGAGTAAAAGATGAAGGTGCAGGGGCAGGGCCGGTCGTGTTGGTCAGGATCTGCTACATCATAGAAGCGATGTCATTCTTCATCGTATTGACATCGGTCTTCACATAATGCATGTCAGTCTTTACTGAACTGACTTCAGTCTTTACAGCAGGCATCTTTCCTTCGAGTTTTTCAACCGATGTCTTCAGCGTTGTGACCTCGCTGGACATGGTGTGAACTGAAGTTTTGATGGCGACGTAGTCTGTGTAGATGTCAGCGAGAACTTTGGCAAAGTCGCTGAGCGATTTATCAACCTTCTCCAAGTCAGCTTTGGATTCATTCTTATCGACCACGGTTGTCAGCTTTGTAAGATTCTCTCCAGCGTTTGTTACAGTTGAAGAGTTGTAGGAAAGAGTAGTGGTGAGACCTGTCAGCTTCGTCACTATTGTCTTCATAGAGGCGTTGATGTCTCCCAAATTAGGACATGTAACATATAAGAACTTGTGAATAGAGGACAGCTCAGAAGTTTGGGGTTCAGTTACAGTGTATAGGGGTTGGTGTATACCTGCAGAAGGATTGGTGAATTCATCAAAATCTCAGTGTCCTGAGAAAAGTTCCATGTCGCCAGCTAAAGTTCGTGGACGCATGGTCATCGCTGCAGGTCCTACGTCCATCATTCCTTGAGTGTCAGCTTTAGCTTCTGGAGGAATGACAGGTGCTTCAGTGACAACTGGAGTAGAGTCCAATTGAGTAGAGGGAGAAGCGAAGGTTGAGAATGGAGGTTGGGTGCGGAGTTCAGCGTTGGATTCGCTGAAAAATGCTTCTACAGTTTGTGGAGAGACTGAAGGAGGTTGGGTAGATTCCAAGTTTGTAACCTCAACGTTTAGACACGCTGAGGCTGGGATAGAATGGGTGGCTTGTTCAGCTGTGGCAGAGCGTACCACTGAACGTTCCTTCAGCTCTTTGAGATGAGCTGAGGAGTCTTCAACAAGAGATTGCTGGGGTTGCTCCTTGGTTTTCTTAGTTCTTTTGGAACTAAGTTGGGTGGATGAGTGTTTCCTTTTAAGAGAAGGAATGGAGGTTGCAACATGGGTATCAGCGGTGGGTTTGTTCGCTGAAAAAGCTGCAGAAGTAGAAGAAGTGGGGTTGAGAAGAGTTAAAAGAGTAGAAAGACGTACCTCGTTTTCCACAGGTTTGAAGTCGAGAACCTTAGGGCCAACCTGAGAGAGTTTCAGGTCACCCTGTTTTGGGTAGCTGTCCTTCAGGCCTGTTTGGAATACGGCGTTGATGAATCGAGGATAAGGAACCCATGGAGATCTGTCAGTGGCGGAGTCTACTTTGAGTACCAGATCATCGTAGATTATCGATGCCCAGTCTATATGTAGACCTTTAAGCAAGGCATATCCCATTACTTGCTGAGGTTGAGCGGCTTGATCAGAGGAGCCGGTCTTTGCAGTCATGCAGCTGATTAAGTGAGCGAAGATGAAATTCATCTCGCTGGGCATTTTAGATTTCTTGATGAGGGTCAGCTTCTTCTCGGGCTTCTTGTCCCTCCCAGTTTCCCATACATAGCCCATTGCATCGAAGAATGCAGTGATGGCTTCCCTATCTGAGTGTTTCTTGTGGTCAGGGAGAGGAACAAAAGGTTTTTCTTTGGTGGCCAAGGGAAGGTTTAGGGCTTTGCGGATAATAGCAGGGGTGATCTTCATAGTGCCATAGTCAGTATCACAGAGGATACAGTCGATTGTTTTTTAGGAGTCTTTGGTTGATGGTAGCTGAGAGTGCCTGACAGAGTACCAGAATTGGGATAGCAGTAGCTGATGTGCAAGAGGTGTTATGGTCAGGGCTGTGGAGAGGCAACAATTCTTCAGGAAATTCACAGCATCATCCAGATGTGTGACTTGCTTTCGAGGAGGAAACTCGAGAAGCGCATAGAGGTTATTTGGCTTGGTCCAATCCAGTTTGTCAAGCGAGAACTTGACCTGAGGAGCCTTGATTATATCCAATTCCTCAGTAGCATCAGCAGCAGTGTTCTCAGCGATGGTGTTCTTGGCAGAGGAAATGTCAGAAGATGCCATTTTCTGTATATCAGTTCAACCAAAGATTAACAAATAAGAATAATCTTAATGTGGAAAGATTTTCCAATAAGATGGTTCGAATTTTTTCCATTTCATTCAGACAAAAATGTCTTAATGAAGATTAGGGTTTTTCTTGTTTTAAAAAAAAAACGAAATGCAAACCCAATGAAAATCTTGTTTTCCAGTTTCTTTTGAGAATAAGGATTCTGGAAAAACGAATGTGTGAAGAACAAGTTTAAGATTTTGCGTTTAAACTCGAAGAACAATCATGAAAGGTTGTGTTCATAAAACCATGAAAGAAATGATTTCATTTTAAAAAGTTCTTTTGTTTGATCTTGTGAAAACAAAGAGAAGATCATTAACAAGTTTGAAGAAACGGGTAAAATAAAAGAATTATTAACCTGGTTCGTTGAAGAAGATGAAGTTCTTGAAAATTTGAGAGCACAAATGCAACAGTAAATTTTCTTTTTCTTGCTTGGAGGAGAAGTTCGCGTAAAAGAAAAATATAAACCCAGAATGATTTTATATAGTGAGATTAGAGAAAGAGAAAATCTTGAGCGGGAAAAGATTTTCATCATGACACGGACACTTGTTTGCATCTGATTGGAAGGTAAACGAAACGTGCAAACGTGTGTCAGAAAAAAACGTGTCGGGGCTTATCCGTTGCAATAACGTCACAACTGTCCTTTCATATTCTTGGATGTCTCTGAGGTTTTGAAAACTCTGGGACACTTTTGAAAACATAAAGCACTAAATAGTTATATCAGTGTTGGATTTAGAAATTTCAAAGTATCGCTGATTAAGGAAGAGATATTCAGCGATGCAATTTATTTTGAAATCTTGCATTTACATGTGATTGTCAGAGAGAAAAACATACCTTGATATCAGTGAATCAAGTTTATTCAAAGAGAAGATGATAGAATGGGTTATACAAGTCGATTTTATCCTATCGTTGATCAAATGTGAATCACTGAAGATTTTACTCTTCAAAGTTCAACATTCCAAGCTCGCTGATGAGAAAGTTGAATCTTGTCTCATCAAGATGTTTGGTGAACAGATCAGCTAACTGATAATCAGTTGGGATAAGGTGAAGTTCTATATCACCATTCATCACATGATCTCTGATAAAATGATACCTGATTTCGATGTGTTTTGTCTTTGAGTGTAGCACTAGATTGTTGGCTATAGCGATGGCACCTGTGCTATCGCAATAGATTGGAATATTTGAGAGCTGAAGGTCATAGTTCAGTAGTTGATTTATCATCCACAAGACCTGAGAACAACAGCTTCCAGCGGCTACATACTCAGCTTCAGCTGTGGAGGTGGATACTGAGTTTTGCTTTTTACTTGTCCAACTCACCAGCTTTCCAACCAGGAGCTGACATTCTTTTGTGGTGCTTTTCCTATCCAATTTGCAACCTGCAAAATCACTATCTGAATAGGCGATTAGATCGAATCCTGAGTCTTTGGGATACCAAAGACCTAGATTTGCAGTACCCCTAAGGTATCGAAAAATTCGCTTTACATCGGTCATATGAGATATCTTGGGTTGAGCTTCATATCGTGCACACAAACAGGTTGCGTACATAATATCAGGTCGGCTAGCTGTAAGATACAAAAGAGAGCCGATCATCCCACGGTACAGCGTGACATTAACAGGAATACCCATAGTATCCTTATCAAGTGTCAACGGTGGTGCCATAGGGGTTTTCATAGCTGAACTTTGAGTTAAGTCGAATTTCTTCAGCATATCTTTAACATACTTTCCCTGATTAATGAAAGTTCCTTTTTCATTTTGCTTTATCTGAAGACCAAGGAAATATGTTAGTTCACCCATCATGCTCATTTTATACTCATCTTTCATTCTATCAGCGAAACGAGTACAAAGATCAGGGTTAGTAGAGCCAAATATAATGTCATCAACATATATCTGAACAAGAATGATATGACCTTTTACTTTCCTGAAAAATAGAGTTTTGTCGCTTTTACCTCGCTCAAATTGTTCAATATGGAGATAAGTAGATAGAGTGTCATACCATGCACGTGGAGCTTGCTTCAAGCCATAAAGTGCCTTATCCAGTTTATAAACATAACCTGGACGCTTAGGATCTGAGAATCCTGGAGGTTGTTCCACATAGACTTCTTCATTCAGCTTTCCATTGAGAAACGCTGACTTAACATCCATCTGATATACTTTGAAGTCTTTGTGTACAGCGTATGCTAAGAATAGACGAATAGATTCTAGTCTTGCTACTAGAGTAAATGTTTCGTCATAATCTATGCCTTCCTCTTGTCTGTATCCCTGAGCAACAAGACGAGCCTTGTTGCGGGTTACAGTTCCATGTTCGTCCAACTTGTTTCGATAGACCCATTTAGTGCCTATCACTGTTTTGTCAGTTGGTCTTCGAACAAGTTTCCAAACTTTGTTTCTTTCGAATTCAGTCAGCTCTTCTTGCATGGCGCTGACCCAGTTTAGATCTTTGAGGGCATCATCTACTTTCTTTGGTTCAGTCAGAGAAATAAAGTTAACAAATAAACAAATATTACATGTACTTCATCGAGTCTGAATACCAGCGTTTGGATCACCTAGAATTTGATCGATTGGATGATTTACAGTCCATCGCTGAGCCGAAGCGTGAGACGTTGACTCAACCTGAACTGGAGTAGCTGAAGATGAGGCTTCAGCAACTTCTGGAGTATCAGCTAAGACTTGAATGGGTGTTGTTGTCATTATATTCACTTATTGCTGAGAAGTAGATGGAATGTCTGAGACATTGGGTTCAGAAGCAGGTACAGTGTTTAAAGGAACAGCTAAGACCCATGATGTTTCAGCTTCACTATTCTACATATTTGGAATGATAGTAGGACTATCATCTTCAACTGTATGAGTATGAGTGGGAATTTCCTCTAAATCACCAAGATGAGAAAACATCCATTGATTCAGTTCTTCAGTATCAGCGGACGGTTTAGAGTTCGTTGAACGGGATTCGTCAAACGTGACGTGAATAGTTTCTTCTAAAGTTTGTCTTCTGCGATTGAAGACTCTGAAGGCTTTGGAGACTGAGGAGTATCCAAGAAAGATTCCATCAACAGCCTTAGGATCAAACTTTCCAAGGGCATCTCTGTTGTTCAGTATGAAACACTGACATCCAAAGATGTGAAGAAAGCTGATTGAAGGCTTTCTCCCATGAAAAAGTTCATAGGCTGTTTTATTGAATCTTTTGACTATCAGCGACCTGTTTTGCGTAAAACAAGCAGTGTTGACAGCTTCTGCCCAAAACTGAGTAGGCAGGTGAGAATCGCTGAGCATTGAACGTGCAGCTTCAATAATTGTTCTATTTCTTCTTTCAGCGACTTCATTTTGTTGCGGTGTTCTCACTGATGAAAAGTTGTGAGAAATACCCTTACTCTCAAAGAAGGAATCAAGAGAACTGTTTTTGAATTCAGTCCCATGATCACTCCTTATTGAGCGAACGGTCAAATTGTTCAGGGTTTCCATCTTCCGAACAAAGGTGATGAGTTCTTCAAGGGTGTCACTCTTGGAACGGAGAAATATAACCCATGTATAACGAGAGAATTCATCAACTATGACAAGTGTATATTTCTTTCCAGCGATGGATTGTTTGTTAATAGGGTCAAACAAATCCATATGGAGAAGTTGCAGAGGAGATGACACTGAGGAGACTTGCTTTGACTTAAAGCTTGCTTTGGTCTGCTTCCCTTTCTCACACGCTGAACATAAGGACTCTTTGGCGTATGAGTGCTGAGGTAGACTAGTGACTAACTCTTTTGAAGAAAGAGTGTTCAGTGTCTTCAAATTCAGATGAGAGAGCCTCTTATGCCATAGCCAGTTGACATCATATGAGGCTTTTGAGAAGAAACAGGAGTTCTTAGTGGTTGTTGAGTTCATGTTTATTACATAAACATTTTCCAAACGATAACCGCTGAGAGCTATCTTCTCCTTTTTGTCAATGACAAAGCAGGATTCCTTGGTAAAGATTACCTTGTTATCCTTGTCGCAAAGCTGATTGATGCTTAAAAGATTATGCTTCAGCCCTTCAACATATGCGACTCTTCTGAAAGTTGTTGTACCATTAGAGAGTACACCAAACCCTCGGGTATGTCCTTTTCCATTTCCTCCAAAAGTCACAGAGGGACCCTTCTTTTCCTTGTATTCAGCGAGCAGGCTTTTCTTTCCAGTCATGTGTCTAGAGCATCCGCTATCGAGATACCAGATACCCTTCTTAACCTGCATCACAAAGGAAGATTAGTTTTTCTTGGGTACCCACTTAACCATGTGTACACGTTTGTCAGTGGAAGTAGTTGGAATGGAAGGTTCAGCAATCTTCGCAGCATTTGAAGATTCAGCTTTGTCAGTCTTTTCTTTGGTTAATTTCTTAACCTCAATGGTCTTCTTTGCCTTGGGGGCAATCTTCACCTTAACTATCTTTTCAGCTTTGGTGGCTGTGGGGCACTTACTAGCAATATGATCAGTGAGTCCACAGTGATAACATTTCCTATAACTAAAAGTAGTTCTAGGACCATTTGAATGCTGAGCTTTAGATTTTGAATTAGAAGTACCAACACCAAGTAAGCTGATGGCTTTTGAAATGGGAGGAACATTCAGTTCTTCGGATTTCTTACCAAAGACATCCACTCTGATTCTAGGAGTAGATCGCTGAATAGATCCACGCTGAGTAGATCCAGAGATCTGATTCCTTGATCCAGAGGAATGAATCACTAAAGCTTTAGAAGCATTCAGCTTAGGTACTAAGGTACCCTTCTGAGGATTTTGGTTAAAAGCAATTCCTTTACCTTTATCTTTAAAGACAGAGGTAGGTTTTGGATAAACCATTTTCTCTTTACCTTTTGAAGAGGTAGAAGTTTCCTCAGGGATAGGCGGTCTGGACGAGGAACACTGAGAGGATGAAGTATCAACGACTGAGGATACGAAAGTTCCAAATAAGAGCATGGAACGATCAATGGTTGGTTCTAGATTATCAGCTTTGTAACCAAGACCACGTTTATCACTCAGGGGAATCTGAGACTTAATTATCTCAGTGATCTTTGTTGAAGAATTACACCATCCTTCAACAGTAGCTTTTTCAGCTCTTAAAGCAGAGATAGCTTCTTCTCGCTCGATTTTGACTAGCTGATTTAAATGCACTTGATCTTTAAAATCTTCTTCAATTTTAGAAAGCTTTTCTATTTGAAGGTGACAGTTTTTGAGTTGTTCAGCGAGATCAAGGTTTTGATTTTCAACTACAGTTTTGCCATTCATGGCTTCATATAAACTTCTAGTCAAGAGATCGATTTTACGAAGACTATCAGCTTCATCAATATTTGCAATGTTTGTAAAGAAGGAATGTGATACCTGAATAACAGACGTTGAAGTAGAGAGAATGTCTGAGCTTTCTTCCTCATCTTCAATCTTGGCCATAAGACATAGATTGGCTTCATCATCTTCAGAGTCAGATGATGATTCTTCTTCATCGGAGGCAGCCCAATCATAAGCCATCAGGCCTTTGCCTTTCTTCTTAAAGCTTTTCAGCTTCGCATACTTTTCTTTCAGCTTAGCATATTTGTCATCTTTATTCCTGGGAATAAAGGATTTCTTAGGAAATGCTGAGTTTCTCGAAACTTTCTTAGACCTGCACTCGTTAGCGAAATGTCCTAACTTTTCGCCGTTAAAACAAGTAACGGTAGCCTTATCAACAGGAGCTGATGATCTTGGCTTATCAGTAATAGAAAGGGGTTTGTTCTTTCTGAACATTTTCTTTTTGGCGAATCTCCTGAACTTTTTAGTGAGGAGAGCCAAAGATTCATCATCATCTGAAGAGTCATATTCTGATGACGTTTCAGAGTTACTTTCTAACTCAGTGATAGTGACCACGGGTCGCTGAGTAGAAGGTTCCTCTGAGAATAAAGCAACAGGGGTGCTTTTGGAATCTTTTACAAGATTCTTCTTAAGATGACTCGATTGCTCATGATTCAGCATCGTGCCATATAAGGTAGCAAGGGTCATTGATCTTAGATCCTTTGACAGCTTGAGACACATAGAATAACTGTCCCAGCTTTCAGGTAAACATTCTAGAAACTTTGTCAGCACTTCAAAGTTAGAATATTCCTTAGCAACAGTTTTCAGATCTATTATTAAGCAATTAAAACGTTGGTGAACTTCAGAGAGAGTTTCATTCTTACCACAGATGAAACTTTCGTACTGTCTTACCAGGTTGATCTTTCGAGAGTCCTGGACTTCAGACGTACCTTCATACTGAACACATATTGTGTCCCACATAGCTTTTGAGGTTTTCAGGTTCATGACGGAATGGTAAACTTCGTTAGGAAGAGCCATGGATAGTATGGATCTGGCTTTTGTGTCGATAGCCACTTTCTTCTTATCTTCGTCAGTCCACATATGAACTTCCTTGGGTATCAGTCTTTCTGGAATAGCAGGTCTATTCTCAGCGGCTGGTACTGCAGCATCAATTCTTATAGGAATATATGGGTCGTTTTCAAGATAGTAAGGCATAGTAGGGTCTACACCTTCTAAGAAGAAAATCATCCTATTTTTCCATAGATTAAAATTATCTCTGCAGAATCTAGGGGGTTTTGCAAGAGAACCATTGTCGATATAGTTTGTGTTTGTGTTGGCAGCCATTTTCAGAAATAGCAAGGAAGATAAATCTTAGTATAGATCAGATTTTGTTTATGAGATTAAACAAATCTGCTCTGATAACACTTGTTGGTCCCGAAGGGCTATACAAGTTTGTAGAAGGGGGGGGGGGGGGGGTTGAATACAAACACTAAGATTTTACTTTTCTAAATTGTTTATTGATAAATCATTAACAATTTACAGCTTGTTGCGGAAACAAGATTAAGGATAAACCTAAATCTAAACAAGTTGGAACACTAAGTTTCTTGCACTAAGAAAGAGAAGGAAATTACTAATAATAACCTATCTAAAGATAAGAAGGATGAACTTGTCCAGAGTTAGCATGTTACTTCAAAATGAAGTGAGTTCTTCTTCTTATATACTGCATGCATTTAATTCAGCGTATAACCTATGTTGACGTGAAACTTGACTTCAGGGATCATAAGTAAACAACTAACTTATCAGCGATCACCATAAGTACTGAACAGACTCAGAGCATTATGGTGAACAGTGTTCGGTGAATGTTTAATCTAAAGAGCGAGAGTTCCTATCAGCGGTACTGTAAGATCTTAGTACTTATCAGCGATAGTGAAACTCTGATACATATTGTTTACTTACAATTTTCACTAAGTATATAAGTGAGGGTCATTATCAAATCACTAAGGGTTTGGATCAACAAGAAGTTGTTTGCACTTGTCATTTTGAGAGAGAAAAATATCCAGAAATGGGGTATGAACAGCAAACCTTTTAGAGTGAGAAGTGGATGCTTCGTATGAAGTTTCTAAGCTTAACAACTTTTCAACTTAGCACAAAAATGGTGTTTTAACCAGAATAACAGATTCTATAAGTTTACCAAAGTTCGAATGAATCGAAAATGGCAGAAAAACAGAAACTCTTTATGAAGAATAGGTTAAAAATCCAAGTTTCTACCAAAGATCATTGTTTAGAGTGGATCCCTTGATATTAAAAATCAAGGTATGCTCTGATACCAATTGTTGGTTCCTTTTTGTTTAAACAATGATGATTCTTTCAGTTTAGTTCAGATAAGTTTATATTGCGGAAGCGTATTTAGTGAACTGAAAGAAATGCTAAGATAGAAGAACACACAATATCAAATAAGTAATGAAGATGACAGATAAATATCTCAAAGGTTACTGTATTTGATATTATCAAGAACACCTAGAACATAACAAGAAATCTGCTGTTGTGTGTGTTTGTGCGTAGCTTAGTATCTGATTTTTGTTCTTGTTAATAGAAGAACTCAACATGATTCTTCTATTTATACTACTACAAAGGGGACATACTTTAGACAATAAGGACTGATCTACAGTAGACAGGATTGTGTGAACAGTAGCAGGTACGATGTTCATTTAATGCGCATGTTCCATCTTCGGCAGAGCCCTATCAGAGTTTGACACGTGGAGTTTATGTTAGGGCACGCTTTGTTCAAGTGGATGAACGGATCCTGGAACAGTAGAAAGATATTTGTTGATTTCTTCTAAGTCTTTAGTATACCGCAGAGGCTCTGTCAAAGGTGACTGAGGTTCTGCGGCTCGGTCCTCTGTGAGCAGTCTTCTGTTGATTCTTGTCTTCGGTCTTCTTGGTGACTCGGTAGAGCCTCTGTTGGAGGCTTCTATACTTAGCCTATTTTTCACTACTTTTACAAACAGAAAGATTTGGAGCTAACATGGACCCTATATCCCATTCATCATCGATGTTGTTGTTCCTGCCACTTCCACCACTCCCTTCATTCTTGAGAGACAACTTGTCAAAGAAGTTTCTCAATGGACTGAAGAAGACAAGAAAAAGGTGGCCATCGATACAAAGGCCAGATCAATCATTTCTATGGCCCTACCTGATGAGGTCTGTCATTCCATAATGAACCTCAAAAGCTCCAAAGCCATGTGGGACACAATCTGTGTTCAATATGAAGGTACTGCTAACGTACAAGAGTCCAAAAGAATAAATCTAGTAAGACAGTACGTGTAAAGCCCGTGTCTCGGTATGTATAAATTTTCACCTTTTAAATCTTCCTTGTTGGTTAAATAATAAATTTGTTATCGTTTTCCTTTCGGGCTTATAATTTTAATTGTCGAGAGTTAACACCGTTGACCCTATGCGTTTTTCTTTTTTTTTAGTAAGGGGTTTAGGGGACGTTGGTGGGTAGTTGAGGGACCGTTTTTGTCAAGGGCCAAAGCAAGGCATGGGTTTCGGCCCATGCAAACCCCCCCCCCCCCCCCCTCCCCAAACCGAACCTCTTGTGGTTGTTGTGGGTCTCGTTGCGTGATAAGCAAGGATGGAAGGGAGAAAGGAAAAACAAAAAGAAACCCTAAGTCTTTTTCCCCCCTCCCATTGTTAACGTCGGCCGCAAAAGAGAAAGAGAAAAGAGACGTGAGTAAGAGAGAGAGAGTCGCCGGAGTAGGAGAGAGAGAGTCGCCAAAGTAGGAGCGAGAGAGTTCGCCGGAAAGAAGGGAGAGTCGTCGTCGTTTCTGCCGGAAAGGGTGGAGGAGAAGTCACGTTGAGGTAATCCCGTGTTTCCGTTCTTTTCGTTGTGATATTCGTTGTAGGAAGCCGTAAACCGCCACCACCACCGCCGCAGCCACGGCTGCCGGCGGTGGGGCCGCCGCTGTACGCCGCCAGGGTGGCGGCAGAGGGGTGGGTGCAGGGGTGTGCAGGATGCGGGTGTGTGCGGATGCGTTTTGCGAGTGTGTCGGGAGTGGGTGACGTTGGGAGGTCTCGCCGGAAGGGTTACCGTAACCATCGTCGCCGCCGCCAACCACCACCGCTGCCGGAGTCGGATGTGGGTGGTACTCGGTGGTTGTCCAGACTAGTATGACCTTTCTCTGGTAAGCTTGTAGGCTGTTCGGGTCTGTTTGGGTTAAGCTATGGCTTAATGGGTTTATAAACAACATTTGTCATTTCATGTGAAATGCACAGTTTCTGCCACTGTTTTGTGGAAGCCATAACTTCTTCTAACAACATCGTATTGGGGTGAAATCAGTGCCAAAATCTCCCATTCTGAGTCTAGTAAGTTTCATATGTTTTACAGAAAAACCAGTTCGGACCATAGCTAGTGTCAAATTGCTGTTTTGTACTGAAAGGTCCTGTTTTTCACTGTG
This sequence comes from Saussurea involucrata, assembly GCA_033807775.1. Classification (NCBI taxonomy): domain Eukaryota; kingdom Viridiplantae; phylum Streptophyta; class Magnoliopsida; order Asterales; family Asteraceae; genus Saussurea; species Saussurea involucrata. Next base: position 46,511,566 of record CM066317.1, on the reverse strand, counting down.
CTGCAAGTCGGTTTTGTAAAATCCATAGTAAATTGTAGAAAAATCGTTAGAGCGCGTGCGATATGTCCCTGGAACCCTAAGACATGGGAATTTGTGATTATGGAAAAATATTTCTGGATTTATCAGCTTATAAGGGGTTAAACAGGTCCCGAACAGACCTGTGTGTTGAGAGTAAAAAAACTGGAAAATGTATTTTATAAGTTAGTAGTCGTGGCTTTGGGTTGGGGCGTCACTTTGACATTTGTTAACACTTATTTAGGTGGAAAAAGGTGAGCTGGTGTTGGCCGGTTCGTGTTGCTGTTGAGGACATAAGCTTTGCTTTGGAGGTGAGTTCTCTCACTAAATAGGATGGGAATTATATTTGTGTTACTATAGCTCGAGTGTGATAGTTAGGATTGTTTGCTGATATTATTGTGTTATGGGGTATATATAATTGTGTATATATATTGAACTGTGATTGAAGTACTTCTTGATGGTTGTTCCAAGAAGTATATGTGTTTGTATAATAAGTTGCGATTATATCTTCTTGACGGTCGTTCCAAGGAGTATAAGGCTTATTGTTAATGGTGATATATTTTCTTGATGGTTGTTCCAAGAAGTATATGTGTTTGTATAATGAGTTGCGATTATATCTTCTTGATGGTCGTTCCAAGAAGTATAAGGCTTATTATTAATCGTGATATATTTTCTTGATGGATGTTCCAAGAAAAATATGTGCTGGTATATTTGGTGAATTTGGTATATATAAATTTGGGTGCAAGACGTGATTGCATGGTATGAGTTGGTTGTGATAACTAGCTGTTTAAGGGTGATGCTGATATAATTGCGATCCTATATATGGTTTGAATTCACTAAGCCTTGTGCTTACCCTTTCCTATTTACTGTGGTTTCAGGTACTAGTGGCTCCAAGGCGTGACGGGTACACACTGGCGCACGTGAAGAGTTTTTACAATCATGAGATTCGAGTTATTATTAAACGTTTTAATTTCCGCTGTTTATTATTACTTGGAATATTTACTATTGAATTTGCAAATGAAACGGTGTTGGATTTTTAGTAAGGTTTTATTTATTAAAATGCCTACTTTTACAAGTTAAAAATTATTGTAATTTTTGGGACGTTACCACTTGGTATCAGAGCACAGCTTGAGTGAATCAAACGCATCTCGGTGTGTTTGATCTCAAGTTGCGGCTATGAAATTCTTCTCTTAAAATTTTTGGAAAAATAAAAGAAAGGAAAACCCGTTTGGGAAACGGTGATCGAGGGCGCAGTGTGTACAGTCAGCCGGAGCCAAAGGGAAAGGTACAGTACTTAGTGTATTTATCGCTTTCTAGATCATAGGGTATGCATGCTAGATCGCCTATGTGGTTTACATTGTACTGTATGATTATTGCTTGCTAGTGGGAATTAATGCTAGCTATAATAGGTTGTTAAGCGAAGGCCCTATAGGTTGTATGCAGTAAGAATCGCATAGCCTTAGAATATTTGATTTAGTTCTATTGCGCAGCTCTTGTTTGAGTCTAACCGTTCTAGGATAGAATCTTGTATTCGAATGTCTATATGATTCACGCTGCATGCGACTGGGTATTCGCGAGGCAACTCGTTATGGCTAATAGGGATTCCGTTGTAGCAAGGGTAGTGGGATGAGATAAAATTCCTAGTGAGCTGGGAAGAGTGTTTATGTTAGTCCCAGATGGCTAACCAAGTATTGTAGAAGGGGGGGTTGAATACAATACTCAAAATTTTCACAATTTTAATTCTTTATATTGAAAAACTTTCAACAAGAATTACACATAGAAAACTTAAGACTGTTGCGGAAAAGAACAGATAAACTATTCTAACAATCTTACACAAAGTATACTAACAAAATAACTAAGAAAACTTGGAACAAAGCTATAAAGTTTTAAGGCTTAAAGGAAGATTTCTTGCACTGAGAGAATTCTTAAAGCCTTTTATTTGCAAGGGGATGTCTTCTCCTTTTATAGTGCCAAGGAGTGCCCAAGCATTAAATGCTTGGGACACTTGTCATCTTCACATATGCTGATAATGTTGACTTCAGGAGAACTGTGAAGTCCTTGTCACTTTTCACTAGGTGCAGACAGAGTAGCTTGAGCAGATAAAAGGGACCTTAACTGAAAGTGGATAAAGAGACAAACTGTCACTTTTCTCTGCTGGAGGATATTGTCCCATAATAAATGATCTTCTGGCTTGAGCTTTTAGCACCGAAGTGGTTTCCACCGAGATTGAGAAATCTTCGGTGGAAAGAAGACTAGTCCACCGAAATTGCAAGCATGTTTCGGTGGTGAGAGGACCACCGAAATTACAAGTATATTTCGGTGGTGAGAGGAGCACCGAAAGAGTCATCGATGGTGGATGGGGCCACCGAATTTGTCCATGCACTTCGGTGGAAGAAGGCCACCGAAATTGTCCTATAAATTCGGTGGAGAGAAGGCCACCGAAATGTCAAGGAATTTCGGTGGTGATGACTTGTTTGAATGTTGCCGAGAGTCTTCTATTTTCCACAAGTAGAGAGTCTTCAAGCTTGGTTTCGGTTGATCTTCGACTTCACCGAACATTTGATATCTTGTACAAGTCATTCAAAGAACCATGCATCCAAAATTTCTCTAAGTATAAAATGTTTTTCAAAGTATAAAAGGAGATCATGAGGTCATCTTCAAATCTTGATGACCCAACAATCTCCCCCTATTTGATGATGACATCCATACTTAGAAAAACATGAGTAAGACAGTGAATAATGCATGTTGACCCTTCTTTACTCTTTTGGGTTCTTTTTCACACAGTCCATTTTTTTTTTTGTGTGTGTATGTATATATGATATTTACATATAAGATAAAATAAAAAGGTATAGCTGTACAAATGAATGAAAAAATGGAAAGAAGTATAAACAATATGAACAAAGCAGATGTTACTTGTATCATTGGAGAGGAGAGTTGAAACTTATGTCTGACTTGAGGATTCTTCATTTTGATCAGCAGCCTGTTGATTTGTTGGAGAACTTTATCTTTCAGGCACTTTTGCTTTTCTTCAGATGTTTCAAATCTTCAAGCCATTCACTTGCTCCAAAAGATTTCAGCCAAATGAGTCTGTGGTTTCTGGAAAGAGACAAACCCATTATGGTGACAAACTTTGAGGAGGGTTGAGTTTGAGTGAATCAGCCTCAGGATGCATCTGCCCATCTGTTGCATCTTGGCATCTTTTCCTGTTTAGCATCATCAACTTGTCTTTTATTTGCTCCCCCTCAGTTAGATCAGTCGGTCTTTGTGTTACTCCCCCTCAGTTAGATCCGCCCGGACTGATGTGCTCCCCCTTGACCGGTCCGTCGATTTCCTCATTTTTTTTTCAAGTTGGTCGCTGGAAATGAGTACTGAGGGTTGATGTTGCTCCCCCTCAGATGAATTCTCCCCCTCAGCGGCCGACGCAGGAAAAACACCAAGAGTAAATGAAAAAATCGGCCGAAAATTGGCAATTTTCGGTAGGAAAATCTGGAGAGTTTTTTTTTTTTTTTTTTTTTTTGCTTTTCCACCGAAAATGAAGGAGATCCCACCGAAAATTGGCAATTTTCGGTAGGATTTTCGGTGGAAAATCAGTAGGATTTTTTTTTTTTGAAAAAAAAAAAAATCATTCCCACCGAAAATTTGCAAGAGTTAGACAAAAATTCGGTGTAATTTCTTGAAGAGGTTGACGGAAGACTTCTAAGACATCTTCAGCAGAGTGTGGAGAAAGTCTTCTAAGGCATTATGGAGAAAATCTTCAAAGTGAAGAAAAGATTGGAATTTCATCTTCCAATTTTGATGACCCAAAAAGATTGAGTTTGAGGATTTGGAGTGACATCTGCAGAAGAGTTTGTGGTGGGTGGATTTTATGAAAGGAGAGATGGGTTGCAAACCAAGAGTGAAAAAGATGGAAAAAGGGATGGGATGAGGAGATGACACATAGGAAGTTGGGTTAGGTGAGAGGAAGAGTATATGAGAAGCTAGATAAAATTGGTGGGGAGAGAATCGGTAGAGGAAATGGTAGAGGTCTACAACTTTGGTGAGATGAGATCATGGTGATGACATCATTAAAAGAAAAAGGTGTCTACCATGCATGGGATGACATCATTTGGAGGGGTTCTTTCCTATGTTTCTAGATAGGAGAGGAGATTTGTGAGAGAAGAATAGTGTCCACCGATGAGAATTCGGTGGAAACTTAGGACACATAGTTATTGAAGATTACACATGCCAAGTTCATTTATGAGGAAATTAAACCTGGTTTCATCTAGAGGTTTGGTGAACAAGTCGGCAAGCTGAAGATCTGTAGGAATGAAGTGTAGCTCAATGTCACCTTTGGAGATGTGGTCCCTGATGAAATGATATCTGATAATGATATCTGATATCTATGTGCTTTGATCTGGAATGAAGAACTGGATTGTTTGCAATAGCTATTGTACTGGAATTATCACACAGAATTGGGATTTTAGAAAAGAATTGATTGTAGTCCCTGAGTTGGTTTCTCATCCATAGGATCTGAGCACAACAGCCGCCAGCAGCTACATATTCAGCCTCAGCAGTAGAGGTTGACACAGAGTTTTGTTTCTTGCTGGACCAACTTACCAATTTGCCACCAAGAAGTTGGCAGCTTCCTCTGGAATATCCATGCTTAAGAAGAGAGTTGGCAAGAGTGTCATACCAAGCACGTGGAGCTTGCTTGAGACCATAGAGAGCTTTGTCAAGTCTGTACACATAGTCTGGATGATCCGGGTCTTCAAAGCCAGGAGGTTGTTTCACATAGGCTTCCTCTGCAAGTTCCCCATTGAGGAAGGCACTTTTGACATTCATTTGAAAGACTCTGAAATTTCTGTAGGTAGCATGAGTCAAAAAGATTCTTATTGAGGAGGAGAGATCGGTGGGATTTGAGGTGGTGGATCGGTGGAGATTCAGTGGTGGATCGGTGGAGATTCGGTGTAGAATCGGTGTGGGTCGGTGTAGACTCGGTGGTGGATCGGTGTGAGGATGTCACCGAGGATTTGAAGTATCGGTGGTGGATCAAGCGTGAAGATTCCACCGAGGAGTTTGAAGGATTGTACCGAATTTAGAAGGGTTTCACCGAATTAGAGGGGTACCACCGAGCTTAGAGATCGGTGGAGATTCGGTGGTGGATCTGTGAATGGTTCCACCGAATTTGAGGGGTACCACCGATCGAGGAGGCAAAACATATGATGGGAAGTAAAGTATGGTGGGATATGGTTTTGGTTTGTGTCGGCAGCAAGATAGAGAAATTGTGGAAGAAAATATAGAAAAGAGGAGGTGGTGATTGCATGGTTTGGGATTTCGGTGGAGATGGGTGTCATCACAAAAAGATGGATTGTTATTGTCTTGAAGTGATTGAAGGAGGAGAGAGAAAAGGTGGTGAAAAAGAATATTTGGTGGAAGATGATGAATTTTTGGTTCGGTGGTTAAGGAAAATTTCGGTGGTGAGGTTTAGAAAAGAAATGGAATTTTAAGAGATTGGAGATGGTCATGTCATGAGAATGACATCATCAAGCTTATGATGTCATGAGAGTAAAGAATTCTAAGGTTTTGTCAACTTTCTCACTTGATCACATAGATCCATCTGCCCAGCTCAAAATCTGCAATCACAAAGAATTTGATTTCCAGGTACCCATTTTGAAGGTGGGTCCTTTTGGGTTAGAAGAAAAGGGTTGGGGTCACTTTAGATCAGTTCTTTCTTTCTGGCAGTTTTTGGCAAAATTGAAAGTAGCACCACAGATATAGAATTTTCTATGAGGAAAGATCCTTTTAGAAACTTGACATTTTTCCTTACTTTTGCTCAAGGAATTTGATGAGGTAACAAAGAATTGGGGTGCAGCTCCTAAAATTCCTTTATCAATATTTGGGAGGACAAAAATATTTTCTTTTGAAATAGACAATTTGAGACACACAGAAGGAAAATCGGTAGGAGATGTCACACAGGTATTTTTAAAAAAATTAAGGAATTTATTTTTCAGAAGGAATCAACACCCAAAAGCTTTCATTTTTCAGAGTTAGAAAATATTTTGCATGAGTTAGAAGAGAAGGATGCATCATCTAAAGACAATAGATACAGAATTAAATGCTTCAATCTTTTCAGCATCAGAGAGAGATAGAAATGGGTGAACCTGTGGAGAGGAGGAGAATCACTTAGCTGATACAAGAGCAGTTGAGGAGTCATTCGCTTTCAGATGTGGGTTCATCTGCCAAATCATAAGATTTAGCAGGCAGACCCTTTCCTCTCCTAACAAGTCTTTCATTTCTTTCCTTTTCTCTCTTGTATTTCTCCTTGTATCTTTCGGCCCTGTCAGAATCTGCAGAAGAGAAAGATTGGTTGAACTTTTGGGAATCATATTTGGATCTTCCCGATTTTGAGGAAAATCGGCCTGAGGAAGCAGTTCTGGGTCTTTCAAAATGTTTACTTTTACACTCAGAAGCAAAATGACCCTTTTTACCATAGTTAAAACATTCCTCATTAGATTTGTCCAAACAAGAGTGTTTGGAGACAGAAGAGGATGATTTTCTACCAAACTTAGATTTTCCAGAAGAGAGATGAGATTTGGATTTAGAGTGCCCATCCAACATGACCATTTCATCAGATAATTTATCAACAGAAGTTTCCTCACATTCTTCCTTAGCATCACTAAGATATGCCTCTGAATGATCATTGGGATCTTCTTGACTATCATGGTCAGAGTCAGATGGGTAGGTGATTTTTGGTAAACACTTAGTCTTTTTGGAAGAGTCACTTAGGAGAGCAAGAGAAGAGTTCTTTGAAAACCTATGCAGTTTCGTCTGCTCATAGTTGAAAAGAGTTCCATAAAGAACAGTTAAGGGCATGAACTCAAGGTCCTTGGTAGTTTTGATGCAAGTACATATATTTTCCCAAAAATCTGGAAGACAATCCATGAACTTGCACAAGACTTCCTCATTATCATAGACTCTGCCCAACAACTTAAGATCATTTAAAAGAGAGTTGAAGCGATTATAGAAGCTAGGAAGAGATTCTCCTTTTTCAAAAGCAAAGAGTTCATAATTTCTAATAAGAGCAATCTTTCTGCTCTTTTTAACTTCATTTGTACCTTCGTACAAAACACACAGAGTGGACCACATCTCTTTGGCAGTAGAGAGATTTACCAGAGAGTGGTACACTTCATCAGGAAGAGAGAGAGCAATGATAGTTCTAACTTTAGAATCAAGAGACACAAGCCGTTTTTCCTCATCAGTGTATTTCTTAGGATTTTTAAGAATGTAACGACCAGTAGCAGCAGATTTTTCTTCATCAGACGAATCATCAGAATTATCTTTTTCCATGGTTTCTTTACCAGGCCTCTGCGTTTCATAGCGAGCCCAAACTCTGGGGATAAAGGGTCCCTCTTGGAGAATGGTTGGATATCTAGTATCCACTCCTTCCATGAACAACATCATGCGGCTTTTCCACAAAGAGAAGTTGTTAGCATTGAACTTAGGAGGTTTTGAAATTGAGCCATTTTCAGAAAAGTTATTTTGAAAAGAGTTTTCAATAGAAGAGGAAGAGGAGGCAGCCATCGCAGATCAAGTTTATGGAATTAAACTTTCTGCTCTGATACCACTTGTTAGTCCCAGATGGCTAACCAAGTATTGTAGAAGGGGGGGGGGGGGGGGGGTTGAATACAATACTCAAAATTTTCACAATTTTAATTCTTTATATTGAAAAACTTTCAACAAGAATTACACATAGAAAACTTAAGACTGTTGCGGAAAAGAACAGATAAACTATTCTAACAATCTTACACAAAGTATACTAACAAAATAACTAAGAACACTTAGAACAAAGCTATAAAGTTTTAAGGCTTAAAGGAAGATTTCTTGCACTGAGAGAATTCTTAAAGCCTTTTATTTGCAAGGGGATGTCTTCTCCTTTTATAGTGCCAAGGAGTGCCCAAGCATTAAATGCTTGGGACACTTGTCATCTTCACATATGCTGATAATGTTGACTTCAGGAGAACTGTGAAGTCCTTGTCACTTTTCACTAGGTGCAGACAGAGTAGCTTGAGCAGATAAAAGGGACCTTAACTGAAAGTGGATAAAGAGACAAACTGTCACTTTTCTCTGCTGGAGGATATTGTCCCATAATAAATGATCTTCTGGCTTGAGCTTTTAGCACCGAAGTGGTTTCCACCGAGATTGAGAAATCTTCGGTGGAAAGAAGACTAGTCCACCGAAATTGCAAGCATGTTTCGGTGGTGAGAGGACCACCGAAATTACAAGTATATTTCGGTGGTGAGAGGAGCACCGAAAGAGTCATCGGTGGTGGATGGGGCCACCAAATTTGTCCATGCACTTCGGTGGAAGAAGGCCACCGAAATTGTCCTATAAATTCGGTGGAGAGAAGGCCACCGAAATGTCAAGGAATTTCAGTGGTGATGACTTGTTTGAATGTTGCCGAGAGTCTTCTATTTTCCACAAGTAGAGAGTCTTCAAGCTTGGTTTCGGTTGATCTTCGACTTCACCGAACATTTGATATCTTGTACAAGTCATTCAAAGAACCATGCATCCAAAATTTCTCTAAGTATAAAATGTTTTTCAAAGTATAAAAGGAGATCATGAGGTCATCTTCAAATCTTGATGACCCAACAGTTTACATATGAGTATGTATGCTAGATTGCTTTCTAGAACATAGGAGTATGTGTGCTAGATTGCTTGGTGCTTATTACACTGTACTCCATGTTTGTTGCTTGCTAATAGGAGTTTATGCTAGCCTTGATAGGTTGTTAAGTGAATGCACTATAGGTTGTATGCGGTAGGAACCGAATAGCCCTAGAATGTCGGATTTAGTTCTATTGCGCAGCTCTTGTTTGAGTCCAACCGTTGTAGGATAGAATCTTATATTCGAATGTCTATCTGGTTTTACGTTGTGTGCGACTGTGCATTCGCAAGGCGACTCGTCATGACTAGTGGGGATTTCGTCATAGCAAGGGTAGTGGAGTTGGGTGGAATTCCTAGGGAGCTAGGAAGAGTGTATACCTATGCCGGTGCGGGCATATGTGTATAGTTTTCGGCAAGGAACTACTTGGGCACTTTGGGACGGGACTCGAAACGAGTGAGGATAGGTGTGGAAGGTAGTAGTAGAGCTCCTACTATCTGAAGCACAGGATCCGTGCTCGAGTCGGGGAAAGTCACGAGGAATCCAAGAAGTTGAGCGTGAGCGTTGTTAGTGTGAGTTATTATGTGCTAATAACTCGTTGTAATATCTACCCAGAATAGCCATCACAAGGAGGAACGACTATAGTAAACCTACTAGTACAGGTGTGTACTTGATTTGCTTTGATGGGATGATCGTTGGGGTAGTGACGAAGGTTATAAATTAGTAGTCGTTGGAATAAAAAGGACGATTCTAGTATTAATCACTTGGAGTGATGATAAGGATGATGTTTGTTTCGGGTCAAGGTAGATGATTGTGCTAGAATCATAGGCTTATAGAGCCGACTTTGATTTGAGAAAAATCGTAGGGATTATTTGACGTAATTTCCAACTTGCCTAAGAGGTGTAAATGTCCGGATGACGTTTATGGATCGGAGAGTTTTGGAGGGGTATGAGTCGAGACGTCGGATGCTGATTGAGTCATGCACAAAGTTTATTTTGAAAATAAATTGCATTAACTAATTCTTGTGTTTCCAATCCTTTTGTGGATTGTGTTTTAGAATTTTGAGAAATGTTTAGCACACACACAAGATTTCGAATTATGGTTTTGAAAGTGCATGAAACCGTTTTATCACGGGAGTTGCAAACTTTGTTAGAAATTGTCTCATTTCGTTATTTTCCAACGGTTCTTTCGGGTAAGATGATATCCGTGTTTTGTGGTGTTTAAAATGTTGGGCAAGTGACTACGGCTTGTGACTTTAACATTGGAACTCCTCCACATATGTTAGAGTTGAGACGAAAAGTTACATTCCACGATGTCTGTATAAAACTATTTGAGTGATTTGGTTAAAATAAGTTTTGTTTTACGGCGTGTTGAGTCGTGTGGGTTTAATTTCACGAGGTGCATATCTTATTTGTTTATGTGACCATTTGGGGAAATCTTAGAAATCAATTTAAAGAACCCCACCTTTTGAGATTTTATGAGGTTTTAGTCGATATTTTCAAATGATGAAAACGGATTGGTTTTTATCTTTAAGTTTGAAACTTACACGAGACAGTTGTATTTTAACAAAAATATATTTGTAAACCGTTTCATCGTTTTGTATGACTAGTCGACGCGCGTAAGATTTGTTGGTGAACCCTGTGCCACGACATTTTATGTTTAAAAAGAGAAATTTTGGGCTCAAGTGTCGTGGAACTGATTTTGAAATTATGTACACACTTTTGTCGCACCCGGTGTAAGGTCGAGCGGTTACTTTGAGTACATGTCATGAGTCAATCCATACTAGAACCGTGACGGTCCATTTTTTTAAAGAAATTATTCATTACGCTTTGTGTTTTGTAAGTAAACTGAACAGAAATGGAATGATTTTCAACATGATTTTTCTGTGTGAGATGAGCGTGTCCATTTTTGCGTAACTACCGACCTGGTAATAGTAGTTTTATTGCATACGGTCTTTTTTTGAAATGAAAAATCTTGACGTTGAAAATATTTTGTAAATGATTTTGTAAACCATTTGGGAAATGCACTTTTAAGTGTTATGTGTCATTTTGAGAATTTTAAGGGTGTGAGTCCTTTTGGAAAACTCTTTTGTTTAACCCGTGTTGAGTTTGGGACTAATGTTGATTTTAGAGTATTGCTTGCTTAAACTTTATTTAAACGCGTTTTGACCGACTTATGGGTCTAGCAAACGTGGAGCATTTTGCTCGGTTTTGACTTTGAGATAGTCAGGGGTCAATTGCACGGTTCTAATGGCTCGATGGGGAGTCTTGTTGTTGGGTTGTTTTTGTTGCACAGTTTTGCATTTATTGCACCTTGAGTATTTACATGTTTGGGTGAGTGAGTCATTCCGGGATAGGCATGTTGTTGCTAGGCTGTTTTGCATTGGATCCTTGGGCACGTTAGTCAGTCGTTGGTAAAGTTCGGTTGGGTATCTCGGGGTGGGACCCCGATATTCATGTTTTATGACTTCGACTTTCCAGTAGGCACTAGGAGGATATAGTCTTGAGCACTTACCTGAGAGGTAGTTCCGATGTGCCGGGCCTGAGACGTACCTGGGAGGTAGACGTTAAGGTGTATCTTGATACGGTGTAACTAGGCTTCGTAGAGCGAGTGTGGAGGAATAGTACACGGTGGAAGGTTGGGTATTCCACGCGTGTTGGTAATGTAGGCCGAATAGTATCGGTTAAGGGAATGATGCCCTATGTAATTAAGAGAATAAATGCGCAGTAACCTTTTTGAAGTAAGTAGTATATTTAGGTGTCGACTTTTGGGCTTAAGGCCAAACACCTTTAGTGTAATCGGAGATTTGTAGCCGATTTTAAAATAATTATGATGATGGTAGTAGTAACCCTGAGATGCTTAATTGTGATGAATGGTTATGGTGGAATGACCTTCGTGGGTGATTATAAGTTTACTGGATTGATGATCCGTGTGAACTAAATTTTGGGAGTCTATAGAACTCGTGGAAGTAATCGGCAGTAATGGTAGGAATGATCGGATTCGAGTATCCTGTAGGATATATTGGTGAGCACCTTTAGAATGGTTAGAGCTTGAAAGTTGAATCGGGATGTATGGAACATCTAAGGTTGGGAGGCAACCGAAGTCGTGTGACTAGGAATGAACCCAGTTGTTGGAGTGTTCTTCCGATCATATTTTCAGTGTCCTTGAAGGAGTTTTGTTAGTAAGAAAAGTATTCGAGAATTTCTAGACGGGGTGAGAAATTTAGATTCTAGTTGAGGAAAGTCCAGTGGCAACACAGAAAGGGCTCCGAGTGGACTTGGGAACCCGAGGTTGAGATGCGGTGAAACTATCCAGAGCTGTTTGCGGACGTAGACTTCGAGGACGAAGTCTAATCCAAGTGGGGGAGAGTTGTAAAGCCTGTGTCTCGGTATGTATAAATTTTCACCTTTTAAATCTTCCTTGTTGGTTAAATAATAAATTTGTTATCGTTTTCCTTTCGGGCTTATAATTTTAATTGTCGAGACTTAACACCGTTGACCCTATGCGTTTTTCGTTTTTTTTAGTAAGGGGTTTAGGGGACGTTGGTGGATAGTTGAGGGACCGTTTTTGTCAAGGGCCAAAGCAAGGCATGGGTTTCGGCCCATGCAAACCCCCCCCCCCCCCTCCCCAAACCGAACCCCTTGTGGTTGTTGTGGGTCTTGTTGCGTGATAAGCAAGGATGGAAGGGAGAAAGGAAAAACAAAAAGAAACCCTAAGTCTTTTTCCCCCCTCCCATTGTTAACGTCGGCCGCAAAAGAGAAAGAGAAAAGAGCCGTGAGTAAGAGAGAGAGAGTCGCCGGAGTAGGAGAGAGAGGGTCGCCGGAGAGAGAGCGAGAGAGTTCGCCGGAAAGAAGGGAGAGTCGTCGTCGTTTCTGCCGGAAAGGGTGGAGGAGAAGTCACGTTGAGGTAATCCCGTGTTTCCGTTCTCTTCGTTGTGATATTCGTTGTCGGAAGCCGTAAACCGCCACCACCACCGCCGCAGCCACGGCTGCCGGCGGTGGGGCCGCCGCTGCACGCCGCCGTGGTGGGTGCAGGGGTGTGCAGGGTGCGGGTGTGTGCGGATGCGTTTTGCGAGTGTGTTGGGAGTGGGTGACGTTTGGAGGTCTCGCCGGAAGGGTTACCGTAACCATCGTCGCCGCCGCCAACCACCACCGCTGCCGGAGTCGGATGTGGGTGGTACTCGGTGGTTGTCCAGCCTAGTATGACCTTTCTCCGGTAAGCTTGTAGGCTGTTCAGGTCTGTTTGGGTTAAGCTATGGCTTAATGGGTTTATAAACAACATTTGTCATTTCATGTGAAATGCACAGTTTCTGCCACTGTTTTGTGGAAGACATAACTTCTTCTAGGAACATCGTATTGGGGTGAAATCAGTGCCAAAATCTCCCATTCTGCGTCTAGTAAGTTTCATATGTTTTACGGAAAAACCAGTTCGGAACATAGCCCGTGTCAATTTGCTGTTTTGTACTGAAATGTCCTGTTTTTTACTGTGCTGCAAGTCGGTTTTGTAAAATATATAGTAAATTGTAGAAAAATCGTTAGAGCGCGTGCGATATGTCCCTGGAACCCTAAGACTTGGGAATTTGTGATTATGGAAAAATATTTCTGGATTTATCAGTTTATAAGGGGTTAAACAGGTCCCGAACAGACCTATGTGTTGAGAGTAAAAAAACTGGAAAATGTACTTTATAAGTTAGTAGTCGTGGCTTTGGGTTGGGGCGTCACTTTGACATTTGTTAACACTTATTTAGGTGGAAAAAGGTGAGCTGGTGTTGGCCAGTTCATGTTGCTGTTGAGGACATAAGCTTTGCTTTGGAGGTGAGTTCTCTTACTAAATAGGATGGGAATTATATTTGTGTAACTATAGCTCGAGTGTGATAGTTAGGATTGTTTGCTGATATTATTGTGTTATGGGGTATATATAATTGTGTATATATATTGAACTGTGATTGAAGTTCTTCTTGATGGTTGTTCCAAAAAGTATATGTGTTTGTATAATAAGTTGCGATTATATCTTCTTGACGGTCGTTCCAAGGAGTATAAGGCTTATTGTTAATGGTGATATATTTTCTTGATGGTTGTTCCAAGAAGTATATGTGTTTGTATAATGAGTTGCGATTATATCTTCTTGATGGTCGTTCCAAGAAGTATAAGGCTTATTATTAATCGTGATATATTTTCTTGATGGATGTTCCAAGAAAAATATGTGCTGGTATATTTGGTGAATTTGGTATATATAAATTTGGGTGCAAGACGTGATTGCATGGTATGAGTTGGTTGTGATAACTAGCTGTTTAAGGGTGATGCTGATATAATTGCGATCCTATATATGGTTTGAATTCACTAAGCCTTGTGCTTACCCTTTCCTATTTACTGTGGTTTCAGGTACTAGTGGCTCCAAGGCGTGACGGGTACACACTGGCACACGTGAAGAGTTTTTACAATCATGAGATTCGAGTTATTATTAAACGTTTTAATTTCCGCTGTTTATTATTACTTGGAATATTTACTACTGAATTTGCAAATGAAACGGTGTTGGATTTTTAGTAAGGTTTTATTTATTAAAATGCCTACTTTTACAAGTTAAAAATTATTGTAATTTTTGGGACGTTACAACTTGGTATCAGAGCACAACTTGAGTGAATCAAACGCATCTCGGTGTGTTTGATCTCAAGTTGCGGCTATGAAATTCTTCTCTTAAAATTTTTGGAAAAATAAAAGAAAGGAAAACCCGTTTGGGAAACGGTGATCGAGGGCGCAGTGTGTACAGTCAGCCGGAGCCAAAGGGAAAGGTACAGTACTTAGTGTATTTATCGTTTTCTAGATCATAGGGTATGCATGCTAGATCGCCTATGTGGTTTACATTGTACTGTATGATTATTGCTTGCTAGTGGGAATTAATGCTAGCTATAATAGGTTGTTAAGCGAAGGCCCTATAGGTTGTATGCAGTAAGAATCGCATAGCCTTAGAATATTTGATTTAGTTCTATTGCGCAGCTCTTGTTTGAGTCCAACCGTTCTAGGATAGAATCTTGTATTCGAATGTCTATATGATTCACGCTGCATGCGACTGGGTATTCGCGAGGCAACTCGTTATGGCTAATAGGGATTCCGTTGTAGCAAGGGTAGTGGGATGAGATGAAATTCCTAGTGAGCTGGGAAGAGTGTTTACATATGAGTATGTATGCTAGATTGCTTTCTAGAACATAGGAGTATGTGTGCTAGATTGCTTGGTGCTTATTACACTGTACTCCATGTTTGTTGCTTGCTAATAGGAGTTTATGCTAGCCTTGATAGGTTGTTAAGTGAATGCACTATAGGTTGTATGCGGTAGGAACCGAATAGCCCTAGAATGTCGGATTTAGTTCTATTGCGCAGCTCTTGTTTGAGTCCAACCGTTGTAGGATAGAATCTTATATTCGAATGTCTATCTGGTTTTACGTTGTGTGCGACTGTGCATTCGCAAGGCGACTCGTCATGACTAGTGGGGATTTCGTCATAGCAAGGGTAGTGGAGTTGGGTGGAATTCCTAGGGAGCTAGGAAGAGTGTGTACCTATGCCGGTGCGGGCATATGTGTATAGTTTTCGGCAAGGAACTACTTGGGCACTTTGGGACGGGACTCGAAACGAGTGAGGATAGGTGTGGAAGGTAGTAGTAGAGCTCCTACTATCTGAAGCACAGGATCCGTGCTCGAGTCGGGGAAAGTCACGAGGAATCCAAGAAGTTGAGCGTGAGCGTTGTTAGTGTGAGTTATTATGTGCTAATAACTCGTTGTAATATCTACCCAGAATAGCCATCACAAGGAGGAACGACTATAGTAAACCTACTAGTACAGGTGTGTACTTGATTTGCTTTGATGGGATGATCGTTGGGGTAGTGACGAAGGTTATAAATTAGTAGTCGTTGGAATAAAAAGGACGATTCTAGTATTAATCACTTGGAGTGATGATAAGGATGATGTTTGTTTCGGGTCAAGGTAGATGATTGTGCTAGAATCATAGGCTTATAGAGCCGACTTTGATTTGAGGAAAAATCGTAGGGATTATTTGACGTAATTTCCAACTTGCCTAAGAGGTGTAAATGTCCGGATGACGTTTATGGATCGGAGAGTTTTGGAGGGGTATGAGTCGAGACGTCGGATGCTGATTGAGTCATGCACAAAGTTTATTTTGAATATAAATTGCATTAACTAATTCTTGTGTTTCCAATCCTTTTGTGGATTGTGTTTTAGAATTTTGAAAAATGTTTAGCACACACACAAGATTTCGAATTATGGTTTTGAAAGTGCATGAAACCGTTTTATCACGGGAGTTGCAAACTTTGTTAGAAATTGTCTCATTTCGTTATTTTCCAACGGTTCTTTCGGGTAAGATGATATCCGTGTTTTGTGGTGTTTAAAATGTTGGGCAAGTGACTACGGCTTGTGACTTTAACTTTGGAACTCCTCCACATATGTTAGAGTTGAGACGAAAAGTTACATTCCACGATGTCTGTATAAAACTATTTGAGTGATTTGGTTAAAATAAGTTTTGTTTTACGGCGTGTTGAGTCGTGTGGGTTTAATTTCATGAGGTGCATATCTTATTTGTTTATGTGACCATTTGGGGAAATCTTAGAAATCAATTTAAAGAACCCCACCTTTTGAGATTTTATGAGGTTTTAGTCGATATTTTCAAATGATGAAATCGGATTGGTTTTTATCTTTAAGTTTGAAACTTACACGAGACAGTTGTATTTTAACAAAAATATATTTGTAAACCGTTTCATCGTTTTGTATGACTAGTCGACGCGCGTAAGATTTGTTGGTGAACCCTGTGCCACGACATTTTATGTTTAAAAAGAGAAATTTTGGGCTCAAGTGTCGTGGAACTGATTTTGAAATTATGTACACACTTTTGTCGCACCCGGTGTAAGGTCGAGCGGTTACTTTGAGTACATGTCATGAGTCAATCCATACTAGAACCGTGACGGTCCATTTTTTTAAAGAAATTATTCATTACATGTTTTGTAAGTAAACTGAACAGAAATGGAATGATTTTCAACATGATTTTTCTGTGTGAGATGAGCGTGTCCATTTTTGCGTAACCACCGACCTGGTAATAGTAGTTTTATTGCATACGGTCTTTTTTGAAATGAAAAATCTTGACGTTGAAAATATTTTGTAAATGATTTTGTAAACCATTTGGGAAATGCACTTTTAAGTGTTATGTGTCATTTTGAGAATTTTAAGGGTGTGAGTCCTTTTGGAAAACTCTTTTGTTTAACCCGTGTTGAGTTTGGGACTAATGTTGATTTTAGAGTATTGCTTGCTTAAACTTTATTTAAACGCGTTTTGACCGACTTATGGGTCTAGCAAGCGTGGAGCATTTTGCTCGTTTTTGACTTTGAGATAGTCAGGGGTCAATTGCACGGTTCTAATGGCTCGATGGGGAGTCTTGTTGTTGGGTTGTTTTTGTTGCACAGTTTTGCATTTATTGCACCTTGAGTATTTACATGTTTGGGTGAGTGAGTCATTCCGGGATAGGCATGTTGTTGCTAGGCTGTTTTGCATTGGATCCTTGGGCACGTTAGTCAGTCGTTGGTAAAGTTCGGTTGGGTATCTCGGGGTGGGACCCCGATATTCATGTTTTATGACTTCGACTTTCCAGTAGGCACTAGGAGGATATAGTCTTGAGCACTTACCTGAGAGGTAGTTCCGATTTTAAAATAATTATGATGATGGTAGTAGTAACCATGAGATGCTTAATTGTGATGAATGGTTATGGTGGAATGACCTTCGTGGGTGATTATAAGTTTACTGGATTGATGATCCGTGTGAACTAAATTTTTGGAGTCTATAGAACTCGTGGAAGTAATCGGCAGTAATGGTAGGAATGATCGGATTCGAGTATCCTGTAGGATATATTGGTGAGCACCTTTAGAATGGTTAGAGCTTGAAAGTTGAATCGGGATGTATGGAACATCTAAGGTTGGGAGGCAACCGAAGTCGTGTGACTAGGAATGAACCCAGTTGTTGGAGTGTTCTTCCGATCATATTTTCAGTGTCCTTGAAGGAGTTTTGTTAGTAAGAAAAGTATTCGAGAATTTCTAGACGGGGTGAGAAATTTAGATTCTAGTTGAGGAAAGTCCAGTGGCAACACAGAAAGGGCTCCGAGTGGACTTGGGAACCCGAGGTTGAGATGTGGTGAAACTATCCAGAGCTGTTTGCGGACGTAGACTTCGAGGACGAAGTCTAATCCAAGTGGGGGAGAGTTGTAAAGCCCGTGTCTCGGTATGTATAAATTTTCACCTTTTAAATCTTCCTTGTTGGTTAAATAATAAATTTGTTATCGTTTTCCTTTCGGGCTTATAATTTTAATTGTCGAGACTTAACACCGTTGACCCTATGCGTTTTTCTTTTTTTTAGTAAGGGGTTTAGGGGACGTTGGTGGATAGTTGAGGGACCGTTTTTGTCAAGGACCAAAGCAAGGCATGGGTTTCGGCCCATGCAAACCCCCCCCCCCCCTCCCCAAACCGAACCCCTTGTGGTTGTTGTGGGTCTCGTTGCGTGATAAGCAAGGATGGAAGGGAGAAAGGAAAAACAAAAAGAAACCCTAAGTCTTTTCCCCCCTCCCATTGTTAACGTCGGCCGCAAAAGAGAAAGAGAAAAGAGCCGTGAGTAAGAGAGAGAGAGTCGCCGGAGTAGGAGAGAGAGGGTCGCCGGAGAGAGAGCGAGAGAGTTCGCCGGAAAGAAGGGAGAGTCGTCGTCGTTTCTGCCGGAAAGGGTGGAGGAGAAGTCACGTTGAGGTAATCCCGTGTTTCCGTTCTTTTCGTTGTGATATTCGTTGTCGGAAGCCGTAAACCGCCACCACCACCGCCGCAGCCACGGCTGCCGGCGGTGGGGCCGCCGCTGCACGCCGCCGTGGTGGGTGCAGGGGTGTGCAGGGTGCGGGTGTGTGCGGATGCGTTTTGCGAGTGTGTCGGGAGTGGGTGACGTTGGGAGGTCTCGCCGGAAGGGTTACCGTAACCATCGTCGCCGCCGCCAACCACCACCGCTGCCGGAGTCGGATGTGGGTGGTACTCGGTGGTTGTCCAGCCTAGTATGACCTTTCTCCGGTAAGCTTGTAGGCTGTTCAGGTCTGTTTGGGTTAAGCTATGGCTTAATGGGTTTATAAACAACATTTGTCATTTCATGTGAAATGCACAGTTTCTGCCACTGTTTTGTGGAAGACATAACTTCTTCTAGGAACATCGTATTGGGGTGAAATCAGTGCCAAAATCTCCCATTCTGCGTCTAGTAAGTTTCATATGTTTTACGGAAAAACCAGTTCGGACCATAGCCCATGTCAATTTGCTGTTTTGTACTGAAATGTCCTGTTTTTTACTGTGCTGCAAGTCGGTTTTGTAAAATATATAGTAAATTGTAGAAAAATCGTTAGAGCGCGTGCGATATGTCCCTGGAACCCTAAGACTTGGGAATTTGTGATTATGGAAAAATATTTCTGGATTTATCAGTTTATAAGGGGTTAAACAGGTCCCGAACAGACCTGTGTGTTGAGAGTAAAAAAACTGGAAAATGTACTTTATAAGTTAGTAGTCGTGGCTTTGGGTTGGGGCGTCACTTTGACATTTGTTAACACTTATTTAGGTGGAAAAAGGTGAGCTGGTGTTGGCCAGTTCATGTTGCTGTTGAGGACATAATCTTTGCTTTGGAGGTGAGTTCTCTCACTAAATAGGATGGGAATTATATATGTGTAACTATAGCTCGAGTGTGATAGTTAGGATTGTTTGCTGATATTATTGTGTTATGGGGTATATATAATTGTGTATATATATTGAACTGTGATTGAAGTACTTCTTGATGGTTGTTCCAAAAAGTATATGTGTTTGTATAATAAGTTGCGATTATATCTTCTTGGCGGTCGTTCCAAGGAGTATAAGGCTTATTGTTAATGGTGATATATTTTCTTGATGGTTGTTCCAAGAAGTATATGTGTTTGTATAATGAGTTGCGATTATATCTTCTTGATGGTCGTTCCAAGAAGTATAAGGCTTATTATTAATCGTGATATATTTTCTTGATGGATGTTCCAAGAAAAATATGTGCTGGTATATTTGGTGAATTTGGTATATATAAATTTGGGTGCAAGACGTGATTGCATGGTATGAGTTGGTTGTGATAACTAGTTGTTTAAGGGTGATGCTGATATAATTGCGATCCTATATATGGTTTGAATTCACTAAGCCTTGTGCTTACCCTTTCCTAATTACTGTGGTTTCAGGTACTAGTGGCTCCAAGGCGTGACGGGTACACACTGGCGCGCGTGAAGAGTTTTTACAATCATGAGATTCGAGTTATTATTAAACGTTTTAATTTCCGCTGTTTATTATTACTGGGAATATTTACTATTGAATTTGCAAACGAAACGGTGTTGGATTTTTAGTAAGGTTTTATTTATTAAAATGCCTACTTTTACAAGTTAAAAATTATTGTAATTTTTGGGACGTTACAGTACGAAAGTTTTATTTGTGGTAAGAATGAAACTTTATCTGAAGTTCACCAACGTTTTAACTGCTTACGCATTGATTTGAAAATTGTTGGTAAGATCTATTCTAACTACGAGACTCTGAAAAAGTTCTTGGAATGTCTTCCTGAAAATTGGGACAATTATACCATGTGTCTTAAACTTTCAAAGGATCTTAAATACACGACCTTAAGTACTCTTTTTGGCACTATGCTCAGTCATGAGCAGTCGTGTCAACTTAAGAAGAATCTTGTCAAAGATTCCAAAAGCACACATGTTGCTTTACTCTCTTCAGAGTTAATGCCCACTCAGCGATCTTCTGTCACTGTCACTGAGTTGGAATCTAACTCTAATGATTCATCAGAAACTAATCCTTCAGAGCTTGATGAATCTCTAGCACTCCTGACTAACTCTTTCAAGAGAATCGCTAGAAAGAGTAACTTCAGAAGAAATAAACCTCTCACTATCACTGGCAAACCCAAATCTCTCCTATTGATAAGGCTACTGCCACTTGGTATAACTATGAAAAGATGTGTCACTTTGCTAGTGAGTGAAGGTCAAAGAAAGTATTCAAACCTTCTTCATCCTTCAAGAAATCCTCTACTTCTAAGACTAGAGATGACAAATACCTTAAACTCAAAGAAAAGTATGAAAAGCTGAAAAGCTACAAGAGAAAAGGTAATGGTTTGGTCGTTGAAGAACACGATTGGGCTGAATCTGATGAAGAATTAGATTCTGATGAAGAAGATGAGGCCAATCTCTGTCTTATGGCCGAAATCCAAGAAGTAAAGGAAGAACCAGCTGAAATTCCCTCTACTTCTATGTCTCAGGTATCTACTTCTCCTTCTCCAACTATTATTGACGCTGATAGACGTCATGCTATCGATGTACTGACTATTGATTTATATAACGCCCTGAATGGAAAGACCAAAGATGAACAACAAAATCTAGATTTATCTGAACAGCTTTAAAATTGTCATTTAAAAATACAAGAGCTTTCTAAAATCGAAGAAAATCTGAAAGATCAGGTCTATGTAAATCAAGTCATCAGCACTGAATGCGAGCAAGCTATCGCTGAACTAAAAGCTGAGAAAACTAATGTTGAAGGATGGTGTAAATCCTCAGCAAAGATCACTGAGATAATCGGTGCTCAGATTCCTATCAATGACAGAAGCGGTCTTGGTTATAATGCTACGCTGAAGAACCAACCAAAGATCGTTCCATGCTTAAGTTTGGAATGTCCATTTCTTCTATCCCAGACACCTCATCATCTCAGTGCTCTTCTTCTAATAATTCTATCCCTGAAGAAAAATCCACTTTAAGCCCCAAACTTAAAGATAAAGGAAAAAATGTTTTAGAAAAACCTCAGAAGGGTACCAAAGTGCCAAAGCTGAAGAAGTCTATACCTTCAGCCAATCAACCTTCTACTTCCAAGGACAAGATCCCTAAACTTGTTCAGCGATCAACTCCAAGGATAAGAGTTAATGTTATAGCTAAGAAATCTGACGAACCTAAGGTTCCTCCAAAATCTGATGCTAAAGGTATTCTTGGTACAGCCCTACTCATTTAAAATATCAAATGATTATGCCTATGGTCCTAAAGCTACTTTCAGCTATAGGAAATGTTATCACTGCGGACTTACTGATCATATTGCTAGTAAGTGCCCCACAGCCACCAAAGCTGAGAAATCAACTAAGGTGAAGATGACTGCCTCCAAGGCAAAGAAGATCACCCAGGTGAAAAACAAGCCAAGGTGAAAAATGTCACTGAAGTTCAGAAATTAACCAAAGTGAAGGTTACCACTGACATTGAATCATCAGATGTTGTGAAGACCGCTGATCCTTCTACTTCCTCTACCACTGACAATTGTGGACCCATAGTTAAGTGGGTACCAATTCAAAATTAATCTTCCTTATGTTTGCAGGTCTCGAAGGGTATCTGGTATCTTGATAGTGGATGCTCTCGACACATGACTGGAAAAAGAAACCTGCTCACTGAATACAAGGAAGAAAAAGGTCCCTCAATGACCTTTGGTGGAAATGGAAAAGGATACACCCGAGGGTTTGGTGTACTTTCTAATGGTACAACCACCTTCAGAAGAGTCGCTTACGTAGAAGGACTGAAGCACAATCTTCTTAGCATCAGTCAGCTATGTGATAAAGACTACAAAGTTTACTTTACTAAGGAAGCATGCTTTATCACTGATAAGAAAGAAAAGATTGCTCTCAGCGGCTATCGTTTGGAAAATGTTTATGTCATAAACATGGACTCAACAACCACTGAGAACATTTGTTTTCTCTCTAAAGCTTCATCAGATGTCAACTAGCTATGGCATAAGAGGCTCTCTCGTCTAAACTTCAAAACGCTGGACACTCTCTCCTCCAAAGAACTAGTCACTGGTTTACCTCAACACTCATACGCTAAGGAATCTCTTTGTTCAGCGTGTGAAAAAGGAAAACAAACGAAAGCTAGTTTCAAGTCAAAACAAGTGTCTTCAGTGACAAATCCTCTTTAGCTCCTCCATATGGATTTATTTGGCCCTGTCAACATACAATCCGTCACTATAAAGAAATACAATCTGGTCATAGTAGATGAATTCTCTCGCTATACCTGGGTTATGTTCCTCCGTGCAAAGAGTGACACCTCTAAAAACTCATCTCATTTGTCAGGAAAATAGAAGTCCTGAACAATATGACGGTTCGCTCAATAAGGAGTGATCATGGAACTAAATTCAAAAATAGTTCTTTTGATAACTTTTTTGAGAGAAAGGGCATTTCTCACAACTTCTCAGCCATGAGAACACCTCAGCAGAATGGAGTCGCTGAAAGAAGAAACAGAACGATCATCGAAGCTGCCAGATCTATGCTCAGCGATTCTCATCTTCCAACTCAATTTTCGGCAAAAGCTGTCAACACTGCCTGTTTCACGCAGAATAGGTCGCTGATCGTCAAAAGATTCAACAAAATGGCCTATGAACTTTTCCATGGGAGAAAGCCATCTATCCGTTTTCTTCACATCTTTGGTTGTCAATGTTTCATTTTAAACAACAGAGATTCTCTTGGAAAGTTCGACCCCAAAGCTGACGATGGAATATTTCTAGGATATTCTTTTATATCCAAAGCCTTCAGAGTCTTCAATAAGAGAAAACAAATTGTAGAAGAAACCATTCATGTCACCTTTGATGAATCCTGTTCAGCGAACTCTAGACCTACTGCTGATAACGAAGAACTAAATCAGTGGATATTTTCTCATTATAGGGAATCAGAAGATAATCTTAACCTTGACCCTCAGGTCAATAACCCTAGCGTTGATGATGATCCTATCGTCATTTCTAGCATGCAGACAAGTAAAGTTGAATCCTCCTCTTGGGAATCAGCTGTCCCTATTAACACTTTGCCTCCTTCTGAACCCTCAACCTCTGAAATCCCATCCACTTCTCAACAATCAGTGAATGAAATCTCATCTGAACCTCAGCAAATTCTACCTGGTATAACTGAAACTGCTGCTGCTGAAGCTTCCTTTTCAGCACCTCCAGAAGTTCTATCTGAGTCGGTGATTCAAGCTCCTCCTCAACGATGGACCTTAAATCACCCAATTGATCAAATTCTTGGTGATCCAAACGCAGGTATTCAGACTCGACGAAATTCAGGTAACATTTGTTTATTGATTAAGTTTATTTCACTGATTGAGCCAAGGAAAACTGATGATGCCCTCAGAGTTCCAAACTGGGTCAGTGTTATGCAAGAAGAGCTGACTGAATTTGACAGAAACAAAGTTTGGAATCTTGTTCCCAGACCATCTAACAAAACAGTGATATACACTAAATTGGTTTATAGAAACAAGTTAGATGAATTTGGTATTGTTACCTGCAACAAAGCTAGACTAGTTGCTTAGGGATACAGACAATAGGATGGCATAGAGTATGATGAAACCTTTGCCCTAGTGGCAAGACTCGAAGCAATTCGACTTTTTCTAGCCTGTGCAGTTCACAAAGACTTCAAAGTTCATCAAATGGATGTCAAGTCAGTGTTTCTCAATGGAAAGCTGAATGAAGAAGTCTACGTTGAACAACCACCATGATTCGTTGATCCTAAGCATCCAGAGTATGTCTATAAACTAGATAAGGCCCTCTATGGCTTAAAGAAAGCACCTCGTGCTTGGTATGACACTTTATTCTCCTTTCTTATCACTGAAAATTTTGAACGTGGTAAAATCGATAATACTCTATTTTTCAGAAAGGTTAAAGGTCATATTATTCTTGCTCAAATATATGACGATTATATTATATTTGGTTCTACTAACCCATCTTTGTGTAATCGTTTTGCTGAACGAATGAAAAACGAATATAAAATGAGTATGATGTGTGAGCTGACATACTTCCTTGGACTTTAAATCAAGCAAAGCGATAAGGGTACTTTTATCCACCAAGGTAAGTACGTTGAAGATATGCTGAAGAAATTCGATCTTACTCAAAGTTCAGCTATGAAAACCCCTATGGAACCTCCGTTGACACTTAATAAGAATCCCTCTGGAAAACTGTTAATGGCACTGCCTATAGAGGGATGATCGGCTCTCTTCTCTATCTTACAGCGAGTCGTCCTGATATTATGTACTCTACATGTCATTGTGCACGATATCAACTTGAACCCAAAGAATCACATATGATCGTTGTAAAGCGAATTTCAGATATCTAAAGGGTACACCCAACCTAGGTCTTTGGTATCCCAAAGACTCAGGGTTCGATCTAACTGCCTATTCAGATAGTGATTTTGCATGTTGCAAACTGGATAGAAATACCACCACAGGTGGCTGTCAGCTCCTGGGTGGAAAGCCGGTAAGTTGGACAAGCAAAAAGAAAAATTCAGTGTCCACTTCTACCGCTAAAGCTGAGTATGTAGTTGATGGAAGTTGTTGTGCTCAGGTCTTATGGATGAGAAATCAGCTATTAGACTATGGCCTTCAGCTATCTAAAATTCCCATCTATTGCGACAGCACTAGTGCCATCGCTATAGCAAACAATCCAGTGCTACACTCAAAGACAAAACACATCGAAATCAGATATCATTTTATGTTAGGGTCAATTTATGTTGATTTAAAGTTCAGGGTTTAAACTGTAATTCTTTATTTTGAGCCTTATTAGTGAACGGGCCGTGGGCTTGTTAACCACGGGCCCGCCATATAAATAGATTGCTTAGCCTTAGAAAATAGGCTAGTTGTCTCATTTGCTTTCTCTCATTCGTATTGTAATTCTCTCTACATTGAAAGCATAATACAGGGATGACCAGTTGAAATCATTGTTCTTATTGTTTATATTACTGATTTCACAATTGTTGCACGGATCTAGATTTAACAATTGGTATCAGAGCAGATGGACAGATTCGATTCAAAGCACTCATATTGACTTCTGGTAAGATTTGACTTTTTCACGTCTGCCATATTCTTGATTTTTCTAATCCTTGATTCTGATAAAATTGTTCGATTCTGTTTATTGAGTTGTGTTAGCATTATACTCATTAGTGTTTCTGCAAATTTTCACATTCTAATTCGATCGTTTGAGTGGTTAATTTAGCAAATTAAGTTCAAGGTTTTTGGTTGTGCTCTTCAATAAAAATCGAATTTTTACCATCAAAATGTGTTCTTTTTGCTTAGAAATCGATTGGGTTAGTGTTAGTTTTGTGTCTGGTAATGTTTTTAATCTTTCAGGAACCTTCTTGTGCAACCCTAATCGAAAAATCGATCGAATTGAAAAGGCAGCCGCAGAATCCGGACAACACAACCGTGGTTTCCGGACAAGTATACACTGTCCGGACGTTTGTGTTAATTTGATCCGGGTTCTTCCTTCTTTCCGGGTAAGTCATCGGTCCGGGTAAGTATCCTAAACTTAATCTATTCGGGTAAATATTGTTTCCAGAAACTCAAAGTTCCCGGTCATAATTTTTATCGGACATCCTTGCATCCGGCTAGTACTTCATCCGGAAACTCTTATCATCCGGAAAGCCTTTTTTATCCGGAATCTATTGCCACCCGATAAGCCCAGTTTTCCGGATTCCTTATCCGGAAACCACCCGGACACATAATCCGGGAGCTGTTTTAAACCCTCACTTAGCGGGACCCCTGTGCTAAGTCGTAGGAGGGGGACATTTAAGTATCCTTGATACTGTTCCACTTTGAATCGAACAATCGTCTGACGATCACTCCAGTGCAACTGAAGATGTCTCCTGCTGAAGAAGACAAGACAAAGTTGTGTCAGGTATGTAAACCTATCTATTTAGAACTTTCTGACCGAATGACACCTCTTGCTGAACGGATAGATTCCTACAAGGCCACCAGTAATGAACAACTACTTGAGATTAGATCACTATCTGAAAAGTTAAATGTTCAAATGCAAATAACTGAGAAATACAAGTCTGAAAATGCCATTTTAAAAGAAAAATGCAAAAATCTTTCAATAGCACCTAAAGACTTAAGGGCCAAGTTATCTGATCTTCGGTCTCAGTTTGATCAGTGCAGGAATGAGAACGAAGAAATTGTTTATCAATGTTCTTCTCTTCAAATTCAGCACAAGGAGTTTGTTGCCAAAATTCTTGATCTTGAAACCAAACTCCACAAAAGGGGTCAAACTGATCAAACCATTTTTTTGAATAAACCCAAAGAGTTCACGTATTTTAACAAAACCTGGGGAATCGGATATGATAACCCACATTATTTGAAAAAGGGAAGATGGCATACACCCACTTTGTATGATTCTGCTTGTTTTGGGTTAGATAAAAAGTATCCGGAATATGCCATTCAATGGACTGGTCCTCTTGAACCTGAAAAGGAAGAGGAAACCGAGGAATATAAGCGTGCACACAAACGAGGAATACAGCTTCCGTTTTGTTATGAACCGTTGAATAATTCCTATAAAAAGAACAAAAAGTATCTCTCAAATGAGTACTTCGACCCTTACAAGGTTGCTAAGCCCAAGGATTCCTCCAAAAGGATGAGGACCAAGCACCAGCAACCAATACTGAGACGGACGAGTTTAAACTCTATGTTCCCCCTCTCATCTTGGAAGCAAAGATTGTCGAGTTGGAGGAGTCGTTTGAGAAAGAAAGGTCTATTTTTCAAAACGAAAAGAAAGCACTAATCTCTGAGATTGAGAAACTCAATTCTGAGAAACTTAAGAATCTACAACCGGTCAAAACCGAAGTTGTGTCTGATGAAGGACAGAATATCCTTCGAGGTGAAATTAATATGCTCACATCGAAATTGGCTGCTTTGGCAACAGAAAAGATGGAGGAGTATGCAAGAAATGGTCAGCTCCAAAAGCAAATTGACCAACTCAAATCTGAAAAACAGATTTCACCTGAATCTTCCTCGAATTCATCAGAAACTTCTTCGTGTAAAGCTTTTATTGGTAAAATTTCCACTTCACAAGATGGTAAAGATTCTCAAGACGAGAGTGTTTTAAGGAACTTAAACTCTGATTTTTTCTTAACTTCCGCACCAAGTTCCCCAAAGCACACAAGCACAAAGTGTTCCTCGCCTTCCTCGACCGGTCCAAGTCCAGTAATTCCGGATGTCAATTTTTCAGCATTCATGAACTCTGAAGGCAATTCAGAAGGAGAGTTTGAGTCGTTCCTTTTCGACAAACCTCTTCCGAGCCACACTGATTTTCTGTCCCCCGTAGTCAATCGTCCGGTCAATTTTCTAAAGGGTAGCAGTTCTTAAACAAAGGCCCCATCTGTGATCAAGATTTCTCAATCAAAACCAACTTCTAAACCTGTTTCTAAAAAGCAATCACAACCGAGGCAGGAGACCGGACCATTGCCTACCAAAAATACTATTCCTTCAAAAGTCACTGATCATTCTGTCCCTGTTGTTTCGGATAAAACCGGTCGCGCTAAACCAGAAAAAACCAAAGTGGCCAGCCAAGGAATCTGTCAACGATGCTGCATCAAAGTCATTCAATACTGACTTTTACCCTAGAATGAACAAAAACGACTGTGCCTGGAATCATAGGAATGATTTTGTTAAAAGAGATGTCAATTCTTCAATGAAAATTTACTCCACTCAACAATTGATTCAATTATCGCACGATTGTTTGTGTTGTTCTAGTTGTGGTTGGAATGACTTTGATGATATTAATAATAATGATTGGTTTGGGTCATATCACATGTATAATCATACACCCAAACGGAGACCCCGTAAGAACAAAAAGAAGTCTAAATCCAAATGGGGTTCCCAATCAGAGGTTAAACCAAAGCAGGAGAGGAAACCTAATTCAAAACGGGTTCCTTCTACTGAGGTAAAACCCACACCCAAGAGGCATCCTGCTTCAAAGCAAGTTCCTTCGAAAGGTGTCAAATCTAACCCTCCGGGACCCAGGCAAATCTGGGTACCCAAGGTCCACTAAACTTGTTTTGCAGGACGGTCATGTGTGACTCTTAGACACTGGATGCTCCACACACATGACCGGAAGGAGGGAGCTGCTCACAATCTACAAGGAAACACATTAAGAAGACGTGAGATTTGTCTATACCTGTAATTTCACGACTGCTCATGTGTTTAAGGGGAGCATGATCAGCCATCAGGTAAGTATACTCTACTATTGAGTGGGAGCGTCACACACAATTTTTTAAATGCTGAAAAGTTTTTTTGTGTGTGTGGATACTCCGGTGTGCATTTCACACTACGCGCACATTCTGAGGGGGAGCATCTAACTGGATGTTCATCAGTTGAGGGGGAGCGACACAATGTTTTTCTTTAAACGTTCAAAAGTTTTTTCTGTGTGTCGGACTCTCCATTGCACAAGTTTGCAATATTCGAGGGGGAGCAAGGTAATCCCCACGCTCAATTTGAGGGGGAGCGAGAGAAGGTTCTTTTCTTAAATCCACATAGTTCTATTTCTGCAAAATCAACAAGGACATGAAAAGTTTTTTTTAAAATCCAGAGTTTCCGGACAGGTATCCGGAAACCCAATCTGTCCGGATGAGTTTCCGGACCGGGTCCCTATCCGGAAAAACTCAATTCATCCGGAATCCTTTGTTGTCCGGATAGTTGGGTTTGTCCGGTAAGCTTTGCACTTCCAGTGTGTTGTCCGGACACCCCTGTTCCGTCTATCCAGTACCTGTTTTCCTACTGCCAGTCCTCAATCTGTCTCAGATTGATCCATTTACAGCAAAGGTACACGTCGGAACTTGTTTATCCGTCTTGTTTACTAACTTTGGATCTTTTACAGATATTCCATGGCGGATCAACAACCTCAACAAACTCCGAGGGGAAGCTTCACCCTGTTTTTCTTAAAAGTCTAAATGTTTTTTGTGTTGATCACTCCCATGTAAGTAACACTCTCACTCTGAGGGGAAGCAAGTCAATCCCCATGTATGTTTTGAGGGGGAGCAGGATAATATCAGTGCTTTGCATATGCCAGAAGCCCTACCTGTGATAGCATATAGACGAGAGTTAGGGAATCCCATGGTCCAGCCAGCGCCAGAGGGACCTTCCCCGGGACATAGATCATGTGAGAAGGAGGGAGTTAAGGTCGAAAGCGAACCAAGAAAGATTGAGACGTAAAGATAACGAGGCTCCTCAGCGAACCCAGCCACGTGATATCTGGGTAGCCACATCTGCTATCCCGTCTCATGCGTTGGGACGGGGTATTGAAGAAGCCTCCGTGGACCCAGCGGAGCAATTGCACGACCCCCTTATCCACTCATCCGTCTCTCAAAAGACGGATATTTTAGTCTCACAAGGGGATATAGCACAACTTCCACCGGCCTCTCACTCGGAGAGTGCTGGTGTTGAAACAAGCGACCAACAGCCCCCGGTCGCGACTTCTTTTCTTGCACAATTGAGTCTAGAGCCATTTGCTATTGAAAACCCTTTGGCTAGGACATAAGAGGAGCAACACCAAGTCGAGAATCTTCGTGACTCGACCGGAACCACCGTAGTGTCTTCACCTCTAGGTGGAACACAAGGATCGGAGGTAAATCCTACCACAGCTACCGATATGCCAACTGTGAACGTAGGTGGCTCTACCCCCATGGTAGATGCCTCAACGGGTAATCTAAGTGAACCCGGAGTTACTCACCCAGACTTTGTATCGCAAGGGTTCCTCGACACCACCCTCAAGGAAGTCCGCGAAGCAATGGAACTGCATGTCGCCGTCGAGCTCACCAAATAAATCAAAGGCAAAGAGAAGATCATTGAAGCTGAAACCGCCCCTCCACCTACCTAGTCGGTGGAAACTCTCAAGATGATGCTTCTAGCCCAATTGCTCCAGGATTCCAATGCCTCGCCCGAAGCAGACCTGATCACCGTTCAGAAAACACAGGTCACTGCTCCTTCCACATCAATTACCTCTCGACTGGATTGCTTTGACTCGACTCTCAAGGACTACAACCGAGCGCTCACAACGCTGTCCGAGAGAGTCCACTCACTCGAAGAAACCTGTAAGAGTCAAGCAGGCGGTCTGAAACGTAAGCACGATGACCAGGATGATCCTGGTCACCGTGAGGGGGAGAAACGACAAAGACTAAACGAGACCACCCAGATCCTCACTGCTGAAACTACAACTGTGGTACAACCGGAACCTTCAACTACGGCTACTACAACCGGAACAGATCCTGAAGCCGAGTTACCTTTAGCTGAAATGGTGATTGATATGGATATATCAGATGAAGAAGACCCGACGGTTGAAAAGCCTGAGGGTTCAACATAGGTATTGATCGACTTTGACTCATCAGACAGACCTCTACTAGATATGATAGATCCAGACTGTGAAGCCAACCCGGAGACCGAAGATGCATGGTATCAAAAAGCCGCCAGTGCTGTAAATCTCCAGGTAAATTTGGTTTTCCCTACTGATGAAGTCGACAACATCGACTATGATCAGTTCCTGCTCCAGAATTTTTATGGTACTTCTCCCGTTCACTATGCTCAACCCACTGGAACTTCAACAAGACCTGAAACTACTACTGCCAATATTCCGACAACTCCTCTGCAAACGACAGCTTATGGTCTTCCTCCCCCTCCTCAGCACCAAATCCGTTGGGAGAAGATCATGGTACTTATCCCTCATCTGGAGGAATCTTTGAAGAAGTTGTTCGTCCACAAGCTTCGCCCGATCGAGCCGACCTTTTGCCTTGGTAATTACAACCTCAACCCCGAATACCAACGGCGTTATATCAGCACAATGCAGCGGTGTCTTCCAGTCAGCCAAGTCAGAACCAAGCATCAGATCACAGAGGTACTTAACATCCATTCAAGACGCATCATGAAAATCGTCTACCTGCACCTCCGACGTAAAGATGGGAATGAATGGAAATTCTCTGAAGCCGACTTCCTGCACCTCCGACCGTTCGACTTCCTGGCTATTCTGAAAGACCTTCGTACAAGAACCATCTGACCACTTGAAGTTACAAAGGCGCTCGAAGCTATTCGTCGATACCTGGTCCGTACCATTATGATGTCATATCTAATGGGTTTTCAAATGGCTATCGAGAACAGGGCAAAGAAGGTAAATCTGATAAGGCCGAATCTGAATGCTCCTGAGTTGAAGATGTATCCCGAGAACTCTCTGCTTCTAGAACCTGAATTTGGGATAGTCTACAACAACGAACAGAACGAAAAGAAGTTTTTGCGTTTCGGTCAGGTAGACAGATTCTGCGACGGCACACTCCTCAAAGTTCGAGATGCTCTTCGAAAGATCATTACACACGAGTCTGAAAATCCAAGGTACTCATATGTTCCGAATCTGAATGAAACAACTGCTCGGAATGCCTTGGAATTGGTTGAAGATCGCATCGACTACCGCCGTGCTATCAGATGGTTCGAGACTCACTTTGCGCTTCGAAAAAGATATGTCTACAACTGGCAAGATTTAGAGCACGAACTCGAACTTCAAATCAAAGGGGGAGATTGTTAGGGTCAATTTATGTTGATTTAAAGTTCAGGGTTTAAACTGTAATTCTTTATTTTGAGCCTTATTAGTGAACGGGCCGTGGGCTTGTTAACCACGGGCCTGCCATATAAATAGATTGCTTAGCCTTAGAAAATAGGCTAGTTGTCTCATTTGCTTTCTCTCATTCGTATTGTAATTCTCTCTACATTAAAAGCATAATACAGGGATGACCAGTTGAAATCATTGTTCTTATTGTTTATATTACTGATTTCACAATTGTTGCACGGATTTGGATTTAACATTTTATCAAGAATCATGTGATGAATGGAGATATAGAACTTCATTTTATTCCAACTGACTATCAGTTAGCTATTTTATCAGCCAGCTTGGAATGTTGAACCTTGAAGATTAACTCTTACGTGGTTACGCATTGGGTCAGTGATAAAATCTATCTCTCTTATTCATCATCTAATCTTTGAATACATGTTCACTGATACTAAGTTATGTTTCTCTATCCCTGAACACTGAAGTTTACTTCAGTAAGATGTATTTCAAAACTAACATTTGATCACTGACATTTATGTTGGTCCTGGAGGGTTATACAAGTTTGTAGAAGTGGGGTTGAATACAAACACACAGATTTTTACTTTCTAAATTGTTTATTGATATAATCAAACAATTTACAACTTGTTGCGGAACAAGATTAAGGATTAACCTAATCTAAACAAGTTAGGAACACTAAGTTTCTTGCACTAGAATTAAGACAGAAGGAGATAAGAATACTACGAGTAATATTCTAACACTAAGAGAGAAAGAAGAAGATGGTCGAGCACTTCATTTCTGAAGTAGGGTTCTTCTTATATACTACATGCATTTAATGCAAAGCAGTATACCTTTACACATGGCAGCAGCTGATTGGTTGCATGGTTTGACCTTTGTAGACAACCTTAGTAGCCGCATGGTGTACAGTGTAGAATCAGAGTTGGTTGTACGATTAAGGGCAAAAGGGATGTCCTTTCTGACAAATCGTACGGAGGCGTGCAAGGGGGAAAGACAAAAGTAACTTGTAGAGGAAGACTTCATGATCAGCGATTACTGAACAGTACTTTATCAGCGAGTGAAAAAGTTCAGCGATAGCTGAAGTCTTCTACTTGTAACTTCACGTTGAGTGGACAAATCTTGGCTTCGCTGATATCCGCATCAGTTCATTAGTAGACTTGTCGCTGTTCTTGAGCTTGATCTTCGACTTCAGCGTAGAACATAGTTGACGTGAAACTTGTCTTCAGGGATCATAAGTAAACAACTAAACTATCAGCGATCATTAATAAGACTGAACAGGCTCAGAGCTTATAGATGAACAGTGTTCGCTGAATGGTAAAATTAAAGAGAATTAGTTTCTTATCAGCGGTACTGTTAGAGATATAATACTTATCAGCAAGAGTGAAACTCTAATACATATTGTCTACTTACAATTTTCACTAAGTGTTTAAAGGGTCATTATCAAATCACCGAGGGTTTGGATCAACAATCTCCCCCTATTTGATATTGACTTAGCAACTGAGGAAAATTGCTAAATATGAAAACATAAGGATAAAAAGAACTCATAAAATATTTGTCCCTTTTACTGTTTTCTGGGATCTTTTAAGTACTTATGGAGTAAAGTACATTCGCTAAAATTTTTCTTTAAACTTCGTAAAGGTTACATAGGGAAGTAGAAAAATTACAAGTACATCAAATAAATTTACAAGTACAAAAGATGTAAGCTGGTAAGGATAGAAGAATAACAAGGAAATCCTATCAGCCAAAAGGTTCTTCCTTAACGAGAAGTTCATCAAGGGTCTTTGTTGTGGGTATCATCTAGTCAGGGACCGTTACTCCTTGATCTCGTTTGTTCTTTGCTTCATTAAAGATCAGGGGCTTGAGGTGTTGACCGAGAAGATCATTTCTGAATCCACACCAATAGATGAGATCCTTGAGCTGTTCGATAGGAGTGATGGGAAGCTCAGAGACACGTTGAAAGTGTTGTCGTCCATCATAGTCGTGAAAGAAGATACCATATGGTTCGCTTAAGACTTTTCCAGGGATGAAGCGTTCACCAGGGGGCAGGGAGGTATCAAGCGCTGAGAGATCAGGTTCAGGACCAAGTACTTCAGCACGTGAGAAACCAATACCTGTTTCGTTCCGGATAGGAGGACTTGAGTCTGAAGATATCATCTTTTTCTTTGCAGATGCCCTTCTTTGTAGAGTTGGATTTGTGGGAGGAGCAGGAATATCCACAGTAGATGAAACCAAGTCGATCTGAGAATTTATGATTTTCTCGACATGGCTCTTATATTGTGAGCTAGATCGCTGAATGGCTATTCGCATCTCCAACCATTCAGAGAAACCATACATCTTGATCGTAGAAGCATAGATGTTTTCCTTGGTACCGTTTTCTCTGAATAAATCGATCTTAACAACTGGAACACCTATGGTCAATCTTCCTCTGATGATCACCTTGTGAATTCTGGCATCCCGATATCGATAGTGCAGTGTTTCTTTGCACCATTCCAAGGTAGAATCAGATACCTTGGTCTTTTCTTCAACGATCTTCTGGGCGTCTTCCCATAACTGACGTTAGACTTCGATGGGAGTTCTTTTTAGTTCAGGGTCTTTCACCGATTGTTGGGAAAACTGGATGGCGAGGGCCTTATAGCTTCCCTTCGTTCGGCGAGTAACCTTTCAGCTCTGAGGTGATCAGCGAATTCTTTCTTTGAAAGTCTGAACTTAGGAGCAGGAACTTTGTTACGAGGAAGGATGATTCGCTGATCCTCAAGCTTCTTGATCATTTCATCTCTCTTTTCTGATCTTCTTCACTTAGCTTTTGAGGAGCCAAGGAAGGTCTGATTTTGTGAGAGAGCAACTGTTCTTGAGGTTCATCGGTCTCAGTGATTAAATCCAAGACCGGGATTATGTCTTCAGCTCTTGTGGCTGGGATTATTGTTGGTGCAGCAGTAGGGACATCAGCTGGATCCTCAAGTAGGGGACAGGACTAGCTGAAACACAGCGATCGTTAAAGTAAGATCGTGGGAAGAAAGAGATAGAGAAAAGAATGAGGGTTAAGTGTATAGAGGTTTTATGGAGAGGAGAACTGATATTGAGAAGGGATAGAGGAGGGATGCATTATAAGGGAAGAGGAGATATTGTACCTGACAAACTGGCTTTTTCAGAAGAATAGACAGATTGCCTTCTGCAACGAGGCCTTTGTTTTTGCCTTTATCAGCTTCAGTTGCTGCGGGTTTTGTCTTAGTCGTCTCCCCTGATGGTTCCTTTATCATAACCCCTTTTTGAGCTGGGGCGGTCTTGATAGGCTGGACGAAAAAGAAATCGTCATCATCGTCATCATCATCATCGTTTTTAGGGGATGATGATGGTTCATCATCAGCGATGTCGATGGGTTCGTCGTCTTCAGCTTCTTCATCAGATTCAACCTCGGCATCATAAGGAGTAGTAACATCAGCAACAGCTTCATCATGTTGCTCTTCAAGTTGCTCCCCCTCAGATACAAAGGGAGGTTTCTCGGTTCCCTCAGGGTTTTCAACTCCCTGAGGTTGTGCGGTAGAAGTAGCAGCAGCAGCAGTTTCATTTGTCTCCCCCTCAGCATTATGGGGAAGACCTTCATCGTTCTTCTCCCCCTCTTCCACATGAGGAGTGGGGGAGGTAATCGGAATATCAGCAGCATCAGCATGAGAGTCACTGTCTTCTTGGCCAGTGATACCTATGAAGGTTTCAATCACTATGATTCTGTCTTCTAGGCCAGAAATCGTAGGACTGATCTTTTGGAGTTCCTCTCGATCGGCCTGAGTTAAGTGAGAAGGGGCGCAAGTTGGGGCATTCAGGCGATCAAGGACTTGTTGGAGTAGGTCTTTGATAGTGCCAACCTCAGTCTTGACAGAAGTCACCTCACCCTTAAGAGTTCCAACCGATGTCGTCAATGATGTGACTTCATTGGACATCGTGGTGAAGTTTGTAGAGAGGGTGGTGTGCGTCAAGCTGAGATTGTTGGCGACGATGGAGTGGTCAGCGATTGTAGTAGCAAAACTTCCAGTATGACCTTCTACCTTCTCTATGTCAGCACTGGAGGCTTTCTTAGCGACCTCGGTTGTCAGCGTTTTGAGATTGTCTCCAGCGTCTGTAACCGCTGAAGAGTTGGTGGAGAGAGTGGTGTTGTAAGAGTCCACCTTTGTCACCAGATCTTTCAGGGAATTTTGAATATCTCCCAAATTAGGACCTGTAACAGTACACAACTTGTGAACAAAGGAAAGCTCACAAGTTTGGGGTTGAGAGAGAGGAGTGTTTATGGGTTTGTGTATACCTGCAGGTGGGTTGGCGAAGTTGTCGAAACCTCGTAGACCTGAGTAGTGTTCCATATCGCCTTCGAGAGTGCCTTGGCGCATGGAGGTGTCTGTGGATCCTAAGTTTGCATCCATCATCATATGTAGAGTATCTGTAGCTGAATCATGTATGATGACGGGCGTTCCAGAGAACGAGGGGAAAATTGGTGTAGTGTCCAAAGAAATGGTGGGAGGAACGAAGGTTGAGAAAATTGGTTGGGAGCGAGGTTCAGCGTTGGATCCGCTGAGAATCACTTCAGTCTGTAGAGAGGCTGAAGGAGGTGAGTTCTGTTGCAAGTTAATAACGTCAGCCTTTAGAGACGCTGAAGTTTGGATGGAAGGGGTGGCTTTTTCAGCTGTGGCAGAGTGTACCACGAAATCATCCAGCATAGTCTGTTGAGAGTCAGACGCTAGGTCTTCAGCCGTTGATGGCTTGGAGGGTTGCTCTTTGGTTTTCTTGATCCTTTCGGAATCAAGTTGGGAAGTACAGTGTTTCCTTTTACGAGAAGAAGTGGAGGGTGCAGCCTGGGTATCAGCAGGGGGGATTTCTGCTAAGGTAGATGCAGAAGTAGAAGAAGGAGGATTGAGAATAGATAAGAGAGTAGTAAGACGTACATCGTTTGGCATGGGGCTGAAGTCGAGCACCTTATGGCCAACCTGAGAGAGTCTCAGGTCACCCTCTTTTGGGTATTTGTCCCCGATTACTTTTAGAAATACGGCGCTGATGAACCGGGGGTATGGAACGCATGTTGGTCTGTCAGCCATGTCCACCCTGAACGCCAAATCGTCGTAGATGATTGATGCCCAGTCAACATGGAGACCTTTCAGCAATGCATATCCCATGACTTGCTGAGGTTGAGCGGCTTGATCAGAAGAGCCGGTTTTCGTTGTCATACAGCTTATCAGGTGGGCAAAGATGAAGTTCATCTCGCTTGGCATTTTGGACTTTTTGATTGCGGTCAGCTTCTTCTTGGGTTTTTCATCTATCCCTGTTTCCCATACGTACTTCATTGCATCAAAGAATGCAGTGATTGTTTCCCTATCAGCATGGTTTTTGGGGTTTGGGAGAGGAACAAAACGTTTTTCTTTGGTAGCGGATGGGAGGTTCAGTACACGCCTGATAAATGCAGGGTTGATTTTGGTGGTGCCAAATTTGGTGTCACAGAGGATGACATCAAGTAGTTTCGTTGGGTCTTTGGGTGAAGGAACCTGAGCTCGTCTGGCAGTATACCAGAATTGAGCTAAAAGGAATTTATGGGCAGGGGGTACAGTAGTTAGGGCTGTAGATAAGCAGCAGGTTTTGAGAAAATTCACAGCATCATCCAAATGTGTGACTTGCTTTCGCTGAGGAAAATCGAAAAGCGCATAGTGGTTGTTGTGTTGGAAGGTGACTTTCTCAAGTTTGAACTTGACTTGAGGAGCCTTGGTGAGAACCAGTTTCTCAGCAGTAGTGGGGGGTTTAGCAGAAGGAGCTTCAGAGGATGCCATTTCTGTGTAACACATGTAACCACGAAGAAAATGAACAAAAATGTCTTAATGTGGAAAGATTTTCCAAACAGATGTTTTTGAATTTTGTCCATTTCATTCAAACAAAAGATGCCTTAATGAAGATTAGGGTTTTTCTTGAAAAAGAAATACAAAACATGGAGAGTATGTGTTTTCCAGTTTTTGTTTTAAAAAGAGATTCTGGAAAAACATATGAAGAACAAGTTTAAGATTTTTGATTTAAACTTGAAAAACAACCATGAAGGTTGTGTTTATAAAGTCATGAAAAGAAAATGATTTCATTTTAAAAAGGTTTCTTTTGTTTGATCTATTAATAACAAGAATAAGATCAAAAACAAGTTTATAAAAGGTAAATAATAAGAATATTAACCTTAGATGAAGAAGACGAACAATTTCTGGAAAACGAGGAGTTCAAAATGCAACAGTGATTTCTTGCTTGTAGGAGAATTTGTTCGCGTAAAGGAAAAAATATAAACTCAAAAGATTTATATAGAGAGAGTATAGAGAGAAAAACTATGAGCGGGAAAAGTTTTTCATGATGACACGGACACGTGTTTGCATATGATTGGTTGAGGAAAATGAAACGTGCAATCGTGTGTCAGAAAAAGAACGTGCTAGGGTTTATCCGTTTGATTACGTCACAAACGTCCTTTCATATTTTAGGATGTCTCTGAGGATTTAAACTCAGGGACATTTTTTAAAACATGAAGCACTGAATAGAAATATCAGTGTTAGATTTAGAAATTTCAAAAGTATCACTGAAAGGAAGAGATATTCAGCGATACAATTTGTTTTGAAATCTTGCATTCAAGCGAACGTCAGCGAGTAAGAGAGAACATACCTGGATATCAGCGAATCAATTTTGTTCAGAGAGAAGATGATAGAAAGGGTTATATTAGTTCATATTAACCCTGATCAAATGCGAACTGCTGAAGATTTTATTCTTCAAAGTTCAGCATTCCAAGCTCGCTGATGAGAAAGTTGAATCTTGTCTCATCAAGAGGTTTGGTAAATAGATCAGCTAACTGAAAGTCAGTAGGGATAAAATGAAGTTCTATATCACCATTCATCACATGATCTATGATAAAATGATACCTGGTTTCGATGTGTTTGGTCTTTGAGTGTAGCACTGGATTATTGGCTATAGCGATGGCACTTGTGTTGTCGCAATAGATTGGAATTTTTGAGAGTTGTGAGTCATAGTCTAGTAGTTCATTTCTCATCCACAAGACCTGAGAACAACAGCTTCCAGCAGCTACATACTCAGCTTCAGTGGTTGAGGTGGACACTAGTTTTGCTTTTTACTTGTCCAACTCACCAGCTTTCCACCCAGGAGCTGACAGCCTCCTATGGTGCTTTTCCTATCCATTTTGCAACCTGCAAAATCACTATCTGAATAGGCGATTAGATCAAACCCTGAGTCTTTGGGATACCAAAGACCTAGGTTAGGAGTACCCTTAAGGTAACGAAAGATTCGCTTTACAGCGATCATATGAGATTCCTTAGGTTCAGCTTGATATCGTGCACACAAACAGGTTACGTACATAATATCAGGTCGGATAGCTGTGAGATACAGGAGAGAGCCGATCATCCCACGGTATGTCGTGACATTAACATGTGTTCCAGAAGGATCCTTGTTTAGTGTCAGCGGCGGTGCCATAGGGGTTTTAATAGCTGAGCTCTGAGTTAAATCAAATTTCTTCAGCATATCTTTAACATACTTTCCCTGATTAATGAAAGTTCCTTTTTCATTCTGTTTTATCTGTAGACCAAGGAAATATGTTAGCTCACCCATCATACTCATTTTATATTCAGCTTTCATTCTATCAGCGAAACGAGTACACAAGTCAGGGTTAGTAGAACCAAATATAATATCATCGACATATATTTGAACAAGAATAATATGACCTTTTACTTTCCTGAAAAATAGAGTTTTGTCGATTTTACCACGCTCAAATTTTTCGATAAGGAGATAAGATGAGAGAGTGTCATACCATGCACTAGGAGCTTGCGTTAAGTCATAGAGTGCCTTATCCAGTTTATAAACATAACCTGGATGCTTAGGATCTGAGAATCCTGGAGGTTGTTCCACGTAGACTTCTTCATTCAGCTTTCCATTTAGGAACGCTGACTTAACATCCATTTGATAAACTTTGAAGTCTTTGTGTACAGCGTAAGCTAAGAAGAGACGAATAGCTTCTAGTCTTGCCACTAGAGCAAAGGTTTCGTCGTAATCTATACCTTCCTCTTGTATGTATCCCTGAGCAACAAGTCGAGCCTTGTTGCGGGTTACAGTTCCATGTTCATCCAACTTGTTTCGATAGACCCATTTAGTGCCTATTACTGACTTGTCAGATGGACGAGGAACAAGCTTCCAAACTTTGTTTCTTTCAAATTCAGTCAGCTCTTCTTGCATAGAGCTGACCCAGTTTGGATCTTGGAGGGCATCATATGTTTTCTTTGGTTCAATCAGAGAAATAAAGTTAACAAATAAGCAAATATTACCTGCACTTCGTCGAGTCTGAACACCAGCGTTTGGATCACCAAGAATCTGATCAATAGGGTGATTTATAGTCCATCGCTGAGCAGTAGCCTAAGTCGTTGACTCAACTTGAACTTGAGGATCTAAGGATGAGGCTTCAGCAACTTCTGGTATATCATCCAAGAGAGGAAGAGGTGCAGATGTGATTTCATTTACAGATTGCTGAGAAGTAGATGGTATTTCTGAGACAGAAGGTTCAGAGGTAGGCATAGTGTTTAAAGGAACAGCTGAGACCCATGAGGATTCAGCTTCACTATTCTGCATGCTTGGGATGATGGTAGGATCATCATCTTCAGCGGAACGAGTATGAGATGGAGGAGTGAGAATGTCTTCTGATTCACCAAGATGAGAAAACAACCATTGATTTAGTTCTTCAGTATCAGCAAAAGGTTTAGAGTTTGCTGAGCGGAATTCGTCAAAGGTGACGTGGATAGTTTCTTCGACAGTCTGTCTTCTTCGATTGAAGACTCTGAATGCTTTAGAGATTGAAGAATATCCAAGAAAGATTCCATCATCAGCCTTAGGATCAAACTTTTCAAGGGCATCTCTGTTGTTTAGTATGAAACACTAACATCCAAAGATGCGAAGAAAGCTGATAGAAGGCTTTCTCCCATGAAAAAAGTTCATAGGCTGTCTTCTTGAATCTTTTGACGATCAGCGACCTGTTTTGAGTAAAACAAGCAGTGTTGACAGGTGAGAGTCGTTGAGCATTGAACGTGCAGCTTCGATGATAGTTCGATTTTCGTCTTTTAGCGACTCCATTTTGTTGCGGTGTTCTCACTGAAGAAAAGTTGTGAGAAATACCCTTGCATTCAAAGAAGAAATCAAGAGAACTGTTTTTGAATTCAGTTCCATGATCACTCCTTATTGAGCGAACGGTCATGTTGTTCAGGACTTCCATTTTCCTAACAAAGGTGATGAGTTCTTCAGGGGTGTCACTCTTAGAACGGAGAAACATTACCCAAGTATAGCGAGAGAATTCATCAACTATGACCAATGTATATTTCTTTCCAGCGATGGATTTTTTGTTAACAGGGCCAAACAAATCCATATGAAGAAGTTGTAGAGGAGATGACACTGAGGAAACTTGCTTAGACTTGAAGCTTGCTTTGGTCTATTTCCCTTTCTCACACGCTGAACATAAGGACTCCTTGACGTATGAGTGTTGAGGTAGACCAGTGA
Source organism: Saussurea involucrata (assembly GCA_033807775.1). Lineage (NCBI taxonomy): Eukaryota > Viridiplantae > Streptophyta > Magnoliopsida > Asterales > Asteraceae > Saussurea > Saussurea involucrata. The sequence continues at coordinate 46,469,922 of CM066317.1, read as the reverse complement.
CCAACTCTTTAGAAGAAAGAGTATTCAGTGTCTTGAAGTTGAGATGGGAGAGCCTCTTATGCCATAGCCAGTTGACATCAGATGAGGCTTTTGAGAAGAAACAGGAGTTCTCAGTGGTTGTAGAGTCCATGTTAATAACGTAAACATTTTCCATACGATAACCGCTGAGAGCTATCTTCCCCTTTTTGTCAGCGACAAAGCAGGATTCCTTAGTGAAAATCACTTTGTTATCCATGTCACAAAGCTGACTGATACTTAGAAGATTATGCTTCAGTCCTTCAACATGTGCGACTCTTCTGAAGGTTGTTGTACCATTAGAGAGTACACCAAACCCTCGGGTATAGCTTTTTCCATTTCCACCGAAGGTCACTGAGGGACCCTTCTCTTCCTTATACTCAGTTAGCAGGTTCTTCTTACCGGTCATGTGTCTAGAGCATCTGCTATCGAGATACCAGATACCCTTCTTAACCTGCAAACAAAGGAAGATTAGTTTGACTTAGGCACCCATTTCATTTTGGGCTTAGATTTGTCAGAGGTGGTAGAGGAAGTGGAAGGTTCAGCAATCTTCGCAGCATTTGAAGATTCAGCTTTGTCAGTTTTCACGCTGAGAGCTATCTTCCCCTTTTTGTAAGCAACAAAGCAGGATTCCTTAGTGAAAATCACTTTGTTATCCATGTCACAAAGCTGACTGATACTTAGAAGATTATGCTTCAGTCCTTCAACATGTGCGACTCTTCTGAAGGTTGTTGTACCATTAGAGAGTACAACAAACCCTCGGGTATAGCTTTTTCCATTTCCACCGAAGGTCACTGAGGGACCCTTCTCTTCCTTATACTCAGTTAGCAGGTTCTTCTTACCAGTCATGTGTCTAGAGCATCTGCTATCGAGATACCAGATACCCTTCTTAACCTGCAAATAAAGGAAGATTAGTTTGACTTAGGCACCCATTTCATTTTGGGCTTAGATTTGTCAGAGGTGGTAGAGGAAGTGGAAGGTTCAGCAATCTTCGCAGCATTTGAAGATTCAGCTTTGTCAGTTTTCACTTTGGTTAATTTCTTAACCTCAGTGGTCTTCTTTGCTTTGGGCGCATTGATCTTCACCTTAGCTATCTTTTCAGCTTTGGTGGTTGTGGGGCACTTACTAGCAACATGATTTGTAAGTCCACAGTGATAACATTTCATATAGCTAAAAGTAGCTTTAGGACCATTTGCATGCTTACCCGTTAATTTTAAATGAGCAGGGCCAGCACCAAGTATACCTTTGGCATTGGAAATGGGAGGAACAATCAGTTCTTTGGATTTCTTACCAATGATATCCACTTTGATTCTAGGAGTAGATCGCTGAATGAATCCAGGGGTCATATTCTTAGAAGCAGAGGGATAGCTCACTGAAGCTTTAGAAGCATTCAGCTTTGGTACAAAGGTACCCTTCTGAGGTTTTGGATAAACAATTTTCTCTTTACCTTTAGAAGCTAAGGTAGAGATTTCCTCAGGGATAGGAGATTTTAAAGATGAACACTGAGAAGATGAAGTGTCAGGGATAGAGGAGACAAACATTCCAAATTTAAGCATGGAATGATCAATGGTTGGTTGTACAGCGTCAGCCTTATAACCAAGACCACGTTTGTCGCTCAGGGGAATCTGAGACTTAATTATCTCAGTGATCGTTGTTGAGGATTTATACCATCCGTCAACAGTAGCTTTTTCAGCTTTTAATGCAGCGATAGCTTCTTCTCGTTCGATTTTGACTAGCTGATTTATATGAACCTGATCTCTTAAATCTTCTTCAATTTTAGAAAGCTTTTCTATTTGAAGATGACAGTGTTTAAGTTTTTCAGCGAAATCAAGGTTTTGATTTTCAACAACAGTTTTGCCATTCATGGCTTCATATAAACTCATAGTCAGGAGATCGATCTTTCGAAGACTATCAGCTTGATAAATATTTGAAATATTTGTAAGAAAGAAGGTGATACCTTGGAGGTAAAGGATGAAGTAGAGGGAATATCAGACTTTTCTTCCTCTTCTTCGATTTTGGCCATGAGGCAGAGATTTGCTTCATCATCATCTTCAGAGTCAGATGATTCTTCTTCGTCAGAAGCAGCCCAATCATAGTCAGCCATCAGGCCTTTGCCTTTCTTCTTAAAGCCTTTTAGCTTTGCATACCTTTCTTTCAGCTTGTTGTACTTTTCATCTCTAGCCCTAGGGTTAGAGGATTTCTTGGAGAAAGCTGAGTTTCTAAAAACTTTCTTTGACCTGCACTCGCTAGCAAAATGTCTTATCTTTTCAAAGTTATAGCAAGTAGAAGTAGCCTTATCAACAGGGGTTGATGGTCTAGGCTTGTCAGTGATAACAAGAGGTTTGTTCTTTCTGAAATTTTTCTTTTTGGCGAATCTCCTGAACTTATTAGATAGGAGATCCATAGATTCATCAAGATCTGAAGAGTCAGGATCTGATGAGCATTCAGAGTTAGTCTCCAACTCAGTGATAGTAATAGAAGATCGCTGAGTGGAAGGTGACTCTGAGATTAAAGCAACAGGGGTGCTTTTGGAATCTTTTACAAGATTCTTCTTAAGATGACTCGATTGCTCATGATTGAGCATCGTGCTATATAAGGTAGAAAGAGTCATAGATTTTAGATCCTTTGACAACTTGAGACACATTGAATAACTGTCCCAGCTTTCAGGTAAACATTCTAAGAACTTTGTCAGAACTTCAAAGTTAGAATATTCCTTACCAACGGTTTTAAGATCAATTATTAAACAGTTAAACCGCTGAAGTACTTCATAGAGAGATTCATTCTTACCACAAATGAAGCTTTCATACTGTCTTACCAGGTTGATTTTTCGTGAGTCCTGGACTTCAGACGTACCTTCATACTGAACACAGATTGTGTCCCACATGGCTTTGGAGGTTTTCAGGTTCATGACGGAATGGTAGACTTTGTCAGGAAGAGCCATGGAAAGAATGGATCTGGCTTTGGTGTCGAGAGCCACTTTCTTCTTGTCTTCATCAGTCCACATATGAATTTCCTTGGGAATCAACCTTTCAGAAATGGCAGCTCTATCAGCAGTGCCTGGAACTTCAGGGTCAATTCTAACAGGAATATATGGGCCATTTTCGATGTAATAAGGCATAGTAGGGTCTACACCTTCTAAGAAGAGTATCATCCTATTTTTCCATAGATTAAAGTTATCTCTAGAAAATCTGGGAGGTTTTGCAAGAGAACCATTATCAATATAGTTTGTGTTTGTGTTGGTAGCCATTATGAGAAATAGCAAGGAAGAGAAAAGATTAGTATAAGCAAAATCTTGTTTATGGGATTAAACAAATCTGCTCTGATACCACTTGTTGGTCCCAGAGTGTTATACAAGTTTGTAGAAGGGGGGGTTGAATACAAACACACAGATTTTTACTTTCTAAATTGTTTATTGATATAATCAAACAATTTACAACTTGTTGTGGAACAAGATTAAGGATTAACCTAATCTAAACAAGTTAAGAACACTAAGTTTCTTGCACTAGAATTAAGACAGAAGGAGATAAGAATACTACGAGTAATATTCTAACACTAAGAGAGAAAGAAGAAGATGGTCGAGCACTTCATTTATGAAGTAGGGTTCTTCTTATATACTACATGCATTTAATGCAAAGCAGTATACCTTTACATGTGGCAGCAGTTGATTGGTTGCATGGTTTGACCTTTGTAGACAACCTTAGTAGCCGCATGGTGTACAGTGTAGAATCAGAGTTGGTTGTACGATTAAGGGCAAAGGGATGTCCTTTCTGACAAATCGTACGGAGACGTGCAAGGGGGAAAGACAAAAGTAACTTGTAGAGGAAGACTTCATGATCAGCGATTACTGAATAGTACTTTATCAGCGAGTGACAAAGTTCAGCGATGGCTGAAGTCTTCTACTTGTAACTTCACGTTGAGTGGACAAATCTTGCCTTCGCTGATATCTGCATCAGTTCATTAGTAGACTTGTCCCTGTTCTTGAGGTTGATCTTTGACTACAGCGTAGAACATAGTTGACGTGAAACTTGTCTTCAGGGATCATAAGTAAACATCTAACTATCAGCGATCATTAATAAGACTGAACAGGCTCAGAGCTTATAGATGAACAGTGTTCGCTGAATGGTAAAATTAAAGAGCATGAGTTTCCTATCAGCGGTACTGTTAGAGACATAGTACTTATCAGCGATAGTGAAACTCTAATACATATTGTCTACTTACAATTTTCACTAAGTGTTTAAAGGGTCATTATCAAATCAATGAGGCTAATAACGAAGAACTAAATCAGTGGATGTTTTCTCATTATAGGGAATCAGAAGCTAATCTTAACCTTCACCCTCAGGTCAATAACCCTATCGTTGATGATGATCATATCGTCATTTCTAGCATGCAGACAAGTAAAGTTGAATCCTCCTCTTGGGAATCAGCTATCCCTATTAACACTTTGCCTCTTTCTGAACCCTCAACCTCTGAAATCCCATCCACTTCTCAACAATCAGTGAATGAAATCTCATCTGAACCTCAGCAGCTTCTACCTGGTATACTTGAAACTGCTGCTGCTGAAGCTTCCTCTTCAGCACCTCCAGAAGTTCTATCTGAGTCGGTGATTCAAGCTCCTCCTCAACGATGGACCTTAAATCACCCAATTGATCAAATTCTTGGTGATCCAAACGCAGGTATTCAGACTCGATGAAATTCAGGTAACATTTGTTTATTGATTAAGTTTATTTCACTGATTGAGCCAAGGAAAACTGATGATGCCCTCAGAGTTCCAAACTGTGTCAGTGCTATGCAAGAAGAGCTGACTGAATTTGAAAAAAACAAAGTTTGGAATCTTGTTCCCAGACCATCTAACAAAACAGTGATATGCACTAAATTGGTTTATAGAAACAAGTTAGATGAATTTGGTATTGTTACCTGCAACAAAGCTAGACTAGTTGCTCAGGGATACAGACAATAGGAAGGCATAGACTATGATGAAACCTTTGCCCCAGTGGCAAGACTCGAAGCAATTCGACTTTTTCTAGCCTATGCAGTTCACAAAGACTTCAAAGTTCATCAAATGGATGTCAAGTCAGTGTTTCTCAATGGAAAGCTGAATGAAGAAGTCTAATTTGAACAACCACCATGATTCGTTGATCCTAAGCATCCAGAGTATGTCTATAAACTGGATAAGGCCATCTATGGCTTAAAGCAAGCACCTCGTGCTTGGTATGACACTTTATTCTCCTTTCTTATCACTGAAAAATTTGAACGTGGTAAAATCGATAATACTCTATTTTTCAGAAAGGTTAAAGGTCATATTATTCTTGTTCAAATATATGTCGATGATATTGTATTTGGTTCTACTAACCCATCTTTGTGTACTCGTTTTGCTGAACGAATGAAAAACGAATATAAAATGAGTATGATGTGTGAGCTGACATACTTCCTTGGACTTCAAATCAAGCAAAGCGATAAGGGTACTTTTATCCACCAAGGTAAGTACGTTGAAGATATGCTGAAGAAATTCGATCTTACTCAAAGTTCAACTATGAAAACCCCTATGGCACCTCCGTTGACACTTAATAAGAATCCTCTGGAAAACTGTTAATGGCACTGCCTATAGAGGGATGATCGGCTCTCTTCTCTATATTACAGCGAGTCGTCCTGATATTATGTACTCTACTTGTCATTGTGCACGATATCAACTTGAACCCAAAGAATCACATATGATCGTTGTAAAGCGAATTTCAGATATCTAAAGGGTACACCCAACCTAGGTCTTTGGTATCCCAAAGACTCAGGGTTCAATCTAACTGCCTATTCAGATAGTGATTTTGCATGTTGCAAACTAGATAGAAAAACCACAACAGGTGGCTGTCAGCTCCTGGGTGGAAAGCCGGTAAGTTGGACAAGCAAAAAGCAAAATTCAGTGTCCACTTCTACCGCTAAAGCTGAGTATGTAGTTGCTGGAAGTTGTTGTGCTCAGGTCTTATGGATGAGAAATCAGCTATTAGACTATGGCCTTCAGCTATCTAAAATTCTCATCTATTGCGACAGCACTAGTGCCATCGCTATAGCAAATAATCCAGTGCTACACTCAAAGACAAAACACATCGAAATCAGATATCATTTTATCAGAGATCATGTGATGAATGGAGATATAGAACTTCATTTTATTCCAACTGACTATCAGTTAGCTGATCTTTTTACCAAACGTCTTGATGAGACAAGATTTAACTATCTCATCATCCAGCTTGGAATGTTGAACCTTGAAGATTAACTCTTACGTGGTTACGCATTGGGTCTGTGATAAAATCTATCTCTCTTATTCATCATCTAATCTCTAAATAAATGTTTACTGATACTAAGTTATGTTTCTCTATCCCTGAACACTGAAGTTTACTTCAGTAAGATGTATTTTAAAACTAACATTTGATCACTGACATTTCCCTATCAGTGATCTCTTTTGAAATAACATAAAATTCCATCACTGATATTTCCCATCAGTGATCCTTCATTAAAAAAAATCATCCTTGATAATTTTCAAACTATCAGGGCTTCCTTTTTGAAAATGAAAAGACAATTTTACATTGTGACGTCATCAAATGGATAACCTTTGGCACGACTTTTAGTTTAACACGTTCGTCCATTAGAATTCTTGACCAATACGCTTCGTGGGACGTGTCACGTGTCATGATGAGTTTATTTTCCCGCTCATCAATCCTTCTCACTCCTCTCACTATATAAACTCCTCGTGTTTATATTTCTACCTTTTACGCGCTCCTATCTCTCTAAAGCAAGAAAGTTTTCCTAAGCTATTGTGTTCTCGGATTACAATTTGAAACTTAAGAACTCGTTCATCTCAAATCTTCAACACAACAGGTTCACATTCTTCCCTTAATCCTTCTTGAATCTTTCCAAAACATGTTTTTGATCTAAATCTTTTGTTTTTAAAGATCAAAACAAACATTTTTTCTTCAAAAGAAATCATCCTCTTCATGATTTTTGAATAAAACTTTAACAAAGCTTTTCTTAAAGTTTAACACTTAATCTTAAACATTCCTTCTTCTTCTTCATACGTTTTTCCAGAATCCTTCCTTAAAAGAAAACTGGAAAACTGTATTTTCTACCTAGTTTTGGGACTTTAAAAAACTAGAAAACATCTCTTAAGCTTCTTTTCCCAAAAACCAAACTTGAAAACCCTAAAATCTCTTATTTTGGAAATCTTTCCTAACTAAGAAAGCTTCGTCTTCCTTCCATTTTTGGTTGTTCTTTCTCAGAAATGGCATCTGCTACACCTGCAACCCCTGTTCCCACCGGCCCATTCAAATCTATGCCTACTGACGAAGAACTCATCAGGTTCCTAGACCTGATGAAGTATACTTGGGACTAGGGCTATAAACGAACCGAACGAACACGAACGGAGGCTTGTTCATGTTCGTTCGTTTAACTTAACCGAACAAACGAACGAACACGAACGGTAAACGAACGAGATTTTTTGTGTTCATGTTCGTTCGTTAAGAATTTTTGTTTGTTCGTGTTCGTTTATGTTCGTTCATTATGAGTTAAACGAACGTAAACGAACGTAAACGAACGAACTTAAATGAACATAAACGAACGACTTTAAATGAACATAAACGAACAAACATAAATGAACGAACCCAAATGAACAAAAAAACCACCATACTCATCATTTCGTTTGTAAAAATACCTTAACAAAATGAAAAACCGGGTTAACTTATGAGGTATGAAAAATAAATTCTAAAACATCAATTTACTTGATGATTTTACACATTAATTTCATATTATATAAATATGTTTATGTATAAACAAGCATAAACGACATAAATGAACATAAACGAACGTAAACGAACATAAACGAACGAACATTAACGAACATAAATGAACGTACGTTCACGAACATAAATGAACGAACGGGACCATTGTTCATGTTCGTTCATTTAACTAAACGAACAAAAAAACGTGTTCATGTTCGTTCATTTATTAAATAAACGAACATAAACGAACTTCCCGCCGAACAGTTCACGAACAGTTCGTTGAACATTCGGTTCGTTTACAACCCTACTTGGGACAACAAGCCCCAAACCGAAGAGCCTGACAAGAAACTCACCAAGATACTCAAGGCAAAAATGCCCTCTGAGTTGAACTTTATTTTCGCTCATGTCATTTCATGCATGAGTGGAAAATTCAGATCGCTGGACCAAGCCAGCCACTACCAGGTACAAATGGGGTATTCGCTGATTACAGGGAAAAAGATCGACTACGCCTACATTATCTTTGACGACCTCATGAATAAGGTCGAGAAGCCTGCAATGGACGTGAAGGTTCCCTATGTCCGGTTTGTATCAGCCCTTCTTCAGGTGTTTCTTAAGGAAAAATACCCAAAGCAGGGAGACTACAAACTCCCTCAGCTAGGCGGCCGAATCCTCGACTTCGAGCCCATGGAAGGTGAGGTACGTCTTTCTCATCTCTTAACTTTTCTCACTCCTACTTCTTCTACTTCGGCGGCTACTTCAATGGTAAAACCTTCCGCTGAGACCCATGCCACCACCACCAAGTCCTCGTTGAAGAGGAAACCTTTAGACACCAACCTTGGCTGCCATAAGTCCAAGAATATTTCAAAGGAGAAGCACCAGCCCTCTCATGGTACTGAGTCAGCGATCGTTTCTTCACAAGCGACGCTGGAAAACTTCATGGTACGCTCCACCACAGTGAACCTGAAACACCGGCCACTTCAGCACCTCAGAACGCTGAAGCTTCTCTGGCAATTCACCAACCTTCTCAGTGCTTGAAAGCACTGAAGGAGCTGTTCTTGGCAACGCCATTACCGAACCCGTTCACAGCACTACTTTCTCAGCAGTTGCATCCTCTCCTCCCATTTTGGTCATCAGTTCTGCACACGGGACAACGGTCGCAGATACTCAACAATCGCTACTACACCACCTTATGCAGCAAAACTCTACAGGACCTGATGGTCTTCCTATTCCTTCCACCACCGTGTCTGAAATGGAAAATGACATGGAGTATTATGGTGTAAGTAGAGATTTTGACACTTTCTCCAATCTATCAGGTATCTAAACCAATCCCATTTCTTCTTCTCAACCCCTTTCCTATTTTGGGCTTTCCTTAGCTCAAAACTCCTTTCTTCTTCCAGAACCTAACTTGGGCACAATCGCTGCATCTATCAAGGATGTCAGTGATAAGGTGGATTCGCTCTCAACGGATCTCACAAACAACACGAACGCCGTAAACTCAGTCGACGATTCGCTGAAGAAACTATCCACCTCCCTCAGCAGCAAAGCCGACAACGCTCAATTATCAGCGATATTTGAGGAAGTGAAGGCCCTCTACAAAGATGTGGTGAACAACTAATCATCCATCCAAGCTCTCACCACCACCGTCTCCACCCTCAGCACCAACATGGGTTCTCTTTAGGGAGATGTGTCAGCGCTCAGGGGCCAAGTAACTAATCTATCTACCAAAGTTGATTCTTCCAACAAACCGACTCGGTCAAATCCTGGACCGCTTGAACGCTCCAACAGCCCCCTTCTCCTACTTCACTACTGACGCTCGTCTTAAACTGGGGATGGTTTCCGACTTCATCGTCCAGGAAACCTCAACGATCCCTGGCCTAGAAGACAGGGTGGATCTCTTTAGGCAAACCGTGCCTCCGCCTCAACAGGACCTGGCCTAGAAGACAGGTCTACTGAAGGTATTGTTACTGATGCTGCTGCTGGTACTTCTATTCCTCCCCCTGTTGATGATGACAAAGAGGGGAGATGAAGGCACAAACAGACCTTCCTCATGTTGAGGGGGAGGGAACCGCTGACTAGCTCAACGCTGATGAAGACCCCTCTCAATCTGAGGGGGAGAAAGAGTTAGAAAAAGAACCCACCTTTCCTTCTTCTCCTTGGAATGAAACAGCTGAAATTCCCTCTGAAGAAGAAGAGGATGAAGAGGAGGATGAGGGAGTGGAGATAAAAGATGGAGAACCCTCTTCACACCCCTAATGGTAATAACGACGATGATGATGATGAACAAGAATGTTGGTTCCAACCTGCTTCCATCAGGGTCCCTGAGCCCAAGGGGTCATCTTCAAATAAGCAGGGGAGACGGCGAAGAAGTCTCCTGCCAAAAAAGCTTCCAAGGGCAATTTCTCCTTCAGGGAACTTGCCAATTCTCTTCAATGCTGAGAGCATGCCAACCTCTCAGGTATGTCTTTCACTGATCCCTTACTCTGCTTCTATCCACCCTCTCCTCAAACCCATCTTAAATACTTAGCCAATTTTCTCTATCTTTTTCTCACCTTCAAAAGAATCTAACTCTGTTTTCTTTTGATTTAGCTAGTCCTTTCCCCTGCTTGAGGGACCCGCTGAAGAACCTCAACCGCTCCAACAAATAATCCCAGTTGCTACAGCTGATGACTTACCAATAATCCCAGTCTCAGTGGTTGAGACTGATGATCAAGAAGAAGAAGAAGAAGAAGAAGAGCTGCTCACACACCCCAACAGACCCTATCGACCTCCTCAAAGTTCAGAGGATGAATTCCAAAGAACAGAAGCTATGATCCAACAACTAGAGAATCAGCGAATAAAGGTCATCCCTCCAACCAGTCGTGCCTTCTTGTTCCCTGAAGAGATTGAAGAATCAATCAGTGCTGAGAAGCTTCTTGCTGAGAACCAAAGGGCCATAATTAAGGACAAATAATTTGCCCTTGAGGTTGCTCAGCGCTCAGTTGCTGATAAGAAGCTGAAACAATTTTCTCTAAGGGTTCAAGAAGAATTACTCAAGGAGGTTGGTAAGGCTCATCAAAAGAAGAAACAAACTGTCAGCGACTCAACGATGAACTGGTGCAAAAAGAAGGTAGACTTCAGGTATCATCCTAGTCGAATCGTGAACGTCAACCTGAAGAGAAAAACGGTAAGGGGTGTTCCATTGGTAGAAGTCATAGTGATCAGGGAAAATGGGGAAATAAAGGTATGTTACTTATCAAAGCTAAAGTTCTATGGGTTGGATGAATGGTTAGAAGTAAGGAATTCAATTCAGAGGTCAAGGTCAAGGTCAAGTTTAAATCCTCATGTTGAAAAGTTCCTAAACAAGCTGATCGATAGAGTATGTTCAGTGGTCGACTTGCCTCCTCCTCCAGCACTTCTCCAAAACCAAAGACATGTTCCTGCAAAGAAGAAACATGCCTCCTCATCCTCAGGGCCTGCTATCCGGAATGAAATTGGAATAGAATTCTCAAGGGAAGCAGTCCTCGGACCTCCTCCTGACCTATCAGCCCTGAACCTATCACTGCCACCCTGGTCAAGTGGTCAGTGATCCCCTCAGAATTTTATTTTATGAATGGAATGGTAAAAGGTGCTTTCAACGCTTCTCAGAACTACCTATCTGCCCAGTGAATCAACTCAGAGACCTTGTTTACTGGTGTAACATGTCAAGACCCGAACTCTTCCTGAAGACCCAAGTGCTGAATGAAGCCAAAGTCAGAAGACAATAGGGTGAAGTAAGCCATGATTGGATGATCTCAAAGACAAACGCCTTTGAGGAGATGTTCTTCAAAGATGAACCTCTTTAGCTGATAGATCTTCATTGTATTCCTCTTTTTATCAGTATAACTTTTTATACTTGTAATTATTTCATTGTACTTTTAATTTTCCATCTTCCCCTGTATTCATTTACGAGGATTTAATGAAAATTTCAATGAAGTACTTTACTCCATCAGTACTGAAAAAGATCCATGAAAACAGTAAATGGGACACGCAGATATGAGTCCTTTTTATCCTTATGTTTTTATCCTTAGCAATTTTCTTATGTTGCTTTGTCATCATCAAATAGGGGGAGATTTTGATCTAAACCCTTCAGTGATTTGATGATGACCCTTAGAATCACGTAGTGAAAAGTTATAAGTAAACATTATGTATAAGTGTTTCACCATCAATGATAACATACTGAGTATGTTCAGTATCACTGATGGGTAACCATTGTTCTTCATTATTTCTTAGTGATAAATGTACATCAGTGATAATTGAATCAGTTCAAGTATCGCTGAAGATCATTGACTGTTTATTTGTAGAAGACTTCAGCGATAGCTGACTTACATCAGGTCTCACTGATGGAAGATCAACTCAGCGATCGCTGATCATGAAGCCTGATCTACAAGAAATGTTTGTCTTATCCCCTTGCACACTTTTGTACGATTTGTCAGAAGGACATACCTTTGTCCAGGATCGTACAAACCACTTTGCCACTACACTGTTCACCATGCGGCCCAAAGCATGTTTGCAAAAGTCAGAAGCATGCATCCAACCAAAATGTTGACATGTGTAAAGTCCTCCTGACATGCATTAAATGCATATAGTATAAATAGGAGGAATGCACCTTCATTTCGAAGGTGGTCATCCCTGAACCTACTTAGTGCATTAGAAAATTATCCTTAATTTTCTAACTTCTTTTCTCTCTATTTCTTAGTGCAAGAAATCTGTGTGATTCTCATATTTTGTTTTGATTAGATCTTGTACTTAGTCTTATTCCGCAACAAGCTGTAAATTGTTTGATTTATCAATAAAACAATTTAGAAGGATAAAAATCTTGTGTTTGTATTCAACCCCCCCCCCCCCCCCCCCTTCTACAAACTTAATACTTGTATAACCCTTCGGGACCAACAAGGACCAATAGAAAACTTAGAAAATAAATATGTAGAGAGAGAAATAATATTTTAATAGATGAATGGAATATTTTAATATTATAGTCAATATTTTTTCTCCAAAATGGGGAATCTGTTGGAGATGAATGTAATTTTTTTTGGAGATTTTGGCTTTTGGTTCTCCATTTTGGAGAAATTTTGGGGTGGAGATGCTCTTACACTTAGAGATTTTTTCATGAATCTCTATTTTAGGAAACAAGATAGCAATTCTTGTTGGAGAAGAATAACAAACAAAAATCTATTTTTTTCTATTTTAGCAATGCTGTTGGAGATGCTCTTATGTATTATTATAACAAATTTTATGAATATAGTAAATTAATTATTTATATTATATTTCCTTCGGTATGCACATGTATTAGCGCCTGTTTGTTTAGGTCATTTCAGATCTGAATTGGTAGGAGAAGCCCAATTTCAGTGTGTTTGTTAAATGTTGATATTCATAAGATCTTATCCATGATTATCCTCTAAATCAAAAAGTGAGAATATATCCTCTAAGCGAATTAGACGTGCAATTGTGGTTATCTTTGATCCTCTCTACAAATAATCGATTCTCCCTCTCCATCGACTCCATCAATAGGCAACAGCAGTCTTCAAATCGATACCAGGTACAACTTTCATCCATGTTTCTCTAATTTTAGGGTTCCGATGAGATTTGTTGTTGCTGCTTCTTCCTATCACAAAACCAAACCATAAACTAAACAGCAGCATTATTGTTTCTACTGATTTAAACTCCATTTATTCAACTAAACAGCAGCATTATTGTTTCTACAGTTTTATTAGCAATCGATTGATTATGCCCCTCTACTTACTACTTCTTCAAATCGATTGATTATGCTGCTGTTTAGGATCAAAGATAACCTGTAGAAACAAAAATGCCAATTGCTGCTACATATATGTTTTAGCAATCGATTGATTTTGTTTGTATTCTTCCCGATTCCTACTTGAAATTGCTGCTGCATATATGTTTTATATCGAATTTAACTTCCCAGTCGGAACTGTATGAATATTTACTGTTTAATAAAACTGATTTTCTTATAATTTTTCGTGATTGAATTCAATCAACGAGTGGCTTTTCTGTAAAAAAAATATGTCTGTTATGTACAGATTGCAATCTTAATAAAACTGTGTTGTTTATAAAAGTACAGATTGCAATCTCCATGTTCTCTCTATGCCCCAAAAAACTGTGTTGTTTATTGATGAGTGGCTTTTCTGAATTGGGTAGAGATAGAATGATAGATATTGGTTAAAAGTATGAATTAATATAAAAGTACCACCCACTTGCAATAAGAAAGTGAGGTCTTCCAAAGGCTGTGGAATGAATGTTTTCAGCTAATGAATCTTTTTGGAACTTATATATATGTATATATTGTAGGTGGTCACTCACAGTATCTGTTGTAAAGATCAAGACTTTGAATTCTTGAAATTATGAGCTTGTTGTATGTAAATTTTTTCTTGATTCTTGAAACTTTTTTTTGTGCTTAGAGATGGACGAAAATGTACGTATAAGGTGGACCAATGAAATAATCAAATGTTTTCTAGAGACTTGTATAAAAGAGGTCAATAAAGTGGGTCGAAACGGGTGTAGTCTTAGGAAAGAAACTTGGACAAAGTTGGCAACAAAGCTTGAGGAAGTGTGTCATGTCAAGCTCACGCAAAAGCAGTTGAAAAATGAATACGATTATTTAAAAGGAAAGTACTAGGGATGGGTGTACTTAAGGAATAAAACAGGGAATATTTATGACCCTGTTATGAACACGCTCAAGTTATCAAATCAAGAATGGGAAGAATTTTTCAAGGTTAGTTTTCATTCATTTTTACATTTTAGATAGTAATAAACACAACACGGGTATTAAATAAATATTTATATTTAATTTGGATGCAGGGACATCCAAAAGCAAAAACTTTAAAACATCACCTTTGGCATTTCCTGATTTGTGTATCGCTTTATTCGAGGGGACTTCGGCTACTGGATCTCGTGTTTTTGCCCCTAGTTCAACTCGTGAGACGACTACTCATATCCACACTACTCAAATTGAGGAGGAAGGACAAAATGTTACACCAAGTCCACAATACGTCTCGAGTGTAGATGAGGAGGAAGGACAAAATGTTTTAAACATGAATGGTAGTATAATTTGATTAAAATGAATAAATGCTTTTAGAAATTCAACAGTATAACATTCTGAGAAATAAAATATATAATTATACATATTCAGACGTTTGTCAGTAGACGAAAACAAACAGTCTAACTGATTTAGATTTCAGCATTGCCTCTTAAAAATCAGAAATGAAATCAGACTTCAGACTTTAACACCTCTTAAAAACAAACGTCACCTTACCCTCACGTGCATGTAGTTATGCATTAAACCCATTATCCATAAAAATTAATTATATAGAAATTATTTTCATACACTTTCATATATTCACAATAAAAAGAAGATAAGTTTCATTCTTGGTTGTTTATTCCTTCAAGACCAAAGATAGGAAATAAATTAAAATAATTTATTATGTACTAGAAGTTTATTCGTGTGATGCAACGCTATATATCTCGATTTTAATGTTGTAATTTATTTTAATGTGTGGTTTTGAGAAAACGGTCATGTTTTTTTATTATTTTTTTTAAAGAATGGCGTTTTTTTAGGAGTTTATGATTTGAGGATTTGAACGTGGTTAGAGATAATGATTAATTAATAAGAGCCCACTATTTAAAGACTTGAAAATTGTTAGAGATAAGTATTAATCAAGTAATTAACATTAAAAGCGGTACATAAAGCTTCATTAGTTGTTTTTAGGAGATTTTAAGTAATTAACAATAAATAGCGATACATGAAACTTTAAGGATTGTTTTTAAGAGTTTTTTATAAATGCTTTATAATGTAGTATAGATATAGAATAGGATGTTGTTTTATAAATTACATAAATTACAACAACTGAGATGGAATAAGCTAAAATTCACTATATTTTATTACGGTAAATGATTAATGGAATGAACAAAAACCCTGTTGTTTATTACGGTAAAATTCACTATATTTTATTACGGTAAATTATGTAGTTGTCCTTGTGTTAGACATAATGACATATGGTCGTATGGGTTAAACCACTATTCTAAATAACTCGCTACACAGTCGCCATGGCATCAAAGGTTGTGTCTCACGCCACGTTAAGCCCGTGGCACACCATGGTCTAATGCGCAGTTTTCGTAATGATATATTTGATTTTTCTTTACGGTTTTAATGTCATATTTGCAAGTTTTTGATGTCATATTTGCAAGTTTTTAATATATAACTTACTTTAACTTGCTTATTACTATTGACTCATTGAGTAACACTAAAAACATATGTTTTAATATATAATATTATATATGAATTATTAATTTGACGTCATAAGTCACGCCTTGAAAACGTCATGGCTTCGCCGTGGCTCCTAAAGCTTGAGGCTTGGCCTCGCTGCCACGTCTCACGCAATTTAGAACATTGGGTTAAACTAGAGTGTTTCTTTAACCAATATTTATGTTGTACAAATAGAGGGGATCTAGAAACAAAAATCAAGCACGCGCGGTTTTTGTTTATTCAGTCGATCTAAAATTAACACATAAAATTTAAAAAATATATTTGTGTAAAATACGATTTCATTAAAGAAATGACACACAAATGATTCTTTTTGCAACAAACAAGTGTTTTTTTTTTTTGCATCATCCATGTTTTTTATTTCCATTTTAAATGATTTTTCGCAACTTACGATGACACGTATCAAATAGTCCCTATTCTTAACAAATACTTCAATTTAGTCCATTTCATTACAATATATTATGTATTCTCATTAAAACATCAGTGAATTAATACAAGTTTTACACATTTACATTCTTATACGCATAAAAAATTACATGTAAACTTAACTATAGGTATTAAGTAGGGGTGCTCACGGGTTGGGTTGATCGGGTTGAAGGCGTTTGAACTACTTAACCTAATGTTTGGCGGTTTGAAAAATCTCAACCCAACCCAAACCAAAGTTCAACCCAACCCAACCCAAACCGTACGGGTTAGTCGGGTTAGTCGGGTTAATATTTTGGCACATCAAAATATTATCGTAACCTAGAATATGTTGTTTTCTCTACTTATAATTCTTTTTCAGCATCAAGCATTTGATACACTTTGTCATATTTCTTAAATCTTAAACGTATCGCATTCAACTGTTTTTTTCTCAATTTGCATATATATGTTCACATTTACTGAAAATATATATATATATATATATATATATATATATATATATATATATATATATATATATATATACTAGCAGTGTGCCCGTGCAATGCACCGGGTGAGCAAAGAGCGAATTTTTATCGTAAATGGAAATTTAAAAACTGCCAATCTGACCGGCATTAACATATTCACTTCTCTCACCACTTGAGGTCGTCGACATATTTATAGATGGCGTACCTAACAACACTGTTTATCAACTATTACTTAAGAATTACAACAATTTCAGCTTAATGATTTCTTGAGTCCGCATCTGTCATCTTACTAAATTGAATACAAAGTATTCATAATCTTCATTAAAATCAAATCTTTTTGGCGTTGAACAAACGAAATCTTGAACAAACAGAATCTTTGATAAATCTCGATCTCGAATCAATATATGTGTGCATGCCTCTAATCTGTTACATGGATCACCAATCAACGTTTTCATGTTTTTATATAATCTATACTACCTTATAATATGTTTAAACGTTTCCATTGTTGTTGTCTCAACTACTGTAACTACAAACAGAAAATGACCAATATATTAGCGGGGTTCTTTTCGAAATCCGTTGTAATCGTGAAAACAAATTGTGGGAACTCACTTTGAAAACTTGAAGTTGTTGGTAATGGAGGCTAGGGTTTGGCGTTCTTCGATATGGTTGTGGAGCTAGGCAATTTTTGTTTGCGTTATATTACCGAGTAGCGACTTCTTCAAACCATCCTTATCCGAGAAACTTCACCGGCGGCAATGTGTAGAAGATCCAAAGTAGGGTCGTTGCGTTTAAGCGGCGCCGTCTTGCCCGGCGGTAAAGAGCAATTAAAGCTTCCCCTGCTCGAACCTTGTTTACAACCACACAGAGGGATTGTGGCGAGCCACCTGTCGACTATTTTGCACAAAAAATAACCCAAATTAGAAATCATGATGAACGTAATAATATACAAAAAGGCCCAAGAAAAGGGTGAAAACGATACCTTATTTCCGAAGTTCAAATTGGAATCTGATTTCCTGAAGTCTTCTTGAAGAGTAGTGCTAGCAAACTTTCAGGCCATAGGAAAAAATAAAGGTAGAACCTCAAGTCGAGAAAGACATATATAAACACATATAAAAGGAAACAACAAGAATCTGGGAAGAAAATGAAGAGATTATATAACTTTGGTCACCTGTTGGTAGTCTTCATCGAAGCGTATCACGCACAAATTTTTGAATGGGAGGAACAAAACCTAAATCTGCATATTTATTTGAAGAACCACATAAATCAAAAGCATTGTTTATCAAAAACCAAAAAGTTTGATATAGGAAGACGAAGGAGAGAATGGTCAGCGGGTTCTTGAAAACATAAACCCCATTGAGACATCAAATTGGAGAGGGAGAAATAGTCTGATGAAGAAAGGAAAGTCTGGACTTTCCTTTTTTATGGTGCCATGCTTAAAGTTTTGAGAAAGAAACCATGAAAGCTAAGAATGGAATGACTGGTTTTTTCTATCAAGGAAAGAGACCTTGAACCATGGATTGATAGGTGGCAATGCTTCAAAAGTTTGTACATTATGCTATATAAATTGTAATTAAGAGTTTTTCAAAATTCCTGCATTAAATGGTGGTACCTCATGCTTAAGAACTTGTCTTTAAAAGTTTTGGTCTAAACCAATATTAATGTAGTAATAGATATATATATATATATATATATATATATATATATATATATGTGTGTGTGTGTGTGTGTGTGTGTGTGTGTGTGTGTGTGAAGTAGTTATATAAAGATGGACAAGAATTTGAATATATATATAGGGTACGTAATGATGTAATTGTCTAATGTACATATTAATAGAGACTTAACAATCATATTAAATTGAAGAAATAAATATATATATATATATATATATATATATATATATATATATCGGGTTCATCGGGTTGGGTTGGGTTCAAATTATCGTAACCCGAATCAACCCAATACATACGGTTTGAAGATTTTACAACCCGTTGGACATCGGGTTACTTCGGGTTCGGTTATTTCACGCCAGGTTGGGTTGGGTTGATCGGGTTGGTCTGGTTTTTGAGCACCCCTAGTATTAAGTATCAATATATATATATATATATATATATATATATATATATATATATATATATATATATATATATATATATATATATATATATATATATACTACCTTAATATTCATCTTGATCAAAACTCTTAATTACAATCCTTGAAGCATAATGTACAACATTTTATGCAAGAAATTCAAAAAACTCTTAAAGACAACATTTTATGCCTAAGGTACAACTAATTTAAGCATGGAATGTTGAAATTTCTTAATTGCTGCATGATGTGCACCCAAGCAGTAGCAGCAGCACCACCGATCTGTCAATGGTTCATTATCTCTTTATTTAAAAGAAAAAATTATCATTCCATTCTCAGCTTTCATGGTTTCTACCAAAAAATTTAAATCTCTACTACCATTAAAAAAGGAAGTCAAATAGTTTCTTTCTTTGATCAGACTTTTCATCCTTGTATAATTTGTTTAAATCTCTACTGCCATTAAAAAGGAAAGTCAAGAAGTTCATTTCTTGGATCAGACTTTTCCTCCTCCTCTAACTTGATGTCTCAATGTGGTTTATATTTTGATGACCCAAAGGTTCCTGATTCAAAAATTATCCGCTGACCATTCCATCTCTCCTTCATCTTCCTATTTCAGATTTTTTTTTTTGCTATATGATGCTCTTGATTTTAGTTGTTCTTGGAGCAGACATACAGAATCAGTTGTTCTTGGAGCACACATACAAACATATTTCTCAACTTGTTCAATCCAACGGCAGACGCCTGCTCCTTGTTGATACCCTAGCGCTTGTAAGCCTCTTCTCTTTTCGATTGATAGAATGAATAAGGTTAATGTGAAATGTGTTGATCGAGTGCACTTTCAGGTTAGAAGCAAGCAGAGGCCATTACATCTGCAATCACCGAGGTTTTGAATGATAGTTTGGAAAATGTTGCTCAATCTTTTGTTTCAAAGGGTGAAATGCAAAGTATTTTTGGTTTCTATTTCTTCTATGAGTTAAGTAATTAGATCTCTTGATTTGTGTTGTTCAATGAAATGTCCAAGTGGATCGATTTCTGTTTTTTCATCTAGGTTTTTGAAAGAAAAAAAACACATAACATTCTTTCAACATAATAACAAGGGATGTTTACTTACAGTTATCCGCCTCCTGATTGTCTTCTTCATCACAACAGTAAGGGGCCCTTTTTTCTATATTGGATTACTGTAAAACCTTGTCTGCAACTTCTTGCCATTTTTTGACTGAATGCATATTCTTTCTATGTCTCGTGTTTGCTCCAGTCTGTAAGAGTTAGAGATGAAAACATGCCTTTTTTGTTTTGTCTCTGTATCTAGGTGTTTCAATCTCTGTGAGTGGATATTTCTATTTTTTTATTTCAAGGATCGATGGAGTTATGGGTAGAAACCAAGGAGCTTCCCTTGGAGAAAAGTTAGAGACTCAAGGTTATGATAGAAACTTGAGAAGAAATTAAGGGTCAGAAAATAGAGATGATCTCACATTGAAGGTACTGTAATAATGTCTAGCTACTATTTGTCAGGATAGGTGTATCAAGACATGGGATTTTTTCTTTGTGAGATCATTGGAAAGAAAAAAGTATGTTATATTTATTTAAAAATAGTTACAAAATTTCAATCAGTTTTTAAATATAAAGAAAAAAGTAGTACAAGTTTTTAAGTTGGTTAAAAAAACATTGGATATCAAAATCTTTTTTGCAAGTTAAAAAAATTTATTACTTAAATGTAAAATACTTAGATAAACAATATTTTCAATCAATATTTAAGGATGTTTGGTATAGTGTATTAAATAATAATTAATAATAGACAAAGTAAAAAAACAAAAACAAAAAAACTGTTAGGTATTATATGAAATAAAAGGTCAATTTTCCCTATAAACCAAAATTTTATTTCTAGATTAAATTGTTGAAAATAAAAGAACTATGTGCATCCGTGCAATGCGGCAGAATGCAAATGTTTTATCAAGATACGCTTCATTTTTAGATATCTAATAGCTAAATTTTGATAGCACTCCAGCACATACCTGACGATAATTCATCGATTATTCAGTTACAACGGTTAAGAACATGGTGTTTCTTCATTGGTATGCTTCAGAAGATACCCGTCAATTCACTTGCATCTGAAGCATTTCATTATCAACTTCTATAGATTGAATTAACACATAGAAAAGATTATAAACAACAACAACAAAACCCTCATTAATCATGAAATGAAGTGTTGGGACAACAATAAAAATAGCTTGCAAAAAGTGTTGCATATAATATTGTTTTGATAGAATAAAATTTTACATAATAGGGCATGTGATTGTATTGAATCTTACCGATACACATTAACTGAGTAACTGACCCTTTAAACCAACAAAAACTATTTATTTTGACGGTTTAAACAAATAATTTGATATTTAGTCAAAATAAAATTTTAAATATATTTATCGTTAACATTTTTATTATTTTTATTAGTAATTTTAGATCATAAATAGTATGAATAAAACCATAAAAAGTTAAAAGTTAATACATAAGAACTACTTAAGCATTTATTAATAACTTTAATATAATAGTAAAATCAAAAATGATATATATGCAAAAAGTTTGACTACTTTAGAAAGAGGTTGAAGGTACCTAAATATGAATTTGGTTAATAGATTGATTATTTTAGTAATTTTTTGTTTTTAATTTTTATGCTAATAAAATACGTGACCTTTTTCTGTTTTTTTTTAATTTGTATTTTTACGTACTGATGTATGTTGTATGTTATATTTTGAAGTAATAAGAATTTATTCTACAGGTTTTTAAAAGTCCAAAGATTTATTAATATGTTTTGAAATGTCTAAAAACTTGTTTGTTCTAAAAACTTGTCAAATGACTTATTCACTTTAAACAGTAAAATCCATTAAATATTTTTGTACTTTCCTTTTTAGAAAAACACTTTAAAAAATAAATATAAAGTGAACTGGGTTGGTAAACTGGATATTTTTGTCTGTTTCCCTCCATAGATATCCACAATAAACATCACCACAAATAAAGTTAAGATTTTTTTTCTTTTAATAACTTTTTAAGTTTTGTAAATTTATATTTATCAATTCGATCTAACCCATAACGAATTTCAAATTTTGTAATTAGTTTAGAACATATGAGTTTGGAAACTGATCAATACTCATTCGATAATAAATCTTGCTAATACTCAATTTTAACCTTCAATTTTATTTATTAGTTGACTTGCAATAAGCCATGTAAACTTATGAAATAAAAACGAAAAGGGATGAAGAAACATGTTTGAGGGCCAAATTATTATTTCATAATTGTGATTCACCCGCACTGCATCGCGCGGGTACACAACTAGGGGTGAAGGTTAAGCATAGGCCTCCATGGCCATTTATCTATTTTTCTAAATTTTTGATTTATTTTAAATAAAAGTCACATATTAAATGTCCTCATTAATTACTAAAACTTTTCATTTTTTATTTTATAATTACTTATTTTAATAGATTATATTTTTTTTATCTTTTACTAGATTAACAATGCTTATTAATAAAAAATATTTTTAATATTGTATGTTTTTATTTATTTAAATTTTTTTGGATAAGCTTAACGGTACTTATAAATCAAAACTTATTTAATAAAATATATTTTTTATTTATTTAAGTTTTTGTTTTTCTTAATAAGTTAACAATGATTATAAATTATAAATCAAAACTTTTAAATTATTTTATTTTCTTAATAAGCTAACAAAAATTTTCATTTTTCATTTTATAATTTTATAAGATAGATACATCAATATACATATATATATATACTAGTTGTGTACCCGCGCAATGCGGCGGGCGACGAAACGCTTTTCGATTATGAAGCTGAAAATCTAGACATTTAATCCTGCTTTATGCTTCATTCTATTATCCACCCCTACACTTTTATTATCGCTTCGGATGGCTTGGTATAATGCACAGTTACATCAGTTGACACGCTCTTCAGGTTGCATAAGGTTAAGTATGTCAGCAACTCGTAGAGATGTTTTCCTTTCACCCTAACATTTGGTATCGGACCTAAAGAGAACCGCAAAATACATCAATATCAACAATTTATATATGCAGTATCATATGCTTATATAATCATTTAAAACAGTACGTGCATATATACTTTAATTTATTGCTCACTGCCTTTCTCTATCCTCAAAACCTCATCCAACATTGCTCATAACAAACCAGTCCCATGAATGCACAAGGAAAACATCCGATCTATTTTCAGAACCAAATTGAAACCACACCCATCCCAATCCAACAATTTTAGATTAAAACCTAAATTTGATCTTTAATAATCCTCTCAAAACACCAAGAGTGATTTGGCCCCTGGCCATTACAATCCAGAATTCGTATTTAGAAACAATAGGTACCCAAAATAATTGAGAACCTTGGGACCAAGTCTGATGATAACACATGAGCCAATTCTGAGAACAAATTGAGAAATTATAAAACCAAGTCTGAAAGAAAGCCAATAAACATACCACATACATATTCCAGCCATCCTTATCCCTCAAAAATTGAAGCTTTTTGATCCAGAACTCCAAATTGGCAGAAAGGCAGATTGTGAACCACTGGACCAAGTCAGAAGCCAATATTTGAATCTAAACTGAAAAATAAATGTAAAACTGAGTCCAAGACACAGACCAAATCAGAAACCAAATCCAAAACTGTCTCAACTGATCAAAAACTGAAATCATAGAAATGTCTCTATATGAAATAAAAGTGATCAACAGTTTAAAAGTAGTTCTCACCTGTTGAATGTGATCAGTAGTAACGCTATTAGTGGAATAATAGGTTACCATATGGGCTGCATTAGCATCAGGTGCTGCTGCATTACATATTGAAGTAGTCAATAGCATGTACAAGCAGTATGCTTTCAACCATCTGCACTATAACAAATAGATCAACAAAAATCAATGGTTAGCTTATAGTACGTACTTTACTGTTTGTTTTATGACCAAACAAATATAAAAAAATCAACAAAACTACTTTTCAAGTTCAACAGATCAAACATACGCCTGGAATGCAAAAACGAACTTCAAGTAAAGATGAAAAACCAACAACCTCTTTATGAAATGCAAAAAAGAAGAAGAAAAAAGACAACAACCTACAAGGATGGAAACAAATACCTCTAGTGTGATCGTGTCTTGAGGCTCTTCATTTACAAACAGCTCTAAGTAATTTCCTTTCTATCTGTATCATAGAAAGGTACAGATGTGAAATAAGAAAACAAAAACTTTTTACCACATAAGAATACCAGCTGAATTTGCGACATCTAATCAGGAAGAGAACAACTAGCAGCTCTAAGTATAGAAGAAGAAGAAGAAGAAGAAGAAAATATAGCATAGAAACATGACAATATCTGCGTTATTGAGGGAGTTTAGTGCTCTGTAAATTTTCTTTCCTACTTGAGTACCTGCTCAATAAATTTCCTTTATAGCTATCAGCAAATTTGCGTTATTGAGAGATTTTAGTGCCATTTGCATTAACCTGGTTTATGCAACATGTCATATGGTGTCCTAAAGTTTGCATCAAATGTTTTATGCACATCATATATAAAATGCATGTTTATTGATAATAAAGGTAGCATATAAGAGGACAAATGTTTTTATGCAAGATACCGAAAATACCCAAACTCCATTCGTTTTGTTTTATGTCTGTTAACTGTTAAGGGTTTTAAACATGATTTTGGACTTTTGGTGCCAAATTTTAAGACCAAGTGATCCTCCCATTCACCTCAAATAAAAATATATTTCTTATGGCCTCCTCTCCACAGATTACCAATGCTGGTTGCATAATATAGGCTGGTAATGTAAATCGAAATAATGCTCTTAACTGAGAGGAGGGGGGTACAGGTAAGAATCATACACTTTTTATGCAAGTAAGAGACAACAGTTGTATATGGGCATCTCTAACGCATCTACAAGTTGGATAAGTCAGTCTCGAAATACATACACTTCAGCTTGTATGTATACTTCAGACCCAAGATTGACCATTGATCTGAGACTTGTTACACTGTTCTTCTCTAATTTTTTCTCAGATCTGAGCTACAAGTAAAGTAGTAAACTGTGTCTACCTATAGGCATGACTCTAAAACCAAAATCTCACCAAGATTAAATCAATATAGTAACATCAAATAATAACTTAAGACTAAACTTGTACCTTTCAGCAATGGCCCGAACAAGGCCAGGTTACAAGCGCGGGTCACAAATTCCTTGATTCTTTGTATTTTTTCTTCCCTGAGTCTATCCATTTAAGGCCTACAATACATTGAACCAAATTTTAAAGAATATATGCATATATAAGCTCCATAGGAGGAAATCCATCAATATTCTAGACACTACCTGTTGGAAAAAATGCATAGGAATATTAAATTGATGTAAAACCCACTGCTCCCTAATACTGGATACAATCCCTTGATTTCATTCTCCTAATTCAAATATTTCATACAACACAAAAACCAAATATTAGATAAAAAAAATCCACAGGTTTATCATCCCAATTCATAGATTTAAAATAAAAAATGAAAAGGATTAAAATTTTCAAGAATTACAGAAACTTGGCTAATTCTTTGAGGTTCAAGAATTAACTTAATTATATAACCACACTGTGGATGCATATCTGGTATAATCGACACTGTGTCATTTGAGTTTCATACAACCACCACGAAAGGGAAGATTGAGATTAGAAGAAATGCCCACATTAATTCCAGACTGTTATTCTTCAATGAATCAAAGGGAAGATTGAGATTAGAAATGCATACCATAAAGGTTTATAAGGGCATTCAACACAGTAACTGTAGTAGCAACTCTTTTGCCATTGCCGGATATGTCTTCTCCCAACAAAAGCTTTGAAAATCTTTCCCTTATCAATTACAAAACAATACCTTTTTAGGGTCACAGAAGGAGGACTCAACCCTAAATCAGATTTCGAATAGAGTAAAGAAGATGCAATGAAAAGAAGCCATGGATCACTGAAAACAGGAAAGAACCCTAACCGTATTGAGATACAACAGCCTTAAAACAGATAACCAGATTAAAAACAAAGCAACACACAACAAATGAGTGAGAAACATTATACCATCGATAAGTAGAAGGGGACGGCGACCAGCAGTATAGAGGCGGAGTGTTCTGTGGACATCGAGCCAGGATATAAGTCTTGATTTATATGCGAAAGAATACGCGTGCAAGTACCGAAGGTAACGTGAAAATGTAGAAAAAAAGGGTATGGTTGTACTGTGGGTATGGTGAAGAGGTAGAAGAAGGGTATGGGAGAAGGGTATGGCCGTATCGGTGGGTATGGTGAACATGCAGAAGAAAAGCAAAAAAGTGTTTCAAGTTGTACTCAATGCATTAAATCTTGTAATTAAGAGATTTTGACATTTTAAGCTTTAAAGTGTGGTACATTGTGCTTTAAAATTTGTCTTTAAGACATTAGGTGTATATGCTTATATATGTAGTATAGATATAAAGGAGAATGCAGGGGTGAGGGTTAAGCATTGGCCTCCATGGTCATTTATCTATTTTTCTAGATTTTTGATTTATTTTAAATAAAAGTCACATATTAAATGTCCTCATTAATCACTAAAACTTTTCATTTTTTATTTTATAATTACTTATTTTAATAGATTATATTTTTTTATCTTTTAGTAGGGTAACAATCATCAATATCAATATATATATATAAAGGAGAATGTAGGGTGAGGTTAAGAATAGGGTGAGGTTAAGAATAGGCCTTCATGGCCATTTATCTATTTTTCTAGATTTTTGATTTATTTTAAATTCCATATTAAATGTCATCATTAATTACTAAAACTTTTCATTTTTTATTTTATAATTACTTATTTTAATAGGTTATATTTTTATCTTTTAGTAGGCTAACAATCATCAATATATATATAAGGGAGAATGTAGGGTGAGGGTTAAGCATATGCCTTCATGACCATTTATCTATTTTTCTATATTTTTGATTTATTTTAAATCACATATTAAATGTCGTCATTAATTACTAAAATTTTTTATTTTTTATTTTATAATTACTTATTTTAATAGGTTATATTTTTTTATCTTTTAGTAGGCTAACAATCAATATATACATATATATATATAAAGAAAAATGTAGGAGTGAGGGTTAAGCATAGGCTTCCAAGGCCATTTATCTATTTTTTAGATTTTTGATTTATTTTAAATAAAAGTCACATATTAAATGTCCTCATTAATTACTAAAACTTTTTATTTTATAATTACTTATTTTAATAGGTTATATTTTTTATCTTTTAGGCATTGTTTGGCAAAAAAAAACTAGTTTATAAGCTAGTAGGATAACAATCATCAATATCAATATATATATATAAAGGAGAATGTAGGGGTGATGGTTAAGCATAGGCCACCATAGCCATTTATCTATTTTTCTATATTTTTGATTTATTTTAAATAAAAGTCACATATTAAATGTCCTCATTAATTACTAAAACTTTTCATTTTTTATTTTATAATTACTTATTTTAATATGTTCTATTTTTTTATCATTTAGTAGGCTAACAATCAATATATATATATATATAAAGGATAATGTACGAGTGAGGGTTAAGCATAGGCTTCCAATGCCATTTATCTATTTTCTAGATTTTTGATTTATTTTAAATAAAAGTCACATATTAAATGTCCTCATTAATTACTAAATTTTTTTATTTTTTATTTTATAATTACTTATTTAAATAGGTTATATTTTTTTATATTTTAGTTGGCTAACAATCATCAATATCAATATATATATAAAGGAGAATGTAGGGGTGAGGGTTAAGCATAGGCCTCCATGGCCATTTATCTATTTTTCTAGATTTTTGATTTATTTTAAATAAAAGTCACATATTAAATGTCCTCATTAATTACTAAAACTTTTTATTTTTTATTTTATAATTACTTATTTTAATAGGTTATATTTTTTTATCTTTTAGTAGGCTAACAATCATCAACATCAATATATATATATATATAAAGGAGAATGTAGGAGTGAGGGTTAAGCATATGCCCCCATGGCCATTTATCAATTTTTCTAGATTTTTTATATATTTTAAATAAAATTCACATATTAAATGTCGTCATTAATTACTAAAACTTTCATTTTTTATTTTATAATTACTTATTTTAATATGTTATATTTTTATATCTTTTAGTAGGCTAACAATCAATATATATATATATATATATATATAGGGAAAGGTTCAATAGAGAAGTGCAAATATTTAGAGAAGTAGAGAAGTAAAAAAACACGGGTCCGTTCATATATGAACGTTCATATATAAACAGTCATATATGAACGTTCATATAACAGTCATATATGAACATTCATATATGAACGTTCATATATAAACAGTCATATATGAACGTTCATAAATGCATATAACAGTCATATCTGAACGTTCATATGAACGTTCATATATGAACGTTCATATATGACTGTTTATATATGAACGTTCATATATGAACAGACCCGTGTTTTTTTACTTCTCTACTTCTCTAAATATTTGCACTTCTCTATTGAACCTAAGGCTATATATATATATATATATATATATATATATATATATATATATATATATATATATATATATATATATATATATATATATATTTATTTATAAAGGAGAATGTAGGAGTGAGGGTTAAGCATAGGCTTCCAATGCCATTTATCTATTTTCTAGATTTTTGATTTATTTTAAATAAAAGTCACATATTAAATGTCCTTATTAATTACTAAAACTTTTTATTTTTTATTTTATAATTACTTATTTTATCAATATATATATAAAGGAGAATGTAGGAGTAAGGGTTAAGTATAGACTTCCAATGTCATTGATCTATTTTCTAAATTTTAAATTTATTTTAAATAAAAGTCACATATTAAATGTTCTCATTAATTACTAAAACTTTTTATTTTTTATTTTATAATTACTTATTTTAATAGGTTATATTTTTTTATCTTTTAGTAGGTTAACAATCATCAATATCAATATATCATTTATATATATAAAAGGAAGAACCATATGCAATGACATGGCACACTCTTAGAGTAGTATTCTTCATATGAATTTTCTTGATTTTTTGATTTTCAAAAATCAATGATTTGTTAAAGACTTTTCTATCCTTAATGAGAAAATGAATGTTTAACCATGAATAGGGGTTCTTTGGTAAAATTATATTCATCTTGACTAACTTATCATTTACTTCCCATGCCTTCTTGAATTCTCACCCTTTCGGTTTTCCACTCTATTCATTCCTTGAAATACATGCCATCAAAATCATCCCTACCACAAAGTTCAAACCTCCACATAGAGATTTCAAGTGTAATCAGCACAAGACCGAATTCAAGCGAAAACCCTATGTTTTATACCAAATCCCCTAGAGTTGTTCTTGAATTTGATATATTAAGTTTTATTGTAAGAATAAACTTAAAAATGTTTGGTTCCAATGAATAAATCATCGTCAATATTACATTTTCCTTCCGCATTCGTCGATTTGTTTATAGAACCCTATCCTTATTCTTCTATTTGATGTTGATATTCTTGATATATTGGTTTTGATTTTGTTGGGATTTTGGTGGATTATCTTTTGGTTGCTCAAGAGTTCCATGTTTATTAAAGATAAATAGATAATACACTTTTTTACTCTTGATTTATGCACATTTAGTAGTCAAATACATCGACATCATTATCAAAGCATGAAAAATGTATTTATTCATTTAACCGCCATGAAATATTCGACATTATAAGTTATTTGGTTTTCCCCGCTAACATGTGCAATTGTTGAGTATCCACCTTGACATGCATATGGATGGAATTGTACGAAAAACCTTCTCTTTGAGAATGAAACAAGGAAAAGATGCCTTATAAATTTAGCATTTTAATGTATTGAAATTGTTATAGTATTGGAATTCAATTGAATTATTTGTTCTGCATTTGTAGCCCGCCTTATATATTATACGTTTATGGAATTGTTTTGGTTACATACAAGTAAACTACATATTATTTATACTTACGAACTGAGAGGTTAATCCTTATCTCATTGATCTCCCTTTGGTAAGAGAGATCACTCCTCAATTTTCTAAGTAGGTTGTTTTACCTTAGGTCTTAAATCATATATCTTTTATTCCATTTACAACATCCTTATACCCTTATAATTTCATGTCTCTTATTTGTCGGGTCAAGTTTGGATATTTGGTTATACAAAATAGAAGAGATATTTCGTAATTTGAATGTGAAGGCTTTTATTTTACGATTTGGTTGGATAAAAATGTAGTTGTTTAGAGGAGGTTTTGAGGATATATACACGAATTAGTTTAATAAACTATGATGCAAAACAGGGTTTATAAGCTACATTGGAAAGATCAATTTTGAGCATAATCGTTAATATTGTGTATATACACTTACTATTAACCATTTTTATAAATGTTTAGCATTGAAACATTGTTACGTTTACAAAAAATAAAAAGTTGTACTAAATCTCTTTGTTAAGAAGAAACAATTAATGTTAATGAAAAAAAATATTTACTTATGACATTTTAAAAAACGGTTCCAATATACAATACAATAGATTACAATTCATTGTATTAGCTGTCGATTTAAGAATTATATTTTATCATAACTTAGTTACCTATTTTTTAACAAAACAAATTTCGTAACCGCGCAACGCGTGGTGCCACACACTAGTATATATATAAAAGAGAATGTAGGGGTGATGGTTAAGCATAGGCCTCCATAGCCATTTATCTATTTTTCTATATTTTTGATTTATTTTAAATAAAAGTCACATATTAAATGTCCTCATTAATTACTAAAACTTTTCATTTTTCATTTTATAATTACTTATTTTAATATGTTATATTTTTTTATCTTTTAGTAGGCTAACAATCAATATATATATATAAAGGATAATGTAGGAGTGAGGGTTAAGCATAGGCTTCCAATGCCATTTATCTATTTTCTAGATTTTTGATTTATTTTAAATAAAAGTCACATATTAAATGTCCTCATTAATTACTAAAATTTTTTATTTTTTATTTTATAATTACTTATTTAAATAGGTTATATTTTTTTATCTTTTAGTTGGCTAACAATCATCAATATCAATATATATATATATAAAGGAGAATGTAGGGGTGAGGGTTAAGCATAGGCCTCCATGGCCATTTATCTGTTTTTCTAGATTTTTGATTTATTTTAAATAACAGTCACATATTAAATGTCCTCATTAATTACTAAAACTTTTTATTTTTCATTTTATAATTACTTATTTTAATAGGTTATATTTTTTTATCTTTTAGTAGGCTAACAATCATCAATATCAATATATATATATAAAGAAGAATGTAGGAGTGAGGGTTAAGCATATGCCCCCATTGCCATTTATCTATTTTTCTAGATTTTTTATATGCTTTAAATAAAATTCACATATTAAATGTCATCATTAATTACTAAAACTTTTTATTTTTTATTTTATAATTACTTATTTTAATATGTTATATTTTTATATCTTTTAGTAGGCTAACAATCAATATATATATATATATATATATATATATATATATATAAGACGGTAATCAAATGAGAACCAAAAATAGATTGAGAACCGTGAAAATCGATCTAAACCATTAATTGATTTAATCTATTACGGCTTGGATTGGTTCTCAATCTTTTAATTATAACCATGGGATCAAAATTTTAATTATAACCATATGATCAAAACCAAATTATGGCTTAGATCGGTTCTCACGGTTCTCAATCTTTTTTTGGTTCTCACATGATTTAACCCCTATATATATATATATATATATATATATATATATATAAATAAATGAGAATGTAGGAGTGAGGGTTAAGCATAGATTTCCAATGCCATTTATCTATTTTCTAGATTTTTGATTTATTTTAAATAAAAGTCACATATTAAATGTCCTTATTAATTACTAAAACATTTTATTTTTTATTTTATAATTACTTATTTTATCAATATATATATAAAGGAGAATGTAGGAGTGAGGGTTAAGCATAGACTTCCAATGCCATTTATCTATTTTCTAGATTTTTGATTTATTTTAAATAAAAGTCACATATTAAATGTTCTCATTAATTACTAAAACTTTTTATTTTTTATTTTATAATTACTTATTTTAATAGGTTATATTTTTTTATCTTTTAGTAGGCTAACAATCATCAATATCAATATATATATATATATATATATATATATATATATATATATATAAAAGAGAATGTAGGGGTGAGGGTTAAGCATAGGCCTCGATAGCCATTTATCTATTTTTCTAGATTTTTGATTTATTTTAAATAAAAGTCACATATTAAATGTCCTCATTAATTACTAAAACTTTTCATTTTTTATTTTATAATTACTTATTTTAATATGTTATGTTTTTTTTATCTTTTAGTAGGCTAACAATTAATATATATATATATATATATATATATATATATATATATATATATATATATATATATATATAAAGGAGAATGTAGGAGTGAAGGTTAAGCATAGGCTTCCAATGCCATTTATCTATTTTCTAGATTTTTGATTTATTTTAAATAAAAGTCACATATTAAATGTCCTTATTAATTACTAAAACTTTTTATTTTTTATTTTATAATTACTTATTTTATCAATATATATATAAAGGAGAATGTAGGAGAGAGGGTTAAGCATAGACTTCCAATGTCATTTATCTATTTTCTAAATTTTTGATTTATTTTAAATAAAAGTCACATATTAAATGTTCTCATTAATTACTAAAACTTTTTATTTTTTATTTTATAATTACTTATTTTAATAGGTTATATTTTTTTATCTTTTAGTTGGTTAACAATCATCAATATCAATATATATATATATATATAAAGGAGAATGTAGGGGTGAGGGTTAAGCATAGGCCTTCATGGCCATTTATCTATTTTTCTAGATTTTTGATTTATTTTAAATAAAAGTCACATATTAAATGTCCTCATTAATTACTAAAACTTTTTATTTTTTATCTTATAATTACTTATTTTAATAGGTTATATTTTTTTATCTTTTAGTTGGCTAACAATCATCAATATCAATATATATATATAAAGGAGAATGCAGGGGTGAGGGTTAAGCATAGGCCTTCATGGCCATTTATCTATTTTTCTAGATTTTTTATTTATTTTAAATAAAAGTCACATATTAAATGTCCTCATTAATTACTAAAACTTTTTATTTTTTATCTTATAATTACTTATTTTAATAGGTTATATTTTTTTATCTTTTAGTAGGTTAACAGTCATCAATATCAATATATGTATAAAGGAGAATGTAGGAGTGAGGGTTAAGCATATGCCCCCATTGCCATTTATCTATTTTTCTAGATTTTTTATATGCTTTAAATAAAATTCACATATTAAATGTCATCATTAATTACTAAAACTTTTTATTTTTTATTTTATAATTACTTATTTTAATATGTTATATTTTTATATCTTTTAGTAGGCTAACAATCAATATATATATATATATATATTATATATATATATATATATATATAAGACGGTAATCAAATGAGAACCAAAAATAGGTTGAGAACCGTGAAAACCGATCTAAACCATTAATTGATTTAATCTATTACGGCTTGGATTGGTTCTCAATCTTTTAATTATAACCATGGGATCAAAATTTTAATTATAACCATATGATCAAAACCAAATTATGGCTTAGATCGGTTCTCACGGTTCTCAATCTTTTTTTGGTTCTCACATGATTTAACCCCTATATATATATATATATATATATATATATATATATATATATATATATATATATATATATATATATATATAAATAAATGAGAATGTAGGAGTGAGGGTTAAGCATAGATTTCCAATGCCATTTATCTATTTTCTAGATTTTTGATTTATTTTAAATAAAAGTCACATATTAAATGTCCTTATTAATTACTAAAACATTTTATTTTTTATTTTATAATTACTTATTTTATCAATATATATATAAAGGAGAATGTAGGAGTGAGGGTTAAGCATAGACTTCCAATGCCATTTATCTATTTTCTAGATTTTTGATTTATTTTAAATAAAAGTCACATATTAAATGTTCTCATTAATTACTAAAACTTTTTATTTTTTATTTTATAATTACTTATTTTAATAGGTTATATTTTTTTATCTTTTAGTAGGCTAACAATCATCAATATCAATATATATATATATATATATATATATATATATATAAAAGAGAATGTAGGGGTGAGGGTTAAGCATAGGCCTCGATAGCCATTTATCTATTTTTCTAGATTTTTGATTTATTTTAAATAAAAGTCACATATTAAATGTCCTCATTAATTACTAAAACTTTTCATTTTTTATTTATAATTACTTATTTTAATATGTTATGTTTTTTTATCTTTTAGTAGGCTAACAATTAATATATATATATATATATATATATATATATATATATATATATATATATATATTATATATATATATTATATATATAAAGGAGAATGTAGGAGTGAAGGTTAAGCATAGGCTTCCAATGCCATTTATCTATTTTCTAGATTTTTGATTTATTTTAAATAAAAGTCACATATTAAATGTCCTTATTAATTACTAAAACTTTTTATTTTTTATTTTATAATTACTTATTTTATCAATATATATATAAGGAGAATGTAGGAGAGAGGGTTAAGCATAGACTTCCAATGTCATTTATCTATTTTCTAAATTTTTGATTTATTTTAAATAAAAGTCACATATTAAATGTTCTCATTAATTACTAAAACTTTTTATTTTTTATTTTATAATTACTTATTTTAATAGGTTATATTTTTTTATCTTTTAGTTGGTTAACAATCATCAATATCAATATATATATATATATAAAGGAGAATGTAGGGGTGAGGGTTAAGCATAGGCCTTCATGGCCATTTATCTATTTTTCTAGATTTTTGATTTATTTTAAATAAAAGTCACATATTAAATGTCCTCATTAATTACTAAAACTTTTTATTTTTTATCTTATAATTACTTATTTTAATAGGTTATATTTTTTTATCTTTTAGTTGGCTAACAATCATCAATATCAATATATATATATAAAGGAGAATGTAGGGGTGAGGGTTAAGCATAGGCCTTCATGGCCATTTATCTATTTTTCTAGATTTTTTATTTATTTTAAATAAAAGTCACATATTAAATGTCCTCATTAATTACTAAAACTTTTTATTTTTTATCTTATAATTACTTATTTTAATAGGTTATATTTTTTTATCTTTTAGTAGGTTAACAGTCATCAATATCAATATATGTATAAAGGAGAATGTAGGAGTGAGGGTTAAACATAGGCCTCCATTGTCATTTATCTATTTTTCTAGATTTTTGATATAATTTAAATAAAAGTCACATATTAAATGTCATCATTAATTACTAAAACTTTTTATTTTTTATTTTATAATTACTTATTTTAATATGTTATATTTTTATATCTTTTAATAGGCTAACAATCAATATATATATATATATATATATAAAGGAA
Organism: Saussurea involucrata; assembly: GCA_033807775.1. Classification (NCBI taxonomy): domain Eukaryota; kingdom Viridiplantae; phylum Streptophyta; class Magnoliopsida; order Asterales; family Asteraceae; genus Saussurea; species Saussurea involucrata. Next base: position 46,434,291 of record CM066317.1, on the reverse strand, counting down.
AATGTAGGAGTGAGGGCTAAGCATAGGCTTCCAATGCCATTTATCTATTTTCTAGATTTTTGATTTATTTTAAATAAAAGTCACATATTAAATGTCCTTATTAAATACAAAAACTTTTTATTTTTTATTTTATAATTACTTATTTTATCATTATATATATAAAGGAGAAGGTAGGAGTTAGGGTTAAGCATAGACTTCCAATGCCATTTATCTATTTTCTAGATTTTTGATTTATTTTAAATAAAAGTTACATATTAAACGTCCTCATTAATTACTAAAACTTTTTATTTTTTATTTTAGAATTACTTATTTTAATAGGTTATATTTTTTTATCTTTTAGTTGGCTAACAATCATCAATATCAATATATATATATATATAAAGGAGAATGTAGGAGTGAGGGTTAAGCATATGCCTCAATGACCATTTATCTATTTTTCTAGATTTTTGATTTATTTTAAATAAAAGTCACATATTAAATGTCCTCATTAATTACTAAATTTTTTTATTTTATAATTACTTATTTTAATAGGTTATATTTTTTTATCTTTTAGTAGGCTAACAATCATCAATATCAATATATATATATATATATATATATATATATATATATATATATATATATATATATATATATATAAAGGAGAATGTAGGGGTGAGGGTTAAGCATAGGCCTCCATGGCCATTTATCTATTTTTCTAGATTTTTGATTTATTTTAAATAAAAGTCACATATTAAATGTCATCATTAATTACTAAAACTTTTCATTTTTTATTTTATAATTACTTATTTTAATATGTTATATTTTTTTATCTTTTAGTAGGCTAACAATCAATATATATATATATATATATATATATATATATATATATATATATATATATTAAGGAGAATGTAGGAGTGAGGGTTCAGCATAGGCTTCCAATGCCATTTATCTATTTTCTAGATTTTTGATTTATTTTAAATAAAAGTCATATATTAAATGTCCTCATTAATTACTAAAACATTTCATTTTTTATTTTATAATTACTTATTTTAATAGGTTATATTTTTTCTATCTTTTAGTAGGCTAACAATGCTTATAATTTTTATTAATATTGAATGTTTTTATTAATTTAAATTTTTATGGATAAGCTAACAATACTTATAAATCAAAACTTATTTAATAAAATATATTTTCTATTTATTTAATTTTTTGTTTTTCTTAATAAGTTAACAATGATTATAAATCATAAATCAAAACTTTTAAATTATATTATTTTCTTAATAAGCTAACAAAACTTTTATTTTTTCATTTTATAATTTTATAAGATAGATACATCAATATATATCTATATATATATATATATATGTATAAAGGAGAATGCAGGGGTGAGGGTTAAGCATAAGCTTCCATGGCCATTTATCTATTTTTCTAGATTTTTGATTTATTTTAAATAAAAGTCACATATTAAATGTCCTCATTACTTACTAAAACTTTTCATTTTTTATTTTATAATTACTTATTTAAATAGGTTATTTTTTTTATCTTTTAGTAGGCTAACAATCAATATATATATATATATATATATACATATATATGAGTGAATTGTGGATTTGGTCCTGTAGTTTTATGATTTCTTTGACCATGGTCCTCATTCTATATTTATTGTGGATATGGTCCTCGTGGTATGCAATCTGTTGTGACTAAGGTCCCTCGTCATTAACACCGTTAACTTTTAATGGTTAAAGGAATCTTTTATAGGGGCATTATTGTCATTTACATTTATAAAAAATATTGTAACAACCCAGATTCTTGCAAGTGAAAGTTTAGTGTCAATTGTGAAAAGAATGAAAGTAGATAAGGGATTTGCTTGCAAATGGGGAAAGTTATTTAAAGGCCCAGAATTCTAGGTTTTTGGGTGTTGTTCCTTTTTCATCTTGTTGGCGGCTGAGGAGTAAACAAGGGAATCGGTGAAAGGGAAAGCTTGGGCATCGATCTCTTGCTGGAGAAACTCTGTATTAGTGAGTAATCCCTTCATTCCTCTGTTAATTTCTTGCTCAATGTTTAGCTAAGATAAGTTATTTCGTTCTATTCGGAATTTTAGTTTCAAGTGGGAGATTGTTTAAGGGCACCGAGATTGGGTTTTGTTTTAAGAATAGGTTTAAAATCAATGACTTAGGTTGTCAGGGTAAAGAAGTGAATCAGATTCTTCTAGTTGTTCTTCTTCTCCAATGGATTTTATGCTAAGAGCACTCTAATGGTTTTAAAAGTCATTAATCGGTTGCTAAATAGATGAAAGTAGAACTCATTTAAGGTTTTCGGTTTTAATAAGAGTAAAGAACACGTCTGGATGCTAATCGATGCATCTAAGATGAGTACCGAGATTTCTTGTGCTGAGTTTTGGGTTTTCATCGAGGTGGTGAAGAAGATGGGTTTCAGGTCTGGCGCAAAACCCGTTTTGGCGCATTACAGGAGGTAGCGCAAAGTCTAGATTACGCTAGCCTTGGTGGCGCAAAGTTCAATATTGCGCCAGGCTCTGTGGCGCAAAGCCCACTTTGCTCTAGACACTGGTGGCGCAAAGCTTAGGCTGGCGCAAACCTATTCCGGCGTAAACCGTTTGACGTTGGGTCGAGAGGGGTGTTTGGGCCGAGCTTGTTCTAGTCCTTGAGGGTCCAATGAGATGATTAAGAGTTCTAACCATGTTAGGATCGAGTTGAGAGAAGACAGTTCAGATTTGAGGGTAGTAAATCTAATTATTTTATAAATAAATTATTAGGTTTACGGTCGGGACGAGACGGAAGGTTAGGAGGAGCTTTGCTACCAGGTGAGTTCTCTCAACCCATTTTATGACGTACTATTTGTTACTGAATATGGTTCCTTTATCGAGCATGAATTGGTTTATAAAAGTTATGCATGTTTTCATGATTTACATGTTTACATGCAAATGAAAGATGTTTAAGGTTTTCATGAATATGATTTCAAATGTATGTGTATGCTATGTGGAGTCGGTTGCACAGTGGGGTCAGGGTACCTTGGGATTTCTAATCCCTTGGGCATATGGAGGTTAGCTTGTAGGTTGGAATTCGTTTCCTTCTACATGAAGGAACAGGGGGTCCACTTGGATTCTGGTGTAGACGAGAGGGTGTCCGTTAGGCCCCGATCGGAGTAGCTTATGCGATCCCTGAGCCCTGTGTTTAACCTGTTATGATGAGGATGTGAAGTTTACGAACTGTTTTAATGTAATGATTTTATTATATGATAAATCTTTTATGGAGGGAATTCACTAGACCTTTTGGTCTAACCCTCGCTTTCAAAAACTAAACCATTTTCAGGTAAGCGTGCTACGGGCTCTTCCAGTAAGAACTAAGGGAGATGTCAATAAGGATTGTGGAGATTAGCGCGACTCCAAGTTTTGGCTATAATGACTATAGATAGGGCTCGGCTGTGGATTTAGAGACTTCCACTGTCAATGTTGTTTAAGTAAACTTTTAATGATGTAAAGACAGGATTATCTATCAAATTTGAATGCTTATCCGTTAGTAATGCTTGTTATGAATTTGGGATGTTACAAAATGGTATCAGAGCCTTAGTTTAAGGGATTTAGGTGACCATTCGGGCCTAAACTTAAATTGTAAGATGAGGAACACAGCCGAGGCATAGGATTGCCTCTAGGAACGATCACTATAAATGCGCTTAGGAATAAGGTGCCAAGGACAAATGTGTAAGGTAAGTTTGGGATTTCACCTGGCCAGTGTAATTACGAACTTATAGGTACATGTGCGTGCTTACAATACCTTACTTATAGCAAATTTGTTGTGTTACGTCTAGCAAGGATTAACTATCGGTTTCTTTCAGTTTAGCGCTATGGCTGGGAGAACGTTGAGGAATAGGTCAGCAAGATCCCTGAGGGATAGACCGAGCTCCATTGCTTGGGGAAGTGTCGTGTAAGAGTCATTATGATGTGATGTATGTAGACATCGTAGAGAAGAAACGTTGTAAAGAATGTTATGAGTCGTCTAGAGGTAGCTCTTCGTGGATTCGGAGAGAATGAATGTTTGAGTTTGAGTAAGACTCCAGTTTCGGGAGAGTCCTAGTTATGGAAATCATGGGATAGATCAGTTGGGATGGTAAGATAGAATAGTGTCAAAATGTAACATCCTAAATTTTCGATATTAGTATTTTGATAAGAATTGGAATGTATTTGTATTTTGTGTAACCTTAAGATTATATGGAAGTTTTATAACTCATATAAGGGATAAAATGCAAGTAAGGAAAGTTTGGTGTTACTTTTGGAATGATTAGAACTTGGAGGTGTGAATTGTAAATCTTGAAAGTGTATTTGGATAAGATGATGAGATAAGTAAATATCTCAGTCTTGTGTTCTTTTGAGTCGGTCATTAGGCAGAAAGAAGAAACAGAGAGAAAGAAGAAAAGAAGTTCAGTTCTTCATTTGGTAAGAATTTTTACCCAAGTTTCTGATAAATCTTGTTGCTGATTTATGGTGGTAAATCGATTTTGTGTGCTGAATTGATTTCCAGAATCGATAGCAGCAGATTGGAATCAGTTTAGGGCAGAGAAGAGGATCTTTGCAATTAAGGTGAGTTCATTCGATTCTTTGTACAAATCAGTGTTTTTAAGTTATATTAACCTTGGTATATGTGTATGAACTGACTGAGGATTGATTAGAATGAGTAGATTTAACTGATTTCATGTTTTAAATCGATTTGAGGACTTGTTGAACGGACAGTACGCAAAACCTTGAATGTCCCGGTAGTGGAATGTCCCGATAGTGGAACGTCCCGGTAGTGGAATGTCCTGGTAGTGGCAAGTCCCGGTAGAGGCAAGTCCCGGTAGAGGCAAGTCCCGGTAGAGGTGAGTCCCGGTACAGCACATCGGGAGTTGAGTAAAGAAACCAGTATATCTAAATGGTATCAAAATTAGGTATGGCTCAAGGATCTGATAAGTTAAGTATCTAGAGGCCTTGTATTATATGTATCTTTCCGGATGTAATGAAATGCGCATTTATGTAAATCGTGGAGATATGCGATTTAGGAATTGTGATGGGAATTATATTGCTTGAACATACATACCCTTGAAAAGTAAGATGTTAGGTTTATAGACTGCGCTAGTCGATACTAGGCAGGAATATAATGTTATATTAAATAAGATTTAAATGTGATTCGCTCATACAGTTGCTATGAGGAATCTGTACGATATATATATATATATATATATATATATATATATATATATATATATATATATATATATATATATATATATATATATATATATGATTTGCTCATACTGAATGATATGAGGAATCTACGAGGTATAAATATAATTCGCTTATACGGTTGCTATGAGGAATTTATATTGAGTAAATACCTATATGAGTACAATTAGGTGATATGGATCCATAGGCACTAAAGTTTGGTAATCACATGGAATAGGCGTGTGGTATTACTCGTTTAATCGTTATTCCAGTGTGTGTGGGAAATCATGGAATAGGCGTGTGGTATTAATCGTTATTCCTGATTTCTAAGGAAGAGAGTGAGATTGACATAAGTACTTGTGATCTCTGCTTCCTTACCGATAAATGGGCATGTGTAATCGCGATTTATTGGTTGAGAGCATTAATCTAGAATCCGTGAGGATTCGTAGTGTGGCTCTAGGGCGTGATATGATGACGGAATTATTATCAGTCATATTCATGAAATGTTGAAATGGGCAAGTGTGCATTGCAATTTCTGGAATGTGGAAATGGGCAAGTGTACATTGCAATTTCTGGAATAGATGTGTACGGAAATGGGCATGTGTATATTGCGATTTCTGGATTAAGAGCATTACTCTAGAATCAGTAAAGATTCGTAGTGTGGCTCTGAGACATGATATGATGATGGAATGTGTGTCAGTCATATTCATGGAACTGGGTAAAAATCGTGTTAACAGAATAGAGTTATGCGTATGGTAAGAAAAGGAGAATCAGGTTGGTTATAACTTGTTTACATTGATTTTACAAATGTTATCTTGGAAACGAATGTTCTCACTAGGTGTTGGCCTAATCGTTTCAAATGATGTTTTCTTACCAGATACCAGCTCGGGGAAGTAAAGGGTTGTGGGATGAGCGTTTGGATATAGCAGAGGTGGATGAATTTAACAAAGAGGAGATTTTGATGGATTGATAGATAACTTGATTAATCTGGTTGTAGTGACATAATTAGATTGATAGGTTATTTGAAGGATCTTGTATTGTGAATATACTTCTGATGGTTAATCCACTGTCTGTTTTTATAAGTTGAAGTATTTATTGTCATAACCTGTTATAACTTGAGTTTTAAATTGGCTATGATTTGGGGTGTTACAATATGGTATCAGAGCACTAGTTTAAGCGAACTAAGTATGTTGATGAGATACTTAGACTTAAGCTGAGATGGAGTAGGTTATGATATGTGAGATATGGGTAGAAGTGTTAAGATGAGATAGTCTTAGGGTCAACGGGGATGCGTGAAATTAGTACTGTGACAATGGTAACGAGGATTCTCCGGTACGATATATTCACAATTACAATTAGCTACTGTTATTATGAATATATTGTTACGCGAGCATGCTTATTTCTAAATTGTTACAGTGACTAACGATCGGTAAAGTACGTTTTGTATATGTATAGGTGCATAACCATTTCTTATGATTATCCCTTTATGTTATAGTAGAACGATAGTGAATACGCCACCAAAGTCCTTTGGAGGACAGATCGGTAAATGATTGGGGGTTGGAAGGACAACCTGGAATTGGCGGGACTCATGAACGTTCGCCAAGGCAACCTTTAATAGGTGGATTGATATGTGTGGAGATAGAATATGAGATGATTGATCAAGATGAAAATAGTATGACATGGTTGGTACGTGAATCGTGGAATGCATGTATAGCAAACGTCATAAGGCTGAGAGGGCGACCACCGGTCGGAAGTAGAGTGTCAATGATAAGTTACGTAAGTAAGGCGATTGACCTTGTTTGAGTAAGTAGCCTTCAATTGCGAGGAAAGTTTTATGCCTGGTGTTTTAGTGTGTGTTACATGAGTTTTCGTGATTTCAAACCAAATGCATAAATAACAATTTTAGTCAAGGTTGAATTAGCATGTGCGAAAGTGTATTTAAAGAAAAGGCAATTCCATTTACGTCGCACAGCGAAATTTTTGAAGTTTTTACAAAGTATTTCTTACTTTACATGAAAAGTTGAATTGTAGCAAGAAAGCGTTAGTCAACAAAACGTTTAATAACTAACAGGAGTATGGACCTATTAAACATCATATAAATAAGTGAGAGAACCGACTAGTTTATTTCGTGTCGGTCAAACTTTCTCGAACTGTTGTCGTACGAAGATATTTTCATTTAGTATATTACCGTCGTAATAACACTGTTTTGGTTGAGAAAGATTGAGTTTTTCGGAAATTTATTATGCAAACGATTCTCGAGATCGTTGTGCGGTGCATTGGGGTTATGTGAGCCCAAGTTGTTCCAAGTGGGGTTATTTAAAATGAGAAAATGTGCGAAATGATTTGTCATGCATGAAGGCTATGAACTCGCTAGGTCGTAGAGTATTACGTTATAAGCTAAGAAAGAACTCCAAGAGTGGAGAGGTGTTGGATAAACCTTGGGAGAAAGTTTGTAGTTTTGGTAATTGTGTTCAAATGAGAGATGAACAGTGGGAGAGTCAAAAGTTGACTTTAGTGTCGGTTGTATGAGAGTCTGTACCCTTGTTCGTTGACTAGGAATACAGTTGCCGAGGGACGGTTGTGTCCGGAGGAAGAATTAGGTTCAGTTAGGGACCTTATGGTTAAGGAAGTGTCGACATGTCAAATATTGACTTTGAAGTCGATAGTTGTGTAAGGTGTATGAGACCTTTCGTCTGGCATTGGGTGCGGTCTGGGTGCGTCCCGCGTATGCCTGTGCGGACAGGAACAAAACCGTGAGCGGTACCGGTATGCTGTTATGCAGAGGGTATGCGCAAAGCAAATATTATTATATACGACATAGTTAAGGATTTTGAGCGATTGACGAATAAATCACTAATGAAAGAAGTTTTGATTTATTGTTGCATAAGCGAAAGTTATGTAGTTAAAGCACGTTTTTAATGTTTATTATGGATGTGCAATATTTATGATGTATTACGTTTTAAAAATGTGAACGTGTGGGTTGGGGGATTTTTGTAAATCCGACCATGTAAAGTTTTAAGAGTGGTAAACCTTTGTTTTGGGGCCGATGGCCAATTAAGGGATTAAAAAAAGGTAAAGATTTTGAGTAACAATGTATTTTGGTTTACGTAACCGTGTGAGCGACACATGTTTAACCAAACGTTTATTTTGGCCTTAAAGGCTTGATTTATATTCAAATGAGTCTTTTGAATGTTTGTCAGTTTTAGTGACTCGAGTTGGAGTCTTGGATGTGTTATATGCTTAACTGCATTTTATTTGATTGAGTACCGGTTTAAGTGTCGGTCTTAGGTGTGAAGACTGTTTGATAATTTACGTGTTCATAGTACCTTTGGAACTAATGAACCTTGGCGTATTATATACATTGTGGAGTATAAAAAGAATTGCACATAAGAGTACATACAAATGCATATATGAATTGACTTCATTGGGAAAGTAGCAATGAAGGGGTCGTAGGATTATCATGCCTCGGAACGTGTATTGCATAATGATCATTAGATCCTTGAGTAGATGGCTCGGTTTTAAACTCAGTTGAGTCTTAAGAGTATTGACCCGATTTGATGAGCTCAACGTAGGCTTGGGGTTGAAATTACATGAACGGTATTGTAATTGAAGTTTACTTGACGTAAATGCATTGGTTATCCTTTTTGGGGTCATGTATAAATGTTAAGTCTTGAATCAGAAGTTTAAAAGTTGAAGGACCACCTCGTGGGGATGGTAAGAATAGTGAAGGACTGTTGTTTTTAGATAAGTGTTTTACTTATGATGTGGAAGATTTATAATAGATAAAGTACTAGAGACGAACCAAGGGAGTGTATAGAAAATGTTGATCTGTGAGGGATTGTACCATGTTTTTGTATTGGTTTGGAATCACAAGGAGCTAGTATGAACGAATAAGTTCAAGTTAATTAGAAAATCGTGAGTGGTAGTTCAACTAAAGTTGGGGAGGAGATATTTAGTGAAATAAACTCGGTTTTTGGGCGAGAAAACAGGAATATAAATGTTTTGTGTATGAGTCTATGAGAGACCTAGTCTGTGGTTAATGTTATGGGTGGAGATTGTACGAACGAGTAGTGACATGAATTGCCAAAATAGATATGTCAACTAGTATGTAATGTGAAGTCAGAAAGAGGGAGTATCCGAATGGAAGTTTTCGGGGAATTCCGGTTGGAAAGTACTGTTTGTCAGTAAAGTTGATGGAACATGTGGCTTGTAAGTTGCTTCTTATGTGTGAAAGAATTATACGAGATAGTATTAGTTAAAGATCAAGGAATGGGTAGTAACTTCGAACGGTAATGTCGTTTCAAGTTAACTTGGTTGAATATTTTAAGTTAGAAATCTTGGTGAAACTGTTTGGTTATGTTCGTAATGAGGAAATACTATCGGTATGTGACAAGTTGAAAGAAAGAGACAAGTGATACTTGAAAGATAGTATTCCACGTTAACGTGGGGAAGCAATGATAGAAAGATTGGACTTAAGAATGTAGTCATACTACGAGTTCAATGGAATTATCACCTTTGATATACAACCCTTTAGCATTTGGCTGCAATGTGACTAAGTGGTGCGATAGTGATGTGAGAAGGTGATAGCATTTTGTATCGAAGAAACGTATAAGTCATGGATGCAATGATGGATTGCTGTAGTTATGGAAGTATATTTGATGAGAAAAATGATTATGCAAAGGAGCGGGAATCGATTTTAGAAAAAACCTTTTGATAATTACAATCTAAGAGAGTGACTATAGGTATAATGGTATTATATCTTTGAGTTATTAATGTGACTTTAGAGTCGGAAGAAAGTATGAAAGATAGGTATCCTCATTTGTTTACATGATTCTGATTTCGGGGACGAAATCATTTTCAAGTTGGGGAGTATTGTAACATCCTAAATTTTCGATATTAGTATTTTGATAAGAATTGGAATGTATTTGTATTTTGTGTAACCTTGAGATTATATGGAAGTTTTATAACTCATATAAGGGATAAAATGCAAGTAAGGAAAGTTTGGTGTTACTTTTGGAAAGATTAGAACTTGGAGGTGTGAATTGTAAATCTTGAAAGTGTATTTGGATAAGATGATGAGATAAGTAAATATCTCAGTCTTGTGTTCTTTTGAGTCGGTCATTAGGCAGAAAGAAGAAACAGAGAGAAAGAAGAAAAGAAGTTCAATTCTTCATTTGGTAAGAATTTTTACCCAAGTTTCTGATAAATCTTGTTGCTGATTTATGGTGGTAAATCGATTTTGTAACAACCGGGTTCTAAATTGTAAGTATGGAAGTTTAGTGCCCTTTTTGTCTAATAAGTGAAAGTTAACTTGAGGGACTGATTGGTCATTTGGTGAAAGAGGGGTAGGGCACAAATCCCTAGGTCAGCCCTCATTTGTAACAAATCAGTATTTGGGTTTTGTTTGGCGGCTAAGAAAGAAAGAGAGAAGGAAGAAGGAAGGAAGGGTTTGAGAAGAAATTCAAGAGGAAAAGAGAAATCAAGGAAGATATTGCAAGGTAATACATCCTAATTAGTTATTCTGATTAGTGTAATGCTTCTCCTTCTTATTGTTCCGAATTCTTAATACTGATTTGGAAGATTTCTTGAGTTTTCATCATATTTCCTTGAAAATGAGTTTTATGGGTTTTTGTCTTAATGAACCGATTTAAGAGGTTATAGACGGATTACGTGAGTATTTGGGGTTTATGGATGAACCCTTATAGTTGTTTAAACAAACTAATGGCATAAATCGGAGTTTAAATCAGTTTTAGACCTATTAAGTTCGAACAGCCGAGTTTTCCGGACACCAGAGTTCGGTGGTGTCCGGATATGTTGCATGTGTCCGGGTAAGTGCCTTAGGAAGGTGTTCGGGTAGTTTTGCCCAGATAAGTATGGTGTCCGGATAAGTGGTGTATCCGGATAAGTATAGTGTCCGGATAAGTATAGTGTCCGGATAAGTCTAGTGTCCGGATAAGTGATGTGTCCGGCAAGGGGTATCCGGACAGTAGGGCTGAGATATTTTTCTGATGTGGATCTATTGCCTTAGGTGTTCGGTGGGTGTAGCTTGAAGGTGTTTAGGAAGTGCATTGCTCGTCAATTAAGGTGAGTTCCCTAAACCCTTTTTACGACTTAAAATATTAAACGTTTTCTTTACTGATTATGGTTCTCAAAGCGCATGAAATGTTTACAACTGATATGCATGTTTCTTACGCACATACTTTTATGTCTAATGAAATCTTGATATGATGAAATGAGATAGAAGAACTTTTAAAGGTTATATGTTCATGCCTATGAAATGTATATGTATGTTATGTGATGTCGGTCTGCACTGTAGAATCAGAGAGCCTCGGGATCTGATGATCCCTTGGGTACGTATGACGAGACGGTAGGTTGGAATTTGTTTCCCTCCTAGGCGGGTATCGGGGAGTCTTCTTGGGCCCCGATACGAGAGGGCGAAAGGGGAGTCTGCTTGGGCCCCGATCGCGGATGTTTAGGTGATTCCCTATACAGTGCAGTACCATATGTGTGATAGTTCATGAATTATTCTAAAATGATTTTCTGGTGGTTCATACATGTTGTTTTACGGAGGGAATTCACTAGACCTTGTGGTCTAACCCTCGCATTTTCAAAACTAAACCATTTTCAGGTAAGCGTTCCGCGAGTTCCTCGGGGAAGAGATAGGAGAGGCATGGCCTACTTGGAGATTAAAGCGACTCCAAGACTTAGACTAATGACGTAGTTAGAGCTCTGATGTGGACTTTGTAGACTTCCGTTGTCATTTTGTTAAGCTCGTTTACTGATGTATTGAACAAGTTAAACTTTTGTAATGTAAAACGCTCAGTTTCTATTATTTAATGCTTGCCAAGTTTTGGGACGTTACAAATGGTATCAGAGCCATAGTTTAAGGGATTTAGGTTGCATTTAGGGCCTAAACTTAAACTGTAAGACGAAGAACACAGCCGAGGCATAGGATTGACTCTAGGAACGATCACTATAATTGTGTTTAAGAATAAGGTGCCAAGGACAAACGTGTAAGGTAAGTTTGGGGTTGCACCTGGCCAGTGCAATTGTGAACTTACAGGTACATGCGTGTGCTTACATTACCTTATATAGCATTTTGTGATGGCATGCCTAGCAAAGGTTAATTATTGCTTTCTTTCAGTATTCGCGAATGGCTGGGAGGAATTTGAGGAGTAAGTCGGTACCTGTTGTACCAAGGAATCAGGAGGAAGAAGTCCTAGAGAACGGACCGGTTAACCGCGGAAGGGGTCGCGGGAGAGGTCGCGGAAGAGGCCGTGGAAGAGGTCGTGGAAGGACAAGGAGTGTGGAAATTCCTGTCAATCAAGAAGACTCTATTCAGGAAAGTTCTGCTATTGTAAGAAGAGGGAACCCGACGAGGGGACGTGGTCGAGGCCGGGGTTCCACATTTGTCACTCGAGAAAACTTGGCTGCTGAGCTGGGTAAGATTCAAGAAACTTTGCAGACTCTCCTTACTAAACAGAATGAGTCAGTTTCGGTAAGCAAAGAGCCGACTGAGAACAAGGAGGGTGCAGATTTGTCAAGCCTGGTAGAGACTGGTACTGGGAGCCACTCAAAGGCTTTATCCTTGGTGGTGAATGAGTCAGCAACTAAAGGTTGTAACTTCAAGGTCTTTGCCTCATGCAAGCCCCCTACGTTCAAGGGCGAGCGTGACCCGGTTTTGTCAATGAAGTGGGTGAAGGAGATGGAGCTGGTTTTCGATACGTGCAAATGTGCTGATGGGGATAGGGTGATGTTTGCCTTGTCCATGTTGAAGTCTGATGCAGTTTATTGGTGGGAAGCCGAAACTGGAGGAAAGGGTTCTGCGATGGCAAAGGGGATGTTGTGGGAATCGTTTGTTGACAGGTTTAAAGAGCAGTTCTGCCCACTCGCGGCAGTGAAAAGGCTGGAAGAAGAGTTTATGGGTTTAGAACAAGGAGGAATTACGGTACGGGAGTACACTTCTAAGTTTATTGAGAAGTCCCGTTTTGATGACTTGTATGTGCCAACGGAAGGGCGAAAGGTGAACCACTTCATCCATGGTCTGAGAAGTAACATTCGGGAGCTAGTTCTGACGAGAAACCCCACTACCTTTCAGGCGGCCATCAATATGGCCGAGCTGATTGAGATGAAAAAGAACCGTCGGACTTCTGAAAAGGGTGGCGACAAGCGTAAATGGGATGGGCCGGGTAATGACTCCAGGAAAGGGAAGGTGTTCCGACCGGATAACCGTGCAAACAAGGATACCGTGGGGAAACCGTGTACGAAATGCAACAAGGTGCACCAGGGTGATTGCATGGAAGATTCAAACTCATGCTACCGGTGCGGCTTGCCTGGTCACATGTCAAGGGACTGCCCCAAAGGGAAATCATGTTTTCAGTGTGGAGCTACCGGTCACACCAAGTATGATTGTCCGCAGTTAAAGAAGGGAGGATCAACTCAGTATGGGGAACGTCAGGGAGGAAGGGGCGGTGATAAAGGAGCAGAGCCGACGCGTCCGAAAGGACGTGCATTCCGCATGACCGCGGGGGAGGTGGAGGAAACTCCAGATGTTGTGGCAGGTACGTTTCTAGTGAACTCTCTATGTGCCAAGGTGTTATTTGATTCAGGAGCAAACCGCTCTTTTGTATCGCATTAATTTATGAAATGTTTGGGGGTGAGGCCTAGACGTTTAGAGAGAGCTCTAGAAGTGGAAACTGCCAACGATGGTTTGATGTATGTTAAGGAGGTGATAGAGGATTGTGTCATAGATATAGAAGGAAGATTGATACCTATGAAATTATATCCCATGGCAATGGGAGAGTTCGATGTGGTGTTAGGTATGGACTGGTTAGCCGCGAATGATGCGAACATCGTTTGCAACAAAAAGATTATCAGGATTTAATCGCCGAATGGGGATCCCATAGTAATTTATGGGGACCGCCGTAATAGAAAGAATAGCATGATCTCTATGATTAAGTCTACTAAGTGCTTGAAGAAGGGGTGTAGGGGATACTTGGCGTATGTGTTGGATGCCAAGAAAGAGAAGTGTGGGGTGGGCGATGTGCGAGTAGTAAATGAATACCGGAAGTATTTCCGGACGACTTGACCAGTCTACCCCCGGATCGTCAGATCGAGTTCAGAATCGACTTGATGCCCGTAGCGGCACCGATTGCCCGTGCACCATATAGATTGGCGCCATCCGAAATGAAAGAAATGATGACTCAGTTGCAAGAACTGTTAGACAAGGGATTCGTCAGACCCAGTACATCACCATGGGGAGCACCTGTACTCTTCGTGAAGAAGAAGGACGGTACTATGCGGATGTGTATTGATTATCGAGAACTCAACAAAGTCACGATCAAGAACAAGTACCCGATACCGAGGATTGACGACCTGTTCGATCAGTTACAGGGAGCCAATTACTTTTCAAAGATAGACTTGAGGTCGGGTTATCATCAACTCAAGGTACGGGAGGAGGATATGCCGAAGACTGCATTCAGAACCCGTTATGGACACTACGAATTTCTGGTGATGCCGTTTGGATTAACCAACGCCCCGGCAGCTTTCATGGACTTAATGAATAGGGTATGCCAACCCTATTTGGATCAGTTCGTGATAGTGTTCATAGATGACATCCTGATATTTTCAAGATCGGAAGGGGAGCACGAAAGCCACCTTCGTACAATTCTCGAGCTATTGAAGCAAGAGAAGTTGTATGCGAAGTTTTCCAAGTGCGAGTTTTGGCTGAGGGAAGTGCAGTTCCTCGGGCACGTGGTGTCTGAGAAGGGGATCATGGTCGATCCGGCTAAGATTGAAGCCATCCGAGACTGGGGGCAACCTAAAAATCCGTCAGAAGTTCGAAGCTTCCTCGGGCTGGCGGGGTACTATCGGAAGTTCATCAAGGACTTTTCGCGTATTGCCACGCCACTGACCTCTTTAACGAAGAAGAATGTCAAGTTCGTCTGGTTAGAGAAACAAGAAGAAGCATTTCAGAAATTAAAGGATATGCTGAGTAGCGCTCCAGTTTTGTCGTTACCGGACGGTTCGGGTGATTTCGTGGTTTTCAGTGACGCATCGAAGCTCGGGTTGGGTTGCGTACTCATGCAGCGGGGGAAGGTGATCGCATATACCTCGCGGCAATTAGAGGATCACGAAGTTTGGTACCCCACTCACGATTTAGAACTGGCGGCAGTGGTCTTCGCTCTAAAGATTTGGGGACATTACCTATATGGGACGAAGTGCCAGATCTTCACGGACCACAAAAGCTTATGTCATCTCTTTGACCAAAAAGAATTGAATATGCGTCAAAGAAGGTGGATTGAATTGTTGACTGACTACGACTGTAAGATCGAATATCATCCGGGGAAGGCAAACGTGGTGGTGGACGCTTTGAGCCGTAAGGAACGAAGTGAAACCCCCAGGATTGTGGCCATGAGGGCCGAGGTCACATTCAACCTGTTAGCTGAAATAAAGAAATGTTAGGCTGAGGCGCTCGAAACTGAAAATCTTAAGAAGGAGAGAATGATAGGGCAAGCGTCCATATTAGTGGAAGATAGTCGAGGGGTGAGGTGTCTGAATGGGAGAATCTGGGTTTCAAAACTCGGAGGGCTCCGAAAACTGATTCTCGAAGAAGCTCACAAATCGAAGTACACAATTCACCCCGGAACTAACAAGATGTACGGAGACCTACGACGAGACTACTGGTGGCCCGGATTGAAGAAAGATGTGGCTCACCTTGTAGAAACCTGTATGACGTGTTCGCGTGTAAAGATCGAACATCAAAGACCGTACGGGAAGCTCCAGTCGTTAGAGATACCGACATGGAAGTGGGATCAGATCACGATGGATTTCGTGACCCATTTTCCTAGAACTCCGAAGGGTTATGACGCTATTTGGGTGATCGTGGATCGACTCACAAAGTCAGCCCACTTTTTGCCTATACGAGAGTCTTACTCGTTGGAGCAGCTAGCCAAGTTATACGTTGATGAGATCGTAACCCTCCATGGCGTGCCTTCGTCGATAATATCCGATCGAGATAGCAGGTTTACCTCTAACTTTTGGAAAAGCTTCCAAAGAGAAATGGGTTCACAGACCAAGATGAGTACCGCTTATCACCCTCAGACCGACGGTCAGAGTGAGCGTACGATCCAAACATTGGAAGACATGTTGAGAGCATGTGCTTTAGATTTCCAAGGCTCTTGGGAAAAGCACCTACCATTGATCGAATTCGCTTATAATAACAGCTACCATTCGAGCATCAAGGCCGCGCCGTTTGAGGCACTCTATGGTAGAAAATGTCGGACACCTTTGTGTTGGAATGTAACAACCCAAATCCCATAACATACATCATAATACATAACATTCATACATATCATTGATTTACAACAAAAGTTACATAACAAACCAAGTACGGTCTCATTAGTCTTGACATTACAAAATATATAAAAGCTTCCTAATCGACATCCATCAAAAGCTTCCTACACTTCATCCTGTCCTGCCGATCCTTAACCTGGAAAACATATTTTTGAAAACAAAATGAGGGTTAGACCAAACGGGTCTAGTGAGTTAATCCCGGTCTTTTCCAAAATCATTATAAAACCTTTTATGTAAATCCTTTGTATCAAAATAGTTTAGATAAACCTTTGGTAATTCTTTCGTAAAATATAAGCATACCACACGTATTTAAATACCAATCCAGACTCGTGCATCGTGTACATCTCATCCACCTTATTCCTCCACAAATGGCCATATTAGTTGGTAGCAAGCCAACTAATAAATCAACAACCGGTCCGCTCACCGAAACCCGACTACCCGTCGGTCCGCACACCGGAACCCGACTACTCACCGGTCCGCACACCGGAACCCGGCTACACACCGGTCCGCACACCGGAACCCGGCAACAAGTGCACTCGTGTAGTGCAAAGCTTATATAAATACAATATATATCTCATTACATCATATTGTCATTTATATACACATAATCATATTCCTACCACATAATCATCTCATATATATATATATATATACACATATATATATGTATCCCAGTTCAAAAACGTTTTAAAGCAAAACTCACCTGAATGCTTACAATATGCTTCCAAACCTTTCTCCGAGCTATCCGATCCTTTATCCAAAATTCTCAGAATCTGAAACCATTTACATACAAATATCTCCTTACCAACTTATGTATAAGACTTACTAGCAGGTTATGGACTCTAGATACATCTACATAACTCTTATCCTCAAAATTACCCAAACAGCCAAGTTATCCGGAAACCTCAAAGTATCCGGACAACTTTCCGGACAACACAAAGAATCCGGACAACTTAACTTTTCTGGACACCACAACCATCCGGACGACATCCGGATACCAAAGTAACCCGGACACTATCCGGTATCTCATTTCATCCGGAAAACATAAGAAAAGAGGAACTTACCCGGATAAAACCCTGTCCGGACACCTTCAGAAAGTCATCCGGACACCATCAACAAAACCATCCGGACACATTCATGGTGTCCGGAAAACTCTGTCGGTTTGCCCTAATTCGACCCAGAAATCCGCTGATTCATTACCATATGTAATTCTAACTATTCTACTCCGATAGAAACAATCAGTTATCAATTATACACATAATATGTAAAGAAAACATACCTCAAACACTTCCAATAGATCAAATTGAATCCCTTAGCCAAAGAAACCTTCTTTTCCTCTTTTTCTTCCTTTCTCCACAAAACACACACACACATACCAAATCTGGATATTTTCTAATTGTGAAGATATCTGATTACTCAAGAGGTGATATGGACCATATTTGCATTCTTGGCTTAAATTATCCCATAATAACCCAAAGCACCCCTTAACTTAATAATTTACCTAAACTTACCCTAAATGTTAACTTTAAGGTTAAATAATATTAACGGAACTAGAATTTCACTAACGAACTTTTTCGGGGTATTACATCATCTCCCCCTTAAAAGAATTCCGTCCCGGAATTCGGTTAAGAGAAAAGGTATGAATACTTATCTCTACTACTTCGAACTCAATCAAAACCATAGAAACTAAATGAATAGCCACCCCACACCCACCTATATCTCTAACATAGATAAGCAACAAAAGCACGGAAATACCAATAACCAGTTTGCACCGAAGTCAGATAACACCTTAGCACATATAGAGTTTATAGAAATATACCTGTAACCTCATCAGGACTTTCTTGCACCTCTTGTTCCGTCATCTGAAAAACACGGCCCTTTGCTTTCGATACCTCAGGCCCTTGTTCCTCTCCCGGCCTAACACCCGTTGATCTCACCGCCATACTACCCTGTTGTGCTTTCCATTGCAGACAATCTGACTGAATATGATCCGGGGAATTGCAAACGAAACAGAATCGAGTTACCCGACAGTCTCTAACAATGTGACCAGTCTTTCCACATTTGTAACAACTTCGGGAATCCACATTACAGTTTCCTTGATGAACACGATTGCATTTTGGGCATGGTCTTTCAACTGGTCTGAAAGGTGAATAACTATCAAACCTCGGGGATTCGTATTCTTCCGATTCGTACATCGTTTCTTCCAGTTTTCTTTTCCCAGCACTCTTATCACCAAAGTCTCTCCGGTTATCCTGTTCCACATTTTCTGCAGCATCCACTGCGGCTGAGAAGGTATCGGGTCCTCTTGCAGTCACTAGCTTTCTAATTTCTGCATTTAACCCAAAAATAAACCTTTCCATCTTTAGAGCCTCCGTGGCAACATAGTACTCTGCAAAGCGAGACTTCTCCAGAAATAGAGCGGTGTAATCCCTAACCGATAAACTTCGCTGGTGTAGGTTCATGAACTCCTCTTCCAATTGTCTAACTGCTGCTTGAGAACAAAACTGTCCTTTGAATGCTGTTTTGAATTCTTCCCAAGTAAAAGTAGAGTATACATCCGACCTTGTGGAATCAATGTGAGTTTCCCACCAGTACAGAGCTTCTGCCTTCAACATCTCCGTTCCGTATAATACTTTGTCCTCATCCGCACACTTACTAGTCTTGAAGATGGCTTCTATTTCTTTTAACCATCTCATCGCCTTCACTGGGTCTCTATCTCCTGAGTAAGTTGGAGGTCTACAGTTTAAGAACATCTTGTAATCACACCTTCTTGACACTGGTATGACCGTAGGTGTAATGGGCATTTCGTCTTCCAAACCAGGATCTGGTGTTTCAGTATGACGAGCTTGGTCGAACATAGCCTGGATATTTGCTTGAAGTCTTCCCATCTCCGCCATCAAATCGTCTCTTGTAATAAACTCCGTACCTCGCCCCTGAACTCTACCTCCGGTTCTGCCCCCAGTTCTACTCCCCGTTCTACCTCCGGATCTACCTCCCCCTCGCTCTCCTCTTCTTCCCCCCGTTCCTATTGGTGGATTCGTACTATTCGGATTTCCTCCTCCTCTTCTATTCGTATTTCGAGTACCGCTTGCCATTCTGTAGATTCAGACAAGATTAATATACACATAAGCACATACCCCATATAATAAGGTATCCCAGTCCAAACATGCACCTGTAAGATCACAATTACACTGGCCAGGTGTAATCTGAAATTACCTTACATGATGTTTCTTCTACCTTTTATACTTAGCATCCCAAGGTTCTAATATATCAAGGACATTCTACTTCACATGCAGTTTAAGTCTAGGTACGGGTACAAATACCTAAATCCCTTAAACTAGGGCTCTGATACCATTTGTAACAACCCAAATACCATAACATACATCATAATACATAACATTCATACATATCATTGATTTACAACAAAAGTTACATAACAAACCAAGTACGGTCTCATTAGTCTTGACATTACAAAATATATAAAAGCTTCCTAATCAACATCAATCAAAAGCTTCCTACACTTCATCCACTCCTGCCGATCCTTAACCTGGAAAACATATTTTTGAAAACAAAATGAGGGTTAGACCAAACGGGTCTAGTGAGTTAATCCCGGTGTTTTCCAAAATCATTATAAAACCTTTTATGTAAATCCTTTGTATCAAAATAGTTTAGATAAACCTTTGGTAATTCTTTCGTAAAATATAAACATACCACACGTATTTAAATACCAATCCAGACTCGTGCATCCTGTACATCTCATTCACCTTATTCCTCCACAAATGGCCATATTAGTTGGTAGCAAGCCAACTAATAAATCAACAACCGGTCCGCTCACCGAAACCCGGCTACCCATCGGTCCGCACACCGGAACCCGACTACTCACCGGTCCGCACACCGGAACCCGGCTACACACCGGTCCGCACACCGGAACCCGGCAACAAGTGCACTCGTGTAGTGCAAAGCTTATATAAATACAATATATATCTCATTACATCATATTGTCATTTATATACACATAATCATATTCCTTCCACATAATCATCTCATATATATATACACATATATATGTATCCCAGTTCAAAAACGTTTTAAAGCAAAACTCACCTGAATGCTTACAATATGCTTCCAAACCTTTCTCCGAGCTATCCGATCCTTTATCCAAAATTCTCAGAATCTGAAACCATTTACATACAAATATCTCCTTACCAACTTATGTATAAGACTTACTAGCAGGTTATGGACTCTAGATACATCTACATAACTCTTATCCTCAAAATTACCCAAACAGCCAAGTTATCCGGAAACCTCAAAGTATCCGGACAACTTTCCGGACAACACAAAGAATCCGGACAACTTAACTTTTCCGGACACCACAACCATCCGGACGACATCCGGATACCAAAGTAACCCGGACACTATCCGGTATCTCATTTCATCCGGAAAACATAAGAAAAGAGGAACTTACCCGGATAAAACCCTGTCCGGACACCTTCAGAAAGTCATCCGGACACCATCAACAAAACCATCCGGACACATTCATGGTGTCCGGAAAACTCTGTCGGTTTGCCCTAATTCGACCCAGAAATCCGCTGATTCATTACCAGATGTAATTCTAACTATTCTACTCCGATAGAAACATTCAGTTATCAATTATACACATAATATGTAAAGAAAACATACCTCAAACACTTCCAATGGATCAAATTGAATCCCTTAGCCAAAGAAACCTTATTTTCCTCTTTTTCTTCCTTTCTCCACAAAACACACACACATACCAAATCTGGATATTTTCTAATTGTGAAGATATCTGATTACTCAAGAGGTGATATGGACCATATTTGCATTCTTGGATTAAATTATCCCATAATAACCCAAAGCACCCCTTAACTTAATAATTCATCTAAACTTACCATAAATATTAACTTTAAGGTTAAATAATATTAACGGAACTAGAATTTGACTAACAAACTTTTTCGGGGTATTACATGTAACGAGGTGGGTGAAAGGCAGTTAGCCGGACCAGAATTGGTACAGCTGACTTCGGACAAGATAGTCCAACTACGTGAAAGACTGAAGGTCGCTCGCGACCGCCAAAAGAGTTATGCGGATAAAAGACGAAAAGACATAGAATTCTAGATCGGAGATTTTGTTTTGTTAAAGGTGTCCCCGTGGAAGGGAGTGGTACGATTTGGGAAATGGGGGAAGCTAAGCCCACGTTACATTGGACCATTCGAGGTCACGGAGCGGATTGGGGAGGTGGCGTATAGGTTAGATCTGCCGGAAGAACTGCGCAGCATCTATAATTCGTTTCACGTGTCTAATCTAAGGAAATGTCTAGCCGATGTGACTAAAACGGTTCCGTTAAATGACATTAAGGTGGACGAAAGGTTAAATTTTGTAGAAGAACCCGAAGCTATCACGGATGTTAAGGTAAGGAAGTCACGGAACAAGGAGACTAAGCTGGTTAAGGTGCAATGGCGACACCACAAGGGCCCGGAGGCTACGTGGGAGTTGGAATCGGAAATGAGGTCGTGGTACCCACGGCGCTTCCAATGAGGAATTCCGGGGACGGAATTCTTTTAAGGGGGAGTGTTGTAACAACCGGGTTCTAAATTGTAAGTATGGAAGTTTAGTGCCCTTTTTGTCTAATAAGTGAAAGTTAACTTGAGGGACTGATTGGTCATTTAGTGAAAGAGGGGTAGGGCACAAATCCCTAGGTCAACCCTCATTTGTAACAAATCAGTATTTGGGTTTTGTTTGGCGGCTAAGAAAGAAAGAGAGAAGGAAGAAGGAAGGAAGGGTTTGAGAAGAAATTCAAGAGGAAAAGAGAAATCAAGGAAGATATTGCAAGGTAATACATCCTAATTAGTTCTTCTGATTAGTGTAATGCTTCTCCTTCTTATTGTTCCGAATTCTTAATACTGATTTGGAAGATTTCTTGAGTTTTCACCATATTTCCTTGAAAATGAGTTTTATGAGTTTTTGTCTTAATGAACCGATTTAAGAGGTTATAGACGGATTAAGTGAGTATTTGAGGTTTATGGATGAACCCTTATAGTTGTTTAATCAAACTAATGCCATAAATCGGAGTTTAAATCAGTTTTAGACCTATTAAGTTCGAACAGCCGAGTTTTCCGGACACCAGAGTTCGGTGGTGTCCGGATATGTTGCATGTGTCCGGGTAAGTGCCTCGGGAAGGTGTCCGGGTAGTTTTGCCCGGATAAGTATGGTGTCCGGATAAGTGGTGTATCCGGATAAGTATAGTGTCCGGATAAGTATAGTGTCCGGATAAGTGTAGTGTCCGGATAAGTGCTGTGTCCGGGAAGGGGTATCCGGACAGTAGGGCTGAGATATTTTTCTGATGTGGATCTTTTGCCTTAGGTGTTCGGTGGGTGTAGCTTGAAGGTGTTTAGGAAGTGCATTGCTCATCAATTAAGGTGAGTTCCCTAAACCCTTTTTACGACTTAAAATATTAAACGTTTTCTTTACTGATTATGGTTCTCAAAGCGCATGAAATGTTTACAACTGATATGCATGTTTCTTACGCACATACATTTATGTCGAATGAAAGCTTGATATGATGAAATGAGATAGAAGAACTTTTAAAGGTTATATGTTCATGCCTATGAAATGTATATGTATGTTATGTGATGTCGGTCTGCACTGTGGAATCAGAGAGCCTCGGGATCTGATGATCCCTTGGGTACGTATGACGAGACGGTAGGTTGGAATTTGTTTCCCTCCAAGGCGGGTATCGGGGAGTCTGCTTGGGCCCCGATACGAGAGGGCGAAAGGGGAGTCTGCTTGGGCCCTGATCGCGGATGTTTAGGTGATTCCCTATACAGTGGAGTACCATATGTGTGATAGTTCATGAATTATTCTAAAATGATTTTCTGGTGGTTCATACATGTTGTTTTACGGAGGGAATTCACTAGACCTTATGGTCTAACCCTCGCATTTTCAAAACTAAACCATTTTCAGGTAAGCGTTTCCGCGAGTTCCTCGGGGAAGAGATAGGAGAGGCATGGCCTAGTTGGAGATTAGAGCGACTCCAAGACTTAGACTAATGACGTAGTTAGAGCTCGGCTGTGGACTTTGTAGACTTCCGCTGTCATTTTGTTAAGCTCGTTTACTGATGTATTGAACAAGTTAAACTTTTGTAATGTAAAACGCTCAGTTTCTATTATTTAATGCTTGCCATGTTTTGGGACCTTACAGATTTTGTGTGCTGAATTGATTTCCAGAATCGATAGCAGCAGATTAGAATCAGTTTAGGGCAGAGAAGATGATCTTTGCAATTAAGGTGAGTTTATTCAATTCTTTGTACAAATCAGTGTTTTTAAGTTATATTAACCTTGGTATATTTGTATGAACTGACTGAGGATTGATTAGAATGAGTAGATTTAACTGATTTCATGTTTTAAATCGATTTAAGGACTTGTTGAACGGACAGTACGCAAAACCTTGAATGTCCCGGTAGTGGAATGTCCCGGTAGTGGAATGTCCCGGTAGTGGGAAGTCCCGGTAGTGGCAAGTCCCGGTAGAGGCAAGTCCCGGTAGAGGCAAGTCCCGGTACAGCACATCGAGAGTTGAGTAAAGAAACCAGTATATCTAAATGGTATCAAAATTAGGTATGGCTCAAGGATCTGATAAGTTAAGTATCTAGAGGCCTTGTATTATATGTATCTTTCCGGATGTAATGAAATGCGCATTTATGTAAATCGTGGAGATATGCGATTTAGGAATTGTGATGGGAATTATATAGCTTGAACATACATACCCTTGAAAAGTAGTATGTTAGGTTTATAGACAGCGCTAGTCGATACTAGGCAGGAATATAATGTTATATTAAATAAGATTTATGTGTGATTCGCTCATACAGTTGCTATGAGGAATCTGTACGATATATATATATATATATATATATATATATATATATATATATTTATATGATTTGCTCATACTGAATGATATGAGGAATCTACGAGGTATAAATATAATTCGTTTATACGGTTGCTATGAGGAAATTATATTGAGTAAATACCTATATGAGTACAATTAGGTGATATGGATCCATAGGCACTAAAGTTTGGTAATCACATGGAATAGGCATGTGGTATTACTCGTTTAATCGTTATTCCAGTGTGTGTGGGAAATCATGGAATAGGCGTGTGGTATTAATCGTTATTCCTGATTTCTAAGGAAGAGAGTGAGATTGACATAAGTGCTTGTGATCTCTGCTTCCTTACCGATAAATGGGCGTGTGTAATCGCGATTTATTGGTTGAGAGCATTAATCTAGAATCCGTGAGGATTCGTAGTGTGGCTCTAGGGCGTGATATGATGACGGAATTATTGTCAGTCATATTCATGAAATGTGGAAATGGGCAAGTGTGCATTGCAATTTCTGGAATGTGGAAATGGGCAAGTGTACATTGCAATTTCTGGAATAGATGTGTACGGAAATGGGCATGTGTATATTGCGATTTCTGGATTAAGAGCATTACTCTAGAATCAGTAAAGATTCGTAGTGTGGCTCTGAGACATGATATGATGATGGAATGTGTGTCAGTCATATTCATGGAACTGGGTAAAAATCTTGTTAACTGAATAGAGTTATGCGTGTGGTAAGAAAAGGAGAATTAGGTTGGTTATAACTTGTTTGCATTGATTTTACAAATGTTATCTTGGAAACGAATGTTCTCACTATGCGTTGGCCTAATCGTTTCAAATGATGTTTTCTTACCAGGTACCAGCTCGGGGAAGTAAAGGGTTGTGGGACGAGCGTTTTGATATAGCAGAGGTGGATGAATTTAACAAAGAGGAGATTTTGATAGATTGATAGATAACTTGATTAATCTGGTTGTAGTGACATAATTAGATTGATAGGTTATTTGAAGGATCTTGTATTGTGAATATACTCTTGATGGTTAATCCACTGTTTGTTTTTATAAGTTGAAGTATTTATTGTCATAACCTGTTATAACTTGAGTTTTAAATTGGCTATGATTTTGGGGTGTTACACAAAACCTTGAAAGTATCAATGGAGCCCTGACTTTTTAGTCGAGCTTTTCATTGGCAGGACAAATGGAATAAGATACTTATAGTGAAGTAGAAAGTGAGGTAGTCGATCAAAGAGAAAATAGTGTGAAATGGTTGAGTTAGTGAGATGTGGAACGCATGTACATCAAGTTAGTTCTTGACCGAGAGGGCGACCCTTGGTCGTAAGTGGAGTGTTGGTCCCGAAAGGCT
Organism: Saussurea involucrata; assembly: GCA_033807775.1. Taxonomy (NCBI): domain Eukaryota; kingdom Viridiplantae; phylum Streptophyta; class Magnoliopsida; order Asterales; family Asteraceae; genus Saussurea; species Saussurea involucrata. Next base: position 46,408,488 of record CM066317.1, on the reverse strand, counting down.
TAAACAAGTTTGTAGAAGGGGGGGGGGGGGTTGAATACAAACACACTATTTTACTTTTCTAAATTGTTTATTGATAAATCATTAACAATTTACAGCTTGTTGCGGAAACAAGATTAAGGATAAACCTAAATCTAAACAAGTTGGAACACTAAGGTTTTCTTGCACTAAGAAAGATAAGGAGATTACTAATAAAATCCTATCTTGAGAGATTTGAACTTGTCCAGAGTTAGCAAGTTACTTCAAATGAAGTGAGTTCATCTCTTTATATACTGCATGCATTTAATGCAATCCAGTATATACTTTACACGTGTCATTTGCGGATTGGTTGCATGTCATTGACCTTTGATGACAACCTTAGTAGCCGCATGAATGAACAGTGTAGTGTCAGAGTGGTTGTACGATTTCAGATTTTCGGAGGTTCTTTTCTGACATTTCGTACGGTGGCGTGCAAGGGAGGTTAAGACAAAAGTACTTTGTACGGAGGACTTCATGATCAGCTTTCGTTGATTCAGTGATTATCATTTACTATTCAGCAGATGATAAAGTTCAGCGATAGCTGAAGTCTTGTACTTGATACTTCACGTTGAGTGGACAAATCTGAGTCTTCGCTGATCCGCATCAGTTCATTAGGAGACTTGTCGCTGGTTCTTGAGCTTGATCTTCGACTTCAGCGTAGAACCTTTGTTGACGTGAATCTTGTCTTCAGGGATCATAAGTAAACAACTAACTTATCAGCGATCACCATAAGGACTGAACAGACTCAGCGATATGGTGAACAGTGTTCGCTGAATGTTTAATCTAAAAGTGCGAGAGTTCCTATCAGCAGTACTGTAAGATCTTAGTACTTATCAGCGATAGTGAAACTCTGATACATATTGTTTACTTACAATTTTCACTAAGTATTTAAGATAGGGTCATTATCAAATCACTGAGGGTTTGGATCAACAATCTCCCCCTATTTGATTATGACATAGCAACAGAGAAAATTGCTATTTAATGAAAACATAAGGATAAAAAAAACTCATAAAATATTTGTCCCTTTTACTGTTTTCTGGGATCTTTTCAGTACTGATGGAGTAAAGTACATTCGCTGAAATCTTTCTTTAAATCTTTGAATCAGGTTACAATATGAATAAGAAAGATTACAAGTACAAGCGAAATAAATTACAAGTACTGAAGGATGACTGATACAATAGAGAAAATGGTGATTGTTGTCAGCCTTCAAAGGGTTCTTCCTTAATGAGAAGTTCATCAAGGGTTGTCTTTTCAGTTGGAATCATCCAGTCAGGAACCTTTTCTCCTTTATTCTTTAGCTTCAGAGCAGCTTCAAAAATCAAGGGTTTTAGGTGTCGTGCCTGAATGTCTTTTCTGAAGTCGCACCAGTAGATGAGATCTTTGAGCTGTTCGATTGGAGTGATTGGAAGCTCAGCGATCCGTTGAAAGCATTTACGTCCGTCGTAGTCAAGAAAGAATATTCCATAAGGATTACTGATGACTTTACCAGGGACGAAAAGTTCACATGGTGGCAAAGAGACATCAAGGGCAGATAGATCAGGATCAGGACCAAGTACTTCAGCGCGAGAGAAACCAATTCCAGTTTCATTTCGTATGACAGGACCTGAGTTTGAATCTTGACGTTTCTTCCTTGGAGAGTCTTTTTTTCTTTTCGGCTTTAGATCAGGAACAGGAGGAATATCCACACAAGAAGATATCAAATCGATCTGTCTGTTTATCAGCTTTTCGAAATGATCCTTGTACTTAGATTTTGACGGTTGGATAGCTAACCTCATCTCCAGCCATTCAGAGAGACCATACCTTTTTACAGTGTCAGCACGAAAGGTTTCAGATGAGTCATCTTCTCTGAACAGTTTGATGTCAACAATAGGTACTCCGACGGAGGTTCTTCCAGAGATGAATACCTTGTTGATCTTCGCTGGACGATATCTGAAGTGGATTTTCTCTTTACACCAGATCAGGGTGGTCTGAGAAACTTCAGCTTTCTTTTCCACGATCTTCTGGGCTTGTTCCCAAAGCTTTCGTTGGATTTGAATGGGAATACGCTTCAGCTTGGGGTCTTTGACAGATTCTTGAGTGAGCTTGATGGCGTATTCTCTGTCTTTATCTTCAGCTTCCTTCCTTTCAGCGATGAGGCGTTCAGCTCTGAGATGATCTTGGTATTCAGCTTTTGAAATTCTGAACTTAGGAGGAACTGAAGGTAGTTGATCGCGCCTTAGGATGATTCGCTGATCCTCGAATCGCTTTATCATTTCTTCTCTCCTCTTTTGATCTTCTTCACTCAGCCTTTGAGCAACTGAGGAAAGTCTGTTTCTGCGCGAGAGAGGTTGTTCTTCTGGTTCATCAGTCTCAGAGATTAAATCTAAGACTGGGATTATGTCTTCAGCGTTAGCTGGAATTATTGGTGAAGTCGCAACAGATCTTTCAGCGATATCCTCAAACAGGGGAGAGGACTAGCTGAAACGCAGCGATCTTACAAATAAGAACTGGGTAGAAGAACTTGGGTAGAAAAGATAGAAAAAAAATGTGGATGTGTATGGTGTTTGTGGAATGGATAACTGATTTTTCATAGATGATCAGGGAAGGAAAAATAAGTTTAGTGTACCTGACAAATCGGCTTTGCAAGTAGGATCGCCAGATTATCATCTTCAGCGATGCCTTTGTCTTTGCTTTTCTCAGCGCCAGAGGCTGAGTGCTTTGTCTTTGTCTTCTCCCCTGAAGGTTCTTTTATTGAAATACCTTTAAGAGCTTTGGTTCGAGGAGCAGGTTTGACAACAAAGAAATCATCGTCATCTTCATCATCATCATCATCGTTCCTTGGAGAGGAGGATGGTTCAGCTTCAGGGATGTCGAAGTCTTCGTCTTCTTCTGCTTCGGATTCCTCAGCATCTTCTTCGAGTTGCTCCCCCTCAGATACAGAGGCGAGGTTCTCGGTTCCCTCAGGGTTTTCATCTCCCTGAGGTCCAGTAATCCGATCTTCATTACCCTCTCCCCTGATAGATTCATCATGGGAAAGGTCTTCAGCGCTCTTCTCCTGTTCAGCGCTCTTCTCCTGTTCAGCGCTCTTCTCCCCCTCTTTCTCATGATGGGCGGGGAAGGAATGGGTAGATTCAGCATTGGTGTTGTCTCTGTCTTCTGGGCCAGAGATTTTCACACAACCTTCAAGCTTAGCTATTCTGTCTTCTAGGCCAGAAATAGCAGGCGTGATTTTCTTCAGCTCTTGGCGATCCTCTGCGGTGAATGAGTCCAAAACAGGTGCAGGGGCCGGAGCAGGAGCTGGATTATTTGCCTTGTTCACCAGCGTCTCGATCATTGTCTTGACGGAACCAAGGTCGGTCTTCACTGAGCCCAAGTCGGTCTTGACCACTGACATATCACCTTCGAGTGTACCAACCGATTTCTTCAGCGTTGTAACTTCGCTGGAAATGGTGGAAACTGATGATTTGAGGTTGGTGTAGTCAGTGTAGATGTCGGAGAGCACTTTGGCAAAGTCGGCGAGAGTTTTATCAAGATCTTTGATGTCATCAGAGGAGGCCTTCTTTTCCACCACAGTAGTCAGCTTCGTCAGATTCTCTCCAGCGTTTGTTACAGCTGTAGAGTTATTTGATAGACCGGTGGTGAGATCCGTAAGTTTCATCTCCATAGACTTCAGAGACTGGTTGATGTCTCCCAAAAAAGGACCTGTAACATATAAGTACTTGTGAACAAAGGAAAGCTCAGAAGTTTCAGGTTTAGTTACAGTGTTTAAGGTGGGATCTGTACCTGCAGGAGCGTTGACGAACTCATCAAAGTTTCGAGTCCCTCCATAGTGTTCCATATCTCCCTCAAAAGTTCCGTGAGGAATGGAGATCTCTGCAGGTCCTTTCTTCGTCATTCGCTGAGAAGCTTCAACGGCTTCTTGAATGATGGCATCTCCAGTTTTGACTGGAGGAGTGTCCAAAGAAGTAGAGGGAGGAGCGAAGGATAAGAATTGGGGTTGGGGTTCAAGTTCAGCGTTGGATTCGCTGAGAAGTACTTCATCAGTCTTTTGAGAGACTGACGAAGGTTGGGTAGATTCCAAAGTTCTAACCTCAGCGTTTAGGGACGCTGAAGTAGGTTTAGAAGGGATGGCTTGAATTGGTGTGGCAGAGCGTACCACGGAACTTTCCTTCAGCTCTTCAGAATGAGCTGAGGAGTCTTCAGCATGCAACTGCTGGGGTTGCTCCTTGGTTTTCTTGATCCTTTTGGAATCAAGAGGGGTAAGAGATTGTTTCCTTTTCTTAGAAGGAATGGATTTTGTGGCCGGGGTATCAGCGATGGGTATTGTCGCTGAAGGAGCCACAGAAAGCGGAGAATTAAGAAGAGTGAGAAGAGTAGAGAGACGTACCTCGTTGGCGACAGGCTTGAAGTCGAGAACTTTAGGGCCAGTCTGAGAGAGTTTCAGATCACCCTCCTCAGGATAGCTGTCCTTCAGGCCATATTGAAAGATGGCGCTGATGAATCGCGGGTAAGGAACCCATGCTGGTCGGTCAGCGGCAGAATCAACACGTTGAATGAGGTCTTCATAGATGATGGAGGCCCAGTCAATGTTGAGACCTTTCAGCAGTGCGTAACCCATGGCCTGCTGAGGTTGAGCGGCTTGATCAGAAGATCCGGATTTCGCTGTCATGCAGCTGATCAGGTGAGCGAAGATGAAGTTCATCTCGATGGGCATCTTGGATTTCTTTATCAGCGTCAGCTTCTTCTCAGGTAGCTTGTCTCTTCCAGTCTCCCAGATGTAACCCATCGCATCAAGGAAAGCAATGATTTCTTCCCTGTCAGCGTGCTTCTTGTGGTCAGGAAATGGAATGAAAGGATTTTCTGAGGTAGCGTTAGGGAATTTCAGAGCTTTACGGATTATTGCGGGGGTTATCTTGATGGTGCCATACTCAGTATCGCTGAGTATGCAGTCGATGGTTTTAGATGGATCTTTGGCGGAGGGTAGGTTGGTGTGTCTGGCAGAGTACCAGAATTGGGATAATAGACGCTGACTGGCAGGAGGTGTGATTGTCAGTGCTGTGTATATGGGGCTATTCTTCAAAAAAATCACAGCGTCGTCTAGATGGGATACCTGCTTCCGAGGAGGAAACTCGAGAAGCGCTGAAAGGTTGTTTGCCTTTGTCCAGTCTAGTTGATCCAGCTCAAACTTAACCTGAGGAGCTTTGGTGATTTCCAGTTCCTCAGAATCACTGGAGATGGACTCAGCGGTAACATTCAGCTTTGAAGTTGCCATTTCACTGTATTATCAGTTCAACCAAAGATGTTAACAAATAAGAAATATCTTAATGTGGAAAGAGAATTTCCATTAAGATTTTTCGAATTTTGTCCATTTCATTCAGACAAAAAAGTCTTAATGAAGATTAGGGTTTTTCTTGTTTTTAAAAAAAAACGAATATAACACCTATAAGCCTTGTATTCCAGTTTTTAAAAAAAATGGATACGAAAGAAGAACAAGTTTAAGATTTTAGATTTAAAACTTGAAGAACAACCATGAAATGGTTGTGTTTATAAAACCATGAAAGAAAATGATTTTATTTTTGAGTTCTTTTGTTTGATCTTGTGTAAAACAATGATAAGATCGAAAACAAGTTATTTGCATTTGATAAAAGATAAGAACATATTGACCTTGAGTTTGATGAAGAAGATGATGAACAGTTCTTGAAGATCGAGAGCACAAAATGCAACAGTGTTCTTTTCTTGCGGAGAAAGATTGATTCGCATAAAAGACAAATATAAACTTTGAGAGAGTTTATATAGGAAGAGAGTAGAGAGAGAAAAACTTGAGCGGGAAAGTTTTTCATCATGACACGGACACGTGTTTGCATTTGATTGGATAGACAACGAAACGTGCAAACGTGTGTCAGAAAAAGAAACGTGCCTGGTGTTATCCGTTGCAATGACGTCACAACTGTCCTTTCACATTCTTTCGTTGTCTCTGAGGTTTTGAAAGAAAAACTCAGGGACTCTTTGGAAAATATGAAGCACTGAATAGAAATATCAGTGAGGGTTTTAAGAAATTTCAAAATATTATTCAACGATGAAAGAATTTGAAATCTTGCATTTTCATGCGTTTTGTCAGAGAAAACATACCTTGATATCAGTTTAACCCAATTTATTCAGAGAGAAGATGATGAAATGGATTGTACTAGTTTATTTTATCCAGAGCCTATACAAGAATGTATAAACGTATCGCTGATTAAATGTGAACCGCTGAAGATTTATCCTTCAAAGTTCAGCATTCCAAGCTCGCTGATGAGAAAGTTGAATCTTGTCTCATCAAGAGGTTTGGTAAACAAATCAGCTAACTGATAATCAGTTGGGATAAAATGAAGTTCTATATCACCATTCATCACATGATCTCTGATAAAATGATATCTGATTTCTATGTGTTTTGTCTTTCTTCACTTTGGTCAATTTCTTGACCTCAGCGGTATGAGTCACCTTGACCTGACTTGCAACTGGTTTGGTCTTCTTTGGTGCTATCTTCACCTTAGCTATCTTATCAGCTTTGGTGGCTGTGGGACACTTACTTGCAATATGATCGGTAAGTCCACAGTGATAACATTTCCTATAACTAAAATTAGTTCTAGGACCACTTGTGTGCTGAGCTTTTAATTTGGAATTAGAAGTGCCAGCACCAAGTACACTATTGGTTTTTGAAATAGGACGAACATTCAGTTCTTCAGATTTCTTACCAAGGACATCTACTCTGAGTCTAGGAGTAGGTCGCTGAACTGATCCAGAGGTCTGATTTCTAGAACCAGATGAATGAATCACTAAGGCTTTGGAAGCATTCAGCTTAGGTACTAAAGTACCCTTCTGAGGATTTTGATAAATTACAATTCCTTTACCTTTATCTTTAGAGACAGAGGTAGGTTTTGAATAAACCATTTTCTCCTTACCTTTTGAGGAGGTAGGAGTTTCCTCAGGGATTGGTGTAATCGACGAGGAGTACTGAGATGAAGAAGTGTCAGCTACTGAGGATACGAACGTTCCAAATTTAAGCATTGAACGTTCAGTGGTTGGTATTGGAGTATCATATTTATAACCCAGACCACGTTTATCACTCAGAGGAATCTGAGCCTTAATTATCTCAGTGATCTTTGTTGAAGAATTACACCATCCTTCAACAGTAGCTTGTTCAGCTTTTAATGCAGCGATAGCTTCCGCTCGTTCAATTTTGACTAGCTGATTTAAATGGACTTGATCTTTAAAATCTTCATCAAATTTAGAAAGCTTTTCTATTTGAAGGTGGCAATTTTTAAGCTTTTCAGCGAGATCAAGATTTTGGTTTTCAACCACAGCTTTGCCGTTCATGGCTTCGTATAAGCTTCTAGTCAGTAGTTCGATTTTACGGAGACTATCAGCTTCATCAATATTTACAATATTGGTAAAGAAGGAAGGTGATACCTGAATGGCAGATGTTGAAGTGGAGGGAATGTCTGAACTTTCTTCCTCTTCTTCAATCTTGTCCATGAGACATTGGTTTGCTTCATCATCTTCAGAATCAGATGATGAGGCTTCTTCATCAGAAGCAGCCCAATCATAGTCAGCCATTAGGCCTTTTCCCTTCTTCTTAAAGATTTTCAGCTTTGCATACTTCTCCTTCAGCTTTAAGTATTTGTCGTCTTTATTCCTTGGAACAAAGGATTTCTTTGTAAAGGCTGAAGGTCTCATGATTTTCTTTGACCTGCACTCGTTAGCGAAATGACCTGTCTTTTCGCAGTTAAAACAAGTAGCAGTAGCCTTATCAACAAAAGCTGATGACTTAGGCTTGTCAGCTATAGAAAGAGTTTTGTTCTTTCTAAACATTTTCTTCTTGGCGAATCTCCTGAACTTTTTAGTTAGGAGAGCCAAGGATTCATCATCTGAAGAATCAGAATCTGATGATCTTTCAGAGTTACTTTCTAACTCAGTGATAGTGACCACGGGTCGCTGAGTAGAAGGTTCCTCTGAGATTAAAGCAACAGGGGTGCTTTTGGAATCTTTTACAAGATTCTTCTTAAGATGGCTAGATTGCTCATGATTCAGCAATGTGCCATATAAGGTAGCGAGTGTCATTGATCTTAGATCTTTTGACAGCTTGAGACACATGGAATAATTGTCCCAGCTTTCAGGTAAACATTCTAAAAACTTTGTCAGAACTTCAAAGTTAGAATATTCCTTACCAACCGTTTTAAGATCTATAATTAAGCAGTTAAAACGTTGATGTACTTCAGAGAGAGTTTCATTCTTACCAGAGATGAAACTTTCGTATTGTCTTACCAGGTTGATCTTTCTTGAATCCTGGACTTCAGACGTTCCTTCATACTGAACACATATTGTGTCCCACATGGCCTTCGAGGATTTCAGGTTCATGACGGAATGGTAGACTTCGTCAGGAAGGGCCATGGATAGTATGGATCTGGCTTTTGTATCTATAGCCACTTTCTTCTTGTCTTCATCGGTCCAATGATGGATTTCCTTTGGAATCAGCCTTTCTGGAATAGCAGCTCTAGTTGCAGTGGCTGGAACGGCAGGATCAATCGTTACAGGGATGTGTGGACCGTTTTCAAGATAGTAAGGTATAGTAGGGTCTACACCTTCTAAGAAGAGTGTCATCCTATTTTTCCATAAGTTGAAGTTGTCTCTGGAAAATCTAGGGGGTTTTGCAAGAGAACCATTGTCGATATAGTGAGTGTTTGTGTTTGAGTTGGCCATTTTCAGATAATAGCAAGGAAGAGAAAATATCTTAGATTAGATCTTGTTTATGAGATTAAACAAATCCGCTCTGATACCACTTGTTGGTCCCGAAAGGCTTAAACAAGTTTGTAGAAGGGGGGGGTTGAATACAAACACACTATTTTACTTTTCTAAATTGTTTATTGATAAATCATTAACAATTTACAGCTTGTTGCGGAAACAAGATTAAGGATAAACCTAAATCTAAACAAGTTGGAACACTAAGGTTTTCTTGCACTAAGAAAGATAAGGAGATTACTAATAAAATCCTATCTTGAGAGATTTGAACTTGTCCAGAGTTAGCAAGTTACTTCAAATGAAGTGAGTTCATCTCTTTATATACTGCATGCATTTAATGCAATCCAGTATATACTTTACACGTGTCATTAGCGGATTGGTTGCATGTCATTGACCTTTGATGACAACCTTAGTAGCCGCATGAATGAACAGTGTAGTGTCAGAGTGGTTGTACGATTTCAGATTTTCGGAGGTTCTTTTCTGACATTTCGTACGGTGGCGTGCAAGGGAGGTTAAGACAAAAGTACTTTGTACGGAGGACTTCATGATCAGCTTTCGTTGATTCAGCGATTATCATTTACTATTCAGCAGATGATAAAGTTCAGCGATAGCTGAAGTCTTGTACTTGATACTTCACGTTGAGTGGACAAATCTGAGTCTTCGCTGATCCGCATCAGTTCATTAGGAGACTTGTCGCTGGTTCTTGAGCTTGATCTTCGACTTCAGCGTAGAACCTTTGTTGACGTGAATCTTGTCTTCAGGGATCATAAGTAAACAACTAACTTATCAGCGATCACCATAAGGACTGAACAGACTCAGCGATATGGTGAACAGTGTTCGCTGAATGTTTAATCTAAAAGTGCGAGAGTTCCTATCAGCAGTACTGTAAGATCTTAGTACTTATCAGCGATAGTGAAACTCTGATACATATTGTTTACTTACAATTTTCACTAAGTATTTAAGATAGGGTCATTATCAAATCACTGAGGGTTTGGATCAACATGGAGTATCAAGGATAAGCTGCATGAGTAAAGCGGTTGACCTCGTTGAGTGAGTAGCCTTCTATTGCAAATAGAGTCTCATGCATGGCGTTCTTTTATGTAACATGAAATTTTTACGATTTAAAATAAAAATGTAAATGTCAACTTTGAACAAAATGAGTCAGCTTGTACGAGTGCACGTTTAAAGAAAAAGCGATTTCAGTACGTCGCACACTGAAATTTTGAGGTTAACGATTTGAAAAGTATTCCACACTTTTAATGATAAGTTAAATTGTTACAAAAATGGTCAAGAAAATGGCTACCTGCAATTCACTTATAACCAAAATGCTTATTGACCTTTTGATATCATACAATTGAGTGTGAGAACCGACTGGTTTACTTTGTGTCGATAATTCTTTCAGAATTGTCTCATACGAAAAGATTTCCATGCAATATATTACTCTCGTAATAACATTGTTCGGATTGAGCAAGATTGAGGTTCATGGGAAGATGCATGCCAACGATTCTCGAATCGTTGTGCAGGGTTTTGAAGTTATAAGACTGATGGGGTCATGTGTACCCAAATGTTTCCCAAACGTTGTTTATTTAAAATGATGAAATGTGCGAAAAGATTTATTTACTGTATTGTCATGCATGAAGGCTATGAACCCACTAGGTCGTAGAGTATTACGTCTTAAGCTAAGGAAGAACTCTGAGAGCGGAGAGGCGTTGGTCAAGTCAAGGGAGAACGTATGTAGTTTTAGTATTTGTGTTCAAGAGGAAAGGTGAACCGTGGTAGAGTCAGTAGTGGATTATAGTATCGGTTGTATGAGGGCTTGCACCCTGGTTCGGTAACCGAAAGTACATTTGTCAAGGGGCGGTTGTGACCGAAGGAAGGACTTGAAGCCTTCAAGGTGATGGTTTTAGCAACTCGTTATGAGTAGTGTGGTGAGGAAGAATGAAATGTCTATGGCGTAGGAATATGAGTTTCGAGGTGAGCTTGTAATGTTGTCGTTACATGAATAGGTGTCGAAAGGAGGGAGACAGATCATGAAGGTGATTATGATATGTGGAAGGATTAGGCTCCGTAAGGAACTCATGTTAAAGGATAGGTTAAGGAAGTAGTTAAGAGTTGTCTTTTGTTTTTGAAGTCGGCAACCGTGTATGTTGGTCGAGGCCGAAGACTCAAACCAGATGAGTGTAAGTTGATAGAATATTTTGTAGAGGTGTTAAATTAGTAAGAGACTGTTGTTGTTGAATAGGCGTTCTATTTACGAGGTGAGGAGGGTCCGTAGAAGGACAAGGTGTGTAACACAAGCGGAGTGAGTGTAGACTATACCAGTCAGTAAGAAAATGTGTCGTGTCTAAGAAAGGACTCGGATCATAAAGAGCTAGCTAGGATGTTTGTGTTTGAGCTAAGTATGAACTCGTGAGTCATAGTTCAACAAGTTAGTAGAGAACTAAGTAGCGAGACAGACTCGATTGTAGTATACGGGAGAATATGAACGAAAGGGTGAATTGTGTACGAATGACCATGAGAGACTTGGTCAGTAGTGTGATGATAGGAGTGGTGGATGTACGAACGAATAGTAGCTTCAATTGCCAAGATATCTGTGTCAGCCGGTGATGTAGTAAGGCGATGTTAGAAAGATGAAGGATTAGAAAGAAGTCCTTTTGGGATTTCGGGTAGAGTGTACATTTTGCAATACCAGTTGTTGAAGTACGGGGTTTGTAAGTTGGTGCTTATTTTGACTGTTATCGGAATGGAATGTCGGGGCAGAATTGGGTGATTGCCCAGCTGTGAGACCAAGCTTTGTGGTTATGTATGTTATTAAGTATATTCTTGAAGGCAGAGTAAGTTTAAAGAAGATGATGAATAGATTAGTCAAGTTGTAGTATAGTAGATGAGAAATCGTTAGAGAATGAAAATTGTTCCTTATGCGTGAGGGAATGATCCTAGAAGGAAATAGTTGGAAATTTTGGTTATGTTTAAGGAATGACATGATGATGATTGTGGGTCGGAGTGGTAGTATGATCATTAGTTGATTTGAAATGTCATGATAGAGGTATAAGCCTTTGGTTGGTTGATTAAAATTTTATAGATTTGTTAAGTAATGACGTTCATTTGTTATTACAGGATGTGTTACAATTCTTAGGGAAGTGTTATTGAGATTAACACACTGATTGTTAAAGAATTATTTAAGGTAAATCTAAGTAAGAAAGCCGGGATGACGGTATATATATATATATCTGTCTGATTTTATGATCATGGTGGTTAATCGAAAGAATTGTGGAACCCGAGTTTCGGGGTGTTCCTGAGTTAATAGATCCGTTTGTAATACGGAATCCAAGGGGGTGGATTATTAGAGTGAATAGGGGACGTTACTAAGAAACACACTTTGGGGTCATTGGAAGTTTAAAGAGGATGAGGGTTGTGTTAGTCAAAATGTGGTGGGATAGATGTGAAATCCTTAAAGAATGTGAATTGTTGCTTATGTGTGAAAGAAATGTCTGAGAAGGTAAAAGTTGGAGATTAAAGAATGTGTAGTGACGTCTAACACTGGTCTTGTTTCAAGACGACTTGGTTGAATGCCTTAAGATAAGATCTTGGTGCAACTGTTTGGTTATGTGAGTAATGAGAAAGCGATACCAGCATGAGGAAAGGTCGGGAGAGAGGGGCAAGTAATGTTCGGTGGGAAATGCTCCACGCTAACGTGGGGAGGTGAAGATAGCATGTCGGATTAAGTGAGTAAATTGGAAGTAGTAAACTTGACAGTAATGCCGAAAGGTGAAGGGTTGTGCAGATGGTTATTGATAAGTGTGCGAACCGTTAGAAAGAATATTGAGGAAGGGAATTGTGTATGATTTTGTACAGGAAGGGAGTGGATAAGACAGATGAATGGGTTAAGTTAGTGACTTTGGGAGAAATGTTTAAATGATTTGGTCGTGCAGTGTTTAAGCTAGTGAGATTAGTATGGCGTGACCATGGTTACTCCTCCCAGTGGAGTGAGGATAACCGGAGTTATGTTTCTTATGACTGAACGAACGTGGCAATCAGCGAGGAATTGATGTGTTTCAGGATAAGTTTAATTTGAGTAAGTGAACACTTCAACGATGGGTTTGGAGGTTCCTACTCTTAGTTACGTATAAGGATGGGGTGGCGAAGTAGTGAGAATGTGAGAGAAGTTTGACGAACTGTGGTCTAGGTAGTCCGAGAGAAGGGAAATGTTATTTGCATAGATGTTTGATGAAGGAACTCCGGGTTGTGAGTTGTCGGGATGTACAGGGTTTTTGGGTACTGTTCCCTTTTCATCTTGTTGGCGGCTGAGGAGTAAACAAGGGAATCGGTGAAAGGGAAAGCTTGGGCATCGATCTCTTGCTGGAGAAACTCTGTATTGGTGAGTAATCCCTTCATTCCTCTGTTAATTTCTTGCTCAATGTTTAGCTAAGATAAGTTATTTCGTTATATTCGGAATTTTAGTTTCAAGTGGGAGATTGTTTAAGGGCACCGAGATTGGGTTTTGTTTTAAGAATAGGTTTAAAATCAATGACTTGGGTTGTCGGGGTAAAGAAGTGAATTAGATTCTTCTAGTTGTTCTTCTTCTCCAATGGATTTTATGCTAAGAGCACTCTAATGGTTTTAAAAGTCATTAATCGGTTGCTAAATAGATGAAAGTAGAACTCATTTAAGGTTTTCGGTTTTAATAAGAGTAAAGAACACGTCTGGATGCTAATCAATGCATCTAAGACGAGTACCGAGATTTCTTGTGCTGAGTTTTGGGTTTTCATCGAGGTGGTGAAGAAGATGGGTTTCAGGTCTGGTGCAAAACCCGTTTTGGCGCATTACAGGAGGTAGCGCAAAGTCTACATTGCGCTAGCCTTGGTGGCGCAAAGTTCAATATTGCGCCAGGCTCTGTGGCGCAAAGCCCACTTTGCGCTAGGCACTGGTGGCGCAAAGCTTAGGCTGGCGCAAACCTATTCCGGCGTAAACCGTTTGACGTTGGGTCGAGAAGGGTGTTTGGGCCGAGCTTGTTCTAGTCCTTGAGGGTCCAATGAGATGATTAAGAGTTCTAACCATGTTAGGATCGAGTTGAGAGAAGATAGTTCAGATTTGAGGGTAGTAAATCTAATTATTTTATAAATAAATTATTAGGTTTACGGTCGGGACGAGACGGAAGGTTAGGAGGAGCTTTGCTACCAGGTGAGTTCTCTCAACCATTTTTATGACGTACTATTTGTTACTGAATATGGTTCCTTTATCGAGCATGAATTGGTTTATAAAAGTTATGCATGTTTTCATTATTTACATGTTTACATGCAAATGAAAGATGTTTAAGGTTTTCGTGAATATGATTTCAAATGTATGTGTATGCTATGTGGAGTCGGTTGCACAATGGGGTCAGGGTACCTTGGGATTTCTAATCCCTTGGGCATATGGAGGTTAGCTTGTAGGTTGGAATTCGTTTCCTCCTACACGAAGGAACAGGGGGTCCACTTGGATTCCGGTGTAGACGAGAGGGTGTCCGTTAGGCCCCGATCGGAGTAGCTTATGCGATCCCTGAGCCCTGTGTTTAACCTGCTATGATGAGGATGTAAAGTTTACGAACTGTTTTAATGTAATGATTTTGTTATATGATAAATATTTTATGGAGGGAATTCACTAGACCTTTTGGTCTAACCCTCGCTTTCAAAAACTAAACCATTTTCAGGTAAGCGTGCTACGGGCTCTTCCAGTAAGATTAACTATCGGTTTCTTTCAGTTTAGCGCTATGGCTGGGAGAACGTTGAGGAATAGGTCAGCAAGATCCCTGAGGGATAGACCGAGCTCCATTGCTTGGGGAAGTGTCGTGTAAGAGTCATTATGATGTGATGTATGTAGACATCGTAGAGAAGAAACGTTGTAAAGAATGTTATGAGTCGTCTAGAGGTAGCTCTTCGTGGATTCGGAGAGGATGAATGTTTGAGTTTGAGTAAGACTCCAGTTTCGGAAGAGTCCTAGTTATGGAAATCATGGGATAGATCAGTTGGGATGGTAAGATATAACAGTGTCAAAACCTTGAAAGTATCAATGGAGCCCTGACTTTTTAGTCGAGCTTTTCATTGGCATGACAAATGGAATAAGATACTTATAGTGAATTGAAAGCATGTAGAAGTAGAAAGTGAGGTAGTCGATCAAAGCGAAAATAGTGTGAAATGGTTGAGTAAGTGAGATGTGGAACGCATGTACATCAAGTTAGTGCTTGACCGAGAGGGCGACCCTTGGTCGTAAGTGGAGTATCAAGGATAAGCTGCGTGAGTAAAGCGGTTGACCTCGTTGAGTGAGTAGCCTTCTATTGCAAATAGAGTCTCATGCATGGCGTTCTTTTATGTAACATGAAATTTTTACGATTCAAAATAAAAATGTAAATGTCAACTTTGAACAAAATGAGTCAGCTTGTACGAGTGCACGTTTAAAGAAAAAGCGATTTCAGTACGTCGCACATTGAAATTTTGAGGTTAACGATTTGCAAAGTATTCCACACTTTTAATGATAAGTTAAATTGTTACAAAAATGGTCAAGAAAATGGTTACCTGCAATTCACTTATAACCAAAATGCTTATTGACCTTTTGATATCATACAATTGAGTGTGAGAACCGACTGGTTTACTTTGTGTCGGTAATTCTTTCAAAATTGTCTCATACGAAAAGATTTCCATGCAATATATTACTCTCGTAATAACATTGTTCGGATTGAGCAAGATTGAGGTTCATGGGAAGATGCATGCCAACGATTCTCGAATCGTTGTGCAGGGTTTTGAAGTTATAAGAGTGATGGGGTCATGTGTACCCAAATGTTTCCCAAACGTTGTTTATTTAAAATGATGAAATGTGCGAAAAGATTTATTTATTGTATTGTCATGCATGAAGGCTATGAACCCACTAGGTCGTAGAGTATTACGTCTTAAGCTAAGGAAGAACTCCGAGAGCGGAGAGGCGTTGGTCAAGTCAAGGGAGAACGTATGTAGTTTTAGTATTTGTGTTCAAGAGGAAAGGTAAACCGTGGTAGAGTCAGTAGTGGATTATAGTATCGGTTGTATGAGGGCTTGCACCCTGGTTCGGTAACCGGAAGTACATTTGTCAAGGGGCGGTTGTGACCGGAGGAAGGACTTGAAGCCTTCAAGGTGATGGTTTTAGCAACTCGTTATGAGTAGTGTGGTGAGGAAGAATGAAATGTCTATGGCGTAGGAATATGAGTTTCGAGGTGAGCTTGTAATGTTGTCGTTACATGAATAGGTGTCGAAAGGAGGGAGACAGATCATGAAGGTGATTATGATATGTGGAAGGATTAGGCTCCGTAAGGAACTCATGTTAAAGGATAGGTTAAGGAAGTAGTTAAGAGTTGTCTTTTGTTGTTGAAGTCGGCAACGGTGTATGTTAGCCGAGGTCGAAGACTCAAACCAGATGAGTGTAAGTTGATAGAATATTTTGTAGAGGTGTTAAATTAGTAAGAGACTGTTGTTGTTGAATAGGCGTTCTATTTACGAGGTGAGGAGGGTCCGTAGAAGGACAAGGTGTGTAACACAAGCGGAGTGAGTGTAGACTATACCAGTCAGTAAGAAAATGTGCCGTGTCTAAGAAAGGACTCGGATCATAAAGAGCTAGCTAGGATGTTTGTGTTTGAGCTAAGTATGAACTCGTGAGTCATAGTTCAACAAGTTAGGAGAGAACTAAGTAGCGAGACAGACTCGATTGTAGTATACGGGAGAATATGAAGGAAAGGGTGAATTGTGTACGAATGACCATGAGAGACTTGGTCGGTAGTGTGATGATAGGAGTGGTGGATGTACGAACGAATAGTAGCTTCAATTGCCAAGATATCTGTGTCAGCCGGTGATGTAGTAAGGCGATGTTAGAAAGATGAAGGATTAGAAGGAAGTCCTTTTGGGATTTCGGGTAAAGTGTACGTTTTGCAATCCCAGTTGTTAAATAAAAGTCACATATTAAATGTCCTCATTAATTACTAAAACTTTTTATTTTTTATTTTATAATTACTTATTTTAATAGGTTATATTTTTTTATCTTTTAGTAGGTTAATAATCATCAATATATATATATATATATATATATATATATATATATATATATAAAGGAGAATGTATGGGTGAGGGTTAAAGATAGGCCTCCATGGCCATTTATCTATTTTTCTAGATTTTTGATTTATTTTAAATAATAGTCGCATATTAAATGTCCTCATTAATTACTAAAACTTTTCATTTTTTATTTTATAATTAGTTATTGTAATAGGTTATATTTTTTTTGTTTTAGTAGGCTAACAATCATCAATATATATATATATATATATATATATATATATATATATATATATATATATATATATATATATATATATATAAAGGAGAATGTAGGGGTGAGGGTTAAGCATAGACCTCCATGACCATTTATCTATTTTTCTAGATTTTTGATTTATTTTAAATAAAAGTTACATATTAAATGTCCTCATTAATTACTAAAACTTTTAATTTTTTTATAATTACTTATTTTAATAGGTTATATTTTTTTTATCTTTTAGTAGGCTAACAATGCTTATAAATAAAACATATTTTTATTTATTTACATTTTATGGATAAGCTAACAATACTTATTAATCGAAACTTATTTAATAAAATATATTTTTATTTATTTAATTTTTTTCTTTTCTTAATAAGTTAACAATCAATATATATATAAAGGAGAATGTATGGGTGAGGGTTAAGCATAGGCCTCCATGGCTATTTATCTATTTTTCTAGATTTTTGATTTATTTTAAATAAAAGTCACACATTAAATGTCCTCATTAATTACTAAAACTTTTCATTTTTTATTTTATAATTAGTTATTGTAATAGGTTATATTTTTTTTCTTTTAGTAAGCTAACAATCATCAATATATATATATATAAAAAGGAGAATGTAGGGGTGAGGGTTAAGCATAGACCTCCATGACCATTTATCTATTTTTCTAGATTTTTGATTTTTTTTTAAATAAAAGTTACATATTAAATGTCCTCATTAATTACTAAAACTTTTAAAATTTTTTATAATTACTTATTTTAATAGGTTATATTTTTTTATCTTTTAGTAGGCTAACAATGCTTATAAATAAAAAATATTTTTATTTATTTACATTTTATTGATAAGCTAACAATACTTATTAATCGAAACTTATTTAATAAAATATATTTTTTATTTATTTAATTTTTTTCTTTTCTTAATAAGTTAACAATCAATCTATATCTATATTCTATATAAAAACAAAAACCAATGGTATAAGTTGGGAGCCTGTGAACACGAGAATCGTTCATTCCTTTTTTCTCAGATTTTGCATTTTTTTTAATAATATATTGTGGATTAACAAACTACCTTTCACATTCCTAACGGATAGGAGTGACCTTTTACATTCAGTAGATGCCCTTATAATAGTCTTTCCCACACATAGAACACATGATGAAGCCTTTCACATTCACAACTGGAGGAGGTGATTGGGCGTGTTTTCATGTTATCAATTGCGCCACATATGTCAGGACTCGGGAGGGTGGTGATTTTGGTGAAGAAGGCGTGCATTAACAGGTCCAATTTCTGATGTAATCTTTGCCGATTATCGAAAGATAGAGGAAACCGATTATCGAAAGATAGAGGAAGCCGATTCTGCATTACAATGGTTTAACACCATAAGTTGCTCTGGATATTGTATATTCATGTTGTTGTCCCGCCATAAACTGAGAGTCCTATCTACCTCTCTATCTCTCCGTCTCTCCGTCACTGGCTAGGGTTTACCCGATTATGCGTAGTCTGTTTCTGTTGGTTGGCTCAAACTCCATCACTGTATATCGTCCCTTTTGTTTTGTATCCCTTTATGTGTTAGGTTTGGGGTCTCCAATGGAAATCCTTATAACACAATATCCACCCCCTGTATTCCAACTCCTATCCCCTGTTTCATTCCTTCAAAAGCCTAAACATTTGTCCATCCTCTTGAATTTAGCAACGAAAGGGATGTTCTTGGCTGCATCTTCAGGTTTATGGGTTGAGAGAGAGAGCATAGAATTTATGATTAATCATTTGCAGAGGATCGATGTATATGTTGTACCACATGCAATGTTTGATTGCTTATATTTTCTGATAAATAGTAACTGCAACTTAATTTCGTTATCATATTCTTCCCATGGAGATTTTCACCATTGCAGATGAAATGAGGTAGGTATCAAGGTTATATTATTTTTGATATTTTATAGGATGTATCAGGTCTCCTTTGAAAAAAGATGGTTACATAACTTGATGATCTACCATATGTAATCAGCTAGCCATTTCTCACCTTTGAGTGTGGTATTAATAAGGATGTTTTTTTTTCCTTATTTGTATGTTATGAGGAAAAAAATTGGAGACTATCATCAACATTGAATTTTTTTTATTTAAAATCTTTACAGGAATTTAATTGTGCATGGAGGTTTTGGGCTAACCGTCAACAGTAATAAGCAGGTCTCATTTGAAGGTGCAGATGCTTTGAATCAATTATTTCCTGATGGAAAGTTTAATATGGGTTATGGGGAGTGACAAACTAAAGGTCTTCTTTTCCTTGACTTTCATTTTGAAGTTTGTTTACTAAACGCTTACCTTGGTAATCATTTACCGATTCAACTACTTTATTGAGTGAACATAACAAGGACCGAGATTCTTACCCGGTAAGAGGGAAGACACGTATCGAGAGTGTTACCCGAATACCCGGTAAGGGTGATGACTTTTACCCAATAAACGGTTACTGGGTTATAAAACGCTTACCATCAATTCATTTTGATGACCGAAAATGTTATCCCATAAAGTAAATCATAGTAATAACTTTTTCCGGTAAACGTTTGCTAAAAATCTCCTTAGTCCACTACTGTTAAGTTTAATTAGTGATATACGTTTGGATAAATTCCCTTGCTACAATTTGATTTCCAATTGTCTTTGTTCTAGAATTTCATGCTACTTTTCTTTTTCTGCAAATCAACAATTTGTTGGTGAGTTTGCTCGAGTGGCTGCAGAGAGCCAGAGCTACAATAATCACAGTCACATGGTGCCACATGACTTTTCCCTTACTGAAGGATCCCTATGTTCAAAGAAGAAAATGGTTTTGAACAAGATTTGTAAGTTTCAATATGTTTTTAGTATCTCATGGTTAAAGATTGTTTTATTTTCATTTTTAAGGCTTTAATTGTTGATTTATGTGGTCTTGAATTAGTTTTTATAAATAGCTCCAAAGAAAAGAATGGCTATTGTTGTGTCCAAAGTCTAAACACACAATAATGAATTGATTATTTCTTGGATGAAACTTTACAAGTTAGTGGTAGCTATGGTACGATGATTATATACTTACAGATGTAAACAAAATTGGTTTAGCTTTTTGTCAAGGTTTCTAAAAAATGGAAGAAAAAGAGCTTAGACTATTTTATGCAAACAAGAAAGATTCTTGAAGGTGGGTTAATGGATTACTTGAAAAAAAAGCGGTATGGTTGATAGATTGGATACGAGAGGTGATTGATATAAGGTTTTTATTTCGTTCAGTTTTTTTAAATAACTTAGTAAAGAGATTTTTAATAGCAAACATTGTTAAGTTGGTGTTTCTTTGGATTGCTTCTTCTTTTAATATGTGTGTGTATATATATATATTTTATTATTATACAAGATGATATTATAGAAGATGAAAGGGGTTATAGAGCGTCAATCAAGTTTTTAAGGACAAGAAGCCATGGGAATGAATTATTTCCTATAGTAGTTTATCCGTACTAATGATGGTTAATATCTTTTCATATTATTTATAGATTAGGTTACTATTTAAACATTTTATCTTTAGTTATCGAGTTATCGTGTCATTTAGGTAAACATTTGTTTATTTCTTAATAAACTCGGCATAGATATCACCCTCTTTTTAGAATGAAAATAAAACTTCATGAAGCTCACTATTCATACAAATGCATAAATTATCCACACCCCTATCGTTATTGTTATTCATTTTATTTCATTTTACAACTTTATTCTTTGACAAATCTCTCTCTCTCTCTCTCTCTAAATTCCACTAATTAGATTTTGCTAACTTTTTTTGAATCATTTGAATACGATTTGTTAATGATTCTACTTAATAACTAACATGTATTTATATAAACAATCTACAGATCATTAAACAAATTACTTACGCTACCGCGCAACGCGCGGTTCCCACACTAGTATATATATAAAGGAGAATGTATGAGTGAGGGTTAAGCATAGGCCTCCATGGCCATTTATCTATTTTTCTAGATTTTTGATTTATTTTAAATAAAAGTCACATATTAAATGTCCTCATTAATTACTAAAACTTTTCATTTTTTATTTTATAATTAGTTATTGTAATAGGTTATATTTTTTTTTATTTTAGTAGGCTAACAATCATCAATATCAATATATATATAAAGGAGAATGTAGGGGTGAGGGTTAAGCATAGACCTCCATGACCATTTATCTATTTTTCTAGATTTTTGATTTATTTTAAATAAAAGTTACATATTAAATGTCCTCATTAATTACTAAAACTTTTAATTTTTTTTATAATTACTTATTTTAATAGGTTATATTTTTTTATCTTTTAGTAAGTTAACAATTAGTATATATATATATATATATATATATATATATATATAGAAGAATGTAGGGGTGAGGGTTAAGCATAGGCCTCCATGGCCATTTATCTATTTTTCTAGATTTTTGATTTATTATAAATAAAAGTCACATATTAAATGTCTTCATTAATTACAAAAGCTTTTTATTTTTTATTTTATAATTACTTATTTTAATATGTTATATTTTTTTATTTTTTAGTAGGCTAACAATCATCAATATATATATATATATATATATATATATATATATATATAAAGGAGAATGTAGGGGTGAGGGTTAAGCATACGCCTCCATGACCATTTATCTATTTTTATAGATTTTTTATTTATTTTAAATAAAAGTTACATATTAAATGTCCTCATTAATTACTAAAACTTTTAATTTTTTTTAATTACTTATTTTAATAGGTTATATTTTTTTTATCTTTTGGTAGGCTAACAATGCTTATAAATAAAAAATATTTTTATTTATTTACATTTTATGGATAAGCTAACAATACTTATAAATCAAAACTTATTTTATAAAATATATTTTTTATTTATTTAATTTTTTGTTTTTCTTAATAAGTTAACAATCAATATATATATATATATATATAGGGGAGGGATCATGAGAAAACCATTACTAATTTGAAAACTTTATAAACCTCAACTAACCAATCAAATTTTTTCTAGCCTTTTAATTTTATTTTTATGATAAAGGGTAATTCAGTCTTTTTCATTTAACCCGTTTAATTATAGAAACTGAATTAATTACAATTAATTAAGTTATTTAAGATTCTTAATAAAATCAAATCCCTACTTTTATGGTAAAAAAATCGGTTATCAAACAACTAGGATTGTTTCATACGTGCAGGGTTATTAACATTTGGAATGATCCACACCATCTTTTTGAATTAAGAAAGGATTGACCCTATCCCCATCCATCTACAGTTATCGTTTCATACGATCGATCATATCTCTATCTCCATTGCACTCTTCATCTGCTTCACTAAACTAGGATTTCTATTTCGTGATTTCAAAGAGTGTTTCAAAGAAGACTGGTATATGGATTCTAACGAAATAGAAACTGCATCTCATGCTGAAATTTACGTAAACGACGTTTACAATAACAACGACGATTTCTTGGCTGCATTTGGTAAACCCATACACATGGAATTCCCAACTGAAAACAATTCAGAAGAATATCATTGCAATGATCAGTTGATTGACGATGATGCCGAGTTGCAGAAAAAAACGACATCTGAAGGTATGTTTAATCTTAGAATAATTGTTTTTCAGTTTGTATATTATTTCACTGCAAATGTTTCATATATATTTCATGACAATTCATACGGGTTTATCAAAATAGAAATCCATAGACCAATCTTCTTTGAATTTCATAAAGCATATAACTTTCTGGAAGTTTAAGTAAATTTCAATGGGATTCTTAGTCAAATGTGGCGTCTTTGTGTATTTGTGAATGCTCTTGAATGTGGTTGTAAATTTCACTAATGAGCTATTAAAGTGTTTCTCATCGAGTAAAAATCCCATTGATGACCAGTTCCTTGAAATTTTGAATGAACAGTCCTTGTTTGCCATTGACAAGGATGCTGAAGTAAAAATCCCATTAGTACATATCAGGTAGTTTCCCAGGTAGTTTCGCATATTATTTCTAATGTGAAACCTGTTTTATTGCAAATGTTCTATCTAATGGCAAACCAACAAAGATTAGCTAGCATACATATCATCTTTATGTGACAAAAAGATGACATGTGTATTAGGCTTTTTTTATTGAAACTTCAGATGAAAAACACTCCAATCATGGTTTTATCTAAAAATAATATGTATGCTTTATCACTGTTTTATTGCCACTAATTTGATAGAATCTCAATGAAACCTGTCACCTGCTAAACTGTATGCTTAAACTCAATTGTTCACTAACTAAGCATTCATAATGTGGTACCCTCAACAGTTATCTAGCTGGTACTATGTGGGTAGCTAACTAATGGTGAAAATGAACCTGTATTTTGAATCTTGTTGTGTGGCATGTATGGTCAAACCAGTAGGGTGAAACTTGTTTAGTGGAGCAACCATGTATATTGAAACTTGTAGTGTAACCTGGATTGGAGTGTTTTTCATCAACATAAAGCTTCTTTAGTTTTTTCATTGCTATCTAGTCTAATTGGAGTGTTTCACTAACATCGTAATTCATTTGAAGTTTTATTGACATCCTGTTTCATTAGTTGTTTCCCAGGTAGTTTCGTCGACGACATGTTTCATTGTCATTGTATTACACTAGCATTTCATTACCATCTAAGAATAATTATTTTTCAGTTTGTATATTATTTCACTACAAATGTTTCGTATATATTTCATGACAATTCTTACGTTATATCGAGAATTTTATTTGGTTTTATGTGACAAAAAGATGACATGTGTATTAGGCTTTTTTTTGTTCTTAATGTTAATAACTTATGTTTTATAATTTTCACACAATGCTATTTTTCAACAATGATAAAATACAGTTTATGTAATGTGTGTTTCATCTTACAAATTTTGTTATTAGCAATTTTTAAACATTTTTTATTTATATTCATGTTAAGCATATTATTTTTATAGATACTCAAACGCAAGAGATGTTGGAATCTCCTGGTGGTACTAAATTTTGGGTTCCAATCATGGGTAGCAATTCGTCCCCTAGGATAGGTGATACTTTTGAGTCTATCGAAAGTGCCGAAGCAATGTACCGTAAGTATGCGGATATTGTCGGTTTCGATGTACGTTTGTCAAATAAAAAAACTAACAAGAGTGGACGTGTACAAACACGATATTTCTTGTGTAGCAAACAAGGAATACCAGCTAAAAGGGACTTTGATTCTATATATGTCGGTTGTGGTGAGAAAAAAAGGAGGAGGTCTAGTGTAAAGAGGACGGGATGTAACGCGTGTCTGAAGATCCATTTTGTTAGGGAGTGTGGATGTTATGAGGTATACAAGTTTATTGAGGCTCATAATCATATGCTTTTTTTGCCCGAGGATAGGATTTTTTCACGATCCAATAGACAACTTACTTTCACTTATCGTAGGAATGTGTATCACGCGTCCAATTCCAAATTAGGTATAACTCAGAATCATAGGATGCAATTGGCTATTAAGGGTGGTATAGACACGTCAGGTGGCACTGCTAGGGATCACATCAATTTTAAAATGGACGTTATTCATTTTGTTGGCAACAAAGACGCACAAATGTTAATTAATAGGTTGCAAAAAAGGCTCGAACATTGTCCTGATTATTTCATCGAGTACAAGACTGAGGGTAAGGAGTTGATTGCGATATTCTGGGCGGATAAGACGGCGAAATTGAACTACAAGGAGTTTGGCGATACAATTTCATTTGACGCTACGTATCGCACAAATTTGTAAGAATTTCATTATATTCGTTCTTTTTTTTGTTTCAACTATTTAGTAGTTGTCTTACGTTTTTATATTATTTACACAGGCATGTGATGATTTTTGTGCCTTTTGTGGCTGTGGACAATCATACGAAATCTGTCGTTGTCGGTGCATCGTTGATTGCAAAAGAAAGTATCACGAATTTTACATGGGTATTGCAGGCATTTATGAAAGCGCATGGAAAACAGCCAAAGTTTGTCATAACGGATCAGTGTGCATCGATGAAACAAGCTATCCCTATAGCATTTCCCGATGCTAAACACCGTTTATGTATGTGGCACATAACCAAGAAATTCACTGATAAGGTACAATATTATACATTATGTTTCTTTTTTTCATCCCAATATATGATCAATTTTGTCGTTCAATACCATTTCCTTGTAGGTGAGCACATACATATCTACCAAAACGCCGTTCAAAAATGAAATAAATAAGTTGGTGTGGAACGTGCATATGGGACCAGTCGAGTTTGAGCTCGAATGGAATAGGTTGATGGATTTGTATGGTCTTCGCGGCGTAGATTGGTGGGAGGAGATGTTTGCAATACGAGAATCGTGGATTCTTGCCTACTACAAAGATTCTGCAATGTCCGGTTTGATGAAAACCACATCCAGGTCAGAAAGTATTAATGCCTTTTTAAGGTATACGCCAAACATTGGGATGATTTGACTTACTTTATTAATATGTTTGACGATGCTATCGATGAGCAACGTAGAATTCATTGTGAACTTGAGGTTGAAACTAGGACCACTATTCCTAGAATGTTAGGCACTTCCAAGCTTGAAAATCAGTTGTGTGAGGTCTATACGCGAACCATTTTCTTAGAGGTCCAAAAAGAGTTGAACAAGGCTGCTTGGTATTGTAATATGAAATGTGATGAAGATGGGGTTGACGCGAAGGTGTACACTATTGAGCATTATACGAGACAGTCGGAGTACAAGACTGAGTATAAGGTAATGTTTATTTATATTAAACGGTTGATATTATTGTGTACGTTTTTCCCGTTGGTGATCCATGAAATTTACACATTTTTGTTTTAATTTAATTTGGTGTTAGGTTGTGCACCGTATATCCGATGAGTCTGTTGATTGTAGTTGCAACCATTTCATTCGGAATGGACTACTTTGTCGTCACATATTGAAGGTGATGCTTGAAAAGAAGTTCAAAGTTATTCCTACTAAATACATATTACGTCGGTGGTGTCGTGAGCTAGTTCCTGTCGAGATTTTACCGGCACGCGCAAGGTAGCTTGAAATGGATTTTTTTTCATCATACCGTTGGTTTTATGTTTTGTTTCTTCAATAAGGTGCGTTTATGTAGGTATGGTGAAATGGATGTTGAAAAGCAATCCATAATGAATAAGGCTATCTCAATCTTTGATCGTACAATTGGTATTGCACGGAATGATAAAGACGTGCTTCGGAAGTTTGTTGATCAGTTAGAAGAGTTGTGCGAAGAGATTTCCATGGATATCCCGTTGGTCTCGAGCTCTAAGTGTAAAGAAAGCACTATTGAAGAACTTATCGGTGTGTCTCAACCGGAATCGGTGGAAGTCTTTCCGCCATCCAGGTTACGTAATAAAGGATGTGGTACTGGAAAAAGGCTTGTTAGTGCATCGGAAAGAGAAGCGAAAAGGCAAAGAAGCAAAAGAGGATGTGTAGGCAGTGTCACAAGCTTGTTTTACACGATTCGCGAAATTGCCCCGACAAAGGCGCCGGCAACTAAGTTTCTTACGCGTTTATTTTTCATCTATCTAGTTCCTACGTATTGGATGTTTTTTAATATTTGTGTGGTATTCATTATGTTTTTCGCTTTGAACTTGTCATGTCTCATTTAGGTGGTTGTCACTATTTTTGTATGACTTTTCATAGTTTTGATAAATTGGAATCCTTTTTTTAGACATCATTTGTTAAGAGGATAACAATCATTTTTGATAGAATCTCAATAAAACCTGTTACCTGCTAAACTGTATGCTTAAACTCAATTGTTCACTAACTAAGCATTAATAATGTGGTACCCTCAACAGTTATCTAGCTGGTACTATGTGGGTAGCTAACTAATGGTGAAAATGAACCTGTATTTTGAATCTTGTTGTGTGGCATGTATGGTCAAACCAGTAGGGTGAAACTTGTTTAGTGAAGCAACCATGTATATTGAAACTTGTAGTGTGACCTGGATGGTGAAATGTTAATAACCTAGTTGTATGGTGAAATGTTAATACCCCTGCACGTATGAAACAATCCTCTTAAATAATATCATTTTACCGTTTTACAATTGAAGTGTACTATGGACACACCTTCGTTATGAAAACGACAGTTAATACATAAAGTTTCATTACCGTAAAGTGATAGTTTCATTACCATAAAGTGATAGTTTCATTACCGTAAAGTTTCATTTCATTAATTTCATTACACTAGGTTTCAGTAATATAAGTTCCATTACACTACGTTTCATTAATATAAGTTTCATTACACTTTGTTTCACCATCCAAGACACCCTACAAATTTCAAAATACACAGTTGCTTCACTAAACAACTTTCTTCACCCTACTGGTTTGACCATACATGCCACACACCAAGATTCAACATACAGGTTTATTTTCACCATTAGTTAGCTACCCACATAGTATCAGCTAGATAACTGTTGAGGGTACCACATTATGAATGCTTAGTTAGTGAACAATTGAGTTTAAGCATACAGTTTAGCAGGTGACAGGTTTAATTGAGATGGTGTTTATGTTTACAGGTTTCATTACTATAAGTTTCATTACACTAGGTTTAATTAATATAAGTTTCACCATCCAGGACACCCTACAAATTTCAATATACACGGTTGGTTCACTAAACAAGTTTCACCCTACTGGTTTGACCATACATGCCACACAACAAATCTTATATTTTATATCGTAGGAGTAATATTACATAATACACGTTTAAAAGTTTACTAAACGCAAATATAACAAAAGAAATAAAAACCATTTATCCGAAAATGACGGATAAAACCATTTATTTAAAAAACTAGATTATTTCATCAGAAACTAACGCTAATAATGTTCACAAAACCCAAAATATAACACCCTTAATTCTTAGTAAAAAAAAGTACGATAGGTCTCAATATAATTCAAAAAAAATTCCAAACCGGCAGTTTACCAAACCCAACCGTTAGATCATCAAAATAGCAATCTTAGTGCTCGCCTTTCCGTGGCCTCCTTGATTAGTTGTGCTACCAACGTTGGGTCCATCTTATGGAAATCATCAACTTCTTTCATTATGTCAACACGTTTTTGTTTACGGGGCTTAATGCTAGCTTCGAGGTGTATTTCTTCCTTAGATCTGTCAGCTGGATCTTTTGTGATGGCCCTTCGTTTGTAAATCCAGTTTTCCATGATCGCTCATCACCCATCCATGTCTCCATGTGTCGCATTAAGAACACCCCTCCGTCATCATGAATAGTCCTTGTTTGCCATACCATTTCATGCCTTCGATGCTCAACTTTCTCAAACGTATCCGCTGACCTATGATTCACTGTCCTTAAGTGTTTAACAAAAAGGTTGTTCTGTGAAATAAAAGTTCATTTGGTTAGTTAATATTAATGTGACATTAATAGTAATGAAAAATACGTATTTTACACAGATTCGTTACCAATATCTGAACAACGTTATCGTACATTCCCATTGGGTCGTCTATTTCACAACCACTCCAAAAGCGATGATCAAGAATGACCATTGCTGGTTTCTTCAAATTGTACACTACTAGGTAGTAATTCCCGCAATCAAAAATAGGAAAGAATACCTACCATATTCAAAGTGTATAGATTAATTGCTAGTTTTTATTTTTTTTAAAACAACAAGCAACAGAATAGCATGCTTACCAGATCCAATGTGCGGAATCTTAAAACTTCTGCATTAAAATGCGTCGATCGTGACAGGTTGGCGCTAAACATCTCAAATTGTGCATTGAAATCCATGAACGGAGACTGAAGATGGGGATGACCCTGCACGTATGAAACAATCCTTTTAAATAATATCATTTTCCCGTTTAAAATGAAGTGTCATACGGAAACACCTGCATTATATGGTTTCACTACATAAACTTTCGGTTCCTTAAACTTAAATTTTACCTATTTCATTACATTACGTTTCACTACATTACCTTTCATTACATAACCGTCATCGGTTTCATTGGCTACGTAAGGTTTTCATTATCTATCCAATCTACATGCATCATCGTCCAGATAAATATTCACTAACATTATCATCGGCTAGCAACATTATTGATGATTGCTTCACCTAACAGCCAAACAGTTTAAATCTTTTTCTCAATCTGAATGACACATGCTACTATTTAAAACCCAAAGACTATTTTCACGAGTGTACAAATAGACATATACATACCATCACAACGGTAGTGAAGAAATAGCGCCGGAGGGAATCTCTACTTCTAAACTTCTCTTCATAGTTCAGAAGTTCCGCCCAAACATCAACTACCTGTGTCGGTATACACGTCTTCGAAGCTAGTCCTTGCAATGCACGTCGGTTCATATTTGCACCGTTGTCAAACAGCACCATTGTTTCACTATTTAGTAAAACAAACATTTTGGTTACACTAATTAATTAAATTGACGTCATTTATAATATTACGTAATCACTTGTAGACATTATAAAATACTTACTGATCAACTCCCAACCCAGTTATTGCCCACTCGTGAACCCGCCTGTCCTCGCTTGAAACCTTCATATCAACTGCCCTCCGAACGTAAGGTGACCGCAAATGATCACCTAGCCGTACACTTCTTCGTTTCGCCAAAACAGGCGCGCTTCCATCTACATTGCCTTCAAAATCATGATATGTGTCTTTAGATTTGCACTTATTTAAAGGCCTTTCATCTTCAATCATGACCCCTTTTCCCTTGTCCTTCCTGGTTGTTTTAACTACCGAAATTGTATTCATCACTTCCATCGGTGAATCTTCATTGTCGAAGTCCGGCTGAGCTACAACTATACATTCTTTGCGATCTTTCTTGTTTGACTCGGAGTTCTCGTACGCATCATCACACATACGGTGAAGCGTGGGTGTATACCAGATTTGGGACAATGGATCATCTGGCTTTTGGCTCAGAACAATCGCTCCGGCAGATGCATCTCGTTCTTGCTCAGTGAATGTGCCCACATGTTCACCGTCTTCTCCTCCACTGCTATTTTCATACCTAATATCATACCGGTAAATGTCACGCATGATGTCGATGAAGTGCAAAACTTCAGCATCATCAGGATACTTTGACAAGAGTTTTGCAAGCTGCGTCTCTGCCTCAAACTTTGTATATGTCACAATAGCAATTGTGTTCTCCATGCGTCCTATGTCATCCTATTTCATATTTGTTGAATCATTTATTTTATAAATTTAAACGCATCAAATTTTGATGTTGTCAACAAATGGTCAGAGTTAAACCAGTTACATACCATACGTTCGTTGTCTGCACTACCTTCGTTCCTTTGTTTATTGGTATTATGATTTTCCTGGAAGGTCCTACTTGAACTTGGTACATCACTCGGAAGTGGCGTCAAAACGGCACTTCCGAGTCCACCTTCTTGAATTTCTGACGCCTCCCTTTTCTTTAAATCTTCAAAGGACCACGATAAAGTCGCCGGCCTCAAACGTTGCACCGTGTAATTCTTAGACTCAGTAGCATGTACGTACAACAGCTGCAAAATGAATAGCATAGTTATTAGCAACTTGCTTCATTACATACGGGTTGACTTCTAATTTTTTTCATCCACATAAATATTATTTAACAGTTTTAAAACTAGGCTTTTTCAACAAATTAAAGCTTATTTAACAACAATATTGTTTTGACATGTTCATCGACTTAAAAACTCATTGATGACCAGTTCCATTTGACAGTGTTTTTCATCTACATAAATGTTACTAAGTTGTTTCACTGATATCTAGTTTCATCCTAATCAAAAAATGTAAACATTCATTAAGACTTTTTCAGGCATTGATGTTGGGTTCATCACAACTTTTTTATAACAGTTTCATTAACAACGTGTTTCACTAGCATGTCGTTACAAGGGTGTTTCACTAGCATTTCGTTAACATCTTCAGAAAGTTTAACAAATGAAACACACTAACAGCGTATTACAGTCGCAGTTTCACTAAGATTGTATTCCACTGGCACTGTTTTCCAGCAGTAGTTCACTACCATAGTAATACATTTTATTTCACTAGCATTTCGTTAAAAGGGTGTTTCACAAATGATGCAACTACGAATGAAATGGTATTACAATCACAGTTTGATGAACCTTGTATTTCACGAGCATTGTTTTTCATCAGCAGATTCATTACAGTACGTTTCAGTACATTAAGTTTACTTACAATAGTAAATCAGCAGTAGTTTCACTATAATACTAAATCAGTAACAATTTCATTAACAATTCAGCAACATATTCATTACAGTACGTTTCATTACCTTGAGTTTCAATTGCTACATAATGTTTTCATTACTTACCATCAGTTCAATTATAGTAACAAGGAATCACAGACTGAGTTTCACTAAATTTGTATTTCACTAGCATTGTTTTTCAGCAGTAAATTTGATTAACATTGTATTTCATTAGCATTTTAATTAATATTAACATCATATTTCACTAACTAAGCTTTAACAGCCAACACAAGCATAGTAACCTTACATATGTATCATAAACAACTTGAAATTAATATTAAAGCATTACACTTACCGTTAGGTACGTAATTGGGCCGGCATAGAAGCAGACAGAACTATCTCTTGTCCAGTTGTCTTTACTTCGTTTCAGCATGTCAAAGATGAACTGGCACCAATCGATTTCACATAGCATCTCCTCAGACGTAAACCTTGATATGAAGTGAGTGTGGCACTTCCCCTGGCCACTGCATTCTCCAAGAACGTTAGCTACAAGGACGACAAAGTTCACCTTGAACCAATACCCGGCAGATCCCGACTCGATAATCAACGTTTTTATGTCATTTGGTCTGCACTTCGGTTTACCAAACTGCCTATTAAACATTGGAGTGATATCGACATCCCGGGGGGCAGGCTCCTCGTTCAGTAAATCTATACCTCCTAACGGCACTCCCAACATGTCATGTATTTACTGCAAGGTGATTTGCAATACTCCGTCTCGTAGCCTCAGTGTCATGTCATCGGTGTTTAGGCGGTCGACAACATAATACCCCAATCTAGATGGTATTCCATCCGTTTTCATTTCAAGTAGCCAGCCCAACCCAACTGATTCAACATCCTTTCTCTGACCCTGTGTGAGTGCCTGAATAGTTTCATGCAGAACCCTCGGCGATGTTCTTGTACGTAATACGCCATCATTCACCGGTCTTTCCTCATTTCTTTCATCTCTATTCGAAACACCGTCTTTAACTATACCATCACCTTCTTCAGATGTTCGAGGTACATTTCGGCTTCTTTTTTTATTCACTGGTCTATCCTTGTTAACTCGTTCATCCATGTTCTTCTCTTCATTCATTTCATCACCCTTCCATGTTGGATGAAGCCTACTCCGCATTTCTGCAAAATATTTATAAATCACATCCATACAACACAAGCTAATTGAAAACCATAAAATTTAAATAGAAAGTGTGTCCCCTTTTTCTCGTCTGTCACTATCGGTACAACAAAAGGTTCACCAGATTTGTTTCCGCTTCTTAAACCACTTTTTGTTGGATGCATTCTACTTTTAACATACAATAACATGTACGTTATTAATGCTGTTATTATTGCGAAACGATTATTCTAAATTATATATTGGAAGGTACAATATTTTTTTTTTGTGTTACCGTTACCTAATCCGTCTTCTTCACGTTTTTCATCGACTTTTGTGTCCTTGGGTCTAACGCCCTTTTGCGCTGTCTCAATCCGAATCTTCATCGCTTCATCAACGAATAACAAATAAAAAGCATAAACGTTAGTAGTATTTTTAGTTTACTTCCCATGTAATTATAAATAATATAAACACGCTTTCACTACGATACCGTCGTTCAAACTCATTTTCCTCACTTCCTTTGCAACCTTATTTGTTATATTTATTGCCTTCAGTTCGTCCGCTTTGGAAATAGTCGACGCACTAGAAACACATAATTGTGGATGACCCACAAAATCCGTATCTGTTAAAAGAATGAACGTTCGTTAGCCAACATACCTACCAAGTTAATTTTATTATTCGTACACTGGATGTCTAAATACTACCGTCATTCGTTTCAGCTTTTTCATCTTTTGATGTTGCACTACTAATAAATGGTTTCGATTCAATATATTTAGACGTCTCACCTGCATTTGTTTCCCCATAGAATATAGCTGGAAAAGTACAACATATTCATGTCAATTTCACTAATTAAAACCATGAAACAATTTCATCATACAACTACATGAAACAATTTCATCATACAACTACATGAAACAATTTCATCATACAAGAACGATTTCATCATACAACTACATGAAACAATTTCATCAAAAAAGAACGATTACAAACAATTTCAACAATTTCATGACTGTTGTTTCACTTTCAACAAAATTTTATCAAACAAAATCTCATCAGGATGCTAAATAATGGTACTACCAAAAACAATTTCATCACCATGATATATGATAATTTTATCAAACATGTGACTTCACTAACATGATATATGAAAGTTTCATCAAACCGGTAACATCAGATTGCTAAAACTCTCATCAAACAAAATTTCAGCCCCCAAACTTTCATCAAATTGCTAAATGTTTGTAGTATCAAACAAAATTTCATCACAACAAAATTGTTTCACCACATGCAACTACATATGCTTCAAAACAATACAATGTCTCGTTTCATCTACAACAACAGGGAAACCAAAACTATAAAACCCTTTGTAAGAAAATCAACAAACCCCTTTTTATGTCAAATAAAACCATTAAAACCCTTGTTAATCTTGGCACATAATTAGAACATTAGCCAAATAGCATAGTTTTCAGTTTCAAATCATAATCATACCTTCTCCAGTTGCATGTTTCATCTTTTTTGATTTCATTTTGGAAACCCCTTTGTCCATCGAACCAGCGTCACCGACCTTCCCAAATATCTCGTTCCCTTCTTCGTCAAGTGGGTTATCTGGGGTATTCTTAAATCGACTAAATGAGTACTTCTTTCGAATTCGTTCACTGGACTTTCTCCCTGTTTCAGTGTGATATAAAGAAAACGAACATCATTAAGGGCGTCAATGATTTAGATGCTGAAAAGGTGAAGTAAAACCCTAGTTTCATACCTCCTACAAGTCGCATCATGTTCTTAATGGTTTGAAATCGGTGTATAAATCTTGAAGGAATCGACAACAATATTTTCGTATTCTTAAATCGTGATCTTCTTCTCCATAAAAATCGGCCGATAATGTTGCTTTGTTTCATCGATTTGCTGCTGAAAATTGAGATATATCGTATCTTGATTATGATTAATGAGTTTCCCTTATTATCCTGGTTGTGTCAATTACCCATTTACCCTTTTTAATTTTTTTTGTTATTAAAAATCAGTTTTTAAGATTTATTATTACCATATTTATATTAAACTAATCTAAGCCATTGATTATCTTAATCTATGGTGTTAACATGGGTTTCATAGTTTGCATCTTAATTGTGGTTTGCACATGAAACCACCTCTCTCTCTCTCTCTATATATATATATATATATATATATATATATATATATAAAGAAGAATGTAGGGGTGAGGGTTAAGCATAGGCCTCCATGGCCATTTATCTATTTTTCTATATTTTTGATTTATTTTAAATAAAAGTCACATATTAAATGTCGTCATTAATTACTAAAACTTTTCTTTTTTTATTTTATAATTACTTATTGTAATAGGTTATATTTTTTTACCTTTTAGTAGGCTAACAATCATCAATATATATATATAGGGGTGGTATCGGGTACAAACCAACTAGTTTGTACAAACCCGTACAAACTCAATCTACCTTCATGAATTTGCAATTTTTTTAATTTGGTTTCATGAATCTATATTTTGGCTTCATGAATATAAAATTTAGCTTCATGAATATATAATTTGGCTCCATAACTTCTTTATTTATTTATTTATAAGGGTATTTTAGGGCTCCACCGGAAAATATAGATTCATGAAGCCAAATTTTATATTCATGAAGCCAAAATATAGATTCATGAAGCCAAATTAAAAAAATTGCAAATTCATAAAGGTAGATTGAGTTTGTACGGGTTTGTACAAACTAGTTGGTTTGTATTTGATACTCAGCTTATATATATATATATATATATATAAAGAAGAATGTAGGGGGTGAGGGTTAAGCATATGCCTCCATGGCCATTTATCTATTTTTCTAGATTTTTAATTTATTTTAAATAAAAGTCACATATTAAATGTCCTCATTAATTACTAAAACTTTTCATTTTTTATTTTGTAATTACTTATTTTAATAGGTTATATTTTTTTATATTTTAGTAGGCTAACAATCATCAATATATATATATATAAAGGAGAATGTAGGGGTGAGGGTTAAGCATAGGCCTCCATGACCATTTATCTATTTTTCTAGATTTTTGATTTATTTTAAATAAAAGTTACATATTAAATGTCCTCATTAATTACTAAAACTTTTAATTTTTTTTAATTACTTATTTTAAGAGGTTATATTTTTTTATCTTTTGGTAGGCTAACATCAATATATGTATAAAGGAGAATGTAGGGGTGAGGGTTAAGCATAAGCCTCCATGGCCATTTATCTATTTTTCTAAATTTTTGATTTATTATAAATAAAAGTCACATATTAAATGTCCTCATTAATTACTAAAACTTTTCATTTTTTATTTTATAATTACTTATTTTAATATGTTATATTTTTTTATCTTTTAGTAGGCTAACAATCATCAATATATATATATATATATATATATATATATAAAGGAGAATGTAGGGGTGAGGGTTAAGCATACGCCTCCATGACCATTTATCTATTTTTCTAGATTTTTGATTTATTTTAAATAAAAGTTACATATTAAATGTCCTCATTAATTACTAAAACTTTAAAAAAAATTAATTACTTATTTTAATAGGTTATATTTTTTTTATCTTTTAGTAGGCTAACAATGCTTGTAAATAAAAAATATTTTTATTTATTTACATTTTATGGATAAGCTAACAATACTTATAAATCAAAACTTATTTTATAAAATATATTTTTTATTTATTTAATTTTTTGTTTTTCTTAATAAGTTAACAATCAATATATATATATA
This sequence comes from Saussurea involucrata, assembly GCA_033807775.1. Classification (NCBI taxonomy): domain Eukaryota; kingdom Viridiplantae; phylum Streptophyta; class Magnoliopsida; order Asterales; family Asteraceae; genus Saussurea; species Saussurea involucrata. The sequence goes on along the minus strand of CM066317.1, from coordinate 46,372,349 downwards.
TATATATATATATATATATATATATATATATAAAGGAGAATGTAGGGGTGAGGGTTAAGCATAAGCCTTCATTGCCATTTATCTATTTTTCTAGATTTTTGATTTATTTTAAATAAAAGTCACATATTAAATGTCCTAATTAATTACTAAAACTTTTCTTTTTTTATTTTATAATTACTTATTGTAATAGGTTAAATTTTTTTATCTTTTAGTGGGCTAACAATCATCAATATATATATATATATATATATATATATATATAGATATATAGATATAGATATATATATAAAAAAATGTAGGGGGTGAGGGTTAAGCATAGGTCTCCATGACCATTTATCTATTTTTCTAGATTTTTGATTTATTTTAAATAAAAGTTACATATTAAATGTCCCAATTAATTACTAAAACTTTTAATTTTTTTTATAATTACTTATATTAATAGGTTATATTTTTTTATTTTTAGTAGGCTAACAATGAATCAATATATATATATATATATATATATATATATATATATATAAGAGAATGTAGGAGTGAGGGTTAAGCATAGGCCTCCATGGCCATTTATGTATTTTTCTAGATTTTGATTTATTTTAAATAAAAGTCACATATTAAATGTCCTTATTAATTACTAAAACTTTTCATTTTTTATTTTATAATTACTTATTTTAATAGGTTATATTTTTTTATCTTTTAGTGGGCTAACAATCATCAATATATATATATATATATATATAAATAAAGGAGAATGTGGGGTGAGGGTTAAGCATAGGCCTCTATGACCATTTATCTATTTTTCTAGATTTTTGATTTATTTTAAATAAAAGTTACATATTAAATGTCCTCATTAATTACTAAAACTTTTAATTTTTTGTAATTACTTATTTTAATAGGTTATATTTTTTTATCTTTTAGTAGGCTAACAATGCTTATAAATAAAAAATATTTTTGTTTATTTACATTTTATGGATAAGCTAACAATACTTATAAATCAAAACTTATTTAATAAAATATATTTTTTATTTATTTAATTTTTTGTTTTTCTTAATAAGTTAACAATGAATATACATTATAAATCAAAACTTTTAAGTTATTTTATTTTCTTAATAAGCTAAAAAAACTTTTCATTTTTCATTTTATAATTTTATAAGATAGATACAATGCTTATAATTCAAATACTTTTTTAATAGGTTATATTTTTTTATCTTTTAGTAGGCTAACAATCATCAATATATATATATATATATATAAAGGAGAATGTAGGGGTGAGGGTTAAGCATAGGCCTCCATGGCCATTTATCTATTTTTCTAGATTTTTGATTTATTTTAAATAAAAGTCACATATTAAATGTTCTCATTAATTACTAAAACTTTTCATTTTTTATTTTTTATTTTATGAACTTTTTTTTATTAAGATAGATAACAAGGATTATAAATCAAATACTTATTTTAATAGAGTATATTTTTTATTTTTTTTTTATTTTTTTTTATTTTTTTTTATTTTTTTTATCTTTTAGTAAGCTAAAAATGTTTATAAATCAATTTTTTAATATGTATATTTTTATTTATTTACATTTTCTTTCATATTTCTTCTTTTTCTCATAATTTTGAATTAATTTTAAATCATTTCAACACATTAACAATACTTATAAATCAATACTTATTTAATAAAGTATATTTTTATTTTTTTATTTTTTTGTTTTTCTTAGTAATCAAACAATGATCATAAATCAAAACTTTTAAATTATTTTATTTTTTTAGTAAGATACCAATGTTTGTATTCTTTCTTTTAGTAAGCTAACAATACTTATTTTAATAAATTATGTTTTTTTGTCTTTTAGTAAGATAACAATTGCTTATAAATCAATTTTTTTAGTAAAGTATATTAATCTTTATAATAATATTTGTATTCACCGCGCGAGGCGCGATGCTGTTACCTAGTAACAAAATAAGGTGATTTTAGCTAGTTAGAACACATACTGGGATCCTACTTCATGTCGTATTGTTGGGTTGTGAATCATATTTATCATGGTATTTGGGACTTGTGAACAGTACTACGGTCTACGGACTTTCCTCTTACTTTCGTGGATGCAACATAAACATTTAACCTTGCAACATTTTGGCATCGGGGTTCACAAACATTCGTGAAACTGTTAAATGTTGTAGGTTTCGGTAGTTCACACGAAAAGGAATTTCTCTCGGTTGACAAACACATTCCCAGAAAACTATGTTTTCAGGTTTGCTATATATCCAATCAATTTATACTGTTATTTTGATCTCAAGAAACAATTAAAGTTGTGTTATTGGTTATTATTAGAGATGGCAACGGGGTCAGGGGTATCTGAAACCCCAATCCCCATGCTCAATCCTCCATCCCCATCCTTGTTGAGAATGAGATTCCATCAACATCCCTATTTGGGAACGGGAATTCCCACCATGGAATCGGGGATTTTTTCCCGGTCTACAAAATTTAAACTTTTACTTAATATCTTTACACATCAACTGTAAAAATGTCAATTTCGCGTCATGACATAAAATGTTAAAACTTCAATCAATCAAATTTTAGTTGTGTATCTATATATAAGAGTAATATCAAACAAATTTAATTCAAACACAAATATATCAAACAATTTTTATAATTGAAAATATTAACAAAATTCGTTTTACAATCTTAGGTCAAACATAAATATATCTAATACAATACTTAATAATTGAAATTTTAATATCACCACATGTAGAAGCCATTGTATGATTTAAGGCATTTAATTCACCTTTTTTATTTTATTTTATTTGTTATATATTTTAACTTCGAAAAACGTCTTAAATAAGATAGTTCAAGTCATGACCTCGTAGGATGTCGGATTAGAGGGCAAAATTTGGTCCCAACTGGATTGAATGAAATTGGACAACCCACTACATTCATTTCTCATTTTATATTTTTTCTTAAACTTTTGCTTTTTATTCGGTTTTTCGTTAAAGATCTTTTCAAATATAAGTTGTCATCGGAGACGGATTTAGAAAAACATTAACTTGATATAAAATAAAACAAAAATAGTCATAAAAGTAAGGCTTCTTTTAAAATGACACAAGGTGATTTACAGAACCCAAGTCCATTTTTTACTTTTTTACAAATGTTGTTACCAAAAAATTGAAATTGGGTGTTCGTATCCGGGGTCTGAGACTCTTCTGTCCTTTCCAGATTTTGTGTCCGAATTCGACAAAGTACGTTCAACGATTACGTGCAGCATCAAGAACCAAAGAAAATCAGAAATCCAAATCAGATATCTTTTATGTTCTTCAATTTCTCGGAAGTTTGGAAAGTGACTCATCTATGGAAACTTTTCAAAAGATACGGAGAAGTCGTTGATATGTACATGGCCAGAAAAAGACTGAATAATGGGAAGAAATTCGGACTCGTCAGGTTCTAAAGATATAGAGAAGAGAAAGATCTAGAAAGGAGACTAAATGCCATATGGATAGGGTCTTACAAACTGAGAGTGTTTGCAGCGGACAAGAACAGGAGGAAGGAGGAAGGAAAATTTGGTAGAGACGTTAATCGAACAGGAGACGCCAGAATGTTTCGGGGAGAAAAAGAGCAGAATAAGGAAGCCCAAAGGTCACCTCTTCACATGATGTATTCTAATGTCGTGAAAGAAAGGAGGAGGGAGGAATTCACGAAGAACAAGTTCGAAAGGCCAGAAAAAAGAAAGTAGAGAACAGAGAAGAGTATAAACAGGAATTTTTAGGGGAATGAGAAGGAGATGAAAAAGCGAAAACATTCCTCAAGAAGTGCGTAATAGGGAATGTAACATCAATCGACCATTTGGAGGTAATTAAACTGCTTTGTAGAGAGGAAAACCTTGAAGGGAGTGAATTGAAATGCCTGGGTAAAATTTGGGAAAGAAGAATCATTGAATAAAAACCTCAGCAACAAAATTCACGGTCTACACTATTGGTCTGAGGGGTTCTGCTCTTCTGAAAGCCTTATCTGGCTTAAGATTTCAGGAATTCCTTTGCACGGGTGGAAGGAAGAGGTATTCTCGAAGATTGCTAGTACGTGGGGTAAGGTAATCAAAACGATGAACTGCGAATAGGAGCAAAACTATAATCTTTCATGGGGAAAAGTCTTGATAAGTTCATCTCTCAGATCCTCAATCAGTGAAGTTAGCAGTATTAAATTAGGGAGGTTGTATTTCCGGATCAAAATAGAGGAAGAACAGAGTAGTCTAATGGAATTTGTGGAAAAAACACCCGATGATTATATGGAGAACGACAGTGACAACGAAGAAGATGATTCTTCCATTCCTTCGGAATGGTCGGAGGAAGAGGAAGGAAACAATAGTGGCAGCGAATGGTTTGTGGAGGAAAGTCGGTTTGAGAATGAGGAAAGGGATAAAGATGGTTTAGAACAGGAAGAAGGAGCAGACAACCATTATGTTGACAGACCGGAAGAAAAGGACGAAACAGACAAAAATCTCATAAACTTGGCCGAAAAAACATCACCGAAGATGATGGAGAAGAAGGCGGAAGTAAGCAAAAAGGAAGCCAATCGAAGAAGAAATCAATGGAAGATGACGTGCAATCTAAAATTGGACCGAGTATAAGAGATGGAACTTTTCAGGTTAGAAGCTCAATCCTCGTTATTGGAAGCCCAAGAGGAGAAAGGAACGATGGGCCGCTAAATAGTGTTACCAACCAAGTCACGGAAGGAGACAAAGAGGAAATGAAAAACAAGATCAACAGTGGCAACTTGAAAAATCAGATAAATATAGGAGAAAAAAAGAGAGAGGAAGAAAGGTAGATAACTTGGGGTTTGGAAGAGGTAAGGTTAGTTTTCATTTGTTAAAACAAATGGCGAGGAATAGCAACAAGAAGGGGGGATAGAAAAAGTCAACTACAATAAGTGATCAAGATAAAGCTAACAGATTAAGATCGAATAATAAGGAGACGGTTTCATCATCTAGTCAAGCTACATTATCGAACGTCCTGAAAAGTAAGGAAAGCTCCGAAGGGTTGGAGAGATTTTAAGAAGAGATTGGCATCACTTGGAAGGCAAGGAAGAGCAAACGGATAAAGGAAGATAGAATAAGAAAGTGAGGTGCACCAATTCCAAGTAAGGTCGATATCAATGTCTTCTTGATGAAAGTAATTTCAATTAACATCAGAGGTTTGGGAACTGCAAATAAAAAGAATTGGATCAAAGAAATAGGTAGGAAAGAAAAACCAAATGTGATCGAAATTCAGGAAACGAAAACACAAAAATTGGAACGAAAAAAATAGGTAATCTTTGGGGAGGAGAGGACGTAGATTGAAGCCTCTGGGAAATCAGGGGGAATATTAACGACGTGGGATAAAAAATCGTTCTTGTTCGAGTTCACGGTGGAGCATGAAAATTTTCTAGCGGTGATCGATAAATGGAACGGTATGGAAGGTCTTATTGGTTTGGTAAACGTGTACGACCCACGGGAAACAAAAGACAGAAGTGAGACCTGGCAAAAGTTGGAGCAGTTGGTATCATGAGACGAGGTGAAGTGGTGCCTCTGCAGTGATTTCAACGAGGTGAGGGGAACACACGAAAGATTAAACACAATAACAAATCACAGAGAGGTGGAAGATTTTAATGACTTCATTAGATAGAGTAATATGATGAAAATAAAAATGTGGGGGAATTTTTTTACAAGAATCAGTGACTAGAAAGAAAGTGGTCCGATCATGTACCAATTATGTTATGTGAGAACCGAGAAGACTTTGGTGGGATCGAAAATGAGGTAAAAGGAGCTTAGAGCAAAGAAGTGGCATTAATCCGTCCAGATTACATTTTTAGAGACGAGCTAAAAAACGTCAAAGTGGCATTAAACAAGTGGAGCAAAGAGAAATTTGAAAATTTAGAAAAAGAAGTTGCTTGATTAAAAGAAGAAGTGGAAATAAAGGAAAAGGAAGCGGAGGCAAACCAATGGGGGGATGGGGAAATAGGTCGGTGGATAGAAGCTCGGAAAAAATGGCTTGAATTGGAGGAAAAGAAATTGGCAATGAAAAAACAAAAAGTAAAGGTGAAATGGATTGCCGAAGGAGACGAGAATTCTAAATTATTTCATACGACCATAAAGTATATAGAGAGGAAGAATAATATAAGAGGCTTGAAGATCAACTCGGAGTGGACGGACGAACTGGAAAAAATCAAAGAACACGTTTATGTATATTTCTACGATAAGTTCACTTCTCAAAGGCAAGATGGCCCAAGTATACACAAGGATAAATTTAGGAAGTTGTCAAGATAAGAAGCAGAATTATTGGAGAGACCGATTGTGGAAGAAGAGGTATGGGATGCAATAAAAGGATGTGGAAACAACAAATCACCCGGGCCAGACGGCATTTCATTCGGTTTTGTCAAAAAGTTTTGGGAAATTTTAAAGGATGATATGATGAAGGCGTTGGTTTGGTTTTGGGAAAAGTGGAGATAAGTCGGGGATGTAATTCTTCATTCTTAGCCTTGTTACCGAAAAAAACATATCCGATGGGGCTTGGGGAATTTAGACCGATTAGCTTAATTGGTGTCTTTTATAAAATAATATCGAAAATTTTGGCCGAGAGGATGAACACTATAATGGAGAAGGTGATCAGTAAAGTTCAAAGTGCGTTATGTTAGACGGAGTTCTAATAGCAAACGAAGTGGTAGAATTTTTACGAAAGGAAAAGAGAAAAGTTTGATCTTCAAGGTGGATTTCGAGAAAACCTATGATAGCGTGGAATGGACATTTCTCCTGGAGAGTTTGGAAGAAATGGGGTTCGGAAACAAATGGTGCAAACGAATCAAGGCATGTTTGCTATCAATCTCAGTTCTAGTTAATGGATCGGTGACTAAGGAATTTAAGATGGGAAAAGGGCTAAGACAAGGAGACCCGTTAGCACCTTTCCTATTTTTGATAGTGGTCGAAAGTCTTCATATTTTGGTCAAGGACGCTGTGAAAAAAGGTCTATATGATGGTATCAAGGTAGGAAGAGAAGAAATAATGGCGTCTCATCTTCAATATGTGGACGACGTGGTTTTTTTGGTAAGTGTAGTTTAACAAACCTAAAGAATCTCATGAAGATATTGAGGTGCTTCCAATTGGTTTCGGGTTTGAAAATAAACGTCGGAAAGAGTAAAATTTATGGGGTGGGTGTAGAAGAAGAAGGGATTCAATTGTGGGCAAGAAGCTTAGGAAGTGGATGGGGATCGTTGCCTTTCATCTACCTCAATTTACCGATAGGAGCATCGATGAGAAGATTGGAACATTGGAAACCGGCCATTGAGAAGGTAAAAAACAAACTTGCTTCATGGAAAACAAAATTGATATCATTTGGAGGAAGATTAACTTTGGTCAAATCGGTCCTCGGTAGTATATCGTTGTACTTTTTTCGTTGTTTCAAGCCCCTAAAGGAGTGGTAAATACTCTAGAGAGTGTGAGAAGTCGGGTTCTTTTTTTTTCTTTTTTTTGGGGGGGGGGGGGGGGGGGGGGGTAATGGGGAAAGAGAGAAAAGGGGGATGGTGTAGATTAAATGGGCTAAAACATTGAGTAGCTTTGATACGGGGTTTAAATATTGGTAGCCTTCAAGCGGCAAATTGGGGACATTAGGGAAAGTGGTGGTGGATATTTTTAACCGAAAAAGATTCGTTGTGGGTTAAAATTGTCAAAGTTTATATGGTAACAAGGGTGGGTTGGGTGGGAACGAACTAGGTGGTAGGAAGGGGGGGATCGGTATGGAGCAATATTGTGCAAGTGGGGGCTTTGTTGGATGGTGAGGGGATGGGTTTCCATTCGTCTTTTGGCAAAAAGGTGGGAGACGGTAAGGATGTGAAATTTTGGAGTGAGAAGTGGGTTGAAAATAGAACGCTAAAACTTGATTTTCGAAGGTTGTTCCAACTAGAAATAGATAAAAATGTGTCGATTGCGGAGAGAGGGGAATGGAGAGGAGAGAATTGGGTATGGAAATGGAATTGGAGAAGGGAGCCTAGAGGAAGGGAATGTGGGGAATTTGAGGAGTTTGGTAGGGTGATCCAAGAAAAGAAACCGGAAAGGGATCGTAGTGACAAAGTCGTGTGGAACCCAAATATAAACGGGACTTTAATGTCAAAAAACTATGTAGCCTCGTCGAGGAGGGTCAAAATCGGGAAGCCGAGAATGTAGTGGAAACTAAATGGTCCAACTTGATTCCAAAGAAAGTTTGCATCTTCATTTGGAGAGCGAGACTCGGTCGATTATCTTGTCGGTCGATGTTGGACTCAATGGGGATTGACCTACGTTTAGTGTTATGCCCCTGATGTGGAAAAGAGATTGAAACGGTGGACCATGCATTGGTAGGATGTGAAGAAGTGAAAAAGCTTTGGCAACAAACGGGGAAATGGTGGAATTTTTTTTAGAAGGAATAGAATCTATTCAAGCATTGCTCAACATAGATACACTGCCGGATGAAGATTCAAAGAAAATGAACTATTGGGTCGGGGGTGCGGTGGTCGTTCTTATACCTTATATGGTCTCATAGAAATAAAATTGTGTTCAAAGGGGAGAAGAGTAAATTGTCCGATTTGTTTTTTGAGTTCCAAAGGAGAGTGTTCGAATGGATCAGGAGAAGAGAAATGTCGATTGACTGCGCGAGATGGCTCTCGGCCCCGTCTGAACTGTAACAGCAGGTCTGGAAGTGCTAAACAGATCAGAGGCGGGTTCGAGCTTTGGCTTTTGGCAGAGCGAGGAACTAACGCACAGGTTTAGTTTGTTATCGAATCAGAGGGTCAAGAGGAGTACGTTTGACGATCGTTGGTAGCTGTCACAATTAAACGGGTTTGCATCTCGCAAACGTTTTTTTTTCTCTCCTGTGCTGCTCCTGTAATTCTGTTTGAATTATTCTTCTTGTTTTGAAAGTGCTGTAATTTGCTTTTTAGTGTATTGCTTGTGTCACTCGTGGTAATAAAAATTGGTTTTGCTGTTAAAAAACAGATTTGAAAGATTCAAAATGATTTAAACTTCCGACCACAATTAGTCATTTTTAAAAGGCGCACATATCAAATTAAAACAGATTTATTCATAATACCCCTAAAAAGAATTCCATTTTGTCAGCATAATAGATCGGTACTAAGGGTGTCCGTTCATTTTTGATTTTATAATTAAAAGTTAAGCTTTTATGTCGATAACTTTTTATATTTCTTATCCCGCATCAACTTTCAGCTTAATTATCTGCTAAAGATTAACCCAATCAGCACCAACTTCCTCGCCAAATGATCCATTTCACCTCACCACACAATTGTCATTCACGCATTTCATCAAACACCTTTACCCTCTTCCCACCATTCTTATTCACACAAAACTCCACATCCAAAATCTCCCCGCAATGCTTCAATCCATAATTTATTCATCAATGAAGAAAAAACTATCAAACTCCGTCCTCCCCTACGAAACTCCGCGATTAAGAGACCATTACACGGTCGGAAAAAAGCTCGGCCAAGGCCAATTCGGCATCACGTACCGTTGCACCGAGAAATCCAGTGGCACAGATTACGCATGCAAATCCATCGCCAAACGAAAGCTTTTATGTCGCGATGATTATGATGATGTATGGAGGGAGATTCAAATAATGCACCATTTGTCGGAGAATCCATGCGTCGTGCGGATCAAAGGCACGTATGAGGATACTGTTTTTGTGCATCTCGTAATGGAGTTGTGCACCGGCGGTGAGCTTTTTGATCGGATCGTAGAGAAGCGGCAGCATAGCGAGCAGCAGGCGGCAGAATTGATGAGAACGATTGTTGGGGTTGTAGAAGCTTGTCATTCTCTTGGGGTTATGCATCGAGATCTTAAGCCTGAGAATTTCTTGTTTGATAGTAATGGGCAGTTAAAAGCCATTGATTTCGGGTTGTCGGTGTTTTACAAACCAGGTTTCTTTAATTTCCTTCTGCACAAGGTGTTTTCGAATCTGGATAGAAAAGAAAGGAAAGAAAAGGAAGGTTTTCATTTGTGTTCTCGATCATGGATGAAAGAGAAAGGAAGACATAATTTTTAGGGCGGACCTAGGAATTTTTTCATACGGTGGGAGTATATAATATGGATAAAAAATAATTACAAAAAACGCGGTTTTATAGACGTGTATGGATCTTTTTACCGACGTTCAATATTATCTAATGTGCTTTGAGCCTAATTCCACTGTTTTTTAATTTTTTTTTATCAATTTCGAGGATTTTTTCAGTTTTTTAGTTGATATCAAGAGTTTTTTTAGTTGATTACGAGGTACGGTAGCACCTTCGAAAACGAAAAGGTTGTACCATTCACGAACCTAGAAATAATACGATGGAACGTGCCACCATATCCAATATCCTAGGTCTGCATGCCCATGATATATAATTTTTCCTATTCTTGAAGAGAGAAAAGAAAATATATAATTTTACAAATATACTCTTTTGTTTTCATCTCATTTCCTTTATTTCCTTGGTAAAAGAAAAAAGATTTAATCTGATTGTTGGATATTTGTGTTCCAGGGGAGTATTTTTGTGACGTGGTTGGAAGTCCATACTATGTTGCACCAGAAGTTCTGAATAAACGTTATGGGCCTGAAAGCGATGTGTGGAGTGTTGGGGTTATCTGCTACATTTTACTATCTGGGTTTCCACCTTTCTGGGCAGGTTGGCCACTACTTCCATCCTAGCAGTCCTTAACCGGTTATTTTATTTTTACCATAAATAACGCCCAGCCCAGCCCAGCCCAGCCCAGCCCAGCCGGTAGGACCAGTGACCCTATTATCACGTACATTTGATGACGAAATACCTATTAACGAAATGTTTACAAAAGAGTTATGAGATACTTGACATCCACGTCATCAAATGTTATAACATCAGTAGCTAGGTTACCAATCAAAATTGATGAAAAAAATAGATTTTTTTGAATGAGAACAAATTCTTTGATGGTCTATGTCTAACCGAGCTAATATTTCAACCATCCATGATAAAGATGTTCTATGTATGTACTTTGCCTTTTAGAGACGGATACCGGCATCTTTAGGCAAATTCTAAATGGAACAGTTGACTTTGAATCCGAGCCATGGCCAAACATTACGGAAAGCGCTAAAGATTTAATAAAAATGATGCTCGATAGGAACCCGGAGCAAAGAATAACCGCTCATCAAGTCCTATGTGAGTTCCGAGTTCACATATTATTAGACTTATTTGTTTTCGTTGATTGGAGGAGGTTAATTTTCGATCAAATTCATACCAGGTCACCCATGGATCAAGGACGACGGAGTTGCTTCAGACAAACCTTTAGATCCTGCAATTCTATCGCGGCTTAAACAATTCGCGGCTATGAACAAAATTAAAAAGATGGCAATTCGTGTATGTTTTACATAACTTTTTGTTAGAACGAACGATAAGACGATACTGTTATATTTAGTGCCCCATGGGATCAGTGAGGATACATTTGGTACACTGGACATGACAGAACAGGGACCATTGTTCCACGTTTGGCAGAACTTTTATGTGAAATAGACAGGAACAAAGTGGAACAAAAGTGGTAAATTGGTCATGTCATATAATCTGTTATGTCCAGTTCTGTCTTACCAAACGTTGACAGTTGTTCTGTCTTGTTATGTCCAGTTCTGTCTTACCGAACGCTGAACAATTGTTCTGTTCTGTCTTGTCCCGTCCTGTCTGCATACGAAACACACCACAGTTAAAGAAAAAAAGAAGCATACGTTAAGAGGACGCACCTTCCCTTTTTAGTCGTTTTGGTTGACACATTGCATATACGGATCAATGAAACTGTCCATTTGAATTATTTTTTCAGGTGATTGCGGAAAGGCTTTCGGAAGAGGAGATCGGTGGTCTCAAGCAATTGTTTAAAACGATTGATACAGACAACAACGGAACAATAACATTCCAAGAACTCAAACAAGGGTTGAAGAGAGTTGGCTGCAACATAATGGAATCCGAGATCATGGAACTTATGAATGCGGTACAACCTTTCTTCGTCAATTTCCAAATGTAAAATGCAAACCATCATGTTTCATGACCAAAAACATGACAGTTTAGGTGTTTGGTTCGCATAATGAATTTGATGGAATTGAAATCCATTGAAGGAATTTGGCCAAGCGTTTGGTTGGTAGGAATTCAATTCCCTCACTTAAACCAAGGAATGATGAGTTTAAGCAATCTTATATATAGTAACTAGGCTTTACGATTTATGATTTTCAACAGGCTGATACCGACAACAGCGGCACAATCGATTACGGTGAATTCCTTGCAGCAACCTTGCACTTGAACAAGATGGAAAGAGAGGAGAACCTGCTTGCAGCTTTCTCCTTCTTTGACAAAGATAACAGTGGCTACATAACATACGACGAGCTTCAACAAGCTTGCAAAGATTTCGGTCTACGTGATGATGTTCAATTAGAAGAAATGATCAAAGAAATCGATCAAGATGATGTAAGCATAAGTTTTATTACCTTTCTATGAAGAACCATAAGTTTCATTACTTTCCTTTTGCATGTAAATTATATTTACAGGATGGGCGAATAGATTACGGGGAATTTGCTGCGATGATGAGAAAGGCTGATGGAGAGCAAGAAAGCAGAACGATGCGAGGAGCTCTAAAGTTTGATGTTGCAAGTGCATTTGGAGTCGATAATGAAACACAAAACTAACTTAAAAACCTTTTCTGTATATACGACCATTTTTTCTGAGTGTTGGTGTAAATAGATGATACCTTAAATATGTGCCATCTTTTATGATGTTGAAAGGATACCTGATGCAGCATATTCTAGGATTTGAGATACCGGAATTTCCAAACGGGTCATGTCGTGTTCACTACCAAACAAAACCGGATTTTCGGCGGAAATTTAAAAAGTCAAAATCCGTTGACTTCCGCCGAAAATCCCAAAAAAAAAATTTATTTTTTTTTAAAATCTCGACATATTTTCTGTGGATTTTCGGCGGAATATAATTAATTATTTTTTTAATTCTGGTCCGTCGGAAATCCGCCGTAAATGTTTTAATTAGTTAAAAATTAATTAAGAAATAAAAAATAATTTTAAAATCCGCCGAAAATAGTTTTAAAAATAAAAATAAAAATTTAAGATCCGCCGAAAATTTAAATCTAATAAATTTAAATGAATTTTTTTTAAAATCCGCCGAAAGTCCGGCGAAAATTTAAATCTAATAAATTTAAAAGAATTTTTTTTTAAAATCCGCCGAAAATATTTAAAAAAAAAATAAAAAATTATTTTTAAAATCCGCCGAAAATTTAAATCTAATAAATTTAAAAGAAATTTAATTTTTTTTAAATCCACCGAAAATTTAAATCTAATAAATTTAAAAGAAAATTAATTTTTTTAAAATCCCCCGAAAATAATTTTAAAAAAAATAAAAAATTAATTTTTAAAATCCGCCGAAAATTTGAATCTAATACATTTAAATGAAATTTTTTTTTTAAATCCTCCGAAAATCCGCCGAAAATATTTTTTAAAAAAATAAAATTTTAAAATCCGCCGAAAATATGATTAAAAAATTAATTTTAGTTATATAATTATTAAAGAAAATTAATTTTTTTAGATATATTTAATGATAAATCAAACTTAATTTACTTTATTGTAGAACATATCGGCGAATACACAATTTTCAAATTAAAATGCGTAGTATATACATTCGGTTCACAAAGCTGAAGTATACACGGGTATATATATTCGGTTCAATGGACCGTTATGGGCTTTAATGGACCGTTATGGGCTTTAATGGACCATTATGGGCTTATGGAACGGTTTGGGCTTTAATGGACCGTATTGGGCATTTATGGATCGTATTGTGCTTTAATGGACCGTATTGGCCTTTAATTGATCATTTGGGCTTCGATGGACCGTTATGGGCTTTAATGGGACGTATTGGGCTTTAATGAATCGTATTGGGCTTTAATTGACCATTATGGGCTTATGGAACGGTTTTGGCTTTAATGGACGGTATTGGGCTACCAAATGGATCTGACAGGGGTTTATTGGATCCAAATGGTCGTTAATGAGTCCAACAGGGTTTATTGGATCCAAATGGCCGTTAATGGATCCTATTGGGATTTCAATGATCTACTAGGTGTTTAATCAACTCTATTGAACTTTAATGGGTTTATTTGTGGTTTAATATATTCTTTTAAGCTTTCATGGATCGTATAGTGTTATAATGGATCATATTATGCTATAATGGATCGTATTGTGCTTTAATGGACCGTTATGGGCTTTAATGGACCGTTATGGGCTTAATAGACCGTTATGGGCTTTAATAGGACGTATTGGGCTTTAATGAATCGTATTGGGCTTTAATTGACCATTATGGGCTTATGGAACGGTTTTGGCTTTAATGGACCGTATTGGGCTGCCAAATGGATCTGACAGGGGTTTATTGGCTCCAAATGGTCGTTAATGAGTCCAACAGGGGTTTATTGGATCTAAATGGCCGTTAATGGATCCTATTGGGGTTTCAGTGATCTACTAGGTGTTTAATCAACTCAATTGAACTTTAATGGGTTTATTTGTGGTTTAATATATTTTTTAAGCTTTAATGGATCGTATTGTGTTATAATGGATCGTACTGTGCTATAATGGATCGTATTGTGCTTCAATAGACCGTTATGGGCTTTAATGGACCATTATGGGCTTATGAAACATTTTGGGCTTTAATGGACCGTATTGGACATTTATGGATCGTATTGTGCTTTAATGGACCGTATTGGCCTTTAATTGATCATTTGGGCTTCAATGGACCGTTATGGGCTTTAATGGGATTCATATTAATTCATATTAAATATTCTAACGTCTTTTTTATTTTGTAGCACATCGTTGAGAACTTAATGAGCCAGGTGCAAGAGTTGAAGCAAGATTTGGAGGAACGTCGGGCAGAGGATGAGAGGCGTCGGGAAGAGGAAGCGAGGCGTCGGGAAGAGGAAGCGAGGCGTCGGGAAGAGGAAGCGAGATTTCGAGCACAATATGAAGAGATGTGCACGTTGGTCAAAAGTCTTAGTCAAAATACGCCGCGTCCGCCTCTGTAGTGATTATGAAACTTTTATAATTGTGTTTTGTGTTATTTGAACGAATTTGAAACAATTTGGAACAATTATTTGGTCGTTTTGGCCCGAACAATGTATTCGGCGTTTTAATTTATGATATTTAGCATTTTAGCAGATTTTACAGGTTTTAGCAGTTTTTTTGAATAATAAAAAACAGGTTTAGCAGTTTTCATCTTAATCCTAGAAAAGCAGCTATTTTTTCGGCAGATTTGGGGCGGATTTTTCCGCCGAAAAACATAAAAAAAATAAATATTAAATCAATAAATAAAAAGTAATTTAAAATATTTTCGGCGGATTATTCCGCCTGAAATCCGCCAAAAACATTTCGCCAAAAATAATATTTTTTCTAATTTATAAATAAATAAACAAAAAAAAATATTTCAAGTGGAAAAATCCGCCGAAAATATATTTTTTAATCATGTTGTTAATTAAAATCTGGTTAATTATGCCTAATTTTTTTCGACGGATTTTCGGCGGAAAATTCCGCAAAAAATAGTCCATCTCGGCGCCCGTTTGTCCGACGACTGCATCCGCCGAAAATAGGGTTTTCCGGCGGATTTTTCCGCCTGAAATCTGCCTCTGTTTTGTAGTGGTTGGGTTCAAAGTTAAACGGGAGAGTGCCTAACCCGAACCCGGACCGTTTAATAAACGGGTCGATAACTCCCAACGTGAACACCGCCTAACCCGTTTATCCTCTTGACCCAATTTAAACTTGCTAACCCGTTTGACCCGCTTAACCCGTTTAACATTTATAAAATTTAAAATTAAAAATCGAAAATTCACAAAAACATTAGAAATCCAAAATTCAAATGAAAATATTAGACATCCAAAATTAAAATGAAAACATTAGAAATCCAAATTTTAGAGTTCAAACTTATATAAGTTCTATCAAAATTTAAAGCATTAAAAGGAAAACTCATTTATATATATATATATACACACACACACACATATATATATATATATATAAACGGGTTGATTATTCGAGTCATTTTTGAGTTGAAAATTTTGACCTTGACCATACCGTTTAATCTTCGTGTCGTGTCAACCTGTTTACTTAAACGGGTTGAAATGTATTACCCAAACTCGTTTATTTCGTGTCGAGTTAACGTGTCATGTCAGTTCTTTCCAGGTCTAGACGGAAACACAACAGGTGGATCATATATGCATGAGGTACAATATTAGATGCACAAAGTACTACAAACTACAAAGTCAGCAGTACATGCATGGCATTCAGAAATTGTTGCTAAATTCGCAAATCAAAAGGAAGAAACCACATTATGTGTACGTTGGAAGTGTTCAAGTAATCATATAACCTGTAACTTTGTCGTAATTACGAAACCCACGACCTGTGGATGACATGCAACCGACTGAAGTCTGTCTCCTTAAAATATAACCTGTACAGGTCCTTGAGTTTCTTGACATCTCCAGACTGCAAAGCATTTTCAGTCTCTTGGGAAGTAGCAGCGGTTGAATCGGGACCTCTAATGGTACGTGGTGTACCTATGTTCGTTTTTCATTGGGACCCAACGAAAGGCTTACACAAGCCGGTTCACACCTCTTGCCCGTTATGGGTAAAGCTTCATAATATTCCCCTCGTTGCTTTCTACCGTGAAGGCATTAGTCGAATTGCGAGTGCTCTTGGAGTTCCGAAACAAATGGACGCTTGCACCTCGACTACTTGCGAGAAGGCGTGGGGCCGTCCGGGGTTTTCAAAAGTGTTAGTGGAAGTTTGGGCTGTGGGGGAACTTAAAAAGGAACTAGAAGTGGTCATACCAAACTTGGAAGGGGGAGAAGAGGTTTCGGTTAAAATAGAAGTTGAATACATGTGGGAACTGTCCCAATGTACCCACTGTTGCGTATTTGGTCACAAAACATCTTTGTGCGGAAAGGTGGAGGGAAAACGAAATGCACTCAAAACTTCCAGAGGGGCAAAGGATGAGGATGGTTTTGTTAGGGTGGTCCGTAAGCAATGGAGAAGGAAACCCACAACCCACTTCCATACGGAAGGCAATGTGGACACCCAACCAAAAAAGAGCGTGTCGGAAGACTTGGCTAGGAAAAAAGAAAAGAGCTTGGAGATGGCGGATAGGGACCATGTTACTACAAATATATCTAGGGAGGACGTTCAAAGGGATGCAGGGGAACATAGGCAAGGGTGGAGAATTGGAGGATGCTTTTGCGGATGCTCTTGAGGCTTTTGCACGTCAAGAGAAGAGGGTGGAAACCCCGGTGACAATGAAAATCCCCAATATGGATTCGGTTATAAAATATTTTAGGGCCTCAAAATTACGGGGACAAAGTTTGGATACACTCCACTGTAAGAACCGGTACCAACAACTTTCTGATGAAGATGCGGACACCGAGGATGTGGACTTTATTGATGAGACCCCACCATGCGATGGGAGCAAGGGAAATAAAGTAGATGGCGTGGCAACTAGCATGGATGAGGAGGTAACCCACGTAAAATGTTAATTATGATTAATATTGCCATGTGGAATATAAGGGGGCTAAACTCAACGACAAAACAACGGGAGGTAAAAAACCTTATTCGATGTCATAAGGTGGGTTTATGTTCTATTATTGAATCTCATGTTCAAAAGGATGTGCTAAAAGACGTGTGCTCACGCACCTTTGGTCGTTGGGAGTGGCGGTCAAATAACTCGTCTTGTGAGAGGGGTACACGCATTATTGTGGCATGGGACACACGAGTTCTTGATTTGATGGTGCTTGAAACTCATAGCCAATTAATCCATTGCGAAGTCAAAGTGAGGGGTGTCCCGAACCCTTTTTTTGCCACAATTGTCTATGGTGCGAATGCGGAAACCACTCGAAAGGAACTTTGGTCGGGTCTTCGGAAATTCAAAGCCATCATGGGAACAAAACCATGGATAATCATGGGTGATTTCAACACGATGTTGTTCCCACACGATGGTTGGGGAGGCTCTTCAATAAGAAATCGTGACATGACGGATTTCTTTTCGTGTCTTGAGGATATTGAAGTGTTTGACATCATCTACAACGGAATCCACTTCACTTGGTGTCAAAAACCGAGCTCTGAAGGGGGGCTGAAAAGGAAGTTAGATCGCATCCTTGCAAATTCGGAATTCACCACACTTTTCCATGATGTTTCGGCACGATTTCTTCCGCGAGGCATTTCGGATCACTCTCCGGGCATTGTGTCGTTTAAGGGTGGCTGTCGTAAAAAGTCTGGGGATACAAGTTTGACAATTTTTTGACCGAGCACCCAAATTTTCTCAAGGTGGTTAAGGACGGTTGGGAAACCCCGGTAACTGGTTCTTTTATGTACCGTCTGATGTGCCGTCTAAAAGCTCTTAAGACCCCCCTTCGGCAACTCCGTTCTCAATATGGCAATTTAGCGGGTCGGGTCGTCAAGCTAAAGGATGAGCTGGATGTGGCTCAACTTATGTGCGATAAGGAACCGGATAATATGGAGCTTATGGAGGATCTTGCACACCTACGTTTGGCATACCAACAAGCGTGTTGGGACAAGGATTGTGCCGATAAACAACGTGCAAAGATAAAGTGGCTGAATGAGGGGGATATGAACACAAAATACTTCCATAATGTGGTAAAAGAAAAAATGCATGCTCACCACATCTATTCGGTGTGTGACATGAGGGGTAACTTTGTGTGCAGGGGGATGATGTACCCACTGCTTTTGAGGAGCATTTCAAATCTGTTATAGGGGTGCATGATGACAACGTGAATTCTTGCATGCATGGCGATTTCTTTGTGAATAAATTGCCCCTGGGAGAGTCCTTGCATATGATTAGGCCAATCACCGATTTGGAAATACGGAATGCAATTTTCCAAATTGGCAATGAGAAAGCACCGAGATACGATGGGTTCTCTTCCAAATTCTTTAAAGCGGCATAGGATGTGGTTGGAAGGGACGTCCAAATTGCGGTTCACAACTTCTTTTACAATGGGCGGCTTCTCAAGGAGGTAAACCGCACTTTTATTTGTCTCATTCCTAAGATTCCTAACGCCACCAGGGTGATAGAGTTTCGTCCGATAGCTTGTTGTTCGGTGGTATATAAATGCATAAGTAAAGTTATTGTGGAACGAATGAAGAATTGTTTGAATGGTTTGGTTGGAACCTCCCAATCGGCCTTTATACCGGGTAGGCGCATCTCGGATAATATCTTGATGGCTCACGAACTTGTTTCAGGATATCACTTGAATGGTGGTCCCCCACGGTGTGCGCTCAAAATTGATATCCAAAAAGCTTACGACACGGTGAATTGGGATTATCTTACCAATATGCTTTCGGGTTTCGGGTTTCATCCGGCGATGGTAAAATGGATAAAGGAGATGATTACCACCACGTCTTTTTCGATAGCGATTAATGGAGATACACACGGGTTCTTTACGGGTGGAAGAGGGTTACGGCAGGGGGATCCTCTCTCCCCTTACCTCTTTACACTTGTTATGGAGGGATTTGCCATGTTATTTAAACAATGCATAAGGGAGGCGGAAAATTTTGGCTACCATAAAGGGTGTGAGGACCTCGACTTAACCCATCTATGCTTCGCGGACGACTTGTTCATTTTCACTAGAGGTGATGTTGCCTCGGTGGAAGTCCTCAAGAAAGCTTTGCACCTCTTCAAATTGCGTTCGGGTCTCGCTCCTAATATTGACAAAAGTGAAATTTTTTCGGGAATGTTCTGGATAATGAAAAGAGTGCCATCCTAGAGTGTCTACCTTTCCGATCGGGCAGCTTCCCAATCCGTTACTTGGGAGTCCATTTATCGCCGGTTAGATTGAAAGCTTCGGATTTTGGGGTGCTAGTGGCGAAAGTCAAGGCAAGAATACAAAACTGGAAGAATAGATTCCTATCCTTCGGCGGTCGTCGTCAACTTGTGATAACCGTCTTGCAAGCCCTCCAATTATATTGGATGGCGGTTTTCTTAATCCCCTCGGGGGTGGTGCATGAAATCGAATCTCTCTTTCGGGACTTCCTATGGACACAAGGTGACAGTTCGAAGGGACGGTGTCGGTTGGCGTGGGAGGATGTGTACAAACCGGTAACTAGTGGAGGTTTGGGCATTAAAAGGCTAGGGGTTTGGAATCGGGCCCTTCTTGCAAAGCACGTATGGGCTCATCGCATTTTTGGGTAGTGGAAAAATCAGCCACGTGGTCTTGGATTCTCCGAAAGTTGATGGAACTTCGGCCCCATTTGCGACAATTTTTTCGATGTAATGTTGGCAACGGAACAACGCTCAATGCATGGGAGGATGCATGGTTACCTTGTGGTGCGATGGCATCTCAACTCACTTTTCGATTTATTCATGCGGAGGGTTTTACGGTCAAAACGACGGTGCGTGACCTTGTAGATGCTTTTCATGGTATGTGGCCGATTTCTTGGACCCAAAGGCATGCTTTTCTCATAAACAATCCTCTTCCAACTGTTGACGATGGGAGAGCTGATAGCGTGGGATGGGTGGACCTCAATAATAATGTAGGTGACTTCTCGGTTAAGGAGGTGACAACTACGCTTGAGGGGCCGCAAATAAGTGTCCCTTGGAGTGCGGTGATATGGTTTTCGGGATTTATACCGAAGCACGCATTTTGTACGTGGGTTGCTTGTCACCGTCGACTACCTACGCATGATCGAATTGCGACATGGAAACAGGACCCTCCCGATATGAAAATTTGTATGGATTCCCATAACCACTTATTTTTCCATTGCAAATACGCGAAAGAAGTGTGGGAACGTGTAACCAGAAAGGTGGGCTGGAACGGCTGTCCGGACTCTTGGGAAGAAACTCTTGTGGTAATCTCGGATGCTCAGTTGGCGCCAAAACGTCTCATTCACAAGTTGGCTTTATTGGCAACGGTTTACTTTGTGTGGCAAGAGCGCAACAAAAGAACGTTTACTAATAAGAAGCGGTCGGAAGATCAGATTGTTAAAGCAATTGTGGATGTCATCATGGTTCGTGAGGCTTGGAGGATGAGACACAAAAGGATGCGTTTAAATGATGGAGCGTGATTGGAGCTTTTGGGAGGAGTTATGGGACCGTCCGGCTATCATCTTATTTTGTAGCTTATTTGTTTCGTATAGCTTGTGTTCCTTTTGGCTTATTGTTGCTTGGTACGGTGTTGTTACCAAGTTCTTTTGTTTTGTCGTTTGGCCTTTGTTTTGGCTTTGTTTTCTCTTTTCTGGTTTTAATATATTGCCTGGAGTTTTCCTCTAAAAAAACAGTTTTCTTTGTGGTTGCAGGAAGAGCCACAGCTAGCAATAGCATCCTCTTTAATACCACCTGCAGTTGACTCCAAAATCTCTCGTACACCCTACAATCGTCCTTTTGCATTGTTATTCTATCTACAGGCACGTGACGTCCTTCTAGAAGACTATTCAGAGCCGATTCCAGCATCTGCGCAAAAATCATATCAGTTAAACAACTGCCCGCTATAAGAGAGTAAATACTACGCTATTTTATCATATAGAATACTAACGATTGACAATATATGGCTATATAGAACACCATTAGAATATTATTGATTTATGTGTGCCCTTCATAACAAACAAGTCATATCATAGATTATGTACAATGAATTGATAGGGGCACAAGGTATAGAAACAATTGCATAGACTACTCTGGACTGGATTGCATTTATGACATTAGGCTGTTTGGCAGTTGCTGAATGGTTTGGTGCAGAATGATTAAGAGGTTCTTATGATATATTGCAAAATGAAATATGGTTGTTTGGTAATTGTTCATAATAAAAGTAAGGCGCTGAATGGTTAAGGAAGACCCAAGATAAAAAAATCATTCAGAGGGTTTTAGAACCATTAAGAGGCAGATTTTTTTTGCAAAACAAGAATAACCTCTTAACGATTCAGAGGTTGCCTCTTAATGGAACAATTAAGAGGTAAACAAATAATTGATTCAGAGGTAGCCAAACAATTGCATAGACTACTCTGGCTCCAAGAGCTGGTTAGGGGAACTCATTTCTGTCCAAATACTGCAAGTTTCTTTTTTAAACCAGAAAAAAAAACATTATTCTCCAAGTTTCGAGTCGGAGAACCACAAGTGTCGTGGCGTACTGGTTAAGGTCGTGGGAGCTGTGGTGGAATATCTCATCTGTCCAGGGTTCGAATCCAGGCCTACACACAATTGTGGCCACTGAGGTTTAATCAAGGATGTCTTAGGGTCATAATTTGCCAAGGGATTAGTCAAGGCATAGCCTAGGACACCCTCCCAAATAAGTTTCGAGCCAGAGATGCATAATAAAGAACAATGAAACTGAAAGCAGCAACATGGGTATCTACATACCATATATGCTTGAGATGACTTTGAAAGGCTACATGACAAATCTGACCTCTTTATCAAAATGGTCAAGTACATTGTAGAATGTGTTTTCGGTCCATAAAACTCAATAGACTTTTGCCAGTTCCGATCCTCTCAGCCATGGACGAATACTGTCTGACTCTTTGGAGTATACCATTTGAAGAATTACTTTTCTTCAAATCAATCTCTAGTAATCTCAAACAACAATCCTCTGGTGGCAAGCAAGCTGAAATTACGCAAATGCAGCCTTTTGTTTACGCAAGTCCCCCAACGACTCATAAATTGACAAAGACTCACTAATTGCATCGTTTGCAGAAGTCTCATGCTTTCCAAATTCCATTTTAGAATTATAAACAGTTTTCTCAACCTGCTTTCTTCCGTAACTAAATGGACGAGTATTTCTGCTACTACTACCGCTGCTAACCCTATCACTGTGGCAACTACAATTCACTAATGAGCAAGAGGAGCAGCTCTCCTGACAATTTGGTATTTGCAAGATTCAAGTAAGTCAAAGACTTGAGATGGCCTATTGAGTCGGGTATTTCTCGTGATAAGTTGGTGTTTGAGAGATCTAACACCTTGAGAGGGGTTTACGTAAACTTTGGGAAATCGACTAGTGAGGACATAATTATGTTACAAGCCAAGTTCTTCCATGTACGGTGGATTGAAGATGTAGGTTGCCTAGCAAACTAGTGCCACTAAGATGTAGTGATTTCATAGAAGAGATATTATGACAAGTGGGTAAAATTGACGAGATATTAACACAATTGAGCGAAAGCTCTTCCAAACTAGTTGAATTATGGAGGAGATTATAGAAAACATGAGGTTCAAGTTTCAAATCATTCGAAGAGAGATCAAGAGACACCAATTTACGGATAATTGTGATATCCGTAGGAACTTGGCTTATAAACCCAGAAAGAGAGATGTTGAGATGTTGAGATGTGTGAGATTATTAGAAAACCTTGCAACCTCACGTGGAAGTTGGGAATTGGTAAGATTATTGAAAGCAAGGTTGAGTGTTTGGAGATGAGGAAGGTTGAAGAGGGTGGAGTTAGGGTGGATGGTACCTCGATAGCATGCCACAACTAAGGTTGAGAGAGATGACATCATGGGTGAATTGGACACAAGTTTTCTTTTAATTTGGAAACTTCATCTTCCCTATCAAGAACAAATCTTAAAATCAAACCCAAAATAAATACTTATATCAACACTTTTGGATCAAAAACTTAAATCAAACCCAAAATTAATGGAAAAAAAATCCACTGTCTCAAGACTTCCTGTATCAATCCTGTCCATCCAATCATATATTGCCACCTAAGCATTTATCAAAAAAATTATTTAATTAGCGACAGTTTTGTTTTCTGTGTTCCACTAACAATTCTCATCTTTTTCCACTAACAATTTTACATTATACAATATATTACAAAAAAAAAGCGCTTTCATTTCCTTCTTTCTCTCACAATTTTTTTTTCTGTTTTTTTAATATATAAAAATCATGCATTTTCGTGTACATTAAGTTTTTTTTTTCATTTGAAATAAATATAATGTTAAATCTTTATTTTATTATATTTTTTTCTATTTACTTACTAACTTAATTTTAAAGCCGATTTTTAAAAGATTTTTTACTCAATATTCTTTTATAAAATATGAATTTTTTAATTTGATATATATATCTAATGTTTCTAAAAAATTAAAATTTTATATAATTCAAATCCTATTCAATTTGAGATTTTTTCTCTTTCTCACGTTTTTTAAAATTAATATTCTTTTCTATTTCCCATATCTAAAAGAGTTTTGTTACTCTTATCCCTCACTTTCATGAATAATCTCAAAGTTATTTCTTTCTTAGTCTCTCTTATCTTTGTTCCAACTTTTTTTTGTAGAAGACAACATTATCATGTAAGTATATATTTGATTATGTTATATTTTTCAGTCAAATAGTGAATCAAAACAACAAATTGCGGAAATTAACATTTTTTATTTACAGATGATGAATACGGATACAAGTGGCATGGAAGGACAATCCAACAATATGTTTATTAAGGACCAAGAAGCTCCGATTAGTGATGCAGTGAAAATACAGCAGATTCATTCCAACATTCTTGATGAAGAGATACCAAAGTTAGTATGGAATTTGAAACAGAAGAATAAACTTACCATTTCTATAATATTTATGCTTATAAAGTTGGATTTATCATACGAAGAAGCAAAGGACAAAAAGATAATAAAGATGGAAAAATCAAAAGTAGGATTTTGTGTTGCTCATGTGAAGGCTTTTGTTGAGAAGATAAACGGTATGATAATGTGAAATGTCATCATGCTGAAACAAGGTTTGGTTGTTTGGCAAGGATGAAGATAAAACTTCATGAATGTGGAAAATATAAAGTTGTTGAATTTATAGCAGAGCATACACACGTGACAGCAGTTCCGTGTGTGAGCCACTTACATAGGTCACAAAGGAAGAGAAGATAACTCAAGCTCAAGCATCTGAAATTGTGTTGGCTGAGAATTCAGGAATTGCTCCTAAAGCTAGTATAGAACTAATGATTAGGCGAGCCGGTCGACATGTGATAACGCCACTTTTTGGCGTTATTTTCGGTTCTCAAACCAATGAGATTGGCTTGTGTTGATAGCAAAGAAGCGGGATTTTATGGTTTATCGAGTGAAATGTGCAGGTTATATAAAAGGCAGTGATCATCGAGAAAAGAAGCTGAAAAGAGCCCAAAAAGACCCAAAACGAAGCCCAACGGAAGCCCGAGATCCAAGCCCAAGACCCGCGCCCGAACCAGGACCCGAACCGCGAACCAGAAATCGACCCGCGCAAATCAGAAACACGCGCGACCTGCCACGCGACTTGCAAGTCGCGCAGCAAGTCGCGTATCCCACTGTTTCAGCTTTTTAAGTTTGGCGATTTTCCGGAAATTAAGTCATTCTTGGCACATCACACACACGACGACCGGGAGCGACTTGGGGGCGATTTTCCAAGGTTTTCCGGAGCTTTTGGAGCCAAGATAGAGGATCGATTGAAGCCAGATTCATCACGCGAAGTAGATACGAGCACGAGAGAAAGGAGTACATCATTCCATTCTCCACAATCACATTTGCTATGTTTTCATTCATTGTTTCTTCCCTTTCCTTTGTGTTTGAATCCACCACCAACATGAACTAATTTTAGATGTTGGGGGTTGGAATGAATTTGATTTAAGTTTACAAACATGTGATTAGCAACTCTTATCAGTTTTCCTATTTTAATGAAGCATGTGATTTCGTTTTTAATGCTTGTGTGAGTTTGGCCAATTTACATTTGATCTGTTATGAACAATTAAGTTCGAGACAATTAATTGTTAATCTAGAACTAAGAAATTGCACGCCTAAGGTGAGAAAGGAGATAGAGATATTCCGAGTAAGCCTTAGTCCCATAAAATCTTGAGCTTAATGTGTTTTGAATTCCATAGGTGAGATCGAGAGATAAACTTGTGCTTTTCAAGATAAAACCCGTAGTTGCTCGAAAGAGAACAACGGTGATTTTTACAAGATTGGGTATTCATTATACGGAATAACTGGTAATAGTTGCGAGTCAAGTGTTTGTATACGAAGGTCTTAGGATTTCCAACCCTCAACTGTTCTCTCTATCAAAGTTTCTTAAGTTGTTTACTGTTTCGTGTTTGATTTAGTTTGTTTGCAATTAATTAGTTTATAAACCAACCACTCCAATTTCGATAGTTCAGTTAATAGAGTTTATAGTAATTGTGATACTTAGTTCCTAGTTCCTGTGGATTCGATACTCGTACTTCCGTACGTATTACTTGATTTCGACACCGTACACTTGCGGTTAGATTTAGGGGGGTGATACCCGCCTATCAAGTTTTTGGCGCCGTTGCCGGGGAACTAGTTGCAACTGATAGCACTACCAGCTATAAGCGCTATTGCATTGAACAAATTTTTTTTGTGTTTATCACTTTGTTCCATCACTTTCAATTTCTGGATTATTAACTTTGCTTACTTTCTTTTCAGGTACTACTTGGTGTATGCCAAGGATGACCCGAGGGAAGGAAATCGAACAACTTGATCCGGAGATCGAGAGAACCGTCCGCCGAATACGCCAAGAGACCAAAGCCAAGAGACATCTAAAGATGGGTGACGAAATGCCCGTCAATAGACCACATGTCAACAATCCACCTCCTCCTCCTGAGCAACGCCCTATGAAGTCGTTTGCCAATCCGAATGTGGCAGCGGCACGCATAGGCATTCAAGCACCTGCCACTGCAGCAAACTCCTTTGAGCTCAAACCGAGTACCATTGTGAAGGTACAACAAAATCAGTATGGAGGAACACCGACAGAAGATCCGCATGCACACGTCTGGGCGTTTGAGAGGATTTGCAACACATTCAAGATTAATGGGATGGAAGAGGATGCCATCAAGCTGAGGCTGTTCGGCTTTTCACTCAAAGGTAGAGCCGAAACATGGACCGAGAGTATCCGACCGGACTCGATCACTACCTGGGCACAACTGAAAGCGGCCTTCCTCCAGAAATTCTTTCCACCGGGAAGAACCGCTCAATTAATGGCTGACATCACTCATTTTGCGCAATGGGATCAAGAGACCTTATATGAGGCGTAGGAGAGATACAAGGATATGATCAAGAAGTGCCCTCATCATGGATTGCAAGGTTGGGTCATCATCCAGACATTCTTTAGTGGACTCCACCCGCAGTTTAAAAACGATATCACTGTCGCATCGGGTGGAGCACTAATGGATAAATCTTATGAAGAAGCATGCGAGCTGATCGATAATCTGGCCGAGCACAATTTTTCTACTCCAAGATCAGCCGTAAGAAGAGTCGCGAGCATTCAAGAATCGGATGAGCTGAAAGAACTAAAAGCTCAGCTAGCTTTTATCACGAACCATCTGAAAGGAGGCAGTCCTCAAGAACCTGAACAGGTTCAGTTCTTACAAAATCGCAACAATCAGCCGAGGAACGACCCGTTCTCAAACACCTACAATGAGGGGTGGAAGAAGCACCCGAACTTCTCATGGAGTCAACCCGGCCAACAACCACAAGGTAATCACTCTAACTTTCTCAATTCTTCTAATACTAACCATGTTTACCGTCCTCCAGGTTTCAATCAAAGGAAATTTGACGAAGGACCATCCGAGGAGAAGAAACCGGGACTGGAAGACATGATGATAAAGTTTATGACAAAGATGGAAAGCATAGTTGAAGGTTTGGCAAGCACGGTGAGTACAGTGAAAGCTGCAACGGATCAGAACACCGCATCCATCAAGATTCTCGAGAGACAAGTGGGGCAGATTTCGGAAGCCCTACAAAATCGACCTCCCGGAACATTTCCGAGTCAGATCGAAAGGAAAAACCGGGAATAATGTAATGCCATCTATTTGAGAAGTGGCAAGGAGCTGATCGAGGACAATACACGGGAACCGCCATCAAAGGAAACCGATCATGAAGAGAAAGAGGTTGAAGTTGTAGATATGGACGAATGGGAAGCCGAGAAAGAGTTTGAGATGGATGAAAACCCGGAGGATGAAGGGAAGAAGAAAGAGCAGTCCACCACGCCAAAGCAAACACCAGTCAAGCCGGTAGTCCCGAAAGTGCCATATCCGAATAGGCTTAAAGCCCAAAGGGAGGATCTTAACTTTTCTAAATTTCTTGAAGTTTTTAAGAAATTACATATTAACATCCCTTTTGCAGATGCGTTGGCACAAATGCCCTCATACATGAAGTTCATGAAAGGGATCCTATCCAAGAAGGGGGCAATCGACCACCAGTCTACCGTTGCACTTACTGAGAAGTGCGGCGCAATTATTCAGAACAAGCTTCCCCCGAAGCTCAAAGATCCAGGGAGTTTTTCGATCCCTATTCAAATTGGGGAGCTTAATTTCGATAAGGTATTATGTGATTTAGGAGCTAGTATTAATATAATTCCTTTATCTGTTTTCAGTAAACTCGGATTGGGAGAAGTGAAGCCGACATACATGATGCTTAAGCTCGCAGACAGATCGATAATATATCCGCATGGAGTGGTAGAGGACGTCTTGATCAAGGTTGGCAAGTTCTACTTCCCGGTGGACTTCGTGGTGATCGACATAGATGAAGACGAAGAAGTCCCATTGATATTGGGACGATCCTTTCTGGCCACGAGTAGAGCCTTAATTGACATGGAAGAAGGAGAGATGACCCCGAGAGTCGGTGGTGAGAAAGCGGTATTCAAGATGTTCGAGGGTGGAAAGCATAGAGACGGAGTTGGTCAAGGAGAGCCAGATGTGAAAGAATCCGCGAAGAACCGCAAGTGTGGGAGATTCGAGTCCGCGGATACCGAGCCAAGTTGAGATCCACATAGTTGTGCCACGACTTTAACTACGGCGCTGGGTGGGAGGCAACCCACCAAGGTTTGCATTTCTTTTAATTTGTTTTTTTGAGTGTTTTTATTTACAAAAAAAAATCGAATTTTTTTTTTTGAACAGAGACATACGCGGTTTTGCCCGCAGTTTACAAGCCGCGTGGCAAACCGCGCATCTCTCTGTGGGTTTTTCCCCTTTTTGCTTCGTGTGTTCGTTTCTTTGTTTTCTTTCGCCGTTTGCTTTGTTTTCTTTTGCTCCCTGTTTCTCTCTACTATCCCGCTCAAATCTTTCAAGAGAATCTCCTTCGTCCGGGAAAACATGTATGTTCTAAATCTTTATATTAACGAGTGATGTATGATGTTGTGGTCGTTATTAGTTATACGAGATACAACAAACCTAAGTTTCACTTAGGTTTGGGGTGCCTCATCTTTTAACATCTACACACTCATTCTTTTATCCCTGTGCAAACCTCGGTTTCACCAAGGTTTGGGGTTGGCTTTGTTTGACAAACCTAGGCCACGGCCTAGGTTTGGGGTGGCCATGTTTTTGAAAATGCAAGAATAGCTCTTTGTTGCTTCATGTTATACTATGCCTTGCCTGTCTAATACCTGTAATAACCGCACAACGATACTTGTTTTAAGTATCGCCTACGCCGACACTTGCACATTGGGGATAATGTGTGGGTAAGGTTTGGGGTTGCCCAATCGGGCCCACGTTATGCACGTAGATTTCCTGCACTTCTGAGTATCTAGATTACTTTAGCTAATTTTTTTTGTTTTTGAATGATTGAGACCGACCAGTGTGGGAAGAATCTTGTGATAGTGACGTGAGTATCTAGATTACTTTAGCTAAATTTTTTGTTCAACACGTCCGCCACAATCGTTCGCTAGAGAATGTTCCGCTGCACGAGATATACGAGATGTTACTTCAAGATGAAGATGATGTTTCTGAGTTGATGGGAGATAACAAGTCTAAGGAGAAGATAAAGGAAGATCCTCTTGCTTTAATATCTCACAAGAAGGAAAAACAATCGTCTCACAGTTCTCATCGAGAAGAAGCTCCGAGTGAATCCGAACGTGAAGATGACGAACCAGAAAGTGATTCTGATCCTGAGCTTGATAGCATCAAGAAAGCTGTCGCCTTGTTAACCCGGGAGTATGCACGGAAAAAGTTCTTCAAGAAGCCATCGAATAACAACCAACGATACTCCACTAACTCCAAGCGTCGGGATTACAAGGACAAAAACGATGGGAAACGCAAGAATGATGATGGAAGAAAGAGAAATGACGATGGGAAGCGCACTGAAGGAAAGTCTGATGATCGAGATGATGATGAACCCGTGAAATGCTACAACTGCGGGAGGCGAGGTCATTTCGCCAAAGATTGCCGGAAGCCTGTAGTACGTAATGCTGAGTACTACAAGAACAAAATGATTCTAGCAAGACAGAAAGAGGCAGGTCAAGCATTGATGGCGGAAGACGATCACTGGCTACTCAAGACTGATGATGAGCATGAAGATGCGGAAGCTCATATGTGTTACTCTGGTCTGAATCCGGAAGATACTGATTCCGAAGATGACTCTTCCGAAGATAAGAAAGACAAACGCGAGTGCCAGGTATGTGGTTCTTCCAATGCTAACTTGTTAAATCAAATGCATGAAATGGTGCGCACTTTGGATTCGTTTAAACATAAGGTTAAGACCAAAGACGCCCACATCTCTAAGCTAGAAGCCGAGGTTAAGTTAAAATATGATACCATAGGCAGACTAGCAATTGAAAAGGCTGAGGACAAATGTGTGATAGATAATTATCAAACTGAGTGCTCGGCCTATTCAGAAAGAGCTAAACTTCTCGAGACCCAAATATCTGAATATACTCAAAAGTTAGAGAAATCTCAAGAGGAATTTTCTAAAAGCATTTTAGTTCAAGATAATGTTTTGAAAGAGAATGAAAAATTGACCACTAAGCTTAAAGAACTTGAATCCAAACTTTATAAACTTGGTCAATCTGAACAAACCATTCCCTTGAACAAGCCCAAGGAGGTCAAATATTACAACTCACTTTGGGGACTCGGATATGATAATCCGTGCTACCTAAAGAAGGTCTTGTCAAAGGTTCCCACTCTTTATGAATTTGATTTCATGGGCTTAGACAAGATATATCCAGAGTACAAAATCAAGTGGACTAAGGCATCTAAGGAAGATGAGGAGTTTGAGGACTTTAAAAGACAAACCGCCATACCTCTACCTCCAATAGAGGCAAAATCTAAAACGGATACTTCCTCTTCGGAAAATAACACGAAATCGGATGATGCGCCGCCTAGGAAGAACATAAATGTACAAATTCCTTTCGTGTACGAAACGCTTAATGCATCGTATTTAAAAAGCAAAATTCCTTATCTCTCAAATGACTATTTTGACATCTGCTCTCTCGCCAAAACGGTTGAGACTTCACCTCCTGTTCCGGCAACCGCAGATGAAGACTCTAATGATCAAACAGAGTTGAAACGTTATGTTCCACCTCTGATTTTGGAAAACATTATTTTTAAACTGGAAGAGTCAATTATAAGAGATAAGGTCACTTATGAAACCGAAAGGATTGTACTTTTAGATTCTATTGACAAGCTCAAACAGAATAAACCCGACTCACTATCCGAATCTGAAAGAGAGTCCTATCGAACCGAGATTGACAAGTTGACATCTCAACTGGCTGTTTTGGCATCTGAAGCCTTAACGCTGAGAATGGCTAAGAGGAATTCTGTGGATACCCCAATGACGCCGGTCACTCCTGAAACAATCTCGTTTGATGATGCTCAGATCTTTTCGGATAGTTCGTCGTGCAAAGCCTTTATGGGAGTGTCTGATGACACCACTACTAAAGATTTGAGCTTTAAGGATAAAGGTAAGGCCATCGAACCCGATTTTGTTCAAAATGATCTTTTACAAATTTTTGACAATTCGTTTGCGAATAACTCCTTATCTGACTCTGATGGAGACACTTCACCTGATTCTGCAAGAAGATTTTCTGAGTTTATGAACTCCACCCCTTGTCATGACGATGATTTTTCTAAATTTGACTTCGATCCGAAGCTTCCTAGTCACTCTAAATTTTTAGAAAAATTGCCAGAACTAGTTAATTTTGAGAAGGGCGAATGTTCGAATTCGAAAACCGTTTCCAAGACCACTTCAAAAACCAAATCTAAACGTCGGTCTAAGAAACGTGGTACAACCGGTAAAGGCTCTTCTAAACAACCCACTTTCTCAAACTTCTCTAACGCTCAAACTAATGTAATTTCAGATAGTACGGGTCGGGGGAAAGCGGCTCGAAGAGAGTGGGTAGAGAAGAATGCTAAGATGCGCCCTGAGAAGAACAAGTCATTTAATTCTGTTTTGAATAATAGGAATAATAACGACAAACATGAATTTGGTTGGAACAATTCTGTTGAACATGGTTTTCAATTTCCTGTTAAACTTGACAATGTTCATCAATTGATTGGTTTTTCGCGTAAATATGTTTGTTGTTCTGTTTGTGGTGTGAATGACTTGATTGACTCTAGATATGCAAATGATTGGGTTGGCTCATATCATATTTTTAATTCTAATGGTTCACGCAAATCCAAACCAAAAAGACCCAGCTCTAAACGGGTCTCAAACAATGGTGCTGCACCTAACACCCAAGGACCCACTACCAGATGGGTACCTAAACGTGCTTAATCTCTGTTTTGCAGCCCGGTCATGTGTGGTTTCTCGACTCTGGATGCTCCAAGCACATGACTGGTAAAAGGGAGCTACTCACCAACTTCAAGGAGGAGTACTGCGGTGATGTTCGGTTTGGAAACGATAATGTGGCCCCGATCATGGGCTACGACGACCTAGTTCAGGACAAACTCACGATCAAACGGGTGTCCTACGTAGACGGCCTTGGTCACAACCTTTTCAGCATCGGCCAGTTTTGTGACAAGGATCTTGAAGTGCGATTCAAGGCGAAGAGATGCAGTATTCTAGCTGACGATGGGACGGAAATTCTCGCTGGTACTCGACGGACGAACTTGTACACCATCAATCTCGCCACAGTCAAAACCGATAAAGAAGTTTGCCTGCTGTCCAAAGCTACTACTCAACAGAACTGGCTACGGCATCGACGGCTATCGCATCTCAACTTTAAGAACATCAATAAGCCGGTGCTGGACAGACTAGTCAAGGGTATGCCAGAACTACAATACGCGAAAGAACATCTCTGCTCTGCATGCGAGATGGGTAAGATGAAGAAGGTGTCTCACAAGCCAAAACCGGTTCCGAGCACGTCACGACCATTAGAGATGATCCACATGGATCTCTGCGGCCCTATGCGCGTTCAAAGCATAAGTCACAAGAAGTACGTCTTAGTAATGGTGGACGACTATTCAAGGTACACCTGGGTCAAGTTCCTTCGTTCAAAGGAAGAGACGCCCGAGGTTATAATCAACCATCTCAAGGGAGTTCAAAACAACCTTCAGCTGACCATAGTCACGATTCGCACGGACAACGGCACAGAATTCAAGAATCGTACCATCATCGATTTTCTCACTTCGGCGGGGATTTCGCACACCTTCTCGGCAACAAGGACTCCACAACAAAACGGCGTGGTGGAACGTCGTAACTGCACTTTGGTGGAAGCGGCGCGCACCATGCTGACGCAGTACGCTATTCCTATGTTTCTATGGGCTGAGGCTATCGCGACAGCGTGCTACACTCAAAATAGATCCATCATCCACAAGCGCTTCAACAAGACGCCTTATGAGGTCATCAATAAGCGCACCCCCAACATCGGATACTTTCATACGTTTGGGTGCAAATGCTTCGTTCTGAACGATAAGGATGATCTCGGCAAGCTCAAGCCGAAGGCGGACGAGGGGATGTTCATTATCTACTCGACATATTCCAAAGCATACCGCGTCTATAATAAAAGGACCAAGAGTGTGATCGAGAGTATTAACGTGACCTTCGACGAATTGGTCGACCTGGCTTCTGGACATAACAGTTCGGAACCCGCGCTTACTAGAGTGCTGGCTTCTGATCTCTCTCGATCGGAACCCAAGCATACAACAGTAGATCCTTCGTCGTCCAATATGTCGAAGTCACAATCTTCT
This sequence comes from Saussurea involucrata, assembly GCA_033807775.1. Classification (NCBI taxonomy): domain Eukaryota; kingdom Viridiplantae; phylum Streptophyta; class Magnoliopsida; order Asterales; family Asteraceae; genus Saussurea; species Saussurea involucrata. Next base: position 46,338,473 of record CM066317.1, on the reverse strand, counting down.
GAGTTAGATCTTTTGTTTCAAGATTTTTATAATGATTTATTTTTTCCCCCAGTTTCTACTGATGCTTCTTTGAATGCAGATGGAACTATAGTGGTGTCGACCGACTTTTCCGGTCCTCCTCCGACCCCCAATGATACATCCTCGGAGGACTCACCTACTTCACCTGTAATTGCGACGACGACACCTCCCTCATCAGTGGTTCCAACCACTTCTTCCCCCGGAGCAAGCAACGACTCGGACGACACTGCCACATCTTCGTCAACCGCTATTGTATCTCCACCTGCGGCCGTTCCAAGACTACATCCGGTTCCATCCCTTGAAGCTGTTCAGAATCTACCCCTTGGGTCCTACGTCGATGCGGATAATTCAGAACCTCTTTCGGATCCTCTACCCCACACGAGGAAATGGACTCGAGCGCACCCTCCGGAGCAAATTATTGGCAGTCCGACCGCTCCAGTTCAGACTCGAGCTACCTCGGAAGCTGAAGATGACACTGCACCTGCTTTGCTGAGCAATACTCAAACCCGTGCGGCAACCGGTAATGAGTGCCTCTTCTCGGTTTTCTTGAGCAATGTCGAATCGGCATCAGTAAAGGATGCTTTACACGACCCGGACTGGATAATGGCCATGCAAGAAGAGCTTAATGAATTCGAGAGTCTCAAAGTTTGGCGTCTGGTCCCTCGCCCGAAGCACCGAACCATCATTGGCACGAAATGGATTTTCAAGAACAAAAAGGACGAGAATGGTGTCGTGGTCCAAAACAAGGCACGTTTGGTCGCTAAGGGGTATAGACAACAAGAGGGGATCGACTACGAAGAGATATTTGCACCAGTGGCTCGAATCGAAGCCATTCGGATGTTTCTCGCGTACGCCGCACACAAAAACTTCACGGTATATCAAATGGATGTGAAGACGGCGTTTCTGAATGGAGATCTAAAAGAAGAGGTGTATGTCTCCCAGCCAGAAGGTTTCGTAGATCCGGATCACCCGAACCATGTGTATCGACTCGACAAAGCGTTATACGGACTTAAACAAGCACCGAGAGCCTGGTACGATAAACTGTCAACTTTTCTTCTGATCTCCGGCTTCTCGAAAGGTAAGATCGACACAACTCTTTTCATAAAGAGGGAAGGTGAGCACATTCTGTTAGTTCAGGTCTATGTTGATGATATTATCTTCGGTTCCTCTTGCCCGCAATACTGCCGCAACTTTTCATTCCTCATGAAAAAGCATTTTAAAATGAGTATGATGGGACAGATGAATTTCTTTCTCGGTCTTCAAGTTCAACAACTGTCGACCGGGATATTCATCAATCAATCTAAGTACATCGCGGATATTCTTCGGAAATTCAAGATGGAACAGTGCTCACCCATGCGTACTCCTATGTCCCCCGGTACGAAGTTGCACGTTGATCCTAACGAAAAGGCTGTTAACACTACTACCTATCGAGGAATGATTGGTTCGCTGATGTATTTGACGGCAAGTCGACCGGACATAATGTTTTCTACTTTTCTGTGTGCTAGATTTCAGTCTAATCCTAAAGAGTCTCATATGATAGCAGTTAAGCGTATAATTCGTTACTTGAAAGGTACTGCTAATCTTGGCCTTTGGTACCCGAAGGATACAGGTTTCGAACTTACCGCGTATTCTGATGTTGATCATGCGGGAAGTATGCTTGACCGGAAAAGCACGACGGGACACGTTCAGTTCCTAGGCGACAAGCTGGTTAGCTGGGCCTCAAAGAAGCAGACTTGCGTCTCCACCTCCATGGCGGAAGCGGAGTACGTAGCCGCGGCCAGCTGCTGTTCCCAAGTGATTTGGATGCGGACACAACTGAAGGATCACGGGTACAACTACTCGAACATCCCCATCTACTGTGACTCCAAAAGTGCTATCGCCATCACAAGCAATCCGGTGCAGCATACAAAGACGAAACATATAGACGTGCGCTACCACTTCATCAAAGACCATGTGGAGAAAGGTACAGTGGAACTCTACTTTGTGTGTACGGAAAATCAACTGGCAGATTTGTTTACCAAGGCGTTGGACGAAAAGCGATTTTTCGCCCTAGTGTCCAAGCTTGGCATGCTTAATCTGAAAGTTTGAGTCTCAGTTGTACTGGAATCACCTTTTCCCACACAACGGGATAACTGTATCTCTTACAGATACACTTATCACGCCGCGTGGCTTAGGTGTTTCAAGCACATCGGTGACTTGTTTTCTGTACATTCCCGGGTAGTGTTTCCTTTCATTTTTCCAGTTTTCCGTGTGTGTTTACGTTATCCGTCTAGTCTTTTTTATTCCCGTGCTTCTAACAGTGTGTTTTCAAGATGATTCCTCGAATGCCTAGTTCCAAAGGTACGTATTCTATCTCTGTGAGGAAAAGACAAATTTTTGAGAAATCGAGGGGGAGAAGTATCCGTTTGACAAGTCTAGGGGGAGTTTTGTCATTTTGTCAAAAAAAATTTAGTTATTCTTTTCTCTCAATTGTGTGTTTTGCTTCTCTTTAAAAAAAAAAACTGCCATTTTTGAAAAGTTGAGGAGGAGCGATGTCAGGTTGAAAATCTGAGGGGGAGAAGAGCAATTTTTTTTGGAGTGTCAAAGTTTTTTTTAGCTTTAGCAGTTGGAATATATGGAACCGGGAGAGTTACGGGACCCGGTACCAACCTCACCCGGTATCGGGACCGGAGTATATAAACAAGGTTTCCTTGATTTTTTTCATATTTTTCATAACTCCCGCACCCCAAACTCCCGGTACCATTCTCTGACTTGCGATTTCTTCCTCAATCGGACTCCAATCCTCTCCAATCTTCAGGTACGCATCCTAATCTCTATTAATATTGCGTTTATCACTCAAAATCGAGTTGTAGAACACTACACACGATCAATTTCATCGATCTTCATCGCGACACTGTTAGGGTTTTAGGACTCCCGGTAGTCTCGACTCCCGGTAGTCCCGACTCCCGGTAGTCCCGACTCCCGGTAGACTTGTCCCGGTAGTTCTAAGTCCCGGTAGTCTCATGTACCGGTAGTTCTAAGTCCCGGTAGTTCTATGTACCGGTAGTTCTAAGTCCCAGTAGTCCCATGTACCGGTAGTCCTGAGTCCCGGTATTTCCATGTACCGGTAGTTCCAAGTCCCGGTGCCTTAAGTTTTTGAAGTCCCGGTAGTTTAACTCCCGGTACTCAGGCCCTGGTATTTCCAATTTTCAAGTACTGATCTTTGCGAGCTCCGTAAGATTAAAAGATTTGCCTATATGCACCTTAACTGTTCTTTCTTGCTTTCATTAAACTCGGATCCTACAAGACTCGAGTCGTGAACGGTCTTGCACTGTCCCGACTCTCGGTGTTCCAAATCCGAGAATACGGGCCTCGAGACTTAATTATAAGCCAAACAAAGCACTGGTTATTGACTCTTAAACTCGTTTTTACAGGTACATGGCTCAACCAAATCCGAATCCGCCGCCAGGCAATGCCCCGTTACTTCCAGAAGGTCCGAACCTTCCTCTGGTTCCAAACAACTACCATCTGGTTCCGACGAACTTTAACTGCCAATGCCCTGTTATAGTGGAGATTCTGAAGCGCCATGCTCTTAACCAAGCGTTGACGGCTCATCCTTCGGTTCCAGCCGTCTACGTACATCAACTATGGCGATCACTCGAACTCATCGCGCGCGGCCAACACTTCGCGCTCGTATCGGTGACTCAGAGTTCACTATCACGGTCCAGACCTTCCGCACCATCCTTGGTCTACAGGCCGCGAATGCAGCTCCAGCTCCAGAAGCGTTCGACGGGCAAGTCACTGATGTAGAACTGTGCCGAGACATTCAGGCTCTCAGATATCGAGGTGGCATTCATCAACCTTCGAACTTCACTCGAACTCACCTCCAGCCTATCTGGTACACTCTGTTCACCATCCTGAACAGGTGTCTCTCCGCAGTGACGAAAGGCATTGACCGTACGTCAGTCAACATGCTTCGTTTATTTCATGCTGTTATCTACAGTCGCAATGCTGACTTCGCGGCGATGCTTTGGACGGAACTCGTGGCTCAGGTGCAAAAGAAGATCGAAGGCAATAGACGACTCTCATTTCTTCCGTATCCACGCTTTCTTCAAATGATTGTCGCACATTTCATGGAATCCGATCACACCATCCCTCGCCGAGCTGATCACGAGGTACTTATTTCTACTCGTATGACTCGTATCCAAAATATTCGAGTCTTAGAAGGTATAGTTCCTATGGTTATTCCTGCTGCCTTACTAGCTATCGCGGACCAATCGGCACTAAGTGTGATAGCATATAGGACAGAGAACAACATAGTCGCTCCTATGGACCAGCCAGATCCGGCTGGACCTGCCCAAGGAGCGCGAGCCGAGCGAAGTGAGGGTCCACGTATGCGAGGACGAGGGGTCCGACCAGCAGGGGCTGTCGGACGGGGCGCGCAGAGAGAAAATATAGTGAGGGGTTCAGGCGTGGGTAGTGCCGGGCGGTCATCACGCGATGCTAGTACGTCTCGACCTAGACCTCATTCACCCCCTGCTGAAGGTTCCGCCCTACACGATGTGGAGGTGGAAGGAGTTTCCCGAGTACACACAGCCGAAGAGGCAGCATCCTCTTCCAGCTCCGAATCCGGTTCTTCCTCCAGAACAACTGTCGGCACCGCCTCTGGCTCCGAATCGGTATCCGGATCCGAGTCTCAATCAGGCTCGGCCTCTGGTCACGAAGAAGGGTCTGAGGAATCCGACAGTGAGGAAACCGACTCTGACGACGACGATGATGATGCAACTAACTCCCAAGCCAATATTGGAGAGATAAGGAGAGCGGAGGGAGTTTTAGTTGAAAAAGAAATTGAAAGTGAGCCTGTGCGTGAAAGGAGAAGTAAGTTAAAGAATGACCGTGAGCGTGTGATGGGGAAATCTTCACAGGTTACCCCCAACCAACCTTCATCTGGCCGGGCAGCCACATCTACTATTCCTCTGCATTCGTTGCATAGGGATATTGAAGAAGACGTCGTGGGCCCAGCGACGCACTTGCACACCCTCCCTCGCCACTCCGTGTCCTCTCAAAAGGATCCGGTTTCAACTTCTCACGGGGATCAAGCACAACTTCCACCGGTCTCTCACTTGGAGAGTTCTGGTGTTGAAACTAGAGACCAGCCTCCCCCGGTCTCTCCTTCCTTGGATGCACAATTGAGTCTAGATCCCTTTGATTTTGACATTTCTTTGGCTAGGACACGGGTCATTGATTCTGCTAACGTCGAGAGTCTTCGTGCCTCGATCGGAACGCCCGGAGCGACTCTACCTTTTGGTAGTTCGCAAGGACAGGGCGGAAGTCCTACCACGGCTATCATCATGCCAACCGTGAACGTAGGCGGTACTGCGGTGCAATCCGCCGCAGCTACTACAACGGAATGGCTAAGTGCCGCCGGAGTTAGTTTCCTGGAGTTCGTCTCCAAGGAATACGTGGACGGTGCCTTAAAGGCTGTCCAATCGGACATTATGAAGCATGTTTCCGAGGATTTGGCGTTCATTCGTCGATCTATCACGGGTAAAGCCACGACATCTTCGGATCCTCAACCGACTCCCCAACTCAACCTATCCCAACCGTCAACCGCTCCGGCTGTCCAGCACATGTCCGTTGATGATCTCAAAGCCGCCTTACTGGACAAGCTGTTGACCGACTCAAACATTTCCGCCTCAGCTGATGCAGATTTAGTGAGCATTCTCCGCTCGCAAACCCAACCACCGCCCCCTATCGCTCCGACCGACTCAATTACGGCCCAACTATCTGATGTCAGGCAGGCACTCGACATGCTCACCGAGAGGGTCGCCAGCCTTGAAGACACCTGTAAGGGTCAGGTCCAGAGTACCAAACGAAGACATGATGATCCGGATGACCGTGATCAACATGAGGGGGAGAAGAGAATAAGACTGACCGAGCTGTCATCCGCGGCGGCAGAAACTTCAACGGTAACTCCAACTGAACCACAGCATCAACAACCGTCAGAGTCCGAAATGGTTCAGGACATGGAGATTTCTTCACCGGTCAGAGACAACTTAGAAGAGTCAGCAGACCCGACGGTTGAAAAGCCCGAAGGTCCATCGGAAGACACGTTAATGCCAACAGTTTCGGAGCGGCCCGTCCTAGAGCTTATTGATGAGGAATCGGCCGGCGATCCGGAACTTGAAACCGATTGGAGGCAAAGAGCGATTGTTGCTATTCAGACAGATACTGATGCCTTGTGGGAAATACAGGGCGATGACGATTTGATGACAGAGTTTGATTATGACCAACTTCTTCTTCTGGGTGAACAGGTATCTACCGCTTCGGATGATCTTACTGATACTGCAGGTTCATCTGAAATTATTGTGTCAATTCCAGAAGCGGTGTCACCCCAACATCCTCAACCAGCTTGTTGGGAAAGGTTTCGAATCTTAGTACCGTATCTGGAAGAATCTCAGAAGAAAATCTTCGCTCACTGGATAAGGCCTCTTGACCCTGTACAATGTCATGGGGCCACGTTCCTTGATGAGCCGATCAGATCGCAGTATGTGGAAGTTATGAAAAGAGGCAGAATGAGACATCAGGTCTACTCCAAGCACAGAATCACCGAAATCGTGAGTATTGAATCTGACAGAATCGTTAAAGTTGTCTTTCCGACCTTCTCAGTAAAAAGGGATGACGGAAATATTTGGACCTTCTCAGAATCCGATTTCAAACATCTTTGCCTGAGAGATTTCCCAGTACTACTCAGATTTTTGAAGACTCTTACTATTCGGCCTCTACCTTACACCAAAGCCCTCGAAGCTATCAAAAGATTTATGAAGTGCACGATCACATTATCATACATCGAAGACTTTCAGTTGGGACTCGAAAGTAATCAGAAAAAGATCAACATCTTAAAGCCCAATCTGAACCTCCCTGAAGACGCACAAGTACACTCTTTACTTTCTAAACCAGAAACAGGGTTCGTGTATCTGAACGGAAAAGGGGAGAAACGGTTCATCAGAAAAAGTGAAGTGCATAAATTTAGCGAGGGAACATTGGTGAAAATCCAGTCTGATCTGAAGAAGATTTTAGAAGAAGAAGTCAAGAATGCCCCTCCAGAGCAGTATGTCAATCTTCGCGAGTACCTTGCCGAAGATCTTCTCAAAGCCGTTGAAGACCGGCTTGAATTCAGAAGCTGCATCAGATATTTTGAAGTGCTCTTTGCTATCCGAAAGCGCTATGTTCCAGACTGGCGTGAACGCGAACTTCTATTCCAAGGGGGAGATTGTTAGGTCTTAATATGTGTGGAATTAGAAGTTCAGGGACTTGTTTTGTCTTTTCTTGTAAATACCCTTTGGGTATAAATAGTTTGTGTTTTACCTAGTATTAGGTTAATGATCATTATTATTGTTTTGCAAAACCTTTGTATGGCTACAGTCTGCCACCGAATCTTATTCATTCGATCTATCAATACAAGTGAGATTTATGGTTGGCTATTACTGATTGTGTTGATTAATTGTTGATTGCTTATGTATCTGGGATGCACAGTATTTTTCAGCACAAAGTTAAATATGACTCATCAGCCAATACGGTGATATGTAGTTGCAAAAAGTTTGAGTTTGCGGGAATATTGTGCTCACATATTCTTAAGGTTTTTTCCTTTCGTAATGTTGTGAAAATACCTTCACAATGCATTTTAAAGAGGTGGACAAAACATGCTAAGATGGGAGTTACGAGTAGTACATCTGAGATTAAACAAGGAGATGATCCTAAAGCATGTTTGGCACTACGTTATCAAGATTTGTCTAGATCTTACACTCAAATTGTAACAAGAGCATCGGAAACTGAAAAGGCCCATAAAGTTGCTAGAGATGGCTTAAAAAGAGTGTGGGACGAAGTTGATGCATGTTTGAGGGAAGAGAGAGTTGAAAGCAACGGGAAGACTAATGTTAACACTGAAATCAATACAACAATAAAAGGTATAAGATAAACAACACGATAATTCGTATAAGCTCTTCACGTCCAAAGAATGCTCTTGAGAAGACTCATAAGAAAAGCAAAAGTTTCCAAAAAGAATTTGTCTACACAAGAGGTTCGACTTTTTTCTATTAGTTTATAACTTATGTTTTTTATCATCTAGATTTTTAAGTATTGTAATCTTATACATAATCTTGTAGGTTTCGCAAGACTTCAACGGCGACAATGATCACGTCAATAATTATATGTTATCTTCTCAGGCAGATTCGTCACATTCCATCACACCATTTAATATTAGCCATGTAATATATTATATTTTTATTAAATTGTTTTTACTAAGAGTTATCTTTATAAATGGATGATATAATTTTTTTTACAGATTGGTATGACACTTGAAAATCCAATCATCCGCACAAGGGTGACTTAATTACTCTTACAAGCCGAGTCTGCATCGACTATGAAGATAGCCAGTTTTTCAAGAATATATATAAGGATTAGCTTTGTGAACTTAGTTGTTTCTGAAAGCTAAAATTGGTTGACATTTTTTGGATTTAATTATTATGTCATATATTGGTTATATTATTGCTAATTTAGTTGACATGCATATTTTGAAATTTACTTATTATTAGCTATTGCTTACTTTGAGTATTAAGTTGGTTGACATGTTTGAATTTAATTATTAAGTCAAATACTGATATTTCTGAATTTTATTTTTTTACAAAAAAACAAAACATTATTGATTATAGGTACAACGTATGTATGTTTGAATATAAAAATTAATTTGTCATTGTTTACTATTTTAACTTTTCGATAACAAAAAATTATCCAAACATCAACTTTCAAAAACATTAGATTAATTTTAAAAAAAGATTAAATTTACATTTAAGTTATAAATAAAGATTTAATTTTTTAAAAGGTTTTAATCGTGTAGAAAGATTATATTTATTTCAAATTTAGAAAGAAAAAACTTAATGTACGTGAAGATCTTTATATATTAGAAAAAAGGTAAAAACTTTTGGATCAAATAATTAAATAATTTTTTTTAATAAATGTTTAGTGGCAATATATGATTGGATGGACAAGATTGGTACATGAAGTCTTGAGTTGAGACGGTGAGTATTTTTCCAAAATTAATACTTATATCAAAACTTTTGGATCAAAAGCTTAAATCAAACCCTAAATATTTAATTGACTCATCAATCAATGTTATAATTCTAAAGAGGCTGCAAGCGGTTGTAGCTTCTAAGAAAATAATAGAGATTGTCAATAGTCTTGAATTTAATGGGCCGATCTTTCAATTTGTCGGGTTTCATTTTCTTGCTCAAAATTTTGCAAACCACAAATGTACTGAAAATCATAAGCACCACCATCGATGAAAGCTTCCTAAAATGAGGTACTTGATTTGTCTAGGATAATACTTGTATGCGTGTTGGAATTATTTGGTTTTTCTAGCACATTGAATTGGAATTTGGAAAACGATCAATAAGTGGTTGTTCTAAATCTTTGAATTGGAATTTGGATAATATGATTGATATGTGGTTGGTCTAAGTCTTTGACTTGGAATTTGGATTGTACGATTGATATGTGGTTGTTCTAAGTCTTTGAAATGGAATTTGTATGTAGGGTATCGAGTATAATTATTGATGACCATTTATGTAGATTTTTCAAGTAAACTTATATGTTGACGACTAGATCATTGATTCAAAGTAGAAAGGTTATTACCCTTATACTTCAATCTGTTTTGCGTATGTAAAGTAGTTTTTTGTGGGCAATTTTATGAAAGTAGAGTAGGTAGAAGTGAATGTACAGAAAGCTTGTTTGCTTTTGGAATGACTTTTGATTAATAACAAGGGCTAATTTGAAATTTCAGAAACCTAGCAAGATGATAGATTTTTAATTATATGTGAAGAATAATCGAGTCTCTACTCCATGACGTTAATGAGTTTGTGGTCCAAAGTTCATTTTGAATGAGAAACTTATCTCAACTCTTGGGTGGGAACTTGGCTTTAATTTTATTTGGTGCAAGTTTTCTAACTTGAGATTTATTGATGTAAGAAGACATAGCTCTCTTGACTAGTGTCGTTTCAAGTATTTGCATTAGAATTGATGTTTTTGCAATCCAACAGGTTAATGTTTGTCAAGTAAAGATATGTCTTTTAGACTATGTTTTGCAAACTAGTTGATTAACTAATTACGTTTGACAAAAACTAGTTGATAAGATAATTGAAAAATGTGAAATGACCAAAAATGACCTTAAAAAGTTAGTCAATTTTATCATTTTATAATCACTAATAAATAACATGCGAATTACTACAAACAAAATGGTAAAGAAAACTGCATAATATAATATGTTAATTCATAAAATTTCAGATAGATTTATTATATATATATATATATATATATATATATATATATATATGTGTGTGTGTGTGTGTGTGTGTAATACAAATTTGAAACCAGTTATGAAGGAGTTATGAAGGAGTGTGACAGGTTATCTTAAAATATAAGTCATCTTTCTTCAAAGGTCGTTGACTCTGCTTCCTTGATTGAATAATTGGAGGTGAATCAATCAGATATGACGGACGTGTGATAACAACACTTAGTCCGGATCTAGCCTTAGTGTAGTAAATACTAAATACCATCAACAGGACGAACTATATTTGAAGGAAGGCATCTATGAAAGTCTTTATTGAATTCGATATGCGTAGATTCGATTCGGAGAAGAGATTCTTTCTTGTAAGAACGTGGCAAGCTAAGTGAAGTCATTCAAAACTGGCAAGCACCCGGAAGCACTAGACCAATAAGCTAGATCTCCCTACGGGGCATTGCATGTTTAGCCAGACCGCTCCGCTCGTGCTTAGGATCAATTTGGTTGGGATCACGACTGAGATCAACCGAATCAGTTACACGATTACACTCTATACAACTTAAGACCGAGATTTATTTAGAACCGACCCGAGACCAAATTTTGGCAATGTAAAATCATCGACCCTGGCAGCCCAGGCTCAATGGGAGATTCCTTTTGCATGCCCAAATCTGTAATTCTATACTTGCTGAACCTAGGCCCACCTCAACCTCAATAGACCTCGGACCCGGAATACGTTGCTCCGCCTTGTTGCTGAATGATTGCTTTAGTTATATCATCTTTTAATTCGATTATTGTTGGTCCCGAAGGGGTTATACAAGGTAAATAGTTTGTAGAGGGGGGGGGGGGGGGGTTGAATACAAACACAAGATTTTGGTTTTCTAAATTGTTTATTGATAAATCAAATACAATTTACAGTTTGTTGCGGAATAAGATTAAGTAAAACCTAATCTAAACAAACTTGAGAATCACTAAGGGCTCTTGCACAAGAAATAGAGAGAAAAAGAGATATTGAAAACTAAGGATAATTTTCTATGCACTAAGAGGTTCAGTAAAGACCACCTTCAAACTGAAGGGGTATTCCTCTTATTTATACCCAATGCATTATATGCATAGCAGGAGAACTTTACACGTGTCTTCATATGGTTGGATGCATGCTTCTGACTTTTTGCACAACATGTTTTGGGCCGTATGGTGAACAGTGTAGTGGCAGAGTGGTTGTACGATCCTGGACAAATGTATGTCCCCTCTGACAGATCGTATGGAGTGTGAAAGTAGATAAGACAAACATTTCTTGAAGTAGAAGCTTCATGATCAGCAATCGCTGAATAAATCTTCCATCAGAGAAGACATGATGTAAGTCAGCTATCGCTTAAGTCTTCTTCTTGAAATGTCGCGTGTGTGGACTTGTCTTGGTTTCACTGATGTCCGCATTAGATCATTAGTAGACTCGTCACTTGTTCATCAGCTTTGTCTTCGATGTCAGCGATGAACTCTTTGTCGTGAAACTTGTCTTCAGGGATTACAAAAAAACATTGCTTACAAATGAAACTATCAGCGATCATCAGTGATAAGTGAACAGGCTCAGGTTATCACTGATGTACATTTATCGCTGAGGGAATACAATTAAGAACAATGAATACTATCAGTGATACTGAACAGACTCGGTATGTTTATCAATGATGGCAAAATATTAATACATACAGATACCATTTGTAATTTTCACTAAGTAACTCTAAGGGTCATCATCAAATCGTTGAGAGAGTTTGGATCAACAATTATGTTCGCCAAAGGGTCAACACCTAATAGATGTGATTACTTGGCACTTTGAATTCTTTGACTACTTGGTGTTTTTAGTTACTTAAGGGCCATTTACCGTACGTTTACCCGGATAAGCACTTACCAAGTCACATTACCTTACCAGATGAATATGATATGGACCAAGAATCTTACCCGGTAATAGCGAAGACAAGGACCGAGAGTCTTACCCGTAAGTGAGGGCGGCGACTCTTACCAAGGTTAACGCTTACAGGGTAAATTGTTGCATGCGATACCGTTTTGGTGGACTAAACTCATACCCGGTAAGTAAGTGATAGTGTTGAATTTTGCTGGTAAGCAAAATTCGATTCCATTAATTGTTGAATGACTCTGCTTTTGTTATGTCTTCCCATTTTTTTTGCTGGTTGGTATTACTTTTGTGTCATAACCTAAATTTATTAGCCTTAATTACTTTTCCAAATTTTTTTGTTGGTTACTATTTTTGAAAATGGTGTTTGTTTTTGTTTTTGATTTCTTCAAGTAATTAGTCTATTTTAGATATAACGATGTTTAAGTTTGAAACAATGAAATGATCATTTACACTAATTAGGATCTTGGAACACATTCAAGGGTTCAATGTCGATATTTAGAGTATGGGCTGTTTGAATTAGAGGTGGTCATTTATGGGCTTGGACAGGCCACGGGCCGGGCCTAACTTATTTTTCTTGTCTAACGGGCCTAATATAACAAACTCAAGCCCGTTCTTTCAGGCTTGAGAACTTGTCCACACCCGTCCTATAAACGGGCCGGGCTTGCCAACGGGCTAACATACCTAAAATTTTACATTTAAAATAATTTATAAAAACTAATAAGTTACCTAAAACTATCCAAAATACACAATCTTTTCCAACTAAAAAACGTAAAATACACTAATATACACAACGTAAGAAAAAAAGTATTTTTCACAAAATATGGAGTACGGATTTTTTTTCTCTAAAAATCATCACCCTTCGAAGTTTGGATTCCTCAACAACAAAATATTTAACCACCCAATATTTCAAGATACATATCCTAGACGTACTATATGACATATCACATATAGTATATATTTGGGAGGTGGTTGGTATTTAGTAGAGGGAATACAACCCAAACCCACTTCTGAACTTTTTTAATACAAAATTAATTATATAAAAAAAATTAATTGTTTATAATTATATAACGGGTCGGACGGGCTGTACAATTTTCCTTTTTCATTGTATGAGCCTGCCCGTTAACTTAAACGGTCCTATCCAAGCCCATCCATATTTTCTAAAATGGTTGTCCAATCCCGCTTTTCTAAAGGGCTAGACGGGCCGAAGAGAGAGCAAGAATATTATTACCACCAAGAAAGATTACAAGTGTTTGACAAGGATCTTGAGATCCACGACGATCAACAAACGAAACTTCACGAACACCACCGAATATCAAGAACACTCTTGACCTCACACAAACTATGTATATCAAAATATAATAGGGAGAGTATTTGTGGGTGTTGTAGCAAGTGAAGGCCAAATTCTAACACCCCAAAAATTGGGACAAACAAAAACTTCCATAAAACGCAAATGTAGTATAGATTGTTATAGCGAGAGCCTCCCAAAAATGGGGAAAATATCATACACCTGTTAAAGTATAAATTACAACTAACAGAAATAAACAACAACCAACTAATCTAATTCCTACACGGAAATAAGATTACAAAAGGGGTGTTGCCTCTATTCAAAAAATAAACTCCCATGGCCGGTGTATCCAAAAATATGCATTCCCAAGCTCACACTAAAACCCGTCTAGACCTTCTTAGAGATGGCGTCGCTAGAACCAGAGATACACATCAACACCAAACAAGCGTTAGGCCAAAAGCCTAGTGAGTTTGAACAAATAATAATATAAAGTTTATAAATTGCAAGTATGTCAGTTTAACAAGAGGCAATTTCATTATTGGAATCAATGGGGGAGACCCATACCACCGATTAAGTTTCACCCAAGAAGTCGATATACCTAAGTGTCAAGCTACCATGAGCGACACCAAACGGCCCGACACATCCAAGGACTACAACCACGGCATTATCCCGAATGACGGAGATCTAGGTACATACCTACACGGTGGCACCCAAGACTCTATCCTCCTAGCGTCTACTTGACTTGGTTCATCCAATATTCCAATTAGGCCATGAGGCACTTGTAATCCATGTGAAATGTAGATAACACCATAATAGGTAACTTGTGGTTTAATCGTCACAGACATTATAAGTAGAAGTTTACATAACAACTCAATAATCCCAATTTAGCCAAATATGATTATATCTCCACATAAATGATCTCCAAGTAATAAAGGCTACATTTTAAGCACATGGGGATACAATGACATGAACCACAATCATTTAAGAACATATATATATATATATATATATATATATATATATATATAATATATATATATTCCTTGGTGGAAGAGTGGGCACAAGTTTGGTAAACTTGGACACCAAATTCAGCCCCCCCCCCCCTCCCTCTCCCCCCCCCCCCTCTTTCACGTGCAACATCCATAATATATGATACAAATACAAATCATGTATTTGTTGCACCCCTTACAAACCGATGTGCATGTGTGAATAATGTGTGCATAATCTGAGATGCATATATGTATTATCTCATATGAATGTATGTCCATTATATGTATATTCTTGCACGTATGCATATAGACATTGTTCACATATGCACATTGTGTTTTGTAAGGTGTGCAACAAATGTAAGGTTTAAATTATAACACCATTCATGTTTAAATTTGATAAGAATGTAATCCAAATATGGAATCAACATTGGTTAAGCATTAATGATATATCCTCGCATTTTTGTTTATCACCGTTGACGATGTTAGGACATCTAAAACTCTAGTATGCGATTTTCCCTTATTAGGTGAACAAGGTATCTAAATGTTTAAAACGCTACATCTCATGCCAAATCAAAGATTTTAAAATTACGTTATCCAAAATAGGAGACTGATGCTACCATCCAATTTCACCAACAAAAATCAAAACCAAATGAAAACTTAATTCAAAAACTAAAACACAAAATAAGTCTACAAACAAAATTGGAAAAAGTTGAAGATGCAGAAAGCAACAAAAGAAACAGCACAACTCTAAGACCATGGCTCCATCATATTTCAAATCATGCTCTGCAACTGCATAATTGAAAACATCTGAAACTTCATCTCTAGTTGCATCACATATTTTCAAACAAAACAACAAGAATAATAACGTGTTTTTATTGAATTAGGTAAACTAGACTTATTAATTTAGCATAATTAACTGTCATATGACCGTTATAATAGTTACATAATCCAATAGTCACCATCACTGAACCACCATAAGTGAAAGGTTGCGATGGATGGTCTTGTATATATATCTGTGATTGTTTGTGTTGATAAGATACGAAAGTTTGTGTGTTTCTTAGTGAATACAACTTTCTCCTAATTTTAATGCTTTCACCAACATATGGTATCAGAGCGTATGGTTCTGCAATCTGAAGGATGTCGTCTCAAAATGGAAACCTGATATAGCCACAACTCCCCAAGTTAAATAATCGCAATTATCGTCAATGGAGTATCCAGATGAGATTTCTATACGAAGCACAAGATCTTTAGCAAATCGTCGAGACTGGAATAAGGGAATTTGCGGCCGAGGCTACTCCTCAACAATTGAATGAATTTCGTGAAAACAAGAAGAAAGATAAGAAGGCTCTCTTCTTCATTTATCAGGTTGTACATGATGCGATTTTCGAAAGGATTTCCACAGCAACTACATCTAAAGAGGCCTGGGATATTGTTAGATCTGAGGTTTTGTCAAAAACACAAGTGTTGATATCTGAGCAGAAGACTCAAAGTTCTGATTGAGAAGACTCAGAAGTTCTGATCAGAAAATACTACAAAGTTTACTAAGTATGATGTCTGAACAGAAGGCTCAGAGTTCTGAGTAGGAGACTCAGAACTTCTGAAGATGATGAAAATGTCCAAGTGCTTGAAGGATGTTCTGAAGTGCTTGATCAGAAGAATGTTCAGAAGTTCTGAACATGTTGTTCAGAACTTATGTCAGGATATTTTTCTTTATATTCTGTTACTAATTATGACACGTGTAATTGTTCTATTAGGCTTTCATATATATGTACTGTAGCTTTATCTTTTCCTTACAGTATATATAGAAGTTAGCACTTGTAAGCTAACTAACTTTCCCGCATAACTTTGTATTCACTTTGTAATCTTTGAGAGATTCTCTCTCTAGATCTGTAATCTGTTCTTGATTGAATACGAAGTTGTTTGATCCAATTCTCTATCATTTTACTGTTTGATTATTCTTGATTGTTCATAATTGATTGTAAGATTGAATCCTGTTTTCTACAATTGGTATCAGAGCCAAATCGATGAATTTTTTCTCGATACGATCACCGGATCTCGACTTGTCAAGTAAATTAGCCCGATCTACATGTAAGTGTGCTCAAATCTCTTATGCTCTTGAAGATTTGTTCGTTATTCGATTCCAGATCATCTCTAATTTTTAGAATCGAATTCCGACAAGTTTTGATGATTTTCGAAAATTTCGAGAGTTTTTTCGGTGTTCTTCGCGAGAATTCTTAAGATCCGGAAATATTTGGTGCATGATTTGATTTGTACCTCTCAGATCTGTTTCTATGTTGTTTATGAAGAGTTTGCATCATTCAGATCTGGATATCTCCTCAAATTCTGTCAGATCTGATTTCTAAAAATATCACAGTGCGTGTTCTTTGAAGGTTAATTGTTGATGTCGATTTTGAGATCTTAATGTTTCTTTATCTAGAATTCTTCCACGGATCTGTTAGATTTGCAATTTAGATATGTTTGCAAGTTTCATATCTGAATTTTATCGAAAAAATGAGTGAAATTAATATGATGAATGTCAATCGCCGGATTCTGCAAATCTCGCCGGAGTTGTTCGGTCACGTTTATTTGGAATGTTTTCATTCCATAAATTCTCCACAGATCAGTGCGTTTGGTTTTTTCGTACATAAAGAAATAATCAGAATTGAAATTCATCAAGAAATCAGTGATTTTAAATATATGCACGTCGACAGCACATATTCTCGCCGGAAACTGCTACATCTCGCCGGAAAACCGGTTTTGCCGGAAATCTAAGTTTTCGCCGGTATGTTTGCCTCAGATCTGTTCGTAGTTGAGGTTATGTTCATATTGCAACGATTTGACGAGATTTCCAGCATGAATTCTTATTTTTTTTGAGTTGCTAGAAGCCTCGTCGGAAAATCGAATCTCGCTGGAGAATTGACCGGAAAAGCGTGTTTCTGTCGGATTTGTGTTGCTCTTTCACTTCAGATCGGTTAATTTTGATATATTGATCATTTGGCAACTACAAGATGTGAATTCCAGCATGAAATCAGATGTTTTAGGGTTGTTGGAAGATCTTCGCCGGAAAAGTTTGTTACTCGCCTGCGACATGCGTTTCACGCTGCATGATCTTAATTTTCTGATTGGTTTCCATTTTTTGATGATTACTAAGCATAATGGAATCAGTTTGAGGCTGTTTTGGTCATGATTTTTGAAAGACATATGAATGAAAAATCAACAGTACGTGACATGTGTTTTGGTGATGGAAGTGAATAGTAAGCTAACTGTCCGTTAGTGACCAGTTAGTTTTCTAACATTTTTGGTCCAAGTTCCGTTAAATTCGTCAAAATTCGTGGATTTTGCTAATGAACATGTGTGTCATCACTCCTATACTTCGTTTGTCACACATCCATCTCCACGACATCGATTTGTGTTCGATTCCTCGAAATCCCTACCGAGTAGCGCGTGTTTTTACCGTTCCTCCTTCGAGCAAATTCGGACCCTAGCTCTTAAGCCGAATTCTTACTCAACTCGTGGTCCAACGACGGATTCTTTGTTTTACGCTAAATGCATACACTTTGAAGATGATTTTCGTGCAATTAGTCGGGGTTATGGAGTACATTGGATCCGATTTTTCAAGGTTGAAAATAATGAGTAAGAGCAACTTTCAAGGGGGAGCCGAGCCTACATTTGAAGAATGCATCGCTAAAGTTTTTCAAGAAAATCAAGGGGGAGAGGAGTTAAAGACTTTAAAGTGATTTTACTTTCCAAAACTTTAGGAGGAGAATGTTAGGACATTTAAGTTGTCCTAAATATTAGAAAGTTTTGTAAAGTAATGGATTTGGGCCTAATGGGCTTTGATATGTAAATGGGCTTGGGCTTAAGTGTTGTAACAAGGGAGTAGGACTATAAATAGGTCATTTCATGTAATATTGTATTCATTAATTCTATAATACAAAATGTAGCTCTTAATCTCATATTGTTCTCTCTAGATTAGATTTCCTTTTCTAATAAATAACTAGTCCTCGTCTACCTAATCTTCTTACATATTACTTGATTTGTTGAAGATCATGGACTCACAATTGGTATCAGAGCCTAGTATCCAGAATTCTGAGCCTAGTATCCAGAATTCTGACCAAGGAATTCAGAATTCTGACCAAGGAATTCAGAATTCTGGACAAGTCAATCAGAATTCTGGACAAGGTACTCAGACTTCTGGTCAAGATACTCATAACTCTGAACAAGTTATTCAGAATTTTGACTCTACTACTCAGGATCCAAACTTGGATGTTACACCTCAACAAGTCTCAGAACAAAGGGATAGTTCAGAATTACAAGCTGTTGTGGATGAGAATGATACAAACAACAATTTTTCAGAGATTGATGTGCTTCCTAGTTCAAACAAATGGACAAAAGACCATCCTATTCATCAAGTGATAGGAGATCCATCAGTGGGAGTGCAGACTAGATCAACAACAGCAAATGAAGCAATGTTTGCAGGATTTTTTAAGTATGATTGAACCTAAGAAAGCCACTGAAGCCCTAGAGGATCCAGACTGGATTTTAGCAATGCAAGATGAATTGCTACAGTTTGAAAGAAACAAAGTATGGAGACTCATTCCAATGCCTGAAGGAAAATCTATTATTGGAACAAAATGGGTGTTCAGAAACAAGAAAGATGAGTCAGGTGTTGTAGTCAGAAATAAGGCCAGATTGGTTGCTAAGGGATATTCTCAACAAGAAGGAATTGACTATGATGAGACATTTGCACCAGTTGCCAGAATTGAAGCTATCAGAATATTCTTGGCATATGTTGCACATAAGAACTTCAAAGTATATCAAATGGATGTCAAATCAACATTTTTGAATGGTATACTCAATGAGAAGTTTATGTCTATCAACCTGAAGGGTTTATTGATCCTGAGTTTCCAGATCATGCGTATGTTTTAGATAAAGCATTGTATGGTCTGAAACAAGCACCAAGAGCCTGGTATGACACTCTAACTCAGTACTTATTAGAAAATGGCTTCAAGACAGGTAAAATTGATACTACCTTATTTTTAAAGAAAGAAGATGATGACTTGATTCTGATTCAGATATATGTGGATGCCATAATATTTGGTTCTACTAATGCAGAATTATGTGATGAATTCTCAGAAATCATGAAATCTAAATTTCAGATGAGCATAATGGGAGAATTGAACTTTTTCCTTGGTCTTCAAGTAAAACAATTACCAAATGGAATTTTTATAAATCAAGGAAAATATGTAAAAGATATTCTGAAAAAGTTTAAGATGTCTGATTATGCTGCTATGAGAACACCTATGGCTACAAATGTCAAGTTAGATGCTGATCTCTCTGGAGTTTCAGTAGATAACAAGGTTTATAGGGGCATGATTGGTTCTTACTTTATCTGACTGCAAGTAGGCCAGATATCATGTTTGCTACATGTTTCTGTGCTAGATTTCAATCAAATCCAAAAGAATCTCATTTGCTGGCTGTTAAAAGGATCTTGAGATATCTCAAAGGTTCACCTGATTTGGGCCTTTGGTATCCAAAAGAAACTGATTTCAAATTAACTGCCTTTACTGATGCTGATCATGCAGGAAGCAGATTGGACAGGAAAAGTACTTCTGGTGCTTGTCACTTTTTGGGAGATAAAATAGTAAGTTGGGCTTCAAAGAAGCAAAATTGTGTGTCCACATCAACTGCTGAGGCAGAATATGTAGCTGATGCTGCTTGCTGTTCTCAAACTCTGTGGATGAAAACATAACTCATGGACTATGGTTATCAGCTTAACAAGATTCCAATTTACTGTGATTCAGAAAGTGCAATTGCCATCACTCATAATCTTGTTCAACATTCAAAGACCAAACATATTGATGTAAGGTATCACTTTATTAAGGATTATGTGGAAAAGGGAACTATAGAAATGCACTTTGTGCATACAAAGTATCAACTGGCTGACACGTTCACAAAGCCTCTTGATCACAAAAGGTTTACTTTTCTCATATGTAAGATAGGAATGCTTAATCTGACTAATTGAGTATATTTGTTATTTTCATAAATAAATTTTTCTAAGTAAGATTTTCTGAGTAATGTATTCAGAATTCTGACTCTCTTACTCAGATGTTATGAGTATTGAGTTCAGAACTTCTGAGGCAATACTTCAGAAATCTGACTTAGTAATTGTTTCTTCTGATTAGGTTGCTCAGACCTTCTGACTACCTTTCAGAACTTATTTCTGAAAATTTACAAGTATTTCAATTTGTTGTTAAGTTCTTTCTGTTTTATTTTTTTTTTCATATTCCTTTATGTCTAATATGTGTTTGAGTATATGCTTAAGTCAAGGGGGAGCATTGATAACTTTCAGAAAGTATTCTGAAGTGTTCACAAGGTTTGTATTCTTTCTTATCTCAAATCATTCTAAGGAGAACAAGCTTTCAATGATAAAAATTTTCCACTTGTTCAAACTACTTCTGATTCCTTAAAAAGTTTTTCAAGGTCAGTTGTTAGTTTTTAAATGATTTTCAAAAATCACAAATCATCAAAAGAGGGACAGAATTTTGATGATCAAATAATTTTCTATCTGTTCAAACTACTTCTGGATGATTAAATGCTTTATATTATCAGAAGTTGAGATTTAAATGAATTTTGGTTACAAGGGAATTTCTTCTGAACTGTGTACTCAGAACTTCTGAGTATGCATTCTCAGAACTCTGAACGTGTTATTCAGAACTTTTAACTTGTGTTAATTTCTATCAAATAACACGTGCCAGCTTCTCATTCAAATGAACATACCACGTTTAATTATATATCTTTTGTGGTATTTCACAGTGTTAGAAACCGTTATAACTCTGACAAAAAGAAACTTTTAACCGTTTGAATCCTTTCAGCTTCGCGGATTTTAAATAGGTCTTAAAATCCCTCTTTCAAATTCATTTGAATAGCAAGAGTGAAAAGTGAGATACACATACATCCAGAGTTCTTCGATTCTGTTTTCTTTCAATGTTCCATATTACAATCATGTCTGGTACAAGAAGTAAACCTGTTTATTTACACTCTGCGAAAACGTTGATGGAATCCTCTTCGGATTCAGAGAATGATGAAGTTCGTATGCCTGAGAATAGAGCCGTAGAAGAAGGGGCTATAGGAGAGAATAATGTAGGAGGAAATATTGAAGGAGATGCAGGGGATGAGAATATGGCAGAATCTGAAGGAAATGCAGATGGGGGAAATGAGAATATCGAACATGAACAGAGTGCGGTGAGGTCTGTAATGTCTTCAAGACCTAATTCTTCGGAGAGAGTTGTACCTGAAGATGAATATTTAGACCTAGTTGAAAATAATTGTGTGTTAGTCCTTGATGCAACTAAATTCAAGGAAGAACATAGGTTAATCATAGAATTGTTGAAGTATCATCCGTTCAAAAAGTGATTTACAATGAAGAAGATTGTCCCAATACAGTATATACAACAGTGGTGGAAGAATATGGAATTACAAGGCAACAAGTTTGTATCTAATATAGGGGGAGTTACTGTAACTTTGACTGTTAATTTTATGAGAACATTGTTAAGATTGCCAGAGAAAGGTGACTTAGAGGGAAGATTAGATTTTGAGGATTCCCCATTAACAGAGGAATTGCTGGCTGAATTCAGAATATTAGGTTACAATGAAGAGTTGAGGAATCTTAGTTCATTCAGAAGGAATAAACTACCACCAATTTGGGCATGCTTCTTTACTATCGTCAACAAATGTCTTGCTGGGAAACATAGTTCAGTAGATCAAGCATCAAGGCAAATTCTACAGATCTTTCATGGGTTGGTGAAGAATAGACACTATGATTATGCTTCTATCTTATGGGAAGATATGAAGAACACCTTTGAAAGAAATCAGAAGGCATTAGAGGGAAAAACAAAGGATAATCCACTTACATATATACCATATCAGAGGTACTGGCAGATGGTAATCTGGTATGCAATGGATCAAGATAAAAACATTCCAAGAAGAGCAAATGAGGAGCATGGGCCAATTTTCTATATGGGTAAAATGATTTCTTCACTTAAACTTGTGAATTTTCCCAATCACAGACCATTACCAAGGTCACTTAGGCAATACATTCCAGGGGAGAGTGAGATATTAAAAGCATATTGCACCTCTATGGGATTTGAACAACCTCAGATCCCTACCCATGAGGAAAACCCTGAGATGAGAGGTGAGGGGTCTAATGCAAATAGAGAGGGGGGGAATGTTCAGGTGGGAGAACATTCTGAGAGAAATGAGCGGGAAAATTCTGCGAGCTTGGTTAGACTGGAAAGTGAAAAACAGATAGAGAGAGGTGAGGATGAGAGATTGTCACCAGAATTAGAAAACAGAGATAATTCTGATCCAGCTGTTCTAACCCGGGCAACCACATCTACTATTGGTTCACAACCCTTGGTGACCAATATTGAAGAAAACACCATTGAGCCCATGGTGGAACTTGAACAACCCAATCCTAGCCACTCAGAAGCATTCCAACATGCTATTGTTTCAATTCAAACAGGGGAACCATCCCATACTCATTTGGAGATTGGTGATAAATCCCAAAATGTTATTCAACACATTGAGTCTGGATTACACAGTGATATCCAATTTGGGCCTGATATTCCATTTCATACTAGCACATCACAAGAATTTCGTATTCCTGTATCAACATCCATAGACATACCTACTGTTGGGTGTCAAGGATTGGATGGAAGCCCTAGGGAGGTGAACATCTTAAAAGCCTCCTTACACAGTGCATCAGTTGTACATGGTGATTATGTGGCACCTACAGGCCATATGTTCTCTGAACATATGAAAACTGGTTCATTTGTTGTTCCAGGTTCACAGTTAGACTCTTCTGAATTTGAAAAGATTCAGAAACAAAACCATGATTTGGGAGAGAAAGTTGAGAAATTGGAGAGTACAGTTGCTTCCTTGAAAAATGAGGTCAAGAAACTCAGAACAATGTTGGAAGGCAAAGCAAAGTCTGTTGAACAAAAGGTGGATGGAGTGAAAGAATCTTGGAATCTCACAAAAAGGAGATCAAAGATGAATTATTAGAATTTCAAAAGGAGCTTCTGAAAAGTATGGAGGATATGAAGTCATCTCTGATGCAAGCTTTTAGTTCAAATTTGGCCAGTGTTTCAAAGCCTCTTGCAATCACGCCTTTGTCTGTTGCAGTACCAGAATCTGAATCTACTCAGTCTTTGAAGAGAAAGTTTGATGATAATGAGCCTCATCATCATCAAAAGGGGGAGAAAAAGCAGAAACAAAGCACTGAGATAGCAGATGTTCAGAAGTTGGCAGATGTTCAAACAATAAGTTATGATACTGGGGATGACATGGAAACTGAGAATGTGATACATGAAAACTCTTCTGAAGAGGTTACTGATAAAACTGAGGAATTAGAGATAAATACTGAATTGGAGATAAATTCTGATGAAACTGAAGTAGTTATGACAGATGATGTAGTCATGGCAAATCAGAATGTTAAGGCAGATGAGATAAGTATTTTTGGAACAGATGAAGTGATTATGACAGATGACAATGTTATGACAGAAGAGGTGATGACAGATTCTTCTGAAGAAAGTTATGAGGTGAATACATGTTCAGAAATTGTTCCTTATACCAGAGGTGATCTTATTTCTGAATCTAAAAGTGATCTTAGCTCTGAGATTGAAGAAAGGAGCTTGAATGATGGTCTGATAAAGAGAATGCATAGTGAGATAGTGAGAATTCTTAATGTTCAGAATATTCAAAAGGGTATCAGAATGGTGAGGCCTATTGATTTATTGGGAGAAGAGGATCACTCAGTTGGTTATTCACGCACATTTCAAGATGAATTTGAACTACATTTTCTGGATGAGTTGGGAGCTATTGATGAAATGTATGACAGAGTTGAGAATTACTTCATGCCTTTAGAGTATGTGTTTAGAAGACCCATTGTGATTCCAAGAATTGAATTACCGATGCTGGAAGAACCATTATGTGACTTCATTATTGAACAGAGTGACACTCCTCTTGCTAGACATTTTCATAGAGATATCTTTCCAGAAGAAACTTATGAGTATCTCTACTGCACAGAAGATGAGTATGTTGACATTGAGAATTTCATTGATGGCTTTATGGATGAAAGAGTACAGATGACATATGTAGAAGCTTCGAACAGACTGAGAAAACCTGATGAAAGGTTACATGTTCAGAAAAGAATTGAGAAGGTTTTGGAGTTTCAAACTGAAGAGTTTGATGGCCTAAAGTATGTGAGTATGGAAGTTCTGAAAGAAGGAAACGTGAAAGTGAGTCTTACAAGTTTTGATTTCCATAGACTGTTTCTTGATGATCAAATCTTTCTGGTGAAGTTCTTTGCAAGCACAGAAGAAACCTGGATGGAAATTGAGTGCAGAAGAATTTTGGAGATATATGTTAGAAACATGCATATCTATGACTTCCAACTGGCCATTGAATCAGGAACAGATAAGTGCAATTTAAGTTGTCCAATCAGAAAGCCTAGCAATGAAAATTGTGCTCGTGGATTTGTGATTGAAGGAATTGAAAATGAAGGTTTCTTCTACATAGTTTCTGGTTCACCAAAGTTTTTCAGACTGAATGATCTTGTAAAGTACAGTGATGCTACACTACAATGGTTGTTGGTAGAGATGAATGTAACTGCTGAAGGTGAGAAAGCAATTCTGAAGGATAAATTTTTAAAGCATATCAAAGAAAGGTTGGATCTCAGAACAAGAATCAAGGAGTGCAGTGAATGTATGCTTTCAGAAGAAAATCCAATGAAGTTGCTACATATTGATTTTGTATTTCCTGCTGAATATGAAGTCAATGGTGTTTATTTAGATGAGGTTGAGGAGACTATCCCAGAAGCATTATCTCAAGAAGATATTCAGATGGAAGATACTGAACAAGTAGAAAAATCTGAAGCTAATGAAGAAGAAATACCTGTTGATCTGAATGCCATATTCTTGGAATATACTTTACCAAATTTCTTTCAGCCAAGAGAAGTGAATTTTCTAAGTGTGTATCATGATAAGCCAGAGTTCTATCAATGGCTTCGTGCTGAATTGAAAAAGGTTGTGGGAAAGAAAAAGAAGTCTGTATATTCTGATTTCATGATCACTGGAATCAGAGAATTATGTGTCAAGCAGTTCAAGAAACATGAGTACTATGGATTTGAAGTTTTGAGAGAGGATGGAAAAGTCTACTACTTCACTGAAGCTGACTTTGATGAGATCTCAGTTTTTGATTTTTACAAGTTGTATTGTCTTTTGGAGAAAAAAGATTGCAGCAAGTATAAAAAGGAAAGAGGAGCATTGGCAACAGTGAGAGAGGCTATGTTTTACATTCTGAGATGGTATGCATATATTGATTTTCAAATTGCTCTATATGTGCATAGACCATGTGTGTATCTCTCCAAGCCAAATAATGATCATGTGCAACTGGATGATATGAAGACTGGATATGTCAATGAATTTCCAGAATAGGGAGTTGTACTGAAAAATAATCAAAAGCAAAAGATCTTCTTCAGAGCCAGTGAAACTGCCAAATACAGCTCTGGAACTCTCAGATTTATCAGGAACAGTCTGATTAAGAAGATACAAAAAGGAGTTCAAGTTAAAAAGACAGAAGATCTCATTGAACAGATTGATAGAAGACTTGCACTAAGGAATGTGATTCTTCTGAAGATTATGCCTGCTCTTAAAGAATTCAATGTTGATAAATACAGGAGTGTTTGACAAAAAGGGGGAGATTGTTAGATCTGAGGTTTTGTCAAAAACACAAGTGTTGATATCTGAGCAGAAGACTCAGAGTTCTGATTGAGAAGACTCAGAAGTTCTGATCAGAAAATACTACAAAGTTTACTAAGTATGATGTCTGAACAGAAGGCTCAGAGTTCTGAGTAGGAGACTCAGAACTTCTGAAGATGATTAAAATGTCCAAGTGCTTGAAGGATGTTCTGAAGTGCTTGATCAGAAGAATGTTCAGAAGTTCTGAACATGTTGTTCAGAACTTATGTCAGGATATTTTTCTTTATATTCTGTTACTAATTAGGACACGTGTAATTGTTCTATTAGTCTTTCATATATATGTACTGTAGCTTTAGCTTTTCCTTACAGTATATATAGAAGTTAGCACTTGTAAGCTAACTAACTTTCCCGCATAACTTTGTATTCAGTTTGTAATCTTTGAGAGATTCTCTCTCTAGATCTGTAATCTGTTCTTGATTGAATACGAAGTTGTTTGATCCAATTCTCTATCATTTTACTGTTTGATTGTTCTTGATTGTTCATAATTGATTGTAAGATTGAATCCTGTTTTCTATAGATATGTTACACACAACATTCAGAGGCGAGGAAAGGGTCAAAACCATACGTCTTCAAACTCTTCGTTGTGAATTAGACAATAATAGAATGAAGGAATCTGTGTCAATCGAAGATTTTTACAATAGGATAATTACCCTGGTTAATCAGATGAGGGTTAATGGTGAAACGCTAGAGGATAAACGAATCGTAGAAAAGATCATGAGGAGTTTAACAAGGAAATTCGAATATGTGGTGGTTGCAATCGAGGAATCGAATGATCTGTCATTTCTTTCTTTTGAAAGATTGTTGGGAATGCTACAATCTCACGAATTGAGATTGAAGCAATTCGATACATCACCTATCGATCAAGCATTCCAAACACAGGTTTCGATTTATAGAGATAAATCGAAGTTTTCTGAAAGAAGAAGAGGTTCTACCGAGGAACCGAATCATGAAGAACATGGTGAAAGTTGATCTAGAGGAAGAGGACAAGGAAAACCTCTCTCTCAAAGGTATGGACATAGGATCAAATTTTGCCGAAAGAAACAGACTTAAGAAAGAAACAATAATTCAAATTTTATGCATGGGAACGAGCCTCCCAAACCCGATACTATGTTTATGACATGGGGCAATTCATAAGCCGTGTTCAACAAGGTGTAGTACATAGACAGTGCGTGTAGCAATCACATGACAGGTATGAAAAACGTGTTTGAAATTCTTGATGATAAATTGATAAGTGAAGTTAGAACAAGGGATGAAAGGAAGCATAAAGTTCAAGAAAAAGGAAGCATTATGGTAAACACTAAGTTTGGGAAAAGAAGGATATGTGACGTCTACTATGTACCTGCACTCAAACACAACCTATTAAGTGTTGGTCAATTAACCTTAAAGAGGTATTATGTTTACTTTAGCAATGGTAAATGCATCATAAAAGATCCCGAAGGTAACCTCTGGGGAGACATTAAGATGACGGCTAATAAGATGTTTCCTCTTAAGTTTGATAAAGATGGATTATTAGCTTTTAGCATGCCTATTAGAGATAAATCAAAATTATGGCACTTACGGTTTGGGCACTTGAATATTAGATCGTTGACACACATGAGTAAAACTCAAATGGTAAAGCGAATACCAAGTATTGACAGCACTAATCAAGACTGTGAAGCATGTGCTTTGGGAAAACATTCTAGGAGTTCTTTCCCAAAAGATGAAGCGTGGAGAGCATCTCAGCCTCTCGAGTTAGTCCATACGGATGTGTGCGGTCCTATGAGGACACTATCCATCGGAGGAAGTAAGTATATACTCACTTTTATTGATGATTTCAGTAAGAAATCGTGGGCCTATTTCTTAAATGAAAAGTCACAAGTGTTCAATAATTTTTAAGTATTTTGAATTATTTGTTGAAAACCAAAGTGGGTGTACGATCAAGATTTTGAGGTCTGATAACGAAGGGGAGTACAGATCTCATCAGTTTGAAACCTTCTTGAAAGAAAGTGGGATCAATCATCAAAAAACTACTTGTTACACTCCGCAACAAAATGGAGTTGCGGAGAGGAAAATCGAACATTTATGGAATTGGCGAGGAGCATGCTGAAATATAAAGGATTACCAGACAAATTTTGGGCTGAGGCGGTAGCTTGTGCGATTTATATTTTAAATTGATCATCCACTCGTAGTTTAGACAAAAAAACACCACAAGAGGCATGGAGTAAGATCAAACCCTCAGTGTCTCATCTAAAGGTGTTTGGTGTTTGGATGCATAGCGAACTCCTATGTTCCCGATGTTGGACGTGGTAAGTTGGACGATAGATCTGAAAGGTGCATCTTCGTCGGCTATAGTTAAACATCAAAGGCTTACAATCTCTTTAACCCGATTACAAATAAGGTAGTGATTAGTAGAGACGTCATCTTTATGGAAGAGAAATCATGGGACTGGTCACAAGAAACAAATGGGCCTCCTATTATCGCTGATGAAGAAATCTTACAAGACGATCAAGGAAATAATACACACAATGAAGGTCAGTTTTCTACTCCTAACTCTTCTCTTAACTCGACGCTACTTTCCCTTCCCTTAACTTCTACATCATCATTATCATCTGATGATGAAGAATCTAGTCCACGAAAGGTGAGAAGTTTGAGTGAGATCTATAGGAGATCACAACGGGTTGAAAATAGTGAGCTGGTGGATTTCGCATTATTTGCGGATGCTAATCCAACCCGGTTCGAGACTGCATATAAGAGTGAAAAATGGCGAAAAGCTATGGATTCTGAAATTGAGTCTATTACAAAGAACGATACGTGGGACTTGGTTGAATTACCCAAAGGACACAAAGTTATTGGTGTTAAATGGGTTTACAAAACGAAGCTTAAATAAAATGGGATGTGGACAAGTACAAGGCACGGTTAGTCGTGAAAGGTTACAAGCAAAGATTGGGTGTCGATTACAATGAAGTGTTCGCACCCGTAATTCGGTTGGAAACCAGCAGGTTAGTCGTAGCCTTAGCAGCCCAAAACAATTGGAAAATCCATCAAATGGACGTTAAGTCCGCGTTTTTTAACGGGTACTTGAACGAGAAAGTGTACGTAGATCAACCACTAGGTTACATCAAGAAGAATGAAGAGCAAAAGGTATGTCGTTTAAAGAAGGCGCTATACGGACTAAAACAAGCACCTCGTGCTTGGTATAGCCGTATAGACACCTATTTTGAGAAGCATGAATTCATAAAATGTCCTTATGAACACATACTATTTATTAAAGATCTCAAGGGTGAGTTCTTGTTTGTTTGCCTTTACATGGATGATTTAATCTTCCCCAGAAATTGTCCAAGAATGATAGAGGAATTTAAGCACTCTATGAAGCAAGAATTTGAAATGATTGATATGGGACATCTCCATTATTTTTTGGGCATAGAAGTAAAACAAAGAAGTGATGGTATAACCATCTCACAAAGAAAGTATGCGCTGGAAGTTTTAAAGAGATTAAAGATGGCTGATGCGAACCCTTGCTCAACACCCATGGAGTTTGGCTTAAAATTAATCAAAGAACCAAAGGAAGGCAAAGTCGATTCAAGCATATATAGAAGTCTGATCGGTAGCCTAATGTATTTATCGGCTACACAACCTATGCATCCCAGATTAGTGAAATAATGATGTAAACAGTAATCAATAAGCAATAAACACAGTTGATTTCAACTTGTCATCCATATGTCATTCGTTCAATATAGAAAACCATTCAGAGAGTTTACAATGCGTATGAAAGTGTTTTGAATGATTTTCTGACTTTTCTGTCTTAATGAACGCTAACCTAACAATGAACTAAAAGGAAACTATTTATACCTAGGCCTATGACAACCAAGGCCCAAGCCCATTAACGCACTAAAGCCCATTTAACAAGTAAAAGCTTTTACAATTATAAACTTTTCTTTATATCACTTTCTATTTTATAGGACATTTATGGTCCTAACAATCTCCCCGTAGAGTTATATAAAGAAAAAAATGGTCTTGAAAACTTTAGGTCTTGATATTCTCTTCCTATTGAATCTTTGAAACACTTTGGTGTTGCTTGTCGTCACGTCTTTCAACGCACTCCCTTGAATAAAGCTCTTGGTCTTCAGAGTATCAACTTTATCAGTGACATTCCACGGTGCGACTTCAGTTGAAAATCAAGAATCTGTCTTTGAACCGTGAGTTGAATATGCTTTCAATTCAACTTTAAGAACTTGTAGAACCAATATGCTCGAAGGAGAAAATAATGTGTAGCAAACACCACTTGATTAGGGATGAGAAGAATCAATCAAATGTAAACCATTTTCGGAACTGGTCAAATAACAGTCACCCCCTAGCTTTTGCAACAGTTACTCCCCCTCAACTTTTGCTAACTCCTCCTCAACATGACAATCTGTGTCTTTGAATCTGCATCATTTGTCCCCCTCATGATGAGTAGGAGCAACCGTAGCATCATGTAATCTCAAAGACAATACTGGTGAGTAGCAAAATTCCAGATAAAACGTTAAGTAACCAAGATGGGGTAATCAACTAACACAGAAACACATTAGTAATTGTTATCACAACAATTAAAATAATTGTGTGGCCTATGTTCAGAGTTGGCATTGGGGTATCTCTGATAGGACTTCCAGTTATCACTGAAGTTAAAAAATACTTCTCAAACTGTTTCGGCAATATCACGAAGATATGCAAATGGAATCACAAAGACTCTTGCTTGTGTGAAAGAATTAAATTATATTTGTTTGGCTCAAATATTGATTTAACCTGGGACGCAAGTTAAAATCAATAGACACAGTGATTAGAATAAGAAGTTCGGAGACTGGAGCTGATGTCTTCCTTTTTCAATATCTAAGACCTCCGAGTGAGGAATAGATAGATTATGTGCTAAATCTCTGTGCATTTATGAAACAAGCATCTTTTGTGAGATACTTGAGTGGCTAGGTGGGGTGACATGAGTTATCGACACTAGGTCCATGTCTGTTTCAATATTCATCTCCAAAGAACGAGAATGAATAGATTGTGTGGTTACCCGGATAACTGACTTGGTTTGGTAAGGACCAATAATTCTTTTAAGTCCTGTCACAGCCTCACCATTTTTCGTTACACTCCAAACTCATCTATGCATCTAGACCCCTCACTATTGTCTATAAGGGATGTGTTTCTTGGGTAGGTCCTTCCGATTCTGGATTGACCATAGAAACAGTAAAAGTCCTAACACTCCTTTCATGCATTGAATGGAACAGTTTAGTAAACAGTGAAGTACGGGTTCTAAACTGAAATGTTTAGAAGTCAAAACTTTTAAGAACGAGTCCTGATCTGAGATAATCAGAAGTCATAAAAATCATTTGAAATATAGAATTTCAAGA
Organism: Saussurea involucrata; assembly: GCA_033807775.1. Taxonomy (NCBI): domain Eukaryota; kingdom Viridiplantae; phylum Streptophyta; class Magnoliopsida; order Asterales; family Asteraceae; genus Saussurea; species Saussurea involucrata. The sequence goes on along the minus strand of CM066317.1, from coordinate 46,306,778 downwards.
AACAAAATCAAGCTCTAAACAGAATGACTCGGAACCACAAGGTTTGTGGCGTACTGGTTAAGGCCTTGGGGGATGTGGCTCAGAAACCCATCTACCCCGGGTTCGAATCCAGGCGTTGGCAACTTGTGGCCACTGAGGTATTATCTCAGGGCTGCATGCTTAGCAGTCAATCAATTCCAGGGATTAGTCTAGGCAAAGCCTAGGATACCCTTTAAAAAAACAGAATGACTCGGTAAGCACAATATGTTCAAAAATGAAACAATGAACAGAAAGTTTAATTGTGAATAACAAGTCACAATTAATGTGTCAGATGAGAATTGAATCATTTATATGAAATGACGAACGATGAAAACAAATTGGAATTCAAGCGAGTGTATTTCCATTGAAATAAACCAACAAGTATATGAGACATGGAAATAACTAAATCAAGAAAATATAACACGTGGCAATTCTGGAAGTTAGAAGCGAAGAAAAACAAACACGAGTAAGTTTTTCAGAATAAAGTACCACGGTTATTTGAATTCGCTAAGAAATGCATTTATGTGACAAATACCTGATACTCCCCCTCAAATGTGGCATAACCTTTGAATGTTCGTCATGTGATGTGAATAGTATGAATTAAAACACACATGACATTCCTGCAAAATAGATTAGAAGGATTTTGGTATCCATCCTTTGATGGATCCTTGACGGTTAGATGCTCTATTATAGTGAGGACCGGGGATATTATAAGTACCATACCAATAAGATTCATATTTTCGGTCAACGAAATCATTCATACCACATGCAGAACAACAAATACAATCATGAGAAAGTTGAAGCAACTGTTGAATTTAGTAAACTCTTAAAGGAAACATCACATTTTGTTCAACAGAAGTATGAGAATTAGAGGCATCATGATTATACTTGTATGTACTAAGATGCGAGACTGACTTAAATGAGTTTTTATTCGTTGTGCTTTCATTTGACTTTTTCACTACCCAAACTTGTTTGAACCTTTTTCTCCGACCATTGTTATCTGAAATATCTTTAAAGTCATGGTCAGTAGAGCTTGAGTAGTAGGGATGTCTATCTTGGGGTCGACCGGTCTGTTTCCGTTTCTGTGAACGCCTTTTGGGTGTAGAATTGTTTTTGGAAGCATTGTTCACAAATCGGGATTTAGGTGTAGATGTAGAACATTCACCGTTTTGAAATTTTACCGGTCGATCAACCACTTTTGAAAGAAAATCAGTATGGTTCGGAAAAGGTTTGTCAAATTCAAACTTAGAAAACTCCTCATCTGAACAAGTGTTAGAATTCATGAACTTTGAAAAATCAATCTCACTTTCGGGTGGAACATCATTAGGTGAAGGAGGTGAGGAACAATTAGGAACGATGTTTTGCAAAGAATCGGTTGCGGAAGCTTTTTGAAAATCAGAGTTTAGATTTTTTGGCAGACTTACCACTTGAGGTCCTTTTCCTTTTCTAGAAGAGAATTTTCCGATAAAAGCCTTACACGAAGATGTATCTGATGAGTTCGAGGAAGGTTCGGACAAAGTGATTTTTTCATCATGGAGCTTGTCAACCTTCTCTTGAAGTTTGCCTTTGCTAACCCTCTCTTCCATCACTTCTGTTGTCAAGGCAGACAATTTAGATGTGAGCCGATTGATTTATGTCCAAATAATTTTCTTTTCCTCAACAGATACATATTCGGTTTTTGTGAAATTGGAATTCTCAAGTTTAAGTAAAAGTTCTTGTTTTTCTTTTTGAAAGGTAGTCCTTTCCTTCTCAAGTGACTCCTCTAACTCGACTATTTTCATTTCCAAAACAAGAGGAGGAACATAGCGTTTAAACTCGTCTGTCTCAGTTTTAGTTTCAGTTGCAGGGGCATCATCCTTTTTAGAGGAATCCTGGGGCTTTGCAACCTTATAGCCGTCAAAGTAATCATTCGAAAGGTACTGAGACTTTTTTTTGGAAGGGTATCCGAGGACATTGCCCCGACTAATCCCGGCAAGGTAAGGCAATTGCCCCAGCTGCTGAAGCGTGCAGCCCTGAGTTTATCCCCAGTGGCCACAAGTTAGAAGCGTCTGGATTCGAACTTGGGGTAGATGGGTTACTAGCCACATCCCCACAAGCCTTAACCAGTACGCCACAAGCCTTGTGGTTTACTGAGACTTCTTTTTCTCGTAAGAGGTGTTAAGCAGTTCATACGCAAAAGGTAATTGCATTTTAGTTGTATGCTTGCGTTTATATTCCTCATTTCCTCTTCCTTCTCCTCGAGAGGTCTCGTCCATCTGTATTTATATTCGGGGTATTTTCTATCGAGGCCAAAAAAATTAAACTCGTATAGAGTAGGCCTCATTGTCAAAACCTTTTTCAAATAATGCGGGTTGTTGTACCCAATTCCCCATTCTTTGTTAAAATAACTTAATTCCTTAGGTTTGTTCAGATGGATCGTTTGATCGGTTTGACCTCATTTGTAGAGTTTAATCTCAAGATCTGTTATTTTCGAAATATGCTCTTTGATATGTATTTGAAGAGGAGAGCATTGATAGACAATCTCAGCCTTCTCATTCTCACACTGATCAATCTTAGCGTTTAAATCAGTTATTTTGGCCCTTAAGTCCTTTGGTGCTATCGAAAGATTTGCACATTTTTCTTTAAGATTAGCATTATCGGACTTAATCTTTTCAGTGATCCGTTTTTGAACATCTAGCTTTTCTTTTAACGACTTAATTTCAAGTAGTTGTTCATTAGTGGTAGCTTTATGGGAATCTATTCTTTGAACAAGGGTTTGCATCCGATCGACTAAGGCTTTATGAATAGGGATACATACCTGACACGATTCTCCAGATCTGGAGGAGGAGTATGGTTGCCCATGAAGCACAGATGAGCATCAGCATCTTCAGTTCACTTTCGTCATCAGATTGAGTTATCCAGAAGTCGTCTTCGACCATCAGTGCCTTTCCTGCTTCTTTCTGTTGTGCTAGAAGCAGCTTTGCTTTGTAGTATTCCACATTACGAACTACGGGCTTTCGGCAGTCCTTGGCAAAATGTCCTAATTTGCCACAATTGTAGCACGTGACTGGTTCATCTCGATTCTTTGCTTCGGGCTTACGTTCAAGCTTCTCCTTGTGATCAGAATGCTTGTGCTCACCAGACTTTCTCTTTCCTTCGTACTTATTCTTGTAATCGTGGCGCTTGTTGGGAGTGGTTGAGTAGGGATGATTATTGGATGATGGCTTCTTGAAGAAGGACTTCTTTTGAAAGGATTTTGTGATGAGTGACATAGCTTTCTTGATTTCAGTTAACTCCAGATCAGAGTCACTTTCCTCTGCTTCTTCATCTTCTGGTTCAGATTCACTAGACACCTGAGTCCTTTTGGAACTACGGCTGGATGACTTGCCGCGTTTGTCTTAAACGAGCGCGAGGGGATCAGCTTGAGGTTTAGAGGAAGATTTATGCGTGCTCATGCTCTCCATGACTTCGTCCTCGTCTTGCATGAGAATTTCATAAAGCTCATTGATTGGAACGTTCTCAATGAGATGATTGTGTTTGACGTGAGAAGCAAACACTTTCCATTCTGGCAGAAGGTTATTTAAGAACTTGAGACCATTTTCCGTGTTGGATCGTGTGATCTTGTTCTTGTGGAGCTCGTTTAGTAGAAGGTAGAATCATTCGTGTTCTTGAGTTAACGATTCACCCTTTCGCTGCTTGAAACCGTCATATCGCGTAATGCAGCTGTTTACCTTCAACCGATTTCCCACTTTGCTCCCACTCATCATCTTTTCAACTTGATCCCACATGTCTTTGGAAGTTTCCTTGTAGCTATCAATGGCAGTATATACCTCGTTTGGCATGCTTCTCCCCGTTGTGTCTGTTCTTCTCCTCGTCAGTCATCATGCCATATGTCTTTGGTTTTGCCTGTTCTTGAGGACCTTCGACTTGGGCTGGAATAGCTTGCATTGGAGTATCTTGAGGGCCTTCGGTGAGAGCTTGCCAGATGTACTCGTAGTTGTCTTTTGACTCGATGAAAATCATGAATCTGACTCGCCATTGTGTGTTTTCGCCTCGATAGAAAATCAAAGGCTTGGAGTCGGTACTGATAGCAAGAGCGTCGCGAGACATAGTGCAATGTGCACTAATGTGATCGCCAGACAGTAGAGTCGATTCAAGGTTGAGACTTAACGTAAGGCACTAAGAGTGATAGTCCTAACGCAAAATCTAGGAGTGATTTGGACTAACAGGTAAGATTAACTAAAGAATAGAACTACCCGGATAGGAATCCGGATACAAGTGTCCGAATAGAATAGAGTTACCGAATAAAAATAGTTCTCGGAAAAGAATACTTACCGAATAAATGCAAAGTTACCGGATTATAATACCTACCGGATGGGATGTCCGAAAAGCTGGAGTGTCCGGATAAAAGCAGGGTTACCGAACAACTTTCCTGGGAACTGACGACGTCCGGATACAGAAGTAATCCGGATAGGTTACCGGGAACTGTAGTAATCCGGATAAACTTACCGGATACTAAGACTACCGGGAAGTGCAAACAACCAGGATGAGATACCGGATGAAGCTTTCGGATACTCTGGATTTTACCGGGAACAAATAACAATCCGAACAGATGTCGTCCGAAAAGTAACGAGAAAAAGAAACTTACCCGGAAACGATTAAGAAGTTCCGGATACTGCGGTTGCTCAACAAAATCAAATGAGGCTGCGATTAGGGGTGATCGATTTCACTTCTGTAAGGTTAGAATTCGACCAAAACACAAAAATAAACAGACCCAAATCGATTTCTAAGCAAAAAACTTGTTTTTGATGCAAAACATTTTAACTTTTTCAAGAACAGAGGCTAAAACTCAAGAATACTGTTTTGCTTAGGAAATCACTCAAACAATCAAATTAGGTTCTAAAACTTTGCAGAAACACTAATAACACTGTTATGAAGCGATTGATAATCGAACAATTTTACCATAAACGAAAAAAAAAATATTTTAGAACCAAAGAACAGTCAGAAAACTTACCAGAAACTTACCAGAAACCTTGAATCGATTAGTCTGTATGCTCTAATACCAATTGTGGATCCTAGATTAGTGCAATAACGATGTAAACAGTAATCAATAAGCAATAAACACAGTTGATTTCAACTTGTCATCCATATGTCATTCATTCAATATAGAAAACCATTCAGAGAGTTTACAATGCGTATGAAAGTGTTTTGAATGGTTTTCTGACTTTTCTGTCTTAATGAATGCTAACCTAACAATGAACTAAAAGGAAACTATTTATACCACTAAAGCCCATTTAACATTTAAAGGCTTTTACAATTATAAACTTTTCTTTATATCACTTTCTATTTTATAGGACATTTATGATCCTAACACAACCCAACATCATGTTTACCGTAAGTATGTTAAGCAGGTTCATGGAATCACCGAATCAAAGTCATTGGGAGGCTGGAAAGAGAGTGTTAACATATATCAAAGGTACGTCTGATCATGGGATTTTGTACAAAAGGTTGAGACTCCTAAGTTAATCGCCTATTGTGACAGCGATTACGGGGGAAATATTGACGATAGTCGAAGTACCTTAGGTTACGTTTTTAGCTTGGGCTCATGTATGATCTCTTGGCAATCTTAAAAACAAAAGGTAGTGGCTCTATCTTCTGCTGAAGCAGAATATATGAGCGTAACACTAGCAGGCTGTCAAGCAATTTCGATGCGGGGAATACTCGAAGAATTGAAACACCCTCAAAAGGAGCCGACTGTGATTTATTGTGACAATAAATCAACAATCGCTTTGACAAAGAATCATGTTTATCACGGAAAAAGCAAGCATGTTAGAATCAAATACCATTTCATTCGTGAGTTGGTATCGCATGGAGAAGTAGAAGTTATTTTCTGTAAATCGAGCGATCAAGCGGCCGATGTGCTCACCAAGGCCTTAAAGATCGGAGACTTCTTGAAAATGAAGGATAAGCTAGGCGTCATCCAAGTCTAGTTTAAGGGGGAATATTGAATTAAGTAAACTAGACTTATTAGTTTAGCATAATTAACTGTCATATGACAGTTATGGTAGTTACATAATCCAATAGTCACCATCACCGAACCACCACAATTGAAAGGTTGCGATGGATGTATATATTTGTGATTGTTTGTGTTGATAAGATATGAAAGTTTGTGTGTTTCTTAGTGAATACAACATTCTCCTAATTTTTATACTTTCACCAATAGTTTTCACAATTTCATGAAAAAAAAATTAATGCAAAAAACGTACCATTAATTAAGGAATTGATCTCATTTTCCGATATAAACTGACAAGTGTCGAGTCCGTCAAATAATAAATGAATATAATTTAGCCTATTACCTCTAAACACAATTAATTGCGATAGTGATAAGGCCATCCGTAGCGGAGGCGGGTTAGGGCTCGGGTTGGCTACGGGTTCCGGCGGGAATGGGTACGGGGCTTGGGCTCACAGCGGGCTTCCAGCCCCGGGTTCCCCAACCCGATTGATCCCGATGGTTTGTTTTTTTTTTAATTTTTTTTTTAAAAATTTTGAAAATAATAACTCCAACGGCTATATGTAATTTTATTTTATTTTTTAATTTTGTTTTCAATTTAATCACACTATATATATTAACCCAAACCTCTTATTTTTTCACACCAAAATCTCTCAAATTCTCTCAAACTCTCTCAAACTCTCTTAAATTCTCTCAAACTCTCTCAAATTTCATCATGAATCCAAACAAAACACCTACATCCCGTCGTAACCGACCGGATACACCGCAACCGCAAGAAGACCCGGAGCTTGGTTTCCAAGCGTTTTCACAACAAGCTTATCATCCGCAATTTTCGCAACAATTTCCGCCACAATTTTCGCAACAATTTTCGCAACAATTTTTGCAACAATTTCCGCAACATATTCCTTACCAATTTACACGTCCCGGTTTGATTCAACAAGGTTTTACTCCGGCCAACTACCATCTTCCTTCACCCGCAATCGATCTCGACGACGACATTGTTCCGGAAACCCAACATTCTATCCCGCACACACCACAATCCATCTCCACACAACAATCTATCCCGGAACCATCAAACCCGACACCAACGAGAAAAGGAAAAAACAAAAAATATGAAAATAGAGCCGCCAAACAGATGTGGAGTAAAGACGAGGAACTCGCGTTAGTGTCGGCGTGGGTTGACGTTTCGGAGGACCCCGTTGTCGGTAACGCACAAACCGGTGGTAATATTTTTATTGTTATTATTATTATTATTAATACTATTATTATTCTTGTTAATATTCTTATACTTGAATTTACATAAATGTAGACAGTTTTTGGACCCGAATCGGGCAAGTGTTCTTTAATTTTATGGGTCGCGGAAATTATCGATCACTTCATCAACTCAACACCAAGTTCAACGACCTCAATAAAAGAATAAATTGTTTTGGCGGCATCTACAACAACTTGGTCACTAATAGATCAAGCAGAATGAGTGAGGCCGACATTTCACGAACGGCACACGAACGGTACCGAGCACAACTTGGGGTTGCTTTCACTCACGAACAAGCTTGGGAAGTCCTCAAAAAATGTCCAAAATGGGGAGTCGTTCCAACGATGACGACAACTTCATCGCGGGGTTCAAAACGTACCAAACCTTTCGATGATGACGATGAAGACGTCAACGAGGTCGACGTCGAGCAACTTCAACGACCCATCGGGAGAAATAAGGCAAAAAAAACGTCATCGAGTAATACGGCCGGGTCGAATTCGGGCGAAAATGTTTCAAAACTCTTGACGACCATAAACTCGTTCAACGAGCATCTTGATGGTACGATGGAGTATAAAATGAAAAAACTCGACCTCGAACGAGAGAAGTTGGCACTCGAACGACAAAAATGCTTTAAAGAAGACTTCGAGTTCTACATATCCCCACATGATCACCTTTCAGGAGAAGTTTTGAGGGCTACTTTAGCGAGAAAAGCAATTATTAGAAAATATCATGATTTTTAGCGTTTTGTATTTTGTAATTTTTATTGTTTTAGCGTTTTGAATTTTGTAATTTTTATTTTTAATGAATGATATGAATTTTTATTTTTATTGTTTATCTTATTTTTATTTATTAAAAAATATATAAATATTTTTATTTTGTTAAATAATTAAATGTATAAATAAAAGAATTAAAAAAATGAGGTGGCAAGAGGGTTTGAGGGTATGGGTACGGATGGCCTAAGTAGGATCGCTCCTCAGGGACTCGGTGTTAACCGTGAGTCCAAGACGTGATCTCGTGCAAGTTTGTTAAAAACATTATATAAAAGGGAGAAGGGGGTTGTATGCTTTATAATTAAATTAAACATGCAAAAATTAATAATAATTTTAGAGTGTTGAAAAATAATAAACGAGACTAGCAATGAGCATTAATTAACTAATCATTTGGATTACGTATCATCGACTCATTCAAATCGTTTTCTCAAAAGAAATCAAATTGGCTAAAACATCAACACCTGTTAATGTTTCGTTCGCGGGAAAGCTTGACTAGCCTCGAACACTCTATACCTAGTCTCTAATTAGCTAATCAAACCTAGTCACGGACATAGAATTCGATTGCCAATCGCATTAAAAATAAATGAATACCAAAACTAACCGACAATCGAGCGCCGATTGTTTAAGTTAGATTATACAACCTTACAACACCTTCACCAACACATTTATCAAGTGGGTGTTGCTTGCTACCAAGAAGAATCCAAGAACAATTACGGATTCTAAAATTCTCCTAGCAAATCGAAATTAAGAAAGACAAAGTAAGGGATCCAACTTACAATTTCTAACTTAAAACGATAAACATTGAAATATAAAGATTGTATAATTGATATCAAATGAATTATAGAACCAAATTGAGTCTCAGCTCATCCAAATTGCAAGTCAATCATCTACCCATTGCTAGAAACAAGAAAACTAGCTACTCATTATAGAATGCATAAAACTTACAAAGTGATTGAAATGGAGAAAATTGATGTAAAACCCTAGAAATTGTCTCCAAAATCAAGTTGAAAAATTGTTCTCCTCTTGTGAATTTGTTCTCCAAAATCGTCCTCCAACTGATTCTCCTCCTGAACGACGGTTTCTACTAGACTTTTATAACCCGAAATTGGAAAACCACCCGAAAATTGAAAACCCACGTTCGGTTCTGGAAAAAAAACGCCGGCGCGGATAGTGGCGCAGGTAAGGACGCGTGAGAGGTGGCACGGAGAGGGAAGGCATAGGCTCGAGCGGCTACCGGCGCGGGTCTGCTCGCTCGAGGAGTGGCGCCGAGGGGCAAACAGACCCTGGCGCGAGAGATGGTGCGGCTGAACTCGCGCCCGACGTTTTTTTCAAACCTGCTGCCTGTGGCTGCTGCGAGACATGATGTGGACGTCTTCATTTTCCTTCTGGGCTGCTATGTTGGGCGTGCTGCTTCTTTTGATTTTTTTTTTCTTTTCTCCTCAAGCCCACGTGAGATGTGAGGCCAAACAATAGTCACAATTTTTTTTTTCAATTGTTTCCTTACTTGCTGCACACCGCACACGAGAAACACAACCACACAATTGATAACTTTTTTTTCTTTTTTTTTTAAACTAATTAAATTTATTATATATATATATATATATAATAAAATCTTTGTGTCTTTTTTTATACTTCTTTTCATCTTTTTTTTCTTTTTCATATTTTATAATATGGCAACACTTAAATACTAGACTTAATAAATAGAAGTACTTTGTGCATCTAATCAACACCAATTTTGGGATAAACTTGACATAAAAATATACAAGTTTGCCATTTATCATAAACATATCTTCTCTTCTTTTGCCTCTTCTGTATCATATGCTCTATGTCATCGGCAATTGCATTAAACCACTTTGGTCTTCCCGTTGACAACATCATATATCCCTTCACCAATCTAAGTAAGGCTCCGCATCCATATGCTAACATCACCACTTTCCGTGTAAATCCACTATCCTCGTCTCCATCAACCTCAAGTTGTGGGACACTCTGATGTTCACAGTGCTTGGGCAGCGGAAACCTACATAGCCCCGGATTCCTTTCGAGGTTGCTTCAAATGTCTTGAACTGTGTTCCGTCAGGCAGGGCCGTCCCTGGGGGAGGGCGGGCCGGGCGTACGCCCAGGGCCCAAAGGAAATAGGGGCCCAAAAGTTATAAATATATACTATATAATAGTAGTTAAAAGAAATTGTAGATAAAGAAGACAAAAAAATAGTATATAATAGGACCCAAAGAGAATTTAACATTATATTAAGAGCTCAAATATGTATTAATTAATTTGTAACATCCCCCAGTCCACCGTACACGATATTGTCCGCTTTGCGGATACCCTCTGCATAACAGCATGCCGGCACCGCTCACGGTTTTGTTCCTGCCCGCACAGGCATACGCGGGACGCACCCAGACCGCACCCTGTGACAGGCAAAAGGCCTCATGCAAGGAAGGTATCCATCCACCCTTATAAGGAGGACTTCGTTCCCCCTCCTAGCCGATGTGGGATCTCACAATCCACCCACCTAAGTGGGATCAGCGTCCCCGCTGACACGTCGACCCGGTGACCGGCTCTGATACCATTCTGTAACATCCCCCAGTCCACCGTACACGATATTGTCCGCTTTGCGGATACCCTCTGCATAACAGCATGCCGGCACCGCTCACGGTTTTGTTCCTGCCCGCACAGGCATACGCGGGACGCACCCAGACCGCACCCTGTGACAGGCAAAAGGCCTCATGCAAGGAAGGTATCCATCCACCCTTATAAGGAGGACTTCGTTCCCCCTCCTAGCCGATGTGGGATCTCACATAATTATATTGGACAATAAAATTTATAAATAGTTAGTTGATCTTTCATTTTATAGTATTGTTTATTATTTCTTTAAAAAAATTATTTAATATTAATATCTAAAAACTATTTTTGCTTGGAAACCTTGGTATATTCTTCATTACTCATTTTCCACGTACTCTTAATATTATTCCATCTACATGAATTCTATTTTTATGTTAGTATATAGTAGATTTCTTGTTATTAACTAAAAAAAATTTATCTATTGAAATCAATTACAAACTATATGGGACGACCCAACTTATATCTATATTTAGAATTTTAAAACTATCTGCTTCTTTGTTTTTCGTACTTTATTGACTCCTTATTACCTAATATTGAGTGCATAATTATTAAGTAATCTATTATCGTTAAAAACATGAATAAGATCTCAATCTATTCGTACTTTATTGACTCATTTTTTAAAATAGAGGTTCGTCGTATTCACAAGGATCTGTACCCGCTATGGCGGCTTGTGGGCCTTGGCACGTCTCATAAAGAGTATTAAACATCTAGTCAAACCCTAATATTAAATAAGTTATCTCATCTCCTAACTTCTTAAAAAAGATTTATTAAATAGAGACATAAGTCAAACCATAATATACCCAGACCTTAAAACTTCTCCCTCACAACTCACGTTTAAACCCTTCTCCTTTTTGTCTGTATTGAAGTATTGTTGGTTGTTGCACCGGAGGCTTCTACTTGCTGCATATTTGAGTTGTGTAACTGTACGTGTGTGTGTGTGTGTGTGTGTGTGCTTATATGTATATACACACATTTTATAATATGTGCTTCACGTTTGCGTCTCGTGCCTAGGCCCGAGACCCCTTTGCTCCTAAGTGCGCCTTGAGTCTGTAACAACTTTGATGATGTGATATATAATATTAATTTAGAAATAACTATTGACTGGTCTTGTGCTAGGATCGAACACCGGGGAAAAACGACTTTATATAAATTAGTATAAAACAAGGGCCCATTTTTTACATCTCGCCCAGGGCCCAAAAAATGTCAGGAACGGGCCTGCCGTCAGGAATGCGACCCACAAGATGGTTTTGCAAGAGATCTAAAGCTTCAAGAGTTGTGATAACTACAAGACTTTCAGGATCTCTCCTTTTAGTCGGTTGCATGATAGGGCTAACGAATTGATCTCCGAGAGATTTCCAGGAGCATTTGGGATTTGACCATTGAGGTTGTGCGATATGTTGAGCACTATCAAAGAGTTAAGACTACCAATAACGTTTGGTATCTCTCCTTGAAATATGTTACTGGATAGATCAACAACTATGTAGTCAACCAATTTTTTTGGAAATGAGAGTCTGAACCTTTCCCGCTATAGTAATAGAATAGAACTTGCCAATCCTCAAATATTCCGGTTTTGCACCCTTATTTACCCCGTTCTTCATCGCATCAAAATTCTGAAAATATCTTCGAGGGAGATGACCTACAAACTTGTTTTAAGATAACCCAAGCAATTTGAGACTACAAAATGGGGGTTTAATGATTGAAGAGGTTTGTATGGGACCATTCAACTTGTTTGATTTGAGAACAAGAACCTGAAGATGTTGAAGATTAGCTGACTAGTGTGGAAATGTACCATTTAAGTGGTTGTTTCCCAAATCAAGCACTTTCAAGGATTTACATTTAGACAACTCACTCGGCACCTCTCCTTCTAATGAATTTCCATTCAAAATAAGTCCCTCTAATCCTACATAATCATCCCATGCATTTGGAATGGTTCCATGAAAACTATTGTTTCCCAAGTCTACGGTCTTTAAAGAGGATATGATATTATCCAAACATTGTGGAATCATTCCACCAAATCTATTATTGGACATATCCAAATACTACAAATAACTCATGTTGCAAGTTGATAGAGGGAATGGCCCTTGAATCAAGTTGGAATGCAAATCCAAGGAATTCAAAGACTTGAGATGGCCGACTGAGTCGGTTATTTCTCCTAATAGGTTGGTGTTTGAAAGATACAAGTAATCCAAATACTTGAGATGGTCGATTGAGTCGGGTATTTCTTTTGATAAGTTGGTGTTTGAGAGATCCAAGTAAATCAAATACTTGAGATGGCTGATTGAGTCAAGATTTTGTCGTGATAAGTTGGTGTTTGAGAGATCTAAGTAAGTCAAAGACTCGATATGGCCGATTGAGTTAGGTATTTCTACTGATAATTTGGTGTTTGATAGAACTAGATAATCCAAATACTTGAGATAGTTTATTAAGTCAGGTATTTCTCGTGATAAGTTGGTATCTGATATATCCAAGCGAATCAAAGACTCAAGATTACCGATTGAGTCGGGTATTTTTTCCGATAAGTTCGTGTTTGAGAGATCTAAGTAAGCCAAAGACTTGAGATGGCCGATTGAGTCGGGTATCACTCCTGATAAGTTGGTGTTTGAGAGGCAAGTAATTCATAGACTTAAGATGGCCGATTGAGTTGGGTATTTCTCCTGATAAATTGGTGTTTGAGAGAAACAACTTATTCAAAGACTTGAGATGGCCGATTGAGTTGGGTATTTCTCCTGATAAGTTGGTGTTTGAGAGCTTCAAGTAATTCAAAGACGTGAGATAGCCGATTGAGTTGGAAATTTCTCTTGATAACTTGGTGTATGAGAGATCTAAGAACTTGAGAGGGATGCTAGTGTTGGTGTAAAGTTTGGGAAATCAACCGCTAAGATTAGTGTCCACCATCTCAAGTCTTCAAAATACGGAAGATTAAGATGTTTTCGGGTAATTTCCCGAGCACACCAGTGTGAGTAAGATGGAGTGATTTCATAAAAGAATAGATGTTAAGATAAACGGTTAAAATTGAAGAGATATTAACATAAGTAAGTGAAAGCTCTACTCAATTAATAGAATTATAGAGGAGATTGTACATGAGGTTCAAGCATCAAATCATTCCAAGAGAGATCAAGAGACGCCAATTTACCAAGAATTGTGATATCCGTAGGAACTTGGCCTATCAACCCACAATCAGAGATGTTGAGATGTGTGAGACTTTAGAAAACCTTCCAATCTCATGTGGAAGTTAGGAATTGGTAAGATTATTGAAACTATGATATTTCTTACGATAGTGAATTTTTCACAGAAAAATTGCATAAAATTGCATTAAAATGGAACAAACTATTAAAAGTATCATCTTAGACCTTAAGGCAAACTTTTCACCTATTTAAGAGTTCACCTATTTAAGAGTTTCATTTACTTGATAACTTGCTAATCATGACATGGCAAATTTAATGCAAATTAAATTTCCATGTCATATTTAAAATAAAAAAGTTGATGACATACAACTAAAGTTGTCATTTCCTTCTCGTTATACAACAATTTTTTTCTTTTAATCTTTGAACCTTAATCTTTCCTATCAAGAACAAACCTTAAAATCAGTCCAAAATCTAAATCCAAAATTAATATCTATATCAAATCTTTTTAATCAAAAACCAAAATCAAACCTTAAATTAGAAATTGTAAATCAAAAAATTTAATAAAAAACTTTTCGTTTAGGTGCCTAAATAATCCGACGGCACGTAACCATCATCAACAAATTTCATCATTTTTTAAATAATTTTTACAACTTTAATAGATTTACAAATATTTAATTGAGTCGTCAATTATAATTCTAAAAACATTACAAGTAATTGTAGCTTCTAAGAAAATAATAGAGGTTGTCAAAAGTCGTGAATTTGATTTGATGGGTGGACCTTTACATTTGTCGGATTTTGTTTTCTTGTGAAAAAATTTGTGAACCACAAATTAAAAAAAATGAAAAATTAAAAGAACTGCCATCAATGAACCTTCTTGAAATGAAGTATTTGGTTGGGATTCAAGTCTTTATGTTGGTCTGGCATAATATTTGTATGCCTTTGGAAAATTTTGGTTTTTCTAATACATTGGATTGGAATTTGGATCACACGAGTCATATGTGGTTGTTCGAAATCTTTGAATTGGAATTTGGATATAGGTTATTGAGTATTATTGTTGTTGTCTATTTGTGTAGATTTTACAAGTAAACTTATTTGTTGACGACTAGATCATCAATTTAGAAAAATTATTACTCTAATACTTCAAATTATTTTGCGTATGTTAAGTAAAGTAGTTTTTTAGGGCAACTTTACGAATGAGAGCATGTAGAAGTTAATGTATTAAAAGATTGTATGCTTTTAGAATGACTTTTGATTAATTACAAGGATTGCTTTGAATTTCATGTGCAATCTACTTAAGTCTTGCAATTGGAGGGTGGGGACTTGCCCTTAATTTTTTTGGTGCAAGTTTTTCAACTATAGATTGATTGATGTAAAAAGACACTACTTTATTGAAGAAACTCATTCCAATTATTTGCATTATAATTGGGGTATTTGCAATCCAACGGGTCAATGCTTGTCAATTAAAGACACGTCATTTAGGCTATGTTTAGCACACTAGTTGATAAATTAATTATGTTTGACAAAAACTAGCTGATAAATTAATTATGTTTGACAAAAACTAGCTGATAAGATAGTTGAAAATTATGAAATGACAAAAAAGAAAAATTAAAAAAAATTAATTGTAACATTTCATAAACAGTAATAAATAATACGTTAATTAATATAAAGTAAAGAAAAATATGTAACCAAATGGTAAACTAGATAGTAACATTTTATAATCACCTGATTTCTATTATGGGAAACCAAATTTAAAAAATCATTACTTTAAAGTCGGAATCAAACTTTTTGAATGAAAAACTTGACTCCAAATCTTGGAATTTGGCTTTAACTTTCTTTGATGCAAAATTTTCAACTTTATAATTATTGAAATTCGTTCCATTATTTTCATTATAATTTAGGTTTCCAACGGATTAATGTTTTGCAAACTAGTTGATTAAATAATTACATATGGAAAAAACTAGTTGATAAGATAATTGAAAAATGTGACACGACCAAAAATGACTTTAAAAAGTTTGTCAATTTTAACATTTAATAATCACTAATAAATAACACGCGTATTAATACAAACCAAATGGTAAAGAAAACTGCAAAATATAATATGTTAATTAATAAAATATCATGTGGATTTATTATATATAATACAAATTTGGAAATTGTGACCGGTTATCAGACATAGGATCGGTTTTAGAATTTTGGTCGGAATGAGGATCGGGACCAACTGAATCAGTTACACAATTACACACTATACAACTTGAGACTGAGATTAATTTAGAACCGACCATGAGACCAATTATGGCAATGTAAAATCATCGATCATGGGCAGCCCAAACCCAATGGGAGATTCCTTTTACATGCCCAAATCTCTAACCGAACATAGACCCACCTCAACCTCAACGGACCTCAGACCCAGAATAAGCACCGCCAATGTGGACTCGTAGGGATGGCAATGGGACGGGAAATGCATTCCCCGGCCCCGGTCCCGGTCCTCGGTGGGTACGGGGAATCAAATCCCGTCCCCGTTTTTTCGTGGGCCATTCCCCGGTCAATCCCCGGTCCATTAATTTTTATTAATAAAATCAAGTTTTTTTTGAAACATAATTTTGTAAAACGTGATTGCATTAAGAGAACGAAACCGGGTTTTTTTTGAAATAAAACGTATGGTAGATAAATTAAGAAAAAATGTATAAAATATAATAGTAAAAAAATTAGAATTACGGAAATTATAAAAAAAATATTAAATATATACGGGGACGGGACGGGTATGGGAATGCATTACCCGGCCCCGACCCCAGTTTATAAGCAATCGGGAATCCCCGGCCCCGGCCACAATCCATCTGTAGGAATTTCATTTCGGAAGGCCTTTTGGCTCTCACCACATTCACTTGTTCGGAAGGCATGTTCCATCCCTCGGATCCAGTTTATACAAACTACTGGATCATCTGTACCTTTGAATTCAGGCGGTCTGCAACTAAGAAAGGTATTGAAGGAGCAAAATTTCCCCGCTTGCCCGGTTTCTGTCGTCCCCGTAAGAATTTCATTTCCGGTACCCCCGGATCCCGCCACTATGACGTTTTCAGCTACCGTCTCATGCCTATGGTTATTCGTATCTTTGTCTTCCAACAGTTTTAGAAATTGTTCCTGTTGTTGCATGGCCTTCATCATTTTTTCCATCATTTTTGTCTCGGTCGTTACTTCTTCTATAATGGGATCAGACGTTTTCAGATCATGATGGGGTATGTGCTCAGTTCCACCACCCAACATATTAGTAACAGGTGAGGTCATTTCCGTCGCTGTCACTCTTGGTTGGCCGGTTGTGGATGCCGTAGCTTCATACCCATCTGACCTACTATGAGTGTTAACCATTGAAGTCTGTCACACATTCAAGAATGGGGATGAGAAATAGATTATGAGAATTAAACATAAAGAAACGTACTATTACATGCATCAATCATTATAACAATAGCAATCTAAGCATACTCACGTAACAATATATTCATAATAGCACTAGCTAATTGAAATTATGAACATACTTCACATAAGAATTCTTGTTACCATAGTCACAACTTTCAACTTATGTATTTCTGTCGACTCTAAGACCATCTTATCTTAGGAGTTCTACCCAAAGCTCGCCAATCAATACTTAATCGTTCCAGCTTAAGTCTAGGTAGCTTACCACATACCTAGTTCACCTAAACTACTGCTCTGATACCAATTTGTAACACCCTAAAAATTGGGGTAAATTTGAACTAAATAATTTGCAGAATAAAGGAGTTGCCATAGACAAATCACCCAAAAACACAAATGTATGGCATTTACAATACAAAATTAATAAGTGAAATGAAGTTCAACAACCTACTAATCTAAACTATTGATGCTTAGATTATGGACGGGTGTTGCTATCTCACTTCCAAAAATATAGTGTTACTATTCCCAAAATGTGCGCCTCTATGTACTTCCAAAAATGGTACATCCCCTTCAAGACCCTCCGCTCAAACCCGAGTAGTCCCACCGCTAGAATGACATGTTATACACGTCATTTTAAGAAAAAGTGTTAGGCTAAAGCCTAGTGAGAACAAATAGTTATAATGGAGAAATAGTAAATGTTGGCGTAATAAGAACGGATAATAAAATAAATAACCTTATGTAGAAATTCATTTTCATACAAATACCTCTTGGGTTGACGGGCGAGACCCGCTTACCAACATAAGTGACGGAACACAAAAGTAAGCCACTTGACATGTTAGTAAACCAATCACATAAATTATACACGCATTGGATGTCGGGCTCGTCTACTTAAAGCGTACACCCATAGAGTATCAACTTCAACCCCTCTAGGTCTATACATTGAGTTATCCACATCCAAGAAACATACGAGCACATAGGACTTACACCTTATCTCGATTCCCATTTCGTGCTACAATGTGGAACACTAGCGTCCCATCATTGAACATAAAGACTCTAGTGCTTATGGATCCATTACAGTCAATACATCGCAAATAAAATCCTTCAATAATGCATCATAGTATTCCATAGTTTTCAAAACACCATTTTGAACATTATTCTATCACAGGAAATCCATTTTCATAAGTGTTCCATCAAAATTCTCAAATATGTCAAAACCCTAATTTTGACCTAAAATGTTCAAACACTTAAATTTGAGAAAGTAAATTCTACAAGTAATTAAATCACAAGTAAACCAAGAATAATCACCATTTATCTTTATAGACATTACCATCCAAGTAAAACCCTAAAATCTCCAAAATACGGTTTTGATGAAAACTCATCCAAATCAAGAAATATGTAGCAATGAGATATTTAGAAAGTCAAAATAATCATTTTAACATGTATAAAGTTTATAAAAGGAGAATGAACTAACCTCTAGGTTTTGATTGAAACCTAGAAATCCTAGAGGAGGAAGATGAGTAGGTGAGTCTTGAAATCCAAGATGAGATGCTCACAAAACAAAGCTCAACCATCTAAAAGAATTACCATAAATGTTATTTATGATGTTTACCAACAAGAGTAAATGAAGGGGGAGAAAGGAGAGGAAACTCACCCAACAATGGAGAGAAATCGGCCCCCAAATCAGTTCTAAAAAATGTCACTTACTGAATAAAATCGCGACTAAATGCTCCACGTCGATCCCACGGCTTTTCCCTTGGCTTCAAGTCGCGTGGGAAGCCGTGCTCACTTCGAAATGCTGAACACCAGAGACTGACGCGGATTGAGTTGTGCCCCAGGGTCGCGCACTAGCCCGCGTGGCTCTTTTTCACTTAGATACTGATCTGGCCAAAACTTCTTCCTTTTAGCTTCATTTTCGCTCTGGAAAGAACCGTTGGATTCGCATCTGAATTCCCCATCCAACAAGACTATAAAATCTAGGATTAAATCCAAGAATCATATTTCTTTCATTTCTTTAGAAATATCGATTTCTACACTAACTAGAAATTATACTTACCCAAAAATTACGGGTGCTACAACCCTCCCAACTTGGAAATGATTTCGTCCTCAAAATCCTAGCTACACAAACATACGGGGGTAACGTCTTTTCATGTCCTCCTCCGCTTCCCAAGTCACATTGGCACCCCGATGGTGTTTCCATTGCACTTTGACCATGTTAACCTCCATGTGTCGAAGTCTCTTAGTCTCTCTTTCCAAAATGGTCTCGGGCTCTTCAATACAACGGTTGTCGTCCACCCGAATTTCCAACAAGGGAATGACACTTTCTTCTTCCGCTAAGTATTTCCGTAGATAGCACACATGAAAAGTAGGGTGAATCCCATTCATCTCCAGTGGTAATTCCAATTTGTAGGTTGGCAACCCGACACGTTCTATAATAGTGAATGGCTCTAGGAAACGGAGACTCAACTTCCCACGCCTTCCAAAACGAAACAAACCCTTCCAAGGAGACACCTTCAACATTACTCGATCTCCCACTTGGAATTCTACCGGCCGCATTTTCTTGTCGGCATAACTCTTTTGTCGGTCTTGAGTCGCTTTCAAGCGTTCTCTAATAATTTTGACTTTATCGACCGTTTCTTGCACAATTTATGGTCCGCCAAATTGCTTCTCTCCCGCCTCTAGACAACAAACGGGAGTCCTGCACTTTCTCCCATACAATGCTTCAAATGGTGTTGCTTTCAAACTAGAATGATAATTGTTATGTAGGCAAACTCCACCAAAGGTAGGTGGTATCCCAATTTCCCCCAAAATCGATCACACACGATCTTAGCATGTCTTCCAAAGTTTGAATTGTCCTTTCACTTTGTCCATCCGTTTATGGTTGGTATGTCGTGCTCAAATTCACCCTCGTACCCAGTTTTTCTTGCAAAGCTTGCCAAAATCTTGAAGTAAACCGACTATCACGATCGGAGACTATAGACATGGGTATGCCATGCCTAGAAACCACCTCATCAATGTGTAGTTTCGCTAACTTGTCCATCGGTAAAGTTTCCCGTATTGCTAGGAAATGCGCACTTTTTGTTACACGATCCACTATCACCCAAAGGGTATCGACCCCTCAAGGTCTTTGGCAACTTGGTCACTAAATCCATTGTGATTTTATACCACTTCTACTCAGGTATCTCTAGGGATTGTAAATTGTCGTAAGGTCGTTGATGTTCAACCTTCACTTGGGAGCAAGTCACGCATCGCTCCACATAATGTGCCACATCCAATTTCATAACTGGCCACCAATAATGTAGCTTCAAGTCCCTATACATCTTGGTAATTCCCGGATGTATGGAGTACTTGGACTTGTGAGCATCATCCATAAGTAGCTCCTGATTTCCCCTGATCTTGGGCACCCACACACGCCCATTGGATAACCTCATCCACGACTATCCTCCGTCAAGATTAATCTTTGATTCATCATTACCTCTTCCTTGAGGTTTTCTTCCAACAAGGCTTAGGCTTGCGCCGCTCTAATCCACTCCACGAGGCTTGACACCAACTCGATCCTTGAAAGGTTGGCCCGGAGACTCCCACTATAATCTTTTCGGCTCAAGGCGTCGGCAACCACATTCGCTTTACCCGGGTGGTAGAGAAATTCACAATCATAGTCCTTAAGCAACTCCAACCATCTCCTTTGCCTCATGTTCAATTCCTTTTGATCGAAAATATATTTCAACTCTTATGGTCCATGTATAAGGTATATTTCGTACCATAAAGGTAATGTCGCCACAACTTCAATCTGAATACCACCGCGGCTAACTCCAAATCAGGTGTAGGGTAGTTCTTTTCGTGCATCTTGAGTTGTCTTGACACGTAAGCAATTACCTTCCCCTTTGCATCAATACGCAACCCAAGCCAATCTTTGATGCATCGTTATAGACAACAAAATCCTCCGATCCTTCGGGTAAGGATAAAATTGGAGCTTCACATAGATTCTTTTGTAGTGTACGAAATGCTTTTTCTTGTGCCTCGGTCCAAATAAACTTTACATTCTTCCACGTCAAAGTCGTCAAAGAAGAAGTAATCTTGGAGAAATCTTGAATAAATCTTTGGTAGTAACCCGCTAAACCCAAGAAGCTTCAAATTTCTGACGGGCTCTTGGGAGGTTCCCAATTCATCATTGCTTTAATTTTGGAAGGATCTACCTTCACACCATCTCGGGTGACCATGTGACCCAAGAATTGAACCACGTGACCCAAGAATTGAACTTCCTCAAACCAAAAGTCACACTTGGAGAATTTTGCATACAAATTCTCTTTTCTTAGAACTTCCAACACTTCTCGAAGATGTTGCTCATGATCGGCTTCATCTTTAGAGTACACCAAGATGTCGTCTATGAGCACTGATAGGGCGGGTATCACCCCCTATATCTAACCGCAAGTGTACGGTGTCGAAATCAAGTAATACGTATGGAAGTACGAGTATCGAATCCACAGGAACTAGGAACTAAGTATCACAATTACTATAATCTCTATTAACTGAACTGTGGAAATTGAGAGATGGTTGGTATTAAACTAATTAATTGCAATAAGAAAATCACAAACGGAACAGTAGACAACTTGAGGAAAATTCGATAGAGAAAACAGTTGAGGGTTGGAAATCCTTAGGTTTTCACATATGAATATCTGACTTAAAACAATTACCAGTTAATCTCCTTAATGAATACCCAATCTCTAAAATCACCGTTGTTCTCTTTCGAGCAACATCGGGTTTTATTTTGAAAAGGACAAGTTTTATCTTTCGATCTCAACCTATGGATTTCAAAACACATTAAGCGCAAGATTCATGTTTGAACGGATAGATTTGATCTCTCGATCCCAACCTAAATGGTTTAACTAGGACTAAAGCGTATTCGGTATATCTCTATCACCAAATTCTCGCCTTAGGCATGCAATTCCTAGTTCTAGCTAACAGTTAATTCTCTCGAACTCAACTGGAAACAAAAACAATTGAAAGCTAGCTAAACTCTCAAAAGCATTAAGAATCAAATTACATGCATTCATTAAAAAGGAAAACCGATAAACGTTCAAGTCATCTGTTCATATGCTTACAAACCCAATTCAATCCAACCCCCAACATCTAAAAATTAGTTCATGATGTTGGGGGACAAAAACATAGGAGAAGAAAAGGAAACAATGAACGAAAACATGATAAAAGTGATCGTGGTGAATGTGGTAGATTTACTCCCTTCTCCCGGCTCTAATCCGCGTCGCGTCATGAATTCCTCCTCGAATGATCCTCTATAGTCCCTCTAAAAGCTCCGAAAAGTCTCTGGAATTCGCCCCCAAGTCGTCTCTGGCCGTCGTGTGTGAGTTGCGTATCGAGCGTGACCTAAACCCGGAAATAATAAAGCTAAAAATCGTGAAATAGAGGGCCCCGCGGTTTGGCCTGCGACTTGTAAGTCGCGCCACAAACCGTGCGCTTTGTGGAAGCTGCATGGGTCAGTTTCTGGTTCGCGGTTCGGGTCCTGGTTCGGGCGCGGGTATTGGGCTTCTGTTGGCTTCGTTTTAGGCTCTTTTTAGCTTCTTTTCTCGATGAACGATGTCTTTTAGATTATCTGTACATTCCACTAGATAAACCATTAAAAATCCGCTTCTTTGCTTAAATATAAGCCAATCTCATTGGTTTGAGAACTGAAAATAACGCCAAAAAGTGGCGTTATCAACAACCCCAAACCGAGCGTTGCTTGTCCCCAAGCAAATTAGCGATAAAATAGAGTATAAGCACATATCAGTGAAATAATAACTGCACAACTCCCAATTGGTACCACGTGATGCACCGGTGATTTCCCATACCCGTGAATGCCTATCTCACTCTCGCCTCATTCCTATTTCGTTTGATCTATGACCTTCCATTGTATGTTGAACTCGTGACTGCTCTGTTTCCATTAAGGTTGTACTAGGTCCAAACATACTAGGGAAAACATTTCGCCTCGACCCTACCTCACGGGATTCTCTCATTTTGCTCGAACCTAGGTTATCGCACATGTTGTCATGTCTAAGGAATTTATGTACAAGAATACTCAATAGTTGCATGACAACTCTAATGAAACACGCACAATTGTCCAAAAGGTCGATCTCAGAAAGGAATCAAGTAGAAAGACAGGGACTATTAGTAAAAAGTGGTAACATACCTTAATCACGTTTTCCAGAAGATCATCCAGGTCTTTACAAGGGTTGTAACGGGGCTAAGGTTATGGCTTACGAAACGAAGGGTAAAACGGATCAAAAATCCTCGGTGTGTCTAACTTTAGCAATTATGAACTTTATAACTTTATTTCCTATCACTTGGCCCTCTTTGTCACTGTTGGAGTCGCTTTGACTCTCTTATTTCTGTTGTAAATAATGTCTAAGCTAACTTTTTTTTTAAAGTTGGGACTTCATTGGTCCTCTTTATTTGATTGGAGCTGCATTGGCCCTCTTTTCTATTTATTTTCATGAATGGCCGATATTCTTTCTTTTTCGCTCTATCTTCGGTTATTCATTACCGCTTCTAGTTGACACACTTTCGGATAAGGGTTGGCTACGGCTTTCGGCTCGGGTTTAATGGTGGGTTTGAAGTGAACAAGGTGAGTGTTTGGCTACAAAGGGGATTATGGTTACACACAAATGGGTAAAAGGTACGATAGCTAAAAACAGGGTTAAACAAACACACAATGCCTGGAATCATCTCTTAAGGTCCACACGCTTTGGTCTACTACACCCTTACCTAATATCCCGATGGTTGTCTTTGCTACTCAATGCAATAATATAGCGAGATCATTCTATATTCACGACAAGGACTCGAAAAGTGTATATGAATCCCTCGAAGTGAAAAACGTCTTTTAGGCTCAAATCTCACTAATGGGTGGTCTCCACTAATGTCCCTAGTCATGTCATTTTCCGGTCCTTCCCTAATGGTCACGTTACTATCACGAGATTCTCCCCACAATGTCGGTCTCAATCATTCAAAACAAAAAGAATTTGGCTATTGTGATCTAAGCATGCAGAGGTGCGGGAAATCTACGTGCATAACGTGGGCCCGATTGGGCAACCCCAAACCTTACCCACACATTGTCCCCAATGTGCAGGTGTCGGCGTAGGAGATACTAAGAACAAGTATCGTTGTACGGTTATTACATGCAACAGACAGGCAAGACATAACATTTAAGCACAAGCATCAAAGAGCTATTCTTATTAAACTATGGCCACCCCAAACCTAGGTCGTGGCCTAGATTTGTCAAACAAAGCCAACCCCAAACCTCGGTGAAACCGAGGTTTGCACAAGAATAAAAGTGAGTGTGTAGATGTTTAAAAAGTGAGGCACCCCAAACCTAAGTGAAACTTAGGTTTGTTGCATCTCGTTTAGCTACTAATAACCTAAACATCATACACACCCGTTACATACAAAGTTTAGAACATACCTGTTTGCCCGGGTGGAGGGGATTCTCTTGAAAAAATTGAGCGTCCAGAGAAGATGGAGAGAGCATGCAAAACAAAAGAAATCAAAGAAAAAGACGAAAAATGCAGGAAAATGAAACACACAAAGCAAGAAAGGAACAAAAAACTGCACGAAAAACAACGAGACGCAACAGGGGACTCCCGTGGTTTCCCACGCGGTATGTAAGTCGCGGGATAAACCGCGCAACTCACTGTTTCAAAATCATTCCAGAGGGCCCCGCGGCTTGCTGCGCGGTTTGGAAACCGTGGGGCAAGTCGCGTATGTCCCTGTTCGTTTTTCAAAAAAAAATTTATAAATAAAACACGCAAAACTAAACTTGAATTAAAATTCAAACCTCGGTGGGTTGCCTCCCACCCAGCGTCGTAGTTAAAGTCGTGGCACGACTATGTGGTTTCAGCTTGGTTCGGTATCCGCGGACTCGGCTCGCCCACACCTGCGATTCCCCGCGGATTCTTCCACATCTGGCCTTCTATGATCGTCAGCCTCATTATGCATTCTACTCTCGAACATCTTGAACACTACCTTCTCTCCGCCAACTCTTAGTGTCATCTCCCCTTCTTCCATATCGATTAGAGCTTTGCTCGTGGCCAGAAATGGTCGTCCCAATATCAACGGGACCTCTTCATCTTCATCTATGTCTATGACCACGAAGTCGACTGGAAAGTAGAACTTACTCACCTTGATGAGTACATCCTCTATCACTCCATATGGGTATCTGATCGATCTATCGGCGAGCTTAAGCGTCATGTATGTCGGCTGCACTTCCCCCACATCGAGTTTCCTGAAAATAGAGAGAGGCATTAAATTAATACTTGCCCCTAAATCACATAAAACTTTATCAAAATTAAACTTCCCAATTTGAATAGGGATCGAAAAACTCCCTGGATCCTTAAGCTTCGGGGGAAGCTTGTTCTGGATTATAGCACTACACTCCTCAGTAAGTGCAACGGTGGATTGGTGATCGATTTCCCTCTTCTTGGATAGAATCTCCTTCATGAATTTCGCGTATGAGGGCATTTGTGCCAAAGCATCTGCAAAAGGAATGTTAATATGCAATTTTTTAAATATATCAAGAAACTTAGAAAAATTAACATCATCCTTATGTGATTTAAGTCTGCTCGGATAAGGCACTCTCGGTACCACCGGCTTGACCGGTGGTTGCTTTGGCTTCGTCTCTCCACTCTTCTTGTTCTCTTCATCCTCCGAGTTTTCCTTCATCACCACCTTTTTCTCGGCTTCCAACTCGTCCATATCTACAACCTCAACTTCTTTCTCTTCATGATCGGTTTCCTTTGATTGCGGCTCTCTTGTATTGTCCTCGATCAGCTCCCTGCCACTTCTTAGGTAGATGGCATTACATTCTTCTCGGTTCTTCCTTTCAGTCATGCTCGGGAATGTTCCGGGAGCTCGGTTTTGTAGGGCTTCAGAAATCTGCCCAACTTGTCTTTCGAGGAGTTTGATGGAGGCGATGTTCTGTTCGGTAGCCGCCTTGACCGTGTTGACCGTGCTTTCTAGCTCTCCAACCGTGCTGTCCATCTTGGCCATGAACTTCATCATCATATCTTCCAGCCCCGGCTTCTTCTCCATAGATGGTCCCTCGTTGAAATTCCTTTGGTTAAAACCTGGAGGACGGTAGACATTGTTAGCATTAGGATAATTAGCAAAGTTAGAAGAATTACCTTGTGGTTGACCGGGTTGACTCCATGAGAAGTTCGGGTGCTTCTTCCACCCTTCATTGTAGGTATTCGAGAACGGGTCGTTCCTCGGTTGATTGTTCCGGTTTTGCAAAAATTGAACCTGTTCGGGTTCTTCCGGATTACCTCCCTTCAAATGATTCGTGATTGCGGCTAATTGAGCTTTTAACTCCTTCAGCTCATCCGATTCCCGAACACTCGCAACTCTTCTAACATCGGCTCTTGGAGTAGAAAAACTATGCTCGGCCAGATTGTCGATCAGCTCGCATGCTTCTTAATAAGATTTATCCATTAGTTCTCCACCCGATGCAGCTGTGATGTCGTTTTTAAATTACGGGTGAAGTCCACTAAAGAAAGTCTGGATGATTACCCAACCTTGTAACCCATGATGTGGACATTTCTTGATCATCTACTTGTACCTTTCCCATGCTTCATATAAGGTTTCTTGGTCCCATTGCGCGAAATGTGTGATTTCGGCCATGAGTTGGGCGGTTCTGCTCGGGGGAAAGAACTTCTGAAGAAACGCAGCTTTCAACTGCTCCCAAGTAGTGATCGAGTCCGGTTGGATACCCTCGATCCATGTTACAGCTCGGCCCTTGAGAGAGAATTCGAATAACCTCAGCTTGATGGCATCCTCGTTCATGCCATTGATCTTAAATGTGTTACAAATCCTCTCGAATGCACGGAGATGTGCATGAGGATCTTCAGTCGGCGCTCCTCCATATTGATTCTGTTATACCATGACAATGGTACTCGGCTTGAGCTCAAAAAAATTCGCCCCAGTGGCAAGTGCTTGGATTCCTATGCGTGCGGCTGCCACGTTTGGATCGGCAAACGACCGCATAGGACGTCTTTCGGGAGGTGGTGGTGGATTGTTACGTGGTCTCTCGTCGCCCATCTTTAATTGTCTTTGGACGCTTTTCGTATCTGGCGGGCGGTTCTTTCGATCTTCGGATCAAGTGGCTCGATTTCCTTCCCTCGGGTCTTCCTTGGCATAAACCAATTAGTACCTGAAAAGAAAGTAACAAAATCAGTAATCCAGAAATTGAAGGTGATAAAATAAAATAACAGAAATAAAAAAAATGTTCAATCTAATAGCGCTTATAGCTGGTAGTGCTATCAGTTGCAACTAGTTCCCCGACAACGGCGCCAAAAACTTGATAGAGCGGGTATCACCCCCTATATCTAACCGTAAGTGTACGGTGTCGAAATCAAGTAATACGTACGGAAGTACGAGTATCGAATCCACGGGAACTAGGAACTAAGTATCACAATTACTATAATCACTATTAACTGAACTGTCGAAATTGAGAGATGGTTGGTATTAAACTAATTAATTGCAATAAGAAAATCACAAACGGAACAGTAGGCAACTTGAGGAAAATTCGATAGAGAAAACCGTTGAGGGTTGGAAATCCTTAGGTTTTCACATACGAATATCTGACTTAAAACAATTACCAGTTAATCCCCTTAATGAATACCCAATCTCTAAAATCACCGTTGTTCCCTTTCGAGCAACATCGGGTTTTATTTTGAAAAGGACAAGTTTTATCTTTCAATCTCAACCTATGGATTTCAAAACACATTAAGCGCAAGATTCATGTTTGAACGGATAGATTTGATCTCTCGATCCCAACCTAAATGGTTCAATTAGGACTAAAGCGTATTCGGTATATCTCTCTCACCAAATTCTCGCCTTAGGCATGCAATTCCTAGTTCTAGCTAACAGTTAATTCTCTCGAACTCAACTGGAAACAAAAACAATTGAAAGCTAGCTAAACTCTCAAAAGCATTAAGAATCAAATTACATGCATTCATTAAAAAGGAAAACCGATAAACGTTCAAGTCATCTGTTCATATGCTTACAAACCCAATTCAATCCAACCCCCAACATCTAAAAATTAGTTCATGATGTTGGGGGACAAAAACATAGGAGAAGAAAAGGAAACAATGAACGAAAACATGATAAAAGTGATCGTGGTGAATGTGGTAGATTTACTCCCTTCTCCCGGCTCTAATCCGCGTCGCGTCGTGAATTCCTTCTCGAATGATCCTCTATCGTCCCTCCAAAAGCTCCGAAAAGTCTCTGGAATTCGCCCCCAAGTCGTCTCTGGCCGTCGTGTGTGAGTTGCGTATCGAGCGTGACCTAAACCCGGAAATAATAAAGCTGAAAATCGTGAAACAGAGGGCCCCGCGGTTTGGCCCGCGACTTGTAAGTCGCGCCACAAACCGCGTGCTTTGTGGAAGCTGCATGGGTCGGTTTCTGGTTCGCGGTTCGGGTCCTGGTTCGGGCGCGAGTCTTGGTCTTCCGTTGGCTTCGTTTTGGACTTGTTTCAGGCTCTTTTTAGCTTCTTTTCTCGATGAACGCTGTCTTTTAGATTATCTGTACATTCCACTAGATAAACCATTAAAAATCCGCTTATTTGCTTAAATACAAGCCAATCTCATTGGTTTGAGAACTGAAAATAACGCCAAAAAGTGGCGTTATCAAGCACAACAACCGACTTGTCGAGGAATGGTCGACACACCCGGTTCAGCAAATCCATGAACACCGACGGTGCATTAGTCAACCCGAAAGGCATAACCAAAAACTCGTAGTGACCGTACCGTGTTCTAAAGGACATCTTTGGAATGTCATCTTCCCTTACCTTCACTTCATGGTAACTCGAACGTAAGTCGATCTTTGAGAAGCATCCCGCTCCTTGAAGTTGGTCGAACAAATCATCGATTCTAGGGAATGGGTACTTATTCTTCACGGTTACCTTGTTCAACTCTCGGTAGTCGATGCACATCCTTATCGTGTTGTCTTTCTTCTTTACGAACAAGATCGGTGCTCCCCAAGGAGACGAGCTCGGTCTCACAAATACCTTCTCTAAAAGCTCTTAAAGTTGCGCGATCAATTCTTGCATCTCGGATGGAGCCAAATGATAGGGAGCTCTAGCTATCGGAGCCTCTCCCGGAACCAAGTCTATTTTGAACTCCACTTGACGGTCCGGTGGCAAACCCGGCAAGTCTTCCGGAAAGACGTCAGGAAACCCGCGTACCATCTTCACGTCTTCGAGCCTCTTCTTTTCTAAATTGGCATCGATTACGTATGCTAAGAAATACGTTCACCCTTTGACCAAATATTTACGTGCCTTCAACATGGAGATGATTGCCACTTCTCCTTTCCTTCGTTCACCATAGACAATCACAAAACTTTTGCTCAGGGAAGGAATGCGAATCAACTTCTTTGTGCATAAGAACTCAGCTTGATTCACGGCTAGCCAATCCATTCCGACTACCACATCAAATTCCTCGATTACCATAGGTAACAAGTCGAACAAAAATTTCTTCCCTTCGATCTCCAACATACAACCCTTTAATACCTCACGAACTACTACTTGGCCACCGTCCGCTATTTCTACCTCTAGACAACTAGTGGGCACAAACAACTTTTGGCAAAAGGAATTTGATACAAACGAAAAACTGGCACCCGAATAAAATAACACACGCGTAGGTACGGAGTTTAGGAGAAACGTACCCAACACCTAGTCTGTCAAAGCCCTTGCCTCCTCGGTTGTCATCTTGAAAGCTCTTCCTGTTGCTCTTGGAGGATCCACCTTCTTTCCTCTGATTCCTCCCGACTTCAACTTCGGGCATTCGCTTCTTGTAACACCCGTAATTTTCGGATAAGCATAATTTCGAATCAGTGAGAAACCGATCTTTTAAGAAAAATATGAAAGGTAAGATTTTGGGTTAAATCTTAGATTTTATGGTCTTGTTAGATGAGGAATTCGAATACGAGTCCAACGGTTCTTTCCGGAGCGAAATCGGAGCTATAACGAAGAAGTTATGGCCAAAACAGTTTCGGTACATCTTGTGCGACTATGACCAACGACAATGACCGTGTCATTGTCGCGTGTCATTGTCGTGCCAAGGGTACAACCTACGGTACACCTTGTGCGACTATGACCAGCGACAATGACCGTGTCATTGTCGCGTGTCATTGTCGCGGACGGGTACCTGGTTGCTGTCAAATACGAATTTCATCCCCCAAACTTCATTTCTTCATATCTCTCTCATTTCAACTCCGATTTTGGCGATTCAAGTGGCTATGGTTTCGATTTCGAGAGCTCTTCAAGGATCTAGAAGGAGTTTGGAATATCATTGAATGATTCAAGGGTGTTTGGTGATGGTAAGTCTCGAATCTCCTCCCTTTCTCTCCCAAATCGTTTTCCCTTTTCTCCCTCACAAACCCTAACTGATTTTGGGGCTTTTTCATGGAGATTAATGTGTTCCTCCTCCATTTTATGCTAGTGGTTTCATTCATTGATGCAAGAACAAGTCTCATCCACATCACTAGAGATTTTTAGGGTTTTCTAGGTTTTCATCAAAACCTAAGTTGTGAGTTCATCCTCCTAGCTTCTATACTTTTATATGAGTTATAAATGTTCCATTGATGATCTCCTAGTGTTTTGTTTATTCAATTTTGGTTTGGATGATTTTGGAGAAGTTAGGTTAATATTGGGGTTTTGGTCAAAATGGAGATTTTAATATAAGATGTTTGGGGAATAGTTTTGAAGTGGTTGAATATGAATATTCATGGTTGGAAGTTATGAATTTAGGTTTTTGGAAGTTTTGGCTTGAGAATGCAAACTTCATCAAAGGAGCTTACGTTGGAGAAACTCTAGATTTAGCTTAAATCTAGCAAGGTGAGTTCAAGTTACTTTGCGAAAACGTTGTACATGCCAAAATGAGTATTTTACAAATATGTGTGTGTTTTACTTGAAAAGATACGTGGTTGAGTCATTTGGATAAGTTAACTCTTTTGAAATGTTTATCTTCATAAATGTGTAAAACACCCATATTTGGGGCTTTTGAATATTTGGATGGTTAGAAATCATATTTTGTCTTTAAAAGGTTAATTGCTCAAAATGAGGTTTATTTGACGGTTTAATCATGTTAGTGTAAATTGATTTTATAAACCATGTGGGAAATACCCGATTTAGTGTCAAGAGTTATTTTGAGAATTGTAAAGGTGTGAGTCCTTTTGGGAAAACCCTTTTTGCTTAACCGTGTCAGGTTTTGGGTTAATAACGGCTTTGTGGTACTTGTTTACCTAACTGGGGTTTAGATGCATTTTATTGCACATTATTGATATTTGCATGCTTGGGTGTTTTGTCATTCCGGGTTGAGCATGTTTTGGTAGACTGTGTTGCATTGGATCCATAGGCAAGTGAGTCAGTCTTTAATTGATGGTCTATCTTTTTGTGCACGAGGAGTGGACTATGGGGACGCATGGTTATATGCGTAGGTCGTGGGGGCTACTAGCGAGTAGGCAATAAGGGACATTGAAGTCCTTGAGGTGTAACTCGTCTAGACTGGATATGCAATAAGGTCGCCTGTAAGTCCTTAAGGTGTAACTCTACGGGGTATGCAATAAAGGAAATCTATTTATGGCTTGAGGTTGTGATGTCTTTATGGCATAGGAACTAAGGTCGGGGCTTGAGGTGTAATCCAGTAACATCACGAGTGACTTAACTTTGTGTGCCCGTCACTTTCGATGGAATCGGGTCTCCCCCGTCACCGAAAGGTGTGGTTTTGGGTATATGTTTTTATCCATATTTTCGGTGACGTACTTTGTTTATACGAACTGTATTCATGGTTATTGGCAGGGTTCTATGCTTCATACTTATTGGATGTTTTGGAATATTGGAGTTTTGTCCATGTTTATAATTCTTGGGATATTTACGTCTAAACATGTTTTGAGTGAGTTGGAGTTGGAATTTAATTTTAGAAAACGCTTTATACACTTTGGGAACTTTTCTCCTAGATTTTGTGTGCGTTGGAAAATGAGTCATTTATGACCGCTTGGGAAACCCTTTGGAAATAATAATCTTTGTCGCAACTTTCAACGAAAGATTTATCTAAATCATGACTAAAACCACAACCTTCCGATTTATGATTTTTATGTAGTCATGATAAAATGCTTGAACTCACTAGGCGTAAGCCTAACCCTTTTTATTTGTCGGCATGTGCAACAGGCTCAGGTTGGGGTAACTCTAGCTACATTATGAAGTGGCGGGTGCTAGTAGTGTGCACGGGAGGTGAAGTGTTTAGTGAAGTCTTCCGCACTTGTTTGGACTAGCAACTTGTGTTGTGTTAAGTGACACCCGTTTATGTTGTTTTATTTGGGGAATTATAATGTTTTTATTTCCAAGGTATTTTGAGGAATAAATTGTAGAAATGAATTTATCTATTTTTGTTGATTATTGAATTTTAAAGTTAGTTGCTCATTCCAAATTTGAGGGTGTTACAAGTTGGTATCAGAGCATAAGTTTGAGAGATTTAGGTGTTGATTTTGGATACCTAGACTCAAACTAGCGTTTGTTTAAGTAAATGAGAGTGAAATTCACCTTTAGGCACTTTAAGATAGGATGTTTCGAGGTCAATGGGTGTTGTTAGAAACGAGAATCATGTCGAGAGTAACAAGGATAATCATGTACGGTGCATTCATAGTGACACCTGGCCAGTGCCATGGTGAACCTACTAGTACATGTGCATACTTGAATTACTTTAATGTGATGATCGTTGGGGTAGCGAAGGAGATTCTAAGTTAGTAGTCGTTTGAATAGATGGACGATTCTAGTATTAGTCACTTGAAGTGACGATAAGCATGATATTTGCTTTAAGTAGACCGTTTCGGGTCAAGATTGATGGTTGGACTAGAACCATAGGCTTATTGAGCCGACTTTGATTTGAGGAAAAACCGTAAGGAAAATTGATGTAATTTACGACCTTGCCTTAAGAGGTTAAAGCATCCGGATGACAATAGTGGATCGGAGAATTTTGGAGGAGTATGAGTGGAGACGTTGAATGCCGACTAAGTCATGCACAAAGCTTATTTTGAAAATAAACTGCATCAACTTTTTCTTGTGTTTCAAATCCTTATATGGATTGTGTTATGAATTTTGAGAAATGTTTAGCACACACACAAGATTTCAAATCATGGTTTTGAACGTGCATGAAACCGTTTTATTGCGGGAGTTGCAAACTCCACCGGAATTTGTTTTGCTTTATTTCATTGTTGTTCAACATTTGTTTTGGATATAACGACAATCATATTTTATGATGTTTAAGATGTTGGGCAATAACTACGGCTTGCGACTTTAACATTGGATCTCCTCCACATATGTTAGAGTTGGGACGAAAAGTTATCTTCCATTATGTCTACATAAAAATATTTTGGAGAATTTGTTTAATGTAAGTTGTTAAACAAGGTTGTTTATATGGAATTACCAAAGAAGGAGATTTTTGGGATTTTGGCGTTTTAGTCATGGTTTTGCTTATTGCAATTTGACTTTTGGAGGCGTAATGTTTGGTGTCATTATATTGACTTGGGATTATTGAGCCCATTGAATTTCATGGAGTTTTGTTTTATGACGTATTGAGTCGTGTGAGTGTAATTTCACAATGTGCACACTCCATTTACTTATGTGAAAATTTATGAATTATGTTGGGAATTTTGTCCCACTCGAGCTTCGTTGAGAAATAATAATTTTATGCCATAAGGCGACCAAAGAGACAAGTTTTGGAACTTTAGTGTCGCGTAATTTCTGTTTTCAAAATTTTGTACTAGCACATTTCGTTGCAATCTGTTCAGTATGTGGATTGATTTATACATGACATAAGTAATGCATGAATGAACACCTTGGTAGTACTTTGTACAATTTACTTAGTGCACATTTAGTCAGTTGATTGTTTTATTATCATTTTCATGTAAATGCATTATATCGACTAGGGGTATGCATCGCTTGGTAACCATGGTTTCTCAACACTTTGATAATCGAGTCGTGCATGAAAACGTTTTGTTAATTCATTGTGTAAATGAAGACCATTTGGTCAAAGTATGCGTAATGTGGTAGAGATCATGCATAGTTCACAATATACTACACTTTGAAAACACAAAGGTGTGAGTCGTTGACATTTGGTCAATTTTGGTTCGAGGAACATTTTGGAAAATTATAAGCCTTTTTGGTTTTGGAGGAAATGTGTATTTTGAGCATTTTATAACAAATAAACTTTTAAGTGTTGACGTTTTAACGTTTTATATTTCGAGTGCGAAACTTTCGATGTAAATATTCCGTAACAGAGATTTTGGAAAATCAATTGCCTAAACCTAGAGTGCGTGAAATTGTTTATATTTTGAACATTAATGCACACTGTTTGTATGATTTAAGGTCGAAAGTTGATTTGAACCCTTTTTGGTGTCAACAAATTATAAGCACTTATTTTCTCCTAAGTTTTGGGAAAACACATTGATGCGTGCGAGCCTTGTCAGAAACGTTTTACTCATGTGTCATTAAATGACCGGATGAGAAAATTTTAGAAACGGATTTAAAGAAATTCATCTTTGAAACCTTGTCGTGAACTATTTGTTGCATGTTATTTCATTTCAAAAAATTCTCGGAAGGTGTTACAAGCTTGCATGCCTACCCCAAATTTGAGGTTCCCTCATAATGTTTTAGTCGATATCTTCAAATGATGAAAATGTATTGGTTTTGTTTTGACCAAAGTGTATTTATGAAATCGTTCCATCGTTTTTGTAAAATAAATTGACACGCGCAAAATTTTGATTAGTAACCTTGTTCCATGCCATTTTATGGGTGAAGGGAATTTTGGAGTCAAACGCCGTTTGAACTTCTTTTGAAGTACGTGCGGAATTTTTGTTGCATACAATTTAAAATGGGCAATTACTTTACGTGCATGTCATGAGTCAATCCATACTAGAACCGTGGTGGTTCATTTTAAAGAAGTTGTTTATTACGCTTTTGCGTTATGTGAATAATCTGAACTGCAATGAAATAATTTTTCAACATGATTTCCATATGTGGGACGAGTGTGTCCGTTTTTGCGTAACTACCGAATTGATGATAGTAGCTTTATATGCGTACGATTTATATGATATGAAAATCTTTGTGTTGAATTTTTTTAAAGGCTTTGTTGATTGGCATATTTGATTTAAACAATTCGTTTGAAAACCTTGAACTCGTTAGGACCTTGGAAAGGGTAAGTGACCCAGTTAAGGGTAAGTGCGTGTAGCACTTCGGCGGTGGAAGGTTGGGTATTCCACGCATGGTGTGACTATAGGCCGGATGATATCGGTAGCAAAGTCAATATATTTGTGGTAAATGGAGGGTTAGACTTGCGGTAACGCATTTCGAGGTTGGTGTAGCCGTTTTGTTGACAACCTTAGTTTTGTGGAAACACTCGATAAACGGGATTCATGTGTGGAGTCCTGTTAGAGTTCAAAGTTTGGTGATATAATTAGGTGTCAACCTTGTGGGCTTGAGGTCGGAAACCGTTAGTGTAATCGGGGGATTGTAGCCGATTTTAAATGAAATATTGGTAATGGTAGTAGTAACCTTAAGATGCTCAATTGTGACGAGCGGTTTTGGTGAAATAACATTCGTGTGTGGTTAATGAACCTGTCGGTTGATGATTAATGTTGAGGTGGATTTTGGGTCTATTAGAACTCGTTGGAGTTAATAGACAATTAATGGTAGGAGCAATCGGAATTGGAGATTCTGTTGGATTCGTTAGCGAAAAAACCTGGGATTGGCTTAGAGTCTGAAACCGAATCGGGATGTATAGAACATCTAAGGTTGGGAGACAACCGAAGTTGTCTGACTAAGAGTTATTCCAGTGGTTGGGGTGTTCTCCCGAACATCAGTACAGTGTACTTGAATGGGCTTTGTTGGTAAGAATTTGTTCGAGGACTTGTCTTAATAGACTGTATAATGGGAATTTAGATTCCAGTCAAGAGTTGATGGATCATGGTCAGCGTTGAGTCGGTTAGCCTTTGGTTGTAAAGGATTTTAGATTTCGAGGACGAAATCATCCTAAACATGTTTTGAGTGAGTTGGAGTTGGAATTCATTTTAGAAAACGCTTTATACACTTTGGGAACTTTTCTCCTAGATTTTGTGTGCGTTGGAAAATGAGTCATTTATGCCCGCTTGGGAAACCCTTTGGAAATAATAATCTTTGTCCCAACTTTCAACGAAAGATTTATCTAAATCATGACTAAAACCACAACCTTCCGATTTATGATTTTTATGTAGTCATGATAAAATGCTTGAACTCACTAGGCGTAAGCCTAACCCTTTTTATTTGTCGGCATGTGCAACAGGCTCAGGTTGGGGTAACTCTAGCTACATTATGAAGTGGCGGGTGCTAGTAGTGTGCACGAGAGGTGAAGTGTTTAGTGAAGTCTTCCGCACTTGTTTGGACTAGCAACTTGTGTTGTGTTAAGTGACACCCGTTTAGGTTGTTTTATTTGGGGAATTATAATGTTTTTAATTCCAAGGTATTTTGAGGAATAAATTGTAGAAATGAATATATCTATTTTTGTTGATTATTGAATTTTAAAGTTAGTTGTTCGTTCCAAATTTGAGGGTGTTACACTTCTAAAGTAACCCGACTCGTTGCACTCGAAACATATTTACCCTCTAACCGGGCAATTCTTGAAATTATGACCGGTCTTGCTACACATATAGCTAGTTCCGAGCACAAGGTTACATGGACCAAAGTGTTTGCTTCGGCACTTGGGGCACCACTTGGCCTCTCTCCTAGGATCGGTCCCCCGTTGATTGTTGTTGAACGGTCTTGGCTTCTTGGAGGGCACGGAGCTCCCTTCCCATTTCTTCTTCTCCAGCATTCGAACATTTTCTTTCTTGCCTCGACTGTAGGCATCCTCCACTAGTTGAGCTTCTTCTACCGCCTCACGAAGGGTAGAGGCTTTAGACACTCGGACCATGGTCATCATGTCCGATGAAAGGCCCTTGATGTAAGCCTTGATCTTTTCCTTTTCAGTCGGGACCAGATGTCCCACCAACCCCAGCTTATCTATGAATTGCCGGATGTACTCCTTTACCGGCAAACTTCCCTTTTTCAAGCTCCGAAAATCTTCTTCTATCTGATCCATTGCCCTCTCATTGTAATACTCTTCCAATACGTTCTTCTTAAAAGTCGCCCAGCTCAGTTTGACCAATATTGAGGCCTCTAGCGAAATGAAGAAAACATTCCACTAATTGAGAGTTGCCCCTCTTAACACCTGAGAACCGAACTTTGCCTTTTGGCTCTCACCACCTTCACTTGTTTGGAAAGCCTGGTCCATCTCTCGGATCCAGTTCATACAAACTACTGGATCATCTATACCTTGGAATTCAGGCGGTCTGCAAATAAGAAAGGTCTTGAAGGAGCAAACTTTCCCCGTTTGCCTGATTTATGTCGTCCCCAATCCATCTGTAGGAATTACATTTCCAATACCCCCGGATCCTGCCACTATGACGTTTTCAGCAACCGTGTCATGCCTACGGTTATTCGTATCTTTGTCTTCCAACAGTTTTAGAAATTTTTTCTGTTGTTGTGCCATGGCTTTGTTCATGGCCTTCATCATTCTTTCATCATTTTTGTCTCGATGTCGTTACTTCTTCTATAACAAGATCAGACGTTTCCAGATCATGATGGGGTATGTGCTCAGTTCCACCACCCAACATATTAGTAACAGGTAGAGGCATTTATGTCGCTGTCACTCTTGGTTGGTCGGTTGAGGATGTCGTAGCTTCATGGCTATTCGGCCTACTATGAGTGTTAACCATTGAAGTCTGTAACACATTCAAGAACGGGAATGAGAAATAGATTATGAGAATTAAACAAAAGGAAACGTACTATTACACACATCAATCATTATAACAATAGTTGTAGAAACCAAGATTCAATCTTACAATCAATTAAGAACAATCAAACAGTAAATGATAGAGAATTGGATCCAAAAGTATTGTATTCGATTAAGAACAGATTACAAATCTAGAGAGAGAATCTCTCAAAGATTACAAAAGTGAATACAAAGATATGCGGGAAAGTTATGCCAAAGATTATTTAGCTTACAGTTGCTAACTCCTATATATACTGTAAGGAAATGCTAAAGCTACAGTACATATACATGAAAGTCTAATAGGAATATTACACGTGTCCTATTTAACTAACAGAATACAAAGGAAAATATCCTGTCATAAGTTCTGAACATGTTGTTCAGAACTTCTGAACAATCTTCTGACTAAGCATATCAGAACTTCCTTTAAGCACTTGTGATATTTTCATCTTCATCATTAGAAGTTCTGAGTCTCCTACTCAGAACTCTGACCCTTCTGTTCAGATTCCACACTTGTAATCTTTTCAAGATCTCTCACTCAGAACTTCTGAGTCTCCTACTCAGAACTTCTGAGTCTCCTACTCAGAACTTCTGAGTCTTCTGTCCAGATCCCAACACTTAGTGATTTGACAAAACTTTAGATCTAACAATAGTAATCTAAGAATACTCACGTAACAATATATTCATATAAGCAGTAGCTATAAGAAATTATGAACATACTTCATATAAGAATTATCGTTACCATAGTCACAACTTTCAACGTATGTACTTACGTCGACTCTAAGACCATCCTATCTTATAAGTTCTACCTAAAGCTCGCCAATCAATACTTAATCGTTCCAGCTTAAGTCTAGGCAGCTTACTACGTACCTAGTTCACTTAAACTACTGATCTGATACCAACTTGTAACACCCTAAAAATTGGGGTAAATTTAAACCTGAAAATTTGTGGAATAAAATGAGTTGACATAGACAAATCACCCAAAAAAGGGAACAATTGTATGCCGTTTACAATACAAAATTAATAAGTAAAATGAAGTTCAACAACCTGTTAATCTAAACTATTGATGCTTAGATTATGGACGGGTGTTGTTATCTCACTTCCAAAAATATAGTGTTACTATTCCCAAAATGTACGCCTCTATGTACTTCCAAAAATGCTACATCCCCTTCAAGACCATCTGTACAAACCCAAGGAATCCCACCGCTAGAATGACATGTTATACACGTCATTTTAAGAAAAAAATGTTAGGATAAAGCCTAGTGAGAACAAACAGTTATAATAGAGAAATAGTAAATGTTGGCGTAATAAGAACGGATAATAAAATAAATAACCTTACGTAGAAATTCATTTTCATACAAATACCTCTTGGGTTGACGAGGGAGACCCGCTTACCAACATAAGTGACAGAACACAAAAGTAAGCCACTTGACATGTTAGTAAAACCAATAACATAATTTATACACGCATTGGATGTCGGGCTCGGCTACTTAAAGCGTACACACATGGAGTATCAGCTTCAACCCCTCTAGGTCTATACATTGAGTTATCCACATCCAAGAAACACACTAGCACATAGGACTTACACCTTATCTCGATGCCCATTTCGTGCTACAATATGGAAAACTAGCGTCTCATCATTGAACATAAAGACTCTAGTGCTTACGGATCCGTTACACTCAGTACCGACAAACAACAATTCATAATCATATAAATACTACGACCATAAAACGGTTACCTTTCAAATACTTCCCCATTAACAAATACCGTCATAACATTGCAAATAAAATCCTTCAATAATGCATCATAATATTCCATAGTTTTCAAAACTCCATTTTAAACATTATTCTATCACAAGAAATCCATTTTAATTAGTGTTTGACAGTGCTTGGAATACACTTAGACTTGTGATACAATGAGATCTAATGTCGCCAATCAAGTAATAAAGTGGTGAGAACCACGTATCGTCCCACAGAGATTGGAGTAAAAGTACAATAAAAATTTATAAAAAGAAATGGTTTCAGATGACGAATCGAAGATACTGTTTTGTTTGGAGTTGTCACTTGATGATTATAACAATTAATATAAAGAGAAAGGGTGCAAGCTTTTGGGGTGAAGCTTAAATACAAATTCCAGTGTACCAATGTTGTGGCAATGCTACAGCATTTACTTTTCTGACAACAATTAGTTTCACCATCTACTTTTCGGGAGGTCCTTCCGAACTCTCATCATTGTACTATGAAACTGGTTTTCAAGCAACACATTCATGTGATTATATCAGTACCATCAATAGTAACAAATGAAGCCTTCCAAGTATATGGATCAACAAATACCTTTGTTAAAAATCACTCTTCCGAGCATATTCCCATATCATTTAAGTTGATGTGTTCCAAGTGGTCCATTCCTGAATCCACTACACTTTAACACCTTGAGCGATGACCAACTTATCGAGAATAATCAAATTAGAAAACAGAGGTAACAAATGCCTTTGTTAGCAACTCTTCCAAGTATACTTTCCTTTGTCATCTGAATTGACGTGCATATCAATGGATCATGCCAGAGTC
Organism: Saussurea involucrata; assembly: GCA_033807775.1. NCBI lineage: Eukaryota > Viridiplantae > Streptophyta > Magnoliopsida > Asterales > Asteraceae > Saussurea > Saussurea involucrata. The sequence continues at coordinate 46,266,154 of CM066317.1, read as the reverse complement.
CATGGCACTTTAACACTTTCAAAGTGATCAAAACGTCATGGAGTATTTTGGTTTTATAAAACTTAAGATGAAATGGTGGAACATCATTATTGAGAAACAATGTCCACCTATCTTTGATTTAAAACTTCGCCCTTTTATCTTACACCCAAGCTATGAAACTAGCTACTCATACTTGAAATTAAATAACAATAAATGTAAATGACATAAATTAAATGACAGAAAAGTAAATGATAAGTATTTAAATGACAAGAATGTAAAGTGCAATAAATAAAAGACAAGAGAGTAGTGCAGCAATGCTTTAGCAATGCTGCAGCAACTCATAAGTAAGAACAAGACTATGAATAAGATGAAGAACATAAATTAAAGTCCACGCATTAAATTAAAGATGAGAATGTTTCCAATCAGTTGTGAGAACTGATCTGAAAAAGTCTACCTAAAAACCAGAACCACTTCCCCTTATATACTAACTAAGAAAGGGGTAAGTATATAATTAAAACAAAGGGTGGTACCGACTTTACTATTCAAGGTACAAAAGTCATGGCACACCCATCCCTTTAAAGCAAGTACTACAAGTAAACTAACTACTGAAAATAGACAAGCAGTGGGTTTGCATTCTTAAATTGAGATGGCTGGAAATAATGCACAAGTTCGCTCCCAAAAGTTATCTCCATCATCTATCTTCATTCCAATGTGCAGATTTTCAATGTTGGAGCAATGGACAGTGGCTACGCAATAATAAAATTCACAATTAACCTTTCTATTTAAGTAAAAGACATGTAAATCAAGAACTTGGCTCCATGAAACAAAGGGTGAAAATAAGTAAATAAAAATGACTCAAATGTTGGGATAAATAAAATATTCTAACTAAAAAGATAAGAAAAAGGCACTTTATGCATTGAATAAACAATACATATCACACCCTCAAATTTAAAGTGTTGTTTGTCCCCGAACAACTAAAAGACCTAAAAATGAAAATGACTCAATTTTTGAAGTTTCTTGCAAGATCATGGCATTAAGTGCCCCCATCATGTACATCATACCTCATGCAATTCATAGCCTTTCATAAATCTTTTATCATTCATTTATAGCTTAAGTGTGGGTGTGGATCATAAGCTAGGACCAATTTTCCCTCTGTTTGACTAAACACATCCTCCATTTAGAATCAAAAGGGCTTTTGGGGTCACTCTTTGGCATATATTTTCTCACATAGCCTTTTCTCTCAACAAAGTTTTTAAATTTGGCACTTTGTGCTCTTTTTTGTTGACTTCATGAACCTTGCCCCTATGGGACATTTTTGGTATCTTTTTGCATAATGGTTATCAGATTAGAGCCTTGCTCTTTTGCGTTGATCTTTTCTTCTTTAAGGTGTAACCTTCCCACCCTCAAATTTAGAATTTACAATGCCCTCATTGTAAGATTTGAAGTGTATAGGTGTATAAGGGGTTACAATTGCTATTAAACTTGAAAATAAAGGCTAGATCATTCCCTAAATGTGTGTAGTCTGTGTGATTCAAGTTGTGTCCCAAGAAGACAATTGCTAGTTCTAACAAGAATACACAACTTAGGTAAATGGCATGATTCAAAAAAAATATTAGGGATATGAACAAAAAACAAAGTATGATTCTATGAAAAGTGTAATCTTGCAAAAGAAAAGAAACCTAAAAATTGTAAAACTATCCCAGACACAAAATGAAATAAAACATGGAGACTAAGGTAAGTGATTTGAACATTCCCTAATCCATAGGAGTAGGATGTGAATCCTTTGCTACTGATGTTGTTGTCAATGTTGCAGCAACTGTGGAATCTTTCTATAGTGTTGAAGCCAATGTTGCAGCATCAGACTGCTTCTTCTATTTTAGCAAGTTGTCCCTTTCCTTCTTCAGCTCCTCATTCTCCTTAACTAGCCTCCTGTAGAATGATGGAATTTGTTGGAGCACCTCAGTATGCTCCTCAACCGTAACTGTCCTCACCAACTTAGCTTGGTGTTTCTCTTTCCACTTATGCTTATATATGTTTCTTATCACTCGTTTTACTTGTTGATCACGACACAAGATTTTAATGGAACAAATGCGGGAACAATTCATCCTATAAAGAGTTTTCCACATCACCTCACCAAAAATAGAACTTGATTTTATGAAGTTTCCCGAATCTTTGTATTGATCATCACATCCCTTTTTAAAAACAACTTGAAGATTTTCTGCACAGCTTTGCTGCAGGAAAGCTGCAGCATCTGCAACAATATGTTCTTTCTGCACACATTCAAAGTAAGGGTTAATGACAATCTTGGCATTGTGTTGCACCTCTTCACTATTTTGAAGTGAAGAGGGATTCTTAAATGCTCAGGTTCTTCCTTATAACTCTCCATCTCTTGACTATTTTCCAAAGTATTTACCTCATCCTCATCCTTACCAACATGTTCAAATTTTTCAATCTCACTTGGTATAGGAATTTGGTTTTGTCTATTGATCTCTTCAACATCAGTTGTGATGTTGGCAACAGATGCATTTATCCTTTGTATATACTCATTCAGACTTTGTGTGGACTCCTTCAGACTTTGTGTGGACTCATTCAGACTTTGTGTGGACTCATTCACCATAGTTTCAAAAGATTTGAAGATTTTGATTAGTTCTAAAGAGGGTGCAGGGGGTAAAAATGAGTTGTTGTTAGGACTAAAAGTCCTATAAAATAGAAAGTAATATAAAGAAATAATTAGAGTTATTTATTTGTTTATAAAGCCTCTCAAGATAATGGGCTTTATGGTTAATGGGCTTGGGCCTGTCAAGCCCTTGGTATTTAATGTGTTGATTAGAGGTAATTAGGTTAGACTTTGAGAGAAGCTATTCATAGATTAGCAGTGCGCTTAACTGTGAGTCAGGGAGAGTTTGTTCATCAATCCTATATTGTAACTCTCCACAATCTATCAATAAACGATTATCATTCGATTACATTATTGTTACTTGTCAAAGTGGGATCCACAATTGGTATCAGAGCAGAGAGACAAAGCTATCGATTCAAAGGTATTTCTCTATTTCCTGATCATTCAACTGTGTGCGACTGTGTTCTTATTCAAAAAAAAAATTGTTTTGATTTTGGTGTTAAAACCCAAAATTGAAGCTTGATAAATTTTCCCCACATCGTATTTAAGATCATATTGTGTTTTTGAAAGTTTTGATTGAGTAAAAATCATCTATTTTGAAGATTTGGTTACTGGGTTTTTTTTTCAGTCTCTGTTCGTGAGAAAAACTCTATTTTTCTCTCAAAGTGCTTGATAAATCATTTAGCCTAAGTGTTATTGCATTCCATAGTGTCTTCTTTTTGGTACTAATCTGTTTGCAGATTGATTCCCGAGTAAATAGTGCTGAAATTTCTCATATCGGGTAAGTTTCCTTCGACTTCCTGTATTCTTTTCGACGTTCCGGTACAGATTACGGAACCCTCTTATACCGGATCTTAAGTTCCGGTATTGCTTGTCTTCCGGTATTCCACTTTTATCGGATCTCCAGTTCCGATACTGCTATCTCCCGGTATCTCATCTCCCGGTATTCAATTATTTTTCGGTACTTAACATTTGCGGGACTTTTTTCCAGTCCCGGAACCTGCCTTTTGCGGGACTTGTTTCTGCATTTGCGGGAATGTCAATTCCGGATCTTTATTCCGGAACCAGTTAAACACCTGAACAGTAAAACTTCATTTTTGCAACGAAATTTTACAACTTGGGTTTTGTGATTTTTGAACTTTCATAACTTCAAATCACCATAACTCGCTCAAAAATCAGAATTTTGCAACTATGAGTTCGATCACACCATAGTAAACTGAACAGGCTTTCAATTCCGAAACAGTCTTTGAATTCCGGATCTGAGTTTTTTAAATTCTGGATCGATATCTTGAATTGTCTCACGATCATTTCTTTCAAGTAACAATGTCTTATCCCACTTACTCTGAGCTCAAAGAGAAAGTTTCTCATTTAGAAGCGCAAATCTCTAAGTTAGAAGCCGATGCTAAAATAAAATATGATACCATAGGCAAACTAGCTATTGAAAAGGCTGGGGATAAATGTGTGATAGAAAATTATCAATCTGAATGCTCAGCCATTTCAAAAAGAGTCGAATCCCTAGAAACCCAATTATCTGATATCACTGAAAAGCTCAATAAGTCTCAGGAAGAGAATAATAAGATTGTCAATCTTCGCTTAACCGTTCAAAAAGAAAATGATAATCTGACTAACAAGCTTAAGGATCTTGAATCCAAACTTTACAAGCGAGGTCAATCAGACCAAACGATTCATTTGAACAAACCGAAGGAATTCAAGTATTATAACGCCCTTTGGGGACTCGGATATGATAATCCGTGTTACCTTAAGAAAATCTTATCTAAGGTTCCCACCCTTTATGAATTCAACTTTTTAGGCCTAGATAAGCATTATCCCGAGTATAAGATCAAGTGGACCAAACTGTCTCAGAAAGATGAGGAAGAGGAAGACCTTAAACGCAAAACAGGTATTCCACTACCAAAAGTAGGGGAAAAGCCTGCAAATGATAAACCTGATTCGGAAGATGAGCCACCTAAGAAAAACATTAATGTACAAGTTCCTTTCGTGTATGAAACTCTTAATGCTTCATATCTGAAAAACAAAACACCTCATTTCTCGAATGATTTATTTGACATCTGTTCCGTTGCCAAAACTGTGGAAACTCCGGTTCCGGTTCAAGCAACACCAGATGATGATTCTCATGCCAACTCAGAGTTCAAACGTTACGTTCCACCTCTGATTTTGGAAAACATAATTTTTAAACTTGAAGAATCAATTTTGAGAGATAAGGTTATTTTTTAAACCGAAAGAACTGTACTCTTATCTACCATCAATGAGCTCAAAAAGAATAAAACCGAGTCATTATCCGAATCTGAAAGGACGAGTTATAAGACCGAGATTGCCAAATTAAACTCCAAACTGTCAGCCCTGGCGACAGAACTTTTAACAACAAAGATGGCCAAGGGATGTCCTGAGGATACCCCGATGAAGCGTATCTCTCCGGACACCATCTCGGTTGACCCATTTCCTACTAATTCGGATAACTCCTCGTGTAAAGCTTTTCTAGGCGTGTCCCTTGACACAGATGACAAGCCTTTGTTTTCACCAAATAAAGGTAAAGCGGCTCAATCCGAATCAGTTCAAATGAATCTTTTCCCTAATTTCAACAATCCTTTTGCGGATGATTCCTTTAACTGTTCCTCATCTGACTCAGACTGTCCAAATCCGCTTGACTCTGCTCAACGATATTCTGAGTTCATGAATTCCTCAGCTTGTAAAGATGAGGATATTTCTAAGATCGACTTTGCTCCAAAGCTTGTGAGTCATGTTCAATTTCTCAACAAAATGCCCTCACCGGTTAATTTTCAAAGAGGGGAGTGTTCCACTTCTGCCCCCAAAAACGTTTCTCAAACAAAATCGTCAAAATCTAAGTCGAAAAGACGGTCAAAGAAACGCTCAAAAACCGGAAATTCTCACAAAAGACAATCTTATTACTCTAGTTCTTCTGAAAGTGAGCTTAATGATTCATCAGATAATCATGTTTTTAGAAAAGTAAAAATGGTTTGGAGAAAGAAATCAACTATAGAAGACAGTGTTGGAAACAAGTCTCATACCTCTCCTGTAGTTGATACAAAGTCAGGTGTGTCCAAGACTAGTTCACCTGCTCACGTTTACCCTATAGCTAAGTTGATCAGCTTAAACCAAGCAAAGATCTGTTGCACTTATTGTGAAATGAGTGACTTTGTGCATCCAAGGTATGTCAATAACTGGTATGGTACCTACAGCATCCCCAATCCCTGTTTTAAAGTTCAAACACCTAACCACCAAGGATCTATCAAGGCATGGATACCAAAATCATTTTGATCTGTTTTTGCAGGAATGTCATGTGGGATACAATCCAGAATAACCTTTTCACATGACTGCATTCGAAGGTTATGCCACATTTGAGGGGGGAGCATCAGGTATTTGACATATACATGATTTTTTTGTGAATTCAAAGAACCGTGGTAATTCATCCTGAAAAACTTACTTGAGTTTGTTTTTCTCCGATTTTAAATTCCAGAATTGCCACGTGTTATATTTTCTTGATTTAGTTATTTCCATGTCTCACATTTTTTGTTGATTTTTTGATGGAAATACACTCGCTTGAATTCCAATTTTGTTCTGATAGTACGTCCTTTCTTACAAAGGGTGAAAATAAGTAAATAAAAATGACTCAAATGTTGGGATGAATAAAATATTCTAACTAAAAAGATAAGAAAAAGACACTTTATGCATTGTGTTAGAATTGATGTAGGAATCAATCGATGAACAAACGAGAGAGAGATGTGGCTGAACTGTAGCAGCTTTTCATATATTGAGAGAGCGATTACAAAGACTGATTAACCTAATAATGTGAACTAAGCTACAAATATATACTAGCAAGTTACAGGTAATTACAAACTAGTCCTTGTACTTTACATATGAGTTCGGGACTGTTGCCTTTGGTTACCCGAGTTCCTTGGATGTTTTGGACAATCAGACCCATAGTGACGTGGCTGTGTGATCCCACACCAGCGACATTTTCGAACTGGGCAGTTGAGGAGAAGATGAGAAGTAGAGTGACAGAATGTGCATTCATTGTTGTTCTCCTTGCCCGCAGATTTAGACTGGTCATTGGTGCCCCATTTACCTTTTGACTTTCCTGAGCTGGAAGTGTAAAGCACAGTATCTGATGGCAGTGGAAAACGCTGTTGAAGACGAGTTTCTTCACTCAGCAGTTCAGTGATAGCTTCTTCAAGGGTAGGTAGTGGATGCCTATGTAGAAGCGAGGCTCGAACGTTCTCAAAGCGATCAGTGAGACCCATTAGAATAGTAACCAAATGCAATTGGCTAAAGTAAGCAGTAAACTTCTGAGCTGTTTCATCAAAGATTTGAGGTGCACCCAAGTTCAGATGATCTCTAAGAGCTTGCATCTCAGAGATGTAGGAGTTGATAGACTGATCAGGCAGTTGTCTTTTGTTCTGGAAAGTAGTCCACAACTGATATTGATGGGATAAGACTGTAGAAGTGTACCTGTTTGCAAGAAAATCCCACAGTCCTTTTGTTGTAGTATAGCCAAGGAATTGCTGATTGATCTCAGTAGTTGTAGAAGCATTTATGTATCCGAGGATGCGAGCATTCGCGATATCCCAATCATTCATGCGCTTTGCAAAGTCGACTGCACTTTCCTTTTCTTCTTGAACAGGGATTGTAGAAGTACCAGTGACATAGGTATATAGTCCATGAGACTTGAGAAGAATGGACATGTGATGATGCCACAGGATGTAGTTATTCCCATTGAGAACAACTGAGATAGGATTGGAGTGACTGGAATTGAGAGCCATATGACTGATTAGAGAACTGATCAGAGAACTGGAACAGAAGACCGAATGGGGGTTCCGGAATTTTGGTGTTCTGGAAGTGGGAGTTCTGGAATCAATAAAGACCCAGAATTGGAGAAAACGTGATGCGAGTTCCGGAATTAGGTGATCCGGAATTATATGATCCGGAATGGAGAAGCAAACCAGTTTCGGAATATTATCAGACAGCAGACAAGATCCGGAATTGGAGGTTCCGGTATTCGAGTGAAACGGTTCCGTAATTTTGAGAAAAAGAAACTTGTTCCGGTATTGAGAACTGTTCCGGAATTAGAAAATGTTCCGATATTAAGGAGCTGTTCCGGAATTAAGAAACTGAGCAGATCCGGAGTCAAAATAAAGGCAGTATCGGAGGGGCGGTTTAGGGTTTCGATAAAAAAACGAACAAAATAACAGGTAGAAATCGAAACAATGAAATTGAACGAGACGAGTAATCAGAAGGATTGGTGAGACATACCTAAAGCTATGATACCATGTTAGAATTGATGTAGGAATCAATCGATGAACAAACGAGAGAGAGATGTGGCTGAACTGCAGCAGCTTTTCATATATTGAGAGAGTGATTACAAAGACTGATTAACCTAATAATGTGAACTACGCTACAAATATATACTAGCAAGTTACAGGTAAGTACAAACTAGTACTTCTACTTTACATATGTGCTATATAACTCTAACACGTTGAATAAACAACGCATATCAGTGTTCCATCAAAATTCCCAAATATGTCAAAACCCTAATTTTGACCTAAAATGTTCAAACTCATAAATTTGAGAAAGTAAATTCTACAAGTAAACCAAGAATGATCACCATTTATTTTTATAGACATTACCATCCAAGTAAAACCCTAAAATCTCCAAAATAAAGTTTTGATGAAAACTCATCCAAATCAAGAAATATGTAGCAAGGAGATATTTAGAAAGTCAAAATACCCATTTTAACGTGTATAAAGTTTATAAAAGGAGAATGAACTCACCTCTAGGTTTTGATTGAAACCTAGAAATCCTAGAGGAGGAAGATGAGTAGGTGAGGCTTGAAATCCAAGATGAGATGCTCCCAAAACAAAGCTCAACCACCTAAGACAACCACCATAAATGCTATTTATGATGTTTACCAACAAGAGTAAATGAAGGAGGAAAAAGGAGAGAGAACTCACCCAAAAATGCAAACAAATCGGCCCCCAAATCAGTTCTAAAATGTCACTTACTGGATAAAATTGCGACTAAATGCTCCAGGTCGATCCCGCGGATTTTCCCATGCCTTCAAGTCGTGTGGGAAGTCACGCGCTTCAAAATGCTGAACTCTAGAGACTTACACGGCTTGGGTCGTGTTGGATATTTGTAAAGTTTACTAGAACCCTAGTCCCACATAGGAGCCAAGGCAATAATTAGAACACCTAATAAACTCCAACCTTAGAGCATTAAATGAATCATTTAATTGCTTGGGCTTGGAATGTGGTGTTCTTAGTGGGCTCTCCTTGACATAAACAAATATATATTAAATGTCAAAGATTGGGCCTTGGGCCTTGGGGCTCTTGGGGTCTCGATGGGGTCAAGATTCATCAACCGAGGCAAACAGAAGTCGGTGCGGGTCTCGGTGCGACTTCATCCACGCCACGACTGGCGCGAGACACTGGAAGGCTTGTGGAACAGAGGCTGGCGCGCGTCACGACGCGACTCCATCCGCGCCACGGCTGGCGCGAGAGTCTGTTTGATAAACGAACAGTGCTTGGCGCGGTTCGCCGCGCGGGTCAATCTGCGCCAGCATCCGCACGGAAGTCTGGGTGGTTTTTGGCAGTTTGTTTCGGTTGGAAATCCAAATCTATAAATACCCTTCATTCTCCAGATTTTGAAACAACGAAAAATTCATCACTTTCATCCCCTTTTCACTGGTTTTCTCTCTATACGATCCATGGACACATAAAGGAAACTCGGCAGATTCTCGTTCTCGTGCAAGAACGCGAATAGATAGTTGAATCCTCTAAACGGACGCTCGGACTACGCACGAGTAGGGGCGAAATTCTGTTTAAGGACACTGCTTCGCAGGCCTCTATCTGATTATCACGCAAACGTCGATTCCAAGTTAGTCGTTATTTACGTTTTGATAAGAATTCGATTTGTACATGTTACATGTATACATATACGGTGTATTTTGTAGATTCGTTGTAATAATTTGTACACAAACATATACATATATTTTGTGAATTTCTTCTCGGTTAATCTTTGGTTCTAACAATCTTAAACAGAATTTGTGATGGATCCTTCATCCATGATAAAGAACCATGTGGAAAAGCCGGAAAAATTCAAAGGGACGGATTTTAGACGATGGCAACAGAAGATGTTGTTTTATTTAACAACTCTTCATGTCTCCAACGTGTTAACGGATGACGAGCCCACAAATCCGCCCGTGAGTCTTGGACAAAACGTTCCGACCGCCGCTCAAACGAAACTATTTGAGAAGCAACGAGTATAATTGCAGAAATTACATACTCAACGCTCTCGATGATTCCCTTTATGATATATATTCGACCTTTAAAACCGCGAGGGAGATTTGGGAATCATTGGAGAGAAAATACAAAACCGAAGTTGCTTGCTCCAAACGATTTGTGGTAGGAAAATTCCTACACTATAAGATGACCGATTCTAAGTCAATCATCAAACAAGTCGAGGAACTCCAAGTCATCACTCACGAGTTGGAAGTGGAAGGTATGGGACTAAACTCTAACTTTCTGGTTGGGTCTATAATTGAGAAGTTGCCTCCTTCATGGAAGAACTTCAAATTATATCTTAAACACTTAACTGATGATATGAGCTTTGAACAACTTGTCCTTAAACTCCGAGTTGAGGAGGATAATAGGATTAGCGACAAGGCCGATGCAAGTTCCCTTGAGCCCAATGCAAACATAGTGGCTGCAAGCACATCAAAGGGAAAGTTTCAGAAATTTAAGGGCAAAGGTGTTGCCCCGAAGCCATCTTTCAAGAACTCTCTTGCCCCACAAAGGAAGAACTTCAAGAAACCACATATCCTAAGCTGTTGGGTGTGTGGAAAGCCCGGCCATAGGGCTAAAGATTGTAGACACAAGAGAGATCATGGTGGTGGAAACGGTGGTGGAGGTGCTGGTCCTTCCCACCAAGCAAATATGGCTGATTCTGAAACACAATTTGTTGGAGTAATAGAAGCAAATTTGGTGACCAACCCGGTGGATTGGTGGCTTGACACCGGAGCCACTAGACATATTTGCAACTCCAAAAGCTCCTTTGCAACCTATCAGAAAGTTAGTGATGAAGAACCGATGTCTATGGGGAATGCTTCAACAGCGAAGGTGGAAGGAAAAGGGAAAGTGATACTAAAGCTCACTTCCGGGAAGGACCTTGTTCTTACAAACGTACTTCATGTGCCTGACATTAGGAAGAACTTAATTTCTGGTCCTATGTTAAGCAATAAGGGATTCAAGGTTGTGTTTGAATCCGACAAGTTTGTAATTACTAAAGGTGGATTGTATGTTGGGAAGGGTTACCTTAGTGAGGGACTCTTCAAGATAAGCTCTGTACATAACAATGTAAATATTGATAATAAAACAACGGGCTCTAGCTCGACTTCCATGTACATGATTGAGTCCTCTACCTTATGGCATTCTCGACTTGGACATGTCAATTTCCGTTGTTTGCAAAGAATGACGAAACTTGGCATGTTACCATCTTGTTCAATGAACAAGAAAACAAAGTGTGAAATCTGCATAGAATCTAAATTCTCTAGTCATCCACATAAATCCGTTGAGAAAAATAATCAAGTACTTGGTCTAATTCATAGTGACTTGTGTGACTATAAAGCAACTCCAACACGTGGAGGGAAGAACTATTACATATCATTCATTGATGATTGCAGCAAATTTTGCTATGTGTATCTTATCAATACTAAAGACGAGGCTTTAAACATGTTTAAGACATACAAAGCCGAAGTTGAGAACCAACTTGATAAACGGATCAAAATCCTAAGATCCGATAGAGGAGGAGAATATGAGTCAAATGACTTTGCTGAATTTTGCTCCTCTCATGATATTGTACATCAAATAACGGCTCCCTCTACTCCTCAACAGAATGGAGTAGCCGAACGGAAAAACCGGACATTGAAAAATATGATCAACTCAATGTTGATAACATCGGGAGCGCCACATAGCTTATGGGGTGAGGCTTGCCTCACGGCTAATATGATATTGAATAGGATCCCTCACAAAAAGAGTAATAAATCTCCATACGAAAATTGGAAAGGAAGGTTACCAACCTTCAAAAGAATGAAAGTGTGGGGGTCTAGCAAAAGTTCAAGTTCCTTTGCTGAAAAGGACAAAACTTGGACCCAAAACCATAGATTGCATTTATCTTGGTCCTGCCAAGAAAAGTGCGGCCTATAGGTTTCTAGTTCACAAGTCTAACGTAGATGACATAAGTGTCAATACAATATTAGAATCTGCTGAAGCAGAATTCTTTGAAGACATTTTTCCTTATAAGGATAGAGAAGGTCAAACCTCTAATCCAAGGAAAAGGACTTATGAGGAAACAAGTCATGAAGAATTAGATCAACGTAAGAAAGACATTCAAGATAGAGCTTCCAAGGTTCAACAAGAAATTGAACCTATAAGAAGCAAACGAGGAAGAATAGCCAAAGACCTTGGACCCGACTATATGACCTTCAATGTAGAAGGCGAACCTTTATCCTATAAGGCAGCCATGGATTCTTCGGAAGCACCTTATTGGGAAGAGGCTATCAATAGTGAGATAGACTCAATCATTCAAAATAATACTTGGAAATTGGTTGATCTACCTCCGGGACACAAACCCATTGGTCATAAATGGATCTTTAAAAAGAAACTTAGACCTGATGGTACCATAGAAAAATACAAGGCTAGACTAGTAGCCAAAGGGTATCGTCAAAAGGAAGGTCAAGATTTCTTTGATACTTATTCGCCGGTTACTAGAATAACGTCTATTAGGACTTTGGTAGCAATAGCAGCGATTCACAATTTGGAGATTCACCAAATGGATGTGAAAACTGCATTTTTAAATGGCGAATTAGATGAAGAGATCTATATGCAACAACCAGAAGGTTTTGTTGTCAAGGGTCAAGAAAACAAGGTTTGCAAATTGGTGAAGTCCCTCTATGGACTTAAACAAGCACCAAAACAATGGCATGAAAAGTTTGATAACACCTTGTTGTCAAACGGATTCCAAATCAATGAATGTGACAAATGTGTATATGTTAAACAATGCAAAAATGTGTATGTTATTATATGCTTGTATGTTGACGATATGCTTATCATGGGAACCAACTTGGATGTTATTAATCAAACCAAGAAGATGCTACATTCCTCCTTCGATATGAAAGATTTGGGAATAGCCGACGTTATCCTTGGTATTAGAATTCAAAGAAGTTCTAATGGATACATCCTATCTCAATCACACTATATTGAGAAAGTTCTCCGAAAATTTGGACACTATGATGACAGACCAGTGGTCACTCCGTTTGATCCATCTAGTCAATTGAAGAAAAATCAAGGAGAAAGTGTCTCTCAATTAGAATATACTCAAGTACTCGGAAGCTTGATGTATATTATGAATTGTACTAGACCTGATATAGCATATTCGGTTAGTAGACTAAGTCGCTATTCACACAATCCTGGAAGAGATCATTGGTTTGCACTAGTAAGAGTGCTTTGATATCTCAAACATTCATTGAACTATGGATTGAATTACACAAAATATCCTCCTGTTTTGGAAGGATATTGTGATGCCAATTGGATTTCCAACAATTCTGAAAGTAAGTCCATAAGTGGGTATGTCTTTACACTTGGTGGAGCATCCGTGTCTTGGAAATCATCCAAACAAACGGTGAATACACGATCAACTATGGAAGCTGAATTTGTGGCTTTGGACAAAGCGGCTGAAGAAGCAAAATGGCTTAAAAGCTTCCTAGAAGGTATTCCCTTGTGGCCAAAACCAGTACCAGCCATTTGTATACATTGTGATAGTATGGCAGCTCTCACAAGAGCAAAGAATCAGATATACAATGGTAAATCAAGGCACATAAGGCGTCGTCATAACACTATACGTGACTTGCTAAAGAATGGTATGATATCAATAGATTATGTGAAGTCAAAGGAAAACATAGCCGATCCTTTGACAAAAGGGCTAAATAGAGAGCAAGTCATATTCACATCGAGGGGGATGGGCTTAAAGCCAACTCAATGAGTTACTACTCGACGGAAACCTAACCTAGCAACATTGGAGATCCCATGGTCTAGGTTCAATAGGCAAACTAGTTGGGGAAAACTCAAGAAGCAAGAACAACACACATGTACGCTCATTCCTATGATAATTTTGTGTGTTTTCCGTTGATGGTTAAGGGATGAATATTAATTCTTAATAATGCTAATAGCTTTGATAGTGGAACAAGACGGAATGTTCTTGATTAGCATTACCTATGTGAGATTGATGTGTGGTTGCATCTATGAGGACCGAGATGGCTACGTTCTCTAAGAATCTCATGAAGAAAGGATACGTTCAAGACCGAAATGAACACAACCGTAAGAGTTACACTATGTGCTAGATATGATGTATGTGATACTTATTGTCTCGATTTACTACACAACGTGGTTAGTTCAAGACCTTGTTCACTACCCACAAAGTAGATTCGATTTGTACTCACTATGAAAGGTTCAAGTCCAAAAGACACCTTTTCAAATGTATGTCATATCTTATTTCATGGAATAGAAAACTTCTTTATTATATTACTTATTTTCTATTCAAATGTGGGGTATTGTTGGTGTTTGAATAGAAAATGTGGGGTATTGTTGGATATTTGTAAAGTTTACTAGAACCCTAGTCCCACATAGGAGCCAAGGCAATAATTAGAACACCTAATAAACTCCAACCTTAGAGCATTAAATGAATCATTTAATTGCTTGGGCTTGGAATGTGGTGTTCTTGGTAGGCTCTCCTTGACATAAACAAATATATATTAAATGTCAAAGATTGGGCCTTGGGCCTTGGGGCTCTTGGGGTCTCGATGGGGTCAAGATTCATCAACCGAGGCAAACAGAAGTCGGTGCGGGTCTCGGCGCGACTCCATCCGCGCCACGGCTGGCGCGAGAGTCTGTTTGATAAACGAACAGTGCTTGGCGCGGTTCGCCGCGCGGGTCAATCCGCGCCAGCATCCGCGCGGAAGTCTGGGTGGTTTTTGGCAGTTTGTTTCGGTTGGAAATCCAAATCTATAAATACCCTTCATTCTCCAGATTTTGAAACAACGAAAAATTCATCACTTTCATCCCCTTTTCACTGGTTTTCTCTCTATACGATCCATGGACACGTAAAGGAAACTCGACAGATTCTCGTTCTCGTGCAAGAACGCGAATAGATAGTTGAATCCTCTAAACGGACGCTCGGACTACGCACGAGTAGGGGCGAAATTCTGTTTAAGGACACTGCTTCGCAGGCCTCTATCTGATTATCACGCAAACGTTGATTCCAAGTTAGTCGTTATTTACGTATATACATATACGGTGTATTTTGTGGATTCGTTGTAATAATTTGTACACAAACATATACATATATTTTGTGAATTTCTTCTCGGTTAATCTTTGGTTCTGGGTTTGGCTCCGTTTTTCACTTAGATACTGATCTTAACAAAACTTCTTCGTTTTAGCTCCGTTTTTGCTCCGGAAAGAACCATTGGATTCGCATCTGAATTCCCCATCCAACAAGACTATAAAATCTAGGATTAAATCCAAAAATCATATTTCTTCCATTTCTCTAGAAAGATCGATTTCTACACTAATTTGAAATTATACTTACCCGAAAATTACAGGTGCTACAGACGGGGCGGGTTTAGGAATGCATTACCCGACCCCGGTTTATAAATAGTCGGGAATACCCGGCCTCGACCGGGGCAGGTGAACCGGGTTCCCAAACGAGGTGGGTAGAATAGTCATGCCTACGGCCTCGTACTAGTGTTTGTGTAAACTGTGGGAAATCGACAGCTAAGATTAGTGTCAACCAAGTCAAGTTCTTCCTAATACGAAAGATTGAAGATGTTATCAGGTATTTCCCCAGCAAACCGGTGTGACTAAGATGGAATGATTTCATAGAAGAAGAGATATTAAGATAAATGGGTAAGAATAGATATTAACATAAGTAAGGGGTTGTTTACCAAAATTTTCCATTAAGATCTGTATGGATAATTTGTCTGTCTAGATAAATTTGACTGTCTGGATAAAAACATGGTGTTGTTTACTTTTTTACCTAAATCAACAGTCTTAATGATAGAAATGACTGATTTACCCCTAAACAAAAATATGTTGTTTACTAATGTTTAACTTTTTTTAAGCATTTTTGAAGCATTTTTTGTTTACATCATTCCAATCAAAATCAAACAAAAAAAAAACTACCATTCATCAAACCAAATAACTATCATTCATCTTGAAGATCCAAACCTAGAAGCAAAATTCGATATATAAACACAAATCTATATCCAACATAAGAGATTGTTATCAAAAACATATGAAATCGATAGAACAAGTCCCTAAACAAAATCTATAGAACAAGTCCCTACCAGAAATCAATATCCAACACACTAGGTCGCCGGAGATGGAACCAAAGGAAAGAAGGTTGATCTGGGTATCGCCTTTGATGTAGAAAAAAGAAAGAAAAGGAGAAGGAAGGAAGCGGGAGATGTAACCAATAGAATAAATCGACGTAGGTCGTCGGAGAAGAAACAAACAGTAGAAAACGATCTGGGTCGCCGGAGACGAAACCAACAGTTGAAACCAATTTGGGTCGTCGGAGACGAAACCGGCAGGAGAAACCGATCTGGGTCGCCGGAGACGAAACGAGCAGGAGAAATCGATCTGGGTCGCCGGAGACGAAATCAACAGAAGAAATCGATCGTATGGTCGGAGATGAAACTAACTAGAGGAATCGTTGTTTTGAATCTGGAAGGAAAGAAGGAAAGAGGTGTCTATGTGTAGAAGGTGGGTTTTGAATATGGAAGGAAAGGAGGCATCTATGGAAAGAAGGGTAGTCATGTCTTTTTTTAACTTAATGGGGACAACAATACAAAACCATATGTGCGATTAAGTCACCTATTGTATGAATAAGTCGTAAGTAAACAGCCTAAAAGAGTTGTGCGAATAAGCCAGTTAAACCATTAAGCCCATTAAGCCACAAGTAAACATCCTCTAATTGAAAGATCTATTAAATTAGTAGAATTATGGAGGAGATTGTAGAAAACATGAGGCAAATCATTCCAAGAGAGATCAAGAGACGCCAATTTACAAAGAATTGTGATATTCGTTGGAACTTGGCCTATAAACCCACAATCAGAGATGTTGAGATGTGTGAGACTATTAGAAAACCTTCCAATCTTATTTGGAAGTTAGGAATTGGTAAGATTATTGAAACTATGATATTTTTTAAGATGGTGAATTTTTCATAGGATGATTACATAAAATTGCATTATAATGGAACAAACTTTTAAAAGTATCATCTTGGACCTTAAGGCAAACTTTTCATCTATTATAACTTGCTAATCATGATATGGCAAATATAATGCAAATTAAATTTCCATGTCATATTCAAAAATAAAAAAAATTATGACATACAACTAAAGTTGTCATTTCCTTCTCGTTATACAACATTTTTTTTTTCCTTTTAATCTTTGAACCTTAATCTTTCTTATCAAGAACATTCCTTAAAATCAGTCCAAAATCTAAACAAAATTAATATCTATATCAAATCTTTTGAATCAAAAACCAAAATCAAACCTTAAATTAGAAACTGTATATCAAAAAAATTAATAAAAAAACTTTTGGTTTAGGTGCCTAAATAATCCAAAGGCACGTAACCATCATCAACAAATTTCATCATATTTTCAAATAATTTTTACAACTTTAATAGATTTACAAATATTTAATTGAGTTGTCAATTATAATTCTAAAAACACTACAACTAATTGTAGCTTCTAAGAAAATAATAGAGGTTGTCAAAAGTCCTGAATTTGATGGGTGGACCTTTACATTTGTCGGGTTTTGTTTTCTTGTGAAAATTTTATGAACCACAAATTAAAAAAAAATGAAAAATTAAAAGAACTTCCATCAATGAACCTTCTTGAAATGAAGTATTTGGTTGGGATTCAAGTCTTTATGTTGGTTGAAATGAAGTCTTTATGCCTTTGGAAAATTTTGGTTTTTCTAATACATTGGATTGGAATTTGGATCACACGAGTCATATGTGGTTGTTCGAAATCTTTGAATTGGAATTTGGATATAGGTTATTGAGTATTATTGTTGTTGTCTATTTGTGTAGATTTTACAAAAAAATCAATTAAGTAAAATTATTACTCTAATACTTCAAATTATTTTGCGTATGTTAAGTAAAGTAGTTTTTTAGGACAACTTTATGAATGAGAGCATGTAGAAGGGAATGTATTAAAAGATTGTATGCTTTTGGAATACTTTTGATTAATAACAAGGATTGCTTTGAATTTCATGTGCAATCTACTTAAGTCTTGCAATTGGAGGGTTGGACTTGCCCTTAATTTTTTTGGTGCAAGTTTTCCAGCTACACATTGATTGATGTAAAAAGACACTACTTTATTGAAGAAACTTGTTCCAGTTATTTGCATTAGAATTGAGGCGGGTGAACCTGGTTCCCAACGAGGCGGATACAATTGCCATGCCTATGGCCTCGTGCTAGTGTTTGTGTAACCTTTGGGAAATCGACCGCTAAGATTAGTGCCCGCCAAGTCAAGTTCTTCCAAATACGAAAGACCAACAAACTAAACTGGTGTGACTAAGATGAAATAATTTCATAGAAGAAAAGATATTAAGATAAATAGGTAAGAATAGATATTAACATAAGTAAGTGAAAGCTAGTAGAATTAATGAGGTTCAAGCTTCAAATCATTCCAAGAGAATAGAGTATGTAGAAGCGAATATATCGGAAGCTTGTTTGCTTTTGGAATAGCTGTCAACTTCAAGGCCCAACGGGATTAGTCTAGGTGAACGCAACCGGTTTAAGCAACGTTGTATAGAGTAACTAGGCTTATAGTCATAAATTACGACCGACAACAGCGGCACAATCGATTACGGTGAATTCCTTGCAGCAACCTTGCACTTGAACAAGATGGAGAGGGAAGAGAACCTACTTGCAGCTTTCTCCTTCTTCGACAAAGATAACAGTGGCTACATAACATACGACGAGCTACAACAAGCTTGCAAAGATTTTGGTCTACATGATGATGTTCAGTTAGAAGAAATGATCAAAGAAATCGATCAAGATGATGTAAGCATAACTTTCATTACCTTTCTATGAAGAACCATAAATTTAACCACAAGGATTGCGTCGCAGTGGTTAAGGCCCTAGGGGATGTGGTGGGATATCCCATCTACCTAGGGTTCGAATCCAAGCGAACACAACAGTTGTGGCCACTGAGTTTATCAGGGCTGATTTCTTATAGTTATAATTTGTCGGGATTAGTCTAGCCATAGCCTAGGACACCCTTTCAAAAAGAGAATCATAAGTTTCATTACCTTCCTTTTGCTTGTAAATTTACAGGATGGGCGCATAGATTATGGAGAATTTGCTGCGATGATGAGAAAGGCTGATGGAGAGCAGGAAAGCAGAACGACACGAGGAGCTCTAAAGTTTGATGTGGCAAGTGCATTTGGAGTCGATAATGAAACACAAAACTAACTTAAAGACCTTGTTGTATATACCACCATTTTTTCTCCACGTTGGTGTAAATAGATGATACCTTGTCGATAAATTTAACATATATGTTCTATCTTTTATGCAAGGGATGATGTCGAAAGGATACCTGATGCAGAATATTCTAGGATTTGAGATACCTATCTCAAATCCGTTGGAATTTCCAAACGTGTCGGGTTCGTGTCGGGATCACAATATATGCATGAGGTACAATATTAGATGCATGAAGTACTACAAAGTCAGCAGTATAGCATGGCATTTAGAAATTGTCGCTAAATTCGCAAATCAAAATAAACTAACCACATTATGTGTATGTTGGAAGAGTGTTCGAGTAAAACGATATACCCTGAAACTTTGTCATAATTGTACTGAAAAACTGGCTTAGTTTACGAAACCCACAACCTGTGGATGGCATGCAACTGACTGAAGTCTGTCTCCTTCAAAGATAACCTGTAAAGGTCCTTAAGTTTCTTGACATCTCCAGTCTGTTGGGAAGTAGCAACAGATTTCTTTGTGGTTGCAGGAAGAGCCACAGCTAGCATCCTCTTTAATACCATTTGCAGCTGACTCCAAAATCTCTCGTACACCCAACAATCGTCAGTTTGCAATGTTATTCTATCCACTGGTACGTGGCGTCCTTCTAGAAGACTATTCAGAGCCAATTCCAGCATCTGCACAGAAAATTAAATCAGTTAAGAACTGCCAGCTATACGAGAGTAAATACTACACTATGAAACGACCACATTGTTCTTATAAACCATTTTATCATATAGAATACTAACGATTGACAATATATAGCTATATAAAACACGATTAGAATATTACTGATTTACGTGTACCCTTCATAACAAATTGCATAGACTACTCTCGATTGGATTACATTTAAAGACATTAACGTGGCGTTTGTTTTTTAAGAGGTGCTTAACTCTGAATTCTTATTTCACTTCTGATTGATAAGAGGTGGTATTGAAGTCTGAAATCTGAATCAATAAGACTGTTTGTTTTTGTAAATTGATAAATGTCTGAATTTGTTTAAATTTACGTATTTGACCCATCAGAATATTAGTGTTAAATTTATATATATAAATTGATACAATTTCACATGAATACGTTTAATCGTAATAATATATTTAAATTATATAAATTTAAATTTGAAAGTCACCTAATTATATTTATAGTAAATTGAGTTTTATTACAATCCAAGTGAATCGATTGAGAGAAAGGATCCATTAAGGTATTCATTGAACAATAAGAGGCAAATAAGAGGTTGGTTTACCTCTTACCAGATAAGAGGACAATAAGACATAAGTGACTAAAAATTTGGAAAAAAACAAACAGTCTGAATGGCCCTACCTCTTAACGATTCAGACATTAGAGGCTAATAAGACTTTTTTCTAAAAGAAAAACAAGGCCTAAGGCTCCGAGTTCTGATTAGGGTAACTCATTTCTGTCCAAATATTTGTACTACTCGAGACTACCATCTAGAAATCACTTAACAATGTACAACTATAATAAATTTATGATGTGTTCCTCTTTAGTTATAAATCAGTCAGCTAACCACAGACTTCAGTGAATTTTTCGTATGCAATATGTGCAATAACCCTACAAGTTTTTTTTTTTACCAGAACAAAAAAATATTCTCCAAGTTTCAAGCCAGATAAGCATAAAAAAGAACAATGAAACTGAAAGCAGCAACAGGGGTGTCTACATACCATATATGCTTGAGATGACTTTGACAGGCTACATGACAAAGCTGATCTCTCTATCAAAATGGTCAGATACATTGTAGAATGTGTTTTCGGCCCATAAAACTCGATAGACTTCTGCCAGTTCCTCTCAGCCATGGACGAATACTGTTTAACTCTTTGAAGTATACCATTTTCACCTTTTGAAGAATTACTTTTTTTCAAATCCATCTCTAATAATCTCAAACAACAATCCCTCCGGTGGCAAGCAAGTTGAAAATACGCAAATGCAGCCTCTTGTTTACGCAAATCCCCCAATGACTCATAAATTGACAAAGCCTCACTAATTGCATCATTTGCAGAAATCTCATGCTTTCCAAATTCCATTTTAGATTTATAAACTTTAGCTGTTGCATTTTCTCTTGCTAGAAGCATTCCAAGCCTTAGATATGTATGAGCAAACTGTGTATATACTTCGTTGCTAAGATTACTTGGAAGGGCAACGGCTTCATCACCAACAGCATCAACTTCTTTCTTTGCTGCTTTATAGTATCTGAGTGATTCACAATACTGTGATTTTGCTGATTCCAGCTTTTGGTTGTACGCATTATTGAACATCGGATGATTTCTGAGATGCTCCATTTGTGATACTATCTCCTCAGCTGCTGCTCGTCTTCCATGGCCCAAATTACAGTTGATTAAGATAATATTGTTGTGATCAGAAACCTTTCTAAATGAACTTATAGCTTCAGAAAAAGCTGATTCAGCTTTGCCGATTTCTTTTCGCTCAAGTCTCCTTCGGCCTAATTCATTGCAGACCCATCCTTTCTTCTTAAGAAGAGATTGTAACTCCGCAGAACTAGTGGGATGACAATCCAAACATTTTCTACCTTCTTCGTAACAATTAAGAGCAGAAGTTAGATTATGGTCTGCATCTTCATGGTCATGACGATGAAGGTATCTGAAAATGCCACCGTTATTTGCTTTTGGCTCTGCGGAATCAGATTCAGTCTCGTTAGAAGACTTTGCCACTTCATTATCTGTTATCACATTACTAAAATCTCCAGGCATTCCAGATGGATCTGAGTAGGATAAGCTCTTAGAAATAGGTTTCTCAACCTGCTTTCTTCCGTAATTAAATGAACGAGTATTTCCGCTACTACTACTTGCACTACTACCGCTACTAGCCCTATCACTCTGGCAACTACAGTTCACTAACGAGCAAGAAGAGCAGCTCTGCTTAAACTTTCCTAGTTTTTTCTTCAGCCTCTCGAGCTCTTTCTGAACTTCCGGCGACATTTTTAACTCTCTAGCAGGCGGTGTGTCAGTTTTCACGGAGATCTCCTTTTCGTTTTTCGAATGAAATTCAACATACACATCTCCAACAAGTGTCCACGCTTTGGCCCAGAAAAGATAATGAGCTCTTAGCGATTCAGTTTTGTCTTTTCTGTCGTGGATATCTATCTCGAATGACGAACTCATTGACGAGATAAATCTTGTGTCTTCAAGATGCTGTGGCATGGAGCCGTATACTAAACATGCTAAACGAACAACCTTGAAGACTTGATGCAATTGACCATCATCCATGTAGGCTTCTCCAAGCGCCAGATAAGATTCTCCAAGTAAAAGAACAAGTTTCCACAACTTGTCATCCAGTTTTGACGTTGGAAGCCACTTGCGAATGTCGCAAACCTCAATGCAATCAGCATCGCCACAAGCACAAACAGAGAAATCGATTGGTAAAGCTGAACCATTATCGGGTCTGCCATGAGTTTCAGAGCCTTGTAGCTGTCGTTTCCACCTTAGAGACTTGATAGCTTGAGAAACATGATGTATTGCCGCCAACTTAGAAGATATCAGATTAACGTTAGTTTGAACCACAGGAGTAGATGTAGCAGACAACTCAACTGTGTCATAGTTATAAGTTGGTTGCATCACAGTATCTCCTGATTCAGCCTCATTTGACACCAAAAGTTTTCTGGATCCATCATAATTTGCAGAAGTAGTATCGATACCACATCCATCTTCCTTATTATCGTTGAAATTTTCATGGATTATTAACTCAGAGATCCCACTGAAGCATTCATACGACTCTTCTTCACCATCAACTACAATATCTTCAGAATCCAGAGGCAGCCCTTCTGATGTCAAATCTAAATCTTCATCATAATCTAGAAGTAGCCTTGCAAATTGTTCATGAGCAAATGCGCGTACAACCTATTAATCACAATACAATAATAATTAGTTTGATTGATACTTCTTCATCTGAAGATTAATAATTACAAATATTTAAGGTGCCACATCTTCAAACAAAGAGTTGCCACAGGCTGGATACCAATTGATCTGGCTGATCGAGGAAATCAAGACATTTCTTCAGGAACCTTGCACACCTTGCCCTGTTATGAGGAGACTGTAGCAGAAAACAAGTATTAGAATTATGTAATTGTCTATTAACTATTTTTCCAAACAAGATAGAGAGGGAAAGATATATATATATAGGGTCAGGTTCAAGGGAAAACCTCAAAAAAATGGAGAACTGAGGATGTAGGCATGTAGCCCTTCATCTAGACGATATGCACTTGTGCATACATGAAATTTGTAACATACACATGTGCATAATGCATTCGTGCATAAAATCCAAATAGAACTTAATTTACTTGTATGCACAAGTGCATACCGTCCAAATGAAGGGCTACCAGGGTGTTCCTCAGTTTTCCATTTTTTGAGGTTTTCCCATGAACCTCCCTCTATATATATATAATAGAGAGAGAGAGAGAGAGATCAAAGCAATATAAACCCCACCACTGAAAGTGAAAGCCTGTGAGCAACACGGTAGAGTAGGGTTCCTAGCGAGAGTAAAGAATCACTTCTCCCTCTATTAATAAGAGAAGGTATGAAGGTAGAGTCATCATCGCAATTATTGGTAGCATGGCTCTTGGGAATAACAGAAAGATCAAAAAGTTGAATGTTATCCTCCCCAGCATTTTTATAGAGCTGTACACAGCCAGAAAACAATCAAAATATTAGCATACTAGCATAATATAAAGCTAGAAAATGACTAGATCAACACATAATAAAGTTACCCAATAAGCTCCAGGGTCTTGCTTGCAGTTTTCCTGAAGGAATCGCAAAACAGAATGGCCATTTTGTCGAACGATATGAGGATGAAAAGCAGGAGTGCCATCTTCAGATACTCCTTTGGACAGGAAAATATCATCCGTTTTCAGCAGCTCGTATCCCTGAACAACCCCATTTTGATGATAACAGATGGCTAATTCAGGTACACTTGCCATCACATTATCGAGCCAAGCTTCAAGCCAAGTCAATGGAGTAACCTGCCAAATATTTTTTTAAAGAAAAAAGTAAGCAGGTAGACTAAAAAACAGAATAAGCACCAAAAGATGTCAAATCATACAATCTAACCTGTCTAGAAACATCCCACAAGTGCAAACTCACTGCAACATATTTCTCGTTACTAAATATAAGCAAGTCACTCCCCAGAAACATGCGTAGATTATTAAATTTCCAAAACAAAACCCTTAAAAATCCATCACGATTCATTCTCCTATACATATCCGACTCTTGCATTGAGGATCTAGGCTTCTCTTTGACTTGTGAAACCTTTTTAACAGCATCACGCCCTTTGTTTCGGTTCTTTTTCCCTCCCCAAAAGAAACTATTGTGTTTAGCTTGCGGGTATTCAGCACATTTAAATTCTTCCCCTTGACCAATGTCATTGTCCTCTCCAAAATACGGGGAAGGGTATCCTTCAGCTGTATCAGAATCCCTATTGCCAGGGAGAAAAGATGAGTTCAGCTGCTCCTCTGACTGAGAACTTTGAGCCGATGGACAATCACATGCTTCCATCCTCACAGAATGCATAGCGAAATTCCAAAATAAAGATTTTTCTGAACATTGCGACTGCTTATGTCTTCTAACCAATTTTTCTCCCTCTTCAACATCAGGTCTGCAGTAAGCAAATTATTTAGAAGTGCCAAGAAATTTAAGGGTTGGGTTCTGGTGATGTAAACAGTGATACTATTGTATTGCTTTAACTTGATGATTTACAATGAAAGAATACAAGGGATTTATAAACAGAAACTATACAGAATACGTAAAGCCTAGGTAAGAAAACCCTAAGGGCCCATGGGCTAAGTTGGGCCACTTAACCTAATTTACATTCTAACACTCCCCCTCAAGCTGGAGCATATAGATGTTAATCATGCCCAGCTTGTTACAAATAGAAGAGACTCGCGAACCAGGTAAGGCTTTGGTAAATACATTAGCAAGTTGATTTCCTGTTCGAACAAAGGGAGTAGAGATGGTTCCTTCTTCTTGCTTTTCACGAGTGAAATGACAGTCCACTTCGATATGCTTCGTTCTCTCATGAAACACGGGATTGTTTGCAATGTGGATAGCCGCCTGATTGTCACAATACAGTTTCATGGGTTTAGATTGAGTAAACCCAAGTTGACCTAGCAGGTTACGCAACCAAATCAGCTCACATGTGGTTTGGGCCATAGCCCTGTATTCAGATTCCGCGCTAGACCGAGAAACGACATGTTGTTTCTTGCTTCTCCATGAGACTAGGTTCCCTCCTACTAACACACAATAGCCTGTCGTAGATCGCCTGGTCGTGGGATCTCCATTATAGTCGGCATCTGTAAACCCTTCTATGACATGATGACCGTGATTTTGATAAAGAATGCCAAGGCCAGGAGCACCTTTTAGGTACTTCAATATATGCCTAACAGCCTCCCAATGTGGAGTTCTTGGAGATGACATAAACTGACTTGCGACGCTTACCGGAAAAGCAATGTCAGGACGAGTAATTGTCAGATAGTTCAGCTTTCCCACAATCCTTCTGTACTTTTCTGGATCCTTAAGTAGATCTCCCTCGTTTGCTTTCAATTTCATGTTTGGAATCATTGGAGCCTCACACGGTTTTGCTTCAATCATCCCAGAGTCATTTAGTACATCCAAACAATATTTTCGTTGAGACAAACAGATCCCTTTCCGAGTACGAGATACTTCAATTCCCAAGAAGTATTTTAAAGGACCTAGGTCCTTTGTTTGAAACCGAGACGCAAGGAAATCTTTCAGCTTCTTGATCCCTGCCTTATTACTGCCTGTAATCACAATGTCATCAACGTATACCACTAGTAGAATACATCCAGAAGAGGACGAATGAAAGAACACTAAGTGATCATGAGAGCTTCTCCGTAAGCCAAACACAGTTACCACAGCATTAAATCGTCCAAACCAAGCACGGGGCGATTGCTTTAAACCATAAAGTGATTTACGTAGTCTACAGACTTTGCCAGACTCCCCCTGAGCAACAAACCCAGGTGGTTGCTCCATATAAACTTCCTCATGTAAATCACCATGCAAGAAGGCATTTTTCACATCCAGTTGGTGTAATGCCCAGTCGTAAGTAGCAGCTAAAGAAATAAACAAGCGGATGGAGGTAACCTTAGCCACAGGAGAGAATGTTTCATAGTAGTCAACCCCATAAGTCTGAGCATATCCTTTGGCGACCAACCGGGCTTTCAGACGAGCCACAGATCCATCTGGATTGACTTTCACAGTGAATACCCATTTGCAGCCGATTGCCTTTTTACCTGCAGGTAACCCTACCAAATCCCATGTACCATTATGCTCAAGAGCATTAATCTCATCTATCATAGCATCCCGCCATCCAGAATGGGCCAAAGCTTCACCAACCGTTTTAGGAACGAAAACCGAATCAAGTGTAGAAACCAAAGAACGAGAATGTGAAGAGAGTCTATCATAGGAAACAACAGAAGCAATCGGGTAAGTACATGAGCGCTTACCTTTCCGAAGGGCAATGGGAACATCGAGATCAGGATCCTGTGTAGCGGAAGGTGGTGGATCACTTGAAGCAAGAGGATCATCAGTAGATGGATCTGCAGACGATGACGAAGATGGTATAGGGTCGGGATCTGACGTCGGGCGTTGGCGCCTACTATACACATGAACAATCGGTAGTTTAGCAGGCTCCTGAGGCAGTGTTGGTTCGGATAGGATAGGAGACTCTGGAACATGTATGGTATATACCAACAAGTCATCACTCTCTAGAATTGCAAGGTGTAGACATAGGAAAGAAGGGTGTATTCTCATGGAATGTAACGTCTCGAGAGACAATGTATCGATTAAGCATGGGAGAAAAACACTTATACCCCTTTTGAAGGCGAGAGTAACCAAGAAAGACACTTCAAAGACTTGGGATCCAACTTAGTGATATGTGGTCGGGTATCACGGACAAAACAGGTACTACCAAAGATCTTTGGGTCGATACGAAACAAGGACTTAGTTGGGAACATGACTGAGAAGGGACTTCGTCCATCCAAAACAACAGATGGCATTCGGTTGATAAGAAAACAAGCAGTAGCGACAGCGTCAGCCCAAAAGAGTTTAGGAACATTCATGTTGAATAATAGAGCCCTAGCCACCTCTAAGAGATGACGATTCTTTCGTTCGGCAACTCCATTTTGAGCTGGTGTGTCAACACAAGAAGACTCATCAAGAATACCATTTTGAAGCATATATGACTGAAATGTGTGAGACAGATATTCTTTTGCATTATCACTACGAAGAGTTTGAATGGACACTTTAAATTGTGTCTTAACCTCAGCATAGAGTGAACAAAAATGTGTAAAGACTTCAGATCGATTTTTCATAAAATAAAGCCAAGTAGTACGAGAGTAATCATCAACAAATGTAACAAAATACTTAAATCCAAGTTTTGAAGTAACAGGACATGGTCCCCAAACATCAAAATGAACCAACTCAAATGGGGATGAGGCCCGCTTATTACAGACTCTAGGACTTAAGTGAACACGTTGATGTTTGGCAAACTGACACGACTCACACTGTAGAGAAGATAAAGACGAAAACTCAGGACACAACTTCTTCAGATTCTGCAAAGAGGGATGACCCAATCGACAATGAACTTCAAGCGGAGACGATAGGCTGGAACAAGTCAATGAATAAGACGGTGGACGTTCAAATATGTATAGGCCGTCAGATTCCCGTCCTCTACCAATAATCGTCTTTGTCGACAGATCCTGAAAGACACAGAAATCAGGAAAGAATGAGACAATACTTTAGAGCACGGGTAATTTTGCTGACTGATAACAGATTGAATGTGAAATTAGGTAAGCTTAGTACGAAAGATAACGAAACTGATGGGGAAAGATCGATGGTGCCAGAACCAAGGACAGGTGTGGTAGACCCATCGGCAATTGTGACGTGTGATGGAGATGCGTGTTTATTGAATTTAGAAAATAGAGAGGGATTACCTGTCATGTGATCTGAAGCACCGGAATCAATGACCCATTTAGAGGCAGAAGATACTAGGCAAGTACTAGAGTTACCTGTTTCAGCAAATGCAGCAGTCGGAGCAGTGGAATTCTCAGTCCCCAGGAGTCTAGCATATTCTTCTGCAGGTATAGTAACAGTTGTATCTGAGGCAGAAGCATAGTGTGCTGATGAGCTCCTCGGGTGTCTGGCCAAAAGCTTCTTACATGTGCGCTTGGTGTGACCGAGCTCATGACAGTAGTAACATTCAACACCATCAGAATCTGAAATATTAGCCCGTGAATCAGTTGTTCGGTCACTGTGGCCGCCCCTAGAGCCCCCGCGAAACCCTCCTCTAGAGCCACCACGAAATCCTCCTCGACTAACCAGAGCACTGTTGTGATCCACAGATTGAGAAGACTGAAGATTCTCATTACGAAGAACACGAGCAAATGTTTCTTGAAGAGAGGGAATAGCAGATTCATTCAAGAAATGAGATCTGATAGAGTCGAATTCTGGTCGCAAGCCGGTCAAGAAACTAATAACAGCCACTTGTTTCCTTTGAGCCTGCATAGCTTTGACATCAGCACTTAACGGAAGAAGAGAGTTAAGCTCTTCATATACCTTTTTGAACTCCATGACATAAGTAGTAAGCGATCGGTCCTGTTGTTCTCCACGATGAAAGGACTTACACACACTATAAATCCGAGAGATGTTACTTTCCCCAGAATATAAGAAATCAAGATAGTCCATAAGTTCTTTCACGTACTCACAATGACTAACCAGAGACGAAACAGAGGGCTCAATAGTATTGATAATCTGTAAGTACAAACGGGCATCACTTTGTAACCATGATTCGGAATCAGAATCGGTACCTTTAGGAGGATCAGACGTGAGATGAGAACCCATTCCCATGCTTCGGAGATAGAGACGAATAGTCTTGCTCCATTCAAAGAAGTTGGAGCCGTTAAGCTTGTTATCGGTAAGTCTAACATGCATCGAAAGCATCTCGGGTACACGTGGACCGCTGCCAGATGGTTTGTCTTCTCCAGCCATCTTCCACTAACTCACGAACCAGAAAGCCAGAAAGGAACGTCGCACTCACGGGGTGCAAGAAACAGCCGACAAACAGAAATCGAAAAACGAAAAGACTGGACACTCACAGGGTGCCTAAACTTAACGACCAGAGAAAAGGGAACGTTGATAGCAATCCAGAACAGAATCGGCGCACTTACTGGATGCCAAAAGTCGACGACCAGAAACCCTAACGATCAGAAATGCTAAGAAAATTTCCGAAAACAGTGCTACTATTGTATTGGTTTAACTTGATGATTTACAATGAAAGAATACAGGGTTTGAGAACAAACCTCGCTCTGATACCATGTAAACGGTGATACTATTGTATTGCTTTAACTTGATGATTTACAATGAAAGAATACAAGGGATTTATAGACAGAAACTATACAGAATACGTAAAGCCTAGGTAAGAAAACCCTAAGGGCCCATGGGCTAAGTTGGGCCACTTAACCTAATTTACATTCTAACAGGTGAGAAGTGCCAAATTTGGTGAAAAGCATGAGAAGTGGTTATCAACCGTTGGATGAGAAATGGACGAACATTAGGATGAGATGCACCGGGTCAATTCCCTTTTAAGCCGCAATTCATGGGAGGGTATTTGATTAAAAGTGATCAACGGTTTAAAAGCACTTCTCACACTATTCACCAAAAATGGCACTTATCACGTGATCCCATGCCAGAGATTTTAATAGAGATATAACAGCAAAAGAAGTCAAATATACCCTGTATTTAATACGAGAGATTGTCCAATACGATGTACTGCAATCGACAACCGAGCCCTGGAATATGGGATCTTAAATATTTGCTTCAGAATGTCAGCTGGAGCAATGACATCAATTTCATCTCCATACTCTGTTAACCCAGATACAGCAAGGGCTTCTCCTTTCCTTCTAAGGTTTGATGCAACAGTGCCACTTTCATAAGGTAAATCTACCAAGAACATCAAGAAAAGTTAGAAGCTTACCCCTCCATGTCATCTAAAGAATAGATGTTGAGTGACAAGATGGCACTTGGCAACATAATCTGATAATCACATGATTTTGTTTACTAACATGAAACATTTTAATTTTTAATCTAAAATGGTTTGGAAATTCAGATGAGTGAGTGAGTGACTTATGATTTGATATTAATCACAATTCGCAAAAATGGGACAAGGATTCATAAATTTAATCATCATTTCATAAAATGCATATGAGGACTTTTCATGGTCGTGTTACAGAAATTCCTGTATGTTGGAGGCAAGTTCTGAAAATAATGAATAAAGCTTTTAAAGTAGTCAAAGGTGAGTGTGCTAAAATATAGGCATTAAATGATATTAAAATGATGAATACATCCTCAGCCCAAAACTGTGAAACCAAGAGGTGTTGGAGACTGGAGTTGCTCTACATGGTATCCAATATGGTAGAAGTTGTCACATAATTTTCAGGCATATCATCACAAACCTAATTTCTTATATGATAAGTGGTGTCTTGATTTTTAAGAAAGTATGGTCAAATCTAAGGACGGTCTAAAGGACACATGGTATACCAGATATTTCTCTAAAAAATCGCCATGCATCCATTTTCTTAGGTGGATATTGATAACTCTCAAACAGAAAGTTATTTATCTCAAATAATTGAGTATCTTTTAAGTTCTTTGAGTTATTATTATTTATTAGTCAAATTACTATTTTTAGATGAGTTAGTCTCTTTATCCATGTTTACATATTTTTATAGCTGAATCTTATAATTTTATACCATGGGTGTGTGGGTACTAGCCACTTCACAACACAATTCTGCCTAGGGTGTGATAAAGTAAAATCCTAGGTTTTTCTCCTTATTTGCATAATATGGCAACGGTTTAATTGAAATCAAAAGCAGGCACGGTATGGAGTGAGGAGCAGCTGTTACAGACAGTGGAAAAAGAGTAAAGAGGAACAATAAAGATACAATATTGGCGAGAAAGGAGCAGACAACAGCAGATGTGGCAGCGAATACTGCAAAAACTATGTTGTCTATAGAAGAAATTCAAGAACAAGGCAAAGAAAGCATCTAGAATTTTGGCAAAATTGGGAACTAAAAGAACCCTCTTCTCTTCCACCACCAGAGTAGATTAGTTTCCTTTCTACAGTTGATATCGAACACTTCCAGTTTCCTGCTTTGTATTTCCATAAAACGCTTTACAGTCTTCATATTTCCCCTATTTCCTTTCATTTCATCAGCAATGAGGAATGATCTTTCGTACCTTGTGTTATTCTATTTATTGCATTTATGGCCTAGTATCCTCATACTTGCAGCGTAAGAAGTGCCAAGTCTGATTTTCCATTCTTAGTTGTTTGTTAAAGAGTACTAATGTCAAACATCCACCGAGGAGGCGAGGACGAGTATCATCAGTGAGATATAAAGCCACATTCAGGCTTAGACATAAGTTGAATAAGGTGGAAAATAGCATGAATGATGCAAGGCAATAGTTCAACAAGATGTGTAGCAGGCATAGACATATGCAGTTGTCGTGTATAGTGATAGTGTGATACAAATTGATGTATCAAGAATGAATCGTATCAACCAAAAAGTAGAAACAATTGAATGATTACAGAAATTTCCAGCAATTCGAGAAGCTTGGCTCTCCCATGCTCATGCCTAAACTCAGGTATACAAACTAGAGGCCACGTTACGCTCTCCCCTACTTCTATTTATACCCCACAAGACATTGGGCTATAAACCACCAACATAACTCCTGTCCAAACCTATGTGAAGACGTTTCTAAAATACGTAACAGAACTCCCATCCAACTCTATGTGTGTACCTTTCTAGCCTACGTGAATCTAATTGGTGGCCCATCAATACCCTGTCCCAATAGTTTCGACTTGTCCGCAAGGTGAAAATCCAAGAAACTGGTTGTAGAACTCCCGTCCAACTCTATGTGTGGACCTTTCTAGAATACGTGAATGACGCTCACGTACCGCTTTAATGGGCGAACAGCCCAACCCTTGGAACATACTACGGCCCCAGGTCTAATTGGTGGCCTATCAATACCCCACCCCAACAGTTTCGCCTTGTCCTCAAGGTGAAAATCCGGAAATTGATTATTAAGAGCCTCATAATCTTCCCATGTGGCCTCAAAAGCATCTAAATCCATCCATTGCACTAACACCTCCAATTGTTGGTGATAGAACACAGCACGAATATCCAACACCTTCTCTCCTAGAGCACGAATATCCAACACCTTCTCTCCTACAGCATAAATATCCAACAGAGAATTGTAGCTCCGTATATGCGGTGGCAATAGAGGGCATAAAGCAGTAGCACCTCTCGCTCTTCGTAAATGAGAAATGTGGAAGACCGGATGACTACCTGCCGTCATAGTAGGCAAGTCCAACTTATAGGTGACAGCACCAATTTTGGCAAGAATCCGGTAAGCGTCGCAGAACCTTCGAGTTAACTTCTGGTTGTGAGCGTCGCAGAACTTTCGAGTTAACTTCTGATTGCTGATAAGAACGCAATTTCAGAAAACCCAATCACCCACAACATACATAACTTCCTTTCATCCCAAACCCGCATGTTGCTTCGTACAGTGTTGAGCTTTCAATAGATGCATTTGAGCCTGATCTAAAAATCATCACGATCCTCCATCACCATCACCTGCTCAACCAGAGGAATGACCGTAGACGTTAGTTTACACTTGAGTACTGAGGCAGCACGCGTCCATACAACACTTGAAAAGAGAGCATTGCAGCTCTAAGTGATCAACGGTGTTATACTAGTACTTTGCCCACATAAGCCACCTACTCCACTGTCGCGGTCTCTCTAATACCATACAACGCAAGTACTGCTCGAGGGTCCTGTTGACAACTCCGTCTGGCCATCCGTTTGAGGATGATACGCCGTGCTATATTTTAATTTTCTTCCATGTAAATGAAAAAGCTCTTTCCAGAAGTGACTAAGAAAGACTTTGCCCCTATCAGACACGATAGAATCCAGCACACCATGAAGTCAAACCACTTCGAGAGCAAAAACTTTAGCCATGGTAAGGGTTGTAAAAGGGTGTTTCAGCCCAATGAAATGGGTATATTTACTTAGAGGATCGACTACTACTAAAATTGCATTTAGTCCGGCAAATGTTGGCAACCCTTCAACGAAATCCATGGTGACAGACTCTCAAACAAGAAGAGGAAGTGATAAAGGTTGTAGCAATCCTGCTGGAACCGATAAGTATCTGTTCTTTTGACATACAACACATTTCCTGACAAGTTCTCCAATATCCTTCTGCATGCCCACCCAAAAGAATGGTCTTCTCCAGAACGGCCTCCAATGAGAGAATTGTGAAATTCTTCAAACAAAAGCTGGATCATAGTGGAAGTTTGAGATTGCACCAGTCGTCCTTTGTACATCGTTAAACTCTGTTGAATTGAGAACCCATTATGAGACTCTAGTTGGGTCACAATTTCCTCTTTAATCACCGTAAGGAACAGATCATTTTCCACTTCTTCCTTGATGATCGTCCATTGTCTCCATTGGGGTCCTCCAGTAAACACACATTCAATGTTCTAAAGTTTTCTGGACAAGACATTAGTTGCCTTGTTACTACTACGGTGTGATAAACAATAAAGTGACCCAACGCTGGTATTCAGGCTCGATGACACGCTGATCCAACAGAAATCGAAGACTTTGTTGATCAGTGTGCACTATAAACTTCGTGCCCAATAGATACATTCTCCACTTCCGCACAGCCTGCACTATAGCCATCAATTCCTTCTCGTAAAAGGACTTCGGACGTGACTTGACTAAAGTAAGCTATATGTTGTTCTTGTTGCATCAAGACAACGCCTAACCCATAACCTGATGCGTCGTTTCAATGACAAACTTTTGAAAAAAATCAGACTGCCGTAAAATAGAAATTGTGGACAACACCTATTTCAGTTCCTTAAACGCCTTCTCCGTAACCTCATTCCATGCAAATTGATTGTGTTTCAGCAACTCCGTTAGAGAACTAGCAATCTTTCCATAACCGACCACAAACTTCGGCTAGTAACCTGAGAGCTCGGTAAACTAACATTATTGGGTCTTGACCACTCCAACATAGTTCTAACCTTGGTCATCTCCATTTCCACACCCTCCTTAGACACAGCATGACCCAACTATCTCCTAGCTTATGTTGACCAAATTTCCACTTTTTAAAATTTACAAGCAGATTGTGTTCTTGCAGAACCCCAAACACTGATGCTAAATGAATAACATACTCTTCCATACCCTTGTTGTATATGAGTATATCATCAAAAAAAAACAACACAAACTTTCTAAGAAAGGCATTTAATACCTTGTTCATCAATCCTTGGAAGGTTGAGGGAGCATTGGCCAACCCGAACGGCATCATAGGGAACTCGTAATGTCCCTCATGCGTTCTAAAAGTTGTTTTGGGGACATTCTTTTCTTGCATCTTGATTTGATGATAACCCAATTTTAGGTCCATTTTAGAGAACATACACGCCTAAACAACTCATCGAATAGCTGTATAACCAAAATGGGAAAACTTATCTAGGACTACGCTTTTGTTAAGTGCTCGGTAATCGATTGAGCGAAAAGTAACGCTCGGCCCGCAAAGCCCAATCATGAGGATCTGACCCATCAAATGCTGGAATTTACAGTCGACATCCCTTAAATCGCAAACCAGCGCCTTGTCTCTTCCAATTTCTCATTCGTTCTCTAGTGAGGGCTAGTAGCTTCAACTTCTGCAGATTTCTCGTCCGTTTTCTTCGACAATTCCTCCTGCCGTTGTAGCATCAATTCCATATATCACATCAACTTATGTACATCCTCCTTGAGCGAACTCATATTCTCTTCAACTTCATTGATCCGTGAAGTGACGCTCCTCGTCATTCTTGTTGCCTAAACTTGCTCTATTACCATTTTGATACAAATTGATGTATCAAGAATGAATCATCTTAACCAAAGAGTAGAAACTATCGAATGATTACAGAAATTTCCAGCAATTCGAGAAGTTGGCTCTCCCAGGCCTAGAGCCAAACTCAGGTATACAAATCAGATGCCTCGTTAAGCTCTCCCCTACTCCTATTTATACCTCACATGACATTGGGCTAAAAACCACCAACAAAACTCCCGCCCAAACTCTATGTGAAGACGTTTCTAGAATACGTAACAGAACTCCCGCCCAACTCTATGTAAGGACCTTTCTAGAATACGTGAATCTAATTGGTGGCCTATCATATAGCATTAGCACCTTGAAATATGTACAAGACATGTACATATGCTCTCACCTAGACTAGGCTATAGCGCAATATTGTGCCTCTGATACTCGTGACAAGTCTAATGTGTATTGATTGTTAGAGCAAATTACACCAAATACTTTGATTATTATTGAATCAACAAGTACATACATAAGATAAATGTATATATAGACTGAGAAGGGTTGTAACCCTTGCACCAAACGACACAAACTTTCACACAGGTTGACAATTAAAGAACTGTCAAACCTTAACTACCAAACTAGTGGTTAAAGTTCCTAACGGTCAACTGTCATAACAAACTTGATCAACCATGGCTAGCTTAAATTTAACACACCCCCTTAAGTTATACATGGTTGAACCTTCAAACTCTCTTTCATGCTCCTGAAATGAAGGGCCTTTGTAAAGCAATCTGCAAGTTGCTCCTTAGTTCCACAGAACTCAATCTTGACCTCTCCATTTGATGCCAATTCTCTAATGAAATGAAATTTGATTCTAATATGTTTACTCTTACCATGAAACACACTGGATTCATAGTCACTATCACTAAATCCTGTGAGCTTGAAGTCACTTGTCCTTGTGTATACAATTCCATGATTCAAGTTCCCTTTCACATACTTTAGAATCCTCTTCCCTGCTTCCCAGCGGCTTACCTTGGGGGATTCCATGAATCTGCTCAATATACTTACTGAAAATACCAAGTCAAGCCTAGTGGCAGTCAAATACATGAGACTGCCTACCAGACTTCTGTATAAACTAGCCTCTACACTCTCTTCCCTGCCATCTTTTGAGGGTTTGATCCCAAATTCCATAGGAGTAACAACAGAATTTGATTGTCCCATATTAAACTTATTAACTAGATTTTGTGCATACCTTTGTTGAACAATTTTGATCCCTTCTTCATCTTGCTTTACTTCAATTCCCAAAAAATAATGAAGTAAACCCATGTCTGTCATATCAAACTCATTCTTCATGCTTTCCTTGAACTCCTCTATTAATTCATGTGAGTTGCCAGTAAAAACCAAATCATCAACATATATGCAATATGCAAACTATAAGAATCATACCTTTAATTTTCTGAGTGAAGAGAGTATGTTCTTGAGGACATTTGATGAATCCATATGCCAAGAAATAACTCTCAATCCTACTGTACCAAGCACGTGGTGCTTGTTTTAAGCCATATAAGGCTTTCTTTAGATGACAAACTTTATGCTCTTCACCCTTCTCCACATATCCCTCAAGGTTGATCAGTATAAACATCCTCTTCCAAATTCCCATTGAGGAAGGCTGACTTTACATCCATTTGATGCACCTTCCATCTGCTTTGTGCAGCCAAAGCTAAGACTAACTAGATTGTTTCCAATCTAATCACAGGGGCAAACACTTCCTGGTAATCAATTCCATATTTTTGCTTATAACCCTTCACTACTAACCTTGCTTTAAATCTGTCAACTTCCCCCCTTTCATTCAGTTTGGTCTTATACACCCACTTGACCCCAATGGATTTATGGCCACTTGGAAGACTTACCAATTCCCATGTATCATTCTTCATAATGGCATCTATTTCTTTGTCCATAGCATCCCTCCATTTCTCTTCTTGCCAAGCTTCTTCAAATGACACCGGATCTGCATCAGAAAATAAAACAAAATCTCCAGTGTCATTAAATTCTAAGCTTCTTGAATCATTGTATATATCCCTTAGACTTTTGTATCCTCTTCTTGGTGGACTTTCAGTTGTATCCATATGAGTGCTTGGACTTTCAGAAGTTAGAGAATTTGTAGGAGTTAAAGGAGAATTCATTAGGATATCAGGATCATGATTGTTGAGTTTCTTTCTGTCCTTCATCAACTGCTACAATATGTGAGTTGCCATTCTCTTATCTTGATGGATCATTCCATCCTTTTCCCTCTTCAAACACAACATCCCTACTTATTATGGTCTTCTTAGTGATATGATTATATAGCTTGTAAGCCTTAGACCTATCACTATAACCAATGAATATAGTCTTCTCAGATTTTTCATCCAACTTATTCCTCTTTTGTTCAGGAATATGTGAGTAAGCTACACATCCAAAGGTCTTAAGATGTCCCACAGTAGGCTTAAATCCAGTCCATGCTTCTTGTGGTGTCATGTTAGAGAGACCTTTTGTTGAGGTTCTATTCATTAAATAACATGCACAAGCCACTGCCTCTGCCCAAAATGAGTTGTCCATATGTTTACTTTTCAACATGCTCCTTGCTTTCTCAGTAATGATCCTGTTAAGTCTTTCTGCTACCCCATTAGGGCTACCTGGTGGCCATTTTCTTTAAGGAAATCAAGGAAATAAGTGGAGTTGTACTCTCCTCCACCATCTGATCTAACTGTTTTGATCATGTGACCACTTTGTTTCTCAACATGGATCTTAAATGTCTTAAAAATATTAAAGACCTCAAATTTCTCCTTTAAGAAGTACACCGATAGTTTTCTGCTGTAATCATCTATAAAGGTAAGCATGTACCTGTTTCCACCATTCCACCAATACAGGGAGTTTTCATAGGTCCACACACATCTGTGTGTATAAGTTCTAATGGCTTGGTGGCTCTCTAGGCTCCTTGAGGATATGATTCTCTTGTTTGCTTTCCCATCATGCATCCTTCACATA
Source organism: Saussurea involucrata (assembly GCA_033807775.1). Classification (NCBI taxonomy): domain Eukaryota; kingdom Viridiplantae; phylum Streptophyta; class Magnoliopsida; order Asterales; family Asteraceae; genus Saussurea; species Saussurea involucrata. The sequence goes on along the minus strand of CM066317.1, from coordinate 46,228,027 downwards.
CATCCTCAATTTTATTTATGCTTGGCATCCCCTTCACTAGGTTGTGTCTCTGCATGTAACTCAAGTAACCAAGGTTTGCATGACCAAACCTATGGTGCCATAATATAGAGTGTTGCTTTGTAGATAGATTAAAGGAGAACAAAGTATTTTCTTTAAAATTTAAAGTTATGTTACATGTCATGTTGATCTTACCCATAAGGCTTCCATTCTGATCCTTCACTTCACACATTTCTCCTTTGAAATGCAAGTCATAATCTTTCTGCAAAAGTTGTCCCACACTAAGTAAATTATGTTATAAACCTGGAACATAATACACACCGGATATTTTCTTCTTCTGTCCATTCTTGGTATCTACTAGAATGTCTCCTATTCCATGCACACTTAGCCTCTTGTCATCACCTGTCAACTTCCTTCTTTTGTCAACTTCCTTCTTTTGGGTCTCATCAATGTAAACAAAAATGTCTTTATTTCCTGACATATGGTTGTTGCATCCACTGTCAACATACCAAGTATTGTTAATAGGTATCTCCCGAGTGCTGAGTATCATAAATATGGTGTCATCATCTTCTTCCATATTGATAAAGTTGTTGTCCCTTTCTTCTGCTATCCTTTTTCTACAAAATTTGGCTATGTGGCCAAATTTTTGACAGTGAAAACATTGTACTGGAGTGGTTGGTTTTCCTCTACCTCTTCCTTTGAATTCCATTTGTTGTTCCTTTCCATGGAACCTGCCTCTCTCTTGGTTATTTGATGATTGTAGTTGAAAGGCTTGTTCATATGGTGTAGTGTCAAACTATCTCATTCTCAATTCATGAGACTGCAAGGTTCCAAGTAAACTTTCAAGAGATAATGTTGAGAGGTCCTTGGATTCTTCAATTGCCACTACAACATACTCAAATTTTCTAGTTAAACTCCTAAGGATCTTCCCAATTACCCTTTTATCTTCTATAACTTCACCATTCAATCTAAGTTGGTTTAATAATAGGATCACCTATTGTAGAATTCTTCCACTGTTTTTGCATCTTTCATTTTGAGGGTGTCAAACTCACATCTAAGAGTTTGCAGTCTAACCACCTTTACCTTGTCTTCCCCACGATAGGTTCTATAGAGCATATCCCATGCATCCTTAGAAGAAATCGTGGAGGATATTCTTTCAAAGATAATCTATAGCTTGATAGAGCCTTTTTGTCTTTCTTCCTTAAGTCCCTTAATTCATCCTCTTGTTCCCGTGTGAGTTCATCAATCTCCACAGGTTCATCAAAACCTTGATCAACGATATCCCATAATTCTTGTGATTCAAATAGAACTTTCATTTGTATGCTCCAGTCGTAGTAATTTTTCCCATTTAGTTTGGGAAGTTGAGGGTGCAAGATGGTGTTAGAGCTTGAGGCCATCTTCTGCGCTCTGATACCACAATGTTAGAGCAAATTACACATAATACTTTGATTATTATTGAAAATCAACAAGTACATACATAAGATACATGTATATATAGACTGAGAAGGGTTGTAACCCTAGCACCAAACGACACAAACTTTCACACAGAAATAACTGTCAAACCTTAACTACCAAACTACCGGTTAACGTTCCTAACGGTCAACTGTCATAACAAACTTGATCAACCATGGCTAGCTTAAATTAGAATACGTAACAGAACTCCCGCCCAACTCTAAGTAAGGACCTTTCTAGAATACGTGAATCTAATTGGTGGCCTGTCATATAGCATTAGCACCTTGAAATATGTACAAGACATGTACATATGCTCTCACCTAAACTAGGCCATAGCGCAATATTGTGCCTCTGATACTCGAGACAAGTTTAGTGTGTATTGATTCTTGTGGAAGTAAGGTTATGTTAGTTGTTGACACTGCCAAGCCTATGGCTAATATCCTAACTTTAGCCAAGAACAAGTTGGTGCCATGAGTTCGTATGTCTTGCAAAGTTGGTTGTATTTTGTACCATATTATCTTTTCTTGAGTCATCTTAATTGAAGGATAGATACAATGCTTTAACAAGACAAGAGTTTGCCATTATTGAGTGAATTGAGTTGGAACGTTCACTATTCAAATTATACTGACAATGAAGCAAGACTACAAGCAGCCTGTGAACTGTAATTTAACTCGAAGGAAATTCCATATCCAAGTGTTTCAGATTATTAAGTGTTAGCATTTTATGCTATTTGTTTTTGCACCCAACCAACCTATTCAATTGTTAACTAGCTGATTTTACACTTGCATATTTTAACCAACTCCCTGTGGCTACAATATCCATACTTTGACCACTCAATTACTTGTTGAGGACAGCATTAGGCTGTGTATACTTGTGTGGCCTACCACTTACTTTCTAAACAGCTCTGCAATGCCACCACCGACATCATGTAGAGTCTAGCAATATGTCAAAGATGATATAGAATTACAAATAATGGAGTGGTTCAATTGGTGGCAAAATTCGGATCTTCTACCACTTTATTAACCACAACTTCCTAATCAGTTGAACAGGCTAAACAATTTCTGAGGAAGGTATATTGTCCAGAATTGAAAGATTGCATGCATCTCAATAACAATCATAAACAATATCAACAATGTAATGGAGAAACAATATGGTAGATAATTCTATACAACCACTTGAACACTCTAATTTGTATTAACATTAGGATAGACTTTATGCATGATTTATATACTATACTCTTCATTGCAAGTGTTCAAAGTACAAAATCGGCCCAATAACCAACATAATCGACCAAATCGTATCCACCAAGAACTTGCCACATTTCACAATCGTAATCCTAACAGGTAAACACGGATGTAATCAACAATTTGAACAATTAAGCCAAGTTGTACCTCCACCGGTCATCGTATGAGCGGCAACCATTGGAAGAACCTTGTCTGGAATATTTGGCCGAAACGGCAGCGTTTTGAGATTAGTTTCTGTCGGAATCACTCGGTACCTCGGCGCTCCTTCCCTAAAAACAAGTGAAAAAACCGTTAAAACTAAAATCAATCATGCAATTGCAACTAAAAAGAGGGTTTCAATTCGATTGATTTTGTTCCTTACGCTGGGGCCGACGGAACGAGAGCAGAATCAAAGGCGGTGAAAGCTTTATCAGTAGGAACAGGAATAGAACCGCAGAGAAAACCAACTGGTGGTTTTGCTTTCACGATTTCCAGTTCACCCACACATTGAAGCTCCGTTGAGCCTTCTCGTGACGAAAGCGATTTCTCCATGTTTCTTTAATGATTCCTTTGGATTTGGGTTGTGATAATCAAACACCGATTACGAGACCAGAATCTCTGCCGCTGTGTTATTGTGGTTTGTGGATCAATTTGTCGCTAAAACCCTCGACTTGCGTCGTTGGTACCACAAAAATGGTTTTACTTTTTTAGCCATGCCAAGAACTAAATTTCTTAAATATCTAAAATTTATGTAGAATTCTTATCGCAAAGGTAATAAAAGTCTACTCTGTTTAATTTAATTTTTATTTATATTTAATTTAGGTTTATTAATGATGTAACTTATTTTAAATTTAATAATATAATGTTTTATATAAAATAATAATTAAGTATTGTGTTAGGTAGCGTTTGGTACGTTACATGATTGGACGGGACAGGACATGACAGAACTGAACCCGACAGGACTATACAGGAACAGAGGTTGTGACCGGACAGGACTAGGTGACAAGACAAATGTCTATCTTGTGTTTTGTACGACTAGGACTGGACAAGATGGTGGATAGTGGTGGTGCAAGAGGTAGTTGTATAGTGGTGGTGGCGGTGGACAATGGTAAAATAGGTCGTTGTAGTGGAGAAAGAGGCAAAGGTTGCCGACAGTGGTTGGCGGTGAACGTCGGTGGTGGTGGCGACAATGGGTGGTGGTGATAGGTGGAGGTGGCGATGGGCGATGGTTGTGGAGGTGGTGAGGAAGTTGTTGTAGTGGATGAAGAGGTGTAGTGGTCAACGATGGTTGGCGGTGGCGGCCATGGGTGGTGGTGATCGGTGTTAGTAGAGGTGGTCAAAGATGGTACCGGAAGTGGTGGAGGAGGTTGTTATACTGGAGGAATAGGTAGATGTGGTGGACGGTGGTTGGCGGTGGCTACCAATGGCCGCTGATGGTGGTGGTGGTGGCATCAATGGGCATCTCAAACAGTCTTAGACCCTTAATCTACACCATTAATGCTCCTAACGGCACCAGTTGGGCATCTCAAACAGTCTTAGACCCGCTACTAGTGGGACCTGTAGACCATGAACACAAAGAACAAGTGTTAGGCTAGAAGCCTAGTGAGATCACACACAAGTATATAACTGAAGTAACAGAAATGCATAAATTAATGTTATATTCTCAATGAACTTGTTAGCTAGATATAGCTCAACGCTAACGTAGTGTCCTTGAAACGGTATCCAAAATATCTTTAGATGTCTAAAAGGAATCATTGACTTGGGCTTATTCTTTTCCTACGGAGAAAAAATTGAATTAATAAATGAATTTTAAAGCCTACAAATGATGTAGGCGGCAAAGTATCAGCCCTTATACAAACCACCAAAAAATGGCTTGGTAAGTTTTGTTGATATTGGGTATCTCTCTAACTCATACATGTGTCTTTCCCAAACTGAATAAAAATTTACCATGGGGAACACATCGATTGCTTCGAAATCAACCAAACAAACCCTTGTAGTTACCTCCTCGAACCATTCCGAGATTATTGCTCTAAGTGATACAATTTGAGAGTGTATATGGTTAAGGACTATCATTATACATGTTAGAGGAACTAGTTGTTTGAGTGCAACCATTATCCTACCAGCATATACGAAAAAATGCAGCTTGTATCGAAGAATGGAAAGTAGGATACGTCAAGGGTGATAATTCAAAGTATATTTTGCCAAAGCTTTATATAATCATCAATGACATATTCTCCTCGAGATTAAACTGGATCAAATAATATTGGAAAAGATTCTGACATATTTGTTTACCAAATCATTACTTTAAGCTACATTTGAGAAACATGTTAGAAGTATTGGAATGCAAAGACTTTACAAACTCCCTTGATTGAGGTACGAATGAGGGAGAGTAATAAGACAAAAGAAAGTCTACTAAACATGTACTATTGATGGGTTGTGTTCCGTAAGGTTTTATTTTTTCCATTGGGTTTTGTTCTTTGGTGAAAGGTTTTAGTGACATAACAGTTTATACACGATCTTGTTTTCTAAACCTCTTGATTGATGTACGAATCAAGGAGGACGGTAAACTAAATGAATTGTTTACTGGTGTCTTATACTCTTTCCTTCATTTCGTCTAGTTTTTTTAATTTTTCCCACTAGGTTTTGTTTCTATGGCGTAAGGTTTTAATAAGACAAGAATTATGCACCCTCGCCCCTTTTACTCGACACAAGGGGAATGTTGAAGGATTATGTGCATTCATAAAAAAGGAAGTGACTTGAAATAATAATTTCCAAATGTTAGTATTTACGATAATGAATGTTTCTAGTCATTGTGAACCCATCTCTATTTAAAAGGCTTATAATTAATGAGAATTGACAATTTTTCATCTCTTAACTTTTACGCTTAGATGCTTATTGTACTAATTTTTATCACCGATAGTGTGTAGTTTAAAATTTACAGAATTAGAATTACAGAAAATATATTTCAAGATGATGTAAACGAATTAGAATAAAATCGGGCGACCTATATTCCAAAATCCAGACAAAGACCAAGACTTTTCGATTACCGGCCTTGAGAATACGAAAAAAGAATCAAAAGTGAATTACATTTTTGGTCAATGTGGTTTATCAAAACTCTAGTTTTCGCCCCTCGACTTCACTAAGTACACCCATTAGCAATGATCGTTAAGTTTTTTCGCGTGACTAGCAAATGAGGAGTACCTATCATTTTACTTTTTCTTTTATGAATAGTTGCATAGATACAAGTATTTGTGATTTGATTTTTTTTTAAAGTAACTATCTTTAATTTACTAAAGTTCAAAAAACTAAATAACCATACAAACGCAACACCCCAAACTCAAAGTCGTTATCATCTTCATACAACTCCAATTGTATCTTCATTATTCATCTCCATCTCCATCCCCATCTCCATCGTCACCATCTCCATCTACATCACCACCATCTCCATCACACACACATACCCATTCCCGTCGCCTCCTGGGTGAATACAACAAACACGAAGAACTCTGTCGCACCTACTTCGGCCACCGACAACTCCACCACACCTGCTCCATTGTGCTTTTGTTTCAGATCCAAAGCATCATCATTGTTGTGGTTTTGTTTAGGAGCTGAAACATGTTCATCTTTATTTGGGTTGTAAATGAACTGAACGTTCAACGAACTGTTCGTGAACCGTTCGCCGGGAAGTTCGTTTATGTGCGTCTATTTAATAAATGAACGAACATGAACATATTTTATTGTTCGTTTAGTTAAACGAACGAACATGAACAAAGGTCTCGTTGGTTCATTTATGTTCGTGAATGTTCGTTCATTTATGTTTGTTTACGTTTGTTAATGTTCGTTTATTTATGTTCGTTTAGTAATGAAAAGTTTAACAAATAAATATTTAAGAAGTTAATATTTGAACAATTATCATATTATAATTTATTATTTATTATTTAATTTAACAAATATAATGATTTCATCAGTTTTGAATAAGAAAAATATCTAAAACGAAACTCGGAGCCTCTTGACACCAGCTATCCTTTATATACAATACTTGGAGACCTTTTTTCCACTCAATTTTCGATGTGGGATGGCATATATAAGTGATATTATTACCCTTTCCACCGCTTCATCAAATGGAAGTGGGATTTTCTCCCATCCCACATCGGTGGAGAACAATAACCCTAGTATAGCTTCAGAGCAGCTAAAACCCTCTATGGTTTTTGGTTTTCATCTACAGGAGAATCTCTCCACTTTAGCACCGACAATCTTTCTCCGATGCTCTATCCTCCCTCTCTAACATCCCTCTCCATTCCTCCCTCTCCAGCAGCTCTCATCTTTTCCACCCCAAACGATACCATCAAAGCATTAGCTTCTCTCACCACAAAACTGCAAGTCTCAAATGACAATACGACAGAGGAAGTTGTAGAAGTTACTAAAGACTTCTCGGTTCAAGATGTAGAGAACCTTAACCTCGACGGGTTCACAACGGCCTCCCTGGTAACTCGTATTTTCTTCCGAAAGGTGTGCAACACCTCCTTTCTTAAAATGATCTTCAACCATATGTGGAAGTTCAGGAGCCCATGGCAAGTTCGTTTTCTTGGAAATGACTCAACCAACTCTTTTTTTGGCTTCTCTTTCTCTTCTTCTTCGGACCAAGAATGGGTCCTTCAAAGAATGCCATGGTGTTTTTCCTGGGGTTTCCTCGTGGGAGCTCCGTGGCCGTTATCCGGAGCGTGGAAGGATGCTAAGCTAGACACCGTACCACTCCATCTTTATATAAGCAACATCCCTCTTAAGCTTTTTTCTGAGAACAACCTCTCAACGTGGATACACATGGTCGACCCAAGTGCCGAGTTATGATGGAAGGGCACAAACCTTGACATGATGAAGGCAAGCACCCGAACCCGCATAAACCTTCTAGTGGATAAACGCCCGTTCGTGGGTCTCTTTGTGCCGTTCGAGAGTCGCAAACACTAGATCCAATTCAAGGTCGAACGTCTCCCTATCATTTGCTATAAATGTGGGATTTGGGGTCATGATAAACAAGACTGCAACAACAAACTCATGGCTATACGAGGCCCGGAAGGAAAACTCACGCAATTATACGGACCATGGCTCCATTTAGATTACGTCGGTACGTGTTTCACACCGATTATTGGAAAGGAAGAATGGAAAGTTGATGAACTGAAGGCTCACCAACAAAATCAATGTAACCAAGATTCTCCGGTGAACACCGCAAACGTAGAAAATTCTGATATTCATTCCCGACCACCGGAAAAAACCGACAAGATGAAGCATCCCGTTTCCATTCAAGGTCAAGGTAAGAACAAAATTACTTTCTACCTTGGACAACACACCTCTCCTAAAAATGGCAATCATTCCCCTAACACACCTTCTCCTACACTCTCTCTCATGGGGACCCCACCCCCCAACACTACCAAAACACCCACCACCCCACTCCATTCGGTTTGCATGGGTACCCCCATGCACGTGACTACCAACTTCTCACCCACCCCCTACTGATTATTCCCATGCAACCATCCATGCCAACCCCCTAACAATGTTGGCCCCATTACTACATCTCACGACAGCGCCAACGGCATGACTTCGGCTGGATTTTTAGAGGGTAGTGCGAACCGAAAACGTATCTCTTTAAAAGATAAAGCTAGATCGGCTAACGAAAAAAAATCAAAACCGGAATGTCTTCGACAGGTATCGAACTTGATATTGTCGGGACGGTTGCGTAAAATGTTTTCTTCCTCCCCAACGAACCAGGGGCGGGACCCGTCCCACGGCCCCGCCTAGATCAATGAAGCTCTTGGCGTGGAACTGTCGGGGATTAGGCAACCCGCGTGCGGTTCCAGTTCTTAGGGAATTGATTCGTACTTCCCGGTCCGATATTATGTTCTTGTTTGAAACTTTAGTTTCCCAGTCTAGAATTGATGTTATTAAAGTTAGTTTGGGTTTCGATTATTGTATCGCTGTTGATTGCAACGGCCGTAGCGGCGGTATTTGTGTTTTGTGGATGGCATATCTAGCGTTTCTCTTTTGTCGTACTTGCAAAATTTTATTGATCTTCATGTTAACGATTGTATTAAGGGCACGTGGCGGGTAACTAGTTTCTATGGTTTCCCCTAGCGGGGAAGACGTAGAGACTCGTGGAATCTTCTCCGTACGCTTGTTACCCGGTCCAACAACCCGTGGGTGTTCATTGGTGATTTTAATGATCTCTCTTCTCAACATGAAAAGAAGGGTCTCCTCGAGCATCCTGATTGGTGTATAAATGGGTTTCAGGACGCCCTTTCCGATTGTAATCTCATTAATATCCCCATGCATGGGTTTCCTTTTACTTGGTGTAGACACAAAGGCAAGGGTGATGAAGTTTGGGAACATTTAGATCGCGCGGTGGGATCTATTACTTAGACAAACCTTTTTCCTAACACTTGGGTGGAAAATTTGATAAGTCCAAATTCCGATCACTCTCCGATTCTTCTTCACACCACCGCAAACTCTCTGGTGCGTCTTCCCGCTAATAACTTATTCCGGTTTGAAAACAGGTAGTTTCACGAGACGGCCTTCGATAATGTGGTTTTGGATGGGTGGAATGACGCTTCCTCTCTCCCCTTCCCGAACAATTTGTCCGCGACCGCGGATGAGTTGAAATGTTGGGGTCGTAACCTCCTAGCCCAACAAAAATTGGAACTCAAAGAGTGTCGCCAAAAACTCTCCTTTCTTAGAGAGTATGCCTCCCACGAAAATGCTAGCGAATTTGAGGTTACCAATAAAAAAATGGTCTCCCTTCTTGTCAAGGAAGAGGAGCATTGGAAGAAACGGGAAACAAAATTTTGGCTTCAAGAGGGTGATTCCAACACCAAGTTTTTTCATGCTCATGCCAATGGAAGAAGGAAAAAGAACTTTATACGACACCTCAAAAATTGTGACAGACTTTGGGTGTCGGAGCCTGATGCTCTTCGTTCCTTGGTCACATATTATTTCCTTAATCTCTTTTCGGATAGCAATAGTTCGGCCTCCCTTATCACCGACAAGGTGAGGAGTTGCATCTCGGTTGACGATAATAGACGCGTTGACACCCCTTTCACTAAAAATGAATTTAAAGAGGCTCTTTTTTCAAATGCACCCCGATAAAGCGCCGGGCCCCGACGGCTTTAACCCTCACTTTTTTCAACGCTTTTGGGAATCGATCGGTGATACCTTATTCTTGGCGGGGGTCTCGTGGCTTCATAACCGTTCCTTGCCCGAAGGTATCAACGATGCTATTATAACTCTTATTCCTAAATGTGATGACTCAACTACCATGAAGGACCTTCGCCCCATCGCCCTTTGCAATGTCGTGCTAAAAATCATCACAAAGGTCGTTGCCAACCGCCTCAAGAAAATCCTCCCCAAGGTGGTCTCGGAAAATCAATCGGCTTTTATTAAAGGAAGGCTCATCACGGACAATGTCCTTCTCGCTTTTGAACTTCTTCATATCATGAAACGGAACACCCGGAAAAAACGAGGAGAGGTCGCACTCAAGATCGACATTAGCAAAGCCTACGATAGACTCGATTGGAATTATATTCGTCTTATCTTGTCTAAAATGGGTTTCTTGCCGAATTGGGTCGAGATGATTATGTTATGTGTCACCTCGGTTAGATATTTCGTTCGGATTAATAATGAGATTACGGGCCCGAGTTTACCCAAGCGGGGGCTCCGTCAAGGCGACCCGCTTTCTCCATACATATTTATTTTATGCATGGAGGGCCTCTCGACTCTTTTGGCGGATGCGACTTCTAAAAATCTCATACACAGGTGTCGGGTCTTGAGACGTGCGTCGGCCATTTCGCGTCTTCTCTTTGTGGATGACGTTTTCCTTTTTTGCCAAGCTAGCATCGATGAGTGTACGACCCTTAAATATATCCTTGCTACCTTTGAGTGCGCATCTGAGTTGGCGGTTAACTTTGGTAAGTCGGGTATTATGTGTGGTAACAATATCGACCCGACTTTCAAAAGCACCATTTGTAATGTTCTTGGGGTGACAAACCCTCTCAATACCGGTAAATATTTGGGTCTTTCGTCTTTAATCGGGAGAAATAAAAGAGCTATTTTCCGACATATTAAAGACAAACTTTGGCATCGTCTCTAAAAGTGGCGGCAAAAACCGATTTCTAGTGCGGGAAGACTCATTCTCATCAAAGCGGCGGCCCAAGCTATTCTGGTGTTTTTTATGAGTGTTTTTTTGCTCCCTAACACTCTTTTTCAAGAACTCCATCGGCTCCTTAACACTTTTTGGTGGATCTCCAAGAGGGACGGAGCCCGGTCTATTAATTGGCTCACGTGGGAAAACTTATGTATACCGCAAAAATTTGGGGGCTTGGCTTTCGAGACTTCTCGGCTTTTAATTTAGCTTTGTTGGGTAAGCAAGGTTGGAGATTTATCTCTAACCCGAATACGTTAGTGAGTAGAGTTTTCAAAGCTAAATATTTCCCAAAAAGGGACTTTTTCAAAGCGAAATCGGGTCATAACCCAAGCTTCATTTGGTGAAGTATTTGGAGCGCCCATAAGATGCTAAAAGCCAGGTTTCGATGGAAAGTTGGTACCAGAGATTCTATTTCTGTTTGGAATGATCCTTGGCTCCGAGACGACCTTAACTTTCGGGTGGAGAGTTTTCCGAGGCCTTCCGAGGCCAACCTTCGTGTTTGCCACCTTTTCTCTTCGGGTTCAAATGGTTGGGACCTTGACCGCTTATCCCATACTTTCTCAAGCCGAGACCGTTTGGAGATTTTAAAACTCCCAAGTTTTAGAAATGGGCCGGATAGGATGATTTGGCATTGGAGTTCTAATGGTGTTTATTCGGTTAAAAGTGGGTATCGTTTTTTTTATGAACTCCTTGCATCCCGATTTTGTCAACTCCAACGCCAATTTTTGGGGTTGTCTTTGGAAAACAAACGTTCCACTTAAAGTGAGAAGCTTCATTTGGAGATTGGGAAAGGATGTTCTCCCACACCGGGTTAACCTTCAAAAGCGCGGGATTAATACCGCATGTCTTTGCGCTCTTTGTGGTGTTAACCTGGAAAACAATTGGCATCTCTTTATCGATTGCCCGGTTACTTCCAAGGTTTGGAAGGAGGCTAATCTTTGGGATCTTGTTAATTCAAGGGCGATCAATCTGAGGACTTCACACACCTTTTATTTTCCTTCCTACATGATGCCACCTTTTTCGACCGTGACAAATTCTTAATGGTGTTATGGAGCATTTGGAACATGCAGAATGACGCGTGGCTAAATGGTGCGGTCAAAATGCCTTATAATGTGTCTCAGCGTGCTTCTACTGTCCTATCGGAGTGGCTTACGGCCAACTCCCTTCGTTCACGGATTCGGTCCCCCGCCACGTCTGCGGTTTGCGACGGTGGCATGCCCCTCCGACGGGCTTTCTTAAATGCAATATCGACGCCGCTATTTTTTGTGATACCAACCAGTCGGGTTCCGAGACGATTCTTCGTGACGAACATGGCTCCTTTTTTGCGGCCCAGACTGTAATACCCTCGAATTGGGAAAGAGCAACTAAGTAAATTTTCGATAATGCATCCAAAATAATAGGATTTCTCCCTACAATTTAATATGTGAAATACCTCAAATTAAAATCTATGATTAACCTCAAACAATATATAACTCGAGTCTCGTTACAAAGACTAAAACCACATCGGGTGTTACTTAACCCAAGTACAAGTTGCTAATCCCAAAGATGAACGCGGAAAACTTTACTTAAACTATTCACCTCTCAAGCACTTTGCTAGCACACGACCTTTCACAGTGTCACTAGAACTACTCCCAACCTGAACCTGTTGCACATGCCGACAAATAAAAAGGGTTAGGCTAACGCCTAGTGAGTTCAAGAGTTTATAGCATGATTTAAATAATTCTTTAAATGAAAGTTTGCGACATAGATTATGATTTCCAAAAGAGTTTATAAAAAGGATATAAACGACTCGTTTTCCAACGCACCCAAAATCTATGAGAAAAGTTCCCAAAAGTTATAAAGCGTTTTCCAAAATGAATTTCAATCCAAACTCACTCAACACGTGAATAAATCTATATTATGCAAAACCTTCAAATATGGTTGACGACAAAATACTCAACCCATAAATCATGGAAGAACAATCCATTTAAATATAATACTTTATCGAAAACATGATACGAACCAATACTCACGCGAACGTAAAATGTAATGAAGCCCAAATACCATAAATATGGAAATGACTTGCTTCATTTAAACTTTAATATACATGGAGGGGAATCCAACATTAAAGTCATCAAATTGCAGTCAATCGTATAAGACCAACACTAATAAAACATGGACATTATAAAATCCCAAGTAAGGTTGGCCAACGACGGGGGAGACCCGTATCCATTGAGAGTGGATGAACACAAAAGTATGTCACTCAAATCGTACGACACTTCACTACATAAAAGCCCAAGTGTCCCATACGACGCCTTTCAAGACACACCCAAAGAGACAACTGACCTTTGCGAAATATTACTAAGAATACCACCAAAGGCTCGGCACAAGCGGGGATACAACCATGGCATTGCCCCGACATGGCGAAGGTCATAAACGCCCGTCAATCAACCTGACAGCTCAACCGGACTCAGCCCTCCTAGTGTACCCTTGAAAAGTAAAGGTCATAAAACATGGGGCCCGGTCAAATCCCGCGACACATAGTAGACCATCAAATAAAGACTGACTTGCAACACAGTCTATAATAATATGTCCATCCTTGAATGACTAACGCACCCGAGCATGTAAGTATCAATAATATGCAATAAATTGCATCAAATTGCAATAAATGCTAACCATAAATAAGACACCACATTGAGCCATCAAAATCGAACAAAATGTCCCCAAGACTTCCTTAAAGTCAAAACCGAGCAAAATGCTCAAAACTCATTAGACCCATAAAGAATGGTCATCATAGCATAAAATGCATTTAAACATCGTTTAGGTAAACAAGTACCACAAAATCACCATTAACCCAAAACTCGACACGGGTTAAACAAAGGGTTTCCCTAAATGGACTCATACCCTTATAATTCTCAAAATGACCCATGACACTAAATTGTGCATTTCCCAAATGGTTTATAAAATCCATTACACTAACATGATCAAACCATTGAATAGACTCCATTTTGAGCAATAAATCTTTTAAGGACATATTTATGATTTCTACACATCAAATATCCAAAAATCCGAAATATGGGTGTTTTACAACATTTGTAAAGTTAAACACTTCCAAAAGGGGTTAAACCCATCAAATAACTTAACAGTTGATAATTTCAAGTAAAACACACAAGTACTTGGAAAATAACATTTTTGGCATGTACAAAGTTTTCACAAATCAACTTGAACTCACCTTGCTAGATTTAGGCTGAATCTAGATTTTCCCCAAGCGTAAGCTCCTTTGAAGAAACTTGCGTCTTCAAGCGAAATCCTCCAAAAACCTTAACCATAACTTGAATCCACCAAACAAAATATCTCTAGAATCACCAAGATGAACCACAAACTCCCAATCTTCAAAGTGGAGTGAAAAGGGTTGGATGAAACCCTAGAAACTTGATGAAGAAGATGAAGTGAAGGGTTTCTAGAAAGGTTAAGGTCCATAAAAATGGTGAGGGTTTGTTTTGGGGAAGAAGGATGAAGAGGAGAGGGAAGATTTAGGGTTTCTTGGGGGAGAAATTCAGCATTAGAGAGAGAGAGATATATGATTTAGGTTTTGGGATGAAGTGAGGGAAGAGAGAAGGAAAGGTCTTAAAAGCACAAAATATCTCATCAGACCCTTCGCGGACGTCCGGATTGACCACCACGCGGACGTCCGACCTTGAGCTGATCCGAATTCTTCGGTTGCTTCCGCGGACGACCTGTGGACTTCCGCCCTTCGCGGACGTCCGACCTTGCGCCCATGCGGACGTCCACAAACCTAAAATTCAGTTTTTCCAATTTTTGGGGTGTTACAATCCTCCCAACCTTAGAATGATTTCGTCCTCAAAATCTAGATCCTTTACAACCAAAGGCTAACCAACTCAACGCCGACCATGTTCCATCAGCTTCCAACTGGAATCTAGATTCCCCCACACAGACTGCTATGACAAACCTCAAGCAAACTCTTACCAACAATGTTCTCTCAGGTACACTGTACTTATGTCTGGGTGAAAGCTCCATCCACTGGAGTAACTCCTAAGCAGACAACTTCGGTTGTCTCCCAACCTTAGATGTTCCCTACTTCCCCGATTGCAGTTCCAAACTCTAAATCAATCCAAGGTTTGTTCACTATTAAAACCAACAGAATCTCCAATTCCAATTGTTCCTACTGCTAACTATCGTTTAATTCTAACGAGCCCTAATAGACTCCAAGACTTGCGGTCGTCACTGACTCATCGATTAAACAACTCCAAGAATACATCCAAACATTAATCATCAAACCGACATGTTCTTTTACCACATAAGAAAGTCATCCTACCAAATCTACTCATCACAATTGAGCATCTTAAGATTACTACAACCGTTATCGTTATTTCTTTAAAATCGGACTACACCCTCCGAATACGCTAACGGTTCTTAGCCTCGAACCCAAAAGGTTGACACCTAGTTATACCACCAAGCTTTGAACTCTAACAGAACTCCACACACGAGTTCCGTTCGTCGAGCATTCCCACAAAACTAAAGTTATCAATATGGTGTCTAAAGGGTTCCTCATGCAAAAATTGTCCAAGACCCAAAACAGGGTTGCCGACAAGAATGGTTACCACCAACCTCAAAATACGATACCGCGAATCTAACCCTTCAGTTACAACAAGTACATCGACTCTGCCACCGATACCATCCGGCCTATAGCACCATCACGCGTCGAAACACCCAACTTTTCATAGTCGAAGTTCTACACACACTTACTCTTAACCGGGGTTACTTAACCTTTCCAAGGTCCTGATGAGTTCAAGGTTCTCAAGTGTATTATTTAACAAATATGGCAATCAAAACTTTTTATAGAAATTTTCAACATAAAGGTTTTCATACCAAATTACCCGTACGCATACAAACTACTGCTATCAATTTGGTAGTTGCGCAAAAATGGACACGCTCGTCCCACATATGAAAATCATATTGAAAACTATTTCATCGTAGTTTAGATTATTAATAAAACGCAAAAGCGTAATAAACAACTTCTTTTAAATGAACCGCTACAATCCTAGTATGGATTGATTTATGTCATGCACGTAAAGTAATGTCCTACTTTAAATATTGTGCAACAAAAGGCTTGTACGTACTTCAAAAGAAGTTTAAACAACACCCGACTCCAAAATCCCTTTCTAACCATAAAATGGCATGGAACAAGGTTCACCAACAAAATTTGCACGCGTCAATTTATTCCACAAAAACGATGAAACGATTCCTAAGTATACTTTGGTCAAAACATAAAATGACTTGTGTCAGTTCCAAGTTTAAAGAGAAAATCAATACGTTTTCATCATTTGAAGATATCGACTAAAACATCATGAGGAAATCTCAAATTGGAGTATGCATGCAAACTTGTAACACTCTCTTAGTAGTTTTCTTGAAATGAAATAACATGCATCAAATAGTTCACGACAAAATTTCAAAAGATGAAATTCTTTAAATCAATTTTCAAAATTTCTCACTTAGTCATATAATGAAATAAGAGTAAAACATTTTTGACAAGCCTCACACATTAATGTGTTTTCTCAAAACTTAGGAGAATAATAGGTGCTTGTAAATGATCGTCACCAAAAAGGTTTTAGATCGACTTCCAATTTCGAATCATACAAACAGTGCGCATTAATGTTCCAAAAACTTAAACAATTTCATGCACTCTAGGTTAAGACAAATAATTTTCCAAAATCCCCATCACGGAGCATTTACATCAAGAGTTTCACACTCGTAATATAAAATGTTAAAACGTCAATGCTTAAAAGTTTACTCGTTAAAATACCCAAAATATCCATTTTCTCTATAACCAAAAAGGTTTACAATTTTCCAAAATGTTCATCAAACCAAAATTGACCAAATGTCAACGACTCACACATTCGTGTTTTCAAAATATACCGTATTGTAAACCATGCATGATCCTCACAACACTAAAACATACTTAAAATAGTAGAGCAGCCTTGAACCCATACCCTTGATTCCCGCCTTGAGCCTCAGCCCGAAGGACCAAAGGTTGCTGTTTGGTCTGGATAAGCAGGCAGGGGCAGGCTCCTCGACTTTAACCAAATGGCCTTCATTTATGCAATGAGTTAATAAAACATTTTCATTCACGATCCATTTATCAAAATGTCGAAAGGTAATGGTTACCAAGCTATGCATACCCCTAGGTCGATATAATGCATTTGCATGAAATGGTAATAAAACAATCAATTAACCGAAAGCGTAATAAGCAAATTGTTATGAAATGCTATCAAGATGTTCTTTCATGCATTACTTACGTCACGTATAATTCAATCCATATACTGAACAAGTTGTAACAAAATATGCTAATACTAATCTTTGAAAGGGAAATTACGCGACACCAAAGTTCCAAAACTCATCCTTTTTTTTGGTCGTCTTATGGAATAAAATAATATTTTTCAACAGAACCCGAGTGGGACAAAATGCCCAGCATAACTTATAAATTCCCACATAATAAATGGAGTATGCACATTATGAAATTGCACTCACGCGACACAAAACGTCGTAAGACCAAAACTCCATGAAACTCAATGGGGCTCAATGACCTCAAGTCAACAAAATGGCACCAAACCTTTCGCTTCCAAAAATCGAATTGCAATAAGCAAAATCATGACTAAAACGCCAAAATTCCAAAAATCCCCTCTTTGTTGTAATACCATATAAACAACATTGTTCAAAAAACTCGCATTAAACAAATTCTCCAAAATAGCTTTACATAGACATAGTGGAAGATAACTTTCCGTCCAAACCTTAACATATGTGGAGGAGATCCAATGTTAAAGTCATAAGCCGCAGTTACTTGCCCAACATCTTAAACATCATTAAAATATGGATATCACTGTATCCGAAAGTAACGTTGGACAATAATAAAATAAAGCAAGTCCCGACGGAGTTTGCAACTCCCGCAATAAAATAATTTCATGCATGTTCAAAACCATGATTTAAAATCTTGTGTGTGCTAAACGTTTTCTGAAATTTTGTAACACAATCCACATAAGGATTTGAAACACAAGAAATAACTAATGCAATTTATTTTTAAAATAAATTTTGTGCATGAACTTAGTCGGCACTCATCGTCTCAAACCATACTCCTCCGAATCCCTCCGATCACACTACCGCCAATCGGATGCTCAAACCTCTTAAGGCAAAGTTGGGAATTACATTGATTAACCTTACGGTTATTTCCTCGAATCAAAGTCGATTCAATGAGTCTATGGTTCTAGTCCAACCATCAATCTCGACCCGAAACGGTCCACTTAAAGCAAATATCATGCTTATTGTCACCCTAAGTGACTAGTACTAAAATCTTCAATCTTTTCCAACGACTACTCGTTTAGAAACTTCTTCACTACCCCAACGGTCATCACATTAAAGTAGTTCAAGTATGCACATGTAACTAGTAGGTTCACCATGACACTGGCCAGGTGTCATTATGAACGCACCGTACATGATTATCCTCGCTACTCTCGACGTGATTCTCGTTTCTAGCAACTACATCGACCTCGAAACATCCTATCTTAAAGTGCTTAATGGTGAAATTTCACTCTCATTTACTTAAAAGAACGCTAGTTTGAGTCTAGGTATCCAAAATCAACACCTAATTCTCTCAAACTTTTGCTCTGATACCAACTTGTAATACCCTCGAACTGGGAAAAAGCAACTAAGTAAAATTTTCGATAATGCATCCAAAATAATAGGATTTCTCCCTACAATTTAACATGTGAAACACCTCAAATTAAAATCTATGATTAACCTCAAACAATATATAACTCAAGTCTCGTTACAAAGACTAAAACCACATTGGGTGTTATTTAACCCAAGTACAAGTTGCTAATCCCAAAGATGAATGCGGAAAACTTCACTTAAGCTATTCACCTCTCAAGCACTTTGCTAGCACACGACCTTTCACAGTGTCACTAGAACTACTCCCAACCTGAACCTGTTGCACATGCTGACAAATAAAAAGGGTTAGGCTAACGCCTAGTGAGTTCAAGAGTTTATAGCATGATTTAAATAATTCTTTAAATGAAAGTTTGCGACATAGATTATGATTTCCAAAAGAGTATAAAAAGGAGATAAACGAATCGTTTTCCAACGCACCCAAAATCTATGAGAAAAGTTCCCAAAAGTTATAAAGCGTTTTCCAAAATGAATTTCAATCCAAACTCACTCAACACGTGAATAAATCTATATTATGCAAAACCTTCAAATATGGTTGACGACAAAATACTCAACCCATAAATCATGGAAGAACAATCCATTTAAATATAATACTTTATCGAAAACATGATACGAACCAATACTCACGCGAACGTAAAATGTAATGAAGCCCAAATACCATAAATATGGAAATGACTTGCTTCATTTAAACTTTAATATACATGGAGGGGAATCCAACATTAAAGTCATCAAATTGCAGTCAATTGTATAAGACCAACAATAATAAAACATGGACATTATAAAATCCCAAGTAAGGTTGGCCAACGACGGGGGAGACCTGTATCCATTGAGAGTGGATGAACACAAAAGTATGCCACTCAAACAATGTTAATCGTACGACACTTCACTGCATAAAATCCCAAGCGTCCCATACGACGCCTTTCAAGACACACCCAAAGAGACAGCTGACCTTAGCGGAATATTACTAAGAATACCACCAAAGGCTCGGCACAAGCGGGGATACAACCATGGCATTGCCCCGACATGGCGAAGGTCATAAACGCCCGTCAATCAACCTGACAGCTCAATCGGACTCAGCCCTCCTAGTGTACCCTTGAAAAGTAAAGGACATAAAACATGAATCCCGGTCAAATCCCGCGACACCCAGTAGACCATCAAATAAAGACTGACTTGCAACACATTCTATAATAATATGCCCATCCTTGAATGACTAACGCACCCGAGCATGTAAGTATCAATAATATGCAATAAAGTGCATCAAATTGCAATAAATGCTAACCATAAATAAGACTCCACATTGAGCCATCAAAATCGGACAAAATGTCCCCAAGACTTCCTTAAAGTCAAAACCGACCAAAATGCTCAAAACTCATTAGACCCATAAAGAATGGTCATCATAGCATAAAATGCATTTAAACATCGTTTAGGTAAACAAGTACCATAAAATCATCATTAACCCAAAACTCGACACGGGTTAAACAAAGGGTTTCCCCAAATGGACTCATACCCTTATAATTCTCAAAATGACTCATGACACTAAATTGTGCATTTCCCAAATGGTTTATAAAATCAATTACACTAACATGATCAAACCGTTGAATAGACTCCATTTGAGCAATAAATCTTTTAAGGTAATATTTATGATTTCTACACATCAAAATATCCAAAAATCCCAAATATGGGTGTTTTACAACATTTGTAAAGTTAAACACTTCAAAAGGGGTTAAACCCATCAAATAACTTAACAGTTGATAATTTCAAGTAAAACACACAAGTACTTGGAAAATAACATTTTTGGCATGTACAAAGTTTTCACAAATCAACTTGAACTCACCTTACTAGATTTAGGCTAAATCTAGATTTTCCCCAAACGTAAGCTCCTTTGAAGAAACTTGCATCTTCAAGCCAAATCCTCCAAAAACCTTAACCATAACTTAAATCCACCAAATATCTCTAGAATCACCAAGATGGACCACAAACTCCCAATCTTCAAAGTGGAGTGCAAAGGGTTGGATGAAACCCTAGAAACTTGATGAAGAAGATGAAGTGAAGGGTTTCTAGAAAGGTTAAGGTCCATAAAAAGGGTGAGGGTTTGTTTTGGGGAAGAAGGATGAAGAGGAGAGGGAAGATTTAGGGTTTCTTGGGGGAGAAATTCGGCATTAGAGAGAGATATATCTGATTTGGGTTTTGGGATGAAGTGAGGGAAGAGAGAAGGAAAGGTCTTAAAAGCACAAAATACCTCATCAGACCCTTCGCGGACGTCCAGATTGACCACCACGCGGACGTTCGACCTTGAGCTGATCCGAACCCCACAATTCTTCTGTTGCTTCCGCGGACGACCTGCGGACTTCCGCCCTTCGCGGACGTCCGACCTTGCGCCCATGCAAACGTCCACAAGCCCAAAATTCAGTTTTTCCAATTTTTGGGGTGTTAGACAGACAACACTCGTTACTGGAAATCCTCCCGCTAAAGATTGCGAAGCTATGGCTCTTTTGAGGGCAATCGAGTGGGTTTTGGGCCTTGGTCTTCAGCGAATGATGTTTGAATCTGACGCCAAGCTTGTGGTCGATGCTATCCTCTCTGGTCATGATGCTATCCTCTCTGGTCATGACGACCTTTCGGAATTCGGCGATGTCATCGATAGATGTAGATCCCTTCTCTCAAGACTTGACTTGTTCTCAATTCACTTTGTCAGAAGACATTCTAACGAGGCGGCTCACATCCTTGCTAGGAGTGCTAGAAACCTTCCCTGTCAAACTACCTTATTTAATTTACCTAGCTTTATGTTTGATCATGTAAACTCGATATGTAATCACTCTCATTAATGCATTAGCTCCTTTATTTTAAAAAAAAACCCTAGTATAATTATGATGCTCACTC
The DNA here is from genome assembly GCA_033807775.1 of Saussurea involucrata. NCBI lineage: Eukaryota > Viridiplantae > Streptophyta > Magnoliopsida > Asterales > Asteraceae > Saussurea > Saussurea involucrata. The sequence goes on along the minus strand of CM066317.1, from coordinate 46,206,568 downwards.
CTTGTACTCTTACTTGCATCGCCCCTTAAGCATAACCCGGTGGTTCAAGCCCCCTTTGGCTTGAGTCCATTGCTCTATCCCCAAGTATAAATATTTTGTGTTCGTTTGAACTGTTCGTTAACATTTGTTTACATCTATTTGAACTATTTGATAACGTTTGTTTTAGAGCTGTTTGAACTGTTCAATAACGTTTGTTTAGAACTGCTCATTTATATTCATATAAGGTTGTTCATTTATATTCGTTTATATTGATATAAGGTTGTTTGTTTATGTTCGTTTAACATCTTAATGAACGAACATAAACGAACACGAACACAACTAATTCTTAAACGAACGAACACGAACAAAAAAAATCTAATTCGTTTACCATTTGTGTTCGTTCGTTTGTTCGTTTAAGTTAAACGAACAAACACGAACAATCCTTCGTTCGTGTTCGTTTGGTTTGTTTACATCCCTAATCTTTATGCTTTTGATTAACCCCTCCCCTATCCATTTAAGCAAAGTAAACTAAGTTTAAGGTACGAGTTCAAGTGATCTGATTGTAATAGGTTTCTATTTCTATTTCAGTTGTGTTTTAATCATGTTTTTATTTAAGTTTTGCATCATAATTAAATTATTCTTGAGATATTTATTTAGAATTTTAATCATATAAATGAATTCTAGAGTTTTGATTTTTTGTTTTGTATCAAAAACTTTTGCAATGAATTTGTACATTATTTGTTTTGATGTTCCTTGGTATTTTGGTTGATGTTCTTCATATGGGCTAATCTTTTATGGTCAGGTTTTAAAAATATGCTATTGGAATGAACTTGTACATTATTTGAGTTTGATAATACATTCTCTAAATTTTTTGTAAAACTTTAAACGTTTGTACTTAAGCTTTAAACACTTGTATAATAAAAATTAGAGTGAATTGCATTTTTGGTCCCTGTGGTTATAGTATTTCTTTGAAAGAGGGACCTAAACTTCAGTATCTCAAGAAGTGGTCCCTCAGTTTCCAATTTTGCTCCAAAATCAGGACCTCCTCTCTAACACCGTTTATTTCCACCGTTAGTGCCAGGGGTAGATTCGTCATTTCACCTTTCAGGTCCCTCTTTTAAAGAAACCATAGAACCACAGGTACCAAAAATGCAATTCACTATTTGTTCCATTTTGATTTCAAAGTTACATTTCATACCCCCGTAATTATTTACTTAGTTTACTTTATACCCTTTACTTTTCTAATTTTAATTTTACACTTTTATTATACTAACACACATAATCGTATATTAACTAAAATACGTTAAAAAAATACGTTTTAATTTTAACAAGTTATACCATTGTACTCGTCTCTTCGATACCTTCGAAATGAGCAAAATATTGAATATTTTTGGATTTATTAATTTTATTATATTACGTTTTAACATATCATATTAACATACATAATTACGTTAAAATATGTTAAGGAGTTCGATATATATATATATATATACGTTTTAAAAATTCGTTTTGACGTAACAAGTCACGTTTAAAAAAATCGTTGTAACAAGTCAATTATGCAATGCAGCGAGACGTATAATCCAAATAATTTGACAATTCAATCATTTAAATCAAAAAATATTCTATATTGGGCTCATTTCGAAGGTATCAACGAGACGATTATAATTGTGTAACTTGCTGAAATTAAAAAGTATTTTTTAACGTATTCATACCCTATTTAATTTATCGTACATCTCTTATTCTTTTCAATTTTGTTTTACACTCTTATCACATTAACATAATAATCTTATATTAACTAAAATATGTTACAAAATACGTTTTAACATATCACATTAACATACATAATTACATTAAAAATACTTTTTTGTTTTTACAAGTTACACCATTATAATCGTCTCGTCGATACCTTAGAAATGAGCCCAATATAGAATATTTTTTGATTTAAATGATTAAAATGTCAAATTATTTGGATTATACGTCTCGCTGCATTGCATAATTGACTTGTTACATATCACATTAACATACATAATTGATTAAATCGTCAAATTTACAACGATTTTTTAAAACGTGACTTGTTACGTCAAAACAATTTTTTAAAACGATTTTTAAAAAATACGTTAAAAAAATATTTTTTAATTTCAACAAGTTACACCGTTATAATCGTCTCGCCGATACCTTCGAAATGAGCCCAATATAGAATATTTTTTTATTTAAATGATTAAATCGTCAAATTATTTGGATTATACGTCTCGCTGCATTGCATAATTGACTTGTTACAACGGTTTTTTAAAACGTGACTTGTTACGTCAAAACGAATTTTTTTAAAACGAATTTTTTTAAAACGTATTTTTTTAAACGATTTTTTAAAACGATTTTTTTTAAATCGTATATATATTTATCGAAATTATGTATGTTAATGTGATATGTTAAAAAGTATTTTTTAAAACGAATAATTTAAAACGATTTAATCAATTAGTTAACATATATGATTATTATGTTAATGCGATAGGAGTGTTAAAACATAATATAATAAAATAAATAAATCCAAAAATATTAAATATTTTGCTCATTTCGAAGGTATCGAAGAGACAAGTACAATGGTGTAACTTGTTAAAATGAAAACGTATTTTTTAACGTATTTGAATTAATATAGGATTATGTGTGTTAATATAATAAAAGTGTAAAATTAAAATTAGAAAAGTAAAGGGTATAAAGTAAACTAAGTAAATAATTACAGGGGTATAAAATGTAACTTTAAAATCAAAATAGACTAAATAGTGAATTGCATTTTTGGTACCTATGGTTATATGGTTTCTTTAAAAGAGGGACCTGAAAGGTGAAATGACGAATCTACCCCTGGCACTAACAGTGGAAATAAACGGTGTTAGAGAGGAGGTCCTGAATACGCAACAAATACCAAAACTCAGGGACAACTTATTGAGATACAGAAGTATAGGTCCCACTTTCAAAGAAAACATATAACCACAGGGACCAAAAATGCAATTCACTCTAAAAATTATTTTGTAATTACAATGACCAAAATACTCCTCACATGCTAGTCATGTGATGAAACTTAACGTCTTCTCTTAACAACCCTTGACCCTTACACCCAAACCAAAAGGGCAATGATGTACTTAGGGAAGTCGATGAATGAGAGCCGAAGTTTTGGTAGAGCATAGGGAATAGAATTGTAATTCACTAAAAAATCTACTATCATCCCTATTTCCTTCGTGTTCCTTCAATAAGACGTCAACACGTCATCTTTTTTCTCTCTCCACTGTCATTTAATTTGTATATGCATCCCCTATGCATTGGTACCATACCTATACACACAATGGAACTTATTGGAGAAACAGAAAAGGGTAACGAGTGATTGTTATCATGAAATGTGGGAATCTCTAATCTCAAAGGAGGTTATAAACATCCCAAAAGTGTACACAAGTACAAGTTCTTAACAAAATACAATGAAAACAAATTTTTCTATAGAAACATTGCTCGAATAAAAACTAATCCATAATAAAGAAATGAAACCGAATACCAAGATCCAAAAGAGAGACGCGAAGGTGAGTAAGTGAACCATGCTTGGGTCGAATTGCAATTCTAGATGAATAGATCTACTACAATAAGCATATTGAACCAACAAAAACTCATTCACTAGACATTTAAGTCATAAACCAATCCAAACTACATATCCTACCCGAAGGTGGGGTATAGAGGGATAAGATGTTAGAAAACCTGACCTCCACTCAAGGTGATAGAATTGTTTCACGCAAACCTTATTTCTACCCCAAAAAGTAAAACCCTTTAAATGGATTGCTAGAAAACAAGTAGATCTACTTATCAAACAGGAACTCAGCATAAAGAACCATTGGCTAGAGATGGAAGTGGGTCGTAGGGGTTGTTTACCAAACGCTTAGCCGGGTAAGCGCTTACCGGTAAAATTCAACACTATCACTTACTTACCCGATAAGATTTTAGTCACATAAACGGTATCGTATACAACAATTTTCACAGTAAACGCTAACCGTAGTAAGAGCCTTCGTCCTCACTTACCAAGTAAGACTCTTGGTCCTTGCCTTGGCTCTTATCGGGTAAGATTCTTGGTCCTTATCTTATTCATTCGGTAAGGTAATGTGACTTGGTAAGCGCTTACCCGGGTAAGCGTTTGGTAAACGGCCCCTTAATCTCTGAACCATGTTCTTAAATGGGTAAATTGGATGACATTATTCCTATCTCATTTAATGTACTTTCAAAACCTTCATTTTGGTATCTCAAATATGAGATTCAAACATTTAGACCAAAGTATGTTGCATTTTCATGCATTCTCATATGTAAACCAGGTAGCTAAATGTTTGAGATGTCACATCTAAGGTACCAACAAGGCAACAAGAAGGTTTTGCAAGTAAGTCGCACATAATAGGAATCAACCAAAAGGCAATGTTCCTTTATTAAATCTACTTGAAAAGATTGCTGATCCAAACGAAAAGAGCTTAATTGAGGCCAAGTCCTTGAGTTAAATGGCAGTTAGTTTAACGTGCGTTCAAACGAGGCTCCTCAAATCAAAAGCAAACACAATGCTGCAATGAAACCAATTGAGAGGATGTGGAAAGGGTGGTGTGGTGTGATTAACAACATAACACCCTGATAATGACGGAAATGCCTTATATGTCCGCTAGCATCATCAAAGGCAGAAAACACAAACTAGACTAACGATTGGAGTATTAGTCAAGTACATACAAGTAAAAAACAAGCCGCAACAGAACAGCCAGAGTTCCTCGTCAAATTTCAGAAATCTAAAAGCTTACACTTGCAGAATTTGGCAAGAAATCTTGAACATGGTGGCGTTGGAAGTACTCCGAATCAGGGGAGAGTTGATACCGGAGAATCTTGATAGCCTGTGATGCCCAAGATCCGAATTCGAGTGTTTGGCTGCATTTATAATACAAACAATCAAATACAACACATTATACCAAAAAGACTGCATTTAAATTCTTCTGTGGAGTTTCTTTTAAGATTTGGGGTTAGCTTGGATTTACAAATTTAACATCAACATACTTTTATTTGTCCTGAAAATTTTAAATAATTCGTATCCAGGCCGAATCCTGACATTTTAAGTCCCCTAGGCGTAAGTGAAAAAAGGGGTCCTCTATAAGTACGAAAAAATCTTCAATAATCGGTTTTATATCATCAAAAACAAAATTGAACAAGACAATGTGCTAATAATTCATATTAATCAATTTCTTAAGAGTATATCTAGACATAAAATCAATCAATAATAGTTTATAAATCAGTCACATAACATTCTGTTATACCATCAAAGACATCATATGATACATATACCTTTTATGTCAAGATCGACATAATTTGGGTCACAATGTTTGACTGTTCGGATTAACATTTTTTGTGAAACAATATAAATCACTTGGGTTTCTATCTCACCCCATGTTAACATGTTTTTCATCACTGTTTTAAACTTTTAAGGTTAAAAAAACTTTTTCAGACCCATCAATTTCAAAATTGAAAGTGCATGTCAGTTTTAGGTTCAGATGTTCTTGTTTTTTATAGATGGGAGTATATTTAAGATCCACGTACTCAATATTAGATAATTACATGTCAATAATGTAAAATAAACAATGATAGTTCTGAAATTCTAAATATAGATATAAATTGAACCATCTTCTATGGCTGGTAATCTTTAAAAGGAAAGAATTTCCTTAATTCATAACAACAAATATGCTTGATTCTAATAATGAAAAATAAAACACATGTGGAGGAAGTAATCAAGAGACACAATGGGAGATGAAGTTAGAAAAGATTATCAAGGTTTTCTAGGCAAGAAGTCAAATAATTAATGAGGCCTATCATATGCAAGCTAAGGTTGAACACTTAAATAGGTTCTCGTGATGTGTAAGGATGATCTTGTATGCACATATGCATACTGTCCAGATGAACGGTTAACAGGGTGTTCCTTACTTTTTCATTTTTTTTGAGGTTTTTCCCAAAACCTTCCTATATATATATATATATATATATATATAACGCCAATTCAATTCTCTTTTTACTAAAATAATAAGACTATGAAGTTTTATTTACTCATATACGATATATAACATTCCTAGAAATGCCTAATATAAGCATCAAGATCACATGCATCCTATGCCTTTCTTCCAAGTCTTTCTCTTTTTTATTTGAGCAAAAAAGTTAATTACCGGCAACCCTAACCGGCCCCACAAAGAACCCACCCCCTAGAAGGCTAGAACCACATGTAAAGAGGTTCTTCAGAGCCGACTCAGCGGCTAAGGCTGGCGGAGGGATTCAAGCCCGTCTCCCACAGGATTCAAACTTGAACCCGTTGCGTATTAGAGCAAAGTCGCTCGCCCCTTTGCCAATTGAGCTATGCAGCTGAGGGCAGTCTTCCACTTTTTAAAACTTTCTCAAACTTTCTCTTTTTTCACACACTTCTCACAACTAAGGGGTCTTAGTGGAATCAGCCGCTCTACACGTTTCACAAGTAGGGGGTGTTCAAAGGTACAAGTGACGGGAAGTAGAACACCTGTCTGTGGCCAATATTCCTCCTGTAATTCTTCTTCTTCTTGTACTTGAAAACCACCACCTTTGGATCTAGCCCCTACAAAATCAGTGAGCAGAATATCACTAGATAACAATTAAATCATGATATGAATAATATATATATATATATTATTTGTAGGGAATGAAGTACCTGTTCCTCGACTACCGCATGTACAGCTGCATTAGGCACCACAGGCTTCCCAATATATGCGCTTGTTTTTGTACCAACGAGTAACACCTTGTTTAGAATTATCTACATATACTAATTTGCGTCAAAAGATAAACATAAACTAGAAATTAGCATCCAAGTATTTAGATATATTAATATTCCCTCTATTTGAAAAAATAGTCCATTTCAAATTTTAGAAAGAATTGAAAACAATTCATTACATGCATTTTAACAAACAATTGAAGTTCAAATGTTGTAAATTAACAAAAATAAGCAAACTTGAAGAAAGCAACTAGGACAACTACCATAAATAAATATTTGATACTCGGTGTGGTAAACGGAAAAAAAAACAATTTGAAGTAAATGAAGTAAAGAAGAACAAACATTCCATAAGAAATTATGTTTAATGCTTACTTTGTCATCAACATTTGCACCCTTCAGCCTTTGCGTGTACAGAAAACGTCCTGGAAAAACTATATATTGTCGACCCCCAATCTACACAGCAATCAGAACAGAAACAATAACTAATCATCCAAAACCCCCATAATCAAGCAATTACTCTTAATAATCTTACAGATTTCAGAGTGATCACAAACTCACGATCTTAACACATTAGAGACAGCAATTAGTTTCATATACATTAGATACAAAAGGAGGCACAAATATAAAATTGATATGAATATTTATACAGGTATAAATATCAAGATTTTTTATGGCAACTTGTAGATAGTGAATCCATTTTACGGAAACTCAATCTGACCCACAAAAGTCCCAAATATATTTATTGAGTGCTTAACATTTTTTTTGGGAAGGGTGTCCTAGACTATGCCTAGACTAATCCCTTGGCAAATTATGACTGTAAGACATCAGCCCTGATTAAACCTCAGTGGCCACAATTGTTGTGTATGCCTGGATTAGAACCCTGGCCAGATGGGATATTCCACCACATCCCCCAGGGCCTTAACCAGTACGCCACAACCCTTGTGGTTTTGAGTGCTTAACATTTGTAACTATTGCTTTCAGAAAAGCCATTTTTGTTGCAAAACTCCCAAAACAAACACTACACACGAAAAGCACGAACATTTCCAACGAATTCATGCGATACTTGGGATTCTGCAACTATAATGGTGTTTTTGAAAGCCAAAACCAGTTGCAAGGTTTAGGAATGTTGATTTTAGCAGCTGAATACCGAGTTCTAAATAGTAAATAAATAATAGACAACTACAAATTGGTTGAAGACTTATTGAGTTCAAAATCATCAGTTTTACAGCATTTCAAATAGGAGTAATTTAGAATGTCATCTGTAAAACAATCCATGGAACACCCAATTCGTAGTGTAAATTACTTGAGTTCGAATGTCAAACTAGCAGATAAGGAAATCAAAACTGAATTTAACAAAGTGTTTAAATACAATAATTTAGTTTTAATTTGCAATAACATTCACATCAATTATGCAGTTTGAATTTAATAGTACAGACTACAGAGAGCAAAATGCAGATTCTTTTACAAGAAATTCAATTAGAACAGGTGGCAATTTTAAGGCTGCATAAGACAGTGAAATGCTAATAAATTCAACTCACCATGACAACGGCGAAGACTTCTTCTCCTTTCGCTTCAGTTTTGGTTAGGGTTTCTTCGGCAGATTGTGGCTGTTCAGGTTCAGAAACTTGGGGTTCTGATTCTAGAGTTGAAGGTTCAGTTTGGGAAAGTTTAGGTACAATCCTTGATGAAGATAATGGTGTAGTGAAGAATCGGATAGAAGAATTTGAGGAATGGAGAGAAAGAGAGGAAAAATTGAAGGTAGTTGCAGTAATTGGAGGATAAGTTTTGTGGGTAAAGATGGAAGGAGAGCAGGAGGATGAAGGGCAAGAGAAGCTCATCGCCATTTTCGAAGTTTTGCTGGATTACTCTCACGAACAGTTTCCTGCTCCTATCTTATCCAACGCTCAGCACATATAAATTGGTGTCTATTGTAGGATTTTAGAGTAAATTATATGATTGGTCCCTGTGGTTTGCGGTTTGTTCTAAGGTTTCTAAAACACCATTATCATATTTTTAAAAGTGCATGTTTTAAGTTCCTCCCTTTAATGGAATGAAAAAGATTTTGGTAACCCGGTTAAAATAAGGGACCTTTATGTATTTTTACCTTCTCCTTTTGTGTTTTACTTAATAAAGAATAAACTTTAAATGTAATTATTGTTATATCATTAGTGACCCCCTCCCCACACATACACATACTTTCTTCTTCCTCATGTACCGGATATCGCCAACCTCTCCACACCATCAACAAGACCCACTTCGCACTCTTGAAAACCCATCGACGAACTCGATCAGAAACTCGTCGGAGAAGTCCCTCGATGGCTATAGTGACGAAAAAGCTCCGATTAAACCACCGTTTCCCTCTCCGACGATACGCCGAACCACCGATGGTCGTTCCTCACTTCGAGAGCTTGCTGTGGCGGCCGAGATGGTTGTTCAAGAATCATCGTCCTCTCGCACACACACACACACACACACACACACACACACACACCGAAGGTATACAATAACCCCTTTTTCGCTGATAATGTGGAACAAAAACCGAGAACACCGGATTTAAACACGGCGTTACCCGATGTAACGAGTTTTATGTCTGGAGGTTCAATGGGAGGGTTCGATCGTACATATCTAGCCATAAACAAGTTCCTATTGAACTATGGACCTCGACCCATGTTCTATCGGCCAAACATTCGACCACCACCGGGTTTTCCACATCCTCGATTTACTCCAAGAAACATGCGACCGCAACCCCCTAGACCTTCATTTCCATATGCGGTGGTGTTGAACTCACGAGGAGACCCAGTCTCGGGTCGACCCTCGGCTTTTCGGCCATACGACCCAGTTCGAGCATCATTAGTTTCTAACCCCCGATTACCACCCATAGCACCCACTGCCGTGCCTACCGATCATCGACAAACACTCACCTACCTCACTCTCGAACCACCTACTGTATCTCCTACACTCATAAAACCCACTCCCATCTCTCCTACAAACACACCTAAGCTTAACCTTATTCCTACCATATACCAATACAGTCGGAGGGACAAGAAAGAAATGGGGAATAAAATGCAATCAATCAAAAAACGAAAGGTGATTGTGGACCTTGAAGATGGTGAGTTTATCGCAACTGAAGAGGTTACTGGTCAGGATACAGAAGCAAGGGAATCAGAGAACTCTCAAGGAGTTCGTGTTTTGGACAAGGGAAAACAGAAAGTTGGTACTCCGTCAAACTCAAATTTAACTCGCTTTGATCTATTTTCTTGTCATGAGGCGTTGATAAAATTTCCCACTTTAGCACGAAAAATTTGCCATGCACCACGTGGATTTCATGTTAATGCACTACTTGCACACCCACACGTTGGTTATTTGATCACTAAACTAGGTTGGGAATTATTTTGTGAACCACCAAGTCAATATAATATCGACTGGGTGAGGGATTTTTACAGTGAACTATCTGTTACGGATGGTGTAGAAATCCTTGTCAGACAAACCAAGGTTGATTTTTCGGCCACGACCATAAATAACCTATTGGGTATTGTCCCACCTAAGCATTCTGAATTGCAACGGTTGATTGTAAATTTAACCAATGAGGATCTTGATGATATTTTAGACACAATCGCACATAAAGGATCCGAATAAGAATTCACCGGAAACTCACGTATAATTCACACGCACTGTTTAAAACCTGAGGCAAGTGTCTGATTTTTCTTCTTGAGACACAGTTTATTTCCAACAACTCACGACACTAGCCTTTGCATGGTTAGGATTTTGATTTTGTATTGCATCCTAAAAGGCCATAGGTTTGATGTTGGAATACTCATCTCCAATAACATACGTGGAGGTGTAGACCGGTGCAACGCTAGGATGTCACATCCGTCCATAATCCACGCACTCATGAAAAATGCGTATGTTACCGTTCTATCCACAGATACATTTTCAAAAGAAAACTAGTTATGGAAAAACAAAATGTGGATAAATTGATGCGTAACAACATGTGCGTTCATTCGGATTCGGACAAATCTGACAGTGATGGAATTGCTTCTTTGGAAGTAAGTCTTCAGTCACTTAAGATTGAGCTTAGGACAACACTTAAGGAACATCAAGTGTTGATTGCAAAACAAATCAAACAGCAGGAACGTGAGATTAGTGAGAGGAAAGACGAGAGCGATGCGAGATTGAAGCGAATAGATGGAATACTGGTAAGTTGGTTGAAGTATGAGAAGGACAAGGACGGCGTCATGCTAGGAATCTGGAACAAAGAACACCCTGAGTTGACAAAGAACCTACCACCTTTCCCATCCACTTGTTATGGAACCAGTTGAGCGTACTCCTACTCATCATGAGTAGGGCAGGTTCAATTTCCCATCCCTATCCCTATAAATTTTTGCGCACTTTAATTAATTGCACTTTAATTTAATTGCCTAGATTTGGGATCTTGTGTTGTAAATTTGAGTTAATTTTTGCTTGACATTACCATGAGTTGATTTCACATTTTGAGGATTGTTGTTGACATGCTTCTTTGATAGCCAGAGTAAAACGGAAATTTTTCTCACCTGCACATTTCATGTCACTAGAACTAGCCCCCGAGTTTTTGCTTCCAATTTTTGTTAGAGTCACCTTTGCAACAACACCATACACCAAAGCCAATTTTCTTGCTTGATCAATGGTTGTCCAATGAGGACATTGAACCCTTCTAAATTTTGGGGAGGGGAAATGATATGGTAACTCACGTTCATTCAAAACCATATCATTTTAAAGTGCACACCCCTTTTGCAAAATGCACCGCACCCATCAAAAAAATAACAAAGGAATTAACAATGCACAAAGGAGCAAAGCTTCGCATTTGTTTTTCCTTACATCAAAAAAGTGTCAAAGACACCGAAGGGACCAATGTGTCTCATTTCAATTCGTCAACAAAAGAAAAGACAGAAAAATTGTGCCAAATTTGAAAATTTTGAAAAATTGGTAAAACTCACCATTTTTACCAAAACAAAAAGCCAAACACTCACCCCCGATACCAGTTGCATTGTGATTTTAATTAAGCATAAAACTTTGTGGCTAGCTTATGGATTGACATTTTTTCTTGTGATTTAGTTGAGAGATGTCATTTTACAAAAGGCTATCAGTACATGTTTTGTGAATAACGTGAACCAAATGGTGATTGATATGCATGTTGAGTAATTGGAAAAATTGAGGCAAATTTATAACAAATAAAACAGCTCAAAATTAATTTTTCTTAATAAAGTTGCTTGAGGACAAGCAACAGTTCGAATTCGTGGTTGTGATAGGGTTATTTTATTAACCCTATTTTAGCCATGTTTTCCATTAATTTTGAGTTCAATCCCACGTTTATCGCTTCATTTATGTCTATTTTGTAGTTAAATGTAATAGAAATAAATATTAGATACTTTATTTATCTAATCTCGAAAATAGTCTAAAAAAACAAAAATAAGTAAGTTTTATATATATTTTGTAGGTACGAAAATACGGCCGTTCTGAAGTCAATTTTGGATCTTGAAGAATGTCGGATTACAAAGCTTAAAGAAAAGACTTCAATTTTTGGGCCAATTGTTGGCATCGTTTTGAACTTTTGGGAAAACTAGTTTTTGGGCGTCGGATTATGTTACCAAACTCGTTTTCGCATGGGCCGATTTAGGCAATTGTAAACATTTCAGTTGGGTTCGATATAACTTTTTGATGGGCCAATCTTATGACTTCGTCTGGGCCGACTGTTTTAGTTTTCTGGTTGGGCCGAGCAATACATCATTTGGGCCGAGTCTAATCACTTTGTGGATCAATTTTTGGACAACACTTGGGCCGGTTCTTTGAACCACATATGGGCCGGACTTTGAAGATCCATGGAGCTCCACATTCAAAACTTAGGCACCAAGAAATATTACTAGTATAAATATGTGTATTAGGCTAGTTTATTAGGTGTGCTTGGTGTTAGGAGACTCTTGTTACTTGGTTACTATGGGTCGACTTTGAAGCACCAAGCCAAGCAAGTCCGTTTGTAAGTCGAAAGTCCGTGTTTTGTTGTAACTTAAACATTTTGGTTTGTAATCTCAATCCTAATCCATTAATTAAACATCTTTAAGTTAATCGAATCTTAGTGTTAAAACTCATTTACAAGTTGTTTGCTAAACTTTGTTTTCATAACTTAACTAATCTTTAAAACTTGTCATCTTTTTAAATTCATCTTAATTTAATTAAATTGCTTTCAAAATCGCGTTTTTAATTAATCTTTCGTCAAACCAATTCACGGTTCTCTTTTCTGCTCTCATTCTCGACTTTGGAAAAACTTGGTTCTCGCGTGATCTCACTTGCAATATAAGCCGGAAGTCTGAATTAATCACTTTGGATTCTCAAGTAAAATTGGTTCACGGTTTGGTAAGCGATTTCACAAAAGTTCCACTTTTTCTCGTCTCAAACTCATGTTTAAATTAAGTTCTCATAATTAGTCCATTAACAAAACACGCAAGAAACTTTCAAGATCCAATCGTTTTCAAGTAATCAACCTTTGTTAGTTAATCATTGGGTTTTTTTAAGTAACCAAATCCATAGCTTAACAATTGAAATTATATTTCAATCGTAACCGGTGGTGGTTTAAAACAAGATTTTCCTCTTAGCTCAATAATATCATTTTCTTGAACTTTAGTTTTAAAATCAATGGTTAATTTTCTCGTCAACTTTGTAATAATTAATGTTACTCGCTTTAAAACTCACTCCACAATTGTCATGTTAAATTAGTAATTTCTTTCAAAAGCTTTGGTAACTTATGCAACAAGTCACGACGTTCCACTCAAGTAAGTTCATTTAACTAATGCATTGTCCATTGTCCATTATTTGTTTTAAAACTCGCAAATCTTTTATAATTGGAATCTGAACGATGATGGGCTAATCGCCTTAGTTCGGGGTATAAAGAGAAATTGAGACCAAGACCGATAAAAGGATAAAAAAGTGTATCGTACAGTATGATTGTCTGACGTTATTTAAATCAAGGTTATATTTTGTGGTGGATCACAATTGACCAACTGACAACTGGTCCGTTGTATCATAAAATATTCGACACTTAAGATATCTGAGGAATACTGTCTCGTCTTTTTATCTAATTATTAATCTCATCCCAATGGACCTTTATACCTTGTGATTTCCTCTTATAACTGTTAATTTTCATTAGTTGTTAATCACAAACTCCCAACAAAAGATTACCTTCACATTCATTGGACTTTAAAGAGAAACTTTTCCACGCTTCACTGTGGGATCAATATTCGGTACTTAGTACCATTATTACTTGTTATAAGACGACAATAGACTGCGACGTATACTTGCATCATGGTTTATTTCTGACGGAGATTGATGATAATACTCTTGTTTTTACAGGGTGTAGCACAAATCATAACAACAATAGCGAATGTTATTTGGTTTTAGTAACACCCGTCCCAAATATAATCTTTGTGTAAAGTTTGGACTACTATTGTTTGATGTCGAACCCTAGAATGTCGTTGTAAAAAATCAACAGTTAACATTTATAAACGTATTTAATCCTTATTTGATATTTTATTGAAAGTTTTAATTTAGTATCTCATTCCGAATTTAAGAGTGTTACATGTCCCTTGATAAATTAAGCCAAGTGCATGCTAATTGTGTTAAAGAAATGAGATATGTGAAGCTTTTGGACATGAAGGTTGATGGTACACCATCAAATTAGGAATTCATGAGTTGATCCAACCAACATGGAGATAAAAATAAGGAATGGGGCTAATGAGGTGTGCCGAATGAGGGGTTGATGCTAACACACAAGACTGATACACTTGTGTTGTGATTTTTAAATATAATTTAATAATACATCGTAGTCTATAAAACATAAAAGAATTGGTTGTATAAAAATTTGTTTTATAAAACTTGGGTTACAAGCAAAAAAAAACTTATAGAAAACTTTATAACCCAATTTTTGTTTTTGAATGGAAATATTCCAGGCAATATCATAAAAGGAAGAAAGAAAACAAAAGTGTTCAGGCCAAAGGCCACCCCCACACCTCAAAACAAAAAAACGCCGAAACCAACCCATACCACAAAACAAACAACCAGAAGGAGCACAAGCTAATCGACCTATACAGACTCGAAAAGCAGAAACAAACATCAATCCACCAAACACCAAAGAACAACACCTTAGTGAAAATTCTAGACGGGAGCCAAGCAAAATCGTCAGGTACCATGGGAAATAAGAGGGCGATCTTTCTTCCTTTTCTTCCATGCGATCCGAATAGCGGTCACTTCTCGGATGTCTTGAACAACCTCCGCAATCGATCTCTTTTGGTTTTGAAACAACCTTCTATTACGTTCACGCCAAACATAGTAAATAGTAGCCGCAAGGGCAATTTTCTGCTCAAGCTTTTTTGGTTGAGTCCTTTCATCCGAAATGGTATCAACAATCACGTCCCAAACTTTTGAAAAAAACCTGTAAATCAACGCCGTGCCGAACACGTTTCCACACCTCCTTTGGGAACGAGCAATCGAAAAAAGATGATTATGCAAATCCACTCCATCCTCACAAGAAGGACATTTCAAATCGGACATGTCATTCCTTCATCTAGCCATTTTATCTTGAGTCGGCAATCTTTTATGGCAAGCGACCCACATGCAAAATGCATGCTTCGGTATATGACCTAGGAACGAAACCATCTTGCAGCAAGGCACCACCGGGTGCCTCTCTTCCATGGTGTTCCAAGCGATATTAACTGAGAATTCGACGCCCATGTTATTCGAATCCAACCAAGCTATAGAATCCCAGACATGCTCATTAAGAACCGGAATTGGGTTAGCAACAAGTCATGTCGCCCGTTGGGTCCACGCATTTGACCAAGAATTACTAACCACATTCACCACATCTCGAACCGTGGATGAAGGCAAAAGGACATTGTCCCGAATGAATCTGTACGAGATAAAATGAGAGAGGTGGCCACATAAAAGCCATTTATCTTCCCATGCATGTGTGCCTTCTCCATTTCCCACACGTTTGAAAAAATATCTACGAACATGAGGTCGAATAGTCATTAGGTTGGAAAACACCCACGACCACCTTGAGCTTCTCCGGATCACCCAAAAGCATGAATCACAGATATACCAAAACCGAACCCATCTACTCCAAAAGGATGGACGATCAGATAATATATCCCAGACATGTTTGGCAAGTAAAGCACGATTCCACCCCGCCAACCGCTTTAAACCGAGGGCCCCATTTTCAACCGGCCTACAAACCACATCCCACGGCAACTGGATTTTTTTTTAAATTGATCCCCTTGAGTCCATAGAAAGTTTCGAAACATCGCCTCAAGTTCATGTAAAATACTCGAAGGGAGCAAGAAAATAGACATCGAATAAAGTTGGAGAGATTGGAGTACCGACCTGATTAGTTGCCTTCGTCCTCCAAAAGACAAATACTTCGCCTTCCAGTTTTGGATTCGGTTCCTTACTTTAGAGATTAGGCTGCCATAATCAACTACTTTCAACCGATGTGAGGATAGTGGAACACCAAGATACCGAATGGGAAAGGTACCAGTTCGGAAAGGCAGACAATCCTTAATGGCAACCCTCGTGTGCTCAGGGACATTGCCGAAAAATATCGCACTTTTCTCAAGACTCGGCGACAAACCAACCTTTGTTTTAAAGATTTGCAAAGCACGTTTTAAGACCATGACCGATTCAACATCCCCTCTTGTAAACACAAAAAGATCATCTGCAAAACACAAGTGTGTTAGTTCCAACGGTTCACAATCTTTATGATAACCAAATGCCTCCGCTTCACGAATACACCTCTTTAAGATCATTGAGAACCCTTCCATTACTATCGTGAAAAGGTAAGGTGATAACGGATCACCTTGCTTTATGCCCCAATTCCCTTGAAAAAAACCCGACGTATCTCCATTTAGAGCAACCGAGAAGGAAGAAGTCTCAAGCATTTCTCGCACCCATTTCACCAAAATCGGGTGGAACCCCAAGCCTTCCATCATATTCAACAAATAGTTCCAATCCACCATATCATAAGCCTTCTGTATATCGATTTAAAGGCACAACGGGGCGGCCCCACATTACGTTGATATCCCGATACTAATTCGTGCGCCATCAAAATATTATCAGAAATACGCCTTCTCGGTATAAAAGCCGACTGGGATGGGTCCACTAAAGAATCCAATTTCTCTTTCATTCCAGCAACTATTATCTTGCTAATACATTTGTATAATATCGTACAACAAGAAATAGGCCGAAAGTCCTTAACCGACGAAGCATTTGGTTTTTTTGGAATGAGGCAAATTATGGTGTGATTTAACTCTTTAGCAAGCTTCCCAGAATAGAAAATATTATGTATAGCAACACTTACATCATGTCCGATTATTCCCCAAACCGATTTGAAAAACGTCGCCGAATACCCATCCGACCCGGGAGCTTTGTCATTACCGATCTGAAACATCGCCCTTTTAATGTCTTCATTTGAAATCGGTCGTATCATGTGATTGGCATCGCCTACCGAATGCTTACTAACAAACAAGTCACCAACCATGCTTGGTTCCACCGTAGGATCCTTCACCCCAAGGATGGATTGAAAACGTGAAAAAAAAGTCGTGACTACCTCGCCGCCATAATGAAATTGGCCCGTAGAGTCACAAATCGAGTGAAGGTGCTACACATGTCTTTTTTCCTTCACAACGTTGTGGAAAAATTTCGTATTTGAGTCTCCCTCGTTTAACCATTGCACCTTCGCACGTTGTCGCAAAGCCACTTCCTCATCTTTGCACGCTTGTTGGTAAGCCACTCTTAAAAACCCAAGATCTTCCATAAGCTGACTATTACCCGGATCTAAATCACAAACTAATTGAATAACATCAAGTTCATGCTTTAGATTCTGTACTCTCTTCGAAAGGTTGCCAAAAGACTCCCTGATACGTCTCAAAGGAGTTTTTAACTTTAGCCGCTTAGTAACCCGATACATAAAATTACCACGAATTGGAACTCCCCACACATCCGCTACGGTTTTTAGAAACAACGGATGGTTGCTCAAGAAATTATCATACTTAAAACCCCCCACCTTTTTACGTGTCCCTCCCATAAACGAGAGAATAGCCGGAGTGTGATCAGAAATGCCTCTGGGAAGAAATTGGGCCAAAGCATCATTATACCGTGATGTGAACTCCGTGTTCGTAAGCACGATATCTAACTTCCGCCAGATCCCCGTATCCCCATTGGGTTTTGGCTCCAAGAATATTGTATTCCATTATATCTAATGTCAAAAACTTCAACATCTTCTACACATGCATGAAATTCCATCATATCAGGATTGCGTCTTGACGATCCCCCGAAGCCGTCATGCGGGAAAAGCATGACATTAAAGTCACCAAGGATGACCCAAGGTTTGTTTCCCAAGAAGACCTTAAATCTCCTTAACCCCGACCATAAAGCTCGTCGGTTAACACTATCATTTGCACCATACACAATCGAAATAAAGAGAGGGTCAGATTCACCATATAGCCGTACCTCACAATGCATGTATTTTTGGTGCGCTTCTAAGACCATAACATCCATCAATCGGACATCCCATGCAATTACAATTCGAGTTCCATGCTCACACAAATCGTGGTTTGAGACCCAAGACCACCTGCCAAATACGTACTGACAAACCGTATGGATGGTTTCACTTTTAAGGTGAGATTCAACAATGGCGCAAAAACTCACGTTAGAACGCCGGATAAAATTCTTAAGTTCCCGTTGCTTAATCGAGGCATTCAGACCCCGTATGTTCCACATGGCAAGATTAATCATTGCGTACCTTGTGAGTTTGGGGTGGCGTCATCAAAATTCACCACCGGCTCCTATTCCTGCGTGTAATCCACTCTATTGGTTCCTTCATCTTTCCCACCATTTCCATTACCATCAATGGCGCTATCTCCCAGAACACTAAACCGATTAGCCGGTTTCAGGTTGCCTTGTCGATGATTTACCTTACCAAGCGATTTTGCCACTGCAGCGGCCATTGGTGCTTGTTCCCGTACCAGAGTGCTTAATTTAAGCACGGGGGTTGGTTGTGCGTTTTTGATAACGCCACTTTTTGGCGTTATTTTCAGGCCACAAACCAATGAGATTGGCTTGTGTTGAAGCAAAAAGGCGGAATTTTATGGTCTATCGAGTGAAATGTGCAGGTAATCTGAAAGAAGACAAGCGTCGAGAAAAGCAGTGAAAAAGAGCCAAAAGAGAGTCAAAAACGAAGCCCAACGGAAGCCCGAGATCCAAGCCCAAGAACCGTACCCAGATCCATGAACCAGACTGACCCGGATACTTCAGGAAAGCGTGCGGCTTTCCCCGCGGCCTGAAGCCGCGGGACAAACCGCGTAAGTCCCTGCTCGTTTTTCTATACTTTGGTGTTTTCCGGAATTAGGTCATCACTTCGACCCGTGCGACAGTAGGCAGTGAGGGGGCGATTTTAGAGCTATTTCACGTACTTTGGAGCCACGATAGAGGATTGATTGAAGGGAGTTCACCACGCGAAGTGGATTAGAGCCGAGAGAGAAGGGATTTCATCGTACATTCTTCATGTTTACGATCACTATGTTTTCACACACCACTTTCTACCCTGATTCTTGAGTCCATCCCAACATGAACTAATCTTTAGATGTTGGGGGTTGGAGTGACTATGGATTCTATGATGGATGACGTGTAACCGAATGATTGTTTTTACTTGATTTGATCTATAAAGCATTTGAATTCAGTTTTCATTATCAATTGTAGTTTGATCACCTTCAATTGACTTTCATGGTTTTTGATTAAGTTTGAGAAAATTAATTAAAAGCTAGATCAAATAATCAAGTGCCAGAAAGGAGATTCGGGTAGAGATAGCCGAATCACTTTCTGCTCGGAATAGTTTGACTTAATGTATTTTAAAATCCTAGGTGTAAATCGAGAGATAAAACCTACGAGTCTTGAAATAAAATCTGTTATTGCTTGAGAAAGAATAACAGTGACTTTTACAAACTAGGGTTCATAGAAATAATCGGTAATAATCATTGTTCGGGTATTCTTTCATCAGTAGTATAACCATAGGAAGTCCAACCCTCAACCTTTTCTCTATCAAAGTTCTTTCAAAACCTTCCGTTAATCGATTTTCGTTTTTATTTAGTTTTTAAAACAAGTTATAAACCACAACTCAAAATTGCGACCGTTCAGTTAATAGATCTTATAGTCATTGTAATACTTAGTTCCTAGTTCCCTGTGTTCGATACTCGTACTTTTGTACTATTACTTGATTTCGACCCGTACACTTGCGGTTAGATTTAGGGGGTGTAAACCCGCCTATCAAGTTTTTGGCGCCGTTGCCGGGGAACTAGTTGCAACTGATAGCACTACCATCTATAAGCGCTATTACATTGAACATTTTTATTTTTGTTATTTTATTTCATCACTTTCAGTTTTTGGATTGCTAATTTTGTTTACTTTCCGTTTCAGGTACTAATTGGTTTATGCCAAGGAAAACCCGAGGGAAGGGAATCGAACCAATCGTTCCGGAAATCGAAAGAACCGCCCGTAAGTTACGAAAGGAATCTAAAGCTAAAAGAAATCTGAAGATCGAGATGGGCGACGAAGCTCCTCTTGAGAGACGCCCTATGCGGTCGTTTACCGATCCGAACGTGGCAGCCGCACGCATAGGCATCCAACCGCCCACTACTGGGGCGAACTATTTTGAGATCAAACCGAGTACCATCGTGATGGTACAGTAGAATCAGTATGGAGGAGCCCCAACAGAAGATCCTCATGCACATCTCCGGGCATTTGAACTTATTTGCAATACGTTCAAGATAAATGAGGTGAACGAGGATGCCATCAAGCTGAGACTGTTCAGCTTTTCACTCAAAGGTAGAGCCGTAACTTGAACAGAAAGTATCCAACCAGACTCGATCACCACCTGGGCGCAACTGAAAGCGGCCTTCCTCCAGAAATTCTTCCCACCAAGCAGAACCGCCCAACTTATGGCTGAAATCACCCATTTTGCTCAATGGGATCAAGAGACATTGTATGAAGCTTGGGAAAGGTACATAGATATGATCAAGAAATGCCCTCATCATGGGTTACAAGGTTGGGTCATTATCCAAACGTTCTTCAGTGGACTTCACCCGCAGTTCAAAAACGACATCACAGTTGCAGCGGGTGGAGCCCTAATGGATAAGTCTTATGAGGACGAATGCGAGTTGATCGATAATCTGGCCGAACATAGTTTTTCTACTCCAAGATCAACAGTTAGAAGAGTTGCGAGTGTGCAAGAGAATGATGAGTTGAAGGCCATAAAAGCTCAATTGAACGCACTTACGAGTCAATTGAAGGGATCTTCTCTTCAATCAGCATTTATGATGGATGAGGGTATGCCGGAGATGGCACCACCCATGAACGAGCCATAAAAAGTTCAATTTCTGCAAAATCGGAACAACCGACCACGGAACAATCCGTTATCGAACACATACAATGAGGGTTGGAAGAAGCACCCAAATTTCTCATGGAGTCAACCGCAAGGGCAACCGAGGGAAACCATGGCCCAACAACAGCAACAGCAATACAGTAATAACTCTAACTTTTCTAATTCCTCTAATACTAACAATGTCTATCGTCCTCCAGGTTACAACCAACAGAAATTCGATGAAGGACAATCCGGAGAGAAGAAGCCGGGGCTAGAGGACATGATGATGAAGTTCATGTCTAAGATGGATAGCGCGGTCGAGGGATTAGCCGGTACGGTAGGCACAGTCAAGGCGGCTACTGATCAGAACACGACATCTATTAAGCTCCTTGAAAGGCAGGTTGGGCAAATTTCTGAAGCCCTACAAAACCGAGCTCCCAGGAAATTTCCGAGTCAGACCGAAAGGAAAAACCAGGAAGATTGCAAGGCCATTCATCTGAGAAGTGGCAAGGAACTGGTTAGAGACCCGACCCGAGAATCATCAAAGGAAACCGAGCCCAAAAGGCAAGAGGTTAAGATCGTAGATATGGATGAGTTGGAAGCCGATGAAAATATTGTGATTGAGGAGAACTCGAAGAGTGAAGAGAAGAAGCAAGAGCAGCCTACCATTCCAAAGCAACCACCGGTCAAGCCGGCAGCACCAAGAGTGCCCTATCCGAGCAGACTTAAAGCGTATAAGGATGATGTTAATCTTTCTAAATTCCTTGAAGTATTTAAAAAGTTACATATTAACATCCCTTTTGCAGATGCTTTGGCACAAATGCCCTCATATGTGAAATTCTTGAAAGATATCCTTTCTAACAAAAGGAAGATTGAGGAGCATGCGACAGTTGCACTTACTGAGGAGTGCAGCGCGATCATCCAGCATAGGCTTCCCCCGAAGCTTAAGGATCCAGGGAGTTTTACTATCCCTGTTCATATAGGCAATTCTGAATTTAGTAAGGCTTTGTGTGATCTTGGAGCAAGTATTAATTTAATGCCTTTGTCTATTTTCAGGAAACTTGGACTTGGAGAAGTGCAACCGACTAACGTGACATTGCAGCTTGCCGACAGATCCATCAAGTACCCGTATGGCATAATAGAAGATGTTCTAATTAAAGTGGATAAGTTCTACTTTCCGGTAGACTTTGTGGTACTTGACATGGATGAGGACAAGGAAATCCCACTGATACTTGGCCGACCATTTTTGGCCACGGGAGTAGCACTTATCGACGTGAAAGAAGGAAAGCTCACCTTGAGAGTGGGTAACGAAGAAGCTGTCTTCAATGTTTTCCGGGCAGCTAAGCAAAGCATGGGACCGAACGAGTGCTACCGGGTAGATGTGATGGATTCCTTGATAAGAGAAACGTGTGGCATGCAAGTTTCTGAAGACCAATTGAATAATGTTTTGATGGGTACCGATGACGATCCGGAAAGCGAAAGTGTGATGCAATTAAATGCATTACCATCATACAAAGGCCCGAGAAGACCGATCGTTGAAGATTTGGGAGAACCAATTCCCAAGTCCGAACCTTCATCGAAGACACCACCAAAGCTTGAGCTCAAACCGCTACCTGATCATCTCGAGTATGCATACTTGGGAGAAAAAGACACGCTTCCGGTAATCATATCGTCCAAGCTGAATTCCGAGAAGAAAGAGAAGTTACTAAGAGTTTTGAGAGAGCATCAAACTGCTATTGGATGGACGATAGCTGATCTGAAGGGTTTAAGCCCAACATTTTGCTCGCACCGCATCAATCTTGAAGAAGGGCATCGACCGGTTGTCCAACACCAACGTCGGCTAAACCCAAATAGGAAAGAAGTGGTTCGAAAGGAGGTTCTAAAACTCCTTGATGCTGGAATTATCTATCCGGTTCCGGATAGTCCGTGGGTGAGTCCGGTCCAAGTAGTGCCAAAGAAGGGTGGAATAACCGTTGTCCGAAACAACAATAATGAGCTCATTCCGTCCCGAACAGTTACCGGTTGGAGGGTGTGTATTGACTACCGAAAGCTGAATGATGCGACAAAGAAAGATCACTTCCCTCTTCCATTTATTGATCAGATGTTGGAGCGATTATCCGGGCATGAGTATTATTGTTTCTTAGACGGGTATTCGGGGTATAATCATATACCAATAGCACCCGAGGATCAAGATAAGACGACCTTTACATGTCCTTATGGCACGTTTGCTTACCAGAGGATGCCATTCGGTTTATGTAACGCTCCAGCAACCTTTCAGAGGTGTATGATGGCTATCTTCTCAGACATGGTGGAGAGGACGATTGAGATCTTTATGGATGATTTTTCGGTGTTCGGACCTTCATTCGATACATGCTTAGAACACTTGGAAGCCATCCTTAAAAGATGCAAGGAAACGAGTCTTGTACTGAATTGGGAGAAGTGTCACTACATGGTGACCGAGGGGATAGTGCTTGGTCACAAAGTATCAAAAGCGGGGATTGAAGTGGACAAGGCAAAGGTGGCGGTGATTGAGAATCTTCCTTACCCGAACTCCCTCAAGGGAGTCCGAAGCTTCTTGGGGCATGCCGGGTTTTACCGGCGATTTATTAAGGATTTTTATAAAATTACTAAACCTTTGTGTTCTTTATTGCTTAAAGATGCTAAATTTGATTTCACTGATGATTGTATATCTGCTTTTGACAGGTTAAAGAAGGAGTTGATTTCCGCACCGATTCTCACGGCTCCCGATTGGAGTTTGCCATTTATTTTGATGTGCGATGCGAGGGACACCGCTGTCGGAGCGGTGTTGGGCCAAAAGAAAGAGAAACGGATGCACGTAATATACTATGCGAGTAAGACGCTCGATGATGCTCAACTCAACTATGCGACTATCGAGAAGGAACTGTTAGCCGTTGTCTATGCTTGCGAGAAGTTTCGATCATATCTAGTGGGGGCCAAGGTAATTGTCTACACCGACCACTCCGCTTTGAAGTATCTAATGGCCAAGAAGGATGCTAAACCGAGATTCATCCGATGGGTACTGTTTCTCCAAGAGTTTGACTTGGAAATTATGGATAAGAAGGGTTCCGAGAACACGGTGGCGGATCACCTCTTGAGACTTGAGGGAGGTGAGGAGTAAAGGAAGGATAAGACCATCATCAACGATTCGTTTCCAGATGAGCAACTCTTCAAGGTTAGTCATTCTGAGCCTTGGTTCGCAGACTTGGTGAATTATTTGGTGGGGGGAGTAGTGCCATATCAGATGAACTCCCACCAAAAGAAGAGATTTCTTTTTGAAGCCAAAAGATACTATTGGGACGAGCCTTACCTCTATAAGATCTGCGCTGACGGTATGATCCGGAGATGTGTCCCGGATGAAAAGAAGGCCGACATTCTAAACCACTGTCATACCTTAGAATGTGGAGGCCACTTCAGCACTGACCGAACAGTTGCAAAGGTTCTACAATCGGGTTTCTTCTGGCCATCTATGTTTAAAGAGACCCGCGACTTCATCTCTACATGTGACCGGTGCCAAAGAACGGGAAACATGTCCAAGAAAGATGAGATGCCAATGCAGATTTTCATGGAAGTCGAACTCTTCGACGTGTGGGGGATAGACTTCATGGGACCGTTCCCGAACTCATTCCGGAATGAGTATATCTTAGTAGCGGTGGACTACGTGTCCAAGTGGGTGGAAGTGATCGCGACTCCTACAAATGATTCTAAAGTAGTGATTAATTTCCTGCGAAATAATATATTTGCGAGGTTCGAATTCCGAGAGTACTGATTAGCGATGGTGGGAGTCACTTCTGTAACCGGTATTTGGAAGCAGTTTTAAAGAAATACTCAGTGAAGCATAAATTCACTACACCATATCACCCACAAGTCAACGACCTAGTGGAGGTTTCCAATAGAGAGCTGAAACAGATCCTGGAAAAGACAGTGAATTCATCACGGAAGGATTGGTCGTTGAAGCTGGATGACACATTGTGGGCATACCGGTGGGCATACAAAACCCCGATTGGCACCACACCATACCGGCTAGTGTTTGGGAAGTCATGCCATCTAGCAGTGGAACTCGAGTGTAGAGCGTTCTGGGCAATAAAGAAGTTGAACATGGAGTTGGATGCAGCCGGAAAAAGGAGATTACTGCAACTGTGTGAATTAGAGGAAATCCGGTTGGATGCATTCGAGAACGCGGCCATCTACAAGGAGAGAACGAAGAGATTCCATGACCAGCACATTTAAGGTACTTGTTCCAGGCATGAGTGTTTTACTATTTAACTCACGTCTTCGTTTGTTTCCAGGTAAGTTGAAGTCTAAGTGGTCTGGTCCGTTCACCGTCAAGGAGGTATACCCATATGGATCGGTTGAGCTACAAGGAAACGATGGGGCAACCTTCAAAGTGAACGGTCAGAGGGTGAAGCCATATTATGGAGGAGAGACGGTGGTATCGGACGCCACGTTTTTGGATGAGCCGAAGGAGTGATCAGAAGGAAGGTCGAGCCACGACCGAAACCAAGGCGTTGGGTGGGAGGCAACTCACCGAGATTTGTTTTCTTTTTAAAATTTCGTTTCAAGTGTGTTTCTATATATATATAAAAAATAATAATAATGAAAAAAGAGAAAATAAAAAAAATTAGCTGGAACAGTGTGGCCCGCGGTCTAAGCTACGGCCTCAAGCCGCGCGCCAAGCCGCGAGTGTCACTGGAGAGGATTTATAAACAGGGACTTACGCGGGATTTTACGCGGCTTCCAAACTGCGCGCCAAGCCGTGGGTCCCTCTGGAATGTTTTCTGAAACAGGTCGTTACGCGGTATATCCCGCGGCTTCCAAGCCGCGCGTCCCTATGACCGCCTAGGGTTTGGTTGTGTCGTTTTGTGTGCAGTTTTATTGCTTTATGTCACTTCTTCTTTCTTTCTTTCATTTCTTCTTCTCTCTTCTTCACTTTTCTGCAACTACTCTCTCTCTCTCTCTCTCACGAAATTCTCTCAAGAACTCTCTCCCATTTTAAGAGCTCATCTTAGATTTCAGTATTTTGCTTCTCCATTTCTGCAAGACCAAGGTATGTGATTCCTTTTTATTTCTGTTTGGTCTTCATATGCTATGGTATGGTGTAAGTATGTCTTATTTCCTACATTTCTTGCTTCCAAGTGCTTGTATGTTTGCTTTACCATTGTTTTGATCTCTCACAAATGTGTGCTCTTATTATGTTTATGCTTAACTTGTGACTATATGCCTATTGTATGCTAGGAATCTGATTTGAGATTTTTCTTTAACTTGTATGCAACTGGGTATGTAATTTTTTGTGAGGATATATGCTTAAAAATCAGTGATGGGAAATTTTTTGGGAAGCAAGATGGGAAAAATGTTGGTTTTGTGGAATACTCCCACTTTTGTGCATAAATGTTACGTGAGGGATTTCTTGGCAACAAGAAGTTCCTACGTTAATTTTGTGGGTTTTGTCTGTTAGTGCAAGCATAGCCAAACCTAAGTTTCACTTAGGTTTGGGGTTCGATTTATTGTCCAACGGTACAAACTGCTGAGGGATTTTAGATGTATGCACTAGGAAGTATGTGGTTACATGGCTGTTGGTCAAGATGCTTGGGCTAAATAGTTTATTTTATTGGCATTCTACATGCATGGGATTTGTGAGTTTTATCTGTACGTACACGTATAGAAAAAAAGACGCAACAAACCTAAGTTTCACTTAGGTTTGGGGTGCCTTCCTTTTCAACATTCACACACTCACATTTAACTCTTTGCAAACCTTGGTTTTACCGAGATTTGGGGTGGCTATGAGTGAGATAACTCATTTGAGTTTATTCTTTTATGGTGCAGATATGAGGACCCATCCAAGCACTTACCCCTCCTTCCCGGAATACGAGCGGATTCATCCAAACAACCGGAGGCGGATGTTTGATCACGAAAACCAAGATAAGGACGAGCGGCATGCGCAAATGATAGCGAACGGGTGTCATCCCTTCGACGAAAGGGGTATTATGCTTGATGACTTACCGGCCGGATCAAGGGTGTCGGTCATCATACGCTAGCACTCATGGGAGAGGTTCATCCAAACCCCTCCCATGTACTGTGTTGAAACAGTCAAGGATTTTTATGCGTGTATGATACCGGCGGTATACCACGACCGATACGTGGTAAAGATGGGTGACAAGGAGGTCCGGATCTCACCAGACGACATATATGCTTACCACCATGCTCCCCGCCAGCCCGGATTGAGCGCGACCTATGGGTTATCTCCTAACCCGGCCTTCCGGGTACAATTAAGTCAAACCATCGTCGGCTCACTTCGGCAGGACGGGCGTACGGGATGGAACAAGATGGATCAACACATCGTGAAAAGCGAGATGCATACTAACATTGCCTTCCTCATGCTTTTTGTCAAGGCCTCCCTAAAGCCTTCTTCCCACAACACCACCGCCGACAGCCAAGTGGCGGAAGTCCTCTACTCCTTGCACAACAACCTCCCAATGGACATCGGGCACATTATATGGATGGAGCTTTTGGATGCAGGTATGACCTTCGACGGTGTCTTACCGTTCCCTTGTCTTATAAAACATTTTTACAGGGAAGCTGGTGTCCCGATAGGACACCTCACCGCATCAAAAGGGGACTTCCGGAAGACGCAATACAATCACCAAATCACGGCGGCGGGAAAATTAGTAGCGAGAAGGCGAGCGAATCCAGATTACCAGAGGCGGCGACTCGCCATGCCGGTCCATGACTCGTCCGAGAGTGCCTCGCACAGTGATCCCGATTACGACCCGGAGGCACCACCAGCGGAGGCGGCCGAGCACGGAGGCGACACGCCTCCTTTTATGCACCGATTTGTTGATCAGATAACAGCCGGGATGAGGAGAACGGATAAGCGGATAGATCTTGGGTTCCAAAACATGAACCTACGCATGGATGGCTTCGACGGGCGTCTCACTCATGCTGGTTTTCCACCACCACAACCACCACAAGCACCACCAGCGTCGCCCCAAGGCCGAAGGAGAGTAAGGGGCCGACAGTCGGGGGGCGCATCATCGTCATCTCACCAATAGTTGGGTTTGTTTTTCATGCTCTTTTATTCTTGATTTGTGATGCTGTACTGTACTGTTTTATTTTTCTCTGTTGGAATAATGTAATAACGCACAACAATACTTGTCGCACTTTGTACCACTTACCTACACATTGGGGACAATGTGTGGGCAAGGTTTGGGGTTGCCAATCGGGCCCCCGTGTATGCACGTTGATGTCCTACACTTATGAATGGTTAGATCATTTTAGCTAATTTTTTTATTTTGGATGATTGAGACCGACCATTGTGGGGAGAATCTTGTGATAGTAACGTGACCATTAGGGAAGGACCGGGAAAAGGCATGACTAGGGACATTAGTGGAGACCACCCAATAGCGAGATTTGAGCCTAAAAGACGTACTTCATTTCGAGGGATTTAAATACGAAAGTTATATACACTTTTTCGAATTCCTTGTCGTGATTATAGAGTGATCTCGCTATAATATTGCATTGAGTAGCAAAGACGGCCATCGGGATATTGGGTAAGGGTGTAGTAGACCATATCGTGTGGACCTTAAGAGATGATTCCAGGCACTGTGTGCACTTTTAACCCAGTTTTTCTATCGTCCCTTTTGACCCCTTATGTGTGTATCCATAACCCATTTTGCAGCCAAACACTCTGTTAGAGCATTATTGTATTCAAGATTTACTGTAAAGTCAATGTACTGTATTAGTTCATACTGTTTTGTAAATGCCTTTATACCTTGTATGTATGGGGTATAAATAGGCATGTCTAGTTCATTAGCTAGTAACAATCAAGAGCTTAGAGAAACACTTCATGCTAATGTCATTTTGTAATCATTGTTCAATATATGGATGACACATTTGCTCTCTAGATTCTCTCTATACTTGTTCATATTACATTGCTAGATCTGGGTTTATCATTTGGTATCAGAGCTCAAACAGGAAATTCAAGCAGATTCAGACCACTTCAGAGATTTTTTACACTGTACCTGATGGATTCGGATCACTCATCGTTTACTGTTCATCATGATTTCTGATTGTTCTTCGTTTACTATTCATCCAGATTTCATCATTTCTACCATTTTTGATCTTTTGGATTGATTCTTGACACTACTGAACTCGTTTTTCATCCCTGATCATCTTTAATTCAAGGATCTATACCAAATTCTGCACAGAAATTATCAAATTCATCAATTTAGATCTGTTTGTTCGAAAACCATATTCTTACTGTTTTGGATCTTAATTCGATTAAATTGATCGAATTAGGATTTGTGATTAACTAAGAAAGTGTGTGGAATCAATTTTCGAACAAATCTGTGCAAGTTTCATTTCAATTGATCAAGAATTGAAAAAGTTATGGCTGATTCAGTGTTTTTTGGTGTTTAAGTGAAGGTTTCGGATCATTCAAGAGGGTTTCGGATCATTCAAGCGGGTTTCGAATCATTCAAGCTTGGTTTCAGATCACATTGGGATTTGTAATTTCACAAGTTTGGGTTTCGGATCCTTAAGGATACGAAATTTGTGGTTTCGCATCCTTATACATACGAAATCTGTTGGTTTCGGATCCTTATACATACGAAATCTATTGGTTTCGGATCCTTATACATACGAAATCTGTGGTTTCGTATCCAACTACATACGAAACCATTGGTTTCGCATCAAGACCAATACGAAACCATTGGTTTCGCATCAAGGCCAATCCGGATTCCGTGGTTTCGCATCCTTCTTGATTCGAATTCATATGGTTTCGCATCCAACTTGATCCGAAATCTTGTGACTATTCTACAGTGTTGTTAAAAAAACGAGTATTTTGAGAAAAATTTGTATATATAAATTTTTTCTTTAGTGTATTTCATACACTTTAAGAGTTTTTCAAGAAAATTTTTTATATAAAATTTTTTCTATAGTGTATTTCATACACTTTCTGCTTGGTTTTCTGAAAGATCAACTTCTAGCAATACCAAAGAGAGAAATGGGTTTGAAGCAAACTATTAAAACAAAAATACCTCCAATATCACAAATTTCTGTTAAATCTAATAATGAAAGTTTGAAGCAAGTTCTTAAAACAGAAATATCTCCAATATCTCAAACTTTTGTTAAATCTAGTAGTGTAGGTTTGAAGCAAACTCTTAAATCTAATACTTCAAATCCTTCAGCTCCTGTGTTAAATAAAGAGGAAGAAAATGCTAATCTGAAGAGACAAATTTTAGACATTTCTTCTTCAAATGCTAAACTTACTAAAAGAATTACTGATCTTGAAGTTTATATTGCAGGTCTTGAAACAAAGAAAGACAACTCAAGTTTGCACGATCAAATCGACAAACTTCAAGAGAAAGTAACAACTCTTCAAAGTGAAAATGCTGATATGAAGAGTAGGGAAGAAAAGAGAGTGAACTGGAACTTACATTTACGAGCTCAATTAAAAGAAGTTCAAGAGAAAAGAACAACGTTGGAAGATGAAAACGTTGAATTGAAGAAAAAGCTTTCTGAACGTAAAAGAGAGTTTCTTTCTTCAAAGAAAGTTCTTAAAGAAAAAGAAGTAATTGAACTGAAATGTATAAAACTTTCAAAACAAGTTTCTGACTTTGAGAAAGTTTTATTTCTTGAAAAAGAGAAGCTCGAAAAAGAAAGAGCTGATTTTGAAACTGAACGAAATTTTTTTGAGATTAAAAGTTCTGAACTTTTCGTGAAAATCTCTGATTTAGAAAATCTTTTGAAAAAGGAAAGAAAAGATTTTGCGGAAAAGAAAAATCTCTTTGAAAAGGAAAATAAAACCCTTAAAAAGAAAAATATGGAAACTTTCAAAGAGATAACTGATAAAAGAAAATTATTGGAAAAAGATTTTGAATTGGAACGCAAATATTTTGAAGATGCGATTCTTAATCTTACCAAAAGATTATATGGTTTATCAACAGACATTATGAAGGATAAATTGATCAAATCTGATCTCCAAAAGAAATTTGATCTAATTTTTAAAGAGAAAAATGTTTTGATAAACAAAGTTAAAGAACTTGAAGACGTCATTTTTAAATTTGATGTCTCAAAGCAGGTTAGTCCTAATACTATCTTTCAGATTCCATTTGTTGATTCAAATGATTCTGAATGTTCCTTTAAAACTGCTTCAAGTTCAATCTTTAAAAACATTTTTTCTAAACAATTTAATAGATCAACTGTTTTCTCAAAAGGTCAGATTTGTTCTACAAATCTCTTCTATAATCCTCTGCTTGATAAATCAGATAACAAACCAAATGTGCCTAAAGTTAATACTTCCAAACCTGAAGAAGTTCCAGTCTTCAAGAAGGTGAAGATGGAATGGAGAGTCAATGGCACAACACCTCCAAAGAAAGATGTGCCAAAACCATCTGCCTCCACATCAAATGTCAAAAAGAACAATGCGCCGAAAGGTAAATCTTCTGCTAAACCTAATCCTATTCATTCCACAAATCATCTGATTAGGTTGGCACATAAGAAAATCTGTTGTTCTTACTGTGGATCAAATGATTTTGTGCATAAAAATTATACTTCTTATTGGTACGGTACTTACAGTATTCCTTCTAAGAAATCTACACCTAACACACTAGGACCCAAGTGCCATTGGGTACCAAAATCTGCTTAATCTGTTTTGTAGGTTCATCATGTGTTGTGCTGAATGTTACATATATACCACACACATGACTGAAAACAGAAGAGAAGCGGTGATTTTTTTTTGAAGAAGAGTATATGTGCCATTAAGGGGGAGCAAAAGAGATAATGGCTTCTAAACATATCAGTTTAGGACCCGTACTTCAATGATATTGACTTCTGATCATATCAGATCAGGGCTCGTTCTTCAACGACTATGACTTCTGAATTTACTTCAATCCTGGTAATTCTGAACTCGTTTTCATGATTAAGGATATTTTAATCTAAGTCTTGTTATTTGTACAGATTTTGTCAAATAAAGATCTTTTGCACATGTTAAGGGGGAGCTTATATGATTTTTAAATCACTATATAATGATTTGAGGGGGAGCTCAAATATTTCTAACTATACGTATCTTCTGACCTTAATCTCAGATTGTTTGAAAGAAGAACAACTTTCAAGCATGAAAAACGTTTTCTTAAAATGTTCAAACCACTTCTCTATTCTCAAACAGATTTTATGAATTTAGAAGTGTGATTTTAAATGTTTTTCATGGATATCTTGGATTATCGTAACATCAATTCTGACCGTGTGTTTCCAAAGACTAATACTTGTGTATTATCTTTTCTATACTTTCAAGTATTCATACACACCGGTTCAGCTTCAGCTTCATATTGATTTTGTTATTACCATGTCTCCAAACGAAACAAATTTTTCGATGGTAATACTCCCGTTTGCATTTCAAATTTGTTGAGCATCATATTCATTTCAGCGTAAGAACTTAAACGTTTCATTCAAAGTTTGTTTATATTTGTTCATATAAACAAATTTCAATTCTTTGATACCCTATCCTTTTATGATTATCATTCATATTTGATCTGATTGATACATTGTCAGATTCTCAAACAAGTCTTTCGAATTCATTTCATTCGTTCAAATATCCTTGTTTGGAGAAATTCTTCATCGTTCAAATGCTCAAATACTGAGGAGCATATATTCTTATGGCAATGTTATTCAAATGTCGATATTCATATTTGTTCAAGCTAAACTGTTGAACAACACAAATCATTTTAGGACATTTTCATGGGATCAGTGTGAGATTATTAAACTTATATGGATCCACGTTAACCAGTGTTTCCTACCCAAGAAGTTATCCTTGAGTGATTGAGGGGTGAGGGGTCGAAATCAAAGAGTGGGGGAGGAAGTTCATCCGGTTGAACAACCTCAGAGTGTTGAGCAGTAAAATGTAAATGAGAGTTTGGGTAGAAGTGAGCGGATTAAAAACAGAAAGAGGGTGTGAGAACAGAGTTAAAAGAATAAGAGAACTCTGCACCATCCATTTTCTGAGTCGGGAAGCCACATTACTGATTGGTTCACATTCTTTGGTGACCATCATTGAAACAGGCAGTCAGCCCATGCCAACTCTTGCATTTAACCCCACCAGCTACTCATCTCTTTCTTAACAAAGGAATGTTTCATTTTTCTTGGGGACGCAGCATATAATATATCTGATCTTCACTCGGAAGGTCTAGATATTGAAAAAGAAGGAAGTTTTCCCCACCTTCGCTCTTCATTCATGCACATTGAGTCCATGAAAATTGTTCCTGTCTCAACAGTTTACACATTTTGAGCCTATTATTCAAGCATATGTTGCTTTATTCATTTCTACACAAGCACGTTCACACAAGGAATATGTTTTCTTGTCATAACGTTCATAGAAATTCCTTTATGGTTTTTCGATGATTGAATGGAAGCCCTGGGGGAGTGAACATCAAAAAGCTCCTTTACAAAGTACATCCGTTGTACTAAGTGGCTCCGTGCTACTTACAGGCATTTTAACTGATTCATCCGTTGTTTCAGGGTTACCACATTCTTTTGTCTGAATTTGAAAAGATTCGGATAAATTCTTTTGGAATTGACGGTTTATCAGATCAAGAAGGAGGAGAATGTTACTTGTGGTGAACAAAGTGCATGCTGAAATTGATACAGGTTTTGATGATCATGATGCTCACAATCATCAAAAAGGGGGAGAAATAGTATATTGAAGAACAAGGGGAGAAATAATACCCTGAAGAAAAGAGAAATTTGTTAATGAAAGATTAAGGGGGGAGAAATGATTTTTCAAAGTCAAGAAGACATTCCGAGATGTTTCAAGAAAGTTCGTTGTTCGAAGACAATTCAAGGTCAAAGAGATGAAGATACAAAGTTCAAAGAAATCATTCAAAGTTTGAGTTCAAAGCTTCAAAGTTTTTCAAAGCTTCAAAGTTTTTCAAAGCTACAAAGTTCAAAGATGCAAAGATCTGAAATTCATGTTCAAGACTTGAAGATAATTTGTTGAAGATTGTATTGAAGAAAATTGACTTTACATTGTAAAAGACAAAGATTTTTTTGGATCACTCATATATGGATTCGGATTGCTCAAAGTTGAAGATTTCGGATCATGTGAAGTCTGAAGTGTTTTTGAATATGGTTATCTTAGATCTGAGAGACTCGGATTATGCTTACACCTAAATGTTCAAAAATGTGAAGGCTGATCAAATATAAGAGTTTGAAGACTATCAAAGCATCAAAGTTCAACATGAACTTGTGAAGATTCAACTGTTTGAAGAGTGTCAAAGCTTCAACGTTCAAAGCGGTCATAGTTAAAGTTTTGAAGATCAAGAGTTGAAGACTGCTGTCATATTTTTTAAATCTTGAATCCAAAGGGGGAGGTTGTTAGAGCATTATTGTATTCAAGATTTACTGTAAAAGTCAATGTACTGTATTAGTTGATACTGTTTTGTAAATGCCTTTATACCTTGTATGTATGGGGTATAAATAGGCATGTCTAGTTCATTAGCTAGTAACAATCAAGAGCTTAGAGAAACACTTCATGCTAATGTCATTTTGTAATCATTGTTCAATATATGGATGACACATTTGCTCTCTAGATTATCTCTATACTTGTTCATATTACATTGCTAGATCTGGGTTTATCACACTCACCCTATTCATTTCAATTCCACCATTAAACCTGAACTAAAAGCCTTAGCCAACCCTTATCCGAAAGTGTGTCAATCAGAGGCGGTAATGAATAGCAGAAGATAGAGCAGAAAAGAAAGAGTGCAGGCTAGTCATGAAAATACATTGGGTCATTCTAACCCAAGAGCTAGAAAAGAGGGCCAATGCAGCCCCACTTAAATAAAGAGGGCCAATGACGCCCACAAAAAAATAAAAAATAAAAAAATAAAAAAATAAAAAAATACAGTTAGTTAGATAGTATTTACAGCAGCTAAATAAGAGAGTCAAAGCGACTCCAGTAGTGACAAAGAGGGCCAAGTGATAGAAAGTGAAGTCAAGAAGTCCAGAACTGCTAATGGTTGACACACCGAGGATCTTTGATCCGCTTACCTTTCATTTCTCAGCCATGACCCTAGCCCCGTTACAACCCTTGTAAAGACCTAGATGATCTTCTGGAAAATGTGATTAGGGTATCCGACCACTTTTACCAATATTCCTTGTCTTGTTACTTGATTCCTTTCTGAGATCGACTTTGTGGACATTTGTGCGTCTTTCATTAGAGTTATGTAATCTTTCGAGTATCATTGTACATAAATTCTTTATACATGACAACATGTTCGACAACCTAGGTTCGAGGGAAAAGAGAGTATCCCGTGAGGTAGGGTTGAGGCAAAACATTTTCCCTAGTATGTTTGGACCTAGTACGACCTTAATGTAATCAGAGCAGTCACGAGTTCAACTCACAATGGAAGGCCATATATCAAACAGAATAAGGATGAGGCGAGTGAGATAAGCATTCACGGGTATGGGAAATCACCAGTGCATTACGTGGTACCGATTGAGAGTTGTGTTGTTATTATTCCACTGATATATGCTTTTATTCTATTTTATCGCTAATTTGCTTGAGGACAAGCAACGCTCGGTTTGGGGTTGTTGATAACGCCACTTTTTGGTGTTATTTTCAGGCCACAAACCAATGAGATTGGCTTGTGTTGAAGCAAAAAGGTGGAATTTTATGGTCTATCGAGTGAAATGTGCAGGCAATCCGAAAGAAGACAAGCGTCGAGAAAAGCAGCGAAAAGAGCCAAAAGAGAGTCCAAAACGAAGCCCAACGGAAGCCCGAGATCCAAGCCCAAGAACCGTACCCAGATCCATGAACCAGACTGACTCGGATACTTCAGGAAAGCGCGCGGCTTTCCCCGCGTCCTGAATCCGCGGGATAAACCGCGTAAGTCCCTGCTCGTTTTTCTATACTTTGGTGTTTTCCGGAATTAGGTCATCACTTCGACCCGTGCGACGGTAGGCAGCGAGGGGGCGATTTTCAGAGCTATTTCACGTACTTTGGAGCCACGATAGAGGATTGATTGAAGGGAGTTCACCACGCGAAGTGGATTAGAGCCGAGAGAGAAGGGATTTCATCGTACATTCTTCACGTTTACGATCACTATGTTTTCACACACCACTTTATACCCTGATTCTTGTGTTTTTGTCCACTCCAACATGAACTAATCTTTAGATGTTGGGGGTTGGAGTGACTAGGGATTCTATGATGGATGACGTGTAACCGAATGATTGTTTTTACTTGATTTGATCTATAAAGCATTTGAATTCAGTTTTCATTATCAATTGTAGTTTGATCACCTTCAATTGACTTTCATGGTTTTTGATTAAGTTTGAGAAAATTAATTAAAAGCTAGATCAAATAATCAAGTGCCGGAAAGGAGATTCGGGTAGAGATAGCCGAATCACTTTCTGCTCGGAATAGTTTGACTTAATGTATTTTAAAATCCTAGGTGTAGATCGAGAGATAAAACCTACGAGTCTTGAAATAAAATCTGTTATTGCTTGAGAAAGAATAACAATGACTTTTACAAACTAGGGTTCATAGAAATAATCGGTAATAATTATTGTTCGGGTATTCGTTCATCAGTAGTATAACCATAGGAAGTCCAACCCTCAACCTTTTCTCTATCAAAGTTCTTTTAAAACCTTCCGTTAATCGATTTTCATTTTCATTTAGTTTTAAAACAAGTTATAAACCACAACTCAAAATTGCGACCGTTCAGTTAATAGATCTTATAGTCATTGTGATACTTAGTTCCTAGTTCCCTGTGTTCGATACTCGTACTTTTGTACTATTACTTGATTTCGACCCGTACACTTGCGGTTAGATTTAGGGGGGGGGGGTGTAAACCCGCCTATCAGTTTTCCTTTTCCTCAACCACATTCTTCCCTTCTAAATGGTCTTTCCTTTATCTATTTTATCGCTTTTGTTAGCTCTATTAACCCCCACTTCCTCTTCACCATAGTCCTTGCTAGACAAGCTATTTTCCTGCTCCTTACCCATACTTCCTGGTACAAAAGAGGTCCCCGCATCAAGAGTCAGTTCGCCTTGTTGATTATGCATGGCTTGCATGGAGGCCGATGACTTGGGGGGGCGAAGACGGCACCGAGTGCATGGCTTGAGCCGCATGCTTGGCTTTAGCCGATTGCAGGGCTTTAGGTTGCGACTCTTTCCTTTGCCCATTACGGTCATGAACATACTTGGGCCTCCACTGCTTCTTTTCAACTATGGTAAAGCCATCCTCATCAACGATCGGTCCCTTTGATTCCACATTATGAGACACCGCCGCTTTGACACACGTATTGCTCTTATGCCCAAAGACGAGACAATGTGTGCATTGCACCGGTTCCCACAAGTATTCCACAATGATTTTTACCTTAGGATCCTCTCCTCCATTCATATTCGGTATTTCAACCTCCAACTCCCTCTTCAACTCCCCCACCACCCATATTTCAACTAAGACTTTTGCGAAACCTGGTCTTCCGTATTTTTGGTTTTAGGGTGTGTTTAGTGCATGGGACAAGTTAGTACAAAACTCAATGTCCCATATTTGGTGCGACATGGGATAGAACAAAAATTCATTGTCCCAAGTTTGATGAGACATGAGTTAGATATATGCACATGTATTTATGTTAAAATCAGATAAAATCTGAAAATGGAAATGTAAAAAGTAAGTATTGATGTTGATACATGTTAGAAGGAGATAAGGATGAGAGCATGGTGAGATAAAAAACGACTTCTTTTGTTCCACCAAAATAGTTGGAATAAGATGGAACACGAATGAGACATAAACTAAAAATTACTAATCTACCCTTATCTAATATAACCCTACTATGATATTTGTTTTAATGGTCACCACAGTCCATAGCCTGTCGTCGCCGCCACCTGTCGACCACTATCGGCCACCTCTACTACTACTATCGGCTACCTTCACTACTAGTCTACTACGACCTCATACACCACCTCCACAACCACCGTTGGCCACCTCGATCATAACCACCACTAGCAACACCATCGATTACCACTACCACCCCAACACCACCACCACCACCACCACCACTGTATACCTTCTTCACATCCTCCATAGTCATTGTCATCCACCACCCACCACAACCTCTACCTCCACCACATCAACCACAAATACCTACTCCACCATCGTCGATCGCCACCACCATTGTCCATCATCTTTACATCCTCTATAGTCACTGTCGTCCACCAGTTGTCACCGCCTCTACCCCCACCACAATTGTCGTTGTAACAACCTTCAACATGGCTCCGTCGGTTCATAAGTATTTCCCAAACCGAATAAAACATTGTTTTTCCTTTATATGAAACAAGTTTTATCGAACTACCATAAATTATATCAAATTTTTCATTCAAATTTGGTACTATTGCATATGTATGATTTATGTATATGAAAATTATGTAAAAATGATTATATATTACATTATTTAAATATTGACTTGATTTATGTCATTTATAACTATTATATGATATATAAAATCATCAAACAACGTTTAAGAGCAACTTTTCTAGTCGTGTCCAATCCAACCCTAGCTGTACCAAAACACCATACAAAGAACTTGTGTCCAGTCTTGTCTTGTAATGTTCAGTCGTATCCAATTCTTCCTTCTTGTTTTGTCTCATCATGTCCAGTTCAGTCAAGTCAAGTCAAGTCTTGTCCAATCATGCCCGTGTACCAGACGCTATCTTATAAAACCAAAAAATTGTAAACCCCCATCCACCTGCCTTATCTTATCTAGAAACATAGATCGAGGTCGAAAATGACCAGAGAAAATGGCTTCTGTGTACATCCCATATTTGTCGTCGTCGAGGTAAAACTCCCACCAACGTTATTGACTTCATTGGGATTTTGAATCAATCCCCTATCCTCCCACCATCAATGAAAATTCCCTCTCACATATCTCTCCCACAGCCCCCCCCCCCCCCCCCACCTTGTTTTAATCGACCCCTCCCCTCTTTGGTTATTTTTATGCGTTTATCAATTAAATCTTCTCTTTTTCAAAGGGTAAACACGATGCTCATCGGAGCTTCACGGGTTTGGTGATTTTGTTTATTGGTTTCATTTCACACGCGACTACTTTTTGAATTTGGGCTATGTTTTTGGATGTGGTTGGGTTGGCTCTAGATGGGGAAGAGGAGGATGCATACGTGAAAGTAAGGATGGAAACGAGGTGGGTAATGCATCGACCAAGACCCCCGTTTAAGAGCCTCGACCCCACTTTGATTAATCATCAACGGGTTGGGAACCCGTTGGGTACCCATTCTAGTAAAAAATGTATTTTAAAATTATTATAAATCAATATTATATTAACTACCAATATTCAAAATAAAATATATTTATCATTTAATAATAAATGTATACATATAAACATAGGGGTGGTTTATTTTGCAACCCAGTAAAATGTTACAACCCCGTGCAACCCTCATCTAAACCATTCATTTAGCCCATTCATTATGTAAACACCGGTATACATCAATGATTACTGTTTTCATGAAATAATCTTACTTGCAATGCATATTATTTCATTAAATATCATGTAATTCATACTGTTTCATGAAAGTATCAAATTCATCCAATACATCGCATGAACAGTTACGTGCAACAACATATTTTGCAATATTTCTACGAAATTCGACAAAATCAGGTAAATTCACTTAGAGAATCAATGAGGATCCCAATGAAATGGACGGTTTAGATGAAGGTTGCACGGGTTGTGACCTTTTACTGGGTTGCAAAATAACAGTGGCCTATATATTTATTTATAAACACACTATATAAATATATTAAATAAAACTAAAAAATTCTATTCGGGGTTGGATTAAGGGCAAGTAATGTCATCCCAACCCTGCTTCGTTACCTGCCAAAGAGGGGAATCCCCATCCCGAGGTACCCGATCCTACAGATAAACTTTTCATCTCTTCGTGAAAGGTGGACAAGATCAATAGTGGTTCTCGGTGTGGTCGTGGAAATCTAGA
This sequence comes from Saussurea involucrata, assembly GCA_033807775.1. Lineage (NCBI taxonomy): Eukaryota > Viridiplantae > Streptophyta > Magnoliopsida > Asterales > Asteraceae > Saussurea > Saussurea involucrata. Next base: position 46,166,362 of record CM066317.1, on the reverse strand, counting down.
TGGGTGGTTGGTGAGGTTGTGGTTCAAGATGGAGGGGTGTTTGATCAGTGGACACAAATAGAGACAATAAGAGGAAAGGGGAGCTCAGTCGGTTTTTAGAAGCCAAAGACTCATTTTGTTCTTCATATTTACGATTTTCACACACACACACACACACACACACACATATATATATATAGAGGGGGCTTCAAATGTAAACATTTTCAAAATATAAACTTTGTAAACCCTTTAGTATGGTAACATTCGACAGGGGCATAATCGTCCATTCAACAATATTTAGCCAGATATCAAATATGGAATTGATCATTATTAGCTGATTTTTAGGAAGATAATTGTTTAATTTATTTTTTGTTTAATGTATATCCATTCCGTTTGAATTTTAGTATTTTTTTGAATTATTCCATTCACCATTCTTAATTACTTCATTGTTCATATTCAATATTCTTTCAAAAATCATTAGTGAAGTCATCGAGAATCAAGAACGTATTGATGAATCCGACGATGAACACAGATTTTCAGATTTTTTCACAGACTATATGCTGAACGATGAATTTGAATCATATATTGCGAAGGATTTTAATGATGTTGCTGAGCATGCTGATGACAATCACCAAATTGATATGTACCAACCATGTGTGGACAGCGACGAAGATATAATTGATATTGGTGATCAAGTTAACAACGAACCAATCCAGTTTTATCAATCGCCAACCATCATTCGGCATGAGGGTGATTTACACTATTGAACTTAGATTTTTCATACAAGTTTCATACATATATATATATAAATCCTTGTTTATATCTCTGGTTAAATGTAAGTTGCGTATGTCATGTTTTATTGGACGATGTATATTTTATGAAACTGAAGATATGAAATTTGATTGCTACACAGTTTACGGTCCATTCAAGATTTTTGTATCATGGTGTCTCATCGTTTATGTACAAAGTTTCATATTTTTTTGAAAATTATGAAACAGAATATATGAAACTTTTATGAAAAATATCAAACTCCGAGTTGAATTTACTTCGTGCATGTCGTGTAAAATGTTGGTGGATTTACAATACATGGAAAAATATATATATGAAACTTTGTATGTAAAATACGAAACCCGAAGGATACGATTAAAATACCATTTTGTCTATCTTATAAAAAAATATGAAACGTTGTACATAACATATGAAACACTAGGTAACACTCAACGATATGAAACAGGGTTTCAATTAAAAATACTCAGCGCCATCATATTTTTTATTAGACTCATTAGTGGTGTTTGTTTAGTTTTTATATAGAAAGTTGTATTAAATGTTATATTTTATGTAGTTTCATAACTGTTGGTTTATAATATATGTGCTTAGTTATATGACACTTGAATGTTCTTCAATTTTGTTTTTGCCAGACCAACACAAGACGTTTGTTTCTCCTGGTGGTACCAAATACTGGATACCTAAGGTCGATGAGAACGTAAAGATTGGCGTCGGATTTTCATTCCCTAATATTGAAGCCGCTGATGTTGCGTATAGGAAGTACGCAGAACAAGCTGGATTTGATGTTAGGCAGTCAAATAAGAAAAGAAATAAGGACGGGGATGTGCAAACACGTTACCTTTTGTGTAGCAAGCAAGGTTTCCCCGATAAAAAAGAGTCTCAGTCTCTTCAGGATGTGTCTGGTAATCGTAAGTCTAGGAATTCAAATTACAAGAGGTCGGGATGCAAAGCGTGTATTAAGTTTCGCTATACTAGGGCGGATAAGTTATATGTTGTTTATAAATTTGAGGAAAGGCATAACCATTCTTTGTTCAGTTATCATGAAAAAAACTATCACGTGCCAGTAGGAAGCTGCAATACATGGACTATAGGAATGTGTAGAACTTTGCATCGTCATCCATCGGTGGGGCGAAGTCGCATATGATTCAGGCCGGTCTGAAGGGTGGTTATGAGTATGTTGGTGCTACTGTTGTTGATTATCAAAATGCTAGAAGGGATATGTCTACGTTTGTTGGAAATAAAGACGCACAGATGTTGGTTGACCTTTTAGCGAAACGGAGAAGGGCTGTCCCGGAGTTTTTTTATGATATTTTGGTCATTGAGGGTGAGTTGCAAGCAATTTTCTGGGTTGATGAAATAGGTAGACTAAATTATAAAGAGTTCGGGGATACTATTTCTTTTGATGCGATGTATCGCACCAACAGGTATTTTAGTTATATAACGCGTTATTACCATGTTTTTATTGTGTTTATTTTATTGAACTATTACAACAGTTGATTTAATATTTATAGGCATGCTATGAATTTTGTCCCGTTCATTGCTATTGACAACCACAAAAGGTCTGTAGTCGTGGGTGCTGCGTTAATAAGCCACGAAAACATTGAGAATTTTAAGTGGGTACTTCATGCTTTCTTGAAAGCACATGGGAAGCAGCCGACGTTCGTCATCACCGACCAATGTGCTGCTATGAAACAAGCGATTCCCGCTGTATTTATCGATTCAATTCATCGTCTTTGTATGTGGCATATTATGAAGAAACTACCTGGGAAGGTTAGCTTCATTTTATGTTATATATTTAATGACAATAGTAGTTCGAGTTAATTATATTCATATTTTTCCTGAATTCATTGCACATTAAGCAATTAATACTACATAATATTTCCGTATTAATGTTTTTTTCAGATCACTGCTGATATTGATCAGAACACCACTTTCAAAAGACGATTCAATAAGTTGGTTTGGAGCACTCACATGAAACCCGAAGAATTTGAGTTGGAGTGGGCTAATATTATCGACGATTATGAGTTTCATCCGAATGATTGGCTGAGTGATATGTATGAAATGAGGCAGTCATGGATTCCAGCTTACTATAAAGACGTTCCCATGTCCGGGTTGATGCTGACGACTTCTAGGTCAGAGAGTTCTCACGCCTTTTTTAGAATATATGCACATTACCGTAATGATTTGGTCAAGTTTTTACATGCATTTGATGGTGCAATTGAGAGGCAAAGGAACAAGCATCGAACACTGGAGTTTGTTACGAAGAACACCTTCCCTCGCGTTGCAACTCCCTTGTTGATTGAGAGACATGCAGTTGAGGTTTACACACGTACTGTATTTTTTCAAGTGCGTAAGGAGATTAAGAAAGCTGTCCTATATTGTGGAATAGTGTTGATCGGAGAAGACGGTGATGTTTATTCCTATCGTGTTTTACATAAGAATACGAAATTTGTTACTAAAAGATGCTATAAGGTATGTAAAGTTTTCTTATCGTTATGTTGTGTATTTGTTTCATATTTATGACTTGTTATTTCCATTATATGTATTATAATAATAGTACTTTTTTTGACAGGTTGTTCATGATTCATCATCGAATATGATGCAATGCGAATGCAATTTCTTTGTTCGTAATGATTTCATGTGTAGGCACATGTTTAAAGTTCTCTTAAATGACGATTGTGTAGCCATCCCCGATATTTACATATCTCGTCGATGGACTAGGTCCTTGGTACCTGTTGAAGTTCAAGCGGCTCGTGCTAGATATGGTGAAGTCGATGTTGAGAAAGAGCGGTTGATTAATCGTTTGTATTTGAAAATGGATATGCTTGTTAGTCGTATTAGGAATGATAGCGGCAAACTAAATCGACTTGGTGATATTCTTGACAACGTTACGGATGAGTTCGATGTTGTTAATATCTTGACATGCCCTGCTGACGACAGAGCCGATGCGCTGAGGGATTGTTATGGAGTAGATGTTCCTGAGAATGTTCAAATTTTACCCCCTGCCGGTATACGAAACAAGGGGTGTGTAACCGGTAAACGTTTGATTGGTACTTTGGAAAAAGCCAAGACGAAGAATAAAAGAAACAAGCGCATGTGCAAGAATTGCCATACCATGGCTAACCATGATTCAAGGAATTGTCCGTTGCGTAATAGTCGTGGCTAACTATGTTATTTTTGCATTATTCGGACGATTCACAGTTGTGGATGACTTTTTTTTAATTGTTTCATATGTATCGCCGGTTTCAACTTTCGTACTAGATTCTTTTTGTTTGCATAAGTCACTGCTGAGACAACTTGTTATGTTTACATGTTTATGAAACAATCTTTTTTATAATATGTTTCATATATTTATATTATATGTACAAACTTAGGGTTTCATAGTACCGTTTTAGGTAAGAAATGTACCTTTTGAATGTTTTCTCATTATGATTCAACAATTAACAACTATTGAATATACGCTTCACAACAGCTTTTGGTCAACATATGAAGCTATGTTCATGTCAAATCTTTAGTTTAGACTTTAATGAATGAAACATGTCCATAATCAAATCGTATATTTTTTTCTCTAATATTTATTATCCTTAAATCCATGTAAACCATTAATAATCTATGTTGTGTATGTAGTTTTACATTTATAAGAATTGCGAAGTCTATTGTCTATCATTGTGTCATAAGACGTCGTATAAAATTTATGAAAGCATAATAATGATAAATCTTTTTTTGATTACCCATAAGTTAATGAAGAATATACTACAAAATGTTGAATGCAAGAAACATGTTCATATTCAAATTGTATAAAATTGTGTTAATATTCATTACACTTAAATCCAACGAACCCATTCATAATACGCAGTTTGTATAAAGATTCACAACTTTAACATCATATGAAATCTTACGAATCAACATATGAAACCATAGTATTACTCTTAGGCAACATCATATGAAATTACAATTTAAACAAAACACCCAATTATTTCAATCTCCATTCAGATAGCAAATCATGGTAGAGAGTTACCTCAAATTAAAACCATAATTGAAACCAAATTATTGTAACTAAACGCCCATAATTCAAATTTCAGTACCAATCCAAAATACTAAGAGCAAAGGTAACATTTTAAGCCATGTCTACCAAACAAACCATCATAGCCCTATTTAAAAGATTTCTTTGAAACCAACAAAATCCCATGATCAAAGTGGTAAATCAAAAATACTTGCACAGTCGTCCAGTGCGTGTTGCATCAGCCATTTCCATAATTTGTGTTCTCGACCCCTTGTCCATCGAGTATAACCTCCCTATCTCCGACTGCACGAACTGCCTACGTGTGTTATTCTCCGACAATAGGATCTTGGCTGAATACTTCTTTCTCAGCAACTCTAGTTGCTTCTCTTGCACACCGCCCTCCTTTGTAAACCCCGTGTACCAAAATCGGCTACTCCCTCCCATGTACGTCTCCATTGATCTCATGGTGTAGACACCGGAATTACCCAGTGTCCTTTTTGTCTGCCATTCTGTATCAACTTTCATATGATCCGCATCTTGTATTCCTTCCATCGATGGGTGCCCTATCTTCTTCAGGTACTTCACAAACATTGATGTCTGTATAAAACATGGAAACATAAGTTCATATACTATGTTTCATATGTATAACGATTCGTTACCCATCATATCATTACATATATGAAACACAATGGTTATTATATACACAACACAAAAGGTATATATGAAACAACATATGAAACAATTGGGTATATGTTAAAGTCACTCAATAAACTTACCAGTATATGAACATCATATTTATATATATCCGCTATGTCCCCCTTTATTGCTCTATTGTCCAAGATCTGAATAGTGTAGTTTTTCAGATTGTAAACCACACAAAAGTAATGCAATTCCATAAGGCGTGGGAAAAATACTTGTACAATTTCATATGTTACAATTATTGTTGATTAATTTTAGACCATAAAATTCAATAATTTTTTTTTATTAAGCTTACCAAATCCACATTCCTCAGATTTAATATTGTCGGGTTGTTGTTGGCTGATTCTGCCAACTTCTCCTCAAACCATTTGAATCGTTTCTTGAAGCTGAACACGTCGTACGACAACACACCATCTCTTTGAACATTAATGTAATATATGTTACACATTAAATTTAGTAAAGAGGTTTTTTATTTTAAATAACCTTACCAACACAGTTGTCTTGAAAAAATATCTGTTAGGTGAGCCATAGCTTCTATATCTTTCTTCGTAGTTCAGTATGTTAGCCCAACCATCAATCACATATGAAAAAACGTGCTCCTTTGCCGCGAGGCTTTCCATTGCTGTGCGTGATATTGATTGTCCGTTTTGTGATCTAAACAACATATCACTGAAAACACCCATATAAAAAATATATCATATACGTTAATAGTAATATTAAAGATATATCGTTTCATATACTTACTCTAGACCGCCAAACGCCGCCATGCAGTACTCGTGCGCTTTTTCCTCATCCTTATATACCGCCTGCCCTAACAAAACTTGTCGTTTGACGTACGGGGACCTTATTTGAGCCCCAACCTTTATCTCACGTTTATTTCCTCGCACCGGAACGTTTTCGACCTCTTCGATCACCTTCTCCTTTCCTTTAGCAGTTCCGTTTGATGCACTTATCACCGCATCCTTACCCCCCGTGTATACAATCATCTTTTTGTTAAATGAATTTACATGTACATGGTCCAACGATGAAGCAGCTTCATTTGTCTTATTAGATAACGATTCTGCCGATCTGCACAATATATCGTTGTCAATTATATTGAATGTTGTATGACTGGACCATAGTGGGGAATCGGGTGTAATTGCATCCTTCAGCTCATCTTCTTCAAAGTTCCGTTTTGTTGGTGTAATTGCTGTTTTTCCATCCCCCCCACGTGCACTTCTATCATCATCTCCATCATTTGATGTGCCGCCGTCCATATCATCCTCGTCATCTGTAACGTCCCAAAATTTACAAGCAAATTTAAATTTTTAAATAAACAATTCATTTATAACAACTCATTAAATGAATCCCAACGTTTCGTTTGCAAACTCATAATTAATATCTTTATAATAAAAACCAGCGGAATAAACGTTTAATTAATAAAACCATAAAACAACCAGCTCTCCTCGCGCGCCAGTGTGTACTTGTCACGCCTTGAAGCCGCTCGGACCTGAAACCACAGTTTATTGGGAAAGGGTAAGCACGAAGCTTAGTGAATTCCAACACATGCGCAGATAGGAATTATATACACATCACCCCTATCCGCACATAAGCAACAACATCACAGTTACATAAAACGAGTAAACGCCTACAAGTAATTATGTATCCAACACCTCAGTACCATCGAGGCCTCGGTCCCACCGAATTGTAATGTATCCAACACCTCAGTACCATTGAGGCCTCGGTCCCACCGAATTGTAATGTAACCAACACCTCAGTACCATCGAGGCCTCGGTCCCACCGAATTGTAATGTAACCAACACCTCAGTACCATCGAGGCCTTGGTCCCACCGAATTGTAATGTAACCAACACCTCAGTACCATCGAGGCCTCGGTCCCATCGAATTGTAACGTAACCAACACCTCAGTACCATCGAGGCCTCGGTCCCACCGAATTGTAATGTAAAACATTTATACTAAGCATTCAAACCAATCAAATATTACACACCACAAACAACTAGTTCACACCACAAAGACAGTAGTACATACAAACTATTATGACATGCATACAACCCCTAACTACACAGTGAGAGAACTCACCTCGAATGCGCGCCCAGCTTAACAACACAATTCAAGCTCCACAATTACGGTCACTTCCCAGCACCTAAACACATGTTAAAAACGTGTCAAACGAGACCCGGACCCTATGGCACGACACACGCTTAAACCGTCACTAAAACTAACTTCCGTTCACCCAAAACAGGTCTGTTCGGGACCTGTTTCGACCCCTTTAAACCCAGAAAATTCCCAATATTATTTCATGACCAGAAAGTACTCTGAGTTAGGGTTCCAAGGACATATTATACGCCTCCTAACGATTTTTCTACAATTTACTACGGATTTTACAAAAACAGATTCCGGAACAGCGAAAATTCAGCACCCTTCAGTATAAAACGACAAATCGACCCAAGCTACGTCCCGAACTGGGTTTTGCACAAAACACAGAAAAGTTTCTAGACTCAAAAAGGGAACTTTTGACACCGGTTTCACCCCAAACCGAGTTACGAGCAGAAAGTTATGGTTTTCGCGAGATTAAGGCAGATTCCAGAAATTTTCACATGAAATGACGAAACACCGAACTTGCGACCCCTTTTTCGCCCAGCTAGAGACCGAACCAGTTTTTCGCCAAAACACGGAAAACTTGCTCGACCCTGAACTTGAACCGTGGACGCCAGTTTCGGCTCAAACGGAGTTGCGACGGAAAGGTTATGATCAAACGAAAACTGGACAACGCACTTAGAAATTACATCAAATGACGATTTATGAACGGTTCAAAGTTTAAACGATTCGGGTCAAGCGATCAGTTTTAGATTCTTCGTTTAGGGTTAAGGTTCCACGAGTTGGACGATTTCTAGCACCACCCACTGCCACCTCCGGCAGTGGTGGGCGGCGGCGGCGGCGGCGGCGGCCACCGGTGATTCACGAAGCGTAACGAGACGAATAGTTGACCCGACTAACCACTAGACCACACACCCTCCCCCCACACCGTACCTGCCCTCACGACCACCACACTGGTGGTTTCCGGCGGCACCCGCCGGCGACAGCCATTGCTGTGCCGGCGGCGGTAGGGTTATGGCGTGTAGATGGCAGCGAAAGAAAGAACAAAGGGAACGAATCTTACCTTAACGATGACGACACAGCAGCGGCGCCCACTCCGGCGACTCTTTCTTTCTCGATCCCTCCCTCTCTCGCTGGACTTTCTCTCCGGCGAACCAGCGATGAAGATGCCGGCAACTGCAGCGGCGACTTCGGGCAGTCTTCTCCCTCTTTCTCGCGATTTCACTCTCCCTCTTCGACTCCCTCACTAACGGCCGCACCACACCCGGAAAGGAGAAAAGAGGATGTAGGGTTTGGAGATTGCTTTGGCTTGCTTGAACCACAAGGAAGAAAAGAAACGAGAAAGGAAAGAAAGGGGTCTCGGCCCTTATTCCTGCATGGGCTGAACCATGCCTAAGTTTTGATCAAATCCCAAGATTAGTCCCTCAATACTTATCACTTGGCATTAGTTAGGGCGGTTTAGAAATTAATACGCAATTGGTCAACTTGCTAACTCCGTTAGCGACAAAACGATGCGAGAAAGATAACTACTAATAAAGGAACACCCAATTAAATAATTGAAAAGCTAAAAAAAAGAAACATACTGGGACACGGGCTTTACATCATCGCAAGCGTTTACATCGTCATCATTTTCTTCGTCTTCCTTGAACAGACTTTCCAATGTTTTACGGTAGTTATCTAACCAAACCTCATCAGGGAACAGCTCCTTAGATTCATTTATCATTACCTCAATGTCCCATTTAGTGGAGTAGATAACACTGAAATTTGCTTCAATTTTCGCCATGTAATCCTGTCAGGTGTTAATCAGGCAAAATTATGTTTCAGTTTCATAACATAAAATCTCACCACAACAACCAAATGAAACAATGATATATGTATTTCATAAGAAAACCATGTATTTTTTTACCCTTTTCAACTGTTCATCATCATAGTCATATAACCCACCCTCTTCATCAATCTCCTCCTCTTGCGTATCTTCTACTGACATGCCTGTTGGAATATTTCCAATAGTCACCACCAAGTCACCTTCATTTGTAATCACCATCTTGTCTTGCTTCTCAACACCAACATCAGTTTCAATGGCTTCTCTGCTGCCATTATCACATGCTTCAGACTCCATTATGTCATTTACAACATCTGTTACCACCTGATTTTCTATCTCAACATCATGCTGAAGTGTTTCACCTCCTAGCAAAGCACATGTTTGTGATTGTTGTTTCACAAGAATCGTATGCAACTTAGTTATTTCCTTTATAACAAAACATTTAAACATTTTATAATCAAATGTTAACATATGTAAAACTATTATTAACCTAAGTTTTCATATGCTCAAAACCACATGTATAACTATTGAAATGTGGATTTTTTCCCGCAATTAAAATTTACACAAATTGTTTATTCAGCTACCTTGTTACGATGTTCTTTTTCCGGAATGTCCTTAGGAACGGATTCACTTTCACTACCATGAATAACAACAACATCTCTAAAACTTCGTGATATCTGTTTTAGAATATATGAAGATAATAGTAGAATTTTACGTTATCATATCATACAGCTCATATGAAACATATTAGATGAGTATTAATTCAATGCAATACTTACATCGCTTATTTCTCTAGTTAACATCTTATCGTGGTGTGAAGCTTCAAGGTCTTTACGAACAATTCCAGTTTCCTTATGATCAACAACTGTGTCAACTCGGACCACTCCAACCCCCAACCCTCCCATTCTGAATCCGATCTTCATCCTTTTTCTAAGCAACTCCATTGACCAAGTGTGAAGTGGCAGCTGACTTCGGTCAACATCAACATCCATCTCATCACAGGCCGTCATATGCACATAAAGAAGCTGCATATGAAAAATTTATAGTTATTTTCATATGATTAGATTGAATTACATACAAATAAACAAACAATATTAATTATATAATCAATACCGTTAGGAATGTGAGCGGTCCATGATAGAAGCTAGAGTGTGTATCCCGTTTCCAGTTCCGTTTGCTTCTTCGTATGCACTCGCATATGTATCGGGACCAATTTATTGTTCCAATCATATCGATGTTACCAATTTTTGTCAGAAAGTTGTTATGACAACGTCCATCTGGACTGCATTCAGCCATCGAGTTCACAAACAAGACTATGAAATTAAGCTTGAACAACTCACCCGCATCACTTGATTGCAATATCATGTTGCTCACATCAGTTGGCCTCACCTTATCCTTAGTGTATTGTTTTTTCCATCTTGCAATCACAAGTCTACCGTTTTCATCTATACCCATTTCGTCTAGGTTGAGCCCTCCATTTGGCACACCAAGTATGTTGCTTACAACATCCTTAGTAATTTTCAATGTTGTACCAATTAAGTACACTTCCATGTTGTCTGGGTCGAGGTTGTCTACGACATAATACCCCAGCTTGGATGGTATGCCGTCAACCGACAATTTTAGCAGCGAACCAAGACCCATTTTCTCTACCGTAGATTGTTGTTCCTCGTTTAACTGGCATACAGTTTCTTGCAGAGTCATGGGCGATGTTCGCGTTCGAATACCATCAACATTTGTCGGTTTCTTCACTTCTCTTTGATTGATAAACTTATCCAGCCTTTTCTTTTCTTGTAGATTAGTTGTTTTAAGCCTTATCACATCTGTAATGTATCAATCATGTTAAATATATCTGACAAATTCATTCTTATGAAACAGTATACGAAATATAAGTAATAAACCATGTATGTGTATTGGAGACTTACATCATCCGGTCAACATATTTGTTCATATTATACGATTCAGTGCAAATTCATATGTCTACAGTACCTTTTTTGGTTAAGGTGGGCTTAACCACAAAGTCATCATCGCCATCCTCGATGCCACCTAGTTGTGTTGTTGGAGCTCTCAATACATTACCACCAGCTTTTTTTGTATTTTGCGCCTTATTTGATTGCGTTTTGGACGCGCTTCTGGTTGTTTGTTTCGTTTCACTCTCCACAGCTATAGTTATTTTTGCCTTTTCACCTATATTGTTGTATCATACAATATGACATTAATAAACACACAAACTACATGTTAAATGTTTACCCAAATTGTGATAGGGAATAAACTGACAACATATGAAATGTATTAGAACTTTAACACTCTCCGGAGTTTTTCGGTTAATTTCATATGATAAATATACCTGATTTCCTTTTCTTCTCATTGTCTCTATTTACAACTTTATCACTCTCCGGAGTTTTCCGTTTAATTCCACTTGGTCCTGCTTGAAAAAACAGTCAATTCACAATTATACCAATGCAGCATACAACAATTCATATTCCTTTTTTCATATACACATAATTGAATGTACATTGATTATGTTCAGTTGAATTTACCAACATTTTAATTGTTTATTTTTTCTTGATTTCATAAATACATGGGTTATGTTACCAATAATTGAACATAGGGGGCAATATATGAAATTAACAGTCAATCAAATATGAAACATTACCTTATCACATATGAAACATTAACTAAAATTACATATTAAGCATTACCATCACATATGAAACATTACCATATCACATATGAAACATTACCTTATCACATATAAAGCATTACATATCACATATGAAATATTTCATATTATCACAGTTTACGCAAATCACATATGAATTTCGCATTACCCAACAAGTAAACATTGGTTTATCAACAATGCAAGGATGAGGTTAAGAAAAAATTTATTTCCTGGAGAACATACCCTAATATGATTAAACTATTACTGATTTCATATGTAAGAATTAGGGTTTTATCAAGAATATTAGTACACAATATGAAACACTATATTTGTAATGTTTGTTTCTTAGTTTGTAATGACGAACACCATTATAAATCAAGCTTTTTCACATCTGTATTTTTTCAATGAAAAAAAAACCCGTTTCATACCTTGTTCTTCACTGTTTGTCTTCATCGAAACCCCTTCCACCTCTAAATCAACCGGATTGTCTTTAGTATTCGTGAAGTTGGAGAATGACTTCAGTAATCGAATCCTTTCACTTTTTCGTCGTCCTATGAAAGTTCAAATCCAAGTTATGCAAACATCGGTTTTATAGTATCGAAAAAATTAGGTTACGATTCATACCTCTCCTTATTCGCGCCCAATTTTCATCATCCATTGCATAATCTTCAAAATTTCGTACCAGATTCCGTCCAAAATGGAGTCGATTATCTTCAATCGATTTGAACTCCGTTGAAATCGAAGCGTGATATGCGGGTAGATTGATTTGGTAGATTGTTTCCTTATTTCATTCTTTAGCTCAATACCGGATTTGCCCTCATGTAATTTCACCGGATTCCACAGATGCCACCACTTTCCTTCATATTTACAAAAATACCACCGTGTCAATCTAGACCACACAACACTTAAACGGACGGTTATGATCAGATTACATAATTTACACAAAAAACAATGTTTACATATGAAGGAGGCTATATATATATATAGATAGATAGAGAGAGGGAGGATCAAACGAGAACAATAACTATTTAAAAGAACACGAGAACGAAAAAAACCATTAGTGTTTTTACATTAACATGAAAAAAAAGCCACGCATACCTGAAGCCGTGGCTAAAGTCCTTTTTTTGTGCGTTAATGTAAAATCACTAATAATTTTGTTCGTTTTCGTGTTCTTTTAAATATGTACTGTTCTCTTTTGAACAAGACTCTAGATATATATAGGAGGGTTCAAATGAGAAACCCAAAATTGTTAAGAATATGAGACGAGATCTCAACCGATAGATGAGAGTTTTCAATTGCCAGGATTTTAAGAGCAAAATGTATAAATATAAGCAAAATCATGATTAATTTAAAGACCCTTTGAAAGTTGAGAGGACATTTTGTTTATCTATACTACTTTATTAAAAGAATATAATGGTTAGTTTCAACATATGGTTATTTTCAACATGTACAATAAAAGAAGCATGATGTACAACCTTAAAAGCTCACAAAATCAAACAATTTTCAATTTCTAAGTTACACTTTATACCTTTAGAATTAGTTATTCAATTTACTTTTAATCCCTTATTTTATCATTTTTTATTTTACACCCTTATCATATTAACATAAATAATCGTATATGAACTAGAATGTATTAAAAAAAATACATTTCTTTTTTACAAATTATACCATTGTAATCGTCAATACCTTCGAAATGAGCCCAATATTGAATATTTTTGGATTTAATCATGTTATTAAATATCATGAACATGTACGAATTAATTTGTTTTATATCTCTTACATCATTCATTTTCATTTTACACCCTTAGGGGCTGTTTGGTTGGATGAAATCTGATGGAATTGGTGGAATTGGAATGGTCAATACCGTTGACCAGATTCCATTCCGACATTTGGTTCAAGGTTTGTAATGGAATGGAATGTTTAAAATTCTTTCAATTCCATAAAATGGGTATTTTTCATTCCATCGATCAGGCTTGGGATTGTAAGGAATGGAATTGTAGAAATGGTCAATTCCAAAATTACCCTTTCTCTCTCTTCGTCTTCTCCATTGCACACTCTGTTAAACTGATGGGCAGCGGCGACGGCGAGTTACGAAGGTGGGCAGCGGCGACGGCGAGTTACCTGGGATGGGAAGAGCCGACGAAGGAGAGGGAGTCACGAAGGTGGGCAGCGGCGACAACGAGTTACCTGGGATGGGAAGAGCCGACGAAGGTGGGCAGCGGCGACGGAGTCTTTGTCAGATCTGCAGTTGTCGGCGACGAGAAGAGCCGACGGGAAGCGCCGACGAAGGTGGGCAGCGGCGACGGGAAGAGCCGACGAAGGTGGGCAGCGGCGATGGGCAAACCCTAGCTAAATTTCAGAGAAAATTTCATTCCAATTCTTATTTGTTCAAAAAAATTAAACTTATATTAAAAGGGTATTTTGGTCATTTACCAAAAATTCATTCCAATTCCAATACTACATTTTGTCAACCAAACAGGTGGTCAAACCTAACAACATTCCATTCCAATTCCCTCAAAGTCAAATTCCTTTGACAGATTCCATTCCATCCTAAAACATTCCACGAACCAAACGCCACCTTATAGTACTATATATAAGCACGAAAGGACGGTTATTGTTGAAAATTAAGACGCACTATTTTTTATGCATTATGTACAAGTTATATATACTCCTTTATTAAAATGGTATTTCAGTTTTTTTTGTCAACATACATTTTTTCAAGATTACTACTTCTTGAACACACTGTACAAGTTTAAAAGCAGACCTTGAAATCCCTCTCTCTCCCCTTCCTCCATGTTCGTCTTCTCCGTCATCCCCTTCCTTTCCGGCTCCCCAACCACGATTTTATCCCCACTGCCCCTAAATTACTCTCCACGTTCTGCCTCTCTCAATCACACTAGCAAGCAATCGACGAGAGTCTCAATAAATCTCCGCCCCAATCAATTTCAGGATGAAATCGACCCTCTAGATACTCTCTTTCTCCAGCGATAAACTATTCAAGAGCACCGGTTAGTTCATCTATAGGTTCATCTTCCAAAAAACCATAAATGAAATGTATCTCCGTACTACGTCCTAAAATCCCTTCTCTACCATCAAATTTGCAGGTTATGTGTTTGGAGAAAAACAACAAACCAGATGAGAAAGGGCAGAGAATGTTAAGGTAGTAGCTACGCACGGATGTTTGCAAATCAGTTTTGCCTCTCCGATGTGGGTTTGTATTTGATAATAGTTTTTCTTTATTACACACTTTTGTTTGTATTCTTTTTTGGATAAATGTTGTTTTTTATTCCATATTGAAATTGGCTCCACTATTTCAAGGGAGAGAGAGATTCAGAGCTCTTTCATGCATGACGATTTGATGAAGAATTTATTTTATTGCAGACTATAATTTTAATTTTCTACACGAAGAAGTAGAGAAAATGATGCAGATGGATCGGACACCATGTTTGGATGAGTATGAAAAACTTATTGTTCGTATGAACACTCTAAGGTCAGTTTTTGAGTTCTTTCATGCTTTTTTAGGGTTTATGTTGATCGTACTGGAGTTTCGTAGGTTTCAAGTTTTTTTACTGGTTTTTTCATCAAATTAGGTCTAATCTGCTCGATTTTGAAGTCGATTTTTCTTTTGAAATTGATTTCACAATAAAAATCGATTTTTGCTTTGGATGAATAAGTTCGGCTTCTTGCTTATGGAAATTGGTTTTGCTTTTGTTGTTCGGTTTTGAAAATCAATCTTGATGACTGATGAGTGAAGATATAGTTAACATAAAAACGGGTAAACCTAAATCCAACAACCAAATATTGCCATAATTTAGGGCTTCTCGTAAAAGCTAAAGGCAAGGGAGAAACATTTCAAATTTTTTTGTTTATGAATTGTGCTAACTTTGAGTCTTTGACTACTTGTTGGTCCTACCAGTGCACTTTTTAACTTTGCACTGACTATTGAACAAAACACTTTTTATTGTTAGCGCGTCCACTTAAAACTTGGTTTTGGATCTATTGTATAATATTTGATATTGAGGAGAAATGAAGATGGGAGCAACAAAATGGAGAATGGATGACAATCGTTTAAAGTATGAAACATAAACACCCAAGCTGTTTGCCTAATCAACATCTTACGAGAAATTGAAAGAAAGTGGCACCTTATTTCATGGTTTCTTAATGGAAATGGAAGTTGCTTACTGAAAAGACAAGCATAATTTACAACATGTTTATAGCTACCAACATTGGGAAATAAGGTTTAGGTTTTGTTTTTATGGATTTTGATAATTGGGCACCCATTTTGTTACACTTGCAGGTGCTTTTGAGTTTTGATGAAGGTAATACGGAACGAGGTAAGTGGCCTTCCATATTTTGTGAACATATATACGTGGTTTCTATTTTTATTTTGTGTGTTTTTATGTACAAAATGTCTACATATTATTTTTGTTGATTTTGTTTTGCAAATATAATGCAGGGAACCTCTTTTACCAAGAAACAAGCTGACCTCTTCTTCCATTCGAATTTTGCCATGCAGGTACTTCGTCTCCATTCATGGTTATGGAACTTTTATTGCTCAAATATTTCTAAAACATATTTATTATTGACTTTGCGAATATCTCACAAGTATGACAATGAACTTTCCACTAGCTGCCATTCTATAGTCTGCAAGGAGGGCATGCAGGATTGTGTTGAAGCTTTTCAGATATTTGGATGCAAGTATGTGTAAGTTCTTAATTATGAGTACAGTTTATTTTTGTTGAGGTCCTTCTTCAAACATTCTCTTATTTTGTGATGTCACATAAAAATTGCAACATTTCCTAGAAGGGAAAGTTTTCTTTACTTAATATAGTTCAAAGCAAACCGTTGCAATTTTCTGGGGACGAGTAGTGTAAGCTTTTAGACGATGTATATTATATGATTAACACTCATTTATTGGATCGTGTGTGTGCAGAGGTCTCATGTAATCTGTTCAAATGGGTCAAAGAGATGTCGTATGCAGACTACTATGAACAAGCCCTGACCAATGGTATTTTGAGCATTCAGAGAGGAAATGAACATGGAGTTATGATATATATATATATATATATATATATATATATATATATATGTTGCCATTGGCTCTAGGGGCATCAAAGGCCACATAATATCGTAAATGGGGTTCTAAGTTTACTAATTTCTGGTGCTGTCATGGAACAGGTTTGATTTAGTTTTCACAGTTTGTTATCACCATTTAACATTCTTATTTTTTAATGTGGGAACTGAAAAGGGACCAATAAAGTAAAGAATGGAAATATTTCAACACTTTGAATAGATAAAACACTATTTTGATCTAAGTTTTCCCAATTCAAATGGGTTCTTTAGGGATTGAATAGATAAAACACTATTTTATCTATCTATACTCCTTTAAAATAATTATATTATGGTTGTTCTTGGCATTGTGTGGTGAAGAATAAAACTAAACATGAAACAAAATTAATTTTTTGAGTTTTCAGTTTTAGATTCAGAATGTTTTACGTCGCATCGCGTGCGGGTACGTATCTAGTTTTGTATAAATAAAACACTAATCCAAGCATTTACTGATTTTACTCAATTTTCAAAAAATTACCCGTTTTCCTTTTTAAATAAAAAGTTGATTACTAGTTTTCTTTTTAAGTTAAATTATTTAAATTATAATCAATATTTTATTTAAATAAATTTTAAAAAAGTTTCGATGTCTTTAATTTAATATCCAAGATCATATATATATATATATATAGAGGGATAATAAATTGTAAACCTCTAAATGTGTGTAAACTTTGTAAACATTGAATTTCATAGGTTTTCTTGATGAAATTGTTTCATAAAATTGTTTATTTTGATGAAAGTGTTTCATATCATTCATTTCTTGATGAAATTGTTTCATAAAATTGTTTATTTTGATGAAAGTGTTTCATATCATTCATTTCTTGATGAAATTGTTTCATGCATTTGTCTTTTTTTTATGTAAAAACGAAAAAAATTCATCAAATTGAGAAAATATATGAAACAGTTTCATATGAATGAAAAAAATATATGAAACTACATAAAAACACAAATATATGAAACAATTTCATTAAGAAATGAATGATATGAAACAATTTCATCAAGAAAATCTATGAAATCCAAAGTTTATACGAAAAAATAGTTTACAAAATAGTGGGCCTATATATATATATATAGACACACACACACAGACACACACACACACACACAGACACACACAGACACACACACAGAAGAAGCTTCTTTTGTAAACCAGTTTTATCTTGTGAACTATGTAAACCAATCTAGGTCATCCATTTTCATGATCGACGGTTGAGAAATTTATGGATTTGAATTTATTAAAAGAATAGGGAAAGGGTAGTTTGGGAATAGGTTTTAAATATTTTAGATTTAAATTTTATTAATTAATTTAAATTTATCTAATTATGGTTACAATATATTCTTAATTTTCTCCATATTTATCTAATCTCTCTCTCAAAAAAATAAATCCGGCCACCATGATGAACAAGAAAGTGAACCCGAAAGGGATGCCAAACTTCGACGGTTCCTTCAAAATTCCGGTGGGTTTTTTGCACACGCACCACCGTGGACGGTGGTTCTTCACGGAGACGAAAGTGATGGACAGAGACGTCCTCCCTCTCCCGACGACGGTTTCATATATGCATAGAGACGAGGGTACATGATGTTTTTGTTTGGTAAAATGATGATTATAAGGATCTTCTCTCTCTCCGGTGACGTCCTCCCTCTCTCTCGGTGGCGGTTTCATATATTTTCATAAACGGTTTAATGTTTTTTCATAAACGGTTTCATATTTTTTCATAAATGGTTTCATATATTTTCTCTCATACGAATAATCAGTTTTTTAAGTTTCATATATTTTCTTCTATATGAATATTCAGATTTTTTTTCGAAATAATCATATATTTTCGAAGTTTCATATGTTTTTTCTCATATGAAACTTGAAAATTTCAAAGTTTCATATGTTTTTCTCGTATGAAACGTGAAAATTATGAAACTCACCGAAAATGGGGGACATCGCCGGAGTGGGAGGAGGTCGCCGCCAATGGGAGCGGGAGGACGTCGCTGGAAGTGGGAGGTCGCCGGAGAGAGAGAGAGAGAGAGAGAGAGAGAGAGAGAGAGAGAGAGAGAGAGAGAGAGAGAGAGAGAGAGAGAGAGAGAGAGAGAGAGATGAAGATAATTGAGAAAATTAAGAAAGTTTGTTGTTGCTAAAATATGAATTATTCCTAAAATTACGAATTTGGGGAAAAAGACTCAAATACCCTTGGTTTACAAGTTGATACCATTATTTCAGTTTACAAAATAAGAGGTCTCTCTCTCTCTCTCTTTATATATATATATATATATATATAGAGGCAGGTTCAAACGAGAAGCGTAACAATTTAAGAAAACGCGAGAAGCACCGCCTATGTACAAAATCACATGTGATTCACAACACAAACCGCGGGACAAACTGCGCGCTTTGCAAACCGCGCGCTTTGCATTTGTTAATCACATATGATTTTGTTGTGAATCACATGTGATTTTGTACATGGGCGGTGCTCCTCGCGTTTCTCGTAAATTGTTACGCTCGTCGTTTGAACCTTTCTCTATATACATATATATATATATATATATATATATATATATATTGGTTTAGACAAAATGTCTTAATTACTACTCTCTATGCATGATGTACTCCTTTTTAAAGCATAAAATTGAAAAAAACTCTTAATTACAAATAAAGAAGCACAATGTACAAGTCTTGGATACATTACTTATATTTTCTGATGGTTTCAGACCTTCTTTTTTATACGTGACTTTCTCCTTTCTTGATGCACTCATTTTATCTCATTACACCACCACCAGTGTGGCAAATTTCAGACTACCTTTCTTGATACAAAAAAGTGATTGTACCGGAACATTGTTTCTTTATTGAATGGTATCTTTCCAAGACTTTTGACCTCAACGATCAGTTCAGACTGCCTATTTCGAGAGTTCAGACTGCCTATTTCGGCTCCCGCTGCAGACAATTACCCAGTTTCAAATTCGAAATTCCAAAATCAAGTCAGTATACCATCTATTGCCTACACTCGAATCCTATACCGTCTTTTCCTTTCCCTCTCCTTCACAAATCAGCCCAGTATTGTTTTTATGTTGATTCTATACCTTTTCTCCTTCCTTTCTATCTGCGTTTCTGAATGTGAGAAGCGATTCATGGTATCTTGATTGAGAAACCTTTATGTTTTGCTTTTATTTGGGTACAAAATTCTGTTTTATGTCTATGTGTGTGAATTGTTAATGATTTTAATGAGTTGTTGACTTCTTTTGGTGAGTGATTTGTTCAGGAACTCCCTAGAAGAAACAAGGAAACTTGGAACAGTAGAGTAGACAAATAGGTAATTGGGATGTATTGTGGAAATCTCAAAATGGATGTTACTGCAATTCAATATATTTTCTTTGGTTTACTGATTTGGTGCTCTAATTTTGACATACAATGCTATCTTTATTGGGTTTCTGTTCAGGTTACTTTCGCTCTTCCGGTTCCTATCCCGCTTCCATCCATCTCTCCTCTACTGATCTTATTAGAGGTTTTTTCCTTCTTGCTGTTTGTATCCTCTTATACGGTTTCATCTCCATCTTCACTTTTCTTTCTTAGGGTTAGGGTTTAGTTTTCTTTTCAATGGGTTTGTCTCATTTATAGGAAGATGAATTGATAATGTTAATTTGTAATAGTTAGGATTTACCAAATAATAGTTGCTTTTATCTTTACATTTGGAATTTCATGAAAGAAAATTGAGCTGTCCTTAGTTTAAATTAATACATGGTTCTTTATTGATTGTAATTTTGTTTTGTTCAAACATAAACTTTAGATTTTGAATCGATAGGGATACTAATCTTTTATTTATTTATGGTTTATAAGAAAATTTTACATACCGTTGCATCATGCATGACCCTTGAAGTGAAATAAATGTAGCCAAGTGAAACCCTAGCTTATTTATTGAAGAGAGAGGCTAAGGAGGAAGAAAATCGCACCAATAAGCTCCTCCAAATGAACCCTAATCCGATTTGTGAGAAAAGTGAGCTTAAAATCGATCAAGGGTCACTTTTAAAGTCTCAGGCCTCGCGTGCGACTATGACACGATGACTATGCCCAGTGTCAATGTCGCTCCCCGACCCCCACCTTCGGTACAAGTTGAGCGACTATGACACGATGACTATGGCCAGTGTCAATGTCGTGGGTCACAGTCGCGGCTTATGTACCGTGGCCACCCTTCTCCACGTGATTGTGCCACGGGCGACTCTGACACCTGTCATAGTCGCGGGCAAGGTCGTCCGGGTCCTTCCCGACCCGATTTCCGCCCGTTTCGACGATCCGTTTGGCCAAGTTTCCAAGATACGATTCCAAGTTCAAATCAAACTAATTAGCGGTCTTCATACGAATGATTTAACGATAAACGAGCATAAAAAGGTGTTTTACTTACTTAGAATTTTGCGGGTGTTACAATCCTCCCCACCTTGAATAGGATTTCGTCCTCGAAATCTTCTTCTAGGCAAACAATTGAGGATATCTCCGCTTCATGTCCTCTTCAGCTTCCCACATGACATTAGCACCCCGATGGTGCTTCTATTAGACTTTGACCATCGTTACGTCTTTGTGCCGGAGTTTCTTTGTTTTTGATTCGAGTATCGCTTCCGGTTCTTCCCCAGACGGTTCCCGTTGTCTACCCAAATCTCCGTCAAAGGAATGACATTCTCTTCTTCGGCTAAGCACTTCCATAGGTAGCAAACGTGGAAGGTGGGATGAATCCCGTCCATTTTCGGCGGTAAGTCCAACTTGTAAGCTTGGAGTCCAACTCACTCCAAGATAGTGAAGGGTCCAAGGAAACGGGGGCTAAGCTTCCCGCGCTTCCCAAAACGAATGATGCCTTTCCATGGGGATACTTTAAGCATGACTTGGTCACCCACTTGAAATTCGATCGGTCGACGCTTCTTGTCCGCGTAACTCTTTGGTCGGTCTTGTGCCGCTTTCAAGCGTTCTCGGATTTCTTTAACCTTGTCCGCGGTTTCCTGCACGATCTACGACCCGACAAATTGTTTCTCTCTCGCTTCAAGCCAACACACCGGAGTCCTACATCTTCGCCCGTACAAAGCTTCAAACGGAGAGGCCTTAAGGCTAGAATGGTAGCTATTGTTGTATGCGAACTCTACCAAGGGGAGGTGCATGTCCCAACTTCCCCCGAAGTCAATGACACACGATCTCAACATATCTTCAAGTGTTTGTATAGTCCTCTCGCTTTGACCGTCCGTTTGGGTGTGATAAACCGTGCTTAGCTTAACCTTCGTCCCCAATTCTTTTTGGAAACTAGCCCAAACGTTTGAAGTGAACCGACTATCCCGATCGGATACAACAGACACTGGCACGCCATGTCTTGACACAATTTCATTGATGTAGAGTCTAGCCAACTTCTCCATTGGCAACGTTTCTCTCATGGCTAGAAAGTGCGTGCTCTTGGTCAAATGGTCCACTATTACCCAAATTGTATCATGTCCCCGCAAAGTCTTAGGTAACTTGGTCACAAAGTCCATTGTGACGTTATCCCACTTCCACTCCGGAATCGTCAAAGGTTGCAAATTCCCATATGGCTTTTGATGTTCCGCCTTGACTAGAAGGCAAGTGGTTCACCTTTTCACATACTTGGCGACGTCTAATTAACTTCAAATGCCTATACATTTTCGTGCTATCGGGGTGAATGGAGTACTTAGATTTATGCGCCTCGTCTAGGAGTAACTCGCAGTTTCCTCCCAACTTCGGCACCCAAATTCGTCCTTGGAAAGGTTTGAGCCCACAGCTATCCTCCATTAGGTGTTCCTTTTGCTTCACCATCACTTCTTCTTTAAGGTTAGCCTCTTGGAGTGCCTCTTCTTGGCATGACTTGATACTCTCCATCAAGCTTGACACTACATCAATTCTTGTGAGAGTTAGCTTGTTTTCACTCCCATGACTTTTCCGGCTTAAGGCATCCGCCACCACGTTAGCCTTTCCCGGATGATAGAGTAGTTCGCAGTCGTAGTCCTTCAATAACTCAACCCATCTTCTTTGTCGCATGTTGAGCTCCTTCTGATCGAAAATATACCTGGCGCTTTTGTGATCGGTGAAGAGAGTACACTTTGTTCCATACAAGTAATGTAGCCACAACTTCAAAGCATATACCACTGCCGCTAGCTCCAAATCGTGAGTGAGGTAGTACTTCTCATGGTCCTTGAGTTGACGTGAAGCATACAATATCACCTTACCCCGTTGCATCAACACACAACCAAGACCCATCTTTGAGGCATCGCTGTACACTATAAAGTCGTCCGTTCCGTCGGGTAGAGATAGAATTGGTGCCTCACACAACTTCCTCTTGAGAGTTCTAAAGGCTTGCTCTTGCGTCTCGGTCCATAAGAACTTGACATTCTTCCTTGTCAAGGAAGTAAGCGGCGAAGCGATCTTCGAGAAATCTTGAATGAACCTCCTATAGTATCCGGCCAAACCCAAAAAGCTTCTAATCTCCGTCGGACTTGTTGGCGGTTCTCAAGTCATCATCGCCTCGATATTTGCCGGATCACCATGATTATGCCACCACCAATCTCAAGCTTCTAATCCGATCCTTGTCTGCTTCTTGTGCCGACCTTACCTCCGCCGACAACAGCTGCCACCGAAGTGCTTGCTGCCGATCACCATGATTATGTCACCGCCAATCTCAAGCTATCATTCCACACTTTCTTATCGCCAAAATTTTACATCTGGGTAGTCCTCTCCTTTTTCCTCTCTCTTTCTCTCTTCCCCATTAACTTTTCCCACTTTCCTATACCCAACAAACACTCTATCTCCATTTTATAAACACCATTCCCATTATTTTTTGTCAATTCAAACCCTCTCACCTTACCTTTTATCATCCATCCCATTATAAATCAATTACCCCAACCTTTCATCTCTTCAAAAAAAAATGTTCCTACCGATTTTTAGCTAACACATCCAAAATTTCGATGGGTTTCCTAAAAATCGGTGGTTCTCCCAAAAATAGACCAAACTCCCTATGTGTCATTTTCTCAAGTTATTCTCTCTTATAACGGTGATCCTCCTACTTCACCAAATGTCGTTATTGGTCAGCAACCCAACTTTCCTTTTCTACAAAACCCTACTACTATAAACATCTCCTGAAGATGCCATCCTAAATCCTTCTCCTCAAAATATTCCTCCTACTTATCCTCAAACTATTCCTCATCAAACCTCCCTTCTTAAAATCCTCCAAACTTACTCTCTCTAGGTCATAAAAAAATTAGAAGATGCAATTCCAATCTTCTCTTCACCTTGAATATTTCCTCAAGATGTCTTGAAGATGCCTTAGAGATTTCATCCAAACTTTTCTGAAGATGGCTTGAAGATCTTCTCCAAACTCTTCTGAAGATGCCTTGAAGAATTCCTCCAGACTCTCCTGAAGATGCCTTGAAGTTTTCCTTTTGAAGATATACTCTTCAAATTATCTTGAAGATGTTACTTTTGAAGATGCCTAGAAGATTATTGCCGAAGATCATGCAAAAAAATAAAATAAAAGTTCCTCCGAAAATCCTACCGAATTTTTGGCCAAAACATGCTAAATTTCGGTGGGAATGCTTCAATTTTCGGTGGGTTGGTAAAAAAAAATTCCTCCGATTTTCCTACCGAAAATTCTCCAATTTCATCTTAAATTTCGGTGGGAAGGCTTCCATTTTCGGTGGGTTAGTAAAAAAATAAATCTCCCGACTTTTCTACCGATTTTCCCACCGATTTTCTTACCAAACTTTGCTAAATTTCGGTGGGTAGGCTTATAAAATCGATGGGATTAAAAAAAAGTGTCGAAGTTTCCCATTTTTCATGGTGTTTCTTCTACGTCGGACGCTGAGGGGGAGAAACCATCTGAGGGGGAGCAATATCAGCGTCAAACTCGATCAACACCAATCCTCAGTACTAATATTCAACATCCAACTTAAAGTTGGTCAAAAATAAGGGAACCGACGAACTAACCTAGGAGGAGCAGACCTGGCCGATGTAACTAAGGGGGAGGCAAACCAAGACAAAGGAAAAAGGGTGATGACTACCGAATAGGAATCTGAAGATATGGGCAGAGGCATCTTGAGGCTAATTCACTTAAACTCAAACCTCCCTCAAAGATTGTCACCATTTTGGGATCGGGCAGATCAGTCTCTTCTATGATGGAAGTACATTTTGTTTCATTCATATTGTTTATTCTTTATTCGTTCATTCATTTCATTCATTTGTAAATATCAGATTTACAAAAAAATACTATGTGAAAAAGAACCCAAAAGAGTAAAATAGGGTCAACATGTATTATTCATCGTCTTACTCATGTTTTTTTAAGTATGGATGTCATCATCAAATAGTGTGAGATTGTTGAGTCATCAAAGATTTGAAGATGACCTCCTGATCTCCTTACATTTTTTGAAAAACATCTTTTATACTTAGAGAAATTTTAGGTTCTTTGTAATAGCTTAGTCATACTGTCAAAGTTCGGTGAAGTCAAAGATCAGCCGAAATCAAGAAGAAGTAAATCTACCAATGCGGATTAAAGATGGACTTCTCAACCCAAACTAAGTTGTCTCACCGATTTTCTCCATGAAAATCGATGAGATCCTCAAACAGGAGAATCCTCCCTTATCTCCTTGCCATGAAGATTTTCATCATAAGAGGTAACATTTGACATCTCACCGATTTTGTCCATGACAAATCGGCGGGATCCTTAAAATAGGAGGATCCTCCAATGACTCCTTCCTAAGAAGACTCTCACCTACTTCGTCCATGACAAATCGGTGGGATCCTCAAATAGGAGGATCCTCCCTTGTCTCTTCCAAAGAGGTTTCTCTTCAAAGAAGAAATGTCTGGGTATGAAGGAAAAAGGTTCATATGTCCTTTTCCCATTCTTAGATATTGTCACCATCAAAGCTCTTCAGGAAAAGACACTTCAACTTTTGAGAGTCAAACCTGACCTTCAAATGACAAAGTGACAAGTGTCCCATGCATTAAATGATCATGGCACTATATAAAGATGAAGACTTCTCCATGCAAACGACACACAACTCTTGAAGATTACTCTATGCTCAAGACACTCTGCTCCTTTCTCTCCTTGAACTTTATAGCTTTCAATCTTTGTGTTTTAGAAGTTGTTTAGTTTTCCGTATTACTTTGTGAAGATTAGCAACAATCTAATTTTTCTATGTGTAATTCTTAATTTGATATATCAAAAAAATAATTAATTAAAGTGAAAAAAATTGTGTCTTGTATTCAACCTCCCCTTCTACAATACCTGTTCTAGTTCTTATTAGCCATGTTCTAGTTCTTATTAGCCATCTGGGACTAACATATACTATTCTCAACTTAAGTCTAGGTATGCTACAGTCATCACCTAGTTCACTTAAACTAGAGCTCTGATACCAACTTGTAACACCCTTAAAATAGGGGTAAACAAAAACTTCCATAAAACGGAAGAGCGATATGATGCCATAGCACGAGCTTCCCAAAAAGGGGAATATACAAATGCCTGTTTAATTACAAATGTATAGTATCGAAAAGTAAATGACAACCGACTAATGTATTTTCTAACGTAGAAATAAGATTACAAAAACGGTGTCATCTCTAGTCCGATATAGTCTTCTAACAACGACATCCCAAAAGCGTACCCCCAAGCTCACACGCTCCCGCTTAAACCTTCTTAGAC
Organism: Saussurea involucrata; assembly: GCA_033807775.1. Lineage (NCBI taxonomy): Eukaryota > Viridiplantae > Streptophyta > Magnoliopsida > Asterales > Asteraceae > Saussurea > Saussurea involucrata. The sequence continues at coordinate 46,139,558 of CM066317.1, read as the reverse complement.
GCGGCTCCGCTAAGATCTGAGATACACATAAAACACCAAACAAGTGTTACGCCGAAAGCCTAGTGAGATGAATAAATAATATAGAATGCAATATTTCATAAGCACGATTCATACAAATGGTCTTTCACAATTGGAATCAATGGGGGAGACCCAAAACACCGACCAAGTTACACCGCAAGAGACTATATACCTTAGCGTCTACTCCCACGAGTAACGCCTCAAGGCCTGACACATTGGGGACTACCTCCAAGGCATTGTCCCAAAGGCGGAGATCTAGGCACATACCTCCAAAGTGGTACCCAAGACTATATCCTCCTAGCGCCTACTTACTGATTCATCCAAAGTGTCAATCCATCAAACAACTACTCCAAGTAGTACATATATACCAATGTATAACATTTCCACAAGACATGGTGCAACCATCCCATTAAACATGTATTTCCACATGGTAATCTTAAAATCACATTTACAAGCTCATTAAGCACATAAACTCCATATTTATACTTCCAAAGCATATCCTTCATACATAGACATGTACAAACATGAGTTATAGCATTAAATGTAACAATACATGTAGCAATTCCCATCAAGAAAAAATATCATCATTAAGCCATATATTTTCTCAATAAGCCATAAACCAATTCATTAAGCTTAAAACCCTAAATTAAAACATAATATTCTTAAAAGAGATAACATCATGTGTAATGTAAGTCTCAAGTATAATATACTTCCACATAACCTTTACTTCCCCATTAAGCACTTCATTTCCAAAAATATGGAGACATGAGCTTAATACCTCAAATGTGAAACTTTTCAAGAAAATGTTAGTAAATAAGATGAGGAACTAGTAAAAGACATGTATTTAATGTTATCAAGGGTTTAGGAACTCACAATCTAGGTTTTAAGCTAAAACCTAGAAAAGTATATGAAACCCTAGAAGATTTGGGAAGAACACTTGAGATTGACGCTCCCAAACAAGAGTAAATGCTCTTAAATGCACCAAGAATGACCCTTGAAGTGAATGTAGCCAAGTGAAACCCTAGCTTATATATTGAAGAGAGAGGCCAAGGAGGAAGAAAATCGCACCAATAAGCTCCTCCAAACGAACCATAATCTGATTTGTGAGAAAAGTGAGCTTAAAATCGGTCAAAGGTCACTTTTATAGTCTCAGCCCCGCACACGACTATGACACGACGACTATAACCAATGTCAATGTCGCGGGTCAATGACGCTCCCCGACCCCCACCTTTGGTACAAGTTGAGCGACTATGACACGACGGCTATGCCCAGTGTCAATGTCGCGGGACAATGTCGTGGGACAATGTCGCGGGACAATGTCGCTCCCCGACCCCCACCTTCGATATAAGTTGAGAGACTATGACACGACGAATATACCCAGTGTCAATGTCGCTCCCCAACCCCCACCTTTGGTACAAGTTGAGCGACTATGACACGTCGACTATGCCCGTGTCAATGTCGCGGGTCACAGTCGCGGCTTATGTACCGTGGCCACCCTTCTCCACGCGATTGTGCCACGGGCGACTCTGACACCTGTCATAGTCGCGAGCAAGGTCTCCGGGGTCCTTCCCGACCCGATTTCCGCCCGTTTCAACGATCCGTTTGGCCAAGTTTCCAAGATACGATTCCAAGTATAAATCCAACTAATTACCGCTCTTCAAATGAATGATTTAACGATAAACGAGCATAAAAAGGCGTTTTACTTACTTGGAAATTTGTGGGTGTTACAGTACCCCTATTTCTTCTAAATCAGTAAAGCTTATATCTTTTTCTTCAACAACTCTCCTTGAGGTAAAGCTTTGTTTTTCTTTTTCTCTTCCCTATTCAGGACGATTCCTTATCTTTATCCTTCTATCTCTTTCTTTTTCTCTTCCCTATTCACCTTCAACGACGATTCCTTGTCTTTATCCTTCTATTTTTTTATTTTTCTCTTCCCTATTCACCTGCAAGGATGGTTCATCCTTTTATCATTTTCTTTTTCTCTTCCCTATTCACGTGCAAGGACGATTCCTTGTCTTTATCCTTCTATCTCAAATTTTCAAAATTTGAATTTCAGATTTAAAATAAAGCTCTCGTGATCGTGTACATCATCATACTTCTACCTACAAGAAACAATATCAATCTGCATCGTTCTTGATCGACTTCTCCAATCCGAAGTCAGTCACCTACGATTTCAAACTTTTTTTATTTGGACTTTTTCCCATTATGCTCGTGACAATTTACGAACGCACTTGGAAGAAACTTACGATACTGATGCTACTCTAGAGGATATTGAGTTGTTGCGTTCTCAAGTAAGTTTCATTGTTTTCATGTATTTAGTTTATCATCAATCTGACTGCTTGAATTCTTCTTGCAAGTACAAGAAGATTTACAACATGGAGTTGTGGATGTTGTTCCAATCTCATGAGAAACACAAGTACAAAAAGATTTGCATCATGTGACAGTTGCTTTGGTCGGTAATGTTGAAGGAATGATAAAATCTAACAGAAAATTACTTCCTTAAAACAGTTGCAAGTAAGCAAAGTTAACTTCTTGAATGTGCTTTTTCAAATCATGGAAACAACAGTTCTACTCTTCACAAAGGTAAGGGTTGCGTACATTTAACTCCCGACCTCACCCCCGGATGGACATATCGGGTTTATTTGGTTTTAGTTTATTCGTACGAATTTTCTAAATATTGGCCATCCCGGGTCACATATGGTGCACTGGATCTGAGAAAAAAATAACCGAAAGGGGTTGTTTATGATTCTCTTGAAAAGTGGCATGCTTCTGGTATAAAGGTAAGTCAAACACTTTTTGTTGGTCCCGGAGGGTTATACAAGTTTGTAGAAAGGGGGGGGGGTTGAATACAAACACAAGATTTTTACTTTCTAAATTGTTTATTGATATAATCAAACAATTTACAACTTGTTGCGGAACAAGATTAAGGACTAAGCCTAATCTAAACAAGTTATGAGAACACTAAGTTTCTTGCACTAGAATTAAGCTAGAAAGGAGATAAGGAAATTACGAATAATATCCTGACACAAAGATAGTAGAGAGAAGAAGATGGCTGAGCACTTCAATTCTGAAGTAGGGTTCTTCTTATATACTGCATGCATTTAATGCATAGCAGTACAACTTTACACGTGGCAGCAGCTGATTGGTTGCATGTTTTGACCTTGGTAGACAAACTAGTAGCCGCATGATGAACAATGTAGAATCAGAGTTGTTTGTACGATTCTGGACAAAAGGGATGTCCGTTCTGACAGTTCGTACGGAGACGTGCAAGGGGATAAGACAAAAGTAGCTTGTAGAGGAAACTTCATGATCAACGATTACTGAACAGTACTTTATCAGCGAGTGACAAAGCTCAGCGATCGCTGAAGTCTTCTACTTGATACTTCACGTTGAGTAGACAAATCTTGGCTTCGCTGATATCCGCATCAGTTCATTAGTAGACTTGTCGCTGGTTCTTTGGCTTGATCTTCGACTTCAGCGTAGAACATTTGTTGACGTGAAACTTGTCTTCAGGGATCATAAGTAAACAACTATAACTATCAACGATCATCAACAAGACTGAACAGGCTCAGCGCTATATTGATGAACAGTTTCGCTGAATGTCTAATTTAAAAGGCATGAGTTTCCTATCAGCGGTACTGTAGAGACATAGTATTTATCAGCGATAGTGAAACTCTAATACATATTGTCTACTTACAATTTTCACTAAGTGTTTCTTAAAGAGTCATTATCAAATCACTGAGGGTTTGGATCAACAATCTCCCCCTATTTGATATTGACATAGCAACAAAAAGAAAATTGCTAACTATGAAAACATAAGGATAAAAAGAACTCATAGAATATTTGTCCCTTTTATTGTTTTCTGGGATCTTTTAAGTACTGATGGAGTAAAGTACATTCGCTGAAATTTTTCTTTAAACTTCGTATAAGTTACAAAGGGAAGTGGAAAAATTACAAGTACAACAAATAAATTTACAAGTACAAAAGATATAAGCTGATAAAGATAGAAGAATTATAAGGAATCTTATAAGCTATTCAGGTTCTTCCTTAACGAGAAGTTCATCAAGGGTTCTTGTAGAGGGAATCATCCAGTTAGGGATTTTTTTCTCCAAGATTTCGTCTATTCTGTGCTTCAGTAAAGATCAGGGGCTTCATGAAGTGTCCGAGAAGATCTTTTCTGAATTCACACCAGTAGATAAGATCCCTGAGTTGTTCGATGGGAGTGATGGGTAGCTCAAAGATGCGTTGAAAGTGTTCTCGTCCATCATAGTTGTGAAAGAAGATACCATATGGTTCACTTAAGACTTTTCCAGGGATGAAGCGTTCACCAGGGGGCAGGGAGGTGTCGAGAGCTGAAAGGTCAGGTTCAGGACCAAGTACTTCAGCACGCGAAAAACCAATACCTGTTTCATTTCTGATAGGAGGGCCTGAGTCTGAAGGTATTATCTTTTTCTTTACAGAGTCCCTTCTTTGTTGAGCTGGATTAGGAGGAAGAGGAGGAATATCCACAGTAGATGAAACCAAGTCGATCTAAGAATTTATAATTTTCTCAACATGGCTTTTATACTGTGAGCGAGATCGCCGAATGGCTATTCACATCTCCAACCATTCAGAGAAACCGTACTTCTTGATCGTAGCAGCATAGATGGTCTCCTTGGTACCATTTTCTCTGAATATGTCAACTTCAACAACAAGAAGGTTTATGGTCGTTCTTCCCCTGATGTTCACTTTGTTGATCCTGAATGCCCGAGATCGATAGTTCAGTCTTTCTTTGCACCATTCCAAGGAAGAATCAGATACCTTGGTCTTTTCTTCGATGATCTTTTAGGCGTCTTCCCTTAACTGACGTTGGACATCAATGGGAGTCTTCTTCAGATCAGGATCCTTCACTGATTATTGGACAAGCTGGATGGCGTAGGCTTTATCTTGTTCTTCAGCTTTCCTTCGATCGGCGAGTTGTTTTACAGCCTTGAGATGTTCAACGTATTCCTTCTTTGATAGTCTGAACTTAGGAACATCGACTTTGGAATGAGGAAGGATGATTCGCTGATCTTTAAGCTGTTTGATCATTGCATCTCTCTTTTTCTGATCTTCTTCACTTAGCGTTTGAGGAGCCAAGGAAGGTCTGGTTTTGTGAGAGAGCAGTTGTTCTTCAGGTTCATCAGTCTCAGCGAGGTCTAAGACTGGGATTATTTCTTCAGCACTAGAGGCTGGGATTATTGTTGACGCAGTAGGAGGAACTTCAGTTGTATCCTCAAGCAGGGGAGAGGACTAGTTGAAACATAGCGATCGTTTAAGTAAGATCATTTGGGAAGAAAAAGATAGAGAAAAGAATGGGGTTTAAGAGTATGGAGAGGAGAATTGAGGTTGAGAAGGGATAGAGGAGGGATGCAGTATAAGGAAATAAAGTGTATGTTACCTGACAAACTGGCTTCCTGAAAAGAATAGCCAAGTTGTCTTCAGAAGAAACACCTTTGTTCTTGCCTTTGTCAGCTTCAGACGCTGCAGGACTTTTGGTGGTCCCCTCCCCTGATTGTTCTGTGATGACAACCCTTTTTTGAGCTGGGGCTTTCTTGATTGGCTAGACATCATCATCGTCATCATCATCGTCATCATCATTTTTAGGAGACGATGATGGTTCATCATCAGCGATGTCGACGTCTTCATCATCTTCTGCTTCTTCAGCTTCAGATTCTTCCTCATCATCGTAGGATTCGGTGACATCAGCTTCAGCTTCCAAGTGCTCATCGAGTTGCTCCCCCTCAAATTCAGAGGGAGGTTTCTCGGTTCCCTCAGGATTTTCAACTCCCTGAGGTTGTTCAGTTGTAGCAGCAGCAACATCAGAAACAATACCCTCCCCTTCAGCGTTATGGGGAAGGTCTTCAAGAGTTTTCTTCTCCCCCTCAACATTATGGGGAAGGTCTTCAGTCTTCTCCCCCTCTTCCACATGATGAGTGGGGGAGGAAATAGTAGTCTCAGCAGCAGCAGTAACAGTGTACATTGGGTCCCTGTCTTCCAGGCCATAGATCCCAGCACATGTTTCAATCCTACTTAATCTGTCTTCCAGGCCAGATATAGCAGGAGTGATTCTTTGAAGATCCTCTCGATCCACCTGAGTAAAGTGCGAAGGAGCACATGTAGCAGCATTCAGGCGGTCGAGGATTTGCTGAAGTAGATTTGTGGCAGTGCTGACATCTGTCTTCAAGGTCGACACCTCTCCCTGAAGATTTCCAACCACTGTCTTCAATGATGTGACTTCATTGGACAGGGCCGTAAACTTGGTGGAGAGAGTGTTGTTGGCGGTGGAGTGTTCAGCGAGAGTAGTAGCAAATTGACCAATGCTACCTTCCACCTTCTCCAGATTAGCACTGGAGGCTTTCTTTTCGACCTCAGTGGTTAGCGTCTTGAGATTCTCTCCAGCGTTTGTAACCGCTGAAGAGTTAGCAGAGAGAGTAGTGGTGAGAGAGTCCACCTTGGTTGATAGATCCGTGAGCGATGTGTTGATGTCGCCCAGATTAGGACCTGTAAAAGTTGAAAACTTGTGAACAAAGGAAAGCTCAGAAGTTTGGGGTTTCGAGAGAGAAGTGTTTAAGATGGTGTGTATACCTGCGGGATGGTTGACGAAGTACTCGAAGTTTCGATGACCTGTAAAGGTTTCATAGTCGTCTTCCAGAGAGCCTTTACGCTGAGACGTTTCTGCAGGTCCTTTATTTAAATCCTGCATCCGCCGTAGTTCTTCAGCAGATGAGTCACCCAGATGAATGACCTTCGTTGTAGAGAAGGGAGGAATAGATGGAGTGACCAAAGAAATGGTGGGAGGAACAACGGTTGAGAAGAGGGATTTGGTGAGAGGTTCAGCGTCGGATTCGCTGAGAAATACTTCTTCAGTCCTTAGAGGGTCTGAAGGAGGGGGGTTCTGTTCCAAGTTTATAACCTCAGCGTTTAGAGACACTGAAGTTGGTATGGAAGGGGTGGGTTGAGTAGCTGTGGCAGAGCGTACCACGGAACTATCCAACGGCTATTGTACAGAAAGAGTCGTGGAGTCTTCAGCATGTGAATGTTTGGGGGGTTGCTCCTTGGTTTTCTTGATCCTTTGAGAATCAAGTGGGGTGGTAGAGTGTTTCCTTTTCTTAGAAGGAGTGGAGGTTGCAACCTGGGTATCAGCAGTTGGGATTACCGCTGAGGTAGCCGCAGAAGTAGAAGAAGTTGGAGGTCGAAGAATAGATAAGAATTTAGAGAGACGTACCTCGTTTGGTAGGGGATTGAAGTCAAGAACTTTAGGGCCGACCTTTGAGAGTCTCAGGTCGCCCACCTTCGGGTATTTGTCTTTCAGGCCTTGTGCGAAGAGGGCACTAACAAACCGGGGATAAGGAACACATGTTGGTCTCTCAGCCGCATCCACCCTGAGCATCAGATCATCGTAAATGATTTTTGCCCAATCAATGTGGAGGCCCTTCAGTAGAGAGTATCCCATGGCCTGTTGGAGTTGTGATGCTTGGTCAGTTGATCCAGTCTTCGCTGTCAGGCAGCTGATCAACTGAGCAAATATGAAGGTCATCTCACTTGGCATCTTTGACTTCTTGATGGCAGTCAGCTTCTTGTCAGGGAGTTCATCTCTCCCTGAGTCCCATACGTACTTCATTGCATCGAAGAATGCAATTAGGGCTTCCCTATTGGCTGAGTTTTTGGGATTGGGTAGAGGGACAAAGTGTTTTTCTTTTGTGGTTGCGGGGAGGTTTAGGGCACACCTGATATTATCGGGTGTAATCTTGGAAGTACCATGGTCGGTGTCAAAGAGAATGACATCGATTTTCTTCTATGGGTCCTTGGTAGAGGTGATCTGAGCTCTTCTGGCAGAATACCAGAACTGAGCTAGTAGAAGTTTATTGGCTGGAGGAGCGATGGTTAGAGCTGTGGAGATAGGGCATGTCTTCAGAAAATTCACAGCGTCATCGAGATGTGTGACCTGCTTCTTTTGCAGGAAATCGAAGAGAGCATATGGATTGTTGCTCTGAAAGGTAACTTTCTCTATTTTAAAAGTAACCGGAGGAGCTTTGGTGATTACAGTAGCCTCAACAGTAGTAGGAGACTTGGTAGTAGGAGCATCAGTGGTAGATGCCATTTATGTTTATCACATGTAAACATGAAGACAATGAACAAAGAAAAATGTCTTAATGTGGAAAGATTTTCCAAATAAGTTGTTTTTGGGTTTTGCACATTTCATTCAGACCAAAGATGTCTTAATGAAGATTAGGGTTTTTCTTGTTTTGAGAAAGAAATACAAAACATAGTGAAGATTTGTTTTCCAGATTCTGTTTAAAGAAGAGATTCTGGAAAAACATATGAAGATACAAGTTTAAGATTTCTTGTTTTAAACTTGAAGAACAACCATGAAGATTGTATTCATAAAATCATGAAGAGAAAATGATTTTATTTTAAGAAGGTTATTTTGTTTGATATTTTAAAAACAATAATAAGATCGAAAACAAGTTTATTAGTTGCAAAAATAAAAGAGATATTAACCTGTGACGTTTAAAAAGATGAAGATGAACATGTTCTTGAGTTTATATCTTGAATGCAACAGAGAAATCTTGCTGGAAGAAGATGATGTTCACGTAAAGGTAAAAATATAAACTCGAATGTGTTTATATAGTGAGAGTAGAGAGAGAAAAACAATGAGCGGGAAAGTTTTTCATGATGACACGGACACGTCCCTCGATTTTGATTGGACAAGGAAGTCGAAATGGGCGAACATGTCAGATAAAACATGCCATGGTTTATCCGTTTGATGACGTCATAAACGTCCTTTCATATTTTAGGATGTCTCTGAGGTTTTTGAAAGTTCAGGGACATTTTTGAAAACATGAAGCACTGAATAGAAATATCAGTGTTAAGTTTAGAAATTTCAAAGTATCACTGAAAGGAAGAGATATTCAACAATGCAATTTGTTTTGAAATCTTGCAGTTCTAGACGAACGTCAGCGAGTAAAGAAAGAACATACCTTGATGTCAGCGAATCAATTTTGTTCAGAGAGTAGATGATTAATGGGTTATATAAGTTCATTATTATCACTGATCAAATGTGAACCGCTGAAGATTTTACTCTTCAAAGTTCAACATTCCAAGCTCGCTGATGAGAAAGTTGAATCTTGTCTCATCAAGAGGTTTGGAAAATAGATCAGCTAACTGAAAGTCAGTTGGGATAAAATGAAGTTCTATATCACCATTCATCACATGATCTCTGATAAAATGATACCTGATTTCGATGTGTTAGGTCTTTGAGTGTAGCACTGGATTATTGGCTATAGCGATGGCACTTGTGCTGTCGCAATAGATTGGAATCTTCGAGAGCTGAAGGTCATAGTCTAGTAGTTGATTTCTCATCCACAAGACCTGAGAACAACAGCTTCCAGCGGCTACGTACTCAGCTTCAGCGGTTGAGGTGGACACCGAGTTTTGCTTTTTACTTGTCCAACTCACCAGCTTTCCACCCAGGAGCTGACAGCCTCCCGTGGTGCTTTTCCTATCCAATTTGCAACCTGCAAAATCACTATCTGAATAGGCGATTAGATCAAACCCTGAGTCTTTGGGATACCAAAGACCTAAGTTAGGAGTACCCTTAAGGTAACGAAAGATTCGCTTTACAGCGATCAAATGAGATTCCTTAGGTTCAGCTTGATATCGTGCACACAAACAGGTTGCGTACATAATATCAGGTCGGCTAGCTGTTAAATAACGAAGAGAGCCGATCATCCCACGGTAAGCTGTGACATTAACAGGTTTTCCAGAGGGATCCTTGTTTAGTGTCAGCGGCGGTGCCATAGGGGTTTTCATAGATGAACTCTGAGTTAAATCAAATTTCTTCAGCATATCTTTAACATATTTACCTTGGTGAATGAAAGTTCCCTTTTCACTCTGTTTGACTTGAAGACCAAGGAAATAAGTTAGCTCACCAATCATACTCATTTTATATTCAACTTTCATTCTTTCAGCGAAACGAGTACACAGGTCAGGATTAGTGGAACCAAATATAATATCATCGACATATATTTGAACAAGAATAATATGACCTTTTACTTTCCTGAAAATAGGGTTTTGTCGATTTTACCACGCTCAAATTTTTCAATATGGAGATAAGTAGAGAGAGTGTCATACCATGCATGAGGAGCTTGATTTAAGCCATAAAGTGCCTTATCCAGGTTATAGACATAACTTGGATGCTTAGGATCTGAGAATCCTGGAGGTTGTTCCACGTAGACTTCTTCATTCAGCTTTCCATTGAGGAATGCTGACTTAACATCCATTTGATAAACTTTGAAGTCTTTGTGCACAGCGTAAGCTAAGAATAGACGAATAGCTTCGAGTCTTGCCATTGGGGCGAATGTTTCGTCATAATCTATACCTCCCTCTTGTCTGTATCCCTGAGCAACAAGTCAAACTTTGTTTCGGGTTACAGTTCCATGTTCATCCAACTTGTTTCGATAGACCCATTTAGTGCCTATCACTGACTTGTCGAATGGTCTAGGAACAAGATTCCAAACTTTGTTTCTTTCGAATTCTGTCAGCTATTCTTGCATAGCGCTGACCCAGTTTGGATGATAGTAGGATCATCATCTTGGGATGCTTGGGATGATAGTAGGATCATCATCTTCAGCGGGATGAGTATGAGATGGAGGAGTAGGAATGTCTTCTGAATCACCAAGATGAGAAAACATCCATTGATTCAGTTCTTCAGTATTAGCAGAAGGTCTAGAATTCGTTGAACGGGATTCGTCGAAGGTGACGTGGATTGTTTCTTCTACAGTCTGTCTTCTCCGATTGAAGACTCTGAAGGCTTTGGAGACTGAAGAATATCCAAGAAAGATTCCATCATCAGCCTTAGGATCAAACTTTCCAAGGGAATCTCTGTTGTTCAGTATGAAACACTGACATCCAAAGATGTGAAGAAAGCTAATTGAAGGCTTTCTCCCATGGAAGAGTTCATAGACTGTCTTCTTGAATCTTTTGACAATCAGCGACCTGTTTTGAGTAAAACAAGCAATGTTGACAGCTTCTGCCCAAAACTGAGTAGGCAGATGAGAATCGCTGAGCATTGAACGTGCAGCTTCGATGATACTTTGATTTCTTCTTTCAGCGACTCCATTTTGTTGCGGTGTTCTCATTGATGAAAAGTTGTGAGAAATACCCTTACTTTCAAAGAAGGAATCAAGGGAACTGTTTTTGAATTCAGTCCCATGATCACTCCTTATTGAGCGAACGATCATGTTGTTCAGGACTTCCATTTTCCTGACAAAAGTGATGAGTTCTTCAGGGGTGTCACTCTTAGAACGGAGAAACATTACCCAGGTATAGCGAGAGAATTCATCGACTTTGACCAATGTATATTTCTTTCCAGCGATGGATTGTTTGTTAACAGGGCCAAACAAATCCATATGGAGAAGTTGTAGAGGAGATGACACTGAGGAAACTTGCTTAGACTTGAAGCTTGCTTTGGTCTGTTTCCCTTTCTCACACGCTGAACATAAGGACTCCTTGGCGTATGAGTGTTGAGGTAGACCAGTGACTAACTCTTTAGAAGAAAGAGTATTGAGTGTCTTCAAGTTTATATGGGAGAGCCGCTTATGCCATAACCAGTTGGCATCAGATGAGGCTTTTGAGAAGAAATAGGAGTTCTCAGTGGTTGTAGAGTCCATGTTTATAACATAAACATTTTCCATACGATAACCGCTGAGAGCTATCTTCTCCTTTTTGTCAGTGACGAAGCAGGATTCCTTAGTGAAGATCACTTTGTTATCCTTGTCACATAGCTGACTTATGCTTCAGTCCTTCAACATATGCAACTCTTCCAAAGGTTGTTGTACCATTTAAGAGTACACCAAACCCTCAGGTATATCCTTTCCCATCTCTATCGAAGGTTACTGAGGGACCCTTCTCTTCCTTATACTCAGTGAGCAGGTTTTTCTTTCCAGTCATGTGTCTAGAGCATCCGCTATCGAGATACCAGATACCCTTCCGAACCTGCAAACAAAGGAAGATTAGTTTGTCTTGGGCACCCATTTAACCATGGGCCCACACTTGTCAGTGGTGGTAGAGGAAGTGAAAGGTTCAGCAATCTTCACAGCACTTGAAGATTCAGCTTCAGAACTTGTCTTCACTTTGGTTAATTTCTTAACCTCAGTGGTCTTCTTTGCCTTGGGGGCATTAATCTTCACCTTAGCTAATTTATCAGCTTTGGTGGCTGTGGGGCACTTACTAGCAATATGATCGGTAAGTCCACAGTGATAACATTTCCTATAGCTAAAAGTAGCTTTAGGACCATTTGCATGCTTACCCGTTAATTTTAAATGAGCAGGCCAGCACCAAGTATACCTTTGGCATTGGAAATGGGAGGAACAATCAGTTCTTCAGATTTCTTACCAATAACATTCACTCTGATTCTAGGGGTAGATCGCTGAATAAATCCAAGGATCTTGTTCTTAGAAGTAGAGGGATGAGTCACTGAAGCTTTAGAATCATTCAGCTTAGGTACAAAGGTACCCTTCTGAGGTTTTTGGTTGAAAACTTTTTCTTTACCCTTACCTTGGGAGATTAAGGTAGGTTTTTCCTCAGGGATGGGAGTTTTTGAAGAGGAACACTGAGATGAGGAAGTGTCAGGGATTGAGGACACAAACATTCCAAACTTAAGCATGAAATGATCAGTGGTTGGTTCTTCAGCGTCAGCTTTGTAACCAAGACCGTGTTTGTCACTCAGGGGAATCTGAGACTTAATTATCTCAGTGATCGTTGTTGAGGATTTACACCATCCTTCAACAGTAGCTTTTTCAGCTTTCAATGCAGCGATAGCTTCTTCGCGCTCGATTTTGACTAGTTGATTTATATGAACCTGATTTTTTAAATCTTCTTCAATTTTAGAAAGCTTTTCTATATGAAGGTGACTGTTTTTAAGCTGTTCAGCGAGATCAAGGTTTTGATTTTCAACAACAGTTTTGCCATTCATGGCATCATATAAATTCATAGTCAGGAGATCGATCTTTCGAAGACTATCAGCTTCATCAATATCTGAAATATGCGTAAAGAAGGAAGGTGATACCTTAGTAGCAGAGGCCGAAGTAGAGGGAATGTCAGAATTTTCTTCCTCATCTTCGATTTTGGCCATGAGACAGAGATTGGCCTCATCATCATCTTCAGAGTCAGATGATTCTTCTTCATCAGAAGCAGCCCAATCAAAGTCAGCCATCAGGCCTTTGCCTTTCTTCTTAAAGCTTTTCAGCTTTGCATATTTATCTTTCATCTTTTGATACTTATCATCTCTAGCCTTGGGGTTAGAGGATTTCTTTGAGAAAGGTGAGGGTTTATAGACTTTCTTTGACCTGCATTCACTAGCAAAGTGTCCCACTTTTTCACAGTTAAAGCAGGTAGCAGTATTTTTATCAACAGGGGTTGATGATCTTGGCTTGTCAGTAAGTGCGAGGGGCTTGTTCTTTCTGAAAATTTTCTTTTTGGCGAATCTCCTGAACTTATTAGATAGGAGAGCCATAGATTCATCAAGATCTGAAGAGTCAGCATCTGATGAGCATTAAGAGTTAGTTTCCAACTCAGTGATAGTAACAGTGGATCGCTGAGTGGAAGGTGACTCTGAGATTAAAGCAACATAGGTGCTTTTGGAATCTTTTACAAGATTCTTCTTAAGATGACACGACTGCTCATGATTGAGCATAGTGCCTGTTGATTTGATAACGACCCTCTCTTATATACTTAGTCAAAATTGTAAGTAAACAATATGTATCAGAGTTTCCCTATCGCTGATAAGTACTAAGATCTTACAGTACCGCTGATAGGAACTCTCGCTCTTTAGATTAAACATTCAACGAACACTGTTCACCATGATACTGAGTCTGTTCAGTCCTTATGGTGATCGCTGATAAGTTAGTTGTTTACTTATGATCTCTGAAGATAAGTTTCACGTCAACATAGGTTCTACGCTGAAGTCGAAGATCAAGCTCAAGAACCAGCGACAAGTCTCCTAATGAACTGATGCGGATCAGCGAAGACTCAGATTTGTCCACTCAACGTGAAGTATCAAGTACAAGACTTCAGCTATCGCTGAACTTTATCATTCGCTGATATAGAATGATAAACCGCTGAATCAACGAAAAGCTGATCATGAAGTCCTCCGTACAAAGTACTTTTGTCTTAACCACCCTTGCACGACTCCGTACGATATGTCAGAAAAAAAAACCTCCTTATTGTCTGAAATCGTACAACCACTCTGATACTACACTGTTCAAACATGCGGCTACTAAGGTTGTCAACAAAGGTCAATGACGTGCAACCAATGAGCTGCTGCCACGTGTAAAGTGTAAACTGCCATGCATTAAATGCATGCAGTATATAAGAAGAAGAACTCACTTCATTTTGAAGCAACTTGCTAACTCTGGACAAGTTCATCCTTCTTATCTTGAGATAGGTTATTATTAGTAATTTCCTTCTCTTTCTTAGTGCAAGAAACTTAGTGTTCCAACTTGTTTAGATTTAGGTTTATCCTTAATCTTGTTTCCGCAACAAGCTGTAAATTGTTAATGATTTATCAATAAACAATTTAGAAAAGTAAAATCTGTGTGTTTGTATTCACCCCCCCTTTCTACAAACTTGTATAGCCCTTCGGGACCAACAAGTGGTATCAGAGCAGATTTGTTTAATCTCATAAACAAGATATGATCTATACTAAGATTTCTCTTCCTTGCTATTTCTGAAAATGGCTACCAACACAAACACAAACTATATTGACAATGGTTCTCTTGCTAAACCCCCTAGATTATCCAGAGATAATTTTAATCTATGGAAAAATAGGATGATTCTCTTCTTAGAAGGTGTAGACCCTACTATGCCTTATTATCTTGAAAACGGCCCATATATTCCTGTAAGAATTGATGCTGCAGTACCAGCCGCTGAGAATAGACCTGCTATTCCAGAAAGGCTGATACCCAAGGAAGTTCATATCTGGACTGACGAAGATAAGAAGAAAGTGGCTATCGACACAAAAGCCAGATCCATACTGTCCATGGCTCTTCCTGACGAAGTCTACCATTCCGTCATGAACCTGAAAACCTCAAAAGCTATGTGGGACACAATATGTGTTCAGTATGAAGGTACTTCTGAAGTCCAGGACTCTCGAAAGATCAACCTGGTAAGACAGTACGAAAGTTTCATCTGTGGTAAGAATGAAACTCTCTCTGAAGTTCATCAACGTTTTAACTGTTTATTAATAGATCTAAAAACTGTTGGTAAGGAATATTCTAACTTTGAAGTGCTGACAAAGTTTTTAGAATGTTTACCTGAAAGCTGGGACAGTTATTCTATGTGTCTCAAGCTGTCAAAGGATCTAAGATCAATGACCCTTGCTACCTTATATGGCACGATGCTGAATCATGAGCAATCGAGTCATCTTAAGAAGAATCTTGTAAAAGATTCCAAAAGCACCCCTGTTGCTTTAATCTCAGAGGAACCTTCTACTCAGCGACCCTTGGTCACTATCACTGAGTTAGAAAGTAACTATGAAAGGTCATCAGAATCTGACTCTTCAGATGATGATGAATCTTTGGCTCTCCTCACTAAAAAGTTCAGGAGATTCGCCAAAAGAAAATGTTCAGAAAGAACAAACCCCTTTCCATTACTGACAAGCCAAGATCATCAGCTCCTGTTGATAAGGCTACTGCTACTTGTTTTAACTGCGAAAAGATAGGACATTTCGCTAACGAGTGCAGGTCTAAGAAAGTTTCGAGAAATTCAGCGTTTCCCAAGAAATCCTTTATTCCCAGGAATAAAGATGACAAATACGCCAAGCTGAAAGAAAAGTAAGTGAAGCTGAAAAGCTTTAAGAAGAAAGGCAAAGGCCTGATCGCCAACTATGATTGGGCTGCCTCTGATGAAGAAGAATCATCATCTGACTCTGAAGATGATGAAGCCAATCTTTGTCTTATGGCCAAGATTGAAGATGAGGAAGAAAGTTCAGACATACCCTCCACTTCAACCTCTGCAATTCAGGTATCACATTCCTTCTTTACAAATATTGCAAATATTGATGAAGCTGATAGTCTTTGTAAAATCGATCTCTTGACTAGAAGTTTATATGAAGCCATGAATGGCAAAACTATAGTTGAAAATCAAAACCTTGATCTCACAGAACAGCTTAAAAACTGTCACCTTCAAATAGAAAATCTTTCTAAAATTGAAGAAGACTTTAAAGATCAAGTGCATTTAAATCAGCTAGTCAAATTCGAGCGCGAAGAAGCTATCGCTGCATTAAGAGCTGAAAAAGCTACTGTTGAAGGATGGTGTAATTCTTCAACAAAGATCACTGACATAATTAAGTATCAGATTCCCCTGAGTGATAAACGTGGTCTTGGTTACAAAGCTGATAATCTAGAATCAACCACTGATCGTTCCATGCTCCTATTTGGAACTTTCGTATCCTCAGTCGCTGATACTTCATCCTCTCAGTGTTCCTCTTCTAGACCGCCTATCCCTGAGGAAATTTCTACCTCTTCAAAAGGTAAAGAGAAAATGGTTTATCCAAAACCTACCTCTGTCTTTAAAGATAAAGGTAAAGGAATTGCTTTTAACCAAAATCCTCAGAAGGGTACTTTAGTACCTAAGCTGAATGCTTCTAAAGCTTTAGTGATTCATTCCTCTGGATCAAGGAATCAGATCTCTGGATCTACTCAACGTGGATCTATTCAGCGATCTACTCCTAGAATCAGAGTGGATGTCTCTAGTAAGAAATCCGAAGAACTGAATGTTCCTCCCATTTCAAAAGCAAATAGCTTACTTGGTGCTGGTACTTCTAATTAAAATTCTAAAGCTCAGCATTCAAATGGTCCTAGAACTACTTTTAGTTATAGGAAATGTTATCACTGTAGACTCACTGATCATATTGCTTGTAAGTGCCCTACAGCCACCAAAGCTGAAAAGATAGCTAAGGTGAAGATCATTGGCCCCAAGGCAAAGAAGACCACTGAGGTTAAGAAATTAACCAAAGTGAAGAATGACAAAGCTGAATCTTCAAATGCTGCGAAGATTGCTGAACCTTCCATTCCAACTACTTCCACTGACAAACGTGTACACATGGTTAAGTGGGTACCCAAGAAAAACTAATCTTTCTTTGTAATGCAGGTTAAGAAGGGCACCTGGTATCTCGATAGCGGATGCTCTAGACACATGACTGGAAAGAAAAGCCTGCTCGCTGAATACAAGGAAGAGAAGGGTCCTTCTGTGACTTTCGGAGGAAATGGAAAAGGACATACCCGAGGGTTTGGTATACTCTCTAATGGTACAACCACCTTCAGAAGAGTCGCATATGTTGAAGGGCTGAAGCATAGTCTTTTAAGCATCAGTCAGCTTTGCGATAAGGATAACAAGGTAATCTTTACCAAGGAATCCTGCTTTGTCACTGACAAAAAGGAGAAGATAACTCTCAGCGGTTATCATTTGGAAAATGTTTATGTAATAAACATGGACTCAACAACCACTGAGAACTCCTGTTTCTTCTCAAAAGCCTCATCTGATGTCAACTGGCTATGGCATAAAAGGCTTTCTCATCTGAATTTCAAGACACTGAACACTCTTTCTTCTAAAGAGTTAGTCACTGGTCTACCTCAGCACTCATACGCCAAAGAGTCTTTATGTTCAGCGTGTGAGAAAGGGAAGCAGACCAAAGCAAGTCTCTTCAGTGTCATCTCCTCTACAACTTCTCCATATGGATTTTGTTTGGCCCTGTTAACAAATAATCCATCGCTGGAAAGAAATATACACTGGTCATAGTTGATGAATTCTCTCGTTATACATGGGTTATGTTTCTCCGTTCCAAGAGTGACACCCCTGAAGAACTCATCACCTTTGTTCGGAAGATGGAAACCCTGAACAACCTGACCGTTCGCTCAATAAGGAGTGATCATGGGACTGAATTCAAAAACAATTCTCTTGATTCCTTCTTTGAGAGTAAGGGTATTTCTCACAACTTTTCATCAGTGAGAACACCGCAACAAAATGGAGTCGCTGAAAGAAGAAATAGAACAATTATTGAAGCTGCACGTTCAATGCTCAGCGATTCTCACCTGCCTACTCAGTTTTGGGTAGAAGCTGTCAACACTGCTAGTTTTACGCAAAACAGGTCGCTGATAGTCAAAAGATTCAATAAAACATCCTATGAACTTTTTCATGGGAGAAAGCCTTCAATCAGCTTTCTTCACATCTTTGGATGTCAGTGTTTCATACTGAACAACAGAGATGCCCTTGGAAAGTTTGATCCTAAGGCTGATGATGGAATCTTTCTTGGATATTCTTCAATATCCAAAGCCTTCAGAGTCTTCAATCGAAGAAGACAAACTGTAGAAGAAACTATTCACGTCACGTTTGACGAATCCCGTTCAGCGAACTCTAAACCGTCCGCTGATACTGAAGAACTGAATCAATGGATGTTTTCTCATCTTGGTGATTCAGAAGATATTCCTACTCCTCATACTCGTACAGTTGAAGATGATAGTCCTACTATCATTCCAAATATGCAGAATAGTGAAGCTGAAACATCATGGGTCTCAGCTATTCCTTTAAACACTATACCTGCCTCTGAACCAATTGTCTCAGACATTCCATCTACTTCTCTGCAATCAGTGAATACAATGACAACTGCACCCATTCCTCTCTTGGCTGATACTCCAGAAGTTGCTGAAGCCTCATCTTCAGCTCCTCCAGTTCAGTTTGAGTCAGCGTCTCACGCTCCGGCTCAGCGTTGGACTGTAAATCACCCAATTGATCAAATTCTTGGTGATCCAAACGCTGGTGTTCAGACTCGACGAAGTGCAGGTAATATTTGTTTATTTGTTAACTTTATTTCTCTGACTGAACCAAAGAAAGTAGATGATGCCCTCAATGATCCAAACTGGGTCAGCGCCATGCAAGAAGAGCTGACTGAATTCGAAAGAAACAAAGTTTGGAAACTTGTTCGAAGACCAACTGACAAGACAGTGATTGGCACTAAATGGGTCTATCGAAACAAGTTGGACGAACATTGAACTGTAACCCGCAACAAGGTTCGTCTTGTTGCTCAGGGATACACACAAGAGGAAGGCATAGATTATGACGAAACATTTGCTCCATTAGCAAGACTAGAATCTATTCGTTTATTCTTAGCATACGTTGTACAAAAAGACTTCAAAGTATATCAGATGGATGTTAAGTCAGCGTTTCTAAATGGAAAGCTGAATGAAGAAGTCTATGTGGAACAACCTCCAGGATTCTCAGATCCTAAGCGTCCAGGTTATGTTTACAAACTGGATAAGGCACTTTATGGCTTAAAGCAAGCTCCACGTGCATGGTATGACACTCTATCTACTTATCTCCATATTGAACAATTTGAGCGAGGTAAAATTGATAAGACTCTTTTCTTCAGGAAAGTAAAAGATCATATCATTCTTGTTCAGATATATGTAGATGACATTATATTTGGTTCTACTAACCCTGATCTTTGTACTCGTTCCGCTGATAGAATGAAAGATGAGTATAAAATGAGCATGATGGGTGAACTAACATATTTCCTTGGTCTTCAGATAAAGCAAAATGAAAAAGGAACTTTCATTAATCAGGGAAAGTATGTTAAAGATATGTTGAAGAAATTCGATTTAACTCAGAGTTCAGCTATGAAAACCCCTATGGCACCACCACTGACACTAGACAAGGATACAAATGGTATTCCTGTTGATGTCACGCTGTACCGTGGGATGATCAGCTTTCTTTTGTATCTTACATCTAGCCGACCCGATATTATGTACGCAACCTGTTTGTGTGCACGATATCAAGCTGAACCTAAGATATCTCATATGACCGCTGTAAAGCGAATTTTTCGATACCTTAAGGGTATTGTGAATCTAGGTCTTTGGTATCCCAAAGACTCAGGATTCGATCTAATTGCCTATTCAGATAGTGATTTTGCAGGTTGCAAATTGGATAGGAAAAGCACCACAGGAGGATGTCAGCTCCTGGGTGGAAAGCTAGTGAGTTGGACAAGTAAAAAGCAAAACTTAGTGTCCACCTCCACAGCTGAAGCTGAGTATGTAGCCTCTGGAAGATGTTGTTCTCAGGTCTTGTGGATGAGAAATCAACTACTGGACTATGACCTACAACTCTCAAATATTCCAATCTATTGCGACAGCACAAGTGCCATCGCTATAGCCAACAATCCAGTGCTACACTCAAAGACAAAACACATCGAAATCAGGTATCATTTTATCAGAGATCATGTGATGAATGGTGATATAGAACTTCACTTTATCCCAACTGACTATCAGTTAGCTGATCTATTCACCAAACCTCTTGATGAGACAAGATTCAACTTTCTCATCAGCGAGCTTGGAATGCTGAACTTTGAAGAGTAAAATCTTCAGTGGTTCACATCTGATCAGCGATAGGATAAAATCAACTTGTATAACCCATTCTATCATTTTCTCTCTGAATAAACTTGATTCGCTGATATCAAGGTATGTTTTTCTCTCTCTGACAATCGCATGTAAATGCAAGATTTCAAAACAAATTGCATCGCTGAATATCTCTTTCTTAATCAGCGATATTTTGAAATTTCTAAAACCAACTGATATTTCTATTCAGTGCTTCATGTTTTCAAAAGTGTCCCTGAGTTTTCAAAACCTCAGAGACATCCTGAATATGAAAGGACAGTTGTGACGTCATTACAACGGATAAGCCCCGACACGTTCTTTTTCTGACACACGTTCTTTTTCTGACACACGTTTGCACGTTTCGTTTACCATCCAATCAAATGCAAACATGTGTCCGTGTAATGATGAAAAACTTTCCCGCTCGAGTTTTTCTCTCTCTCTAATCTCACTATATAAACACATTCTGGGTTTATATTTCTCTTTTACGCGAAAAACTTCTCCTCCAAGCAAGAAAGAATTACTGTTGCATTTGTGCTCTCAAGTTTTTCAAGAACTTCTTCTTCTTCAAACGAACCAGGTTAATAATTCTGTTATTTACCTACTTCTTAAACTTGTTTATGATCTTATTCTTTGTTTTTACAAGATCAAACAAAAGAACTTTTCAAAAATGAAATCATTTCTTTCATGGTTTTATGAACACAACCTTTCATGGTTGTTCTTCAAGTTTAAACGAAAAATCTTAAACTTGTTCTTCACACATTCGTTTCCAGAATCCTATTTTTCAAAGGAAACTGGAAAACAAGATTTTTATTGGGTTTGCATTTCGTTTTTCAAAAATAAGAAAAACCCTAATCTTCATTAAGACATTTTTTGTCTGAATGAAATGGACAAAATTCGAACCATCTTATTGGAAAATCTTTCCACATTAAAATTATTCTTATTTGTTAATCTTTGGTTGAATTGATATACAGAAATGGCATATTCTGACATTCCCTCTGCCAAGAACACCATCG
Source organism: Saussurea involucrata (assembly GCA_033807775.1). Lineage (NCBI taxonomy): Eukaryota > Viridiplantae > Streptophyta > Magnoliopsida > Asterales > Asteraceae > Saussurea > Saussurea involucrata. Next base: position 46,118,080 of record CM066317.1, on the reverse strand, counting down.
CTGAGAACACTGCTGCTGATACTACTGAGGAATTGGAAATCATCAAGGCTCCTCAAGTTAAGTTCTCTCTTGAAGAACTGGATTGGACGAAGACCAATAACCTCTATGCGCTTCTCGAGTTTCCTCCTCGAAAGCAAGTCACACATCTGAATGATGCTGTGAACTTCATCTCCACAGCCCTGACCATAACACCTCCTGCACATCAGCTACTGCTATCCCAGTTCTGGTACTCTGCCAGACACTCTCAGCTACCATCAACCAAAGACTCCTAAAAAACAATAGACTGCATCCTCTGTGATACTGAATATGGCACTATAAAAATCACCCCTGCCATTATTCGTAAAGCCCGGAGCCTTCCCACAGCCTCAAAAGAAAAACCTTTTGTTCCTCTCCCTGACCACAAGAAACACTCAGATAGGGAAGCCATCACTGCATTCTTCGATGCAATGGGCTACGTATGGGAAACTGGGAGGGACAAGAAGCCTGAGAAGAAGTTGACCCTGATCAAGAAATCTAAAATGCCCAGCGAGATGAATTTCATCTTCGCTCACTTAATCAGCTGCATGACTGCAAAGACCGGCTCCTCTGATCAAGCCGCTCAACCACAGCAAGTAATGGGGTATGCTTTGCTGAAAGGTCTACATATAGACTGGGCATCGATAATCTACGATGATCTGGTACTGAGAATAGACTCCGCCGTTGACTGATCTCCATGGGTTCTATATCCAAGATTCATCAGCGCCGTCTTCCAAACAGGCCTGAAGGACAACTACCCAAAAGAGGGTGACCTGAAACTCTCTCAGGTTGGCCCTAAGGTGCTCAACTTCAAACCTGTGGAAAACGAGGTACGTCTTTCTACACTTTTAACTCTTCTCAACCCTACTTCTTCGACTTCTGCAGCTTCTTCAGCGAACAAACCCATCGCTGATACCCAAGCTGCAACCTCCATTCCTTCTCATAAAAGGAAACAATCATCTACCCAACTTAGTACCAAAAGAACTAAGAAAACCAAGGAGCAACCCCAACAATCTCTTGCTGAAGACTCCTCAACTCATTTAGAAGAGCTGGAGGAACGTTCAGTGGTATGCTCTGCCACAGCTGAACAAGCCACCCATTCAATCCCAGCTTCAGCGTCTCTAAACGCTGAGGTTACAAACTTGGAACCTACCCAACCTCCTTCAGTCTCTCCACAGACTGAAGAAGCGATTCTCAGCGGATCCAACGCTGAACTCCGCACCCAACCAACATTCTCAACCTTCGCTTCTCCCTCTACTCAATTGGACTCAAATCTAGCTGTCACTGGAGCACCTGTCATTCCTCCAGAAGCTAAAGCTGACACTCCTCAAGGAATGATGGATGTAGGACCTGCAGAGATGACCATGCGTACACGCACTCTCTCTGACGACATGGAACTTTTCTCAGGACATCGAGATTTTGATGAATTCACAAATCCTCCTGCAGGTATACACCAACCCCTATACACTGTAACTGAACCCCAAACTTCTGAGCTTTCCTCTGTTCACAAGTTCTTATATGTTACAGGTCCTAATTTGGGAGACATCAACACCTCTCTGAAGACCCTAGAGACAAAGCTGACAGGTCTCACCACTTCTCTCTCCGACAACTCTTCAGCTGTAACAAACGCTGGAGAGAATCTTACAAAGCTGGCAATAGTGGTGGAAGGGAAGGCCTCCAAAGCTGACTTGGAGAAGGTTGATAAAACTCTGGGTGACTTCGCCAAAGTTCTCGCTGACATCTACACAGACTACCTCTCCATCAAAACATCAGTTCACACCATGTCTAGTGAGGTCACAACGCTGAAGACATCGGTTGGAAAACTCGAAGGAGATATGTCTGCTGTAAAGACTGAAGTCAGTTCAGTGAAGACTGACATAAGCTCTGTAAAGACTGACGTGACTTCAATGAAGACAATGATGCAGCAGATCCTGAACAACACGACCACCCCTGCCCCTGCACCAATGCATTTTACTACGGCGGGTCGTGCTGAACTCGTGAAGATCAATCCTGCTATTTCTGGTCTAGAAAACAGACTAACACCGATTGAAATTTGTGTAGGGATCCCTGGACAAGAAGACAGGGACCCAGAACCAGCTGCTGAGTCATCACATTCCTCCCCCACTCATCATGAGGAAGGGGGGGAGAAGAATGCTGAAGACCTTCCCCATGATGAATCTATCAGGGGGGAGAAGACTGAAGACCTCACCCTTACTGAAGAGGGTGAGAAGACAAATGAAGACACAATCGCTGGACCTCAGGGAGATGAAAACCCTGAGGGAACCGAGAAGCTTACCTCTGTATCTGAGGGGGAGCAACTCGAAGAAGAAGCTGAAGAATCTGAGTCTGAAACTGAAGATGAAGAAGCCATCGACTTATCTGATGATGAACCATCCTCTTCTCCAAAGAATGATGATGATGATGACTCTTTTATCGTCAAGCCTGCTCAGAGGTCTAAAGTTCTTAAGGGGATCGTGATAAACGAACCTTCAGGGGAGCGGACCAAATCAAAGCCTTCAGCGTCTGAAGCTGACAAAGGCAAAGGAAAAGGTGTCGCTGAAGACGATGACAATCTGACGATCTCGCTTCCAAAGCCAGTTTGTCAGGTACACTAAATCTTCCTTACACTCATCCCTCCTCTCTCTCTCTATACACATTATCAGCTCTCCTCTCCATAAAACCTCTATACATAACCAGATTCTTTATCTCTCTATTCTACCCAAGTTCTTACTCGTATGATCGTTGTGTTTCAGCTAGTCCTCTCCCCTGTTTGAGGATATCGCTGAAGTTCCTACAGCTGCAACTTCACCAACAATAATCTCAGCTCCCAAAGCTGAAGAAATAATCCCGGTCTTGGATTTGATCTCTGAGACTGATGAACCCGAAGAACAGATACTCTCTCATACAAACAGACCTTCCTTGGTTCCGCAAAAACTAAGTGAAGAGGATCAGAAAAGAAGAGAAGAGATAATAAAGAAGTTCGAGGCTCAGCGAATCATTCTGAAGCGTGATCAACTTCCTTCCGTTCCTCCAAAGTTCAGAATTTCTCAAAAGGAATACAAGGAACACCTCAGAGCTGAACGCCTAATCGCTGAAAGAAGAGAAGTTGAAGAAAAAGACAGAGAACTCGCCATCCAGCTTACTTAAAAATCGGTGAAAGACCCCAAGCTGAAAAGAGCTCCAATTGAAGTTCAACGTCAGCTATGGGAAGAAGCCAAGAAGATCGTTGAAGAAAAGAGAACTGTGTCTCAATCTACCTTAGCCTGGTGCAAAGAAAAGGTACACTTCAGACATCGACCTTCCAGAATAATCAAGGTACTCATCGCTGGAAGATCAACCCTCAAAGTTTCTATCGCTGAAATCGAGATATTCAGAGAGAATCGACAGTACGAAAAATTCTATGCTGAAGCTATCACGCAGTACGGTCTCTCTGAATGGTTGGAGATCAGATTAGCCATCCAGAAGTCTCAGTCTAAGTACAAGGATCATTTTGAAAAGCTGATAAACAAACAGATCGACTTAGTCTATTCTTGTGTGGATATTCATCCTCCTCCTCCTCTCGAAAGTCAGAAAAGAAGGGCCTCTGCAAAGAAGAAGTCTAAATCTTCAGAAGATGGTCCTCAGATACGAAACGAAACAGGTATTGGTTTTTCTCTAGCTAAAGTCCTTGGTCTAGAACCTGACCTTTCTGCACTTGACACATCTCTGCCTCCTGATGAGACTTTCATCCCTGGGAAAGTCTTAAGCAAACCCTACGGGATATTCTTCATTGACTGGGATGGACGAAAGCGTTTTCAAAGTATCTCTGAACTTCCCATTACTCCCATCGAACAGTTGAAAGATCTCATCTACTGGTGTGATTTCAAAAACGACATTCATGCACGGCATCTTAAACCCTTGATTTTTGAAGAAGCGCTGAACAAAAGGAATCAATGAGTAAATGTCCCTGACTGGATGATTCCCACATCAAAGGCCCTTGATGAACTTCTCATTAAGGAAGAACCTTTATAAACTGATAGGATCGCCTCATTCTTCTATTGTATCAGTTATTCTTTTGTACATGTAATTGTATTCGATGTACTTGTAATTTTTCCACTTCCCTCTGTAATCTTTACAAAGTTTAAAGAAAAATTTCAGCGAATGTACTTTACTCCATCAGTACAGAAAAGATCCCAGAAAACAGTAAAAGGGACAAATATTTTATGAGTTCTTTTTATCCTTATGTTTTCATTAAATAGCAATTTTCTCTGTTGCTATGTCATAATCAAATAGGGGGAGATTGTTGATCCAAACCCTCAGTGATTTGATAATGACCCTCTCTTATATACTTAGTGAAAATTGTAAGTAAACAATATGTATCAGAGTTTCACTATCGCTGATAAGTACTAAGATCTTACAGTACCGCTGATAGGAACTCTCGCTCTTTAGATTAAACATTCAGCGAACACTGTTCTCCATGATACTGAGTTTGTTCAGTCCTTATGGTGATCGCTGATAAGTAAGTTGTTTACTTATGATCTCTGAAGACAAGTTTCACGTCAACATAGGTTCTACGCTGAAGTCGAAGATCAAGCTCAAGAACCAGCGACAACTCTCCTAATGAACTGATGCGGATCAGCGAAGACTCAGATTTGTCCACTCAACGTGAAGTATCAAGTACAAGACTTCAGTTATCGATGAACTTTATCATTCGCTGATATAGAATGATAAACCGCTGAATCAACGAAAAGCTTATCATGAAGTCCTCCGTACAAAGTACTTTTGTCTTAACCACCCTTGCACGACTCCGTACGATATGTCAGAAAAAGAACCTCCTTATTGTCTGAAATCGTACAACCACTCTGATACTACACTGTTCAAACATGCGGCTACTAAGGTTGTCAACAAAGGTCAATGACGTGCAACCAATCAGCTGCTGCCACGTGTAAAGTGTAAACTGCCATGCATTAAATGCATGCAGTATATAAAAAGAAGAACTCCCTTCATTTTGAAGCAACTTGCTAACTCTGGACAAGTTCATCCTTCTTATCTTGAGATAGGTTATTATTAGTAATTTCCTTCTCTTTCTTAGTGCAAGAAACTTAGTGTTCCAACTTGTTTAGATTTAGGTTTATCCTTAATCTTGTTTCCGCAACAAGCTGTAAATTGTTAATGATTTATCAATAAACAATTTAGAAAAGTAAAATCTGTGTGTTTGTATTCAACCCCCCCCCCCCCCCCCCCCTTCTACAAACTTGTATAGCCCTTCGGGACCAACAGTGCCATATAAGGTAGAAAGAGTCCTAGATTTTAGATCCTTTGATAGCTTGAGACACATTGAATAACTGTCCCAGCTTTCAGGTAAACATTCTAAGAACTTTGTCAGAATTTCAAAGATAGAATATTCCTTACCAACGGTTTTCAGATCTATTATTAAACAGTTAAACCGCTGATGTACTTCAGAGAGAGATTCATTCTTACCACAAATGAATCTTTCATACTGTCTTACCAGGTTGATCTTTCTTGAGTCTTGGACTTCAGACGTACCTTCATATTGAACACAGATTGTGTCCCACATGGATTTGGAGGTTTTTAAGTTCATGACGGAATGGTAGACTTCGTCAGGAAGAGCCATAGAGAGGATAGATCTGGCCTTAGTGTCTATAGCCACTTTTTTCTTATCTTCATCAGTCCACATATGAATTTCCTTGGGAACCAATCTTTCAGGAATGGCAGCTCTAGTAGCAGTGCCTGGAACTTCAGGATCAATTCTAACAGGAATATATGGGCCATTTTCGATGTAATAAGGCATAGTAGGGTCTACACCTTCTAACAAGAGTATCATCCTATCCACTTCCTTCGACTTCTTCTTCGTTGTTAAATACGCTATCCTCGTTGCACTCCATAAACAATTGGTCTTGAATATTATATTTTCTAATAAAATTGTGTATGGCAAAGCAAGCAATTACCACATTTCTTTGTGTTGTGAATGGAAAAGGAGCCATCTGCTTTAGGATCGGAAATCTCGCTTTCAAAACACCGTAAGCACGTTCAATAACATTCCTGAGTTGGGCATGTGCATGATTAAACCTTTCTTCTTTAGTCAAAGCACGTCGACGTCGAAAATCCGCTAACCAATATCTTGTGTTACGATATGGAGCCAAAAATCCACGAGCATTGGCGTACGCAGCATCACAAAGATAATATTTATCTGAAAAACCACTTACATCAAACGTATAATAAACAAATAAAAAGCAATATTAAAATTAAGAATGTTGTATACCTTGTGGTGGAAAGGGGAAACCAGATCTTGGGTTAAAGGCAACTTCTCTAAGTATTCTCGAATCATGCGCTATACCTTCCCATCCAGCCCAAACAAAAGTGAATATCATGTTAAAATCACATATTCCTAGAACGTTTTGATAGCATCGACCGCCTCCTCTTCCCCTGTAAGCAGTTTGATGACTAGCCGGCACAACTGCATGTATAAGGGTACCGTCTAGTGCACCTATTGCACCCTTTATTGACAAAAAAATATTAATAATATATATATATAACATTTTACAATGTCAAAAATAAATCTTACCGGAAATATTTCTCTCAAACGTCTCTGATTACTCGACATATTTGAAGTTGTATCCGAAGTTGTTGGCACCACGATTTCTTTTGCGAATTCCATCATTCCTAGTAAAACTTCATGGAAATAAATATGAACCGTTCTTGTAGAGCGTTGAAATCTACGTTTAATTACTCTATAACGCTCGTTATGCCCGATCATTGTCAAAAACATGGCCATCTTCTCTTCGACACTAACATGTCTAGTATCTTTCACCCAATTTCTTTGTCTAAAATGATTGCATAATAGTATATATGCTTCACGTGAAAGACGCATCAACTCTTGACATTGCGTACTAGGTCCGGTTAATAGCTCTTGGGTGTACGCATATCCACTCAATGCCGAAGTATTATCGGGCATTCTTTCAATTCTTTCCGAAGCATTTCTTCTTCGTCTTATATATATATTGTGACACCCTAAAAACAGGGTCAACAAAAACTTCCATAAAACGGAAGAGTGATATAAATATACAATGCCAAAGCACGAGCTCACAAAAGTGGGAATACATAATACCTGTTTACCAACAAAGAGTTATATGTACATCTATGACAACTAACTAATCAAATCTCTACTATAGAAATAAGATTACAAAAATTGTCATAATTGGGTAAATTTAATCTTCTAATAATAGCATCTCCAAGTACCCCCCATGCTCACAAGTCTTCCTCTATGCCTTCTTAGGAATGGCACCACTATAACCTGTGACACATTTTAAACAAGTACAAGTGTTAGGCTTGAAAAGCCTAGTGAGTAAACATATAGCAAAGCATACAAATTATTTCATATACAATATTATCAACATGGTCATTCACAAATCGGACTCCATGGGAAACCCAAACATCAATCCGAGTTACATCATCTTTGAAGATATACCTTAGCGTCTACCTCCAAGGTAACGCCCCAAGGCCCGGCACATCGGGACTACCTATATGGTATAAATCCCGAAGGCGTGGATCGATACACAAACCCTCAAGGTAAGTGCCCAAGACTATACCTTCCCAATGCCTACTTAGAGATTCCTCCAATTTGTGAATACCAACAAACAACTACTCCAAGCAGTTCATAAAGCCATACATTTACTTCAATAAAACAGTCCAACTATTTCATTTAGCATATGATTTCTATACACATTAAAGTATCAACTACACACATACACCCAAGTAACGTTATGAGTTTATTGTAGCATAGTACATATTCCAATTCCATATACAATTATTTCCATTATGTAGCATCCATTTCTGTCATTAAGACTCAGCTTAATTCATTAAGCTCCAAGCCCTAATATTTAAGTATAACCAATTTCAGTTGAATAGTATCATAATTTATACAATTCCAAGTAAATAAATGTCACATAACCTTTACTTCACTCTTTAAGCTCCTTGGAATCCCTTTTTAAAGAGACAAGAGCTTATTGACCCAAATATCACTTTAAGATGAAGTTGTTAAAAGAATTCAAACAATATTGTGATTCATATATCAATTAAGCTCTTAAGTTCAGTTTACTCACCTTAGGAAATCTGCAGCAAACCACAAAAACCCTAAATGAAGTGGGTGAAGCTGATTCTTGAAGGAAGAGTAGGAACCTTGTAATATAATGATGTTGATCACCTATGATTTAGCATAAGTGTTTATAAACACTCTACTCAATTAATCACTATCTGAAAAAGAGGAAAAGTATCAAAACCTTACCTTTCTACTCAGAGAATTCGACTGCTCAAACTTCAGTTTTTCAAAAGATAAGATAAAATCCCGAAACTCTTCTTTTTATACCTAAATAGGTCGGCAGCGATTGTGACATGGCGATAGTGACACTATCACTATCGCCGGGGCACTATCGCCCAACACCCCCAAACTCTCGGTACAGCTTGAGCGATTGTGACCATGCGATAGTGACACTGTCACTATCGCCCAAGGCATAATCGCCTGAATTCCAAATGTCTGAAAGATCAAACTTGCGGTACAAACCCGGCGATTGTGACAACCGCGATAGTGACATGGGCACTCTCGCCGGTCACTATCGCCCAAAGGGCACCAAGCCTCATTTGATCTACTTTTCGGCCCTTAACTAGATTCTAACGAGATGAAATTCTTGCTATAACAAAATAATACTTTAACATGTAATTATAAGTACAAAACTACACAAAACGAAATCCGGGGTGTTACAATTCTCCCCAACTTGAATAAAATTTCGTCCTCGAAATTTAAGGTTGTACGAACAGATGCGGATACCGGCGCTTCATGTCCTCCTCTGGTTCCCAAGTCACATTGGCACCCCTATGATGTTTCCATTGTACCTTAACCTTTGCTACCTCCTTGTGTCGAAGTTTCGTAACCACTCTGTCCAAAATAGCTTTGGGTTCCTCGGTACATCGGTTGTCATCTACCCGGATTTCTGACAATGGTATCACACTTTCTCCTTCCGCCAAGCATTTCCGTAGATAACACACATGGAATGTTGGATGTATTCCATCCATTTCCGGAGGTAAATCTAACTTGTAGGCTTGTAAACCCACACGCTCTAGAATAGTAAATGGTCCAAGAAAACGGGGACTTAACTTCCCGCGCTTTCCAAAACGAATCAGTCCTTTCCAAGGGGACACTTTCAACATCACTCTTTCTCCTACTTGAAACTCTATCGGTTTCCGTCTCTTATCGGCATAGCTCTTTTGTCGATCTTGGGCTGCTTTCAATCGTTCTCTAATCACCTTAACCTTATCAGTTGTTTCTTGTACAATTTCTGGTCCGGTAAATTGCTTTTCTCCCGCTTCTAACCAACACGTGGGAGTTCTACACTTTCTTCCATACAAGGCTTCGAATGGTGCTGCCTTCAAACTCGAGTGATAACTATTGTTGTAAGCGAACTCTACCAATGGTAGGTGAGTATCCCAACTGCCTCCAAAGTCTATTACGCACGCCCTCAACATATCCTCCAATGTCTGAATGGTCCTCTCGCTTTGACCATCAGTTTGTGGGTGATATGCCGTGCTCAAATTTACCCTCGTACCAAGTTCTTCTTGTAACGCTTGCCAAAATCTTGATGTGAACCGGCTATCCCGATCAGATACTATAGATACGGGCACTCCATGTCGTGAAACTACCTCATCAATGTAAAGCTTTGCCAACCTGTCCATTGGTAAAGTCTCCCGCATAGCTAAGAAGTGTGCACTCTTCGTCAACCGATCCACTATCACCCAAATGGTGTCGTGACCCTTCATAGTCTTTGGTAATTTAGTTACAAAATCCATTGTGATTTTCTCCCATTTCCACTCGGGGATTTCCAAAGGTTTCAACTCACCGTAAGGTAATTGATGTTGAGCCTTTACTTGCGAACAAGTCGTGCATTGACCCACATACCGTGCCACATCTAACTTCATGACTGGCCACCAATAATGCTGCTTCAAATCCCGATACATTTTAGTACTCCCGGGATGAATGGAGTATTTGGATTTATGAACCTCATCCATGAGTAGTTCCCTATTCCCACCGATCTTAGGTACCCACACACGCCCGTTGAACAGCTTAACTCCACGGCTATCTTCGATTAACAGTTGCCTTTATTTCACCATTACCTCATCCTTGAGGTTTTCTTCTTTTAGTGCTTCGAATTGTGCTATTCTAATTTGCTCTACTAAACTCGAAACTATGTCAATTCTTGAGAGGTTGGCGCGTAAGCTTCCGCTATACTCCTTTCGACTCAAGGCATCGGCGACCACATTCGCTTTACCCGGGTGATAAAGTAATTCACAGTCGTAGTCTTTGAGTAACTCCAACCATCTTCGTTGTCTCATATTCAGCTCTTTTTGGTCGAACACATGTTTCAAGCTCTTGTGATCCGTGTACAATATGCATTTCGTGCCGTATAAATAATGACGCCATAACTTCAATGCAAAAACGACCGCGGCTAATTCCAAATCATGCGTAGGGTAGTTCTTTTCATGCACCTTAAGTTGTCTCGAGGCGTAAGCAATTACCTTTCCCCGTTGCATTAACACACACCCTAAGCCCATCTTAGATGCATCGCTATAAACCACGAAATCTTCCGGTCCCTCGGGTAAGGAGAGAATTGGCGCTTCACACAATTTCTTTTGGAGGGTGCGAAATGCCTTCTCTTGCACATCGGTCCAAACAAAGTTCACATTTTTCCGCGTTAATGCCGTCAATGAGGATGCAATCTTGGAAAAATCTTGGATGAACCTCCGGTAGTAACCCGCCAATCCTAAGAAACTTCGGATTTCTCCTGGACTCTTGGGCGGTTCCCAATTCATCATCGCCTCAACTTTGGATGGATCCACCTTCACCCCATCCCGAGCAATTACATGACCCAAAAATTGGACCTCTTTCAACCAAAAGTCACACTTAGAGAATTTTGCGTACAGTTTTTCTTTTCTCAACACTTCTAACACCTCTCGTAGATGCAATTCATGTTCTACTTCATTCTTAGAGTATACCAAAATATCATCTATGAAAACAATCACTGTTTTGTCAAGAAAAGGTCGGCACACCCGATTCATCAAATCCATAAATACTGCTGGTGCATTTGTCAGCCCGAACGGCATTACCAAAAATTCATGATGGCCATACCGCGTTCGGAACGCTGTCTTTGGAACGTCGCCTTCCTTAACCTTCACTTGATGATAACCAGAACGTAAATCGATCTTTGAAAAACATCCCGCCCCGTGAAGTTGGTCGAATAAATCATCGATTCTAGGAAGTGGATATTTGTTCTTCACCGTTACTTTATTCAACTCCCGGTAGTCTATGCACATGCGCATAGTGCCGTCCTTCTTCTTTACAAATAAAACCGGCGCTCCCCAAGGAGATGAACTCGGCCTTACGAACCCCTTCTCCAAAAGTTCTTGAAGTTGTGCCATCATTTCTTGCATCTCGGACGGAGCCAATCGATAAGGAGCTCTAGCTATGGGAGCTGCCCCCGGCACCAAGTCTATCTTAAATTCCACCTGACGCTCTGGTGGTAAACCCGGTAATTCTTCCGGAAATACGTCTGGAAACTCGCGCACCACTCTTACATCTTCCACCTTCTTTTTCTCTAACTTGGCATTGATAACATAAGCAATAAACGACGCACACCCTTTGATTAAACATTTCCGGGCCTTCAACATTGTAATAATTGGTATCTCCCCCTTCCTTCGTTCCCCATAGACAATCACGTGACTCCCGTCCGGAGAAGGTAGGCGAATTAATTTCTTGGCACATAAGATTTCAGCTCGGTTTGCGGATAACCAATCCATTCCAATCACCACGTCAAATCCTCCAATCTCTATCGGCATTAAATCAATTAAGAATTTCCTCCCTTCAATTTCAATTTTGCAACCCCGTAAAATATTTCGAACTAAAACCTGACCACCATTGGCTATTTCTACCACTAGGGCTTCGTCTAAACATTTAGTGGGCATAGATAACTTTTGACAAAAAGGTATCGACATAAAAGAAAAACTTGCACCCGAATCGAATAATACACGCGTAGGTACGGAGTTTAGAAGAAACGTACCCGACACTACGTCTGTCGAAGTCTTTGCCTCCTCGGTTGTCATCTGAAAAGCTCTTCCCTTTACTTTCGGTGGCTCCGTCTTGGGTCCCCCACTTCCACTTGACTTTAACTTTGGGCAATCCCTTTTTATGTGACCTGCTTCGCGACATTCAAAACAAATCAGTCCCTTCGTGGGGCAATCCCTTCCAAAATGTCCACTCTTTCCACACTTGTAACACCCTTGCGGGTTCGAGTATGATTGGGTACTACAAGAACCAACGTGGTGTTTCCGGCATTTACTACACCACCTTGCGTCTCGACGGTTATCCCCGCCCCGATTTCCGGTAACCTGCCTTTGTTGTCGAATGGGTCCCGATGGTCCTTCCCATTTCCTTTTCTCACTTGCTTGACCACTTTCCAACTTTCCTTGAGTTAAATCGTCTTCCACCAACAACGATTCCTCAATTGCTTCTTGTACGGTTGTCACCTTGGCATTCCTCACGGCTTTCTTCATCTCGGCGGGCAATCCCCGTTGATACGCTTTTATTTTCATTTTCTCATCGGGAGCCAGATGTTCTACCAAACTTAACTTCTCAAGAAACTTTTTCGAATAGTCGTTCATTGACATATTCCCTTTCTTCAATCCCCGGAACTCTTCTTCAATCTTGTCTAGGGCCCTTTCACTACAATACTTGTCGAGAATCTTCTTTTTAAACAAAGGCCACGAAAGTTGAGTCAACAATTCTGGCGTGAGAGACGAACGGGTGAGATTCCACCAAGTAAGAGCCTCACCTCTAAGAAGATGAGAAGCAAATTTAACTCGTTGGGAATCTTCGCATTCACTAGCCTCGAACGCCATTTCCATCTCTCTGATCCAATACATACATTGAACTGGGTCGGTAGTTCCGGCGAATTCCGGTGGTTTACAACCAAGGAAGGTCTTATACGAACACCCCCTTTCTCTTCTCCCATCACGCACATTTGCTGGCTCTCGTGTAGCTATTCTATCCTTTAGACCGCCCGACCCATTCCCTGCATTATCCCCTACTGTCTCAATGCGTCGATGACTTTGATCCCGGTCCTCTAATAATTTCATGAACAGCTCTTTCTGTTGATCCATGGCAGAAGTCATAGCTTGAAGCATACTATCCTTCAGTCGGTTTTCAAGAGTATTATCCTCCACTACAGGATTGGAGGTGCCTGCGTGGATTCTCGATACAAGTTCCGGTCCACCACCTATGAGGGGTGGTCTCGGGGGACTTCCAGCCGCTTCTTCGTTAGCCAGTCGATCGGCAGTAGATTCAGTTGCAGCTTGACCGTCCAGTGTTGATTGGAGTTGACCGCGCGTATTCACCATCTCAGTCTGTCAAACATGCGAGAATTTTGGTAAGGAATAGACTAAAGTTGTGTACTCATACATTCACTAATCATCATAATAATAGTATTAAAGTATACTTACGTAACAACGCATTCATAATAGCATTAGCTAGGTGAAATTATGAACATGTCATACACAAGCATTCTCGTTACCGTCATCATAAGTCTTAATAAATGAAATTCCACAACTTCCTAACACTCTCCCATCCTAAGATATCTACCCCGTATAAAGGTTTGTCATTGACACTATCTCAGCTTAAGTCTAGGCATACTATAATTAACACCTAGTTCACTTAAACTAGAGCTCTGATACCAACTTGTGACACCCTAAAAACAGGGTCAACAAAAACTTCCATAAAACGGAAGAGTGATATAAATATACAATGCCAAAGCACGAGCTCACAAAAGTGGGAATACATAATACCTGTTTACCAACAAAGAGTTATATGTACATCTATGACAACTAACTAATCAAATCTCTACTATAGAAATAAGATTACAAAAATTGTCATAATTGGGTAAATTTAATCTTCTAATAATAGCATCTCCAAGTACCCCCCATGCTCACAAGTCTTCCTCTATGCCTTCTTAGGAATGGCACCACTATAACATGTGACACATTTTAAACAAGTACAAGTGTTAGGCTTGAAAAGCCTAGTGAGTAAACATATAGCAAAGCATACAAATTATTTCATATACAATATTATCAACATGGTCATTCACAAATCGGACTCCATGGGAAACCCAAACATCAATCCGAGTTACATCATCTTTGAAGATATACCTTAGCGTCTACCTCCAAGGTAACGCCCCAAGGCCCGACACATCGGGACTACCTATATGGTATAAATCCCGAAGGCGTGGATCGATACACAAACCCTCAAGGTAAGTGCCCAAGACTATACCTTCCCAATGCCTACTTAGAGATTCCTCCAATTTGTGAATACCAACAAACAACTACTCCAAGCAGTTCATAAAGCCATACATTTACTTCAATAAAACAGTCCAACTATTTCATTTAGCATATGATTTCTATACACATTAAAGTATCAACTACACACATACACCCAAGTAACGTTATGAGTTTATTGTAGCATAGTACATATTCCAATTCCATATACAATTATTTCCATTATGTAGCATCCATTTCTGTCATTAAGACTCAGCTTAATTCATTAAGCTCCAAGCCCTAATATTTAAGTATAACCAATTTCAGTTGAATAGTATCATAATTTATACAATTCCAAGTAAATAAATGTCACATAACCTTTACTTCACTCTTTAAGCTCCTTGGAATCCCTTTTTAAAGAGACAAGAGCTTATTGACCCAAATATCACTTTAAGATGAAGTTGTTAAAAGAATTCAAACAATATTGTGATTCATATATCAATTAAGCTCTTAAGTTCAGTTTACTCACCTTAGGAAATCTGCAGCAAACCACAAAAACCCTAAATGAAGTGGGTGAAGCTGATTCTTGAAGGAAGAGTAGGAACCTTGTAATATAATGATGTTGATCACCTATGATTTAGCATAAGTGTTTATAAACACTCTACTCAATTAATCACTATCTGAAAAAGAGGAAAAGTATCAAAACCTTACCTTTCTACTCAGAGAATTCGACTGCTCAAACTTCAGTTTTTCAAAAGATAAGATAAAATCCCGAAACTCTTCTTTTTATACCTAAATAGGTCGGCAGCGATTGTGACATGGCGATAGTGACACTGTCACTATCGCCGGGGCACTATCGCCCAACACCCCCAAACTCTCGGTACAACTTGAGCGATTGTGACCATGCGATAGTGACACTGTCACTATCGCCCAAGGCATAATCGCCTGAATTCCAAATGTCTGAAAGATCAAACTTGCGGTACAAACCCGGCGATTGTGACAACCACGATAGTGACATGGGCACTCTCGCCGGTCACTATCGCCCAAAGGGCACCAAGCCTCATTTGATCTACTTTTCGGCCCTTAACTAGATTCTAACGAGATGAAATTCTTGCTATAACAAAATAATACTTTAACATGTAATTATAAGTACAAAACTACACAAAACGAAATCCGGGGTGTTACATATATATATAAGAACTACCAAGAGCATTTCTTCCTCAAAAGTTAACATCTATTCAAATAAATCCAAAAAAGATGCATATCATATTCAACATTTATAAAAAAGATGCATATCATAAATCCAAAAAAGAACACAAAAAAAAGATGCATATCATAAATCCACATATCATCCAAAAATCCACATATCATCCAAAAAACTACATATCATCCAAAAAAACCACATATCATCCAAAAAACTACATATCATCTAAAATAACTCCTAAAAACATCACAAAAACGTGGCACCAACTCCTTAATAATATCCTTGTTTCTTCCCAACCGTTTTCACCCAATTTTTGGCAATTGCTTCCGGCATCGTCATCCAAGCTTCTCGATTACGAGTGTCCGTAAAAAGAGAGTAAGCAACACAATACAAAGGGTCATCCTTTTCCCACCCAAGCCCATCTAATTTCTTTAGGCATGCCTCATACGGAACAATGTCGGGATTCCCATATCTTGAGGACATATTATCTAAAAAGGCAATAAGTTTTTCATCAAGATCCGAGGTAGGTTTTGTGCTCTTTTTGCCTTTTGGTTTCACCATCGGAGCACGGGATGAACATGGTGTTGATGACACCGGGGCTTTATCACATGATGACACCGGGGCTTTATCACTTGATGACACCGGAACTTTATCACTTGATATGTTGGTCTCTTCATCAACGACCACAAAAGGCTCGGTGGTTGGTAACGGGTCTTTTGATGACGGACCATGACCTCCAATACCCGTGGACATACCACCCTCAAACAGACGTGCACACAACTCGGGATATGGAAGACTTGTAGTTCTCAAAGATTCAACATACCTATTTGTCTGTGTTAAAAAAATATCTATAAATATACAAATAAAATAAACAAAAATTCAAATAAAACAAAATCTAAAGTTAGTAATTGACCTCCATCTCCAACTCCCACTCTTCTTGCGTCAAGTTAAAAGTGTTCGTAGAAGGATCATAAACATTGCCGGTTTTATTTTTCAACTTCAACCAAGCTCCATACTTTCCTTTCAAGTAATCGAAATGGTTCCGCATTTGTTTTCGGTCAACCACAAAATTATGCTCGGTTTTTAACGTATTGGCAACATTCTTCCACGAAAGCGCCTTCAAACTACTACCCTCTTTTCCATTTAGTCCCACCTCTAAAATACACGCTTCTAGGAAAGTTTTCACAATATTGTGATCTTTCCAACTTATCCTAACACGCTTTTGTTGGTGTGACTCACCCGTTTGTTCCATACCTAAAAACACATATAATCACACCATTTTGAACAGAAAAAAAACACATAAATCAACAAGAAGAATATGAGTTAACAAATTGTTTGAATCAGCAAGTTGTGTGCAAAAATCACATAAATCAACAAGAAGAATATGAGTTAACAAATTGTGTGAATCTGCAAGTTGTGTGCAAAAATCACATAAATCAACAAAAAGAATATGAGTTAACAAATTGTGTGAATCTGCAAGTTGTGTGCAAAAATCACATAAATCAACAAGAAGAATATGAGTTAACCACAAAAATGAGCAGCAAAAAAACAAAAAATAGAACAAAAATGTAAACCACAAGGATCTTAAAATAATGAGCAGCAACTGCATACCTTCGGTGGAGAAGAAGAGAAAAATTGCGTCGCCGGTGGAGAAGAGGCCGTCGCCGGTGGAGATGAGCTCGTCGCCGGTGGAGATGAGGTCCTCGCCGGTGGAGAGAAAGAGAGAAGAGGCGCCGATGGAGATGAGGTCCTCGACGGCTGGAGAGAAAAAAAGAGTAGGGTTTTTTTTTTAAAGGGTTTATGTTCTTTTTCTTCTAAGGGGTAGAATGGTCATATTTTCAGCTTAATGGGGACAAGTGCCATAAACCAACTGTGCGAATAAGCCAGTTTCTGTCCCATTAAGTCATAAGTAAACACCCAATTTTGTCTGCGCGAATAAGCCAGTTTCTCCATTAAGACCAATAAGTCACAAGTAAACACACCCTAAGCCTAATCTAAACAAGTTATGAGAACACTAAGTTTCTTTCACTAGAATTAAGCTAGAAAGGAGATAAGGAAATTACGAATAATATCCTAACACAAAGATAGTAGAGAGAAGAAGATGGTCGAGCACTTCAATTCTGAAGTAGGGTTCTTCTTATATACTGCATGCATTTAATGCATAGCAGTACAACTTTACACGTGGCAGCAGCTGATTGGTTGCATGTTTTGACCTTGGTAGACAACCTAATAGCCGCATGATGAACAGTGTAGAATCAGAGTTGTTTGTACGATTCTGGACAAAAGGGATGTCCGTTCTGACAGTTCGTACGGAGACGTGCAAGGGGATAAGACAAAAGTAGCTTGTAGAGGAAACTTCATGATCAGCGATTACTGAACAGTACTTTATCAGCGAGTGACAAAGCTCAACGATCGCTGAAGTCTTCTACTTGATACTTCACGTTGAGTGGACAAATCTTGGCTTCGCTGATATCCGCATCAATTCATTAGTAGACTTGTCGCTGGTTCTTTGGCTTGATCTTCGACTTCAGCGTAGAACCTTTGTTGACGTGAAACTTGTCTTCAGGGATCATAAGTAAACAACTATAACTATCAGCGATCATCAACAAGACTGAAGATGGTGAATTGAAGGATTTAATCCACAAGTTTGTAATCAGTAACCACAAGTTGTTGGTATAAAGGATTTGTCATGTTTTTCTGATGGTTATGTTAGTAATTAAACAAGAAGTTTGATGATGAATTGTTGAAAACGTAAGCAAAGCGGAGAGATTTTTTTTTTGAGCTCCACTTCAACAAAAGCAATGCATTTTACATAAAAGTGGAAGCACTCAAAAAGAGTTTCCACAACAATGCATTTTGTCTATTCGGACCTCATTTCATGAAGCTCGGGCTTTTAGTTTTAGACGAATAGGTTGGGCCAAGCTTGCCTCATCGTTCAAGTACCGGTGAGACCGTTTGGCGTGAAATTTTCTGCATCGGTTCTAATCGTATATTTGCTTTGTTAGGCCTTCTTTAGTTGTTACGGTTGTTTCGATGTGGATTTGTAGTTGTATGTTATGTTATGATCTTTGATAGGTGGCAAAGTTATACTTTGTAACTTAGATGGAAACCGAAGAAAATTAGATGGAAAAAGAGGAAAGCACAAGTCTTTTCAATTTAGCGTGAAACGTGAAATGTTTTGATTTATAAATTATAAAAATTGAAATATATAATGGCACGTTTGGTTGAGAACTGCATTTTCGTTGCGAATCCGGGAACTATCGAGAATTTCCGTTGTGAACCTGTGATAAAACCCAGATCTAGCAATGTAATATGAACAAGTATAGAGAGAATCTAGAGAGCAAATGTGTCATCCATATATTGAACATATGAGTACAAAATGACATTAGCATGAAGTGTTTCTCTAAGCTCTAGATTGTTACTAGCTAATGAACTAGACATGCCTATTTATACCCCATACATACAAGGTATAAAGGCATTTAAAATTCAGTATAGACTATTACAGAACATTGACTTTACAGTAAATCTTGAATACAATAATGCTCTAACAATCTCCCCCTTTAGATTCAAGATTTAAAAAAATATGACAGCAGTCTTCAACTCTTGATCTTCAAAACTTTAAGTCTGACCGCTTTGAACGTTGAAGCTTTGGCACTCTTCAAACAATTGAATCTTCACAAGTTCACGTTGAACTTTGATGCTTTGATAGTCTTTAAACTCTCATCTTTGAACAGTCTTCAGTCAAACGTGAAAAATCTTTGTCTTTCACAATGTAAAGTCAATCTTCTTCAATACAATCTTCAACAAATTGTCTTCAAGTCTTGAACGTGAATTTCAGATCTTTGTAGCTTTGAACTTTGTAGCTTTGAACTTTGAAGCTTTGAAGCTTTGAAAAACATTGAAGCTTTGAACTTTGAAGCTTTGAAATCTTTGAAGCTTTGAACTCAAATTTTGAATGATTTCTTGAACTTAGTATCTTCATCTTCTTTGACCATGAAATTGTCTTTCTAACAACGAACTCTCTTGAAACGTCTCGGAATGTCTTCTTGACTTTGACAAATCATTTCTCCCCCTTAATCTGTTGTTGACAAAACTTCCTTTTCTTCAGGGTATAATTTCTCCCCCTGTTCTTCATTATAATATTTCTCCCCCTTTTTGATGATTGTGAGCATCATGATCATCAAAACCTTCATCAATTTCAACACGCACTTTGTTCACCTCAAGTAACATTCTCCTTCTTTTTATCTGATAAACCGTCAATTCCGAAAGATATTTATCCGAATCTTTTCAAATTCAGACAAAAGAATGTGGTAACCCTGAAACAACGAATGAATAAGTTAAAATGCCTGTAAGTAGCACAGAGCCACTTAGTACAACGGATGTACTTTGTAAAAGAGCTTTTTGATGTTCACTCCCCCAGTGTAAACTGTTGAGACAACAACAATTTTCCACGGACTCAATGTGCATGAATGAAGAGCGAAGGTGGGGCAAACTTCCTTCTTTTTCAATATCTAGACCTTCCGAGTGAAGATCAGATAGATTATATGCTGCGTCCCCAAGAAAAATGAAACATTCCTTTGTTAAGAAAGAAATGAGTAGCTGGTGGGGTTAAATGCAAGAGTTGGCATGGGTTGACTGCCTGTTTCAATGATGGTCACCAAAGAATGTGAACCAATCAGTAATGTGGCTTCCCGGCTCAGAAAATGGTTGGTGCAGAGTTCTCTTATTCTTTTAACTCTGTTCTCTCACCCTCTTTCTGTTTTTAATCCGCTCACTTCTAACCAAACTCTCATTTACATTTTACCTCAACCGTATGAGTAATCTCCCCCACTCTTTGATTTCGACCCCTCACCCCTCAATAACTCAAGGATAACTTCTTGGGTAGGAAACACTGGTTAACGTGGATCCATAGAAGTTCTTTTAAATTCTCACACTGATTCCCATGAAAAATTGTCCTAAAAAGATGTGTTGTTCAACAGTTTAGCTTGAACAAATAAGAATATCGGCATTTGATTAACATTGCCATCAGAATGTATGCTCCTCAATAATATCATGAAGATTTGAGCATTTGATCATTAAAGATATCTCAAACAAGAATATTGAATGAATGAAATGAATTCGAAAGACTTGTTTGAGAATCTGACAATGTATCAATCAGATCAAATAACATGAATGATAATCATGAAGGATAATCATGTAAGGTTTAGGGTATCAAAGAATTGAAATTTGTTTATATGAACACATATAAACAATCTTTGAATGAAACATTTAAGTTCTCATGCTAAAATGAATATGATGCTCAATCAAAATTTGAAAATTCAAACGGGAGTATTACCATCGAAAAAATTGGTTAATTGTGAGACATGGTAATAACAAATTCAATATGAAGCTGAACCGGTGTGTATGAATACTTTAAAGTATAGAAAAGATAATACACAAATATTAATCTTTGGAAACACACGGTCAGAATGATATTACGATAATCCGAGATATATATATATATATGTATATATATATATGTATATATATATATATATATATATGAAAAACATTTAAAATCACACTTCTAAAATTATAAAATATGTTTGAATTAGAGAAGTGGTTTGAACATTTAAGAAAACGTTTTTCATTCTTGAAAGTCGTTCTTCTTTCAAACAATATGAGATTAAGGTTAGAAGATACGTACAGTCAGAAATATTTGAGCTCCCCCTTAAATCATGATAAGATGATTTAAAATTAGTTAAGCTCCCCCTTAACATGTGCAAAAGATCTTTATGTGTACAAAATCTGCACAAAGAACAAGACTTGGATTAAATTATCCTTAATCATGAAAACGAGTTCTGAATTACCAGGATTGAAGTAAATTCAGAAGTCATAGTCGTTGAAGAACGAGTCCTGATCTGATATGATCAGAAGTCAATATCGTTGAAGTACGGGTCCTAAACTGATATGTTTTGAAGTCATTGTTTCTTTGAAGTATGGGTCCTAAACTGATGTGTTTAGAAACCACTTATCTTTGCTCCCCCTTAATGGCACATGTACTCTTCAAAAAAATCGTCGCTTATCTTCTGTTTTCAGTCATGCGTGTGGTATATATGTAACATTCAGCACAACACATGATGAACCTGCAAAACAGATGAAGCAGATTTTGGTACCCAACGGGGCTTGGGTCCTAGTGTGTTAGGTGTAGATTTCTTAGAAGGAATATTGTGAGTACCGTACCAATAAGAAGTAAAATCTTTATGCACAAAATCATTTGAACCACAGTAGGAACAACAAATTTTCTTATGTGCCAACCTAATCAGATGATTTATAGAATAAACAAGATTAGGTGGAACAGAAGATTTACCTTTCGGAGCATTGTTCCTCTATGCTTTTGATGTGGATGCAGATGATTTTGGCACATCTTTCTTTGGAACTGTTGTGCCTTTAACTCTCCATTCCATCTTCACCTTTTTGAAGACTGGAACTTCTTTAAGATTGGAAGTAATAACTTTAGGCACTTTTGAATCCTTATCCGATTTATCAAGCAAATGATTATAAAAGAGATTTGTTGAACGAATCTGATCTTTTGAGAAATCAGTTGATCTATTAATTTGTTTAGAAGAAATGTTTTTAAAACTCGAACTTGAAGCAGTTTTAAAAGAGCATTCAGAATCATTTGAATCAACAAATGGAGTCTGAAAGATAATATCAGGACTAACCTGCTTTGAGACATCAAATTTAAAAATGACGTCTTCAAGTTCTTTAACTTTGTTTATCAAAACATTTTTCTCTTTAAAAATTAGATCAAATTTCTTTTGGAGATCAGATTTGATCAATTGATCCTTCATAATATCAGCTGATAAACCAGATAATCTTTTGGTAAGATTAAGAATCGCATCTTCAAAATATTTGCGTTCCGATTCAAAATATTTTTCCAAAAACTTTCTCTTATCAGTTATCTCTTTGAAAGTTTCCATAATTTTCTTTTTAAGGATTTTATTTTCCTTTTCAAAGAGATTTTTCTTTTCCGCAAAATCTTTTCTTTCCTTTTTCAAAAGATTTTCTAAATCAGAGATTTTCACGGAAAGTTCAGAACTTTTAATCTAAAAAAAATTTCGTTCAGTTTCAAAATCAGCTCTTTCTTTTTCGAGCTTGTCTTTTTCTAAAAATAAAACTTTCTCAAAGTCAGAAACTTGTTTTGAAAGTTTTATACATTTCAGTTCAATTACTTCCTTTTCTTTAAGAACTTTCTTTGAAGAAAAAGACTCTCTTTCACGTTCAGAAAGCTTTTTCTTCAATTCAACGTTTTCATCTTCCAACGTTGTTCTTTTCTCTTGAACTTCTTTTAATTGAGCTCATAAATGTAAGTTCCAGTTCACTCTCTTTTCTTCCCTACTCTTCATATCAGCATTTTCACTTTGAAGAGTTGTTACTTTCTCTTGAAGTTTCTCGATTTGATCATGCAGACTTGAGTTGTCTTTCTTTGTTTCAAGACCTGCAATATAAACTTCAAGATCAGTAATTCTTTTAGTAAGTTTAGCATTTGAAGAAGAAATGTCTAAAATTTGTCTCTTCAGATTAGCATTTTCTTCCTCTTTATTTAACACAGGAACTGAAGGATTTGAAGTATTAGATTTAAGAGTTTGCTTCAAACCTTCACTATTAGATTTAACAAAAGTTTGAGATATTGGAGATATTTCTGTTTTAAGAACTTGCTTCAAACTTTCATTATTAGATTTAACAGAAATTTGTGATCTTGGAGGTATTTCTGTTTTAATAGTTTGCTTCAAACCCATTTCTCTTTTTGGTATTGCTAGAAGTTGATCTTTCAGAAAATCAAGCAGAAAGTGTATGAAATACACTATAGAAAATATAAATTTTTTTCTCAAATTCGGATCCAACACTAATCACAAGATTTCGGATCATGTTGGATGCGAAACCATATGAATTCGGATAAAAAAGGATGCGAAACCACGGAATCCGGATTGGCCTTGATGCGAAACCAATGGTTTCGTATGTAGTTGGATGCGAAACCACATATTTCGTATGTATAAGGATGTGAAACCAAGGATTTCGGATGTATAAGGATCCGAAACCAACAGATTTCGTATCCTTAAGGATCCGAAACCCAAACTTAAACAAATATCACTTCTCTTTGTGATTCGAAACCAAACTTAAACACCAAAAATCAAGCTTGAACGATCCGAAACCAAGCTTGAATGATCCGAAACCCTCTTGAATGATCCGAAACCTTCACTTAAACACCAAAAATCACTAAATCAGCCATAACTTTTTCAATTCTTGATCAATTGTAATGAAATTTGCACAGATTTGTTCGAAATTAGATTCCACACACTTTTCTAGTTGATTTCAAATCCCAATTCGATCAAATTAATCGAATTTTGATCCAAAAACAGTAAGAACAAGTTTTCGAACAAAAAGTTATAAAATGCTCAATTCGATGAATTCTGTGCAGAATTTGATATAGATTCTTGAATTAAAGATGATTAGGGATGAAAAACGAGTTCAGTAGTGTCAAGAATCAATCAAAAAGATCAAAAATGGTAGAAATGATGAAATCTGGATGAACAGTAAACGAAGAACAATCAGAAATCATGATGAACAGTAAACGATGAGTGATCCAAATCCATCAGGTACAGTGTAAAAAATCTCTGAAGTGGTCTGAATCTGCTTGAATTTCCTGTTTGAGCTCTGATACCAATTGATAAAACCCAGATCTAGCAATGTAATATGAACAAGTGGGTTTAGTGGCAAGATGAAATATATTAATTTTCCATGTCGGTTTACATTAAGAACTTTAGACGCCGCCCGCTGCTTTGCGCGGGTACACAACTAGGGGTGAGCAAAACCCGACTCTCCCGAAAAAACCGTCCAACCCGATATCCGAACTAGCCGAGAAAACGAAACCCGAGCACCCGATATCCGAAGTAGCCGAACCTGATTAAATATCCCGGATATTTTGGCTCGTGGTGGGTCTATATATACCCCACCCGAACCCGAGCAAATATCCGATATTTTTTAATTTTAAAAAAAAAATTATTAATTAATTATTTAATTTACAAAAATATAAATAGAGTAACTTACTTTCCTAAATCTGTCTAAACCTCGTTATTGTGTACGTTATTGAATCTGGGTATGGTCAATGGTGGGTGGCTGCTGTACACGAAGGTGAAAACAAAAGGGGAAGAAACTCTCTGATTGTATGTGGGTATGGTGGGTGGAGGAAATCCCATGTGGGTATAAGCAAGAAATGAAGAACACGGGTGTTCATGCGTTGGCAAGAGAAGGGAATTTGAAGATTTTAAAGGAGCTTGTTGGTGATTGCTATGATGAAGATGTTTTGGGTTTATCGAATCATTCAATTAATGGGTTTATTGAAATCATTCAATCTTTATGTTATAAAAACCCAAGATTATAAATAGGCCCAACCCGAAATACCCGACCCGATAAAACCCGACCCCGAACCTACCCGAAATCCGAATCCTCCTTGCATACATGTAAATCTATGTTAGGTTACCTGTTCACATAAGAATCTTAAATTGATTTAGAATCTCAGTTATAAGTTTTAAATTGATTCACATACAAGTTATCATTTATATTCACATGTGAATCTATATTGGTATTCACATGTATGCAAGGAGGATTCTATTTGTTCACATACTAACCAATACTAACTATCACTATCTGATAATTGTTTGTTGGGATCCTCTTATGTTCAGTTACATCTAGAGGTGTAAATGATCCGAGTCGAGCTCGAGTATTCTTTATACTCGACTCGAACTCAAAAGCAAATACTCGAGCTCGAACTCTACTCAAAAACTCGCGAGTAGTAAAAAACCAAACTCGAACTTGGCTCGAAAGCCAATTCCCAAGCTCGAACTTGAACTCATTTCAAGCTCGAACTCAAACTCAAATCAAACTCGAAGTTGTTTAATAGATAAAAGAACTCAAGGTGAACCCAAACCCTTAAGCTGAAGCCATTGAGCAAAGATAAATGATGTAAAAACAATGGAGGGAAAGGTTCTATATATAGTGGAGTTCAAAGCAGTGGGTTCTATATCCCACCAATGTGGGATGGACTAGACATACACCCTCAAAACTCAAGAGTTCACCTATGTCTTTTACATGATAGTTTCAAAAAAATCCAAAAAAACTTGAGTTTATTTATTTATTTATCATCAATTCAGTTAAAATAATATTACTAATTATTATTATTGTGATGTTTATTCATTATATTAGTAAACAAACTAAAACGTACACAAACATTTACGTACACTATTTTATTTTAATTTCTCTAATTACTATTATACGTACACCAACATTCACGAACGTAAACGAACATAAATAAACCAACAAACGTTCACGAACATAAATGAACGAACGAGACCCTTATTCATGTCGGTTCGTTAAACTAAACGAACAAAAAAACTTGTTCATGTATTATATTATTTTATTATTAATGTATTATATTAAAATAATTATTATTAATTTTTTTACATTATATTCTATAACTTATAATATAAAATTAATTATATATAAACTATATTCGAGTATCTCACGAGCTTATCGAGTCGAGTATCAGTTCGCACGGCTCGATCGTTAGTATGTTGAGTCGAGCTCGAGTTCGAGTCGAGCCTATTCGAGTCGAGTTTTGACCGAGTCGATCTCGAGTAGCTCACGAGTTGTCTCGTCTCATTTACACCCCTAGTTACATCTCACAGGATCAAGAACATCGATGTTTATATGTGAGATTTAGGCAAGTGAGCTTTAATTCAATTTATAGATTGTAAACTCGCTAATGATTTCAAGATGGAAAATTGGATAAAAAACTAATTTCATCAATATCCAAAAAAAGTCGTTAAAAATATAGGAGATAAATTTAGGACATTTGATTTTTTTTTCATAATTATCTTAATTAGTATAAAGAGACTTGAAAATCAAAATTTTAAACCAGTGGTTAAGATTGCTCCTACTTTCAACATTTTTGTTTTTTATTTATTTAAATCCAACTATATATATACACACTAAGATATAAATTACATCACATAGTCTAGAACACCCTTCCCAAAATAAAAAGATATAAATTACATTATTTATAATTTAAAAATTAAATAAAAGATCAAAGTTCCTCGTTTAACAGATGAAAACAACAACAGTTAACCATAAGGGTTTTGACGTAGTGGTTAAGACCTTGGTGGAATATCCCATTTGTTTAGGGTTCGAATATAGACGTACACAACAATTGTGGCCACTGGAGTTTAATCGGGATCGATGTCTTACAGTCATAATTTGCCAAGAGATTAGTCTAGGCATAGCCTAAGACAACATTCCAAAAAAAACAAAAACAACAGTTAGTGGAAATGACCAAAATCAAGCATTTTTACATATAACATAGGGATTTTTTGCAAATAGAAATTTTGTAGGGACTCAATCAGAAAAAATCAACAAACATCATCGACCAAAAATTCAATTTACTCGTTTTTGTGTTTTATTGTTCAATACAATTTTCGTTCCTGATCTTTAAAATAAATTTGCTTTTTTGGTTACTCCTTGAGGCTAATGGCATTAGATAAAGTCTGATAAGTTAATGGTAATTGTTTTTTCTATTATAAATTTGAAAGTATAATATAGTATACTAGTACATATTTTTTTAAACGTTCTTCATTCTTCTTAAGTTTGGGTTGAATGTTCTTGTTCTATTCAGACAGAAGAACAACCCACTGCATTATATCGAACAATTTGGAGGGCCCGATTGGCTAAAAGAAAAAGGCACAAGGAGCGTAATTATCGAATGAGGTTTAAATTTTTAAGACGAAATGGTCTTAATTTAACAGACAAAGTTAAAATAAAATACAAATTGACGAAATTAGTTATAAACAACAAACCCCAAGGACAAAAATAATAGTTTTACCAACAAGTACATATACCCTTCCTTCCTTGTATATATTTCAGAATCTATCAAGAATTCCCCAATCATTTGTTTCAATCCAACCAATATGAAAAACATTCAACTGTTATCCTTTTTATGGGAGAATTAATACTTCCATTTTCCATTTGTGACACTCTATAACATTCATAACTGTCTTCTAATACAGACCTAGAAAATACTTACTACTCGTATATCCGTTTTCTCTTCAAGATGGTTGGTAATATCGAGATGAATCCAATGAGAAAAAGCACTGATAATGTCTTAAAATCGTACAAATCTTTAACCGAATTCAGATCCCCAAGAGCAAGCCCAGCCTGAAAAAATGCAAATTCAAATGCTAAGACAAACATACATTATCTATAGCCAAAGCAACTTAATATCAGTCAAGCATCTATAGCCAGCCACAAACATGTTGAAGATTGACACTTACGACAAGTGGCATGCACATATTCAAAAAAAAATTAAACCAGTAAACGTAAAGGTAGGCGATCATACATTTCCATAAGATCGGGGCTGTTTGCAGTTGCTGAATGGTTTGGTGCAGAATGATTAAGTGGTCAGAATCATTAAGAAACTCTTATGATATAGTGCAAAATGAACTATGGTTGTTTGGTAATTTTTCAGAATGAAATCAGGGTGCTGAAAGGTTAAGGGAGGCCCAAGAACGAAGTCAGGAGGCTGAATGGTTAAGGAGGCCCAAGATACAAAATCATTCGGACGGTTTTAGAACCATTAAAAGGGAGACTTTTTTTTTGCCAAACATAATTTACCTCTTAACGATTCAGAGCTTGCCTCTTAATGGAACTATTAAGAGGTAAACAAACAGCCCTAAGGAACTATTTCTTTCTCCACAGATTACTAAAAACAACTTCACACTCATGAAAGTAAAGATGCAAGATCCTAGTCATTAATCCTCTAGCCTCATACAACTGAATGAGATAGTGACCAATGAAATTATTTCAAATTCATCATCTACATTTAAGGTAAAGTGCACAAATGATTCTTAAGGTGAAGAAAAAAACATGAAAGAAAGCCAAATAAAGCAAATGAAAGAGCAAATACCGATGCACACATAATAAGAAATTACACGCAATGGAAAATGACTTACTCTCACAGTAACATACGAGGCTGGGACAAGACCAACAACTGTAGCCAAAAAGAATACAGGATATGGTACATCCACAATTGGCGACGCCAAATTGATAAAAAGATTTGGCAAAGTTGGCGTTATCCTCAAAAAGAGCATGTAATTCAGCAACTTGTCCCTACGCTTTGCTATCTGGGATTATTACAAACTTGAAGGTTAGTAAATGTGATGATAAGTAGAATAAACATAGTGAAGCAGAAATTTATATATATATATATATATATATATATATATATGATATACCTCTGACTGAAACAATTTTAACTTTGCTGGCCATAGCCAGTAAACTATGGGCCTGCCAATTAGCTTTGAGAGGAAATAGCAGGATGATGCACCAGCAGTGGCATTAAAGACAACCAAGAAGATGCCTTTGATGATACCAAAAAGGGCTCCAGCAAGCAATGACATGAAAATGGTCCCAGGAATCATAAATGTCTGCATGAATATGTAAGTGGAGCAGTAACCCAGAATGAATTTTGTTGGGTAAATGCTTGCATATCTTGCAAGGTGCTCTCTGAAAAAACAAAAATACACACATATTAATCAATCAGAAAAACATGGTTGTGATCGAGCTACTCATTTGCATATTTCTGAAGTGTTTAATACGTAATGTTTTAATGTTTTAAGGATTCCTTATCACTATTTAGGGGAGTTTACACATCTCAACATTTGCAGGGACTTGTGTGTATACTTTTGGCATAATTTAGGATCCAGACAAAAACTTGGACTTATGTATACTTTTGGCAAAATTGGATCGGACCCACCTAAATTCATTGGATTTCAACCAATTAACACTGCTAACTAGTCGAGTACCTGCGCAATAAAAATGATTCTAAAGTTGAGACTTCGAACCCTCAATCCTATTTCATGCTTCATCGTCCCTCCCTCTTAATTGTATTTTTATGGTTTCGTGTTGTTTTGAGAAGGTGAGAAAGTTGTCCTGATTTTATTTCTATGAATTTTTACGTAAGCTATAATAATTTCTAAACTTAAACTTTAAGATATCCAAAATGAATATCATACTCATGTGGAGAGTTGTGGGATCCACATGAACATGCATTAAAATTCATAATGAATATATACATTAGTTCATGACATATTGGTTTATGTATAAACTAGTTAACAAATAGGAATACATATATATATATATATATCGATATGATATATCAAATTGAAGAGAATAAAATGCTTGGTTTTTGATATAATTTGTTTGATTAAAATATTAATTAATTTTAAGATAAGTAAAGACTTTAGTTTTATAAGCAAGGGGTAAACTACTTTTATTTAAAAAAGAAAAAAAAAATTGTTTTGGGCAGGTTTCCAGAACATGATCCAGTCATATGGGAAGAGTAATATGAGTTTCCGAAAACCTTATTTGCTTCCATTATTATTGTTTACAAAGAGGGGTAAAATAATGATTGAACGATTTTGTATGTGTTTTTGATTTATACTTCATGCTTTAATAGTTGTATCCTTGAAAAATTAAGAGTTTTTTAGAAGAAAAACTCAAATGCTTTATAATATAGTATAGATAGAACAGCCCACTAGTATCAATCATAAGGCTGGGATCAATTAGAACTTGCTGTGAGATGCAAATAACAATCTTAAGAGTACTTTCCCTAAGGTAGGATTATAGAGTTTACACATGATAAAGTTACAACAAAAAAGCATAAGACACGAGAGTTCGCATATTTTAATATTAAAAGTTGGGGCTAAGATGAAAATTAAGACAGTTCTTTCCCTGCATATCAGAAAGAAGGTTACTAGCTTTGTTAGGAAAATACACTGCAGCTTAGTGAAAATGTTAAGAATCCCATAGGTTACTAGCTTTGTTTTTGTGTTCCTAGTTTCCTACTTTTCATCTTAAACATGTTACTTTCGTTAGTAATATAACGACCACACAGATAATTTGTTGCTTTTGTAGGTTTATATAAGATTAATCTATGAAGCATTCTTCCAATATATAAATAATGTTGGTAGGACACCACGATAGACAATTTTATCACATGAAAAGCCTTTCTTCCTGATTGTTAATATAGACAAATTCTAGTATCACGCGCTATATCTTTGTAAGTTGCAACAAAGAAAACACATGTTATATCTTATGAATTTTAATTAGATATTACTGAAGTCATGCTTCTTCATCCACAAACAATCCTTTCATATGAATAGGAACAAATATTAGTAATTTTAACTTCTTACACCTTGGTGCTAAAAAGTAATATAGCAGATCAAAAATTTGACATCATTCCACTCAAAATCAGACTGATGTTTCAAGTGTGACAAAGTTTCCACTATGGGATATTTGAATGCCGTCCTTCATACACTGAGATATCTCAAAAGATCTCTGCACAATGGGATCATATATTCTGATACTGAGGTCCCATTGGTCATTTTACAACATTCAGTGTGTATATATGCACATTGATCATCAACTTGCAAACATTTCGACCAACCCATTATATTTCATCAACAGAAAGTTGAAGATGGTGGACATCTACGATTCAACTTTAAGAGTAGTGCCACCGATATGTAGTAATCCTCTATCCCCTGGTTATCCTCATTATGTCTATTAAGTAGAGTTGCTTCATTTGTTTCTAAATTATTTTGTCCATGCCCAAAGATGCACCATGCGCTCTATCTACCTACCTCATATTAAGTATGAACTGTGATGAAACAAAATGCCCCATCGAATTCTTCAAGTTTATCTTCTCACAAATTCACAAAATTCAAACTCAAAACACTAAACAGATTTTTTTATTAAGTTTGTCTCTATATGTGCCCTTCTGTCTCTCCATAATTGAATCCATCTTTTTGTAAATATTACTAACATATCTCTTTGGCTATAACCAATACAGCAATACTATCTTCTTATTTATGTTCACATATGTTAACCTTAAACTATATGCTATAAGTTAAGGC
This sequence comes from Saussurea involucrata, assembly GCA_033807775.1. Lineage (NCBI taxonomy): Eukaryota > Viridiplantae > Streptophyta > Magnoliopsida > Asterales > Asteraceae > Saussurea > Saussurea involucrata. Next base: position 46,086,508 of record CM066317.1, on the reverse strand, counting down.
ATGACACCACATAAGAAGTACATCAAAATCACTTCAGCAGTTTACAGAACATGATAAACCTTGACTAGATTGACAAAAGATCTAAAGATGAAGGTTATTGTTTGCTCAACTACCAAAAGAACCGATATTACTTACCACTCACAAGTCACATTACATAATTACCAATTCATAATAAAAAGAAACCACAAGAAATCCTACTACAGGTACAATTCCATGTTACTACATTCAGATCAGCAATAATTAAAACTGTAATAAAGCACAAAAATAAGAATTCGGATTCCGGATTACGTACTTGAGGATTCGCAGATCGGATATGGATCGAGGCAGCTTAAGTTTACCATAATCAGCAGCTGGCATTGTCAAATAAATGCAGAACAAACCTATGGCAAAAACCAGAAAAACACCAAAAGCCGCTGCGAATTCCCATCTAGTGAAAGGAAATCTCCTTTCCAATTTAGAACCTACAGGCTTCTTAGTAGTAGGTGAATCTTCACCGGTCTCTACATCCCTCATTAATCGTTCGGACTCCGGCACCAGATTCCTCGGCGCCGCCATCAACAATAATAACAATAACAACACAGCAGGTTCGAAGAGAATAAAGCAAAACCCTCAATGTTCTTCATTGTAAGATGATGATGAGGGGGAATTGGTTGTTGATGCCATCAATGAATGTATTGTACATTACATTGATTTGATTTGATTAACCCTAGATTTGGTGATTGACCGTGTGCACGACACTTGAAATTGAATTGAATGACCTAAATTGAAGGATCAGAAGAGAAGGAGGTAGTCAACTATCTGAACCCTAAGAAGAGAAGGAAGGGAGTATTGTCGAAATTGAATCGGGATTGTGAGATTTAGTCGCCAATGGTAGACCATAAAAGCAACGCTCCACGGAATCGACAAAAGCAAAAGGAAAACGTCCGGAAATGATCAACTCAAATAACTTTTTCCATTATAAGATTATTTTTAACAGAAAAACTAAAATAAAAAATTACATTCATCTCCAACAATTTTAGAGATAAATTATTGGTTATATTATTAAATATTCTATGTGTTTAATAAACTATTATTTATCTTACTTAAGTATTTCAATTCAAAGTTTTTCATTAGTGTAATATAATAAAGAATAAATTACACGATTGGTCCCTGTGGTTTACACTTTTTACTCACTCTAGTCCCAACATCGAAATAAGTACATGAATGGTACTCGTGGTATACATTTTCGCAAGGTTTTGGTCCCTCCCTCTAACAGAATCAGTTAACCCTGCTAAGTCAAAGAGGTATTTTGGTCATTTCTAACTGTTTTGTCTTTTTCTTAATAAAAAATAAAATGTTTTAACATTATATTATTTTACATATATATATACACATATATATAGGTTGGGTATCAAATACAAACCAAATGGATTGTACAAACCCCTACAAACTCAATCTAGCTTCATGAATCTGATAATTTGGCTTCATGAATCTATATTTTGGCTTCATGAATATATAATTTGGCTTCATGAATATATAATTTGCTTCATGAATCTATATTTTTCGGTGGAGCCCTAAAATACCCTTATATATATAAAAAAAGAAGTTATGGATATAAAAAAAAAAAGAAGTTACGTGATTGGTGGAGATGAAAAATATGCTAAAAGCCCTAAAATACCCTTATGGATAAAAAAAGAAGTTACGTGATTGGTGGAGATGAGTTTGTACAGTTTGTACAATCTATTTGGTTTGTACCCGATACCACCCCTATATATATATATATATATATATATATATATATATATATATATATATATATATATATTGACGTCTACAAATGTGAAACCCCTCCCCGTCGGTCACCATCTCTATTCAGAATTTGGCAAGCTTCCTTTTTGGAGGATGGAAGCGTCAAATCGTCATGGTCGCAAGCTTCTTTTTTGAATGAAAGCAAACCAGCTAGTTAAACATGGCTTACTGCGAACTCCATTGCTTCATCACCTTCTTTATCCGTCTATAAATGGCTTCCGTTTCCTTTCAACAAAACCATCGCATGCCATTCAATTCATCTATCTTTTTCATTTATTCGTTCAAGAAAGATCAATAGCAATAGAGAAAATAAGCACATAGAGGTTTGAATATGGGGAAGTCATTCATTTTGGTGACTTTCCTGCTCATATTAATCACCATCGGAGCTATGATAATGTCGTTTTTCGACATTATTTCGAATCTCGAATCAAGTGGTTTTTGTAAGTCTCCAAGTAAAATAGTAGTTTTTAACGGGTTTTTGTAAGAAAGTACATATTTTGATGGGATTTACTAAAGAAAGCATATTCGAAGATTATCTGAGCTGAAAATGAAGAAAATTTGAAGAAAGAGCAAACAGTGCTCCGCGCGAATGTCCACTCCACTCTAGTCGTGCGATGAACCGCGCCGACCTCTAGAACAGTGCTCTGCGCGTCTAGCCGCGCGGCTCTAACTGCGCCACAACCCGCGCCGGTCTTCTGGAGTGTTAAAAATATTTCCTGCAACTAGGGTTGGATTCAGTTTGAATTTTACGAAAACAACAGAGCAGAGAGCGATTTTTGAGAGTCGAACAAAGATTTTCGAGGGGAGAAACGTGAAGAGAACGGAATCAATTGGAAGATCAAAGACGAACGAGTACGTGAGAGTGGAGGAATCAGGGAGTTATTTATTGTTTTCATACATTTTCTTGAACAATGGTTGTTCTTCCAATTCTTTACATTTTTGAGTTGTTTTCTAGTACCCCCAACATGAGCTAAACCTTTCATGTTAGGGGGGTTGGATGAATTTTGGGTTTTTAACCTTGTGATTTTTTGAGTAATTCCCTATTGGGTTTTATTGTTTAATGAACCATATGAGTTTGTTTTTAATGCGTTTAATAGCCTGATCAACTATTAAATGATCTTGCAAATCTTGTGTCTCTTTGAGAAAAGTTTCAAGATTTGGACTTGGCTTGTGTGTCACAAATTAGAATTGGATAGAGATATACCAATTCCATCTGTGTTGGCTGCTAATCTTGTTTTGTTAACTTTAGAATGCAATTGTTAAGATTGAGAGATAAAACAATTCTTTTCAATGTTAAATTCATTGTAGCTTGAGAGAGTATAATGATGTTTGGATGATTAAGCAATTCATTGATATTTAAACCCATATGGTGATTAACATGCAATACTTTGGATTTTAACCCATTAAAACCCCAACCCCCCCAGCTTTCTTCTTCGTTCAAATCTCAAATCTCATTTTTGTTCTTAAGTATTCGTATGCTTGCAATTTCTTTTCATAAACCCAATTTTCAAACCAATTTCTATCGTTCAGTTAATAATTGATACAGTCATTGTGTTGGTGATTATGACAAAAACACATGTATAAACATATATATGAAAGCAGCGGAAAACAATCACCAAACTGGATCAACGTATTGCCAATATGATTAAACGAAGAATACAAATGACGGTATACCTTTGTAGCGTGATTTGTAGACAAAACCGGATCCACTTATGTGCTCTTTTGAAACTAAGTATTCAATGGAGAATACCTCTAGAGTAGTCCACACTACACCTCCTTGATCACCACCGGATGCTAGTCCTCCTTAGCAACGGATCTTAGAGCCTCGATTAACCAAGAAACGAGCTAGAAGATCAAAACGAAAAAACCCTAGAGAGACCTAGGGGGCGCCGATTTTGGGAGAGAAGCACAAGGATTAGGTTAGCTTAATTAGGTTATTTAATATCTCTATATATAAATAAACCCTAAAGCTTCCTTGGGCTTTTAAATGATCTCCCTTCTAAATCTTTATGGGCCTAGGATTTAATTAAGTATAATAGGCTTGCTATTAACTTAAATCTAATACAAACCCATTAAGCCAAACTTAACGATTAGTGCCCATTTAATTACCCCACGTTACTTAGGTTATTTATATAATGTAAATACAATAATTACATTATATTAAATGGTATCTCAGTGTATATGTGTGTGACCCTATAGGCCCACGTGTGTCTAGCCATATAATTATCTATTATGACACGAGCATATTCCAACAGCTCCCACTTGCGCATGTCATAATAACAAGTAATCATACAAGCAAAGGTTAGCGTCTAGCAACACGCCAATGCCCCTAGAGACACATGAGGTTAGTTTCTTAAACGTCTCATTTTAAATGCTTTATTAAATCAGTCATCCCTTTGTTACAGATACCTTGTTGAATACTAGACATGGATCATATGTCATTCTAATTGTTCAACGATTCTGTTTCTCGATCTATTTGCTGAATTAGATTACCAAATTAATCAAGCATCATCTTAATTACATTTGGGTACGGCCGTACAAACATCTATTCAATTCATCGAGGGGCCCAGTAGTATCTAACTCCATTACTTGTAGGGGAACAAATCCTATTTTGACTGCACGTGTCTGTCATGTGCTTCACATCACTCCTGAAGATGATTTTTATAACATCCTTATTCAGGACAGCGTTTAACCATATCAAAGACCGACATTCCACCTACACAAAACCTGCTTGCATCTCAAGTCTAAGGACGAGTGACATAACTATTTGCGAGATTCACTGGTGACGCCGATCCATGCAGTGAACTCTCGTAGGTTGGGTCAGTCCAATGTTCATCACCAATGAACAACATGTGAGTTTGGTGGCATCATCATTAATATTCATTCACCAATGAATATCACCAATACGCTCACATTTGCCTTAATTCGATGATACTCCCGTATCATCAATTGACAATGGACAATTTAGAACAAATAATTTATTCATGGATTAAACATGCAAATATAGAACACAATTGATATAAATGAAAACGATCATACCAAGTACATCAATTCATTGTGAAAATAAAAACTGTTCAACGTTCCAATTACTAAAAACAGATCTACATGAGACTACTAGCTGGTCGAAGTCCAATGTTCCTAGCATGCTTGATATGTTTGGTACAAGATATTGGTTTCGTAAAGGGATCAGCTAAGTTGTCATCTGTGTGAACTTTGAGAAGACGAACTTCACCCATCTCGATAACCTCTCGAATGTAGTGAGTCTTCCTGCGAAAGTGTCTGGCACCCTTTTGAACTCTAGGTTCGTTGGCTATGATAATGGCACCAGAATTATCGCAGTACATATCCATGGGGCTTTCATTACTGGGGACAACGCCAAGCCCAGAAATGAATTTCCGTATCCAAACAGCCTCCATTGCAGCTTCAGAAGCAGCTATGTATTCAGCTTCTGTAGAAGACATCGCGATAGTGCTTTGCTTAGCACTCTTCCAGTCAACAGCACCTCCGTTCATGACGAAAACGTATCCAGCCTGAGATCGAGTGTCATCTCGATTTGTTTCGAAACCAGCATCAGTGTAGCAAGTAACACTGAGCTCTCTTTCTATATCACCACCATAAACAAGGAACATATCTCTAGTATTTCGAAGATACTTCAATATGTTCTTAACAGCAGTTCAGTGACTTTATCCTGGATTTTGTTGGTATCTACTCGTAAGGTTTTGAGAGAACGCTACATCAGGTCTAGTACACCTCACTGCATACATGATGGATCCCACAACCGAAGCATAGGGGATTCCCTTCATCCGCTTCACCTCATCAGGTGTGGAGGGTCCCTGAGTCTTACTCAAGTTTACATTGTGTTGCATTGGAAGACTTCCACGTTTGGAAGCATCCATTCTAAACCGTTTTAGAATTTTGTCAATGTACGCACTTTGACATAAACCAATTAACCGCTTCGATCTATCCCGATAGATATTGATTCCTAGGATGTACGCCGCTTCACCTAAATCTTTCATGGCAAATCATTTTCCAAGCCAAGATTTGACATCTTGTAGCATTGGAATGTTGTTCCCCATGAGCAATATGTCATCAACATATAAGATTAGAAAAACGACGATGCTCCCACTAGCTCTCATATATACACATGGCTCATCAAGGTTTTGAGTGAAACCATACGTTTTGATTTCCTCATCAAACCTTTTATTCCAGCTTCTGGATGCTTGCTTCAGTCCATAAATGGATCTTTGAAGCTTGCATACTTTCTCGGGATGTTTCGGACTCACAAAACCCTCAGGTTGCACCATATAAACATCTTCATTAAGGTGACCGTTCAAGAAAGCAGTTTTGACATCCATTTGCCAAATCTGATAGTCATGGTACGCTGCTATGGCTATAAGAATCCTAATAGCTCTAACGTCAGCAACAGTCGAGAAGGTTTCTTCATAGTCAACCCCGTAGGTTTGAGTGTAACCTTTTGCTACCAGACGAGCTTTATAGGTGTGTACATTGCCATCCATGTCGGTCTTCTTCTTGAAGATCCACTTGCTCCCGACAGTCTTGTTGATCGGAGGAAGATCAACCAAGTTCCAGACTTGATTGTCTTTCATGGATTGCATTTCAGCATTCATAGCTTCAAGCCATTTATCGGATTCTGGATCCAACAATGCAGCTTGATAGTTAGAGGGTTCACCATGATCCCCCAAATTCTGCTCCTCAGCATCGACATAAAAACTATATCATTTAGGTGCTTGAGGTGTCCTTGCGGATCTACGAATGGAAATTACATCATTCTGTGGTTCAACATCTGCATGTTCAGCCTCAGCGTGATGTTCGCTAGTGTTACCAGGAGGTTGTGCATCTTCGCTTTGAATCTCGTCAAGGTCTACAGTGCTCCCACGTGCTTCTTGTAAAATGAGACTGTTCTCAAGAAACTCAGCATATCGAGCAACAAATATTTTGTTTTCGGGTGGGTAGTAGAAATAGTAACCCATCGTTTTCTTTGGGTACCCTACGAAGATACACTTGATAGATCTAGGCTCAAGTTTGTTCGGTGTGTCTCGTTTCACGAGAGCCTCACAACCCCAGACCTTCAAGTAAGACAGATTAGGGACTTTCCCGTGCCATATTTCATATGGTGTCTTATCAACCTTCTTGGTCGGAACCATATTGAGTATGCGAGCCGCAGACTCTAGAGCACAACCCCAAAAGGACAGTGGCAAAGTAGTTAGACTCATCATGGATCTAACCATGTCTAGCAAAGTTCGATTTCTCCTTTCAGACACACCATTATGTTGTGGAGTGTATGGAGGAGTGAATTGTGAGACAATTCCACACTTAGTCAGATGGTCTAAAAACTCTTGACTCATGTACTCTCCTCCTCGATCAGATCGGAGAGCCTTAATAGTCTTTCCGAGTTGATTTTCTACTTCACTTTGAAAGGCTTTGAACGTTTCAAAGGCTTCATGTTTATGTTTAATCAAGTAAACATAACCATAGCGACTGAAATCATCAGTGAAAGTGATGAAGTAGTTAGCACCTTCCCTAGACACAGTTCTAAATGGGCCACATACATCAGTATATATGAGTCCAAGTAGATCTTTGGCTCTTTCACCTATATGGGAGAAAGGTTTTCTTGTCATTTTCCCAGATATGCAAGAGAGACATTTATCAAACGACTCATCGTCGGTTGACTTTAGAAGCCCATCGTGTTGCAGCTTTATAATGTGCTTCTTGCTTATGTGGCAAAGACGGCAGTGCCATAGGTAAGTTGAATCCAAATTACGTTTGGATTTCTTAGTGCTACATGTATACATAGAACTATTGTTTGAAACAAGATTATGCATGTCAATTTCAAAAATATCATCACGAGGAATAGCATTAAAATAAAATATATTATCCTTAGAAACTGAAATACCATAATCCGTAAAAACATGGATAAAACCAGTTTTCTTCAAACGAGAAAGCGAAACAATACCCCTAGTAATAGTAGGTGCATAATGACAATTGTCTAAAACAATAATCAATCCATTAGGGAGGATAAGATCAAAGCTCCCTATAGCTTTAACAGCTGCATGCATTCCATTGCCTACGTACAGGTCCAAACCTCCGTCGTTTAGCTTTCTACTTCCCCTTAGTCCCTGCACATTATTACAAATGTGAGTTCCACAACCGGTGTCATAAACCCATGTTTTACTAGGAAAAGCATAGAGTTCTATAGTGAAGATACCTGATGTGCTAACTGGGGTAGCTTTGTTCTTCTTCAACTCTGCCAGGTAAGCAGGACAGTTCCTCCTCCAGTGGCCTATCACTCCACAGTGATGGCAGGTGGCGTCCTTTGCAGGGTGATCCTTCTTAGCAGGTGGGGGGATCTTAGGTTTGGGTTTGTAAACATGTTTACCCTTGCCACGATCCTTACCCAGTGCTTGCAATTTGGATTTCTGGATTTTACCTTCCCTGATTGCTAGAACAGCAGCAGGAGCTTTCTTGGGCATCCCTTGCTCTGCAAGCTTCAGCATAGCATGCAGTTCAGAGATAGTCTTCCCCATGCTATGAATGTTATAGTTCATAACAAACTGGTTATAGTCCTTGGAGAGTGAGGTAATAATCAAGCTCACTCCAAGAAGTTGTGGCATGGGGTAACCAAGACGCTCCATTCGGTCAAGATAGCCTTTCATCTTCAAGACGTAAGAGCTAACTGACTGGCCATCCTCCTGTTTACAAGCGTGGAATGCTTTGACTGTTTCAAACAGTTCCTGTTCTGCTTGTTGTTGAAACATAGTTTTCAACTCTCGTAGCATCTCAAAAGCTATGAGTTCCTCCAAGTTCTTTTGGATCTCGGGGGTCATGCTCACCAGCATGAGATCAGCTACTTCTTGTTGTTCGTTAAACCTACGGGTGTAGGTTGCACGGACTGCAGTGGAAGCAGTGGCAGGAGGTGCCTCAGGTAAGGCCTCTTCCAGATGGATCAACTTATTTTCAGCTCTGAGGACGATCCTCAAATTTCGATACTAGTCGATAAAGTTGATACCTGTCAGTTTCTCTTTTTCAAGAACTGACCTGATAGTTGAGTTGCTTAGGGTTTGATTTGTTGTTGCCATCTACAAACATACAAAGTTCAGGATTAGTATTTTCAATAATTAATCCTTTTTAAATTAACTACCCAAGTTTTACTTTTAAAATAGTTAATTTTTACGAAAAGGCTAAGATCCTCATTGAGGTTCTATCATCACATCAGTTGATCTGCTAGCAATGATAGATTCAATAGGTAGGTGACGTTCACCAATTGCATTTCAAGTGCAATTCTTAGATCCTTATGGGACCCATGGCATCTAGTGGCCGAGCAACTAGTGTTAAGTTGGCATGTTTAGTCCCATCCTTGTCTCGGGTCAAGGTCTTACCTGCTTAACTCGATTAAGTCATCCAATTTGAAATCATGTGAAAATAGATCTAGGTCTCACGCATAGACAATAATCACCTCGGGATTACAATTCAACCTAGGTCTCACGCATAGGCAAAAAGTAATGGCGAGAGATTTCAAGCCGATTGGACGGCATGACTTAAAATTGTGACGGGTATAGCATTTTGATAAAGCGTGTCAAAAAAATGTACGAAAGAAGCATGCATTCTTCATTCGTAGCATAAGTTAAAAACATTTCTTAACTTAGAGTCTAATTTGTTTTATTTTATGTGTGTCGAGATATCCATTTAAAGACTAATATATTACCTACATGAGATATTAATTAGCTTGGACATTACATAAATTAAATAACCGATAAAACCCTTTTAAGCGTTATTTATATAAAACAATAGTTTTAAGTTTCAAATCCAATTTAAACTTATATTAACTAAATCTAAGGATTTAGTTTCAAAAGTGGTATATGTTTAATTTTAGGTTTGAAAAACCCATTTGCAAGTTATAATATCAGAGACATAGATAACAATGCAACATAAAAAAAAATAAACACACAACCAATATGTGCAAAACCTCAACCGCTGAAAAACCTATGCTTGATCTCGTGAGCCATCACGACGGACCAAGAGGGCAACTAAGGACGGGCCAACATAAACCCTTAATGGGCTCCCACTTGCTCCAAGACCATCAAGAGCAAGTAGAACCCACATGTACATTCGAACACCAAATCTGTCCGAAAAAACGCAGCAGCTTCGGGGCCCGAAACGTCATGGAAGGAGTCTTCCCCAATCGAAACATCCTTCTGCAAAGTTGTTCCTCTATGTAATATGTAACTTCAGCAATAAGAATCAGCACAATCCGAGGTGCCAAACTCCGGGAAATCCATTTTTCGTGCCGTTTGTCCAGAAGCTCCGAAAATGCCTTTTCGTCTTTAACTTCATCGCCATTCCATTCCGAGCAATGGTTACAATTTCTTGATAAAATACATTTATTCTACTACTAAACTAAGTAAAAATAATTGCCCAAAATATTACAATCCAAAAACTTGACAACCAATTAAACAAGGCATACAAACGGTCAAGGTTTTCATCGGTTTTGCACATCAACATAATAATACATTATCATTAAGAGTGTTGGCTTGGTCCATGGTAAAAAATGCATGGTTTTACCATGGATCTAAAACACTTACAATAAGAAATAAAAACAAGCCAACGAATCGAAGAAAAAACTACAATAATTAATCTACGATTAGTATATGTAACTTGTGGCTTTAGGGTCTTAAAATACATTATTCAAGACCTCATGAGGGTCGAAATTTTCAGGAAAAAAAACTTTAGTTTTTAGCCACTTTTACATATACCTTCTAATCATATGGCACAAACCTGGCTCTGATACCACTGTTGGTGATTATGACAAAAACACATATATAAACATATATATGAACGCAGCGGAAAACAATCACCAAACTGGATCAACGTATTGCCAATATGATTAAACGAAGAATACAAATGACGGTATACCTTTGTAGCGTGATTTGTAGACAAAACCGGATCCACTTATGTGCTATTTTGAAACTAAGTATTCAATGGAGAATACCTCTAGAGTAGTCTACACTACACCTCCTTGATCACCACCGGATGCTAGTCCTCCTTAGCAACGGATCTTAGAGCCTCGATTAACCAAGAAACGAGCTAGAAGATCAAAACGAAAAAACCCTAGAGAGACCTAGGGGGCGCCGATTTTGGGAGAGAAGCACAAGGATTAGGTTAGCTTAATTAGGTTATTTAATATCTCTATATATAAATAAACCCTAAAGCTTCCTTGGGCTTTTAAATGATCTCCCTTCTAAATCTTCATGAGCCTAGGATTTAATTAAGTATAATAGGCTTGCTATTAACTTAAATCTAATACAAACCCATTAAGCCAAACTTAACGATTAGTGCCCATTTAATTACCCCATGTTACCTAGGTTATTTATATAATGTAAATACAATAATTACATTATATTAAATGGTATCTCAATGTATATGTGTGTGACCCTATAGGCCCACGTGTGTCTAGCCATATAATTATCTATTATGACACGAGCATATTCCAACACATTGTGGTTCTCAATACCTAGTTCCTTGGTTCGATACTCGTACTTCCGTACGTATTACTTGATTCAACACCGTACACTTGCGGTTAGATTAAGGGGGGGGGGGGGATAAACCCGCCTATCAAGTTTTTGGCGCCATCGCCGGGGAACTTGTTTTGTGTTGATATCACTACTAGATACAAACATTATTACATTGAACATTTTAGTTTATTTGCGTTCTATTTTAATTTTATCAGTTTTTCTTGATAGTTTCACTATTACTGGGTCTTGAGATTTCATTTCTTCCACATTTCAGGTCACTTTCTGGTTTATGCCAAGGAGGAGACTATATGGGGAACTCATACCAATTTCCCAGAGTTAGAAAGAACTGCCAGGAATTTGAGGAGACAAGCAAGAGCTAGACGACTGCAAGGGATGGAAGGTGTCAATAACGAATTTGGTGAAATACCTAATCACAACATCCTTGCTGAAATTCCTGTCCACAACGAGATTCCCGTCCAAAACGAGATTCCAGTACAAAACGTCCATGGCGAGATCCCAATTAACAACAATCCACCACCACCGCCTGGCAACCACCACATGTACCGATGAGGGCTTTTGCTAAACCGAACGTTACAGTCGTCCAACGGAGTGTCTATGCCTCCGATAGCAGCAAACGATTTTGAGATCAAGACAGGTACCATCCAATTGGTACAGTCAAACATGTTTGGGGCTTCTGCAATAGAAGATCCACATAGCTACCTGAGGACTTTTGAGAAAATTTGCAACACGTTCAAGATGGCATTTCACCCGATGCCATCAAATTGCGTCTGTTCCCAATTTCACTGAGGGATCGAGCGACAACCTGGGAAGAAGGTTTGCCAATCGGGCAAATTCGGACTTGAAACGATATGGTTACGACCTTCCTCAATAAGTTCTTCCCACCGGTATGGACAAATCAGTTACTTGCAGACATCACCCATTTTTCGCAATGGGACCAAGAGTCATTATATAAAGCGTGGGAAAGGTATAAAGGATGCTCAAGAAATACCCACACCATGGGTTGCACGGTTTGATGGTCATCCAAACTTTCTTTGGAGGATTACACCCTCAGTTCAAAAATGATATCACAACTGCTGCGGGTGGGGCCTTGATGAATAAGACTTACGAAGAGGCCTATAAGCTGATTGAAAATCTGTCTGAATATAGCTACGCTACACCGCGTGCAGCCACTAGAAGGGTAGCAAGTGTGCAAGAAACGGACGAGTTGAAGGAAATTAAGGCACAATTAGATGCCATAACCAATCAACTGAAGGGAACCATGATTCAACCGACATTCCAAGGCGAAATGGGTAGTCAAGACCAATTTGCAACCTCCCAAGAGTGCCCACCACCGGAGCAAGTACAATTCTTGCAGAATCGAAATGATCGACTGAGGAATGATCCGTTTTCCAACATATACAACGAGGGATGGAAACGACATCCTAGCTTCTCATGGAGTCAACTGCAAAATGCACAAAAGAAGACAATGTTCCAGCAGCAACAAAGTCAATTCGGTAACAATTCTAACCCTCATACTCAGTCTAATAGTGTTTATCGTCCTCCAGGTTACAATCAGAGGAGACTCGAAGAAGAACAAGCATCGGAGAAAAAGTAGATGGGTCAAATTGCAGATGCTCAAAATGTCAGAAATCAAGGGCAAATCCCGAGCCAAGCGGAAAAAAATCAAGAGAAGATTGTAAAGCGATCCAATTGAGGAGCAGGAGAGAGCTGGCAAGGAGTCCAAGTGGAGAACCAAGGGAAGCAGTAAAGAAGACCATTGATCTGACGGTAGAGAAATAAAGTGAAGAAAAGGTGGGCAAAGAAATCGAGAAGGAAGGAAGGGTACCGAGAAGAAGATACCGATAGAAGAAGCAGTAAAACCGGTACCCAAAACGGTCACACCAAAAGTTCCATATCCAAATCCATTAAAATCACAAAAGGACGAGGTTCAATTCGCTAAATTTTTAGAAGTTTAAAAAAAATGCACATTAACATTCCTTTTGCAGATGCTTTAGCTCAGATGCCTTCATATGTGAAGTTTCTAAAAGACATCGTTTCGAATAGAAGGAAGATTGAGAACATGCAACAGTTGCACTTACTGTTAGCTCCAACTTCTAGTCTAGAGAAGTATTGAAAAATAGGCTAAGGAAGAACACTGGTAGAAGCCTCTGCCAGACACCAATAACATAGAGCCTTCGAATGATCCATCATCTGAAGACAAGAGAACAAGGCCACAGAGCCTCTGCCATTTATGACAGAGCCTCTGTGGAGTCAAAGACAGAAGATGAAGATCAAGAATTCTGAAGACAAGAACAAGCGTGCACCTCACGTGCCTCTGGTGTACGATGATTTGGAAGATCAAATAGTACAAAACGTGTCCCCTTAGTTTCCACGTGTCATTCTACAAATGGGAGCAGCTTTTACAGTGTACTATTCATGGGCGCACTAAGTTGCCATTACCAGGAGAACGTCCCACGATCTTGTCTGTGTACTATTTGTCCCCTTTGTCCTCGTATAAATAGAATTGTAATCAGACCATTTCTAGCAACGAAGCACAACACACACACACACACACACACCTTCTAAGAGAGAATTTATTTGTGTGTCACACACTATGAGGTGTTCTTGGTGTAATCCTGAAGAATCAATAGAGATGAATCATTGAGCATCAATCTTGTTATTTACTGCTTTCATCTATCTATTTGTGTGTTATCTACCATTAAACTTAACCCAAATTGTTTTCTAAATGCTTCCGCACCTTAATACTCGTTTACTCTGTTTTGAACATTTTGTGTTAAATATCATTGTTGAGTCTAAAGTGGGATCAACAACTGGTATCAGAGCAAACTTTGATTCTCAATATCAAAGGATCCACTCTGCAATGATCTCGACTCGTTTTTGGTAGATTTATGGATTGATTTTAAACTTCATTCTTCAGTTTCAAAACAACCCCTGTTTTTCTGTTGTTTTCGACTAGTTCGACCTTAACAGCTTAATATGCACTGTTATCTTGTTAAAATCCTTCCATTTAGTGCTTTGTTCAATTATTTGAAAGTTAGAACTCATACTTCAAGTCAATCCCATCAACTGAAAGTCTTTGATTCACACTCTATTTTCTGTTCCATTTTGAAACTTCTTAAAAATGGCAAACGCAGCGAATTATTTCAGTGCTGGTTCTCTAACAAAACCACCAACACTTCTCAGAGATGAATATCCACAGTGGAAAATTCGTATGATTCTTTTCTTTGAAGGTGTTGACAAAGAACTAATCACATATCTTCACAATCCACCATATGTCCCAATGGTCATAGTACCTAGGGTACCTACAACTGGAACCACCCCAGAGGTTCCTTAGTATGACAAGCCAAAAGACATCGACAAATGGTCCCCACATGATTGGGATAAATATGAGTGTGCTAAGAAAACCAAACGACTTCTGTGAGACAGCCCATACCTAATGATCTCTTTCAATCCTTAGATGTCTGTGAGACAGCCCATGATCTGTGAAGAGAGCTGGAAAAACAGCTTGAAGGTGGAGCTAAAACCCAAAAAAACCAAAGAGCTTAGTGTATAAATGAGTACTATGCATTCAAAGCTTTGCCATCAGAAACTCTGCAGAACACTTACGACAGATTCAACTCCTTGATAAACAAGTGCAAGAAGTTTGGTATTCACAGAACCTCTGAGGAAAACAATGTCATGTTTTATAAGAGCCTGAATGATGAGTGGCTTCAACGATCCATGTCTTTTCAAACTAATCAAGACTTGGACACTTGGACCCTCTCAAACCTCTATGGCACCTTGGCTGCACAAGAAAGTCAAATAGCCCAGACGAAAGCCCAACCGGGTGGACCTCTGGCACTTGTAGGTAAAGCTACAGACGTGCAAGAAAAGACAAAGAAGGAAAAGGCTCTGGAGGAGAAGGAGAAGAAGAAAAAGAAAGTTCTGGTGGTTGCTAGTGATGAAGAGGAATTGGTGGATAAGGATGAGGCAACAATGGCCTCAATAGCTAAATCTCTAGCTTTGCTAACGAAAGAGTTTGGGAACAGAGGGTTGAGAAAGAAGTCTGGATATGATAGAGATGGGAGAGACGACAGAGGTGGCAAGTATCAGAACCATGGGCCACCACAAGGGTATGAGCAGAGGAATCAAGGAAGAGAGGATTCTCATGACCAACAGAGGATGCATGACAGAGGTTATGAGCAGAAGGGAGGTGGAGATCGCCAACAAAAGCAAAATAATAGAACTGTCAATGCACCACAGAACTCAGGGTGCTTCAACTGTGGCAAGCCAGGCCATTACGCAACAGACTGCAGAAGCAAGCCTAACAGACCCCAAAGAGACTCTGCCTTTTACAAAAAGAAGGCATAATACTATGCTCAAAAGTCACTCATGGTTGAACAGGAGAACTGGGTGTCGATGAATCCTCCGATGAGGAAGAAAAGAAAAATGCACTGTTCTGTGGGATGGTAGAGGTCAGCAGCTCCGACTCCGAAAGTGAGGTATCCACTTCTAACTCATCCTCAAATGACATAGAAGTAAATCTGCTTAAACTAACAGATAATTACAATGAACTTGAAAAGACTTGTGCTGATGTCAAGAAAAAACTTGCATTCTATGAGAGGGAAGCCATACTTCTCACTCAGGAAAAGGCAAAAATTGCTTTGGAAAAAGAAAATCTTGAAACAAATTGGTATAAAGAGATAAAACCTTTAAAAAAAATCTTAGATCTTGACTCTGCCTTGAAAGCCAAAACAAAAGAGCTTATGAATAATGAGGGTGACAGGTTGAATATACTTGCTCTTAAAAACTTTTTTCAAAAAGAAAGAGAAGTTGTTCACCAGGGCCTACTCGTCAGAGACATCTTAAATAAAAAGTATCAAGACGCACATAAGTTATATGAAAAGGTAAATACTCAAATAGGAAGAAGAGGAATTGGCTTCTGTGATTTGGATCCTTATACTGGAACCAAGAGAAACAAGTCCTTATCTTCCCTATTTTGCATCGGGGATGTTGTCAAACCAGGATTTACTAACTTACCCTCTGTGAATAAAAGGCGAAAAACCTCTGGGGAACCTCACAAGAGGAAACCTCTGAAGATGATAAATGTGTGGTATCATAACACAGATTTAAAATCTTCAGACTCTTTAAAAAGAGCATCCAAACCAAAGAGATATCTGAAAACTCAGGATCAGATAGGTCTCTTCAAATTTGGGGATCCAGAGACTCAAACTCAAGTCGCTTTTGTATGCATGATGAACCCTGAAAAGGAGTTATGCGCAGAAGCACCTGAGTTCGTACCTTCGTCCACAGAAAATAAGCTGAAAAATGACTCCACAAATATTTTGAGAGCCTATGAAAAACAATCTATTGAAAATGATGGTAAGTCTTCTGTCGAACATGGTCTGAGTAAAGATAACTCTGTGAGCTCTGTAGAAACAACAGAGGATGCTTCCAGTACTTCTAAAGATACTGATTCTCTTGAAATCAAGGAAGAAAGTGAGTATGGCACATGCTCTGAAAATCATGCCTCTGACGACAGAGAATCCTGTGATCCAACCTCTGAATATGAGGATGACTCATCCTCTGTCGAATCTGAGGCTGACTCTGACGAATCAGAGATAGTCCCTTGTGAATCAGAGGGACTTAAGCTTCCCTCTGGCATTCTTAACAGAATTATTCCTCTAAAAGAGAAATTAACAAGCATTCCTATCTGTCCAGATTTTCTTGATATGTGAATATAAGGAAAAACTTCTCTTGAACTTGAGAAAATTAAAGAACAAAAGGAAAAAGAAATGTCCTCTCAAAATCCAAAAGCTTCAAAACCTTTAAGGCCAACTCAAGAAAAACTAACTTGGCAACAAAAGGGAAAATGGATTGAAAATAACAAGTCTTTTTTTCTGTGACAGTGAAATCGGCAGAGGTTCACCACAGAAGATGGGTACAGCAGAAGGCTACTCTAAAGAGAGATTTTTCAAAAAATAAGTCTAGCCTAGATAGGTCATTCTGTAATAGAAAGTCTGATGCTAGGAGTGATTGCAAACATAAAGCCTCTGTACCCATGTTCGATGTTTTTAATGAAAAGTTTAAGCGAATTTCTTCACATGTTGATTACGGTCATTGCTTTAAACTCATGTATCAATTAAATCAACATTTCTCTGGTCCTCACTGTTTCCTCTCTAAACCCAAAGCAAAGAATGCAAAATTCAAGGGTAAGAATAAACAAAATGGTTCTTCAAAAGAAGCTATAACCAAACCTAAGGATGCCAAGGCAACCTTAAAGCCTCCTAACAAAACTGGACCCATTTAGAAATGGGTACCTAAATATCTCTAATCATGTTGCAGAAGCAGTATGTGCCTATCTGGTACCTAGACTCCGGGTGCTCGAGGCACATGACTGGCGACAGAGGTTTACTATCCTCGTATAGAGACAAACTTGGAGGATGATCTATAACCTTTGGAGACAGTAAAAAGGGGTACATCAGAGGCTACGGAGTCATCAAGAAGGAAGATATAACCGTGTGCAAAGTTGCGTATGTGGATTGCCTCAAGCACAACCTCCTAAGTGTAAGCCAACTCTGCGACACAGGTTTCGATGTAAAGTTCAAAAGAACTTATTGCTCTCTACTCAGGGAGGACATCGAGATAGAGCTTCTACGAGCTGAAAGAAGAGGCAACCTGTACCTCATGAATTTCAAAGCCAAGAACAAATATGACAAGCTCTGTCTTGTCTCGTGCAAAAATGAAGAAGCATGGTTATGGCACAACAGGTTCTGCCATCTAAACTTCCACACCCTTGATAAACTTGTAAAGCTTGATCTGGTAAAAGGTCTGCCAAATGTTAAATTTAACAAGGATTATCTGTGCTCAGCCTGTGAAATGGGAAATTTCAAAAGAGCTTCCCACAAAGGCAAATCTGATGTGTCTTGCACTAGGCCTCTGTATATGCTTCATGTTGACCTCTGTGGTCCTATCGCTACACAGGGCCTAGGTGGCAAAAAATATATGCTTGTATTGGTCGATGAATACTCGAGATACGTATGGGTAGAGTTTTTCAGAAAGAAGTCAGATGTTCCAAACATCTTGATTAATCTAATGAAAAGAATCCAGGTTCTCTATGAGTGCAGGGTGCAGAAGCTGAGAAGCGACAACGGGACAGAGTTCAAAAACTCCACCATTGAAGCTTATCTAACAGAGGAAGAAATCTCACAAAACTTCTCTGCTGCACGCACTCCACAATAAAATGGCATGGTTGAACGCAAAAATCGCACGCTTGTGGAGGTTGCAAGAACCATGCTCACAACATCTGGATTACCCATTTCTTTCTGGGCAGAAGCTGTCTCAACTGCATGCTTTACTGAGAATTGATCAACAGTGGTGAAAAGACACATCAAGTCACCATATCAATTGATAAACCAGAGAAAGCCAAATATCACGTTCTTTCATGTGTTTGGGTGTAAGTGCTTTGTTCTCAACAACAGAGAGGCCCGTGGGAAGTTCGATAGTAAGGCAGATGAAGGAACATTCATCGGGTATTCTGCAACTTCAAAGGCCTACAGAATCTATGTTCTGCGAACTCGATCAGTCGTGGAAAGCATTAATGTTTCTTTTGACGATTCATTCCAAAAGACTTCTTGAACAAATCAGTTCAGAAATTGGGCTGAACAATGAAACCTCTAGCGTTTCTGCATCAAGAGAAGCAGAGCTAAATCTGCTATTCGAAGATATGTTCAACGATGATGTTGATCCCTCTGCTGCAGTTCACAGAGCCTCTGGAGAGTCATCATCTGCTGACCAGATAAATCAAGGTATATCTCTTACTGGTCCCTCAAATTCTTCACCCTCTTCCATTAACTGTGCAGGTACAAATGTTGAGGGGGAGCAAGCAGAGAATACTGTGAACAATGGCTCCATGACAGAGGCACTGAAAATTCTAACTCCTGTGACAACAGAGGAATTAACACCAGAGGAAAATGAGGATTCTGTTTCAACATCTTCAGAGGATTCAATACCTACTCTTATTGAAATACCTCAAGCTGAAACTCCAAGTACAAGCGTAGAAGTACCATTAACAACAGAAGTTGCACCAAAACCATCATGTGCAACGACAGAAGTGCAACTCGATGCTACAAATGACCATCTCCCAAGAATGACTAAATGGACAAAGAATCACCCTCAGAGCCAAATCATTGGCAGCCCTTCTGACAACGTCAAGACTCGATCAGCAACTGCTAACTTTTGTTTCTTCACAAATTTTATCAGTATGATCGAACCCAAGAAAGTTTCTGAAGCTCTGGAAGATCCAAATTGGATGGAAGCAATGCAAGAAGAGCTTCTCCAATTTGAGAGAAACAAAGTGTGGTCCCTAGTTCCTCTGCCGAGAGGGAAAACTGCCATTGGGACCAAATGAGTCTTAAGAAACAAGAAGGATGAGGATGGGGTGGTCATAAGAAACAAGGCAAGATTGGTGGCTAAGGGATACTATCAAGCAGAAGGTATTGACTACGAGGAGACCTTTGCCCCTGTCGCACGACTCGAAGCAGTAAGAATCTTTTTAGCCTTCGCAGCCCACAGAGGTTTTAAGGTATACCAAATGGACGTCAAATCTGCCTTTCTCAACGGACAGATTCAAGAAGAGGTATATGTCCAACAACCACCAGGGTTTTAAAGTGCTAAATACCCAAATCTTGTCTACTATCTAGATAAGACTCTGTATGGACTCAAACAGACCCCAAGAGCATGGTATGAACGCCTTTCAACCTTCCTCTTTGTTAACAAATTCGAAAGAGGTACAACTGATACAACTTTGTTCTATAAAAGAAAAGGTGATGAGATTCTACTTGTCCAAATATATGTGGACGACATTATTTTTGGCTCTACTAATGCAATTCTTTGCACAGAATTTGAAAAACTCACACATAGTGAGTTTGAAATGAGTATGATGGGAGAACTGGACTTCTTTCTCGGACTCCAAGTCAAACAATCACCAGAGGGAATTTTTATCAATCAATCCAAATATGTCTCTGACATACTTTCAAAAATCAAGCTCTCTGTTGTTTCTGTCATGAAGACCCCCATGGCTACTGGATCTAAGTTACACTCAGATCTAGAGGATAAAACCGTTGAGTGCAAACTCTACAGAGGCATGATCGGGTCTCTTCTATACTTAACTGCTAGTAGGCCAGATATCATGTATGCCATATGTCTTTGTGCAAGATATCAAGCTAACCCAAAAGAATCCCACCAATTTGCTGTCAAGAGAATCTTTAGATACCTCAAAGGAACCAAGAATCTTGGTCTTTGGTATCCAAAGAACTCTGGCTTTGATCTTATGGCCTATACAGATTCAGATTACGGAGGATGCAAGCTAGACAGAGAAAGTACCTCTGGGAGTTGCCAATTCCTAGGTGGTAAATTAGTAAGTTGGACTTCAAAGAAGCAAAACTGTGTGTCCACATCCATGGTAGAAGCAAAATACGTTGCTGCTGCTAGCTGTTGTTCACAAGTTCTGTGGATGAAGACTCAGCTTAATTACTATGGTCTAAGTATCCAAAAGATACCCATCCTCTGTGACTCCAAAAGTGCCATTGCGATCTCTGCCAACCTCGTGCAACACTCTAAAAAAACACATAGACATCATGTACCACTTTCTAAAGCATCATGTTGAAGAGGGCACAATAGAGATGTACTTTGTGACTACAGAATATCAACTTGCGGACCTATTCACTAAAGCACTTGATGTGAAAAGATTTCTTTTCTTGGTGGGTAAGTTAGGTATGCTGAACATGAGTTAATCCCTCTGTAAGTATGTACAAATCCTCCTGTATATATGTAAATATTTCAATCTTTCAGTATGTACATTCTTTACCTTTTAAAGTTTTGTACTCCAACAAAGCTTCTGCGAAATGGCACAGAGCCTCTGTCCACTCTCACAGAACCTCTGATGAGTTTGATCTATGTTTTGTGCTCTACTTATCATTATCTGATTCAGGCATAGATCAAGGGGGAGCAGAAGAAGAACTTGTAATGATCTACAGAGGTTAATCATTCAAGGGGGAGCCAAAGCAGTTCTTTGATCATAGCAACCAACAGAAGAAGGTAATCATGCCGAGTAAATTGAGAGACATTGGGTAAGCACATCGTACAAACCAGTTTTCCAAAGCACTTTTCTCGGACATAACTTTCATAATATGTCCTAAATTACCTGTTTTAACTAGTCAAAACCTTGGGTGATCAAAATCTTTTAAGACTATTCCATAATTATAAATTCTTGGTGATAGAGCCTCTGTCACGTTTGACAGAGCCTCTATGCAACAAGGTCTCTGCGATCATGAATTTTCTAGTGGAAGCTCTCTCAATCATCCCATTGCTTTTTCAAATATCTTTTGGTAAAGAAAAGGTGCAAATCTGGTGCGTATTGAAGAAGACCTCAGACCACAGAGCTCACTCCACGATAGAGCTTCTGTGATTTCCAACACTTGTGTGTTTTAAAAACTTCTGAGGTGCGGGTTATTTTCAAAGTGACAGTCATTTGGGCTTAGCAACTGCCACGCACTCAGTATTAATGGGCGTCACACGACGTTCCATCGTGCACCGCCACTTTTGACGTGGCACACTTCTATTAGACGTGAGATTCAAACGTCAGTACTGAAGCGTTGAACCCAGCTTTACACTCGAGTGCGGACCCAAATATTATGAAATTCACTTTTTACCACCCAAATTCTATCCTCTTTTACCCATTATAAAACCCTCTTTTACCTTTCTTCTTCAACTTTACAAACCCTTTTCTCTCTAATTTCCCCGACGAACCTGCAACTCTAAAAAACAAACTTGCAAATCTGCGTTATTTTCTCAAGAACAATCAAGCAAATAGTCAAATGGCTTCACCTTCTAACTCCGCTGCTCCATCTGGGCATTCTCAAAACCCTGCAACTCCACGAAACCTTCAAGAGCAAGCTAATAGTGGAGATTTAGTCCACCACAATCCCAACCAACCTGCAAAACTTTCTGGAAAACGACTACTTTAAGAACCCTTTACCCCTGAAACCAAATAATCATTATATGGTCCTCAATAGAAACAACTTTGGGGAAGGACAAGCTATCCTACTGAACATACTGGAGAACCATCCTCTGAGACCTCTTTTAACAAGAAATGTGTCCAAGATCCCTGCCAGATATCTTCACCAGTTCTGGCAGAGCTGTTACTTTGACTCTGAGGCAAAGACTATTAATGGCTATGTGTCCAAACCAGATAACCCCCAGAACATGAACATAGGCTTCAACAGAACTATGATCTCCTTTGAGTTTGAGCTACCTACCAGAGGTATGCTTGGGATTAAGCAGTATGCAGAGGAACCTTCAGATTCTGACCTTTGTGCCTTTGCAACAATGCTTGGATATAACACCTCTCTGACCAAAAGAAATGACTTCAGGAGAAATAGACTTCCCCCCTCTGTGGAACACAATTTTTTCCATCCTCAACAGATGCCTCACAGGGAAAATAGGAAGCCCTGACCAGAGCTCGCATCAAATACTATCCATTATGTATGGAATCTACTACGATTTGCATTTGGACTACGCTGCCTTGGTTATGACAGAACCATCACCACCATCGAGTACAAACAGTCCACACAGAAGGCCAAGGGTAAGAGTCAACTCCCATCGCTACAATTCCAGAGGATTCTGGGAATAATTCTTGAACCACTGCTAGAGAGTGAAGGATGGCCACTTGAAGGACCACTTGTCAAGACGTCTCTGCAGAGGATGAATCCCACCCTACACCCAGACGGCTATCTACACTGCAGACCTCTGAGCAAAAAGATGCTTGTCTACGCCTCTAACGAAGACCTAAAGAGAGAGTATGTGCGTGGACACATGACTCCCCAACCGAGCCCTGTGACCCCCCACACTTTGGTGTCCCCATATGAACAGAAGTAGTGGTGAAGATGAGTGATGAAGAATGGGCAGTAGCTCTGGTGTCACACCCCGCTAAAGCGGAAACACGGGATGTCACAGCTCAAGGTTTCATTGCGTAAGGTAGAAGACAACACACAATCATCATAGCTTAAAAAGTTTACAAAAGTTACATCTTGTTCCAAAATGCAAAATGTCCAAAACATAAATTGACATGATAAGGAAAATAGTGTTGGATGCCGCTACTTGTGGTGCCTTCTAAAGTTCCAACCTTACTTGCTATTTCCTGAAAAGCATGTAAATGAGAGGGTCAACTATTGAATAGTTGGTGAGTTCACAGGTTTTCGGTATGCATAACAATTTTTAATGCGTGTTTGTAAATCCGCACAGTGGATTGAGTATTCGGTTGTAGTTTTAAAGCATCTTTGTAAATCCGCACAGTGGATTGAGAATTCAGTTGTCAACATGCGCAAGGTATAATATTGTATGCAAAATGTTAAATCCATGAGCCCACTACCAAACCTACTGACTGAACACGCCCCAATGACACATGTTCCTCACAAACATGATAAAGAAGACGGTAACTATGCACTCGCGAGGTGAGTGGGGTGTGATGTGTTTTAAATTTATACCGTAAGCGTACGGGTTATGTAGCATACAGGTCGATCACGGGGAGGTGACGGTCTAAACATTAATTACTTAATAATCATGGCTAGTTATGCGAATCAGATAATTGATTTGATTTTTATCTAATTGAACATAAAGTAAAAGAGATTAAGGGAAAGAGATACATAAAGAAGCAATTAGAACTAGAATTAAATAAGAGAAAAGACGACTAAAACTAAGAACATTAGGTAATATCAACCTTAGATTTTGGTAATGGTGGGAATTCATTTTTTTCCAAAATACTTCAACCCTCTCTCGAGGTGAGAAAGCTTTTCTAACCAAGATATGTATTTACTTTCGCAACACATATACATTGGGAAGAAACATTAATATTTAAAACGAATATATTTCCCAACAACGTCCCTAACTATTTACATGTTATGACCGTTGTCATTGATCAATTCAACCCAAGTGAAGATCAAACTTTCATTTTTATCAACAACCAATTGAATTACTAGACATTTGTTAAAACCCAATTAAATCAATTCAACTTTCGTTACAATCGAAATGGACTAGCTGAGTGCCCGCGCAATGCGGCGGGATGTCATAATTTTTTGTAAATGGGAAATAGGAAATCAATGTAACTATCCTTCATTATAAAAACCATTTCCGACATTGTTTTCTACATACATAAGGATGCATGAACATAATGACATGTATAGATAAACCGTGCTTTATAAGATAGTATAGATAAACCGTGCAAATTTTGTTGGATTAGATCAACTCCAACTAAACCTACCAACATATCAACCAATTACATATTTAACCCATTTCATAACCTAATTTGGTATCAACATACAATACTTATTTTTTCTGGAAAAAAGGAACGGAACCCCACAAAATTTCATTCATAAAATAAAAGCTTACACTATGTGACCCAACATAAACTAACGTCCAACACATAAAGAGGCCCAAAACATCCAAGACAAAATACCCTTTTAATTTCCCCTTCCATAAGCAAAACTCATTTGAAAGGCCTGACATGTAGGTGAATAATAGTCCATGTATAAAATCCAAAAGTAGCACAATAATCATACTGGATAACCAATTAGGCCATAGGCCATTGATAGATTATGACTCAAAATCAGATGATACAGCCCATAGTTGCCATCACACCCAAAATTGATTATATCAAACCCAAAGATAAACACATAACTCACAGATATAATCTAAGCAAGTATTTGGATCATCTTGCAGGTTTCACAACTCAGAACAAAGTTGCAAGCCCATGTTTCCTGTGACGTTCATTCCACCTTTTTCTAAATGTCTGCCACATCTTCAGCCTAAAAGAACAATTAACCTGGTTGGAAAACAAGAACTACCGTCCCCTGAAAAGTATACGACCATTTTTTAGGTAAAGATTCGGGGCGTTGTTTGTTAGAAGCTTAGAAAAGCATCTCCAACAGCTATGCAAAAATAGAAAAGATCCTAGCAACCTTAAAAACCTTCGAACAGATATTTTTCAATATCCGGGGTCTTCCACTAAAATAGCTAGAAAAGATCTGCGTAAATCATACCCTTTTCAAACCCGACTCTAAGTGGGATATAATGGGTGCGTTTTGTTTACAGAAAAATCATTGCAATATCTACATTAATCAAATCATTGCAATTTCCCACACGATCTTTAGTCATCATTTTTGCAATGCCTCAAATATACTAAACAAACCTTGAGAATCTTGGCTGCCCCAAGAAGCATAGTGACATGAGCATCATGCCCACAAGCATGCATCTTTCCAGGAACTTTACTCTTGTGTTCCCACTCCACCATTTCCTAATCACAAAAACCAAACCCTAATAACTCTGCAACTCTTCTTATAATCAACATGGAAGTCAAAAGTCAAAACATACAACAAAAAGTAAAAATTTCCATCAAAATCCAATAAATTTCACCAATTATAAGTTTGTAACTTGTAAGAAGCTCAAACCCAAGTAAATTAACAATCTTAAAAGTATAAATTTCAATAAAAATTCAACAGATTTCATCAGTTATAACTTGAAATAAGCTCAAGCATATTAACAATCTTAAGTCTAGATTTCTATCAAAATTCAATAGATTCCATCAACTATAACTTGTAAGAATCTCAAACAAGTAGATTAACAATCTTAAAAGTCTAAAATCCGATCAAAACGCAACAGATTTCATCAATTGTAACTTGAAATAAGCTCAAACACAAGTAAATTAACAATCTTAAAAGTCTAAATTTCGAATAAAAATCAACATATTTCATCAATTGTAACTTGAAATAAGCTCAAACACAAGTGAATTAACAATCTTAAACTCCAGTTTTCCATCAAAATCCAACAGATTTCATCAATTATAACTTGAAATAAGCTCAAACCCAAGTAAAATTAACAACTTAAGCCAAAATTTCCATCAAATTCCAACAGATTTCACTGATCATAACTTACAATTAGCTCAAACACAAGTAATAAAGTATAAAAAACCATAAACATTCTTTTACCTGGGCAATAATGGGGATGTTGTTAGGTGTAAATAGTACAGGGAGATAAAGTAGCCATCAAAAGCAAGATGTTTGGCATCTGCAACATCATTTAACCATGCTCCACTTAGATCAAATAATGCATTGAAGTAGCCCGAAGGCACTTTTCCTTGTACCAAAGCTTTTTGATTAAGCAATTCTGACATCAAAAGAAATCAAACACCCGCTTTTTTATCAGGAGTTAAACGAAGTGTTAATAAGGAAGCATGAAGATCAGAAGATGAAAATACATTCCAAAAGAAACAAAGAAGCGTGTAGAAATCAACCTGAGAAGAAGAAACCAGATACAACCTGAAGAAACAAAGAAACCCTTGAACAACTCTTGAATCCATCTGCAGGTATAAAAAGTCTGCAGAAATCGAAAATGTTGAAACCCTAACAGAAGAACCCTAAAATTTTGAAACCAAAATCGATTAGAAAAACGTGAAAATTCATGAACGAACCCTAACAGAAGAACCCAAAATCGAAATCATAGAACCACCAAAGATCAAAACACAGAGCAAACCCAACAAAAACCGCAGAATTTTTTTGAAAATTCATGACCCCTAAACGCAAACGTACCTGAAATGTTGCCTGGAACGTTACATGAGGCTGAATGGCCATAGTCATCTCTATAAAAGGTCTGTGCATTGGAGGGAGCCCTGTTGGAGGGGAAGAGGAAGAGTCTGTCTTTGAAATCTGAACGGTCATGTTGGGAGAAGTGTTGCATAATTGTACCGGGTTTGAAAGGAAAATTGAAGAGAGAGAGAGAGTACAGATTAAGTAAATTAGCTTTTGTGCTTAAAAATGTAGTACTCTATGCTTTAGAAGTTGTCTTTAAGTTTTAGAATTAAAAAAATGTTTTAAGACTTTAAGACTTTAAGACATTTAGTCTAAATGCTTTATAAGGTAGTATAGATTAAAACTCAACATCCGTTTTAAGAACAATTGATCAATCCCAAAACTTCAATCCTAAGGCGATGATTACCCAATTAAACGAACTATTTAAACAAGACCAAGCACA
Source organism: Saussurea involucrata (assembly GCA_033807775.1). Lineage (NCBI taxonomy): Eukaryota > Viridiplantae > Streptophyta > Magnoliopsida > Asterales > Asteraceae > Saussurea > Saussurea involucrata. The sequence continues at coordinate 46,059,107 of CM066317.1, read as the reverse complement.
AGTTAGTTAATTAGACTCTAACGAAATTAAAACCAAAATTAAACCTAGACTAACAAAGAATCTACATTAGACTCAATCTAACAACAATTAAACACTAACAAATGAAAGATGGACAATAAGCTATTAAATAAACATGTGCAGAAATTATTCTAAATGCCTAAAACTAGTGAATTGATGGAATTTAATTAACCTAACCTATTTTTATGCAGAAAATTAGGGTGCAGAAAATTAATTAACCCTAAAATTAAGTGCAGAATTTAACCAAGTGCATAATTTTAAATAGAGTTGAAGAAATTAGGGTAGAGATGAGAAATAGAGATGCAAAAGAGTAGAGAGAATACAATAAACACGAAAGAGATGAAGAGAAACTAAATCTAACACTTCAATTAAGAACAAAGATGAATTCATAAACAAAACATTGTTTCCAACCAAATAAAATTAGAATTTAACAACAAAATAACTTAAGAAGATAGAGAAGAAGATACTAGTATGAAACCCGGTAGCAAGTCGGATTCCAATGGCCTAAGCTTGTTGAAGATTCATATTCTTCCCCAATTCCTTGAAGAACTCGTTCAAATAGAAAACTACTCCCTAGAAAACTGAAATTGTCGTGTGATTAAAGTGTGTCTAATTCTAAAAGAAATGGCCTAATATACTTAAAGCATAAACCTAAAAGGCCCAAAAGCCCAAAGTGGAAAAAGGCCCAGGAAATTAAAATCCAAATTGACTTTCACGGTCGGGGAGATTCCTTCACGCCCGTGAAAGTACCGCAGAAACTTTCAGTATCGATTCAAGTGTTCTCTTCGCTTCCAATCATCTTCTTTCCTTTGCTCTTCGCTTCCTTGCCCACGTACACTTCATCTTTTCCTTCTTTCTTCTTCATGAGCATGCCTCCGCCTATCTCGCCTTTCAAATCACGCACAATCTGCACAAATCATGTACCAAAAACATAAAAACCATTCCCAAAAGAATTTCCAACCGTGATTAAAGAAAGTACGAAGAAATTAATAATAATGCATGAAAAGGCTAAACTGTACACTAAAATATAGAGAAAATGCAACTATTATATACAAAGTTAGGTGCATAAAATGCACTTAACAAACTACCCACAAGCTAAACTTTCTTGTCCCCAAGAAAGAAATAGAATTTATTCGGGTGAAAAGCAAAGAAAAGAAAAGAAAATGAACGAAGACCCTTGAAGATGTCAAGACGAGTTATCCCACAATCTCACTAACATAATTAAGCATTTAAGATCACATATCACAGACAAACAACCAAATGCCACATGTTGATTAGAGTAAAAGCAATTAGGAACCTATGATTACCAAAGTGTCAAACCAACAAATACCAATCAAGCATATCGCAAAACATCGCAACCTAAAAAGATTTCGCAAACATACCATAGTCGCTAGGGAAAGGGATGGTGATCTATATAGATGGATGCTCACGGTGTCGCTCTAAGCTCTCAAGTGTGTATAGGGACGTGTATACGCTCAAATCCTTCCCGATCGAAACAAATGAATGCAATCTTGACACAATTGAATTTATTCTCAAGTCCAAGAGTTTACCATAATAATACGTGCAATGAGGACTTTGGGGTACGGTTAGGGGTTAAAGGTAGGATTAGGCTTGTTTATTGGTTTTGGAGGCTTTAACGGTTTAAGGTTTTTTTTTGTATGCACATATAGATTCTTTTCCTTATGCTTTTGATGGATTGAAGGCTTATTTACTTTTGCTAATTATTTTTTTTCTTTTTTTTGCGATTTTTTTTTGATTTTGTGAACCCACAAGCTATGCTTGTTTTAGGGGCTCAAGAAACTACCCACAAGCTTTGCTTGTGTTTATTTCTAAGCTAAATACCAAATCCATCTATCTTTTCGAAGACTTCAACAATGTGCATTTTTTGTTTTTGGGGTTTATGGGTGTACAAAAGAAGGACTAGTGTTTAGGCTCAAAAGGGGTTACAAAGGGAAAATATTTTTTTGATTTTTCGGGATTTAATTTGCACGAAACAAAGGCCTCTATGTATATTTATGATAAAGTTGGACGAGAAACCATTCAAAAGTCTAGAACTACACCTCGACGGGAGGTAACACACAAGAAATGAGAATTGGGATTGATTACATATGTGTCAATCCAAAAGGCCCAAAATCTTACTAGGTAAATCCATCCACTATAGTCACTTTGTTGTAATGTAGGGGGACTATGGTATGCAAACTAGTCCTAAAAGACTGCGTGGAACGACATGCTTAACGGTGTGTGCAAGTGACAACTAAGGTAACATTATTCCTAACAAAGAAGAGGATTTATTCAACATGATGGCAAAAAGTTGATGTGCAATTAGTGAATCAAGAAACTAAATCATGTGAGATGAGATATGGTGTACTACGAATCTTAACACAACAAAGAGAAATCAAAAATCTTTTTGGATTTTTTTTATGCGATTTTTTTTTGAATTTTTTTTATATGCAAAGAAAATGGAAAAAGAAAAAGAAACGGAAAAACACCTACCCACAAGCGAAAAGGAGCATTGTCCTCAATGCTCGGAATAGGGTGTATAAGAAAAAGAAAATAATCACGGGGAAAAAGGAGGGAGATCGTGCTCGCTATAGTAGTGCTTTAAGATTCGGTGTTGATTTGCGTTGAATAGGGGAAGGTTAATACCACATGTCGAGTTGACCTCCATTGTGAAGAGAAACTCGAGTGCCAAGGCACGGAAAAATGAGAGCATTAAGTTCCAAAAACCTATGCCATTTGAGCCTTCCAAAAAAATAGAGATAACATCGAGACGGATGTCTAGTGTGTAGAGGGTCTCCAAGTCACAAAACTTGGTTGGTTTGGGAGTGGTGAACTGAATCCGTAGGTATCAAGTTCAGGTGGGGCCACGACATTGGCGGCGGGGACAACATTAGGTTGAGAAACCTCATCCCGCCGCGCCCGACTAGAATGTTGTCGCTTTGAGCGACTTGTGGAAGCCATGTGTGTGCAAATAGGTGTGTGAGTGCAAAAGATGTAACGTGTGAAGTGTACACAACTTATGTCCGCCCAGTGGTGGTGGCACAATCTATTAAAACACACAAAAATAAAGTTAAATCCAAGCAAGAAATATCAACAATTAAACATGCAAGAAACACAACCCACAAGCAATCCAATCACGTACTCTATACATGTTAAGATTCGAAGAATATCACAGTCACGCGATCAGATTGGTTAAAGCACAATAATCAACTCAATCAAGCAATTTGGGTAAATTGAGCATGATATAGTGCTTGAAATTGAGCCACAAGAAATCGAAACTATCAAGTAAACAAATAAGCAACATTGAACCAAACACAACCTAATAATTCAAAACAAAAAATTAAGGAAGGATTGTACCCAAATTTATGCTGAAAAGCAGACACGGTCGTGGTCAAAAACTGGTGTGCGGCTGCTGGTTACACGATTGGCATGGGCGAACGACAAGGGAGGCGGAGGGAAGTGACGAGCAGCGGTGGTTTCAAGCGGTGAAACCTGTTGTTGTCGTCGGCGGCTGAAGTAGAAGGCAGCACCGCTGCTGTGTCGACGGGAGGAAATCGAGAGGAGAGAGGGAGGCGGTGATGGCTGCTTGTCGTCGGTTTTCTAGAAGGAAAACGAAGGGGAAACGAAGAGGGAGACGAGCGGATGTTTTCGAGCCTGGTGGAGGAGCGATGGCAGTTGCTGGTATGGTGGATGCGGTGGAGTTCTAACAGCGCGGTAACTGGTAGAAATCGAAAGGAGGGAAGCGGTGGAGTCTGGTGGTTACAGTAGATGGCGGCGGTGGCTGGGTGGTGCTGCAGTCGACGAGAGGAAGGCGGAGAGAACGCCGGCGGCGACTGGAAGAAGATGGTGACGGAGGGTGGTTGCGACGGTGGGGGAAGGAGTTGGTTGCCGGTGGCGACGGCGATTGCAGTGGTGATGGGTGGCGTAGGGTGGTGGTTGTGGATGGTAATGGTGAAAGAGAGAGGAGAGCAAGAGGAACGGTGGTGGTAAAACTAGGGTTTTCACTTCCTCAAAAAAAACTGATTTATTATTATTATTTTTATTTATTTTTTTCGAAAAGAAAAGGAAAAGAAAAAAAACAAGGGAGAAGGAGTTGAACCTGCTGTTTGGTTTCACGCCCGGGGTGATTTTTTCACTCCCGGGGAGTTTGGACAGAAAGTCTTATTTACAAGTGACGTATTTTTTCACTCTCGGGGAGATTTCTTCATGCCCGGGGAGCTTGGACAGAACTTAAAACACACGATAAAATTAGAAAAAATATATATATATACACCTGTACACATATTTATAAATGGTATAAAACACTTTCGGGGTCGATTTCAAGCATTTGAAGCCTGAAAAAACGAAAAATTATTGTAGAACAAAGAGGGAAAAACGAAGACTCGTTTGACATCGCGAGTTTGATGAAGAATTAAATAAGATAGGAGGGAAAGAGTGACTCGTTTATCGTCGCGAGCTTGACGAAGAATTATACTATTAGGGAGTAAAGAGTGTACAAATAAGTGAAAGTCAAAGGAATGACTTATTTGCTCACCGATTTGTATGGGTTGCGTAAACACAAAAGACACCGTATGATCGATGTGTATTCGTTGTATAACAAGTTACGTTACCCATAGCCGAGAATTAAACAAGGGATAGAGAAAGACGGATCGGTGATGTCCGGCTTGACATTAAAAATACCGAACCGAGAGAATAATAAAAATAGCGCACGAGAAGGAATTAATGAGATAGAGATAAAATCACTCATCATTTCTAAAGGTAATAATATCTCGATCTTACTAAACACACATCTCAATGGCCCGTCACTCACCGCCTTTTTCGTCAATCGTGACTTTTCATCCCGTCTGCAAGTTGGCCAAACTACACAAACAAAAACTTCAAGCACACGGTTAAACAAAATAAAAGATGAGATGACGAAATGAAAACATAAAAAGAAATGGGGTAAAGACGTAGACTAGTAGATCAAAAAGTAGGTCAGTACTAGGCTAGTCGCCTCCCCGGCAACGGCGCCAAAAACTTGATGTGTTTTAAATTTATACCGCAAGCGTACGGGTTATGTAGCATACGGGTCGATCACGGTGAGGTGACGGTCTAAACATTAACTACTTAATAATCATGGCTAGTTATGCGAATCAGATAATTGATTTGATTTTTATCTAATTGAACATAAAGTAAAAGAGATTAAGGGAAAGAGATACATAAAGAAGCAATTAGAACTAGAATTAAATAAGAGAAAAGACGACTAAAACTAAGAACATTAGGTAATATCAACCTTAGATTTTGGTAATGGTGGGAATTCATTTTTTTTCCAAAATACTTCAACCCTCTCTCGAGGTGAGAAAGCTTTTCTAACCAAGATATGTATTTACTTTCGCAACACATATACATTGGGAAGAAACATTAATATTTAAAACGAATATATTTCCCAACAACGTCCCTAACTATTTACATGCTATGACCGTTGTCATTGATCAATTCAACCCAAGTGAAGATCAAACTTTCGTTTTTATCAACAACCAATTGAATTACTAGACATTTGTTAAAACCCAATTAAATCAATTCAACTTTCGTTACAATCGAAATGGATTAAAACTCAACATCCGTTTTAAGAACAATTGATCAATCCCAAAACTTCAATCCTAAGGCGATGATTACCCAATTAAACGAACTATTTAAACAAGACCAAGCACAAGTTAGTTAATTAGACTCTAACGAAATTAAAACCAAAATTAAACCTAGACTAACAAAGAATCTACATTAGACTCAATCTAACAACAATTAAACACTAACAAATGAAAGATGGACAATAAGCTATTAAATAAACATGTGCAGAAATTATTCTAAATGCCTAAAACTAGTGAATTGATGGAATTTAATTAACCTAACCTATTTTTATGCAGAAAATTAGGGTGCAGAAAATTAATTAACCCTAAAATTAAGTGCAGAATTTAACCAAGTGCAGAATTTTAAATAGAGTTGAAGAAATTAGGGTAGAGATGAGAAATAGAGATGCAAAAGAGTAGAGAGAATACAATAAACACGAAAGAGATGAAGAGAAACTAAATCTAACACTTCAATTAAGAACAAAGATGAATTCATAAATAAAACATTGTTTCCAACCAAATAAAATTAGAATTTAACAACAAAATAACTTAAGAAGATAGAGAAGAAGATACTAGTATGAAACCCGGTAGCAAGTCGGATTCCAATGGCCTAAGCTTGTTGAAGATTCATCTTCTTCCCCAATTCCTTGAAGAACTCGTTCAAATAGAAAACTACTCCCTAGAAAACTGAAATTGTCGTGTGTCTAATTCTAAAAGAAATGGCCTAATATACTTAAAGCATAAACCTAAAAGGCCCAAAAGCCCAAAGTGGAAAAAGGCCCAGGAAATTAAAAGCCAAATTGACTTTCACGGCCGGGGAGATTCCTTCGCGCCCGTGAAAGTACCGCAGAAACTTTCAGTATCGATTCAAGTGTTCTCTTCGCTTCCAATCATCTTCTTTCCTTTGCTCTCCGCTTCCTTGCCCACGTACACTTCATCTTTTCCTTCTTTCTTCTTCATGAGCATGCCTCCGCCTATCTCGCCTTTCAAATCACGCACAATCTGCACAAATCATGTACCAAAAACATAAAAACCATTCCCAAAAGAATTTCCAACCGTGATTAAAGAAAGTACGAAGAAATTAATAATAATGCATGAAAAGGCTAAACTGTACACTAAAATATAGAGAAAATGCAACTATTATATACAAAGTTAGGTGCATAAAATGCACTTAACAGGGTGTCAACCAAATAACGTTATCCATAATATACCAACGGCTCGCACAATGAGCTAATGGGTAATGTAAGTTTGAACCGGGGACTTAAAATGAAAGTGAAAACTCATAATCAACTAACATAAGCATACATACCATAGTGCAAAAAGAAATTCGTAGCAATATGAATCAATATAGTACAACCGATGCGTAATTAAATCGTAACATGCTTTTCACCCCAAAAATGTACAAAATAGTAAAAAGGGGCTGTGAAAACTCACGGTGATAAGCAAAGGTGTTTCCGAGATGCTCACAAGCTCACTTGTACTTTAATCCTATTCCGATCCTACGAATCGTAAGAGCACTAGTAAGTCTCCGGCTTAATTATAGGGGTTTAGTGAAACCTACTTATCCATAATGTCATAAAATGCCTTATGTAAAACTTTGTTTAAGGTTCATATTTTTGTTGGTGGTCTAAAATATCTCGCATGTCTCATTATTAAGTTGTATAGTTAACACAAGTCTCTAGTTTTATATAATAAAATGATAAAATGGTTAAAAGTTGATTTTTAATAATACTTGGAAATTTACTTTTCTGTCCAGAATCTTTGTGTCACTTTCAGTTCATTTTTAGCTATTTTCCAAGGCTTTTATGGACAGGAGATTTTTACACAACATGACACCATTTTCCAGAAGAGATTTCACCTCATTTGGTTAAATATTGAGAGAGTTATGACATTTTAAAGAGAGAGGTAGAAATCTGACAGATTGCTGTCAAAAGATAGCTTCTAGGAAAATGCATCTAACTTTAAGTTTTGCCATGATTTTGTTCCTTTTGCATGGAATCCGATTGGACACTTCCCCAAACAAATATTTTCAGATGAATATTTTTTTAAGCCTCTAGAACTATATGCATGTATATTTAGTAAAGACATATTTCAAAAATCCTAAAAATGATTTTCTTGCTCTCTTTTTGAACATTTCATGAGTAGTCAAACCAAGAACTTGTTTTTGCTATATAAAATAACAAGTTTTTAGCACATGCATGAAGATTAAAACATGTTTCTAGTGTAATATAAAGTTTTTCATAAAACTTCTTAGAGATTAAGAGGTTGGTTTTTCATGAAGAACACATGCATGCTTGTGGAAACTTGTAAAAGTTCCTTCTTTGATCTTAACATAGGTTTGGTCATGGATTCATCCCCTTTTTAATAACATGCAAGATGTTATGGTGATGAATCTACAAACATTAAGATTTCAAAGATATTACTAGCAAAACAATGTAAAACTAAAGTAGAGGAAGAAGAAAACTTGAAGAAAATGAAAGAAGATTTAACAAAAGGATGTGTAGGCTTTGCTCTACATATGAGATTACCTTAGGAACACTTGAATGCTTGAATCTCTTGAGGTTTAGGGGCTGGAGTTTATATGTTATTTGAAAGAGAGAGTAGAGAGAAATTAGAGAGAAGTAGAGAGGTTTTTCTAGAGAAAAGTTAGAGAGAGAGGGATAAGATGAAGAAATGAGTTTGGAGTATGAGAAAAATGAAAATAAAGGGGGTTTATGGGGGGTGTTGGCCGGCCTTAGGAGAGGAGAGGGAGAGAGAGTGTGTAATAATTAGGTGAATTTTGATTGGACCTCCCATTTTTTTTTTAAATTTGAATTGTTAAATAATTGATTTACCATAATAATAATACTTGTTTTATTTGCAAGTATTTATTTTTGCAAAGTACATAAATATATGTATTTAGGGTATTTGATTTGGCATTTTATGAGATTTATGCATAGTTCACTCATTTAGGCAAATGCTAGGCAAAATTCTCAAATTTTCCTAACAATACTGTTTTTACTGCTAAATTCGACTGTGCTGTCTAAAATATGAATAAATAAAAAGTTCAGTACAAATCTAACCTAAAACCTAAATTTGACGGCTGTCACAGTCTCCCCCGGTTAAAAGAATTTCGTCCCGAAATTCAAGAACTTTCAGCATTAACCGGATTCTTAGCAAAAAGGTGAGGATACTTATGTTTCATGTAGTCCTCTCGTTCCCATGTATAGTCAGGCCCACGCCTTGTGTTCCATTGAACTTTCATGATCGGAATTTTCTTTCGTTTCAGACACTTAACTTCTCTATCGAGAATCTCAATTGGTTCTTCTATGATGTGCAGCTTATCGTTAATTTGAACTTCTTCTAGAGGTATGATTAATGAGTCGTCAGCTAAACATTTCTTGAGGTTGGACACGTGAAATGTATCGTGGATAGCACTTAGCTCCTTAGGCAAATTGAGTCTATATGCGAATGGACCAATCCTTTCAGAGATCTCAAATGGTCCGACATACCTTGGGCTCAATTTTTCTCTTTTCCCAAATCGTACTATTCCTTTCCATGGAGATACCTTTAGAAACACTTTATCACCAACTTGGAATTCTAAATGCTTCCGACGGTTATCCGCATAACTTTTCTGACGATCTCTGGATGCTTTAAGCCTATCTCTAATGATTGCAATCTTATCGGTAGTTTCCTGCACAATATCGGGTCTATATAGCTGTCTATCTCCAATTTCTAACCAACAAAGGGGTGAATGACACTTGCGTCCATACAAAGCTTCAAATGGCGCATACTGAATACTGGTGTGATAGCTATTGTTATAAGAAAACTCGACCAGAGGCAAGTGATTATCCCAACTTCCTCCAAAGTCTAACACGCATGACCGAAGCATGTCTTCTAATGTTTGTATAGTCCGTTCACTTTGCCCATCCGTTTGAGGATGATAGGCAATGCTCAAATTCAATTGCGTACCCAATGCTTTCTGAAGCGACTGCCAAAACCGGGATGTGAAACGGCTATCTCTATCTGATATGATGGAAACTGGAACTCCATGACGTGTAACAATTTCATTGATGTAGATCTGAGCAAGCTTCTCCATCTTATAATCTTCCCGAATCGGTAGGAAATGTGCAGATTTCGTGAATCGATCTACTATAACCCAAATCGAGCCGTGCCCTTTGGCAGTCCTCGGAAGTTTGGTTATGAAATCCATGGTTATTTGTTCCCATTTCCACTGGGGAATCTCCGGTTGTTGTAGCAAACCAGATGGTTTTTGATATACAACTTTGACCTTTGAACAAGTTAAACATTTTCCTACGTACAAGGAAATATCTTTCTTCATTCCTGGCCACCAATAATATTCCCTTAAGTCCTTGTACATCTTATCCGCCCCTGGATGAATTGAATATCTAGACTTGTGGGCTTCATCCAGAATCGTTTCCCGTACGTTGTTGGCTTTTGGAATCCAGACTCTGTCCTTGAAGTAACGTACTCCATCAACCTTAGTTTCGAATCTACTTTCTATACCATGAAGGGTCTCGTCCTTCAAGTTTTACGTTTTTATTGCTTCTATTGGTCCCGAAGGGCTATACAAGTTTGTAGAAGGGGGGGGGGGGGGTTGAATACAAACACACGTTTTTACTTTTCTAAATTGTTTATTGATAAATCAAGACAATTTACAACTTGTTGCGGAACAAGATTAAGGATATACCTAATCTAAACAGGTCTTGAGAAACACTAAGTTTCTTGCACTAGAAAGAGTTAAAGAAATTACGAATAATAACTTAACAATAAGAGAGAAATAAGAAGATGGTCCGAGCACACTTCAAAACTGAAGTAAGGTTCTTCTTATATACTACATGCATTTAATGCATTGCAGTATGGCTTTACACATGGCAGCAGCTGAGTGGTTGCATGTCATTGACCTTTCTAGACAACCTTAGTAGCCGCATGGTGCACTGTGTAGAATCAGAGTTGTTGTACGATTACAGACAAAAGGGATGTCCGTTCTGACAGTTCGTACAGAGACGTGCAAGGGAGGTAAGACAATAGTAACATGCAGTGAGACTTCATGATCAGCTTTCGTTGAGTTAGATCTTTATCAGCGAATGATAAAGTTCAGCGATTGCTGAAGTCTTGTACTTGATACTTCATGTTGAATGGACAGGTCTTGCTTTGCTAATATCCGCATCAATTCATGAGTAGACTTGTCGCTGGTTCTTGAGCTTGATCTTCGACTTCAGCGTAGAACTTTGATTGACGTGAAACTTGTCTTCAAGAATCATAAGTAAACAACTAACTTATCAGCGATCATCTCATAGACTGAACAAGCTCAGAGCTATAAGATGATGAACAGTGTTCGCTGAATATCTAATCTAAAGAGTGAGAGTTACTATCAGCGGTACTGTAAAGTCTTAGTACTTATCAGCGATAGTGAAACCCTGATACATTTTGTTTACTTACAATTTTCACTAAGTGTTTAAGAGAGGGTCATTATCAAATCACTGAGGCGATCCTATCCGTCAAAAGGTTCTTCCTTGATGAGAAGTTCATCGAGGGTCTTTGATGTGGGAATCATCCAGTCAGGGACAGTTACTCCTTGATTCTTTTTGTTCAGAGCTTCTTCAAAAATCAAGGGCTTCAGGTGACGAGCTTGAATGTCGTGTCTGACTTCACACCAGTATATGAGATCTCTGAGCTGTTCGATGGGAGTGATTGGAAGCTCAGAGATGCGTTGAAAGTGATGATTTCCTTGGTAGTCTAGAAAGAGTATACCATAGGGATCACTTACAACTTTGCCAGGAATGAAAGTTTCTCCATGTGGTAGGGAGGTGTCAAGCGCTGAGAGATCAGCATCAGGGCCAAGAACTTCAGCACGAGAGAAACCAATACGTGTTTCATTCCGTATAGGAGGACCTGAGTCTGAGACTTTCTTTTCCTTTGCAGAGACTCTTCTTTGTTGAGGAGGAAGAAGAGTGGAAAGAGGAATATCCACAGTAGAAGAAACCAAGTCGATCTAAGTATTTAAAATTTTCTCGACATGGCTCTTGAATTTTGAGCGCGATCCCTGAATGGCTAATTTCACTTCCAACCATTCAGAGAAACCAAACTTCTCTAAAGTAGCAGCATAGAAGGTTTTCTTGGTTTTGTCTTCTCTGAATACATCAACTTCAACAACAGGAACGTCTACGAACAGTCTTCCTCTGATGTTTACTTTGATGATTTTGGATGGTCGATATCGATAGTTCAGCATTTCTTTACACCATTTCAAAGTCGTATTAGATACGTTCGTCTTTTCTTCAACGATCCTTTGGGCATCATCCCATAGCTGACGTTGGACATCAATGGGAGTTCTTTTCAACGGGGGGGGGGGGGGGGGGGGGGGGGGGGGGGGTCTTTCACCGATTGTTGGACAAGCTGGATGGCGAGAGCCTTATCTTTTTCTTCAGCTTTCTTCTTTTCGGCGAGTAATCTTTCAGCTCTTAGATGATCCTCGTATTATTTCCTTGAGATCCTGAACTTTGTGGGAGCAGGGATTTGGTTACGAGGAAGAATGATTCACTAATCTTCAAGCTGTTTGATCATTGCATCTCTCTTTTCTTGATCCTCTTCACTTAGCTTTTGAGGAGCCAAGGAAGGTCTGTTTTTGTGAGAGAGCAGCTGTTCTTCAGGTTCATCAGTCTCAGTGGTTAAATCCATGACTGGGATTATTTCTTCAGCTCTTGTGGCTGGGATTATTCGTGGTGTAGTCGAAGGAGCTTCAGCAGGATCCTCAAACAGGGGAGAGGACTAGCTGAAACACAACGATCGTTTAAGTAAGAAGAGTTGGGGACGAAAGAGATAGAGAAAGAATGGGGTTTAAGTGTATAGAGGTTTTATGGATAGAAGGATTGAGATTGAGAAGGGATAGAGGAGGGATGCAGTATAAGGGAATAGGAGGTAGTGTACCTGACAAACTGGATTTTGAAGCAAGATCATCAGATTGTCTTCTGCAACAAGGCCTTTGTTTTTGCCTTTGTCAGCTTTAGACGCTGCAGGCTTTGTCTACTCCCCTGATGGTTCGTTTATCGAAATCCCTTTGAGAGCTGTAGTCTTCAGAACAGGCTTGACGATAAAGGAGTAATCATCATCATCGTCATCATCATCATTCTTTGGAGAAGAAGATGGTTCATCATCAAAGATGTCGACAGCTTCATCGTCTTCAGCTTCGTCTTCATCAGATTCAGCCTCTTCAGCGTAGGGTGAGGTTACATCAGCCGCAGCTTCAAAGTTCCGCTCTTCGAGTTGCTCCCCCTCAGATTCAGAGGGAGGTTTCTCGGTTTCCTCAGGGTTTTCAACTCCCTGAGGTCGTGAAGTAGAAGTACCAGCAGCAGCAATTTCAATACCCTCCCCCTCAGCATGGGGAAGGTCTTCTTTATTTTTCTTCTCCCCCTTATCATTATGGGGAAGGTCTTCTTTATTTTTCTTCTCCCCTTCATCATTATGGGGAAGGTCTTCTTTAGGCTTCTCCCCCTCTTCCACATCATGGTTGGGGGAGGTAACGGACTTTTCAGCGGCAGCAGCAGCCATAGGATTACTGTCTTCTTGGCTAGTAATTCTTATGCAGTTTTCAATCGCTGCTACTCTGTCTTCTAGGCCAGTAATAGCAGGACTGATCTTTTTGAGATCATCTCGATCGGCCTGAGTGAAATGAGAAGTTGGGGTGTTCAGGAGATCGAGCACTTTCTGAACAATCTCTTTGACCGCAGAGACCTCAGTCTTGATCGTGGAAACTTCACCCTTAAGAGAACCAACCTCTGTCTTCAATGATGTGACTTCATTGGACAGAGAGGTGAAGTTTGTTGAGAGAGTGGTTGTGGCGGTTGAGTTTTCAGCGAGGGTGGTAGCAAATTTAGCAATGCTACCATCCACCTTCTCCAGATCAGCTTCGGAGGCTTTCTTTTCGACCTCAGTGGTCAATGTCTTCAAGTTCTCTCCAGAGTTTGTAACCGCTGAAGAGTTGGCAGTTAGAGTGTTGTTGAAAGACTCCATCTTTGTTTCCAGGGCCGTCAGGGAGGTGTTGATATCCCCCAAATTAGGACCTGAAAAAGTTATCAACTTATGAACAGAGGAAAGCTCAGAAGTTTGGGGTTGAGAGAGAGGAGTGTGTGGGAATTTGTGTATACCTGCAGGCGGGATGTCGAAGTTGTCGAAAACTCGATGTCCTGAAAAAGTTTCGTAGTCGTCTTCAATATTTCCTAGACGACTGGAAGTACCTGCAGGTCCTGTGGTGTGTCCTATCATCCTCTGAAAATGTTCAGCAATAGTATCGTTGAGGATGGCGGTTGTTGAGGGGAATAGGGGAATAGATTGAGTGACCAAAGAAGAGGTGAGAGGAATGGAGAATGAGACGGTTGGATGGGTATGGGGTTCAGTGTTGGATCCGCTGAAAATCACTTCAGTCTGTAGAGAGGCTGAAGGAGGTGGGTTCATTTCCAAGTTTATAACTCCAGCGTTTAGAGACGCTGAAGCTGGGATGGAAGGGGTGGCTTGTTCAGCTGTGGCAGAGCGTACCACAGAACTATCCATCAGCTCTTAAAGATGAGCTGAGGAGTCTTTAGCATGGGAATGCTTTGGGGGTTGCTCCTTGGTTTTCTTGGTCCTTTCGGAGCCAAGTTGGGAAGATGAGTGTTTCTTTTTTCTAGAAGGAGTGGAGGTTGCAGCTGGGGTATCAGCGGTGGGGATTTCCACTGAATGAGCCGTAGAAGTAGAAGAAGGAGGATTGAGAATAGATAAGAGAGTAGAGAGACGTACCTCGTTTGGCAGGGGCTTGAAGTCGACCACCTTAGGGCCAACCTGAGAGAGTTTCAGGTCTCCTACTTTTGGGTAGTTATCCTTAAGGCCGGTTTGGAAGATGGCGCTGAGGAATCTTGGGTATGGAACCCATGATGGTCTATCAGCAAAATCTACTCTGAGCGCAAGATCATCGTAGATTATCGAGGCCCAGTCAACATGAAGACCCTTCAGCAATGCATAGCCCATGGCTTGCTGAGTTTGAGCAGCTTGATCAGAGGAGCCACTCTTCGCTGTCATGCAGCTTATCAGGTGTGCGAAGATGAAGTTCATCTCACTGGGCATCTTTGACTTCTTGATTGCAGTCAGTTTCTTCTCGGCTTTTTCATCTCTCCCTTGATCCCAAACGTACTTCATTGCATCAAAGAATGCAATGAGTGTTTCTCTATCAGCATGTCTCTTGGGGTCAGGGAAAGGAACAAATTGTTTATCTTTGGTGGCAACAGGGAGATTCAGTGCTTTTCGAATGATAGCAGGGTTGATTTTGATGTGCCAAAATCAGTGTCACAGAGGATGACATCAAGTAGTTTGGTAGGGTCTTTGGATGATGGTAGCCGAGTGTGTCGGGCGGTATACTAGAATTGAGATAATAGTAACTGATGAGCAGGGGGTGTTATGGTCAAGGCTGTAGAGAGGCAACAGGTTTTCAGAAAATTCACAGCATCGTCTAGATGTTTGACTTGTTTTTTCGGAGGAAAATCGAACATCGCATGGAGGTTATTTGATTTTGTAAAAGAGATATCCTCAAGTTTGAACTTAACCTGAGGAGCCTTGGTGATTTCAAGTTCCTCAGCAGCAAGAGTGTTCTCAGCAGTTGGAATACCAGTAGAAGGAGCAGCCATTTCTGTAATCAGCTCAACCAAAGATCAACAAAACAAATAGTCTTAATGTGGAAATATTTTCCAATAAGATGTTTTTGAAATTTGTCCATTTCATTCAGCCAAAAATCCCTTTGAGAATGATTAGGGGTTTTCTTGTTTTGAGAAAGAGTTACAAAACGTAGAGATTATGTGTTTTCCAGTTTTTATTTGAAGAAGGAATTCTGGAAAAAACATATGAAGAACAAGTTTACGAGTTTTGATATAAACTTGAAGAACAACCATGAAGGTTGTATTCATAAAATCATGAACAGAAAATGATTTCATTTTATAAAAGTTCTTTTGTTTGATCTGTTAAAAGCAAAGAATAAGATCATAAACAAGTAATGCAGGTAAATAATAAGTGTATTAACCTGGTTCGTCAAAGAAGAAGATGAACAGTTTCTGGAAATTTTGAGAGCTCAAAATGCAACAGTAAATCTTTTTCTTGCTTGGAGGAGAAGTTTTTCGCGTAAAGAGAAAAATATAAACCCAAAATGGTTTATATAGAGAGAGTAGAGAGAGAGAAAGTCTTGAGCGGGAAAAGATTTTCATCATGACACGGACACGTGTTTGCATTTGATTGGAAGGTAAACGAAACGTGCAAACGTGTGTCAGAAAAAGAACGTGCCAGGGCTTATCCGTTGCAATGATGTCACAACTGTCCTTTCATATTTTAGGATGTCTCTGAGGTTTTGAGGGCTCAGGGACACTTTTGAAAATATGAAGCACTGAATAGAAATATCAGTGTTGGTTTAAGAAATTTTAAAGTATTGCTGTTAAGGAAGAGATATTCAGCGATGCAAGATGTTTTGAAATCTTTGAGTTCTAGGCGAACGTCAGCGAGTAAGAGAGAAAACATACCTTGATATTAGCGAGTTAATTTTTGTTCAGAGAGAGAATGATAGAGTGGGTTATACAAGTTGATTTTATCCTATCGCTGATCAAATGTGAACCGCTGAAGATTTTATTCTTCAAAGTTCAGCATTCCAAGCTCGCTGATGAGAAAGTTGAATCTTGTCTCATCAAGTGGTTTGGTGAACAGATCAGCTAACTGATAGTCAGTTGGGATAAAATGAAGTTCTATATCACCATTCATCACATGATCTCTGATAAAATGATACCTGATTTCGATGTGTTTTGTCTTTGAGTGTAGCACTGGATTGTTGGCTTTAGCGATGGCAGTTGTGTTGTAGCAATAGATTGGAATTTTTGAGAGCTGAAGGTCATAGTCTAGTAGTTGATTTCTCATCCACAAGACCTGAGAACAACATCTTCCAGCGGCTACATATTTAGCTTCAGCAGTAGAGGTGGACACTGAGTTTTGCTTTTTACTTGTCCAACTCACCAACTTTCCACCCAGGAGCTGACAGCCTCCTGTGGTGCTTTTCCTATCCAATTTGCAACCTGAAAAATCACTATCTGAATAGGCGATTAGATCAAACCCTGAGTCTTTGGGATACCAAAGACCTAGGTTCATAGTACCCTTAAGGTAACGAAAGATTCGCTTTATAGCGATCATATGAGATTCCTTAGGTTCAGCTTGATATCGTGCACACAAACATGTTGCGTACATAATATCGGGTCGGCTAGCTGTAAGATACAAGAGAGAGCCGATCATCCCACGGTACATCGTGACATTAACAGGTATTCCATTTGAATCCTTGTTTAGTGTCAGCGGTGGTGCCATAGGGGTTTTCATAGCTGAACTCTGAGTTAAATCGAATTTCTTCACCATATCTTTAACATACTTTCCCTGATTAATGAAAGTTCCTTTTTCATTTTGCTTTATCTGAAGACCAAGGAAATATGTTAGCTCACCCATCATGCTCATTTTATACTCTTCTTTCATTCTATCAGCAAAACGAGTACAAAGATCAGGGTTAGTAGAACCAAATATAATGTCATCAACATACATCTGAACAAGAATAATATGACCTTTTACTTTCCTGAAGAATAGAGTCTTATCGATTTTACCACGCTCAAATTGTTCAATTAGGAGATAAGAGGATATAGTGTCATTCCATGCACGTGGAGCTTGCTTTAAGCCATAAAGTGCCTTATCCAGTTTATAAACATAACCTGGACGCTTAGGATCTGAGAATCCTGGAGGTTGTTCCACATAGACTTCTTCATTCAGCTTTCCATTTAGAAACGCTGACTTAACATCCATTTGATATACTTTGAAGTCTTTGTGTACAACGTATGCTAAGAATAGACGAATGGATTCTAGTCTTGCTACTGGAGCAAATGTTTCGTCGTAATCTATGCCTTCCTCGTGTCTGTATCCCTGAGCAACAAGATGAGCCTTGTTGCGGGTTATAGTTCCATGTTCGTCCAACTTGTTTCGATAGACCCATTTAGTGCATATCACTGTCTTGTCAGTTGGTCTTCGAACAAGTTTCCAAACTTTGTTTCTTTCGAATTCAGTCAGCTCTTCTTGCATGGCGCTGACCCAGTTGGGATCTTTGAGAGCATCATCTATTTTCTTTGGTTCAATCAGAGAAATAAAGTTAACAAATAAACAAATATTACATGCACTTTGTCGAGTCTGAACACCAGCGTTTGGATCACCAAGGATTTGATCAATTGGGTGATTTACAGTCCATCGCTGAGCCGGAGCATAAGTCGATGACTCAAATTGAACTGGAGGAGCTGAAGATGAGGCTTCAACAACTTCTGGAATATCAGCCAAGAGAGGAGTAGGTGCATATGTCATCTCATTCACTTATTGCTGAGAAGTAGATGGAATGTCTGAGACATTTGGTTCAGAAGCAGGTATAGTGTTTAAAGGAACAACTGAGACCCATGCTGTTTCAGCTTCACTATTCTGCACGTTTGGGATGATAGTAGGACCATCATCTTCAACTGTATGAGTATGAGGAGTGGGAATATCTTCTGAATCACCAAGATGAGAAAACATCCATTGATTCAGTTCTTCAGTATCAGCAGAAGGTCGAGAATTCGCTGAACGGGATTCGTCAAAAGTGACGTGAATAGTTTCTTCAACAGTTTGTCTTCTTCGATTGAAGACTCTGAAGGCTCTGGAGATTGAAGAATATCCAAGAAAGATTCCATCATCAGGCTTAGGATCAAATTTTCCAAGGGCATCTCTGTTGTTCAGTATGAAACACTGACATCCAAAGATGTGAAGAAAGCTAATTGAGGGCTTTCTCCCATGAAAAAGTTCATAGGCTGTTTTATTAAATCTTTTGACTATCAGCGACCTGTTTTGCGTAAAACAAGCAGTGTTGACAGCTTCTGCCCAAAACTGAGTAGGCAGGTGACAATCGCTGAGCATTGAACGTGCAACTTCAATAATAGTTCTATTTCTTCTTTCAGCGACTCTGTTTTGTTGCGGTGTTCTCACTGAAGAAAAGTTGTGAGAAATACCCTTACTCTCAAAGAAGGAATCAAGAGAACTGTTTTTGAATTCAGTCCCATGATCACTCCTTATTGAGTGAACGGTCAAGTTGTTCAGTGTTTCCATTTTCCGAACAAAGGTGATGAGTTCTTCAGGGGTATCACTCTTAGAACGGAGAAACATAACCCATGTATATCGAGAGAACTCATCAACTATGACCAGTGTATATTTCTTTCCAGCGATGGATTGCTTGTTGATAGGGGCAAACAAATCTATATGGAGAAGTTCTAGAGGAGATGATACTGAGGAAACTTGCTTTGACTTAAAGCTTGCTTTGGTCTGCTTGCCTTTCTCACACGCTGAACATAAGGACTCTTTGGCATATGAGTGCTGAGGTAGACCAGTGACTAACTCTTTTGAAGAAAGAGTGTTCAGTGTCTTGAAGTTGAGATGAGAGAGCCTCTTATGCCATAGCCAATTGACATCAGATGAGGCTTTTGAGAAGAAACAGGAGTTCTCAGTGGTTGTTGAGTCCATGTTTATTACATAAACATTTTCCAAACGATAACCGCTGAGAGCTATCTTCTCCTTTTTGTCAGCGACAAAGCAGGATTCCTTAGTAAAGATTACTTTGTTTTCCTTGTCGCAAAGCTGACTGATGCTTAGAAGATTATGCTTCAGCCCTTCAACATATTCGACTCTTCTGAAGGTTGTTGTACCATTAGAGAGTACAACAAACCCTCGGGTATGTCCTTTTCCATTTCCACCGAAAGTTACAGAGGGACCCTTCTCTTCTTTGTACTCAGTGAGCAGGTTCTTCATACGAGTCATGTGTCTAGAGCATCCGCTATCGAGATACTAGATACCCTTCTTAACCTGCATTACAAAAGAAGATTAGTTTTTCTTGGGTACCCACTTAACCATGTGTACACACTTGTCAGTGGGGGTAGAAGAGGAAATGGAAGGTTCAGCAGTCTTCGCAGCATTTGAAGATTCAGCTTTTTCAGTCTTCACTTTGGTTAATTTCTTAACCTCAGTGGTCTTCTTGGCCTTGGGGGCAATGATCTTCACCTTAGCTATCTTTTCAGCTTGGGTGGCTGTAGGGCACTTACTAGCAATATGATTGGTAAGTCCACAATGATAACATTTCCTATAACTAAAAGTAGTTCTAGGACCATTTGCATGCTGAGCTTTTGATTTTGAATTAGAAGGACCAGCACCAAGTAAGCTATTGGCTTTTGAAATGGGAGGAACATTCAGTTCTTCGGATTTCTTACCAATAATTTTCACTTTGATTCTAGGAGTAGATCGCTGAATAGATCCACGCTGAATAAATCCAGAGATCTTATTCTTTGAATCAGAGGGATAAGTCACCGAAGCTTTAGAAACGTTCAGCTTTGGTACAGAGGTACCCTTCTGAGGATTTTGGTTAAAAGCAATTCCTTTACCTTTGTTTTTAAAGACTGAGGTAGGTTTTGGGTAAACAACTTTTTCTTTACCTTTAGAAGTTAAGGTAGAGATTTCCTCAGGGATAGGCGGTTTAGAAGAGGAACACTGAGATGAGAAAGTGTCAGGGATAGAGGATATGAACATTCCAAATTTAAGCATGGAACGGTCAGTGATTGGTTCTAGAGTATCAGCTTTGTAACCAAGACCACGTTTATCA
Organism: Saussurea involucrata; assembly: GCA_033807775.1. Taxonomy (NCBI): domain Eukaryota; kingdom Viridiplantae; phylum Streptophyta; class Magnoliopsida; order Asterales; family Asteraceae; genus Saussurea; species Saussurea involucrata. The sequence continues at coordinate 46,038,788 of CM066317.1, read as the reverse complement.
CTCAGGGGAATCTGAGACTTAATTATCTCAGTGATCTTTGTTGAGGAATTATACCATCCATCAACAGTAGCTTTTTCAGCTTTTAATGCATCGATAGCTTTTTCGCGCTCGATTTTGACTAGCTGATTTAAGTGAACTTGATCTTTAAAATCTTCTTCAATTTTAGAAAGATTTTCCATTTGAAGGTGACAGTTTTTAGGCTGTTCAGCGAGATCACGGTTTTGATTTTCAACCACAGTTTTGCCATTCATGGCTTCATATAAACTTCTAGTCAAGAGATCGATCTTTCGAAGACTATCAGCTTCATCAATATTTGCAATATTGGTAAAGAAGGAAGGTGATACCTTAGTAGCAGAGGTTGAAGTTGAGGGAATGTCAGAGGTGTCTTCCTCATCTTCAAGTTTGGCCATGAGACATAGATTGGCTTCGTCATCATCTTCAGAGTCAGATGATTCTTCTTCGTCAGAGGCAGCCCAATCATAGTCAGCCATAAGGCCTTTGCCTTTCTTCTTTTGCAGCTTTGAATACCTTTCTTTTAGCTTTTTGTATTTTTCATCTCTAGTCCTGTGATTAAAGTTTTTCTTGGGAAAAGCTGAGGGTCTAGAGACTTTCTTTGACCTGCACTCGCTAGCAAAATGTCCTATCTTTTCACAGTTATAGCAAGTAGCAGTAGCCTTATCAACAGGGGTTGATGATCTTGGCTTGTCAGTAATAGCAAGAGTTTTATTCTTCTAGAAATTACACTTTCTAGCAAATCTCCTGAACTTATTAGCCAGGAATGCCAGAGTTTCATCATTATCTGAAACGTCAGAGTCTGATGATCTTTCAGAGTTAGTTTCCAACTCAGTGACAGTGATAGTCGATCGCTGAGTGGAAGGTGACTCTGAGATTAAAACAACAGGGGTACTTTTGGAATCTTTTACAAGATTCTTCTTAAGATGACTCGATTGCTCATGATTCAGCATCGTGCCATATAAGGTAGAAAGGGTCATTGATTTTAGATCCTTGGACAGCTTGAGACACATAGAATAACTGTCCCAGCTTTCAGGTAAACATTCTAAGAACTTTGTCAGTACTTCAAAGTTAGAATATTCCTTACCAACAGTTTTCAGATCTATTATTAAGCAGTTAAAACATTGGTGTACTTCAGAGAGAGTTTCATTCTTACCACAAATGAAGCTTTCATACTGTCTTACCAGGTTGATCTTTCGAGAGTCCTGGACTTCAGAAGTACCTTCATACTGAACACAGATTGTGTCCCACATATCTTTTGACGTTTTCAGGTTCATGACAGAATGGTAGACTTCGTCAGGAAGAGCCATGGAGAGTATGGATCTGTCTTTGGTGTCGATAGCCACTTTCTTCTTATCTTCATCAGTCCACATATGAATTTCCTTAGGAATCAGCCTTTCTGGAATAGCAGGTCTATTCTCAGCGGCTGGAACTGCAGCATCAATTCTTACAGGAATATATGGGCCGTTTTCAAGATAGTAAGGCATAGTAGGGTCTACACCTTCTAAGAAGGGAATCATCCTATTTTTCCATAGATTAAAATTATCTCTGGAGAATCTAGGGGGTTTTGCAAGAGAACCGTTGTCAATATAGTTTGTGTTTATGTTGGTAGCCATTTTAAGAAATAGCTAGGAAGAGAAATCTTAGTATAGATCAGATCTTGTTTATGAGATTAAACAAATCTGCTCTGATACCACTTGTTGGTCCCGAAGGGCTATACAAGTTTGTAGAAGGGGGGGGGGGAGGGGTGTTGAATACAAACACACGTTTTTACTTTTCTAAATTGTTTATTGATAAATCAAGACAATTTACAACTTGTTGCGGAACAAGATTAAGGATATACCTAATCTAAACAAGTCTTGAGAAACACTAAGTTTCTTGCACTAGAAAGAGTTAAAGAAATTACGAATAATAACTTAACAATAAGAGAGAAATAAGAAGATGGTCCGAGCACACTTCAAAACTGTAGTAAGGTTCTTCTTATATACTGCATGCATTTAATGCATTGCAGTATGGCTTTACACGTGGCAACAGCTGAGTGGTTGCATGTCATTGACCTTTCTAGACAACCTTAGTAGCCGCATGGTGCACAGTGTAGAATCAGAGTTGTTGTACGATTACAGACAAAAGGGATGTCCGTTCTGACAGTTCGTACGGAGACGTGCAAGGGAGGTTAGATAATAGTAACATGCAGTGAGACTTCATGATCAGCTTTCGTTGAGTCAGATCTTTATTAGCAAAGGATAAAGTTCAGCGATTGCTGAACTCTTCTACTTGATACTTCACGTTAAATGGACAGGTCTTGCTTCGGTGATATCCGTATCAGTTCATGTGTAGACTTGTCGCTGGTTCTTGAGCTTGATCTTCGACTTCAGTGTAGAACTTTGATTGACGTGAAACTTGTCTTCAGGAATCATAAGTAAACAACTAACTTATCAGCGATCATCTCATAGACTGAACAGGCTCAGAGCTATAAGATGATGAACAGTGTTCGCTGAATATGTAATCTAAAGAGTGAGAGTTACTATCAGCGGTACTGTAAAGTCTTTGTACTTATCAGCGATAGTGAAACTCTGATACATTTTGTTTACTTCCAATTTTCACTAAGTGTTTAAGAGAGGGTCATTATCAAATCACTCAGGGTTTGGATCAACAACATCGACCTGAGCTTCAAGAATTCGAGTCTTTAAACTCGTTTGTACAAGCGCTCCCAATGCTCGTGCTCGTGAAGGTTTTACCCTTTCCTTCCTACTCAGGGCATCGACTACTACGTTGTCCTTGCCTAGATGATAGCGAATTTCACAATCGTAGTCGCGGAGTAGTTCTACCCATCTCCTTTGTCTCATGTTGAGCATTTTCTGGTCTAGGATATGCTGAAGACTCTTATGATCCGTGAAAATAGTGCACTTAGTGCCATACAAATAATGTCTCCAAATCTTTAAAGCGAATACCACAGCTCCAAGTTCCAAATCGTGTGTGGTATAGTTCTTCTCATGAACCTTTAGTTGCCTTGAGGCGTATGCTATAACCTTGTCCTTTTGCATCAATACGCAACCCAACCCTTGATGCAATGTGTCACAATACACCACAAAGTTATCGGTTCCTTCCGGTAATGCTAGAATTGATGCATTGCACAACTTTTTCTTCAGCAGCTGGAACGCCTTCTCTTGCGGTTCTCCCCAAACGAATTTACTATCCTTTTGGGTTAGTGCTGTGAGTGGTTTAGCAATTCTTGAGAAGTTCTCGATGAACCGTCTATAATAACTCGCCAAACCCAGAAATTGACGAATTTCTATTGGGGTCTTAGGGGCTTCCCACTTCTTAATGGCTTCCACTTTAGACGGATACACGTGAATTCCTTTCTCTCCAATCACGTGACCCAGAAAGTGTACTTCTCGAATCCAAAATTCGCACTTTGAGAATTTGGCGTACAATTTCTGATCCTTGAGTGTCTCTAGAATTATCCTTAGATGCTGTTCGTGATCCTCCTTACTTCGAGAGTAGATCAAAATGTCATCGATAAACACGATCACAAACTTGTCAAGGTATGGTCTGTATACCCTGTTCATTAAGTCCATGAACACAGCCGGTGCGTTCGTTAACCCGAAGGGCATAACTAAGAACTCGTAGTGTCCATATCGTGTCCTAAAAGCTGTCTTAGGAATGTCCTCCTCACGGACTTTTAACTGGTGATAACCTGATCGAAGATCAATATTTGAGAAATAGGTTGCACCCTGAAGTTGATCGAACAGGTCATCTATTCGAGGAAGAGGATATCGGTTCTTGTTCGTCAACTTATTCAGTTCCCTATAATCGATGAACATTCGAAACGATCCATCCTTTTTCTTGACGAACAGGACTGGGGCTCCCCAAGGTGAGGAACTTGGCCTAATAAATTCCTTGTCCAGGAGTTCCTGAAGTTGACTCGACAACTCTTGCATTTCCGCAGGTGCTAACCGATATGGCGCCTTAGCCACAGGTGCTGCTCCGGGTACGAGGTCAATTTGAAATTCGACTTGTCTAAACGGGGGAAGTCCAGGCAAATCATCTGGGAACACCTCCGGGTGATCCTTCACCACGGGAATATCTTGGATTCGCCTTTTCTCGGACTTCTTCTCAACTACGTGTGCCAAAAATGCAACGCACTTCTTCCTCAAATACTTATGAACCTTCACACTTGACACTATCTCTAGGTTCCTTCCAACTTCGTTTCCTTGTATGACTAGGGTTTCTCCGTTTTGCAAAGGTACCCTAACCGTATTATCAAAACAACAAATCTCCGCTCGATTCTTGGATAACCAGTTCATACCCACTACTACGTCAAAACTCCCTAATTCAATAGGAATAAGATCAACGCTAAACAATTTATCGGCTAGATTCAAGGTACAATCTAAAATTACATCTTTAGCCTCAAACTTATGACCATTAGCAACCTCAATAATATAAGCATCCGACATTCTCCTAGATTCCAAGTTAATTAGTGGCCTAAATTCTAACGAAACAAAACTCCTATCCGCTCCAGTGTCAAATAATACTGATGCATAGTGGTTATTTAGAAGAAACGTACCTGTCACCACATTAGGGTCCCGACGTGCTTCGTCAACTCCAATGACAAATGCCCGTCCTCGAGCTTGGCCTCCTTGATTTCCTTGATTGGCTTGCCTTGCCTGGTTCCCATTATTGTTATTGCTCGACTTCCTACCCAATCTCGGGCACGTATTCCAGAAGTGATCCTGACTTCCGCACTCGAAGCATGCCCTTCTCCCTTCATTGAGACCCTTTTCCATCCTACAGTACTTGGTGTAATGACCCACTCGTTTACAATTGCCACAAACAGGGCAGGCTCCTTCATGATAGTTGTTACATTTATTACACTTTGGGTGTGGACCATTGAACTGCCTAGAGTCCTGAGCCTTCACTCCGAAGTTTCTCACTACCTTCCTATCCGTGCTTCAGATAACATCAAGATAAAAATCCATTCCTATTTTTAGATACTGCCACTAATACCAAAATTTCGAGGTTCATCCTACATCAATACTAAAGTTTTTAGATCTAATACAACCAATCACTTAAAATTACCCAAAATACTTAGTTCATAATAACCACAAGAAAATGTTTTCCTTTGAACCCAAAAGTCTTATCAAAAGCCGCCAAAATATCAATCATCCTAATCAAAACCATCCCAAATACACAACTATCAAGATCATTAACACAGGCATAGGTAGCACTACTCCTCCAATCATGCATGCAAGCTCTACCCTCATCGCGGTCCGCCTAGCCGTCCTAACACTCTCCAAATCCTGGGTCGAAACATTGGACAAAAGATGTGTTAGCTCCACCAGTTCCGTCACGACATGTCCTTGGTGAGTCACCCTCACCCGACAACTGTGTACCTCGGTCGTCATTGCCCTTATGTGCTGCTCTCTTGCCCAAGTCATACCGGACACTTGCCCGATTGGTACACCGGTGACCACACGTGGTGGCTCCGGTGCTTCCGGACGTGCCGATGCTAGTGTCACCCTTCTAGGAATTGGGACATTTTTTCTCACCGTTTGCCTAATACGGGGCCCTCCAAGGTTTGGTTGAACAATTATCGGGGTTGGTCGTGGCAGTACCGAGGTCGGTGACACTCTCGGTCCGTCGTAAGGATCTCGCTCGCTTGACACTTCTTGCTCCAATTCAGTGTTCCTAGGATCCTCATCCTCCCGAATGCTCGGTGGGTTGACTCGAGGTCGACCAGTGACATAACCCGACTCGTCGGCCAAGTAAGAAGAGAGAGAATGGGATGATGATGATGACATAGTGAAACTGAGGCAAAATTGTACTTAGTTACTAATCGCACAAGTGTAATGTCTATCCTATGCAATGTCTACGCACTATGCATGCTACTAGAGAGTGCAAGTAAAAATTGACATACTCCTACTATAACCATTTCTAGTCTCGCATTAACCTTCCTTAATCGAACATAGGTGATCAAGCTATGTTTAATTAAAGTCTGTTAATACCATTCTAGACTTAGTTATACTAGTAGTAGGTTCAGTTGTTTTCATGTCAATTTCGGATTTTGGTTATAGTTGGGTTTTCCCAATGGAAGACCGGTATTCTCTATAACCTTCGGCTCTGATACCATTTCTGTCACACCCCGCTAAAGCAGAAACACGGGATGTCACAGCTCAAAGTTTCATTGCGTAAGGTAAAAGACAACACACAATCATCATAGCATAAAAAGTTTACAAAAGTTACATCTTGTTCCAAAATGCAAAATGTCCAAAACATAAATTGACATGATAAGAAAAATAGTGTTGGATGCCGCTACTTGTGGTGCCTTCTAAAGTTCCAACCTTACTTGCTATTTCCTGAAAAGCATGTAAACGAGAGGGTCAACTATTGAATAGTTGGTGAGTTCACAGGTTTTCGGTATGCATAACAATTTTTAATGCATGTTTGTAAATCCGCACAGTGGATTGAGTATTCGGTTGTAGTTTTAAAGCATCTTTGTAAATCCGCACAGTGGATTGAGAATTCAGTTGTCAACATGCGCAAGGTATAATATTGTATGCAAAATGTTAAATCCATGAGCCCACTACCCAAACCTACCGACTGCACACGCCCCAATGACACATGTTCCTCACAAACATGATAAAGAAGACGGTAACTGTGCACTCGCGAGGTGAGTGGGGTGTCAACCAAATAACGTTATCCATAATATACCAACGGCTCGCACAATGAGCTAATGGGTAATGTAAGTTTGAACCGGGGACTTAAAATGAATGTGAAAACTCAGAATCAACTAACATAAGCATACATACCATAGCGCATAAAGAAATTCGTAGCAATGTGAATCAAAATAGTACAACTGATGCGTAATTAAATCGTAACATGCTTTTCACCCCAAAAATGTACAAAATAGTAAAAAGGGGCTGTGAAAACTCACGGTGATAAGCGAAGGTGTTTCCGAGATGCTCACAAGCTCACTTGTACTTTGATCCTACTCCGATCCTACGAATCGTAAGAGCACTAGTAAGTCTCCGGCTTAATTCTAGGGGTTTAGTGAAACCTACTTATCCATAATGTCAAAAAATGCCTTATGTAGAACTTTGTTTAAGGTTCATATTTTTGTTGGTGGTCTAAAATATCTTGCATGTCTCATTATTAAGTTGTATAGTTAACACAAGTCTCTAGTTTTATATAATAAAATGATAAAATGGTTAAAAGTTGATTTTTAATAATACTTGGAAATTTACTTTTCTGTCCAGAATCTTTGTGTCACTTTCAGTTCGTTTTTAGCTATTTTCCAAGCCTTTTCTGGACAGGATATTTTTACACAAGATGACACTATGTGTTAGGAAACGTTTGGCATAAAAACCATAATTTTTGAAGATGTTTAAGTCCATCAAATAATTTTTATAAAGCAGCTACTACAGAAAACATAGCTGTTTGCACACTGTTTTTGTGACGTCTGTTTGGAGGTCGAAATCTTTGCGTTTTTGAGTAAAACCACTTGGGTTCGAATCTTAACACATAGACATAAATTCCAGAAGAGATTTCACCTTATTTGATTAAATATTGAGAGAGTTATGACATTTTAAAGAGAGAGGTAGAAATCTGACAGATTGCTGTCAAAAGATAGCTTCTAGGAAAATGCATCTAACTTTAAGTTTTGCCATGATTTTGTTCCTTTTGCATGGAATCCGATTTGACACTTCCCCAAACAAATATTTTCAAATGAATATTTGTTTTTAAGCCTCTAGAACTATATGCATGTATATTTAGTAAAGACATCTTTCAAAAATCCTAAAAATGATTTTCTTGCTCTCTTTTTGAAGATTTCATGAGTAGTCAAACCAAGAACTTGTTTTTGCTATATAAAATAACAAGTTTTTAGCACATGCATGAAGATTAAAACATGTTTCTAGTGTAATATAAAGTTTTTCATAAAACTTCTTAGAGATTAAGAGGTTGGTTTTTGATGAAGAACACATGCATGCTTGTGGAAACTTGTAAACGTTCCTTCTTTGATCTTAACATAGGTTTGGTCATGGATTCATCCCCTTTTTAATAACATGCAAGATGTTATGGTGATGAATCTACAAACATTAAGATTTCAAAGATATTACTAGCAAAACAATGTAAAACTAAAGTAGAGGAAGAAGAAAACTTGAAAGAAGATTTAACAAAAGGATGTGTAGGCTTTGCTCTACATATGAGATTACCTTAGGAACACTTGAGTGCTTGAATCTCTTGAGGTTTAGGGGCTGGAGTTTTGTGAGCCTCAGATCCGTGCAACGAACAATGAAATCAAACAAGTAAACAATGTAGTATACGATTTCAACCGGTCATCTCTATTATGCTTTCAGAGAGTTTTACAATACGAAAAGGAAAGCAAAAAGACAACTAGCCTATTTTTCTAAGGCTATTCAACATTATATATGGCGGGCCCGTGGTTAACAAGCCCACGACCCGTTCACTAACTAGGCTCAAAATAAAGAATTACAATTTAAACCCCGAACTTTAATTCAACATAAAACGACCCTAACAATCTCCCCCTTTGAATTGAAGTTCGATTTGGCGCCAGTTCGCGACATATCTTTTTCGGAGCGCGAAGTGAACTTCGAACCATCTGATAGCACGGCGGTAGTCGATGCGTTCTTCAACCATTTCCAAGGCATTCTGAGCAGTTGTTTCATTCGGATTAGGGACATATGAGAACCTTGGATTTTCAGACTCGTGCTGGATGATTTTCCGAAGAGCATCTTCAACTTTGAAGAGCGTGCCGTCGCAGAATCTTTCTTCCTGACTGAATCGCAGAAATCTTTTCTCTTTCTGTTCATTGACGTAGACAATCCCAAATTCAGGTTCTAGAAGCATAGAGTTCTCGGGATACATATTCAACTCAGGAGCATGCAGATTCGGCTTTATCAGATTTACCTTCTTCGCTCTATTCTCGATTGCCATTTGAAAATCCGTTAGATAAGACATCATAATTGTACGGACCAGAAATCGACGAACAGCTTCGAGCGCCTTTGTAACTAGTAGCGGTCGGATAGTTCTTGAACGAAAGTCTTTCAGAATTGCCAGGAAGTCAAACGGTCGGAGGTGCTCGAAGTCGGCTTCAGAAAATTTCCATTCATTCCCATCTTTACGTCGGACAGTGAATACAGGATAGACGATTTTCATGATGCGGCTGGACTGTATGTTGAGTACCTCTGTGATCTGATGCTTGGTTCTGACTTGGCTGACTGGAAGACACCGCTTCATTACGCTGATGTACCGGCGTTGGTATTCGGGATTGAAGTTGTAAATACCTAGGCAAAAGGTCGGCTCGATTGTGTGAAGCTTATGAACAAACAACTTCTTCAGGAATTCCTCCAGATGAGGAATAAATACTGGGATCTTCTCCCAACGAATTTGTTGCTGTTAAGGAAGTGGGAGATCAGAAGCTGTCGGTTACTGAGGAGATGTCGGAATGTTGGCAGTTGAGGTTTCAGGTCTAGTTGAAGTTTCATCGGGTTGAGCAGAGTGAACGGGAGAAGAACCATATAAATTCTGGAGCAGGAACTGATCATAGTCAATGTTGTCATCGTCATCAGTAGGGAAAACCAAATTAACCTGGAGATTTTCGGCACTGGCGGCTTTTTCATACCATGCATCTTCGGTCTCCGGGTTGGTTTCACAGTCTGGATCAATCATATCCAATAACGGTCTGTCTGATGATTCAAAATCAACCAGTTCCTGTGTTGAACCCTCGGGTTTTTCAACCGTCGGGCCTTCATCATTTGAGATGTCCATGTCTATTACCATCTCGGCTAATGGCAACTCGGCTTTAGGTGCGGCGTCGGTTGTTGTTGCCGCAGTTGCTGGTTCCAGATGAACCACACTTGCCGTTTCGGCGAGGATAGGAGCGGTCTCGGTAGGTCTTACTCTTTTCTCCCCCTCACGGTGATCAGGGTTATCCTGGTCATCGTGTTTGCGCTTCAGACCGCCTGCTTGACTCTTGCAGGTATTTTCGAGTGAGCGGACTCTCTCGGATAGCGTTGTTAGCGCTTGGTTGTAGTCCTTGAGAGTCGAGTCAATGGCATCCAGGCGAGTGGCAATGGATGATGAAGGAGCAGTGATCTGAGATTTCAGAACGGATATCAGGTCTGCTTCGGTAGAGGCATCAGATTCGGATTGTTGGAGTAGCTGAGCTAGAAGCATCGTCTTGAGGGTGTCCACCGAGTAGGTAGGCTGAGTAGCCGGTGGAGGTGTAGGTGCGGTTTCAGTTTCGACGATCTTCTCTTTGCCTTTGATTAAGCTCTTCATCTTGACGAGCTCGGCGGTGACGTGCTGCTCTATTGCCTCGCGGACAGCCTTAAGGGTGCTGTCCAGGGACCCTGGTGACACAAAGTCGGGAAAGTTAACTCCAGGACCACTTAGGTTACCCGTTTAAGCATCTACCGCAGAGGCAGAGCCACCTACGTTCACGGTTGGCGTGGGGATAGCCGTGGTAGGATTTCCGTCTGATCCTCGTGGTCCGGCAGACGAAGACACTACAGACGTTACGATCGAGTCACGAAGAATCTCGATTTGGTGTGGTTCCTCTTCTGGTGTCCTAGCCGAAGATTGTATAATATCAAGTGGCTCTATACTCAATGGTGCACGAAATGAAGGCGAGACCGGGGGCTGCTGGGCTCTTATTTCAACACCAGTACTCTCCGAGTGAGAGACCGGTGGAAGTTGTGCAATATCCCCGTGTATGACTGAAACGCCCGTCTTTTGAGAGACGGATGAGTGGATGAGGGGGTTGTGCAATTGCTTCGCTGGGTCCACGGAGGCTTCTTCAATACCCCGTCCCAACTCATGAGATGGGATAGCAGATGTGGCGACCCGAATATCACTCGGTTGGGATCGCTCATGAGCTTCGTTATCTTTACGGCTCGATCTTTCCTGGTTCGTCTTCGAACGCAGTTCTCTCCTTCTCACATGTTCTAAATCTTCAACTAAATCTCCCTCAGTTGTCCTAAGAGGTCCCGTTCTAGGTTGGGTTAGAGGGGTTGAAGGTGAGGCAGTAGAAGTGCCTTCGGTAAAGTCTGGGCTCGGTCCGATACAGGGAGGGATTTTTTAGAGCCGAATGGCACGGGTCGTATCAGATGCCGTATCGGAGTCAGATTCCACGTTATGAACATGTGTAGGGGGTGAGGGCGGATCAGAAAGATATGGAGTGGAGTCATGAAGAAGCTTAGGTCTAGATGATGGACCGGCTTGGGCTTGGCTGGAACCGGGACGCGATTCCACTGCACCACTCACGCTAGTACCCCTTCCCCGAACAATTATCACACCCCGCCCGGCAGCACCTGCTGGCCGGGCCCTTCCACCTCTCGTCCTAGGGCCCTCACGTCCCTCAGGTCTATGTCCCTGGGCAGGTCCCTCCGGTTCTGGGTGGACCATGGGATTCCCTATCGCTTCCCTGTAAGCTAACACTCCTGGTGCAGTGGGATCGGCGTATGCCAGAAGAGCATCAGGAATGGGCATGGCTACCGCGTTGGATGGGTTACGAATGACCATGTATTGTAAGTGATGAGGAGGACATACCAGATGGGTAAGGCGGCACGGTATGACAGGATTTACGTCCATATGTTGACGCACAACAAACGAAAGGAAACGCGGGTACGGAAGGAACTTCTTTTGTTTAGTACCTCCGATCTGATGAATAGCGATAACGATTTTGCGCCAAATAATCATGGCGACGTCGACATGTCGGTTATAGCACACGGCGTGGAAGAGTCTGAGGAAGTCGCCTATACACTGGTCTATGCCATTCCATCTCGAAGAAAGGCATCTGTTCAGAATTGTAAAGAGAGTGTACCATATGGGAGCCAGGTATTTTCGGTTGAACGCAGACGGTCGGTCGAGGGCGTGGTTGTAGCCAAGAGCTCGGACTTGAGCGCACAGTGTCGCGTCATTGACCGTGGGGTCATATCCTTGATGATTTCCGGCGTTGGCTTCAGGCAGTGAAAGAAGTCGGCGGAAAGAGTCCGGTGTGCGTGAACTGCTGATTATCGATTTGAGCAGTGATCGTTTGTGAGTTACCGACCGTGCAAACTTGTGCAGACAACCAAACTTGAAGAACGTATAACAGCGGGACGTCGGCAGTGGCACTGAGGGCCTCATGGAGAGGGTGACACATCAAGATATCCACAATTACTCGATGTTGTGGTTGTGGTCTGAATAATGCCGGGTCCAGATGATGGTTGTTCGCCTCCAATTCAGTGCCATGGTCCGGTGCGACCAAGGCGTTATCGGCTTCCTCATCAATGAATTCCTCTTGAGGAATTTGTTGTTCTTCCGGGTTCTGAGGAGGATTTTGTTCCTGATCCGCCATTGAATATCTGTAAAAAGAAGCACAGTTAGTAACTGAGACGGATGAACAAATGTCGGCGCGTACCTTTGCATTTGATGGCTCAATTTGAGACAAATTTAGGACTGGCATTGATGAAACATGTATTGTATATGCAAAACACAGAGGAGTCCGGACAAGGAAGTGAACAATCACAAACTTTCCGGACATCACAAGGTTTCCGGATAATGGTATCCGGATAGCATACTTTACCGGATGGGAAGAACGTTCCCGGACAAAGAGAATGACCCGGACAAAATGGTTTCCGGGTGACAAAAGATTCCGGATAAAAATGGATTCCGGACACAATAACATCCCAGTAGTTGAAGTTACCGGAAACCCTGAGGTTTTCGGACAACTAGGGTTCCCGGGTGTTGTTAGAATCCGGATAAAATATCTAGAACACCATGGTTACCGGACAAACACGCAAATACTTGAACGTGTCCGGACACGAAGAATGTGTCCGGACGAAATACACCTCAATCGATCGAGTTACATACATTTCCAAGCTAGCTCTCAAGTGAACAGATAGTAACGAGGGACGCATATAAGCATATAGAAGCATTTAACAAACAACTAGACTCCACCAAGTATGTCTAAAATCGACATTAACCAAACCGGGTTTGGGACAGTGAAAATCGATCAAACTGGTGGTCGATCGATGCGAAATGTGATGTGATTCGAGAAAAAATGAGATCGAGATGGATAACTAAATCACATACCTGGTTAGTAGAGTGATGCACGAAGATTGCTAGTGAAATCGAAGGAGTCCGAGCGAGAGAGAGAAAGGCGAGAGGGTTTAGGGGTTTGTGTGCGATTTCTGGATAATGAAAACAAGGGAAACCAGTTGGCTTATATATGGACCAAGAGTCCGGATGGTGTACCCGGGTACTTATCCCATTCAGGTATGGACCCGATCCGGAAACCTATCCGGAAAGGATAGAGTTTCCGGGGTACCAGTCCGGATTCTTGGGATTGCCCAGAAAATTGTCCTGTTCATGAGAATTTTGCAAAAATGGTACTTGAAAAAGGACCTTCTCTCGCTCCCCCTCAAACTTAGCATGGGGAAAACCGTGCTCCCCCTCGGACAATGCAAGAATTTTTCAGTGAGGAGTCCGACACAACAAAAAAAACTTTTGATCAGTTAAAGAAAAACACCGTGTCGCTCTCCCTCAATTGATGACCAATATATGTAATCCACTCTGGAGTGCATACAAAAAAAAACTTTGTATCATTTTAAGAAAAACCGTGTGTGATGCTCCCCCTCCACAGATGAGTAGACTTACCTGATACTGCTTTATGCTCCCCCTGAACACATGAACACACCATGAAAGCACAGATATAGACAGATAAAAGTAGACGGCAATATGAAATAAAAGAAACACACGAAGAAAGAAAGAAAACAAACGAAATCTACGAAATAAATACAGAGACTTAATCTAACTGTGTAACTGAGACAAGTAGAATACAAGTGGGAGGAAGTGTATGCTCAATCATCAGGAGTGTAAACATCGGATGATGAGTAGACAGTTACTCATAGATGTATGGAACTTGTAACGGGCACACAAGCGGATTAAGTCATCAGTTTTAGCATTCCTAACTTGGACACAAGAGTATTAAAACGTTTTTTGTGAAAGTTTACTCTTACAATCAATATATCAATGTATATAACAGTAATTGAGAAGTAATATGATCGAACCAACTTGTATTCAATGAAGAACAGATTTACAGATCTTAGAGAGAGAGTATCTCAAAGATTACAAAAGATGAATACAAATATATGCGGGAAAGTCAGTTGGCGTAACAGTGCTAACCACTATATATACTGCAACGGAAACACTAAAGCTACAGTACATATAAGAAAGACTAATAGGAACAATACACGTGTCCTAATTAGTAACTGAATATAACAGAAAGTATCCAAGACATAAGTTCTGAATAACATATTCAGAACTTCTGAACATTCTTCTGATTAAGCACTTCAGAACATTTATCTTCATAGTTAGAAGTTCTGAGTCTCCCACTCAGAACTCTGAACCTTCTAGTCAGAATCCAACACTTATCTTTTTGAGACTTCTCACTCAGAATTTCTGAGTCTCCTACTCAGAACTTCTGAGTCTTCTGACCAAATCCCAACACTTAGAATCTTTTATAGACTTCTCTATTCAGAAGTTCCGAGTCTTCTTCTCAGAACTCTGAGTCTTCAATTCAGAAACCAAAACTTGTGTATTTAACAAAACTCTAGGTCTAACAATCTCCCCCTTTTTGTCAAACACACTTGTACTTTTCATCATCAAATTTTTTAGAGCAGGAACAATCTTCAGAAGGATCTCTTCTGAATGCTTTGACAACTTCTGCTCAAAATTCTGAATAATCTGAGTTAACAACTTCTGGTCAGTCTTTAATCAGCAGCAGCAACGATTTCCAAACTGATTTCTGTTACATATTTGCTTTTTCTTTGCTCCCCCTTGAAATGACAATTCTCATCTTCATGTGATCAAATCAAATTTCTGTCTTTTTATGACTTTCTTCTCCCTTTTGAATCAATCAATCAGTTTTCATAAGATTTCTTTATAATGATTTTCTTCTCCCCCTAAAGTTTTGTAAAGCAAAATCATATCAATCTTCAAAATCTTTAGCTTTTCTCCCCCTTGATTTTCTTGGAAAAACTTTAGCGATGCTTTTTCTTCGAATGAAGTCTATGCTTTTTCTCCTCCTTAATGAATAACCTTGCTCCCCCTCAAAATAAGAATTCTGGAGCAATTTGTTTTCTCCTCCTGAAAGTATGCATATATTTCATTAAAATTATTCATTTCAAATATAGTGATTTAATAAAATATTTATACAAGGAAAATAAGATTCATTGAACTACACTTGATAACTACTAACATTTGATCATTTGAAAATTTTATAAAAGAAATCCAACTTAATGAAATTTAACAGATTTTTCAATCAAATGAAATCAAATGCATGTGTTTGGATTCAAATACAAGTCATCATTGCATATCAAGTTAAAAATGTTCAGTTTCAATCCCTTTATTAAATCTATTTGGTGTGCTTAGCATGCGAAATATGATTAGCTTCAAGCATATGCAATTCTAAAAACATATACGAATACTTTGCTCTACTCACACTATTTGTCCAAAATCAGGATTTTCACAAATTTACAGGTTTATTGCGACTTTGTATTTTCCCAAAGTTTCAAGAGATGTGTGCTCATTGGCATCTTTTAATTTTGTGCTCATTGGCATCTTTTAATTTTGTGCACATTGGCATCTTTTAATCAAAAAGTTTAGTAAGAATAAGATACATCGTTAAACATGGCTTTCTATCTGGTTCTATAGCAGGATTTGGGTCAGCCGATCCCAGACCAGTTGGTCTTAGGTGCTAGGTGTCGAATACCCCTTAGAACTTACTTTCCCAAACCAGAAAGGTCACATCGATATATCTTAAACCAGAAAGGTCACATCGATATATCTTAGGGACTAGGTGACTAGCACCCCTTAGGACTTACTCTCCCAAACCAGAAAGGCCACATGTACAAACTTTCAAACTAAATGATTATATATATATATATTGCATCTCAATCACTTGGTTCTAGATCATAGTGCTTCCCACATGTTTTCGTTTCCATCCATTATTCTGACATTTAGGCTTTTTGAGCATTATATTCTATATAAGTCTAGATTTCATAACATTGAGCATTCAACATAATTTCATCCATGTTTTGCTTACCTTTCGATTTATTTCAGAAGTGAAAGTTGAAACAAATATAGCTCAGATAATACATAAATACTTGTAAAATCACCCTTGACACACATTTTATTCATTGAATGAAAATAAAAAAATTCATATCATTGAATTAAATTTGTTAAGATTCAAACATTCAAAGCAATAGAAATAAAACATAATGTAATGTTACCTTTCACCACTTGTTCCTTGAAACAGAAATATATGACAGTTAAGGATATCACCTGAGAAGTATGAGTTCTAAACTGATTTGTTTAGAACTCTTAGTCTCTGAAGTACGGGTCCTGAGCTGAATTGTTCAGAAGCCATAGTCATTTAAGTACGGGTTTTGAACTGATATGTTCAAAAACATAAAACGTTGAAGCACGGGTTTTGAACTTTATCTTGAAACAATCAGATCAAATTTTGAGACAATACTCCCTCTCAAATCAAGATAATCCTGCAAAATCAAGAGATTTTGGTAATCATCTACGATGATTCCTCATTAGATATCAACAATCCAAATTCTGAGTAGTTGAGTCAGAATTCTGATTAGAAGAGTCAGAATTCTGAGTAACTTGTTCAAAATTCTAAGTATCAGAGTCAGAATTCTGAATAGTTGAGTCAGAATTCTGAGTGGTAGAGTCAGAACTTCTGAGTAACAGAGTCAGAATTCTGATAAAACTATCCAGAGAAAATACCTTAGAAAAATATTTGGATTTTGTGATTTTTGAACATTCTGAACTTCAAATCACCATAACTTGCTCAAAAATCAGAATTTTTCAACCAAAATTGGCAGGGTTGCACAGAATGTGATTCTGAACACATTCTCTGGAAAATGTTTTCTACCAAAAACACCCACAACTATGAGTTCGATAACCCCATAGTAAACAAAACTTTTTCATAAAAAAAATTCTTCAAAATCAACAAATTGGTCTGTATGAATCAGAAATTCATAATCACATTCAGACCGAGTTTTGGACTGAAGTATCCAAAAGTCAATATTCTCAATTAAGCACAACATCTATTTTCAGTCATGTGTCTGTATGGATCATTCATTCAACTCTACACATGAATAACCTGCAAAACAGATTAAGTTGACTTTGGTACCCATATGAACTTGGGTCCTGGCTTGTTAGGTGCAGTGGTATATGCAGATATTCTATAAGAACCATACCAGTGCTGAATTAAATCCTTGTTCACAAAATCATTAGTTCCACAATATGAACAACAAAGTTTCTTTTGTGCAATTCTGACTAATTGATTTACAGAATAAATCACATCAGGTTTAACAAAAGATTTTCTTTGAAAAGTATTGTTCTTCTTGACATTTGAATTAGGAACCTTTGATTTTGGAACTTCTTTCTTGGAAGTTGTTCCTTTAACTCTCCATTCCATTTTTATCTTTTTAAAAGAACAATTATAAGATTCATCAATAGGAGAATCATAAAACAGATTAGAAGAACGAATCTGATCTTTTGAACTATGATTTGATTTGTCAACAACTTTCGTTTCAAATTCTTTAAACTTTTTAACATACAAATCAAACCTTGACTGCAAATCAGATTTGGACTTCCTCTCTATCATGATTTTAGTTGATAAATCAGATAATTTTTTAATAAGCCTCCTTATCTCCAAATGAAAAACTTTCTTTTCCTTCTCAAACTCATCTTTTAAGCATTTTTCATTAAAGCCATTTACCTTCTTCTTTTCAGTCTCTTTCCTTCCATCTTCTAACTCTTTCTCCAACTCATTGATTTTTACAGAAAACTCATTTAACATTCCTATTTTCTTTTTCTCGAAAACATTCTTTTCTTTTTGAAAAACATTTTTCTTGCATTCAAACTCTTTTCTTTCTTTTGCAAGAATTTTCTCCAAATCAGAAATTTTCAGAAAGAGTTCAACAGACTTTGTTTCAAAACCTTTCCTCTCAGTTTGAAAGTCTCTTCTCTCTTTCTCAAAATTTTCTCTTTCAAGTATAAGAACTTGTTCAAAATCATAGATCTGTTTCAAGAGTTGACAATTTTTCATTTCACATGATTTGATTCTATTTTCAGACTCTGTCAACATCTTTCTTCCAAAATTGATTTTCTCTTTCAAATCCACATTCTCCTTTTCTAACAACTTTGTGTTCTCAGCTTTTGCTTCAGAAGTTTTCAACTTTTCAATAAATGGTTTCTTTAAATTATCAGAACTTGTGATTGAACATGCTGGTCTTACAAAAATTTCATTTTCCTTCAAACCTAATCCCATTTTTGGATTATACAATCTTGTGTCCTTAATATTGCTAGAATTATGAATTTTGATCAAAAAATTAGAACCAACACAAGTATAGAATATGCTAGAATTGATCAAATCTGTCACAGACATTTCATCAAACAGTTAGAGTATATAAACTGATAAAATCTTCTTTTCAACAAAGAATCTTCAAGAATGAATGAATTAATGAATCAATCAAGAATTATATCAACAATAAAATCCGATAATCTTGAAAGTGATCTTGAAAACTTGAAAATCTTGAAAACTAGTGAAATGCGATCTTTACAACAATAAAACCCAAAAATCTTGATCAAATTGAATTTGAAATCAACATGCAGCGGAAAGAATCACTTTGATCAAGAAACCAATCAAGAAATTCGAAAACATACCTGTGATCTCTGTCTAATTTCAAAAATTAATCAGCAGATCAGAATGTTCTTGATTCTGTCGAGTTCTTGGAATAACTAGGGGTTTTGTTGTTTGGCTCTGATACCAATTGAAAGTTTAGGATCCACTCTTACAATCAATATATCAATGTATATAACAGTAATTGAGAAGTAATATGATCGAACCAACTTGTATTCAATGAAGAACAGATTTACAGGGCTTTAGTAAAGAGGTCTGCTAACTGATGCTCAGTATTTACGAAGTAGAGTTCGACGGTACCTCTTTCGACGTGATCCTTAATGAAATGATACCGAACGTCGATCTGCTTCATCTTGGTGTGTTGGACCGGGTTGCTAGATATGGAAATAACGCTCTTCGAGTCGCAGTAAATTGGGACTTTGACATACGTGAAGCCGTAGTCCTTGAGTTGCGTCCGCATCCAGATGACTTGGGAACAGCAGCTTGCGGCGGCTACGTACTCCGCCTCGGCAGTTGACGTTGAAACGCATTGCTGCTTCTTGGATGCCCAACTTACCAGGCTATCTCCCAAAAACTGGATATGTCCCGAGGTGCTCTTCCGGTCCATCATATAGCCTGCGTGATCCGCATCGGAATAAGCGGATAGTGCAAAACCTGTCTCTCTCGGGTACCACAAGCCAAGATCAGCAGTACCACGTAAATAACGAAAAATTCGTTTGACAGCAGTTAAATGAGACTCTTTAGGTTTTGATTGAAACCGGGCGCACAAAAATGTTGAGAACATGATATCCGATCTACTCGCAGTTAAATACATTAGCGAACCTATCATCCCGCGATACAATTTAGGGTTCACGTCCGTTCCGTTAGGACCGGCGTGAAGCTTCGTACCAGGTGCCATGGGAGCTTTTATTGGCGAGGACTGTTCCATCTGGAACTTCCTAAGAATATCCCGGATGTACTTGGCCTGGTTTATGAATATCCCGGTCGACAGTTGTTTAACTTGAAGACCAAGAAAGAAATTCATCTCGCAAAGCATACTCATTTTAAAAAATTCTCCCATTAGATTGGCAAAGTTCTTAGCATATGTGGGATTAGTAGAGCCGAAGATTATGTCATCTACGTACACTTGAACAAGAACTATGTGACCTTTTTCGTTTTTGATAAATAAAGTTGAATCGATTTTACCTCGTGTGAATTTGGACTTTATCAAAAACTCAGACAGTATGCTGTACCATGCTTGCGGAGCTTACTTTAGACCGTAAAGTGCCTTGTTTAGAACGTAGACATAATCAAGCTTCGAATCGTCCACGAATCCTTCCGGTTGTGATACGTACACTTCTTCCTTGATATCGCCGTAGAGAAATGCGGTCTTCACATCCATTTGGAAGACCGTGAAGTTCTTGTGTGCGGCGTATGCAAGGAACATACGAATGGCTTCGATTCGTGCCACTGGAGCATAGGTCTCATCATAATCGATCCCTTCTTGTTGTCGGTATCCCTTGGCCACGAGACGCGCTTTATTGCGTACAACGATGCCGTCTTCGTCCTTCTTATTCTTGAAAATCCACTTGGTGCCGATCACCGTCTTGTGTTTTGGACGTGGAACCAGTCGCCATACCTTTAGAGCTTCGAATTGATTGAGCTCCTCCTGCATGGCTATGATCCAGTCCGGATCTTCAAGCGCTTCGCGTACGTTCGTCGGCTCGATGTTACTTAAGAAGCCGTAGAATAGACAGAAGTTGGCAGATGCACCTCGTGTTTGAACTGGAGTAGAGGGATCACCGATGATTTGATGCAAGGGATGAGCTTTCGTCCATCTGGTGGTGTGCGGAAGTGGTTGTTGAGTTGAGTGAGACGCGTTCGAATCCACATAATCTCCAGATGGCAAGTCTTGTACCGCTTCATGTGTCGCAGGTTGGTTTATCGGAGGAGGTGGGGGAAGATTCGTCAGAGGTTGAACGACTTCTTGGTCCGAGGAGTTCAGAAGTTGATCGGCGATTGTAGCAGATGACGAATCACTAGGTGTGATCTCCGGATGTGTAACAGGTTCCTCCGGGGAAGCAGTAGTATCGGTAGAGGTGGATGATGACGGTTGAGTTGTCTCCGCAGTGATGGATGGTGTGCTTGTAGAAGGCGGCGGACCGGATAGGTTCGACAAGTCCTCAATACGAGCAACTTCAAGTCGAGGTTGTGCTGAGACAGTAGGGGAAACATTAAAGATGTCACCATAAAAGAACTTAAACAATAAATCTAAATCAAAAGAGTCAGCATTCGATGAAGATACATGATTTGGATTTACTGTCGCTTGTGCAGATCCCGAACTTGGAGGTCTGGAAGCTAGCACGCTAGTTAAACCGGGTTCTGAACTATGTTGTTCAGAAGCCAAATCTGCGGCTTCGTCGAATGTCACGTTTACACTTTCGACAACAGTTTTCTTCCGTGTGATGTAAACGCGATACGCTTGAGCCTGCATGGAGTATCCGATGAAAACTCCTTCGTCCGCCTTGGGGCTGAATTTATCGAGATCATCCTTTTCGTTTAAGACGTAGCATGTGCATCTGAATGCATGGAAGTACTTGATATTCGGAACGCGGTTGTTGATGATCTCGTACGGTGTCTTGTTGAACCACTTGTTGAGGATGGAGCGGTTTTGCGTGTAACAGGCCGTTGACACCGCTTCGGCCCATAGAAAATGCGGCAGATTAGAATGAGAAAGCATGGTGCGAGCCGCTTCGACTAGAGTACGGTTGCGACGTTCCACCACTTCGTTTTGCTGAGGAGTGCGTGCGGCAGAGAATGTGTGTGAAAAACCGACTGAAGTCAGATAGTCGTCCACCGTTTGATTGTTGAACTCCATCCCGTTGTCGTTCCTTATGGTGTGAACAGATTGTTTCTTGTTCAGTTGGATGGTCTTCAGGTGGTTGATGATCAGCTCCGGAGTTTCGTCTTTCGAGCGAAGGAACTTGACCCATGTGTAGCGCGAGAAGTCATCCACCATCACTAGGACATATTTGCGCTTGTTGATACTCTGAACATGCATCGGTCCACACAAATCCATATGGATAAGTTCGAGGGACCTGGACGTGCTCGGAGTTACCTTCGGTTGATACGGCACCCGCTTCATCTTTCCCTTCTCACATGCCCCGCAGAGACGATCCTTCACGAATTGAAAAACAGGCATACCTTTCACGTGTCTGCCTAGCACCAGTTTGTTGATACTTTTGAAATTGAGGTGCGAAAGACGTCGATGCCAAAGCCAAGCTTGTTGAGAATTACCCTTGGACATCAGGTAGACAGGGTTATCGGTTTTGAGGGATGCGAGGTCGATTGTGTAGAGGTTGGTCTTGCGTTTCCCAACCAGTAGCTCCTCTCCATCGTCATTTAGGATTCTACACCTTTTAGCTTTGAACCGGACCTCGAGATCTTTGTCGCAGAACTGCCCGATGCTGAACAGATTGTGTCCCAATCCTGCGACGTGTGATACCTTCTTTATTGTGATCTTGTCTTAGACAATGTCTCCGTATCCCACGATCGGCGCCTTATGGTCATTCCCAAATCTCACGTCTCCACCATATTCTTCTTTGTAGTTCGTGAGAAGCTCCCTCCTTCCGGTCATGTGCTTGGAGCATCCAGAATCTAAGTACCACACATGACCATGCTGCAAAATCGTGTTAACGGATTTTAGGTACCCAAATTTGTTTGGGTCCTGGAGGGTTAGGTTTGGCACCTCTTGGAGGAACTTGCTTTGACACAACTTTCCCTTTAGGTGCAGGTTGTACACCGTTTGTGGAAACTGGTTTTGGCACAGATTGCCTCTTAGGTGTAGAATTTATGCCTTTCGGAGGAGCAGGTTTCCTCTTGGGTGCCGGTTTAACCTCGGTAGGAGCAGCCTGTCTTGCCATGGGTTTGGTCTCCCGCTGTGGTTTAACCTCAGATTGGAAACCCCGTTGCTTATAGTATGTCTGTTTATTGTTACGGGGTTTATTTTTGGGTTTATGATTATACATGTGATATGACCCAAACCAATCATTAAGGTTAATTTCATCAAAATCATTCCAACCACATCTAGAACAACATAAACAATCACGCGATAACTGAATCAATTGATGAACTGAATTAAGTTTAATTGGATAAGAAACTTCAAAACGATTCCAATTATTCCAAACACAATTGTCTTTGTTTATTCTAGAATTAAAAACAATGGGGGAAGACTTTGATGCTGTATTCTTGACAGGTTCCTTGTTCAGCCACTTTGGTTTTTCTTGGTTTGCTCGACCATTTTTATCTGAAACAACAGGGACAGAGTGGTCAGTGACTTTTGAAGGAACGGTATTTTTGGTAGGCAATTGCTCGGTCTTTTGCCTCGGCTGTGATTGGTTTTTAGAAACAGGTTTAGATGTCGGTTTTGATTTTGAAATCTTGATCACAACTGGGGCCTTTGTTTTAGAACAGCTACCCTGTAGAAAATTGACCGGATGGTTGACTACTGGAGACAAAAAATCAGTATGACTCGGGAGAGATTTGTCGAAAGGGAACGACTCAAACTCTCCATTAGAATTGCCTTCAGAATTCATATATTCTGAAAAATCGACTTCCGGAATTACAGGACTTGGATCGGTCAAGGAAGGCGAGGAACACGCTGTGCTTTCAGTTGTGTGCTTTGGGGAATTCGGTGCGGAAGCGTTTGAAAAATCAGAGTTTAAATTCCTTTTAACACACTCATCTTGAGAAACTTTACTTTCTTGCGAAGAGATATTTCCGATGAAGGCTTTACACGAGGATGTGTCAGATGAGTTCGAGGAAAGTTCAGGTGAAATCTTTGTAATATTTTGAAGTAGGTCAAGCTGCACATGGAGTTGACCATTTCTCATGTGTTCTTTTATCGTTTCTCTTGTCATTTTAGACAATTTAGATGAGAGCTTATTGATTTCACACTGAAGAGTTTCCTTTTCTTCATTTGTCACACCTTCGGGTTTCTCAGATTTGAGTTTCTCAAGTTCCTGAATTAGCGCTTTCTTCTCGTTTTGAAAAACAAACTTTTCTTTCTCAAGCGACTCCTCCAACTCGACAATCTTTGCTTCCAAGATGAGAGGGGGAACATAGAGTTTAAACTCGTCCGTCTCAGTCTTGGTTGCGGGTGCTTGGTTCTCATCCTTTTTGGAGGAATCCTTGGGCATAGCAACCTTGTAGGGGTCGAAGTAGTAATTTGAGAGATACATTTTGTTCTTTTGATAGGAATAATTCAAAGGTTCATAAAAAAATGGAAGTTGTATTCCTCGTTTGTGTGCGCGTTTATATTTCTCGGTTTCCTCTTCCTTTTCAGGTTCTAGAGGACCAGTCCATTGAATAGCATATTCCGGATACTTTTTGTCTAATCCAAAACAAGCAAAATCATACAAAGTAGGTGTTTGGAATCTACCCTTTTTCAAATAGTGTGGGTTATCGTATTCGATTCCCATTCTTTGTTAAAATAGGTGAACTCTTTGGGTTTATTCAGAAAGATGGTTTGATCAGTTTGACCTCTTTTGTGGAGTTTGGTTTCAAGATCAAGAATTTTAGCAACAAGTTCCTTGTGCTGAATCTGAAGAGAGGAACATTGATAAACAATTTCATCTTTCTCATTCATGCACTGATCAAACTTAGACTGAAGATCAGATAATTTGGCCCTTATGTCTTTAGGTGCTATTGAAAGATTTTTGCATTTATCTTTTAAATTAGCATTTTCAGACTTATATTTTTCTGTTATTCTTGTTTGAACATCTAGCTTTTCGGTTAGGGAACTTATCTCAAGCTTTTGTTCTTTAGTGGTGGCCTTAAAGGAATCTGCCTTTTCAACAAGTGATTGCATTTGATTCAATAAATCTTTTTGGCAAGAATAACATACCTGACTTGTCTTCCCTTCATCAGCTGGAGAGTGATAGCCCATGAAAGCATTTGCACCATCAGGATCACTTTCATCATCAGAACGACCCAACCAGTAGTCGTTTTCCACAAACATAGCTTCTCCAGCTTCCTTCTGCTCGGCCCAATGCGAGTTTTGCCTTGTAGTAGTGAGAATTCTTTACCACAGGCCTCGTACAATCTTTAGCAAAGTGACCAAGCTTTCCGAAGTTGTAACAGGACACTGGTTCATCTTTCTTCTTACCTTCTACTTTCTCCGTCTTCTCCTTCTTCTCTGACTTATCCTGCTCACCAACTTTCTTCTTTCCCTCATATTTGTCCTGATGATCATGGCGCTTGTTGGAGGAGGTGGAGTAGCGCTGATTATTGGACGAAGGCTTCTTATAGAATTTTTGTTGTTGGAAAGATTTAGTGAGCAGAGCTATCGCTTTCTTGAAGTCAGATACTTCATCATTGGAATCACTGTCTTCCTTGTCTTCAGATTCGGAAGAGTTGTGCTTTTGAGCACGTGTGGAATGACGGCCTGAAGATTTCCCTTTCTTGGAGGACATGAGTGCAATAGGATCAACAGCCGGCTTTGATTCAGTCTTCTTCTCTCTCAAAAGTTCATTCACTTCGTCTTCGTCTTGAAGAAGAGTCTCATATAGTTCATTGATGCCTTTGTTCTCTATCAAGTTGTTGTGCTTGACATGAGAAGCAAACACCTTCCATTCTGGCAGCAGATTGTTGAGAAATTTGAGTGCGTTCTCCGTGTTTGAGCGAGTGATCTTATTATTGTTCAGTTCATTAAGAAGTATGCAAAAACGCTCACAGGTCTGGGTGAGAGACTCGCCGGTGCGCTGCTTGAAACCATCGAACTTGGTTATTGCGCTGTTTATCGTCAGTTGATTTCCGACATCGCTCCCACGCATCATTCTGGCCACTTGATCCCACATACCCTTTGCTGTGTCTTTGTAACTATCGATAGCAGTGTAGATCGTGTTGGGGAGAGCTTTAACAAGATATCGCTTTGCATGCTTTTCACCTTCAATCATGCCTCTTTCATCTTCAGTCAAATCGGCAATAGTCTTGTCCTCAGTACGAGCCTCAACACGTGCAGTTGCTGCTATGGTCTTCTTCGGCCAATCAATTGGACCATTTTCAAGAGCTCTCTTGATATACGCATAGTTGTCCTTGGACTCTATGAAGATCGTGAACCTGTCGCGCCACTGGCTGTACTCACCTTGGTAGAGGCAAGGTGGTTTGGAATCGGTACCGATTACGAGAGCATCACGCGAAGTAGACATCTTTGGTTGCAACAGAGTGATCATCATACGAATGATTGATTCAAAGTGTAA
Source organism: Saussurea involucrata (assembly GCA_033807775.1). NCBI lineage: Eukaryota > Viridiplantae > Streptophyta > Magnoliopsida > Asterales > Asteraceae > Saussurea > Saussurea involucrata. The sequence goes on along the minus strand of CM066317.1, from coordinate 46,012,808 downwards.
ACCTAACGCAAGGCACTAAGAGTGATATCCTAACGCAGGTTCTACGACAAATATGAACTAGAAATGAGCTTACTGGATTGGAATCCAAAGAAGATTCTGATCTGGAAGTGTCCGGATCAGATTAATTGAGAACAGTTTAAAGATCACAGAAGTTCCGGATAGCCTAAGGTTTCCGGATAACACAAGGGTTACCGGAAGACACTAGTTACCGTATATGAAAAATTAACTAAGAGTTATCGGGTAAATGATATGTCCGGATAAGATACTTACCGGATGTTAAGGGTTTCCGGACGAAAATACTTACCGGGTGATGGAATATCCGGGAAGATTGGTTACCGGGAACTTTGGGTTTCCGGAACTAATTTACCCGGAAAGAATAAGGTTTCAGTGACTAACCCGGAATATTTGGCTTACCCGAAATGTTTGACTTACCCGGAAAGAGGACGTACCCGGATGGAATAACACAAACGTCCGGAAATTGATGACTTGTCCGGAAACTGCGGCTGTTCTATCCGGAAACAACGGCTGACTTTTTCAACTCGATTGAAACTCGATCAGGGTTGCTCAAAGATGTTCCTGAAAGATTAGAAACACTACCAAACACAGAAATAACACCAACCCAATCGATTTTGAAGCAAAAACAATGAGTTTTGATGGTTAAAATTTGATTTTTGGTGAAGAACACAACCAAAAACTTTGAACTTAATTTGCTTAATAAACCACTCAAGCGATCGAATTAGGTTATGAAAATTTGCAGAATCACTCAAAAAATAATGCTAACAATACCCAATAAACGAAATCGATCAATTTTGCTTGAATCAAAATCTGAGTGGGCAATCAAGAACACAGACGTGAAAAAGTCAAACTTACCAGAAATCAATAAAAAGGATTTGAATCAATTTTGTCCGTCTGCTCTGATACCAATTGTGAGTCTCAGATCAGTGCAACGAATAATGAAATCAAACAAGTAAACAATGTAGTATACGATTTCAACTGGTCATCTCTATTATGCTTTCAGAGAGTTTTACAATACGGAAAGGAAAGCAAAAAGACAACTAGCCTATTTTTCTAAGGCTAATCAACATTATACATGGCGGACCCTTGGTTAACAAGCCCACGGACCGTTCACTAACTAGGCTCAAAATAAAGAATTACAATTTAAACCCTGAACTTTAATTCAACATAAAACGACCCTAACAAGTTTATATGTTATTTGAAAGAGAGAGTAGAGAGAAATTAGAGAGAAGTAGAGGGGATTTTCTAGAGAAACGTTAGAGAGAGAGAGAGGGATAAGATGAAGAAATGAGTTTGGAGTATGAGAAAAATGAAAAGACAGGGGGTTTATGGGGGGTGATGGCCGGCCTTGGGAGAGGAGATGGAGAGAGAGTGTAATAATTAGGTGAATTTTGATTGGACCTCCCAAAATTTTATTTATTTCTTTTTTTAATTTGAATTGTTAAATAATTGATTTACCATAATAATAATAATACTTGTTTTATTTGCATGTATTTATTTTTGCAAAGTACATAAATATATGTATTTAGGGTATTTGATTTGGCATTTTATGAGATTTATGGATAATTCACTCATTTAGGCAAATGCTAGGCAAAATTCTCAAATTTTCCTAACAATACTGTTTTTACTGCTAAATTCGAATGTGCTGTCTAAAATATGAATAACTGAAACGTTCAGTACAAATCTAACCTGAAACGTAAATTTGACGGTTGTCACATCTAGAGAAGCACAGGTTGAAAGTAGAGAAGGTTAAGTTAGCTAGGTCTGCACCAAACGCTATCGAGACCACCTCTGCTAGAATTAAAAACCCTCAACAACCCCATCAGTAAGTGGCACACAAAAGGCAGAAGGCCTCAAAAGCCAAACCCACAGCAGAAGCCACCTCTGCAATCCCTGTCGACCCTCAACTAGACCAAACGGTGGTGGAATCCTCTGCACCTCCTCAGAAGGAGAAGAAAAAGAAGAGAAAACACAAGCATAAATCCTCTGAGGAAGGAGCCTCAAAGCATAAGAATAGGAAAACCCACAAGCACAAGTCCCCTCTGTAAACCATCGCAAAAGATGTGACTCTGGCCGAACCCAATCTCCAATCACCCACCCCTTTGAGGTTCGCAGAGACTGGAGCCCAATCATCCATTCCAGAGGCTACAGCGGTCCCTCAGAATGAAACCCTTGATTCTTTCCTCAAAAGAACTCAAATGAATATGAGCCTGGACCCTTCTGGATGGAATGCACCTGATATCCCAAAATACAGAGCCCCAGAATTCACAGTTGCAGATGTGGATTCTGATCTAGAGATTAGAGATAGAACTCCAAAGGGGATCTCTGCAGAAACTCCATAAGCATATGTCCGACCAGAGCTTCTTGCCTCTCCCATATAGAGTTATGATCCCAACTTAGAGCATACAGAGGAACTCGTGGCAACAGAGGCAACATGGGATGAAGAAGTGGAGTCTAGGATAGAAACCCCAGAAGTTCTTGGACATCCAACAGAGGTTGTAAGTGTAAAAGATGCCGAAGGAAGAAGTGGCACATACCCCAACCTCCCTCCTTGTGCAACCCATATTTCTAGTCCTGCCAGTCTAGTGGCAGAAAGGACTATTGAAACAGAGCCGCACAGCTCGAACCCTACCCTGCCAGACCAGCTAGATGAGCCTTTTTCTTCCTCTATGCCTGCACAAACCGGGGAATCCCCACAGAAGATGTCCTCTCAAAAGGACACCCTTCTTGTTATTGACTCTTCGCCCCAAGTCATATCTGACATCCCAATAGAGGAATTCGTTTCTTCTGGCACGCACATAAACATAGAAACCTGTTGATCCAAACCCTCAGTGATTTGATAATGACTCTTTAAACACTTAGTGAAAATTGTAAGTAACCAATATGTATTAGAGTTTCACTATCGCTGATAAGTACTATGACTCTACAGTACCGCTGATAGGAACTCTCGCTCTTAAAGTTTAATATTCAACGAACTTGTTTGGATTAGGTTAATCCATAATCATGGTCCACAACAAGTTGTAAATTGTTTGATTATATTCAATAAACAATTTAGAAAGTAAAAATTTGTGTGTTTGTATTCAACCCCCCCCCCCCCCCCCCCCTCTACAAACTTGTATAACCCTCCGGGACCAACAAGTGGTATCAGAGCGGATTTGTTTAATCTCATAAACAAGATCTTGCTTATACTAATCTTTTCTCTTCCTTGCTATTTATTATAATGGCTACTAACACAAACACAAACTATATTGATAATGGTTCTCTTGCAAAACCTCCCAGATTTCCCAGAGATAACTTCAATCTCTGAAAAAATAGGATGATACTCTTCTTAGAAGGTGTAGACCCTACTATGCCTTATTACATCGAAAATGGCCCATATATTCCTGTTAGAATTGACCCTGAAGTCCCAGGCACTGCGGATAGCTGCCATTCCTGAAAGGTTGATTCCCAAGGAAATTCATATGTGGACTGATGATGACAAGAAGAAAGTGGCTATCGATACCAAAGCCAGATCCATTCTTTCCATGGCTCTTCCTGAAGAAGTCTACCATTCCGTCATGAACCTGAAAACCTCCAAAGCCATGTGGGACACAATCTGTGTTGAGTATGAAGGTACATCTGAAGTCCAGGACTCACGAAAGATCAACCTGGTAAGACAGTACGAAAGCTTCATTTGTGGTAAGAATGAATCTCTCTCTGAAGTACATCAACGGTTTAACTGTTTAATAATAGATCTAAAAACTGTTGGTAAGGAATATTCTAACTTTGAACTTCTGACAAAGTTCTTAGAATGTTTACCTGAAAGCTGGGACAGTTATTCAATGTGTCTCAAGCTGTCAAAGGATCTAAAATCAATGACTCTTTCTACCTTATATGGCACGATGCTTAATCATGAGCAATCAAGTCATCTTAGGAAGAATCTTGTTAAAGATTCCAAAAGCACCCCTGTTGCTTTAATCTCAGAGTCACCTTCCACTCAGCGATCCACTATCACCATCACTGAGTTGGAGACTAACTCTGAATGCTCATCAGATCCTGACTGTTCAGATCTTGATGAATCTATGGCCCTCCTTTCTAATAAGTTCAGGAGATTCGCCAAAAAGAAAAATTTCAGAAAGAACAAACCTCTTGCTATCACTGATAAGCCTAGATCATCAACTCCTGTTGATAAGGCTACTGCTACTTGCTATAACTGTGAAAAAATAGGACATTTTGCTAGCGAGTGCAGGTCAAAGAAAGTTTTTAGAAACTCAGCTTTCTCAATCCTCTAACCCCAGGTCTAGAGATGATAAGTACCAAAAGCTGAAAGAAAGGTACGCAAAGCTGAAAGGCTTTAAGAAGAAAGGCAAAGGCCTGATGGCTGACTATGATTGGGCTGATTCTGATGAAGAAGAATCATCTGACTCTGAAGATGATGATGAGGCCAATCTCTGTCTCATGGCCAAAATCGAAGAAGAGGAAGAAAAGTCTGACATTCCCTCTGCTTCATCCTCTACCCCCAAGGTATCACCTTCCTTCTTTACAAATATTTCTGATATTGATGAAGCTGATAGTCTTCGAAAGATCGATCTCCTGACTATGAGTTTATATGAAGCCATGAATGGCAAAACTGTTGTTGAAAATCAAAATATTGATCTCGCTGAACAACTTAAAAACTGTCACCTTCAAATAGAAAAGCTTTCTAAAATTGAAGAAGACTTAAAAGATCAAGTTCATATAAATCAGCTAGTCAAAATCGAACGAGAAGAAACTATCGCTGTATTAAAAGCTGAAAAAGCTACTGTTGATGGATGGTATAAATCCTCAACAACGATCACAGAGATAATTAAGTCTCAGATTCCTTTGAGTGACAAACGTGGTCTTGGTTACAAAGCTGAAACTAAAGAACCAACCACTGACCATTCCATGCTTAAGATTGGAATGTTCGTGTCCTCTATCCCTGACACTTCATCTTCTCAGTGTTCCTCTTCAAAACCTCCTATCCCTGAGGAAATCTCTACCTTAACTTCTAAAGGTAAAGAGAAAATTGTTTATCCAAAACCTTAGAAGGGTACCTTTGTACCTAAGCTGAATGCTTCTAAAGCTTCAGTGACTTATCCCTCTACTTCTAAGAATAATATCCCTGGATTTATTCAACGATCTACTCCTAGACTTAAAGTGGATATTATTGGTAAGAAATCTGAAGAACTGATAGTTCCTCCCATTTCCAATGCCAAAGGTATACTTGGTGCTGGCACTGCTCATTTAAAATTAACGGGTAAGCATGCAAATGGTCCTAAAGCTAGTTTTAGCTATAGGAAATGTTATCACTGTGGACTTACAAATCATGTTGCTAGTAAGTGCCCCACAGCCACCAAAGCTGGAAAGACAGCTAAGGTGAATATTAAAACCCCCAACGCAAAGAAGACCACTGAGAACTCCTGTTTCTTCTCAAAAGCCTCATCTGATGTCAACTGGTTATGGCATAAGAGGCTCTCCCATCTCAACTTCAAGACACTGAATACTCTTTCTTCTAAAGAGTTAGTCACTAGTCTACCTCAGCACTCATACGCCAAAGAGTCCTTATGTTCAGCGTGTCAGAAAGGGAAATAGACCAAAGCAAGCTTCAAGTCTAAGCAAGTTTCCTCAGTGTCATCTCCTCTACAACTTCTTTATATGGATTTGTTTGGCCTTATTAACAAACAATCCATCGCTGGAAAGAAATATACATTGGTCATAGTTGATGAATTCTCTCGCTATACTTAGGTAATGTTTCTCCGATCTAAGAGTGACACCCCTGAATAACTCATCACCTTTGTCAGGAAAATGGAAGTCCTGAACAACATGACCGTTCACTCAATAAGGAGTGATCATGGAACTGAATTCAAAAACAGTTCTCTTGATTCCTTCTTTGAAAGCAAGGGTATATCTCACAACTTTTCATCAGTGAGAACACTGCAGCAAAATGGAGTCGCTGAAAGAAGAAATCGAACTATCATTGAAGCCGCTCGTTCAATGCTCAGTGATTCTCACCTGCCTACTCAGTTCTGGGCAGAAGCTGTCAACACTGCTTGTTTTACTCAAAATAGGTCGCTGATCGTCAAAATATTCAAGAAGACAACCTATGAACTTTTCCATGGGAGAAATCCTTCAATTAGCTTTCTTCACATCTTTGGATGTCAGTGTTTCATACTGAATAACATAGATGCCCTTGGAAAGTTTGATCCTAAGGCTGATGATGGAATCTTTCTTGGATATTCTTCAATCTCCAAAGCTTTCAGAGTCTTCTGTTGGTTCCTGTTTTGCTTAAACAATGATCTTAACTTTCAGTTAGTTCAGATTTAGATATGGTGCAGAAGCGTATTTAAGAACTGAAAGATAATGTAAGGTAGAAGAACACACAATGACAAATAAACAGTATGTAAGAACAGATGAATATCTCTAAGATTACTGTATTTGATATATATTAAGAACACCAAGAACTTCAAAGGATTAACTATAAATCTGCAGTTGATGGTGTGTGTGAGAAGTGCAAAGCTTAATGATATATGTGTATTTTCGTGGTATTAAGCTTAATAGAAGAGCTCACATGAGCCTTCTATTTATACTACTTCTAAAGGGGACAATAAGGACTGAAGGTACAAAGACACTGTTGAGTAATAGTGGTTGGAAGGTACAAAACACTATTCTGGAACTGTTGCAGATACAACGTTCATTAAATGCTCCGTATTCATCTTTAGGCGGAAACCTATCAGAGTTTGACACGTGGAGTTGTCTGGTCACGCCTTTGTACGATTGATCTTTAGAACCTTCGAATGGCAGATATTGTAAGAAGCATGTTCGTCCTTGTTAAGATCTTTTGCGTAGATCTTCTTTTTACCACATAAGATCTGTCAAGTATGACATAAGCTCTGTGGCCTTGTACGCTTAGAAGTGTCTTCTGTTGCTTCTTTACTTCGGTCTTCTTGGTTAACCCGGTAGAGCCTCTGTCGAAGACTCCTGTCTTCTTGGTTACTCGGCTACTCGGCAGAGCCTCTGTGGGTGACTTCTGTACTTGGACTATTTTCACTACATTCACAAACAGAAAGATTGGAGCTAACAATCTCCCCCTAAGTAGTGAAAATTAAAAATTTGAAAGTGCAAGTATTTTCTAAGTACAAGAATATTTTCTTTTCACATTAGATTTTGCCAGAGGCATTTACATTTGATTGTATTGAAAAGAAAATATTACAGAGGATTTGTTTGACTGACTCAGACATTGGCATCCTTGAAGTCATTGAAACTTCTGCGGTCGAGTCCATCTTGTATGAGCTCGTGATATAAACTAATGCAGAGTTTTCTGAAGTTGATTGTTGCATCGATGATCTCTATCAGTCTGTCGGCTAGGCTTTGATTCATGAGCTCTGTTCCTCTGTGCTCCACTAGGATCGATCTAAACTCTGTCAAAGTACTTGTTGCGTACTTCTGACAGTCCATCTCTACGAACAACTTTGATTTACCAGAAGGATCTAGAAATACTAACCCGACCCTTGGATTTGTGACGATTGAGTCTGGTGTAGCAAAGGGAGGACAGTAGTCTTCTGGTGGCTGAACGTTTAAGCTTTTTACTCCAAGATCTCGAGCCAATTGGAAATCTACCATGCTGTATAGCAGAAGCTTTTCGCGTATGGCCTTTCTAATCACCCTGTAGGCTCTGCGAACTTCGTCGGTTGTGAAGTTCTCTTTCGTCCATTCCAGAAGATCAGGTAGATCATAAGGATTGAGATTCCTAAGATCTGCATCTGCAAATTGGTTCTCTGATCTGTCCTCTCTTTTGACCTTGTAGATGTTGTAAGAGAGTTTAGGCCAGGTTCTGGTTCTTGAGAACTTACAATATAGGACTTTGACGATCCTGGATGTTGAGAAGACTTCGTGTTTAGGTTTGGGTTTTGTTCCGGTGAAGAGGTTTTCGAGGTCAGCACGGAAGTCAGGGTCTTAAATGGTTGGTTCTGATTGATCCATTATGCCCATTCTGCTGTATAAGTACCTGTATACCACTTCTTCCATTTGTGGTGGTGGTGGTTGAGGTAAGGTTCTGCGCATAGCATCTAATTGGTTCTTGACTTCTGCCACTCGATCTTCTGAAGGTTTTGTCTTTGGATCCAGAACAGGAATATTTGACAGAGGTGTAGTGCCAAAAGCCCAGTCTTCTTCTTCATGCTTTGGTGTCTTATACGCATCGAAAGAGCTCTTCATCAGTTTTTCTGTCGAAGGTTGATGCTTGGGCTTTTTCTTCTGCGATTCTTCTGTTATAATCCCTTTTCCCTTGTCTTTTGCCTTCGGCTGTTCTGCTTGTTGAGATGTGGTTGCCTATGTAGGATTTGACGCTTGAGTCTCAGAGGGCTTTGTTGTTGATGTTTCAGTTGGTTTGGGGATTGCCTCTGTTGGTTCTGACACTTGAGTTTCAGAGGGCTTGATTGGTGATTTGGGTACTGTTGGAGAGGTTTCAGGTGTTTTGCTCAGATATTTTCTTTTGTGAGCAATGGTTTTGGTTCTTGGGTTGGTTTTGGGTGTTGGGGAAGGTAGTTCGTCTTCGGAGGATGTCAGAAGTTGGACCTCTTCTTGGATTTGGACATCTTTTCCAAATACAGAACGAATTTCGACAGAGGTGGGTGTTGCCTCCGTGGTCTTCTGTTGAACTGTTGTTTTGGGTACTTGGGTTTCTTCAGTAATGGATTCCACAGAGATGGTTGTTGTCTCCGTGGTTTTGTTTCTGCTTTGGGTTTCAGGTTTTTGGGTAGTAGCAGGGGTTTCTTCAGAGATCATTTCCACAGAGGTGGTTGTTGCCTCTGTGGACTGTTGTTGGTTTTCTCCTTGGTTTTGAGTTGGGGGGAATTTGGTTCAGGGGTTCTGCGGATACTGGTGGTTCTGGTAGACCTCTGCTTGCAGCTACTTCCCTTTGTTTCTTCCCTTGATTCTCCCCCTCAGGATGATCTGATGAATCGTCAGAATTATCATCAGAGTCATCCTGACCCTTATCTGCTTTACCTTCTGCCCTGCATGATGTATCTGGTTTCTTTGGTGGAACAGCCCCTGCAGCAATCATCTTTGCGCACAAGTCATCACAAAGGCCGAGCAGTATTTCAACCTCTGCTTCTGTGTTGAAGCGCATTTTGCCGACGCTTGCTTGAAACTCTCTAACATAGTTTGCCTTGGCAGCGGTGAAAGCTCTGATGAATTCGGTCATCTGATCAAGTATTCCTTGGCCGAGTTCTGTCACTTGAGCTCTTGTCATGTAGTCAGAAGGCTTCATGGCCTGAGTATTTTTGGTTGTTTGCTGTTGAACTTCGTCTAAGGCCTTCTTCAGGTCTTCAGGTGTAAGACCCTTAGATTTTGAGGATTGCTCTTTTAGTTGTTGAAGAAAGTGCTTGACAGACTCTTTGAATGCAGAGGTTGCGGCTTTTCCGAATTCTTGCGCTGCAGAGGTAGCAGTGTGTGTTGTAGTGGACTTCATCTGCAAAAGAATCAAAGGAGCTTTTCAACCCCTTTAATGTATTATCCACAGAGGTGACAAGGGTTTGGAACTCATCCCTTGATACATGTGAACTAGTTGTAACCTCTGGAGGAACACATCCGTCCCCAGAGTGAGTCTCTGTTCCTGAGACACCTTCTTTCACCCTTGTTTTGATGTTGGGGGCGAAAGGATTTCCTTCTGATCCTCGAGCAGAAGCATCTAGTGCTTCAGACTCTACAGAAGTTCTGAGAATGACATTGTCTAGATCCACTCCAGAGGTGGGTACTAGATTATCCTTCTGTTGACTCGGAGACTTGTCTAGAGTCTCTCCGTCTTTGTGCACTCTAATCTCCTCTGAAGAGATGTTTGTACCTAGTTGTGTGCGTGTGGCAGCGGAAACAAATTCCTCTGCAAGGATTTCTGTTGTGATCCGGGGCAATAGATCACTTACTACGGATGAATCCTGTTAGAGCATTATTGTATTCAAGATTTATTGTAAAGTCTTGTATAATTTCAAACATTGTAAAGTCAAAGTATTAGTCAAAATAGTCAAAGTCATGTAAAGTCAAACTAGCTTCAGTGTTTAAAGCTTTGTAATTAGGAGATATAAATAGGTTTTGTAAAGCTTAGTTTGTAAGTAAGTCTCAAGGAAGTCATTAGTTAATGATCTTAATTGTAATATCAAGAGAGTATTTCTAGAGAGAGAAGTGAGAGAATATAGAGAGCAAATATGTCATCCATATATTAACTTCAAAGTACAAAATGACAAATGCTACAAGTGTTATGGAAATAACAAAGGAGTCTTCTTTATATAGTAGGGCCATGACATGTCCATGCCTCTTCTAAGAAGAACAGTACAAGATATTAATACTGTCTTGATAGCTACAATAATGCCCTAACAATCTCCCCCTTAGCTATCAAGGCAGAAAGGGTCTTCTTCTTCTTCGAACCCAAGATGCGTTTCAATTCTTCGCATGGCCATTCTGAAATTCAATCTTTCATCAATCTCTTCAATGGCTCTTGACAAAACTCTTCTAGGCCTTGAAGACATCCAAGTAACTTTTCGTTCAGCATCATGTCTTTTGAGCTTTTCTATCAACTGAAGTCTTACAATCTTGAGTGTACCGTCAGAATACTTTTCCAACTCATTAAACCGAATGAATATCTTATTTGCACCACTTCTGAACACAACACCAAACTCTGGTTCTCCAATCACAGCAAATAGTGCCATATTCATTATTCCAGGCAAATCTTGATTAGGCCTTAACAAATTAACTCTTGGTTGATAACTTTCAACGGCCATTTGTAAATCATGACACTGTGTGAACAAGGTGTGTCTTCTCAAAAACCTTTTGATGGCATTCAATGCTAGAGTTACATTTTCCCTTCTGATCTGAAGATCTCTGAAATGATGATACATGAACTCAAAATCTTCCATCGTTAGGTGACAAAAATCAGCTTCAGAGAATCTGTAATCTCTACAATCCTGCCTCTGAACAACAAACTCTGGATACCACATTTTGTAGTATAATCTGGCAGTTACCTCCTTTATAGTCACAATTAACTTCTTGCTCCTCACATCTCTTTTCTTTTGGCACTTGTCTCTCAGAAAGTACATATACTCGAACTTGTATTCGGCTGTCTGATCAGTAATTCCCAACACGACGTAGGGATTCAAACTTCTGATTCTGTGCACAAACAGTCTTCTTTCAGACTCTTCCAAGAAAGGTGTTCTCAAATACAAAGTTCTTTGACGTTGTTCAAGTTCAGACAACTTTCTGCTACGAGAGGATGATGGACCAGGTTGATCAGCTAGATTGGAAGGACCAACTTCATCATGAGTAGGAATGACAGGTGGTACTAAAGGTGTAGTGGATGGAGGTTCAGTTTCTTTAGATTTTGGTTCTTTTAAGAATGGATCATGAAAAGATTGTGATCCAGGTTGAATGGGAATGGATTCAGAAGTTGGAATTGGTTCAGATACTGGTATAGTGGTTTGAGTTGAACTGGGTTGGTTTAGGTTAAAAGATAAAGGTACAACATCAGATTGAACGGGTATTGAGGTACTTGGGATGTGTTCGGGTGAATGTATAGGTCTTACTGTTATTTCTTCAGGAGTTTGTGGCCCATATATTTTAGTTAGTATGTCTACCTCATCTTGTGTGAACCCAACACCTTGATCCTCAGGTTCATAAGTAAGCAATAAGAACGGATCTGCTTCCTCCTTTACTTTCCAATACTGTAACACCCGTAATTTCGGATAAGTTCAACTTCGATTCAGTGAGGAATCGATCTTTTAAGAAAATTATGGAAAATAGGATTTGGAGTTAAATCCTAGATTTGATAGTGTTTTTGGATGGAGAATTCAAATACGAGTCCAACGGGCCTTTCCGGAGCAAAAACGGAGCTAAAACGAAGAAGATATGGTCAAAACAACTTTCGGTACAATCTCGGCTAAAGTGACCAGCGAAAGTGACACTTGTGTCACTCTCGCTGGTTTTGTACCGAGGGTTTTTGGAGGTTCAGCGAGTATGACACACGCGAAAGTGACATGGTCACTTTCGCAGTGTCACTTTCGCCGAGTTTGTACCGTGAGCATTTTGGGTAGCGGGCGAGAGTGACCCGACGATTGTGACATGGTCACTCTCGCCGTGTCACAATCGCGAGCGGACTCCAGTGTGTTTTAAACCCTTTTCTTCTTCCTTCTTCTTCATTTTATATCTATATCTCGACCCAACTCTCTCTCTCAGCCGATTTTTCTCAGGAACACCATCCCCTCCCCTCTCCTTCCTCATTTCTTCACCAAATAAAACCTCTTCCTCCATTGATGAGTATTTGGGAGTTTGGAGCTTTTATGGTGACTATGAGCTCGTTTTTGGATGATTCAAATGGTTAAGGTAATCTTTCCCTACCCTATAGTTGTTATTGTTGTTGATTTCATCTTCTTTCCATCTTGTGATGATGTTGAACGATTTTGGTGATGATGGGTTAAGGAAATATGGTTTACCTCATATTTAAGAACTAGGGTTTGACATATTTGGGGGTTTTGATGTGTTATGGTTAGGGAATGATTATTTATGGTTGGAACTTGTGGATCTAGGTTTTGGAAGTTTTGGCTTGAGGATGCAAACTTCATCAAAGGAGCTTACGTTGGAGAAACTCTAGATTTAGCTAAATCTAGCAAGGTGAGTTCAAGTTACTTTGCGAAAACGTTGTACATGCCAAAATGAGTATTTTACAAATATGTGTGTGTTTTACTTGAAAATGTATATGGTTGAGTTATTTGAATGGTTTAACTCTTTTGAAGTGTTTATCTTCATAAATGTGTAAAACACCCATATTTGAGACTTTTAGATATTTGGATGGTTAGAAACCATGATTTGTCTTTAAAAGATTAATTGTTCAAAATGAGGTTTAAAGTGATGGTTTAATCATATATGTGTAAATGATTTCATAAACCATTTGAGAAAATGCATCTTTAGTGTTATGGGTCATTTTAAGAATTATAAGGGTGTGAGTCCTTTGGGAAAACCCTTTTTGTTTAACCTTGTTGAGTTTTGGGGTTAATGATGATTTTATGGTATTGCTTGCCTAAACAATGTTTAAACGTGTTTTTGACCAACGTTATGGGTCTAGCAAGCTTAGAGCACTTTGCTCGGTTTTGACTGTGAGAAAGTCTTGGGGTTAATTGTCCGGTTTAAATGGCTCAATATGGAGTCTTGTTGATGGGTTGCTTTTATTGCACTGTTTTGCATTTAATGCACGTTTGAGTATTTACATGCTTGGGTGAGTGAGTCATTCCGGGATAGTCATTATGTTTGTAGACTGTGTTGCATTGGATCCATAGGCATGTTGTTCAGTCATTGGTAATGGTCGATTGGGTAGACGTCATGATTTGCTTATGTGAAAAGTTTTGACTGTGAGAAAGTCTTGGGGTTAATTGTCCGGTTTAAATGGCTCAATATGGAGTCTTGTTAACGGGTTGCTTTTATTGCACTGTTTTGCATTTAATGCACGTTTGAGTATTTACATGCTTGGGTGAGTGAGTCATTCCGGGATAGTCATGATGTTTGTAGACTGTGTTGCATTGGATCCATAGGCATGTTGTTCAGTCATTGGTAATGGTCGATTGGGTATCTTGAGGACGAACCTCGGAACTCATGTTTTATGACCTGGACTTTACGAGTAGGCATTAGGAGGATATAGTCTTGGGCACTTACCTTGGAGGTCTGTGTAGCGATCCACGCCTTCGGGATGTATACCTTGGAGGTAGTCCCGATGTGCCGGGCCTTGAGGCGTTACCGAGTGGGTAGACGTCAAGGTGTATCCTCAATTATGGTGTAACTCGGTTTCGTAGAGCATAGTCGTGGAATAGGCCAGACGTATGTGGTAATTCCCGATTTCGTTGGGAGGATAGAGATAGGCATAACGTAACTTGTAATCTCTACTCCCAGTTGTGCGATGAACGTTGTACGGGTGGTATACTTATGTGTTACCTCCACCTTCAACGGATACGGGTCTCCCCCGTTTATGGTATTTGATCTTTATTACATTTTACGGTTGCGTGCGTATTGCTTCGTATTATGTTTTAATAAAGAGTTATATTTAATGGACGATTTCCATGTTTTATGGGTTGAGTATGTTTTGTTAACCGTATGTGAAGGTTTTGCCTAATTTAGATTTATTCGCGTATTTGGGTGAATTGGGATTGTAACTCATTTTTGGGAAAACGCTTTACACTTTTGGGAAGGATTCCCATGGATTTTGAGTGCGTTGGAAAATGAGTCGCTTATGCCGTTTGGGAAACCTTTTTTGGAAATGATAGTCTTTGTCGCAAGCTTTCATTTAAAGATTTATTTAAATCATGACTATAATTATTAACTGACGATTTATGATTTGATATAGTCATGATAAAATTCTTGAACTCACTAGGCGTAAGCCTAACCCTTTTTATTTGTCGGCATGTGCAACAGGCTCAGGTTGGGGTAGCTCTAGCTACACTGTGAAGTGGCGAGTGCTAGTAAAGTGCACGAGAGGTGAATAGCTTAAGTTATGTTTTCCGCATTTATCCTTGGGAAGTAGCACTTGTATTTGGATTAAGTGATGTCTGAAGTGGGTTTAGTCTTGGTAATGAGACTTATGTAGTATGTATTGCTTGGAGATAACCATTGTTTGTAATTGGAGGTATTTTACATATTGTTTCAGATGTAATATCAAAATTTTTAAATTAGTTGCTCTTTCCAAATTTGAGGGTGTTACAAGTTGGTATTAGAGCATAAGTTTGAGAGATTTAGGTGTTGATTTTGAATACCTAGACTCAAACTAGTGTTTGTTTAAGTAAATGAGAGTGACAATCACCATTAGGCACTGTAAGATAGAATGTTTTGAGGTTGATGAATGTTGTTAGAAATGAGAATCACGTCGAGAGTAACAAGGATAATCATATGCGGTGCGTTCATAGTGATACATGGCCAGTGTCATGGTGAACCTACTAGTACATGTGCATGCTTGAATTGCTTTCATGTAATGATTGTTGGGGTAGTAAAGGAAGTTCTAAACTAGTAGCCGTTGGAATAGATGGACGATTCTAGTATTAGTCACTTGGAGTGACGATAAGCATGATAATTGCTTTAAGTAGACCATTTCGGGTCGAGGTTGATGGTTGGATTAGAACCATAGGCTTATTGAGCCGACTATGAATTGAGGAAAAACCGTAAAGTTAATGGATGTAATTTCCAAATTGCCTTAAGAGGTTTGATTATCCGGATGACAATAGTGGACCGGAGGGATTTGGAGGAGTATGAGTGAGACGTTGAATGCCGACTAAGTCATGCACAAAATTTATTTTGAAAATAAATTGCATCAGCTATTTCTTGTGTTTCCAATCCTTATGCAGATTGCGTTTTGAATTTTGAGAAATGGTTAGCACACACACAAGATTTCAAATCATGGTTTTGAGGGTGCATGAAACCCTTTTATTTCGGGAGTTGCAAACTCTGCCGGAACTTGTTTTGTTTATTTCATTGTTGTTCAACATTGTTTTGGATATAATGATAATCGTATTTTGTGATGTTTAAGATGTTAGGCAAGTAACTACGACTTATAACTTTAACATTGGATCTCCTCCACATATGTTAAAGTTTGGACGGAAAGTTATCTTCTATGATGTCTGTGTATGATTATTTTGGAGAATTTGTTTAATGTGAGTTGTTAAACAATGTTGTTTATGCGGTATTGCCATAGAAGATATTTTGGAATTTGGCATGTTGCCGTGATTTTGCTTATAACAATTTGGCTTGGGAGCATGATGTTTAGCGTCGTTTATTGACTTGGAGTCATTGAA
The DNA here is from genome assembly GCA_033807775.1 of Saussurea involucrata. Classification (NCBI taxonomy): domain Eukaryota; kingdom Viridiplantae; phylum Streptophyta; class Magnoliopsida; order Asterales; family Asteraceae; genus Saussurea; species Saussurea involucrata. The sequence goes on along the minus strand of CM066317.1, from coordinate 45,996,978 downwards.
TCCATTGAGTTTCATGAAATTTCGTTTTACGACATGTCGGGTCGTGTGAGTGCAAGGTTTATAAGGTACACACCTTAGTTATAACGTATGTTGATTTTGGAGTTTATTTGGGCATTTTGACTCAATTGGGTTTTGTCGAGAAGTGTTATTTGAGCCGGAAGGCAACCAAACGGGACGCTTGAGAATTTTGATGTCACGTTGTTTCTCTTTTAAAGAATTGTGTCAGCACGTTTTGGTTGCAATTTACCTAATTGTACAAATTGACTCATATGTGGCATGAGCAGTGCATGAAAGAATATGCAGATTGTATTTCTTAATGATTTTCTTATGTGAAAAGTTTACGAGTTATGTTGGACATTTAGTCCCGCTCGTGTTTTGTTGAGAAAAGTTAATTTTATGCCATAAGGCGACTAAGAAGAGATGAGTTTGGAACTCTAGCGTCGCGTAACTTTTCCTTAAAGAGTTGGTGTTATTAAGCATTTTGTTGCAAATAGTTCAATGTATGGATTGATTTATACATGACTTAAGTGATGCATGAAAGAACATTTTGGTGACATTTCATAATGATTTACTTAGTGCGCCTTTGGTCAGTTAAATGTTTATTATCATTTTATGTAAAATGTGTTATATCGACTTCGGGGTATGCATAGCTTGGTAACCATTGTCTCGTAACACTTTGTTAAAAGAATCGTGAGTGACTACTAACTCATTGTATAAATGATGACCATTTGGTCAAAGGGAGTTTTGGTGTTGTAGAAATCATGCATAGTTCGCAGTATTTTACATTCTGAAACCACAAAGGTATGAGTCGTTCACATCGGTCAATTTTGATTTACCGAGTATTTTGGAAAATTGAAAATCTTATTGGTTTGGAAGAAATGCGTATTTTGAGTATTTGGACAAATACATTTTAAGCAATTACGTTTTGACGTTTTGTGTCCCAAGTACGAAACCTTGAGAAAATGCTTCGTGAGGAAGATGTTAGAAATTTTTTGTATAAAATTATAGTACGCGGGATTTCTTATGTTTTGGACATTGATACGCACCGTTGGTGCAATTTGGGATTTGAAAATAGGTTGGAACCCTTTTTGGTGCCAACAATTATTAACACTTAATTCCTTGTATGTTTTGGAAAACACACTGTTGAGTGCAAGTTTGCCGAGAACGTCTTCTTCAAATGGCATTATAGGACCGGACGGGAAATTTTGAGAAATTGATTTAAATAGTTTCCTCTTTTGGGAAAATTGGTCGCGAACTGTTTGATGCATGTAATTTCGTTTCAAGGAAATTTGTAATGGTAATGTTACAAACTTGCATGTCTACCCCAATGTGAAGTTGTATAATGTTTTAGTCGATATTTTCGAGTGATGGAAACGTATGGGTTTTTGTATTAACTAAGGAATTTGCACAAGTCATTTTGTGTTTTGGCTAAGAGTATTGTTAAACCGTTCCATCGTTTTGTGTAATAAACTGACGCGCGCAAAATTTTATTGATGAACCTTGCCTCATGCCGTTTTATTGTTGGCAAGGAAATGTTGGGGTCGAATGTCGTTTGGAACGCTTCTGAAATACGTACACACTTTGTGTTGCACCCCGTTTAAGGTCGAGCAATCACTTTACATGCATGTCATTAGTCAATCCATACTAGAACTGTAGCGATTCCTTCTAGAAAATTTGTTTGTTATGCTTTTGCGTTTTGTGGGTAAACGGAACTGCAATGAAATGATTTTTCAACATGATTTTCACAGGTGGGACGAGTGTGTCCAGTTTTACGTTACTACCTGATAGTAGTAGTTTTGTGCGTACGGATATTTGAGATGAAAATCTTGGTGTTGAAAATGTTTTACAAATAGTTTTGATTTAATCGGCATATTTATTGAGTAACGCACTTGAAAATCTTGAACTCGTTAGGACCTTGGAAAGGGTATGTAACCTAGTTAAAGGTAAGTGCGTGTAACACTTCAACGGTGGAAGGTTCAGTATTCCACGCGTGTTGGTATTAAGGGCCGAATGATATCGGTAGCAAGGTAATTGTATTGGTGGTAATTGGAGGGCAGACTTGCGGTAACGGTTTTCGAGGTTGGTATAACCGTTTGATGACGACATTAATTTTGTGGAAACCCTCGGTAAACGGAACTCGTGTGTTCCGAGTTTGGTGATATAATTAGGTGTCGACTTTTGGGCTTGAGGCCAAGCACCTTAGTGTACTATGGGGACTGTAGCCCGATTTTAAAGGAATGAGGGCAATGGTAGTAGTAACCTTAAGATGCTCACCTTCGGGTGTGATTAATGAACCTGTCAGATAATGATTCATGTGAGATGAAATTTGGAGTCTAATAGAACTTGTTGGAGTTAATCGGCAGTTAATGGTTGGAATGATCGAAATTGATGATTCAGTTGGGTGCGTTAGTGAACAAACCTTGGGATGAATTAGAGTCTGTTAGCTTCAATCTTCCTAATCATAGAAATATTTAGAAGTAGTGAAAAATAGGCTAAGTGAAGAAAAAGCCTCTTACAGAGGCTCTACCGAACTCACCGAGAGATCAGGGTCAAGAAGCTACAGAAGCAACAGAAGGGTCCTACAGAACCTCTGTTGGACTTAAGGAAGAGTCAAGACTCGGAAACAAAAGAAGACTGCTCCACAGAGGACCAGACCGCAGAACCTCTGTAACTCATTACAGAGCCTCTGTGGTCTTCAACAAAGACTTCAAAGATATTATTAATATCTTGCTACTGTTACAGGACCCGTTCATCAACTTGCATGGTAGCATGCCCTGTCCAACGTCGACGTGTCAAACTCTGATTGGACTCAATAGGGCTTAGTACATAATAGACGTCTGCTGCATTAAATGCAATACAACACGTCTTACTGTTCATGCCGCTCTTGCAACTGTTCACGACATCCGTTCAACTATTCATCAGTACCGTCTGAATAGTAGCATATGCTTTATGGTCCCCTTTAGAGTAGTATATAAGGAAGACTCATGTTGAGTTCTTCCTTATCACTTATCATTTTAATTATTATCATCAATCACATATAAATCGACCATCATAAGAACACAAAAAGCTTATTCACCTTAAGAGTCATATCCTTTTTGAAGCTTTTCTTACTCATTGTTCTTAAATCTGTTCTAAATATATATTCAGTAAACTTTGAAATATTATTTTCTGTTCATTGTTTATTTATATTTTGGTCTAAATCTATCAAAACTTATCTGTTAGTTCTTCAAATACGCTTCCGCATCAAACATTAACTTGAACTAATAGATTTGATAATCTTGTATAAGCAAAACAGGAACCAACAGAGTCGAAAACTGAAACCGGGAAGTATGGAACATCCTAAGGTTGGGAGACGACCGAAATCGTTTGGTTGGGAGTTTCCCGATGGTGGGAATGTTTATCCGAACATAAGTACAGTGTACTTGAAAGGGTTTCGTTGGTAAGAAATTATTCGAGGAATTGCCTTTTATAAGACTGTGTGGGGAATTTAGATTCCGGTTAGGAATTGATTAATTATGGTCGACAGTAAGTCGGTTGGTTTTGGATTGTAAAGGATGTAGATTTCGAGGACGAAATCATCCTAAGGTTGGGAGGATTGTAACACCCGTAATTTCGGATAAGTTCAACTTTGATTCAGTGAGGAATCGATCTTTTAAGAAAATTATGGAAAATAGGATTTGGAGTTAAATCCTAGATTTGATAGTGTTGTTGGATGGAGAATTCAACTACGAGTCCAACGGGCCTTTCCGGAGCAAAAACGGAGCTAAAACGAAGAAGATATGGTCAAAACAACTTTCGGTACAATCTCGGCTAAAGTGACCAGCGAAAGTGACACTTGTGTCACTCTCGCTGGTTTTGTACCGAGGGTTTTTGGAGGTTCAGCGAGTATGACACACGCGAAAGTGACATGGTCACTTTCGCAGTGTCACTTTCGCCGAGTTTGTACCGTGAGCATTTTGGGTAGCGGGCGAGAGTGACCCGGCGATTGTGACATGGTCACTCTCGCCGTGTCACAATCGCGAGCGGACTCCAGTGTGTTTTAAACCCTTTTCTTCTTCCTTCTTCTTCATTTTATATCTTGAGTATTTTACAAATATGTGTGTGTTTTACTTGAAAATGTATATGGTTGAGTTATTTGAATGGTTTAACTCTTTTGAAGTGTTTATCTTCATAAATGTGTAAAACACCCATATTTGAGACTTTTAGATATTTGGATGGTTAGAAACCATGATTTGTCTTTAAAAGATTAATTGCTCAAAATGAGGTTTAAAGTGATGGTTTAATCATATATGTGTAAATGATTTCATAAACCATTTGAGAAAATGCATCTTTAGTGTTATGGGTCATTTTAAGAATTATAAGGGTGTGAGTCCTTTGGGAAAACCCTTTTTGTTTAACCGTGTTGAGTTTTGGGGTTAATGATGATTTTGTGGTATTGCTTGGCTAAACAATGTTTAAACGTGTTTTGACCAACGTTATGGGTCTAGCAAGCTTAGAGCACTTTGCTCGGTTTTGACTGTGAGAAAGTCTTGGGGTTAATTGTCCGGATTAAATGGCTCAATATGGAGTCTTGTTGATGGGTTGCTTTTATTGCACTGTTTTGCATTTAATGCACGTTTGAGTATTTACATGCTTGGGTGAGTGAGTCAGTCCGGGATAGTCATGATGTTTGTAGACTGTGTTGCATTGGATCCATAGGCATGTTGTTCAGTCATTGGTAATGGTCGATTGGGTATCTTGAGGACGAACCTCGGAACTCATGTTTTATGACCTGGACTTTACGCGTAGGCATTAGGAAGATATAGTCTTGGGCACTTACCTTGGAGGTCTGTGTAGCGATCCACGCCTTCGGGATGTATACCTTGGAGGTAGTCCCGATGTGCCGGGCCTTGAGGCGTTACCGAGTGGGTAGACGTCAAGGTGTATCCTCAATTATGGTGTAACTCGGTTTCGTAGATCAGAGTCGTGGAATAGGCCAGACGTATGTGGTAATTCCCGATTTCGTTGGGAGGATAGAGATAGGCATAACGTAACTTGTAATCTCTACTCCCAGTTGTGCGATGAACGTTGTACGGGTGGTATACTTATGTGTTACCTCCACCTTCAACGGATACGGGTCTCCCCCGTTTATGGTATTTGATCTTTATTACATTTTACGGTTGCGTGCGTATTGCTTCGTATTATGTTTTAATAAAGAGTTATATTTAATAGACGATTTCCATGTTTTATGGGTTGAGTATGTTTTGTTAACCGTATGTGAAGGTTTTGCCTAATTTAGATTTATTCGCGTATTTGGGTGAATTGGGATTGTAACTCATTTTTGGGAAAACGCTTTACACTTTTGGGAAGGATTCCCATGGATTTTTAGTGCGTTGGAAAATGAGTCGCTTATGCCGTTTGGGAAACCTTTTTGGGAAATGATAGTCTTTGTCGTAAGCTTTCATTTAAAGATTTATTTAAATCATGACTATAATTATTAACTGACGATTTATGATTTGATATAGTCATGATAAAATGCTTGAACTCACTAGACGTAAGCCTAACCCTTTTTATTTGTCGGCATGTGCAACAGGCTCAGGTTGGGGTAGCTCTAGCTACACTGTGAAGTGGCGAGTGCTAGTAAAGTGCACGAGAGGTGAATAGCTTAAGTTATGTTTTCCGCATTTACCCTTGGGAAGTAGCACTTGTATTTGGATTAAGTGATGTCTGAAGTGGGTCTAGTCTTGGTAATGAGACTTATGTAGTATGTATTGCTTGGAGATAACCATTGTTTGTAATTGGAGGTATTATACTTATTGTTTCAGATGTAATATCAAAAAATTTAAATTAGTTGCTCTTTCCAAATTTGAGGGTGTTACAAATACTGATCATATTCTCTTGCCAGATCATCAGCTTCGTCACCAAAACTGATTTCAATTAATTCAACAGATTCCACAAAACTATCTACCATTTCCCTTATCTCCTCCTCATTTACCTCAGGCTTTTCAACCGTCGGTTCTACACTCGGATCAACATATAATACGATCTGTTTTCCGCTTTCATCACCCATAGCTCCAGATTCAAACATATCAGAAATCTCAGCAACAGTCGGATTCTTCTTTTGGCCTTGTGAACTTTCAGACTCAGCCCTTCTTTTCTTACTCATCTCCCCCTCATGATCATGATCATCGGGATCCTAATCATGCTTTCGTTTCAAACCCTGGGCTTGAGTCTTACAACTCTGATTCAGTAATGCTTTCAACTCATCTATGGACTGCTTCATATCATTCAAAGATTGTACAACTGTTGACTTGAAAGAAGTAAACTCCGTGGATAAGGTTTGGAACTCCGTGGATGTAACTGTAGATGTAGGTGTAGGTGGAGGTGGTGGTGGAGGTGGTGTAGATTGGAAGTTCTGTAGTAGCGATAATAGAGTTTTACTTTGTTGATCTTCAGGGCTAATGGACATCAACTTATCATAAAATAGATCTCTTAACTCATCAATACTTTGATCAACTGGAGGTTGTTGAACTGAAGGAGGCTGAGTTACACGAGGCGGAGCCAAGTAAATTTCTGATCGTGAACATACAACGGGCTCATCAATCACCGGCCCTTTGCCTTTCAATAAAGTTTTCACCCCTTGTAACTCCCGTATGAATGTTTCCTCAACAGCCTTTAGGGTGCCGTCGAGAGTTTCCCTTGTCACGAAGACGGGTAAAGTAACACCAGCACCACTTAGGTTCGCCATTGGCACAACAGTTGTTTCAACTGTGTGACCTACGCAAAGTGTTGGCATAGTGTTAGCACTGGTAGGATTTCCACTCTGTCCTTGTAGTCCTGTGAGAGGATCTACTCCGAGTGTTCCAGATGGGTCACGAAGACTCGCATCAGTTGTTCCAGAAAGTGTCCTATTCAAAGAATCAAAAATATTAGCAATAGGCACTAGACGCTCAACATGTGCAGAAATAAAGGTCGAGGACCGGGGAGGAGGTCGCTCTGTTTCAATACCCGAAATCTCCAAGTGAGATCCGGATAGATTATGTGCTAAAGCCCCGTGAGAAAATGAGATAGCTTCTTGTTGAGAAGAAGCTGAATGGCTGGCTGAGGTGTGCAATTTCGTTATTGGGCGAGTAACGTCTTTTTCAACACCTGATCCCAACAAATGAGACCCGGTGGTGGATGTGGCTGCCCTTCTGGTATAGAAATGTTTGGTAGCTCTCACACTCTCCATATTTTTTTCTTCATTTTCTCTCGCAGACTCACATATATTTTCAACTAATTCTCCCTCGGTTCTCCTTATACCTCCCATTCCTTCACTAATATGAGAAGACATCAAGGGCATCACCAATATTAGCTCTTCCACATCAATATTAGCTGACAAATTCATTTGTGGAAACACCAGGATATCAGCAACATCACCAAACATGTTTTCTGCATCAGCACCATCATTTCCATCATTGCCATCATTATTATCATCAGAATCTCCATCATATTGTTCCTCCGCGGGATCAGACGCGTTGTCAGACTCTGTACTATCATCAGAATATTCAACTAAAGGAGCATCCCCAATGTGTTTAGGAACTACTTCTTCAGAATCGTCTTGTACAAGGTCATCTATATGTGTGTCCTCAGACGATGACCCTGCATCTTCAAGTACAGGTGATTGACCCCCACCGGTTCCCCTCTCGGTATTTTCCCTCGACTCTCCCCATTCAGTAGCCGTTGCATCCTGAACCCTCACAGACTCCTCTCGCCTAGGGGTTGAGTCTTGGGTAGGTCCCTCCGGTGCTGTCCGGACCATAGACTCTCTATAATCAATGATACACTCAGCGTCCTGATTCGCGTATGAAAGGAACCCTTCCGGTAATGGCATTTCATAGTCATATTTCCTCTTTGGTAGTTGAATAAACTGCATTGGTTTCTCGGGCACAGAAAGATGATTTACTCTTCGTGGAATTTCTCGGTTAGAACGAAGCATACTCTGAATGATGATTTGAAGAAACCTCATGTACGGAATGTAAGGCTTTCCCTTGTTTTGACGACGTAGCTCGATCTTTTCGTTCAGTTCATGCCAGAAGATGGTTGCATAATCTATGTGAAGATCATACACCACCACATGAAACAAATTCAGAAATCCGATACTGGCACTGTCTGTTCCCGAATGTTTGGCAGTTAAGCACCGGTTGAGAATAGAAAAGATTGTATAGTACAAAGGTGGTAGATGCGTCTTATTAAAACCCTTCACTCGTGTTAAATTCTCGGTATATCCCATTGCACGTATGCCTTCAAACACTTCTTCCTCAGACGGATAATCATCGAATTCAGTCTTTCCTTCTCTAGAATCAGGCTTAGGTAGCCTCAGTACAAGTCTCAGTCTTTGAAAGTCGAGCTTCGTGATAAATTCATCGATCATAAATAGAAAGATCGGTCTGCCGTTCTCCATGGATGTGGTTATCGTCTTCTATGCATGCTGTAAATATAGCATAGGCACATTGACTGTGTTAGTCAATGCGTACGCTGGCGGGTGATTTCTGAGCACTTCTTTTACCACTGGATGAATGTTGATCTTGTCAAAATCAACATGATGGTTGTTGAAGATGATCTGTACATAATTGATCGGATGAATGATTAAGTGATCGGGATGAACTCCGGCTTGTGATAGGTGTACAGACAACGTTGATGGTAAAGGAACACCAGGTGTCGGATCAGGTATGCTCGGAACATGTTCACCAAAGCCCTGAACACGGCTTTGTTCTTCCTGTTTTGCCATCTGAAATGTTGTTTTAGAACAAAACAGTTCTGAAAAAGGTTATCAGTTTGAAAAAAAAATTGAAAACATTTCTGAATTTTTCTAAGTGTAGGATTCGGATCACACATACACACACAATGGATTCGGATGGACAAGAATCCGAAACCAAGGATTTCGAATAAAGAAGGATTCGAAACCATGACTTAGTTGATTTCAGCATTTTCAAAAAATCTTTTTTTTAAAGATGATTTCGTATCCAAGAGGAACCGAAACCAAGGATTTTGTATCCAATTGGATTCGAAACCAAGGATTTCGTATCCTGATGGATCCGAAACCATGACATTGTGCACAAAACCTTTTCACAAGAATTGCCCAAGATTTCGTATCATAAAGGATCCGAAATCTGGACTTGACTAATTTTGAGAAGAAAAAAAAATTGATCTAACAAAGGATTCGAAACCTTAACACATACACGCATAAAGAACACACAGATCTATATTTGAAGAACACGAAGAACATGAACAGTAACCGAATCGATTTCAAACAAATAGACATAGCAAATGATCATAATCGATTAAATGATTTGGATAGAAAGATTCAGATTATGTCAAACATTGTAAAGTCAAAGTATTAGTCAAAATAGTCAAAGTCATGTAAAGTCAAACTAGCTTTAGTGTTTAAAGCTTTGTAATTAGGAGATATAAATAGGTTTTGTAAAACTTAGTTTGTAAGTAAGTCTCAAGGAAGTCATTAGTTAATGATCTTAATTGTAATATCAAGAGAGTATTTCTAGAGAGAGAAGTGAGAGCATTCTAGAGAGAGAAAGTGCATCAATCATATGTAATCTCTATTATGTTCAAGATCAATGGATGATTTGATGATTACCTAATAGAAACTGGTTTTACAAGAAATACCTGACTCAGTCTGGTTGGCAGAAGATGTTTCTCCAGAGGCTCTGATGGCTCCAGCAGAGGGATCAATATCATCATGGAACATCTCTTCAAATTGCAGATTCAGTTCTGTTTCTCTTGTCTTTGAGATGCCAGAGGATTCCTTTTTCCGACTGAGTTCTGAACTGATTTGTTCAGAAGTCTTTTCAAAAGAATCGTCAAAAGAGTCATTGATACTTTCCACAATGGTTCGGGACCGCAGAAGATAAACTCTGTAGGCCTTTGTGGTGGCAGAGTACCCTATGAACTTTCCTTCGTCTGCTTTCACATCAAACTTCCCTCTAGCTTCTCTGTCGTTTAGGACGAAGCACTTACATCCAAATACATGGAAGAACTTGATGTTTGGTCGCCTTTGATTGATCAAGTGGTAAGGTGTCTTGATGTGCCTTTTTACTATTGTTGATCGATTTTGGGTGTAGCAGGCGGTTGATACAGCTTCTGCCCAGAAAGAAATGGGCAATCCAAATGCTGTCAGCATAGTTCTTGCAGCCTCCACAAGCGTGCGGTTCTTTCGTTCAACCACGCCATTCTATTGTGGGGTGCGTGCAGCAGAGAAGTTCTGAGATATTCCTTTATCTGTAAGATAAGCTTCAACGACAGAGTTTTTGAATTCTGTGCCATTGTCGCTTCTTAACTTTTGAATCATGCACTCATATAGAACCTGGATTTTTTTCATTAGGTTAATCAGAATGTTTGGAACATCTGATTTCTTGCTGACAAATTCCACCCATGTATATCTTGAGTATTAATCAACCAACACTAGCAAATACTTTTTGCCTCCTAGGCTCTGGGTAGCAATTGGACCACAGAGGTCAACATGAAGCATGTACAGAGGCCTAGGGCAAGACACATCAGTCTTGCCTTTATGGGAAGCTCTTTTGAGTTTACCCATTTCGCAGGCAGAGCACAAATGATCTTTACTGAATTTGACATTTGGCAGACCTTTAACAAGATCAAGTATAACAAGCTTATCTAAAGTATGAAAGCTTAAGTGGCAGAACCTGTTATGCCACAACCAAGCTTCTTCGTTCTTACAGGCAACAAAGCAGAGCTTGTCTTTCTTATTCTTGACACTAAAGTTCATGAGGTACAGATCGCCCTTTCGTTCGGCTCGTAGATGTTCGACTCCTATATCTTCTCCTTGCAGAGAGCAGAAGATTCTTTTGAACATCACATCGAAACCCGTATCGCAAAGTTGGCTAACACTGAGAAGATTATGCTTAAGGCCATCCACATATGCAACTTTGCATACGGTTATATTTTCCTTTTTGATGGCTCCATAGCCTTTTATATACCCCTTCTTGTTGTCGCCAAAGGTCACAGATCCTCCATCGAGTTTATCTTTGTAAGAGGATAGTAGACCTCTGTCGCCAGTCATGTGCCGCGAGCACCTAGAGTCTAGATACCAGATCGGCACATACTGCTTCTGTAACACAATTAGAGAGTTTTAGGTACCCATATCCAAATGGGTCCAGCTCTGTTAGGGGGCTTCAAGGTTGCCTTAGCATCCTTGGGTTTGGTTTTAACTTCTGATGAAGAACCAGTTTGTTTCTTCTTACCCTTGAATTTAGCATTCTGTTTGGGTCTAGAGAGAAAACAGTGTGGACTAGAGAAGTGTTGGCTTAATTGATGCATAAGTTCAAAACAATGACAATAATGAATATGCGAAGAAAATTGCTTGAACTTTTCATTAAAAAACATTGAATAGGGGTACATAGGCTTTATTATTACATTCTACCCTAGCATTTGACTTCCTATTACAAGAAGACCTATGTAGGCTAGATTGTTGTTTTGAAAATTCTCTGTGGAGAGTAGCCTTCTGTGGACCCCTTCCTCTGGGGTGAACTTCTGCAGGTTTCACTGTCACAGAAGTGAAAGATTTGTTATTTTCAACCCACTTACCCTTTTGTTGCCAAGTTAGTTTTTCTTGAAAAGGCCTAAAAGGTTTTGGTTCTTTTGAACATAGAGAGGATTTTTCCTTTTCAAGTTTAATTTTCTCAAGATCGAGAGAGGTTTTGGCTTGTATACACATGTCCAAAAAGTCTGGACAGATAGGAATCCTTGTGATTTTCTCCTTAGGAGGAATGGTTCTGTTAAGAATTCCAGAGGGAAGTTTAATTCCCTCTGAACCACAAGGAACTATCTCTGACTCAATTGAGTCAGTCTCAAATTTGTCAGAGGATGAATCGTCCTCATATACAGATGTTGAGTCACTGAGGTCTCTGTCGACAGAGGCTGGACTTTCTGAGCATGTGCCATACTCGCTTTCTTCCTTTTCTTTGGGAATGTTTTCTTGAACAACAGAAGTATTTGTCAAGATTTCCTCGGAGAGATTTTGTTCACCAGAGGATGTACAGAGGTTTTCATAAAAATTGTTTTTGCCAATTTCCATTAACTCATTTTCAGAAATGTTTTTCAGTTTTTCTTCTGAAGAAGCGGGCAAGAATTCAAGTGCCTCTGCAGATAGTTTCGTTTCAGAATCTATTGTGCAGACAAAAGCAACCTGTGTTTGAGTCTCGGGGTCACCAAACCTGAAGATTCCTATCTGATCTTGTGTTTTCAGATATTTCTTAGGTTTGGAGTCTCTTTTGACAGAGGCTGAAGATAACAGATTTGTGTTTTCAAACCACACATTTATCATCTTCAGAGGTTTCCTCTTGTGAGGTTCCGTAGAGACTTTTTGTCTTTTGCTAACAGAGGTTAAGTTTGGAAAAGTTGGTTTTCTTGTGCTTCCAATACAAAACAGAGAGGACAGGGACTTGTCTCTTTTGGTTCCAGTGTATGGATCTATATCACATAAGCCAATTCCCCTTCTTCCTATTTATGTATTGACCTTTTCGTATACATTTTGTGCATCTTGATACTTTTTAATTTGGAGGTCTCTGCTGAGTAAGTCTTGATGTAGGACTTCCCTTTCCCTTTGAAAAAAGTTCTTTAGAGCAAGAATGTTCATTTTGTCGCTCTCATTGTCCAAAAGTTCCTTGGTTTTAGCTTTAAGAGCAGAATTAAGTTCTGAAATCTTTTCTTTTAAAGGATTTAGATGTTTATGCCAATTTGTTTCAATCTCTTCCTTTTCTTGAAATATTTTTGCCTTTTCTTGAGTGAGAAGTCTGGCTTCTCTCTCAAAGAATGCAAGCTTTTTCTGGACATTATCGCAGGTCTTTTTAAGTTCAGTGTATTCAACAGTCAGTTTAAGCAAATCAGCTTCTGTTTCATTAGAGGAAGAGTCAGAAGTGGATACCTCACAGTCAGTGTCGGCAGAGCTGACCTCTGCCATCCCGCAAAACAGGGCGTTCTTCTTTTCACCTTCGTCAAAGGATTCATCTGACTGCCAGTTCTCTTGCTCCACCATGAGCGACTTCTGAGCATAGTATTCTGCTTTCTTTTTGTAGAAAGCAGAGTCCCTCTGAGGGCGGTTTGGTTTGCTCCTGCAGTCTGCAGCATAGTGGCCTGGCTTGCCACATTTGAAACATCCCTGATTCTGGGGTGCATTCCCAGCTCTGTCGCCTGACCTCTGTTGGTCACCACCTCTGTCACCTTTGTCACTTGACCTCTGTTGGTCATTCACATCTTCTCTTCCTTGATTCCTTGGCTCATACTTCCCGCCACGATCATCTCTCCCATTGCGTTCATATCCAGACTTCTTGTGGTACCCTCTGCTGAACTCTTTTGTCAATAGAGCTAATGATTTAGCTATTGATGCCATTGTTGCCTCCTCTTCTTCTACCAATTCCTCCTCTTCACTATCAACAACCAACACCTTCTTCTTCTTCTCTTTCTTCTCCTCCACTGACTTCTCCTTCTTTGGTTTCTCCTTTGCTTCTGTAGCCTTACCAACAAGTGCAATAGGCCCACCGGTTTGAGCTTTTGCTTGTGCAATCTGAGGTTCTTGGGCATCCAGTGTTCCGTAAAGATCTGATAGAGTCCAGGTGTCTAAGTCCTGGTTAGTTTGCAGAGACATAGACACCTGGAGCCATTCTTCATTAAGGTTCTTTAGGAACATGAGGTTCTCTTCAGAAGTTCTGTAAATTCCGAACTTCTTACACTTGTTGATAAGAGAGTTGAACCTGTCGTATGTTGACTGCAGAGATTCTGTCGGCAAAGCTTTGAATGCGTAGTATTCGTTGATGCATTGGGCTCTGCGGTTCTTCTGAGTCTTGGCCCCTCCTTCCAGTTGTTTCTCTAGTTCCTTCCATAGGTCGTAGGCTGATTCACAAGCGTCTAGAGATTGAAAGAGATCATTTGGAATGGCCATTATCAGAAGTCGCTTGGTCTTCTGAGCAATCTCGTATTTCTCCCAGTCTGAAGTAGACAATTTGTACTTTGTCTTTGGTTTCTCGTACTCGACAACCTCTGGAGTATCATCTGTGGCAGGTACCCGTGGTACCGTGACCAATGGAACATAAGGTGGATTTTGGATATAAGTGAGAAGATATTTGTCAGTACCCTCGAAGAAGTGAATCATTAGTATCTTCCATTGAGGGTACTCATCTCTTAGCAAAGTGGGTGGCTTGGTTAAAGAACCAGCAGTGAAGAAGTTGTTTGTGTTTGCCATTTTGAGCGGATTAAAAATACCAGAAAACAGAGTATGAACTGAAAATTTTCAGATGATGAGACATACTTTTTGAAATGAGTTTTAAAAAAAAACTTGAACAATGCACTAAAATGGAGAGATTTAACCTAAAACAGACCCTGTTAGTTTACTAAAGTCGAACTGGTCGAGAATAGCAGAAAAAGAGAGGTTGTTTGAAATAAATGAAGAATAGGTCAAAATCAGTCCAAGTTTCTACCGAAAGGAGTTGATATCATTGTTAGAGTAGATCTCTTGATATAGAAAATCAAGGCAGGCTCTGATACCAATTGTTGTTCCCTATATTACTCAACAATGATATTTTATCTCTAAGGTTCAAACATATATAAATGCGGAAGCGTTTTAAAGAACTAAAGAGATTCAAGGTAGAAGGATCACACAGAATCAAACAAACAAAGTATTAATAAACATAAGTTTAGCTCAAAGATTCACTTTGTATTGCTTCTTTACAAGACACCAAGAACACCGTAATGTGTGTATAAAACGATAAGAACAGCTCTAATCGGGTGTGTGTGAAGTTGTGCAAAGTTAATAGAAGAGCTCAACATGAGCCTTCTATTTATACTATTCTACAGGGGACAAGCTTTAGACAAGAAGTACTAATGGTACAAAGACAACATCGTGGATCTGCAACAGGTACAACGTTAATGTAGTGCGCCGTTTTCTGCTAAGGTTGTGACCTATCAGAGGTTGACACATAGAGTTGGTAGGGCACGCCTTGTATGAATGATCTTCAAGATCTTCGTACAACAGAGGCACGAGAGAGGCACGATCTTCTTACCACAGAGGCTTTGTCAAGTGTGACAGAGGCTCTGTGGCCTTGTCCTCTGAGAACGTTTTCTGTAGAGTCTTCACTTGGATCTTTACTCGGTGTCTTGGCAGAGGCTCTGTCGATGTTTTTATACTTAGCCTATTTTTCAATACTTCTTCAAACGTAGAAGTTGGAGCTAACAAGTTATATAAAGAAAAATTGTCCATAAAAACTTTAGGTCTTTATCTTCTTTCCCTCTTGAATCTTTGAAACACTTTGGTGTTGCATGTCTTCATATTTTTCAACACTCCCCTTGAATAAAGCTCTTGGTCTTCAGTTTCAACTTTATCACCAGATTCAATGAACAATAATCTCGACTGAGTGCACGAAACGCAACTTTCAACTGTAGAAACTCAACACATCATATAAGCACACAAAAATGATAATGTGCGAGTTACGTGACATTACATGGTGCATCTTCAGTTTAAAATCATGAATCTGTCTTTGAACCGCAAGTTGATGTGGCTTTCAGCTTCAGCTTTAAGAACTTGTAGAACCAATATGCTTGAAGGAGGAAATAATAATTTGTAGCGAACACCACTTAATAATGGATGAGAAGAATTGATCACTTGTAAACAATTTGAACTCTTTTCGGAACTCATCAAATAACAATTACTCCCCCCAGCTTTTGCTAACTCCCCCTCAACTTGATAATCGGTGACTTTGAATCTATATCATTCCCCCCCCCCCCTCATGATGAGTATGAGCATCCGGAGCATCATGTAATTTTAAAGACGAAACTGATGCGTAGTGTAGATCCCAGATTGACAGGTAACAATGTATTGAATCGAATGTTTTACTTTGTATTGAATGCTTTACTTTGTATTAAATGATCAAAGAAACAAGCGTTAAATACTTGGACCTATTACAACCGAGGCCCAAGCCCATTAACACTAATAAGCCTAATTCACATTATTAAGGCTTTTACAATAAATAAATCAAGCTCTATAATTCTTTATATAACTTTCTAATTAATAGGACATTTATAGTCCTAACAATCTCCCCCTAAAGTTATATGAAGAAAAAATTGGTCTTGAAATCTTTAGGTCTTGATCTTCTCTTCCTCTTAAATCTTTCAAACACTTTGGAGTTGCTTGTCTTCATGTCTTTCCAGGCTCCCCCTTGAATAAAGCTCTTCGTCTTCATATCTTCAACTTTATCACCAGATTCAATGAACAATAGCCTCAACTGAGTGCACTACAAGCAACTTTCAACTATAGAAACTCAACACATCGGATAAGCACACAAGAAAGATAATGTGCGAGTTTAGTGACATTCCACAGTGCGACTTCAGTCTAAAAATCAAGATTCTGTCTTTGAACCGCGAGTTGAATATGTTTTCAGCTTTAAGAACTTGTAGAACCAATCTGCTCGAAAGAGGAAATAATGATTTGTAGCGAATACCACTTGATAAGGAATGGGAAGAATTGATCACTTGTAATCTTTACTTGCACAAGTAAAATAGTTACTCCCCCTCAAAATTTGCTAACTCCCCCTCAACATGATGATTTGTGTCTTTGAACTTGTATCATTTCTCCCCTCATGATAATTAGGAGCATCATGTAACTTCAAAGGCAACACTGATGAGTAGCAAAATTCCAGATAAAATGTTCTAGTAACCAAGATGGGGGGTAAAAATCTAACACCGAAACACAATAGTAACTGTTATCACAACAAATAAAATAATTGTGTGGCCTATGTTCCGAGTTGGCATTGGGGTATATCTGATAGCACTTCCAGTTATCATTGAATTAAAACTTTAAACATTACTTCTCAAACTGTTTCGGCAATATGACGAAGATATGCAATGGGAATCACAAAGACTCGTGCATGTGTGAAAGAACTATTTTGTATCGATTTGGCTCAAAAATTGATTTAACTTAGGATGCAAGTTAAAAATCAATTGACACAGTGATTAGAATATGAAGTTCGTAGACCGGAGCGGATGTCTTCCTTTTTCAATATCTAAGACCTCTGAGTGAGGAATGGATAGATTATGTGCTAAATCTCCATGAATATATGAAACAAGCATCTTTTGTGAGATGCTTGAGTGGCTAGGTGGGGTGACACAAGTTATCGATACTAGGTCCATGTATGTTTCAATATTCATCTCCAAGGAACGAGAATGAATAGATTGTGTGGTTACCCGGATAACTGCCTCGGTTTGGTAAGGACCAACAATTCTTTTAAGTCCTGACACATCCTCACCATATTCTTTTCACTCCAAACTCATCTATCAAGCTAGACCCCTCACTGTTGTCTATAATTGGATGTGTTTCTTGGGTAGTCCTTCCGGTTTTTGATAGACCATAGAAACAATATATGTCCTAACACTCCATTTCATTTACCAAATTAAAGCATTGAAGTACACAATGATGTACGAGTCCTGGACTGATATGTTCAGAAGTCAAACTTTTTAAGAACGAGTTCTGAACTGAATTGTTCAGAAGTCATCGTTGAGATAACAGAATTTAAATGAACAAGATCAAGCGTTAAACAGAATGACTCATTAAGCACAATATGGTCAAAAATCAAACAATGAATAGAGAGTTTAATTGTGAAGAACAAGTCACAATTATTATATGAGACAAGAGGTGAATCATTAGCAAGAAATGACGAACTTTGAGAAACAAATAGGAATTCAAACGAGTGTATTTCCATTGAAAAATCAACAAACATATGAGACATGGAAATAACTAAATGTAGAAAATATAACGCTTGGCAATTTTGGAACTTAAAATCGGAGAATAACAAACACAAGTAAGTTTATCCAGGAAACAAAATGAGATTGTTATCCGGAAAGTAAGTTTTCATCCGGAAATTCTTATCCTGGAAAAATAGTCACCCGGGAAAGTTTTTTTTATCTGGAAAGAGGGCGTTATCCGGGAAACACCTTTTGTCCGGAAAGAGGGTGTTATCCGGGAATTTTGCAATCCGGGTGAAAATCTTTATCCAGGAAACAAGTTTATGCGGAAAAACTTACCTGGAAAAATTAGGGTTTATGAAATAAACTCGTATGCGGCTCTTTTTATTTCCTTCGAGACCTGCACTCCTCAAAAACATCATCAAACACGCAGAAAATCAATTAAAATGGCAGAATTATCGAAAAAATTGATGAACACGAAGAATGCTTCGAAAATCAAAAATTCCAAAACTTTCAAAATTGAAACGAATCAGATAAAGAACAATCACAAACTGATTAAAATCAAAGATCTAACGAGATAATAATATCAAGTCAATAAATTTGAAATAAAACCACTTTGCAAACCCGATTGATGATCGATTCACCCACAACAAAACTGCACTATATCGAACAAAAAACGAATGTCTTCTGGACCTCAAATGCCAATCTCCACCGTTCGGAATGGAGAACAAGATGTCCTGAAGCTACTGTCCAAACATCGCGACGATCCGACGGTTCAAACTCCGGGAATAAGCAAAACGGAACGGCTGCGTTTTCCAGAAAATTGCACACGATTTTTTTTATTGCTTTCTCTCACTTTCGATTGATTTCTTCTACTTCTTCAAATCACCGATTTGGCTCTGATACCACGTGTAGATCCCAGATTGACAGGTAACAATGTATTGAATCGAATGCTTTACATTGTATTGAATGATTAAAATAGTTACAAAATGTTTGAATGTAAAACACTCTCTATCTCTTTTAACGCACAAACTGATAATTATCATTCTAACCTAATAATCAAAGAAACAAGCCTTAAATACTTGGACCTATTACAACCGAGGCCCAATCCCATTAACAATAATAATCCCAATTCACATTATTAAGGCTTTTACAATAAATAAATCAAACTCTATAATTCTTTATATAACTTTCTAATTAATAAGACATTTATGGTCCTAACAAGTAGCAAAATATCAGATAAAACTGTTAAGTAACCAAGGTGGGGTAAATATCTAACACAGAAATACAATAGTAACTGTTATCACAACAATTAAAATAATTGTGTGGCCTATGTTCAGAGTTGGCATTGGGTATCTATGATAGGACTTCCAGTTATCACTAAAGTAAAATATTAAAAATTACTTCTCAAACTGTTCCGGCAATATCACGAAGATATGCAAGTGGAATCACATAGACTCGTGCATGTGTGATGGTATTAAATTATATCTGTTTGGCTCAAAAATTGATTTAAACTGGGACTCAAGTTAAAAATCAATTGACACAGTGATTAGAATATGAAGTTCGGAGACCGGAGCTGATGTCTTCCTTTTTCAATATCTAAGACCTCTGAGTGAGGAATAGATAGATTATGTGCTAAATCTCCGTGAATATATGAAATAAGCATCTTTTGTGAGATACTTGAATGGCTAGGTGGGGTGACACAAGTTATCGACACTGGGTCCATGTCTGTTTCAATATTCATCTCCAAAGAATGAGAATGAATAGATTGTGTGGTTACCCGGATAACTGACTCGGTTTGGTAAGGACCAATAATTCTTTTATGTCCTGTCACAACCTCACCATATTCTTTTCACTCCAAACTCATCTATCAAGCTAGACCCCTCACTGATGTCTATATGTGGATGTGTTTCTTGGGTAGGTCCTTACGGTTCTGAATATACCATAGAAACGATATAAGTCCTAACACTCATTGCATGTGTCAAATAAATCTGTTAAGTAAACATTTAAATACGAGTTCTAAACTGAAATGTTTAGAAGTCAAAACATTTAAGAACGAGTCCTAATATGAGATGATCAGAAGTCATAAAAATGAAGTGTGAGTTTTGATCTGAGGTAATCAGAAGTCATAAAAATCATTTGAAATATAGAATTTCAATAAACAAGATCAAGCGCCAAACAGAATGACTCAGTAAGCACAATATGTTCAAGAATGAAAGAATGATCTGAAAGTTTTAAATATGAAGAACAAGTCACAAATAATGTGTCAGATATGAATGAATCATTAATATGAAATGACGAAGTATGAATACAAATTGGAATTCAAGCGACTGTATTTCCATCGAAAAATCAACAAATATGTAAGACATGGAAATAACTAAATCAAGAAAATATAACACGTGGCAATTCTGGAATTTAGAATCGAAGAAAAACAAACACGAGTAAGTTTTTCAGAATATATTACTACGTTCTTTGAATTCACAAGGAAATGTATTGATCAAAAACCTGGTACTCCCGCTCAAAATTGGCATAGCCTTTGAATGCAGTCATGTGAAAAGTATGTTCTGAACTAAATGCACATGACAATCCTGCAAAATAAATTAGAAGGATTTTGGTAATCCTTTGATGGATCCTTGAGGGTTAGATACCTTAACTTTAAAATGAGCACCGGGGATACTATAAGTACCATACCAATGAGATGCATATTTTCGGTCAACAAATTCATTCAAACCACATGCAGAACAACAAATACAGTCATGAGAATGTTGAAGCAACTGTTGAATTGAATAAAGTCTTAAAGGAAACATCACACTTTGTTCAATAGAAGTACGAGAATTGAAAACAACATGATTATGATTGTATGTCCTAGCATGCGAAACTGACTTAAATGAATTTGTATTCGGTGTGCTTTCATTAGACTTCTTCACTACCCAAACTTGTTTGAACATTTTTCTCCGACCATTATTATCAGAAATATTATTAAAATCACTGTCGGAAGAACTGGAGTAGTAAGAATGTCCATTTTGAGAGCGACCGGTCGTTTTCCATCTCTGTGAACGCCTTTCAGATTTAGAATTGTTTTTGGAAACATCGTTCACAGAACGGGTTTGAGGGGCGCATGTAGAACATTCACCCTTCTGAAAGTGGACCGATTGTTCAGGCATTTTTGAAAGAAAATCAGTATGGCTTGGAAGGGGTTGATCAAACGCAAACCTTGGAAACTCCTCATCTGAACACACATTAGAATTCATAAACGCTGAAAACTCAAGTTCACTCTCGGATGGAACATCATTGGTTAAAGGATGTGAGGAACATTTAGGAACTGTGTTTTGTGAAGAATCAGTTGCGGAAGCTTTTTGAAAATCAGAATTGAGATTCTTTGGCAAATATATCACTTGAGGCTCTTTTCCTTTTCTTGAAGAGATTTGGCCTATAAAAGCCTTACAAGAAGATGTATCAGACGAGTTGGAGGAAGGTTCAGGCATAGTGACTTTCTCGTTTTGAAGTCTGTGAAACTTCTCTTGAAGTTTTCCCTTACTCACTTGCTCGTGCATCACTTTTGTTGCCAAGGCAGACAGTTTGGATGTGAGCCGTTTGATTTCTGCCTGAAGGGCTTCCCTTTCCTCAACGGATGCAGATTCTGTTTTTGTGGAATTGAAACTCTCAAGTTTGGACAAAAGCTCTTTCTTTTCCTTTTGAAAATTAATCCTTTCCTATTCAAATGACTCCTCTAACTAAACTATTTTCATTTCTAGAACAAGAGGTGGAACATAGCGTTTAAACTCGTCCTTCTCTGTTTTAGTTTCAGTTGTTGGGACCGAATCCTTTTTCGAGGAATCTTTGGGCTTTGCAACTTTGAAGTCGTCAAATTAGTCATTTGAGAGGTATTAGGATTTCTTTGTTTCATAAGATGTGTTAAGAACTTCGTACGCAAAAGGTAGTTGCATTTTATTTGTATTCTTGAGTTTATATTCCTCACTTTCCTCTTCTTTCTCATTGAGTGGTCCCGTCCATTTGATTTTATATTGGGGATATTTCTAATCAAGGCCTAGAAAATTAAACTCGTATAAAGTAGGCACCATTGATAAAATATTTTTCAAATAATGTGGGTTGTCGTACCCAATGCCCCATTCTGAATTAAAGTACCAGAAATCCTTAGGTTTGTTCAGATTGATCATTTGATCAGTTTGACCTCGTTTATAAAGTTTAAGTTCAAGGTCTGTTATTTTAGAAACAAGCTCTTTGTTGTCTATTTGAAGAGAAGAGCATTGATAGACAAACTCAGCTTTCTCATTCTCACAGTGATCAAGTTTTGAGTTTAAATTAGATATTTTGGCTCGAAAGTCTTTAGGTGCTAGGGAAAGGTTCGCACATTTTTCTTTCAGAATAGCGTTATCAGACTTAAGCTTTTATGTGATCTTTATTTGAACATCTAGATTTTCTTTTAGTGCATATATTTCAAGCAAGTGTTCATTTGTGGTTGCCTTACTGGAATCTACTCTTTGAACAAGCAAATGCATCTGATCCATTAAAGCTTGATGGATTGGAATACATACCTGGCAGGAATATCAGAGATCTGGATGTGCGGAGTGGTTGCCCATTGCAAGAGCATCTCCAGAAAACATCTTAAATTGCACTTAGATGATCGTCAAACAGTATACGGTTTGATTCAAAAATCATACAGTATCAAGAATACCCAAATGTCCCCCTTCGGTGACTTAGCACGAGGGTCCCGCTAACCGGGTGGGGTCAAGGGGCAGCGCCTCGAGAAAAAATTTTAACACTGAGAATTCAGAAAGCTCCCAGATATGTAATCTGGGTGAGAATTCAAAGAGTCCGGATGGAAATGTCCGGATATGAGTGTACGGGTGGAAGTGTCCGGATATGAGAATATGTTTCCGGATATACAAGTTACCGGATAAGAGAAGTAACCGGGAAAAGTAAAACTTACCGAAAAGATGTGGTGTCCGGGATGTGAGCAAACCGGATAGGGTATCTGGGAAGTAAGGTGTCCGGGAAGTGATGTCCGGAAACTGGTGGTGTCCGGAAAGGATTCCGGATAGAGAAACCTACCGGAAAAATGAGATCTGGAAACGTCAAACTTACCCGGGAAGTAATGACCCGGGAACTTGGACTGACCGGATAGATGTCGTCCGGATACTGGTGTGATCCGGATAGAATTCAAGAATTGACTTACCCGGATAGAATTCAAGAATTGACTTACCCGGATAGAATGACTGTGCGTGAAAAACGGATCGAGGGTCGAATTAGGGTTCTTGTTTCTGCTCCTGTAAGATTAGAATACTACCAAAACACAAAACCTAACTTTCCCTAATCGATTTCTAAGCAAAGTAACTGATTTTGATGCAAAGAATTATGAAATTTCCAAGAACAGAGGCTAAGAACCATAGAACATAACTTTGCACAAAAATCACTCTAGAGATCCAATCACACTCTAAAACTTTGCAGAAACCTTAAGACTAAAAGAAATCGATTTTGATGATCAAAACTCAACATTTTTTTGTAGAAATCACAAGAATGAATATCCTAAGAAAAAGTGGCAGTCGACAAAAACTTACCAGGAAACTTTGAAAAAACTTGAATCGATCTGTTTGTCTGCTCTGATACCAATTGTGGATACCAGATTAGTGCAATAACAACAAAATCAATAAGCAATAGCAAGAACAATAGTTAATTTCAAGTTGTCGTCCATCTATTTCATGCAAAGGATTTAATCACGTTCAGAGTGTTTTACAATACAGAATATGGAACGATTAAGAATGATTGATTAACCTAAAACTAAGTTTAAAGATAACTATTTATACCTAGGGCTTAATCCCTAAAGCCCATGGCCCATTAAGCTAAAAGTAAGCCCATTTAAGGCTTTTACAAATAATATTCTTTTCTTTATATCACTTTCTATTTTATAGGACATTTATGGTCCTAACAGTATGAATATAGTTGTCTGGTTGTTAACAGTTAAATTGATGTTCGGTTATTGTGCGAATAAACAGTTTGAATGTCAGAAATGAGCTTTTTACCCATAGTCTTTATTTTATATGAATAAAACGACTATTTAATAAAAATGTTAAACAAATGTCTTATAATTATAAAAAAATATCAGTGATAAAACTAAAATTTACACAAGAGCAAATCCATATCCGAAAATTTCCCAACCGGATAGTTTGGAGGGGTAGATAGGGAAAATGCATAGCTGAGCCCAAAGGACATACATAATTTAGCTGACTGAATCAACCATCATCTAAACGATTAAGTCGGTACCGAACGGATAGATATAGTTGAGCGAATTAGCCATATCTTCCATACAGACCATTAAGCCACAAACGAACACGCCCTAAATAGGTTTTAAATCAAAAAAAGTAAAACTTAAATCAGTTTTACGGTTCTTAAATTCTACATCATTCAAAACCTTCGTATCCAACGATATCGCTCCCACTCTCTGTTGTATCATCATTCGTCTCCATACTGAGCATTGCCACCATCAATCTCCTTTTAATTTTTTTATCCCTCGATCCTTTCTCTTTCACAACAATTTAATGGAGGTCCTATAGAAAAAAATGATGAATTGAAAACAAACAAAATATCAAAAAGAGGGAGATTGATGGTTAGGGAAACCAGTGGTGATGGTGATAGAGAAAATCTGTCGAATCACTCATGTTATGATCTTCTACATCCTAGGTCTTCCCGTTCAATCATCTGGCTTACGTTCTTCATGTAGCATTTAGACCGAATGACTCTATGAAATTACGTTGATTCTTCCACATATTATGGGTAACATATGTGACATCTCTATTTTCCCCCGAAGAGTGGATGACAAGGGGGGTCAAGGGGAGCGATGATGTTGATTGCTAGATGTTTGAATGACGTAGGGTTTGAGAATGACAAAACTTATTTAAGTTTTTTTTACTTTAAGACATTTGTAGTTGGTTACAAGTAGCTTATTTGAGTTTAAAGGATGTAGGTAATCAATTTCTAAATGTTTGTTGATTTATTTATTAAAAAATGTTTAGGGACTTGATAGCAAAAATACTCACACGTAATATGTGACACAATAAAGGTGCAAGTATACACCAAATATTGTGTTCGCTTTACAAGTAATATAATGGTAAAGACCAAATATCGTATTCACGAGGATTGGACTACTAAAAATCGGAGACTTTTACGAACTTCTGGTGCAAAATCTGTAGTTATAATTTTTTTGGTTTGAAGCGAAATATTATTTGTTGAATTAACGAGATAATTAAAAAGCGGTACGGGTGTAAGTTTTCCTTGAGAGTATATATAGTAACTTAAAAGGTCAATAAAACAGGTCACATTGTTATCCCACACGATTTCCTCCTCTCGAAACTACGTCGTATAGGTTGCGATATCGATTTTATTATAAAGTGTAACAACCCAAAATTCAAAACATACATCTTTCAAAATATCCCAAAACATAAGTCCCAGTACATATATAACATCCCAAACCAGTAATTACAAAACTTGCAGCGGAAACAAACTTCCACGGCTGAGAACTAGCTATACTAAAGCAATGCTAAATTAAGAACTAGAGTGCTCTACACAATATCGCCTCCATCTCTATTCTTCATGCTTTTTATTTTTCTTTAGACGAAGCACGACTAATGTGCTTCCCTGAAAATGGTTTTAGTTTTGAAAAGCGAGGGTTAGACCATGAGGTGTAGTGAATTCCCTCCGAAAAGTATTTTATACGAAAACATGCAAAAAACCATTTCTTTATCCGCCCTAAGGCCCACAAGTAATTCCATAACAAACAGGGGTATTTGCACAGTGTTCATAGACGACATCCATATCCGTCAACAACCACGATTGGGGCCAAAGCAGACTCCTCTCTCGCCATCGGGGCTTAAGCAGACTCCATATTTCCCTCGTGTGTAGGAAACATATTCCGTGCACACCGGGTTAATATTTTAACTCCCAAGGGATCGTCAGATCCCAAGGTACACTAATCCCAGTGTGCAACCCGACTCCACATAAACATACAAAGCAAGGCTAAGAGTAAAATAACAATCCATGTATATTTATAAAACAGTTAGTATCATTTGAAATACACATTCCCACAATACATCGTTCATGCAAGGAATTTATAATAAGTCTATAATTAAAACATGCTCGCATCCCATACCATAATCAGTAATAAACGAAAAAGTTTAACATGTTGTTTCACATGAAAATGGTGTAAGGGAACTCACCTGATCGTTGAGATATGATACGCCCCGCGTCTCACTTCCAATTAAATTGAACCCCTACAAGTGACCACACACAATACTGTCAAACCTCCCATTCAGACCAGACACATCCGGATACTTCTATTCGGATTCCCTTCCTTTGTCCGGATACACTACCGGATTCCTCAAGAAATCCATATACCACACTCATCCGGATACAACCGGAATCCGGGTAGTTGCACCCATCCGGATAACACGCCCGAAAACCATTTACATCCGAATTTGCACCCGCGTCCGGATAACTAATCACGTCCGGATTTCTAACCATGTCTGGATGTTCTTAGTCCGGATCTGACGGTTTCCGGATAGTCGCACAGACATTCCGAAATCCCTTCTATTTCGTTATAAAAAACAATCTTACCTTAAACTCTTTTAACCACTTATTTGGGCTAACATTCCCACCATAAACAACCATTTAATCGATCCATTCACCCGTTAATCATCCATTTGGTGCAAAATCCATAGATTTTTCCATTGAAAGAACACAAACCAAAATAGAGCCCCTTTTAATCTAGGGTATTCATTAACTCAAGAATTTAGTAAGGAATCAAAGAACATTTCCCTTGTAGATGATTTGCCAGCAATCTTTCGAGATTTTCTTGCCAAAACCTTCAATCCTCTTTTATGCTCTCTAAGCTCTCGATTTGCAGCCGCATAGTGTCACTATGAAATGAAAGTAGGGATTTCACCTCCCTTTTATATCTTTCCATATTTACATTCAAGTCCCCCAAACTTCTTTTCTTAACTTTAACCAGAACTTATCCAAAAGTTTACCCTTGAGGTTAACGGTTGTTACAACACCTCCCCTTTAAAACAATTATGTCCTTGGAATTCCTTGTCCAACAGATGCTGGTACTTGGCCCTCATCTCAGATTCTACTTCCCACGTTTCTTCCTGTCCTTTGTGAAATCTCCATTGCACCGTCACGAGGCTAATGTCCTTAGCCCTCAGTTCCTCCATCTTATGATCGACGATCGCTTCAGGTTCTTTTACGAGTTCAAATTCCCATCCACTCGCACTCATGCGCAGGTTTTGCCATACCAGTTTTCCGCAAACGCTCTATAAATAAAGGCGTGAAACACAATATGAATTCCCACGTATCCATCAAACACAACCAATTCATATAGCAACTCTTCAATCCCTTTTTACTAACTACAACAGACCCACTAAAAACGTGCCTCAACTCTGTTTCATCTTGAAATGCAACTCTCCAATCCACGGGGTGTCTTTTGCATCATGCCGACCCCCAACTTTAAGTTTCAAAGCTTCACGCCTACCGGTTTACTCAATTTTTGGTTCTATTTAATTCTCCAACCAACTACACCAGATCTTGTCTGCTTTGCGTGCATACTTGGACTCACGGTTTTAAAATTCGTCTAACAAGATTTCCACATACATGTTTACTTCCTTAAGGAAGGAATTTTACCGAATTCATGTAACAACAACATGAGTCCTTTACAAAATATATAACCACCCATTTCGCCAATCTTAACACAATGTCAACCTCGAATATCCTAATAAACTCACGGTTATGAGTTTCTTCATTGGATAACAAGAACTTCCCAAATTACCTCCCCCAGCACGACATACGTCTAACGCAAATAGTACATTCTATTTTTTTATCAAGCCACGTTGACTACAACTCAACAATGTTAACCAATTCATACGCTCCCACCACGTAATCACCTCACGCTTACACATTGGTAACAACAGGAGACATCTACAATCCATCACCTGAAGTATCCCCCGACTCAAGTTGAACCAACCCTGAAGACACATACTCAATTTCTTACTGTATCAAACAAGCGTCCAACCATACAAGAAATAAGTTCAAGTCTCCCTCTCCTAACCAGAAGGAGTGACCATGCTTACACAAAGCTATTTCAAATAACACATCGTTGAACACCATGTTCACTTCGAAATGTTTGTCATACTAATACTTACTAAAATCGGACGGTCTCACACTTCTCGAAGGCATAGATCACACACTTTCAAGGAAAGACTAATTATCCCACGTAAGTCTTCCCACACTTTAACCATGACATACATAATAATCCACGTTTTCATACCCTTATGAGGAGTTCTTATACCTGTCAATAACACCGCTTTAAACATATATCCACCCATTTGGTGTCACTTACCAACCATCTTACTTTCAGTTTTCCCACTTATTTGAACATACCGTCTTCACCTCTTTATGCTAGCATGGGCTCGAAAGCACCACACATTTCTTGTTCTCCAAGCAGAGTTAACTTACTCACCAGAATTTCTTTATACACAAGGAATACTTCAATAATCTCAATGACTTATAAATCTACTATACCACACCACGAACTAATTAAATATTGCACTCACATCTACGTTCAATTAGAGTAAGAATAAATTCACCCAAAATTCCATGTAACCGGAAAGAACACAGGCTTCTCATTTAGGTAACCGCCTACCACCGCTTCATCCTTTGTTTTCAAATAACAATAGCGTATCCCGTTTCACAATTCACACACCCCAAATCGAGCATAATCGCCACCCTTGATTACCTTCCTAGAGGTCCGCAAATAGGATCCATATATATACTTATCCCACATTATACCACAAGCCCATAACTTGATATAACGGCGACCCATTATCACAACAATGACTTACATGTCCTCCTTGGCATAAAAGCCACCAACTTGCCAATGCACCTATCACACTGTAACAATTTCTTCACGATCCTTTTCGCACACATAAATGATATTGTCTTCTTCATGCCAACCATAACCCAACATTTTGAAATAAGGTCATTGCGTGACTTTGGCTTTACCAAAATCAATTGAACCACAGAGTCATGACCATGCAAGTTATCCAAACGAGTCCCCATCTCCCATCGACTCACTGTGAATTTAAAAGCAAGCTTATGTAATTCAAGAATGTAAGACGCGTCTCCTTTTAGACCAAATTTTACCGATGCACACCTACCTCGGTTGTGCTAATAACTTCATTCCTATACGGGTCACCAAGACCTCTTAGGAAAACACATAGCTACAGTAGTTATTTTCCACTTTCATAACGCCCACAAATGGTGTTCCATCCCCATGTCGGGTACACACCTTTTTCCCGAACGATCTCTTACCTCCCTACCAGGATTCCCAACAGGACCTCTTCCTTTCAGCACATCATAACCAAAATTATACTCGCGACACTTTCTTGAAGAAAGCACAATACTTACTTCAAACAAGGTCTAATTATAAGACCACCTCAAAACTCAGGCTCAATGCCAAAACATTTCCTCCCAAAATGTAGCAATGTTACTTACTAATATTACATTAATAGAAGTACCTCGATGACTTCGAAATTTTACCCCAAACATAACCATCGTTACTACCAGAACCAGAGTCTAATCTACAATAATATGGACATTACTAAAATCAATGCCCGAGACTCCCATTACTTACCGCCCCCCTTTAACTAGGACACTAAGGTCGTACCTCGACCATAATCGGCCCAACCGACAAAATTCACACTCGACGCGTCTACTTATTCTTAATTACCATATCCTCCACGACCTAGAGGGTTCATAGCTTTTACGCATGACAACACAATACTTTACATCATTTCGTGCATTTGACAGTTCGACAAATACGATGACATGAAATAAACCCGAGTATGCATGACACAAAACTACTCATGTTGAATCGTAAACACAGCGACCTCAAGGATAGCTCACCTGCAACCCCATGATAAATCATAACACTGGCCCGCCGAATTTATGTCCGCGCAAACCAAAAATATATTCAATAAAACATTTCCAATACGACTAGAAATTTTAGAAAGAAATCACTTATACAAAGTGAGTCAGACGGCTCTCACACTCATTTGTGTGATAGCAACATGTCAATACTTATTTCAGTCATAAAAAGAAAACTTTGCAGTAAAACGTTTTCATGATTTTCACAAAGTGTTTATCCCACATGAAAAGAGTGGAATAGTTCACAATTTACTACACTCAAAACATCATCTTGCAACGTAAACAAGTTTATCTTTTTCTTTAAACACACACTCGTGTGCATCGACTTATTCCCAAAACAAGAAAATCCTTATGCTCGTATAAAGTTTTAACATGAAAAAGCTCACGTAATTCATTTAATGACACCATGTATGAAACTAAACTTGCAATGAAGGTTATTCACTCTAATAAGGTCCACCATTGTACTCCCAATCTCTTATTATCGACACCCACTTTCGACCAACGGTCACTTTCTCACCCTTATAGCAACTTGTGGTACAGGTGCTTCACAACCCACCTGTCTGACCACCCCACACAGTTTTCGCATATACCAATGACCCCTAAGTCATGCTGTCTAAACCTTTGACTGATAAGGTCGATAAACGAAAAACTACTTCACATCATTCTCGCACGCATACTACAATCCAACACTGATATCTTTCCTTCATTATCCCTGCCACTAAATCGCTTGACTAAAAGTCAGAGGCTCATCTCCTTCACACGTTCCTGAGCTGAAACTTTCAAGACTCCAACACAGTCCTCATTTTCTATCCCAAATGATCGACCATCAATTCTAAGAATGTGGACTCACTAGAAACTAGGAGTTTACCCTTAGCGAGCCATTCATCCCTTCCGAACCCAAGAAGTTCTATCTTTAGTCGGTTCACTACCGCCCCGAACAACACTCCTTCCAGAAAGGTCATCATTCACATCATGAATGACCTCACACATTACATCAAAACCATTGCCATCACCGCAAGGTTAGAATTTACTCCATATTTCCACCCATCCGTTGACTGTCTCGACAACAGGAATCTTCCAGACATTACGAGAATTGGAATAACCACAAATAACTTACACTAGAACGACAACTTCGCTATATAAGGCAATTTAAGCACATACATATACCTGTAAATTCGCAATTACACTAGCCAAGTGTAACTTCAAATTTACCTTACATGACAGTTCTCACTACCTAATCCTTAGTGCACCTAGAGTGATCTTAAAGGCAATCCCTATATCTCGGTTGTGTCCCCCATCAAACAGTTTAAGTTTAGGCCCATTCGGTCACCTAAATCTTTTAAACTATGGCTCTGATACCAATTGGCACAACCCAAAATCCAAAACATACATCTTATTCAAAATATCCCAAAACACAGGTCCCAGTACATACATAACATCCCAACCCATAGATTACAAAACTTGCAGCGGAAACAAACTTCAACAGCCGTAAACTACCTATACTAAAGCAATGCTAAATTAAGAACTAGAGTGCTCTACACAAGATCGTCTCCATCTCTATTCTTCATGCCTTTTCTTTTCCTTTCGACGAAGCACCACTATTGTGCTTCCCTGAAAATGGTTTTGGTTTTGAAAAGCGAGGGTTAGACCATGAGGTCTAGTGAATTCCCCCTGAAAAGCAGTTTATACGAAAACATGCATAAAATCATTTCTTTATCCGCCCTAAGGCCCACAAGTAATTCCATAACAAACAGGGGTATTTGCACAGTGTTCAAAGACCACATCCATATCTGTCAACAACCACGATTGGGGCCCAAGCAAACTCCCCTCTCACCATTGGGGCCCAAGAAGACTCCCCTTTTCCCTCGTGTGTAAAAAAACAGATTACATGCACATGGGGTTAATATTTTAACTCCCAAGGGGTCGTCAGATCCCAAGGTACGCTAATCCCACTGTAAAAAAACAGATTCCATGCAACCCGACTCCACATAAGCATACAAATGAAGGCTAAGAGTAAAATAGCAATGCATGTATCTTTATAAACCAGTTCGTATCATTTGAAATAAATATTCCCAAAATACATCGTTCATGCAAGGAATTTATAATGAGTCTATAATTAAAACATGCTCGCATCCCATACGATAATCACTAATAAACGAAAACATTTAACATGTCGTTTCACATGAAAAGGGTGTAAGAGAAATCATCTGATCGTTGAGATATGATACACCCTGCGTCTCACTTCCGATTAAATTGAACCCCTACAAGTGACCACACACAATACTGTCAAAACCTCCCATTCGGACCACACACATCAGGATACTTCTGTCCGGATTCCCTTCCTTTGTTGAGATACACTACCGGATTCCTCAGTAAAATCCAGATACAAAACTCATCCGAAAACTCCTAATCCAGATACCAAACTCATCAGGATACAAATGAAATACGGATAGTTGCACCCATCCGGATAACACGCCCGAAAACCATTTACATCCGATGTAACACCCGGATTTTTAGGGTAAGTATAACTTCAAG
Source organism: Saussurea involucrata (assembly GCA_033807775.1). Taxonomy (NCBI): domain Eukaryota; kingdom Viridiplantae; phylum Streptophyta; class Magnoliopsida; order Asterales; family Asteraceae; genus Saussurea; species Saussurea involucrata. The sequence continues at coordinate 45,964,725 of CM066317.1, read as the reverse complement.
TTTTATAGATAATCTCACCCTAAATTAGTCTTTTGGAAGTATTAGGAGTGTTGGTTGGGTTGGATATCGCTTTTGAAAAAGAATCAATTTTGGTCAGAAAAAAATGAACTGCTCGCGCCCGCACCACCATTTGCTAGCGCCCGCGATCAATGGACTAAAATTTGACAGCAGCTATGCTCGCAGCCGCGAGCACCTGCACCCCCTTTTAAATCCGATTTTTCTTCATTTGGTCATATCTCTCTCATTTCTACTCCGTTTTTGGCGATTCAAATTTCCATGGTTTCGTCTTTGAGAGATCTTTGAGGATAGAGTGTTAGTTATGGGAAGATCCAAGGTTATTTGGTGGGGGAGTGGAAGCAAAGATCAAGGGTTCATCAAAACCTAAGTGGTGAGTTCATCCTTCTAGCTTATAAAATTTCATATGGGTGTAAAATGCTCCATTGATGAATTCCTAGTGTTTATAATTATCAAATTTCGGTTTGGATGATTTTGGGGAAGTTAGGTCAAATTGGAGTTTTGGTCAAAATGAAGATTTTGATATAAGATGTTTGGGGAATGATTCTAAGTGCTTGGACATGTATATTTATGGTTGGAAACTTATGGATCTAGGTTTTGGAAGATTTGGACTTGAAGATTTGGATTTCTTCAAAGAAACATACGTTGGGAAAATCTAGATTTAGCGTAATCTAGCAAGGCGACTTTAATGGGAATTTGAATTTTGTGAGCCTTGATGAAGAGGTGTTGTTTCATCTTGTAAGAAGGAGATTTTGGAATTTTGATGACTTGATCATATTGTTTTACGCGATTTGACTATTGAAAACTAAAACTTTGACACCATTTACTTGGTTCGATGTTGTTGAGTTCCATCGAGTTTGATGGAAGTTTTGTGGAAATGCGATGAAGTTTCGTTTTACGACGTTTTGCGGTTCATGGGTGACACTTGGTCATGTGCATACTTGAATGATTGTGTGCGTTAATATATGGGTTTGAGTGAGTATTGCATCTCATGAGAATTTTGTTGAAAAATGTGATTTATGTCGTATTGCATCAAAAGGAGAGGTTTTGGAGTTTTAATGCCACATGGCTGCTCCTTCGAGAATCGTGGTAGCATATTTGTTACAACTTGCTAAGTGTGCGAAATGATTTATACGTGGCGTGAGTAACGCATATAGGAGCATCATGATAGTACATTTCTAATGTTCAGTTTTATGCACTCTCGTTTACTGGTATTTTGATGTTCTTACTCGCAAATGCATTGTATTGAATTATTGACATGAATAGTTTTGTAGCCACTATTTTGGGGCGTTATTGCGCATCGCTTGCGCGGTTTAAGGCTTGAAGTTGACTTGAATTATTTTAGGTGTCAATCAAATGATGTGCACGTATGGTTTCCGAAGTTTTGAGAAAAACACATTCAGGTGTGCGCGCCTGGTCAAAGGATTTTATTTACTTGTCATTATACGACTGAATGAGAAGTTTTGAAATTTGAGTTAATGAATTTCTACTTTGAAAATTAGTATTGACTATCCGGTATGTGGTACACCATTTCAGAGTGACTACTAAGAAAGTGTTACAGATTGACATGCAAAATTTTGATTTGAGGTTCCTTTTCGATGTTTAAAACGGTATTTCCAAATGATGAAAATATCTTGTTATTCGATTTAAAACTGGGGGATGGCCTAGACCATGTCGTGTTTTAACCAAAGTGTGTAGATGATTTGCTTTGTTTCTCCATGAACAAAACTGACACATGCGAAGTTGTTAATGAATTGCGATTCATGTCGTTTTATGGTTAAAAAGAGAATTTTGAAATTGATGTCATGTAAATCCTTCTTTTTGAAGTTCGTATAAATAGGCTACTAGACGTTATTTTAATGTCGGAGTTTACTTTGCGCGTGTGGCATAAGTAAATCCATGATGGGACCCTAGCGGTTCATTTTAAAAGTTGTAGAGTACGCTTTTACGTTTTGGTAGTAAACTGATTTGTGATAAAAAGGTTTTCGAAAATGATTTTTTCGTAGGTGGGACGAGTGTGTCCATGTTTGCGCATCTACCGGAAAGGTAGTAGTAGATTTTTATGCGTATGTTATATTGATATAAAAATCTCTGTGTTGAAAAATCTAGTGAAAACTTTGTTAGCATATTTGTTGAGTCTGTCACTCGAAAAACCTTGAACTCATTAGGCTCGGTGGGGTTGAGCAACCCCAGTTAGGGGTGAGGGCGTGTAGAACCTTTCAGTGAAAGATGGGGTTTCTAACGCATGTATTATCGTGAGTTGTATGGTGTCACTCGCGGGGCCGAATTATTTCGTATGAATAACTGAAGGGTGGGGCTTGCGGTGTCTCTTGTTAGTGCTTTTGGTAACCGTTCACGTCGGCAACTTTGTTGCGGGTTGTCGGTTTGTATGAAGGTTGTGTAGGACTCTTTAGACCGTGGGGAATGACCATGGATTGATGGGGATATTTGAGGATGAAGCTCGTGTGTGGAACCCTGTGATGGGTCAAGTTTAGTGGTGTGACTAGGTGTCAACCAGTAGTGTAACTGGAAGGTGTGACCAATTCTTTTAAATTGTGGTATCGGCTGTGACGATCTTAAGAAGTTCGATTGTGGAAGATAGATTTAGCGTGATGACTTCTCCTTGAATGGTAAAAGAATCTATCAAATGGATGAATGCTAATTGGGCGTATCCTTGGGGTTGTACAATCGATGGGTTGATGAAGACCGTCGGTGTTGGAGTCTAATGGAACTCATTAGGATTATGTGCCAGTTCAGCAGCGGGAACAATTGAATTTGAAGATTTTGTTGATTTCGGCACTGACCAAACCTTGGGATGGTTTGGATAGAAAGTTTAAGAGCACGTGGACGAGGATTGATTGGGAGTTGAATCGACCGTTAGCGGAGTACGAAACACTTAAGGTTGGGAGGCAATCGAAACCGAGAGGTTAGGAGCTACTCTAGCAAGTTGAACCTTCATGCGGATGCAACGGTAACATATCTGGGTGGATTTTGGTTGTAAGAGAACTAGATTTCGAGGACGAAATCTCTTTTAGGGTTGGGAGGATTGTAACACCCGGATTTTTAGGTTAAGTATAACTTCAAGTTTTATAGATAATCTCACCCTAAATTGGTCTTTTAGAAGTATTAGGCGTTTTGGTTGGGTTGGATATCGCTTTTGAAAAAGAATCAATTTTGGTCAGAAAAAAATGAACTGCTCGCGCCCGCACCACCATTTGCTCGCGCCCGCGAGCAATTGCCTAAAATTTGACAGTAGCTATGCTCGCGGCCGCGAGCAAAACCGCGAGCACCTGCACCCCCTTTTAAATCCGATTTTTCTTCATTTGGTCATATCTCTCTCATTTCTACTCCGTTTTTGGCGATTCAAATTTCCATGGTTTCGTCTTTGAGAGATCTTTGAGGATAGAGTGTTAGTTTTGGGAAGATCCAAGGTTTTTGGTGGTGGAGTGGAAGCAAAGATCAAGAGTTCATCATCATCACCTCCATCTTCAAGAAAATTAGGATTTCTAGGTTTTCATCAAAACCTAAGTGGTGAGTCCATCCTTCTAGCTTATAAACTATCATATGGGTGTAAAACGCTCCATTGATGAATTCCTAGTGTTTATATTTATCAAATTTCGGTTTGGATGATTTTGGGGAAGTTAGGTCAAATTGGAGTTTTGGTCAAAATGAAGATTTTGATATAAGATGTTTGGGGAATGATTCTAAGTGCTTGGACATCTATATTTATGGTTGGAAACTTATGGATCTAGGTTTTGGAAGATTTGGACTTGAAGATTTGGATTTCTTCAAAGAAGCATACGTTGGGAAAATCTAGATTTAGCGTAATCTAGCAAGGGTGATCATGTACTGTACGTTCAGAATTGCACCTGGCCAGTGTAATAGTGAACCTACCGGTTACATGAGAGTACTTGGACTACTCTAGCGTGATGACCGTTGGGGTGGTAAAGGAGTTCTAAGCGAGTAGTCGTTAGAAGAGGTTGACGACTTTAGCATTTGCCATTTGGAATGGCGGTAAGCAAGATTGATTGTATTAAGTAGACCGTTCTGGTCAGACTAGATAGTTGGATTGGAGCCGTAGGCTTATTGAATTGACTTGATTCGAGGAGAAATCTGGGGTTAGTCGATGTGACTTCCCACTTTGCGTTAAGATGTATGGGTATCCGGATGACAATAGCGTGATCGGAGAAATTAGAGGAATGTGACCTGGACGTTGAGTGCCGACAAAATACATGCACGAAATTTATTTTGCTTTTAAAATAAATTGCATTGATTATTTCTTATGTTTCAAATCGTCGGATGGACGGTACTTCGAAATCTTGGAAAACGTTTGACATACGCAAGATTTTAAACCATGATTTTGGGACATGCGTGAAATTATTTTACGGCAGGCGGTTGTGAACCTGGTCGGGCTTTATTTTTATTTCTTGTGGACGTCCACTACTACTTTAGGATATTGTGATATCCATGTTTTAATGTCGTTTATGGTTTTGGATAAGTAACCGCGACTTGCGACCTTAACATTGGATCTCCTCCGCATGTGTTAAGGTTCGGACGAAGAGTTACCTTCCCTTGTTTCGGTGTTAACCTTTATTGGGAATTTGAATTTTGTGAGCCTTAATGAAGAGGTGTTGTTTCATCTTGTAAGAAGGAGATTTTGGAATTTTGATGACTTGATCATATTGTTTTGCGCGATTTGACTATTGAAAACTAAAACTTTGACACCATTTACTTGGTTCGATGTTGTTGAGTTCCATCGAGTTTGATGGAAGTTTTGTGGAAATGCGATGAAGTTTCGTTTTACGACGTTTTGTGGTTCATGGGTGACACTTGGTCATGTGCATACTTGAATGATTGCGTGCGTTAATATATGGGTTTGAGTGAGTATTGCATCTCATGAGAGTTTTGTTGAAAAATGTGATTTATGTCGTATTGCATCAAAAGGAGTGGTTTTGGAGTTTTAATGCCACATGGCTTCTCCTTCGAGAATCGTGGTAGCATATTTGTTACAACTTGCTAAGTGTGTGAAATGATTTATACGTGGCGTGAGTAACGCATATAGGAGCATCATGATAGTACATTTCTAATGTTCTGTTTTATGCAGTCTCTTTTACTGGTATTTTGATGTTCTTACTCGCAAATGCATTGTATTGAATTATTGATATGAATAGTTTTGTAGGCACTATTTTGGGGCGTTAATGGGCATCACTTGCGCAGTTTAAGGCTTGAAGTTGACTTGAATTATTTTAGGTGTCAATCAAATGATGTGCACGTATGGTTTCCGAAGTTTTGAGAAAAACACATTCAGGTGTGCGCGCCTGGTCAAAGGATTTTATTTACTTGTCATTATACGACTGAATGAGAAGTATTGAAATTTGAGTTAATGAATTTCTACTTTGAAAATTAGTATTGACTATCCGGTATGTGGTACACCATTTCAGAGTGACTACTAAGAAAGTGTTACAAATTGACATGCAAAATTTTGATTTGAGGTTCCTTTTCGATGTTTAAAACGATATTTCCAAATGATGAAAATATATTGTTATTCGATTTAAAACTGGGGGATGGCCTAGACCATGTCGTGTTTTAACCAAAGTGTGTAGATGATTTGCTTCGTTTCTCCATGAACAAAACTGACACATGCGAAGTTGTTAATGAATTACGATTCATGTCGTTTTATGGTTAAAAAGAGAATTTTGAAATTGATGTCATGTAAATCCTTATTTTTGAAGTTCGTATAAACAGGCTACTGGACGTTATTTTAATGTCGGAGTTTACTTTGCGCGTGTGGCATAAGTAAATCCATGATGGGACCCTAGAGGTTCATTTTGAAAGTTGTAGTGTATGCTTTTACGTTTTGGTAGTAAACTGATTTGTGATAAAAAGGTTTTCGAAAATGATTTTTTCGTAGGTGGGACGAGTGTGTCCATGTTTGCGCATCTACCGGAAAGGTAGTAGTAGATTTTTATGCGTATGTTATATTGATATAAAAATCTCTGTGTTGAAAAATCTAGTGAAAACTTTGTTAGCATATTTGTTGAGTCTGTCACTCGAAAAACCTTGAACTCATTAGGCTCGGTGGGGTTGAGCAACCCCAGTTAGGGGTGAGGGCGTGTAGAACCTTTCAGTGAAAGATGGGGTTTCTAACGCATGTATTATCGTGAGTTGTATGGTGTCACTCGCGGGGCCGAATTATTTCGTATGAATAACTGAAGGGTGGGGCTTGCGGTGTCTCTTGTTAGTGCTTTTAGTAACCGTTCACGTCGGCAACTTTGTTGCGGGTTGTCGGTTTGTATGAAGGTTGTGTAGGACTCTTTAGACCGTGGGGAATGACCATGGATTGATGGGGATATTTGAGGATGAAGCTCGTGTGTGGAACCCTGTGATGGGTCAAGTTTAGTTGTGTGACTAGGTGTTAACCAGTAGTTTAACTGGAAGGTGTGACCAATTCTTTTAAATTGTGGTATCGGCTGTGACGATCTTAAGAAGTTCGATTGTGGAAGATAGATTTAGCGTGATGACTTTTCCTTGAATGGTAAAAGAATCTATCAAATGGATGATTGGTAATTGGGCGTATCCTTGGGGTTGTACGATCGATGGGTTGATGAAGACCGTCGGTGTTGGAGTCTAATGGAACTCATTAGGATTATGTGCCAGTTCAGCAGCGGGAACAATTGAATTTGAAGATTTTGTTGATTTCGGCACTGACCAAACCTTGGGATGGTTTGGAGAGAAAGTTTAAGAGCACTTGGACGAGGATTGATTGGGAGTTGAATCGGCCGTTAGCGGAGTACGAAACACTTAAGGTTGGGAGGCAATCGAAACCGAGAGGTTAGGAGCTACTCTAGCAAGTTGAACCTTCATGCGGATGTAACGGTAACGTATCTGGGTGGATTTTGGTTGTAAGAGCACTAGATTTCGAGGACGAAATCTCTTTTAGGGTTGGTAGGATTGTAACACCCGGATTTTTAGGGTAAGTATAACTTCAAGTTTTATAGATAATCTAACCCTAAATTGGTCTTTTAGAAGTATTGGGAGTTTTGGTTGGGTTGGATATCGCTTTGGAAAAAGAATCAATTTTGGTCAGAAAAAAATGAACTGCTCGCGCCCGCACCACCATTTGCTCGCGCCCGCGAGCAATTGCCTAAAATTTGACAGCAGCTATGCTCGCGCCCGCGAGCAAAACCGCGAGCACCTGCACCCCCTATTAAATCCGATTTTTCTTCATTTCGTCATATCTCTCTCATTTCTACTCCGTTTTTGGCGATTCAAATTGCCATGGTTTCGTCTTTGAGAGCTTTTTGAGGATAGAGTGTTAGTTTTGGGAAGATCCAAGGGTTTTTGGTGGTGGAGTGGAAGCAAAGATCAAGAGTTCATCATCATCACCTCCATCTTCAAGAAAATTAGGATTTCTAGGTTTTCATCAAAACCTAAGTGGTAAGTTCATACTCCTAGTTTATATTTATCAAATTTCGGTTTGGATGATTTTGGGGAAGTTAGGTCAAATTGGTGTTTTGATCAAAATGAAGATTTTGATATAAGATATTTGGGGAATGATTCTAAGTGCTTGGACATGTATATTTATGGTTGGAAACTTATGGATCTAGGTTTTGGAAGATTTGGACTTGAAGATTCAGATTTCTTCAAAGGAGCATACGTTGGGAAAATCTAGATTTAGCGTAATCTAGCAAGGTGAGTTCAAGTTGCTTTGTGAAAACTTTGTACATGCCAAAATGTTTATTTTAAAGTATTTATATGCTTTATATGAAATTATCCCTTTTTGAGTGGTTTAATGGGTTTTGATTGAATCAAAGTGTTAAGCTTTACAAATCTTGTATAAATCACGAGTATAAGAGGTTTTGTTAATTTATTTCATAAGTGAAGAGGATTTGGTCAAAATACACTTTTAGTGTTTTGTGATTATGTGATAACTATGATGTGGCATATTTTAAAGCGTGAACGTATAAGTTGGGGATTTTGGTCAATCCGACCATGTGAATGTTTTGAGAGTCGTAAACCTTTATTTTGGGGCCGATGGCCAATTGAGGAATTAAAAGGTAAAGATTTTGGGTAACGATCCATTTTGGTTTGCGTAACTGTGTGAGTGACACGTATTTAACCAAACGTTTATTTTGGCCTTTAAAGGCTTGATTTTTACTCAAATGAGTCTTTTGAGTGTTTGCCAGTTTTGGTGACTCGAGGTGGAGTCTTGGGTGTGTTATATGCTTAATTGCATTTTATTTAAATATGTGCCGGTTTGGTGACTTGAGGTGGAGTCTTGGGTGTGTTATATGCTTAATTGCATTTTATTTGAATATGTGTCGGTTTAAGTGTTGGTCTTGTGTGTGAAGACCGTTTGATGACTTTGTATTCTTAGTACCTTTCGGACTAATGAACCTTGGTGAGTTATATGCATTGTTGGGTTATGAAAGAGTTGCATATACGTATACATATAGATGCATACATGATTTGACTTAATTGGGAAGGTGGCAATGAAGGGGTTGTGAGATTATCATACCTCGGAGCATATGTTTGCATGTTGTGGGCTAGATGCATTTCATTTGCATGAATTGAGGTTGATAAAGGATTATTAGATCTTTGAGCAGAGGGCTCGGTTTTGGACTCGGTTGAGTCTTGAGGGCATTCGCCCGGTTTTAATAAGCTCGACGTGGGCTTGGGGTTTGCATTGCATGAGTTGCATTATATTTGAGATTTACATGATTTGAATGCATTAGTTATTCTTTTAGGGTCATGTATTTATATTAAGTCGAGTTAGCTTGTTTCGGATGGTGGGTTTCCCATGGTAAAGATCCAGTAGGATTGAACTTGAGGGCTTGGACTAAAGACCTAGTATGGTTGATGTCTAGGACGGGCTAAAGACCTAGTATGGTTGATGCCGAAGATGGAGTAAAGACCTAGTATGGTTGATGTCTAAGATGGGCTAAAGACCTAGTATGGTTGATGCCGAAGATGGACTAAAGACCTAGTATGGTTGATGTCTAAGAGGGGCTAAAGACCTAGTATGGTTGATGCCGAAGATTGACTAAAGACCTAGTATGGTTGATGTCATCTGTTTTCCACATCCAAGAAGCTTACTTGTATTTATTAATCGTGGTTTAATTTATGTGTTTGCCACATTCGATGAGATCGGGTCTCCCCCGTCACCGAAGGGTGTTGATTTCGGGTATTTTATTTATTCGCATTGTTGAGGTTATATTATATGCATATGGATTGTTTTCCATGATTGATGGACGGATTTATGTTACATCCTTATTGGATGTTTTAACTATTGGAGTTTTATTCGCATTAGCGATTATTTGATAAATTATTATTTAATTAACTCTTGATGTGAGTTTTGGATTTCAGTCCTTTGCAGAGAAACGATTTTCATTGGAAGCTTTCCTCTCACGAATTGTGTGTATTTGGAAAATGGGTTGTCGATGTATTTTATACAAACCCTTTTAGAAAATCATTTATTAAGTTGAATCTTTTGGTTTATCAAATGATTTGCTCATGATGTAAACTCTTGAACTCACTAGGCGTTAGCCTAACCTTTTTATTTGTCGGCATGTGCAACAGGTTCAGGTTGGGAATAGCTTTAGCTACACTGTGAAATGATGAGTGCTAGTAGAGTGCACGAGAAGCGAGATGCTTAGCGAAGTCTTCCGCACTTTTGGGATTAGCAACTTTTATTTGGGTTAAGTAATATCCGCATAGAGTTGTTAGCTGTTTAATTTGTGATGTTTAGACTTTGAGGTATTTTCAAGGATGATATGTAGAAGAAATTTTATCATCTTTAGTTTAATTTATTGAAATTAAAGTTAGTTGCTCATTCCAAATTTGAGGGTGTTACATCCGATTTCCACCCGCGTCCGGATAACTAATCACGTCCGGATTTCTAACCATGTCCGGATGTTCTTAGTCTAGATCCGACGGTTTCCGGATAGTCGCACAGACATTCCAAAATCCTTTCTATTTCATTATAAAAGCAATCTTACGTTAAACTCTTTTAACCACTTATTTTGGTTAACATTCCCACCCTAAACAACCACTTAATCGATCCATTCATCCATTAATCATCCATTTGGTGCAAAATCCATAGATTTTTCCATTAAAAGAACACAGACCAAACTAGAGCCCCTTTTTAATCTAGGGTATTCATTAACTCAAGTGTTTTAGTAAGGAATCAAAGAACATTTACCTTGAAGATGATTTCCCAGCAATCTTTCGAGATTTTCTTTCCAAAACCTTCTATCATCTTTTCAGCTCTCTAAGCTCTCGATTTGCAGCCGCACAGTGTCACCGTGAAATGAAATTAGGGATTTCGCCCCCTTTTTATATCTTTCCTTATTTACATCCAAGTCCCCCATGCTTCTTTTCTTAACTTTAACCACAACTTATCAAAAGTTTACCCTTGAGGTTAACGGTTGTTACATAAAGTCTCCACAAATTCAAACTTTCGGTTTACAAACCTCACTAAGTAGATCTCGAAAATCTTAGCCCCGCCGGATGTGGAGGGATGCGCATATCTGTAACACCCTAAAATCTGGAAAGAGCGACTAAACTAATACTTTCAAGAATACATCAAATGAATGGTATTTCCCTTTCTATAACTCAACACTTAAATTAACTTCGACTACAAAACTGGATTTAACATCAACAATAGGTAACCAAGCCTTACAACATGACTAAGTCAAGGTCGGGTGTTACTAGAACTCCATAATAGTCGCTATCTTCGAATGCGGAAACATCATTCAATAGCTACATCATTCTTGTGCATCTAACTAGCACTCAACTCTTCTCGGTGTAGCTAGTACCATTTCCCCAACAAGGACCTGATGCACATGTCGGAAAAATAAAAATGCTAGGCTTAACGCCTAGCAAGTTTAAGAAGTTTTCCTCATAATTATAAATAGTAAAACTAAAAGACTGCTTATTTAAAACGTAACTCATTATGAAACGCATTTATCGTAAAAGCAACAACTTTCCAAACCCATTATTTTCGTGATCAAAAACACTAAATCAAAATACCCATTTAATATGAATTCAAAACCCAACACTCGCTCCAAAACATTATGGAGTTAAATAGCCAATCATCAAAACAAAGATAAGCTCTATTATCCAAATTACCCAAAACATGTATGAATCTCAATACTACAAATTCACAAATCATGGGTATCAATCCGTACTCAAAACGTCACCAAAAACATGGATAATACTCACTACCTAAAATAACCAATGTAAACAATAAACTACAACGGAAGCGTTAAATCGTGGATAAGTTTTGTCTCCAAAGAATATATCCAAATTCCACCATTCGGTGATAGGGGAGACCCGATTTCATTGAACTAGACAGAACACAAGAACAGGTCACATATCTATGTTATATGAGCGTCACTTAAGGATTACACATTGATTAACATCAACCTTTCCGGGTCTATAGTTAACATGCCAACAAGCTCAACCCCTCTAGGTCTATTGCTTGGATAGTCATCAAGTTCAACCCCTCTAGGTATGTACCTTGGATAATCATCAAGTTCAACCCCTCTAGGTCTGTACCTTGGAAATTTCAAACATCCTACTTAAGCTCCTTCACAAGAAATCACAATTATTGGTCAATGTACAATGCCCGACTCAAAGAGCCCACACCTTACTCCCATAAGACCTCATATCGATTTCAAGTTACATTACGGGGATATTTATCCCACTCAAGTTGACTCCAATGCCTATGGATCCATTGCATTACAGTCTAAAACATACATGACTCCAAATGAATGAACTAACGCATTTAAAACACACAAATCTCAAATAAGATGCAATAAATGTAAATCATGAGTTCATAACCAAAGCTCTATATTGAGCTATTAAAACCAGACAATCTCCCCAAGACCCAACGAAGTCAAACCGAGCCAAAATGCTCAAAACTCAGTTGACCATCAAATAAATATCCTCAAACAATCAAATACATTTAACCGACGTTTATGAAGACACATATCTCAAAGATAAAATTAACTCAAAACTCATCATTGGTTGAGACATACTACTTTCAAATGAAATCATACCCTTTTATTTCCAAAATGCATCATAAAACGATAACATGCATTTTCCAAATGACTTATAACACCATGTACACCAAATAGACTCTATTCGTACAATAAATCACCAAAAGAACACCTTTTGAGATTCACTCGTCAAATATCCAAAAATCCAAAAGTAGGTATTTCTAAGATTTATCAACCCAAATTAACCAAATATGAAAAGTTTGTCGAATACTCACAACATTGATAATTACCAAGTAAACATGTTATTACTTCAAAATACTCATCTTGGCACATACATAATTTTCCCAAAGAAACTCGAACCCGCCTTGGATTTAGGATAAATCTAGGTTTTACCCCCAAACTTGAATCTTCTTTGATGAAGATTTGAAATCTCCAAGAAATCTTCCTAGATCTTAGATACAATACATCCACAAGGTTTACTTCACTACACAAGTCATCAAAATCACACTAGAGTTGGAGGATGTGTGGAAAAAAGGGTGAAAACACCAAACCCTAACTTAACAATATGAGGGATGAGAAGCTTACCACCACAAAATACTCTTGTATCTCCAAATAAACTTCAATACTCTTAATCTATCCTTGAAGAGCTCTCAAAAAAGAAACCATAGCAAAAAGAATCACCAAAATCGGAGGTAAGATGAGAGTGATATGACCAAATGAAGAAAGAGGCTCAAAATCAGATTTTATGCATTGCACCCCATCCGCGAGAGTGACATGGCAAAGTGACAGTGTCACTTTCGCTGTCACTTTCGCCTAAAATGTACCGTGGGATCATTTTTCTCTGCGAAAGTGACAGGCTAAAGTTCTAGTGTCACTTTCGCCGAGAATGTAACGAGAGCTATTTTTGCCCGATTTTATTTGTCCGTTCCTCGACCGTCCCCAGTCATTCCTCGACCGTTTTCCCGAACATTCACTGACGGTTTCTCAATACATTGGATGTTATTATGCCAGTTATCGTGTCATTGTCATAACTTCCTGGCACACTCGTTGGGATGACTAAACACTCAGTAACATCAGTGCTATTGTGACATATGTCACAACTACGTGGCACCATAGCCGGGACTACCACACTTTCATTAATCTGCTCAGCCCATTATATAACTTCCTACATGAATTAACAAGAACGACATGTTTATCACATTATGATAATCTGCTCGGCCCGTTATATACAAGTGATAGGGTTATTTTATTAACCCTATTTTAGCCATGTTTCATATTAATTTTGCGCTAAAATCCCGCATTTATCGCTTTATTTATAGTCTTTATTAGTCAAATGCAACAAAAATAAATATTAGATACGTTTCGTATTTAATTGCAAAAATGCATCACAAAAACACAAAAATAAGTAAATTTTATATCTATTTTGTAGGTACGAAAATAAGGTCGATTTCGAAGTCTCAAGTTTGGATCTTGTTGGACGGATCACGAAGCATTAAAGACGACTTCGACTTTTTGGACCGTTTATTGGTGACTTGTTTTGGAACTCATTCTAAACCGATATTTTTGGGCTCGATGTATATTCGTATATGGGCCGTTAAACAATTTAACATGGATCGATTTGGTTACTACCTGTTGGGCCGAAAGTCTAGACTTTCGGATGGGCCAAATAACTCGATTTGCGCTTATTGTTTTGTTTAACTACTCGGGTCGAAGACTACATTTGGACCAGCTATTTTGCACAAACCACATGGGCCGAAGATGTTTAGATGATCCATGGGTCGGATCTATGACCCATAGATGCTCCATTTTTCTAAAACTTGGTCACCAAGTATTTTGTTAGTATAAATAGAAGTGCTTAGTTAGTATATTAGGCGTGCTTCAAGGTCTTAGTACCTTGTATGCCAATTGCTTGGTTACGTTCGTTACTAGTTACCATGGCTCGTTATTGAACAATTCCGACATCGTTAGTTAATCTGAAGCTTGCGACAATTTGTGACTAAAAAGACTTGGTTTGCAACTCTAATCTTAATCTTAATCTTAATTGCATGTTAGCGATACTTAAACTTTAGTGCTAAAACTCTTTTCTCTCAACTCTAAAAACTCGTTTCTTAAACTCTCAAACTCTTAGATTAATTTTCTCAAACTCTTAAACTCTTAGATTAATTTTCTCAACTCTTAACTCTTAAACTCGATTTCTCAAACTCTTAAACTCTTAGACTAATTTTCTCAACTCTAAACTCTTAAACTCGATTTCTCAAACTCTTAAACTCATAGACTAATTTTCTCAACTCTAAACTCTTAAACTCGATTTCTCAAACTCTTAAATTCGTCAACCTCTCTCAAACTCAACTTAGTTAATTTTAATTGCTTTTCAAAAGTTAGGTTTTTAATTAAGCTCGCAAACAACTTACAACTCTCTTTCCTTACTCTCATTCTCGACTTTTGATAAAACTTGGTTCTTGCGTAATCTCACTTACAATATAAGCCGGATGTCTGAATTAATCTCTTTGGATTCCCAAGTAAAATTGGTTCACGGTTTGGTAAATGATTTCACAAAAAGTTCCATCTTTTCTCACATCTCGAAAGCATGTTAATTTTAGTCTCTATAATTAGGCCGTTAACAAACACACAAACTTTACTTTCAAAAACCAATGCTTAACACTCTCATCAACTTTGTAGTAATTAATCTTAAATGCTTTCCAACTCTTTCTCTAAATGACTTAGTAATTTCTCTCAAAGCTTAGATAACTTGTGCAACAAGTCACGACTTTCCTCCCAAGTAAGTTTCATTTAATTAAACGCATTGTCCATTGTCCATTATTTGTTTTAAAACTCGTAAATCTTTTGTTATTGGAATCTGAACAATGATGGGCTAATCGCTTTAGTTCGGGGTATAAAGAGAAATTGGGACCAAGACTAATAAAAAGATAAAAAGGTGTATCGTATGGTATGATTGCCTGACGTTATTTAAATCAAATGTTATATTTTGTGGTGGATCACAGTTGACCAACTGACAACTGGTACGTTGTATCATGAAATATTCTCACTTGAGATAACTGAAGACTACTGTCTCATCTCGCTATCTAATTATTAATCTAATCCCAATGGACCTTTATACCCTGTGCTTCCTCTTAAAATTGTTACTCTTTATTAGCTGTTAATCACCAACCTCAACAAAGATTTCCTTCTCATTCGCCATCTGAAACCTGCTTTTAAATAATTTGACCTTTAAAAGAGAAACTCCTCCACGCTTCCCTGTGGGATCGATATTCGGTACTTTTGTACCATTATTACTTGTTAGAAGACGATAATAGACTGAGATGTATACTTGCATCATGGTTTATTTCTGCTGATAGCACACTCTGGTTTGATATTACTCACTTGCATTAATAATATTCCACATCCATTTTTTACAGGGGGTAGCGCAAATCATAGTGAAAAAGTTTTTGGCGCCGTTGCCGGGGATGCAAGCTAGAAGTTTTTCTTTATATAAGTAAAACTTTTAAAAGCAAGTTTTTCTAACACAATTTTGAGAAAAGAAAAAAAAATATATATATATATATATATATATATATATATAATATAAAAATAAACTAAAATAACGAAATATATATATATATATAGTTATAATATTTTAATTATAGTGCATGCCAAGGTTGCCACACGGTGAGATTTTCCAACTTGATCCTGACATTGAAAGAACTTTTAAACAACGAAGAAGAATTCAAAGAGCTAATCGAGTCTTAAATTCTTTAGAGATGTCTGAAAGCGATTCTTCGTCAGACCATGAGGACGGTCCCCTGTTTGGACCTGATGGGCGGCCTAATAATCTTGAAAATAATCTTGATGATGAGGAACAAAACATTTTTCGGTTAGCTAATTCAAAGGATGGCGGTATTATCTCTTACGATGTTCCTGTTTTAACTCAGTTACATTCAGGAATTTTAAAACCAACTATACAAGCCCGCCACTTTGAATTAAAACCAATAATGTTTCATATGCTTCAAACTAACGGCCAGTACGCTGGTTTGGCATCTGAAGATCCTCATTCTCATTTACGGTCTTTCATGGAAATTACACTCTTTTAAGCTTCCAGGTGTAGAAGACGATGCACTAAAATTAAAACTTTTTCCATACTCTTTAAGAGATAGTGCACGATCTTGGTACAACTCAATGAAGCCAGATTCTATAGTTACATGTGCCCAAATGGCAGAGAAAATTCTAAAAAAATATTTTCCACCCACGATGAATGCTAAGTCCAGAAACACAATTTGCACTTTAAACAAATGGACGATGAGGCAGTTCCTGATGCATGGGATAGATACAAGGAGCTTTTGAGAAAATGCCCTCACCATGGCATTCTGTACTGCATTCAGTTAGAGACGTTTTACAGTGGTTTAAACATCACTGCAAAACAAATGCTCGACGCTACTGCAAACGGAGCTTTCATTTTGTGTACCTATAATGAGGGATATGATATTCTTGAAATAATTTCTAACAACAATGGTCAGTGGGCTGATCCACGTGCATTACCACTTAGAAAAACAACTGTAGGAGCACAAGATCCTGATGCTTATGCATTAATATCTACACAGCTGAATGACATGGCATCTTTGATTAAAAACCTTAATGCTGTGTCAGTCAACCCTGTAATGCCTCCTGCTACTGTTCAGTTTATCCAGTGCACATACTGTGGTGATGGTCACAACTTTGAACATTTTCCAGGAAATCCCGAGCATATCAACTATATAGGTAATAATAATAACATTAATTATAATAATAACATTAATTATAATAATAACAATAACAAAGGAGGACCCTTTTCTCAGACTTACAACCCTGAGTGGAGGAACCATCCTAATTTTTCATGGCATACTCCAGCATTAAATCCACCACCACCTAAATTGCAAGGTCAAACCCAGCAATTTTATCAAAGACCTCAAAACAACCCGCA
Source organism: Saussurea involucrata (assembly GCA_033807775.1). Classification (NCBI taxonomy): domain Eukaryota; kingdom Viridiplantae; phylum Streptophyta; class Magnoliopsida; order Asterales; family Asteraceae; genus Saussurea; species Saussurea involucrata. The sequence continues at coordinate 45,947,754 of CM066317.1, read as the reverse complement.
CACGAATTCTCAAAATAATCAACATGCTTTTCAACAAAAGTCAAACCACAATGCTGAATCATCTACTTCTTTGGAAGCAATGATGAAGGGATTTATGTCCCAAACTCAAGCATCAATTAAAAATCTAGAGACCCAAGTGGGTCAAATGGCTTTAGAAATGAGAAAACGTCTTCCGATTCTCTACCTAGCGATACAGAAATACCCCCGTGAATTGGAAAAGAGAATGTTAAAGCTGTAACTTTGAGGAGTGGTAGGGATTTACCAGAAAACAAACAAAAAGATTTAATAAAACCAACTCAAGCAGATCCAGAAAAGAAAAACACCGTTTTAGACTCTGTTAAGACCAATGGAATTATTGGGCCAGAAAACACTGTTGGGCCCAATAACACCATTCCCATTCCAACAAATCCATTTTTTATTCCTGAAGAACCCAAGAAAGATCAAACAACCACAGACAAGCCTGTTGTGGATGTGTCACAATCTGGTGACAGTCCCAAAATTCCTGGTGAAATTAAGATAGACAAGACATCACCACCAGTTTCAGCACCAACTATTCATAAGACTACACCTCCTACTTCAGTTCCTCTTTATATTCCCTATCCCCAAAGGATGAGGAATGAGAGAGATGAACTGCAATTCAAAAAGTTTTTAGATGTTTTTAAACAGTTGCATATCAACATACCTTTAGTTGAAGCCATTGAGCAAATGCCAAGTTATGCAAAGTTTTTAAAAGATATTTTGAGCAAAAAGAAAAAAATTGAATGAGTATGAGACTGTAGCTCTGACTGAATCTTGTAGTGCTGTTAGTGCATAAAATGTATTCAAGATTTAGTGTTTAATGGTAAATAGTCAAAGCATTGTAAAAGTCAAAGTAAGGGCATTAAAGGTCAAAGTCAAGGCAATTAAGGGAGGTAGTCAAAGTATATAAATAGTGAGTTTGTAATAGAATTAGAGTTAGTTGTCATAGAGGAAGTCATTCATACACACAGAAAGAGAGAAGTGAGCAATATAGATGGATGGCTTTCTAGAGAGAGAAGTTAGAGAGAGAAAGTAGATCTCATTCATAATCTTTGTATTCTTTCTCTAATTCTATGAAGATCATGGAGTTTTACATTGTTACTTGATTAGATCTGGGATCACAAGTGGTATCAGAGCTTAATCAGATCAGATTATGCACAAATCAGTCCATATTGAAGAAAGTTTTGTCAATTTTTGAAGAAAATTGATGTTCTTGAGTTTTTGAGATTTTTCTTGAAAAATCTTCAAAAATTCGGAATTTGTTTGTGTTTTGATTGTTTCAAGTTCACAAAAATGATGTGATTTGTTGTTTGAAACACTTTTAAATCAAAACTTTTGTTTTTGAACAACAAATTTGTGTTTGGAATTTTTTTTACTGTTCATCGAGTTTACTGTTCATCAAGATTGTTTGATAATATTGATTGTTCATCGAGATTGTTTAATTGCATAAGAACTTCACAGATTCGTTTTCGATCTGATTACAGCTTCCAAAATCAGTTTTCAGCATCAAATCAGAATAATTTGGGGTTCTATGGTTCGACAGGTTGATGTTCTTCGAAGGTTGTTTGAAGATGATGATCGATCTACATTTATTTGTTGCGAGTTGCTTGCTAAAAGCATTCCAGATCCGTTTGTATTGAAAAATCGATCAGGTTACTGTGTTTGGAATTGAAAATCGATCAGTTTTCATCAAGTTTTGCGGTGTTAAAACACTTCGCCGGAAAAACGTTCAGCTGCCGGAATCTGGGTTTTCCGCCAGAATTTTCAAAGTTGTCGTACGATTAATAATTGTCGCACACGTTGTGTACGACTAGTTCATAACTGTCGTACAACTCTACGACTCATAACTCTCGCACACTACATGCTATCATAACTGTCGTACGCCATTACAAGATTTTAGTCGGACGTTTATCTAGTCGCACGCCATTACAAGTTTACAAGTTGCATGATCTCGATTTAAATCTTAAAATCTGTTGTTTGTTGATCGTATAACACATAGAGACGAAAAGGATTTGATTTTAACGAGCAAGGTTTGCAGAAAGTTAAACTGAAAACGTGAAAACTGAACATGAAGTTGATGAATGAACAGTACCAATGTTGATAATTTTTAGGTTTTGTCGAATTTGGTCCCTGTAGTTATAGTTTGAGTCTTTTACACTTCAAGCCCCTCTAGTTTCTATTTTAGGTTTATTTCAATTTTAGTCCTTGTAGTTAACTTTTGCATTTTTACAATTTTGGTCCTTTTACTTAGTGTTTTAGATTTTGACATTTTTAGTCCCTAGACTTCTAAGTGTTTTAGAAATTTTCAATTTTAGTCCTTTTGAGTCTTCATTTTTTATTTTTATCATTTTTAGTCCATGACTTCTATAAGTGTTAGTCTTTTACACTTTTAGTCCGTATTTTGTCATTTTTAGTCCCTATTTTTAGTATTTTTTTCAGTTTTATCAATTTTTACCTGCTTTTGCTCGAAACTGATATATGTTTCTTACTTTTTGCAGGTTTGGCAAATTAAAGTCTAGTATTCCGCATTTATTTTTCGGAATTAATTTTTGAACGACAAATTTTATAATTTGTTATTCAAAATTTTAATTTTGAAATTTTTTCAGACTTTAATCGATTTTTCTCTGATTATCGTATGTGCATAATTCTACTTCTCACGAAGTATCTGACAACGATCATTTTTAATCTTTTCAGGTAACAATGCCTTATTTTGATTCCGAAGACGAGATGTATTGCCTTATGCAATTACCTGTTCGTACACGAGACAAAATCAAAGCTTTAGAAAGAAATGTTGAAGAACTTGAGTTCAACTCAAAAGTTAGTGATGAACAAAAGGCAAAAGGTTTTCAAGAAAAGTTTGAAAAGGATAAGTCAATTCTTGAATCTCAATTATCTGAATTGAACAAACAAATCAAAGACTTAGAAACAAAGAATAATGAAAGTGAATTATCTTTGACAAATCTTTCAGATAAGAATTCAGAATTTTTAAACAAAATTGAAAGTTTGGAAAAGAAGTTGTACTTGAGAGATCAAACTGATCAAACAATTTTCATGAACAAGCCAATACTTGTAAGCAATGTCAACAAGTATTGGGGACTTGGTTACGAAAATCCAAAACATTTGACAAAAGCTATGATTAAAGTACCGACAATGTGTAGATTCGAGTGTTTAAGATATGCAAGATATTGGCCTGATTTTGAAATTCCTTGGACTGGTGAAAAGGAAACGCAATTTGAGGAACAAAGAGAAAGATCATTAACAACTCATATACAACTTCCATTTTGCTATACTCGTGAGACGGAGAAGATTCTCAACTATCTAAATAAACCACTTCCAGATAACTATTTTGACATTTATGCTACAAAGCCAATCACCGAGAACCAAGTCTTTGAAACTAAGAAATATGTTCCTACATTGGTTCTAGAAGGGAAAATTGTTGAACTTGAGATCTCCCTTGCAGAACAAAGGATCAAATTTGAATATGAAAATGATCTCCTTTCAACTGTTTATTCAAATAGTTTTAAGGAAATATCATCTAGTTTCAAAGACGAGGTGAAAATGGAAACTGTTAAAATTGAACATTCTTTGATCAAAAAGTTTTCTGAATTATCAAAGAGCATCTTTGATGATAAAGAAAAGATTGATCAAAAATATCTCATACTTCCAAAGAAAGTGGCAGATCTTGAGAATATTCTTATCTCCGAGCATACACAATTTGAGAATGAAAAGGTCAATTTCATGAATGAAACAAATTGTTTAGTGGAAAAGATTCGTGAACTCTCTCAAAAGATTATGATATTAGAAACTGATTTGGAAAAGGAAAGAAATTCTTCCAATGACAAAAGAAAAATATCTGATATTGAGAAAGTTTTAAATCTTGAACGCGAACAATTTGAAAACGAGAAAGTTGTATTTGAAATTGAAAAACATTCATTTGAAGAGAAGTTGACTGTTTTGTTAAAGACAAAAAATGATTTAGAGATTGTCTTAGAAAATGAAAGAAAGGAATTTGCGCTGAAAAACTGGTTCAATCTTGAGGAAAGCAACTTTCTTAAAGAACAAAATTGTGAACTTTCTCGAAAGGTGATGACATTGGAAAAATCTTTGAAAGAAGGAAACATTAATACAATGTCTGATTTCGAAAATACTTTTAATCTTGAAAGAGCACAGTTTGAATTTGAGAAAGTTAGTTTTGAAAAGGAAAAACAATCTTATGAAATGAAGATAATTGAGCTTTCTCAAGATGTGGACGAGTTAGAAAAGGAATTGGCAAAAGAACGAAGAGAAAATGCTTTCAAAAGGTGAGATACAACTGATTCTACTAAGGATTTTGAAGTACACAATGCCAATTCTGATTCTGATTGTGAGTATGTGCCTAATGATCAAGTTTTCGAAACCAAGTCAAAGCCAAAAGATAATGATAAAGGAAAAGCTTGTTTATTTGATTTCTCAAAGAAGCTTCCGGACCATACTGATTTTATCTTTACAAATGAAAAACCTTCAAGTACTTTTTGTAAAGGTGAGTGTTCAAACACAAAGACACCACCTTTAGAGAAAAGAAAGAAGGGTAACAAGTCAAAGACAACTCCTGTTCAAATTTCTAAAGGTTCTAATTCTAAATCTTCTGTTGGTTCAAATACACCTATCTACAAGCCTGTGAAGATGGAATGGAGAGTTAAAGGTACAACACCTTCAAAGAATGATGTACCAAAATCATCTGCTTCCACATCAAATGCCAAGAAGAACAACACTCTGAAAGGTAAATTTTCTGCTAAACCTAATCCTATTCATTCCGCAAATCATCTGATTAGGTTGGCACATAAGAAAATTTGTTGTTCTTACTGTGGATCAAATGATTTTGTGCATAAAGATTATACTTCTTATTGGTACGGTACTTACAGTATTCCTTCAAAGAGATCTACACCTAACACACTAGGACCCAAGTCCTATTGGGTACCAAAATCTACTTAATCTGTTTTGCAGGTTCATCTGTGTTGTGCTGAATGTTATATATATATCACACACATGACTGAAAATAGAAGAGAAGCGGTGCAATTTTTTGAAGAGTATATGTACCATTAAGGGGGAGCAAAAGACAGTGGTTTCTAAACACATCAGTTTAGAACCCGGACTTCAAAGAAAAGATGGCTTCTAAACATATCAGTTTAGAACCCGTTCTTCAACGTGTTTGACTTCTAAACACATCAGTTTAGAACTTGTACTTATTTGTTTTAGACTTTGAATGTTACATCTACTAATCTTGTTTCATTCAGATCTTTTGCAGATTTTGAGAGGGAGCTTATCTGATTTTCAATCAGTTTATCATGATTTGAGGGGGAGCTTAAACGTTTAACAGTACGTATCTTCTGAACTTAATCTGAGATTGTTTGAAAGAAGAACGACTTTCAAGCATGAAAAACGTTTTCTTAAATGTTCAAACCACTTCTCGATTCTCAAACAGATTTTATGAATTTAGAAGTGTGATTTTAAAGGTTTTTCCTATATATATATATATATATATCGGATTCTCATTACATCATTTCTGACCGCGTGTTTCTAAAGATTAATACTTGTGTATTATCTTTTCTATACTTTCAAGTATTCATACACATCGGTTCAGCTTCTTATTGACTTTGTTATTACCATGTCTCAAAACGAAACATTTTTTCGATGGTAATACTCCCGTTTGATTTCAAATTTTGTTGAGCATCATATTCATTTCAGCGTAAGAGCTTAAGCGTTTCATTCAAAGATTGTTTATATTCGTTCATATAAACAAAATTCAATTCTTTGATACCCTAAACCTTGCATGATTATCATTCATTTATTTGATCTGATTGATACATTGTCAAATTCCAAACAAGTATTTCGAATTCATTTCATTCTTTCAATATTCTTGTTTTGAGAAATCTTCAAAGATCAAATGCTCAAATCTTCATGATATTATTGAAGAGCATACTTTCTGATGGCAATGTTATCAAATGCCGATATTTTTAATTGTTCAAGATAAACTGTTGAACAACACACCATTTTAGGACAAAATTTCATGGGAATCAGTGTGAGGATTTTGTTATGGATCCACGTTAACCAGTGTTTCTTACCCAAGAAGTTATCCTTGAGTGATTGAGGGGTGAAGGGTCGAAATCAAAGAGTGGGGGAGATTACTCATCCGGTTGAGTATCTCATTGTGCTGAGGTAAAATGTAAATGAGAGTTTGGTTAGTAGTGAGTGGATTAAAAACATAAAGAGGGTGAGAGAACGGAGTTAAAAGAATAAGAGAACTCTGCACCAACCACTTTCTGAGATGGGCAGCCATATTACTGATTGGTTCACATTCTTTGGTGACCATCATTGAAACAGGCAACTAGCCCATGCCAACTCTTGCTTTAACCCCACTAGCCACTCATTTCTTTCTTAACAAAGGAATGTTTCAATTTTCTTGGGGACGCAGCATATCATCTATCTGATCTTCACTCGGAAGGTCTAGATATTGAAAAAGAAGGAAGTTTGCCCCACCTTCGCTCTTCATTCATGCACATTGAGTCCATGGAAAACTTGTTGATGTCTCAAAAGTTTACACATTTTGAGCCTATAATTTTCAAGCATAAGTTGCTTCAATCGTTTCTACACTTGCACGTACACACAAGGAATACGTTTTCTTGTCATAACGTTCATAGAAATTTCCTTTGTGGTTTTTTCGATGATTGAATGGAAGCCCTGGAGGAGTGAACATCAAAAGGCTCCTTTCCAAAGTGCATTCGTTGTACTAAGTGGCTCCATGCAACTTACAGGCATTTTAACTGATTCTTTAGTTGTTTCAAGGTTACCACGTTACTGTTGTCTGAATTTGAAAAGATTCGGATAAATATTTTTGGAATTGATGGATAAACAAATCAAAAGGAGGAGATTGTTAATGGTATATTCAAAGACTGCTGAAATTGAAATGAATTTTGATGATCATGATGCTCACAATCATCAAAAAGGGGGAGAAGATATGAAAGTTTCAATTTCAAGATAAAGTGAAGTTTTTGTTAAAGTCAAGAAGCTTGAGTTAAAGTTCAAGATGTTTCGAGATGTTTCGAGGTGATTCGACAAAGATTCAAAGTTCAAAGTTTGTTATTGTTGAAGAAGTGAAGATACATAGTTCAAGACATTCAAAGCCAGTTAAAGCTCAAAACCCCGTTAAAGCTCAAAGACCAGTTCTTAATCAAAGACTAAGGGTATTTCTCAAAGATGCAAAGATCGGTGCTACAATGATTCAATGATCAGTGATGTGAAGATTCAAGAAGATAAAGATTTTATTTGAAGACTTTGACCTACACCGCAAAGATGTGAAATTTGCGATTCGAGACATTGATGACTATTTGATTTTGAAGATCCAGTGGAAGACTAAAGCAGTCAAATTGGATTTCTGAAGACAACGCTTATATGAAGATTCTTCAAAGGTATTTTTCAAAGATTGATCTTCCTTCAAAGCGCTAAAGTGTTGAAGATCTGAAGATCACAAAGAGCTAAAGACTATTGTGATCATTTTTAAAATCTTGAATCCATAGGGGGAGATTGTTAGTGCATAAAATGTATTCAAGATTTAGTGTTTAATGGTAAATAGTCAAAGCATTGTAAAAGTCAAAGTAAGGGCATTAAAGGTCAAAGTCAAGGCAATTAAGGGAGTTAGTCAAAGTATATAAATAGTGAGTTTGTAATAGAATTAGACTTAGTTGTCATAAAGGAAGTCATTCATACACATAGAAAGAGAGAAGTGAGCAATATAGATGGATGGCTTTCTAGAGAGAGAAGTTAGAGAGAGAAAGTAGATCTCATTCATAATCTTTGTATTCTTTCTCTAATTCTATGAAGATCATGGAGTTTTACATTGTTACTTGATTAGATCTGGGATCACAAGTACCATGTTTTCAAATAAGATTCCTAAAAAGATGAAAGATCCTGGAAGTTTTACCATCCCATGTTCCATAGGAGGTAAAGAAGTAGGACATGCTTTATGTGACTTAGGTGCCAGTGTTAACCTTATGCCTCTATCTGTATTCAATACCCTAGGCATAGGTGAAGCTAGACCAACAACCGTATCTCTCTTATTACCTGACAAGTCCATAGATTGGCCTAAAGGTAAAATTGAGGATGTCCTAGTTCAGGTTGATAAGTTTATTTTCCCTGCAGATTTTATCATCTTAGACTTTGAAGCTGACAAGGATATTCCCATCATTTTAGGAAGACCTTTCCTAGCCACAGGAAGAACTCTGATAGATGTCCAAAAGGGTGAACTCACAATGCGAGTTCAAGACCAACAAGTTACCTTTAATGTGTTGGACTCCCTTAAATATCCTGAGGAGAGAGAGGAATGTTCTACCTTAGGTTTGATTGAATCTTGGTGTCTAGACCAAAATTTTGGGGAGGGAATGGAAATGGAAGATTCTGATAAAGAAGAAGATAAAGCAGAGTTTGATGACTTAAAAGACATACAGGTCACCTCTACTATTGAAGTTTTAGAAAATAAGGACATGAAAACTCTTGTGCCTTCTTTAGAATGTGCTCTAGACTTAGAATTAAAGCAACTTCCCTCACATTTGAAATATGCCTTTTTAGGAGAACCAGGGAAATTGCCAGTCATTATTTCATCATCCTTAGAATCTGACCAGGAGGAAAAATTGGTGAACAAGTTGAAACAACACACCAAGGCCATAGGATGGACCATTGCCGATCTGAAGGGCATAAGCCCTACTATTTGTCAACATAAAATCATTTTAGAAAACAAAGATTTCACCTCAGTTGAGCCTCAAAGGAGACTCAATCCTATGATGAAAGAGGTTGTTAAAAAGGAAATTTTAAAATGGTTGGATGCTGGCATAATCTATCCTATTGCCAGTAGTACTTGTGTCAGTCCTGTGCAGTGTGTACCCAAAAAGGGTGGAGTTACTGTGGTAACTAATGAGAAGAATGAACTTATACCTACTAGAGTAGTGTCAGGATGGAGAATCTGTATGGACTATAGAAAGCTTAATCAGGCTACCCATAAGGACCATTTTCCATTACCTTTCATTGACCAGATGTTAGACAGACTAGCAGGTAAGGAGTTTTATTGTTTCTTAGATGGTTACTCCGGCTACAATCAAATTGCCATTGCACCGGAAGATCAGTAGAAAACAACTTTTACATGCCCTTATGGTACTTTTGCCTTTAGAAGAATGCCTTTTGGAATTTGTAATGCACCTGCCACTTTCAAAAGATGTATGATGTCTATTTTCTCAGATATGCTTGAACAGTCCATGGAAATCTTCATGGATGATTTTTTAGTTTATGGGACATCATATGATCTATGTTTACAAAACCTTGAAAAAGTCTTAAAAGATGTGAAGAAACAGATTTGTTTTTAAACTGGGAAAAATGCCACTTTATGGTTAAAGAGGGCATTGTGTTAGGTCATCTCATTTCCAACAGAGGTATTGAGGTTGATAAAGCTAAATTAGAGGTAATTACAAAATTATCTGAACCAACCACTGTTAAAGGTATCAGAAGTTTCTTAGGACATGCTGGTTTTTACAGGAGGTTTATCAAAGATTTTTCTAAAATATCCAAACCTCTGTGCTCCCTATTACAGCATGACCATGCTTTTAATTTTGATGAAGATTGTAAAAAAGCTTTTAAAATATTGAAAGAAGCATTGGTCACTGCTCCTGTAATAATGACTCCTTATTGGTCTTTACCGTTTAAAATAATGAGTGATGCTAGTGACTGGGCTGTTGGAGCCGTTCTAGGTCAAAGAAAAAATAAAGTTTTTCACTCAATTTACTATGCTAGTAAAACTCTCAACGAAGCTCAAATCAATTACACCACTACTGAAAAGGAATTGTTAGCAGTTGTTTTTGCTTTTGAAAAATTCAGATCATATTTGATGGGTGCCAAAGTGATTGTGCATACTGATCATGCGGCTATCAAATATCTTATTTCTAAAAAAGATGCAAAACCTAGGCTAATAAGGTGGGTCTTGTTACTACAAGAATTTGATTTGGAAATCGTTGACAGAAAGGGTGTAAACAGCCAAGTGGCTGACCACTTGTCAAGACTGGAAAAACAAGAGCACACTGAACACTCTAATGATATAAGTGATGTTTTTCCAGACGAAAGAATCTTAGTTGTGCGACATACTGCAATACCTTGGTTTGCAGATATTGTTAACTACTTAGCTTGTGGGATCATTCCCAAGGAATTAAATAAACATCAAAGAAAGAAACTTATATTTGATTCCAAGAAATTTCTTTGGGATGATCCATTTTTATTTAAGATTTGTGCAGATCGGGAGATCAGAAGGTGCATCCCTAAAGAGGAAGTGGCTTATGTCTTATATCACTGTCATATAGGACCATGTGGAGGACATTTTGGAGGAAGCAGAACAACTGCAAAGGTATTACAATCAGGTTTGTATTGGCCTACCCTAAATAATGATGCCTACAACTTTGCAAAAAGTTGTAATGAGTGTCAAAGAAGCGGAAATATTTCTCAGCGAAATGAAATGCCTTTAAATGGGATTCTAGAAGTAGAATTATTTGACGTTTGGGGTATTGACTTTATGGGACCCTTTCCACTGTCAAACAGCTGTGTCTACATCCTGGTAGCTGTTGACTATGTATCTAAATGGGTAGAGGCTATGGTCTGTCACTCTAATGATGCTAAGACGGTTATCAAATTTCTCCAAAAGAACATCTTCACTAGATTTGGCACACCCCATGCCTTGATTAGTGATGAGGGCACCCATTTCATCAACAACCTATTAGAGGAAGTCCTGGACAAGTACAACATTCAGCATAGGGTGGCCACTGCTTATCACCCTCAAACCAATGGTTTGGCTGAGTTGTCCAATAGAGAAATTAAAGGAATTTTAGCTAAGGTAGTCAGGCCACATAGAAAAGACTGGGCATCCAAACTGGATGATGCCTTGTGGGCCTACCGGACCGCTTACAAAACCCCTATTGGAATGTCCCCTTATAAACTAGTTTTTGGGAAAGCCTGTCACCTGCCTGTAGAATTAGAGCATAAGGTCTATTGGGCCATAAAGGAACTTAACATGAGTTTGGATGAGGCAGGAAAAAGAAGAGCTCTACAACTGTGTGAGTTAGAAGAACATAAGAATTTTTCTAATGAAAATGCCAAACTTTATAAAGAAAATACAAAGAAATGGCACGATAAGAAAATCAGCCCAAAAGAGTTCTTTGCAGGACAACAGGTCCTACTGTTCAACTCAGACTCAGGTTGTTTCCAGGTAAATTAAAATCTAGATGGACAGGACCATATCAGATTGTTAAAGTTTATCCTTACGGAGTAATTGAATTGATTGATCTAGAAAAAGGTACAACTTTTAAGGTAAACGGACAGTGAGTAAAACCATTTGTTGAACCTCAAAATCTGATACAACAGCCTGTGGAGGTTGTCCACCTTCTAGAATAAAAATAAAATAAATATAAAAATATGTATATATAATAAAAATACAAAAAGCAAAATAAAAATCTAGATATATATATATATAAATATATATATATATGTATAAATATAATTGTGTATTTTATTTCTAAATCGAAAAAATAAAAAAATAAAAATATAAAAACAAACTCGAAAATTAATACAGAGAGGTTTACAAAAAGATGTAAATTTTGGGGAAAGACAGAGTTTGGAGAGAAAAGTTCTGATTAGGAGAGGAATAAGAAATTTTCGGCCGTTGGCCAAGATTTTATAAACGAGGAAAGTAACCAACCCAAATGATCGAAACTCGATAACGAGAATTTAAATTTTTCTGGGTCTCGAAGAATATTTTCGGCAATACCCACGTTAAATTCAGATTTAAAATTAATCGGGCTGGTTACGTTTAATTAAAATTGGGTCTCTAAATTAATTCCAAAACCTAAATTGGGCCAAGAATTTTCGGTCCACAGAGGATTATAATCTCGACCCATAAGAAAAATAAGAGAAAAAGAAAAAGGAAGAATTAAATCAAATATTTTTCCTCTTAAACTGGATTTGCTTAGCTCTAACTAAATTTTAAAAAACCCAGTTACTGTTGATGTGTACTTGTTTGGAAGAGCATTTAATGCTTGTACTTGATTTAAGAAAATATGCAGGTATTTTTTCTTCTTCATGCGAACAAACAAACACACACTGATATTTTCTCTTCTTCGTCTGTACTGTTCACTGCCACCACCGCCGAATTTCTACTGCCAAGAGATCACCTCATCTCTGCTTACGTCACTCTCTCGTCTCCCTCAACCTTTCATCTTCTTCATATAAAACCCACCTCTTCCATCCATGGCGAAAGCAAGAAAGAAACCGCAGAAAACCCTAAAAATATCAGCTGCAAATCGGAGAGTTACACGGAGTCAAGCGCTACTTTTAGCCGAAAACCCACGTCGGAAAAAGAGAACAAAAATAAACCACCGGCGAATATCATTAATGGCCATCGGCGACGATCAAAAACCACCGATGCCGCCACCGCCATTTTCTCCGATGAGCCAACAGTGCTCGAATGCTCACTCAAAACTCTGAGAGCTCGCTGCTGCAGCCGAGCGATTGTTGCAGGAATCATCATCGTCACACCCAACCACGCGAAATGTATACTCGAATCCCTTTTATGCCGAGCAAGAGGACCAAAAGCCTCGTTTGAGCTCATTACCGCCGACTGTATCTTCATCGATGATCAGAGCACATTCTGCCGGGTTCGATCAAACATACTTCGCTACCAACAAGTTCCTGATGAACTATGGTCCAAGACCAATGTTTTACCAGTCTGACCCACGACCACTATTATTTCGGCCAAATATCAGACCACCACCAGGGTTTGGCACACGCCCCCATTTTGCACCAAGAAGACCACACCAACACAAGATTGCTTCTGCCATTGTGTTGGACCAACTTGGAAACCCACTTCAGAACCAACCATCTGCGTTCCGACCGTTTGACCCCGTGCGATCAACGGTGGTTAACAACCTAAATTACCCACCTGTTGCATCCACGGCGGTACCACAAGACCATCGCCGACCACCACCTCTCACTACCTTAGAACAACCTACGGTATCACCCTCAGCACTCCTTAAACCAACCCTTTTGCAAAACACCACTAACCCTAACCCAAACACTACCACTCACCAATATAGCCGCAGGTTGAAATTGAACGAAATGGGTAACATGCAACCCATTAATAAAGAGAAAAGTATGGGTTGAAATTGTAGATGGTGAACTTGTGGCGTCGGAAGAAGATGTGGGTCGAGAAGGTGAAGAGAAGGAATCAGAGAACTCTCAAGGAGTTCGTTGTGTTGACAAGGGAAAACAAAAAGTCGGTACCTTCTTAAACTCAAATCTCACTCGTTATGATTTATTTTCATGTCATGAAGCTATGCTTAAATTTCCCACTTTAGTACGTAAAATATGCCATGCACCACGTGGATTTCATGTTAATGCACTCCTTGCACACCCGCACATTGGTTATTTGATCACACAGTTGGGCTGGGAAATTTTCTGTGAACCACCAAGTCAATATAATATTGACTAAGTGAGGGATTTTTATAGTGAAATGTCCGTTACGGACGGTGTAAAAATCCTTGTTAGACAAACCGAGGTTGATTTTTCGGCCACGACCATTAATAACCTTTTGGGTATTGTCCCGCCTAAACATTCCGAGATGGAACGGTTGATCAAAAATCTATCCAATGAGGATCTTGATAACATTTTAGAAACCATTGCCCATAAGGGATCCGAATGGGAATTTCAAGGAAATTCACGTATCATTCGCATGCATTGTTTAAAACCTGAGGCAAATGCCTGGTTTTTCATTTTGAGACATAGTCTCGCTCTAACCACTCACGATACTAGTCTTTGCATGGTTCGTATTTTGATTTTATATTGCATCCTGAAAGGACATAGATTCGACATTGGCCGTCTAATCTCCAACAATATACGTGGAGGTGTAGACCGGTGCAATGCTTGAATGGGTCATCCGTCTATAATCGATGCATTTATAAAAAAGCTAATGTTACCATCCTACCCACCGATACGTTTTCAAAAGAAAAGTTAGTTATGGAAAAACATAATGTGGATAGACTGATGCGTAACAATATGTGTGTGCATTCGGATTCAGACAAATCTGATAGTGACGGAATTGCTTCTTTGGAAGCAAAGTTTCAGTCACTTAAGATTGAGATGCGAGCAACACTTAACGAACACCAAGTGTTGATTTCCAAACAAATCGACCAGCAGGAAAGCGAAAGGAGCGATAAGAACAATGAGATTATGGCGAGATTGAAAAGAATAGATGGCATGATAGTGAGTTGGCTGAAGGTTGAGAAGGCGAAGGATGACGTGACAAAAGGAGTGATGATGAAGGAGCACCCGAAAATTGCAAGGACTTTACCACCGTTTCTTATCCACCTTTTATGGGAACCCGTGGAACGCCCTCCTACTCATCCTGAGTAGGACAGGTTCAATTTCACCACTCTATCCATTTTTATTTTGCGCACTTTAATAAATTGCATTTACATTTCATCGTCTACATTTGGGATTTTGAATTAGGAATTTGAAGTAATTTTTGCTTGATTTTATCACGTGTTGATTTCATTTTTTGAGGATTGTTAGACGCATGTTTGTTTGATAGCCCACGTAAAATTTCTCTCACCTGCACATTTCATGTCACTGGAACTAGCCTCCGAATTCTTTGTTTCCATTTTTTGTTAAAATTATTTTTGCAACCACACCACCCACAATAAAAAGCCAATTTTTTAGCTTGATCGATGGTTGTCCAATGAGGACATTGAACCCTTCTAAATTTTGGGGAGGGGAAATGATATGGTAACTCATAGAAAAATTCGACACCATATCATTTTAAAGTGCACACCCCTTCGCAAAATGCGACGTGCTTACAAAAAGAAAAGAGGATTTAACAATGCAAAAAGAAGCAAAGCTTCGCGTTTGTTTTTCCTCACATCAAGAAAGTGTCAAAGACACCGAAGGGACCAATGTGTCTCATCTCAAAATCACCAAAAGAGAAGGCAGAAAAATTGTGCCAAATTTGAAAATTTTTGAAAAATTGGTAAAAAACACCATTTTTACCAAAACAAAAAGCCAAACACTCACCCCCGATACCGGTTGCATTATGATTTTAATTAAACGGGAATTTTGTGGCTAGCCTATGGATTGACATTTTTTTGTGAGTAAGTTGAGAGATGTCATTTTACAAGATGCTATCGATACATGTTGTGTGAATGACTTGAATCAAAAGAATGATTGAGATGCATGTTGAGAGATGGGAAAATTACGACAAATTTACAATAAATAAATTAGCTCAAATTTTTAATTTTTCTTAATAAAGTTGCTTGAGGGCAAGCAACAGTTCGAATTCGTGGTTGTGATAGGGTTATTTTATTAACCCTATTTTAGCCATGTTTCATATTAATTTTGTGCTAAAATCCCGCATTTATCGCTTTATTTATAGTCTTTATTAGTCAAATGCAACAAAAATAAATATTAGATACGTTTCGTATTTAAGTGCAAAAATGCATCACAAAAACACAAAAATAAGTACATTTTATATCTATTTTGTAGGTACGAAAATACGGTCGATTTCGAAGTCTCAAGTTTGGATCTTGTTGGACGGATCACGAAGCATTAAAGACGACTTCGACTTTTTGGACCGTTTGTTGGTGACTTGTTTTGGAACTCATTCTAAACCGATATTTTTGGGCTCGATGTATATTCGTATATGGGCCGTTAAACAATTTAACATGGATCGATTTGGTTACTACCTGTTGGGAAGAAAGTCTAGACTTTCGGATGGGCCAAAGAACTCGATTTGGGCTTATTGTTTTGTTTAACTACTCGGGCCGAAGACTACATTTGGGCCGGCTATTTTGTACAAACCACATGGGCCGAAGATGTTTAGATGATCCATGGGTCGGATCTATGACCCATGGATGCTCCATTTTTCTAAAACTTGGTCACCAAGTATTTTGTTAGTATAAATAGAAGTGCTTAGTTAGTATATTAGGCGTGCTTCAAGGTCTTAGTACCTTGTATGCCAATTGCTTGGTTACGTTCGTTACTAGTTGTTAATGCCAAAAATCGCACCAAAGGGACAACTTAAGGTCGATGTGGACTTAATCAACTAAAGAAAGGATCTTTCGACGAGACGTGCAACGAGAGAAAAAATAAACGAGACAAGGGATTTGATGACGCAGGAAAAACCTCAATCGAGGAAAAAACATGCGGACGACAAGGGATGTCGTCGTTGCACTATGGTCGCCAATCAGGGGCAACGTCCTTGGTACTGGCGTCAGTCGTACGATGATTACAATACAAATGAAGGAAATACCTCGAAATGTAAAGTACAAGTGTTTAAATGTGAAAACAAGTGTTTGTCGTGTGTGAATACAAAGTGTGAACTTCTGGTCGAGGACTGTTGTCGTGCGTCGAGAGCGATACTTGAGCTTTCCTTCGAGTGTTCTTGAGTTCGCTTTAAGATTCTGGCTTTCAGTACTTAATCTCCAGAGGTTGAATGTTTTTTTGCTATGAGTTTGGATGATTTTCTCTGCTGTGTGGTGATGTTCGCTGGAGTGTATTGGAGTTTAACCGATGTCCCTTGAAATGAGGCTTTAGCTTGTCTTTTATAGTCTTCGCGTCATTAATTAATTCCATTAATGATTCAATCAACGGCTACAACGGCTGGAAACAGTCGCCGGAGTGATTATCCATGATGATCTTCGTCCGTTACAGCTATCGATCGTTGATGGTTGCGTCGGTTATATCCGTTGCTCTTTAATGACTTTGACTCCTGCATTAAACACTTAACAAATGTAACAGTCAAGGTTAACGTTAGCTTTGGTCGAAGGTACAATGATCTTACGCGATGGTCGTACGGGTCGGGACATACTATGGTCGAGCGTCATGGAGGACGTACGACTTACCTTTTACGGGAGGCGACGGATGTTTTATGGGTTCTTGTCGAGACCTTATCTTAATACAAGATTTGGATTATGACGTGCGTCCTACCTGTTCTGGTCGTGGTCGTACGACGTGATTTTTTTGCCCAAACAGTTTGCCCCCAAAATTTGAAAATTGAATGTCAAATTTAAGTTTTAAATTTTGTCCATCAGACGCATAGGAAATAAGACAAGAGTTAGAAATTACCTCAATCGCCTTGGAGCTAGACTGGTTCGTTTCTAACTGAACGAGAAGTTGAAAAGGGAACGAGGTCGTGACGTCATACTGACACACGATGATGCTTACCAGCTGTCGAGGACAGGTGTCGACGATCCATGTGGTCATACGAAAGGACGGGGACGCGCAGCGGTTATCCAGGGATTCGACTTGACATGATCGACTGCATAAATAAAGATTACGATGGATCTTTTCTTGGCGATTTCCGTTCGATTAAAACTTGTAAGGGTTCTTTGACCTAATTTCAGCTTTTCTGAGATCATATAAGATACGACCCTCCAGTTTGCGTATGCGTCGCAAGTCTATTGCTAGAAAGCCTAGAAAAAACTGGGATATTTGGGGTTTTTCTGAGCGTCAAATCTTGTTGACGGGTTTAGCGTTGTCGACGGAGCCTAGGAGCACTATCCGGGATCAAGATGCCCTAGACGACTTTAGGGTTTTAGAAAAAATCCCTGCGGGGGTTACTGTGAGTAAGGCCGGTAATATTCGACCGGAGATGTGTACCGAGGGGTACCTTGTTATATACGAATACCCATTCAAAATAGGCTTTCACTGGCCATATTCGCCTTTAATCAAAGAATTTATGTGTGAATTTGATCTTTCGACGGGGCAATTGATGCCCCAGTTCTGGCAAGTTATCTTGATCATCGAACGACTTACCTCCAACTGGAATCCATCGATGAATGTGAGGGACCTTCTGATGGCGTATAAGGTCAAGAATGACCAGTACCATCGATATAGCTTGTTTTCAAGGTTCAAGGGTGATCGTACCCTGGTTTTAAATAATGCGATCAATGATCGTGGATGGAAGAAGAGGTATGTATTCGTACGGGCGTCGACGCTGGACACTGCTAGTGACTGGATTAGGGAGGGTTGGAATATGACAGGTGAGCCTTTAACTGTACGTTTTCATGTTATTCTGTTGCTCGATTGTTTCTTCGACTGATCTTCTTTTTTGTGCGTGGATATTGATTTCGAGAAGGTAAAGCCGGATGATGCTTCTCGGGCTAAGGTCGAAAAGTTCTTGGAATTTAGTACCGAAGACCGGTCGTATGTCATGCGTCATTTGATAGACGAGGATGATGACATCATTTTCTTGAGCGACAGAATGAGGATGGGTCGAGAGGAGAAATAAGAAGAGGAAGACTCTGAGAAGACTGAGGAGGAAGAGAAGAGCAAAGAACCAGAGGTAGAGATAATTAGTAAGTATCCTTTTGTCTTCTTTTCGCTTGACCTGGTCTTTCTCTGTTCTGAATCGTCTAACTTCTTTCTTTTACCGTTCAGGTGAATCTCAAGCACAGGCGACATCTTCTGTTGCTAGGAAGATGGCCCAAGTCGAAGCAGCTCGCGAGGCGAGGGAGAAGGACGTTTCGACAACTAGGTCGGGAGTCCTGAAGAGAAAAGAGGTTTCGACAGCCGGGTTGGGCCTTTTAAAGAGGACAAAGATGTCCGATCTGAGGGAACCGTCTTTGAAGACGGGTAACCCATCGAGGGTTGCCTTGTCCAGGAAGGCGAAGGCGTCGGTTGCGACCGGCGCGGAATCTGTTGATACTGCGCAACTGGCGACGATGTCTCTCGTCGTCCTATCCGGCCCTTCATCGGCCGACAGGGGCAAAGGCGCGCAGAAGGGACCTTTGGGGGAAACGACGGTCAACTTTACGTTGCCGTCGGGTTTTTTGGACGACAATGTCTTGGACGAGACGAAGTTGTTCCCCCATTTGGAAAAATATTTGCTTCCGTCTTTCAGGGAGCGTTTTGACGGGTTTTCTTTTGAGAAGAAAGAGTTCCATACAGCTGGACTCTTGTTCTTGGTAAGCCTTTCTTTCAAGACTTGTCGTTTGTCGTTGTCGTTGTTTACTAATGCTGCTCATATTATGATTCTTCAGGCGTTCCAAGCTTCCCTGGCATTGCATGCCGAAATGACGAATATAGAGGTTTCAACGGCTTTTGTTACCAAAGATGAAGATGCAGCGTTAGCTAAAGAGAAAGCTGCTTTGGAACATGAAGAAGCGATGTTAGCGCGCCTTGACCATGCTCTAGACGAATTGGATGCCCTCAGTCATACAAGAGACGAGATAAACTCGCGTTTGAAGGAGTCCCTGACTTTAATGCGCGACCAGAGAGAGGAGCTGGAAGGGATGAAGGAATCCGTAACCGCGAAGAGGAAGGAAGTCGAGGGAATCAAGGCTAAGGTGATAAGTTTGAAGAAGGAGTCTGATGAGTTGAAGGACGAAAATAAGTCTTTCCTTGTTACGCTCGACTTACTGCACGTGCGGCAATTATGCGACGTCACCTGCAGGGTAAGGATCCTTTGGCTTCAGCGTCAGATGAGTTGCGTCTCTTTTATGAGAGAGTCGGGACCGAGAGAGATCTCGACTTGGATGACCAGAGGGAGGTCGAAGAGAAGGCGGTTGGTGAGGGTTTTCAAGATGAGGTATCGGACAAGGTCGTGATCGATGCTCATCCACAACCTTAGAAAAAATGTATTTGTTTGTTCATGCTGCTTGACCGTCAGTGGTCGATTATGTATTCGATGGCTTATATAATGAACGCAACTTTTGCTTATGCTTTATCCAAACCATTATGAATTTGAAAATAGGACACATAGGAAACCATGCGACTGAGGCATACATTGTAATACGACGATAAGAACGTAAAACAAATATAAAAACACACGATTAAAGCATCCATTCAGTTAAGGAACTTAGGGGTAAAGTCGTTTAGACCCTGTGATCGTACGACCGGATCGTACAGCGAGTTTGTATCGTATGCCCCTGTGGAGAAATGATCAAGTTAGAAACCTGATCGTGTATGTCGTTCGACCTTGCGATATTAAAGTCATATAGTAGACTTAATGATTACTGTCGAGCGACTCTGCGATAATCTGTCGTGCGATTCTGCGATAAAACGATGTCGGGGGTCGGTCGTTGGCTAGCCAACGACCCTCCGATGCTTAAGTCAGTAAATGTTTTGCGAGAAAAATCGAGAAAAAATCGTATGAGAAAGAGTTAGAGAACGTACCATTTCAGACTCTCTCTTTTTGCCCCCTGTCATTTATTACTGTATCCTTTTCGGGAGGAAAAGATAGGTTTTAAATGACAGAATGACACGGAGAAATATTGTCCTGCGGTTGACTATGTTGCCGTGCGACGAAGCACCATAGTAGATTT
The DNA here is from genome assembly GCA_033807775.1 of Saussurea involucrata. NCBI lineage: Eukaryota > Viridiplantae > Streptophyta > Magnoliopsida > Asterales > Asteraceae > Saussurea > Saussurea involucrata. Next base: position 45,927,361 of record CM066317.1, on the reverse strand, counting down.
ATCCCTGTGGAAAAGATATTTTTAATTTAGGGATAGAAAAACGAACCTGTCGAGAGCTTGACCTTACGACTTCAGTTTATTTTCTCTTTTGATCTCCTGGATCCCCCATGGCGTAGGGAATTTCAATTAATAACTTTTGCATGCTCGGGAGTCGACGGTCGATGGCTATTAGTTGGAATAGCGACATCGTCGATGATATCTTTGAGATTTCCTTTCGGAAAATGATATGCTAGTTCCTTCTTCAATGCGATACAGTCGTCTGTTGCATGACCATGATCGGCATGAAAGTCGCACCACTTTGATTTGTCTTTCTTAGCATTGTCCAGGTCGGACTTCTTTGGCCATCTAATGGTAGCTTGGGAACTTTTCAGAGCTTCGACTAGGTCCTTGGCAGATCCTTTGAATCCGTAAGAGGATATCTTGGGGTACTGAGTGAACTTAGCCGTGGTCTTGGCCTCTGCTTTCGTTTTGAAACGAACATTTGAAATTTGGCGCGCTGGCTCTATTCTGGAAACAGCCTTTGTCTTGAACTCTGGCTTTCTGACGCCTAGCGACTTCTTGTCGTCGGTGTGCTTGCGACGAAAGGCTGCATCGTCTTCGACCCTCATATATGCTAAGGTCCGAGCTCGGACGTCTTCGAAATTCTCCGGGGGATATTTGGTCAGGTCGGTGTATAAACCCGAATTATCGTCCAGACCACGCTTATAGGCTTCGATTGCGGTTTTTACGTCGCAATTGCGGATGCTAATCATTTCGGCATTGAATCTATTAAAATAACTTCGAATAGACTCATTAGCTTTCTGCACGATGTAATATAGGTCGCTAGTCTACTTCTCCATCTTACGACTGCTGGCGAATTGCTGGGAGAATTGATTAACCAACTCAGCAAACGACCCGATGGATTTGGGTTTGAGATTGATTAACCAATGGAGAGCAGGACCAGTGAGGGTTGCTCCAAAACTCTTACACATGCATACTTCCTAGTACATAAATGGGATCGAGATCGTCCACATGAGCTGCTTATATTGCGCGACGTGCTCAGTTGGATCGGTCACACCCGAATACTTGGGAGTGAAGGCAGGAATGTTATACTTCTTTGGGACCTCGACGGTGGCAATCTCGTCGATGAAAGGCGACGCCTGATATCCCGAGCGAGGCTCGACGTCGACGGGCACGGCTGCCCCAGGCAATTTGGCGAGCAAGGACAGGACGCACTCATTTTGGTTTTCTAACATCTTCAAACGATGAGAGACGGGATCGTTAAGATCGGGATTTGCCCCTGTAGAGGGATTGGCCCCTGGGCTAGTGCCATTACCATGCGACGAACCATTGGTGTCCCCGTTGAATGGGACGAAATATGGCTGCGACCCATAGTGGAATTGCTGCGGTCCATTCTGAAACGGCTGCGATCCATGCTGGAAAGGCTGCGACCCTTGTAATGGCTGAGACCCATTATTCATGGGTGGTGGCCTTATGAGCTGAGGAGGAACTGTCCCAAACTGAGGATTTGAGTTGAACGGCCCTAGCTGTTGATTCTGCATGAACGGGCCTGGATGCTGATTCTGCGCGGATGAACCTGGATTCGGGATAAATGGCCTAGGGCCATTCTGGTCGAACGGTCTTGGAATTGGGTTCTGCACGAACGGCCTAGGACCATTTTGAGGCCCAAGAGGATTTCTTAACCGCGCGATCTCCTCAGCTGCTCTGCGATTCTGCTCTGCCATTGCATTGAGCTGATTCCTGGCGACTTCGAGCTCCTGATACATCTGAGCAACATCTTGCTGTGGATTTCCAGAGGCTGCCATTTTGCTGCAACAGAAAATTGAAGAAACTCCAAGAAACTATTAGTAGGGTGCACGTTCGTCGAGGATTTTCTCTAGATGAGGTCCCACGGATGGCGCCAAACTGTTAATGCCAAAAATCGCACCAAAGGGACAACTTAAGGTCGATGTGGACTTGATCAACTAAAGAAAGGATCTTTCGACGAGACGTGCAATGAGGGAAAAAAATAAGCGAGACAAGGGATTTGATGACGCAGGAAAAACCACAATCGAGGAAAAAACCTGCGGACGACAAGGGATGTCGTCGCTGCATTATGGTCGCCAATCAGGGGCGACGTCCTTGGTACTGGCGTCAGTCGTACGATGATTACAATACAAATGAAGGAAATACCTCGAAATGTAAAGTACAAGTGTTTAAATGTGAAAACAAGTGTTTGTCGTGTGTGAATACAAAGTGTGAACTTCTGGTCGAGGACTGTTGTCGTGCGTCGAGAGCGATACTTGAGCTTTCCTTCGAGTGTTCTTGAGTTCGCTTTAAGATTCTGGCTTTCAGTACTTAATCTCCAGAGGTTGAATGTTTTTTTTCTATGAGTTTGGATGATTTTCTCTGCTGTGTGATATGTTCGCTGGAGTGTATTGGAGTTTAACCGATTTCCCTTGAAATGAGGCTTTAGCTTGTCTTTTATAGTCTTCGCGTCATTAATTAATTCCATTAATGATTCAATCAACGGCTACAACGGCTGGAAACGGTTGCCGGAGTGATTATCCATGATGATCTTCGTCCGTTACAGCTATCGATCGTTGATGGTTGCGTCGGTTATATCCGTTTCTCTTTAATGACTTTGACTCCTGCATTAAACACTTAACAAACGTAACAGTCAAGGTTAACGTTAGCTTTGATCGAAGGTACAATGATCTTACGCGATGGTCGTACGGGTCGGGACATACTATGGTCGAGCGTCATGGAGGACGTACGACTTACCTTTTACGGGAGGCGACGGATGTTTTATGGGTTCTTGTCGAGACCTTATCTTAATACAAGATTTGGATTATGACGTGCGTCCTACCTGTTCTGGTCGTGGTCGTACGGCGTGATTTTTTTGCCCAAACACTAGTTACGTTCGTTACTAGTTACCATGGCTCGTTATTGAACAATTCCGACATCGTTAGTTAATCCGAAGCTTGCAACAATTTGTGACTAAAAAGACTTGGTTTGCAACTCTAATCTTAATCTTAATCTTAATTGCATGTTAGCGATACTTAAACTTTATTGCTAAAACTCTTTTCTCTCAACTCTAAAAACTCGTTTCTTAAACTCTTAAACTCTTAGATTAATTTTCTCAAACTCTTAAACTCTTAGATTAATTTTCTCAACTCTTAACTCTTAAACTCGGTTTCTCAAACTCTTAAACTCTTAGATTAATTTTCTCAACTTTTAACTCTTAAACTCGATTTCTCAAACTCTTAAACTCGTAGACTAATTTTCTCAACTCTAAACTCTTAAACTCGATTTCTCAAACTCATAAACTCTTAACTAATTTTCTCAACTCTAAACTCTTAAACTCGATTTCTCAAACTCTTAAATTCGTCTACCTCTCTCAAACTCAACTTAGTTAATTTTAATTGCTTTTCAAAAGTCAGGTTTTTAATTAAGCTCGCAAACAACTTACAACTCTCTTTCCTTACTCTCATTCTCGACTTTTGATAAAACTTGGTTCTTGCGTAATCTCACTTACAATATAAGCCGGAAGTCTGAATTAATCTCTTTGGATTCCCAAGTAAAATTGGTTCACGGTTTGGTAAATGATTTCACAAAAAGTTCCATCTTTTCTCACATCTCGAAAGCATGTTAATTTTAGTCTCTATAATTAGGCCGTTAACAAACACGCAAACTTTACTTTCAAAAACCAATGCTTAACTCTCTCATCAACTTTGTAGTAATTAATCTTAAATGCTTTCCAACTCTTTCTCTAAATGACTTAGTAATTTCTCTCAAAGCTTAGATAACTTGTGCAACAAGCCACGACTTTCCACCCAAGTAAGTTTAATTTAATTAAACGCATTGTCCATTTCCATTATTTGTTTTAAAACTCGTAAATCTTTTGTAATTGGAATCTGAACAATGATGGGCTAATCGCCTTAGTTCGGGGTATAAAGAGAAATTGGGACCAAGACTAATAAAAAGATAAAAAGGTGTATCGTATGGTATGATTGTCTGACGTTATTTAAATCAAATGTTATATTTTGTGGTGGATCACAATTGACCAACTGACAACTGGTACGTTGTATCATGAAATATTCGACACTTGAGATAACTGAAGAATACTGTCTCATCTCGATATCTAATTATTAATCTAATCCCAATGGACCTTTATACCATGTGCTTCCTCTTATAATTGTTACTCTTTATTAGCTTTTAATCACCAACCTCAACAAAGATTTCCTTCTCATTTGCCATCTGAAACCTGCTTTTAAATAATTGGACCTTTAAAAGAGAAACTCCTCCACGCTTCCCTGTGGGATCGATATTCGGTACTTTTGTACCATTATTACTTGTTAGAAGACGATAATAGACTGAGATGTATACTTGCGTCATGGTTTATTTCTGCTGATAGCACACTCTGGTTTGATATTACTCACTTGCATTAATAATATTCCACATCCATTTTTTACAGGGGGTAGCGCAAATCATAGCGAACAACAAGCTATCTGAATCATTATGTTTTGCCAATAGATTTTCAACATAGATCTATCTTTGTCATTCAATCCCATTGCTATCCAATAAATCACATCATAAACATAACAAAATCCTTCTGACTCAATATGGTAACAATAACATATCAGAAGATCTCTAAGATTATATTCAGACAAAATTGTCATAAATTTGATTTGTTGTAGAAAGATAAGTCAATCTCCAACGTATTATTAGAACAAAGATTGTAAATATTCAGATTTCAGATTGATCAGGTCAGAAAATTGAATATGAACACTCAAAGATCTGAAATCTTTTCCAGATCTGGTTTTCAACATAAAAACCTGAACCAAATATTTCATAGACAATTCATCGAGAAATTGGAGTGCAAAACTGGTTTAGAAGAAAATCTAGAACATCGCAACTCTTCTTTTGTCCAAGAACCATCAAGATCACAAAAATCTTCTTCAAAACAAAAAATCAGTCTTCAAGATGCATAAGATCACAGAAAAGTTACCTTGAATTGAAGCATACGATTAAGATCAATCTTGAATCACCAAATCTTGTAATCAAACTTGAATTCTTGAATTGTTGCCAAGAAATGATCGAATTGAAAAAAAAATCTTCAACAGGCTCTGATACCAATTGTAAGTCCCAATCACAACAATTCAAGAATAAATCTCCATAAATGTAAGAATTAGAAATGAAAGATTAGAACACAGTGAAGTTCTCTTATTCATTAGAGTGAATACAATAGAAATTAGAGATGAGAGAACAATAGTCATCCTCATTATATTTACAAACTTTGAAGCTCTAGAGGACTATCACTCTAACCACATCTCACTTTACATATTTGTGCACAATATACAAATGACCCAAATACAACATTATATACTAGGCCTATTACATTGAAAGGCCCAAGCCATTTAGCTAACTAAAGCCCATATAACGTATACAAACAATTACAAGGCTTTAAAATGACTTTACAAAACTTTCAATACTTTTGGACATTTTGGTCCGATGAAAGACTTCAAAAATCTTACTATGTCATTTTAATGATCGATACTCTTACCGGGTAAAGTAAGTGGAGTTTGTGACTTTTACTTGGAAAGACCTTACCTAGTTGGTGTTAGTAAACGACCCATTATTTTAATCGTATAATCTATTAGTAGAGTTGATTATCAACTTGTTTTTGTAAAATCTATATCTTCGTCTAGAGGCTAAAGCTTGGGATAATTCTTGTTTGGGCACTTCTCGATCAGACAATGTTTGCCCCTAAGGGGTTCTACAAGAGATGACAGTTTGTTGAAGGGGTGGTGAATACAAACACAATAGTTTTACTTTTAAAATTCTTTTATTGATTATTGATAAAACAAAACATAATTTACAGAATGTTGTAGAAATAGAAAAAGCAAACCTATTATTTCTTGCACAAGGAAAGTAAGAACAAAAGAGAAGACAGTTAGAAGCATATTGAAGGCTTAGCAATGAAGATGGGTCTTCACTATTATTTATACCTGTTGCATTTAATGCAAGTCAGAGTGTACAATCTATTTTCATCATATGAGTGGATGCATGTCCTTGTCCTTTTACTTTAGCATGTTTTTGGCTGCATGTGTACAATAAGGCAGATAGGTGGTAAGCATGTTTGCAGACATAAAAGAAATCGTACTTGTACCTTCGTCCTTTTGTGCAAGAGAGTAAGAGAAAATCAAATCTTTTAGAGAAAGACTCATTGATCAGTGATGGCTTGAATCACTGAAAAGATTTTCAGCTATCGCTGAGTCTTGGTTAGATTTTCACGCCTTGTAGACAAGTCTTGATTTCACTGAATGCCGCTTCAGATCATAAGTAAACTGTCTCTATCTTCAGCTATATCTTCGACTTCGTTGAAGGTTCATTTCGGTGTGAGGGTTTGTCTTCGGGGATCATGTAGGCTAACTGTTATAATGCATGTTCAATGATAATTGAACAGACTCAGTGCTAATCGTAGAAACTAATATAAGTAAACTGGACGGTCCTAAGTAATTTTCACTACGTATAAGGATCATCATCAAATCACTTAGAGACTTTGAATCAACAGATAGGGATTGACCTTCACACGGTCCTTTGCTTTGCATAGAGCTCTCTGATCTAGGTGTGGTGTGTCATAATTTTAAAGTGGTGGGGCCTCGCCCCTCGGGTTATTGCTTCAGTTTTGTTGGTTTTGACTTTGGTCGAGTTCCATCCTACTTCGTCCTCGATGAGTACGTTTTGGACAACCGTTGTTTGGATTTCTCTATACTCAATTTGGAGCTTGTTTATGCTAAAAACTACACAAAGGTTTGGATTGTGGAGCTAATCAACTGTAGATTGAACCTTCAAAATAAACAAGACAAGATAATAAAGACAAAGAAGTTTGGTGATGCGGAAAACCCTATCAAGAGTAAAAACCTTCTACGATTGGTGATCTCTTTGTTGCTCAAACATGGATGTCGTCCTTGTTAGCAATGATCACTATTACAAGAAGTGATTAATGTATAATGTTGTAAATAAACTTTATAATAGTTTCAGCAACAACGAGCTCTTTGAGATCGGTTGAATGTTATTATTCGATGCAAATTACTATGTCATTGAGATGATTGATTATTGGAACAACGACCATTAGAAGGGTTTATCCAAAGTGGCATTAGAAAACCAAATGTCTGAGGTGAATGGTGAATTATCCAAGCACACCGACGGATCGATCTCGTTCTCTATGCATGGTGCTCTCCTGGTAGGTTCTTAAAACCGATTACTTTAGTAGCTCGACTTTTGATATGCACATCACAATTAACACATGTTTGTATTAATTTTACCTCTGTAGACGAGAGCAAGAAAAGGCATGCCACCGACCTGTATGGACATGTTCAATCATACGCATAGGAAGAGGTCGAGTGTAGAGTCAACGTTTCAGATAGCGGGTCACTAGGAGATTACGTGACTTCAAGGTGTAGCCGATTTGTGGTAAGTGTCGAATACCTATAACTTTATAATTGTTTACCTTTAATCCCAAATATCTATCTATTTTAAGATAATGCTAGGATTGTTTAAGTTAAAATCTTAGCCATTCACTGGACGATATGCACTTGTGCATACAAGTAAATTAAGTTGTTTTATTTATGCACATGTGCATGTTACAAACTACTAATAGGCACAACTGCATATTGTCCAAATGAAGGGCTATCAGTGTGTTCATCAATTTTCCATTTTTTTAGTTTTCCTCTGAACCTGACCCTATATATATATATATATATATATATATATATATATATATATAGTTTTGGGTTGCCATTTGTTGAGAAAACATTAGGATTTTTTTATTTTAAATGTTGGTATGTATATCTTTATCTTAGTATGAGTTTCTATTTGTTAGGCAAACATTATTAAGATTGTTTTATTTAGAATGTCCGTATGTGTGTATATATATATGTATATATATACTTCTATTTAGTTTAGGTTGTCATTTGTTGGGCAAACGTTAGGGTTGTTTTATTTAGAAAACGTCTCATTCACAACCGTTATGCTGTCGAAATTGACTTGTAATATTTTTTAACAAGGTAAATATTTATTTAACAAATCTCACCCGAAAGTACGACGATGATGCGGACTCCTATCCCCTAATAGATATAGAGTTGTGGCGGCAGGGGCTGACGAAAGCATGAGAGGCCGACTATTCATCTTTGGGAACAATGTTAGTGATCTCAATTTTTTCTTGATCGGGGCAACCGCATATGGAAACCTGAGTGTGGCATCGTCTTCTGATGTTCAAGTGTGTACCTTCTTTTCCTTTGATGTTTATCTATTTCGTTTATGATTCTTACTAAAAAAATATAGCGTTTCTTGTTTTTTATAGTATCAAGCATTAGAGAGTCGACTCGCCGAGGTGCTCAAAGTAGAAGAGGCTCGCAAGAGAAAGCATGAAGAAATGCGCCAAGCAGAAGAGGACCGCAAAAACCGGCATCAGCAGATGATGGACTTGGTGAGGCAGTTACCCAAATGTTAGATGTTCCCTCACAACAACAGTTTTTGCCGCTAGGGTTTATCTTTCGTTGTATATTTATGAACTATTGTCACACTGAACAATCGTACTTGAATTCCGTTGATCGGACAATTTGAGCAATTTGTATTTATTTCCTCCCAAAAAATCGTTGATGGTTTTTAATTAATTTATAATATTTGACTTCCAGTTTTTAGCCTTTTTTATAATATTTGTATGTTTGATTTCCACTTTTTAGCATTTTTTTTATTTTTTTTCTGGTGTGGGTTAATTTTCGGGGGAATATCCGGCAGTAATTTTATTAAAAAAATAATTTCAAAATCCTGAAAATTATTTTAAAAACAACTAAATATTACCCGCGGAATATCCGTCAGGTAATTAATTTTTTTAATAAAACATGTTTTCTAGAATTTTTATTTTAAAAATAATAAAATTATCAACCGATATTTCGCCGGAAATCCGCCGATATTTTAATCTCCGTAATTAAAATTAACGATTAAGAAAAACATTAAAAAAGGAAAAAAAATAATAGTGGCGGATTACCGGCGGAGATATCCGCTGAAAACAGGGAATCCGATGGTAATGGCCTGTTCCCGTGAAAGCTTTTCCGACCGACAGATTCACCAGTAAACTCCTTTTTTCGGCGGATATATCCGCCTAAAATAGGGAATCCACTAGTAATGACCGTTCCAGTGAAAGCTTTTCCGACAGACATATTCACCGGTAAAGTCCTTTTTCCCGCAGATTTTTGACGAATTTGTCCTTCGAAAATACTGCTTTGTCTTAGTGCCACTTTGGCTATTTCTGATAATTCTAGAGGCGTGTTTTGGAATATGTCTTTTATCACAACAACAATAACGTAAAAAAAACATGAGCAATTCGACAATTGCTACGAACACACATCCATTGGCAAGTCCTGTTGGTATCTGCAACATTCAAATGGATCAGAGCCTTCGAGGTTAATTGAATCATGAATTTAAACGTGGAAAGAAAAAAGAAATATTGTTTGTCAAAAAAAAAACATGCATGCCCAACAAACCTTTTTCCCCAAGGCCTTTTTGTCTTATGAAGACAGTTTGTTGATCCAAACCCTCAGTGATTTGATAATGACCCTCTCTTATATACTTAGTGAAAATTGTAAGTAAACAATATGTATCAGAGTTTCACTATCGCTGATAAGTACTAAGATCTTACAGTACCGCTGATAGGAACTCTCGCTCTTTTAAATTAAACATTCAGCGAACACTGTTCACCATTAATGTGCTGAGTCTGTTCAGTCATTATGATGATCGCTGATAAGTTAGTTGTTTACTTATGATCCCTGAAGACAAGTTTCACGTCAACATAGGTTCTACGCTGAAGTCGAAGATCAAGCTCAAGAACCAGCGACAAGTCTCCTAATGAACTGATGCGGATCAGCGAAGACTCAGATTTGTCCACTCAACGTGAAGTATCAAGTACAAGACTTCAGCTATCGCTGAACTTTATCATTCGATGAATAGAAAATGATAATCGCTGAATCAACGAAAGCTGATCATGAAGTCCTCCGTACAAAGTACTTTTGTCTTAACCACCCTTGCACGACTCCGTACGAATTGTCAGAAAAGAACCTCCGAATATCGGAAATCGTACAACCACTCTGATATTACACTATTCATCCATACGGCTACTAAGGTTGTCAACTAAGGTCAATGACATGCAACCAACCAGCTGATGACACGTGTAAAGTATATACTGACTTGCATTAAATGCATGCAGTATATAAAGAGATGAACTCGCTTCATTTGAAGTAACTTGCTAACTCTGGACAAGTTCAAATCTCTTATCTCAAGATAGGTTATTATTAGTAATTTCCTTATCTCTCTTAGTGCAAGAAACCTTAGTGTTCCAACTTGTTTAGATTTAGGTTTATCCTTAATCTTGTCTCCGCAACAAGCTGTAAATTGTTAATGATTTATCAATAAACAATTTAGAAAAGTAAAATCTGTGTGTTTGTATTCAACCCCCCCTTCTACAAACTTGTATAGGCCTTCGGGACCAACAAGTGGTATCAGAGCAGATTTGTTTAATCTCATAAACAATATCTAATCTAAGATATTTCTCTTCCTTGCTATTATCTGAAAATGGCCACCAACTCAAACACACATTATATAGACAATGGTTCTCTTGCAAAACCCCCTAGATTTTCCAGAGATAACTTCAACTTATGGAAAAATAGGATGATACTCTTCTTAGAAGGTGTAGACCCTACTATACATTACTATCTTGAGAACGGCCCACACATCCCTGTAACAATTGATCCTTTAGTTCCAGCCACTGCAAATAGACCTGCTATTCCAGAAAGGCTGATTCCTAAAGAAATCCATCAGTGGACCGACGAAGATAAGAAGAAAGTGGCTATAGATACAAAAGCCAGATCCATACTATCCATGGCCCTTCCTGACGAAGTCTACCATTCCGTCATGAACCTGAAATCATCAAAATCCATGTGGGACACAATATGTGTTCAGTATGAAGGAACGTCTGAAGTCCAGCACTCAAGAAAGATCAACCTTGGAAGACAATACGAAAGCTTCAATTCTGGTAAGAATGAAACTCTCTCTGAAGTTCACCAACGTTTTAATTGCTTAATTATAGATCTGAAAACTGTTGGTAAGGAATATTCTAACTTTGAAGTGCTGACAAAGTTTCTAGAATGTTTACCTGAAAGCTGGGACAATTATTCCATGTGTCTCAAGCTGTCAAAGGATCTTAGATCAATGACCCTTGCTACCTTATATGGTACATTGCTGAATCATGAGCAATCTAGCCATCTTAAGAAGAATTTTGTAAAAGATTCCAAAAGCACCCCTGTTGCTTTAATCTCAGAGGAACCTTCTACTCAGCGACCCTCGGTCACTATCACTGAGTTAGAGAGTAACTCTGAAAGTTCATCAGATTCTGATTTTTCAGATGATGAATCCTTGGCTGTCCTAACCAAAAAGTTCCGGAGATTCGCCAAGAAGAAAATGTTTAGAAAGAACAAACCTCTTTCCATAACTGACAAGCCTAAATCATCAGCTTTTGTTGATAAGGCTACTGCTACTTGTTTCAACTGCGAAAAGACAGGTCATTTTGCTAACGAGTGCAGGTCTAAGAAAGTTTCTAGACCCTCAGTTTTGACAAAGAAATCCTTTGTTCCAAGAAATAAAGATGATAAATACTCAAAGCTGAAAGAAAAATATGCGAAGCTGAAAAGCTTTAAGAAGAAAGGGAAAGGCCTGATGGCTGACTATGATTGGGCTGCTTTAATGAAGAAGCATCATCATCTGACTCTGAAGATGATGAAGCAAATCAATGTCTCATGGCCAAGATTGAAGAAGAGGAAGAAAGTTCAGACATTCCCTCCACTTCAACATCTGCCATTCAGGTATCACCTTCTTTCTTTACCAATATTGCAAATATTGATGAAGCTGATAGTCTCCGTAAGATCGATCTCTTGACTAGAAGTTTATACGAAGCCATGAACGGAAAAACTGTGGTTGAAAACCAAAATCTTGATCTCGCTGAAAAGCTTAAAAACTGCCACCTTCAAATAGAAATGCTTTCTAAAATTGAAGATGATTTTAAAGATCAAGTCTATTTAAATCAGCTAGTCAAAATCGAACGAGCAGAAGCTATCGCTGCATTAAAAGCTGAACAAGCTACTGTTGAAGGATGGTGTAATTCTTCAACAAAGATCACTGAGATAATTAAGGCTCAGATTCCTCTGAGTGATAAACGTGGTCTGGGTTATAAATATGATACCCCAAAACCAACCACTGAACGTTCAATGCTTAAATTTGGAACGTTCGTATCCTCAGTCGCTGACACTTCATCATCTCAGTGCTCCTCGTCCATTACACCAATACCTGAGGAAACTCCTACCTCCTCAAAAGGTAAGGAGAAAATGGTTTATTCAAAACCTACCTCTGTCTCTAAAGACAAAGGTAAAGGAATTGTTATTTATCAAAATCCTCAGAAGGGTACCTTAGTACCAAAGCTGAATGCTTCTAAAGCCTCAGTGACCAACCCCTCTGGATCTAGAAAGCTGATCTCTGGATCTATTCAGCGATCTACTCCTAGACTCAGAGTGGATGTCCTTGGTAAGAAATCTGAAGAACTGAATGTTCGTCCCATTTCTAAAGCCAATAGTTTACTTGGTGCTGGCACTTCTAATTCGAAATTAAAAGCTCAGCATACAAGTGGTCCTAGAACTACTTTTAGTTATAGGAAATGTTATCACTGTGGACTTACCGATCATATTGCTAGTAAGTGCCCCACAGCCACCAAAGCTGAAAAGATAGCTAAGGTGAAGATTGCCCCCAAGGCAAAGAAGACCAACCCCGATGCATATCAGGTCAAGGTGACTCCTACCACTGAAGTTAAGAAATTAACCAAAGTGAAGAAAGACAAAGCTGAATCTTCAAATACTGCGAAGACCGCTGAACCTTCTATTCCAACTAGCTCCACTGACAAACGTGTATACATGGTTAAGTGGGTACCCAAGCAAAACTAATCTTCCTTTGTAAATGCAGGTTAAGAAGGGTATCTGGTATCTCGATAGCGGATGCTCTAGACACGTGACTGGAAAGAAAAACCTGCTCGCTGAATACAAGGAAGAGAAGGGTCCCTCTGTGACTTTTGGTGGAAATGGAAAAGGACACACCCGAGGGTATGGTGTACTTTCAAATGGTACAACCTCCTTCAGAAGAGTCGCATATGTTGAAGGGCTGAAGCATAATCTTCTGAGCATCAGTCAGCTTTGCGACATGGATAACAAAGTGATTTTCACTAAGGAATCCTGCTTTGTCACTGACAAAAAGGAGAAGATAGCTCTCAGCGGTTATCGTTTGGAAAATGTTTATGTAATAAACATGGACTCAACAACCACTGAGAACTCCTGTTTCTTCTCAAAGGCATCTTCTGATGTTAACTGGCCATGGCACAAGAGGCTCTCGCATCTAAATTTCAAGACACTGAATACTCTTTCCTCCAAAGAGTTAGTCACTGGTCTACCTCAGCATTCATACGCCAAAGAGTCTTTATGTTCAGCGTGTGAAAAAGGGAAGCAGACCAAGGCAAGCTTTAAATCAAAGCAAGTCTCCTCAGTGTCATCTCCTCTACAACTACTCCATATGGATTTGTTTGGCCCTGTTAACAAACAATCTATCGCTGGAAAGAAATATACGCTGGTCATAGTTGATGAATTCTCTCGTTACACGTGGGTAATGTTTCTCCGTTCTAAGAGTGACACCCCTGAAGAACTCATCACCTTTGTTCGGAAGATGGAAACTCTGAACAATATGACTGTTCGCTCAATAAGGAGTGATCATGGAACTGAATTCAAAAACAGTTCTCTTGATTCCTTCCTTGAGAGTAAGGGTATTTCTCACAACTTTTCGTCAGTGAGAACACCGCAACAAAATGGAGTCGCTGAAAGAAGAAATAGAACAATTATTGAAGCTGCACGTTCAATGCTCAGCGATTCTCACCTGCCTACTCAGTTTTGGGCAGAAGCTGTCAACACTGCTTGTTTTACGCAAAAATGGTCGCTGATAGTTAAAAGATTCAAAAAGACAGCCTATGAACTCTTTCATGGGAGAAAGCCTTCAATCAGCTTTCTTCACATCTTTGGATGTCAGTGTTTCATACTGAACAACAGAGATGCCCTTGGAAAGTTTGATCCTAAGGCTGATGATGGAATCTTTCTTGGATACTCCTCAGTCTCCAAAGCCTTCAGAGTCTTCAACCGTAGAAGACAAACTGTAGAAGAAACTATTCACGTCACGTTTGACGAATCCCGTTCAGCGAACTCTAAACCGTCCGCCGATACTGAAGAACTGAATCAATGGATGTTTTCTCATCTTGGTGATTCAGAAGAAGTTCCCACTCCTCATGCTCACACCATAGAAAATGATGGTCCTACTATCATTCCAGATATGCAGAATAGTGAAGCTGAAACATCTTGGGTCTCAGCTGTTCCTATAAACACTATACCTGCAGTTGATCCAAATGTCTCAGAAATTCCATCTATTTCTCAGCAATCAGTGAATGAAGTGACAAATGCAAACATTCCTCTCTTAGCTGATAATCCAGAAGTAGCTGAAGCCTCATCTTCAGTTTCTCCAGTTCAGACGGAGTCAGCGACGTATGCTCCGGCTCAGCGATGGACTGTAAATCACCCAATCGATCAAATTCTTGGTGATCCAAACGCTGGTATTCAGACTCGTAGAAGTGCACGTAATATTTGTTTATTTGTTAACTTTATTTCTCTAACTGAACCAAAGAAAATAGATGATGCCCTCAGAGATCCAAACTGGGTCAGCGCTATGCAAGAAGAGCTGACTGAATTCGAAAGAAACAAAGTTTGGAAACTCGTTCGTAGACCAACTGACAAAACGGTGATAGGCACTAAATGGGTCTATCGAAACAAGTTGGACGAACATGGTACTGTAACTCGCAACAAAGCTCGTCTTGTTGCTCAGGGATACAGACAAGAGGAAGGCATAGATTATGACGAAACTTTTGCTCCAGTAGCAAGACTTGAATCTATTCGTCTTTTCTTAGCATATGTTGTACACAAAAACTTCACTGTACATCAGATGGATGTTAAGTCAGCGTTTCTGAATGGAAAGCTGAATGAAGAAGTCTATGTGGAACAACCTCCAGGATTCTCAGATCCTAAGCGTCCAGGTTATGTTTATAAACTGGATAAGGCACTTTATGGCTTAAAGCAAGCTCCTCGTGCATGGTATGATACTCTCTCTACTTATCTCCATATTGAACATTTTGAGAGAGGTAAGATTGACAAAACTCTATTTTTTAGAAAAGTGAAAGGTCATATCATTTTAGTTCAAATATATGTTGATGACATTATATTTGGTTCTACTAACCCTGAGCTTTGTACTCGTTTCGCTGATAGAATGAAAGATGAGTATAAAATGAGCATGATGGGTGAACTAACATATTTCCTTGGTCTTCAGATTAAGCAAACTGAAAAAGGAACTTTTATTAATCAGGGAAAATGTGTTAAAGATATGCTGAAGAAATTCGACTTAACTGAAAGTTCAGCTATGAAAACCCCTATGGCACCACCGCTGACACTTGATAAGGACACAAAGGGTGTTCCTATCAATGTCACGCTGTACCATGGGATGATCGGCTCACTATTGTATCTTACAGCTAGCCGACCCGATATTATGTTTGCAACATGCTTGTGTGCACGATATCAAGCTGAACCTAAGATATCTCATATGAAAGCTGTAAAGCGAATCTTTCGATATCTTAAGGGTACAGCGAATCTAGGCCTTTGGTATCCCAAAGACTCAGGATTCGATCTAACCGCCTATTCAGACAGTGATTTTGCATGTTGCAAAATGGATAGGAAAAGCACCACAGGAGGATGTCAGCTCCTGGGTGGAAAGCTGGTAAGTTGGACAAGTAAGAAGCAAAACTCAGTGTCCACTTCCACAGCTGAAGTTGAATATGTAGTCGCTGGAAGCTGTTGTTCTCAAGTCTTGTGGATGAGAAATCAGCTACTAGACTATGATCTTCAGCTCTCCAAAATTCCAATCTATTGCGACAGCACTAGTGCCATCGCTATAGCCAACAACCCAGTGCTACACTCAAAGACAAAACACATCAAAATCAGATATCATTTTATCAGAGATCATGTGATGAATGGTGATATAGAACTTCATTTTATTCCAACTGATTATCAGTTAGTTGATCTATTTACCAAACCTCTTGATGAGACAAGATTCAACTTTCTCATCAGCGAGCTTGGAATGCTGAACTTTGAAGGATAAAACCTTCAGCGGTTCACATTGATCAGCGATAGAATAAAATCAACTTATATAATCCATTTCATCATCTTCTCTCTGAATAAACTTGATTCGCTGATATCAAGGTATGTTTTCTCTCTCTGACATATCGCATGAAAATGCAAGATTTCAAAATAAATTGCATCGCTGAATATCTCTTTCTTAACAGCGACTTTTTGAAATTTCTTAAAACCTTCACTGATATTTCTATTCAGTGCTTCATGTTTTCAAAGAGTCCCTGAGTTTTTTCAAAACCTCAGAGACAACCAAGAATATGAAAGGACAGTTGTGACGTCATTGCAACGGATAACACCAGGCACGATTTCTTTCTGACACACGTTTGCACGTTTCGTTCAAACTTCCAATCAAATGCAAACACGTGTCCGTGTCATGATGAAAACCTTTTCCCGCTCAAGGTTTTCTCTCTCTAAAAATCTCTATATAAACAACTCTTGGTTTATATTTTGTCTTTTACGCGATCAAATCTTCCTCCGCAAGAAAAGAATTACTGTTGCATTTGTGCTCTCAAATCTTCAAAGAACTGTTCATCATCTTCTTCATCAAACATCAAGGTTAATATGTTCTTATTTTTTACCAAATGCTTAACTTGTTTCTGATCTTATCTTTGTTTTAAACAAGATCAAACAAAAGAACTTCTTAAAAATAAAATCATTTCTTTCATGGTTTTATGAACACAACCATTTCATGGTTGTTCTTCAAGTTTTAAATCTAAATCTTAAACTTGTTCTTCATTCGTATCCATTTTTTTAAAAACTGGAATACAAGACTTTATGGGTTTTACATTTCGTTTCAAAATCATGAAAAACCCTAATCTTCATTAAGACATTTTTGTCTGAATGAAATGGACAAAATTCGAACCATCTTAATGGAAATTCTTTCCATATCAAGACAATTCTTATTTGTTAACATCTTTGGTTGAACTGATAATACAGAGAAATGGCATCTTCAAAGATCAATGTTACCGCTGAGTCCATCTCCGCTAACTCTGAGGAAGTGGATATCATCAAAGCCCCTCAGGTTAAGTTCAAGCTGGATCAACTAGATTGGACCAAGGTCAACAACCTCTCTGCGCTTCTCGAGTTTCCTCCTCGAAAGCAAGTCACACATCTGGATGATGCTGTGAATTTCCTGAAAAACTGCTGCATTTCAACAGCCCTGACCATCACACCTCCCGCAAGTCAGCTGCTACTATCCCAGTTCTGGTACTCTACCAGACACACTCAGCTACCCTCCGCCAAAGATGCATCCAAAACCATCGATTGCATACTCAGCGATACTGAGTATGGCACAATTAAGATAACCCCCGCAATCATTCGAAAAGCTCTAAACTTTCCCAATGCTACCAAAGAAAAACCGTTTGTTCCATTCCCTGACCATAAAAGGCACGCTGACAAAGAAGCTCTTATTACATTTTTTGATGCAATGGGCTATGTCTGGGAAACTGGAAGGGACAAGAAGCCCGAGAAGAAGCTGACGTTGATAAAGAAGTCCAAAATGCCCAGCGAGATGAATTTCATCTTCGCACACCTGATCAGCTGCATGACAGCGAAGACCGGCTCCTCTGATCAAGCCGCTCAACCTCAGCAGGCTATAGGATACGCACTGCTGAAAGGTCTACATATTGACTGGGCATCTATCATTTATGATGACCTAGTGCAAAGAGTAGATTCTGCTGCTTACAGACCTGCATGGGTTCCCTACCCCCGTTTCATCAGCGCCATCTTCCAATATGGCATGAAGGACAGCTATCCTCAAGAGGGTGACCTGAAACTTTCTCAGGTTGGCCCTAAGGTGCTCGATTTCAAACCTGTCGAAAATGAGGTACGTCTCTCTACCCTTCTCTCTCTTCTTAACCCCAATTTTTCAACTTCTGTGGCTCCTTCACCGACAATACCCATCGCTGATGCCCCGGCCACACAATCCTCTCCTTCTAAGAAAAGGAAACACTCTCACACCCAACTTGATTCCAAAAGGATCAAGAAAACCAAGGAGCAACCCCAGCAATTCCATGCTGAAGACTCCTCAGCTCATTCTGAAGAGCTGAAGGAAAGTTCCGTGGTACGCTCTGCCACACCCGTGCAAGCCATCCCTCTAATCCAGACTTCAGCATCTCCAAACGCTGAGGTTAGAAACTTGGAACCTACCCAACCTCCCTCAGTCTCTCAAAAGACTGATGAAGTGATTCTCAGCGATTCCAACGCTGAACTCAGAACCCGAACCCCATTCTTATCCTTCGCTTCTCCCTCCACTCACTTGGACACTCCTCCAAATAACACTGGAGATGCCATCATTCCAGAACCCACAGCTGACGCTTCTCAACGAATGATGAAGACAGGACCTGCAGAGATCACCATACCTCACCGCTCTTTTGAGGAAGATATGGAACATTTTTCAGGAATCCGCAACTTTGACGATTTCGTCAATCCTCCTGCAGGTACAAATCAACCCATATACACTGTAACTAAACCTGAAACTTCTGAGCTTTCCTTTGTTCACAAGTACTTATGTGTTACAGGTCCTAATTTGGGAGACATCAACGAGTCTCTGAAGTCCGTGGAAACAAAGCTGACCGGTCTCACCACCACACTCTCCAACAACTCTACAACTGTAACAAACGCTGGAGAGAATTTGACAAAGCTGACTACGGTGGTGGAGAAGAAAGCTTCCACAGATGACTTGAAGCAAGTTGATAAGACTCTCAACGACTTTGCTAAGGTGCTCGCTGATATCTACACAGACTACACCTCACTCAAACAATCAGTTTCCTCCATGTCCGGCGAAGTAACAACGCTGAAGACATCGGTTGGAGCACTAGAGGGTGATATGTCTGCTGTGAAGACAAATGTTCAAACTCTGACGACTGGCTTAGGCTCTGTAAAGACCGACGTTGGTTCGATGAAAACAATGCTTGAAGAGCTGCTCAACAAGGCGAGAACTCCTGCTCCTGAACCGACCCCTGCCCCTGCATTGGAAACTTTCACAGCGACGGATCGCAAAGAGCTGGAAAAGATCAATCCTGCTATAACTGGCCTAGAAGTCAGATTAGCAAAGATTGAAAGCTGTGTGGGTATCTCTGGCCAAGAAGACAGAGAGCCTCCCACAGCTGAAGAGTCTGCCCATTCCTCCCCCAGTCATCATGAAAAAGAGGGGGAGAAGAGCGCTGAACATCCCGAGGAAAAGAGCGCTGAAGACCTTTCCCATGATGAATCTATCAGGGGAGAGAAGAACGAAGACCTCACCTTCGCTGAAGAGGGTGAGAAGACTATTGAAGCGGAAGCAGCCGCTGGACCTCAGGGAGATGAAAACCCTGAGGGAACCGAGAAGCTCTCCTCTGTATCTGAGGGGGAGCAACTAGAAGAAGACGCTGAAGAATCCGAAGCAGAAGATGATGAAGCCGTCGACATCCCTGATGATGAACCATCTTCTTCTCCAAAGAAGGATGATGATGATGATGACGAAGATGACGATGATTTCTTTATCGTCAAACCTGCCCCAAGGATCAAAGCTCTTAAGGGAATTTCAATAAATGAACCAACAGGGGAGCGGACAAAGACAAAGCCCTCAGCCTCTGGCGCTGAGAAAGGCAAAGGCAAAAGCGTCGCTGAAGATGACAATCTGACGATCTTGCTTGAAAAGCCGGTTTGTCAGGTACACTAAACATCTCTCACTCCATCCCTCCTCTATAAGTTCTACTACCCTAGCCTACACCTGAACATATTTATCTTTCTCTTTCTACCCAAGTTCTTCTACCCATGTTCTTATTTGTAAGATAGTTGTGTTTCAGCTAGTCCTCTCCCATGTTTGAGGATGTCGCTGAAGGTTCTACTATTGCGACTTCACAAATAAATCCAGCTGCTGCTGATGAAATAATCCCAGTCTTAGATTTGATCTCTGAGACTGATGAACCAGAAGAACAACCTCTCTCGCACAGAAACAGACCTTCCTCAGCTCTTCAAAAGCTGAGTGAAGAGGATCAAAAGAGAAAAGAGGAAATAATAAAGCGATTCGAGGATCAGCGAATCATTCTAAGGCGTGATCAACTGCCTTCAGTTCCTCCTAAGTTCAGAATTTCAAAAGCTGAATACAAGGAACACCTTAGAGCTGAACGCCTCATCGCTGAAAGAAAGGAAGCTGAAGAGAAAGACAGAGAATACGCCATCAAGCTTACTCAAGAATCTGTCAAAGACCCCAAGCTGAAATGTGTTCCCATTCAAATCCAACGAAAGCTTTGGGAAGAAGCCCAGAAGATCGTGGAAAAGAAAACTGAAGTTTCTCAGACCACCCTGATCTGGTGTAAAGAGAAAATCCACTTCAGATATCGTCCAGCGAAGATCAACAAGGTATTCATCTCTGGAAGAACATCTATCGGAGTACCTATTGTTGACATCAAACTTTTCAGAGAATATGGCCAATCTGAAGCCTTTCGCGCTGATAGTGTAAAAAGGTATGGTCTCTCTGAATGGCTGGAGATGAGGTTAGCTATCCATTCGTCACAATCTAAGTACAAGGATCATTTCGAAAAGCCGATAAACAGAAAGATCGACTTGATATCTTCTTGTGTAGACATTCCTCCTCTTCCTGATCTTAAGATGAAAAGAAAAAGGGCCTCTCCAAAGAAGAAACGTCAAGATTCAAACTCAGGTCCTGTCATACGAAATGAAACTGGAATTGGTTTCTCTCGCGCTGAAGTGCTTGGTCCTGACCCTGATCTATCTGCCCTTGACATTTCTTTGCCACCATGTGAACTTTTCGTCCCTGGTAAAGTCATCAGTAATCCTTATGGAATATTCTTTCTCGACTACGACGGACGTAAATGTTTTCAACGGATCGCTGAGCTTCCAATCACTCCAATCGAACAGCTCAGAGATCTCATCTACTGGTGTGACTTCAGAAAAGACATTCAGGCACGACACCTAAAACCCTTGATCTTTGAAGAAGCGCTGAACAAAAGAAAACAAGGCGTAACGGTTCCTGACTGGATGATCCCCACTGAAAAGATGACCCTTGATGAACTTCTCATTAAGGAAGAACCTTTTGAAAACTGATATAATCTCCTTTTTCTCTATTGTATCAGTTATCCTTCTGTACTTGTAAATTATTTCGCTTGTACTTATAATCTTTCTGTTCTTCATTGTAACCTGATTCAATATCTTAAAGAAAGATTTCAGCGAACGTACTTTACTCCATCAGTACTGAAAAGATCCCAGAAAACAGTAAAAGGGACAAATATTTTATGAGTTCTTTTTATCCTTATGTTTTCATTAAATAGCAATTTTCTTTGTTGCTATGTCATAATCAAATAGGGGGAGATTGTTGATCCAAACCCTCAGTGATTTGATAATGACCCTCTCTTATATACTTAGTGAAAATTGTAAGTAAACAATATGTATCAGAGTTTCACTATCGCTGATAAGTACTAAGATCTTACAGTACCGCTGATAGGAACTCTCGCTCTTTTAAATTAAACATTCAGCGAACACTGTTCACCATTAATGTGCTGAGTCTGTTCAGTCATTATGATGATCGTTGATAAGTTAGTTGTTTACTTATGATCCCTGAAGACAAGTTTCACGTCAACATAGGTTCTACGCTGAAGTCGAAGATCAAGCTCAAGAACCAGCGACAAGTCTCCTAATGAACTGATGCGGATCAGCGAAGACTCAGATTTGTCCACTCAACGTGAAGTATCAAGTACAAGACTTCAGCTATCGCTGAACTTTATCATTCGATGAATAGAAAATGATAATCGCTGAATCAACGAAAGCTGATCATGAAGTCCTCCGTACAAAGTACTTTTGTCTTAACCACCCTTGCACGACTCCGTACGAATTGTCAGAAAAAAACCTCCGAATATCTGAAATCGTACAACCACTCTGATACTACACTATTCATCCATACGGCTACTAAGGTTGTCAACTAAGGTCAATGACATGCAACCAACCAGCTGATGACACGTGTAAAGTATATACTGACTTGCATTAAATGCATGCAGTATATAAAGAGATGAACTCACTTCATTTGAAGTAACTTGCTAACTCTGGACAAGTTCAAATCTCTTATCTCAAGATAGGTTATTATTAGTAATTTCCTTATCTCTCTTAGTGCAAGAAACCTTAGTGTTCCAACTTGTTTAGATTTAGGTTTATCCTTGATCTTGTCTCCGCAACAAGCTGTAAATTGTTAATGATTTATCAATAAACAATTTAGAAAAGTAAAATCTGTGTGTTTGTATTCAACCCCCCCTTCTACAAACTTGTATAGGCCTTCGGGACCAACACAGTTCAAGATTTTCTTGAGTCTCATAAACTCAATTTTTTAGTAAATGTTTGAATATCGGTAACCTTGAGTGGTTCCACACGCCCAGCCCCCAACGAATCCGGTGTGAGTGGGTTATCCAAGTCTCACCCTACGGAAAGCGCATGAGGGGATACTGACTCGAACACGCGACCAACGGCTTTTTGAGTAAACATCTCCTCATATCTTGAGCCAACTTGACTACACATCAGGCCTATTGGATACTAACTGTAACACCCCGTTTCCCAATTTACGTGATTTAACTGTCTCTTTTGGGGTTGAGTTAATTTTTGGGTCGTTATGTACGTGTTCAGAAATCTAGGGGCCAGTTTATCAATTTTGTAAGATGAGGGTGTGTTTTGGCATGTATGTAAAGGGGATGGAAACCCTAAACACCCTCATTTGCAGCCATTTGTTTCTTTAGCAAAGAAGAGAGAAAAGAGAAAGGGATTTTCGGAGTTCTTGTGAGCTGCTGTGAAAGACCGACCGATTCTCCTTCGTTAACCGTTGGATCGTCGTGAAATCTGGACAGCGACTTCACGACCCTCTAATATACATTCTGACCGGAGGGATTTGGCATCGGAGTTCCCAGTAGAGAGAACCAAGTGTCCGAAGTTGCTGTATTTTTCCAGGAGGAGTTCTTGTGAGCTGCTGTGAAAGATCGACCGATTCTCCTTCGTTAACCGTTGGATCGTCGTGAAATTTGGACAGAGACTTCACGACCCTCTAATATACATTCTGACCGGAGGGATTTGGCATCGGAGTTCCCAGTAGAGAGAACCAAGTGTCCGAAGTTGCTGTATTTTCCAGGCGAAAGATTTGGTGATTTTGGAAGATTCAAGTTGTGAAAGGTTCTAGGAGGATTGTTGCTCGCGGTCTACAATTTCAAGGTATGTGTATTATGTTTAGAAATCAATAGAAATGGGGCGTATGAAATTGGATGTTTGGCAAAGTTTTATGGTATTTGGACTATCCTAGCTATGTCATTTCGGGATGAGAGATGGGATAGAATTAGAGTTCCATTTTTGGGCTTGTTATGATATGTGTATGTATGAATGTTATAGGTGGTACGAGGTGATTATTATACACTGTGAAGTACTTGGTAATTGACATCTTGACAGGTGAGTACTCTACCTATATTATGTAAGTTATGTGTATGTAGTTGGATTGCATGTGTGATTATGTGTATGTTGGCTTTGCCAAAGGAAAGAGTACCTATGGTGGTAGTAATACCCCTAGGGAATATGTTATGTATGAAGAGGCCTGGTACCAGTGTCTAGTTATGACCTTCCTTATTGGCTTTGTGCCTTAAGGAATGGAAGGATGTTACATGTATGTGATTGCTATGTTTATGCGAGTATGTATGCATGATGATATGTGGTATAGGTGCGTGCTCACTAAGCGAAAGCTTACCCCGTTGTTATTCATCTTTTAGTGGCAGGTACATCTTCGAAGAATAAAGGAAAGGCTCCAGCTTGAAGCTTTTGGATTTGCGGCAGCTCAGCAGCTTATATTTTCTTTTGATGAATGATAGTTTTGGATTCTCTAAGCTTTTCAGTTGAATATTGTTTTTCTCAAACTTATTGGTTTTAAGTTGCAAACTTGTACTCTTTTCTATAAGATTATGGGATTTTATCTAAATGTTTTAATTACAAATCTTCCGCTGTATCTTAAGGTTACTTTCCGTTAAATGAGTGTTTTAAAGATAAGGGATGTTACACTAACTTATTAATCCATAATTAGTGTTTGTATAAATTAAGGGTCTAGTTGATAGATTAATCTCAATTATGTTTAATTGTATGTAAATATACATATATATAGTTTTATGTATAGGTAGTTACTTATGTAAAGTTGTGACTGTTCATGAAACAACACAACTATAGCCGAACCATTGCGATGGTTCAAAGGCACCCTTTCGGTGTCTATAAATATGTATCAAGTATTCACAAATTAAAGTGTGGATGATTGTTTATCAACAAAGATTAGTTTGATTACTATTGTTATTCGATCATTCATAGATATAGAGATCCGATCAGTGGGATCCAACAGTGGTATCAGAGCCAAAGGAAGGATACAGAGAAGAGAGAAAGAAGGAATTGATCGGGATTAGATCAATAGGGAAAATCGATTAAGAGAAGAACCGATCGGGATTAGATCGTTCTTCAGAACGGGTTAGAGAAACCCTAGTTCGATTCAGAAAAATCAAATAGAGAGAGAGATAGACACGATTCGATTAAGTGAAAATCGAATCAGAGAAAAAAAAACATACCGGTTGTGCGAAGGAAAAACCGTCGCTGTATAGTTGTCGGATAAGAAGAGATACACCACCACCACCGCCGTCGCTTGAAAAGAAACCATCGATCAAAAGGCACGCCGGCGAAGATTTGAACGGAGAAGAAGAAGGGTTCGAAGACCCTGTTCCTGATTCACACGATACACACATAAAAGATAAAGGATATGACGGGAGATAAAAAGGAAAACAACAATGTTGTTTATAGAGAAGTCGCCACACCACTATCATCATATCAATGCCCAGTTCTAAATAAAACGAACTATACATTATGGGCATTAAGGATGAAGAAGATACTAGTGGCAAATGGAGTATGGGATTTAGTAGAAGGAACAAGTACATCAAAAGAGATTGATGTAAAAAAGGATAGTTCTGCATCAGCATACCTATTTCAAGGGTTACCAGAAGATTTGCAAATGCAAGTCGCGGGATGTGAAACAGCAAAAGAAATTTGGAACTCTCTAAAGTCCAGATTTATTGGGACAGAAGATGTACAACAGGCACACTCGCAACAACTTAAATCAGAATTCGAGAGACTTGTAATGAAAGAAGATGAATCAATAGATTCATATGCAGGGAAGTTGATGAGTATTATTACAAAGGCTGCCACATATGGATTAACGTTTGATGAGCAAACAAAAGTACGGAAAGTACTTAATGCAGTACCAGATAAATTTATACCAGTAGTAGCAACCATTGAAATGATTGTTGATTTTAAGACTGTAAAGTTGGAGGAGATTATCGGGAAACTTAAGACCTATGAAGAAAGGATCAAGTTTAGAAAAGGAAATCAGGAAGATAATAGTGAGAAGTTGTTATTCACACGTCGAGGGAATGACAGAAATTATGAACACAACTATGGAAATGATAGACGAGGAGGTGGTAATCAGACACGAGGAAGAGGCCGAGGAAGATTTACAAGAGACAGTAAGAATGAAGATAGTTATGATAGAAGAAGGAAAAACCCTGGAGATCAAAACTACCATAGAAGAGATTTTAGAGAAATAGAATGTTACAATTGTCATGAGTTCGGACACTATGCTACAGATTGTCCAAAACCAGACCATAGAAAAGAAATATCAAACCTTGTGTTCGAAGATGATGAACCTACGTTATTAATGGCTATGAGTAAGGATGAAAACGAGATGGCATCTTTAGAAAAAAAACCAAGATGGAATGGAATTGTCATTGAGAAGGATGAAATTCCAAAAGAAAAGTTAGAAGGCATGAGGTCAAAATTGGAAATTGATTTGAGGAGTAAACTAGAGTTTTGGAAGTTAGAAATACTTCAAGACATAGAAATGGAGAAACAAGAGTTTGAGAAAAAAATGAGAAATAGAGAGATAGCATTTGAGAAACAAATGCAGAGAAAGTTAGAGAAGCTGGAGAAGTTGAGAAATTGCACAAGCAAAGAGATGAAAGAGTCAAAAGCAGAACAGTTTGAGAAAGAGAATCATGAAGTTGTTTTAGATAAGAAACATCAAGAAAATGAACCAAGCATTGACAAGGGCAAATGCACGAAGCATCATGAAACACTATCAAGATTTCCAATGGAAAGCCAAGTTGAGAAAGACATAAAATCAAGCAACAAGAAAGTTGAACCAGAAGATCATGATACGAGTACTACAAACAAATTGTTGAAGATTCAAGATTGTGAAATGATACGAATGAAGAAAGATAGTGACAAAGCTGACAAAGATGATCGAGATGAGATTGAAGACAAGGAAGAAAGAAGTCAAATCAAAGAGGAAGTTCAGGACATAGTTCGTGTTAAAGACAAAGTCAAAGGAAGTGGAAATAAGCCAAAGTTCAGAGAGCAAGACCTGCTACAACCTGCCCAAGATGAAGATGATGAAGCTTGAAGATATCAAAGGCATGGATTAATAAATTAGGGGGAGTATTGGATACTAACTTATTAATCCATAATTAGTGTTTGTATAAATTAAGGGTCTAGTTGATAGATTAATCTCAATTATGTTTAATTGTATGTAAATATACATATATATAGTTTTATGTATAGGTAGTTACTTATGTAAAGTTGTGACTGTTCATGAAACAACGCAACTATAGCCGAACCATTGCGATGGTTCAAAGGCACCCTTTCGATGTCTATAAATATGTATCAAGTATTCACAAATTAAAGTGTGGATGATTGTTTATCAATAAAGATTAGTTTGATTACTATTGTTATTCGATCATTCATAGATATAGAGATCCGATCAGTGGGATCCAACAAGGCCCATATAAACTCAATTTTATTGTATTATATGTTGGCATATGGCTACGAATTACTTGTATACAAGGTGGCAATTAAGTCGATATAATCCTCGTCAAACTAATTAAATGTGGCCATACAACATGGATTTGAATCAACTGTAATTGCAATCGTGTATAAAAGCATGCATTCTTAGTCCATTGTTCAACATTTCATACCTTATAATCTCCTCATCATAAAAAAGTTCATATAAGTAAAGAACATAAAGTCTATAATAAAATTAATTCCAAGTAAATTTCAATCTTGGATTAATTCATACAATCATACAAAGTAATTCAAGAAACTATAAACCAAATAATATATCTATATAAAGCATATCTATATCTACTTTCATTGATATGTGTTTGTGATCAACTCCAATGAACTAGCAATTAATGTAGCTAGTATACTCCATGTAAACTTATTGTATCAGTTATATATAATATATGCACCATGGGCATCCACCATTTTGCTTGCTGCCAACTTTCTTTTTAAAAACTTATTGGCTATATGGGATTGTGAAAAAACCACTATAAAGAAAAACTCAGTTTTTGCTTGCCAAGTTTTTTATGTGGACCCCACTTTTCTTTTCGAAAAGAAGCTTCACCATTGAGGATGCTCTAACGTTACAAGTCAGAGAAGCATCCAAAAAGATGGTTCTCATCGGTCATCATCGGCATACTTGAATACGAAAACGAATTGGAATTGTTTAATTCGGACTCCACCAAGTTCTCCATGCTTTTCCAATCATTACCATAGTGATTATAATCGATCGCGCTCTCATAATCACAATCTTCGTTTGTTGCTAAGCTTCTTGAAGCTGAGGAGCTATCGATCTTTGAATGTTCGATTAGGAAATGGTTTGCAAAGAGTTGTTGATCTTGATCATGAGAACCAAATGGGAGTTGATGTGAACTTGTGGATTGATTTGAATGGAAAGATTGCGATGGATTGAAGGGATCGTTGACAGATGAAAGTGGCCGAAAATTATTGGTGTTTCGGAGATGATAGCCATTATTGTTCCAGGTTTCGAATGCTTGTTTTTGAACTGGACTTGGTTTCTTGAATGCTCGACAAACCACCCAGCCTTCTTCCTGCAATGATAGAAAAAAAAGGGTTAGAGATTTTAAATTTTGATTATGTATCTAGGAATTTTTTAACAAAATATGTTTAAAATGCTCTTCGATTTTACAAGTTTATTTTATGCATTAAAGTTGTGTGAGGAGATTTGGAACCCTTAAAATCTCTTTTTGAAAGCTTTTTTAAAAGTGGGAAATTTGTAAGTATATAAACTAGATGATGTGGGACTCCTAAGGCCATCCGTACCCGGCTCGGGATGGGGCTCGGGATGCCTTCGGGCTCAGCGGGAATGGGCTACGGCCCTTGCGGGATGCGGGATGGATTCCGGGTTCGGGATCCCGATTCATCCCGAAGGTTTATTAAAAAAAATTATTTAATTTTTAAAAATAATGCCGTTGAACGGCTCTTTTTAAACAAAAATAAATAAATTTTTTTCTCAATTTAATCCCACTATATATTTAACCCTCAACCTCTTATTTCTCACACCTCTCAAACTCTCTAAAATTCCCTCAACCTCTTATTTTTCACACCTCTCAAACGATTTGAGAAAGACTTCGAGTTTTTCATGACCCCGCATGATCACCTTACGGGAAACGCTTTGAGGGTTACTTTAGCGAGAAAAGAGCAAATTCAAAAATTTCATAATTGGTGGTGTTTTGTATTTTGTAATTTTTATTTTTAATAAATGGTATGAATTTTTATTTTTATTATTTATCTTATTTTTATTTATTAAAAAATATATAAATATTTTTATTTTGTTAAATAATTAAATGTATAAATAAAAGAATTAAAATAAATGAGGTGGCAAAAGGGTTTGAGGGAATGGGGTAAGAGTGTTTAGGGATTGAGTGAGAGTTAGAAGAAAAGCTGATGTGGCGCTGATGTGGAGCTGGAATCTTTGAAAGATGGGGTCATGGGGTACTGATGGCCTAACATATGGAGGCACTACAATATATATAATCGGATTTATAGGATATAAAAATGTTTAACAATATATCTTAATATATCTTAAGATACTGTTTTATGAGAGTTAAGTTTACAGGATCAAATAATTGTGTCCCATATTTTAATAATGTTACAATAAGTGTACATGACGCTCGTGGACGTAACAAGTTTATTTTAATGACATTTTTGAAATAAAGTGTAATGTTACTTTTTATAGGACACTTTTGAGAAGTGTCCTAATAAAAAATTCTTTTTATAAGACATTTTTTCTAATAATGTCGTATAAAAAAAACTAATATTGTACTTTACTCCAAAAAAGTTTTGCAAAAAACTTGTTAAAATGTATAAAACGTTCTATAAACTTATTATGACACTTTATATAGGATGCACAAGTTTGCATGGTTTTATAAACTTAAAACCGTATACAACAATCTACTAGGACTCCTATACATGTTTAAGGTCCAATAAACTTGACTAAAATTGTGGCTTTGACACCATGTCTATACCCTTTGAATCTCTATTTAAAATAACCATTAAAGAGAATATAAAGATTCCTAACATAGAGAGGTTAGTTTGGTTCAAGACTAGTTGATACGAGCTTCTAACAAATGCATGTGACTAAAAACCCAACAATTCTTCGTCACAAACCTAGCTACAAAAGTTAATCTCACCTATTAGTCGTTCACATCCCGAAACGTGTATGGACAAACTTAATCTCTTTGTTAGCAACTAGTTTTAGTTAACTATTAATATAAGAAACTCGATTATTATCGACAAGAATGTGAGTTTTTGGACTGTATGGAACATCTGAAGGTTTAGATTGACTTGACATAAGTACACATTTCCAAATGAAATTGACCTTTTGAGCAAAATGCAAATCTTTTGCACCCAACAAGCTTTTATTCCATTTCCATCATTCAATTAATGGTCAAATATGCCTTTTTCGGATTTTTTGGTTGGTTTCATATTTTGTCAAGTTTCGAGTTTTTTTTTTTTTTTTTTTTAATTTCTTTTGATTCTATCATATCTTTTGATATTCCGTTGAGTCGTGAATCATCATCCTACACCTGTATTAGTGGCAAAAGCAGTGGGATTTCACGAGTTTAAAGTAGGTGCGTGCGTGCGTGCATGCTAGCTAGCAACAACGAATCTTGACCCTTTAAATCCGTTCACATTCCAAACATACAGTAACCTACGCCTTGGTCAACAGCATGCTTTCACCAAAAACTAAATTTATTTGTTACAACTATTAGTCAATAGCTAATTTGTCGAACATAATCTAAAGGGTCGTTAAAAATACCAACGCAAACGCAAATTAGGTAGGTTTTTTACTTGGTAAAAGTCACTACCCTCACTGTATATATTGGATAAATTTCTCGACCATTAATATAACACAGTATAGGCGTCTCTTACCCGTTAATTAGCTCTAAGCCTCTAACCAAGTAAGAGTCACCACCCTTACTTACACTACTAAACGAAACACTTTTACCTAAGAACTTTTCCTTGGGAATTTGTCGCTAAAGATGATTCTTCACAAAAGTTGGTGGGTAATGCAAATCAGTAACAGGTTACTTAGGGATTCTTTAGGTGATCCATGGGTATTTTCTCGAAAAACATTGGATTCCTCCAAACCATTGATATTTTCTAGGTGATCCCTAGGTAATCACCGACGGAAATTTCCCTGGGTGAATTTTATGGGTAAAAGTCAATTGTTTCGTAGTGTCAGAGGGTAAGATTATCGGTTAACAAAATGAAACGATAGGATTGTTGGTAAAGATCATTATCTCATGCGTAATAAGTGTCCAGTTACCCGGTAAAAGACACTAAGCGTCACTAAACTTCCCCCAAGTCTTTTAAACTAAATGGTTACAAGTTTATGATATATATATATATATATGGACAGGCTCAAACGAGAAGCTAAACATTATGCGAGAAGACGAGAAGTGTGATATATATACAAGCTTAACCATATATGATTAAACACACCCACAAACCGTGTAATCATATATGATATCACACTTCTCGCCTTCTCGCAAAATGTTTAATTATTCTTCCTCTCTCTCTCTCTCTCTCTCTATATATATATATATATATATATATATATATATATGCATGTGTTTTATGGTACGTATTTTGTATAGTACCGTATTCCGTCTAATGAAAAGATGGGAGCTTGCCTGTATGGGAGCGTGTTGAGATGACTGGAGGCGATATTCGTGCATAATCCAATCGCTTTTCAGACCGTTAGGTGCACGTCCCTTGTAGTAAACAAGGGTTTTTCTCATACCGATGATCCTGTCTTTCGATAACACGGCTTTGTCTCTCCCCGTTGCCTTCCAAAAACCCGCTGCCGTCGCTCTATTCGTCCTCGTTCCTGTTGGATACTTCCTATCTTTGTGACTGAAGAAAAACCACTCGTTTTGTTCTTCATATCCCAATTTGCACTTTCCTGTTTTCGTATTGAAACAACAAATATTAAACGAAAATAATATTTCGTATAAAGTTGTTTGATAATAAATTCAAAATGCATTCGGTAGAATTGTTTCCGTTTTCAAGAAAATGAAAATAGAAATTACGTTTTATTTTAAACTTATTTCGGTTATTGATCTCAAATTTTTTATCATACCGTTCTTCATTCTATTCTTAAAACTATAACGTTAAGTGGGTCTAAATGTTCAAGATTGTTAACAAAATGACCATCTTTGATCGACTAATATATTGAAAACTACGTTAATTAAAATGAAATAACGCTCTACGCACCTTTCATTTTATTGTTTATATACTTTAGCTAAACAAAAAACCAATATTATTCATTATAACAAATTTGAGTTCATAAAACCTCTAAAATAAATAAGTGTTCTGTTAGAGTGTTTTATAGAACCAAAACAAAAAACCGTCTTATCTAAAAGTGTTACAATAAGTTTATAGAACGTTTTTAAGAACATCTTCAAAATAAAGTGTCATATTAGCCATTTTTATAGAACGCTTTTGAAAAGTGTCGTATAAACCCATCTGTTTAGAGGCCACTTGTGTTTATAGGACAATTTTTCAAATAGTGTCTTGTAAAATAATAGAACGGTTTATTTGAAAAATGTTTTAAAAAACTTGTTTCGACGCCCAAAAGCTTCTTATCAACTTTTTGTAATACTTTTAGATATGATGCTTTTTTGTTTGGTGCTATAAACTTTGGTCTTATAAAACGCTCTATTATGACCCTTATTTATTTTAAGTGTCTTATAAACTCAATTTTATTGTAGTAATTGTATCCGTCGTTCTCAAAATGACAAAATTATAACATACATGCACAATGTACACACATTTGCATCAAGAAAACCATCTACCAATCACGTAAGGCCACGTCATCATTTTGACGGGTTTATGAGGAATAAACTAGGGTTACCTTCAATATCCCAAGGCTCCATTCTGTAAAGATCAATATCTACAATAACATCAAGATCAATTCGTAGTGAGTCGACTTTCCTTTTTAGGTAATAGCCGACAAGTTCTTCCTCAGTGGGATGAAATCTGAATCCTGGAGGAACAGATGATGACTCCAACGACTCCATCGGTCGATCAATCGTTCTTCTGATCTCTTTCTGAAAAAGAAAATTATATATATATATATATTAAATAAGAAGAGAGAAAAGTAAAAGAAATGAGCATATATATAGTATTAGAATAGATCCCATATATGGGTAGAGTCTCCAAATCGTGAACTACAAACTTACTAGTAGCCAGCGAGCTATGATTGTTGCTCATGATTCACAACCACTCGTGAACAAAAGACCTTATGATTATAATTTCATGTGGAACCCAAAATACAAGATTTTGGGTACTTCTCTTTTGTGGTTGATCATCTCTATTGGTAAATGGTAATTAGCTTAATTAAGTCCAACAAAAATAATTAACTACCTTTGATTTGTAAAACTTGATGGAATTAGAATCGAATTTATTTTAACTTTATGTTCAGTTTAAAGAAATCAAAATTAAAACATCTGATTTTGGATTGTTATTAGAATAGTTGATATATGCCAATTTTATTTATTGTCTTGTTTGATACACTTTATTTATTATCATATCAAGGAAAAGAGGGGATGGATATTGTGGAAGTGGAGCCCACAAAGCAACATAGAAAGAAGGGAAATTAAGGGTATACTATAAGGCCGAGCGTACCGCTATCGGGTACCACGGTCGGGTTCACATCGGGTTGGGGCGGGTAGCCCCCGGGTACACGGTACGGGTACCGCGGGTTCGGTGGGTGCGGGTAAGAGTGGGTTCGGGAACCCGGTCCTAATTTTTTTTTTTTTTAAATATAATCGGTGGGTTCAGAGGGTATGATAGGAAGCGGTACTCCACTTTAGGGTAAGGAGGGTAGGAAAGAGAAAAGTTGATGTGGCACTGAAGTGGCATCAGGGTTCAGAGGGTAAGCGGTACCCATGGTCTAACAAAAAAGCATAGGACACGAGTATGCAAGATATAAGCAGAAAACATTGACTTTTTGTTTACAAATAGAAGCTTAATTATAAGCATGTTATGCTATGTTTTCTTTTCTTTGAGTACATTCCACTCCATGTTTCCTCATCATAAGCTCATAGATCATCCCCCTACCCCACACATCCAACACCTCCCATGCTACTACCCTTTCACATAACCTTCATCCAACTACCTAGTATTTATTTATTACAATGAAAATATATGTTAAGACATATGCAACCGTCTTAATAAAGTATTTAATGTGACTGTAAGTTAGTATGATTATATATAAAAATGTTACAGTAAGTTATTTAGATGAAACCAGTTAATCTAAGATGAACATTGGCAGCATTCTTAATGCATAAAAGGCAGACATGAAGTGGTGCTTACAGTGGCGGACAAATGAATAACATGTAACAAACTGTGGTGGGTGAGGGGCAATAGCTAAAACGACTACTAATAGGGGGAGCAAAATGAGGATTCCTCCAAGGAAGGGCTCTCTTGGGGAGAGATCTGGTTTGCATAAATCTAACCTCCATACCATTTATATTTCCACATGTATAGGTTTGATTTATTCATTAGGGGCAGATTCAAACGATAAGCTAAACCTTATGCGAGAAGGCGAGAAGTGATATATCATATATGATAAACAAACTTAATCATATATAACCACAAGGCTTGTGGCGTACTGGTTAAGGCTTGTGGGGGATGTGGCTAGTAACCCATCTACCCCAAGTTCGAATCCAGGCGCTTCCTTGGATTTAGCAGCTGGGGCAATTGCCTCACCTTGCCGGGATTAGTCGGGGCAATGTCCTCGGATACCCTTCCGAAAAAAACTTAATCATATATGATTAAACACAAGTTACATAGACGTTTAATCATATATGATTAAACACACCCACATGTCGTGCAATGATATATAATTTCACATTTATCGCCCTCTAGCATAATGTTTAACTTTTTACATGATCCTTATTATTTGTGTTTTGAGAGCATGATGCAAAGAAATCGAGACGTATTGCTAAACTGATCATGATGTAGACCGAGGTGACGACGAGGATGAGATATGCAACCGCACGTAAATCACCATCATGATCATAAATTAAACTCACATAAAGGCCGCATTTGATCGATGTTTTTGACATATTGAAGAACAACAATTAGTGCAAACCTTATGGCATAAGAAAGAAGAAGAGGCCAAAGTACAACGCTAACAAAACTAACCTTTTTATCTGTAAATGAAAAACCGACAAACACGGTGCAGGAAGACTTGTTCGGGTTTACAAGTAATTAGCTAGGGTCCAAAATTCTTTAGATGTTCTTGTCCCAGATTTGGATTGCGAAGCTTGATGTGGAAGAAGAAACAAGAAAGAATGCTTGCCACAAGAGGGTACACGACTTACACTATTTATACATACAATATATAACATTGTTTTTTTTATATATATATATATATATATATATATATAGAGAGAGAGAGAGAGAGAGAGAGAGAGAGAGAGAGATTGCGCGTGGGTGCGGGGTGGCAATGTTGGATTATGGATGAAAGGTTTGTTTTGGACGGCGTGACAACAAATTTCACGCCACCCTCCACCGTTCTTTTGTGCTTTAAGATTTCAGTAAACCGTACATATTTTTATCCTTTTTTCTCTAACAAATATGTAGTGGGAGGCTTAGGGTGGGTAGGGTAACTCCAAATAAACGAAAACTTGAGAAGCACTTTGGTGAATTTTTATTTGGACGGTATATATAGGTTTATACAAAGTAATTCTAACTTGTTTTTTGTTTTTTTATGCATGAGTGAATGATGCGTATGTGCATATGTATGTATCACGTATGCATGCTACAAATTATTTATATTTACATGTGCAAATCGTTCAGATGAATGGTTTATTAGGGTGTTTCTTAGTTTTTCATTTTTTACGGTGGTTTTTCTTTGAACCCGACCTTATATATATAGGGTTGGGTTCTGGTGAAAAGTGTCAAATTTGGTGAGAAACGTGAGATGTGGTTTTCAGTCGTTGGATGAGAAATGGACGAACATTAGGATAAGATGCACCAGATCAATTCCCTTTTAAGCCGCAATTCATTAGAGAGTATTTAATTAAAAGTGAGCATAGGTTTAGAAGTACTTCAAACACTTTTCACCAAATAAACGGAAAACTAAGGAACACTCTGGTAGCCCTTTATCTGGACGGTATGCACTTTTGCATACAGGTGATTTGTAACATGCACAAGTGCATATGCACAAATGCATAATGCACAAGTGCATTAAAAAAACAACTTAATTTACTTCTATGCACAAATGCATAATCCAGATGAAAGACTACTAGGGTGTTGTTTAGTTTTTCATTTTTTGAGGTTTTTCCATTAACCTTTTCTCTCTCTCTCTCTCTCTCTCTCTCTCTCTCTCTCTCTCTATATATATATATATATATATATATATATATATATATACACTTGAGATCATGTGAGACCGTGAGACCACAAAATTAAGACTATATCCATGGGACCGTGAGACCACAAAATTAACACTAAACTTTCACAGTGTTTTTGCTTTGAATGTTCGTTGTTTTCTTACTTTCACAACGAATCACTGTAATGTTTTAGTGTTATTTTGTGGTCTCACGGGTCTCACAAAAACAAGTTGGTCTCATGTGAACCCAACCCTATATGTAT
Source organism: Saussurea involucrata (assembly GCA_033807775.1). NCBI lineage: Eukaryota > Viridiplantae > Streptophyta > Magnoliopsida > Asterales > Asteraceae > Saussurea > Saussurea involucrata. The sequence continues at coordinate 45,890,990 of CM066317.1, read as the reverse complement.
ATATATATAGAGAGAGAGAGAGAGAGGGAGGTAGGTTCAAGGCAAAACCTCAAAAAAACGGAAAACTGAAGAACACCCTGGTGGCCCTTCATCTGGACGGTATGCATTTGTGCATACAGATAAATAGTTGACTTTTTGGTTTTATGCACAAATGCATTATGCATTTGTGCATATATGCACAAAATGCATGTTACAAATAACATGTATACACAACTGCATATCGCCCAGATGAAGGGCTATCAAAGTGTTCCTTAGTTTTTCGTTTATTTGAGGTTTTCCCTTAAAACAGACCCTATATATATATATATATATATATATATGGTCCCCTTCTTTTGCTAACCAACACATTGGTACTAACCGTGCTAACCATCCATTGACCAATCAGATTACTCCTTTTATTTATGTTCAAGAAGGGTAAATGGAATGGGTATATCCAATTTCTTCCATGTTTATCTCACATTTAATAACTGATTCTACATTCCATAGTTATCTATTCCATGATTTTCGAAATTATATTAATTCATGATATATTTTTAATATCAAACAAGATATCGAAATTATATTAATTCAGAATATATTTTCGGAATTATATTAACTCAATTAATACATTTTTTTCTACAAATCAGTTCTTTTGAGACATTGTGCATATATGCAGATGAGACGTTGTGCATATATGCACATAAGACATTGTCCATATATGCAGATGTGCATGTGTGCACATATGCATATATGTGCAGATGTGCATATATGCACATACACATATGTGCAAAAGCCATCTCAGACTAAATCATATACACAGTTTATGTGCACATATGCACATAAGCATCATCATCATCATCATCATCGCCTTCTGTGAAGTTTTTTCTTCGAGTAAATCATATGCACAGTTTATGTGCACATATGCACATAAGCATCATCATCATCATCGTGCGGCGGAGGTGGTGGGAGGAAGGTGGAGGCGGCGAAGGTGGTGGGAGGAAGGCGGAGGCGGCAGAGGTGGTGGGAGGAAGGCGGAGGCGGCGTGGCAGAGGTGGTGGGAGGAACGCGGAGGAGGCGACGGTGGTAGGAGGAAGGCGGAGTCACTTGTAATCGGCGACGGAGGTGGTGGGAGGAAGGCGGAGGCGGCGTGGCGGAGGTGGTGGGAGGCACGCAGAGGCGGCGACGGGGGTAGGAAGAAGGCGGAGTCATTTGTAATCGGTGACGGAGGTGGTGGGAGAGCGGCGGAGGTGATGGGAGGAAGGTGGAGGCGGGAGAGATAGTGGGAGGAATGGTGGAAGATATCCACGATCCTTGGTTTATGGAAGAGATGTGATTAAATCCCTTAAATGTAGGGATTCCTTTTTTCAGATTTTTTATTTTGGACAAAAATGCCCTTGTGCTCATATGCACAAATGTCCAGCGCCTAATCCATTAATTTTAAATAATATTAAAATATAGTATTAATTATAACTGTTGATCTGATGCATCTACGATTGTGATCGGTTAGCAAAAGAAGCCCTTAAGCTTGGGTTTTATTTGACACCCATAAATTCTCACCTTTTTGTTTTTCTAATATTAAAAGTTTGTTTTTATTGATATATATTTATTTTGACCTCCTAAACAAATAAGGTTTACTCCTATATTACCAGAAAACAATTTATTTATTATTTAAATCATGACACCATCTTTAATAATTCTATATATATATATATATATATATAGGAATTTAATTAAAATACTCAACGTTTTACTTTGACTTACCAAAATACCCATTTTTTTCAACTTTTGCAAAAATACCAAAAAATCTCGCGATTTGTCCCGCGATCGCAGGATAGGGTCTAAAATGAAAATGTTGATCCAGCGAGAGTCCCGCGGCACACACAAAAATCCCGTGATTGAATCAATTTGTGACTTTTGAATTGAATTTTACACTTTCAACCCTTATACTTATTTACTTACTTTACTTTATACCTTTTACTTTCCTAATTTTAATTTTACACCTTCATCATATTAACACATATAATCGTTTATTAACTAAAATACGTTAAAAAATACGTTAAAAAATACGTTTTAATTTTAACAAGTTACACCATTATAATCGTCTCTTCGATACGTTCGAAATGAGCTCAATATTGAATATTTTTTTATTTAATTATTTAATTATATATCATATATACTACATAAAAAATATTTTATATTTACATTCTATTTCGAAGGTATCGACGAGACGATATTAATGGTGTAACTTGTTAAAATTAAAAAGCATTTTTTAACGTATTTTAGTTAATAATTGATTAAATCGTCAAATTATTTGGATTATACGTCTTGCTGCATTGCAGTGGGTAAATAACTAGTATATATATATATATATATATATATATATATATATATATATATATATATATTTATCGAACTCCTTAAAATATTTTAACATAATTATGTATGTTAATGTGATATGTTAAAACGTACTTTTTTAACATATTTTAGTTAATATATGATTATTATGTTAATGCGATAAGAGTGTAAAACGAAGAGACGATTATAATGGTGTAATTTGTTTAAATTAAAATGTATTTTAACTATTAGAGTACCATAAATTAAATAATTAACTATAAGAAAGTTAATTTTAAATATAAAAAATATTTTTATGTGGTATATATGATATATATTAAAATAATTAAATCAAAAAATATATTCAATATTGGGCTCATTTCGAACGTATCGAAGAGACGATTATAATGGTGTAACTTGTTAAAATTAAAACGTATTTTTAACGTGTTTTATTTAATAAACGATTATATGTGTTAATATGATGAAGGTGTAAAATTAAAATTAGGAAAATAAAAGTTATAAAGTATATATTAAGTAAATAAGTATAGGGGTTGAAAGTGTAAAATTCAATCCAAAAGTCACAAATTGATTCAATCGTCGGGATTTTTGTGTGTGCCGAGGGACTCTCGCGGAATCAATATTTTCATTTTATACCATATCCCGCGATGGCGGGACAAATCGCGGGATTTTTGGGTATTTTTGCAAAAGTTAAAAAAAATGGGTATTTTGGTAAGTCAAAGTCAAACTTTAGGTATTTTAATTAAATCCCCTATATATATGGGCGGGTTCAAATGAAAACTAATTTTTATTGTGCACATTATGACCATTTTTAGTCGGTGATCAAAATTTAGAAAACTAATCAATGGTTAAAACATAATAAGATTAATTGAGAAGTGATTAGGGGCATATCTGGAAATTTTAATAGCGTCTACCTTATTTGACTTTTTATTTTCTTTTTTAATTAAAAAACTTTTACCTTCTTAAATTTTAAAATAAATTATCTTAAAAATTACTAATATTTTAATCAAACAAATTACATCAAAAAAACGAGAATTTCGTGCTCTTCGATATAACATCCATCTTGATATAGTTTTTTTTGTTGTTTTAATCGTTTTTACGTGAAATGCTATATATGTGTTATATTAATTATGAATATATATATGTACGTCCCCGGGTGTCCACATTCAGTATGAATAACAAAGTTGAACGTTCATTCACTATTCATGTTGAATAATACAATATTCAGGATGAATAATACAACATTCAGGATGAATAATACATGAATTCACGATTCATGTGTTATTCATCAGGAATCGTGTATTGTTCACCTTGAATGTTGTATTATATGCATTATTCATGGTGAATATTATATGAATGTTTCGTAAAGGTGTGGACACATGACGTACTCTCTTTTGTAACCTGACTCACAACCGAAACTTGGTTTTATTCATTATGAATATGTATGCACATCCACATTTGTCCACATTCGGTATGAATAACAAAGGTAAACGTTCATTCAGTATTCATGATGAATAATATAGTACTCAGGATGAATAATACACGAATTCATGAATCGTGTATTATTCATCTTGAATGTTGTATTATTCATAATGAATAATACATGAATGACCCGTGAAGATGTGGAAACGTGGTGCACTCTTTTTTGTTCCCCGGTTCCCACCTGAAACTCGATAGGTTCTCGATTCGTCTCGATTGGTGTTGGGTTACGGTGATGAAGAACGCGATGCCTTACGACGTTGAAGAAAAGTGTTGAAGAAAGTGATATTGAGTTACGGACTTATGGTGTCGATGTGTTGTACACACTTGAACGTACATAAATATTCATAATGAATATAACACATATATTGCATTTCACGTAGAAAACAGTTAAAACACCCAAAAAACTATATCGAGATGGATGTCATATCGAGGAGCACGAAATTCTCGTTTTTTTATGTATTTTTTTATTAAAATATTAGTAATTTTTAAGATAATTTATTTTAAATTTTAAGGGGGTAAACGTTTTTTATTAAAAAAGAAAATAAAAAGTCAAATATGGTATGCGTGAGTTTATATTATCTTTCATTTTTACCCCTAATCACCTTAATTAACAATTAAAATTAAAATCTCTATTTAATATGAATTGTTGTATCAAAGGAGATGGTGTGACCAAGATTCGTCATCGCATGCACAATGAAAATTGAGTTTTCATTTGAACTTTTCCCTATATATATAATGTCTGGGTTTTTTTTAATGTATAACGTAGTTTAATCTTGGTATATTTTTTAGTAATGTATATTTTTGAACATATATCTTGGTATTTATAAAGTGATAACAGATGTTTACATGCCGAGATTATGTCCAAAAATCCATGAAAATGCCAACATACTTTGATACGGTACTTGTTTTATGCAACGTATTTTATTATACACGTTTGAGATATCACATCTAATATCAATTCAATCACGATTTGGATAGTATGTCAAACAATTATTTAGAATTCAACAAAATATTATATAAATATATTTAAGGCCAAAATAAAACGTAATTTATTTTGCGTTCTATTCTTTAAAATATTTACTTTAGTGTTTAAAATAAGACATTTTAACAAGAAACTTTAATAGTTAGGTTTAAAATAAGTTGTAATTTTTCGCAGTTATAAGGGAAAGTAGAGTTAACAAGCCCTATTGGTACGAAAGAAAAATTCATGATGAGATCATATATCTACCAATACCGCTCCTCGTGAAGTAGATCATGTATTCAACGAATATATTTTCCTTTGTTTTTATATGAAACTAGCAGTGTACCCGCGCAATGCGGCGGGATGCAAAATTTGTCTTGGTATGCGCAATCCATCCAAACAACACATAACATTTTAGCGATACTTCGATTTACTGACCAAACTTTTTCAAACGGTGTTTACCACAACTATTCTGAAGCCAGTATAGTTGGCAAATTGTACAAAACTAATCATCAAACTCACTAACTTTTGGTGCAATAATAATAAATCTGGCTCTCAAAAAATTCATGAAACAATATTTAAACACATATAATGATAATATGTTGGTACGTGTAGCCATAGAAGGGGTTCGTGGTCTGTTTGGTTTGGTGTCTTGCTAGCCGATATAACCTGAAATTTTTAGATGTCACATAACCAATATATATACTTACATATATATAATTCATGCTTAATGTACCCACCCATAGTAAAGAAGAGAATTTCAAGAAAAGAAAAAAAGCACAAATGAAGTATCCTAAAACTGTCAATCAGGTTGTAACGCAGTGGTTGATCGCCTTGGGTGATGTGGTGGAATATCCCATCTATCCAGGGTTCGATTCCAAGCGTCCTCAACATTGATAAGACATCTTTAAGTTTCAAAATTGTCAGGGATTAGTCCGGGCTGTGCCTGGGATACCCTTTCCAAAAAAAATTATCCTAAAACTCATAATTAATGTAAGTCTTGCATCTTTTCTCCTTTCTGCTCGTTGATCGCTCTTAAAGGTTAAACCTGCAGCACCCTTATTGACATCCTGATTGATGTGTGGCTTACTCAAACCAACAGTCTGTTTAATCCTGTGAAGGTAAAGAAGAAAAAGTGAACAAAGGGCTTCCTTCAATCTATTAAAAAAGTACAAAAGGGCTTTTGCCGAGTAATTGTATATACATGTGAATATCAATCTTTTAAATTGATACACACAAACACATATATAATGTATGTAACGCATGCATGTATATGTTGTTTAAATTGAAAAAGGTGAGAAACATACAATTGGCTGATGGCTTGATCACATTTTTGTTGTTCTTGGATGAGTTCTGCCACTTCTTGTCGTTCAGATCAGTGGAAGAGGAAGATTGATCATTTTATTGAAGCTTTAGCATGAGATCAACAATCTCTATGAAGCCACGTTTTCTTATTGTTATTGCATTTTCCACTACTGCTTCTTGATGGTTCCTTCTTTTAATTCTTGAAGAGTAAAAGGAACGACATAAGAATCTGTCAGAGAGAAGGGAAGTACTATTACTCGGGTAAGTGACATTTAAAGGCATACATAGATCATTTAGACCGTTTACAAGCATACCAAATACCATTCAAGAAAGTTTAAAACCCATAAAAAGTGACATTTAACGTTAAATGAGATGGAAAAATATATCTCTAGGAAACTCAGATTGGTTTCGATCATGAAGTAATTAAAAAACAAACTCAGAATAAAACGCATGTCATATTCACATTGAAATCGCACCACATGCATTGTATAAATTTCCACAAAAAAGTTGATGCAAAAAACCATCTGGATAAATTTTCCAAAAAAAAAGAAAGACAAAAACAAAAACAAAGAACAAAAACACAAATCACATTAAGAACTTTAAAGAGAAATCACATTCTTCATTATGTTTGTTTGTGGTAACAAGGACATGAAAAATCCCCAGTACAGAATATTATGAATAGTTTAGCACCAAAACACAAATCACATTAATGGGACCAAAAAGTCCAGATGGATCTAAACATTGGCAACTTGAAGTAGAATATAAAGTAACTGAAGCAGTAGTCCAATAAAAATGGACAAAATAATATTGCATCAGAATTTTAATTCTTATAAAACACACTATATTTAAAGAAATTGTTTATGCTTTTGCGAAATCCCTGCTTTGGTAATTAATGCTTTTTTGAACACTGGTGTAGAGAGAATAAGGGGCTGTTTGGCAGAATGGTTTTGTGCAGGATGATTAAGTGGTCAGAATGATTAAGAGGCTCTTATGGTATAATGCAAAATGCAATATGGTTGTTTGGTAATTGTTCAAAATAAAATTAGGGCACTAAATGTTTGATTCAGATGGTTTTAGAACCATTAAGAGGCAGGCTTTTTATCGCCAAACAAGATTCACCTCTTAGCGATTCAGAGGTTGCCTGGTAATGGAACTATTAAGTAGTTTAAACTTTAAAAGACTTACTGCAGGCATCAAGTCAGCTGGTCCCTGAAATATGTACAACCGAGATGAACTGTAGCCAAAGAAGTAAAAACAAGAACATGTATGATCATTAGGCATAAATCAAAGATATAATATTTATTTGTTCTTATCTTTCCAGGAATGAGCATGCCCATTGAACATGTGGAACTATTAAGTAGTTTAAGGGACTTAATGCAGGCATCAAGTCAGCTGTCCCTGAAATATGTACAACCGAGATGAACATAAGTATGAAATCAATTTTGAAAAACCAAAAATGAACAGAAGTATGAAATCAATTTTGAAAAACCTTGAAAAAACAAAAAAGAACAGAAGTGTGAAATCGATTTTGAAACCAAAAATCAAATAGAAATCGTACCTGAGAAGTGATCAGAAGTATGAAATCGATTGTGAAACCCAAATTCTTACTTGAAACCCTAAACCAGAAATTGATTTTGAACAGAAGTATGAAATCATCGATTTTGAACAGAAGTATGAAATCATCGATTTTGAAATCGATTGTGAAACCCTAAACCAGATTTTGAAACCAAAAATCAAACAGAAAAGTGAGAAATCGTACCTGAGAAGAGAAGAAGGTGGTTAACCCTGAGAAGAAAAGTGATTGAATCCATTGAATCTGCACGGTATAATCGGAGAGTCTTGTAGGGGAATGGAGGCTAAGAGTTGCCTCGAAAAGGAACGTGTTCTGTAGAATAAAATGCAATATGGTTCCTGGTTTAGGTTTAACCCGATGCATGTATATATATATGAGTATAGAATAACTGATAGGGATGATCCAGATGAGTTATATTTGGAGATAAGCTTGATTCTTTTAATATTTTATGAGTTTAAGTTGTCAGAGAGATAGGAAAAGATAACTACAACAATTAATTTTCAGTTTTAATAAAAATAATAAAAGAAAAAGCAGAATCAGCAGGCTTAAATAAAGGAAGAAAAGGAATTTAATTAATTTTTTTAAATAAAAAAATATTTGAGTTTAAGTTGTTAGAGAGATAGGAAAAGATAACTACAACAATTAATTTTCATTTTTATTAAAAATAATAAAAGAAAAAGCAGAATCAACAGGCTTAAATAAATGAAGAAAATGAATTTAATTAATTTTTTAAATAAAAAAAGATTTAAAACTTTAAGACTTTTGAAAATATATTATGTGATCGTAATTAATTGTTTTTATATTTATGTAATCACATTAATTGTTTTTATTAATTTATAGTGTATTATAAGAATTTTTTTAACTTCTATAAACCATTTTTTCGATTTTTTTTCATGTTCATAAATTGTTTGTTTGAGTTTTATAAATTACCTTTTCAAAAACTTCAAGATTTTTATGTTTCATAAATCGTTTTTCGAAATTTTCAAGTTTCATAAATGATTTAATAATCTGTTTGTTGGATTTATAATTTTAATATATTTTTCTCTAACATGAATAATCATATTTTTTTTCAAAATAATTATATATTTTTCAGGCTTAAATAAAGGAAGAAAAAAAATGTAATTAATTTTTTAAATAAAAAAGATTTGAATTTAAGTTGTTAGAGAGATAGAAAAAGATAACTACAACAATTAATTTTCAGTTTTATTAAAAATAATAATAGAAAAAGCAGAATCATCATGCTTAAATAAAGGAAGAAAAGGAATATAATTAATTTTTTAAATAAAAAAAGATTTAAGACTTTAAAACTTTAAGACTTTTGAAAATATATCATGTGATCGTAATTAATGTTTTTATATTCATGTAAGCACATTAATTATTTTTATTAAATTATAGTGTATTATATTAATTTTTTTAACTTCTATAAACCGTTTTTTCGATTTTTTTCATGTTCATAAACTGTTTGTTTGAGTTTTATAAATTATTTTTTCAAAATCTTCAAGATTTTTATGTTTCATAAATCGTTTTTCGAAATTTTCAAGTTTCATAAATGATTTAATAATCTGTTTGTTGGATTTTTAATTTTAATATATTTTTCTCTAACATGAATAATCATATTTTTTTCAAAATAGTTATATATTTTTCAGGCTTAATAAAAGGAAGAAAAGAAATTTAATTAATTTTTTAAATAAAAAAAGATTTGAGTTTAAGTTGTTAGAGAGATAGAAAAAGATAACTACAACAATTAATTTTCAGTTTTTTTAAAAATAATAATAGAAAAGGCAGAATCAACATGCTTAAATAAATGAAGAAAAAGAATATAATTAATTTTTTAAATAAAAAAATATTTAAGACTTTAAGACTTTAAGACTTTTGAAAATATATCATGTGATCGTAATTAATGTTTTTATATTCATGTAAGCACATTAATTATTTTTATTAAATTATAGTGTATTATATTAATTTTTTTAACTTCTATAAACCGTTTTTTTCGATTTTTTTCATGTTCATAAACTGTTTGTTTGAGTTTTATAAATTATTTTTTCAAAAACTTCAAGATTTTTATGTTTCATAAATCGTTTTTCGAAATTTTCAAGTTTCATAAATGATTTAATAATCTGTTTGTTGGATTTTTAATTTTAATATATTTTTCTCTAACATGAATAATCATATTTTTTTCAAAATAGTTATATATTTTTCAGGCTTAATAAAAGGAAGAAAAGAAATTTAATTAATTTTTTAAATAAAAAAAGATTTGAGTTTAAGTTGTTAGAGAGATAGAAAAAGATAACTACAACAATTAATTTTCAGTTTTTTTAAAAATAATAATAGAAAAGGCAGAATCAACATGCTTAAATAAATGAAGAAAAAGAATATAATTAATTTTTTAAATAAAAAAAGATTTAAGACTTTAAGACTTTTGAAAATATATCATGTGATCGTAATTAATTGTTTTTATATTCATGTAATCACATTAATTGTTTTTATTAAATTATAGTGTATTATATGAATTTTTTTAACTTCTATAAACCGTTTTTTCAAAAAAAAATCATGTTCATAAACTGTTTGTTTGAGTTTTATAAATTATTTTTTCAAAAACTTCAAGATTTTTATGTTTCATAAATCGTTTTTCGAAATTTTCAAGTTTCATAAATGATTTAATAATCTGTTTGTTGGATTTTTAATTTTAATATATTTTTCTCTAGCATGAATAATCATATTTTTTTTCAAAATAATTATATATTTTTCAGGCTTAATAAAAGGAAGAAAAGAAATTTAATTAATTTTTTAAATAAAAAAAGATTTGAGTTTAAGTTGTTAGAGAGATATGAAAAAATAACTACAACAATTAATTTTCAGTTTTTTTAAAAATAATAATAATAGAAAAGGTAGAATCATCATGCTTAAATAAAGGAAGAAAAGGAATATAATTAATTTTTTAAATAAAAAAAGATTTAAGACTTTAAGACTTTTGAAAATATATCATGTGATCGTAATTAATTGTTTTTATATTAATGTAATCACATTAATTGTTTTTATTAAATTATAGTGTATTATATGAATTTTTTTAACTTCTATAAACCATTTTTTCTAATTTTTTCATGTTCATAAACTGTTTGTTTGAGTTTAATAAATTATTTTTTCAAAAACTTCAAGATTTTTATGTTTCATAAATCGTTTTTCGAAATTTTCAAGTTTCATAAATGATTTAATAATATGTTTGTTGGATTTTTAATTTTAATATATTTTTCTCTAACATGAATAATCATATTTTTTTTTTCAAAATAATTATATATTTTTCAGGCTTAAATAAACGAAGAAAAAAAAATTTAATTAATGTTTTAAATAAAAAAAAATTGAGTTTAAGTTGTTAGAGAGATAGAAAAAGATAACTATAACAATTAATTTTCAGTTTTATTAAAAATAATAATAGAAAAAGCTAAATCAACATGCTTAAATAAAGAAAGAAAAGAAATATAATTAATTATTTAAATAAAAAAAAGATTTAAGACTTTAAGACTTTTAGTCTATATGCTTTATAAGATAGTATAGACTATGGTATGTTTACAACAAATAAAAACTATGTTTTTGAAATTAACTTTTAAAATAAGGGTATCCAACACAACACAACATAAAAGCAAAATATAAATATAAGTATGTAATACTTTAATATAATTTGGTCAAATATTAATAAGATAACGTGACATTAAATCCCGCTTTGTCTTACTCTAACATCCAAGAGAAAACTGTCTTTGAGATTGACTCCAAGAGTCAAAGTCCTTGCTTTGGTTTTATTAATTTGGATGTATTCATATACTTTAGACTTTAGAGTTATAAATTGGTCCCTGTGGTTTATCAAAAATAACACTTTTCATCCATATAGTTTTAAAATTATAAGATGGTCATTGCGGTTCACAAAACGTTCGAATTTGGTCCCTCTTTAGATTTGTAGTTTCTATATAGTTTATTTATTTAAATATCTTTAAGAAAAAAAAAATTAAACGTATGGTAAATCGAATTTATATTTATTTCATGAGTAAACTACTACTTTCATTATATTTGCACGACATGCCCAAGTAGTGGACGAAGTGGGACACCGCCTAAACAGCAAAGCCCAACAGACATATAGGTTTCGGTAGGTTCAATTTAAAAAAAAACATTAAAAACAAAATTTTGGTTATCCTCTTTTCTAAATTATGCCGTATCACACACCTCGCTCTCAGGCTCCCACTCTCTCGTCTCCCACACGACTCACGAGTATAACTGGTTCTGTCGTTTCCCAACGGCCTAGCCACCGACCACCATCGGCGTCTTATGCCCACAAACCACTACCAATATGATTTTTGCCCACAACTGTTTTTGCTTTTATGACTTTTCGATCCTCCAATCTGATTTTTGCTCTTGGTTTCTAACCACTACAAGTGTCCTTATTACGTATCTTATTATCTAAGTCCTAATTGGCTAGTTATATGATTTATTGTTTAATGTTTATTGATTCCATGATTTGCTTATTTTTCTTGATTTCTTGAGATTTGAATCTTGATGTTTTGTTGATGTTTAATATTTATATGTTGAATTCCGAATGACCGAGGGGACGTCTACAAAACACTTACCTTGGTAAGTGCTTACCGATTCAATTAGCTAAACATAACAAGAACCAAGAATCTTATCAGGTAAAAAGGAAGGCAAAGATCAAGAGTCTTACCTGGTAAGTGAGACTGATGACTCTGGCCCGGTAAACGCTTACCGGGTTATAAACGGTTACCATCAATTCATTTTAATGGTTGGGAATATTACCTCATAAGGTAAGTGAGAGTGGATAAGCGCTTACCATGTAAGCATTTGGTAAACGGTCACATAATGCTTATTTGAGTGATTTCTTTAAACTTGTTTAATATTTCATTTGCTTTATTGGTTATTTGGAGGTTTGAACTTTGGTTATTTGGTGATTGTTTGATTTGGTTACTTGTTTATTTGGACCATTTGTTTAAATATGTTTCCCAGTTGTGGATGAAACATATAATTTGAGGTTGTTTGCAATAACACTCAATTTTCTAAATGAGTTCTCCATTAGATGTAACATTTGCTTTGAATTCACATCTATGAACAACGAAATAATACAAAGGGTTGCTACTTATGTGCTTGCCTTCACTTGACCATAACACTAAGTGATGAAGTCAAATAGTAAATGACATATTGAAAGCACTTGACCATAACACTAAGTGATGAAGTCAAATAGTGAATGACATATTGATATTGTGGGTGAAGATCAATCATGAGACCTAAGACCATGGTCCCATGATGAGTCATGATAGAACCACTATGATGTTTTGGCTCTATGGAGCCTGTTTTTTTGCTATGTGTAATATAGATATGTAAATTGCTTCAAATTTATGTTGAATATTAACTACAAAACCTATAGAGTACCATTAAACACCCCAAGATCAAATAACTGTGTTCCAATTAATATCAAGATTAGGCGGAAATAGTTTGTAATGGCTAGTAATAACCTCATCTAAACACAATAATCAATAATCAAACCCAAATAATGGAAGTTTAGCAAAGGCAGAGAAGGACATTTTTTGACTCTTCGCCCAAGGCATTCAAAACCATTGGACTGTCCCTGTCTTTGTGGATTGTTAAAAATTAAGACTTATATATATATATATATATGTGTGTGGGTGTGTGTGTGGCTTTGAAAATCAAGGTTTTTGTTTCTCTAATTTACAATTTATTGTTGTTTTTGTCTTACACATTAGTTCGGTCAGTGATGTACCTCTAAATATAAGGATAAAGACAGTAGAATGAAAACAAGAAGAACAAAAAAAACAATGACTTATGAAGTACAAGGAGAAAACCATAATTTTAAAAACACAAGAACAAAAATAGCAATTTTTTACAAATTAGAGGGACGAAATATATAGCTTACTCTTCTTTCATTCTTGAGATATGTAACATCTTAGGGGTGTGCAACGGTCAGGTCGGGTCGGGTCGGGGCCTAAAAAGCATAACCCGATCGGGTTTCGGGTGGGACATGTGGAACCCGAACCCAGTCCAAACTTAAGTTCGGGGGTCGGGTTTCAGGTGGGATCGGGTTTCGGGTGGTCGGATCGGGTCTGTTCGGGTTGGACCTGATTCCAGCCCACTTTCAGGCCTATTTCAGCCTAGTTTTATGTGTTTTTTGGCCATGTTTTTCGGTCCTGTTTTTCAGTAAACTACAATATATTAAAAATTAACAACAATATATTAACTTCAGTTTAATTATTATAATGAAACCTTAAAAGAATTTGTGTTTGTTTGATCAAAAATAAGGTTTAATGTAAATATGTTAAAGCAATTTGTAGTTCACGAGGAAGAATAAATATGTGAGCAAAGTTGCAAAACCATTGTTGCCATGTTCTCTACTTGGAAAAGGGAAGAGACATATACCATTTTGTTATACCATGGAGTTAATTCTCACATATATATATATATATATATATAGGGGAGGTTTCTTTTAGAAACCAGTACATTTGTAGAAACTATGCAAATCACTTCTCCACCAATCATTTTAATAAATTTAATTAAAATTAATTATTAATTATTATATAACTGGAGGGGTATAGAGGTCATTTTACATATTAATTGTTTTTTCAATATTTCGAGAATTGTTTTTTAATTAGGTAATTTCCTAAATTAATGGGATTTGTTAATATCCCATTCAAATTAACCTATTATCACTGGGTATCTGATTATCATTCTTTGTTCATCAACATAAAAAATGGCGGATTCAACATCGATTAACGAGATATATGTGTGTGATATTTTTTCTCAACCCAGAATCTTTCAACCCATAAATCTTGAATCATGAATCCATGAAATTGATGAAATCTTTCAACCTAGAATCATGAATCCATGAACTCTTTCAACCCAGAAATCTTCAACCCATGAAATCTTCAACCCAGAAAATCTTCATGAACACAAAATCATGAATCCATGAACTCTTTCAACCCAGAAATCTTCAACCTATGGAATCTTTCAACCCAGAAATCATGAATCCATGAAATCTTCAACCCATAAAATCTTCATGCACATAAAATCATGAATCCAGCGGTGGTGGTGGACAGCAGCGGTGGTGGACAGCAGCGATGGTGGTGGTGGTGGACAGCAGCGGTAGTGGACAGCAGCGGTGGTGGTGGTGCCTGTTGCCGGCGGCGGCGGCGGTTTTGATCGGAGATTGTAACACCCTCAAATTTGGGACGAGCAACTAACTTTAAAATTCAATAACATAACCCAAAATAGACACGAACACTTCTACAATTCATTCCTTAAAATACCTCGGAATTTAAAATATTAAAAGTCCACCAATAAATAACTTATCGCGTGTTACTTAACACCACACATAAGTTGCTAGTCCAAACAAATGCGGAAGACTTCACTAATCAAGTCACCTCTCGTGCACACCACTAGCACTCGCCACTTCTCAGTGTAGCTAAAGTTACCCCAACCTGAGCCTGTTGCACATGCCGACAAATAAAAAAGGGTTAGACTAACGCCTAGTGAGTTCAAGCATTTTATCATGACTATATAAAATCATAAATCGAAAGGGGTAGTAGTTTTAGTCATGATTTCAAAAGAGTTACTTTAAATGCAAATCACCCATTTTCCAACTCACACAATTCCCATGCTGAAATCTTTAATATAACATGATTCTCTAAATGATTTGCGGTAAAGTATGACGACAATCTGATTTCCAAGAATACGTATTTTAGACGATGGTAACGCCACGTAAAACTTTTCTTTGCGATGCAAGTTCGTACCCAAAACTTATCCAAAATGTGAATAAACATTAAATCCCCAAATAGCATAAACATGAATAAAACTCGATTATTCAAAACATCCTAACTAGGATTAAACATAATACATTGCCCATAAATCATGGAAAACAATCCATTTAAACATATAATTACGTCACTGAAAACATGGATAAAAGTAGTTACCCGAAACAATACCTTTCGGCGACGGGGGAGACCCGCTTACCAACGCAAGTGACGGAACACAAAAGTAAGCCACTTGACAAGTTAGTAAAGCCAAACACTTAACAAGACATATAACGGATGCCGAGTGTGGCCACTTAAAACCACACCCAATTTGGGGCAACATCCTTAACATATTCGCACGTAGGGCTTACACCATACCGTCGATGCCTAACCGTGCTGCGATGTGGAAAACTACTCGTCCCATCATCGGCATAATAACTAAAACATATTCGCACGTAGGGCTTACACCATACCGTCGATGCCTAACCGTGTCGCGATGTGGAAAACTACTCGTCCCAACATCGGCATAATAATTATAGTGCTTATGGATCCATTGCATTACTAATATAACATTACATGACCTCAAACGAATGAACTAGCGCATTCAAAACATGTAATCCTCAAATAAGATGCATTAAATGCAAAACAAATTCAAACGCCCAACATCGAGCTATCAAAACCAGACAAATGTCCCCAAGACCCAACGGAGTCAAAACCGAGCCAAAATGCTCAAATACTCATTAGACCCACAAATAACAGTCATCATAACTTAGAATGCATTTAAATATCGATTAGGTAAACAAGTACCACAAAATCATTATAAACCCAAACTCGACACAAATTAAACAAAAGGGGTTTTTCCCAAAAGGACTCGTACCCTCATAATTCTCAAAAATGATTGATGACACTAAAACGTGCATTCTCCCAAATGGTTTATAAAATCATTTATACTAATATGATTAAACCATTAAATAAACTTCATTTTGAACAATAAATCTTTTAAGGATCTATTCATGATTTCTACACATCAAATATCCAAATATCCCAATTATGGTATTTTACCACATTTACCAAGTTAAACATTTCAAAGGTTAAAATCCACCAAATAACCCAACATTAGATAATTTTCATGTAAACACATAATGCTTGGAAAATAACATTTTGGCATGTACAAAGTTTTCACAAAGTAACTTGAACTCACCTTGCTAGATTAAGCTAAATCTAGATTTTCCCAAACGTATGCTCCTTTGAAGAAATCCGAATCTTCAAGTCCAAATCTTCCAAAATCTAAATCCATAAGTTTCCAACCATAAATATTTGTCCCCAAACACTTAGAATCATTTCTCCCAACATATTACATCCAAATCACCAATACATTGAAACCCTAATTTCTAAAATGAAGAGAATAGAAGATTACCTCCACCATCAATTGAATCCACCAACCAAACACTTCTATTGTTACCAAAGTGAGCCTCAATCTTCATTTCATCTAAAGAAAGGAAAAGGTTTAGGTGAGGGTTGGGTAAAACCCTAGAAAGTGTAGAAATCTTACCAAAACGAAAGTGAGAAGAAGGGTTCTAACCTCCATCCATAATCCCTTGATAAGAACCGAGAGAGAAGCTTTGGTTTACAAGATTCATGGCTTCAAAAGCTCCAAAAGCGATTTAGAGGGTTAGGGTTTTGTTTGGGAGAGTTTAGAGTGAAATGGGTGGAATAGAAAATGAAAGGGAGTCGAAGTCGTGGGTTTAAAAGACCCTGGAGCCCGACGGCGAGAGTGACACGGCGAAAGTGACACTGTCACTCTCGCTGGATCCCCCAAACTCTCGGTACAATCTTGGCGAAAGTGACACGGCGAAAGTGACACTGTCACTCTCGCGGGTGTCATACTCGCTGGATTTGTACCGAATCCAAACTTGGCCAATTTCTCGATAGATCCAAATAGCATTACGTGTCCCACCTTCCAATGCAACACCTTGTCCTTCTAATAAGTCTAAATGGACTATTTACAATTTGAGTTAGGATTTTCGGGGTGCTACAATTCTCCCAACCTTAAAGAGATTTCGTCCTCGAAATCTAGTCCTCACGCAACTAATGGCCACCGCACCCAACACATTCCAAATTCCCTCGGTTTCAACCCGGTGCAAATTTATTTCCCACAGAATTGTCCACAGCGGCTTCTTGGTGTTACTCACAACGATTCCCCGTTTAGGCATAAAACACCCACATCTATTTGAATGCCTAAGCTGTTAGAGTGGCTTATGACCACCATACTCAAGTTGTCTCCCAACCTTAAGTGATCCATACTATCCCAACGGCAGATTCAAATCCCCTAATCATACCACATTCATATATTCTTAAAATTTCTCTCCAAACCAACCCAACGTTTAATCACTACTAACCATTAACCAAAACTTCAGAATTCCCAAAATAATCCCGCTAATGAACTAGCATTTACTCTCAGCGGATTCCATCAATTCAACACTAACGGTCGTCGTTGACTCGTCAATTACACGATTCGAAAGATGTGTCTAATTATCAATCATCCAATCGACAGATTCTCTTACTACCCAAGGAAAGTCATTTCAGTAAAACCTCTTATCGCCATTGAACATCCACAGGTTACTACAACCATTACCATCATTCATTTACAATCGGACTACAATCCACCGATTACGCTAACGACCCTTGACCCCAGAACCAAAAGTCAACACCTACTCATACCACCAAGTCGAATCACAACATGCTCTACACACGAGTTTCACTCGTCGAGCAATCTCATTAAAACCAAAATTATCGCTATGGTGTCTAAAGGGTCCCACATACAAAAGTTGACCAAGACTCCAAAATAATATTCCCTACAAGAATGGTTACCACCAACCTTAATACAAGATACCGCGAATCAGATCCTTCAGTCACTAAAGTGCATTATCTCCGCAACCGATACCATTCGGCCTACAGTGTTATCATGCGTGGAATACCCAAACCTTCCACCATTAAAGTGCTACACACACTTTCATCTTAACTGGGTTACTTAACCTTTCCAAAGTTCCTATGAGTTCAAGGCTTCTCAAGCGAAATGTTTAACAAATATGTCAATCGAAAAGTTCATAAAAAAAACTTTTAACATAAAGATTTTCATATCAATCTAATTGCACGCACAAAATCTACTACTATCACTTCTGTAGTAGTGCAAAAAAATAGGCGTACTCATCCCACATATGAAAATCATATTGAAAACCATTTCAACAAAATTTGTATCGTTAACAAAGCGCAAAAGCACAACAAATAATATCTCTGAAAGGGACCGATACGGTCCTAGCACGAGTTGATCTACGTCATGTACGTAAGGTAATTTCCCACCTTAAATAGTATGCAACCAAAAGGTATATACGTGTCTCAAAAGGGTTTGAATGTCACCCGATTCCAAAATTCCCTTTTTAAATCATGGATAGTATGAAATAAAATTCACCACTAAGTACGCACACGTCAGTTTATTTCACAATCGGTGAAACCATCCCATAATGACACTTTGGTTAAAACATAAAACGGGTTGTGCCAGTTCCAAGTTTTAAAACTAAATTACTACGTGTTCATCGTTCGAAGATATTGACTAAAATGTCCAGAAGAACTCTCAATTTGGAGTATGCCCACAAACTTGTAACACTCTCTTATTAGTTTTCTTGAAACGAAGTTACATGTACCAAATCATTCGTAACAAATTCCAAAAATGAAATTCTTTAAATCAATGTTCAAAATCTTCTCACTTAGTCATATAATGACATAAGAGTAAAACGTTTATGACCATACCCAAACCTTAATGTATTTTCCCAAAATTTAGGAGAAATAAGTGTTTGTAAACGATTGACACCAAAAGAGTTTAAATCGATTTCGAATGTTGGCTCATACAAACGGTGCACATTAACGTTCCAAAATTTTAAGCAATTCCACACACCCTAGGTTAGGACAATCAATTTTCCAAAATCTCCATCACGGAGCATTTACACCAAAATTTCGCATTCGCAATACAAAACGTTGGAATGACAATGTTTCAAACTTACTCGCTAGGATACTCAAAATACCCATTTTCTCCAAAATCAAAAGGTTTACAACTTCCAAAATACTCATCAAGCCAAAGTTGACCGAAGTTCAACGACTCACATTTTCATGTTTTAAAATGTACCGTATCGCAAACCGTGCATAAACCCCAAAATTTTAAAACGTATCCTTGACCAAACGACCCTCAATTACGAAATGAATCAATAAAACATTTTCATTCATGATACACTTATCAAAGCTTTCGAGGGTTAGTGACTACCAAATTATGCACATCCTTAGATCAACACCATGCGTTTGCAAGAAAGGGCAAATAAATACTCGTCTAGTCAGAAGCACATAAGGAAAATTGTTAAGAAGTACAATTAGCATGTTCTCTCATGCATTACTCACGCCACGTATAAATCAATCCGTATAATTAAATAAATTGTAACAAAACGTGCTAACACAACTCTTTGAAAAAGAAATTACACGACATCAAAGTTCCAAAAACATTCCGTTTGGTTGCCTTACGGCTCAAATAACACTCCTCAACAAAACCCTAATGAGTCAAAATGCCCAATATAATCCAAAATCAACACACGCCATAACTAAGGTATGCAGCTTACAAAGTTTGTACTCACACGACCCAACACGTCGTAAAACGAAACTTCGTAAAACTCCATGGGCTTAATTGCCACAACTCAACCAAATGGTGCCAAGCCTTTCGCTTCCAACAATCAAATTGCATAATGCAAAACCATGGCCAAGATGCCAAAACTCCCAAAATTTCCCTTTGTTGTAATACGATCTAAACAACACTTTCGATAAAACTTCCATTAAATAAATTTTCCAATAAAACTCAACATAGACATAATGGAAGATAACTTTCCGTTCAAACCTTAACATATGTGGAGGAGATCCAATGTTAAAGTCATAAGCCGTAGTTACTTGCCCACTTCTTAAATAACATTAAAATACGGATATCGCTGTATCCAAAAGTAATTGTTGAACAATCAATGAAATAATATAAATTCCAACGGAGTTTGCAACTCTCGCAATAAAACAACTTTCATGCACGTTCAAAACCATGATTTAAAATCTTGTGTGTGGGTTAACCATTTTTCTGAGATTTTGTAACTCAATCCACAAGGGGATTCGAAACACAAGAAATAATTGATACAATTTATTGCAAAATAAGTTATGTGCATGAACTTAGTCGGCACTCAACATCTCAACCCATACTTCTCCAAATCACTCCGGTCACACTACCGTCATCCGGATGTTCAAACCTCTTAAGGTAAAGTGGGGAATTACATCGATTAACCTTACGATTCTTCCTCGAATCAAAGTCGCTTCAATAAGTCCATGGTTCTAATCCAACCATCAAATCTTGACCCGAAACGGTCCACTTAAAGCATTATCATGCTTATTGTCACCCCAAGTGACTTATACTAAAATCGCCAATCTTTTCCAACAATTATTCGCTTAGAACTTCTTTACTACCCCCAACGATCATCACATTAAACATTTCAAGTAAGCACATGTAACGAGTAGGTTCACCATAACACTGGCCAGGTGCAATTATGAACGTACCGTACATGCTTATCCTTGCTACCCTTATCGTGCTTCTCGTTTCTAGCGACTCCATCAACCTCAAGACATCTATCTTAATGTGTCTAATAGTGCAATTTCACTTTCTCTCACTTAAAAGCTCGCTAGTTTGAGTTTAGGTATCCAAAATCAACACCTAATTCTCTCAAACTTATGCTCTGATACCAACTTGTAACACCCTCAAATTTGGGACGAGCAACTAACTTTAAAATTCAATAACATAACCCAAAATAGACACGAACACTTCTACAATTCATTCCTTAAAATACCTCGGAATTTAAAATATCAAAAGTCCACCAGTAAATAACTTATCGCGTGTTACTTAACACCACACATAAGTTGCTAGTCCAAACAAATGCGGAAGACTTCACTAATCAAGTCACCTCTCGTGCACACCACTAGCACTCGCCACTTCTCAGTGTAGCTAAAGTTACCCCAACCTGAGCCTGTTGCACATGCCGACAAATAAAAAAGGGTTAGGCTAACGCCTAGTGAGTTCAAGCATTTTATCATGACTATATAAAATCATAAATCGAAAGGGGTAGTAGTTTTAGTCATGATTTCAAAAGAGTTACTTTAAATGCAAATCACCCATTTTCCAACTCACACAATTCCCATGCTGAAATCTTTAATATAACATGATTCTCTAAATGATTTGCGGTAAAGTATGACGACAATCTGATTTCCAAGAATACGTATTTTAGACGATGGTAACGCCACGTAAAACGTTTCTTTGCGATGCAAGTTCGTACCAAAAACTTATCCAAAATGTGAATAAACATTAAATCCCCAAATAGCATAAACATGAATAAAACTCGATTATTCAAAACATCCTAACTAGGATTAAACATAATACATTGCCCATAAATCATGGAAAACAATCCATTTAAACATATAATTACGTCACCGAAAACATGGATAAAAGTAGTTACCCGAAACAATACCTTTCGGCGACGGGGGAGACCCGCTTACCAACGCAAGTGACGGAACACAAAAGTAAGCCACTTGACAAGTTAGTAAAGCCAAACACTTAACAAGACATATAACGGATGCCGAGTGTGGCCACTTAAAACCACACCCAATTTGGCGCAACATCCTTAACATATTCGCACGTAGGGCTTACACCATACCGTCGATGCCTAACCGTGCTGCGATGTGGAAAACTACTCGTCCCATCATCGGCATAATAACTAAAACATATTCGCACGTAGGGCTTACACCATACCGTCGATGCCTAACCGTGTCGCGATGTGGAAAACTACTCGTCCCAACATCGGCATAATAATTATAGTGCTTATGGATCCATTGCATTACTAATATAACATTACATGACCTCAAACGAATGAACTAGCGCATTCAAAACATGTAATCCTCAAATAAGATGCATTAAATGCAAAACAAACTCAAACGCCCAACATCGAGCTATCAAAACCGGACAAATGTCCCCAAGACCCAACGGAGTCAAAACCGAGCCAAAATGCTCAAATACTCATTAGACCCACAAATAACAGTCATCATAACTTAGAATGCATTTAAATATCGATTAGGTAAACAAGTACCACAAAATCATTATAAACCCAAACTCGACACAAATTAAACAAAAGGGGTTTTTCCCAAAAGGACTCGTACCCTCATAATTCTCAAAAATGATTGATGACACTAAAACGTGCATTCTCCCAAATGGTTTATAAAATCATTTATACTAATATGATTAAACCATTAAATAAACTTCATTTTGAACAATAAATCTTTTAAGGATCTATTCATGATTTCTACACATCAAATATCCAAAAATCCCAATTATGGTATTTTACCACATTTACCAAGTTAAACATTTCAAAGGTTAAAATCCACCAAATAACCCAACATTAGATAATTTTCATGTAAACACATAATGCTTGGAAAATAACATTTTGGCATGTACAAAGTTTTCACAAAGTAACTTGAACTCACCTTGCTAGATTAAGCTAAATCTAGATTTTCCCAAATGTATGCTCCTTTGAAGAAATCCGAATCTTCAAGTCCAAATCTTCCAAAATCTAAATCCATAAGTTTCCAACCATAAATATTTGTCCCCAAACACTTAGAATCATTTCTCCCAACATATTACATCCAAATCACCAATACATTGAAACCCTAATTTCTAAAATGAAGAGAATAGAAGATTACCTCCACCATCAATTGAATCCACCAACCAAACACTTCTATTGTTACCAAAGTGAGCCTCAATCTTCATTTCATCTAAAGAAAGGAAAAGGTTTAGGTGAGGGTTGGGTAAAACCCTAGAAAGTGTAGAAATCTTACCAAAACGAAAGTGAGAAGAAGGGTTCTAACCTCCATCCATAATCCCTTGATAAGAACCGAGAGAGAAGCTTTGGTTTACAAGATTCATGGCTTCAAAAGCTCCAAAAGCGATTTAGAGGGTTAGGGTTTTGTTTGGGAGAGTTTAGAGTGAAATGGGTGGAATAGAAAATGAAAGGGAGTCGAAGTCGTGGGTTTAAAAGACCCTGGAGCTCGACGGCGAGAGTGACACGGCGAAAGTGACACTGTCACTCTCGTTGGTGTCATATTCGCTGGATCCCCCAAACTCTCGGTACAATCTTGGCGAAAGTGACACGGCAAAAGTGACACTGTCACTCTCGCGGGTGTCATACTCGCTGGATTTGTACCGAATCCAAACTTGGCCAATTTCTCGATAGATCCAAATAGCATTACGTGTCCCACCTTCCAATGCAACACCTTGTCCTTCTAATAAGTCTAAATGGACTATTTACAATTTGAGTTAGGATTTTCGGGGTGCTACAATTCTCCCAACCTTAAAGAGATTTCGTCCTCGAAATCTAGTCCTCACGCAACTAATGGCCACCGCGCCCAACACATTCTAAATTCCCTCGGTTTCAACCCGGTGCAAATTTATTTCCCACAGAATTGTCCACAGCGGCTTCTTGATGTTACTCACAACGATTCCCCGTTTAGGCATAAAACACCCACATCTATTTGAATGCCTAAGCTGTTAGAGTGGCTTATGACCACCAGACTCAAGTTGTCTCCCAACCTTAAGTGATCCATACTATCCCAACGGCAGATTCAAATCCCCTAATCATACCACATTCATATATTCTTAAAATTTCTCTCCAAACCAACCCAACGTTTAATCACTACTAACCATTAACCAAAACTTCAGAATTCCCAAAATAATCCCGCTAATGAACTAGCATTTACTCTCAGCGGATTCCATCAATTCAACACTAACGGTCGTCGTTGACTCGTCAATTACACGATTCGAAAGATGTGTCTAATTATCAATCATCCAATCGACAGATTCTCTTACTACCCAAGGAAAGTCATTTCAGTAGATCCAAATAGCATTACGTGTCCCACCTTCCAATGCAACACCTTGTCCTTCTAATAAGTCTAAATGGACTATTTACAATTTGAGTTAGGATTTTCGAGGTGCTACAGAGATGGAGAGAGGGAGTGGAGTAGGGTTTATGGAGAGAGAGAGAAAGGGATGCCAAAAATTCTGACCATACGAGATGACAAATATGATGCCAAAAATTCTGGACAAATATGCCCTTACATGGGTGTTTTGTTTAGTAAAATAATTACAAAAAGTAAAGTATTTACAATTTATGCCATCGGATGAATCCTGACCATTGATGATTTAATCTTATGGTATATAGTTAGGTTGCATAGTTTCCACAAATGTAGTGGTTTGCAAAAAATACCACCCCTATATATATATATGGTACAAATCAAATACAAACCATGTATTTGTTGCACCCCTTACAAACCAAAATCTGCATATGTGCAGACTGGTTCTGCATATATGCATTGTCCCATATGAATGTATGTCCATTATATGTATATTCTTGCACGTATTCATATGCATATATACAGAACCAGTCTGCACATATGCAGACTGTGGTATGGTTTGTAAGGGGTGCAACAAATGCAAGGTTTGCATTTTACGGAGCCTCTCTCTCTCTCTCTATATATATATATATATATATATATAGAGAGAGAGGGGGGGGGGAGGGAGATTCAAGGGAAAACCTCAAAAAAATGAAAAACTGAAGAACACCCTAATAGCCCTTCATCTATACGGTATGCATTTGTGCATACAAGTAAATTAAGTTGTTTTTTTTGGTTTTATGCACGTGTTCATGTTACAAATTACCTGTATGCACAAGTGCATACCGTCTAGATGGAGGGCTACCAATGTGTTCCTTAGTTTTCCGTTTTTTGAGGTTTTCCCTTGAACCTGACCCTATATATATAGGCTCACTATTTTGTAAACTTTTTTTCGTATAAACTTTGGATTTCATAGGTTTTTTAATGAAATTTTTTCATGAAATTGTTTATTTTGATGAAATTGTTTCATATCATTCATTTCTTGATAAAATTGTTTCATATATTTGTGTTTTTATGTAGTTTCATATATATTTTTTTTCATTCCTATGAAACTTAATAAAACTTTTTCGTTTTACATAAAAAAACACAAATATATGAAACAATTTCATTAAGAAATGAATGATATGAAACATTTTTATCAAAATAAACAATTTCATAAAATAATTTCATCAAGAAAACCTATGAAATCCAAAAGTTTACAAGTTTACACACATTTAGCAGTTTACAATTTATTATCCCTATATATATATATATATATATATATATATATATATCTTCTTTTGTGTAAAATCCCACATTGGTTGGGGAGGGGAACAAATGTTACCTTATAAGAGGAACTTGATACCTCCCCTATCAGACGCGTTTTAAAACCGTGAGTCCAGGTGTGTGGACAAAGCGGACAATATCTGGTACGGTTGGCCTAGGTTGTTACAGATGGTATCAGAGCCACTCCTGTGCCGTTCGGGATGGTGGGGAAAACCTCATCGAGGACGATGGGTCCCTAAGGGGGGGGGTGTGTAACACTTTAGGCATATCCCACATCAGCCGTGGACAGGAGAGATGCTGGGTATATTAGTAAACAATGGCCTTACCAGACACAACGCGTTTTGGGGCCACAAGCATGCGGGTTCCTTGGGAACTCTGTGGTTAAGCGTGCTTGGGTGGGAGTAGTACCAGGATGGGTGACCCCCTGGGAAGTCCTCGCCAGGTCGCCAAGAACAAAGCCGTGAGCCAGTGGGGCAAAGCGGACAATATTGTGTCGTGGTAAGCGGGATGTTACAGATGGTATCAGAGCCGGGAACCGGACTGGTGTGCCAGCGAGGACGCTGGGCTCCCAAGGGGGGTGGATTGTAAAATCCCACATTGGTTGGGGAGGGGAACAAAGGTTACCTTATAAGAGGAACTTGATACCTCCCCTATCAGACGCGTTTTAAAACCGTGAGTCCAGGTGTGTGGACAAAGCGGACAATATCTGGTACGGTTGGCCTGGGTTGTTACATTTTGCTAACTAACCTATTGGTACTAACTATGCTAACCATCAATTGACCAATCACAATTCTCTATTATTTTTGGTTTAAGTTCACGCCACTTTTACAAATGAGGGGTAAAATTGGGTTTTCATATTATTAATATATATTTCCTTATATCCACTAAGTTAGTTCCTTATTTCTCTCACAATTAAATCCACTATCTCTCCCACCATTCATTCCTTATTTTTCTCACAAATCAAAGACAATCATTATCAATTCACATTCCTATTTTTCCTCACATTTAAAAAACAAACATATCTCATTCCAAGATTACGAGATATACTTCATTTTAATTGATCTTTTATTTTGAAATTAGATATCCATTTTTCAATATTACAACGTTTTGAGATTTTTTTACAGTTATTATTTTTTAACCGATTAAAAACCCATCAAATTGCACATATACACATAAAAAGTATCGTTTATACCATAAGAACAATCAAACCAACATGCCAAAACAATCATATGCACAGTTTATATGCACATATGCACATAAGCAATATGTTTAATAATCAGGTATGACAATGTATGTGCACATATGCATATAAACAAATATCGTTTATACCATAAGCGTAATCAAACCTACAGGCCAGAATAATCATATGCACAGTTTAGGTGCACATATGCTCATAAGCAATATGTTTAATAATTATGTACAACAGTTTATGTGCACATATGCACATAAACAAATAGCGTGTATACGATAAGAATAATCATATGCACAGTTTATGTGCACATATGCACATAAAAAAATTGTTGAATAATTAAGTACGTCAGTTTATGTGCACAAAAGTACGTGGTTTTTGGTTGCGCGTGATGTTTTTGAAGATACTTGCGATTTTTTTTTATTTTTTTAAGAGAATATATTTCCGATTTCTATTCCTGATAATTAGGTGATTCCATTTTTAATCTTTGTTGTTTTGGACAAAAATGCCCCTCTTCACTTATGCACAATTGTCAACCTTCTCTTTTTTAATTTTGAATAATATTATAATCCTTTATTTAATTATAAACGTTGATCTTAATAATCTATGGTTGTTATTGGTTAGCACGATTAGTACCAATAGGTTGATTAGCAAAAGAATGAGACCTTATATATATATATATATATATATATATATATATATATATATATATATATATATATATATATATATATATATATATATATATATATATATATATAGAGAGAGAGAGAGAGAGAGAGAGAGAAGGAAATTTCAAATAAAAACTCATTTTCAATAGTGAACATGAGGACGGATCTTGGCCCTTCCATCTATATTGATCCAATGACTCATATTAAATAGAGTTTTTAATTGAAATTATTAATTAAGGTGATTAGGGGTAAAAAGGGAAGATAATTAAAACTCACGCCTACCATGTTTGACCTTTTATTTTCTTTTTTAATTAAAATTTTTTACCCCCCTTAAAGTTTAAAATAAATTAACTTAAAAATTACTAACATTTTAATCAAACAAATTACATCAAAAAAATGAGAATTTCGTGCTCTTCGATATGACATCCATCTCGATATAGTTTTTTTTGTTGTTTTAACCGTTTTTACGTGAAATGTCATATATGTGTTATATTCGGTATGAATATTTATGTATGTTCAAGTGCGTACAACATCTCGACACCGTAAGTCCGTAACTCGACATCACCTTCTACAACACTTTCTTCAGCGTCCTAAGGTATCGTGTTCTTCATTACCATAACCCAACACCTATCAAGATGAATCGGGAACCTATCGAGTTTCGATTGTGAACCGATGAACAAAAGAGAGTACGTCACGTCTCCACACCTTCACGAGTCACTCATGTATTATTCTTCATGAATAATGTATCATTCAGTATGAATAATACATCATTCAGGGTGAATAATACACGATTCATGAATTCATGTATTATTCATCCTGAATACTGTATTATTCATCCTGAATATTGTATTATTCATCCTGAATATTGTATTATTCATCCTGAATATTATATTATTCATCATGAATAGTGAATGAACGTTCACCTTTGTTATTCATACTGAATGTGGACACCTGAAGAAGTGCATACATATTCATAAAGAATAAAACCAAGTTTCGGTTGTGAATCGGAAAACAAAGAGAGTGCGTCATGTGTTCAACCTTCACGTGTCATTCATATATTATACAACATGAATAATGTGTTATTCAGGGTGAATAATGTGTTATTCACGGTGAATAATGTGTTATTCAGGGTGAATAATGTGTTATTCAGGATGAATAATGTGTTATTCAGGATGAATAATACACGATTCATGTTTTATAATACATGAATCAGGAATTCGTGTATTATTCATCCTGAATGTTGTATTATTCATTTTAAATACTGTGTTATTCGTCATGAATAGTGAATGAACGTTCCTCTTTGTTATTCATACTGAATATGCACACCAGGAAACGTGCATACATATTCATACCGAATATAACACATACATAGCATTTCACGTAAAAACGGTTAAAATGAAGAAAAAACTATATCGAGATGGATGTCATATCGAAGAGCACGAAATTCTCGTTTTTTTGATGTAATTTGTTTGATTAAAATATTAGTAATTTTTAAGATAAATTATTTTAAACTTTAAGGGGGTAAAAGTTTTTTAATTAAAAAAGAAAATAAAAAGTCAAACATGGTAGGCGTTTATTCAAATTTCCAGATTTGCCCCTAATCACTTCTCAATTGGTTTAATTAAGTTTTAACCATTGATTAGTTTTCCAAATCTTGATCAATGATTGTGACTTGTCCTCATGTTCACAATTTAAAATGAGTTTTCATTTGAACCCACCCCTATATATATATATATATTATAAATAAGTTCGGGTTTCAGACGGGTTCGGGTGTGGGTAATGGAGACCCAACCCGATCCGAAATACCCAAGATTTTTAAATGAGTTCGGGTGAATCGGGTGACACTTTCTCAGCTTGTTCGGGTTTCGGGTCGGTCGGGTGGGATCGGGTGGGTCGGGTTTGCACACCCCTATAACATCTTATATTAGGTCGTATTTAAATATCCTATCTTTCTTTATCTTTGCTATATTATAAGAATTCATTTTATCTGTCAAAAATCTTTTTAAAATGCAAGTTTATGACTTGTTTATATATATATATATATTTCTATATATAGGACAATAATTAAATGAGAACAAAAAAAAGATTGTGAACTGTGAATGTAACACCCTCGAATTGGGAAAGATCAACTAAATAAAATTTTCAAATACACATTCCAAAGAATAGAATTTCTTCCTATAAGTCGATACGGGAATTTCCTCAAATTAAAAACTATAATTACCCTCAAACAATTTATAACCCAAGTCTTATTACAAAAGCTAAATTCACACCGGGTGTTACTTAACACGAGTACAAGTTGCTAATCCCAAAATAAGTGCGGAAGACTTCACTTGGCAATTCACTTCTCGAGCACACTACGAGCACTCATCTCTCTACCGTGTCACTAGAACTACTTCCCAACCGGAACCTGTTGCACATGCCGACAAATAAAAAAGGTTAGGCTAACGCCTAGTGAGTTCAAGAGTTTTATCATGATCATATAATTCATAAAACGAGAGAGATGCGATTTAAATCATGAGTTCAAAGAATTTACTTTAGATGCAAATCACCCATTTTCTAACTCACACAAATCCCGTTCTGAAAGCTTTAATATAAAATGATTCTCAAAATGGACTCAACCCAAAACACACTTGAAAAGTGAAATAGTATTTGATTTCCAAAACAATTGAATTCATAAATAAATCGCTATTATTGCAAACATCCCAAACATGGATGAGACATAACCCATAACTCACATACCGTGGAAGACAATCCATATAAACATAATACGCCACCGAAAACATGGATAGAAACAAATACCCAAAGCAACACCTTTCGGTGACCGGGGGGGGGGCGTTTACATCACACATGATGTAAAACAAAAGTGGGTCACATAACCATGTAATAAAACAAACACGTGGACTACTCTCACAATATAACGAGCTCAATCACTCCAGATCTATTGCCCGTGGAGACTAGGGAGCCCCCAACTTCAACCACTCAAGGTTTATACATTGGGTCACTCCAAGTCCACAAAACAAGCACATTGGGATTACACCTTACTGCCCATGGGACGCTGTCTGACCATATAGGCCCACACCTTACTTACCATGGAAGCCGATGCCTATCCCGTGCCAAGCACATCTGGAATTACACCTTACTGCCCATAGGACGATGCCCGACCATATAGGCCCACATCTTACTTACCATGGAACCCAATGCCTATTTCGTGCTATAATAATAGAAACTAGCGTCTCATCATTGAACGTAAAACTCAAGTGCGTATGGATCCATAGCTAATAAGGTCTAAATCATTACACGACCCCAAACGAATGAACGAACGCATTCAAAACATGCAAATCTCCAATAAACACAAATCTTGACCAAAACTCAACTTTAGGCTATCAAAACTAGACAAATGTCCCCAAGACTTAACAAAATCCATTACCGAGGCATAAGCTCGGCTAACTCAAAGGATCAATCGTTAAAAACCATAAAATGAAGTTAAACGTAGCAACACACGCTTTTGTAAATAAATGATTCGAATCCATGAAAACCCGAAGCAAGACGTTGGGTTGGGACAACCCCCTTTTCCAAGAAACTCATACCGTTACATTTCCAAATCGTCCCATAACGGACTATATGCATATTTCCAAAATATATACTAAAAATGCATTTTCGTATCAAGTAGACTCCATTTACAAAATAAATCATCTAAACATTTTCATTTATGATGTATCTATCAAATTTCCCAAAAATCCCAAATATGGGTGTTTTACAATATTTACAAAGTAAAATACTTCAAAAGATCAAAACCCACCAAATAACTCAACAATTAATAATTTTCATGTAAAACACATAAGTACTTGGAAAAATAACATTTTGGCATGTACAACGTTTTCACAAATCAACTTGAACTCACTTTGCTAGATTTAGGCTAATTCTAGAGTTTTCCCAAACGTAAGCTCCTTTGAAGAAACATGAATCCTCAAGCCAAATCTTCCAAAAACCTAGATCCACAAGTTTCCAACCATAAATATTCATCCCCAAACACTTAGAATCATTTTCCAATATAAGCATCAAAATCCCAACTTATACCAAAACCCTAACTCTCATAGATGAAGAAAAAGAGAATATTACCTTAACCACAACTTGAATCCACCAACCAAAATACTTCTAGAATCACCAAAATGAACCACACATTCCAACTCTTCAAAATGGAGAAAAGGGTTGGATGAAACCCTAGAAACTTGATGAAAAGATGAAGTGAAAGGGTTCCAGAAAGGTTAAGATTCATAAAAATGGTGAGGGGTTTGATTTTGGGGAAGAAGGATGAAGAGAAGATGAAGGATTTAGGGTTTGGTGGTAGAAAATCGGTTTTAGAGAGAGAGAGAGAGAGATCTGATTTGGGGCTTTGAAATGAAATGAGGGAAGAGAGAGGGAAAAGTCTTAAAAGCAAACAAAATATCTCATTAGGCACCTCGCGGACATCCGACTGGAGGCCATGCGGACGTCCGGCTTGCCCTGGCCGAAACCCCAAATTCCTCTGTTGCTTCCGTGGACGACCCAAGAACGTCCGGCCTTGACCCCATGCGGACGTTCGCAAGCTAAAAATTGGAAATTCAATTTTCGGGGTGTTACAATCCTCCACGGCTTAGATTGATTTCGTCCTCGAAATCTAGATCTTTTACAACCAAAGGCTAACCAACTCAACGCCGACCATGTTCCATTAGCTTCCAACTGGAAACTAAATTCCCACACGCAGACTGTGATGACAAACCTCAAGCAACCCTTACCAACAATGTCCTCTCAGGTACATTGTACTTATGTCCGGGTGAACGCTTCATCCACTGGAGTGACTCCCAACCAGAAGAATTCGGTTGTCTCCCAACCTTAGGTGTTCCATACTTCTCCGATTGCGGGTCCCGACTCAAAATCAATCCGAGGTTTGATCACTACCGGAACCAACAGAATCTCCAATTCCAATTGTTCCTACTGCTGACTGTCGTTTAATTCTTACGAGCCATAATATACTCTAAAACCTGCGGTCGTTACTGACTCATTGATTATACAACTCCAAGAATATGTCTAAATATTAATCATTCAATCGATAGATTCTTTCACCAATCAAGGAAGGTCGTCCTACTAAATTCCACTTATTACAATCTGAACTTCTTAAAATCGCTACAAGCGACACGATCGTCCCTTACGATTGGACTACAACACTCCAAATACACGAACGGTTCTTGACCTTGAACTCAAAAGTTGACACCTAGTCACACCACCAAGATTTGAACTCTAACAGAACTCCACACACACGAGTTCCGTTCGCTGAGCATTCCTACAAACCAAGGTTATCAATATGGTGTCCATAAGGTCCTACACGTCCTTTATGCGAAAATTGACCAAGACCCAAAACAAAGTTGCCAACAAGACGGTTACCACCAACATTAGCTGTAACACCTCGAAATTCCATAATTAGTATACTTTGATTTTGGAGGATGTTTAAAATAATGGAAGATATTATTTAGAGGTTGTGTTATAAATTTATTGTTGAAGGGTCAAAGTGTAATTGACAAAAGTGTCAAGCGGTTAGTGAATTATGTTACTTTGGGGGTGAGTTTTGGCAATTGATGAAAGTGTGTGGTATAAAAACCCAAGGTCGGCTAATTTTGATAAGGATCTCAAATTCTCAAAAGTGGAAGTCGGTGTTGAGCAGGAGAAAGAGAGAAGAAGAACTAAGCAATTTGATTGCTTACGGTAAGGGTTTTGAAATCATCTTCCTTATTTTCTAAATCAGATTGGTAATTGCAAGTTTGAATCACCCACCAATAGGTTATTGAAACAAGGGAAAGAAGGAATTCAATTTCTGGATTTAGGTTTTTGGGTCAAAGCTTCATCAGGTGAGTTCATCCTCTCTTTTGTTTAAATCGATGTTTCTTTCAAATTAAGTAGTAAATTGGTATTGTTATGAGTACTGGAAATGAAGGGCTAGTTGTAAAATAAGTTGGGTGGAACAGATATCGATCATGGTAGAAATCTGGTGTGTAGGTCGAAGTTACCGGACAATAACATATTTCATTCAATTTCAGCTTCAATTATTTAAGAAGGAGATGAACTCACCTGGGTTTAAGTACGAAATTGGAATAAACCTTCTCTACTTCCAATCCCTTCCTATTACTGAATCGATATCCAAATTACAGATGGAACTTAACCATCAAGATGAAAAGAATTAATCAAACGACTAAGAGACCTTACCAATTTGGAGTCAACTTTCTCTTTCTTTCTTTGTTTGCTGCCAACCGACTTCACAGGACAAAAATTGAGATAAGATCTCAATTGGAAACCGACTCAAACTTTAAGTATAACCCAACTTTCAGCAATTGACAAAATCTACCCTGAAGTTTTACAATACACAATTAGTCCTAAACTTTGACTAATCTTTCTTTTCGACCCCTTTATATCAAAACATTACATAAAGGAAATTTCGAGGTGTTACATATATAAATTAGTATTTATTGAATTCAATGTTATTTTTGATTATATAAACAATATAATGAAAAAAATCGTAGTTATCGAGGGCCCATTTTTACATCTCGCCCAGGGCCTAAAAAATATCAAGAACAGGCCTACCGATGCAAAGGACGAAGATCGGGGTAAACCGCTATGAGTAAGTGTTATATTCACTAATTGATCAAATTAACTGTTTTAGGATATCAATACTAATTCAGTTCATTATATAGCTTTGACGACCCCCATGCCATTCGTCGAATGACTTATATAAATCGATCCATGGTTGACGAGGTATGGTGTACTTGGATGCAAATCCCTAGGGATGTTAGGGCCCGAATGTGGGAGCGGTTTCAGGTTTGTAGTAGGTATTTAACTTGTTATAGTTTTGAAGTTAAAAATCAAGTAACATTTTATGTACAAGGGTTCTATTATTGGGATTTGGCGTTAGACCACAAGATGCAGCTGATTTGGGCGGCCAAGAACATGAAGAAGTATAAAACGGTATGAGTGTAGCTAGGAAAAAATCAAGTGAAAGTCGCACTTATCACACCTTATCGAGAAAGTGATCCAAGTAGGGATATGAATCTATTGAAGGACTTCCCTCCCGCTTGGCTCTCTCCGCGTTTCGGGGCCCAGATAATCGATCGCTAGAACATTAACCATTGGAAGGGCGTATATAAAGTGGTAGCAGCAAACCGGATGTCTGAGTTGGATGGTGAAATATCCAAACACATTGACAGATCGATCTCGTTCTCAAGGAACGATGCTTTTCTGATAGGCCCTTAAAAACTACTTTAGTAGCTTGCTTTTTAATATATAAATTACAATTTACATATGTTCATATGATTTTTTACCTTTGTAGATAAGAGAAAGAAAAGGCGTGCCACCGACCTGTGTGGACCTGTTCAATTGTACGCATAGGAAGAGGTCGATTATACAGTCATCCTCTTCGGATAATGGGTCCCTAGAGGAGTACATAACTTTGAGGCGTAGTCGGTTTGTGATAAGTGTATAATACCTATAACTTTATATATCAAGTTATATCAAGTGTAAAATCTCTATCCAGTTTGGGTTGCCATTTGCAAGGCAAACGCTAGGATTGCTTAAGTTAAAATGTTAGTGTGTATATATATATATATATATATATATATATATATATAGTTTGTGTTGCCATTTGTTGGGAAAATAGTATGACTGTTTTAGTTTAAATGTTGGTATATATATCTCCATCTTAGTATGGGTTGACATTTGTTTGGCAAACATTAAGATTGTTTTAGTTAGAATGTTCGTATACACCTCTATCTAGTTTGAGTTGCCATTTGTTTGGAAAATAATGAAGATTGTTTTAGTTAGAACGTTCGTATATACCTCTATCTAGTTTGTGTGGCCATTTGTTGAGCAAACGTTAGGATTGTTTTGTGGAAAACGTCCCATTTACAGCTGTTGTGCTGTCGAAATTGACTTGTAGTATTTTCTTAAAACCACAGGGTGCCTATTCAACCAATCTCACCCAAAAGTATGACGACGATGCCTCCTCCTATCCCCTAGTTGATACAGAGCTATGGCAGCAAGCGGTTGGGGGAAGCAAGAAATGCCGACTATTCGGCTTTGGGAACAACATTAGTGATCTCAATTTGGTCTTGGCCGGGGCACCCGCATATGGAAACCCGAGTGATGCACTTTCTTCTGATGCCTAGGTGTGTACCTCATTTTCCTTTGATGTTTATCTACAACTTTATAATTCTCATTGAAACATCTAAAGTTTCGTGTTTTTTTGTGTAGTATCATGTATTAGAGAGCCGACTCGAGGAAGTACCCCGAGCAGAAGAGGTCCGCAGGAAGGAGCAAGAAGAAAGGAAGGAGTTGGTGAAAAGGTTTACCCAAAGTTAATCGTTTCCGTCTAAGCGGTTTCCGCCCTCACACCGCCAGAGTTTTGATCTTTGGTTGTATGTTTATGAACTCTTGTCCCACCGAACAATTGTCCTTGAATTTCGTTCATCGAACAATTTGTATTTATTTCGCCTGGATAATCGTTGATGTGCTTTAATTAATGTCTAATATTTGAATTCCAGTTTTTAACAATATTTTTCAATAATAGCGGCGGATGGTTACCGGCGGATTTCTTATGGAATATTCGTGGATGATTAAATCATTAAAAAAATCGAATTTCTTATAATAAAAAAATTAAATTATTGACGGATATTCTGCTGGAAATCTGCGGATAATTTAATCCCCGTAATTAAATTTCATGATTAAGGCAAAAAAAGTTAAAAAATGAGATAAATTGGTGGCGGATTACGGACAGATGTATGAGCTAGAAATTGGGACTCGCAAATAATTCCGCCGGTAAACAACTTTTCCGGAGAACCTTTTTCCAATTGGCATCCGCCGCTAATCTACCGGCAACATGTTTTTCTAGCGAATTTCCGACGGACGAATTCATCGGAAAAAGTGGTCTGTCTAGCGGTGCAATCTTGGTATCATACACAGAAGTCAAAGAAAACATAATTACTACAAAAGTTTGCATCATTTCTATCAACTATTTTGAGATATAGTTATGTCATGATCAAACAAATTCGAGACATCTCTTACTCATCGACTTTTCTGGATTCATACCAAGTACTAATGTTTCCCCATGAACCCCCCCTATATTTTTAAGTAGGAACGACATCGATCGTTAGGATACACATAGCTATATAATTAATTCCATTTCTTTATAGTTACGAATATGACAAATTGCTTTAAATTGCAAACACTTGTTTTCATTTCTATCTTAAAAAGAAAATCTAGAATTTTTTTTGAGGGATAACTTTCAAAATACTTGAAAAGAAATAATATAAAATTAACTTTAGTTTCGTTTCGTTTCAAAAATTATCCTGGATTTAGGGGCCGTTTACCTAATCACTTATCCGGATAAGTGCTTACCGGTAAAATTCAACACTATCACCTACTCCCCGGGTAGGATTTTAGTCCACCAAAATGGCATCGTATGCTACAATTTAGCCGGTATGCGTTAACCGTGGTAAGAGTCGTCGCACTCACTTACCGGGTAAGACTCTCAATCCTTGCTTCCGCTCTTACCGGGTAAGATTCTTGGTCCTTGTCATATTCATTCGATAAACTAATATTATTTGGTAAGCACTTACCCGGATAAGTGTTTTGTGAACTGCCCATAAGGTTTTATTTTTATTTACCAAAATCGAATAACGGAAATAAAGTTTTATTTTTGTTACTAAAATGACTCTTTAAAAGAAAGCTGGATAAAATTGCTCAAACGTTGTTATCGTCCCACCAGCACTGTGTCTGGGCTTCGTTGTCTGTTTGGTGCGCCGCCCTTCTTCACTCATGATTATTTGCCACGTGGACGGTACACCTCACATTTACTGCTTGTTCCTATCGGCCTTATTCCATGAATGTCCACTCATTTTTTTTAAGAGGTAAAACTTCACGTTGTCTTCTCCACTTGAAAGATAAAAAATTGGAGGAGAATAAAAAAGTTTATATTTCCAAATTTTTTTGAATCAAATAAAAAGAAAATTGAAAAAAATTAATGATAAGTTTATTGGTGAAAAGAAAGCAAAGGAAATGAAAGAAATTACAATCATTTAAAAGAATTATTAAGATTACAAATTACCCAACTTTTCATTACAAATGACATTTTTTAAAGGTATATTTGTAAAAATGATATTTTTCCTTTCCTTTTTTTTCCATGTTTTAAGAACATGAAAATTTATTTTTTTTCCTTTATTTTATTTCCTTTTCTTTCCCTTTCGAGAACATGAATGAAAAAAAAAATTCCTTTGTTTCTTTTTTCTCCCTTTCTTTTTCATCGGTTTCTTTTCTTTTCTCTCTAGATTAGAAAACAGAACGTAAATGTACAAGAAACAAGCAATTAAACAAGATGTACTTAAAGTAATTGTAAGGAGGGTCTGGTTTTGAGGTTTTGGATGTTCACAGGGCACTCCCTCGAGAACAACGGGTCACGTGCACTCTCGAGGCACAAATTTTTCTTACTATATAATAGTTGTTCAATAGAATTAGTAACTAAAAGATATACGATTTTTTTTAGTATTTAATAGCACACAAAAAAAATCAATATTATATTAAGGGCTTAAAAATGTATTGATTAATTACATAGAAGAAGAGAAAATGTAAAGTTTTAATTGGTTGTTCATTTTAAAATATATTTTATAGTCTTTATGGGTTTTTTTATCTAGTACTAAAGTTTTAAAACTCTTGCCAAAAACACCTTGACATATTTTACATCATTAATCTATCACTTACTTTTTTGATGATTTCATACACATGAATTATATTTTTGTATTAAAATATAATAGTTTTTTTGTTATTAACTAAAAAACTCTTACCTTTTGAATTTTTTTTATCATCAACCATATCAAGCGATCCAACTTATATCTATATTTAGGATCACAAAACTACTATTATTTTTTAATACATTATTGATTCTTATCACTTAATATTGAGTGCATAAATCTTAAGTATTCTCATATATCTAAGACAAGAATAAAATCTTAAACTATAATCAAAATGGGGTTGTTCCGAAAAAGTTTGTTTATAACCTGAAAAGATTAAAACGATGATGAAAAACATTAACATGAGATGAGATGGTAACTCAACTGATTTATATCAGTTTACATAGAGTGTTACTCCAAATAGTAAGCATTATGACATCAAATTATGTCAATCGATATATTAAAGATCTATCATAAAATATATTTTTACGACAGACGAATTGACAATGTTATGTAAAAAGGATATGGTGGAATATATTAATTTAAAACTAATTGGTGAATTGATTTTGCATATAGGATAACTCGGGAAAAAGGTTTTACAAGAATTATTAGTGCTTCTTGAATTCAGTGTTATTTTTTATGATAAAAACAATATATTAAAGATTTTTTCGTACTTATCGATGAACCTTCTTACATCTCCCCCGGGGCGTATAAAATGTCAGAAACAGCAAGGGCATTTTTAAGGCAGGGGTAGGGGCACAGACCCCGAACAAACTAATGCCAATTAAATTAATTTTCTATTTTTTACCTGTATTTTATCAAAATAAAAGTCAAATCCGCTACAAATAAAAGTTAAAGACCCCAACCAATTAAATAAATATCCTAATTCATTTCTTTTGCCCTCTAACTTATCATGATTCATCCACATTTTGTATTAATATGTAGTTAGTTCATTTGTTTTAAGTTTAAACGAGGTAGAAAAATATATAAATGATAGTGTTGTCTATGTTTAACCGAAATAGTAAAAGATTAACCGAAAACTGAACTCAATAAGTTAGTTGTATTCGATTTAACGAACCGTGTAAGACGAAAATGAATAACCCGAACTATCTTGGTTCGGATGAATTATTTGGTGTCGGATTTTTTTTCGACATCCCTAAGTGTGTCCCACCCATAAAAATTTCTGGATCCACCACTGAGAAACGGGACTGGATGTTCATGGTGGAAAGCTTTTTGTGCTCCTTAATGACCAAAAAATTGGATCTCTTATAATGATAACTAGCCAATTTATGTCGTTTTTTGACACTCATTTTTCACAATATTCTTCATAAATTTCCCTCAATTATTCTATCCCTGACTAAAGCCAGAGAAAATATCCTCAATATATAACAAAATAAAACATTTGAAGGGGTTATACTAAAGTTAATTAGACGGCTCTTTTCCGCAAGTAACAAAACATAAAGTATATCACCTAAATCAGATACACAAAACATAAAGTTTTTTTTGAAAGGCAATTGCACCCGACCACAATTCGGCCCACGATCCACGACCCGGCCCAAACAACAGGCCCACGAACTGCCCCTTGAATACAAAACATAAAGTATATCACCTAAAACGATGTCTTAGTGCTTTCTTTGAATCAAAAATATCGATCACTTATGTAACGACCTAAACCTTATTCGTGACGTTTTACGTTTGGTGTGGAGTTTTGAATAAAAGTAGAAGTTGAGGGGCTATTCGGTAATTAAGGGTTGGAGTATAAAAGGGGCTCAAAACCCTAGGTAGCATTCCATTTCCCTGATTTTGTGGTGTGTGTCGGCTGGATTTTTGGAGAGGAATAGAGAATAGAGTTTTTGAAGGTTCTCTTGTGCATTTGAGGAGAATAATCATCAAGCCTCGAATCAGAAGAAGGATTAGGATTTGGAGTTCGTGTTCTGCAAGTGATCTCTAAGGTAACCTCTAATCCATAACTCCTTTCAAGATTAATCTGCTGATTTCTGAGTTTGTGGGTTTTAGCTTATTCTAAGTCATTTGAGGCCAATAGAGAGATTTAATCATCTTTAATTGTGTTTTGATAATAAAACTGTTGGGAAATCGATTTCAGATCATTTAGTGATAATTTATTTACTTATCTTGAGGATTAAGAGGCTTGTAATGGGATTTTCAACCTTAAAATCGTCCAACGTGTCGTCCGGACACCTTCAGATTAAGAAGGTATCCGGGTAGATCGTCAGGAATGCTTGTTATCCCGTTAAGATGTAGGTGTCCGGGTGAGGGGTCGTCCGGAAAGAAATCTCATCCGGACAGTAGGGTTACCCGGATTGGGGTGTGACCCGGATAGCAGAAGTTATCTGGAAAGGGTAGTCATCCGGACAGAAGCGGCTGTCCGGATAGTCTTTTGTGTCCGGTAAAGTGGGGGCGTCCGGAAAGGTAGAGCTGTCCGGATAGTCTTTTGTGTCCGGTAAAGTGGGGAGGTCCGGAAAGGTAGAGCTGTCCGGATAGTTGGATGATCAGCCTTTATCGTGTCCCTTTTCTCAGGAAAGTTGTCTGGAGGTCTGGAATTGTCTAGAAGCGTGAAGTAAGAACACCAGGTGAGTTTTCTAAACTAAAACGTGTGGCTTTTAATATGTTTTCTAAGGCGAATATATGATGAGAAATGCAATGCTTTATGCTTATGCTTTAATTGCATGATTGATGTTTGAAAATTCACGTGGGATGTATGCATACATTGATTTTGATGTAAATTGACTAAGTCGGGGGGGGGGGGGGGGGGGGGGGGGGTGTGCCCGCTAGCTCGTGCCGGGAGGGTGTACCCGTTTATGCCAAGGGAGGTGTGACCCTGTAAGACAGCATGAGACTGACTCGTTGTCACCTTAGGGTGACTTCAGGGTGTCAATTTATAAGGGGCGGATCTATATCCGAAAACGATTTTTATTTGAACGGTTTTACGAAAGTTTATGCTGAAAATGGTAAATTGTTTTAAATGCTTTGATAACTGTTAGGAGGGACTCACTAGACCTTATGGTCTAACCCTCGCATTTTCAACTCAAACCTTTTCAGGAAAGCAGGTGAGGAACGACTCTAGCAAGTGAACAAGGAGCTAGCGAGACAGTTTAATAGTATAGCGACACTTTAGTACGGTTTAGTTTATTTCTCAGTTGTGTAGGTTGATTCCGCCAACCAGATTTTGATATGATGTAAGAATTTTGGGACCCGTTTTTGGGATATTCTATTTATTATGAATTGAAATGTTTAAATTTGTGTGGGTCGTTATAGTTGGTATCAGAGCCATAGTTTAAGGGATTTAGGTGACCGGACGGGCCTAGACTTAAACTTTGGAGAAGTAGAAATCACAACTGAGAATCAGGAATGCGTTAGGAGGACACTAACTTAGTTTTTGGAGCTATTAGGGTACCGAGGACGGTCATGTAAGGTAAGTTTGGAGTTACACCTGGCCAGTGTAATTGTGAACTTACAGGTACATGTGCGTGCTTGAATCGCCTTACTACTCCGTAGCGGTAGTACTTTTGAGTCCGTAGTATTAATTGAGTCTTTTGTTGTGATTATCAGAATGTCTGCAAGAACTCTAAGAAGTAGGTCATTTCCGCTAGTGGAGGAAGCACAGACTAAGAGTGCTTCACCGCAAATGGGAGCTGTTAGATCTGAGGAGTTGAGGGAGGAAGGACCAGTGGTTCCTCCAAGAGCGGCGGCTACTCGTGAAAGGGGTAGGGGCCGTGGGAGACCGAGAAAGGCCGTCACTGAGGTGGGTGCGGCAACTTCTAAAGGGAAAAGTAAGAAAAAGAAGGCGCCGACTAGGCGTAAGGCTAAGAGTGTGGAGGAGCCGGAAGTGCAAGTAATATCCGAACAAGAAAATTCAGCACCGGCAAAGAGGGTGAAAGCTAAGAAAGGGGGTAAACCTGAAACCGCACCGGCCTTCGTGACCGAGGATAAGTTCACGGCAGAGATGACTAAACTGCAAAAGACTCTACAAGCAGTGCTAGACAACCAGAATAAGACTGCGTCTGAGGGAGGAACCAAGAGCAGTACTGGGAAGAAGACTGAGGAGGAATGTACACCACGAACTGAAATAGGGAACAATTCAGTGACAACTCCAATTGTTGTTTCCGAACCGAAGGCAGTGAAGGGGTGCTCGTTTAAGACCTTTGCTTCATGCAAACCTCCGACGTTCAACGGGGAGCGCAATCCTGTTCTAGCTGTGAAATGGGTTCACGAGATGGAGTTAGCGTTTGATACTAGTAAGTGCGCCGAGGAAGACAAGGTACTGTTTGCCAGGTCAATGTTGAAATCTGAAGCAATCTTTTGGTGGGATGTTGAAACTGGGGGAAAGGGGTCAGAGGTAGCTAAGAGCATGTCGTGGGGGACGTTTGTTGGAAGGTTCAAAGCAAAGTTTTGCCCCCTAGCAGCAATTAAGAAATTGGAAGAAGAGTTTCTGGGTTTGGAGCAAGGGTCAATGTCAGTTCAGGAATACACGTCGAAGTTCATCGAGAAAGCTCGGTTTGCTGAATTGTACGTGCCTTCTGAAGAAAGGCGGATCGAGAGGTACATTTATGGACTGAAGAGCAGTATCAGGGAATTGGTGCAGGCGAAAGACCCAGTTACTTTTCAGGCAGCCGTAGATAAAGCAGAACTTACCGAAAAGGATAAGGACAGACAGATGAACGAGAGAGTGGGAGATAAGCGTAAGTGGGACGGGCCGAATCGAGACAATAAGAGGCCGAGTTCAGCTAGACCCGATCTGCAGGTGGGATCTAAGCCAGTGGATAAACCGTGTGCAAAGTGTAATAAAATGCACAGGGGAGAATGTTGGATTGAAAGGGAGGGATGTCTTAGGTGTGGAAAAGTGGGGCATCTAGCTCGAGATTGTCGTAATCCGAAGACCTGTTATCAGTGCGGGTTGTCGGGTCATGTCAAGTGGGACTGTCCGCAGTTAAAGAAAGGTTGTGCTAGGGGTGAAGGTGGGAGTGGCGGAGGAAAGAGTAATGAGAAGAATGTGGAGTCGGCCCGCGCCCGAGCTAGGGCTTTCCACATGTCAGCTGAGGAGGCGGAGAACACGCCTGATGTGGTAACAGGTACCTTTCCTATAGACT
Organism: Saussurea involucrata; assembly: GCA_033807775.1. Lineage (NCBI taxonomy): Eukaryota > Viridiplantae > Streptophyta > Magnoliopsida > Asterales > Asteraceae > Saussurea > Saussurea involucrata. The sequence continues at coordinate 45,847,503 of CM066317.1, read as the reverse complement.
CGATTCTCGCTAAAGTATTGTTTGATTCGGGGGCCAACCGTTCGTTTGTGTCACCCAAGTTTATTCAAAAATTACAATTGAAACCCAAGAGGTTGAGCTTTGGGTTTGAAGTAGAGATAGCAGATGATAGTCGAGTCTGGGTAAAGGAAGTCTATGAAGGTTGTAGCATAGACGTGGATGGTCACTTATTCCCATTAAGGTTGTATCCTATGGGAATGGGGGAGTTTGATGTAGTCCTAGGAATGGACTGGTTAGCGGAAAACGACGCTAATATAGTTTGTAATAAGAAGCTGATCCATATTGCCTTGCCCGATAAGGAAGAGGTGGTAATTTACGGAGATCAACGAAATAGGAAGTCGTGTTTGATTTCGTTGATGAAGGCTAGGCAGTGTTTGGGAAAGGGGTGTCCGGGGTATTTAGCTTTCGTGCTAGATGCTAAGAAGGAAAAGAAGAGTGTGGGGGATGTTCCGGTAGTGAGTGAGTACCCGGAGGTGTTTCCGGATGACTTGACAAGTTTGCCTCCAGATCGTCAAGTGGAGTTCAGAATCGAACTAGTACCTGGGGCGGCACCGATTGCACGCTCGCCCTACCGGTTAGCACCAACGGAGATGAAAGAAATGATGACCCAGTTGCAAGAGTTGCTCGACAAGGGTTTTATTCGCCCGAGCACATCGCCCTGGGGAGCGCCGATACTGTTTGTTAAAAAGAAGGACAAATATATGCGAATGTGCATAGATTACCGTGAGATCAATAAGGTGACCATGAAGAACAAGTGTCCGCTCCCGAGGATCGATGACCTCTTCGACCAGCTACAAGGTGCGAGTTATTTCTCAAAGATAGACTTGAGGTCGGGTTATCATCAGCTGAAGGTGAAGAAAGACGATGTGCCGAAGACAGCTTTCCGTACGAGATATGGACATTATGAGTTCTTAGTCATGCCCTTCGGGTAGACTAATGCGCCCGCGGTATTCATGGATTTGATGAATCAGGTGTGTAGCTCATTGCTAGATAAGTGCGTGATCGTCTTCATTGACGATATCTTAATCTATTCTCGTACCCGTGAGGACCACGAGAGGCACCTTCGAGCAGCGTTGGAATTGCTTAAACGTGAGAAGTTATATGCGAAATTCTCGAAGTGCGAGTTTTGGTTAAGGGAAGTTCAGTTTTTGGGTCATGTAGTGTCGGCGGACGGCATCAAGGTAGATCCTGCTAAGATTGAAGCCATTAAAGACTGGGAAGCGCCAATAACCCCATCGGAGGTGAGAAGCTTTCTCGGTTTAGCAGGCTATTACCGGAAGTTTATCCAAGACTTTTCTCGGATAGCTTCGCCGCTGACCTCGTTGACGAGGAAGAACGTCAAATTCGTGTGGGCTGAAGCACAAGAATCAACGTTTGAGAAGCTGAAAGAAAGTCTAAGCAGTGCTCCGATCTTGTCGTTACCTAACGGATCGGAGGGTTTCGTGATATACAGTGACGCTTCTAAGCTTGGGCTGGGGTGCGTGCTGATGCAGAACGGAAAAGTAATTGCCTACGCCTCTCGACAGTTGAAGGATCATGAAAATAACTACCCCACTCATGACATGGAGTTAGCGGCGATAGTGTTCGCGCTGAAAATCTGGCGGCATTACTTATATGGAGTAAAGTGTCAGATTTACACCGATCACAAAAGCCTGAAGCACCTGTTTGATCAGAAGGAGTTAAATATGAGACAGAGAAGATGGATGGAACTGTTGAACGACTATGACTGTGAGATCTTGTATCACCCAGGTAAAGCGAATGTGGTGGCTGACGCGCTGAGTCGGAAGGATCGGGGAGATCAGACCAAGGTCGTAGCTTTCAGAGTCGAGGCAACCTCGAATCTTCTTGAAGAAGTTAAGAAATTTCAAGAGGAAGCGTTGTTGGAAGATAATGTAAAGAGCGAAAGAGTAGTTGGGGTGGCTTCGTTATTCGAAGTCAACGATGGTGGCTTGAAGTGTATAAAAGGCCGAGTGTGGGTTCCTAAACTGGGTAATCTAAGAGCTAGCCTCTTGGAAGAAGCGCACCAGTCGCGGTATTCCATACACCCGGGAACAAATAAGATGTACCGAGACTTGAGACAGTCTTACTGGTGGCCGGGGATGAAGAAGGATATCGCTCATTTTGTGGAGCGGTGTGTGACCTGTTTAAAGGTTAAGGCAGAACACCAACGACCTTATGGGGAACTCCAGTCTTCAGTTATACCAGTGTGGAAGTGGGATAACATCACCATGGATTTCGTCACAAAGTTACAAAGGACTCCGAAGGGTAATGATGCAATTTGGGTGATTGTGGATATTCTTACCAAATCAACGCATTTCTTACCTATCAAGGAGTCGGACTCTTTGGAGAAGTTAGCCCGATTGTACATTGATGACATAGTGTCTAGACACGGGGTGCCGCGATCCATAGTGTCCGACCGCGATAGTTGGTTCACGTCGGCATTTTGGAGAAGTTTACAACGGGAATTGGGGTCGCGATTAAAATTAAGCACAGCTTATCATCCTCAAACGGATGGTCAGAGTGAGAGGACGATTCAGACGTTAGAGGATATGCTTCAGGCGTGTGTAATTGACTTCAAGGGTTCGTGGGAAGTACACTTACCTTTGATAGAATTCTCGTATAACAACAGTTATCACGCGAGTATCCAAGCCGCTCCGTTCGAAGCATTGTATGGACGAAGGTGCCGAACATCGTTGTGTTGGAATGAAGTGGGGGAAAGACAGTTTGCCGGACCGGACATTGTGCAACTAACGGCGGATAAGATTGAAGTGATCCGCGAAAGGATGAGAATCACGCAAGATCGGCAGAGGAAGTATGCGAATAGAAAAAGAAAGCCTATTCAATTTCAAGTGGGAGACAAGGTAATGCTAAAAGTCTCGCCTTGGAAAGGAGTGGTACGTTTTGGAAAGAAAGGGAAGTTAAGACCGAGATATGTTGGGCCTTTCGTTATCATTGAGCGGGTGGGCGCAGTAGCCTACAAGCTATAATTGCCGGAAGGGTTGAAGAGGATTCACCCGACATTTCATGTGTCAAACTTGAAGAAGTGTTTGGCCGAGACCGATGTGACTATTCTGTTGGAAGACGTCAACATTGATGAGAAATTGATGTTCGAGGAAGAACCAATTGAGATCGTAGACAGTAAAGTGCGGAAAACGAGAAACAAGGAAGTCCGCTTGGTGAAGGTTCAGTGGAAGTATCACAAGGGACGCGAGGCAACGTGGGAAGTAGAAACCGATATGAGGTCCATGTACCCTTACCTTTTCGAAAATGGAATTCTGGGGACGGAATTCTTTTGAGGGGGAGTGCTGTAACGACCTAAACCATATTCGTGACGTTTTGCGTTTGGTGTGGAGTTTTGAATAAAAGTAGAAGTTGAGGGGCTATTCGGTAATTAAGGGTTGGAGTATAAAAGGGGCTCAAAACCCTAGGTAGCATTCCATTTCCCTGATTTTGTGGTGTGTGTCGGCTGGATTTTTGGAGAGGAATAGAGAATAGAGTTTTTGAAGGTTCTCTTGTGCATTTGAGGAGAATAATCATCAAGCCTCGAATCAGAAGAAGGATTAGGATTTGGAGTTCGTGTTCTGCAAGTAATCTCTAAGGTAACCTCTAATCCATAACTCCTTTCAAGATTAATCTGCTGATTTCTGAGTTTGTGGGTTTTAGCTTATTCTAAGTCATTTGAGGCCAATAGAGAGATTTAATCATCTTTAATTGTGTTTTGATAATAAAATTGTTGGGAAATCGATTTCAGATCATTTAGTGATAATTTATTTACTTATCTTGAGGATTAAGAGGCTTGTAATGGGATTTTCAACCTTAAAATCGTCCAGCGTATCGTTCGGACACCTTCAGATTAAGAAGGTATCCGAGTAGATCGTCCGGAATGCTTGTTATCCCGTTAAGATGTAGGTGTCCGGGTGAGGGGTCGTCCGGAAAGAAATCTCATCCGGACAGTAGGGTTACCCAGATTGGGGTGCGACCCGGATAGCAGAAGTTATCCGAAAAGGGTAGTCATCCGGACAGAAGCGGCTGTCCGGATAGTCTTTTGTGTCCGGTAAAGTGGGGGCGTCCGGAAAGGTAGAGCTGTCCGGATAGTTGGCTGATCAGCTTTTATCGTGTCCCTTTTCTCAGGAAAGTTGTCTGGAGGTCTGGAATTGTCTAGAAGCGTGAAGTAAGAACACCAGGTGAGTTTTCTAAACTAAAACGTGTGGCTTTTAATATGTTTTCTAAGACGAATATATGATGAGAAATGCCATGCTTTATGCTTATGCTTTAATTGCATGATTGATGTTTGAAAATTCACGTGGGATGTATGCATACATTGATTTTGATGTAAATTGACTAAGTCGGGGGGGGGGGGGGGGGGTGTGCCCGCCAGCTCGTGCCGGGAGGGTGTACCTGTTTATGCCAAGGGAGACGTGACCCTGTAAGGCAGCATGAGACTGACTCGTTGTCACCTTAGGGTGACTTCAGGGTGTCAATTTATAAGGGGCAGATCTATATCCGAAAACGATTTTTATTTGAACGGTTTTACGAAAGTTTATGCTGAAAATGGTAAACTGTTTTAAATGCTTTGATAACTGTTAGGAGGGACTCACTAGACCTTATGGTCTAACCCTCGCATTTTCAACTCAAACCTTTTCAGGAAAGCAGGTGAGGAACGACTCTAGCAAGTGAACAAGGAGCTAGCGAGACAGTTTAATAGTATAGCGACACTTTAGTACGGTTTAGTTTATTTCTCAGTTGTGTAGGTTGATTCCGCCAACCAGATTTTGATATGATGTAAGAATTTTGGGACCTGTTTTTGAGATATTCTATTTATTATGAATTAAAATGTTTAAATTTGTGTGGGTCGTTATAACTTATCATAGTTAGCATTTCCAATTTTAGTTCACAACAAATACGTATTGAGTGAGTCATTATGATTTTGGGCTTGATCATGTGATGTTTTGAACCTTGAAACACACACAAAGTTGAACTTTATAATGGTCAACACAATAGCATTATTCAAGGGATTTGGTATCTTTTTAAGGGTCTAACAACCGAGATTAAAACAAAACCGGATATTGAGTACAGAATTATGGTGTAATAAAACGATTTGAGAAAGAAGATGTGGTGTGTGTGGTCAACCACACATCCCAAGAGATAGATAGATTATTTATATATGTAGTGTTCCTGACACCCATTCAATTATTCAAAGGCACAAACATGTATTTCAACTCTACGGCTGCGGACCTAGCTTTTTTTCGAAAGGGAAATTAATTAAAATATCCTACTTCGTGTTATCAAAATACCACAAATCTCTTCCACTTTGCAAAAATACCTTTTTTTCCGCGATGGGAGCCCACGATCGTGGATCAGGGACCATTTCTGACACTTTTTTAAACTTGCAGGGACCATTTTTGAAAAATGGAATCCTGCGATCGCGGGCTAATCCCGCGATGGTATGTTTTTTGTGACTTTTCAATTACAAGGGACCATTTTTGAAAAATTCCAGGGACCTTTTTTGAAAATTTGAACCGCGTTTATGAATTTAAAATGAAATGTTACACTTTCAACCCCTATACTTATTTACTAAATTTACTTTATACCTTTTAGTTTCATTATTTTAATTTTACATTTAACACATATAATCGTTTATTAACTAAAATACGTTAAAAAAATACGTTTTAATTTTAACAAATTACACCATTATAATCGTCTCTTCGATACGTTCGAAATGAGCCCAATCTTGAATTTTTTTGGATTTATATATTTTAATATATATCATATACAGTTATACACTACATAAAAAAATATTTTTTATATTTAAAATTCATACCCTTATAGTTAATTATTTAATTTATGATACATCTCTTATTTTTTTCAATTTTGTTTTACACTTCTATCGCATTAACATAATAATCATATATTAACTAATTCATTAAATCGTTTTAAATTATTGTTATTTGAATGTGTTTATAGATATCGTGAATGGCAATAGGAGAAGGTTTCACGAGAAGAATATTAAATGGGGTTTTGATAAGTTGGTATCACTGGACTCATTTAAGAATTGTGAAAATGGGTATTTGCCGAATGATGATTCATGTGTGTTTGGAGCTGAAGTATTTGCCGTTACAGAGTATGCACAAAATGATCGATGTATTTCCAACGTAACTTAGATTAAAATTATCTCATTCAGTTCAGTCCCATCCCGTCCCATTCAGTTCAGTCCCGTCCAGTTCCGTCCCGTCCCATCTACTCATCTAGTATGCGTACCAAACGCTACCTAAGAGTACCGTAAATTAAATAATTAACTATAAAGGTATAAATTGTAAATATTAAAAATATTTTGATGTAGTGTATAAATGTATATGATATATATTAAAATATATAAATCAAAAAAATTCAAGATTGGGCTCATTCCGAACGTATCGAAGAGACGATTATAATGGTGTAACTTGTTAAAATTAAAACGTATTTTTTTAACGTATTTTTGTTGATAAACGATTATATGTGTTAAATGTAAAATTAAATTATGAAAGTAAAAGGTATAAAGTAAAGTTAGTAAATAAGTATAGGGGTTGAAAGTGTAAATATCAAATCAAAATCACAATTTTGAATTGAAATGTTACACTTTCAACCCCTATACTTATTTACTAAATTTACTTTATACCTTTTAGTTTCATTATTTTAATTTTACATTTAACACATATAATCGTTTATTAACTAAAATACGTTAAAAAAATACGTTTTAATTTTAACAAATTACACCATTATAATCGTCTCTTCGATACGTTCGAAATGAGCCAAATCTTGAATTTTTTTGATTTATATATTTTAATATATATCATATACACTACATCAAAATATTTTTAATATTTACAATTTATACCTTTATAGTTAATTATTTAATTTACGGTACTTTTAGGTAGCGTTTGGTACGCATACTAGATGGGACAGGACGGAACTGGACGGGACTGAACTGGATGAGACGGGACGGGACTGAACTGAAGGAGATAATTTTAATCTAAGTTACGTTGGAAATACATCGATCATTTTGTGCATACTCTGTAACTGCAAATACTTCAGCTCCAAACACACATGAATCATCATTCGCCAAATACTCATTTTCACAATTCTTAAATGAGTCCAGTGATACCAACTTGTCAAAACCCCATTTAATATTCTTCTCGTAGAACCTTCTCCTATTTCCATTCACGATATCTATAAACACATTCAAATAATAATAATTTAAAACGATTTAATGAATTAGTTAATATATGATTATTATGTTAATGCGATAGGAGTGTAAAACAAAATTGAAAAAAAAAATAAGAGATGTACCATAAATTAAATAATTAACTATAAATGTATGAATTTTAAATATAAAAAATATTTTTTTTATGTAGTGTATAACTGTATATGATATATATTAAAGTATATAAATCCAAAAAAATTCAAGATTGGGCTCATTTCGAACGTATCGAAGAGACGATTATAATGGTGTAATTTGTTAAAATTAAAACGTATTTTTTTAACGTATTTTAGTTAATAAACGCTTATATGTGTTAAATGTAAAATTAAAATAATGAAACTAAAAGGTATAAAGTAAATTTAGTAAATAAGTATAGGGGTTGAAAGTGTAACATTTCATTTTAAATTCATTAAATTTGACGAAACGCGGGTGAACAGTGGTAAAAAATGGTCAAACTCGGTTCAAATTTTCAAAAATGGTCCCTGGAATTTTTCAAAAATGGTCCCTTGTAATTGAAAAGTCACAAAAAACATACCATCGCGGGATTAGTCCGCGATCGCGGGATTCCATTTTTCAAAAATGGTCCCTGCAAGTTTAAAAAAGTGTCAGAAATGGTCCCTGGCCCGCGATCGCGGGCTCCCATCGCGGAAAAAAAGGTATTTTTGCAAAGTGGAAGAGATTTGTGGTATTTTGGTAACACTTGGTCAAACTTAGGGTATTTTAATTAATTTCCTTTTTCGAAAAACAATATTATTACTCGAGACCCAGATGCATGGTTGATTGCCAAATATTTCTTAGCTATGGAATAGAATTCAGGAGCTCAATAGTTGTGGTTTCCGCTGCCATATCAAATCTCAACTAATGACGAACCAAGGTCCAAATGTTGTTAGCTAATGTCTCAAAGCAATATGTGGAAAAATCAATGACACATACTATAAAAAATTGAAATGTTAGAATTCCTTCGTTTGGTTTGGTTTGGTTCGTTCTTTTTCATGGAAAGAATCTCTGAATTTCATCAAATTCCACAAATAAAGGAATTCAACATTTCTTAGCAACTACGAGGTATTTTGATGGAATGGAGTGTTTTATTTTGATTTTTTATTAATTTTTATTTTTATATTTTATTTAATATAAATTAATACATTTATTATTTATTTTATATTTTATACATATTAAAGTATTTAAAAATTAATTTATTAAATTAGTTTTAGTTTTAGTTAAAAAAATCAAGTATTTAATGACTATTTTATTAAAGCATTTTTTGGTTAAAAAATTAAAAGTTATCAAAAAGAGTATTTTGGTCATTTACCAAAAATTCATTTCAGTTCCAAAGCTACATTATGTGAAACAAACAAATAGATTCTAATTCTTTTAACAAATTCGATTCCAAATCTGTCAATCAAATAGGTGGTCAAACCTGACAACATTCCATTCCAATTAATTCAAAGTCAAATTTCGTTTACAGATTCCATTTTATCCAAAAGTATTCTGCGAACCAAACGCCACCTAAAAGAACTATAAACAGATAGAATTTTAACTTATATATATATATATATATATGTTTATCATTCGATGAATATGGTTCAAGTTTTGCTACAAAAACCTCAAATTCTCATTTATAGAATGTAAATATATGTTGAAAACATTATCATTTGTTTTGAATTTTGGATGACATTTATATAAATTTATCTTGTTTGAATTTTGAAAGATGGCATCGTTAACTTAGTATGATTTTAGGTTCAATAATGAATAAGAAATAAAATTTAGATTATATTTACAAACGAAAGGAATGCGTTATTAATGACCCATAATTACATCTCACAATACTAATCTTGTGAAAAATATGTTAAGCTAAGATGTCTTTCGTTTTAAAAGAACTTTATTTGTTTAATCTCTCTTCCAAATCATGAGTTGTTCAAATATTTATTGTTTCATTTTATAATAAAGTACTATGTCAAACCGTCAATCTTAATAAATTTCTAGCTTCGTCCCTAATTTGATTCAATTTAAATCAACTGAGTATAATCGGATATCCAATTTAAATCAAACCGTCAATCTTAATAAAGACTGCCTATGAACTTTTTCATGGAAGAAAACCATCTATCAACTTTGTTCACATCTTTGGTTGTCAATGCTTCATCTTAACCAACAGATATGCTCTTGAAAAGTTTGATCCCAAAGGTGACGACGGAATATTTCTTGGATATTCTTCTATATCCAAAGCCTTCAGAGTCTTCAACAAGCGAAGACAAACTGTAGAAGAAACTATTCGTGTCACCTTTGACGAATCCCGTTCAGCGAACTCAAGATCATCTGCTGATAACGAAGAACTCAATCAGTGGATGTTTTCTCATTTTGGGGATTCAGAAGCTAATCTTAACCCTGACCCTCAGGTCAACAATCCAACCGCTGATGATGATCCTGTCATCATTCCCAACATACAGACAAGTGAAGTTGATTCCTCATCTTGGGTTTCAGTTGTTCCCATTAACACTATGCCTGCTTCTGAACCATCAACATCTGGTATTCCATTGACTTCTCAGCAATCAGTGAATGAATTCTCATATGAACCTCTACCTATCTTGCCTGAATTACTTGAAATCGTTGAAGCCTCTTCTTTAGCACATCCAATAGTTCACTCTGAGTCAGCGACTCATGCTCCTGCTCTGCATTGGACTATAAATCACCCCATTGATTAAGTTCTTGGTGATCCAAACGCATGTGTTCAGACTCGACATAGTGCATGTAACATTTGTTTATATGTTAATTTTATTTCACTGATTGAACCAAAGAAGGTTGATGATGCCCTCATAGATCCGAAGTGGTTCAGTGCTATGCACGAAGAGCTGACTGAATTCGAAAGAAACAAAGTTTGGAATCTTGTTCCAAGGCCATCTAACAAGTTAGTGATAGGCACTAAGTGGGTCTATCGAAACAAGTTAGACGAACATGGCACTGTAACCTGCAACAAAGCTCGTCTAGTTGCTCAGGTATACAAGCAAGAGGAAGGCATAGACTACGATGAAACGTTTTCCCCTGTGGCAAGACTCGAAGCGATTCGACTCTTTCTAGCCTATGCGCTTCACAAAGACTTCAAAGTTTTTCAAATGGATGTTAAGTCAGCGTTTCTCAATGGAAGGCTGAATGAAGACGTCTATGTCGAACAACTACTAGGATTCTCAGATCCTAAGCATCCAGGTTATGTCTATAAGCTGGATAAGGCACTCTATGGTCTGAAACAAGCACCACGTGCATGGTATGACACTCTATCCTCTTTTCTCCTTATTGAAAAATTTGAGCGTGGTAAAATCGACAACACTCTATTTTTCAGTAAAGTAAAAGGTCATATTATTCTTGTTCAAATATATGTCGATGACATTATATTTGGTTCTACTAACCCTTCTCTTTGTACTCGTTTCGCTGAAAGAATGAACTTTGAATATAAAATGAGTATAATGGGTGAACTGACTTACTTCCTTGGACTCCAAATCAAGCAAAATGATAAGGGTATGTTTATCCACCAAGGTAAGTATGTTAAAGATATGCTGAAAAAATTCGATCTAACTCAAAGCTCAGCTATGAAAACCCTTATGGCACCACCGCTGGCACTTAAGAAAGATCCTTCAGGGAAGCCTGTTAATGTCACTGCGTACCGAGGGATGATCGACTCTCTCCTTTATCTTACAGCTAGCCGTCCTGATATTATGTATGCTACTTGTTTATGTGCACGATATCAATCTGAACCCAAAGAATCACATCTGATCGCTGTAAAGCGAATTTTCAGATATATGAAGGGTACACCCAACCTAGGTCTTTGGTATCCCAAAGACTCAGGGTTCGATCTAACTGCCTATTAAGATAGTGACTTTACAGGTTGCAAGCTGGATAGAAAAAGCACCACAGAAGGCTGTCAACTCCTGGGTGGAAAGCTGGTAAGTTGGACAAGTAAGAAGCAAAGTTCAGTGTCCACTTCTACCGCTGAAGTTGAGTATGTAGCTGCTGGAAGCAGTTGTGCTCAGGTCTTATGGATGAGAAATCAGCTATTATACTACGGCCTTCAACTCTCCAAAATTCCAATCTATTGCGACAGCACCAGTGCCATCTCCATAGCAAATAATCCAGTTTTACACTCAAAGACCAAACACATCGAAATCAGGTATCACTTTATCAGAAATCATGTGATGAATGGTGATATAGAACTTCACTTTATCCCAACTGATTTTCAGTTAGCTGATCTTTTCACCAAACCTCTTGATGAGACAAGATTCAACTTTCTCATTAGCGAGCTTGGCATGCTGAACCTTGAAGAATAATTCTTCAGTGGTTACGCATTAGGTCAGTGATAAAGAAAATTCTATCTCCCTATTTTTCAACTAATCTCTGAACAAATTGATTCGCTGATTCCAAGGTATGATTTTCTATTCCTATACGCTGAAGTTTACTTCAGTATGCTGTGTTTCAAAACAAACTTGATCGCTGAATATTTTTTCCTTCAGTGATTCTTTTGAAATAACAATGCTCACAGATATTTCTTATCAGTGACTCTTCTTTTTAAAATCCTCTCTGATGTTTTCAAAACCTTTAGGGAAACGTTTTTGAAAGTGAAAAGACACTTTTCTATGTGACGTCATCAAACGGATAAACCCTGGCACGACTTTTTGTCTGACACGTTCGCTTGTTTCGAATTTTTGTCCAATAAGCTTCGTGGGACGTGTCCGTATCATGATGAGTACTTTTTCCTGCTCATCACTTTCTCTCTCTAATCTCACTATATAAACACTACATGTTTATATTTTTTCCTTTTACGCTCTTAAATTCTCTAAAAGCAGAAATATTTCCTAAGCATTTTTGTTCTTGGATTTGAGATTTTGAAACTTGTTACTCGAATCTTCAACCTTCACTCAAACAAGTTCATATCTTCTTCGTCTCTTAAATCTCTTTATATATTGTTTTGATCTTATTTCTTGATATTTTGGATCAAAACAAACGTTTTTCAAACATAAGATCATCTTCTTCATGATCTTATGAACAAAACTTGAAATATAGTTTTTCTTTTGAGTTCAAAATAAAAATCTTAAACTTAAACATTCATACGTTTTTCCAGAATCCCTTTCCTTAGAAGGAAACTGGAAAACATTGATGCTACAAACACTGCTACCGTCTTGACAAGGGCTGATAATATGAAGTGTGAGTTGACCCAAATAGTCCTCACAACAAACAACTCTTATGCCCTGCTGGAATTTCCAAAGAAAAATCCAGCCCCACATCTCACTGACGCTGTCAACTTCATCAAGACATGCCCCTTGTCCACTGCTATGACCATCACACCCCCTGCACACCGCAACCTCTTACAAAATTATGGTACACTGCTCATCGTACCACTGCCATCTCCAAGCGAACTGGAAAGGAATACTCAGTGATTGGGTTTCAAACCAAACTGGGTAAAGGAGCTATTTCTCCTTCAGCCATCCGCCAGGCACTGAACCTTCCTGGCAGTACCAAGACAAAACCTTTCGTCCCTCTCACCGACCCAAACACCACTGAAGGTGAAACAGAACTGATCGCCTTCTTCAACCTCATGAACTACTCATGGGACAAAACCCGCAGCATGGAGGACGACAAGAAACTCACAAAGGTCCTTAAGAACAAGATGCCTGCTGAGTTAAACTTCATCTTCGCCCACGTAATAAGCTTCATGACGGCCAAAACGGACTCCACAGACCAAGCGGCCAAGACTCAGGTCGCCATGGCATACGCATTGCTGAAAGGGATGAATGTGGACTATGCCCACATCATCTTTGAAGACCTGATGGACCGGGTCGAGAAACCTGAGAGATTCTCCATTGTTCCCTACCCGCGTTTTTTTAGCGCCATTCTTCAAATGCTTCTTGGAAGCAACTACGCAAAGAAGGGATATTTCAAACTCTCTCAGGTTGGCCCTAAAGTGCGCGATTTCAAACCCATCCAGGGCGAGATAAGTCTTTCTACTCTTCTCTCTCTTCTACGCCCCACTTCTTCTCCTTTTGCAGCTACCTCATCAGCGGCACAACCCCCGCTGTAACCCAGGCTGCAACCAACAGCTCCTCTAAAAAGAGGAAACCATCTTCTACCCCACTTGGCACCCAAAAGACCAAGAAGATCACAAAGGAGAAACCTTAGCCCTCACAGACTCAAGACTCCGCATTGGCCTCTTCACAGACCACGCTTGATGGTTTTGTGGTTACCTCCTCCCCAACTGCAACAGCCACCCCATCAACCACTCCAGAGAATCAAGTCTCTGAAGCTTCTATGGAACCTACCCCAACATCTTTAGCGCCTCCAAGCACTGAAGAGGTCTCCATCGGCGTCTCCAACGCTGAATCTGTTGCACCACTCTTCTCAGCCACTGCTTCTTCTTCTTCTTCTTATTTTGTCTTCTCCACCTTTAGTATTGCACCTACAATTCCATCACTCCCACTGATGGATACAAGCGCCGCCACTCTACAAAGCATGATCCGGCGAAATTTCACAGGACCTGTAGGATCCTCTACAACAATCCCTGCTCATTCGTTTGAAGACGACATGGAACATTAGGGAGGAACTCGCGACTTCAGTGCCTTCTCCATCCCAAATCCTACAGGTATCCAAACACAATTCTTACCCCTTTCTAAAAACCAGACTTCTAAGTTTTCTTTTGCTCACAAGTTATTTTCTTTTTTAGGTCCTAACTTAGGGATACTCAGTGCGTCCCTCAAGGGCATCGCTGACAAGGTGGACACTCTCTCCACAAACATCTCCAAGAACACAACCGCCATCACTGATGCTAGAGAATCACTAAAGATTGTCTCATCCTCCCTTGCTAACAAGGCCACCGCTCCAGATATTTCATCGCTGCAAGGGGGACTGACAACTCTTGAAACAAGCGTCACCAACAACACCGCCGCCATCCAAAGTCTTCAAACCACCATCACCGAACTATCCACCAACTACTCAGCGAGGATGAAACGCTGAAGAGTGAGGTGAGTAGTTTGTCCTCTAAAGTTGATGATTCTAATACGCTGCTCACCAAAATCCTCGAACGATTGGAAGCCCCCACTGTCCCTCTATCTCACTTTTCTCAGGATGACAGAGAAAAGTTAGAGATGGCAGTGGAATTTATTATGGAAGCCGTCCCTGCTATTTCTGGCCTTGAAGACAGAATGACAGAGGTTTAAAAGAATCCAACATCCACTTCAGGGAACCCTGGCCAATAAGATAGGGGTCCTAAGCTCACTACTGCTGCCGATGCTGAAGCTGGTGTTACGTCCCCCCATTCGGTGGAAGAGAGGGAAAAGACCGCTAAACACTTCCCCAGAATTGTTGAGGGGGAGGAAGAAAATGAAAAAGAAGACCCTCATGAATTTGATCATCCTGAGGGAACCACTGAAGAACCCTCTCCTTCTGAGGGGGAGCTAGGCGAAGACCCTCCTCATTCTTCCACTGACAAAATCCTTAATATCGACTCTGAGGATAAGGAAAAGGATGAAGAAGAGGATGAGCTAGAGATAGCTGATGAAGAACCTTCATCTCGTCCTTCTCCCAAGGATGATGATTATAATGAAGACGACTATTGGTTTCGGCCTAAAGTAATCAAAGTCCCTGCTCTGAAGGGTGTCTCCATCAATGAACCAGGGGAGGGGACCGCTGCAAAGTCTCCTGCCAAGAAGACGCAAAAAGGCAAAAACAAGGGCCTCGCTGATGACAACTTGGCTATTCTCTTAAAGAAGCCAACCTGTCATGTATGCTACTATCTTTTCCAATACACTGCCTCACTTCTCTACCCCTTCTCAACTTCTACCCTACTCCTCCTAAAACCTCTAAACACTTAGCCTATTCTTTCTCCATCTCTCTTATACCCTCAAAAGATCTAACTGTAATGCTCATTTTGTTTTAGCTAGTCCTCTCCCCTGCTTGAGGATGCAACTGAAGCTCTCTCTGCTCAATAATTAATTCCAGCTACCAGAGCTGAAGATTTTGCAATAATCCCAGTCTCGATCCTGAATGAGACTGATGAACAAGCTGCTGAATAATATGAATTACTTTCCCATCCTAGAAGACCTTCTCTCCCTCGTCAGCGATCAGATGAAGATGAACATCAAAGGAAAGCAGCTATGATCCAGAAGTTGGAAAGTCAGTGACTCATCCCTGTCCGTCTCAGTTGCCTAACTCCAAGGGAAATAGCTGAAAGTCTTAAAGCAGAGAAGATCCTCGCTGAACAATAGAAGGCTGAGCTCACTGATAAATCCTTTGCTCTTGAACTCGCTCAACGTTCAGTAAAGGATCCTCAGCTGAAGAAATTTCCTCTTAGAGTCCAGCAACAACTGCTTAAAGATGATGGTAAGAAGAAAGAAGAGAAAAGGAAGGTCAGCGACAACACCCTTGCCTGGTGTAAAAAAACTTCACTTCAGGAGTTTACCAGCAAGAATCAAACAAGTAAACCTGAAGAGAAGAACTGTCAGAGGCGGCTCACTGATCGATGTCACAATTATCAGGGAGAACGGAATGGCGAGAACCTGCTATCCCTCAGCACTGGAAAGTCTTGGACTTAACGAATGGTTGGAAATTCGGGTTGCAATTCAGCGATCTCGATCAAGCTTTAAACCCTGTGTTGAAAGTACTATCAACAAGCTAATCGACCAAGTCACTTCAGCTGTTGATTTGCCTCCTCCCTCAGCCATCCAACAAAGACGAAGAGCTCTAAAGAAGAAGGCTTCGCCATCTTCTGGACCTGTTAAACGAAATGAGACTGGTGTTGAATTTTCTCGTGAAGCTGTACTCGGTCCAAACGCTGATCTATCAGGCCTCGACATCTCACTGCCACCTGCTGAAGAATTCAAAGTTGGAAAGGTGGTCAGTGAACCTTATGGCATATTCTTTCTTGATTACACTGGTCGCAAGTGCTTCCAACGCTGGTCTGAGTTACCCATCGCTCCTATCGAACAACTCAGAGACCTATTACACCGGTGTGAATTCTCCTTGCTTGGAACATTCATGAAACCCCAAATCTACCGCGAAGCAAAACTAAGACGGGATCAGGGAATAAAAGTCCCTGATTGGATGATTCCAGAAACTGACACTCTTGATGAACTTCTCATCAAGAAAGACCTTGAATAGCTGATAGGATCACCTTGTATTCTTCTATTTTATCAGCTTGTAAACTTCTTGTACTTGTAATTATTTTCATTGTACTTATAAATTTCCCACTTCCCTTGTAATCTAATTTATGAAGTTGATGAAAAATTTCAATGAAGTACTTTACTCCATCAGTACTAGAAAATATTCCTGAAAACAGTAAATGGGACAAGTATTTTATGAGTCCTTTTATCCTTATGTTTTTAAGTTAGCAATTTTCCTTTATTGCTTTGTCATCATCAAATAGGGGGAGATTGTTGATCCAAACCCTTCAGTGATATGATAATGACTCTCTGAATTACTTAGTGAAAATTGTAAGTAAACAATATGTATTAATGTTTTGCCATCTATGAAAAATATACTAAGTCTGTTTAGTATTGCTAATGGAAACATGCATTTTAATTTATACTTCAGCGATGCATGTACGTCAGTGAGCCCTGAGCCTGTTCAGTCTCACTGATGATCGCTGATAGTTCAATTTATAATTGTTTACTTATAATCCTCGAAGACAAGATTCGTGACAACTGAGTTCAAAGCTGAAATCGAAGACCAAGCTGACGAACGAGTGACTAAGTCTACTAGTGATCTGATGCGGATATCAGCGAAGTCAAGACTTGTCCATTTCACGCGAAGTTTCAAGTAGAAGACTTCGGCGAACGCTGAACTTTATCATTCGCTGATAAAGATCTATTTAGCGGTCGCTGATCATGAAGCCTGCTCTACAAGTAACTTTTGTCTTATCTCCTTGCACGCCTTTTGTACGATTTTTCAGAAGGACATCCCTTTGTCCAGGATTGTACAAACCACTCTACAAACTACACTGTTCATCATGCGGCCAAAAGGGATGTTTGCTAAAGTCAAATCCATGCAACCAACCAGACGCCGCCACGTGTAAAGTTGTACTGACTTGTATTTAATGCATGTTGTATAAATAGGAAACCCTACTTCATTCGTGAAAGAGCTTCCTCTCGCTGAACTACTTAGTGCAAGAAAATCTTTCCTTAGGTTTTATTATTTTCTCTCTATCTTTTCTAGTGCAAGAAATCTGTGTGATTCTCTAGTTTGTTTAGATTAGGTCTTATACTTGATCTTATTCCACAACAAACTGTAAATTGTTTGATATATATCAATAAACAATTTTAAAGATAAAAATATGTGTTTGTATTCAACCCCCTTCTACAAACTTGTATAACCCTTCGGGACCAACACTTAAGAATAGACAAAATATGATTTTTTACTTGTAAAAGTCTTGTAACTATCTTGATTGATCCCAATGCTAAAAAGCCTTTAGCAAAGTCGAAGATTTGTTGAAGAGTGGTTAGAATGTCACCAAAATCCATTGGTTTGTCGTATAGACAAAAGAAGATCATTTCAAGATATAGTTAGTATGTAGTCTGACAAATACTACTACTGGCAAGCCGAAATTCGAAGTGCAAACTTGTCAAGCAAGTTTTGTAACACCCTGGAAATTTGATAATAAAAGATCTCTACTTTCCATTTTGTTGTATATTTATTTGCATGGTATCGGACAACCTTAAGCCATGGTTCAAGTGACATCCAATCGAGGAGTGAAAGGGATCCAAATAAGGCTCGGTACACTTGGGGCGATAGTGCCAAGTGGCACTATCGTGTGTCACACTAGTGGGTTATGTACCGTGAGTTTGGGGGTTGTGGGCGAGTATGCTCGGCGATAGTGATAGATGTCACTATCGTGGCTCGCGCAACTACTATAAATAGAAAGGTGGCAATTTTTAGGTCTTTATGATCAATGATGGGACGTTAGTTTTCCACATTGTAGAACGGAATAAGCATCGGGTTTCATGATAAGTAAGATGTGGGCCTATACGGTCGGGGATTGTCTCATGGACAGTAAGGTGTAATTCCCATGTGCTAATTGTTTTTCTTGGATATCCCCGAGCATAAGCTTTAAGTAGCTGAGTTCGACATCCAATACGTGTATGATGATGTGATTGGTTTTACTAACGTATCATGTGGATTATCTTAGTGCACCATCACTTATTTTGGTAGCGGGTCTCCCTTCAAGCGGTATTCGTATGAAAGTAAAATTCTACCCAAGGTTATTGATTTCATTATCCACATTTTATTTCATTAAAATTATTGTTGGTCCCGTAGGGTTATACAAGTAAGTTTGTGGAAGGGGGGTTGACTACAAACACACAAGATTTTTATCTTTCTAAATTGTTTATTGAATAAATCAAACAATTTACATCTTGTTGCGGAATAAGAGTAAGTACAAGACCTAATCTAAACAAACTATGAGAATCACTAAGTATTCTTGCACTAAGAATAAGAAAGAAAGAAGGAAAGAAAATTAAGGATAATTTTCTAAGGCACAAAGTAGGTTCAGGGATGACCACCTTCGAAATGAAGGTGCATTCCTACTATTTATACTACATGCGTTTAATGCATGTCAGGAGGACTTTACACGTGTAAACATTTGGTTGGATGCATGCTTCTGACTTTTGCAAACATGCTTTGAGACGCATGGTGAACAGTGTAGTGACAAAGTGGTTTGTACGATTCTGGACAAAGGCATGTCCTTCTGAAAAATCGTACAAAAGTGTGCAAGGGGATAAGACAAACATTTCTTGTAGAGCAGGCTTCATGATCATCGATCGCTGAGTTGATCTTCAACAGTGAGACCTGAATGAAGGCCAACCATCGCTGAACTCTTCTACTTGAAATATCGCGTGTTTGTGGACTTGTCTTGGTTTCACTGATATCCGCATCAGATCATTAGTAGACTTGTCATTTGTTCATCAGCTTTGTCTTCGATTCAACGATGAACTCCTTTGTCACGAAACTTGTCTTCAGGGATTACAAGCAAACATTTACAAATAATCAATCAGTGATCATCAGCGAAACTGAACAGGCTCAGTTGTCATTGATGTACATTTATCATTGAGGAATAATAAAGAGCAGTGGTTCCCCATCAGTGATTCTGAACAGACTCAATTTTTTATCACTGATGGTGAAACACTAATACATAATGTTTACATATAATTGTCACTAAGTGATTCTAAGGGTCATCATCAAATCACTGAAGGGATTGGATCAACAATTACTAATACTTATAATTAATTGTTGCTCTCACTAGGCTCTAGCCTAACACTTAATCTTGGAATGACGTGTTATCAGGTCATCCTAGCGGTGGGAATCCTCGGGTTTATGCGGAGAGTCATGAAGGGAAAGTAGTATTTTTGGAGTACATAGAGGCGTACATTTTGGAACATGATCTTTCTATATTTTCGTAGTGAGATAGCAACACCCGACCGTAATCTGATCCTTGACAGTTTAGATTAGTAGGTTGTTAAGTTTTATTTCACTCAATTAATTTTTAATGTAAACGCCATAGAATTGTTCACCGTTTTGGGTGATTTGTCTATGTCAATTTCGCTTTATGCCGCAAATATTTAGGTTTAAAATTTACCCCAAATTTTAGGGTGTTACAAGTTGGTATCAGAGCAGTAGTTTAAGTGAACTAGGTATGTTGTTAAGATGCCTAGACTTAAGCTGGAATGATTAGTATTGATTGGTGAGCTTTAGGGTAGAACTCCTAAGATAGGTTGGCCTTAGAGTCGACGGAAGTACATAAGTTGAAAGGTGTGACTATGGTAACGAGAATCCTTATGTGAAGTATGTTCATAATTTCAACTAGCTACTGCAATTATGGATATATTATTACGTGAGTATGCTTAGATTGCTATTGTTATGATGATTGATGCATGTAATAGTACGTTTCTTTATGTTTAATTCTTATAGCATTTTCTCATCCCCATTCTCGAATGTGTGGCATACTTTAATGGTTAACACCCGTAGTAGGCCGGATGGCCATGAAGCTACGACATCCACAGACGACCAACCTAGATTGACAACAACCAAAATGTCTCCACCCGGTACCAATCTGTTGGGTGGCGGGCCTGAGTATATACCCAACATGATCTAGAAACATCTGATCCTATTATGGAAGAGGTAACGGCCGAGACGAGGATGATGGATCGAATGATGAAGGCATGAATAAGGTCATGACCCAACAGCAAGAACAATTTGTGAAACTAATGGAAGACAGATATACGAATAACCGTAGGCACAAGACGGTTGCCGAGAATGTCGTAGTGGCTGGATCTGGGGGTATCGGGAATGAAATTCCTACATATGGGTTGGGAACGACAGAAGCTGGGAAAGCGGTGAACGTTTTCTATATCACGACTTTTCTGAGATGCAGGCTGCCCGAATTCAAAGGTACGGATGATCCGGTGGTCTGTATGAACTGGATACGAGAGACGGAACAAGTATTCTGAAATAGTGAATGTGGAGAGAGCCAAAAGGTGAAGTTTGGCTCTCAAATGTTAAGAGGGACAGCCCTCACTTGGTGGAACGTTTACTCCACTTCATTAGAAGCCTCGTTATTGGCTAAACTAAGTTGCGCGACTTTCAAGAAGAAGGCATTGGAAGAATATTGCAATGAGATAGCAATAGACCGAATCGGAGAAGACTTTTGGAATTTGAAAAAGGGGAACTTGTCGGTGAAGGAGTACAATCGGCGATTCATGGATAAGCTGGAATTGGTGGGACATCTGGTCTCGACAGAAAAGGAAAAGATCAAGGCTTACATCAAGGGCCTTCCATCACACATGATAACCATGGTCCGAGTGTCCAAGGCCTCTACCCTTCGTGAGGCGGTAGAAGAAGCTCAACTTGTGGAGGATGCCTACAGTCGAGGCAAGGAAGAAAGTGTTAGGATGCTAGATAAGAGGAGATGGGAGGGGAGTTCCGTGCCCTCCAAGAAACCAAGACCATTTAACAACAATCATCGGGGAGCCGATCCTAGACGTTAGTCTAGGTGGTGTTCCAAATGCCGAAGCAAACACTTTGGCCGATGCAACCTCGTTCCCGGAAACTGCTACAAGTGCGGCAAGGCCAGACATTCTTTCAAGAACTATCCAGTCAAGTGTAACATCCTGGATTTTCAATAATATTATTTTAATGAGGATTGGGATCTATGTGTATTTTGGCTAAAAACCTTGAATTGTATTGTAAATTTATAATTCAATAGGGTTAAAATTCAAGGGATTAAAGTTTGGTGTTATTTTGAAAGTTTGGAAACTAGGAGGGTATGTTTGGTAATTAATGGAATATGTGTATGAATAAAGTAGCTAAAATCAGATATTTTATCTGAATTCTTGGTGTAGGTCGGTTTAGAGAAAGGAAGAAAGAAAGAATAGAGAGAAAGAGAGAAAAAGGAGAAAAGAGAAAGAAAGGAAAAAAAAGGATTGGGTCTTCAAATTGGTAAGGAATTGAGCATGGCTTTTGATAAATCTTATTGTAGATGTATGTTTGTAAACGAATCTGTGTATTGTTTAGGTTTTCAAAATCGGTTATAGCAGATTGGAATCAAATTGTGCAAGAAAGTGAGTTTTCTTCAAGAAGGTGAGTTTATTTGTTGTTTGTGCAAATCAGTGTTTACATGTTAAATTAAACCTAGTAATAGCTGTATAAACTGTTTGTGGACTGAATGGAATGGTTTAGAATGAGCTTAATAGAACAGAAATTAATCCGGATCGATTATTGGACTGCAGGCCGTGGTTTCCGAATAAAACCACGTATCCGGAAACTTGTGCGACGAAGGTATCCGGACGGATCGAAGTGTCCGGTAAGTTTCAATCTTTTTGTAAGTATCCGGATAGAATTAGTTACCGGATGGTATCCGGATTGCTTTAGTTTCCGGGTGTTGTCCGGATTTGAGGGTATCCGGAAAGTAGGAATTATCCGGAAAGTTGTAGTTATCCGGAAAGATGTATTGTCCGGACAGTTTAGGGGTATCCGGAAACCCCTGTTGTCCGGACACTTTTGAGAAATTGAGAATGTTAGGTTCTAATGGCTGGATGCTGTTTCTAGATGTTTTGTCTGGTTAAGTTTTCTAAAAAATTTCTAAACCCCTGTGTGTGGTACTAATGGTTATGTACACGTGGAATAGATAAAGGTTAGTCATTATTCTGATGTGTGTGAGAAACCTTGGAATAAACGTAATTCCCGGTTTCTAAGGAAGAAGAGGGATTGACATACGTAATTGTGATCTCTACTTCCTTTCTAAGAAATGGGCATGTGTATATTGCGATTTCTTAGGTGGGAGCATTAATCTAGAATCTGAGAAAGATTCGTAGTGCGGCTCTGGAATAGGATATGAGTGGAAATGGGCATATGTATATTGCGATTTCTGGAATAAGAGTATTAATCTAGAATCAGTGAAGATTCGTAGTGTGGCTCTAAGACATGATATGATGATGGAATGTGTGTCAGTCATATTCATGGGATTTGATGAAAATCGTGTTAACGGAATAGAGTTACGCGTATGGTAAGAAAAAGGGTAATCAGGTTTGATATAACTTGTTTACATTGATTTTGCAAATATTATTATGGAAAGGAATGTTCTCACTAGGCGTTGGCCTAATCGTTTCAAATGATGTTTTCTTACCAGGTACCAGCTCGGGAAAATAAAGGGTTGTGGGACGAGCGTTTTGGAATAGCAAGGAAGTCAATTAACAGAAGGAGATTTTGAGGGATTGCTTAGATAACTTAGTTAATCTGATTATAGTGACATAATTAGATTAATAGGTTATTTGTAGAATCCTGTATCTGTAAATGTACTCTTGATAATTAATTCACTTGCTAGTTATGTAAGTTTGAAGTTTATATTATCATAACTTGTGGAAATTTGAGATTCAAATTAGCCCTGATTTTAGGGTGTTACATCAAGGGGTTGATGCGTTTCGAGTGCAAGGAGTTGGGCCATTTTAGAGGGGAGTGCACGAAGTTGACGGTTGGAGGAAGTGGAGGAATTAAAGTGGATCCTTCGAGAGAAACGATAAGGACTTTCAAGATGTCGACTGAGGACGCAAAGGCTTCGACAGACGTGGTGTCAGGTACATTTCTCCTAAACTTCGTACCTATGTGTGTATTATTTGATTCAGGTACAAGTTTTTCGTTTGTGTCAAGTTCCTTTTGCCAAAAGTTGTCTATGCCCACTAGTAGTCTAGAGAACGGTATAGTGGTAGAAATAGCGGACGATGGCCAAGTAGTAGTCCGTGACGTGCTAAGGGGATGTATGATGAAAATTGAGGGACATAAATTCCCAATCGACTTGATACCGATGGTAATTGGGGGATTTGATGTGGTTGCCGGAATGGATTGGCTAGCCGTGAATCAAGCCGAGATCTTATGTGCAAAAAAGTTGATTTGTATTCCTTTTTCGGACGGAAATTTTGTGGTCGTCTATGGTGAACGGAGGAAAGGAGATGTGGAAATCATCTCTATGTTGAAAGAACGCAAATGTTTGGTCAAAGGGTGTGCGTCCTTCTTGGCGTATGTAATCAATGCCAAGTTAGAGAAGAAGAGGCTCGATGACGTGATGGTGGTACGCGAGTTTCCCGACGTATTTCCGGAAGACTTGTCGGGTTTGCCACTGGACCGTCAAGTGGAATTCAATAACTGATTTGGTTCCAGGAGAGGCTTCGATAGCTAGAGCTCCCTATCGGTTGACTCCATCTAAGATGCAAGAAATGATGGCGCAACTTCAAGAACTCTTAGAGAAGGGATTTATGAGGCCGAGCTCATCCCCATAGGGCGCACCGGTCTTGTTTGTAGAGAAGAAAGACGGCACGGTGAGAATGTGTATCGACTACCGAGAAATGAACAAGGTAACCATGAAGAACAAGTACCAAATCCCTAGGATCGATGATTTGTTCGACCAACTTCAAGGAGCGGGATGCTTCTCCAAGATCGACTTGCATTCAGGTTACCACCAAGTGAAGGTTCGAGAGGATGACATTTGAAAGACAGCTTTTAGGACGCGGTACGGGCACTATGAGTTTCTGGTGATGTCATTCGGGTTGACTAACGCACCGGCGATGTTCATGGATTTGATGAATCGGGTGTGTTGACTATTTCTCGATAAGTCAGTAATTGTGTTCATAGATGACAACTTAGTGTACTCTAAAGACGAACCAGATCATGAGCAACATCTTTGGGAGGTGTTGGAGGTTCTAAGGAAGGAGAAATTGAATGAAAAATTTTCCAAGTGCGAATTTTGGTTGAGGGAGGTTCAATTCTTGAGTCATGTAGTTACCCGAGACGATGTGAAGGTAGATCCTTCCAAAATCGAAGCAATGATGAATTGGCAACCTCCCAAGAGTCCGTCAGAAATTCGAAGCTTCTTGGGTTGGCAGGTTATTACCGAAGGTTTATTCAAGATTTTTCCAAGATCGCTTCTTCTTGGACGACTTTGGCGTGGAAGAATGCGAAGTTTGTTTGGACCGAGACGCAAGAAAAGGCATTCTGTACGCTACAAAGGAAGCTATGTGAAGCACCAATTCTATCTTTACCTGAAGGATCGGAGGACTTCGGGTGTACAGCGATGCATCCAAGATGGGCTTGGGTTGCGTTTTGATGCAAAGGGGAAAAGTGATTGCTTACGCGTCAAGGCAACTCAAGGTGCACGAAAAGAACTATCATACGCATGATTTGGAGTTAGCCGCGGTGATATTCACATTGAAGTTGTGGCGACATTATCGTTATGGCACGAAACGTACCTTGTACAAGGATCATAATAGTTTGAAATATGTTTTCGATCAAAAGGAGTTGAACATGAGGCAAAGGAGATGGTTGGAATTGCTTAAGGACTATGATTGTGAATTACTCTATCATCCGGGTAAAGCGAATGTAGTTGGCGATGCTTTAAGCCGGAAAGAGTATAGCGGGAGCCTCCAAGCCAACCTTTCAAGAATTGAATGAATGTCAAGTCTCGTGGAACGAATTAAAGCGGCGCAAACTGATGCTTTATTAGAAGAGAACCTCAAGGAATAGGTAATGGTGAAGCAAAGACAACTCCTAACGGAGGATGGTCGTGGAATGAAGCTATTCAATGGGTGCGTGTGGGTGCCCTAGATCGGGGGAAGTCAGGAGCTACTTATGGACGAAGCTCACAAGTCCAAGTACTCTATCCATCCGGGAAGTACCAAGATGTATAGAGACTTGAAGTTACATTATTGGTGGCCGGTTATGAAATTGGACGTGGCACATTACATGGAACGATGTGTGACTTGCTCACTAGTAAAGGCCGAGCATCAACGACCTTATGGCAGTTTGCAACCCTTGGAAATACCCGAGTGGAAGTGGGACAAAATCATGATGGATATCGTGACCATATTGCGGAAGACCTTGAGAGGTCATGATACCATTTGGGTAATAATGGACCGTATGACCAAAAATGCACATTTCGTAGCCATGCAGGAAACGCTACCAATGGACAAGTTGGCAAAGCTATATATTGACGAAGTAGTGTATAAACATGGTATACCTATGTCTATAGTCTCCGATCGTGATATCCGGTTTACCTCGAGATTTTGGCAAGCATTGCAAGAAGAATTAGGTACAAGGGTGAATTTGAGTACGGTATACCATCCCCAAACGGATGGGCAAAGTGAAAGGACGATCCAAAAGTAGGAAGACATGTTAATATCTTGTGTGTTAGATTTTGGAAGCAATTGGGATACACACCTACCCTTGGTAGAGTTCGCTTACAACAACATCTACCACTCTAGTTTGAAGGCGGCACCATTCGAAGCTTTGTATGGGAGGAAGTGTAGAACCCATGTGTGTTGGCTAGAGGCGGGGGAGAAGCAATTCGCCGGACCGTCCCCCTTTGAGATCTCCCAACCTAAAGGCTTTATTCAGAGGTGGGTCTTTCAACCGCTTACTCTTTCGATTCGGAAATCATGCAAGAGACAGCCGACAAAGTCAAAATCATTAAAGAATATTTGAAAGCAGCTCAAGATCGACAAAAGAGTTACGCCGACAAGAAAAGACAGCCGGTAGAGTTCCAAATGGGAGACTGCGTGATGCTAAAGGTATCTCTTTGGAAGGGGTTGATTCATTTCGGAAAACGGGGGAAGTTGAGTCCCCATTTCCTTGGGCCATTCACTATTTTAGAGTGTGTCGGGTTGCAAGCTTACAAGTTGGATTTACCACCGGAAATGGATGGGATTCACCCAACATTTCACGTATTCTACTTACGGACATGTAGCGGAGGAAGAAAGTATGATACCGTTGTCAAAAATCCTGGTAGACGGCAACCGTTGTATCGAAGAGCCCGAAGCCATTTTGGAAATAGAGACTAAGAGGCTTCGCCACAAGGAGGTTACAATGGTGAAAGTATAGTGGAAGCACCATCGAGGTGCCAACGTGACTTGGGAAGCGAAGGAGGACATGAAGCATCGATATCCTCGTTTGTTTGAATAGCCTAGGATTTCGAGGACGAAATAATTTCAAGTTGGAGAAGATTGTAACACCCCAAAAATTTGATAATAAAAGATCTCTACTTTCCGCTTTGTTGTATATTTATTCAAACGGTATCAGACAACCTTAAGCCATGGTTTAAGTGACATCGAATCGAGGAGTGAGAGGGAGCCAAATAGGGCTCGGTACACTTGGGGCAATAGTGCTATCGCGTGTCACACTCGCGGGTTATGTACCGTGAGTTTAGGGATTGTGGGCGAGTATGCCCGGCGATAGTGACAAATGTCACCATTGCGTGTCACTATCGCGGCCCGCACAACTACTATAAATAGAAAGGTGCCGATTTTTAGGTCATTTGTATTCAGTTTTGGAGCACAACTACTATAAATATAAAGGTGCCGATTTTTCTCTCAAGTAGAAGGGTAAGATTTCACTTTCAACTCCTTCCACCATTAGTTTCTCTCAACCACCAACTCTTAGACATTTATGGTTGATTCTAGGGTGTGTTTAAGCTAAGAGTGAGGAATCCAAGTCTCTTCAAGTCTAAGACTCCTCCATCTTCTCAACTAACTCTTAGGGTTGTTGAACCCTAACATCAAGGTGAGTTCATCCTCACATTCTAAGTTTTAAATACATGTTAAAAGTGTGCTTCTTATCTTTTAAAATACTTCTACTCTCATTATTTCTTGATTTGGTAATGTTTGACCTAAAATGGGGTTTTGAAGATTTTGGGGTTTTTGGTTGGATAGAAAGCTTTATAAAAACAAATACATGGCACTACTTGGTGTATCTATGGATTTTGCATATGTGAAACATATCATCTCAAGTTCCATGATTTTGGGTATTTTGGGTAAAAAGCTAGGGTTTTGAGATACTTGGTTATTTTGATGTTTGGCATACAAGAAATAGTTTCTTATGTTGTAATAGAGACCACACTACTATTTTAGAACTATGAGAGTTCATGAATTCGTGTTGGGATATCAAGTTCACATGATTATGACGGAAAATTGGTTTCTGGTAATTATGGTCACATAATTTAATTGGAGATGAAATTGGTATTTCTGTATTTGAGAATTGTCGTTTATTTGGTTTGAGTGTAATGGATCCATAGGCACTAGAATCTTTATGATCAATGATGGGACGTTAGTTTTCCACATTGTAGCACAGAATAGGCATCGGGTTTCATGATAAGTAAGATGTGGGCCTATACGGTCGGGCATTGTCTCATGAACAGTAAGGTGTGCGGACCGGTGTGTAGCCGGGTTCCGGTGTGCGGACCGGTGAGTAGTCGGGTTCCGGTGTGCGGACCGACAGGTAGCCGGGTTCCGGTGAGCGGACCGGTTGTTGATTTATTAGTTGGCTTGCTACCAACTAATATGGCCATTGGTGGAGGAATAAGGTGAATGAAATGTACACGATGCACGAGTCTGAATTGGTATTTAAATACGTGTGGTATGTTTATATTTTACGAAAGGATTACCAAAGGTTTATCTAAACTATCTTGATACAAAGGATTTACATAAAAGGTTTTATAATGATTTTGGAAAGGATAGGGATTAACTCACTAGACCCGTTTGGTCTAACCCTCATTTTTGTTTTCAAAAATATGTTTTCCAGGTTAAGGATCGGCAGGAGAGGATGAAGTGTAGGAAGCTTTTGATGAATGTTGATTAGGAAGCTTTTATATATTTTGTAATGTCAAGACTTTTGAGACCGTGCTTGGTTTGTGATGTATCTTTTATTATGAATGTAATGAAGTTATGCAATGTATGTTATTTGTTGTATGTTTGGGAAACCGGGACGTTACAAATGGTATCAGAGCCCTAGTTTAAGGGATTTAGGTATTTGTACCCGTACCTAGACTTAAACTGCATGTGAAGTAGGATGTCCTTGATATATTAGAACCTTGGGATGCTAAGTATAAAAGGTAGAAGGAACATCATGTAAGGTAATTTCAGATTACACCTGGCCAGTGTAATTGTGATCTTACAGGTGCATGTTTGGACTGGAATACCTTATTATATGGGGTATGTGCTTATGTGTATATTAACTCTATAAAAATCAACAGAGTGGCAGATCGGACTCGACGTATGGATAGATATGAAGACAGGTATATTCCTATAAACTCTATACGTGCTAAAGTGCTATATGACTTCGGTGCAAACTGATAATCTGTATTTCCGTGCTTTTGTTGCTTATCTGTGTTAGAGATATAGAAGGGTGTGGGGTGCCTATTTAGTTATCTCCTATGGTTTTGATTGAGTTCGAGGTAGTAGTGGAAACTAAGTATTCGTTACCTTTTTGCTTAACCGAATTCCGGGACGGAATTCCTTTAAGGGGGAGATAATGTAATACCCCGGGTAAATCCGTTAGTTAAAAATCTAATTCCGTTAAGTTTATTTAACTTTAAAGTTTCTATTTAGGGAAAGTTTAGATAAGTTTATAAGTTAAGGGTGTTTGGGTTATTATTGAGAAGTTCAAGGTCTATATGGTAAGTATGGATAGATATTATCCCTTAAGCTATATCCAGATATTTTCATTTACAACAACTGTCCAGAAACATTAGAGTGTGTGAGTGTGTGTTTGTGAGGCAAAAGAAGAGAAAAGAAGAAAGCTAGGGTTAAGGCTTCAATTGGATTGCTTGGAAACGATTTAAGGTATGTTCCCTGTGTATTTTGTGTTGGTAATTACTAGTTAATGGTTCCTATCGGAGTAGAAACATCACAAACACATCTGGGATTGATTCTGTCGATTTCTGGGCAAAAATGGGGTAAACCGACAGAGGTGTCCGGATAAGTTGAATGTGTCCGGGTAGCTTCTTTGGTGGTGTCCGGGTAAGTTGTTGATAGTGTCCGGACGATTTGATTGATGGTTTCCGGATGATTTAGAGTCCGGATGGCATCCGGATTCCTTGTGTTGTCCGGATAAATCGTGTTGTCCGGATTAGTCTTGATGTCCGGATTACTGAGGTTGTCCGGAAAAGTCATGTTATCCGGAAAAGGTGGTGTTGTCCGGGTTGTTTGGGTTGTCCGGATACTTTAGCTGTTTTGGTCACTTTTGAGGATTTGAGTTATCTAGAGTCCTTGGTCTTCTAGTATGTTTTATGTGATCAGTTAGTAAGGGGATATTTGTATTTAATCTATTTGCAGACTCTGTGGATTGGGATAGATAGAATGAATCTTTTGGAGAAAAGCTTGGAAGTGTTTATGGATAAGCGATCGAGGTGAGTTTTGCTTTAAAACGTTTTGAACTGGAATACATATATATGTGTATAAATATATATATGAGATGATTATGTGGTAGGAATATGATTATGTGTTTATAAATGACAATATGATGTAATGAGATATATATTGTATTTATATAAGCTTTGCACTACACGAGTGCACTTGTTGCCGGGTTCCGGTGTGCGGACCGGTGTGTAGCCGGGTTTCGGTGTGCGGACCGGTGAGTAGTCGGGTTCCGGTGTGCGGACCGACAGGTAGCCGGGTTCCGGTGAGCGGACCGGTTGTTGATTTATTAGTTGGCTTGCTACCAACTAATATGGCCATTGGTGGAGGAATAAGGTGAATGAGATGTACACGATGCACGAGTCTGAATTGGTATTTAAGTACGTGTGGTATGTTTATATTTTACGAAAGGATTACCAAAGGTTTATCTAAACTATCTTGATACAAAGGATTTACATAAAAGGTTTTATAATGATTTTGGAAAGGACCGAGATTAACTCACTAGACCCGTTTGGTCTAACCCTCATTTTTGTTTTCAAAAATATGTTTTCCAGGTTAAGGATCGGCAGGAGAGGATGAAGTGTAGGAAGCTTTTGATGAATGTTGATTAGGAAGCTTTTATATATTTTGTAATGTCAAGACTTTTGAGACCGTACTTGGTTTGTGATGTATCTTTTATTATGAATGTAATGAAGTTATGCAATGTATGTTATTTGTTGTATGTTTGGGAAACCGGGACGTTACAAATGGTATCAGAGCCCTAGTTTAAGGGATTTAGGTATTTGTACCCGTACCTAGACTTAAACTGCATGTGAAGTAGGATGTCCTTGATATATTAGAACCTTGGGATGCAAGTATAAAAGGTAGAAGGAACATCATGTAAG
Source organism: Saussurea involucrata (assembly GCA_033807775.1). NCBI lineage: Eukaryota > Viridiplantae > Streptophyta > Magnoliopsida > Asterales > Asteraceae > Saussurea > Saussurea involucrata. The sequence continues at coordinate 45,816,670 of CM066317.1, read as the reverse complement.
GTAATTTCAGATTACACCTGGCCAGTGTAATTGTGATCTTACAGGTGCATGTTTGGACTGGAATACCTTATTATATGGGGTATGTGCTTATGTGTATATTAACTCTATAAAAATCAACAGAGTGGCAGATCGGACTCGACGTATGGATAGATATGAAGACAGGTATATTCCTATAAACTCTATACGTGCTAAAGTGCTATATGACTTCGGTGCAAACTGATAATCTGTATTTCCGTGCTTTTGTTGCTTATCTGTGTTAGAGATATAGAAGGGTGTGGGGTGCCTATTTAGTTATCTCCTATGGTTTTGATTGAGTTCGAGGTAGTAGTGGAAACTAAGTATTCGTTACCTTTTTGCTTAACCGAATTCCGGGACGGAATTCTTTTAAGGGGGAGATAATGTAATACCCCGGGTAAATCCGTTAGTTAAAAATCTAATTCCGTTAAGTTTATTTAACTTTAAAGTTTCTATTTAGGGAAAGTTTAGATAAGTTTATAAGTTAAGGGTGTTTGGGTTATTATTGAGAAGTTCAAGGTCTATATGGTAAGTATGGATAGATATTATCCCTTAAGCTATATCCAGATATTTTCATTTACAACAACTGTCCAGAAACATTAGAGTGTGTGAGTGTGTGTTTGTGAGGCAAAAGAAGAGAAAAGAAGAAAGCTAGGGTTAAGGCTTCAATTGGATTGCTTGGAAACGATTTAAGGTATGTTCCCTGTGTATTTTGTGTTGGTAATTACTAGTTAATGGTTCCTATCGGAGTAGAAACATCACAAACACATCTGGGATTGATTCTGTCGATTTCTGGGCAAAAATGGGGTAAACCGACAGAGGTGTCCGGATAAGTTGAATGTGTCCGGGTAGCTTCTTTGGTGGTGTCCGGGTAAGTTGTTGATAGTGTCCGGACGATTTGATTGATGGTTTCCGGATGATTTAGAGTCCGGATGGCATCCGGATTCCTTGTGTTGTCCGGATAAATCGTGTTGTCCGGATTAGTCTTGATGTCCGGATTACTGAGGTTGTCCGGAAAAGTCATGTTATCCGGAAAAGGTGGTGTTGTCCGGGTTGTTTGGGTTGTCCGGATACTTTAGCTGTTTTGGTCACTTTTGAGGATTTGAGTTATCTAGAGTCCTTGGTCTTCTAGTATGTTTTATGTGATCAGTTAGTAAGGGGATATTTGTATTTAATCTATTTGCAGACTCTGTGGATTGGGATTGACAGACTGAATCTTTTGGAGAAAAACTTGGAAGTGTTTATGGATAAGCGATCGAGGTGAGTTTTGCTTTAAAACGTTTTGAACTGGAATACATATATATGTGTATAAATATATATATGAGATGATTATGTGGTAGGAATATGATTATGTGTATATAAATGACAATATGATGTAATGAGATATATATTGTATTTATATAAGCTTTGCACTACACGAGTGCACTTGTTGCCGGGTTCCGGTGTGCGGACCGGTGTGTAGCCGGGTTCCGGTGTGCGGACCGGTGAGTAGTCGGGTTTCAGTGTGCGGACCGACAGGTAGCCGGGTTCCGGTGAGCGGACCGGTTGTTGATTTATTAGTTGGCTTGCTACCAACTAATATGGCCATTGGTGGAGGAATAAGGTGAATGAGATGTACACGATGCACGAGTCTGAATTGGTATTTAAATACGTGTGGTATGTTTATATTTTACGAAAGGATTACCAAAGGTTTATCTAAACTATCTTGATACAAAGGATTTACATAAAAGGTTTTATAATGATTTTGGAAAGGACCGGGATTAACTCACTAGACCCGTTTGGTCTAACCCTCATTTTTGTTTTCAAAAATATGTTTTCCAGGTTAAGGATCGGCAGGAGAGGATGAAGTGTAGGAAGCTTTTGATGAATGTTGATTAGGAAGCTTTTATATATTTTGTAATGTCAAGACTTTTGAGACCGTACTTGGTTTGTGATGTATCTTTTATTATGAATGTAATGAAGTTATGCAATGTATGTTATTTGTTGTATGTTTGGGAAACCGGGACGTTACAGTGGGACTCCTCGGGTTTGAGCGGAGAGTCATGAAGGGAAAGTAGCATTTTTGGAGTACATAGAGGCGTACATTTTGGAACATGATCTTTCTATATTTTTGTAGTAACATAGTAACACGCGACCGTAATCTAAGCCTTGACAGTTTAGATTAGTAGGTTGTTGAGTTTTATTTCACTCATTTAATTTGTAATTTAAATGCCATACAATTGTTCCCCGTTTTGGATGGGAACATGCAAAAGCATGTCAACCAAAGTATGTTCGAAACATTATTTTAATAATGCTAGTCATAATTTACTGTTCCCTCTACATATAAAGGGATGTGAAGGGTTAACACTAGTGTACATTTACTCAAAAGGCTTAAGTGAAAAGTTCAAGCATGTATGGATCAACAAATCCGATGAAGACGCATGCTAAAATATGAAGGGATGAGAAGGGTTAAGACTTGTCTACATTAACTCAAAAGGCTAAAGTGAAAAGTACAAGCATGCATGGATTAAAAAATCCGATGAAGGCACATGTAAAGGTTGAAAGAGAACATTTATGCAATGGAGGCTATAAAAGGACTTCACTATGTTAGTTTGCAATTCACCTATTTTGAAAGAACTTCTCCGTGATAGCTTCAAAGTAAATTCGACGTTAAAATCTGAGAGCCTTCTATGTTCCTCGGATCTGAAGAGAACTTCTTTCTTCTCTCTTTTAATGTGTAAATTTGTCACCCTCGGATAATTTAGGATAAAGTTCTTGTCTCCTAGCTTCCGCAAGATAACTGTAAGTTTATGTTTGAAATAAAAACTAAAATTAAAAAGTGATAATTTACTGTGTTTGTATTCAACCCCCACCCCTTCTACAAACACCTTCTGTTTGAGTCATTGTGGTCCAGGACCAACAAGTGTTATCACAACGGTTTGTTTAAATTCATAAACAAGATTCGAGATGTCTTCCACAATTCTCAACATAAATCCTTTAACCTTTGTTATCCCTGTCATGAAAGAAGAAATATGCCTCGCAAAATCCGATGCCTCCGTCGGATCCGATCTATACCTTTCACCATGGCCGAGCCTGACATTTTGGAGGCCCTGTGTGAGATATAAAATGTGTTCGTTAATTTTTTTTAGTTATACTATTTATTTAAATTTTTTTACCACATTCCGACGTCTGTTTGATATTAAATCAATTGATTACTACTCTTAGACTTTAAACAAATTATCAATTTTCTTTTTTTAATTTTCTAACATTCCAATGATCTTATTCAAAATATCTAACTATAGCCATCATATTTATATGGAATCAATCTATCATCATCCATAATTACAAAAACACATATCAACGATAAAGTTTTGTTTAAAAATACTTCTAAATATATTAAATAATCAAATAAAATTAGAGAAAAATATTTAGAAAAAAATACTAAATAACTAAAATTAGTAAACCCACTTTTGTACATGGAAATCTAAAAGTGTAATGGTTAAATGGGGCACAACAACAAATGAAAATTGAAATAAAAAGAACAAATTAAAAAAATAAGGATTATGGGTTTAACTTTGAAGAATAAAACATAGAAGAAATTTATTAAAAAAATGACAATCTAATTAATGGATTAAAACATATATAATTTAATTAATGGGTTAATAACAATTAAGAAAACAAAAACATAATTGAAAACATAATATAGTTATTGTCCCTTTAAAAGAAGGAATTGGGGTCTAATAAATAAATGTTTAAAGAAAAAATAACAAGAACACATGCAACCAATTAGAACCCCGGTCGAACACATCCTCCCTCTCTTTTAAGCGTCTAACCACTACGAAAGATATCAATTTGTTAAACATCTTGTAATATACTAAAATCAGTAGAAAGAAAAGATAATTAAAAAAAATACTTGGAGTTCCCCCCCCCCCCTTCAATCGACGCTCTGTGCGGCGGCACCACCGGCACACCTCCAAGGTCGCCCCTGCCTTTCACCTTCGCTCATGACAACTAATCATGTCCTTTTTCCTTTTACTGACCTCGAACATCTCAAAGAGTTATGTTAAAGATATAAAGACAAATTGGTAAGCTTATGGGTATTCTTTTCTGAATTCTCTTCCTTAGACAAGAGGAGATATGATAATGTGCCAGTTGATTACATTTCTAACAAGTGCTCATATTCCCATGCAAATGTACAACTTTCTCATTTTTCTTTAATAAAAACTATTTTCTTTTCTCTCTTAATCTCATCCAATTCCTCAAGCATTAAACAAAATCCAAAACCAGTTATTCCTACAAAATCTCTGAGATTCTTTGTTGTTGGGACTAGATCATACTCAAATATGGTATTTAGAATGTGGTTGTTCAAGACATATGATTGGTTATGTTTCCCTACTTAAGGACTTTGTGTCAGAAAAAAGTATGTCTGTAACTTTTAGAGATAACTCTAAAGTTCTACTCTTAGATATGGAACTCTTTTGAATGGTTCTATATCTTTCAATATGGTTGAATATGTTCATGGTCTCAAGCATAATCTTCTAAGTATAAGCCAACTGTGTCACAAAGGCTTCTCAGTAAAATTTCTTAGAAATTAGTGATCTATCCTCTCTTCAGAAAATACAAAAATTCTCTCTGGATTTCCGAAAAATAATGTATATGTGATTGACATGTCATTTGAAAAACCATTTTCTTACTCAAAATGTCTGCTTCTTCTCAAAAGCATCCTCTGAAAAGAACTGTTGTGGCATAAACGTCTCTTTCATCTCAACTTTAAAGCTATTAACAGTCTTTCTCTCTTGTTTTATTCAAAAGAAAAACTATGTGGAGCTTGTGAAAAGGGAAAACAATCAAAATCAAGTATTAAATTTAAAAGTTGCTCTTCTATCACATCACCTCTCTATCTTCTACAACTGGACCTTTGTGGACCAGTAATGTGTTAAGCCTTGGTGGCAAAAAGCACACTCTTGTGATTGTTGATGAATTCTCAAGATACACTTGGGTATTGTTCTTACAATAAAAGAATGAAGCTTTTGAGAAAATCATACACTTCATTAAGAGGATTGAAGTGGTAAATGATGTTAAAGTTAGATATCTGATAAGTGACACTGGAACTGAATTCAAGAACTTTGTTCTTGAGAACGTTTGCACAGAGAATGGTATATCACATAACTTCCCAGCTGCCAGAACTTCCCAAAAAAATGGTGTGGTTGAAAGAATGAACATACTTTGTAAGGCTACCATATCCATGATCAGTGATGCTTGTTTACATACCTATTTCTGGGCTGAAGCCATAAATATTGCATGCGTTACACAAAACTGATCAATCATTTTTAAGTTGCATCTGAAGACACCGTATGAGCTCTTTCATGGTAGAAAGCCAAATATCAGTTTCTTTCATACCTTTGAATGTATATTTTACATTCATAATGATTGGAATCATCTCGAAAAGTTTGATCCCAAATCCGGCGAAGAAATATTTGTTGGATACTCTACTATCTCAAAAGCATTCAAAGTCTACAACTAAAGAAGAAAATGTATTGATGAATCAATACATGTACATTTTGATGCAAAAGGAACACTATCATCTTCATCATCGAATACTATACTCCTATATGGGTTTTACCAAGAAATAACTCTGCTTCATATTATTAATTTGTTGTTCTACAATATTGGAATCATTGTTCTCATCAAATAATTTGCAACATGGGATACACAACTATATGGTGTTCATTTGTAACTTACATGTTTCTTTCACATGTGAAATAGCATTTATGCGTCCATGTGTAAAGAATTGGACAATAATTACCGATATAAGAACAAACATGTAGTTTCAACGGTGAAAGAAAAAATAGTCTTTATGTTTCCGTAAAACAACCTTTATGTTTCCAGTTTCCATACATAAAAAGAATGGACAATAATTATCAATATTGGAACAAACATGTTTCATATGTGAAACAAAAAATATTCCTCCACACCTGAACGTTAACTTCTGTTAGAAAAAAAACTTGTGAACCTATAGTCGATTTTGTAACACTAATTTGTAATCAACCCATACAAAGATATCAGAGCTCCAAACAGACCATTCAATGCAAAGATTAATGAAGTACTAGGAGCAATGATGGAGTTTGCAAGAGAAGTCGGAAGGCCAACATCATTTAACTCAACGAATAATACATCAGAACGTCATAATACGTTGTTCTACAATATTGAAATCATTGTTCTCATCGAATACTTTGCTACATGGGATACACAACTATATGGTGTTCATTTGTAACTTACATGTTTCTTTCTTTTATGAAATAGATTTTATGCTCCACATGAAAAAAATGGACAATAATCACCAATATAGGAACAAACATGTTTCAACTATGAAACACCAAATACTTTTCAAAACTTGCACATTACCTTATGTTAAGAAAAACTTGGAACCTATAGTCAATTTTGTAACTCTAATTTATAATCACCCTATACAAAGGTTACAATCCAATAGACACCGATACAAATAAATCTTCATCCTCTATGACATCAAACTCATATATTCCTTTGATACTTTCTTCTATATCTGCTTGGGCATTTGCTCTATTTTCTACAATAAAAAATTAATAATAATTACACTAATAAATGTGTCATCTTATTTATTCACTATTATACAATATTGGAATCATTGTTCATATCTAATAGTGTGCTATATGGGATACAAAATTATATGGTGTTCACTGGTGAAGTATAGACATTGAGACCCAATTGACTAACAATACATTGAACAACTTGGTTAAACAATAATTTTCTCTAGACTAAATTTGCACGTTGCTTCATCCGTAAAACAACCTTTATGTTTACACACATTAAAAAATGGATAATGTTTATCAAATCGAAACAAACATGTTTCATCTGTGAATAAAAAAATATTCTTCCACACTTGCACATTAACTTCTGTTAAGAAAAAAAACTTTTGAACCAATAGTCGATCTTGTGACGCTAATTTGTAATCACCACATACCAAAGAACTCCAAACAGACCATTCAATACAAAATTTAATGAAGTACTAGGAGCAAGATGGAATTTGCAAGATGTAACAACCCAAAAACCAACAATAGCATAAATATAACAATGAAAGCAAAATGGTCCCAAAGTATACTAAATACATTATTCTCAAGATACGCAGCAGATATATACACTTCCATATCTGAGATGCTATAGGAAGACTGATTGGTGAACTACAAACCTTCACTGGACTATGTGTCTTCTACGACCTCACCTCTTTCCATTTTCTTCGGATGAAACCCAAAACAAAACTCTTACCTGAAAATGGTTTTAGTTTTTGAAAGACGTGGGTTAGACCATGAGGTCTAGTGAATTCCTCTCGAAAACAGTTTAACAAAACACATTTAATAATATGCAATCCTCCATAAAGGCCCATCAAAATCATTTCATAAGTCAACATCACTTGCGTATTTACACAGTGGTCATATCACGCATCACCTCACCATGATGTCCGCAATCGAGGCCCCCAGTAGATCCCCATGGACCCCAGTAGATGCCATGCCCGTGTGCACAAGAAACAGACTCAAGGCACACGCCATAAATAAACTCCCAAGGGATATTCACAATCTCAAGGTACACTAATCTCACTGTGCAACCCGACACTAAAATCAATATCCAATCCATGCCATAAACCTCATAGTACCATGAATGCTCAATAGTGAACCAATTCCAGAAATAGGTGTTCAAAGCATTTGTGAGTGAAATTTCGTGCCATAAATCAAAACTATCATCAATGGTTAAAACACATCTAATAAAGCATGCCCAGGTATAAACCAATTTGAGAGACGTTTATTCAAACCTTCATGTTAGCAATGCATGCGAAAACGATAACCTATTTATAAACATTTCATAGTTGGAAGAATAGTTTAAGGGAACTCACCTGAGTTTCGGCAAATCGACACACGCTACGAAATTCACTTTAGTTCAAACCGAACACTTGAATTGTACGTCATAAGAATGTTGTTAAACTATCTAATTACATCCCAAAATCATTCCTAATAAACCCCAAGACAAACCCCCAATCGATGCCTCGATCCTTAACCAGAACGAGAAACGAAGCAAAACCGAAAACCCCCACAAACAGACACTGCCTAGCCCCAGCAACCTGCTGGACTGCACACTCTAGCCCTGCACGACTTGCAGCCATGGATTTTCATACATTCTGATTCCCAACTCTTCCAAAACTGTTTTTAAAGTTAACAAATCGATAGGTTTGATATCTTAAACCCTTAAGGACATTAAACCAACACCAAAACAACATTTATACCAATCTAATCCATCTATTGATTCTTGATTTCAAACCCAAAAACCCAAATATTTGCCATTCAAGATTACCATTGAAATGGTGAAGTTTTCTCAATGTAAATCATTAAACCAATAAGAAGTACTATCAAATCCTCCTTTTCCCATTAAACATGAATCAAACCATCAAAATGGATTATCAATCAAAACCCCAATCATACTCCAGCCCAAAAACCAAGCCAAAAGGTAAAGAAGATGATTGCTTACCTTGATGGAGATGGAGTTCTATCTCTGAATCACTCATTGCACCAAGCTCCCATGGAAGATGAATTAGATTTCTCTCCACCCACTCTCTAGCCTCCCAAATGCGTATTGTTCACAATGAAGGGTTTAGAGGGGGGTTTACCCTATTTATTCTTCTAGAATTGCACACCAATCCCTAAGTTTCCACACTTTGGACATTAGTCTACAATTTACAAGGAAAGTAGACTTCATGGAAAATGGTTATTACAACACCCCCCCCCCCCTTAAAAGAATCTCGTCCCGGAATTCCATTGCTGAATAGATGCGGGTACTTGGACCTCATTTCTTATTCAATTTCCCATGTCGCTTCTTGCCCTTAATGGAATTTCCATTGAATCTCTACATGGTCAAATCCTTGTTTCTCGACTTCTCCACTTTATCAATGATCATCTCCGACCCTACAACAAAGTTTAACTTCTCGTCCGCTCGCAATCTTTGCAAAGGTAACGTTGTACCAACTTCCAACAAGCGCTCTCTAAATTAAAGACGCAAAACACATTATGAATTATCCATAATTTCATCAAGTACATTCAATTCATACACCATCTCTCCCACTCTTTCAATAATTGCAATTAACCCAATATAATGTGGCTCAACTTCAATTTCCTCTCGAATTGCACCACTCCAATCAATGGGGATGTTCTACGCATCAAGTTGTCCCCCAACTTGAGATTCAAAAGGTCATGCTTTTCAATCTAATCAACTCAGCCCATTCAATTACCTAACCCATTCTGATCAAAATCACAAACGTACGATAGCCCTCGAAATCGCCCCTCGATTAACCACAACTTTCTTATGTCGGGAAATTCGTAAAATATATTTGTAGCTTCTCTGATCAACTATATCAGAGACTGTCCGCCTTGTCCGCACACTTAGACTCACGGTTTTAAAACTAGACAAAGTTAGGGGTTTCAAACCCAACCTTACTTCCTTAAAAAAAGAATTTTACCGAAGTCAACACCACAACAACATGTATCCCCTACTAAAATAATAACCATTCAATTCGCCAACTTATCACAAGATCATCCTTGAATCATCACATTAAACTCACATTCATGAGTTTCCTTTATCAGACAACACCCACTTCAAGAATCGCCTCCCCCCAATACAACGTACGTCTGACACAAATAACACTTAACTCCCCTGAAACCACATTGATCACACACCAATGCTAACAGATTCAAATGAGCTATACACACATCAACCATCATGTCATTTCTCGTTTTCATACATAATTATAAGAAGAAAACTTTCACAAACTAACATCTGAATAATCCGCCCACCCAAGATGATCCAATGCTAAAGACACACATTTCAATTTCTTACAACATTTACCATTAGTCCCACCATTTTGAAATAACTTCAAATTTCACTTGCCCCACAAGGAGGAGTGGCCATGCTCACACGAACATTGAACGTCGAGTTCACTCGGAACATTTTCCATGATGATATTGAGTCTAACCCAATGGTCTTTCATCCAGGGCACTACATTCGATCACTTGTTTCCACTTCTTCCCGGAAACATCAAATATGCTTTCAAAAAACAACTCACTATCAGGTGAAATTTTAAACCAGTTGCACATTTTAGTTTTCCCAACACTTTAACCATGACATACACAATGATCATCTTTCTCATACCCTCCAAATAACAAGTATTTAAACATATCTACTTTTCTATGTCTCCTGACAAACTTCTTAACTTTCAGTTTATCCACTTGTTCTGACATACCATGTTCACTTTCTTCCGTGATTGCATGAAGCACCGATCACACATAATTACATGCCCAATTTCGACCAGATCAGCACTATGGAGCCAACATTATTATATTTTTCCCGACCAAAAGGTTTCACCACAATCCTCAGTCGAGGCATTCAGCCAAGTTCTCACAAATAATATTCAATGCCTAGAAATACCACATATTTCTTGCTCTCCAATTGGGGTCGATCTAACCACTCGGATTCCTTTACGCACACAAAATATTTCAACATTCCCAATTACATTTCGAATCAACTACAACGCACCACAATTTCTCGAATATGACATTTAAATTAATATTCCATTAGAATAAGGCAACCCACCCAAAATTCAACGCAACTATGAAGAACATGGATTCTTCTTTTAGGTAGCCTCCAATTATCACGCAAAAACTTTGTTCCCAAGATTTACAACAACATAATACTGTCTACAAATCTATACACTTCAATCGAGCATGCTTGCCACCCTTGATTACCTCCCCATAAATCTTCAAACCAGGATTCACACCTATACGTATCCCACATTGCAATACAGTCCATCACTCAACATAACGGAAATCCATTATCACAATAATGACTTACACATTCCCTTGGTATAAAATGCTACCAACTTTCCCACACAACTATCACACCACGATATCACACTGAAAACCAATTATTCACAGTCCTCTTCACGTACATAAAAGATACTGCTTTATTCAAACCAACCATAACAAAAATATATTTAAAATAAGGTCATTTCACAACATGTCTTTCTCGAATCTAGATGAACCACAAAATCATGATTGTCTACTTCCATCAAACAAGTTCTCGTTCCTTGTCGGCTCATCGCGATCTACAAGAAACAAGTTCAGGTAGTCCAAGGAAACAAGATATATTCCTTTATCGACCAATATAATCAATGCACACCTACTTTACTTGGGATAAATACTTCATTCTTATACGGATCGTCAAGATCTCATAGGAAATCACCTATCTTAACTAGCGATCTTCCACCTTCATAACGCCCCCACAAGGTGTTCCAAACATTATGCCAGGTATACACCTTCCCGAACGACCTCAATATCGAACCCTTTAAATGGTCTCGGACTTTACATCGACTATCGACATGGTGATGCTTCATACATTTAAGCGACAAGCAAAGATTTCCAGTGGAACCTACTTCTCCCAATGCATCATGACTAATTTGTGCTCCATAGTCCTCACATGTCAAAGGCACAAGACTTACTTGGTACGTAGTCTAATTACAAGACCACTTCAATACTTCGACTCAAAACCGATGACATTTCATCAAAGTATAACAACACTACTTATTAACTTGCTACTATTAGGAGCATCTCGACAGCTTCAAACTTCATCATGGGCATACCCACTCACAAACAACTGCATCCCAAAATACCAAACAAGGGTCTAAGCTACAATTATATGAACATTACTAAATTCAATGTCTAAAACTCCCGTTAGTCACTGTCTTTCTCTCATGGAAACACTAAGGTCATAACTCGACCATAATCGGCTCCACCGATAAATTCCAACTCTCGGAACCTTTCCTTATTCTTAATTATAATATCCCCACGACCTACCAAGTTCCTAGCCTTCATGCATGACGACATAATGATTTAAATCATTTTGAACGTTTGAAAATTCAAAAAGTGTAACATCATGAAACAACATTGAGTGTGCATGACAGAACACCGCCATAATCGAAAAGCCACACACAATAATCTCGGGGACCGCTCACATGCAACCCCACGACTAAACACCACTTTGTCCAACCAAACTGATGTCGACGCAAACGAAATGTATTCAATGAAACTATTTCTCCTGCGATTATAAAAATATACTAGTCGAGATCACTTACACTCAGCGAGTCAGTCGAACCTCACCCTCATTGGTATGACAACAACATGTCCATACCTATTTCAGTTATAAAATTAAGCAATCGAATGTTTTTATGATTTTCTCTAACAAAGATTAACTCAACATGAAAGGGGTGAAATAGCTCACCAAAAAATAAGTTCAAATTTTCCATTATGCAACATATATAAGTTTGCAGTTTCCCCAAAACATAGACTACACGCTTGCATGTGTCGATTTAATTTCCAAAACAAGAAACCCAACATGCACATACATATTTTTAATACGCAATGACTCATAAAGTTTTTTTAAAATACGATGGACGTAACTCATTTAACTGTTGAAGGTATTCACTCTAACACGGTCAGACGTTTTGCGTTTACAACTATTTCCCACTTGAATATTGCTTTTGACCAAATGGTCGGGTTTTCCACCCTCGAAGTAACTTTTGGTGTAGCTTCTTCTCAACATACTTGTTTTCCCACACTACACAATTTCCAAATTGATCATTGGCTTGAAGCTATACCGTTTCAAACCTTGACTTTAATAGGCTAATGAACGATCATTCGCCTCTCCTTCTCTCCCTACCGCGAACTTCAAATCAACATTCATATCTTTCCTCCATTATCCTTTCCACCCTACTGCTTGACTAATAAGTCAAAGGCTCCTTTCCTTCACCCGATTGAGTTAAAGCTTTCAAGATCCAAACGTAATCCTCTCTCCCTATACCAATTAATTGACACATCGAAATCCATAAATGGAGACTCACTACAAATCAGGAGCATATTCTTAACTAAGTATACTTCTTCTTCGATCCCAAGAAGTTCTACGTCTAGATGGATCACTAACATCTCAGACAAAATTCCTTCCTCAAGGTATCAACATTACTCCAGATTTAACCTTACACAAGACATCTGTAGATCCCAGTTTGATCAAGTAACAATGATATACCGAATTGATAATCGTTTATTGAATGAATATAGAGAGGTTACAATATTAGAATGAAAAGCTCTCTCTCTAAACACAATTAGGCGCACGACTAATCTGAAAAATCTTCTAACCTAATTTCACAAAAACAAACTTTAAAAACCTAGGCTTGACAGGCCCAAGTCCATTAACCTCTAAAGACCATTAACACAATAAGGACTTTTACAAATAAATAACTCTATTCATTTCTTTATATCACTTTCTATTTTATAGGACATTTATGGTCCTAACAATCTCCCCCTAAAGTTATATAAAGAAAAAAGATGGTCTTGAAAACTTTAGGTCTTGATCTTCTCTCCCTCTTGAATCTTTGAAAAATCTTTGGTGTTGTTTGTCTTCATGTCTTTCACGCCCCTTGAATTATGCTCTTAGTTATCATAGTTTCAACTTTATCACCCGATTCAGTGATATTCCACAATGCAACTTCAGTTTAAAGTGAAGAATATGTCTTTGAACCGCGAGTTGAATTGACTTTCAGCTTGAGAACATGTAGCGAACACTACTTGGTAAGGGATAGAAGAATCATGCACTTGTAATCTTTTATTCACAGATCATAACAGTTACTCCCCCTCAACTTTTGCTTACTCCCCCTCAACTTGATAATCTGGGTCTTTGAACTTTTATAACGTTTCTCCCCTCATGATGAGGATCCGTGTCCTTGAATCTGTATCAGTTCTCCCCCTCGTGATGGTTAGGAGCATCCTGGGCATCATGTAACTTCAAAGACAACACTGATGAGTAGCAAAATACTAGATAAGACGTTAAGTAACCAAAATGGGGTAATCAACTAACACAGAAACATAAAAGTAACTGTTATCACAAAAATTAAGAAAATTGTGTGGCCTATATTCAGAGTTGGCATCGGTGTATCTCTGATAGGACTTCAAGTTATCACTGAAGTAAAATCTTAAAAATTACTTCTCAAACGGTTCCGGCAATATCACGAAGATATGCAAATGGAATCACAAAGACTCGTGCATGTGTGAAAAAAATAAATTATATATGTTTGGCTTAAATATTGATTTAACTTGGGACGCAAGTTAAAAATCAATAGACATAGTAATTAGAAAATGAAGTTCGGAGACCGGAGCTGATGTCTCCCTTTTTCAATATCTAAGACCTCCGAGTGAGGAATAGATAGATAATGTGCTAAATCTCCGTGCATTTATGAAACAAACATCTTTTGTGAGATGCTTGAGTGGCTGGGTGGGGTGACACGAGTTATCGACATTGTGTCCATGTCTTTTTCAATATTCATCTCCAAAGAACGAGAATGAATAGATTGTGTGGTTACCCGGATAACTGACTCAGTTTGGTAAGGACCAATAATTCTTTTAAGTCCTGTCACATCCTCACCAAATTATTTTCACTCCAAACTCATCGATGCATCTAGACCCCTCACTGTTGTCTATAAGTGGATGTGTTTCTTGGGTAGGTCCTTCCGATTCTGGATGGACCATAGAAACAGTATAAGTCCTAACACTCCATTTCATTTACCAAATTAAAGCATTGAAGTACACAGTGATGTACGAGTCCTGAACTGATATGTTCAGAAGTCAAACTTTTAAAAATGAGTTCTGAACTGAATTTATCAGACGTCATAAAAATGAAGTCCGGGTTTTGATCTGAGGTAATCAGAAGTCATAATTGAAATAATAGAATTTCAATGAACAAGATCAAACGCTAAACATAATGACTCAGTAAGCACAATATTTGCAATAAATGAAACAAGGATCAGAAAGTTTAACTGTGAAGAACATGTCACAATTAATATGTCAGAAAAGAATTGAATTATTAACATGAAATGACGAAATGTGAGAACAAAATGGAATTCAAGTGAGTATATCTCCATCGAAAAGTCAACAAACATATGAGACATGGAAATAACTAAATCAAGAAAATATAACACGTGGTAATTCGGGAGTTTAATATCGAAGAAAAACAAACACAAGTAAGTTTTTCAGAATAAATTACCACGGTCTTTGAATTCACATAAAAACATTTATTGTGCAAAACCTGATGCTCCCCCTCAAAATTGGTGTAACCTTTTATTGTTGTCATGTGAAAGAAATATTCCTAATTTTATCACACATAACATCCCTGCAAAAACAGATCAGAAAGATTTTGGTATCCATTCCTTGATGGATCCTTGATGGTTAGATGACTTGGCTTTAAAATTGGGATTGGGGATACTATAAGAACCATACCAATACTTAGAATGGTTTTTTTTCATAAAGTCACTTGTTCCACGGTAATAACAACACAACTTCTGTTTAGATAACCTTATTAGCTGATTAACAGAGTAAACAAGATCCGGTTTCACAAAGGGTTTAGCATGGAAAGCTTTATTGTTCTTGTCACTCTTAACAGAGACAAATGACTTTGGAGCAGGAGCAGATCCTTTAACTCTCCAAGCCATCTTTACTTTCTTGAAAGATTGATTATCTTAATTGTCAAGAAGAGGATCATAAAACAGATTAGAAGTATGGATCTGATCTTTTGAAGAGCTATTTAATCTGATGCAGGTCTTTGAAGAAACATTTTTGTGGATAGAACTTGGAGTAGTCTTAGAAAAGCAAACTGAATTAGCTGAATCATCATAAATAGAGTATCAATAGTATCCGAACTAGTAAGATTTGGTGATTCAACATCAGAGATTTTGGCTTCAAGTTCCTTTTCATTGTTAACCAAAACGTTTTTCTTCTCAAACATTAGATCTAACTTCTTTTGAAGATCATATTTGAGCCTCTTCTCTATCATAATGTCAGTTGACAAAACAGATAATTTCTTTGTAAGCTTAGAGATCTCAGCCTGAAAGATATTTCTTTCGTTTGCAAACTCATGTTTCAAACTTTTTGCTTTAAAACCTTCAACCTTCTTCATCTCACACTCTTTGCTTATTATGTCTAATTTTTTCTCCAAATCGGTTATTTTGAAAGAAAGTTCTCCATTCTTTTCAGTAAAAGATTTGCGTTCAATTTCAAACTTCTCTCTTTCTAAAATCAGAACTTTCTCAAAGTCAGAGATCTGTTTTGAAATTTTTAAACATATAAGGTCAAGACTCTTCTTCTCTTCAAGAGATTTCTTTGAAAATTCAGATTGCTTTTGTATAAACAATTGTCTTTCCTTTGCAAAACCTTCCTTCTCTTTTTCAAAAACCTTTTCAAAAACAGTTAGTTTATTTTTAAGTTCAAGGTTTTCACAATGCAAGAGTTTACCTTTCTCTTCAAGTGCCACATTTTTGTCTTTGAGATCAGAAATGTCTTGTTGAGAAATAGGGATACTCTTCTTCATATCCTCCAGCTCTTTCTTCAGAGTAGCATTTTTATGGAAATATTCAGTATACAGACGTGCATAGTAAACTACATCTGGATCAGTAAGCACCCTTGGTTCTGACATATTGTTACTTGATAGAATATGATCGTGAGACAATTCAAGATATCGATCTAAAAGAAATCAGACGGTGTATCACATAATATACAAATGTCCCCCTTCAACGACTTAGCATGGGCGCCCCGAGAAAAAAACTATAAAACTGTAAAGTCTGAAAACTCCCGGATATGAGATCTGGGTTTGGGTTTCCCGGATAGAGAGTTCGGGTAAGGAACCCGGGTTTGTGAAAGACCGGTATTCAAGTCCGGTATCGGGACGGGTCCGGGACAAGGGAACCGGGAGTACCGGGACTCGGAGTCGGGAACCGGAAGTGCCGGGACTCGGAGTCGGGAACCGAAAGTACCAGGACTCGGAGTCGGGACTTGATATTGAATCGGGAACCTGGATCAAGGAGATCTGGAATGAACCGAGATCTGGAAACAATGCAGGGAACGAAGAACAACATACCTGAAAACTTCGATTGCGATGAACACGGATCTGGGAATGGTGTTTTTCTAGAAACGTTTGTTCCGGAATATTGTTAGCACAACCAAAACACAAAAATACACCAAATACCAAACGATTTTGCTTTTAAAATCAACCAATTACTTCAAAATCTTAAACAATTGAAGAACAAGGACTCAAGAACTATGAATCGAAATTTAACCAATTAAAGCTCAAAAACTTCGAATTTGACTCAGAAAAATTGCAGAAACCGGTTTAATAATATATAGAATAGATTGGAATACACTAATTTCACTTTAATCCCAAGAATCAAAACAAACCAAAAATCAATATGAACACAACGCCGCTTTTCTGCTAAATCGATAAGGATGAATCAAAACGAAAAATTACCTTTTGATCGATAGCTTTGTCCCTTTGCTCTGATACCACTTGTGGATCCTAGATATCAAGTGCAATTGATTGAATCAACACAAAAGTAATCAATATGTCATAAATCTCACTTGTATTGAATGCAGAAAGCGTATGAACACAGTAGTCGTACAAAAGGTGATTAGCAATACGATAAAGTCATTAAACCCTAATCTAGGCTAAACAATAGTATTTATATCCCCAAAGGGATAGTTACAAGAAATGGCAGAAAGAGTCCTTGAACTTCTATTCAACTAGCTTATGAGACCTAACAATCTCCTCCTTTGAATTGAAGTTCGATCTCACGCCAGTTGGGGACATAACGCTTTCTGATCGCAAACAAAGTCTCGAAGTGTCGTATGGAGTTTCTGTACTCAAGCCTTTCTTCAATCTCTTTGAGTAGCTCTTTTGCAAGAAATTTCCTTAAATTGACGATCTTCTCAGTCGTATCCTTCTCTTCTTCATCCACGATCATTCACAGCACCGTCCGAACTTCTATCAAAGTTCTTTCATAGAACTTGTGCAGTTCACTAATTCTCATGAATCATTTCTCTCCCTGTTCATTTAGATACACGATGCCTGTTTCTGGTTTTGATAATAGGGTGTGTACCTGCAAGTCTTCAATGTCAGGAAGAGTCAGATTGGGCTTCAGCACGTTTACTTTTCTTTGATTGCTTTCGATTCCCATCTGAAGATCGTTGACGTATGAGAGAGTTATGGTGCACTTCATGAACCATTTGATAGTTTCGAGGGCTTTGGTATACGGTAGAGGTCTGATGGTTCAGGTCTTTAGCTCTCGAAGAAGAACCGGAAAGTCTTTCAAGTTCAGATTTCTGAAGTCGGCCTCTGAGAATATCCATTCTTTCCCATCATCTTTCTTCACAGTGAACAGCGGAAACCATACCGTCAGGACTTTGTCTGACACAATCTCCACAATTTCAGTGATCTTGTTGATTTTGACTTCATGTACCATTCTGCTCCTCTTCATCACTTCCAAGTAATGAGCGTGGATCGGTTTTTTTAAGTCTGACACCCCATAGCACATGACTGGGTCGAGTGGTCTGATCCAGCGAACAAATATCTTCTTCTGAGATTCTTCTAAGTACGTAACCAAGATTCGAACTCTCTCCCAACGAACTGGTTGAATGGGTTGAGGTTGAGTCGTTTCCAGTTCAGGATTTGGTATTTCAGAAGTAGTACATGCGGTGTCATGTTCATCGTGTTGGGATTCGGTTGCATGTTTGCTTTGGAGAAAGAATTGATCATAGTCTTCATCATTCATTGCCTCGTCATTTGAGTAATCCCACAAAGCATCTGCCTCTTTTTTTGAAAGGCAAGTAACACACGCACCCCTTTCGGGGGTATCCCAGGCAACCACATGGAAAGCCAGACTAATCCCCCCGACCCAGATATACCATCCCATATGGGGCAGGCCTGGGCCGAAAAGCATCTGTCTCTGACTGAATGGCTATTACTGCTTTTTCTCTCCATACTCGTTCCATTTCAGGATTACCGTCCGAGTCTTCATCTATCAACTCCAGATCTGGTCTTTCCAGAACTCTCAGCATTAAACTGTCCTCTGGTTCTCCCTCGGGATTTTCAACCGTTGGATTTGCTGATTCGGGCACTTGATATATGACCGGTGTCGACAACTCCATATCCTAAACCATGTCTTGATCTTCTGATTGTTGGTGTGACTCAGGTTCGCCTGGAGTTTCAGTTAATGGTTCTTTCATTGTGGTTGACAGCTTGGTCGGTCGTAGTCTTTTCTCCCCCTCATGCTGATCAGGATCCTCCTGGTCATCATGCTTTTTTTTCAAGCCTTGTGCTTGACCCTTACAAGTGTTTTCAAGGCTGGCAACCAGAGGGTGCGCTTTATGTCGGTTAGGGTTGAGGTAAGGGTATCGAGTTTTGAGTGTACTTGGGCTTGGGAGTCGGTTTGAGTATTTGGGGGTTGAGTTTCTGAGCGTAGGAGACTCACAAGGTCAGCTTCAGAGGATGTATCTGTGTTTGATTGGGACAATAGCTTATCGAGTAGTGCGACTTTGAGGGCATCGATGCTCATGTTTGCGGGTTTGGGGTAGGGTGAAAAGGTTGTATCGGTGTTTGCACCGGGGGATCAGTCACTATTTCCTTACCCTTGATGGACCTTTTGATGAAGTCCATTTCCTCTGATAGCTTTTTCAAGATCTCTGATTGGACAACCTTTAAGGCGTCGTCCATGGTTTCCTTGGAGACGAACTCCAGGATGCTAACATCTGGCGCACATAGACCACCAGTTGTAGTAACTACGGTGGAGTGCACCGCAGTACCGCCTGCGCTCACGGTTTCCTTAATGATAGGCGTGGCAGGACTTCCACCCTGTCCTTGCAAGCCACCAAGAGGTAGACTTACTCTGGGTGTTCCGGTCGAGTTACGAAGAATCTCGACATTAGCCGTACTGGTTTCATGTGTCCTAGCCAAAGGAATTAAATCTGCAAGTGGCGCTAGACTCGATAGTGCATCCAAAGATAGCGAGAACCGGGGCAGGAGTTCTCTTATTTCAACACCGGAACTCTCCAAGTGAGAGACCGGTGGCAGTTGTGCTACGTCCCCTTGTGAAAATGAAACAGTATCCTGTTGAGATGACACTGAGTGGCTGAGGAGGGTGTGCAATGCATCGCTAGGCCCACAACGTCTTTTTCAATACCCATCCCAACAAATGAGATGGTGTAGTGGATGTGGTTGCCTGGCTTATCTGAGGCTGGGTGGAGACAACCTGAGTAGGTGGCCTCTTCTCTCTATATCGGTCATTGTTTTGTTTACTTCGCATCCCTCACTCGCTCACTTTGATTTTCATTCTCAACTAATTCTCCCTCCGCTCTCCTTATCTCTCCAGTTTCGGCTTGGGTACGAGGGGTTGGCTCTAGACGAAACTGGTCGTCATTGTCCTCATCAGAGTCAGTTGACTCATCATCTGATCCCAAGGAACCTGATTCGGAACCGGACTCCGAACCTGGTTTAGAACCAGATTTGGAACCCGATTCTGAGCCAGAGCCTGATTCAGAGACAGATCCGGAAGCTGAGCCGGATTTTTAGCTGGAAGAGCAAGTTGCCTCTTCCTGAGCCGATTCACGCATAATATCCACAACCTCCACTTCATGTAAAGTTGGATCGTCATCTTGGGGTTGAGTGGATGCGTGGGGTAGGGTGGCTGGGCGTCGGGACAATGAACTTCCGGAACAGAGGAAGTCCGGAACCGAAATAAGTCCGGAACCGGGTTGAGTGCGGGACCGGAGAGTCCGAAACTCGGTGCAAAACCGAAATCGGTAGAAGCCGGATCCGGTATAAGTCCGGAATCGGTAGAGTCTGGAACCGGATGGGGGAACCGGAGTGAGTTCTGGTATGAGCCAAATCCCGATAAACAACCCGGGAGATCGATACGGACCCCGGAAACTTCGGGATCCGATAAGAAATCAGGGGAAAACCGGGACCCAACAAATTTAAAGTCCCGTATTCAAACGAGAACGAGTAAACAAACGTACGTGAGAGTGCAAAAATCGCGATTTGGACGAGATTTCTTCGAGAGACTTTCTGCCACGTCTTCTCCCATTACTATATTTTCTCTCATCACGCCTTGTCCGGAAGCCCCTGCTCGCCGGACTCTACCTCCTCTAGTGCATGGACCCTCACGCCTCTCGGGACGCGCTCCTTGGGCAGGTCTGTCGGATCTGGCTGGACCATCAGAGCGACTAGATTGTTCTCTCGCCTATATTCTATCACACTCAGTGCCAAATGATCAGCGAGAGCTAGCAAGTCTGCAAGTAGGAGCATTGGGACTAGTCCTGGAATTGGCTGTTTGTTTTGGATTTTTTAAAGGTTAAGGGTTTGAAATCTGTTTTTCGTCAAACTTTAGGGGCCAAATTTGACAAACTCTCAAAGTTGAGAGAAGTCGGGACCGAGAGAGGGAAACAAGTCAGTACCGGGACTCACTCCCGGTACGGGCCGGTATATAAACCGGATTGCCTTTGAGTTAATCTCACAAGTTCAAAAATCCGCGCTCAAACCTCTCCTGAACCAACTTCTTCTCACATAATCCATTCTTACTCCGATCAGACACCGATTTCAACACCGATTTCAACTCCGATTACCAGGTATGCTTTCTAAACACCATGCAATCAGTAATCTATCTTCCTTAATCGATCGTTTGAGGTTTGTGTCGATCGATTTCACCAAAATCGGCACCGCTAGGGTTTCGCACCCTTCGGTTCGTCCGATTTCTCCTCCATTCGATACCGATATGCTCGATTATCTTGTGTCGCGAGGTTCTGGGAAGATATCGACAACTGATTTCACATCTCTTAGTCCTGATTTTCCTTAGTTTTCGATTTAATCCCGATTCGATCGACTTCTCTCCCAGGGTTGCGTGTCCCGGGGTCGATCGACTCCCGGGTTCCGCCTTCTCTCCAAAACTAATCTGAAAAATCCTCTAACCTAATTTCACAAAAACAAACTTTAAATACCTAGGCTTGACAGGCCAAAGCCCATTAACCTCTAAAGCCCATTAACACAATAAGGCCTTTTACAAATAAATAACTCTATTGATTTTTTTATATCACTTTCTATTTTATAGGACATTTATGGTCCTAACAACATCAGAACTTGAATCAAATCCTCCTTTTCCATTAAACATGAATCAAACCATCAAAATGGATTATCAATCAAAACCCCAATCATCAGTGCCGTCCCTGGGGAGGGCGGGGAGGGCGTACGCCCAGGGCCCAAAGAAAATAGGGGCCTAATTTTTTAAGTATATATATTATATAGTAGTAGTTAAAAAAATTGTAAACGAAAAAACAAAATAGATTAGTATATAATAGGATCCAAAAGGAATTTAGCATTATAGTATGGGCCCAAATATGTATTAATTAATTACACTAGACAATAAAATTTATAAAAAGTTAATTGGTTTTTCATTTTATAGTATTACTTATTATTTCTCTAAGTTTTTTTATCTAGTACTAATATTTAAAAACAATTTTTGCCTAGAAACCTGATATATACTCCATTACTCATCTTCCACATACTCTTTTGATTATTCCATCAACATGAATTTTATTTTTATACTAGAATATAATAGATTTCTTGTTATTAACTAATAAAACTCTTGCCTTTTAAAAAACAATTACCAATTATATGAGATGACCTAACTTATATCTATATTTATGATTTCAAAACTATCTTCTTCTTCTTTTCATACATTATTGACTTCTTATTACCTAATATTGAGTGCATGAATCTTAACTACTCTCTTATCTCTAAAACAAGAATAAGATGTCAAACTATAACTAACATGGACTTTTGATTCTAGGATTGATGGTTCTTAAAAAATTTGTTTCAACTCTAAAAATTTAAAATGGTGATGAAAATCATTAACATCAGGTAACATGTAGAAACACAACTGATTTATGTTAATTCACTTAAAGTGTTACCCGGAATAGTCTACATAGTGATCTCAATTGATTTCAATCAATATATTAAAGGTATATCATAAGTCTTTTATGGTGGAACGGATTGACGATGTTATGTAAAAATAACATGGCAAATAATATTAATTTAGAAATAATTGTTGCTTGATATTGTGCTAGGAATAGCAGAAAACGATTTTATATAAATTATTATTTCATGAATTCAATGTTATTTTTTACAATATAAGCAATATATTGAAAAACAATCGTACTTATCGAGTGCCCATTTTTACATCTCGCACAGGGCCTAAAATATGTCAGGAACGGGCCTGCCAGTCATATTCGAACCCAAAAACAAGCCAAAAGGTAAAGAAGATGATTGCTTACCTTGATGAAGATGGAATTCTATCTTTGAATTACTCCTTGCACCAAGCTCCCAACGAAGATGAATCAGATTTCTCTACACCCACTCTCTAGCCTCCCAAATGCGTATTGTTCACAATGAAAGGTCTTGAGGGGGGTTTACCCTATTTATTCTTCCAGGGAATTGCACACCGGTCCCTAAGTTTCCACACTTTTCACATTAGTCTCCAATTTACAAAGAAATCAGATTTCATGGACAATGGTTATTAAAACACCTCCCCCTTAAAAGAATTTTGTCCCCGGAATTCCATCGCTGAATAGATGCGAGTACTTGGACCTCATTTATGATTAAATTTCTCATGTCGATTCTTGCCCTTTATGGAATTTCCATCGCATCTCTACATGGTCAAAGTCTTGTTTCTCGACTACTTGACTTTATCAATGATCGTCTCCGACCCTACAACAAAGTTTAACTTCTCGTCCGCTCGCAATCGTTGCAAAGGTAATGTCGTACCAACTTCCAATAAGCGCTCACTAAACTAGAGACGTGAAACACATTGTGAATTCTCCATAATTTCATCACGTACATTCAATTCATACACCATCTCTCCTACCCTTTCAATAATTGCAATTAACTTAATAAAGTGTGACCCAACTTCACGTTCCTCTTGAAATGCACCAGTCCAATCTATGGGGATGTCCTACGCATCAAGTTGTCCCCCAACTTGAGATTCAAAAGGCTCATGCTTTTCAATCTAATCAACTTAGCCCATTCAATTACCCAAACCATTCTGGTCAAAATCATAAACGTACGATATCCCTTGAAATCGCCCCTCGATTGTAACCCCCTCAAATTTGGTAAGAACAACTAATTTAAAATTTTCAATATTACATCAATTAAAGATCATAACCTCATCCTACAAATCAATACTTGAAATGCCTCAAATTAAGTTCTATAATTAACTTCAAGTTATTAGCTCAAGTCTTATACAAAGACTAAGTCAAGATCGGGTGTTTCTAAAACCCCATATTAGTTGCTATCTTCGAATGTGGAATCATCACTCAACGGATACCTTCTTCGAATGTGTATGGATCCAATGCATCATAGTTTAAAATTACATAACTCCCAAAAGAATGTCCAATATCTTCAAAACATTTAATTAATAAATAAATATGTCTTAAGTGCATATAATTTCAAAACTCAAATATAGAGTAGTTTACATCTGACTAAAGTCCTCAAGACTCATTTAAGTTGATTACGAGCCAAAGGCTCAACACTTCAATTGACCAAACAATAAATGTCATTAAAACAATGAAACGCATTTAATCGGCGTTTATGCAAACACATACCTCAAAGATATGATTAACACAAAACTCATCATTGGTTGAGACAAATGATTTTCCAAATGAACTCATACCCCTTATATTTCCAAAATGCCTCATAACACAATAACATGCATTTTCCAAATAGTCTATAAAATCATATTCACCAAAAATACATAAATCATCAAATAAACTCCATTTATACAATAAATTACCAAAGTAGCACATTTTTGAGATTTACTCGCCAAAATATCCAAAAATCCAAGTATATGCATTTCATAAGATTTATCAACCCAAATTTACCAAACATGAAAACTTTGTCAATTACTCAACACATTAATAAACACCAAGTAAACACATTGTTACACAAAAGACATATTTTGGCATGTACATAGTTTTCACAAAGCAACTTGAGTTCACCTTGCTAGATTTAGTCTGAAACTAGGATTTACTCCAAAATGAGAGTCTCCTTTGGTGAACACTTGAAATCTTCAAGGGTTTCTGTCCAGATTTTAGATCCCACACTCCCACAAGGTTTCCATTCACCACAAAGCTACCAAAATCACACCAATAGATGAAGGATGTAAGCAGAAGAGTCAAAAACATCAAATCCTAGCTTAAAATCGAGAGAGAGAGAGAGAGAGAGAGAGAGAGAAGGAGCTTACCACCACCAAATAATCTTGGATCTTCCAATAAACTTCCATACTCTTAGTTTATCCTTAATGAGCTCTCAAAAACGAAGCTGTAGCAATTTGAATCAACAAAATCGGCGTTGGGGTGCAAAAGTTATGAAGAAATGAAGAATGAGGCTAAAAATAGGATTTTATGCAGTCTGACACTCGCGTGCGATTGTGACATGCGACTGTGACAGTATCACAATCACTGTCACAAAAGCATAGATTGTATCGAACACTGTTTTGGTTATAACTTCTTCATTTTAGCTCCGATTTTGCTTCGGAAAGAACCGTTGGACTTGTATTTGAATTCTCCATCCAACAAGACTATAAAATCTAGGATCTAAGACCAAAATTATATTTCCTCTATTTCTCTTATAAGGTCGACACTTACACTAACTTGAAATTGTACTTACCCAAAAATTCGAATAGTACATCGATTAACCACAACTTTATTGTGTCGGGAAATTCGTAAAATATATTTGTAACCTCTCTGATCTACTATATTAGATATCGTCCGCTTTGTTCGCACACTTGGACTCATGGTTTTAAAATGCGTCAAAGTTAGAGGTTTCACACCCAGCCTCACTTCCTTAAAAAAAATTACCGAAGTCAACGCCACAACAACATGAATCCCCTAGTAAAATAAATCATGGACAATGGTAATTACGCAAGAGAAGTCGGAAGGACGATATCATTTTACTAAACGAATAATATGTCAGAACGTCATAAAAACATGATTTAATTATGGTATGCTGTTTGTTTTTATGCTTTGTAAAATCGAAATATTTTAAAGAGATTATTAATTTAGTTCTAATATATTGATCAAGCAATTTTTTTTGATAAGTTCTCTAAAATCCTGGGGCCAAAACGTTTTTACGTGTTGGGGGTCTTTTGGGTAACAACGACTCTTATTTAAAGAAATTAAAGACAGGTTTATGTACATCTCATTTTAAACCCTACTTTTTATATAAAAGAGTGAGATAAGTTTAATCGGCCACAATCATTTTCATAGTATGTATTGTTTAAAGATATTAAAGTTAGAGGTTTATGGGTCGGGTCTCGATCAGCACCACTCAATTGTTTATCGTTATCAATCTTGTTTCATGTTGTTGGTGTAATGATTTATAACTTTGTCTTTGTCTTTGTCTTTGTCTTGTTTTCCAACTTAATTATGAGCTCCGCCCCATTATTTAAAAACCATCCATCATCTAATCCATCTTACTTTCCGTTAAACCTTAAATCAAATCACACATCATTAATTCCTACTTATTTATTATTTATTTATATATGTATAATTATCTATTTAATATATAGAGAGAGAAAATGAGAGAGAGAGAGAGAGGGAGAGAGAGAGAGAGAGGGGGAGAGAGAGGTATATATATAGGGACTAGGGAGGATGGTTAAAATAAAAAGACTAAATATATTGAAAAAGTACAAGTATGAATAATTGAAAAAATCCATTTAAAGATGCATATGTGAACTCAATTTACATAATCTGTAACGTTGGTTCATATGTGTATCCTCAAATAGATAATTTTTTCCCGAGTTTTTTCAATGAGTACATTCCCTTAATCTACAATTCTTACATTCTCACGATCTTTAATCTTCTTATTTGAATCTCTCTGTAGCTTTCATTAAAAACCTAAAATTGATTGGAAACCCATGAATCGCCCACAACATGAAACGTGTAATATTTATCAGAAATATAGATGTGTTATTCATCATAAATATATAGACGTGATATTCATCATAAACATGTTATTCATGATAAAATAACATATTCATAACATGCTAATATTTATCACGAATGTATGATTCATGATGAATAACACTTTCATAATTATCATGAATATGTCATCTATGATGAATATTCATTTTGAAGTGAGACGTATGCCGTGTTGTGAGTGGTTTCCGGGTCCCTTAATTAATTTTAGGTTAATGACGAAACCATGTGCGTATATAATTCCTTAATTAATTGGAAACATATTTTTATAATACATAAGAAAAATCTAACACAATTTTTCTTGAATAAACAATTTTATATGATGACTTAAATGATTTAAAAATTAAAAACGTAAAAAGAGTATATTCTTAATTGATAGTTAATTAATATTTAAATGGATTTTAATCAAAATGTTTAGAAAGTAAAGTCGGTAGATCACATAAGATTCTCATGATGTTTTTTGATATGCACTTGCCAATTTGCATCGATTGGTCAAGTGGCATTCCATGGGGTCCACCTTTCATCTATCAATCTAGAACCTTCTTTTTTTTATTTGCAACCGTACCGTACAAAATAGGTTATAGGTGGCGGTTTGAAATTTTGTCATGCGCTAACAATAACCAAAAAACCGACCATATTGTTATCCTGTCCAATTTAACTCGACCACGATTGTGTCCCGATCGGGTGATGGTAATGCCGAAGTTTGATTGCGTCTCAATCATTTCTTTTTAAAAGAAAAAAGATATAACAGTTAAGTTGGTTATTGGTTAAGTCTATGGTAAATTAACGTTGAGGGACTTGCATTGAAGAAGATGGGGAAAAGCTCCCACTGAAATGTCAGTTTTTCTAAATTTTCTCGAGTGAAATTTATGCTCATAGTTCCTTTAGTCATTTTGATAGTGGTCGAGTCCTTTTCGACAAAAATCCCTATTTTTTCGCTTGACAGACCTTCTCTTGTATATTGTTACCGATAGTTTTTACAATCATGGTACAATGATAAAGTTGGTTCATGGTTTTGTAAACTATTTCAATATTTCTTAATTTAAAAATAAATCTATTCATCTAAAGTTAAGTTTATATATGCTTAAAACAATTCATCCAGAAGAAAATTATATAATAGTATTATTTGTTATTTAGTTAACTGATATGGTAAAAAAATCAAAATCGAAAATTACTTTATTTGGTTAATTGAGCCGTTTAACCCGCAAACTGAATAACCCGAAATCATTTAGGTTTTGGTGAGTTAATCGTTTCGGATTCTTTTAAGATATTCAGTCACCTAAGTTTCTGGATCTGCCACTACTATAAGACTCAATATAGTTATAATAATTAAAATATTCATATTACTTGGTGCGTCCCAAGATAAATTCGGGTTCATAATTCTATTTAGTTTGTCTCATAACAAGTGTTCGCTTTCAAAATTAAGTATTTATTTTTCCATTATACTGTTAATTATGAAATGGAGAAAACTATTCTCTCTATTTATGAAAAGTAAGATTGTCTTTTAGTTATTTAAAAAATATATAACAATCAGACATTTCTAAATGTGTGTGCCATTTTTTATGGACATTTATTTTGATGAATGGAGTATTAAGTATTAAGTATTAAATATTTGCTAATAAACACAAGTATGTAGTCATGTGAATGATAGTTCATTAACAATTTACTATTTTAGCTCACTAAGCTAACGTTTGGTATGTGGGCACGATTGGACAGGACGAAACTGGACAGAACAAGAGAGTCAGACCGGACATGACAAGTTGTATGTCTGGTGTTTGGTACGACAAGGAAATAACTAGACTAGTTGTCTCTAAAGGTGGTTTGATTATTTTATATATTATATAATAGTTATAAATGACATAAATAAAGTAATATTTAAATAAGTTAATTATACACATTTTACACAATTTTCACATACATAAATTCATACATATCATAGTACGAAATCAGAATGAAGATTTCAATATAACTGATAGTAGTTTCAAAAAATCTAATTTGTACAAAGGAAAAACTATATTTGATTTGGTTTGAAAGATCCTTGCGCGTTAGCCAAGGCAGGATGAAGGTTGTTGCATCGACATGTAGAGGTAGAAGCGGGGGTGACTAGTGGATGATGGTGGTTGTACAGGACATGAAGATGGTGGATAGTGGTGGTTGTGGTGGCAGCCGAGAGTGGTGGAAAAGTAGGTGTGGCTAATGTGGAGGACGTATCAGTGGTGGTGGGCAGCGATTGGTGGAGATTGAGGTGGCAGACGTTGGTAATGGTGGTGGCGATGAGCATTGGTGGTTGGTGGCCGACGGTGGTTAGAGGTGACTACCGATGGCCGCCGATGGTGGTGGTAGTGATAATGGAAAGTGGTGACCATTAATATAAATACCATTTAAGGTTATACTTGAAATGAGGGTACATGAGTAATTCTTTAGTTTATGTCTCATCCTTGTCCCATGTTGTTCCACCTATTTTGGTAGAACAATAAATGTCTTTTTGTCCCACCTTGTCCCATTTCATGCCAAATTTAAGATAGTGGGTTTTTTTTCGTATCCTATGTTGCACCAATTGTTGGACAGTGAGTTTTGTGTCGTCCTGTCCCATATACCAAACCCAACCTAAGTAATCCAAGATCCTACTTATTTACTATCCACTGAATCTAACTTTTGTTTTTTTTTATCGTGGACAATACGAAAAACTAAAAATTAAGGCAACATCAGAGTCAGAGAAGATGAAACTCGCCGTTGTTGATTGATAGTATCATTTTAATTGAATGTTTTTTTATCATATCAAGTATATTGACATTTATGTTTATACAATTAGACATAAACTTTGATGATTAATTTCATATTTTTGAGTCGTTATAAGTATCGACCATTAATATTTAACTTTTTGATTCAAAATACTAATATAGTCATCTTCTAAAAAATATGTTCAAAACGTCCAACCCAAATCAACATGCAATGGGTTCAGTTGGGCAATAATTTGGAAAAGGGTTAAAACTTCCAAGAGTTATGATAATGTTTTAAGTCAAAGTTGTTGAGTTGGGTTGTTCAAATGGTCTAAATATGTATGAATAAATATTTGTAACAACCCATACAAAAGATAAACTAAACGCAACAAATACGCATACATAACTATCCCAAAACGTCTTACAAAATTTCTAAGTCAACGGTTGACATAACAACCGGCTTACAGCTGAGAACAAATGTAAACAAAAGAACTATTTGGACATTCTAGCAAAATCTTCCCATCCGCGCTTCTTCAAGCCAACCCGGATCTCACTGCTTACTCTTACCCTTATCTACCTGCTCACCTGAAAGGTTTTTCGTTTTGAAAGCGAGGGTTAGACCATAAGGTCTAGCGAGTTCCCTCGAAATAAGGCCACACCATAAATAACAAAATTTATAACATAAGCAACAAGAGAATGTATACGAATTCTTAACGAGGCACACATACATGACATACACACTAAGACACGAGCTAATGGCACACGCTATAGTCACACACACCGTGACAACGTAGTAGGGCACACACCGCCCATATATGAAACGAATTCATATATATATATAAATAATTTGGGACACACCCCCATTTCACACCATAGCCATAGCATATATATCCACATTTCATTTAGCTACACACACTTTTCACTTTGTAATTAAAACAGTTGATATGCATGAGTTGAATACATGTATAAATCACCACGCTTGTACAAGGTTTGGGTTTAGAAAGACTCACCTGACGCCCTGTGTAACACCCTAAAATCAGGGCCAATTTAAACCTTAAAATTTAACAGGGTTAGTCATAATATCATCAAACCTTTATACATAAGCAGAGAATTAACCATGAGGATTCATATACACATTTCAAATTCTCAAAACAACCTATTAATCTAATCCTGTCAACTACGATTAGATTAAATTGGTTGTCTAAGCTATTCATCAAAAGCCTCCTCGCATCAGCTAACTTCTCCACTTATCACCAAAAGTTGTATACCAAAACACTCGTCCCTCTTCCCATTACATCCCCGAGCTCGTACCTGGTAAGAAATTTTAATTTGAAACGATTAGGCTTACACCTAGTGAGAACATACATTTTCAAATTAAAACATTATCAGTTTTGGAAACTCAATTATTCAAAGCGTATAAACAAACCTGGTTTGCCACCATTCTTACCGTACTCATACTCATCTTACGATGATGGGAACATACCCGATTCCATGAGTATGACTAACATTCAGGAAGTCATATCGAGCCTACTACGAATCATTACAGATTCTAGATCATCGCTCATATCCAAGAAATTACAAGTTACTTTATGCCTATTTCTCGGAGTGGAAGTAGAGATTGCAATTTACTTTATGCCTATCTCTTACCTTCCCATAGAAATCAGGAATTACAATTTACTTTATGCCTATTCCCTAATTTCTACAATACGAAATGGGAATTACAATTTACTTTATGCTTATTCCTCGTTTCCACGTAAACGGGAATTACAAATTACTTTATGCCTATTCCACGTTTCACGTCATACTATGAAATAGGAATTACAATTTACTTTATTCCTATTCCTTATTTCACATCACCTTACGAAATGGGAATTACAATTTACTTTATGCCTATTCTACATTTCAGGTCAACGGGAATTACAAATTACTTTATGCCTATTCCACGTTACAAATACTACCAGTGTCTATGGATCCATTACACTTACTAGCGAATGTGTATATTTACTCGAATGCACAAACATTACATATCATATTCTCAAGGCTGAGAATCGCAACTAGTACCATACCTTTATTCTCAATTGTCCCCCTTCGACGACTTAGCACGGGGGTTCCGCTACCCGGTTAGCGGATGGGGTCAAGGGGCAACGCCCTTGCGGGGTCTGGGACATAAATGAAACCGGATCTCAACTCTAGTCCGGATCCCACCTAATTCCGGAGCACAACCCAATTTCAGATCTAACCCAATTCCGGATCCCCAACTTAATCTCGGATCCTAATTCGATTCCGGAACCAACTTAATTTCGGATCCTAATTCGATTCCGGAACCCACTTGATTCCGGATCCTAATTCGATTCCGGAACCCACTTGATTCCGAATCCTAATTCGATTCCGGAACCCACTTGATTCCGGATCCTAATTCGATTCCGGAACCCATACCGGATCCAATCAAATCCGGAACTCATACCGGATTTCAATACCGGGACTTCGATCTGCAGTCAATTTTTACTCTAAAACTCATCTAAATTCAATTTATTGGTCGATTTCGTTCCAATACATATTTACCAAATCAATTAGATTGTTTGCTACAAAATATCTGATTCAATTTAAACTGAAATTATTTAGATGAAGAGATGAACTCACCTGATAAGAGTTCGAACACAGCTTGCAACCCAAATCGATTCTCCTTCAAACTTCACACTAATTACTCAGCACCTAATCAAATCAGCTTAATCTGATTATCAATTCCCAAAAGGTTGATTTGAATAACAAAATCGAACACTTACCGTAGCAATCTTAGGATTCAAGAATTTTCTCTTTCTCTACTTGTTGAAACCGACTTCACGATACCAAATTGAGATTATTTCTCAATTGTAGCCGACTCAGTCTTTAAGTATCAACCAAATATGAGAAATTACTAATACACCCTCCAAGTTTAAGTTCCCCAAAATACTTAAACTTTGAGTCTATAACAAAATTCAACCCTTGAGTTTATTTTTACAAATAGTCCAAATCTTAGACTAAATTACAATTCGATCCCATTCATATTAACTATAATATAACGGAAATTCGAGGTGTTACACCCTGATAGAATCCCCTCACTGGCTTGATTCTCCCTTTAACTGTACCTATAAGGATGCACACACTATAGTGATAAGTCACTTGACCGAAACCGATTCCCACCTACCTAACTCCTCGGACCAACAGACAGTCCCCACAATCAGAACTCACTAAACGGATACACTAAGGATTACATTGCACCACTACATGGTAAGGTTAACCCGGGTAGTTAAGCTATCCGAAAGATTCTACCCGGACAGCTAAATCTATCCGGACAAGTACTTTCTGGGTGGAACACCCCGGACACCAGATTTTCCGGACACTACACGCTATCTAGTACCATCCGGACTCTATCTGTTTGGATAGACTTTCTGGATACGGCAAATCTGATACGAATGACAGAAGATCTAGCATAGCTCACACAAAATCCCGTAATAACCTCTTAGGGATTGAGTACATATCTTTAAAATACAACACTGACCCACTCTTAATCATCCCCTATACAAATAATCAAAGAAACACAAAGAAAACCCCAATCTCAACACTGAGTTATCGAAAAACTCAAGTTTCCTTTCCAAAATTAAATCCCAACTTCCACAAGGCTTAAAGAGTGACGAGATAAGTAATTACCTTGATGAATTCGATGATTTCCCAAAGCTCAGCTCCGAATCCAAGCTCTTCCTCCTCAAATGCAGAATTTCCTTCTTTAAACATACACACACACTCTCTTAGCCGCATACAACTCTGAAGAATGGAAAAAATGAGGGAATTAGGGTTTCCATGCCCCTTTATACCTTTTCACAAAACCACTAAACTTTCATCTTTCTCACATTCACCACCACACTTTATTTATTCACAAAAGGACCCGGTTATTACATCATCCTCCCCTCAAAAGAATTTCGTCCCCAGAATTCCGTCTTCGAACAAGTGAGGAAAACGGGTCCTCACATCCGACTCCAATTCCCAAGTTGCCTCTTGCCCTTTATGGAAGCGCCACTGAACTCTCACTAACGAGATTTCCTTATTCCTCAACTTTCTCACTTTACGATCTACGATTGCCATCGGTTCCTCGACATAGTTTAACTTCTCGTCCACGCGAATGTCCTTCAATGGCACTGCCATGTGTTCTTCGGCCAAACACTTCCTTAAATTCGACACATGAAAGGTTGAATGGACTCCCCGTAGCTCTTCGGGCAACTCCAACTTGTACGCCACCTCAGCCACACGCTCGGTGATGGCGAACGGCCCTACATACCTAGGCCTTAGCTTCCCTCTCTTCCCAAATCGTACTACTCCTTTCCAAGGCGACACATTGAGCATCACCTTATCCCCCACCATGAACTCGATCGACTTCCTTCTTTTATTCGCATACGCCTTTTGGCGGTCCTGAGCCACCTTCAACTTCTCCCTTATCACACTAATCTTATCGGCGGTTAACTGCACGATTTCCGGTCCTGCCAACTGCTTCTCTCCCACTTCATTCCAACATAATGGAGTTCTACACTTACGCCCATACAATGCCTCAAACTGTGCTGCTTGAAAACTGGCATAATAACTATAGTTATACGAGAATTCGATCAATGGCAGATGAGATTCCCACGAGCCCTTGAAGTCTATCACACAAGCACGCAACATATCTTCCAAGGTCTATATAGTTCTCTCGCTTTTTCCATCCGTCTGAGGGTGATAGGCAGTGCTCATCAAAAGCTACGTACCTAACTCCCGTTGAAGACTCCTCCAAAAAGACGACTTGAAGCGACTATCACGATCCGAGACTATGGACGACGGCACTCCATGCCTCGTCACTATTTCATTGACATACAACCTCGCTAACTTTTCTAACGAATCGCTCTCCCGAATAGGTAGAAAGTGAGCCGACTTGGTGAGACGGTCAACGATCACCCATATGGCATCATACCCTCTCGAGGTCCTTGGTAACTTCGTGACAAAGTCCATAGTGATCCAGTCCCACTTCCACACCGATATCTCTAAGGGTTGCATCTCCCCGTAAGGTCTTTGATGTTCCGCCTTGACCTTCAAACAGGTCATGCACCGCTTAACAAAGTAAGCGACGTCCTTCTTCAGCCCCGGCCACCAATACATTTGCCTCAGATCTCGATACATCTTATTGGTTCCCGGATATACCGAATATCGCGATTTATGTGCTTCTTCCAAAATACGCTCCCGCAAACCTCCCAACTTAGGAACCCACACTCGGTTCCCCAAACATTTCACACCACTCCCGTTACGTTCCAAGGATGTCACATAACCGACAATCCTCTCACTTTTCAACTTTTCTTCTACAAGAGCTTCCTCTTAGAACCTATTAATCTCGTCCACCAGATGAGGAATTACGTCGACTCGAAATGCCACCACTTTAGTTGGTTCTCTTCTTTCCTTCTGACTCAAAGCGTCGGCCACGACGTTCACTTTACCCGGATGGTAAAGGATCTCACAATCGTAGTCACTTAACAATTCCACCCAACGGCGCTGTCTCATATTCAACTCCTTCTGATCCAACAAATGCTTAAGGCTATTATGATCGAAATAGATCTGAAACTTAACTCCATAAAGGTAGTGTCTCCAAATCTTTAGCGCGAAAACCACCGCTGCCAACTCCATGTCATGTGTGGGGTAATTCTTCTCATGCTCCTTTAATTGACGGGATGCATAAGCGATCACCTTCCCATTCTGCATCAGCACACATCC
Source organism: Saussurea involucrata (assembly GCA_033807775.1). NCBI lineage: Eukaryota > Viridiplantae > Streptophyta > Magnoliopsida > Asterales > Asteraceae > Saussurea > Saussurea involucrata. The sequence continues at coordinate 45,781,224 of CM066317.1, read as the reverse complement.
TAGTCCCAACTTGGATGCATCGCTGTAGATTACAAATCCTTCCGTCCCACTAGGCAAGGAGAGAATCGGAGCGCTGCTCAACTTGTCTTTCAGCCTACTAAACGCTTCTTCTTGAACCTCCGTCCACTCAAACTTAGCACTCTTCTTGGTCAAAGCCGTCAACGGCGTGGCTATACGGGAAAAGTCTTGGATGAACTTCTGATAGTAGCCCGCTAAACCAAGGAAACTCCTAACCTCCGATGGCGATTTAGATTGTTCCCATCCTCTAATAGCCTCCACTTTGGCCAGGTCCACCTTTATGCCTTCTCCCGACACCACATGACCCAAGAATTGGACTTCTCTGAGCCAAAACTCACACTTGGAGAACTTAGCATATAACTTCTCCTGCCGCAGCAAGCCTAACACCACGCGAAGATGCTCTCCGTGCTCACTCTGAGATCGAGAATAGATGAGGATGTCATCTATGAACACAATCACACACTTATCCAACAACTCTCTGCACACCCGATTCATTAAATCTGTGAAGACTGCTGGAGTATTAGTCAAGCCAAAGGGCATGACTAGAAACTCATAATGCCCGTACCTCGTGCAAAAAGCAGTCTTCGGCACATCTTCTTCCCATACCTTCAACTGGTGATAACCGGATCTTAAATCTATCTTAGAGAAGAAGCTCGCCCCTTGCAACTGGTCAAACAGATTTTCGATCCTCAGAAGTGGGTACTTGTTCTTGACGGTCACCTTGTTAAGTTCACGATAGTCTATGCACATCCGCATAGACCCATCCTTCTTCTTGACGAAAAGCACCGGCGCTCCCCAAGGTGAGGAACTAGGGCGTATAAATCCCTTATCCAACAACTCCTGTAGTTTCGCCATCATCTCCTTCATCTCCGCCGGTGCCAAACGGTACGGCGCCCGCGCTATTGGTGCCGCTCCAGGCATCAATTAGATCCTGATCTCGACTTGACGATCCGGGGGTAAACCCTTCAGGTCATTCGGAAACACCTCCGGGAACTCACTCACCATAGGAACATCCTCTAATCCCTTCTTTTCTTTCTTAGCGTCTAACACGTACGCTAGAAACCCCTGACACCCCTTCTCTAGACAATGTCTCGCCTTCATCACCGAGATAAGGCAGGACTTACACTCTCTCCTATCTCCATAGATTACCACCTCCGACTTATCGGGCAGAGCCATACGGATCATTTTCTTATTGCACACGATGCCCCACGACAATGTCAAACTCTCTCATCCCCATGGGGTACAACCACAAGGGGAAAGGGTGACCCTCTACCTCGATACTACACCCTTCATACACCTCTCTCACCAAGACTCTACTATCATCCACAATCTCTACTTCAAAACCACACTCCAAACGCTTGGGTTTAACACACAAACGCAGGGCAAATTCCGGCGATACAAACGAACGGTTTGCACCCGAGTCGAATAACACTTTAGCAAGAACAGAGTTAACAAGAAAAGTACCTGTCACCACGTCAGGTATCTCCATCGCCTCTTCTGCCGTCATACGAAAAGCTCTCGCCCTTGACTGTGTTGGCTCCACTTTCTTTTCTCCCACTTTCCCTCCTTGTCCACCACCGTAACCACCCGAATACCCTTTCTTCAACTGTGGGCAATCCGGTCTCAGATGTTCCGAAGAACCACATTGGTAGCACGCTCTTGGGTTCCGACAGTCACGCGCCATGTGTCCCAACTTTCCACACTTGAAGCATCCTTCAGGCTCACTCGCACACTCCCCACGATGCACTCGGTTACACTTTCCACAAGGCTTCTCTCCAAATCTCGGTTCCCCATGGAACTCGGGCTTGAACACCTTAGCCCACTTCGAATCATGCACTGGTCCCTCCCACTTCCTCTTCTCTTTACCCTTCTCCTCATCCTGCCGGTTCTTCTCCTTTTCATCCAATTCGGCCGCATTGATGGTTCCGAGCCGATGCCAGTTCCCAAACGCTACTCTTTAACCTAAATAGGTACCTCTCAATCCGACGTTCCTCATTTGGTACGTACAACTTAGCAAACCTTGCTTTCTCCATAAACTTTGACGTGTATTCCCTTACCGACATCCGACCTTGTTCTAAACTCATGAAATCTTCCTCCAATCTTTTCACTGCCGCAAGCGGGCAGAACGATGCCTTAAACTTTGAGACAAAGGTCTCCCATGTCATACCCTTAGCAGCTTTCGACCCTTCTCCAACTGTCTCCGCATCCCACGAAAACATTGCATCGGACTTCAGCATGGATAAGGCGAACATCACTCGGTCACTGTCAGCACATTTATAGGTGTCAAACACTAGTTCCATCTCTCTTATCCATTTAACGGCCAACACCGGGTCACATTCTCCCTTGAAAGTGGGTGGCTTACAAGAGGCGAATGCCTTGTAACTATACCCCCTGCTCAGCACCAAGTCATTTACCGCTAACGGATTCGATTGAGAAGGACTCCCCGAAGCAGATCCATGTGAGCTAGACACCCCTTCCTTACTACCACTTGTTTTTTTACTCCCCGGTGTTGTCTTATCCTGGTTTGCTAACATGGATTTCAACGTATCCTGAATTTCACGCAAAGCAGTGTCAAAATTTTCTTGGGTCACGAAGGTCTGAGCACGACTTCGCCCACGGCCTCCACCTCGACCCGCTCCCCGCTTGGACGCAGAGTTCTCCTGCTGAGATGCCTCCGGCTCCGGTGGGATCCCTACGCTCCTCGTTCCACGGGGAACACGTGCCCTTACTCCAGCTCTTTCAACATTTTCATTCACCTGGGTAACTGCTCGCCGGGGTATTCTTCCCCGTCCCCTTCCTCGGCCTCTACCCTTACCGCGGGTGGCCGCCTACTCAGGTGGATTCACCGGTACTTCCATCTCGATCTCCTCGTCGACCGGTCCTGACCCACTCCTCAAAGATCTACTTGACATGACTACTGACTGACAAAGAAACACACCAATAACATTAAACCTACAATTCCAATATAATAAGGCAAATAAGCACATACATGTACCTGTAAGTTCGTAATTACACTGGCCAGGTGTAATTGCCAACTTACCTTACATGACAGCTCTCACCACTCTCCCTATTTCTCAGTTGTACTACTTAACCCCCCCCCCCCCTACAGTTTAAGTTTAGGCCTGTCCAGTCACCTAAATCGCTTAAACTACGACTCTGATACCAACTGTAATAACCCACACAAAAGATAAACTAAACGCAACAAATACGCATACATAAGTATCCCAAAAGTCTTACAAAATTTCTAAGTCAACGGTTGACATAGAACCGGCTTACAGTTGAGAACAAATGTAAACAAAACAACTATTTTGACATTCTAGCAAAATCTTCCCATCCGCGCTTCTTCAAGCGAACCCGGATCTCACTGCTTACTTTTACCCTTATCTACCTGCTCACCTGAAAGGTTTTTAGTTTTGAAAGCGAGGGTTAGACCATAAGGTCTAGTGAGTTCCCTCGATGGCCACACCATAAATAACAAAATTTATAACATAAGCAACAAGAGAATGTATACGAATTGTCGAATTCTTAACGAGGCACACTTACATGACATACACACCAAGACACGAGCTAATGGCACACACTATAGTCACACACACTGTGACAACGTAGTAGGACACACACCGCCCATATATGAAACGAATTCATATATATAAATAATTTGGGACACACCCCCATTTCACACTATAGCCATAGCATGTCTATCCACATTTCATTTAGCTACACACACTTTTCACTTTGTAATTAAAACAACTGATATGCATGAGTTGAATACATGTATAAGTCACCACGCTTGTACAAGGTTTGGGTTTAGAAAGACTCACCTGACGCCCTGATAGAATCCCCTCACTGGCTTGATTTACCCTTGTACAGTGATAAGTCACTTGACCCAAACCGATTCCCACCTAGCTAACTCCTCAGACCAACAAACAGTCCCCACAATCAGAACTCACTAAACGGATACACTAAGGATTACACTGCACCACAACCCGGTAAGGTTTACCCGGATAGTTAAGCTATCCGGAAGATTCTACCCGGACAGCTAAAACTATTCGGACAAGTACTTTCCAGGTGGAACATCCCGGACACCTGATTTCCCGGACACTACACGCTATCCGGACACTACATGCTATCTGGTACCATCCGGACTCTATCTGTTCGATAGACTTTCTGGATACGGCGAATCTGATACGAACGACAGAAGATCTAGCATAACTCACACAAAATCCCGTAATAACCTCTTAGGGATTGAGTACAGATCTTTAAAATACAACATTGACCCACTCTTAATCATCCCCTATACAAATAATCAAAGAAACACAAAGAAAACCCCAATCTCAACACTGAGTTATCGAAAAACTCAAGTTTCCTTTCCAAAATTAAATCCCAACTTCCACAAGGCTTAAAGAGTGACGAGATAAGTAATTACCTTGATGAATTCGATGATTTCCCAAAGCTCAGCTCAGCTCCGAATCCAAGCTCTTCCTCCTCAAATGCAGAATTTCCTTCTTTACACACACACACACACACTCTCTCTCTTAGCCGACTACAACTCTGAAGAATAGAAAAATGAGAGAATTAGGGTTTCCATGCCCCTTTATACCTTTTTCACAAAACCACTAAACTTTCATCTTTCTCACATTCACCACCACACTTTATTTATTCACAAAAAGGACCCGGTTATTACATCATCCTCCCCTCAAAAGATTTCCGTCCCCGGAATTCCGTCTTCGAACAAGTGAGGAAAACGGGTCCTCACATCCGACTCCAATTCCCATGTTGCCTCTTTCCTCTTATGGAAGCGCCACTTAACTTTCACTAGCGAGATTTCCTTATTCCTCAACTTTCTCACTTTGCGATCTATGATTGCCATCAGTTCCTCGACATAGTTTAACTTCTCGTCCACACGAATGTCCTTTAACGGCACTACCATGTGTTCTTCGGCCAGACACTTCCTTAAATTCGACACATGAAAGGTCGAATGGACTCCCCGTAGCTCTTCGGGCAACTCCAACTTATACGCCACCTCAGCCACACGCTCGGTGATGGCGAACGACCCGACATACCTAAGCCTTAGCTTTCCTCTCTTCCCAAATCGTACTACTCCTTTCCAAGGCGACACCTTGAGCATCACCTTATCCCCCGTCATGGACTCGATCGGCTTCCTTCTATTATTCTCATACACCTTTTGGCGGTCCTGAGACACCTTTAACTTCTCCCTTATTACACTAATCTTATCGGCGGTTAACTGCACGATTTTCGGTCCTGCCAACTGCTTCTCTCCCACTTCATTCCAACATAATAGCGTTCTACACTTACGCCCATACAATGCCTCAAATGGTGCTACTTGAAGACTGGCATGATAACTATTGTTATACGAGAATTCGATCAACGGCAGATGAGATTCCCACGAGCCCTTGAAGTCTATCACACAAGCACGCAACATATCTTCCAAGGTCTGTATAGTTCTCTCGCTTTGTCAATCCGTCTGAGGGTGATAGGCAGTGCTCATCAAAAGCTGCATACCTAACTCCTGTTGAAGACTCCTCCAAAAAGACGACGTGAAGCGACTATCACGATCCGAGACTATGGACGACGACACTCCATGCCTCGTCACTATTTCATTGACATACAACCTCGCTAACTTTTCTAACGAATCGCTCTTCTGAATAGGTAGAAAGTGAGCCGACTTGGTGAGACAGTCAACGATCACCCATATGGCATCATACCCTCTCGGGGTCCTTGGTAGCTTCGTGACAAAGTCCATAGTGATACAGTCTCACTTCCACACCGGTATCTCTAAGGGTTGCATCTCCCCGTAAAGTCTTTGACGTTCCGTCTTGACCTTCAAACAGGTCATGCACAACTCAACAAAGTAAGCGACGTCCTTCTTCAGCCCCGACCACCAATACATTTGCCTCAGATCTCGATACATCTTATTGGTTCCCGGATGTACCGAATATCGCGTATATTGACATTTATGTTTATACAATTAGACATAAACTTTGATGATTAATTTCATATTTTTGAGTCGTTATAAGTATCGACCATTAATATTTAACTTTTTGATTCAAAATACTAATATAGTCATCTTCTAAAAAATATGTTCAAAATGTTCAACCCAAATCAACATGCAATGGGTTCAGTTGGGTTATAATTTTGAAAAGGGTTAAAACTTTAAAGAGTTATAATAATGTTTTAAATCGAAGTTGTTGAGTTGGGTTGTTCAAATGGTCTAAATATGTATGAATAAATATTGTTATATTAAATAACATTCTAAATTCATATGTGATTGAATGAATGATAAATAATGAAAATTAGTTTGGATTTTAGAAAGAAGGGATACTACATTTAAAAAAAATGAGTTTTCTATAATATTTTAATTTGAGCATGAAAATTATATCTTATTGATTGGAGTTCTTCAATTTCAAGGAGTACTAAAAAACTAATCAAGGTATGATTGTTTTGTTTAAACATTGCTTAGTATCCAATCAATATCATTGATGTATTCATGTTGCCCTGGGAAAATAGAGATGGGATTAAGGCATCATATGCATGATTATTTTCATTTTGTATGTTTAAATGCATGTATATATTGATATATTCATTATAAGTGGTGTTATGCAAAAATAATGAATGAATTTAGAGTAATTATGAGAAAATTGGAGTTGGGTCACTGAAAAATAATAAAAAATGGAACCAATTTCTACACAATGGAACGACCGTGAAAAAAAGGTGCTTGTAACATGGTTGTGTGGATGTTCGGCATGACAAGGGGTGTAAACGAGCCGAGTCGAGTCGAGGAGCTCGATGTTGGAACTTAGTTGAGATGTGAGAAAACTTGTCCCACATAGGAGCCAAGACAAAGTTTAGACCACTTAATAAACTCCAACCATTGAGCATTAAATGAATCATTTAATTGCTTGCGCCTTGGAGTGTGGTGTTCTTGGTGGGCTCTCTTTGACATAAATATATATATATTAAATGTAAAAGATAGGGTCTTGGGCCTTGGGGCTCTTGGGGTCGAGATTCAACGATTGAAGAACGAGTGTGGTTATGCATGCAGGGGACTTCTGGCAATTTGTTTCGATTACTGTGGCATACCTATATAAACCACACTTAATACGATTGTTGTATCCTCTAGACGGACGCTATACCGGCGAACTTTCTGTATTATGACACTGCGTAACGTGCAGGCCTCAATCGATTTCATTATATTCAAATAATCTTCATATCAAGTAAGGTTTAATCATTGTTTTCATTTGATTGTTTGTAATTTGATGTAAAGACAAAGATTTTATACAAGAATTTCTCTTCTTCTCTTTAATTTTCTGTCCAATTATATACATAATACATATATGTGATTGATTACTCCTAACAATCTAAGACAGAAATTTGTAAGGAGCGATGGATCAATCACAGTTGATGAAAAGTCATGGGGAGAAACCCGAGAAATTCAAGGGTTCGGACTTCCGACGATGGCAACAAAAGATGTTGTTCTACTTGACAACTCTTCGCGTTGCCAACGTACTCACTGAGGAAGAGCCACCGGCAAATCTTCTGGTAGGGGCGGACGGTGCTGCACCGTCGCAAATCCAAGTATCCGCTCATGAAAGATCGGTCGAGACATGGAGATCCAACGAGTATAGTTGCAGAAACTATATATTGAATGCTCTCAATGATTCCCTCTACGATATCTATTCCTCTTGTACAACGGGAAGGGAAATTTGGGAATCCTTGGATGCCAAATACAAAACTGAAGTGGCATGTTCCAAGAGGTTCGTTGTGGAAAAATTTTTACACTACCGGATGGTTGACACAAAGCCCGTGGTAAAACAAGTAGAAGAATTTCAAATTCTTGTCTACGAACTTGATGTTGAAGGTATGGGGCTAAACATAAATTTTGTGATCGGTGCAATAATTGATAAACTTCCTCCGTCGTGGAAGAACTTCAAGTTATATTTGAAGCATCTTACGGAGGAAATCACATTTGAACAATTGCTCCTCAAAATTCGAGTTGAGGAGGACAACCGACTCAATGATAAAGCCGATGCCATTCAAGTCGAACCACATGCCAACATGGTTGAAGGCAGTTCATCCAAATCGTAGTTCCCGAAATTCAAGGGAAAGGGAATTGCAACCAAGAGACCTTTCAATCCCGGAAAGGGCCCCTTGGCCCCACAAAAGAAACAATTCAAGAGAATGATATGTTGTTGGGTATGTGGAAAACCGAGACACCGAGCCAAAGATTGTCGATTCAAGCGTGATCATGGTGATGCCGGAGGAAGTGGTGGTGGAGGAAATGGGGCATCTACAAGTCATGCCAATCTCACCCACTCCTCGAATGAGTTCGTTGGTGTAATTGAAGCCCACATGGTTACCAACACGGTGGATTGGTGGATCGACACTGGGGCTACACGACACATTTTCAATTCGGAAAGCTTGTTTGCATCCTACCAAAAGGTGAGCGACGGGGAGCCGATGTTCATGGGGAACGCCTCGATTGCAAAGATAGAAGGAAAGGGGAAGGTCAACTTGAAGCTGACTTCCGATAAAGATCTTGTGTTGAATGATGTTGTACATGTACCTAGCATAACTAAAAACTTGATTTCTGGCCCTGTTCTAAGTAAGAAAGGGTTCAAAATTGTAATCGAATCTGATAAGGTTGTCATCACCAAGGGTGGTGTGTACGTTGGGAAGGGCTACCTCCACGAGGGGCTCTTCAAACTAAGCGTTGTAAATAGCTTTGATGCCGCCATTGTGAATAAAAATAAGGCAGGCCCTAGCGCTGCTAGTTCTATGTACATGATTGCTCCTTCTAATCTTTGGCATTCTAGATTAGGACATGTCAACTTTAGATCAATTCAAAGAATGATCAAACTTGACATGATCCCTAAATGTACCATTGACAAATCGACTAAGTGTGAGGTTTGTGTAGAAGCTAAATTCACAAACCATCCATACAAGTCTGTTGAAAAATCAAATGAAGTACTTCGGTTGATTCACACCGACCTATGTGATTTCAAGGTAACTCCTTAACGAGGAGGTAAAAACTATTACATTACCTTCATCGATGATTGCAGTAAGTATTGCTATGTGTATCTAATCCATACAAAGGATGAGGCCTTAAACATGTTTAAAACTTATAAGGCCAAAGTCGAGAATCAACTCGACAAGAAAATCAAAAATTCTATGATCAGATCAGGGAGGAGAATACGAATCCCATGACTTTGCAAAATTTTATGCTATACATGGCATTGTACATCAAACTACCGCTCTATACACTCCTCAACAAAATGGAGTAGCCGAGCAGAAGAATAGAACATTGAAGAATATGATAAATTCAATGTTGATCACGTCCGGAGCTCCATACCATTTATAGGGTGAGGCGTGTCTTACTGCAAATATGATCCTAAATAGGATCCCCCACAAGAAGAATGATAAATCCCCTTATCAACTATGGAAAGGGAGAGTACCATCTTACAAAAGGATGAAAGTGTGGGGTTGCCTTGCCAAGGTTCAAGTCCCTTTACCAAAAAGGACTAAACTTGGACCTAAAACAGTTGATTGTGTATATATTGGACCTGCCCTTAATAGTGCTTCATATAGATTTTTAGTCTATAAATCGAATGTGGATGACATAAGCAAAAATACAATTATAGAATCTGTTGAGGCGGAGTTCTTTGAGACGATCTTCCCATACAAAGAAAAAGAGGATCAAACCTCTAATTCAAGGAAAAGATTGCATGATGACACACACACTTCAGTTGAAACAAATGAAAATGATCAAACACATGAAGGTGAAACCTCTAAGGTTCAAGAAGAATTGGAACCAAGGAGAAGTAAACGTGCTAGAGTAGCCAAAGACTTTGGACCTGATTTTATGACCTTTAATGTTGAAGGAGAACCTATATCTTATAAGGCAGCCATGGATTCATCCGAGACGCCTTATTGGGAAGAAGCACTCCAAAGTGAGATAGACTCCATAGTACAAAACAATACATGGAGATTAGTTGACCTACCTCCGGGTCATAAAGTAATAGGTCATAAATGGATATTCAAGAGGAAGTTGAGACCCGATGGCACTATAGAGAAATACAAAGCTCGACTAGTTGCCAAAGGATATCGGCAAAAGGAATGTCAAGACTTCTTTGACACCTACTCTTCGGTCACAAGAATAACTTCTATACGAACGTTGATGGCCATAGCAGCAATTCACAATTTGGAAATCCACCAAATGGATGTGAAAACTGCTTTCTTGAATGGAGAGTTAGATGAAGAAATATATACAACAACCGGAAGGGTTTGTTGTCAAAGGTTAAGAAAACAAAGTCTGTAAGTTGATCAAGTCTCTTTATGGACTTAAGCAAGCGCCAAAGCAATGGCATGAAAAGTTTGATAACACATTGATATCAAACGGGTTTCAAATAAATGAGTGTGATAAGTGTGTCTATGTGAAGCAATACAAAAATGCATATGTCATTATATGTTTGTATGTAGATGATATGCTCATCTTAGGATCGAACTTGGATGTAATCAATCAAACCAAGAAGATGTTGCACTCCTCTTTTGATATGAAGGACATGGGAGTAGCAGATGTAATCCTTGGTATAGAGATTCAAAGAAATCCAAATGGTTATATTATCACCCAATCTCACTACATTGAGAAAGTACTTCGTAAGTTCGGTCACTATGATGATAAACCGGTGGTGACTCCATTTGATCCTTCTAGTCAATTGAAGAAGAATCAAGGAGATAGTGTGGCTCAATTAGAATACACACAAGTTCTTGGAAGCCTGATGTATATCATGAATTGCATACGACCGGATATAGCATATAGTGTTAGTAGACTAAGTCGGTACTCACATAATCCCGGAAAGGATCATTGGTATGCACTAGTGAGAATGCTTAGATATTTGAAGTACACAATGAATTACGGGTTACACTATACGAAATACCCTCCCATTCTAGAAGGGTATTGTGATGCCAATTGGATTTCCAACCATTCTGAGAGTAAGTCCACAAGTGAATATGTGTTTACATTTGGTGGAGCATCGATCTCATGGAAATCATCCAAACAAACGGTGAATACAAGATCAACTATGGAAGCAGAATTTGTAGCTTTAGATAAAGCCGCTGAAGAAGCCGAATGGCTAAAGAGCTTCCTAGAAGGTATTCCGTTGTGGCCAAAACCCGTGACTGCCATTTGTATCCATTGTGACAGTATGGCTTCTTTAACAAGAACAAAGAATCAAATATATAATGGCAAGTCTCGACATATAAGACGACGCCACAATACAATAGAGGACTTGCTGAAAAATGGAATTATTTCCATTGACTACGTAAAGTCAATGGAAAATATCGTTGATCCTTTGACAAAAGGCCTAAGTAGAGAGCAAGTATCCTTTTCATCGAGGGGAATAGGCTTAAAGCCAATACAATGAGTTTCCTCAGCGGAAACCTAACCTAGCGAAATTGGAGATCCCATGGTCTAGGTTCAATAGAAAAACTAGTTGAGGAACACTCAAGGGACGCTTATACACATGTATACCTATTCCTATGATGACTTTTCTGTGTATATTTTCGTTGACGATTAAGGGTTGAATTTTATATTCTTAATAATGCTGATAGCTTCTTAGTGGAATACAACGGAACATTCTTGATCCGCATTACCTATGTGAGACTGATGTGTGGTCGCATCTTTGAAGACGAATATGGCTACGTCTTCTAAAACTCTCATGAAGAAAGGATATGTTCACGACCGAAATGAACACACCGGTAAGAATTAAATTATGTATAGCTATAATATGTGTGATGCCTATTGTCTCGATTTACTACAAAAAGTGGTTAGTTCAAGACTTTAGTTCACTATCCACGAAGTAGATTCGATAGGTACTCACTAGGAACGGTTCAAGTCCAAAAGATACCTTTTCCGATGCATATTATAACTAGCTTGGTGATAGAAACATAAGTTCCATAATATTGCTTATTTTCTATTCAAATGTGGGGTATTATTTGGGTTTGAATAGAAAATGTGGATATTGTTGGAACTTAGTTGAGATGTGAGAAAACTTGTCCTACATAGGAGCCAAGGCAAAGTTTAGACCACTTAATAAACTCCAACCATTGAGCATTAAATGAATCATTTAATTGCTTGGGCCTTGGAGTGTGGTGTTTTTGGTGGGCTCTCTTTGACATAAATATATATATTAAATGTCAAAGATAGGGCCTTGGGCCTTGGGGCTCTTGGGGTCGAGATTCAACGATTGAAAACGAGTGTGGTTATGCATGCAGGGGCTGGCGCGGATCACGGTGCGCATCTCCGCGCGAGTTTATCCGCGCCGCTAGTCGCACGGACTTCTGGCAGTTTGTTTCGGTTACTGTGGCATACGTATATAAACCACACATCTTCCCATTCTACTGGCGAAATTTCTGTCTTAGGACACTGCGTAACGTGCAAGCCTCAATCGATTTCATTATATTCAAAAAATCTTCATATCAAGTAAGGTTTAATCATTGTTTTCATTTGATTGTTTGTAATTTGATGTAAAGACAAATTTTTTATACAAGAATTTCTCTTCTTCTCTTTAATTTTCTGTCCAATTATATACATAATACATATATGTGATTGATTACTCCTAACACTCGACTCGAAAAAGAAATACCAGGCTCCAGCTCCACTATATGAGAGATTGGCACAACTGTATTGGATTCAAAGATAGAGTTGGAAGTAGCGCGTTGGTTGTGTAGTGGCATTGTGATCCAAGATGACTTGTATTGACTTTTGGTTGTTGTTGACCATCTTCCTAGTGTGTTCGTATGCATTGTGTAGGCTTTAGCCCATGAGATTATCATAAATCCAGTATGATTAGGTGAATTTTCATGTGCTTAACGTGAGATGTCTAAGTATTAAACAATATTTTTAATAAGGAGCCTTTTATTAGCATTGATAATTGTGATCATGTTTTCACAACATGATATTACGTGCATAAGAACGTTTTAGAAACAAAATTTTCAATAAATGTCTATTGCATGAAATCATGAACTAATTGGGCTTAATAATTGACCAATTGCATATATCATTCGAGCATAAACATCAAAAGTAAACAAGGGCAAAGGAAAGGTCTAGATTATGTTAGACCTAATTGATGTCTGTTATATTTTATGTTGGTTTTAGAAGGGGTGCACAAAAAACACCGCCAATTCACCTAACCTAATATGAAAATAAACCGACTAACCTAACTCAATCTATAACACCAAGATTTTTTATATGTTTATTGCGAGCTCTTTATTTATATTTCGACCTTAGAATCACTCTTGGTATGAGTTAGTTAGTATAATATTTTTGGGTGAAAATCAAGTAATTTATTTTATGGAGATGTTTCACGTCTAGGGACAAATCTTCACTCCCGGGGAGATCTTCTTCATGCCCGAAGAGGATGGGCATAATTTTTTAGCTGTTGTTTCTCTTTAAAAAAACGGGATTGTACCCACTTTTCCTCCATTTTCTCATTCCAAAAATCATTCTTCATCCCCATTCTCTCTCACCACATATACTTTGGTCCGAACACTATTATTTCAACAAGCCGATTTCTCCATGAGAGTTTGTGAGATCAAGAGCTAGGGATTCAAGTTTTGTGGAATGAAGCTCATGATCTTCATCTTCCTCACCATTTCCAGCTCCTAGGTTATTCATTTAAACTCACTTACAAGACTTGAAAGTGTTTTTTTTCTCATCTTCAAACATTTAAGAGCTCTTAGACATCAAGATTCCAAGTATATCCAAGATTCAAAGTTCATCTTCCCCAATCACCATTTCCACCATTGTTGACCTAGTTTTGGAGTTATTTTTCTTCCTAAAAACGGATTGTAAGTCAATATTAACCTTCTAAACTTGTATTCATATTGAAATCCTTCATTTTAACCTCCTAGAACAACCCACTTTATGTATCTCTCATTTTATGAGTTTTGACCCATTTTGGGTGTTTTGGGCGATTTGAGATTTTCGCTAAGGTTTGTTATGGATCTGATTTTGGGGATACTTTTGGTGCACTTCTAGGATTGGTTGTAACCTAGATAACGTTTCTAGAGATGGGTATTTGTGGATCTAAAGTCTTCACCATTTTGGAAGCTAGAGATGGATTGGAACCTAAGTTTAACCTAACCTAACAAAATGAGTTCAAGTTGTTTTGTAAAAACTATGTACATGTCAAATACATTTTGGATTCGTAACGTGTTTTTCTTATATCTATTAAATGTGATCGATTATTTGATGAAGTTTGCATATTTGGTACATTTGGTTAACAAATCTTAAAAATGCATATATTTTGTGTATTTAGGTATTTTGGTGAATGAAACATAAGAGTGCGTTTCTTTAACGATTTATTTTATTAATTGAAAATAATGTATTTTAGTGTGGGTGTTTTAGAAAAATGTATATTCGTGTGTTATGGGACGTTTCAAAGTATAAACAATATCATTTCATTTGGAAAATAATTTGTCTGAACTAAGTTGAGTTTTTGAGTTAATTATACCTTAGAGCATGTGTTTGCATAAACGTGGGTTAAAATCGTGTATGACGGTTTTTATTGAATAGTACTTAAGTTATTGATGCCTTTGGCTCGGTTCTGACTCAAATGAGTCTTGGGGAATGTTGTTTGTTTATTTTACTCTATGACGAGCCTTTGGAGTTATAAGCGGATATGGTATATATATGTGAGATGTTACATGCTTTGACTGTGTTGTCATTTATCTGGAGTCATGTAATTTATGCTGTAATGCAATGGATTCATAGGCAGATGAGTCGGTCAATTGGTTCAAATAGAAACTTTATTCACGTTTTGTAGCTAGAAATATTTAGGATCGGCGTAGGACTTGAGGTAGAGATCGTGGGTGGTTGAACTTGATGACCATCGTATAAAATGATTAAAACTCTTGAACACATTAGGCGCTAATCTTAACCCTTTTTATTTGTTGGCATGTGCATCAAGTCCTTGTTGGGGCGGTACTAGCGACATAGTGAAGAGTTGAGTGCTAGTTAGATGCACGTGAAGAATTTTGCTATTCGCTTACGTCTTCCGGTTTTGGAGATATCAGCTGTTATTGGGCTTTAGTAACATCTGACGTTAACCTAGTCTTTATATAAGTTTTGGTTTATCAACTGTTGATTTTAAATCTATATTTGCTATTCGAGGAAATCACGTATTGAATTATATGAATGTGTTTATCTTTTATTTGATAATTTATTGAAAATTTAAATAAGTTGCTCTTTCCAGATTTGAGAATGTTACACAATCTAACCAGAGGTCTAATTGGTTTTATAAAATATATAAATTGATGAGAGTAAAGTTGGTTATGGGTAGACCTGACAAAAACTGACACGACACGCTAACCCGACACGAAATAAACGGGTTTGGGTAATACATTCAACCCGTTTAAGTAAATGGTTTGACACGACACGACACGAAAATTAAACGGGTAAGGTCAGGGTCAAAAATTTCAACTCGAAAATGACCCGATCAATCCGTTTATATATATATATATAGAGAGAGAGAGAGAGAGAGGGATAATAAATTGTAAACCGCTAAATGTGTGTAAACTTGTAAACTTTTGGATTTCATAGGTTTTCTTGATGAAATTATTTTATGAAATTGTTTATTTTGATAAAAATGTTTCATATCATTTATTTCTTAATAAAATTGTTTCATATATTTGTGTTTTTTATGTAAAACGAAAAACTTTCATCAAGTTTCATAGGAATGAAAAAAATATATGAAACTACATAAAAAACACAAATATATGAAACAATTTCATCAAGAAATGAATGATATGAAACAATTTTATCAAAATAAACAATTTCATGAAAACATTTTATTAAAAAACCTATGAAATCCAAAGTTTACACGAAATTTTTTTTACAAAATAGTGAGCCTCTATATATATATATATATATATATATATATATATATATATATATATATATATATATATATATATATATATATATATATATATATGATAAGCTTTCTTTTTAATGCTTTGGATATTTAATGTTTTGGATTTGTTTAGAACTTATAAGTTTCAATTAAAAAATTTAGGTTTCTATAACTTTTATTTAAATTTTGGATTCGTAATTTTATAGTGAATTTTCGATATGTAATTGTTAGTTTTATAAATGTTAAACAGGTTAGGCGGGTCGTGGCGGGTTAGACGGGTCGGGTTAGGGTTGAGATTTCTGATCCGTTACGGGTCGGGTTAGGGTCAGACATTCTCAACCCGTTTAACTTTGAACCCGACACACACGTTTGCTAGGTCTAGTTATGGGTTAAGTCTGTGTCAAACTGATCCAACCCATCAAACCTGACAATAGTATAATGATTAAAAAACTTCATATTATTAGTTATTAAATGCCTCTTAACTAATACGGGTACGTAATCCACTAAATGGTTGTCTATTAACAATTTAATGTTCTAGCCCAATAAGTAGTCTAGAATCCTACTAATCTGATACTCCAGTGAGTCTAGTTTTTTTTTTTAACCGTAAACATCATGAACAAACTCAAGTTAAGACAACATCAGAATCAGAGAAGCAAAAAATTGTTGTTGCTGATTAATAACGACATTTTCATTCAATATTATTATCATAATATATATCTTGACATCTATGTTTACACAATTAAACATAAACTTTGATAACTGAAATAATTTTAAGTGGTAAAATATCAACCACCAAATTGTAATATAATCTTCTTTTTAAATGTATGCTCAAATCCCCAACCCAACCCGATATGTGACGGGTTGGGTTGAGTTGCATTATAAATTTAAAGAGGGTTAGGGACATGATCTTCCAAGCCGAAGTATTTGGGTTGACTTGTACAAATAGTCTAAAATCGTTCAACCCAACTATGTACGCCCGTAGGTTTTAAAAATTTGAGGTTGTTTAAATTTTGTCTAATTAGTTCAATATGAGACGAACTAGAGATGTTTAGATATTCAGTTTTACTTGTAAGGACTATTTTTGTAAGTTGATTCGATATTTGTGAGTATTCCACTACATATTGTAATGGCATTTATGTCGATTTTGAGGATTAGTGAATTCAATATAATCAGAAGTGAGCGATTAAATTGGATATCCCATGGTAATTGGATCTGATATCCAAAATTATAGTCGAAATTGGATAGGTTGATTCGTGGATGGAAGTCAAGAATCCAATAAAACTGAAACGGTCCAATTCCATGACCATCCAATTCATATAGAAAACAAAAAATAAAAGCCTTAATTCTATGATTTCCCATTTTCCCTCCTTGGCTCCTTTATCAATTTGTTTTTATTTGATATTGTATATAGTGTTTGTTAAGGAATTTGAGGAATTAAGGAATATATATATATATATATATATATATAGAGCCTCCTTCATATGTAAACATTGTTTTTAGTGTAAATTATGTAATCTGATCATGACCGTCCATTTAAGTCTTGTGTGGTCTAGATTGACAAGGTGGCATATTTGTAAATATGACCCAAAGCGGTGGCAGTGGTGGAATCCGGGCAAATTACATGAGGGCAAAGCCGGTATTAAGCAAAAGAATGAAATAAGGAAAGAATCTTCGAAATCAATCTTCCCGCATATCACGCTTCGATTTCAACGGAGTTCAAATCGATTGAAGGTAATCGGCCCAATTTTGGACGGAATCTGGTACGAAATTTTGAAGATTATGCAATGGATGATGAAAATTGGGCGCGAATAAGGAGATGTATGAATCGTAACCTAATTTTTTCGATACTATAAAACCGATGTGTGCATAACTTGGTTTTGAACTTTCATAGGTCGACAGAAAAGTGAAAGGATTCGATTACTGAAGTCATTCTCCAACTTCACGAATACTAAAGACAATCCGGTTGATTTGGATATGGAAGGGGGTTCGCTGAAGGCAAACAGTGAAGAACAAGGTAGGAAACCCTAATTGTTACATATGAAATCAGTAATAGTTTATTTTATCGATATGGTTAACACAATAGATTAATCATATTAGGGTAGGTTCTCCATAAAATAAATTTTTTCTTGACCTCATCCTTGCATTGTTGATAAACCCAATGTTAACTTGTTGGGTATTGCGAATTTCATATGTGATTTGCGTAAAATGTGATAATATGAAATATTTCATATGTGATGGTAATGTTTGATATGTAATTTTAGGTAATGTTTCATATGTGGTATGGTAATGTTTCAAATGTAATTGACTGTTAGATTCATATATTGCCCACTATGTTCATTTATTGGTAACATAAACCATGTGTGTATGAAATCAGGAAGAAATAAACAATTATTGGTAACATAAACCATTCAACGGAACGTAAGCAATGTACATAAATTATGTATATATGAAAAAAGGAATATGAATGGTTGTATGCTGCATTGGTAGAATTCTGAATTGACTGTTTTTTCAAGCAGGACCAGATGAATTGATTGTTTTTTCAAACTATGAAAATGTGATAATATGAAATATTTCATATGTGATGGTAATGATTACTATATAATTTTAGGTAATGTTTCATATGTGATATGGTAATGTTTCATATGTATTGACTGTTTTTTCAAGCAGGACCAAGTGGAATTAAACGGAAAACTCCGGAGAGTGATAAAGTTATAAATAGAGACAATGAGAAGAAAAGGAAAGCATGTATATTTATCATATGAAATTAATCGGAAAACTCCGGAGAGTGTTAAAGTTCTAAATATATTTCATATGTTGTCAGTGTATTTCCTATCACAATTTGGGTCGACATTTAACATGTAGTTTGTGTGTTTATTAATGTCATATTGTGTGATACAACAATAAAGGTGAAAAGGTAAAAATAACTATAGCTGTGGAGAGTGAAACAAAACGAACAACCAGAAGCGCGTCCAAAAAGCATTCAAATACGGCGCAAAATACAAAAAAAAGCTGGTGGTACTGTATTGAGAGCTCCAGCCACACAAGTAGGTGGCATCGAGGATGACGATGATGACTTTGTGGTTAAGCCCACCTTAACCAAAGAAGGTACTGTAGAGATATGAATTTGCACATAATCGTATAATATGAACAAATATGTTGACCGGATGATGTAAGTCTCCAATACACATATATGGCTTGTTACTTATATTTCGTATACTGTTTCATAAGAATAAATTAGTCATATATCTTTAGCATGATTGATACATTACAAATGTGAGAAAGCTTAAAACAACTAATCTACAAGAGAAGAAAATGTTGGATAAGTTTCTCAATCAAATAGAAGTGAAGAAACCGACACATGTTGATGGTATTCGAACGCGAACATCGCCCATGACTCTGCAAGAAACTGTGTGCCAGTTGAATGAGGAACAACAATCTGCGGTAGAGAAAATGGGTCTTGGTTCGCTGCTAAAAATGACGGTTGACGGCGTACCATCCAAGCTGGGGTATTATGTCGTAGACAACCTCGACCCAGACAACATGGAAGTGTACTTAATTGGTACAACATTGAAAATTACTGAGGATGTTGTATGCAACATACTTGGTGTGCTAAATGGAGGGGTCAACCTAAACGAAATGGGTATAGATGAAAACAGTAGAACTATGATTGCAAGATGGAAAAAACAATACACTAAGGATAAGGTGAGGCCAAATGATGTGAGTAACATGATATTTGAATCAAGTGATGCGGGTGATTTGTTCAAGCTTAATTTCATAGTTTTGTTTGTGAACTCGATGGCTGAATGCAGTCCAGATGGACGTTGTCATAACAACTTTCTGACAAAAATTGGTAACATAGATATGATTGGAACAATAAATTGGTCCCGATACATATGCAATTTCATACGAAGAAGCAAACCGAACTGGAAACGGGATACATACTCTAGCTTCTATCATGGACCGCTCACATTCCTAACGGTATTGATTATATAATTATTATTGTTTGTTTATTTGTATGTAATTCAAAATAAGCATATGAAACTAACTATACATTTTCATATGCAGCTACTTTATGTGCATATGACGGTCTGTGATGAGATGGATGTTGATGTTGACCGAGGTCAGCTGTCACATCACACTTGGTCAATGGAGTTGCTTAGAAAGAGGATGAAGATCGGATTCAGAATGGGAGGGTTGGGTGTTGGAGTGCTGCGAGTTGACACAGTTGTTGATCATAAGGAAACATAAATTGTTCGTAAAGACCTTGAAGCTTCACACCACGATAAGATGTTAACTATAGAAATAAACGATGTAAGTATTGCATTGAATTAATACTTCTCTAATATGTTTCATATGAGCAGTATGATATGATAACGTAAACTTCTACTATTGACTTCGTATATTCTTAAACAGTTATCACGAAGTTTGAGAAAAGTTGTTGTTATTCATGATAGTGAAGTTGAACCCGTTCCTATGGACATTCCGGAAAAAGAACATCGTAACAAGGTAGCTGAAGAAACAATTTGTGTAAGTTTTAATTGCAGGAAAAAATCCACGTTTCAATAGTTATACATGTGGTTTTGAGAATATCAAAAACTTAGGTTAATAATAGTTTTGCATATGTTAACATTTGATTATAAAAATATTTAAATGTTTTGTTATAAAGGAAATAACTAAGTTGCATACGATTCTTGTGAAACAGCATTCAAAAACATGTGTTTTGCGAGGAGGTGAAACACTTCAGCATGATGTTGAGATAGCAAATCAGGTGGTAACAGATGTTGTAAATGACATAATGGAGTCTGAAGCATGTGGTAATGGAAGCAGAGACGCCATTGAAACTAATGTTGGTGTTGAGAAGCAAGACAAGATGGTGATGACAAATGAAGGTGACTTGATGGTGACTATTGGAAATATTCCAACAGGCATGTCAGTAGAAGATATGCAAGAGGAGGAGATTGATGAAGAGGGTGGGTTATATGACTACGATGATGAACAACTGAAAAGGGTAAAAAAATACATGGTTTTCCTATGAAATACATATCTCATTGTTTTGATTTGGTTGTTGTGGTGAGTTTTTATGTTATGAAACTGTAACATAATTTTGCCTGATTAACACCTGACAGGATTACATGGCGAAAATTGAAGCAAATTTCAGTGTTATATACTCACTAAATGGGACATTGAGGTCATGATAAATGAAGCTAAGGAGATGTTCCCTGATGAGGTTTGGTTCGATAACTACCGTGAAACACTGGAAAATCTGTTCAAGGAAGACGAAGAAAGTGATGCCGATGTTAACGCTTGCGATGACGAGGATGATATGGACGGCGGGACATCAAATGATGGAGATGATGATAGAAGCGCGCGTGGGGGGAAAGAAAAAACAACAATTACACCAACAAAACTGAACTTTAAAGAAGATGCACTAAAGGATGCAATTACACCCGATTCCCCACTATGGTCCAGTCAGACGACATTCAATATAATTGACACCGATATATTGCGCAGATCGGCAGAATTGTTATCTAAGAAGACAAATGAAGCTGCTCCATCGTTGGACCATGTAGACGTAAATTCATTTAACAAAGAGATGATTGTATACACGGGGGAGGGGGGGGGGGGGGTAAAGATGCGGTGATAAGTGAATTAAATGGATCTGCTAAAGGAAAGGAGAAGGTGATCGAAGAGGTCGAAAACATTCCGGTGCGAGGAAATAAACGTGAGATAAAGGTTGGGGCTCAAATATGGTCCCCGTACGTCAAACGACAAGTTTTGTTAGGGCAGGCGGTATATAAGGATGAGGAAAAAGCGCACGAGTACTGCATGGCGGCGTTCGGCGGTCCAGAGTAAGTGTATGAAACGATATATCTTTAATATTACTATTAACGTATATGATATATTTTTTATATGGGTGTTTTCAGTGATATGCTGTTCAGATCACAAAACGGACAATCAATATCACGCACAGCAATGGA
This sequence comes from Saussurea involucrata, assembly GCA_033807775.1. Taxonomy (NCBI): domain Eukaryota; kingdom Viridiplantae; phylum Streptophyta; class Magnoliopsida; order Asterales; family Asteraceae; genus Saussurea; species Saussurea involucrata. The sequence continues at coordinate 45,759,296 of CM066317.1, read as the reverse complement.
AAGCCTCGCGACAAAGGAGCACGTTTTTTCAGATGTGATTGATGGTTGGGCTAACATACTGAACTACGAAGAAAGATATAGAAGCTATGGCTCACCTAACAGATATTTGTTCAAGACAACTGTGTTGGTAAGGTTATTTAAAATAAAAAAACCTCTTTACTAAATTTAATGTGTAACATATATTACATTAATGTTCAGAGAGATGGTGTGTTGTCGTACGACGTGTTCCGCTTCAAGAAACGATTCAAATGGTTTGAGGAGAAGTTGGCAGAATCAGCCAACAACAACCCGACAATATTAAATCTGAGGAATGTGGATTTGGTAAGCTTAATAATTTTTTTATTGAATTTTATGGTCTAAAATTAATCAACAATAATTGTATAACATATGAAATTGTACAAGTATTTTTCGCATACCTTATGGAATTGCATTACTTTTGCGTGGTTTACAATCTGAAAAAACTACACTATTCAGATCTTGGACAATAGAGCAATAAAGGGGGACATAGCGGATATATATAAATATGATGTTCATATACTGGTAAGTTTATTGAGTGACTTTAACATATACCCAATTGTTTCATATGTTGTTTCATATATACCTGTTGTGTTGTGTATATAATAACCATTGTGTTTCATATTTGTAATGATATGATGGGTAACGAATCGTTATACATATGAAACATAGTATATGAACTTATGTTTCCATGTTTTATACAGACATCAATGTTTGTGAAGTACCTTCGAAAATAGGGCACCCATCGATGGAAGGAATACAAGATGCGGATCATATGAAAGTTGATACAGAATGGCAGACAAAAAAGATAGTGGGTAATTCCGGTGTCTACACCATGAGATTAATGGAGACGTACATGGGAGGGAGTAGCCGATTTTGGTACATGGGGTTTACAAAGGAGGGCAGTGTGCAAGAGAAGCAACTAGAGTTACTGAGAAAGAAGTATTCAGCCAAGATCCTATTGTCGGAGAATAACACACGTAGGCAGTTCGTGCAGTCGGAGAAAGGGAGGTTATACTCGATGGACAAGGGGTCGAGAACACAAATTATGGAAATGGCTGATGCAACACGCACTGCACGACTGTGCAAGTATTTTGATTTACCACTTTGATCATGGGATTTTGTTGTTTTCAAAGAAATCTTTTAAGTAGGGCTATGATGGTTTGTTTGGTAGACATGGCTTAAAATGTTACCTTTGCTCTTAGTATTTTGGATTGGTACTGAAATTTGAATTATGGGCGTTTAGTTACAATAATTTGGTTTCAATTATGGTTTTAATTTGAGGTAACTCTCTACCATGATTTGCTATCTGAATGGAGATTGAAATAATTGGGTGTTTTGTTTAAATTGTAATTTCATATGATGTTGCCTAAAAGTAATACTATGGTTTCATATGTTGATTCGTAAGATTTCATATGATGTTAAAGTTGTGAATCTTTATACAAACTGCGTATTATGAATGGGTTCGTTGGATTTAAGTGTAATGAATATTAACACAATTTTATACAATTTGAATATGAACATGTTTCTTGCATTCTACATTTTGTAGTATATTCTTCATTAACTTATGGGTAATCAAAAAAAGATTTATCATTATTATGCTTTCATAAATTTTGTACGACGTCTTATGACACAATGATAAACAATAGACTTCACAATTCTTATAAATGTAAAACTACATACACAACATAGATTATTAATGGTTTACATGGATTTAAGGATAATAAATATTAGAGAAAAAATATACGATTTGATTATGGACATGTTTCATTCATTAAAGTCTAAACTAAAGATTTGACATGAACATAGCTTCATATGTTGACCAAAAGCTGTTGTGAAGCGTATATTCAATAGTTGTTAATTGTTGAATCATAATGAGAAAACATTCAAAAGGTACATTTCTTACCTAAAACGGTACTATGAAACCCTAAGTTTGTACATATAATATAAATATATGAAACATATTATAAAAAAGAATGTTTCATAAACATGTAAACATAACAAGTTGTCTCAACAGTGACTTATGCAAACAAAAAGAATCTAGTACGAAAGTTGAACCCGGCGATACATACGAAACAATTAAAAAAAAGTCATCCACATCTGTGAATCTTCCGAATAATGCAAAAATAACATAGTTAGCCACGACTATTACGCAACGGACAATTCCTTGAATCATGGTTAGCCATGGTATGGCAATTCTTGCACATGCGCTTGTTTCTTTTATTCTTCGTCTTGGCTTTTTCCAAAGTACCAATCAAACGTTTACCGGTTCCACACCCCTTGTTTCGTATACCGGCAGGGGGTAAAATTTGAACATTCTCAGGAACATCTACTCCATAACAATCCCTCAGCGCATCGGCTCTGTCGTCAGCAGGGCATGTCAAGATATTAACAACATCGAACTCATCTGTAACGTTGTCAAGAATATCACCAAGTCGATTTAGTTTGCCGCTATCATTCCTAATACGACTAACAAGCATATCCATTATCGAATACAAACGATTAATCAACCGCTCTTTCTCAACATCGACTTTACCATATCTAGCACGAGCCGCTTGAACTTCAACAAGTACCAAGGACCTAGTCTATTGACGAGATATGTAAATATCGGGGATGGCTACACAATCGTCATTTAAGAGAACTTTAAACATGTGCCTACGCATGAAACCATTACGAACAAAGAAATTGCATTCACATTGCATCATATTCGATGATGAATCATGAACAACCTGTCAAAAAAAGTACTATTATTATAATACATATATTGGAAATAACAAGTCATAAATATGAAACAAATACACAACATAACGATAAGAAAACTTTACATACCTTATAGCATCTTTTTGTAACAGATTTCGTATTCTTATGTAAAACACGATAGGTATAAACATCACCGTCTTCTCCGATCAACACTATTCCACAATATAGGTCAACTTTCTTAATCTCCTTACGCACTTGAAAGAATATAGTACGTGTGTAAACCTCAACTGCATGTCTCTCAATCAACAAGGCAGTTGCAACGCGAGGAAAGGTGTTCTTCGTAACAAACTCCAGTGTTCAATGCTTGTTCCTTTGCCTCTCAATTGCACCATCAAATGCATGCAAAAACTTGACCAAATCATTACGGTAATGTGCATATATTCTAAAAAAGGAGTGAGAACTCTCTGACCTAGAAGTCGTCCGCATCAACCCGAACATGGGAACGTCTTTATAGTAAGCTGGAATCTACGACTGCCTCATTTCATACATATCACTCAGCCAATCATTCCGATGCAAGTCATAATCGTCGATAATATTAGCCCACTCCAACTCAAATTCTTAGGGTTTCATGTGAGTGCTCCAAACCATCTTATTGAATCGTCTTTTGAAAGTGGTTGTCTGATCAAGATCAGCAGTGATCTGAAAAAACATTAATACGGAAATATTATGTAGTATTAATTGCTTAATGTGCAATGAATTCAGGAAAAATATGAATATTGTTGGGAACTGAAGATATTTGCCAAGTATGGATAATACTGCCAGAACAAAGTTAGTACTGCCAGGGCATAATTACTACTGCAAGTGGACATTACTACTGCCAGAACAACATTAGTGCTGCCAGACAAAGTTAGTACTGCTTATGCAATAGTTACTACTGCAAGACAAAGTTAATACTGCTAGATCATTGTTAGTACTGCTGATACATTAATGCTGCTGAATCAAGATTAATACTGCTAGATCATTGTTAGTACTGCTAGTCAAGTTAATGCTGCTGGATCAAGATTAATGCTGCTGGAACAAGTTAATGCCGCTGGAGATTATTAGTACTGCTCATGCTGAATGAAGATTAATACTGCTGATGTGATAAGTTTGGAATGAGAAGATTTTGGAGATAAAAGTGGAATAGATGAAGATATGCTTAAAGAAGATTCAGAAGATCAATCTATTTTCGATAGTTATCTTGTACCTATTGTGTATAAATAGTTGTTCATAGATAGCTAATACAGAATACGTATACGTGAGATACAGAATTCGATTTTGTTTAGAGAGAATTAACCTCAAGGTTTAGAACCCTATTTCTAGAGAAGTAGAAGTCGTCTTGATTGAGCCTGTTCATCAAGATTGAGGTTTGGTTGTAAGCTTGTGAGTCGAAGCATTGAATACAAACAGCTGTGTGTTTTCTGATATATTGTTCTTTGATTGTGTGAATTAAAGTTATATTCCGCAGATTCTTTAATTCTGAATTCTAAGTATTATTAGTCTTGTTAAGATTCGATCCTGACAAGTGGTATCAGAGCGTGTGTTTCTTAGAATTCTACAATCAAGCAGAAGAGGCCATCCAAAATCAAGCACTTATGGCTGAAGTTTCAGATCTTCCCACTGAGGTAAAATCTAATCTCTGTACTCAAGCTTGTATAGACACTGTTAAAAGGTATAGAGATCACAATCAGGGAATGTGTGATGACCTTAAGAGATTAGAAAAGGACAGAAAAGACTATGTAGTTATTGTTGAGAAGTTTGAAGAACAGATAAGGGCTTTTCAAGCCAATGAACTTCAACACTCCTATGATACAAACTACTGGAAATGGGAAAAGGGTGGTCTAGAGTTCCAATTGAAAGAGTCTAGGGAGGAGTGTGAGAAATTAAAAGAAGAACTTGAGAAAGTGAAACTTGATGTTGAAAAGTTTTCAAAAGCCTCTAAAGTCATGGACACCATAATAAATACTCAAATTTACAGTAAGATGAAAACAGGCCTAGGGTACAATGCCACTCCCCCACCCTATAACAACAACTACATCCCTCCTAAGTCAGACCTATTAGAAACCAAGGATAGGAAGGACTTACCTAAAGGAGCCACTGAAGTAGATCCATTAGATGAGGATAAGACTGAAAAGGAAAAATCTGATGAGGAATGTGTAAGTCCATGTGTTAAGAACAATGAGATGAAAAGGACTGAAAAAGGAAAGGGAGTTCATTATACACAGACCACTGTTGTGAACTCTAATACTTGTGAACAGTGCTCTTGCAAGGAATCTCAAGAGGATAAGCCCCAAAAACATGATAAAAGGAGGGGAAATCAAAGAAATTGGAATAACCAGTGGGCACAAAAGCAAGGTTAGCCATGGTATGGCAATTCTTGCACATGCGCTTGTTTCTTTTATTCTTCGTCTTGGCTTTTTCCAAAGTACCAATCAAACGTTTACCGGTTCCACACCCCTTGTTTCGTATACCGGCAGGGGGTAAAATTTGAACATTCTCAGAAACATCTACTCCATAACAATCCCTCAGCGCATCGGCTCTGTCGTCAGCAGGGCATGTCAAGATATTAACAACATCGAACTCATCTGTAACGTTGTCAAGAATATCACCAAGTCGATTTAGTTTGCCGCTATCATTCCTAATACGACTAACAAGCATATCCATTATCGAATACAAACGATTAATCAACCGCTCTTTCTCAACATCGACTTTACCATATCTAGCACGAGCCGCTTGAACTTCAACAAGTACCAAGGACCTAGTCTATTGACGAGATATGTAAATATCGGGGATGGCTACACAATCGTCATTTAAGAGAACTTTAAACATGTGCCTACGCATGAAACCATTACGAACAAAGAAATTGCATTCGCATTGCATCATATTCGATGATGAATCATGAACAACCTGTCAAAAAAAGTACTATTATTATAATACATATATTGGAAATAACAAGTCATAAATATGAAACAAATACACAACATAACGATAAGAAAACTTTACATACCTTATAGCATCTTTTTGTAACAGATTTCGTATTCTTATGTAAAACACGATAGGTATAAACATCACCGTCTTCTCCGATCAACACTATTCCACAATATAGGTCAACTTTCTTAATCTCCTTACGCACTTGAAAAAATACAGTACGTGTGTAAACCTCAACTGCATGTCTCTCAATCAACAAGGCAGTTGCAACGCGAGGAAAGGTGTTCTTCGTAACAAACTCCAGTGTTCAATGCTTGTTCCTTTGCCTCTCAATTGCACCATCAAATGCATGCAAAAACTTGACCAAATCATTACGGTAATGTGCATATATTCTAAAAAAGGAGTGAGAACTCTCTGACCTAGAAGTCGTCCGCATCAACCCGAACATGGGAACGTCTTTATAGTAAGCTGGAATCTACGACTGCCTCATTTCATACATATCACTCAACCAATCATTCCGATGCAAGTCATAATCGTCGATAATATTAGCCCACTCCAACTCAAATTCTTAGGGTTTCATGTGAGTGCTCCAAACCAACTTATTGAATCGTCTTTTGAAAGTGGTGTTCTGATCAAGATCAGCAGTGATCTGAAAAAACATTAATACGGAAATATTATGTAGTATTAATTGCTTAATGTGCAATGAATTCAGGAAAAATATGAATATTGTTGGGAACTGAAGATATTTGCCAAGTATGGATAATACTGCCAGAACAAAGTTAGTACTGCCAGGGCATAATTACTACTGCAAGTGGACATTACTACTGCCAGAACAACATTAGTGCTGCCAGACAAAGTTAGTACTGCTTATGCAATAGTTACTACTGCAAGACAAAGTTAATACTGCTAGATCATTGTTAGTACTGCTGATACATTAATGCTGCTGAATCAAGATTAATACTGCTAGATCATTGTTAGTACTGCTAGTCAAGTTAATGCTGCTGGATCAAGATTAATGCTGCTGGAACAAGTTAATGCTGCTGGAGATTATTAGTACTGCTCATGCTGAATGAAGATTAATACTGCTGATGTGATAAGTTTGGAATGAGAAGATTTTGGAGATAAAAGTGGAATAGATGAAGATATGCTTAAAGAAGATTCAGAAGATCAATCTATTTTCGATAGTTATCTTGTACCTATTGTGTATAAATAGTTGTTCATAGATAGCTAATACAGAATACGTATACGTGAGATACAGAATTCGATTTTGTTTAGAGAGAATTAACCTCAAGGTTTAGAACCCTATTTCTAGAGAAGTAGAAGTCGTCTTGATTGAGCCTGTTCATCAAGATTGAGGTTTGGTTGTAAGCTTGTGAGTCGAAGCATTGAATACAAACAGCTGTGTTAACACTGTTAGTACTTCTTCTAAGGTTAATACTTCTTCTAATGTTTGTGCTGCTAGACCAATCATCTTGACAAAGTTCTCCAGTACTGCAGTACCTAAGTTTGAAAATCTCATCAAAACCCAGTGCAAGTACTTTGATGAGCAAGGGAGACCCAAGACCACTTTGGCTTGGGTTCCCAATAAAAACTAATTGATTTATCTGAGGTGCAGGACAACCAACAGCTCAAGGGGAAGAGCATCTGACATGTTGATAGTGGTTGCTCCAGGCACATGACAGGTAACATTGCCTGCCTCAAGAATTTCAAAAGAATTGATGGAGGACGTGTTGCTTGTTGGAATAATTCTGAAGGAGGTAAGATAAGTGGTAAAGGTGATATGTCAAAAGGTAAGATGGACAAGTGCTGCAAAGTGTAAGTATAGTTACTACTGCCAGTGCAGAGTTACTACTGCTAGTACATATTTTCTACTGCCAATTAGTAGTTAATACTGCTTCGAAGTTAATACTGCTTAGTAGTTAATACTGCTTTGTTGTTAATACTGCTTAGTAGTTAATACTGCTTAGTAGTTAATACTGCTTAGTAGTTAATACTGCTTAGTAGTTAATACTGCTTCGTAGTTAATGCTGCTTAGTAGTTAATACTGCTTAGTAGTTAATACTGCTTTGTAGTTAATACTGCTTGTGTAGTTAATACTACTGTGTAGTTAATACTGCCTTGCAGTTAATACTGCTAAGGAGTTAATACTGCTACGTCGTTAATACTGCTTTTAAAGAAAATCAGGGCTAATACTGCTATTAATACTCGTTCAGCCCGCCAAAGTTCATAACGTATTCTTGCATTCAATTTTTCTCTCTCTATTTCTAACCCTTTCTCCCAAGAATCTCTGTCTTTCTATCCACAACCACAGGAAGAATGGCGACAATGGAGTTTGTCGATGAACACAATGAAATTGCGATGCTTCAGAAGCCAAAGCAGGCCGCAGGGTTTCATGATATTGTGGATTTTCTCAAGACCTCACACATCTCTCATGCCCTAACAGTGTGCCCAACAATATACATCGAACATCAAAAGCAATTTTGGGAGAATGCCACTGTTGTATTTGAAGATGGGCAGAAGATCATTCGCACAAGGGTTTGTGACAAACCCTTGAAGGTCACAGAGGAGGTTATTCGCATTACTCTTCACTTTGATGATGCCTCAGGTATAACCTCTATATCTAATGATGAACTCTACTCGACCTTACAAAGAATGGGGTATGAAGGTCCCATTGGAGTTTTTAAATTCTACAAGTCAAAATTTTACACCCAATGGCGATTTCTTGTTCATACTCTTATGCACTGTATTTCAAAGAAAACAACTGGATGAAGTGAGTTTAGCAGTACCATTGCTTATGCCTTGGTCTGCTTAGCCACTGCCAGAAGGTTCAATTTTTCAGCAATGATTTTTAATGATCTTGTGGCAAACCTAGAATCCAAAAAGAAATTTTATATGTATCCTAGGTTTGTCCAAGAAGTTATTAACCATGAATTGACGGATTTACCTCAGTCTGCTGAGGTATAAGTGCCAAAATCCTCTAAAGGGAAGGTTTTCTCAAATATGAGAAGACTTCCTAGGGACTCGGAAGGAGTTGACACACCATTGTTCTCTACAATGATGGTTGTGTCCCACACCATTGAAGGTATGGCATCAGGGTCAAGGCCCACATTAGACACACCCACTGATGACCAATCCCAACCTTCCATCACAAAAGTAATCCCTCAGTCCATTCTTGTACGACCCACTCCCAAAATAACCAAAAAGTTTGAAAGAAGAAAGGTACACAAGGTTCCTTCCCTTGATGTATCTCCTAAGAGCCCGAAGCCTTTAAGCCCTCTGTTGGAGCATTCTCCAATGGAGAATATTGAAAGGGAAACCACAGGGGTGTCTCCCAACCCCAAGAAGGTGCTCTCTAAGGAGAAGGATGAGCATGTGGGCTGCAAGGCTGCCACTACTTCTGCTAGCAAAGAGAAGGACAGTGGTAACATCAATAAGACCTTCCCCACGGCAACTCAGAATGTGAAAACATTCAGAGGACCCAGGCGCCAAGAAACCATGGGAGTAGGCAGTGCTTTTGCTAGGCAAAAGACACCTACTAAAATTTCCAGTGATCCTTTAACGGAGGTAAACACTCCTAAACAGGGTGAGGATATATATACTTATGAGGAATTGATGGAAACCATTGCCAACATCAACATTGATGTTATAAATCAGCAGAAGGAGATTGATGAGCTTAAAAAGGTGATTCTTTATCAACACACCAAGATAGAGAAAAATAAGAAGATGATCACCAAGCTGCTGCAAAGAAGAAAGAAAGCTCAGTTTGTTCTGAAAAGGAGAAGATCTACCACTGATGCTTCCAAAAAGGGGGAGTTAGAAGAGAATTTAAACATAGAGGATGCAAAGATTGAGGGGGAGTATGAGTATAAGGTTGAGGGGGAGTCTGAGCAGGCTGCAGATATTACAAAGGAAGCAGAAACAGAAAAAGCAGTAGAAACGGTTACTGATGCTGATATTACAAAGGAAGCAGAAACAGAAAAAGCAGCAGAAACGGTTACTGCTGCTGATATTACAAAGGAAGCAGAAACAGAAAAAGCAGCAGAAACGGTTACTGATGCTGATATTACAAAGGAAGCAGAAACAGAAAAAGCAGCAGAAACGGTTACTGCTGCTGATATTACAAAGGAAGCAGAAACAGAACCAGCAGTAGAAACAGTTAATGCTGCTGAGATTGAGAAAGAAGTAGAAACTGACCAAGCAGTAGAAACAGATAATGCTGCAGTGTCTGAGACTGAAGCAGCAGTAACTGAAATTTTGAAGAATCTTGTGGAGGCAGCAGTATCTGAAAGTGAGAAGGAAGCAGTACCTGCAACTAAATCCGAGATTGATGCAGAGATATTTTGGATTGTGAAGGATAGTGTTGAAGCAGCAGCATTAAAGGTTATAAAAGAAGCAGTAACAGCTATAGCAGTAGAAATGGTTACTGCTGCTGAAAAACATAAGGCAGCAGAAACCATCCCGGAAGCAGCAGAAACAAAGGAAACAGCTGAAATCATTCCTGAAGCTGTTAAAACTTTCAAAAGAACAAAGATGATGTCAACCAAAAGGCCAAGAACAAAGTCCATAGCTTCAAAGAAGAAAGATGTAAAGAAGCCAAGGGTGGAACCAACTGTAGAAGAAGCCCAGGAGGAAGCAGTGAAAGAGAAATCTGATCCAAAAGTTGCTGAAGAAGAAGTGGCAACTCCCTCAGGTCAACCAAGCAATGTACAATCACTGCCAAATGCTCAATGTGATATGTATATTACTGTGGTTGATACCAATCCAATCAAAGCTAAACCATTAGCTTCTATGGCTCCTGAAATAAACTTCTGGGATACTTTGAAAGATCAGAGAAAGGAGTACATTAGAGTAAAAAGAGCAGATGGGAAGTTTGAGGTCAGTTCTACATGGGGAAAACTTTTAAGGATGTGCTCTAGATCAGACTTGGAAGAAATGTTCAAGGTAGGAATGAAGCTTTATGGAAATATGCTGACTAAAAATGGAATGTCCATCACCAAAATGGTACTTGAATTCTTGTGTCTAATGTTCAATACAGAAGCAGTTAAGTATTTGACAGAAAGGCAATTTCAAGTTGTTACCAAATGGATGCTTATTGAAAACTGTGGTGTGTATGTCATAACTCTTGACAATGCATATCATGAGTATTACTTGGTGGATAAAATATAAAAGCACAGCATGAAAAGGTTGGATGGAATGCTAAAAACTAAGTTGGTGAGTGACAAAGACTTTGAGATGGCAAGATACCTGGTAAGAAGGATTATCAATCAAAGTCTGGGAGTGAATCCTGATTTATGCGTTCATGATTAAGTTTTGGAAGCATCATCTGAAGAACTTGACTTCTCTTCCTGAAAAGTCAAGTTAGGGGGAGATTGTTGGGAACTGAAGATATTTGCCAAGTATGGATAATACTGCCAGAACAAAGTTAGTACTGCCAGGGCATAATTACTACTGCAAGTGGACATTACTACTGCCAGAACAACATTAGTGCTGCCAGACAAAGTTAGTACTGCTTATGCAATAGTTACTACTGCAAGACAAAGTTAATACTGCTAGATCATTGTTAGTACTGCTGATACATTAATGCTGCTGAATCAAGATTAATACTGCTAGATCATTGTTAGTACTGCTAGTCAAGTTAATGCTGCTGGATCAAGATTAATGCTGCTGGAACAAGTTAATGTTGCTGGAGATTATTAGTACTGCTCATGCTGAATGAAGATTAATACTGCTGATGTGATAAGTTTGGAATGAGAAGATTTTGGAGATAAAAGTGGAATAGATGAAGATATGCTTAAAGAAGATTCAGAAGATCAATCTATTTTCGATAGTTATCTTGTACCTATTGTGTATAAATAGTTGTTCATAGATAGCTAATACAGAATACGTATACGTGAGATACAGAATTCGATTTTGTTTAGAGAGAATTAACCTCAAGGTTTAGAACCCTATTTCTAGAGAAGTAGAAGTCGTCTTGATTGAGCCTGTTCATCAAGATTGAGGTTTGGTTGTAAGCTTGTGAGTCGAAGCATTGAATACAAACAGCTGTGTGTTTTCTGATATATTGTTCTTTGATTGTGTGAATTAAAGTTCTATTCCGCAGATTCTTTAATTCTGAATTCTAAGTATTATTAGTCTTTAATTAACTCGAACTACTATTGTCATTAAATAAATAACATAAAATGAAGCTAACCTTCCTAGGTAGTTTTTTCTTCATAATATGACACATACAAAGACGATGAATTGAATCGGTAAATACAGCGGGAATCGCTTGTTTCATAGCAGCACATTGGTCGGTGATGATGAATGTCGGCTGCTTCCCATGTGCTTTCAAGAAAGCATGAAGTACCCGCTTAAAATTCTCAATGTTTTCGTGGCTTATTAACGCAGCATCCACGACTATAGACCTTTTGTGGTTGTCAATAGCAATGAACGGGACAAAATTCATAGCATGCCTATAAATATTAAATCAACTGTTGTAATAGTTCAATAAAATAAAAACAATAAAAACATGGTAATAACGCGTTATATAACTAAAATACCTGTTGGTGCGATACGTCGCATCAAAGGAAATAGTATCCCCAAACTCTTTATAATGTAGTCTACCTATTTCATCAACCCAGAAAATTGCTTGCAACTCACCCTCAATGACCAAAATATCATAAAAAAACTCCGGGACAACCCTTCTCCGTTTCGCTAAAAGGTCAACCAACATCTGTGCGTCTTTATTTCCAACAAACGTAGACATATCCCTTCTAGCATTTTGATAATCAACAACAGTAGCACCAACATACTCATAACCACCCTTCAGACCGGCCTGAATCATATGCGACTTCGCCCCACCGATGGATGACGATGCAGAGTTATACACATTCCTATAGTCCATGTATTGCAGCTTCCTACTGGCACGTGATAGTTTTTTTTCATGATAACTGAACAAAGAATGGTTATGCCTTTCCTCAAATTTATAAACAATATATAACTTATCCGCCCTCGTATAGCGAAACTTAATACACGCTTTGCATCCCGACCTCTTGTAATTTGAATTCCTAGACTTACGATTACCATACACATCCTGAAGAGACCGATACTCTTTTTTATCGGGGAAACCTTGCTTGCTACACAAAAGGTAACGTGTTTGCACATCCCCATCCTTATTTCTCTTCTTATTTGAATCTTGGTTAGCCATGGTATGGCAATTCTTGCACATGCGCTTGTTTCTTTTATTCTTCGTCTTGGTTTTTTCCAAAGTACCAATCAAACGTTTACCGGTTCCACACCCCTTGTTTCGTATACCGGCAGGGGGTAAAATTTGAACATTCTCAGGAACATCTACTCCATAACAATCCCTCAGCGCATCGGCTATGTCGTCAGCAGGGCATGTCAAGATATTAACAACATCGAACTCATCCGTAACGTTGTCAAGAATATCACCAAGTCGATTTAGTTTGCCGCTATCATTCCTAATACGACTAACAAGCATATCCATTTTCGGATACAAACGATTAATCAACCGCTCTTTCTCAACATCGACTTTACCATATCTAGCACGAGCCGCTTGAACTTCAACAGGTACCAAGGACCTAGTCTATTGACGAGATATGTAAATATCGGGGATGGCTACACAATCGTCATTTAAGAGAACTTTAAACATGTGCCTACACATGAAACCATTACGAACAAAGAAATTGCATTCGCATTGCATCATATTCGATGATGAATCATGAACAACCTGTCAAAAAAAGTACTATTATTATAATACATATATTGGAAATAACAAGTCATAAATATGAAACAAATACACAACATAACGATAAGAAAACTTTACATACCTTATAGCATCTTTTAGTAACAGATTTCGTATTCTTATGTAAAACACGATAGGTATAAACATCACCGTCTTCTCCGATCAACACTATTCCACAATATAGGAAAACTTTCTTAATCTCCTTACGCACTTGAAAAAATAGAGTACGTGTGTAAACCTCAACTGCATGTCTCTAAATCAACAAGGGAGTTGCAACGCGAGGAAAGGTGTTCTTCGTAACAAACTCCAGTGTTCGATGCTTGTTCCTTTGCCTCTCAATTGCACCATCAAATGCATGCAAAAACTTGACCAAATCATTACGGTAATGTGCATATATTCTAAAAAAGGCGTGAGAACTCTCTGACCTAGAAGTCGTCCGCATCAACCCAGACATGGGAACGTCTTTATAGTAAGCTGGAATCCACGACTGCCTCATTTCGTACATATCACTTAGCCAATCATTTCGATGCAAGTCATAATCGTCGATAATATTAGCCCACTCCAACTCAAATTCTTCGGGTTTCATGTGAGTGCTCCAAACCAACTTATTGAATCGTCTTTTGAAAGTGGTGTTCTGATCAAGATCAGCAGTGATCTGAAAAAACATTAATACGGAAATATTATGTAGTATTAATTGCTTAATGTGCAATGAATTCAGGAAAAATATGAATATAATTAACTCGAACTACTATTGTCATTAAATATATAACATAAAATGAAGCTAACCTTCCCAGGTAGTTTCTTCATAATATGCCACATACAAAGACGATGAATTGAATCGGTAAATACAGCGGGAATCACTTGTTTCATAGCAGCACATTGGTCGGTGATGACGAATGTCGGCTGCTTCCCATGTGCTTTCAAGAAAGCATGAAGTACCCACTTAAAATTCTCAATGTTTTCGTGGCTTATTAACGCAGCACCCACGACTACAGACCTTTTGTGGTTGTAAATAGCAATGAACGGGACAAAATTCATAGCATGCCTATAAATATTAAAACAACTGTTGTAATAGTTCAATAAAATAAAAACAATAAAAACATGGTAATAACGCGTTATATAACTAAAATACCTGTTGGTGCGATACGTCGCATCAAAAGAAATAGTATCTCCGAACTCTTTATAATTTAGTCTACCTATTTCATCAACCCAGAAAATTGCTTGCAACTCACCCCCAATGACCAAAATATCATAAAACAACTCCGGGACAGCCCTTCTCTGTTTCGCTAAAAGGTCAACCAACATCTGTGCGTCTTTATTTCCAACAAACGTAGACATATTCCTTCTAGCATTTTGATAATCAACAACAGTAGCACCAACATACTCATAACCACCCTTCAGACCGGCCTGAATCATATGCGACTTCGCCCCACCGATGGATGACGATGCAGAGTTATACACATTCCTATAGTCCATGTGTTGCAGCTTCCTACTGGCACGTGATAGTTTTTTTTGCATGATAACTGAACAAAGAATGGTTATGCCTTTCCTCAAATTTATAAACAACATATAACTTATCCACCCTCGTATAGCGAAACTTAATACACGCTTTGCATCCCGACCTCTTGTAATTTGAATTCCTAGACTTACTATTACCAGACACATCCTGAAGAGACTGATACTCTTTTTTATCGGGGAAACCTTGCTTGCTACACAAAAGGTAACGTGTTTGCACATCCCCATCCTTATTTCTCTTCTTATTTGACTGCCTAACATCAAATCCAGCTTGTTCTGCGTACTTCCTATACGCAACATCAGCGGCTTCAATATTAGGGAATGAAAATCCGACGCCAATCTTTACGTTCTCATCGACCTTAGGTATCCAGTATTTGGTACCACCAGGAAAAACAAACGTCTCGTGTTGGTCTGGAAAAAACAAAATTGAATAACATTCAAGTGTCATATAACTAAGCACATATATTATAAACCAACAGTTATGAAACTACATAAAATATAACATTTAATACAACTTTCTATATAAAACTAAACAAACACCACTAATGAGTCTAATAAAAAATATGATGGAGCTGAATATTTTTAATTGAATCCCTGTTTCATATCGTTGAGTGTTACCTAGTGTTTCATATGTTATGTACAACGTTTCATATTTTTTTTATAAGATAGACAAAATGGTATTTTAATCGTATCCTGCGGGTTTCGTATTTTACATACAAAGTTTCATATATATATATATATATATATATATATATATATTTCCATGTATAAATCCACCAACATTTTACACGACATGCACGAAGTAAATTCAACTCGGAGTTTGATATTTTTCATAAAAGTTTCATATATTCTGTTTCATAATTTTCAAAAAAATATGAAACTTTGTACATAAAAGATGAGACACCATGATACAAAAATCTTGAATGGACCCGTAAACTGTGTAGCAATCAAATTTCATATCTTCAGTTTCATAAAATATACATCGTCCAATAAAACATGACATACGCAACTTACATTCAACCAGAGATATAAACAAGGATATATATATATATATATATATATATATATATATGAAACTTGTATGAAAAATCTAAGTTCAATAGCGTAAATCACCCTCATGCCGAATGATGGTTGGCGATTGATAAAACTGGATTGGTTCGTTGTTAACTTGATCACCAATATCAATTATATCTTCGTCGCTGTCCACACATGGTTGGTAGATATCGATTTGGTGATTGTCATCAGCATGCTCAGCAACATCATTAAAATCCTCCGCAATATCTGATTCAAATTCATCGTTCATCATATAGTCTGTGAAAAAATCTGAAAATTTGTGTTCATCGTCGGATTCATCAATACGTTCTTGATTCTCCATGACTTCACTAATGATTTTTGAAAGAATATTGAATATGAACAATGAAGTAATTAAGAATGGTGAATGGAATAATTCAAAAAAATACTAAAATTCAAACGGAATGGATATACGTTAAACAAAAAATAAATTAAACAATTATCTTCCTAAAAATCAGCTATGAATGATCAATTCCATATTTGATATCCGGCTAAATATTGTTGAATGGACGATTATGCCCCTGTCGAATGTTACCATACTAAAGGGTTTACAAAGTTTACATTTTGAAAATGTTTACATTTGAAGCCCCCTCTCTCTCTCTCTCTCTATATATATATATATATAACTAATTGGTTGAAATGATGAATTAAATGGTTATAAAATGAAATTAAAATGTTGGATTGATCTAATCTGACCCAATGGATAACTAATAGATGGAACTTATCTGATCAAATCATGGATTAGATTGGATTGGATCGGTTGTTCAAACTTAACTGGATTGGGTCGTTTGACAAAACCAAACATCCAATAGATGATTGGATCATATTGGTGTCGTGTGAGAAACTTCATTGTTGTTTTTTGCGACAAAAGTAGAAAATTTACATTCGAATTTGGCTCGCAAGTGTTATTGCTATGGGAATTTACTCGTGTCATTGATAATGCAAAACCGTATAGGTCCACAAAGTGATAACATGTGTTGCCACAGTGGCGGTGCAAGTGCACAACGGACACTATGATCGTTATAAGTAATAAAGTGGCAGGGTACCAAGAACGTTTCCCATGGACTAGTTAACTAAGAATATATATTTTCATGAACTTCTAGTGCTCGTTTGAGTTTTGAGAACCATATTAATATTTGTAATATTTGAGTTATGCTAAGTAACGATTAAAGTAATCAAATAGTTAAAAGAGAGGATGTGGGTACAAGCACTATTTAAGACAGATGTAGTAACATTATTGTGAGAAACAAGTGATACAAAACATTCATAGAAACCCTTATCTCTCGAAAGTGAATTTCCACAGATAGTGGCCACTTATACCCACAAAGTCACCACTATTGTCGACTCAAGACTTGCCGATTTAACTAAGTGGACCTCTAGGGGTCTTAGTTCCACCAATATGGATATAGATGCATAAATCTCTTTGTGACACCTATACCGACCGACATGTTGAACTTTAGTTGAAATCATGCAAAAACTTGTATCTCTAGGTGGTTATAAAAGACTCTCTCAAATCTTGTTGCATCACTCAAGCCGTATTTTCTGATTCGCCCATCTCTGAGTCTAAGATCTAATATTAACACTTACAAGTGATCGGCTTGTCCGCATTAAGTTAGAGTCCCGACTAAAGTGACCAAGTCTAAGAGTTAGCAACAATGGCAACGCCTACTAGTCTTAGATTTGGCTCATACGCACACCCAAATGGGTGTTTAGTTTATAATAGAAGTAAAATACATAACAGAAGAAGAAAGATACATAATCATAACTTGCATAAACGAAAGTAGAAAGTTGTCACCACTTATGTCGCCACAACGGTGAGAGGTTGTTACAAGAAATAGGAATTACAAGAAACTTAAATGCAACTACAACTAAAAACTTAAGAAGAGAATATGAAGTAAATGCTAAAGCTCGAGATATGAGAAACTCTCATGGAAGTGATGATCTTCAATGGTGCCCTAAAGCCTCTTTTTATAGTGATCTTGAAGATAAAATGTTTGATGTGACAAAACCTTAAAAACCACTTTATGAAAGAGTGTTGAAGCTTCATTTGACTTTCTCAATTTTTCCTTTTCCTTGATTATTCTTGTGAAAGCTCATGTTCTTCTTTCTTCTACTTCAAAAAGCACATTACCAAAATTTCCCAAGGCTTATCCAAAACTTCCAACTCAACGTCGCCATTGTGGTGACTAAAGATGCCACTTTGCTGCACAAAAAGTTAGAAAAACTAATTTTTGCATCCTTGAAACTTCATCACTATGTTGGAACAGATTAGACCAAATGAAAGAGGAAGAGGGTAAAATAGGCAAGAAAGTGATAAAAATAAATAAGAAAAGAGAGGAAATAACTCTCAAAAATCGAGAGTTATCAGTCACGTAACAATTGAAATTTTCGTTGCAAGAGGAAATGAGTACATCTACTAATCTTGTTGGTCATTTCATTTCATATCATATCAACTAAATTAATGTTTTAAAAAACGTAAGTCAGAAATGAATCAAACTACTATACTTATACTTTTTTGGCAACAAAAAAAAATGTCTTAAAATTACTTATTGTTTGTTTGTTTGTTTTTTTTTTTTTTTTTTTTTTTTTTGTAAAAGGTAGTTTTTTCAACTTTAGCAAATTGCAATGCTATTTTGGACAACTAACTTTGAGAACTTTCATGTTAGGAAACCAACTCCCAAAACGTCTCACTTAAGGGACCTAGTGACCAAACATGTCCTCCCAAAAACATGAATAAAAGCAAAGGTTGTTTCATGTTGGTTTCGAAAAAGTAAGAAGTATTGAAAATTGTTTCCCTAAAATGAGAAGTTTTGAAAGGTGGCTTTAAAACGGAGCTTTTGAAATTGATTCTCCAAATAGAAACAAAGACAACTAATTATATTTTGATCCTATTAATGTAGGTTCATATATGAAACTAATTAACTGTAAGTTCATATATGAATCAGTTGAACCAATTAACTTATTCATATATGAATCTTTGTGTTCATATATGAACCTTTGTAATTTACATATAAACTTTTTTTAACTAATTCATATATGAATCTTTGTGATTTATATATGAATTTTTTTTAACTAATTCTCATATGAACAAATTAACTGATTCATATATGAATCACAAAAATTTATATATGAATTAGTTAAAAATATTTTATATGTGAATTACAAAGGTTCATATATGAACACAAATGTTCATATATGAATCACACAAATTCATATATGAATATGTCTCGCGTATTTTTTACGAAACTACCCCTCTATCTTGTGCAGGTCACGCGCAGACCACGTGAGGAATTATCCTCTACTTCTCGGTCAAAGCCGCCGATCTTGACCGAATGCATGGTCAAGATCACTTCTCTATTTTCTCTAAATATTTGGACTTCTCTATTGAACCCTTCCCTATATATATATATAGATAGATAGATAGATAGATATATATATCGGGTTCATCGGGTTGGGTTGGGTTCAAATTATCATAACCTGATATCAACCCAATACATACGGTTTGAAGATTTTACAACTCGATTGGACATCGGGTTGCTTCGGGTTAGGTTATTTCACGTCGGGGTGGGTTGAGTTGATCGGGTTGGTCGGGTTTTTGAGCACCCCTACTATTTAGTCTTTAATTATAACAATACAGTTGTAAGATTATGACGAATCGATAAATACTACACTCATTGCTTTTGTTCATGTACGTGTTACTTAATTATAGAGTTTCTAGTGTTGTATAATTTGTAGATAAATAATCCCCGAAGACTTTACGTAGCACGATATCTCGAGATTGTAAGGACTTATATCGATAAACAATGATGAATATAGGAAGAGGCTAGCAAATGTGTCGCCTCATTTAAATTTGTTAGTAGAAGATCATATATTAAATAATCTTTCTCCTTCCATATTTTTTTCTAAAATTTCATCCCTTCGTAGGTTTTTAGTAGTTACTATTTGTCCAAAAGGGTTTGTAACCGATAACATTTGAACTGTCCCAATCGTCCAATCATAAAAGAATCATATAAGAGACAAATATGGCACATCATGTTCGTTGGCTGGTTATTTTAGAAGCCTTGTACAAACGTTGCTATACATTGGGACTTTTGGCATTACTTTCATCGCCTCAAATGAACTGTAACCTTTATATTGTAGCGATTAGACTTGAACCCTGGTACAAACTTTGCTACACCTTGGGGACTTCTGCCACCACTATTGATATGAAACGTTAATACTCACTCGCAATAACATAGAGGTTTTCACAAATCAAATGATCTTCACAAAAACAATCGTTCTTCCCTCTGAGGTAGATTACATGTTTGCATATATCTTACCCCGCATACACTGCTTTCGAGTATGGAATTCATGTTAGGGTTTGTTTTAGTTTGGTTCCACGATAACATAGAGGTTGAGCTCCGATCTAGTATGAAAAGAGCATATAATGAATCGTCAAGAATACATCAACAGATAAACAACATACCGTACGTTATGCTCAATCATTAATTATTTGTTTTCCTTATCTTTAAGCAGAATAAAATATTTCGATCGGAAGAGAAAAACAAAGAAATAAAATATGAAATGTAACCCTTTGGGGTAGCAACACTAGTATGTTCTTGTGTTTGCTTACCATACATCACCAGTTTATGTCCTGTAGAGATACTATATTTGATTTTTATTGTTAACTTCATACACCATAAGATTAATCGAGGCGTAACAAACGTAACCCGAACACAAAGATTGTATAAATAAATAAAAAGTAAAATAAAGTGAAATGCATGATTGTATACTAATTTGGGTTATATCCAAATGGAATGTTTGATGTTAAAAGGAGAAGCATGTAACAAAAAACAAGGGTGTTGCTTGCTTTGGGAAACAGGGTCTAGTGCGAATTAAGCAAACCGGTTTTATATTTTTGGGGCGGTTTGTGGGACCGGTTTGTGACTTCCCACCCCACAAAACGTTTTCTTATTTCAGCTCTCATCATTTCCTTTTTATTACAAAACCTTTATTTTTATACCTATTTTTTTATAATAATAATATAATTTAATAATTTAGCTCAAAACTAATTAGGACAATACATTAAAATGAATACATTTTGTTATTATTTTTATTTTTAAAAATTTACGTTTTTAATGACTTCATTTTTTAAATTATGTACGATTTATTTTACGAACTTATGGTATGTTTTATTAATTGACAAATATATATACATATATATATATATATATATCGTCCATCCCAAAATAAATATCTACGATAAAAACGATACATAGTATTAGAAATGTGTAATTATTATAGTTTTTAAATAACTAAATTATACCTTTACCCCTTGATAATAGAGAAATAAAATGGGAATGAAGGAGCATGGGAATAGGAATGGGCATTTTAATTGATGTTGTTTAGTTAAATCAATATAATTAATAAAAAAATGTTTTCTATAATTGTTTTAATAAAAAAATGTGACGTCTAACGTGAAAAGAAAAAATATTTTCATTCAACATCGAGAAATGAAGAAACGCATGAGAAAAATTACTGAGCCGGAATATAATTTTCATTCTCCCCAATTTGGTCAGGAATGGAAATTAATTAGTTTAGGGTAATGGGCCCATTATATTATATCAAACCAAACATTAGTTTTTATTATCATTCCATTCCTTACCCCTTAATACCCCAAAAGCCCCAACCAAACACCCCTTACTCTATCTCGTAATTAAGGGTAGGATGAGAAAATGATAATTTACTTTTGAAAGTGAGCATTAACTTCCATATAAATTAAAATAGAAATGTAGATATTTAATTTAAGATAAAAGTAATAGGCTTCATTAATTATATAAACACAAATACTACACGTTACCCAAAATTAAGTTTTTGGAAATAGGAAGCGAAACAAAATATGTTTCATTGATGGTTTTTGTTTGATAAATAATGTGATTTAAGATATATTTTTTTTTTATTATCACTTTTTCTTCTTCTTTAGAGTTTAGAGTTGTTTTAAAATAAGATAGTTTAATATGAACAATAAATACGTAATAACTTATATAATTTAGCAAATTCCAACTGATACTTAAAAAAAGACAAATATTATTTAACGACTGAATAAAATAATTAAGTCATCAAGTTGGATAAGCAAAAATATGGAATGAGATCGGATCAAAACGATATAATATAGTGCAACTAAATAAATATATAATCAATCATCATGTGATTCAAGGTTTTGGTATGCATAATTAGTTAGTGATATTTTCATCTGTCCTGTCTTATCCACAGGCAGATATTAATGTATTTTCATTTTGTTTTTTGTTTTTAATAATCAAGCTTTATGAATGGTTAACAAAATGACTAAACTTTAAAGCCTTTTTATTAAACTTTTAATGAACTTAATGAAATTCATAGCTTATTCATTCAGCTATTTATGATTGTTTGATAATTACTTATTAAATAAGCTTCTGTGGAAAAGTTTTATATAAAAAAACTAAGTTTTTTTTAAAGTCTGATCATCCCAATTAAAAAACATGTTCTTCGATTTATATGAAAAAATCCTCCTAAACTAAAACAATTTTTAACTTACACAGATAAATTAATTCACTTAGACAACTTTATCTATACAAATTTTAATGAAAAAAATAACTAAACAACTTTAAATAAATAATTATAAAAATTCAAACTTTTAAGCTATCGTGAAAATCATTTAATAACATTTGATAAATATGTAAATATTAGTTTTTGAAGGAAACAGAAAGAAATGGTATGCATCAATTTCCACTTTATTCGTATCAAACTTAAGGGACACAAGAGCTTCCAGACACCTATAATTATAAAACCCTAAGTTTGATAATGACACCTCTTATGCACACTATGGGAGCGTTTGGTTCGCAGAATGTTTTTGGATGAAATGAAATCTGTCAAAGTAATTTGACTTTGGAGGAATTGGAATGGAATGTTGTCAGGTTTGACCAGCTGTTTGGTTGACAGAATTGGAATGAAATCTGTTAAAGGAATTAGAATCTGTCTGTTTGGTTCACAGAATGCAGCTTTAGAATTGGAATGAAATTTGAGTAAATGACCAAAATACCCTTTTGTTGATTTTAATTTTTTTAAACAAAAAATGCTTTTACCCGGTTTCTATATATAATTAAAAGAAAATATTATATATATATATATATATATATATATATATTTACATATAATAATATAAATATAAATTTACACTAATAATATTAATATCAATACCAATCAGACTATTGTTCCCCCAATTCCAAAAATCAGATACACGCCTAGGGTTCTTCACTTCTTCTTCAACAAGCCTAGGGTTCTTGAGTTCTTCACTTCTTCTTCTTCCACAAGCCTAGGGTTATTGAGTTCTTCACTTCTTCTTCTTCAACACGCCTCCACGAGACCACGACCTCCGGCGGCCGGCGCTCTAATCCACCGTCTCCACAACCTCCGACAGCCGCCCCCCCCTCCACAGCCGACAGCCATCACCGGTCGCCGGCGTCTCCAATCCACCTCCCTCTCTCTCGTCCACCTCCCTCCTTCCGCCCACTCCAAACGCCTCCCTCTCTGTTCGATTTCTGTTCAATTTGAGTATTTTGGTTAAGGGTATTTTGGTTCGATTTCTGTTCGATTTCTGTTTAGGTTAGATGTTGCTGGGTTGTTTGATTTGGCAAGGGTATTTTTGGAATAAAAAAAAGAATACATTCCATTCCATTGAAATCCTAGCAATGTGTGATGGAATGTCAAATACATAAAAATTGAAATTCAATGGAAAGTTTTAAGATTCCATACTACAAAAGATTGAACCAAACTCTGGAATGGAATCTGGTGGAATTGGAATGTCACATTCCAATTCCACCAGATTCCATCACTTTCCAGTGAACCAAACGCCCCCTATGTTTCCTTTTTTCCAATATTAAAAAATGAAACAAGTATTTTACTAAGGATCGTTTGGCTCATTTTGATAATGAAATTAAAAATATAAATGAATATGTTACGGAATAGAAATGGGTAGGAAACTAAGAATATAAACAAGTCGAGTCGAATTGAGTCGAGTATATGTGTAGGTTGTTTGAGTTTGGCTCGAAAAATAATATTAAACTGGAGCTCAAATAGCTTATTCAAAGAAAGCTCTAGCTCGAATATAATTTTGATGTTTGAGCCACAACTAGAGCTCAATGTTTGTTTAACAATTTTGAGTTGTATATTATATCTAAAATTGGTTACGAGCTTGCTTATGGACTCAAACACGAGATCGATTAACTCCTTTATGGGCTCAAGCTTGATAGTTTTGATATTGTTGGTTATATGATTTATGAACATATGAATATGTTTGGTTCGAAAAAATGTACATTTCAGATGGCATGGAACAGCTCTGCTCGGCTTGACTCGAATAATTTATTTGAGCTTTCAACTGAGTCGAGTCAAACGATGGTGTTACAGAGTTCGACTCGTTAAGTTAAGTGAGAATTTTTGTGTTTAAGATCGACTTGAGCTCACGAGTTATTAACTTGTTGAAAGCTCGAATCGTTAACACTCCTATATATCCATTTGCTTGTTTTACATATTTTTGTAATACATTGCATACATTCTTGAATACATAATTTTTTATCTTCTTCTTCCTTGCAAAACCCAAATCACAACATTGTTGGGAAAACATATTAGATCTTCTATGAATCAGATAATAAACCCTAAAATAATTCAATTGTTTTTCTAGGATTTTGATCAAGCACCCTCTTTAAAGAGATAGAAATAAACAAAAATCGCCTCATAGCTTGGTAGATCTGAACCTTGTTCAAAAGGGAGCCAAAGGTGGCGTTTGTTTTTTAAGAGGTGCTGAAGTCTGAAATCTGATTTCACTTCTGATTTTTAAGTGGTGGTGCTGAAGTCTGAAATCTATATCACCAAGACTGTTGTTTTTTTGTAAACTGACAAACGTTTGAATATGTATAATTGTCCATTTTGTCCCTCAAAATGTTATCATTTTAAACTTTGAAGGTATTATCATTCCAAAATCTCAAATCTAATACTCCTAAAATCAACACAAAAACCTTCCCAAAATAAGTGAAAAATAAGTGGTTAGGCTACCACTTTTTCCTAAAGATGATTTTAAGTGATAAGTGGGTCTGAAAAAGTTGAAAAAACAAATAGTCTGAATTGAGGAATGTCTGACCGAATAAGGATAAATGGTAATTAAGAGCTGAAATTCCAAAAAACAAACAAGGCCAAAGAGTCACAAATTTGAAGATATCCATATCTAAACATCGGTCAACCAAGCATTCTCCTCCCGTTCTTGTTAATATCGATCAACGTTAGACCATTTGTAGATTTGTAGATGATAGGAGAGGGGGATTTACTAGTAGACTCAACAGTGGAGGCCATTCTCTTCCCCTTCTTGTAGAATTTAACCGAACTTTTTCTACGTATTATTCAGAGATGCGTAATTTCAATAATCGTTATTTTGAGGAATGTATTATGTATTATGTATTTGATGCAATTAATAAAACACATTATAACTTTCCGAAGAAAAAAACTTATTATAACTTTGTAAGTATAAATATTTCTTAGTAAAAGTTATTAAATTCTTTTGTTTACTTGTTTTTATTATTAAATTTCAGAATTAAAATAAAACAACAATAGATAATCACTTAATCAACTAGGCATGGGAATGAACCCCGACCAGTCCATCCGGAAGGGACTGAGATTCCGCACTAAACTGGGTCCCGAGGATGGGGACGGGGATCCCCATTTGTCTCAAACCGAAAATACGGTCGGGGATGGGTATGACACTCTCCGCCTGCCTTGTACCCGTTATATATATATATATATATATATATATATATATATATATATTACTAATTTTAATTATATATTGTTAAGGTTACATATTATTGTGAGTGAGATCACAATATATTGAAGATTAAATAGATGAAGTCAATGTAGAAAGTCAAAGTCAGATATATCAAGAAAGTCAAAGTTAGTAGCTTTTGTAGTTTACATGCTTTGTAATTGTAGGATATAAATACTATGTTTGTTGTTTGTAATAATTAGTTCTAACAACAAGAAACTTAGATGAGAGATTACTTCTCACACTTCTCACATGATCTCATGCGCGCGCGCGCGCACACACACACACACACACACACACACATATATATATATATATATATATAATCATAGGTTCAAATGAGAAATGCTAAGTGTGTGAGAGATAAAGAAGTAATCATAGCCATTCATACATCCAAGAATTGCGGCTTTGACTGGTCAAAAGTTGCGGTCATTCCAAAAATAGAAGCACAGTTTCGTAACTTTTACAAATACGTGTGACGAGTTCATATGTGAACCTGTGTGATTCACATTTGAACTATATATTCATATGTGAACCCATGTATTTCACATATGAACTTCTTTTAACTAATTCACATATGAACCTTTGTGATTCATACATCAACTAATTAACTGTAGGTTAATATGTGAATTAGTTGAGCTAATTAACAGATTCACATGTGAACCTTTGTGATTCACATATGAACTAACTAACTGATTCACATATGGACGTATAGTTCATATGTGAATCACACAATTTTACATATGAACTCCTCCCGCGTATTTTCAAAACTACCCCTTTTTCTTCGGCATACCACGCGAGTAATTATCCAGTGTTTCTCAGTCAAACCCGCAGATGTTGACCAGATGAAGAGCTAAAATCATTTCTCTATTTCTCAGACACTTAGCATTTCTCATTTGAACCTCTCCATATATATATATATATATATACATATATATATATATGTACATATATATATATATATATATGTATATATATATATGTATATATATATATGTATATATATATATATATGTATAAATATATATATATAGGATACAAATCAAATACAAACCATGTATTTGTTGCACCCCTTACAAACCAATGTGCATATATGCATAATCTCAGATGCATATATGCAGTATTCCATATGAATGTATGTCCATTATATGTATATTCTTGCACGTATGCATATGCATATGTATATGGACATTGTTCACATATGCACACTGTAGTTTGTAA
This sequence comes from Saussurea involucrata, assembly GCA_033807775.1. Lineage (NCBI taxonomy): Eukaryota > Viridiplantae > Streptophyta > Magnoliopsida > Asterales > Asteraceae > Saussurea > Saussurea involucrata. The sequence goes on along the minus strand of CM066317.1, from coordinate 45,732,237 downwards.
TGTGTGCAACAAATGCAAGGTTTGCATTTTACGGAGCATCTCTCTCTCTCTCTCTATATATATATATATATATATATGTGGAGGATCATACGAGAATGATACATATTTAAAAGATTAAGAGAATAATTCTAGACAAATCATTTCTTTAAATAATACCCTAAATAATTAATTCTAAAAATAAATAAGTAAGGGTAAAAAAGTAATTCAATTGTTTTTCTTGGGTTATAATACCAAGACTGTTTGTTTTGTAAATTGATAAACGTTTGAATATGTATAATTGTCTATTTTGTCCCTCAAAATGTTATCATTTCAAACTTTGAAGGTATTATCATTCCAAAATCTCAAATCTAATACTCCTAAAAGCAAAACAAAAACCTTCCCAAAATAAGTGCAAAATAAGTGGTTAGGCTACCACTTTTCCTAAAGATGATTTTAAGTGATAAGTGGGTCTGTAAAAGTTGAAAAAACAAACAATTTGAATTGATGAATGTCTGACCGAATAAGTGATAAATGGTAGTTAAGAGCTGAAATTCCGAAAAACAAACAAGGCAAAAGAGTCACAAATTTGAAGATCTCCATATCTAAACATCGGTCAACCAAGCATTCTCCTCCCATTCTTGTTGAATGTCGATCAACGTTAGACCATTTGTAGATTTGTAGATGATAGGAGATGGGGATTTACCAGCAGACTCAACAGTGGAGGCCATTCTCTTCCCCTTCTTGTAGAATTTAACCGAACTTTTTTCTACGTATTATTTAGAGATGCGTAATTTCAATAATCGTTATTTTGATGAATGTATTTGTTGATCCAAACTCTCTCAGTGATTTGATAATGACCTTTAGAATTACTTAGTGAAAATTGCATTTGACTTGTATGTATTAGTGTTTTCCCATCAGCGATAAACACACTGAGTATGTTTAGTATCGCTGATGATATCCTATGTATTAATGATTTCCCATCAGCGATAAGCATACTGAGCCTGTTCTGTATCGCTGATAGTATTATTTGTAACAAGTTAAATGTAATCCCTGAAGACAAGTTTCACGACAAAGAGTTGATCGCTGACATCGAAGACGAACCTGAATGAACAAGTGACAAGTCTACTAATGATCTGATATGGACATCAGTGAGAGAGTTTGGATCAGCTCTTCCCTGATGGAAGACCTTCTTAGCGATCGCTAATCATGAAGCTTCTACTTCAAGAAATATTTGTCTTATCTCCTTAAACATATCATATGATTTGTTAGACGAGACATGCTTTTGTCCATGATCGTATAACCACTCTGCCACTACACTGTTCACCATACGGCCCAAAGCATGTTGTGCAAAAAGTCAGAAGCATGCGCCCAACCATATGATGACACGTGTAAAGTCCTCCTGCCATACATTTAATGCATGGGGTATAAATAGGAGGAATACCCCTTCAGTTTGAAGGTGGTCTCTCCCTGAACTACTTAGTGCTTAGAAAAATATCCCTAGTTATAAATACCTCATTTTCTCTCTGATTTCTAGTGCAAGAATACTTAGTGATTCTTTATGTTTGTTTAGATTAGGTTATACTTAATGTTATTCCGCAACAAACAATAAATTGTGTTTGATTTATCAATAAACAATTTAGAAAACTATAAATTCTGTGTTTGTATTCAACCCCCCCTTCTATAAACCTTTACTTGTATAACCCCTTCAGGACCAACAAGTGGTATCAGAGCGGATTGTTTAATCTCATAAACAAGATCTTGCTTAAACTAATCTCTTCCTTGCTATTCTTCAAATGGCACAAAACACAAACACAAGCTATATTGATAATGGTTATCTTTCAAAACCTCCTCGATTTAGCAAAGACAACTTTAATCTCTGGAAGAATCGAATGATGCTTTTCCTAGAAGGTGTAGATCCTACTATGCCTTACTACGTGGAAACTGGATGTTGAATCCAGATCCGTGCAACGATTATGTTTGTGAATAAGCAAATAAGAACAGTTGATATGATTCACAAAGGCTGCCCACTTAGCTATTGAATTAGAGAGAATTACAGTGTAAAGCAGAAAAGCTAAATGAGACAACTAGCTAATTTTCTAAGCTAATTGCACTTTAAATACGTTGGGCCCGTGGTAACAAGCCCACGGCCCGTTCACAATGGACTAAGATTAATCTATTACAAAATAACCCTTGAACTTTAAATCAACACATATTTTACCCTAACAATCTCCTCCTTTGATTTGAAGTTCGAGTTCGCGCTGGAGCTCTTTCCAGTTATAGACGTAACGTTTGCGGAGCGCGAAATGAACCTCGAAGAATCTGATGGCGCGGCGGTAGTCGAGACGTTCTTCAACCATATCCAAAGCAGTCTGAGCAGTTCTTTCATTCAGATTGGGCAAATAGGATACCTTTGGATTTTCGGATTCGTGTTTGATGATCTTTCAAAGAGCGTCTTGAACTTTGAGCAGAGTGCCGTCGCAAAATCGATCTACCTGACTGAACCTCATAAACTTCTTTTCTTTCTGAGCGTTGAGGAAGACGATCCCAAATTCTGGTTGAAGCAGCATTGCATTCTCGGGATACATCGACAGTTCAGGAGCTTTCAGATTCGGTTTGAGCAGATTTACCTTCTTCGCTTGGTTCACGATTGCCATTTGAAAGTCCGTAAGATAAGACATCATAATAGAACGGACAAGGAATCGACGAACCGCTTCGAGCGGCTTTGTTACAGCAAGCGGTCGGATGGTTCTGGTGCGAAGGTCTCTCAGAATAACCAGGAGGTCGAACGGATGGAGATGCTTAAAGTCAGCTTCAGAAAAAATCCATTCTTTTCCGTCTTCACGTCGAACAGTGAATACGGGAAAAACGATCTTCATAATTCGGTTTGACTGAATCTTTAGCACTTCTGAAATTTTATGTTTGGTTCGAACCTCGTCTCTCGGGAGACACCGTTTCATGGCTTCTACGTATCGGAGTTGGCGTGCTGGATCAGGACTGTAGATGCCAAGACAGAAGGTCGGCTCGATCAGGCGAATTTTGTGTACAAACAGCTTCTTCAGAGATTCCTCCAGATGAGGAATGAGGACCTTGATCTTCTCCCAACGATTTTGTTGCTGAGGAGGGGGAGGAAGATCAGAAGCTGTCGTTTGCTGAGGAGATGTCGGGATTTCTGCATTTGAGCTTTCGGGTTGATCTGAAGTCGTAGTGGGTTGAGTCGAGTGAACGGGAGGCGTACCATAGAAATTATGAAGCAGAAACTGGTCGTAATCAACGTTGTCGTCTTCATCAGCGGGAAACAGCAGGTTTACTTCGAAGTTTACGGCTCTGGCAGCTTTTTCGTACCATGCGTCTTCGGTTTCCGGGTTGGTTTCACATGCAGGATCAATCATGGTGAGCGTCGGCATGTCTGATGGTTCTTGTGCGACCAATTCTTGTGTTGTACCCTCAGGCTTTTCAACCGTTGGGGCTTCATCATCTGAAATGTCCACGTCGATGACCATTTGTGCTAATGGCAACTCGGCTTCGGGTGTTTCTGTTGAAGTTGCCGCAGTTGGGGGTTCCTGATGAACCACAGTTGTAGTTTCGGCAGTCATGATCTGGGCGGTCTTGGTTTGGCGTAGATGCTTCTCCCCCTCACGGTGATCAGGATCATCCTGGTCATCGTGCTTGCGTTTGAGACCGCCGGCTTGACTCTTACAGGTGTCTTCTAGGGAGCAAACCCTCTCAGACAGTGTGGTGAGCGCTTTGCTGTAGTCGTTGAGGGTCGAGTCAATGGAGTCAAGACGGAATGTGATAGATGAAGCTGGAGCAGTGACCTGGGAGCGAAGAACTGAAATCAGGTCTGCTTTAGTCGAGGCGGTTGTGTCGGATTCCTGGAGCAGTTGGGCCAGAAGCATCGTCTTTAAGGTATCCACCGAATAGATAGGTTGAGAAAATGTCAGTGGATGTGGTTGTGCGGTTTCGGCGTCAACGGACTTTGCTTTGCCTTTGATGGCTTTGGCGATCTCGTCGGTGACATGCTGTTCCAGTGCCTCGCAGACAGCCTTGAGGGTGCTGTCCAGGGACCCTTGCGACACATAGTCGGGGTGAATAACTCCGGGACCACTTAGGTTACCCGTTGAGGCGTCTACCACGGGGGTAGAGCCACCTACGTTCACAGTTGGCGTGATGTTAGCTGTGGTAGGATTTCCCGCCGATCCTTGTGTTCCACCAAGAGGTGAAGACACTACGGTGGTTCCGGTCGAGCCACGAAGAGTCTCGACTTGGTGTTGCTCAGCTTCGAGTGTCCTAGCCGAAGAATGTTCAATGTCAAAAGGCGCTAGACTCGATGGTAGACGAAATGAAGGCGAGACCGGGGGCTGCTGGTCTCTTATTTCAACACCAACACTCTCCGAATGAGAGACCGGTGGAAGTTGTGCTTGTTCCCCGTGTAATATTGAAACATCCATCTCTCGTGAGACGGATGAGTGGATAAGGGGGTCGTGCAATTGCTCCGCTGGGTCCACGGAGTCTTCTTCAATACCCCGTCCCAAAAGATGAGACGGTGTAGTAGATGTGGTTACCCGGATATCGCTCGTTTGGGGTCGCTCAGGAGCCTCGTTATCTTTACGGCTCAATCTTTCCTAGTTCAACTTTGAACGCAGTTCTCTCCGGCTCGCATGTCCTAACTCCTCTACTTGTTCTCCCTCAGATGTCCTAATAGGTTCGGTTCCAGTATGTGGAGGTGAGTCAAGTGGGATTCCAAAGGTAAAATCAGGGTTGGGTCCAATACCGGGAGGTATTTGCCTCAGGCATACGTTTCGATCGGTATCGGAGTCCGTGGAGTCAGATTCCACGTCTTCAACATGTGTACTGGGAGATGGGGGTTCAGTGATGTATGGCTCGGTCGAGTGATGTAGTATTGGTTTAGAGGATGGACCGGCTTGGGCTGAGCTGGAACCGGGTTGCGATTCCACTGCACCACCTACTCTCGTTTCCTTTTCTCTCACAACTAACGTTCCCCGCCCGGCAGCACCTGCTTGTCGGGCCCTTCCACCTCTCACTCTCGGACCCTCACGTCTCTCGGGTCTAAGTCCCTGGGCAGGTCCCTCCGGCGCTGGCTGGACCATGGGATTACCTAACGCTTCCCTATATGCTACTACCCCTGGTGCAGTGGGATAGGCGATGGCTAGTAGTGGTTCAGGGATGGGCATTGCTACCGCATCAGATGGATTGCGGATAACCATGAATTGTAAGTGGTGATGGGGACAAACCGGATGGTTCAGGCGGCGAGGAATGGTAGGATTCGCATCCATGTGTTGACGCACAACTAGCGAAAGGAAACTCGGATACGGAAGAAATTTCTTCTGTTTGGAACCTCCGATTTGGAAAATCGCCGCGACGAGCTCCCTCCAGATAATCATCGCAAAGTCTATGTGGCGGTTGTAGCACACAGCATGAACTAGGCGCAGGAAGTCGCCGGTGCACTGATCAATGCCTCTCCATCTCGATGAAAGGCAGCGGTTTAGGATTGTAAAAAGTGTGTACCATATCGGAGCGAGGTACTTGCGATTGAAAGCAGATGGCCAGTTGAGGTCATGATTGTATCCAAGTGCGCGAATTTGAGCGCAAAGCGTATCATCATTTACGGTAGAATCGTACCGTTCATGATTGTTGGCGGTGGCCTCCGGAAGTGATAGAAGACGGCGGAATGAGTCCGGTGTGAGCATGAAAGGATGGTTATCGATCTGAGCAGTGATCGACTGCGAGTTACCGGCTGTGACGACTCGGGCGGTGAGCCATACCTGCAGAACGTACAGGACTGGGACATCGGCTGCGCTGGTGAGGGCCTCACGGAGAGGGTGATTCATGAGAATGTCCAGGAGCACTCGATGAAGTGGTTGGGGCCTGAACAAGGTCGTGTCCAGGTGGTGATTATTGGCCTCCAGTTCAGTGTCATGGTCAGGGTGTACCAGGGCAGCGTCGGCTTCCTCGTTAACGATGTCCTCCTCTTGAGGTATTTGCGCTTGAGGAGGTTGTTGTTCGTGAGGGTGTTGATGTTGATCCACCATAGATAATCTGTAGAAAAACAGCACAGTTAGTGATTGAGTCGGATAAACAAATGTCGGTGCGTACCTTCGTCGGGATTGGCTCAATCTGAGACAGATCGAGGACTGGCAGTGACAAAGCAGGTACGGAAAGGACACAACAGCAGGAGTCTCTGGATAAAATGGCCAAGGTGTCCGGACAAAACATGGTGTCCGGATAACACTTGGTGTCCGGATAAGGTAAGCAAGTGTCCGGATAAAATGGGATTATCTAAAAATGGCCGGACAACATTATTGTCCGGGTGGTCAAGGAGTCCGGATGAAGAAGGTTTTTGGGTGCACTATTTTCCGGTAATCATTAAAATCCGGACACCAAACTACCCGGTAGTTGAACTTACCGGAAACCCTAAGGTTTCCTGACAACTAGGTTTCTGGGAGTTGAGTATGTCCGGATGAAACATCATAGCTATGAGTGTGTCCGGACACGACGAGTGTGTCCGGACGAAACACCAAATCACCAATCGTGCAGATTGCAGTGCGAGTATGTTATTAGAGTATTTGCAGGTATTGGGTATCATTCTAGACCATACAAGGAAAGATAATCCTAGCAAAAACAATTCTATGGAACCCTAAATCGGTGAAACTCACAAGTGAGTGTCGGATTCCGTGAACCCGACCAAATCAGGGGTCGGGTTGTAGTGTGGTGTGAACGAAACTCGAATGAACGTGTTCGAGAAAGAGTGGCGAGCATCATACCTGAAGTGGTGAGTGAACACGAGTGCAAATCGGGAGTTCGTGAGTTGTCCGAGCGAGAGATAGAGAGAGCGTGGGGTTTAGGGTTTTAGCCGTCGTCCGGATAAGTAAACATAAAGAGAGTCCGGGTGCGTATATATATATACGTAGGTGGAGTCCGGGTAAGAGCCGACCCGGATAGCCACCCGGTCCGGATTGGGTCCGGATTCGAGTGTTGTCCGGGTGCGTCAGTTTTCCGGATGTGAGAGTTGTCCGGATAACTCTGAATAATCCTTTTCCGTGAAGAATTTTAGAAATTTGTGCTGGAAAAGAACGTCCTCTCGCTCCCCCTCAAGCGGAGCATGGAAATACCATTTCTCCCCCTCGAATCGTGTAGTAGAGTGCGGTGGAGGGATTCGGCACACAAAAACTTGTAGACTTTTAAAAAGATAAACAACTGGTGTCGCTACCCCTCAAGTGATGACTATAAGACTCACACACACAAGAGTGCCCACACACACAAAAAACTTTTGACATTAAAGAAAACTGTGTGTGACGCTCCCCCTCAAAGTATGAGGAAACTTACCTGATATTGCATTGTGCTCCCCCTGAACACGAGAATAGTTGGTGAAAGCACAGAGATGATGAACGAAAATATAGACGACGGTAAGAGAAAAATATGGAAACACACGAAGAATGAGTGAAAAACAGACGAAATCTACCTAATAAATACCTAGACTAAATCTAGCTGTGTAACGGGAACAAGTAGAATACAAATGCGAGGAAGTGTGTGCTCATGCATCAGGATGTTAACCACCGGATGATGAGGAGACAGTTACTCGTATATGTATGGAACTTGTATCGGGCACACAGTCGGATTACGTCTTCAGATTAAGCATACCTAGCTTGAACACAAGAGTTTTAAAACGTTTTTCGTCCAAGGCTTTGGTAAAAAGATCTGCCAACTGATGTTCAGTATTTACGAAGTAGAGTTCGACGGTACCTCTTTCGACGTGATCTTTAATAAAATGATACCGAACGTTGATGTGCTTCATCTTGGTGTGTTGGACCGGGTTGCTCGAAATGGCAATTGCGCTCTTTGAGTCACAGTAGATCGGGACTTTGACATACGTGAATCCGTAGTCTTTGAGTTGTGTCCGCATCCAGATTACTTGGGAACAGCAGCTTGCGGCGGCCACATACTCCGCCTCGGCCGTTGACGTTGACACGCATTGCTGTTTCTTTGACGCCCAACTTACCAGACTATCTCCCAAGAACTGAATGTGTCCCGAGGTGCTCTTGTGGTCCATCATGCATCCCGTGTGATCCGCATCAGAGTAAGCGGAGAGGCCAAAACCTGTCTCTTTCGGGTACCAAAGGCCAAGATCAGCAGTACCACGTAAATAACGAAAGATACGTTTAACAGCATTGTAATGAGACTCTTTAGGGTTTGACTTATAACGGGCGCAAAGAAATGTCGAGAACATGATGTTCGGTCTACTGGCAGTGAGATACATTAAAGAACCGATCATTCCCCGATACAATTTGGCGTTGACAGCCTTTCCGTTAGGATCAACGTCTAGCTTTGTATTGGTTGCCATGGGAGTTTTCATTGGTGAGGACTGGTCCAATTGGAATTTCCGAAGGATATCCCAAATGTATTTGGACTGGTTTATAAAGATTCCCGTCGACAGTTGTTTAACTTGAAGACCAAGGAAAAAATTCATCTCACAAAGCATACTCATTTTAAAAAATCTTCCCATAAGATTGGCAAAGTTCTTCGCATATAATGGATTAGTAGAACCGAAAATGATGTCATCGACATATACCTGGACTAGGATGATGTGACCCTTTTCATTCTTGATAAATAGAGTGGAATCAATGGTACCTCGTGTAAAGTCGGATTATAACAAGAACTTAGAAAGTGTGTTGTACCATGCACGCGGAGCCTGCTTTAAGCCGTAGAGCGCCTTGTCTAAGATGTAGATATGATCAGGCTTCGAGTCATCCACACATCCGTCGGGTTTCGACACGTAAACTTCTTCTTGGAGGTCGCCGTAAAGAAAGGCTGTCTTCACATCCATTTGGAAGACGGTGAAGTTCTTGTGTGCGGCATAAGCGAGAAACATACGGATTGCCTCGATTCGCGCTACCGGAGCATAGGTCTCATCATAGTCAATCCCCTCTTGTTGTCGATACCCTTTGGCCACAAGACGCACCTTGTTGCGAACAACGATACCATCTTCGTCCTTTTTATTCTTGAAGATCCATTTGGTCCCGATTACCGTTTTGTGCTTAGGACGTGGAACCAGTCGCCATACCTTTAGAGCCTCGAATTGATTTAGCTCTTCTTGCATGGCGATGATCCAGTCTGGATCTTCGAGCGCTTCGCGTACGCTCGTTGGCTCAATCGAGCTCAAGAAGCCCGAGAATAGGCAGAAGTTGGCGGAAGCGCCTCGTGTACGAACAAGAGTCGAGGGATCACCGATGATCTGATGTAGGGGATGGGCCTTCGTTCATTTGGTGGAGTGCGGAAGCGGCTGCTGAGTAGAGTGAGATTTGTCCGGATCCACGTATGAACCTGATGGAAGGTCTTGAACTTGTTCAAGAGTAGCAGTCGTGTTTCTTGGAGGAAGTGGGAGCGGATTCGTCGATGATTGAACAACGTCTGGTTCCGAGGAGTTCAGAGATTGAGCATCGGTTGTAGCGGATGACGAATCAGTAGGAGCGATCTTCGAGATTATGGGTTCCTCTAGGGGGGTTACAGTACCAGGTGCTGTCGTATCAGGTGATGACGGTTTGGCTGTCTCTATAGATGTTGACGGCGTACTCGTAGACGGGGGCGAACCAGATAAAGCGGCCGAATCCGAATTGCGAGCAGCCTCAAGTCGTGGATGCGGCCTTAGCCTGCATGGAGTATCCGATGAAAACTCCTTCATCCGCTTTGGGGCTGAATTTCCCGAGATCATCCTTGTTCTTTAGGACATAGCAACTGCATCCAAATGCATGGAAGTAGCCGACGGTTGGAACATGATTATTCATGATCTCGTAGGGTGTCTTGTTGAACCGCTTGAGAAGTATAGAGCGGTTTTGCGTGTAACATGCCGTAGACACCGCTTCAGCCCAGAGGTATAGCGGTAGATTTGCTTGGGACAGCATCGTTCGAGCAGCTTCAACGAGGGTGCGGTTCCGTCTTTCCACCACTCCGTTTTGTTGTGGAGTGCGTGTCGCAGAGAAAGTGTGTGTGATGCCCACCGTTCTCAGATAGTCATCCACCTTTTGATTCTTGAACTCCGTCCCGTTGTCAGTTCTGATGGACTGAACGTGTTGAAGCTTGTTTTGCTGGACAGTCTTCAGGTGATCAATGATGAGTTCCGGAGTTTCGTCCTTAGAGCATAAGAAACTCACCCAAGTGTAACGCGAGTAGTCGTCCACCATCACAAGCACGTATTTGCGTTTATTGATGCTCGGAACACGCATTGGGCCACACAAATCCATATGAATGAGTTCGAGAGTCCGGGTCGTGCTCGGAGTTTTTGGCGGATGCGATGCGCGCGTCATCTTTCCCTTTTCGCATGCTCCACAAAGACGATCCTTCATGAACGGAAGTTAGGGCACGCCTCTGACGTGTTTGCCTAGCACCAGTTGATTTATACTTCTGAAGTTGAGGTGCAAAAGACGTCTATGCCAGAGCCAAACTTGGTCGGAGTCGGCTTTTGACAAGAGACATACTGGTTTGTCTGTCTTGAGAGCGGTGAGATCAATGGTGTAGAGATTGGTCTTGCGAGTTCCAACCAGAAGTTCCTCTCCTTCGTTGTTGAGGATTCTACACCTTGTGGCTTTAAAGCTGACCTCGAGATCTTTGTCGCAGAATTGACCGATGCTGAAGAGATTTTGTCCTAATCCTGCGACGTGGGATACCTTCTTGATTGTTATCTTGTCTTGGACGATGTCGCCGTAACCCACGATCGGCGACTTCTCGTTATTCCCAAATCTCACGTCTCCGCAGTATTCTTCCTTGTAATTCGTGAGAAGCTCCCTTCTTTCGGTCATGTGCTTGGAGCAACCAGAATCTAAGTACCACACATGACCGTTCTACAAAACAAGATTAGTGACGTTTAGGTACCCAAATTTGTTTGGGTCCTGGGGGGTTAGATTTGGCACTGCCTTGGGAAATCTGCTTTGACTCAGCTTTCCCTTTAGGTGTAGATTTGACACCGTTGGAGGGAACTGGTTTTGGCACTTGTTGCCTCTTGGGTGCTGAATTTACACCTTTTGGAGGAACAGATTTTGGAGCTGATTTCCACCTGGGTGCCGGTTTAACCTCAGTAGGAGTATCCCGTGTAGGAATGGGTCGGGTCTCCTGCTGTGGTTTAACCGTTTGATTAAAACCCCTTTTGAGAGGATGTTGTTGCTTGTTATTATTCGGTTTGCGCTTATGATATAGGTTTCCAACAAGGTAAGGCGCATACCAATCATTATTATGAATATCATCGAAATCATTCCAACCACAATTAGAACAACATAAACAATCATGCGATAACTGAATCAATTGATTAAGAGAGTTGATTTTAACGGGAAAAGAGACATCAAAATGGTTCCAATGATTCCAAGCATAATTGTCTTTGTCTATTCTAGAATTGAAAAACGGTGGGGAAGACTTTGACGCATCCTTCTTGATTGGTTCCCTCTTTAGCCACTTTGGTGTTTCTTTATTAGCGCGACCATTTTTATCTAAAACAGCAGGGACAGTATGATCAGTGACTTTTAAGGAAGCAGGAGTCTTAGTGGTCGGTCGTTCGGTCTTTTGCTTCGGTTGTGACTGTTTTTGAGAATTGGAAACATTTTGAAGAATCTTGGTCACAACCGGAGTCTTAGGTCGAGAACAGTCGCCCTTTAGAAAATTGACCGGACGATTAACCACTGGAGACAAAAAGTCAGGTTGCTTTGGAGAAATAGTAGTGTTGGCAGTCAATGGTCCGGTAGCTTGCCTTGGCTGTGATTGCCTTTTGGGAACAGGTTTCGAGGTTGGTTTTGACTGGGAAATCTTGATCACAGCTGAGGACTTTGTTTTAGAACAGCTTTCTTTTAAAGAACTAACCGGAGGATTGACCACGGGAGAAAAATCAGTGTGACTTGGAAGAGGTTTGTCGAAGGGAAACGAATCAAACTCTTCATCACTGTTACCTTCGGAATTCATGTACTCTGAAAAATCTATTTTTGGAATATCCGGAATGGGATCATGAGTGGAAGGCGAGGAACATTTTGTGCCTTCGGTTGTGTGCTTTGGGGAATTTGGTGCGGAAGCGTATGAAAAATCAGAATTTAAATTCCTTTTAACACACTCATCTTGAGAAACTTCGTTTTCTTGCAAATAAATATTGCCGATGAAGGCTTTACATGAGGATGTGTCAGATGAGTTAGAGGAAAGTTCAGGTGAAAATTGCTTCGCAGTTTGGAGCAAGTCAAGCTGCACTCGGAGTTGACTATTTATCAGATGCTCTTTCATCGTTTCTCTTGTCATTTCAGACAGTTTTGATGAGAGCGTATTGATTTCCCACTGAAATTTTTCCTTTTCCTCACTTGACATACCGTCGGTTTTCTCAGATTTGAGTGTCTCGATCTCAGAGATGAGCACTTGCTTTTCGTTTTGAAAAATGGACCTTTCTTTCTCAATTGACTCCTCCAACTCGACAATTTTTGCTTCCAAGATGAGAGGAGGAACATGGAGTTTAAACTCATCCGTCTCAGTCTTGGTTGCTGGTGTTACATCCTCATCCTTCTTGGAGGAATCCTTGGGTGTAGCTACTTTGTAGGGGTCTAAGTAGTCATTGGAAAGATAGTTTTTGTTCTTTTGATATGAGTAGTTTAAAGGTTCATAACAAAATGGAAGTTGAATTCCTCGTTTGTGTGTGCGTTTATGTTCCTCGGTTTCCTCCTCCTTTTCTGGTTCAAGAGGACCAGTCCATTGAATTGCGTACTCTGGATATTTTTTATCTAATCCATAGCAAGAGAAATCATACAGAGTGGGGACTTGATACCTTCCCTTTTTCAGATAATGTGGGTTATCATATCCGATTCCCCATTCTTTGTTAAAGTACGTGAACTCTTTGGGTTTGTTCAAAAAAATGGTTTGATCAGTTTGACCCCTTTTGTGGAGTTTGGTTTCAAGATCTAAAATTTTAGCTACATACTCCTTGTGTTGAATTTGAAGAGAAGAACATTGATAAGTAATGTCTTCTTTCTCATTCAAGCACTGATCAAACTGACGTTGGAGATAAGATAATCTGGCCTTTAAGTCTTTAGGTGCTAATGAAAGAATTTTGCATCTGTCTTTTAAATCAGCATTTTCAGACTTGTACTTCTCAGTTAATATCATTTGAACATTAAGCCTTTCAGTTATTGACGTAATTTCAAGCTTTTGTTCTTCATTTGTGGCTTTGATGGAGTTTGCCTTTTTTGTGATGGTTTTGCAGTTGAAGTATGAAGTTTTGTAAGCAAGAGTCACATACCTGATTTGCTGTTGCCTTGTCTTCATCCGTAGACGATTGATATCCCATGAAAGCATCAACACCTTCATAATCTTCCTCATCATCAGATCTCCCTAGCCAGTACTCATTTTCAGCAACATTACCTCCCCAGCCTCTTTCTGTCTGGCCAGTGCAAGTTTGGCCTCATAATAGTGAGAGTTCTTCACAGTGGGTTGACGACAGTCTTTAGCGAAGTGACCGAGTTTCCCGCAGTTGTAGCATTTCACAGGTTCATCTCGCTTCTTCCGGTCACCTTTCTCTATCTTCTCCTTCTTCTCAGATCTATCTTGCTCTTCTACCTTCTTCTTTCCTTCATACCGGTCCTTATAGTCGTGACGCTTATTAGATGTGGTGGAGTAGCGTTGACTATTGGAAGACGGCTTCTTGTAAAACTTTTGTTGTTGAAAGGATTTAGTCAGAAGGGCAATATCTTTCATTAAGTCTGATGCTTCATCATCTTCATCATCACCGTCTTTCTCGTCTTCATGTTCTGATTCGGAGGAGCTTTGATGTGGACCGCGTCTGGATTGACTGTTTGAAGATTTCCCTTGTTTGGAAGTGATGAGGGCAATTGGATCAGCAGAGGGTTTTGGCTCATTCTTCTTCTCTCCCAGAAGCTCATTCACTTCATCTTCGTCTTGGAGAAGTGTCTCATACAGTTCATTGATGCTGATGTTCTCTATCAAGTTGTTGTGCTTGACATGAGAAGCATACACTTTCCATTCAGGTAGCAAGTTGTTGAGGAACTTTAGCGCATTCTCAGTATTGGAACGAACAATTTTATTCTTGTTCAGTTCATTGAGGAGTAGACAAAAACGTTCATAGGTCTGGGTAAGGGATTCACCGTTGCGCTGCTTGAACCCATCGAACTTGGTTATCGCACTGTTTATCTTCAGCTGATTTCCTACAACACTCCCACACATCATCTTGGCTACCTGGTCCCACATGCCCTTAGCCGTATCTTTGTAACTATCTATGGCAGTGTAGATGGAATTAGGAAGAGCCTGAATCAGATATCTCTTTGCATGCTTTTCAGCTTCAGTCATGCCTCTTTCAAATTCTGTCATCTCAGCAAGAGTCTTCTTCTCACGTCTAGCTAATGCAGTTGCTGTTGCAGGTATGTCCTTCATTGGGTCGGCAATTGGGCCATGATCCAGAGCTCTCTTGATGTACTCATAATTGTCCCTGGACTCTATGAAGATCATAAACCTGTCTCGCCATTGGCTGTACTCGTTCGGGTAGAGACATGGTGGCTTGGTGTCGGTGCCAATTGCGAGAGCATCACGAGAAGTAGACATCTTCTGTTGCAACGGAGTGATCGTAGGACATGTAGATTGATTCAAAGAGAAAAACTAACGCAAGGCACTACGAGTGGAGTCCTAACTCAGGTCTATATTCGTGATTTGAACTAAAATGGTCTTACTGGATAGGAATCCAAATAAGATTGTGATCAGAAAGTGTCCAGATCAGATCAGATAGTATTCAGTTCAAAAATGCAAAAGAGTCCGGAAAGAAATAGAGAGTCCGGACAGATTGAGTTTTCAGGATAAATGAGGTTACCGGATGTCAAAGGTGTCCGGATGAATTAAACCAAATCTAACCGGATGATGTGAGTTTCCGGATGACTCAGGATTCCGGATAACAAGGATGTCCGGAAACACGGATGTCCGGGGAAAGATTATGACCGGAAACTTTGAGTGTCCGGAAACAAGATTTACCCGGATAAACTGAGATTGAAATACTTACCCGGAAAAGAGACTTACCCGGAAAGGAGACTTACCCGGAAAGGAGGAGGAGTCCGGACAAATTGAGTTTTAACACAGACGTCCGGACAAGTTTGACTTATTCGGAAACCACGGCTGAGTTACCCGGACTCTGCGACTGTCTTCTCCAAATCGATTGATTTTCGATTAGGGTTTCTCTAAAACGTCCCTGAATGATTAGTAGCAATGCCTAACACAAAAATAGCACTAACCCAATCGATTTTTGGGCAAAACAACATCTTTTGATTGCAAAAATTCGATCTTTGATTAAGAACACTACAAAAGGTTTTGAACTTGATTTGCAAAATTAACCAAGCAAACGAACGAATTGAGTTGTGAAACTTTGCAGAATTACTTATAAGTATGATGCTAACACAACCCAACAAACGAATTTGAACAAATTAAGCAAAATCACAGATTTGAAGAATCAAGAAAAAGTCAGACGTGAAATAGTCAAACTAACCAGAAATCAATGATTGAGACATTGAATCGAATCCGTCCGTCTGCTCTGATACCCATTGTTGAATCTAGATCCGTGCAACGATTATGTTTGTGAATAAGCAAATAAGAACAGTTGATATGATTCACAAAGGCTGCCCACTTAGCTATAGAATTAGAGAGAATTACAGTGTAAAGCAGAAAAGCTAAATGAGACAACTAGCTAATTTTCTAAGCTAATTGCACTTTAAATACGCTGGGCCCGTGGTAACAAGCCCACGGCCCGTTCACAATGGACTAAGATTAATCTATTACAAAATAACCCTTGAACTTTAAATCAACACATATTTTACCCTAACACTGGACCCTATGTTCCATCCATTCTTTCTCCTGCCGTTGCTGCCACTACTACTACTCCAGCCATTCCTGAAAGACAGATCATCAAAGAGGTCTCCTAATGGACTGAAGATGATAAGAAGAAGGTAGCCATTGATACCAAAGCCAGATTAATCATATCTATGGCTCTACCTGATGAAGTCTATCATTCTGTCATGAACCTCAGAACCTCCAAAGCTATATGGGACACAATTTGTGTTTAATATGAAGTTACATCTGACGTATAAGAGTCCAGAAGGATAAATATGGTAAGACAATATGAAAGTTTCATTTGTGGTAAGAATGAAACTTTATCTGAAGTACACCAACGTTTTAACTGTTTAATTATTGATCTAAAAAATGTTAGTAGGACCTACTCTAACTCTGAGATTCTAACAAAATTCTTGGAATATTTTCCTGAAAGTTGGGACAAGTATACCATGTGTCTTAAACTATCTAAAGATCTCAAATATATGACCTTAAGCACTCTTTTTGGCACCATGCTCAATCATGAGCAATCTTGTCAGCTTAAGAAGAATCTTGTAAAAGATTCAAAAAGCACACATGTTGCTTTACTCTCCTCAGAGTTAATTCCCACTCAGCGAGGTAGGTTCATATGTGTATCAGTTGAACTAATTAACATATTCACAATATGAACCTTTGTGATTCACATATGAACTAACTAACTGATTCACATATGGACGTATAGTTCTTATGTGAATCACACAGGGTTACATATGAACTCGTGCTGCGTATTTTACAAAACTACCCCTTTATCTTCGACATACCACGCGAGTAATTACCCGGTGTTTCTCAGTCAAACCCGCAAATGTTGACCAGATGAAGGGCTAGAATCATTTCTCTATTTCTCACACACATAGAATTTCTCATTTGAACCTCTCCATATATATAGGGAGGATCATACGAGAATGATACATATTTAAAAGATTAAGAGAATAATTCTAGACAAATCCTTTCATTAAATAATACCCTAAATAATTAATTCTAAAAATAAATAAAAAAGGGTAAAAAAGTAATACAATTGTTTTTCTAGAGTTATGACTGTTTGGGTAAAAATCCACACCTCACGACCAACGAAGAAAAATAAACACGACATTTACATAAGACAAACCTTGTATTAAGATAAGGTCATGTAGACTACTTACGATAACATCCTCCGTCGTACATTTCTACGATGGACGTAAGATACTTACGACCGACCACTGTGACTTAGAGACGGTCGTACGACCATAATAACCGTTAATCTTTTTGGGCCATCGGATGGTCGACTGCACATTCTTGAGAGCTTCGACGAAGTCTTTTGAAGTGCCCTTGAATCCATAAGAAGAAATCTTAGGATATTAAGGAAATTTTGTCGTAGGAATGGTCTTCTTCTTTTCGAACCGAATGTTCGATATCTGGCGTGCGGGCTCTGTTTTGACGTCTGCCTTGGGTTTGAAATCAGGTTTCTTTATCCCTAATGATTTTTTGTCGCTTGAATGTTTACGACGGAAAGCCACGTCTTCTTCTACTCTCATGTACGCCAGTGTCCTAGCTCGGACGTCTGCAAAGTTCCCTGGCGGATACTTTGTAAGATCGACGTACAATCCTGAGCTGTCGTCGTTGAGACCTCGCTTGTAGGCCTCGATCGCGGTTCTGACATCGCAGTTTTGGATATTGACCATTTTTGCAATGAAACGATTGAAGTAACTGTGGATGGATTCTCCAGTTTTTTGGGTGACGTAGTACAGGTCACTGGTCTGCTTCTCCATCTTACGACTGCTGGAGAATTGTTGTAAAAACTGGTTGACCAACTCCGTAAAGTTGCCGATGGACTTAGGTTTGAGGTTGATCAACCATTGGAGCGCAGCACCTGTAAGGGTCGCACCAAAACGTTTTCACATGCATACTTCCTGGTATTGATGTGGGATCGACGCGGTCCATATCAATTGCTTATACTGAGCGATGTGTTCTGTCGGGTTAGTTATTTCTGAATATTTGGGCGTAAAAGTAGGAATATTGTATTTCTTTGGGACGTCGACAGTTGCAATCTCGTCGATGAAAGATGATGCTTGGAAAACATCCTGAGCAGGGCTCGACATCAACAGGGACAGCAGCACCAGGAAACTTTGAGAGTAGAGAAAACATATTTTCATTTTGCTCTTCTAGAAGCCTCAACCGTCGAGCGACTGGGTCGTCTGAATTAAGCAATGTAACAGTTGGAGGGATAACTGCCGAATCCTGAGATGTCATGCCGACCGTCGTATGGAAACCATTCCTGTATGACGAATCGCCAGTTTCTCCGTTGAGGGGGAAGTTCATGGGAACTGTCATCGTCAGCTGAGGGATCGTCAGGAAGTGGTAAGGCACGACTCCGTTGTACAACGGGGGCGGCCTTAAATGCTGCAGGGGAAGTTGTTCCGGGAAGGGAACGCTGACAGATGGCCTCGGACCTGTCGGGAGTGGTGGTCTTACGAAAGGCGCACCAAAAGGAGGTCGTTGTCCGTTCTGAGGTCCGAAGGGGTTGCCTATCGCTGGATTCCTCAAGGAAGCAATTTCTTCAACTGCCTTTCGGTTCTGCTCACCTAAGGCATGTATCTGGTTTCGTGCAACATTCAATTCCATGTGCAACTGGGCGACTGGAGCTTGCTGAGCTTCCATTTTCCTAGAAACAACAAACTTCACAAGATTGTTAGAACGATGTATGTTTGGTGTGAGATTTTTTCTAGATGGGGCCCTACGGTGGGTGCCAAATTGTTAATGCCAAAAATCACCCAAAGGATAACTTAAGGTCGGTGTGGAGCTTTAACAACTAAAGAAAAGGATCTCAAAACAAACAATACAATCGTCGACGGAAAGTAAATAAGACAAGGAAATTTGGTGACGCGGAAAACCCCTGTCGAGGGTAAAAACCGCGGTCGACTATAGTCGTCGATAGTGCACTATGGTCGTCAAATACGGATGACGTATTTCAGTAACAAGTGTCGTGAGTACAATAGATTACAATAATAGTAAAAGTAAACTTAATCATAAACTAATGACGTGCGTCGTGAGTAACAGTGTTGTATCGTGCGTATAAACTGCTGTCATGAGTAGCTTTTTTAAATGATTTGCTCGAATGCTCTGATGATTTATCTATGCGAAAAACTGTAGTTTCAGGTGTGATTCAAGCCTTTGTTTATATAGATTCCAGCAGTAATTAATGTGTCTTGATGATTGTCGTAACCGCTGTTGGTCCTTAATTGTCATTAATGGCTCTTCCGTTACGTTCGTTGGGTAATGATTGCTTCTGGACCTTCATTAACGAAACAAAGAAAACGGTTGTGGATGGCTCGTTCCCAAGGGTCACCTCCAAGGATTGATCGACAAAGAATCGACGCCTATCGATAACACGCGACTAGCATCCCCTGTCCATGCGATAGTTGTTAACTGTGTAACAGGAGGATCAGACGTCTGTGGCTTAACCTATTTGGCAGCCAAAAGGCATGCCAGTCAAGTATCAGGCGAGTATCCCATCCCTCGGTCGTCTCGACCGTAGCAAGAATTGGAATTGGAGGCAAAGCCCATCACGTTCGACTAAGACGACCTTCAAGACAACTGGCAGAAACATCACGCAGGATTGATTTTCCAGCTTATTGTCGGGAATTGATCGACCAAAAGAGTCTTGGTCGACGGAGGAAGTTTAGCTAATATCATCTTTCTAACACTATCAAAGCAATGGGTATCGATAAATCAGAGATAGTTCCTGTTGATCCAAACCCTCAGTGATTTGATAATGACTCTGAGAAACACTTAGTGAAAATTGTAAGTAGACAATATGTATTAATGTTTTGCCATCAAAGAAAATATACTAAGTCTGTTTAGTATCAGTGATGGAAAACATGTTTTAATTTATACATCAGCGAACACTGTACATCAGTGAGCCCTGAGCCTGTTCAAGTCTCACTGATGATCGCTGAATGTTCATCATGTAATTGTTTACTTATGATCTCTGAAGACAATATTCGCGTCAACAAAGTTCGAAGCTGAAATCGAAGACCAAGCTGAAGAACAAGTGACTAAGTCTACTAGTGAAATGATGCGGATATCAGCGAAGACAAGACTTGTCCATTCCACGCGAAGCTTCAAGTAGAAGACTTCAGCGAACGCTGAACTTTATCATTCGCTGATAAAGATTCATTCAACGAACGTTGATCATAAAGCCTATTCTACAAGCAACTTTTGTCTTATCTCCTTGCACGCCTCCGTACGATTTTGTCAGAAGGGACATCCCTTTTGTCCATAATCGTACAACCAACTCTGCAACTACATTGTTCATCATGCGGCCACTAGGATGTCTGCTGGAGTCAAATCTTGCAACCAACCAGAGGCTGCCAGTTTTCTTATTTCCTTTCTCTCTATTTCTAGTGCAAGAAATCTGTGTGTTCTCATAGTTTGTTTAGATTAGGTTTTTAACTTGATCTTTTTCCGCAACAAACTGTAAATTGTTTGATTATATCAATAAACAATTTAGAAAGATAAAAATCTGTGTTTGTATTCAACCCCCCCCCCCTTCTACAAACTTGTATAACCCTTCAGGACCAACAAGTGGTATCAAAGCAGACTGTTTAATCTCATAAACAAGATCTTGCTTATACTCTCTCTTTTTCTCTTCGTTGCTAATTTTCTATAATGGCAAATCATCATAATACAAATTACATAGATAATGGCTCTCTTTCCAAACCTCCTCGATTTAGTAAAGATAACTTCAATCTTTGGAAAAATCGAATGATGCTCTTCCTAGAAGGTGTAGATCCTACTATACCTTACTATGTGGAAAATGGACCTTATGTTCCACATGTGGTCCATGGTCGTGTTGCTTCCACTGCTACCACCCCTGAGAGAACTCTTATCAGAGAAGTTTCTCAGTGGACTGAAGAAGATACGAAGAAGGTGGCCATTGATACAAAGGCCAGATCTATCATCTCTATGGCTCTTCCTGACAAAGTATACCACTCCATCATGAACCTAAAAAGTTCAAAAGCCATGTGGGACACTATATGTGTTCAATATGAAGGTACTGCTGAAGTCCAGGACTCTAGAAGAATAAACCTGGCAAGGCAATACGAAAGCTTCATCTGTGGTAAGACTGAAACTCTTTCTGAAGTTCACCAACGTTTTAACTGTTTAATTTTTGATCTAAAACTATTGGTAAGACCTACTCTAACTCCGAGATCCTGAAAAAATTCTTGGAATGTCTTCCTGAAAGCTGAGACAATTATACCATGTGTCTTAAGCTCTCTAAGGATCTAAAATTCATGACCCTTGCTACCTTATTTAGCACTATGCTCAATCATGAGCAGTCGTGTCAACTTAAGAAGAACCTTGTAAAAGATTCCAAAAGCACACTTGTTGCTTTACTCTCCTCAGAGATTGTACCGGCTCAGCGATCAACCGTCACGATCACTGAACTGAAAGCAGAAAAAGATTAGGTCTATGTAAATCAAGTTATCAGTATCGAGCGTGAACAAGCTATCGCTGAACTGAAAGCAGAAAAATATACTGTTGAAGGATGGTATAAATCCTCAGCAAAGATCAATGAGATAATATGTGCTCAAATCCCTCTTAGTGACAAACGTGGTCTTGGTTACAAAGCTGACGCTGAAGAACCAACCACTGATCGTTCCATGCTTAAGTTTGGAATGTTCGTGTCATCTATCCCTGACACCTCTTCATCTCAATGCTCGTCTTCTAAAACTCCCATCCCTGAAGACAAACCTACCTTAATTTCTAAAGGTAAGGAAAAATAAATTCAAAAACCTCAAAAGGATAACAAAGTACCTAAGCTGAAAGTTTCTAAAACTTCAGCAAGCCATCCCTCTACTTAAAAAACTAAGATCCCTTAATTCATTCAGTGATCTACTCCTAAACTAAGAGTGGATGTAATTGGTAAGAAATCCGAAGAACTGATAGTTCCTCCAATTTCCAATGCCAAATGTATTCTTGGTGTTGGCCCTACCCATTTAAAAATCTCTGCTAAGAATGCAAATGGTCCTAAAGCTACTTTTAGCTATAGGAAATGTTATCACTATGGACTTACCGATCATATTGCTAGTAAGTGCCTCACAGCTACCAAGGCTGAGAAATTAGCCAAGGTAAAGAAGAGTGTCCCCAAGGCAAAGAAGATCATCCCTGATAAAAATCAGGCCAAGATGAAAAACACCACTGAGGTTAAGAAATTAACCAAAGTGAAGTATGTCACTGAAGCTGAATCTTCAAATGCTGCGAAGATTGCTGAACCTTCTAATTCCTCTACCACCACTAACAAATGTGGTCCCATAGTTAAGTGGGTACATATTCAAAACTAATCTTCCTTTGTTTGCAGGTCTCGAAGGTTATCTGGTATCTTGATAGTGGATGCTCTCGACATATGACTGGAAAGAAAAACCTGCTCACTAAATATAAGGAAGAGAAAGGTCCCTCTGTGACCTTTGGTGGAAATGGAAAAGGCTATACCCGAGGGTTTGGTGTACTATCTAATGGTACAACAACCTTCAGAAGAGTCGCATACGTTGAAGGACTGAAGCACAATCTTCTTAGCATCAGTCAGCTATGTGACAAGGACTTCAAAGTTTGCTTCACTAAGGAAGCGTGTTTCGTCACTGACAAGAAAGAGAAAGTCGCCCTCAGTGGATATCGTTTGGAAAATGTTTATGTAATAAACATGGACTCAACAAGCACTGAAAATGCATGTTTCTTCTCCAAATCCTCTCTTGATGTCAACTGGCTATGGCATAAAAGGCTCTCTCATCTCAACTTCAAGACACTGAATACTCTTTCTTCAAAAGAGTTAGTCACTGGTCTTCCTCAACAGTCATACGCTAAGGAATCTCTCTGTTCAACGTGTGAAAAAAGAAAAAAAACCAAAGCTAGCTTCAAATCAAAGCAAGTTTCCTCAGTGTCATCTCCACTTCAACTTCTCCACATGGATCTGTTTGGCCCAGTCAACGTTCAATCCATCGCTGGTAGAAATATACTCTGGTTATCGTGGACGAATTCTCTCGCTACACCTGGGTTATGTTTCTCCGTGCTAAGAGCGACACCTCAGAAGAACTGATGTCTTTCGTCAGAAAAATGGAAGTCCTGAATAATCTCATTGTTCGCTCAATAAGGAGTGATCATGGAACTGAATTAAAAAACATTTCCTTTGATAGCTTCTTTGAAAGTAAGGGTATTTCTCACAACTTTTCCTCAGTGAGAACACCACAACAAAATGGAGTCGCTGAAGGAAGAAACCGAACGATCATCGAAGCTGCTCGTTCAATGCTCAGTGATTTTCATCTACCTACTCAGTTCTGGGCTGAAGCTGTCAACACTGTTTGCTATATGCAGAATAGATCGCTAATCGTCAAAAGATTCAACAAGACTGCCTATGAACTTTTCCATGGAAGAAAGCCATCTATCAGTTTTCTTCACATATTTGGTTGTCAGCGCTTTATCTTAAACAACAGAGATGCTCTTGGAAAATTCGATCCCAAATATGATGACATAATATTTCTTGGATATTCTTCCATATCCAAAGCCTTCAGAGTCTTCAATAAAAAAAGACAAACTGAAGAAGAAACCATTCATGTCACCTTTGACAAATCGCGTTCAGCGAACTCAGGACCATCTGCTGATAACGAAGAACTCAATCAATGGATGTTTTCTCATCTTGGGGATTCAGAAACTGCTCCTAATCCTGACCATCAAGTCAACACTCCAACCGCTGATGATGATCCTATCATCATTCCTTTCGTGCAGACAAGTGAAGCTGTTCATCTTGGGTTTCAGCTATTCCCATCAACACTATGTCTGTTTCTGAACCATCATATGATATTCCATCAACCTCACAGCAGTCAGTGAATGAAATTTCATCTGTTCTGCCAATCGTGCCTCTACTACGTGACGTCACTGTAGCTTCCTCCTTTGTAATTCCAGAGTTCCATTCTGATTCAGTGGCTCATGCTCCTGCTCAGCGATGGACCATAAATCACCCTATTGATCAAATTCTTGGTGATCCAAACGCAGGTGTTCAAACTCGACGCAGTGCAGGTAACATTTGTCTTTATGTAAATTTTATTTCACTAACTGAACCAAAGAAAGTTGATGATTCCCTCAGAGATCCAAACGGGGTCAGCACTATGCAAGAAAAGCTGACGGAATTCAAAAGAAACAAGGTTTGGAATCTCGTTCCAAGACCATCTGACAAATCAGTGATATGCACCAAGTGGGTCTATCGAAATAAGTTGGATGAAAACGGAACTGTAACCCACAACAAAGCTCGCTTAGTTGCTCAGGGTTATAGACAAAAGGGAGGTATAGATTATGACGAAACCTTTGCCCCAGCGGCATGACTCGAAGCTATTCGTCTATTTCTTGCTTACGCTGTTCATAGACACTTCAAGGTATATCAAATGGATGTGAAATCAACGTTCCTTAATGGAAGACTGAATGACGAAGTCTACGTTAAACAACCTCCAGGATTCACTGATCATAAGCATCCAGGTTATGTTTATAAGCTGGATAAGGCACTTTATGGACTGAAACAAGCTCCACGTGCATGGTATGACACTTATCTCCATATTGAAAAATTTGAGCGTGGTAAAATTGATAACACTCTATTTTTCAGGAAAATAAAAGGTCATATCATTCTTGTTCAAATATATGTTGATGATATTATATTTGGTTCTACTAACCCTGAATTATGTACTCGTTTCGCTGAATGAATGAAAGCTGAATATAAAATGAGTGTGATGGGTGAACTGAACTACTTCCTTAGACTCCAAATCAAGAAAAATGATAAGGGTACGTTTATCCACCAAGGTAAGTATGTCAAAGATATGCTGAAGAAGTTTGATCTTACTCAAAGCTCAGTTATGAAAACCCCTATGGCACCGCCGCTGACACTTAACAAAGATCATTTAGAGAAAACTGTTAATGTCACTGCATACCATGGGATGATCGGCTCTCTCCTTTATCTTACAGCTATCCGTCCTGATATTATGTATGCTACTTGTTTGTGTGCACGATATCAATCTGAACCCAAAGAATCACATCTGATCGCTGTAAAGCGAATTTTCAGATATCTGATGGGTACTCCCAACCTAGGTCTTTGGTATCCCAAAGACTCAAGATTCGATCTAACTGCCTATTCAGATAGTGACTTTGCAGGTTGTAAGCTGGACAGGAAAAGCACCACATGAGGCTGTCAGCTCCTAGGTGGAAAGCTGGTGATTTGGACAAGCAAGAAGCAAAGTTCAGTGTCCACCTCTACAGCTGAAGATGAGTATGTAGCTGCTGGAAGCTGTTGTGCTCAAGTTTTATGGATGAGAAATAACCTATTGGACTATGATCTTCAGCTCACCAAAATTCCAATCTATTACGACAACACTAGTGCCATCACTATAGCAAACAATCCAGTGTTACACTCAAAGACCAAACACATCGAGATCAGGTATCACTTTATCAGAGATCATGTGATTAATGGTGACATAGAACTTCACTTTATCCCAACTGAATTTCAGTTAGCTGATCTTTTCACCAAACCTCTTGATGAGACAAGATTCAACTTTCTCATCAGCGAGCTTGGAATGCTGAACCTTGAAGAGTAAATCTTCAGCGGTAAGGCGTGGATCGGTGATAAGGAAAATTCTATTCACTCATTCCTCATCTAATCTCTAAACAAAAATGATTCGCTGATATCAGGTATGTTCTCTCTCCAAACGCTGAAATTTACTTCTGCATGCAGAATTTCAAAATAATTTGTATCGCTGAATATCTCTTCCTTCAGTGATTCTTTTTGAAATAACTATCCTCACTGATATTTATCATCAGTGATTTCTTTTAACATGTCCTTGAGTTTTTCAAAAACCCTCAAAATGGATAACCTAAGGCAACTTAGAAATGTGAAAGGACGTTTATGACGTCATCAAAATGGATAACCTATGGCACGTTTTTTCTCTGACCCGTTCGTCTGTTGAAATTCTTGACCAATACGCTTCGTGGGACGTGTCCGTGTCATGATGAGTAACTTTTTCCTGCTCATCACTTTCTCTCTCTATCTCACTATATAAACAACCCTAATTTATATTTTTACCTTTTACGCTCTCAAACTCTCCTAAAGCAGAAAGACTCTTGCATTCCTAAGCATTTGGATTTTTAGAACTTGTATTCATATCTTCAAACATTCGACAAGCAGGTTCTTATTTCTTCTGTTTAAACCAATCTTTTACTTGTTTTGATATTTTTCTTGCTAATACAAGATCAAACAAATGTGGTTTTTAAACAATGAAAGCATATTCTTCATGATTTTTTGAACAAAACTTGTTAAAGTTTTTCCATTAAGTTTAAACTCAAAATCTTAAACTTAAACTTCATACGTTTTTCCAAAATCCTTTCCTTAAAAGGAAACGGGAAATCAAGAAATTTCACTAGTTTTTGAACCAAATTCTAAAACTAGAAAACCCTCTTTTTGTGTAAAACCCTAAAACATCAAAACTCTCATTTTGAAAAAATCATTTCCATTCCAAGATTTTCTTACGTTCTTCTCAATAATCTTGTGTTCCTATCAGAAATGGCTGCTACTGCTGATACTCCTGCTACCCAAACCGCTGGTATCTCCTCTACTTGGAAAAAGGCTGCAAACATGAAACACGACCTACATCAGATCACCTTCGTCTCCAACAACCACTATGCTCTTCTTGAGTTCCCCAAGAAGAAAGTTGTAACCCATCTTGATGACACTGTAAATTTCATCAAGACATGCCCGCTTTCCACAGCGATGACTATCACACCCCCTGGCCATAAAAGACTTCTACAGCAGTTCTGGTACACTGCCCATCATACCACTGCTATCTCTGCAAAATCCAAGAAGGAATACTCAGTCATCGGTTTTGAGACCGAACTAGGTGAAGGATCCATAACCCCTACAGCTATCTGGGCAAACCTGAACCTACCTGCTGGCCCGAAGAACCATCCTTTCGTTCCATTCCTTGACCCTAACAACCCTAAAGGAAAGGAGGAAATCATCTCCTTCCTTGATAAAATGAAGTACATCTGGAACACCGACCGCGAAGGCCCTGAGAAGAAGATCACCACTGTGCTCAAGAACAAGATGCCCTATGAACTCAACTTCATCTTCGCACACGTGATCAGCTACATGACAACGAAGACGGGTTCCACTGACCAAGCGTCCAAGACCCAGATTGCCATGACCTATGCATTGCTGAAAGGTCTTCATGTTGATTATGCTCGTGTAATCTTCGATGACATGATGGAAAGGGTGGAAATGCCAGACCTCCCCACCGTTGTTCCCTATCCAAGATTCCTCAGCGCCATTGGTACGGGAGAAATATGTGATTTAATCGCAGTAGGTTGCAAACTGTCCACAGTGGGAAGCGCAAGTGTACACTGACCACTATGATCGTCACAGCAAGTAATAGTTGGTAAAATACCAGAATCGTATCCACAGAGACTGGGCAATCAAGATAATATGGTTTTCATGAGCTCCTTTTACAGGTTTCAATTACAGAAGAAGCAATATTTTGGTTTGGTTGGTGAAATGCTACTTTAACGATTTTACTTAAGATTTAAAAGAAGGAATGTAGGTTAGATTTTCCCTAGATTTTATATTAAATACCTGATTCCAAAAGTGGTCCTTGTACTTAAGGTGGGCGTTCTCGTTATAAAAGTCCAGTTACAAAATACTCACACCTTTAAGCAAAAATCCCATACTCTTAGTATTTACTGTTTTGTCAATGGTAATATCAAAATGGACCTTTTCAGGCCTCGATGGAATGTGTAGACACAAATACTCTAAGTGCTTTTTAAATACACCAACTAGCTTACCTACTACTCCAGTGGGTTGAGATTAGCTCACTGTGCCAACCTCACTTTCATAAGCGTCATAAGAATCCTTTAGAATTCCCTAGTATCATCCAAGCTCGTGTCACTGCGTTCTACTCATTTTTGAGTTAAGAACTAGACTTTAGATCCCTACAAGTGATCGGCTTGTTCGCATCATTGGGCAATAGTCGAGAGTGAATAACTAAAACAATAAATATTTCAAGTATAAAGATTACTCAAGCATTTTTCATAAAATCCAGGTACTTCTCTTTCCTACATCCCAAGGGATGCTTAGCCCATAATTACCGAAGTAAAGAAAACAAAAGATGAGAAGATGCACATAAATAAACTGAAAGTGACTTTGATTAAAAACCGCAGTAGGGAACGAGAGTACGCCACTGCCACTGATTACTTGAAACTAACAATTACACTAGGAATTGAAATACAGAAAATTAAAGATCTACTACAGTAAACTAGAGAGCTAACAACTACAAATAAGCTTGCACTAAATGTGGTAGATGGAGATATCAATTAAATATCACCCAACACCTCTTTATATACTAAGAGGAAATGTTGGACTTAACAAAAGATGGGTAAAATCTAGAGACTAAGGACTAAAGATAGAAGACATAAAATTCAGCTTCTTTGAGTAATTCTTCTATCCACAAGCTTGTAGCTCTTTTACCCCAAGGTCCCTTCACCTTATCCAAAAAGTCCACTTAAAGTACCATGGGTTTTATTAAACAATTCATCTTGCCATAACTTGGGGCAACATGCTTGTACTTCTCAATCCCATGCCTCTGCCATTTGAACCTTCTATTCTCCAGATTTTTACTTTCAAGCTAAGAGTTGTTTTTCTTTTGTCTTCTTCTTTGCTCGCCAGTGGGGTCCGGAGTGGGATGTGCAAGTCACTGCAAATATTTCGTGAAAAAACAACAAAACTCCACCAAATGATTTATAAAAACTATGGTTCACTCTTTTTGCTCATTTTTATGAATATTACTAAGAATGGGGGTTTTGAGAAGTGAAATGGCTAAAATTTGACAAAATAAAATAAAAAATAAAAGGAAATAATAACTATAAAAATAGAGTTATCACAACCTCAAACTTAAACCATTACTTGTCCCCAAGTAATAAAAAGAAATAAAATTAAAATTATGCATTTTTGAGCTTTCAGGGACTTACCGACTTCTCACTCTGAATGAATGTTGATCTCCTTCTATGGATGCTTCTTTCGGTTCCAAGATTAAAACTTCACTTTTGTACTCGAAGATATCTTTCCCCTGTTCACATTTGATCAATAGGACTTTCTTGGGTTCGAAGGGTTTGTGGCTTTGAATATTTTCCCAAGGGTTTCGCAGCAAACAATTCCAAACATGGACCGAGAATCTTGCTTTGATATTTTTATTTCAAGAAGTGAGTGTTTTGTATTTTGCATAGGTAAGATCGTACACTTCAGGCTTTTATTTGGGTATGGCTATTTTTTGTGAGAGTGGATATTCTGATGGTCCAGAATTGGCACACCATCTTTTTCTGGGAGTGAGCACTTTGATGGTCCAGAAAAGGCACACCATCAATCTCTGGTAGTGACACTCCGATTTTCTTCTGTTTTTGTGTTTTTGTGTTTTTTTAGGAGGGGGTATAGCTTACCCACCTCAAACTTAGGACCTCACAGTGTCCCCACTGTGGGAAGACTGGAAGTCCCCATCTCAAACTTAAGATCGCACAGTGTCCTCACTGTGACTTGGAAATTGGGTTCAAGGAGGCGTTTTAGGGTACAAAAAGGTCGAGTTTGGATGCGAAAAATGGCCTTAATCATTTCAACGTGACAAGTTGAGAATCGTACTTACAAAAGTGACTTTTTAAGTTGGAAGCCGAGAGTTGCACCTTGAAATGGAAAATGATCAAAAAGCATTCAAATGAGAATTAAGTTAGTACCCAAAAGTACCTGCTAAGTAGCAGGTATGCATGCATCATTAAACCAAAAGAAAATAGTAGCAAATTGTCAAGTGCCTAGCCATAGGAAAAATACCAACCAAACAGAAAATTAAAATTGTTTTGAGAGCATTCAGAGTGGGAAACCAGAGTCCCAACAAACCATTTAGTGGATAGGAGTTGCTGGCGTTGAGCTTGCTGTAGAGTCGTCACTGAGACCATCATCACTATCGTTGGTGGGGCAGATGCCTTCTGGGAAGTCAGGGATTTGCGCGACCAACTCTTGGTCAGCACCTTGTAAGATTTGGTTCATGACCGTATCCCGATCTCTTGTGTACATCCAGAAAGACTCTGTAGCTCTGTTCATGTGCTTCTACTGTGCTTCCATAAGAGTGACACGATCAGTGAGATCCCTAATTGCGTTCAGAATGTCATTCATGGGATTTCTGGAGGTTCCTGGAGTGGGATTGGGGAGTGGGTTACTAGCAGATCCCACTGGGACTTCATCAATAGCAGGTTCTTCAGGGGGAGCGGTAATTTCTCTCCCCATCTTATTGATGGTCACAATGCTGATGTTGTTGGCAGAAACGAGCCACTCATCATCTTCTGCAGACGGCACTCCAACATCTATTAGCAAAGAAGTAACGAGACAAGGGAGTGGGAGGATTACCTTCTTGCGAGTTCTTGCTTGGTAAATGGCGGACTGCATCAGGATTCCCAGATTGATTGTTTTCCCTGCTAGGATCCAGTACAGTAGAGCGCACTTGTGCATAGAGAGGGTTGTGTCATGAGTGGTGGGTGATAAGGAGTGGCGTAAGAATTGGAACCACACAGACACCTCCTCTGGCCATCCTTATCCCAGGGCTTTCCTTTAATTGCCAGAGCTTGTAAAATGGCTTCCTCATCAGCCGGGGTCATTCTTTTCAGAAATTTAGCAAAGGTGCACACAAGTGGGGTCCTTATTCCAAGGACCCGATTGATTGTGGTTGCATTATAGTGCACGGTATGACCCCAGACAGTCACAAATGTGTCCTTGGTTTGAGAGGCTTCGGCATAAAATTCCCTTACCAAAGAGGCGTTGGCCTGTCGATTGGCAGTTGCCAATGTCGCCCAATCTTGCTGAATCACCCTTTCTTTGATAAAAGGGTTGGCCTCGACAAAGTCAGGGTCAACACTCCTCTCTAAGTTTAACTTTTGTTTAACTATGCAGTCATAGTAGGCAGCGACTTTAGGGGTCATAAACTGCCTAGGCACCCTTCTGGGGGCATTCTCAGTACCTACTGTGGACTGATGTGGGTTTTCAGTTTGAACATGTTCATCACCCGCATCTGATTCATAAGATGATGAACTTAAAAAGGGAGCAAGACCCTTACCTTTCCCAGATGTTTTCTTCCTTGATTTTCTGGCCGGTGATTTCTCCGAAATGGTCACCCCAGATCTGGTGACCATGCCTCTCTTCCTTATAGCTCTTTTGATGGGGTTCTCCTCACTGTGGGTTGCCTTTCGAAGTGCCTCCAAATCGATAGTGCTTCTGACTTAGAGGTTTTGATCAGTGTGAATATGTTCCTCGTGTTGGAGTATCGCAACCCCTGCTTCGTTCTTTTGTCTTTCCTCTTCTTGTCTTGCTCGGTCTTCTTCTTCCTTTCTCAGTTCTTCTTCTTCTGCCCTTTTCTTCTCTTCTTCAGCCCTTTTTAATCTTGCTTCTTCCTCAACTCTCTTTCGCTCTTCCTCCTCTTTTTTAGTCTTTCCTCCTCTTCCTTTTCATCCTTTCCTCTTCTTCTCTCCTTTTCTTTTCCTCTTCTTCTCTCCTTTCCTTTTCCTCTTCTTCTCTCTTTTTCTTTTCGACTTCTTCTTTCTTTTTTCGAAGTGCAAGGAGTTTTTGGTTGTACTCCTCTTGCAACTTCAACATTTCCTCATCAGTTTGTTGCGCTTCGGTATCAAAACCACTCAGACTAGTGTCTGAGGCTTTCGAAGATGAAGCAGCCTTCGATCCCTCTTGCTTCGATGACTCCGCGTCTGGTGCGATGGTCGTCATTGGATGCTCTTCGGAGGATGGCGGTGGTTGGTTTAGGTCGCCGGTGATGTTTTCCGGCTGGGTATCATCGGCGGTCATGCGGCGGCGTATTGCACGACCTGGCTCGTTAGGGTTTGGGTTGAGTCTCTTGCTTCTCGCCATTGGAGAGTTTCTTTGTTCTTGGGAGAAATTTTTTGGGAAGGAAGAGTATGTGTATGAAATTTGAGAGAAAAATGTGTCTTTTGGCTTTTGGTGTGGAAAGGAAATATTCTTTGGGTATTATTGTTTTTAGGAGGGAACGGTTAATTTGAGAGAGAGAAAGAGATATTATGATGAGTTTTCTTGGAAATAGGAGAAGTAGGGTGATGTGGCAGGAAAAGTTGATGGCTTGTAAGAAAAAGTTGATGTACTTTCAGTTCTTGGGCCCCCCAAACCGTCCTATCCAATCGTCAGGCATGCAGTGGGAAGCGCAGGGACATGCTCGATGTCACTGTAAAGCAGTTGTTGATTTTTTCTTCAAAAATTGGCAATCCATCCTACACACATTCAAATTAAACTACCACACAGAATTAAAAAAACCAAAAATAAAAAAAAGTCAGCAAATAACTGAAATAAAACATTTACAAATGGTTTTGACTTTCCTTAACCAGAGTGGGGTAGAGAGTGGGATGGAGTGTGGGCACTTGGTGATCCAAACCCTCTTATATTTGATAATGACCCTCTCTTAAACACGTAGTGAAAATTGTAAGTAAATGATATGTATTAGAGTTTCACTATCGCTGATAAGTACTAAGACTTTACAGTACCGCTGATAGGAACTCTCACTCTTTAGATTAGATATTCAGCGAACACTGTTCATCATCATATAGCTCTGAGCCTGTTCAGTCTATGAGATGATCGCTGATAAGTTAGTTGTTTACTTATGATCCCTGAAGACAAGTTTCACGTCAACATATGTTCTACGCTGAAGTCGAAGATCAAGCTCAAGAACCAGCGACAAGTCAACTCATGAACTGATACGGATATCAGCGAAGCAAGACCTGTCCATTCAACGTGAAGTATCAAGTAGAAGACTTCAGCAATCGCTGAACTTTATCATTCGCTGATAAAGATCTGACTCAACGAAAGATGATCATGAAGTCTCCCTGCATGTTACTATTGTCTTACCTCCATTGCACGTCTCCGTACAAACTGTCAGAACGGACATCCCTTATGTCTGCAATCGTACAACAACTCTGATTCTACACTGTGCACCATGCGGCTACTAAGGTTGTCTACAAAGGTCAATGACATGCAACCACTCAGCTGCTGCCACGTGTAAAGCCATACTGCCATGCATTAAATGCATGCAGTATATAAGAAGAACCTTACTTCAGTTTTGAAGTGTGCTCGGACCATCTTCTTATTTCTCTCTTATTGTTAAGTTATTATTCGTAATTTCTTTAACTCTTTCTAGTGCAAGAAACTTAGTGTTTCTCAGGACTTGTTTAGATTATGTTTATCCTTAATCTTGTTCCGCAACAAGTTGTAAATTGTCTTGATTTATCAATAAACAATTTAGAAAAGTAAAAACGTGTGTTTGTATTCAACCCCCCCCCCCCCCCCCCCCCTTCTACAAACTTGTATAACCCTTCGGGACCAACATCACTATCACTTAGAAAGTGCTTCACCCTCTGCCCATTGACTTTGAAAGTCTGACCAGACTGTGGGGACATTAATTCCACTATTCCAAAGGGACTAACCTTGACCATTGTGTATGGTCCCGTCCATCGTGATTTGATCTTACCGGGAAATAGTTTGAGACGGGAATTAAACAATAGTACTTGTTGGCCTTCGATAAACTCCCTATGGTTGATTCTTTGATCATGCCACATCTTGGTCCATTCTTTGTACAACTTTGCATTTTCATAGGAGTGGTATCGCAACTCCTCCAGCTCATGAAATTGTAAAAACCTCTTGGTTCCCGCAGCATCCTCACTCATGTTGAGCTCTTTAAGGGCCCAAAACGCCTTGTGTTCCAACTCGATTGGTAAATGGCAAGCTTTGCCAAAAACCAACTTAAATGGAGACATTCCCAAAGGAGTTTTGTAGGCCGTATGATAGGCCCAAAGAGCATCATCAAGTTTGGTTGACCAATCCTTGCGATGTGGTTTAACGACTTTTTCTAAAATACCTTTGATTTCTCGGTTTGATAGTTCAGCTAAACCGTTGGTCTGCGGGTGATATGCAGTGGCCACTCTATGATGTATATCGTATTTAGCAAGGACCGAGCTCATGACTTTGTTCACAAAATGAGTGTCTTCGTCACTAATCAATGCCCGTGGTGTTCCAAATCGAGTGAAAATATTTTTGTGCAAATATTTCACCACGGTGTTTGCATCGTTGGAGTGACATGCAACAACTTCCACCCACTTTGAAACATAGTCTATCGCAACCAAGATATAAAAATTGTTGTTTGAGTTGGGGAAAGGACCCATAAAATCGATCCCCCAAACATCGAAAAGTTCTACATCTAAAATGTTATTAAAAGGCATCTCGTTCCTTTGTGAAATGTTCCCGGTGCGTTGACATTGCTCACAATTTTTCACAACTTCAAAAGAATCTTTAAAGACAGTGGGCCAAAAGAACCCACTTTGCAAGATTTTTACAGCAGTGCGGTTTCCACCAAAGTGGCCACCGTAGTGGGATGTGTGACAACCTTGGAGTATTTGATGTTGCTCACTCCCGTGGACACAACGTCTCAATATTTGGCCCGTTCCTATCTTATACAAGAAAGGGTCGTCCCAAACATATTGACGAGTGTCATGTAAAAACTTCTTAAATGGTTGTCCACTCATCCCGTGGGGCTTTAATCCACTTGCTAAAAAGTTTTCAATGTCAGCATACCAAGGAATATTATTGTTGTGATGTTGAGCTGCTAACAATTGGTCATCAAGAAAACTTTCCTGGACCGGAGTGGGATCTACAGTGGTCACTATCTTCTCGAGCCTGGACAAATGGTCAGCTACCTGATTGCTTGTTTCTTTTCTATCTACGATCTCAAGGTCGAATTCTTGCAACAATAAAACCCATCGAATCAAACGTGGCTTGGAATCAGCCTTGTTGATCATGTATTTTATTGCTGCATGATCAGTGTGCACCATGACCTTCGTCCCTATCAAATACAACATGAAACGATCAAAAGCAAACACCACCGCAAGTAATTCCTTTTCAGTGTTTTACTTGCATAATAAATGGGGTGAAAGATTTTGTTCTTTCGCTGTCCTAGAACAGCCCCCACAGCCCACTCGCTGGCGTCACACATCACTTCAAATGGGAGTGAACAGTCAGGAGTGGTCACTACGGGTGCAGTAACTAAGGCTTTCTTGATTGTTTCAAAAGCATCTCGACACTCTTGGGTGAAATTAAACTCTTTTTCATGTTGCAAAAGGTTACATAGGGTTTAGTTATTTTTGAAAAATCTTTGATGAACCTCCTATAGAAACCGGCGTGACCCAAGAAACTTCGAATTCCCTTCACAGTTGTGGGTTCGGGAAGTTGTGCCACTACTTCAAGCTTGGCTTTGTCAACTTCCAACCCTCTTTTTGAGATAAGATGACCGAGGACAATACCTTCCTCTACCATAAAATGGCATTTTTCCCAATTTAAAATAAGGTCGTGGGTCTCACGTCTCACTAGGCTTTTCTCTAAATTTCCTAGGAAGTTGTCAAATGATGTCCCTATCACTGAAAAGTCATCCATAAAAACTTCTATGGTGTCCTCAGTCATGTCGGTGAAAATGTCTATCATACAACGTTGGAAAGTGGCTGGGGCATTACACAATCCAAATGGCATCCTCCAGAATGCAAAAGTACCATAGGGATTTGGTTGTATCCGGAGTATCCATCTAGAAAATAATAGAATTAATTTCCCGCTAACCTATCAAGCATTTGGTCGATGAAAGGTAGGGGAAAATGGTCTTTCTTAGTGGCTAGGTTGAGTTGTCTATAATCCATGCATATTCTCCACCCCGTAACAGTCCTAGTGGGAATGAGTTCGTTCTTCTCGTTGTTCACTACGGTCGTCCCTCCCTTTTTAGGGACGCATTGGACGGGCTCGCCCAACTACTACTAGCTATTGGGTAGATAATTCCGGTGTCTAACCACTTCAAAACTTCTTTCTTAACTATCTCCTTCATTATGGGATTCAACCTTCTTTGGGGTTGGACTTTTCCAGGGTGGTCACTCTCCAAGTTAATTTTATGTTGACATAGGGAGGGGCTAATACCTCTAATGTCCGCTATGGTCCAACCAATTGCCCTCTTATGCTTTATCAACAAATCAATCAGAAGTTGTTCTTGTTTCTCTCTAAGTTTGGAAGAGATAATAACGGGAAGTTTATTATCCTTAGCGAGATAAGCATATTTCAAGTGGGAAGGCAATGGTTTTAGCTCTAACTCGGGAGGTTGTTCTATTGAAGGGGGTTGAACATTTCTGTCCTTAAAGTCCAGAGGTTCAAAGGCTGCCACTATTTCGTTACACTCATCCTCGAAAGTGTCATCACTCTCAGAGTCGGAGTGCTCACTCTCACTCCCCACTGTGTTCATTGTGTTAAAACTTTGGGTACCACTAATCGAACTCAAAGCAAAACAGTCTTCGGTTTCTATGAACTTAAGGGACTTGAAGACATTGAATGTTACCTCTTGGTCATGGACTCAAACAGTAAGTTCCCCTATGTGTACATCGATCAAAGTACGTCCGGTTGAACGGACGCCCTAAGATGATTGGGATATCTTTATCGGCCTCATAATCTAGGATTAGAAAATCGACGGGGAAGATAAATTTATCCACTTGGACCAATACGTCTTGTATTTTTCCTTTGGGATAGGCAATGGACTGATCGGCTAGTTGTAATGTCACGGTTGTGGTCTAGCCTCTCCAATACCTAACTTGTTGAAAATGGATAATCGCATTAAGTTTATACTAGCTCCCAAATCACAGAGTGCTTGACCTACTTCTAGTCCTCCTATGGTGCATGGAATGGTCAAAACTACCCGGGTCTTTCAACTTAGGCGGAATCTTATTGGTCAGGAGGGCACTACATTCCTTGGTCAAAGCCACAGTCTCAAATTCACCCAACTTTCTCTTTTTGTTCAAAATATCTTTCAAAAATTTAACATAACTTGGCATTTTCTCGAGAGCTTCTACCAAGGGTATGTTAATGTAAAGTAGTTTAAAAATGTCTAAGAATTTTTTAAATTGAACATCGACATTTTTACTCTTCATTCTTTCAGGAAAAGGTACACTTTGTGGGTCAATTTGAGTTTGCTGTGGTGTTGGCTTTGGAACAGTGGGTTTTGGTATGGTCTCAAAAGTGGGAAGCTCAGAGACATCGGTCCTCACTGTGGGTTTGATAGTGACTCGAGGAGGGACCATTGTGGTTTTAGGGACAGTGGGTATTTGAGGCGGATCATCATAATAAAAAATGATATCTTTCAGATCCTTTCCACTCCTAAGTGTTATGGACTTGAAGTGTTCTTTTCCTATCACCCTAGCGTTTTCGGTGTCACTAGGTAACGTCCCTGGCGGTCTATTCTTAACATCGACGGCTAGTTGTCCTACTTGAGTCTCTATGTTCCTAATGGTTGCTTGAGTTTGATTCATG
Organism: Saussurea involucrata; assembly: GCA_033807775.1. Classification (NCBI taxonomy): domain Eukaryota; kingdom Viridiplantae; phylum Streptophyta; class Magnoliopsida; order Asterales; family Asteraceae; genus Saussurea; species Saussurea involucrata. Next base: position 45,694,937 of record CM066317.1, on the reverse strand, counting down.
AAACCTTTGAGAACTGATTCGAGTGATGGTTGAGTCTCAGCGGGGTGAGTTGGTCGTGGTTGGAATTGTTGCGAGGATTGCCCTTGCTGAAAGTTCTGTGGGGGATGCCCACTATGATGTTGGTGAAATCCAGGGGGTTTTGTGGTCTTTGCTGGACATGACTCGCCCCGTGGGGTTGGAGTCCTGGATTACCAGCCCAAGAGAAATTCGGGTGATTTCTCCAACCTGGATTATAAATATGTGAATACGGATTGTTCCTCGGGTTGGTTCCTATAACATTAACGGCCTCCGGATTTGCTGGACAATAGTCAAAAACATGTTCTTCCACACAGAAGGAACAATTCTCAGTGAGATGTGCTGCGGAATTAACTTGGCCTCTATTTTGATTCAAAACTAATTTAGTCAAAGCCACTAACTGTGCATTCATGGTTTTGAGTGCCTCGGAATCAATGGTGTTGGTCTTCGGTATGGGTGCTCTAAGATTTGACCACTCGGTGTTGTTGTTGGACACTTTTTCTAAGATTTGATATCCTTCATTGTAGGTTTTACTTGTGAATGTTCCACCTGCTGTTGCATCTAAGATGATTTTGGCTGCATTGGAAAGACCATTGTAAAAGGTCTCCAATTGGATGTAATGTGGGATGCCGTGGTGTGGGCACTTTCGAAGTAGATCTTTAAATCGTTCCCATGCATCCGAAACAGCCTCATGTTCTTCGTGCCTGAACAAAATAATATCATTTCGAAACCTTACATTCCTTGTGGGAGAAAAATATTTTTGTAGAAATTTGTCAGCAAGTTCTTGCCAAGTGGTTATCGAGTGAGGTGCATGTGATTTCAGCCAAGCCTTTGGCTTATCCCTTAATGTAAAAGGGAAAAGCCTTAGCCTTAACACTTTATCACTCACACCTTGCAATTGAAAGGAATCAGTCATTTTCAAAAAGGACTTTAAGTGCGAGTGTGGATCCTCAGATGGTAATCCTCCAAACTGACCCATGGCTTGGATCATTTGAAACATTACAGGTTTGAGTTCAAAATGTTGTGCAACAATGTTGGGCCTTAAAATCCTGGAGTTTAAGTCACTAGCTCCGGAAGTAGCAGAGTCCCGTATTTTTCGATCTTTGCTATCGGCAATCTTCACTGTGGTCTCCACTAACGGTGGTGTTCACAGTGGGTTGTCGATTTGTGTTCTTGTTTTTACTTCTCATTCGAAAAGTTTTTTCTATTTCAAGATCGATTGGCACCAAAGGTCCGTGTTGTTGCCTTGGCATGCAACACAAACAACTTAGAAAAACGAGTTACTCGGGCTCGAACAAAAACTAATGTCTTGAGATTTAAAATCACGCCAGTCCCCGGCAACGGCGCCAAAAACTTGGTACAGGCGAAATATGTGATTTAATCGCAGTGGGTTGCAAACTGTCCACAGTGGGAAGCGCAAGTGTACACTGACCACTATGATCGTCACAACAAGTAATAGTTGGTAAAATACCATAATCGTATCCACAGAGACTGGGCAATCAAGACAATATGGTTTTCATGAGCTCCTTTTACAGGTTTCAATTACAGAAGAAGCAATATTTTGGTTTGGTTGGTGAAATGCTACTTTAACGATTTTACTTAAGATTTAAAAGAAGGAATGTAGGTTAGATTTTCCCTAGATTTTATATTAAATACCTGATCCCAAAAGTGGTCCTTGTACTTGAGGTGGGCGTTCTCGTTAGAAAAGTCCGGTTACAAAATACTCACACCTTTAAGCAAAAATCCCATACTCTTAGTATTTACTGTTTTGTCAATGGTAATCTCAAAATGGACCTTTTCAGGCCTCGATGGAATGTGTAGAGACAAATACTCTAAGTGTTTTTTAAATACACCAACTAGTTTGCCTACTACTCCAGTGGGTTGAGATTAGCCCACTGTGCCGACCTCACTTTCGCAAGTGTCATAAGAATCTTTTCGAATTCCCTAGCATCATCCAAGCTCGTGTCACTGCGTTCTACACATTTCTGAGTTAAGAACTAGACTTTAGATCCTTACAAGTGATCGGCTTGTTCACATCATTGGACAATATTCGAGAGTGAATGACCAAAACAATAAATATTTCAAGTATAAAGATTACTCAAGCATTTTTCATAAAATCCAGGTACTTATCTTTCCTACATCCCAAGGGATGCTTAGCCCATAATTACCGAAGTAAAGAAAACAAAAGATGCGAAGACACACATAAATAAACTGAAAGTGACTTTGATTAAAATCCCCAGTGGGGAACGAGAGTACGTCACTGCCACTGATTAATTGAAACTAACAATTACCCTAGGAATTGAAATACAGAAAATTAAAGATCTACTGCAGTAAACTAGAGAGCTAACAACTACAACTAAGCTTGCACTAAATGTGGTAGATGGAGATATCAATTAAATGTCACCCAACACCTCTTTATATACTAAGAGGAAAGGTTCGACTTAACAAAAGATGGGTAAAATCTAGAGACTAAGGACTGAAGATAGAATACATAAAATTCAGCTTCTTTGAGTAATTCTTCTATCCACAAGCTTGTAGCTCTTTTATCCCAAGGTCCCTTCACCTTTTCCAAAAAGTCCACTTAAAGTACCATGGGTTTTATTAAACAATTCATCTTGCCATATCTTGGTGGAACATGCTTGTACTTCTCAATCCCATGCATCTGCCATTTGAACCTTCTATTCTCCAGATTTTTACTTTCAAGCTAAGAGTTGTTTTTCTTTTGTCTTCTTCATTGCTCGCCAGTGGGGTCCGGAGTGGGATGCGCAAGTCACTGCAAATATTTCGTGAAAAAGCAACAAAACTCCACCAAATGATTTATAAAAACTATGGTTAACTCTTTTTGCTCATTTTTATGAATATTAATTAGAATGGGGGTTTTAAGAAGTGAAATGGCTAAAATTTGACAAAATAAAATAAAAAATAAAAGGAAATAATAGAGTTGAAGTGTTCTTTTCCTATCACCCTAGTGTTTTCGGTGTCACTAGGTAACGTCCCTGGCGGTCTATTCTTAACATCGACGGCTAGTTGTCCTACTTGAGTCTCTATGTTCCTAATGGTTGCTTGAGTTTGATTCATGAAACCTTTGAGAACTGATTCGAGTGATGGTTGAGTCTCAGCGGGGTGAGTTGGTCGTGGTTGGAATTGTTGAGAGGATTGCCCTTGCTGAAAGTTCTTTGGTGGATGCCCACTATGATGTTGGTGAAATCCAGGGGGTTTTGTGGTCTTTGCTGGACATGACTCGCCCCGTGGGGTTGGAGTCCTGGATTACCAGCCCAAGAGAAATTCGGGTGATTTCTCCAACCTGGATTATAAGTATGTGAATACGGATTGTTCCTCGGGTTGGTTCCTATAACATTAACGGCCTCCGGATTTGCTGGACAATAGTCAAAAACATGTTCTTCCACACAGAGGGAACAATTCTCAGTGAGATGTGCTGCAGAATTAACTTGGCCTCTATTTTGATTCAAAACTAATTTAGTCAAAGCCACTAACTGTGCATTCATGGTTTTGAGTGCCTCGGAATCAATGGTGTTGGTCTTCGGTATGGGTGCTCTAGGATTTGACCACTCGGTGTTGTTGTTGGACACTTTTTCTAAGATTTGATATCCTTCATTGTAGGATTTGACCACTCGGTGTTGTTGTTGTCAGCCATCTTCACTTATGGCCTACAAGAAGACTACCCCAAACAGGGAGACCTGAAGCTCTGTCAGGTCGGCCCTAAGGTGCTCGACTTCAAGCATGTGGCAAACGAGGTACGTCTCTCTACTTTACTCTCTCTTCTTCGCTCTCCTTCTTCTTCAGTGGCTACTGTTATAGCAACGGTAATCACAACCGCTGACACCCGGGCCACTAAAACCTCCTCCCTGAAAAAGAGGAAACCATCTGACACACAACATGGCAGGCATAAGTCCAAGAAGTCCTCCAAGGAGAAGCCCCAGCCTTCCCAGTCTCAAGATCCCACGTTGCTATCTCAACTGACAACGATGGATGATTTCGTGGTCCACTCCGCCACACTCGCTGAAACCACCCCAATTCAAACCACTTCAGTGGCTCAGTTCTCTGAAGTGAACATGGATGAGAACCCCAACTCCTCAGCACCGCAAAGTGCTGCAGAAGATTTTCTCAGCGGATCCAACGCGGAAACTGTTTTCACCCCACCTTTCTCAACCTTCGCTTCTTCAAATCCTTTTCTCTATACCATGGCACCTACAATGCCATCGGTTACGCTGACGGACTCAGCCGCTCCCACCCTTCAACAAATGATGCAGCAGAACGTCACTGGACCTGTAGGGTCGTCTATCCCTGTTGGATCTTTTGAAGACGACTTGGAGCATCACTCCGGGTTTCGAGACATCCATTCCTTCTCCAACCCTCCTACAGGTATCCCAACACCAACCACTTCTCTCTCTGCACCCCTAACTTCTGAGCTTTCCTTAGCTCACCAGTATATTTACTTTTTCAGGTCCAAATTTGGGCACCATCAGCACTTCCCTCAAGGAAATCGCTGATAAAGTGACGAATCTCACCACCACCATGTCCAACAACTCTTCAGCGACTTCAGACGCTGGAGAGACACTGAATCAGATCTCCACTGTTGTCAAAGACAAGGCCGACAACGCTGACGTCTCCAAGATTGATGGAGGTCTAAACACTATGAAGACCGCCATCATCAGCTGAAAGTTTAGGATCCACTCTTACAATCAATATATCAATGTATATAACAGTAATTGAGAAGTAATATGATCGAACCAACTTGTATTCAATGAAGAACAGATTTACAGATCTTAGAGAGAGATTATCTCAAAGATTACAAAAGATGAATACAAATATATGCGGGAAAGTCAGTTAGCGCAACAGTGCTAACCACTATATATACTGCAACGGAAACACTAAAGCTACAGTACATATAAGAAAGACTAATAGGAACAATACACGTGTCCTAATTAGTTAACTAAATACAAAGTAAAGTATCTAGTTATAAGTTCTGAACATGTTGTTCAGAACATCTGAACATTATTCTGATTAAGCTTCTCAGAACTTCTGACTCTTCTTCTCAGACTTCAATACTTAGCAAACTTTCAGAGCATTCCTTCTGAGCCTTCTTGGTCAGAACTCTGACTCTTCTCTTCAGAACTTCTGAGCCTTCTTATCAGAATTCAACACTTGGTTTATTGACAAAACTCAGATCTAACAATCTCCCCCTTTTTGTCAAATAAACTTATACTTTGCATCATCCAAATCTTTTAAAGCAGGAACAATCTTCAGCAAAAGCACATTTCTCTGATTAATCCTCTTGTCAATTTTAACAATTATTTCTTGAATAGTCTTAACTTGCTGAGTGATCACTTCTTGAGTCATATTAGCTTGCTTCACCTTCAGCATCTTTTTCTCCAAATTGTGCTTAATGATTCTTAAAGTTCCAGAACAATACTTTGCAGTTTCCTTTGCTCTGAAGAAGATCTTTTCACTTTTATTCTTCAGAAAAACTCCCAATTCTGGATGCTTAGACACACTTCCAGTTTTCAAAACATTTTTCTGATCATGATCTGTGTTGGGATTTGAAAGATAGACACATGGCCTTTGTAGATACAGAGCTATTTGAAAATCTGTATAACAATGCCACCTTAAGATATAGAACATAGCTTCAATCACCACACTTCTTGCCTTTCTTTCATTCTTGTCTTTGCTTGAATCTTTGAAGCACAAAGACTATGTAATCTGTAGAAATCAACTACTGACAACTTCTCAAAGTCTGCATTAGTAAAATAGTACACTTTACCATCTTCTCTCAACACTTCAAAGGACAAGTACTCTTGCTTTCTGAACAACTTAACCTTTAGTTCTCTAATCCCTGTTATTAAGAAATCTGAATACACAACTTGTTTTGATTTCCCAATACACCTTGATTTCTCTGCCAACCAGATCTGAGTCACTTTTGGTCTGTCATAATATACATCCAGAAATTGTATCTCTTTAGGCTTGAAAAACTTGGGTAGATCAAATTCAAGAAAATATCCATTCAAATCAATAGATATTTCATCTTTTTTTGGTTCAGATTGTTCAGCTTGATCAACACTTGTCATTTGAACATTCTGAGGAGTTGTGTCTTGAATTTCTTCAACTTCTTCTGAAAGAATTTCATTCACTTCATATTCAGCTGGAAATACAAAGTCATTGTGCAACATCTTTTTAGGATTGACTTTTGATAACAACCATTCACCACAGCTTCTGATCTTTCTTCTGAGATTTAATCTTCTTTCCACATAATTCACACATCTTTTCTTTAGATTTTCTCTTTCAGTAGTAACACTTCCTTTCATTTCACTTAGTAACCAACTCAAAGTTGCACTACTATATTTCACCAATTCCTTTAGTTTGAATATTTCAAGTCTTCCTTGAACTGTATATGCAAATCCTTCAGTTTCCATTCCTTCATTTATAAATCCCTTCAAATTTACACCAAACCTTGAAATCTTTGCTAGACAACTTAAATTACATTTTTCTTTTCTTCCTTCAATAGCCAACTGAAAATCATACATATGCATATTTCTGACATAAATGCCAAGAAGTCTTCTGCATTCAATCTCTATCCAGGCCTCTTCAGTACTGGCAAAGAATTTAACTAGGAAGATCTGATCATCAAGAGTTAGTCTGTGAAAATCAAAGCTGGACATTGAAACTTTTGTACTTCTTTCTTTCTGAACTTCCAATATTACATACTTCAGACCATCAAATTCTTCTGATTGAAACATCAACACTTTCTCAATCCTTTTCTGAATATGTAATCTTGAATCAGGAATTCTGAATCTGTTTGAAGCTTCTGCATAAGTCATCTGAGATCTCTCATCCATGAAACCATCAATATTGTTCTCCAAAACTTCATAATCTCCTTCTGTGTGATAGAGATTCTCATATATTTCCTCTGGAAAGATATCATCATGAAATTGTCTAGCAAGTGGTACATCACTTAATTCCAGAATAAAATCACATAAAGGCTCCTCTAAAATTGGCAAGTCAATCTTAGGAATTTCAATTGGCTTTCTGAATAGGTATTCTGAAGGCATAAAGTATTCTTCCACTCTATCATATTCTTCTGTTGTATCAATATCATCAGCATAGTTGAGCTGAAACTCCTCTTGGAACTTCTGAGAATAATCAACAGTACTATCTTCTTCTCCCATCAGATCAATAGGCCTTACTGTTTTCACAACTCTCTGAATATTCTGAACATTTAGAGCTCTGACTAATTCACTTTGCATCCTTCTGATCAATACCTCATTCAGTTTCCTTTCTTCTGACTCAGAGTTCACCAAACTAACTTTGACATAGGGAACAATATCTGTACACTTGTTTTCAACAACTGAACTTTCAACTGTTTCTTCTGACCTCAACACAGGTTCCTCAATAGCTTCAGTTTCATCATAATTTACTTCCATCTTTGTGTCTAAGTTCAATTCTTCTGTTTTATCAGAATCAGCACCTTCTGTACATTCAACTTCCATTTCCTCTATATCTGAACTGTCAATCTGAACTATCTGAGTATCCACTATCTTTACATTTTCATCCGTCTGCACTTCTGTGCTCTTTGTATTGGCTAACTGCATATCTGCTATTTCAAAATCTTCTATACCAATATCATCATCAGAACTCAACCTTTGCTTTTTCTCCCCCTTTTGATGATCATGAAAATCATTATCATCAAACTTCCTTTTGAGGTTCTGAGTAGGAACATCTTCAGGTTCAGCTTCTGCTAGTGGAACACGATCAAGTGGTTTAGAAGTTGAAGCCAAAGAAGTACTAAGTGCTTTGAATATAGATTCTTGCATACTCTGCATTTGGTTAAACAAATCTTTCTGAAACTCAGACATAATATCCTTGATCTCCTTTTTATGAGATTCCAAGGATACCTTCACATCATCTATCTTAGTCTCAACAGATTTCATCTTCCCCTCCAACATAGTTTTCAACTCCTTTACCTCATCATTCAATCCATCCACCTTTCTCTACAAATTTTCAACTTTATCCCCCATCACCTTGTTTTGATTCTAAATCTTTACAAATTCAGAAGAGTCTAACTGTGAACCTGAACCAACAGATGGTCCAGTTTTCATGTGCCCAGAGGGCTAATGGCCTGTAGATAACACTAAGTCATCTTGTGCAACAAATGCACATTTGAATGAGGCTTTTGAGATGTTCACCTCACCAGGACTTCCATCCAATCCTTGACATCCAAAATTAGGAGCGTCTATGAATGTTTTGTCAGGAATACGAAATTCCTGATTTGTGCAAGTGTTAGAAGGAATTTCAGGCTCAATATGGATAGGACTGTGATATCCAGACTTAAAGTGATGAAAAATAGGTTGGGATTTATCACCTCCCTCTAAATGAGTTTGGGATGGTTCCCCTGATTTATGTGAAACAGTAGTAGGTTGAACTGCTTCTAAGTGGGTATGGATGGGTTGATCAAGATCCACCACTAGGTCCATGGTGATTTTTTCAATATTGGACACCAAGAGTTATGTCTCAATAGCAGATGTGGTTACCTGGTTAAGATTAGCTAGTACAGAGGCATCTCTTTCTATTTGAACCTCTGGTGACATTCTCTCATCCTCACCACCCTCATTCTGTTTTTCCTCACATATTCTAACCGAGCTCTCAGAATTTTGCCCCTCATTTCTCTCAGAATGTTCACCCATTTGAACATCCTCCCCCTCTCTAACTTGACTAGACCCCTCACCCCTCTTCTCAGGTTGGTCCTCATGGGTAGGGATTTGAGGTTCTTCAATTCCCATAAAGGTGCAATATGATTTTAAAATCTCACTGTCCCTTGGAATGTAATTCCTAAGTGATCTTGGAAAAAGTTTATGATTAGGATATTGCTCTATTTTAGTAACTGAACACATCTTACCCAAATAGAAAATAGGACCATGCTGTTCATTTTGTCTTCTAGAAATAGTTCTGTTTTCTTGCATTGCATACCAAATTACAATTTGCCAATACCTTATGTAAGGTATGTATGCCAGAGGTGTATTCTTTGTTTTCTTTTGAATAGCCTTCTGATTTTTCTCAAAAGTGTTCTTCATGTCTTCCCAAAGTATAGCAGTGTAATCATAATGCCTATTCCTCACAAAACCCTGAAAGATTTGAAGAATCTGTTTTGAAGCTTGATTTGCAGAACTATTCTTCCCTGACAAACACTTATTCACCATATGAAAGAAAGATGCCCAAATTGGTGGCAACTTGTTCCTTCTGAACAAACTAAGAGTCCTTAAACCTTCATTATATCCTAACTTCATAAACTCTGCAATTAATTCTTCTGTTAAAGGTGAGTCTTCAAAATTTGACCTTCTTTGCACATCATCTTTCTCTGGAAGATTTAGCATTTCTCTCAGTGCAGGGATTGATAAGGCAAAAGTTACTCCTCCAATTTCAGATATAAACTTGTTTCCTTCTAACCTAAGATATTTCCACCATTGTTGAATATATTGAACAGGGACTGTTTTTCACCTTGTAAACCATTTCCTGTAGGGATGATATTTGAATAACTCCATTATGATTCTGTGTTCAGGCTTAAATCTATTCTCCTCAAATAATAAGACACAATTATTCTCTGACAATTTCAACCATTCGCCTTCAGGTACAATCCTTTCCACTAAGATTGGTCTATTTGACATAATCGACCCTGCAGCACTCTGTTCATGTTCAACATTAATGTTTACCTCATCTGCATTTCCTTCTGATTCGGCCATCTGTTCACCTTCTGCATTTATTTCATCATTCCTTATTACTACTTCAACAACTCTATTTTGTACTTCATCATTATCAGAATCGGATGAATCCATTAAAGACTTAGCAGAATGCAGAGATATTTGACCACATCTTTGGAATCCAGGCATGATTTAAGAAGAAAACAAACTCAAAGAACTCTGGATTGATTCGTATCTCACTTTTCGCTCTGAAATTTGAAAGAATTTGAAAGAGGGATTTTAAGACCTATTTAAAATCCACGAAGTTGAAAGGTTTGACGGAAAAACGAGGTCAAAGTTATAACGGAGTCAACACATTTGAAATGCCACAGAGGATTTAAATGAAATGCGTGGCATAATCAACCAAATATGAAGCTGACACGTGTTATTGGATAGAATATTGACACAAGTCAAAGATCTGAATAACACGCTCAGATGATTGACTTTCCTTTATCAGAGATCTGATTATTCTACTCAAAGTTCTGAGTCCATGATTCAGAAAAATTTGCCTTGTAACCAAACTTTATTTAAAATCAACTTCTGACAAATGTAAAAACTTTAATTATTCAGAAGAGGTTTGAACAGATAGAAAATCATTTTATCATCAGAATTCTGTTCAAATAGTGATGATTTGTGAAACTCATTTAAAATCTTATATCTGAATAAGAAAATTTTGAGATTAAAATATAGTTTGAACAAGTGAGAAAAAATTTTTATCATTAAAAGCTTGTTCTTCTTAGAATGATCAGAGATAAGAAATGAAAACAAACCTTTTAATCATCATGAAATGATTTCCAAAAGATGTTAATGCTCCCCCTTGACTTTAGCATGTACTTGACCATATATGAGACATAAAGATGAGATAGAAAAAAATAATAGAATGAAAATAATCCACAAGATTGAAATATTTGTATTTCTCAGAAATGAATTCTTAAAAGTTAGATTTCTGAAGTATTGACGTAGAACATATGAACTTAAGACTCAGAAGTTCTGAACTTAAAATTCAGAATTTCTGAATTCAAGATTCAGAATTTCTGAACTCAAGGCTCAGAAATTTTGAACTTAATAGTCAGAATTTCTGAACTCAAGGAGTCAGAGTTCTGATTACAAGACTCAGAGTTCTGAGTACACTACTCAGAAGATCTTACTTAGAGAATTTATCATTATTTTTTTAAGAAAAAAAAAACAAATATTTTCAATTAGTTAGGTTAAGCATTCCTATTTTACATATGAGAAATGAGAACCTTTTGTGATCAAGAGGCTTTGTGAACAAGTCAGCCAATTGATACTTTGTATGCACGAAGTGCATCTCTATTGTTCCCTTTTCCACATAGTCTTTTATAAAATGATACCTCACATCTATGTGTTTAGTCTTTGAATGTTGAACAGGGTTCTGAGTAATAGCTATTGCATTTTCTGAATCACAGTAGATAGGAATTTTGTTGAGCTGATACCCATAATCCATGAGTTGTGTTCTCATCCACAAAGTTTGAGAACATGAAGCAGCAGCAGCAACATACTCTGCCTCAACAGTTGATGTGGACACACAATTCTGCTTCTTTGATGCCCAACTCACTATTTTATCCCCTAGAAAGTGACAAGCACCAGATGTACTCTTTCTGTCCATTCTACTTCCTGCATGATCAGCATCAGTGAAAGCTGTTAGTTTAAAGTCAGTTTCCTTTGGATACCATAAACCAAGATCAGGTGTTCCTTTGAGATATCTGAGAATCCTTTTGACAACCAACATATGTGATTCTTTGGGATTGGATTGAAATCTTGCACAAAAACAGGTAGAAAACATGATGTCTGGCCTACTTGCAGTCAAATATAGTAATGATCCAATCATGCCTCTATAAAGTTTGTTATCTACTGAAACTCCTTTGAGATCAGCATCTAACTTTATGTTTGTTGCCATAGGAGTTCTCATGGAAGCACAATCAGACATTTTGAACTTTTTCAGGATGTCCCTTACATATTTTCCTTGATTTATAAAAATTCCATTTGGTAATTGTTTGACTTGAAGTCCAAGGAAAAAATTTAGTTCACCCATCATGCTCATTTCAAATTCAGATTTCATGATTTTAGAAAAATCATCACACATTTTTGCACTGGTAGAGCCAAATATTATGTCATCAACATAAATTTGAACAAGAATCAAATCCTTACCCTGTTTCTTTAAAAACAAAGTTGTGTCAATCTTACCTTTCTTGTAACCTGAACCTAACAAGTGTTGAGTAAGAGTGTCATACCAGGCTCTTGGTGCTTGTTTTAGACCATATAAAGCTTTATCTAAAATATAGACATGGTCAGGAAATTCTGAATCAACAAAGCCTTCAGGTTGATGTACATACACCTCTTCATTAAGTATACCATTCAGAAATGCCGATTTGACATCCATCTGATATACTTTGAAATTCTTGTGTGCAGCATAGGCTAAAAATATCCTGATGGCCTCTATTCTTGCTACTGGTGCAAATGTCTCATCATAATCAATTCCTTCTTGTTGACAGTATCCCTTAGCAACCAATCTTGCCTTGTTTCTGCTAACAACACCGGACTCATCCTTTTTTATTTCTGAATACCCATTTAGTTCCAATAATAGATTTACCTTCAGGCCTTGAATGAGTCTCCAGACTTTGTTCCTTTCAAATTGAAGCAATTCCTCTTGCATTGCTGAAATTCAATCTGGATCCTCTAGGGCTACATTAGCTTTCTTAGGTTCAATAACACTTAGGAAAGCTGCAAACATTGCTTCATTGCAGTAGCTGATCTGGTTTTTACTCCTGCTGATAGATCACCAATCACTTGATGAATGGGATGATCTTTAGTCCATTTGTTTGCACTAGGAAGCACATCAATCTCTGAATAATTGTTGTTTGTATCATTTTCATCAATGATAGCTTGTAATTCTGAACTGTCCCCTTGTTCTGATAAATTTGAGTTCAAATTCTGAACAATGAAGTCAGAGTTCTGAGTGACTTGTTCAGAGTTCTGAATACGAGGCTCAGAAGTTTGAATACAAGGTTTAGAATTCTGAGTATCAGGGTCAGAATTTTCATCACTTGTATTTATCAGAGTTGGACATTCCTCAGATGGACCTTTATCAGAAATTACAGTAGTTTGAACTACTTCTGAAGTTCTTCTTTTCATCTCATTGATCATCTTTGGGTTTTCAAATTCTGCATAAGAATCAGAAGTCAGTTCAAGAAAAGCATCCTTAAACAGTAAATTGAGTTCTGAACAAATAGGATTAGAATTTGTATCATAAGTCATTTTTGTCTTGTTCTGCATGAGTTCTGAACTGTCTTGTTCACAAGTCTTTATTCTGGCTTCATCAAATGTTACATTGATGATTTCCATCATTCTCTTGGTTCTTCTATTGTAGATTCTGAATGCTTTGGAAGTTAATGAATAACCAACAGAGTATCCTTCATCTGCCTTTTTATCAAACTTACCAAGATTTTCTCTGTCTTTAAGAACATAGCATCTGCAACCAAAAACATGAAAGAATTTTATTAATGGTTTTTTTAATTTATCAGTTCATAAGCAGTCTTATTTAATCTTTTATTGATTAAAGTTCTGTTTTGTGTAAAGCAAGCAGTTGCAATTGCTTCAGCCCATAAGAAAGTTGGAAGATTTGAATAAGCCAGCATGGTTCTTGCAGCTTCAACTAGAGTCATGTTTTTCCTTTCAACAACACCATTTTGTTGAGGAGTTTTGACTGCAGAGAAATTGCGAGAAATCCCAGAACTTTCTAAAAAATTCTGAAGAGTCTCATTTCTGAACTCTGTTCCATTATCACTTCTGATTTTCTGGACTGGAAGTTGTAAGAAAACTTAAATCCTTTTGATAAAGTTTATCAATGTAATAGCAGCTTCTGACTTAGCCCATAGGAATTCAACCCATGTGTATCTGGAATATTCATCAACAATTACAAGCATATACTTCTTTCCTCCCATAGACTGAACTGAAATAGGACCACAAAGATCAGTATGAATCATTTCCAATGGTGCTTTGCAAGATGAGTCCATTTTTAATTAGTGAGAACTCTTTTTCATCTTGCCCATTTCACAAGCTGAACATAATGATTCCTTTTCAAATTTAATCTTTGGTAATCCTTTAACCAGATGTTTTGTAACAAGATTATTCAGATCTTTGAAGTTTAAATGAGAACATCTTCTGTGCCACAGCCAGCATTCATTTGCAATTGAGTTTGATAAAAGACAAACAGGATTTAATGTTTGTATTTTTGAAAAATTAACCACAAATAAGTCCATGTGTCTTTTGGCCCCGAAGACTTTAAGATCATTCTCAGTTAAAATCATGCAACCTGTTATTTTGAACTTGATTTGACAAAGACTGTCTAAAAACTGACTTATGCTGAAAAGATTATGTTGTAATCCTTCAACATAGAAATCTTTTTGAATTGTCAAAACTCCTTTTGTTAAATCCCCATAACCTTTAACTTGACCTTTGCTGTTATTTCCAAAGTTTACTGCTCCTCCAGCCTTTTCTGTGAAATTTGATAGAAAAGACTTCTGACCTGTCATGTGTCTTGAAGCTCCTGAATCTAAAAACCACACATGACAGCCCTGCAACAACAATCAGTTAGATTTAGGTACCCATTTTGGAATGGGTCCTTCTTTGTTAGCCTTTTTATCAGATTTAACAAAAGTACCTTTGACTTTCCATTCAAAATCTTTCTTCAAACACCACTTTCCTTGAACTTTTATGAAGTCAGAACATTTTCTGTTCACAAAATTGTTCAATTTCTTCTTGAAAGTTTTAAATTTAGATGTTGAAGAAGTTTCAACTTTCTTTTCTTTCACATTAAACCTTTTTTCATTCTTTCCTGTGATTTTAATTTGTGGCTTCACTTCTTTTATTATTTCTCTTCTCCGAGTTTGAGGAACAGAAACATTTTTCTTTTCTGTATTCTGGATGTCATTTCTTATATAGGAAATAGAGGTTATTGTGATTGGACATTTCTGAGAATATTATAATGAATCACTTTCACATTTAACACAAATAAGATTTTTCTTTGCAAGTAACAACAAATCTGTACCATAAGCCTTTTCATTTTTATTGCTGCTTTTAAAAGTACAAGTACATTTATCACAATAACTCTGTGCTTTTGGTACAGTTGCAGGAACCAATCCATTCATCTCAGAAACTCTTTTCACACCATCTTTCCTTTTGCTTTCCTTTTTTCTGAAAAATTCAATCCCTTTTTGTTAGAAGAAGTAGATGATTCACCTTTTTCATATGTACTTGATTCATTAAAGAATTTTTCATTATCTTTTAGAGCATTAATTTTAAAAAGATCATACTCAGTCTTCAGTTTCTCAAGCTCTGTTATTTTCTGAATAAAGATGTTCTTTTCTTTTAAAGCTTTATCAAGTTTAACATCCACATCACAGTAATCATTTTCAAGTTCAGCAAAAGATTTCCTCAAGTCCTCAAGTTCTTGACTTACAAGATTAAACCACTTTTCAAGCTCTGAAAAGTCACCTGTCTTTGTTTCAGAAAATCCAGTTGACTAAGATTTCTGATTACCTGAATCAGAATTCTGATTAACAGACTCAGATGTCTGACCTTCAGACTCAGAGTTCTGACTCCAAGAATCAGAGTTCTGACTAGAAGCTTCAAACTTCTGATTAACTGTTTCAGAAACCTTACTTGTATCAAATATGCTCTCAATGTCATGATGTGAAAAACTTGGTTGTTTATCTTTGTAACTGACATTTAAAGAATCATACTTGAATTTAGTGTCATTGTATTTTCGTTTCTCATCTGTTGGTTTAGGAATTTCTTTCTTAACCTTATCTTCTGAAACAACTGACTTTTCTATTTTTGAATCAGAAACTATCTCCTTTGTCTTTTTAGAGCTTGGTTTCTGCAAATTGTCAGAACTTGTTATAGAACTTGCAGGTCTGATAAAAACTTCAACAATTTCTGGGATTTTTGGCTTAGGAACTTGAAGCTTTTCAAAATCATACAAGTTGACTGGAGCTCTTCTTAAAACAACATTTTCTTCCAATCCCAATCCCTTCATTGGATTGTAAAATCATATCAAATTTTATTTGTAAATCACCCTTTTCATCCTTAATCTTTGAAAATTCAATTTTTAGTTCAGAAAGCTTTTTCAACAATTAAGAATTTTCATTTTTAACTTTCTGTTTCTCAGCCTCAGATTCCTCATATTGTTCTCTTATTACTTCTTTTTCAATTCTGAATTTGTT
Source organism: Saussurea involucrata (assembly GCA_033807775.1). NCBI lineage: Eukaryota > Viridiplantae > Streptophyta > Magnoliopsida > Asterales > Asteraceae > Saussurea > Saussurea involucrata. The sequence continues at coordinate 45,678,928 of CM066317.1, read as the reverse complement.
AACCAGACTTCTTTCACCTTTTATCTGTTTTCTAAGATTAACAAATTCAGTTTTCATGTCACCAATCTGTGTCATTAAGTCTATTTCAAGTGCAGAATGTACCTCAGTAGATGACTCAGAATCAGCATCCTCATAGTTAGAATCATCCTCATTCTTCATTTTGTCCATGTAACTTTGCATCTGTGGAAAATTGATATGATCATCTTCATCTGAAGTGTAGTACAGCCAATTTTCCTGTTCAGCTAACATTGCCACTTCATCATCTCTTTTCTTGGCTAGCTGAGCCTTTTTGGTGTAGTACTCATAATCCTTCACAATTTTCACTTTGCAATCCTTTGCATAGTGACCAGACTTTCCACATTTGAAACACAGATTCTTTTCTTTTCTTTCTTCCTTCTCTTCTCTATTTTCTTCTCTTCTCTCTTCCTTCTTTTCATACTTATTTTCTCCTCTGTCTTCTCTCTTCTTATAATCTTAACTCCCCTGTTCTCTCTTGTAATTTCCCTGAAATCTACCCTTCCCATACCTCTTGTTGAAAGTATTTGTCAACAAGGCTAGTTTCTCAGCCATTATCTTGATATCTTCATCATCCTCTGATCCTTCTTCCTTGTCAGATTCCTCCAGCTTTGGTATCTCAGATAGATATGCAGTCTTCTTGGGTGCTTTGATAATTTTGGACTTTGATAAAAATGCTAACTGATCAGTAACATTTTTCTTCTCTTTCACAACTAACTTGACAGAGTCTTCATGTTGATTAAGAACACAGAACAGATCATTGAGGTCTTCTTCACACATATCTTTATTCATTTGCAGACTTATAGCAAATGATGACCATTCTGAGTTTAGTCTGTTTAGAAATTTGTAATTTATTTCTGACTTAGTTTTCTTCAGCCCATTTCTTCTCAAATCATTCAGAATAGTACAAAATTTACTGTAAGTCTGGGTCAAACTTTCTGACTCTTTAGCCTTGAACCTTTCATAGGCATTTATGCTCTGATTTAACTTTGCTTGAATAGACCTCACAGTTCCTAACATCTGTCTTTCCAGTTCATCCCACATTTCCTTAGCAGATGATCCACAATCAATCCTATTAAGAACTTCATTTGGGACAGCCAAAGTCATCAATGTAATTGCTCTTTTGTCTATAGCATGTCTGTTTTTCTGTTCTGCTGTATACTGAGAAAAACTCTTCTTCACCCTTGTAGCCGGAATTTCTGGAGTTGTCTCCGTTCCAGGAGTTGCAGCGACATCGACATACACTTCGATAGGACCTTCTCGGATAGAGACCATAAGATTTTCATCTATGTTATCCAAGAATTGGATCATACGGATTTTCCATTGCTGATATTCTTCAGGTATAAGAACAGGTGGTTTGGTTTCAGATCCCATTGCTAGATACTCTTTAGAAGACATGATTGTAAGAAAGCTTCAACAGAAAGACAAATTCAAATTACTTGATCGAAAAACAACAATTAATTCAAGAATTGCTAAGAATTCAAGAACAGTGAGTGGAAGCGGTATCAATTTTCGAATTGATCAAGAAATCTTCAAGAACACAAACAGGAAACCCTCAAGAACGCGATCTTGATCGAATTTGTTTGCTGATTGGCTCTGATACCAATTGAAAGTTTAGGATCCACTCTTACAATCAATATATCAATGTATATAACAGTAATTGAGAAGTAATATGATCGAACCAACTTGTATTCAATGAAGAACAGATTTACAGATCTTAGAGAGAGATTATCTGAAAGATTACAAAAGATGAATACAAATATATGCGGGAAAGTCAGTTAGCGCAACAGTGCTAACCACTATATATACTGCAACGGAAACACTAAAGCTACAATACATATAAGAAAGACTAATAGGAACAATACACGTGTCCTAATTAGTTAACTAAATACAAAGTAAAGTATCTAGTTATAAGTGCTGAACATGTTGTTCAGAACATCTGAACATTATTCTGATTAAGCTTCTCAGAACTTCTGACTCTTCTTCTCAGACTTCAATACTTAGCAAACTTTCAGAGCATTCCTTCTGAGCCTTCTTGGTCAGAACTCTGACTCTTCTATTCAGAACTTCTGAGCCTTCGTATCAGAATTCAACACTTGGTTTATTGACAATACTCAGATCTAACATCAGCAACACCGCCTCCATCAGCAAACTCAACACCAACATCACCGATCTCTCCACTGGGTTTCATCTCTCAGTGGTGAGGTAAGTTCTCCGAAGACCAACTACACCGGTCTACAAGGTGAGGTGAGCAGCCTTACCAAAGAAGTCGCTAACGTTAAAACCCAAGATCCTTGAAAAGATGGATGCTCCCACTGTTCCTACATATCACTTCTCCCAGGCTGACCGAGACAAGCTGGAGATGGCAGTGGAGTATATCCTTTCAAGGTACCCCTGCTATTTCTAGCCTAGAAGACAGAATGGCAGTGGTGGAACACCAAGTTGGGATCTTTGGCCCAGAAGACAGGGATCCTGAGACTGCTGCTGCTACTACCATTCCCTCCCCCGCCCATTCAGCGGAAGAGGGGGAGAAGATCGATGACCAAGGCCTTCCCCTGAATGTTGAGGGGGAAGAAAATAATGAAGACCCTCAGGAATCTGATCACCCTGAGGGAACCGTTGAAAGTTCGTCTCCATCTAAGGGGGAGCGAGGCAAAGACCTTACTCATGCCTCAGTGGACAACACTATGAATCTCTCTTCTGAGGGTGAGGAAGAAGAAGAAGATGCCGAAGATGAAGACGTCGACATTGCTGACAATGAACCATCATCATCTCCAAAAGATGATATTGATGATGATGAAGACGACGACGGATTCTTCTTCAATCGTGCAACTATCAAAACTCCTGCTCTTAAAGGGGTCTTGATCAACGAACCAGGGGAGGGACCAAAGCGAAATCCCCAACGAAGACGACCACTAAAGAAAAACAAAAAGGTCTCGCCACTGACAACTTGGCTATTCTCCTCAAGAGGCCAGTTTGTCAGGTATGTTATTTTCTATTCCCATACACTGCATCCCTCCTCTACCCCTTCTCAATCTCAACACTTCTCATTCTCAAACCTCTAAACACTTAGCTCTATTTTATCTATCTCTTTTTCCTCAAGTGATCTAACTCTATCGATCATTTTGTTTCAGCTAGTCCTTTCCCCTGCTTGAGGCTATTGCTGAAGTTCCTCAATAGCAAATAATCCCAGTCTCTGCTTTGGAAGAGACTGATGTTCAAACTGAAGTAGAAGAACTGCTCTCACATCCTAGAAGACCTTCCTTGCCTCCTCAAAGGCCAAGCGGAGATGAACAACAAAAGAGAGCAGCGATGATCAAGAAAATTGAAAGTCAGCGCTTGGTTCCTCCTCATCTTCTCTGCTTAACTCCCAGGGAGATTGCCGAAGCCCTGAAAGCTAAAGAAATCCTCGCTGAGAAAAAGAAGGATGAGCTTAGTGATAAAAACTATACTCTCAAACTAGCCCAAAATACAGTGAAGGACCCAGAGCTGAAGAAGTTTCCCCTGAAAGTTCAACAAAACTTGCTGAAAGATGCACAGAAGATCAGTCAAGAGAAAACCAAGGTCAGTGACTCCACATTGACCTGGTGCAAGAAAAAGTGCCACTACAGAAGCCATGGATCAAGGATAAGCGCTGTGAACATACGAGGGAGAACATTCAACAATGTACCAATTGTTGATGTCCAGATAGTCAGAGAAAACGGCTACCACAGAACTTGCTTCATGTCAGACCTGGACAAACTTGGTTTCCCTGAATGGTTGGAAATGAGAATCGCAATTCAGTGATCCCACTCAACTTTCAATATTTGTGTTGAAAAGGCCATAAACAGGCTGATCGACATGGTAACCTCAGCGGTTGATATTCCACCTCCTCCTCCAATTCAGAAGAAACGAGCTGCTCCAAAGAAGAAGAAGATTCCTTCCTCCTCAGGCCCTATAATCAGAAACGAGACAGGGATTGATTTCTCTCGTGAAGTAGTTCTTGGCCCCAATCCTAATCTATCCAACCTCGACATCTCCTTGCCTCTAGGTGAAGACTTCGTCCCTGGTAAAGTTATCAGTGATCCCTACGGCATATTTTTCTATGACTTCACTGGTCTCCAATTCTTTCAACGCATCTCTGAGTAATATATAAAACTCCAATCGAACAACTCAGAGATCTACTTTATTGGTGCGACTACAGAGGTAACGTTCTTGGATCATTCCTGAAGCTTTCAATCTATCGCGAAGAAAAAGTTCGAAGGGGTCAGGGAGTCATAGTCCCTGATTGGATGATTCCAGAGACTGATACTCTTGATGAACTTCTCATCAAGAAATAACTTGAGTAGCTGATAGGATCATCTTTTTGTATTCTTCTATCTTATCAGCTTGTATCTTTTTGTACTTGTAGTTATTTTTCATTGTACTTGTAATTTTTCCACTTCCCTTGTAATCTTATACGAAGTTAATGAAAATTTTCAATGAAAGTACTTTACTCCATCAGTACTAAGAAAAGATCCCTGAAAAACAGTAAATGGGACAAGTATTTTATGAGTCCTTTTTATCCTTATGTTTTTAACTTAGCAATTTTCCTTTATTGCTATGTCATCATCAAATAGGGGGAGATTGTTGATCCAAACCCTCGGTGATTTAATAATGACTCTGAGAAACACTTAGGATAAATTGTAAGTAGACAATATGTATTAATGTTTTGCCATCAAAGAAAATATACTAAGTCTGTTTAGTATCGCTGATGGAAAACGTGTTTTAATTTATACTTCAGTGAGCCCTGAGCCTGTTCAAGTCTCACTGATGATCGCTGAATGTTCATCATGTAATTGTTTACTTATGATCCCTGAAGACAAGATTCGCGTCAACAAAGTTCGAAGATGAAATCGAAGACCAAACTGAAAAACAAGTGACTAAGTCTACTAGTGACATGATGCGGATATCTGCGAAGACAAGACTTGTCCATTCGACGTGAAGTTTCAAGTAGAAGACTTCAACGAACGCTGAACTTTATCATTCGCTGATAAAGATTCATTCAGCGAATGCTGAGCACGAAGCCTGTTCTACAAGCAACTTTTGTCTTATCTCCTTGCACGTCTCCATACGATTTTGTCAGAACGGACACCCTTTTGTCTAGAATTGTACAACCAACTCTGCAACTACACTATTCATCATGTGGCCACTAGGATGTCTGCTGAAGTCAAATCATGAAACCAACCAGAGGCTGCCACGTGTAAAGGTATACTGTTTTGCATTAAATGCATGCAATATAAATAGAGAACCCTACTTCATCCTTGAAGTGCTCGACTTCTCTTCCTCGCTGAACTACTGTGTGATTAGAAAACTTTCCTTAGTTTTCTTATTTCTTTTCTCTCTATTTCTAGTGCAAGAAATCTGTGTGTTCTCATAGTTTGTTTAGATTAGGTTTTTAACTTGATCTTTTTCCACAACAAACTGTAAATTGTTTGATTATATCAATAAACAATTAAGAAAGATAAAAATTTGTGTTTGTATTCAACCCCCCCTTCTACACACTTGTATAACCCTTCGGGACCAACAAGTGGTATCAGAGCAGACTGTTTAATCTCATAAACAAGATCTTGCTTATACTCTCTCTTTTTCTCTTCCTTACTAATTTTCTATAATGGCAAATCATCAGAATACAAATTACATTTATAATGGCTCTCTTGCCAAACTTCCTCGATTTAGTAAAGATAACTTCAACCTCTAGAAAAATCGAATGATGCTCTTCCTAGAAGGTGTAGATCCTACTATACCTTACTATGTTGAAAATGGACCTTATGTTCCACATGTGGTCCATGGTCCTGTTGTTGCCACTGCTACCACCCCTGCCATCCCTGAGAGAACTCTTATAAGAGAAGTTTCTCAATGGACTGAAGAAGATAAGAATAAGGTGGCCATTGATACAAAATCCATATCTATCATCTCTATGTCTCTTCCTGACGAAGTCTACCACTCCATCACGAACCTAAAAAGTTCAAAAGCCATGTGGGACACTATATGTGTTCAATATGAAGGTACTGCTGAAGTCCAGGACTCTAGAAGTTTTAAACTGGTAAGGCAATACGAAAGCTTCATCTGTGGTAAGATTGAAACTCTTTCTGAAGTTCACCAACATTTTAACTGTTTAATTATTGATCTAAAAACTGTTGGTAAGACCTACTCTAACTCTGAGATCCTGACAAAATTCTTGGAATGTCTTCGTGAAAGTTGAGACAATTATACATGTGCCTTAAGCTCTCTAAGGATCTAAAATTCATGACCCTTGCTACCTTATATGGCACTATGCTCAATCATGAGGAGTCGTGTCAACTTAAGAAGAATCTTGTAAAAGATTTTAAAAGCACATATGTTGCTTTACTCTCCTCAGAGATAGTACCGGCTCGGCGATCAACTGTCACAATCACGGAATTGGAATCTAACTCTGATGATTCATCAGATGCTGATCCTTCAGAACTTGACGAGTCACTGGCACTCCTGAAAAATTCTTTCATGAGATTTGCTAGAAAGAGTAACTTCAGAAGAAGTAAACCTCTCACTATCACTGACAACCCTAAAACTACTCCTATTGATAAGGCTACTGCTACCTGCTTTAACTGTGAAAAAGTAGGACACTTTGCAGGTCAAAGAAAGTCTTCAAACCTTCATCTTCCTCCTTCAAGAAATCCTCTAACCCTGGGGCTAGAGATGACAGATACCAAAAGCTGAAAGAAAATATGAAAAGCTGAAAGGCTTCAAAAAGAAAGGTAAAGGTCCGATCGTTGAAGATCATGACTGGGCTGAATCTGATGAAGAATCATCTGACCCTGAAGAAAATGAGGCTAATCTCTGCCTCATGGCCTAAATACAAGAAGAGGAAGAAAAAGCTGAAATTTCCTCTACCTCCACTTCTACCTCTCAGGTATCAAACTCTTCTACTGCTACTTCTGCCTTCCCTGAAGCTGATAGTCTCCGTGCTATCGATATATTAACTATCGATTTATATGATGCCATGAATGGCAAGACTAAATCTGAACAACTGAATCTTGATTTAGCTGAACAACTCAAACAATGTCATTTAAAAATTCAAGAGCTTTCGAACATTGAAAATAATTTTAAAGATCAGGTCTATGTAAATCAAGTTATAAGTATCGAGCGTGAACAAGCTATCGCTGAACTAAAAGCAGAAAAATATACTGTTGAAGGATGGTATAAATACTCAGCAAAGATCACTGAGATAAAGGTGCTCAAATCCCTCTTAGTGACAAACGTGGTCTTGGTTACAAAACTGACACTGGAGAACCAACCACTGATCGTTCCATGCTTAAGTTTTGGAATGTTCGTGTCATCTATCCCTAACACCTCTTCATCTCAATGCTCGTCTTATAAAACTCCCATCCCTGAAGACAAACCTACCTTGATTTCTAAAGGTAAGGAAAAATAAATTCAAAAACCTCATAAGGGTACCAATGTACCTAAGCTAAAAGTTTCTAAAACTTCAGCGAGCCATCCCTCTACTTCAAAAACTAAGATCCCTGAATTCATTCAACAATCTACTCCTAAACTAAGAGTGGATGTAATTGATAAGAAATCCGAAGAACTTATATTTCCTCCAATTTTCAATGCCAAAGGTATTCTTGGTGCTGGCCCTGCCCATTTAAAAATCTATGCTAAGCATGCAAATGGTCCTAAAGCTACTTTTAGCTATAGGAAATGTTATCACTGTGGACTTACCGATCATATTGCTAGTAAGTGCCCCACAACTACCAAGGCTGAGAAATTAGCCAAGTTTAAGAAGACTGCCCCCAAGGCAAAGAAGATCATCCCTGATAAAAATCAGGCTAAGATGAAAAAAACACCACTGAGGTTAAGAAATTAACCAAAGTGAAGAATGTCACTGAAGCTGAATTTTCAAATGCTGCGAAGATTACTGAACCTGCTACTTCCTCTACCACCACTGACAAATGTTGTCCCATAGTTAAGTGGGTACCTATTATCTTGATAGTGGATGCTCTCGACATATGACTGGAAAGAAAAACATGCTCACTGAATATAAGGACGAGAAAGGTCCCTCTGTGACCTTTGGTGGAAATGGAAAAGGCTATACCTGAGGGTTTGGTGTACTCTCTAATGGTACAACAACCTTCAGAAGAGTCGCATACGTTGAAGGACTGAAGCACAATCTTCTTAGCATCAGTCAGCTATGTGACAAGGACTTCAAAGTTTGCTTCACTAAGGAACCATATTTTCTCACTGACAAGAAAGAGAAAGTCACCCTCAGATATCGTTTGGAAATTGTTTATGTAATAAACATGGACTCAACAACCACTGAAAATGCTTGTTTCTTCACCAAAGCCTCTCCTGATGTCAACTGGCTATGGCATAAAAGGCTCTCTCATCTCAACTTCAAGATACTGAATACTCTCACAAATTGAACGTCGATCCATCGTTCAAGCCTATAAAACAAAACGACGTAAGTTCTCTCCTGAGCGAAACAAGGTAATCAACGATGAGGTCGACAATCTGCTTAAGATCGGAAAAATCAGAGAAGTGAAGTACCCCGACTGGTTAGCCAACGTCGTGGTCGTACAAAAGAAAAACGGGAAGTGGCGAGTATGCATTAATTTCACCGACCTCAACAAGGCCAGTCCTAAAGATCCATTCCCACTACCCCATATCAACGCTATGGTCGACGCAACTGCAGGACATGAACTTTTGACGTTCATCGATGCTTACTCAGTATATAACCAGATCCTAATGCATGCCGACGACCAAGAAAAAACTGCTTTTATGACAGATAAATGCATCTACTGTTATAAGGTCATGCCTTTTGGTCGAAAAAATGCAAGAACGACGTATCAAAGATTGGTCAATAAGATGTTCAAGGAACACCTAGGGGACACGATTGAAGTCTACATCGATGACATGCTCTTCAAGTCAAAGCAAGCGACCAATCACATTGAACATCTAAAGAAATCTCTCGACGTCCTCCGGGAATATCAAATGAAGCTAAATCCTACGAAATTTTCCTTCGGAGTTAGTGCCGGGAAATTTTTGGGATATATGGTTACACGACAAGGGATAGAGGCTAATCCTGATCAAATCAAAGTCCTGGTCGATATCAAATCACCCAGGAACTTCAAAGAAGTCCAACGACTCACAGGTCATGTGGCAGCGCTGAACCAATTTATATCCCGATTGTCTGACAAATGCCACCTGTTCCACACCATCTTAAGAAAAAAACAGGGGTTTCGATTGGACAGATGACCACGAACGAACGTTACAAAAATTGAAAGAGTACATGGCGGTTCCACCCCTACTATCGAAACTGAAAGACAATGAGATCTTTCAGCTGTATCTAGTCGTAAGTCCTCACTCAGTAAGTGTCGTCTTAACTAGAGAAGACGACAAGAAACAACTCCCGATTTACTACGTCAGTAAATCTCTGCTAGACGCTGAGACGCGATACACGTCTATGGAAAAGTTACTACTATCACTAGTCACAGCTGCCAAGAAGTTACGACACTACTTCGAGTCCCATCCTATCACTGTAGTAACTAACTTCCGTCTCAAGTCTGTCTTGAGAAAACCTGAATTGACAGGACGACTGGCAAAATGGAGCATTTACCTCAGTAGTTATTGATAGTTCAGGATCCACTCTTACAATCAATATAACAATGAATAGAATAGTAATCGAGAAGTAATTTGATTAAGAACACTTGTATTCAATGAAAAACAGATTTACAGATCTTAGAGAGACCGTATCTCAAAGATTACAAAATATAAATACAAGAATATGCGGGAAAGTTAGTTAGCGAAACAGTGCTAACCACTGTATATACTACAACGGAGCCACTAAAGCTACAGTACATACAAGAAAGACTAATAGGAACAATACACGTGTCCTAATTAGTTAACTAAGTACTAAGGAAAGTATCTAGTTATAAGTTCTGAACAGGTTGTTCAGAACTTCTGAACATTCATCTGATTAGGCATACCAGAACTTCTGACTTCTCTAGTAACTTTCCGTGGAATACTTCTGAGTCTTCTTAGTCAGAACTCTGACCCTTCATATCAGATCTTTAACACTTGGTTTTTTGACAAAACCCAGGTCTAACAATCTCCCCCTTTTTGTCAAATAAACTTGTAATTTGTATCACCAAGCTCTTTCAATGCAGGAACAATTTTCTGTAACAGCACATTCCTCTGAGTAAGTCTCTTGTCAATTCTATCAGTAATTTCCTGAATAGTTTCAACCTGCCGAGTCATCACTTCATGAGTTATGTTTGATTGCTTTGTTTTCAACACCTTTTTCTCCAAATTGTGCTTGATGAATCTCAAAGTTCCAGAGCTGTATTTTGCAGTCTCCTTTGCTCTGAAAAAGATCTTTTCACTCTTATTTTTCAAAGAGACTCCCAATTCTGGATGTCTGGACACACTTCCAGTTCTTAATACTTGCTTCTAATCATGATCTGTGATGGGTCTTGAAAGATAGACACCTGGCCTTTGTAAATACAGAGCTATTTGAAAATCTGTATAACAGTGCCATCTTAGGATGTAGAACATAGCTTCAATCACTACACTCCTTGCCTTCCTTTCATTCTTATCTTTGCTTGATTCTTTGAAGCACAACATACTGTGTAGTCTGTAGAAATCCATTACTGATAGCTTTTCAAAATCTGCATCAGTAAAATAGTACACCTTTCCATCTTTTCTCAATACTCAAAGGATAAGTATTCTTGCTTTCTGAACTGCTTGATCTTTAGTTCTCTGATCCCAGTGATTAGAAAATCTGAATACACATCTTTCTTTGGTTTTCCAAGACATCTTGATTTCTCAGCCAACCAGATCTGAGTCTCTTTTGGTTTGTCATGATATACACTTAGAAAGTTTACTTCACTTGGATTAAAGAAGTTTGGCAGATCAAACTCCAGAAAATACCCATTCACATCTACAAATCTTTCATCTTCTTTTGGTTCTGACTGTTCAGGTTGATCAATACTTGTCATTTGAACACTCTGAGGAGTTGTCTCTTGAATTTCTTCTTCAATTTCTTCTGAAAAGACCTCATTCACCTCATATTCAGCTGGAAACATGAAATCACAATGCAACATTCTTTTAGGATTAACTTCTGATAATAACCATTCACCATAGTTTCTGATCTTATTTATGAGACTCAATCTTCTTTTCACAGACTTCACACATCTTCTCTTAAGATTTTCTCTTTCATTACCAGAATACCATTTCATTTCATTTAGTAACCAACTCAAAGTTGCATTACTATATTTCACCAAATCCTTTAATCTGAATAGTTCAAGTCTTTCATGAACTGTATATGCAAATCCTTCTGATTCCATTCCTTCATTTATAAATCCTGGCTTATTTACACCAATCTCTGGAACCATCACTGGACAGCTTAAGTTGCATTTCTCTTTTCTTCCTTCAATTGCCAGTTGAAAATCATACAAGTACATGTTCCTGACATAGATTCCCAGAAGTCTCCTGCATTCAATCTCTATCCAGGCCTCCTCAGTACTGGCAAAGAGTTTTACTAGGAAGATTTGATCATCATGTGTCAATTTGTGGAAATCAAAGCTAGACATGACCACTTTTACATTTCTTTCTTTCAGAACTTCCAATCTTACATATTTCAGACCATCAAACTCTTCTATTTGAAACATCAGTACTTTCTCAATCTTTTTCTGAATGTGCAGTCTTGAATCAGGAATTCTGAATCTGTTTGAGGCCTCTACATAAATCATCTGAGATCTCCCATCCATGAAACCATCAATATTGTTTTCCACAACTTCATAGTCTTCCTCTGTGTGATAAAGATTCTCATATGTTTCCTCTGGAAAAATGTCATCATGAAATTGTCTAGTAAGAGGTACATCACTCATTTCCAGAACAAAGTCACATACATGCTCTTCTAGCATTTGCAAGTTAATCTTAGGGATCTCAATTGGCTTTCTGAATAGATATTCTGAAGGCATGAAGTATTCTTTAACATTTTCATATTCTTCTTCAACATCAGCAATGTCATCCACATAGTTAAAATAAAAATCCTCTTGAAATTTCTGAGAATAGCCAACAGTACTATCTTCTTCTCCCATCAGATCAATAGGTCTTACCATCTTCACATCCCTTTGATTTTTCTGAACATTGAGTGCTCTGACAACACTAAGTCATCTTGTACAACAGATGCACATTTTAATGAAGCTTTTGTAATGTTCACCTCACCAGGACTTCCATCCAATCCTCGACATCCAAAATTAGGAGTGTCTAGGAATGTTTTGTCAGGAATACGAAATTCCAGATTTGTACAAGTGTTGGAAGGAATTTCAGGCTCAATATGGATAGGACTGTGATATCCAGACTCAATGTGATGAAGAATAGGTTGGGATTTATCACCTCCCTCCAAATGAGTTTGGGATGGTTCCCCTGATTTATGTGAAACAGTAGCAGGTTGAACTGCTTCTGAGTGGGTATAGATGGGTTGTTCAAGATCCACCACTAGGTCCATGGTGATTTTTTCAATATTGGACACCAAGAGTCGTGTCTCAATAGTAGATGTGGTTACCTGGTTAAGATTAGCTAGTACAGAGGCATCTCTTTCTGTTTGAACCTCTGGTGACATTCTCTCATCCTCACCACTCTCATTCTGTTTTTCTTCACATATTCTAACCGAGCTCTCAGAAATTTGCCCCTCATTTCTCTCAGAATGTTCACCCATTTGAACATCCCCCCTCTCTAACATGACTAGACCCCTCACCTCTCTTCTCAGGTTGGTCCTCATGGGTAGGGATTTGAGGTTCTTCAATTCCCATAGAGGTGCAATAAGCTTTTAAAATCTCACTCTCCCTTGGAATGTAATTCCTAAGTGATCTTGGCAAGAGTTTGTGATTAGGATAATTTTGAATATTAGTAGAAGAAGACATCTTACCCAAATAGAAAATGGGACCATGCTGCTCCTCTGATCTTCTTGGAATGGTTCTGTTTTCTTGCATTGCATACCAAATCATAAGTTGCCAATACCTTATGTAAGGTATATATGACAGGGGTGTATCCTTTGTTTTCTTTTGAATAGCATTCTGATTTTTCTCAAATGTATTCTTCATGTCTTCCCAAAGTATAGCAGTATAGTCATAATGCCTATTCTTCACTAAACCTTGAAAAATTTGAAGAATCTGTTTTGAAGCTTGATCTGTAGAACTATTCTTCCCTGACAAACACTTATTCACCACATGAAAGAAACATGCCCAAATTGGTGGCAATTTGTTCCTTCTGAAACTACTAAGAGTCCTTAACCCCTCATTGTATCCTAACCTCATAAACTCCGCAATCAATTCTTCCGTTAAAAGGTGAGTCTTCAAAGTCTGTCCTTTGTTGTACATCATCTTTTTCTGGTAAATTGAGCATTTCCCTCAGTGCAGGGATTGATAAAGTGATTGTTACTCCTCCAATTTCAGATACAAATTTATTTTCTTCTAACCTAAGATATTTCCACCATTGTTGAATATACTGAACCGGGACAGATTTGTGTCTTGTAAACCATTTCCTGTAGGGATGATATTTGAATAACTCCATTATTATCCTGTGTTCAGGCTTAAATCTACTTTCCTCAAACAATAACACACAATTATTTTCTGACAACTTCAACCATTCTCTTTCAGGAACAATTCTTTCCACTAAATTTGGTCTTCTTGACATTATTGACCCTGCAGCACTCTGTTTATGTTCGACATTCATATTTCCCTCATCTGCATTCCCCTCAGACTCAGCCATTTTGTTCATCTCCTGCATTTATTTCATCGTTTCCTACTGCTTCTTCTTCAATAGGTCTATTTTGAACTTCATCATTATCCGAATCAGATTCCTCCATTAAAGACTTAGTACTATGCAGAGATATATGACCACTTCTTCGAAATCCAGACATTATTTAAGAAGAAAACAAACTCAAAGAACTCTGGAATGATTCGTATCTCACTTGTCGCTCTGAAATTTGAAAGAATTTGAATGAGGGATTTTAAGACCTATTTAAAAACCGCGAAGTTGAAAGGTTTGACGGAAAAACGAGGTCAAAGTTATAACGGAGTCAACACATTTGAAATGCCATAGAGGATTTAAATGAAATACGTGGCATAATCAACCAAATATGAAGCTGACACATGTTATTGGATAGAATATTGACACAAGTCAAAAATCTGAATAACACGCTCAGATGATTGTCGTTCCTTTATCAAAGATCTGATTATTCTACTCAGAGTTCTGAGTCCATGATTCAGAAGAATTTCCCTTGTAACCAAACTATTTAAAATCAACTTCTGACAAATGTAAAAACTTTAATTATTCAGAAGAGGTTTGAACAGATAGAAAATCATTTTATCATCAGAATTCTGTTCAAATAGTGATGATTAGTGAAGCTCATTTAAAATCTTATATCTGAATAAGAAAATTTTGAGATTCAGATTTAGTTTGAACAAGTGAGAAAAAAATTTATCATTAAAAGCTTGTTCTTCTTAGAATGATCAGAGATAAGAAATGAAAACAAACCTTTTAATCATTATGAAATGATTTCCAAAAGATATTAATGCTCCCCCTTGACTTTAGCATGTACTTAATAAAGATGAGATGAGATATAAAGAATAATAGAAAGAAGATAATCCACAAAAATTGAAGTACTTGTATTTCTCAGAAATGAAATCTTGAAAGTTGGATTTCTGAAGTATTGACTCAGAAGATCTGAACCCAAGACGCAAAAGTCTGAACTCAAGAGTCAGAATTCTGAGTACAAGACTCAGAGTTCTGAGTACACTACTCAGAAAATCTTACTTAGCAGGATTTAACATTTCTGAAAATCAACTAATAAGTAAGATCAATTAGTCAGATTAAGCATTCCTATTTTACATATGAGAAATGAGAACCTTTTGTGATCAAGAGGCTTTGTGAACAAGTCAGCCAATTGATACTTTGTATGCACAAATTGCATCTCTATTGTTCCCTTTTCCACATAGTCCTTTATAAAATGATACCTCACATCTATGTGTTTAGTCTTTGAATGTTGAACATGGTTCTGAGTAATGGCAATTGCACTTTCTGAGTTACAGTAGATAGGAATTTTGTTGAGCTGATACCCATAATCCATGAGTTGTGTTCTCATCCACAAAGTTTGAGAGCATGAAGCAGCAGCAGCAACATACTCTGCCTCAGCAGTGGAAGTGGATACACAATTCTGCTTCTTTGATGCCCAACTCACTATCTTATCCCCTAGAAAGTGACAAGCACCAGATGTACTCTTTCTATCCATTCTACTTCCTGCATGATCAACATCAGAGAAAGCTGTTAGTTTAAAGTCAGTTTCCTTTGGATACCATAAACCAAGATCAAGTGTTCCTTTGAGATATCTGAGAATCCTTTTGACAGCCAACATATGTGATTCTTTAGGATTGGATTGAAATCTTGCACAAAAACAGGTAGAAAACATGATGTCTGGCCTACTTGCAGTCAAATATAGTAATGATCCAATCATGCCTCTATAAAGTTTGTTATCTACTGAAACTCCTTTGAGATCAGCATCTAACTTTATGTTTGTTGCCATAGGAGTTCTCATAGAAGCACAATCAGACATTTTGAACTTTTTCAGGATGTCCCTTACATATTTTCCTTGATTTATAAAAATTCCATTTGGTAATTGTTTGACTTGAAGTCCATGGAAAAAATTAAGTTCACCCATCATGCTCATTTGAAATTCAGATTTCATGATTTTAGAAAAATCATCACACATTTTTGCACTTGTAGAGCCAAATATTATGTCATCAACATAAATTTGAACAAGAATCAAATCATCACCTTGTTTCTTTATATACAAAGTTGTGTCAATCTTACCTTTCTTGTAACCTGAACCTAACAAGTGTTGAGTAAGAGTGTCATACCAGGCTCTTGGTGCTTGTTTTAGACCATATAAAGCTTTATCTAAAATATAGACATGGTCAGGAAATTCTGAATCAACAAAACCTTCAGGTTGATGTACATACACCTCTTCATTAAGTATACCATTCAGAAATGCTGAATTGACATCCATCTGATATACTTTGAAATTCTTGTGTGCAGCATAGGCCAAAAATATCCTGATGGCCTCTATTCTTGCCACTAGTGCAAATGTCTCATCATAATCAATTCCTTCCTGTTGACAGTATCCCTTAGCAACCAATCTTGCCTTGTTTCTGATGACAACACCTGACTCATCCTTTTTATTTCTGAATACCCATTTAGTTCCAATGATAGATTTACCTTCAGGCCTTGGAATGAGTCTCCAGACTTTGTTCCTTTCAAATTGAAGCAATTCCTCTTGCATTGCTGAAATCAAATCTGGATCCTCTAGGGCTTCATTAGCTTTCTTAGGTTCAATAGCACTTAGGAAACCTGCAAACATTGCTTCATTTGCAGTAGCTGATCTGGTTTTTACTCCTGCTGATAGATCACCAATCACTTGATGAATGGGATGATTTTTAGTCTATTTGTTTGCACTAGGAAGCACATAAATCTCTGAATAATTGTTGTTTGTATCATTCTCATCAATGATAGCTTGTAATTCTGAACTGTCCCCTTGTTCTGATAAATTTGAGTTCAAATTCTGAGCAATGAAGTTAGAGTTCTGAGTGACTTGTTCAGAGTTCTGAATACGATGTTCAGAAGTCTGAATACAAGGTTCAGAATTCTGAGTATCAGGGTCAGAATTTTCATTACTTGTATTTATCAGAGTTGGACATTCCTCAGATGGACCTTTATCAGAAATTACAGTTGTTTGAACTACTTCTGAAGTTCTTCTTTTCATTTCATTTCATTGATCATCTTAGGATTTTCAAACTCTGCATAAGAATCAAAAGCCAGTTCAAGAAAAGCATCCTTAAACAGTTAATTGAGTTCTGAACAAATAGGATTAGAGTTTGTATCAGAAGTCATTTTTGTCCTGTTCTGCATGAGTTCTGAACTGTGTTGTTCACAAGTCTTCATTTTGAATTCATCAAATGTTACATTGATGCTTTCCATCATCCTCTTGGTTCTTCTGTTGTAGATTCTGAATGCTTTGGAAGTTAATGAATAACCAACAAAGTATCCTTCATCTACCTTTTTATCAAACTTACCAAGATTTTCTCTGTCTTTAAGGACATAGCATCTGCAACCAAAAATATGAAAGAATTTGATTAATGGTTTTTTTATTTATCAGTTCATAAGCAGTCTTATTTAATCTTTTATTGATTTAAGTTCTGTTCTGTGTAAAACAAGCAATTGCAATTGCTTCAGCCCATAAGAAAGTTGGAAGATTTGAATAAGCCAACATGGTTCTTGCAGCTTCAACTAGAGTCCTGTTTTTCCTTTCAACAACACCATTTTGTTGAGGAGTTTTGACGGCAGAGAAATTGTGAGAAATCCCAGAACTTTCTAAAAACTTCTGAAGAGTCATTTCTGAACTCTGTTCCATTATCACTTCTGATTTTCTGGACTGAAAGTTGTAAGAGAACTTGAATCCTTTTGATAAAGTTTATCAATGTAGTAGCAGCTTCTGACTTAGCTTTTAGGAATTCAACCCATGTGTATCTGGAATATTCATCAACAATTACAAGCATATACTTCTTTCCTCCCATAGACTGAACTGAAATAGGACCACAAAGATCAGTATGAATCATTTCCAATGGTGCTTTGCAAGATGAGTCCATTTTTAATTTGTGAGAACTCTTTTTCATCTTGCCCATTTCACAAGCTGAGCATAATGATTCCTTTTCAAATTTAATCTTTGGTAATCCTTTAACCAGATGTTTTGCAACAAGATTATTCAGATCTTTGAAGTTTAAATGAGAACATCTTCTGTGCCACAGCCAACATTCATTTGCAATTGAGTTTGATAAAAGACAAACAAGATTTAATGTTTGTATTTTTGAAAAACTAACCACAAATAAGTCCATGTGTCTTTTGGCCCAGAAGACTTTAAGATCATTCTCAGTTAAAATCATGCAACCTGTTATTTTGAACTTGATTTGACAAAGACTGTCTAAAAACTGACTTATGCTGAAAAGATTATGTTGTAAGCCTTCAACATAGAAAACTTTTTGAATTGTTAGATCTCCTTTTGTTAAATCCCCATAACCTTTAACTTGACCTTTGCTGTTATTTTCAAAGTTTACTGCTCCTCCAGCCTTTTCTGTGAAATTTGATAGAAAAGACTTCTGACCTGTCATGTGTCTTGAAGCTCCTGAATCTAAAAACCACACATGACAGCCCTGCAACAACAATTAGTTAGATTTAGGTACCCATTTTGGAATGGGTCCTTCTTTGTTAGCCTTTTTATCTGATTTAACAAAAGTACCTTCGACTTTCCATTCATAGTCTTTCTTCAAACACCACTTTCCTTGAACTTTTATGAAGTCAGAACATTTTCTGTTCACAAAATTGTTCAATTTCTTCTTGAAAGTTTTAAATTTAGATGTTGAAGAAGTTTCAACCTTCTTTTCTTTCACATTAAACCTTTTTTCATTCTTTCCTGTGATTTTAATATGAGGCTTCACTTCTTTTATTATTTCTCTTTTCTGAGTTTGAGGAACAAAAACATTTTTCTTTTCTGTATTCTGAATGTCATTTCTTATATAGGAAACAGAGGTTATTGTGATTGGACATTTCTGAGAATATTGGAATGAATCACTTTCACATTGAACACAAATAAGATTTTTCTTTGCAAGTAACAACAGATCTGTACCATAAGCCTTTTCATTTTTATTGCTGGTTTTCAAAGTACAAGTACATTTATCACAATAACTCTGTGCTTTTGGTACAGTTGCAGGAACCAATCCATTCATCTCAGAAACTATTTTCATACCATCTTTCCTTTTGCTTTCTTCTTTTTCTGAAAAATTCAATCCCTTTTTGTTAGAAGGAGAAGTAGATGATTCACCTTTTTCATATGTACTTGATTCATTAAGGAATTTATCATTATCTTTTAGAGCATTAATTTTAAAAAGATCATACCCAGTCTTCAGTTTCTCAAGCTCCGTTATTTTCTGAATAAAGATGTTCTTTTCTTTTAAAGCTTCATCAAGTTTAACATCCACATCACAGTAATCATTTTCAAGTTCATCAAAAGATTTCCTCAAATCCTCAAGTTCTTGACTTACAAGATTAAACCTCTTTTCAAGCTCTGAAAAGTCATCTGACTTTGTTTCAGAAAATCCAGTTGACTTAGACTTCTGACTACCTGAATCAGAATTCTGATTAACAGACTCAGATGTCTGACCTTCAGACTCAGAGTTCTGACTCCAAGAATCAGAGTTCTGACTAGAAGCTTCAGACTTCTGATTAACTGTTTCAGAGACCTCACTTGTATCAAATATGCTCTCAATGTCATGATGTGAAAAACTTGGTTGTTTATTTTTGTAACTGGCATTTAAAGAATCATACTTGAATTTAATGTCATTGTATTTTGGTTTCTCATCTGTTGGTTTAGGAATTTCTTTCTTAACCTTATCTTCTGAAACAACTGACTTTTCTATTTTTGAATCAGAAACTATCTCCTTTGTTTTTTTAGAGCTTGGTTTCTGCAAATTGTTAGAACTTGTTATAGAACTTGCAGGTCTGATAAAAACTTCAACAATTTCTGGGATTTTTGGCTTAGGAACTTGAAGCTTTTCAAAATCATACAAGTTGACTGGAGCTCTTCTTAAAACAACATTTTCTTCCAATCCCAATCCCTTCTTTGGATTGTAAAATCTTGTATCTTTAACATTACTTGTTAGAAGATTTAACGTTTGCTGAGTCTGACCTCTTTTCAAATTTAGATCTTCCAATTCTTTGATTTTGGTGTATAAATTCTTTCTTTCCTCAAATAGCATATCAAATTTTATTTGTAAATCACCCTTTTCATCCTTAATCTTTGAAAATTCATTTTTTAATTCAGAAAGCTTTTTTAACAATTCAGAATTTTTATTTTTAACTTTATGTTTCTCAGCCTCAGATTCCTCATATTGTTCTCTTATTACTTCTTTTTCAATTCTGAATTTGTTAACCAGACTTCTTTCACCTTTTATCTGTTTTCTAAGATTAACAAATTCAGTTTTCATGTCACCAATCTGTGTCATTAAGTCTATTTCAAGTGCAGAATGTACCTCAGTAGATGACTCAGAATCAGCATCCTCATAGTCAGAATCATCCTCATTCTTCATTTTGGCCATGTAACTTTGCATCTGTGGAAAATTAATATGATCATCTTCATCTGAAATGTAGTACAGCCAATTCTCTTGTTCAGCCAACATAGCAATCTCATCATCTCTCTTCTTTGCCAGCTGAGCCTTCTTGGTATAGTACTCATAATCTTTCACAATCTTTACTCTGCAGTCCTTAGCATAGTGGCCAGATTTTCCACACTTGAAACACAAATTGTTTTCTTTTCTCTCTTCCTTCTCTTATTTCTTCTCTTCACTTCTCTCTACTTTCTTCTCAAACTTATTTTCTCCTATGTCTTCTCTTTTCTTATAATCTGAACTCCCCTGTTCTCTCTTGCAATTTCCCTGAAATCTACCCTTCCCATACCTCTTGTTGAAAGTATTTGTCAACAAGGCTAGTTTCTCAGCCATTATCTTGATATCTTCATCATCCTCTGATCCTTCTTCCTGGTCAGATTCTTCCAGCTTTGGTATCTCAGATAGATATGCAGTCTTCTTGGGTGCTTTGATAACTTTGGACTTTGATAAAAATGCTAACTGATCAACAACATTTTTCTTCTCTTCCACAACTAACTTGAGAGAGTCTTCATGTTGATTAAGAACACATAACAGATCATTGAGATCTTCTTCACACATATCTTTATTCATTTGCAGACTTATAGCAAATGATGACCATTCTGAGTTTAGGCTGTTCAGAAATTTGTAATTTATTTCTGACTTCGTTTTCTTCAGCCCATTTCTTCTCAAATCATTCAGAATAGTACAAAATTTACTGTACATCTGAGTCAAACTTTCTGATTCTTTAGCCTTGAACATTTCATAGGCATTTATGCTCTGATTTAACTTTGCTTGAATAGACCTCACAGTTCCTAACATCTGTCTTTCCAGTTCATCCCACATTTCCTTAGCAGATGATCCACTATCAATCCTATTAAGAACTTCATTTGGAACAACCAAAGTCATCAACGTAATTGCTCTTTTGTCTATAGCATGTCTGTTTTTCTGTTCTGCTGTATACTGAGAAAAACTCTTCTTCACCCTTGCAGCGACATCGACATACACTTCGATAGGACCTTCACGGATAGAGACCATTAGATTTTCATCTATGTTATCCAAGAATTGGATCATTCGGATTTTCCATTGCTGGCACTCTTCAGGTATTAGAACAGGTGGTTTTGTTTCAGATCCCATGGCTAGATACTCTTTAGAAGACATGATTGTAAGAAAGCTTCAACAGAAAGACAAATTCAAATTCCTTGATCGAAAAACAACAATTAAGTCAAGAATTGCTAAGAATTCAAGAACAGTAAGTAGCAGCGGAATCAATTTTCGAATTGATCAAGAAATCTTCAAGAACACAAACAGGAAACCCTCAAGAATGCGATCTCGATCGAATTTGTTTGTTGACTAGCTCTGATACCAATTGATAGTTCAGGATCCACTCTTACAATCAATATAACAATGTGTAATGACCATGTATTTTATCTAATTTTAAATTAGGAATTTCTAAATTTTATATTAGTATTTTAGGAGTAAAAAACTAAAGGGTGAGTTTTAATTTTTATATGGAAGTATGGGGGTGTATTTTGCCATAAAGAGTAAGTTAAGGGTTTATTTGGCATTCTTACCCAAACCTCCACACCACCACCGCCATATTTTTCCCTTAGGAGGAGGTGTCCTCTCACTAAGCTAGCTATCAAACAAATATCCTAAAGTGTTGGGTGTGAGTGTGTGTTCGGTTAGAGAGAGAGAAAGAAATCGAAAGGAACTCAAAGGGAAGGAGGAATATAAAGGATTCTGCAGAGATTTAAATACTTAAACTGAAGTAGTCCAGGTAAACAATCCATACCTTTTGTGTTTTAATTCCTCATAGTGTTCTTGAACATGCTAGTAAAGTTCCAAGTGGGTTTTGGTTAGAAATGGATGTTTTGGGAATTTTAAGCTTATGGTTAGGTTGTGTTAATGGTCTTAAACATATCTGCAAAGTTACATAAACATGCATAGCTTAAATCTGCAAAAATCTGGGTTTTAGGATGAAACAGTAGACTGAGACATTCATCGAAGTCGCAATAGACGACTGCGACATTCAACGAAGTCGCAACCGTTGGTTGCGACTTGGCATTGAAGTCGCAATGGTCGTTTGCGACTTGGCTTGAAATCGCAGTGGTTGATTGCGATTCGAGTTTGGAATCGCAGTAGTTGGTTGCGACTCCAAGGTGGAATCGCAGTAGTTGGTTGCGACTCCAAGGTGGAATCGCAATAGTAGGTTGCGACTCCAGGGTGGAATCGCAATAAGGGGTTGCGACTTCGGGGTGGAATCGCAATAAGGGGTTGCGACTTCGGGGTGGAATCGCAATAAGAGGTTGCGACTTCAAAGTGGAATCGCCAAAGGAGATTGCGACTTCAAAGTGGAATCGCCAAAGGAGATTGCGACTTGGTACTGTTCATTGCGATTTCAGTTGGGAATTTTGTAAGTTTAAGTATTAAAAGAGATATTTGGTATTTTATCTAATTTCAGATTTGGTGAAAGATCGACGTACGTGAGTTATCTTGGAAGGGTTTTTGTGATAAAAACAAGGTGAGTTTTTATTTGAAATGTTTTCAAATGGAATACATATATGTGATTAAATGTAATATGGTGCATATAATGTTTATATGAATATTGCATTGTATGAGTACTAGTTGGCCGGGCTTAGGACCGGTGAAAGTTGGCTGTACAAAGGGACAGTGGTGTTGGCTGTATTTAGTACAGCGGAGTAAATTAATTAATTGGCTTGCTACCAATTAATATGGCCAAGGAAAAGAAAGGAGAAAGAGATGGAAAAATTACATGAGTCATAATTGGTATTCTTATGTGAAGTATATGTATGACTTTGTGCAAAAGTTTTCTTTAACTAACGGGGATTTTTCTCACTAGACCTCAAGGTCTAACCCTCATTTTTGTTTTAAAATATGTATTCCAGGTCATGGAGCAAACAAGAGACAGTGATAGGATTTATCATGTTAGCTTTTGTGGATGTTGAATGATTATGAAGATTCCAGTTATAATTAGTAGATGTTATGTATTTTACTTTATTCGAAAAAGTTTGTACTGAAAGACTTAATTGTAGAATTTAAGGGACCATATTTGGATTATGATATGTTATTTTGTGGTGAATTATATGGAACTTGTATGTTGGGATTAAGGGATGTTACAAATGGTATCAGAGCCTTAGTTTAAGAGATTTAGGTATTAGTATTTGTACCTAGACTTAAACTGCATGCGAAGTAGGATGTCCTTGTTATTTTAGAACCTTGGGATGATAAATATAAAAAGGTAGAAGGAACATCATGTAAGGTAATTTCAGATTACACCTGGCCAGTGTAATTATGATCTTACAGGTACATGTTTGAACCAGACTACTTTATTATATGGGGTATGTGTTTATGTGTATATTAACCTTGTTTGAATCAACAGAATGGCAAGTGGAACGAGACAAACAGCCGGAGGAAGGGGAAGAGGGGGAGAAAGAGGCAGAGGTAGGACAGGGGGCAGTGTACAGGGGCGAGGCACGGAGTTTGTTACGAGAGACGATCTAGCGGTTGAAATGGGAAGACTTCAGGCAAATATACAAGCTATGTTTAACCAGACTCACCATTCGGAAACAGCAATACCAGACCCTACCCTTGAAAGTGAAGTGCCTATCACACCTATTGTCACGTCAGTACCAAGGAAGTGTGATTATAAAATGTTTTTAAGCTGTAAACCACCCAATTATGGAGGGGACAGAGATCCAGTAAAAGCAATGCGATGGCTGAAGGAGGTTGAAGCTGTATTTAAGACCAGTAAATGCGCGGAAGAAGATAAAGTGTTATATGGAACAGCAATGTTGAAAGCAGACACCTTGTATTGGTGGGAAGCCCTTATTGACTCTGAAGGACCTGAGGTATATTCAACTTTTACTTGGGGCGAATTCTCGAGAGCATTTAAGGAACAGTTTTGCCCGCAAGCCGCAGTTAGACAGTTGGAAGAGGAATTCCTGAGCCTACAACAAGGAAATTTGTCAGTAAGAGACTACACTGCTCGCTTCTTGGAAAAGTCGCGTTTTGGGGAGTATTATGTTGCCACCGAAAAGATGAAGATGGAAAGGTATGTATTCGGATTGAATTCAGAGATCAGGAAGTTAGTAACTGCAGCGAGACCTAATACTTTTTCAGAAGCAGTAAATGCTGCGGAAAATGTGGAGCGAGACAATAAGCGGGATGTTGGGGATAAGAGTGCGGGAAAGAGAAAATGGGAAGGACCACCACAAGATGTGAAGAAGTCTGGATTTCAGCGATTTGATAGTCGTCCACCTTTTAGAGCAGCTGAAAGACCTTGCCCAAAGTGCCACCGTTTCCACCAAGGAAGCTGTCAAGTAGATCCTAGAAACTGTTATAAGTGCGGGAAGTTTGGACACATTGCTAAAGATTGTAGGGTGGTTAGATTTTGTTATTCATGCAATTCGCCAGATCATCTTCAATCAGATTGTCCACTGGGAAGAATACCATCGGGTGGCACGTCAACAAGAGCATCGGGTGTTAGACCAACAGCACCGAGGTTAGCGCCAGCAAGAGCAAGAGGCCGTTCATTTCAAATGACAGCAAAAGAAGAGGAGGAAACTCCGGACGTGGTTACATGTACATTCTTAATAAATTCTACACGTGCTAAGGTGTTATTTGATTCCGGTGCAAACCGATCGTTTGTGTCTCCTTCATTTGCTGCTTACATGCGTTTAAAGCCGAAAGTGTTAGATCATGCTTTATTGGTAGATACGGCAAATGAAAATCAAGTATCAGTTAAAGAAGTATTTGATAGTTGCGTGATAGATATAGAAGGGTGCGGAGTACCGATTCAGTTATTTCCAATAGCCCTGATAGAGTTTGATGTAGTAGTGGGAATGGACTGGTTAGCCTAGAACCAAGCTAATATAAATTGTGATAAGAAGTTAATAAACGTAGTGTTACCTGAAAAAGGGCCGGTAGTGATTTATGGCGATCGTAGGAATTATCAGTATAAACTTATTAACATGATAAAAGCCCGTAAGTGTGTTAGTCAAGGTTGTCAGAGTTACTTAGCTTATGTAATAGATACTAAGCTAGAGAAGAGTAAGTTGGAAGACACTCCAATTGTTAGTGATTTTCCAGAAGTATTTCCTGAAGACTTGAGCAGTCTTCCGCCCGTTAGACAGGTAGAGTTCGGTATAGATCTAATTCCTGGAGCCAACCCTGTAGCCCGTGCACCGTATCGTTTGGCGCCTCCAGAAATGAAAGAAATGATGGCACAACTGCAAGATCTATCCGTTAAGGGTTTCATCAGACCAAGTTCTTCACCGTAGGGAGCACCAGTCTTATTTGTGAAAAAGAAGGATGGTTCGATGAGAATGTGTATCGACTACAGAGAATTGAATAAGCGCACGATCAAAAACAAGTATCCTCTACCTAGAATTGATGACCTCTTCGATCAATTAGTTGGAGCTTGTTGTTTCTCCAAGATTGATTTAAGATCCGGTTATCATCAGTTGAAAGTCAAAGAAGAAGACGTATTGAAAACTGCTTTTCGCACCAGGTACGGTCACTATGAGTTTCTAGTAATGCCATTTGGATTGACAAACGCTCCAGCCGCCTTTATGGATTTAATGAATCGGGTATGTAAGCTATATCTTGATAAATTCGTCATTGTATTTATCGATGATATACTTATTTATTTCCGATCCAAAGAGGATCATGCACGACATCTTCGTTTGATTTTGGAATTGTTGAAGAAAGAAAAGTTGTATGCGAAATTTTCAAAGTGTGAATTCTGGTTGCGGGAAGTTCAGTTTTTGGGGCATATAGTTTCTGAAAAGGGTATACAAGTCGATCCGATAAAAGTGGAAGCAGTTGAAAAATGGGAACCACCAAAGACAGCAACATAAGTACGAAGTTTTCTGGGTTTGGCCGGCTACTACCGAAAGTTCATAAAAGATTTCTCTCGTATTGCCACACCGTTGACGAAACTGACTCGGAAGAACTTGAAGTTCGAATGGAAGGCAGAACAGGACGAAGCATTCAGGATATTAAAGGAGAAACTCTGCAGCGCGCCGATATTAGCATTGCCAGAAGGTTCGGATGATTTTGTGGTCTACAGTGATGCTTCTAAGTTAGGTTTGGGATGTGTACTCATGCAACGTGGAAAAGTAATTGCCTATGCTTCTCGTCAATTAAAGGATCATGAAAGGCAATATCCTACCCATGATATGGAACTTGCAGCGGTTGTCTTTGCATTGAAGATTTGGAGACATTATCTGTATGGTTCCAAATGTCAAATTTTTACTGATCATAAGAGTCTTCAACATCTTTTTGATCAAAAGGAACTGAATATGAGGCAAAGAAGGTGGCTAGAGTTAGTGAATGATTATGATTGTGAAATCCTTTATCACCCAGGAAAAGCGAATGTGGTGGCAGATGCACTAAGTCGACAAGAAAGAAGTGGAACGATAAAGGCGATATCTTTAAGAGCGGAACTGCTTCCAAACATTTTTGACGAATTACTGAAGTGCCAATTAGATGCTTATCAAGAAGAAAGTTTGAAATCTGAACGGTTGGTTGGGATATCAGCATTGCTTGGGAAAGATAACCGTGGGTTGTTGTGTTTGGAGAATAGGATTTGGGTACCTCGTTTGGGTGGATTACGTGATCGTGTACTACAAGAAGCTCATCAATCTCGATTCTCCATTCATCCAGGTACAAATAAGATGTATAGAGATCTGAAGCAATTTTACTGGTGGCCGGGGATGAAAAGAAGCATTGCAAAGTATGTGGAGGAATGTACTACTTGCAAGAAGGTGAAGATTGAACATCAAAAACCGTTTGGTCAACTGCAACGATTAGAAATTCCAGTGTGGAAATGGGATCAGATCACAACTGATATCATTACCAAGTTACCAAGAACTTCAAAGGGATTCGATTCTATTTGGGTGATTGTGGATAGGTTGACAAAGTCTGCTCATTTCTTGCCGATAAAAGAAACCGATTCTTTGGAACGTTTGGCCAAACTGTACATTAATGAAATAGTAACTCGACATGGAGTACCAATTTCGATTATTTCTGATCGAGATAGTCGTTTTACTTCTAGATTTTGGAGAAACTTTCAAAAAGAGATGGGAACGCAGATAAAGTTGAGCACAGCATATCATCCACAGACAGACGGGCAGAGTGAAAGAACGATACAGACTTTAGAAGATATGCTTCGGGCTTGTATAGTTGATTTTGGAGGATCATGGGATAAATATTTGCCTTTGATAGAGTTCGCTTACAACAACAGTTATCATTCTAGTATTCAGGCGGCACCGTTTGAAGTATTGTATGGTAGGAAATGCCGAACGCCTTTGTGTTGGAATGAAGTGGGGGAAAAGCAGTTAGCAGGGCCAGAAATAGTACAGTTAACAGCAGATAAGATTACTCGGATCCGGGATAGATTGAAAACGGCACAAGACAGACAGAAAAGTTATGCAGATCGACGCCGGAAACCGTTAGAATTTCAGGTTGGGGAATTTGTGATGTTAAAAGTTTCACCTTGGAAAGGAGTCATACGTTTTGGGAAGCAAGGTAAACTCAGTCCACGGTATATTGGGCCATTTGAAATTACAGAAAGAATTGGTGAAGTAGCATACAGATTGGATCTTCCGTTGGAATTGAGCAGGATTCACAACGCGTTTCATGTGTCGAATTTTCGGAAATGTTTAGTCACGCCGGACCAGGCAGTCTCTCTACCGGATATTCAGGTTGATGAAAAGCTAAACTATGTGGAGGAACCGGAAGCCATAGTTGATCACAAGGTTAAAGTATTAAGGAATAAGGAGATCAAGCAAGTAAAGGTCCAGTGGAAACATCATAGGGGTCAGGATGCAACATGGGAATCGGAGGCGGAGATGAGAACCAAATACCCTCATCTTTTCCCTTAACTGAATTCCGGGACGGAATTCTTTTAAGGGGGAGATGTTGTAATGACCATGTATTTTATCTAATTTTAAATTAGGAATTTCTAAATTTTATATTAGTATTTTAGGAGTAAAAAACTAAAGGGTGAGTTTTAATTTTTATATGGAAGTATGGGGGTGTATTTTGCCATAAAGAGTAAGTTAAGGGTTTATTTGGCATTCTTACCCAAACCTCCACACCACCACCGCCATATTTTTCCCTTAGGAGGAGGTGTCCTCTCACTAAGCTAGCTATCAAACAAATATCCTAAAGTGTTGGGTGTGAGTGTGTGTTCGGTTAGAGAGAGAGAAAGAAATCGAAAGGAACTCAAAGGGAAGGAGGAATTCAAAGGATTCTGCAGAGATTTAAATACTTAAACTGAAGTAGTCCAGGTAAACAATCCATACCTTTTGTGTTTTAATTCCTCATAGTGTTCTTGAACATGCTAGTAAAGTTCCAAGTGGGTTTTGGTTAGAAATGGATGTTTTGGGAATTTTAAGCTTATGGTTAGGTTGTGTTAATGGTCTTAAACATATCTGCAAAGTTACATAAACATGCATAGCTTAAATCTGCAAAAATCTGGGTTTTAGGATGAAACAGTAGACTGAGACATTCATCGAAGTCGCAATAGACGACTGCGACATTCAACGAAGTCGCAACCGTTGGTTGCGACTTGGCATTGAAGTCGCAATGGTCGTTTGCGACTTGGCTTGAAATCGCAGTGGTTGATTGCGATTCGAGTTTGGAATCGCAGTAGTTGGTTGCGACTCCAAGGTGGAATCGCAGTAGTTGGTTGCGACTCCAAGGTGGAATCGCAATAGTAGGTTGCGACTCCAGGGTGGAATCGCAATAAGGGGTTGCGACTTCGGGGTGGAATCGCAATAAGGGGTTGCGACTTCTGGGTGGAATCGCAATAAGAGGTTGCGACTTCAAAGTGGAATCGCCATAGGAGATTGCGACTTGGTACTGTTCATTGCGATTTCAGTTGGGAATTTTGTAAGTTTAAGTATTAAAAGAGATATTTGGTATTTTATCTAATTTCAGATTTGGTGAAAGATCGACGTACGTGAGTTATCTTGGAAGGGTTTTTGTGATAAAAACAAGGTGAGTTTTTATTTGAAATGTTTTCAAATGGAATACATATATGTGATTAAATGTAATATGGTGCATATAATGTTTATATGAATATTTCATTGTATGAGTACTAGTTGGCCGGGCTTAGGACTGGTGAAAGTTGGCTGTACAAAGGGACAGTGGTGTTGGCTGTATTTAGTACAGCGGAGTAAATTAATTAATTGGCTTGCTACCAATTAATATGGCCAAGGAAAAGAAAGGAGAAAGAGATGGAAAAATTACATGAGTCATAATTGGTATTCTTATGTGAAGTATATGTATGACTTTGTGCAAAAGTTTTCTTTAACTAACGGGGATTTTTCTCACTAGACCTCAAGGTCTAACCCTCATTTTTGTTTTAAAATATGTATTCCAGGTCATGGAGTAAACAAGAGACAATGATAGGATTTATCATGTTAGCTTTTGTGGATGTTGAATGATTATGAAGATTCCAGTTATAATTAGTAGATGTTATGTATTTTACTTTATTCGAAAAAGTTTGTACTGAAAGACTTAATTGTAGAATTTAAGGGACCATATTTGGATTATGATATGTTATTTTGTGGTGAATTATATGGAACTTGTATGTTGGGATTAAGGGATGTTACACAATGAATAGAATAGTAATCGAGAAGTAATTTGATCAAGAACACTTGTATTCAATGAAGAACAGATTTACAGATCTTAGAGAGAGCGTATCTCAAAGATTACAAAATATGAATACAAGAATATGCGGGAAAGTTAGTTAGCGAAACAGTGCTAACCACTATATATACTGCAACGGAACCACTAAAGCTACAGTACATACAAGAAAGACTAATAGGAACAATACACGTGTCCTAATTAGTTAACTAAGTACTAAGGAAAGTATCTAGTTATAAGTTCTGAACAGGTTGTTCAGAACTTCTGAACATTCATCTGATTAGGCATACCAGAACTTCTGACTTCTCTAGTAACTTTCCGTGTAATACTTCTGAGTCTTCTTAGTCAGAACTCTGACCCTTCATATCAGATCTTTAACACTTGGTTTATTGAAAAAACCCAGGTCTAACAGTTATGACATCGATTTTAAGCCTCGACGGTGATTAAATCGCAAGTCCTAGCTGACTTTGTTGCTGATTTCAGTCCTGAACTAGAAAAAGAAGCGCAAGGCGAAGCCTATACTGTGGCGACTACAAACAACACGACATGGACACTCCACGTCGATGGTTCTTCAAACGCCAAAGGAACAGGGCTTGGCGTCGCCTTAAAGCCGACACAGGGGGGCAAAATAGTGTATTCCATACGATGCGATTTAAAAGCCACAAACAACGAAGCAGAGTACGAAGACCTGATCGTAGGCATGAGCATGGCCCACGACTTGGGGGCAACCGGACTTCACGTCAGAAGAGATTCCATGTTGGTCGTAAATCAAATGAATGGGGAATTCGCGGCAAAAGACTCTAAGACGACAGCTTATCTCAAAATAGCCAAAGAAAAATCGAAAATGTTTGATCCATTCTCGATCGAACAAATCCCAGAGATCAAAACACTCAGGCCAATGCGCAAGCAAACCTCGGATCAACACTCAATAAGCCGTCGTTCGACGCCATTCCTATGATCCATCTAGCGACCTCGTACATCGAGGACTCCGAGAAGATTCATGTCCTCGACGAAGAAAACAGTTGGTCGTACAACATCAAGAATTACCTTATGCACGACCGACTGCCCAAAGACATAATGGAAGCTCGAAAGATTCTATTCAAAGCTTCAAGATATCTTATAATCGGCAATAGACTCTATCGACGATCATCAACAGGCCTGAACCTAAGATGTGTCGATAGTCAAGAGCAAGTGTAAAAAATTATGAAAGATATGCACGATGGCGAATGTGGTAACCACTCCGGTGGTCGTAATCTTGCAAATTGGATATCTCGACAAGGCTACTATTGGTCGACCCTAAGGCATCATGCCATCAGGTACGTCCAAAGTTGTGATTCTTGTCAACGACATTCAGGTATGACACACCAACCTTTCGAACCTTTGCACACGACATTAATCCCATGGCCCTTCATGAGATAGGGAATGGATATCGTCGGTAAGTTACCTCCTACCCCTGGGCAGAAAGTCTTTTTGTTAGTCCTTACGGATTATTTTTCTAAGTAGATAGAAGCATTTGCCTTCTCCCAGGTCCGGGACAAAGATGTCATCTCTTTTATCCAAACTAACATTATCTGCATGTTTGGAATTCCCTCCGAGATCGTATGTGACAATGGGTCACAATTCATAAGTGATCGTACACAACAATTATGCGAGGATCGTAATACCAAACTTACGACCTCGACTCTACGTTATCCTCAGTCTAACGGTCTTGCAGAGTCTAGCAATAAAGTGATCATCAACTCAATAAATAAAATACTTAAGGCTGCGAAAGGAAGATGGGTCGAGGAACTCCCATCAGTTCTATGGGCCAATCGTACGACACCGCGTGCATAAACAGGACAGACGCCATTTTCGTTAGTCTACGGTTGTGAAGCAGTCCTACCTGTTGAAGTGCAACTATCGACATCGAGGCATAATTCCGTCGACCACAATTTGGTCGACCTAAGTTACGATCTCGAAACTCTCTAAGAGCTAAGAGATTCTGCCTTAGTCAAAATGGCATAGCAAAGACAAGTCGTCGAACGACATTTTAACAAAAATGTTTAGACCAAAGTCTTTCAGGAAGGTGACTTCGTCTTACGATGAGTATTCCAAAACACCAAGGAGCTGAACGCAGGTAAGTTATCCACTAAGTGGGAAAGACCGTATCGAATATCTGAAGTCGTAGGAAAAGGCGCTTACAAGTTCCAAACCCTCGACAATCAAGACGTCCCACGTAGCTGGAATGCAATACATCTAAAGAAATACTTCTTTTGAATATTTTTCTTGCAATTTATTTTCCTCAACGATTACTGACTTAAGCATCAGAGGGTCCTTGGTCGAACCAATGACCACCCACTGACTCTATGCATTGCAAGGCCGCAGGATCGCATAAACGCTAGTCTTATGATCTATATCATATAAAACAAGGTCTTACGACTGTTATGTCACGACCGATATCTTACGATCTATATCAACAAAGTTTTATGCTATATGTCACAACCGATATCTTACGGTCTAAGTTTGACTGGATAAGTCTTACGACTTTGATTTCACACTTAGAAATATTTTGCCTTAGTTGCATGATCGATATAGGAAAACATGAGTACCGTTGTCATACTGCATTTTCTTATTTGTGTTGTGATTTCTTTTTGCCTTAGTCGCTTGATCCATAAGTCATGAGTCGTACGACTCATGTTTATTTTGTTTATCTATAACAAAGTAAATGACAAAAGTTCTCATTAGACAAAAAAATATACTTGTATTAACGTGCTCCAAAAATTACAAGTATAGGGCACGACCATCAACGGTCGCCCCGGCAAAAGAAATAAACAAAAAAAACTAAAACTAAGGCTGAGAAGGGTCCTATCCCTGAGCGACCTCCTCATCTCCACCTCCTACGACTTCAGCGTCCGTAGAGTCCTTGTCTTCGAGCTTGTCCTCCAGGTCGAGGTCCTCCTCTTCCCCGACCTGCTCCAAGTACGTGGCGACCTCCGCCTCGGTCCCGGCCATGGGGTCTAGCCCTCGCAGATGACGACGCATGATCGTCGCTCTGACCCTCAAAAGGGTCAGAGCCTCAAAAGATAGGAGTCACCCTCCAGGGAGGCGACCCTCCTTCTTCTCAGCCTCGATGAGTGACTTAAGGTCCTCGACCTGGTTTTCGCTCTCGGTCAAGGAAGCCTTAGTCACTCCCACCTCCACCTCAGACGCAAGGTCTTCTCTAGGGCCTCCTTTAGGCGGCTCCGAATATCTTCCTTCTCTCTCGACGATGCCTCTAGAAAGTGTTGAGCTTCGTCAAGCTTTGCCGAAAGGACCTTAGCCCTGTCTTGGGCCATCTGGTCTTGCTCCCATGCTATGCGTGCCTCATCCTGTGCCAAGCTCATTTTCTCCAACGCACGGGGTACAACCCTTCGGATTTTCTCCATTTAGGTGTACAGGCAGAGCGACGTCTGGAACGCCTGCAGTCGCACGATCAAAAAACATTAGTCATAATAAATGACAAAAGTTACCTAAGAGAAATAAGTCGGTCGTACGTACCTTAAAAGATAACCCTGAGACCTGCGACCCCATCTTGTCGATCGTGAACTTCTGGAAACGCTCCTAGAAGGAAGGCAGGAGAAATTTCCCCTGGTCAGGGAAGATTTTGGCGCTGTCCAAGTCATCGCCGACCATGAAATCCGACGGAAACGTAAAGTTTACCGTCATGGCACCGACCGACCTTTCTGTCGCCTGTTTCTTCCCCTTGTCGGCCGATGAGGGAAACGGAACGTACGCCCGAGGCCCGGCCTCCTCGACCTCCGGTATCGTCGGAGGGGCCACGCTCACCGGTGTAGCATCAATAACACCCGGTGGCATCTTCGCCTTCTCACCAGCGGTTGCTCCAGATGAGCCACCACTCTTCGATGATGGTTCCCTCCGGAGAGCCTTACTCTTCAACTCCTTGGCCTTTCAGGCCAAAAGATGTCGAGACTCCTTCTTTGAGAGGCCATGCGTGGGCGTCAGTCCGGACCCACCTGCAGTAAAGTATACAAGGAAAGTGAGAAGAAAACTTACGACATGCAAAGTACGATCAAGTCGTATGATTATTATAGATTGCGTAAGGTAAGACACAAATTATTACCCGTCGTATCCTCCTCTTCCTCTTCTCTCTCTGTCCCCTCCTCCGTGGGGATCACCAGGCCCTCGACTTCGACGACTTCGTTGCCTGAATCCTCGTCCGCCAGAGCACGTCAGGCGAAGAAAGACCTCTCTTCCAGACTGTAGGTCCAGAACTTCTCGATCTTCGCCAGAGATTCTGGAAGATCGTCTGTCTCAGAGAACTTGATGGCTAAAAAAAAAGTTGAACACATGTTAGCAAAACACACAATCAAAAGTAAAAATGTACGACAGACAGGGGTTAACTTACTATTGGTATTCCACCCGGCGGCGACCCAGGTCGTATCCTCTTCGAGAAGGTTGAGTGATTGAACTCGACCAAAGACATACCTGGCCTTCCACCCACAGACATTGACCTGAGTGTTCCGAACCAGCATCTGAGGGCCCTGTGCTTAGAGAAGAGGTTGTAGCGGTGGTAGTTGTCCACCTTAACAAGGTAGGTAGCAAGCAAGTCGTCCACAGTAAACGACGCTGCCCAGTCAGCGGTGATCTTTTCGATCACATGTACGATCTGCCAGAATTACGGCATCGTTTGAGCAGGTGACATGTTGTACCTACTCAGAGACTCTCGAGCCAAAGGAGAAAAAGGCCACTTGAAACCTATCTTGAATGGGTATTCGTACAAGACAAAACACCCATTAGAGCATTCGGAAGGCCGAAGTTGACCCGGCAGATGCAGTCGCACGACATCAGGGATACTTTCCAGCGTCCAAAAGGCATTGAGGCCTTTCTTGCTATCGATCGAACTAGCAGGCTCTATAGACATCGAAAATCTGGTGTTAATCTAAAGACATAAATATCGCACCTAAGATAGAAACTATAAAGCACTGCGAATTAAGGCAGCAAGATCACACGAAAATCTCTCTTGAAAATACACTGGAAGCGTAAAAGGAAAGGATCACACGAATCAAACTATTTATACGGTTATGGCATGTCAGGTCGGCTCACCAGATGAGTGACACCTGTCCATCGCCTCTTCGTGTACCACTCTAGATGGGTGACATTTGTCCAAAACAGTTGTCACGCCACCTCCACGCCTCCCTGACGTCATGCAACTTTTCGAATCCTCGGTTCAAATCAAACCGAATCGGTTGAAATTCAACCGGTCTCTCTCTCCACATGACACGTGTCCACCTCAGTGCTCAGATTTGAAATTTGAAATTCAAATTTCATGCCAAAATTCAAATTTTGGGGGCAAACTGTTTAGGTAAAAATCCACACCTCACGACCGACGAAAACAATAAACATGACATTTACATAAGACAAACCTTGTATTAAGATAAGGTCATGTAGACTACTTACGACTACATCCACCGTCGTACATTTCTACGATGGACGTAAGATACTTACGACCGACCACCGTGACTTAGAGACGGTCGTACAACCATAATAACCGTTAACAGTCAACATCCATTTTCTTTGTTTCATTAATGCAAGTCCAGAAGCAACCATTGCCCAACGGTCGTAACGGAAGAGCCATTAATGACAATGAAGGGCCAGCAACGGTTACGACAATCATCAAGACACATTAATTACTGCTGGAAGCTATATAAACAAAGGCTTGCATCACACCTGAAACAACAGTTTTTCGCATAGAGAAATCATCAGAGCGTTCGAGCAAATCATTTACGAAAGCTACTCACGACATCGGTTTTTACGCACGATACAACACTGTTACTCACGATGCACGACATTAGTTTATGATTAAGTTTACTTTTACTCTTATTGTAATCTATTGTACTCACGACACTTGTTACTGAAGGACGTCATCCCTGTTTGACGACCATAGTGCATCGTTGATATCTATAGTCGACCGCGGTTTTTACCCTCGACAAGGGTTTTTTGCGTCACCAAACTTCCTTGTTTTATTTACTTTCCGTCGACGACCGTATTGTTTGTTTTGAGATTCTTTTCTTTAGTTGTTAAAACTCCACACCGACCTTAAGTTATCATTTGGGTGAATTTTGGCATTAACAATGATCAAGCACCCTCTTTTAAGAGATAGAAATAAACATAAATCACCTCATAGCGAGCTTGGTAGATCTGAACCTTGTTCAAAAGGGAGCCAAAGGTGGCGTTTGTTTTTTAAGATGTGCTGAAGTCTGAAATCTGATTTCACTCCTGATTTTTAAGTGTTGGTGATGAAATCTGAAATGTGAATCACCAAGATTGTTTGTTTTTTTGTAAATTGACAAACGTTTGAATATGTATAATTGTCTATTTTGTCCCTCAAAATGTTATCATTTCAAACTTTGAAGGTATTATCATTCCAAAATCTCAAATCTAATACTCCTAAAAGCAAAACAAAAACCTTCCCAAAATAAGTGGTTAGGCTACTACTTTCGACTAAAGATGATTTTAAGTGATAAGTGAGTCTGAAAAAGTGGAAAAAATAAACAGTCTGAATTGAGAAATGTCTAACCGAATAAGTGATAAATGTTAATTAAGAGCTGAAATTCCAAAAAATAAACAAGGCCAAAGAGTCACAAATTTGAAGATCTCCATATCTAAACATCGGTCAACCAAGCATTCTCCTCCCATTCTTGTTGAATGTCGATCAACGTTAGACCATTTGTAGATTTGTAGATGATAGGAGAGGGGAATTTACCAGCAGACTCAACATTAGAGGCCATTCTCTTCCCCTTCTTGTAGAATTTAATCGTAGTTTTCTACATATTATTTAGAGGTGCGTAATTTCAATAATCGTTATTTTGAGGAATGTATTATGTATTATGTATTTGATTCAGCTAATAAAACACATTATAACTTTCTGAAGAAAAAACTTATTATAACTTTGTAAATATAAATTATTTCTTAGAAAAAGTTATTAAATTCTTTTGTTTACTTATTTTTATTACTAAATTTCTGGATTAAAATAAGACAACAATATATAATCACTTATTCAACTAGGCATGGGAATGGACCCCGGCCCGTCAAGGAACCCAGTCCACCCGGCCCGCCAGGACTGAGATTCCCCACTAAACTGGGTCTCAGGGATGGTGATGGGGATCCCCGTTTGTCTCAAACCGAAAATAGGGTCGGGGACAGGTATGACACTCTTCGCCCGCCTTGTACTCGTTATATATATAGTACTAGTTTTAATTATATATTGTTAACGTCACATAATATTGTGTGTGAGATCACAATATATTGAAGATTAAATAGATGAAGTCACTGAAGAAAGTCAAAGTCAAAGATATCAAGAAAGTCAAAGTTAGTAGCTTTTGTAGTTTACATGCTTTGTAATTGTAGGGTATAAATACCTTGTTTGTTGTTTGTAATAATTAGTTCTAACAACTAGAAACTTAGATGAGAGAGAACCTCTCACATTTCCCACCAAAAATGACACTTCTCACATGATCTCATACATATATGTATATATATATATATATATATATATACTATATTATAAAGCATGAAGTCACCTAACTCTTAAAGACAAGTTTTAATGCATGGGGTACTGCTATTTTATGCAGAAACTCTTAAAAACTATGAATTACAAGA
Organism: Saussurea involucrata; assembly: GCA_033807775.1. NCBI lineage: Eukaryota > Viridiplantae > Streptophyta > Magnoliopsida > Asterales > Asteraceae > Saussurea > Saussurea involucrata. Next base: position 45,641,342 of record CM066317.1, on the reverse strand, counting down.
TCTAAAGCCCGACCACATACACCGAATTCAAATTTCAAAGACAGACCGCTCATTTCCCATATTTCTTCTAAATTCAAATTTCAAAATTACCTATTGGCTCTCAAATATTCAAGCCTGTCTCTACTGTTTCTTCTCCTCTTCTCTCAAAAACCAAAAGATTTTTGTTTTCGTGGAAGAGGGAATTAGCTACTTTGGGTGCTCTCTACGAATCACATGGTAAGATTTCGCATACGATTCAAATCAGGTATATGTTTTATTTTAGGGTTTTTAACTCGATTTCTAATCTTGATTTCTCAGACCAGCAAATTGGAACCTTAATCTCAAATCATAGGGGTTTTATCCCTAATCTTAGGCTTTCTTCCTCGTGGGTTCTGCTTCTTTTACTGTTTTACATGGTGATTTCATGAAATTGATTTGTCTTCTTGTTCCTCATAGTTGGTTCTGTATGAATTTCGATTTGGGTTTGTAGTTTCTCTCACTACATTTCTCTCATACTAATTCGTGAGGGCTAGGGTTTTCAGCGGCTTCGCACAGGAATTACTCGAAGGCTATGAATCTGTAAGTAAAATTTACATATAGCTTCGTTTCTTGATTTGGTATCTACTGGTAGATGTTTTTAGTGTTTCAGCTGAGAAATCATGGTTTTAAAGTGTTTCGATTCTTTTGTTGATTTTGATTCGGTGGATAAGGTTTCAGATCTACTTGCTGTTAAAAATTGATGGGTGTGATGTAAATGGCATTCTATATGCGCTGATAATAGCTTACGTTTTGAGCTCTCTCTCTTGAATATTTTTTCAATTTAGTTGATCTTTATTATTTTTGTTTAATTTGCTGTTATTAGCTTTTACTGATCAGATCGGGAGAAATTTTGTTCTAGAGGTTTATAGCAACATTATTGATCCAAGTAAGCCACTTCCCCTAAATGTTCGACGAAATGCCTCTGTTGATCTTGTTTAAAATAAAATTATTCTTCAATTGGGTTCTGTATATTTCTCCACAAAATGAATTGGGTTTTTATTATCTCTTATTAAATTTCAATTTGTTTTATAGAAAATATAATTTATATCTGAAAACCTGTTTGAATTCCAAGTCTTTTTGCTGTCAATAATGTGTTGTAACAAGATTGAATTGAAACCCTTTTTACACGATCCATCAAAAATGACTTTTTTCGTACTTCCAGGTTGAAGCCGTATCTACCCGATGAGACTCCAGCTGGGCTAAAGAAATATATGAGAACTCCTATTTCTTGTGGATATCCACCCAATTTGGTTGCATAATCCAGAATCATTTTTTGTGTTATTCATGTTATCTTTATCCCGTTCTATGGAATTCTTTGAACGTCTACATTTTTTTATGATGTTTATCTATAATGTATGCATTCTTTGTAGATACACCCTACTAATAAGTGATATGTGTGTCTCTATTTAAAGTATCAAGATGGAACAACCAGATGCCGTCGGGTCTTGGAAGTTAATGGGGTCTTGGAAGTTAATGGCGAGAAAGTTAACACGCCGCAGGTGATCAAGCTTTGAGAAGGCACAAGGACTGTTGCAGCTCACAGGGGTTTCAGCAGACAACTTTCACTGGAAACAGGTGTGTCAAAGCTTAACAAAGCATGAAATTATTATTTCTTGGACTTATTTAACATATGCATGCTTGTTTGTAATATTAAGCTGCTGTTGCTTAATGGTGAGTTTGATGCATTAAATGATCACTGAATTGGGAGTTTTTGCATTTCTCTTTGAATGGTGTATTTGCTTTCGGGTGTTAAAAAACGGAAAATGTGACTCAAGAGCATGTAAAGGCCATATATGTGAATAATTTTCCAAAAAATGTGACTGAAGAGCGATTAGAAAAGACTAAAATTCTTCATCTTCTTTTGCTGTAAGCTGTTAATTTGGATTTTGTTTGGAATTTGAATCAACCCTCTTTTTACCTTTTGCTGTAATTTAGGTTTGATTTTGTGTGGAATTTGGTTTTCTTCATCTTCTTTCATTTCTTCAAAATCGTGGTTTGGTTAGAACAAAGGCCTTGACTACTGATTGTCACATATGCTAACTCTGTATGAATTTGATACTTGTGGTATTGAGTTTGAACAAAGGCCACAGTGTACCTCTTACGTTTTGACTTCAAAGAAGGTATTATACTAATCTGATGATTATAAGTGTCTACTTCTGTTTCTTGAGTGTTGCCCATGGTTTTGGAACTAACAAATTTGAATTTCTTCGCAGACTTGGAGATTGTGACTTTTTGAGTAAGAACAACCAAACATGGAGACTGATGTCTGTCTTCAATACTTGATTATTAGCTATGGGGACTGATGTCTTTCTTCACTACTTCATCACAAAAACAAGCTTGTATAAAGTTTGGCATGAGGTATGTACATCAATAATTCATCTTGGAAAACAGGCTTGATTAACTACAAAATAATTTTCTAATTCATGACTAGGTCCTAATTATTTTGTGGCTCAAATCCTCATTATTTTTGTTGGTTGAAATTTTCTCTACATGTACATAGATCTAATGACAGGAAAGAAATCTGCATCATGTGGAGATAAAGCTTCACATCATCGTCTATGCTAATCCGGATCGTTACCTAATTATAAAATGATGAAGTTCTAGGTTAGCTTCTTTGTACCTCTACTAATCCCAAGTCCTGGAGAATTTTTTTTCTTCCTGATTTTATGTTAAAATTTTGATTTTTTAGGGATCTAGAAGTTGGTTTATTTGCTCCAGTTTTTTTCTTTCTAAGGTATAACTTCGTAGTTTCCTTAATCTATTTGCTTAGAACATTGTTGCAATTGTCTACCATGGCAAGGCTTATAAACTGCCATGTTCAATGAGGATCTATCATTTAGGACATATGCGTGTATATTAAGAAATAGGTTCACTAGATTGGAATTGGAAAATAGAAGTGCACATCTCGAGGTATAGATTTATCTCAATTTTTGGAAGTGTCATCATGCTTTCATAGGGTGTTTTGGTGCTTTATGGAAACATGTTTATATGTGAGATACTTGATTTACTTACTCAACAATACTTGAATTGTATGAGGCTTTTAAACATTGATACTTAAATACCCAAAAGTTTTAGAGTTGTTTTTCTTTCTAAGATATGACCCTTTAGAAGTGATTTCTTCACTTGATTATCTGATAAAATATGTTCTATTGTATATATAGAGAGTTCTTTTTCATCCGGTTCTTCAAGTGTGGACGGTAGGATGCATTTGTATACATCTGTAAATATAAAACCAATACAATTGTTTTTTGTTGATTTATACATTAAATGTACAAAATAAGCATATTGCAAGCTTAATACTTATCCTACATTCCTTATACTTTACTTGCTTATCATATATTATCCGTCTTAATCATGTTGGAGGTGAAGCGGACTGACTGCATTGAAGATATATTGATATATACATACATGGTTATGGTTATCTTAGACTGCATTTCGGAAAAAGTAGCCTACTTGAGAAAGAAGGGGGCGGGCACTCCTGTCTTTCAACCCCACTATACTATTCATTTTGCTGAGGTTGTTTTATGACTGATAAATTTTTTCTGCCATCAATGTTTCAGTCCTACTCCCTTCCAACAATCTCTTGTATTAACGGACCTGTGTTTTTATACCAGGTATAAAGTTATTAAAGCAGGAGGTGGGGGAGGCCATATCTTTGTACTGAATTGTAATGTAGTTTCATATGTTTACTTAAGAATTGAATGTTGTTATGAATGTAACATTTTTATGTATATACATATTTTTTAATTCAAAGGCTTCACCCTTGGTATATTTTCTTGCCTTTGCCATCGCATACAAAGGGAAGAAGTTGACTGTCATGACCTTTTGTTGGGATATGAAGAATGAAGAGCTTAGGGTATGGTTTTCTTTCTTAAAAATTTGATCATGATTGTGTATGTAAAACTGGTAAAACCATGAAACGGTAAATGGCATGGTAAAGACTAAAAATATAAAACAGTAAAATGCATAGCAAGGATGGAAAGTCTTGCCCAGTAAACTTAGAAGATAAACCATGAGCGATCTAGGGGAAATCATGTTTAGTTTCCTGCTATCATTCTCATTGGTATTAAACAGGTAAAAGCCAACATGGTGGTTTATGTTAATTAAAAACCAATTTTAAAGGGTAAAATGGCTTGTAACTATGGTACCTCGAGGTGCATTTGGTTGTCTTAGATGAGACTCGGGATAGTACACACTTCATAGCAACTACATTTATGCACCAAAAAAGAAAGAGATCCCTTTTTGCTACAATATGCACCCCTTATTAAACCAAACCAGTCAGTATGTGTTTGTTAAGAGCATTCAACAAACCTACTGTTAGAATCCTATTTTCTTATAAAACTGTCGTCTACTTGAACTATTGGTGTGGGTTGTTGAATTTTGCAATTTATAGATTCAAATGATGAATCATCTTTGCATTTATGCAATCTTTTTGTCGGTGTATTTGCTAAAAGATGCAATACTTTTCATTTTGATGTCATGCATAATTACTTTATTTTGACCTGAACATTATCTTTCTTAGTTAAGTTATGACAATAACGTAGTTAAGTCTCACATTAGGTGAATGTGTAGCTTCTTTATCGCTTGAAGTAAAGAAATGCATGTGCGCAACTTATCCGATCATGCTCTGGTTTTGAGTGGGATATACTGAGTATGTTTGATTTTGTTTCTTGGTTCACAATGAAATTTGACATCCCGCCGCATTGCGCGGGCACACAACTAGTATATATATATATATATAGCCTTAGTATCAAATGAGAAGTGCTAAATATTTGAGGAGTAGAGAAGTGATCATGTCCCTTGGATTAAATGGTCATATTTTTTAAGGAAGGGTAATTTTGTAATTAGTGTCATACCGATTAGAATCAAATTCAAATAAAACAGATCCTTTCATGAATCAATCCTATCCTTAACAGCTATCTAATTCACTTTTATCGAATCCACACTTGTGATTTTCTCTTGTTTTCTTCTTCTATCGCAAAATTTAGGTTTTGAAAAGTTATGTAACATCCCAAAACACAACAGGACATACATATCATTAAATCATAACATTTACAAATCTGGGTCCCAAAATCTAGTTACATCATTCACAAACTAAGGTTGGCGGAAACAACCTATACACAACTGAGAATAATCTAACTTCTACAAGAGGCACTTGTACTGTCTCTAGCTGCATCTGCACTCTATCTTGCTCTTATTCACTTACCTGAGCTCCCAACTAATCGCTTACCTGAAAAAGTTTTAGTTTTTAAAAGCGAGGGTTAGACCATGAGGTCTAGTGAGTTCCCTCCGTAAACAGCGTACAACGACATTATGGAAATCATTTTATAAAACGCAATCACATTCTTCACATAATCATTCAACTATGGTACTGCACAGTGTTTAAGGATCACATAACTAGTCACATATCCGAGTAGGAAGGAAATAAATTCCCTCCTACAAGCTGCCCATATATCCGAGTAGGAAGGAAATGAATTCCCTCCTACAAGCTGCCCATATATCCGAGTAGGAAGGAAGTGAATTCCCTCCTACAAGCTGCCCAAAGCCCAAGGGATTATTAGATCCCGAGGTACTCAGATCCCACAGTTCAGACCGACTCCACATAACATACACATAGTTCGTCATAATCATGAAACATGGAATCCGTATAACACTTTACAATTCATTCCATCTTACTGAATAATCCTTTTTGTAGATCATACTTTTCATGGGAAAACGTTCGTAAAAGCTTGTAAATAAATCATGCTCATAAACATACCCTGATCAGTAAAATATTAAACTTTCATTTACGTAAAAATCATGTAAAAGAACAGGGCATTTCCACGTAATCACTTTCTTTGGAAAACACGCAAGACCACGTATTTTAGTTAGAAAAACTCACCTGATACGCTTACTTCCCTTTCCTACTCTGTTCCGTAGTTCCAATCGATCTACCTGAATGAATGGATAAAACATATAAGCTGACTAGCCAACTGTTCGGATACTAGCTTACCGGACATCTCTACTTTTCGGACAGCTTACCGAGTGAACTATACTTTTCGGACAATTTATACTTACCGGATACTTTCTACTTACCGGGCACTTATACATTCCGGACACACTCACTTTCCGGACACACATCCTTTCCGGACACACATACATTCCGGACATCACATCCGGAAACTGGAACTGTAACTTACCCGGAAACCCTCGACATCCGGACACCTATGAGCACCATCCGGAAACCCCCACTGTCCGGACCTACTGTCCGGACGGGGCGACGTCCGGAAACTGCGGGCTGGACGAAAAAACAATTTCCAAATGCGATTAAAAACCCACTTTCTGCTAAAAGCTCAATTAGACAAACATAAGGGTTCATCCGACAATCATAAACACTCATTTAATCCATTTCTTTACCCCTAAATCGATTCATAAACCAAAAACCCCAAAATACACTTTTAAGGGCACTTGGGTGAAGAAACCATTGAAATCAGGGTTTTTCTTGAGCATCCTCAAAATCATCATCATCGCCAGAAAAGTCAATTCGAGCTTCTGGTGAGGGCGGAACAACAAATCGTAGATCAGCTTTGTGTCTCTTGGTTGAAGATTCTCCTGTAGGTGCTTCTTCTGCAGGTCTTTTCGATGTAGAGGTAGCCTGTAAAATAATGTTAGTAAAATTTGAGGCTGGCTTCGTCATTACATCCTCTACCTCTGTTGCGGCACCTCTGATCTCTTCTACATGAGCCGCAAAGTTGACCTTGTGTTTATCAAGAGATGTTTGCACATGTTGTTCTGTCGCCTTAGCTTTCATTACAAATTTTGATGAAATCGTCATCATTCGGCTAAGAATTGATTTTCTAAAGTCTCCCATTTGGCCAACTGTCATGGGTAGGTCATTTGGGTTAGAGCTGGAGATGTTGAGTGGAGTAGCAGATGAAGTGGTTGCTTCTTTTATGGATTCCTTAACAGAGTTGGTAATTATCTCTGTCAAGGTTCTGACGTTAGATTCTGAAAGAATAACTGTAGGGATGGGAAAGGTTCTGTTCATCTGCTCTGTGTGGTTCTCTGTTATGAGTTGTTTTAGCGCTGCAAGCTCTGTCGAAGTCTTTTTGGCTTCCTCTGCTCTGACTGTTTTTAGCTCGACTATCTCTGTTGTCAGCTTTGCAATCTCTTCTCCTCTAACTCGTTCAGACTCTGTTCTGAGTGCTTCAGCCTCGGCATATTTCTGAGTTATCTCTGCATGTTTGTTAGAGATGTTCAACAGTTCTTCCTTAAGAGAAGCATTTTCCTTGCGGACCAACTCCTCCTTCTGTTCATTGATAAGTTTATACTCATTCAAGGAGTTGTTGATACTATCACAGAAGCTTTCGAACTCTGCTCTTGTGATAGTGTCAACGGGGGTAACCTTGGTTCCAACACATGGATCCAATTCTGCCTCGAGTTCAGAGGCGCCTCCGTCAAGAGTTGTGTTGATGTTGGCTCTTGGAGGACTTCCACCTGATCCTTGATGTTCCCTTTGAGGGGAAACAACTACAGGTGTTCTGACCAGAGTTTCCTCTTCCAGCTCAGGTTCTGTAGAAGGAAATCTGATGTGATGAGAAGCATTTGGATCAAGCAAAGTCTTCCCTTGTTCTACTATGGTCTCCCATTGTCCCTGAGTCGGACAGATGCTACGTGAGATTACAAAGATCTCTTGTCTATTTTGTGTCATGTCTACATGAGCCACAGAGGCATCATCGTGTGGAGGTGACCTATCGATGTTCTGGGGGGAATTAACATCACTACCAAAGATAGCTTCCCCATGTTCGTGCATACCAGAAGTATGAAGAGTTGCTTCTGGTGGTTCTTGCTGGTTGGGGTTCGAGGTGTGCACCTATGTTTCAATAATCCTTTGGTCTTGATCACCAGGATTAGATTGTGTGGAAGCACTGGGATTTTGGTTAAGGATACCCTAAGATGTGATCTGTTGAGCATCTTTTTCTATCCTCACATTCTCCTCGGCTCCTACGGCTGTAGAACTCTCTGGATTATCTCTGATATTTCCCTCTTGCTCACCACTATCAGAGGAGATATTTTCCACCTCTGGTGTTTCCTGTACTTCCTCATGGACAGCCTCTCTAGGAGATGCTCTGTCCTCTACTTCCTTTATTCTAGAGGAATACCCCACTTCTGGTGCTCTTCCTTCTGGTCTGTTAATTTCCTCTCCTATCTCCTCACTCGGACTGGACGAAAAATCAATTTCCAAATGCGATTAAAAACCCACTTTCTGCTAAAAGCTCGATTAGACAAACATAAGGGTTCATCCAACAATCAAAAACACTCATTTAATCCATTTCTTTCCCCCTAAATCGATTCATAACCCACAAAACCCCAAAATACACTTTTAAGGGCACTTGGGTGAATAAAACCATTGAAATCATTGTTTTTCTCTCTCAAAATCGTAGGCCATACAGAAAGAAAACATCAATTAACAATGAGGAAGAGTTTGGAGGAAATTACCTTCACTAATTTCTTCTTCTCTTTGATTTCTCTCCCAAAAGTTCTTCTTATCCTCCTCTTTTTCTTCTCAGCCGCAAACAACAAAACAATTGAAAGAAAATAGCTAAACCTAGGGATTAGCATCCCTTTTATATCTTTCTTAATATGCCAAACAGTCCCCCAACTCAAGCTTTTCTTTCTTAGACTTTAGCCACCAAACTTTCAATACAAACTAGAAAATCGGGTTGTTACAACACTCCCCCTTAAAAGAATTCCGTCCCCGGAATTCCTTATTGGGAAAAGATGTGGGTATCTGGCCCCCAACAATACTGACACTTCCCCAAGGTAAAGCCACTCTTGACTCAGTCAACCACCCCAATAAATTCGCAACAAGGAACATTGGGTGCATTCCCTTCAGTTCTTACAGTAATATAACTCATAGGCTACTATTCCTACTGGATCGATCTTGACAACAGAAGATTAACTAAGGCTTCTCATGCACCTATACTTCCTTTAAGGAGGAACTTGGTTGAATCCCCCACCACAACATGAGATTCCTTCATCGTAATACCAGCAATCCTAGATTACTTCTCCCAACCAACAATCGTCTATGCATATAACATTTCCCTTTCTCGGACCACCTCGACCACAGTTTGTCAACCATCTCTCATATCCTCACCACTTCATCACTCCATACTTATACGTAACTAAGGGTAGGAACCTCCAAACCCATCGTTGAAGTGTTCACCTACTCGAATTAAACTTATCCTGAAACACAACCATTTCTCGCTGATTGCCACGCTCGTTCAGTCATATAAAACAAAACTCTGGTTATCCTCACTCAACTGGGAGGAGTAACCATGGTCACACCATACTATTCTCACTAGCTTAATCACTACACGACCACTTCGTTTATATATTTCTCACAAAGTCACTAAATTAACCCATTCAGTTGTCTTATCCACTCCTTTCCTACATAAAGTCATACACAATTCCCTTCCCCAATACTCTTTCCAAAGGTTCGCACACTTACCAACGACAATCTACACAACACTACACCGTTCAGCAATTATGTCAAGTTTACTACTTCCAATTTACTTACTTATTCCGACATACTATCTTCACCTCCCCACGTTAGTGTGGAGCACTGCCCACCAACATTACTCGCTCCTCTCTTCCGACAATTCCCAAGCTAAAAATACTTTCTCATTATTACACATAACCAAACGGTTGCACTAAAATTCTAACTTAGGGCTTTTGACCAAATCACCTCGAACTGTCACCAGTGTTTGCTATTACTACACATTCTTTGATCTTCAACTATTACCTTCTCGGATCATCCTTTCACCCATAGGAACAATTCTCAATCATTAAAGATTTCGCATCTACTACCCCACTTTTTGATTAACCCGTCCATCATCTTCTTTAACTTACATTGATTTCAAGAATAAACTTACTTAGCGACTCACATATCCAGAAAAACGCTTGGTCTCATTTGGGCAACCTCCCGCCACCACTCCGTCATTCTATTCCGAACATAATCATACCACAACCTCAATTTACACCCTACGTGCTCCAATAATCTGGTTAACAAATCGTACACCTCATCCGAAACCCCTAAAAAGTTTTTATCTGATGCTTCCTCTCTCTCTAACATCATATCACTACGACACTAGCTGGCACATTTATCTTGACAATTACTGTCACTACACATCTGTACACTCATTGCTCATAACATCACGCTGCAGACCAGATCTCTCATGATCATTCACACAATTCGAACTTGCCTTCATATCCTCCCGTATACGTAATCAAGTCTATCTCGCTACTTAGTCCTTTCCCAACTTGTTGAACTATAACTCACGAGTTCTCAATTAGCTCAAACACAAACATTCTAGCTAGCTCTTTACGATCCGAGCCCTTTCATAGACACGACACATTTTCTTACTGACTGATATAGTCTACACTCACTCCGTTTGTGCTACACACCTTATCCTTCTATGGACCCTCCACACCTCGTAAGTAGTACGCTTATTCAACAACAGCGGTCTCTCACTAACTTAGCACCCCCACAAGGTGTTCTATCAATTTTCTCTCTTCTGGTTCAAGCCTTCGGCCTCAGCACACTACTCATAACGAGTTGCTAATACCACACCTTGAAGGCTTCAAGTCCTTCCTCCGGATACAACCATCCATTGACAACCGTATTTCCAGTTACCGACCCAGGGTACAGGCCCTCATACAACCGATATTAAAACCCACTTCTGACTCTTCCACTGTCCAAATCTCTTCTTGAACCCATATATCCAAACTACAAACGTCTTCCCCTGATTTGGCCAATGCCTCTCCACTCTCGGAGTTCTTCCTTAGCTTAACATGTAATACTCTATGACCTAGTGAGTTCATAGCCTTCATGCATGACGACGCGGTAAATAAATCATTTCATACATTTTATCCTTTTTAAATAAACAGCATTTGGAAACAACTTGGGTACACATGACCCCATTACTATTATAACTTCACTGCCCTGCACAACGATTCGAGAATCGTTTGCATGCATCTTCCCGTGAACCTTAATCTTACTCAATCTAAAAGATGTTATTACGACAATAATACGTTGAATGAAAATCCTTTCATACGACACAATTCTGAAAGAAATTACCGACACCAAGTAAACCAGTCGGTTCTCACACCCTTTTATATGATATCAACAGGTTAAAACTCATTTTGAGTGTAAAAGTTTTGCTGGCAAACGTTTTCTCGACCTTTTTGTAACAATTTAACTTATCATGAAAAGTGTGAAATATTTTGCGAATCGTTAAGTTCAAAATTTCATTGTGCAATGTGAATGAAGTTACCTTTTCTTTAAACATACGCTTGCACATTCTGACTCATTTTTGTAGGTTCCCAGATTCACGTTGTATCACATTAATGGTAGTAACATAGACAGCGGAAGCATTTAAATATAAAGCCATTAAAGTGAGTGATTGTGTAAATGATATTGTAGTAGTGAGAATCAATATAGAACAGGATAATGATAACAAGATCAAATAAGAAACGCTGCTCGTATATTGATAATGGATAACACCAAGAACAAGATCAATGGTGTATCCTGAAATATCACAGGGAACATTATCGTACGGAGGTAGTGCTCGGGATTACTGCAGTGTGTGCTTAAACAATTGTGGAAAACTATTCTTCCCAAAGCATACAATTGTTTGTTCCACTACCTCTCTATTTATAGCCCTGATAAAGTGTAGACACTGTACTATCGTACCCTAGAATGACACGTGGAAAGTGTGTCTCCCCTTTTTAGGGCATACGTGGAAAGTATGGACACTTGTCTAACACTTGGGATTTCTTACGAGACTTAGGCATCACAGAGGTCTTCACTTCAACAGAGCTCATAGACCTGAGCTCTGTTGGTCTTCGGGTTGTGAACAGTTCTTCTGTTGATCTTCTTGAAGCTTTTTCTTCTAAGTCTTCTACTGCATCTCTGATGGTCTTCTGACTTGATAATATTTTCAATACTTTTACATTACAGATACTTGGGGCTAACAATCTCCCCCTAAGTATTGAAAATAAAAAATTTGAAACAGAGATGTAAACAAAAAGAACAGAGAACATTTACCTCTGTTAGCCTTTGTACTATTCTTCTAAGATATTACAATGCATGGTAAGAAATAGTACATTTATGCATAGTTATCTCCCCTAAGAATTCGGTCGAATCTTCTGATTAGAATACGGAAGTCCAGCATCAGATCAATCTGGTCGATGAAGAGTTTCTGCCGTTCTTCTGGACACTTGCTTCTTGGGAGATCTTGGATTATGTTCTTGAGGTATACTAGCGATTCACTCGAGTACTTGTGGGCTGCAGCTGCTCTGATGGCCTTCTTTGTGCCCTTCTGTTGGCAGATAAAGACTGGAGGATCTACTACGGTTCCAGTTCTGTGATGGCCATAACCCTCAAGGTTTTCATTTGGTGGTGCAATCGCTAGTTTCTATACTTCAAACTCTATGCCTAGCTGATAATCAGTCTATATTCTGAGATTGATGTGCTCTTGCATAGAGAATCTGACTTCTGGTAGCGCAGTTCTGGCCGGCGTGTATCTTTCTGAGAAGTTCAAGCAATATGCGTAAAGTGTGATCAGGTCGTATGGGTTCAGAAGGACAAGATCATTGTCATTGAAGATTTCATTTCTGCCTTCTGTTGATTCCACAGTATACTCATGGTATGTGACTCTGTCATGTTGAAACTTCTTGTGCTTGATGTCCAGGATTCTGCGGATACCGAAGTTTATGTTGATGGCTCTGTTCAGATTTGACTTGGTTTGGATGAACTTTAGCCTTGCATCAGAAATGGTGTTTATTCTGATTGGGTTAAGGTATGGGTTAATGGGTACGACATTTACATGGATGATGTCTCTGTCAGCATATAGAAATGCAAATACCGTTTCTAAGGCAGGTTTTTCGGTATGATGGGTAGAGGTTTCTGGGTTCTGTTATGGTATTATTGGGTTTGGGTCATCGTGGGTTTCTGCCATAAGAATGTCGATGTGATCAGATTTTTGAGTAGCTTGAGGTTGGGCTTGACTTGTTTGTCCTTCGGCAGAGGATGGGTCTGTCCTCTCTGGTTCTTCTCTTGGAGATGTAGGAGGGGTATCTAGGCAGATGATATCTGGTGGTTCTTGTGTTGACGCTTCTGTTGGTTTGATGACTCTGTCCTTGAACATGTAGTCAAATGCCACCACAGTCATTTCTTGCGTGTGTTCCTCTGTTATCCCCTTTTCTTCTCCTGTAGCCTCTGCCTCGGTTGCTTCTGTGATTTTCCCTTTACCCTTGGCTTCTCTCTCTTTTTCAACCTCTTTCTCTTTCTCTTTCTCTTTCTCTGCCTCTTTCTCCTTCTCCTTCTCCTTCTCTTTCTCCTTTTCCTTCTCTTTCTATTTCTCCTTCTCCCCCTTTTGTTGTTTTGAGGAATCACCCAATTGATTGTCTGATTGACTTTCTTGAGCATCCTCAAAATCATCATCATCGCCAGAAAAGTCAATTTGAGCTTCTGGTGAGGGCGGAACAACAAATCATAGATCAGCTTTGTGTCTCTTTCTTGAAGGTTCTCCTGTATGTGCTTCTTCTACAGGTCTTTTCGATGTAGAGGTAGCCTGTAAAATAATGTTAGTAAAATTTGAGGCTGCCTTCGTCATTACATCATCTACCTCTGTTGCGGCACCTCTGATCTCTTCTACTTGAGCCGCAAAGTTGACCTTGTGTTTATCAAGAGATGTTTGCACATGTTGTTCAGTCGCCTTAGCTTTCATTACAAATTTGGATGAAATCGTCATCATTCGGCTAAGAATTGATTTTCTGAAGTCTCTCATTTGGCCAACTGTCATGGGTAGGTCATTTGGGTTAGAGCTGGAGATGTTGAGTGGAGTAGCAGATGAAGTGGTTGCTTCTTTTATGGATTCCTTAACAGAGTTGGTAATTATCTCTGTCAAGGTTCTGTTCATCTGCGCTGTGTGGTTCTCTGTTATGAGTTGTTTTAGCGCTGCAAGCTCTGTCGAAGTCTTTTTGGCTTCCTCTGCTCTGACTGTTTTTAGCTCGACTATCTCTGTTTTCAGCTTTGCAATCTCTTCTTCTCTAACTCGTTCAGACTCTGTTCTGAGTGCTTCAGCCTCGGCATATTTCTGGGTTATTTCTGCATGTTTGTTAGAGATGTTCAACAGTTCTTCCTTAAGAGAAGCATTTTCCTTGCGGATCAGCTCCTCCTTCTGTTCATTGATAAGTTTATACCCATTCAAGGAGTTGTTGATACTATCACAGAAGCTTTCGAACTCTGCTCTTGTGATAGTGTCAACGGGGGTAACCTTGGTTCCAACACATGGATCCAATTCTGCCTCGAGTTTAGAGGCGCCTCCGTCAAGAGTTGTGTTGATGTTGGCTCTTGGAGGACTTCCACCTAATCCTTGATGTTCCCTTTGAGGGGAAACAACTACAGGTGTTCTGACCAGAGTTTCCTCTTCCAGCTCAGGTTCTGAAGAAGGAAATCTGATGTGATGAGAAGCATTTGGATAAAGCAAAGTCTTCCCTTGTTCTACTATGGTCTCCCATTGTCCATGAGTCGGACAGATGCTACGTGAGATTACAAAGATCTCTTGTCTATTTTGTGTCATGTCTACATGAGCCACAGAGGCATCATCGTGTGGAGGTGACCTATCGATGTTCTGGGGCGAATGAACATCACTACCAAAGATAGCTTCCCCATGTTCGTGCATACCAGAAGCATGAAGAGTTGCTTCTGGTGGTTCTTGCTGGTTGGGGTTCGAGGTGTGCACCTCTGTTTCAATAATCCTTTGGTCTTGATCACCAGGATTAGATTGTGTGGAAGCACTGGGATTTTGGTTAAGGATACCCTCAGATGTGCTCTGTTGAGCATCTTTTTCTATCCTCACATTCTCCTCGGCTCCTACGGCTGTAGAACTCTCTGGATTCTCTCTGATATTTCCCTCTTGCTCACCACAATCAGAGGAGATATTTTCCACCTCTGGTGTTTCTTGTACTTCCTCATGGACAGCCTCTCTAGGAGATGCTCTGTCCTCTACTTCCTTTATTCTAGAGGAAGGCCCCACTTCGGGTGTTCTTCCCTCTGGTCTGTTAATTTCCTCTCCTATCTCCTCACTCAAGCTCTCGAAAGAAGGCTCATATCCTAAGTATGTTGGGGTTCTCACCTCAGGTTCTTGAGGTTGAGCAGCACTCTGATAGTTTTGGATAGAGATATGGTCAGGGGCGATTAGGGCAAGCATTGTACCTGGAATTCTTCTTATGAAGGGGTATTCGCCTGATGTAGTGGGGAGGAATTTGGACATTGTCCAAACAGGTGTGGAGCAACCCTGATGAGTTAGTTCCAGTCTGTCGAAGGCTCTTCTGATTACCAGACTGATAAAGCGTGGAAACTTGATCATCTTTAAGAACTTGTGGGATCCAACGACTCCTCCTATTGCGATGGATGAGGTTTTTGTGTTAATGGCGGTAAGAAGATCGTTGTAGAGAATGCTGGCGTAGTCAAAGTTCCGATTGAAGAACAATCCATACATGATTTGTAGGATTTCCGTTGTGGCTTGGTCTTGACTACCAGATTTGCTGGTAAGGGTTTTGTTTAAGGTGGAGAACATGAAATTCCACATAGTGGGTAGATTCTGTCGTTTGAATTCTCCTATCCTATTCAGATCCTTGTTGTAACCCAAAAGCTTCATGAAATCCAGAAGGACAGCTACTTTTGGTGGTTTCTCATAGGCGTCTATTCCTAGCTGTCTTTTGGTTTTCATTCTGAAGATTCTTCTCAAGGTACTTGCTCTAATGCGGATTGTTCCCGCTCCTCCATTATTTGAGTTGACGCTTCCAACTATCCCGTCTTGTTCTTCGATGTATTGGCATGTGGTCCACCATTGTTGGACATAGATTGCATGAAGATGGTCATCGAACTCTGTTAGGGCTCTAAAAATATCAGAGTTTCTAAAGAACTCAATGAAGATATGATATAGGGGTAGATAGAGTCCTGGAGTGGGATCGAATCTGTAGTTGTTGTCAGCAAACTCGTATGGAAGAACAATGATATCATCAGTGGGTTCTATTCGGCTAGAATCAACAGAGTTTTGGGGTTCTGCCATAGTTGCAGGTTTGGGGTTTTCTTGAAGAACACAAGGGATTTGAATAAAAGAGGGAAAGGTGAAGGGTTTAGGAGGTTTAGAAATGAAATAGGTCACGATTATGGATATTTATAGTCAAAACTTGTGGCTGGGTAATCGTCGTAGGTACTGTAGGTACTCGAGTGTCAGAAGGTGGAGTGGCCTGAATAGTGTATCGTGGGAACAACTAGTGGTTTAGCTTTCAATTAGAAAGTGCCACGAGGATTTGTTCTGACCACTGTATTTACTCATTTGACTTAAATCGTGAAAATTTCATGTTACAATATAAGAACGCTATGCATGAGAATCTACTTACAATTGAAGGCTACTCACTCTAACAAGGTCAACCGCTTTACTCACGCAGCTTATCCTTGACACTTACCTACGACTAATGGTCGCCCTCTCGGTCATGCAACAACTTGTTGTACATACGTTCCATATCTCACTTACTCAACCATTTCATACTATTTTCGCTTTGATCGACTATCTCACTTTCTACTTCTACATGCTTTCAATTCACTATAGGTATCTTATTTCATTTATCCTGCCATTGAAAAGCTCGACTAAGAAGTTAGGGCTCCATTGATACTTTCAAGGTTTTGACACTGTCCTTCCTTACCATCCCGACTGATCTATCCCATGATTCCTAGAACTGGGACTCTTCCGAAACAAGAGTCTTAGTCAAACTCAACATCCAACCTCTTCGAATCCACGAATAGCTACCTCTAGACGACTCATAACATTCTATACAACATTTCTTCTCTTTGATGTATACATACATCACATCACTATGATTTCTCATGATACTTCCCAAGCAAGAAAGCTCAGTCTATCCCTCAAGGATCTTGCTGACCTTCTAGATTACTAGAACACGACATATAAACTAGCTTAAGGCTACAACTTCGTAATAATGAGGTAGGTCAAACACATACATGTACCTGTAAGTTCACAATTACACTGGCCAGGTGAAATCCCAAACATACCTTACATGACTGTCCTCGGTACCCTATTAGTCCTATACCTACTATAGTGCCCTCCTAACGCTTTTCCCATATCAACAATAGTGCCCTCCTAACGCATTTCCTGATTATCAGTTGTGATTTCTACTCCAAAGTTTAAGTTTAGGCCCATCCGGTCACCTAAATCCCTTAAACTATGGCTCTGATACCATTTGTAACATCCCAAAACACAACAGGACATACATATCATTAAATCATAACATTTACAAATATGGGTCCCAAAATCTTGTTACATCATTCACAAACTAAGGTTGGCGGAAACAACCTATACACAACTGAGAATAATCTAACTTCTACAACAGGCACTTGTACTGTCTCTAGCTGCATCTGTACTCTATCTTGCTCTTGTTCACTTACCTGAGCTCCCTACTAATCGCTTACCTGAAAAGGTTTTAGTTTTGAAAAGCGAGGGTTAGACCATGAGGTCTAGTGAGTTCCCTCCGTAAACAGCGTACAACGACATTATGGAAATCATTTTATAAAACGCAATCACATTCTTCACATAATCATTCGACTATGGTACTGCACAGTGTTTAAGGATCACATAACTAGTCACATATCCGAGTAGGAAGGAAACGAATTCCCTCCTACAAGCTGCCCATATATCCGAGTAGGAAGGAAATAAATTCCCTCCTACAAGCTGCCCATATATCCGAGTAGGAAGGAAGTGAATTCCCTCCTACAAGCTGCCTATAGCCCAAGGGATCATTAGATCCCAAGGTACTCAGATCCCACTGTGCAGACCGACTCCACATAACATACACATAGTTCGTCATAATCATGAAACATGGAATCCGTATAACACTTTACAATTCATTCCATCTTACTGAATAATCCTTTTTGTAGATCATACTTTTCATGGGAAAACGTTCGTAAAAGCTTGTAAATAAATCATGCTCATAAACATACCCTGATCAGTAAAATATTAAACTTTCATTTACGTAAAAATCATGTAAAATAACAGGGCATTTCCACGTAATCACTTTCTTTGGAAAACACGTAAGACCACGCAATTTAGTTAGAAAAACTCACCTGATATGCTTACTTCCCTTTCCTACTCTGTTCCGTACTTCTAATCGATCTACCTGAATGAATGGATAAAACATATAAGCTGACTAGCTAACTGTCCGGATACTAGCTTACCTGACATCTCTACTTTCCGGACAGCTTACCGGGTGAACTATACTTACCGGACAATTTATACTTACCGGATACTTTCTACTTACCGGACACTTATACATTCCGGACACACATCCTTTCCGGACACACACACATTCCGGACATCACATCCGGAAACTGGAACTGTAACTTACCCGGAAACCCTCGACATCCGAACTCCTATGAGCACCATCCGGAAACCCCCACTGTCCGGACACTACTGTCCGGACGGGGTGACGTCCGGAAACTGCGGGCTGGACGAAAAACCAATTTCCAAATGCGATTAAAAACCCACTTTCTGCTAAAAGCTCGATTAGACAAACATAAGGGTTCATCCAACAATCATAAACACTCATTTAATCCATTTCTTTCCCCCTAAATCGATTCATAACCCACAAAACCCCAAAATACACTTTTAAGGGCACTTGGGTGAAGAAACCATTGAAATCATGGTTTTTCTCTCTCAAAATCGTAGGCCATACAGAAAGAAAACATCAATTAACAATGAGGAAGAGTTTGGAGGAAATTACCTTCACTAATTTCTTCTTCTCTTTGATTCTCTCCCAAAAGTTCTTCTTCTCCTCCTCTTTTTCTTCTCAGCCGCAAACAACAAAACAATTGAAAGAAAATAGCTAAACCTAGGGATTAGCATCCCTTTTATATCTTTCTTAAATTGCCAAACAGTCCCCCAACTCAAGTTTTTCTTTCTTAGACTTTAGCCACCAAACTTTCAATACAAACTAGAAAATCGGGTTGTTACAAGTTATCGATCAAACGTATTCGTAACAGCTATCTAATATGATGTCTGATTCAGTAACCGTTCCTGACCAAGAAGTCGATCAAGAAGTTGATCAATTATCGAACGATGAAGATTTGATTGATGAAGATGAAGGTATTGTTTTTTAATTTTGTATTTTTTTACTGTTTTTTTGATTTAGATGTGATTGATGAAGATGAATTGTAAGTAATTAATCGTTCAAATCGAAATTTGAACAATTTTAGTTCTTTTACAACTTTTTCGAGTTCAAAATTGAATATTAAGATTTGTTTGCTGTCTGTTAGAAACATTATAGATTTATATATGAACTTGATGAGTTTTGTTTGATTTGATTTGTGAATTTGTATTATTATATAACATTCATATATGAATTATTTGAGCGTTCATATATGAATTATTTTGTTTCTTAGTTGATTCATTAGTTAGTTGTAAATAATTAAATTGATTCATATATGAATATTTTAAGGTATTTGTAATTCGTATATGAACATTTGTTGAATTTTGAGTTGTTTTAAAAATGTTTATAGTATAAAGCATTCATATATGAATTATTTGTATTGTTATAAAACGTTCATATATGAACATTTGTTGGATATGAATTGCTTTAAAAATGTTTATAGTATAAAACGTTCATATATGAATTATTTGAATTGTTATAAAACGTTCATATATGAATTATTTATTGTTTAGTTTATGTATCACTTTTATTTGAAATAATTAAATAGATTCATATGTGAACATTTTGAACATTATTTTTATATAATGGTGTTGTAGGTTCAAGTCATTCTTTGGCATATACATTTGTTGTTCATCATGTAGTTTTTTCACCGTCTGGTTCAAATTTTTGGATACCAAATGTGCATGTGGATTTGAAGCCAAGAATAGGTACCTTTTTCAGTCTTGTCAGCAAGCCATTTCAATGTATGAACGGTATTCTGAGAAAGGTGGTTTTGATGTTAGACTTTCAACAACTGTTAATGATAAGCATGGTCTTGTGAAGATAAAGTATGTTATGTGTAGTAAAGAAGGGGATCCACCAAAAAGGAGTTTTAACACGGTTCATGATAGCATTGAAGGTAAAAATCATCGTAATTCAAATACGAAGAGGACAGGTTGTGTTAGCTTCAATCTTCCTAATCATAGAAGTATTTAGAAGTAGTGAAAAATAGGCTAAGTGAAGAAAGCCTCTTACAGAGGCTCTGCCACTTCCGAAAGATCAAGGTCAAGAAGCTACATAAGCTACAGAGGTGTCCTACAGAACCTCTGTCTTACGCACAAAGAAGAGCAAAGACTCGGAACCCGATGAAGACTGCTCTACAGAAGACCATACCTCAGAACCTATGTAACCCTTTACAGAGCCTCTGCGGTTTACGATAAAGACTTAGAAGATATTTTATATCTTGCTACTGTTACTGGATCCGTTAATCAACTTCCATGGTAGCGTGCCCTGTCAAACCTCAACACGCGTCAAGCTCTGAATGGACTTAATAGGGCTTAGTACAATATAGACGTCTGCGGCATTAAATGCAATACATCACGTACAACTATTCATGCCGTCCGATCAACAGTAGCTCATACTTTATGGTCCCCTAGAGTAGTATAAAAGGAAGTCTCTTGTTGAGATCTTCCTTAACAATCTTAAGGACTTAACGAAGAATCCAAGTTTCATGCTTATGCTTTATATCGTCAAACCTGTTAAGCATTACACTCTCTCACACACACCAAGCAGTTCTTAATTTGTTCTTGGTGTTCTTATTATATATCGAACGACAGTAATCTTCAAGATATCATTTTGTTCTTAAAATACTGTTTCTTTATATTGTGTGTTCTAAATCTATCAAACATATCTGTTAGTTCTTTAAATACGCTTCCGCATCAAACATAAACTCGAACTAATAGATCTGTCAATCTTGTCTAAGCAAAACGGGAACCAACAATTGGTATCAGAGCCTTCCTTGATTTTTAATATCAAATGATCCTCTTTGTTACAAGATTTGTGATAGACATCATTCTGTTTTTGAAAGTACATGATCTAATCTTACAATCAATATAGAAAGCAGTAATTGAGAAGTTGTATGATCAAGCCCAATTGTATTCAATGATGAACAGAATTACAGATCTAAGAGAGAGAGAATCCCAAAGATTACAAAGAATGAATACAAAGATATGCGGGAAAATCAGTTAGCAATGTAGTGCTAACCACTCTATTTATACTGCAACAGAAATGTTAAAGCTACAGTACAAATATGAAACACTAATAGGAACAATACACGTGTCCTAATTAGTTAACTAAATACTAAGGAAAGTATCTAGTTATAAGTTCTGAACATGTTGTTCAGAACTTCTGAACATTCTTCTGATAAGCCTTCTCAGAACTCTGACTCTTCTTCTCAGACTTCTTATACTTAGACAATCTTTCAATGCAGTTCTTCTGAGCTTTCACAGTCAGAACCCTGATTCTTCTATTCAGAATATCTGAGTCTTCTCATCAGAACTTTACCACTTGGTTTATTGACAAAACTCAGATCTAACAATCTCCCCCTTTTTGTCAAATAAACTTGAACTTTGCATCATCTAGTTCTTTCAGAGCAGGAACAATTTTCTGTAATATCACATTCCTCAGATTAAGCCTCTTGTCAATTTTGACAATGATTTCCTGGATATCGTCAATTTGCTTATTGATTACTTCTTGAATCATATCTACTTGTTTCACCTTCAGCATTTTTTTCTCCAAATTATGCTTAATTGTTAGAGCATTATTGTATTCAAGATTTACTGTAAAGTCAATGTACTGTATGAGTCTATACAGTATTGTGAATGCCTTTATACCTTGTATGTCATGGGTATAAATAGGCTTGTCTAGTTCATTTGTAAGTAACACTTAAAAAAAAGCTTTTAGTAATCTTTTAGAAACCTTTTGTAATCCTTTGAGCTCAATACATGGATGACATATTTCCTCTCTAGATTCTCTCTCACTACATTCATATCTTATTGCTAGAGATCTGGGTTTTCACTACATTCATATCTTATTGATTCGGGAGCATCTAGACACATGACGGGGTACAAGCACTTCTTGCAAGATTTTATTGTACATCCTGGAGGATCAGTGGGATTTGGAAATGACTCAAAAGGTCACGTTCGAGGCTACGGAACGTTGAAAAATGACTCAATGCAAATTGAAAAGATTTTGTATGTTGAAGGTTTAGGGCATAACCTTTTCAGTATAAGTCAGTTCTGCGACAAGAACTGTAAGGTGTTATTTGATAAAGATTTTTGCTACATCTTGGATGCAAATTGGTCAGAAATCTTCAGAGCAAAAAGATGCGGAGACTTATACATGACTGATTTTACAACTCTTGTTGCTTCTAATCAAGTCTGTCTTGTATCAAAAGCTTCACAAGAAGAGTGTTGGTTATGGCATCGAAGGCTCTCGCATCAAAATTTTCGCAGCATCAACAAGCTTCGAATTGATGGATTAGTTTCCGGGCTTCCTAAAATGAAAATTGACAAAGTTTCTGTGTGTCCAGCTTGTGAAATGGGAAAGATGAAACATGTTTCTCACAAGACCAAGACTTTGTCTAATTGTAACAATGCCTTGGAATTAATTCATATGGATCTCTGTGGCCCAATGCGAACTCAGTCAATGGGAGGAAAGAAATATATCTTGGTTATGGTTGATGAGTTTTCGCGATATACTTGGTTGGATTTCTTACGACTCAAGTCTGAAGCACCCGAGCAGATCATTAAATTCATCAAGAAGATTCAAACTCTTCTACAACGCCCTGTTCTAAAAATCCGAAGTGACAACGGAACTGAATTCAAGAATGCAACTCTTCAATATTTTCTTGAATCCGTTGGAATAACTCATAATTTTTCTGCCCCAATTACTCCACAACAAAATGGAGTAGTTGAAAGGAAAAATCGAACTCTTGTAGAAGCTGCTAGGACGATGCTTGCTTACTCGGGTCTTCCACCAAGTCTATGGGCTGAAGCAGTATCCACAGCGTGTTTTACTCAAAACAGAACTATCATAAATAAACGCTTTAACAAAACTGCATATGAATTAATCAACAATCGCAAACCTAACATCAAATTTCTGCGTGTATTTGGATGCAGGTGTTTTGTGATGAAAGATCGTGAATATCTTACAAAGCTTCAAGTTAAAGCTGATGAGGGCATCTTTATAGGCTATTCCTTGAACTCGAAAGCATACAGGATTTATAATAATCGAACAAAATCAGTAATCGAGAGTATCAACGTTACGTTCGACGAGACTGTGACATTGACTTCTGGACAATTTAGTTCAGAACTCGTACAGAAATCTGAAGCTTCTACTAAAAATGGAGTAGAACCTGTGACGAAACAGTTTTCTAATTCAGCTTTGAATTATAATAATACTACTGATTTAGATTTACTATTTCATGATGCATTTATGGATTACTGTGCAGATATGGAACCACCAATCACATCTGTGAATGCATCTCAGAATCAGACGAGTGCAAATATCTCCGGTCCAACTGAAGATGTTGATACTAGTACTTCTGTAGAAACTAATGAGATTCCAAGTGAACACGTTCCTGTCTCTGAACCTGAAATTCAACCAGTTGTTCAGGTTTCAGAAAATCATTTATCGGAGACTTCCACATCTGAAGGATTAGAAACAGAAGTCAACATACCGGAAACGACAAATGTATCTTCAGCTGAATCGACAGAGGAAATTTTTGCAGTATTGGATGAAAATAATCCATCAAACACTCGTATGGATATACCAACTCTTCCAAGTAGTCATAAATGGACAAGAGCACATCCTCCGGCTGATATAATTGGTGATCTGAATGATGGAGTGAAAACCCGATCTGCGACTACAAACGAATGTTTGTACGTAAATTTTCTTAGCACGTTAGAACCCAAGAAAGCATCTGAAGCTTTACAAGATCCAGATTGGATCAACGCCATGCAAGAGGAATTAAATGAGTTCAAACGCAACGAAGTGTGGCACTTGGTGAAACGTCCAAAAGACAAAACCATAGTTGGAACCAAATGGGTCTTTAGAAACAAAAAGGACGAAGCGGGGATTATAGTCAGAAATAAAGCAAGACTGGTTGCTAAAGGTTACAATCAACAAGAAGGAATAGATTATGATGAAACCTATGCACCAGTAGCAAGGATTGAAGCAATAAGGATCTTTCTTGCATACGCAGCACATAAGAACATGAAGGTATTCCAAATGGACGTCAAATCTGCGTTTCTGAATGGAATACTACATGAGGAAGTGTATGTAAGTCAACCTGAAGGCT
This sequence comes from Saussurea involucrata, assembly GCA_033807775.1. Lineage (NCBI taxonomy): Eukaryota > Viridiplantae > Streptophyta > Magnoliopsida > Asterales > Asteraceae > Saussurea > Saussurea involucrata. The sequence continues at coordinate 45,616,933 of CM066317.1, read as the reverse complement.
TTGTTGATCCCAAATATCCCAACCATGTCTACATTCTAGACAAAGCACTCTACGGCTTAAAGCAAGCACCGAGGGCATGGTATGAGACTCTGACTATTCACCTGCTTAAAAATGGATACACCAAAGGTACAATAGATACAACTCTTTTTCTCAAAAGAGAAGGTAAAGATTTAATGTTAGTACAAATATATGTTGACGACATTATATTTGGATCTACAAATCCAGATATGTGTAAAGATTTTGAAAAGGTGATGAAAAGCCGTTTTCAAATGAGTATGATGGGAGAGTTAAAAATTTTTCTTGGTCTCCAAGTGACACAATCAAATGAAGGCATTTTCATTAATCAATCAAAATATATAAATGATATGCTTAAGAAATTTGAATTAAATTCCTCTTCCACCATGAAAACTCCCATGGCTACCGGTAAGCTTTTGAACGCTGATTCATCTGGTATATCAGTCGATCAAAAGTTATACCGAGGCATGATTGGATCTTTACTGTATCTAACGGCAAGTAGACCGGATATTTTGTTTGCAACATCTTTTTGTGCACGTTTCCAAGCAAACCCGAAGGAATCTCATATTGTGGCTGTAAAGCGAATCCTTAGATATCTCAAAGGCACAAAAAATTTGGGTCTTTGGTATCCTAAGGATTCTGGGTTTGAACTAACTGCTTACACAGATGCAGATCATGCGGGAAATATGATGGACAGGAAAAGCACATCTGGTGCTTGTCAATTCTTGGGAGATAAACTAGTAAGCTGGTCATCAAAGAAGCAAACTTGTGTATCAACATCTACGGCTGAAGCAGAGTATGTGGCCGCCGCTAGTTGCTGTTCGCAAGTAATTTGGATGAAAACTCAGCTAAAGGATTATGGATATATCTTCAACAAGATCCCCATTTATTGTGATTCCAAAAGCGCAATTGCAATAACTGAAAATCCTGTTCAGCATTCCAAAACGAAACACATAGATGTCAGGTACCATTTTATCAAAGACCATGTTGAGAAGGGAACTATAGAAATGCACTTTGTACCAACAGAACTAGAACTTACTGATCTTTTCACAAAACCTTTAGATGAAAAGAGGTTAAATTTTTTAATCAGCAAACTAGGAATGTTGAATCCTTAAGACATTGAGGGGGAGTTCGTGTTCTTGCTTACTTAAATCTATGATCATATCCTAACCCACTAGGACCCAAATGCCATTGGGTACCAAAATCTGCTTAATCTGTTTTGCAGGTTCTTCATGTGTTGTACTGAATTGTAGATACATACCACACACATGACTGAAAACAGAAGAGAAGCGACGTATTTTTTGAAAAATATTTGTACCATTAAGGGGGAGACAAATATTAATGGCTTTTGAACATATCAGTTCAAAACCCGTGCTTCAACGACTATGGCTTCTGGACAAATCAGTTCAGGACCCGTACTTCAACGACTAAGACTTCTAAACAAATCAGTTTAGAACTCACACTTCTCAGGTGATATCCTTAACTGTTACATCTTTCTGTTTCAAGGAACGTGGTAAAAGGTAACATTGGATTATATTTTGTTTCTACCACTTTGAAAATTTGAATCTTTACAAATTTAATTCAATGAGATGAAATTTTCAATTCTCATTCAATGAACTAAATGCGTGCTAAAAGATGATCTTTCAAGAATCTTTGTATTATTTGAGTTAGATTTGCTTCAACTTTCACCTCTGAAATAAATCGAAAGGTCAGCAAAACATGAATGAAATTATGCTGAATGCTCAAAGTTATGTGAATCTGGACTTATATAGAATATAATGCTCAAAAAAACCTATTTATCAGAATGATGAATGGAAACGAAAATATGGGGGAAGCACTATGATTAAGAACCAAGTGATTGAGATATCATTCATATTTTGTGATGGAAATTCGAACTTATATAGAATATCATTTAGTTTGAAAGTTTGTGCCTGTGGCCTTTCTGGTTTGGGAGAGTAAGTCCTAAGGGGTGCTCGACACCTAGTCCCTAAGATCAACTGGTCTGGGATCGGCTGACCCAAATCCTGCAATAGAACCAGATAGAAAGTCATGTTCTACTGGTACAAATGGGTTTAAGATATATCGATGTGGCCTTTCTGGTTTGGGAAATTAAGTTCTAAGGGGTGCTCGTCACCTAGCACCTAAGGCCAACTGGTCTGGGATCTGCTAACCCAAATCCTGCTATAGAACCAGATAGAAAGTCATGTTTAACGGTGTATCTTATTCTTACTAAACTTTTTGATCAAAGGATGCCAATGAGCACAGAATCAAAAGATGCCAATGAGCACAAAATCAAAAGATGTCAATGTGCACAAAATCAAAAGATGCCAATGAGCACACATCTCTTGAAACTTGGGAAAATACAAAGTCGCGATAAACCCGTAAATTTGTGAAAATTCTGATTTTGGACAAATAGTGTGAGTAAAGCAAAATATTCTTATATGTTTTAGAATTGCATATGCTTGAAGCTAATCATATTTCCCATGCTAGCACACCAAATAGATTTAATAAAGGGGTTGAAACTGAACATTTTTTAACTTGATATACAATGATGACTTGTTCTTGAATCCAAACACATGCATTTGATTTCATTTGATTGAAAAATCTGTTAAATTTCATTAAGTTGAATTTCTTTTGTAAAGCATTCAAATGATCAAATGTTAGTAGTTATAAAATGAAGTTCAATGAATTTTATTTTCCTTGTGTAAATTTTTTAAAATTTGTATATTGTGCGTTATTGAAATATATGCATACTTTCAGGGGGAGAAAACAAATTGCTCCAGAATTCTTATTTTGAGGGGGAGCAAGGTTATTCTGTAAGGAGGAGATTGTTACCAATACTCAAAGACACGATTGAAATTGAAAATGGTTTTCGTTGATTATGATGCTCACCATCATCGAAAAAGGGGGAGAAAAGTTTAATTTCAATTTCATGTCAAAGAATTTTCAAATCAAAGATATTTCAAGTCAAAGATTCGTGAACAAAGACTGAAGATTGGGGAGAAGGATCATGTGAAGTCCAAATGTTGCTGAATTTGGTTATCTTAGTTCTGAGTGGTTATCGGAATGCGCTTACACCTAAAAGTTCAACAATGTGGATGGTTTCACATCTTTCTAATCCAAACTCTAATCGTTTCTGATTTATCTTGTTCCGAATTGATGGTTCTATATAAAGATATGAAATCCATGTTCAAGACTTGAAGACAATCTGTTGAAGATTGTATTGAAGAAGGTTGATAAAGTGTCTGTTGAAGATAAAGCTGCTTGAAGATAGTTTGATAAAGTGTCTGTTGAAGAAGATTGACTTTACAAAGAGCTGAAGACTGCTGTCAAATTTTTTAAATCTTGAATCCAAAGGGGGAGATTGTTAGAGCATTATTGTATTCAAGATTTACTGTAAAGTCAATGTACTGTATGAGTCTATACAGTATTGTGAATGCCTTTATACCTTGTATGTCATGGGTATAAATAGGCTTGTCTAGTTCATTTGTAAGTAACACTTAAAAAAAAGCTTTTAGTAATCTTTTAGAAACCTTTTGTAATCCTTTGAGCTCAATACATGGATGACATATTTCCTCTCTAGATTCTCTCTCACTACATTCATATCTTATTGCTAGAGATCTGGGTTTTCACATTAATAATCCTTAAAGTTCCAGAACAGTATTTTGCAGTTTCCTTTGCTCTGAAGAAGATCTTTCCACTCTTGTTTTTCAAAAATACTCCCAAATCTGGATGTTTGTGAACACTTCCAGTCTTGAATACCTTCATCTGATCATGATCTGTATTGGGATTTGCCAGATAAACATATGGCTTTTGTAAGTACAGAGCTATTTGAAAATCTGTATAACAGTGCCACCTTAAGATATAGAACATGGCCTCAATCACCACACTTCTTGCCTTCCTTTCATTTATGTCTTTGCTTGATTCTTTGAAGCATAGAAAACTGTGTAATCTGTAGAAGTCAACCACTGATAATTTCTCAAAATCTGCATTTGTAAAGTAATACACTTTGCCATCTTCTCTCAGAACTTCAAAGGATAAGTACTCCATCTTTCTGAATTGTTTGACTTTCAGTTCTCTGATTCCCGTGATTAAGAAATCTGAATAAACAGCTTGCTTTGACTTACCAAGACATCTTGATTTTTCAGCCAACCAGATCTGAGTCTCCTTTGGTCTATCATAGTACACATCCAAAAATTGTATCTCTTTAGGTTTGAAAAACTCTGGTAAATCAAACTCAAGAAAGTATCCATTCAAATCAATTGACATTTCATCTTCTCTTGGCTCAGATTGTTCAACTTGCTCACTTCTAGTTATCTGCATGCTCTGAGGAGTTGTATTCTCAACTTCTTCAACTTCATCTGAAAGAATTTCATTTACTTCATACTCAGCAGGAAACACAAAATCACTATGTAACATCTTCTTGGGATTAACCTCAGATAGCAACCATTCACCACAACTTCTGATCTTTCTTCTGAGATTCAACCTTCTTTTCATAGAGTTTACACATCTTTTCTTTAAATTATCTCTTTCAGTATTAGCACTTATTTTCATTTCAATCAGTAACCAACTCAGAGTTGCATCACTATATTTTACCAGTTCTTTCAGTTTGAACATTTCAAGTCTCTCTTGAACTTTATATGCAAACCCTTCAGATTTCATTCCTTCATTTACAAATCCCTTCAAACACACATCAAATCCTGCAATATTTGTTGGACACCTCAGATTGCACTTCTCTTTTCTTCCTTCAATGGCTAGTTGAAAATCATATAAGTACATGTTTCTGACATAGATACCCAGAAGTCTTCTGCATTCAATTTCTATCAAGGCTTCTTCAGTAGTAGCAAAGAACTTAACTAGAAAGATTTGATCATCAAGGGTTAGTCTGTGGAAATCAAAACTGGACATGGAAACCTTTGTATTCTTTCTTTCAGCACTTCCATTCTTACAAATATCAAACCACTGAATTCTTCTTGTTGAAACATCAGAACTTTCACTATTCTTCTCTGAATATGCAGTCTTGAGTCAGGAATTCTGAATCTGATTGAAGCTTCTGTATAAATCATCTGAGCTCTTTCATCCATGAAACCATCAACATTGCTCTCTAAAATCTCATATTTTCCTTCTGTGTGGTAGAGGTTTTCATACATTTCCTCAGGAAAAATGTCATCATGAAATTGTCTGGCCAAAGGTACATCACTTAACTCCAGGATAAAATCACATATAGGTTCTTCTAAAATCTGTAAGTCAATCTTGGGAATCTCAATTGGTTTTCTGAATACATACTCAGAAGGCATAAAGTAATCCTTCAATTTCTCATATTCTTCTTCTGTGTTCATCTCATCAGCATAGTTATATTGAAACTCATGCTTAAAATTCTGAGAATAATCAACAGTTCTATCTTCTTCTCCCAACAGATCAATAGGTCTTATCAATTTTACACCTTGTTGAATTTTCTGAATATTCAGCACTCTGATTACCTCACTGTGCATCCTTCTGATCAATTCTTCACTCAACCTCCTTTCTTCTGATTCAGAATCCACCACATTTTCTTTATAAACCACAATATCTGTACACATGTTGACCACTTCACTTTCCACTGTCTCTTCTGATCTCAATGCAGATTCCTCAATTGCTTCAGTTTCATTAGAGTTTCCTTCCATCTCTGTGTCCAGATTCAGTTCCTCTGTTTTATCTGAATCACTACCATCTTTACTCTCCAACTCCATATCCTCTGTATCTGAGTTATCAATCTGAACTATCTGAATCATTGCCTTTATATTTTCCTGATCTTCTGAGCTCTTGGTACTGGCTAAATGCATATCTGCTATCTCAAAGTCTTCTATACCAATGTCATCATCAGAACTTAATCTCTGTCTTTTCTCCCCCTTTTGATGATCATGAGGCTCATTATCATCAAACTTTCTCTTCAAGTTCTGATTAGAAGTACCTTCAGGTTCAGCTTCTGCAACAGGAACAGGATCAAGAGGTTTTGAAGTAGAAGCCATGGATACATTCAGTGCTTTCAGTACGGAATCCTGCATATTCTGCATTTGTTTTAACAGATCTTTTTGAAATTCAGACATAATATCCTTGATCTCCTTTTTGTGAGATTCCAAGGATACCTTCACAGTATCTATTTTAGTTTCAACAGAAAACAATTTATCCTCCAACACATCTTTTAAATCTATCACCTCATCAGTCAATTCAACCACCTTTTCTCCAAATTTCCAACTTTTTCCCCCAACTCCTTGTTTTGTTTCTGAATCTTTTCAAATTCAGAAGAGTCTAACTGTGAACCTGAACCAACAAGTGGTCCAGTTTTCATGTGCCTAGAGGGCTCATGGCCTGTAGATAACACAAAGTCATCTTGTACAACAGATGCACGTTTGAATGAGGCTTTTGTAATGTTCACCTCACCAGGACTTCCATCCAATCCTCGACACCCAGCATTAGGTATGTCTATGAATGTTTGGTCAGGAATACGAAATTCCTGATTTGTGCAAGTGTGAGAAGGAATTTCAGGCTCAATTTGAATAGGACTGTGATATTCAGACTCAATGTGTTGAAAAATAGGTTGGGATTTATCACCTCCCTCCAAATGAGTTTGGGATGGTTCCCCTGATTTATGTGAAACAGTAGCATGTTGAAATGCTTCTGAGTGGGTATGGATGGGTTGTTCAAGATCCACCACTGGGTACATGGTTTGTTTCAATATTGGACACCAAGAGATGTGAACCAATAGCAGTTGTGGTTACCCGTTTAAGATTAGCTGGTTCAGAGGCATCTCTTTCTGTTTGAACCTCTGTTAACAATCTCTCATCCTCACCACCCTCATTCTGTTTTTCCTCACCAATTCTAACCAAGCTCTCAGAATTTTCCCCCTCAATTCTCTCAGAATGTTCACCCATTTGAACATCCTCCCCCTCTCTAATTCGACTAGACCCCTCACCTCTCTTCTCAGGTTGGTCCTCTTGGGCAGGGATTTGAGGTAATTCAATTCCCATAGAGGTGCAATAAGCTTTTAAAATCTCACTCTCCCTTGGTATATAATTCCTAAGTGATTTTGGCAACAGTTTATGATTTGGATAATTTTCAAGTCTAGTAACTGATGTCATCTTACCCAAGTAGAAAGTAGGACCATGCTCTTCAGTTGATCTTCTAGATATGGTTCTATTTTCCTGCATTGCATACCAGATTACAATTTGCCAATACCTTATGTAAGGTATGTATGTCAGAGGAGTATCCTTTGTCTTTTTCTGGATTGCTTTCTGATTCTTCTCAAAAGTATTCTTCATGTCTTCCCACAGTATAGAAATGTAGTCATAATGCCTATTCTTTACTAAACCCTGAAAGATTTGAAGAATCTGTTTTGAACCTTGATCAGCAGAACTATTCTTCCCTGACACACACTTATTTACCACATGAAAGAAACAAGCCCAAATAGGTGGCAATTTGTTCCTTCTGAACAAACTGAGTGTCCTCAATCCTTCATTGTATCCTAACTTCATAAACTCTGCTATTAATTCCTCTGTTAAGGGTGAATCCTCAAAATCTGTCCTTCTTTGTACATCATCTTTCTCTGGTAGATTCAGCATTTCTCTTAGTGCAGAGATAGATAAGGCAAATGTCACTCCTCCAATTTCAGACACAAACTTATTATCTTCTAACCTAAGATGTTTCCACCATTGTTGTATGTATTGAACAGGAACATTTTTGCTTCTTGTAAACCATTTTCTATAAGGATGATGTTTGAATAACTCCATGATAATTCTGTGTTCAGGCTTGAATCGACTTTCCTCAAATAAGACAACACAATTATTTTCAGATAATTTCAACCACTCACTCTCAGGAACAACCCTTTCCACTAAAATTGGTCTATTCGACATAATAGAACCTGCAACACTCTGTTCATGTTCAACATTTATGCTTACCTCATCTGCATTTCCTTCTGATTCAGCCATTTGTTCATCCTCTTCATTAATTTCATCATTCCTTATTGCCACTTTTTCTACAGCTCTATTTTGTACTTCATCATTATCCGAATCAGATGAATCCATTATCGATTTTGTAGAATGTAGAGAAATTGGACCACTCCTTCGTATTTCAGACATGATTTTAAGAAGAAAACAAATTCAAAGAACTCTGGATTTGATTCGTATCTCACTTTTCGCTCTGGAATTTGAAAAGATTCAAAGACCTATTTAAAATCCGCGAAGTTGAAAGGTTTGACGGAAAAGCGAAATCAATGTTATAACGGAGTCAACACTTTTGAAATTCCACAAAAGATTTAAATGAAATGCGTGGCATAATCAAACAAATATGAAGCTGACACGTGTTAGTGGATAGAATTTTGACTCAAGTCAAAGATCTGAATAACACGCTCAGATGTTTTGACTTTCCTTTAGCAGATTTTTGATTGTTCTACTCAGAGTTCTGATTCCATGATTCAGAAGAATTGTGCCTTGTAACCAAAATGTCATTTAAAATCAACTTCTGACAAATATAAGACCTTTTGATTATTCAGAAGAGGTTTGAACAGATAGAAACACTTTTTATCATCAAAATTCTGTTCATATTATGATGATTAAAAAATATTTAGAATCTTATATCTGAATATGAAAATGTTTGACATTCAGATATAGTTTGAACAAGAAGAAAAAAAATTTATCATTAAAAGCTTGTTCTTCTTAGAATGATCAGAGATAAGAAATGAAAAACAAACCTTTTTAAGCACCATAAAATGATTTCCAAAAAATATTTTGATGCTCCCCCTTGATTTGAGCATGCATTTGACTATATATGATACATAAAGATGAGATAAAAAGATAATAGAAAAGACATAATCCATATATTTGAAGTATTTGTATTTCTCAGAAAAAAATATTTTTGAAAGTTAGATTTCTGAAGTGTTGACTCAGAATCTCTGATCTTAAGACACAAAAGTTCTGAACTCAAGAATCAGAAGTTCTGAACTCAAGACTCAGAAGTTCTGATCTGAAGACTCAGAAGTTCTGATCTCAAGGTTCAGAAGTTCCGAACTTAAGAGTCAGAAGTTCTGAACTTAAGACTCAGAGTTCTGATTACACTACTCAGACAATTTTACTTTGAAAAATTTATCATATTTAAGAAACACAAATATTTTCAATTAGTCAGATTAAGCATTCCTATTTTACATATGAGAAAAGAGAACCTTTTGTGATCAAGAGGCTTTGTGAACAAGTCAGCCAATTGATACTTTGTATGCACAAAGTGCATCTCTATAGTTCCTTTTTCAACATAGTCCTTTATAAAATGATACCTCACATCTATATGCTTAGTCTTTGAATGTTGAACAGGATTTTGAGTAATGGCAATTGCACTTTCTGAGTCACAATATATAGGAATCTTGTTGAGCTGATATCCATAGTCCATGAGTTGTGTTCTCATCCACAATGTTTGAGAGCATGAAGCAGCAGCAGCAACATATTCGGCTTCAGCAGTTGAAGTGGACACACAATTCTGCTTCTTTGATGCCTAACTCACTATTTTATCTCCCAAAAAGTGACAAGCACCAGATGTACTCTTTCTGTCCAACCTACTTCCTGCATGATCAGCATCAGTGAAAGCAGTCAATTTGAAATCAGTTTCTTTTGGATACCATAAACCTAGATCAGGTGATCCTTTTAGATATCTTAAAATCCTTTTGACAGCCAACATATGTGATTCTTTTGGGTTAGATTGAAATCTAGCACAGAAACAGGTAGAAAACATGATATCTGGTCTACTAGCAGTCAGATAAAGTAAGGATCCAATCATGCCTCTATAGAGTTTGATATCTGCTAAAACACCTTTGAGATCAGCATCTAACTTTATGTTTGTTGCCATAGGTGTTCTCATAGAAGCACAATCAGACATTTTGAACTTTTTCAGAATTTCTCTGACATATTTTCCTTGATTTATAAAAATACCTTTTGGTAATTGTTTGACTTGAAGACCAAGGAAAAAATTCAGCTCACCTATCATGCTCATTTCAAATTCAGATGACATGATTTTTGAAAAATTGTCACATAATTCTGGACTGGTAGAACCAAATATTATGTCATCAACATAAATCTGAATAAGAATTAAATCATCACCCTGTTTCTTTAAAAACAAAGTTGTGTCAATCTTACCTTTCTTGAACCCTGAACCTAACAAGTGTTTAGTAAGAGTGTCATACCAGGCTCGTGGTGCTTGTTTTAGACCATATAAAGCTTTGTCTAAAATATAAACATGATCAGGGAATTCTGGATCAACAAAACCTTCAGGTTGATGAACATACACCTCTTCATTAAGTTTGCCATTTAGAAAGGCTGATTTGACATCCATTTGATACACCTTAAAGTTCTTGTGTGCAGCATAGGCTAAAAATATTCTGATTGCCTCTATTCTTGCCACTGGTGCAAATGTCTCATCATAATCAATTCCCTCTTGTTGACAGTATCCCTTAGCAACCAATCTTGCCTTGTTTCTGATGACAACACCTGACTCATCCTTTTTGTTTTTGAACACCCATTTAGTTCCAATAATAGATTTACTTTCAGGCCTTGGAATGAGTCTCCAAACTTTATTTCTTTGAAATTGGAGCAATTCCTCTTGCATTGCTGAAATCCAGTCTGGATCCTCTAGGGCTTCATTAGCTTTCTTTGGTTCAATCACACTTAAGAAACCAGCAAACATTGCTTCATTTGCTGTAGCTGATCTGGTCTTTACTCCTGCTGATGGATTACCTATTACTTGATGGATAGGATGATTTTTAGTCCATTTATTTGCACTAGGGAGTACATCAATCTCTGAATAATTGTTGTTTGCATCATTCTCATCAATGATTGCTTGTAATTCTGAACTGTCCCCTTGTTCTGATGTATGTGTAGGAGTTGCATCCAAGTTTGGATTTTGAGCAATGAAGTCAAAATTCTGAGTAACTTGTTCAGAGTTCTGAGTACAAGAATCAGAATTCTGATTACAAGGTTCAGAATTTTCACCACTTGTATTTATCAGATTTGGACATTCCTCTGATGGACCTTTGTCAGAAATTACAGTTGATTGAACTATTTCTGGATTCCTATCTTTCATCCCTTTTACCATCTTTGGGTTTTCATATTCTGCATAAGAATCAGAAATTAGTTCTAGAAAAGCATCCTTAAACAGTAAATTGAGTTCTGAACAAATAGGATTAGAATTTGTATCAGAAGTCATTTTTGTCTTGTTCTGCATGAGTTCTGAACTGTCTTGTTCAGAAGTCTTCATTCTGATTTCATCAAATGTTACATTGATGCTTTCCATCATCCTCTTGGTTCTTCTATTGTAGATTCTGAATGCTTTGGAAGTTAAAGAATAGCCAACAAAGTATCCTTCATCTGCCTTTTTATCAAACTTACCAAGATTTTCTCTGTCTTTAAGAACATAGCACCTGCAGCCAAAAACATGAAAGAATTTGATTAATGGTTTTCTTTTATTTATCAGTTCATAAGCAGTCTTATTTAATCTCTTATTGATTAAAGTTCTATTCTGTGTAAAACAGGCAGTTGCAATTGCTTCAGCCCATAGGAAGGTAGGAAGATTTGAATAAGCCAGCATTGTTCTCGCAGCTTCAACTAGAGTTCTGTTTTTCCTTTCAACAACACCATTTTGTTGAGGAGTTCTGACAGCAGAAAAATTGTGAGAAATTCCAGAACTTTCTAAAAAATTCTGAAGAGTCTCATTTCTGAACTCTGTTCCATTATCACTTCGGATTTTCTGAACTGGAAGTTGTAGGAGAACTTGAATCCTTTTGATAAAGTTTATCAATGTAGTAGCAGCTTCTGACTTAGCTCTTAGGAATTCAACCCATGTGTATCTGGAGTATTCATCAACAATCACAAGCATATATTTCTTTCCTCCCATAGACTGGACTGAAATAGGACCACAAAGATCAGTATGAATCATTTCTAATGGTGCTTTGCAAGATGAATCCATTTTTAGTTTGTGAGAACTCTTTTTCATCTTGCCCATTTCACAAGCTGAGCATAATGATTCTTTTTCAAATTTAATCTTTGGTAAACCTTTAACCAGATGTTTTGCAACAAGATTATTAAGATCTTTGAAATTCAGATGAGAACATCTTATGTGCCAAAGCCAGCATTCATTTGCAGTTGAGTTTGATAAAAGACAAACTGTATTTAATGTTTTCAATTTTGAAAAATTAACCACAAATAAGTCCATATGTCTTTTGGCCCTGAAGACTTTAACATCATTTTCAGTTAAAATCATGCGACCTGTTATTTGAAACTTGATTTGACAAAGACTGTCTAAAAACTGACTTATGCTGAAAAGATTATGTTGTAATCCTTCAACATAGAAAACCTTTTGGATAGTCAGATCTCCTCTTGTTAAATCCCCATAACCTTTAACTTGACCTTTGCTATTATTTCCAAAGTTTACTGCTCCTCCAGCCTTTTCTGTGAAGTTTGATAGAAAAGACTCCTGACCTGTCATGTGTCTTGAAGCTCCTGAATCTAAAAACCACACATGACAGCCCTGCAAAAGGATCAGTTAGTTTTAGGTACCCATTTTGGAATGGGTCCATCTTTGTTAGCTTTGTCATTGGATTTAACATTAGTGCCTTTTACTTTCCACTCAAAATCTTTCTTCAAACACCACTTTCCTTTAACTTTTATGAAGTCAGAACATTTTCTGTTTACAAATTTGTTCAATTTCTTTTTGAAAGTTGTAACTTTTGATTTTACAATATTTTCAACTTTCTTTTCTTTTATCTTTTCTTTCTTCTGAGTTTGAGGAACATAAATTTTCTTCTTTTCTGTATTTTGAGGTACAGAAACATTTTTCTTTTCTGAATTTTGAATGTTTTTTCTTATGTATGAAACAGAAGTTATTTTGACTAGACATTTATGAGAATATTGGAATGAATCACTTCTACATTTAACACAAACAAGATTTTTCTTTGCAAGTGACAATAAATCTGAAACATAGGTCATTTCATTTTTATTGATACTGTTCAGAGTACAATTGCCCTTATTACAAGAATTTATAGCTTTGAGTTCAGAAGTAGATTTCATTCTAAGATTCTCAAGATTCCTTTTCAGATCATTCAACTTGGCAAGATCATCTTTCCTTTTGCTTTCTTCTTTTTCTGAAAAATTCAACTCCTTTTTGTTAGAAGAATTAGATGATTCACCTTTTTCATATGTACTTGATTCATTAAAGAATTTATCATTTTCTTTTAGAGCATTAATTTTAAAAAGATCATACTCAGTCTTTAGTTTTTCAAGCTCTGTAATTTTCTGAATAAAAATATTCTTTTCTTTCAAAGCTTCTTCAAGTTTAATATCCACATCACAGTAATCATTTTCAAGTTCATCATAAGCTTTTCTTAAGTCCTCAAGTTCTTGACTTACAAGATTAAACCTCTTTTCAAGTTCTAAAAATTTATCTGACTTTGTTTCAGAAAATCCAGTTGACTCAGACTTCTGACTACCTGAGTCAGAGTTCTGATTTACAGACTCAGATGTCTGATCTTTAGACTCAGAGTTCTGACTACAAAATTCAGAATTCTGACTAGAAGTTTCAGACTTCTGATTGACTGTTTCAGAATCTTTACTTGTTTCAAATATGTTCTCAATGTCATGATATGAAAAACTTGGTTGTTTATTTTTGTAACTGACATTTAAAGAATCATACTTGAATTTAATGTCATTGTATTTTGGCTTCTCATCTGTTGGTTTACGAACTTCTTTCTTAACCTTTTTTTCTGAAACAACTGACTTTTCTGTTTTAGATTCAGAAATTTTCTCATTTGACTTTTTAGAGTTTGATCTTTGCAAATTGTCAGAACTTGTTATAGAACTAGCAGGTCTTATGAAAACTTCAACAACTTTTGGGATTTTTGGCTTAGGAACTTGAAGTTTTTCAAAATCATACAAGTTGATTGGGGCTCTTTTTAAAATAACATTTTCTTCCAGTCCCAATCCCTTCTTTGGGTTGTAAAATCTTGTATCTTTAACATTGCTTGTTAAAAGATTTAATGTTTGCTGAGTCTGACCCCTTTTCAAATTCAGATCTTCCAATTCTTTGATTTTGGTGTATAAATTCTTTCTTTCCTCAAATAACATATCAAATTTTATTTGTAAATCACCTTTTTTCATCCTTTATTTTTGAAAATTCAACTTTTAGTTTAGAAAGCTTTTTCAACAATTCAGAATTTTCATTTTTAACTTTCTGTTTCTCAGCCTCAGATTCTTCATATTGTTCTTTTATTACTTCTTTTTCAATTCTGAACTTGTTAACCAAATTTCTTTCTCCTTTTATCTGTTTTCTTAGATTAACAAATTCAGTTTTCATTTCACCAATCTGTGTCATTAAATCTATTTCAAGGGAAGAATGTACCTCAGTAGATGACTCAGAATCAGCATCTTCAAAATCAGAATCATCCTCATTCTTCATTTTTGCCATATAGCTCTGCATCTGTGAAAAGTTGATATGATCATCTTCATCAGAAGTGTAGTACAACCAATTCTCCTGTTCAGCCAATAAAGCAATTTTATCATCTCTCTTCTTTGCAAGCTGAGCCTTCTTGGTGTAGTACTCATAATCTTTCACAATTTTGACTGTACAATCCTTAGCATAGTGACCAGATTTTCCACACTTGAAACACATATTCTTTTCTTTTCTCTTTTCCTTTTCTTCTTTGTTTTCTTCACTTCTTTCTACTCTCTTTTCAACCTTATTTTCTTCTCTGTCTTCTTTCTTCTTATAATCTGAACTCCCAACTCTCTTATAATTTCCTTGAAATCTACCCTTCCCATACCTCTTGTTGAAAGTATTTGTCAGCAAAGCTAGCTTCTCAGCCATTATCTTGATATCTTCATCATCTTCTGATCCTTCTTCCTTGTCAGATTCCTCCAGATTTGGTATTTCTGATAGATATGCAGTCTTTTGGGTGCTTTGATTGCTTTGGACTTTGATAAAAATGCTAACTGATCAGCAACATTTTTCTTCTCTTCCACAACTAACTTGACAGAGTCTTCATGTTGATTAAGAACACAGAACAGATCATTTAAGTCTTCTTCACACATATCCTTGTTCATTTGCAGTCTTATAGCAAATGATGACCATTCTGAGTTTAGACTGTTCAGAAATTTGTAATTTATTTCTGACTTCGTTTTCTTCAGTCCATTTCTTCTCAAATCATTTAGAATAGTACAAAATTTACTGTATGTCTGTGTCAAACTTTCTGATTCTTTTGCCTTGAATCTTTCATAAGCATTTATGCTTTGATTTAACTTTGCCTGAATAGATCTCACAGCTCCTAACATCTGTCTTTCCAATTCGTCCCACATCTCTTTAGCAGATGATCCACTGTCAATCCTGTTAAGAACCTCATTTGGGACAGCCAAAGTCATCAAAGTAATTGATCTTTTATCTATAGCATATCTACTTTTCTGTCCAGCTGTATACTGAGAAAAACTCTTCTTCACTCTTGTAGCTGGAATTTCTGGAGTTGTCTCTGTGGCAGGAGTTGCAGCAACATCTATATACACTTCAATTGGACCTTCTCGAATAGAGACCATATGATTTTCATCTATGTTGTCTAGGAATTGGATCATACGAATTTTCCACTGCTGATACTCTTCAGGTATAAGAACAGGCGGTTTGGTTTCAGATCCCATGGCTAGATATTCTTTAGAAGACATGATTGTAAGAAAATTCAACAAATAGACAAATTTGAGTTTCTTGATCGAAAGGTGATTTTTAATATCAAGTGATCTTCT
The DNA here is from genome assembly GCA_033807775.1 of Saussurea involucrata. NCBI lineage: Eukaryota > Viridiplantae > Streptophyta > Magnoliopsida > Asterales > Asteraceae > Saussurea > Saussurea involucrata. The sequence continues at coordinate 45,601,127 of CM066317.1, read as the reverse complement.
TTGTTACAAGATTTGTGATAGACATCATTCTGTTTTTGAAAGTACAGGATCTAATCTTACAATCAATATAGAAAGCAGTAATTGAGAAGTTGTATGATCAAGCCCAATTGTATTCAATGATGAACAGAATTACAGATCTAAGAGAGGGAGAATCCCAAAGATTACAAAGAATGAATACAAAGATATGCGGGAAAATCAGTTAGCAATGTAGTGCTAACCACTCTATTTATACTGCAACAGAAATGTTAAAGCTACAGTACAAATAGGAACAATACACGTGTCCTAATTAGTTAACTAAATACTAAGGAAAGTATCTAGTTATAAGTTCTGTACATGTTGTTCAGAACTTCTGAACATTCTTCTGATAAGCCTTCTCAGAACTCTGACTCTTCTTCTCAGACTTCTTATACTTAGACAATCTTTCAATGCAGTTCTTCTGAGCTTTCACAGTTAGAACTCTGATTCTTCTATTCAGAATATCTGAGTCTTCTCATCAGAACTTTACCACTTGGTTTATTGACAAAACTCAGATCTAACAGTTTTAACCTGTTCTTCATTTCGTTGAAAAGTTTCTGTTTTCCTATCATTTTTCGATTTATTCGAAAGTGGTATTCTTAAAAGAAACTATTTTTCCAGGTTAAAACTCCATTAAAGTGCACTCTGGGAACTGTTAAAACCCAGAAAACCTTCCAGATCATCAGACTCATACTCTTTCGTCGTATTATCTTTTCAGAACCTTCGAAACTCTTACAATGACAAATACAAATAACTTTTTCACTGGTGGTTCACTAACCAAGCCTCCTACTCTCCTTCGAGATGAGTATCCTCAATGGAAGATAAGAATGATCCATTTCTTTGAGGGTACTGAAAAAACTCTCGTACAATATCTTTACAACCCTCCTCAAGTTCCCATGATAATAGTACCACGAGTACCAGCTACTGCTGAATCTCTTGAAATCCCTGAACGTCAAAGACCTAAGCCAAAAGGAGAATGGTCAGATGAAGATAGGGCAGAAGATGAAGTTGCACAGAAAACAAAAAGAATATTGATCATGGCTATCCCCAACGAACTTTTTCAATCCTTAGATGCATGCGAAACAACGCACGATCTTTGGAAAGAATTAGAAAGACAGTTGGAAGGGGGTACTAAAACGCAGAAGAACCGAAGGGCACAATACATAAATGAATATCATGCCTTCAGAGCCTCTGCAACAGAATCTCTGCAAACGACGTACGACAAGTTCAACTCTCTCATAAACAAATGAAGAAAGTCTGGCATTCACAGAACCTCGGAAGAAAATAACGTCATGTTTCTAAAAATCCTGAATGATGAGTGGCTCCAGTTGTCTATGTCTTTACAAACAAACCAAGATCTAGACTCCTGGACACTCTATGATCTCTATGGAACACTAGCCACACAGGAGCCTCAAATAGCACAGGCTAAAACACCAACCATTGCACCATACGCATTGGTTAGTAAATCTATAGAGGCTGCAGAGAGACCGAGAAATGAGAGAGCAACAGAGGAGAAGAAGAAGATAGTGATGGTTGATAGCGAAGAAGACGAGCTGGTAGAAGAAGAGATAACTCTTGCGTCATTAGCTAAATCCTTAGCTCTGTTGACAAGAGTGTTCAGAGGAAATCAGAGGGGTTCAGGAATTGATCGATATGGCAGAGACAACAAACGTGATAGAAGAGATGATGGAAGAAGAGAAGAATCGAGTGACCGACAGAGGTCAGATGATAGAAATAACCGACAGAGGTCAAGCGACAGAAACTACAGAGGTAATGACCGACAGAGGTCAGATGACAAGGTGAGCCACACACAACAAGAATGCTACAAGTGTGGCAAGCCTAGTCATTACGCAAACGAATGCCGAACGGAGAAAGGTGGAGACCGACAGAAGTCCGACGATCGTGCTGGAAACACTTCCCAAGGTTGTTTCAACTGCGGGAAGCCAGGCCATTTCGCAAATGAATGCAGAAGTAGACCAAATCGCCCACATAAGGACTTAGCTTTTTACAAAAAGAAGGCTGGGTATTATGCGCAAAAATCCCTAATGGCGAACAAAGGGCATTCTGAGGCGAACAAGGAGGACTTCGAGTCAGACTCTACCTCTGACGATGAATACACCACCAATGCCCTATTCTGTGGCATGGCAGAAGTCGACTCCAGCATTGACACTAAGGTATCCACTTCAAACTCTACCTCTTGTACTAATTCTGTAGATGATAATTTACTTAAACTTAACATTGAACTGATTGAACTAAAAGAGATAAATGAAAGCATTCAGAAAAGACTCACCTTTAATGAGAGAGAAGTATGGCTTCTCACTCAAGAAAAAGCCAAAAATTTTGAAGAAAAGGAAAGAGTAGAAAAGAATTGGAACAAAAATCTAGATCCTTTAAAAAGGCAAATTTCTGAATTAACCTCTGCTCTAAAAGTCAAAACAAAAGAACTTTCAGTTTCTAGAAGTGAAACAACAGACATAAGAGCTCTCAAAGAATACTTTGAAAGAGAGAGAGAGATACTTTGGCAAGATATACTCAGAAGAGATGTTTTACTTAAAAACTATAAAGATGCACAGAAGGTGTATGAGAAAGTAAACTCACAAATAGGAAGACGGGGTATAGGGTACGATGATATTACCCTAGGTGTTGAAGGCAAAAGAATTAAACCTATGTCTTCTCTGTTTGTGTTAGGAAAAACGAACAAAGCAAATTTTCCAAACTTACTCTCTGTAAGTAAAAGGGCTAAAATCTCTGTGGAACCTCATTTGAGGAAACATACGAAGATGATCAATGTGTGGTTTGAAAACACAGATTCATCATCTTCAACATATATCAATAGAGGAATCAAACCAAAGAAATATCTGAAAACACAAGATCAGATTGGTATCTTTAAGTTTGGTAAACCAGAGACTCAAACGCAGGTTGCTTTTGTCTGTATGATAAATGTCGAAAAGAAATTATCGGCAGAAGCTCCTGAGTTTAAACCCACCTTTTCAGAAGAAAAACATAAAGAAACAATTGAAAAGGAAATTTTGGAAGTATGGAAAACAAACGTTTTAGAAAACTTCTGTATATCTTCTGTAGATAAAATTCTCGCTGAAGAGATCGTATCAGAAACCTCTGCCGTCTATGAAAGTTATTCTACAGAGGAAGAAAGCTCGTACGATACATGCTCGGAAAATCCAGTCTCTGTCGAAAGAGATGACTCAACCTCTGTATATGAGGACGATTCATCTTCTGACGACTCAGAGACAGATGTTACATCAGGGATAGTTCACTATGACACAGAGGATGTTAAATTCTCCTCTGAAGTTCTTAACAGAACTATTTCTCCAAAAGAGAAAATCACAGAGATACCTATCTGCCCAGATTTTCTAAACTGGTATTTACAAGTCAAAACCTCTGCTGAGCTTGATATGTTAAATCTTAAAAAGAAGACCTCTGTAGATCCTAAAAGTTTAAAATTTTCAAAACCTTTAAGACAAATTAACGAAAATCCCACTTGGCAACAAAAGGGAAAATGGCCTAAAGTTAACAAATCTTTTTCCTCGGTGACAGTGAAGAAAGATGTTCACCACAGAAGAGACTCACAGACGGCAGGAACTAAACAAAGCTTTTGCAAACAACATTCTAGTATTCATAGATCTTCTTGTAATAGGAAATCTAGTGTTAAGAAAGAATGTAATGCCTTTGTGGCTCAGTTCAATGAATTCAATGAAAAGTTCAAGCAAATCACGTCTCATATTCAATATTGTCATTGCTTTGATCTTATGTTCAAACTATATAATCACTTCTCCAGTCAAGATTGTTTACTCTCTACTCAAATTCAAAAGTCAAAACCTACAAAGAAACAATCTGATTCTTCTACAAAAGATAAAATGTATTTCAAGAATGCTAAGGCAAACTTAAAAAATTCTAACAATATTGGACCCATGTGGATATGGGTACCTAAGTCTCTGTGATTGTCTTGCAGAAGCGGTATGTGCCAATCTGGTATCTAGACTCCGGATGCTCAAGGCACATGACTGGCGACAAAAGTTTACTATCCACGTACAAAGAAACACTCGATGGTGGATCTGTAACTTTTGGAGACGACAAAAAGGGACACATCAAAGGCTATGGAGTCATAAAGAAGGAAAATGTTTATGTATACAAAGTTGCATATGTGGATGGCCTTAAACACAACCTACTAAGTGTAAGCCAACTTTGTGATACAGGATTCGATGTGTCATTCAAAAGAACTTTCTGCTTTCTGAAAAGTGAAGACACAGGAATGGAACTTCTGCGAGCCGAAAGAAGAGGTGATCTATATCTGATGAATTTCAGTTCCAAGAACAAGGACAAAGTTTGCCTTGTAGCCTACAAAAGTGAGGAAGCCTGGTTATGGCATAACAGGTTCTGTCATTTGAACTTTCACACCTTGGATAAACTGGTCAAACTTGATCTAGTTAAAGGTTTGCCTAATGTTAAATTAAATAAGGATCATTTGTGTTCTGCCTGTGAAATGGGAAAACTCAAAAGAGCTTCCCACAGAGGCAAAACAGATGTGTCTTGCACTAGGCCTCTGTACATGCTTCATGTCGACCTCTGCGGTCCCATTGCCATACAGAACCCAGGTGTCAAGAAATACATACTTGTCTTAATTGATGAGTATTCGCGATTCACATGGGTTGAATTTGTCCGAAAGAAATCAGATGTTCCAATCATCTTGAGTAATCTAATGAAAAGAATCCAAGTTCTTTATGAATGCAGAATACAGAAGTTAAGAAGTGACAATGGCACAGAATTTAAAAACTCTGTCATTGAAGCCTATCTTTCTACAGAAGGAATATCACAGAACTTCTCTGCCGCACGCACTCCACAGCAGAACGGCGTAGTCGAAAGAAAGAACCGAACGCTCGTGGAGGCCGCAAGAACTATGCTATCAGCATGCGGATTACCGATGAACTTTTGGGCAGAAGCGATTTCTACCGCTTGTTATACACATAATCGTTCAACCATTGTGAAAAGACACATCAAGACTCCTTAGAACTGATCAACAAAAGGCGGCCAAACATCAAGTTTTTCCATGTGTTTGGATGTAAATGCTTTGTTTTAAACGACAGAGATTCCAGAGGAAAGCTTGAGGTAAAAGCTGACGAGGGAAAATTCATTGGATACTCTGCCCCTTCCAAAGCCTACAGAGTATACCTTACAAAGTCTCGCAAGATCGTAGAAAGCATCAATGTTTCTTTTGATGATTCATTCCAAAAGACTTCTGAGCAAATCAGTTCAGAACTCGGACTTAAAGGGGAATCCTCTGGCATCTCACAAACAAAAGAAGACTCAAATCTTCTATTTCTAGAGATGTTACACAACGACATTGATCCCTCTGTTGGAACAATCAGAGCTTCTGCAGAACCATCTTTTGTCGGTCAAAATCCTACAGGTATGACTCTAACTGGTCCAAATAATGCTTCATCCTCTTCTGTAAATGCTACAGATGCAAAGGATGAGGAAGAGTCTACAGAAGATGAAACACAAAGGAAAACGACCACAGAAGCTGCTGAAGAACAAACTCCACAATCCACAAAGGAACCAATAACAAAGGATATAGAGGACCAAGTCTATACGCCTTCAGAGGAACAAACTCCACCACCACTCATACCAATCATTCCACAAACTGTAGGATCAACTACAATGGCACGCACTACGATAGAGGCTACACCAGAAGAAGAAGAAGAAGAACAAGAAGCCTCTGAAGAACAATTCGATGACATTGGTGACCATCATCCACGCACAACTCAGTGGACAAAAAGCCATCCTCCAAGCCAAATAATTGATGAACCCTCTGACACGGTAAAAACAAGGTGTGCCACTGCTAATTTTTGTTTCTTTACGAACTTTATTAGTGTGATAGAGCCAAAGAAGATTTCTGAAGCCCTTGACGACCCAAACTGGGTAGACGCCATGCAAGATGAGCTTCTGCAGTTTGAGCGCAACAAAGTCTGGACTCTAGTACCTCTGCCACAGGGGAAACAGGCCATTGGGACTAAATGGGTCTACAGAAATAAGAAGGATGAAGATGGAGTGGTCATCAGAAACAAAGAACGATTAGTGGCCAAGGGATATAGACAAGAAGAAGGCATAGACTACGATGAGACTTTTCCCCCTGTCGCACGGCTCGAAGCAATAAGAATATTCTTAGCCTTCGCAGCCCACAGAGGTTTCAAAGTCTATCAGATGGACGTGAAATCAACTTTTCTCAACGGTGAAATCCAAGAAGAGGTTTACGTAAATCAGCCACCAGGGTTTGAAAGCTCAAAGTTCCCAAGGCATGTGTACTACCTTGAAAATGCTCTGTACGGACTGAAACATGCTCCAAGAGCATGGTACGAACGACTTTCTACCTTTCTTCTAGTCAATGGCTACGACAGAGGTACAACAGATACTACCTTATTCTATAAACGTAAAAACAGTGAAATAATGCTTGTACAAATCTATGTGGACGACATAATTTTTGGGTCTACTAATACAGAAGAGTGCAAAAGTTTTGAAAAACTCATGCAAAGTGAGTTTGAAATGAGTATGATGGGAGAATTAACATTCTTCCTCGGACTCCAAGTCAAACAATCATCAGAGGGAATTTTTATAAATCAGGCCAAATATGTCTCTGACATTCTTTCCAAGTATAGCCTCTCTGATACCTCTGCCATGAAAACTCCAATGGCCACTGGAAATAAGTTATTTTTAGATCCAGGTGGCATCTCTGTAGAATGCACTCTCTACAGAGGCATGATTGGATCTCTGTTATACTTAACTGCTAGCAGACCTGACATTATGCATGCCACATGTCTTTGTGCACGTTATCAAACTAATCCTAAGAAATCACATTATGATGCTGTTAAGAGAATCTTTAGATACCTAAAGGGGACCAAAAATCTTGGTCTCTGGTATCCACAGAACTCTGTCTTTTGTCTTAATGCTTATACAGATTCAGACTATGGAGGATGCATGCTTGACAGAAAGAGTACCTCTGGGAGTTGTCAATTCCTAGGTGGTAAGCTAGTCAGTTGGACCTCCAAGAAGCAGAATTGTGTGTCAACATCTACGGCAGAAGCTGAATACGTTGCTGCTGCTAGCTGTTGTTCTCAGGTTCTGTGGATGAAGAATCAGCTAAAAGACTACGGCCACATCCTACTCAAGATACCCATCTTCTGTGATTCCAAAAGTTCCATTGCCATCTCTGCCAATCCTGTGCAACATTCAAAAACCAAGCATATCGATATAAGGTACCACTTCTTGAAACATCATGTTGAATACGGTACACTCGAGATGCATTTCGTGCCCACAGAATACCAACTCGCGGACTTATTCACCAAAGCTTTAGACGAGAAAAGATTCAATTTCTTGGTGGGTAAGTTAGGAATGATCAATATGACGTGAAAATCCTATGTAAGTATAGCTTATCTTCTGTAAATATGTGTATAAATATATTGCTTTATTTATTGCTTTGATTGATTTCTTTCTGTATGTAAATTCTCAATCTTAAATAGTTCTTTAAATCACAGAGTTTCTGTGGGTCTGCTCAGAACCTCTGACGACCCCTACAGAACTTCTGGTAAACATGACCTATGTACTATGCAAAACTTATCCTATTTTGATCCAAGCATAGGTCAAGGGGGATCATATGGAAATTACTTGATCTACGAAGATGGTTAGATCAAGGGGGAGCAAAAGAAACCTTTAAATGATCTACAGAGGTTAATCTTTCAAGGGGGAGCCAAAGAAGAGTGTCGATGAATCTATATCGTCAGAAGTCAGACATCACTGCCGAGAAAAGAAGAACCAAAAGGTATATCTCGTACAAAAGGTTTTTGAAAACAGTTTTCTGGGACAAAAAATGTCAAATACATCCTAAAAATACTGGGAATAACATTTCAAAAATAATATTATTAAAACTTTTAATAATTTTTGAGTTATGAGAAATTTGAGGTCATAGAGCTTCTGTTGAGCTCAACAGAAGTTCTGCCAGAACACTACTCTGTAATCGCAAATTTAACTCGGAAACCGAATACGCACAAATACACACACCATGACCTTCTCGCACAAAACTTTTTCCAAAACAGTTTTCTCGGACACCAACTTTCAAATATGTCCGAAAAACAATTCTTAATGCAAATCAAAACTTGGATGATCAAAATTGTTAATAGATTTTTAGTTATGAGAAATTTTCACTCATAGAGCTTCTGCTGGCCCTGACAGAGCTTCTGCAAGTTCCTACAGAGCCTCAAAACCTCTGTGAACAAAATTTCTTCACTAAAATCCTATTAATCCTCTCCAATGCTTTTACAAATGTTTTGGTCAGAATAGAACCTATAGAGTCATGATAACAATGAGATATATGAGAAAAGGGTGAAAATCCAAGATTTTCAAAATCACAGATCTTCTATAAACCACAGAGCTTCTGTGAATTTGGTATTTGGGCATTTATGTAAACAGTAACGGTTACTTTTACTGAGAGTGAAAATCATGTGGCTAAAAACAACCCCACACGCCTAGCATTAATGGGCCGCGCACGACGTCCTGTCATCCTCTGACATGGCCTACGTGTCTCACTTTCATTGGACGTACATGGCACGTTTTTTTATGGAAAGTTGAACCCGCCGTTCTAACTCAAGTACGGATTCCAAATATTTATCCATTTCCAAATATTTTTACCCTTTCGAATTCTACCGTTTTACCCACCTAAAAAACCCAAGCTTACCCTCTCATAAAATCTTTACGAACCCTCATTCTTCTCCGGCGAAACCCTGCAAAAACCTGCAAGTATCTTATTCTCATTACCAATGGCTTCATCTTCTATCTCCCCTGCACACTCTCCGGCGAACTCACCGGAACACTCCCCTGCTCATTCTGAACATTCAGAAAACCCCCACCTCGCCAAAAATGCCGAACAAGAAGATTCCGGCGACTCAGCAGACTTTGCTCCGACCACCCATCTGCAAAACTTTATCGCAAAGGAGCACTTTGAAAAGGTACTACCCATCAAATCCAATAACTCCTATTTGGTCCCCTCACTCACTACTTTCGACGAAGCCCATGCCCTTCTTCTAAACATCATGGAAAACCATATTTTCTTTCCTTTACTCTCAAGAACCCCAAAGAAAATACCTGTTAGGTATTTGAACCAATATTGGCAAAGTTGCCGATATGATAAAGATGATTCTCTTATCAAAGGGTACATGTCAAAGCCAGACAAATCTGACCATTTGGAACTCAAGTTCAATAGAAAAATGTTTTCTCTTGAGTTCAATCTACCAACAAGGGGTCTTCTTGGACTGAAAACATATGCAGAACAACCAACAGACGACGAGCTCTGTCGTTTTGTAGAAATGCTTGGGTATAACACCCACCTAAGGAAGAGAAATGACTTCTGCAGAGGCAGACTACCACCTCTGAGGAACACCTTGTTTTCGATCCTCAACAGATGCCTTACAGGGAAGATAGGCAGCATTGACCAGAGCTCGCACCAGATCTTAACCATCATGTACGGAGTCTACTACGATCTCCTACTCGATTACGCGACCATCATGTTGCAGGAGATCATCAATACGATCGACAGAAAGCACAACACCAAAAAGGAAAGAGAGAACGATCCTAAGTATCTACCGCCTCTGCAATTCCAAAGGATATTGGGAGTCCTGTTCGAACGTCTGCTGATGATGCAGAACTGGCCAATGGAAGGGCCAACTCCCAAACAGTTCCCAATGAACAAAAACATCCCCACCGATCATGTAGATGGCTACACCCACTGCAGACCTCTGTCAAAGAAGCTTATGAGCTATGCCAAGAACAAAACCCTTAAGTTAGAGTATATACGCGATCATAGGACTCCAAAACCGAGCCTTGTGACACCCCCGCGTTTAGGTGTCCCCCTAGGAACAATAGTTGCAGAACCCCTCTCTACAGAAGCGAAGGAGTAGAAACTGGCAAAACACATGGCAATCCAACTTAGTTTTATAGCCAAACGAGTCGAGCTCATGGGAAAGAAGTCTTCTTCTAAAGCCTCTGCCTCTACCCCAAAAACAAAGAAGAGGATAACTGCAGAAGGCACCTCTACAAGCATTACAGAAGCTCAACCTTCACCTCCTCATGCCACAGAAGTTGGCTCCTCTGCTCCTCCCTCTTCTCCAAAACAAAAGAAGAAAAGGAAATCAAAACCCGCAGAAGAAGGGGCACCAAAACCCAAGTGGAGGAAGACCAAAAAGAAGAATGGGAAACCACTTGATCAAATGGTTACCATCGCAGAAGAGGCAGCTGCAGAAGTTGTTGAAGAAGAGGTCGAAGAAACTGCAGAGGAAGAGACTGCAGAAAAAGAAGTTGCAGAAGAGGGATATCAATCACCTTATCAATCCCCAGATCGATTCGCTCATCAAGGTAGCTTAAACGATTTCCTTCAACACCCTGACATTGCTAACACCCTAAATACAGCTGGGTGGAATGCACCACCACTTGACCACCACACCACAGAAGAACAAGACTTCTCTATCTCTGGCGTTGACACAAATCTGCAAGATGATGACCAAACCCCCAGAGATCAACCGGCTGAAACTCCAAACATTATACAGAACCCCTTCATCCAACAGGGATTGAACGTCCACAGAAGGAGTCCAAGCCCGGCTTCAGAAGAAGGTATAGAAGAAATCGATATGTCAGATGATGCCACTAGGGAAAGGATTAAGCTACAAGCAGAAGCTGAGTGGAATAGAGATGAGGTTACAGAGGCTTTAGATAGAATGGGAGAAAAAGAAAAAGGGATAGAAAAAGATGCCGTAGAAGTAGAAGGCCCATATCCTCAAACCCCTCCCAGTGCAACCCACACTTCTAACACCGCAGATCTAGCTGCAGAAGGTGTTATTGAACAAGAGCAGCACAGCTCGATCCAAACCCAACCCATCCAGCCAGAGGTTATTCTTTCAACCTCTACGCCCACAGAAACCGGGGAATCCATTCCTAGGGAGTCTCCTCAGAGAGACTCACCTATAGTTCGTGATCCATCGGCCCAGATCACACTAGAACACCCTACAGAGGAATTCATTTCCTCTGCCACACACAATTTAGGGCCAAAACTTCTTTCAGAGAGATGTAGTGAGCACAAAGACGAAGAGACTCTAGACAAGTCTCCAAGTCAAAAAAAGAACATTCCGATACCCACCTCTGGAGTGGATTTGGACACTGTTTTTCGCAGAACTTCTGTAGAGATTGAAACTCAAATTTCTTCTCGAAGATCAGATGGAAATCCTTCCACCCCCAACGTACAAACAAGGGTGAACGAAGGTGTCCCAGGAGCAGGGACTCACTCTGGAGACGAATGTGTTCCTCCAGAGGATACCACAGGAACACAAGTATCAAGGGATGAGTTCCAAACCCTTGTCACCTATGTGAACCAAACCATGAAAGAGTTGCAAAGCTCTTTCAAATCTTTTCTAGAGACAACATCGACGGCCTTACTAAATCTGAACACCAAAATGGACAATCTGTCCACAGAGGTGAAATCCGCCATTACCCAGATGAAGTATTCTGCTGAAAGAACTGCCACTTCTGCCGCTAAAGAATTCGGGATAGCCGCAACTTCTGCGTTCAAGGAATCAGTCAAACATTTCCTTGAACAACTGAACAAGCAATCCAACAAAACAAAGGGCATTACACCTGCAGATCTACAGAAGGCCCTGAAACACGTACAAGAAGAAGCAATGCGCAACACTGTGCTGATGCAGCCTAAAGACTACATGACCAGAGCACAGCTAACAGAGCTCGGGCAGAATGTGACAAACCAGGTCACAGAAGTCATTGTCTCCTTCACTACTGCAAATGCCAACTACGTTAAAGAGTTCAGAGAAAGTGTCGGCAGAATGCGCTTCAACACAGAAGTAGAGCTTGCAACTCTATTCGGCCTCTGTGATGATGTATGCGCAAAGTTGATGGCTGCAGGAGCAGAACTACCAAAGAAACCTAAAGCTTCTTGCAGAGCAGAGGGTACTTCTGATAAGAGTCAGGATGACTCTGATGATGACCACCCTGGTCCATCAGATCATCCTGAGGGGTAGAATACAAGGGAGAAAGCTACGAGCAGAGGACTTCCAGCACCACCAAAAGCCGCATAACCCATCAACCAAGCCCCTCCAGAACAAACCCAACAACAACAAACTCAACAGACCACAGAGACAACACCCATCTGTGTGAAATCAACTGCTGAAGAAACCCATGTACCAGAAACTGCTCAACAGACCACAGAGGCAACAACCACCCCTGTGGTAATCATCTTGGAAGAAAGTCCTTCAACAAACCAACAACCCGGAGGAACAGAAGCTCAAAAGACCACAGAGGAAACACCCACCTCTGTGGAATTCCCTACAATGTTTGGAGTAGATGCTTAACATCTGTCATACTCTTCAGAAGAAGATCTTCCCTCCCCAACTACAAAACCAACAGAAAAACCCCAAACCATCTCAAGAAGAAAGTCTATTGCCCACAAACCAAAAAGAGCAAAGACCTCTGCTTCCTCTGTTCTAAGAAATACGCACAACACAATGACTGAACGAATGGCGCAAAGAGCAGAAGAAAGACAGAGGTTTACATCATCTTTCCGAATGGCAAGAAGATTCGACATTCCTCAACCCACAAAAACCGAGCTCACAGAAGAAGTCACCAACGAACCTCCAACAGAGGTTACAGAGCCAATCAAGGCAACAGAACCAACGCCACAAAAGTCCTCTCAAACACAAGTGTCAAAACCTACAGAGGCAACACCCATCATTCCAACAGAAGCGCCAACACCCAAACCTACAGAGGCAACAGGTTCTGAACCTCCAAAGGCCAAAGACAAGGGAAAGGCGAAACTGACAGAAGAGCCCAAGAAAAAGAAATCATTGCCCAAGCCTACAGAGAAATTGATGAAGAGCGCCTTTCATGCCTTCCAAACTCCAAAGCCTGAAGAAGAGGACTGGGCATATGGATTGAAGCCTCTGTCAGACATTCCACTAACAGGTAGAGCTGCAGAAGTTGTTCGACAGCTGGAGAGTCTCAGAAGACAATTACCACCCCCTGGTCCAACATACGAAGAAATGGAAGAAGTGGTATACAAATACCTCTACAAACAACCCTTTCAGACTAATCATCCAACATATCACGTCACATATCCAAAGATCAGAGAAGAATTTGAGAACATCTTCAACAGAACAAAGCCAAGAACCAGAGCAGACGTCTTCTCAATCCACAAAATCAAAAAGGTAATCTTCTGTAGGTACTCCTTTACAAGAACCTATCCAAGGGTCAGGTACAATCTTTACAGAGTCAGAAGGGTAAACAATTCAGAAACCACCTTCGCTGATGCTGACCTAAGGAATCTGAATCTCTATGATCTACCTGACCTTCTGCAATGGACGAAGGAAAACTACAACACAGATCCAAACACCAGAGCCTATCAAGTGTTGAGAAAAGCAATGAGGGAAAGGCTTCTGATCTACAGTTTGACAGACTTTCAGCTAGGAAAGGATCTTGGTCTCAAACATCTGAACCTTCGACCACCAGAGGATCGCTGCCCACCTGACGTTGTGCCCAACTCAATCATTACAGAACCAAGGTTCGGGTTAGTATTTCAAAACCCACAAGGCGAAGTCAAACTTTTTGTGACCATGGACTGTCAGAAGTACGCAACCAGCACTCTGAACATGTTCAGAGCAAACCTTGTAAAATACATAGATACCGAGCAAATGGATAGAGACGCTGCAGATGCTTTCATAAGAGAGATTGATGCTACAATCCGCTTAAGAGAACTCTGCGTCAGTTTCTACAACGAGATCAGAGATGTCGGAAGAGACAACAGAAGCTACAACGATTTCAAAGACGCCAACATCTGATTCTCAAACAAAATCTCTACAAACCATTTTCAGTTTGTCTTTCATAATACTCAAATGTAAAATGCCTCTGGCATATTTCTGAATGAAAGAACTTTCGAGGTATTGTTTAACCTCTGTCTTATCTAACTTAGCCTAAAGTACTTCAATGTCAAAAAAAAAATTCACTACTTAGGGGGAGATTGTTAGCTTCAATCTTCCTAATCATAGAAGTATTTAGAAGTAGTGAAAAATAGGCTAAGTGAAGAAATCCTCTTACAGAGGCTCTGCCACTTCCGAAAGATCAAGGTCAAGAAGCTACAGAAGCTACAGAAGCTACAGAGGTGTCCTACAGAACCTCTGTCTTACGCACAAAGAAGACCAAAGACTCGGAACCCGGTGAAGACTGCTCTACAGAAGACCAGACCTCAGAACCTCTGCGGTTTACGATAAAGACTTAGAAGATATTTTATATCTTGCTACTGTTACTGGATCCTTTAATAAACTTGCATGGTAGTGTGCCCTGTCAAACCTCAACACGCGTCAATCTCTGAATGGACTCAATAGGGCTTAGTACAATATAGACGTCTGCGGCATTAAATGCAATACAGCACGTACAACTATTCATGCCGTCCGATCAACAGTAGCTCATGCTTTATGGTCCCCTAGAGTAGTATAAAAGGAAGTCTCTTGTTGAGATCTTCCTTAACAATCTTAAGGGCTTAATGAAGAATCCAAGTTTCATGCTTATGCTTTATATCGTCAAACCTGTTAAGCATTACACTCTCTCTCACACACCAAACAGTTCTTAATATGTTCTTGGTGTTCTTATTATATATCGAACGACAGTAATCTTCAAGATATCATTTTGTTCTTAAAATACTGTTTCTTTATATTGTGTGTTCTAAATCTATCAAACATATCTGTTAGTTCTTTAAATACGCTTCCGCATCAAACATAAACTCGAACTAATAGATCTGTTAATCTTGTCTAAGCAAAACGGGAACCAACAATTGGTATCAGAGCTTTCCTTGATTTTTAATATCAAGTGATCCTCTTTGTTACAAGATTTGTGATAGACATCATTCTGTTTTAACCTGTTCTTCATTTCGTTGAAAAGTTTCTATTTTCCTATCATTTTTTGATTTATTCGAAAGTGGTATTCTTAAAAGAAACTATTTTTTCCAAGTTA
The DNA here is from genome assembly GCA_033807775.1 of Saussurea involucrata. Taxonomy (NCBI): domain Eukaryota; kingdom Viridiplantae; phylum Streptophyta; class Magnoliopsida; order Asterales; family Asteraceae; genus Saussurea; species Saussurea involucrata. The sequence continues at coordinate 45,586,046 of CM066317.1, read as the reverse complement.
AAACTCCATTAAAGTTCACTCTGGGAACTGTTAAAACCCAGAAAACCTTCCAGATCATCAGACTCATACTCTTTCGCCATATTATCTTTTCAGAACCTTCGAAACTCTTACAATGACAAATACAAATAACTTTTTCACTGCTGGTTCACTAACCAAGCCTCCTACTCTCCTTCGAGATGAGTATCCTCAATGGAAGATAAGAATGATCCATTTCTTTGAGGGTACTGAAAAAACTCTCGTACAATATCTTTACAACCCTCCTCAAATTCCCATGATAATAGTACCACGAGTACCAGCTACTGCTGAATCTCTTGAAATCCCTGAACGTCAAAGACCTAAGACAAAAGGAGAATCCTCAAGTTCCCATGATAATAACATGCATTAGGTTGCGTTTTGTACCTTCAAAATCATTGTATGAGGTTTATCATTTTGAAGAGAGACACAATCATATGCTTCTTGATCAAAATGATATGAGTATGTCTCGAAAACGAAGGCAATTGTCTTTAACCGATCAAGTTTTTATTCACAATGTTGCAAGTTGTAATATTGGTGCAACGAAGGCGCATACTTTGCATATGTCTTTGAAAGGTGGGTTTAATGTTTCTGGTTGCACTGTTGATGATTATAATAATTTTAGGAGAGATTTGAATGCATTTGTTGGTGCTGGTGATGGTGAGATGGTTCTTGGTATGTTGGAAGATAGATCAAAAGATGATGCAGGATTTTCTTTTGAATATAATCGGTAGGATAATCAATTATGTGGAATTTTTTGGGCTGATGAAATTGCTAAACTGAATTACCAAGAATTTAGAGATGTTATTTCATTTGATGCTACGTTTCGCAGAAACCAGTATAGAATGGTGTTTGTTCCATTTACTGCTATCGATAATCATAAAAATCTATTACTGTTGGTGCTGCTTTGTTGTCGGGTGAAACTCTTGATAACTTTAAGTGGCTTCTTGAGGCGTTTTTGAATGCACATTGTGGAAAGCAACCTAGTTTGGTTTTAACAGATCAGTGTTTGGCAATGAAACAATCTATTCCATTGGTTTTTACCGAATCACGTCACAGATTATGTATGTGGCATATATTGGCCAAAGTTCCAAACAAGGTTAGTATCTATTCATATTTGAATTATTAATAAGTTATTAAATTTTATATGTGAACAGAAAGTTCATCATAAATACATGTTCAAATATACCAAAGTTCATATATGAACTTGAATGTTCATATATGAAGCGAAGTTTCATATTAAATACATGTTTAAATATGAAAACAAAGGTTCATATATGAAGATGAAGGTTCATATTAAATACATGTTTAAATATGAAAACAAAGGTTCATATATGAACTTGAAGGTTCATATATGAAGACGAAGGTTCATATATGAATTATTCATATATGAACACAAAGGTTAATATATGAATTATTTTCATATAATGAAAGTTCATATATGAATTTTGTTTTTATTATCAAAGTTCATATATGAATCATTATTTAGTTAGTATTTTGTTCATATATGCATATAGAGTTGTTGTTAATCAACAATCATGTATACATCACTTATATAGTTGTTTTTGAGTTATAAATCATTATTTATATATAACGATTTTGTAGGTTAGCACAACGATATACAGGGAGACAGATTTTAACAAACTGTTTAATAAACTTGTTTGGAATGTTCAATTGGAGCCTGAAGAGTTTGAAACTATGTGGTTGGATTTGATTACTGAGTTCAAATGGTTTTCACACATGTTTCGTATTCATCAACGATGAATTCCTTCTTATTTCAAGTCTATTCCTTTTTGTTCATTGATGAAAACTACATCAAGGTCGGAGAGCATAAATTCATTCTTCAACAAATTTTCTCACCATGGTAACAACTTTGTAACATTCATGCTTGCATTTAAAAATGCAATGTGTAAGCAAAGAAATTCTCAACGTAAGCTTGACCATATGACATTTATATGTTCACTACGAAAGCAATTGAGAAACATGCAAACGAAGTTTACACACGGGCTATATTTTTGGAAGTTCAAAAGGAGATTAATAAAGGAGCATGGTCGTGTGTTTAACAGAATGTTGTTGAAAAGGATGGATGCCAACTTTATACAATTTTGCAAAATGACAAAGATTGTAAGAAAAAGAAGTTGTTCAAGGTAAAAAGAATTATTAATATATGCATTTCTATTATTTTTTATTAACATAACTTCCCTTTTTATTGTTCATGTTTGTTTTAGGTTATGTGTGATAACGCCACTTTTTGGCGTTATTTTCGGTCCTAAAACCAATGAGATTGACTTGTATTTAAGCAAAGAAGCGGAATTTTACGGTTTATCGAGTGAAATGTGCAGGTTATATAAAAGGCAGTGATCATCGAAAAAAGAAGCTAAAAAGAGCCCAAAAGAGAGCCAAAACGAAGCCCAACGGACGCCCGAGATCCAAGCCCAAGACCCGCGCCCGAACCATGACCCGAAGCTCACCCGGAGGCCAAAATGAACACGCGCGGCTTTCCACGTGGTTTGCAAACCGCGGGACAAGCCGCGTAACCCTCTGTTCCAGATTCTATACTTTGGCGTTTTTCCGGAAATTAGGTCATTCTCGACACAGCCCCGACACGACGAACGGCAGACGACTTGGGGCGATTTTGGGAGCTTTTTCGGAGCTTTTGGAGCAACGATAGAGGATCGATTGGAGTCAGATTCATCACGCGAAGTAGATACGAGCACACGAGAAGGGAGTCACCGTTACATTCATCGTTTCCACTTTCATCATGTTTACATACACGTTTTCATCCTTTTTCTTTGTGTCTGAATCCACCACCAACATGAACTAATTTCTATATGTTGGGGGTTGGAATGAATTTGATTTAAGCATATGAACATGTAACTTGAGACTTTTATCAGTTTTTCCTATATTAATGAAGCATGTGATTTGGATTTTAATGCTTTTGTGAATTTGGCCAATTTACAATTCATTTGTTGTTTCTAATTAAGTTCGAGAGAATTATTTGTGACTAGAACTAGAAATTGCATGCCTAAGGTGAGAAAGGGGATAGAGATATACCGAGTAAGCCTTAGTCCCGTTAAAATCTTGAGCTTAATGTATTTTGAAATCCATAGGTGAGATCGAGAGATAAACTTGTGCTTTTCAAGATAAAACCCGTAGTTGCTCGAAAGAGAACAACGGTGATTTTTACAAGATAGGGTATTCATTATATGGAATAACTGGTAATTGTTTTGAGTCAATTGTTTGTATGTGTAAGTCTTAGGATTTCCAACCCTCAACTGTTCTCTCTATCTGAAGTTCTTAAGCTGTTTACTGTTTGTGTGTTGATTTAGTTTTGTTTGCAATCAAGTAGTTTATAAACCAACCTCTCAAAGTTGCGACATTCAGTTAATAGTTTTTATAGTAATTGTGATACTCAGTTCCTAGTTCGTGTGGATTCGATACTCGTACTTCCGTACGTATTACTTGATTTCTACAACGTACACTTGCGGTGAGATATAAGGGGTGATAACCCGCCTATCAAGTTTTTGTCGCCGTTGCCGGGAAACTAGTTGCAACTGATAGCACTACCAGATATAAGTGCTATTAGATTGAACATTTTTCTTTTAGTTATTTACTTTGTTCCATCACTTTCAGTTTCTGGATTACTAACTTTGCCTACATTCTTTTCAGGTACTAATTGGTTTATTCCAAAGAAGACCCGAGGGAAGGAAATCGAGCCACTTGATCCGGAGATTGAGAGAACCGCCCGTCGGCTACGTAAAGCATCCAAATCCCAAAGGAAATTAAAGATGGGCGACGAGAGACCTGTTAACAACCCACCTCCGCCTCCTCCGTCGAGAGTTCCGATGCGGTCATTTGCCATTCCTAACGTGGCAGCCGCACGCATAGGCATCCAACTGCCCACTACTGGGGCGAACTACTTCGAGATTAAACCGAGTACCATTGTCATGGTACAGCAGAATCAGTTCGAAGGGGCCCCAACAGAAGATCCTCATGCACATCTTCGTGCATTTGAGAGGATATGCAACACGTTCAAAATCAATGGGGTGAACGAGGATGCCATCAAGCTAAGACTGTTCAGCTTCTCACTCAAAGGTAGAGCTGAAATTTGGATAAAGAGCCTACCAGCGGATCAAATCACTACATGGGCCGACCTGAAGGCCGCATTCCTCCAGAAATTCTTCCCACGGGGAAGAACTGCTCAGCTAATGGCCGACATTACTCACTTCGCGCAATGGGACCAAGAGACCTTATACAAGGCATGTGAGAGATACAAGGATATGTTGAAGAAGTGTCCTCACCACGGGTTGCAAGGTTGGGTCATCATCCAGACATTCTTTAGTGTACTTCACCCACAGTTCAAAAACGATATCACTGCTGCATCGGGTGGAGCACTAATGGATAAATCTTATGAAGAAGCATGCCAGTTGATCGATAACCTGGCCGAACATAGTTTTTCTACTCCACGATCAGCTGTTACAAGAGTTTCAAGTGTTCAAGAATCGGATGAGCTGAAAGAAATAAAAGCTCAATTAGCTGCGATCATGAACCACCTGAAAGGAGGAAGTCCACAAGAACCCGAGCAAGTTCAGTTCTTACAGAACTGGAACAACCAACCGAGGAATGATCCTTTCTCGAATACCTATAATGAGGGGTGGAAGAAGCGCCCGAACTTCTCTTGGAGTCAACCCGGTCAACAACAACAAGGTAATTTTTCTAACTTTTCTAATTCTTCCAATACTAACAATGTTTATCGTCCTCCAGGTTTTAACCAAAGGAATTTCAATGAGGGGCCATCTATGGAGAAGAAACCGGGGCTGGAGGATATGATGATGAAGTTCATGACCAAGATGGACAACACGGTTGGAGAGTTAGCGAGCACAGTTAATACGGTAAAAGTTGCAACCGATCAGAACACTGCATCCATCAGAATTCTAGAGAGGCAAGTGGGGCAGATTTCGGAAGCCCTACAAAACCGACCTCCCGGAACCTTGCCGAGTCAAACCGAGAGGAAAAACCGAGAAGAATGTAATGCCATCTATTTGAGAAGTGGCAAGGAGCTGATCGAGGACAATACATGGGAACCGCCATCAAATAAAACCGATCATGAAGAGAAAGAGGTTGAGGTTGTAGATATGGACGAGTTGGAAGCCGAGAAAGAGTTTGAGATGGAGGAAAACCCGGAGGATGAAGGGAAGAAGAAAGAGTAGTCCACCACGCCAAAGCAAACACCAGTCAAGCCGGTAGTCCGGAAAGTGCCATATCCGAATAGGCTTAAAGCCCAAAGGGAGGATCTTAACTTTTCTAAATTTCTTGAAGTTTTTATGAAATTGCATATTAATATCCCTTTTGCAGATGCTTTGGCACAAATACCCTCTTATGCGAGATTTTTGAAGGAAATCCTTTCGAACAAAAGGAAGATTGAGGAGCACGCGACAGTTGCACTTACTGAAGAGTGCAGCGCGATAATTCAGAACAAGCTTCCCCCGAAGCTTAAGGATCCAGGGAGTTTTTCTATCCCTATTCAAATTGGGAATCTTTATGTTGATAGAGTACTGTGTGATTTAGGAGTGAGTATTAACTTAATGCCTTTATCTGTTTTCAGGAAACTGGGATTGGGAGAAGTGCAGCCGACGTACATGACGCTCAAGCTCGCGGATAGAACCATAGTTTACCCATATGGAGTTATCGAGGATGTGCTCATCAAGGTTGGAAATTTCTATTTCCCGATGGACTTCGTGGTGCTGGACGTTGATGAAAATGTAGAGGTCCCGCTGATATTGGGAAGATCCTTCCTAGCCACGAGCAGAGCGCTAATAGATATGGAGGAGGGAGAGATGACCCTGAGGGTTGGTGACGAGAAGGCGGTATTCATGATGTTTGAGAGTGGAAAGCTTAGAGACGGAGCTGATCATGGAAAGTCGGATGTGGAAGAATCTGCGAAGAACCGCAAGTGTGGGCGATTCGATTCCGCGGATACCGAGCCAAGTTGAGAGCCACACAGTCGTGCCACGACTTTAACTACGGCGCTGGGTGGGAGGCAACCCACCGAGGTTTGTGTTTTCTTTATTTTCTGCATTTTTGAGTGATTTTATTTACAAAAACAAAAACAAAAACAAAAGTTTCTGAAACAGAGACTTACGCGACTTGTGCCGCGGTTTACAAGCCGCGTGACAAGTCGCGGGGGTCCCTGTTTGGTTTTTAGAGTTTTTCGTTTTCTTCGCTTTCTTTCACTTTTTGCTTTGTTTTTCCGTATTCCCCTTTTCCGCCTTCTCCGATGTCTTCCAACTGGGCTTTCCAATCTTTCAAGAGAATCTCTCCGGGCAAACAGGTATGCTCTAACCCTCTGTATTAATGAGTGGTGTATGATGTTCGTCTCATTATTAGTCAAACGAGATGCAACAAACCTAAGTTTCACTTAGGTTTGGGGTGCCTCACCTTTTAAACATCTACACACTCACTTTTACCCCTGTGCAAACCCCGGTTTCACCGAGGTTTGGGGTTGGCTTGTTTGACAAACCTAGGCCACGGCCTATGTTTGGGGTGGCCATGTTTTTGAAAATGCTAGAATAGCTCTTTGTTGCTTCATGTTATACTATACCTTACCTGTCTGATACCTGTAATAACCGCACAACGATACTTGTTTTAGTATCGCCTATGCCGACACTTGCACATTGGGGACAATATGTGGGTAAGGTTTGGGGTTGCCCAATCGGGCCCCCGTTTTGCACGTTGATGTCCCACACTTATGAATGATTAGACCAGTTTAGCTAAATTTTTTTGTTTTGAATGATTGAGACCGACTATTGTGGGGAGAATCTCGTGATAGTGACGTGACCATTAGGCAAGGACTGGGAAAGGACATGACTAGGGACATTAGTGGAGACCACCCAATAGCGAGTTTTGAGCCTAAAAGACGTCTTACATTTCGAGGGATTCATACACGAAAATCGTATACACTTTTTCGAGTTCCTTGTCGTGAATATAGAATGATCTCGCTATATTATTGCGTTGAGTAGCAAAGACGACCATCGGGATATTGGGAAAGGGTATATTAGACCAAATCGCGTGGACCTTAAGATGTGATTCCAGGCAATGTGTGTTTTGTTTAACCTGTGTTTAGCTATCGTACCTTTTTTCCCATTTGTGTGTATCCATAACCCTTTTTGTAGCCAAACACTCACCCTATTCGTTTCCAAACCCACCATTAAACCCTAGCCAACAGCCTTAGCCAACCCTTATCCGAAAGTGTGTCAATCAGAAGCAGTAATGAAGAGCTGAAAAGAAATAGTATGGGCCAGTTATGAAAATATATAGAAAAGGGGGCCAATGCAGCCCCAAGCAAATAAAGAGGACCAATGAAGTCCCAACTTAAAAATAAAAAAATGAAATATATATATATATATATATATATATATATATATATATATATATATATATACAGTTGGTTAAATAGTATTTATAGCAGCTAAATAAGAGACTCAAGGCGACTCCAGTAATGATAAAGAGGGCCGAGTGATAGAATCGAAACCAGAAAAGTTCATAACGGCTAATCTTTGACACATCAAGGATCTTTGAACCTTTTTACCCTTCGTTTCTTAGCCATAACCCTAACCCCATTACAACCCTTGTAAAGACCTGGATGATCTTTTGGAAAATGTGATTAGGGTATACGACCACCTTTACTGATATTCCCTGTCTTGCTACTCGATTCCTTCTGAGATCAACTTTTTGGACATTTGTGCGTCTTTCATTAGATTTTTCAAGTAATATTTGAGTATTCTTGTACATAACTTCCTATACATGACAACATGTGCGACAACATAGGTTCGAGCGAATTGAGAGTATCCCGTGAGGTAGGGTCGAGGCGAAATGTTTTTCCCTAGTATGTCTGGACCTGGAACAACCTTAATGTAATCGGAGCAGTCACGAGTTCGACTTACAATGGAAGGCCATAGATTAATCGGAATAAGAATGAGGCGAGAGTGAGACAAGCATTCACGGGTATGGGAAATCACCAGTGCATTACATGGTACCGATTGGGAGTTGTGCAGTTATTATATTTCACTAAAGTGTGCTTTTGTTCTATTTTTATCGCTAATTTTCTTGGGGACAAGCAACGTTCGGTTTGGGGTTGTTGATAACGCCACTTTTTGGCGTTATTTTTGGTCCTAAAACCAATGAGATTGATTTGTATTTAAGCAAAGAAGCGGAATTTTACGGTTTATCAAGTGAAATGTGCAGGTTATATAAAAGGCAGTGATCATCGAGAAAAGAAGCTAAAAAGAGCCCAAAAGAGAGCCAAAACGAAGCCCAACGGAAGCCCGAGATCCAAGCCCAAGACCCGCGCCCGAACCATGACCCGAAGCTGACCCAGAGGCCAAAAAGAACACGTGCGGCTTTCCATACGGTTTGCAAACCGCGGGACAAGCCGCGTAACCCTCGACACAGCCCCGACACGACGAACGGCAGACGACTTGGGGCGATTTTGGGATCTTTTTCGAAGCTTTTGGAGCCACGATAGAGGATCGATTGGAGTCAGATTCATCACGCGAAGTAGATACGAGCACACGAGAAGGGTGTCACCGTTACATTCATCGTTTCCACTTTCATCATGTTTACATGCACGTTTTCATCCTTTTTCTTTGTGTTTGAATCCACCACCAACATGAACTAATTTCTATATGTTGGGGGTTGGAATGATTTTGATTTAAGCATATGAACCTCGTAACTGGAGACTTTTATCAGTTTTTCCTATATTAACGAAGCATGTGATTTGGATTTTAATGCTTTTGTGAATTTGGCCAATTTACAATTGATTTGTTGTTTCTAATTAAATTCGAGAGAATTATTTGTGACTAGAACTAGAAATTGCATGCCTAAGGTGAGAAAGGGGATAGAGATATACCAAGTAAGCCTTAGTCCCGTTAAAATCTTGAGCTTAATGTATTTTGAAATCCATAGGTGAGATCGAGAGATAAACTTGTGCTTTTCAAGATAAAACCCGTAGTTGCTCGAAAGAGAACAACGGTGATTTTTACAATATTGGGTATTCATTATACGGAATAACCGGTAACTGTTTTGAGTCAATTGTTTGTATGTGAAAGTCTTAGGATTTCCAACCCTCAACTGTTCTCTCTATCTGAAGTTCTTAAGCTGTTTACTGTTTGTGTGTTGATTTAGTTTTGTTTGCAATCAAGTAGTTTATAAACCAACCTCTCAAAGTTGCGACGTTCAGTTAATAGTTTTTATAGTAATTGTGATACTCAGTTCCTAGTTCCTGTGGATTCGATACTCGTACTTCCGTACGTATTACTTGATTTCGACACCGTACACTTGCGGTGAGATTTAGGGGGGTGATAACCACCTATCAATGTGGAATCAACTGGATTCAACATTTGAATGTGAATGCAATCATTTTGTTCAACATGGATTTTTATGTCGTTATGTTTTCAAAGTCTTAATGAATGAGAACTTCAATGAGATACCAGAGAAGTATATATCTCGACGATGTAGAAGATGTAACAACCGGGTATTTAGTTTAATTAAGCAAAGTCTTGTGGCCATAATGTAAAAAGGGAAAGGGTTTTGGAGGGACCAAAAGGCAATTTTAAAGAAGTATAAAAGGGAGCAAATCCCTAGGTCTCTCCTCATTTCTACATCAATTCTTGTGGTTGGCGGCTGAGAAAGGAAATGAGAAATGGTGGAGAGAACAAAAATCGACAAGCAAAACTCTACCAATAAATCGTCAATAGGTAAGCTTCAATCCCATCTTCTTATGGTTTGATGTCTGCCTTTGTATTCAAGGATTTTAGGTGGATTGGGTAGAGCATTGTGTTTCTCTTGGTTAAGCTCTTGTGGGTTTTGAGTGAGTTTGGATCCTTAAGAGGTAAAAGAATTGTTAATTAGCTGTTTTGAGTCAGGAATGTAACCATAATCTAGTATCTGACAAGGGCCGAGACTCAATCGCACCTACAAACCGATTTTTGGTGACTTGGGGTTTTGGCAGTGCGACTGTCCGGGAATCACCCCGTCCGGACAGTGTGGGGGTGTCCGGGAAATTTTGGTATCCGAATAGTATGAGTGTCCGGATAATCATGTTCGGGTAGCCAGAGACCGAATGCATCCAGATTGTTTAGCGGATAACTTCCTGGATCGAGGTGTCTGGATAGAGGTGACCGGATAGAGGTGCCGGATAGTAGATTACCGGAAAGGGGTTTTCGGGATTGCACAGTGGGATTAGCGTACATCGGGATCCGATGATCCCTTGGGAGTGTATTATGAACCGGTAGGTATGGAATTTGTTTCCCGCCTATTCGGGTAATGGGGAGTCTGCTTGGGCCCCAATATGAGGCGAGAGGGGAGTCTGCTTGGGCCCCGATCGTGGTTGTTGACGGATTTGGATGTGGTCTATGAACACTGTGCAAATACCCCTGTTTGTTATTACTTGTCGACCTTAGGGCGGATAACGAAATGATTTTATGCATGTTTTCGTATAAACTGCTTTTCGGAGGGAATTCACTAGACCTCATGGTCTAACCCTTGCTTTTCAAAACTAAAACCATTTTCAGGGAAGCGCATTAGTGGTGCTTCGTCTAAGGAAAAGTGAAGGCTTGAAGAATAGAGATGGAGGATTTAGAGAGGAACACCATAGTTTAAATCATTGTATTGCTTAGATAGATCTCTCGGTTGTGGATAGATTGTTCCACTGCAAATTTTGGATAGCTTAGGACTCGAAATGTTTGTTTAATGAATCTTTTATGTAATTGGGACCCGATTTGGGATTTATCATATATGTTATGTATGTTGAATGTTTTGGGTTGTTATAGAAGAGACTTGATATGTTTCAATCTTAGACAAATTTCATGGAGACAAGGCGATCCAAATGGTGAAATGGCAAGAATTTGCAATGATGCACAAGCATCTTTGGATTATTTTTTGATGAGTCTTAGAAGTGATAAAAAGAAGCTTAAAGAGTTTGCGGAGAAGATTCACTGTTTGATGGCTGAGGTAGATACTGATATTCCTTACTAAACTGGAGAAGAAGAATGAGACGATAAGAAATCTTATTGGTGTTAATAAACCAGAAAAAATTGATATCCAAACACCATCACGCATCCGCAACAAAGGTTGTGGAACGGGAAAACGTTTGATCGGTGCAGGTGAGAAAGCTGCGATAAAGAATCAAAAGGCGCAGCGATTGTGTAGAAATTATCAAAAGTTGGGGAATCATGATTCTCAAAATTGCCCATTGAAGAATGTGAATGAGTAGATACATATTTTAGGTTATTTTTTAACTCAATAATTACTGTTGATAGTCATAATTTCAATAATAAATGTTGATTCCTTTTTTAATGAGTATTAGAAGTTTATTTTATAGTTGTTTTTGTATTCATGTTCATATATGAACACGAAGTTCATACTAAATACATGTTCATATATGAACACGAAGGTTCATATATGAACACCAATGTTCACAATCATATATAAACAAGAAGATTCAAATATGAACACGAATGTTCATATTTGAACACCAACGTTCACATTCATATATAAATAAGAAGATTCAAGTATGAACACGAAGTTCATACTAAATACATGTTCAAATATGAACTCGAAGGTTCATATATTAATATGTACTGATATATGAATTCAAAAGTTCATATATGAATATGTACTGGTATAGGAACTCAAAGGTTCATATATGAATTAATATAAACTTATGATCGAATTGTTCAAATATGAACTATTTTAAAACATAAGTTTCTTAGGAATTCATATATGAAGATGTTGATTCATATATGAACATGATATGATTTTCATATATGAATTAATAGATTTACATATTAACAATTTGAGAATTAAAGTAGAAATATTTAAAACAATATTAAATATACCAAAACATATCAAAAATATTGTTTATAAACTACCCATTACCATCACAATTACCACCATACAACATATAGGAAATATTGTTTAAAAATACCACAACCAAATTGATTGTATCTTCATCCCATCACCCCATCACCCATCACCCATCACAACTACCAAATTAATCACCATAATTGTAGCAGAAAATATTGTTTTTAAACCAAACCCACTGTTGGTCCCGAAGGGTTATACAAGTTTATAGAAGGGGGGGGGTTGAATACAAACACACTAGTTTTACTTTTCTAAACTGTTTATTGATAAATCAAGACAATTTACAACATGTTCGGTAGTTTGTTTCCAGATAATTAGTTGATGAGCTTTTGGTGGTATGCTTTAGGTGTTCGAATCATTCCGGCTGGATCAGGAGAGTGACATGTGCGTAGGAAATCACTACAACCAGGTGAGTTCCCTTATACTCCTTTTTGATGACACGAAATGTTAAACGCTTTTGATTATTACTGATCATGGTTTGGAATGCATGTATGCTTATTTATAAAGTCGGAGCATCAATTATATGTTTGAGAAGGTTCTGCACATATGCTATAAACTGCTTTTACAAAGATACATGCATCACTATATGTTTTCTCTTTAGCCTTGCCTTGTATGCTTATGTGGAGTCGGAATTGCACAGTGGGATTAGCGTACATCGGGATCCGATGATCCCTTGGGAGTGTATTATGAAGCAGTAGGTATGGAATTTGTTTCCCGCCTATTCGGGTAATGGGGAGTCTGCTTGGGCCCCAATATGAGGCGAGAGGGGAGTCTGCTTGGGCCCCGATCGTGGTTGTTCACGGATTTGGATGTGGTCTATGAACACTGTGCAAATACCCCTGTTTGTTATTACTTGTCGACCTTAGGGCGGATAACGAAATGATTTTATGCATGTTTTCGTATAAACTGCTTTTCGGAGGGAATTCACTAGACCTCATGGTCTAACCCTTGCTTTTCAAAACTAAAACCATTTTCAGGGAAGCGCATTAGTGGTGCTTCGTCTAAGGGAAAGTGAAGGCTTGAAGAATAGAGATGGAGGATTTAGAGAGGAACACCATAGTTTAAATCATTGTATTGCTTAGATAGATCTCTCGGTTGTGGATAGATTGTTCCACTGCAAATTTTGGATAGCTCAGGACTCGAAATGTTTGTTTAATGAATCTTTTATGTAATTGGGACCCGATTTGGGATTTATCATATATGTTATGTATGTTGAATGTTTTGGGTTGTTATAGAAGAGACTTGATATGTTTCAATCTTAGACAAATTTCATGGAGACAAGGCGATCCAAATGGTGAAATGGCAAGAATTTGCAATGATGCACAAGCATCTTTGGATTATATTTTGATGAGTCTTAGAAGTGATAAAAAGAAGCTTAAAGAGTTTGCGGAGAAGATTCACTGTTTGAAGGCTGAGGTAGATACTAATATTCCTTACTAAACTGGAGAAGAAGAATGAGACGATAAGAAATCTTATTGGTGTTAATAAACCAGAAAAAATTGATATCCAGCCACCATCACGCATCCGCAACAAAGGTTGTGGAACGGGAAAACGTTTGATCGGTGCAGGTGAGAAAGCTGCGATAAAGAATCAAAAGGCGAAGCGATTGTGTAGAAATTATCAAAAGTTGGGGAATCATGATTCTCGAAATTGCCCATTGAAGAATGTGAATGAGTAGATACATATTTTAGGTTATTTTTTAACTCAATAATTACTGTTGATAGTCATAATTTCAATAATAAATGTTGATTCCTTTTTTAATGAGTATTAGAAGTTTATTTTATAGTAGTTTTTGTATTCATGTTCATATATGAACACGAAGGTTCATATATGAACACGAAGTTCATACTAAATACATGTTCATATATGAACACGAAGGTTCATATATGAACACCAACGTTCACATTCATATATAAACAAGAAGATTCAAATATGAACACGAATGTTCATATTTGAACACCAACGTTCACATTCATATATAAATAAGAAGATTCAAGTATGAACACGAAGGTTCATATATGAACACGAAGTTCATACTAAATACATGTTCAAATATGAACTCGAAGGTTCATATATGAATATGTACTGATATATGAATTCAAAAGTTCGTATATGAATATGTACTGGTATAGGAACTCAAAGGTTCATTTATGAATTAATATAAACTTATGATCGAATTGTTCAAATATGAACTATTTTAAAACATAAGTTTCTTAGGAATTCATATATGAAGATGTTGATTCATATATGAACATGATATGATTTTCATATATGAATTAATAGATTTACATATTAACAATTTGAGAATTAAAGTAGAAATATTTAAAACAATATTAAATATACCAAAACATATCAAAAATATTGTTTATAAACTACCCATTACCATCACAATTACCACCATACAACATATAGGAAATATTGTTTAAAAATACCACAACCAAATTAATTGCATCTTCATCCCATCACCCCATCACCCATCACAACTACCAAATTAATCACCATAATTGTAGCAGAAAATATTGTTTTTAAACCAAACCCACTGTTGGTCCCGAAGGGTTATACAAGTTTGTAGAAGGGGGGGTTGAATACAAACACACTATTTTTACTTTTCTAAATTGTTTATTGATAAATCAAGACAATTTACAACTTGTTGCGGAACAAGATTAAGGATTAACCTAATCTAAACAAGTTAAGAACACTAAGTTTCTTGCACTAGAATAAGACAGAAAGGAGATAAGAAAATTACGAATAATAACCTAACACAGAGTAGAAAGACGAAGATGGCCCGAGCTCACTTCATTTATGAAGTAGGGTTATTCTTATATACTGCATGCATTTAATGCATGGCAGTATTGCTTTACACGTGGCAGCAGCTGAGTGGTTGCATGTCATTGACCTTTGTAGACAACCTTAGTAGCCGCATGGTGCACAGTGTAGAATCAGAGTTTGTTGTACGATTCTAGACAGAAAGGGTGTCCGTTCTGACATTTCGTACGGAGACGTGCAAGGGAGGTAAGACAATACTAACATGTAGAGAGAACTTCATGATCAGCTTTCGTTGAATCAATACTTTATCAGCGAGTGATAAAGTTCAGCGATTGCTGAAGTCTTCTACTTGTAACTTCACGTTGGGTGGACAAATCTTCACTTCGCTGATATCTGCATCAGTTCATTAGTAGACTTGTCGCTGGTTCTTGAGCTTGATCTTTGACTTCAGCGTAGAACATATGTTGACGTGAAACTTGTCTTCAGGGATCTTAAGTAAACAACTAACTTATCAGCGATCAGCTCATAGACTGAACAGGCTCAGAGCTACTCGATGAACAGAGTTCGCTGACTATTTAACTTTAAAGAGCGAGAGTTACTATCAGCGGTACTGAAACAGTCTTAGTACTTATCAGCGATAGTGAAACTCTAATACATATTGTTTACTTACAATTTTCACTAAGTGTTTAAGAGAGGGTCATTATCAAATCACTGAGGGTTTGGATCAACAATCTCCCCCTATTTGATTATGACATAGCAACAAAGAAAATTTCTAATTAATGAAAACATAAGGATAAAAAGAACTCATAAAATATTTTTCCCTTTTACTGTTTTCTGGGATCTTTTCAGTACTGATGGAGTAAAGTACATTCGCTAAAAATTTTCTTTAAACTTCGTAAAGATTACAAAGGGAAGTGGAAAAATTACAAGTACATCAAATAAAATTACAAGTACAGAAGATATAGACAGATAAAGATAGAAAGAATTACAAGGCGATCCTATCCGTCAAAAGGTTCTTCCTTGATGAGAAGTTCATCGAGGGTCTTTGATGTGGGAATCATCCAGTCAGGGACCGTTACACCTTGATCATTTTTGTTCTTTGCTTTTTCAAAGATCGGGGGCTTGAGGTGGCGTGCCTGAATGTCGCGTATGACTTCACACCAGTATATTAGGCCTCTGAGTTAATCGATGGGAGTGTTTGGAAGCTCAGATATGCGTTGAAAATGTTGTCGTCCATAGCAGTCTAGAAAGAAGATGCCATAGGGTTCACTTAAGACTTTTCTAGGGATAAAAGTTTCACCAGGAGGCAGGGAGGTGTCAAGTGCTGAGAGGTCAGGGTCACGACCAAGTACTTCGTCGCGTGAGAAACCTATACATGTTTCATTCCGTATAGGAGGACCTGAGTCTGAGGTTTTCTTATTCTTTGCAGAGGCCCGTCTTTGTTGAGGTGGAAGAAGAGTGGAAGGAGGAATATTCACAGCAGAAGAAAACAAGTCGATCTGAGAATTTAAAATTTTCTCGACATGGCTGTTGAACTTTGATCGAGATCGCTGAATGGCTAATTTCACTTCCAACCATTCAGAGAAACCAAACTTCTTTAAAGTAGTAGCATAGAAGGTTTGCTTGGTTTTGTCTTCTCTGAATACGTCAACTTCAACAACAGGAACGTCTACAAACAGTTTTCCTCTAATAAGTACCTTGATGATTTTGGATGGTCGAGATCGATAGTTCAGCATTTCTTTACACCATTCAAAAGTCGAGTCAGATACCTTAGTCTTTTCTTCAACGATCCTTTGGGCATCATCCCATAGCTGACGTTGGACATCAATGGGAGTTCTTTTCAGTGCGGGGTCTTTAACCGATAGTTGGACAAGCTGGAAGGCGAGAGCCTTATCTTTTTCTTCAGCTTCCTTCTTTTCGGCGAGTAATCGTTCAGCTCTTAAATGATCCTCGTATTCTTTCCTTGATATCCTGAACTTTGTGGGGACAGGGATTTTGGAGCGAGGGAGGATGATTCGCTGATCTTTGAATTTATTTATTATTTCTTCTCTCCTTTTCTGATCCTCTTCACTTTGCTTTTGAGAAGTTAATGAAGGTCTGTTTTTGTGAGAGAGAGGTTGTAGTTCAGGTTCATCAGTCTCAGAGGTCAAATCCAATACTGGGATTATTTCTTCAGCGATAGGAGCTGGAATTATTGTTGGTGTTGTTGTAGGAGCTTCAGCGGGATCCTCAAACAGGGGAGAGGACTAGCTGAAACACAACGATCGTATAAGTAAGAAAAGTTGGTGAAGATAGAGAAAAGAATAGGGTTAAGTGTATAGAGGTTTTATGGAGAGGAGGACAGAGATTGAGAAGGGATAGAGGAGTGATGCAGAATAAGGGAATAAGAGATATTGTACTTGACAAACTAGCTTTGTCTGAAGGATTGCCAGATTGCCTTCTGCAGTGAGGCCTTTGTTCTTGCCTTGATCAGCTTCAGATGCTGCAGGCTTTGTCTTTGTCGTCTCCCCTGATTGATCTCTGATCACAATCCCTTTCTCAGCAGGGACTTTCACGACAGGTTGGACGAAGAAGAAAGAGTCATCATCATCATCGTCATCATCATCATCTTTAGGGGATGATGATGGTTCTTCATCCTCAAGGTCGAGGTCTTCGTCATCTTCAGCTTCTTCAGCTTCATATTCATCATCGTAGGGTTCGGTTACATCAGCAGCAGCTTCAGTTCCCTTATCCTCTTCGAGTTGCTCCCCCTTAGAATCAGAGGGAAGTTTCTCGGTTCCATCAGGGTTTTCAACTCCCTGAGGTTGTAAAGTAGAAGCTGCAACAACTTCAGTTTTCTCCCCCTCAGCATTATGGGGAAGATCTTCAGCTTTCTTCTCCCCCTCTTCCACATCATGGTTGGGGGAGGAAACAAATTGTTCAGCAGCAGCAGTCATAGGATCACTGTCTTCTAGGCCAGTGTCTCCTATGAGGATTTCAACCACTGCTATTCTGTCTTCTAGGCCAGAAATTGCAGGGCTGATCTTATGAAGAGTTTCTCTATCGGCCTGAGTAAAGTGAAATTTTGGGGCATCTAGGCGATTGAGTATCTGCTGAAGTATATCTTTGACCGTCGTAACCTCACTCTTAAGAGTACCAACCTCTTTCTTCAATGATGTGACTTCATTGGACAGAGTGGTGAAGTTAGTTGCGAGGGTGGTGTTGGTGAGGTTGAGATTGTTGACGTTTGAGGAAGTTTCAGCGAGGGTGGTAGCAAAACTTGCAATGCTGCCATCCACCTTCTCCATATCAACTTTGGAGGATTTCGTGTCAATAACCTATGTCAGCTTCTTGAGATTCTCTCCAGCGTCTGTAACCGTTGAAGAGTTGGTGGAGAGAATGGTGTTGTATGATTCCATCTTTGTTTCCAGGGCCTTCAGGGAGGTGTTGATATCCCCAAAATTAGGACCTGAAACAGTTATTAACTTATGAACAGAGGAAAGCTCAGAAGTTTAGGGTTGAGAGAGAGAAGTGTTTGGGATAATGTGTATACCTGCAGGCGGGTTGGCGAAGTTGTCGAAACCTCGTAACCCTGAGAAAGTTTCATAGTCGTCTTCAATAGTTCCTTGACGACTGGAAGTACCTGCAGGTCCTGTGTGTTGTTCTATCATCCTCTGAAGATGTTCAGCAGTAGTGTCGTTGAGGAAGATGTTTGTTGAGGAGAATAGGGGAAGAGATTGAGTGACCAAAGGAGAGGTGGGAGGAATGATGGTTGAGAAAATGGGTTGGGTGCGGGGTTCAGCGTTGGATTTGCTGAAAACCACTTCAGTCTCTAGAGAGGCTGAAGGAGGTGGGTTCAGTTCCAAGTTTATAACTTCAGCGTTTAGAGACGCTGAAGCTGGGATGGAAGGGGTGGCTTGATCAGCTGTGGCAGAGCGTACCACTGAACTATCCATCAGCTCTTCAAGATGAGCTGTGGAGTCTTCAGCATGTGAATGTTGGGGGGGTTGCTCCTTGGTTTTCTTGATTCTTTTGGAACCAAGTTGGGAAATAGATTGTTTCCTTTTTCGAGAAGGAGTGGAGGGTACAGCGGTGGGTATTACCACTGAAGTAGCCGCAGAAGTAGAAGAAGGAGGATTTAGAAGAGATAAGAGAGTAGGAAGACGTACCTCATTTGCCAGCGGCTTGAAGTCGATTACCTTAGGGCCAACCTGAGAGAGTCTCAGATCACCCTCTTTTGGGTATTTGTCCCCAAGTCCAAGTTGAAAGATGGCGCTGATGAATCTGGGATAAGGAACCCAAGAAGGTCTATCAGCCATATCTACTCTGAAAGCGAGATCGTCATAGATGATCGAGGCCCAGTCAACATGTAGACCTTTCAGCAATGCATAGCCCATTGCTTGCTGAGGTTGAGCAGCTTGATCAGAGAAGCCACTCTTCCCTATCATGCAGCTTATTAAGTGTGCGAAGATGAAGTTCATCTCGCTTGGCATTTTGGACTTCTTGATCAGGGTCAGTTTCTTCTCAATCTCCTTGTCCCTCCCTGTGTCCCCTGCGTAACCTATTACATCAAAGAATGCAGTGATGGCTTCCCTATCAGCATGGTTTTTGTGGTTTGGGAAAGGAACAAAGCGATTATCTTTTTTGGCAGTGGGTTGGCTGAGTGCTTTCCTTATAATGGCAGGGGTGATTTTTATGGTGCCATATTTGGTGTCACAGAGAATGGTGTCAATGAGTTTCTTTGGGTCTTTGGTAGACTCAAGCTGAGCTCTTCTGGCAGTGTACCAGAACTGAGATAAAAGGAATTTATGAGCAGTGGGTACGATGGTTAGGGCTTTGAATAAGCAGCAGGTTTGTAGAAAATTCACAGCATCATCCAGATGTTTGACTTGCTTATTCGGAGGAAAATCGAAAAACGCATACAGATTGTTGGATTTTGAGAAGTCTACTTTCTCAAGCGTGAACTTGACCTGAGGAGCCTTGGGAAGATTCAGTTTCTCCGTAGCAGGAGATTTCTCAGCGGTAGGAGCAGCAGTAGAAGATGCCATTTCTGTTTATCATATCAACCATGAATCATAGAGAAAAAATACAGTCTTAATGTGGAAAGATTTTCCAATAAGATGTTTTCGAATTTTGTCCATTTCATTCAGGCAGAAATGTCTTAATGAAGATTAGGGTTTTCTTGTTTTGAAAAAGAAATGCAAACCCAGTAAAAGTCTTGTTTTCCATTTTCCTTTAGATAAGGATTCTGGAAAAACGTATGAAGAACAGGTTTAATATATTTGATTTAAACTTGAAGAACAACCATGAAAAGGTTGTGTTCATAAAACCATGAAAGAAATGATTTCATTTAAAAAGTTCTTTTGTTTGATCTTTTGAAAACAAGGATAAGATCAAAAACAAGTTAAAACAGGTAAGTAATGAGAATATTAACCTGGTTGTCGAAGAAGAAGATGAACAGTTTTCTGGAAAAGCTCGAGTTCAACAAGCAACAGTAAATCTTTTCTTTCTTGGAGAAGAAGTTCGCGTAAAGGAAAAATATAAACTCGAAATAGTTTATATAGTGAGATTAGAGAGAGAAAAAAACTAGAGTGGGAAAGTTTTTCATCATGACACAGACACATGTTTGTATTTGATTGGATGGTAAACGAAACGTGCAAACGTGTGTCAGAAAAAGAACGTGCCAGGGTTTATCCGTTGTGATGATGTCACAAACGTCCTTTCATATTTTAGGATGTCTCTGAGGTTTTGAAAGCTCAGGGACTGTTTTGAAAAACCTGAAGCACTGAATAGAAATATCAGTGTTAGTTTAAGAAATTTCAAGGTATCGCTGTTAAGGAAGAGATATTCAGCGATTTGATTTGTTTTGAAATCTTGCATTTACATGTGATTGTCAGCGAGTAAAGAGAGACATACCTTGATATCAGCGAATTAACTTTGTTCAGAGAGAAGATGATGGGATGGGTTATATAAGTTGGTTTTATCCGATCGCTGATCAAATGTGAACCACTGAAGATTTTATTCTTCAAAGTTCAGCATTCCAAGCTCGCTGATGAGAAAGTTGAATCTTGTCTCATCAAGTGGTTTGTTGAACAGATCAGCTAACTGATAGTCAGTTGGGATAAAATTAAGTTCTATATCACCATTCATCACACGATCTTTGATAAAATGATACCTGATTTCGATATGTTTGGTCTTTGAATGTAGCACTGGGTTGTTGGCTATAGCGATGGCACTTGTGCTATCGCAATAGATTGGAATTTTCGAGAGCTGAAGGTCATAGTCTAGTAGTTGATTTCTCATCCACAAGACCTGACAACAACAGCTTCCAGCGGCTACATACTCAGCTTCAGCAGTTGAGGTGGACACTGAGTTTTGCTTTTTACTTGTCCAACTCACCAGCTTTCCACCCAGGAGCTGACAGCCTCCTGTGGTGCTTTTCCTATCCAATTTGCAACCTGCAAAATCACTATCTGAATAGGCGTTTAGATCAAACCCTGAGTCTTTGGGATACCAAAGACCTAGGTTCGGATTACCCTTAAGGTAACGAAAGATTCGCTTTACAGCGATCATATGAGATTCCTTAGGTTCAGCTTGATATCGTGCACACAAATAGGTTGCGTACATAATGTCAGGTCGGCTAGCTGTAAGATACAAGAGAGAGCCGATCATCCCACGGTACAACGTGACATTAACAGGTATTCCATTTGAATCCTTGTTTAGTGTCAGCGGTGGTGCCATAGGGGTTTTCATAGATGAACTCTGAGTTAAATCGAATTTCTTCCGCATATCTTTAACATACTTCCCCTGATTAATGAAAGTTCCCTTTTCATTTTGCTTTATCTGAAGACCAAGGAAATATGTTAGCTCACCCATCATACTCATTTTATACTCTTCTTTCATTCTATCAGCGAAACGAGTACAAAGGTCAGGGTTAGTAGAACTAAATATAATGTCATCAACATATATCTGAACAAGAATGATATGACCTTTCACTATTCTGAAAAATAGAGTTTTGTCGATTTTACCTCGCTCAAAATTTTCAATTAGGAGATAAGAGGATAGAGTGTCATACCATGCACGTGGAGCTTGCTTTAAGCCATAAAGTGCCTTATCTAGTTTATAAACATAACCTGGACGCTTAGGATCTGAAAATCCTGGAGGTTGTTCCACATAGACTTCTTCATTCAGCTTTTCATTGAGAAATGCTGACTTAACATCCATTTGATATACTTTGAAGTCTTTGTGTACAGCGTAGGCTAAGAATAGACGAATAGATTCTACTCTTGCTACTGGAGCAAATGTTTCGTCGTAGTCTATACCTTCCTCTTGTCTGTACCCTTGAGCAACAAGACGAGCCTTGTTGTGGGTTACAGTTCCATGTTCGTCCAACTTGTTTTGATAGACCCATTTAGTGCCTATCACTGTCTTGTCAGTTGGTCTTCGAACAAGATTCCAAACTTTGTTTCTTTCGAATTCAGTCAGCTCTTCTTGCATAGCGCTGACCCAGTTTGGATCTTTGAGGGCATCATCTATTTTCTTTGGTTCAATCTGAGAAATAAAGTTAACAAATAAACAAATATTACCTGCACTTCGTCGAGTCTAAACACCAGCATTTGGATCACCAAAAATTTGATCAATTGGGTGATTGACAGTCCATCGCTGAGCCGGACCATGAATCGCTGACTCAAATTGAATTGGAGGAGCTAAAGATGAAGCTTCAGCAACTTCTGGAATATCAGCCAAGAGAGGAGTAGGTGCAGATGTAATCTCATTCACTGATTGCTTAGAAGTAGATGGAATGTCTGAGACATTTGGTTCAGAAGCAGGCATAGTGTTTAAAGGAATAGCTGAGACCCATGATGTTTCAGCTTCACTAGTCTGCATGTTTGGGATGATAGTAGGACCATCATCTTCAACGGTATGAGTATGAGGAGTGGGAATATCTTCTGAATCACCAAGATGAGAAAACATCCATTGATTATGTTCTTCAGTATCAGCAGAAGGTCGAGAATTCGTTGAACAGGATTCGTCAAAGTTGACGTGAATAGTTTCTTCAACAGTTTGTCTTCTTCGATTGAAGACTCTGAAGGCTTTGGAGACTGAGGAGTATCCAAGAAAGATTCCATCATCAGCCTTAGGATCAAACTTTCCAGGGGCATCTCTTTTGTTCAGTATGAAACACTGACATCCAAAGATGTGAAGAAAGCTAATTGAAGGCTTTCTCCCATGGAAAAGTTCATAGACTGTCTTGTTGAATCTTTTGACTATCAGCGACTTATTTTGCGTAAAACAAGCAGTGTTGACAGCTTTTGCCCAAAACTGAGTAGGCAGGTGAGAATCGCTGAGCATTGAACGTGCAACTTCAATAATAGTTCTATTTCTTCTTTCAGCGACTCCGTTTTGTTGCGGTGTTCTCACTGAAGAAAAGTTGTAAGAAATACCCTTACTCTCAAAGAAGGAATCAAGAGAACTGTTTTTGAATTCAGTCCCATAATCACTCCTTATTGAGCGAACGGTCAAGTTGTTCAGGATTTCCATTTTCCTGAAAAAGGTGATGAGTTCTTCAGGGGTGTCACTCTTAGAACGGAGAAACATTACCCATGTATAGCGAGAGAATTCATCAACTATGACCAACGTATATTTCTTTCCAGCGATGGATTGTTTGTTAACAGGGCCAAACAAATCCATATGGAGAAGTTGTAGAGGAAATGACACTGAGGAAACTTGCTTAGACTTAAAGCTTGCTTTGGTCTGCTTCCCTTTCTCACACGCTGAACATAAGGACTCTTTGGCGTATGAGTGTTGAGGTATACTAGTGACTAACTCTTTTGAAGAAAGAGTATTCAGTGTCTTGAAGTTTAGATGAGAGAGCCTCTTATGCCATAGCCAGTTGACATCAGATGAGGCTTTTGAGAAGAAACAGGAGTTCTCAGTGGTTGTTGAGTCCATGTTTATTACATAAACATTTTCCAAACGATAACCGCTGAGAGCTATCTTCTCCTTTTTGTCAGCGACAAAGCAGGATTCCTTAGTAAAGATTACTTTGTTATCCATGTCGCAAAGCTGACTGATGCTTAGAAGATTATGCTTCAGCCCTTCAACATATGCAACTCTTCTGAAGGTTGTTGTACCATTAGAGAGTACACCAAACCCTCGGGTATGTCATTTTCCATTTCCACCAAAAGTTACCGATGGACCCTTTTCTTCCTTATATTCAGTTAGCAGGTTCTTCTTACCAGTCATGTGCCTAGAGCATCCGCTATCGAGATACCAGATACCCTTCTTAACCTGCATTACAATGGAAGATTAGTTTGTCTTGGGTACCCACTTAACCATGAGTATACATTTGCCAGTGGGGGTAGAAGAGGAGGTGGAAGGTTCAGCAATCTTCGCAGCATTTGAAGATTCAGCTTTGTCAGTCTTCACTTTGGTTAATTTCTTAACCTCAGTGGTCTTCTTTGCCTTGGGGGCAATGATCTTCACCTTAGCTATCTTTTCAGCTTGGGTGGCTGTGGGGCACTTACTAGCAATATGATTGGTAAGTCCACAATGATAACATTTCCTATAACTAAAAGTAGTTCTAGGACCATTTGCATGTTGAGCTTTTGATTTTGAATTAGAAGGACCAGTACCAAGTAAACTTTTGGTATTTGAAACAGGAGGAACATTCAGTTCTTTGGATTTCTTACCAATAGTATCCACTTTGATTCTAGGAGTAGATCGCTGAATAGATCCACGCTGAATAAATCCAGTGATCTTATTATTTGAACTAGAGGGATAAGTCACTGAAGCTTTAGAAGCATTCAGCTTTGGTACAAAGGTACCCTTCTGAGGATTTTGATTAAAAGCAATTCCTTTACCTTTATCTTTAAAGACTGAGGTAGGTTTTGGATAAACAATTTTCTCTTTACCTTTTGAAGTTAAGGTAGAGATTTCCTCAGGGATAGGAGGTTTTGAAGAGGAACACTGAGATGAGAAAGTGTCAGGGATAGAGGATACGAACATTCCAAACTTAAGCATGGAACGGTCAGTGGTTGGTTCTAGAGTATCAGCTTTGTAACCAAGACCACGTTTATCACTCAGGGGAATCTGAGACTTAATTATCTCAGTGATCTTTGTTGAGGAGTTATACCATCCATCAACAGTAGCTTTTCAGCTTTTAATGCAGCGATAGCTTCTTCGCGCTCGATTTTGACTAGCTGATTTAAGTGAACTTGATCTTTAAAATCTTCTTCAATTTTAGAAAGATTTTCTATTTGAAGGTGACAGTTTTTAAGCTGTTCAACGAGATCAAGGTTTTGTTTTTCAACAACAGTTTTGCCATTCATGGCTTCATATAAACTTCTAGTCAAGAGATCGATCTTTCGAAAACTATCATGATAGAACCAGATCCGTGCAACAATATAGAAATCGTAATGATAAATCAATAAGAACAATGATTTCCAACTGTCATCCCTTTCATTAACTTTCAGAGAGAATGTTTACAATACGAATAGAAAGCTAAAGAGATGATTAGCTTGTTTTTCCAAGCTAATCTCACATTAAATACTATGGGCCCGTGGCTAGCAAGCCCACGGCCCGTTCACTAATAAGGCTAAAAAATGAATTAATACAAATCAACCCTTGAACTTAAATCAACTATAAAACCTGCCCTAACAATCTTCCCCATTGATTTGAAGTCCGAGTTGGCGTTCTAGATCTCTCCAGTTGAAGACATATCTTTTGCGAAGCGTGAAGTGTACCTCGAACCATCTGATTGCACGGTGGTAGTCGATGCGATCTTCAATCATTTCCAAGGCATTCCGAGCAATAGTTTCATTCTGATTCGGAACATAAGAATACCTTGGAGTTTCAGACTCGTGTGTAATGATCTTTCGAAGAGCATCTCGAACTTTGAGGAGTGTGCCGTCGCAGAATCTTTCCACCTGACTGAAGCGCATGAATTTCTTCTCTTTTTGCTCATTTAGGTAAACAATCCCGAATTCAGGTTCCAGAAGCATAGCGTTCTCGGGATACATGTTTAACTCAGGTGCTTTCAGATTCGGCTTGATCAGATTTACCTTATTTGCCCTGTTCTCGACAGCCATTTGAAAATCCGTTAGATATGACATCATAATGGTACGGACCAAGTATCGACGAACAGCTTCGAGCGCCTTTGTAACATCTAGCGGTCGGATGGTTCTTGTACGTAAGTCTTTCAGAATAACCAGAAAGTCGAGCGGTCGGAGGTTCTTGAAGTCAGCTTCTGAAAATTTCAATTCGTTCCCATCTTCACGTCGAACAATGAAAATTGGGTAGACGATCCTCATAATGAGTCTTGAATAGATACTGATTACCTCTGTGATCCGAAGTTTGGTTCTGACTAGGTTGACTGGAAGACACCGCTGCATTGCTAGTATATACCAGCGTTGAAATTCTGGGCTAAAGTTGTAAATACCCAGACAGAAGGTCGGCTCGATCGGGGGAAACTTGTGTACGAACAGCTTTTTCAGGGATTCCTCCAGATGAGGGATAAGTACAGTGATCTTCTCCCAACGGATTTGTTGCTGTTGAGGAGGAGGAGGAAGATCAGAAGTTGTCGTGGAGGAATAGTTGTCGAAAGATCGGAAGTAGTAGACTCGGGTCTTGTTGATGATGTTCCGGTGGGTTGAGCATAATGAACGGGAGGCGGTCTCGGTCAGACGTTGTCTTTTCTCCCCCTAACGATGATCAGGATCATCCTGGTCATCGTGTTTCCGCTTCAAGACGCTTGCTTGACTCTTGCAGGTATCTTCGAGTGAGCGGACTCTCTCGGACAGCGTTGTGAGCGCTTGGTTGTAGTCCTTGAGAGTCGAGTCAATGGGGTCTAAGCGAGTGGTAATAGATGAAGATAGAGCAGTGACCTGAGAACGGAGAACTGAGATCAGGTCTGCTTCAGTAGAGGCGGTTGTATCTGATTCCTGGAGCAGTTGGGTCAATAGCATCGTCTTCAGGGTGTCCACCGATGTAACGTCCCAAAAATTACAGTAAATTTGAACTTTTAAAAATACCATTTTATTATATAAAACCATAAGTGTTTGGACCCAAATAAACGTTTCATCAAAACCGTTAAGTTAAATAACCAACCCAAATTAACACAGCGGAAATGTAATAAGTCTAAACTTAACTCTCAAATAAATAATGGCAAAGGTCTTCTCAACGCGCCAGTGTGTACCGTCACGCCTTGCTGCCACTCGTACCTGAAACAGTAATTTTGTAGGGAAAGAGTAAGCACGAAGCTTAGTGAATTCAAACACATGCGTACAATATCAATTATATCGACACCACCCCTATCAACAGATAGATATAACAACCAATACATGCAGTTTAATAATACAAGCAAGCTCATGCAAGAACACCTATGCATGTATCATTCGGTCTCCCCGAATTCATGCAACACTCGTGTACGCATCCCTCGGTCTCCCCGAGTTCATACAACACCCGTGTACGTATCCCTCGGTCTCCCCGAGTCCTTGGTCTCCTCGAGATTTATACGACACCCAAAATATTATACTAGACGCTAACTCGGCCTAGTACTACACACAAGCAAAACAATTAACACACACGGACTATAGCAGCACGCATACAATCTCTATCCTACGTAGTGAGTGAACTCAGCTTAGAAAGCAATGTAGAACTCCCCGAGCAGCGACACGAACCTGCCAACTCCAACTCACTTCTTTCCACCTAAAGAAGTGTTATCAAGTGTCAAAGTTGTAGGATCCCAATTACAAGTAACAATATAGAAACAATCAATTGTATTGAATGATTTGAGAAGAGTTTACAATATAGGAATTAAGAACACTCTCTCACAATTGAAGCTCTCTCTCTCTCTCTCTCTCTCTACGTCTGACTCTTTCAAATTGAGGCTAGGATATTTTTGAGGCTTAACCTAAAACTCTAACAAATTACACATTAAATACTTAGGTTTTAAGGCCTAAGCCCATTAGTCACTAAATCCCACATATTTAATTTAGGCTTTTTCAATTTAACCAAGTAATCTTGAATACAATATAAAATAAAAGCTAACAATCTCCCCCTTTGTATTCAAGATTAAAAATAGCCCGATCTTCCACAAGGTCAGTTGCTTCAATTCCTTCTTTGACTCCCCCTTGATCGTTGCATACTTCTCCTTGATCTTTGCGTACTCCCCCTTGACTGTTGCATTACTTTTCTGGTCTCAGTTATCTCTCAAACGATCAGAGAACGATTTGATGTGCGGAAGCTTGTATAACCAGTTTGAGTAGTAACCGATAGTAGATAAACACATAGGAGATGAAGAGTAGCAAATACATTCTGCTCATGAGAATCTGCATTAAAGAATAAGTAACCAGGGGTAATCATCTAACATAGAAGCACAATAGCAACTATTATCACAACAATTTATAAAAAATTGTGTGGCCTATGCTCAGAGTTGGCAATGATGAAGCTCTGACAGGACTTCCAGTTATCATTGAAGTAAATTAAAAAATAAACTTCTCAAACTGTTCTTGGCAATATCACATAGATATGCATGTGGAATCACAAAGATTCGTGATATTGTGTGAAAGAAAAATAGAATATTATCTATTAGGCTCAAAAGTGTGTAAGCTGTTTGGACAAAACAGGTATCCACAGACTCAATGTGCATGAGTGAAGTGTGAAGGTGGGGCAACTTTCCTTCTTTTCAATATCCAACCTTCCAAAGAAAGATCAGATAGCATATGTGCTGCTTCCCCGTGGAAAAGTGAAACAGTTCCTTGTGGAGAAGGAAGTGAGTAGCTGGTGGGGTTAAGACAAGAGTTGGCATGGGCTCACTGCCTGTTTCAATGACAATCACCAAAAATTTGTGATAAATCAGAAATGTGGTTTGCCCGGCTCAGAAAAGAGATGGTGCAGAGTTGTATAATTCTTTTGACTCTGTTCTCACACCCTCTTTCTTTTTATCATGTAGCTCACATCTAACCAAACTCTCTTTTTAAATTTTACCTCTTAAGCACAATGAGAAAAACTCATATAGTTATCTCCCCCACTCTTTGATGTAGACCCTTCACCTCTCAAGCACTCAAGGTTTTACTTCTTTGGTAGGAAACACAGGTTTAAGTGATCCATAGAAGTTCTATAAAGCTCACACATTGATCCCATGAAATTGTTGTCCTAAAGATTGTATTGTTCAACACACTTGACCATTTGATGTCTCAGAAAACCATTTAAAATCCAACTTCTATATTTGAAAAAGCATTTTGGCATCTAGAAGTGGTTTGACCATTTGAAAGAGTTTTTATCATTTTAAAGATGGCCTTTCCCTAAACATGATAAGTTTTAAAGGTTTAGAAATTTTACCTTTTAATGGACATGGTCAAACTGGCTTTCTCCCCCTCAAATTGAGCATTAAATCTCATTTAAGCGCAATTTGAAATCAGATATCCTTTAAAAATAAAAAGGTGTTGGTAATCATCTTTGATGATTCCACATTAGTTAGGAATATCCAGATGCACAGTTAATTCAAATTAAAAGGAAACATGGTGTTGGGGGTTAGAGATTTAGAAATACCAGTCAAAGTATGATCTGTTGAGGTACTGGTCCAACACTGATGTGTGTAGAAACAACATTCAGTTGAAGTCCTGGTTCTATACTGATGTGTATAGAAGCAACCTCAATCTGATTTGATTATGGCAATGGAGAGAGTGAAGCGATGCTTTCGATCCAGCAAGTATCTACTGACTTTGACAGTGAATTAGGCATATCAGATCACTGAATTTGAGAAAACTCAAAACTTCAAAGTCGTGCGTCCGTGAATTATCTTTCCAATGCAACTGGACTCGTGTCAATTGGAGCACCGAGTAAAAAGTTATGCGCATGTTTCTGAAGCAGCGCAAAGCTGTCAAACAAAATGAAAAATTTCGGGCTCCGGGCTTTTGGCTTGATTTGATTTCTGGACCAACGAACTCTAATAAACATGCTTGAGTCTGCTTCTGGTCCCTTCTGGTCATTCCTCTTATTTCTGAAAAAAAATTGATCCATATAGCCTCTGACGAATCAAAAGAGCTCTGGTGTCCCAAAAAAAAATCAACAGAGCTCTGGACAACTTCTGTCGATGATCAGAGCTCTGGTAGATGTCTCTATTAAAAGTCAACAGAGATAGCTCTGTTAAAAGTCAACAGAGATAGCTCTGTCAATTGCCTCTGATTTTTTGAGTATCTGTAAAAATCAACAGAGCTCTGGTAGATGAGTTTAGAGAAACGACTCTGTCCAGCAGATGTACTGACTTTAACCGGGATTCTGACCACAACGAACACTGATTCAGACCAAGATCAAAACACGAAAGTTGTTCATCGTTGTCTTAGGAATCCAACGCATCTGGACTCATCAAATTTGGAGCTTCAAGGAGGGAGTTCTGTTGAAAATACGACAGGTGCGCAAAGCTGAAAGCAAGTACCTCTGCTCTGTTGTACCTCTGCTCTGTTGTACCTCTGCTCTGTTGGTGTACCTCTGTTCTGTTGGTGTACCTCTGCTCTGTTGGTTATCTCTGGTGGAACAGAAGTTTCTGACAGAGCTCTGGTGAGCTTTTGCTGATTTCTTCTAAGTCCTCTGCCAGAAGTTTTACACCAACTTCGACACTACTTTACACCATGATAGCTCTGGAGTTTGAAAAAACTCAAAACATAAAGAGTGTGCATTGGTTTGTTATATTTTCAGATCATCTGGAATCACCTCTTTTCGAACTCGTACGACAAAGATATGGTTGATTTACCACAGTCGCACAGATCTGTCCATCAGCTTTCCATCAGCACATTGTTGTCTACTTCAACGATGCATATGGCCCTTATAAATTTCGAATCTCTGAATTTTCAAAACACGAAAGCTGTTCATCAATGTGTTTTGAATCCAGTACCTTTTGAATCGCATCAATCGGTGCCGTTATCAGTGAGATATGATCAATTTACTACAGCATCACAAATCTGCCAGCATGCTGTCATTGTACTTGATTGTTGTGCACCGAAATCAATTGCCTTTGACGGATGAGTCTTAAACTGAGTGTTTAAGAGTCCATTATCCACTGAAGTGTGAGTCCTTAACATATGTATTAAGGAGTCCAAGTACCTGCAAAACAGATTAAAGACATTTGGGTACCCATTTCCAAATGGGTCCTATTTTTTTAGGATTTGGAGCTGTCTTCAGGTCCTCTGGCTTGCCAGTTTTTGTTGGTTTGCCAGGTTCCTTTCTATGCTTTTTCTTATATTGGGTCTTTGAATTTTTCTTATGAAATGACCCATTAGGAACACAGTTAGAACTAGAGAAATGGTTCTTTAGTTTAAACAGAAGATCAAAGCATTTACAGTTATGAGAATGAAGAGATGAATGTTTAACAGAAACATATGGCTTTGGAGCATTTATGACAGGAGTAGAGCTTTTGACTTTCCAAACCATTTTCACTCTTTTAAAAACAAGATTATCTGTATTATCAACACAAGAGTTTTCTAAGTCAAAATCCTTAAGCCTTTTAGCTAAAACATCTTTTTCTTTAAGATTTAAATCAAACTTCTTTAGAAGATCTGATTTATACATCTTCTCCAACATAATCTTGGTTGACAAATCAGATAGTCTTTTTGTCAATTTGGACATTTCAGCTTTAAAAACATTTCTTTCTCTCTCAAAATCACCTTTCAAACATTTTGTTTGAAATCCTTCAATCTTCTTCTTCTCAAACTCTTTTCTTTCAAGATTAGACTCTTTTCTCTCTTTTCAAGAGTATTTTCTAAATCAAAAATTAGATTAGAAAAACTTAAACATTTAAGTTCAAGTCTTTTCTTCTCTTGTTCAGACTCAGATAAATTCCTTTTCAGTTCAATATTTTCACAGTTTAGGAGTTTACCTGACTCTTCAAGCTTAGCAATCTTGTCTGAATCAATAAGAATGCTATTGTTCCTTTCTTCTAGCTCTTTCTCAAGAGTAGGAATTATCTTACGAAAATTAGTACTGAGCTTGGAATAATAATGAGCATCAGCATCAGCACTAAATCTTAGTCTTGACATATTGTTACTTGAAAATTTAAAAAAAATCGGATCGTTAACAGATACTTCGTGAGAAATAGAATTTGTGCACTTGAGTCAATTTTTCAAATCTTATCGGATTGAGCTGAAATTTTGTAGGTAGTTGCACGAGGATATTCTGGACAACTTTAATTCTTCGAGTTTTGTCCAAAAACCAACAGAAAGTGGTTTTCCGAAGCAAAACAGAGTGCAGAAAAATAAAAGTTTAAAAGCTCCGAAAATTGAGTGAATGCACAAACTGAGCTACAATGCGAAAGTTTAAAAGCTCCGAAAGTTTAAAAGCTCCGAAGAATTTACGACATAAGTTGGATCGCGAATGACATTGTTTGATTATGTTTTTGTTTTTTAATTCTTAGGTTGTGGTATGGATATTCGATTTTAGTTCATGTAATATGTTAAGAGTCATAATCGATTACTGCTAGAATGACATTGTTCTTGATTCTTGAAGGATTTAAAGTTAAAAGTCCTTGATTTTAGAGCAAAAAAAAATGAAATATAACCATTTACTTTTTGTGACATAAGTTGAAATATTTAAGTGTTATTTTGATTTTTTTTCCCCCTAAAGTTCTTTTATGATTTGTGTCCATCATTTTAACATGTTCGATTTTAGGGTTGCCCATTTATATTGTTAAAAGTCATTATTGTTGATTTTAGTTGGTTCTATATTAACTAGTTAGAATTTAACAAGCATGTATTATTGTTGATCTTGTAGACTAGAAACTTATAGTGTTACTTAGTCATGATGATGACCATGAGCAAACAAGTAATTCTAGCTTCAGAATTGCAACAGGCATGAGATGGTTCTAGACAAGTCTTAATCACAAAATAGATATTCTTGTGGATTGAAACCAACAGCGTCAAACGTAAATATGACAATTGACTAACAAGTAATTCTAGCTTGAAATTCTCAAAACAAACAACTAACGAGTAATTCCAAGCTAGAATTACTCGTTAGTTGTTTGTTTTGAGAATTTCAAGCTAGAATTACTTGTTAGTCAATTGTCATATTTACGTTTGACGCTGTTGGTTTCAATCCACAAGAATATCTATTTTGTGATTAAGACTTGTCTAGAACCATCTCATGCCTGTTGCAATTCTGAAGCTAGAATTACTTGTTTGCTCATGGTCATCATCATGACTAAGTAACACTATAAGTTTCTAGTCTACAAGATCAACAATAATACATGCTTGTTAAATTCTAACTAGTTAATATAGAACCAACTAAAATCAACAATAATGACTTTTAACAATATAAATGGGCAACCCTAAAATCGAACATGTTAAAATGATGGACACAAATCATAAAAGAACTTTAGGGGAAAAAAAAATCAAAATAACACTTAAATATTTCAACTTATGTCACAAAAAGTAAATGGTTATATTTCATTTTTTTTTTGCTCTAAAATCAAGGACTTTTAACTTTAAATCCTTCAAGAATCAAGAACAATGTCATTCTAGCAGTAATCGATTATGACTCTTAACATATTACATGAACTAAAATCGAATATCCATACCACAACCTAAGAATTAAAAAACAAAAACATAATCAAACCTAGTTAAATTCTTCGGTCACAAAGACACTTTGTTTTTTAAGTTAAATTCTTACGCAAACTCCATTCTCTTGGCTGAACCAATTGGTCGCCACCGGTCACAAGAAGCCATTAGACCTCAAAGACGTTCCTCAACTCTCAGGTCTCGATAGTGTCACACGATCTTTCCCCATTTTACGACATAAGTTGGATCGCGATCGCATTAACGGCAACAAACTCACCACTTTCAGCCTCGTGATCGCTTTGATCCACACCACATGGGTCGACATTGTGGTTACCGCAATCCTTGCCCTTCTTTACACATTGGCTTCTTATGTTGGCCCTTTTCTCATAGATGCATTTGTTCAATTCCTCAATGGAACCCAAGATTCTAAGTATGAAGGTTACCTCTTTGTTTTAGTCTTCTTTCTTGCCAAAGTTATCGAGTCAGTTTCACAAAGACACTGGTTCTTTAAGCTGCAACAAGGCGGAATTAGGGCCCGCGCAGCTCTCGTTGCGATTATTTACCAAAAGGGTCTGACCGTTTCAAGTCGGTCAAAGCTCGGTCAATCCAGCGGCGAGATTACTAACCTTATAGCCATTGACGCCGAAAGAATCGGCGAGTTTGGCTGGTACATACATGATCCATGGCTAATAATTGTGCAGTTTAAAAAAACCATTGAAATGTTTTTTTTTTTACAATTTTGTACAAATTAATGATTAAATGAGGAGGAGAGGAGAGATTATCAAATATTTCTGCAAATCTAGAAGCAAATATTTTAATTAAAAAAGTCAATGCCCGATATTTAATTGAGAAATCATATCAAACAATTGTGATGTTAACGATTAAATGAGGATTAATTAGAGGAGCCGTGGTTATCAAATCTTTTTCCAATCTTAAAACAATTGTTTTTTATCAAATGAAGTCAATTTTCTAAATAAAGTAAAACATATCTTACTAACACTCAGGTATTCTCTACTAACAACCCTTGATCGATTCTATATCAGTAGAAGAACTCTAATGGCTAAAACCAACCAAAAAGATGAAGAACTTGAAGAACTCTCAACTTTGCACAAAAACACAATAATCTCTCAAAATTTGATAAAAATCAATGGATTGAAGCACAAATTCGAATCTGTTTGGCTCTGATACCAATTGTAGGATCCCAATTACAAGTAACAATATAGAAACAATCAATTGTATTGAATGATTTGAGAAGAGTTTACAATATAGGAATTAAGAACACTCTCTCACAATAGAAGCTCTCTCTCTCTCTCTCTACGTCTGACTCTTTCAAATTGAGGCTAGGAGATTTTTGAGGCTTAACCTAAAACTCTAACAAATTACACATTAAATACTTAGGTTTTAAGGCCTAAGCCCATTAGTCACTAAAGCCCACATATTTAATTTAGGCTTTTACAATTTAACCAAGTAATCTTGAATACAATATAAAATAAAAGCTAACAAAAGTGTAGCCCCAACCCGAAATTACAATTACAAGTCTAAACGTTCACTTTCCCGGTTTTTAGTCTAAAACTACAGGTCTGTTCGTTACCTGTTTAGCCCCTTTTAAACCCATCTAACCAGAAAGATAACTCCATAACTAGAAGGTTCTATGTCTTAGGTTTCCAGGGACATATCGCACGCGTTCATACGAGGTCCCTACTATTTTACACGAATTTTCTAAGACCGACTATCCAAACTGTGAGTTTCAGACCAGTCTGTACAAAATGCTAAATTTACCCTAGCTAGAGGCTGAATTTATTTTTCCGTAAAACATATGAAACCTACTAAACACAATTGTTGAGAATTGAGCACTGGTTTCACCTCAATCCGAGTTTCCTAGAATTTACTATTGATTTTACAAGACAGAGATAAAACAGTGTTTTTCACATGAAATGACAACATGGTTCGGTTTAGGGTTTTAGAGTTTGCAAGCTAAGGTTTACGCAAATAGAGTTTAGGCATCTAAGGTTCAACCACGTGAACACCACCCACTGCCACCTCCGGCAGTGGTGGTCGGCGGCGGCGGCAGCCACCACCGGCGGTGGTGTTGATTCGGTAAAAGAAACCGACGAGACCCAAAAAGGGAGTATCTACCTAACCCATCTCGCCACACACCACCCACACACAGCCTAACATCCGTAGACCCTCCATCACAGCCACCGTGCTGGTGGTGCACGGCGGCGACAGCCGGCCGCAGCCATGGCCGCATACGGCGGCGATGGTGGTTTCGTGATGAGTTCTCGGCGGCGAAAGAAAAAGACGCAAGAAGAAAGAACTTACCTCTTGACGACGACGAAACCGTAGCCACAACGAGATCCCGACTTCCCCTCGATCGCCGGTTCCTTTCTTCTTTTTCTCTCTCGCTCGCTCCCTCTCTCTCTCCGGCAGAAACCCAGTGACGGCGTTGGTGGTGATGGGTGGTCTCGCGGCGGCAACAAAGAAGGAAGGGAGAGGATGTCGTTTAGGGTTTTTCGTTGTTGTGTGTGTGCGACGTAGGAAGAAAAGTGAGAGGGAGGGGGTCGGTTCCTATATGGGCCGACCCCATGCAACAAATATAAAAAGAGACACCTTTAGTCCCTCTCTTTCAAAATCCTTACAACTAGATTAAAACTTAACCCAAAATAGTCCTTCATCATTTTTAACATTTTTGGTCTTCCCTAACGAAACCCGTTAATACAAACTCGATAAGAGGAAAAACAATTAAATAAATAAATCCATACCGGGTCACGGGCTTTACAACTCTCCCCCGCTTGATTTAGACTTCGTCCTCGAAGTCCACGTCCGCAAACAGCTCCGGATAGTTCTCCCGCATCTCAGCTTCGGGTTCCCAAGTCCACTCGGAACCCTTTCGATGTTGCCATTGGACTTTCACTAAGCCAATTACCTTGTTACGCGAGGTCCTCGTCCTCCTGTCAATAACGGCGATCGGCTTTTCTACGTAATTAAGCCGCTCGTCGATCTGAATATCCTCGAGAGGAATCACCGCTGACTCATCCACCACACACTTCCGCAGCTGAGACACGTGGAAGGTGTTGTGGATCAAACTCAGCTCGTCCGGTAATTCCAAGCGATAAGCTACCTTTCCCACTCGAGCAATGATCTTGTAAGGTCCAATGTAACGGGGTCCTAACTTCCCCCGTTCACGAAACCGAATCACCCCTTTCCAGGGCGAAACCTTCAGCAAAACATAATCCCCCACTTGAAATTCCAAATCTGATCGTCTCTTGTCGGCGTAACTCTTCTGCCGACTCTATGTAGTAACCAGACGGTCCCGCACCATCTGTATCATCTTCGTCGTCTTCAGCACAATATCGGTGCTCCCCAATACTCGCTGACCAACCTCGCCCCAACAAATGGGGTCCTGCATTCCTACCATACAACATCTCGTACGGCAGCATGCCAATACTAGAATGAAAGCTGTTGTTGTAGGAAAACTCCGCCAACGGAAGGTACTGATCCCAACTACCTCCAAAATCAATGGCACATGCCCGAAGCATATCCTCGAGTGTCTGAATAGTCCGCTCACTCTGCCCGTCGGGCTATGGATGAAAATCCGTGCTAAAATGTAACCGCGTACCCATCTCCACCTGAAACTTCTCCCAAAACCGGGAGGTAAAACGGGTGTCCATGTCAGAGACAATCGAAACTGGCACCCCGTGCCTGGCTACAATCTCTCGCACGAAAATCTTTGCGAGCTTCTCCGCCGAGGAGCTCTCCCTGATGGCCAAAAAGTGAGCACTCTTGGTCAGACGATCGACAATCACCCAAATAGCATCATTCCCACGTGGAGTCTTGTTGATCCAAACCCTCAGTGATTTGATAATGACCCTTTCTTATACTTAGTGAAAATTTTAAGTAAACAATATGTATCAGAGTTTCACTATCGCTGATAAGTACTAAGATCTTACAGTACCGCTGATAGGAACTCTCGCTCTTTAGATTAAACATTCAACGAACACTGTTCACCATAATGCTCTGAGTCTGTTCAGTCCTTATGGTGATCGCTGATAAGTTAGTTGTTTACTTATGATCCCTGAAGACAAGTTTCACGTCAACAAAGGTTCTACGCTGAAGTCGAAGATTTGCTCAAGAACCAGCGACAAGTCTCCTAATGAACTGATGCGGATCAGCGAAGACTCAGATTTGTCCACTCAACGTGAAGTATCAAGTACAAGACTTCAGCTATCGCTGAACTTTATCATCTGCTGAATAGTAAATGATAATCGCTGAATCAACGAAAGCTGATCATGAAGTCCTCCGTACAAAGTACT
The DNA here is from genome assembly GCA_033807775.1 of Saussurea involucrata. Taxonomy (NCBI): domain Eukaryota; kingdom Viridiplantae; phylum Streptophyta; class Magnoliopsida; order Asterales; family Asteraceae; genus Saussurea; species Saussurea involucrata. Next base: position 45,548,506 of record CM066317.1, on the reverse strand, counting down.
TTTGTCTTAACCACCCTTGCAAGCCTCCGTACGAAATGTCAGAAAAGAACCTCCGAAAATCTGAAATCGTACAACCACTCTGATACTACACTGTTCATCCTTACGGCTACTAAGGTTGTCAACAAAAGTCAATGACACGTGTAAAGTATATACTGACTTGCATTAAATGCATGCAGTATATAAAGAGATGAACTCACTTCTTTTGAAGTAACTTGCTAACTCTCGACAAGTTCAAATCTCTTATCTCAGATAGGTTATTATTAGTAATTTCCTTATCTATCTTAGTGCAAGAAACCTTAGTGTTCCAACTTGTTTAGATTTAGGTTTATCCTTAATCTTGTTTCTGCAACAAGCTGTAAATTGTTAATGATTTATCAATAAACAATTTAGAAAAGTAAAATCTGTGTGTTTGTATTCAACCCCCCCCCCCTTCTACAAACTTGTATAGGCCTTCGGGACCAACAAGTGGTATCAGAGCAGATTTGTTTAATCTCATAAACAAGATCTAATCTAAGATATTTCTCTTCCTTGCTATTATCTGAAAATGGCCACCAATACAAACACAAATTATATAGACAATGGTTTTCTTGCAAAACCCCCTAGATTTTCCAGAGATAACTTCAACTTATGGAAAAATAGGATGATACTCTTCTTAGAAAGTGTAGATCCTACTATGCCTTACTATCTTGAGAATGGTCCATTCATCCCTGTAACTATTGACCCTGCAGTTCCAGCCACTGCGAATAGACCTGCTATTCCAGAAAGGCTGATTCCTAAGGAAATCTTTCAGTGGACCGACGAAGATAAGAAGAAAGTGGCTATAGATACAAAAGCCAGATCCATACTATCCATGGCCCTTCCTGACGAAGTCTACCATTCCGTCATGAATCTAAAAACATCAAAAGCCATGTGGGACACAATATGTGTTCATTATGAAGGAACGTCTGAAGTCCAAGACTCAAGAAAGATCAACCTGGTAAGACAATACGAAAGCTTCATTTCTGGTAAGAATGAAACTCTCTCTGAAGTTCACCAACGTTTTAATTGTTTAATTATAGATCTGAAAACTGTTGGTAAGGAATATTCTAACTTTGAAGTGCTGACAAAGTTTCTAGAATGTTTACCTGAAAGCTGGGACAATTATTCCATGTGTCTCAAGCTGTCAAAGGATCTTAAATCAATGACCCTTTCAACCTTATATGGTACATTGCTGAATCATGAGCAATCTAGCCATCTTAAGAAGAATCTTGTAAAAGATTCCAAAAGCACCCCTGTTGCTTTAATCTCAGAGGAACCTTCTACTCAGCGACCTTCGGTCACTATCACTGAGTTAGAAAGTAACTCTGAAAGGTCATCAAACTCTGATTCTTCAGATGATGATGAATCCTTGGCTCTCCTAACTAAAAAGTTCAGGAGATTCGCCAAGAAGAAAATGTTTAGAAAGAACAAACCTCTTTCCATAACTGACAAGCCTAAATCATCAGTTTTTGTTGATAAGGCTACTGCTACTTGTTTCAACTGCGAAAAGACAGGTCATTTCTCTAACGAGTGCAGGTCTAAGAAAGTTTCTAGACCCTCAGCTTTTACAAAGAAATCCTTTGTTCCAAGGAATAAAGATGACAAATACTCAAAGCTGAAAGAAAAATATGCGAAGCTGAAAAGCTTTAAGAAGAAAGGAAAAGGCCTGATGGCTGACTATGATTGGGCTGCTTCTGATGAAGAAGCATCATCATCTGATTCTGAAGATGATGAAGCAAATCAATGTCTCATGGCCAAGATTGAAGAAGAGGAAGAAAGTTCAGACATTCCCTCCACTTCAACCTCTGCTATTCAGGTATCACCTTCTTTCTTTACCAATATTGCAAATATTGATGAAGCTGATAGTCTCCGCAAAATCGATCTCTTGACTAGAAGTTTATACGAAGCCATGAACGACAAAACTGTGGTTGAAAACCAAAACCTTGATCTCGCTGAAAAGCTTAAACACTGTCATCTTCAAATAGAAAAGCTTTCTAAAATTGAAGAAGATTTTAAAGATCAAGTCTATTTAAATCAGCTAGTCAAAATCGAACGAGCAGAAGCTATCGCTGCATTAAAAGCTGAACAAGCTACTGTTGAAGGATGGTGTAATTCCTCAACAAAGATCACTGAGATAATTAAGGCTCAGATTCCTCTGAGTGATAAACGTGGTCTGGGTTATAAATATGATACTCCAAAACCAACCACTGAACGTTCAATGCTTAAATTTGGAACGTTCGTATCCTCAGTCGCTGATACTTCATCTTCTCAGTACTCCTCGTCCATTACACCAATCCCTGAGGAAACTCCTACCTCCTCAAAAGGCAAGGAGAAAATGGTTTATTCAAAATCTACCTCTGTCTCTAAAGACAAAGGTAAAGGAATTGTTATTTATCAAAATCCTCAGAAGGGTACTTTAGTACCAAAGCTGAATGCTTCTAAAGCTTCAGTGACACATCCCTCTGGATCAAGGAAACTGATCTCTGGATCTATTCAGCGATCTACTCCTAGACTCAGATTGGATGTCCTTGGTAAGAAATCTGAAGAACTGAATGTTCGTCAATCTGAAGAACCGAATGTTCGTCCCATTTCTAAAGCCAATAGTTTACTTGGTGCTGGCTCTTCAAATTCAAAATTAAAAGCTCAGCATTCAAATGGTCCTAGAACTACTTTTAGCTATAGGAAATGTTATCACTGTGGACTTACTGATCATATTGCTAGTAAGTGCCCCACAGCCACCAAAGCTGAAAAGATAGCTAAGGTGAAGATTGCCCCCAAGGCAAAGAAGACCAACCCTGGTGCAAATCAGGTCAAGGTGAATTCTACCACTGAGGTTAAGAAATTAACCAAAGTGAAGAAAGACAAAGCTGAATCTTCAAATGCTGCTAAGACTGCTGAACCTTCCATTCCAACTACTTCCACTGACAAACGTGTATACATGGTTAAGTGGGTACCTAAGAAAAACTAATCTTCCTTTGTATTGCAGGTTAAGAAGGGTATCTGGTATCTCGATAGCGGATGCTCAGACACATGACTGGTAAGAAAAGCCTGCTCGCTGAATACAAGGAAGAGAAAGGTCCCTATATGACTTTCGGTGGAAATGGAAAAGGACATACCCGAGGGTATGGTGTACTTTCAAATGGTACAACCTCCTTCAGAAGAGTCGCATATGTTGAAGGGGTGAAGCATAATCTTCTAAGCATCAGTCAGCTTTGCGACATGGATAACAAAGTAATTTTTACTAAGGAATCCTGCTTTGTCTCTGACAAAAAGGAGAAGATAGCTCTCAGCGGTTATCGTTTGGAAAATGTTTATGTAATAAACATGGACTCAACAACCACTGAGAACTCCTATTTCTTCTCAAAGGCCTCATCTGATGTCAACTGGCTATGGCATAAGAGGCTCTCTCATCTAAATTTCAAGACACTGAATACTCTTTCCTCCAAAGAGTTAGTCACTGGTCTACCTCAGCATTCATACACGAAAGAGTCCTTATGTTCAGCGTGTGAAAAAGGGAAGCAGACCAAAGCAAGCTTTAAATCAAAGCAAGTTTCTTCAGTGTCATCTCCTCTACAACTACTCCATATGGATTTGTTTGGCCCTGTTAAAAAATAATCCATCGCTGGAAAGAAATATACGCTGGTCATAGTTGATGAATTCTCTAGCTTCACTTGGGTAATGTTTCTCCGTTCTAAGAGTGACACCCCTGAAGAACTCATCACCTTTGTTCGGAAGATGGAAACCCTGAACAATCTGTCCGTTCGCTCAATAAGGAGTGATCATGGGACTGAATTCAAAAACAGTTCTCTTGATTCCTTCTTTGAGAGCAAGGGTATTTCTCACAACTTTTCGTCAGTGAGAACACCGCAACAAAATGGAGTCGCTGAAAGAAGAAATAGAACAATTATAGAAGCTGCACGTTCAATGCTCAACGATTCTCACCTGCCTACTCAGTTTTGGGCAGAAGCTGTCAACACTGCTTGTTTTACGCAAAACAGGTCACTGATAGTTAAAAGATTCAAAAAGACAGCCTATGAACTCTTTCATGGGAGAAAGCCTTCAATCAGCTTTCATCACATCTTTGGATGTCAGTGTTTCATACTGAACAACAGAGATGCCCTTGGAAAGTTTGATCCTAAGGCTGATGATGGAATCTTTCTTGGATACTCCTCAGTTTCCAAAGCCTTCAGAGTCTTCAATCGTAGAAGACAAACTGTAGAAGAAACTATTCACGTCACGTTTGACGAATCCCGTTCAGCGAACTCTAAACCGTCCACTGATACTAAAGAACTGAATCAATGGATGTTTTCTCATCTTGGTGATTCAGAAGAAGTTCCCACTCCTCATGCTCACACCGTAGAAAATGATGGTCCTACTATCATTCCAGATATGCAGAATAGTGAAGCTGAAACATCTCCACTGATAATACAGAGAAATGGCAACTTCAAAGATCAATGTTACCGCTGAGAACTTCTCCACTGACTCTGAGGAAGTGGAAATCATCAAAGCCCCTCAGGTTAAGTTCACACTGGATCAACTAGATTGGACCAAGGTCAACAACCTCTATGCGCTTCTCGAGTTTCCTCCTCGAAAGCAAGTCACACATCTGGATGATGTTGTGAATTTCCTGAAAAACTGCTGCATTTCAACAGCCCTGACCATCACACCTCCTGCAAGTCAGCTACTACTATCCCAGTTCTGTTACTCTGCCAGACACACTCAGCTACCCTCCGCCAAAGATGCATCCAAAACCATCGATTGCATACTCAGCGATACTGAGTATGGCACAATTAAGATAACCCCCGCAATCATTCGAAAAGCCCTGAACTTTCCTAATGCTACCAAAGAAAAACCGTTTGTTCCATTCCCTGACCATAAGAAGCATGATGACAGAGAAGAAATCATTGCTTTCCTCGACGCAATGGGTTACATCTGGGAAACTGGAAGGGACAAGAAGCCCGAGAAGAAGCTGACGCTGATAAAGAAGTCCAAAATGCCCAGTGAGATGAATTTCATCTTCGCACACCTGATCAGCTGCATGACAGCGAAGACCGGCTCCTCTGATCAAGCCGCTCAACCTCAGCAGGCTATGGCATACGCACTGCTGAAAGGTCTACATATTTACTGGGCATCTATCATTTATGATGACCTAGTACAAAGAGTAGATTCTGCTGCTGACAGACCTGCATGGGTTCCATACCCAAGATTCATCAGCGCCATCTTTCAATATGGCCTGAAGGACAGCTACCCGAAAGAGGGTGACCTGAAACTCTCTCAGGTTGGCCCTAAGGTGCTCGATTTCAAACCTGTCGACAATGAGGTACGTCTTTCTACCCTTCTCACTCTTCTCAACCCTACTTCTTCGACTTCTGTGGCTCCTTCAGCGACTATACCCATCGCTGATACCCCGGCCACACAATCCCCTCCTTCTAAGAAAAGGAAACACTCTTCAATTCAACTTGGTTCCAAAAGGATCAAGAAAACCAAGGAGCAGCCCCAGCAATCTCTTGCTGAAGACTCCTCAGCTCTTTCTGCAGAGCTGAAGGAAAGTTCTGTGGTACGCTCTGCCACACCCATTCAAGCCATCCCTTCAATCCCGGCTTCAGCGTCTCTAAACGCTGAGGTTAGAAACTTGGAACCTCCCCAACATCCCTCAGTCTCTCAAAAGACTGATGAAGTGATTGTCAGCGATTCCAACGCTGAACTCAGTACCCGAACCCCATTCTTATCCTTCGCTTCTCCCTCTACTCACTTGGACTCTCCTCCAAAGAAATCTGGAGATGCCATCATTCCAGAAGCCTCCGCTGACGCTTCTCAAAGAATGATGAAGACCGGACCTGCAAAGATCATCATTCCTCACCGAACTTTTGAGGAAGATATGGAACATTTTACAGGAATCCCCACCTTTGACGAGTTCGTCAACCCTCCTGCAGGTACAAATCAACCCATATACACTGTAACTAAACCTGAAACTTCTGAGCTTTCCTTTGTTCACAAGTACTTATGTGTTACAGGTCCTAATTTGGGAGACATCAACGCTTCTCTGAAGTCCGTGGAAACAAAGCTGACAGATCTCACCACCACACTCTCCAACAACTCTACAGAGGTAACCACTGCTGGAGAAAATTTGATAAAGCTGACAATGGTGGTGGAGAAGAAGGCTTCCTCAGATGACTTGAAGCAAGTTGATAAGACTCTCAGCGATTTCGCTAAGGTGCTCGCTGATATCTACACAGACTACACCTCACTCAAAAACTCAGTTTCCTCCGTGTCCGGCGAACTAACAACGCTGAAGACATCTGTTGGGACACTCGAGGGAGATATGTCTGATGTGAAGACAAATGTCCAAACTCTGACAACTGGCTTAGGCTCTGTAAAGACCGATGTTAGTTCGATAAAGACAATGGTCGAGCAGCTGCTGAACAAAGCCAATACTCCTGATCCTGCTCCTGCACCCGTCCCTGAAACTGAAACCTTCACAGCGGCGGATCGCACAGAGCTGAAGAAGATCAATTCTGCTATTTCTGGCCTTGAAGACAGATTAGCTAAGATTGAAGTTCGCGTAGGTCTCTCTGGCCAAGAAGACAGAGAACCTGCCCATGCTGCTGAATCTACCCATTCCTCCCCCAGTCATCATGAGAAAGAGGGGGAGAAGAGCGCTGAACATACCGGGGAGAAGAGCGCTGAGGATCTTGAAAAGAGCGCGGAACACCTTTCCCATGATGAATCTATAAGGGGAGAGAAGAACGAAGACCTCACCTTCGCTGAAGAGGGTGAGAAGACTGTTGAAGCGGAAGCAGCCGCTGGACCTCAAGGAGATGAAAACCTTGAGGGAACCGAGAAGCTCGCCTCTGTATCTGAGGGGGGGCAACTCGAAGAAGAAGCTGAAGAATCTGAAGCAGAAGATGATGAAGCCGTCGACATCCCTGATAATGAACCATCCTCCTCTCCAAGGAATGATGATGATGATGACGAAGATGACGATGATTTCTTTATCGTCAAACCTGCCCCGAGGATCAAAGCTCTTAAGGGAATCTCAATAAATGAACCTACAGGGGAGCGGAAAAAGACAAAGCCCTCAGCCTCTGGAGCTGAGAAAGGCAAAGGCAAAAGCGTCGCTGAAGATGACAATCTGACGATCTTGCTTGTAAAGCCGGTTTTTCAGGTACACTAACCATCTCTTACTCCATCCCTCCTCTATCATACACTATCAGTTCCTCTACCCAAGCCTATACACTTAAACCAATTCTCTCTATTTGTTTCTACCCAAGTTCTTACTTGTAAGATCGCTGTGTTTCAGCTAGTCCTCTCCCCTGTTTGAGGATATCGCTGAAGAGTTTGCGACTTCACCAAAAATACCAGCTGCCGCTGACGAAATAATCCCAGTCTTGGATTTAATCTCTGAGACTGATGAACCTGAAGAACAGACTCTCTCTCACAGACGCAGACCTTCCTTAGCTCCTCAAAAGCTAAGTGAAGAGGAACAAAAGAAAAGAGAGGAAATAATAAAGCGATTCGAGGATCATCGAATCATTCTAAGGCGTGATCAACTGCCTTCAGTTCCTCCAAAGTTCAGAATCTCAAAAGCTGAATACAAGAAACACCTCAGAGCTGAACACCTCATCGCTGAAAGAAAGGAAGCTGAAGAAAAAGACAGAGAATATGCCATCAAGCTTACTCAACGATCAATCAAAGACCCCAAGCTGAAAAGAGTTCCCATTGATGTTCAACGTCAGCTCTGGGATGATGCTCAAGAAATTGTTAGAGAAAAGACAAAGGTATCTGATACAACTTTGGAATGGGCTAAACAAATGCTGACCTATCGATCAAGACCATCCAAAATAATCAAAGCCAACATCAGAGGAAAAATGTACGCTGATGTTCCTGTTGTTGAAGTGGATGTCTACAGAGATGACAAAACCAAGCAAACCTTCTATGCTGCTTCATTAGAAAAGTTTGGTCTCTCTGAATGGTTAGAAACGAAATTAGCCATTCAGGGATCACGCTCAAATTTCAAAAGCCATGTTGAGATGATCTTAAACAAACAGATCGACTTGCTTTCATCAGCTGTGGATATTCCTCCTACTCTTCCTGAACCGAAGAAATCCTCTGCTAAGAAGAAGAAAGTTTCTGATTCAGGTCCAATAATTCGAAATGAAACAGGTATTGGTTTCTCTCGTGCTGAAGTTCTTGGCCCTGATGCTGATCTTTCAATGCTTGACACCTCCCTACCACCTGGAGAAATCTTCATCCCTGGCACAGTGGTAAGTGATCCATATGGTATATTCTTCTTAGACTATGATGGAAATCCTCACTTTCAACGTGTCTCTGAGCTCCATATCGCTCCCATCGAACAACTCAGAGATCTCGTATACTGGTGTGAAGTCAGACGCAACATCAAAGCTAGACACCTGAAGCCCTTGATTTTTGAATCTGCTCTGAAGTTAAAGAATCAAGGAGTAAATGTCCCTGACTGGATGATCCCCACTGAAAAGACCCTTTATGAACTTCTCATTAAGGAAGAACCCTTTGAAAACTGATATAATCTCCTTTTTCTCTATTGTATCAGTTATCCTTCTGTACTTGTAATTTATTTCGCTCGTACTTGTAATCTTTCTGTTCTTCATTGTAACCTGATTCAAAGTTTTAAAGAAAGATTTCAGCGAATGTACTTTACTCCATCAGTACTGAAAAGATCCCAGAAAACAGTAAAAGGGACAAATATTTTATGAGTTCTTTTTATCCTTATGTTTTCATTAAATAGCAATTTTCTTTGTTGCTATGTCATAATCAAATAGGGGGAGATTGTTGATCCAAACCCTCAGTGATTTGATAATGACCCTTTCTTATACTTAGTGAAAATTGTAAGTAAACAATATGTATCAGAGTTTCACTATCGCTGATAAGTACTAAGATCTTACAGTACCGCTGATAGGAACTCTCTCTCTTTAGATTAAACATTCAGCGAACACTGTTCACCATAATGCTCTGAGTCTGTTCAGTCCTTATGGTGATCGCTGATAAGTTAGTTGTTTACTTATGATCCCTGAAGACAAGTTTCACGTCAACAAAGGTTCTACGCTGAAGTCGAAGATCAAGCTCAAGAACCAGCGACAAGTCTCCTAATGAACTGATGCGGATCAGCGAAGACTCAGATTTGTCCACTCAACGTGAAGTATCAAGTACAAGACTTCAGCTATCGCTGAACTTTATCATCTGCTGAATAGTAAATGATAATCGCTGAATCAACGAAAGCTGATCAAGAAGTCCTCCGTACAAAGTACTTTTGTCTTAACCACCCTTGCACGCCTCCGTACGAAATGTCAGAAAAGAACCTCCGAAAATCTGAAATCGTAAAACCACTCTGATACTACACTGTTCATCCTTACGGCTACTAAGGTTGTCAACAAAAGTCAATGACATGCAACCAACCAGCTGATGACACGTGTAAAGTATATACTGACTTGCATTAAATGCATGCAGTATATAAAGAGATGAACTCACTTCTTTTGAAGTAACTTGCTAACTCTCGACAAGTTCAATTCTCTTATCTCAGATAGGTTATTATTAGTAATTTCCTTATCTATCTTAGTGCAAGAAACCTTAGTGTTCTAACTTGTTTAGATTTAGGTTTATCCTTAATCTTGTTTCCGCAACAAGCTGTAAATTGTTAATGATTTATCAATAAACAATTTAGAAAAGTAAAATCTGTGTGTTTGAATTCAACCCCCCCCCCCTTCTACAAACTTGTATAGGCCTTCGGGACCAACAAGTCTTTGGGAGTTTCTTAATGAGATCCATCGTGATCTGCTCCCATTTCAATACCGGAATCTCTAAAGGCTGCAACTTCCCATGCGGCCGCTGATGCTCAGCCTTGACGTTCCGACAAGTCAAGCATACCTCTACACACTTGGCGACATCCCGCTTCATGCCCGGCCACCAATAATTCTCCCGCAGGTCGCGATACATCTTTGTGGCTCCAGGATGAATCGAAAACTTGGACTTGTGCGCCTCGTCCAACAATATCTGCCTGTTCCCGCCGGTGAAGGGAACCCACACTCGACCATACCGGGTCAATAATCCTCGACTATCATGGGCAAAATTCAGAATTTCACCCGAAACTCTCTCGCGTTTGGCATTCTCGTCCAGAACTGCCACTTCCTGAGCGCTACCTATCGACTCCAGGAGAGGTGCAACCACTGTAAACCGTTGACACAAACCCCAAAGTGGCTCACCAATCGGATGTCGACTAAGTGCGTCCGCAACCACATTTGCTTTACCCGGGTGGTAAAGTATCTCACAATCATAATCCTTGACTACGTCAAGCCACCTCCTCTGACGCATATTGAGGTTTTGCTGGTCTATCAAGTATTTGAGGCTTTTATGGTCAGTGTATATCGTACACTTGACGCCATACAAGTAATGCCTCCAAATCTTGAGGGCAAACACCACTGCTCCCAACTCTAGGTCGTGAGTCGGGTAGTTCGCCTCATGAGGCTTCAACTGCCTCGAAGCGTAAGCTATGACCTTACCGCGCTGCATGAGCACGGCGCCCAAACGCTGGTCAGAAGCGTCACAATACACTACCAGATCCTCCATACCCTCGGGCAAAGTCAACACCGGAGCCTCGCATAAACGTATGCGCAGCTCCTCAAAAGCCCTTTGCTGCTCCTCACCCCAACTAAAAGCCGCAGATTTCTTTGTCAATCGGGTCATAGGTAGTGCAATCTTGGAGAAATCCTGAATGAATCTCCGGTAGTACCCTGCTAACCCAAGAAAACTCCGTACCTCAGTGGGAGTCTTCGGTACCTCCCACCGCATTACTGCTGAAATCTTGGCCGGATCGACCATAATGCCCTTCTGGTTCACGACATGTCCTAGGAATTGGACCTCTCGTAACCAGAACTCGCACTTGGAGAACTTAACATAAAGCTTCTCCCTTCTCAGAACCTCCAAAACTTCCCACAAATGCATCTCGTGCTCTTCCTTCGATGAACACAATCACCGACCGATCCAACTTGTAACGTCCCAAAAATTACAGTAAATTTGAACTTTTAAAAATAGCATTTTATTATATAAAACCATAAGTGTTTGGACCCAAATAAACGTCTCAAATAAATAATGGCAAAGGTCTTCTCAACGCGCCAGTGTGTACCGTCACGCCTTGCTGCCAGTCGTACCTGAAACAGTAATTTTTAAGGGAAAGAGTAAGCACGAAGCTTAGTGAATTCAAACACATGCGTACAATATCAATTATATCGACACCACCCCTATCAACAGATAGATATAACAACCAATACATGAAGTTTAATAATACAAGCAAGCTCATGCAAGAACACCTATGCATGTATCATTCGGTCTCCCCGAATTCATGCAACACTCGTGTACGCATCCCTCGGTCTCCCCGAGTTCATACAACACCCGTGTACGTATCCCTCGGTCTCCCCGAGTCCTCGGTCTCCCCGAGTCCTCGGTCTCCCCGAGATTTATACGACACCCAAAATCTTATACTAGACGCTAACTCGTCCGAGTACTACACACAAGCAAAACAATTAACACACACGGACTATAGCAGCGCACATACAATCTCTATCCTACGCAGTGAGTGAACTCACCTTAGAAAGCAATGTAGAACTCCCCGAGCAGCGACACGAACCAGCCAACTCCAACTCACTTCTTTCCACCTAAAGAAGTGTTATCAAGTGTCAAAGTGTAGCCCCAACCCGAAATTACAGTTACAAGTCTAAACGTGCACTTTCCCGGTTTTTTGTCTAGACCTACAGGTCTGTTCGTTACCTGTTTAGCCCCTTTTAAACCAATCTAACCAGCAAGATAACTCCATAACTAGAAGTTTCTATGTCTTAGGTTTCCAGGGACATATCGCACGCGTTCATACGAGGTCCCTACTATTTTACACGAATTTTCTAAGACCGACTATCCAAACTGTGAGTTTCGGACCAGTCTGTACAAAATGCTAAATTGACCCTAGCTATAGGCTGAATTGATTTTTCTGTAAAACATATGAAACCTACTCAACACAATTTGTGAGATTTGAGCACTGGTTTCACCTCAATCGGAGTTTCCTTGAATGTACTATTGATTTTACAAGACAGGGATAAAACAGTGTTTTTCACATGAAATGACAACATGGTTCGGTTTAGGGTTTTAGAGTTTGCTAGCTAAGGTTTACGCAAATAGAGTTTAGGCATCTAAGGTTCAACCACGTGAACACCAACTACTGCCACCTCCGGCAGTGGTGGTCGGCGGCGGCCGCAGCCACCACCGACGGTGGTGTTGATTCGGTAAAAGAAACCGACGAGACCCAAAAAGGGAGTATCTACCTAACCCATCTCGCCACACACACACCCACACACAGCCTAACGGCCGTAGACCCGCCATCACAGCCACCGGGCTGGTGGTGCACGGCGGCGGCAGCCGGCAGCAGCCATGGCCGCATACGGCGGCGATGGTGGTTTCGTGATGAGTTCTCAGCGGCAAAAGAAAAAGAAGCAAGAAGAAAGAACTTACCTCTTGACGACGACGAAACCGTAGACACAACGAGATCCCGACTTCCCCCCGATCGCCGGTTCCTTTCTTCTTTTTCTCTCTCGCTCGCTCTCTCTCTCTCTCTCTCTCTCTCCAGCAGAAACCCAGCGACGGCGCTGGTGGTGATGGGTGGTCTCGCGGCGGCAGCAAAGAAGAAAGGGAGAGGATGCCATTTAGGGTTTTTCGTTGTTGTGTGTGTGCGACGTAGGAAGAAAAGCGAGAGGGAGGGGGTCGGTTCCTATATGGGCCGACCCCATGCAACAAATATAAAAAGAGACACCTTTAGTCCCTCTTTTTCAGAATCCTTACAACTAGCTTAAAACTTAACCCAAAATAGTCCTTCATCATTTTTAACATTTTTGGTCTTCCCTAACGAAACCCGTTAATACAAACTCGATAAGAGGAAAAACAATTAAATAAATAAATCCATACCGGGTCACGGGATTTACAACCGAATAGATAGGTTGCGGTTGAATCGGTGGAGGTACAGGGTGGTTTCAGTTTCGACGAGGTGGCCTTTACCTTTGATAGCGCGCATAGCTTTGGCAAGTTCAGCGGCTACATGTTGCTGCATCTGTTGCTCCATATCCTGGCGGACAGCCTTAAGGGTGCTGTCTAGGGACCCTGGTGACACAAAGTCTGGGTGAGTAACTCCAGGTTCACTTAGATTACCCGTTGAGGCATCTACCGCAGGGGTAGAGCCACCTACGTTCACAGTTGGCATATTGATAGCTGTGGTAGGATTTCCTTCTGATCCTTGTGTTCCACCTAGAGGTGAAGACACCACGGTGGTTCCGGTCGAGTCACGAAGATTCTCGACTTGGTGTTGCTCCTCTTGTGTCCTAGCCAAAGGATTTTCAATAGCAAATGGCTCTAGACTCGATTGTGCACCAAAAGAAGTCGCGACCGGGGGCTGTTGGTCGCTTGTTTCAACACCAGCACTCTCCGAGTGAGAGGCCGGTGGAAGTTGTGCTAAATCCCCGTGATGTACTGAAACATCCGCCTTTTGAGAGACGGATGAGTGGATAACGGGGTCGTGTAATTGCTCCGTTGGGTCCATGGACGCTTCTTCAATATCTCGTCCCAACAAATGAGACGGGATAGTAGATGTGGCTACCCGGATTACACTTGTTTCGGGTCGCTCAAGAGCCTCGTTATCTTTACGGCCCAATCCTTCCTGGTTCGCTTTCGACCTTAATTCCCTCGGTCTCACATGTTCTATGTCCCGGGGAAGGTCCCTCCGGCGCTGGCTGGACCATGGGATTCCCTAACTCTCGTCTCTCGCTCAGAGATTATCTTGATCCCCCTCAAAACATGCATGGGGATTGACTTGCTCCCCCTCGGAGTGAGAGTGGGATTTACTTGGGAGACATCAACACAAGAAAAAAACATTTAGACTTTTAAGAAAACAGTGTGACGCTCCCCCTTAAGTGATAAACATAATGATGTTGCTCTTGATCCGCCATTGAATATCTGTAGAAACAAAGCACAGTTAGTAACTGAGACGGATGAACAATTGTCATTGCGTACCATTGAATTAATAGGCTCAATTTGAGACAAATAGAGGACTGGCAGTGATGAAACAGGTACAGGACTGAAAATAGCAGGGGCGTCCGGACATAATAATGAAATTGCAAGACATTCCGGATAACACAGGTATCCGGACAAAAGGTGTCCGGACAAAAGAGCATACCGGAGAGGATGAAAGTTTCCGGATAAAATAAGCAATCCGGACAAACGAGAATCCGAATGACATTTAAGAGAGACCAAGAGTCCGGATATGGTACCCGGGTTCCCTTCCAATCCGGATAAGGACCCGGTCCGGAAACCTATCCGAAAAGATAGGGTTTCCGGATACCTGTCCGGATACTTCTGGAATTTTCAAGAATTTCCCTGATTCTTGAAATTTTGAAAAAATAAAGCTATATGGATTTCAGAAACGATCCTTCACTCAAGCCCCCTCAAACGAAGCATGGGGAAGAATTTGCTCCCCCTCAGAATGTGCGCGTAGAGTGAAGTGCACACGGGAGTATCCACACACATAACAAAACTTTTCAGCATTTTTAAAAAAATTGTGTGTGACGCTCCCCCTCAATAGTAGAGTATACTTACCTGATGGCTGATCATGCTTCCCCTAAACACATGAGCAGCTCATGAAAGTACAGGTATAGGCAAACCTCACGTCTTCTTAGTATTGTTCCTTGTAGATCGTGAGCAGCTTCCTCCTTCCGGTCATGTGTGTGGAGCATCCAGTGTTAAAGTACCACACATGACCGTCCTGCAAAACAAGATTAGCGGACCTTTGGTACCCAGATTTGCCTGGGTCCGGGAGGGTTAGGTTTGGCACCTCGAGGAGGAACTTGCTTTGACTCAGACTTCCCCTTAGGTGCAGATTGTACACCGTTTGGAGTAACTGGTTTTGGCATATGTTGCCTCTTAGGTGTAGAATTTACACCTTTTGGAGGAACAGTTTTTGCAGCAGGTTGCCTCTTGAGTGCCAGTCTAACCTCAATGGGAGAAGACCATTTTGGAATGGGTTTGGTCTCCTGCTGTGGTTTAACCTCTGTTTGAGAACCCCGTTGTTTATGATATTTTCTCTTGTTATTATGGGGTTTGCGTTTGGGTGTATGATTATACATGTGATATGAGCCAAACCAATCATTGTTATTAATATCATAAAGTCATTCCAACCACAACTAGAACAACACAAACAATCATGCGACAATTGAATCAATTGCTGAGTGGAATAAATTTTCATCGGAAAATTAACATCTCTTTTAACAAAATCATTCCTATGATTCCACGCACAATCATTTTTTATCATTCTAGGGTCAAACATAGTATTGAAAGACTTTGATGCAGCATTCTTGACAGATTCCTTGGCAGACCACTTTGGTTTTGTTTGTTTAGCGCGACCGGGGTTATCCGAAACAACAGGGACAGTGCGGTCAGTGACCTTTGAGGAAGCAGGAATCTTAGCAGGTGATTGGCCGGTCTTTTGCCTCAGCTGTGATTGTTTTTGTGAAACAGGCTTTGATTTTGAAATCTTAATCACAACTGGGTCCTTTGTTTTAGAACAGTCACCTTTTAAAAAATTGACCGGCCGATTGACTACTGGTGACAGAAAATCAGTATGACTCGGAAGAGGTTTGTCCAAGGGGAACGACTCGAACTCTTATTTACAGTTACCTTCGGAGTTCATGTACTCTGAAAAATCTATCTCGGGAATTACTGGACTTGGATCAGGTGAGGAAGGCGAGGAGCTCTTTGTGCCTGTGTGCTTTGGGGAATTTGGTGCGGAAGCTAAGAAAAAATCAGAGTTCAAATTCCTTAAAACACTCTCGTCTTGAGAATCTTGACCGTCTTGTGTACTAGAAATCTTTCCTAAGAAGGCTTTGCACGAAGATGTGTCGGATGAATTTGAGGAAGGTTCGGGTGAAATCTTCTTGTCAGATAGCAGTTGGTTAATTTGCTCTTGAAGCTGACCATTTCTTGTGTTCTCTTTCATCTTTTCTGTTGCCAAGGCAGACAATTATGATGTGAGTCGATTGATTTCACTCCGAAGGATTTCCTGTCCTTCACCAGACACAACGTCGGTTTTGACCGGTTGAAGATTCTCAAGTTTCGTAAGTAAGACTTGTCTTTCCATTTGAAACCTTGACCTTTCTTTCTCAATGGAATCCTCCAACTCGACTATCTTTGCTTCCATGATGAGTGGGGGAACATAGAATTTAAACTCATCCGTCTTAGTCTTGGTTGCAGTTGCTAGGTCCTAATCCTTTTTGGAGGAATCCTTGGGACTAGCTACCTTGTAGGGGTCGAAGTAGTCATTGGAAAGGTACTTTTTGTCCTTTTGGTACGAGTAGTTTAGAGGTTCATAACAAAATGGAAGTTGAATTCCTCGTTTGGGTGTGCGCTTATGTTCCTCGGTTTCCTCTTCCTTTTCAGGTTCAAGAGGACTAGTCTATTGAATTGCGTACTCCTGATACTTTTTATCTAACCCATAACACGCAAAATCATACAGAGTGGGAACTTGATATCTTCCCCTTTTCAAATAGTGTGGGTTATCATATCCGATTCCCCATTCTTTGTTAAAGTACGTGAACTCTTTGGGTTTATTCAAAAAAATGGTTTGATCAGTTTGACCCCTTTTGTGGAGTTTGGTTTCAAGATCAAGAATTTTGGCCACATACTCCTTGTGTTGAATTTGAAGAGAAGAACATTGATAAGTAATGTCTTCTTTCTCATTCAAGCACTGATCAAACTGACGTTGGAGATCAGATAATTTGACCCTTAAGTCTTTAGGTACTAATGACAGATTTTTGCATTTAATGGTCAAGTTAGAATTTTCAGACTTATACTTCTCAGTTAATTTCTTTTGAACATTAAGCTTTTCAGTTATTGAACTAATTTCAAGCTTTTGTTCTTCATATGTGGCCTTGAGGGAGTTTGCCTTTTCGGTGATAGTTTGCAGTTGATGTGTGAAGTTTTGTAGGCAAGAATCACATACCTGATTTGTTGTTGCCTTTTCTTCATCCGTAGACGATTGATATCCCATGAAAGCATCAGCACCTTCATAATCGTCCTCATCATCAGATCTTCCCAGCCAGTACTCATTTTCAACGAACATTGCCTCCCCAGCCTCCTTCTGTCTGGCTAGTGCAAGCGTGGCCTCATAGTAGTGAGAGTTCTTCACTGTAGGCTGACGACGGTCTTTAGCAAAGTGACCGAGTTTCCCGCAGTTGTAGCATTTCACAGGTTCATCTCTCTTCTTCCGGTCACCTTTCTCTGTCTTCTCCTTCTTCTCAGATTGATCTTGCTCTTCTACCTTCTTATTTCCTTCATACCGATCCTTATAGTCATGACGCTTATTGGAGGAAGTGGAGTAGCGTTGACTATTGGAAGATGGCTTCTTGTAGAACTGTTGTTGTTAAAAGGATTTAGTCAGAAGGGCAATAGCTTTCATTAATTCTGATACTTCACCATCAGCATCACCGTCTTTCTCGTCTTCAGGTTCTGACCCGGAGGAGCTTTGCTGTGGACCGCGTCTGGGTTGGCTGCCCGAAGATTTCCCTAGTTTGGAAGTCATGAGGGCAATAGGATCAGCAGATGGTTTTGGCTCATTCTTCTTCTCTCCCAAAATCTCATTCACTTCATCTTCGTCTTGGAGAAGTTTCTCATACAGTTCATTAATGCTGATGTTCTCTATCAAGTTGTTGTGCTTGACATGAGAAGCATACACTTTCCATTCAGGTAGCAAGTTGTTGAGGAACTTTAGTGCGTTCTCAGTGTTGGAACGAACAATTTTATTCTTGTTCAGTTCATTGAGGAGTAGACAAAATCGTTCACAGGTCTGGGTGAGGGATTCACCGTTGCGCTGCTTGAACCCATCGAACTTGGTTATCGCACTATTTATCTTCAGCTGATTTCCTACAACGCTCCCACGCATCATTCTGGCTACTTGGTCCCTCATGCCCTTAGCCGTCTCTTTGTAACTGTCTATGGCAGTGTAGATGGAATTAGGAAGAGCTTGAATCAGATATCTCTTTGCATGCTTTTCACCTTCAATCATGCCTCTTTCAAATTCTGTCATTTCAGCAAGAGTCTTGTCCTCACGTCGAGCTACTGCAGTTGAAGTTGCAGCTATGTCCTTCATTGGCTTGGGAATTGGGCCATTATCCAGAGCTCTATTGATGTACTCATAGTTGTCCTTGGACTCTATGAAGATCATGAACCTATCTCGCCATTGCCTGTACTCGTTCGGATAGAGACACGGTGGCTTGGTGTCAGTGCCAACAGCGAGAGCATCACGAGAAGTAGACATCTTTGGTTGCAACGGAGTGATCGTCAGATGGGTTGATCGATTCAGAGTGTAAACCTAACGCAAGGTACTAAGAGTGATGTCCTAACGCAGGTTCTACAAGTGATTTGACTAAACAGAACTTACTGGATAGGAATCCAAATAAGTGATCTGATATGGAAGTGTCCGGATCAGATTTGATGCAAGTAGATCAATAAAAACAAAAGTGTCTGGATAAGAGGAAGAGTCCGGATAACTTGAGTTGTCCGGATAACCAAGGTTACCGGATGGCTTAAGTTACCGAATAGAAAACTGAAACAAGATGTTTCCGGATACACTAAAGTTTCCGGGTACAATGTATTGCCCGGATAAGATATGTCCGGAAACACTGGGTTTCCGGATACAAATGTTACCCGTATGGTATGAGGAATAGTGACTTACCCGGATTGCAGAACTTACCCGGTAAAATGAGGAGTCCGGATGGAATTGGAGGTACCCGGATGGAAATCACACAAACGTCCGAACACCTTGAAGTTATCCGGAAACGTCGGCTGGTTTATCCGGAAAAATGGACTGTTTGCTCAAATCGATCGAATTTTCGATTAGGGTTGCCCAAAATCGATCCTGAAGATTAGTAATAATGACAAACACAAAAGTAACACCAATCCAATCGATTTCAATGCAAAAACAACAAGTTTTGATGGTTAAAAATCTGATTTTTGTCAAGAACACTACCAAAACTTTTGATCTTAAATTGCTTAATAAACCACTCAAACGATCGAATAAAGACATGAAAATTTGCAGAATCACTATTAAATATGGATCATCAATTGTGAGATTAGCTTGGAAAAACAAGATAATCATCTCTTTAGCTTTCTATTTGTATTGTAAACATTCTCTCTGAAAGTTAATGAAAGGGATGACAGTTGGAAATCGTTGTTCTTATTGATTTATCATTACAATCTCAAATTTACCTGGTTGGCTTTTTCGTACCATGCATCTTCGGTCTCCGGGTTGGCTTCACAATCTGGATCTATCATGTCCAGAATCGGTATGTCTGATGAGTCAAAATCAATCAGTTCTTGTGTTGAACCCTCGGGCTTTTCAACCGTCGGGTCTTCTTCATCTGAGATCTCCATGTCTATAACCATGTCTGCTAAAGGCAACTCGGCTTCTGGTGCTTCTGTTGTAGCTGCCGCAGTTGGGGGTTCCTGATGAACCACAGTTGTAGCTTCAGTCTGGATCAGGGAGGCGGTATCGGTCAGACGTTGTCTTTTCTCCCCCTCACGGTGATCAGGATCATCCTGGTCATCGTGTTTCCGCTTCAGGCCGCCTGCTTGACTCTTGCAGGTATCTTCGAGTGAGCGGACTCTCGCGGACAGCGTTGTGAGCGCTTGGTTGTAGTCATTGAGAGTCGAGTCAATGGAGTCTAAGCGAGTGGTAATAGATGAAGATGGAGTAGTGACCTATGATCGGAGAATTGAGATCAGGTCTACTTCAGTAGAGGCGGTTGTATTTGATTCCTGGAGCAGTTGGGCCAATAACATCGTCTTCAGGGTGTCCACCGAATAGATAGGTTGCGGTTGAATCGGTGGAGGTACAGGGGCGGTTTCAGTTTCGACGAGGTGGCGTTTACCTTTGATAGCGCGCATCGCTTTGGCAAGTTCAGCGGCTACATGTTGCTGCATCTGTTGCTCCATATCCTGGCGGACAGCCTTAAGGGTGTTGTCCGGGGACCCTGGTGACACGAAGTCAGGTAAATTAACACCGGGTTCACTTAGATTACCCGTTAAGGCATCTACTGCAGGGGTAGAGCCACCTACGTTCACAGTTGGCATATCGGTAGCTGTGGTAGGATTTCCCTCCGATCCTTGTGTTCCACCTAGAGGCGAAGACACTACGGTGGTTCCGGTCGAGTCACGAAGATTCTCGACTTGGTGTTGCTCCTCTTGTGTCCTAGCCAAAGGTTTTTCAGTAGCAAATGGCTCTAGACTCGATTGTGCACGCAAAGAAGTCGTGACCGGGGGCTGCTGGTCGCTTGTTTCAACACCAGCACTCTCCGAGTGAGAGGCCGGTGGAAGTTGTGCTAAATCCCCGTGATGTACTGAAACATCCGCCTTTTGAGAGACGGATGAGTGGATAAGGGGGTCGTGCAATTGCTCCGTTGGGTCCACGGAGGCTTCTTCAATATCTCGTCCCAATAAATGAGACGGGATAGTAGATGTGGCTACCCGGATATCACGTGGCTGGGTTCGCTCATGAGCCTCTTTATCTTTACGGCTCGATCTTTCTTGGTTCGTTTTCGACCTTAACTCCCTCCTTCTCACATGTTCTATGTCCCGAGGAAGGTCCCTCCGGCGCTGGCTGGACCATGGGATTCCCTAACTCTCGACTATATGCTATCACAGGTAGGGCTTCAGGCATATCCAAAGCTATGATATTATCCTGCTCCCCCTCAAAACATACACGGAGATTGACTTGCGTCATCTCAGAGTGAGAGTGTTACTTACTTGGGAGTGATCAACACAAAAAAAACATTTAGACGTTTAAGAAAAACAGGGTGAAGCTTCCCCTCGGATTTTGTTGAGGTTGTTGATCCGCCATGGAATATCTGTAAAAGATCCAAAGTTAGTAAACAAGACAGATAAACAAGTTTCGGCGCATACCTTTGCTGTAAATGGATCAATCTGAGACAGATTGAGTACTAGCAGTGTGATGGCAGGTGCTGAATTGACAAATACACAGAAGTCCGGACATAATGAAGATATGTAGAACATCCCGGACAGAACATACTTCCCGGACAAATAGAGTTTCCGGACAAACATGGTATCCGGATGAAAGAAGACGGAATGGCAAACCTTTCCGGTCTAAACAAAGTATCCGGACAAAGGGTGTTTCCGGACAGAGTAGGGATTCCGGATAGTCCTACCCGGATACCCATCCGGTCCGAAAAGTCATCCGGACTGATGGGTGTCCGGACACTTTTACACTTTAAAGAATAATTCCATTTTTCAAGGAGATGAAACCTGTAGAATTTTGAAAAAATGGATCTCTCGCTCCCCCTCAAACTGAGAATGGGGAAAAACTTGCTCCCCCTCGGATAGTGTATAGGGATGTGCAATGGAGAGTCCGACACACAAAAACTTTAGACATTTAAAGAAAAAATTGTGTCGCTCCCCCTCAAATGATGAGCATTAGATGACATGCTCCCCCTTAGAATGTGCGCGTAGAGTGAAGTGCACACGGGAGTATCCACACACACAAAAAACTTTTTAACATATTTAAGAAAAAATGTGTGTGACGCTCCCCCTCAACAGTAGAATAACATACCTGATAGCTGATTATGCTCTCCCTAAACATATGAGCAGCTTGTTAAAGCACAGGTATAGACAAACCTCACGTCTTCTTAATATTGTTCCTTGTAGATCGTGAGCAGCTCCTTCCTTGCGGTCATGTGTGTGGAGCATCCAGTGTCTAAGGACCACACATGCCCGTCCTGCAAAACAAGTTTAGTGGACCTTCGGTACCCAGATTTGCCTGGGTCCGGGAGGGTTAGGTTTGGCACCGTTTGGGGAAGTTTGCTTTGTCCCAGCTTTCCCTTTAGGTGTAGGATTTACACCGGTGGATGGAACTGGTTTCGGCACTTGTTTCCTCTTCGGTGCATAATTTACACCTTTAGGAGGAACAGATTTTGTAGCAGCTTTCCACCTGTGTGCCGGTCTAACCTCAGTAGAAGAAGCCCGTTTTGGAATGGGTTTGGTCTCCCGCTGTGGTTTAACCTCTGATTGGAAACCCCGTTGTTTATAGTATTTTGTTTTGTTATTACGGGGTTTGCGTTTGGGTGTCGAATTATACATGTGATATGACCCAAACCAATCATTGTTATGGATATCATCAAAGTCATTCCAACCACAACTAGAGCAACATAAGCAATCATGCGACAATTGAATCAATTATTGAGTGGAATAAATTTTCATCGGAAAATTAACATCTCTTTTAACAAAATCATTCCTATGATTCCAAGCACAATTGTTTTTGTTCATTCTAGGGTAAAACACAGTATTGAAAGACTTTGATTCTGCATCTTTGACAGATTCCTTGGTTAGCCACTTTGGTTTTTCTTGTTTAGCGCGACCGTTTTTATCCGAAACAACAGGGACAGTGCGGTCAGTGACTTTTGAGGAAACATGAATCTTAGCAGGTGATTGTCCGGTCTTTTGCCTCGGCTGTGATTGTATTTGTGAAACAGGCTTTGATTTTGAAATCTTAATCACAGATGGGACCTTTGTTTTAGAACATCACCCTTTAAAAAATTGACCGGCCGATTGACTACTGGTGACAGAAAATCAGTATGACTCAGAAGAGGTTTGTCGAAGGGGAGCGACTCGAACTCTTCTTTAAAGTTACCTTCGGAGTTCATGTACTCAGAAAAATCTATCTCGGGAATTACTGGACTTGGATCAGGTGAGGAAGGCGAGGAGCTCTTTGTGCTTGTGTGCTTTCGGGAATTTGGTGCGGAAGCTAAGAAAAAACCACAGTTCAAATTCCTTAAAACACTCTCCTCTTGAGAATCTTGACCGTCTTGTGAACTATAAATCTTGCCTAAGAAAGCTTTGCATGAAGACGTGTCGGATGAATTTGAGGAAAGTTCGGGTGAAATCTGCTTTTTAGATAGCAGTTGGTCAATTTGCTCTTGAAGCTGACCATTTCTCGTGTACTCTTCCATCTTTTCTGTTTCCAAGGCAGACAGTTGTGATGTGAGTCGATTGATTTCACACCGAAGGATTTCCTGTCCTTCACCAGACACAACATCGGTTTTGACCGGTTGTAGATTCTCAAGCTTTGTAATTAAGACTTGCTTTTCCATTTGAAACATTGACCTTTCTTTCTCAATTGACTCCTCCAACTCAACTATCTTTGCTTCCAAGATGAGAGAGGGAACATAGAGTTTAAACTCATCCGTCTCAGTCTTGGTTGCAGGTGCTAGGTCCTCATCCTTTTTGGAGGAATCCTTGGGTGTAGCTACCTTGTAGGGGTCGAAGTAGTCATTGGAGAGGTACTTTTTGTCCTTTTTATACGAGTAGTTTAAAGGTTCATAACAAAATAGAAGTTGAATTCCTCGTTTGTGTGTGCGATTATATTCCTCAGTTTCCTCCTCTTTTTCGGGTTCAAGAGGACCAGTCCAGTGAATTCCATATTCAGGATACTTTTTATCTAACCCAAAACAAGCAAAGTCATACAGAGTGGGTACATGCCATCTTCCCTTTTTCAAATAGTGTGGGTTATCATATCCGATTCCCCACTCTTTGTTTAAGTATGTGAACTCTTTAGGTTTATTCAGAAAGATGGTTTGATCAGTTTGACCCCTTTTGTGGAGTTTTGTTTCAAGATCAGTGATTTTATTTACAAACTCCTTGTGTTGAATTTCAACAGAAGAACATTGATAAACAATTTCTTCTTTCTCATTCAAGCACTTATCAAACTGAGACTGAAGATCAGATAACTTGGTCCTTAAGTCCTTATGTGCTAATGAAAGATTTTTGCATTTGTCTTTTAGATTAGCATTTTCAGACTTATATTTTTCAGTTATTCTCCTTTGAACATCTAGCTTTTCAAATAGTGATCTAATCTCAAGCAGTTGTTCATTAGAGGTGGACTTAAAGGAATCTACCCGTTCAGCAAGAGGTTTCATTCGGTCATAAAGTTCTGAAAAGATAGGTTCACATACCTGACACGGCTTTGTCATGTCTTCTTCAACAGGAGACATCTTCAGTTGCACTGGAGTGATCGTCAGACGATGGTTCGATTCAAAGTGGAACAGTATCAAGGATACTTAAATGTCCCCCTCTTGCGACTTAGCACGGGGGTCCCGCTAAACTGAGCTTACCGGATATGAGGGTTTTCGGAACAATTACTTACCGAGAGAAATTCGATTCCGGATGATAAGCTTTCCAGGTGGAATAGGTTTCCGGATACCTTGAGTTATCCGGGAAAAATGCTTTACCGGACACTTTGGGGTTTTCGGATGCAATGAAGTTTCCGGGTACAATGGATTGTCCGGATAAGATATGTCCGGAAACACTAGTTTCCGGATACAAATGTTACCCGGATAGTATAAGGAATAGTGACTTACCCGGATTGCAGAACTTACCCGGAAAAATGTGGAGTCCGGATGGAATTGGAATTACCCGGATGGAAATCACACAAACGTCCGGACACTTTGAAGTTATCCGGAAACGTCGGCTGGTTTATCCGGAAAAATCGACTGTTTGCTCAAATCGATCGAATTTTCGATTAGGGTTGCCCAAAATCGATCCTGGAAGATTAGTAACAATGCCAAACACAAAAGTAACACTAATCCAATCGATTTCAATGCAAAAACAACAAGTTTTGATGGTTAAAATCGTATTTTTGTCAAGAACACTACCAAAACTTTTGATCTTAAATTGCTAAATTAATCACTCAAACGATCGAATTGGAATGCGAAAATTTGCAGAATTACTAACAAGTATAATGCTAACACAACCCAATAAACATAATTGAACAATTTAGCCAGGATCAAAGATTTGAAAATTCAAGAATGGTCAGGCGTGAAAAAGTCAAACTAACCAGAAATCAGTGAATGAATCTGTGAATCGAATCCGTCCGTCTGCTCTGACACCAATTGATATTCTTAGATTGATCAGGTAACAATATAATAATCGATATGAACACGAACAATTGATGATCCGTATTTAATGTTTACAATATAATAATCGATATGAACACGAACAATTAATAATCGATATGAACACGAACTTTTGATCTTAAATTGCTTAAATTGCTCTGATACCAATTGTTAATCCCAGATTGATCAGGTAACAATGATTCAAAGAGAAATAACAAGAACGATTGATGATTTTAACTTTTCATCCCTCTCATATTCATAAATCAAGATAGTTACAAAGGTTTGAATGAATATCAACTATCTCTCTCTAACAATTAAGCTCTCAACTTGTTTAAAGAATCGATATTAGTAATGATGCTAACAATACCCAATGAGCAAAATCGATCAATTTAATCAGAATCAAGATTTCGAAAATTCAAGATGAACACATACGTGAAAATTCAAAATCTTACCGGAAATCACTAGAGAGGCTTTGAATCGAACCCTTCCGTCTGCTCTGATACCAATTGATAGAACCAGATTCGTGCAACAATATAGAAATCGTAATGATAAATCAATAAGAACAATGATTTCCAACTGTCATCCCTTTCATAAACTTTCAGAGAGAATGTTTACAATACGAATAGAAAGCTAAAGAGATGATTAGCTTGTTTTTCCAAGCTAATCTCACATTAAATACTATGGGCCCGTGGCTAGCAAGCCCACGGCCCATTCACTAATAAGGCTCAAAAATGAATTAATACAAATCAACCCTTGAACTTTAAATCAACTATAAAACCTGCCCTAACATATCAGCTTCATCAATATTTAAAATATTGGTAAAGAAGGAAGGTGATACCTTAGTAGCAGAGGTTGAAGTAGAGGGAATGTCAGAATTTTCTTCCTCATCTTCAAGTTTGGCCATGAGACATAGATTGGCTTCATCATCATTTTCAGAGTCAGATGATTCTTCTTCGTCAGAGGCAGCCCAATCATAGTCAGCCATAAGGCCTTTGCCTTTCTTCTTAAAGGTTTTCAGCTTTGAATACCTTTCTTTCAGCTTTTTGTATTTTTCATCTCTAGTCCTGGGAGTAAAGTTTTTCTTGGGAAAATCTGAGGGTCTAGAGACTTTCTTTGACCTGTACTCGCTAGCAAAATGTCCTATCTCTTAACAGTTATAGCAAGTAGCAGTAGCCTTATCAACAGGGGTTGATGATCTTGGCTTGTCAGTAATAGCAAGAGCTTTGTTCTTCTTGATATTACTCTTTCAAGCAAATCTCCTGAACTTATTAGCTAGGAATGCCAGAGTTACATCATCATCTGAAGCGTCAGAATCTGATGAACGTTTTGTTGAATCGAGATCCGTGCAACAATAATGAAATCAAAATAGATGAACAATGAACAACAATGATTTCAACTGGTCATCCCTGTATTATGCTTTCAGAGAGAATATTACAATGAGTTTAGAAAGCAAATGAGATGATTCACCTATTTTTCTAGGCTAATACAACATTATATAGTTCGGGCCCGTGGTTAACAAGCCCACGGCCCGTTCACTGTGGACTAAGATTAAACAAATACAATTTGACCCTTGAACTTTAAATCAACAATAAAACCTGCCCTAACAATCTCCCACTTTGATTTGAAGTTCAAATTCGCGCTCTATCTCTTGCCAGTTGTAGACATAACGTTTGCGAAGAGCGAAATGAACCTCGAAGAATCTGATGGCGCGGCGGTAGTCGAGACGTTCTTCAACCATATCCAAAGCAGTCTGAGCAGTTCTTTCATTCAGATTGGGCACATAGGATACCTTTGGATTTTCGGATTCGTGCTTGATGATCTTCCGAAGAGCGTCTTGAACCTTGAGCAGTGTGCCGTCGCAAAATCGATCTACCTGACTGAACCTCATAAACTTCCTTTCTTTCTGAGCGTTGAGGAAGACGATCCCAAATTCCGGTTGAAGCAGCATTGCGTTCTCGGGATACATCGACAGTTCCGGAGCTTTCAGATTCGGTTTGAGCAGATTTACCTTCTTTGATCGGTTCTCGATAGCCATTTGAAAGTCCGTAAGATAAGAGATCATAATAGAACGGACGAGGAATCGACGAACCGCTTCGAGCGCCTTTGTTACAGCAAGCGGTCAGATGGTTCTGGTGCGAAGGTCTCTCAGAATAACCAGGAGGTCGAACGGATGGAGATGCTTAAAGTCAGCTTCAGAAAAAATCCATTCTTTTCCGTCTTCACGTCGAGCAGTGAATACGGGAAAGACGATCTTCATAATTTTGTTTGACTGAATCTTTAGCACCTCTGAAATTTTATGCTTAGTTCGTACCTGGTCTCTCGGGAGACACCGCTTCATGGCTTCTACGTATCGGAGTTGGCGAGCTGGATCAGGACTGTAGATGCCAAGACAGAAGGTCGGCTCGATCGGTCGAATTCTGTGAACAAACAGCTTCTTCAGAGATTCCTCCTAATGAGGAATGAGGACCTTGATCTTCTCCCAAAGGTTTTGTTGCTGAGGAGAGGGAGGAAGATCAGGAGTTGTCGTTTTTAGAGGAGATGTCGGGTTTTCTGCATTTGAGCTTTTGGGTTGATCTGAAGTCGTAGCGGGTTGAGTCGAGTGAACGGGAGGCGTACCACAGAAATTCTGAAGCAGAAACCGGTCGTAATCAACGTTGTCGTCTTCATCAGTGGGAAACACCAAGTTTACCTCGAAGTTTATGGCTTTGGCAGCTTTTTCGTACCAAGCGTCTTCGGTTTCCGGGTTGGTTTCACATGCTGGATCAATCATGGTGAGCATTGGCATGTCTGATGGTTCTTGTGCGACCAATTCCTGTGTTGTCCCCTCGGGCTTTTCAACCGTTGGGGCTTCGTCATCTGAGATATCCATGTCGATGACCATCTGTGCTAATGGCAACTCGGCTTCGGGTGTTTCTGTTGAAGTTGCCGTAGTTGGGGGTTCCTGTTGAACCACAGATGTCGTTTCGACAGTCACGATCTGGACGGTCTCGGTTTGGCGTAGACGCTTCTCCCCCTCATGGTGATCAGGATCATCCTGGTCATCGTGCTTGCATTTGAGACCGCCAGCTTGACTCTTACAAGTGTCTTCTAGTGAGCGGACCCTCTCAGACAGCGTGGCAAGCGCTTTGTTGTAGTCGTTGAGGGACGAGTCAATGGAGTCAAGGCGTGATATGATGGACGGAGATGGAGCAGTGACCTGGGATCGAAGAACGGAGATCAGGTCTGCTTCAGCAGATGCGGTTGTGTCGGATTCCTGGAGCAGTTGGGCTAAGAGCATCGTCTTCAGGGTGTCCACCGAGTAAGTAGGTTGCGGTTGAGTCGGTGGAGGCACAGAGGCGGTTTCAGTGTCGACGAGGTGGCCCTTTCCTTTGATAGCATGCATCGCTTTGGCAAGTTCAGCGGCTACATGTTCCTGCATTTTGTGCTCCATAACCTGTTGGACAGCCTCAAGGGTGCTGTCCAAAGACCCTTTTGACACAAAGTTGGGTAAAATAACGCCAGGCTCACTTAGAGTACCCGTTGAGGCATCTACCTTAGAGGCAGAGCCACCTACGTTCACAGCTGGCGTGATAATAACTGTGGTAGGATTTCCGTCCAATCCTCGTGTTCCGGAATGCGGAGACACTATAGACGTTCCGGTCGGGTCACTAAGAGCCGCGACAAGGTGTTGTTCCGCATCAAGTGTCCTAGGTGAAGGATTGATCTATTTCAAGTGGCTCTAGACTCGATGGTGCACGAAAGGAAGGCGAGACCGGGGGCTGCTGGTCTCTTATTTCAACACAAACACTCTCCGAATGAGAGGCCGGTGGAAGTTGTGCTTGTTCCCCGTGTAATATTGAAACATCCGTCTATCGAGAGACGGATGAGTGGATGAGGGGGTCGTGCAATTACTCCGCTGGGTCCACGGAGGCTTCTTCAATACCCCGTCCCAACAAATGAGACGGGATAGCAGATGTGGCTACCCGGATATGACGTGGCTGGTTTCGCTCAGGAGCCTCGTTATCTTTACGGCTCAATCTTTCTTGGTTCGCTTTCGACCTTAATTCCCTCCTTCTCACATGTTCTATGTCCCGGGGAAGGTCCCTCCGGCTCTGGCTGGACCATGGGATTCCCAAACCCTCGTCTATATACTATCATAGGTAGGGTTTCAGGCATATGCATAGCACGGATATTATCCTGCTCCCCCTCAAAACATACATGGGGATTGACTTGCTCCCCCTCGGAGTGAGAGTGATATCAACACAAGAAAAAATATTTAGTCTTTGTAAGAAAAACAGTGTGACTCTTCCCCTCGGATTGAGGTTGTTGATCCGCCATGGAATATCTGTAAAAAGACCCAAAGTTAGAAGCTGAGGCGGATAAACAAGTGACGGCGCGTACCTTTGCTTTAAGTGGCTCAATCTGGGATAGATTGAGGACTGGCAGTGACTAAACAAGTACTGAATTGACACAACAGGGGTGTCCGGATGACCATATGGATTCTGCAAAACTGTCCGGACAACGGAAGTTTTCGGATACCCCACAGTGTCCGGACAAAAGGTCACCGGACAACAGGATTTATCCGGATACGAGGAAGGTTCCCGGGTAAGATAAAGATACCGAACGAATATGGTTTCCGGGTGATCAAAGTTTTCCGGGTAAAAGGGATTCCGGATAGTCCTACCCGGATACCCATCCGGTCCGGAAAGTCATCCGGACTGATGGGTGTCCGGACACTTTTACACTTTAGAGAATAATTCCATTTTTCAAAGAGATTAAACCTGTAGAATTTTGGAAAAAATGGATCTCTTGCTCCCCCTCAAACTGAGAATGGGGGAAAACTTGCTCCCCCTCGGATAGTGTATTGGGATGTGCAATGGAGAGGTTGACATACAAAAACTTTAGACATTTAAATAAAAATTTGTGTCGCTCCCCCTCAAATGATGAGCATTAGATGATATGCTCCCCCTCAGATTGTGCGCGTAGGGTGAAGTGCACACGGGAGTATCCACACATACAAAAATACCTTTTAACATATTTAAGAAAAAATGTGTGTGACGCTCCCCCTCAACAGTAGAGTAACATACCTGATAGCTGATCATGCTCCCCCTAAACACATGAGCAGTCCGTGAAAGCTCAGGTATAGACAAACCTCACGTCTTCACAATATTATTCCTTGTAGATCGTGAGCAGCTCCCTCCTTCCGGTCATGTGTGTGGAGCATCCAGTGTTTAAGGACCACACATGACCGTCCTGCAAAACAAATTTAGCGGACCTTCGGTACCCAGATTTGCCTGGGTCCGAGAGGGTTAGGTTTGGCACCGTTTGGGGAACTTACTTTGTCCCAACTTTCCCTTTAGGTATAGGAATTACACCGTTAGAGGGAACTGGTTTTGGCACTTGTTTCCTCTTCGGTGCAGAATTTACACCTTTAGGAGGAACAAATTTTGTAGCAGCTTTCCACCTGGGTGCCTGTTTAACCTCAGTAGGAGCAACCCATCTAGGAGCAGGTTTGGTCTCCCGTTGTGGTTTAACCGCTGATTGGTAACCCTGTTTTTGATAGTGTCTTTGCTGGTTATTACGGGGTTTGCGTTTGGGTGTATGATTAAACCTTTGATATGACCCAAACCAATCATTATTAACAATGTCATCAAAATCATTCCAACCACAACTAGAACAACACAAACGATCGTGTGATAATTGAATCAATTGCTTAATGGAATAAATTTTCATCGGGAAATTAACATCTCTATTAACGAAATTATTCCTATGATTCCAGGCACAATCGTTTTTGTTCATCCTAGGATGAAAGACAGTATTGAACGATTTTGATGTATCATCCTTGACAGATTCCTTGGTTGGCCACTTTGGTTTTGTTTGTTTAGCTAGACCGGTTTTATCCGAAACAACAGGGACAGTGCGGTCGGTAACCTTTGAGGAAACAGGGATCCTAGCAGGTGGTTGACCGGTCTTTTGCTTCGGCTGTGATTGTTTTTGAGAACTTGAAGCATTTTTAAGAATCTTGATCACAGTCGGAGTCTTGGATTGAGAACAGTCGCCCTTTTGAAAACTGACCTGACGATTAACCACTGGAGACAAAAAGTCAGAATGACTTGGAAGAGGTTTGTCGAAAGGGAACGACTCAAACTCTCTATCAGAATTACCTTCGGAGTTCATGTATTCTGAAAAATCTATCTCCGGAATTTCAGGACTTGGATCGGTCGAGGAAGGCGAGGAACACTTTGTGCTTTCTGTAGTGTGCTTTGAGGAATTTGGTGCGGAAGCGTTTGAAAAATCAGAGTTTAAATTCCTTGTAACACATTCATCTTGAGAAACTTGACATTCTTGAGACAAGATATTTCCTATGAAAGATTTACACGAGGATGTGTCAGATGAGTTGGAGGAAAGATCAGGTGAAATCTGCTTTTGAGCCTGGAGAAGGTCAATCTGTTCTTGGAGTTGACCATTTCTCAGGTGCTCTTTCATCGTTTCTCTTGTCATTTCAGACAGTTTTGATTAGAGCGTATTGATTTCCCTCTGAAATTTTTCCTTTTCCTCACTTGACACACCGTCGGTTTTCTCAGATCTGAGTTTCTCAATCTCAGAGATTAGCACTTTCTTTTTGTTTTGAAAAATAGACCTTTCTTTCTCAAACGACTCCTCCAACTCGACAATCTTTGCTTCCAAGATGAGAGGGGGAACATAGAGTTTAAACTCGTCCGTCTAATTCTTGGTTGCTGGTGCTTGGTCCTCATCCTTTTGGGAGGAATCCTTGGGCTTAGCAACCTTGTAAGGGTCGAAGTAGTCATTCGAGAGGTACTTCTTTGGATTTTTCTTATAGGAATAATTTAAAGGCTCATAACAAAATGGAAGTTGTATTCCTCGTTTGTGTGTGCGCTTATATTCCTCGGTTTCCTCTTCCTTTTCAGGTTCAAGAGGACCAGTCCATTGAATTCCATATTCAGGATACTTTTTATCTAACCTAAAACAAGCAAAATCATACAAAGTGGGTGTATGCCATCTTCCTTTTTTCAAATAATGTGGGTTATCATAACCGATTCCCCACTCTTTGTTAAAGTACGTGAACTCTTTAGGTTTATTTAGAAAGATGGTTTGATCAGTTTGACCCCTTTTGTGGAGTTTTGTTTCAAGATCAGTGATATTATTTACAAACTCCTTGTGCTGAATTTGAAGAGCAGAGCATTGATAAACAATTTCTGCTTTTTCATTCAAGCACTAATCAAACTGTGACTGAAGTTCAGATAATTTGTCCCGTAAGTCTTTAGGTGCTATAGAAAGATTTTTGCATTTCTCCTTTAAAATAGCATTTTCAGACTTATATTTTTCAGATATTTTCTTTTGAACATCTAGCTTTTCGGTTAGAGACCTAATCTCAAGTAGTTGTTCTTTAGAAGTGGCCTTAAAGGAACCTACTCGTTCAACAAGAGGTTTCACTCGGTCATAAAGTTCTGAAAAGATAGCTTCACATACCTGACACGGCCTTTTCATGTCTTCTTTAGCAGGATACATCTTCAGTTGCACTGGAGTGATCGTCAGACGTGTAGATTGATTCAAAGTGTAAACCTAACGCAAGGCACTAAGAGTGGAATCCTAACGCAGGTTCTATGACTGGTATGAACTAAGAGTGATCTTACTGGATAGGAATCCAAGTAAGGGTCTGATCAGGAAGTGTCCGAATCAGATCAATTAAGAACAGTTCAATAAATCACAAAGTGTCCGGGTAAAACAAAGAATCTGGGGGTCCCTAAACAAGGTTACCGGATACAGTATTTACAAGATAACTAAAGAGTCCGGGTGCAATAGAGTCCGGAAAGTATGAGATTTCCGGGTACTTTGAAGTTTCCGGAAACTGTGAAGTGTCCGGATACTATGAAGATTCCGGGTAAACGAGGATTTCCGGATAAAATGAATTCCGGATACTTTGAATTATCCGGAACAAAATTTACCCGGAAAGATTGAGATTAAGGAGAACTTACCCGGATGACTGACTTACCCGGATGATTGACTTGTCCGGAAGAATTGAACTAGTCCGGATGGAACCACAAACGTCCGGACACCTTGATCTGTCCGGAAAACGCAGCAGTTTTATCCGGAAAAGTCGGCTGTTTTGCTCAAATCGTTCGAATATTCGATTAGGGTTGCTCAAAAACAATCCTGGAAGATTAGTAACAATGCCAAACACAAAATAACACTAATCCAATCGATTTCAATGCAAAAAGAACACGTTTTGATGATAAAAATTCGATTTTTGATTAAGAACACTTTCAAAAACTTTGAACTTATTTTGCAAAATTGACCAACCAAACGAACGAATTAGGGTGTGAAAATTTGCAGAAACACTTATAATTATAATGCTAACACAGCCCAATAAGCAAAAACAATCAATTTACGCAGAATCACATAATCAAAAATTCAAGAAAAGTCAGACGTGAAAAAGTCAAACTAACCAGAAATCAGAGAATAATACTTTGAATCGAATCCGTCTGTCTGCTCTGATACCAATTGTTGAATCCAGATCCGTACAACAATAATGAAATCAAAATAGATGAACAATGAACAACATTGATTTCAACTGGTCATCCCTGTATTATGCTTTCAGAGAGAATATTACAATGAGTTTAGAAAGCAAATGAGATGATTCACCTATTTTTCTTGGCTAATACAACATTATATAGTTCGGGCCCGTGGTTAACAAGCCCACGGCCCGTTCACTGTGGACTAAGATTAAACAAATACAATTTGACCCTTGAACTTTAAATCAACAATAAAACCTGCCCTAACACGTTCAGAGTTAGTTTCCAACTCAGTGACAGTGATCGTAGATCGCTGAGTGGAAGGTAACTCTGAGAGTAAAGCAACAGGGGTGCTTTTGGAATCTTTTACAAGATTCTTCTTAAGATGACTCGATTGCTCATGATTCAGCATCGTGCCATATAAGGTAGAAAGAGTCATAGATCTAAGATCTTTTGACAGCTTGAGACACATTGAATAACTGTCCCAGCTTTCAGGTAAACATTCTAAGAACTTTGTCAGTAATTCAAAGTTAGAATATTCCTTACCAACAACTTTTAGATCTATTATTAAGCAGTTAAAACGTTGGTGTACTTCAGAGAGAGTTTCATTCTTACCACAAATGAATCTTTCATACTGTCTTACCAGGTTGATCTTTCGAGAGTCCTGGACTTCAGAAGTACCTTCATACTGAACACAGATTGTGTCCCACATAGCTTTTGAGGTTTTCAGGTTCATGACAGAAAGGTAGACTTCGTCAGGAAGAGCCATGGAGAGTATGGATCTGGCTTTGGTGTCGATAGCCACTTTCTTCTTATCTTCATCAGTCCACATATGAATTTCCTTGGGAATCATCCTTTCTGGAATAGCAGGCCTATTTTCAGTGGCTAGAACTGCAAGATCAATTCTTATAGGAATATATGGGCCGTTTTCAAGATAGTAAGGCATAGTAGGGTCTACACCTTCTAAGAAGAGAATCATCCTATTTTTCCATAGATTAAAATTATCTCTGGAGAATCTAGGGGGTTTTGCAAGAGAACCATTGTCAATATAGTTAGTGTTTGTGTTGGTGGCCATTTTTAGAAACAGCAAGGAAGAGAAATCTTAGTATAGATCAGATCTTGTTTATGGGATTAAACAAAACCGCTCTGATACCACTTGTTGGTCCCGAAGGGTTATACAAGTTTGTAGAAGGGGGGGGGGGGGGGGTTGAATACAAACACACTATTTTTACTTTTCTAAATTGTATATTGATAAATCAAGACAATTTACAACTTATTGCGGAACAAGATTAAGGATTAACCTAATCTAAACAAGTTAAGAACACTAAGTTTCTTGCACTAGAATAAGACAGAAATGAGATAAGGAAATTACGAATAATAACCTAACACACAGTAGAAAGAAGAAGATGGCCCGAGCGCACTTCATTTCTGAAGTAGGGTTCTTCTTATATACTGCATGCATTTAATGCATGGCAGTATTGCTTTACACGTGGCAGCAGCTGAGTGGTTGCATGTCATTGACCTTTGTAGACAACCTTAGTAGCCGCATGGTGCACAGTGTAGAATCAGAGTTTGTTGTACGATTCTAGACAGAAGGGATGTCCGTTCTGACATTTCGTAGGGAGACGTGCAAGGGAGGTAAGACAATAGTAACATGCAGAGAGAACTTCATGATCAACTTTCGTTAAATCAGTACTTTATTAGCGAGTGATAAAGTTCAGCGATTGCTGAAGTCTTCTACTTGTAACTTCACGTTGAGTGGACAAATCTTGGCTTCGCTGATATCCGCATCAGTTCATTAGTAGACTTGTCGCTGGTTCTTGAGCTAGATCTTTGACTTCAGCGTAGAACATATGTTGACGTGAAACTTGTCTTCAGGGATCATAAGTAAACACCTAACTTATCAGCGATCATCTCATAGACTGAACAGGCTCAGAGCTACTCGATGAACAGAGTTCGCTGACTATTTAACTTTAAAGAGCGAGAGTTACTATCAGCGGTACTGAAACGGTCTTAGTACTTATCAGCGATAGTGAAACTCTAATACATATTGTTTACTTACAATTTTCACTAAGTGTTTAAGAGAGGGTCATTATCAAATCACTGAGGGTTTGGATCAACACCCACCAAACTTACCATCAAACACAACTATCACTTAATATTATTTATAACCCACCAAACATACCATCACCTACAATATCTCTTGCCTCTGCTTCTTTATTGTCTTTGCAAGAGATTCCAAGTACTTCTTCTTTGTTTCATTGAATGAGTCAAACTCATTCGTTTCAGCAATAACCTTATCTTGTGCAGATTCTTCTCTGAAAGTAACAACTTTGTCGCATACTTGAATCGTAAGCGATAGATTTGTTGTTTTTTAGGTTTTTCGTTTGTGTGAAATCCACAATCCCACTTTTGAATGTCTTGCCCGATGTAGTGCTCCATATGGCGCATGATGAAGATCCCACAATCAACTTTGTTTTTCTCGGAGCACCACTTCATTATATGTTTGTGGGGTTGTAGTGGAGCCATTGCTTCTGCCTTTGGATGCTGAACCTATCTCAAGTATTGAATAAACAATTCATGTTTCATAATGTTATTATTCATATAAGTAAAGTTGATAATATATTCATTAATGAACTTACAAAAATTTAAACAGTACTATTTTTACCAGTATTATCGGTACATTCCCATATTTTCTTTTAATTGAGACGTCTGTAGACATGTTGTCTATTACCAGGAGTTGTGGGTTCTTGAAGTTGTAAACAAATAAGTAGTAATGGCTTGATTGTATGATGTGAAAGAATACTTGTTTTCATTATAGAAAATCAAAATCTTTAAAAGTTCAAGCAAAATTGTATGTTGTGTATATATTTTAGATACATACCAGATCATATCCCCTCAAAGTCGTCAAATCTTCGTTATTCTTCAAAACATCTTTTATGTTTTGATTTGAAGATTTGAAAACTTTCTTCTCTAGTGTTCTGTTTCTTCCGTAC
Source organism: Saussurea involucrata (assembly GCA_033807775.1). Taxonomy (NCBI): domain Eukaryota; kingdom Viridiplantae; phylum Streptophyta; class Magnoliopsida; order Asterales; family Asteraceae; genus Saussurea; species Saussurea involucrata. The sequence continues at coordinate 45,511,966 of CM066317.1, read as the reverse complement.
TCCATCCGGCTACATGAACAAAGTAATTATATGTGAATGTTTGATTTTCACAAAAGTTCATATTCATATTTGAAAACCAAGGTTCAGATATGAACACCAATGTTCACATTCATATATGAACTACAAGGTTCATATATGAACACGAAGGTTCATATATGAACATGAAGGTTCATATATGAACATTAAGGTTTATATATAAACACTAAGGCTCATATATGAACCCAAAGGGTAGGGTAATATTCAATTCATGTTCATATATGAACTCAATGGTTCAAATAATTCATATATAAATCAAAACAGATCTTTGTAAATAAAGTTCATAAGTGACAACCATTCATATATGAATCTTTGTATTTTAAAATAACAAAATTAATATATGAAAACAAATCATCTAAAACTGATGGATATATGAACTACACTAAAAATTATATAATTATTAACATACCATTACTGCCGTGTTAAGAAATAGACGATGTGGGGATTCTCGGCTTGTTAAATCCAGATCCGTGCAACAATTATGAAATCAGTAATATGAACGATAAGAATAATGATTTCAACTGGTCATCCCTGTATTATGCTTTCAATCAAAGTGTTTACAATACAATTCAGAAAAGCAAATGAGACAACTAGCCTATTTTCTAAGGCTAAGCAATATATTTATATGGCGGGCCCGTGGTTAACAAGCCCACGGCCCATTCACTAATAAGGCTCAAATTAAACAATGACAATTTAAACCCTGAACTTTAAATCAACATAAATTGACCCTAACAATCTCCCCCTTTGGTTTGAAGTTCGAGTTCGCGCTCTAGCTCTCGCCAGTTATAGACATATCTTTTGCGAAGCGCGAAGTGAATCTCGAACCATTTGATAGCACGGCGGTAGTCGATGCGATCTTCAACCAATTCCAAGGCATTCCGAGCAGTTATTTCATTCGGATTAGGAACATACGAAACCCTTGGATTTTCAGACTCGTGCTGAATGATCTTTCGAAGAGCATCTCGAACTTTGTAGAGCCTGCCGTCGCAGAATCTTTCTACCTGACTGAACCACATAAATCTTTTCTCTTTATGTTCATTGATGAAGACGATCCCAAATTCTGGTTCTAGATGCATAGCGTTCTCGGGATACATATTCAACTCAGGAGCTTGCATATTCGGCTTTATCAGATTTACCTTCTTCGCCCTATTCTCGACAGCCATTTGAAAATCCGTTAGATATGACATCATAATGGTACGAACCAGGTATCGACGAACAGCTTCGAGCGCCTTAGTATCTTCAAGCGGTCGGATGGTTCTTGTACGAAGGTCTTTCAGAATAGCCAGGAAGTCAAACGTTCGGAGGTGCTGGAAGTCGGCTTCAGAGAATTTCCATTCATTCCCATCTTCACGTCGGACAGTGAATACTGGGTAGACGATTTTCATGATGCGTCTTGAGTGGATGTTAAGTACCTCTGTGATCTTATGCTTGGTTCTGACTTGGCTGACTGGAAGACACCGCTGCATTGTGCTGATATAACGTCGTTGGTATTCGGGGTTGAGGTTGTAAATACCAAGGCAAAAGGTCGGCTCGATCGGGCGAAGCTTGTGGATGAACAACTTCTTCAAAGATTCCTCCAGATGAGGGATAAGTACCATGATCTTCTCCCAACGGATTTGTTGCTGAGGAGGGGGAGGAAGATCAGAAGCTGTCGTTTGCAGAGGAATTGTCGGAATATTTGCAGTAGTAGTTTCAGGTCTTGTTGAAGTTCCAGTGGGTTGAGCATAGTGAACGGGAGAAGTGCCATAAAAATTCTGGAGCAGGAACTGATCATAATCGATGTTGTCTTCGTCATCAGTGGGGAAGACCAAATTTACCTGGAGATTTGCGGCACTGGCGGCTTTTTGATACCATGCATCTTCGGTCTCCGGGTTGGCTTCACAGTCTGGATCTATCATATCCAGTAGAGGTATGTCTGATGAATCAAAGTCGACTAGTTCCTGTGTTGAACCCTCAGGCTTTACAACCATTGGGTCTTCAACATCTGATATCTCCATATCTATTACAATGTCGGCTAATGGCAACTCGGCTTCAGGTGCTTCTGTTGTAGCTGTCGCAGTTGGGGGTTCCTGTTGAACCACAATTGGAGTTTCAGACTGGATCGGGGCGGCAGTCTCGGTTAGACGTTGTCGTTTCTCCCCCTCACGGTGATCAGGATCATCCTGGTCATCGTGCTTGCGCTTCAGGCCGCCTGCTTGACTCTTGCAGGTATCTTCGAGTGAGTGGACTCTCTCGGATAGCGTTGTGAGCGCTTGGTTATAGTCCTTGAGAGTCGAGTCAATGGCGTCTAAACGAGTCGTGATGGATGATGAATGAGCAGTGACCTGGGATTTCAGAACGGATATCAGGTCTGCTTCAGTTGAGGCGTCGGATTCAGACTGCTGGAGTAGCTGAGCCAAAAGCATCGTCTTTAGAGTATCCACCAAATAGATTGGCTGAACGAATGTCGGTGGAGGTGTAGGTGCGGTTTCAATTTCGACGATCTTTGTTTTGCCTTTGATTATTTTGGCGAGCTCAGCGGTGACATGCTGCTCCATTGCCTCTCAGACAGCCTTGAGGGTGCTGTCCAGGGACCCTTGCGACACAAAGTGTGGGTTACTAACTCCGAGACCACTTAGGTTACCCGTTGAGGCATCTACCTGAGAGGAAGAGCCACCTACGTTCACAGTTGGCAAGATGGTAGCTGTGGTAGGATTTTCGTCCGATCCTCGTGTTCCGGCAGACGGAGACACTACAGACGTTCCGGTCGAGTCACGAAGAATCTCGACTTGATGTTGTACCTCTTGTGTCCTAGCCGAAGAATTTAAAATATCATGTGGCTCTAGACTCGATTGCGCACGAAATGATGGCGAGACCGGGGGCTGCTGGTCTCTTATTTCAACACCAGAACTCTCTGAATGAGAGATCGGTGGAAGTTGTGCTATTTCCCTGTGAGAAACTGAAACATTCGTCTTTTGAGAGACGGATGAGTGGATGAGGGGGGTCGTGCAATTGCTCCGCTGGGTCCACAGAGGCTTCTTCAATACCCCATCCCAACAAATGAGACGGGATAGTAGATATGGCTACCCGGATATCGCTCGGTTGGGGTCGCTCTGGAGCCTCGTTATCTTTATGGCTCAATCTTTATTGGTTCGCTTTCGACCTTAACTCCCTCCTTCTCACATGTTCTATGTCCCGGGGAAGGTCCCTCCGGCGCTGGCTGGACCATGGGATTCCCTAACTCTCATCTATAGGCTATCACAGGTAGGGCTTCAGGCATATGCAAAGCACTGATAATATCCTGCTCCCCCTCAAAACATATATGGGGATTGACTTGCTTCCCCTCAGAGTGAGAGTGTTACTTAATTGGGAGTGATCAACACAAAAAACATTTAGACTTTTAAGAAAAACAGGGTGAAGCTTCCCCTCGGATTTTGTTGAGGTTGTTGATCCGCCATGGAATATCTGTAAAAGATCCAAAGTTAGTAAACAAGACGGATAAACAAGTTCCGGCACGTACCTTTGCTGTAAATGGATCAATCTGAGACAGATTGTGGACTGGCAGTAGGAAAACAGGTACTGGATAGACGGAACAGGGGTGTCCGGACAACACACTGGAAGTGCAAAGCTTACCGGACAAACCCAACTATCCGGACAACAAAGGATTCCGGATGAATTGAATTTTTCCGGATAGGGACCCGGTCCGGAAACTCATCCGGACAGATTGGGTTTCCGGATACCTGTCCGGAAACTCTGTATTTTTAAAAAAAACTTTTCATGTCCTTGTTGATTTTTGCAGAAATAGGACTATATGGATTTAAGAAATGAACCTTCTCTCGCTCCCCCTCAAATTGAGCGTGGGGATTACCTTGCTCCCCCTCGAATATTGCAAACTTGTGCAATGTAGAGTCCGACACACAGAAAAAACTTTTGAACGTTTAAAGAAAAACAATGTGTCGCTCACCCTCAACTGATGAACATCGAGTTGGATGCTCCCCCTCAGAATGTGCGCATAGTGTGAAAAGCACACGGGAGTATCCACACACACAAAAAAACTTTTCAGCATTTAAAAAATTATGTGTTACGCTCCCCCTCAATAGTAGAGTATACTTACCTGATGGCTGATCATGCTCCCCCTAAACACATGAGTAGTCGTGAAATTACAGGTATAGACAAATCTCACATCTTTTTAATGTGTTTCCTTGTAGATCGTGAGCAGCTCCCTCCTTCCGGTCATGTGTGTGGAGAATCCAGTGTCTAAGAGTCACATATGACCGTCCTGCAAAACAAGTTTAGCGGACCTTCGGTACCCAGATTTGCCTGGGTCCGGGAGGGTTAGGTTTGGCACCTATTTGAGGAACTTGCTTTGACACAGCTTTCCCCTTAGGTGTAGGTTTTACACCGTTTGTGGGAACTGGTTTAGGCACAGGTTGCCTCCTTGGTGAAGATTTTACACCATTTGGAGGAATAGGTTTGGCAGCAGGTTTCCTCTTTGGTGCCGGTTTAACCTCAGTAGAAGAAGCCCGTTTTGGAATGGGTTTGGTCTCCCGCTGTGGTTTAACCTCTGATTGGAAACCCCGTTGTTTATAGTATTTTCTTTTGTTATTACGGGGTTTGCGTTTGGGTGTCGAATTATACGTGTGATATAACCCAAACCAATCATTGTTATGGATATCATCAAAGTCATTCCAACCACAACTAGAACAACACAAACGATCGTGCGATAATTGAATCAATTGCTGAATGGAGTAAATTTTCATCGGAAAATTAATATCTCTTTTAACAAAATTATTCCTATGATTCCAAGCACAATCGTTTTTGTTCATTCTCGGGTAAAAGACAGTATTGAACGACTTTGATGCAGCACCCTCGACAGGTTCCTTCTTTAGCCACTTTGGTTTTTCTTGTTTAGCGCGACCAGTTTAATCCGAAACAACAAGGACAGTGCGGTAAGTGACTTTTGAAGGAACATGATTTTTGGCAGGCAATCGCTCGGTCTTTTGCCTCGGCTGTGATTGTTTTTGAGAGACAGGCTTAGGTTTGGGAACCGCAATCACAGCTGGGGCCTTGGTGTTAGAACAAGTACCCTTTTCAAAGTTACCCGGTCGATTGACTACGGGGGAGAGAAAATCAGTATGGCTCGAAAGAGGTTTGTCGAAAGGGAACGACTCAAACTCTCCATCTGAATTGCCTTCAGAGTTCATGAATGCTGAAAAATCGACATCCGGAATTACTGGACTTGGACCGGTCGATGAAGGCGAGGAACACTTTGTGCTTGTGTGCTTTGGGGAACTTGGTGCGGAAGCTAAGAAAAAATCAGAGTTTAAGTTCCTTAAAACACTCTCGTCTTGAGAATCTTTACCATCTTGTGAAGTGGAAATTTTACCAATAAAAGCTTTACACGAAGACGTTTCTGATGAATTCGAGGAAGATTCAGGTGAAATCTGTTTTTCAGATTTGAGTTGGTCAATTTGCTCTTGGAGCTGACCATTTCTTGCATACTCCTCCATCTTTTCTGTTGCCAAAGCAGCCAGTTTCGATGTGAGCATATTAATTTCACCTCGAAGGATTTCCTGTCCTTCATCAGACACAGCTTCGGTTTTGACCGGTTGTAGATTCTCAAGTTTCTTAGAATTGAGTTTCTCAATCTCAGAGATTAGCGCTTTCTTTTCGTTTTGAAAAATAGACCTTTCTTTCTCAAACGACTCCTCCAAATCGACAATCTTTGCTTCCAAGATGAGAGGGGGAACATAGAGTTTAAACTCGCTCGTCTCAGTCTTGGTTGCTGGTCCTTGGTCCTCATCCTTTTTGGAGGAATCCTTGGGCTTAGCAACCTTGTAAGGGTCGAAGTAGTCATTTGAGAGATACTTTTTGTTCTTTTTATAGGAATTATTCAAAGGTTCATAACAAAACGGAAGCTGAATTCCTCGTTTGTGTGTGCGCTTATATTCCTCGGTGTCCTCTTCATTTAAAAGGTTCAAGAGGACCAGTCCATTGAATTCTATATTCATTGAATTCCATATTCGGGATACTTTTTATCTAACCCAAAACAAGCAAAATCATACAAAGTGGGTGTATGCCATCTTCCCTTTTTCAAATAATGTGAGTTATCATATCCGATTCCCCAGGCTTTGTTAAAATACGTGAACTCTTTGGGTTTATTCAAAAAAATGGTTTGATCAGTTTGACCCCTTTTGTGGAGTTTGGTTTCAAAATCAAGAATTTTAGCAACAAACTCCTTGTGCTGAATTTGAAGAGAAGAACATTGATAAACAATTTCTTCGTTCTCATTCCTGCACTGATCAAACTGAGACTGAAGATCAGATAACTTGGCCCTTAAGTCTTTAGGTGCTATTGAAATATTTTTGCATTTTTCTTTTAAAATGGCATTTTTAGACTTGTATTTCTCAGTTATTTGCATTTGAACATTTAAATTTTCAGATAGTGATCTAATCTCAAGTAGTTGTTCATTACTGGTGGCCTTGTAGGAATCTATCCGTTCAGCAAGAGGTGTCATTCGGTCAGAAAGTTCTAAATAGATAGGTTTACATACCTGACACAACTTTGTCTTGTCTTCTTCAGCAGGAGACATCTTCAGTTGCACTGGAGTGATCGTCACACGATTGTTCGATTCAAAGTGGAACAATATCAAGAATACTTAAATGTCCCCCTCCTGCAACTTAGCACGGGGGTCCCGCTAAGGAATCCAGAAAACTGGGCATACCGGGTGGTTTCCGGATAAGGAATCCGGAAAACTGGGCTTACCGGGTGGTTTCCGGATAAGGAATCTGGAAAACTGGGCTTACCGGGTGACAAGGGTTTCCGGATGAAGTACTTACCGGATGCAAGGATGTCCGGGAAAAATTATGACCGGGAACTTTGAGTTTCCGGAAACAATATTTACCCGGATAGATTGAGTTTAGGATACTTACCCGGACTGATGACTTACCCGGAAAGAAGGAAGAACCCGGATGAAATTAATACAAACGTCCGGACAGTGTATACTTGTCCGGAAACCACGGCTGTGTTGTCCGGATTCTGCGGCTGCCTTTTCAATTCGATCAATTTTTCGATTAGGGTTGCACAAGAAGGTTCCTGAAAGATTAGAAACACTACCAAACACAAAACTAACACTAACCCAATCGATTTCTAAGCAAAAAGAACACGTTTTGATGGTAAAAATTCGATTTTTATTGAAGAACACAACCAAAAACTTTGAACTTAATTTGCTAAATTAACCACTCAAACGATCGAATTAGAATGTGAAAATTTGCAGAAACACTAATGAGTATAATGCTAACACAACTCAATAAACAGAATCGAACAATTTTATCAGAATCAAGGATTAGAAAAATCAAGAATATGGCAGACGTGAAAAAGTCAAATCTTACCAGAAGTCAATATGAGTGCTTTGAACCGAATCCGTCCGTCTGCTCTGATACCAATTGTTAAATCCAGATCCGTGCAACAATTATGAAATCAGTAATATGAACAATAAGAATAATGATTTCAACTGGTCATCCCTGTATTATGCTTTCAATCAGAGTGTTTACAATACAATTCAGAAAAGCAAATGAGACAACTAGCCTATTTTCTAAGGCTAAGCAATCTATTTATATGGCGGGCCCGTGGTTAACAAGCCCATGGCCCGTTCACTAATAAGGCTCAAATTAAACAATGACAATTTAAACCCTGAACTTTAAATCAACATAAATTGACCCTAACACGGCTTCTTAATGCCTCCTCTGTGTTCAATAGAGTAGCCCATGTATCAACAACATTTGCCACTACATATGTGTTGGGCATTAAACTTTTTGCTGCTACCTTTATCATATTTGCTCCATCAGTTGTTTTGTATATCATCTCACTATAAGGCAATGAAATTAAATTAAATTTATCATATATGCACATCATAAAATTTTTAAAGTAACATATATAATATTAAAGGTGTTACTTACGACCACTCTCCCGTCAGCGCAAACAGCCATCTACCAACTTTGTTTTCAGTCACCGACAGACATTTTGCTATCAAAACAATTCTGTCAACATAAGGTGACCTCTGGCTTTCTCCCACCTTGATTTCTCTCTTCCCTTCTTTCTTTTCTTCCTCTTGTCCTTCCTTTTCCTTTCCTTCATCTTCTTTATTTCCTTCCTCATCCTTACCATCCTTATTCTTATCTTTCTTCTTTTCTTCCTCTTGTGATGACATTCCCAAACTGAAACTGGGTGAATCTTGAAAATATGAAGCTGCAATCTTTGTCACAACATCTGAGGTTTTTTCTTTTGCAACTTCATGTTGCATCTCACTTTCACTCTCCTTCTCTTGTCTCTCCTCTCCTTCTACTTCAGCATTCTGAGTCTTCATCTCTTTCTCTACAACCAACATCTCTTCCTTCTCTATCTCGTCTGCCTTCTCTTTCTCTTTCTCCTTCTCTTTCTCTTTCTCCTCTTTCTCCTATTTCTCCTTCTCTTTCTCTTTTTCCTTCTCTTCTTTTGATGGTTCATAAACTTTCATCACCATTTCAACTTCCCCGTGAGTTTGTGGGTCTTCCCAAAACTCTTCTGCTTCCATCCTAGATATAACTGTAACAGGTGTCATGAACAATTCATCGTTGATATTTCTTTCCAGGTGTAGATTTTATGATACTAGAAATTCCTCTTCCTCAACCCCAACCAATATGTCATCTTCCAACTTCTCCTTCTTTTCTCCTTTGTTAATCAAGCCTTCAAACTTTGCTTTGTATTTTCTAATTAGATCATTATCAGGATATCTGATAAAAGCATCTTTAAATGCCTAATTTAGGATCATTGAGTCACAGATTATGCAATTCACCTTCTCTCTTATCAACGTCTGTAAATCCTATAATTTTCATAAAAATTATGAGTTATATATAAAGTATAAAGTATTAAGGATTCATATATGAATTCTATATAAGATTCATATATGAATTCTATATAAGAATTTATATATGAAGTATAAAATATTAAAGATTCATATATGAATTATATATAAGAATTTATATATAAAACATATGGTATTAAAGTATAACGTATTAAGGATTCATATATGAATTCTATATAAGATTCGTATATGAAGTCTATATAAAAATTCATATATGGAGTATAAAGTATTAAAGTTTCATATATGAATTCTATATAATAATTCATATATGAAGTTTCATATATGAATTCATATTTAAAAATTCATATATGAAGCATAAAGTATTAAAGATTCATATATGAAGCATAAAGTATAAAAGATTCATATATAAGAATTCATATATGAATTAATATAAGAATTGACATATGAACTTTCATATATCGTAATTTATATATAAGAATTCATATATGAACTTTCATATATAATAATTTATATATGAAGCATAAAGTATAAAAGATTCATTATATATGAATTCATTTATGAAGCATAAAGTATAAAAGATTCATATATAAGAATTCATATGTGAAATAATATACGAATTCACATATGAACTTTCATATATAATATTTCATATATGAAGCATAAAGTATAAAAGATTCATTATATATGAATTCATATACTAATTCATATATGAACTTTCATATATAAGTTTATAATATATGAATTCATTTATAAATTCATATATGAATACTTCATACTTAATATGTGAATTCAAATATGAATCTTCAAATATGAATATTAAGGATTCATGAATGTAATAGTATACTTACTGTTGGTGCAAGTGTACCACATCTCTATATATTTATATATATTTATTTTGATGATTACAAACACACCGTATTATTGTTTATCTAACAATCCAATCCAAGTGTACAGTTCTTGAAGAACACGAAGATTTTATCTGAAGAGTTCAAGACGGAAGATTTACGTTGTCATTAGTGTTTATAATTTATAATGATAAACACCCTAAAATAATATACCACTTGGATATTTCTAAAAACCATAAATGATTTTAATTAAATAAGGTTTTTGAGAAACTGTCCTTTTCTGACGCAGGTATACCGCGAGGTTCAGCAGGTATACCGCGGCGGCTTACTGTAGATCTCTGATTGATTGGTCGTACTTTTGTCTGGGCGGTATACCGCGGTGTTTAGCAGGTATACCGCGGGTACAGTTGGGCGGTATACCGCGATGTTTAGCCGGTATACCGCGGGTACAAGTTTACGTTTGTTTTGCAGGGTTGACTTTCTCTTCTGCAAAAGTACTTTTATTACTGCACGGTATACCGCGTGCTTTTGGCGGTATACCGCGGATGCATTGTTTCCGTTGGAAGAGTTGCTATATAATGCATGCGATGGTGGAGAAGAATAGAATAACAGATCAACAACACACTGCCATCTATCCATCTGATCTCTCCCAACTAATATTCCATACTACATATTATCACTACATATTTATTTTATAAAACGTTTTTATAAAATATCCAAGTGATAAATATTATACAAGAGTGATTACCATTGTGAGTTATACTCCTCTTGTAAGTGTTTGAATAACGGGTGTGTGATCCTGTATATCTCAATAAGCTAAAGCTTGAGAGCCTATTGCTTACCTTTGTATTTGGTTTGTATTCTACCGTAAAGAATACGTTTATTGGATCGTGTCGGGAAGTGTCTCGGCTAGTGATTTACCAAGTTGTGGTAAATCACTAAATCTCCGTGTCAAGTATCTCTATCCCTTATCTCTTTATATTTCCGCTGTGCATTTAATTATATCTGTTTATATAATTATTGTATATTCATTACTCTGCTTTATTTACTGTATTTATACTATCCTGTATTTATACGTATCTGTTGTGTTTTCATATACTCTGTTGTATTTACATTATTAAGATATTTTTTATAAAAGGATTTTTGAAAGTAAAAGTTTTAAATACAACCTCCCCCCCCCCCTAGGTTGTCCAACAATTGGTATCAGAGCGGGGCTTTCAAAAATTATCTGTTTAAATTTTTAAAGTTATATCTTTTATTTAATGGCTCAACAAAATGCTTGGTTTTCTAAATCTCTTCTTATTGATTTCGAAAATTTTGATCTTTGGGCAAATTCTTTTGAACGTTATGTTCGTGGGATAAATCAAAATATTTGGGATATTATTATTAAAGGAGATTTCAAACCCACAAAATTTCAAAACAACAAAGTTGTTGAAAAACCTAGCTCGGAATGGTCCGACGAAGATAAGGATAATTGTTGTTTAAATTATGAAGCCAAAAATTTTCTCTTTTCGGTTCTTACTAACGATGATATTGAGCGTGTTTATCTCTTTGAAACTGCTCGTGATATTTGGGAGAACTTGAACATCACCTATGGTGGAAACTCAAAAGAAAAGAGAGACGAAACCCGAGATCAAAGAAATGAAGAAACGTGTCTCATCGTCGACTGCGAGAAAGAGGTATGTACTTCATACTCAAGTTATTCTAGTTGTAGTGATAACGATGATGATATTGATATGTTAAATGTCTCTTTTCAAAAATTGATTGTTCTCGTAAATAGTTATAAAAATGAGAATGCTAAATTAAAAGAAGAATTATTATTATGTCAAAATGAGTTGAATAATTGTAAACAAACCATTGCATGTGATAATAAAATCAAAAATGAGTTAAATGATAAAGTTATCACTTTAGAAAAGAAAGCATGCGAAAATATTGTTTGCAAATCATGTGATGTTTTAAATGATAAAATTGCATGTTTAAATAAAAATACATATGAAAGTGTTGCATGTATAAAATGTGATTTGCTTGAAAATGAAAATATTTATTTAAAAGCTAACTGCGATTTATATGAAAAAGATAATTTATTAGCTAAAGCTTTTCAAAATAGCAATGATAAAATGCTTAAAATGCTAAATATGTCGAATCGCATTAATTGTCGAAAAGGCATTGGTTCTGATACACGTGTTGAAAAATGCTCGTGTAAACCCATTAAAAGATTTTTTGCATCTCCTAAAGTTGATACAAGAAAACCCCCATATATGTCAAAAATGAAAAATGTGAATTATGGGAGGAAACCGTATGCTCGTATGTATAATAGTAATTTTTCTAGACCTAATGCGAATATAAATGCTTCATTTTATGTGTATGATAAATACAATCGCAAAATTAGAATGGTTAGAAAATGGATTCCTAAAGGAATGTTTAATGTTGACAATCCCGGTGGGATGCGTTTGTGGTTTTAAACAAATTTTGTGGATTGTATGTTGTCATGTTTTATTTTATGTCGACAACATATTTTAAATTTTTTTTTTTGCAGTTTATGTTTTATACTAACTGTTAAAAGGACCCATAAGAAAAGGGTACCACAAATATTTTCTTTGCCTTTTGTAGGTGTTTCCTGGCGAGGATATAATACGTGTTTCCTGGCGAGGATACAATACGTGTTTCCTGGCGAGGATATAATACGTGTTTCCTGGCGAGGATACAATACGTGTTTCCTGACGAGGATACAATACGTGTTTCCTGACGAGGATATAATACGTGTTTCCTGACGAGGATATAATACGTGGTTACCTGCCGAGGTTATAATACGTGGTTACCTGCCGAGGTTATAATACGTGGTTACCTGCCGAGGTTATAATACGTGGTTACCTGCCGAGGTTATAATACGTGGTTACCTGCCGAGGTTATAATACGTGGTTACCTGCCGAGGTCATAATACGTGGTTTTTTTTTTGCTCACATAAAATTAACCGAAAAATCGAAACCTTAAGATCCTTTTTTTTGGTGCAAGTGTTTCTTTTTGGTTATTTTGTTTTATGTCTATTATATGCTTTTTTATGCATATTTTATTGTCCCTCAAATTTTAATATCGTTATTAATTTGAGGGGGAGCGTTTTATTATCTTTACCCATGAGTTTATGCTACCTCAATTATATGCATATTTTGAGGGGGAGCATCTCTCGAGGGGAAGCATACCGTCTTTCTTGACCCTTTTTGTTTCGACAAACGGGGGAGAGAAACCGCATATGCTCATGCTTAGCGGTTGTGTTTGTCATCATCAAAAAGGGGGAGATTGTTGGTGCAAGTGTACCACATCTCTATATATTTATATATATTTATTTTGATGATTACAAACACACCGTATTATTGTTTATCTAACAATCCAATCCAAGTGTACAGTTCTTGAAGAACACGAAGATTTTATCTGAAGAGTTCAAGACGGAAGATTTACGTTGTCATTAGTGTTTATAATTTATAATGATAAACACCCTAAAATAATATACCACTTGGATATTTCTAAAAACCATAAATGATTTTAATTAAATAAGGTTTTTGAGAAACTGTCCTTTTCTGACGCAGGTATACCGCGAGGTTCAGCAGGTATACCGCGGCGGCTTACTGTAGATCTATGATTGATTGGTCGTACTTTTGTCTGGGCGGTATACCGCGGTGTTTAGCAGGTATACCGCGGGTACAGTTGGGCGGTATACCGCGATGTTTAGCCGGTATACCGCGGGTACAAGTTTACGTTTGTTTTGCAGGGTTGACTTTCTCTTCTGCAAAAGTACTTTTATTACTGCACGGTATACCGCGTGCTTTTGGCGGTATACCGCGGATGCATTGTTTCCGTTGGAAGAGTTGCTATATAATGCATGCGATGGTGGAGAAGAATAGAATAACAGATCAACAACACACTGCCATCTATCCATCTGATCTCTCCCAACTAATATTCCATACTACATATTATCACTACATATTTATTTTATAAAACGTTTTTATAAAATATCCAAGTGATAAATATTATACAAGAGTGATTACCATTGTGAGTTATACTCCTCTTGTAAGTGTTTGAATAACGGGTGTGTGATCCTGTATATCTCAATAAGCTAAAGCTTGAGAGCCTATTGCTTACCTTTGTATTTGGTTTGTATTCTACCGTAAAGAATACGTTTATTGGATCGTGTCGGGAAGTGTCTCGGCTAGTGATTTACCAAGTTGTGGTAAATCACTAAATCTCCGTGTCAAGTATCTCTATCCCTTATCTCTTTATATTTCCGCTGTGCATTTAATTATATCTGTTTATATAATTATTGTATATTCATTACTCTGCTTTATTTACTGTATTTATACTATCCTGTATTTATACGTATCTGTTGTGTTTTCATATACTCTGTTGTATTTACATTATTAAGATATTTTTTATAAAAGGATTTTTGAAAGTAAAAGTTTTAAATACAACCTCCCCCCCCCCTAGGTTGTCCAACACTTACAATTTCTTTTTCTTCCTCAGTAATCTTCTCTTCTTCATCAATCAGCTTTCCTCTTCCAAAACCACCTTCATCAACCTCATATCCCTCTCTTCTCCTCAACCTCTCCGCGGTCCACATCTTTATCAATGGTCTATCTCTTCGCACATACACACCATCACATTCAAAGTTATCAACATACATGAGCTGCAAATAAGAATTAAAGAAGTTAATACATTATTGTAAGATATATTTTCAATTCATAAATGTTAGAGTATACTTACGATCAAGTATGTGATAGATCCAACATAGAAACTCATGTCAGAGTCTCTTACCCAACCTTTTTTGTTGTTTCTCAAACATTCATTAATGTATGAACAGGATTTATCTTTGATATATTTGTCTCTTGTTGTATGTAATTTACGACAGGCATATTGCAGGTGTCACTCTTCAGTCCTTCAGCCATTGTGTTGCAAAAAAAAGTAATAAAGTTCAACTTGAAGTTGAAATCAGTTTCATTGCTATCAATGATCTTTTGCTTAACATCTGTTGGTCGGACTATTTTGTTTGAAAATTGGGATCTCCAGTTCACCAATAGTTCATTGTCATCTGGAACAAACTTGCCTTCGAATATGTTTTTTCTTCTGCAGGAACACCAAGCATATCATGATTTGATTCATCAATTATTGGCAGTTTGTTTTCTCCGATAACCATCTCCATCGAATCGGTGTTCAAGAAGTCAACGACAAAAAATCCAAGCCTTGAAGGGATTCCATCCATCTTCATGTCCAACAGATCTCCAAAACCTATGATTTTTACGCATTCTCTCTGCTGATTACTTAATTCTTGAATGGCTTCATAAAGTGGTTTTGGAGATGTTCTAACTTTGATGACTGGGAAATATTTTTTTTCTTGCTCTTTTCCCTTCTTTCGTCTCTTTGTTATCTTTTGTACAGGGTTTTCAAAATCATCATTAGAATCTATTAGATTTGTCACTTTTCTTTTTCTCTTTTCTTTTTTTAACCCTGGTCGTGTATCTGTGTATAGACATTCTGTCAATATAATTAATGAAACATCATGATAATATAAATTGTTATCATTATTTTTTATAGATTACATACATGAAACTATTTGTTTTGTCTGCTCCTGTTTCTTTGTCAGTAGCTTTAACTTGGTATTTGTCATCTTTGACCCTGGATTACAAATGTTTTTATATGTAATGAATCTATGAAAATTCTAAATTACTAAGATATATATTTTTACCTTTTTCTGGGTCTTTCAATTGATTTGTCTTTTCCACTGTGGATCATGTTTTTGTTGGTTGATCTTCAGTTACGTATAAACAACAAATCAATAAAAAAACATTCAAAACATTCAAATATGAACTTTGGAATATTCAACATTCATACATGAATTTTCGAATAAACGAACAAATATTCAACACATTTATGAACTTTAAAATATTTTGAACATTCATATGTGAAATTCGAATTATTATTAACATTCATATATGAACATTCATATATGAACTTTTGAATATTATTAACATTCATATATGAATTTTCGAATATATGAACATTCATATCTGAATGTTCAAATATTCGAAAAAGTTCATATATGAATGTTCAAAATATTCGAAAGTTCATATATGAATGTTCGAAAATGAATGTTAATAATATTTGAAAGTTCATATATGAATGCTCAAAATATTCGAAAGTTCATATATGAACTTTTGAATATTCAAAACCCTAGATCTACTGAGAAGTATTTTAATAAACGAACAAATATTTAACATTCATATATGAACTTTCGAATATTCAAAACCCTAGATCTACTAAAAAGTATCTTAATAAACGAACAAATATTTAACATTCATATATGAACTTTCGAATATTCAAAACCCTAGATCTACTAAAAAGTATCTTAATAAACGAACAAATATCTAACATGCATATATGAACTTTCGAATATTTTGAACATTCATATATGAACTTTCGAATATTCAAAACCCTAGATCTACTGAAAAATATTCACATATGAACTATCTAATATTTAACATTCATATATGAACTTCAAATATTTAACATTCATATATGAATGTTTTCATCTCAAAACCCTAGATCTACTGAAAAGTATCATAATAAACCAACAAACATTAAACACATTCATATATGAACTATCTAATATTCAACATTCATATATGAATGTTTTCATCTCAAAACCCTATATTCAAAAAATATCATGCATTCATTTATGAACGAATTTACATGTACTTGTTTTGGCTTTTTTATTCGTTTTCATTTTTATCTTTGGTATCCCAGCTGTGTTCTTCGTTGTAATGAAAAAACAAAACAACATTTATGAACTTTGTTTAAACCCTAAAAGTTTTCTAAATCATTTTAACATGTATTAAACATAGATTCACTGTATATAACGATGTTTTACGATGAACATTCAAACATTTTATAAAAAATATGTATAAATACCGTCTCTAACTATTGTAATCAGCGTTTCATCTTCTGTAGTCGGATTTTCTTTGTTCATCGGATTTGTGGTTGGTTCATCTTCAGGATTTGTAGAATGCTTTCGAGTTCTTGCCATTTTTTTAGGTATACGATCAAATAGAGAGTGGATTTTTGATGTTTTTGGTGATAAATGAGGGTTTTGGAGAGTATTATCTCGTAAATTTCGTACGGTTTTTGATGAAGTAGCGTAATGAGTGGTTTTTGTGTAGTGTTATGATTCAGTTGCCGCCCTATTTTGATTTAGATGTGCATATTACGAAAATACCCCTTAACCGTCCTATATTTGTTACTATGCGACCGAATTTATCCCGTGTAACACATTTGTCCCTTCAATTTCTGACCATTGATCATTTAAATCAAAGGCCATGATCACTTCTTTACTTCTCAAATATTTAACACTTCTCATTTGAACCTCTCCCTATGTATATATATATATATATATATATATATATATAACCATAGGTTCAAAAAAGAAATGCTAAGTGTGTGAGAAATAAAGAAGTAATCCTAGTCATTCAGCCATTAATACAGTCAAGAATTGCGGCTTTGACTAGCCAAAAGTTGCGGCCATTCCAAAAATAGAAGCACAATTTCGTAACTTTTACCAATACGCGGGACGAGTTCATATGTGAACCTGTGTAATTCACATATGAACTATATGTTCATATGTGAACCCATGTAGTTCACATATGAACTTCTTTTAACTAATTCACATACGAACATTTGTGATTCATCGTTCATATATCAACTAATTAACTGTAGGTTCATATGTGAATCAGTTGAACTAATTAACAGATTCACATAACCTTTGTGATTCACATATGAACTAAGTAACTGATTCACATATGGACGTATAGTTCATATGTGAATCACACACGTTTACATATGAACTCATCCCGCGTATTTTACAAAACTACCCTTTTATCTTCGACATACCACGCGAGTAATTATCCGGTGTTTCTCAATCAAACCCGCAAATGTTGACCAGAAGAAGGGCTAGAATCATTTCTCTATTTCTCACATACTTAGCATTTCTCATTTAAATGAACCCCTCCATATATATATATATATATATATATATATAGAGAGAGAGAGAGAGAGAGAGAGAGAGGCTCTCCGTAAAATACAAACCTTACATTTGTTGCACACTTACAAACCACAGTTGTGCATACCAGCATATACATATACATATGCATACATGCGAGAATATACATATAATTGACATACATTCATATAGAATAATGCATATGTGCATATCAGATTATGCATATATGCACATTGGTTTGTAAGGGGTGCAACAAATGTGTGGTTTGTATTTGATTTGTATCCTATATATATATATAAAGGCCTACTATTTTGTAAACTTTTTTTCGTGTAAACTTTGAATTTCATAGGGTTTTTAATGAAATTTTTTAATGAAATTGTTTATTTTGATAATGTTGTTTCATATCATTCATTTCTTGATAAAATTGTTTCATATATTTGTGTTTTTATGTATTTCATATATTATTTTCATTCCTATTAAATTGTTTCATATATTTTCTCAGTTTGATGAAACTTATTCGTTTTTACATAAAAACACAAATATATGAAACAATTTCATCAAGAAATGAATGATATGAAACACTTTCATCAAAATAAACAATTTCATCAAAAAAAACCTATGAAATTCAAAGTTTACACACATTTAGATGTTTACAATTTATTATCCCTCTATATATATATGTATATATATGGAGGATCATACGAGAATGATACTAGACAAATCCTTCATTAAATAATATCCTAAATAAGTAATTATAAAAGTAAATAAATAAGGGTAAAAAAGTAATACAATTGTTTTTCTAGGGTTATGACTAGGCACCCTCTTTAAAGAGATAGAAATAAACAGAACTCGCCTCATAGCTTGGTAGATCTGAACCTTGTTCAAAAGGGAGTCAAAGGTGGCGTTTGTTTTTTAAGAGGTGCTAAAGTCTGAAATCTGATTTCACTTCTGATTTTTATGTGGTTGTGCTGAAGTCTGAAATCTGAATCACCAAGACTGTTTGTTTTGTAAATTGAAAAACGTTTGAATATGTATAATTGTCTATTTTGTCCTTCAAAATGTTATCATTTCAAACTCTGAAGGTATTATCATTCCAAAATTTCAAATCTAATCCTCCTAAAAGCCTAGTGGCCGGTAACATCCTGGGGGGGACAGTGGTGGAAGCCCTGTCTACCCGGGTTCGAGTCTAGTGGTGAGCACTTCTGCGATATCAGATCACGGGCCTGCCCCTTGTGGGTGGTTTAACCGTGGTCGACAGGGGATTAGTCTGGGTTCGCCTGGGACACCCCTGAAAAGTGTGTGCGTGTGTGTTGCCTTTCAAAAAAAACTCCTAAAAGACAAACAAAAACCATACCAAAATAAGTGAAAAATAAGTGGTTAGGCTACCACTTTTTCCTAAAGATGATTTTAAGTGATAAGTAGGTCAACCAAGCATTCTCCTCCCATTCTTGTTGAATGTCGATCAACGTTAGACCATTTATAGATTTGTAGATGATAGGAGAGGGGGATTTACCAGCACACCCAACAGTGGAGGCCATTCTCTTCCCCTTCTTGTAGAATTTAACCGTACTTTTTTCTACGTATTTTTTATAGATGCGTAATTTCAATAATCCTTATTTTGAGGAATGTATTATGTATTATGTATTTGATGCAATTAATAAAACACATTATAACTTTCTGAAGAAAAAAAACTTATTATAACTTTGTAAATATAAATTATTTCTTAGAAAAAGTTATTAAATTCTTTTGTTTACTTATTTTTATTACTAAATTTCTAGATTAAAATAAGACAACAATAGATAATTAGTTATTCAACTAGGCATGGGAATGGACCCCGGCCCGTCAGGGAACCATCCATCCGTCCCGTCAGGGACTGGGATTCCCCCTTAAACTGGGTCCTGGGGATCCCCATTTGTCTCAAACCGAAAATAGGGTCGGGGACGAGTATGACACGCTCCGCCCGCCTTGTACCCGTTATATATATAGTACTAGTTTTAATTATATATTGTTAATGTCACATAATATTGTGTGTGAGATCACAATATATTGAAGATTAAATAGATAAAGTCAATGAAGAAAGTCAAAGTCAATGATATCAAGAAAGTCAAAGTTAGTAGCTTTTGTAGTTTACATGCTTTGTCATTATAGGGTATAAATACCTTTTTTGTTGTTTGTAATAATTAGTTCTAACAACTAGAGACTTTGGGGGTGTTTGGGAGTGCTTATATTTTTTACTTATTTGCTTATAGCTTCTCCCCACCGCAAATAAGCAGTTTGGAGTGTTTGGATAGAAAAAATCAAAAGTGCTTATTTGCTTCTCCTCACCACAAAAAAGTTGTTTTTGATAAGTCAATCCATACCTACTTATTTACTTCTCCTTATTTCCTTATCCATCCAAATTACCTTTTTACCCTCAATTTTTAACAAACACTTTTTAAAAACTGTTTTTCCTCACCACATAAGCAAATAAGCATAAGTTAAAAATATAAGCACTCCCAAACACCCCCTTAGATGAGAGAGCACTTCTCACATTTATCACCTAAAATGACACACACACACACACACATATATATATATATATATATATATATATAGTCATAGGTTCAAATGAGAAATGTTAAGTGTGAGAAATAAAAAAGTAATCCTACCCATTCATACAGTCAAGAATTGCGGCTTTGACCGGTCAAAAGTTACGGTCATTCCAAAAATAGAAGCATAGTTTCGTAACTTTTACATATACGCAGGACGAGTTCATATGTGAATCTGTGTGATTCACATATGTGAACCCATTTAATTCACATATGAACTTTTTTAACTAATTCACACATGAACTTTTGTGATTTATAAATCAACTAATTAACTTTTGGTTCATATGTGAATCAGTTGAACTAATTAACAAATTCACATATAAACCTTTGTGATTCACATATGTACTAACTAATTGATTCACATATGTGAATCACACAAGTTTACATATGAACTAGTCCCGTGTATTTTACGAAACTATCCCTTTATCTTCGACATACCACGCGAGCAATTATCCGGTGTTTTTCAGTCAAAACCGCAAATGTTGACCAGATGAAGTGCTAGAATCATTTCTCTATTTCTCACACAATTAGCATTTCTCTTTTGAACCTCTCCAAATATATATATATATATATATATATATATATATATATATATATAGGATACAAATCAAATACAAACCATGTATTTATTGCACCCTTTACAAACCAATGTGCATATATGCTTAATTTGAGATGCTTATATGCATTATCCCATATGAATGTATGTCTATCATATGTATATTCTTGCTTGTACGCATATGCATATGTGTAATAGCCGAGATTTTTATTTGAACAGAATAAGTTTTGTGAAGGAAGTTTCATAATTTTAAAGTCTAGGGGCTGATTTGTAAATTGATCAGGGGGTATAAAAGATCTCATATTGGACTCAAAACCCTAGAAGTAAATCATTTTGTGTGTGAGTGTGTGTGTGGCGGCTTAGAGAGAAGGAGCATAGAAAGAGAGAGTTTTGATCTCAAGAGCAATGGGAGAAGAAAGTTCAACAATCATCAAATTTGGAAGAGGAAAGAGTATTGGAATCTGATTCTACAACAATTTTAACAGGTAATCCCAAATCCCAACCTTTATTTTAGAGTTATGTTGGATTGATTGGATTATTTGAGGGTTTCTCTATTTTAGAGTTAAAGAGGATGCTTAGAAGGATTTAGATGATTATAATAGAATTGGAATAATGGGTGATGGGAAAGAGACTGAGTAATCGATTGAATTGGATTAATCTCCGGCCTTAATGATGTTAATCAGTATCGCATCGCTTTTACGAACGAGAGTCCAGAATTTTGAGTCCGGAAGTGGAGATCCGGTATTGTTGTCCGGAACCGTATGGATCCGGAACCCACAACAAAGATCCGGAATTGTAGTTGGGTTTAGAGACCCGGAATCCCATTTAAATAGATCCGGTATTTTGTTGTAAGGGGATCCGGAATTGGGCCATACTTAGAATCCGGAATTAAATTAAAAAGAACCGGAATTGGGCCATACTTAGAATCCGGAATTAAATTAAAAAGAACCGGAATTGGGCCATACATTGGATCCGGAATTAAATTAAAATGAACCGGCACTGGGCCATACATTGGATCCGGAATTTATTTCTGTTGGGCCGAGAAGCCGGAATCCACATAAGGGATCCGGAGTTGAAGGAGTTGGTTCTGACCGATATTTTGAGTCCGGAAATTTGTTTTGGGCCCGAAGTGGGCCGAGCACGCCTGGACCGAATAGCAAGAATGGAGCCCAGATCATTTGGGTTCGGATTCTAGGGTCCGTTGAGAGTTGAGTTGGGTAGAAATTTGTTCAGGATTAAGGGTAACATAAGACTTATTATTTTTATGCGTTTATCAGCATAGGTGTTCCTCGTGGAATCTGAAGTTTCGCGAGAAGAAATTTGCTAAAGCGCCAGGTGAGTTTTTCTAACTAAAATACGTGATTTTATACGTGTTTTCCAAAGAAAGTGAATGAGTAGAAATGCCATGTTATTTTTACATGATTTTACTTGTTGAAAGTTATGTGAGATGTATGCATACATTGTGTTAGACGTAAATTGGCTAAGTCGGGGGTAGGCCCGCTAGTGCTCACGTCGGGGGGAGGTTCCGTTTATGCCATGGAGGGAGTGACCTAGTAAGGCAGCGTGAGGCTGACTCGTTGCGCCTTCTGGTGACTTCAGGGTGCCATTTACGGGAGCGGATTTATCCGTGAAAGTTTTATGAGAAGTTGCTTGATAGTTATAAATTGTTTTGAAATGTTTTTGAGAACTGTAAATTGAGGGAGCTCACTAGACCTCATGGTCTAACCCTCGCATTTTCCAAACTAAATCTTTTCAGGTAAGCAGATAGTAGGAGGCTCAGGTAATTGAGCAGAGCAGGACTAGAGTACAGATGCATCTAGAGACAATGCCACTTTTATTTCTTGAACTTAGTAAAATTCTCAGTTGTGTATAGGTTGTTTCCGCCAACCTAAGTTTTGAGATAGATGTAATAAAATTTTTGGGACCCATTTATTGAGATGTTTATCAGTAAATGTCATGTACGCTTTATTTTAGACCGGGTCGTTACCATATGTATATGCACATTGTTCATATATGCACACTATGGTTTGTAATGTGTGCAACAAATGCAAGGTTTGCATTTTAGGGAGTCTCTCTCTCTCTCTCTCTCTCTCTCTCTCTATATATATATATATATATATATATATATATATATATATATATATATATAGGCTGGGTATCAAATACAAACCAGTTTGTTTGTACAAACTCGTACAAACCATACCTAGCTTCATGATTTTGTAAATTTGGCTTCATGAATATATATATATATATATATATATATATATATATATATATATATATATATATATATATATATATATATATATATATATATATATATATATATATATATATATATATATATATATATATTGGCTTCATGAATATATAATTTGGCTTCATGAATATATCATTTGGCATTTTTAACTAATTTTTTTACAAAAATACCCTAAAATACCCTTATTTTTGTAAAAAAATTAGTGAAAAATGCCAAATGATATATTCATGAAGCCAATATATATATATATATATATATATATTCATGAAGCCAAATTTACAAAATCATGAAGCTAGGTATGGTTTATACGAGTTTGTACAAACTAACTGGTTTGTACCCGATACCACCCCTATATATATATATATATATATATATAGGGAGGATCATACGAGGATGATACATATTTAAAAAATTAAGAGAATAATACTAGACCAATCCTTTCATTAAATAATACCCTAAAAAATTAATCCTAAAAATAAATAAATAAGGGTAAAACGGTAATTTAGTTATATAAGAATTATTTTAGGTATTATTTAAGATTCTAATTTTACCATATTTGTGGTTTTAATTATGATTTAATTTTTTATTTAATAATTTTTTTTATTTAATGCATTTAATATAAACGTATTTAATTTTCATTTAAAAAATCATTTTTTTATTTAAAACAAATTTAAAAGATTACAATTTTTATCAAAATCATATATGATTCACAATAATTTTTTTTTTAAATGTTTTCCTAAACATATGTGATTTAAAATTTGAAAGATAAGGATTTAAATTAAACATTGAAAAAGAAGAAGAATGAAAACATAATCATATATGATATATAGCAAAAACACATTTAAAATGTATAAGCCAAATGTATCAGCTATACAAGAGCCATCGACAAAGGGTCCTCTGTCAACCTCAGTCGTACTTCAAAACGTAATTCATATTTACACATATCCATTGTAATGTTGTAAATAACTTGCATTTCTTTTCTACTATGATCAATATCACAAATGATACATTGTTGAAAACGAGTATTTTTTAGGAAAAATTTGTCGATTAGTTGTGGATATCACATGTGATTTTTACGAAAATTTTAAAAATCTCTTAAATAAACTAATTCAATAAAACTAAATAATTAAAATGAAAGCTAAATCACACTTATTTTAATGTTGTAAAAAATAATAAGCAAATAAATAAATAACTATTCATGCTTAAATCACGAATTGTAAAAAAATCATGAAAAATAGCTTAATTAAATTTATTACATAATCCATATAGAAATAAATGAGTTTCTCTATATAATATGAATACAACAAAATGAAACATGCCATTTGAACAATTTTTAAAAAAGTTTTATTTAAAGTATTATTTGATGAAATGATGGGCGCAAAATTATTCTCATATTATTATAAATAGGTATCATTCTAGTATGAAGCCGACTTTATATATAACAAATACTCACGCATAGAGACCCCTTATTCTGAAACCATAATAAATGATGAAAACTATGCAACCTAGGGTATTTTTGTCTTTTTAACAAATTTGTATTTTCGGGAATAACCACCTTCCTTAATTATCTCTTAAAAATATGATTTTTCGTAAAAAATTATCAATATGAAAAAATTCATTTTCGTCACTTGTTCATCTTTGTACACTTCTGAATCATCTTTCTCATCTTCGTCACTATTTCATATTTGATAAAAAAAAAATAATCCATATATGAAAAATTCACAAAAGAATTTGAAATCATATATGAAAAAAAATCACAACTATTTCATATATAAATCATATATAATAATTCATCACCTTTCCATATATAAAACCATATGAAAAATGATACATATACAAAAATTCATCATATACAAAAATTCATCATTTTTTCATACGTAAAACCATATGAAAAAATGACACATGCAAAAATTCATCACTTTTTCATATATAAAACAATATGAAAAATGATTCATATTGATTCATATCTAT
The DNA here is from genome assembly GCA_033807775.1 of Saussurea involucrata. Taxonomy (NCBI): domain Eukaryota; kingdom Viridiplantae; phylum Streptophyta; class Magnoliopsida; order Asterales; family Asteraceae; genus Saussurea; species Saussurea involucrata. Next base: position 45,486,830 of record CM066317.1, on the reverse strand, counting down.
TACGTTTCATCACTTTTTCATCTTTGCCCCATGGAACCCGATATTCGCCGCTTTTAAGATATGAGCAAACTCGTTTATTCGTGAATCCACCATCAAAAAACTATAACTCCAACCCTTTAACCACCACCGCCGATTCTCCAACGTTAACTTCCGGCGCTATTCCTATCTTCTCCATGGCGGTCGCTTATGTGGTTGACGCTACTGTCAATCTGATACTTGTTGCTATTATGCCGTCGTGAGATCACATTCCACGATGAGCTTAGTGTTCCAACCGACGACCCAGATGAATATGAAGATGAAAATGGAATGTAACAACCGAGCTTTCATTTGTAAAGAATGGAAGCTTAGTGTCATTTTAGCAAGAAATGCAAAGATAAATTAAGGGGATATTTGTGTCATCTTTGAAAGATATATAAATGCACAAATCCCTAGGGCAGCCTCATTCTTCAAAAATCAGTATTATTGTTGGGTTTGTGAGAGTTGGCGGCTAAGAGGAAGAAAAAGGAGAAGAAATGAGTCTTGGGAAGAAATCAAAGAAGTGAATAATCAAAGAAGAGACTAGTAAGGTAACTCTTAATCCCTGTTAATTCTTGTGTTGGCTTGAATCTTTAAGTCTAGAATCAGTGATTGATTGGGTTTTCAACCACATTTTCATTAAAAGTGGGTTGTGAGGGTTTTGTCTTCATAAATCGATTTTATAGGACTAAAAGTGGATTAAATGGATGTTTAGGTTTGGTGGATGAACCCTTAGGTTTGTCTAATCAAATTAATGGCTAAAAACGAGTTAATGATCACTTTTAGACTGATTGGGTTCGAACAGCCGTAGTTTCCGGACACTAATGTTCAGTAGTGTCCGGACGTTTTTGCAAGTGTCCGGGTAAGTTTTCTTGGGATTTACCGGATGCGTATCTATCCGGATAATGCGTCCGGAAAGGAGTAGAATCCGGATAGAATGTCCGGAAAGGGGCTAAGAGTCCGGATGATTATGTCCGGATAGGTTGTGACCGGAAAGAAGTAATATCCGGAAAGTCTATGCGTCCGGATTGGTGCCCGGACAGTTCATGTATCCGGAAAGTGCTGTGTCCGGAAAGAGTTATCCGGACAGTAGGGTGAATTGTTTATCTGATTCGAATTCAATGCCCTTAGGTGTTCGGTTGGATTAGCTTGGTGATTTCAAGGAGTGTGTTCAGTGTTATCAAGGTGAGTTCCCTAAACCCTTTTTACGACGTAAAGTGTTAAATGTTTTAACTGATTATGCTTTCATTTACGAGCATGAACAACTGTTACGCATGTTTTTCCATGAATACATGTTTTACTGAGAAAAGTTATTTGACATGATGAAATGAGAACGATAAATGTCAAGATTGGAAGTGCATGTTTTATGAAATGAATGATGTGCTATGTGGAGTCGGTCTGCACTGTGGGATCAAAGAATGATCCTCGGGGTCTACTGATCCCTTGGATATGTATGACAGACTGGTAGGTTGGAATTCGTTTCCTCCTATTTCGAGTACAGGGGAGTCTGCGTAGGCTCCGGGAAAGGGAGTCTGCGTAGGCTCCGGAAAAGGGCGAGAGGGGGATCTACGGAGACCCCGATCGCGGAATGTTTATGTGATCCAACACACAGTGCAGTACCATGCTTGATGTTATGTTAAGGTTTACGATGAATTTTACAAACGATTTTCCCACTGTTTATATATGTTGTTTTCGGAGGGAACTCACTAGACCTTTTGGTCTAACCCTCGCTTTTCAAAACTAAACCATTTTCAGGTAAGCAAGTAGTAAGAGGCTCAAGTAAGTGAGAAAGAGCAAGATAGAGTACAGGCGCAGCTAGAGACAGTGCAAGTGCCAGCCATAGAAGTTAGAATATTCTCAGTTGTGTATAGGTTGTTTCCGCCAACCTTGGCTTATAAATGATGTAACGAAATGTTGGGACCCAGTTTTATTGAAAAGAGTTTGATTTTAATGCTATGTATGTCCTATAGTGCTTTTGGGATGTTACAAATGGTATCAGAGCCATAGTTTAAGGGATTTAGGTGACCGGATGGGCCTAAACCCAAACTTTGGAATAGAAATCACAACTGAGAATCAGAAAATGCGTTAGGAGGGCACTATTGTAGATACAGGGAATGCGTAAGGAGGACACTAATATAGAGATAGGACTAATAGGGTACTGAGGACTGTCATATAAGGTAAGTTTGGGATTTCACCTGGCCAGTGTAATTGCGAACTTACAGGTACATGTATGTGCTTAACCTAGCTTATTAACCTGCCTAGTGTTATGTCGTGTTCCAGCACGTTAGAATGTCAGCAAGGTCCCTGAGGGGTAGATTGAAACCCTTGTTGGGGAGGTTCATGAGAAGCCGTATATGAGGTGATGTATGTATACATCGAAGAGAAGAAACGTTGTGAAGAATGTTATGAGTCGTCTAGAGGTAGCTCTTCGTGGATTCGGAGAGGATGAATGTTTGAGTCTGAGTAAGACTCCAGTTTTGGGAGAGTCCTAGTTATGGAAATCATGGGATAGATCAGTTGGGATGGTAAGATAGAACAATGTCAAAACCTTGAAAGTATCAATGGAGCCCTGACTTTTTAGTCGAGCTTTTCATTGGCAGGATAAATGGAATAAGATACTTATAGTGAATTGAAAGCATGTAGAAGTAGAAAGTGAGATAGTCGATCAAAGCGAAAATAGTGTGAAATGGTTGAGTAAGTGAGATGTGGAACGCATGTACATCAAGTTAGTGCTTGACCGAGAGGGCGACCCTTGGTCGTAAGTGGAGTATCAAGGATAAGCTGCGTGAGTAAAGCGGTTGACCTTGTTGAGTGAGTAGCCTTCTATTGCAAATAGAGTCTCATGCATGGCGTTCTTTTATGTAACATGAAATTTTCACGATTTAAAATAAAAACGTAAATGTCAACTTTGAACAAAATGAGTCAGCTTGTACGAGTGCATGTTTAAAGAAAAAGAGATTTCAGTTACGTCGCACATTAAAATTTTGAGCTTAACGATTTGCAAAGTATTCCACACTTTTAATGATAAGTTAAATTGATGGTTACCTGCAATTCACTTATAACCAAAATGCTTATTGACCTTTTGATATCATACAAATGAGTGTGAGAACCGACTGGTTTACTTTGTGTCGGTAATTCTTTCAGAATTGTCTCATACGAAAAGATTTTCATGCAATATATTACTATTGTAATAACATTGTTCGGATTGAGCAAGATTGAGGTTCACGGGAAGATGCATGCCAACGATTCTCGAATCGTTGTGCAGGGTTTTGAAGTTATAAGAGTGATGGGGTCACGTGTACCCGAGTTGTTTCTAAATGTTGTTTATTTAAAATGATAAAATGTGTAAAAGGATTTATCTACTGTATTGTCATGCATGAAGGCTATGAACCCACTAGGTCGTAGAGCATTACGTCTTAAGCTAAGGAAGAACTCCGAGAGCGGAGAGGCGTTGGTCAAGTCAGGGGAGAACGTATGTAGTTTTGGTATATTTCGAGTAGAGGAGAGTTGGACCTTGGAAGAGCCGGAAATGGATTTTGGTGTCAGGTGTATGAGGGTCTGTACCTTTGCTCGGTGACTGAGAACACAGTTGCCGAGGGGCGATGGTGTCCGGATGAAGGACTAGGAGTCATCAAGGTATTGGTTTTAGCAACTCCTTGTGGGTAGTGTTGTGAAGCAGGAATGAAAGGTCCACGGTGTGGGTCATGAGTTTCGAAGGGAGCTGGTAATATTGATGTTACATGAGTAAGTTTCGAAATAGGGGCGACGGATTATAAAGTTAACTATGATGTGTAGGGAGGAATAGGTCCCGTAAGGAACTCATGTTAAAGGATAGGTTAAGGAAGTAGTTAAGAGTTGTCTTTTGTTGTTGAAGTCGGCAACATTGTATGTTGGCCGAGGCCGAAGACTCAAACCAGATGAGTGTAAGTTGATAGAATATCTTGTAGAGGTGTTAAATTAGTAAGAGACTGTTGTTGTTGAATAGGCGTTCTATTTACGAGGTGAGGAGGGTCCGTAGAAGGACAAGATGTGTAACACAAGCGGAGTGAGTGTAGACTATACCAGTCAGTAAGAAAATGTGTCGTGTCTAAGAAAGGACTCGGATCATAAAGAGCTAGCTAGGATGTTTGTGTTTGAGCTAAGTGTGAACTCGTGAGTCATAGTTCAACAAGTTGGGAGAGAACTAAGTAGCGAGACAGACTCGATTGTAGTATACGGGAGAATATGAAGGAAAGGGTGAATTGTGTACGAATGACCATGAGAGACTTAGTCGGTAGTGTGATGATAGGAGTGGTGAATGTACGAACGAATAGTAGCTTCAATTGCCAAGATATCTGTGTCAGCCGGTGATGTAGTAAGGCGATGTTAGAAAGATGAAGGATTAGAAGGAAGTCCTTTTGGGATTTCGGGTAGAGTGTACGTTTTGCAATCCCAGTTGTTGAAGTACGTGGTTTGTAAGTTGGTGTTTATTTTGACTGTTATCGGAATGGAATGTCGGGGTAGAATTGGGTGATTGCCCAGCTGTGAGACCAAGCTTTGTGGTCATGTATGTTGTTAAGTATATTCTTGAAGGCAGAGTAAGTTTAAAGAAGATGATGAATAGATTAGTCAAGCTGTAGTATAGTAGATGAGAAATCGTAAAAAAAATGAAAATTGTTCCTTATGCGTGAGGGAATGATCCTAGAAGGAAATAGTTGAAAATTTTGGTTATGTTTAAGGAATGACATGATGATGATTGTGGGTCGGAGTGGTAGTATGATCATTAGTTGATTTGAAATGTAATGATAGAGGTATAAGCCTTTGGTTGGCTGATTAAAATTTTATAGATTTGTTAAGTAATGACGTTCATTTGTTATTACAGGATGTGTTACAATCCTTGGGGAAGTGTTATTGGGATTAACACACTGATTGTTAAAAAATTATTTAAGGTAAATCTAAGTAAGAAATCCGGGATGACGGTATATATATCTGTCTGATTTTATGATCATGGTGGTTAATCGAAAGAATTGTGGAACCCGAGTTTCGGGGTGTTCCTGAACTAATAGATCCGTTTGTAATAGGGAATCCAAGGGGGTGGATTATTAGAGTGAATAGGGGACGTTACTAAGAAACACACTTTGGGGTCATTGGAAGTTTAAAGAGAATGAGGGTTGTGTTAGTCAAAATGTGGTGGGATAGTTGTGAAATCCTTAAAGAATGTGAATTGTTGCTTATGTGTGAAAGAAATGTCTGAGAAGGTCAAAGTTGGAGATTAAAGAATGTGTAGTGACGTCGAACACTGGTCTTGTTTCAAGACGACTTGGTTGAATGCCTTAAGATAAGATCTTGGTGCAACTGTTTGGCTATGTGAGTAATGAGAAAGCGATACCAGCATGGGGAAAGGTCGGGAGAGAGGGGCAAGTAATGTTTGGTGGGCAATGCTCCACGCTAACGTGGGGAGGTGAAGATAGCATGTCGGAATAAGTGAGTAAATTGGAAGTAGTAAACTTGTCAGTAACGCCGAAATGTGCAGCGTTGTGTAGATTTTCATTGATAAGTGTGCGAACCATTGGAAAGAGTATTGAGGAGGGGAATTGGGTACGAGGTTGTGCAGAAAAGGAGTGGATAAGACAGTCGAATGAGTTAAGTTAGTGACTTTGTGAGAAATGTTTAAACGATTTGGTCGTGTAGTGTTTAAGCTAGTGAGAATAGTATGGTGTGACCATGGTTATTCCTCCCAGTTGAGTGAGGGTAACCGGAGTTATGTTTTATGACCGAACGAACATGGTAATCAGCGAGGATTTGATGTGTTCCAGGATAAGTTTAATTCGAGTAGGTGAACACTTCAACGTTAGGTTTGAAGGTTCCTACCCTTGGTTACGTACAAGGATGGAGTGATGAAGTGGTGAGGATGTAAGAAATGGTTGACGAGCTGTGGTCGAGGTGGTCCAGAAAAGGGAAATGTTTCCGGCATAGGCAATTGTTGGATTGCGAGAAGTGATATAGGATTGCTTGTAGAGGATTTAGCCAAGTTCCTCCTTAAAGGAAGTGTTGATGCATGAGAAGCCTTAGTAAATCTTCTGTAGTCAAGATTGACCGAGTAGGAACAGTAGCCTACGAGTTAGAGTACCGTAAGAACTGAAGGAAATGCACCCAAGGTTCCATGTTTCGAGTTTAATGAGGTGGAAGCTTTCTTTTGTAAAGAATGGAAGCTTAGTGTCCTTTTAGCAAGAAATGCAAAGATAAATTAAGGGGCTATTTGTGTCATCTTTGAAAGATATATAAATGCACAAATCCCTAGGGCAGCCTCATTCTTCAAAAATCAGTATTATTATTGGGTTTGTGAGAGTTGGCGGCTAAGAGGAAGAAAAGGGAGAAGAAAGGAGTCTTGGGAAGAAATCAAAGAAGTGAATAATCAAAGAAGAGACTAGTAAGGTAACTCTTAATACCTGTTAATTCTTGTGTTGGCTTGAATCTTTAAGTCTAGAATCAGTGATTGATTGGGTTTTCAACCACATTTTCATTAAAAGTGGGTTGTGAGGGTTTTGTCTTCATAAATCGATTTTATAGGACTAAAAGTGGATTAAATGGATGTTTAGGTTTGGTGGATGAACCCTTAGGTTTGTCTAATCAAATTAATGGCTAAAAACGAGTTAATGATCACTTTTAGACTGATTGGGTTCGAACAGCCGTAGTTTCCGGACACTAATGTTCAGTAGTGTCCGGACGTTTTTGCAAGTGTCCGGGTAAGTTTTCTTGGGAGTTACCGGATGCGTATCTATCCGGATAATGCGTCCGGAAAGGAGCAGAATCCGGATAGAATGTCCGAAAAGGGGCTAAGAGTCCGGATGATTATGTCCGGATAGGTTGTGACCGGAAAGAAGTAATATCCGGAAAGTCTATGCGTCCAGATTGGTGCCCGGACAGTTGTTGTATCCGGAATGTGCTGTGTCCGGAAAGAGTTATCCGGACAGTAGGGTGAATTATTTATCTGATTCGAATTCAATGCCCTTAGGTGTTCGGTTGGATTAGCTTGGTGATTTCAAGGAGTGCGTTCAGCGTTATCAAGGTGAGTTCCCTAAACCCTTTTTACGACGTAAAGTGTTAAATGTTTTAACTGATTATGCTTTCATTTACGAGCATGAACAACTGTTACGAATGTTTTTCCATGAATACATGTTTTACTGAGAAAACTTATTTGACATGATGAAATGAGAACGATAAATTTCAAGATTGGAAGTGCATGTTTTATGAAATGAATGATGTGCTATGTGGAGTCGGCCTGCACTGTGGGATCAAAGAATGATCCTCGGTGTCTACTGATCCCTTGGATATGTATGACAGACTGGTAGGTTGGAATTCGTTTCCTCCTATTTCGAGTAGAGAGGAGTCTGCGTAGGCTCCGGGAAGGGGAGTCTGTGTAGGCTCCGGAAAAGGGCGAGAGGGGGATCTACGGAGACCCCGATCGCGAAATGTTTATGTGATCCAACACACAGTGCAGTACCATGCTTGATGTTATGTTAAGGTTTACGATGAATTTTACAAACGATTTTCCCACTGTTTATATATGTTGTTTTCGGAGGGAACTCACTAGACCTTTTGGTCTAACCCTCGCTTTTCAAAACTAAACCATTTTCAGGTAAGCAAGTAGTAAGAGGCTCAAGTAAGTGAGCAAGAGCAAGATAGAGTACAGGCGCAGCTAGAGACAGTGCAAGTGCCAGCCATAGAAGTTAGAATATTCTCAGTTGTGTATAGGTTGTTTCCGCCAACCTTAGCTTATGAATGATGTAACGAAATGTTGTGACCCAGTTTTATTGAAAAGAGTTTGATTTTAATGCTATGTATGTCATATAGTGCTTTTGGGATGTTACAAATGGTATCAGAGCCATAGTTTAAGGGATTTAGGTGACCGGATGGGCCTAAACCTAAACTTTGGAGTAGAAATCACAATTGAGAATCAGAAAATGCGTTAGGAGGGCACTATTGTAGATACAGGGAACGCGTTAGGAGGACACTAATATAGAGATAGGACTAATAGGGTACTGAGGACTGTCATGTAAGGTAAGTTTGGGATTTCACCTGGCCAGTGTAATTGCGAACTTACAGGTACATGTATGTGCTTAACCTACCTTATTAACCTGCCTAGTGTTATGTCGTGTTCCAGCACGTTAGAATGTCAGCAAGGTCCCCGAGGGATAGATTGAAACCCTTGTTGGGGAGGTTCATGAGAAGTCGTATATGAGGTGATGTATGTATACATCGAAGAGAAGAAACGTTGTGAAGAATGTTATGAGTCGTCTAGAGGTAGCTCTTCGTGGATTCGGAGAGGATGAATGTTTGAGTCTGAGTAAGACTCCAGTTTTGGGAGAGTCCTAGTTATGGAAATCATGGGATAGATCAGTTGGGATGGTAAGATAGAGCAGTGTCAAAACCTTGAAAGTATCAATGGAGCCCTGACTTTTTAGTCGAGCTTTTCATTGGCAGGATAAATGGAATAAGATACTTATAGTGAATTGAAAGCATGTAGAAGTAGAAAGTGAGATAGTCGATCAAAGCGAAAATAGTGTGAAATGGTTGAGTAAGTGAGATGTGGAACGCATGTACATCATGTTAGTGCTTGGCCGAGAGGGAGACCCTTGGTCGTAAGTGGAGTATCAAGGATAAGCTGCGTGAGTAAAGCGGTTGACCTTGTTGAGTGAGTAGCCTTCTATTGCAAATAGAGTCTCATGCATGGCGTTCTTTTATGTAACATGAAATTTTCACGATTCAAAATAAAAACGTAAATGTCAACTTTGAACAAAATGAGTCAGCTTGTACGAGTGCATGTTTAAAGAAAAAGCGATTTCAGTTACGTCGCACATTGAAATTTTGAGCTTAACGATTTGCAAAGTATTCCAGATTTTTAATGATAAGTTAAATTGATGGTTACCTGCAATTCACTTATAACCAAAATGCTTATTGACCTTTTGATATCATACAAATGAGTGTGAGAACCGACTGGTTTACTTTGTGTCGGTAATTCTTTCAGAATTGTCTCATACAAAAAGATTTTCATGCAATATATTACTATTGTAATAACATTGTTCGGATTGAGCAAGATTGAGGTTCACGGGAAGATGCATGCCAACGATTCTCGAATCGTTGTGCAGGGTTTTGAAGTTATAAGAGTGATGGGGTCACGGGTACCCGAGTGGTTTCTAAATGTTGTTTATTTAAAATGATAAAATGTGTAAAAGGATTTATCTACTGTATTGTCATGCATTAAGGCTATGAACCCACTAGGTCGTAGAGTATTACGTCTTAAGCTAAGGAAGAACTCCGAGAGCGGAGAGGCATTGGTCAAGTCAGGGGAGAACGTATGTAGTTTTGGTATATTTCGAGTAGAGGAGAGTTGGACCTTGGAAGAGTCGGGAATGGATTTTAGTGTCAGGTGTATGAGGGTCTGTACCTTTGCTCGGTGACTGAGAACACAGTTGCCGAGGGGCGATGGTGTCCGGAGGAAGGACTAGGAGTCATCAAGGTATTGGTTTTAGCAACTCTTTATGGGTAGTGTTGTGAAGCAGGAATGAAAGGTCCACGGTGTGGGTCATGAGTTTCGAAGGGAGCTGGTAATATTGATGTTACATGAGTAAGTTTCGAAATAGGGGCGATGGATTATAAAGTTAACTATGATGTGTAGGGAGGAATAGGTCCCGTAAGGAACTCATATTAAAGGATAGGTTAAGGAAGTAGTTAAGAGTTGTCTTTTGTTGTTGAAGTCGGCAACGGTGTATGTTGGCCGAGGCCGAAGACTCAAACCAGATGAGTGTAAGTTGATAGAATATCTTGTAGAGGTGTTAAATTAGTAAGAGACTGTTGTTGTTGAATAGGCATTCTATTTACGAGGTGAGGAGGGTCCGTAGAAGGACAAGATGTGTAACACAACCGGAGTGAGTGTAGACTATACCAGTCAGTAAGAAAATGTGTCGTGTCTAAGAAAGGACTCGGATCATAAAGAGCTAGCTAGGATGTTTGTGTTTGCGCTAAGTGTGAACTCGTGAGTCATAGTTCAACAAGTTGGGAGAGAACTAAGTAGCGAGACAGACTCGATTGTAGTATACGGGAGAATATGAAGGAAAGGGTGAATTGTGTACGAATGACCATGAGAGACTTGGTCGGTAGTGTGATGATAGGAGTGGTGAATGTACGAACGAATAGTAGCTTCAATTGCCAAGATATATGTGTCAGTCGGTGATGTAGTAAGGCGATGTTAGAAAGATGAAGGATTAGAAGGAAGTCCTTTTGGGATTTCGGGTAGAGTGTACGTTTTGCAATCCCAGTTGTTGAAGTACGTGGTTTGTAAGTTGGTGTTTATTTTGACTGTTATCGGAATGGAATGTCGGGGCAGAATTGGGTGATTGCCCAGCTGTGAGACCAAGCTTTGTGGTCATGTATGTTGTTAAGTATATTCTTGAAGGCAGAGTAAGTTTAAAGAAGATGATGAATAGATTAGTCAAGCTGTAGTATAGTAGATGAGAAATCGTAAAAAAAATGAAAATTGTTACTTATGCGTGAGGGAATGATCCTAGAAGGAAATAGTTGGAAATTTTGGTTATGTTTAAGGAATGACATGATGATGATTGTGGGTCGGAGTGGTAGTATGATCATTAGTTGATTTGAAATGTCATGATAGAGGTATAAGCCTTTGGTTGGCTGATTAAAATTTTATAAATTTGTTAAGTAATGACGTTCATTTGTTATTACAGGATGTGTTACAATCCTTGGGGAAGTGTTATTGGGATTAACACACTGATTGTTAAAAAATTATTTAAGGTAAATCTAAGTAAGAAATCCGAGATGACGGTATATATATATATGTCTGATTTTATGATCATGGTGGTTAATCGAAAGAATTGTGGAACCCGAGTTTTGGGGTGTTCCTGAATTTATAGATCCGTTTGTAATAGGGAATCCAAGGGGGTGGATTATTAGAGTGAATAGGGGACGTTACTAAGAAACACACTTTGGGGTCATTGGAAGTTTAAAGAGAATGAGGGTTGTGTTAGTCAAAATGTGGTTGGATAGATGTGAAATCCTTAAAGAATGTGAATTGTTGCTTATGTGTGAAAGAAATGTCTGAGAAGGTAAAAGTTGGAGATTAAAGAATGTCTAGTGACGTCGAACATTGGTCTTGTTTCAAGATGGCTTGGTTGAATGCCTTAAGATAAGATCTTGGTGCAACTGTTTGGCTATGTGAGTAATGAGAAAGCGATACCAGCATGGGGAAAGGTCGGGAGAGAGGGGCAAGTAATGTTCGGTGGGAAATGCTCCACGCTAATGTAGGGAGGTGAAGATAGCATGTCGGAATAAGTGAGTAAATTGGAAGTAGTAAACTTGTCAGTAACGCCGAAATGTGCAGTGTTGTGTAGATTGTCATTGATAAGTGTGCGAACCATTGGAAAGAGTATTGAGGAGGGGAATTGGGTACGAGGTTGTGCAGAAAAGGAGTGGATAAGACAGTCAAATGAGTTAAGTTAGTGACTTTGTGAAAAATGTTTAAACGATTTGGTCGTGCAGTGTTTAAGCTAGTGAGAATAGTATGGTGTGACCATGGTTATTCCTCCCAGTTGAGTGAGGGTAACCGGAGTTATGTTTTATGACCGAACGAACATGGTAATCAGCGAGGATTTGATGTGCTCCAGGATAAGTTTAATTCGAGTAGGTGAACACTTCAACGTTAGGTTTGAAGGTTCCTACCCTTGGTTACGTACAAGGATGGAGTGATGAAGTGGTGAGGATGTAAGAAATTGTTGACGAGCTGTGGTCGAGGTGGTCCGGAAAAGGGAAATGTTTCCGGCATAGGCAATTGTTGGATTGGGAGAAGTGATATAGGATTGCTTGTATTTCGATGAAGGAACTCTGGGTTGTGAGTTGTCGGGACGTTCAGGTTTGATTTGTGTCAAGCGGTCAAGTGTGTGTCTGTCTCTTGGTAAATGAATCTCGTGTTGTGGTAGAGGATTTAGCCAAGTTCCTCCTTAAAGGAAGTGTTGATGCATGAGAAGCCTTAGTAAATCTTCTGTAGTCAAGATCGACCGAGTAGGAACAGTAGCCTACGAGTTAGAGTACCGTAAGAACTGAAGGAAAGGCACCCAAGGTTCCATGTTTCGAGTTTAATGAGGTGGAAGCTTTCTTTTGTAAAGAATGGAAGCTTAGTGTCCATTTAGCAAGAAATGCAAAGATAAATTAAGGGGCTATTTGTGTCATCTTTGAAAGATATATAAATGCACAAATCCCTAGGGCAGCCTCATTCTTCAAAAATCAGTATTATTGTTGGGTTTGTGAGAGTTGGCGGCTAAGAGGAAGAAAAGGGAGAAGAAAGGAGTCTTGGGAAGAAATCAAAGAAGTGAATAATCAAAGAAGAGACTAGTAAGGTAACTCTTAATCCCTGTTAATTCTTGTGTTGGCTTGAATCTTTAAGTCTAGAATCAGTGATTGATTGGGTTTTCAACCACATTTTCATTAAAAGTGGGTTGTGAGGGTTTTGTCTTCATAAATCGATTTTATAGGAATAAAAGTGGATTAAATGGATGTTTAGGTTTGGTGGATGAACCCTTAGGTTTGTCTAATCAAATTAATGGCTAAAAACGAGTTAATGATCACTTTTAGACTGATTGGGTTCGAACAGCCGTAGTTTCCGGACACTAATGTTCAGTAGTGTCCGGACGTTTTTGCAAGTGTCCGGGTAAGTTTTCTTGGGAGTTACCGGATGCGTATTGTTGGTCCCAAAATGGCTCAACAAGTATTGTAGAAGGGGGGTTTGAATACAATACTCAGATTTTTCACAAGTTTTAATTCAATATATTGAAAATCTTTCAATAAGAATTACACATAGAAAACAGAAGATTGTTGCGGAAAAGAACAGTTGAACTATTCTAACAATCTAACACAAAGTAAACTGAAAAACAATTAGAACAAATTGGACACATAGACACAAGATGCAGTTTCAGTAAGAAAGGAGCTTGCACTTAGTAATCTTCAGAAGCGTGATTTGCATGGAGAGTCTTCACCTCTATTTATAGTCCATGCATCATTTAATGCATGGGACACTTGTCACTCTTCCATTCATTGTAGAGGTTGACTTCTGAAAAGCTGATATCTCCTTTTTAACTTATCCAAGGAACCAGGAGGACAGTCGTACCAGAAAAAGACCTTATCTGAGAATAGATAAAATGACAAAATGCCACTTTTATCTGACAATAGGATATTGTCTCATAATAAATGATCTTCTCTTTTGTCTATAGAGGATAAGGCTACCGACCTCCTGTATTGAAAACTGCACCAATTCGATATCTCACTTCTTTAGGAAGGAGAGAGTTTCACCGAAGTGTTTAATATTTCGGTGCAGTCTTCTTGAACTCCCACCGATTTCTGAACACATATCGGTGGAAGTCTTCTTGAACTCCTCACCGAATTTCTTCAATTCGGTGATGCGTGTCCACCGATAGAACAAGCATATCGGTGGTGATGTAACTTGTAGAAGCTTGCTGCCGATTTTCTCACTTCCGCAATAAGATAGTCTTCGCACTTGGTTTCGGTTGATCTTCGACTTCACCGAACAATTGATATAAGAGTACAAGTTACACAAAAGAATCCAAAAACATTCTAAGTATCTAAGTGGGTTTAAATTGAGTCAACTTCAAATTTGTGATGACCCAACAATCTCCCCCTATTTGAATTTGATCTCTATCCTTAGAATGTTAAAGAGCAAATGAAAATAAGTGCATTTTGACCCTTTTTACTCTTTTGGGTTCTTTTCACATAGACCTTTTTTTTGAACTATGTTTCTTTGAGTATATCTATACAGTATATATAAAGCAAGGAAATAAAGGTATGTACAGCTACATATAAACAAGAGAAGCACTTGAATTTTATAAGTCATTCTCATACATCGGTGAAGTAAAGAAGCAAAAGATTATCAAAACTACCGAAAGGTAAAATGAAAAACCTACTTCTTTGATGATTGTCGGCGCTTGATCTCATCCATTAGGATTCGGTAGTAGGGTTGAGCGTCGGGGATGTGAGGGAACAAGTTGTGGAGGCCTTCAAGAAACATGGTGTCGGCAACTGGGATTTGAGAGAATCTGAAGAAGGCTCGTTTGCCGAAACCATCGTTGAAATACAGTCCTGGAATCGGTGACAGGCCCAGAGTTGTCGTGGGATATGATGCCGAAGTGGGAAGGGAAAGACTTAAGTTACTTACATTCTGTATCTTTCCTTCCTTTGCCATATCCATGAAGACAGTGTCGGGAGGATTCTGAACTTTGGGAAGGCGCACTTCTTCCTTCAAGGATTGCAGTTTCGATCTTTCATCGGTGGTCAGCACGATGCTATACTTCTTTTTGATCTCCTTCATCTTTGCCATTAGACCATCAATGTATTTGACAAAGATGTCCTTCTTTGGGTTTGGATTTTTGGCCAAGTGTCGAGAGATCTCGTACCATTCGGGGAGACCGTAAGTTTTGAGTTGGTAGTCTCTCACACTTTTCAAAGAGCCATCTTCCCGATCAATGATAAGGCAGATGTCTTTTGGGTTAGCTCTGGAGGTTGCGATCTTGACACCTGAGATCGGGGTTCTGTCGGATCGGTGGTGCATCTTCTTCTTGTACCATCTAACTTCTTCATTTCTCTCTTGTTCAAATTCACTCAGCACCAATTTCTGTGCCGACACGGCATCGGTGGACTTGGCTTTCTTGGCTTCTTCCTCTGCAACTTTTAAAGAGAGGGCCTTGGTATCATCAAGGGCTTTTTGGGCTAATCTGGCTTCCTCAATTTCTTGAGGATTCAGTCCGAGATTGGGTTCCTGCAGATGTGATGAAGGAGGTTTAAGTTTGAGTTTGTCTGCATCGGTGGGACGAGTCCCATACTTCATCCTTTCTTTCTCTATTCTTTCCTGTTCGGTCAATTGTTCGGCAGTAAGACGTTTCTTTCCCTTGTCTGTTTCGGCCGCAGAAAGTTGCTCCCCCTCAGTTGTTGCTTTGTCTTCCAAGTCCAACTCTTTTTCTTTAGAGAGTTGCTCCCCCTCAATGTCGGCGGTTTCAACGTGAGTTTCGGTGGTATCAGGGATGTCATCGGTGGAAGATGGAGGCTTGGGGATGATCGACTGTCTAAGAGATGGCAACTTGGGTTGGGTTGTCTTTTTCTCCCCCTCAGCACCAACCAGAATCTTCATACCCAGCTGTCTGAAAATGTAGTCGAATTTCTTATGAAGAAAAGAGAGTTGTTTTGGTACCTCTTCAGAAACCATGGTGAAGTCACCGAGATCCATCTCCAGTTGGCCGAATTCTGGAAGTTTGGCATGAATGTCACGAAGGGAGTCGGCAGTGGCCTGGCTGAAGTCTTGATGAGACTTAGCTTATTGAAGCATCCTCTAAAGTTCAGAATCTTTGACGTTGGAGGATGCCTTGAAAGCACCAAAGGAGAAAGCAAGATCCCCATGAGATCTGGACAAAGATTCCACCCTGGAAACCAAAGAGTTGATGTCGGTGGTAAGAGGACGTATAGCATCGGCAATAGCATCTGAAAGAGTCTGCGGCAGGAGAGATTCGATAGTGGACATTCGGGAACTCGTCATGGCAATCATTGCAAGAGTGACCTGTTTGAAAGATTCAAATTGGGTGCCGACAAGCCGACATTGTCGAGCACTTTCTTGTAAGTATTCAATCAAAGAGGGTGCTTGAACAGTGGTTTCACCCCCGACATCCCCAGTAACAATGTAGCGGATGCGATGGGGATCCTCCGCCGAAATGGGAATATTGCCGGGATATAGCATTTCATCGGGGAATAGTGGTCTCGGTGGCGGAGTGGGAGGTCGTTGGGGTGAATTCTGACCCGGGGAGGGTGATCGGTGTGGCGTAGGCGATCTTTGGGGAGTTTGAACCAGGGGAGAACTTCGGGGAGAAGTCTGGTTCAAAGGTGACTCTGTCGGTGAGGGGGATGAGGACTCAATGGGGATTTCTCCGACCGACGGGGAGGTTCGGGGAGAACCAGTGTCGTCAAAGAGACCTGCAAAGAAATCATGGGGGGTCTAATGGGGGGAACCCTGATCGGGTTGTGCATCATCATCGATCAAGAAGTGACCGGGTGAAAGGCCGTGAAGTGCGTGGTCCAGACTTTCGGAGGGAGAGTCTAGACTTTCGGTGGGAGAGTCTGTGTGTTCACTCAAAGAACGAGTTGGAGGAGGTAAATTTAGGGCTGCCTTAGGGATAATCAAATGGTCGGTGGTGAACAAAAATGATTTGGAAGGGGATGGCTCACGGGCATTTCCTCGGGATCTCTTTAGACGAATCTTCGGGGGGGACGAAGAGTGCCTCCGCTTAGAAGGTTTTTGGACCGGCGAAGCCACCGATGGGTTAATCGGTGTCATGGTCCTGGAAGCAGCGGCGGAGGTGTCGGTGGCCGATTTCTTCGTGCCGACAGACTTTACTCTGGGACGTGGGAAGGAGGTCACAACAGCAGGAAGGACCTCGGGGATATTGGTGTGTTGAAACCCTGGAATTTCAGAATCACCCCATTGAAGTTCTGGAGAGATGGCTAAAGTGATCATACCTCGGCGTAAAGGACGATCGGTGTCGAGAACACCGACGTTGAGAGTCTTGCTGCCGACGATCGGGGGAGACCAGTCATAAGTGAATCGGAGAGTGTGAGACTTGCGGTCTTTGTCCAGAGCTTTGCCAAGTTTGTGATGGATGATCATAGAGATAAATCGGGGGTAGGAAACATGACACTTCTTTGGATGGGAGATCACTTCCACTAATTCGGTGAAGAAGTACTGGGCGAAATCCACTCGGCGTTGAAAGATTAAGGCATGGGCAAGTTTGGTGATGTATGAAGGGGATTGATCGTGGCCGCTCGTCTTTCGGGAGAGGCAGTGGATCACATGGGCAAAGAAGAAGTTCCATACACCACCCATGTGACTCCGAAGAAGAGTTCCAGGACCTTTGGATCTTTTGGAGTTGTCATCGACCACGTAACCTGTTGTAATGAGGACATCTTCGAGAACGGTATCTGAATGCCATTCGTCATAGGGATCGAAAGCATCGATTTTAAGTGCAGTACGAACATCATCGACCCCAAAGGTGAGGTCATAATCACCTTCGTCTTCAGAAAGGATGGATGCGTGGATCACATCATTTGAGGAGTCATACACACAGGTAAGCCAGAATTTCCCAATGAGCATTTTGCTCATTTTGGGATTACAGGTGAAGGCATGAAGAAGGGGAGAGTGAGTGAAGAACTTGATTACATGGTTAAACTCTGGGTGAGAGGGGTCGGGTTCAAATCTTGCAACGTGATTGCATGGGTTGAATTTCAGATCGGCAAAACACCTAGGGGGTTGTGCTTGGAGGACGCCATTGATGATCGAGAGAAGCACGAAGTTGCAGGTTTATAGAGGAAGCACGAAGGAGATGAAGAAAACGTAAAGGAATAATGAAAGGAAAGAGTCGTGTATTTATAGGGTTTCAAAAAGTGGGGGAACGGTTAAAAAAATAAAATAAAGGAAAATAGAAAAAGCAATCATGACCACATTGGAATTTGTGGTCAAGAAGCCGTTTCACAAAACGGGGAGGTGAACAGGTCTGACACAAATAGGGTTATAGGTGTGACGTGTGGATAGGATTGAATTTCGGTGGACATCGGTGAGGAAATGAAGAGATCATCGGTGGTGAAAGATATGCCGAGATGGAATCGGTGAGGATTTGCTTACCGAAGAGATCCACCGAGGCGTTGAGACACCGAAGAGGACAGATATGCGCACCGAGGAGATCCACCGAGAGATGAGTCACCGAAAGGATCACTTGGGGTATTTATGCCGAAAGTGGATCTTGGTTCCACCGAGAATTATCAGATCATCGAAAATATCACTGAAGATGCTCATGCCGAAAAAGGATCTTGTTGGCACCGTAAGTTATCAGACCGAAAGGGTTTTTTTTAACCTATTCTAAGTACAACATGCCAAGTTCATCGATGAGGAAGGTGAATCTGGCCTCATCCAGAGGTTTAGTAAACAAATCTGCAAGCTGAAGATTAGTTGGAATAAAATGCAGCTCAATGTCACCTTTGGAGATACGGTCCCTGATGAAATGATATCGGATATCGATGTGTTTGGACCTTGAATGAAGAACAGGATTGTTTGCAATTGAAATTGCACTTGAATTATCACATAGGATGGGTATCTTGGAGTAGAACTGATTGTAGTCTCTCAACTGGTTTTTCATCCATAGAATCTGTGCACAGCAACTTCCAGCAGCAACATATTCAGCCTCGGCAGTGGATGTTGAGACTGAATTTTGCTTTTTGCTGGACCAGCTTACCAGTTTTCCACCAAGGAATTGACAACTGCCTGTTGTGCTTTTTCTATCATTTTTAGAACCTGCAAAGTCAGAATCTGAATATCCCATGAGTTCAAAACCTGAGTCTTTAGGATACCAAAGACCCAGATGCATGGTCCCCTTTAGATACCTGAAAATCCGTTTCACATCATCCAAATGAGATTGCTTTGGATTTGCTTGATAACGGGCACACAGACAAGTAGCAAACATGATATCTGGTCTGCTAGCAGTTAAATAAAGCAAAGAACCAATCATGCCTCTATAATGGGTAACATCCACAGATTCACCATTTAAATCGGTATCAAGTTTCAAAGGTGGTGCCATGGGAGTTTTCATGGGGGAGGAGTTTTCAAAGCCAAATTTCTTCAGAAGATCTTTAATGTACTTGCTTTGGTTTATGAAAATTCCTTCTGAAATTTGCTTCACTTGAAGACCTAAGAAAAAGGTTAGCTCCCCCATCATGCTCATCTCATATTCACTTTTCATGAGAGAGGCAAAGTCATCACACAGAGACTCATCGGTGGCACCGAAAATAATGTCATCCACATAGATTTGAACAAGAATGAGATTACCTGAAGTTTGCTTGTGGAAGAGAGTGTTGTCAATTGTACCTCTAGTATAGCCATGCTTGAGTAGAAGGATGGCAAGAGTGTCATACCAGGCTCGAGGAGCCTGCTTGAGCCCATACAGAGCTTTGTCAAGTCGGTACACATAGTCTGGATGTGTGGAATCTTCAAAGCCTGGAGGTTGCTTCACATAGACTTCCTCAGCTAGTTCTCCATTCAGAAAAGCACTTTTCACATCCATTTGAAATACCCTGAAGTTCTTGTGAGCAGCATGAGCAAGAAAGATCCTGATAGCTTCAAGTCTGGCAACAGGAGCAAATGTTTCATCATAGTCAATGCCCTCTTCCTGTCGGTAGCCTTGAGCTACGAGTCTGGCTTTGTTTCTGATGACAGTACCATCTTCATCCATTTTGTTTCTGAAGACGCTGATGATTGTTTTCCTTGAAGGTCTAGGCACAAGTCTCCAGACTTTGTTTCTTTGAAATTGGGAGAGTTCTTCTTGCATGGCCGAAACCCAACATGGGTCACTTAGGGCTTCTTCAATCTTTTTAGGTTCAACAAGAGATAGGAAATTCACATAGAGACAGATGTTGCTGGTACCTCTCCTTGTTTGAACACCAGCTTGCTGATCACCGATGATTTGATCAATGGGATGATCTTTGGTCCATTTAAGAGCAGGGGGCATCGGTGAAGGAATAATTGAAGTGGAAGGGAAGTTCGGGGCTGGAGTGGTGGCAGGGTGTGATGAAGGTGGATCGTCAGAGGGATTATTGGCAGGAAGAGATCCGGTGATGGGGTTAATTTCGGTGGATGATGGATAGGGTTCGGTGGGGGCAATTTCGGTAGAGAGGGTTTCAGGTGATAAAGAAGATGACCCAACTTGATTGTTTGGAACAGAGGAAATATTTGGAGTACAAGGTGGATCGGTGGAGGTTGAAATGGGAGAATCCCCAATGCATTATGATATCCATCTATGTAGTTCTTCATTCATTTGTCAAGGAAGATGATCTTGAATCATCACACTTTACATGGATAGATTCATCAATGCATTCTCTTCGAAGATTGTAAACTCGGTAGGCTTTGGAAGTCAAGGAATATCCCACAAAGATTCCTTCATCTGCCTTAGGATCAAATTTCCCAAGATTTTCCCTGTCATTTAGGATAAAGCACACACAGCCAAAGACATGAAGGAAACCAATGTTTGGTTTTCTTCCATGAAAGACTTCATACGGGGTTTTCTCATGTCTTTTTGTCATCACCGACCTGTTTTGAGTGAAACAGGCAGTGTTGACAGCTTCGGCCCAAAAATAGGTTGGCAGTTTTGCTTCACTCAACATAGACCTTGCTGCTTCACAAAGAGTTCTGTTTCTTCTTTCCACAACACCATTTTGTTGTGGAGTTCTGACAGTAGAGAAGTTTTGAGAGATTCCTTTCTCATTGAAGAAGTCTTCTAAACCACTGTTTCTGAATTCAGTGCCATTGTCACTTCTTACAGATCTGACAAACTGACCATTCAGAATTTCATTCTTTTTGACAAAGTTGATGATTTCTTCAGTTGCATCACTTTTGTACCTGAGAAAAGACACCCAAGTATATCTAGCGAATTCATCAACAATAACAAGAATGTACCTTCTTCCTCCTAGACTGGAAGTGCTGACTGGTCCACATAGATCCATATGCAGCATCTGAAGTGGGAGATTGATGGAAGAGCATTGCTTGGTTTTGAAAGAAGATTTGGTGAGCTTCCCTTTTTCACATGCATCACACAACTTTTCTTTGACGAAGTTCAACTTAGGCATGCCGGTCACCAGCTCTTTGTTTGATAATTTATGAAGGGTTTTGAAGTTAAGATGAGACAAACGTTTATGCCACAGCCAGTTTCTTTTGACTGTATCGTCAGACACGAAGCAGACATTTGAAGAGTTGTTTTGACTCATATCAATGATATACACATTATCTAGCCTTCTTCCAGAGAAGACAACCTTCATATTCTTGTCAACAACAGTACAGATACGCAGTTCAAAGATAACTTTGTATCCAAGATCACACAGTTGGCTAATACTAAGGAGGTTATGCATGAGACCTTCAACAAATGCCACTTTATTGAAGGTGAGGGTTCCATTCGTGAGAGTTCCATACCCTTTAGTGTGACCTCTGGAGTTGTCCCCAAAGGTTACAGAAGGACCCTTTTCTGACACATAGTTTAGAAGAAGATGTTTGTTTCCAGTCATGTGACGTGAGCACCCGCTATCTAAATACCAAACTTGTTGGTGCTCAAAAACCTGCAGACAACATCAAGTCAGTTCTTAGGTACCCAATTGGTAATGGGTCCTTTTGGGTTAGAGATGTGAGAGACCTTGCGTTTGGATCTATCGATTCTTTCCCTTGGGCAGTCCTTAGCAAGATGAAAGGTATCACCACAATTATAACATTTTCGGTAGATGAAAGTTCTTTTGGGTTTTTGTTCCTTTCCTTTTTCCTTTCCAATTATATCAATCTTAATCTTTGGACCGAAAAGGGGATTGCGAGGACCTCTAAAAAGTTCGGTTCTTGAGGTTGAAGCATGGTCAGGGGTCTTTCTTGAGAAAACTTCGGTCTTTCCCTTTTGGACAAAATCGGTGAAGGATTTTTCCATGGTGTGTTTTTCTTTGAAAGCTTGAGATTTTGAAAGATTTGAAGAGTTGTTATCAATGGTTAAATCTTTGAACATATCATGAATGGGTTTAATAGTATCCTTCAAATTTTGCACTTTATGGGTTTGATCTGATGAAGATTCTTTGGCTTTTAAAAACATTCCATATTTTAAGGCTTCACTAAGATCAGCAGAATTTAAAGAAATGGAATCACAAAAGTTTGACTCAGAGTCATCATCCCATGTATCGGTGATGGGAACAAGTGCATGGGAATATTTTTCAAGCATGGATTTTTCATATCCTAACCCAAACTTGTTATTACCACCGATTTGGTCTTGAAAGATCTGTTCAAGATTCCTTGAAGAATTTGTCCATTTTCTGACAACTTCCTGTTCTTTCTTTAACTTCTTGAACAGTTTATTCTTCTCCTTTTCAATTTCATGATTTATGACTTTTAGATTTTCAAGGTCAGTTTTTATTATCTCAAACTTTCCAAGTTGACACATGAAAGATTCAAGTTGAGATTTAAGATTTTTAACTTGAGCAAATTTTCTTTTCTTGTTTTCTTTGACATTGTAAAAGTCTTGAGTTAAAGATTCATAAGCATTTATCTTTTCAATATCAGTCATGTCATTGAAGGGATGTACCTGAGAGTATGATGATGAGCATTCAATTGAAACTAATGCCGTTGGAGACTTTGCATTTTCTTCTTCCACCTCTTCTGATATGGCCATAAAGCACATATTTGGAGAATCACTATCAGAGGTTTCTTCTTCTTCCCAGTCATGAGCCTCTGCCATTAATCCTTTTCCTTTCCTTTGAGATCCTTCATTTCTTTCTTTTTCCTTCTTGTACTTAGCTTTGTACTTTTCAGCACGTTCCTGATGAGAGAGTGAGAAGGATTGAGAATCTTTCTTGAAATATGATTTATCTTTGGATTTCTCAAATTTGGAAGGATATTTGTCAGAGGACGTAGAATTGACTTTTGACACACGCTTGTTTCTGCACTCAGCAGCAAAGTGTCCTTTCTTACCACAGTTGAAACATTCTTCATTTGTCTTATCAGAAGAAGACATTTTTGTAAAGGATGGTTTTCTAAAACTTTTGGGTTTGTTGAAATTTCGAGATTTATTTTTAAAACCGGCCATCATAGCCATTTCATCAGACATTCGGTCTACCGAAATTTCATCACCTTCATCATCGGCATCACTCAGATATGCCTCCGTTTGGTGAGAAAGGTTGTTCTGATTTTCGGTGTCAGAGTCTGATGAGGGATATGTGATACAAGGAACATTTTGACTTTTCTTAGAACTTTCACAGATAAGAGCTATTGAAGAGATTTTTATCTCTTTGAAGATGGTTTTCCTATGAAGCTTGGTTTGTTCAAAGTTGAACAGAGTTCCATACAAAACAGTTAAAGGCATGTATTCCAAATCCTTGGTAGTTTTAATGCAAGTGCAAATGTTTTCCCAAAAGTCAACAATCCATAAACTTGCATAGAACTTCCTCATTATCATAAACTCTACCTAGTAACTTTAAATCATTTAAGAGAGAGTTGAAACGGTTATAAAAGCTTGGAAGATATTCTCCCTTTTCATAGGCAAAGAGCTCATATTTTCGAATGAGGCCAATCTTTTTGCTTTTCTTCACTTCCTATGTACCCTCATAAAGTACACACAAAGTAGTCCTCTGTACCGAAATTAACAAGAGAGTGATAGACTTCATCAGGAAGTGAGAGAGCAATGAATGCTCTAAGCCGAGAATCCAGAGACACCAATCGTTTTTCCTCATCAGTATATTCCTTTGGGTTTTTGAGAATGTAACGACCAGTAGTCTTTGCTTTCTCTACGTTGGAAGGTTCAGAATCATCAGAGTCACTTGACTTGTCAATTGTTTCCTTACCAGGCCTCTGCTTTTCATAGCGAGCCCAAACTCTCGGGATGATAGGTCCCTCCTTGAGAATGGTTGGATATCTAGTATCCACTACTTCCATAAATAGCATCATACGGCTTTTCCATAGAGAAAAGTTGTTAGGATTAAACTTGGGAGGTTTTGAAATGGAACAATTTTCAGCAAAATTGTTTTGACCAGTGTTTTCAACAGTTAGGGATGAAGATGAGGCAGCCATTGCGGATCAAGTTTATGAATTAAACTTTCCGCTCTGATACCACTTATTGGTCCCAAAATGGCTCAACAAGTATTGTAGAAGGGGGGGTTGAATACAATACTCAGATTTTTCACAAGTTTTAATTCAATATATTGAAAATCTTTCAATAAGAATTACATATAGAAAACAAAAGATTGTTGCGGAAAAGAACAGTTGAACTATTCTAACAATCTAACACAAAGTAAACTGAAAAACACTTAGAACAAATTGGACACTTAGACACAAGATGCAGTTTCAGTAAGAAAGGAGCTTGCACTTAGTAATCTTCAGAAGCGTGATTTGCATGGAGCGTCTTCACCTCTATTTGTAGTCCATGCATCATTTAATGCATGGGACACTTGTCACTCTTCCATTCATTGTAGAGGTTGACTTCTGAAAAGCTGATATCTCCTTTTTAACTTATCCAAGGAACCAGGAGGACAGTCGTACCAGAAAAAGACCTTATCTGAGAATAGATAAAATGACAAAATGCCACTTTTATCTGACAATCGGATATTGTCTCATAATAAATGATCTTCTCTTTTGTCTATAGAGAATAAGGCTACCGACCTCCTGTATTGAAAACTGCACCAATTCGAAATCTCACTTCTTTAGGAAGGAGAGAGTTTCACCGAAGTGTTTAATATATCGGTGCAGTCTTCTTGAACTCCCACCGATTTCTGAACACATATCGGTGGAAGTCTTCTTGAACTCCTCACCGAATTTCTTCATTTCGGTGATGCGTGTCCACCGATAGCACAAGCATATCGGTGGTGATGTAACTTGTAGAAGCTTGCTACCGATTTTCTCACTTTCGCAATGAGATAGTCTTCGCACTTGGTTTCGGTTGATCTTCGACTTCACCGAACAATTGATATAAGAGTACAAGTTACACAAAAGAATCCAAAAACATTCTAAGTATCTAAGTGGGTTTAAATTGAGTCAACTTCAAATCTGTGATGACCCAACACGTATCTATTCGGATAATGTGTCCGGAAAGGAGTAGAATCCGGATAGAATGTCCGGAAAGGGGCTAAGAGTCCGGATGATTATGTCCGGATAGGTTGTGACCGGAAAGAAGTAATATCCGGAAAGTCTATGCGTCCGGATTGGTGTCCGGACAGTTCTTGTATCCGAAAAGTGCTGTGTCCGGAAAGAGTTATCCGGACAGTAGGGTGAATTGTTTATCTGATCCGAATCCAATGCCCTTAGGTGTTCGGTTGGTTTAGCTTGGTGATTTCAAGGAGTGCGTTCAGCGTTATCAAGGTGAGTTCCCTAAACCCTTTTTACGATGTAAAGTGTTAAATGTTTTAACTGATTATGGTTTCATTTACGAGCATGAACGGTTTATAACTGTTACGCATGTTTTTCCATGAATACATGTTTTACTGAGAAAACTTATTTGACATGATGAAATGAGAACAATAAATTTCAAGATTGGAAGTGCATGTTTTATGAAATGAATGATGTGCTATGTGGAGTCGGTCTGCACTGTGGGATCAAAGAATGATCCTCGGGGTCTACTGATCCCTTGGATATGTATGACAGACTGGTAGGTTAGAATTCGTTTCCTCCTATTTCGAGTAGAGGGGAGTCTGCGTAGGCTCCGGGAAGGGGAGTCTGCGTAGGCTCCGAAAAAGGGCGAGAGGGGATCTGCGGAGACCCCGATCGCGGAATGTTTATGTGATCCAACACATAGTGCAGTACCATGCTTGGTGTTATGTTAAGGTTTACGATGAATTTTACAAACAATTTTCCCACTGTTTATATATGTTGTTTTCGGAAGGAATTCACTAGACCTTTTGGTCTAACCCTCGCTTTTCAAAACTAAACCATTTTTAGGTAAGCAAGTAGTAAGAGGCTCAAGTAAGTGAGCAAGAGCAAGATAGAGTACAGGCACAGCTAGAGACAGTGCAAGTGCCAGCCATAGAAGTTAGAATATTCTCAGTTGTGTATAGGTTGTTTTCGCCAACATTAGCTTATGAAAGATGTAACGAAATGTTGGGACCCAGTTTTATTGAAAAGAGTTTGATTTTAATGCTATGTATGTCCTATAGTGCTTTTGGGATGTTACATGGAAGAATGAAAAGAGAAGATGAAGATGGAAGAATGAAGAGAGAAGATGAAGAATGAAGATTACGTACAAAATTATTGGAATTATGGAGAAGATTTTCATAGTGATGCTATATTTTAGGTTAATAGAGATAAACATGGAAACAACCTAAAATAGATACTAATCTAATAATTAATAAATTTAACATTATAAATATTTTAAAATTTCTTCCAAGATTACCCTTTCCTTTATTTCAAATTCAAATCTTAATCCAATTCATATCAACCGTTGATCGTAATAATGGATGGTCTAGATTAAGTTGCACCGGTTTCATATTAAATTTGGGTTGCAAAAGATGCTCCCTCTGTTATAATATATATTAATATATTATAAATGGATTAAGTGGGTGTTTAGGTTTGGTGGATGAACCCTTATGTTTGTCCAATCGATTTAATTTCAGAAAATGAGTTATTGATCACTTTTAGATTATGGTTTCGAACAGCCCGTAGTTTCTGGACATTTTCCCGTCCGGACAGTAGTGTCCGGGCAATGGGGGTTTTCGGGTGATTTCATTAGTATCCGGGTGGATGAAGTATCCGGATAGGCTTTGGTGTCCGGATGGTTATGTCCGGAAAGGGCTAGAGTCCGGGTAGTAGTGTCCAGAAAGTTCGTGCGTCCGGAAAGTGTTAGTGTCCGGAGAGTACCTGTATCCGGAAAGTGTTAACCGGACAGTAGGGTTGAACCCTTTAAACTGATTCGAATCTAATGCCTTAGGTGTTCGATTGGTTTAGCTTGGAGATATTTAAGGAGTGCGTGCAGCGCTAACGAAAGGTGAGTTCTCTCAACCCTTTTTATGACGTACTATGTTGTACTGAGCATGGTTTCTTTTACGAGCGTGAACTGTTTTATAAATGATGTGCATGTTTTCTATGAACTGCATGCTTACTCAGCAAATGAAATGATGCTTAAAGTTTCCATAGATGTGATTTCAAAATGTTATGTGTATATGTGGAGTCGGTTTACACGGTGGGGTCAGGGTACCAGGAGATTTGATAATCCCTTGGGCATATGAAGGTTAGCTTGTAGGTTGGAATTCGTTTCCTCCTACATGAAGGAACAGGGGGTCCACTTGGACTCCCGTGTAGCCGAGAGGGTGTCCGTTAGGCCCCGATCGTGGTAGCTTATGCGATCCCTGAACCCTGTGTTGAACCTTGTTTGATGCTTATGTGAAGGACATGAATTGTTTTCAATGAAATGAGTTATTGCTGTGATAAATGTTTTTACGAAGGGAATTCACTAGACCTTTTGGTCTAACCCTCGCTTTTCAAAAACTAAACCATTTTCAGGTAAGCGTGTTATGGGTTCTTCCAGTAAGAACTAAGAGATGGCAAGAGGACTTGGAGCTTAGAGCAACTCCAACATTTTGACTTTGATGTCTATATATAGCTCTCGTCTGTGGATTTAGAGACTTCCGCTATCAAGTTTTGATTAGTATAGGTTGATGATGTTTTAAAGACCAGTTATTGATGTAATTCGAATGCTTATTTTATGTTATTGCATGATAATGTTTTGGGACGTTACAAATGGTATCAGAGCCTTAGTTTAAGGGATTTAGGTGACCAATCGGGCCTAAACTTAAACTGTAAGACGAGGAACACAGCCGAGATATAGGATTGCCTCTAGGAACGATCACTATAAATGCGCTTAGGAATAAGGTGCCAAGGACAAGCGTGTAAGGTAAGTGTTAGGGTCAATTTATGTTGATTTAAAGTTCAGGGTTTAAACTGTAATTCTTTATTTTGAGCCTTATTAGTGAACGGGCCGTGAGCTTGTTAACCACGGGCCCGCCATATTAATAGATAGCTTAGCCTTAGAAAATATGCTAGTTGTCTCATTTGCTTTCCTACACTGTATTGTAATTCTCTCTAATATTGAAAGGTTAATCAGAGATGACCAGTTGAAATCGTTACTCTATTGTGTTATCTGTTTGATTTCATAATCATTGCACGGACCTGGAACTAACAATTGGTATCAGAGCAGACGGACGGATTTGATTCAGAGCATTCATATTGATTTTTGGTAAGATTTGACTTTTTCACGACTATCACATTCTTGAAATTTCAAATCATTGATTCTGATTAAATTGATTGATTCTGTTTATTGGGTTGTGTTAGCATCATTGTCATTAGTGTTTCTGCAAATTTTCACATCCTAATTCGACTATTTGAGTGGGTAATTAAGCAAATCAAATTCAAAAGTTTTGAGTGTGTTCTTCATCAAAAATCAAATTTTTACCATCAAAACTTGTTGTTTTTGCTTTAAAATCGATTGGGTTAGTGGTATTTTTGTGTTTCCGGGTAGTTTCCGGGTAACACAGCTGCAGAATCCGGAAAACTCCTAAGTCTCTGGACGTTTGTGTTATCCTTTCCGGGTACGTCTCCTTTCCGGGTAAGTTTTCTCTTAAACTCCATGTTTTCGGGTAATTTGTTCCGGAAACCCAAAGTTTCCGGTAAGGATTTTATCCGGACAACTCTAGGAATCCGGTAATAATTTTATCTGGTCAATACTAAGTATCCGGGAAACAATTTATCCGGATTCACTAACCATCCGGTAAGTTCTGTATTCGGAATCTTTTCATCCGGTAAGTTATGTGTTTGAGTTTTTTCATTCGGAAACCTTTCACCCGGTAAGCTCAGTTTTCCGGATTCCTCATCCGGAAACCACCCGGACACATAATCCGGGAGCTATTTTGAACTCTCATTTTTCAAAATTTTCTTGGGGCGCTGCCCCCAGACCCCGCAAGGGTGTTGCCCCTTAGCGGGACCCCCGTGCTAAGTCGCAGGAGGGGGACATTTAAGTATCCTTGATACTGTTCCACTTTGAATCGAACCAACGTCTGACGATCACATTAGTGTAACCATAAAAAATGTCTCGAGATGCTTATGCCATAAGCAACCACACCACGCCTCCAGCTCTTGGAGAATCTTGTCAGGTATGTCTACCAACCCATAATGCTTTTGTTGATAAAATTCAATTCCTTGGTCAAAAGGTAGAGTCATATATGTTTTCCTCGAATGAACAACTACTTGAAATTAACTCGTTAAAAGTAAAGTTAGATGCTCAAACAAAGATAACAGAAAAGCTTAAATCTGACAACACCTACCTAAAGGAAAAGTGTGCTAATCTTTCGATAGCACCAAAAGATCTTCGAGCTAAGATATCTGATCTGACCTTAAAGCTTGATCAGTGTTTGAATGAGAAAGCGGAAATTGTTTATCAATGTTCTGCTCTTCAAATTCAGCACAAGGAGTTTGTTTCTAAAATTCTTGATCTTGAAACCAAACTCCACAAAAGGGGTCAAACTGATCAAACCATCTTTCTGAATAAACCCAAAGAGTTCACCTATTTTAACAAAGAATGGGGAATCGGATACGATAACCCACACTATTTGAAAAAGGGTAGATTCCAAACACCTACTTTGTATGATTTTGCTTGTTTTGGGTTAGATAATAAGTATCCGGAAAAGGAAGAGGAAACCGAGGAATATAAACGCA
This sequence comes from Saussurea involucrata, assembly GCA_033807775.1. Lineage (NCBI taxonomy): Eukaryota > Viridiplantae > Streptophyta > Magnoliopsida > Asterales > Asteraceae > Saussurea > Saussurea involucrata. The sequence goes on along the minus strand of CM066317.1, from coordinate 45,457,516 downwards.
CACAAACGAGGAATACAACTTTCGTTTTGTTATGAACCTTTGAATTATTCCTATCAAAAGAACAAAACGTATCTCTCAAATGACTACTTCGACCCCTACAAGGTTGCTACGCCCAAGGATTCCTCTAAAAAGGATGAGGACCAAGCACCCGCAACCAAGACTGAGACGGACGAGTTTAAACTCTATGTTCCCGCTCTCATCTTGGAAGCAAAGATTGTCGAGTTGGAGGAGTCGCTTGAGAAAGAAAGGTATGTTTTTCAAAACGAGAAGAAAGCACTAATTCAGGAACTTGAGAAACTCAAATCTGAGAAAACCGAAGGTGTGACAAATGAAGAAAAGGAAACTCTTCAGTGTGAAATCAATATGCTCTCATCTAAATTGTCTGAAATGACAAGAGAAACGATAAAAGAGCACATGAGAAATAGTCAACTCCAAGTGAAGCTTGACCTACTTCAAAATATAATGAAGATTTCACCTGAACTTTCCTCGAACTCATCTGACACATCCTCGTGTAAAGCCTTCATCGGAAATATCTCTTCGCAAGAAAGTAAAGTTTCTCAAGATGAGTGTGTTAAAAGGAATTTAAACTCTGATTTTTCAAACGCTTTCGCACCGAATTCCCCACACCACACAACCGAAAGCACAATGTGTTCCTCACCTTCCTTGACCGATCCAAGTCCTGTAATTCTAGAAGTCGATTTTTCAGAATATATGAACTCTGAAGGCAATTCTGATGGAGAGTTTGAGTCGTTCCCTTTCGACAAACCTCTTCCGAGCCATACTGATTTTCTATCCCCCGTAGTCAATCGACCGGTCAACTTTGAAAAGGGTACTTGTTCTAACACCAAGGCCCCAGCAGTGATTAAGATTTCCAAACCTAAACCAGCTTCTCAAAACCAATCACAGCCAAGGCAAAAGACCGAGCGATTGCCTATCAAAAATCCTGTTTCTTCAAAAGTCACTGACCATGCTGTTAATGTGGGTTCAGATAAAACCGGCCAGCCCAAACAAGATAAACCAAAGAGGCTAGTTAGGGAATATATTGAGAAAGAGGCATCGAAGTCATTTAACACTGTTTTCTATCCTAGGATGCATAAGCATGATTGCGCATGGAATCATAGGAATAATTTTGTTAAACGAGATGTTAATTTTCCAATTAAACTCTACTCCATTCAGCAATTGATTCAATTATCGCATGATTGCTTATGCTGTTCTAGTTGTGGTTGGAATGACTTTGATGACATCAATAACAATGATTGGTTTGGGTCATATCACATGTATAATCATACACCCAAATGCAAACCCCAGAATAACAAGAGAATATATCATAAACAACGGGGTTCTCAAACAGAGGTTAAACCACAGTGGGAGACCAAACCCATTCCAAAACGGGCTTCTCCCACTGAGGTTAGACCGGCACTCAAGAGGCAACCTGCTACAAAACTTGTTCCTCCAAAAGGTGTAAATTCTACACCTAAGAGGCAACATGTACCAAAACCAGTTACTCCAAACGGTGTACAATCTGCACCTAAGGGGAAGTCTGAGTCAAAGAAAGTTCCTCTACGGGGTGTCAAACCTAACCCTCCCGGACCCAGGCAAATCTGGGTACCAAAGTTCCGCTAATCTTGTTTTGCAGGACGGTCATGTGTGATACTTTGACTCTGGATGCTCCACACACATGACCGGAATGAGGGAGCTGCTCACGATCTACAAGGAACAATATTGCGAAGATGTGAGGTTTGTCTATAACTGTGTTTTCACGAGCTGCTCATCTGTTTAGGGGGAGCATGATCAGCTATCAGGTAAGTTCATTCTACTGTTGAGGGGGAGTGTCACACACAATTTTTTTTTAACTGCTGAAACATTTTTCTGTGTGTGTGTGGATACTCCCGTGTGCATTTCACTCTACGCGCACATTCTGAGGGGGAGCATCTAACTGGATGCTCATCATTTGAGGGGGGGCGACACGGTTTTTCTTTAAATGTCGAAAAGTTTTTTTTTGTCGGTCTCTCCAGTGCACAATAGCACAATCTGAGGGGGAGCGAGAGAAGGTTCGTTCAACATCCGAACAATCCTATTTTTCTTGAAAGTGTGAAAGTACAGGGTAATTTCTGTCAGCAATCACAAAGTGTCCGGACAGGTATCCGCACACCTATCTCTCCAGATAGGTTTCCGGACCAGATGGGTATCCGGATGTCCCATCCGGAAACCATGTTTGTCTGGAATCTCTTTTTTGTCCGGGATGTCATCTTTTCCGGAAACCTCTGTTGTCCGTGCACCTGTTGTCCAGATACTTTGGTTTGTCCGGAAAGTTTGGTTTTCCAATCTTATGTCCGGATACCCCTGTTTGTCAAGTCTTGTACCTGTTTTCTTACTGCCAGTCCTCAATCCGTCTCAGATTGAGCCACTTATTGCAAGGTACGTACCGGAACTTGTTCATCCATCTTGTTTACTAACTTTGGGTCTTTTACAGATATTCCATGGCGGATCAAGTGCAACATAATTATGTTCATCACCTGAGGGGGAGCGTCACACTGTTTTCTTAAAAATCTAAATGTTTTTACCTTGTGTTGATGTCTCCCAAGTAAATCAAACTCTCACTCCGAGAGGGAACAAGTCAATCCCCATGCATGTTTTGAGGGGGAGCGGAATAATATCCGTGCTAGGTTTGAGGGGGAGCAGAAAATCTTTCATTTTATTCAAATTGAGGCTTTCCGGACACTTACCTGATAAGTAACCCACCGGATACCCCAGGTATGCATATACCTGAAGCCCTACATGTGATAGCATATAGACGAGAGTTAGGGAATCCCATGGTCCAGCCAGCGCCGGAGGGACCTTCCCCGGGACATAGAACATGTGAGACGGAGGGACTTGAGGTCAAAAGCGAACCAAGAAAGATTGAGCCGTAAAGATAACCAGGCTCCTGAGCGACCCCAACCGAGCGATATCCGGGTAGCCACATCTGCTATCCCGTCTCATACGTTGGGACGGGGTATTAAAGAAGCCTCCGTGGACCCAGCGGAGCAATTGCACAACCCCCTTATCCACTCATCCATCTCTCAAAAGACGGATGTTTCAGTTTCTCACGGGGATATAGCACAACTTCCACTGGTCTCTCATTCGGAGAGTGCTGGTGTTGAAATTAGCGACCAGTAGCCCCCGGTCGCAACTTCATTTCGTGCACAATCGAGTCTAGAGCCTTTTGACATTGAAAATTCTTCGGCTAGGACACAAATGGAGCAACACCAAGTCGAGGCTCTTCGTGACTCGACCGAAACCACCGTAGTGTCTCCGCCTTTAGGTGGAACGCGAGGATCGGAGGGAAATCCTACGACAGCTACCATCTTGCCAACTGTGAACGTAGGTGGCTCTGCCTCTCAGGTAGACGCCTCAACGGGTAATCTAAGTGATCCCGGTATTACTCACCCTGACTTTGTGTCGCAAGGGTCCCTAGATAGCACCCTCAAAGCTGTCCGAGAGGCAATGGAGCAACATGTCGCCGCCGAGGTCGCCAAACTAATCAAAGGCAAAGCAAAGATCGTCGAACCTGAAACTGCAACTACAGCTCCACCGACATTCGTTCAGCCAATCTATTCGATGGATAATCTGAAGACGATGCTTTTGGCTCAGCTGCTCCAAGAATCCAAAACCAACGCCTCTACCGAAGCAGACCTGATATCCGTTCTGAAACCCCAGGTCACTGCTCCTTCATCATCCATTACCACTCGTTTAGACGCCATTGACTCGACTCTCAAGGACTACAACCAAGCGCTCACAACGCTGTCCGAGAGTGTCCGCTCACTCGAAGATACCTGCAAGAGTCAAGCAGGCGGTCTGAAACGCAAGCACGATGACCAGGATGATCCTGATCACCGTGAGGGGGAGAAACGACAACGTCTAACCGAGACCACCGCCCCGATCCAGTCTGAAACTCCAAGTGTGGTTCAACAGGAACCCCCAACTGCGGCAGCTACAACAGAAGCACCTGAAACCGAGTTGCCATTAGCCGACATGGTAATAGATATGGAGATATCAGATGATGAAGACCCAACGGTTGAAAAGCCTGAGGGTTCAACACAGGAACTGGTCGACTTTGATTCATCAGACAGACCACTATTGGATATGATTGATCCAGACTGTAAAACCAACCCGGAGACCGAAGATGCATGGTATGAAAAAGCAGCCAGTGCCGTAAATCTCCAGGTAAATTTGGTTTTCCCTACTGATGAAGACGACAACATCGACTATTATCAGTTCCTGCTCCAGAATTTTTATGGTACTTCTCCCGTTCACTATGCTCAACCCACTGGAACTTCAACAAGACATGAAACTACTATTGCCAATATTCCGACAACTCTTCTGCAAACGACAGCTTCTGATCTTCCTCCCCCTCCTCAGCAACAAATCCGTTGGGAGAAGATCATGGTACTTATCCCTCATCTGGAGGAATCTTTGAAGAAGTTGTTCGTCCACAAGCTTCGCCCAATCGAGCCGACCTTTTGTCTTGGTATTTACAACCTCAACCCCGAATACCAACGGCGTTATATCAGCGCAATGCAGCAGTGTCTTCCAGTCAGCCAAGTCAAAACCAAACATCAGATCACAGAGGTACTTAACATCAATTCAAGACGCATCATGAAAATCGTCTACCCAGTATTCACTGTCCGACGTGAAGATGGGAATGAATGGAAATTCTCTGAAGCCGACTTCCAGCACCTCCGACCGTTTGACTTCCTGGCTATTCTGAAAGACCTTCGTACAAGAACCATCCGACCGCTTGAAGTTACAAAGGCGCTCGAAGCTGTTCGTCGATACCTGGTCTGTACCATTATGATGTCATATCTAACGGATTTTGAAATGGCTATCGAGAACAGGGCAAAGAAGGTAAATTTGATAAGGCCGAATCTGAATGCTCCTGAGTTGAAGATGTATCCCGATAACTATTTGCTTCTAGAACCTGAATTTGGGATAGTCTACAACAACGAACAGGACGAAAAGAAGTTTCTGCGTTTCAGTCAGGTAGACAGATTCTGCGACGGCATACTCCTCAAAGTTTGAGATGCTCTTCGAAAGATAATTCAGCATGAGTCTGAAAATCCAAGGGTTTCGTATGTTCCTAATCCGAATGAAACAACTGCTCGGAATGCCTTGGAGATGGTTGAAGAACGCATCGACTACCGCTGTGCTATCAGATGGTTCGAGATTCACTTCGCACTTCGCAAAAGATATGTCTACAACTGGCGTGAGCTAGAGCGCGAACTCGAACTTCAAATCAAAGGGGGAGATTGTTAGGGTCAATTTATGTTGATTTAAAGTTCAGGGGTTAAACTGTAATTCTTTATTTTGAGCCTTATTAGTGAACGGGTCGTGGGCTTGTTAACCACGGGCCCGCCATATAAATAGATAGCTTAGCCTTAGAAAATAGGCTAGTTGTCTCATTTGCTTTCCTACACTGTATTGTAATTCTCTCTAATATTGAAAGCTTAATCAGAAATGACCAGTTGAAAGCGTTACTCTATTGTGTTATCTGTTTGATTTCATAATCATTGCACGGATCTGGAACTAACAGTAAGTTTGGGATTACACCTGACCAATGTAATTACGAACTTACAGGTACATGTGCGTGCTTACAATACCTTACTTATAGCAAATTTGTTGTGTCATGTCTAGCAAGGATTAATTATCGGGTTCTTTCAGTTTAGTGCTATGGCTGGGAGAACGTTGAGGAATAGGTCAGCAAGATCCCTGAGGGATAGACCGAGCTCCATTGTTTAGGGAAGTGTCGTGTAAGGGTCATTATGATGTGATGTATGTATACATCGTAGAGAAGAAACGTTGTATAGAGTGTTATGAGTCGTCTAGAGGTAGCTCTTCATGGATTCGGAGAGGAAGAACGTTTGAGTTTGAGTAAGACTCCTGTTTCGGGAGAGTCCCAGTTCTAGAAATCATGGGATAGATCAGTCAGGATGGTGAGATAGAACAGTGTCAAAACCTTGAAAGTATCAATGGAGTCCTGACTTTTTAGTCGAGCTTTTCGTTGGCAGGATAAATGAAATAAGATACTTATAGTGAATTGAAAGCATGTAGAAGTAGAAAGTGAGATGGTCGATCAAAGAGAAAATAGTGTGAAATGGTTGAGTAAGTGAGATGTGGAACGCATGTACAGCAAGTTATTGCTAGCCTAGAGGGCGACCCTTGGTCGAAGGAAGAGCGTCAAGGATAAGTTGTGTGAGTAAAGCGGTTGACCTTGCTAGGGTGAGTAGCCTTCAATTGCAAGTAGAGTTTCATGCATAGCTTTCTTAAATGTAACATGAAAATTTTCACGATTTAAGTTAAATGTGTAAATATCAATTTTGGGGATCGAAAAGGAGTCAGAATGTGCAAGCGTGTGTTTAAAGAAAAGGTGATTTCATTCACATTGCACAATGAAATTTTGAGCCTAACGATTTGCAAAGTATTCCACACTTTTCATGATAAGTTAAATTATTACAAAAAGGTCGAGAAGACGTGAGCCAGCAAAACTTTTACAATCAAATGAATTTTTAACCGGTTGATATCATATAAAAGGGTGTGAGAACCGACTGGTTTACTTGGTGTCGGTAATTTCTTTCGAAATTGTGTCGTATGAAAGGATTTTCATTCAACGTCTTACTGTCGTAATAACATCGTACGGAATTGAGTAAGATTAAGGTTCACGGAAAGATGCATGCAAACAATTCTCGAATCGTTGTGCAGGGCGTTGAAGTTATAAGAGTGATGGGGTCATGTGTACCCAAGTGTTTTCCAAACGTTGTTTATTTAAAATGATGAAATGCGCAAAAAGATTTATTTACTGTATTGTCATGCATGAAGGCTATGAACCTACTAGGTCGTAGAATATTACATTATAAGTTAAGGAAGAACTCTGAGAGCGGAAAGGTATTGGACAAGTCAGGGGAGAACGTATGTAGTTTTAGTATACGTATTCTAGAGGAAAGGTGAACAATGGTAGAATCGGTAGTGGACCTTGGTATCGGTTGTATGAGGGTCTGTACCCTTGTTCGGTGACTGGAAATATAGTTGCCGAGGGACGGTGATGTCCGGAGGAAGGACTAGGAGTCATCAAGGTGTTGGTTTTAGCAACTTTTTATGAGTAGTGTTGTGAGGCAGAAATGAAAGGTCCACGGTGTGGGATATGAGTTTTGAGGTGAGCTTGTAATATTGATGTTACATGAGTAAGTCTTGAATTAAGGGCGATAGATTTTGAGGGTTATTATGATATGTTGGTAGGATTAGGTCCCGTAAGGGAACCCTTGTTAAAGAAGAGGTTAAGAAAGTAGTTACAGGTCGACTATTGGCGTTGAAGTCGGCAACCGTGCAAGATGGTTAAGGCCGAAGGCTTGAACCAGAAGAGCGAAAGTGGATAGAACACCTTGTGGGGGTGCTAAGTTAGTGAGAGACCACTGTGTTGATTAAGCGTTCTAGTTACGAGGTATGGAAGGTCCATAGAAGGATAAGGTGTGTAGCACAAACGAAGTGAGTTTAGACAGTATATGCCAGTAAAGAAATGTGTCGTGTCAGTGAAAGGGCTCGGATCGTAGGGAGCCAGCAAGAATGACTATGTTTAAGTTAAGTAGGAACTCGTGAGTAGTAGTTTAACAAGTTGGGAAAGGACTAAGTAGCGGGATAGACTCGATTATGTATACGGGAGGATATGAAGGCAAGTTCGAATTGGGTGAATGATCAGGAGAGATCTGGTCTGCAGTGTGATGTTATGGGCAAAGAGTGTACGGATGTGTAGTGACAGTAATTGTCAAGCTAAATGTGTCAGCTAGTGTCGTAGTGGTGTGATGTTAGAGAGAGAGAAAGCATCAGATAGAAGTCTTTTGGGGGTTTCAGATGAGGTGTACGAATTGTTAATCAGATTGTGGGAGCACGTAGAGTGTAAGTAGACGTTGTGGGATGACCATGATCAGGATGGAATGATGGAGTGGTGGTGAGTGGTTACCCAAGGGAGAATCCAAGCGTTGTTAGCTGTAAGAATCGCTAAGTAAGCATATTTTGGGATCATTGGAAGTTTAAAGAGGATGATGGTTGTGTTAGTCAAAATGTGGTGGGATAGATGTGAAATCCTTAAAGAATGTGAGTTGTTTCTTATGTGTGAAAGAAATGTCTGAGAAGGTAAAAGTTGGAGATTAAAGAATGTGTAGTGACGTCGAACATTGGTGTCATTTCAAGACGACTTGGTTGAATGCCTTAAGTTAGGATCTTGGTGCAACTGTTTGGTTATGTGAGTAATGAGAAAGTGATATCAGCATTTGGAAAGGTCAGGAGAGAGGGGCAAGTAACGTTTGGTGGACAGTGCTCCACGCTAACGTGGGGAGGTGAAGATAGTATGTCGGAATAAGTGAGTAAGTTGGAAGTAGTAAACTGGACAGTAATGCCGAAAGGTGCAGTGTTGGGTAGATTGTCATTGATAAGTGTGCGAACCGTTGGAAAGAGTATTGAGGAAGGGAATTGTGTATGAGTTGTGCAGGAAAGGAGTGGATAAGACAGCTGAATGAGTTAAGTTAGTGACTTTGTGAGAAATGTTTAATCGAATTGGTCGTGCAGTGATTAAGCTAGTGAGAATAGTATGGTGTGACCATGGTTACTCCTCCTAGTGGAGTGAGGATAACCGGAGTTATGTTTTATATGAATGAACGAACGTGGCAATCAGGGAGGAATTGATGTGTTTCAGGATAAGTTTAATTTGAGTAGGTGAACACTTCAACGATGGGTTTGTAGGTTTCTACTCTTAGTTACGTTTAAGTATGAGGTGCTAAAGTGGTGAGGATGGGATAGATGATTGACGAACTGTGGACTAGGTAGTCCGAGAAAAAGGGAAATATTATCTGCATAGACGATTGTTGGGTGGTGCAGGTGGTGAGTTGTGATGCGATGAAGGAACTCGGGGTGGTGAGTTGTCGGGATGTACAGGCTTGGCCTTGTGCCAAGCTGTCTAGTGAGTGATTGTTCTTAGTAAATGAATCTCGTGTTGTAGCGGGGGATTCCGCCAAGTCCCTCCTTAAAGGAAGTAAAGATGCATGAGAAGCCTTATTTAATCTACTATTGTAAGACCGACCGAATAGGAACAGTAGCCTACGAGTTAGAGTACCGTAAGAACTGAAGGTAATGCATTCAATGTTCCGTGTTTCGAATTTAATGAGGTGGTTGGCTGAGTCCGAAGTGGCATTACTGTGGGGAAGTGTCAGTTGTGGTGTGTGCATGATACCCGCGTCTTTTCCAATAAGGAATTTCGGGGACGAAATTCTTTTAAGGGGGGACTGTTGTAACAACCTAAGTTCTAGTAGGTTGAAAGTTTAGTGTCTAGAATGAAAAGAATGAAAGTTTGGCTAAGGGACTTTTATGCAATTTGGAGAAAGGTTTATAAGGGCCCAAATCCCTAGGGCACCCTTATTCTAAAATCAGTATTTTTGGTGTTTGTGTGTGTTGGCGGCTAAGAGGAGAAAGGAGGAAGAAAGCTAAAGTGAGAAATTATTGATTAAGGACGGGATTTGCTAAGGTAATCATCTTCTTCTGTCTATTTCAAGTTTCTTATCTGTAGGTTCCCAGATTCACGTTGCATCACAATAATGGTAAGGAAATAGACAGCGGAAGCATATTAAATAAAGCCATTAAAGTGAGTGACTGTGTAAACGATATTGTAACAGTGATAATCAAATATAGAACAGGATAATGATAACAAGATCAAGTATGAAACGCTGCTCGTATATTAATAATAGATAACACCAAGAACAAGATCAATGGTGTATCCTGAAATCTCACAGGGAACAATATCGTACGGAGGTAGTGCTATGGAATTCTGCAGTGTGTGCTTTAACAATTGTGGAAAACTATTCTTCCAAAAGCTTACAATTGTTGTTCCACTACCTCTCTATTTATAGCCCTGATAAAGTGTAGACAGTGTACTATCGTACCCTGGAATGACACATGGAAAGTGTGTCTCCTTTCTTTAGAGCATACGTGGAAAGTATGGACACGTGTCTGACACTTAGGATTTCTACGAGACTTAGGCTTCACAAAGGACTTCACTTCAACAGAGTTCATAGACCAGAACTCTGTTGGTCTTCGGGTATGAACAGTTCTTCTGTTGATCTTCTGCCAAAGCTCTGTTGAGCTCTGTTGGTTCCACCAGAACTCTGTTGTGTTCTGTTGGTCTTCTTGTTGAGATTCTTCTAAGTCTTCTGCTCGATCTTTGTTGGTCTTCTGACTTGATAATATTTTCAATACTTTTACATAACAGATACTTGGGGCTAACAATCTCCCCCTAAGTATTGAAAATAAAAATTTGGAAATACAGAGATGTAAAACAAAAAAACAAAGAACATTTCCCTCTGTTGAAACCTTGCACTATTCTTTTAAGATATTACAATACAGAGTAAAAGAATAAGTACGTTTAGGCATAATTATCTCCCCTTAGGATTCTGTCGAATCTTCTGATCAGCTCACGGAAGTCCAGCATAAGGTCTATCTGTTCGATGCAGAGCTTCAGTTGTTCTTCTGGACACTTTTCTCTTGGGAGATTCTGAATTATGTTCTTGAGATACACCAGCGATTCACTCGAATACTTGTGGGCTTCAGATATTCTGATGGCCTTCTTGATCTTCTTCTGTCGACAGATGAAGACTGGAGGATTTTCAACTACGGTTCCAGTTCTGTAGTGGCCATAACCCTCAAGGTTTTCGTTTGGTGGTGCAATCGCTAGTCTCTCAACTTCGAACTCTATGCCTAGCTGAAAATCAATCTGAGTTCTGAGATTAACGTGCTCTTGCATAGGGAATTGAACCTCTGGTAGCGCAGTTCTTGCTGGTTTGTATCTTTCGGAGAAGTTCAAGCAATAGGCGTGAAGCATGATAAGATCGTATGGATTCAGAAGGACAAGATCATTGTCATTGAAGAATTCATTTCTGCCTTCTGTTGATTCAACAGTGTACTCATGGTATACGACTCTGTCATGTTGGAACTTCTTATGCTTGGTGTCCAAGATTCTGCGGATACCGAAGTTTATGTCAATGGCTCTATTCAGATTTGATTTGGTTTGGATGAACTTTAGCCTTGATTCAGAAATGGTGTTTATTCTCATTGGATTGAGGTACGGGTTGATGGGTTTGGAATTGACAGGGATGATGTCTCTGTCAGCATAGAGATAACCAAAGAATTCTTCTAAGGATAGTTTCTCGGTATGTTGGTTTGATGGTTCAGGGTTCTTTTCTGGTACCATTGGGTTCTGATCTTCATGAGTTTCTGTTAGCTCCAATATTCATAATATTAGAAGTATTGAAAAATAGGCCAAGTATAGAAGACTTCGACAGAAGCTCTGCCAAATGATCACAGAAGTTCTACGGGGTATCACCAAAGCTCTGCCGAAGTAAACAAGAAGATCAATCAAGAAACGCCAAGACCAAAGAACGAACTACAGAAGTACTACTCACAGAGGACCGAGCCGCAGAACCTCTGTCACCCTTGACAGAGCCTTTGCGGTTTATACTAAAGACTTAGAAGATCTACAAATATCTTTCTACTATTCCAGGATCCGCTCATCCACTTGTTCCATACGTGCCCTGACTTCAACTACACGTGTCAAACTCTGATTGGGCTCTGTCAAAATTGGAACATGCGCATTCAATGAACATCGTACCTGCTACTGTTCACCCAATCCTGTCTACTGTAGATCAGTCCTTATTGTCTAAAGTATGTCCCCTTTAGGAGTAGTATAAATAGAAGGTTCATGTGAACTCTTCTATTAAGCTTAACAATCACGAAAATACTCATATCTTTTAAGCTTTTCACAACACACACACCATTAAACTGCAGATTTCTTGTCAATCCTTTGAAGTTCTTGGTGTTCTTAATATATATCAAATACAGTAATCTTTGAGATATTCATATGTTCTTCATTCACTGATTATTTGATATTGTGTGTTGTTTCTATATAAACATATCTGTTAGTTCTTCAAATACGCTTCCGCAACACATCTTATTTGAACTAATAGATTAGATAATCTTTGTTAATCAAATACAGGAACCAACAATTGGTATCAGAGTGAAGCTTGATTTTTTTTTTCAAGCGATCCTCGTTTAACAAGATTATTAGTAGAAATGTGGTCTGATTTTAACCTGTTATTCATTCCTTCAAACAGATTCTATTTTTCAGCCATTTTCGATTTATTCGATATTTGGTAAAACTATAAACTGTTTCTTTCATTAAAACTCCATTAAAGTGCAAAATTGTCGGTAATTGAATCATTATTCATTTGTCTCTAGATTTTCTCAAGTAACAATGTCTAGAATAAAATTCTGTGGTGATGCTGATTCTCATTATTATTCGAAACTAAGTACTAATTTTCACAAGATAATTCCTACTCTTGAGAAAGAACTAGATGAAAGGAACAAGAGCATTCTTAGTGATTCAGATAAAATTGCTAAGCTTGAAGAATCAGGTAAACTTCTAAACTGTGAAAATCTTGAACTAAAAAGGAAATTATCTGAGTCAGAAAAGCTTTGTGAAAAGGAGAAAGAGAAGGTTGAGGAAGTTAAGACAATTTTTGAAGAAGAGAAGAAAAGACTTGAACTCAAACGTTTAAAATTTTCTAGTCTGATTTCTGATTTTGAGAAACTTGTGATCTATGAGAGAAAGAAATTTGAAAAGGAGAGAACCATTATTGAAACAAAATCTATGGAGTTTTCTTACAAAATCTCAGAATTACAGAAGACTCTTGAAAAGGAGAGGAGAGAGCATGATTCTAATAGAAAAGAGTCTGAAAAGGTGAAGGTTGAAGGATTTCAAACAAAGTGTTTAAAAGATGATTTTGAACGAGAAAGAAAGGTTTTTAAAGCTGAAATGTCCAAATTAACAAAAAGAATATCTGATCTATCAACCAAGATTATGTTGGAGAAAAAGCATAAATCAGATCTTCTAAAGAAGTTTGTTTTAAATCTTAATGAAAAATATGTTTTAGCTAAAAGGATTAAGGACTTTGATTTTGAAAACTCTTGTGCTGATAATACAAATAATCTTGTTTTCAAAAGAGTGAAAATGGTTTGGAAAGTCAAAAACTCTACTCGTGTCAAAAATGCTGCAAAGCATTTTGTTTCTACTAAACATTCATCTCTTCATTCTCATAATTATAAATGCTTTGATCTTCTGTTTCAATTAAAAACCCTTCTCTCTAAATCTTTTTGTGTTCTAAATGGGTCATTTCAAATGAAAATTCCAAAGACCCAAAGTGAGAAGAGTCACAGAAAGGAACCTGGCAAACCAGCAGAGACTGGCAAACCAGAGGACCTGAAGACAGCTCCAAATCCTAACAAAATAGGACCCATTTGGAAATGGGTACCAAAAATTGTTTGATCTGCCTTGCAGGTAAATGGACTCCTTAATACTTCTGTTAAGGACTCGCACTTCAGTGAACAATGAACTCCTTAATACTTCTGTTAAGGACTCAGGCTTCAAAGTTCACAATGACTCTTAAACATTCAGTTTAAGACTCATCCTTCAAAGGTTCTATACTTCACAGAGCTTCTGTGGAATTGCTCAGAACCTCTGACAATCTCCACAGAACCTCTGATGAGGTTGACCTATGTTTTATGCTTTACTTCATATTTTAAAACCAAGCATAGGTCAAGGGGGAGCAGAAGGAGAACATACTTGATCTAAAGAGGTTGATTAGATCAAGGGGGAGCAGAAGGAGAACATACTTGATCTACAGAGGTTGATTAGATCAAGGGGGAGCAATAGGAGACCTTGCTTAATCTACAGAGATTTATAAGTCAAGGGGGGGCCAAGGAAGAGATGACATCTACAGAAGAAAAGAACTTTGCCGGACAAAGAAGAACAAAAAGGTTGGTATCTCGTACAAATTCTTTTTGAAAATAATTTTCTAGGACACAAATTTATAAATATGTTCTAGAAACATTATTAAAAACATTCCAAATAAAATTTGATCAAAAAGAATTTTGAGCTTTCCATTATTGGAAATTTAAGGTCATAGAACCTCTGCTGAGTCCAACAGAGGTTCTGCAGGCAAAAGCTCTATGATCATAAATCAATAATCTTGGAAACTCTGTCGATCACCTTGGGTGTCATTTTTCAAAGAGAATCATCGCATACAAATGCACTGCAATAGAAGTCATTGGTTACAGAGTTCTTCCCACAATAAAGAACTTCTGTAGACCATCACATATCAAACTTCTGCTGCACAATTTTTTAAAAAAAACAGTTTTCTAGGACACCAACTTACAAATATGTCCTAAAAACATTTCTTAAAACAAATCAAAAACCTGGATGATCAAAAATGTTTATAAATTGTTAGATATAAGAAATTTCTTGTATCAGAGCCTCGGCTGGCTCTGACAGAGGTTCAAAAACCTCTGTAAAGGAGTTTCTATACTAATAATTTATCGATCCTCTCCATGGAATTTTCAACCATTTTTAGTCAAGGTACAACCTACAGAGGAAAGAAAAACAAGGTTTTCAAATCACAAAACTTCTGTAAATCATAGAGCCTCTGTCAGTTTTTACTTTGGGCATTTCTGCAACAGTAACGGCTATTTTACTACGAGTGAATAATATGTGGAGGAAAAGAAACACACGCGCCAAGCATTAATGGGCCTCGCACGACGTCAAGTCATGCTCTGACACTGCTGACGTGTTACATTTTCATTGGACGTACTCGGCACACGTTCTCCTGGAAAGTTGAACCCGCCGTTCACACTCAAGTACGGACCCCAAAAATTATTCACTTCCATGTATTACCTCTTCAGATTCTACCGTTTACTATAAAACCCAAGTTACCCATCCTCACAAAAACTTTACGAACTTACTTTCTTCAACGGTGAAACCTACAAATTATCATAACTCCTACTGTGCAAAAATGGCTTCCAGTTCCCACGATGCTCAGACCTCTCCTCAACAATCCCCAGTACATTCAGAGCACTCACACAACCCTAACGTCGCCGGAAATGCAGAAAAAAGAAAACTCCGACGACTCTGCTAATTTTACACCAACCACTTACCTTCAACATTTTCTGACCAAAGAACATTTTAAGGATGTTCTTCCATTAAAATCAAATAACTGCTACCTGGTACCCTCACCAACAGCCTTCGGCGAAGCCCATGCCCTTCTCCTCAACATCATGGAAAACCATATCCTATACCCTCTCCTTTCCAAAACCCCAACCAAAATCCCCGTTCGATATCTGAATCAATTTTGGCAAAGTTGCCGATTTGATTCAGATGATTCTCTGATTAAGGGCTATATTTCGAATCCAGAAAAATTTGTACACCTCAAACTCAAGTTCAACAGAACTATGTTCTCGCTTGAGTTCAACCTACCAACCAGAGGTCTACTTGGAATAAAGAAATATGCTGAAGAACCGACGGACGAGGAACTCTGTCGTTTTGTAGAGATGTTAGGGTATAACACAACCCTAAGGAAACGCAATGATTTTCGCAGAGGCAGACTACCACCTCTGTGGAATACCCTTTTCTCCATCCTAAACCGTTGTCTCACAGGGAAAATTGGCAGCCTTGACCAGAGCTCACACCAGATCCTGACCATCATGTATGGGATCTATTATGATCTTCCACTTGATTATGCCACCATCATGATGCAGGAGATGGTAAATACGATCGACAGAAAGCTTGCGACCCAAAAGGCCAAAACGAATACACCAGGATATCTGCCACCTCTGCAATATCAAAGAATTCTAGGAGTCTTATTCGAGTCTCTACTTCTTATGGAGAAATGGCCAATGGAAGGGCAAACTGTAAAAATTTTCCCATGAACAAAAACATTCCTACAGAGCATGAAGACGACTATCCTCACTGCAGACCTCTATCGAAGAAGCTTCTGACATATGCAAGAGATAAAGAGATGAAGTCAAACTATATACGCGCCCACAGGACTCCAGAACCAAGTCCTGTGACACCCCCGCGTTTAGGTATCCCCATAGGTACTAGAGTAGTGGAGAGGATGACAGAAGAAGAATGGGCCAGAGCTTTAGAAAAACATTACTCAGTACAGGATCGGTTCCATGCCCAAAGAGAAGACATATACCCCTCTTCATCCAAGAGAAAAACCTCTGCAACCACATCCCAAAAGAAGAGCAAGAAAAGGAAACCCACAGAGGAAACTTCAACCTCTGCAGCTCAACCATCTCGACCCCCTGCAACAGAAACAGGATCTTCAGCACATCCCTCCCCTCCAAAACAAAAGAAACGAAAAACCAAATCCACAGAGGAGGGAGCCCATAAGCCAAAGAAGAGGAAGTCGAAAAAGAAGAAACCCACATCACCTCTGCAGTCCATTGCAGAGGGAGTCGAACAGGAAGAGGAAGACCAAACTATACCTCTGCAACCTCCCTCCCCAATAAACTATGCAGATCTACAGGGAAATTTTAATGTCTTCCTCAACCAACCCGAAATAGCTCACACCTTAGATCCATCAGGATGGACCGCAGAACCATTGTCTCATGAATCGATAAGGACACCCAACTACACGATAGCCTCAAACTTGGATGAACATGATCAAACTCCTCAGAACATTCAAAATCAGACTTCAGAGGTTCTGCGCAATCCTTTTCTCCATCCAGAGCTTAACACTCAGGAACCAACCCCTACACGCACAGAAGAAGCGACTAGAATTGAGACCACAGAAGAAGATGTCCAAATAAGTGAAACAATAGAGGACATTAGGATAGAAACCCCAGAGGGTACTACAGAAAAAGTGTGAAATCCCAAATCTAGCTAGAAATCAAAAATGATATAGAGAAAAAATATAGAGTACACAAGTCATCCATATATTGATCTTCAAAGTGTAAATGACAAAATGATTAAGTTGTTTCCAAGATTACAAAGGAGTCTTCTTTATATAGTAGGGCCATGACATGTCCATGCCTCTACTTAAGAAGAACAGTACAAGATATTAATACTGTCTTGAAAGCTACAAAAATGCCCTAACAATCTCCCCCTTAGCTATCAAGGCAGAAAGGGTCTTCTTCTACATCGAAACCCAAGATGCGTTTCAATCCTTCGCCTAGCCATTCTGAAACTCAATTTTTCATCTATCTCTTCAATGTCTCTTGACAAAACTCTTCTAGGTCTTGAAGACATCCAATTAACTTTTCGTTCAGCATCATGTCTTTTAAGCTTTTCGACTAACTGAAGTCTTACAATTTTAAGCGTACCATCAGAATATTTTTCCAACTCATTAAACCGAATGAATATCTTGTTTGCACCATTACTGAACACAACACCAAACTCTGGTTCTCCAATCACAGCCAATAGAGTCATCTTCATCAATCCAGGCAGACTTTGATTAAGTCTCAACAAGTTGACTCTTGGCTGATAACTCTCCACGGCCATTTGTAGATCATGACACTGTGTGAACAAGACGTGTCTTCTCAAAAATCTTTTGATGGCATTCAGTGCAAGAGTTACGTTTTCCCTTCTGATCTGAAGATCTCTGAAATGATGATACAAGAACTCAAAATCTTCCATGGTTAAATGACATAAATCAGCTTCAGTAAACCTGTAATCTCTGCAATCCTGTCTCTGAACTAAAAATTCTGGATACCACAATTTGTAATACAATCTAGCTGTTACCTCCTTTATAGACACAATCAACTTCTTGCTCCTCACCTCTCTTTTCTTTTGGCACTTGTCTCTTAGAAAGTACATATACTCGAACTTGTATTCGGCTGTTTGATCTGTAATACCCAACACGGCGTAGGGATTCAAAGTTCTGATTCTGTGCACAAACAGTCTTCTTTCTTCTTCTTCTAGGAAAGGTGTTCTCAAATACAAAGTTCTTTGTCGTTGTTCAAGTTCAGTCAATTTTCTGCTCCGCGAGGATGAAGGACCAGGTTGATCAGCTGGATTAGAAGGACCAGCTTCATCATGACTAGGAATGATAGGAGGTACTAAAGATGTAGTGGATTGAGGATCAGTCTCTTTGGATTTTGGCTCTTTAGGTAATGGATCATGAGAATGATGTGGTTCAGATACTGGTATAGTGGTTTGAGCTGAAGTAGATTGGTTAAGATTAATGGTTATAGGTGTAACAGAAGGTTGTTCTGACATCAAAGTGGTTGAGATATGTTCGGGTGAGTGTACAGGGCTAAAGATTATTTCTTCAGGAGTTTGTGGCCCATATATCTCTGACAAAATATCAACCTCTTCTTCATTAAATCCAACACCTTGATCTTCTGGTTCATAAGTAAATACCAAAAGTGGTTCTTCTTCCTCCTTAACTTTCCAATACCGATCATAAGCTCTTGCACTTTCATCAGCTTCTTCATCATCAGAACTAATTTCAATCAACTCCACAGATTGTACGAATCTATCAACCACTTCTCTTATCTCTTCCTCATTTACCTCAGGCTTTTCAACCATTGATTCTATATTCGGATCAACATATAATACAATTTGTTTTCCGCTTTGATCACCCATAGCACCTGATTCAAACATCTCTGAAATTTCAGCAACAGTCGGATTTTTCTTCTGACCTTGAGAGCTTTCTGACTCAGCTCTTCTCTTCTTACTCATCTCCCCCTCATGATCATGATCATCGGGATCCTGATCATGCCTTCTCTTAGTACCTTGAGCCTGAGTCTTACACGACTGTTCCATCAAAGCTTTTAACTCGACAATTGACTGCTTCATATCACTTAACGACTTTACAACTTCAGTCTTGAATGTAGATAACTTCGTGGATAATTCTTGAAACTGCGTAGGTGTAACTGAAGGTGTAGGTGGAGGTGGAGATGGATTTGGAGTAGATTGGAAGTTCTGAAGTAGAGATAACAAGGTTTTACTTTGCTGATCTTCAGGACTCATGGACATTAGCTTGGCATAGAATAAGTCTCTCAATTCATCAACACTTTGATCCACTGGTAGTTGTTGCATAGGAGAAGGTTGAGGTACTCGAGGTGGAACCAAGTAGATTTCTGGACGAGGACGTACAACTGGCCCATAAGTCATCGGTTCTTTTCCCTTCAGCTGATTCTTCACACTTTGTAACTAACGAATGAACATAGTTTCAATAGCCTTTAGGGCGCCATCGAATGTTTCCCTTGTCACAAAGACGGGTAAAGTAACACCGGCACCACTTAGGTTCGCCGTTGACACAACAGTTGTTGCAACTGTGTGACCTACGCTCAGTGTTGGCATAGTGTTAGCACTGGTAGGATTTCCACTCTGTCCTTGTAGTCCTGTAAAAGAATCTACTCTGAGTGTTCCGGATGGGTCACCAAGACGCGCATCAGATGTTCCTGAAAGTGTCCTATTCAAAGAATCAAATATGTTAGTAACATGCACTAGACTCGAACTTTGTGCAGGAAAGAAGGTCGAGGACTGGGGAGGAAGTCGCTCTGTTTCAATATCCGGAATCTCCGAACGAGATCCAGATAGTGTTTGTGCTAAAACCCCGTGAGAAAATGAGACAGTTTCTTGTGAAGAAGAAGCTGAATAGCTGGCAGAGGTGTGCAATTGCGTTACTGGGCGAGTAACGTCTTGTTCAACACCTGATCCCAACAAATGAGATCTGGTGGTAGATATGGCTGCCCTTCTGGAATAGACAGTTTGGATATCTCTCACACTCTCCATATTCTTTTCTTCAGTTTCTCTCACAGACTCACATATATTTTCAACTGATACTCCCTCGGTTCTCCTTATACCTTCCGTTCCTTCACTAACTTGAGTCGACATTAAAGGCATGTCATCAAAGTTTAAGCTTTCCACATTAACATTATCTGACATATTCAATTGTGGGAATTCAAAGATATCAGAAATGTTACCAAACCAGTTTTCTTCAGTAGTAGCATCAGCAACAAGATTTCCAGCATTCCCTTGCTTACCATCATTATCATCGTTGTCATCTTCATCATCATCACGATGTTCCTCCGCTGGATCAGACGCATTATCAGACTCTGTACTATCACTAGAGTACTCAACTAAAGGAGGATCCCCAATGTGTTTAGGAATTTCTCCCTCAGAATCGTGTTGTACAAGGTCATCTGTATGAGTGTCCTCGGACGATGACCCTGTATCTTCAAGTACAGATGTATGATCCCCACCAGTTCCCCTCTCGGTGTTTTCCCTCGACTCTCCCCGTTCAGTAGCCCGTGCATCCTGAACACTCACCGACTCCTCTCGCCTAGGGGTTGAGTCTGGGGTAGGTCCCTCCGGTTCTGGCTGGACCATAGACTCTCTATACTCGATAATGCACTCAGCGTCCGGATCCGCGTATCGAAGAAATCCTTCAGGTAACGGCATCTCATAATCAAATTCAGTTTTACGAAACTGAAGATACTGCATAGCTTTCTCGGGCACAGAAGGATGATTTGCTCGTCTTGGAATTTCTCTGTTAGAACGAAGCATGCTATGAATGATAATCTGAAGAAACCTCATATATGGAATGTAAGGCTTTCCCTTGTTTTGTCGGCGAAGATCTATCTTCTCATTCAGTTCATGCCAGAAGATAGCTGCATAATCTACATGAAGATCATACACTACTGCATGAAATAGCTTCAGAAATCCGACACTGGCACTGTCTGTTCCGGCATGTTTAGCAGATAAGCATCGATTAATAATGGAGAATATTGTATAGTATAACGGTGGTAGGTTCGCCTTATGAAATTCCTTCACCCGAGTTAAGTTTCCAGTGTATCCCATAGCTCGTATTCCTTCAAACGTTTCTTCTTCAGATGGAAAAGGATCAAACTCAGTCTTTCCTTCTCGTGAATCAGGTTCAGGTAGCCTCAGAATCAGTCTTAGTCTTTGGAAATCAAGCTTTGTGATGAAGTTGTCTATTTGGAATACAAAAATTGGTCTTCCATCTTCCATAGTTGTTGTTATTGTCTTCCATGCTTGCTGTAAATATAGCATAGGCACAACGACAGTATTCGTTAATACGTATGCTAGCGGATGATTCCTGAGCACTTCCTTTATCACCGGATGAATGTTGATGTGATCAAAATCAATGTGATGATTGTTGGGAATGATCGCAATATAGTTGACTGGATGAATGATAGAATGATCTGGATGAATTCCGGCTTGGGATTGATGTACTGATCGTGTTGACGGTAAAGGTACATCGTGTGTCGGTTCGGGTAGACTCGGAATATAATCACCAAAGCTTTGAATGTGACTTTGTTCTTCCTGATTAACCATCTGATAAAGAAGATATCAGTTCTGACAAGATTACTCTTTGAAAAAAAATTTGAAATTTTTTTTAAAAAAATACCCAAGTATAGAATTCGAATCATTCATCTGCATATGAATTCGAATTAAATAGGATCCGAATTCAGGGAATTCGAATCAAGGAGAATTCGAATTCATCACTTATCTTTTAAGACTGATTGGAACATATGAATTCGAATCTAGAATGGTTCGAAATCATGCAATTCGAATCCATAAGAGTTCGAAATCAGAGAATTCGAATCCTGAAGGGTTCGAAACCAAGGAATTCGAATCCTGAAGGGTTCGAAACCAAGGAATTCGAATCCTTAATGGTTCGAAACCAAGGAATTCAAATCCTTAATGGTTCGAAACCAAGGAATTCGAATCCTTAATGGTTCGAAACCCTAACATGAACCTTTTTTTAAACACATATCAGTTTAAGTCGAATTCGATTCTTTTTAATGAAACATAAGATTCGAAACCCTAAAAAATTTCTATTCTAAAGGAGGGTTCGAAATCTTAGTTAAACATGAAGAACATCAAGAACACGAAGAACACAAGTTGAAAATCGAACTGATTTTTCACATCTTAGCCTAACAGATGAATGAAATTGATGACAAAACTTAGATGGAAAGATAGGCATGCAAAAACCGAATCTAATGATACTAAAATCAAACGAAATGGTTACCTGATGAAGAAGATATGAACAGATGAAGATTGATATTGAAGATGATGAATAGTGTCTTCTTCAGAGAATTCGAATTGAATGCCAGAAGTGAAAAAGTGGGAAAATGAACATTTGAACTCTATTTATACTTAAAAAAATTTGGACACTTGGCACGATTTAGAGTACCCCACTTGGCAAACAGTAGAAAAAGATGATGTTGAATTCATTGAATTCGAATCCGTAAGAGTCCGAATTCATTGAATTCGAATCCTTAAGAGTTCGAATTCTTTGAATTCGAATCCTTAAGAGTTCGAATTCATTGAATTCGAATCCTTAGGAGTTCGAATTCTTTGAATTCGAATCCTTAAGTGTTCGAATTCTTTGAATTCGAATCCTTAAGTGTTCGTATTCTATGAATTCGAATCCTTGAGAGATCGAATTCTTTGAATTCGAATCTTTGAGAGATCGAATTCTTCAAATAAATGCCTGAAAAATTACAACTTTTTCAGAAAATTTAACAACTGTTCCACAAATCTCACATCAGATAAAACTTTGTAAGCTCTCAAATACAAACTTTTTTTTAAACTTACAGACTTATGCTGAATTGCTCCCCCTAAACAATTGCATAAATTGCTGTCTTTTCTTCAGAGGAATCTGCACAGACAGATGAAAACTTGGTACTCATTGAACATGAGTCCAAACTGTTAGACTTATCACTTTGTGTAAAACTCTAACTCCCCCTCAAAACATGAATTCTGGAGTATCATGTTTTCTTCCTCTGAGAGTATGCATATATTTCAATAACGCTCAGTATTTGACATTGTAGCAAGAATGCATTTTACAAGGAAAGTAACATTCATTGAATTTTATTTTATGACTACTAACATCTGATCATTTTAAAGCTTTACACAAAAAATTCATCTTAAAGAAATTTAACAGATTTTTCAATCAACTGAAAATCAAATGCATGTGTTTGGATTCAATAACAAGTCATCATTGTATATCAAGTTATAAACGTTCAGTGTCAACCCCTTTATTAAATCTATTTGGTGTGCTGGCATGTGAAATATGATTAGCATAAAGCTTATGCACTTCTAAAACATATAAGAATACTCTGTTCTACTCACACTATTTGTACAAAATCAGGATTTTCACAAATTTACGGGTTTATCGCGACTTTGTATTTTCCCAAGATTCAAGAGATGTTTGCTCATTGGCATCTTTTCGTTTGTGCTCATTGGCATCTTTTGATTTTGTGCACATTGGCATCTTTTGATATGTGCACATTTGCATCTTTTAATCAAATAGCTTAGTAAGAATAAGATACATTGTTAAACATGACTTTCTATCTGGTTCTATAGCAGGATTTGGGTTAGCAGATCCCAGACCAGTTGGCCTTAGGTGCTAGGTGTCGAGCACCCCTTAGAACTTAATTTCCCAAACCAGAAAGGCCATATCGATATATCTTAAACCCATTTGTACCAGTAGAACATGGCTTTCTATCTGGTTCTATTGCAGGATTTGGGTCAGCCGATCCCAGACCAGTTGATCTTAGGGACTAGGTGTCGAGCACCCCTTAGGACTTACTCTCCCAAACCAGAAAGGCCACAGGTACAAACTTTCAAACTAAATGATAGTGCAATAATTTTATCTCAATCACTTGGTTCTAAAACATAGTGCTTTGCCCATATTTTCATTTCCATCCATCATTCTGACATATAGGCTTTTTGAGCATTATATTCTATATATATCCAGATTCACACAACTTTGAGCATTCAGCATAATTTCATTCATGTTTTGCTGACCTTTCGATTATTTCAGAGGTGAAAATTGAAGCAAATCCAACTCAGATAATACAAAGTTTCTTGTAAAATCATCTTTTAGCACACATTTAATTCATTGAGTGAAGATTGAAAATTTCATGTCATTGAATTAAATTTGTAAAGATTCAAGTTTTCATAGTGGTAGAAACAAAATATAATCCAATGTTACCTTTCATCACTTGTTCCTTGAAGTAAAAGGATATAACATTTAAGGATATTACCTGAGAAGTGTGAGTTCTAAACTGATTTGTTTAGAAGTCTTAGTCTTTGAAGTACGGGTCCTGAACTGAATTGTTCAGAAGCCATAAACATTGAAGCACGGGTCCTGAATTGATGTATTCAGAAACCAAAATCTCTTTTAAGTGCGGGTCCTAAACTGATATGTTTAGAAACCATTGTCGTTGAAGCACGGGTTTTGAACTGATATGTTCAAAAGCCAATAATCTTTGTCTCCCCCTTAATGGTACAAATATTCTTCAAAAAAATCCACCGCTTCTCTTCTGTTTTCAGTCATGTGTGTAGTATGAATTTACAAGTCAGTACAACACATGATAAGCCTGCAAAATAGATTAAGCAGATTTTGGTACCCAACGGGACTTGGGTCCTAGTGTGTTAGGATATGATCATAGATTTAAGTAAACAAGAACCCAAACTCCCCCTCAATGTCTTAAGGATTCAACATTCCTAGTTTGCTGATTAGAAAATTGAGCCTCTTTTCATCTAAAGGTTTTGTGAAAAGATCAGCAAGTTCTAGTTCTGTTGGTACAAAATGCATTTCTATCGTTCCCTTCTCAACATGGTCTTTGATAAAATGGTACCTGATATCTATGTGTTTCGTTTTGGAATGCTGAACAGGATTTTCAGTTATTGCAATTGCGCTTTTTGAATCACAATAAATGGGTATCTTGTTGAAGATATATCCATAATCCTTTAGCTGAGTTTTCATCCAAATTACTTGTGAACAGCAACTAGTGGCGGCCACATACTCTGCTTCAGCCGTAGATGTTGATACACAAGTTTGCTTCTTTGATGACCAGCTTACAAGTTTATCTCCCAAGAATTGACAAGCACCAGATGTGCTTTTCCTGTCCATCATATTTCCCGCATGATCTGCATCTGTGTAAGCAGTTAGTTCAAACCCATAATCCTTAGGATACCAAAGACCCAAATTTTTTGTGCCTTTGAGATATCTAAAGATTCGCTTTACAGCCACAATGTGAGATTCCTTCGGGTTTGCTTGGAAACGTGCACAAAAAGATGTTGCAAACAAAATATCTGGTCTACTTGCCGTTAGATACAGTAAAGATCCAATCATGCCTCGGTATAACTTTTGATCAACTGATATACCAGATGAATCAGCGTTCAAAAGCTTACCGGTAGCCATGGGAGTTTTCATGGTGGAAGAGGAATTTAAGTCAAATTTCTTAAGCATATCATTTATATATTTTGATTGATTAATGAAAATGCCTTCATTTGACTGTGTCACTTGGAGACCAAGAAAAAATTTTAACTCTCCCATCATACTCATTTGAAAACGGCTTTTCATCACCTCTTCAAAATATTTACACATATCTGGATTTGTAGATCCAAATATAATGTCGTCAACATATATTTGTACTAACATTAAATCTTTACCTTCTCTTTTGAGAAAAAGAGTTGTATCTATTGTACCTTTGGTGTATCCATTTTTAAGCAGATGAATAGTCAGAGTCTCATACCATGCCCTCGGAGCTTGTTTCAAACCGTAGAGTGCTTTGTCCAAAACATAGACATGGTTGGGATATTTTGGATCTATAAAACCCTCAGGTTGACTTACATAAACCTCTTCATGAAGTATTCCGTTCAGAAACGCAGATTTGACGTCCATTTGAAATACCTTCATGCTTTTATGTGCGGCGTATGCAAGAAAAATTCTGATGGCTTCAATCCTTGCTACTGGTGCATAGGTTTCATCATAATCTATTCATTCTTGTTGATTATACCCTTTTGCAACCAGTCTTACTTTGTTTCTGACTATAATTCCTGCTTCGTCTTTCTTGTTCCTAAAGACTCATTTAGTTCCAACAATGGTCTTGTCTTTAGGACGCTTCACCAAATGCCAAACTTCGTTACGCTTAAACTCATTTAACTCCTCTTGCATGGCGTTTATCCAATCTGGATCTTGTAAAGCTTCAGATGCTTTCTTGGGTTCTAACGTGCTTAGAAAGTTGACATACAAACATTCGTTGGTAGTCGCAGATCGTGTTTTCACTCCATCATTGATATCACCAATAATATCTGCTGGGGGGTGTGCTTTTGTCCACTTATGTACACTGGGAAGAGTTGAAATCTCTACACGAGTGTTCGATGAATCATTCTCATCCATAACTGCAAGAATCTCTTCAGTAGATTCAGCTGAAGATACATGTGTTGGTTCTGGTACATTAACTTCTGGTTGTTGTATTTCATGTATAGGAACCTCCGATGATGTGTTTACTGAAACCGGAACTTCAGGCTGAATTTCAGGTTCAGAAACTGGAATAGTTGTAGGTACACTTGGAGTTTCGTTGGTTGTCCCAGAAGTACTAGCACCGACATCGTCAGATGGACCAGAGACATTCACACTCGTCTGTTGTGGAGATGCATTTACAGATGTGATGGGTTGTTCCATATCTGCACAATAATCCACAAATGCATCATGAAATAACAAATCTAAATCTTTAGTACTATTATTGTTTAATACAGAATTAGAAAACATTTTCGCCACAGGTTCTACTCCTTTTTTAGTAGAAACTTCAGATTTTTGTCCGAGTTCTGAACTGTGTTGTCCAGAAGTCAAAGTCACACTCTCGTCAAACGTAACGTTGATGCTCTCGATGACTGATTTTGTACGATTATTGTAGATCCGATATGCTTTAGAATTCAAGGAATATCCAATAAAAATCCCTTCATCAGCCTTGACTTGGAATTTTGCAAGGTGTTCTCTATCTTTTAGGACAAAACATCTTCATCCAAAAACACGCAAAAATTTGATGTTAGGTTTGCGATTATTGATTATTTCATATGCAGTTTTATTAAGACGTTTATTAATAATTGTCCTGTTTTGAGTGAAACATGCGGTTGAAACTGCTTCAGCCCATAAACTTGGTGGAAGACCCGAATAAGCAAGCATAGTCCGAGCTGCTTCCACAAGCGTCCTATTTTTTCTTTCAACTACTCCATTTTGTTGTGGAGTAATTGGTGCAGAAAAATTATGAGAGAAGCCAACGGATTCAAGAAACGATTGAAGAGTTGCATTCTTGAATTCAGTTCCATTGTCGCTCCTTATCTTTTGAACTGGACGTTGCAGAAGAATTTGAATCCTTTTTATGAACTTAATTATTTGCTCAGGTGCTTCAGATTTGAGTCGAAGAAAATCCAACCAAGTGTAGCGTGAATACTCATCAATCATAACCAAGATATATTTCTTTCCTCCCATTGATTGAGTTCTCATAGGGCCACAGAGATCCATATGAATTAATTCCAAGACGTTGTTGCAGTTAGACAAAGTTTTGGATTTGTGCGTGACGTGTTTCATCTTTCCCATTTCGCACGCCGGACAGATAGAAACTTTGTCAATCTTCAGTTCAGGAAGCCCGGAAACTAATCCATCTATTCTGAGCTTGTTGATGCTTCGAAAATTTTGATGTGAGAGTCTCCTATGCCACAACCAACATTCATCTTGAGAGGCTTTTGAAACAAGACAAACTTGATTAGAAGCAACCAGATTCGAAAAATCCATCATATATAGATCGCCGCATCGTTTTGCTCTGAAAATCTCTGACCAGTTCTCATCCACAACATAACAAAACTTCTTGTCAAAGATTACCTTACAGTTCTTGTCACAAAACTGACTAATACTGAAAAGGTTATGCCCTAATCCTTCAACATACAAGATCTTTTCTATTTGCATCGAGTCATTCTTCAACGTTCCGTAGCCTCGAACGTGACCTTTAGAATCGTTACCAAAACCTACCGATCCGCCTGGATGTACAATAAAATCGTGCAATGAGTGCTTGTACCCCGTCATGTGTCTAGAAGCTCCCGAATCAATGACCCACACATGACGATCCTGTAAAAAGATAATTACCTGATCTTAGGTACCCATATCCGTATGGGTCCTTTCTTGTTAGTACGGATCAGTTTGTTTATTACAGTTGATGAACCTTGAATTTTGCCTTTAAAGGTAAGGTTATTTTGTGAATTTGGTTTGTTAAGTTGATCTTTTGGAATCCAAACCATATTCACATCAACTGTTTTTGTTTCTTTCTTCTTATTCTGTTTCTTTGATCTGAAACCGAACATTTTAACAAATTTGTTCGCTGAAGATTTTAAAGAAAAAGATGAAGTATTAGTCTTTTTGTTCTTTGGATCATTTCTATTTAGCTTGAAATAGTTATCCCAACAATGAGCACAATGTATTCTTCTTTTTGCTTGTGTCAACAAGATAGAATTTGAAATTGCAGAATTTTTATTTTCACAAACTTTGTAAACATTACACGAATGAATACAATTTTTATTTGAAGAAATACATTTCTCAGTATCAGTATTCCTATTCTCGCTATCCGAAATATTCTCCTTCAGATCCACGCACTTTTCTTCATCCATTTCTGAGAAAGAATGAGAAACATTGTTAGAAGTCTTAGAACTAGAAACATTATTTGGAAACACATTTGATTTTGTTTCGAATAATTTTTCTTTTTCTTTTCTTTTCAGTTCTTGTTCCTTTTTGGCATTAGATATATTTGATGAAAACTTTGTATGATATACTTCACAATATTTCAGTTCAATTTCAAGTTCAGTTCTTTCCTTTTGATGCTTCTCTTTCTCAAGAAAAAGCACTTTTTCAAAATCTAAAATTTGATTTGAAAGTTTTGCACATCTCAAAACAAGTGCTTTGTTATCTTCAAAAAACTTATCTTTTTCTAAAGATACTTTTACACCAGAATCAATTGTACTTGAAGAAAAATTGTTAGAGCTTTTAGAGTTAGAAGAATCATTCGAACAAGAATTAGATTTGGTTCCGGATGATTCTCCTTTCTCATAACCTTCGAAATAACATTTTTCTTTTACTTTGACCGAACTTGAAGAATTAGATTGATCTGTTGTTTCACTTTGATTTGAACACTTTTCACAAGTAATTGAATCTTTAGATTTTGATAATTCTAATATTCGGGATTCAAGTCGTCGAATCTCAACTTGAAGTTCAAGATTGACTTTTTGACTATGATCAAAATTTATCCCAATATTATCATGATCATTCTCTAATATTTCAAAATTTAATTGTAATTTAGAAATTTGATTTTCTAAATCAACAATTTTTCGTAAAGCAGAATCCAAATCAGGAAATTCAGAAGAGGTTTCTTGAACAAACTCCTTTTTGTCAGAATCTGAATTTGTATTTGACCCCATTTCAACATTAGATTCAGATTTAACAGGTTCAGGTTCATTGATATTGGAATCAAATGTTTTAGCCATAGATTCATTTGAGAATAATAAACTAAATTCAGTTAGTTCAACCTTTTTGGTTTTGTAACTGGAATTTAGTTCATCGTATTTAAAGTTTGTCGTATTGAATCTAGGCTTTTCTTCCGAACCTTTATCCGTCTTATCCTTATCTTTATTAGAATTCGGAGTTGAACATTCAGATTTAACAAAAGTTTTGGATATAAGAGGTATATCCTTTTTAATGGGTTCCTTTAAATCTTCATCCAATTTTGTAATTGTATAAAAAATTTCAGGCGCTTTCTTTGATACCTCTACATCAGATAAACCAAGTCCCATTTTAGGATTAAAAAATCGTTTATCTTTTGGATTATTGGTTAATAATCTTAGAGTTTGCTCAGTCTGACCTCTTTTATAGTTTAACTCTTCAAGTTCTTTGATCTTTGCAAGAGCTTCTATTCTTTCTTCACTGAGAATCTTAATTTTAAATTGACAGTCTATATTCTCATCACTTATATCAATCATTTTCTTCTTCAATTCAGAAATTTCAGATTCAAGTGTTTTAACTTTTGTTCTAATAACTTCCTTTTCATTTTCTCTATCTTCAGCAAGACATTTGTAAAGAAGTGCCTCATCGTGATATTTCATCATTGAACTTTTCTTATTTTCAAGTTCCTTTTGAACTTTTTCAAATTTCTTATTAAGTTCAATTATCACGAGTTGCATTTCTTCATATCTGTCATCTTCAGTTTCAGACTCATTATCAGAATTATCAGAATTATCAGAAGAATGAAGAGATGATACCTCGGATTCCTGGTCATCTTCATCTAGTTTAGCCATTAAGCTATGTTTTACTTGAGTAAAGTGAGCTTCTTTATCGTCAGAGGAATCCATAAGCCAAATTTCTTCCTCAGCATTGACTGGCTTTCCACTTTCTTTTGCTTTTGCCAGATGTGCCTTTCGCTGATAATAGTCAGAATCCTTCACCTTCTTTAGCTTACAGTCTCTGGCATAATGACCTGGCTTTCCACAGTTAAAACAGTTTCGGTCATCTCTATCATTCGTTTCCTCTCTTTCCTTTTTCTCAACTCTCTCCTCTTTCTCCTCTTTCTTTTCCTCCTTGTTCTCATATTTCTTCTCAAATCTTTTATACTTGTTAGCTTTGTTGTATTCAGGTTTGGTTTTTGAATAAAACTTCTTTTTGCCAAACTTGTTTTGAAATCTGTTTGTTAATAAAGCCAAATTCTCAGCTATATCAGTCATTTCATCTCCAGAACTGCTACTATCATCATCATCAGAACTTATCTTCTTCTTGCTCATCCCAGAAATCAAAGCTTTTGTTTTCATAGCTTCACTCTTCTTATGTTTACTCAAAAGAGCTAAAGATTCTTCGACCTTTTTATCCTTTTCCTTAACAGCTTTTACTTTTTCTTCGTGTTGACCTAGAATACTGAAAATGTCGGTCAACTTTTCATCATCCATATCCCTTGACATTTGGAGCTGAATGGAGTAGGAATCCCATTCTGGTAGAAGATTCTTGACAAATTTGTAATTTATTTCTGATTCTGATTTGTCGACTCCATTTCTTCTCAAATTATTAAGGATGATATTGTATCTATTGTAGGTCTCTTTCAAAGGTTCGCCTTCTCTTGCTTTAAACCCTTCATAAGCATTGATGCTTTGATTCCTTTTGGTCTTCTTAGACTTTGATGATCCCTCAAACTGCCTTTCTAACTCATCCCATATCTCTTTCGCTGAGTCACGACTATCTACTCGATTGTAGATATCATTTGGAATTGCCATAGTCAAATAAGTCAAAGCCAGTTCATCAATTGAAATCCTATCTTTGTCATATTGATTAAAAAATATGGGTTCTTTATCAATCCTTCTAGGAGGAACATACTTACTTGTAGCAGTTTCAGCTTGACCACCAACATCCATTTTTGGTGTGTGAGGACCTTCTTTGATTGAAACCATTAAATCTCTGTTCTGATGATTTAGAAACTGAGTCATTCTCTTCTTCCATTGGGCATATTCTTCCACTAGAAGAACTGGAGGCTTATTCTTTGATCCCATACTCATTAAATCTCTCGACATCTTTTCAAATAGCTAGGATAATCGATCGTTCAGAAGATCAAGCAGTAAGTGTAACAGAGATTACACTTAGAATAAACTGTTCAAGAAAGAAATCAGCACTTGGGTCTGAAACCAACACTTAGACAAATTCTGAGTGGTGCGAAACCTTCAGATTTCGGATGTAGTACGGTGCGAATTCCCTGAATTCGAATGCAACTGAGTGCGAATTCCTTGAATTCGAATGCAACTTAATGCGAAATCCTTGAATTTGAATTTAGCTTGGTGCGAAATCAATACTTAGCCAAAATCAAAACCAATTACTCACTTCAACTCAGAATTCGGATGTAGATGAGTGTGTAATCACGAAATTCGAACTTAACAGATACGAATTCAACACTTGTACACCAATTCGAAATCACCAGAATTCGGACTTAACTATGTTCGAAACCTCAAGAATTCGAACTTAACTGGGTGCGACACCACGGATTTCGGACTTAACTGGATCCGAAACCAATACTTGAGCACTTCGAAAATCTTGAATGATCCGAATTCACTATGAATAATCCGAATTCACTATGAATAATCCGAATTCACTTTGAATAATCCGAATTCTGCACTTCGACCATCAAAATCACTGAATCTGCCATATCTTCCTCAATTCTTGATCAATTAACACGAAATTTGTACTGGTTTGCTCGAAATCAAAATCCACACACTTTCTTAGTTAATCACAAGATCTAATTCGATCAATTTAATCGAATTAAAGTCCAAAACAGTGAATTAGGGTTTTCGAACCAAAATCCAAAGAAATGATCAAGTCTGATGATTCTGTTTAGAAAATGATGATGATCCAAGAATTAATGTTGTTCAGATATCAATTCCGAGTTCAGTGATGCTAAGAAACGATCCAAGAAATCAAAATCCATAAAAAATCTATGTCTGAATGATAAGTGTTCAGATGAACAGTGATGAACACCAGATCCGAATTCTTCGTGTTTAGTGTAAAAATTCTTCAATTTGGTCTTCGATCTGCTTGAATCTTCTGTTTAGCTCTGATACCAAATGTGAAATCCCAAATCTAGCTAGAAATCAAAAATGATATAGAGAGAAAATCTAGAGTACACAAGTCATCCATATATTGATCTTCAAAGTGTAAATGACAAAATGATTAAGTTGTTTCCAAGATTACAAAGGAGTCTTCTTTATATAGTAGGGCCATGACATGTCCATGCCTCTACTTAAGAAGAACAGTACAAGATATTAATACTGTCTTGATAGCTACAAAAATGCCCTAACAAAAAGATGTCGCAGAAGTAGAAGGCACACATCCCCAACCCCCTCCTAGTGCAACCGACATATCTGATATTGTCGGTCTAGCGGCAGAGGGTATCATTGAACAAGAGCAGCACAGCTCGATCCAAACCCCATCCAGCCAGCCAGAGGTTACTCTTTCAACCTCTGTGCCACTTATACCTAGGGAAACCATTCCAGGGGAGTCCTCTCTAAAGTACTTACCCGTAGTTCGTGGTTATTCGCCCAAGACCACAATCGCACTCCTAACAGAGGCATATGTTGCCTCTGCCATGCACACAACAATAGGGCCCAACCTTCTTTCAGAGAGGAGTAAAGAGCACAGAGACGAAGAGGCTCTAGAAAAGTCTCCAAGTCAACAGAAGGACATTCCAATACCCACCTCTGGAGTGGATTTGGACATTGACCTTCACAGAACTTCTGTAGAGGATGGAACACAAGTTTCTCCTAAAGGATCAGAAGGAAATCCTTCCACCCTCAACGTAAAAACAGGGGTGAACGAAGGTGTCCCAGGAACAGGGACTCACTCTAGGGATAGATATGTTCCTCCAGAGGTTACCACTGACTCTCATGTGACAAAGGATGAGTTCCAAACCTTTGTAACCTATGTTAATCAAAAACTACAGAAGTTGCAAAGCTCCTTTTCTAATTTTACAGAGACTTCTTCATAAGCCATTACAAGACTAAATACCAAAATGGACTCCTTGTCCACAGAGGTACAACAAGCTCTGTCCTAGATGAAGTCTGCTGCCGAATCTTCTGTCACAACCTCTGCCAGAATACATGCTGCCGAATTCGAAAGAAGTGCAACCTCTGCATTCAAAAACTCCATCAGGATTTATCTTGAAAAGATGAGGCAACAAGCTGCAAAAAATCCCGACAATACTTGCAGGGCAGAAGGTTCTAAAGAAAGGAGGCAGGATGACCCTAATGATGGTGATGCATCAGGTCATCCTGAGGGGGAGAACCAAACTGAGAAAACAACAAAGGCTACAGCTGCAGAAACTACGACAACCGCAGAGCCTGAAACTCAAGATCCCCCAACCCAAAGTCAAGGAAACCAACAGAGGCCCACAGAGGAAACACCAGCCTCTGTGGAAACCACCTCTGTCTTTGGAAAAGATGCCCCTACTAAAGTAAAGATCCAGATATTATCATCTTCCTTAGAAGAAGAACTTTCCATTCCTCCACCAAAACCAATATCCCAACCCAAAACATACCCAAGAAGAAAATCCATTGCCCACAAACCAAGAGGACCAAAACGCTCCGCTACTTATGTTCTAAAAAGAATGGAATTTGTATCTGCTTTCAGAACAGCAAGACGCTTTGATATTCCTCCACAAACCACAACCGAGCTCACAGAAGAACCGTCTACAGAACCCAAATCCCCAATCAAACCAACAGAACCATCACCATCAAAGTCCTCAGAAACTGAAGTGTCAAAAACTACAGAGGCAATCCCCATCATACCCACAGAAACCTCTACACCCAAACCAACAGAGGACCAAACCCCCAAACCAACAAAAGCAATCCCAAAAATTACAAAACAAGCAACAGGTTCTGAGCCTCCCCAAGCCAAAGATAAAGGAAAGGATATCATGACAGAAGAACCGAAGAAGAAAAAACCAATGCCTCAGACAACAGAGAAGTTGATGAAAAGCTCATTCGATGCCTTTGTCACTCCTAAACCTGAAGAAGACTGGGCATTCAATTTAGATCCTCTGTCAAAAATTCCGATCTTTGATCCAAAAACAAAGGTAACAGAGGGTAGAGTTACAGAGATAAAACGAGAAATGGATGCTCTGCGAAGACCAATACCACCACCGAGTACACGACATGCAGAAATGGAAGAGGTGGTGTATAGGTATCTCTACAAACAGCAAAATCAGAAAAATCCTCTGCCGCACATCGAAGATCCTCAACTCCGAGCTGACCTTGATAACACCTTCACCAGAACAAAGCCAAAAGCAAGGGCAGAAGTCTTCTCAGAGTCCAAAATTGAAAAGGTAATTTACTGCAAATTCTCTCAAACAAGAACCTTTCCAAAGATCAGGTACAACATCTACAAAGTCAAAAGGGAGAACAAGTCCGAAAATCAATTTTCAGATGCCGATATAAGGAACTTGAACCCCTACGATCTGCTAGATCTTCTACTTTGGACGAAAGAAAACTTCGACACCGATGCTAACAGAAGGGCCTATCAAGTATTAAGGAAAGCGATGAGGGAAAAGCTTATGCTATATAGCATGATAGACTTTCAACTGGGAAGAGATCTTGGAGTCAGAAACCTAAGCCTAAGACCACCAGAGGATCACTGCCCACCTTCTGCCGTACCCAACTCAATCATAACAACACCAAGGTACGGGTTAGTATATAAGGATCATGCGGGTCAAGTAAGACTCTTTGTGGAAATGGACTGT
Organism: Saussurea involucrata; assembly: GCA_033807775.1. NCBI lineage: Eukaryota > Viridiplantae > Streptophyta > Magnoliopsida > Asterales > Asteraceae > Saussurea > Saussurea involucrata. Next base: position 45,422,530 of record CM066317.1, on the reverse strand, counting down.
CAGAAGTATGCAACTGGTACTCTGAAAAAGTTCAGATCAATCCTAGAAGAGAACAGAGGTACTGAGCTTATGGATCGAGAATCAGCAGAAAGAATGATCGAAGAAATAGATGCTACAATTGGCTTAAGAGAACTCTGCATCAAATTCTATCACGAGCTCAAAGAAGTGGGATTCGACAACAAATGTTTCAACGAATTCACAAATGCAAATGTCTGAGTCTCATCTACATACCTCTGTAAACTGTAAAATGTCTATGGCATAATTCAAAATGAAAAGAAATGAAATGAATCTTTGAGGTATTGTTTAACCTCTGTCTATTTACTTAGCCTAATCAAGCATAATTCAAATTTTTCATTTTTCAATACTTAGGGGGAGATTGTTAGCTCCAATATTCATAATATTAGAAGTATTGAAAAATAGGCCAAGTATAGAAGACTTCGACAGAAGCTCTACCAAATGATCACAAAAGTTCTACGGGGTATCACCAAAGCTCTGCCGAAGTAAACAAGAAGATCAATCAAGAAACGCCAAGACCAAAGAATGAACTACATAAGTACTGCTCACAGAGGACCGACCCGCAGAACCTCTGTCACCCTTAACAGAGCCTCTGCGGTTTATACTAAAGACTTAGAAGATCTACAAATATCTTTCTACTATTCCAAGATCCGCTCACCCACTTGTTCCAGACGTGTCCTGACTTCAACTACACGTGTCAAACTCTGATTGGGTTCTGTCAAAATTGGAACATGTGCATTCAATGAACATCGTACTTGCTACTGTTCACCTAATCCTGTCTACTGTAGATCAGTCCTTATTGTCTAAAGTATGTCCCCTTTAGGAGTAGTATAAATAGAAGGTTCATGTGAACTCTTCTATTAAGCTTAACAATCACGAAAATACTCATATTTTTTAAGCTTTTCACAACACACACACCATTAAACTGCAGATTTCTTGTCAATCCTTTGAAGTTCTTGGTGTTCTTAATATATATCAAATACAGTAATCTTTGAGATATTTATCTGTTCTTCATTCACTGATTATTTGATATTGTGTGTTGTTTCTATATAAACATATCTGTTAGTTCTTCAAATACGCTTCTGCAACACATCTTATTTGAACTAATAGATTAGATAATCTTTGTTAATCAAATACGGAACCAACAGTTTCTGTCATGAGGATATCAACATGTCGTTCGGGCTCTTGTAGAACTTGGGGTTTGACTTGAGGTTGGGCTTGGCTTGTTTGTTCTTCAGCAGAGATTGGGATTGATCTCTCTGGTTCAGTTCTTGGAGATGTAGGAGGGGTATCAAGACATATGATTTCTGGTGGTTCTTGCGTTGACTCTTCTGTTGGTTTGATGACTCTGTCTTTGAACATGTAGTCGAATTCCACCATAGTCATTTCTGGCATGTTTTCTTCTGTTATCCCTTTATCTCCTCTTTCTGCCTCTGCCTCTGTCGTCTCTGTCGCTTTGCCTTTCCCTTTTCCCTTTTCAACCTCTTTCTCTTTTTCTTTCTCTTTTTCCTTCTCCCCCTTTTGTTGATTTGCGGACTCACCCATTTGGCTATCTGAATGAGCTTCTTTAGCATCTTAAAAATCATCATCATCATCAGATAGTGCAATTCCAGAAGCGGGTGAGGACGGAGCAACAAACTTTGGAGTAGATTTGGCTCTTTTGCTCGAGGGTTCTCCTTCTGGTGCTCCTTCTGCAGGTCGTTTGAGTGTGGCAGTTTGTAAGATGGCATCTGTGAAGTTTGTTACTGCCTTTTTCATTGCGTCTTCAACTTCTGTTGCGGCAGTTCTGATCTCATCTACTTGACTCTCAAAGTTGACTTTGTGAATGTCAAGAGATGCATGTACATGTTTCTCTATCGCATGTGCCTTCATCACAAACTTGGATGAAATTGTCATCATCCGGCTGAGAACAGATCTGCGGAAGTCACCCATCTGGCCAACTGTCATGGGTAAGTCGTTTGGGTTGGGGCTTGAGATGTTGAGTGGAGTAGCAGATGATGTTGTTGCGTCTTTGATGGATTTCTTAACAGAGTTGTCAATTAACTCTGTCAAGGTTCTGACGTTCGATTCTGATAAGAGGACCGAAGGTATCGGCAGGGTTCTGTTCATGGATTCCTTGTGATTCTCTACCAGTATTTTCTTCAGATCAGCAAGTTCTATCGAAGTCTTTGTCATTTCCCATGTTCTGTCTCTTTTCATATCTGCTATCTCTGTTGTCAGTTTAGTAAATGCTTCTGATCTGGCGCGTTCAGCCTCTGCTCTGAGGTTTTCAGCCTCGGCATATTTCAGAGTTACCTCTGCATGTTTATTAGAGATCTGTTGCAATTCCTCTTTAAGAAGAGCATTCTCCTTGCGGATCAGCTCCTCCATCTATTCATTGATAAGTTTATACTCATTCAAAGAGTTGTTGATACTATCACAGAAGCTTTCGAACTCTGCTCTTGTGACAGTGTCAACGGGGGTAACCTTGGTTCCAACACATGGATCCAATTGAACCTCGAGTTCAGAGGTGCCTCCTTCAAGAGTTGTATTGATGTTGGCTCTTGGAGGACTTCCACCCGATCCTTGATGATCCTTTTGAGGGGATACATCTACAGGTGTTCTGATCAGAGGTTCCTCCTCCAGCTCAGATTCTGAGGAAGGAAATCTGATGTGATGAGAAGAGTTTGGATCAAGCAAAGTCTTCCCTTGTTCTACTATGGTCTCCCATTGTACCTGAGTCGGACAGATGTTACGTGAGATTACAAAGATCTCTGGTCTATTTTGTGTCATGTCTATATGAGCCACAGAGGCATCATTGTGTGGAGGTGACCTATTGATGTTCTGGGGCGAATGAACATCACTACCAAAGATAGTTTCCCTGGGTATGTGCGTACCAGAGGCATGAAGAGTCGCCTCTGTCGATTCTTGCAGGTTAGGGTTCGAGGTGTGCACCTCTGTTTCAATAATCCTTTGGTCTTGATCACCAGGATTAGATTGTGTGGAAGCACGGGGATGTTGGTTATGGATACGCTCATTTGTGTTCTCTTGAGCATCTTTTTCTAAGCTCTCATCTCCCTCGGCTCTTAGGGGTATAGAACTCTCGGGATTCTCTCTGTCATCCTCTTTCTCACCACTACCAGAGGAAATAACTTCCACCTCTGATGTTTCTTTTACTCCCTCATGAACAGTCTCCATATTGGATGCTCTATTCTCTACTTCCTCCTCCATCACTCTAGAGGAAGACCCCACTTCGGGTACTCTTCTCTCTGGTCTGTTAACTTCCTCTGCTATTTCCTCACTTAAACTCTTCAATGAAGGCTCAGATCCTAAGTATGCTGGGGTTCTCACCTCGGGTTCTTAAGGTTGAGCATCACTCTCATAGTTTTGGACAGAGATGTGTTGAGGATCGATTAGGGCAAGCATTGTACCTGGAATTCTTCGGATAAACGGGTATTCACCTGAAGTCGTGGGTTGGAACTTGGACATAACCCAAACAGGTGTAGATTTTCCCTGATGAGTCAATTCCAATCTGTCGAATGCTCTTCTAATTACCAGACTGATGAATCGAGGAAACTTGATGAATTTCAGGAATTTGTGGGTTCCAACGACTCCTCCTCTTGCTATGGATGAGGTCTTTGTGTTGAGAGCGTTAAGAAGGTCATTGTAAAGAATGCTGGTGTAGTCATAATTTATGTTAAAGAACAATCCATACATGATCTGTAGGATTTCTGTTCTGGCTTGGTCTTGACTCCCAGATTTGCTAGTGAGGGTTCTGTTCAAGGTGGAGAACATGAAGTTCCACATTGTTGGCAGATTTTGTCTTCTGAACTCACCTATTTTGTTCAGTTTATTGTTGTATCCCAAGAACTTCATGAATTCAAGAAGAACAACAACATTGGGGGGTTTTCATAGGCTTCTATTCCAAGTTGTCTTTTGGTCTTCATCCTGAAGATTCTTCTGAAAGTGCTTGCACGGATTCTGATTGTTCCTGTTCCTCCATTTCTCGAGTTGACATTCCTAACAATCCCATCTTGTTCTTCTATGTACTGGCACGTGGTCCACCATTGTTGGACGTAGATTGCAGGAAGATGATCATCAAACGTTGTCAGAGCTCTAAAGATTTCGGAGTTTCTGGAAAACTCTATGAAGATGTGATATAGGGGTAAATAGAGTCCTGGGTTTGGGTCGAATCGATAGTTGTTGTCAGCTAACTCGTATGGGAGGCTAATGATTTCATCGACGGGTCCTATTCGGCTTGAATCAACAGAGTTTTGAGGTTCTGCCATTGTTGCAGATTAGGGTTTTTTCTTGAAAAACTTGAAGGTTTTGAACTTTTGAGAGGGAAAGATGAAGGGTTTTTGAATGATCAGAAAGCGTAAGAAAAGAAATGGGTCGGGGTAATGGATATTTATACGCTAAACATGTGGTTGGGTAATCGTCGTAGGTACTGTAGGCACTCGAGTTTCAGATAGTGGAACGGCCTCTACAGTAGAACGTGGAAACAGCTAGTGGTATGTCTTTCAATCAGAGAATGCCACGTAAGATTTGGTTCTGACCGCTTTTGGGCAAGCAAACCGTCACGGTTAGAGATGTGCGGGTGACAAGTAGTTGACGCTTAAAAAATGACCCGCATCTCTGATGACGTGCTTCTGATGATGTGGCAGAAAACCGACAGAGCTCTGGTGGAGCTCAGCACAGTTTTGCCTCTGTTGAAATGACTTATTCATTTCTTTCCAAGTATCCCAAGATGTTTAACCTTTACCCAAAAATCATTTAGAGTTCTGTATCTGATGTGAAAGTGGTCAAAGAACGTCAACAGAACTATCTCAGAAGGTTCACAGAGTTCTGGTGAAAATCAACAGAGCTCTGGTGAAATGTCAGAGTTCTGGTAAGTTATTGACATTATCAAAAAGTTTTCATCAGAACAGGTTTTCCCTTCAAAAAGATTTTTCTTTTAGGTTCAAGGAGCAAAGTCATTTTAGATTTGAAAACAGATTTTGACTTGCTCCCCCTAAAATTGCACGTTTTCCTTTATAAGCTCCCCCTTGAAAGATGAGCTTATATGAAAGATTTGTCTATTCAGCCCCGAAAAAAAAAACTGTACAAACAAAAATATATGTACAAACAGATTCACTGAGCTTGTTCAAAAAAAATATGCCTGACAGAGTTCTGGTGAACATCAGAGACTATGTTGAACTATCCTACCCAACTATTTGACAGAGCTCTGGTAGGATCGTCAGAGGCTCTGTTGAGTTATAAACAGAGTTAGGAGGACATGTTCAGCATACCCAATTTGCTGATTAAGAAGTTAAAACTCCTTTCATCAAGGGCTTTTGTAAAAAGATCATCTAATTGGAAGTCGGTTGAAACGAAGTACATTTCAATCGTCCCTTTTTCAACATGGTCTTTTATGAAGTGATACCTTATGTCGATATGCTTGGTTTTGGAATGCTGAACTGGGTTAGCTGTGATTGCTATGGCACTCTTGGAGTCACACAGAATTGGAATTTTATTGTACTTCATGCCATAATCTTTGAGTTGAGTTTTCATCCAGAGCACTTGAGAGCAACAACTAGCAGCAGCAACATACTCTGCTTCTGCTGTAGAGGTTGAAACGCAGTTCTGTTTCTTGGATGTCCAACTCACCAATTTTTCACCAAGTAATTGGCAGCTACCAGAAGTACTTTTTCTATCATTCTTGCATCCTCCATAATCTGAATCTGTATATGCTACAAGCTCGAAACCAGAATTAAGAGGATACCAGAGACCCAAGAATTGAGTCCCTTTCAGATATTTAAATATACGCTTGACAGCAGAAAAGTGTGATACCTTAGGATTTGCTTGAAATATGGCACAGAGACACGTTGCAAACATTATATCAGGTCTGCTAGCAGTTAAGTACAGAAGTGACCCTATCATGCCTCTGTAGTTCTTGACATCTATAGGTTCACCATTAAGGTCAGAGTCAAGTTTGACTCCAGTGGCAATAGGAGTTTTCATTGGTTTTGAATTATTGAACTTGTATTTTTTTCAAAATGTCAGAGATGTATTTGGACTGACTTATGAAAGTCCCTCTGATGGATTGTTTTACTTGTAAACCAAGCAAGAAAGAAAGTTCTCCCATCATGCTCATTTTGAATTCACTTTTCATCAATTCTTCAAACTTATCACAGTACTCTTGCCGTGTAGACCCAAAAATAATGTCATCAACATATATTTGTACCATAAGTATATCATTCTTATACCTCCTAAAGAATAGAGTTTTATCGACAGTACCTTTCTCGAAGTGATTAGTCAACAGAAAGTTTGAGAGAGTTTCATACCAGGCTCTGGGAGCTTTCAAATAGGGAATCTCTCCCAATATTAGTTAACAGGGGTGATGATGGTTCTTGCTCAGGTTCTCTTTGTGGTTCCTCATTTCTCTGAATGACACCTGTAGACAGAGAAGTAGATGGTAAAGTATTGGAGGGACCAGTAAGAGTTGTACCTGTCAGATTCTGTTATGTTGAATTCTGAGCTTGATCGTCTCTGTTGATGTTGACAGAGGAATCATCATCATCGAAGAAATCATCGAACACGAGATTGATATTTTCTTCCCTTGTTTTTAAAGAACTTGGCTTCTTCTGCTCTGTTTGTGTCCCCTCTGTTGATTTGCGATCAGAGGCACTTGATGTACTTTCATCAAAGGACACGTTTACACTTTCTTGAATGACACGGGTTCTGGTGTTGTAGACTCTGTAGGCTTTAGAGGTCAAGGAATAACCAATAAAGATTCCTTCGTCTGCCTTCTTATTGAATTTACTCAGCTGTTCTCTGTCATTCAAGACGTAGCACTTGCAACCAAAATTGTGAAAATATTTCACGTTTGGCCTTCTATTGTTGATGAGTTCATAGGGAGTCTTCTTAAATCTCTTCACTATTACAGCTCTGTTTTGGGTAAAACAGGCTGTTGAGACTGCCTCTACCCAGAAGTTGATAGGAAGGACAAAACCGGCCAACATGGTTCTGGCGGCTTCTACCAGAGTTATGTTCTTTCTCTCCACCACACCATTCTGTTGTGGAGTTCTGGAAGCTGAGAAGTTTTGGGATATTCCTTCTTCTGAAAGATAAGCATTTATTCTTGCGTTCTTAAACTCTGTCCCATTATCACTTCTCAACTTTTGAACTTTTAGTCCTAACAGAACCTGTATCCTTCTCAACAAACTTATCAGAATTTCTGGGACATCAGATTTTACTCTGATGAACTCAATCCAAGTATATCTAGAATATTCATCAATAAGCACAAGTATATACTTCTTGCCCGACAAACTTTGCACATAGATTGGACCACAAAGATCCATATGAAGCATATGCAAAGGTCTGGGACAATTGTGATCGCTCTTAGTTCTGTGTGAAGATCTTTTCATCTTACCCAATTCACAGGCAGAACAGAGATGGTCTTTGTCAAATTTTAGCGAAGGCATTCCTTTCACTAAGTTCAATTTCACGAGCTTGTCAAGATTTGAAAATTTTACATGGGAAAATCTTGTATGCCAGAGCCAGGCATCTTCATTTTTCAAAGACACTAAACAGAGTTTCTCTGTTGTAGAGTTTTGATTTGGATTAAAGTTCATTTTTTACAGATTGCCTTTTCTGTCGGCTCTTAAAAGTTCTTGACCAGACTCGGAAAGCAACAAGGAACAGTACTTCTTCCTAAAATTGACATCGAATCCATGATCACAGAGTTCACTTATACTGAGAAGATTATGATTTAATCCTTCAACATAAGCAACCTCAGAAACAGAAACACCACCATTAACTAAAGTACCATATCCTCTATATAGCATAGGCACAACGACAGTATTCGTTAATACGTATGCTAGCGGATGATTCCTGAGCACTTCCTTTATCACCGGATGAATGTTGATGTGATCAAAATCAATGTGATGATTGTTGGGAATGATCGCAATATAGTTGACTGGATGAATGATAGAATGATCTGGATGAATTCCGGCTTGGGATTGATGTACTGATCGTGTTGACGGTAAAGGTACATCGTGTGTCGGTTCGGGTAGACTCGGAATATAATCACCAAAGCTTTGAATGTGACTTTGTTCTTCCTGATTAACCATCTGATAAAGAAGATATCAGTTCTGACAAGATTACTCTTTGAAAAAAAATTTGAAATTTTTTTTAAAAAAATACCCAAGTATAGAATTCGAATCATTCATCTGCATATGAATTCGAATTAAATAGGATCCGAATTCAGGGAATTCGAATCAAGGAGCATTCGAATTCATCACTTATCTTTTAAGACTGATTGGAACATATGAATTCGAATCTAGAATGGTTCGAAATCATGCAATTCGAATCCATAAGAGTTCGAAATCAGAGAATTCGAATCCTGAAGGGTTCGAAACCAAGGAATTCGAATCCTGAAGGGTTCGAAACCAAGGAATTCGAATCCTTAATGGTTCGAAACCAAGGAATTCAAATCCTTAATGGTTCGAAACCAAGGAATTCGAATCCTTAATGGTTCGAAACCCTAACATGAACCTTTTTTTAAACACATATCAGTTTAAGTCGAATTCGATTCTTTTTAATGAAACATAAGATTCGAAACCCTAAAAAATTTCTATTCTAAAGGAGGGTTCGAAATCTTAGTTAAACATGAAGAACATCAAGAACACGAAGAACACAAGTTGAAAATCGAACTGATTTTTCACATCTTAGCCTAACAGATGAATGAAATTGATGACAAAACTTAGATGGAAAGATAGGCATGCAAAAACCGAATCTAATGATACTAAAATCAAACGAAATGGTTACCTGATGAAGAAGATATGAACAGATGAAGATTGATATTGAAGATGATGAATAGTGTCTTCTTCAGAGAATTCGAATTGAATGCCAGAAGTGAAAAAGTGGGAAAATGAACATTTGAACTCTATTTATACTTAAAAAAATTTGGACACTTGGCACGATTTAGAGTACCCCACTTGGCAAACAGTAGAAAAAGATGATGTTGAATTCATTGAATTCGAATCCGTAAGAGTCCGAATTCATTGAATTCGAATCCTTAAGAGTTCGAATTCTTTGAATTCGAATCCTTAAGAGTTCGAATTCATTGAATTCGAATCCTTAGGAGTTCGAATTCTTTGAATTCGAATCCTTAAGTGTTCGAATTCTTTGAATTCGAATCCTTAAGTGTTCGTATTCTATGAATTCGAATCCTTGAGAGATCGAATTCTTTGAATTCGAATCTTTGAGAGATCGAATTCTTCAAATAAATGCCTGAAAAATTACAACTTTTTCAGAAAATTTAACAACTGTTCCACAAATCTCACATCAGATAAAACTTTGTAAGCTCTCAAATACAAACTTTTTTTTAAACTTACAGACTTATGCTGAATTGCTCCCCCTAAACAATTGCATAAATTGCTGTCTTTTCTTCAGAGGAATCTGCACAGACAGATGAAAACTTGGTACTCATTGAACATGAGTCCAAACTGTTAGACTTATCACTTTGTGTAAAACTCTAACTCCCCCTCAAAACATGAATTCTGGAGTATCATGTTTTCTTCCTCTGAGAGTATGCATATATTTCAATAACGCTCAGTATTTGACATTGTAGCAAGAATGCATTTTACAAGGAAAGTAACATTCATTGAATTTTATTTTATGACTACTAACATCTGATCATTTTAAAGCTTTACACAAAAAATTCATCTTAAAGAAATTTAACAGATTTTTCAATCAACTGAAAATCAAATGCATGTGTTTGGATTCAATAACAAGTCATCATTGTATATCAAGTTATAAACGTTCAGTGTCAACCCCTTTATTAAATCTATTTGGTGTGCTGGCATGTGAAATATGATTAGCATAAAGCTTATGCACTTCTAAAACATATAAGAATACTCTGTTCTACTCACACTATTTGTACAAAATCAGGATTTTCACAAATTTACGGGTTTATCGCGACTTTGTATTTTCCCAAGATTCAAGAGATGTTTGCTCATTGGCATCTTTTCGTTTGTGCTCATTGGCATCTTTTGATTTTGTGCACATTGGCATCTTTTGATATGTGCACATTTGCATCTTTTAATCAAATAGCTTAGTAAGAATAAGATACATTGTTAAACATGACTTTCTATCTGGTTCTATAGCAGGATTTGGGTTAGCAGATCCCAGACCAGTTGGCCTTAGGTGCTAGGTGTCGAGCACCCCTTAGAACTTAATTTCCCAAACCAGAAAGGCCATATCGATATATCTTAAACCCATTTGTACCAGTAGAACATGGCTTTCTATCTGGTTCTATTGCAGGATTTGGGTCAGCCGATCCCAGACCAGTTGATCTTAGGGACTAGGTGTCGAGCACCCCTTAGGACTTACTCTCCCAAACCAGAAAGGCCACAGGTACAAACTTTCAAACTAAATGATAGTGCAATAATTTTATCTCAATCACTTGGTTCTAAAACATAGTGCTTTGCCCATATTTTCATTTCCATCCATCATTCTGACATATAGGCTTTTTGAGCATTATATTCTATATATATCCAGATTCACACAACTTTGAGCATTCAGCATAATTTCATTCATGTTTTGCTGACCTTTCGATTATTTCAGAGGTGAAAATTGAAGCAAATCCAACTCAGATAATACAAAGTTTCTTGTAAAATCATCTTTTAGCACACATTTAATTCATTGAGTGAAGATTGAAAATTTCATGTCATTGAATTAAATTTGTAAAGATTCAAGTTTTCATAGTGGTAGAAACAAAATATAATCCAATGTTACCTTTCATCACTTGTTCCTTGAAGTAAAAGGATATAACATTTAAGGATATTACCTGAGAAGTGTGAGTTCTAAACTGATTTGTTTAGAAGTCTTAGTCTTTGAAGTACGGGTCCTGAACTGAATTGTTCAGAAGCCATAAACATTGAAGCACGGGTCCTGAATTGATGTATTCAGAAACCAAAATCTCTTTTAAGTGCGGGTCCTAAACTGATATGTTTAGAAACCATTGTCGTTGAAGCACGGGTTTTGAACTGATATGTTCAAAAGCCAATAATCTTTGTCTCCCCCTTAATGGTACAAATATTCTTCAAAAAAATCCACCGCTTCTCTTCTGTTTTCAGTCATGTGTGTAGTATGAATTTACAAGTCAGTACAACACATGATAAGCCTGCAAAATAGATTAAGCAGATTTTGGTACCCAACGGGACTTGGGTCCTAGTGTGTTAGGATATGATCATAGATTTAAGTAAACAAGAACCCAAACTCCCCCTCAATGTCTTAAGGATTCAACATTCCTAGTTTGCTGATTAGAAAATTGAGCCTCTTTTCATCTAAAGGTTTTGTGAAAAGATCAGCAAGTTCTAGTTCTGTTGGTACAAAATGCATTTCTATCGTTCCCTTCTCAACATGGTCTTTGATAAAATGGTACCTGATATCTATGTGTTTCGTTTTGGAATGCTGAACAGGATTTTCAGTTATTGCAATTGCGCTTTTTGAATCACAATAAATGGGTATCTTGTTGAAGATATATCCATAATCCTTTAGCTGAGTTTTCATCCAAATTACTTGTGAACAGCAACTAGTGGCGGCCACATACTCTGCTTCAGCCGTAGATGTTGATACACAAGTTTGCTTCTTTGATGACCAGCTTACAAGTTTATCTCCCAAGAATTGACAAGCACCAGATGTGCTTTTCCTGTCCATCATATTTCCCGCATGATCTGCATCTGTGTAAGCAGTTAGTTCAAACCCATAATCCTTAGGATACCAAAGACCCAAATTTTTTGTGCCTTTGAGATATCTAAAGATTCGCTTTACAGCCACAATGTGAGATTCCTTCGGGTTTGCTTGGAAACGTGCACAAAAAGATGTTGCAAACAAAATATCTGGTCTACTTGCCGTTAGATACAGTAAAGATCCAATCATGCCTCGGTATAACTTTTGATCAACTGATATACCAGATGAATCAGCGTTCAAAAGCTTACCGGTAGCCATGGGAGTTTTCATGGTGGAAGAGGAATTTAAGTCAAATTTCTTAAGCATATCATTTATATATTTTGATTGATTAATGAAAATGCCTTCATTTGACTGTGTCACTTGGAGACCAAGAAAAAATTTTAACTCTCCCATCATACTCATTTGAAAACGGCTTTTCATCACCTCTTCAAAATATTTACACATATCTGGATTTGTAGATCCAAATATAATGTCGTCAACATATATTTGTACTAACATTAAATCTTTACCTTCTCTTTTGAGAAAAAGAGTTGTATCTATTGTACCTTTGGTGTATCCATTTTTAAGCAGATGAATAGTCAGAGTCTCATACCATGCCCTCGGAGCTTGTTTCAAACCGTAGAGTGCTTTGTCCAAAACATAGACATGGTTGGGATATTTTGGATCTATAAAACCCTCAGGTTGACTTACATAAACCTCTTCATGAAGTATTCCGTTCAGAAACGCAGATTTGACGTCCATTTGAAATACCTTCATGCTTTTATGTGCGGCGTATGCAAGAAAAATTCTGATGGCTTCAATCCTTGCTACTGGTGCATAGGTTTCATCATAATCTATTCATTCTTGTTGATTATACCCTTTTGCAACCAGTCTTACTTTGTTTCTGACTATAATTCCTGCTTCGTCTTTCTTGTTCCTAAAGACTCATTTAGTTCCAACAATGGTCTTGTCTTTAGGACGCTTCACCAAATGCCAAACTTCGTTACGCTTAAACTCATTTAACTCCTCTTGCATGGCGTTTATCCAATCTGGATCTTGTAAAGCTTCAGATGCTTTCTTGGGTTCTAACGTGCTTAGAAAGTTGACATACAAACATTCGTTGGTAGTCGCAGATCGTGTTTTCACTCCATCATTGATATCACCAATAATATCTGCTGGGGGGTGTGCTTTTGTCCACTTATGTACACTGGGAAGAGTTGAAATCTCTACACGAGTGTTCGATGAATCATTCTCATCCATAACTGCAAGAATCTCTTCAGTAGATTCAGCTGAAGATACATGTGTTGGTTCTGGTACATTAACTTCTGGTTGTTGTATTTCATGTATAGGAACCTCCGATGATGTGTTTACTGAAACCGGAACTTCAGGCTGAATTTCAGGTTCAGAAACTGGAATAGTTGTAGGTACACTTGGAGTTTCGTTGGTTGTCCCAGAAGTACTAGCACCGACATCGTCAGATGGACCAGAGACATTCACACTCGTCTGTTGTGGAGATGCATTTACAGATGTGATGGGTTGTTCCATATCTGCACAATAATCCACAAATGCATCATGAAATAACAAATCTAAATCTTTAGTACTATTATTGTTTAATACAGAATTAGAAAACATTTTCGCCACAGGTTCTACTCCTTTTTTAGTAGAAACTTCAGATTTTTGTCCGAGTTCTGAACTGTGTTGTCCAGAAGTCAAAGTCACACTCTCGTCAAACGTAACGTTGATGCTCTCGATGACTGATTTTGTACGATTATTGTAGATCCGATATGCTTTAGAATTCAAGGAATATCCAATAAAAATCCCTTCATCAGCCTTGACTTGGAATTTTGCAAGGTGTTCTCTATCTTTTAGGACAAAACATCTTCATCCAAAAACACGCAAAAATTTGATGTTAGGTTTGCGATTATTGATTATTTCATATGCAGTTTTATTAAGACGTTTATTAATAATTGTCCTGTTTTGAGTGAAACATGCGGTTGAAACTGCTTCAGCCCATAAACTTGGTGGAAGACCCGAATAAGCAAGCATAGTCCGAGCTGCTTCCACAAGCGTCCTATTTTTTCTTTCAACTACTCCATTTTGTTGTGGAGTAATTGGTGCAGAAAAATTATGAGAGAAGCCAACGGATTCAAGAAACGATTGAAGAGTTGCATTCTTGAATTCAGTTCCATTGTCGCTCCTTATCTTTTGAACTGGACGTTGCAGAAGAATTTGAATCCTTTTTATGAACTTAATTATTTGCTCAGGTGCTTCAGATTTGAGTCGAAGAAAATCCAACCAAGTGTAGCGTGAATACTCATCAATCATAACCAAGATATATTTCTTTCCTCCCATTGATTGAGTTCTCATAGGGCCACAGAGATCCATATGAATTAATTCCAAGACGTTGTTGCAGTTAGACAAAGTTTTGGATTTGTGCGTGACGTGTTTCATCTTTCCCATTTCGCACGCCGGACAGATAGAAACTTTGTCAATCTTCAGTTCAGGAAGCCCGGAAACTAATCCATCTATTCTGAGCTTGTTGATGCTTCGAAAATTTTGATGTGAGAGTCTCCTATGCCACAACCAACATTCATCTTGAGAGGCTTTTGAAACAAGACAAACTTGATTAGAAGCAACCAGATTCGAAAAATCCATCATATATAGATCGCCGCATCGTTTTGCTCTGAAAATCTCTGACCAGTTCTCATCCACAACATAACAAAACTTCTTGTCAAAGATTACCTTACAGTTCTTGTCACAAAACTGACTAATACTGAAAAGGTTATGCCCTAATCCTTCAACATACAAGATCTTTTCTATTTGCATCGAGTCATTCTTCAACGTTCCGTAGCCTCGAACGTGACCTTTAGAATCGTTACCAAAACCTACCGATCCGCCTGGATGTACAATAAAATCGTGCAATGAGTGCTTGTACCCCGTCATGTGTCTAGAAGCTCCCGAATCAATGACCCACACATGACGATCCTGTAAAAAGATAATTACCTGATCTTAGGTACCCATATCCGTATGGGTCCTTTCTTGTTAGTACGGATCAGTTTGTTTATTACAGTTGATGAACCTTGAATTTTGCCTTTAAAGGTAAGGTTATTTTGTGAATTTGGTTTGTTAAGTTGATCTTTTGGAATCCAAACCATATTCACATCAACTGTTTTTGTTTCTTTCTTCTTATTCTGTTTCTTTGATCTGAAACCGAACATTTTAACAAATTTGTTCGCTGAAGATTTTAAAGAAAAAGATGAAGTATTAGTCTTTTTGTTCTTTGGATCATTTCTATTTAGCTTGAAATAGTTATCCCAACAATGAGCACAATGTATTCTTCTTTTTGCTTGTGTCAACAAGATAGAATTTGAAATTGCAGAATTTTTATTTTCACAAACTTTGTAAACATTACACGAATGAATACAATTTTTATTTGAAGAAATACATTTCTCAGTATCAGTATTCCTATTCTCGCTATCCGAAATATTCTCCTTCAGATCCACGCACTTTTCTTCATCCATTTCTGAGAAAGAATGAGAAACATTGTTAGAAGTCTTAGAACTAGAAACATTATTTGGAAACACATTTGATTTTGTTTCGAATAATTTTTCTTTTTCTTTTCTTTTCAGTTCTTGTTCCTTTTTGGCATTAGATATATTTGATGAAAACTTTGTATGATATACTTCACAATATTTCAGTTCAATTTCAAGTTCAGTTCTTTCCTTTTGATGCTTCTCTTTCTCAAGAAAAAGCACTTTTTCAAAATCTAAAATTTGATTTGAAAGTTTTGCACATCTCAAAACAAGTGCTTTGTTATCTTCAAAAAACTTATCTTTTTCTAAAGATACTTTTACACCAGAATCAATTGTACTTGAAGAAAAATTGTTAGAGCTTTTAGAGTTAGAAGAATCATTCGAACAAGAATTAGATTTGGTTCCGGATGATTCTCCTTTCTCATAACCTTCGAAATAACATTTTTCTTTTACTTTGACCGAACTTGAAGAATTAGATTGATCTGTTGTTTCACTTTGATTTGAACACTTTTCACAAGTAATTGAATCTTTAGATTTTGATAATTCTAATATTCGGGATTCAAGTCGTCGAATCTCAACTTGAAGTTCAAGATTGACTTTTTGACTATGATCAAAATTTATCCCAATATTATCATGATCATTCTCTAATATTTCAAAATTTAATTGTAATTTAGAAATTTGATTTTCTAAATCAACAATTTTTCGTAAAGCAGAATCCAAATCAGGAAATTCAGAAGAGGTTTCTTGAACAAACTCCTTTTTGTCAGAATCTGAATTTGTATTTGACCCCATTTCAACATTAGATTCAGATTTAACAGGTTCAGGTTCATTGATATTGGAATCAAATGTTTTAGCCATAGATTCATTTGAGAATAATAAACTAAATTCAGTTAGTTCAACCTTTTTGGTTTTGTAACTGGAATTTAGTTCATCGTATTTAAAGTTTGTCGTATTGAATCTAGGCTTTTCTTCCGAACCTTTATCCGTCTTATCCTTATCTTTATTAGAATTCGGAGTTGAACATTCAGATTTAACAAAAGTTTTGGATATAAGAGGTATATCCTTTTTAATGGGTTCCTTTAAATCTTCATCCAATTTTGTAATTGTATAAAAAATTTCAGGCGCTTTCTTTGATACCTCTACATCAGATAAACCAAGTCCCATTTTAGGATTAAAAAATCGTTTATCTTTTGGATTATTGGTTAATAATCTTAGAGTTTGCTCAGTCTGACCTCTTTTATAGTTTAACTCTTCAAGTTCTTTGATCTTTGCAAGAGCTTCTATTCTTTCTTCACTGAGAATCTTAATTTTAAATTGACAGTCTATATTCTCATCACTTATATCAATCATTTTCTTCTTCAATTCAGAAATTTCAGATTCAAGTGTTTTAACTTTTGTTCTAATAACTTCCTTTTCATTTTCTCTATCTTCAGCAAGACATTTGTAAAGAAGTGCCTCATCGTGATATTTCATCATTGAACTTTTCTTATTTTCAAGTTCCTTTTGAACTTTTTCAAATTTCTTATTAAGTTCAATTATCACGAGTTGCATTTCTTCATATCTGTCATCTTCAGTTTCAGACTCATTATCAGAATTATCAGAATTATCAGAAGAATGAAGAGATGATACCTCGGATTCCTGGTCATCTTCATCTAGTTTAGCCATTAAGCTATGTTTTACTTGAGTAAAGTGAGCTTCTTTATCGTCAGAGGAATCCATAAGCCAAATTTCTTCCTCAGCATTGACTGGCTTTCCACTTTCTTTTGCTTTTGCCAGATGTGCCTTTCGCTGATAATAGTCAGAATCCTTCACCTTCTTTAGCTTACAGTCTCTGGCATAATGACCTGGCTTTCCACAGTTAAAACAGTTTCGGTCATCTCTATCATTCGTTTCCTCTCTTTCCTTTTTCTCAACTCTCTCCTCTTTCTCCTCTTTCTTTTCCTCCTTGTTCTCATATTTCTTCTCAAATCTTTTATACTTGTTAGCTTTGTTGTATTCAGGTTTGGTTTTTGAATAAAACTTCTTTTTGCCAAACTTGTTTTGAAATCTGTTTGTTAATAAAGCCAAATTCTCAGCTATATCAGTCATTTCATCTCCAGAACTGCTACTATCATCATCATCAGAACTTATCTTCTTCTTGCTCATCCCAGAAATCAAAGCTTTTGTTTTCATAGCTTCACTCTTCTTATGTTTACTCAAAAGAGCTAAAGATTCTTCGACCTTTTTATCCTTTTCCTTAACAGCTTTTACTTTTTCTTCGTGTTGACCTAGAATACTGAAAATGTCGGTCAACTTTTCATCATCCATATCCCTTGACATTTGGAGCTGAATGGAGTAGGAATCCCATTCTGGTAGAAGATTCTTGACAAATTTGTAATTTATTTCTGATTCTGATTTGTCGACTCCATTTCTTCTCAAATTATTAAGGATGATATTGTATCTATTGTAGGTCTCTTTCAAAGGTTCGCCTTCTCTTGCTTTAAACCCTTCATAAGCATTGATGCTTTGATTCCTTTTGGTCTTCTTAGACTTTGATGATCCCTCAAACTGCCTTTCTAACTCATCCCATATCTCTTTCGCTGAGTCACGACTATCTACTCGATTGTAGATATCATTTGGAATTGCCATAGTCAAATAAGTCAAAGCCAGTTCATCAATTGAAATCCTATCTTTGTCATATTGATTAAAAAATATGGGTTCTTTATCAATCCTTCTAGGAGGAACATACTTACTTGTAGCAGTTTCAGCTTGACCACCAACATCCATTTTTGGTGTGTGAGGACCTTCTTTGATTGAAACCATTAAATCTCTGTTCTGATGATTTAGAAACTGAGTCATTCTCTTCTTCCATTGGGCATATTCTTCCACTAGAAGAACTGGAGGCTTATTCTTTGATCCCATACTCATTAAATCTCTCGACATCTTTTCAAATAGCTAGGATAATCGATCGTTCAGAAGATCAAGCAGTAAGTGTAACAGAGATTACACTTAGAATAAACTGTTCAAGAAAGAAATCAGCACTTGGGTCTGAAACCAACACTTAGACAAATTCTGAGTGGTGCGAAACCTTCAGATTTCGGATGTAGTACGGTGCGAATTCCCTGAATTCGAATGCAACTGAGTGCGAATTCCTTGAATTCGAATGCAACTTAATGCGAAATCCTTGAATTTGAATTTAGCTTGGTGCGAAATCAATACTTAGCCAAAATCAAAACCAATTACTCACTTCAACTCAGAATTCGGATGTAGATGAGTGTGTAATCACGAAATTCGAACTTAACAGATACGAATTCAACACTTGTACACCAATTCGAAATCACCAGAATTCGGACTTAACTATGTTCGAAACCTCAAGAATTCGAACTTAACTGGGTGCGACACCACGGATTTCGGACTTAACTGGATCCGAAACCAATACTTGAGCACTTCGAAAATCTTGAATGATCCGAATTCACTATGAATAATCCGAATTCACTATGAATAATCCGAATTCACTTTGAATAATCCGAATTCTGCACTTCGACCATCAAAATCACTGAATCTGCCATATCTTCCTCAATTCTTGATCAATTAACACGAAATTTGTACTGGTTTGCTCGAAATCAAAATCCACACACTTTCTTAGTTAATCACAAGATCTAATTCGATCAATTTAATCGAATTAAAGTCCAAAACAGTGAATTAGGGTTTTCGAACCAAAATCCAAAGAAATGATCAAGTCTGATGATTCTGTTTAGAAAATGATGATGATCCAAGAATTAATGTTGTTCAGATATCAATTCCGAGTTCAGTGATGCTAAGAAACGATCCAAGAAATCAAAATCCATAAAAAATCTATGTCTGAATGATAAGTGTTCAGATGAACAGTGATGAACACCAGATCCGAATTCTTCGTGTTTAGTGTAAAAATTCTTCAATTTGGTCTTCGATCTGCTTGAATCTTCTGTTTAGCTCTGATACCAAATGTGAAATCCCAAATCTAGCTAGAAATCAAAAATGATATAGAGAGAAAATCTAGAGTACACAAGTCATCCATATATTGATCTTCAAAGTGTAAATGACAAAATGATTAAGTTGTTTCCAAGATTACAAAGGAGTCTTCTTTATATAGTAGGGCCATGACATGTCCATGCCTCTACTTAAGAAGAACAGTACAAGATATTAATACTGTCTTGATAGCTACAAAAATGCCCTAACAAAAAGATGTCGCAGAAGTAGAAGGCACACATCCCCAACCCCCTCCTAGTGCAACCGACATATCTGATATTGTCGGTCTAGCGGCAGAGGGTATCATTGAACAAGAGCAGCACAGCTCGATCCAAACCCCATCCAGCCAGCCAGAGGTTACTCTTTCAACCTCTGTGCCACTTATACCTAGGGAAACCATTCCAGGGGAGTCCTCTCTAAAGTACTTACCCGTAGTTCGTGGTTATTCGCCCAAGACCACAATCGCACTCCTAACAGAGGCATATGTTGCCTCTGCCATGCACACAACAATAGGGCCCAACCTTCTTTCAGAGAGGAGTAAAGAGCACAGAGACGAAGAGGCTCTAGAAAAGTCTCCAAGTCAACAGAAGGACATTCCAATACCCACCTCTGGAGTGGATTTGGACATTGACCTTCACAGAACTTCTGTAGAGGATGGAACACAAGTTTCTCCTAAAGGATCAGAAGGAAATCCTTCCACCCTCAACGTAAAAACAGGGGTGAACGAAGGTGTCCCAGGAACAGGGACTCACTCTAGGGATAGATATGTTCCTCCAGAGGTTACCACTGACTCTCATGTGACAAAGGATGAGTTCCAAACCTTTGTAACCTATGTTAATCAAAAACTACAGAAGTTGCAAAGCTCCTTTTCTAATTTTACAGAGACTTCTTCATAAGCCATTACAAGACTAAATACCAAAATGGACTCCTTGTCCACAGAGGTACAACAAGCTCTGTCCTAGATGAAGTCTGCTGCCGAATCTTCTGTCACAACCTCTGCCAGAATACATGCTGCCGAATTCGAAAGAAGTGCAACCTCTGCATTCAAAAACTCCATCAGGATTTATCTTGAAAAGATGAGGCAACAAGCTGCAAAAAATCCCGACAATACTTGCAGGGCAGAAGGTTCTAAAGAAAGGAGGCAGGATGACCCTAATGATGGTGATGCATCAGGTCATCCTGAGGGGGAGAACCAAACTGAGAAAACAACAAAGGCTACAGCTGCAGAAACTACGACAACCGCAGAGCCTGAAACTCAAGATCCCCCAACCCAAAGTCAAGGAAACCAACAGAGGCCCACAGAGGAAACACCAGCCTCTGTGGAAACCACCTCTGTCTTTGGAAAAGATGCCCCTACTAAAGTAAAGATCCAGATATTATCATCTTCCTTAGAAGAAGAACTTTCCATTCCTCCACCAAAACCAATATCCCAACCCAAAACATACCCAAGAAGAAAATCCATTGCCCACAAACCAAGAGGACCAAAACGCTCCGCTACTTATGTTCTAAAAAGAATGGAATTTGTATCTGCTTTCAGAACAGCAAGACGCTTTGATATTCCTCCACAAACCACAACCGAGCTCACAGAAGAACCGTCTACAGAACCCAAATCCCCAATCAAACCAACAGAACCATCACCATCAAAGTCCTCAGAAACTGAAGTGTCAAAAACTACAGAGGCAATCCCCATCATACCCACAGAAACCTCTACACCCAAACCAACAGAGGACCAAACCCCCAAACCAACAAAAGCAATCCCAAAAATTACAAAACAAGCAACAGGTTCTGAGCCTCCCCAAGCCAAAGATAAAGGAAAGGATATCATGACAGAAGAACCGAAGAAGAAAAAACCAATGCCTCAGACAACAGAGAAGTTGATGAAAAGCTCATTCGATGCCTTTGTCACTCCTAAACCTGAAGAAGACTGGGCATTCAATTTAGATCCTCTGTCAAAAATTCCGATCTTTGATCCAAAAACAAAGGTAACAGAGGGTAGAGTTACAGAGATAAAACGAGAAATGGATGCTCTGCGAAGACCAATACCACCACCGAGTACACGACATGCAGAAATGGAAGAGGTGGTGTATAGGTATCTCTACAAACAGCAAAATCAGAAAAATCCTCTGCCGCACATCGAAGATCCTCAACTCCGAGCTGACCTTGATAACACCTTCACCAGAACAAAGCCAAAAGCAAGGGCAGAAGTCTTCTCAGAGTCCAAAATTGAAAAGGTAATTTACTGCAAATTCTCTCAAACAAGAACCTTTCCAAAGATCAGGTACAACATCTACAAAGTCAAAAGGGAGAACAAGTCCGAAAATCAATTTTCAGATGCCGATATAAGGAACTTGAACCCCTACGATCTGCTAGATCTTCTACTTTGGACGAAAGAAAACTTCGACACCGATGCTAACAGAAGGGCCTATCAAGTATTAAGGAAAGCGATGAGGGAAAAGCTTATGCTATATAGCATGATAGACTTTCAACTGGGAAGAGATCTTGGAGTCAGAAACCTAAGCCTAAGACCACCAGAGGATCACTGCCCACCTTCTGCCGTACCCAACTCAATCATAACAACACCAAGGTACGGGTTAGTATATAAGGATCATGCGGGTCAAGTAAGACTCTTTGTGGAAATGGACTGTCAGAAGTATGCAACTGGTACTCTGAAAAAGTTCAGATCAATCCTAGAAGAGAACAGAGGTACTGAGCTTATGGATCGAGAATCAGCAGAAAGAATGATCGAAGAAATAGATGCTACAATTGGCTTAAGAGAACTCTGCATCAAATTCTATCACGAGCTCAAAGAAGTGGGATTCGACAACAAATGTTTCAACGAATTCACAAATGCAAATGTCTGAGTCTCATCTACATACCTCTGTAAACTGTAAAATGTCTATGGCATAATTCAAAATGAAAAGAAATGAAATGAATCTTTGAGGTATTGTTTAACCTCTGTCTATTTACTTAGCCTAATCAAGCATAATTCAAATTTTTCATTTTTCAATACTTAGGGGGAGATTGTTAGCTCCAATATTCATAATATTAGAAGTATTGAAAAATAGGCCAAGTATAGAAGACTTCGACAGAAGCTCTACCAAATGATCACAAAAGTTCTACGGGGTATCACCAAAGCTCTGCCGAAGTAAACAAGAAGATCAATCAAGAAACGCCAAGACCAAAGAATGAACTACATAAGTACTGCTCACAGAGGACCGACCCGCAGAACCTCTGTCACCCTTAACAGAGCCTCTGCGGTTTATACTAAAGACTTAGAAGATCTACAAATATCTTTCTACTATTCCAAGATCCGCTCACCCACTTGTTCCAGACGTGTCCTGACTTCAACTACACGTGTCAAACTCTGATTGGGTTCTGTCAAAATTGGAACATGTGCATTCAATGAACATCGTACTTGCTACTGTTCACCTAATCCTGTCTACTGTAGATCAGTCCTTATTGTCTAAAGTATGTCCCCTTTAGGAGTAGTATAAATAGAAGGTTCATGTGAACTCTTCTATTAAGCTTAACAATCACGAAAATACTCATATTTTTTAAGCTTTTCACAACACACACACCATTAAACTGCAGATTTCTTGTCAATCCTTTGAAGTTCTTGGTGTTCTTAATATATATCAAATACAGTAATCTTTGAGATATTTATCTGTTCTTCATTCACTGATTATTTGATATTGTGTGTTGTTTCTATATAAACATATCTGTTAGTTCTTCAAATACGCTTCTGCAACACATCTTATTTGAACTAATAGATTAGATAATCTTTGTTAATCAAATACGGAACCAACAGTTTCTGTCATGAGGATATCAACATGTCGTTCGGGCTCTTGTAGAACTTGGGGTTTGACTTGAGGTTGGGCTTGGCTTGTTTGTTCTTCAGCAGAGATTGGGATTGATCTCTCTGGTTCAGTTCTTGGAGATGTAGGAGGGGTATCAAGACATATGATTTCTGGTGGTTCTTGCGTTGACTCTTCTGTTGGTTTGATGACTCTGTCTTTGAACATGTAGTCGAATTCCACCATAGTCATTTCTGGCATGTTTTCTTCTGTTATCCCTTTATCTCCTCTTTCTGCCTCTGCCTCTGTCGTCTCTGTCGCTTTGCCTTTCCCTTTTCCCTTTTCAACCTCTTTCTCTTTTTCTTTCTCTTTTTCCTTCTCCCCCTTTTGTTGATTTGCGGACTCACCCATTTGGCTATCTGAATGAGCTTCTTTAGCATCTTAAAAATCATCATCATCATCAGATAGTGCAATTCCAGAAGCGGGTGAGGACGGAGCAACAAACTTTGGAGTAGATTTGGCTCTTTTGCTCGAGGGTTCTCCTTCTGGTGCTCCTTCTGCAGGTCGTTTGAGTGTGGCAGTTTGTAAGATGGCATCTGTGAAGTTTGTTACTGCCTTTTTCATTGCGTCTTCAACTTCTGTTGCGGCAGTTCTGATCTCATCTACTTGACTCTCAAAGTTGACTTTGTGAATGTCAAGAGATGCATGTACATGTTTCTCTATCGCATGTGCCTTCATCACAAACTTGGATGAAATTGTCATCATCCGGCTGAGAACAGATCTGCGGAAGTCACCCATCTGGCCAACTGTCATGGGTAAGTCGTTTGGGTTGGGGCTTGAGATGTTGAGTGGAGTAGCAGATGATGTTGTTGCGTCTTTGATGGATTTCTTAACAGAGTTGTCAATTAACTCTGTCAAGGTTCTGACGTTCGATTCTGATAAGAGGACCGAAGGTATCGGCAGGGTTCTGTTCATGGATTCCTTGTGATTCTCTACCAGTATTTTCTTCAGATCAGCAAGTTCTATCGAAGTCTTTGTCATTTCCCATGTTCTGTCTCTTTTCATATCTGCTATCTCTGTTGTCAGTTTAGTAAATGCTTCTGATCTGGCGCGTTCAGCCTCTGCTCTGAGGTTTTCAGCCTCGGCATATTTCAGAGTTACCTCTGCATGTTTATTAGAGATCTGTTGCAATTCCTCTTTAAGAAGAGCATTCTCCTTGCGGATCAGCTCCTCCATCTATTCATTGATAAGTTTATACTCATTCAAAGAGTTGTTGATACTATCACAGAAGCTTTCGAACTCTGCTCTTGTGACAGTGTCAACGGGGGTAACCTTGGTTCCAACACATGGATCCAATTGAACCTCGAGTTCAGAGGTGCCTCCTTCAAGAGTTGTATTGATGTTGGCTCTTGGAGGACTTCCACCCGATCCTTGATGATCCTTTTGAGGGGATACATCTACAGGTGTTCTGATCAGAGGTTCCTCCTCCAGCTCAGATTCTGAGGAAGGAAATCTGATGTGATGAGAAGAGTTTGGATCAAGCAAAGTCTTCCCTTGTTCTACTATGGTCTCCCATTGTACCTGAGTCGGACAGATGTTACGTGAGATTACAAAGATCTCTGGTCTATTTTGTGTCATGTCTATATGAGCCACAGAGGCATCATTGTGTGGAGGTGACCTATTGATGTTCTGGGGCGAATGAACATCACTACCAAAGATAGTTTCCCTGGGTATGTGCGTACCAGAGGCATGAAGAGTCGCCTCTGTCGATTCTTGCAGGTTAGGGTTCGAGGTGTGCACCTCTGTTTCAATAATCCTTTGGTCTTGATCACCAGGATTAGATTGTGTGGAAGCACGGGGATGTTGGTTATGGATACGCTCATTTGTGTTCTCTTGAGCATCTTTTTCTAAGCTCTCATCTCCCTCGGCTCTTAGGGGTATAGAACTCTCGGGATTCTCTCTGTCATCCTCTTTCTCACCACTACCAGAGGAAATAACTTCCACCTCTGATGTTTCTTTTACTCCCTCATGAACAGTCTCCATATTGGATGCTCTATTCTCTACTTCCTCCTCCATCACTCTAGAGGAAGACCCCACTTCGGGTACTCTTCTCTCTGGTCTGTTAACTTCCTCTGCTATTTCCTCACTTAAACTCTTCAATGAAGGCTCAGATCCTAAGTATGCTGGGGTTCTCACCTCGGGTTCTTAAGGTTGAGCAGCACTCTCATAGTTTTGGACAGAGATGTGTTGAGGATCGATTAGGGCAAGCATTGTACCTGGAATTCTTCGGATAAACGGGTATTCACCTGAAGTCGTGGGTTGGAACTTGGACATAACCCAAACAGGTGTAGATTTTCCCTGATGAGTCAATTCCAATCTGTCGAATGCTCTTCTAATTACCAGACTGATGAATCGAGGAAACTTGATGAATTTCAGGAATTTGTGGGTTCCAACGACTCCTCCTCTTGCTATGGATGAGGTCTTTGTGTTGAGAGCGTTAAGAAGGTCATTGTAAAGAATGCTGGTGTAGTCATAATTTATGTTAAAGAACAATCCATACATGATCTGTAGGATTTCTGTTCTGGCTTGGTCTTGACTCCCAGATTTGCTAGTGAGGGTTCTGTTCAAGGTGGAGAACATGAAGTTCCACATTGTTGGCAGATTTTGTCTTCTGAACTCACCTATTTTGTTCAGTTTATTGTTGTATCCCAAGAACTTCATGAATTCAAGAAGAACAACAACATTGGGGGGTTTTCATAGGCTTCTATTCCAAGTTGTCTTTTGGTCTTCATCCTGAAGATTCTTCTGAAAGTGCTTGCACGGATTCTGATTGTTCCTGTTCCTCCATTTCTCGAGTTGACATTCCTAACAATCCCATCTTGTTCTTCTATGTACTGGCACGTGGTCCACCATTGTTGGACGTAGATTGCAGGAAGATGATCATCAAACGCTGTCAGAGCTCTAAAGATTTCGGAGTTTCTGGAAAACTCTATGAAGATGTGATATAGGGGTAAATAGAGTCCTGGGTTTGGGTCGAATCGATAGTTGTTGTCAGCTAACTCGTATGGGAGGCTAATGATTTCATCGACGGGTCCTATTCGGCTTGAATCAACAGAGTTTTGAGGTTCTGCCATTGTTGCAGATTAGGGTTTTTTCTTGAAAAACTTGAAGGTTTTGAACTTTTGAGAGGGAAAGATGAAGGGTTTTTGAATGATCAGAAAGCGTAAGAAAAGAAATGGGTCGGGGTAATGGATATTTATACGCTAAACATGTGGTTGGGTAATCGTCGTAGGTACTGTAGGCACTCGAGTTTCAGATAGTGGAACGGCCTCTACAGTAGAACGTGGAAACAGCTAGTGGTATGTCTTTCAATCAGAGAATGCCACGTAAGATTTGGTTCTGACCGCTTTTGGGCAAGCAAACCGTCACGGTTAGAGATGTGCGGGTGACAAGTAGTTGACGCTTAAAAAATGACCCGCATCTCTGATGACGTGCTTCTGATGATGTGGCAGAAAACCGACAGAGCTCTGGTGGAGCTCAGCACAGTTTTGCCTCTGTTGAAATGACTTATTCATTTCTTTCCAAGTATCCCAAGATGTTTAACCTTTACCCAAAAATCATTTAGAGTTCTGTATCTGATGTGAAAGTGGTCAAAGAACGTCAACAGAACTATCTCAGAAGGTTCACA
Organism: Saussurea involucrata; assembly: GCA_033807775.1. Lineage (NCBI taxonomy): Eukaryota > Viridiplantae > Streptophyta > Magnoliopsida > Asterales > Asteraceae > Saussurea > Saussurea involucrata. The sequence continues at coordinate 45,395,816 of CM066317.1, read as the reverse complement.
GAGTTCTGGTGAAAATCAACAGAGCTCTGGTGAAATGTCAGAGTTCTGGTAAGTTATTGACATTATCAAAAAGTTTTCATCAGAACAGGTTTTCCCTTCAAAAAGATTTTTCTTTTAGGTTCAAGGAGCAAAGTCATTTTAGATTTGAAAACAGATTTTGACTTGCTCCCCCTAAAATCATGCACGTTTTCCTTTATAAGCTCCCCCTTGAAAGATGAGCTTATATGAAAGATTTGTCTATTCAGCCCCGAAAAAAAAAACTGTACAAACAAAAATATATGTACAAACAGATTCACTGAGCTTGTTCAAAAAAAATATGCCTGACAGAGTTCTGGTGAACATCAGAGACTATGTTGAACTATCCTACCCAACTATTTGACAGAGCTCTGGTAGGATCGTCAGAGGCTCTGTTGAGTTATAAACAGAGTTAGGAGGACATGTTCAGCATACCCAATTTGCTGATTAAGAAGTTAAAACTCCTTTCATCAAGGGCTTTTGTAAAAAGATCATCTAATTGGAAGTCGGTTGAAACGAAGTACATTTCAATCGTCCCTTTTTCAACATGGTCTTTTATGAAGTGATACCTTATGTCGATATGCTTGGTTTTGGAATGCTGAACTGGGTTAGCTGTGATTGCTATGGCACTCTTGGAGTCACACAGAATTGGAATTTTATTGTACTTCATGCCATAATCTTTGAGTTGAGTTTTCATCCAGAGCACTTGAGAGCAACAACTAGCAGCAGCAACATACTCTGCTTCTGCTGTAGAGGTTGAAACGCAGTTCTGTTTCTTGGATGTCCAACTCACCAATTTTTCACCAAGTAATTGGCAGCTACCAGAAGTACTTTTTCTATCATTCTTGCATCCTCCATAATCTGAATCTGTATATGCTACAAGCTCGAAACCAGAATTAAGAGGATACCAGAGACCCAAGAATTGAGTCCCTTTCAGATATTTAAATATACGCTTGACAGCAGAAAAGTGTGATACCTTAGGATTTGCTTGAAATATGGCACAGAGACACGTTGCAAACATTATATCAGGTCTGCTAGCAGTTAAGTACAGAAGTGACCCTATCATGCCTCTGTAGTTCTTGACATCTATAGGTTCACCATTAAGGTCAGAGTCAAGTTTGACTCCAGTGGCAATAGGAGTTTTCATTGGTTTTGAATTATTGAACTTGTATTTTTTTCAAAATGTCAGAGATGTATTTGGACTGACTTATGAAAGTCCCTCTGATGGATTGTTTTACTTGTAAACCAAGCAAGAAAGAAAGTTCTCCCATCATGCTCATTTTGAATTCACTTTTCATCAATTCTTCAAACTTATCACAGTACTCTTGCCGTGTAGACCCAAAAATAATGTCATCAACATATATTTGTACCATAAGTATATCATTCTTATACCTCCTAAAGAATAGAGTTTTATCGACAGTACCTTTCTCGAAGTGATTAGTCAACAGAAAGTTTGAGAGAGTTTCATACCAGGCTCTGGGAGCTTTCAAATAGGGAATCTCTCCCAATATTAGTTAACAGGGGTGATGATGGTTCTTTCTCAGGTTCTCTTTGTGGTTCCTCATTTCTCTGAATGACACCTGTAGACAGAGAAGTAGATGGTAAAGTATTGGAGGGATCAGTAAGAGTTGTACCTGTCAGATTCTGTTATGTTGAATTCTGAGCTTGATCGTCTCTGTTGATGTTGACAGAGGAATCATCATCATCGAAGAAATCATCGAACACGAGATTGATATTTTCTTCCCTTGTTTTTAAAGAACTTGGCTTCTTCTGCTCTGTTTGTGTCCCCTCTGTTGATTTGCGATCAGAGGCACTTGATGTACTTTCATCAAAGGACACGTTTACACTTTCTTGAATGACACGGGTTCTGGTGTTGTAGACTCTGTAGGCTTTAGAGGTCAAGGAATAACCAATAAAGATTCCTTCGTCTGCCTTCTTATTGAATTTACTCAGCTGTTCTCTGTCATTCAAGACGTAGCACTTGCAACCAAAATTGTGAAAATATTTCACGTTTGGCCTTCTATTGTTGATGAGTTCATAGGGAGTCTTCTTAAATCTCTTCACTATTACAGCTCTGTTTTGGGTAAAACAGGCTGTTGAGACTGCCTCTACCCAGAAGTTGATAGGAAGGACAAAACCGGCCAACATGGTTCTGGCGGCTTCTACCAGAGTTATGTTCTTTCTCTCCACCACACCATTCTGTTGTGGAGTTCTGGAAGCTGAGAAGTTTTGGGATATTCCTTCTTCTGAAAGATAAGCATTTATTCTTGCGTTCTTAAACTCTGTCCCATTATCACTTCTCAACTTTTGAACTTTTAGTCCTAACAGAACCTGTATCCTTCTCAACAAACTTATCAGAATTTCTGGGACATCAGATTTTACTCTGATGAACTCAATCCAAGTATATCTAGAATATTCATCAATAAGCACAAGTATATACTTCTTGCCCGACAAACTTTGCACATAGATTGGACCACAAAGATCCATATGAAGCATATGCAAAGGTCTGGGACAATTGTGATCGCTCTTAGTTCTGTGTGAAGATCTTTTCATCTTACCCAATTCACAGGCAGAACAGAGATGGTCTTTGTCAAATTTTAGCGAAGGCATTCCTTTCACTAAGTTCAATTTCACGAGCTTGTCAAGATTTGAAAATTTTACATGGGAAAATCTTGTATGCCAGAGCCAGGCATCTTCATTTTTCAAAGACACTAAACAGAGTTTCTCTGTTGTAGAGTTTTGATTTGGATTAAAGTTCATTTTTTACAGATTGCCTTTTCTGTCGGCTCTTAAAAGTTCTTGACCAGACTCGGAAAGCAACAAGGAACAGTACTTCTTCCTAAAATTGACATCGAATCCATGATCACAGAGTTCACTTATACTGAGAAGATTATGATTTAATCCTTCAACATAAGCAACCTCAGAAACAGAAACACCACCATTAACTAAAGTACCATATCCTCTAAACTGTCCACCATTGTCTCCTCCAAAGGTTACTGCACTTCCCTTCTTGTTCTTAAATGAAGTCGGCAGCTCCTTATTGCCCGTCATGTGCCTGGAACATCCGGAATCTAGGTACCAGATCTGCACATGAGGCTTCTGCAAGACAGATTAGTTTCTTTTAAGTACCCATTGCAAGATGGGTCCTTTCTTGTTAGGCTTTGGGGTGTTAACAGTCTTTCCTACTGGCTTTACATTCTTTGATGTTGTGCCAGAGGTCATTCTCTGTGTATTCTGAATAGTCTTAGGATTTTTCCTTTGTGGTGACTGATTCAGAACATAATGGGGACCATTCATGTGATTTTGCAGTTTTAACAACAGTTGAATGCAATTGCAGTTGATAGAACATGAAGATAACTGATGCACATTGTTGTTTTTGTTCAAAAACTGTTGTTTGAATGGTACTTGATTCTGAAAAACCTTAGGACCATACATTATGTCCTGTTTTTGCTTGAAAGAGTTGTTTTTCTTTGGAACAGACTCACTTTGCCAAAAAGAGTTTCTTCTTAGATTTACACCAGAATTGGGAATAGGTCTGTCATTAACTATCCATTTGCCCTTCTGTTCTAGAGTAAATTTCACAGGCTTAAAAGCTAAGGGAACAGAGGTATTGTTGTTTACAGGAACATTTCTTGCATTCTCTCTTTTCTTCACTTCTATTGTGTTATAAGCAAGAACCCTAAAGCTTTTGTTATCAAACTCAGTCATTGGTATAAATCTAGCTTGTTTCTTAAAGAATGCGACATCCTTTTTCAGATCAAAACATCCTGCGGGTATCTGCTTTGGTTTATGCAAAACTTTCTTTTGAGCACAGAAAATTTGCTCATCTACCTCAGAGTCAGAGTCACTGTCAGAGTCTAGAAAGTCTCTGGTGGCTCTGTTGAGGGTGTTAGACTATGGGGTTATCACTGAGATATTGGTTTTGACAGACTTAAACTTTCTCAACTTTGGTTTCAATGCATCAGAAACAGCATTTTCCTCAAGAACTTTCATGAGATCTTCTTCAAAAGATGTTCTAATTGTTTCTGAAGTGGGAGAGAAGACTGGTGCTTCAGGGTTAAGCTCGCTCTATGATTTTTCAATAGAGGACTCTTCCACAGAAGTAACAGACTTATGTTCCTTGAAAGAATTGAAGTTGAAAATCTCTGTTGGATCCAGACTATTAACAGAGTTAGGAAGTATGATTCTAGCTCTTCCTTGATCGAGAATAAACTTTGAAGATGGTTTAATAACCTTTTCATGATTCAAGGAGTCATAGCTAACATTCCTAAAGTCTAGCCTTCTGGTTCTTTTGTAAACATCTGAGGTTTTGATTCTTTTGAAAGCAGCAGTACCAGAGATCACATCCTCTTGGATTTTCCCAACACAAAAAGCAGAGGACAGAGATGTCTTCTTCTTTTCGTTATAGGGAGCAAGGTCGGAGAAACCGAGACCTTGCGTATCCATCTGTGAGTTTATCTTAATGTGCACATCTTGTGCATCCTGGTACTTTTTGATTTGAATTTCTTTTCTCTGTAGGGATTGATGTAAAACCTCCCTTTCTTTTTGAAAAAAGTCCTTTAAGGCAACAGAGTTAAGTCTTTCATTTTCTGACTTTTTCACCTCTTTAGTCTTTTGTTTCAAAACATTTTCAAACTCTTTAATCTTTTCAGAAAAAATGCTTTCCTTCTTCTGTTGTAAGATCTCTAGCTCAGATTTCTATTTGAATATTTCTTCTTTTTCCTGTTCCAAGAGAGTTTTCTCTCTCTTGTAAAATGACAGATCCTTCTGAGCTAGCTTTCTTAACTCTTTCTCCTCAGAAAGCTTTTGTTTTAAGAGTTGAAACTCCTCTGTTAGCAAAGACACGTGCATTTCCAACTCAGAGTCGGACTTGGATTCAGATGAACATACCTTGGCACTGGGTCTGGTAGTCTCCAGCGCTCTGTTGTCTGGCTCTATTACGGTTAGAGCAAATGCATGAGCTATATCTTCCTCTTCAGATCTTTCTATCCTTTCTCCGGTCATCCAATCAACTTATCCCAAACTTTCATCATCCACAGCAACATTGGCTTGCTCTGGTTCATCGTCAGAAGATGAATCAGAAATCCAATTCTCCATCTCAGCAACGTAGCTTCTTTCTCTGTAATTGTACTTGTATTTGTTCTTGTATTAGTCCTGGTCTTTTACCAGTTTTCCTCTACAATTAGCAGAGAAATGGCCAGGTTTGCCACATCTAAAGCAACGTCTATCATTCTGATTGATGGGTTGGGCAGCATCAGCCTTCTGTGGAACTGGAGCATTGTACTTCTGTTGTGGTTGCGGTTGTGATCTTTGTTCTGTTGGAGCTCTGTTCTGGTGGTTCTGTTGTGGAGGTGCAACATAACCTCTTATGTCATCTTTTCCTTCTCTCTCGTATCTACCTCTTCTGTCAAATGCTCTGTTGCCAAATCTCTTGTTAAATTGTTGAGTTATTAACGCAAGAGATTTAGAAAAAGCATTTATATCGTTATCCTCTGATGAGCTTTCTTCATCATCACTTTCCGCTACCAAACTTTTCTTACCCTTCTTCTTCTCTTTCTTCTTGTCTCTGTTGTAACTTTCTCTGTTGGATTTTCCTTCAGTGGTGTTCTTAGACTCTGAAACTAAAGCAATAGGACCTGCAATGGTGGATTTGCCCTTTTGTTTGACAACATCCTTCTCTTGTGCGGCGAGAGTGCCATACACATCAGTGAGAGACCATGCATCTAGATCCTGGTTAGCTTGTAAAGACATGGACAGATTTAACCATTCATCATTCAAACTTTTCAAGAACAGAACATTGTTGTCTTCCTTCGACCTAACAACCCCACACTTTTTACAATTGTTGATTAGAACATTGAATCTGTTATAGGTCTGTTGTAAGGTTTCCTCAGGAAGTGCCTTGAAATCGTTGTATTCATTTATACATTGGGTCCTTCTGTTCTTTTGGGTCTTAATTCCACCCTCAAGTTGATTTAGAAGTTGATCCCAGATTTCTTTAGCTGTAACACATGAATCTAGTTCTTGAAATATCTCGTTTGGAATGGCCATAATCAGAAGTCTAACTGCTTTAAGGTCATTTTCCATTTGAAGTTTCTCTTCATCAGTAAACCCGGTGGTTTTAGGTTTAAAATAAGCAGGAATCTCAGCAGTAGTTTCTGTTGCGGGTACACGTGGAACCAAAACCATAGGTTGGCAAGGTCCATTCGTGACAGAACGCATTAAATCCTTGTCCATTCCATCAAGGAAGTTAACCATCCTAATCTTCCATTGAGGATATTCATCTCTCAGAAGAGTAGGAGGCTTGGTCAGGGAACTAGCAGTATAAATGGCGTTGATGTTGTTTGCCATTTTTCAGAAAAACAGAGTAAAGCGGTTTCAAACGGTTTTGAAAGAGTATAAGTTGAAAGTAAGTGAACAGTAACCAATGGAACAGTAATGAACAGTAGAGAAGATCTTTAAACTAGACTGGAAAGCTTTAAATGATATTAAAAGAACTCTGAAAAACTTATTTTAATCTTTAACCAGTAAAAACAGAGTATACTAAGAAGCTTTGAAACACACACACAATCAACAACAGTGAATCAACCTTGGTAGATTGGATGCGTTGATTTGAGAAAATCAAGCAAGCTCTGATACCAACTGTAGGTTCCCAGATTCACATTGCATCACAATAATGGTAAAGAAATAGACAGCGAAAGCATATTAAATAAAGCCATTAAAGTGAGTGATTCTGTAAACGATATTGTAACAGTGATAATCAAATATAGAACAGGATAATGATAACAATATCAAGTATGAAACGCTGCTCGTATATTGATAATAGATAACACCATGAACAAGATCAATGGTGTATCCTGAAATCTCACAGGGAACAATATCGTACGGATGTAGTGCTATGCAATTCTGTAGTGTGTGCTTTAACAATTGTGGAAAAAATTTCTTCCAAAAGCTTACAATTGTTGTTCCACTACCTCTCTATTTATAGCCCTGATAAAGTGTAGACAGTGTACTATCATACCCTGGGATGACACGTGGAAAGTGTGTCTCCTTTCTTTAGGGCATACGTGGAAAGTATGGACACATGTCTGACACTTAGGATTTCTACGAGACTTAGGCTTCACAGAGGTCTTCACTTCAACAGAGTTCATAGACCAGAACTCTGTTGGTCTTCGGGTATGAACAGTTCTTCTGTTGATCTTCTGCCAAAGCTCTGTTGAGCTCTGTTGGTTCCACCAGAACTCTGTTGAGTTCTGTTGGTTCCACCAGAACTCTGTTGAGTTCTGTTGGTCTTCTTGTTGAGATTCTTCTAAGTCTTTTGCTCGATCTCTGTTGGTCTTCTGACTTGATAATATTTTCAATACTTTTACATAACAGATACTTGGGGCTAACATTATCCTCTATTGTCTAGAATTTGGGGCTGGAATCAGTAGGGATTAATGGGTTCTTCACCTATTTAACCCTTAAGTTGAGCATTTTGGGTTTTGTATTCAATGTGTCGATTTTGGTGGTTTAAAATGGATTAAGTGGGTGTTTAGGTTTGGTGGATGAACCCTTATGTTTGTCCAATCGATTTAATGGCAGAAAATGAGTTATTGATTACTTTTAGATTATGGTTTTCGAACAGCCCGTAGTTTCCGGACATCGCCCCGTCCGGACAGTAGTATTCGGGCAGTGGGGGTTTCCGGGTGATTTCATTAGTATCCGGGTGGATGAAGTATCCGGATAGGCTTTGGTGTTCGGATGGTTATGTCCGGAAAGGGCTAGAGTCCGGGTAGTAGTGACCGGAAAGTTCGTGCGTCCGGAAAGTGTTAGTGTCCGGAGAGTACCTGTATCCGGAAAGTGTTAACCGGACAGTAGGGTTGAACCCTTTAAACTGATTTGAATCTAATGCCTTAGGTGTACGATTGGTTTAGCTTGGAGATATTTAAGGAGTGCGTGCAGCGCTAACGAAAGGTGAGTTCTCTCAACCCTTTTTATGGCGTACTATGTTTTACTGGTCATGGTTTCTTTTACGAGCGTGAACTGTTTTATAAATGATGTGCATGTTTTCCATGAACTGCATGCTTACTCAGCAAATGAAATGATGCTTAAAGTTTCCATAGATGTGATTTTGAAATGTTATGTGTATGCTATGTGGAGTCGGTTTACACTGTGGGGTCAGGGTACCAGGGGATTTGATAATCCCTTGGGCATATGAAGGTTAGCTTGTAGGTTGGAATTCGTTTCCTCCTACATGAAGGAACAGGGGGTCCACTTGGACGCCGGTGTAGCCGAGAGGGTGTCCGTTAGGCCCCGATCGTGGTTGCTTATGCGATCCCTGAACCCTGTGTTGAACCTTGTTTGATGCTTATGTGAAGGACATGAATTGTTTTCAATGAAATGAGTTATTACTGTGATAAATGTTTTTACGGAGGGAATTCACTAGACCTTTTGGTCTAACCCTCGCTTTTCAAAAACTAAACAATTTTCAGGTAAGCGTGTTATGGGTTCTTCCAGTAAGAACTAAGAGATGGCAAGAGGACTTGGAGCTTAGAGCAACTCCAGCATTTTGACTTTGATGTCTATATATAGCTCTCGGCTGTGGATTTAGATACTTCCGCTGTCAAGTTTTGATTAGTATAGGTTGATGATGTTTTAAAGACCAGTTATTGATGTAATTCGAATGCTTATTTTATGTTATTGCATGATTATGTTTTGGGACGTTACACCAGTGGGTTGAGAATAGCTCACTGTGTAGACCTCACTTTCGCAAGTGTCATAAGAATTCTTTCAAATTCCCTAGCATCATCCAAGCTCGTGTCACTGTGTTCTACTCATTTCTGAGTTAAGAACTAGACTTTAGATCCTCAGAAGTGATCGGCTTGTTCGCATCATTGGGCAATAATCGAGAGTGAATGGCCAAAACAATAAATATTGGGAGTATAAAGATTACTCAAGCATTTTTCATAAAATCCAGGTGCTTTTCTTTCCTATATCCCAAGGGATGCTTAGCTCATAATTAAAGAAGTAAAGAAAGCAAAAGATGAGAAGTTGCAAATAAACATACTAAAAGTGACTTTGATTAAAATCCGCAGTGGGCACTGTGAGTACAGCACTGCTATAAATTACTTCAAACTAACGATTACACTAGGAATTGAAATACAGAAAATTAAAGACTACTGCAGTAAATTCTAGAGCTAAAACTAAAACTAACTTGCACTAATTGTATGGTATATGGAATGGTATTCACTGAAACCCAACACCTCTTTATATACTTAGAAGAAAAGTTGGACCCAACAAATATGGGGAATTGACTAGAGGCTAAAAACCAAGGTGAGAGACATAAAATTCATTTCCCATGAGCAAGGCTTCTCTCCACAGGTTTGTTAGACAACTACCCCAAGGGTACTTCACCTTTTCCAAAAAGTAAGCTTTAAGGACCATTGGTTTCAATAAAATAATGTGATGGCCATCTTTTTAGGAGACATGCTTGTTGCTTTTCTTCCCATGCTTCTTCCATAGACTCTTCTATTCTCCAGGACTTATTTCCATGCTAAGATTTGAATTTCATTTGCCTTCTTCTTGGCACGCCAGTGGGATCCGGAGTGGGCACTCCGCAAGTCACTGCAGAATTTTCGTAAAAGTGCAGCAAAAATCTACCAAATGGTTTATAAAAACTGTGGTTCACTCTTTTTGCTCAATTTTCGGAATATTACCAAGTATGGGTGATTTGAGAAGTAAAATGGCTAAAATTTGACAAAAGAAAATAAAAATAAAAGGAAATAATAACTCTAAAAATAGAGTTATCACAACCTCAAACTTAAACCATTACTTGTCCCCAAGTAATAAAAAGAAAGAAAGAAAATAAAAAAATACACTTTGAGCTTTCAGGGACTTACCAGATTTCCCACTTTGAATGAATGTTGATCTCCCTCCATGGATGCTTCTTTCGGTCCCAAAACTAAATTTTCACTTTTGTGCATTCGACGACATATTTCCCTTGTTCACATTTGATCTATAGGATTTGATTGGGTTTGAAATATTTGTGGCTTTGAATGTGTTTCCCAATGGCTTTGTAGCAAACATTACCAAACTTGAACCGGAAATCCCGCTTTGGGATTTTTATTTTAAGAAGTGAACATTTCTGGGTTTTGCAAGGGTAGGCAAGTACACTTCAGGCTTTATTTGGATATGGGTATTTTTTGTGAGAGTGGGTATTCTGATGGTCCAGAATAGGCACACCATCGTTTTCTGGGAGTGAGCACTCTGATGGTCCAGAAAAGGCACACCATCATTTTCTTGGAGTGTCAATCCGATTTTTCTTTTTGGAGGGGGTATTGTCTATCCACCTCAAACTTAATACTTTACAATGTCCTCATTGTGGATAAAGATTGGAAGTCACACTAGAAGTCCCCACCTCAAACTTAAAATCACATAGTGTCCTCACTGTGACTTGGAAAGTGGGTTCAAAGAGGCATTTGGGGTACAAAAGGATCGTGTTTGGGCAAGTGTATGCAAAAACGGCATATTTCATTTCAACGTGCCAAGTTGAGGATCTAGAACTTACAAAAGTGAGTTTTTCAGTTCGGAGTCCGAAAGTTGTGCACCTTGAAATGGAAAAAGAGCAATAATCGTTCAAACAAGAAATTTGTTAGTACCCAAAAGCACCTACTTATCAGTAGGGATTCATGCATAATCAACCAAAAATAAAAAGGAGTAATTGTCAACAGCCAGCCATGGGCAAATACCAAATAAACAGAGAATTAAAAATTGTTTTTGGAGCATTAAGAGTGGGAACCATAGTCCCAACAAACCATTCAATGGGTAGGAGTTGGTTTCGGTGAGCTTTCTGCAAAGTCTTCACTGGAGAGGTCATCACTTTCATTCGTTGGACAAATACCCTCGGGAAAATCAGGGAGTTGAGCGGCCAGTTTTGGATCGGCACCTTGTAACATTTGATTCATGACCGCATCCCGCTGTTGTGTGTACATCCAAAAGGACTTGGTGGCCTTGTCCATTATCGTCTGTCGATCCTCCAAATCAGTGAGACCGTCAGTGATGGCTTTCAGTGCATCCAAGATGTCATTCTAGGGATTGGTGTTTCGGCCTGGAGTGGGAGCTGAGAGTGGGTTGATGGCAAATGTCACTGGGACTTCACTAGTAGTGTTTTCATCGGTGGGAGAAGTGATCGCTCTGCCCATCTTCTTAATGGTCACCACACTGATATTGTTGGCAGAGGTGACCCAGACATCACCTGGAGCAGATGGCACTCCAGCATCGATTAGTAATGAAGTAATAAGACATGGGAGTGGGAGGATTACCTTCTTGCGAGTCTGGGCTTGATAAATTGCCGATTGCATCAAATTTCCAAGATTGATTGTTTTACCGGTGAGAATGCAGTAGAGAAGGCCGCATTTGTGCATGGAAAGAGTTGCGTCATGCGTAGTGGGCGAGAGGGAGTGATGTAGGAATTGAAACCAAACAGCAGCCTCCGTAGTGAGGGAGCTAGCCTGTAGGCACTTCCTACCGCCATCCATGGCCCAAGTTTTACCTTCTACCACTAGAGCCTTTAAAATAGCGACCTCATCAGTCGGGGTCATTTTCTGCAAAAACTTAGCAAAAGTACACGACAGTGGGGTCCTTATGCCAAGGACCCGATTGATTGTGGATGCCCCATAGTGTACCTTACGGCCCCGGACTGTTACACAAGTGGTCTTGGTTTGAGAGGCCTCTGCATAGAATTCCTTGACTAAAGAGGAGTTGGCCCTCCTATTGGCAGTGGCCAAAGTGGCCCAATATTGCTGAATAACCCGTTCCTTGATAAATGGGTTCGCTTCCACAAATTGGGGGTCAAAACCCCTCTCCATATTCAACTTTTGTTTAAAAATACAGTCATAGTGGGCAGCAACCGCAGCGGTTGTGAACTGTTTGGGAATGCCATTTGGGGCATGTTCAGTGCCCACTGTGACATCATGAGGGTTTTTTGTTGAAACTTGTTCATTATCAGCATCTGATTCTTCTGATAATGAACTTGAAGAGGGGATAGGACCCTTACCTTTTCCAGAAGTTGCTCGTTTGGATCTTCCCGTAACTGATTTCGCCGGCGTGGTCACCGTAGACCTGGTGACCATGGCCCTTCTCATTAGTGCTCTCTTCATTGGGATCTCCTCACTGTGGCTTGCCTTTTCAGAGCCTCCAAGTCGATGGTGTTTCCCATTTGCAGGTATTGGTTTACGTAGTCCTCCTCTTCTTTTCTTCGACATTCCTCCTCTTCTTGGAATAGTCTAGCCTCTTCCTATTTTCTCACCCTTTCCTCTTCTTCTTTCTGTCGCCTCTCTTCCTCTTCTTTTCGAAGCCTTTCTTCGTCAGCCCTCTTTCTTTCTTCTTTCGCCCTTCGTAATCGTTCCTCTTCCTCCTTTTTCAATCGTTCTTCCTCTTCCCTTCGCAGCCTCTCTTCTTCCTCTTTTCTCTTCTTCTCGACCTCATCCTTTTTCTTCTGAAGTGCAAGGAGTTTTTGTTCAAACTCCTCCTGGAAACGTAGCATACTGTCTTGAGTCTTTTGGTCCTCAATGTCGAACTCTCTCAGACTCGTGTCTGAGGCTCTCGACGACGCTTCCTTCGACCCTTCTTGGTTTGACGACTCGGCGGCTGGTGCGACAGTCATTACCGTGTTCTCGTCGGAAGAAGGCGGTGGTTGATTAAGGTCGCTGGTGACATTCTCTGGCGGGTGGTCGGCGGTGGTGATATGGCGGTGGCGATACGGCAGCGAGTGGCGCAGATGGGTTCATTTGGGTTAGGCATCGGTCGCTTGCTTCTTGCCATGGTGAGGGTTTATTTTTTTGTGTGAGAGAATATGAGAAGAGAGAGAGTGTATTTGAAATTTGTGAGGGTAAAAAGGTGGGTTTTGGATACTTAGTATGGAAAGTGATTAGTTATTGGGTAAAAGAAATGGGGGGAACAGTTATTTAGGGTGTGATGAGTGTTTTTCTTGAAACTTGAAAGATTAGGGTGAGGTGGCACATAAAGTTGATGGGTTGTAAGGAAAAAGTTGACAGTTTTCTGCTCCTTGGGCCACCCAATCGTTAAATCCATGTGTCAGACACGCAGTGGGATACCCAGTGACATGGCCGAAGTCACTGCGAAGCATTTGTTGATTTTTCTTCAAAAATTGGCAATTCATCCTACACACACAGAAATAAACTACCACAAGGAATTAAAAATACCAAAAATAATAAAAAGACAACAAATAACTGCAATAAAATATTTACACATGATTTGGAATTTTCTCAACCAGAGTGAGATGGGGAGTGGGCACTGTCACACAGAAAGTGCTTCACTCTTTGCCCATTGACTTTAAAAGTCTGACCAGATTGTGGGGACATTAAATCACCGGTTCCAAAGGAACTTACCTTGACCACTGTGTATGGTCCCGTCCATCGTGATTTAAGCTTACCAGGAAATAATTTGAGACGGGAGTTGAACAATAGTACTTGTTGGGCCTTCAATGAACTCCCTATGGTTGATTCTTCGGTCATGCCACATTTTGGTCTTTTCCTTGTACAACTTTGCATTTTCATAAGAATGGTATCGCAATTCTTCCAACTCATGCAATATTAAAAATCTCTTGGTCCCCGCCGCATCCTCACTCATGTTAAGCTCTTTAAGGGCCCAAAATGTCGTGTGTTCGAATTCAATCGGTAAATGGCAAGCTTTGCCAAAAACCAACTTAAATGGAGACATTCCCAATGGAGTTTTATAGGTCGTACGATAGGCCCAAAGAGAATCATCGAGTTTGGTTGACCAATCTTTGCGGTGCGGTTTAACGACCTTTTCTAAAATGCCTTTGATTTCTCGGTTTGAAAGTTCGGCTAAACCGTTGGTCCGCGGGTGATATGCGGTGGCCACTCTATGATGTATATCATACTTAGCAAGGACCGAGCTCATGACTTTGTTTACAAAGTGGGTGCCTTCATCACTAATTAATGCCCGTGATGTTCCGAATCGAGTGAAAATATTTTTGTACAAAATTTTCACCACGGTGTTTGCATCATTGGAGTGACATGCAACTGCCTCCACCCATTTTGAAACATAGTCTATCGCAACCAAGATATAAAAATTATTATTTGAGTTTGGGAAAGGACCCATGAAATCGATCCCCTAAATATCAAAAAGCTCTACCTCTAAGATGTTGTTGAGAGGCATTTCGTTCTTTTGTGATATATTCCCGGTTCGTTGGCATTGCTCACAATTTTTCACAAATTCAAAAGAGTCTTTAAACACAGTGATCCAGAAGAACCCACTCTGCAATATTTTTGCAGTAGTACGGTTTCCACCAAAGTGGCCACCGTAGTGGAATGTGTGACAACCTTGGAGTATTTGATGTTGCTCACTCCCGTGGACACATCGTCTCAATATTTGGTCTGTTCCTATCTTATATAAGAAAGGATCGTCCCAAACATATTGACGAGTATCGTGTAAAAAAAATTAAATGGTTGTCCACTCATCCCGTGGGGCTTTAGTCCACATGCTAAAAAGTTTGCAATATCAGCGTACCAAGGAATATCATTTTTGTGATGTTGAGCTGCTAACAATTGTTCATCGGGAAAACTTTCCTGTACCGGAGTGGGTTCCACAGTGGTCACTACCTTCTCGAGCATGGATAGATGGCCAGCTACTTGGTTGCTTGTTCCTTTTTGTCAACGATCTCAAGGTCGAATTCTTGCAGCAATAATACCCAACGGATCAAACGCGGCTTGGAATCAGCTTTGTTGATCAAGTATTTTATTGTTGCATGATCAGTGTGCACTATGACCTTCGTCCCTACCAAGTAAGACCTGAAACGAACAAAATCAAACACCACTGCAAGTAATTCTTTTTCAGTGACCGTATAATTGATCCGAGCTTCGATTAGTGTTTTACTTGCATAATAAATGGGGTGAAAGATTTTGTTTTTTTTTCGCTGTCCTAAAACAGCCCCCACAGCCCACTCGCTGGCGTCACACATAACTTCGAATGGAAGTGACCAGTCAGGGGTGGTCACTATGGGTGCAGTAACTAAGGCTTTTTTGATTGTTTCAAAAGCATCTCGACATTCTTGGGTGAATTTAAATTCTTTTTCATGTTGCAAAAGGTTACATAGGGGTTTACTTATTTTGGAAAAATCTTTGATGAGCCTCCTATAGAAACCGGCGTGACCCAAGAAACTTCGAATTCCTTTCACAGTAGTGGGTTCAGGAAGTTTTGCCACCACTTCAAGTTTGGATTTATCAACTTCCAACCCTCTCTTTGAGACAAGATGACCTAGGACAATACCCTCTTCGACCATAAAATGACATTTTCCCAATTTAAAATAAGGTCGTGGGTCTCACATCTCACTAGGCTTTTCTCTAAATTTCTCAGGCAGTTGTCAAATGATGTCCCTATCACAGAAAATCATCCATAAATACTTCTATGGTGTCCTCAATCATGTCGGTGATAATGGCCATCATACAACGTTGGAAAGTGGTTGGGGCATTACACAATCCAAATGGCATTCTCCGGAATGCGATGGTACCGTAAGGACAAGTAAAGGTCGTATTTTCTTGGTCCTCAGGGGCGATATGAATTTGGTTATATCCGGAGTATCCATCTAGAAAACAATAGAATTCATTTCCAGCTAACCTATCGAGCATTTGGTCGATGAATGGTAGGGGAAAATGGTCTTTCTTGGTGGCTAGGTTGAGTTGTCTATAGTCCATGCATATTCTCCACCCAGTAACAGTTGTAGTGGAAATAGCTCGTTCTCTTCGTTCTCCACTACGGTTGTTCCTCCCTTTTTAGGGACACATTGAACAGGGCTCGCCCAACTACTAATAGCTATTGGGTAGATAATACCAGCGTCTAACCATTTCAAAACTTCCTTCTTGACAACCTCTTTCATTATGGGATTCAATCTTCTTTGGGGCTAGACCTTTCCAGGGTGGTCACTCTCCAAGTTAATCTTATGTTGACATAGGGAAGGGCTAATACCTTTAATGTTCGCTATGGTCCAACCAATTTCCCTCTTATGCTTCATTAACAGATCAATTAGGAGTTGTTCTTGTTTCTCACTAAGTTTGGATGAGATAATAACAAGAAATTTATTATCCTTAGCGAGATAAGCATACTTCAAGTGAGATGGCAATGGTTTTAGCTCTAACTTGGGAGGTTGTTCTATTGAAGGGGGTTGAACATTTCTATCCTTAAAGTCCAGAGGTTCAAAGGCTGCCACAATTTCGTTACACTCATCCTCAAAAGTGTCATCATTTTAGAGTCGGAGAGCTCACTCTCACTGCCAACTGAGCTCACTGTGTCAAAACTTGGGGTACCACTAATCAAACTCAAAGCAAAGCAGTCTTCGGTTTCTATGAACTTAAGGGACTTGAAGACATTAAATGTTACCTCTTGGTCATGGACTCTCATAGTGAGTTCTCCTTTGTGCACGTCAATTAAAGTACGTCCGGTTGCAAGAAACGGACGCCCTAAGATGATTGAGATTTCTTTATCGGTCTCATAATCTAGAATTAGAAAATCGGCGGGAAAGATAAATTTATCCACTTGGACCAAAACGTCTTCTATTTTTCCCTTGGGATAGGCTATGGATCGGTCGGCTAGTTGTAATGTCACGGTTATGGGTCTAGCCTCTCCAATACCTAACTTGTTAAATATGGACAATGGCATCAAATGTATACTAGCTCCCAAATCACAAAGTGCTTGACCTACTTCTTGTCCTCCTATTGTGCATGGAATGGTGAAACTACCCGGGTCTTTCAACTTAGGTGGAATCTTGATAGTAAGGAGGGCACTACATTCCTTAGTTAATTCCACAGTCTCAAACTCACCCAACTTTCTCTTTTCGTTCAAAATATCTTTCAAAAATTTTACATAGCTTGGCATTTGCTCAAGAGCCTCTACCAAGGGTATGTTAATGTGAAGTTGTTTAAAAATGTCTAAGAATTTTTTAAATTGAACATCAACATTTTTACTCTTCATTCTTTCGGGAAATGGGACATTTCGTGGGTCAATTTGAGTTTGTTGTGGTACTTGCTTTGGAATAGTGGGTTTTTGTGTGGTATCAAGAGTGGGAAGCTCAGGGACATTGGTGCTCACTGTGGGTTTGTCAATGACTTTAGGAGTGGCCATTGCGGTTTTAGGGGCAATGGGTATTTGAGGCGGGTCTTCAGAGTCAATAATGACATCATTCAAACCCTTTCCACTCCTAAGCGTTATGGACTTGACTTGTTCTTTTCCTATTACCCTAGTGTGTTCGGTGTCACTGGATAATGTCCCTGGCGGTCTATTCTTAACTTCGACGGCTAGTTGTCCTACTTGGGTCTCAATGTTCCTTATGGCTGCTTGAGTTTGATTCATGAAACCTTTCAGTATTGATTCAAGTGATGGTTGTGTCTCAGTCGGGTGATTTTGTCGTGGTTGGAACTGTTGTGAGGACTGCCCCTGGTGAAAATTCTGTGGGGGTGCCCACTATGATGTTGGTGAAATCCAGGGGGATTTGGTGGTCTTTGTTGGACATGACTCGCCCCGTGGGGTTGGAGTCCTGGATTTCTAGCCCATGAGAAATTCGGGTGATTTCTCAAGCCTGGATTATAGGTTTGTGAAAACGGGTTGGTTCCTATAACATTCACGGCCTCAGGATTTGCAGGACAATAGTAAAAAAACATGTTCTTCTCCACATAGGGAACAGTTCTCAGTGAGATGTGAAGTACCCATTGTGGAATTGACTTGTCCTCTATTTTGATTCAAAACCAATTTAGTTAAGGCTACCAAATGTGCGTTCATGGTTTTCAGTGCTTCTGAGTCAATGGTATTGGTCTTTGGTATGGGTGTTCTAGGATTTGACCACTCGGTGTTGTTGTTGGACACTTTTTCTAAGATTTGATACCCTTCATTGTAAGTTTTACCTGTGAAAGTTCCTCCTGCTGTTGCATCTAAGATGATTTTGGCTGTATTGGAAAGACCATTGTAAAAGGTCTCCAATTGGATGCAATGTGGGATGTCGTGATGTGGGAACTTTCGAAGTAACTCTTTAAAACGTTCCCATGCATCCGAAACAGCCTCATCTTCGCCTTGCTGAAACAAAATAATATCATTTCGAAACCTTACATTCCTTGTAGGAGGAAAGTATTTTTGTAGAAATTTGTCAGCAAGTTCTTGCCAAGTGGTTATCGAATTAGGTTCATGTGAATTCAGCCAAGCTTTTGCCTTATCCCTTAATGTAAAAGGGAAAAGTTTCAGCCTTAAGGCTTCATCAGTCACACCTTGCAATTGAAAGGAATCAGTCATTTCCAAAAAGGATTCTAAGTGCGAGTGTGGATCCTGAGATTGTAACCTTCTAAATTGACCCATGGCTTGGATCATTTGAAACATTACCGGTTTGAGTTCAAAGTGTTGTGCAATCATGTTGGGCCTTAGAATCCCGGAGCTTAAATCAGTAACTCCGAAAGTAGCATAGTCCCGTATTTTTCGATCTTTGCTATCGGCAATCGTTATTGTGGTCTCCACTAATGGTGGGTTAATGGGTCTTTCCGCTCCTGCCATGTTTACAGTGGGGTTCACAGTGGGATGTCGATTTGTGTTTTTGTTTTTACATCTTCTTCGAAAGGTTTTTTCTATTTCAAGATCGATTGGTACCAAAGGTCTGTGTTGTTGCCTTGGCATGCAACACGGACAGCTTAGAAAAACGAGTTACTCGGGCTCGAACAAAAACTAATGTCTTGAGATTTAAAATCACGCCAGTCCCCGGCAACGGCGCCAAAAACTTGGTACCTGCGAAATACGTGATTTAATCGCAGTGGGATGCAAACTATCCACAGTGGGAAGCGCAAGTGTACACTGGCCACTATGATCGTCACAACAAGTAACAGTTGGTAAAATACCAGAATCGTACCCACAGGGACTGGCAATCAAGACACTATCGTTTTCATAAGCTTCCTTTTACAAGTTTCAGTTACAGAAGAAGCAATAAGTTGGTTTGTTTGGTGAAATGCTATTTTAACGAGTTACTTAATATTTAAAAGGAGGAATGTAGGTTAGATTTTCCCTAGATTTTATATTAAATACTTGATCCGAAAGAGTGATCACTGCACTTGTGCAGAGTGGGCACTCCCGTTAAAGAGGCACGGTTACACAAATACTCACACCTTCAAGTAAAAATCCCATATTCTTAGTCCTTACTGTTTTGTCAATGGTAATCTCAAAATGGACCTTTTCAGGCCTCGATGGAATGTATAGCGACAAATACTCTAAGAGTTTTTAAGTACACAAACTAGCTTGCCTACTACTCCAGTGGGTTGAGATTAGCTCACTGTGTAGACCTCACTTTCGCAAGTGTCATAAGAATTCTTTCGAATTCCCTAGCATCATCCAAGCTCGTGTCACTATGTTCTACTCATTTCTGAGTTAAGAACTAGACTTTAGATCCTCACAAGTGATCGGCTTGTTCGCATCATTGGGCAATAATCGAGAGTGAATGACCAAAACAATAAATATTGGGAGTATAAAGATTACTCAAGCATTTTTCATAAAATCCAGGTGCTTTTCTTTCCTATATCCCAAGGGATGTTTAGCTCATAATTAAAGAAGTAAAGAAAGCAAAAGATGAGAAGTTGCAAATAAACATACTGAAAGTAACTTTGATTAAAATCTGCAGTGGCACTGTGAGTACACCCCTGCTATAAATTACTTCAAACTAACGATTACACTAGGAATTGAAATACATAAAATTAAAGACTACTGCAGTAAATTCTAGAGCTAAAACTAAAACTAACTTGCACTAATTGTGTGGTAGATGGAATGGTATTCAATGAAACCCAGCACCTCTTTATATACTTAGAGGAAAAGTTGGACCCAACAAAAATGGGAAATTCACTAGAGGCTAAAAACCAAGGTGCGAGACATAAAATTCATTTCCCATGAGCAAGGCTTCTCTCCACAGGTTTGTTAGACAATTACCCCAAGGGTATTTCACCTTTTCCAAAAAGTAAGCTTTAAGTACCATTGGTTTCAATAAAATAATGTGATGGCCATGTTTTTAGGAGACATGCTTGTTGCTTTTCTTCCCATGCTTCTGCCATAGACTCTTCTATTCTCCAGGACTGATTTCCAAGCTAAGATTTGAATTTCATTTGTCTTCTTCTTGGCACGCAAGTGGGATCCGGAGTGGGCACTCCGCAAGTCACTGCAGAATTTTTCGTAAAAGTGCAGCAAAAATCTACCAAATGGTTTATAAAAACTGTAGTTCACTCTTTTTGCTCAATTTTCGGAATATTACCAAGAATGGGTGATTTGAGAAGTAAAATGGCTAAAATTTGACAAAAGAAAATAAAAATAAATGGAAATAATAACTCTAAAAATAGAGTTATCACCTATAAATACCCCTTTGTCCCTTCCCATTTAATCACTCAATTCTCTTCCTCTTTTTTTTGTTCTTCTTTTGCCGAAACCCACAAAACACTCTCCCTAAATCGTTTTTCGGTATCTAGTGTTTATGTGAGGTTGAGAGTGTTCTTGATATTCGGTTGTAACACCCCGAATTTCCATGATATTTAATTAATATAAAGGGGATCGAATTGTAATTTAGTCTAGTTATGGGCTGAATTGTAATTATTAACTCTAGGGTGGAAATTATATTTTGACCAAAGTTTAAGGTTATGGTTGAAAATTAGAACTAGAGGGGTTGTTTGGTTATTTGTGGAAAGTTGAGCTTTCCTTAAGTCGGGGTAAGCCACCTCATTTGAGGATTATCTCAGAAAAAGTTCTTGAGTCGGTTGAAAGATAGCAGAGAGCAAGAAGAAAAGAGAAATTGGGAAGGTGACCGTGTGGTAAGAATCTGAATCATTTTCTTGTTTTTCTTAATCAGATTGTTTTTATTCAGTTGAAATCATATCTCAATCAGGTTGTGAATCAAAGAAAGAATTGGATTTCTGGGTTGAACTTCAATCCGGTGAGTTCATCTATTTCAAATTAATAATTTAACTGTTGAAAATTGAATCAGTTTTTGTGTTTAAGATGTCTGAATATATTGGTATATTAGTATTGGAATTAAGTCGACTAATAGACAGGATTTTGGATGAGCTTTTAGAATTAATTTGACGAGAATCGTATGTTTAAAATCGGAGTTCCGGTATTTTAGAAATTTCGGAACTGGGTATTAAAGTCCGGAACTGACTGGTTCCGGAACTGAATTTGGATCCGGAATAGCAAACTTCCGGAATTGGGCTTGTGGTAAGGATCCAGAATCAAGTTCCGGAATTGGGCCGAAATGAGTGATCCGGAAACAAGTTCCGAAAGTTGGGTTTTATATGTGTTCCGGAATTAAAATTGTGTATGTACCGGAATGGGCTAAAGCCCGGAATTTATTTTGGGTACCGGAATTTTAGTCTTCCGGAATTGGGTTTGGTGAGGATGGATCCGGAAGTTAACAAGACCGGAATGGGCTTTATATCATTTGGGATCCGGAAGTTTAATTCCGGTATTGGGATGGTTATTGGACTTCCGGTATTTGGGCCCGGAATAAAGATACTTCCGGTATTTGGGCCGGAGTTGGTTTAATGTTGGTACCGGAACTCAATTGACAAAACCGGAAGATTGGGCCATGATTAATTTTCGGTATTTAGGCCTGGTGGTTAGAAATTCAATTAATTAACTGGTGGTTAGTAATTCAATTAGTTAACTGGTGGTTAGTAATTCAATTAATTTAATTGGTGGGTTAGTAGTAATACAAATTGTATTTCGGAATTAGTGGGTTCTATATTAAGTTAATTGGGCCTTGAGTTATTTGGGAAAGTAAATTGTTACAATTAATTGATTTATATAGATTAATCTTAGAAATTGATTTAGGATTCAATATAAATCTTATTTATAAATCAATTAATATATAAGGATCTAATCTTAAATTAGAATCCGGTTTCGGAATACTTTCTATTATAGTATTTTGAAAGGGAATCAATTGAGAAGGAAGAAACGATAAAGTATTAATATTCTTAAGTTAAGAGTATGTGCGAGATAAAGCATGATGTGTCTTTATACACATACGTTATTAAGTGTACTGGATCCATAGGCATTGTTAAATAAATGTGGAATAGACCAGGTTCCAAATGGTAATTCCCGTTCGCCTATAATGTGGATTGTTAATCCCATTTCAGGGAGGCGGTAGCCTATAATGTGGGTTGTTAATCCCATTTCGGGAGGCGATAGCCTATAATGTGGACTGTTAATCCCATTTCGGGAGGCGATAGCCTATAATGTGGATTGTTAATCCCATTTCGGGAGACGATAAGAAATGATTGAATAGGCAAGGTAAAACTTCTATTCATATTGAAATAGTGGAATAAGCAAGATATAGTTGCTACTCGTATTGACTGTAGTGAGTAGGCAAACATAACTGCTATTCGTGATTAAGACGTGGAAACGTGGAAAAGATAAAGTGTGATTATCTATTTCGGTTGCTTTCGATGGATTAGAGATAGGAAATATATAAGTGCTATTCTGTTTCCATTCCAAGAAAAGTTATGGCGATTTATTGTAAGTCCTTTGGCTTGATCGTTAAACTAGAATTCGTGATGATTCGTAGTAAACTCCTGAATATGACGTTATGACTTCCAGAAGGTTAGTCACACTTATGGAATCGGGTATGTTCCCGTTATTATGAGACGAGTACGGGTACGGTAAGATTGGTGATGAACCAGGTTTGTTTATATGGTTGAATATCTGAGTTTTTAAGCTGTTTAATGTTTTAATTTGAATTTGGATGTTCTCACTAGGCGTAAAGCCTAATTGTTCAAATTCAAATTTCTTACCAGGTACAAGTTCAGAGAAGTAATGGGATGTGGGACGAGTGCTTTGGGTATTCAACTTTTTGATGATAAGCAGAGATCTTAGACGATGCGAGGAGGCTTTGGATGAATTGCTTAGATAACCCATTTAATCTAATTATAGTTGACATGATTAGATTATTAGGTTATTTAGAGAATTAGATTTTTGTATAAAGGAACCCTCAAAATTTAATTCTCTGCTTATATATAGAAAAGTTTGGATGATATTTTGATATACCTTGTTAAACTTTAAGGTTCAAATTGGCCCTGATTTTTAGGGTGTTACATCGGTGGTGTTCGAGAAGATTTGTTAGTTGATCGTGGATCTTAAGATCCTTGTTAAGCACGTGTAATCTCCTTGGTTGGTAATAAACACTTGCTCTCTCTCTCTCTCTCTTTGGTGGACGTACACTATCACAGCGATAGTGGAACCACGTTAAATCTCGGTGTTATTTCAGTTGTGTTTTACTTGCCATATATATATATATATATATATATATATATATATATATATATATATATATATATATATATATATATATATATTATATCTCGTCGATATATACACTTATATATATATATATATATATATATATTTCGTGTGGGTTTAATTTTCTACGTTAGATAATTATTGTGTAACATCTGGATTATTGTTATCCGTATTTGTTGTTGGGTTTATTGTGCACTTGGATTTCTACTCGTTTCGGGACCTTAGGAATCATTGGTGAGCTTCTCGTATTTTTGGCACGATAAATTTTCCTAATAATTGGTATCAGAGCTTCGGATCTAGATTTGGGTTTGTGTAGAAAATATACATAAACAAGTTTACACTTTTTGTTTTCTCTATGGCTGAAGTAGAAAACCCATTTGGTACCGGTCCCTCTAACCAGTCCCAAAAGCCGTACCAAGAAGGTACCTTTAATTTTTCCGGGGCTGGGATTCGTATACAGACTTGGAACGGGGACGATGACTTTGGTAAATGGCAGTTCACAACATCCGTGGCACTTAGAAAAATGGAGTCCATCCCGTAGTATTTGCTAAAGATGAGTTAGACCCTAATATGTCTGACCTTAAGGATAAAGAAATGGAAGCATGGGCATTTACTACTTTGCAAATGGCTATGGGAGATAATGTTATTGTTGGTTCCTGTTTTGCTTAACAATGATGATTCTTTCAGATAGTTCAGATAGTTCAGATAAGATACGGAAGCGTATTTAAAGTACTGAAAGATTATACTGAGGTAGAATAACACACAATATCAAATAAGCAATATGTAAATGACAGATAAATATCTCAAAGATTCACTGTATTTGATATTAGCAAGAACACCAAGAACATTTGAAGGTTCAACAAGAAATCTGCTGGTGTGTGTGTTTGTGCGTAGCTTAAAAAATAAATCTTGTTAATAGAAGAACTCAACATGAGTCTTCTATTTATACTACTAAAGAGAGGATAGACTTTAGACAATAAGGACTAAAGCTACAGTAGACAGGATCGTGTGAACAGTAGCAGGTACTACGTGCATTTAATGCATAGATATCAACTTGCACAGAGCCCTATCAAAGTTTGACACGTGGAGATTTGTCAGGGCACGCCTTGTGCAAGTGGTTGATAGGATCATGGAACAGTAGAATATATTTATTGATTCTTCTAAGTCTTCTTTATACCGCAGAGGCTCTGTCAAAGGTGACAGATGTTCTGCGGCACGGTCCTCTGTGAGCGGTCTTCTGCCGTTTCTTCCCTTCGGTCTTCTTGATGTCTCGGCAGAGCCTCTGTTGGAGACTTCTATACTTAGCCTATTTTTCACTACTTTCATAAACAGAAAGATTGGAGCTAACAATCTCCCCCTAAGTAGTGAAAAATAAAAAATTTAAAAGTGCAAGGATTTTCTACACTAAGTACTAGAATATTTTCTTTTCACATAAGATTATGCCAGAGGCATTTACATTTCATTGTTCTGAAAAGAAAAATTACAGAGATTTGTAGACTGACTCAGACCTTGGCATCTTTGAAGTCGTTGAATCTTCTGCGGTCGAGTCCTTCTTGTATGAGCTCGTGATAGAAACTGATGCAGAGTGTTCGGAAGTTGATTGTCGCATCGATGACCTATATCGGTCAGTCGGATAGACTTTGATCCATGAGCTCTGTTCCTCTGTGCTCTACTAGATTTGTTCTGAACTCTGTCAAAGTACTTGTTGCGTACTTCTGACAGTCCATTTCTACGAACAGCCTTGATTTTCCAGCAGGATCTTGAAAGACTAACCCGACCCTTGAAGTTGTGATGATTGAGTTTGGTACAGCAGAGGGAGGGCAGTAATCTTTTGGCGGTTGAACACACATGTTCTTCACTCCAAGATCTCGAGCCAATTGGAAATCGACCAGGCTGTATAGCATAAGCTTCTCTCGTATAGCTTTTCAGATCACCCTGTATGCTCTGTGAACTGCATCGGTTGTGAAGTTCTTTTTCGTCCATTCCAGAAGATCAGGTAGGTCATAAGGATTTAGATTCCTAAGATCCGCATCTGAGAATTGGTTCTCGGATCTGTCCTCTCTTTTGACCTTGTAGATGTTGTAAGAGATCTTAGGAAAGGTTCTGGTTTTAGAGAACTTACAGTATATAACCTTGATGATTTTGGAGGTTGAGAAGACTTCGTGTTTTGGCTTAGGAGTTGTTCTAGTGAAGAGGTTTTCGAGGTCAGCACGGAAATCAGGATCTTGAATGGATGGTTGTATTAGATCTATGCTAATTTTGTTGTATAGGTACTTGTACACCACCTCTTCCATTTGTGGTGGTGGTGTTGGAGGCATGGTTTTGCGTAGAGCATCCAATTTGTTCTTGATCTCTGCCACTCGATCTTCTGTAGGGGGTTTTGCAGTTGGATCCAGAATAGGAATGTTTGACAGAGGAGTAAGACCAAAAGCCCAGTCTTCTTCTTCTGGCTTTGGTGTTACATAAGCATCGAACGAGATTTTCATCAGCTTTTCTGTTGGTGGTTGATGCTTGGGCTTTTTCTTCTGTGGTTCCTCTGTCATTATTCCTTTGCCCTTTGCTTTGGCCTTCGGCTGTTCTGCTTGTCGTGATGGCTCTGTTGGATTTGTAGGAGTTGCCTCTATCGGTTTTTGCACTTGAGCTTTTGAGGGCTTGATTGGTTGTTCTTCTGCGGTAGTTGTTGTTGGAGCATGCTGTTCTGCAGAAGGTTTGGTTTTCTTGGGTTTGTGGGCAATGGTTTTGGTTCTCGGGTGTGTTTTAGGTTCTTCTGCAGTTTTTGGTGTTGGGGAAGGTAGTTCTTCTTCAGAGGATGTCAGGATTTGGAATTCTTCATTAACTGGGACATCTTCTCCAAAAACAGAGGTTGTTTCCACAGAGGTGGGTATTTCCTCTATGGTCTTCTGTTGACCTTCAGTGGTTTCAGGTACTTGGGTTTCTTCAGGGTTGGTTTCCACAGAGGTGGTTGTTGCCTCTGTGGTTTGGTTTCTGCTTTGGGTTTGAGTTGGGGGTGCTTGGGATATTGGTTCTACGGATACCGGTGGAGCTGGTAGACCTCTGCTTACAGCTTTTTCCCTTGATTTCTCCCCTGATTTCTCCCCCTCAGGATGATCTGATGAATCGTCAGAATCATCATCAGAGTCATCCTGACCCTTATCTTTAGTACCCTCTGCTTGGCATGTGGTATTTGGTTTCGGTGGTGGAGTTTCCCTGTCGCGATCATTTTCGCGCAGAGGTCATCACATATACCAAGCAGGTATGCAACTTCTGCCTCAGATTTGAAACGTAGCTTTCCAACATTTGCTTGAAATTCTGCAACGTAGGTGGAGTTGGCAGAGGTGAAGGCTCTGATGAATTCAATCATCTGATCAAGTATCCCTTGCCCAAGCTCTGTTAGCTGAGCTCTGGTCATGTAGTCAGAAGGCTTCATGGCCAGAGTTTCATGCATAGTCTTCTCCTGAACTTGCTCTAAGGCCTTCTTTAGATCTTCAGGTGTAAGGCCCTTAGATTTGGAGGATTGGTCTTTCAGCTTATCAAGAAAATGTTTGACAGATTCTTTGAAGGCAGAGGTTGCGGCTTTCCCGAATTTAGAAGCTGCAGAAGTGGCAGTGGCTGTTGCAGTTGACTTCATCTGGGCTAAGGCGTTTTGCACCTCTGTGGACAGGTTGTCCATTTTGGTGTTCAGATTTGTGATCGCCCTTGATGTTGTATCTGCAAAAGAATCAAAGGAGCTTTTTAACTCCTTCAATGTATTGTCCACAGAGGTGACAAGGGTTTGGAATTCATCCCTTGATACTTGTGAACTTGGTGTAACCTCTGGGGGAACACATTCTTCCCCAGAGTGAGTCCTTGTTCCTTGGACACCTTCTTTCGCCCTAGTTTTTATGTTGGGGGCGGAAGGATTTCCATCTGATCCTTGAGTAGAAGCATCTTGTGCTTCAGACTCTACAGAAGTTCTGAGAAAGACATTGTCCAGATCCACTCCAGAGGTGGGTACTAGAGTATCCTTCTGTTGACTCGGAGACTTGTCTAGAGTCTCTCCGTCTTTGTGCACTCTAAGCTCCTCTGAAGAGATGTTTGGAACTAGTTGTGTGCGTGTGGCAGAGGAAACAAATTCCTCTGCAGGAGTGACAGATGTGATTCGGGGCGAGGAATCACGAACTAAGGGTAAGTCCTTCTGAGAGGACTCCCCTGGAATGGTTTCCCCGGTTTCTAATGGTACAGAGGTAGAAAGAATTTCCTCTGTCCGGATGGTTTGGGTTTGGATCGAGCTGTGCTGCTCTTTTTCAATATTGCCTTCTGCCACTAGACTGGCGGCAATAGAAATGTGGGTTGCACTGGGAGTTGGTTGGGGTTGTCTGCCTTCTTCAACTACGGCATCTTGTGTGGTTTCACCCTCTGTAGTTACTTCTACCCTAATCGCTTCTTCTGGGACTCCTTCTGCCCTTGTAGCAAAAGAGTCGTATATTGGATGTGAACCAAATAGTCTTTGTACATGGAGGTGCAGAGCCTGGATACCTTCAGCGGCAGAGATTACTTCTGCTAGACTTTGTCTATGAACATCATATCCAGGCTGGAGAAAGGGGTTCTGTAGTACTTCTGGAGTCCCAACCTGCATATCTCTGGGAAAGTTTCATCATCTTCATCTAAATCAGAAGCGATTCTGAAGTCTGGTGCTTCTGTAGGCTCATGGAAGAGGGCTTCTGCAGTCCATCCAGAGGTGTCTAGAGTGTTGGCGATATCAGGGTGCTCAAGGAAAGAGTTGATATCACCCTGATTGTCTTCCATTCTTTCTTCCTCTGCAAAATTAAGAGGAGTGGGTGATAGCAGAGGTGATGCTTGAGCAGCTTCTTCTATCATTTCCTCCTCTGCGATTGGTTGCATAGGAGAGAGATGATTTCTTGCTTTCTTCTTGCTTTTCCTTCTCTTGGGTTTGGGTGCACATTCCTCGGAGGCTTTTGTTTTTCGTTTCTTCTTTTCCTTTGGAGGAGAGGGAGGTGCAGAAGATCCAACTTCTGTTGCAGGTGGTGGAGACTGTTGGGTTTGAGCAGCAGAAGTAGATGTGCCCTCTGTCGGTTTCTTAGCCTTAGAGACCTTTGGTTTGGTGGGTGTGGTAGAGGTCTTTTTAGTTGAAGCAGAGGTTAGAGAGGCTCGATGTTCTAGGAATCTGGTTTGTACTTGTTCGTGTTTTGCGTAAGCCTTTGCCCACTCTTCATCTGTTATAAGTTCTGCAACTGGGGTTCCTATGGGGACACCTAGACGCGGGGGTGTCACAGGACTCGGTGTTGGAGTCCTATGATCGCGTATGTATTCTAACTTAAGGGTCTCATCCGAAGCATATTCCAGAAGATTCTGTGGCAAAGGTTTGCAGAATGGGTATCCCTCTACATGCTCTGTTGGATTGTTTCTTGCCAAATGGTAGGTTTTTAGAGTAGGTCCTTCCATTGGCCATTTCTGTATAAGTAGCAGAGGTTCTATTAGGACACCTAGAATCCTCTGGTATTGTAGAGGTGGAAGTTCTTTGCTCGATTCTTCCTTTGCCTTAGTGGAGGAGATTCTGCGGTCGATTGTGTTGACCATTTCCTGCATCATCAGGCTGCCGTATTCCAGAGGTAGGTCATAATATACTCCGTACATTATGGCCATGATTTGGTGAGATGTTTGATCTGGACTACCCACCTTTCCTGTCAAGCACTTGTTTAGAACCGAAAAGAGTGTATTCCATAGAGGTGGGAATCTGCCTCTGCGGAAGTCGTTTCGTTTCTTTAGATGTGTATTGTAGCCCAGGCTCTCAGCAAAACGGCAGAGCTCTTCGTCTGTAGGATCTTCAGCATATTTCTTCAGACCTAGTAGCCCTCTGGTGGGAAGACTAAATTCGAGAGAAAACATGGTTCTATTGAAGGCGAGCTCGATGTGTTCAGATTTGTCAGGCTTTGAGATGTAACCCTTGATTTGTCTATCTTCAGGGTCATAATAACAGCTCTGCCAGAATTGGTTAAGGTATCTGGCAGGGATTTTATCAACATTCTTTGAAAGTAGAGGAAAGAGATAGTGATTCTCCAGAATGTTCAATAGGATTCCATGTTGTTTTCCAAAAGCGGTTTTGGAGGGTACAAGGTAGTGATTGTTGGGTTTTAGAGGAAGAACATTTTCATAATGATCATGCTCTATGAATTTTTGCAGGTGGGTGGTCGGAGCAAAGGTTGTTTCATCGTCGGAGTTGTCTTGGTCCAGGTTTTGGACTCTTGTGGGATTTAAAGAGTGCTCGGAGTGAGCAGGGGAGTGAACAGGGGAGTTCGCCGGAGAGTGTGAAGAGGAAGCCATTTCTTGAATGTGAAAGAAAAGAGAAATTTTTGGAAGTTGCAGGTTTTAGCACAAGTTCGCCGGAGAAGAGAGAGTAAGTTCGTAAAGTTTGTGAAGGATTGGTAACTTGGGTTTTATACTGAGGGGATAACGGTAGAATCTGAAGGGTTAAATATGTGAAAGTGAATAAAACTTGGGGTCCGTAATTGAGTGTATACGGCTGGTTCAACTTTCCAGGAGAACGTGTGCCATGTACGTCCAATGGAAATGCGACACGTCAACAGTGTCAGAGTACGACGGGATGTCGTGCGCGGCCCATTAAAGCTTGGCGCGTGAGCTTTTCAATTCTCAGAAGATTTTCACTCGCAGTATATTACCGTTACTGTTACAGAATTTTCCTAAGTATCAGAAAACGACAGAAGCTCTGTTGTGACAGAAGCTCTGTGGTTTAAAACTTGCTTTTTATATCCTCTGATGCTTGCACCTTTACCAAAAACGTTTAAAAATCATTGGTGAGGATCGATAGAACTTTAGTATAGAAATTTTATCCAAAGAGGTTCATAGGCTCTGTTGGGCCTGGCAGAGCCTCTATGAGAGAAAATTTCTAATAACTAAAAATTCATAAAATATTTTGATCATCCAAGTTTTTAATTGTTTTTAACAATGTTTTTAGGACTTATTTGGAAATTGGTGTCCAAGAAAATTGTTTTTGAAAGAGGTTTTGTGCAGGAAATTCCTTTTAAATTGCTTGTTGGTCAACAGAATTTCTTTTGGTGGAGAGAACTCTATGACCAAAAACTTTTGAGTCTCAAAGTGTGCATTTGTACGAGAGAGCTCGTTTTGAGTGGACATTCAAACTGGTCGATAGAGTTTCCATTAGAAATTTATGATCATAGAGCTTTTCTCTAGCAGAGCCTCTGTTGAGCTCAGCAGAGGCTCTATGACCTTAAATTTCTAATAAATGAAAAGCTCATAATTCTTTTTGATCATTTAAAGTTTGAAATGTCTTCAGCAATAGTTTTAGGACATATTTTGAATTTTGTGTCCTAGAAAACTGTTTTCAAAAACTGTTTTGTACGAGATACTTACATTTTGACTCTTTTGAACTCTGCAAAACCCTTACTTCTGTGGGTTGTGATTGGTCGTCACTTTTCCTTTTGCTCCCCCTTGATCTTACAACTTCTGTAGATTAGTTCAAGGACTTCTCCTGCTTCCCCTTGACCTATGCTTGGATCAAATGAGATAAGTGGTGTATAAAACATAGGTCTAGTTCACTAGAGGTTCTGTTTAGGCCGTCAGAGGTTCTGAGCAGACCCACAGAGGCTCTGTGAATTGTAGAACTTTTGATGATGGAGAATTTACATACCATAAAACAAAACAATTAAAACAACAAAAAATAGATGTATATACATATTTACAGAAGATCAGATCTTACTTACAGAGGTTTTAACTTAAGTTAATCATTCCCAACTTACCCACCAAGAAAAGGAATCTTTTCTCATCTAGTTCCCTGGTGAATAAGTCTGGAAGCTGGTATTCAGTGGACACAAAGTGCATTTCTATTGTGCCATATTCAACATGATGTTTTCGAAAGTGGTAACGGATGTCGATATGCTTTGTTTTTTAGTGTTGTACAGGATTGGCAGAGATGGCTATGGCACTTTTTGAATCACAGAAGATGGGTATCTTGTATATGTTATGGCCATAGTCCTTTAGCTGAGTTTTCATCCACATAACTTGGGAGCAACAGCTAGCAGCAGCAACGTATTCGGCTTCTACCGTAGATGTCGATACACAGTTCTGCTTCTTAGAAGTCCAGCTAACTAATTTCCCACCTAGGAATTGACAACTCCCAGAGGTACTCTTTCTGTCAAGCTTACATCCTCCATAATCTGAATCTGTGTAAGCTTTAAGACCAAAACCAGAGTTCTTCGGATACCAGAGGCCAAGATTTTTGGTCCCTTTGAGGTATCTGAAGATCCTCTTTACAGCAATATAATGGGATTCTTTTGGTTTGGCTTGATATCTTGCACAGAGGCATGTGGCATGCATTATGTCAGGTCTACTTGCGGTTAAATATAAATAAGACCCAATCATGCCTCTGTAGAGCGTGCACTCTACAGATTTGCCATCTTGATCTGAGTATAACTTATTTCCAGTGGCCATTGGGGTCTTCATTACAGCGGCATCAGAGAGACTGTATTTTGAAAGTGTGTCAGAGACATATTTAGCCTGATTTATGAAAGTTCCCTTTGATGATTGTTTTACTTGGAGTCCGAGGAAGAAAGTTAATTCTCCCATCATACTCATTTCAAACTCACTCTGCATGAGTTTTTCAAAATCTTTGCACTGCTGTGCATTTGTAGACCCAAAAATAATGTCATCCACATAGATTTGTACAAGTAGAATCTCATCACCTTTTCTTTTGTAAAACAAAGTAGTATCCGTTGTACCTCTGTCGAAATCACTATTGAAAAGAAAGGTTGAAAGTCTTTCGTACCATGCTCTTGGCGCCTGTTTCAGTCCATACAGGGCTTTGTCGAGGTAATATACGTATCTTGGGTACTTAGAGCTTTCAAACCCTGGTGGCTGCTGGACGTATACTTCTTCTTGGATTTCACCATTTAAAAAAGCAGATTTTACATCCATCTGAAAAACTTTGAAACCTCTGTGGGCTGCGAAGGCTAAGAAGATTCTTATAGCTTCGAGTCGTGCGACAGGGGCAAAAGTTTCATCGTAATCAATGCCTTCTTCTTAGCGATATCCTTTGGCCACCAGTCTTGCTTTGTTTCTAATGACCACCCCATCCTCATCCTTCTTGTTTCTGAAGACCCATTTTGTCCCTATTGCTTGTTTCTCTCGTGGCAGAGGAACTAGGGTCCAGACTTTGTTTCGTTCAAACTGTAGAAGCTCTTCTTGCATAGCATCTACCCAGTTTGGATCATCAAGGGCTTCAGAGAACCTTTTTGGCTCGATCACACTGATAAAATTTGTAAAGAAACAAAAGTTAGCAGTGGCTGATCTTGTTTTGACCTTTTCAGAAGGATCGCCGATTATAAGGCTTGGAGGATGACTTTTCGTCCACTGAGTTGTTCTCGGTAGATGGTCATTTGAGTCATCAAGTTGAACCTCTGTTGTTGATGGTGCTTCTGTATTTGTGCTTGGTTCTTCAGCTTGTGGGATGATTGGAATGAGTTCCTCTGAGGAATTAGATACTGAGTCCTCGTTTTCCTCTGGTATTGAAACCTCTGTAGTTGCTGGAGATGGTATTTCAAGAGCTTCTGTGGTTGTTTTCTTTGTTGTGCTATCTTCTGTTCTCTCCCCCTCGGTATTTGCATATGTATGAATTACAGAAGAGGATGAAGTATTTAATGGACCAGTTAGAGTTATACCTGTCTCGATCTGGTTGACAGAAAGAGGCTCTGTTGGCTCCAGCAGAGGGATAAACATCATCATGGAACATCTCTTGAAATAGAAGATTTAAGTCTTCATCTATTGTTTTTGAGATGCCAGAGGATTCCTTGTTTAGACCGAGTTCTGAACTGATTTGTTCAGAAGTCTTCTGAAAGGAATCGTCAAAAGATACGTTTATGCTTTCTACAATGGTTCGTGACCGCAGAAGATAAACTCTGTAGGCCTTGGAAGTTGCAGAGTATCCAATAAACTTGCCTTCATCTGCTTTTACCTTAAACTTTCCTCTTGCTTCTCTATCATTTAAGACAAAGCACTTGCATCCAAATACATGGAAGAACTTGATGTTTGGTCGCCTTTTGTTGATCAAATGATACGGTGTCTTGATGTGCCTCTTTACAATGGTTGATCGATTTTGGGTATAGAAAGCGGTTGATACTGCTTCTGCCCAAAAAGTCATTGGTAATCCACATGCAGTTAGCATAGTTCTTGCAGCCTCCACAAGCGTGCGGTTCTTTCGTTCAACCACGCCATTCTGTTGTGGGGTGCGTGCGGCAGAGAAGTTCTGTGATATGTCTTCTTCTATAAGATAGGCTTCAATGACAGAGTTTTTGAATTCTGTGCCATTGTCGCTTCTTAGTTTCTAAATCCTGCACTCATACAGAACTTGGATTCTTTTCATTAAATTTATCAGTATGTTTGGAACATCTGATTTCTTTCTGATAAATTCAACCCATGTAAATCTTGAGAATTCGTCGATCAAAACAAGTATATATTTCTTGCCACCTAGGCTCTGTGTAGATATTAGACCGCAGAGGTCAACATGAAGCATGTACAGAGGCCTAGGGCAAGACACATCAGTCTTGCCTTTATGGGAGGCTCTTTTGAGTTTTCCCATTTCGCATGCAGAGCATAAGTGATCTTTATTAAATTTAACATTTGGCAGACCTTTGACTAGATCGAGTTTTACAAGTTTATCTAGAGTATGAAAGTTTAAGTGGCAGAACCTGTTATGCCATAACCAGGCTTCTTCGCTTTTGCATGCAACATGGCAGATTTTGTCTTTCTTGTTCTTGGCATTGATGTTCATGAGATATAGATCGCCTCTTCTTTCGGCTCGCAGAAGTTCGATTCCTGTGTCCTCACTTTGTAGAGAGTAGAAGGTTCTTTTGAACATCACGTCGAAACCCGTATCGCAGAGTTGGCTAACACTGAGAAGATTGTGTTTAAGGCCATCCACATATGCAACTTTGCATACGGTTATATTCTCTTTCTTTATGACTCCATAGCCTTTAATGTACCCCTTTTTGTTGTCGCCAAAGGTCACGGATCCACCATCGAGTTTTTCTTTGTATGTGGATAATAGACCTCTGTCGCCAGTCATGTGTCGCGAGCATCCGGAGTCTAGATACCAGATCGGCACATACTGCTTCTGCAAGACAATCAGAGAGTTTTAGGTACCCATATCCAAATGGGTCCAGTTTTGTTAGGGGTCTTCAAGTTTGCCTTAGCATTCTTGGTCTTTGTTTTATTTTCTTCTGAAGAACCATTTTGTTTCTTCTTACCCTTGTATTTAGTATTCTTTTTTGGTACAGAGAGGAAACAGTGTGGACTTGAGAAGTGTTGGTTTAATTTAAGCATGAGATCAAAGCAATGACAATAATGAATGTGCGAAGAGATTTGCTTGAATTTTTCATTAAAAACATTAAATGGGGGCACAGAGGCATTACATTCTGTCCTAACATTTGACTTCCTATTACAAGAAGACCTATGTAGGCTAGATTGTTGTTTGTAAAATCCTTTGTTGTGAGCTGCCTTCTGTGTCTCCCTTCTGTGGTGAACTTCTGCATGTTCCACTGTCACAGAAGAAAAAGATTGGTTATTTTTAGCCCATTTACCCTTCTGTTGCCATGTTAGTTTTTCTTTAATAGGCTTTAAGGGTTTTAAAATCTTTGAACTTGTTGGAATTTGAGTGGACATTTCCTTCTGTTGTTTAAATTTCTCAAGCTCAAGAGAGGTTTTGGCTTGTATACACATGTCCAAAAAGTCTGGACAGATAGGAACTCTTGTGATTTTCTCCTTGGGAGAAATAGTCCTGTTAAGAACTTCAGAGGATAGTTTAAAATCCTCTGTGTCACAAGGTACTATCTCTGACTTAGAGTAAGTCTCAGATTCGTCAGATTCACTTAATCAAGATTAACAATCTATTAGTGGAGTTTAGAGTTTGATGCGGAAGCGTATTAAACTAACAGATATGTTTGATAGATATTAGAACGCACATATATAAAGAAAACAGTAAAGAATGAAAAGGATTTCTTGAACAGTTACTGTTATTCAATATATAATAACAACACGAAGAACAGATTAAGAACTGTTGGTGTGTGTGAGAATATAACACTCAGATGTTTGACAATAAAGCTTGAGAGTATTAGTGATTCCTTGTGTATTCGTCCCTTAGGAAGATCTCAACATGAGACTTCCTTTTATACTACTCTTAGAAGACTATGAAGTAGGTCACTGTTCCTTTTACGGCATGAATAGTAAACTGGATGGTGTGAACAGTGGACTGGATGGTGTGAGCAGTTGTTTGAGCCATGCGCATTTAATGGAGCAGATGTACTTTTGGTAAATGCATTAAATGGCGCAGACGTCTATTTTGTACCTTGCCCTATTGAGTCCACTCAGAGCTTGACACGTGTTTTGATAGTACTTTTCCATGCAAGTTGATGAACGTATCCAGTAATATCTTCCAAGTCTTCATTGAGGACCACAGAGGCTCTGTAATGAATTACAGAGGTTCTGCGGTCTGGTCCTCTGTGGAGCAGTCTTCGCCGGATTCCGAGTCTTTGGTCTTCTTTGTGCGTATGACAGAGCTTCTGTAGGAAGCCTCTGCTGCTTCTGTAGCTTCTTGACCTTGATTTCTCAGTAATGTCGGCAGAGCCTCTGTAAGAGGCTTTCTTCACTTAGCCTATTTTTCACTACTTCTAAATACTTCTATGATTAGGAAGATTGAAGCTAACAATCTCCCCCTAAGTAGTGAAAAATAAAAAATTTGAACTTGAGTTAAGTTTGGCTAAGTTAGATAAGACAGAGGTTAAACAATACCTCGAAATTTATTTCATTTAGAAATATGCCAGAGGCATTTTACATTTGAGTACAATGAAAGATAAAACTTTGTTTGCAGAGATTGGAGGTCTGAGAATCAGATTTTGGCATCTTTGAAATCGTTGTAGCTTTTGTTGTCTCTGCCGACTTTTCTGATCTCTTTGTAGAATCTGATGCAGAGTTCTCTTAGGCGGATTGTTGAGTCTATTTCTCTGATGAAAGTATCTGCATCATCTCTATCCATTTTCTCTGTACCTCTGTATTTTACAAGGCTTGCTCTGAATTTGCTCAGAGTATTGGTTGCGTACTTCTGACAATCCATGAGTACAAAAAGTTTAACCTGGTGTTGTGGGTTTTGAAATACTAACCCAAATCTTGGTTCTCTGATGATTGAGTTGGGCACAGCGTCTGGTGGGCAGCGATCTTCTGGTGGTCGTAGATCTAGATGTTTGAGACCAAGATCCTTTCCCAGCTGAAAATCTATCATGCTGTATATCAGAAGCTTTTCCCTCATCGTTTTTCTCAACTCTTGATAGGCTCTGGTATTAGGCTCTGTGTTGTAGTTGTCTTTTGTCCATTGCAGAAGGTCAGGTAGATCGTAAGGATTGATGTTTCTTAAGTCAGCATCAGCGAAGGTAGATTCTGAATTGTTCTCTCTTCTGACTTTGTAAAGATTGTACCTGACCCTTGGATAGGTTCTTGTGAAGGAGAATCTGCAGAAGATCACCTTTTTGATTTTGTGAATTGAGAAGACATCTGCTTTGGCTCTTGGCTTTGTTCTTGTGAAGATGTTCTCAAATTCTTCTCTGATCCTTGGATCTGTCACATGATCTACTGGATGATTTGTCTGATAGGATTGTTTGTAGAGGTATTTGTATACCACTTCTTCCATCTCTTCATGTGTTGGACCAGGTCGTGGAATTTGTCTTCTGAGACTCTCCATCTGTTGAACAACTTCTGCAACTCTACCAGCTAGAGGAATTTCTGACAGAGGCTTCAATCCATGTGCCCAGTCAACTTCTTCGGGTTTTGGGGTTTGAAAGGCGTCAAACGCACTCTTCATTAGTTTTTCTGTTGGCTTTGGCAATGTTTTCTTCTTCTTTGGCTCTTCTGTCAGTATCCCTTTGCCCTTATCTTTTGCTATTGTCGTGGCAGAACCTGTTGCTTCTGTGGGTTTTGAGGTTGGCACTTCTGTTGGTTTGATAGAGGTTGCCTCTGTGGATTTTGACGATTGTGATTTAGAGGACTTTTGTGGCGATGGTTCTGTTGGCTTGACTTGCTCTGTAACCTCTGTTGGAGGTTGTTTGATGACTTCTTCTGCGAGCTCAGTTTCTGTTGATGAAGTGTTGTCATTGAATCTTCTTGCCATTCTGAAAGCTAAAGTGAACATGTGCCTTTCTTCTTCTCTCTTCACCATACGATCACTCATTGTTGTGTGCATCCTTTTCAGAATGTCAGAAGCAGAGGTCGTTGCTCTTTTTGGTTTGGTGGCAATCGACTTTCTTCTGGGTATGGTTTGGGGTGTTTCCACAGAGGTGGGTGTTTTCTCTGTGGTTGGTTCATCTGTTTCTTCCAAAATGATTACCTCAGGGGCGGTTGTTGCCTCTGTGGCTTGCTGTTCTGCTTCTGGAGTTTTGGTTTCGTCAGGAGATGATTCCACAGAGATGGGTGTTGTCTCTGTGGTCTTTTGGGTTTGTTGTTGTCGGGTCTGTTCTGGAGGTGCTTGACTCAGAGGTTCTGCGGCTATTGGTGGACCTGTAAGTCCTCTGCTTGCAGTTTTCTCTGTAGTTTTCTCCCCCTCAGGATGATCTGATGGACCAGGATGGTCATCATCATCAGAGTCATCCTGACCCTTGTCTGATGTACCCTCTGCTCTGCAGGAAGCATCGGGTTTCTTTGGCATTGTGGCTCCAGCAGCGATCAGTTTCGCGCAGACATCATCACAGAGGCCAAGAAGAGTTGCTAGCTCTGCCTCTGTTTTGAATCTCATCCTTCCTACACTTTCTCTGAAATCTTTGACGAAGTTAGCATTGGCAGTGGTGAAGGAAAGGATGACTTCTGTTACTTGATTAATCACGTTCTGCCCAAGCTCTGTCAGCTGTGCTCTTGTCATGTAGTCTTTGGGTTGTATCAGCATGGTATTTCGCATGGCTTCTTCTTGAACTTTTTGTAGGGCCTTCTGTAGATCTGCAGGAGTGATGCCCGTTGACACTAAAGTCTGTTTGTTCAATTGATCAAGGAATTTGTTGATTGAGTTCTCAATCGAAGGAGTAGTTGTTGCGGCAGAAGTGGTGGATGCAGTAGCAGCAGACTTCATCTGTAAGATGGCAGTTTTCACCTCTGTGGACAGGTTGTCCATTTTGGTGTTTAGGTTTAGCAGTGCCAGTGATGTTGTCTCTGCAAAAGATTTGAAAGAGCTTTGCAACTCTTTCAAGGTTTGGTTCACAGAGATTTCAAGGGTTTGGAACTCATCCCTTGTAACTTGTGTTCCGGTGGTAACCTCTGGAGGAACACATTCGTCTCCAGAGTGAATCCCTGTTCCTGGGATACCTTCTTTCATTCCTGTTTGTACGTTGAGAATGGAAGGATTTCCTTCTGATCCTTGAGAAGAAACATGAGTTTCAATCCCTACAGAAGTTCTGAGAAGAACATTGTCCAAATCCACTCCAGAGGTGGGTATTGGAATATCCTTCTGTTGACTAGGAGACTTGTCTAGAGTCTCTTTGTCTTTGTGCTCTCTACTTCTCTCTGAAAGAAGTGTGGGTCTTAACAAGTGCGTGGCAGAGGAAACAAATTCCTCTGTTGGGCTTTCTTCTGTGATCTGGGGCAATTGATCACGAACTATAGGTGAGTCTCTTTGAGGAGACTCCCTAGGAATGGATTCCCCGGTTTCTGTGGGCACAGAGGTTGAAAGAGTAACCTCTAGCTGGATGGGTTGGGGTAGGTTCGAGCTGTGCTGCTCTTTTTCAATGACACCTTCTGCAGCTAGACCTGCGGTGTCAGAAATGTGGGTTGCACTGGGAGTTGGTTTTGGTTGTGTGCCTCTATTTATCCAGGCATCTTTTCTTGCTTCTTCCCTAAGTTCTGTGGAAGTTCCTTGCTCTGGTCGTAATTGGTCATACATTTGATGAGATCCAAATAATCTCATGACATGTGGATGATAAAGACCCTTACGTATCCAGACAGCTTCTTCTTCATCTGAATCTGTCTCTAAGATCTCTATTTCTGTCTCCGTTGTTGCTAAACCCTCTTTTTGTACAACTTCGGCCCCTTTTTCTTTCTCTTCTTCCATCATGTTCTCAAAAGCCTCTGTAATTTCACCTCTGTTCAATTCAGCTTCAGTTTGTTCTATTTCTTCTGAAGCTGGGTTTGGACTTCTTCTGTGGACATCCAATCCTTGAATGAAAGGGTTTTGTAAAATAACAGGGGTTTCGGCTGGTTGATTTCTGGGTGTTGTGTCATCTTCTTGCAGATGTGTGTCGATGCCCGAAATGAAGAAATCTTCTTCTGGGGAGTGGTGGTCGAGAGGTTGTGCCGTCCACCCTGCCGTATTTAGGGTGTTGGCAATTTCAGGGTTCTGTAAGAAGTCGTTCAGGTCTCCTTGGTGAGCAAATCTATCTGGAGATTGATAGGGTGATTGATATCTTTCTGTAGCCATTTCTTCTTCTGCAACTTCTTCTTCAGCAGTTTCCTCTTCTGCAATGGTTACCAACGTTGTAAGTGATTTACCATGCCTCTTTTTGGTTTTCCTCCTCTTAGGATTTGGTGCCCCTTCTTCTGTTGATTTTGATCTTTTCTTCTTCATTTTTAGAGAGGAGGGAGGAGATGAGCCAATTTCTGTGGCATGAGGAGGTGAGGGTTGATCTTCTGCAGCGCTTGTGGAGGTGCCTTCTGCAGTTTTCCTCTTCTTAGCTTTTGGAGTAAATGCAGAGGTTCTTGATGAAGACTTCTTTCCCATTAGTTCTGCACGTTTGGCTATAAAGCTGAGTTGAATAGCCATGTGCTTTGCTAACTTCAGATCCTTTTCTTTTTGAGTGGAAAGAGGTTTTGCTATCATTGTTCCTAGGGGGACACCTAAACGCGGGGGTGTCATAGGACTCGGTTTAGGAGTTCTATGATCGCGTATTCACTCTTTCTTAAGGGATTTATTCGATGCGTATTGCAGAAGCTTCTTTGACAGAGGTCTGTAGTGTGAGTAGCCATCAGCATGATCAGTGGGGGTATTCTTGTTCATCGGGAACTGTTTGGGAGTTGGCCCTTCCATTGGCCAATTTTGGATTAGCAGCAGAGGTTCGAACAGTACTCCTAGTATTCTTTGGAATTGCAGAGGTGGTAGAAAGTTGGGATCGTTCTCTTTGACCCTTTTCGAGTTGTTCTTTCTGTCGATAGTGTTTATGATCTCTTGCATCATTATGGTCGCATAATCTAGTGGAAGATCATAGTAAACCCCATACATGATGCTCAAGATTTGATGTGAGCTCTGGTCAATACTGCCTATCTTTCCTGTCAGGCATCTGTTAAGAATCGAGAACAAAGTGTTCCACAGAGGTGGTAATCGGCCTCTGCGGAAGTCATTTCTCTTCCGTAGTTGGGTGTTGTACCCAAGCATTTCCACGAATCGACAGAGCTCTTCGTCTGTTGGTTGCTCTGCATAACTCTTCAATCCCAGAAGACCCCTTGTTGGTAGGTTGAATTCAAGTGAGAACATTGTTCTGTTGAACTTGATTTCAAGATGCTCAGATTTATCAGGTCTTGAAATGTACCCTTTGATAAGAGAATCGTCTTTATCAAATCGACAGCTTTGCCAAAATTGGTTCAAATAGCGGACTGGAATTTTGTTCGGGGTTCTTGATAGTAGAGGGAAGAGGACATGATTCTCCATGATGTTCAGAAGTATGGCATGGGCTTCGCCGAAAGTAGTGGGTGAGGGGACCAAATAGCAGTTGTTGGATTTGATAGGAAGAATGGCTTCGAAATGATCCTTTGCTATAAAGTTTTGCAAGTGTGTCGTCGGAGCAAAGTCTGCTGAGTCCCCGGAATCTTGTTGTTCAATATTTCTTGCTAGGCTGGGGTTTTCAGAATGTTCTGAATGTGCAGGGGAGTGTTCCGGTGAGTTCGCCGGAGAGAGTTCAGAGGATGTAGCTCGAGAAGATGAAGCCATTTGATTTTAAGAATAAGATTTTTGCAAGCTTTTTGCAGGGTTTCGCCGGAGAAGAAGATGAGAGTTTGTAAAAGGTTTTATGTTAGGGTAAGCTTTGTTTTTATAGGATGGTAAAACGGTAGAATTCGAAAGAGTAAAATATATGGCAATGGATTAAAGTTTGGAATCCGCACTCGAGTTTGAGCGGCGGGTTCAACTTTCAAAAAAAAACGTTCCATGTACGCCCAATGAAAATGGGACACGTAGGCCTTGTCAGAATATGACAGGACGTCGTGCGCGGCCCATTAATGCTAGGCGCGTGAGGTTGATTTTAGCCATATGAGTTTCACTCGCAGTAAAAGTAACCGTTATTACTACAGAGATGCCCAAGTAATCAGATTGACAGAGCTTCTGTAGTTTACAGAGGCTCTGTGATCTTGAAAATCTTTGATGTTTATCCCTTTTTCATATATCTCATTGTTATCATGACTTCTGTGGGGTTCTTCTTTTAACCAAAACCATTGGAGAGGATAAAATCAGATTTTTGTGAAGAAATTTGCTTCGCAGAGGTTTTGTGGCTCTGTTGGAACTTGCAGAAGTTCTGTGAGGGCCAGCAGAAGCTCTATGAGAGAAAAAATCTCATAACAAAAATTTTATTAATATTTTTGATCATTCAATTTTTGATTTGGTTTAAGAGATGTTTTTCGGACATATTTGAAAGTTTGTGTCCGAGAAAACAGTTAAAAAACGGTTTGTTCGAGAAGGTCATGGTCTGCGTTTTCGGTTTCCGAGATAACATTCCAAAAGATCGACAGAAGGTTAATTTGTGATCACAGAGCATATTTTCTGCAGAAGCTCTGTTGAGCTCAGAAGAAGCTCTATGACCTTAAATTTCTCCTAATTCGAATTTTGTGAAACTTTTTGAGCTTTTGATTTTTGAAATGTTATTCACAGTATATTTAGGACATATTTGACAATTTTTGTCCTAGAAAATTGTTTTCCAAAAACCTTTTGTGCGAGAGACATACCTTTTGGTTCTTCTTTTCTCGGCAGTGTTATCTGACTTCTGTCGATATGGAGTCATCGACATTTTTCTTTGGCTTTCCCTTGAAAGTTTTATCTCTTTAGATCATTTCAGGGTTCCCTTCTGCTCCCCCTTGATCTAATCACCTCTGTAGATCAAGTAATTTCCTTTTGCTCCCCCTTGACCTATGCTTGGATCAAAGAATGATAAATTTTGCATAGAACATAGGTCATGGTCTTTCAGAGGTTCTGTAGGGGTCGTCAGAGGTTCTGAGTTGACTTACAGAAGCTCTGTGATTTTAAGAACTATTTAAGTTTTTAAGAATTTACATACAGAAGTAGAATCAATCAAAGCAATAAATTAAGCAATGTATTTACTTGTTATTTACAGAAGATAAAGCTATACTTACAGAGGATATTCATACCATGTTAATCATTCCTAACTTACCCACCAAGAAGTTGAATCTTTTCTCGTCTAATGCTTTGGTGAATAAGTCAGCGAGTTGATATTCTGTGGGCACGAAATGCATTTCGATTGTACCGTATTCAACATGATGTTTCAAGAAATGATACCTTATATCGATATGCTTGGTTTTTGAGTGTTGCACAGGGTTGGCAGAGATAGCAATAGCACTTTTGGAATCACAGAAGATGGGTATTTTGAACAGAATGTGGCCGTAGTCTTTTAGCTGAGTCTTCATCCATATAACCTGAGAACAACAGCTAGCGGCAGCAACGTATTCAGCTTCTGCAGTGGATGTGGAGACACAATTCTGCTTCTTGGAGGTCCAACTGACTAGTTTACCACCTAGGAATTGACAACTCCCAGAGGTACTCTTTCTGTCGAGCATGCATCCTCCATAGTCTGAATCTGTATAAGCTTTAAGACTAAAACCAGAGTTCTGTGGATACCAGAGACCAAGATTGTTGGTCCCCTTCAGGTATCTCAAGATTCTTTTTACAGCATCATAATGTGATTTCTTTGGATTAGCTTGATAACGTGCACAAAGACATGTGGCATGCATAATGTCAGGTCTGCTTGCTGTTAAGTATAACAGAGATCCAATCATGCCTCTGTAGAGAGTACATTCTACAGAAATACCATTTGGATCTAAGAACAACTTATTTCCAGTGGCCATTGGAGTCTTCATTGCAGAGGTATCAGAGAGATTATATTTTAAAAGTATGTCAGAGACATATTTGGCTTGATTTATAAAAATTCCCTCTGAAGATTGTTTGACTTGAAGTCCGAGGAAGAATGTTAATTCTCCCATCATACTCATTTCAAACTCACTCTGCATGAGTTTTTCAAAAATTTTGCACTCTTCTGAATTTGTAGACCCAAAAATTATGTCATCTACGTATATTTGTACAAGCATTATCTCACTATTTTTGCGTTTATAGAATAAGGTAGTATCTGTTGTACCTCTGTTGTAGCCATTGACTAGAAGGAAGGTAGAAAGTCGTTCGTACCATGCTCTTGGAGCCTGTTTCAGTCCGTATAGAGCCTTTTCAAGGTAGTATACATGCCTTGGAAACTTTGAGCTTTCAAAACCTGGTGGCTGATTTACGTAAACCTCTTCTTGGATTTCACCGTTTAGAAAAGCTGATTTTACGTCCATCTGATAGACTTTAAAACCTCTGTGGGCTGCGAAGGCTAAGAATATTCTTATTGCTTCGAGACGTGCGACAGGGGAAAAAGTCTCATCGTAGTCTATGCCTTCTTCTTGTCTATATCCTTTTGCTACTAATCTTGCTTTGTTTCTGACGACCACTCCATCTTCATCCTTCTTGTTTCTGTAGACCCATTTAGTCCCAATG
This sequence comes from Saussurea involucrata, assembly GCA_033807775.1. NCBI lineage: Eukaryota > Viridiplantae > Streptophyta > Magnoliopsida > Asterales > Asteraceae > Saussurea > Saussurea involucrata. The sequence goes on along the minus strand of CM066317.1, from coordinate 45,351,685 downwards.
GCCTGTTTCCCTCTTGGCAGAGGTACTAAAGTCCATACTCTGTTACGCTCAAATTGCAGAAGTTCTTCTTGCATGGCGTCTACCCAGTTTGGGTCATCTAGGGCTTCAGAAATCTTCTTTGGTTCTATAACACTAATAAAATTTGTAAAGAAACAAAAATTAGCAGTGGCAGACCTTGTTTTTACTGAGTCAGAAGGTTCTCCAATTATTTGGCTTGGAGGATGGCTTTTTGTCCACTGAGTTGTGCGTGGAAGATGATCATCAATGTCATCAAAACTTTCTTCAGATGCTTCTTGTGTTTCTTCTTGTGCAGCCTCTGATGTTCTTCGTGCCTTGGTAGTTGATTCTACCGTTTGTGGAATGATTGGTACGAGTGGCGGTGGAGTTTGTTCCTCTGAGGATGTATAGTCTTGGTCCTCGATCTCCTCTGTAATTGGTTCTTCTGTGGTTTGTGCAGCTTCTGTGGTCGTTTTTCTTGATGTTTCATCTTCTGCACTTTCTTCTGCTTCGGCAATTGCATCTGTAGTATTTATAGAAGAAGATGAAGCATTATTTGGACCAGTTAGAGTCATACCTGTAGGATTTTGTCCGACAGAGGATGGTTCTTCAGAAACTCTGATGGTTCCGACAGAAGGATCAATGTCATTGTGGAACATCTCCAAAAATAGAAGATTCAAATCTTCTTTTGTTCTTGAGATGTCAGAGAATTTCCCTTTAATTCCGAGTTCTGAACTTATTTGCTCAGAAGTCATTTGGAATGAATCATCAAAAGAAACATTGATGCTTTCTACAATCTTGTGAGACTTAGTAAGGAATGTTCTGTAGGCTTTGGAGGTGGCAGAGTATCCAATGAATTTGCCTTCATCTGCTTTTACATCAAACTTTCCTCTTGAATCTCTGTCGTTTAAGACGAAGCATTTGCATCCGAATACATGGAAAAATTTGATGTTTGGCCGCCGTTTGTTAAGCAATTCGTAAGGCGTCTTGAGGTGTCTTTTCACAATGGTTGATCGATTTTGAGTATAACACGCAGTAGAAATTGCTTCTGCCCAAAAGTTCATTGATAATCCGCATGCTGACATCATAGTTCTTGCGGCTTCCACAAGTGTTCGATTCTTTCTTTCGACAACACCGTTCTGTTGTGGAGTGCGAGCTGCAGAGAAGTTCTGTGATATTCCTTCTGTTGAAAGATAGGCTTCAATGACAGAGTTTTTAAATTCTGTGCCATTGTCACTTCTTAACTTCTGTATTCTGCAATTATAAAGAACTTGGATTCTTTTCATTAGATTTATCAATATATTTGGAACATCTGATTTCTTTCTAACGAATTCAACCCATGTGAAACGCGAATACTCATCAATTAGGACAAGTATGTATTTCTTGCCACCTAGGCTCTGTATGGCAATGGGACCGCAGAGGTCGACATGAAGCATGTACAGAGGTCTAGTGCAAGATACATCTGTTTTGCCTTTGTGGGAAGCTCTTTTGAGTTTTCCCATCTCACAGGCAGAACATAAATGATCCTTATTGAATTTAACATTTGGCAAACCTTTAACTAGATCAAGTTTGACCAGTTTTTCCAATGTGTGAAAATTCAAGTGACAGAACCTGTTGTGTCATAACCAGGCTTCTTCACTTTTGTAGGCAACAAGGCAAACTTTGTCCTTGTTCTTTGAGTTGAAGTTCATTAGATATAGATCACCTATTCTTTCAGCTCGCAGAAGTTCCATACTTGTTTCTTCACTTTGTAGAGAGCAGAAAGTTCTTTTGAACAACACATTGAATCCTGTATCACAAAGTTGACTTACACTGAGTAGGTTGTGCTTAAGGCCATCCACATATGTAACTTTGTATACAGAAATGTCTTCTTTCCTTATGACTCCATAGCCTTTTATGTGTCCTTTCTTGTTGTCTCCAAAAGTCACAGATCCACCATCTTGTGTTTCTTTGTACGTGGATAGTGCACTTCTGTCACCAGTCATGTGCCTTGAGCATCCGGAGTCTAGATACCAGATTGGCACATACTTCTTCTGCAGGACAATCACAGAGATTTAGGTACCCATATCCATATGGGTCCAATATTGTTAGAGTTTTTCAAGTTTGCCTTGGCATTCTTGAAATACATTTTGTTCTCTGCAGAAGAGTCAGATTGTTTCTTTGTGGGATTTGACTTTTGAATTGTCGTAGAGAGTAAACAGACTTGACTTGAAAAATGATTATTAAGTTTAGACATAAGATCAAAGCAATGACAGTATTGAATATGAGATGTAATTTGCTTGAACTTTTCATTGAACTTTTTAAACTCAGCCACAGAGGCATTACATTCTTTCTTTACATTAGATTTCCTATTACTAGAAGATCTATGAATACTCGAATGTTGTTTGCAAAAGCTCTGTTTAGGACCTGCCTTCTGTGGGTTGCTTCTGTGGTGAACTTCTTTCATCACTGTCACAGAAGAAAAAGATTTATTAACCTTGGGTTTTGAAAATCTAGAACTTATAGGATCAATAGAGGTCTTCTGTAACTTTTTAAGCTCAGCAGAGGTTTTGATATGTAGATTCAAATTTAGAAAATCTTGGCAGATTGGAATCTCTGTGAGTTTCTCTTTTGGAGAAATAGTTCTGTGAGGAACTTTAGAGGAGAATTTGACATCCTCTGTGTCACAGTGAATTATCCCTGATTTGAAATCAGTCTCTGAGTTGTCAGAGGATGAATCGTCCTCGTATACAGAGGTTGAGTCAATTCTTTCAATAGAGGATGGATTTTCTGAGCATGTATCGTACGAGCTTTCTTCCTCTGTAGAATAGTTTTCATAGATTGCGGAGGTTTCTAATAAGATTTCTTCAGTGAGAGTTTTATCTATAGAAGATGTACAGAAATTTTCTAAAACGCTTGATTTCCATATTTCCAAAATTTCTTTTTCAATTAAATTTTTAAAGTTTTCTTCTGAAAAAATGGGTTTAAACTCAGGAGCTTCTGCTGATAATTTCTTTTCAACGTTTATCAAACAGACAAAAGCAACATGTGTTTGGGTCTCTGGTTTACCAAATTTGAAGATACCAATCTGATCTTGTGTTTTCAGATATTTCTTTGTTTTGATACCTCTATTGACAGAGGTTGAAGATGATGAGTCTGTGTTTTCAAACCATACGTTAATCATCTTCTTATGTTTCTTCAAGTAAGGATCCACAGAGATTTTCGCCCGTTTGCTTACAGAGATTAGATTTGGAAAATCTGGTTTGTTTGTTTTTCCAATCACAAATAACGAGGACAGAGGTTTGTTTCTTTTGCCTTCAACACCTAGGGTGATATCATCATACCCTATACCTCGTCTCCCTATTTGTGAGTTTATTTTTTCATAAACTTTCTGTGCATCTTTATAGTTTTTAAGCAAAACTTCTCTTCTGAGTAAATCTTGCCATAATACCTCTCTTTCTCTTTGAAAGTATTCTTTAAAAGCTCTTATGTCAGTAGTTTCGCTCCTTGAAACTGAAAGTTCTTTTGTTTTATCTTTTAAAGTATTGGTTAATTCAGAAATTTGTTTTTTTAAAGGATCTAGAGTTTTGTTCCAATTCTTTTCTATTCTCTCTTTTTCCTCAAAAATCTTTGCTTTTTCTTGAGTGAGAAGCCGTACTTCTCTCTCATTGAAAGTGAGTCTTTTCTGAATACTTTGATTTATCTCTTTCAGTTCAATTAATTCAATGTTAATTCTAAGTGTATTATCATCTACAGAGGTAATACAAGAGTTGGAATTTGAAGTAGATACCTCAGAGTCAGTGCAGGAGTCGACTTCTGCCATGCCACAGAAGAGGGCATTGGCGGTATGTTCATCGTCAGAAGTAGAGTCTGACTGGAAGTCTTCTGTGTTCTCCTCAGAATGTCCTTTTGCCATTAAGGATTTTTGAGCATAATATTCGGCTTTCTTTTTGTAGAAAGCAGAGTCCCTCTGTGGGCGATTTGATCTGCTTCTGCATTCATTCGCAAAATGGCCTGGTTTTCCGCAGTTAAAACACCCTTGAGGAGTGTTTCCTGTTCGATCATTGGACTTCTGTAGGTCTCCGCCTTTCTCTGATCTACATTCATTTGCATAGTGACCAGGTTTGCCGCACTTGTAGCATTCTTGCTGTGTGTGGCTTACCGAGTCATCTGACCTCTGTCGGTCATTCCCTCTGTAATTTCTATCGCTTGACCTCTGTCGGCCACTTGATTCTTCTCCTCTTTTGTCATCTCTTCTGTTGTCTCTTCTGTCATCCTGGTTGTCTCTATCATATCTTTCATTTCCGGAACCTCTTCTGTTTCCTCTGAACTCTTTTGTCAATAGAGCTAAAGATTTAGCTAGTGACGCAAGAGTTATTTCCTTTTCTGCTTGCTCTTCTTCTTCACTGTCAATTATCACCATCTTCTTCTTCTCCTTCTTCTTCTCCTCTGTGGCTTTATCATTTCTTGGTCTCTGTGCATCCTCTTTAGTTTTACTAACCAATGCATATGGTGCAATGGTTAGTGTTTTAGCCTGTGCTATCTGCGGTTCTTGTGCGGCTAATGTACCGTAAAGATCAGAGAGAGTCCAGGTGTCTAGATCCTGATTTATCTGTAGGGACATAGACAGCTGGAGCCATTCTTCATTTAGACTTTTTAAAAACATGACATTGTTTTCTTCAGAAGTTCTGTCAATGCCTGATTTTCTGCACTGGTTGATTAGAGAGTTGAATCTGTCGTATGTTGTTTGCAGAGATTCTGTTGCAGAGGCTTTGAATGCATGATATTCATTGATGTACTGTGCTCTTCGTTTTTTTGTGTTTTAGCACCTCCTTCCAACTGTCTTTCCAGTTCTTTCCACAGATCATGCGCTGTTTCACATGAATCCAAGGATTGAAAGAGTTCGTTCGGTATTGCCATAATTAATGTCCTCTTGGTTTTCTGAGCAACTTCATCTTCTGCTTTATCTTCGGTTGACCACTCCCCTTTTGGCTTTGGTTTTTGATGTTCGGGGATTTCGGCAGATTCAGCAGTAGCAGGTATACGAGGTACTACTGTCATGGGAATAGGAGGAGGATTGTACAGATATTGTACTTGATTTTTTTCAGTGCCCTCGAAAAAATGGACCATTCTTATTTTCCACTGAGGATACTCATCTCGAAGGAGAGTAGGAGGTTTAGTGAGAGAACCAGTAGTAAAGAAATTATTTGTATTTGTCATTTGAAGATTTTAGAAAGAAAGTATGACTAAAGAGTTACTTCGATGAGCTTGAAGATTTTCTGGGTTTAAGCAGTTTCCAGACACAATTTTAAATCTCAATAATATCTATCACGAGTCTTGATAAGTGGATCACTTGATATTGAAAATCAAGGAAGGCTCTGATACCAATTGTTGGATCCCAGATTCACTTAATCAAGATTAACAATCTATTAGTGGAGTTTAGAGTTTGATGCGGAAGCGTATTAAACTAACAGATATGTTTGATAGATATTAGAACGCACATATATAAAGAAAACAGTAAAGAATGAAAAGGATTTCTTGAACAGTTACTGTTATTCAATATATAATAACAACACGAAGAACAGATTAAGAACTGTTGGTGTGTGTGAGAATATAACACTCAGATGTTTGACAATAAAGCTTGAGAGTATTAGTGATTCCTTGTGTATTCGTCCCTTAGGAAGATCTCAACATGAGACTTCCTTTTATACTACTCTTAGAAGACTATGAAGTAGGTCACTGTTCCTTTTACGGCATGAATAGTAAACTGGATGGTGTGAACAGTGGACTGGATGGTGTGAGCAGTTGTTTGAGCCATGCGCATTTAATGGAGCAGATGTACTTTTGGTAAATGCATTAAATGGCGCAGACGTCTATTTTGTACCTTGCCCTATTGAGTCCACTCAGAGCTTGACACGTGTTTTGATAGTACTTTTCCATGCAAGTTGATGAACGTATCCAGTAATATCTTCCAAGTCTTCATTGAGGACCACAGAGACTCTGTAATGAATTACAGAGGTTCTGCGGTCTGGTCCTCTGTGGAGCAGTCTTCGCCGGATTCCGAGTCTTTGGTCTTCTTTGTGCGTATGACAGAGCTTCTGTAGGAAGCCTCTGCTGCTTCTGTAGCTTCTTGACCTTGATTTCTCGGTAATGTCGGCAGAGCCTCTGTAAGAGGCTTTCTTCACTTAGCCTATTTTTCACTACTTCTAAATACTTCTATGATTAGGAAGATTGAAGCTAACAGTCGTCCTCATATACAGAGGTTGAGTCACTTAGTTCTCTTTCGACAGAGGCTGGAGTTTCAGAGCATGTGTCATACTCACTTTCTTCCAAGTCAACAGAAGTATCTGTTAAGGTTTCTTCAGAGAGATTTTGATCAATGGAAGGTGTACATAGGTTTTCAGAGATATCAAGTTTTTCTTCTGAAGCATTTGGCTTGAACTCAGGTGCCTCTGCCGAAAATTTCTTTTCAGAGTTAATCATGCAGACAAAGGCAACTTGTGTTTGAGTGTCTGGGTTACCAAACTTGAAGATTCCTATCTAATCTTGAGTTTTCAGATATTTCTTAGGTTTAGACTCTCTTTTGACAGAGATTGAAGGTGGCAAATCTGTGTTTTCAAACCACATTTGTCATCTTCAGAGGTTTCCTCGTATTAGGTTCCCCAGATACTTTTTGCCTTTTACTTACATAGAGTAAATTTAGAAATCCAGGTTTTCTTGTATCTCCAATATGGAATAGAGAGGACAGAGACTTGTTTCTTTTGTTTCCAGTATATGGATCTATATCACAGAAGCCAATTCCCCGTCTCCCTATTTGTGTATTTATTTTCTCGTACACCTTCTGTGCATCTTGATATTTTTTAATTAAAAGATCTCTTCTGAGTAAATCTTGACAGAGGACTTCTCTTTCCTTTTGAAAATAATATTTGAGAGCTAGGATATTCATTCTATCGCATTCAACGTCCATAAGTTCTTTTGATTTTGCTTTTAAAGAAGAATTGAGTTCAGAAATTTTTTCTTTTAAAGGATTCAGATTTTTGTTCCAGTTCGTTTCAATTTCTTCCTTTTCTTGAAAAATTTTAGCTTTTTCTTGAGTTAGAAGTCTAGCTTCTCTCTCATAGAAGGTGAGCTTCTTCTGAACACTTTCGCAGGTTTCTTTAAGTTCAGTGTATTCAATGTTAAGTTTAAGCAAATCAGCTTCTGTTGTATTAGTGTTAGAGTTAGAAGTGGATACCTCACTATCGTAGTCGGAGCTGACTTCTGCCATGCCACAGAATAGGGCGTTCTTCATTTCTCCTTCGTCAGAGGATGTATCTGATTCCCAGATTTCTTTATTCACCATGAGTAACTTCTGAGCATAATATTCTGCTTTCTTTTTGTAGAACGCAGAATCCCTCTAAGGGCGGTTTGACTTGCTCCTGCACTCATTTGCGTAGTGGCCTGGCTTTCCACAATTGTAGCATCCTTGGTTCTGTGTAGTGTTTCCAGCTCTATCGTCTGACCTCTGTCGGTCACCACTTCTGTCAGTCCTGCATTCGTTAGCGTAGTGACCTGGCTTACCACATTTGTAACATTCTTGATTATGTGGAGTGTTGCCAGCTTTGTCGTCTGACCTCTGTCGGTCACCACCTCTGTCAGTTCTGTCGTTTGACCTCTGTCGATCACCACTTCTGTCAGTTCTGTCGTTCGACCCTTCTCTTTCTCGATCGTAGCGTTCATTTCCAGACTTCTTCTGGTAGCCTCTGCTGAATTCTCTTGTCAAGAGAGCTAATGATTTAGCTATTGAGGCAAGAGTAGTTTCTTCTTCTTCCACTTCCATCTCTTCTTCACTATCCATGATCAAGATTTTCTTCTTCTTCTCCTTCTTTTCCTCCACAGCTTTTTCTTTCTTCGGTTTCTCTTTAGCCTCTGTAGTCTTACCAACTAGTGCAAGGGGTGCAATGATCTGGGCTTTTGTTTGTGCTACCTGAGGCTCTTGGGCTGCCAATGTTCCATAGAGGTCTGATAGAGTCCAGGAATCTAAGTCTTGATTTGTTTGCAGAGACATAAACAACTGGAGCCATTCTTCATTTAGACTTTTCAGGAACATGACATTGTTTTCTTCAGAGGTTCTGTGGATTCCGAACTTCTTGCATTTGTTGATTAGAGAGTTGAACCGATCATAAGTTGTCTGCAGAGATTCTGTCGGCAGAGCTTTAAAGGCATAGTATTCATTTATGTATTGAGCTCTACGGTTCTTCTGGGTTTTGGCCCCCCTTCTAGTTTTTTTTCCAGTTCCTTCCATAGATCATATGCAGATTCACATGCATCTAGGGATTGGAAAAGGACGTTGGGAATGGCCATAATCAGAAGTCTCTTTGTTTTCTAAGCAACTTCATATTTTGCCCAATCAGGATCGGACCATTTATCCTGGGTCTTTGGTTTCTCGTGTTCAGGGATTTCTGGTGTGTCGTCTGTGGCAGGAACATGAGGTACTGTGATCATGGGAACGAAAGGAGGATTTCTGAGATAGTATACGAATTCTTTATCAGTACCCTCGAAGAAGTGAATCATTGGTATCTTCCATTGAGGGTACTCATCTCTAAGAAAAGTGGGTGGTTTGGTTAAAGACCCAGCAGTGAAGAAGTTGTTTGTGTTTGTCATTTTGAGAGAGAAAAATATCCAGAAAATAGGGTATGAACAGCAGACTTTTTAGAATATGAAGTGGATTCTTCTTATCACGTTTCTAAGCTTAAGAACTTTTAAACAGTGCACTAAAATGGAGTTTTAACCAGAAAAACAGGTTCTATAAGTTTACCAAAGTTCGAATGAATCGAAAATGGCAGAAAAACAGAAGCTGTTTGAATAATATGAAGAATAGGTTAAAAATACTCCAAGTTTCTACCAAAGATCATTGTTAGAGTGGATCCCTCGATATTGAAAATCAAGGTTTGCTCTGATACCAATTGTTGGTTCCTGTTTTGCTTAACAATGATGATTCTTTCAGATAGTTCAGATAAGATATATTGCAGAAGCGTATTTAAAGAACTGAAAGATTATACTGAGGTAGAATAACACACAATATCAAATAAGCAATATGTAAATGACAGATAAATATCTCAAAGATTCACTGTATTTGATATTAGCAAGAACACCAAGAACATTTGAAGGTTCAACAAGAAATCTGCTGGTGTGTGTGTTTGTGCGTAGCTTAAAAAATAATTCTTGTTAATAGAAGAACTCAACATGAGTCTTCTATTTATACTACTAAAGAGAGGACAGACTTTAGACAATAAGGACTAAAGCTACAGTAGACAGGATCGTGTGAATAGTAGCAGGTACTACGTGCATTTAATGCATAGATATCAACTTGCACAGAGCCCTATCAGAGTTTGACACGTGGAGATTTGTCAGGGCACGCCTTGTGCAAGTGGTTGATAGGATCCTGGAACAGTAGAAAGATATTTATTGATTCTTCTAAGTCTTCTTTATACCGCAGAGGCTCTGTCAAAGGTGACATAGGTTCTGCGGCACGGTCCTCTGTGAGCGGTCTTCTGTCGTTTCTTCCCTTCGGTCTTCTTGATGTCTCGGCAGAGCCTCTGTTGGAGACTTCTATACTTAGCCTATTTTTCACTACTTTCATAAACAGAAAGATTGGAGCTAACAATCTCCCCCTAAGTAGTGAAAAATAAAAAATTTAAAAGTGCAAGGATTTTCTACACTAAGTACTAGAATATTTTCTTTTCACATAAGATTATGCCAGAGGCATTTACATTTCATTGTTCTGAAAAGAAAAATTACAGAGATTTGTAGACTGACTCAGACCTTGGCATCTTTGAAGTCGTTGAATCTTCTGCGGTCGAGTCCTTCTTGTATGAGCTCGTGATAAAACTGATGCAGAGTGTTTGGAAGTTGATTGTCGCATCGATGACCTCTATCGGTCAGTCGGCTAGACTTTGATCCATGAGCTCTGTTCCTCTGTGCTCTACTAGATTTGTTCTGAACTCTGTCAAAGTACTTGTTGCGTACTTCTGACAGTCCATTTCTACGAACATCCTTGATTTTCCAGCAGGATCTTGAAAGACTAACCCGACCCTTGGAGTTGTGATGATTGAGTTTGGTACAGCAGAGGGAGGGCAGTAATCTTCTGGCGGTTGAACACACATGTTCTTCACTCCAAGATCTCGAGCCAATTGGAAATCGACCAGGCTGTATAGCATAAGCTTCTCTCGTATAGCTTTTCAGATCACCCTGTATGCTCTGTGAACTGCATCGGTTGTGAAGTTCTTTTTCGTCCATTCCAGAAGATCAGGTAGGTCATAAGGACAGACTTTAGACAATAAGGACTAAAGCTACAGTAGACAGGATTGTGTGAACAGTAGCAGGTACTACGTGCATTTAATGCATAGATATCAACTTGCACAGAGCCCTATCAGAGTTTGACACGTGGAGATTTGTCAGGGCACGCCTTGTGCAAGTGGTTGATAGGATCCTGGAACAGTAGAAAGATATTTGTTGATTCTTCTAAGTCTTCTTTATACCGCAGAGGCTCTGTCAAAGGTGACAGAGGTTCTGCGGCACGGTCCTCTGTGAGCGGTCTTCTGTCATTTCTTCCATTCGGTCTTCTTGATGTCTCGGCAGAGCCTCTGTTGGAGACTTCTATACTTAGCCTATTTTTCACTACTTTCCTAAACAGAAAGATTGGAGCTAATAGTTATATCTGAGATTGTGTCTGAAAAGACAGCTGCAGGTATTTGGAGCAAGCTTGAGAATTTATATCTCAAGAAAACTTTGACCAACAAATTGTTACTGATGCGGTCGTGTCTCTTCTTCAAAATGAAGGAAGGCACACCAATTAAGGCGCACATGACCGAATTCGAAGACATCATCATGAAGTTGAAGGCAACGGATGCGCTTCTTGCTAAAGATGAAGAAGCGCTTGCTATGATCCTGTTGTATTCACTTCCCGAGAAATATTCCCAATTCACTAACTATTTTATTTATGGAAGAGAAACTCTTTCTTTGTCTGATGTGAAAACAGGAATGATTTCTAAAGATCAGCGAATTCAGATGCGAATCGGTAACAATCACAGAGAGAATAATTACAGTCAAGGCCTATTTGCTGACAAAGGCCGAGACGATCAGCATTCTTCAAGAGGAAGAAACCGTGGGCGCTCTCTGTCTCGCCGACCTGGTTCTCGAGGGAAATCAAAGACGCGTGGCAACTGTAATTATTGCCACAAGCCAGGTCATTGGGTTAAGGACTGTCCGAGACTTAAAAACAAAGACAGTGCAGACACCCCAGCCATTGCAACCGAAGAGGAGCAAGATGGCTTCTCTGCCACAGTTACACCACCGCAAGGAGACAGGCGACAGGTGCTAGATACCGGGGCATCTTGCCACATGACACCATTTTGGGACTGTTTCTCTACCTTCGAAAAAGTTGAAGGTAACAGTATTTATATGGGAAACAGTACTTCGTGTGTCACTCAGGGTATCGGTACTGTGCGGATCAAGATGTTCGATGGGTGTATTCGAACATTGAATAATGTCAAATATGTTCCATCCATGACTCGTTCCTTGATCTCTGTTGGACAACTGTCCAAATTGGGTTGCAACATTCGTATTGAAGACGAGCATCTCTAGAGAGAGTATTATCGTAATGAAAGGCGAACGGGCGGAAAATAATCTTTTCCATTTGATTGGCGAGACTGTTTCTTCTGAATCATGTGTGGCCTATATTTCTCAGAATCTTGATGGTGCTCGCTTATGGCATCTTCGTTTGGGTCACACGTCCGATAAGAACTTGGAGATTTTGCGCAAGCGAAAGCTCATTAAAGTCTCTGTTCCTGCTAGCCTGGAGTTTTGTTCGCGATGTGTCAAAGGAAAGCAGACGTGTGTTTCTTTTGGTGTTGGAAAACACAACACTAAAGAAATCCTCGATTATGTTCACACAGACGTTTGGGGACCATCCAATACTCCGTCCCTCAGTGGAGGTAAATATTTTGTTTCGTTTATTGATGATTTCTCACATAAGCTTTGGGTGTATGTGTTAAAGTTCAAGTCAGATGTCTTCGATATGTTCAAGACTTGGTTGGCACGAGTAGAGGTCGAGACTGGCAAGAAGTTGAAAATGCTTAGATTTGACAACGGTGGAGAGTTTACTAGTGGTAACTTCAAGGAATTTTGTTCGCGTAAAGGCATCCACCGTCACTACACCACTCCGGGCGATCCTCAATCTAATGGGGTAGCCGAACGGATGAATAGGACTTTGCTTGAAAAGGTCCGATATATGTTGTCGACATCGGAGTTCCCCAAATCTTTCTGGGCCGAAGCACTTTACACCGCAGTGCACATTGTTAATAGGTTACCTTGTTCGGCCATCGGGGGAAAGATTCCGGAAGAGGTTTGGAGAGGTAAAAGAAACATCTGTTTGAAATACATATGTGTATTTGGTTGTCCTGTTTACGTTCATGTTTCAGGCCAGGACAAGTTGGATCCTAAAGCCACCAAAGGATTCTTGCTCGTCTATACAGATGGTATCAAGGGTTACCGAATCTGGAACCCCTTGACTCGTAAGGTGATTCATTTTTGACACGTCACATTTGATGAATCGGTCCTGTTAAAGTCACAGGATCCTCGGTCCTCTCAAAATCCGGAAGTCATCACTACTGTTACTCCTACTGCCGATGATGTGGAGCCAGTAGTTAGTCCTAATATGCCCAGTTCATTCGTCCTTGATATTGTTCCAGAATCACCCGATACTGTTGAAGAAGTCATTCCGCCAATGACTTCTACTAGTGATTCTGAAGAAGAGATTCTGAATGATGGTGCAGACCAAGGCGATACAATCCCAGTTATTGCACCTACCAGGCGTAGTCAAAGGACTATTCGTCCACCGAATAGGTATAGAGATTGGGATTTTTCTAACATGAGTTTTACAGATCAGCTGGAGTTTGCTTTGCATGTAGGGCAAGAAGAGCCGCTTGATGTAAAGGAGGCGTTGGCCTCAACCCATAGTTCGAAATGGCTTGGAGCCATGCAAGAAGAGATGGAAGCTCCCTCGAAGAACAGCACTTGGGACTTATGTCCATTTCCGAAGGGCAGTCGTGCTATTGGTTGCAAGTGGGTTTTCAAAGTCAAAGATGACAATCGGTACAAGGCTCGTCTCGTTGCTAAAGGCTTTGCACAACGGAAAGGTATCGAGTATGATGATATTTTTGCTCCCGTTGTTAGACATACATATATTCGTGTTCTTTTAGCGATCGTGGCTATTCATGATTTGGAGTTAGAACAGCTAGATGTGAAGACCGCCTTCCTACACGGAGACTTGGAGGAAACTATCTATATGAAGCAACCTGATGGTTTCGTTTCCGACAGCAAACCAGAATACGTATGTAAGCTCCAGAAGTCCCTCTATGGACTTAAACAGTCGCCTCGTCAATGGTATAAGAAGTTTGATTCGTTTATGCTCACTCTGGGATTTGAGCGCAATGAAAAGGATGCTTGTATCTATCATAGACAAAGTGGTGGTATTTTCACTTACTTACTTCTTTATGTAGATGACATGCTTATTACCTGCAAGGACCGGTCAGAGATCGAACGTCTGAAAGATAAGTTGAAGTTAAAATTTGAAATGAAGGATCTTGGCGCGGCGCAGAAGATTTTGGGCATGGAAATCGCGCGGGACAGAAAGTCCCGGACACTCAGGTTGACACAACGAGCGTATATTCAGAAAATTCTGAAGCGGTTCAATCTTGATGGTGCCAAGATGTCTAGCACTCCGCTACCGAAGCACATCAAGATTACGAGTGAAGATTGTTCAAAGGACGACAAGCAGAAGTCCGAAATGTCAAAGGTTCCATATGCTAGTGCGGTCGGGAGTCTCATGTATGCCATGGTGTGTACCCGTCCCGATCTCGCACATTGTGTCGGAGTGGTGAGTCGGTTTCTCGCGAATCCGGGTCGATCACATTGGGCAGCCGTTAAAACGGCATTCCGATATTTGAAGGGAACCGAGAAGCATGGTCTTATATTTGGTTTGCACAATAATTATGAAATTGTTGGATATTATGATTCTGACTATACAGGTGATCGACTAGGTTGGAGATCCACATCCGGTTATGTATTTACCTTGGGTGGAACAGCCGTTAGTTGGAGATCACGGTTACAGTCTATTGTTGCATTGTTGACCACAGAAGCTGAACTTGTTGCGGCGGTTGAATCTGCAAAGGAAGCGGTCTATTTGAAAGAACTGATAAATGACTTGGGCTTCGAGCAAACTTCCGTGCGCATTCTCTGTGATAATCAGAGTGCCATCCATTTGGCAATTAATTTGGCTTTCAGCTCCCGGACAAAGCACACAAATGTGTGTGATGCATATCTTGTTAGATTACATGAAGTGAAGGTCGTCTATTTGAAGAAAGTCCTGACAGACGACAATGTCGCTGATATGTTCACTAAGTCGCTACCGCCAACTAAGTTTGGGCACTGCTCAAACTTGATCCAGTTCCGTTTGTGTTAGTGTCGGTGGGCACTTTGCGAGAGAGAGAGAGGATATTACCACATATGACAAAATGACATCTTTGAAGGAATTACTTTGTTAAATGCTTAGAGCTTTGCTTATGCTCTACCTTATTCAGTGGATTGTGCATTTGAGGTTATTTGTTTGCTTGTGACTTTGACGGGTGATGGCCATGCTGAAGCTCGTCACGGTTGGAATGCATTTTTCTCCCTCATGCCAATTTACTTTGTTATCTTGCTGATTATCTCGTATTCGTTGGATTGTGAGTTTCGCTATCAAGGTTCACGTGCATCATGGTGGAGTGTTATAATATATATATATATATATATATATATATATATATATATATATTATTGATGCTACACGTGAGTATTATGGAGTAATAGGGAAATTTACCAAACTACCCTTATTCTTGCTCCCTACTCCTCTTATATCCTATAAATACCCCTTTATCCCCTTCCCATTTAATCACCCAATTCTTTTCCTCTCTTTTTTTTGTTCTTCTTTTGCCGGAAACCACCAAACACTCTCCCTAAATCGTTTTTCGATATCTAGTGTTTATGTGAGGTTGAGAGTGTTCTTGATATTCAGTGGTGTTCGAGAAGATTTGTTAGTTGGTTGTGGATCTTAAGATCCTTGTTAAGCACTTGTAATATCCTTGGTTGGTAATAAACACTTGCTCTCTCTCTCTTTTGTGGACGTACACTATCACAGCGATAGTGGAACCACGTTAAATCTCAGTGTTATTTCGGTTGTGTTTTACTTGCCATACATATATATATATATATATATATATATATATATATATATAGGGAAGGGTTCAATTGAGAAGTCTAAATATTTTGAGAAATAGAGAAGTGATCATATCCATTGGATTAAATAATCCACGGTCAAGAAATTCGCGTTACACCTGATTAATGCGCGCGTCCACATTAATTAATAAACGACGCTTAGGGGTATTTAGGGTAGTTTCGTAAAAAATACGCGGGACAGGTTCATATATGAATTTGTGTGATTCATATATGAACTTTTGTGTTCATATATGAACCTTTGTAATTCACATATAAAATATTTTTAACTAATTCATATATGAACCTTTGTGATTCATATATGAACCTTTGTGATTCATATATGAATCAGTTAATTTGTTCATATGAGAATTAGTTAAAAAAAATTCATATATAAATCATTAAGGTTCATATATGAATTAGTTAAAAAAAGTTTATATGTAAATTACAAAGGTTCATATATGAACACAAAGATTCATATATGAATCAGTTAATTGGTTCAACTGATTCATATATGAACCTACAATTAATTAGTTTCATATATGAAACACAAAGGTTCATATATGAATCACAAGATTCATATATGAATCACAAGATTCATATATGAATTAGTTATAAAGAGTTCATGTGTGAATTACAAAGGTTCATATATGAACGTATAGTTCATATGTGAATCACACAGATTCATATATGAACTCAGCCCGTGTTTTTTGTAAACGGGATGACTAATTACCAAAATACCTTTCCGTGTTCAAAATCAGCGCATTTAATCGAAGAGTCACGATCACTTCTCTATTTCTCAAAATATTTAGACTTCTCAAATGAACCTAACACTATATATATATATATATATTTCGTGTAGGTTTAATTTTCTACGTTAGATAATTATTGTGTAACATCTAGATTATTGTTATCTGCATTTGTTGTTGGATTTATTGTGCACTTGGATTTCTACTCGTTTCGGGATCTTATAAATCATTGATGAGCTTCTCGTATTTTTGGCACACTAAATTTTCCTAACACCGTCTTCACGCGTATTCCTTCGTTAATAAAGGTTGAACATTTGACCACATTTGACCTCCTAATAAGTTGACCTTTACCGATAATCTAAATAGGGAAATTAATTAAAATACCCTAAGTTTGATCATGTTTTACTGAAATACCCAAAATCTCTCCCACTTTGCAAAAATACCCTAAAAATCCGCGATGGGAGCCCGCGATGGGGTTATTTTTGTGACTTTTCAATTGCAAGGGACCATTTTTGAAAAATTCCAGGGACCATTTATGAAAATTTTGATATTTTTGGCACTGTTCACCCCATTTCGTCCATTTTTACGAATTTAAAATGAAATGTTACACTTTCAACCCCTATACTTATTTACTAAATTTACTTTATACCTTTTAATTTCATTATTTTAATTTTACATTTTACATTTAACACATATAATCGTTTATTAACTAAAATACGTTTAAAAAATACGTTTTAATTTTAACAAATTACACCATTATAATCGTCTCTTCGATACGTTCGAAATGAGCCCAATCTTGAATTTTTTTGGATTTATATATTTTAATATATATCATATACAGTTATACACTACATAAAAAAAATATTTTTTATATTTAAAATTCATACTCTTATAGTCAATTATTTAATTTATGGTACATCTCTTATTTTTTTTTCAATTTTGTTTTACACTCCTATCGCATTAACATAATAATCATATATTAACTAATTCATTAAATCGTTTTAAATTATTATTATTTGAATGTGTTTATAGATTTCGTCTGAAAAAGTTGCCTGCATGATTCCACTGAAAAAGTAACTGCAATATTCGTCTGCTCTTGAATAAAGGTCTTTCATTAGGCAGAAAATTAGTCTTTAAGTAGTCAAACATAGCTAATTAATGAGAATTTAGATCAGATTTATATGGTACTATCAAATGCAAGTTTCTATAATATAGATATTGTTCTACATTACATGATACCAATTTTTGCATCATATGAATCACTTCCAGACAACAAGAACCAATACCCCAATAATCAAGAAATAAATGTTTGTTCATCCAATAATCTCTGTATTAGGATTATCGCAAGTTTCATAAACCTACTTACTAGGTGTTGGAAATATGGGTTTTACTAAACTTTGGACGCATTTAAATTTATATATATGTGTTATATATAACTAACTTTTAGTAGGTTTATGTTCTTCTATATGAGATCTTCGAAATGATATATAATGCGTCCAAAATAGAGTATGTGTGAAAGAGATATCGATACTCAAAGTTGAGTAAATGGATGAAATTAGCAAAAACCAAATGAAGTAAACAGTAAGTCAATCACAATACTTTAACAAAATAAGTTAATACTAAAAATAACAATTATTTAATGTTACATAAACAACCTAACGTGGCCCTATTAGACAATGCGCATAAATTGACTCCGCCATATGTCGGCGGAAATCCATTGCCTCATCGTCGGTTTCGTTAGGGGGTACCCATATCTCCTCGTTATTTATCAACTTTTAGACATTACGGCATACCCATACACCGCAATCCGCATATAACCCGGTCTGCTGGGGTACTTGGCCGGCCATCTTTGTGCGAAAGATACTTGACACTTCGCGACGTCTATGATCCCCGATCAATGAAAAGAACGTATATAGTTTTGTTTTAAACGATTGCATCTGCTCTGTCAATTGTTGTTTGCAGAGACCGTCCTTTTCGCTGTCATATAGGGTCATGACCATAGTGTCTAGTTCAAACACTCCAAGCAGCCAATGTCTGGGATGCAAGCATATGGGGATGTACACCTGAAATATTACAATATATGTCATATATGTTATTAAATAAAATAACAGTAAAACGATTTGCATACCCTATCGAGGAGAGTCCAAGAGGTCCCTTCCGAGCCATTGCATATTTCGATCACGGAGGCGGGACCTTGATGGTCCATCAGTATACACTGAAAGAACATAGTGTGCATGATGGTCCACCTCGTGTCTACGCCACGATGTTTTTGCAACAGGCTAACCCAAGAATCGACGTGCTATGCATAAAAAATAGATGGTTAGACATGTAATATAAATATATTTGATTATATATGACTATAATTTAACTTCATACTAACCGTATCGTCTAAGTCAGAGTTCACAGGGTCATCCGCAAGCAATTTTTCAAAAAACGAGGGGTTGATTTCTAAGCCCCCGTAAGGGGTGAATGTCAAGTTGGGGAGGCGACCAGTCCGGCACATCCTCAATATTTCTGATGCCGGTTGAGGCTCCGGTGAAGGCACCTTTCCCTTTTTCTTTCCTCCCTTCTTTCCCCCCGCTTTCTTTGCTTGTTTTTTAGCGGGCGGTGGTGTCGTAGATCCTTGTTGGCCAAACGGGTGACGAAACCATTGTGAAATTTTATGCGACCGCTTTAGAGGGAGCGGGGTCACCTGTGGTGGTGGATCTACAACATCCATCGAGTCATCGTCAGGCTCCGAGAAGTGATCCTGGATAATAGGAGACCCCGTCTGAAAATTACGTTACTCAATGTTTTAAGTACAATTTAGGAAATGTTCACAATTAAACCAAAACTACCAAAATAACTTACAGTATGCATTTCCGGCCTGTAATAGTCATCGGCCGAACCGCCAAAGATGGTGGCGAACGGCGGCGGCATCTGCGAGGTGTATGCCCCCGACATCCCGACCTGCGTGACATTGATCATTAAAATAGTTACAAAATTAGGATTATCGATATATAACTATAATGGTTACTCAGTGTCACTAACACTCTCCGGGATAGTCGAATATGATGTGGTGGCGAACGGCGGCGGCATCTGCGAGGTGTATGCCCCCGACATCCCGGCCTGCGTGACATTGATCATTAAAATAGTTACAAAATTAGGAACAAACATATAACTATAATGGTTACTCAGTGTCACTTACACTCTCCGGGATAGTAGAATAGGATGTGGTGGCGAACGGCGTTTGGGACATCCCGGCCCCCGACATCCCGGCCTGCGTGACATTGATCATTATAAGAGTTACAAACTTAGGAACAAACATATAACTATAATGGTTACTCAATGTCACTTACATTTTCAGGGAATGACGGATGGGATGTGGTGGCAAACGTCGCCTGTGCCCCCTGTCCGAACGGAGCGGGGATCGGTGTCGTACTCGACAGCTAAAACAAATTTAGAACGTAATATCAGTATACAAACTAAATAAACGTTGCCAACAAATTAAGTTAAACACTAACATTGACAGCGCTAAACTGTCTTTAGACTTCCTCCAGATAGTGTACACGTGTCTCTAGCGGCCCGTGGACGTAGTCCCACAGGACTTCATATGAGCCACGCTGTGGCTCGTAGGAAGGGGCCGCCTGATATGGATTGTAGGAGGAGGAAGGGGGCGCCTGGTAGAAGGGGCCCCTGGTAGGAGGAGGAAGGGGGCGCCTGGTAGGAGGAGGAAGGGGGAGGCTGGTAGGAGGAGGAACGGGGCGGCTGGTATCCACCGGAAGGGGGCCTGTCGTCGTCTTCCTCATCTTCGTCAGATGTGGAAGTAGGGGGACGTCGAGCCCTTTCCGCCTCTGCGTCAATAAAGGCCACGCTGTCTCTGTACCAATCTGTGCCCATCTCGTCGACAGTAGGCACAAGGCGATCGAAAGGCAAGAGTGGCTGCTAAATATATGATAAAACATAAAAGAAATTAATAAGCGGGACTAACGTATGCAAATTGTAAACATAGTAAAAGAACTTACATTTCTAGACGCATTGAAGAACTGAAACCAAAGCGACCTACTTAGGGTAACACGCTTGTCCCAACGGGTTCCCCTAAGTACTCGATCGTCGCGCTTGACGAAATATCGGATTGATGCGGGAAACATCTCCAAGATCCATATCTGGAATTAGACAAGAAGAGCAAGTACGTAAAAAGAAAAGCCAAACAGTTTGTATGTATTATTAACAATTGTTATACTACGTATCTAACCTTGAAGGCGTATGTAAAACCACAAAGATTCATCTTTGCATGTCGATCAACGCGTCTGGCTATGGCTCGGTGCAGAATAGAGTAGCAATGTGTCCAGATATGGCTACCCCACGGGTAGCTGTTAAACAGCTCAAGGTCCTCGGCGGCCCTAAGGACCGTCTCGGAAGCATACTGGCTATACTCACAGCCCAGGAAGCCCATATCCACGATCACCACCAAGCATACACGGACAGCATCGTCGTCGGTTAGGGCACTAAGGCCCTCTTTCATCATCTCCCGGGCTGCCTTCAGCTTCAAACGAGATGCTGAAATGCCCCAAATCCTAGGAACGAAGGAGCAGTCTTCTAAGGGAGGAAGGGGGGGAGCCTCTCCAAAACGTAGTCCTGTAATTAGACAGAACTCACGACGCCCAAAATGCAATTGAGAGCCGAAGAAATCAAAAAGCATCTCCTCCGGCTCAGCGTTGGCGTCCTCGACCTCCAACTGTAGAAACATGTGTACTAGCGTAGGGTCGCCACCAGAGTAAGACACATCCATCCATGGCCCGAACGGTGTCCCTCTATAGATGGTCTCAAGGGTATTCGCGCGATCACCTAATCCCCTAAAGCGGTTTCTTAAGTCCTCGATGTAGGAAACTTTGCACTTTAGCGTCAAGTCGATGTTAAAGAAATCCATCTACATAGTCATTCACAGATGTTATAGTTAGTGTTATATATAGATGTTGCGGTTTATTTTATTTCAACGTATCATATTGTTATATATAGATAAAGTGTGGTGGTATTTTATTTCAACGTATAATAGTGTTATATATAGATAAAGTGCGGTTTATTTTATTTCAACGTATAATAGTGTTATATATAGATAAAGTGCGGTGGTATTTTATTTCAACGTATAATAGTGTTATATATAGATAAAGTGCGGTTTATTTTATTTCAACGTATAATAATGTTATATATAGATAAAGTGCGGTTTATTTTATTTCAACGTATCATATTGTTATATATAGATAAAGTGCGGTGGTATTTTATTTCAACGTATCATATTGTTATATATAGATAAAGTGCGGTTTATTTTATTTCAACGTATAATAGTGTTATATATAGATAAAGTGCGGTTTATTTTATTTCAACGTATCATATTGTTATATATAGATAAAGTGCGGTGGTATTTTATTTCAACGTATAATAGTGTTATATATAGATAAAGTGCGGTTTATTTTATTTCAACGTATAATAGTGTTATATATAGATAAAGTGCGATTTATTTTATTTCAACGTATCATATTGTTATATATAGATAAAGTGCGGTGGTATTTTATTTCAACGTATAATAGTGTTATATATAGATAAAGTGCGGTTTATTTTATTTCAACGTATAATAGTGTTATATATAGATAAAGTGCGGTGGTATTTTATTTCAACGTATAATAGTGTTATATATAGATAAAGTGCGGTTTATTTTATTTCAACGTATCATATTGTTATATATAGATAAAGTGCGGTGGTATTTTATTTCAACGTATAATAGTGTTATATATAGATAAAGTGCGGTTTATTTTATTTCAACGTATAATAGTGTTATATATAGATAAAGTGCGGTTTATTTTATTTCAACGTATCATATTGTTATATAGAGATAAAGTGCAGTTTATTTTATTTCAACGTATCATATTGTTATATATAGATAAAGTGCGGTTTAGGGACCCTAGTTGTCATTCTTAAAAGTTTAGGACCTAATTGGCATTCTTAAAAGTTTAGGGACCTAAGTTGTCATTCTTAAAACCGTAGGGACCTAAGTTGTCATTCTTAACATTTTTTTATAAAAAACACATTCTTAACAATTTTTTTATAAAATGTGTTTTTTTATAAAAAATTGTTAAGAGTGTGTTTTTATAAAAAAAATTGTTATAGTTTTATGTTTGAATGTGATATTTGTATGTTATAATGTGTATGTTGTTATAGTGTGTTTTTTCATATAAAAATTGTTAAGAGTGTTTTTTTATAAAAAAATTGTTAAAAGTGTGTTTTTATAAAAAAAAATTGTTAAAAATGTGTTTTTTTTTATAAAAACACACTCTTAACAATTTTTTTATAAAAACACACTCTTAACAATTTTTTTATAAAAAAACTGTTTTTATAAAAAATTGTTAAGGGTGTGTTTTTATAAAAAAAAATTGTTAAGGGTGTGTTTTTATAAAAAAAAACACATTTTTAACAATTTTTTTTATAAAAACACACTTTTAACAATTTTTTCATAAAAAAACACTCTTAACAATTTTATATGAAAAAACACACTATAACAACATACACATTATAACATACAAATATCACATTCAAACATAAAACCATACATATCATGTTAAACATAGAACATATTCAAACATAAGTTATAAACACTATAACAACCTACAAATCATATATCTTAACTTAAAATAACATACAAAAAATAACAAATAACATAAGGAAAACATACCACATAGGTAATACGAGACATCTTCACAAAACCCGAACGCGTATTCCACACGATAAAATTGAGAGAGTGGGAGAAAATTGAGAGAGTTTGATTAAAATTTGAGAGAGTGATTAAAAAAATGAGAGTGCCGTTTTTTGGTCCCCCCCTTATATAGTGCGGTCGAAGAAAACATTAGGGTTTAGGGTTCGTCAAAGTGATTTTAGGGTTAACCCTGTGCCGACACATGGCACAGGAGCCCGCGATCGCGGGGGTCAAAGAAAGTCAAACGCGGGCAGGGACCAAAACTGCACACGCGGGCATTCTTGAGGGGGGAAAGCTGGACCGCGGGCATTCTTGAGGGACCAACGCGGGCAAAGTGGGCAAACTTTGGACACGTGTAGCCCGCGATCGCGGGGGTCAACGAGAGTCAAACGCGGGCAGAGACCAAAACTGCACACGCGGGCATTCTTGAGGGGGGAAAGCTGGACCGCGGGCATTCTTGAGGGACCAACGCGGGCAAAGTGGACAAACTTTGGTGACACGTGGCCTGGAGCCCGCGATCGCGGGCTCCATCGCGGATTTTTGGGGTATTTTTGTAACATGGGAGAGATTTTGGGTATTTCAGTAAAACGTGGTTTGACTTAGGGTATTTTAATTAATTTCCCATCTAAATACAACTGTAAGAACTGATCAAAGTGGGGTCAGATTAATATTTTATGTTCTTTTACTTTAATAGGTCAGTTTATTAAACATATATAATAAATAAATATATACAATATACATGTTTTTCGATAAATCTCAAGCAAAATTAAATTTTGTTTAGGAGTCAAAATATTTAATAATAAGTGAGAATTAAATAAAAAATAAGTTTCTATATTTCTATATTAATTTATTTAAATTAACTGTCTACTTTTAAAATTAAGTGTATTTTTTTATTTTACTTTTAATTGTGTGATGATAGAAAAATTTCTCTACTTTCAAGGATAAAATTGTTTGTTAGTCACTTAAATAAACTCTACTTCTGGTGTTTGAAGTTTAGAAATCTAAAAGGGGGATCCTTATTGGTTTTCATATTGCTATGAAAATGATACCTGATCACTAACTCCGTTAAATATTGTTCGGTAAACGAAGGTCAATTTAGTCAATTTATCTATTTTCTTAAATTTTATTTAAAGAATCAATATAATATTGTATTAATATTAGGTAAACTTTAACTTTGGTCCCCGGTTTGAATCCTCACCAGTGCCTCCTCCTTCGCCGGTTGTTCCCCTCCGATGACTTGCAACACCATCCCGCCAGCACTATTACTAGATTCTAAAGCACAATGCACCCTTCATTGACTCCGCTTCATTTGTATTCAAGCTTTATATACTTGTATACTAATTTCTTTAATTAAAAAGAACAAACAAAAGTGTAAAAAGACAAAATTATCTCTACCTCCAACCGAGAATACTAACAAAATTAGCGACCACGGATCACTCTTAGAGCAAAATGTGAACCACGAGAATTGTTTCTGGAGTTATCAAAGTTCAGGTCCCACCTTCAAAGATTTCACTCAACCTTAGGAACCACAATTAGAGTTTACACTAAAAATATATAATAATTACATATTTTTTGAACTTTATTATTTTACTGTGGACATTAGTTTTGAAAAGGTAAAAAAAGTACTTTCATTTTCTATACCGCATTAGAACCCAAGTATGTTGAAAAACTACGCGATTGCACTATAGATGAATATGAAATCTGAACCAAACCAGAACAGCCAAACACGAGCATGGTCCAATACTAAACAGTCTACTTTCATTTTCTATACCGCATTAAGAACCCAAGTATGATGAAAAACTACACGATTGCGCTATAGACGAATTTGAAATCCGAACCAGACCAGAACAGCCAAACACGGGCATGGTCCAAATAGTCCCCATTTTTCGAGCCCCAACGGATTAAGGGGGCTGTTTGGTTGGTTTTTCATTAAGTCCTGTATGAATAAAGTTGTATGTGTGGATTAATATGTCTGTATAGATCGTAAAGGTTTTTGTTTGGGAGAGTGTTTTCATAGATGGAAGGACCATGTTTTTTAATTGGGAGAGACTGGTTTGGATAAAACTTGGCTTTAATAAATAAGTCACTTTCTATATCATTAAGCCACTACCAAACAGTCATGTATAGCTGACTGAATAAGCTATGTGTCTCATTAAGCTCATTAAGCTGCTAACAAACAGGCCCTAAGAATATGACCAAATAAGAACAACATATTCAGCAACAACTAGTTTACTAAACCACCGATCCTCGTCGAACGAACAAACCGGTCAAGATTTCCTACTTCAAAACAACATACTTCTAACAATTCAAAAAAAAAACTACCATAATCCTAAATAAAAAGTTAAAATCGACATTTTGATCAAACTAACTTTTTTCTTTCTTTTTACAAGCAAAACCACAGAGAGAGAATGCAGCAAGAAACGACTATCCAGATGTAGACATGAGAGACATGGCCCGTTTGAAATCGAGCGTTTTGAGGGAGTCGGGAAAATTCTTACCAAATAATCCTCCATTGTGAGGTAGCAGCACCTGTGATTCATTGCCTTTTGCTGGAACTTCTTGCGCTTTTTTCACAAACTCGAAGAACTTGGCAACTTGGCGAGCATACCTTCAATACATGATTACATTTTTCAGCATAATATAAAGTCATCTGTAGGCAAGATTTAAAATCCTTAGTTGTGAGTTCAAGTTTTGTTCAGAAACTAACATTTCAAATATATATATATATATATATATATATATATATATATATATATATATATATAGAGAGAGAGAGAGAGAGGGGGGGGAGATCATCCGAGAAGTTAAGCATTTTGTGAGAAGGTGAGAAGTCTCAATATCATATATGATTACACTCCTGTTGATGTGATTAATCATATATGATTAAGTGTCTATGTATTGTCAATGCAACATGTGTTTAATCAAATATGATATATTGAGACTTCTTGCCTTCTCGCAAAATGTTTAGCTTGTCGTTTGAACCTGCCCTATATATAGATAGATTCATAGATAGATATATAGATGAAGGATTGTGTGAGGAGAAGAGTTGAAATGAGAAGGTAAGAAGGGATCTGGACCCTTGATCGCTTCTACGCTTGATACGGGAGATGCCCCTCATCCTAATATGCATCCAAGGATGGAGATCCCTTCTTACCTTTCTCATCATAACTTTCATTCTCACCAGAAACCCAACCATATATATATATATATATATATATATGCCAGAACTATTCGTTCTAATGTATTTATAGAGCATCTCCAATACATTTTTCTTTTACTTTTTCTTGCCACATCATTTCCAACTCACCAGATTAAAAACCTATATAGAACTCCACAAACGTAGTTCTTATAAGAACCCATTTGTGTGGGTCCCATGTATTTTTTCAATACCAATCACTATATAAAAAACTATTAAAATGTCATTTCACATAAAGTTCAAGATAAGAACCAATTCTTGTACAAGAACTCCAAAGATGTGAGTCTCTTAAAAGAACTCTCCCATTAGAGCTGTTCTTAGTGCTAAAACCCAACAAGCCCAGTATATCCCACCTGGAGGTGGGGTCAAAAACAGATTTTTAAGACAATCTTGTGTTAAGAAGATACATTCTTCTCTTAGGCATTTCTCAAATCTGTCATAGTGTCATGCATTTAAAAAATTATGTCACAAGGTTCTCCTAAATAACCTTCCTACTCGTCCCTTTTTCCTCGTAACAAAACCAACCAAACCAACCCCGTTAAAGAATTCGCTTTTCCTCCTCATTTCATCTTTCACAATCCGAAAATCAGATAAAAAATAATGACTTGAAAACTGCTAAAAAAGAAGAAGAAAGTAAGCATGTGAAGGCAAAAGAACCATACTGTTGCTTAGCTTCGACATCCTTGGAAAAATCAATGTTGGGTTCACAGTCAAGAACCAAAGCAGGGACCTGTTTGTCACACACACACAGTCATTAATCAACCAAAAGAGATATTCATCAAGCTAATTAAAGGACAAAATGTAACAAAGTTTCACATTTTCCTATTTTTCGCTCATTTGACCGTTAATCTGCTAATCTTGTGACATTAAATGACGGGGATGTGCTTTCATTAAACAGGTATCCACGTCATCAAATGTTACAAGATCATCAAAGTGGGTTCACAATACAAAATTTTAAAACTGTTACATCAATTGAAAAAAAGAATAGCTCTTCATTACACTAAATAGAAACTAATCCAAATTGGATGCATTTTGGCCTTGTTTACCTCTTAATAGTTCCATTTAAAGGCAACCTCTGAATCATTAAGAGGTGAATCTTGTTTGGCAAAAAGAAAGTCTGCCTCTTAAGGGTTCTAAAACCCTCTGAATTATTTTGTATCTTGTGCCTCCCTTAACTATTAAACGCCCTAATTTCATTTTGAACAATTACCAAATAACCATGTTTCATTTTGCACTATATCATTAGAGCCTCTTAATCATTCTGACCACTTAATCATCCTGCACCAAACCATTCAGCAACTACCAAACAGCCCCTTATTTTGAAGAAGGAAATAACCATTTACCTTCTGGATACTGGAATGCATATGATTGCCCTCCAAATAGAAGACGTGATCTCTTATATCGGGATGTAAAGAGTTATCCATGTGAAGCGGAAGCTTTGTGAAGGAAAGTACCCCATGATTTCCGCTTTCGAATGGTAAAAGCCAGCTCTCGTGTTTTTCATGCAAACCACGCAGATATTCTAGGCTCACTCCACCTTCTTCTGATCTCTTTCGTAGCATCATTCGTTTATGGCAAGTATCAGGGCTTGCTCTAAGATATATAAAACCGTCTGGAACGAGTCCAGGCAAGGATGAAACAACCGGATCGAACCATGAGTCGTAGATGCTGATTTCCATCTCGTTCATCCAGTTGGCTTCATGAACCGCTCTCACAAAGACCTTCATCAATTGGCCAAAATAAACTACCATCAGTTACTAATATATATATATATATATATATATATATCATCTGGATTTGTACCAGTGCAATTATTGCAAGCAGGATGTAGAATTTTGTTATAAATCAAGAATGGTAAATTAATGCAATTTATCATTAAAAAAATCTGAAATTTATGGAGCATTCTACCATATTAGTACGGCTTAAGGCATGTTTGTTAGCAGCTTAATAGGCTTAATGGAACTTGCAGCTTATTGGGGTCAGCTATACATGATTGTTTAATAGTGGCTCAATATATAGAAAGTGACTTTTTCAGTAAGCTTCTTGTGTGTGTGTGTGTTGTGGGGGGGGGGGGGGGGCTTTATGCAGAAAGCCAGGTTTTTTTCCAAACCTGCCAAGTTTATCCATACAGGACTTAATGGAAAATCAACAAAACAGTTGATTTTAAATTATAGAGCTTTAAGAAGTTGTACATACACAATCATAAGGTAAAATTTTAAAATATTATGTATTTATTTAATAAACAATAATTGATGCTTAATAAGTTGTTTTTAAGAGTTTTTACCAAATGCTCTATAATTTGTTTTTAAGAGTTTTTACCAAATGCTTTATAATGTAGTCTAGATATAAACAATTTGGTTTATATTCCAGAAGCCAGCCATTGTTAGGAAAACCATACGGATATGGGATTCAAGCACACGGCCAATATCATGGCAACGGAATCTAAGGGGCTGTTTGTTTACCTCTTAATAGTTCCATTAAGACGCAACCTCTGAATCGTCAAAA
This sequence comes from Saussurea involucrata, assembly GCA_033807775.1. Classification (NCBI taxonomy): domain Eukaryota; kingdom Viridiplantae; phylum Streptophyta; class Magnoliopsida; order Asterales; family Asteraceae; genus Saussurea; species Saussurea involucrata. The sequence continues at coordinate 45,323,241 of CM066317.1, read as the reverse complement.
GGTGAATCTTGTTTGGCAAAAAGAAAGTCTGCCTCTTAATGGTTCTAAAACCCTCTAAATTGTTTTGTATCTTCGGCCTCCCTTAACCATTCAACGCACTAATTTCATTCTAAACAATTACCAAATAACCATATTTCATTTTGCACTATATCATAAGAGCCTCTTAATCATTCTGACCACTTAATCATCCAGCACCAAACCATTCAGTAACTGCCAAACAGCCTTACCACACACAAACAAGAAAACACAGATTTTATTTGGTTCGATCTACAAAACAAATCATACCATTCTATCGCTGAAAACACTTCTTTCCATCAACCTGAGGGGCTTGATTCCAGCGGATGACTCTTTCTCCTGCATAACTCTTGTAACAAAGACATAATTTTGGAACGTGTACGCATACCTCTGAGGCTCGGAATAGAAAGCATCTAAAATATTGAAATGATCGGGTCCAATATCCTGCCATTTGTCAATAGGTTCAGGAACGATCTCAACAAGATCCTGAAGTTCAAGTGTTTCATTAGCAATTCTCTTCAAAAAGGTTGTCTTCCCAACGCTTATATTTCCTTCTACACAAAAAGTAAGTCGTTTCTTTGGGGAACATTTGGCACCATTATCTTTCATCTCTTCATTCACACTCTCTTCGATGAAAGTGGTTATACTCTCCGCATGATTTCTATGTATAATGCCAACCGAGCTTTGTAAAAACTCCACCATCTTTTGATTCGATTTCCCGAAAAACTGTTGAGCAGGAAAACGAAAACCAAAAGAACGTAAAACTTCCGTTCAAGAAGAATAGATGGATTAAGACATTACGAGATCAAGAATCTATCTATCTATTAACATGAGTAACAAGCTAGAAAACTTTGACGATTTACAAAAGGTATGCAACATGCTAACTATTTTATAAAGGTCATGAGCTTACTTTTTGAGTTTATTAAAAAGTTCAACATGAACTAGCTTATAAGCTAGCTATATTGAAAATCTTATTTCAAGTAGCGTTTCAACAAGCTTCAGGGGCTTTTTTTGCACAATTCCAATTATGCCCTTATATTTTTCAAATCTTTAGTTTCAACATGTACTTTTAGGTCATTTTACATTGTCATCTAGTTTTTACCAAACATGCAGCTAGCTTATCGACCAACAGCCAGCTTACCTTTTTAGTTTATTAAAAAGTTAACTAGCTTATAAGCTAGCTATATTTTGAAAACCTACTTCAAGTAGCGTTTCAAAAAGCTTTCAGGGGCTTTTTTGCACATTTCCAATCATCACCCTTGTATTTTTCAAATCTATAGTTTCCACATGTCCCTTTAGGTCATTTTACATTATCATTTAGTTTTTACCAAACATGCAGGTAGCTATTCAGCCAACACCCAACTTATCTGCTAGTAATTTCTTCCTCACACACTTCTACATCAAAACCCGCTTTTTACATTTCCAATGCATGATTTGAATCTATAATATTATAAGGAGTGAAAATAGCATTGCCCATATTCAAAGTGGTTGTAAGCAACTTTTTCCACTTAACCACCCCTATGACACAATGCAATCAATCCATTATTTACATATGTTTTGATATGCCTAAAAAAGAATCAATAAATCTTGAAACCAGAAGGCAATAAACGAAGGATCATGTTAGAAGTTGAGGTTAACGTCGGAAGCGTGAGAAGTGGATCTGAACCGTTAGATCACTTTTAATCAAATGCCGTCCATGAATTGCGCCTTAGAAGAAATTATCCGGTGCATCTCATCCTAGTCTTCGTCCATTTCTGATCCAACGGTTGATAACACTTCTCACGCTTCTCACGTTAACATGATAATAATACCTTGTCCTTGTAGATTTTCTTGAGCTCAGCCACGCCACCAATACCATTCTCCACCAGTTTCCTCAAGTTTCTTGGCCCCACACCCGGAATTGTCAACAAATCCGGATTTCCGGCAAGTAGTGGCGGAGGATTACAACCACCACTCACCCTTTGCCTCCTGCTCAATTTCGTCGACTTCACCTCCGAAACCAACAACCCTTTACCACCCTCACCACCGCCACCGTCATCTTCCCTCTCCTTCACAGAACTCAAAAACCCCTTATCAAAATTAGTAGAAGAAGCACGAAACCAAGCTAAACGAGACCCACTTCGACTCTCCTTAAACACAACCCATGCTCTATCCGAAACAATCGTAGAACTCTCAATAGAACACCGATTAATACGACACTTATAACCATAGCTCGAACCACTGAAACAGGTGGTGTATTTGCACATGGAAATCATGGGGTTCAGGGAAAGAAAGGAAAAGGGGTTGGTTTGCTTAAACCTTAGAGAATGAAAGCTGCGTTTGGTGGTGTTTTGCTTAAACCCTGGATAGATAAGAGGAAGAGAAGGGGGTAAAATAGTGGGTGAAGGGTATAGAATGGGGGGACCTGATGAAATTTGACGCAGGAGCTTCTGCATAACTTACAAACATTTCCTTGCGAAAATCACTCTCTTGTTTGTCGTTTGGTTCGCTTTCATTGTAATTTTCGGCTTCTGGGAGTCAAGTTGTGGAGAAACAATGGGGGAGGAAGGAGTGAAGAAAGGGTTTTTGTGTATTTTAGAAGGTCAAAATTCACAAAATAGCAACCTAGTTTCATTTATTTCTTTATTATAGGATTGTACTTTTACTTTTTCTTATTACAGCAATGTACTTTTAATTTATTTTTTATTAGCGCATTGTACTTTAAAGAATTTACCTATTATAGCATCGGATAACCTATTACCTTTAAAACCGGTTTTCTTTTGCTGATGTGTCATTTTAAAGTGACGTGGCTGTCTACATGGCATTAAAAAAATATTTAAAAATTCATTTAAAACCCTTTCAAAAGTACGACTCCCACTTCACGATTTCAAACCTCTTCATCTCCTTCACGATTTCAAACCTCTCTTCATCTCCCTCACGATTTCAAGTGCGGCTCCATCTTCAATCGTTCATCTCCATCGTGCGGCTCCATCGTAAATCGTTCGTCTCCTCTTGTGTAAGTCGATTTTGGTTTCGACTTTGATAGGGTTTTGAGGCTGTTTTTGCAGTTTTTAGGTGTTATTTTCCTGTTTTTTAGCTGTGTTGCTGTTTTTTTGCTAATTTTTAGTTGTTCTTGTTGTTTTTTTACCTGTTTTGAGGCTGCTTTTGCTGTTTTTAGCTGTTATTTTGTTGTATTTTGCTGTATTTTACTGTTTTGAGATTGTTTTGAAGCTGTTTTGAGGCTGTTTTTTCTATTTTTCTTGTTGTTGTAATGAGAAATGTCACGTCAGCACCATAGTACACGTAGATAGCCTATGTGGACAATGAGGTGGCATGAAAACCTGGCGTAGTAGGTAAATTTAAACCATAATGCTATAATGGGTAAATTCTTTAAAGTACAATGCCCTAATAAAAAATAAATTGAAAGTACATTGTTGTAATAAGAAAAAGTGAAAGTACAATGCTATAATAAGGAAATAAATGAAAGTAGGTTGCTATTTTGTGCATTTTGCCCATTTTAGAATTACTGTTCTTTTTTCCGCCCTAATATTTTGGACTTATGATATAAAAAGAGGGTAAACTACAATTTTGGTCCATGTGGTTTCCAAAAATATACTAGCAATGTTTTTATATTACAATAAGAGTAAACTTCAACTTTGGTCCTTGATGTTACTGCGCTTCTTTGAAAGTTTTACAGTTACTTTAAGTTTTCGTTTTTAGGGTTTAAATTTTACTTTGAAAGTGGAACCTGACCACTATCTTCCAAAAAACTTAGTTAGAGTCAGGGGCAAAATAGTCCAATCATGTTTTCACTTTCTTTTTGCATTAATTTTTTTGGCTTTTTCTCAGTTTCGTAAATAACATCAAACTATAGGGACATGTTAGGTAATTAACTCTAATATATATGTATATATATTCTGATATCATAGGGACTATCTATATGGACCATAAAACGCCGGCCAAACTCCCATTGCAAGGGCCAACCAGCCAAATAACAAGGCCAAAACCATAGAGACAATACCACAAGGGTCAAACCACATTGTCGATTTTTTTCAAGCTTCCATGGCATAGTGACGATCTGGTGGAATTTTACGATGGTGGTGAGTTAAAGGGGCGCGGAAGTGTTACGATGTGATGGAGTTTACAGTGATGGAGTTGTGTGATTTGGTCTTTTAGAGTGATGGAGTTTTGCGATTTGGTCTCTGTGTGTGTGATATACATATACATACATATATATATATATATATATATGGGAGGTTTGTGTGTGATATACATATACATACATATATATATATATATATATATATATATGGGAGGTTTCTTTTACAAACCACCACATTCTTGTAAACTATGCAAACCACTCCATAACCAATCATTTCAAAAAATTTATTAATACTTATAATTAATTAATATATTAACGGAAGGACTCTTAAGTAATTATGTAATTCGATTTTGTTAATTATTTTTAATATATAACGGCTTAATTATGGTAATCCCTTTTTTGTAGGGATTTGATTTTTAATTCATACACGATCAACAACCATGATCGACTTACTAGAATCAAAATCATCTTTATCCCATTTGTACGTCCAATTATCGATTAAGCAGACCGTAGACAATCATGGAGGATTCACGAAGATGATGGTAGTGGCGATAGTTTTGATGTAATTGAATTTCCGTTCAAAGAACCCTTTTCCGGCGGCGATCCCGGCGGTAGTTCTTGTGGTGGTACAGACAATGAAGGTGCGAAGCAATAGGATTTTTTTTGTGTTAATAGTTTTTTTATGTATTCATGTGTTATTTCTTAATTGTTATGTGTTTCTGTGTAGTTTCTAGGTTTATTTCGTATTTATATTTTGGTTATGTTTTTGTTATGTGAATTCAATGTTCAATGCATTGATGATTCATTTTTTCGTTCTCCGGTTTTTTCATTCATCAATAGTATTTCATTAAGTATTTCATGATTCTAGAGTGTTTTCCTCCATACTTTTACATAGAAGCATCCATGTTTCCTTTAAGTTTCAATTTACATTGCTACTTGTTGCCACGCAGTAATGTTGACCATGACTCAATATCATATTTATTCACATATTATGAATAAAGTCTTGATTTATGTTTTTCGTTTATAAAGTCTTGATTTATGTTTTTCGTTTAAGCAAGAGTAAATTTATATTGTAGATTTGATACACTGAAAGAAAGTGATGATGGATAAAAGTATTGGAGGTCGAGGGTCCCGATTGAGTGCACGCCCAAAGTCGGTGATTTCTTCGACAACATTCAATCTGCAGAGGATTTTTACAGGAAATATGCCCAACAATTTGGTTGATTAATTACTGATTAGTTAATCATATGGTTTGTTCATTAATGTTTATTTAGTGTGGACAACCAACAGTTATAATTTTTTTTTTCTATTTTTTGTCATTCATGATTTTTCAGTAATATTATCATCAAAAAGAATTTCATACATATAAAACTGTCATATTTTTTTTATGGGTTTTCAAGATGATATACACTTATGTTTATGTTATATGGGTGTGCTGTTGCATGTTATAAATTCAATTATTTTAAAAAATAGTACACCACCATCCAGAATAATGGACTAACCAATGATTTAATCATTAAAAGCAACCGATAAAATATCACAGTTCATTAAAATCTAAAACAAGATAACCAACCACCTAGATTCCAAAAAGGTCATGTTTTGGCAAAAAAAACATTACAGTGATTCATTTTTTGGCATCAAACATAAATGTTAATGTTCATCCGCACGACGATTATAATCGTTCTCAACGACTATCTATGGCCTGTCGCATTAGCTCTTTCTTGATATCAGGATCCATGTTTGTCATCCTCGTCACCTCCTTAATCATATCATCTTGCTTGAGGTTTTGACCATGTTTTGTAAGCTTTGTTGTGTACTTTTTCCTCAGATCATTCCACTTTCCGCCATTTTCAACTCCTCCATCAATGATTCATCTAAACTGAAAACCAAAAAGAGGTTGTTTTTGTGCAAAACAATTTTAGTATACAGTTTCGTATAATATTATTTCGTGTTGCCGGAATCGTCGGTGTTATCTAAAAAAATAAAGCAACCCGTTAATGTTTTACCTTTACGTTTCTTCGAACGGCGAACATTGTTGTCATGGTCTGAGTCAATTTCCATGACAGTGTCTGTGACATTAAGGGGTCGTTTACAAAATTCTTATCCGGGTAAGTGTTTATCAAGTTATATTAGCTTACCGAATGAATATGTCAAAGACCAAAAATCTTACCCGATAAGAGCGGAAACAAGGACCGAGAGTCGAAAGCAAGGACCGAGAGTCTTACCCGGTAAGTGAGTGCGACGACTCTTACCACGGTTAGAGCTTACCGGCTAAATTGTAGCATACGATGCCATTTTGGTGGACTAAAATCTTACCCGGGAAGTAGGTGATAGTGTTGAATTTCACCGGTAAGCACTTACTCGGGTAAGTGATTAGGTAAACGGCCCCTAAGTCGTCAAAATGGATCAAATTATCCTAGCATTCCCATGTTTATGAATCATAACAACTTTTTAAACCAATATCTAAATTGTTCACATTCTTCTTATGTTTACTAACAGATTTGGATGTGACACATGAATACAGATTCATGATTCTCCCTATAATCATTTTTTACAACAGATTCGTGAATATGGATAAAAACAAATCATATTGAAGGATGCATTGATACACTCTAAAGTTTGTATGGATTCAGATACATCATTTGATCACATAATCATGTTAAAAATCAGTTTTCATATGTTTGGTGATGATGAAAGGAAATTCAAAACAAGTGTATAGATTCATGATTTTCAACAGAATCATGAATATACCTACATTAATGAATGCATATGGCTCAATTCATACTAAAGGATGCATTGACATTTGAGTAAGCAAACCATGGACCATGATTCAAGATTTATATCAAAAGTAAAAGTTTATATTTTTATATTGATCAAACCAAGGTAGGAAAGTAGGTATTCAGATGTTTACAGATACAGGATTGTCAACAGAATCATGAATATGACTAGATTAATGAATGCATATGGCTTAATTCATACTAAAGTATGAACTCCCATCTGAGTAAGCAAACCGTGGTCCATGATTCTAGATTTAGATCAAAAGTAAAAGTTTCTATTTTTATATTGTTCAAACCACAGTAAGAAACTATGTATTCAGATGTTTACAGATTCATGATTGTCAACAGAATCATTACCAACAACATAATAATGAATACATGAATTTCACATCTTATTATATAAATGATTCATGGTCAAATCACTAAGCAAATCTTGTATAAGGATTTTATTAATGAAGCACCATTAACACCAGATTAAAGTTCTAATCATACAGAAGAATGCATGTACATATGAGGCCATCCGTAGCGCAGCCCTCAAGCGCCACATCAGCGTCACGTCAAATTTTCTCATAACCCTCTCCTCAAGCCCTCAAGCCCTAAAGTGGCGTAGCGCTACCCTCAAGCCCTCTTGCCACCTCATTTTTTTAATTCTTTTATTTATACATTTAATTATTTAACAAAATAAAAATATTTATATATTTTTTAATAAATAAAAATAAGATAAATAATAAAAATAAAAATTCATATCATTCATTAAAAATAAAAATTACAAAATAAATTTAAAAATTACAAAATAAATTTAAAAATCTACTCGTCGTCATTGTTGGGAACTTGGATACGCCAAATATGTTCGACCAAATCCGACCGAAGGTTATTATGAGTGCCCCGGTTTTTGACTTCTCGAACATTTGTCGCGCGTTGTTCCTCACTGATTTGGGTTTCGATATCATCCGTGAAAAGGTCGTTTTCATCGCCACCACAAATAGCATGGTCTTCGTCTTCGAGTATCATATTGTGTAATATGACACAAGCGTACATAATGTTTGCCAATCTTGTCGGTTCCCATCCGCGTGTCGGGTTATGAAGTATATGCCAACGTTGTTTAAGCACGCCAAAAGCTCGTTCAACATCTTTACGTGCCGCTTCTTGCGCGAACTTGAACTTTTGTCGTTTAGGGTCCTGTGGGCACGTAAATGATTTTACGAAAGTAGCCCATTCCGGATATATCCCATCCGCTAGATAATATTCGTGCTCGTAGGTGGCTCCATTCACCTCAAAAGGGCAGTCGGGTGCTTTTCCATCATATACATCGTTCAAGATGGGCGACTGATTGAGAACATTGATGTCGTTGTTGGAACCGGCAACACCAAAGTATGCGTGCCAGATCCATAGATCTTGAGAGGCCACTGCTTCTAGCATGATTGTCGGGTGCTCATGATCACCTCTCATGAATTGACCTCGCCATGCTACCGGACAATTTGCCCACGTCCAGTGAGTACAGTCTATGCTTCCGAGCATGCCGGGAAATCCGTGTTTAGCTTCATGCGCGGCGTACAACTTCTGAATATCAATAAAAGTAGGCTTGCGTAAATATTTTTGACCATACAGTTCAATAATACTTGTGCAGAATTTGTACAGACAATCTCGTGACGTTTTCTCTCCCATACGGATGTACTCGTCAAGTGCGTCAGCAGCTACTCCATACGCCAATTGCCGAATAGCGGAAGTACACTTTTGTATCGGAGAAAAACCTTGTTTGCGTCTGTCGTCCAACCGAAGTGTAAAATACGGATACTCTCCTTCTAAATCTTCAATTATTCGTTCGAATAGCTGCCTCCTCATCCTGAACCGCCGCCTAAACATATCCGGTGTATAAACCGGGTTGTTGCCAAAGTAGTCCCGCATAAGCCGCTCGTTTGCAGCTACTCAACCTCTTTCTATGTTCGCGGCCCTCTCTCTTCTTGACGATGAGGCGGTGCTACCATAAATTAATTGTGCAGTCTGTCGAAAAACTTCCCTTTGTAGATGCAACAACTCGTCGGTGTCTACGGATGATGATGATGCGGTCGGTGAACCGGGTTGTGCCGAATCCATATTGTTTAAAATATAGAGAATGAGAGAATGAGAGAGCTGTTTTGTGTAAAAAATAAAATGAGTTTTAGGATTATATATATAGTGTGATTAAATTGAAAAAATAAAATAATTTTTTTTTAAAAGGAGTCGTTGCCAACGGCTTTATTTTCAAAATATTTATAAAAAAATTAAAAAAAAAACAAATTAACACAAACTAGCCTTCGGGTTTCTCGGGTTTTGGAACCCGCCTCCCAAGCCCGCAGAGGAAGCCCGCCACCCCCGTACCGTATCCCGCTCGAACCCGCTGGAGCCCGCTCCAAGCCCGAGCCTGCTGGCGGTACTGAAGGTCTGATTAAGTATGATTAGTATGACTACCATTAATACCTAAATGTTCATGATTGCATTTTCTGTCATAAACCCTAATAACTTTGTAAAAAGACCTATGTTTTCGTTTTCAAATCAAAAAAGTTGAATCTCCATATTCCTTTAAATTCTAACAAAAAACCTATTCAAACCCCCAATAGCTTTCTGAATATGGGATTCCATAATCAGTATAAAGAACTAAAATGAAAATGCCTAAATAGTGAATGAGAATTAAAAAGCCCCAAAAAATCGTACCTTCTGTTGCATGTCCATCGCCTTCGAAGATTTCCTGATTTTGATCAGAATCATTCTTCTTAACTTCTTCCATGTCGATTAACATAGGATTATCTGGTGTGTCTTTTCGAAAAGTAACCTCACTATGTAAAAAAAACCCTAGAATCAATGAAGCATCGAGCGCACCTATTTTGCAGAATTACGCATACGAATCTTACCCCTGTTTGGATGCACGTATCCATCCATCGAAACACTCTCCTCCGGTATATTCTAGATGGTTTTTGTTTCTGAAACCGTCTCAGAGGAAATCGGCGATGTATTTAGAAGTGGATCCCGTGATTTTTGTTTATGATTATTGGAGACGATGAATCGAGATGCTCTGACGAATTTACCCTTGCACGCATATTTTCTTATGAAATTAATTAATGAATCACCCATATTTACATAAACTGCCACCGCTAGAATCTCAGTCGTGGATGATTAAAGTGGATGGTGATCAGGTGGTTTACATAGTTTCTAGAGTAAATTACGGATTTGATCCCTGTGGTTTTTCGAAATTTTGGATTGGGTCCCACTAAAGATTTAATTACGGTGATGGTCACCGTGGTTTATTTTTTGTTTCGGATCAGGTCCCTCCCATTTAACCCCGTTAAGTATGAGCCGTTAAACCCCTCATATGCCTCCCACGTGAGGGGTATTTCTGTTCTTTTAAAACCCCATTTTTTAATTCATTTTTCATTGAAACCCTTTTTTGAATACGTATTATGATTTTCCCTAACTGCTGTATACTAAACCTACCGTATACCTGTCTTCATGAAATTCTTCCCAATCCCAACGCGATGTTCTTCCTTTCATGAAATTCTGCACAACATGATCATCTTCCCTTCATGAAAGTCTTCCCTACGTGATCTTCTTCTAAGATTAATTTTCTTCCGGCGTGATCTTCCAAGTTCCAGCTGTGATCTTCTTCTAAGCGTGATCTTCTTCTTGTCGTGATCTTCTTCCAATGGTGCACACATCGTGGCTACTTCGAACCAACTTAATAGAGCAACATATTCTTGAACTTTATGGTAGGTTTATCTAAAATTCATGATTTTATTCGAATTAGTTTTATTGGTTTTGTTAAAATGGTAGGATGTTCTTCTTTCCTTGCAATAATCTTTTTCATTATTGTTCATTGGTTGTATTCGAATGGAATAAGGTTGTGGCCCAAGTTTATGTTGTTGACCATATGTTTTTACATATAGATTTTTCACTGCACCTACATTATGTTTTTACAAACAGATTTTGACCATATGTACCAATCTGCTTTTGCTATCTCTGTATACACACCAAAGGGGCCAATCTGTTTGCAATGTTTTTTTACAAGCTGTCCAAAATCTGTTTATTCAAAAATGTGAACATAGCCATAAATAAATAAATAAACAATTTGGATCACCAAATATATAACAGATCTGGACTTTTTTGGGTATTTGGACAGGACAATAGCTTGTAATACTTCGACTTCACAACAGTTTCCTTTTGCATAGATTTTGATTTTGGACAGATGTGGTTTTGCACAGAATCTGATTTTGGATAACTCTGTGTAGTTGGACAGATTTGGGAAACATTTGCTGCACATCTGTTGGGGCTGCACATATGTTGGTGTTGGTTTTGCGAATTTGCAAAAACACATTTGTTGGGGCTGCACATTGTACAAACTATGTAGAAATAGAGTTGTGAACAGAATGAGTATAACCATAATTACCAAAACAAGCGTAAAACCAATGAACAAAGCGTTTATAAACTGGAATTTTCATAGAAGAAATAGCAATGTTACATAATTCCCAAATATAGTCATTCAAGAAAACTAACGTAAACCTTAAACTCAAAATAACCTATTAAACCATTTTAGGTCGGCTAATAAACAATGGTTGAACAAAAAAATCTAACTGAAACACGTAATAATCTTCCATGTATGAACTTCTTTCTTCGTTGCTTTGATTGATGCTTCAAGTTCTTCCTTTGAAGTTTCAAGTTCATTTTTTTACCCAATACTTGTTCCAAATAAGATCCAACAAGTGACAATCCAGACACAATTTGTTCCAAAGTAGATCGAACAAGTGACAATCCAGACACAACTTGTTCCAAAGAAGATCCGGTAAGTGATATCCAGCAAGTAATACTGTTCACCAAAATTCAGAGGAAATAAAAAACCAGTTCAATTTCTAGACCCAAAAACCAAATCTGGACAATAAGAGTGTAATCCATCTTGAAATCCACTTAATAACTCAACGAAGCAAAAAAAATGTATCTGCTTCTGCATTAGCCTGTACAAGTTTGAAACATATATAACATTGGCAGAAATAAAAATTAACCAAGTAACCAAAGTCATTATACCAATTGATTGATTGAATGGATGAAGTTTAAAAAAGCAAATATGTAGCAACTTAACAACAGAAAGGGAAAGAAATCAATGCAATTGTAGAAGCCACAATAATAGCTGATGCAATGGATGTGCCAGTAAGATCATGTCTCTGTCATATATATATATATATATATATATATATATATATTATAGAAGTTTCAATTCAATGACATTGTTTCATCATAATATAACTTTAAGAATTATGTATCACACAAGATTTAGGGATTTAAGGGTTAGGGTTTATCGATTTCTAATATATACAACGAACAATCAACAAACGGGAATGAAATCGAAATGTGAAATAGAAATCAATTATAACCTGCTTATTTGTATGAGAGTAGTCAACAATATCTCATGCTACAAAAACCCACGATTGCTTATTTTAGGAGGAGCACTGCACTGGAGTATCAGATGTCTCATTATCAGCCCAATGAACAGAGCTTCTTTACATCTGACGTTATAGTGCTGGAGGTATTGAAGAAGGATTTCGACTGCATTGAAGTTTCTTTTACGAGCAAGCTTGTAGATGAGGGAAGAGTAAGAAGGGTAGTCGTGTTTAAAACCACCAGTTTGGCAGTAATCTCGGAAGAGAGTGAGTGTTTCATCTGGGTTTTGAATGTCTTTGAGGTTTGAGAAGGAGAGCTTTGGTCGGCGACGAAAGGTATCGGTATAACGACTCTGGGCTGATTATGAGGTCTCTGTTTCACTGTTTGTGATAATGGCGAAGGAGAGTGAGATGCAGGGTTCAACGTAACCAATCGCATAATGATAAAAAGAAAATTGAATTAAAAAAGGGGCTTTTAAAAGGACAGAAATACCCCTCACGTGGGAGGCATGTGAGGGGTTTAACGGCTCATACTTAACGGGGTTAAATGGGAGGGAACTGATCCAAAACAAGACATAAACCATGGTGACCATTACCGTAATTAAATCTTTAGAGGGATCCAATCCAAAATTTCTAAAAACCATAGGGACCAAATCCGTAATTTACTCTAGTTTCTAAGAATTGAGTGGTTTGTAAAATAAACCACCCCTATATATATATATATATATATACATATATATATACATATATAGGGGAAGTTTCTTTTGCAAACCACCACATTGTTAAAAACTATACAAACCACCCCATAACCAATCATTTTAAAAAAGCTAATTAAAATTAATTAATTAATTTAATCATTCCGCAGGGGCATTATAGTAAATGGATAATTACAATTTTTTAATTAATATTTAGTGAATAAGATTAAATATTGCAGTTTCCTTAATTTTAGTGATTTAGTTAATATTCTCATTAATTATCGTAATCCTTCGTCATTTTATCTTTTTCTTTGATGCATTTTGTGTTCTGCAAAAACTCATTATCGGCTGGAGAATATTTTGATCATCAAAACAATGGATGAGCATTCATCGATTAATGAGATATATGTGAAAGACGTGTTTTCTGAACCTATGCAACGTAACGAAGATGATTCAGTTATGGACCCGGGTTCTTCAGATCAATCGCCAATCAAAGAAAGTGTTGAAGGATTCAAATACGTTGGAAGTTCTAGTGCAAGTCGAGAAGATGAAGGTTATATGAACGAAACGTTTTTTTGTTTTTTGCGATATGTATGCATTTTTCCTGTTTGTTTATACACACGATTGAATGTTTGATACAAGTTAATAGTTTTTTAATTTTACTGGATTCCCTTTTTTATAGTTTAGACCTTGTGATTCCATGATTTTTAAAGTGAGCAATCATGATTCTATGTTGGTGAGCAGTTGGTATTCATGATTCCATGCATGATTACTGTTATTATTCATGATTCCATGTTTTTATGCATTCATGACTTACTGTTAGTTTTAAAAGTTTAGATTTCATGATGACATGATTTTTAAATTGATTAATCATGAATACATGTTTGATTATATTTGGTATTCATCATCCCATGCTTGTTTATAGTTAATATTCATGAATCCATGTTTTGAATCATGGAATTTCGTACTGTTATTTTATGTGTAACTGTTGTTGTTATTGTGAATAAATAATAGTTAGTTCTTGTGTTCATATTTTATTCATGTGTTGTATAATCCTCCTTTAACCGACGTTGTAGATGTGTTAGGACAAGATATGAGAGAAAGCGCTGACGGTAAGAAGTATTGGAAGCCGGAGGTGCCTATTGAGTGTATTCCTAAAGTTGGTGATTTCTTCAATGATATTCAATCTGCGGAAGATTTTTATAGGAACTATGCTAAATTTTCAGGGTTTGATATTAGGTTGTTGAACAAGAAAAAAAATAAAGCAGTTACTATAACAAATAGGTATTTTTATTGTAGCAAAGAGGGTATCCCTGCACCCAAGCCGTTTGACTCATTAGATGTTACCACTGGTGTGCGAAAGCGGCGTAATACTAACATAAAGAGAACTGGGTGTAAAGCATGCTTGAAGATTCATTATGTGAAGGAGAACAATAGATATGAGGTCTACAAATTCATTGAATGGCATAATCATGTTTTACTAGATCAAGCTGAGATGATTTACTTACGTTTGAGTAGACAACTTAGTTATGCGGAGCAAAAGAATGTTTATCAGTCATGTAGTCAAAAGATTGGTGTTATAAAGGGTCAGAGGATTCGTAACTCGTTGGTTGGTGCACTTCGTAAATCCGGTGGTACTAAGAGAGATTACCATAATTATCGTCGAGATATGAGTACATTTGTAGGGAACAAAGATGCTCAAATGTTAATAAACACAATGGCTAGTCGTCAGAGTATCTGTCCTGAATACTTTTTTGAGTTCATGTGTAAAGATAACGAGTTACAGGCGATCTTTTGGGCGGACGAAACTGCTAGACTTAATTACAAAGAATTTGGCGACGTAATCTCATTCGACGCTACATTTCGAACCAACAAGTAAGCCATATTTGTTTAGTTAGTTTATTTGTGTTGCTTTGTATTATTTAGTTTACCGATTAATTGTTATTTGTATAATGTGACAGACATGCAATGAGTTTTGTGCCATTCGTTGCTATTGACAACCACAAGAAAACCTTTGTGGTTGGAGCTGCTTTGATAGCTGGAGAAACCGCTGATAATTACAAGTGGATCCTTGGGGCCTTTCTTAAAGCTCATGGTCGTCAACCCTTATTTGTAATAACTGACAAATGTCTTGCGATGAAGCAAGCCATTCCTGCTATTTTCTCCGAAAGCAAGCATCGTCTATGTATGTGGCATATTACCAAGAAGGTTGAAGGGAAGGTACATTTTTTAATTACAATATGTTGATATTTTTTTTAAATTCATCAAAATATCCTAGCATTATGAATTATAAACTAATGTTTTTTTTAATAATGTAGATAAGCGTGTACCTCAAACATAAAACATCCCTTGTTGCTGATTTTAACAATCTTGTTTGGGATGTTAATTTGGATCTAAGTGTGTTTACATCAAACTAGAATAATGCATATTGAGAACACACTAATCAGTTTATCAGTCAAGCAAAACATTCATGAACCTATTATAACTCATATTCTATTGACAGATTTAGTCACTCATAACATTAATATACCATCAGCAATTCTGTTTACACACAATCATTAATTATATTAAGTCGTAATCATGAATACAAAAACATTACACTTAAGTTTTTAAAACATAATCATGAAGCAAATTATAATCACACCATCAAGTTTTACCTTATAATAGAATCATGAATATTTAAAATCAAATGAATCAGTTCATCAATCTAAAAAAATATGCACTTGTCATTAATCATAAATCATCAAAAACAAATGACTCATATCACTGATAGGAAAAAAACAAGCAATCATTTTAACTCAGAAACTAGTTTGTGCAAAAACTTATTAGTCAATTCACAAATAAACCACAAAATTCATGAATTATTTTATCTTTTGAATCACGAATAACCATTGTATTAGTGGCGTACGAGTTCAGCAAATATCCACTTTCAAAAAACAACAGAAACATGAGTTTGCAATAATACACGATAAATGTTAGAATCATGAATTCCAATCATAGTCCGTAAAACAACAGAAATATGAAATTCATCTACAAAAAATCAATGAACAACTCCAAAAAAAATGAAGGAAACCTTTTCATCAAGATTCATAGCTACTGACTCAGAATGTAAACCCCCAAAATAATGACGTACCTTCTGATTTGTTTTGGACAATTTCTACTCCATGTCGACGAGATACATTATCTTCAAGTTCTCCCATGTCGACTAACACCGGATTCTCTTGTGTGTTCTTGAAATTTGAGAATGAGTGCTTAATCCTGATTCGTTCACTTGGTCTTCTCACTGTTTATACAAAAAAACCCTAGAATCATTGATTTAAAAAACGAAATATAGTTGCCCAAAAAAACTTCGATTGTTACCTCGGTTTGGATGCAAGTATCCCGCCATTGAAATGATTATTTTGTAAATTGTAAACGATAATCCTTTCTGAAACCGAATCAGTAGGTTTATGCGATTATTCCGGTGAAGTTGATCCCGTGATTATTGGGGATGATTATGGGTGGACGATGAATGAAAGTGTTTTGACCAATCTACCCTTGTACCCGACTTTTCTTTATAAAATTAATTCACCAATGCTCAATAATTACCATAATTGCCACCGGATGAATCTTGTCCCTTGATCAATTTAATTGATGGTTATTAAGGTAGTTGCATAGTTTCTAACAATGTGGTGGTTTGTAAAATATACCACCCCTACATATATATATAGGACGATAATCAAATGAGAACCACAAATATGTTACAAACCCGTAAGAACCAATGTAAAAAATTTTGTTTACATGATTTTTTTTCATCAAAACCTATGATTTATGATATTGTTACACATATGTTCGTGTTCACCTTATGAAAAGTTTACATGTGAAAAACGAATTTTGTTTCACCTAGTGAAATGAAAAATACTCGTAAAAAATATTCACATGGTGAAACAAATCCATGTGAAACTATCATATTATGAAACACATATATTTGAAGTAAAATATAATAAATCCTAGCATTTGATGAAAAAATATCATGTAAAAAAATATTTTTTATATCGGTTCTCACGGTTTATAACATATTTGTGGTTCTCACTAGATTTAACCCCTATATATATATATACATATATATACACACATGACATATCACAGGGAGGGATATGAACCCATTGATTTACGATTCTCCGATGAAGTGGAGTGTGTAACACTCGAAATTTCGGTAAATGAAAAGTACTTGTATACCTTTAATAGTTCTTAACGATTAGTTTTAATTAAGGGTTGTTTTACTTTGAGGCTTTAAGCATGTCGAGAGTTGTTCATTTTAGGAAAAAAGTCAAGTTTCGAAGCTGGGGGTGGGGAGTTGGGTGATAGTGCCCGACGAGAATGGGAGGGTTACCATCGCCAAGGGCATTCTCACAGGGGTGAAGACCCCTCTCGGTACACTTGGGGCGATAGTGTCCGGAGAGAATGCCAGGGTCACTATCGTGGTGTCGTTCTTGCGGAGGAACACCAGTGCTCGGTACCATCTGGAAGACTATGCACGCGATAGTGACAATGTCACTATCGCCTGGGAACGTCGCGGTCGGCCCCCATAGCTCTAAATGCTCGTTTTTCCCGGCCATTCCTCATTACCACTTCACCTACTTATCCCTTTCTCTCCCAAATCGAATCCCAACATTTATTACGAACCTTAACTCATTTTAGGGCTATTTTCTTGGAGATTAAAGTGTTCATTCATCATCAAAGCAAGTCTCTTCATCCTAGAGTACAAGATCTAGTGTTCATCTTCATTTATAGAGATTTCTTGGTTTTAGGATTTTAACCAGAAACCAAGTATTTTGAGTTCATCCTACATCTTTTCTAAACTTTATACATGTTAAAATGTTTCATATATGTTTCTCAAGCTTTAATAATCATTTACTCTTTGATAGGTTGATTTTGGAAAATCTAGGTCAAAACTAGGATTTTGGATATTTTGATGAAATGATTATGGGGAGGTTTTGTATACTTAAATGTAAACTATTTATAATTTTGGTGAGCTTTGGAACTGTGATTTCCATATTTATGGTTTTTGTGTAACTTTAATCTTCTGAAAACTTTCTTATAATATATTTTGTTGTAATAAATATTTATTTTATTATAATTAAATAAATTACTTAATTAATCAAAATATATAAACAACTTATTAGGGGTAAATTGGTCATGTTATTTGTTCTATTCTGTTTTGTCCAATTCCGTCTTACCAAACATTGAACAACTGTTCTATCATGTCATGTCATGTCCCGTCTTGTTCTATTCTGTCTGCATAACAAATGTACCCTAAAAGTACCCCAATAAATGATGGCGATGTTTTTTTTGGAAAGGGTTCCTGGGCCTTCGGCCCAGTACATCCCTGGCAAACAACCGACCGCGAAGTAATGCAGCCCTGAGAAAATCCCAGTGGCCACAAGTGTTGTGGGTGGGGCTCGAACTCGGACAAGCGCTATGAACTCCTCAGGCCTTACCACCACACCACATCCCTTGTGGTTTTAATGATGGCGATGTTATGATTGACAATCTTATTTTTTATAACAACTTTAAAATAACTTAATAGGGGTGGGACCGTTAAAAACATCAATGTTGCTTTGAACCCCAAAACTAATATCAACCATTGATTGCTTTTGATCAATGGATAAAAGAAGGTTATGGCAAATTTGTAAATAAGCTGAAGAGTGAATTATATATTTGGTTACTATGTTTTGGTGTTTTTTCCGACTATCATATGGTATGTTTATCAAGGTTTTGGTTCGTGTGATATTTAATTTGTCTTGGTTGTGGTTTCTTTGACTAGAACCGTTAAAATAAACTGTTAAGTCATAAAGCAATCCGTTATTTTATTTATATTTGAGGGATCTTTTGCAAACTACTTTTATTTTACAAACTTTACACACCGCAATCAACCAATCATATTTTTTTAAATCTTTTTTTAATTTTAATTAGGAGGCCTTATGTAACATACAGTTTTTTTAATATGCCTAACAAATGCATTTATATGTGTATTAATGTGTAATATATGTTTAATAAGGTGCATTATGTGATAATATAAAGCTTTAATGAGGACTTGTAGCAAAATCCTTAAGAAATATATAGGGTTTCATAGGTTTGCAAAGGAAAAGCTTAACACCTAAGTTGCAAATTTGTAAAACTGCTGTTGTTGATAGGTCTTTTCTGAAATATTTTAGTTGGAAGTTGTACATTATCTCGTTACGAACGCGTAGGCGAAAATCTCATCGAAAACGGAGTTACGAGCGAAAAGTTATGCCATTTTTAGTGTTTAGTGGTCAAAATGGGTACCCAGTCGGGTCAAACCCGACCCAACTCGGGTTTTAGTCAATAAAACACGATTTTAGACCCATTTTCACCCCATTTCAGCTACTGACTTGTGTGTGAAAGTTAAGGTGCGATTTTTATCAATTGAGATCAAATCTAAGTTCATACTAAGGAGATTAACATCAATCTTGAAGGATTAAACAACAATTTGAAGGTAAATCTCATCTTTGTTCTTGTTCTTGAAGTTATGATGGAATTTGGGTGAAATAAGCTTAATGCATGTGTAAGATAAGTGTAGAAATCATGAAATGCTGCTTAGATTATGATTATGTTTTAGTTAATTCCTTGATTCCATGGTTGATTTGCAAGAAGATGGAAGGAAAAAGTGAGTTTTCACTAAGAACAAGTTGACCTTTTGCTATACAAAGTTGGATTTTGATGAAATTGATAGAAATGGGTGAATGAACCATGGTTTATTGTTGATTTTACCTTGATAATGATAAAATTAAGTTAACATCTGAATTTGGTTAGGTTTGGAATGGAATTGGATACTTAATTGGTCAAATGTGTGATTTTTTTCGAGTTTGAAAGTTATGTTCAGCACTGTTTTAGAAAAATTGTATAAAATCGTAGAAACATCGTATAAGAGTGATTCCAGCGGCATTCAAAGGTATGAATGTCTAGTTTATTTTATATGAAGACATTATAACCTAATTACAGCTTTAAGATGTGCTAAAAGAGCCTTTAGTACAGGGCTATCAAGCTGAATTTTGACAGCTTGTAGCTGCTGTGTTGTAAATTTTGTATAAAATCAAAGAAAAATCCAACGGACATGAGGTCAGTGGCATCTGAAAGATAAAAGAGTCTAGTTTCTTTCTTGTTTATAAGTCAGAATGTAATTCTGAGTTTAAGATGGTTAAAATTGTGTTAGAACAGGGGGCTGTACAAAAGAATTGGAATTGAATTAGCTAACTAAGGAATGAAATAGAATGAGATAGTGTAATTATATACTTATGGAATTGAATGTGTATACTCCAGGGAGTATAAGAGTATAATTGGAAGCTTTTGGAGTGCCATACATACTTGGATTACGGAGTTGGAACGCGACATTCGGGTGGACGTTCGGTTGACCCATTTTGTGCACTGTGAGTTTATATGAAATACATGTTTATGTGTACTCATATGTATATGCATTTTTTTGTTTGCATTAGTTGTGTTTCATGTTTTCATAAGGTGTGACATGTGTAAGCTCCTTTGATTCCGGTTTGTATTCCGTATGATCGTTTCGCTATGTCGGTCGAGTCCGGATACACGACTGTTTTGTTAATCTCTTGGTAAACCGTGAATACGGGTACTACTTCATGTGTTACGCTGGAAAGCGGTGTATGTCCACATATCCCAGGGAGACGGAGGTTGGGTGTGGCATACCGGTTCGTTGTACTCACGTATCTCGTGTGTTAGGAGACGAGTGTGAGTACTATTCTGCACGTACCCAGTAGATGAAGGTGGGAGTGGTGCACTATTCTTGATATTTATAATTGATTCATGATATGTTTACGTGATACGGTGCTTGAGCCATGTGATAGGTGTTCGTATGGAACAGTTGACATTTCATTGTTGAGTTTGTCGGTAAGAGCGTATGTTGTTGTTGAACTTATGATGTGTTGATTTTAATATTGGTATATTATGTTTATGATTTTGGTAAGTCTTTTGGGATGTATCCATGGAATTCTCCGAGTTGTTAGTCTTCGATGTTATAATAGCTTTTCGTTTCGAGATTTCGTTTCATTCTTCCGTATATATACATATATAACATTATAACCATGTACTTTCATATACAACTCACTAAGCTTTATAGCTTACCCGTTATTGATTAATTTTTTTCAGGAAAAAGGATTGTAGACAAAGGGAAAGATAAGGAAGCATAGTTCGGGTGTTGATACAAGTGTCGGTTTAGCTCTTTTGGGTATTTTGGTACTTGCTTTTGGTGGTTATATATATGTATGTAATCTATCGGGTAGATATGTCCCCGGTTAATTATAAGTAAACTTATGGGTTGTAAATCTTAAACTTTTGGGTTGGTTTATGTTTTGGATAAAACGTAACAATTTAAAGCGGACATTTCGGAATTTATTTAAAATTATATCCCGTATATTTTGGTGGTTTTAAAATTTGATTATTTTGGAGGTTAAACGGTAAAATGGACATTAGTGTAATCTGGGTGTTTGATACAGGGAGAAATCGAGGGATTTTCATAAATAATTGGAAGAGAAAGAAACAAGTTCGAAAAGAAAAACGAGCTCGAAAGAGACTCGGAATTTGGCGTTGGAAAAGAGCAAACATAAAGCACCAAATATAGAGGAAGTAGCGATAAAAGATCGAGAGTCAGATCGAGCGAAGAAGAGGAAAATAGAAACACAAGGCAGCCGCCGGCGCTGGCGCCAGCTGGGTAGCGCCCAAGTAGCGCCAGATTCTGTTTTGTTTATTGGCGCTCATTCTCGCGCTAGTTGGCTAGCGCCAAACTAGCGCCACACTCAGCCATAGCCACATGCCTTTTCCTTTTGTTTTGCTGGAGTAAACGCCGCCACCACCATCCATTTACAACTCTTATTATTATTAGTTAATTAGTTATAGTTTTTAGGATTGATTTTAATTTTCGTATTTATCTTTATTAACTTATATTTATCTTTCTATTATTCTAGATTATAAATAGGGTTATTAGGTTTCTTTGTTAATCAACTTTTATCAATTATTCAATAAACGTTTTACGTTTTTAGAGTGGATTCTCTAGTTATTTGAGTTTTACGTTTCGTAATTCTCGTCTATCCAAAGGGTTTAGACGCTTATCGATCCTTCCGCAAACCCCCGTTGCGTCAGTGTTACACCTTAATGATCAATTTAGTATGTAAAGTTATATTTATTGCAAACTTTATTTATATATCCTAAATCTTAACCGATTATTGATATCTGTTTTTAATTTTCAGATATATCCTAAACTATAGCCGTCTGTTGACGGAAATTAAATTTTGTAATTTGTTTGAAGCATGCTAATTGATTTCATTGATGAACCAATTTCACGACAAAAAACCTTATGGGTTCATCAACGGTTAATGAAAGTTTCATCACATGTTCATCATCACAAAAACCTAGTTTGAAGACAAAATATCAATTTTCATGACAAAACGAACAGTCCTAAGACAAAAATCCAGGTTCATCATAGTTTCACTATGCAGCAGGTGAAACTGATGACAGTGGCGGATGTAGTGTATATTTAGTGGGGGGATGGGACCCCATTAAAGAGAAAACTTTTTGAGATTCTTAGTTTAAAAATATGGATTTTTCGACTTTCTATCTTAATGTCCCCCCATTAATTTCTTGTCTGGGACCCCAACAACCAAAAAAATTGTTTCGAAATCAACCAAAAAACCAGAACTCCTCTCGAAATCGACTAAAAAACAAAAAAAAAGTCTCTCGAAATCGACACAAAAACTTAAAAATCTCTTAAAATCTACCAAAAAAACTTTAAAAAGCCCTCGAAACTTGGATTTGGGCTAAAAATATATCGAGCAATTTTACGGGCATTTAAGCTACCTTAAAAGGGACCCAATAGGAAAAAATCTTGGATCCGCCACTGACTGATGAAATAGTTTCATGACATAAAACCTTATGGGTTCATCAAGGGTTAATCAAAGTTTCATCACAATTTTATCCGGTTTATGAGTTTATGTACGTTTTTGCCCCCTCCTGTCTAGTTTCATTAATTTAATAATAACATAATTTGATCAAATCTAAGTTTTAAAGATGGGTTGCAAAGTTTGCAAAATAAATGTGGTTTACAAATGACCCTCTCTCTCTCTCTCTATATATATATATATATATATATATATATATAGGATGATAATCAAATGAGAACCACGAAAAGGTTGAAAACCGTGAGAACCGATCTAAGCCGTAATTTGGTTTTGATCTTATGGTTTTAATTACAAATTGTTTCACCACATGAAAAGGGCATGATTGTCATTTTGGTAACAAAGTTTCACCATATGAAACACATATTCACCAATTGAATCACAAACTAAAATTATTATTTTTATAAGGTTAAGAATAACATGTTTTGCTATTTTACAAGATGAAAACACAGATTCACCGGATGAACCAAATGAAACACATAGATTCATCAGATGAAACTTACATGTAATAACCGGGTTTCTTTTATTTATATTTTGGTTCGATAAATAAAATTGTGATAAAATTCGAAGTTTAAGAAAGTTATGTGGTCCAAGTGGGAAGAATTGAAAGTTTTGTGTTTTTGAGGAAGGTATATAAAGAATAAGGAAAACCCTAATTGCTCATTAAGCTTTGGTCTAGTGTGTGTTGTATGTGTGGCTGGGAGAAGGAGCAAGGCAAGGGTTTTGGCATTTGAGGAAGAAAGGTGACGATTTCAGCTGAGTTTTGGGAAGGACTCTTAAATCAGCAATCATTCAGGTAAATCAACCCTATCCATCTTCAAGTTAGTGTGTGTGTTTTATGAGTATTTGGAGAAGAAGCATGGATTTTGTGGGTTTAGTGTGATTCCTAATTAAATCTGTTTAAGAGGTGTTGTAGTTTGGGAAATGAGTATCTATCGACCCATTTCGCTAATCTGGAGGTGTTGAGGGAATTAGGACTTGAGATATGTAATTTCTGCGTTTTTGGGTTTTTCTCGTAACGTCCGGAAACCCTCATGTCAGGGTAGTGTCCGGACGATTGGTGGTGTCCGGATGAGAGATGTGTCCGGGTAGAATTTTGGCAGCAGTTTCCGGTAGTTAACCGGAAACCTTTGTGGGTCTGGATAATTTTGGTTGTCCGGATAGTTGTCCGAATGGTCTTGGGTGTCCGGGTAGGTTGTCCGGATAGTTTTGACTATCCGGATACAGTGTCCGGAAAGTGTGGTATGACATAGTAGTGCAGACTGATAGACCGAGGGGCAATCTGTGTGAGTGTGTAATTCCATCAAGTGGCTTATCGTGGTAGTATGTATCCTTATAGGTGCAGTTGAAGGGAGGATCCATTTAGTAAGAGGATTAAGCAGGACGCCAGGTGAGTCTTTCTGAACCTAAATTTTATACAAGTGTGTGGTTGAAGATTATTATTTAATTGTGGATTTTCCAACTGCTTTTGTTACAAACTGAAGGTTTAGTGTGTGGCATGGTTATTATTTAACTGTGTGCTTTTCAATTACTTTTATGGCAAAACGATGAAGGTGTGTGGTGTGGATTTTATCTAACGGTGTGTTATACAACTGTTGCTGTTTCAAGCGATGATTAATTGTGTGACAGTATGTGTTTCAAATGAAGAAACAGTGTGCTTGAAGATTATTATGTAACAGTGTGCTTTTCAACTGCTTTTATTTCAAGACAGGGTATGAATGTGCGATTCATAAGTGTGGTTTATATGTGTGATTTAAATGTGTGTGACCATACTCTGGCTTTTGTGTGACATGGGCGGTGTGTGCCCGATTACGCTGTCACGGTGTGTGTGACATGGGCGGTGTGTGCCCGATTACGTTGTCACGGTGTGTGTGACATGGGCGGTGTGTGCCCGATTACGCTGTCACGGTATGTGTGACATGGGCGGTGTGTGCGCGATTACGCCGTCACGGTATGTGTGACATGTGCGGTGTGTGCCCGATTGCGCTGTCACGGTGTGTGTGACATGGGCGGTGTGTGCCCGATTGCGCTGTCACGGTGTGTGTGACATGGGCGGTGTGTGCCCGATTGCGCTGTCACGGTGTGTGTGACATGGGCGGTGTGTGCCCGATTGCGCTGTCACGGTGTGTGTGACATGGGCGGTGTGTGCCCGATTGCGCTGTCACGGTGTGTGTGACATGGGCGGTGTGTGCCCGATTGCGCTGTCACGGTGTGTGTGACTTTAGCGCGTGCCAGTAGAATGTGTCAATGTGTGCATATCAACTTTGTGTGCTAGTTATGATTTATACAATGCTTTCATAACTGATTTTATAAACTGAAATATTTTGGTGTGACTTGGTGTGGAGGGAACTCACTAGACCTCATGGTCTAACCCTCGCTTTTCAAAACTAAAACCTTTTTCAGGTAAGCAGTAGTCGAGGGCACGTTTAGAGTTTTGGCAAGACGTGGATCGGAGCTTGCGCTAGAAGGAATTAGAAGAATCTCCTTTGAAATGTTTAGTTAGATTTTCTCAGCTGTATTTAGGGTTATTTCCGCGAACCCTGTATTGTAAATCTTGTTAGTGGGACCATGTTGAGCTGTTTTTGGCGTTATGAACTAAAGAGGTAGCTTCTAGCTTGTTTGTTCAAATTTTGGGTTGTTACAAATGGTATCAGAGCCCTAGTTTAAGAGATTTAGGTGACCGGATGGGCCTAAACTTAAACTGTGGAGTGGAAGGACACAGCTGAGATATAGGAAGCCTTTAGTGAGGACCGTAATCATCGAGGATCTAGGATGATGGTGGTGAGGACTTTCATGTAAGGTAAATTCAAATCACATCTGGCCAATGTCATTTTGAATTTACAGGTGCATGGGTGTGCTTGCTCACTTTTGTTCTGATAGTCGATGGAGGTGTAGTGTGTGGAGAGTAACAGTAGTGTGCGGCGTGTAGTGGATAGTGTGTGGAGAGTAATGGTATGTGTGGAGTTCTAACCTTGTCATGATGACGACGGCTTAGTGTGTAATGAGAAATTATTATTGGTGTGATTGTTGTTGCTACCCAGAAGAAGCATTTTTGGAATGCTCAGAGTGAGTGTCCGTGTGAAGTACAGTCTTGAGGACTCTTAAGGAAAATAAGTGATTGGAGGTGAGTCCCTAGCCTTTGATGAGTCTTTACTCTAGGAGTTCCCGATGTCGGTGGATTAAGATCTTGAGAGTTTCAACCCAGGTATAGAATGGTAGAGATGTGCTTGCTTGCCCTCTAGTATTGGGAGAGTGACAGGTGTGGTTGGGAAATGATAGGTGTATGGATTGGTATCACTAGTGTTGGTTAACCTATTTGGGGTCGAAGTGAAATGGTATATTTTGCAAATTAGTGGTCAAGTGGTAACTGTAAGGTTGGAGCAATCTAGTGTATGGGGGTTGTGTGGACAAGATAGTGGGAACTTATACTTAGTGAGCAGGCGAGGCCTGGTGGTCATGAGTGTTGTGAGGTCAAGCGGTGGATTATTGTCGATATGGAATGAGCATAAGTGGAAGTCGTTGCTCGGAATTCGCTTATAGGTTGTTCAGATGTGATAAAATTATGTGTGGGGACGTAGGGATGATCATGTGACGTGTGGTATTGTTACCCGAGGGCAAAAGAATGGAGTGGCAGAGGGTGACTAGCTAAGGAGGAAATTGTATGTTCTCGGGTTGGTTAGTTTATGATGTTTCGTAGTAGATACGAAATCTTTGAGAATGTTGAGCAAATTCTTGGGTGTAAAGGAAATGTAAAAGAATGGATTAATATCGATTGAGAAATAAGGAGTGTGTGGTCGTTTCGAGCATTGAGTGTTGTTTCAGATTGACTTAGTGGAACTTCTAGTTTGAAGCGTGGTGGAACTGTTGGTTAGGCATAGTAACCGTTGAAATTTCGTGTATAGAGTGGTCAATGTTGGGCGGGGAACGTTCCATTCTAGCCGGATGTAATTGGGATGGTAGGTTGGATGGAGTGAGAAAATGGGAAGGAGAAAGTGTGGCATGTGTTATAGAAAGTGGGGATCAATGTTTTTCAGAACATCACCGTTGGGTGCATGGACTTCTTTTTTTTTTGAACGGCTGGGTGCATGGACTTCTAGTGGGAGTATGAGGAAGAGGAGTGGTATGTATGTGACCGGCTTAAGAGTTGAGGGAAGCTAGCCGGTGTGTTTGGTCAAAAGTGTGTACTTTCTAGTGAGCCGTTCTTTGGAATTGTGTTTTATGTTCGAGAAGTAAGTGGAAGAAAGTAGTCAAACGTAGTGCTCAGGGTGAGAAACCGTGTGGCTCGTTTGGCGAGGATGGAATTCCGGGGACGGAATTCTTCTGAGGGGAGGATATTGTAATAATCGGGTTTCTTTTATTTATATTTTGGTTCGATAAATAAAATTGTGATAAAATTCGAAGTTTAAGAAAGTTATGTGGTCCAAGTGGGAAGAATTGAAAGTTTTGTGTTTTTGAGGAAGGTATATAAAGAATAAGGAAAACCCTAATTGCTCATTAAGCTTTGGTCTAGTGTGTGTTGTGTGTGTAGCTAGGAGAAGGAGCAAGGCAAGGTCACCAATGCTCTATGGCAAGCCAGATCCACCATTTCCGGCGCCACCACCAATCCCTCCGATGTCGTCGCTCCATTACCACTAAAACTCCATCTCTAAGTCGACTACGATTCCATTTTCTACCGATTATGTTCTTAGAGAACGGTACAGAAATCCCTGGAACGGGATTCGAATGGGTAAAGAGGTAATGTAGGGTTTTTTTTTGTTTATTAGGTTTTCATATATACACGATTTAAATCTAAGATAGCTTATTTTTAATCGAAGATGATATTTTCTAATCCCGCAGATTAAATTATGATGTTCTAATTGACCCTCTTTTGATGGTGATCTGTGCATATATATGCACAAGTGCATACCTACATTTCGATTTTGATGAACTGAATGTTCAGATCTGGAGTTGTGTTGTAAAGCCCGTGTCCCGGTATGGTTTTAAAATTTCCTAATGTATTTATTTTATTGTCGTTTAAAGCGAGTCTCTTTATCGGAAGTTGTCAAAGGGACCTCGGATGTGATATATGGCAAACCTTACTCTTTTTTTTACAATGTTATGGAAATTTAGGGACCAAAGGTGTCAAAGTGTTGGAGTCTAGGGGCCAAAGGTGGTCATTGGGATTTTGTGCATGTGAACGGTTAAGGAAAGGGGGACCGACCCCCCCCCCCCCCTCTTCTTCTTCTCGGCAGTTTCACGCAGCAAACAAACAGCCCTTTGTTTTATTTTTTTTGGTTTCATTCTTCATGGGTTTTGGGATTTACCGGAAAGGATCGTGAGTGTGAGGAGAGAGAGAGCCCGCGAGATAGAGAGAACCGAGCAAAGGGAGAGAGAGTGGGTCGCCGGAGGTTTGTTTTCCATTCGCCGGAGATCGCCACCAACACCACCAGTCGCCGGAAGAGTCGAGGGAGGAGGAGCAATCGTCGAACGGTAAGTCGCTCCCTTGTTCCGTTTAGTTTTTCTCTTTGTTCGTTTTTCCGGCGAGGCAACCACCGCCGCCCGCCGCCACTACGGTGGCCGTGGGTGGACGGCGGTGGCTGTGGGCTTGCGGGTATGCGTGTGTGTGTGCTGGTAGGGGTCGCATGTGGCAGCCGTGAGGGGGAGCGAGAGGGTGAGGGTGGTACGGAGAAATGAGGGGTGTGTGTGGGTGTGGGTGTCGCCGGAACGCCGCCGCCGCCGCCGCCGTGCCCCACTGCCGGAGGTGGCAGTGGGTGGTGCCCGTGGCGTAACCCTAAAACCACCCTGACCGTAACCTTAAACCTTAAGCCGTTAATCCTAATCTCGAACCGTTTTATCATTTCATGTGAATTATTGTAATCTGCCACTGTTTCGCGTAGATCATAACTTTCTGCTCGTAACTCCGATTGAGCCGAAATTGGTACCCACGGTTCCAGTACGGGGTCGGTCACGTTTTTCGTGTTTTAGCGGAAAACTGGTTCAGCCTCTAGCTAGGTGAAAAAGTGGTCGCAAGTTGGTGATTTGTCATTTTATGTGAAGGTCGATTTTCTGCCACTGTTTTGTCGTGGCCGTAACTTTTTACTCGTAGCTCGGATTGATATTAAATCGGTGGCCGAAGTTCACTAATCGAGTCAGGAAAGTTTTTCGTGTTTTGCCGAAAGTCTGTTTAGGCCTGTAGCTGGGCCGTATGGGGCTGTTTATACAGCCTGGTCTGAAAAACTCCCAGCTTTCTGTCCCTGTTTTGTTTTACGCATAACTTTTGCTTGGAATGTCGGTTTGGGATGGGACTGGTGCCAAAAGTTTCGTTTCGGAGTCTATTAAGTTTCCTCTGTTTTGTGGAAAGACCAATTCGGACCATAGCTAGGGCGAAGTCGCCATGTTGTACTGAAAGGTCCGGGCGTTCGCTGTTCTGCGAAGCGTTCTTGTAAAATCTATAGTAAATTATAGAAAAATCGTTAGGACGCGTGCGATACATCCCTGAAACCGTAAGACTTAGAACTTCGTAATTATGAATTTTAATTCCTGTATTTATCAGTTTTAAGGGGGTAAAACAGGTCCCGAACAGACCCGTAACTTTTAATAAAAAGCTGGAATATTTAGTCTTTTGGAAGCTAGTAAACGTGTTATGGGTCGGGACTTTCCTTTGACTTCTTATACGTATTTAGGTGGGAGAAAGTGAAGAAGATTGCCGGGTTGGTGTTGCGTTTCGTGAGCACGTTGCTTAGCCTTGAGGTGAGTTCTCTCACCGCGTAGTTAGGAATTTCATGTATGTCGTTATTTTGTGTTACGTGTGATTACGTGTATTTATGTGCTTACGTGAACTAGATGGGATGTGATAACTGGTTGTGATTTATTAGATTCGTATGTGGAATATATATATGCATGTGTACACCTCGGTGGGACTGAGGGGCTCGGTGGGACCGAGGGCTTGGTGGGACTAAGCTAGTACAACAATTTTTACTCGGTGGGACCGAGGGCTTGGTGGGACTAAGCTAGTACAACAATTTTTACTTGGTGGGACCGAGGGCTCGGTGGGACTGAGCTTGTTTTAATGTATTTTGTGTACTCGGTGGGACCGAGGTTCGTGCTCATTTAATAATCATTATGTGGTTTGATATTCGTGGTAATGGTGATGTTGCCTACTTGCGAGTAGGGGCGATATGCGTGGGGTTGCTACCTACGTGCGTGATTGAATTCACTAAGCGTTTAGCTTACCCTTTCCCAATGCGTTGTTATTTCAGGTGCGGGCGGCAGTCGGACGTGACCGTACACACATGGAGCGCGGAGTGTCAAATATTATTAAACTTTCACTTTTGAACCCTTGAATTTAGTTATGAAATTTTCCGCTGCATAAACTTTGTTGATGGTTTGAAGTAACGACGTTAATTTTATTTAAGACGTGAATTATTAAATCATGGTTATTTTATAATGAATTGTATGTTTTAAAAATTTTAAATTTCCTTGTAATTTTTGGGACGTTACAACTTGGTATCAGAGCACGACTTGAGTGAATCAAACACATCTCGGTGTGTTTGGTCTCAAGTTGCGGCTAAGAGATCTTTAAATTCTTTTATCAAAATCTTTGTTTTAAATGAAAAGAGAAAACCCGTTTGGGAACGGTGATCGTGGGCGCAGTGTGTACAGTCAGCCGACGCCAGCTGGGAAGGTAAGGAACTTAGTGTATCTATTGCTTTTCAGGTATAATGTATGCATGCTAGATTGCTTATGTGAACTGTATGGTACCGTATGCTGGTTTATCGCTTATAGGAACTCATGCTAGCTTTGATAGGTTGTTAAGCGAATGCACTCTAGGTTGTATGCAGTAGGAACTGAATAGCCTTAGAATATTAGATTTAGTTCTATTGCGCAGCTCTTGTTTGAGTCCAACCGTTCTAGGATAGAATCTCTTATTCGAACGTCTATCTGGTTTTACACTGTATACGACCGTGCATTCACGAGGCGACTCGTCAGGGTTAGTGGGGTTTCCGTGTTAGCAAGGGATAGTGGGTGATATGACCTTTCTAGGGAGTTAGGAGAGGTGTTTGTACGGGCTGGATTGACTGTATGTGTTTATTTGTGGTAATCAACTACTTGAATGTCCCGGGACAGGACTCGAAACGAGTAAGGATAGGTGTGAAGGGTAGTAGTAGAGCTCCTACTATCTGAAGCACAGGATCCATGATCGAGTCGGGGAGAGTCACGAGGAAGTCAAGGAGTGGAGTATGAGCGTGGTAGGGTGAGTTATATGTGCTTATATATCTCTGAAATTTCTCTTTCTAGAATGGTCAATACTAGAAGGAACAACGCGGCGGAGTCGCGAGCCGAGACAGGGATTACTGAGGAGCGTATTAGGGAACTGATTGCTACTGAGGTTTCCCACGCGATCGGGGGCGATCCCCGAGATCATCACCGCTATTCAAGAGGAGGTGGTGATCCTACTGGAAGAGCGTATTGCAGCTATCCCACTGCCTGCGGAGGGTCATCCCCGTAACCGAGAGTTCCAGTGCCGGGATCTCTCCGCCTGTTCCCCGCCAGAGTTTAAGGGAGACCTGGATCCGATTACCAGTATGCGATGGGTATCTGTCATGGAGTTCGCATTTTTGACCAGTGGCTGCCCGGACAACCTAAAGGTCCGTTTTGCAGTGAATCTACTCCGTGACGGCGCGAAGGATTGGTGCGCCACGGCATTGACGCCTGCTGAGCGCACTACTTTGACTTGGGACGAGTTTGTCACTCGTTTCCGTGCGGAGTATGTACCGCCAGTAGAGATGGAGCGAATCGCTAAAGAATTCCTAGAGCTCACCCAGACAACAGAGACGGTAAAGGAGATGAACAGGAAATTTACCGAGATGGCATTATTCTGTCCTCAGTATGCCGCCTCGGAAGAGATGAAGATGTCAAGGTATAAAGATATGCTACGCACGGAGATCCGAGAATTTGTTAGCACGGCACAGTACTCTTCATTATCCGCCATGATGGACGCCGCTCGAAGGAGGGAGCTTGAGCTGGAGACCCAAGCTAAGAAGCGGAAGGCGGCACAGCCAGTGACGCCCATCTCGGCAGTGCCGAAAAGGTCGAGGTTCACAGATACGCGCGCGGGTTCTGGGAGTGGCGGGTTTAAGCCCCGAGATACCGGTCACCTCAGCCGGGATTGTAAGGTTCCGTTTGTGGTTTGCTTCAACTGTAATCAGACGGGCCATGTAAGGGCCAACTGTCCTAGAGCAGGGGTAGCTATTGGGGGTGGAGCACAGAGGGCGCCTGGGAATGCCCCGTTACGCATCACTGATGGTCGAACTGGTCAGCCGGGAGCGGGAGCGGCACGAGGAAGAGTTCATCAGTTGACGGTGGATGAGGCGCAAGCGACGCCTAAAGTGGTTACAGGTATATCCCTTTTGCTTCTTTCTTCTTGCCTTTCCGTTCCATGTCATATATTTATTTGTGGTTTCACTAAGCGTTCATCACTAAGCGTTTAGCTTACCCTTTCCCAATGCGTTGTTATTTCAGGTGCGGGCGGCAGTCGGGCGTGACCGTACACACATGGAGCGCGGAGTGTCAAATATTATTAAACTTTCACTTTTGAACCCTTGAATTTAGTTATGAAATTCTCCGCTGCATAAACTTTGTTGATGGTTTGAAGTAACGACGTTAATTTTATTTAAGACGTGAATTATTAAATCATGGTTATTTTATAATGAATTGTATGTTTTAAAAATTTTAAATTTTCTTGTAATTTTTGGGACGTTACATGTGTGTAGTTTTTTTTTGTTTATTAGGTTTTCATATATACACGATTTAAATCTAAGATAGCTTATTTTTAATCGAAGATGATATTTTCTAATCCTGGAGATTAAATTATGATGTCTTTTGATGGTGATCTGTGCATATATATGCACAAGTGCATAATATGCACAAGTGCATAATATGCACAAGTGCATACCTACATTTCGATTTTGATGAACTGAATGTTCAGGTCTGGAGTTGTGTGTAGTTTTTTATGTTCGTCAACGTGCTTGGAATTTTTTTTATTCTGTCTTCTCCACCTTCTTCTTTCTCTTTGGAAACAACCATATGCACAAGTGCATATATATGCATTTGTGCATATCGACTTGTTTTTTATCGTTTTACTTTCAAAAACTTGTTTGTTTTTTAGTTTTGGATTAGATTGCAAGTTTTAGAATTGAAAACCATTAAGTAATTTGTAATTTTTTGAAGTTTGGCAGTCGACATCAAGCATCGCCGGAAAACCGTGAGCTCGCCGGAATCTGCAAGTGTTCGCCGGAAAACTCATGGAGGTGGATTTGTGACTGAGAGCAGTGATTAGTTGGGGTGGGTTTGTTTTGTTTTAGCGGTAGGGTATAGTGGCCAAATGACTTTACTACCCTTTTCATTAATTTTAATTAATTTAATGGCTGATTATTAATAACCTTTGGATTGTGTTTAATTAATGGCTCTAAGGGTGTTCTTTAGTTTTTCGGTTATTTGAGGTTTTCCCCTGAACCTGAACCTGAACCTGACCCTATATATATATATATATACTTGTGTGTTTGTATGTGTATTGTTTTTAGTTTTTTTACTTGGAAGAAGACATATTAAAGCAAAAAGACTAAAATGGTCCCCGGTTTAATTGAGTTAAGGATTCTAATCTAACAATGTGCGTCAAATAGATCATAACTAAGACAAATTGAATATCATAAAACCAAAACACTATAAATATTCCATAGACACCCTAAATCCATAATTTGAAAAAACACCAAAACACATCTAAGCCGAATAATGAGAATAGTTCCTTACAAATATTAGGAGTAAAAGTAGAAAAAGAATTTTTTGAATGCATTTTCGTGCCATTTTTTCAGATTTTATTTTCCTGATTTAATTAAAAAAACTATTATTCCATTATTTTAGTATTAAATTATCTTAAATAAAATTAATATTTCAATCAAATAAATTATATAAAAAACTATTATTCCATTATTTTAGCATTCAAAAACTATTATTTTAGTGTTAAATTATCTTAAATAAAATTAATATTTCAATCAAATAAATTATATAAAAAACTATTATTCCATTATTTTAGCATTCAAAAACTATTATTTTAGTATTAAATTATCTTAAATAAAATTAATATTTCAATCAAATAAATTATTTTATTTTCTTTGATTTGACATCAAGTCGATATAAACGTCTTTGCTTTTTAACTTATTTTTACATGAACTGATGTGTGCATAATATTCATTATGAATCTTTATGTATGTTAATGACTTAATGTATGTAAAGCCACCAGCTAGAAATTCAGGATAGGAGGGCCTAGCCTTCCAAGGTCGTACTCGTTGTAAAATGACTAACGATAAATTATATGTCTAATTCAACAATGTCCTAGGACGTGATTTGCAGGTCATTTAACATCTTATTTTTGTTTAAAAACCTAATCGAACGGTTTGTTTCTTACATATGATATCCAACAAGTAAACATTTTACATAATTTTTATAAATTTACATATTACATCAAGTATAAAATATTCAACTAAACTATGTAACTAGTTTAAGTAATTAATCATTTTTCAGACTTCTATTATTACCTAAAAGAATAAAATCAAAAAGCAAATACCAAGTATGGTTTGATAGAAAACAAGCTTACTTAACACATACATTGCTAGGTTTATTGAATATATCTAGTTTTATATCTTATTCTTTGATTGTATTACGAGTGAATTAATATATGTAAAAAGTCATCCGATGCAATTAAAATCAACCGATCCATTTACACCCGACCCAAATTCGTTTGAATCCAAAATTTAATATCCAATTGGAACGATCGATTGTTGGATGAGAGTCCAAAATCTAATAAAATTGAATCGATCCAATTCACACACCATCAAATTACTATCCAAATATTTGTATTTGGTATCTTGATGAACGACTTTCTTAATTCTTATAATCCACGGCTATAAATTATGTTGGTTGTTGGATTTTTACGGTCAGTAATGTTTTCATATTAATTAAAACAGTAAGCTTAACATATTGGATGAACCCAATCCAATCCAATCCAATCCAATCTAATTATAATTTATTGGTCAACAACTAATTTATCAGCTAATTTATCAAACATAACTGTGTCATCAACTCCCCAAGTAAGAAGAGGAAAAGAGAGCGATGATCGAATCAGAAGAGAGTTAAGTTTAGTATATACAACAAATTAATCGTCACCTAAATACAAATCAATAACTAACTACACCTGTAAAACAAAATAATTCCCCGTTTGAGAATACTACATTCTCGTTTTGCCATGTCATCAACTTCCGAGCTATCTTTTATATTATTTATATTGATTGATTGATTGATTGATGATTTATCTTTGTAGTTTTGACGAGTTTTTTGTAGCTGCTTGCTTACACATACAATCTGGCATCGGGTACGTGTAAAGTGACCCACTTGGCTTCCTCATTTCGCTTCCCTTTACATCGCTATGATGAAGCATTTCCCGCAACTGTCGCTGAAAACTCTCCCATCTAAACATCATCATCATCATCATTAATAAGTTTGTTAATACCAACATCATTAAAACTAATTCTAAGAAAGTAATTACTTTCTGTATTATTAAGGATCAAATTATCGTTTAGTAAATAAAAAAGTCTAATAACTACATATCTCTAAAACTGAGTGCTTATTCGTTGTGGACATCTATTTTGGGACGAAGAATACTATTATCGCGAACGAAAGATAGGTTACCTGATACGGGGGCTATCGAACAATTGAGCTAACTTTCTCTTGTCGGGTATTATTGTCTTTGCATGTCCTTCATACGAATAGCGTCGATGACCAATTAAAAAATGTGGGAAATTTCCGCCTTGAGTTGTCACAAAAACCTCACTATGAAGACATATTGTATAATCAAGAGCAGCCAACCTAGATGAGTACCCCTGGCATCAAAACCAATTTAATTTCTTTCTAACCACTCCATTTAGAAGTGTAAGGGTAAGGTTTAATTAAGCCATTTGGTTTCAAAAATAACTTTAAAAAACAACAAGTTAAGCTAGAGAGAAATACCATAAATGGAGCGAGCTCCTCGGGTGAAGCTAACGTATCCTTGGTTTCTAACCGTGGAAACATTTGTTTAAGTGGTGCCATATATTTGTCAGCCTTGTATATTTTACCCGCTGCCACATATACCGAAGTATTGTTATCGAAACCCATGCCCCTAAGCATCATTCCAACCTACATATCATACAAGCAACACAAACTTTTAGTCTAATATGCCAAGAAAACTAACTATTTGATATCCATTATGATTTCGGGCTTATTGACCAAAATTAGGTGCTGTTAATTACTCTTTTTTTTTCCATTAGGACCTGTATGGGTTAAGCTATCTGTCTGGATGATAAATTTGTCAGTCAAAGGGACGGGAGACTGATGGGTTTAAGGAGGCAAAGAGATGGGGTTGGATTATTTCTGGGGCATTTCTAGTATAATTTTGAGGTGACTTTATGGGGACAAGTGAGGGGTCGTGGCTTATTCCATAGTCATTTTTTCTTAATGGCTTGATGATTAAGCCGTAAAATAAGGTGGCTTTTTTTAAGAGTTACTAAAGTTTGAAATCTGATTTCACTTCTGATTTTTAAGAGGTGGTGCTGAAGTCTGAAATCTGAATCAATAAGATTGTTTGTTTTTGTAAACTGACAAACGTCTTGATATGTATAATTATCTATTTTATCCCTAAAAAATTCAACTTAAATACTTCAATTGAAGTGAGCATCGATGATCGAAGGACGGAACGAAAAAAATAAACAAAAGAATGATGTTGGCAGATTTGCGAGGTTGTGGAGTTTTAATCATATCTCACACACCGGATCCCCAATTTAAGCGATTCAAGATGTACCGGAAAGCCAACACACAGAGCTACAATCTTCGTGTTTTGCGTTTTTGCGAACTCCAGGTGCATCTAGGCCAAAACCGACATTGAAATTGAAAAAATGGTGTTTGACAGAAATAAAAGAAGATTTAAGAGACATAATTACCACTTATTAGTTCAGGCCATATTAAGAGATAAGATGCTCTGAAAATAATTAAAAAAACAATCGGTCTGAATTATAAAACGTATGACCAAATAAGACATAAGTGGTGATTAAGAGCTTAAAATGGAAAAAACAATCAAGGCCTAACACTCCTATTTGGCTGAGCGAATAAGTTGCTCAGACCATAAAGCTCATCAAGCCGTAACTAAACAACCCCTTATATTTTACATAAGCGTCCCGTATATTTTCATTATTGGTTTTTTTTTTTGCTTTTTTTCCCATTATGCCCTTTATATTTCCTTTTAGGTCATTTTACATTGTGATCTAACTTACTAGCAGTAGCTAGATTTTACCAAACATAGCTTATTAACCAACATCAAGCTTTTCAGCTTTTCAGCTAACCAACTTATCAGCTAGTTTGCTAAACAAAGCCTAAGAAATTAAGCCATTTACTCCACATATAATTGTGAACCATACATACCTCAAGGGGGGTTAAAGGGCATTTTCCGTCCATCCTAATTGCACCCGGTCTTATTACCCGACCTCTTTTCCGAAACTTTCCTCTCCAACTTCTTTCACGAGCAATATCCATTTCGTGTTGTTCTTCCTCCCCGCCATCATATATACAACATGAAAATGCAACCATATCCTTCAAAATAAACATCATCTCAAATTCGTTGATAATGTACTCCTTTCGTCCCAAAATAACTGTCCATATTTCTATTTTAGTTTGTGCCTACTTTCCAATTCTACCCTTAATTATGAGATAGAGAAATCCATTATCCCTCTATTATTAAGGGTAAAATTGTCATTTAGTTAACTAAAAAGTGCAATAACTACACATTTCTAAAACTATGCACCTTTTTTATAGTGGACATTTATTTTGGGACGTATGTAGTATATGTAAGGATTATATGCCAGAGTAGAGTTGGGTTCCGGTGAGAACTTGAGGTTAGCATGAGAAGTGGATATCAACCGTTGGATGAGAAATGGATGCACATTAGGATGAGATGCACCGGATCAATTCCCTTCTAAGCCGCAGTTCATGGGAGGGCATTTGATTAAAAGTGATCAACGGTTCAGATCCACTTCTCACACGATCTTTCGCCTGCCAGAGTAAAGAGACAATGAAACACACCTCTTCGAAACGGAGATGGACAGATATATATTTTCCGCCACTACTGGAACTATTCCGGATCATTCTATCGACCATTTTTGCCGCAAGTGTCCGTATAGGTTCTGAAAACCTAAGTGCCCCAAAATTCGATAAACATCTAAGCCCTTGGATATCTGAAGGAACAGCATGAGCCAATCTGTTAGAGAATGGCGCAATACGTACCGCACTGCACAATAAATAACGTAGCAAACCTATCTGTTAAAAAATATATGGAAAAAGTTTAAACATTAGGTATTGTATTAAATTATTATGTTTATAAATGAAACGAGAAAACGATGAATAATAATAATAATAAAAGGGGAAGCTTTTTATTTACATACCCTAACTCGAGAAGCTTTGGCAAGACCTTTTGAAGGTAGTAAGTTGGACTTGACCAACCTTTGACTCTCAAATTCACGATGTTGCTTATATTGTTGTCGAAACGCTCGAGTATATCTTCTGGTAATTCTCTAACCACATTCACGTGATGTCTCAATGCATATATGAAGAACTCCTCATCAAATATCTCCCCGAACTTGCTGCAATTTTGATGCAAAAGGGAAGGTTTTAAACTTCCATATATATCATGATTTTCTTTTCTATCTTTATCTCTATTCTTTAATGGAGGTATCTAACTACTTTTAGTCAAAAATATAAAATACCCCTCGATAAATAAACAAACCTTGTGGACCAAATAAATGCCATAAATACTTCGTAATGATTGGTAGCAGGAAAATGCAATTTGGTCGAAAAGAGAAAACTAGTATTTATTTGGAAATAAGAGGCTCTACTATCACTATGTTATAGTCAAGTATAACGTAACCTTCACATAATATAAGGGTACCTTCACCACTTCACCAAAAATCTTGTTTCTCACGTAATCCCAACTCTATAAAACTATACACACACATATGTTTTCTATTATTACTCAATATGAATAATTAAAATCCATATAAAAAGTAGAAAAATCATATATGGACATAGAGCTTACAAACAGTGTTATATCAACAACTCATTCCAACGTAAAAAGTAAAAATAAGACAAACTTTTAAAAGAAGCAAAGAGATCGGCTACCTCGAATCGCGCCACACGCTGTTCAAATGAAATATTGGAATGACAAGCGTAGCATTCAGTAGCCCTGCCACTGCCACTGCATCACATATCTGACAGTATACTAACTGAATAAGTTCAACTATGCTTGCTTCTGTGGTTATATAAATAATTAAATAGTAGATGTAAACAGAAAGCTAAGACTTGAAATTATTCCCTACCAAGAAAGAAGCTCATATAATTAATGTGTGTATATATTTATATATGTTTCCCGAATTAATCAATAAGACAGAAGATTATTTCCATCAAAATCCTCATAGTATTTAGATTGGTCACTTTATCAATTAGATATCAAGTATGCATTTCTAAATGGGAATCTCGAAGATGAGATCACATTTCCAGAAGAATTATGACAACGACAAAGGTGTGAAAACTGTTAAAAATCTTTATATGGGCTGAAGCAATCTCTAAGAGCATGGTTTAATCAACTCTTGTTGGTAAAATATTCCCACAAAGATAGGAATTAGTTTCTTAATTTGTAGATATTGGGAAACTAGGAAACTTAACAGTTTTAGCATATGTATAGACGTATCAAGTATGTATATACACACACACACATATATATATGTATATAGGTGAAGGATCGTGTGAGAAGTTGACGTTAACGTGAGAAGCGTGAGGAGTGGATCTGAACCGTTGATCACTTTTAATCAAATGCCCTCCCATGAATTGTGCCTTCGAAGGGAATTGATTCGGTGTATCTCATCCTAATGTGCGTCCATTTCTCATCCAACGGTTGATAACCACTTCTCATGCTTCTCACCTTAACCTCAACTTTTCCGAATTAATCAATAAGAAAAGATTAATTCTTTCAAAATCTTTAGCAGCAAATGAGTGAAATTCATGGTGCATCGTCATTCCCAAGGTCAGATAAAGTACCGATAATCTTTGTTGGTTCAGCCCGCCGTTTGCTTCAATTATGAGGAACCCATTTGATTTTGGTAGTTCTGGAATCGAAAACAAACGTCAACGAGCACACAGACACATAAATAATGGAAGAGAAACAATAAAAATTATATATATATAACTTAGTGATCAGTTCCATTCCATCTCTGGAGTTGGCAATTTGGTATGTGTTTTAGATATTTCAGTTTTCTGGATCAAAGTTAGTTGAAAAGTACACACCTTCTTGAGAATTCTGAAGGTGAAAACAAGGCCTCCAAGATTGGCGCAACTTCATGTTCCACACATTCGTCATCTGTGAGTTCCATGCACAAAAATTACGACTTTAACACCATCAAAACTAGATTTTATCAAGAATCTAGCTTGCCATCTCCTAGATGGTAATGCCTTAAAGGCCACTGATTAGAATCCTAGAGGGAGGTTCAAAGGAAAACCTCAAAAATTGAAAAACTGAGGAACACCCTAGTAACCGTTCATCGGGACGGTATGCACATGTGCATACAAGTAATTGAAGTTGTTTTTTGGTTTTTATGCACCCGTGCATGTTATGCACATGTGCACGGGACAAATTGTTTACAAATTACTTGTATGTACATGTGCATGCCGTCCAGATGAATGATTACCAGAGTGTTTGTTTTTCAATTTTTTGCGGTTTTCCTCTGAACCCAACCCTAGAATCCTTTTTCCCCAATTCTCAATAAAAAATTTACCAATTACAATCAATCACAGAACCCGATCCCCAATAAGCAAGCATTCAAGAAAAAGATTAGTTCATCATGAGGACAAGATTCAACACCAATGTCATAGGTACTTGAGTACTTCCAAATCCAAATAAGATATCATATTAATATAAAAGCATTTGATCAATCCAAACATACCCACATAACTAAATCAAGTTAAAACCCTTCAACTCATTCCACCCATACTCGAATTATCTAAAAGCACCTCAACACCTACCTAACTAAATCATTCAAATGGGCATGTGGATTAAACTTTCCATGTGCAACCAAAGATGTTAAAAACAAAAAGCATTGCATAATCATAATCATAATCATAACATAGAAATGAAATAAAGCAAATTACCAAATCCGTGGTTCGATTATTCTCCGCTTCCATAAACGGCCACAAGTGCTCGAAAACCTGAGGACTTCGATACAAAGAACCTAAAGGAGCTGCTTTAGAAGAAGTCCCACTATTTTTACTAATAATACCAACATCAAATCCCATTGTACCCATATACAACAACATTGCAGAGATATAAAGCAGGGGAGCAAATAATAAAACCCCTCGCCGCCTATACACCGCCGATATCACAACATAAACCCACCTTTCCACAAAACTCTGCAACTTCACATCTACCCCACCACCTCCACCGCCCCGGAAACCACCTCCACCTCCACCTCCACCTTTGCTACGGCGGAATCGAGGGGAGGAAGGCGGTGAAGGGGACGGCGAGATGCTCCCACTTCCGGTACTTGGCCGCCCTAAGCGACTGTAACCGTGCATTTTCTTTAATCTTTGAGTCGATTAAACAAATCGAATACCAAAAAGATTCGGACTTTTTGTGAAATTCTCAGTATTTGAACTTACCCAGTTACGAAAACTTCAAATTAAAAGAAACCCAGATGGGCAAAAACACTAAGAATCGATTACAGCAAATCGAATACCAAAAAGGTTCGAACTTTCTTGAAATTCTCACTAATTTGAACTAACCCAGTTACGAAAACTTGAAATTAAAAGAAACCCAGATGAGTAAAAACACAAAGAATCGATTAGTATACACGCAACTGTACGAAAGTTGATTTGGGTACAAGAAATTGATACAAATAGTATAATGTCAGCATCAATTACAGGGGGAGCTGTTTTTCTTGAAGAGGTAAGAAAAACAAGAAGAACAGAGAATTGAATAGTGAAGTGGAATGAAAGGGAAAGGGAGTAGCCGCGTGAGAAGCTGCAAATCCCATTAAATTCCTCCCACTTGCGATGTTCTTGAAGAGGAAGAAGAAAGAATTCACT
Organism: Saussurea involucrata; assembly: GCA_033807775.1. Lineage (NCBI taxonomy): Eukaryota > Viridiplantae > Streptophyta > Magnoliopsida > Asterales > Asteraceae > Saussurea > Saussurea involucrata. The sequence continues at coordinate 45,281,106 of CM066317.1, read as the reverse complement.
TTATTACAAATTAGAAAGTGTAAAAGTATTTATGACTTTGGGTATTTTCTTAACGTGGTTTATTTATGACTTTTGACGCTCTTGTTTGTTTTGGAGAAGATCCACCGACATTTTGTGACATCTGTCGGTACTCAAGTACATACATGGTCAATCTAAATCTGGACGGTACTCAAATGGAACTTTCCATCGCTAGAGAAATGTAACAAAGATTTAGGATTTTTTTTATTACATCAATGGTTAAGTTGTATGTTTTGAATAAATGTAACAGAGATTTAGGGATTTTTCTTCCATCAATGGTTAAGTTGTATGTTTTGAGATATGATTAGATTAATGTATTTAAGGAAGACAAAAAAAAGAGTTTGATTATTTTTGGGCATTTCTGGTATTAATATATTTAGGATAGTTTTATGAGGACAAGTGAACGGTCCTGGCTTAAATTGGATCAGATTATGACGTCTACAGATTGGTTGTTTTTTTTATTAAGGTGACGTTTGTTTTTCAAGAGGTGCTGAAGTCTGAAGTTTGATTTCACTTCTGATTTTTAAGTGGTGGTGCTGAAGTCTGAAATCTGAATCAACTAGACTGTTTGTTTTTGTTTCACTATAAAAACTCGCTTTCCCTCTTTTTTTTTATTTCGTGAAAAGCAACAACATGGAAAAAGAGGGAAAACGAGAGGATGGAGAAACAACAACAACAACAATGATGGTCAAAATTATCCAACAGCAGCAACAATGGAGGAGTTGTTGAGGACGAAAACGATGGAAACTAGGGAAGAGAGGGAAAAGAGGAATACCTTATCGATTGAAGAAAGAATGAGATGGTGTATCTGATCGATTGAAGGAAGAACCGTATGTCACTAGAGGAGTCGAATGAGGAAGAAGAACGCCCGATTAAACAAACCTCTAAGCGATATAGAGGTAAGTTTACCCCTTACCGAATTAGAGGTTTCTCAGAGTTAAGTGGATCTGAAATTAAGAAAAAAACAAACAACAGGAAATTAGGTTTGTCTGACCGATTTAGAATTTAGAGCCCAATAAGATCTGAAAACCCAAAAACAAACAGGGCCTAAGTCTTGTATTGATTTAGTTGGCTTTATGCATAAAGTTATCTGCATGTATTGATAAAATTGTTGTTTGTTTATTGTGCTGAATAAACTGTCTGAACGATTAAAATGACCATTTTACCCTTCTGTTTATTTATTGTTTTATTCATCTCTTGACACCATTGCAACCAAAACAAAATCCATTAAAGAAAAATGAATTGATCTCCAAAAATAATAATCTAAACACATATTGGTAAAAAAATCTCAAAAACATCAAAAAAATGAATCCTCAAAACAAATACAAACATGAAGATGTGATTTAAGTTATCGATATTTTCTCCCCCTTTACCCTCTGCACCTACAAACGCATCAGCAACTTGCAAAAAATCAAACCCAAATCCCTAAAATCAAACCCAAAATCTAATTCTTAAACTAAAACATAAAATCTAAAAAATAAACAATGTGGCAGAGATGAAGAACAAGAAGCTGAAAACCTTAAACCTTTGATTTTGAACAAGAAGCAAAGGTGTACAGGTTATGGCAAAGATGAAGAACGAGAAGCTGGAAAAATTTGAAACCTCGATCTTGAACAAGAAGCAGAGGAGGAGGGGTTTGTCCAACCTAATGAGAAGATCTTGAACCTTCGATCTTGAAACTTAAAACCTTGAACCTTTGATCTTGAACCTTGAACCTTCGATCTTGAACCTTGAAACCTTCGATCTGCAACAAGGAGGTCGGAATGACGGGGTCTGTTCAAGCCAGTGAGACGATCACAACAACAATATGAAGGAGGAGCAAGGCGCCAAGGCGGTGATGGGGAGAGGAGTATGAAGGAAGGAGCAATGAGGCAACCAGGTGGAGCATGGGGGTTAGGTTTCAATTGAGAAAGATGGGAGAAGGAGGGAGTTATTTCTCTCATGTATTTTACAGAGTTAGGGATGGAAATGTGATGTATGTATCCATTATATCCATTAGGGTTCTGTTAATGCCAAAAATCGCCCAAAAGAACAACTTAAGGTTGATGTGGACTTTTAACAACTAAAGAAACGTATCTCAAGACCAATCAACACAATCGCAAGGAAAAAATAAGTAAGACAAGAGATTTGGTGACGCGGAAAACCCCAAAACGAGGGAAAAAACCGCGGTCGACTTGTGAGAGTCGACGGTGCACTATAGTCGCCAAACAGGGGCGAAAGTCCTTTTGTAACAGGTGTTTTGTGTACAACGGATTACAAATAAATGTAGAAATAGACTTAGTCGTATGTAAAAGTCGTGTGTCGTGTGTAAATCGTGTGAAAAAGTCTGCTGTCGTGCGATTCGAACTGCTGTCGTGCGAAGGTAGCTTTAGCGATATTCTTTCGAATGCTCTGTAGATTGTTGTGTTTTCGATGAGAAATAGCTTAGAAAATAGATGGAGCAGATGTGGATTCAGTTAGATCAGATTGCTTTTTCGGTTGCAGAACAGGCCTTTATATAGCTTCCGTTGGTCATTAAATGTGTCGTTATGGCTTGCTTTGTAACCGCTGTCGGGCTTTTAATGCCATTGATGACTTGTCCGTTACTGGCCGTTTGCACCATGAATGCTCGTGGACCTGCATTAATGAACAAAAGAAACGGGCGTTGACTGTTAACGGTTAGTATAATCGTACGACCGTCTTAAGTCTCATACGTCGGTCGTACGGAACGTACGACCAGCACAAAAATGTACGACCGAGCACTCGTCTGTAAACAACTTGTAAGACCTTATCTTAATAGAAGAGTGGTCTTATGGAAATGTTATCTGAGTTTTCTAGCGTCGGTCGTGAGGTGTGATTTTTTACCCAAACAGTTTGCCCCCAAAATTTGAATTTTAGGCGTGAAATTCGAATTTTAAATCTGACGAAGTGTTTCGATACGTGTCGCGCGGGGAGAGAGTCTGGTCGGATTCCAACCGTCTTGGTTTGATTCGGATTGGTGGAAATGATAAGGTCGTGACGTCACGACGGCGTGTCAGAGGTGTAGAGTTGTTTAGGGGACATGTGTCGTCCATCGGCATGATGCATGCGAAAAGGTGCTGGACATGTGTCGACCATCCAGAGGGTCGTCCTGACACGATCTTTGCCATAAATAGTGCGATTCAGGAAATCGTTTTCTTCTTACGCTCGCAACACATTTTCGAGAGAGTTTTTTCGAGAGAAAGAGCCAGAGGTTTTTTATTGCTATTCGACCGTTCGAGGTTTTTAGACATATAAGGTACAATCTTTTACCCCACTTTTCATCATGCGACTAAAGTCGACAGCGAAGAAGGCTTCTGCGTATAAGGACCTTATGGACCTATACGTAGCACAAGTTTCTGTGCCTGACTTTTCTGTCTCCTCCGAGCCGGCGAGCTCTTTTCACGAGAAGGAGGAGGTGGAAGCTTTTAGGTTATCGACGGGTATTCCCGCCAAAATCCGGTTATACACTCCCGACCAGCTTAGATCGACGGAGTGTCTAGGAGGATTCTTTGTCTTGTACGAGTATCCTTTTAGAATAGGATTCAGATGACCATTTACTCCCCTGGTTAGGGAGTTTTTAGGTATTTTCGACTTATCTCCTGGTCAGATCCTGCTCGAATTTTGGCAAATCTTTCAGGAGATCGATCGGATCATCGGTGATTGGGATGTTCCTTTCACGGTGCGTGATCTGTTGATGGCGTTTGACGTGAAGTCGGACGACTATCACTGTTATAGCCTATCCTCTAGGCTAAGAGGAGGACATACGTTGGTTCCTGACACCCTGGTCCGCGATCGTGGGTGGAAGGCCAAATATGTTCTCGGCCGTGTACGGACGCTTGGTCGTATAGACGAGGATACTTCCTGGGTCGCATCTGGGTGGAACACCAGTGGTATATAAATTTTGTTTTGTCGTACATCTTTTAGTATTTAACTCTGTCTTTTGCTAATTCTTTGTCACTCGTTTCAGATATCAGCTTTGCTGGGATTGGTCCTGCCGCTGATTCTCAAGAAAAGGTTGCGAGACTTTTTTCTTGTGGGGTCGGGGAGTTATTTGACTCTCCTAGTCGTACGACCGTCAGCCCTTCAGAAGCTGAAGATAGAAGTCAACGAGAGACTTCGACAAGTAAGTGTTCATTAATCGTACGTCTTCTGCTTTTCTTCGAATCGTACGACAATATCCGACACTTTTATTTTCTACAGGTGGTTCTGATATGCAGTCTGCTTCGGGTAAGGCGAAGAGAGAAGCCCAACTGGCCTTGGCTAAGAAGGCCAAGGAGTTGAAGAGGAAGGATCCTCCGACTTCGGGGTCGGAGGTTCTGAAAAAGACAAAGCCGGTTCCCCTGAGGGAACCGTCGTCGACGGGTGGAGAGCCATTGAAGGTCTCCACTCCTGAGAAGGCGAAGACGTCTTCGGACGTGCCAAGGATGACACCGACGCCGCCTGGGTCGTCCACTGCGGAGGAGAAGGGGAAAGGTCCTCAAACGGAGGGGTCCCCTGAAGTTACGACGGTAAACTTTCCGTTACCGTCGGACTTTTTATTGAACGACGTCCTGGATAGGACTAAGATTTTCCCTAACTTGGGAAAATTCCTCCTACCAGCCTTCAAGGATCGCTATCGTGGCGCTACCGTGAACGAGACAGGGTCTCACGTCGCAGGTATGGCTTTTCTGGTAAGTATTTTTGTCGTATGTCTCTTCCTCTCTTAGTAAGTCAGACTTACCTTATGTCTTTTCGTGCGACTGCAGGCGTTTCAGGCGTCGTTGTGCCTCTTCGGCCAACTAGAGGAGCTCCAGAAGGTCAAACCTTGCATCGCTGAGAAACTTCTGTGAGCACAAGAGTATGAGCGTAAAGCTCGAGAGGATGAGCGAGCGGCTAAGGCCAAGGCGGAGGCTCTCTCCGTTCAAGTGGACGATCTCAAGAGCCTTCTGGAGACGTTGTCGCTGGAGAAGGAGGAGCTCCAAAATCGTCTCAAGGAGACGTTGGAAAGGGCCTCTGCTTATGAAGCAGAGGTGACGACGATTAAAGCATCCCTCACCGTGCGCGAAAAACAGGTGGGGGAGCTCAAGATGTAGGTTAAGGCCGCTGAGGCCAAGACGGGGGGCCTTGGAAGAGAAGCTCCTATCGTTTGAGGCGCTGACCCATCTGAAAGTCAGGGCGGCGATTATGCGCCGTCATCTACAGGGTAAAAACCCTTTGGCTGGCGCAGAGGATGAAGTCGCGTCCTTCCTCGAACACGTCAGGACCGAGGAGGATCTTGATCCAGAGGATAGGGTCGACGACATTGACTCTGCGGAAACCAAGACGGGCGGTGCGAAAGACGAGGGTGGAGTCGATCAGGGCCCTCAATGAGCTTTTGTAATTTGCATCTCATTTTAGGGCGACCGTTGGTGGTCGTGCCTTTTCTTGTACTACTTTTGGATTTAATACAAGTATGTCTTTCGTTATACCGTCGTGTACTTTACTTTGTTGTAAATAAACAAAATAAACTAGTATAGAAAGCAAACGTAGAATTGTACGACACATGTACATATAACTTTGGAATTAGTCGGGCGACCGGGCCGAAAAAATATTCTAAGTATGGAATTCAAGTCATAAGACTTTGATTTCGACACTCAGTTTAAAGAACACATGTGATGGTCATATGACCTGTGTAATGAATCATAAGATTCCTTTTGTGATACGCAAGTCTTAGAGACTTTGTCTTCTCGCGATGTAGGTCGTAAACTGACATTCGCGCGATCCTGTGAGCCTTCAATGTAAGACTCGGGGGTGGTCGTTGGTTTGACCAACGACCCTCCGACACTTTAAGTCAGTAATCGTTTGTCGAAGTAAATCGAAAAAATAAAAATTCAAAAGAAGTACTTTTTTAGATGTACTACGTTCCAGCTTCGTGGGATATCTTGGTTGTCGAGGGTTTGAAGCCTGTAAGCACCCTTCCCGACGACCTCAGATATTCGACAAGGTCCTTCCCACTTAGTGGACAACCTACCTGCATTTGGTTCCTTAGTGTTCTGGAACACCCGTCGTAAGACGTAGTCACCTTCCTAAAATATTTTGGCCTTAACATTTTTATTGAAATGTCGTTCAACGACTTGTCGTTGAGATGCCATCCTGACTAAAGCAGACTCTCTTAACTCTTCAAGAGCATCGAGGTCATAGCTTAGGTCTATCAAATTATGATCGACGAACGTATGTCTCGATGTCGAGAGCTGCACTTCAATGGGTAAGACGGCTTCACAACCGTAAACCAACGAAAACGGTGTTTGTCCTATCGATGTTTGGGGAGTCGTGCGATTGGCCAATAGGACCGATGGGAGTTCTTCGACCCACTTCCCTTTTGCGGCCTTAAGTCTTTTCTTGATTGAATTGACGATGACTTTATTGCTCGATTCTGCAAGACCGTTAGATTGGGGATAACGTGGGGTTGAGGTCGTAAGTTTGATATTACGGTCCTCACAAAATCGTTGTGTACGATCACTTATGAACTACGACCCATTGTCAAACACGATTTCGGAATGGATTTCGAACCTGCATAGAATGTTAGTCTGGATAAAAGAAATAACTTCTTTATCCCGAATCTGGGAGTAAGCGGCTGCTTCTATCCATTTAGAAAAATAATCTGTAAGGACTAACAGAAAGACCTTCTGCCTTGGGGCAGGAGGTAATTTGCCAACGATGTCCATTCCCCACCTCATGAAAGGCCATGGAATTAAGGACGTATGTAAAGGTTCGAAGGGTTGGTGGGTCATACCTGAATGTCGTTGACATGCGTCATAGCCTTGGACGTACCTGGTGGCATCTTGCCTTAATGTCGGCCAGTAATAGCCTTGTCGTGAGATACGATTTGCAAGACTGCGACCACCTGAGTGGTTGCCACACTCGCCATCGTGCATCTCTTTTAAGATATTTTGTACCTGTTCGGAATTATCGATGCATCTTAGATTTAGACCCGTCGACGAGCGACGATAGAGTCTATCGCCAATGATTATGTATTTCGATGCCTTGAATCGAATCTTGCGAGCTTCCATTCGATCTTCAGGTAGTTGGTCGTGCATAAGGTAATTTTTGATGTCAGCCGACCAACTGTCTTCCGTTCTAAGAGCACAGATTTCTTTAGAGTCTTCAATAGACGAGGTCGCTAGATGTATCATAGGAATAGCGTCGAATGACGGCTTATTAAGCGCTGATCCCAGATTAGCTAGTGCGTCGGCCTGAGTGTTTTGATCTCTAGGAATTTGCTCGATTGAGAATGGATCAAACATCTTGGATTTATCTTTGGCTATCTTGAGATAGGCCATCATTTTGGAATCTTTGGTTGAAAATTCCCCGCTCATTTGGTTTACGACCAGTAGGGAGTTGCTCCTGATGTGAAGTCCGACTGCCCCCAAGTCGTGAGCCATATTCATGCCCACGATCAGAGCTTCGTATTCCGCTTCGTTGTTAGTAGCTTTGAAACTTCATCGTATGGAGTACACCATCTTGCCCCCTTGTGAGGAATTTAAGACGACACCAAGACCTGCTCCTCTAGAGTTTGAGGAACCGTCGACATGGAGTACCCAGGTCGTGTCGCTTATAGTCGCCATAGTACAAATTTCGGTATGTCAGTTCGGGACTGAAGTCAGCGACGAAATCAGCCAAGACCTGCGATTTTATTGTTATGTGAGGTTTAAAGTCGATATCGTAGCTACTGAGGTATATACTCCATTTCGCTAGTTGTCCTGATAGCTCAGGTTTTCTCAGGATCGACTTAAGAGGAAAGCTTGTCACAACGGTAATGGGATGGGATTCAAAGTAGTGTCTTAACTTCTTTGCTGCTGTCACTAGCGACAAAAGTAATTTCTCCATGGACGTATATCGGGTTTTGCATCCAATAGAGACTTACTTACGTAGTAAATCGGCATCTGCTGCCTGCCGTCCTCTCTAGTTAAGACGACACTTACTGAGTGAGGACTTACGGCGAGGTACAGTTGTAGGGTCTCGTGTTCTTCTGGTTTCGAAAGTAATGGTGAGACGGCTATATATTCTTTCAATCGTTGTAACGCTTGCTCGTGATCGTCCGTCCAGTCGAAGCCCTTGTTTTTTCTCGAGACGTTATAGAACAGACGACATTTGTCCGATGATCGTGAGATGAAGCGATTTAAAGCGGCCACACGACCCGTGAGTCGTTGGACCTCTTTGAAATTTCTGGGCGACTTGATATTTATCAAGGCCTTAATCTGATCCGGGTTTGCCTCTATGCCTCGTCGTGTGACCATATAGCCCAGGAATTTCCCGGCGCTGACTCCGAAAGAACATTTCGTAGGATTTAATTTCATCTGATATTTTCGTAGGATGTCGATAGATTTCTTCATATGATCGATATGGTCGGTTGCCTGCTTGGATTTGACAAGCATGTCGTCAATGTAGACCTCCATGGTGTCACCAAGATGCTCTTTGAACATCTTGTTAACCAATCGTTGATAAGTAGAACCTGCATTCTTCGGACCAAAAGGCATGACTTTGTAACAATAGATGCATTTGTCTGTCATGAAAGCAGTCTTCTCTTGGTCTTCGTCGTGCATCAATATCTGGTTATACCCAGAATACGCATCCATGAAGGTCAGGATTTCATGTCCTGCTGTCGCATCGACCATAGCGTCGATGTGGGGTAGCGGGAACGGATCTTTAGGACAGGCCTTATTAAGGTCTGTGAAGTCGATGCAGACGCGCCACTTCCCATTCTTCTTTTGCACGACTACGACATTGGCTAACCAATCGGGGTATTTTACTTCTCTAATCTTCCCAGTCTTAAGCAAGTTGTCGACCTCATCGTTGATCACTTTGTTCCGCTCAGGGGCGAACTTTCGACGCTTTTGCTTTACCGGTTTAAAGGATGGGTCGACGTTCAGCTTGTGTGATATGACATTTGGGTCTATACCCACCATGTCCTCGTGCGTCCAAGCGAAACAATCAACATGCTCCTGCAAAAAGGAGATTACTTGACCCTTTATGGAAGGATCTAATGATGCCCCCACGAAGACAATCTGATCAGGCTTATTCTGGTCCAGGATGACTTCTTCCAGACGATAGTCATTGGAAGATTCAGGGGTGTCCTGGATCTGAAACTGCCGCGCCGCAAGATCTGATTGGGCTGCCATTTATCCTGGAAACATCAAAAACTTTTCGAGATCGTCAGAGCGATGTATGCGATGGTCTGAGATTTTCTCTAGATGGGGTCCTACGGATGGCGCCAAACTGTTAATGCCAAAAATCGCCCAAAAGAACAACTTAAGGTTGATGTGGACTTTTAACAACTAAAGAAACGTATCTCAAGACCAATCAACACAATCGCAAGGAAAAAATAAGTAAGACAAGAGATTTGGTGACGCTGAAAACCCCAAAACGAGGGAAAAAACCGCGGTCGACTTGTGAGAATCGACGGTGCACTATAGTCGCCAAACAGGGGCGAAAGTCCTTTTATAACAGGTGTTTTGTGTACAACGGATTACAAATAAATGTAGAAATAGACTTAGTCGTATGTAAAAGTCGTGTGTCGTGTGTAAATCGTGTGAAAAGGTCTGCTGTCGTGCGAAGGTAACTTTAGCGATATTCGTTTGAATGCTCTGTAGATTGTTGTGTTTTCGATGAGAAATAGCTTAGAAAATAGATAGAGTAGATGTGGATTCAGTTAGATCAGATTGCCTTTTCGGTTGCAGAACAGGCCTTTATATAACTTCTGTTGGTCATTAAATGTGTCTTTATGGCTTGCTTTGTAACCGCTGTCGGGATTTTAATGCCATTGATGACTTGTCCGTTACTGGCCGTATGCACCATGAATGCTCGTGGACCGGCATTAATGAACGAAAGAACCGGGCGTTGACTGTTAACGGTTAGTATAATCGTACGACCGTCTTAAGTCTCATACGTCGGTCATACGGAACGTACGACCAGCACAAAAATGTACGACCGAGCACTCATCTGTAAACAACTTGTAAGACCTTATCTTAATACAAGAGTGGTCTTATGGAAATGTTATCTAAGTTTTCTAGTGTCGGTTGTGAGGTGTGATTTTTTTACCCAAACAGGTTCTGTAAAAACTTATTTAGTAAGCCTTTCTTCTAAATCATTAAGCCGCTTCCAAACAACATAGCATGGCTGAGCGAATAAGCTGAAGGGTTCATTAAGCCCATCAAGCCGCTTTCAAACATGCCCTAAGCCTTAATGGTTAAGTTGTTTGTTTTGGACAAATGTGTCTCTTTTGAGAGATGAGAGACTAATGGATTTGAGGGAGGCAAAGAGAGAGGGTTGGATTATTTTTGTAAGTTTCTGGTATTAATATGCTTAAGATAGCTTTATGAGGACAAGTGAGCGGTCCTGGCTTAAATCGGATCAGATTATGACGTTTACAGATTCGACTAGATTAAACCGTATGTTTTTAATGGTCCTGACTTTTTTGAGATGGAACATTTTGGATTAATTCGTGTCCATCTTTAGTTCTAGTTGAAACGCTCTTGCTAAACAAACTGTTTAAAAGTAAAATCAATATTTTGTGGAAGGCAATATATGATGAAAATGTAACATGTCTTGGTATTGGTTTTTATTCCTTGTGACGTATTTTCATAATCTTTATTTTAATAACCAATATGTGGCATATCAAAAATGTAACTAAGTGATTACCATGCTGACGAATGACGTAACATACAACTCAATATTATATGTTTATGTGACCAATGATATAGAATCCAACTCCTTGTTAAGTAAAATTTTAAACATGTTGTGTGTCGTTTGTTTTATTCATCGGAATGGAATGGGTCATCTTTGAAAACCACAACCACGATAGAATCCTTTTTCTCCGAGTTCTTGGCAACGCAATAATGAAGTTCATACTCACACTATCCCATGGGGAACTAACAACGGGTAAAGGAGTGTACAAACCTTTAGAGAAAGCAACTTTTGTCTTTTGCCAAGTAGCGCATCTTGAAACCACTGATTTGACATCTCACACCATTTTAGGCCAAAATAAAATTTCAGTTAGTGGATCCATAGTTTTGTGAATGCCAAAGTGACCAACAATTGCACCACTATGCACTTCATGGAAAAGTAATTCTTGAACACCACATTTTAGGATACAAAACTTATTTCTCTTGAAGAAAAATCCATCTTGCACCATGAGATTACGAGTATGAGACTTGAATTTTTGTGCAAAATCATCATTGGATTCATATAGGCCTGGAATATGTTCAAAACCAAGAATCCTAGTATCCACCATAGCCAACAAATATGCCCTCCTTGAAAAAGTGTAGGATGGAATGAATTCCACCCATTTAGCATGATGAAATTCAGTTTTTGTTGCCTATGTATAAACTCCAATGCTTCATGATCATAATGCAACACAAACGCTTTAGGACGCCAATAATGAGTCCAATGATCCAATGATCTAACAATGACATAAAATGCACAATCATAGTTAGAACAATTAAATGTTGCGCCACTTAAATTTTCACTAAAATATGGAATAGGTTTCTTTTTTTTGTAGGATAACAACACATATGCCAATTTCGCTCGCATCACACTCTACCTCAAATAACTTACTGAAATCAGGCCTAGCTAAAATCGAAGTGTTGCAAAGCTTCTCCTTAATCTCCTCAAATTCCCTTTGAGCTGCTTTAAACCATTCAAGGTCACCTGTTTTTTTGAGTAATTTCATGATAAGAGCCATAATAGAAGAGATTTTTTTTGATAAATCTTCTATAAAACAAAGCTAAACCATGAAAACTCCTTATGTCATGTACGTTCTTATGAGTTAACCAAGATGAAATACCATGGACTTTCTCTAGATCAACTTTAACTTCATGGTTAGAAACTATATATCTAAGAAAAAGAAATACTAAGCACCATAAAAGCACATTTCTCTAGCTTACCAAAAAGATTTTATTCACACAATCTTCCAAGTAGTCTTTGAAGGTGAAATGCATGCTCAATTTTATCTCTACTATAAACCAGGATATCATCAAGATAAACCACGATAAACTTGTTTAAGAAGAGACGAGCTACCTCATTCATGAGTCGCATAAACGAGCTAGTATCATTGCAAAGACCAAAAGACATTATTATCCACTCGTACAAGCCTTATTTAGTTTTGAAAGAAGTTTTCCATTAATCACATTCACGAATCCGCATGTGATGATATCCACTATGAGGATCAATTTTGGGGAAAATTGTAGCACCATGTAATTCATCCAACATATCCTCCAATCTAGGCATTGGAAAACGATATTTGATAGTAATATTGTTCACTGCCCTAGAATCAACGCACATCCACCATGTTCTATATTTCTTTAGAATTAACAATAGTTAGACCCGTACAAGGACTTATACTAGGGATGGCAAAAAAATTGAAACCGATGGTGAAAACCGAACGTTTCGGGCCGGGTTCGAGGACCTTTTAACGAGGACGGGGTAGGGATCGGGGATGTTATCGGTTTAACAGGGGCAGGGAAGGGGACATCCTCACCAGCCCGACCCGAACCGATATATAATGTATATATATAAATATATTTTTATATATACACACAATTTCTGTTGAGCTACATAATAAATACATATGTACTTAAAGCCCAAGTGTAACATCCCAGGCCAACCGTACCAGATATTGTCCGCTTTGTCCACACACCCGGACTCACGGTTTTGTTCTTGGCGACCTGGCAAGGACTTCGCAAGGACTTCCCAGGAGGTCACCCATCCTGGTACTACTCCCACCCAAGCACGCTTAACCACAGAGTTCCCAAGGAACCCGCATGCTTGTGGCCCCAAAACGCGTTGTGTCTGGTAAGACCAAGGTTTACTAATATACCCAGCATCTCTCCTGTCCACGGCCGATGTGGGATATGCCTAAGGTGTTACACACACCCCCCCTTAGGGACTCATCGTCCTCGATGAGGTTTGCCCCACCATCCCGAACGGCACAGGAGTGGCTCTGATACCATTTGTAACATCCCAGACCAACCGTACCAGATATTGTCCGCTTTGTCCGCACAACTGGACTCACGGTTTTAAAACGCGTCTGATAGGGGAGGTATCAAGTTCCTCTTATAAGGCAACCTTTGTTCCCCTCCCCAACCAATGTGGGATCTTACAATATCTGTAACATCCCAGGCCAACCGTACCAGATATTGTCCGCTTTGTCTGCACACCTGGACTCACGATTTTAAAACGCGTCTGATAGAGGAGGTATCAAGTCCCTTATAAGGCAACCTTTGTTCCCCTCCCCAACCAATGTGGGATCTTACAATCCACCCCCCTAGGGAGCCCAGCGTCCTCGCTGGCACACCAGTCTGGTTCCCGGCTCTGATACCATCTGTAACATCCCAGACCAACCGTACCAGATATTGTCCGCTTTGTCCGCACAACTGGACTCACGGTTTTAAAACGCGTCTGATAGGGGAGGTATCAAGTTCCTCTTATAAGGCAACCTTTGTTCCCCTCCCCAACCAATGTGGGATCTTACAATCCATGGTATCAGAGTCGGGAACCGGACTGGTGTGCCAGCGAGGACGCTGGGCTCCCTAGGGGGGTGGATTGTAAGATCCCACATTGGTTGGGGAGGGGAACAAAGGTTGCCTTATAAGGGACTTGATACCTCCTCTATCAGACGCGTTTTAAAACCGTGAGTCCAGGTGTGCGGACAAAGCGGACAATATCTGGTACGGTTGGCCTGGGATGTTACAGATGGTATCAGAGCCGGGAACCGGACTGGTGTGCCAGCGAGGACGCTGGGCTCCCTAGGGGGTGGATTGTAAGATCCCACATTGGTTGGGGAGGGTAACAAAGGTTGCCTTATAAGGGACTTGATACCTTCTCTATCAGACGCGTTTTAAAACCGTGAGTCCGGGTGTGTGGACAAAGCGGACAATATCTGGTACGGTTGGCCTGTTGTAACATCCCAAAAATTACAAGAAAATTTAAATTGTTAAAAATGACATTTCATTAATTAAACTCGTTAAATAACCCAAAACGTTTCGTTTGCAACCCAAGAATAATTATTCTCTAATCTGTAACATCCCAGGCCAACCGTACCAGATATTGTCCGCTTTGTCCGCACACCTGGACTCACGGTTTTAAAACGCGTCTGATAGAGGAGGTATCAAGTCCCTTATAAGGCAACCTTTGTTCCCCTCCCCAACCAATGTGGGATCTTACAATCCACCCCCCTAGGGAGCCCAGCGTCCTCGCTGGCACACCAGTCCGGTTCCCGACTCTGATACCATCTGTAACATCCCAGGCCAACCGTACCAGATATTGTCCGCTTTGTCCGCACACCTGGACTCACGGATTTAAAACGCGTCTGATAGAGGAGGTATCAAGTCCCTTATAAGGCAACCTTTGTTCCCCTCCCCAACCAATGTGGGATCTTACCGACTGATATTAAATATAGTGAGAGAACTCACCTCGTAAGCGCGCCTAGCTCACAATTAATAATTCAAGCTCCACAAAACCAAGATCACTTCCCAACACCTAAACGAACGTTAAAAAGTATTAACACGAGACCCGGACCCTAAAATACGACGCACGCTTAAACCGTCACTTAAACGACTTTTCGGTCTAACCAAACAGGTCTGTTCGGGACCTGATCCGACCTCTTTAAACCCAGAAAATCCTCGATTAAAATACATAACTAGAAAGTAATCTGAGTTAGGGTTCCAAGGACAAATTATACACCTCCTAACGATTTTTCTACATTTTATTACGGATTTTATAAGAACAGTTCGCAGAACAGCGAAAAACAGCACTTATCAGTATAAAACGACGATTTGGCCTATGCTACGTTCCGAACTGGATTTCGCACGAAACATAGAAAAGTTACTAGACTCGGAAAGGGAACCTTTGGCACCGGTTTCACCCCAATCCGAGTTACGAGTAAAGAGTTACGGCTAACACAAAACAGTGGCAGAAAAGGACGTTTTTCACATAAAATGATAACTTTATAAAACGGTTTACGCGTTCGGTTTATACGATTCGGGTTTCGCTACGGCGATTAAAGGTTACGGCCAGAGGTGGTTTTAGGGTTCCGCCACGGGCACCACCCACTGCCACCTCCGGCAGCGGGGCATGGCGGCGGCGGCGACGGTGGCGTCGCGGTGGTTGTTTTGCCGGAAAAGAAAAGAAAAGGAAACGAGACGAAGGAAACGACTTACCTCGCTACAACACCACACACCCGCCCTGTTCCTCTCTCTCTCGAAACCTCCGACGAACAGCAGTGGTGGCGGTGGTCTCCGGCGACAACAGCGGCGAATGGCAGCGGCTCCGGCGATCTCTACCACTCTCTCTCGCGTTGTTCTCTCTCTCTCTCCGGCCAAAACCAGCAGCGGCGCTGGTTGTGCCGGGAACCGGACTGGTGTGCCAGCGAGGACGCTGGGCTCCCAAGGGGGGTGGATTGTAAGATCCCACATTGGTTGGGGAGGGGAACAAAGGTTGCCTTATAAGAGGAACTTGATACCTCCCCTATCAGACTCGTTTTAAAACCGTGAGTCCAGTTGTGCGGACAAAGCGGACAATATCTGGTACGGTTGGTCTGGGATGTTACACCAAGCCTAATTCAAATCATATTGGATATTTGGGGAATCTGTGCTGAGAAAGGAAATCGAATAGAGAGCAAAGGTGCCTCTCGTTTGAAAGAAGAAAAAGGAAACAAAATCTACAAAGAAAGATGATGACCGGCTTTCAGTTCTTGGGAGATTAAAAAAAGGAAATTGTGTGTTTTTTAAATATGTGTTTTTTTTTGTTTTGGTTCGGGTTTGGGGAAAACCAGCGGGTAAGGGTGCATTTTTTTCTTAATGGGTTCCCCAACGGGAATCGGGGAAACCGCAGCGACCTGATGGGGATCCTCTATAAGACCCCGACGGGGATCGGTACGGTTACGGGGACGGGGATGCTTATCGGTTTCGGGGATGGGGACCCTAAAAACCGTCCCGAAACCGGTCTGTTGCCATTCCTAATGTATACTTTTCACAAGTCCCTAACATAGCCCTTTTCAATCAGATCTTTCAATCTTCTCTGAAGTCCTTTTGATGCCTCAAGATCACACCTATAAGTAGGTTTATTGGGTAATGGAACACTAGGGACAAGATCAACAGCATGCTCAATTCCTCGCAAAAGAGGCAACCCTATACGTAATTCATTCAGAAACACGTCACTTAATTCACCAAGCAAATCGTTTAAGAAGTGGATCATGTTGGATTTGATTTAGAGCCGTCTGTTTGACTACCAACGCATAAGTCGTACCACCACTGTCTCCCACCTCTTTCTCAAAGTCCTTAGCTGACTAAAACAAAGTAGTCTTTTTCTTTGATTCACAAACATGAGCATAATACTCGTTGGGAGATAACAGTTGTAGCTTAATACGTTTATTGCCAACTTTAACAAAATAAAATTTGTATATCCTTCATGAACCACCTTTCTATCAAACTACCATGGTCTCCCAATTAAGATATAGCAAGATGTGTTCGTCTTCCTCGTTCATAGCACCGATTACTCTCTTCTTCCCTCCATAGCACATACACAACATACATTACAAAAAGATAAACAAATATGATGGGATAAGCGAAGGTGATATTCTATGCCTGTGGAAAAGTATGCGACATGCATGGGAGACAACTTCTAAGAAGAACATGTAAATGATCGTTCTTTCACGTACTTTCACGAGATCTATTTGCTTGTTTGTTCCATATCCATAATCTCATCGGAAAATAAGACGCTATATTTGGAAATTAGGGAAAACATTATGTTTATCATATTCTCACGTTTGGGGGAGAGGGAAAGGGTTTTGTCAACACCATTGTATGTATGTGTATATACATGAGGGTAATCATACGAGAACCACAACAAAGTTGAAAACCTTGCGAACCAATCTCAACCATAACATGTTTTCCATCCTACAGTTTTAATTAAGTTTTTGCCGGTTCAATTAACCTATATTCAGAAGATGAAATTTCACTTCTACCATCAATAGATCTATCCAAAATTCTTCCTGGTGTTTTTAAATAACATATTTAATACATGAAGGACACATTGGTAAAATGGTATTTGACAATTATCTCTAAGATTTGATAAATCCTCCTAAATTCTCTCTCTAATTCTTAAGTATCTTCACCGATGATATGCGAAATTGAGTTATTTCTATAGTTTCTCTTTTTCTTTATTTTTTTTCCATTTCTTTTATGTATTATTACAATAACTTTTACATAATGTTTGAATTATATTTCACATGTTTTTTAATTTTTAACGTTTTATACATATGTTATTTGGTATTATGAGATGTTTTGATCTCTCTATTATATTTTTATCATTCCGACAATGTTCTCTAACTCCTCCTACACCTCGATTTCACTTCTTAAAAAATAATTGTTATTGGATTTTAAAATTTGGATGAAAGACACAAAAAACTCAAAGACCATATTATGGATTTTAAAAACATTGTATATGTAAAAGAGAAAATAATCTGGAGAGAATGAAAGTTACAAATTCTTACTAATCATAAGCCCTTTAAATAGGGGTGATTACACAAAGATCATGATAAACATGGAAATAAGACTTACTCTATAAATAACTCTAATAGTTTATATTTATCTCTATCACCTCTTGACGATGACACATTTATCATATAACACTCCCATTTGTGTCGAGTCAAGGGAATGATGGTGCACACTTGTTGCCTTATTAAAACCTTACACCAAAATAAAAACTCAATGTGAAAAAATAAAAATATGATGAAGTAAAGACTACAATGTACCAGGTTTTTTGCAATATAGACTTATCATTTAGTCTAATATTCCCTTTGATTTGTACATTAATCATGAGAGCTAAGAAAAGAAAGATGAGATATGAATTGTTGTCACTAAAACCTTATACCAATTAATAAAACCCAATGAGAAAAATAAAACTTTCGGTGAAGGAAAAAAGAGCACAACATACCAATATTACATGTATAGTAGACACCTCCTTGTGTCTATTATCCCCCATGATTCATATATCAATTCAAGGGAGCTTAGAAAGTCTTTGCATTTCAATGTTTTCCACATGTTTCTCAAATGTAGCCTTAGGCAATCATTCAGAAAACAAATTTGCAACACTCTTCTCACATGTTACTTGATTCACTTGAATTTTGAGGAGAATCTATTATTCTTGATTGTATAAAAGCTTACTAGAATATGTTATGTATTATCACCCTTGATGTGTCTTGTTTTCATTTCCTTGATACAAGCTGCATTCTTTCTACATATGTAGGTAGGGTAAAGGTTGAATTTAAACCACTAGCTGCTATATTATGCATAATGATAGTCCTTAACCATACACATGTCTATACCCAGTTGCTAAGACGATTCCCACTCAAGGTTCCCAGTTGGCTTTGTATGAAGAAGCCTATCTTTCTAGCCCTAAGTGAGCCATGGATTGCGAGTGAGCTTTCGGGGAGTGGGTAAGAACTTCTTCCTAGCTTGCATCATGTTTTGTATTTGCATATGTGATCATAGAAACTGTAGTTGTGCTTCTTTCATGACATGCTCTGGTCCCGGGTGTCTTCCAATGGTCTTCTAGAGTTAGAAGAAGTCATGTCCGTCCCAAACCATACAGTTCGTACTACGAGGGCCTCTCTCACTCTGCCTGCCTTTTTTTTAATCTAGGGTGAAGAAAAAGACTAACCCCTTCGGTGACTTTCGCGGTCACCCTCTAATCCATAAAGAGTCGCATTTGTCACTTCTTTTGATTTCCCACCCACCTACCCATCATCTATCAGTCTCCTGAAGCGCCCCTGCTTGGTAGCTAATCCCGCTCGTTGGTATATACACTCTCCAACTATCTCATGTTGAGCAATGAACTCGAAATGATTTAAGGAGGTAGCTACAAAGGTTTGCTTAGTTTACTTCCAAGCAATCGATGTGTTCCCTATGGTAATTCCTTACCCAGCTTGGGAATGACTTTTGTGCGGGTCAGAGTTGATACCCAATATCAGCAAACCTATCAAGACATTTGTTTGGTGTTTTGTACAAAGGCTGATACTTTGCCGCTTATATCATTTGTAAGTATTCAAATTCCATTATCACTTTCATTTTTCCTTTGTAGGAAAAGAATAAGCCTATGTCAATGGTCCCCTTTAGGTGTCTCAATATATTATCAATAATGTTTCAATGACATTGCATTGACGTTGAGTTAAATCTAGCTAACAAGTTCACTGAGAAATGTAAATATACGGTCTAGTGCATTGTGTTAAGTACAAAATGCACCTATTGTACTTAGATAGGGATTTCCAGCTCCCTAGACCTTTTCATCATCATTCTTTAGACGATATGGATTTTTTCTTATATCTAACTCTTCAACCATCATGGGAGTGCTAGCTGAATGCACTTTATCCGTGGTATATTGCCTGATCATTTGGACATATGCAAATCGGTGGATCAATATTCCACACGCTCGTGTCTTAATTCATATACCTATTACACAAACCGAGTTTTTCTAAGATCTCTCATCTCAAATTTAGATTCCAGTTACCTTGTGGTTTCTCTTATTTCATCGAGAGTGTATATTATGTTATATCATCGACATATAAATCTATCATTGAAAATATGGAACTTCTTTTCTTTATAAATACGCAAGGGCACAATTCCTCGTTCTTATATACATTTCCAAATCAAGTATTCACATAAGTAGACACACTGCTTCCACTTATATTGCCTTAACCTATAAAATGATCAACATTTCAATTTATTTGCAAACAAACTCCTTGGTTTAGAGTTACCTTCTGGGTAATGTAAGGTCATTAAAAACTTTCATGTATATATCTAAATATAGATCCCTATAAAGATATGTAGTAATCACATTCATAAGCTGCATTTCCAGTCCTTTGGAACCTATTATAGTGGGACGTTATAACGTTCATCATGGAAGAGTAAGTCTCCTCATGTTAATCCAGGGTGTTGTGAGAAACCTTGGGCCAATATGATAGCCTTATACATTAGGACTTATTATTTACATTACACATTCTAACAAAGAATCATTTATGTCCAACGGGCTTTACACTTGGTGGGTTAACATTACCGAACCAAATACCCGCTCATTCGTCAAAGAATATTATTTTTTTCTAGATTGTTTCTTTTCATTTAGGCCAATATGCTCTTTGTTGAAAATTTTCAACTAAGTGTGGTTCGATGTCATTCTTGCTCTATCATCTTATGAGTAATAATATACGTAAATATATCGCTAGTGGGTATTTATGAGTTGTCCATCGACTCATTTACTATCATAGTTCATTTGAGATTTTATTTCTTCTCTGGAATCAACATTAACTTTGGTCCAGTAATGATTCATAGACATAGTTATATATAGAGACAATCTTATGATAAGTTTTATATATTGATGATAAATGATTGTGTCTTCGTATTCTCTTCCTTAAGAAGAGTATCTATCGAACCAAATAGCTTCCACCATTTCTGTTTGGTAGTTACGACCTCAACCACACCACCACTATGTGTGATTGTAATGCACTTTCCAGCAATGTTGTGCCCTTATCGGGGACTTTTATCCTTACGAGTATATTTACTGCTTGTAAGTGTGATCTTGTCATTTTTGGAATAATTAAACGTATCAGGTATCAAGTCTGATTCATTTGACTTCAACTTTACATTGAAAAGTGTAACACCACGAATTTTCCATAAGTAATGTATGTTTTATTATGGGAAATGTTAGTTAATTGTGAGTTGGGTAATTTTTATTTGTTTAAAAATTTAAGAAATGAGAACTTATCATTTTGGCCTTAAAATTTAGATAAATGGAAGTTTTGGGTTATAAATTGAAGAATTGGTCAAATTGAGAAATCTCTGATGTTTTGGAGTCGGTTTCAAGTCCAAAGGAAAAATCGAGTTCTTGGTTCCAATCGATAAGGGTTTCCATCATTTGCCCGATCAATTCCTTAAGAATTGGTAGTTATCAATTATTTTGTCTTTAATTAGGGTATCGATTCAGTTTGGCGAGAAAAGGATTGGAAGCTTGATATATATTTGATATCAACTCTGAGTTCTTATCCAAGTGAGTTCATCTTCTTCATAATTAAATTGACTCATGTTAAAGCAATAGGGTACTGGAATATGGTAAACAACTTCTGTTTATTTGTGGCGAATTCAAATGAAAAGAGCTCATAAAATCGGGACATTTTGTAAAGCGAGGTTTCTCAATTGATCTCTGGTAAGAAGATTGTCCGAACGATTTTCCGATTTGAGATGTTTTCCGGATACGATTAATGTTCGGATGGTTTCCGGAAAATGTTTTTCCAAATAGCTTTTCCGAATGCAAGTTCCGAGTAGTTTACCGGACACGTTTCTTTTCCGAACATGCGTTTACCGGATAGTCTCCGGACAATAGTTCCGGATATGTGCGTTTCCGGTAAATTCCGGACAATGATTTCCGGATGTGCATTTTTGGTTAGTTTCCGGACAATGGTTCTGGATATGGATTTTTTCGGATACTTTCTTGTAATGTTTTCAAATGTGGGTTCTCTGGACAGTAGCTTCAGGATAAAGTTAGTTTGAATAAAACGTTTATGAAAGTTCGTTTTAGATAGTTTCCGGACTCGTTTATTAATCGGGTAAGTTGCAAATTAAACTATACTTGTAGAAGTATCGTTGGGAAAAATCGAATTTTAATGTTATGCTTAATTTCATTAACGTTATGAGAAATGATTTATTTTCAGCATAAAAAGGTATGAGAATGTGTAATGGATTCATAGGCACAAGAGTTATCTCGGAAACGTGGAATAAACACAGTTCAATTGTAATTCCCGTTTATGTATTTTGAATTGTGGAATAAGCATGGTTTAATAGTAATTCCCGTTTCTGTATTTTGAAATGAGGAATAGGCATGGTCTAATTGTAATTCCCATTTCTGTACCAAAAAATAGGCAGGGATTAATTGTAATTTCTTGGGCGTGAGTTGAAATCTAGAATCTTTATTGATTTGTAGTGGCACTCTTAAACGTGATAGTGTGACTTACTTTGTGTTTATCACACTCATGGAATCGGGTCTTCCCCGTCATCGAAAGATGTTATGTGTATGTTATTGGAAAAAGAAAAAGTTAATTTTATGATATTGTTTAAATGTATAGTTTCAGAAGTTTTATTATCATTTTGATTATAACCTGGATGTTCTCACTAGGTGTAAGCCTAATATTTTCAAAACCGATTTCTTTAGGTGGGGTAACCAAGGGATGAGAGAAGAGTGGAATGCTTTTGGCTACATCTTTTGAAGAATTTAAATGGAGTGTTTAGACTTGCATTGAAGATTTTGGAGATCCTGTAGACAACCAATTATAATCTAGACTTTTGTAGTTATCGTTTAGATTAGTAGGTTGTTTATAGTGTTTCACTTGCAATTATTAACCTTGGCTTCTAATTCTCCCTTTTAAGAATGAAACTTCCCTGATAATTTTGTTGTAAATTCAATTTATTTTAAGTTTAAATTTATTCGATTTTTAGGATGTTTCACAAAGTTTTGGGGTCAAAACGAGTCGGAACATTCTATGACAATTCATGTCGTTCCCTTCCTCATCTGTAACAACCCAAAATTTCACAACCATCAATATCAAAGAAAATAATCCCAAAACCGGGTCCCAATACATAATAAATTCATAAATGAACATTACAAGTTCTGAACTATCCAAAATTTGCAGCGGAATATTCTATCCACAACCGAGAGATCTATCTAAGCAATACAATTAATAAACTATAGTGCTCCTCGCCAAAGCCTCCGTCTCTATGCTCAAACCTTCCCTTTACCTTTACTTGAAGCACCGCTAAAGCGCTTCTCTAAAAATGGTTTAGTTTTGAAAAGCGAGGTTTAGACCATAAGGTCTAGTGAATTCCCTCAGAAAATGGTTTGAATAAGCATGCATAAAACATTACTTTAAAAACCAGACAACTCAACGTAAGTCCATATATGGGTATTTGCACAGTGTTCATAGACCGCACAATTCAACAACCACGATCGGGGCCCAAGCAGACTCCTCTCTCGCCAAATATCGGGGCCCAAGCAGACTCCCCATTACCCGAATAGGCAAGAAACAAATTCCATACCTACCGGTTCATAATAAACTCCCAAGGGATCATCGGATCCCGAGTTGCACTAATCCCACTGTGCAGCCCGACTCCACATAGCATACAAGCATAGCTAACAATAAACAAGCAATGCATATAATCTTTATAAACAGTTCAATCATGCTAAATAAGCATTTCCAAAACATACTTTCATGCGAGGAGTTTGTAACAATTTAAGAAAATGAAAGATACTCGCATCTCATACCATGATCGGTTAAATAAAAAAAAAATTTAGATCATTTTGTTTCACATAAAGAGGGTGTAAGGGAACTCAACTGGTTGATGATTTCTCTAAGCACTGTCTCACTTCCGAATAAGCTGAGCTGAACCCAAAACACCTAAAGTGCAACAACAACTCACATCAGGGAAACCATCCGGATACATAACTGTCCGGACACTAACCATTCGGATACCCACTACCTGGAAGTCCCTTACCCGGATACCCACTACTATCCGGATCTCCATCCGGAGACCTCAACTAACCGGCTCTACATCCGGAGACTGCTTCCCGGTCACTACACATCCACCACTACCCGGATAGCTATCCGGTAACACAATCCAGGTCCCTACACCCAAACTTTTACTACCCGGGACACGCGACCGGATACTCATACTACCCGAACACCAACATGACCCGGAAACATGCACTATCCGGATAGGGCGATCACCGGATAGTCGTACTGCCCAAAACCCAAACTCTCCAATAATCGATTGAAAGTGCGATTGAGTTCCAACCTTTGTTAGGTATCAGATTATGCTTACATTCTCGATTTAGGACAACTAATTAACCATTCCTTTACCCCTTTTAAAGATCCAAATCAACCCAATACCCATAAAGGATTAACCAAGAGAAAAACACAGTGTTCAACCACATTACACCCAAATTCCTTGAATAAGAAGGCATACACTAAACAAATAAGGAGAAAAGATTGAAGCTTACCAATTGACGATTTCTTGGTCGAGTTTTGCTTGCCGATTGATTTCCTCTCCTTCCTCTCTCGGTTTCCTTCTCAGCCGCCAAACACAGACAATAATGAAATAAATGAGGAGTGGCCTAGGGATTTGCTCCCTTATATACTTCTCATAAATTGCCCTTTGGTCCCTCATAACGTTTCCCTTATTACACTATGGCGACAAACCTTTTATTCATTAAAATTAATATCCGGTTGTTACAACACTCCCACTTAAAAGAATTCCGTCCCGGGAATTCCTTGGTCGAAAAGATGCGGGTACTTCGCCCTCATCTCCGACTCCAACTCTCAGGTTGCTTCTTGACCTTTGTGATATCGCCATTGAACCTTTACAAGGTTGATCTCCTTGTTCCTCAATTTCTTCACCTTAAAATCCGATATGGCTTCGGGCTCTTCTACAAAATTTAGTTTTTCGTCTACTCTTACATCCTTTAGTGGCACGGCCTTATCCACGTCCTCCAGACACTTCCTTAGGTTGGTTACGTGAAAGGCATTATGAATGCCCTGTAGCTCTTCGGGCATGTCCAACCTATACGCCATTTCCCCAATTAGTTTCGTAATTTCAAACGGTTCGATGTAGCATGGGCTTAGCTTTCCCCATTTCCCGAAACGTATAACTCCCTTCTACGGAGATATCTTCAACAACACATTATCGCCGACTTGAAACTTTATGTCCTTCCGTCTCTTATCTGCATAACTCTTCGGTCGGTCGCGGGCGACCATCAATCTCTCCCACACTTGGACTATCTTGTCCGAAGTTAATTATACAATTTTCGGCCCAACCAACTATCTTTCCCCTACCTCATTCCAACATAAAGGTGTTCAACATTTTCTACCATAGAGCACCTCATAAGGCGCTGCCTTGACGCTCGTGTGATAGCTGTTGTTGTAGGCAAACTCAATCAGTGGCAAGTGTTTCTCCCACGAACCTTGAAAATACAGGGCCCATGCCCTTAACATGTCTTCCAACGTTTGGATTGTTCGCTCGCTCTGACCGTCGGTCTGAGGATGATACACGATGCTCATCTGAATTTGCGATCCAACTTCCCTCTGGAAACTCTTCCAAAACGCGGAGGTAAATCTGCTATCTCTATCCGACACTATCGATGATGACACTCCATGCCGAGTCACGATCTCATCAATGTACAGTTTTGCTAATCTTTCCAACGGATACGCTTCCTTTATGAGCAAAAAGTGCGCTGATTTCGTAAGTCGATCCACGATTACCCATATCGCGTCATAACCTTTCGGTTCTTAGGCAAGTGGGTCACGAAGTCCATCGTGATCTCATCCCACTTCCACAACGATATTTCCAACGGTTGAAGTTTCCCATACGGGCGTTGATGTTCGATCTTTACCCGCAAACACGTCATACACCTTTCCACGAGGTGTGCTATGTCCTTCTTCATACCAGGCCACCAATAATCCTGACGTAGATCCCCATACATCTTATTAGTTCCTGGATGAATAAAGTATTTCGACTTGTGTGTTTCCTCCAGTATCACGCTCCTAAGCTCCCCGAGCTTCGGAACCCAGATCCTTCCATTGAAACACCTCAACCCTCGACTATCCTCCGCTAAATAGGTTACTTGTCCTACCATTCTTTCTTTCTTAAGATTTTCCGTCGTTAACGCTTCGACTTGCCATTTCTTTATTTCCTCCAGTAAATTAAACGCCACTTCGGCCCTCATGGCCACAACTCTTGGAGTCTCATTTCTTTCCTTCCGACTCAGAGCATCGGCCACCACATTGGCTTTTGTAACGTCCCAAAAATTACAAGGAATTTAAATTTTTTTAAGACATTCATTTCATTATAAAACAACCACAATTTAATAATTCGCAACTCAATTGAAAATAACGTCGTTAACTCAAAAAGTCAATAAAGTTTATGCAGCGGAAATTTTATAAAATAAAATCCAAAGGTATGAAAGTGAAATTTAAACAATTCTCGACACCCGCGCTTAGTGTGTGTACCGTCAGGCCCGACTGCCGCTCGCACCTGAAATCACAACATATTGGGAAAAGGTAAGCTAAACGCTTAGTGAATCCTACCACACACGCAGGTAGCAACCCCACGTATATCTCCCCTACTCGCAAGTAGGCAACATCACCATCACCACGAATATAAAACTGCATAATGATTAATGTATAAACACGAACCTCGGTCCCACCGAGTACACAAAAATATATCGATACAAGCTCAGTCCCATCGAGCCCTCGGTCCCACCGAGTAAAGATAATATAATCGTACTAGCTCAGTCCCACCGAGCCCTCGGTCCCACCGAGTAAAGATAATATAATCGTACTAGCTCAGTCCCACCGAGCCCTCGGTCCCACCGAGTAAAGATAATATAATCGTACTAGCTCAGTCCCACCGAGCCCTCGGTCCCACCGAGCCCTCCAGTCCCACTGAGGTGTACACGAGCATACATAATCCACATATAAATTCAACAAATCACAACTAGTTATCACATCCCAACTAGTTCACGTAAACAAGTAATAACACGTAGCACAAAATAACGATATGCATGAAATTCCTAACTACGCGGTGAGAGAACTCACCTCGTAAGCGCGCCTAGCTCACAAACAATAATACAAGGTCCTCGAATCCAAGATCACTTCCCGACACCTAAACGAAAGATAAAAAGTATTAATACGAGGCCCGGACCCTAAAATGTAACGCACGATTTAATGATCGCCAAACGACTTTTCGGTCTAGAAAACCAGGTCTGTTCGGGACCTGTTTCGACCTCCCTAAACCCAGAAAAACAGAGATTTAATTTAATTAACAGCTAGATCCGGGTCTTAGCTTTCCAGGGACGTATTACACACGTCCTAACGATTTTCCTAGAATTTATAACGAATTATCTACGAACGGAACATAAAACTGTCGAAAATCCCGACCTGCTGTAAAAACAACAGTTTTACGCCTAGATAGAGGCCGAACCAAACTTTCGCTAAAACATGAAAAACGTGCCCAACACCGAATGTGAACCGTGGGCACCGGATTCGTCTCAATCCGAGTTACGACGAGAAAGTTACGCGCGAAAGAAAACTGGACAGAAAGCTAAATATTACATAAAATGATAAAACGGTTTCCGCACCAACCCACTAACGGTATGAGGGTTCCGCCGCCAGGTGGTTTCGAGGTCTGGTCGCGGCCACCACCCACTGCCCTTTCCGGCAGCGGTGGTCGCCGGAGGCGGCGGCGATTCTTTTCTCAAACTAACGATTAAACGACGAGGGAAACAACAAACGGGAAAACGGTTCTTACCTCGACGTGGCTTCTCCTCCACCCTTTCCGGCAGAAACGACGGCGACTCTCCCTTCTTTCCGGCGAACTCTCTCGCTCTCTCTCCGGCGACTCTCTCTCTCCCTTACTCCGGCGACTCTCTCTCCCTTACTCACGGTCGGCGCTCTCTCTCTCGCTCACGGTCGACGACAGCAAAAGGGGAGGGGGGAAGAGCCGTAGGTTTAGTTTTCTATTCTCCTTCTTCTTTTGCTTCCAAGTCACGATACCAATCCTCAAAATAAAATGGGTTTCGGTTATGAATAGCATGGGCCAAACCAAGACTTTTGGCCCTTGACACAAATGGTCCCTCAACTAAATCCTTCTCGCAACTAACCAAAATTCCGACATTTTAACGATTAGGTCCAATTCGTCTAACCCCGTTAACGGAAACCACATTAAATAAACTAAAACAAAAGGATTTATAAAAAGAGATTACATACCGGAATATGGGCTTTACAACTTTCCCTGGATGCTATTCGATCTTGCAATCGTAATCTGTCAACAACTCGATCCACCTTCTCTAGCGCATGTTTAAGTCCTTTTGATCAAATAAATGGAAAAAACTTTTGTGATCTGTGAAGATTTAACGCTTCGTCCCATAGATATAGTGTCGCCAGATTTTCAAAGCGAAGACAACGGCCGCCGACTCCAAATCATGAGTAGGGTACCGAGCTTCGTGATCCTCCAGCTTCCGAGAGGCATACGCGATCACCTTCACACGTTACATTAAAACACAACTCAATCCCAGCTTCGACGCGTCACTATACACCATAA
This sequence comes from Saussurea involucrata, assembly GCA_033807775.1. Taxonomy (NCBI): domain Eukaryota; kingdom Viridiplantae; phylum Streptophyta; class Magnoliopsida; order Asterales; family Asteraceae; genus Saussurea; species Saussurea involucrata. The sequence continues at coordinate 45,252,937 of CM066317.1, read as the reverse complement.
AATCATCCGAACCATCCGGTAATGACAACACCGGCGCTACTCAGCATATCCTTCAGTTTCTGAAAAGCTTCGTCTTGAGCCTCTGACCAGGCGAACATAACATGCTTTTTGGTCAAAGAAGTCAATGACGTAGCAATACGTGAAAAGTCTTTAACGATTACCCATATCGCGTCATAACCCTTCGATGTATAGGTCCACAATTATCACCTTGTATTCATTGTAATAATGTAATGTTTTTGTATTATGTCATTAGCTTTAGGATGGTCCTATTCATGTCTTGGCTAAGAGTAGGATTTTCAAAAGTTCTAGGTATTCGAGAGGGCATATTATGATGGCGATGTTGCTTCTTGTGCTACAGAAGTCCATAGTTACAATTTGGATAATTGTCTCATTTTGCCTTTCACTCGAAAGAAGATGTATCTATGTATAATTTTCAACAAACAAAATTGTCATGCCGAAACATATATTTGTCATTGTCCTAAAGTTCTTTATCGGTGACAAAGTATGATTTAATGACCTAGATAATCCACTTGTTTGGCACATTAGCTTCTATAACATACGTTTCATTTCATATTCATTAAGGATTATGTACATATACCCTTTTTATATCCTCGTACTCTGGTTTTCAAGGGAAACAACAAATACCATAACAAGGTTCTATTAATATAGTATATAGTGACTATTAATATTGTGTCATTAGGCAACAAGGAAGTGACAGTTCATTGTCTATGAATTTGGTTGGAGGAACCACAAGGGTTGTGGCGTGGTGGTAAAGGCCTGGGGAGTTCATAGCGCTTTCCCGGGTTCGAGTCCCACACGCAGCACTTGTGGCCACTGGGGATTATCTCAGGGCTGCATTACTTCGCGGTCGGTGTGTTTGCCAGGGATGTACTGGGCCGAAGGCCCAGGAACCCTACCCAAAAAAAAAAAAATTGGTTGGAGGAATTATAGACAATTAATTTAATAAATATTAGTCTATCTCTTAAGATTGTATTGGAGGTTCCAAATAAAAAACACCCTAGTTCTCCTTGATACATTCCTACACAAAACAAAATATATTGAGAGTTTTGTATTTGTTTTCATGTATTTCTTTACATTTATAATGGTTACAAGTTCGTATGTATATATATACAAATACAATTAATAGTTAAAAATATAAATATGGTAAGCCAATAAAATACCAACCTAAAATTGATCTAGTTCATCAAGATCTAAAAGCTTGAAAACAAAATGGGTGGTCTTAAATAACTAATATCTAGTAGTGCTACGCCTATATGGGTATTCATTTTCAACTTGTTACCTTTTTTGCAAGAACAATATTATCTTTGTTTGTCCGTTATCACTTGGGCCAGTAGTTGCATCTCTGTGCCAATGATTGGGATTTTTTTCATGGCCTTTTCCACAACCTTGTCTACATGGTGAATAGTTGTCATGTGTATTGTAGATCAACATGTTTAACTTACTATATTTCAGAGTTATTTCCACCTCCAACGCTTTGCATTATTGTCCTCGAGATTTTGTTTGTCTTGGTATATCTAACGTTCTTATTAAAAAAAATTCTTGCATCTCTCAACCACTTGCATTAGGTTAATGAGTTTGTTAAATGTTATATTACAACTTATATTGGTTCATTAGTATGATTGTTGATATAGAAAAGGTGGAAATGATGTTATGAATCATGTCATCTTCTATGAGTTTCTTGCCATAGAGATTGAGACGTATTTTAAGACAATAGTTTTTGTTGAAATCAATTACCTTGTTGTAATTGAGTATGTGAGTTTCATTTCAATGTATCATTAGTTTGAAAAGTACATGGTAATGAATATTCGTGATTTTCCTTTTTAGGGCGTCCCGCATTTCTAGTTAATGACATTTCCTCTGAAGGTTGTGACTGACATATCGTCTAAAAAAGGTACTTGTGCCTTAAGGGTGTGTTTGGTACGGTGGACAGGGCGGGACAGGACATGACAGGACACACTTGTCCCATGTTTGGTGTGGTCATATGTTGGACAAACTAGAACTAGGTAGAACAATTGTTGGACACGCGTGTCCCTCCTCACCCCCTGGAACAAGATAGAACAAGAACCAATTGACCATCATACCCTTCAAAAGAAAAACCTAACTCATCTCTATTCATGCCTCTGTGTACGTCGCCTCCATCCCGAGTTCGTCTTCTTTAAAATTGCTTCAGGTAACGATTTCATACACAACAGATTTTTACTCTAGATTTCTCTTCTGTCGTGGACCGATTTGTTACTCTCAATTTCTCTCAGATTTGATCGATTCCTCACAAGTTTGATCATTTCTCACACGTAATCGGTTTCTCTCAGATTTGATCGATTTCTTACAGATAATCAATCGACTTACTTCGATTTCTCTTCTTGACTATGAAATCGATCTCTTCACTTCTGTGACTTTTTGCAAATTTTTCTATGACCTTCACCACTCTTCTATTTTTTGTTCACCACAAATCAGAGCTTTTCATTGACGAACCAGATAGGGAAAAAATGAGATCAAGAGAAGAAATGGGTTATTCCTACACGACTTCTCATCAGATTATCCACCTTCTTTTTTTCCGGTAAAAGGCTGTTCTTTCATCCTCATGTTGATAGTGATTAATGGCCACTGGAACTTATTTGTGGTTTGACAAATCCAATGCACTATGTATTTTTGGTTTGAAAAAGCCTAATTTGATACCCATTGCATAATTTTGTGGTTTGATAAAGCCATTGCAGTTCCTATTTGTGGTTTGACATTCCATCCGCATGGAAGTGTAGGTTTTTGGTTTGATGTATAAAATGATATTTTGCTTTACATATTTTATAACCAAATCATGATGAATTAGTTTTATATTTTTGATAAATCCATTGCACCATGTACTAGTTTTATGCGATGTAGTAATCTATGATTTTTCATTAGGGGTAAATTGGTCATTTAATCGGTTCTGTTCTGTCCAGTCCTGTCCTGTGATGTTTTACCAAACGTTGGACAATTTTCCTATCCTGTCCTGTCTGCGTACCAAACGCACCCTAACAGTCGATTTTTAGGGTTAAAAGGGTTCGATGGTTTTTGCATATTTGCTTGTATTTTTTTCGAACCTATGTTGATAATATTTTATCAATAATTCAAATATAAGTCACTCAATCTATTAGATTTCCAGGTAGTACCATAGTAGTGGAATCACATAGATTATTTTAGTCCCTACAAACCTTATATCATTTTGACAAAATCTTTTTGATATCTTGTGATTTATTTATTCTAAAGATAACAATAATAGTTATATACTTTTGGCATGAGACCAAAAATAATGAGTTTGGCATATAAAGTCAACTTCTATGTTTTAATATGTTAATGGTATTTTGAAAGATTTTATCATGAAACAAAATAAATATTGGTTTTTGACATAAAGTTAAATTCAAACTTTTAACATCTTATTAGTGAAAGACCAAGATATATAAGGGTTTGTAAGTGTAATTTCCAAAACGTATTATAAAATTGGATATTATAATAGAAACTTAAAAATAAGGTTAACATTTAGATATTATGTAGAGAAGACAATTCTAAAACTAAATCCATGATTAAATTACTAAACATTTCAATACCAATTTAAAACAATTGATTTAAACAAACAGATAGCATTTAAATAGTCCAACTTAATTATAACAATAGACTAATATAAAATTATATAAAAGAAATTGTTTTAGTCAAATATAACTAGGCCTATGCAACAGACGGGTTTGGGTGGGTCGTGGCCCAAAACCCAACTCCCGATCGGATTTCGGGGTGGAGTCTAAGAGCCCGAAACCCGTCCAATAAGGGGATCGGATTTCGGATTTCGGGTGTCCGGGTATCGGATCGGACCGGATCGGGGTTCTCGGGTTGGGCTTCCATTATTTACAGTGGCCCACTTTCATTCCAGATTTCCAGCCCATCTTTTTTTAGCCCACTTGTTTGTAGCCCACTTTTTGCATCAATTACAAATCGTATCATGAAAAAAGATCTAGTTTCACAATTTGAAAATTAAAATTGTGTTTTACACTTAAAGAGTAAAAATACTAAAATAGTTAAACATATGACACACTTCTTGCACCCATTGTCTCCACCCCCTACCCTCTACAAACTTAAAAGGTAGTTCATCTATAATGATCATCTTAGCGGTAGCTTTCCTAACTCTCTCTTGATTAAAAACCCAATTAGTCAACACACTTTCATTTTCAGAATTTGAAGCGAATGCTAACATGGATTGTCTAGTCTCTTTTGCCTGAGGGTTTTTAAAGCATGAAAGGGCATGGTTTTTTAGGGAGGAAGCCCATGCTTTTTAGGGTCGGTCGCATATTTTTTTGCACAATACTTGCACTTTCTTTGATGGTATTACCGTGGTCATCTAAAACTTTGTCAAAGTGCTCCCAATAAATTGATCTTGTTTCCGCAGCTTTACGTTTTTTTTGTTTCGGGTGGTGGCGGCGATGCACTACTATCAGCTTGCGATGGAGACATTCCAAATCTATCAAGTAATTGAGATGATAAATCATGTATTAATTAAACCATGGAACATATGGAATTATCCCCTGTTAAGTGTTAATCATTAGATAGAAAAAGAGATTAAGATCTTAATTAAGTAATAAGAAATCGAGATGATAAATCATGTATTAATTAAGATTCAAATAACGTGTAATCGTGTATAATACCAAATTCAAATTATCCCCTGTTAATCCAGACTCCAGACTCCAGTAAGGCAGTAACTCATATCCAAAATTGAAATTATCTACCAAATACCAATGACCACAATTTAAACTAATTATAATTTATACATAAGATATAAAAGTAATTATACACCTTCAAGGCTTCAACTATGAACTATCTACCAAGTACCAATGACCACAATTTCACAGACATTTCTCCATAAATTTTCATCAAACTAAAAAAACAAACAACACATCCAGTTGCTGATAAATACCCCTAAATTGGATTTGGAACAACACATTATACATAATTAACACTATAAACATAGTAAAGAAATCTGGACTGGCGAAGTTCTAAAACAGTAATGAAGAATTAGTGAAACAAATTTGCAAATAAGAATATAATCCATTAATCCCTCCATACTTTCAACAAATGAAGAAATGAGGAATCTTAGAAAGTTAGAAACTTAGAATCGTACCAGCGGTGGTGGCAGACAATGGTGGTGGACTGGTGACACCAGGCGGTGGCCGACGACGGCCAATCCCGTCGAAGGCTCACGTAGTCACGTTCGTCGATTCGGTGGTGGACGGTGGTCTCTCTCCAGTCTCCGGTTCGAAATAGGAAATTAGGTTAGAGATGGAATCGAATTTTGGTTTTGGGTATTAAGAGGACAGAGGTATTAGGTATATATATATATTTTTTAAAAATATTTTAAAAACATTTCGGATATTCGGGTCGGATCGGATGAGTAGACCGTGACCCCAGCCTGATCCTACAAACCCGGGGGAAAAATCGGGTATCGGGTATCGGCTAATCGGGTTTTCCAGATTAGGGTGTTGTTCGGGTTCGGACCAGGTCGGGTTGTTCGGGTTTTCGGGTTTTGCTTACCCCTAATTAAAACAATCATGGTTTAATAGATAAAAGATAAGTTTTTAATAAGTTATATTATGTTTAAAAGCAAATTAAGTTAATAACAAACTAAATGTTAATAAGTCCAACTTTAGAATGGATAATCTTACAAACCCAATGATAAAAAATTCTTAAATAAATAATCCGTAAGCAACATAGATACAAAAATGAAAAATTAATTAAAAAAATAGTTACTAACTTCATTCAAATATGATTATTCATCTATAATTCTAGATCTACCTCCAAATAAGTTAATATAATATATCAATAAATATGATAAAAACAACAATTTTTTAATTATACATATCTTCAGTACCATAAAATTATACATATCTCCATTACCATAAAAATAAAATAAAATTATTAGATAACTTTTAGAACAGAAAAATATATTATTTTCTTTTATTAAAATAGATACAAAGAAAGCGATTTTTTTCACAAATTATCATAATTTACATGTATTTTTTTTAATTTTATTCAAATAAGGTTGCATCTTCGAAATTTGAATTAGCATTTTTGTTCTTTTCCTGTAAAATAACAATAATAGGTAATTTAAATAACTATTTATTATATATATAGAGAGAATCTTTTGTTAACCATATTTAGTATAAACTTTATGAATTTTTTGGACCAATAAAATTCATTCTTTAGTCATAGTTACATAACATGATATGATCAATGAATAAGGGTAAAAAAGTAAATTTTAAATGTAAGGTACTTTAGGGTCAACCGGGTGATCTTTTGTCCATTTGGTAGCTGGTGGAAGAGGTGGGATAACATTAAAGATGAAGGTAGGTCAGTAGAGTAGGTCAGTAGATATGATAGACTAAGGTTCAAGGTTAGTAGAATTAGACAAGATAAGATAAAAAGAGAATTGAACAGTAGGAATAATGATCTGCTAATTAGATTGAATGTTAGAAGAGAAAGGTAGGTCATCATTTTGAAGAGGATAATCTTGAGTGAAAGGTATTTTTGATGAGATAGAATTGTTTGATGATACTTGAGGTCCCTCACTAATACATAATGATATCTGTAACAACCCACACAAATAAGCCAAAACATAGGTCCTTTAATTTAAGTCAAAAGCGGCCAATCATGGCCCACACATCACAATATAAAAATTTCCAACATTAGGGTTCGCGGAATCTACCCTAAATACAGCTAAGTGTTGATCCAAACCCTCAGTGATTTGATAATGACCCTCTCTTATATACTTAGTGAAAATTGTAAGTAAACAATATGTATCAGAGTTTCACTATCGCTGATAAGTACTAAGATCTTACAGTACCGCTGATAGGAACTCTCGCTCTTAAGATTAAACATTCAGCGAAACTGTTCACCATTAATGCTGAGTCTGTTCAGTCATTATGATGATCGCTGATAAGTTAGTTGTTTACTTATGATCCCTGAAGACAAGTTTCACGTCAACATAGGTTCTACACTGAAGTCGAAGATCAAGCTCAAGAACCAGCGACAAGTCTCCTAATGAACTGATGCGGATCAGCGAAGACTCAGATTTGTCCACTCAACGTGAAGTATCAAGTACAAGACTTCAGCTATCGCTGAACTTTATCATTCGCTGAATAGAAAATGATAATCGCTGAATCAACGAAAAGCTGATCATGAATTCCTCCGTACAAAGTACTTTTGTCTTAACCCCCTTGCACGACTCCGTACGAAATGTCAGAAAAGAACCTCCGACTGTCTGAAATCGTACAACCACTCTGATACTACACTGTTCATCCATGCGGCTACTAAGGTTGTCAACCAAGGTCAATGACATGCAACCGACCAGCTGATGACACGTGTAAAGTATATACTGACTTGCATTAAATGCATGCAGTATATAAAGAGATGAACCCACTTCTTTTGAAGCAACTTGCTAACTCTGGACAAGTTCAATCTCTTATCTCAATATAGGTTATTATTAGTAATTTCCTTATCTCTCTTAGTGCAAGAAACCTTAGTGTTCCAACTTGTTTAGATTTAGGTTTATCCTTAATCTTGTTTCCGTAACAAGCTGTAAATTGTTAATGATTTATCAATAAACAATTTAGAAAAGTAAAATCTGTGTGTTTGTATTCAACCCCCCCCCCCCTCCTACAAACTTGTATAGGCCTTCGGGACCAACAAGTGGTATCAGAGCGGATTTGTTTAATCTCATAAACAAGATCTAATCTAAGATATTTCTCTTCCTTGCTATTATCTGAAAATGGCCACCAACACAAACACAAATTATATAGACAATGGTTCTCTTGCTAAACCCCCTAGATTTTCCAAAGATAACTTCAACTTATGGAAAAATAGGATGACACTCTTCTTAGAAGGTGTAGACCCTACTATGCCTTACTATCTAGAGAATGGTCCTTTCATCCCTGTAAGAATAGATGCTGCAGTTCCAGCCGCTGAGAATAGACCTGCTATTCCAGAAAGGCTGGTACCTAAGGAAATCTTTCAATGGACTGACGAAGATAAGAAGAAAGTGGCTATAGATACAAAAGCCAGATCCATACTATCCATGGCTCTTCCTGACGAAGTCTACCATTCCGTCATGAATCTGAAAACATCAAAAGCCATGTGGGACACAATATGTGTTCAGTATGAAGGAACGTCTGAAGTCCAGGACTCAAGAAAGATCAACCTGGTAAGACAATACGAAAGCTTCATTTCTGGTAAGAATGAATCTCTCTCTGAAGTTCACCAACGTTTTAATTGTTTAATTATAGATCTGAAAACTGTTGGTAAGGAATATTCTAACTTTGAAGTACTGACAAAGTTTCTAGAATGTTTACCTGAAAGCTGGGACAATTATGCTATGTGTCTCAAGCTATCAAAGGATCTAAAATCAATGACCCTTTCAACCTTATATGGCACGTTGCTGAATCATGAGCAATCGAGCCATCTTAAGAAGAATCTTGTAAAAGATTCCAAAAGCACCCCTGTTGCTTTAATCTCAGAGGAACCTTCTACTCAGCGACCCTCGGTCACTATCACTGGGTTAGAAAGTAACTCTGAAAGGTCATCAGATTCTGATTATTCAGATGATGATGAATCTTTGGCTCTCCTAACTAAGAGGTTCAGGAGATTTGCCAAAAAGAAAATGTTTAGAAAGAACAAACCGCTTTCCATAACTGACAGGCCTAGATCATCAGCTTTTGTTGATAAGGCTACTGCTACTTGTTTTAACTGCGAAAAGACAGGACATTTCGCTAACGAGTGCAGGTCTAAGAAAGTTTCTAGACCCTCAGCTTTTACAAAGAAACCCTTTGTTCCAAGGAATAAAGATGACAAATATTCAAAGCTGAAAGAAAAATATGCAAAGCTGAAAAGCTTTAAGAAGAAGAATAAAGGCCTGATGGCTGACTATGATTGGGCTGCTTCTGATGAAGAAGCATCATCATCTGACTCTGAAGATGATGAAGCAAATCTATGTCTCATGGCCAAGATTGAAGAAGAGGAAGAAAGCTCAGACATTCCCTCCTCTTCAACATCTGCTATTCAGGTATCACCTTATTTCTTTACCAATATTGCAAATATTGATGAAGCTGATAGTCTCCGTAAGATCGATCTCTTGACTAGAAGTTTATACGAAGCCATGAACGACAAAACTGTGGTGGAAAACCAAAATCTTGATCTCGCTGAAAAGCTTAAAAATTGCCACCTTCAAATAGAAAAGCTTTCTAAAATTGAAGAAGACTTTAAAGATCAAGTATATTTAAATCAGCTAGTCAAAATCGAACGAGCAGAAGCTATCGCTGCATTAAAGGCTGAAAAAGCTACTGTTGAAGGATGGTGTAATTCTTCAACAAAGATCACTGAGATAATAAAGTCTCAGATTCCCCTGAGTGATAAACGTGGTTTGGGTTATAAATATGATACTCCAAAACCAACCACTGAGCGTTCAATGCTTAAATTTGGAACGTGCGTATCCTCAGTCGCTGATACTTCATCTTCTCAGTGCTCCTCGTCCGTTACACCAATCCCTGAGGAAACTCCTACCTCCTCAAAAGGCAAGGAGAAAATGGTTTATTCAAAACCTACCTCTGTCTCTAAAGACAAAGGTAAAGGAATTGTTATTTACCAGAATCCTCAGAAGGGTACCTTAGTACCAAAGCTGAATGCTTCTAAAGCTTCAGTGGCACATCCCTCTGGATCAAGGAAGCAGATCTCTGGATCTATTCAGCGATCTACTCCTAGACTCAGATTGGATGTCCTTGGTAAGAAATCTGAAGAACTGAATGTTCGTCCCATTTCTAAAGCCAATAGTTTACTTGGTGCTGGCACTTCTAATTCGAAATTAAAAGCTCAGCATTCAAATGGTCCTAGAACTACTTTTAGTTATAGGAAATGTTATCACTATGGACTTACCGATCATATTGCTAGTAAGTGCCCCACAGCCACCAAAGCTGAAAAGATAGCTAAGGTGAAGATTTCCCCCAAGGCAAAGAAGACCAACCCTGGTGCAAATCAAGTCAAGGTGAATCCTACCACTGAAGTTAAGAAATTAACCAAAGTGAAGAAAGACAAAGCTGAATCTTCAAATGCTGCGAAGACTGCTGAATCTTCCATTCCAACTACTTCCACTGACAAATGTGTATACATGGTAAAGTGGGTACCCAAGAAAAACTAATCTTCCTTTGTATTGCAGGTTAAGAAGGGTATCTGGTATCTCGATAGCGGATGCTCTAGACACATGACTGGAAAGAAAAGCCTGCTCGCTGAATACAAGGAAGAGAAGGGTCCCTCTGTGACTTTCGGTGGAAATGGAAAAGGACATACTCGAGGGTATGGTGTACTTTCAAATGGTACAACCTCCTTCAGAAGAGTCGCATATGTTGAAGGGCTGAAGCATAATCTTCTAAGCATCAGTCAGCTTTGCGACATGGATAACAAAGTAATCTTTACTAAGGAATCCTGCTTTGTCGCTGACAAAAAGGAGAAGATAACTCTCAACGGTTATCGTTTGGAAAATGTTTATGTAATAAACATGGACTCAACAACCACTGAGAACTCCTGTTTCTTCTCAAAGGCCTCATCTGATGTCAACTGGCTATGGCATAAAAGGCTATCTCATCTAAATTTCAAGACACTGAACACTCTTTCATCAAAAGAGTTAGTCACTGGTCTACCTCAGCATTCATACGCCAAAGAGTCTTTATGTTCAGCGTGTGAAAAAGGAAAGCAGACCAAAGCAAGCTTTAAATCAAAGCAAGTTTCTTCAGTGTCATCTCCTCTACAACTACTCCATATGGATTTGTTTGGCCCTGTTAACAAACAATCCATCGCTGGAAAGAAATATACGCTGTTCATAGTTGATGAATTCTCTCGCTTCACTTGGGTAATGTTTCTCCGTTCTAAGAGTGACACCCCTGAAGAACTCATCACCTATGTTCGGAAGATGGAAACCCTGAACAATCTGACCGTTCGCTCAATAAGGAGTGATCATGGGACTGAATTCAAAAACAGTTCTCTTGATTCCTTCCTTGAGAGTAAGAGTATTTTTCACAACTTTTCTTCAGTGAGAACACCGCAACAAAATGGAGTCGCTGAAAGAAGAAATAGAACAATTATTGAAGCTGCACGTTCAATGCTCAGCGATTCTCACCTGCCTACTCAGTTTTGGGCAGAAGCTATCAACACTGCTTGTTTTACGCAAAACAGGTCGCTGATAGTCAAAAGATTCAAAAAGACAGCCTATGAACTCTTTCATGGGAGAAAGCCTTCAATCAGATTTCTTCACATCTTTGGATGTCAGTGTTTTATACTGAACAACAGAGATGCTCTTGGAAAGTTTGATCCTAAGGCTGATGATGGAATCTTTCTTGGATACTCCTCAGTTTCCAAAGCCTTCAGAGTCTTCAATCGAAGAAGACAAACTGTAGAAGAAACTATTCACGTCATGTTTGACGAATCCCGTTCAGCGAACTCTAAACCGTCCGCTGATACCGAAGAACTGAATCAATGGATGTTTTCTCATCTTGGTGATGCAGAAGATATTCCCACTACTCATGCTCATCCAGTAGAAGATGATAGTCCTCCTATCATTCCAAATATGCAGAATAGTGAATCTGAAACTTCTTGGGTCTCAGCTGTCCCTATAAACACTATACCTAACGCTGAACCAAATGTCTCAGACATTCCATCTACTTCTCAGCAATCAGTGAATATAATGACAACTGCATCCATTCCTCTCTTGGCTGATACTCCCGACGTCGCTGAAGCTTCATCTTCAGCTCCTCCAGTTCAAGTTGAGTCAGCGTCTCACACTCCGGCTCAGCGATGGACTATAAATCACCCAATTGATCAAATTCTTGGTGATCCAAACGCTGGGATTCAGACTCGACGAAGTGCAGGTAATATTTGTTTATTTGTAAATTTTATTTCACTAACTGAACCAAAGAAAGTAGATGATGCCCTCAAAGATCCAAACTGGGTCAACGCCATGCAAGAAGAGCTGACTGAATTCGAAAGAAACAAAGTTTGGAAACTTGTTCAGAGACCAACTGATAAAACAATAATAGGCACTAAATGGGTCTATCGAAACAAGTTGGACGAACATGGTACTATAACCCGCAACAAAGCTCGACTTGTTGCTCAGGGATACATACAAGAGGAAGGTATAGATTATGACGAAACATTTGCTCCAGTAGCAAGACTTGAATCTATTCGTCTATTCTTAGCATATGCTGTACACAAAAACTTCAAAGTACATCAGATGGATGTTAAGTCAGCGTTTCTGAATGGAAAGCTGAATGAAGAAGTGTATGTGGAACAACCTCCAGGATTCTCAGATTCTAAGCGTCCATGTTATGTTTATAAACTGGATAAGGCACTTTATGGCTTGAAGCAAGCTCCACGTGCATGGTATGACACTCTTTCCACTTATCTCCATATTGAAAAATTTGAGCGAGGTAAGATTGACAAAACTCTATTTTTTAGAAAAGTGAAAGGTAATATCATTCTAGTTCAAATATATGTTGATGACATTATATTTGGTTCTACTAACCCTGAGCTTTGTACTCGTTTCGCTGATAGAATGAAAGATGAATATAAAATGAGCATGATGGGTGAACTAACATATTTCCTTGGTCTTCAGATTAAGCAAACTGAAAAAGGAACTTTTATCAATCAGGGAAAGTATGTTAAAGATATGCTGAAGAAATTCGACTTAACTGAAAGTTCAGCTATGAAAACCCCTATGGCACCACCGCTGACACTTGATAAGGACACTAAGGGTGTTCCTGTCAATGTCACGCTGTACCGTGGGATGATCGGCTCACTATTGTATCTTACAGCTAGCCGACCCGATATTATGTTTGCAACATGCTTGTGTGCACGATATCAAGCTGAACCTAAGATATCTCATATGAAAGCTGTAAAGCGAATTTTTCAATATCTTAAGGGTACAACGAATCTAGGTCTTTGGTATCCCAAAGATTCAGGATTCGATCTAACCGCCTATTCAGATAGTGATTTTGCAGGTTGCAAAATGGATAGGAAAAGCACCACAGGAGGATGTCAGCTCCTGGGTGGAAAGCTGGTAAGTTGGATAAGTAAAAAGCAAAATTCAGTGTCCACTTCCACAGCTGAAGCTGAATATGTAGCTGCTGGAAGCTGTTGTTCTCAAGTCTTGTGGATGAGAAATCAGCTACTAGACTATGATCTTCAGCTCTCCAAAATTCCAATCTATTGCGACAGCACAAGTGCCATCGCTATAGCAAACAATCCAGTACTACATTCAAAGACCAAACATATAGAAATCAGATATCATTTTATCAGAGATCATGTGATGAATGGTGATATAGAACTTCATTTTATCCCAACTGATTATCAGTTAGCTGATTTATTTACCAAACCTCTTGATGAGACAAGATTCAACTTTCTCATCAGCGAGCTTGGAATGCTGAACTTTGAAGGATAAAATCTTCAGCGGTTCACATTGATCAGCGATAGGATAAAATCAACTTGTATAACCCATTCTATCATCTTCTCTCTGAATAAACTTGATTCACTGATATCAAGGTATGTTTTTCTCTCTCTGACAATCGCATGAAAATGCAAGATTTCTTAAAACCATCGCTGAATATTTTCATTCAGTGCTTCATGTTTTCAAAAGAGTCCCTGAGTTTTTCAAAACCTCAGAGACAACCAAGAATATGAAAGGACAGTTGTGACGTCATTGCAACGGATAAAACCCCGGCACGTTTTCTCTTCCTGACACACGTTTGCACGTCTCGTTCATACTTCCAATCAAATGCAAACACGTATCCGTGTCATGATGAAAATCTTTTCCCGCTCAAGATTTTCTCTCTCTAATCTCTCTATATAAACAAATTCTTTGTTTATATTTTTCTTTTACGCGATCAATCTTCCTCCGCAAGAAAGAATTCACTGTTGCATTTATGATTTCAAAATCTTCAAGAACTGTTCATCATCTTCTTCATCAAACATCAAGGTTAATATGTTCTTATTATTTACCGAATGCAAATAACTTGTTTCTGATCTACTCTTTGTTTTAACAAGATCAAACAAAAGAACTTCTTAAAATAAAATCATTTTCTTTCATGATTTTATGAACACAACCATTTCATGGTTGTTCTTCAAGTTTAAATGCGAAAATCTTAAACTTGTTCTTCACACATTCGTTTTTCCAGAATTTATTTCTTCATAGAAAACTGGAAAACAAGAATAAATGGGTTTTATATTTCATTTCTTAAAATCAAGAAAACCCTAATCTTCATTAAGACATTTGTGTCTGAATGAAATGAATAAAATTTGAACCATCTTAATGGAAATTCTTTCCACATTAAGATCATTCTTGTTTGTTAACATCTTTGGTTGAACTGATAATACAGAGAAATGGCTTCATCTGACATTCCTGCTACCGCTGAGAACATCTCCGCTGATTCTGAGGAAGTGGACATCCTCAAGGCTCCTCAAGTCAAGTTTGCCCTTGACAAACTGGATTGGACTAAGGTGAATAACCTCTATGCGCTTTTCGAGTTTCCTCCTCGAAAGCAAGTCACACATCTAGATGATGCTGTGAATTTCCTAAAGAATTGATGCATCTCCACAGCCCTGGCCATAACACTTCCTGCTCATCAGCTCTTGCTCTCACAATTCTGGTACTCAGACAGACACTCTCAACTACCTTCAGCCAAAGACCCCTCCAAAACAATCGATTGCATCCTCTGCGACATCGAATATGGCACGATGAAGATCACCCCTGCCATTATTCGCAAAGCTCTCAGCCTTCCCATCGCTACCAAGGAAAAACCATTCGTTCCCCTCCCTGACCCCAAGAAAAACTCAGACAGGGAAGCCATCATTGCATTTTTTGATGCAATGGGCTATGTATGGGAAATCGGCAGAGACATGAAGGCCGAGAAGAAGCTGACGATTATCAAGAAATCAAAAATGCCCAGCGAGATGAATTTCATCTTCGCTCATCTTATCAGCTGTATGACTGCAAAGAGCGGCTTCTCTGACCAAGCCGCTAAACCTCAGCAAGCAATGGGTTATGCACTGTTGAAAGGTCTCAACATAGACTGGGCATCGATTATCTATGATGACCTAGTTCTAAGGGTGGACACCATCGCTGACAGACCTCCATGGGTTCCCTACCCCCGATTCATCAGCGCCATCTTCCAATATGGCCTGAAGGAGAGCTACCCAACTGAAGGTGACCTGAAACTCTCTCAGGTCGGCCCAAAGATACTCGACTTCAAACCGATGGTGAATGAGGTACGTCTATCTACACTCTTGTCTCTTCTCAACCCTTTTCTTCTCATTCTGTGGCTCCTTCAGCGACAATACCCATCGCTGATACCCTGGCCACAAAATCCTCTCCTTCTAAGAAAAGGAAACATTCTTCAACCCCACTTGGTTCTAAAAGGATCAAGAAAACAAAGGAGCAACCCCAGCAATCTCATGCTGAAGACTCCTCAGCTCTTTCTGCAGTGCTGAAGGAACGTTCAGTGGTACGCTCTGCCACACCTGAATAAGCCATCCCTTTAATCCCAACTTCAGCGTCTCTAGACGCTGAGGTTACAAACTTGGAACCTACCCAACCTCCTTCAGTCTCTCAAAGGACTAATGAAGTGATTGTCAGCGAATCCAACGCTGAACTCAGAACCCAACCCCCATTCTTATCCTTTGCTCCTCCCTCCACTCATTTGGTCTCTACTCCAGATCTCGCTGGAGCTGCCATCATTTCTACGGAACCTAAAGCTGATTCTCCAGGAATGATGAAGACAGGACCTGCAGAACAATCCATGGGCACTTTTGAAGATGACATGGAACTTTACTCAGGAACCCGTGATTTTGATGAATTCACCAATCCTCCTGCAGGTACACACCAACCCATAAACACTGTGACTAAACCCCAAACTTCTGAGCTTTCCTATGTTCACAAGTTTTTATATGTTACAGGTCCTAATTTGGGAGACATCAACGCCTCTCTGAAAGCTGTGAAGACAACGCTGACAGATCTCACCACCACTCTTACTAATAACTCTACAGCTGTAACAAACGTTGGAGAGAATCTGAACAAGCTGACAACGGTGGTAGAGAAGAAGGCTTCCACAGATGACATGAAGCAGGTGGATAAAACTCTCAGCGACTTCGCCAAGGTGCTCGCTGACATCTATACAGACTACACCTCTCTCAAAAATTCAGTTTCATCCATGTCCAGCGAGGTTACATCGCCGAAGACATCGGTTGGACATCTAGAGGGAGATATGTCTACTGTGAAGACTGACTTAGGCTCTGTAAAGACCGACGTTAGTTCGATGAAAACGATGATCGAGCAGCTGTTACACAAAGCGAATACTCCTGATCCTGCTCCTGCCCCCGTCCCTGCATCTGACAACTTCACAGCGGAAGATCGCATTGAGCTAAAGAAGATCAATCCTGCTATTTCTGGCCTTGAAGACAGAATAGCAAAGATTGAAGTTTGTATAGGTCTCTCTGGCCAAGAAGACAGAGAACCTACCAACGCTGCTGAATCTACCCATTCCTCCCCCAGTCATCATGAAAAAGAGGGGGAGAAGAGCGCTAAAGACCTCTCCAAGAGCGCTGAAGACCTTTCCCATGATGAATCTATCAGGGGAGAGAAGACGAATGCTGAAGAAACCACCGCTGGACCTCAAGGAGATGAAAACCCTGAGGAAACCGAGAAGCTCGCCTCTGTATCTGAGGGGGAGCAACTCGAAGAAGAAGCTGAGAAAACTGAATCCGAAGCAGAAGATGATGAAGCCGTCGACATCCCTGATGATGAACCATCTTCTTCTCTAAAGAATGATGATGATGATGACGAAGATGACGATGACTTCTTTATCGTCAAACCTGCTCCGAAGATCAAAGCTCTTAAGGGAATCTCGATAAATGAACCTTCAGGGGAGCGGACAAAGACAAAGCCCTCAGCCTCTGGAGCTGAGAAAGGCAAAGGCAAAAGCGTCGCTGAAGATGACAATCTGATGATCTTGCTTGAAAAGCCGGTTTGTCAGGTATACTAAACATCTCTCACTCCACCCCTCCTCTTTCATACACTATCAGTTCTACTACCCAAGCCTATACACTTGAACCAATTCTCTCTATCTGATTCTACCCAAGTTCTTACTCGTAAGATCGCTGTGTTTCAGCTAGTCCTCTCCCCTGTTTGAGGATATCGCTGAAGGCTCCACAACTGCGACTTCACCAATAATACCAGCTGCTGCTGAAGAAATAATCCCAGTCTTAGATTTAATCTCTGAGACTGATGAACCAGAAGAACAGCTACTCTCGCACAGAGGCAGACCTTCCTTAGCTCCTCAAAAGCTAAGTGAAGAGGATCAGAAAAGAAGAGAGGAGATAATAAAGCGATTCGAGGATCAGCGAATGATTCTGAGGCGAGATCAACTTCCTTCAGTACCTCCAAAGTTCAGGATTTCCAAAAAGGAATACAAGGAACACCTCAGAGCTGAATGCCTAATCGCTGAAAGAAAGGAAGCTGAAGAAAAAGACAGAGAATACGCCATCCAACTTTCTAAACGATCAATAAAAGACCCCAAGCTGAAAAGAGTTCCCATTGATGTTCAACGTCAGCTTTGGGAAAACGCCAAGAAGATAACTGAAGAAAATAGAACTGTGTCTCAGTCAACTTTAGCCTGGTGCAAAGAAAAGGTCAACTACAGACTCTCTCCTGCCAAAATCAACAAGGTATTCATCTCTGGAAGAACAACCCTTGTTTCAATCGCTGAAGTCGAGATATTCAGAGAAGATAAGAAGTACGAAAAATTCTATGCTGAAGCCATAACGAAGTACGGTCTCTCTGAATGGTTGGAGATCAGGTTAGCCATCCAGAAGTCCAAGTCGAAGTACAAGGAACATGTTGAAAAGCTGATCAACAAACAAATCGACTTAGTCTACTCCTGTGTGGATATTCCTCCCCCTCCTCCTCTCAAAAGTCAGAAAAGAAAGGCCTCGGCGAAGAAGAAGAAGAAATCTATATCTTCAATTGATGGCCCTGTCATACGAAATGAAACAGGTATTGGTTTTTCACGTGCTGAAGTCCTTGGTCTTGATCCTGATCTTTCCATGCTTGACACATCTCTTCCTCCTGGTGAGACTTTCATCCCTGGCAAAGTCATAAGCGAAACCTACGGGATATTTTTCCATGACTACGATGGTGGAAAGCATTTTCAACGCATCTCTGAACTTCACATCACTCCCATCGAACAGCTGAGAGATCTCATCTACTGGTGTGACTTCAGGAGAGTCTTCGCTGTAAATTGTTAATGATTTATCAATAAACAATTTAGAAAAGTAAAATCTGTGTGTTTGTATTCAACCCCCCTTCTACAAACTTGTATAGGCCTTCGGGACCAACACTAAGAAATATAAAAACTAACTAAATAAAGAAAAGGTCTTCTAATACACCCGACGCAAGCTCCAGCTCACATCTTCCCCTTTCCCTTAGCCAAGCCTTCTGCTGAAAAGGGTTTAGATTTGAAAAGTGAGGGTTAGACCACAAGGTCTAGTAAGATGCCTCGAATTAACGTCCACAACACTCATGCATTACGTAAGAGTTAACGAGGAATAACAATACGAATACCTTTAACATTTAAGATAAATACACGCATGACGATATTCCACGCTTGGTCATCATCCACACTTGAAACATGATAACAGGGCACACACCCGCCCTAAGAATTTAAACGGAATCTATTCATTCGTTTCGTGTGGGACACACTCCCCATAACCATCATGATAATATCTCTTTAGCATACATAAATTTAACCGCATAAACACACAAGTTCAAAGCATAAATATACAAGCAATCAAATCAAGTACCATCAACTTGAGTTAGGAAGACTCACCTGATGTCCACGCTAATGGTCCTTACTTGAAACCGTTTTGCTCTACCCGTACCTACACTTCACCCAAATCACACGAGAATAAACAAGTCACTCGACTATCATGCAACATACCGACTCTCCATGTACATCTTTCTAACAGACCCCCAACACAGAGTTTCGGGAAGAGGGGATCCGGATTCCGGTATTCCCCACCTACGGATTGATCATTCCGGATCCGTAACCGGTTCCGGACTCTCTTCCAGACTCCGCAACTCCGGACCCCTTCCGGATTCCGTAACAAAAAACTAGTCCGGACTCCTCAACTCCGGATAACCCATCCGGATTCCGGATACCTTTCGGATTATACCGAATTCCAGTATTCCCCAATCGTTTTCGGATTAGGCGAGTTCCGGACTCTGGGTTTTCCTACGAACTGTTGATCCAAACCCTCAGTGATTTGATAATCACTCTCTGAGAAACACTTAGTGAAAATTGTAAGTAGACAATATGTATTAGAGTTTCGCTATCGATGATAAGTACTATGTCTCTACAGTACCGCTGATAGGAAACTCATGTTCTTTAAATTACACATTCAGCGATACTGTTCATCAATGAGACCTGAGCCTGTTCAGTATTGTCAATGATCGCTGATAGTTTTAGTTGTTTACTTATGATCCCTAAATACAAGTTTCACGTCAACTATGTTCTACGCTAAAGTCGAAGATCAAGCCAAAGAACCAGCGACAAGTCTACTAATGAACTGATGCGGATATCAGCGAAGCCAAGATTTGTCCACTCAACGTGAAGTTTCAATTAGAAGACTTCAGCGAACGCTGAACTTTATCACTCGCTGATAAAGAACTATTCAGCGAACGCTGATCATGAAGTTTCCTCTACAAGTTACTTTTGTCTTATCCCCTTGCACGTCTCCGTACGATCTGTCAGAACGGATATCCCTTTTGTCCAGAATCGTACAACCAACTCTGATTCTACACTGTTCATCATGCGGCTACTAGGTTGTCTACCAAGGTCAAACCATGCAACCAAACAACTGCTGCCACGTGTAAAGTGATACTGTTGTGCATTAAATGCATGCAGTATATAAAGGAAACCCTACTTCAGAAATGAAGTGCTCGGCCATCTCCTTCTCTTACTATTCTGTGTGTTAGAATATTTATCTTTAATATTCTTATTTTCTCTCTATCTTATTTCTAGTGCAAGAAATCTTAGTGATTCTCTTAACTTGTTTAGATTAGGTTTATTCCTTAATCTTGTTCTGCAACAAGTTGTAAATTGTTTGATACATATCAATAAACAGTTTAGAAAAGTAAAAATCGTGTGTTTGTATTCAACCCCCCTTCTATAAACTTGTATAACCCCTCCGGGACCAATAAGTGGTATCAGAGCAGATTGTTTAATCTCATAAACAAGATATTTCTTATACTATTATTTTCTCTTCCTTGCTATTTTCCATAATGGCTAACACCACAAACACAAACTACATTGACATTGGTTCTATTGCAAACCCCCCTAGATTTTCCAGAGATAACTTTAATCTGTGGAAAAATAGGATGATACTCTTCTTAGAAGGTGTAGACCCTACTATACCCCATTACATCGAGAATGGTCCATATGTCCCTGTTAGAATTGATCCTGAAGTTCCACGCACTACTACTAGAGCTGCTATTCCGGAAAGATTCATCCCCAAGGAAGTTCACAATTGGTCTGATGAAGACAAGAAGAAAGTGGCTATCGACACTAAAGCCAGATCCATCCTTTCTATGGCTCTTCCTGATGAAGTCTACCATTCCGTCATGAACCTGAAAACCTCCAAAGCCATGTGGGACACAATCTGTGTTCAATATGAAGGTACATCTGAAGTCCAGGACTCAAGAAAGATCAACCTGGTAAGACAGTACGAAAGCTTCATCTGTGGTAAGAATGAATCTCTCTCTGAAGTACATCAGCGGCTTAACTGTTTAATTATTGACCTAAAAACCGTTGGTAAGGAATATTCTAACTTTGAGATCCTGACAAAGTTTCTAGAATGTCTACCTGAAAGCTGGGACAGTTATTCAATGTGTCTCAAGCTATCAAAGGATCTAAAATCTATGACTCTCTCTACGTTATTTGGCACTATGCTCAATCATGAGCAGTCATGTCATCTTAAGAAGAATCTGGTAAAAGATTCCAAAAGCACCCCTGTTGCTTTACTCTCAGAGTCACCTTCCACTCAGCGATCATCTATCACTATCACTGAGTTGGAAACTAACTCTGAATGCTCATCAGATGCTGAGTCTTCAGATCTTGATGAATCTCTGGCACTCCTGGCTAATAAGTTCAGGAGATTCGCTAGAAAGAGTAACTTCAGAAGGGACAAACCCCTTGCACTCACTGATAAGCCAAAATCGTCAACCCCTGTTGTTAAGGCTACTGCTACTTGCTATAAATGTGAAAAGATCGGTCACTTTGCTAGTGAATGCAGATCTAAGAAAGTTTTCAAACCCTCATCTTCTTCCTACAAGAAATCCTCTAATCCCAGGGCTAGAGATGACAAATACAAGAAGCTGAAAGAAAAATATTCAAAGCTGAAAAGCTTTTAGAAGAAAGGCAAAGGCTTGGTCGCTGACTTTCACTGGGCTGCCTCTGACACTGAAGAATCATCTGACTCTGAAGATGATGATGAAGCCAATCTCTGCCTCATGGAAAAGATAGAAGACGAGGAAGAAAATTCTGAAATTCCCTCTGCTTCATCTTCTACCTCTAAGGTATCAACTTCTCTCTTTACTAATATTTCAGATATTAATGAAGTTGATAGTCTTCGGAAATTCGAACTCTTGACTGTAAATTTATATGAGGCCATGAATGGCAAGACAATAGTTGAAAATCAAAACCTTGATCTCGCTTTACAACTTAGAAACTGTCACCTTCAAATAGAAAAGCATTCTAAAATTGAAGAAGAATTAAAAGATCAGGTCCATATAAATCAGATAGTCAAAATCGAGCGTGAAGAAGCTATCACTGCATTAAAAGCTGAAAAGGCTACTGTTGAAGGATGGTGTAAATCCTCAACAACGATCACTGAGATAATAAAGTCTCAGATTCCCCTGAGTGACAAACGTGGTCTTGGTTACAAAACTGATGCTGAGGGTGCGTTTGGTACGCAAACTGGATGGAACGGAACGGGACAAAAAAAATTGTCCCATGTTTGGTATGCCATGGGACAAAAATCAGATGGAAAACATGGGACAAAAACAAGTTTTCATGGGACAAAACTTAAGATTTTTTGTTCCACCAAAATAGGTAGAACAACATGGGACTAAAGCATAAGATTACTAAAATACCCCTTTTTTCCAGCGTAGCCTAGATTAAAATTATCTCCTCCAGTCCCGTCCTGTCCCATCCAGTCCAGTCCCGTCCAGTTCCGTCTCGTCCCGTCCCGTCCCATCTAGTCTGCGTACCAAACGCTACCTGAAGAAGCAACCACTGATCATTCCATGCTTATGTTTGGAATGTTCGTGGCCTATATCCCTGACACCTCCTCGTCTCAGTGTTCTTCTTCAAAATCTCCTATCCCTGAGGAAAAGTCTACCTTAATCTTTAAAGGTAAAGGAAAAGAAAAAGTTTTCAACCAAAAACCTCAGAAGGGTACCTTTGTACCTAAGCTGAATGCTTCTAAAGCTTCAGTGACTTATCCCTCTACTTCTAAGAACAAGATCCCTGGATTTATTCAGCGATATACTCCTAGAATCAGAGTGGATATTTTTGGTAAGAAATCTGAAGAACTGATTGTTCCTCCTATTTCCAATGCCAAAGGTATACTTGGTGCTACCCTGCTCATTTAAAATTATCAGCTAAGCATGCAAATGGTCCTAAAGTTACTTTTAGCTATAGGAAATGTTATCACTATGGACTTACCGATCACATTGCTAGCAAGTGCCCCACAGCCACTAAAGCTGAAAAGTTAGCTAAGGTGAAGATCAATGCCCCCAAGGCAAAGAAGAACAATCCTGGTGCAAATCAGGTTAAGATAAAACCTACCACTGAGGTTAAGAAATTAACCAAAGTGAAGACTAGTTCTGAAGCTGAATCTTCAAATGTGGAGAAGATTGCTGAACCTTCCACTTCCTCTACCACCACTTATAAGTGTGGGCCCATGGTAAAATGGGTGCCCAAGTCAAACTAATCTTCCTATGTTTGCAGGTTAAGATGGGTATCTGGTATCTCGATAGCAGATGCTCTAGACATATGACTGGACAGAAAAACCTGCTCACTGAATACAAGGAAGAGAAGGGTCCCTCAGTGACCTTCGGTGGAAACAGAAAAGGCCAGTCGCATATGTTGAAGGACTGAAGCATAATCTTCTAAGCATCAGTCAGCTGTGTGACAAGGATAACAAAGTGATTTTCACTAAGGAATCCTGCTTTGTCACTGACAAAAAGGAGAAGATAGCTCTCAGTGGATACCGTATGGAAAATGTTTATGTTATAAACATGGACTCTACAACCACTGAGAACTCCTGTTTCTTCTCAAAAGCCTCATCTGATGTCAACTGGCTTTGGCATAAGAGGCTCTCCCATCTCAACTTCAAGACACTGAATACTCTTTCCTCTAAAGAGTTAGTTATTGGTCTACCTCAACAATCATACGCTAAGGAATCTCTATGTTCAGCGCGTGAGAAAGGGAAAAAACCAAGGCAAGCTTCAAATCTAAGCAAGTTTCCTCAGTGTCATATCCTCTACAACTTCTCCATATGGATCTGTTTGGCCCTGTTAACAAACAATCCATCGCTGGAAAGAAATATACATTGGTCATAGTCGATGAATTCTCTCGCTATACCTGGGTAATGTTTCTCCGTTCTAAGAGTGACACCCCTGAAGAACTCATCACTTTTGTCAGGAAAATGGAAGTCCTGAATAATATGACTGTTCGCTCAATAAGGAGTGATCATGGGACTGAATTCAAAAACAGTTCCCTTGATTCCTTCTTTGAGAGCAAGGGTATTTCTCACAACGTTTCGTCAGTGAGAACACCTCAACAAAATGGAGTCGCTGAAAGAAGAAATCGAACTATCATCGAAGCTGCACGTTCAATGCTCAGCGATTCTCATCTACCTACTCAGTTTTGGGCAGAAGCTGTCAACACTGCTTGTTTTACTCAAAATAGGTCGCTGATTGTCAAAAGATTCAAGAAGACAACATATGAACTTTTCCATGAGAGAAAGCCTTCAATTAGCTTTCTTCACATCTTTGGATGTCAGTGTTTCATACTGAACAACAGAGATGCCCTTGGAAAGTTTGATTCTAAGGCTGATGATGGAATCTTTCTTGGATATTCCTCAGTCTCCAAAGCTTTCAGAGTCTTCAATCGAAGAAGACAAACTGTAGAAGAAACAATTCACGTCACTTTTGACGAATCCCGTTCAACGAACTCTAGACCTTCTGCTGATTCTGAAGAACTGAATCAATGGATGTTTTCTCATCTTGGTGATTCAGAAGATGTTCCCACTCCTCCATATCATACTCATCCCGCTGAAGATGATGATCCTACCATCATCCCAAGCATGCAGACAAGTGAAGCTGAAACATCATGGGTCTCAGCTGTTCCTCTAAACACTATGCCTGCTTCTGAACCTTCTGTCTCAGACATACTATCAACTTCTCAGCAATCAGTGAATGAAATGACATCCGAACCTCTTCTTCTCTTGGCTGATATACCAGAAGTGGCTGAAGCCTCATCTTCAGCACCTCCAGAAGTTCAGATTGAGTCAGCGACTTATGCTCCGGCTCAGCGATGGACTATTAATCACCCTATTGAACAAATTCTCGGTGATCCAAACGCTGGTGTTCAGACTCGACGAAGTGCAGGTAACATATGTTTATTTGTTAACTTTATTTCTCTGATTGAACCAAAGAAAACAAATGATGCCCTCAGAGATCCAAACTGGGTCAGCGCTGTGCAAGAAGAGTTGACAAAATTCGAAAGAAACAAAGTTTGGAAGCTCATTCCCAGACCATCAGACAAGTCAGTGATAGGCACTAAATGGGTCTATCGAAACAAGTTAGATGAACATGGAACTGTAACCGAAACAAGGCTCGTCTTATTGCTCAGGGATACATACAAGAGGAAGGTATTGATTACGACAAAACATTCGCCCCAGTGGCAAGAGTAGAAGCCATTCGTCTATTCTTAGCTTGTGTAGTACATAGAGACTTCAAAGTTTATCAGATGAATGTTAAATCAGCGTTCCTCAATAGAAAGCTGAATGAAGAAGTCTACGTGGAACAACTCCAGGATTCTCAGATCCTAAGCATCCAGGTTATGTTTATAAACTGGATAAGGCACTTTATGTTTTAATGCAAGCTCCTCGTGCATGGTATGACACTCTCTCTACTTATCTCCACATTGAAAAATTTGAGCGAGGTAAAATCGATAAAACTCTTTTTTTTTCAAGAAAGTAAAAGGTCATATTATTCTTGTTCAAATAAATGTCGATGACATTATATTTGGTTCCACTAACCCTGACCTATGTACTCGTTTCGCTGAAAGAATGAAAGCTGAATATAAAATGAGTATGATGGGTGAGCTAACCTATTTCCTTGGTCTTCAAATTAAACAGAGTGAAAAAGGAACCTTCATTCACCAAGGAAAATATGTTAAAGATATCTGAAAAAGTTTGATTTAACTCAGAGCTCAACTATGAAAACCCCTATGGCACCGCCGCTGACACTAAACAAGGATCCTTCTGGAAAACCTGTCAATGTCACAACTTACCGTGGGATGATCGGCTCTCTTCTGTATCTTACAGCTAGCCGACCTGATATTATGTATGCAACCTGTTTGTGTGCACGATATCAAGTTGAACCTAAGGAATCTCATTTGATCGCTGTAAAGCGAATCTTTCGTTACCTTAAGGGTACTCCTAACCTAGGTCTTTGGTATCCCAAAGACTCAGGGTTTGATCCAATCGCCTATTCAGATAGTGATTTTGCAGGATGCAAATTGGATAGGAAAAGCACCAGAGGAGGCTGTCAGCTCCAAGGTGGAAAGTTGGTGAGTTGGACAAGTAAAAAGCAAAACTCAGTGGCCACCTCAACCGCTGAAGCTGAGTACGTAGCCGTTGGAAGCTGTTGTTATCAGGTCTTGTGGATGAGAAATCAACTACTAGACTATGACCTTCAGCTCTAGAAAATTCCAATCTATTGCGACAACACTAGTGCCATCGCTATAGCCAACAATCCAGTGCTACACTCAAAGACCAAACACATCGAGATCAGGTATCATTTTATCAGAGATCATGTGATGAATGGTGATATAGAACTTCATTTTATCCCAACTGACTTTCAGTTAGCTGATCTGTTCACCAAACCTCTTGATGAGATAAGATTCAACTTTCTCATCAGCGAGCTTGGAATGCTGAACTTAGAAGAGTAAAATCTTCAGTGGTTTACATTTGATCAGTGATACAAATGAATTTGTATAACCCTATTAATCACCTACTCTCTGAACAAAATTGATTCGCTGATATCAAGGTATGTTCTTTCTTACTCGCTGACGTTCGCATATGAATGCAAGATTTCAAAACAAATTGCATCGCTGAATATCTCTTCCTTTCAGTGGTTCTTTTGAAATTTCTAAATAACACTGATATTTATAATCAGTGCTCCATGTTTTAAAAATGTCCATGAGTTTTCAAATCCTCAGAGACATCCTAAAATATGAAAGGACGTTTGTGACGTCATCACAACGGATTGACCATGTCATGCTTTTTCTCTGACACGTTCGCCAATTTCGTTTTCCTTGACCAATCAAATTCAAGGGACGTGTCCGTGTCATCATGAAAAACTTTCCGCTCATAGTTTTTCTCTCTCTACTCTCACTATATAAACCCATTTGAGTTTATATTTTTACCTTTTACGCGAACATCATCTCTCGAGCAAGAACACTGTTGCATTTGAACTCATTTTCTCCAGAAACTGTTCATCTTCATCTTTAACATCAAATGTTAATATTATTGTTATTTTCCTTCCATAAACTTGTTTTTGATCTTATTCTTGGTTCTAAAAGATCAAACAAAAGAACTTCTTAAAATGAAATCATTTTCTCTTCATAATTTTATGAACACAATATGGAAACAGATTGTTCTTCAAGTTTGAAATAAAAATCTTAAACTTGACATTTCATACGTTTTTCCAGAATCCCTTCTTTAGGCAACTGGAAAACAAGAATATTCACTATGTTTTGTGTTCTTTTTCAAAACTAGAAAAACCCTAATTTCCACTTCTTTCTATGGAAATTGTAAAACCCTAAAACATATTATTTTGGAAAATATTTCCACATTAAGACATTATTCTATATCTTCTTCATGTTTATGTGTGATAAACAGAAATGGCATCTACTGAAGCTCCCACTCCCCAGTCTCCTACCACCTCTGAAAAGGTTGAACTTGTCAAAGTTGCACATGTCAACTTCAAAATCGAGCAAGTTAACTTTCAAGGAAACAATCCCTATGCCCTCTTCGACTTTCCTCCAAGGAAGCAGATAACACATCTGGACGATGCTGTAAATTTCCTCAGAACCTGTCCTCTATCGACAACCCTGACCATCAATCCTCCCGCTCACAGGAACCTACTCGCTCAGTTCTGGTATACTGCCAGAAGAGCTAAGATTACCTCCACCAAAGACCCTAAGAAGAAAATCGTTGTCATCCTCTTGACACCGAACATGGTTCTTCCAAAATTACTCCTGGCTCTATCAGGTCTGCCCTCAACCTACCTGGTGCTTCAAAGGAAAAACGTTTCGTTCCTCTGCCTAACCCCAAGAACCCCGCTGATAGAGAAGCACTCATTGCATTCTTTGATGCAATGCAGTATGTATGGGAAACCGGGAGAGACAAACTCCCTGAGAAGAAACTGACCGTCATCAAGAAATCCAAAATGCCCAACGAGATGAACTTCATCTTTGCTCATCTGATAAGCTGCATGACAGCTAAAGTTGGCTCCACTGACCAAGTATCCAAACCCCAGCAGGCTATGGGGTATTCACTGCTGAAGGGCCTTCATATCGATTGGGCCAAAATAATCTTCGAAGACATGATTCTAAGAGTCGACGAAACAAAGAGATCAAAGACTGTTCCATATCCCCGCTTTATGAGCGCTCTCTTCCAACAAGGACTCGGGGACGAATACCCGAAAGTAGGCGACCTGAAACTCTCTCAGATTGGCGCTAAGGTTCTCGACTACACGCCCATGCCAAACGAGGTACGTCTCTCTAAACTCTTATCTCTTCTCAACCCTACTTCTTCTACTTCTGCATCTACCACTTCGGCAGCGGTAATCCCAACCGCTGATACCCAGGCTGCAAAATCCATTCCTTCTAGAAAAAGGAAACCTTCTGACACCCCACTTGACACTCCTAAGACCAAGAAGTCCTCTAAGAAGCAACCCTCTAAAACTACCCAGGCTGAAGACTCCACGTCTATTTCTCCAAAGAAGACGCTGGATAGTTCCGTGGTACGCTCTGCCACAGCTGCTCAAACCACCCCTTCAGTACCCGCTTCAACGTCTCTAAACGCTGAGGTTGCTTTGGAACAGAACCTCCCTCCCTCAGTACATCCAAGTACTGCGGAAGTAATTCTCAACGATTCCAACGCTGAACCTGCTTCCCAATCCCTCTTCTCAACCTTCATTCCTCCCACTATCTCTTTGGTCACTCCACCTGTTTTCCCCCCATTCTCTACAACAAACATCACTCTGCATGATACATCTTCTGAAGCTATACAGCGGACGATGGATAAAAACATAGGACTTACGGGCACTTCTCAGCGTAAAGGCACTATGGAAGACGACATGGAAACATTTATAGGTCATCGAGAATTCGATGATTTCGTCAACCACCCCGCAGGTATACACAACACCTTAAACACTCATCTCTCAAAATCCCCAACTTCTGAGCTTTCCTTTGTTCATAAGTTCTTAACTTTTACATGTCCTAATTTGGGCGACATCAACAACACGCTAAAGGATTTGTCAACCAAGGTGGAATCTCTCACCACCACTCTCTCCTCAAACTCTTCAGTGGTTACCAACGCTGGAGAGGCTCTCAAGACACTCACCGATGAGGTGAAAGGCAAAGCTTCCAGTGCTGATCTGGAAAAGGTGGAAGGTAGTCTCTCAAATCTGGCTACTACTCTCGCTGAGAACTCCACCTCCATCAACAATCTCAACTTCACTAACAACACCCTCTCCAACAACTTCACCACCCTGTCCAACGAAGTCACATCGTTGACGACAATGGTTGGTAACCTTCAGGGAGAG
The DNA here is from genome assembly GCA_033807775.1 of Saussurea involucrata. Taxonomy (NCBI): domain Eukaryota; kingdom Viridiplantae; phylum Streptophyta; class Magnoliopsida; order Asterales; family Asteraceae; genus Saussurea; species Saussurea involucrata. The sequence continues at coordinate 45,223,692 of CM066317.1, read as the reverse complement.
TTGACTACTTTAAAGTCAGAGGTAAGCACTGCCACAAGTCTACTGCAGCAAATCCTCGAACGTCTGAATGCTCCAACCTGTACACTCTCACACTTTACTCAGGCGGATCGAGAGGATCTTCAAAAGATCAATCCTGCTATTTCTGGCCTGGAAGACAGAATAGCAAGGATTGAAACTTGTGTTGGGATCACTGGCCTAGAAGACAGTGACCCAAAGCATACTGATGCTGCTGCTGCGATTCCTATAACCTCCCCCATCCATCATGTGGAAGAGGGGGAGAAGAATCAAGAAGATGTTCCCCATAATGTTGAGGGGGAGAAGAAAACTCAAGAAGACCTTCCCCATAATTCTGAGGGGGAGGGTATTATCTCTGCTACAACTGAAAAACCTCAGGGAGTTGAAAACCCTGAGGGAACCGAGTTCTCCCAACACCACGATGCATGTGAGGGGGAGAAACTCGAAGAGGACGATGATTTTGAAGTCCTAGAACCCTCTATTGATGACGAGGAAGAAGCTGAAGAAGAAGAAGACCTCGATCTTGAGGACGACGAAGCATCAGCATCACCTGAAAATAATGATGATGATGATGACGATGATGATGGCGTCGACTTCTCCTTCCAGCCAATCAGAAGGGCCCCTGCTAAAAAAAGGGTAGTCATCAATGAGACTTCAGGGGAGGGGACCACGAAAAAGCCTGCAACGACTGAAGCTGATCAGGGTAAAAATAAAGGCATCGCTGCAGAAGACAATCTGACTATTCTGCTTCAAAAGCCAGTTTGTCAGGTACAATACTTTTTCTTCCCTTACACTGCATCCCTCCTCTATCCCTTCTCAACCTCAGTTCTCCTCTCCATAAAACCTCTATACACTTAAACCTCATTCTTTTCTCTATCACTTTTCCCAAATGATCTTACTTAAACGATCGCTATGTTTCAGCTAGTCCTCTCCCCTGCTTGAGGATCCAACTGAAGTTCCTCATGCTACAACTGTAATAATCCCAGGCCCAAGTGCTGATGAAATAATCCCGGTCTTAGACTTCGCTAAGACTGATGACATTTTTGAAGAAGAACAGGAAGAAGAACCGCTCTCTCACAAGAATAGACCTTCCTTGGTTCCTCAAACGCCAAGTGAAGAAGAAATGAAAAGAAGAGCAACTATGATCCAACATCTAGAGGATCAACGATTCGTTCCTGTTCATCTTAACATTCTTTCAAAAGATGAAGTCATGGAATCCCTCAGAGATGAAAAATTCTTCGCTGAAAGAAAGAAGGCTGAAGAAAAAGACAAGGAATTTGCCCTAGAGCTCGCTCAACGTTCTTTCGATGATCCAGACTTGAAAAGATTTCCCATTGCTGTCCAAAAGAAACTGATGAAGGACGCACAGAAGACTCACCAGGAAAAGACCAAAGTCAGCGGCACCACACTGGAGTGGTGTAAGAAGATGTGCCACTACAGACAACATCCCTCAAGGATAAAAGCTGTAAATGTCAAAGGGAGATATGCTTTGAAAAATAACATAAAGGTACCGATCGTTAATGTCCAAATAGTCAGATAAAACGGCCACAACAGAACCATCTACATGTTAACCCTGGACACCTTTGGTCTCGCTGAATGGTTGGAGATGAGAATAGCAATTCAAAGATCCCGCTCACTTTCAAAATCTATGTTGAACAAGCCATAAATAGGTAGACCGACTTAGTTACCTCAGCGGTTGATATTCCACTTCCACCATCAATTCAAAAGAAGCGAGATGCTCCAAAGAAGAAGAAGACTCCTTCCTCTCCAGGTCCTGGAATTTGAAACGAGACATGGATTGACTTCTCTCGTGAAGCAGTTCTTGGCCCTGCCCCTGACCTTTCCGGACTTGACGTATCTCTAGCTCTCGCTGAATATTTCTTCCTTGGCAAAGTTATCAGCAATCTGTATGGCATTTTCTTCTATGACTTCAATGGCCACCAATGCTTTCAACGCATTTTTGAGTTATACAAAACTCCAATCGAACAACTCAGAGATTTACTATACCGGTGTGAGTACAAACAAAGTCTTCTCGGATCACTCCTGAAACCCCACGTCTACCGCAAAGCAAAGAAAAGAAGGGATCAGAGAGTTACTGTCCCTGATTGGATGATTCCAGAGACTGATTCTCTTGATTAACTCGTCAAGAAAGAACCTGATTAGCTGATAGGATTCCTTGTAATTCCTCTATCTTTATTAGCTTGTATCTTTTGTACTTGTAAATTTTATTTGCTGTATTTGTAATTTTTCTACTTCCCACTGTAACTTATACGAAGTTTAAAGAAAAATTTCAGCGAATATACTTTACTCCATCAGTACTTAAAAGATCCCATAAAATAGTAAAAGGGACAAATACTTTATGAGTTCTTTTTATCCTTATGTTTTCATACTTAACAATTTTCTTTTGTTTCTATGTCATAATCAAATAGGGGGAGATTGTTGATCCAAACCCTCAGTGATTTGATAATGACTCTCTGAGAAACACTTAGAGAAAATTGTAAGTAGACAATATGTATTAGAGTTTCGCTATCGATGACAAGTACTATGTCTCTACAGTACCGCTGATAGGAAACTCATGTTCTTTAAATTACACATTCCGCGACACTGTTCATCAATGAGACCTGAGCCTGTTCAGTATTGTTAATGATCGCTGATAGTTTTAGTTGTTTACTTATGATCCCTGAACACAAGTTTCACGTCAACTATGTTCTACGCTGAAGTCGAAGATCAAGCCAAAGAACCAGCGACAAGTCTACTAATGAACTGATGCGGATATCAGCGAAGCCAAGATTTGTCCACTCAACGTGAAGTTTCAATTAGAAGACTTCAGCGAACACTGAACTTTATCACTCGCTGATAAAGAACTATTCTGCGAACGCTGATCATGAAGTTTCCTCTACAAGTTACTTTTGTCTTATCCCCTTGCACGTCTCCGCACGATCTGTCAGAACGGACATCTCTTTTGTCCAGAATCGTACAACCAACTCTGACTCGACACTGTTCATCATACGGCTACTAGGTTGTCTACCAAGGTCAAACCATGGAACCAATCAGCTGCTGCCACATGTAAAGTGATACTGTTGTGCATTAAATGCATGCAGTATATAAAGAAAACCCTATTTCAGAAATGAAGTGCTCGGCCATCTCCTTCTCTTACTATTCTGTGTGTTAGAATATTTATCTTTAATATTCTTATTTTCTCTCTATCTTATTTCTAGTGCAAGAAATCTTAGTGATTCTCTTAACTTGTTTAGATTAGGTTTATTCCTTAATCTTGTTCCGCAACAAGTTGTAAATTGTTTGATACATATCAATAAACAGTTTAGAAAAGTAAAAATCATGTGTTTGTATTCAACCCCCCTTCTACAAACTTGTATAACCCCTCCGGGACCAACACGAACGATGCAAATTTCGAACACCTTAATCGACTACTCCACACGACTCCAAACTTGGTGTTAAACCATTAGAATTATGGAGATATCATTACTAGCCAATTTAGTAAGCTAATCCATCTGATTTCTATACTAAATCAATTAGAAAGAACACACACAGACCCTATTTCTTTTCTTTCCAAAGATAACCATAAGTTGTCTGATTCTACCACTCCAAACCTTCTAATCAAATTGCCAAGGTGAAATAGATGAAGATTACCTTGAGAATGATGGTTCCACACACAATTTTGAAGAAATCTCAATCGCCTTGACTCCCTGATGATCCTTGCACCACCAATCGCACCTTAGCCGCACACTGTGATTTTTGATGAAATTAGGGCTCCTAGGGTTTTACCCTTAATTATACCCTTCACAAATGAACACTAACTTTTTCCTCTTTCACACTTTACACCCAAAACTTATTATTTATTCACAAAAGGACCCAGTTATTGTGATCTTGTCTTGGACAATGTCGCTGTAGCCCACGATCGGCGCCTTGTGGTCGTTCTCAAATCTCACGTCTCCACCATGTTCTTCTTTGTAGTTCGTGAGAAGCTCCCTCCTTCCGGTCATATGCTTGGAGCATCCAGAATTTAAGTACCACACATGACTGTGCTGCAAAATCGAGTTAACGGATTTTAGGTACCCAAATTTGTTTGGGTCCTGGAGGGTTAGGTTTGGCACTTCTTGGAGGAACTTGCTTTGACACAGCTTTCCCTTTAGGTGCAGGTTGTACACCGTTTGTGGAAACTGGTTTTGGCACATATTGCCTCTTAGGTGTAGAATTTACACCTTTTGGAGGAGCCAATTTCCTCTTGGGTGCCGGTTTAACCTCAGTAGGAGCATCCCGTTTTGCAATGGGGTTGGTCTCCCGCTGTGGTTTAACCTCAGATTGGAAACCCTGTTGTTTATAGTATTTCTGTTTATTATTACGGGGTCTATTTTTGGGTTTATGATTATACATGTGATATGACCCAAACCAATCATTTATGTTAATTTCATCAAAATCATTCCAACCACATCTAGAACAACATAAACAATCACGCGATAACTGAATCAATTGATGAACTGAATTAAGTTTAATTGGATAAGAAACTTCAAAACGATTCCAATTATTCCAAGCACAATTGTCTTTGTTTATTCTAGAATTAAAAGCAGCGGAGGAAGACTTTGATGCTGCATCCTTGACAGGTTCCTTGTTCAGCCACTTTGGTTTTTCTTGGTTTGCTTGACCATTTTTATCTGAAACAACAGGGACAGAGTGGTCAGTGACTTTTGAAGGAACGATATTTTTGGTAGGCAATTGCTCGGTCTTTTGTCTCGGCTGTGATTGGTTTTTAGAAACAGGTTTAGATGTCGGTTTTGTTTTTGAAATCTTGATCACAGTTGGGGCCTTTGTTTTAGAACAACTACCCTGTAGAAAATTGACCGGATGGTTGACTACTGGAGACAAAAAATCAGTATGACTCGGGAGAGGTTTGTCGAAAGGGAACGACTCAAACTCTCCATCAGAATTGCCTTCAGAGTTCATATATTCTGAAAAATCGACTTCCGGAATTACAGGACTTGGATCGGTCAAGGAAGGCGAGGAACACGCTGTGCTTTCGGTTGTGTGCTTTGGGAAATTCGGTGCGGAAGCGTTTGAAAAATCAGAGTTTAAATTCCTTTTAACACACTCATCTTGAGAAACTTTACTTTCTTGCGAAGAGATATTTTCGATGAAGGCTTTACACGAGAATGTGTCAGATGAGTTCGAGGAAAGTTCAGGTGAAATCTTCGTTATATTTTGAAGTAGGTCAAGCTGCACTTGGAGTTGACTATTTCTCATGTGCTCTTTTATCGTTTCTCTTGTCATTTCAGACAATTTAGATGAGAGCTTATTGATTTCACACTGAAGAGTTTCCTTTTCTTCATTTGTCACACCTTCGGTTTTCTCAGATTTGAGTTTCTCAAGTTCCTGAATTAGTGCTTTCTTCTCATTTTGAAAAACAGACCTTTCTTTCTCAAGCGACTCCTCCAACTCGACAATCTTTGCTTCCAAGATGAGAGGGGGAACATAGAGTTTAAACTCGTCCGTGTCAGTCTTGGTTGCGGGTGCTTGGTCCTCATCCTTTTTGGAGGAATCCTTGGGCTTAGCAACCTTGTAGGGGTCGAAGTAGTCATTTGAGAGATACTTTTTGTTCTTTTGATAGGAATAATTCAAAGGTTCATAACAAAACGGAAATTGTATTCCTCGTTTGTGTGTGCGTTTATATTCCTCGGTTTCCTCTTCCTTTTCAGGTTCTAGAGGACCAGTCCATTGAATAGCATATTCCGGATACTTTTTATCTAACCCAAAACAAGCAAAATCATACAAAGTAGGTGTTTGGAATCTACCCTTTTTCAAATAGTGTGGGTTATCGTATCCGATTCCCCATTCTTTGTTAAAATAGGTGAACTCTTTGGGTTTATTCAGAAAGATGGTTTGATCAGTTTGACCCCTTTTGTGGAGTTTGGTTTCAAGATCAAGAATTTTAGCAACAAGCTCCTTGTGCTGAATCTGAAGAGAGGAACATTGATAAACAATTTCTTCTTTCTCATTCATGCACTGATCAAACTTAGACTGAAGATCAGATAATTTGGCCCTTAAGTCTTTAGGTGCTATTGAAAGATTTTTGCATTTATCTTTTAAATTAGCATTTTCAGACTTATATTTTTCTGTTATTCTCGTTTGAACATCTAGCTTTTCGGTTAGAGAACTAATCTCAAGCTTTTGTTCTTTAGTGGTGGCCTTAAAGGAATCTGCCTGTTCAACAAGTGATTGCAATTGATTCAAGAAATCTTTTTGGCAAGAATCACATACCTGACTTGTCTTCTCTTCATCAGCTGGAGAGTGATAGCCCATGAAAGCATTTGCACCATCAGTATCGCTTTCATCATCAGAACGACCCAACCAGTAGTCGTTTTCCACAAACATAGCTTCTCCAGCTTCCTTCTGCTCGACCAATGCGAGTTTTGCCTTGTAGTAGTGAGAATTCTTTACCACAGGCCTCGTACAATCTTTAGCAAAGTGACCAAGCTTTCCGCAGTTGTAATAGGTCACTGGTTCATCTTTCTTCTTACCTTCTACTTTCTCCGTCTTCTCCTTCTTCTCTGACTTATCCTGCTCACCAGCTTTCTTCTTTCCCTCATATTTGTCCTGATGATCATGGCGCTTGTTGGAGGAGGTGGAGTAGCGCTGATTATTGGACGAAGGCTTCTTATAGAATTTTTGTTGTTGGAAAGATATAGTGAGCAGAGCTATCGCTTTCTTGAAGTCAAATACTTCATCATTGGAATCACTGTCTTCCTTGTCTTCCGATTCGGAAGAGTTGTGCTTTTGAGCACGTGTGGAATGACGGCCCGAAGATTTCCCTTTCTTGGAGGACATGAGTGCAATAGGATCAACTGCCGGCTTTGATTTAGTCTTCTTCTCGCTCAGAAGTTCATTCACTTTGTCTTCGTCTTGAAGAAGAGTCTCATATAGTTCATTGATGCCTATGTTCTCTATCAAGTTGTTGTGCTTGACATGAGAAGCAAACACCTTCCATTCTGGCAGCAGATTGTTGAGAAATTTGAGCGCGTTCTCCATGTTTGAGCGAGTGATCTTATTCTTGTTCAGTTCATTAAGAAGTAAGCAAAAATGCTCATAGGCCTGGGTTAGAGACTCGCCGGTGCGCTGCTTGAAACCATCGAACTTGGTTATTGCGCTGTTTATCTTCAGTTGATTTCCGACATCGCTCCCACGCATCATTCTGGCCACTTGATCCCACATGCCCTTTGCTGTGTCTTTGTAACTATCGATAGCAGTGTAGATCGTGTTGGGGAGAGCTTGAACAAGATATCGCTTTGCATGCTTTTCACCTTCAATCATGCCTCTTTCATCCTCAGTCAAGTCGACAATAGTCTTGTCCTCAGTACGAGCCTCAGCACCTGCAATTGCTGCTATGGTCTTCTTCGGCCAATCAATTGGACCATTTTCAAGAGCTCTCTTGATATACGCATAGTTGTCCTTGGACTCTATGAACATCGTGAACCTGTCGCGCCACTGGCTGTACTCACCTTGGTAGAGGCAAGGTGGTTTGGAATCGGTACCGATTGCGAGAGCGTCACGTGAAGACATCTTTGGTTGCAACGGAGTGATCGTCAGACGTGTTGATTGATTCAAAGTGTAAACCTAACGCAAGGCACTAAGAGTGAAATCCTAACGCAGGTTCTATGACATATTAGAACTAGGAACTAAGCTTACTGGATAGGAATCCAAATAAGTGTCTGATCTGGAAGTGTCCGGATCAGATTAATAGAAAAACAGTTCAAAAATCACAAAGGTTTCCGGATATATTGAAGAATCCGGACAGACTTAACTTTCCGGATAACAAAGGTTACCGGAGAATAGAAGTGTCCGAATAGAATAGTTAAACACAATACTTACCGGGTGGAAGAGATTCCGGATACTGCACTTACCGGGTGTAAGTAGATTCTGGATAAAAACTTTTACCGAAAACCTAGGGTTATCCGGATAAAATCTTTACCGGAAACTTTGGGTTTCCGGAACACAATACCCGGAAAGATTAATGAAAATGAGACTTACCCGGAATGCTTGACTTACCCGGAAAGAATGTATACCCGGAAATAAATTAACACAAACGTCCGGACAGTGAAGACTTGTCCGAAAACCGCGGCTGTGTTATCCGGACACTGCGGCTGACCTTTTCAATTCGATTGAAACTCGATTAGAGTTGCCCAAGAATGTTTCTGAAAGATTAGAAACACTACCAAACACAAAAATAACACTAACCCAATCTATTTTGAAGCAAAAACAACAAGTTTTGATGGTAAAAAATTGGATTTTTATCAAGAACACATTCTAAACTTTTGAACTTAATTTGCTTAATTAACCACTCAAATGGTTGAATTAGGATGTGAAAATTTGCAGAATGAACAACAACAATGATACTAACACAACCCAATAAACAAAATCGATCAATTTTTTCAGAATCAACGATTTGAATTTTCAAGAATGTGACAGACATGAAAAGGTCAAAAAAACTTACCAGAAATCAATACAAATGCTTTGAATCAATTCTGTCCGTCTGCTATGATACCAATTGTGAGTCTCAGATCCGTGCAACGAACAATGAAATCAGTAGATTAGACAATATGTTTACGATTTCAACTGGTCATCCATATATTGCTTTCAGAGAGAATTTATAATACAAAGTAGGAAAGCAAATGAACAACTAGCCTATTTTTCTAAGGCTAATCAACATTATATATGGCGGGCCCGTGGTTAACAAGCCCACGGCCCGTTCACTAACTAGGCTCAAAATAAAGAATTACAATTTAAACCCTGAACTTTAATTCAACATAAAACGACCCTAACAGATTCTACCACTCCAAACCTTCTAATCAAATTTCCAAGGAGAAAGAGATGAAGATTACCTTGAGAATGATGGTTCCACACACGATTTTGAAGAAATTCCAATCGCCTTCACTCCTTGATGATCATTGCACCACCAATCGCACCTTAGCCACACATAGTGGTTTTTGATGAAATCAGGGTTCCTAGGGTTTTACCCTTAATTATACCCATCACAAATGAACACTAACTTTTTCCTCTTTCACACTTTACACCCCAAACTTATTATTTATTCACAAAAGGACCCGGTTATTACAATATCTGTGTTTCCTCATCGTCATATGTGAGAGATAAGGATCAGAGATCATCAAATGTTACATGGATATATTCATCGATGCATTTTATACGTAGGTTAAAGACTCAATATGCTTTAGAAGTTAAAGAGTAGCCCACAAAGATTCCATCATCGACTTTAGGGTCAAATTTGCCAAGATTTTCCCGATCATTCAAAATAAAAGTAGACACAACCAAACACATGTAAGAAGCAAACTCTGGATTCCGGCGATAAATACATTCATATGTTGTTTTGTTATGTCTTTCGACAATTACTGACCGATTTTGGATGAAGCATGTAATGTTGATTGCTCCAACCCAAAAATAAGTTGGTAAATTAGATTCACTTAGCATATATCGGGCAACCTCGCATAGTTTTTGGTTCTTTGTCTCTACTACTCCTTTTAGCTGAGGAGTTTCGAACATTAGAGAAGTTTTGATAAATTGCTTTCTCATTAAAGAAGTCTTCCAAGGTACTGTCTCAGAATTCAATACCATTATCACTTATAACCGATCTTACAAGTTGACCATTCATCACTTCTAACTTCTTGATGAACTTGATAATTTCTTCAATAGTGTCACCTTTGTATGTGAGAAAAGACACTCAAGAGTAACGATAGAATTCATCAACAATTACTAGAATGTACCTTTTTCCACCAAGACTTGGTATGATGATGGGTCCACATAGTTCTATGTGGAGCATTTGAAGTGGGAGAGTGATTAAGAACCACTGTTTGGATTTGAAAGGGGACTTGGTTAGTTGTCCCTTTTCACAAACTGTACATAGTTTCTCTTTTACAAACGCTATTTTCGGCATGCCGATTACAAGATCCTTATTTCAAGTTTCTTCAAGGTTTTGAACTTCAAATGGGAGAGACGCTTGTACGAAAGCCACTTCTTTTTGGTCGATTCTTCATAAATGAAGAAAATATTTGAGCCTATAGAACTTTATCCTATGTTGATCACATAAACATTATCCTTTTAGACACCCGATAGAACAAATTTATTGTTTCTATGGTAACAAAGCAAAAACATAGCTTAAATGTGACAATAGAGCCCATGTCACACAGTTGACCGATGCTCAGAGGATTATGCATCAGTCCTTCCACATATGCTACCTTGTTGAAGGTTACCAATTCATTAGTGAGAGTTCCATAACCTTTACTGAGTCCCCTCGATTTATCTTCAAACGTAACAGGGGGTCCTTTTAGACACATAATTTGCAAAAAGAGATTTATCGCTGGTCATGCGTCTTGACTCTTGAGCATCCACTGCTAAGTACCATATATGATGATGACCAAGAACCTGCGATCATAGAGAAATCTGTTTCTTGGTACCCATTTGGAAATGGGTCCTTTAGGGTTACAAGAGGAATCACTTACATTCTTTCGAACTATACGTTCTTTTGGACAATCCTTAGCAAGGTGGAAAGTGTCACCATAGTTATAACACTTTAGATAGATACAAATACTTTTAGGACTATTACAACTTTCCTTGTTTTTGCTTTTAGAGGAACTTTTATATACACTGATAGAAGATGGTACAAAGTTGGGTTTGAATCCAAGAACTCCTTCTTCAGAACCGGGAAGAGAAAAAGAAGAGGTTCCCTTAGTTGTTGACTTTTTTGATGTTCACGGAGCGTGGAATAAAGTCAGTCACAGAGTCAACAAGTTTGGACTTCTTATTTTTAGAGAATATCTTCACTTTAAAGGTAAATCGATAGACACAACCAATTTTCCATTTTCAACAGCAGAGAATTTCTAGACACAAACCTGAGAGTTTCTTTTAAGAACTTTTGAAGGTTTGGGAGCAGTAGAGGAAGTACCATCAAGGCTTAAATGTTTAAAATATCATGGATAAGCTTAACAATTTAATCTGAGCCCTAAGCCTCTTCAGTAAGAGAAGAAAACACAGGCTCCTTGGCCTTAATGAACAATCCGAACTTTAAAGATTTAGATTGTTAAGAGGAATTCACAGAGAGCGAGTCTTTAGAATCAGGATCAGAAGATTTAGAAATAGGGTAGCGCAAAGGAAGAAGAGGAATTTATATAGAAGAACAACCTATATACATCCTCCCAAATCCAAGGACAGTATTGTCATCACAAGACAATTGGTTCTGAATGATATTTTCAAGACTTTTGGAGGAATTTGTCCATTTGCTTAGGACTTCTAGTTCCATTTTAAGTTGCTTGAATAATTTGGCCTTTTCTTTTGCAAGAATAAAATTTATGGGTTTTCAATTTTCAGGCTCAAATTTTATCTTGTCAAAATTCTTCAGATGAGAAATGCATTTATGAAGTTGACTAGAAAGAGACTTAATTTGGGAGTCCGCTTTCTTCTTTGCATCCTTAACATTGTTGAAGTCAATTGTTAAGGAGTCAAATGCTTCATTTTTTTAGCATCTGAGAGAGAAGAAGAGATGTACCTGAGAATGCTTTGTCGAAGACGAGGAAGAAGAGAATTCCATGGAGACTAGTGTAGAGGAAGGAACTTGTCCTTCAAGATCTTCTATATCCCTGATTTTTTCCATAAGACACAAATTGATTGTGTTTCTCTCACTTTCTGATGTCGACTTATCCACCAAGTCATGGGATTCGACGAGTAATCCCTTTCCTTTTCTCAAGATACTTATACTTTCATTTCTTTCCTTCTCCCTCCTATATTTAGCCTTGTATTTTTTGGCTCGATCATCACCGAGACAAGAAAAATCTTGATTAGATTTTTGAGAGGGGGATCAAATAGATGAGTTGACAGGCTTACGTCTAGCCAATTTAGAAAAGAATTGTGTAGATGAGGTAGAGGTTTTGGATCTGCCGATACGTTTGCTATGACACTCAGAGGCAACATGACCTTTCTTGCCATAGTTATAGCATTCCTCACTGGTCTTATCAGCAGTAAGGTTCTCAGAGAAGGAAGAAGCTAGTTTTCGACCAAAGTCAGATCAGCCAGAGCAGAAAAACATAACTTATTTTTGGAATATCCAACCATTATGGTTGTCCTATCGGGTAGTTGGTCAATAAACATTTACTCACCTTCATCATCGGCATCATTGAAGTATGATTCCGGTTGTCGGTTAGATTCTTCTCGGATTTCATGTTCCAATTCCGAAGAAGGATAGGCAGTTCTAGAGACGCATGCAACCTTTTTGGAAGAATCACCGATAAGAGCTACCATTGAGATATTTATCTCTTTGATGACTGCCTTCCTTGGATTTTGGTTTGCTCATTATTGTGCAAAGTTCCATAAAGGATAATATGGTGCATACGATCACGATCCTTGGTTGTCTTGATGCAAGTACACATGTTCTCCCAAAATTCAAGAAGACAGTCCATAAATTTGCACAAGACTACCACACTATCATATACACACCCAACGATTTTAGGTCATTGAGAAGACTGTTGATACGGTTGTAGTAATCAGAAAGAGATTCTCCCTTTTCATGGGCAAATAGCTCATATTTTTAGACAATAGCAATCTTTTTGCTCTTTTTGACTTCTCCAGTTCCTTCATAAAAGACCCACAAATTAGACCACATCTCTTTAGTAGTAGAGAGATTGACTAGAGAGTGAAAGACTTCATCGTGAAGAGTGGCTACAGTGATAGCTCTGACTTTAGTGTCATGATATACAAGACGTTAGTCCTCTCCATTGTACTGTTTTGGATTTTTTACTAAGTAACGACCAGTGGTTGCCAATTTTTCCTCATCAGAAGATTCGTCAGATATCTCGCCATTGGTGGTCTTCGGGTATCATATCGAACCAGACCCTAGGAACAATCGACCCCTCAAGAAGAATAGTGGGATATATGTTGTCAGCTCCTTCCATGAAGATCATCATATGACTTTTCTATAGAGCAAAGTTATCGGGATTAAACTTTGGTAGTTAGGATATAGAGCCATTGTCTTATGATCCAGCAAAAGGGTTTGGAAAAGAAGCACCAGTATTATTAGCAGAAGAAGAGGTTGCCATTTCAGATCAAGTTTATGAGATTAAACTGACCCACTCAGGTACCACTTGTTAGTCCCACGTATGAAATGACAAACAAGCTAATTATTGTAGAAGTTTATGATTGATTTGATAGAAAAGACAGAATATTGTGTATCTTTTGGTGGGGATTTCCTAGAAAAAGTCGTCGGGTCTTCCTTTGATTTCTAATAAAAGATATCCAGTCTGTCAGAATAGATGTTAAAGAGGGTATTTATATCCGTCATGTCCTTTACATGGATATTAGAGGCTAGGGAGCCATTCCATTAACTCGTATTGATGAGAATTTTACTACACGGGAAATGGAACAAAAAGCTGTTGAATTGGCCTATTTCTTGCGTGTACGGGTTGAATACAATACGCATATATTACTTAAGTTTAGATCTTATTGATTTTTCAAATCAAGAATTACACTTAGAAAAACAAGATTGTCGAGAAAAAGAACAAATTAAAATCTATCCTAATAATCTTACACGAAGAAAATTTAGAACACAAAGATCACAATTTAAAAACACTATGCCAGTGAGAGACTTGCCGATTTTCTGCTTGTACTTAGAATCTTTCATAAAGCATAACCTTGTATGGAGTGAGTCTTCCTCCTTAAATACTACCATGTGCATTAAATTCATGGGACACTTGTCGCGCTGGAATTGATGCTCAAAGTTGTCCTTGAAAGAGGATAAGATGTCCTTTTTGTGTCTTAACATGGGACATAAGACAAATATGCTCTCTTCAAGTTCTTCAAAGAATGTCCCCACCAAGTACAAGGTAGGTAGAATTTTGTCGAAGACTCTTTAGTAAGAAACAGTAAGACAATTACGTTGATGGCTAGGGAACTAACCAGTTTGTAGTAGATGCACTTCCTCTTGATATCGGCTAGTTTTCAATTTTGCCAATTAGTTTTAGTACAAACCAAGCTATTACAAAGAACCATTACATATTCAAAGATCAAATGCAAAACAAAGGACTATGAGGAGATCGTGAGGTCATTACAAAATCATTGGTGACCCAACCTATACTAAAGCTTTTTTGTGGCACAATCTCATTAGATTAAGTACTTTATTTTGCTTCAAGAACATATATGTAACAGTCCAAAACCAAAATAAAGAAATGCCACAATAAAATTGGATAATAAAAAAGATAACCACCAAGTCCCTTACAAGTCATCTCATGAAGATATTTGTAATCTCAAATATATGTTGAAACCACTAAGAAAACTTGACACGAGTCTTCAAATTCAAAGACCAAGTTTACTTCAAAGTAAAATACACCTTTGGTAGATTATATCCATGCTAAGCTCAAAGACGACATCTTACCCTTGCTCTTACTTTACCCCTACCAATGAATCACTTGAAAACATTTATTTTAGAAAACATGGGTTAGACCGTAAGTTATTTTGAGTTCCATAAGTGAAAAGTGTGCAGTTCAACAAAGTAATTCTCAATCGACAACACATTGAAACATGGACTCATACGACCATTACTTTTTCCCTAAGGCTAGCTAGCCACAACAGTCACAACCATCCTGACATGATCGCAATCAATGTCGGCAATGTAACCCCATGAAACAAATTCACGGTATGTCATTCCTTATCCGAGTGGACCATCACAGTCTCACACCAAACACTCCTGATGTATAAGTTCACCCTCCCCCGTTTACATCATGCTAAAACACATATTAAATGATGCACATTCGTTAAAACATAAACACAAATTCCATGGTTTAATACAATAAAATAAATGTGAAATTATTTCGGATAACATATAAATTTTGAAAATTTAAACACGAAACTCACATGCGTCCTGGCATACACTAGAGTGGACTTGGAGCAAGGTAACAATTAATATCTTGAACAACTGATAATAACGAGAAATATAAGAGACTAAGCGTACACATTCAAAAAACTAACGAATTCAATCCCAATTTAACTCTGTTCACTACTACCCCAATTGAATCATATAAAGAATTAAAGAAATCGGCCGAAGTCACTATTGTCCTTCACCTTCACCATCACCGTCGTTGCTAAACAGGCCAGTGGTTAGACCAAATAGCCCCTCCCCCAATGATATGAAACAGTAGTTGCTAAAAATTTGTTGCACATGGCCCTAAAACCCTGGCCATTACAGCTTCTAAACCCATTTGGTTTCATGCACAAGTCACATTATTAAATTCCTAATACCATATCTAAGTTAGCGTTATGAATATGATTCTAAAATCAACTTTTATGAACCATCGATCCCACCAAGAAACCTTATGGTTTCTACTTGGTTAACTCATACAAGTCTCACAACAATAAAAAAGATAGAACTTGAAGAAAATATTCCATGATTAGACCTAGGGTAGACCAATAAAGCCTATAACAGAACCCACTAAGATTTTGGCATCAAATTTACGTGATTAGGCTTTTTATCTACAAATATGATTAGTGTTCTTCTACGATTCTCAAATAATAAACCCAAAATCAAGAACTCTACCCACCAAGAACCCTAGACATAAAATAAAAATGAGAGTGGTACCTTTGAGTCGAAATCGGCTTCACTCTCTCCAATTGCTAACAAAGGCATTGCTTCCAAATCTCTAATCTCAAAAAATTCTCTCCAAAAAACACACAAGGAGGGACCTAAGACGACTAGAGTTTTTTTTTTGGGAAATTGACTCAAATAGCCCTTGTACACACTTAAATTGGTCTCCTAGCTATTCCTCTCTTGGATAGACCCAAATGTCTCTACATCCACAATATCCATGTTCGCAACTTGCAGACCTAGCTAAAAATCACAAAAAACAAATCTAGTCGATAAATAAATTAACACCCAGATCCACAATTTTTTTAAGAAAAATCTTTCAGATTCGTTTTTGTGTGTGTTTTTGTCTAAGTTGTATTAACACAAATCAGACTAAGACAAGTGAATAGTGATGCAAGTATACACATCTAAACAATATCACCTTTTATATGTAATACGGTAAGATACCGGTTATCGATCCACAGGGAAAGTGAGCTTAGAAATCTTTGAAAGTCAAATCCAAAAAGCCAACTTCAGAGGAAGAATTCGAAGTAAAATTTTTGTGAGTGAGTTTTGAGTTAACAATAGGCAAATAAGCAGTAAAAGTGAACAATAATGAGACAATGCAAATGTGTAAAGTTCAACTGAGGCTTCCAACTAACAATCTGGTGGACGAGTGTTGCAACAAATTTCAATTAAGGTAATGCTGCAGCAGTAGATCCGGTAGCTTAGAAAATAATGTTTTAACATCCGACCATCAACTAAGATTCACTCAGGTCAAGGTTTTGACAAGCACTGCTCCATGCATCTCAAGTGTCACACTTGTGATATGGGCCAAACAGCCGACCATCTCCTCTAAGGTTGCATGGGGTAGGAATATATATCCAATTTTTAGTATCTTATAAAGATTATTTCCATCACACTTTAACACTTTTAGCAAGTGGCCACTTGTCAAGAAGATGTTTGATCAATATAAACTTGAATGAAAAGTCGGTGTAAACATCAGTTCATAAGAAATATCACTTCATGTTTGTTTTAAGACCTCAACCTCCCTTTACACCCAAGCTAAGGGATTAACCTATCATCGCTTGATTTTCTTGCATGTTGAAAAAGCTCATTTGGCTGAGAACAAGAAATTAGTAAGCAAAGACAATAAGTGATTCTAACAACTTCGAATATATTCAGTTTAACTTGATTAAAATCTTGAACAAAAGAAATTGATAAGATACTTGGAGCCAAAGCAACTAAGAACTAGAGAGCTTAAAAGTAACCAAGAGCAAAACGCAAGAATTTCCACAACTTCAATTGTATTCAAATGACTTGGTACCAAAGGTTTGAACACATGAGAAATTGTTTATAAACTTGAAACCAAAGTAACTAAGGAACTAGAAAGTATAAACTTAGAGACTAAGAAACATGGTAATAAAAATGAGCATACTAAAAAGTCTGGCCAAAACCTCCCTTAAATATCCAAGGAAGGTAGCTTACAAGAGAAGCTATAAATATGGCAACTAAGGGAAAACTTGGGCTCCAAGTTGTCAGCTCGCCGTACATGCTTCAACAATACTTCTTTCTCCTGACTTCATCCTGATGTAGCATGATTATTCTGCAAAATAGTGTCTAAAGACCACAAACAGGCCAAAACCATTAAATAGCCCATCAGGCCCATTTATCCATATTGATCCAAAAAGAAGTATTATAATAAGTAAAAGACTCAAGCTATTAGGCTTTAGACACTAAAAACAAAGAAAACAGTTGGAAATATGATGTTGTAGCAATACCAATTACACACACATCACACCCCAAACTTAAACTGTTGCGTGTCCCCAAGAACGACAACAAAAAGACTAATAAAAATCACAGAATTTGCATAGTTCATGGATGAGACAGATTGAGTGCATTGATAACTAATTTTTTCCATGTTGTCCATAGCTTTTCATAAAATCAAAATGATTCACATTTTATACAATCTATAACCAAAAGCTAACTTCTATCTTTCCTTTGTCTAGATACACACTTGTTCACTTTTGAGATCAAGAGGACTTGTGGGGTTTCTCTCAATGGCTTCTTCTCTTTCTCAAACATTTGCCTTTTGCATGTATGTTGCAGCTTGTTTTACAGTTCTACATCATACATTTTTTTTCAATTTTTTACTACTGCCATATTTGTTTCGATGGCTTAATGCAGCACTCCTCATGTCTTAACACATTAAATTGAGCTTTGCTCTTCGTGCATGCATGTAGCCTGTTTTATAGTTCTACAACACCTATGTTTTGTGCACCTTTTCATATCTAAGACAAAAAATTGAGCTTTGCTCTTTTGGTATATGTATGTAGCCTGTTTTACAGTTCTACAACACTTTTGTGCTTTTTGTACATCTTCATATATGTTGTTCCCTCCCTCAAACTCACTATTGACAATGTCCTCATTGTTGGACAACTTTAAGCATAAGCAAGTGGGGTACATAGTGATTGTGTATGTGGGATTTGCCCATTTGATTGAGAAATGATGTCCTACATCTTTTCACAAAGAGTGAAACAAATGTGCATCAAGTGTATTCCCATAAATCTATTTAGGTAACTCTAACATTATATAGATTGCACAAAAATGGACAACAACTTCAAATTATTCAAGCCATAGATACATTTGATAAGCATATCAAAGACACTTTCGCAGTCTCAAACCAATGTGAACTATGTGCAATGCAAACTCATGAAGAAAACAACAAATGACTATGTCAGACTCCTAAAAATCAACAAATAAATATAGAAAAATTATAAGCGATTAGAATGGACCTTTCCTACTCTGGAGGAGTAGGCACATCAAACCTTGATATTGTTGGGTCTAGAAAGCCCCAATTATATAGAAAGTTTTATAAAGTCCATGTAAAGTCAAGAAAAGTCAAATGTGTTGTAATTAGCTTTGTAAGTCTTTTGGGCTTTGGGAGTTTAATGGGAGTTAAATGGGCTTGGGCCCATGTCATGTAATTAGACACTATAAATAAGTGTCTTGGGCTTCATTTGTAAGTAGAGACTTTGATAGACAAATCCATTGAGAGAGAAATTCATTGTAACGTCTTGTAATTCACAGATTGTTAATAAATCATATGACCAGTTGTTGTGAATAAGATCTTGAATGTTCATTCTATATTGAATCTTGATTATCAGTGACGATTATGGAACCTACAATTGGTATCAGAGCCAAACAACAAAAACCCTAGTTATTCCAAGAACTCGACATAATCAAGAACATTCTGATCTGCTGATTAATTTTCAAAATTAGACAAAGATCACAGGTATGTTTTCGAATTTCTTGATTGGTTTCTTGATCAAAGTGATTCTTTCCGCTGCATGTTGATTTCAAATTCAATTTGATCGAGATTATTGGGTTTTATTGTTGTAAAGATCGCATTTCACTAATTTTCAAGATTATCAAGTTTTCAAGATCATTTGGTTTTATTGTTGATACAATTCTTGATTAATTCACTCATTCATTCATTCTTGAAGATTCTTTGTAATTTCTCTGATGAGTGTTATAATTTTTTTTGAAAAGAAGATTTTATCAATTCATGTACTCTAACTGTTTGATGAAATGCCTGTGACAGATTTGATCTATTCTTGCATGTTCTAGATCTGTGTCGATCTTCATTTTTGATCATAATTCATAGTTGATATCTGAATTTTTCATTTCATCATGCCTACTTATGATAAAAATGGAAATGAGTCTTATTCAAGAAGAGAAACGACTATTTTGTATATGCCTGAGATTGTTCATTTTGAAAGCAAGATTGCAAATCTTGAAGCCAAATTTGATGAAAGTGCAAAAGTTGTTGTAAATTTGCAAAAAGATAAATCTGATATTCTAAGGGATTTTGAAAAGGTTCGAGAGAACACAAAGTTGTTAGAAAAAGAGAATGTTGATTTGAAAGAGAAAATCAATTTTGAAAGAAAGATGTTGACAGATTCTGAAAATAGAATCAAATCATGTGAAATGAAAAATTGTCAACTCTTGAAACAGATATCTGATTTTGAACAAGTTCTTATACTTGAAAGAGAGAAATTTGAGAAAGAGAGAAGAGACTTTCAAACTGAGAGGAAAGGTTTTGAAACAAAGTCTGTTGAATTCTCTCTGAAAATTTCTGATTTGGAGAAAATTCTTGTAAAAGAAATAAAAGAGTTTGAATGCAAGAAAAATGTTTTTCAAAAAAAAAGAATGGTTTTGAGAAAAAGAAAACAGGAATGTTAAATGAGTTTTCTGTGAAAATCAATGAGTTGGAGAAAGAGTTAGAAGATGGAAGGAAAGAGATTGAAAAGAAGAAAGTAGATGGTTTTCAAGAAAAATGCTTAAAAGATGAGTTTGAGAAGGAAAATAAGGTTTTTCATTTTGAGATAAGGAAGCTCATTAAGAGAATATCTGATTTATCAACTGAAATCATGATAGAGAGGAAGTCCAAATCTGATTTGCAGTCAAGGTTTGATTTGTATGTTAAAGAGAACATTGTTTTGGAAGAAAAGTTTAAAGAATTTAAAAATGTTCCTCTAAAAGTTTTTAGAAATTCAAAAGTAGTTGACAAATCAAATCATAGTACAAAAGATCAGATTCATTCTTCTAATCTGTTTTATGATCCTCTTATTGATAAATCTGATAATTGTTCTTTAAAAAAGGTAAAAATGATTTGGAGAGTAAAAGGTTCTGCTCCAATTCCAAAACCACCTAAGTTTGTTCAACATGTCAAAATAAACAACCAAGCTTCTCATACTAAATCTTTTGTAAAACCTGATGTGATTTATTCTGTAAATCAACTAGTCAGGTTAGCACAAAAGAAACTTTGTTGTTCATTTTGTGGAACTGATGATTTTGTGAACAAGAATTTTATTCAGCACTGGTTTGGTTCTTACAGAGTGTCTGCATATGCTACTGCACCTAACAGACCTGGACCCAAGTTCAAATGGGTACCAAAGTCAACTTAATCTGTTTTGCAGTTTATTCATGTGTTGAGCTGAATGAATGATCCATACTGACACATGACTGAAAAAAAGATGTTGTGCTTAATTTGAGAATTTTGACTTTTGGATAATTCAGTCCAAAACTCGGTCTGAATGTGATTATGGATTTCTGATTCATACAGATCAATTTGTTGATTTTGAAGAATCTTTTTTACGAAAAAGTTCTGTTTAATGTGGTGTTATCGAACTCATAGTTGTAGGTGTTTTTAGTAGAAAACATTCCCAGACAACCCTGCAAATTTTGGTTGAAAATTTCTGATTTTTGAGCGAGTTATGGTGATTTGAAGTTCTGAATGTTCAAAAATCTCAAAATCCAAACATTTTTCTAAGGCATTTTTTCTGAACAGGTTACTCAGAATTCTGAACATGTTACTCAGAATTCTGACTCTTCTACTCAGAATTCTGACTCTACTACTCAGAATTCTGACTCTTCTACTCAGAATTTGAACAGTTGATTTTTTTAATATTTTGACATTTCTGAAGCATTTGTGATATCTAATGAGGAATCATCGTAGATGATTACCAAAATCTTTTGGTTTTGCAGGATTATCTTGATTTGAGAGAGAGTATTGTCTCAAAATTTGATCTGATCGTTTCAAGATAAAGGTAAATTTCTAAACTTCATACTCAAATCATGTTTAAAGA
Organism: Saussurea involucrata; assembly: GCA_033807775.1. NCBI lineage: Eukaryota > Viridiplantae > Streptophyta > Magnoliopsida > Asterales > Asteraceae > Saussurea > Saussurea involucrata. The sequence continues at coordinate 45,202,401 of CM066317.1, read as the reverse complement.
AGAACACTTTAAAAATGATAACAATTTTCAAATGTTCAAACCACTTCTACTGTTCTAAAAGATTTTTCATAGAAGTTGGATTTTAATTTTTTTTGTCAATCTGACTGGTTGTTTCCAAAGATAAATACTTGTGTATTATCTTTTCTATCATTTCAAGTATTCTTACACACTAGTTCAGTTTTTTCTTTTAACTTTGTTATTACCATGTCTCAAATAGTTTCATTTTTTCGATGGTAATACACTTCTCTTGTATTCTTTACATCAATTTATCCATTAAGTTTGTCTTATGGATAAAACTTCAGATCTTCATCAGATTTAATATTTCTGAAATTCATTCATACTTCCTGGTTCATTAAATTCCATTTTCTTATCTTGTGGAAGTAATAATAAAAAAACGGATGATATATGTGCACTCAAAATTAAAAGTGCAGGATACTTCAATGGACAACATTTAAGTGGTGAGAATTTTTTTTCTTTTTTTCCTCTATGGATCCACAAGAACTTGTGGAACCTACCCATGAGGTCATCCATGAGTATTTGAGGGGTGAGGGGTCACAAATCATGAAAGAGAGGGGGAGAATGTTCATGGGTATGAACAAACTCAAAGTGATGAGTGGTAAAATTCTGAGAGTGGGTAGTGGTAAGGCTAAAAACAGAATGAGTGAATGTTAACAGATATAATTTTTTTTTGAGATATCTTTGATCTAGCCATTTCAAGAAGGGCACCCACATAAACTATTGATTCACACTTTTTGGTGATTAATATTGAAAAAGACAGTGATCCCATGTCAAATCTTGATATAACCCCACTCATCCACTCATTATCTTCTTAACAAGATGGTGTTTCATTTAATTTTGGGGATGCAACATATAAACTATCTATCTTTCACTTGGAAAGTTTAGATATTGAACAGAAGGAAGTCCGCCCCACCTTCAACTTCATTTGAATCACAAGTGTGTCATTGAGCTTAAAGATTTTATTCACACATGCACTAACACACAGAAAATATGTTTTCTGTCAGAACTTCTATAGAGTTGCTTTAAGCTACTTAATGATTAGAAGGAAGTCCTGGAGAGTGAAAATCACTCAAGCTCTTTAATTAGATATATCTGTTGTATCTAGTGCCTTTGTGCTACAAACAGGCCAAGCTTTTCTTCAAAGGCTTGAAAACAAGATCATTTGTTGATTTTGGGTTACACTTATATGAATTGACGGCTGATTCAAATTCCGGAAGATTTCTCTAAAAACTACATTGGTGCATCGCAAATCAATTTTATTATCATTTTGATGATCATGGTCATGATAATCAAAAGGGGGAGAAGAAAATTGAAACTGATTTGTACAGAAACTACAAAAGAGAGAGATGTTATTTTAAGGGGGAGAAGAAAAGGAAACTCATTTGTTGTTATTATAAAGAAAAAGGAATGATTCAGATTTGATGTTCAACCGATTATGGGTGCTGTTTGGGTTTCAGTTTGAGCAATAACAGAAAATAGCTGCTGTCGGGGATGTTTCTTTGTTGTTCAAACAGAAAACAGCAAGAAACAGAAAGTTTGTTAACTTTCGGTTCAAACAGAAAAGTGCAGCACACTTCAGAAAGTTACGCAGTATGGCAGAAAATTGAAGATATTTCGATCAAAGATAATCAGAGTTATGATCGTACTTATTCAGAAGGGTGTTCAGAGTTATAACATCTGAGTTTGTTCAGAAGTTGTTCCGATTTCAATCATGAGTATTCAAAATTCTGATCCTACTGTTCAGAATTCTGATCAGAGACTAAAGGCATTCAGATTTCATATATGTTGGTTCAGAATTACAAGGCTATTCAGAATTCAGAATCAATTCGTGGGCTGTCAGAAGTTCATTCAGAACTTTTTCAAGTGATTTCAATGTTGAGCTTAAACAGAATTCTGACTCCAATATTCAGAACTTTATCTTGTGTAGTCAGAATTTCAGAGTTGGAATTTTTTTTCAGAGTTCTTTAGGTTCAGAATTCTGATTGACTTACTCAGAATTCTGATTGACCTACTCAGAACTCTAACTTAGACTTCTCAGAACAAAAGTGTAATACTTGACAGCTTTGCGCACCTATCGTCTTTGGATCAGAACTCTCTCCTCGAACCTTCAAATTTGACGAGTCTAGATGCGTTGGTTTCCTAAGACACAGATGAACATTTTTCATGTTTTGAGTTTGTTCTGAATCGGTGTGCTTATTGGTCAGATTCTGTGTCAAAGTCCGTGGACACTTGCTGGACAGAAAGCTGCGTTTTTCATTCAATTTCTCCCAACTTTCAGAAAGGTGTTCTATCTTCTATTTTTGTGGATACAAGCTGAGTTATTGAAGTGTGTTGAGAAACTTCCTCCTATGATCTTAATGGAATAAGCTCTTGAGCTTAATGGCCATTCAACTCAAATTTCAAAGACGGATTCTGTGTTACAAACTGAGGTGTTTTCAGTCGAACTTATTGCACATTGGATCAGATTTTAAAGTTGAAACTTGTGAAGGATAAGAGCAAATTTTGAGGGGAAGCTTGGATAGATTTGCAAGACATGAAGATGTGCAACACTAAAGTTTTCAAAGAAACCAAGGGGGAGATCATTTGAAGATGCTTTCTTTATAAAACTTTAGGGGGAGATTGTTGGGTCTAGAAAGCCCCAATTATATAGAAAGTTTTATAAAGTCCATGTAAAGTCAAGAAAAGTCAAATGTGTTGTAATTAGCTTTGTAAGTCTTTTGGGCTTTGGGATTTTAATGGGAGTTAAATGGGCTTGGGCCCATGTCATGTAATTAGACACTATAAATAAGTGTCTTGGGCTTCATTTGTACGTAGAGATTTTGATAGACAAATCCATTGAGAGAGAAATTCATTGTAACGTCTTGTAATTCACAGATTGTTAATAAATCATATGACCAGTTGTTGTAAATACAATCTTGAATGTTCATTCTATATTGAATCTTGATTATCAGTGACGATTATGGAACCTACAGATATCTACCCCTAATCTGGAAAATCTGGTAGTTGGACTAGCTTGTCTAGGTATTTATCTTTTGTTTATCCAAACCCTTCAGTGATTTGATGATGACCCTTAGAATCACTTAGTAAAAATTGTAAGTAAACAATATGTATCAGTGTTTCACCATCTAAGAAAATATACTAAGTCTGTTTAGTATCGCTGATGGAAAACACATGTTTTAAATTATACTTTAGCGACTACTGTACATCAGTGAGCCCTGAGCACGTTCAGCCTCACTGATGATCGCTGAAAGTTCATCTTGTAACTGTTTGCTTATGACCCCTGAAGACAAGACTCGCGACAACTGAGTTCAAAGCTGAAATCGAAGACCAAGATGAAGAACGAGTGACTAAGTCTACTAGTGACCTGATGCAGATAACAACGAAGACAAGAATTGTCCATTTCACGCGAAGTTTCAAGTAGAAGACTTCAACGAGAGCTGAACATTATCATTCGCTGATAAAGATCAACTCAGCGTTCGCTGATCATGAAGCTTGTTCTACAAGCAACTTTTGTCTTATCTCCTTGCATTCGATTTATCAGAAGGACATCCCTTATCCAGGATCGTACAAACCACTCTGCAACTACACTGTTCATCATGCGGCCAAAAGGGATGTTTGATAAAGTCAAATTCATGCAACCAACCAGACGCTGCCACGTGTAAAGTTGTACTGACTTGCATTAAATGCATGCAGTATAAATAGGAAAACGTACTTCATTTTGAAGAGGCTGCTTCCTTCGCTGAAATACTTAGTGCAAGAAAACTCTCTCTAGTTTTCTTATCCTCTCTTTTCTTAGTGCAAGAATTCTGTGTGATTTTAAGAGTTTGTTTAGATTAGGTTTTTAACTTGATCTTATCCCGAAACAAACTGTAAATTGTTTGATCTATATCAATAAACAATTTTAAAGATAAAAATCTGTGTTTGTATTCAACCCCCCCTTCTACAAACTTGTATAACCCTTCGGGACCAACAAGTGGTATCAGAGCAGACTGTTTAATCTAATAAACAAGATCTTGCTTATACTCTCTTCTTTGCTATTTCTTCAATATGGCAAATTCCACAAACACGAATTACATAGATAATGGCTCTTTTGCCAAACCACCTCGATTTAGCAAAGACAACTTCAATCTTTGGAAAAATTGAATGATGCTCTTCTTGGAAGGTGTAGATCCCACTATACCTTACTATGTTGAAAATGGACCTTATGTTCCATACATCATAGATCCTGCTATTCCAGCCACTACTACCACACCTGCCGTCCCTGAAAGACTTATTGTTAAGGCAGTTTCGCATTGGACTAAGGAAGATAAGAAGAAAGTGGTCATCGACACAAAGGCCAGATCCATCATCTCCAAGGCACTTCCTGATGAGGTCTACCATTCCATAATGAACCTGCAAAGTTCCAAATACATGTGGGACACTATCTGCGTTCAGTATGAAGGTACTGAAGATGTACAAGAATCCAGGAGAATAAACCTGGTAAGACAATATGAAAGTTTCATCTGTGGTAAGAATGAAACTCTCTCTGAAGTTCACCAGCGTTTTAATTGTTTAATTATTGATTTATAAACTGTTGGTAAGATTTACTCTAACTCCGAGATTCTGACAAAATTCTTGGAATGTCTTCCTGAAAGCTGGGACAACTATACCATGTGTCTTAAGCTGTTCCTCTATCTCACTTTTCTCAAGATGATCGGGAAAGGTTAGAGATGGCAGTGGAATTTATTATAGAAGCTTCCCCTGCTATTTCTGGCCTTGAAGAGAGAATGGCAGAAGTTGAAAATCAACAACATTCACTTCAGGGCATCCTGGCCAAGAAGACAGGGTCCCTGAGGAAACTGCTGCTACCTTCCCCCATTCAGTGGAAGAGGGAGAGAAGAACACTGAAGGCTTCCCCCGAACTTCTGAGGGGGAGGAAGAAAGTGAAAAGGAAGTCCCTCAGAAAACTGGCAATCCTGAGGGAACCGCTGAAAGTCCCTCTCCATCTGAGGGGGAGCAAGGAGAAGACCCTCCTCATTCCCCAGTCAATATTGTGGAAATTCCATCTGAGGATGAGGAGGAAGACGAAGAAGATGAAGAAGACGTCGACATCGATGATGAAGAACCATCATTCAAGCCTCCGAATGATGATGATGAAGACATATTTTTCTTTCACCATGAGGTGATCAAAGCCCCTGCTCTAAAGGGGGTTTCTATTAAAGAACCAGGGGAGGGGACCGCTGCAAAATCTCCCAAGAAGACGCAACATGGCAAGAATAAATGCCTTGCTAAAGACAATTTGGCCATACTCCTAAAAAAGCCAACTTGTCAGGTATGTTATCTTTTCTTTCCATACACTGCCTCCCTCCTCTACCCATTCTCAATTTCTACCCTACTCCTCATAAAACCTCTAAACACTTAGTCAATTATTTCTCTATCTCATTCTACCTTCAAAAGATCTAACTCAATTGATCATTTTGTTTCAGCTAGTCCTCTCCCCTGCTTGAGGATACAACTGAAGTTCCTCCACCAACATCACTGCAAATAATCCCAACGCTAAACGCTGAAGAACAAATAATCCCAGTCTTTGTTCTGGATGAGACTGAAGTACAAGATGAAGAAGAACTGCTTTCCCACCCAAAAAGACCTTCTCTGACTCCTCAAAGGTCAGATGAAGATGAACGAAGAAGGAAAGAAATGATGATTCAAAAGTTCGAAAGTCAGCGACTAATTGCTGCCCATCTCAGCTGCCTGACTCCAGGGGAAGCTGAAGCTCTCAAAGCTGAAAAGATTCTTGCTGAACAACATAAGGCTAAGCTTAATGATAAGGCCTTTGCTATTGAACTTGCTAAATGTTCAGTACAGGATCCTCAGCTGAAGAAATTTCCTCTCAGAGTCTAGCAACAACTACTTAAAGATGCTGGTAAGAAGAAAGAAGAGAAAAGGAATGTCAGTGATAACACCCTTGCCTGGTGCAAGAAGAAACTCCAATTCAGGATGTTACCAGCAAGAATAAATCAGATAAACCTGAGGGGGAAAACTGTCAGAGGTACTACTATCGTCGATGTCCAGAGGATCAGGGAGAACGGAGTGTCAAGAACCTAATATATCTCAGAGTTGGATAAACTTCGACCGAACGAATGGTTGGAAATTCGGGTCGCAATTCAGCGATCTCGATCAAGCTACAAGTCTTGTGTTGAAAATGCTATTAACAGGCTAATCGACCAAGTCTCCTCAGCCGTTGATCTGCCCATACCAGCCATCAAACCAAAAAGAACCGCTCAGAAGAAAAAGCCTTCGCCATCTTCAGGCCCTTCTATACGGAACGAGACTTATATTGACTTTTCTCATGAAGTTGTACTTGGTCCAGATGCTGATCTTTCAGGACTAGACATCTCACTGCCTCCCGCTGAAGATTTTGAATCTAGAAAAGTAGTTAGTAATCCTTATGGCATATTCTTTTATGACTACTATGGTCGCCAATGCTTTCAAAGAATATCTGAGTTACCCATCGCTCCTATCGAACAACTCAGAGATCTCTTGTAATGGTGTGATCGCTCATTTCTTGGAAGATTCATCAAGCCTCAGATCTACCGTGAAGCCAAACGAAGACGAGATCATGGAGTAACGGTCCCTGATTGGACGATTCCAAAGACTGACACCCTTGATGAACTTTTCTTCAAGGGAGAACCTGAATAGCCGATAGAATACCTTTTGTATTCTTCTATTTTATCAGCTTGTAACTTTTTGTATTAGTAATTATTTTCATTGTACTTATAATTTTTCCACTTCCCTTGTAATCTTGTTTACGAAGTTAATGAAAAATTTCAATGAAGTACTTTACTCCACCAGTACTAGAAAAGATCCCTGAAAACAGTAAATGAGACACGTATTTATGAGTCCTTTTTATCCTTGTGTTTGTAACTTAACAATTTTCTTTTATTGCTATGTCATCATCAAATAGGGGGAGATTGTTGATCCAAACCCTTCAGTGATTTGATGATGACCCTTAGAATCACTTAGTGAAAATTATAAGTAAACAATATGTATCAGTGTTTCACCATCTAAGAAAATATACTAAGTCTGTTTAGTATCGGTGATGGAAAACACATGTTTTAAATTATACTTCAGCGACTACTGTACATCAGTGAGCCCTGAGCATGTTCAACCCCACTGATGATCGCTGAAAGTTCATCTTGTAATTATGAAATCCAGATCCGTGCAACAATTATGAAATCAGTAATATAAACAATAAGAACAATGATTTCAACTGGTCATCCCTGTATTATGCTTTCAATCAGAGTGTTTACAATACAATTCAGAAAAGCAAATGAGATAACTAGCCTATTTTCTAAGGCTAAGCTAGCTATTTAAATGGCGGGCCCGTGGTTAACAAGCCCACGGCCCGTTCACTAATAAGGCTCAAAATAAAGAATTACAGTTTAAACCCTGAACTTTAAATCAACATAAATTGACCCTAACAATCTCCCCCTTTGATTTGAAGTGCGAGTTCGCGCTCTAGCTCCCGCCAGTTGTAGACATATCTTTTGCGAAGCGCGAAGTGAATCTCGAACCATCTGATAGCACGGCGGTAGTCGAAGCGATCTTCAACCAATTCCAAGGCATTCCGAGCATTTATTTCATTCGGATTAGGAACATACGAAACCCTTGGATTTTCAGACTCGTGCTGAATAATCTTTCGAAGAGCATCGCGAACTTTGTAGAGCGTGCCGTCGCAGAACCTTTCTACCTGACTGAACCGCAGAAATCTTTTCTCTTTCTGTTCATTGATGAAGACGATCCCAAATTCTGGTTCTAGAAGCATAGCGTTCTCGGGATACATATTCAACTCAGGTGCTTGCAGATTCGGCTTTATCAGATTTACTTTCTTCGCCCAGTTCTCGACAGCCATTTGAAAATCCGTTAGATATGACATCATAATGGTACGGACCAGGTATCGACGAACAGATTCGAGCGCCTTTGTAACTTCAAGCGGTCGGATGGTTCTTGTACGAAGGTTTTTCAGAATAGCCAGGATGTCGAACGGTCGGAGGTGCTGGAAGTCGGCTTCAGAGAATTTCCATTCATTCCTATCTTCACGTCTGGCAGTGAATACTGGGTAGACGACTTTCATGATGCGTCTTGAATGGATGTTAAGTACCTCTGTGATCTGATGCTTGGTTCTAACTTGGCTGACTGGAAGACACCGCTGCATTGCGCTGATATAACGCCGTTGGTATTCGGGGTTGAGGTTGTAAATACCAAGGCAAATGGTCAGCTCGATCGGGCGAAGCTTGTGGACGAACAACTTCTTCAAAGATTCCTCCAGATGAGGGATAAGTACCATGATCTTCTCCCAACGGATTTGTTGCTGAGGAGGGGGAGGAAGATCAGAAGCTGTCGTTTGCAGAGGAGTTGTTGGAATATTGGCAGTAGTAGTTTCAGGTCTTGTTGAAGTTCCAGTGGGTTGAGCATAGTGAACGGGAGAAGTACCATAAAAATTCTGGAGCAGGAACTGATCATAGTCGATGTTGTCGTCTTCATCAGTAGGGAAAACCAAATTTACCTGGAGATTTACGGCACTGGCGGATTTTTCATACCATGCATCTTCGGTCTCCGGGTTGGCTTCACAGTCTGGATCTATTATATCCAGTAGAGGTCTGTCTGATGAGTCAAAGTCGATCAATCCCAGTGTTGAACCCTCGGGCTTTTCAACCGTCGGGTCTTCTTCATCTGATATATCCATATCAATCACCATTTCAGCTAAAGGTAACTCGGCTTCAGGATCTGTTCCGGTTGTAGTAGCCGTAGTTGAAGGTTCCGGTTGAACCACAGTTGTAGTTTCAGCAGTGAGGATCTGGGCGGTCTCGTTTAGTCTTTGTCTGTAACACCCCAAAAACCGGGCTAATTTAAACCTTGAAATTTACACCAATTATGACAATAAAACTTCAAACTTATATAACAAGAGGATCACTGTAAGGTTTTCTATATACAACAACTTCTAAATCAAATAACCTATTAATCAAATCATACATCATAATTAGATTAACTAGGTTATCTAATCATCTGTCCCAAAACATCAAAAGAATACTAGATCCTCTGTCATCTCCAAGTTTGAGTTCTTCCCAAAACCCTCAACACACAATCCCGCTTATCTCCCGGAGCTTGTACCAGGTAAGAAAATTCAACTTGAAACATTAGGCTTTCGCCTAGTGAGAATATTCAAATCAAATTAAAATTCAACAATTAAAATATTAACAGATATATCAAACCTGTTATCAGCCATCTTACCATACCAAGCTCTTATCAACCACTGGAATCCACCCATTCCCTTACTTATGACTAATTCATCTAGTCATCATAATACAAATCAAGAATTACTATAAATCCCACCGGATTATAAGTAACTCCAACTCCCAGAAATTACAGTTTCCAAACCTGCTTCTTTCTGAATTGAGATTACAATTTTTCTACATTGGTTTATCTCCAAACTTCTCTACAATGAAGATATCTCATCTTTTGTTTGAAATGGGAATTACAACTCTAAGTCTGCTATTCCTCATTTCATTTCCTCCCCACCTTGAATCACTGGTCCCCCAAATGAGATTTTATCGCGATCAACAACCACCGGAGACCCTCACAGATGATTCAAGATTCACTCCAACAACTAGAAATAAATCCCAACAGTCCCTGGCTAGTAAACGGTTCTCATTATACCGTACTTTATGCCCACTAGACCAGATGCATATTTCTAGCCAACGCCACACAATAATTGTGTATCATCACTCTTTCTATTGTATGCTAAAGTTATACAATTCATCATATATTCTATATCTCTATGTACAGAATATTAATTTCAACGATTATCCCCACTTTGCCAATTAGCATCGAGGATCAACATCTCAACAATTAACTACAGTTCCTGACTCATAAATAAGTCCTTACAATTTAACATAACATGGTTTTTACATCAACAACAGAGTTATAAACATATAACAAATAGCATATAACTATCAGATTGTATTCCACATAAAAGCTTCAAACTACTACTGAAAGTCCAAAACTTTTCGCAAGCCACTGTAGCGAAAAGCTACACTTTTAGCAAGCCAAAGCTGCGAATTCCTCACTTTTCGCAAGACACTGTTGCGAATTCCTCACTTTTCGCAACCCTCTATTGCGAAAACCTTCACTTTGTGCAACCTACTGTTGCGAAAAGTTCACTGTTCATCGTCACTTTCATCTGTTAAGCCAGTTTATAAAATCAGTGTATTAAGCTTACTACTTCTCAATTAATTCATATAAAAGCATTCAGACATAGTTTAACACCTATCTATATCGATTTCAATGGCTAATTTTAAGAAGAAGTGAATAAAACTCACCTGGTCAGAAACTGAACACTGAGCAGTTCTTCAAAACTTCAAATCAGCTTCCCAGAACAGTTCTAAACATATAAATATGCAATTAACTATCTTTCTTACAAGAAATCAGTAAAAGAAATCAAGTTTCTTACCACAAATTCAAGCTATTCCTTTTCTTCTTCTCTTCTTCTCGTTCTTTCTATCTCTCACTCTCGATTTCTCTCTTTCTCTGCGTACTGAGTAAACACACACACAATTAGTCACTTAAGACTAATTGTGTGACACCTCTTGATAAAACACTGCTGAGTCATAACTCAACTTACCAACCACACCCTTAACTTTAAAGGAATGACATAACAAACCCTCAAGATAAATTTCACATTTAACTTTGCACTATTGCCAAATTACAAACTTAACCCCAAAGTTAATACTTGTAATTTACAAAATAATACAACGGAAATTCGAGATGTTACAATACTCCCCAACTTGAAAATGATTTCGTCCTCGAAATCAAGCTAAGTAAACAGATGAGGGTATCTAACCTTCATATCCTCTTCCGACTCTAAAGTCACATTAACACCTTATTGATATAATACCCTTGTACTTATCACCACATTCCTCTATTGCAATTTCTCAACAATTTCTCTAAAATTGTTTCCCATTCCTTCACACAACGACTCATACCATTTGCTCTCACTTTAATAAGTGAAATCACATCATAACAATACGAAATATTTTGTATATATCTCTTCATTTCAAGTCTTATATACTCAAACACAGATAAAAGTCCAGGAAGAATAAGGATTCACCTTTCATATTTTCTGAATTTTACCTCTTTCATCATTACTCACTCCCCATCTTGGATTTTCAAGCCTCCTTGGAATAACTGTTTTATCATCCAATCTTTATCCGACTATTTCTTGGTCTACCATACCGTTATCAATTCTCTTATGCCTATACATAACATCAACTACGCATAGCTACAATTCAAAAGAACGGTTCCTCTACAATCACCAGCCAAAACCTTAGCCAAAACCTTAGCCAAGTTCTCGTAGCACCTAAAACTGTCACAATCTTCCATCTTTCCAACACGGTCAACCCAATCATCTCATTTATTTTATACATAAGAATCAACTCACATTCCTTAAAGATTTTGCATTTACTTTACCACAATTTGACTAACACACCCATCATCTTCGTTAAACTTTCAATGATTCGAAAACATAAACTTACCTAGCGATTCACACAACCAAAATTACTTTGGATAAACACCCACTGCTGTTCCGACCTTCTATCCCGATATTAGCCATATCACTACGCCATCTTACAAACCACATGCTCCAACAACTTTATTTGACAAATAATACTCTTCAACTGGAATCTCCGAAAAGACTTCCATCGGATGCTTCCTCTTTCTAACTTTACATTACATACTAGTTGACACATTTATCTTGGCAATTGAAGCCACTACTCGTTCGTACTTTCTCCACCCATAACATCTCACGACATACCAGGTCTCTCATGGTCATTCGTACACAATTTAAACGTATTTTCATGTTCTATCGCATGATTAACCGAGTCTATTTCACTAATTATTTCTCCCCAACTTTAGTTGAATCACAACTCACGGGTTTCTAATTCATTTAACTTACTCGTTCATGCTAGCTCTTTTGTGATTTCAACTCATTACACAGACAGGCCACAATCCCTCACAGATCGACACAGTCTATACACTCACTTCCTTTGTGCCTAATATTTATTCCTTTATAAACCATCCACACCGTAAGAAAACGTTTATCTAAAACAACAGTCCTTCACTTTCCTAGCACCCCTACTCGGTGGTCCTTTAACTTTTAATCTGCCGATTCAAGACTTAACATTCATACATGACCTCAAAAGAATAACCAATGCACTCACATCATGTAAACTTCAATTATATTACTGATCCTACAATTTCAACCCCAAGCCTACGTCGAGCTTATTAAATCGGGCAAATGCCCTCAAAACTCAACCGAGTCCAAAACCGAACCATCTGTTCAAAGGATCTAATGATCATTTATCAATATTAACTAATGCAATTAAAATGCATCTAACCCTCATCACACAACACATGCTCCGAGGTGTGATAATCTCACAACCCCTTCATTGCCACGTTCCTAATGAAGTCAAATCATATATGCATCTATATGTACACGTATATGCAACTCTTTTATAACTCGACAATGCATATAACTCACTAAGGTTCATTAGTCCCAAAGGTAATAAGCATATAAAATCATCAAACGGTCTTCACACATAAGACCAACACTTTAACCGAAATCAACACATATTCAAATAAAATGAAATTAAGCATATAGCACCTCCAAGACTCCATCTGGAGTCACTAAAACCGACAAGCACTCAAAAGGCTCATTTGAGTATAAATCAAGCCTTTAAGGCCAAAATAAACGTTTGGTTAAATACGTGTCACTCACACGGTTACGTAAACCAAAATACATCGTTACTCAAACTATTTACTCTTTTAATTCCTCCATTGGCCATCGACCCCAAAAATGAAAGGTTTATAACTCTCAAAACATTCATATGGTCGGATTGACCAAAATCCCCAACCTACACGTTCACACTTTAAAATGTAACACATCATTGTTATCGCATAATCACAAAAACACTAAAAGTGTATTTGGACCAAATCCTCTTCACTTATGCAATAATTTAACAAAACTTTTTTTTTACTCGTGATTTATTTATCAATCACTCAAAATCCCCCAAATATGGGTGTTTCCCAAGATATATCTACACTACATATATAAGCATTTAAGCAAAATGTCTTAAAGACAACCATTAAAGCATATGGTACAACACTTTAAAGCTTCAAAATCAAAAAACTCTTAATTACCATTCTTAATGCACAATGTACAACTCCTTAGTGCAATAAATTTCAAAACAGCCCAACTCTCACCCATGCTTTCTGATCTGATCGACCTTAATGCATAATCCCTTACATGGCCTAACTCTAGCCCATATTTTTCCGTACGATATTACCTTACCTCAGAGTTACCTCCATCCCTCATACCTACTGAGAGTACTTTATCACCATGCTGACCTCCCCTTTCTACATCTCCACGTTTCAGGCCATACCGGGAGTACGGAGAAAGAGTGCATATAAACAATGTGAGACAAGTAAACAATCAAGCGGGAGGGTTTTACAAATCAATTTCCTCTTTTTCATCGCTGCTTCATTATGTGTTTTCAATCTGCTTGATACATCATCTTCATCTAGGTTTTGTATTTATGGTATATATTTATAACTGAATGGAGGAGTAACATGCGCTTAATAGAGCAAAACCCTAAATTTTGGGCAATGTGCAAAGAATGTGAAACAGAGGGGCAAGAAAAGAGACCGAAAGAAGAAGGCAAGCTTTTTAAAGGACGATCTCAGAAGGTGCACAATCAAAGCTGCAATTTTTTCATCCTAACACATGGCATCTTGATTTTGGTTTAGAAATGTTGTTGTACCTCTGTTTATTAGTGTTTATTCTTGATCTCTATCTACTGCATATTGAACATTTATTAGTGTTTATTCTTCGTTTTTTTCATTGTACCTCTGTTTTATGCTTGAGATTAAATGTAAAAGAGGTAAACCACAAATAACGGTCCAAACATCAAGAAAGGTTAGGGTTGCATCGAGATAATTCGTTTTCTCTACTTTTAAGAAGTGTGTTGCTACTGTATTTTATAAATGGTTCAAAGCTTAAATGTAGTTTGGTTGATGGTTCGAAGCTTGAACTTTTAAAACATATAATGAAGGTGATCTGTAGTTGGGATTTCTGTCAATGGGTATCCACAATCTGTTCATCTGGTTTCTGTCAACTCAACCTTTTGTCCAAATCTTGTCAATTGAAGTGTCTATTACTATTTTTGTACAACAACACACTTCTTAAAAGATTTTGAACTTAAATGTTGGCAACCTGATAAAAATCACTTTTGTAAGTTTGTTTTTTCAGGAACAAGACTTGCAAGTGAACCAATCAGTTGCTGGAAATTATTACCAGGTATGTGTTCACATAATATCTCTTATTTTCGTTGAAAATTACTATCATTTAGGCATGTGTATGTGTATTTGTTAATTTTCTTTTAATGCTTATTCTTTAGGAACGTGTACCAGACTACTTGTCAATCGTTAAAATTCTTCCTGGAATCTATATTTGGTATGATGCAAGAAGGGAATATAATATTGGTAGACATTTATAGAGTAATTGTGAACAGCTCATTTTGTCCAACAATACTAACATGGTGCGATCCTGAATGGAAGTCGTTAACAGGAAGTTGTTTGTCTGCTGATCCACAAGAGATGCCATCTTTTCTGGAATTATCTCAGAAGTTGAGAACTTGATAAAAATCACTAGACCATTATATAAATGATGATTTGTGTTCTAAATTGTAGCATTTACTATATTGTCATTGCTATATAACCATGTGGTTTCCATTTTATGTTTTCGGAGGTCTTCAATCTTTCATAACGATTCCAATCTTTCTCACTTCTGAGCAACTTTTGGTTTAATTGATTGGAAAATTGCAGGTTCTGAGAATGCTTGATCATGTTTAATGTTCAAATGTGTTTCAGTTACTAATCGAACAATGAAACAAGAGTTGCAATTTTCAAACCAGAAAAAAGGGAGTGGGAATTGGATAGATGCAGAAAATGTGAACACTAGAGACGACGACGATCGAGAAGGCAATGGTTGGTGAAGTGGTTATTATTTGTTTTTGTTTGTTTCTTTAATTAATAATGACATGACTATCTTGATATCCACCATGTATGATTCAAGTCCACAGTGCACATATCTGTGATACATGGTTTTATTGCTTAATAGAATGAATGCAAGTAGCCATCTTCAATAGAGTCTAAACTTACTGATACTTATTTTGAGCTGTCACGTCTGCTTAATCCAACTATGTACTCATTTACAGGCTCTTAAAGATCTTTATACACATCTGACTCCAAATACAACGGGACTGGTACGTGTTGCTTTCAAAGCTCTCTAATTTTTTCTAAAGTTAATAACTTAAAAAATTACTTGAAAGAATCCCATATGATAGACCCTTTGTCTTTCAAAATGTACAGTATGTTGAGCGGTGACCGAGGTGGGGACGATGCCATTTTAACAGACAAAAATCCAACCTGGTAAATTAAGTGAAAGCGTCAAGTATTACCGGGTAAGGGCTATATAAAGGCCACTTGGAAATCATAAAAAATTTGGAAGCATTGCAATTTTAAACCAAAGGTTTCTTTCATGCTCTCTGTACTATCTATCTATCTAGGCACATTGTGTAATGTTCACCATGCCTTCTTATATGTTGGTTACTGATACAAGTAAACATGACTTATTGATTCAGCCATAAATTTCATGTTGATCGAGACCTTAACTCCAGAATTTTAATGCATGATTTTCATGTTCTTCTTACTGTTGGTTAGAACATATTAATAGGAGAAAACAATCCAAATGAATCAATCATGAAGAGTTTGATTCAGAAGAACACACTTGATGTTTGATCTCAATAGCAGTTTGGATGTTGTGCAACCATGGGAAATAAGGGTGAAAAGAAGAAAGTGTGTGGTAATTTTATTATTATTTTACCAGAGATTTTAATCTTTTTTCGTTTTATTTAAAGCAATCTGATATAATTTAATGTATTTATTGACTTTGCTTTTTTGTTAAGACTCTGAGGCCATTGTTATTTTACCAGAGATATAGTTTGGCATCAGTTCAAGCTTTTGTGTATATCCCTCATGTATGGTATATCCCTTGAAAAACTATACTATGAACTTTTTCATTCTTAACTATGTGATGAACTTATCATCCACCATGTATGATTCAAGTCCACAGTGCACATATCTGTGATACATTGTTTTATTGCTTAATAGAATGAATGCAGGGCATGTCTTCATATGGATGCTTCAAGTGATACCTTAGCGTATTTTGTAGGTATCGATTTATATTATAAAGATGATTACATTTTTATTTTGTGTACACATGAATTTTGGTTTTTTGGTTAATTATGAATTGCAGTAATCTAATTACAACAAAAACTTTTTGGCCGACCAACCATTATGAACTTTAAAGTTTATAAAGATCATAAACGTCATACTCTCAATTTACAAAAAAAATTGGCATCCCGCCGCATTGTGCGGGTACCCAACTAGGTTTTCATCTAAGTGTTTCAAAGAGATTTAAACTTCACAGTTTCTTCAAGGGGTTTCTCAATCTCATATATACTCTTAAATTTTGCAGAAAATTAGGTTGAACTCTTAAATTTTGCTACCTGCTGATTGGAACACTGTTGTTTGATGTTTCCTACTCACCTGGTTAGTGATTTTGGATTCACTTCACGATTTTAATTAATTTGAGGTTGCTTTAAGCATGTTGGATCAAGTTAAAGATTGGAGTTGGGCGATGTAGCATCTAAGTTGGTGCTAGCTTGTCTAATTTTTATTATTTTTCAAGGGCTTTCGGTTTCCATTTCAAGGACTGCCTCCTCATAGATTATTATTCTTGTTTTCTTGTATTGAATGGACCATATGTAAGGAGGCATTTCAAAGGTGTCATAGAGTCTGTTTGTTAGAAGATTAAGGAGCTTAACGATACTCACAGCTTATTCGGTCATCATGATTGCTTGTTTGACAGTGGCTTGTGGCTTAACGATACTCACAGCTTATTATGTCTCTCCCAATTAAAAAATAATCCTTTCGGCTATGAACAATTTTTTTTTTTGATATATACCGACATAATAATGGAAAAACAACCAAACACGAGTTAATTCACATAGACGTCTTTATTCATACAAGAGTAAAGAGTTAAATGGAAAACCAACCAAACAAACCCTTAGCGACTGAGGGTAGTGGAGGGATTTAAGCCCGTCTCTTGTGTGTATTTGAGCAAAATTGTTCGACCCCTTTGCTAACCGAGCTACACGCTCGACGATCTTTATTACTAAGGGGTTGTTTGGTTGGTTTTCTATTAACTCTTTTATGAACAAGGTGTGAAATTTTTATTACTTTCTCACCCCGTGTGTTGCACGGGTACCCCGCTAGAGAATATCCAACTTTCTAAATCTCTTGTCAATTAACTATATTAACCTTGATTTTATATATCAATTGATTCACAAATTAAAACAACACTAAACCATGAAATAAAATAAAGGGACATTATAAAACAATGCAAAAACACAAAATCGAGGGTTTGAATCCCGGCTTCAAATCGAAATACGTCTTGCCGCCGCCGCATTGCACGGGTACACAACTAGTATATATATATATATATATATATATAACTGTTTTGTGCGTACCCTCTGCATAACAACATACCGGTACCGCTCACGGTTTTATTCCTGCCCGCATAGGCATACGCGGGATGCACCCAGACCGCATCCAAAGACAAGAAAAAGGGCCTCATACATTTAAGTAACTGTCGACTTCAACGTCAATAGTCGTCTGTCGATACTTTCTTAACCTATTCTTTAACAAGGGTCCTTAACTGAACCTAATCCTTACAACACATCCTAATCCATTTCACATCCCATCGTCTTCCTCTCAATTTATTCGTGCAACATTAATATCGCAAGACTACTCATAGCGAATTGCTAATTCTATCACTTTGATGACTACTAATCCTTCCTACGGACACGACCGTCCCATTGGCAACTGTATTTTTAAGTACCAAACAAGAGTACCGACCTTCTCACAACCGATACTAAAGTCTCCTTTCGACTCTCCCACTGTTCACCTCTTCTTTTGAACACAAATACCAAAACTACAAACATTCTCCCATTGTTTATCCAACATCTCTCCACTCTTGGAGTTCTTTCTTAGCTTATAGTGTAATACTCTACAACCTAACGAGTTCATAGCCTTCATGCACGACAACTTGATAATTAAATCATTTCGCACCTTTTCCCATTTTAAGGGAACAACACTTGAAATAACTTGGGCACACATGACCCCAACATTCTTATAACTCTAATATTCTGCACAACGATCTCAAGAATCGTTTGCATATTAATTTCCGTAAAACTTAATCTTTCTCCACCAAACGATATTGTTATGACAATAACATATTAAATGAAAATCTTTTTATAAGACAAAAGTTTGAAAAAAATACCAACCTAAAGTAAGTTAATCGGTTTTCACACTCATTTATATAATACCATCAAGTCGGTTCTCTTGTTGGTTATAAAAGTTTTACTGGCCAACGTTTTTCTTATCCTTTTTGCTACAATTTAACTTTTCATGTAAAGTATGAAGTATTTTGCAAATTGCTAAGCTCCAAAATTTCGTTGTGCGACGTAAAATGAAATTACCTTTTTCTTTCAATACACACTTGCACATGCTGACTCAACATCGACTAAAATTGCTATTTATGCATTTGTTTTGAAATCAAGAAAACTCATGTAACACACACTAGGACACCATGCATAAAACTCTACTCGCAAATGAAGGCTACTTACTCAAACAAGGTCAATTGTTTTACTCAGTCAACTTATCATTGACACTCTACTTTCGACTAGCGATCGCCCTCTCGGCTTTGTAACACTTGTTATACATGCATTCCATGGCCCACTTACTCAACCATTTCATACTATTTCCTATCTTGATCAATCACTTCACATTCTATCTCCACACATTTCAATCCACCTATTAAAGGTTGCCTTGGCGGACTTTCATGAGTCCCGCCAGTTCTAGGTTGTCCTTCCAATTCCCAATCATTTACTGATCTGTCCTCCAAAGAATTGAAGGACCTTAATGGCGTATTCTCCATCATTCTACTATAACATAAGGAGATAACCATAAGAAATGGTTATACACATAAAACATACAAAATGTACTTTACCGATCATTAGTCACCGTAACAATTCAGAAATAAGTATGCTTATGTAACAATATATTCATAATAACAGTAGCTAATTGGAATTATGAACATATTATACATGAGAATCCTCATTACCATCGTTATAGTACCAATTTCACGTATTTCCGTCGACTCTAAGACTATCCCGTCTTAGTACTTCTACCCGCATCTCACAAGTCATAACTTAATTCATCACAGCTTAAGTCTAAGTATCTCATCAACATACTTAGTTCGCTTAAACTATTGCTCTGATACCATATTGTAACACCCCAAAAACCGGGCTAATTTAAACCTTGAAATTTACACCAGTTATGACAATAAAACTTCAAACTTATATAACAAGAGGATCACTGTAAGGTTTTCTATATACAACAACTTCTAAATCAAATAACCTATTAATCAAATCATTCATCATAGTTAGATTAACTAGGTTATCTAATCATCTGTCCCAAAACATCAAAAGAATACTAGATCCTCTGTCATCTCCAAGTTTGAGTTCTTCCCAAAACCCTCAACACACAATCCCGCTTATCTCCCGGAGCTTGTACCTGGTAAGAAAATTCAACTTGAAACATTAGGCTTTCGCCTAGTGAGAATATTTAAATCAAATTAAAATTCAACAATTAAAATATTAACAGATATATCAAACCTGTTATCAGCCATCTTACCATACCAAGCTCTTATCAACCACTGGAATCCACCCATTCCCTTACTTATGACTAATTCATCTAGTCATCATACTACCATCAAGAATTACTATAAATCTGAAAGTGCAGGATCTATTCTTACAATCAATATAGAAAGAAGTAATTGAGAAATTGTATGATCAAGCCCAATTGTATTCAATGATGCACAGAATTACAGATCTAAGAGAGAGATCACCTCAAAGATTACAAGGAAAGAATACAAGTAATATGGGAAAATCAATCAGTTAGCAACGTAGTGCTAACCACTCTATTTATACTGCAACAAACATCTTAAAGCTACAGTACAAATAAGAAAGACTAATAAGAACATAACACGTGTCCTAATTAGTTTACACATTACTAAATAACGAAACTCGTCATAAGTTCTGAACAGGTAGTTCAGAACTTCTGAACATTCTTCTGATCACGCTTCTCAGAACTTCTGACTTCTCTTTCTCAGATCTCTGACTCTTCTTCTCAGAACTTCTGACTCTTCTTCTCAGAACTTCTGAATCTTCTTATCAGATCTTCAACACTTGGTTTATTGACAAAACTTCAGATCTAACAATCTCCCCCTTTTTGTCAAATAAACTTAAACTTTGCATCATCTAATTCTTTCAGAGCAGGAACAATTTTCTGAAGTAGCACATTCCTCAGATTAAGCCTCTTATCAATCTTGTCAATAATTTCTTGAATAATCTCAACTTGCTGATTAATTACTTCTTGAATCATGTTTGCTTCCTTCACTTTCAGCATCTTTTTCTCCAAATTGTGCTTTATGATCCTTAAAGTTCCAGAACAATATTTTGCAGTTTCCTTTGCTCTGAAGAAGATCTTTCCACTTTTGTTCTTCAAAAATACTCCCAACTCTGGATATCTGTGAACACTTCCAGTCTTTAACACCTTTTTCTGCTCATGATCTGTATTGGGATTTGCCAGATAAACACATGACTTTTGCAAATACAGAGCTATTTGGAAATCTGTATAGCAATGCCACCTTAAGATATAGAACATGGCCTCAATCACCACACTTCTTGCCTTCCTTTCATTTCTATCTTTACTTGACTCTTTAAAACATAGAAAGCTGTGTAATCTGTAGAAGTCAACCACTGACAGTTTCTCAAAATCTGCATCAGTGAAATAATAAACCTTGCCATCTTCTCTCAAAACTTCAAAGGATAAGTACTCCATCTTTCTGAATTTCTTAACCTTCAATTCTCTGATTCCAGTGATTAGAAAATCTGAGTAAACGGCTTGCTTTGTTTTGCCAAGACATCTTGATTTTTCAGCCAACCAGATCTGAGTCTCCTTAGACCTATCATAATACACATCCAAGAATTGTACCTCTTTTGGTTTGAAGAACTCAGGCAGATCAAATTCAAGAAAGTATCCATTCAGATCAATGAATATTTCATCTTCTTTGGGTTCAGACTGTTCAGCTTGATCAATATTAGTTATCTGCACATTCTGAGGTGTTGTGTCCTGAACTTCTTCAGCCTCATCTGACAAAATTTCATTCACTTCATACTCAGCTGGGAACACAAAATCATTATGTAGAATCTTTTTGGGATTCACCTCAGATAGCAACCATTCACTACTGTTTCTGATTTTTCTTCTAAAATCCAACCTCCTCTTCACACAGTTTATGCATCTCTTCTTTAAACTCTCTTTTTCAGCATCCATACTTACTTCCATTCTAATCAACAACCAATTCAGAGTTGCATCACTGTACTTCACCAACTCTTTTAATCTGAACAATTCAAGTCTTTCGTGAACCATATATGTGAACCCTTCTGTCTCCATTCCTTCATTCATAAAACCCTTCACATGCAGATCAACTTCTGTTTTCTTTGTGGGAGAACTCAGATTGCACTTTTCTTTTCTTTCTTCTATAGCCAACTGGAAGTCATACAAGTATGTATTTCTGACATAAATACCCAGAAGTCTTCTGCATTCAATTTCTATCAAGGCTTCTTCAGTGCTAGCAAAGAACTTGACTAGAAAGATCTGATCATCAAGAGTCAATCTGTGAAAATCAAATGTAGACATGGAAACCTTTGTATTTCTTTCTTTCAGTGTTTCCATTCTAACGAACATTAAACCATTGAATTCATCTTGTTGAAACATCAGAACTTTCTCGATTCTTTTCTGAATATGCAGTTTTGAGTCAGGAACTCTGAACATATTAGAAGCTTCTGAGTAGACCATCTGAGCTCTGTCATCCATAAAACCATCAATGTTACTTTCCAAAAGCTCATACTCTCCTTCTGTGTAGTAGAGATTATCATATATTTCCTCAGGAAAAATATCATCATGAAATTGTCTGGCTAAAGGTACATCACTTAACTCTAGAATGAAGTCACACAAAGGTTCTTCTAGTCTTTGCAATTTAATCTTTGGAATCTCGATTGGTTTTCTGAATACATATTCAGAAGGCATAAAGAAGTCTTTCACTTTCACATACTCTTCTTCTGTATTTAACTCATCACAAAAGTTAAACCTAAAATCATCTTTAAAATCCTGAGTGTAATCTACAGTTCTGTCTTCTTCTCCCATTAGATCAATGGGTCTTATCACTTTTATTCCTTTATGAATTTTCTGAACACTCAAAGCTCTGACTACTTCATTATGCATTCTTCTGATCAATTCTTCATTCAACCTCCTTTCTTCTGATTCAGACTCCATTGCCCTTTCACTGTTATAAACCACAATATCTGTACACCTGTTTACCACTGTACTTTCCACTATTTCTTCCATTCTCAAATCAGATTCCTCAATAGCTACAGTTTCATCTGAGTTTCCTTCCATCTCAGTATCCAAGTTCAATTCCTCTGTTTTATCTGATTCATTACTATCAATACTTCCCAACTCCATTTCTTCTGTATCTGAACTGTCAAGCTGTACTATCTGAATCATCTCCTTTAAATTTTCCTGTGTCTGATCTTCTGTACTTTTTGTATTAGCTAAGTGCATGTCTGCTATCTCAAAATCTTCTATGCCAATATCATCATCAGAACTTAACCTTTGTCTTTTCTCCCCCTTTTGATGATTATGAGGATCATTATCATCAAACTTCCTTTTCAAGTTCTGATTAAAAGCAACTTCAGGTTCAGCTTCTGCAATAGGAACAGGATCAAGAGGCTTTGAAGTAGAAGCCAAAGATACACTCAGTGCTTTCAATATAGATTCCTGCATACCCTGCATCTGTTTTAACATATCTTTTTGAAAACCAGACATTATATCCATGATCTCCTTTTTGTGAGAATCCAAGGATTTCTTTACATCATCTACCTTGGTTTCAACAGAAATTAACTTTTTCTCTAACACAACTTTCAAATCTGATACCTCATCATTCAGATCCTCCATCCTCTTCTCCAAATTTTCTACTTTTTCCCCCATCTCCTTGTTTTGTTTCTGAATCTTTTCAAATTCAGAAGTTTCTAACAGTGAACCTGAACCAACAGATGGTCCAGTTTTCATGTGCCCAGAGAGCTCATGGCCTGTAGATAACACACAGTCATCTTGTACAACAGATGCACGTTTGAATGAGGCTTTTGTAATGTTCACCTCACCAGGACTTCCATCCAATCCTCGACACCCAACATTAGGCATGTCTATGAATGTTGTTTCAGGAGTACGAAATTCCTGATCTGTGCAAGTGTCAAAAGGAATTTCAGGCTCAATATGAATAGGACTGTGATATTCAGACTCAATGTGTTGAAAAATAAGTTGGGATTTATCACCTCCCTCCAAATGAGTTTGGGATGGTTCCCCGGATTTGTGTGAAACAGTAGCATGTTGAAATGCTTCTGAGTGGGTATGGATGGGTTGTTCAAGATCCACCACTAGGTCCATGGTGTTTGTTTCAATATTGGACACCAAGAGATGTGAACCAATAGCATGTGTGGTTACCTGGTCAAGATTAGCTGGTTCAGAGGCATCTCTTTCTGTTTGAACCTCTGTTAACAATCTCTCATCCTCACCACTCTCATTCTGTTTTTC
The DNA here is from genome assembly GCA_033807775.1 of Saussurea involucrata. Classification (NCBI taxonomy): domain Eukaryota; kingdom Viridiplantae; phylum Streptophyta; class Magnoliopsida; order Asterales; family Asteraceae; genus Saussurea; species Saussurea involucrata. Next base: position 45,178,452 of record CM066317.1, on the reverse strand, counting down.
CTCACTGAGTCTAACCAAGCTCTCAGAATTTTCCCCCTCAAGTCTCTCAGAATGTTCACCCATCTGAACATCCTCCCCCTCTCTAATTCGACTAGACCCCTCACCTCTCTTCTCAGGTTGGTCCTCTTGGGTAGGGATTTGAGGTAATTCAATTCCCATAGAGGTGCAATAAGCTTTTAAAATCTCACTCTCCCTTGGAATATAGTTCCTAAGTGATTTTGGCAACAGTTTATGATTGGGATAATTTTCAAGTCTTGTTACTGAGGTCATCTTACCCAAATAAAATGTAGGACCATGCTCTTCATTTGTTCTTCTTGAGATTGTTCTGTTTTCCTGCATGGCATACCAAATAACAATTTGCCAGTACCTTATGTAGGGAATGTATGTCAGTGGAGCATCCTTTGTCTTCTTCTGAATTGCTTTCTGATTCTTCTCAAATGTATTCTTCATATCTTCCCAAAGTATTAAAGTATAGTCATAATGCCTATTCTTCACTAAACCTTGAAATATCTGAAGAATTTGTTTAGAACCTTGATCAGCAGAACTATTTTTCCCTGACAAACATTTATTTACCACATGAAAGAAGCAAGCCCAAATAGGTGGTAATTTGTTTCTTCTGAACAAACTGAGAGTCCTCAATCCTTCATTGTATCCCAACTTCATAAACTCTGCTATTAATTCCTCTGTTAGGGGTAAATCCTCAAAATCTGTTCTTCTTTGTACATCATCTTTCTCTGGTAGATTCAGCATCTCTCTTAGTACAGAGATAGATAAGACAAATGTCACTCCTCCAATTTCAGACACAAACTTATTATCTTCTAACCTAAGATATTTCCACCATTGTTGTATGTACTGAACAGGCACATTTTTACTTCTTGTAAACCATTTTCTGTACGGATGATGTTTGAATAACTCCATGATAATTCTGTGTTCAGGCTTAAAATGACTTTCCTCAAACAATATAACACAGTTATTTTCAGATAATTTCAACCATTCACTCTCAGGAACAACTCTTTCCACTAGAATAGATCTATCTGACATAATAGAACCTGCAGCACTCTGATCATGTTCAATATTAACATTTACCTCATCCGCATTTCCTTCAGATTCATCCATTTGTTCATCTTCTTCATCATTTCTTATTGCCCCTTCCTCTGCAACTCTATTTTGTACTTCATCACTTTCCGAATCAGATGAATCCATTATCGATTTTGTAGAATGTAGAGAAATTGGACCACTTCTTCGTATTTCAGACATGATTTAAGAAGAAAACAGATTCAAAGAACTCTGGATTTGATTCGTATCTCACGTTTCGCTCTGGAATTTGAAAGAACTTTGAAATAGGGATTTTAAGACCTATTTAAAATCCGCGAAGTTGAAAGGTTTAACGGAAAAGCGAAATCAATGTTATAACGGAGTCAACACACGTGAAATACCACAAAGGATTTAAATGAAATACGTGGCATTGTCAAACAAATATGAAGCTGACACGTGTTAGTGGATAGAATTTTGACTCAAGTCAAAGATCTGAATAACACGCGCAGATGTTCTGATTCCATGACTCAGAAGAATTTTGCCTTGTAACCAAAATGTCTTTTAAAATCAACTTCTGACCAATATAAAACATTTTGATTATTCAGAAGAGGTTTGAACAGATAAGAAATGAAAACAAATCTTTTAAGCATCACAAAATGATTTTCAAAAGAATTTTGATGCTCCCCCTTGACTTGAGCATGCATTTGAGTATTAATGATACATAAAGATGAGATAACAAGATAATCGAAGAAGCATAATCCATACAGTTGAAGTTATTTGTATTTCTCAAAAATAAATTTTTGAAAGTTAGATTGCTGAAGTATTGACTCAGAATTTCTGACCTTAAGATTTAGAGGTTCTGATCTCAAGACTCAGAAGTTCTGAACTCAAGACTCAGAGGTTCTGAACTCAAGATTCAGAAGTTCCGAACTCAAGACTCAGAAGTTCTGAACTCAAGACTCAGAGGTTCTGAACTCAAGATTCAGAAGTTCCGAACTCAAGACTCAGAAGTTCTGAACTCAAGACTCAGAAGTTCTGAGTACACTACTCAGACAACTTCACTTAGAAAAATTTAGCATTTTTAAAAAAAGTATTTTCAACTAGGCAGATTAAGCATTCCTATTTTACATATGAGAAAAGAAAACCTTTTGTGATCAAGAGGCTTTGTGAACAAGTCAGCCAATTGATACTTTGTATGCACAAAGTGCATCTCTATAGTTCCTTTTTCCACATAGTCCTTTATAAAATGATACCTCACGTCTATATGCTTAGTCTTCGAATGTTGAACAGGGTTCTGAGTAATAGCAATTGCACTTTCTGAGTCACAATAGATGGGAATCTTATTAAGCTGATATCCATAGTCCATGAGTTGTGTTCTCATCCACAATGTTTGAGAGCATGAAGCAGCAGCAGCAACATACTCTGCTTCAGCAGTTGAAGTGGATACACAATTCTGTTTCTTTGATGCCCAACTCACTATTTTATCTCCCAAAAAGTGACAAGCACCAGATGTACTCTTTCTGTCCAACCTACTTCCTGCATGATCAGCATCAGTGAAAGCAGTCAATTTGAAGTCAGTTTCTTTTGGATACCATAAACCTAGATCAGGTGTTCCTTTGAGATATCTTAAAATCCTTTTGACAGCCAACATATGTGATTCTTTCGGGTTAGATTGAAATCTAGCACATAAACAGGTAGAAAACATGATATCTGGTCTACTTGCAGTCAAATAAAGTAATGATCCAATCATGCCTCTATAAAGTTTGATATCTGCTGAAACACCTTTGAGATCAGCATCTAACTTTATGTTAGTTGCCATAGGTGTTCTCATAGAAGCACAATCAGACATTTTGAACTTTTTCAGAATATCTCTGACATATTTTCCTTGATTTATGAAAATACCTTTTGGTAGTTGTTTGACTTGAAGACCAAGGAAAAAATTCAGTTCACCCATCATGCTCATTTCAAATTCAGATGACATGACTTTTGAAAAATTATCACATAATTCTGGACTGGTAGAACCAAATATTATGTCATCAACATAAATCTGAATCAGAATCAAATCATTACCCTGTTTCTTTAAAAACAAAGTTGTGTCAATCTTACCTTTCTTGAATCCTGAACCTAACAGGTGTTTAGTAAGAGTGTCATACCAGGCTCGTGGTGCTTGTTTTAGACCATATAAAGCTTTGTCTAAAATATAAACATGATCAGGGAATTCTGGATCAACAAAACCTTCAGGTTGATGGACATACACCTCTTCATTAAGTTTGCCATTTAGAAAGGCTGATTTGACATCCATTTGATACACCTTGAAGTTTTTATGTGCAGCATAGGCTAAAAATATTCTGATTGCCTCTATTCTTGCCACTGGTGCAAATGTCTCATCATAATCAATTCCCTCTTGTTGACAGTATCCCTTAGCAACCAATCTTGCCTTGTTTCTGATGACAACACCTGATTCATCCTTTTTGTTTCTGAACACCCATTTAGTTCCAATTATAGATTTACCTTCAGGCTTTGGAATGAGTCTCCAAACTTTATTTCTTTCAAATTGAAGCAATTCCTCTTGCATTGCTGAAATCCAGTCTGGATCCTCTAGGGCTTCATTAGCTTTCTTTGGTTCAATTGCACTTAAGAAACCAGCAAACATTACTTCATTTGCTGTAGCTGATCTTGTCTTTACTCCTGCTGATGGATCACCTATTACTTGATGAATAGGGTGATTTTTAGTCCATTTGTTAGCACTAGGGAGTACATCAATCTCTGAATAATTGTTGTTTGCATCATTCTCATCAATGATTGCTTGTAATTCTGAACTGTCACCTTGTTCTGACGTATGAGTAGGAGTTGCATCCAAGTTTGAGTTCTGATTAATGAAGTCAGAGTTCTGATTGACTTGTTCAGAGTTCTGAGTACAAGAATCAGAATTCTGATTACAAGGTTCAGAGTTTTCACCACTTGTATTTATTAGATTTGGGCACTCCTCTGATGGACCTTTGTCAGAAATTACAGTTGATTGAACTATTTCTGGAGTCTTATTTTTCATCTCTTTGACCATCTTTGGGTTTTCATATTCTGCATAAGAATCAGAAATTAGTTCACTAAAAGCATCCTTAAACAGTAAATTGAGTTCTGAACAAATAGGATTAGAATTTGTATCAGAAGTCATTTTTGTCTTGTTCAGCATGAGTTCTGAACTGTCTTGTTCAGAAGTCCGCATTCTGGCTTCATCAAAAGTTACATTTATGCTCTCCATCATCCTCTTGGTTCTTCTATTGTAGATTCTGAATGCTTTGGAAGTTAAAGAATAACCCACAAAGTATCCTTCATCTGCCTTTTTATCGAATTTGGCAAGATTTTCTCTGTCTCTGAGAACGTAGCATCTGCAACCAAAAATATGAAAGACTTTGATTAATGGTTTTCTTTTATTTATCAGTTCATAAGCAGTCTTATTTAATCTCTTATTGATTAAAGTTCTATTTTGTGTAAAACAAGCAGTTGCAATTGCTTCAGCCCATAGGAAAGTAGGAAGATTTGCATAAGCCAACATTGTTCTCGCAGCCTCAACTAGAGTTCTATTCTTCCTTTCAACAACACCATTTTGTTGAGGAGTTCTGACAGCAGAAAAATTGTGAGAAATCCCAGAACTTTCTAGAAAATTCTGAAGAGTCTCATTTCTGAACTCCGTTCCATTATCACTTCTGATTTTCTGAACTTGAAGTTGTAAGAGAACTTGAATCCTTTTGATAAAATTTATCAATGTAGTAGCAGCTTCTGACTTAGCTCTTAGGAACTCAACCCACGTGTATCTGGATAATTCATCAACAATCACAAGCATATATTTCTTTCCTCCCATCGACTGAACTGAAATTGGACCACAAAGATCAGTATGAATCATTTCTAATGGTGCTTTGCAAGATGAGTCCATTTTTAATTTGTGAGAACTCTTTTTCATCTTGCCCATTTCACAAGCTGAGCATAATGATTCTTTTTCAAATTTAAGCTTTGGTAAGCCTTTAACCAACTGTTTTGCAACAAGATTATTAAGATCTTTGAAATTCAGATGAGAACATCTTCTGTGCCAAAGCCAGCATTCATTTGCAGTTGATTTTGATAAAAGACAAACTGTATTTAATATTTTCAATTTTGAAAAATTAACTACAAATAAGTCCATATGTCTTTTGGCCCAGAAGACTTTGACATCATTTTCAGTTAGAATCATGCAACCTGTTATTTGAAACTTAATTTGACAAAGACTGTCTAAAAACTGACTTATGCTGAAAAGATTGTGTTGTAATCCTTCAACATAGAAAACCTTTTGGATAGTTAGATCCCCTTTAGTTAAATCCCCATAACCTTTGACTTGACCTTTGCTATTGTTTCCAAAGTTTACTGCTCCTCCAGCCTTTTCTGTGAAGTTTGATAGAAAAGACTTCTGACCTGTCATGTGTCTTGAAGCTCCTGAATCTAAAAACCACACATGACAGCCCTGCAAAAAGATCAGTTAGGTTTAGGTACCCATTTTGGAATGGGTCCATCTTTGTTAGCTTTGTCATTGGATTTAACATCAGTACCTTTTACTCTCCACTCAAAATCTTTCTTCAAACACCACTTTCCTTGAACTTTTATGAAGTCAGAACATTTTCTGCTTACAAGTTTGTTCAAATTCTTTTTGAGAGTTGTAACTTTTGGTTTTGCTATGTTTTCAAGTTTCTTTTCTTTTATCTTTTCTTTCTTCTGAGTCTGAGGAACAAAAATTTTCTTCTTTTCTGTATTTTGAGAAACAGAAACTTTCTGAATATCTTTTCTTATGTATGAAACAGAAGTTATTTTGACTTGACATTTGTGAGAATATTGGAATGAATCATTTTTACATCTAACACAAACAAGATTTTTCTTTGCAAGTGACAATAAATCTGAAACATAGATCATTTCATTTTTATTTATACTGTTCAGAGTACAATTGCCCTTATTACAAGAATTTCTAGCGTTTAGTTCAGAAGTAGATTTCATTCTAAGCTTCTCAAGTTCCCTTTTCAGATCGTTCAACTTTGCAAGATCATCTTTCCTTTTGCTTTCTTCTTTTTCTGAAAAATTCAAGTTCTTTTTGTTAGAAGAATTAGATGATTCACCTTTTTCATATGTACTTGATTCATTAAAGAATTTATCATTTTCTCTTGAAGCATTAATTTTAAAAAGATTATACTCAGTCTTCAGTTTTTCAAGCTCTGTTATTTTCTGAATAAAAATATTCTTTTCTTTCAAAGCTTCTTCAAGTTTAATATCCACCTCACAGAAATCATTTTCAAGTTCATCATAAGTTTTCCTTAAATCCTCAAGTTCTTGACTCACAAGATTAAATCTCTTTTCAAGTTGCAAAAATTCATCTGATTTTGTTTCAGAAAATCCAGTTGAATCAGACTTCTGACTACCTGAGTCAGAGTTCTGATTTACAGACTCAGATGTCTGATCTTTAGACTCAGAATTCTGACTACAAAGTTCAGAATCCTGACTAGAAGTTTCAGACTTCTGATTGACTGTTTCAGAATTTTTACTTGTATCAAATATGCTCTCAATGTCATGATATGAAAAACTTGGTTGTTTATTTTTGTAGCTGACATTTAAGGAATCATACTTGAATTTAGTATCATTGTATCTTGGCTTTTCATCTGTTGGTTTAGAAACTTCTTTCTTAACCTTTTCTTCTGAACCAACTGACTTTTCTGTTTTAGACTCAGAAATTGTCTCATCTGACTTTTTAGAGTTTGGTCTTTGCAAATTGTCAGAACTTGTTATAGAACTAGCAGGTCTTATGAAAACTTCAACAATTTCTGGGATTTTTGGCTTAGAAACTTGAAGTATTGGAGCTCTTTTTAAAATGACATTTTCTTCCAATCCCAATCCCTTCTTTGGATTGTAGAATCTTGTATCTTTAACATTGCTTAATAAAAGATTTAATGTTTGCTGAGTTTGACCTCTTTTCAAATTCAAATCTTCCAATTCTTTGATTTTGGAGTATAAATTCTTTCTTTCTTCAAATAACATATCAAATTTTATTTGTAAATCACCTTTTTCATCCTTTATTTTTGAAAACTCAACTTTTAGTTCAGAAAGCCTTTTCATCAATTCAGAATTTTCATCTTTAACTTTCTGTTTCTCAGCCTCAGATTCTTCATATTGTTCGTTTATTACTTCTTTTTCAATTCTGAATTTGTTAACCAAAGTTCTTTCTCCTTTTATCTGTTTTCTTAGGTTAGCAAATTCAGTTTTCATTTCACCAATCTGTGTCATTAACTCTAATTCAAGTGAAGAATGTACCTCAGCAGATGACTCAGAATCAGCATCTTCAAAATCAGAATCATCCTCATTCCTCATTTTTGCCATATAGCTTCGCATCTGTGGAAAGTTGATATGATCATCTTCATCAGAAGTGTAGTACAGCCAATTCTCCTGTTCAGCCAATAGCGCAATCTCGTCATCTCTCTTCTTTGCAAGCTGAGCCTTCTTCGTGTAGTATTCATAATCTTTCACAACTTTAACTCTGCAATCCTTGGCATAATGGCCAGATTTTCCACACTTGAAACACAGATTCTTTTCTTTTCTCTCTTCCTTCTCTTCCTTGTTTTCTTCACTTCTCTCTATTCTCTTTTCAATCTTATTTTCTTCTCTGTCATCTTTCTTCTTATAATCTGAACTTCCAGCTCTCTTATAATTTCCTTGAAATCTGCCCTTCCCATACCTTTTGTTGAAAGTATTTGTCAGCAAAGCTAGCTTTTCAGCCATTATCTTGATATCTTCATCATCTTCTGATCCTTCTTCTTTGTCAGATTCCTCCAGACTCGGTATTTCTGATAGATATGCAGTCTTTTTGGGTGCTTTGATTGCTTTGGACTTTGATAAGAACGCTAACTGATCAGCAACATTTTTCTTTTCTTCCACAACTAACTTGACAGAGTCTTCATGTTGATTAAGAACACAGAACAAATCATTTAAGTCTTCTTCACACATATCTTTGTTCATTTGCAGACTTATGGCAAATGATGACCATTCTGAATTTAGACTGTTCAGAAATTTGTAATTTATTTCTGATTTTGTTTTCTTCAGTCCATTTCTTCTCAAGTCATTTAGAATAGTGCAAAATTTACTGTATGTCTGTGTCAAACTTTCTGACTCTTTTGCTTTGAACCTTTCATAAGCATTTATGCTTTGATTTAACTTTGCCTGAATAGATCTCACAGTTCCTAACATTTGCCTTTCCAATTCGTCCCACATTTCTTTAGCTGATGATCCACTGTCAATCCTGTTAAGAACCTCATTCGGGACAGCCAAAGTCATCAAAGTAATTGCTCTTTTGTCAATAGCATGCCTATTTTTCTGTTCAGCAGTGTATTGGGAATAATTCTTCTTTACTCTGGTCGCTGGAATTTCTGGAGTTGTCTCTGTAGCAGGGGTTGCGGCGACATCGATATATACTTCGATTGGACCTTCTCGTATAGAAATCATAAGATTTTCATCGATGTTGTCAAGGAATTGGATCATACGAGTTTTCCATTGCTGATACTCTTCTGGTATAAGAACAGGCGGTTTGGTTTCGGATCCCATGGCTAGATATTCTTTAGAAGACATGATTGTAAGAAAATTCAACAGAAAGACAAATTCGATTTTCTTGATCGAAAAGTAGCAGGTAATTCAAGAATTGCTAAGAATTCAAGAACTAGCCCTAGCAGCGGAATCGAATTTTGAATGAATCAAGAAATCTTCAAGAAATTGATCAATCGATCTTCGCAATCACAATCTTGAACGAATTTGTTTGTTGATTAGCTCTGATACCAATTGAAAGTGCAGGATCTATTCTTACAATCAATATAGAAAGAAGTAATTGAGAAATTGTATGATCAAGCCCAATTGTATTCAATGATGCACAGAATTACAGATCTAAGAGAGAGATCACCTCAAAGATTACAAGGAAAGAATACAAGTAATATGGGAAAATCAATCAGTTAGCAACGTAGTGCTAACCACTCTATTTATACTGCAACAAACATCTTAAAGCTACAGTACAAATAAGAAAGACTAATAAGAACATAACACGTGTCCTAATTAGTTTACACATTACTAAATAACGAAACTCGTCATAAGTTCTGAACAGGTAGTTCAGAACTTCTGAACATTCTTCTGATCACGCTTCTCAGAACTTCTGACTTCTCTTTCTCAGATCTCTGACTCTTCTTCTCAGAACTTCTGACTCTTCTTCTCAGAACTTCTGAATCTTCTTATCAGATCTTCAACACTTGGTTTATTGACAAAACTTCAGATCTAACAAAATCCCACCGGATTATAAGTAACTCCAACTCCCAGAAATTACAGTTTCCAAACCTGCTTCTTTCTGAATTGAGATTACAATTTTTCTACATTGGTTTATCTCCAAACTTCTCTACAATGAAGATATCTCATCTTTCGTTTGAAATGGGAATTACAACTCTAAGTCTGCTATTCCTCATTTCATTTCCTCCCCACCTTGAATCACTGGTCCCCCAAATGAGATTTTATCGCGATCAACAACCACCGGAGACCCTCACAGATGATTCAAGATTCACTCCAACAACTAGAAATACATCCCAACAGTCCCTGGCTAGTAAACGGTTCTCATTATACCGTACTTTATGCCCACTAGACCAGATGCATATTTCTAGCCAACGCCACACAATAATTGTGTATCATCACTCTTTCTATTGTATGCTAAAGTTATACAATTCATCATATATTCTATATCTCTATGTACAGAATATTAATTTCAACGATTATCCCCACTTTGCCAATTAGCATCGAGGATCAACATCTCAACAATTAACTACAGTTCCGAACTCATAAATAAGTCCTTACAATTTAACATAACATGGTTTTTACATCAACAACAGAGTTATAAACATATAACAAATAGCATATAACTATCAGATTGTATTCCACATAAAAGCTTCAAACTACTACTGAAAGTCCAAAACTTTTCGCAAGCCACTGTAGCGAAAAGCTACACTTTTCGCAAGCCAAAGCTGCGAATTCCTCACTTTTCGCAAGACACTGTTGCGAATTCCTCACTTTTCGCAACCCTCTATTGCGAAAACCTTCACTTTGTGCAACCTACTGTTGCGAAAAGTTCATTGTTCATCGTCACTTTCATCTGTTAAGCCAGTTTATAAAATCAGTGTATTAAGCTTACTACTTCTCAATTAATTCATATAAAAGCATTCAGACATAGTTTAACACCTATCTATATCGATTTCAATGGCTAATTTTAAGAAGAAGTGAATAAAACTCACCTGGTCAGAAACTGAACACTGAGCAGTTCTTCAAAACTTCAAATCAGCTTCCCAGAACAATTCTAAACATATAAATATGCAATTAACTATCTTTCTTACAAGAAATCAGTAAAAGAAATCAAGTTTCTTACCACAAATTCAAGCTATTCCTTTTCTTCTTCTCTTCTTCTCGTTCTTTCTATCTCTCACTCTCGATTTCTCTCTTTCTCTGCGTACTGAGTAAACACACACACAATTAGTCACTTAAGACTAATTGTGTGACACCTCTTGATAAAACACTGCTGAGTCATAACTCAACTTACCAACCACACCCTTAACTTTAAAGGAATGACATAACAAACCCTCAAGATAAATTTCACATTTAACTTTGCACTATTGCCAAATTACAAACTTAACCCCAAAGTTAATACTTGTAATTTACAAAATAATACAACGGAAATTCAAGATGTTACAATACTCCCCAACTTGAAAATGATTTCGTCCTCGAAATCAAGCTAAGTAAACAGATGAGGGTATCTAACCTTCATATCCTCTTCCGACTCTAAAGTCACATTAACACCTTATTGATATAATACCCTTGTACTTATCACCACATTCCTCTATTGCAATTTCTCAACAATTTCTCTAAAATTGTTTCCCATTCCTTCACACAACGACTCATACCATTTGCTCTCACTTTAATAAGTGAAATCACATCATAACAATACGAAATATTTTGTATATATCTCTTCATTTCAAGTCTTATATACTCAAACACAGATAAAAGTCCAGGAAGAATAAGGATTCACCTTTCATATTTTCTGAATTTTACCTCTTTCATCATTACTCACTCCCCATCTTGGATTTTCAAGCCTCCTTGGAATAACTGTTTTATCATCCAATCTTTATCCGACTATTTCTTGGTCTACCATACCGTTATCAATTCTCTTATGCCTATACATAACATCAACTACGCATAGCTACAATTCAAAAGAACGGTTCCTCTACAATCACCAGCCAAAACCTTAGCCAAGTTCTCGTAGCACCTAAAACTGTCACAATCTTCCATCTTTCCAACACGGTCAACCCAATCATCTCATTTCTTTTATACATAAGAATCAACTCACATTCCTTAAAGATTTTGCATTTACTTTACCACAATTTGACTAACACACCCATCATCTTCGTTAAACTTTCAATGATTCGAAAACATAAACTTACCTAGCGATTCACACAACCAAAATTACTTTGGAAAAACACCCACTGTTGTTCCGACCTTCTATCCCGATATTAGCCATATCACTACGCCATCTTACAAACCACATGCTCCAACAACTTTATTTGACAAATAATACTCTTCAACTGGAATCTCCGAAAAGACTTCCATCGGATGCTTCCTCTTTCTAACTTTACATTACATACTAGTTGACACATTTATCTTGGCAATTGAAGCCACTACTCGTTCGTACTTTCTCCACCCATAACATCTCACGACAGACCAGGTCTCTCATGGTCATTCGTACACAATTTAAACGTATTTTCATGTTCTATCGCATGATTAACCGAGTCTATTTCACTAATTATTTCTCCCCAACTTTAGTTGAATCACAACTCACGGGTTTCTAATTCATTTAACTTACTCGTTCATGCTAGCTCTTTTGTGATTTCAACTCATTACACAGACAGGGCACAATCCCTCACAGATCGACACAGTCTATACACTCACTTCCTTTGTGCCTAATATTTATTCCTTTATAAACCATCCACACCGTAAGAAAACGTTTATCTAAAACAACAGTCCTTCACTTTCCTAGCACCCCTACTCGGTGGTCCTTTAACTTTTAATCTGCCGATTCAAGACTTAACATTCATACATGACCTCAAAAGAATAACCAATGCACTCACATCATGTAAACTTCAATTATATTACCGATCCTACAATTTCAACCCCAAGCCTACGTCGAGCTTATTAAATTGGGCAAATGCCCTCAAAACTCAACCGAGTCCAAAACCGAACCATCTGTTCAAAGGATCCAATGATCATTTATCAATATTAACTAATGCAATTAAAATGCATCTAACCCTCATCACACAACACATGCTCCGAGGTGTGATAATCTCACAACCCCTTCATTGCCACGTTCCCAATGAAGTCAAATCATATATGCATCTATATGTACACGTATATGCAACTCTTTTATAACTCGACAATGCATATAACTCACTAAGGTTCATTAGTCCCAAAGGTAATAAGCATATAAAATCATCAAACGGTCTTCACACATAAGACCAACACTTAAACCGAAATCAACACATATTCAAATAAAATGAAATTAAGCATATAGCACCTCCAAGACTCCATCTGGAGTCACTAAAACCGACAAGCACTCAAAAGGCTCATTTGAGTATAAATCAAGCCAAAGCTGCGAATTCCTCACTTTTCGCAAGCCAAAGCTGCGAATTCCTCACTTTTCGCAAGCCAAAGCTGCGAATTCCTCACTTTTCGCAAGACACTGTTGCGAATTCCTCACTTTTCGCAACCCTCTATTGCGAAAACCTTCACTTTGCGCAACCTACTGTTGCGAAAAGTTCACTGTTCATCGTCACTTTCATCTGTTAAGCCAGTTTATAAAATCAGTGTATTAAGCTTACTACTTCTCAATTAATTCATATAAAAGCATTCAGACATAGTTTAACACCTATCTATATCGATTTCAATGGCTAATTTTAAGAAGAAGTGAATAAAACTCACATGGTCAGAAACTGAACACTGAGCAGTTCTTCAAAACTTCAAATCAGCTTCCCAGAACAATTCTAAACATATAAATATGCAATTAACTATCTTTCTTACAAGAAATCAGTAAAAGAAATCAAGTTTCTTACCACAAATTCAAGCTATTCCTTTTCTTCTTCTCTTCTTCTCGTTCTTTCTATCTCTCACTCTTGATTTCTCTCTTTCTCTGCGTACTGAGTAAACACACACACAATTAGTCACTTAAGACTAATTGTGTGACACCTCTTGATAAAATACTGCTGAGTCATAACTCAACTTACCAACCACACCCTTAACTTTAAAGGAATGACATAACAAACCCTCAAGATAAATTTCACATTTAACTTTGCACTATTGCCAAATTACAAACTTAACCCCAAAGTTAATACTTGTAATTTACAAAATAATACAACGGAAATTCAAGATGTTACATTGTCGTTTCTCCCCCTCACGGTGATCAGGATCATCCTGGTCATCGTGCTTACGTTTCAGACCGCCTGCTTGACTCTTACATGTTTCTTCGATTGAGTGGACTATCTCGGACAGCGTTGTGAGCGCTCGGTTGTAGTCCTTGAGAGTCGAGTCAATGCAATCCAGTCGAGAGGTAATTGATGTGGAAGGAGCAGTGACCTGTGTTTTCAGAACGGTGATCAGGTCTGCTTCGGGCGTGGCATTGGAATCCTGGAGCAATTGGGCTAGAAGCATCGTCTTGAGAGTTTCCACCGAATAGGTAGGTGGAGGAGCGGTTTCAGCTTCAACGATCTTCGCTTTGCCTTTGATTAATTTGGCGAGCTCGGCGGCGACATGCATTTCCATTGCTTTGCGGACAGCCTTGAGGGTGCTGTCCAGGGACCCTTGCGACACAAAGACTGGGCGAGTAACTCCAGGTTCACTTAGATTACCCGTTGAGGCATCTACCGCGGGGGTAGAGCCACCTACGTTCTCAATTGGCATATCGGTAGCTGTGGTAGGATTTCCCTCCGATCCTTGTGTTCCACCTAGAGGTGAAGACACTACGGTGGTTCCGGTCGAGTCACGAAGATTCTCGACTTGGTGTTGCTCCTCTTGTGTCCTAGCCAAAGGATTTTCAATAGCAAATGGCTCTAGACTCGATTGTGCACGAAATGAAGTCGCGACCGGGGGCTGCTGGTCGCTTGTTTCTACACCAGCACTCTCCGAGTGAGAGGCCGGTGGAAGTTGTGCTATTTCCCCGTGTGAAGTTGAAACATCCGTCTTTTGAGAGACGGATGAGTGGATAAGGGGGTCGTGCAATTGCTCCGCTAAGTCCACGGAGGCTTCTTCAATACCCCGTCCCAACAAATGAGACATGATAGCAGATGTGGCGACCCGGATATCACTCGGTTGGGTTCGCTCAAGAGCCTCTTTATCTTTACGGCTCGATCTTTCTTGGTTCGCTTTCGACCTTAACTCCCTCCTTCTCACATGTTCCATGGCCCAGGGAAGGTCCCTCCGGCGCTGGCTGGACCATGCGATTTCCTAACTCTCGTCTATATGCTATCACAGGTAGGGCTTCAGGCATATGCAAAGCACTGATATTATCCTGCTCCCCCTCAAAATGTACATGGGGATTGACTTGCTTCCCCTCAGAGTGAGAGTGTTACTTACTTGGGAGTGATCAACACAAAAAAACATTTAGACTTTTAAGAAAAACAGGGTGAAGCTTCCCCTCGGATTTTGTTGAGGTTGTTGATCCGCCATGGAATATCTGTAAAAGATCCAAAGTTAGTAAACAAGACGGATAAACAAGTTCCGACGCATACCTTTGCTGTAAATTGATCAATCTGAGACAGATTGAGGACTGGCAGTAGGAAAACAGGTACTGGATAGACGGAACAGGGGTGTCCGGACAACACACTGGAAGTGCAAAGCTTACCGGATAAACCTAACTATCCGGACAACGAAGGATTCCGGATGAATTGAATTTTTCCGGATAGGGACCCGGTCCGGAAACTCATCCGGACAGATTGGGTTTCCGGATACCTGTCCGGAAACTCTGGATTTTTAAAAAAAACTTTTCATGTCCTTGTTGATTTTGCAGAAATAGGACTATGTGGATTTATATAACGAACCTTCTCTCGCTCCCCCTCAAATTGAGCGTGGGGATTACCTTGCTCCCCCTCGAATATTGCAAACTTGTGCAATGGAGAGTCCGACACACAGAAAAAAGTTTTGAGCATTTAAAGAAAAAACTGTGTCGCTCCCCCTCAACTGATGAACATCCAGTTGGATGCTCCCCCTCAGAATGTGCGCGTAGTGTGAAATGCACACGGGAGTATCCACACACACATAAAAACTTTTCAGCATTTAAAAAATTGTGTGTGACGCTCCCCCTCAATAGTAGAGTATACTTACCTGATGGCTGATCATGCTCCCCCTAAACACATGAGCAGTCGTGAAGTTACAGGTATAGAAAAATCTCACGTCTTCTTAATATGTTTCCTTTTAGATCGTGAGAAGCTCCCTCCTTCCTGTCATGTGTGTGGAGCATCCAGTGTCTAAGAGTTACACATGACCGTCCTGCAAAACAAGTTTAGCGGACCTTGGGTACCCAGATTTGCCTGGGTCCCGGAGGGTTAGATTTGACACCTTTCGAAGGAACTTGCTTTGAAGCAGGTTGCCTCTTGGGTGTAAGTTTTACATCAGTAGGAGGAACCCGTTTTGAATTAGGTTTCCTCTCCTGCTTTGGTTTAACCACTGATTGGGAACCCCGTTTGGATTTATACTTCTTTTTGTTCTTACGGGGTCTCCGTTTGGGTGTATGATTATACATGTGATATGACCCAAACCAATCATTGTTATGGATATCATCAAAGTCATTCCAACCACAACTAGAACAACACAAACGAGCGTGCGATAATTGAATCAATTGCTGAATGGAGTAAATTTTCATCGGAAAATTAATACCTCTTTTAACAAAATTATTCCTATGATTCCAAGAACAATCGTTTTTGTTCATTCTCGGGTAAAAGACAGTATTGAACGACTTTGATGCAGCACCCTCGACAGGTTCCTTCTTTAGCCACTTTGGTTTTTCTTGTTTAGCGCGACCGATTTTATCCGAAACAACAGGGACAGTGCGGTCAATGCCTTTTGAAGGAACGATATCTTTGGTAGGCAATTGCTCGGTCTTTTGCCTCGACTGTGATTGCTGTCTAGAAACAGGTTTAGAAGTCGGTTTTGATTGTTAAATCTTGATCACAGTTGGGGCCTTTGTGTTAGAATTGTTACCCTTTAAGAAATTGACCGGACGATTGACTACTGGAGACAAAAAATCAGTGTGACACGATAGAGGTTTGTCGAAAGGGAACGACTCAAACTCTCCATCAGAATTGCCTTCAGAGTTCATGTATTTTGAAAAATCAATCTCCGGAATTTCAGGACTTGGATCAGGTGAGGAAGGCGAGGAACACGCTGTGCTTTCGGTTGTGTACTTTGGGGAATTCGGTGCGAAAGCTTTTGAAAAATCAGAGTTTAAATTCATTTTAACACACTCATCTTTAGAAACTTTATTTTCTTGCGAAGAGATATTTCCGATGAAGGCTTTACACGAGGATGTGTCAGACGAGTTAGAGGAAAGTTCAGGTGAAAATTGCTTCGCAGTTTGGAGCAAGTCAAGCTGCACTTGGAGTTGACTATTTATCATACGCTCTTTCATCGTTTCTCTTGTCACTTCAGACAGTCTCGATGAGAGCTTATTGATTTCACACTGAAGGGTTTCCTTTTCTTCATATGACACACCTTCGGTTTTCTCAGATTTGAGTTTCTCAAGTTCCTGAATTAGCGCTTTCTTCTCGTTTTAAAAAACAGACCCTTCTTTCTCAAGAGACTCCTCCAACTCGAAAATCTTTGCTTCCAAGATGAGAGGAGGAACATAGAGTTTAAACTCGTCCGTCTCATTCTTGGTTGCGGGTGCTTGGTCCTCATCCTTTTTGGAGGAATCTTTGGGCTTAGCAACCTTGTAAGGGTCAAAGTAGTCATTTGAGAGATACTTTTTGTTCTTTGTATAGGAATTATTCAAAGGTTCATAACAAAACGGAAGCTGTATTCCTCGTTTGTGTGCACGCTTATATTCCTCGGTTTCCTCTTCCTTTTCAGATTCAAGAGGACCAGTCCATTGAATGACATATTCCGGATACTTTTTATCTAACCCAAAACATGCAAAATCATACAAAGTTGGTGTATACCATCTTCCCTTTTTCAAATAATGTGGGTTATCATATCCGATACCCCATTCTTTGTTAAAGTACGTGAACTCTTTGGGTTTATTCAGAAAGATGGTTTGATCAGTTTGACCCCTTTTGTGGAGTTTGGTTTCAAGATAAGAATTTTAGTAACAAACTCCTTGTGCTGAATTTGAAGAGAGGAACATTGATAACCAAGTTCTTCTTTCTCATTCATGCACTGATCAAACTGAGACTGAAGATCAGATAATTTGGCCCTTAAGTCTTTGGGTGCTATTGAAAAGATTTTGCATCTTTCTTTTAACATAGTATTTTCAGACGTATGTTTCTCAGTTATTTGCATTTGAACATTTAACTTTTCAGATAGTGATCTAATCTCAAGTAGTTGTTCATTACTGGTGGCCTTGTAGGAATCTATCCGTTCAGCAAGAGGTTTCATTCGGTCAGAAAGTTCTTAATAGATAGGTTTACATACATGACACAGCTTTGTCTTGTCTTCTTCAGCTGGAGACATCTTCAGTTGCACTGGAGTGATCGTCAGACGATTGTTTGATTCAAAGTGGAACAGTATCAAGAATACTTAAATGTCCCACTCCTGCGACTTAGCACGGGGGTCCCGCTAAATGAGGGTTCAAAACAGCTCCCGGATTATGTGTCTGGGTGGTTTTCGGATAAGGAATCCGGAAAACTGGGCTTACCGGGTGGTTTCCGGATAAGGAATCCGGAAAACTGGGCTTTCCGGATGATAATAGTTTCCGGATGAAGTACTTACCGGATGCAAGGATGTCCGGGAAAAATTATGACCGGGAACTTTGATTACCCGGATAGATTGAGTTTAGGATACTTACCCAGACTGATGACTTACCCGGAAAGAAGGAAGAACCCGGATGAAATTAACACAAACGTCCGGACAGTGTATACTTGTCCGAAAACCACGGCTGTGTTGTCCGGATTCTGCGGCTGCCTTTTCAATTCGATCGATTTTTCGATTAGGGTTTCACAAGAAGGTTCTTGAAAGATTAGAAACACTACCAAACACAAAACTAACACTACCCAATCAATTTCTAAGCAAAAAGAACACGTTTTGATGGTAAAAATTCGATTTTTATTGAAGAACACAACCAAAAACTTTGAACTTAATTTACTAAATTAACCCCTCAAACGATCGAATTAGAATGTGAAAATTTACAGAAACACTAATGAGTATAATGCTAACACAACTCAAAAAACATAATCGAACAATTTTATCAGAATCAAAGATTAGAAAAATCAAGAATATGGCAGACGTGAAAAAGTCAAATCTTACCAGAAGTCAATATGAGTGCTTTGAATCGAATCCGTCCGTCTGCTCTGATACCAATTGTTAAATCCAAATCCGTGCAACAATTATGAAATCAGTAATATAAACAATAAGAACAATTATTTCAACTGGTCATCCCTGTATTATGCTTTCAATAAGAGTGTTTACAATACAATTCAGAAAAGCAAATGAGACAACTAGCCTATTTTCTAAGGCTAAGCTAGCTATTTAAATGGCGGGCCCGTGGTTAACAAGCCCATGGCCCGTTCACTAATAAGGATCAAAATAAAGAATTACAGTTTAAACCCTAAACTTTAAATCAACATAAATTTACCCTAACAGTTTGCTTATGATCCCTGAAGACAAGACTCGCGACAACTGAGTTCAAAGCTGAAATCAAAGACCAAGCTGAAGAACGAGTGCTTAAGTGTACTAGTGACCTGATGTGGATATCAGCGTAGACAAGACTTGTCCATTTCATGCAAAGTTTCAAGTAGAAGACTCCAGCGAGAGCTGAACTTTATCATTCGCTCATAAAGATCAACTCAGCGTTCGCTGATCATGAAGCCTGTTCTACAAGTAACTTTTGTATTATCTCCTTGCACGCTTTTGTACGATTTGTCAGAAGGACATCCCTTGTCCAGGATCGTACAAACCACTCTACAACTACACTGTTCATCATGCGGCCAAAAGGGATGTTTGCTAAAGTCAAATTCATGAAACCAACCAGACGCTGCCACGTGTAAAGTTGTACTGACTTGCATTAAATGCATGTAGTATAAATAGGAAACCCTACTTTATTTTGAAGAGGGTGCTTCCTTCGCTGAAATACTTAGTGCAAGAAAAGTCTCTCTAGTTTTCTTATCTTCTCTTTTCATAGTGCAAGAATTCTGTGTGATTCTAAGAGTTTGTTTAGATTAGGTTTTTAACTTGATCTTATTCCGCAACAAACTGTAAATTGTTTGATATATATCAATAAACACTTTTAAAGATAAAAATCGGTGATTGTATTCAACCCCCCCTTCTACAAACTTGTATAACCCTTCGGGACCAACATCTTTCCACTTATGCTTGAACACTTCTCTCATTACTTCTTTCACTCATTTTTCATGACACGGAGATTCAATTGCACATATAGGCGAATATTCATCACTCTCATCAGGGTATCTCATTACATTAAGCTCATTGAAGGTGACTTCTTGATCATGCTATATCATTGTCAATTATCCATTCTGAACATTGATTAAAGTTCTTCCTAAAGAGTCTCCCAAAATGATTGGAATTTCCTTCTCTACATCAAAATCAAGAATAACAAAGTCAGTAGGAACAATGAACTTATCAGTTTGTACCAAAGCATCTTCAATCATTCCTGTGGGGTATACTATGGTCTTGCCTCTTCTATGCCCAAGGTGTTGGATACTGATAATGGCATTAAGTTGATGTTTGTACCTAAGTCACCAAGGGCTTTTCTTATCTCTTTCCCGCCGACTGTACAAAGAATAGTAAAACTCATTGGATCTTTGAACTTAGGGGGAGTCTTGTTAGAAAGGAAGGTACTACAACCATTAGTTAATGCAATGGTCTCATATCCATCAACGTTTTCTTCTTACTCACATTGTCCTTAAAGAACTTTTCATGGCTTGGCATTTTTTCTTGAGCTTCTACCAAAGAAGTATTAGTATCCAACTATTTGGACACTTCAAGGAACTTTTTGAATGGTAGCCCATGCTTTTGATTCTTCATCCTTCGAGGAAATGGTACATAAGGTGGTATAAGGAGTTGGACAGGTGGGTGTAGTAGCTAAAGTTGTAACACCCGACTTTTTT
Source organism: Saussurea involucrata (assembly GCA_033807775.1). NCBI lineage: Eukaryota > Viridiplantae > Streptophyta > Magnoliopsida > Asterales > Asteraceae > Saussurea > Saussurea involucrata. The sequence continues at coordinate 45,158,017 of CM066317.1, read as the reverse complement.
TTATATATTTTAGTAAGGAGCGGGTCGTGATAGAATCAGACGGAAATCAGCTTAAAAGAGCTCTCGGTACTGTTTTGGCGACATTACCATGCGAGAGTGACAGTGGTCACAATCGCTGGCATAGTCACGGGCGGGGAAAGCCTGCAGTACATCTCTCGCGAGAGTGACCGACGAGAGTGACAAATGTCACAATCGTCAGGCACAATCGCCGTCTGCCTCTGATTTCTTAAAAGTGCAAATTTTGCCCTTTCTCCTCATTTGCACTTCACCCATTTCGATTTTCTCTCCCATGAACTGAACCTTTTCACCCCAAAGTCGATTTTGAGCCATTAAGTCCCAAGATTCAAGATTTCAAGTAGGTTTCTTCATCTACCATGGTTTTGGAAACTAAACCTAGAAATCCTTTCACTTCATCTTCTTCATCAAAGCTTTCTAGAGTTTCATCCAACCCTTTCTCTCTATTTTGATGATTTGGAGTTTGTGGTTCGTTTTGGTAGCTCTAGAGGTGTTTTGGTTGGTGGATTCATGTTGTGGTTGAGGTAACTTTCCCTCTTCTTCATCTAAAGAAATTAGGGTTTTGGTTTATTGGTGATTTTGATGTAATTATTAGGAGGAACGATTCTAAGTGTTCGGGGACGAATATTTATGCATGGTTGGAAACTTATGGATCTAGGTTTTTGGAAGATTTGACTTGATGATTCAAGTTTCTTCAAAGGAGCTCAAATTGGGGAAAATCAAGATTTAGCCTAGATCTAGCAAGGTGAGTTCAAGTTGATTTGTGAAAACGTTGTACATGCCAAAATGTTCATTTTAAAGTGTTTTACATGAAAATATTCATTGTTGAATTATTTGGATGATTTTGATTACTGGTAGTATTCGACTTTATAAATCTTACAAAACACCCACTCTTGGGATTTTGGGGTAACTTGACAATATGAGTATTAATTGAAGTATTTTGATAATTATTGCATAATTGAAGGTTGTTTTGAAAAAATGCACTTTTAGAGTTTTGCTGGAAATATGCATAATTTTATGTGGTGGTACGTTTTTAAAATATGAACGTGTGGGTCATTGGGTTTTGGGTTATTTACGACCTTGTGAACAATTTAGAAGTTGTAAACATTTCGGTTTGAGAAAAGATGTAATTTGGGTATTTTGATGGATGAATCTTAAGTATTGAAATTTTAAATGATTTATCATACGATTGTAAATCTTTTGGTATAAATGCACTTTAATGTGTACTTTGGAAAATGACGTGTCTTAATTTAAGAGTTGTGTTGAGTTACTCGTACCTATGGAGCATGTTTCGCATAAACGTGGGTTATATACGTTTTAATGCATCATTTGACTTTTATGAGTGGTTAATTAATTTGGTGAAAACTTGGTTGGTAGTTGCAATAATCACTTTGAGGTTGCTGGTTGAAAGTGGGTTGAAGGTTTTGAAAATCACTTTGATGTTGTTGGTGAAAACCTAGGGGTCCTTGGGGTTCACTAACTTGCTGGTTCAAGGTTGAACTATTACAAAAAATTTGGGTGTTGTATCCACCTTGCATTATAAGTTTTAGAATAGTTACATACCTTATTTTGGGACCAAAAACATTGACTAACTCTGGGTTAGATGCACATTGATCAAACGGATGGATTTCTCCACACAACACACATGCTACAATTGCAACAACATATGATGCTACAGCAACAACGTGCACACCTGGGATAACATTCATATTTTTAATCATGTCAGCCACATATACGAGTTGTGCTGTAAGTGCACTATATGCATATGTTTCATGTATCCCAACTGCTTGCTTCTGTATTAATGCATGCGGATCAACCCAATATCCATTATTATTTGAAATTTCTCCAGTATGTCATACCCATCATTATAAGTACAAGCTGTGAAAGCTCTCATGTAGTAGCATCAAGCATTTGTTTAGCAACGGTGGTTAAACCATTGTAAAATGTCTCTAGCTAAATGTAGTAAGGAATGCCATGGTGTGGACATTTTCTCAACAGCTCTTTGTACCTTTCCCATGCATCAGGTGTTGCTTCATCATCCATTTGTCTAAACAAACATGTATTATTTCTGGATTCAGCATTCCTGTTGGGAGGATAATATTTTCTCAAAATTTTCTCTACAAGGTCATTCCAAGAGATGATGGAATTTGGTTGCAAAGAGTTAAACCATAACATTTCTCTATCCCTTAAAGAACATGGAAACAAATTCAGCCTTATGGCATCATTAGACACTCCTGGGATGAGAAAACAATCAGTTATTTCCATTAAAGATTTTAAGTGCAAATTAGGGTCTTCAGATGGCAAACCAATATTCATTATTATTTGAAATTTTCTCTAGTATGTCATACCCATCATTATAAGTACAAGTTGTGAAAGCTCCTCCTACAGTAGCATCAAGCATTTGTTTAGCAACGGTGTGTTAGGACACTGAACTTGTCCTTTATAATAGAAAGTTTTGTAAAGCAATAGCTGTTAGACCCGATTGGATCAATGCCATGCAAGAGGAATTAAACGAGTTCAAACGCAACGAAGTGTGGCACTTGGTGAAACGCCCAAAAGACAAAACCATAGTCGGAACTAAATGGGTTTTTAGAAACAAAAAGGACGAAGCGGGGATTATAGTCAGAAATAAAGCAAGACTGGTTGCTAAAGGTTACAATCAACAAGAAGGAATCGATTATGATGAAACCTATGCACCAGTAGCAAGGATTGAAGCAATCAGGATCTTTCTTGCATATGCAGCACACAAGAACATGAAGGTATTTCAAATGGACGTCAAATCTGCGTTTCTGAATGGAATACTACATGAGGAAGTGTATGTAAGTCAACCTGAAGGCTTTGTTGATCCAAAATATCCCAACCATGTCTATATTTTAGATAAAGCACTCTACGGCTTAAAGCAAGCACCGAGGGCATGGTATGAGACTCTGACTATTCATCTGCTTGGAAATGAATACACCAAAGGTACAATTGATACAACTCTATTTCTCAAGAAAGAAGGTAAAGATTTAATGCTAGTACAAATATATGTTGACGACATAATATTTGGTTCTACAAATCCAGATATGTGTAAAGATTTTGAAATGGTGATGAAAAGCCGCTTTCAAATGAGCATGATGGGAGAACTAAAATTTTTCCTTTGTCTCCAAGTGACACAGTCAAATAAAGGCATTTTTATCAATCAATCAAAATATATAAATGATATGCTTAAGAAATTTGACTTAAATTCCTCTTCCACCATGAAAACTCCCATGGCTACTGGTAAACTTTTGGACGCTGATTCATCCGGTGAATCGGTTGATCAAAAGTTATACCATGGTATGATTGGATCTTTACTATATCTAACGGCAAGTAGACCGGATATTTTGTTTGCAACATCCTTTTGTGCACGCTTTCAAGCTAACCCGAAGGTATCTCACCTTGTGGCTGTAAAGAGAATCCTTAGATATCTCAAAGGCACAAGAAATTTGGGTCTTTGGTATGCTAAGGATTCAGGGTTTGAACTAACTGCTTACACAGATGCAGATCATGCGGGAAATATGATGGACAGGAAAAGCACATCTGGTGCTTGTCAATTTTTGGGAGATAAACTTGTAAGCTGGTCATCAAAGAAGCAAACCTGTGTGTCAACATCTACGGCTGAAGCAGAATATGTGGCAGCTGCCAGTTGTTGTTCACAAGTAATCTGGATGAAGACGCAGCTTAAGGATTATGGATACATCATCAACAAAATCCCAATTTACTGTGATTCCAAAAGCGCAATTGCAATAACTGAGAATCCTGTTCAGCACTCCAAGACAAAACATATAGATGTAAGGTACCATTTTATCAAAGACCATGTTGAGAAGGGAACTATAGAAATGCACTTTGTACCAACAGAACTAGAACTTGCTGATCTTTTCACAAAACCTTTAGATGAAAAAAGGTTCAATTTTTTAATCAGCAAATTAGGAATGTTGAATCCTTAGTCATTTCTCACTCTCTTTAAAAACATTGAGGGGGAGTTCGTGTTCTTGTTTATTTAAATCTATGTTCATATCCTAACTCACAAGGACCCAAATGCCATTGGGTACCAATATCTGCTTAATCTGTTTTGCAGGTTCTTCATGTGTTGTACTGAATCATAGAAACATACCACACACATGACTGAAAACAGAAGAGAAGCGGCGTATTTTTTTTGAAAAATATTTGTATCATTAAGGGGGAGACAAATATTTTTGGCTTTTGAACATATCAGTTCAAAACCCATGCTTCAACGACTTTGGCTTTTGAACATATCAGTTCAAAACCCGTGCTTCAACGACTTTGGCTTTTGAACATATCAGTTCAAAACCCGTGCTTCAACGACATTGGCTTTTGAACATATCAGTTCAAAACCCGTGCTTCAACGACTTTGGCTTTTGAACATATCAGTTCAAAACCCGTGCTTCAACGACTATGGCTTCTGAACAATTCAGTTCAGGACCCGTACTTCAAAGACCAAGACTTCTAAACAAATCAGTTTAGAACTCACACTTCTCAGGTGATATCTTTAACTGTTACATCTTTCTGTTTCAAGGAACGTGGTAAAAGGTAACATTGGATTATATTTTGTTTCTACCACTTTGAAAACTTGAATCTTTACAAATTTAATTCAATGAGATAAAATTTTCAATTTTCATTCAATGAATTAAATGTGTGCTAAAAGATGATTTTACAAGTACTTTTGTATTATCTGAGTTAGATTTGTTTCAACTTTCACCTCTGAAATAAATCGAAAGGTCAGCAAAACATGAATGAAATTATGCTGAATGCTCAAAGTTATGTGAATCTGGACTTATATAGAATATAATGCTCAAAAAGCCTAAATGTCTGAGTGATGGATGGAAATGAAAATATGGGAGAAGCACTATGTTTTAGAACCAAGTGATTGAGATAAATTGTTGCACTATCATTTAGTTTGAAAGTTTGTGCCTGTGGCCTTTCTGGTTTGGGAGAGTAAGTCCTAAGGGGTGCTCGACACCTAGTCCCTAAGATCTACTGGTCTGGGATCGGCTGACCCAAATCCTGCAATAGAACCAGATAGAAAGCCATGTTCTACTGGTACAAATGGGTTTAAGATATATCGATGTGGCCTTTCTGGTTTGGGAAATTAAGTTCTAAGGGGTGCTCGTCACCTAGCACCTAAGGCCAACTGGTCTGGGATATGCTGACCCAAATCCTGCTATAGAACCAGATAGAAAGTCATGTTTAACGATGTATCTTATTCTTACTAAACTTTTTGATCAAAAGATGCCAATGAGCACAAAATCAAAGGATGCCAATGACACAAAATCAAAGGATGCCAATGAGCACAAAATCAAAGGATGCCAATGAGCACAAAATCAAAAGATGCCAATGAGCACACATCTCTTGAAACTTGGGAAAATACAAAGTCGCGGTAAACCCGTAAATTTGTGAAATTCTGATTTTGGACAAATAGTGTGAGTAGAGCAAAGTATTCTTATATGTTTTAGAATTGCATACGCTTGATGCTAATCATATTTCGCATGCTAGCACACCAAATAGATTTAATAAAGGGGTTGAAACTGAACGTTTGTAACTTGATATGCAATGATGTCTTGTTTTTGAATCCAAACACATGCATTTGATTTCATTTGATTGAAATATTGTTAAATTTCATTAAGTTGAATTTCTTTTGTAAAGCTTTCAAATGATCAAATGTTAGTAGTTATAAAATGAAGTTCAATGAATTTTATTTTCCTTGTAAATGTTTTCTCTAAAGCACTGTATTTGAAATGAATACTTTAATGAAATATATGCATCCTTTCAGGGGGAGAACATAAATTGCTCCAGAATTCTTATTTTGAGGGGGAGCAAGGTTATCCAGTAAGGAGGAGATTGTTAGTAATACTAAGAGACGCGACTGAAATTGAAGAAGGTTTTCGATGATAATGATGCTCACTTTCATCGAAAAAGGGGGAGAAATGTTTAATTCAATTTCATGTCAAAGAGCTTTCAAGTCAAATATATTTCAAGTCAAAGATTCGTGAACAAAGACTGAAGATCAGGGGAAGAAGGATCATGTGAAGTCCAAATGTTGCTGAATTTGGTTATCTTAGTTCTGAGTGGTTCTCGGAATGCGCTTACACCTAAAAGTTCAAAAATGTGGATGGTTTCACATCTTTCTGATCCAAACTCTAATAGTTTCTTATTCCTCTTGTTCCGAATTGTTGATCTGAAATTCATGTTCAAGACTTGAAGACAATCTATTGAAGATTGTATTGAAGAAGGTTGACTTTTCAAAGAGAAAGACAAAGACTTTTCATGTTTGTCTGAAGATTCTTCAAAGCTGAGTTGTCAAAGAGTGTCAAAGCATATAGTTCGCCGTGAACTATTGGAGATAAAGCTATTTGAAGATTATCTGAGCTTCAATGTTTAAAGCGGTCAAAATTTAAGTTTTGAAGATCAAGTACTGAAGACTGCTGCTATTTTTTTAAATCTTGAATCCAAAGGGGGAGATTGTTAGAGCATTATTGTATTCAAGATTTATTGTAAAGTCTTGTAATTAGTCAAAGCTTGTAAAGTCAAATGTAAAAGTCAAAGTCATGAAAAGTCAAAGTAGATTAGATTTAGTGCTTTGTAATCCTAGGTATAAATAGGATTAGTTAGCTTAGATGTTAAGCAAGTCTCAAGCAAGTCTAGAGAGAGCAATTCATTAGAGATCTTAATTGTAATATTCTAGAGAGAGAAGTGAGAGCATTCTAGAGAGAGAAAGTGCATCATTCTTATGTAAATCTCTATTATGTTCAAGATAAATGGATGATTTGATGATTACCTAATAGAAACTGGTTTCACACGGTGGTTAAACCATTGTAACATGTCTCTAGCTGAACGTAGTAAGGAATACCATGGTGTGGACATTTTCTCAACAACTCTTTGTACCTTTCCCATGCATCAGGTGTTACTTCATCATCCATTTGTCTAAACAAACATATATTATTTCTGGATTCAACGTTCTTGTTGGGAAGAAAAAAAATTCTCAAAAATTTCCCTACAAGGTCATTCCAAGAGATGATGGAATTTGGTTGCAAAGAGTTAAACCATAACTTTTCTCTATCCCTTAGAGAATATGGAAAAAACTTCAGCCTTAAGGCATCATTAGACACTCCAAGGGTGAGAAAACAATCAGTTATTTCCATTAAAGATTTTAAGTGCAAATGAGGGTGTTCAGATGGCAAACCACTTAACTGGCCATTGGTCTGCAAACAGGCGTGATCTCAAAGTAAGTTGTCTCTATGTTGTGGGCTAAGTATCCATGAATTTTAATTGACTAAAAACAGTAATAACATAGTCCATGATTCCTCTATCCCGAGAATCAACAATTTGTATGATGTTCTCCATTACAGCAACATGTGGTAGAAAATTTGACTTTTAGAAATTTAAATTCCAAAAACTCGTGGCTTTGCCTTTCCCCGACAACGATGCCAAAAACTTGGTGTGTTCTAAGTTGTATTAACAAAAATCAGACTAAGACAAGTGAATATGATGCAAGTATACACCTCTAAACACTATCACCTTTTACAAGTAATACAGTAAGATACCGGTTATCAATCCACAGGGAAAGTGAGCTTAGAAATCTTTGAAAGTCAACTTCAAAGGAAGAATTCGTAGTAAAATCTTTGTGACCGAATTTTGAGTTAACAATAGACAAATAAGCATTAAATCAAGAGTAAACAGTAATGAGACAATGCAAAGGTGTAAAGTCCAACTGAGGCTTCCAACAAACAATCTGATAAATGAGTGTTGCAGCATATTTCAATTAAAGGGAATGTTGCAGTAGTAGATCCAGTGCTTAGAAAATAAAGTTTAACATCCGACCATCAACTAAGAGTCACTCGGGTCAAGGTTTTGACAAGCACTGTTCCACACATCTCAAGTGTCATGCTTGTGATATGGCCAAACGGCCGGTCATCTGCTCCTAAGTTGCATGGGGTAGGAATATATATCCATTTTTAGTATCTTATAAAGATTACTTCCATGTCATTCAAGTGGTGTGTGTCTCGTGGTCTCAAGTTTATCTCACTTTAACACTTTTAGCAAGCGGCCACTTGTCAATAAGATGTTTGATCAATATAAACTTGAATAAAAAATCGATGTAAACATCAATTAATAAGCAATATCCACTTCATGTTTGTTTTTAGACCTCAACCTCCCTTTACAGCCATGCTAAGGGATTAACCTATCATCGCTTGGTTTTCTTGCATGTTGATAAAGATCATTTGGTTGACAATAAGAAATTAGTAACCAAAGATAACGAGTGATTCTAACAACTTTGAATATATTCAATTTAACTTGATTAAAATCTTGAAAAAAAGAATTTGATAAGAGACTTGGATCCATAGCAACTAAGAACTAGAGAGCTTAAAAGTAACCAAGAGCAAAACACAAGAATTTCCGCAACTTCAATCGTATTCAAATGACTTGGTACCAAAGGTTTGAACACTTGAGAAATTGTTTATAAACATGAAACCAAAGTAACTAAGCAACTAGAAAGAATAAACTTAGAGACTAAGAAACATGGTAATAAAAAAATCATACTAAAAGGTTTGGCCAAAACCTCCCTTAAATAGCCAAGGATGGTGGCTTACAAGAGAATCTATAAATGAAAACTAAAGGAAAACTTGGGCTCCAAGTTGTTAGCTCGTCGTACATGCTGCAACAATACTTCTTTCATCCGACTTAATCCTGATGTAGCATGATTATTCTGCAAAATAGAGTCTAAAGACCACAAACAACCCAAAAACCATAAATAGCCCATCAGGCCCATTTATCCATATTGATCCAAAAAGAAGTAAAATAATAAATAAAAGACTCAAACTATTAGGCTTTAGACAATAATAACAAAGAAAATGGTTGGAAAGATGATGTTGTAGCAATACCAATTGCAAACACATACCAATTGAACACACATCAGTTTTCAGCTAGGTTCGTAAGTTACGGACATGGCTATTATAGATGTAGTGACATTTTGGTAAAAATGGGAGATAAATGACTATGAGACTAATTTTCTTGGGTAAAATGGCTATTCAAGTAAATTTCCCGAAAAAATAAGATAAAGAAAAGGTTCCTCTAAACCCTTATTCAATATTTGAATACAAGCCCTCACAAATTACCAATAGCCTACTTAAACCTCGAATTGTCAAATACTCAATAGTATAAAAAAAAACTTTTAATGTTAGGTGTGTGGTTACTTGTATCATTTTGTTGAGTTTAGTTTTAGGAGACTAGTTACTTACATTAGGTAATATTTATATTATCTTGATCCTCTTTTATATGAGCCTATCAGGGCCATATGTATAAGATATATTATGTAGATATATACATATTTAGTCAAATGATGAGAATCATTTTCACATATTTCATATAGCTTCAAAAAGGAGGTATGGTGGGACCTATCTACTTTGGTAATGATAAAAGCAGCTGCAACAATATGGAAGATCCAAAAACAGAAATTGTTGCAGGGCTAATGGAGTAAACATGAAATAAACTAAACAAAAAATAATATTACATGATCAGGTGGGCATGCTCCTATCCTAGCATTAGTTGTATCAGTTGCATTACCAAAACTTGATTAGCGAGAGTTGACTGTAATGAATTAACTAATTGAGATGGCCAAAGGAAAGTTTATTGCTGATTGTGAGAGAATAGGGATGGGAAAACGGAGTTACACCAGAAAGGAGATGAGAAAAAGGATCATTGAGATCTAACAAAATGCCTACCTCATGATCACATAATAATTACTTTAAATAGAATAACTAACAGCATTCTGTTATGGTATTGCTGATGTGGTATTCAGCACATGGTCTTGAAACTTCTTGGGCTGGACTCTAGTTCTTTCACTTCTCCTTGGTCCTGGGTCATCCGGTGGTGGGCTGCTGCTAGTATGTTGGTCCATTGGACTCATGACAATACCCCCTCCATTAGAACCCACCTTGTCCTCAAGTGGGAAAGTAGGAAACTGCTGCCTTATTTGAACATTATCTTCCCATGTTGCTTCCTCTGCTGAGAGCCCTTCCCAATGTATGAGACTTTGAGGGACTAGTTGAGAGCCCTTATAAACAGTGCGATGTTGCAGTACCTTGTGCGGTTGAAGGATGATCGTAGACGTGGAGTCCACCAGGTGTAGAGGAGTGATCTGATTAACCGGCTTGCCGACACATTTGCGAAGTAACGAAACGTGGAAAACTGGATGTATTTTAGCAGTGGCCGGTAGATCCAGTTTATAAGCAACCGCACCAATCTTGTCAAGGACACGATATGGACCAAAATAACGAGGACCTAGCTTGTGATGGCGCTGCAGTCGAAGGGAGCCTTGACGATATGGTTGGAGTTTTACGAATACCCAATCATCCACCGAAAATTGTACATCCCGGCGGTGTTTGTCCGCAGCTTGTTTCATCCGGGACTGGGCCTTCAACAGATTGGTTTTTAACAATGTTAAGACCTGATCACGTTCCAGAAACTGTTCCTCCAATGGGGTACTAGTGGTGGAACCCCGTAGATAGCGCGTAATAGTCGGAGGTTTCCGACCGTACAGAATTTCAAAAGGGGTCATTTGAGACGATGATTGGTAAGAAGTATTATACCAAAATTCAGCCCAAGCTAAGAACTGCAGCCATTTTTGCGGGTGATCAGCCACGTAACAACGCAGGTACATCTCTAAACAGCGATTAAGTGCCTCAGATTGCCCGTCCGTTTGAGGGTGGTACGCGGTACTAAATTTAAGAGTAGTACCATTCACCCGATGCAATTCTTTCCAAAAATCAGTCATAAAACGGGCATCCCGATCGGTGACAATTGACAAGGGAATGCCATGGAGTCGGACTATCTCGTTAATAAAAGTAGTAGCAACCGTCACACTAGTGAAAGAAGAAGGTAAAGCTAGAAAGTGACCGTATTTGGATAAACGGTCGACGACCACCATAATGACCGATTTACCTTGCGAAACCGGTAAACACGTGATGAAATCCATTGCAATGTCTTCAAAGACAGCTTGGGGAATGGGCAGTGGTTGAAGGAGGCCGCCTGGGGATAAAAATGAGGGCTTTGTCTGTTGACAGACCTGACAATGAGCAACAAATTGCTTGACATCGGTCCTCATTTGTTTCCAATAGAAAGTAGATGACAGCCGTTGGTATGTACGGGTCACCCCCGAGTGTCCCCCAAGAGCTGATGAATGAAATTCGGTAAGTAATTGCTGTCGTAGCGCCAAGTTATTCGGGACCATTAAGTGGCCTTTAAAAAGCAACAAACCGTCTTTGATTGAGTAATCCGGCAAAGTAGTAGGATCGGATGTGTGCTGTTGCAATAAACCAGCAAGCTCAGGGTCGGAGTGAATAGCCAAGGAGAGGTCTCGTAATAATGAAGGGACCGGGGCTGAGATAGCCATCAGGTGACCAGAAGGAACACGGGATAAAGCGTCGGCAGCGCTGTTTTGGGTCCCGGGTCGATAGACAATCTCAAAGTCAAATCCCAAAAGTTTGCCTAGCCATTTTTGTTGCTCTGGAGTTTGGATGATCTGATCTTGGAGACGTTTTAAGGATTGTTGATCAGTCACAATAGTAAACTTGTGGCCGAGCAAATATTGTCTCCATTTGGCGATTGCTTGCGTGATCGCATACATTTCCCGGTGGTAAGTCGACGCTTGTTGCATTCGAGGGCACAACGTTTTACTAAAATAGGCCAAAGGGTGTTTGTCTTGGGACAAAATAGCGCCAATCCCACTGCCGGATGCGTCTGTTTCGATGGTAAACGGTTTAGAAAAGTCAGGAAGACGCAAGATAGGTGTAGAACTGAGAAGGGCTTTGAGTTGTGTAAAAGCTTGTAGGGTGGTGGCATCCCAATAGAATGCATCCTTCCGTAAGAGGTCGGTTAATGGACCGGCAATGGAGGCGTAATTTTTGATAAAACGCCGGTAATACCCGGCGATACCCAAAAAACTTCGAACGTCTTTGACATTTTTAGGGACCGGCCAGTTTTGGATGGTGTGGATTTTGTCGGGATCCACCGCCACCCCATGGGATGAGATAATGTGCCCCAGATATGCAACTTGAGTTTGCCCAAAAGTGCACTTCGACAGTTTAGCAACTAAGTGGTGATCCATAAGTAACTGCAGGGTGAGAGTAATATGATGTAAATGAGCGTCCCAAGTTTTGCTATAGATTAATATATCGTCGAAGAAAACCAAAACAAAGCGACGGAGAAAAGGACGGAACACGTCGTTCATAAGTCGTTGGAACGTGGACGGAGCATTTGTAAGCCCAAAAGGCATTACCAAAAACTCATAGTGTCCGTCATGAGTACGGAAAGCGGTTTTCATGGCATCCCCCTTAGCAATGCGAATCTGATGATATCCGGCTAATAGGTCGAGCTTGGAAAAATATTGGGCATCATGTAGTTCATCAAACAATTCGTCAATGGAAGGAATAGGAAAACGATCCCGAATTGTAATAGAATTTAGAGCACGATAATCCACACAAAACCTCCACGTGCCATCCTTCTTACGGACCAATATTACCGGTGATGAAAAAGCACTTGTGCTTGGGCGAATGATTCCTTGAGTTAGCATCTCTTGAACCAATCGTTCGATCTCTTGTTTCTGAAAATGTGGATACCGATACGGCCGTACTGAAACAGGAGTACTGGCCGGTAACAAGTCAATATGATGATCTTGGGACCGGGCTGGTGGTAACCCTTGGGTTGCCTTAAAAACATCAGCAAACTGAGTCAATATCAACTGTAAATCGGGGGGATAAACCGGGGAAGGAGTATCTTGTGGAACCAAAGACAAATGGAACATCTGACCAACGCCATCTGATGTCAATAAGTGACGGAGCCCATTGAACTGAATTGCTTGAGCCATAGGAACATCACCCTGCCATTTAACCCGTTGCCCTTTCAAAGAGAATTCAAACACCGATGTCGAGTAATCCGTGACTACTGGTCCAAGAGTAGCTAGCCAGGACACCCCCAGTACCATATCCCAACCTTGTAGGGGTAATACATAAAAATCCACGATAATAGGTTGTCCTTGAATAACCAATTCAACATTCCTGGCTAACCCGGAGCATGGTAGTCGTTCACCACTACCAACTAATACCGAAAATGGTGAAATGGACTCAATAGTAAAATTAAGAAAGTGTGCGATCCGGGTTTGTACGAAACAGTGGGTGCTGCCACCGTCTAGGAGTACCTGAACGGTTTTCCCGTGCACCGAACCCGTGAAACGTAGGGTTGTTGACGAAAAACCACCCGACAAGGCATTATATGAAATAGCAGAGTGAGTTTTAACTTCGTCCAGCTGAAGTTTATCAGCGAGAATCGAATCCTTACCTTCGGACGGTGGGGAATCCGGCGAGCCGCCCGGGTCTGGGGAGTCGTCATCGAAGAAAAGAAGTTGCGGGGTTGCCTTACACTTATGGTCCCAAGTGTATTTTTCATCGCATCGATAACAGAGGCCTTGCGATCGTTTCTGAGAAATTTCCGCCGGAGTCAGACGGCGGAACCCTACCTTCGTTGGCGGCAAAGGTGAATTGAGCGATTTAGCAGGTAGGAACGAAGAACCCGGAATAGCAGATGGCGTGACTTTGGGAGTCGGTAATAGGGGTTTTGACGAGCCCAAGGAAACCCGGCCCACACCCTTTTCAAACTGGATTCGCTGCTCGTGCAACTGGGCCTTGTCCATAGCATCTTCCAACGTACTTGGCTGGTGGCATATGACAGATTGCTTGATATCTGATCGTAGCCCAGAGATCCAACAGCTAATAAGAAATTCAACCGGTAAGGGCATCGTGCGATTGGATATGGCCTCAAATTGCGAGCGGTAATCTGCCACCGTCGTCGTTTGTTGAAGTTTTGCAAGCAATCCCTCCGGTTGTTCGAGATCGTTGGAACGGAATCGTTTGGAAAGGGCAGAGGTAAACGCCGCCCAGGTAGAAATTTGGTGATGGCGTTGAAGCCAATCGTACCAGTCGGCAGCGGCGTCATCGAGATAGAAGGAAGCTATGGCCAATTGATCCTTCTCCGAAATCGAATAAAACTCGAAGTAACGCGATGCCTGGGCAATCCATCGTTCAGGGTTCTCTCCGTTGAAGCGAGCCAGGTACACCGGCGCCGGCTTATGGCGACCGATGATACTAGTGCCTTCACCATCGGAAAAACCACCATGTTTGGAACCGGCGTGCTTCCGTGAGTCTGTGGTGTCGGTTCTTTTGATCAATTCATTGATTGATATTTGCAGCGCAGCGATGGCAATGACGACACCATCCAAATCCTGCCTCATAGTTTTCTGATCTGCCTGAACACCCTTCATCGTTTCTTCCATGGAGCGAGCTCGTGTACCGTCTGCCATCGATGCAGAGGTAGAATGAAAGCACCAATTTGTAATGAATTAACTAATTGAGATGGCCAAAGGAAAGTTTATTGCTGATTGTGAGAGAATAGGGATGGGAAAACGGAGTTACACCAGAAAGGAGATGAGAAAAAGGATCATTGAGATCTAACAAAATGCCTACCTCATGATCACATAATAATTACTTTAAATAGAATAACTAACAGCATTCTGTTATGGTATTGCTGATGTGGTATTCAGCACATGGTCTTGAAACTTCTTGGGCTGGACTCTAGTTCTTTCACTTCTCCTTGGTCCTGGGTCATCCGGTGGTGGGCTGCTGCTAGTATGTTGGTCCATTGGACTCATGACATTGACTTCCTTCCACGTATTTATGCTCAGAGAAACTCCTTGATAACTCCACTGGCAGTCTGCTTTCATCTAAACCCCTTTCGAAACCCATGTCAGAGCCACCAACACTAGATAGTTGTGCATCGGAAATTGTCCTCAAACTCTTACAGATCCTCTATATCATACTGGATAGGTTGTTTAACAAAAGTTGCTGCTCTGTAGACCCTTTCATGTTGCGAGGAAGAAAGGACTCCAATATATACTCATCATTATCGGTATAGGTACCTCTTAGCTCGATTTCCACAACAACATTCAAGTCATATTTACGAACATGTTGGGTAAGTGCGTACTCACTTATATCGCACTCCTTTACATCGAGGAAAAAAGAAAGGATGTTTTGACTGATGCGCTTTTCTAGAATACCATGTCCTTCCTCAATATGATGCTCACTACAAAGTTGCACAAAACCTTGCATCTCTCGTTCATTGACATAACAAGCATCAGTCTCAATACATAGTATACATTTTCATGTTGAATTGATATTACACCCCTCCAACCTGTAACTACATGGTATCCATGTTAGAGCAACATGCAATCTATTTGCATGGCATACAACTTGAAGACATCTGTCATTTCAACCAAAGGAGCCATTTGCAAATGATCTAAAGAAAAAAAATAAAAGAAATATTGTATACTTCAAACCTCACCAAAGGTGAGGAGGGTGTGCGATTTTATTTGTTGCATTAGTTGTATATAATTATTATATACTTCAAAAAAACATCATAAGCAAAATTCTTCTCTGCAAAACATATCAAACTTGGACCCTTCGACAATCAACTTTATAAAGGTAAGACATGACAACTTACCAGTGGCTCATTCAATAATGAGAAGGGCCAGACGATAAAGGAAAAAGAGAGGATACATATTGGTCTACACAAGCTTATTAGCATAAACTTAGGGTTAGTACTTTTTCAATACCACATAACTATAAAAATTAGAAAAAATTTAGAATCCCACAACTAGTGTATTAACCATAAAATCCATAGAATCCATTATTTTTTATCATTTCAACATTTTTATCTATAACATGCTTAGAATCAGATAACAACTTTCTTGTTTAGCGTATGCTATCTGGAGCACACATTTGCCCATAATTAATTTGATGACAAAACCTTAACAGCATAAAGCTTTCAGATGACATATGATGCTCATTCACTTTCCATATCCAACCTCAATTTCTCTAGATTCAAATGCCCAATAATGTTTAAGGTGTACTTAAATAGAAATAAGAAGGAATAAATAAAGAAATTTTCATAACAACAGTTGCCAGTTTCTCAATCATTCTCTTGGAATATATAAGAAAGCCAGTGTGAGTTCCAACTACTCATAACATAGCTACATTGTTTTGCTTTGATCCTTGATAGAATTAAATTGTGTTCTACAATGTCACTATGTTACGAGCAAACAAAGACCTGAACTTATTAATTACCCTATGAGAGGGAGAACACATTTCATAGAAGTTATCCAAATATAAACTATGTCATACT
Organism: Saussurea involucrata; assembly: GCA_033807775.1. Taxonomy (NCBI): domain Eukaryota; kingdom Viridiplantae; phylum Streptophyta; class Magnoliopsida; order Asterales; family Asteraceae; genus Saussurea; species Saussurea involucrata. Next base: position 45,141,733 of record CM066317.1, on the reverse strand, counting down.
AGCATTTCACCCCCTCACTTGCACTCAAGGCAGGGTTTAGTTGGGTTTCTTAAGAAGTGCTACATGAGAAAGTTAAAGCAATTTTATATTTTATGTACAAAGGAAATCTATTTTAACATCGTAATAAAAAGCATCCACAATATAAAGTCCAACCCTATATTTACAAACATGCTTATAAAGTCGAGGAGGTGTATCATTGTTCAAATTCACAGTTGGCAAGTATAAATAAGCATAGAGGTTAACACACAGAAATGATTAGAACAAGAAAATTTTACAATACAATAGATTCATGAAATTTGTAGAAAACGTAGAATCACGAGACGATCTTATCCAAGTTTGCCACCAAATTAATAGTTAAATTGAACAATAAAAGCACAGAATTGACTGATGTCAAAATTGGCCATACCTTGAAGCCGGTGCTTGTATCCTTACTCATTCCACTTTTACTTAATTTCTTTGTGCGGCGACCAAACCAAGGGAAACACCTTCTTGAAGAAAAGAAAAGGAACAATGAAAGAGGAAAACAAGACATCCACAAGTATGCAACACACAGTTCCATATGCATACAGAGATACATATGGATTTAAATATTTGAATACACATACACACACAAATGTGAAAGAAAAACAAGTAGTTTTAAATTCACATATTTCATCAAACCGAACATTTCAGATATGAATTATATAAAAATAACCTCAAGAAATCCATGTTTATAAATTAAAACTCATATGATTACTCACCAATTGCCTCACTCGATATGAAGCATTCAAAGCCAAAAACAACATCTTTAAGACGAACCTCGAGTGTAACATCAAGTTCTTAAACAACCTTCAATCTGAATGGAAGGGATTTGTCCTCCATGTTCATCACAACCGTTACTTAGAGAATGTTCCGCTGAACGAGCTCAATGAGATGTTGCTACAAGACGAAGACGATGTTCGTGAACTGATGGGAGATCAGAAGTCTGGAGAAAAGACAAAAGAAGACCCTCTTGCTAGAATTAAATACGACACCATAGACAAGCTAGCTATTGAAAAGGCTGAAGACAAGTGTGTGATAGATAACTATCAATTCGAATACTCAGCCATTTGAAAAAGAGCTGAATCCCTAGAGACCCAAATATTTGAATTCACTCAAAAGTTAGAAAAGTCTCAAGAGGAGTATTCTAAGAGTATGGTTATTCAAGAGAACGTTTGTAAAGAAAATGAGTTGTTGACCACTAAGCTTAAGGATCTTGAATCCAAACTTTATAAACTTGGTCAATCGGTACAAACCATCCACTTGAATAAACCAAAGGAATTTAAGTATTACAACTCACAATGTGGACTCGGATATGATAATCCGTGTTACCTCAAGAAAATCTTATCTAAGGTTCCCACCTTTTATGAATTCAATTTCATGGGCCTAGATAAGCAATATCCTGAGTATAAGATTAAGTAGACTGAGCCGTCTCAGGAGGATGAGGAAAAAGAAGATCTTAAACGAAAAACAAGTATTCCTTTACCAAAAATAGAGGCGAAGCCTAAAACTGGTAACTCTAATTCTGAAGATAACACAAAATTGGAAGATGAGCCACCTAGGAAGAATATAAATGTACAAGTTCCTTTCATGTACGAAACGCTAAATGCGTCTTATTTAAAAAGCAAAACCCCTTACCTCTCAAATGATTACTTCGGCATCTGTTCTCTTGCTAAAACTGTGGAAACTCCGGTTCCCGTTACGGCAACACCAGATGTAGAATCTAACGATAAATCAGAGTTCAAACGTTATGTTTCACCTCTGATTTTGGAAAACATCATTTTTAAACTCGAAGAATCAATTGTAAGGGATAAGGTTATTTTTGAAACCGAAAGAACTGTACTTTTATCCATGATAAACAAGCTCAAACAAAACAAAACCGAGTCATTATCCGAATCAGAAAGAGCGAGTTATAAAACCGAGATTGCAAAATTAACTTCTCAACTGTCCGCCTTGTCGGCAGAAGCTTTAAAAGGAAGAATGGCTAACGAAAGTCCAGTGGATACTCCAATGAAGCCTACCACTCCTAAAACCATCTCGGTTGACTTGTCACCTATTTGTTCAGATAGTTCCTCGTGTAAAGCCTTTCTAGGAGTGTCTAATGACACCAATGATAAGAATTTGAGCCACAAAGATAAAGGTAAGACAATTCAACCCGATTCTGTTCAAAGGAATCTTTTTCCAGTTTTTGATAATCCCTTTGCGGATAACTCCTCATCCGACTCTGATGGTGAAACCCCACTTGACTCTGCACGACGGTTTTCTGAGTTTATGAATTCATCTACTTGTCATGATGATGATGTTTCAAAGATTTATTTTGCTCCAAAGCTTGCTAGTCACACTCAATTTTTAGAAAAAATGCCCACACCGGTTAATTTTGAAAAAGGAGAGTGTTCCAACTCTAAAACCGTTTCTGAGACCATTTCGAAATCTAAATCTAAACGTCGGTCCAAGAAACGAGCTAAAATCGGTAAGAGTTCTAAAAGACAACCACATTACTCAAGCTCCTCTGACAATAACTCTAATGTAATTTAAGATAGAACGGGTCGGGGGAAAGCAGTTCGAAAAGAGTGGGTAGAGAAGAAGCCCAAGTTACGACAAGAGAAGACCAAATCATTTAATTCTTTTTCACATGTTAGGAAGAACAATACTTTTCAGGGTTTTGATTTGAATAAGTCTGTTGGACAAGATTTTCAATTTCTTTTAAACTTAATTCAGTTCAACAGTTAATTCAAATTTCTCGTGCTTGTGTGTGTTGTTCAATGTGTGGAATGAATGATTTTGTCTATCATAAACATGCATCTGATTGGTTTGGTACATATCATGTGTTTAATTCTGTTGGAACCCAGATACGCTTAATCAAGATTAACAGTCTATTAGTTGAGTTTAGAGTTTGATGCGGAAGCGTATTAAACTAACAGATATGTTTGATAGATATTAGAACGCACATATATAAAGAAAACAGTAAAGAATGAAAAGGATTTCTTGAACAGTTACTGTTATTCAATATATAATAACAACACGAAGAACAGATTAAGAACTGTTGGTGTGTGAGAATATAACACTCAGATATTTGACAATAAAGTTTGAGAGTATTAGTGATTCCTTGTCTATTCGTCGTTAGGAAGATCTCAACATGAGACTTCCTTTTATACTACTCTTAGAAGACTATGAAGTTAGTCACTGTTCCTTTTACGGCATGAATAGTAAACTGGATGGTGTGAACAGTGGACTGGATGGTGTGAGCAGTTGTTTGAGCCATGCGCATTTAATGGAGCAGATGTACTATTGGTAAATGCATTAAATGGCGCAGACGTCTATTTTGTACCATGCCCTATTGAGTCCACTCAGAGCTTGACACGTGTTTTGACAGTACTTTTCCATGCAAGTTGATGAACGTATCCAGTAATATCTTCCAAGTCTTCATAGCAGACCACAGAGGCTCTGTAAGGCATTACAGAGGTTCTATGGTCTGACCTTCTGTGGAGCAGTCCACTTGTTTCCGAGTTGATCTTCTTCTTGCGCACTACAGAGGTTCTGTGATTACCTCTGTAGCTTCTGTGGCTTTCTGGACTTGATCTTCTGGAAAAGTGGCAGAGCCTCTGTGAGAGGCTTTTCTATACTTAGCCTATTTTTCACTACTTCTAAGTATTTCTATGATTAGGAAGATTGAAGCTAACAATCTCCCCCTAAGTAGTGAAAAATAAAAATTTGACTTTGTGTTTAGTTAGGCTAAGTTAGATAAGACAAAGGTTAAACAATACCTCGAAATTTCTCATTTAGAAATATGCCAGAGGCATTTTACATTTGAGTACAATGAAAGATAAACTTTTGTTTGCAGAGATTGGAGGTCTGAGAATCAGATTTTGGCATCTTTGAAATCGTTGTAGCTTCTGTTGTCTCTGCCGACTTTTCTGATCTCTTTGTAGAATCTGATGCAGAGTTCTCTTAGGCGGATTGTTGAGTCTATTTCTCTGATGAAAGTATCTGCATCATCTCTATCCATTTTCTCTGTACCTCTGTATTTTACAAGGCTTGCTCTGAATTTGCTCAGAGTACTGGTTGCGTACTTCTGACAATCCATGAGTACAAAAAGTTTAACCTGGTGTTGTGGGTTTTGAAATACTAACCCAAATCTTGGTTCTCTGATGATTGAGTTGGGCACAGCGTCTGGTGGGCAGCGATCTTCTGGTGGTCGTAGATCTAGATGTTTGAGACCAAGATCTTTTCCCAGCTGAAAATCTATCATGCTGTATAGCAGAAGCTTTTCCCTCATCGCTTTTCTCAATACTTGATAGGCTCTGGTGTTTGCCTCTGTGTTGTAGTTGTCCTTTGTCCATTGCAGAAGGTCAGGTAGATCGTATGGATTGATGTTTCTTAAGTCAGCATCAGCGAAGGTAGACTCTGAATTGTTCTCTCTTCTGACTTTGTAAAGATTGTACCTGACCCTTGGATAGGTTCTTGTGAAGGAGAATCTGCAGAAGATCACTTTTTTGATTTTATGAATTGAGAAGACATCTGCTTTGGCTCTTGGCTTTGTTCTTGTGAAGATGTTCTCAAATTCTTCTCTGATCCTTGGATCTGTCACATGATCTATTGGATAGTTTGTCTGAAAGGATTGTTTGTAGAGGTATTTGTATACCACTTCTTCCATTTCTTCATGTGTTGGACCAGGTCGTGGAATTTGTCTTCTGAGACTCTCCATATGTTGAACAACTTCTGCAGCTCTACCAGTTAAAGGAGTTTCTAACAGAGGCTTCAATCCATGTGCCCAGTCAACTTCTTCGGGTTTTGGGGTTTGAAAGGCGTCAAATGCACTTTTCATCAGTTTCTCTGTTGGCTTTGACAATGTTTTCTTCTTCTTAGGTTCCTCTGTCAGTATCCCTTTGCCTTTATCTTTTGTTGTCGTGGCATAACCTGTTGCTTCTGTGGGATTTGAGGTTTGTACTTCTGTAGGTTTGATGGAGGTTGCCTCTGTGGATTTTGACGATTGTGATTTAGAGGACTTTTGTGGCGATGGTTCTGTTGGCTTGACTTGCTCTGTAACCTCTGTTGGAGGTTGTTTGGTGACTTCTTCTGTGAGCTCAGTTTCTGTTGATGAAGTGTTTTCATTGAATCTTCTTGCCATTCTGAAGGCTAAGGTGAACCTGTGCCTTTCTTCTTCTCTCTTCACCATACGATCACTTATTGTTGTGTGCATCCTTTTCAGAATGTCAGAAGCAGAGGTCGTTGCTCTTTTTGGTTTGGTGGCAATCGACTTTCTTCTGGGTATGGTTTGGGGTGTTTCCACAGAGGTGGGTGTTTTCTCTGTGGTTGGTTCATCTGTTTCTTCCAAAATGATTACCTCAGGGGCGGTTGTTGCCTCTGAGGTTTGCTTATCTGCTTCTGTAGTGTTGGGTTCTTCAGAGGTTGAATCCACAGAGATGGGTGTATTCTCTGTGGTTTGTTGAGTTTGTTGTTGTCGGGTCTGTTCTGGAGGTGCTTGACTCAGAGGTTCTGCGGCTATTGGTGGACCTGTAAGTTCTCTGCTTGCAGTTTTCTCTGTAGTTTTCTCCCCCTCAGGATGATCTGATGGACCAGGATGGTCATCATCATCAGAGTCATCCTGACCCTTGTCTGATGTACCCTCTGCTCTGCAGGAAGCATCGGGTTTCTTTGGCATTGTAGCTCCAGCAGCGATCAGTTTCGCGCAGACATCATCACAGAGGCCAAGAAGAGTTGCTAGCTCTGCCTCTGTTTTGAATCTCATCCTTCCTACACTTTCTCTGAAATCTTTGACGAAGTTAGCATTGGCAGTGGTGAAGGAAAGGATGACTTCTGTCACTTGATTAATCACGTTCTGCCCAAGCTCTGTCAGCTGTGCTCTTGTCATGTAGTCTTTGGGTTGCATCAGCATGGTATTTCGCATGGCTTCTTCTTGAACTTTTTGTAGGGCCTTCTGTAGATCTGCAGGAGTGATGCCCGTTGACACTGAAGTCTGTTTGTTCAATTGATCAAGGAACTTGTTGATGGAGTTCTCAATCGAAGAAGGAGTAGTTGTTGCGGCAGAAGTGGTGGATGCGGTAGCAGCAGACTTCATCTGTGAGATGGCAGTTTTCACCACTGTGGACAGGTTGTCCATTTTGGTGTTCAGGTTTAGCAGTGCCAGTGATGTTGTCTCTGCAAAAGATTTGAAAGAGCTTTGCAACTCTTTCAAGGTTTGGTTCACAGAGGTCTCAAGGGTTTGGAACTCATCCCTTGTGACTTGTGTTCCGGTGGTAACCTCTGGAGGAACACATTCGTCTTCAGAGTGAATCCCTGTTCCTGGGATACCTTCTTTCATTCCTGTTTGTATGTTGAGAATGGAAGGATTTCCTTCTGATCCTTGAGAAGAAACATGAGTTTCAATCCCTACAGAAGTTCTGAGAAGAACATTGTCCAAATCCACTCCAGAGGTGGGTATTGGAATATCCTTCTGTTGACTAGGAGACTTGTCTAGAGTCTCTTTGTCTTTGTGCTCTCTACTTCTCTCTGAAAGAAGTGTGGGTCTTAATAAGTGCGTGTCAGAGGAAACAAATTCCTCTGTAGGGTGTTCTTGTGTGATCTGGGGCGATTGATCACGAACATTAGGTGAGTCTCTTTGAGGAGACTCCCTAGGAATGGATTCCCCGGTTTCTGTGGGCACAGAGGTTGAAAGAGTAACCTCTGGCTGGATGGGTTGGTTTGGGATCGAGCTGTGCTGCTCTTTTTCAATAACTCCTTCTGCAGCTAGACCTGCGGAGTTAGAAATGTGGGTTGCACTGGGAGGGGGTGATTGATGTGTGCCTTCTTCAACTTCGGCATCTTTTCTTGTTTCTTCTTCTGGTTCTGTGGAAGTTCCTTGCTCTGTGCGCAAGGAGTCATACATGTGATGAGATCCGTATAATCTCATGACATGAGGATGATAGAGACCTTTTCGTATCCAGATAGCCTCTTCTTCATCTGAATCTACCTCTGAGATTTCTATCCCTGTTTCTGTGGTTTCTTCTACAACCGTTGCCTCTGTAACTTTAGTTGTATTCCACTCAGCTTCGATTTGTTCTGTTTCTTCTGAAGCTTGGTTTGGACTTCTTCTGTGGACGTCCAATCCTTGAATGAAAGGGTTTTGTAAAATTACAGGGGTTTCGGCTGGTTGAATTCTGGGTGTTGTGTCATCTTCGTGTAGATGTGTGTCAATGCCAGAAATGAAGAAATCTTGTTCTTCTGGAGTGTGGTGGTCGAGAGGTTGTGCCGTCCACCCTGCTGTATTAAGGGTGTTTGCAATTTCGGGGTTCTGTAGGAAATCATTCAGGTCTCCTTGGTGAGCAAATCTATCTGGAGATTGATAGGGTGATTGATATCCTTCTTCTGTCATTCCTACTTCTGCATCTTCTTCTTCTGCAGTTTCTCCCTCTATGATTTCCTCTTCTGCAATGGTAAACAACTTTTTAAGTGTTTTACCATGCTTCTTTTTGGTTTTCCTCCTCTTTGGTTTTGGTGCCCCTTCCTCTGTTGATTTGGATCTCTTCTTTTTCTGTTTTGTGAAAAGGGGAGGAGCAGAGGAGCCAATCTCTGTGGCATGGGGAGGTGAAGGTCGATCTTCTGTAGTGCTTGTTGAGGTGCCTTCTGCAGTTTTTCTCTTCTTTGCTTTTGGAGTAGATGCAGAGGTTCTTGATGAAGACTTCTTTCCCATTATTTCTGCGCGTTTGGCTATGAAGCTGAGCTGAATAGCCATGTGTTTTGCTAACTTTTGATCCTTTTCTGCTTGAGTGGAAAGAGGTTTTGCTATCATTGTTCCTAGGGGGACACCTAAACGCGGGGGTGTCATAGGACTCGGTTTTGGAGTTCTATGATCGCGTATATACTCTTCCTTAAGGGATATGTTCGATGCGTAGCGCATAAGTTTCTTTGACAGAGGTCTGCAGTGTGAGTAGCCATCAGCATGATCAGTGGGGGTATTTTTGTTCATCGGGAACTGTTTGGGAGTTGGCCCATCCATTGGCCAATTTTGGATTAGCAGCAGAGGTTCGAACAGTACTCCCAATATTCTTTGGAATTGCAGAGGTGGTAGAAAGTTGGGATCGTTCTCTTTGACCCTTTTCGAGTTGTTCTTTCTGTCGATGGTGTTTATGATCTCTTGCATCATTATGGTCGCATAATCTAGTGGAAGATCATAGTAAACCCCATACATGATGCTCAAGATTTGATGTGAGCTCTGGTCAATACTCCCTATCTTTCCTGTCAGACATCTGTTAAGAATAGAGAACAAAGTGTTCCACAGAGGTGGTAATCGGCCTCTGCGGAAGTCATTTCTCTTCCGTAGTTGGGTGTTGTACCCAAGCATTTCCACGAATCGACAGAGCTCTTCGTCTGTTGGTTGCTCTGCATAACTTTTCAATCCCAGAAGACCCCTTGTTGGTAGGTTGAATTCAAGTGAGAACATTGTTCTGTTAAACTTGATTTCAAGATGCTCAGATTTATCAGGTCTTGAAATGTACCCTTTGATAAGAGAATCGTCTTTATCAAATCGGCAGCTTTGCCAAAATTGGTTCAAATAACGGACTGGAATTCTGTTAGGGGTTCTTGATAGTAGAGGGAAGAGGATATGGTTTTCCATGATGTTCAGAAGTATGGCATGGGCTTCGCCGAAAGTAGTGGGTGAGGGGACCAAATAGCAGTTGTTGGATTTGATAGGAAGAGTGGCTTCGAAATGATCCTTAGCTATGAAGTTTTGCAAGTGTGTCGTCGGAGCAAAGTCTGCGGAGTCCCCGGAATCTTGTTGTTCAATATCTCTTGCAAGGCTGGGGTTTTCAGAATGTTCTGAATGAGTAGGGGAGTTTTCCGTTGAGTTCGCCGGAGAGAGTTCAGAGGATGTAGCTCGAGAAGATGAAGCCATTTGCAAGTGTTTTGCAGGGTATCGCCGGAGAAGAAGATGAGAGTTTGTAAAAAGTTTTATGAGAGGGTAAGGTTTGTTTTTATAGGATGGTAAAACGGTAGACTTCGAAAGGGTAAAATATATGGCAATGGATTAAAGTTTGGAATCCGCACTCGAGTTTGAGCGGCGGGTTCAACTTACCAAAAAAAAACGTTCCATGTTTGCTCAATGAAAATGGGACACGTAGGCCATGTCAGAAGATGACAGGACGTCGTGCGCGGCCCATTAATGCTAGGCGCGTGGAGTTGTTCTTAGCCATATGAGTTTCACTCTCAGTAAAAGTAACCGTTATTACCACAGATAACAAAATGGCAGAACTTTTGTGTTTTACAGAAGCTCTGTGATTTTGAAAATCTAACCTTCTCATATATCTCATTGTTATCATGACTTTGAAGATTCCTCTTTGAACGAAAACGTTTGTAAAAATATTGGAGAGGATTAATAGGATTTTGTCAAGAAATTTTACTCACAGAGGTTTTGTAGCTCTGATGGAACTTGCAGAAGCTCTGTGAGAGCCAGCAGAAGCTCTATGAGAGAAAAAATCTTATAACTTGAATTCTATTAATTTTCTGATCATCCAATTTTTGATCTGTGTTAAGAGATGTTTTTCGCACATTTTTGAAGGTTGGTGTCCGATAAAACTATATTGATAAACGTTTTGTTCGAGAAGGTCATGGTGTGTGTTGTCGGTTTTCGAGATAACATTCCAAAAGATCGACAGAGGGTTAGTTTGTGATCACAGAGCATATTTCCTGCAGAAGCTCTGTTGAGCTCAGCAGAAGCTCTATGACCTTAAATTTCTCCTATTTCGAATTTTGTTGAATCTTTTGAACTTTTGATTTTTGAAATGTTATTCACAGTATATTTAGGACATATTTGACAATTCTTGTCCTAGAAAACTGTTTTCTAAAAACCTTTCATGCGAGAGACATACCTTTTGGTTCTTCTGTTATCGGCAGTTTTGTCTTTCTTCTGTCGATGGAGAATTATCGACATTCTTCTTCGGCTTTCCTTTGAGAGATTTTACCTCTGTAGATCATCTCAGGGCCCCTTTTGCTCCCCCTTGATCTAATCACTTCTGTAGATCAAGAATTTTCCTTTTGCTCCCCCTTGATCTAATCACCTCTGTAGATCAAGTAATTTCCTTTTGCTCCCCCTTGACCTATGCTTGGATCAAAGAATGATAAGTTTTGCATAGAACATAGGTCATGGTTTTTCAGAGGTTCTGTAGGGGTCGTCAGAGGTTCTGAGTTGACTTACAGAAGCTCTGTGATTTTAAGAACTATTTAAGGTTTTAAGAATTTACATACAGAAGTAGAATTAATCAAAGCAATAAATTAAGCAATGTATTTACTTATTATTTACAGAATATAAAACTATACTTACTGAGGATTTTCACACCATGTTAATCATTCCTATCTTACCTACCAAGAAGTTGAATCTTTTCTCGTCTAGTGCTTTGGTGAATAAGTCAGCGAGTTGATATTCTGTGGGCACAAAATGCATTTTGATTGTACCGTATTCAACATGATGTTTCAAGAAGTGATACCTTATATCGATATGCTTGGTTTTTGAGTGTTGCACAGGGTTGGCAGAGATAGCAATAGCACTTTTGGAATCGCAGAAGATGGGTATTTTGAACAGAATGTGGCCGTAGTCTTTTAGCTGAGTCTTCATCCATAGAACCTGAGAACAACAGCTAGCGGCAGCAACGTATTCAGCTTCTGCAGTGGATGTGGAAACACAATTCTGCTTCTTGGAGGTCCAACTGACTAGTTTACCACCTAGGAATTGACAACTCCCAGAGGTACTCTTTCTGTCGAGCATGCATCCTCCATAGTCTGAATCTGTATAAGCTTTAAGACCAAAACCAGAGTTCTGTGGATACCAGAGACCAAGATTTTTGGTCCCTTTTAGGTATCTAAAGATTCTCTTTACGGCATCATAATGTGATTTCTTTGGATTAGCTTGATAGCGTGCACAGAGACATGTGGCATGCATAATGTCAGGTCTGCTTGCTGTTAAGTATAACAGAGATCCAATCATGCCTCTGTAGAGAGTGCATTCTACAGAGATGCCATCTGAATCTAAGAATAACTTGTTTCCAGTGGCCATTGGAGTTTTCATTGAAGAGGCATCAGAGAAGCTATACTTGGAAAGAATGTCAGAGACATATTTAGCTTGATTTATAAAAATTCCCTCTGATGATTGTTTGACTTGGAGTCCGAGGAAGAAAGTTAATTCTCCCATCATACTCATTTCAAACTCACTCTGCATGAGTTTTTCAAATCTTTTACACTCTTCTGAATTAGTAGACCCAAAAATTATGTCATCTACGTATATTTGTACAAGCATTATCTCACTACTTTTGCGTTTATAGAATAAGGTAGTATCTGTTGTACCTCTGTTGTAACCATTGACTAGAAGAAAGGTAGAAAGTCGTTCATACCATGCTCGTGGAGCCTGTTTCAGTCCATATAAAGCTTTTTCAAGGTAGTATACATGCCTTGGAAACTTTGAGCTTTCAAATCCTGGTGGCTGATTAACGTAGACCTCTTCTTGGATTTCACCGTTGAGAAAAGCTGATTTTACGTCCATCTGATAGACTTTAAAACCTCTGTGGGCTGCGAAGGTTAAGAATATTCTTATTGCTTCGAGTCGTGCGACAGGGGCAAAAGTTGCATCGTAGTCTATGCCTTCTTCTTGTCTATATCCCTTTGCTACTAATCTTGCTTTGTTTCTGATGACCACTCCATCTTCATCCTTCTTATTTCTATAGACCCATTTAGTCCTAATGGCCTGTTTTCCTCTTGGCAGAGGTACTAGAGTCCATACTCTGTTACGCTCAAATTGCAAAAGTTCTTCTTGCATGGCGTCTACCCAGTTTGGGTCATCTAGGGCTTCAGAAATCTTCTTTGGTTCTATCACACTAATAAAATTTGTAAAGAAACAAAAGTTAGCGGTGGCAGACCTTGTTTTTACTGCGTCAGAAGGTTCTCCGATTATTTGGCTTGGAGGATGGCTTTTTGTCCATTGAGTTGTGCGTGGAAGATGATCATCAATGTCATTCAGACTTTCTTTAGAGACTTCTTGTGTTTCTTCTTGTGTAGCCTCTGTTGTTCTTCGTGCCTTGGTAGTTGATTCTACCGTTTGTGGAATGATTGGTATGAGTGGTGGTGGAGTTTGTTCCTCTGAGGACGTATAGTCTTGGTCCTCGATTTCCTCTGTAATTGGTTCTTCTGTGGTTTGTGCAGCTTCTGTGGTCGTTTTCCTTGATGTTTCATCTTCTGCACTTTCTTCTGCTTCGGCAATTGCATCTGTAGTATGTACAGAAGAAGATGAAGCATATTTAGGACCAGTTAGAGACAAACCTGTAGGATTTTGTCCGACAGAGGATGGTTCTTCAGAAACTCTGATTGTTCCAACAGAAGGATCAATGTTTTCGTTGAGCATCTCTAAAAATAGAAGATCCAGGTCTTCTTTTGCTCGTGAGATGACAGAGGATTTCCCTTTAATTCCGAGTTCTGAACTGATTTGTTCAGAAGTCATTTGGAATGAATCATCAAAAGAAACATTGATGCTTTCTACAATCTTGTGAGATTTTGTAAGGAATGTTCTGTAGGCTTTGGAAGTGGCAGAGTATCCAATGAATTTGCCTTCATCTGCTTTTACATCAAACTTTCCTCTTGAATCTCTGTCGTTTAAGACGAAGCATTTGCATCCGAATACATGGAAAAATTTGATGTTTGGCCGCCGTTTGTTAATCAATTCGTAAGGCGTCTTGAGGTGTCTTTTCACAATGGTTGATCGATTTTGAGTATAACACGCAGTAGAAATTGCTTCTGCCCAAAAGTTCATTGATAATCCGCATGCTGACATCATAGTTCTTGCGGCTTCCACAAGTGTTCGATTTTTTCTTTCGACAACACCGTTCTGTTGTGGAGTGCGAGCTGCAGAGAAGTTCTGTGATATTCCTTCTGTTGAAAGATAGGCTTCAATGACAGAGTTTTTAAATTCTGTGCCATTGTCACTTCTTAACTTCTGTATTCTTCAATTATAAAGAACTTGGATTCTTTTCATTAGATTTATCAATATATTTGGAACATCTGATTTCTTTCTAACGAATTCAACCCATGTGAAATGCGAATACTCATCAATTAGGACAAGTATGTATTTCTTGCCACCTAGGCTCTGTATGGCAATGGGACCGCAGAGGTCGACATGAAGCATGTACAAAGGTTTAGTGCAAGATACATCTGTTTTGCCTTTGTGGGAAGCTCTTTTGAGTTTTCCCATCTCACAGGCAGAACATAAATGATCCTTATTGAATTTAACATTTGGCAAACCTTTAACTAGATCAAGTTTGACCAGTTTTTCCAATGTGTGAAAATTTAAGTGACAGAACCTGTTGTGCCATAACCAGGCTTCTTCACTTTTGCAGGCAACAAGGCAAACTTTGTCTTTGTTCTTTGAGTTGAAGTTCATTAGATATAGATCACCTATTCTTTCAGCTCGCAGAAGTTCCATACTTGTTTCTTCACTTTGTAAAGAGCAGAAAGTTCTTTTGAACAACACATTGAATCCTGTATCACAAAGTTGACTTACACTGAGTAGGTTGTGCTTAAGGCCATCCACATATGCAACTTTGTATACAGAAACGTCTTCTTTCCTTATGACTCCATAGCCTTTTATGTGTCCTTTCTTGTTGTCTCCAAAAGTCACAGATCCACCATCTTGTGTTTCTTTGTACGTGGATAGTGCACTTCTGTCACCAGTCATGTGCCTTGAGCATCCGGAGTCTAGATACCAGATTGGCACATACTTCTTCTGCAGGACAATCACAGAGATTTAGGTACCCATATCCATATGGGTCCAATATTGTTAGAGTTTTTCAAGTTTGCCTTGGCATTCTTGAAATACATTTTGTTCTCTGCAGAAGAGTCAGATTGTTTCTTTGTGGGATTTGACTTTTGAATTGTCGTAGAGAGTAAACAGACTTGACTTGAAAAATGATTATTAAGTTTAGACATAAGATCAAAGCAATGACAGTATTGAATATGAGATGTAATTTGCTTGAACTTTTCATTGAACTTTTTAAACTCAGCCACAGAGGCATTACATTCTTTCTTTACATTTGATTTCCTATTACTAGAAGATCTATGAATACTCGAATGTTGTTTGCAAAAGCTCTGTTTAGGACCTGCCTTCTGTGGGTTGCTTCTGTGGTGAACTTCTTTCATCACTGTCACAGAAGAAAAAGATTTATTAACCTTGGGTTTTGAAAATCTAGAACTTATAGGATCAATAGAGGTCTTCTGTAACATTTTAAGCTCAGCAGAGGTTTTGATATGTAGATTCAATTTTAGAAAATCTTGGCAGATTGGAATCTCTGTGAGTTTCTCTTTTGGAGAAATAGTTCTGTGAGGAACTTCAGAGGAGAATTTGACATCCTCTGTGTCACAGTGAATTATCCCTGATTTGAAATCAGTCTCTGAGTTGTCAGAGGATGAATCGTCCTCGTATGCAGAGGTTGAGTCAATTCTTTCAATAGAGGCTGGATTTTCTGAGCATGTATCGTACGAGCTTTCTTCCTCTGTAGAATAGTTTTCATAGATTGCAGAGGTTTCTAATAAGATTTCTTCAGTGAGAGTTTTATCTATACAAGATGTACAGAAATTTTCTAAAACGCTTGATTTCCATATTTCCAAAATTTCTTTTTCAATTAAATTTTTAAAGTTTTCTTCTGAAAAAATGGGTTTAAACTCAGGAGCTTCTGCTGATAATTTCTTTTCAACGTTTATCAAACAGACAAAAGCAACCTGTGTTTGGGTCTCTGGTTTACCAAACTTGAAGATACCAATCTGATCTTGTGTTTTCAAATATTTCTTTGGTTTGATACCTCTATTGACAGAGGTTGAAGATGATGAGTCTGTGTTTTCAAACCACACGTTAATCATCTTCTTATGTTTCTTCAAGTAAGGATCCACAGAGATTTTCGCCCGTTTGCTTACAGAGATTAGATTTGGAAAATCTGGTTTGTTTGTTTTTCCAATTACAAATAACGAGGACAGAGGTTTGTTTCTTTTGCCTTCAACACCTAGGGTGATATCATCATACCCTATACCTCGTCTCCCTATTTGTGAGTTTATTTTTTCATAAACTTTCTGTGCATCTTTATAGTTTTTAAGCAAAACTTCTCTTCTGAGTAAATCTTGCCATAATACCTCTCTTTCTCTTTGAAAGTATTCTTTAAGAGCTCTTATGTCAGTAGTTTCGCTCCTTGAAACTGAAAGTTCTTTTGTTTTATCTTTTAAAGTATTGGTTAATTCAGAAATTTGTTTTTTTAAAGGATCTAGAGTTTTGTTCCAATTCTTTTCTATTCTCTTTTTGTCCTCAAAAAATCTTTGCTTTTTCTTGAGTGAGAAGCCGTACTTCTCTCTCATTGAAAGTGAGTCTTTTCTGAATACTTTGATTTATCTCTTTCAGTTCAATTAATTCAATGTTAATTCTAAGTGCATTATCATCTACAGAGGTAATACAAGAGTTGGAATTTGAAGTGGATACCTCAGAGTCAGTGCAGGAGTCGACTTCTGCCATGCCACAGAAGAGGGCATTAGCGGTATGTTCATCGTCAGAAGTAGAGTCTGACTGGAAGTCTTCGGTGTTCTCCTCAGAATGTCCTTTTGCCATTAAGGATTTTTGAGCATAATATTCGGCTTTCTTTTTGTAGAAAGCAGAGTCCCTCTGTGGGCGATTTGATCTGCTTCTGCATTCATTCGCAAAATGTCCTGGTTTTCCGCAGTTAAAACACCCTTGAGGAGTGTTTCCTGTTCGATCATTGGACTTCTGTAGGTCTCCGCCTTTCTCTGATCTACATTCATTTGCATAGTGACCAGGTTTGCCGCACTTGTAGCATTCTTGCTGCGTGTGGCTTACCGAGTCATTTGACCTCTGTCGGTTATTCCCTCTGTAATTTCTATCGCTTGACCTCTGTCGGCCACTTGATTCTTCTCCTCTTCTGTCATCTCTTCTGTTGTCTCTTCTGTCATCCTGGTTTTCTCTATCATATCTTTCATTTCCGGAACCTCTTCTGTTTCCTCTGAACTCTTTTGTCAATAGAGCTAAAGATTTAGCTAGTGACGCAAGAGTTATTTCCTTTTCTGCTTGCTCTTCTTCTTCTTCACTGTCAATTATCACCATCTTCTTCTTCTCCTTCTTCTTCTTCTCTGTGGCTTTATCATTTCTTGGTCTCTGTGCATCCTCTTTAGTTTTACTAACCAATGCATATGGTGCAATGGTTAGTGTTTTAGCCTGTGCTATCTGAGGTTCTTGTGCGGCTAATGTTCCGTAAAGATCAGAGAGAGTCCAGGTGTCTAGATCCTGATTTGTCTGTAGGGACATAGACAGCTGGAGCCATTCTTCATTTAGACTTTTTAAAAACATGACATTGTTTTCTTCAGAAGTTCTGTCAATGCCTGATTTTCTGCACTGGTTGATTAGAGAGTTGAATCTGTCGTATGTTGTTTGCAGAGATTCTGTTGCAGAGGCTTTGAATGCATGATATTCATTGATGTACTGTGCTCTTCGGTTTTTTTGTGTTTTAGCACCTCCTTCCAACTGTCTTTCCAGTTCTTTCCACAGATCATGCGCTGTTTCACATGAATCCAAGGATTGAAAGAGTTCGTTGGGTATTGCCACAATTAATGTGCTCTTGGTTTTCTGAGCAACTTCATCTTCTGCTTTATCTTCGGTTGACCACTCCCCTTTTGGCTTTGGTTTTTGATGTTCGGGGATTTCGGCAGATTCAGCAGTAGCAGGTATACAAGGTACTACTGTCATGGGAATAGGAGGAGGATTGTACAGATATTGTACTTGATTTTTTTCAGTACCCTCGAAAAAATGGACCATTCTTATTTTCCACTGAGGATACTCATCTCGAAGGAGAGTAGGAGGTTTAGTGAGAGAACCAGTAGTAAAGAAATTATTTGTATTTGTCATTTGAAGATTTTAGAAAGAAAGTATGACTAAAGAGTTACTTCGATGAGCTTGAAGATTTTCTGGGTTTAAGCAGTTTCCAGACACAATTTTAAATCTCAGTAATATCTATCAAGAGTCTTGATAAGTGGATCACTTGATATTGAAAATCAAGGATGTCTCTGATACCAATTGTTGGAACCCAGATACGCTTAATCAAGATTAACAGTCTATTAGTTGAGTTTAGAGTTTGATGCGGAAGCGTATTAAACTAATAGATATGTTTGATAGATATTAGAACGCACATATATAAAGAAAACAGTAAAGAATGAAAAGGATTTCTTGAACAGTTACTGTTATTCAATATATAATAACAACACGAAGAACAGATTAAGAACTGTTGGTGTGTGAGAATATAACACTCAGATATTTGACAATAAAGTTTGAGAGTATTAGTGATTCCTTGTCTATTCGTCGTTAGGAAGATCTCAACATGAGACTTCCTTTTATACTACTCTTAGAAGACTATGAAGTTGGTCACTGTTCCTTTTACGGCATGAATAGTAAACTGGATGGTGTGAACAGTGGACTGGATGGTGTGAGCAGTTGTTTGAGCCATGCGCATTTAATGGAGCAGATGTACTATTGGTAAATGCATTAAATGGCGCAGACGTCTATTTTGTACCATGCCCTATTGAGTCCACTCAGAGCTTGACACGTGTTTTGACAGTACTTTTCCATGCAAGTTGATGAACGTATCCAGTAATATCTTCCAAGTCTTCATAGCAGACCACAGAGGCTCTGTAAGGCATTACAGAGGTTCTATGGTCTGACCTTCTGTGGAGCAGTCCACTTGTTTCCGAGTTGATCTTCTTCTTGCGCACTACAGAGGTTCTGTGATTACCTCTGTAGCTTCTGTGGCTTTCTGGACTTGATCTTCTGGAAGAAGTGGCAGAGCCTCTGTGAGAGGCTTTTCTATACTTGGCCTATTTTTCACTACTTCTAAGTATTTCTATGATTAGGAAGATTGAAGCTAACAAATTCTAATGTTGTTCGTAAATCTTCTCGAAAAAGACCCAGAACTAAACGGGCCTCAAGCAAAGGTGTTGTACCTAACACTCAAGGACCCGTTTACAGATGGGTACCTAAACAACCCTAATTTCTGTTTTGCAGCCCGGTCATGTGTGGTTTCTAGATTCCGGTTGCTCCAAACACATGACTGGTATACGGGAGTTGCTCACCAACTTCAAGGAGAAGTACTGTGGTGACGTCAGATTTGGGAATGATAATATAGCCCTAATCATGGGCTATGGTGACCTCGTTCAAGACAACCTCATGATCAAACATGTGTCCTACGTCGAAGGATTGGGTCATAACCTCTTCAGCATCGCCAGTTCTGCGACAAGAATCTTGAAGTCAACTTCAAGGCAAAGCGGTGCAATATTGATAACGAAGACAAAACGGAGATCCTTGCTGGAACTCGAAATCTCTACACCATCAACCTTGTTCCATGAAGACCGATAAAGCCGTTTGCCTCCTTTCTAAAGCATCTACTCAACAGAACTGGTTGTGGCGTCGACGACTTTCTCATTTGAACTTCAAGCACATCAACAAGCTGGTGCTCGGTGGAATCGTCAAGGGTATGCCAGAACTAAGATTCGAGAAGGAACATCTCTGCTCCGCATGCGAGACGGAAAAAATGAAGAAGGTGTCTCACAAACCGAAGGTAGTTCCTAGGACGTCCAGACCTTTGGAGATGATTCATATGGATCTCTGCGGCCCTATGCGCGTCCAAAGCATAAGCCACAAGAAGCATGTACTGGTGATGGTGGATGACTTCTCGCGATACACCTGGGTCAAATTTCTCCGTTCAAAGGACGAGACTCATGGGGTAATAGTCAACCATATAAAGGATGTCCAGAACAACCTGTAGTTATACATAATATCGATTCGAACGGACAACGACACTGAGTTTAAGAACCGCGTCCTGGCTGAGTATCTCACATCGGCTTGGATTTCCCACAATTTCTCTACTGCAAGGACTCCTCAACATAACGGCATGGTGGAACGTCGTAACCGCACATTGGTGGAAGCGGCCCGCATCACGCTTACTCAGTACAATCGTCCCATATTTCTATGGGCCGAAGCCATCGCAACGGCATGCTATACTCAGAATAGATCCATCGTCCACAAGCGCTTCAACAAGACGCCGTACGAGCTCATCAACAAACTCACCCCCAACATCAGCTACTTTTATGCGTTCGGGTGCAAGTGTTTCGTGCTGAACGACAAAGATAATCTCGGCAAGCTCAAGCCAAAGGCAGACGAAGGAATTTTCATCGGCTATTCTACCTCTTCGAAAGCATACCGAGTCTACAATAAGAGGACAAAGAGTGTTATTGAAAGCATCAATGTGAACTTCGACGAATTGGTCGATTTGTCTTCTGAACAAGTCAGTTTAGAACCCGTGATTACAGGAGTGCTGGCGTCCGATCACTCTAGATCGGAACCCAAGCACACTATAGTAGATCCTTCATCGTCCAATACGTCGAAATCACATCATTCTGAGTTAGATCTACTATTTGAACATTTCTACAATGATTTCAATATTTCCCCTGTATCTACTAATGGTTTTATGAATGCAGATGGAGCTGTAATGGTATCGTCACACATCTCTGGTCCTCCACCAACCCCCAACACTACATCATCGGAGGACTTGCCCCCTTCAACCGTGATAGACGACGCCATCCTCAAGCACAGATAGGGTGACCGCGACTCCATCCCAGTGGTTCAACCCACTCCATCTTCCCCCAGATCAATCAACAACACTGACAAAACTGCCGAATCTTCGTCAACTGTTGTCCTTCCACAACCCGCAGCCGTCGTCCGATTACATCCGACTCCATCTTTAGAAGCGGTTCAAGACTTACCCTTAGGCTCATACATTGATGTCGATAATTCTCAACCTCTCACGGACCCGCTACCTCACTCACGGAAGTGGACTCGAGCGCATCCACCTGAGCAAATCATCGGAGATCCGTCTGCTCCCGTTCAAACTAGAGCAACGGCAGAGACCGAAGACGACACCGCCCCTGCACTTCTGAGCAACACTAAAAAACGGGCGGCAACGGGAAATGAGTGCCTCTTCTCCATCTTCCTCAGCAACGTAGAACCGACAACAGTAAGAGACGCCTTGAACGACCCAGACTGGGTGATAGCCATGCAGGAAGAGTTGAACGAATTTGAAAGCCTCAAAGTATGGCGCCTGGTCCCTCGACCGAAGAACAAGACCGTTATCATAACGAAATGGATCTTCAAGAACAAGAAGGACGAGAACGGGATCGTTGTTCGGAACAAGGCTCGCTTGGTAGCGAAAGGGTATCAACAACAAGAGGGGATCAATTACGAAAAGACGTTCGCACCAGTTTCCTGAATCGAAGCTATTTGGATGTTCCTTGCGTACGCCGCTCATAAAAATTTCACCGTCTTTCAAATGGACGTGAAAACAGCGTTCCTCAACGGCAAACTCAAGGAGGAAGTGTACGTCTCTTAGCCAGGTGGTTTTGTCAGTCAAGATCACCCCAACCATGTGTATCTCCTCGACAAAGTGCTGTACGAACTCTAGCAAGCACCGAGAGCCTGGTATGATGCATTATCTACTTTTCTCACAAATGCCGGCTTCTCGAAAGGTAAATTCGACACGACTCTCTTCATTAAGAGAGAAGGTGCAGACATCATTTTAATTCAATTCTATGTCGATGACATTATTTTCGGCTCTACGAACCCACAATACTGTTACAACTTTCCAGTCATCATGAAAGCCCATTTCAAAATGAGTATGATGGGTCAGATGAATTTCTTTCTCGATCTTCAAGTTAAACAATTGTCGACCGGGATATTCATCAATCAATCTAAGTACATCGCGGATATTCTTTGGAAATTCAAGATGGAACAGCGTACACCCATGAAAACTCCAATGTCACCTGGTACGAAGTTACACGCCGATCCTGACGGAAAGGACGTGAATACTACTACCTATAGAGGAATGATAGGTTCGTTGATGTATTTAACGGCGAGTAGGCCAGACATAATGTTATCTACCTTTTTGTGTGCTCGGTTTCAATCTAAACTAAAGGAGTCATATCTTATAACAGTTAAGCGTATTATCCATTATTTATTAGGTACTGTTAATCTTGGCTTTTGGTACCCTAAAGACACAGGTTTTGAACTCACAGCATTCTCAGATGCTGACCATGCGGGAAGTATGCCTGACCGGAAGAGCAGCACGGGTCACGCCAAGTTCCTTGGCGATAAGTTGGTTAGCTGGGCCTCCAAGAAGCAAACGTGCATCTCCAGCTCCATGATGGAAGCGGAGTACGTGGCTGCGGCTAGTTGTTGTTCCCAAGTCATCTGGATGCGTACGCAACTGAAGGATTACGAGTTTCACTACTCGAACATCCTGATCTACTATGATTCCAAGAGTGCCATAGAAATCACGAGCAATCCGGTCCAACATACGAAGACAAAGCATATTGACGTGTGCTACCACTTCATCAAAGACCATGTGGAATGAGGTACAGTGGAACTCTACTTCGTAAGTACAGAAAATCAATTAGCAGACCTGTTTACCAAAGCTTTGGATGAAAAACGGTTCAATGAACTCGTGTCCAAGCTGGGTATGCTTAATTTGAAAGTTTGAGTCAACGTTGTACTTGTCACACCTTTTCTTCACTACGGGATAATAGTCTCTTGAACAGTTACACTTGTCTCGCAGTGTAGTTTCGGTGTTTCAAGCACATCAGTGACTTGTACACTGTATTTACTTTATAGTGTTTTGCTTTGTTTTTCAATTTTCTGCATGTTTGTCTTTTTGTTTATTAGTTTCGTCTTTTTGTTTTCGTTTACTTTCCCGAGCTACTAACCTAATGTTCTGAAGGATGTTCACCAAAGCTCAAGTTCCAAAGGTAAGTTCCTCCTGTTTCGCTAGAGAGAGAGTGTTGCCATTTTGAAAAGAAAAGGAGGAGAGCTACATTTTTGAAAAGGTGAGAGGGAGAGTTTTATTTTTGAAAAGTTTAGGGGGAGAAAGTACAAATTCTAAACCTGAGGGTCCAAATTGTAAATCTTTAAAACTCATGGTTAATTTTAGAATTTTCCAAAACTTTAGGGGTAAAATCTGTCATTTTAGAAAAGTTGATTTAAGTTGGAACCGGGAGAGATTAAGGAACCGGTACCGGGTTCACTATATCAGATGTTCTTTGAAACTACTCGCAACTTCAAATTTCTCGCGCCAAACCTCTCCTAAACCAACTTTATCTCTCCACTTGCGGTTTTTGCCCCATTCGATCTCCGATTCACACTCAAATCTCCAGGTATGTGTTCTAATCCATGTTTAATCTACATTGAAACTTAAAATCGATCGATCAGATACGAAAACACGTCCGATTTGCCCGATTTGTGGTGGCGGCGCCGATAGGATATATAAACCCTTCGGTTTACGATCTCGATCTCAAATCGACGCAAATTGCGTCTAATCAACCTCAAATCGGCTGTTTGAATTGTTTTTGCCCATTGCTTTGGACCTGAGATGGTTCGATTTCGAGTTGTGGTGTCGATTGAGACCCGATATGGGTTCCGGAGTCGAATCCGGTGTTGCGGCTCCCGGATCGGGTTTCGCCCTCACCCGGATTGATGTCCGGTATGATTGTCCCGGATTAATAGTTCCCCGGTTCGATACCGGGGTCGCGAGACTCCCGGTCGCCCTCCCGGTTCGTATACCGGGGGTGGTTTTATCCCGCTTCCTCTTTGTATCCCGGTGTGGACACCGGTTCCTGGCAATACCGGTTCTGGATGTCCCGGTCCCGGTTTCCACCTAATCCGGTTTCGGATCCAATCCGGTTCCGGAACTAGGGTGGTTCCGGGCTTGCTAATATTTTTTGGGAGAATTCGGGGTTAACCGTTTTTTTTTCTAAAAATCTTTTGACCTTAACTTTAATGTGTCCCTTCACTCACCCCGGGATTGTTAACCCGGATAGTGAACTGTTTTCGGTCCGTAATCGACTCTCGGTCTCACTCAAATCCGAGGATACGAGCCTCAAAAACATGCACTTGGGTGTTTATGTCATAAAAACTCAACACAAGTTGCTCGTTCACAGGTACGATCATGGCACAACCAAACCAACCCCAAGGCGATGCCCCCTACTCCCCGTTGGTCCGAACCTACCACTCCTCCCGAACAACTTCCATTTGGACACATCGAACATCATCTGTTAATGCCCGGTCGTCGTGGAGATCCTCAAGCGCCACACACTCATTCGAGCTTTGACGACCATCGCCACCGTTCCAACTGTGTACGTGCAACAACTCTGGAGGTCCCTCACCTCAGTTGCACACGGCCAAGAATTCGACCTCCAAGGCCGTATTGCTGACTCACCTGTGCTCCTTACTCGAGACCTCTTGCGCCAGATCCTCGATCTTCCAGAGGCGACAACCGTTCCAGATGATGCTGCAGTCTCTGATGCAGTTCTGTGCCAAGAAATGCGCGCTCTTGGATATGCCAAGGAACTCAACCATCCATCGCGTTTCTCCAGAATTCACATCCAGCCAATATGGTACACCTTGTTCACTATCCTGAACAGGTTCTTATCATCCATCAACAAAGGCATCGATCAGACGACCGTCAACCTGCTTCGATTATTCCACGGCGTAGTCTACAACCTTCACATCGACTACGCATCAATCATTTGGACCGAACTGCTTGACAAAGTCCAGAAGAAACAAGGCAACAAGCGCCTCACGTTCCTACCATTCCTGCGATTCCTGCAACTCATCGTTGCCTATTTCATGGCAGCAGACCCGACGATCCATCGACGCGCCAATCACGAGGTAATGCTCTCAACCCGAATGACTAGGATCAGAACAAACAGATGATTCCGGACCTAGTCCTTATGCTGATACCCAACGACTTGCTAGCAATCGCAGACCAATCAATACTGAGTGTGATAGCTTATAGGCGTGAGAATAATTTAGTCGCTCCGATGGTCTAGCCAGATCCGGCAGGACCTACCCAAGGAGCACGCCCCGAGAGACATGAGGGTCCCCGTACTAGAGGTGGCAGGGTTCGGAGAGCAGGGGCTCCCGAACAGGGCGTGATGAGAGAACATATTGTGTGGGGACACGACGTGGGCAGTGCTGAAAGGTCTACACGCGAAGCTAGCTCGTCCCATCGCCAACCCACCCCACATCCTTCACCTCAACAATAAGAACCTGAATTACATGAGGTGGAGGTGGTCGACATAATGCGTGAACAGGAACATGTGCAAGTAGAAGAGGCGGCCTCCTCTTCTAGCTCCGAGTCCGACTCAGCCTCCGAATCAGCTTCCGAGTTCGCCTCTGGCTCAGAGTCAAGATCCGAATCAGATTGTGAATCCGGTTCAGAATCCGATTCCGAGTCAGGGTCCGAGGAATCCGGAAATGAGTCAACTAAGTCGTACGACAACAACGACGATCAGTTCCGCATGGAACCCACACCCCGAACCTTAGCTAAATCTGGAGAGATAAGGAGAGCGGAGGGAGTTGAAGTCGAAAAAGGAGGTACAAGTGAGCAAGTGAGTGAACGGAGAAGTAAGAAAAAGAATGAGAGTGTTCAAGCGATGGATCAATCTACTCAGGTTGCCCCCAACCAGCCTCCATTTAGCTAGGCAACCACATCTACTACCATGTCTCATTTGTTGGGACAGGGTATTGAACAAGACGTCGTAGGCCTAGCGACACATTTGCACACCCAACCAGCTACTCAGTCTCCTCTCAAAAGGAAACTGTTTCAACTTCTCACGGGGACGTAGCACAAATCCCAACGGTCTCTCATTTGGAGAGTTCCGGTGTTGAAACAAGAGAACACCAGCCCCAGTTCTCGACTTCTTTGGGCGCACAATCGAGTCTAGAGCCACTTGATGAATTATTTTATTTGGCTAGGACATAACACATTACATTGGCTATAGTCGAGATTCTTCGTGACTCGACCGGACCACCCTGAGTAAGTCTACCTTCTGGTGGCTTGCAAGGACCGGGTGGAAGACCTGCCACGACTATCATCAAGCCAACCGTGAGCGCAGGCGGTACTGCGGTGCAATCCACCGTAGTTACTACAACTAGTAAGCTAAGTGCTCCAGGTGTTAGTGTCCCGGAGTTCGTCTCCAAGGAAACTCTGGACGACGCCTTAAAGGATGTCCAAACCGAGATTTTGAAGAAACTATCAGAGGAGATGGCTTTCATCAAGAGGTCCATCAAGGGATAGGAAGTAGCTTCAGCAGACCCCCCTACGCAACCACAGATCACACTTCCTCACCCAACCCCCAACCTGCAGAACATGAGCATCGAGGCACTCAAAGCCGCACTCCTCGATAAGCTCCTGTCCCAATCAAACACCGACGCCTCCTCTGAAGCCGACTTAGTGAGTATTCTTTGCTCACAAGCCCAAACACAA
Source organism: Saussurea involucrata (assembly GCA_033807775.1). Taxonomy (NCBI): domain Eukaryota; kingdom Viridiplantae; phylum Streptophyta; class Magnoliopsida; order Asterales; family Asteraceae; genus Saussurea; species Saussurea involucrata. The sequence continues at coordinate 45,116,327 of CM066317.1, read as the reverse complement.
CCCCTGGTCACTCCTACAGATGCCCAAACCCAAATAAACACAAATCTTGATACACTTACTACAACCTTAACCGACGTCCAACGCACCCTCGAAACCTTATCTGAGAGGGTTGCCAGCTTAGAGAACACGTGTAAGAGTCAAGCGTATGGCTCGAAAAGAAGACATGATGATCAGGAGGATCCTAACCAACATGAGGGGGAGAAAAGACTAAGAATGACCGAACTGTCAACCTCAGCGACAGTACTAACATCCGAAACTCCAACTCCAAATGAGCCGAACCAACAACCAGACGACTCAGACATGGTTCAGGATATGGAGTTGTCCACACCGATCAGAGATTCAGTGCCAGAGTCAGCAGACCCAACGGTTGAACAACCCGAGTGAGAACCAGAAGAGATATTATTGTTGACGGTTCCGGAAAGGCTAGTACTTGAATTTATTGATGAGGACTCCGATGGCAATCCGGAATTGGAAAAAGAATGGAGAGATAAAGAAGTTTCAGCCATCCAATCAGAGACGGATGCTCTTTGGAATTTCTCTAATGAAGACGAGTTTATGAACGACGACGACTATGATCAGTTCCTTCTTCAAAGCGAACAGGTATTAGCTTCTCAGCACGACTTACACGATACTGCAGGTACATCCGAACTTCCAACTCTAGACCCGGAAACGGCTCAACCCCAACCTGTTCAACCAGTTCGTTGGGAGAGTCCGAATCTAGTTTCATACTTAGAGGAATCACAGAAAAAGATCTTTGCTCACTGGATTAGACCTCTTGACCTGATTATGTGCCTTAAGGTCTCACCTCTGAAAGATCCAATTCGCTCCCAGTACTTGGAAGTTATGAAAAGAAGCAGAATGGTCCACGAAGTTCGAAACAGAATTACAAAAATCATGGAGATCGTGTCAGACAGAGTTCTAAAGGTATGGTTCCCAATTTTCATGGTTAAAAGGGATGACGGAAAGGAATGGGTATTCTCGGAAGCCGACTTCAGACATCTTAACCTGAACGACTTCCTGGTTCTACTTAAAGAGTTGAAGACCCGCACTATCCGACCGTTGTCATACACCAAAGCCCTCGAAACTTTAAAGAGATTAAGGAAATGCACAATTACCCTCGCATACATCAACAATTTTCAGCTGGGTTTAGAAAGCACTCAGAAGAAGATAAACATTCTAAAGCCCAATCTAACTCTTTCCGATGCCGAAGTGTAGAAACCAGGATTCAATCTTACAATCAATTAAGAACAATCAAACAGTAAATGATAGAGAATTTGATCCAAAAGTATTGTATTCAATCTAGAACAGATTACAAATCTAGAGAGAGAATCTCTCAAAGATTACAAAAGTGAATACAAAGATATGCGGGAAAGTTAGTTAGCAAAACAGTGCTAACAACTATATATACTGTAAGGAAATGCTAAAGCTACAGTACATATACATGAAAGTCTAATAGGAATATTACACGTGTCCTATTTAACTAACAGAATACAAAGGAAAATATCCTGTCAGAAGTTCTGAACATGTTGTTCAGAACTTCTGAACAATCTTCTGACTAAGCATATCAGAACTTCCTTTAAAGCACTTGGACTTTCAACTTCATCTTCAGAAGTTCTGAGTCTCCTACTCAGAACTCTGATCCTTTTGTTCAGACTTTCATACTTGTAATCTTTTCGAGACTTCTCAGCCAGTGCTTCTGAGTATTCTTACTCAGAACTCTGAGTCTTCTATCCGGAACCAATACTTGTAACTTTTGACAAAACTTCAGATCTAACAATCTCCCCCTTGTTGTCAAACAGTCATGTACTTATCAACATTGAACTCTTTCAAAGCAGGTACAATCTTTAAAAGAATTACATTTCTCAAATTAAGCCTTCTTTCAATCTTTTTTATAATCTCTTGTATTTCTTCAACTTGAGATCCTCTTGTTAACTTTTTCTCCAAGCTATGTTTGATGAATCTCAGAGTTCCAGAACAATATTTTGCCACTTCATCTGGTCTGAAGAAAATCTTCTCTTTTCTGTCATTTCTCAAGAAAACTCCCAACTCTGGATATCTTACAACATTTCCACTCTTCCGAAGATTCAACTGTTCATGACCATTGTTTGGCTTTGAAAGATATACACATGGTCTTTGTATATACAGAGCAATCTGAAAATCTATATATGCATACCATCTCAGAATGTAAAACATAGCATCTCTTACTACATCCAATGCTCCTCTCTTCTTCTTATGTTTACTACAGTCTTTATTTGACAAAAGACTATACAACCTGTAGAAATCTGTCACTGAGATCTTGTCAAAATCTGCCTCAGTAAAGTAGTAGACTTTTCCATCTTCTCTCAATACTTTAAATGAATAATACTCATGTTTTCTGAACTTCTTAACACTCAATTCTCTTATTCCAGTGATTAAGAAATCTGAGTACACTGCTTCTTTTGGTTTTGCTAAGCATCTTGCCATCTCTGCACGAAGCCATTTATGTACATCTGTTCTATCATGATACGCACTTAGAAAGTTTACTTCTTTTGATTGAAAGAAGTTAGGAAGAGCATACTCCAGAAAGTAACCATTAACATCAACAAGTATTTCTTCTTCATTAGCCTCAGACTTTTCTGGCTGATCTGCATCTTTCGTTTTAACATCTTGTGAAGACACATCTGGAATACTTCTTCAATCTCTTCTGAATAAACTCCATTTACCTCATACTCAGCAGGGAATACAAAGTCTTTATGTAACAGTTTCTTTGGGTTTTCTTCTGAGAGCATCCATTCACTGCAGTCTTTGATTCTTGTTCTGAGATCCAACCTCTCTTTGATATGCCTTTTGCATTTTTGTTTCAGAACTGCTTTCTCACCCTCAGCATTTACAGCCATTTCTAGTAACAAGTACTGTAAAGTAGCATTACTGTACTTCACCAGATCATTTAATCTGAAAAACATTCTTACTCCAGAGACTATGTACACAAAACCATCATTTTCAACTCCTTCAGTAATGAATCCACGACCTCCAATTTCATGAATAGGCTTTTTTATTGGTTTGCTCAAGTTACATTTCTCTTTCCCTGCTTCAATTGCCAACTGAAAATCATAGAAGTACATATTTCTGACATAAATCCCCAGAATTCTTCTGCATTCAAGTTCTATCCAAGATTCTTCAGTACTAGCAAAGAACTTTACCAAAAACAATTGATCTTTCAAAAAAAATATGTGAAACTCAAAACTTGTCATGCTAACCTTCAGATTTCCTTCCTTCTGAACTATCAAACTTACATACTTTAGCCCATCAAACTCATCATTCTGAAACTCTAGTACTTTCACAATTGCTTTCTGAACATGTAGTCTTTCATCAGGTTTTTTGAATCTGTTAGAAGCTTCCACATAAATCATCTGAATTCTTTCATCCAAGAACCCATCAATAAAGTTCTCAATTATTACTGAGTCATCTTCTTCGCAGTAGATATTCTCATATGTTTCTTCTAGAAAGTATCTTTAATGAAATGTTTAGCCAGAGGAGTATCACTATGATTGATAATGAAATCACATAAAGGTTCTTTTAATACTAGTAATTAAATCCTAGGAATCACAATGGGTCTTCTGTACATATATTCCAAAGGCATGAAGTAGTTTTCAACTCTTTCATATTCTCCACTAAGAATATTTAACTCATCCAGAAAATGAAGTTCAAAATTATCTTGAAAACTACTTGTGTATCCAACTAAGTGATCCTCTTCTCCCAACAAATCAATAGGTCTCACTGTCTTCATAATTCTTTGAATTTTCAGAACATTAAGAGCTCTGACCAACTCACTATGCATCCTCCTTATCAAGACATCATTCAACCTTCTTTCTTCCATCTCAGAATTAAGAAGCTCAATTCTGGCATAAAGTACAATTTCTGTACAAGTGTTCACTTCAGATCTTTCAATCAAACTTTCCTCAGAAATATCTGCCATACTGATCTCACAACCTTCTTCAGAAGAATCTGTCACTACTTCTTCTGCCATCACATTATGATATGTCCTTATAACTTCATCTGACCCAAAGATACTTGATACATCTGCTTCAACTGTCTTATCAGCTATATCCATAACCTCAGTTTCATTTGAATTCACTTCAAGTTCTGTATCCAGATCCAATTCCTCTGTCACATTATCAGTTTCCATTTCTACTTCAGTGTCTGAACTTATTTCATGAATGCTTATTTCCTTTTGAACCTCTGCTGATTTCTCAACAATTGCTGAGTCTTCAATAATAACCTTTTTTGAGTTCTGAACATCTGCATCTGCTAACTCCATATCTGCAAACTCAAAATCTGTCACTCCAATATCTGCTGACTTTTCAACATTTTCAAACTCACCAGTGTTTTGTTTTTCTAACTCAGTACTTATCTTTTGCCTTTTCTCCCCCTTTTGGTGATCATGAGGATCATTATCATCAAACTTTCTTTTGGACTGAGTTGATTCTGATTCAGGTTCTGCAACAGACAAAGGCATTGTTATTACCAGATCCGTGCAACAATGTTGAAATCGAAATAGATGAACAATAAAAACAAATGATTTCAACTGGTCATCCCTGTCATTCACTTTCAGAGAGAATAATACAATACTGTTTGGAAAGTAAAAAGATGATTAGCTTGTTTTTCAAAGCTAATCTTACATTAAATACAATAGGCCCGTGGTTAACAAGCCCACGGCCCGTTCACTAATAAGGCTCAAAATGAATTAATACAACACAACCCTTGAACTTTAAATCAACTATAAAACCTGCCCTAACAATCTCCCCCTTTGATTTGAAGTTCGAGTTGGCGCTCTAGATCTCTCCAGTTGAAGACATATCTTTTGCGGAGCGCGAAGTGTACCTCGAACAATCTGATGGCACGGCGATAGTCGATGCGATCTTCAATTATTTCCAAGGCATTCCAAGCAGTTACTTCATTCGGATTCGGAACATAAGAATACCTTGGATTTTCAGACTCGTGCTGAATAATCTTTCGAAGAGCATCTCTGACCTTTAGGAGCGTGCCGTCACAAAATTTGTCTACCTGACTGAAACGCATGAATTTCTTCTCCTTTTGCTCGTTGAGGTAAACAATCCCGAATTCTGGTTCTAGAAGCATAGCGTTCTCGGGATACATGTTTAACTCAGGCGCTTTCAGATTCGGCTTGATCAGATTTACCTTTTTCGCCTTGTTCTCGATAGCCATTTGGAAGTCCGTTAGATAAGACATCATGATGGTGCGGACCAGGTATCGACGAACAGCTTCGAGTGCCTTGGTAATCTCTAGCGGTCGGATGGTTCTTGTACGTAAGTCTTTCAGAATAACCAGAGAGTCGAGTGGTCGGAGGTTCTTGAAGTCAGCTTCTGAAAATTTCCATTCGTTCCCATCTTCACGTCGAACAATGAAAACTGGGTAGACGATCCTCATAATACGTCTTGAATAGATACTGATAACCTCTGTGATTCAAAGTTTGGTTCTGACCTGGTTGACTGGAAGACACCGCTGCATTGTGCTGATATATCGGCGTTGAAATTCTGGGTCGGCTCGATCGGGCGAAGCTTGTGTACGAACAACTTCTTCAAAGATTCCTCCAAGTGAGGGATAAGTACAATGATCTTCTCCCAACGGATGTGTTGCTGTTGAGGAGGGGAAGGAAGATCAGAAGCTGTCGTGGGAGGAGCAGTTGTCGGAAGATCGGAAGTAGTAGACTCGGGTCTTGTTGATGATGTTCTGGCGGGTTGAGCATAGTGAACGGGGGATGTTCCATACAAATTTTGGAGCAGGAACTGATCATAATCAATGTTGTCGTCCTCATCAGCGGGGAAGACCAAATTTACCTGGACATTTATGGCACTGGCTGCTTTTTCGTACCATGCATCTTCGGTCTTCGGGTTGGCTTCACAATCTGGATCTATCATGTCCAGAATCGGTATGTCTGATGAGTCAAAATCAATCAGTTCCTGTGTTGAACCCTCGGGCTTTTCAACCGTCGGGTCTTCTTCATCTAATATCTCCATGTCTATAACCATGTCTGCTAAAGGCAACTCGGCTTCTGGTGCTTCTGTTGTAGCTGCCGCAGTTGGGGGTTCCTGATGAACCACAGTTGTAGCTTCAGTCTGGATCAGGAAGGCGGTCTCGGTCAGACGTTGTCTTTTCTCCCCCTCATGATGATCAGGATCATCCTGGTCATCGTGTTTCCGCTTCAGACCGCCTGCTTGACTCTTGCAGGTATCTTCGAGTGAGCGGACTCTCTCGGACAGCGTTGTGAGTGCTAGCTTGTAGTCCTTGAGAGTCGAGTCAATGACGTCTAAGCGAGTGGTAATAGATGAAGATGGAGCAGTGACCTGTTATCGGAGAACTGAGATCAGGTCTGCTTCAGTAGAGGCGGTTGTATCTGATTCCTGGAGCAGTTGGGCCAATAGCATCGTCTTCAGGGTGTCCACCGAATAGATAGGGTGTCAACGGGACGTCGGTAGTGCGGTTGAGGGCCTCACGAATAGGATGACCCATGAGGATATCCAGTATAACCTGGTGGTTAGGGTTGGGTCTGATGAGCGCTGGGTCCAGGTAGTGATTGTTGGCCTCCATCTCGGTGCCATGGTCAGGGTCAACCAATGCAGCATCTGCTTCGTCGTTTATGATATCCTCTTCTTGAGGTATCTGCTCTTCCGGAGGGTGTTGTGGATTTTGTTGATCCGCCATTGCAATATCTGTAAAAGAACAACACAGTTAGTTATTGAGACGGATGAACAAGTGTCGGCGCATACCTTTGCTGTGAGTGGCTCAATCTGAGACAGATCGAGGACTGGTAGTGACAAAACAGATACTGAAATTGCCAACAGGGGTGTCCGGACAAACATGGGAATGCCAAGTTTTCTGGACAGAAAGATATTGCCGGACAACACATGCATCCGAATGACAGAGGTAACCGGATGGTATGCAGGTTTCCGGATAAAATTGGGACTCCGGACAAGGGAGTCCGGGTGTTAGAGGATTCCAGGTAATGAGAGAGTCCGGATAAAGATGATTAATCCGGACAGAGGTTCCCGGGTACACTATTTTTCCGGATAACATTAGAGTCCGGACACCAAACTACCCGGTAGTTGAACTTACCGGAAACCCTAAGGTTTCGGGACAACTAGGTCTCCGGGTGATGGTAGTGTCCGGATGGATCATCATGTTGTTGAAGATGTCCGGACACGACGAATGTGTCCGGACGAAGACTCAATCTTCATATTGGCAAACAGGAGATCCCAATCAAGTGGTAGGTGCGTAAGGGTTGTCCAGAAGCAAATATTAGCGTAATGGAGTATTGACAACCCTTGAATCGCAACCATTGAAGCTAAACCGACGAAAGAACCCTTGAGTGTTTCGGTCACTGTTGGATCGACCCAATCAGAGGTCGGTTTGTGGTGCAAAGTGTGTGAAACGCGAAGATATATGAATAGCAGTGACAATCGAGGAACATACCTGATTTTGGGAACGAAAAACACTGTGAAACTTCGATCCAAGAGGAGTCCGTGTGCGAGAGAGAGAGAGAAAAGGGTTTAGGGTTTTGCGATATCCGGATAAGTGAAGTATGAGAAGTCCGGATACCAATATATACCCGGGTGGGATCCGGGACTTATCCGACCCGGAGAACTATCCGGTCCGGATTCTGTCCGGAAACCAATTGTTTTCCGGATACTGTCCGGAAAAATTAGAAAAATCCTGTTTTGCGTTTGAATTTTGCAGGGTGTTGGACTGGAAGAGAATTGTCTCTCGCTCCCCCTCAAACTGAGCATGGGTATTCCCTTGAAGGGTGCCGCTCCCCCTCAGACGATGACTATAACACACACGCAGGAGTGCCCACACACACAAAAACTTTTGACATTTAAGAAAAAACTGTGTGTGACGCTCCCCCTCAGAGGATGAGGAAACTTACCTGATACTGCAATGTGCTCCCCCTGAACACAAGAACATATGGTGAAAGCACAGAGATAGTGAACGAAAATATAGACGACAGTATGAAATAATAGAAACACACGAAGAAAGAGAGAAAAACAAACGAGATCTACCTAATAAATACAGAGACTAAAATCTAACTGTGTAACCGAGACAAGTAGAATACAGGTGCGAGGAAGTGTATACTCATGAGGAGTAGATAGTTACGCGTAGATGTATGGAACTTGTAACGGGCACACATTCGGATTAAGTCTTCAGATTTAGCACACCTAGCTTGAACATAAGAAATTTGAAACGTTTTTCGTCCAAGGCTTTGGTAAGCAGGTCTGCTAACTGATGCTCAGTATTTACAAAGTAGAGTTCGACTGTACCTCTTTCGACGTGATCCTTAATAAAATGATACCGAACGTCGATGTGCTTCGTCTTGGTGTGTTGGACCAGGTTGCTTGATATGGCAATTGCGTTCTTCGAGTCACAGTAGATCGGGACTTTGACATACGTGAATCCGTAGTCTTTGAGTTGCGTGCTCATCCAGATTACTTGGGAACAACAACTTGCGGCGGCTACATACTCCGCCTCAGCAGTTGATGTAGAAACGCATTGTTGTTTCTTCGAAGCCCAACTTACCAGGCTATCTCCCAAGAACTGAATGTGTCCCGAGGTGCTCTTGCGGTCCAACATGCATCCCGCGTGATCCGCGTCAGAGTAAGCGGATAGGCGAAAACCTGTCTCTTTCAGATACCAAAGGCCAAGATCAGCAGTACCACGTAAATAACGAAAAATTCGTTAACAGCATTGTAATGAGACTCTTTAGGGTTTGACTGATAACGGGCGTAAAGAAATGTCGAAAACATGATGTCCGGTCTACTGGCAGTTAGGTACATTAAAGAACCGATCATTCCCCGATACAATTTGGGGTTGACAGCCTTTCCGTGAGGATCGGCGTCAAGCTTTGTATTGGTTGCCATGGGAGTTTTCATTGGTGAGGACTGGTCCAATTGGAATTTCCGAAGAATATCCCGAATGTATTTGGACTGGTTTATGAAAATTCCTGTCGACAGTTGTTTAACTTGAAGACCAAGGAAAAAATTCATCTCACAAAGCATACTCATTTTAAAAAAATTTCCCATGAGAGTGGCAAAGTTCTTTTCATATAGAGGACTAGTAGAACCGAAAATGATGTCATCAACATATACCTGGACTAGAATTATGTGGCCCTTTTCGTTCTTGATAAACAATGTAGAATCAATGGTACCTCGAGTGAACTCGGCTTCTAACAAGAACTTTGACAGTGTGTTGTACCATGCTCGCGGAGCTTGCTTTAAGCCGTAAAGTGCCTTGTCTAAGATGTAGACATGATCAGGCTTCGAGTCGTCCACAAATCCGTCTGGTTGCGACACATAAACTTCTTCTTGGAGGTCGCCGTAAAGAAAGGCTGTCTTCACATCCATTTGGAAGACTGTGAATTTCTTGTGCGCGGCATAAGTGAGAAACATACGGATTTCCTCGATGCGTGCTACCGGAGCGTAGGTCTCATCGTAGTCGATCCCCTCTTAGTGCCGATCACCGTTTTGTTCTTTGGACGTGGAACCAGTCTCCATACCTTGAGAGCTTCGAATTGATTTAGCTCTTCTTGCATGGCTATGATCCAGTTTGGATCTTCGAGCGCTTCGCGTACGTTCGTCGGCTCAATCTTGCTTAAGAAGCCGTAAAATAGACAGAAGTTGGCGGAAGCGCCTCGTGTACGGACAGGAGTCGAGGGATCACCGATGATCTGATGTAGGGGATGGGCCTTCGTCCATTTGGTGGAGTGCTGAAGCGGATGCTGGGTAGAGTGAGATGCGTCCGGATCCACATATGAACCTGATGGAAGATCTTGAACTTGTTCAAGAGTAGCAGTCGTGTTTCTTGGAGGAAGTGGGGGAGGATTCGTCGATGGTTGAACAACCTCTGGTTCCGAGGAGTTCAGAGGTTGAGCATCGGTTGTAGCAGATGACGAATCAGTAGGAGCGATCTCCGAGAGTATCGGTTCCTCCGGGGGGGGGTTACAGTACCAGGTGCATGCGTATCTGATGATGACGGTTGAGCTGTCTCTATAGATGTTGACGGCGTACTCGAAGAAGGAGGCGGACCAGATAGAGCGGCCGAATCCTCATTGCCAGCAGCTTCAAGTCGTGGTTGCGCTGAGACAGGAGCAGAAGAGTTAAGTATGTCATCATAGAAATATTGAAATAGTAAATCTAAATCAGAAGAGCCAGCATTCGATGAAGATGCATGATTCGGATTTACTGTAACTTGTGCAGATCCCGAACTCGAAGGTCCGGAAGCTAGCACTCCAGTTAAACCAGGTTCTGAACTGAGTTGTTCAGAAGCCAAATCTGTGGCTTCGTCGAATGTCACGTTTATGCTTTCAAAAACGGTTTTGGTCCGTTTGTTGTAAATGTGATACTCCTTCGTCCGCCTTGGGGCTGAATTTGCCGAGATCATCCTTGTCATTCAGCACGTAGCACGAGCATCCAAAGGCTTGAAAGTAGCCGATGGTTGGAACGTGATTATTCATGATCTCGTACGGCGTCTTGTTGAACCGCTTGAGAAGGATAGAGTGGTTTTGCGTGTAGCATGCCGTAGACACCGCTTCAGCCCAGAGATATAACGGTAGATTTGCTTGGGATAGCATTGTTCGAGCAACTTCAACGAGGGTACAGTTCTGTCTTTCCACCACTCTGTTTTGCTGAGGAGTACGTGCGGCAAAGAAAGTGTGTGTGATGCCCACTGACCTCAGATAGTCATCCACCTTTAGATTTTTGAACTCCGTGTCGTTGTCAGTTCTGATGGACTGAACGTGGTGAAGCTTGTTCTTCTGGACAGTCTTCAGGTGATCAATAATGAGCTCTGTAGTTTCGTCCTTCGAGCATAAGAACATCACCCAAGTGTAGCGTGAGTAGTCGTCCACCGTCACAAGCACATATTTGCGCTTATTGATGCTCGGAACACGCATTGGACCACACAAATCTATATGAATGAGTTCGAGGGTCCGGGACGTGCTTGGAGTTGCCTTCGGCGGATGTGATGCGCGCTTCATCTTTCCCTTTTCGCATGCCCCACAGAGACGATCCTTCACGAACGGAAGTTGGGGCACGCCTCTGACGTGTCTACCTAACACCAGTTGATTGATACTTCTGAAGTTGAGGTGTGAAAGACGTCTATGCCAGAGCCAAACGTGATCAGAGTCGGCTTTTGATAAGAGGCAAACAGGTTTGTCGGATTTGAGTGCTGCGAGGTCAATGGTGTAGAGTTTGGTCTTTCGAGTCCCGACCAGTAGCTCTTCTCCGTTGTTGTTGAGGATTCTACACCTTGTGGCTTTAAAGCTGACCTCGAGATCCTTGTCACGGAATTGACCGATGCTGAAGAGATTGTGTCCGAATCCTGCGATGTGGGATACCTTCTTGATTGTTATCTGGTCTTGTACGATGTCTCCGTAGCCCACGATCGGCGACTTCTCGTTATTCCCAAATCTCACGTGTCCGCAGTATTCTTCCTTGTAGTTCGTGAGAAGCTCCCTTCTTTCGGTCATGTGCTTGGAGCATCCAGAGTCTAAGTACCACACATGACCGTTCTACAAAACAAGATTAGTGACGTTTAGGTACCCAAATTTGTTTGAGTCCTGGGGGGTTAGATTTGGCACTGCCTGGGGAAGCTTGCTTTGTCCCAGCTTTCCCTTTAGGTGTAGGATTTACACCGGTAGAGGGAACTGATTTTGTCACTTGTTTCCTCTTTGGTGCAGAATTTACACCTTTAGGAGGAACAGATTTTGTGGCAGCTTTCCACCTGGGTGCCAGTTTAACCACAATAGGAGCAACTCGTGTGGGAATGGGGTGAGTCTCCCGCTGTGGTTTAACCGCTTGATTGGTACCCCGTTTGGAATGGTGTTTTTGCTTATTATTGTGGGGTTTTCGCTTATGAAATAAGTTACCAACAAAATAAGGCGCATACCAATCATTATTGTGAATATCATCAAATTCATTCCAACCACAATTAGAACAACATAAACAATCATGCGATAACCGAATCAATTGATTAAGAGAATTAACTTTAACGGGAAAAGAAACATCAAAATGGTTCCAATGATTCCAAGCATAATTGTCTTTGTCTATTCTAGAATTAAAAACAGGTGGGGAAGACTTTGACGCGTCCTTCTTGACAGATTCCCTCTTTAGCCACTTTGGTGTTTCTTTATTAGCGCGACCATTTTTATCTGAAACAGCAGGGACAGAATGATCAGTGACTTTAGGAGGAACAGTAGTGTTGGTTGGTAAAGGTCCGGTCTCTTGCCTCGGCTGTGAATGCCTTTTACAAACTGGTTTAGAAGTTGGTTTTGATTGAGAAATCTTGATCACAGCTGGGGCCTTTGTGTTAGAACAGTGACCTTTTTGAAAATCGACCGTATGACTCACCACAGGAGATAAGAAATCAGTGTGACTTGGAAGAGGTTTGTCAAAGGGGAATGACTCAAACTCTTCATCACAGTTACCTTCGGAGTTCATGTACTCTGAAAAATCTATCTTGGGAAGTACTGGACTAGGATCAGGTGAGGAAGGCGAGGAACTCTTTGTGCTTGTGTGCTTTGGGGAATTTGGTGCGGAAGCTAAGAAAAAATCAGAGTTCAAATTCCTTAAAACACTCTCGTCTTGAGAATCTTGACCGTCTTGTGAACTAGAAATCTTGCCTAAGAAAGCTTTGCACGAAGACGTGTCAGATGAATTTGAGGAAAGGTCGGGTGAAATCTGCTTTTCAGATTGCAGTTTGTCAATTTACTCTTGAAGCTGACCATTTCTCGTTTACTCTTTCATCTTTTCTGTTGCCAAGGAAGACAGTTGTGATGTGAGTCGATTGATTTCACTCCGAAGGATTTCCTGTCCTTCACCAGACACAACGTCGGTTTTGACCGATTGAAGATTCTCAAGTTTCGTAAGTAACACTTGTCTTTCCATTTGAAACCTTGACCTTTCTTTCTCAATGGACTCCTCCAACTCGACTATCTTTGCTTCCAAGATGAGAGGGGGAACATAGAGCTTAAACTCATCCGTCTCAGTCTTAGTTGCAGGTGCTAGATCCTCATCCTTTTTGGAGGAATCCTTGGCTGTAGCTACCTTGTAGGGGTCGAAGTAGTCATTGGAAAGGTACTTTTTGTCCTTTTGATACGAGTAGTTTAAAGGTTCATAACAAAATGGAAGTTGAATTCCTCGTTTTTGTGTGCGTTTATGTTCCTCGGTTTCCTCCTCCTTTTCTAGTTCAAGAGGACCAGTCCATTGAATTGCGTACTCTGGATACTTTTTATCTAATACATAGCACGCAAAATCATACAGAGTGGGGACTTGATATCTTCCCCTTTTTAAGTAGTGTGGGTTATCATATCCGATTCCCCACTCTTTGTTGAAGTACGTGAACTCTTTGGGTTTGTTAAAAAAATGGTTTGATCAGTTTGACCCCTTTTGTGGAGTTTGGTTACGAGATCAAGAATTTTAGCAACAAACTCTTTGTGCTGAATTTGAAGAGAAGAACATTGATAAACAATTTCTTCTTTCTCATTCATGCACTGATCAAACTGACGCTGAAGATCAGATAATTTGGCTCTTAAGTCTTTAGGTGCTAATGACAAAATTTTGCATTTATCAGTTAAATTAGCACAATCAGACTTATATTTCTCTGTTTTTCTCTTTTGAACATCAAGCTTTTCATTTAGTGAACTAATTTCAAGCTTTTGTTGTTTAGAGGTGGCCTGGAAGGAATTTGCCTGATCAGTAAATGCTTGCATTTTATTTAAGAATTCGGGGTGGCAAGAATTACATACCTGACTTGTAGGAGCCGTTTCTTCTTCGGCGGGGGAATGATATCCCATGAAGGCATCAACAACATCAAAATTGCCTTCATCATCAGATCTTTCCAACCAGTAGTCGTTCTCAGCAAACATAGCTTCTCCAGCCTCCTTCTGACGAGACAATGCAAGCTTGGCCTCGTAGTAGTGAGAGTTCTTTACTTTTGGCTGGCGACAATCCTTCGCAAAATGACCAAGTTTCCCGCAGTTGTAACACTTTACGGGTTCATCTCTCTTCTTCCCTTCTTCTTTATCTAGCTTTCCCTTCTTCTCAGACTTGTCTTGCTCACTGACCTTCTTCTTTCCTTCGTATCGGTCTTTGTAGGCATGGCGCTTATTGGAGGAAGTTGAGTAGCGCTGACTATTGGATGAAGGCTTCTTGTAGTACCTTTGTTGTTTGAAGGATTTGGTAAGCAAAGTTATGGCCTTTTTGAATTCGGCAACCTTTTCATCATCAGAATCGTCGTCTTGCTTATCTCCAGCTTCTGACTTAGAAGAACTTTGATTTGGAGCATGTCTGGAGTGACTTCTCGATGATTTTCCTTGCTTGGAAGAAATGAGAGCAATAGGATCGGCAGATGGCACTGGTTCAGTCTTTTTCTCGCCTAGGAGGTCATTCACTTCATCTTCGTCTTGAAGAAGTGTCTCATACAGTTCGTTGATGCTGATATTCTCAATCAAATTGTTGTGCTTGACATGAGAAGCATACACCTTCCATTCAGGTAGCAGATTGTTGAGAAACTTGAGCGCGTTTTCAGTATTAGAACGAACAATATTGTTCTTGTTCAGTTCATTGAGAAGTAGGCAAAAACGTTCATAGGTCTGGGTGAGGGATTCACCGTTGCGCTGCTTGAACCCATCTAACTTGGTTATAGCGCTATTTATCTTCAGCTGATATCCTACAACGCTTCCACGCATCATTCTGGCTACTTGGTCCCACATGCCCTTAGCCGTCTCTTTGTAACTATCTATGGCAGTGTAGATGGAATTAGGAAGAGCTTGAATCAGATATCTCTTTGCATGTTTTTCACCTTCAATCATGCCTCTTTCAAATTCTGTCATCTCAGCAAGAGTCTTGTCCTCACGTCGAGCTACTGCAGTTGAAGTTGTAGCTATGTCCTTCATTGCCTTGGGAGTTGGGCCATTATCCAGAGCTCTCTTGAGGTACTCATAGTTGTCCTTGGACTCTATGAAGATCATGAACCTATCTCGCCATTGGCTGTACTCGTTCGGATAGAGACATGGTGGCTTGGTGTCGGTGCCAATTGCGAGAGCGTCACGAGAAGAAGACATCTTCGGTTGCAACAGAGTGATCGTCAGACGTGTAGATTGATTCAAAGGGTAAACCTAACGCAAGGCACTAAGAGTGAAATCCTAACGCAGGGTCTACGAGTGATTTGATCTTAGAGTGAGCTTATTGGATAGGAATCCAGATAAGATTATGATCAGGAAGTGTTCAGATTAAACAGATCAAAGAAATCACAAAGTGTCCGGGTAATGCAAAGAATCCGGATACCACAGTTTCCGGATAACACATGGGTTACCGGAAGAAAATGGTTACCGGATAAGTAATTTAAAAAAAAGTTACCGGGTAAAGGGGTGTTCGGATAAGAAGCTTAGCGGATACAGAGATGTCCGAACAAGATACTTACCGGATACAGAGATGTCCGGATAAATTGGTGTTCGGGAACTTTGGGTTTTCGGAATCTAATTTACCCGGATTGATTGGATTTAGTATGACTTACCCGGAGAGTTGGAACTTACCCGGAAGACTTACCCGGAAAAGATGAGGAGTCCGGATGGAATTGGAGGTGTCCGGATGGATTTCACACAAACGTCCGGACACTATCAACTTGTCCGGAAACCGCGGCTGGTTTATCCGGACTCTGCGGTTGTTTGCTTAAATCGATCGACTTTTCGATTAGGGTTGCCCAAAATCGATCCTGTAAGATTAGTAACAATGCAAAACACAAAAATAACACTAATCTAATTGATTTCAATGCAAAAATAACAAGTTTTGATGGTTAAAAATCGAATCTTTTATCAAGAACACTACCAAAAACTTTTGACCTTAATTTGCTAAATTAATCACTCAAACGATCGAATTGGAATGCGAAAATTTGCAGAATTACTCACTAGTATAATGCTAACACAACCCAATAAACAGAATTGAACAATTTAGCCAGAATCACGATTTCGAAAATTCAAGATGAACACATACGGGAAAAGTCAAAATCTTACCAGAAATCACTAGAGAGGCTTTGAATCGAATCCGTCCGTCTGCTCTGATACCAATTGTTATTACCAGATCCGTGCAACAATGTTGAAATCGAAATAGATGAACAATAAAAACAAATGATTTCAACTGGTCATCCCTGTCATTCACATTCAGAGAGAATAATACAATACTGTTTGGAAAGTAAAAAGATGATTAGCTTGTTTTTCCAAGCTAATCTTACATTAAATACAATGGGCCCGTGGTTAACAAGCCCACGACCCGTTCACTAATAAGGCTCAAAATTAATTAATACAAAACAACCCTTGAACTTTAAATCAACTATAAAACCTGCCCTAACAGGCATGATGGCTAAGGGTTGTGAAACACTGGTCAGATTAGAACTGATTACTTTCACAAGAGAAGTCTGTATATCCTTCATATTCTTTAGAATATCCTTTTGAAATTCTGTCATATTATCCTTGATCTCCTTTTTGTGAGATTCCAAGGACTCTTTCATTCCATCCAATTTTTGTTCAACAGACTTTGCTTTGCCTTCCAACAGATTTTTGAGATCCTTTACCTCATTTTTCAAAGATTCAACAGTATTCTCCAATTTCTCAACTTTCTCCCCCAACACTTGATTTTGTTTCTGAATCTTTTCAAATTCAGAAGGTTCTAACAGTGAACCTGGATCAACCAATGCCCCAATTTTCAAGTGTTCAGAGAACTCTTGGCCTGTAGGTGCCACAGAGACACCATGTACCACAAAGGCACTGTGTAATGAAGCTTTTGAGATGTTCACTTCACCAGGACTTCCATCCAATCCTTGACAACCAATAATAGGAATGTCTATGGATGTTGATACAGGAATACGAAATTCCTGTGATGTGCTAGTGTGAAAAGGAATTTCAGGCTCAATTAGGATATCACTGTGGAATCCAGACTCAAAGTGTTGAAAAATAGGTTGGGATTTATCACCTCCCTCCAAATGAGTTTGGGATGGTTCCCTTGTTTGTTTTGAAACAACAACATGTTGAAATGCTTCTGAGTGGCTAGGGATGGGTTGTTCAAGTTCCACCACGGGCTCCATGGTGTTTTCTTCAATGTTGGTCACCAAGGGTTGTGAACCAACAGTAGATGTGGCTGCCCGGATTAAGTTGGCTGGATCAGAATTATCTCTTTCTGTTTCAAATTCTGTTAACATTCTCTCATTCTCACCACTCTCTTTCTGTTTTTCACTTTCATTTCTAACCAAGCTCTCTGAATTTTCCCTCTCTATTCTCTCAGAATGTTCTCCCCCTCTCTATTTTGAATAGACCCCTCACCTCTCAACTCAGGTTGTTCCTCATGGGTAGGGGCTTGAGGTTGTTCAAGTCCCATTGAAGTGCAATAAGCTTTTAATATCTCACTCTCCCTTGGAATGTATTGCCTAAGTGACCTTGGAAGAGGTCTGTGATTTGGAAAATTGTCAATTTTAATAGCAGAAGTCATCTTACCCATATAGAATATTAGCCCATGTTCCTCATTTGCTCTTCTTGGAATGTTTCTGTCTTGATCCATTGCATGCCATATTACCAACTGCCAATATCTCTGATAAGGTATGTATGTGAGTATCTTATCCTTTGTTTTTCCTTTTATTGCCTTCTGATTCCTCTCAAAAGTAAGCTTCATATCTTCCCATAAAATAGAAGCATAGTCATAATGCCTATTCTTTACTAACCCATGAAAGATTTGCAAAATCTGCTTTGATCCCTGATCTAGAGAACTATTTTTTCCCAGATAAACATTTGTTGATTGTATTGAAGAAAAATGCCCAAATTGGTGGTAATTTGTTCCTTTTAAATTTACTCAAATTCCTCAATTCTTCATTGTAACCTAATCTCCTAACTTCAGCAATCAACTCCTCTGTCAAAGGAGAATCTTCAAAATCTGATTTCCTTTCCAAGTCATCCTTTTCTGGTAATCTAAGCATGGTTCTCATAAATTGGATATTTAAAGTTACAGTAACTCCCCCTATTTCAGATACAAAATTGTTACCTTGTAACTCCAAATGCTTCCACCATTGTTGAATATACTGTACTAGCACTCTCTTCTTCATTGTAAACCATTTCATGAAAGGATGGTATTTCAGCAATTCTATAATTATCCTATGTTCTTCTTTGAAAATGGTTTCATCAGGCACTAACACACAATTATTTTCCAATAAATTCAAATATTCACTCTCAGGAACAATCCTCTCACCAGAATTAGATCTTCCAGAAATGCCTGACCTAACCGCACTCTGTTCGTGTTGAATATTCTCATTTCCCTCATCTGCGTCTCCCTCTGATTCATCCATGTGTTCATCCCCTGCTTCTCATTCAACATTTCCTAATACAATGTTTTCTCCTATTGCCCCTTCTTCTACGGCTCTATTTTCAGGCCTCTGTACTTCATCATCTGAATCAGATTCCATCAATGATTTTGATGAATGTAATGAGATAGCTCTACTTCTCCTTGAACCTGACATGATCGTAATGCGGAATTTTGAAAGAAAACAAGATCAAAGAACTCAGGAATTGTGCGTTTCTCACTTTTTGCTCTTGGAATTCAAATAAAATTTGAGAGAGGGATTTCAAGGTCTATTTAAAATCCGCGAAGCTGAATGGTTTTAACGGAGAAAAGTTACTTTTTGTCAGAGTTATAACGAATTCAAACACTGTGAAATGCCACAGAAGATATTGAAAAGAAACGTGGCAAGTTCAAAGAATAAGAAGTTGACACGTGTTATTGGATAGAAATTAATACAAGTTAAAAGTTCTGAATAACACGCTCAGAGTTCTGAGAATGCATACTCAGAAGTTCTGAGTATGCATACTCAGAAGTTCTGAGTACACAGTTCAGAAGATATTCCCTTAGAACCAAAATTCATTTAAAATCAACTTCTGATTATATAAGAACATTTAATCATCCAGAAGTAGTTTGAACAGATAGAAAATTATTTTATCATCAAAATTCTGTCCTTTTGATGATTTGAAATTTCTTAAGGCATTTAAAATCTAACATCTGATCTTGAAAAATATTTTAAGGGTTCAGAAGTAGTTTGAACAAGTGAAAAAGGTTTATCATTGAAAGCTTGTTCCCTTTAGAATGATTAGTGATGAGATAAGAATATACAAACCTTATAAGCACATCCGAACGATATCTGAATGATTTCAATGCTCCCCCTTGACTTTAGCATATACTCAAGCACATATTATAAAGAATATGAAAAAATAAATCAGAAAGATCTTAACAACATATTGAAATATTTTTAATTTTCAGAAATGTGTTCTGAAAGGTAGTCAGAAGTTCGGATTAACCTATTCAGAAGTAAAGAATTTGAAGTTAGATTTCTGAAGTATTGACTCATAAGTTCTGAACTCAAGAGTCAGAATTCTGATTAAGAGAGTCAGAGTTATGAGAGTACTACTCAGAAAATCTTACTTACAAGAATTTTTATTTATGAAAAATAACAAATATGTTCAATTAGTCAAATTAAGCATTCCTATTTTCCATATGAGAAAAGTGAACCTTTTGTGATCAAGAGGCTTTGTGAACAAGTCAGCCAATTGATACATTGTATGCACAAAGTGCATTCCAATTGTTCCCTTTTCTACATAGTCCTTAATAAAATGATATCTTACATCAATAAGCTTGGTCTTTGAGTGTTGGACAGGATTCTGAGTTACTGCAATGGCACTTTCTGAATCACAATATATGGGAATTTTGTTGAGTTGATATCCATAGTCCATGAGTTGTGTTCTCATCCACAAGGTTTGAGAACAACAAGCAGCAGCAGCTACATACTCTGCTTCAGCAGTGGATGTGGACACCCAATTTTGCTTTTTTGAAGCCCAACTCACTATCTTGTCTCTCAGAAAATGACAAGCACCATAAGTACTTTTCCTGTCTAATCTACTTCCTGCATGATCAGCATCAGTGAAAGCAGTTAGTTTGAAATCAGTTTCTTTAGGATACCAAAGGCCCAAATCAGGTGAACCTTTAAGATATCTTAAGATCCTTTTAACAACTAGCATATGAGATTCTTTTGGATTAGATTGAAATATAGCACAGAAGCATGTAGCAAACATGATATCTGGTCTACTTGCAGTCAGATAAAGTAGAGAACCAATCATGCCTCTATAAACCTTGATATCTGCTGAAACTCCAGAGAGATCAGCATCTAACTTGACATTTGTTGCCATTGGTGTTCTCATAGAAGCACAATCAGACATTTTAAACTTCTTTAAAATATCTTTTACATATTTTCCTTGATTTATGAAAATCCCATTTGACAATTGTTTTACTTGAAGACCAAGTAAAAAGTTCAATTCTCCCATCATGCTCATTTCAAATTCTGATTCCATGACTTTTGAGAATTCAGTACATAATTCTGCACTTGTAGAACCAAATATGATATCATCTACATATATCTGAATTAAGATCAAATCATCACCCTTTTTCTTTAGAAACAGAGTAGTGTCAATTTTACCTTTCTTGAAGCCAGATTTTAATAAGTGTTGAGTTAGAGTGTCATACCAGGCTCTTGGTGCTTGTTTCAGACCATGCAATGCTTTATCTAAAACATAAACATGATATGGAAATTCAGATTCAACAAAACCTTATGGTTGATAGACATAAACCTCTTCATTAAGTATACCATTCAGAAAAGCTGATTTGACATCCATTTGGTACACTTTGAAGTTCTTATGTGCATCATATGCCAAGAATATTCTGATTGCTTCTATTCTTGCCATAGGTGCAATTGTCTCATCATAATCTATTCCTTCTTGTTGAGAATATCTCTTTGCAACCAATCTAGCCTTATTTCTGACTACAACACGTGACTCATCTTTCTTGTTTCTGAATACCCATTTTGTTCCAATAATGGATTTTCCTTCAGGTTTTGGAACAAGTCTCCAGACTTTGTTTCTTTCAAACTGTAGCAATTCATCTTGCATTGCTAAAATCCAATCTGGATCCTCTAGGGCTTCATTGGCTTTCTTAGGTTCAATCGCACTCAAAAATCCTGTAAACATTGCCTCATTTGCTGTTGCTGATCTGCTCTGTACTCCCACTGATGGATCTCCTATCACTTGATGAATAGGATGGTCTTTAGTCCATTTATTTGAACTAGGAAGTACATCAATCTCTGAAAAGTTGTTGTTTGTATCATTCTCATCAATAATAGCTTGTAATTCTGAACTGTCCTCTTGTTCTGGTACTTGTTGAGGTGAAACATCCAAGTTTGGATTCTGAGTAGTAGAGTCAGAATTCTGAATAACTTGTTCAGAGTTCTGAGTACTCTGACCAGAAGTCTGTGTACCTTGACTAGATGTCTGATTAACTTGTCTAGAATTCTGAGTTCTAGGCTCAGAAGTTTCATTACTTTTGTTGATCAAAGTTGGACATTCCTCAGATGGACCAGTATCAGAAATTATTGTTGTTTGAACAACTTCTGAGGTTCCCTTTTTCATTTCTTGAACCATTTTAGGATTCTCAAAATCTGCATAAGATTCAGAAGTTAGTTCCAGAAATGCATCCTTAAACAATATATTGAGTTCTGAACAGTTAGGATTAGAAGCTGTTTCAGAAGTCATAGTTGTCTTATCCTGTTTGAGTTCTGAACTGTTTTGTTCAGAAGTCTTCATTCTTGACTCATCAAATGTTACATTTATGCTTTCCATTATCCTCTTGGTTCTTCTGTTGTAGAGTCTGAATGCTTTGGAAGTTAGTGAATAACCAACAAAGTATCCTTCATCTGCCTTTTTATCAAATTTACCAAGATTTTCTCTGTCTTTGAGAACATAGCATCTGCAACCAAAAACATGAAAGAATTTAATCAGTGGTTTTCTTTTGTTTATCAGTTCATAAGCAGTTTTATTCAATCTTTTATTAATTAAAGTTCTGTTCTGTGAAAACAAGCAGTGGCTATTGCTTCAGCCTATAGGAAGGTTGGAAGATTTATATAAGCCAACATGGTTCTTGCAGCTTCAACTAGAGTTCTGTTCTTCCTTTCAACAACACCATTTTGTTAAGGAGTTTTGACAGCTGAAAAGTTATGAGAAATTCCCTGGCTTTGCAAAAAGTTCTGAAGAGTCTCATTTCTAAACTCTGTCCCATTGTCACTTCTGATTTTCTGGACTGAAAGTTGTAAGAATACTTGAATTCTTTTGATGAAATTAATCAGTGTTGTAGCAGCCTCTAACTTTGCTCTTAAGAATTCAACCCATGTGTACCTGGAATATTCATCCATAATAACAAGCATATATTTCTTTTCTCCCATTGATTGAACTGAAATAGGACCACACAGATCTGTATGTAGCATTTCTAATGGTGACTTGCATGAAGAATCCATTTTGATTTTGTGAGAACTCTTCTTCATCTTGCCCATTTCACATGCTGAACATAATGATTCTTTCTCAAATTTGATCTTTGGTAATCCTTTAACCAACTTTTTGCTAACAAGATTGTTCAATTCCTTAAAATTTAGATTAGAACACCTTCTGTGCCATAGCCAAACTTCATTTTCAGTAGCATTTGAGAGTAGACATACTGGTGTTAATGCCACAATTTTAGAAAAATTGACCACAAATAAATCCATATGTCTCTTGGCCCATAATACCTTTATGTCCTTCTCAGTCAGAATTAAGCAACCTGTTATACTGAACTTGATTTGACATAAGCTATCCAAAAACTGACTTATGCTGAACAAATTATGTTGTAAACCTTCCACATAGAAAACTTTTTGAATGGTCAGATCCCCGTTTGTTAAATCTCCATACCATTTTACTTGTCCTTTACTGTTATTGCCAAAGTTAACTGCTTCTCCAGCCTTTTCTGTGAAATTAGTCAGAGAAGACTTATGTCCTGTCATGTGTCTTGAAGCTCCAGAATCCAAAAACCACACATGACAGCCCTGCAAAAACAATTAGTTAGATTTAGGTACCCATTTTGGAATGGGGCCATCTTTGTTAGCTTTGGTATCTGATTTAACAAAAGTTCCTTTGACTTTCCATTCAAAATCATCTTTTAAGCACCACTTTCCTTGTACTTTTATGAAGTCAGAACATTTTCTGTTCACAAAATTGTTTCTTTTCTTTTTGAAAACTTTTGGTTGAGACTGAGAAACATTTTCAGTCTTCTTTTCTTTAGTTTGAAACATATTTTCTTTCTTCTTTTCTTTTGAATTAGAATGAGAAATGTTTTCAATCTTCTTTCCTTTTATCTGAGTTTGAGGAATCAAAACAGAATTCTGATATGCTTTGTTTATATAAGAAACAGATGTTATTAAAATTGGACTTTTCTGAGATGATTGAAATGAATGACTACCACATTGAACACATATGAGATTATTTCTTGCAAGAGACAATAGATCTGAAATATAAGTCTTTTCACTTTTATTGCAAGTTTTCCGATTACAATTGCATTTCATACAAGAACTATTGACTTTAGGTTCAGAAGTAGTACTCAATCCAATCTTCTCAGAAACTCTTTTCAGATCATCTTTCCTTTTGCTTTCCTCTTTTTCTGAAACATTCAAATTCATAGAATTAGCAGATGATTTGGATGAGTCACCATTTTCAAATGTACTTGATTCATCAAAGAATTTCTTATCTTCTTTTAAGGCATTAATCTTGAAAAGATCATATTCAGCCTTTAACTTCTCAAGCTCTGTTATTTTCTGGACATAAGTGTTGTTTATTTTAAAACTTGGTCCAGTTTAAAATCTACTTCACAATAATCATTTTCAAGATCATCAAAAGTTTTTCTTAAGTCCTCAATTTCTTGACTAACAAGTTTAAATCTCTTTTCAAGTTCTGAAAAACTTTCTGAAGCGAATTGAGAATTTTCAGTTGACTCAGAATTCTGACCTTCAGACTCAGAGTTCTGACTAATAGAGTCAGAATTATGACTAGAAGACTCAGACTTCTGACTGACTGTTTCAGAAACCTTACTTGTATCAAATGTCTTGGTCCGCTCCCCTGAAGGTTCTTTTATCTCGATCCCTTTTTGAGCTGGGGCTTTTGCAACATGCTGGACGTAGAAGAAGTCGTCATCATCATCGTCATCATCATCATCTTTGGGGGATGATGATGGTTCTTCATCAGAGATGTCGACAGGTTCATCGTCTTCAGCTTCTTCTTCGGACTCGACCTCTTCAGCATAAGGTTCGGTCACGTCAGCAGCAGCTTCCTTAAGTTGCTCATCGAGTTGCTCCCCCTCAGATACAGAGGGAGGTTTCTCGGTTTCCTCAGGGTTTTCAACTCCCTGAGGTTGTGAAGTAGAAGTAGCAGCAGTTTCAATACCCTCCCCCTCAGCATTATGGGGAAGGTTTTCTTTAGTCTTCTCCCCCTCTTCCACATTATGGTTGGGGGAGGTAACAGATTGTTCAACAGTAGCAGTGTATATTTGGTCCCTGTCTTCTAGGCCAGAGATCCCAACACAGTTCTCAATCTTTGCTAATCTGACTTCCAGGACAGTTATAGCAGGATTGATCTTTTGAAGAGCTTCGCGATCGACCTGAGTAAAATGAGAAGTTGGCGTTCAGGCGATCGAGTACTTTCTGAACAATTTCTTTGACGGCGGAGACCTCAGCCTTGATCATGGAGACTTCACCCTTTATAGAACCAACCTCTGTCTTTAATGATGTGACTTCATTGGACAGAGTGGTGAAGTTTGTTAAAAGAGAGGTGGTTGCAGTTGAATTGTCAGCGAGGGTGGTAGCAAATTGAGCAATGCTACCATCCACCTTCTCCAGATCAATTTTGGAGGCTTTCGTATCAACAATCTCGGTCAACTTTTTGAGTTTCTCTCCAGCGTCTGTAACCGCTGAAGAGTTCGTGGAGAGAATGGTGTTGTAATTTTCCACCTTTGTTTCCAGGGCCTTTAGGGAGGTGTTGATATCCCCCAAATTAGGACCTGAAACATTTATTAACTTATGAACAGAGGAAAGCTCAGCGTCTGAAGCTGACAAAGGCAAAAATAAAGGCCTCGCTGAAGAAGGCAATCTGACGATCTTGCTTCAAAAGCCAGTTTGTCAGGTACACTACCTTCTATTCCCTTACACTGCATCCCTCATCTATCCCTTCTCAATCTCAATCCTTCTATCCTTAAAACCTCTATACACTTAACCACATTCTTTTCTCTATCTCTTTCTTCCCAACTTTTCTTACTTAAACGATTGCTGTGTTTCAGCTATTCCTCTCCCCTGTTTGAGGATCCCGCTGAAAATCTTACGACTACACCAGAAATAATCCCAGCCACAAGAGCTGAAGAAATAATCCCAGTCTTGGATTTAACCACTGAGACTGATGAACCTGAAGAACAGTTGCTCTCTCACAAAAACAGACCTTCCTTGGCTCCTCAAAAGCTAAGTGAAGAGGATCAAGAAAAGAGAGATGCAATGATCAAACAGCTTGAAGATCAGCGAATCATTCTTCCTCGTGACAAAATCCCTGCTCCCACAAAGTTTAGGATTTCAAGGAAAGAATACGAGGATCATCTAAGAGCTGAAAGATTACTCGCCGAAAAGAAGGAAGCTGAAGAAAAAGATAAGGCTCTCGCCATCCAGCTTGTCCAACAATCGGTGAAAGACTTCGCGCTGAAAAGAACTCCCTTTGATGTCCAACGTCAGCTATGGGAGGATGCCCAAAGGATCGTTGAAGAAAAGACTAAAGTATCTGATTCGACTTTGGAATGGTGTAAAGAAATGCTGAACTATCGATCTCGACCATCCAAAATCATGAAGGTAAATATCAGAGGAAGACTGTTCGTAGACGTTCCTGTTGTTGAAGTTGACGTATTCAGAGAAGACAAAACCAAGCAAACCTTCTCTGCTGCTACTTTAGAGAAATTTGGTTTCTCTGAATGGTTGGAAGTGAAATTAGCCATTCAGCGATCTCACTCAAAGTTCAAGAGCCATGTCGAGAAATTTTTAAATTCTCAGATCGACTTGGTTTCTTCTGTTGTGAATATTCCTCCTTCCACTCTTCTTCCTCCTCAACAAAGAAGAGCCTCTGCAAAGGAAAAGAAAACCTCAGACTCAGGTCCTCCTATACGGAATGAAACATGTATTGGTTTCTCTCGTGCTGAAGTTCTTGGTCCTGATGCTGACCTCTCAGCGCTTGACACCTCCCTACCACCTGGTGAAACTGTTAGATCTGAAGTTTTGTCAATAAACCAAGTGCTGAAAATCTGATAAGAAGAGTCAGATGGTCTGAGTAGAAGACTCAGATGATCTGAGTGGAGGAGTCAGAGATCTGAGAGAAAGAGTCAGAAGCTCTGAGAAGCGTTATCAGAAGAATGTTCAGAAGTTCTGAACAATCTGTTCAGAACTTATGACTACATACTTTACTTAGTATTTAGTAAACTAATTAGGACACGTGTTATGTTCTTATTAGTCTTTCTTATTTGTACTGTAGCTTTAACATGTCTGTTGCTGTATAAATAGAGTGGTTAGCACTACGTTGCTAACTGATTGATTTTCCCGTATATCTTTGTATTCATTCCTTGTAATCTTTGAGATTCTCTCTCTCTTAGATTTGTAATCCTGTTCATCATTGAATACAATTGGGCTTGATCATACAACTTCTCAATTACTGCTTTCTATATTGATTGTAAGATTAGATCCTGTACTTACAATTGGTATCAGAGCCAATCAACAAACAAATTCATTCAAGATTGTGATTGCGAAGATCGATTGATAAATTTCTTGAAGATTTCTTGATTCATTCAAAAATCGATTCCGCTGCTAGGGCTAGTTCTTGAATTCTTGACAATTCTTGAAATTACCTGTTACATTTCGATCAAGAAACTCGAATTTGTCTTTCTGTTGAATTTTCTTACAATCATGTCTTCTAAAGAATATCTAGCCATGGGATCTGAAACCAAACCTCCTGTTCTTATACCATAAGAGTATCAGCAATGGAAAATTCGTATGATCCAATTCCTAGACAACATTGATGAAAATCTTATGGTCTCTATTCGAGAAGGTCCAATTGAAGTGTATATTGATGTTGCTGCAACCCCTGCTACAGAGACAACTCCAGAAATTCCAGCGACCAGGGTGAAGAAGAATTATTCTCAATACACAGCTGAACAGAAGAATAGGCATGCTATCGACAAAAGAGCAATTACTTTGATGACTTTGGCTGTCCCAAATGAGGTTCTTAACAGGATTGACAGTGGATCATCAGCTAAAGAAATGTGGGACGAATTGGAAAGGCAGATGTTAGGAACTGTGAGATCTATTCAGGCAAAGTTAAATCAAAGCATAAATGCTTATGAAAGGTTCAAAGCAAAAGAGTCAGAAAGTTTGACACAGACATACAGTAAATTTTGCACTATTCTAAATGACTTGAGAAGAAATGGACTGAAGAAAACGAAGTCAGAAATAAATTACAAATTTCTGAACAGTCTAAATTCAGAATGGTCATCATTTGCCATAAGTCTGCAAATGAACAAGGATATGTGTGAAGAAGACTTAAATGATCTGTTCTGTGTTCTTAATCAACATGAAGACTCTGTCAAGTTAGTTGTGGAAGAGAAGAAAAATGTTGCTGATCAGATAGCGTTCTTATCAAAGTCCAAAGCAATCAAAGCACCCAAAAAGACTGCATATCTATCAGAGATACCTAATCTGGAAGAATCTGACAAGGAAGAAGGATCAGAAGATGATGAAGATATCAAGATAATGGCTGAGAAACTAGCTTTGTTGACAAATACTTTCAACAAAAGGTATGGGAATGGTAGATTTCAAGGAAATTATAAGAGAGTTGAGAGTTCAGATTATAAGAAGAAAGAAAACAGAGAAGAAAATAAGTTTGAAAAGAGAGTAGAGAGAAGTGAAGAAAACAAAGAAGAGAAGGATGAGAGAAAAGAAAAGAATCTGTGTTTCAAGTGTGGAAAATCTGGCCACTATGCTAAGGATTGCAGAGTTAAAATTGTGAAAGACTATGAGTACTACACCAAGAAGGCTCAGCTTGCAAAGAAGAGAGATGATAAAATTGCTTTATTGGCTGAACAGGAAAATTGGTTGTACTACACTTCTGATGAAGATGATCATATCAACTTTCCACAGATGCAAAGCTATATGGCAAAAATGAGGAATGAGGATGATTATGATTTTGAAGATGCTGATTCTGAGTCATCTGCTGAGGTACATTCTTCACTTGAAATAGAGTTAATGACACAGATTGGTGAAATGAAAACTGAATTTGCTAATCTAAGAAAACATATAAAAGGAGAAAGAAATTTGGTTAACAAATTCAGAATTGAAAAAGAAGTAATAAAAGAACAATATGAAGAATCTGAGGCTGAGAAACAGAAAGCTAAAGATGAAAATTCTGAATTATTGAAAAAGATCTCTGAACTAAAAGTTGAGTTTTCAAAAATAAAGGATGAAAAAGGTGATTTACAAATAAAATTTGATATGTTATTTGAGGAAAGAAAGAATTTATACACCAAAATCAAAGAATTGGAAGATCTGAATTTGAAAAGGGGTCAGACTCAGCAAACATTAAATCTTTTATTAAGCAATGTTAAAGATACAAGATTTTACAACCCAAAGAAGGGATTGGGATTGGAAGAAAATGTCACTTTAAAAAGAGCTCCAATCGACTTGTATGAAAAACTTCAAGTTTCTAAGCCAAAAATCCCAGAAATTGTTGAAGTTTTCATAAGACCTGCTAGTTCTATAACAAGTTCTGACAATTTGCAAAGACCAAACTCTAAAAAGTCAGATGAGAAAATTTCTGAGTCTAAAACAGAAAAGTCAGTTGTTTCAGAAGAAAAGGTTAAGAAAGAAGTTTCTAAACCAACAGATGAGAAGCCAAAATACAATGAAAATAAATTCAAGTATGATTCTTTAAATGTCAGCTACAAAAATAAACAACCAAGTTTTTCATATCATGACATCGAGAGCATATTTGACACAAGTAAAAATTCTGAAACAGTCAATCAGAAGTCTGAAACTTCTAGTCAGGATTCTGAACTTTGTAGTCAGAACTCTGAGTCTAAAGATCAGACATCTGAATCTGTAAATCAGAACTCTGACTCAGGTAGTCAGAAGTCTGATTCAACCGGATTTTCTGAAACAAAGTCAGATGAATTTTTACAACTTGAAAAGAGATTTAATCTTGTGAGTCAAGAACTTGAGGACTTAAGGAAAGCTTATGATGAACTTGAAAATGATTTCTGTGAGGTGGATATTAAACTTGAAGAAGCTTTGAAAGAAAAGAATATTTTTATTCAGAAAATAACAGAGCTTGAAAAACTGAAGACTGAGTATGATCTTTTTAAAATTAATGCTCTAAAAGAAAATGATAAATTCTTTAATGAATCAAGTACATATGAAAAAGGTGAATCATCTGATTCTTCTAACAAAAAGGAGTTGAATTTTTCAGAAAAAGAAGAAAGCAAAAGGAAAGATGGTGTGAAAAGAACTTCTGAGATGAATGAAGAGGTTCCTGCAACTGTACCAAAAGCACATAGTTATTGTGATAAATGTACTTGTACTTTGAAAAACAGCAATAAAAATGAAAAAGCTTATGGTACAGATCTGTTGTTACTTGCAAAGAAAAATCTTAGTTGTGTTCGTTGTAAAAGTAACTCTTTTCAATATTCTCAGAAATGTCCAATCACAATAACATCTGTTTCTTTTATAAGAAAAGATATTCAGAAAACAGAAAAGAAGAATGTTTCTGCTCCTCAGAATACAGAAAAGAAGAAAGTTTCTGTTCCTCAGACTCAGAAGAAAGAAAAGATAAAAGAAAAGAAAGTTGAAAATATTGCAAAACCAAAAGTTACAACTTTCAAAAAGAATTTAAACAAGTTTGTAAGCAGAAAATGTTCTGACTTCATAAAAGTTCAAGGAAAGTGGTGTTTGAAGAAAGATTTTGAGTGGAAAGTAAAAGGTACTAATGTTAAATCCAATGACAAAGGTAACAAAGATGGACCCATTCCAAAATGGGTACCTAAAACTAACTGATCCTTTTGCAGGGCTGTCATGTGTGGTTTTTAGATTCAGGAGCTTCAAGACACATGACAGGTCAGAAGTCTTTTCTATCAAACTTCACAGAAAAGGCTGGAGGAGCAGTAAACTTTGGAAATAACAGCAAAGGACAAGTCAAAGGTTATGGGGATTTAACTAAAGGGGATTTAACTATCCAAAAGGTTTTCTATGTTGAAGGATTACAGCATAATCTTTTCAGCATAAGTCAGTTTTTAGACAATCTTTGTCAAATCAAGTTTCAAATAACAGGTTGCATAATTTTAACTGAAAATGATGTTAAAGTCTTCTGGGCCAAAAGACATATGGACTTATTTGTAGTCAATTTTTCAAAATTGAAAACATTAAATACAGTTTGTCTTTTATCAAAGTCAACTGCAAATGAATGTTGGCTTTGGCACAGAAGATGTTCTCATCTAAATTTCAAAGATCTTAATAATCTTGTTGCAAAACATCTGGTTAAAGGCTTACCAAAGCTTAAATTTGAAAAAGAATCATTATGCTCAGCTTGTGAAATGGGCAAGATGAAAAAGAGTTCTCACAAATTAAAAATGGACTCATCTTGCAAAGCACCATTAGAAATGATTCATACTGATCTTTGTGGTCCAATTTCAGTTCAATCTATGGGAGGAAAGAAATATATGCTTGTGATTGTTGATGAATTCTCCAGATACACATGGGTTGAGTTCCTAAGAGCTAAGTCAGAAGCTGCTACTACATTGATAAATTTTATCAAAAGGATTCAAGTTCTTTTACAACTTCCAGTTCAGAAAATCAGAAGTGATAATGGAACAGAGTTCAGAAATGAGACTCTTCAGAATTTTTTAGAAAGTTCTGGGATTTCTCACAAATTTTCTGCTGTCAGAACTCCTCAACAAAATGGTGTTGTTGAAAGGAAAAATAGAACTCTAGTTGAAGCTGCGAGAACAATGCTGGCTTATGCAAATCTTCCTACCTTCCTATGGGCTGAAGCAATTGCAACTGCTTGTTTTACACAGAATAGAACTTTAATCAATAAGAGATTAAATAAGACTGCTTATGAACTGATAAATAAAAGAAAACCATTAATCAAATTCTTTCATGTTTTTGGTTGCAGGTGCTATGTTCTTAGAGACAGAGAAAATCTTGCCAAATTCGAAAAAAAGGCAGATGAAGGATACTTTGTGGGTTATTCTTTAACTTCCAAAGCATTCAGAATCTACAATAGAAGAACCAAGAGGATGATGGAGAGCATAAATGTAACCTTTGATGAAACCAGAAACAGGACTTCTGAACAAGACAGTTCAGAACTCATGCTGAACAAGACAAAAATGACTTTTGATACAAATTCTTATCCTATTTGTTCAGAACTCAATTTACTATTTAAGGATGCTTTTATTGAACTAATTTCTGATTCTTATGCAGAATATGAAAACCCAAAAATGGTCAAAGAGATGATAAATAAGACTCCAGAAATAGTTCAATCAACTATAATTTCTGATAAAGGTCCATCTGAGGAATGTCCAAATCTGATAAATACAAGTAGTGAGAATTCTGAACCATGTAGTCAGAATTCTGAACCTTGTAATCAGAATTCTGAACCTTGTAGTCAGAACTCTGGTCAAGTTACTCAGAAGTCTAACTTCATTACTCAGAATACAAACACACATGGAACTTCTACACATATATCAGAACAAGGGGACAGTTCAGAATTACAAGCAATCATTGATGAGAATGATGCAAACAACAATTATTCAGAGATTGATGTACTCCCTAGTGCAAATAAATGGACTAAAAATCATCCTATTCATCAAGTAATAGGTGATCCATCAGCAGGAGTAAAGACCAGATCAGCTACAGCAAATGAAGCAATGTTTGCTGGTTTCTTAAGTGTGATTGAACCAAAGAAAGCTAATGAAGCTCTAGAGGATCCAGACTGGATTTCAGCAATGCAAGAGGAATTGCTCCAATTTGAAAGAAATAAAGTTTGGAGACTCATTCCAAACCCTGAAGGTAAATCTATTATTGGAACTAAATGGGTGTTCAGAAACAAAAAGGATGAATCAGGTGTTGTCATCAGAAACAAGGCAAGATTGGTTGCTAAGGGATACTGTCAACAAGAGGGAATTGATTATGATGAGACATTTGCAACAGTGGCAAGAATAGAGGCAATCAGAATATTTTTGGCCTATGCTGCACACAAAAACTTCAAGGTGTATCAGATGGATGTCAAATCAGCCTTTCTAAATGGCAAACTTAATGAAGAGGTGTATGTTCATCAACCTGAAGGTTTTGTTGATCCAGAATTCCCTGATCATGTTTATATTTTAGACAAAGCTTTATATGGTCTAAAACAAGCACCACGAGCCTGGTATGACACTCTTACTAAACACTTGTTAGGTTCAGGGTTCAACAAAGGTAAGATGACACAACTTTGTTTTTAAAGAAACAGGGTGATGATTTAATTCTGATTCAGATTTATGTTGATGACATAATATTTGGTTCTACTAGTCCAGAATTGTGTGATAATTTTTCAAAAATCATGTCATCTGAATTTGAAATGAGCATGATGGGTGAGCTGAATTTTTTCCTTGGTCTTCAAGTCAAACAATTACCAAAAGGTATTTTTATAAATCAAGGAAAATATGTCAGAGACATTCTGAAAAAGTTCAAAATGTCTGATTGTGCTTCTATGAGAACACCTATGGCAACTAACATAAAGTTAGATGCTGATCTCAAAGGTGTTTCAGCAGATATCAAACTCTATAGAGGCATGATTGGATCATTACTTTATCTGACTGCAAGTAGACCAGATATCATGTTTTCTACATGTTTCTGTGCTAGATTTCAATCTAACCCAAAAGAATCACATATGTTGGCTGTCAAAAGGATTTTAAGATATCTCAAAGGAACACCAGATCTAGGTTTATGGTATCAAAAAAAAAACTGACTTCAAATTGACTGCTTTCACTGATGCTGATCATGCAGGAAGTAGGTTGGACAGAAAGAGTACATCTGGTGCTTGTCACTTTTTGGGAGATAAAATAGTGAGTTGGGCATCAAAGAAGCAGAATTGTGTGTCCACTTCAACTGCTGAAGCAGAGTATGTTGCTGCTGCTGCTTCATGCTCTCAAACATTGTGGATGAGAACACAACTCATGGACTATGGATATCAGCTTAACAAGATTCCCATCTATTGTGACTCAGAAAGTGCAATTGCCATTACTCAGAACCCTGTTCAACATTCAAAGACTAAGCATATAGATGTGAGGTATCATTTTATAAAGGACTATGTGGAAAAAGGAACTATAGAGATGTACTTTGTGCATACAAAGTATCAATTGGCTGACTTGTTCACAAAGCCTCTTGATCACAAAAGGTTTTCTTTTCTCATATGTAAAATAGGAATGCTTAATCTGCCTAATTGAAAATATTTGTTTTTCTT
This sequence comes from Saussurea involucrata, assembly GCA_033807775.1. Lineage (NCBI taxonomy): Eukaryota > Viridiplantae > Streptophyta > Magnoliopsida > Asterales > Asteraceae > Saussurea > Saussurea involucrata. The sequence continues at coordinate 45,082,834 of CM066317.1, read as the reverse complement.
AAAAATGCTAAATTTTTCTAAGTAAAATTGTCTGAGTAGTGTACTCAGAACTCCGAGTCTTAAGATTCAGAACTTCTGAGTCTTGAGTTCAGAACTTCTGAGTCTTAAGTTCAGAACCTCTGAGTCTTAAGGTCAGAGATTCTGAGTCGATACTTCAGCAATCTAACTTTCAAAAATTTATTTTTGAGAAATACAAATACTTCAACTGTGTGGATTATGTTTCTTCTATTATCTTTTTATCTCATCTTTATGTATCATAAATAGTAAAATGCATGCTCAAGTCAAGGGGGAGAATCAAAATATTTTGTTTGGAAATCATTTTGTGATGCTTAAAAGGTTTATTTTCATTTCTTATCTCTGATCATTCTAAGAAGAACAAGCTTTTAATGATAAATTTTTGTGTTATTCAAACTATATCTGAATTAAAAAATTTCATATTCAGATATAAGATTTTTAAATGATTTTTTTAAAATCATCATAATATGAACATAATTTTGATGATAAAAAGTGCTTCTATCTGTTCAAACCTCTTCCGAATAATCAAAATGTTTTATATTTGTCAGAAGTTGATTTTAAATGACATTTTGGTTACAAAGCAAAATTCTTCTGAGTTATGGAATCAGAACATCTGAGCGTGTTATTCAGATCTTTGACTTAAGTCAAAATTCTATCCACTAACACGTGTCAGCTTCATATTTGTTTGACACTGCCACGCATTTCATTTAAATCCTTTGTGGCATTTCAAATGTGTTGACTCCGTTATAACATTGATTTCGCTTTTCCGTTAAACCTTTCAACTTCGCGGATTTTAAATAGGTCTTAAAATCCCTATTTCAAATCTTTTCAAATTCCAGAGCGAAAAGTGAGATACGAATCAAATCCAGAGTTCTTTGAGTTTGTTTTCTTCTTAAATCATGTCTGGAATACGAAGGAGTGGTCCAATTTCGCTACATTCTACAAAATCGATAATGGATTCATCTGATTCGGATAATGATGAAGTACAGAATAGAGCTGTAGAGGAAGAGGCAATAAGAAATGATGAAGAAGATGAACAAATGGATGAATCAGAAGGAAATGCAGATGAGGTAAACATTAATATTGAACATGAACAGAGTGTTGCATTGTCGATTATGTCAGATAGACCTATTTTCGTGGAAAGGGCTGTTCCTGAGAGTGAATGGTTGAAATTATCTGAAAATAACTGTGTTATATTGTTTGAGGAAAGTCGATTTAAACCTGAACACAGAATTATCATGGAGTTATTCAAACATCATCCTTATAGAAAATGGTTTACAAGAAGCAAAAATGTTCCTGTTCAGTACATACAACAATGGTGGAAACATCTTAGGTTAGAAGATAATAAGTTTGTGTCTGAAATTGGAGGAGTGACATTTGCCTTATCTATCTCTGCACTAAGTGAAATGCTGAATCTACCAGAGAAAGATGATGTACAAAGAAGGACAAATTTTGAAGATTCACCCCTAACAGAGGAATTAATAGCTGAATTTATGAAATTGGGATACAATGAAAGATTGAGGACTCTCAGTTTGTTCAGAAGAAACAAATTACCACCTATTTGGGCTTGCTTCTTTCATGTGGTGAATAAATGTTTGTCAGGGAAGAATAGCTCTGCTGATCAAGGTTCTAAACAAATTCTTCAGATCTTTCAGGGCTTAGTGAAGAATAGGCATTATGACTATACTTTAGTACTTTGGGAAGACATGAAGAATACATTTGAGAGGAATCGGAAAGCAATTCAGAGGAAAACAAAGGATGCTCCACTGACATACATTCCTTATATAAGGTACTGGCAAATTGTTATTTGGTATGCTATGCAGGAAAACAGAACAATCTCAAGAAGAACAAATGAAGAGCATGGTCCCACATTTTATTTGGGTAAGATGACCTCAGTAACAAGACTTGAAAACTATCCCAATCATAAACTATTGCCAAAATCACTTAGGAATTATATTCCAAGGGAGAGTGAGATTTTAAAAGCGTATTGCACCTCTATGGGAATTGAATTACCTCAAATCCCTACCCAAGAGGATCAACCTGAGAAAAGAGGTGAGGGGTCTAATCGAATTAGAGAGGGGGAGGATGTTCAGATGGGTGAACATTCTGAGAGACTTGAGGGGGAAAATTCTGAGAGCTTGGTTAGACTCAGTGAGGAAAAACAGAATGAGAGTGGTGAGGATGAGAGATTGTCAACAGAGGTTCAAACAGAAAGAGATGCCTCTGAACCAGCTAATCTTGGCCAGGTAACTACAAATGCTATTGGTTCACATCTCTTGGTGTCCAATATTGAAACAAACACCATGGACCTAGTGGTGGATCTTGAACAACCCATCCATACCCACTCAGAAGCATTTCAACATGCTACTGTTTCACACAAATCAGGGAAACCATTCCAAACTCATTTGGAGGGAGGTGATAAATTCCAATCTATTTTTCAACACATTGAGTCTGAATATCACAGTCATATTCATATTGAGCCTGAAATTCCTTCTGAGACTTGCACAAATCAGGAATTTCGTATTCCTGAAACAACATTCATAGACATACCTAATATTGGTTGTCGAGGATTGGATGGAAGTCCTGGTGAGGTGAACATTACAAAAGCCTCATTCAAATGTGCATCTGTTGTACAAGATGACTTTGTGTTATCTACAAGCCATGAGCCCTCTGGGCACATGAAAACTTGACCATCTGTTGGTTCAGGTTCACTGTTAGAAACTTCTGAATTTGAAAAGATTCAGAAACAAAACAAGGAGATGGGGGAAAAAGTAGAAAATTTGGAGAAGAGAGTGGAGGATTTGAATGATGAGATGTCAGAATTGAAAGTTGTGTTGGAGAAAAAGTTGATCTCTGTTGAAACCAAAGTAGATGATGTAAAGAAATCCTTGGATTCTCACAAAAAGGAGATCATGGATATAATGTCTGGTTTTCAAAAAGATATGTTAAATCAAATGCAAGGTATGCAGGAATCTATACTGAAAGCACTGAGTGTATCACTGGCTTCTACCTCAAAGCCTCTTGATCCTATTCCTATTGCAGAAGCTGAACCTGAAGGTACTTCTAATCAGAACTTGAAGAGAAAGTTTGATGATAATGAGCCTCATGATCATCAAAAGGGGGAGAAAATACAGAGGTTAAGTTCTGATGATGATATTGGCATAGAAGATTTTGAGATAGCAGATATGCACTTAGCCAGTACAAAAAGTTCAGAAGATCAAACACAGGAAAATTTAAAGGAAATAACTCAGATAGTTCAGATTGATAGCTCAGATACAGAGGAAATGGAGTTGGAAAGTACAGATGGTGGTGATTCAGATAAAACAGAGGAATTGAACTTAGACACAGAGATGGAAGGAAACTCAGATGAAACTGAAGCTATTGAGGAATCTGTATTGAGATCAGAAAAGACAGTGGAAAGTGAAGTGGTCAACATGTGTACAGATATTGTGGTGTATAACAAAGAAAATGTGATGAATTCTGAATCAGAAGAAAGGAGGCTGAGTGAAGAATTGATCAGAAGAATGCAAAGTGAGGTAGTCAAAGCACTTAATGTTCAGAAAATTCAACAAGGGTTAAAACTGATAAGGCCTATTGATCTGTTGGGAGAAGAAGATAGAACTGTTGGTTATTGTCAGAATTTTAAGCATGAGTTCAGATATAACTATGCTGATGAGATAAACACAGAAGAAGAATATGAGAAACTAGAAGATTACTTTATGCCTTCTGAGTATGTATTCAGAAAACCAATTGAGATTCCCAAGATTGACTTACAGAGTTTAGAAGAACCTATATGTGATTTTATTCTGGAATTAAGTGATGTACCCTTGGCCAGACAATTTCATGATGACATTTTTCCTGAGGAAATGTATGAAAACCTCTACCACACAGAAGGAGAATATGAGCTTTTAGAGAGTAATGTTGATGGTTTCATGGATGAAAGAGCTCAGATGATTTATACAGAAGCCTCAACCAGATTCAGAATTCCTGACTCAAGACTGCATATCCAGAAAAGAATTGAGAAAGTTCTAATGTTCCAACAAGAAGAATTCAATGGTTTGATATTTGTAAGAATGGAAGTGCTGAAAGAAAAGAATACAAAGGTTTTCATGCCCAGTTTTGATTTCCACAGACTAACACTTGATGATCAGATCTTTCTAGTCAAGTTCTTCTCTAGTACTGAAGAAGCCTTGATGGAAATTGAATGCAGAAGACTTCTGGGTATCTATGTCAGAAACATATACTTATATGATTTTCAACTAGCCATTGAAGGAAGAAAAGAGAAGTGCAATCTGAGGTGTCCAACAAATATTGCAGGATTTGATGTCTGTATAAAGGGATTTGTAAATGAAGGAATGGAATCTGAAGGGTTTGCATATAAAGTTCAAGAGAGACTTGAAATGTTCAAACTGAAAGAACTGGTAAAATATAGTGATGCAACTCTGAGTTGGTTACTGATTGAAATGGAAGTAAGTGCTAAAACTGAAAGAAAGAATTTAAAGAAAAGGTGTGTAAACTCTATGAAAAGAAGGTTGAATCTCAGAAGAAAGATCAGAAGTAGTGATGAATGGTTACTTTCTGAAGTTAATCCCAAGAAGATGTTACATAGTGATTTTGTGTTTCCTGCTGAGTATGAAGTGAATGAAACTCTGTCAGATGAAGTTGAAGAAGTCCAGGACACAACACCTCAGAATGTGCAGATAACTAGTTTTGATCAAGCTGAACAGTCTGAACCCAAAGAAGATGAAATATCCATTGATCTAAATGGATACTTTCTTGAATTTGATCTGCCTGAGTTCTTCAAACCAAAAGAAGTACAATTCTTGGACGTGTATTATGATAGACCTAAGGAGACTCAGATCTGGTTGGCTGAAAAATCAAGATGTCTTGGCAAAACAAAGCAAGCTGTTTACTCAGATTTTCTAATCACTGGAATCAGAGAATTGAAGGTTAAGAATTTCAGAATGATGGAGTACTTATCCTTTGAAGTTCTGAGAGAAGATGGCAAGGTTTATTACTTTACTGATGCAGATTTTGAGAAACTATCAGTGGTTGACTTCTACAGATTACACAGCTTTCTATGCTTCAAAGAGTCAAGCAAAGACAGAAATGAAAGAAAGGCAAGAAGTGTGGTGATTGAGGCCATGTTCTATATATTAAGGTGGCACTGTTATACAGATTTCCAAATAGCTCTGTATTTACAAAAGTCATGTGTTTATCTGGCAAATCCCAATACAGATCATGAGCAGAAAAAGATGTTAAAGACTGGAAGTGTTCACAAATATCCAGATTTGGGAGTATTTTTGAAAAACAAAAGTGGAAAGATCTTCTTCAGAGCAAAGGAAACTGCAAAATACTGTTCTGGAACTTTAAGAATCTTAAAGCACAATTTGGAGAAAAAGATGCTGAAAGTGAAGGAAGAAAACATGACTCAAAAGTAATCAATCAGCAAGTTGAAATTATTCAAGAAATCATTGTCAAAATTGATAAGAGGCTTAATCTGAGAAATGTGCTACTTCAGAAAATTGTTCCTGCTCTTAAAGAACTGAATGATGCAAAATTCAAGTTTATTTGACAAAAAGGGGGAGATTGTTAGATCTGAAGTTTTGTCAATAAACCAAGTGCTGAAAATCTGATAAGAAGAGTCAGATGGTCTGAGTAGAAGACTCAGATGATCTGAGTAGAGGAGTCAGAGATCTGAGAGAAAGAGTCAGAAGCTCTGAGAAGCGTTATCAGAAGAATGTTCAGAAGTTCTGAACAACCTGTTCAGAACTTATGACTACATACTTTACTTAGTATTTAGTAAACTAATTAGGACACGTGTTATGTTCTTATTAGTCTTTCTTATTTGTACTGTAGCTTTAACATGTCTGTTGCTGTATAAATAGAGTGGTTAGCACTACGTTGCTAACTGATTGATTTTCCCGTATATCTTTGTATTCATTCCTTGTAATCTTTGAGATTCTCTCTCTCTTAGATTTGTAATCCTGTTCATCATTGAATACAATTGGGCTTGATCATACAACTTCTCAATTACTGGTTTCTATATTGATTGTAAGATTAGATCCTGTACTTACAGAAACTTTCATCCCTAGCAAAGTCGTAAGTGATCCATATGGTATATTCTTTTTAGACTGCTATGGAAATCAACACTTTCAACGCATCTCTGAGCTTCCAATCACTCCCATCGAACAGCTCAGAGACCTCATATACTGGTGTGAAGTCAGACGCGACATTCAGGCACGTCACCTCAAGCCCCTGATCTTTGAAGAAGCAAAGAACAAAAAGGATCAAGGTGTAACTGTCCCTGACTGGATGATTCCCACATCAAAGACCCTTGATGAACTTCTCATTAAGGAAGAACCTTTTGATGGATAGGTTCGCCATGTAATTCTTTCTATCCGTATCTGTCTACATCTTTTATACTTATAATTTTATTTGCTGTACTTGTAATTTTTCCACTTCCCTTTGTAATCTTTACGAAGTTTAAAGAAAAATTTCAGCGAATGTACTTTACTCCATCAGTACTGAAAAGATCCCAGAAAACAGTAAAAGGGACAAATATTTTATGAGTTCTTTTTATCCTTATGGTTTCATTAAATAACAATTTTCTCTATTGCTATGTCATAATCAAATAGGGGGAGATTGTTGATCCAAACCCTCAGTGATTTGATAATGACCCTCTCTTAAACACTTAGTGAAAATTGTAAGTGAATGATATGTATTAGAGTTTCACTATCGTTGATAAGTACTAAGACTTTACAGTGCCGCTGATAGGAACTCTCACTCTTTAGATTAGATATTCAGCGAACACTGTTCATCATCATATAGCTCTAGGCCTGTTCAGTCTATGAGATGATCGTTGATAAGTTAGTTGTTTACTTATGATCCCTGAAGACAAGTTTCACTAGAGGATTCAGCCACAGAGGTAACATACTTCTGTCCCTTAAAAGAGTTAAAGTTGAAAATCTCTTTAGGATCCAGACTTTTAACAGAATCAGGAAGTATGATTCTAGTTTTTCCTTGATCAAGAATAAACTTTGAAGATGGTTTTGTAACCTTTTATTGATCCAAGGAGTCATAGCTGACATTCCTGAAATTGAGTCTTCTGGTCCTTGAAAAATCTGAGGTTTCGATTCTTTTAAATACTGCAGTACCAGAGATCACATCTTCCTGGACTTTCCCAACACAGAAGTCAGAAGACAAGGATGTCTTCTTCCTCTCATTGTAGGGAGTAAGGTCACTGAAACCAAGACCTTGTGTATCCATTTGAGAGTTTATCTTAATGTGCACATTTTGTGCATCCTGGTACTTTTTGATTAAGATTTCCTTTCTCTGTAGGGATTGATGCAAAACCTCCCTTTCTCTTTGAAAATAATCTTTTAAAGCAACAGAGTTAAGTCTTTCTGTTTCTGATTTCTTAACCTCTTCAGTCTTTTGCTTCAAAACTTCCTCAAACTCTTTAACTTTTTCAGAAAATGTGTTTTCCTTTTGTTTTGTTAAGACTTCTAGCTTAGATTTTTCTTTAAAGATTTCTTCCTTTTCCTGTTCCAAGAGAGTTTTCTCTCTCTTGTAGAAGGACAGATCCTTCTGAGCTAGCTTTCTTAATTCCTTTTCGTCTGAAAGCTTTTGTTTTAAAAGTTGAAATTCCTCTGTTAATAAAGACACATGCATTTCCAACTCAGAGTCAGACTTTGATTCAGAAGTGGTGCATACCTTGGCACTGGGTCTGGTGGTCTCCAGCGCTATTTCATTTGGCTCTGTTACAGCAAGAGCAAATGCATTCTGGTTCAAATCTTCCTCTGTTGTTCTCTCTAGTATCTCTCCAGTCATCCAATCTGCTACTTCTAGACTTTCATTGTCCACAGCAACCCCGCAAAAATTGGCCTGCTCTGGTTCGTCATCAGAGGACGAATCGGAGATCCAGTTTTCCATCTCAGCAACGTAGCTTCTTTCTCTGTAATTGTACTTGTATTTGTTCTTGTAGTAATCCTGGTCTTTTACCAGTTTACCTCTACAATTAGCAGAGAAATGGCCGGGTTTGCCACATCTAAAACAACGTCCATCATTCTGGTTGATGGGTTGGGCAACATCGGTTTTCTGAGGTGCTGGAGGATTATACTTCTGTTGAGGTCTTTGCTCTTGTGGAGCTCTGTTCTGTTGGTGAGGTGCAGCGTAACCTCTTTTCTCATCTTTCTCTTCTCTCTAGTATCTACCTCTTCTATCAAATACTTTGTTACCAAATCCCTTGTTAAACTTTTGAGTTATTAGGGCAAGAGATTGGGCGAAAGCATTGATATCATCATCTTCTGATGAACTTTCTTCAGCATCACTTTCAGCTACCAGACTCTTCTTTCCTTTCTTTTTCATCACCTTCTCTTTCTTTTTCTCTCTGCTAGAGCTCTCTCTGTTGGACTTTCCTTCTGTGGGATTCTCTGTTGGACTTTCCTTCTGTTGGACTTTCCTTCTGTGGGATTCAAACTTTTCAGGAACAGAACATTGTTATCTTCCTTCGACCTAACAACCCCACACTTTTTGCATTTGTTTATCAAAACATTAAATATGTTGTAGGTTTGTTGTAGGGTTTCCTCAGGAAGTGCCTTGAAATCATTGTATTCGTTAATACATTGGGTCCTTCTGTTCTTTTGGGTTTTGATACCACCGTCAAGTTGATTAAGAAGCTGATCCCAGATTCATCATTCAAACTTTTCAGGAACAGAACATCGTTATCTTCCTTCGACCTAACAACCCCACACTTTTTGCATTTGTTTATCAAAACATTAAATCTGTTGTAGGTTTGTTGTAGGGTTTCCTCAGGAAGTGCCTTGAAATCATTGTATTCGTTAATACATTGGGTCCTTCTGTTCTTTTGGGTTTTGATACCACCCTCAAGTTGATTAAGAAGCTGATCCCAGACTTCTTTAGTAGTAACACATGAATCTAGTTCTTGAAAAATATCGTTTGGAATGGCCATAATCAGAAGTCTAACTGCCTTACGGTCATTTTCCATTTTAAGCTTCTCATCTTCAGTAAACCCGGTGGTTTTAGCTTTGAAGTAAGTAGGAATCTCAGCAGTAGTTTCTATTGCAGGTACACGTGGAACCAAAACCATGGGTTGGAATGGTCCATCCGTGACAGAACGCATCAAATCTTTATCCATTCCATTAAAGAAATTAACCATCCTAATCTTCCACTGAGGATATTCATCTCTCAGAAGAGTAGGAGGTTTGGTTAGAGAGCCAGCAGTATAGATGGCATTAATGTTGTTATTCGCCATTTTGAAGAAAAACAGAGTACGAACTTTTCAACAGATTTTGAAAGAGTTTAAACTGAAAGTGAATGAACAGTAACCAATGAAACAGTAACTTTGAGTAGATAAGATCTTTAGACTAAACTAGAAAGCTTTAAACAGTATTAAAAGAACTCTGAAAACTTGTTTTAAACTTGTAAGCAAAAACAGAGTATACTATGAAGCTTTTGAAGAACAACAACAATCAACAACTATGAATCAACCTCGATAGATTGGATCGATTGATTTGAGCAAATCAATCCGCTCTGATACCAACTGTAGGTTCCCAGATTCACGTTGTATCACATAAATAGCATAAAACAGATAGCGGAAGCATTATATAAAGCCATTAAAATGTGAGTGATTGTGTAAACGATAATGTAACAGTGAGAGATCAATAATGAACAGTAATATGATAACAAGATCAAGTAAATAAGCTGCTCGTATATTGATATTTGAATAACACCAAGAACACGTTCAAGTTTGTGTATTCAGAAATCTCTCGGGGAACAATATCGTACAGTGGGAGTGCTATGGAATGTAGCAGTACGTGCTTTTACAATTGTAGAAAACTATTCTTCCAAAAGCTTGCAATTGTGTGTTCCACTACCACTCTATTTATAGCCTAATAAAGTGAAAGACAGTGTACTATCTAACCCTGGAATGACACGTGGAAAGTGTGTCTCCGTCCTTTTAGGGCTTACGTTGAAAGTACGGACACGTGTCTAACACTTAGAGATTTCTACGAGACTTAGGCTTCACAGAGGTCTTCAGTCACCAGAGCTCTTATGCCAGAGCTCTGTTGGTCTTCTGTTGCGAACATTTCTTCTGTTGAGTAGAAGAAGTCTTCGGCCAGAGCTGTTGGTTCCACCAGAGCTCTGTAGAGCTCTGATGGTCTTCTAATTGGATTTCTTCTAGGTCTTCTGCTAGATCTCTAGTGGTCTTCTGACTTGTAATATTTTCAATACTTTTAAATAAGGGATACTTGGGGCTAACACCTTCTCTTTTACCTCAGAGGTGAGTTTCTTTAAAGCTTCCCCAGCGTCTGTAACCGCTAAGGAGTTTGTGGAGAGAATGGTGGGGAGTGATTCCACCTTTGTAGACAAATCCGTGAGGGACGTGTTAATCGTCCCCAAATTAGGACCTGTAGAAGATAAAAAGTTATGAACAAAGTGTTGGGTCACCAAAGATTTGAAATTGACTCACCGATGTTTTTCCTAAATATTACTTAGAATGTTTTAGAATGGTTCTTTTCAATGACTTGTACAAGATAGCAAATGTTCGGTGATGTCGAAGATCAACCGAAACCAAGCTTGAAGATATTCTCATTGTGGAAATGAAGAATAACCTTCTCAACAAACAACAAGTCATTATCCACCGATGGTCCTCATACATCGGGGGACATCTCCCGCCGACCCATCCCTTGGTCGGCCAAATATGAGTCCCATCGATGAAAGCTTCAAATCCGTGGGATCTCAAGTATCCTCACAGATGTTCTCTCAATTGCAACAAACTCCAAGGTACTCATATCGGTGGAACATAATCGGTGGAACTGCCTTGGAAGACACATCAAGAAGATCATTTATTATGGGACAATATATATTGCCAGGTAAAAGTGACTATTTGTCGTTTTATCCATTATCAGATAAAGTCTCAAACAGCATGGGTGTGACTTCTGATCTTCCTTGCTCCTCAAGGTGGAAATCGATAGCCTTTAAGATAAGAGGCTAGCTAGGCTTCCTAGTACCAAGGAAAAGGTGATAAGGGTACATCAACTTTTCAGAAGTCAACACCTACAATTGAATCTCTTGATGACAAGTGTCCTAAGCATTTAATGCTTCTCACACTATAAAAGGAGGAGGAAGCTCCCCATGCAAACTACACTTTCTGAAGAATTTCTCTGTGCAAACATCCTCCATTTTCTCAAGAACTTTATAGCTTTGATTCTAAGTGTTCAAGTTGTTTTGTTTTCAGTATACTTTGTGAAAGATTGTTAGAATAGTTTATCTGTTCTTTTCCGCAACAGTCTTTAGTTTCTATGTCTAATTCTTGTTGAAATTTTTTCAATAATAGAATTAAATTGTGAAAATTTTGAGTATTGTATTCAACCCCCCCCCCCTTCTACAATACTTGTTAAGCCATTTGGGACTAACAAGTGGTATCAGAGCAGAAAGTTTAATTCATAAACTTGATCTGCGATGGCTGCCTCTTCCTCTTCAACAAATGAAAACTCTTTTCAAAACAACTTTTCTGAAAATGGCTCCATAGCCAAACCTCCTAAGTTTAACCCTAACAACTTTTCTCTTTGGAAAAGCCGCATGATGCTCTTCATGGAAGGAGTGGATACTAGATATTCAACCATTCTCAAAGAGGAACTTATTATCCCTAGAGTATGGGCTCGCTATGAAATGCAGAGGTCTGGAAAAGAAACCATTGATAAGGAGGACTCTAGTGACTCCGATGATTCTGATAAGTCTTCTGACAAAGAGAAATCCAAAGCTATTGGTCGTTATATCCTCAAAAACCCAAAGAAATATACTGATGAGGAAAAACGTTTGCTTTTACTTCCTGATGAGGTCTATCACTCTCTAGTAAACTTTGAAACCGCTAAAGAAATGTGGACCACACTGTGTATACTATACGAAGGTACAGAGGAAGTGAAGAAGAGCAAAAAGATTACTCTCATCAGAAAGTATGAGCTTTTTGCTCATGTGAAAGGTGAATCTCTCCCTAACTACTATAATGATTGAACAGTCTTCTAAATGATCTGAAGTTATTGGGCAGAGTCTATGATAATGAGGAAGTCTTATGCAAGTTCATAGATTGTCTCCCTGAATTTTAGGAGAACATATGCACTTGTATCAAGACAACCAAGGACCTTTAGTACATGCCCTTAACTGTCTTGTATGGAACTCTTTTCAACTTTGAACAAACCAAACTACAAAGGAAATCTTTCATTAATGAGATAAAGGGCTCTTCTATAGCCCTTGTCAGTGAAAATTCCAAGAAATCTCAAAGTGTTCCTCGAATCACCTATCCTTCATCAGACTCTGACAATGACAGCCAAAAAAATTCTACCCACCAATCGGAGGCATATCAAAGTGATGCCGATGATGAAGGTGAAGAAATATCGGTTGAGCAGATGTCTGATAAAATGGCTATGATGGCTGGTTTCAAGAACAAGTCTCATCCTTCTAACCAATCTAGAATTTACAGAAAACCCTTCTCTTCCACAAAAACCCCCTCATCTGATAAGTCAAATGAGGAGTGTTTTAATTGTGGTAAGAAAGGACACTTCTCATCTGAGTGCAGAAGTAAGCGTGTTGTAAAGTCTAGGACCTCATCTTCTGACAATTTTTCTTCTAAGTATGAGAAACCTAAAAAAAACTCCTTCAAATCAACCTTTTCGAAGAAAGGTACTCAATCATCTTCCCAATATCATCAAGAACGTGCTGAGAAGTACAAGGCCAAGTACAAGAAAGAGAAAGAAAGAAATAAGGGTCTCCTCAGAAAAGGAAAGGGCCCCATGGAAGAAATTCATGATTGGGATGAAGAAGAAACTTCTGACAGTGACAAAGATTCCCCCAACATGTGTTTCGTGACCATATTTGAAGATATGGAAGATTCTAAAAAGGCTGTCTCTCCAATGGCTCTGGTTTCAACTGGGTGCTCGACATCGTACTCTCAGGTACATCCCTTTAATTCTATGATTGACACTCAAAAGATTGAGGCATACGAATCCTAAACTAATGACTTCTATAGTATGAAGGATGCCAAGAAAAGAAAATCTACTCAAGTCAAAAATCTTTCCTCTCAACTTGAAACCTATGTGTCCAAACTTGAAAAGTTTGAGGAAATCGAGGTTGAGCTTGAGGACCTGAAAACCATAAATCACATTATTTCAAAAGAGAAAAACAAGCTTTTTAAGGGTTTTAAAAAGAGAACAAGAGACCGTTAGAAATGGACCAGTTCTTCGAAAAATCTTGAGAAAATCTTTCAAGACCAAATCTCTGGTGATAATAAATTTGGTTTAGGCTTTGGAAAAACCAATTTTGAAACCTCTTCTCATGCTCTTGCCTGTACCTCTAGTGTATGGGATGATGCCTCAGAGTCAAGCTCTTGTGACTCTATTTCTTTAAACTCAGATGATTTAAATGAAGCTTTAAAATTCGGAATGTTTATAAAAGCTAAAGAATCTTCTTCTGTCCAAAACATTGAGAAACAAGATTCCAATGATGTTTCTAAAACCATTCATGATCTCTTAAAAGACTTAACCATTGATGAAGTCTCTTCTCCTGATTCTTCAAAATCAAAGTTTTTCAAAAGCGACAATACCACCAATCCTTCTTTAAAAAGGAAATCTTCAGACCTTGGAAAAGACCATTTCAAAAACACTTCAAGAAATCCCTCCACCAACTGTGCTCCCACAACTTCTGGTAATGGGATTTTAAGTTTTCCTCCCCTCATCTCTTCTTTTGGTCCTAAAGCTATTCAAGTTGATGTCAAAGGGAAAGGAAAAAAAATGCAAAAACCTAAAAAGACATTTATCTATAGAAAATGTTACAATTGTGGTGACACTTTTCATCTTGCAGAGGATTGTCCAAAGGAAAGAATTGACAGAACCAAACCTAAGGACTCTTCCTCCTCTAACCCCAATGGACCCACCACCAAATGGGTACCTAGGAACTAATCTGTGTGTGCATGCAGGTTCTTGAGCACCATCAAATATGGTATTTGGATAGTGGGTGCTCACGTCACATGAAGGGAAACAAATCTCTTCTCATTAACTATGTGTCTGAAAAGGGTCCATCAGTAACATTTGGGGACAATTCTAGAGGCTACACCAAAGGATATGGAACTCTCACCAACGGATCTGTCACCTTCAACAAAGTGGCATTTGTTGAAGGCCTCATGGATAATCTTCTAAGTATCATCCAACTACGTGACTTAGGATACAAAGTTATCTTTGAACTTTGTATCTGTACTATTGTTGAAAAAAATGTGAAAGTGGTTCTCTCCGGGAAAAGAATGGAAAATGTCTATATCATTGATATGGGACAAAATAATAATTCATCTAGTGTATGCTTTGTGTCGGATGACACAGCCAAAAGGAACTGGCTGTGGCATAAACGCCTATCTCATCTCAACTTCAAAACTCTCCACAAAATCTCCAACAAAGAGCTGGTGACTGGGATGCCAAAGCTAAATTTTGTCAAAGAAAAGCTGTGTGACGCGTGTGAAAAGGGAAGCTCACTAAAACTTCCTTCAAGACCAAGCAATGCTCTTCCATCACTCTTCCTCTTCAAATGTTGCACATGGATCTATGTAGACCAGTCAGCACTCCCAGTCTAGGTGGCAAAATGTACATTCTTGTGATTGTTGATGAATTTACTAGATATACTTGGGTCTCTTTTCTCAGGTATATAAGTGATACAACTGAAGAAATCATCAACTTTGTCAAGAAAAATGAAGTCCTAAATGGACAACTTGTACGATCGGTAAGAAGTGACAATGGCACCAAATTCAGAAACAGTGCTCTAGAAGACTTCTTCAATGAGAAAGGAATTTCTCAAATTTTCTCAGTTGTCAGGATTCCTCAGCAGAATGGAGTCGTGGAAAGGAAAAATAGAACTCTATGTGAGGCTGCAAAATCAATGCTAAGTGAATCAAATCTTTCCACCTACTTTTGGGCTGAAGCTGTTAATACTGCTTGCTTTACCCAAAAAAGGTTTGTGATCTCCAAAAGGCATGATAAGACCCCTTATGAAGTTTTCCATGGCAGAAAACCAAACATAGGTTTTCTTCATGTCTTTGGCTGTGTGTGCTTCATTCTAAATGATCGTGACAACCTTGGGAAATTTGATCCCAAGGCTGATGAAGGAATTTTTGTTGGATACTCCTTGTCCTCCAAAGCATATCGTGTGTATAATCTCAGGAGAAAATGCAATGATGAGTCCATTCAAGTAAAATTTGATGACCTGAGATCATCATCCCTCTCAAATGATGATAATGAATTAAATAGGTGGATGTCATCATGCATAGGTGATGCTCCTATAGCTAATCCCACTGATGCGTCTTCCATTCCTTTCACTCCTTCAAACCCTTCTTCTTCAAATAACCAAGTTGGGTCACCTTCCATAGTGCCCGACACTACCCCCACCGAAATTGACCCTACTTCCACCGAAATTCAGCCTCCCACCGAACCTCAACCTTCCACCGACATTCCTGACCCCACTCCTGTACACCAAAATCTTCCATCAACCTCCACACAAAATATTCAAGCACCATTGCCTCCTCCCACAAAATGGACCAAAGATCACCCCATAGATCAAATCATTAGTGATAAACAAGCTGGATTCCAAACACGAAGAGGAGTTGGAAACATTTGTCTCTATGTGAACTTTCTCTCTCTCATTGAGCCTAAGAAGATTGATGAAGCTCTAGCAGATCCCTGTTGGATCACTGCCATGTAAGAGTAACTTTCTCAGTTTGAAAGAAACAAGGTTTGGAGATTGGTTCCCAGACCTCCAAAGAAGACAATCATTGGAACCAAGTGGGTCTTCAGGAATAAGATCGATGAGAAGGTACAGTTGTCAGAAACAAGGCCAGACTGGTGGCTCAAGGATACAGACAGGAAGAAGGCGTTGACTATGATGAAACATTTGCCCCTGTTGCAAGACTTGAAGCCATAAGAATCTTTCTGGCTCATGCTGCCTACCGAAACTTCCGAGTCTTTCAGATGGATGTCAAAAGTGCTTTCCTCAATGGGGAACTTGCAGAGGAAGTCTATGTGAAACAACCACCTGGTTTTGAAGATCCAACTCATCCAGACTATGTGTACAGATTAGACAAAGCTCTCTATGGTCTCAAGCAAGCTCCACGTGCTTGGTATGACACTCTTGCTGATTTTCTTCTAAAGAATGGATACTCCAGAGGTAAAATCGACAACACTCTCTTTATTAAGAAGACCTCAGGTAATCTCATTCTTATTCAAATTTATGAAGATGACATCATCTTTGGTGCCACTGATGAATTACTATGTGATGAGTTTGCTTCTCTTATGATGAGTCAATATGAGATGAGCATGATGGGAGAGCTAGCATTCTTTTTAGGCCTTCAAGTCAAACAAACTTCAGAAGGGATTTTCATAAATCAAAGCAAATATATTTGTGACCTTCTAAAGAGTTTAATTTTGAAAACAGCTCTCGTATGAAAACTCCCATGGCACCACCTTTGAAAATTCATGCTGATCTAGATGGTAAATCTATTGATGTAACGAAATATCGAGGGATGATTGGTTCACTTCTCTATTTAACTGCTAGCAGACCGGATATTATGTTTGCTACATGTCTATGTGCCCGTTATCAAGCCAACCCAAAAGAATCTCATTTGGCTATTGTAAAACGGATCTTCCGGTATCTAAAAGGTACCTTGCATCTGGGTCTTTGGTATCCCAAAGACTCAGGTTTTGAGCTAATTCGGTATTCAGATTCAGACTATGCAGGTTCCAAAGTTGACAGAAAGAGTACCACAGGAAGCTGCCAACTTCTTGGTGGCAAATTAGTCAGCTGGTCCAACAAGAAACAAAACTCTGTCTCAACCTCTACTGCTGAGGCTGAATATGTTGCAGCTGGAAGTTGCTGTGCTCAGATCCTGGGGATGAAAAATCAACTCAGGGACTATGCTCAAGTCTACTCCAAAGTCCCAATTCTATATGACAACTCAAGTGCAATAGCTATTGCAAATAATCCAGTTCTTCACTCTAGATCAAAGCACATAGATATCAGATATCACTTCATCAGGGATCACATTTCCAAAGGTGATATTGAGCTGCACTTCATTCCTACTGATCTTCAGCTTGCAGATTTGTTCACCAAACCTTTAGATGAAGCCAGGTCCCACTTTCTGATAAGTGAACTTGGAATGCTATATCTTGATATGTGATTTATTAAAAATTCCCATGATTACCTCATCCCTACCTCCTATGTGTCAGGTTTCCTTTGACCCTTCATATACCCAAATGTATGAAATCAATTGTTGGCAATATGTTTTCCATCTATAATCATTACCTTTTTTAAACTTAATTTAATATTAGTTTAAACCATTTGAAATCGTTTCCGCCTAACACCCTTTCAAATTCACACTTCCTCTCACCTTATATAAACAACCCATCCTCTTCCTAATTTCTTTCTACGAAACCTGCAACTTCCCTCGATCATCTTTTCTCTCAAGAACACTAACCTGCAACTACCATCTATGGCGTCCTCCACTTCTTCAAAAGTTGCTAAAGCCACAAAAGTTGTCAAGGAATCACCCACATGCTTCGCAGACCAAGTTTAATCCTTGCAATCATGTTGCAAGGTTTGAATCCGATCCCGCTTATCCCGAGTTTGCCCCGGTAACTTAGTTCTTGACTCGCTCTCCTATTCTCCATGCCTTCACCTGCAACCCTAAAATGAGCAAAATGCTCATTGGAAACTTCTTGCTTACAGCCGTGTATGATCCATCCAACAAACCTGTTCATGCTTTGATTCTTACTGATGAAGAAGGTGATCATGATCTCACCTTTGGTGTGGATGATGTTCGTCGTGCTCTCAAGATTGACTCCTTTTCAGAATATGAAGACATGCACGTCGACAACTTTCATGCAGAGGTAGTCAATACCCTTGGCCACATCCATAAAGCTGATGACAAACCCTCAAAGTCTAACAAAGGCCCAGGTACTCTCATTAGAAAGAAAATGGGAGGAACTTGGAATTTTTTGTTTGCTCATGTTATCTACTGCCTCTCTCGCAAAACCAGTGGTAAGGACCAATCTCCCTCCAACATCACTAAACTTATCCATGCACTCATCTTTCAACGCAAGATACACTTTTCTCAGTACTTCTTCACTGAGCTAATTGAGGTCGTTAAGCACCCGAAAAGATGCAATGTAGCCTACCCCTGGTTCATCTCCATGATTGTTCAACACAAGCTTGGTTCGGCTTTGGACGCGGATTGCAAATCCTCCTCTCCCAGATTTGTCTATGATTGGTCGTCTCCCATAGTTGGCCAGAAGACGCTTGATGTTGACCCTCTTGCTACTGATCTGTCGCTTCGTCCAGGTATGATTTCTTTCGCCCACTCTCCTGGTCTCCATTGGGAGACGCGGAAATTCCCGGGTATAGACACCCGAAAATTCCCGTGGACCCCCCCAACTGTAGTGGCCCCAACTCCCCGTCCCCAAGTGAAGTCGGGTGGAGACAAAAAGAAAAGTACTCGGGCCACCGACACCTCCGTGTTCGCTTCTGGGACTATGCCTCCGAGAGATCCCTCGGAGGCTACCCGAGTCCCAACCCCTTCCCACAAGCGGAGGCACTCTAAATCCCCTCCGAGATCTTCTCTAAACAGGTCTCGGACACCTTCAGCTACACCCTATAAGCCGGTTGTCGATTCTCAAAAATCGACAGTTGTTGAAGTTGTCCGATACGGGCCAAGGGATCTGCTATAACCCATACCGACTCCTCCGTTGCCTCTTAAAAGGCTTCGGTTGTATTTCAGGAGACCCCACATTTAACCTCATCACCCACTTATTTGGGTGGTGTAGATGACTGCGGGGTCTCTCCCCTCGAAGGCTCTGACTTCGCACTCCACGGCCTTTCACCCGATCATTACATGATCGATGATGCACAATCCGTTGAGGGTTCGTCTTTCGTTCAAACTAGTGGGGACTTCATTGATTTTATGTTGGAAGATACTGGTTCTCCTCGTCCTGCTAAGGTGTCATTTGAAACACCATCTTCACCGACTTGTCTCCCACCACCGAACAACCATCCTCACCGAAATCATCTTCCCCACCGTCTCACCCATCCCCGACGCACCTCTCCCCACCGAAACACCCCTCTCCCTGACGATCCCCCACACCTACAAGATCTCCCCACAGATCACCCTCACCCACCATGAACGTGAAAAATCCTCATCTTCTGAGGATAACTCTTCCCCATCCACTTCACCACCACCCAGAGTGTTGTTCCCCGATCCGTTAACTAATCAACCCTCCTCATCCTCTATCCCCAATGAAAGGTCACTCCCACATACCCCATTATTATCAAATGCTCCCTGATTCCAACTTCACCATGTTGGTCCATCCTCCACCACCGATATACGTCTGCCGAGTGGCCTCATCACCGAAGTTCAAGAAAGTGCCCGATAGTTTCGGTTGGTGGGCACTCAGTTTGAGTCGTTCAAATAGGCCACTATTACTATGGTTGCTCAAACACATGACCGGGTCTGTATTTTGGAGGATCGGCAACCTCAGCTTTTCGCAACCACTCTTCAAGATTTACTTCGACCGATCACCGACAGTATGACAACTTTTGCTCAGAAATTAGAAAATCTTAACACCTCCCACAACGACTTGGCCGTGTCGGTGGCCTATATAAAAGCTTCTACCGATTACAAGGATTCCGAAATTGCTAGGCTCATTACTCGAGAGACTCAGCATCAGTCTCTTCGATCTTCTCTCATCGACTCTCTTCAGCAACTTCATCGGAAAGTTGACTCCCTCAATAACAACCAAGATTGGGATTTCGATTTGGGTGATTTTGCCTTTGCCAATTCTGACAGGGGTAGGCTTCAGCATATGCATGCCTCGGTGGACCGTATTATTACACATTCGGGTCTGGAATCTGCGGCCGTTGCTGAGGGGGAGAAAAGCCTCATAAAGTCCCCGAAAAGGCATTCTGTTAGGCATCTTGGCAGCAACAGGCCTCCATAAGACCCCACCGACAAATCAACAATCCGCTTCTTCAAGCCTAAGATCCTCACATCAGCACTGACTTCTACACCGATCACATCGGTGGCCACCTCAACAATCACACCAACAACAACTCCTACACCGATAGCATCCTCGGCACCGACCATTACAATCACACCGAACGAAATCCCATCGGTGGAGAAACCCACACCGAAGGCAACAATTGAGGGGGAGCAAACTCGTTCGGCCACTATTCCAAAGGACAAAGGGAAGAAATTCATCTCAGCAGAGGATGAGGCCAAAGAAGAGAAAAGAAAGAAAGAGTTGGCCAAGTATGGAACTCGACCTGCCGATGCCCAAACCTTAAACCTTAAACCTCCCACTCAAGGAACCACCACCGATCTAGGTCTATCTCCTTAAGCAATTGAGGAGGCTAGACTAGCACAAAAGGCCTTGGATGATTCAAAAGCTCTATCTGTAAAGGTTGCGAAAGAGGAAGCGGCGAAGGCAAAGTCTACCGATCCCATTCTTGCCCAAAAATTTGAGTTGGGCACCATAGAAGAAGAGAAGGAAGAAGAGGTTAGATGGTACAAAAAGACCATACACTACCGAACTAATCGGTCTCCGATCACAGGTGTCAAGATTGCTACTTCGAAGCTCAATCCCTCCGACGTCAGGTTAATCACTAAAAGAGAGGATGGAATCTAAATATGTATTAGAGACTATCACCTCAGGCAATTTGGACTCTCCGAATGGTTTGAACTCTCTAGGCTCTTGATAAAATGTACTAATCCCATGAAAGACATCTTCATTAAGAACATCGATGGGTTGATGAAAAAGATGAAATAAATAAAGAATAAACACAATATCGTGCTCTCAACCGACGAACGTGCCTCTCTTCAATACCTGGAAAAAGATGTTCGACTTCCAAAGACCAAAAACCAATCGGTGAAAGACATAGTCTTTAAAGAAATGGACTCGAATGGAAGAACCCCCTATGTGGAAAATATCAACCTATCCATTTCGACCTCCATTGCTTATCCCTCTATTACATTGTGCATCTCACCGATTCTTGACTTCTTCTTCAATGATGCTCTTGGCTACCGACGCTTCTTCACCTTTTCCCAGATTCATCTCGCCGAAATCATCTTCCTTCATAGCATCTCCAACCTTATGCCATATATCCCCGAAGCTCAGACATACTACCAGAACATCACCAACGCGATCAAACGCCGCATTCAAAAACCAAAGAAATGATCTAGGTGTGTTTCTCTTTATAAGTACTTGTAATTTTTTCATTTTCAGATGTATGAAAATTTTACTTGAATACAAGTACTTTTCATCTATCTGAATTTCTGTGTTGCACATATTTATTTTCCTTACTTGTACATATTGGATACATTTAACAAATCCATAAAAGACAAAATAGATCAAAAAGAACCAAAAGAATGGTCTATGTGAAAAGAACCCAAAAAGAGTAAAAAGGGTCAAAATGCATTTTATTCTCAGATACTCTTTAATATTCTATGTATGGAGCTCAAATTAAAATATGGGGAGATTGTTAGGTCACCAAAGATTTGAAATTGACTCACCGATGTTTCTCCTAAATCTTACTTAGAATATTTTAGAATGGTTCTTTACGATGACTTGTATAAGATAGCAAATGTTCGGTGAAGTCGAAGATCAACCGAAACCAAGCTTGAAGATATTCTCATTGTGGAAATGAAGAATAACCTTCTCAATAAACAACAAGTCATTATCCACCGATGGTCCTCATACATCGGTGGACATCTCCAACTGACCCATCCCTTGGTGGGATCTAAAGTATCTTCACAGATGTTCTCGCAATTGCAACAAACTCCAAGGTACTCATATCGGAAACATAATCGGTGGAACTGCCTTGGAAGACACATCAATAAGATCATTTATTATGGGACAATATCTATTGCCAGGTAAAAGTGACTATTTGTCGTTTTATCCATTATCAGATAAAGTCTCAATCAGCATGGGTATTGTTCCTAGTACCAAGGAAAAGGTGATAAGGACACATCAACTTTTCAGAAGTCAACACCTACAATTGAATCTCCTGATGACAAGTGTCCTAAGCATTTATTTTTTATTGAGAACAAAATATTCACATATAAAATATTCACATTTTATAAATAAATATTTATTCTATTCTCATATAAAATATTTTATGAAAATAGAAGAAATAAAATTCACATAGAAAATGTAGAGATAATATGAAATATAAAGAACATAATATTCAACAACTCATCTCATATTCATTGATTGATTCAATATGGAGAGGAAAATGAAGAACACCACACAATTACAATTTAGATGACTCTCATGAGATTAGTCAGTGTGTTTTTGTGTGGTACTCCAAAAATGACCTAAATGATAAATGAAACCCTAAACTCCTTTTTAAAGGGTCCATTTACAATAAAAGGCTCAAGCCCATAAAGCTAACTAAAAAGCTAACTAAAAATCCCATACACTTTTTCTTTATAAAACATTTAATTAAATTAGGAGCTAATTTAATCTAACAATAAAAAAAGCTTAGGGACATTTTGAAAATAGAGAAGAACTGAATAGAAATATCAGTGAGAGTTTAAGAATTTCAAAGTATCATTGAAAGGAAGAGATATTCAACAATGTAATTTGTTTTGAAATCTTGCATGCTAAGGCGAACGTCAGCGATTAAGAGAGAGAACATACCTTGGTATTAGCGAATCAAATTGTTCAGAGATAGGGTGATTAATAGGGTTGTACAAATTCATTGTATCACTGATCAAATGTGAACCACTGAAGATTTTACTCTTCCAGGTTCAGCATTCCAAGCTCGCTGATGAGAAAGTTGAATCTTGTCTCATCAAGAGGTTTGGTGAACATATCAGCTAACTGAAAATCAGTTGGGCTAAAATGAAGTTCTATATCACCATTCATCACATGATCTCTGATAAAATGATACCTGATTTCGATGTGTTTACTCTTTGAGTGTAGCACTAGATTGTTTGCTATGGCGATGGCACTAGTGCTGTCGCAATAGATTGGAATTTTAGAGAGCTTAAGGTCATAGTCAAGTAGCTGGTTTCTCATCCACAAGACCTGAGAACAACAGCTTCCAGCGGCTACGTACTCAGCTTCAACGGTTGAGGTGGACACTGAGTTTTGCTTGTTACTTGTCCAACTCACCAGCTTTCCACTCAGGAGCTGACAGCCTCCTGTGGTGCTTTTCCTATCCAATTTGCATCCTACAAAATCACTATCTGAATAGGCGATTAGATCAAACCCTGAGTCTCTGGGATACCAAAGACCTAGGTTAGGAGTACCCTTAAGGTATCGAAAAATACGCTTTACAACGATCAAATGAGATTCCTTAGGTTCAGCTTGATATCGTCCACATAAACAAGTTGCATACATAATATCAGGACGACTAGCTGTAAGATACAGAAGAGAGCCGATCATCCCACGGTACGCTGTGACATTAACAAGTTTTCCTGAAGGATCCTTGTTAAGTGTCGGCGGCGATGCCATTGGGGTTTTCATAGCTGAGCTTTGAGTTAAATCAAAAAAAATCAGCATATCTTTAACATACTTACCTTGGTGAATAGAAGTACATTTTTCATTCTGTTTGATTTGAAGACCAAGGAAATATGTTAGTTCACCCATCATACTCATTTTATATTCAGCTTTCATTCTTTCAGCAAAACAAGTACATAAGTCAGGGTTAGTAGAACCAAATATAATATCATTGACATATATTTGAACAAGAATGATATGACCTTTTACTTTCCTGAAAAATAGAGTTTTATCGATTTTACCACGCTTAAATTTTTCAATATGGAGATAAGTAGAGAGAGTGTCATACCATGCACGAGGAGCTTGCTTTAAGCCATAGAGTGCCTTATCCGGCTTATATACATAACCTGGATGCTTAGGATCAGTAAATCCTAGAGGTTGTTCAACATAGACTTTTTCATTCAGCCTTCCGTTGAGGAATGCTGATTTCACATCCATTTGATATACTTTGAAGTCTTTATGAATAGCGTATGCGAAGAATAGACGAATGACTTCGAGTCTTGCCACTGGGGCAATTGTTTCATCGTAATCTATGCCTTCCTCTTGTCTGTATCCCTGAGCAACAAGACGAGCCTTGTTGCGGGTTACAGTTCCATGTTCATCCAACTTGTTTCGATAGACCCATTTAGTGCTTATCACTAACTTGTCCGATGGTCGTGGAATGAGTTTCCAAACTTTGTTTCTTTCAAATTCTGTCAGCTCTTCTTGCATGGCGCTAACCCAGTTTGGATCTCTGGGGGCATCATCTTTTTTTTTGGTTCAATCAGAGAAATAAAGTTAACAAATAAACTAATATTACCTGCACTTCGTCGAGTCTGAACACCAGCGTTTGGATCACCAAGAATCTGATCAATGGGGTGATTTATAGTCCATCGCTGAGCCGGAGCATGATTTGCTGACTCAATCTGAACTTCTGGAGGAGCTGAAGATGAGGCTTCAGCAACTTCAGGTATTTCAGGTAGAAGAGGTAGAGGTTCAGATGTCATTTCATTCACTGATTGCTGAGAAGTAGATGGGATATCTGAGGTAGATGGTTCAGAAGCAGGCATAGTGTTGAGAGGAACAACTGAAACCCTTGAAGATTCAGCTTCACTTGTCTGCATGCTTGAGATGATTGTAGGATCATCATCAGCGGTAAGAGTATTAGCTTGAGGAATAGGAGCATCTTTTGAATCACCAAGATGAGAAAACATCCATTGATTCTGTTCTTCAGTATCAGCAGAGGGTATTGAGTTCGCTGAACGGGATTCATCAAAAATGACGTGGATTGTTTCTTCTACAGTTTGTCTTCTTCGATTGAAGACTCTGAAGGCTTTGGAGACTGAAGAGTATCCAAGAAATATTCCATCATCAGCCTTGGGATCAAACTTTCCTAGGGCATCCCTGTTGTTCAATATGAAACACTGACATCCAAAGATGTGAAGAAACCTAATGGAAGGCTTTCTCCCATGGAAAAGTTCGTAGGTTGTCTTCTTGAATCTTTTGACCTGTTTTGATTAAAACAAGCAGTGTTGACAGCTTCTGCCCAGAACTGAGTAGGTAGATGAGACTCGCTGAGCATTGAACTTGTACCTTCTATGATCGTTCGATATCTTCTTTCAGCGACTCCATTTTGTTGAGGTGTTCTAACTGAAGAAAAGTTGTGAGAAATACCCTTGCTTTCCAAGAAGTTATCAAGGGAACTGTTTTTGAATTCAGTCCCATGATCACTCCTTATTGAGCGAACGGTCATATTGTTCAGGACTTCCATTTTCCTGGCGAAAGTGATGAGTTCTTCAGGGGTGTCACTCTTAGAACGGAGAAACATAACCCATGTGTAGCGAGAGAATTCATCAACTATGACCAGTGTATGTTTCTTTCCAGCGAGGGATTGTTTGTTAACAGGGCCAAACAAATCCATGTAGAGAAGTTGAAGAGGAGATGACACTGAGGAAACTTGCTTAGATTTGAAGCTTGCTTTGGTTTGTTTCCCTTTTTCACATGCTGAACATAGAGATTCTTTAGCGTATGAATGTTGAGGTAGACCAGTGACCAACTCTTTTGAAGAAAGAGTATTCAGTGTCTTGAAGTTTAGATGAGAGAGCCTCTTATGCCATAGCCAGTTGATATCAGATGAGGCTTTTGAGAAGAAACATGAATTCTCAGTAGTTGTCGAGTCCATGTTTATAACATAAACATTTTCCAAACGGTATCCGCTGAGAGCAATATTCTCCTTTTTTTCAGAGACAAAGCAGGATTCCTTAGTGAAACACACTTTGTACTCCTTGTCACATAGATGACTGATGCTCAGAAGATTGTGCTTCAGTCCTTCAACATATGCGACTCTTCTGAAGGTCGTTGTACCATTAGAGAGTACACCAAACCCTCGGGTATAGCCTTTTCCATTTCCACCGAAGATCACTGAGGGACCTCTCTCTTCCTTATATTCAGTGAGCAGGTTCTTTTTGCCAGTCATATGTGTAGAGCATCTGCTATCGAGATACCAGATACCCTTCAGGACCTGCAAACAACGGAAGATTTGTTTGACTTGGGCATCCATTTCACTATGGGTCCACATTTGTCTGTGGTGGTAGAGGAAGTGGAAGGTTCAACAATCTTCGCAGCATTTGACGATTCAGCTTCAGGACTAGTCTTCACATTGGTTAATTTCTTAACCTCAGTGGTTGGTTTCACCTTAACCTGATTTGCACCAGGATTGGTCTTCTTTGCCTTGGGGGCAGTGATCTTCACCTTAGCTAACTTTTCAGCTTTGGTGGTTGTGGGGCACTTACTAGCAATATGATCGGTAAGTCCATAGTGATAACATTTCCTATAGCTAAAAGTAGTTAAATGAGCAGGCCGGCACCATGTATACCTTTGGCATTGGAAATTGGAGGAACAATCAGTTCTTCGGATTTCTTACCAATTATATCCACTCTGATTCTAGGAGTAGATCGTTGAATAAATCCAAGGATCTTGTTCTTAGAAGTAAGGGTATGATTCACTAAAGCCTTAGAAGCATTCAGCTTAGGTACAAAGGTACCCTTATGAGGTTTTTGATTACAAACTTTTTCCTTACCTTTACCTTTAGAGTTTAAGGTAGATTGTTCCTTAGAAGAGGAACACTGAGACGAGGAGGTGTCAGGGATAAAGGACACGAACATTTCAAACTTAAGCATAGAACGATCAATGGTTGGTTCTTCCGCGTCAGCTTTGTTACTCAGGGGAATCTGAGCACCTAATATCTCAGTGATCGTTGCTGAGGATTTACACCATCCTTCAACAATAGCCTTTTCAGCCTTTAATGCAGAGACAACATATTCTCGTTCAATACAAATGTTTTGATTTATACAGACCTGATCTTTTAAATTTTCTTCTATTTTAGAAAGCTTTTGAATTTCTAAGTGACAATTCTTAAGCTGTTCAGCAAGATAAATTTTTAGTTTTTCAGCTTTGGTCTTACCATTCATGGCATCATATAAATCAACAGTCAAAAGATCGACGGTCCGAAGTCTTTCGATGTCACTGAGGGCTGAAGAGTTAGTATCAGTGAGAGAGTTTGATACCTAAGAGGTGGAGGTAGAAGTAGTGGGAATTTCAGTTTGTTCTTCCTCTTCTTCTATTTTGGCTATGAGGCAAAGATTGGCCTCATCATCATCTTCAGAGTCAGATGATTCTTCATCAGAAAGCGCCCAGTCATGATCTTCAGCGATCATGCCTTTGCCTTTCTTCTTAAAGCTTTTCAGCTTTGCATATTTTTCTTTCAGCTTCTTGTACTTGTCATCTCTAGCCCTGTGGTTAGAGGATTTCATGTAGGAAGAAGACGAGGGTTTGAAGACTTTCTTAGACCTGCATTCACTAGCAAAGTGTCCTACTTTTTCACAGTTAAGGCAGGTAGCAGTGGCCTTATCTACATGGGTTGAAGATTTTGGCTTGTCAATGAGTGAAAGAGGTTTATTTCTTCTGAAGATACTCTTTCTGGCGAATCTCCTGAAAGAATTAGTCAGGAGGGCCAGTGACTCATCAATTTCTGAAGGATCAGCTTCTGATGATTCATCAGAGTTAGACTTCAACTCAGTGATAGTGATAGTAGAACGCTGAGTAGACACCAACTCTGAAGAGAGTAAAGCAACAGGTGTGCTTTTGGAATCTTTTACAAGATTCTTCTTAAGATGACACGACTGCTCATGATTGAGCATAGTGCCAAATAAGGTAGAAAGGGTCATTGATTTCAGATCCTTTGAGAGCTTAAGACACATTGAATAACTGTCCCAGCTTTCAGGAAGACATTCTAGAAACTTTGTCAGGATCTCAAAGTTAGAATATTCCTTACCAACAGTTCTTAAGTCGATGATTAAACAGTTAAAACTTTGGTGAACTTCAGAGAGAGTTTCATTCTTACCACAAATGAAGCTTTCGTACTGTCTTACCAGGTTAATCTTTCTTGAATCCTGGACTTCAGATGTACCTTCATATTGAACACAGATTGTGTCCCACGTGGCTTTAGAAGTTTTCAGGTTCATGACGGAGTGGTAGACTTCATCAGGAAGAGCCATAGAGAGGATGGATCTGGCCTAAGTGTCGATGGACACCTTCTTCTTGTCTTCATCAATCCAAGTGTTAACTGCCCTGGGAATGATTCTTTTAAGAATGGCAGCTCTAGTAGCAGTGCCTGGAACTTCTGGGTCTATCATGATAGGGACATATGGACCATTTTCGATGTAGTAAGGCATAGTAGGATCTACACCTTCCAAGAAGAGCATCATCCTATTTTTCCATAGATTAAAGTTATCTTTGGAAAATCTAGGGGGTTTTGCAAGAGAACCATTATCAATATAGTTTGTGTTTGTGGTGTTAGCCATTTTAGAAAATAGCAAGGAAGAGAAAAGAATATAGTATAAGCAAGATCTTGTTTATCAGATTAAACAAACTGCTCTGATACCAGTTGTTGGTCCCAAAGGGGTTATACAAGTTTGTAGAAGAGGGGGGGGGTGGGGTGAATACAAACACACGATTTTTACTTTTCTAAATTGTTTATTGATATGTATCAAACAATTTACAGTTTGTTACGAAACAAGATTAAGGAATAAACCTAATCTAAACAAACTATGAGAGTCACTAAGATTTCTTGCACTAGAAATAAGAGAGAAGGAAATAAGAATACTTAAGACAAATATTCTAACACACAGAATCAGCAAGAGAAGGAATGGCTGAGGTGTTCAAGAGATGAACTAGGGTTTCCTTTATATACTACATGCATTTAATGCACAACAGTACAACTTTACATGTGGCAGCCTCTGGTTGGTTGCATGGTTTGACTTCAGTAGACCACCTAGTGGCCGCATGATGAATAGTGTAGAATCACAGTTGGTTGTACGATTCTGGACAAAAGGGATGTCCATTCTGACAATATCGTACGGTGTAACGTCCCAACAACATAACATGCCATAACATAGATTAAGTATCTCAAATTACATAATAAAACTTGTCTTAAAAAATTCATAAGTCTAGACTAAACAAAAGTTGGACAGCGGAAACTTCAAGTCCACAGCCGAGAGCTTCTAACTAATATCATAGTAGCCAAAATTTGGAGTCGCTCTAAGCTCCATCTCAATCCTCAAATCTCTTCTTAATTCTTACTGGAAGAACTAGCCCTTCGCTTACCTGAAAATGGTTTAGTTTTTGAAAAGCGAGGGTTAGACCAAAAGGTCTACTGAATTCCCTCAGAAATCGACATGTCACAACAGTATAGAAAACATTTTATAAAAATCATTAACAATCTCCACATAATGCATCAATCATGGTACTGCACAGTGTTCAAGGATCTCATTAGCTAATCGCGATTGGGGCCCCAGCAGACTCCCCTTTCGCCTCATGTCGGGGCCCAAGCAGACTCCCCTCTATCCGAGTAGGAAGGAAACAAATTCTCTCCTACAAGCTTGTCACAATGCCCAAGGGATCACCGGATCCCGAGGTACTCTGATCCTACTGTGCAGACCGACTACACATAACATACACATAGCTCGTCATAAATCGTGAAACGTGAAATCTTTATAAATCCTTATAAATCATTTCATGCTGCTAAATAGTCCTTTAATCAAAACATACTTTTCATGGAAAGCATACGTAACAGTTGGTAAACAATTCATGTTCATAAATGAACGATAATCTGTAAAACATGTAGCATCTAATTTCGTGTAAAAAGGGTTTAGGGAACTCACCTTAGGTTAGTGTTGAACGCACTCTCGATATACCTCCGAGCTATTCGAATCGAACACCTAAGGATATTAGGTTTGCATCAGCTTACACTATCCGACCCTACTGTTCGGTTACTGCACTTTCCGGACACACATACTTTCCGGACACACACACCTTTCGGACACACATACTTTCCGGACATACTACTTTCCGGATGCACATATACTTTCCGGACATCACATCCGGAAACCGGTACTGACCGATAATGTAACTTACCCGGAACCCTCGACACCTAGTGTAACACCCTCAAATTTGGAACGAGCAACTAACATTAAAATTCAATAAAAATCACCAAATTATACATAATCACTTCTACAATTCAGTCCTGGTGAAATACCTCGGAATTTAAAACATTATAAGTCTACAATGAAATAGCTTAAACGGGTGGTACTTAACCCCACAAGTTGCTAGTCCAAACAAATGCGGAATACTTCACTATGCGGAATACTTCACTACTCAAGTCACCTCTCGTGCACTCTACTAGCAATCACCACTTCCCAATGTAGCTAGAGCTACCCCAACCTGAGCCTGTTGCACATGCCGACAAATAAAAGGGTTAGGCTTACGCCTAGTAAGTTCAAGCATTTTATCATGACTAAATAAAAACATAAATCAAAAGAGTAATAGATTAGTCATGATTTCCAAAGAGTTACTTTAATTATAAATCGTTCATTTTTCAACTCACACATTTCCACGAGGAAGTTCCCGAAAGGTATAATACATTTCCAAATGAATTACAATTCCAATTCCCTCAAAGTACATGAATGATTCTAGTTTAGGCAAAACCTCCAAACATGGTTGACAATACATACTCAACCCGTAAAACACGGAAACCATTCATTAAAATATAACACTTTATTAAAACATAATACGAAGCAATACACACGGGACCGTAAAATGTATTAAAGTTCAAATACCATAAACGGGGGAGACCCGTAACCATTGAAGGTGGAGGTAACACATAAGTATACCACCCATACAACGTTGAAACCCAAGTTACACCATAATTGAAGATATACCATGACGTCTACCTCCAAGGTAACGCCTCAAGGCTCGGCACATCGGGACTACCTCCAAGGTATAAATCCCGAAGGCGAGGATCTCTACACAAACCTCCAAGGTAAGTGCCCAAAACTATATCCTCCTAGTGCCTACTTGGAAGTTAAGGTCATAAAACATGGGTACCGAGGTCCATCCTCAAGATACCCAATCGACCACGGCCAACGACTGACTAACATGCCTATGGATCCAATGTGAAACAGTCTAAACGACATTCCTACACCAGGACGACTCACTCACCCAAGCATGTAAATATCAACAATGTGCAATAAAAGCAACTTATACATAAGACTCCACATAGAGCCATTTATACCGGACAAATGTCCCAAATATATCTCAAGTCAAAACCGAGCAAAGTGCTCCAAGCTTGCTAGACCCGTAAATAACGGTCGTCGTCGCATAAAATGCGTTTAACATTGATTAAGCACTCACAACCCATAAAATCATCATTAACCCCAAAACTCGACACGGTTAAACAAAAAGGGTCATCCCAAAGGACTCACACCCTTAATATTCACAAAATGACTCATAACACTAAAAGTACATTTCCCCAAATGGTTTAATAAAATCATTTACTCTAACCCTTAATGACTCATAACCCTTAAACCATCAATTAATCCTCATTTTGAGCCAAATAATCATTCAAAGACAATTTATGGTTTCTAACCATCCAAGTATCCAAAAGCCCCAAATATGGGTATTTTACACATTTATAGAGATAAATACTTCAAAAGAGTTAAACTATTCAAATAATTCAACCATATACATTTTAAAGTAAAACACACAAATATTGGAAAATACACATTTTTGGCATGTACAAAGTTTTCGCAAAGTAACTTGAACTCACCATTGCTAGATTAAGCTAAATCTAGTATTTCTCCAACGTAAGCTCCTTTGATGAAGTTTGCATCCTTAAGCCAAAACTTCCAAAAACCTAGATTTATGAATTTCAACCCATCAATACCAAAGTCTAACCATAAGGAATCATCATCCATCCATAATATACCAAAATACCCATTATAACAAAACCTTAACTTCATAATCAAAGAGGAGAGGAGATTACCTTAACCATACTTGAATCCACCAGCCAAAAACGTATCTACAACCTCCAAGATGAACCACAACTCCTAATCTTCAAATGGGGTGGAAAGGGTTGGGTAAAAACCCTTGAAATCAGTGGAGAAGATGAAGTGGAGGTTTCCTTTTGAAGGGTTAAGGTTTCCAATCCATGGTGGGTGTTTTATTTGGGGAAAAAGATGAAGAAACCACTTGAAACATCAAATCTTGGGGTTTGAAAGCTCAAAATCGGCTTTGGATGCTCAGGGTTTCGGGTTAAGAGAAGAATGGATGAAATGGGAGAAGTGAGAAGGGATTTGGGGTGAGAAATGGTTTTAATCGGATTCCAGCTCCCCGACCGCGACTATGACACCGCGACATTAACATGGTCATAGTCGCTGGTCATAGTCGCGACCCGTGTACCACATTCTGTTTGATACGTCCAATTATTAACTATCCAACCGATAGATTCTCTTACCACACAAGGAAAGTCATTTCACTAGATCCTCTTATCACAATTGAACATCTACCGATTACTACAACCATTACCATCATTCATTTAAAATCGGACTACAATCCCTCGATTACACTAAAGGTGCTTGGACTCAAGCCCAAAAGTCGACACCTATTCATACCACTAAGTTGAATCACCACAGACTCTACACACGAGCTTCACTCGTCGAGCCTTCTTACAAAACCAAGGTTGTCGATATGGTGTCTAAAGGGTCCCACATACGAAAGTTGACCAAGACTCCAAAATAAGATTCCCAACACGAAAGGTTACCACCAACCTTAACATAAGATACCGCGAATCAGATCTCTTAGTTACAAAAGTGCATCATCCCCGCACCCAACACCATACGGCCTACAGCGCTATCACGCGTGGAATGCTCAAACCTTCCACCAACAAAGTGCTACACGCATTTACTTTTAACTGGGTCACTTACCCTTTCCAAGGTCATAATGAGTTCAAGGTTTTCAAGCGAATTATTTAACAAATAATGCCAATCAACAACAACTTTCAAAAAAACTTTCAATACAAAGATTTTCATATCAACAAATCGTACGCACAGAAAACTACTATCATTAATTCGGTAGTTACGTAAAAACGGACACGCTCGTCCCACATATGAAAATCATGTTGAAAATTGTTTCATTGTAGTTCAGTTTATTCACAAAACTGAAAAGTGTAGTAAACAATTACTTTAAAATGAACCGCCACGGTTCTAGTATGGATTGGCTCATGACGTGCATGTAAAGTAACTGCCTGACTTTAAACAGAGTGCAACAAAAGGCGTGCATGTAATTTCAAAAGAAGTCCAGTGATATTTGACTCCAAAATCCTTTCTAGCCATAAAATGACATAGAACAAGGTTCACCAATCAAAATTTTGCTCGCGTCAGTTTATTATACAAAACAACGAAACTATTTACAAATACACCTTAGTCAAAACATAAAATGACTTTTGCAACTCCCAATTTTAAAGACAAAACCAATCCGTTTCTGTCATTTGAAAACATCATAAAACCTCAAATTGGGGTAGGCATGCAACCTTGTAACACTTCCAATAGAAATTTCTTGAAACTAACTAACATGCATCAAATGGTTCACGACTAAATTCCAAAAGATGGAATTCTTTAAATCACTTTCTCAAAATTTCCTATTCGGTTCTATAACGACATTTGAGTAAAACGTTTCTGACCAAAACTTACACACAACAGTGCATTTCCCAAAGCATATGAGGAAGAAGTGTTAATAAAAAGGTAGACACCCCAAAAGGATTCCTACCGACTTCAAATCTTTAATTGCATCGACGGTGCGCGTCAATGTTCAAAACACAAGAAACTACACGCACCATAGTTTTATACAAGCAATTTTCTAAAATCTTCATCATGAAGCATTTTCCTCAAAGTTTAGTACTTGGAACACAAAACGTCAAAACGTAAATGCTTAAAATGTATTAGTAAAAAATACTCAAAATACGCATTTTCCCCAAAGCCAAAAGGTTTATTTTCCAAGATATTTAGCAAATCAAAATTGACCAAATGTCAACGACTCCCACATTTGTATTTTCAAAACGTATTTAATGCGAACTATGCATGATTTCCACAACACCAAAACACCCTTTGCCCAAATGGTCATCATTTGTACAATGAGTTTAACAAATAATTTCGCTCATGACTCGTTTAACAGAATGTCGAGAAACAATAGTTACCAAGCTATGCATACCCCTAGGTCGATATAATACTTTTTACATAAAATGATAATAAAACATTTAACTGACCAAAAGCGCACCAAGCAAATTATTATGAAATGTCACAAGATGTTCTTTCATGCATCACTTAAGTCACGTATAAATCAATCCATACATTGAACTATTTGCAACGAAATACTTAATAATACAAACCCTTGAAAGAAAAACTACACAACACTAGAGTTCCAAACTCATTTCTTTTTAGTCGCCTTATGGCATAAAATTAACTTTTCTCATCAATACCCGAGTGGGACCAAATACCCAACATGACTTATAAACCTTTCACATAAGCAAATAAAGTATGCATATTGTAAAATTGTACTTACACGACACAAAACGTCGTACCCAAAATTCTATGAAGTTCAACGGACTCAATGACTCCAAGTCAACAAAATAGCACTAAACATTGTGCTCTCAAAGTCAAATTGCTAAAAGCAAAATCTTGAACGAGACGCCAAAATCCCAAAAATCTCCTTCTAGGACAATACCACATAAACAATACCGTTTAACAAACTCATATTAAACAAATTCCCAAAAGTAGCTTCATATAAACACCACGGTAGCTAACTTTCCGTCCAAACTTTTAACATATGCGGAGGAGATCCGATGTTAAAGTTATGGGCCGTAGTTACTTGTCTACCATCTTAGACAACACAAAACACAGACATCACATTACCCGAAAGAAACGTTGGACAATAACAAAATGAAACAAATTCTGACGGAGTTTGCAACCCCGGCATAAGATGGTTCATGTACGTCCAAAACCATAATTTAAAATTTGGTGGGTGCCAAATATTTCCCAAAATTGTAACACAATCCATTTATGGATTCGAAACACAAGAAATAGTCAATGTAATTTATTTTCAAAATAAACTTTGTGCATGACATGGTCGGCATTCAACATCTCTGTTGGTTCCCGTTTTTCTTTAAACAAGATTATCAGATCTATTAGTTCAGGTTTAAGGTTTGATGCGGAAGCGTATTTGAAGAACTAACAGATATGATGATAGATTTAGAACACAATATAAATAAACAGTGAACAGGAAATAATATCTCAAAGTTTACTGAATATATATATATCAAGAACAGATTTAAGAACAGTGAGTATGCAAAGCTTTAAACATATATGACTTTAAATGTGCATAAGCTATGTGTTCTTGATGTTCGATTGAAGTGTTCTTGTTTTTCTGTTTTTGTGTATTGTTTTTTTGTGTGTTAGGAAGAACTCAACATGAGTCTTCCTTTTATACTACTCTTAGAAGACTATGAAGTAGGTCACTGTTCCTTTTACGGCATGAATAGTAAACTGGATGGTGTGAGCAGTTGTTTGAGCCATGCGCATTTAATGAAGCAGATGTAATTTTGGTAAATGCATTAAATGGCGCAGACGTCTATTTTGTACCATGCCCTATTGAGTCCACTCAGAGTTTGACACGTGTTGAAGTTGGACAGGGCAAGTTGCCATGCAAGTTGATGAACAGGTCTTGGAACAGTAGCAAGATATTATAAATATCTTCCTAGTCTTTAGAGGACCATAGAGGCTCTGTAATGTGTTACAGAGGTTCTGCGGTCTGGTTCCTCTGTAGAGTAGTCTTCACCGGATTCCGAGTCTTTGGTTGTTTACTTCTGCAGAGCTTCTGTCAAGGGTGGCAGAGGTTATGTGGCTCGGTCCTCTGTGAGAAGTCTTCTTGGTTCCTTGTCTTCTGATGTTGTCCGCAGAGTCTCTGTTATTGGTAACAGAGGTTCTGCGGTCTTGGTCTTCTGAAAGCGTCCTTCTGTAGTTTCCTCGGTCTTTGATCACTCTTGATCAAACTTCCTTTGATTCTTCTGAGATGCCCGGCAGAGCTTCTGTTGCACTCAGCAGAGCTTCTGTGGAAGTTCTTCTGTACTTGGCCATTTTTCAATACTTCTAATATTTCAGAATATTGGAGCTAACAATCTCAACTCATACTCCTCCATAATCCTTCGGTCCACTATTGTCATCCGGATATTCAAAACCTCTTAAGGCAAGTTGGGAATTACATCAATTGACCTTACGGTTTTTCCTCAAATCAAAGTCGGCTCAACAAGCCTATGGTTCTAGTCCAACCATCGATATTGACCCAAAACGGTCCACTTAAAGCAACATCATGCCTACCGTCGCTCCAAGTGACTAATGCTAGAATCGTCCATTTATTCCAACGACTACTAGCTTAGAACTTCCTTTACTACCCCAACGATCATCACATGAAAGCAATTCAAGTATGCACGTGTACTAGTGGGTTCACCATGGCACTGGCCATGTGTCACTATGAATGCACCGTACATGATTATCCTCGTTACTCTCGGCGTGATTCTTGTTCCTAACAACATCCATCAACTTTGAAGCATCCTATCTTAAAGTGCCTAATGGTGAGTTTCACTCTTATTTACTTAAACAAACGCTAGTTTGAGTCTAGGTATCCAAAATCAACACCTAAATCTCTCAAACTTATGCTCTGATACCAACTTGTAACACCCTCAAATTTGGAATGAGCAACTAACATTAAAATTCAATAAAAATCACCAAATTATACATAATCACTTCTACAATTCAGTCCTGGTGAAATACCTCGGAATTTAAAACATTATAAGTCTACAATGAAATAGCTTAAACGGGTGGTACTTAACCCCACAAGTTGCTAGTCCAAACAAATGCGGAATACTTCACTACTCAAGTCACCTCTCGTGCACTCTACTAGCAATCGCCACTTCCCAATGTAGCTAGAGCTACCCCAACCTGAGCCTGTTGCACATGCTGACAAATAAAAGGGTTAGGCTTACGCCTAGTGAGTTCAATCATTTTATCATGACTAAATAAAAACATAAATCAAAAGAGTAATAGATTAGTCATGATTTACAAAGAGTTACTTTAATTATAAATTGTTCATTTTTCAACTCACACATTTCCACGAGGAAGTTCCCGAAAGGTATAATACATTTCCAAATGAATTACAATTCCAATTCCCTCAAAGTACATGAATGATTCTAGTTTAGGCAAAACCTCCAAATATGGTTGACAATACATACTCAACCCGTAAAACACGGAAACCATTCATTAAAATATAACACTTTATTAAAACATAATACGAAGAAATACACACGCGACCGTAAAATGTATTAAAGTTTAAATACCATAAACGAGGGAGACCCGTAACCATTGAAGGTGGAGGTAACACATAAGTATACCACCCATACAACGTTGAAACGCAAGTTAAACCGTAATTGAAGATATACCTTGACGTCTACCTCCAAGGTAACGCCTCAAGGCCCGGCTGGGACTACCTCCAAGGTATAAATCCCGAAGGCGTGGATCTCTACACAAACCTCCAAGGTAAGTGCCCAAAACTATATCCTCCTAGTGCCTACTTGGAAGTTAAGGTCATAAAACATGGGTACCGAGGTCCATCCTCAAGATACCCAACCGACCACGACCAACGACTGACTAACATGCCTATGGATCCAATGCGAAACAGTCTAAACGACATGCCTATACCAGGACGACTCACTCACCCAAGCATGTAAATATCAACAATGTGCAATAAAAGCAACTCATACATAAGACTCCACATAGAGCCATTTAAACCGGACAAATGTCCCAAATATATCTCAAGTCAAAACCGAGCAAAGTGCTCCAAGCTTAACCATACATGAATCCACCAACCCAAAACGTATCTACAACCTCCAAGATGCACCACAACTCCTAATCTTCAAATGGTGTGGAAAGGGTTTGGGTAAAAACCCTAGAAATCAGTGGAGAAGATGAAGTGCAGGTTTCCATTTGAAGGGTTAAGGTTTCCAATCCATGGTGGGTGTTTGATTTAGGGAAAAATATGAAGAAACCACTTGAAACACCAAATCTTGGGGTTTGAAATCTCAAAATCGGCTTTGGATGCTCAGGGTTTCGGGTTAAGAGAAGAATGGTTGAAATAGGAGAAGTGAGAAGGGATTTGTGGTGAGAAATGGTTTTAATCGGATTCCAGCTCCCCGACCGCGACTATGACACCGCGACATTGACATGGTCATAGTCGCTGGTCATAGTCGCGACCCGTGTACCACATTCTGTTTGATTGTCTCAGATCGACCCCCATCGCGACAATGACATGGTCATAGTCGCTGGTCATAGTCGCGACCCGTGTACCAAGCCCCGAAACTCGACTTTTTCAATGCCAAAACTCCCGATACTCTTAGAGACTTTACGAAATGTCTTCCAAACATAAATCCCACCATTTTCAAGATGCAAAACATTTGGGTGGTATTTGTTTACCGAAATTATGGGTGTTACACCTGGACACCTATGATCACCATCCGAAAACCCCCACTGTCCGGACATCACTGTCCGGACGGGGCAACGTCCGGTAACTTCGGACTGGGGAAAAACTCACTCCCCAAAAGTGATTAAAAACTAATTTTCTGCCATTGCCTTGATTAGGCAACCGCTGGGTTCATTCCCCAACCAGAAACCCCCATCTAATCTCACTTATTACTTCTAAATCGGTTTATAATAACCAAAACCCCAAAATACACTTCTAAAGAAATTTGGGTGAAGAACCCATTGAAATCATGGTTTTCTCACCCATATTCTTAGACTAAACAGAGGGGAAACATTAAATAGCATAGAGAAAGGATTTGGAGGAGATTACCTTCACTGATTTCTTCTCCTATTAGCTTTCTCTCAAACTTCTTCTTCTTCTCTTCTTTTTCTCTCAGCCGCCAACTTCACACAAATGATAGGAAAATGAAAGGTGACCTAGGGATTTGGGTCGTTATATACCTTTCCACTATTTTCCCTTTGGTCCCTCATACTTCCTCTTATTCCATTGTGACCACTACATCACACTTTCTTCAATTAAATACCCGGTTGTTACAACACTCCCCCTTAAAAGAATTTCGTCCCCGGAATTCCTTATTGGAAAAGATGTAGGTACTTCGTCCTCATCTCCGATTCCAACTCCCAAGTCGCTTCTGGTCCTTTATGATGTCGCCATTGCACCTTTACAAGACTGATCTCCTTGTTCCTTGATTTCCTCACTTTAAAGTCCGAAATGGCTTCGGGCTCTTCTACAAAATTTAACCTCTCATATACTCTTATATCCTTTAACGGCACCGCTTTGGTCCCATCTGCTAGACATTTCTTAAGATTAGACACATGAAACGCATTGTGAATGCCTTGCAATTCTTTGGGTAGATCTAACCTATACGCAACTTCCCCAATAAGCTCAGTGATTTCAAACAGTCCGGTGTAGCGGGGGCTTAACTTCCCACGCTTTCCAAATCGTACCACTCCCTTCCAAGGGGATTCCTTGAGAAAAACATAATCTCCGACTTGGAATTCTATATCCTTTCGTCTCTTATCCGCGTAAAACTTCTATCAGTCGCGAGCAATCTTTAGCCTTTCTTGAATTTGGACAATCTTGCCCGAGGTCCGTTGCACAATCTCTAGTCCTGTCAGTTGCCTCTCCCCGATCTCATTCCAACACAAGGGTGTCCGACATTTCCTACCATAAAGTGCTTTATACGGGGCTACCTTGATACTCGAGTGGTAGCTGTTATTATAAGCGAACTCGATTAGCGGTAAATGCTTTTCCCAAGAGCCTTAAAAGTCTAGGACACAAGCCCTTAACATATCTTCCAACGTCTGGATCGTCCGTTCACTCTGACCGTCGGTCTGAGGATGATAAGCGGTACTCATCTTGATCTGTGAACC
Organism: Saussurea involucrata; assembly: GCA_033807775.1. NCBI lineage: Eukaryota > Viridiplantae > Streptophyta > Magnoliopsida > Asterales > Asteraceae > Saussurea > Saussurea involucrata. The sequence goes on along the minus strand of CM066317.1, from coordinate 45,042,879 downwards.
TATTTCCCTTTGGAAGATCCTCCAAAACGCGGAGGTAAAACGACTATCTCGATCTGGTACTATCGACGACAGTACACCATGGCGGGTTACAACCTCTTCGATATATAACTTTGCTAAACGCTCCAACGGGTAGGACTGTCGTATAGGCAAGAAATGCGCCGATTTTGTGAGTCGATCCACGATCACCCATATGGCGTCATAACCCTTTGGGGTTTTAAGCAAATGGGGTACGAAGTCCATCGTAATCTGGTCCTACTTCCACATAGGTATCTCCAAGGACTGAAGCTTCCGGTACGGTCGTTGATGCTCGATCTTTACTCGCGAACACGTTATACAGGTTTCTACAAAATGAGCTACGTCCTTTTTCATTCCGGGCCACCAGTAGTCCCGACGTAGATCTCTGTACATCTTGTTAGCCCCTGGATGAATCGATTACTTCGATTTGTGGGCTTCCTCTAAAATCACTTTCCTAAGCTCCCCAAGTTTCGGGACCCAGATCCTTCCATTAAGAGATTTCATCCCACGACTATCTTCCACTAGCGAGGTCGTTTGCCCTACCATTCTTTCCTTCTTGAGGTTTTCAGTTGCGAGTGCTTCGGCTTGACATTTCTGCATCTCGGCTAACAAGTTAAACGTCACTTCGGCCCTCATGGCCACAATACTGGGGGTCTCATTCCTTTCCTTATGGCTCAAAGCGTCCGCCACTACGTTTGCCTTTCCTGGATGATACTCAATCTTGCAGTCGTAATCTGTCAACAGCTCAATCCATCTTCTTTGGCACATATTCAACTCCTTTTGATCGAAGAGATGACATAAGCTTTTATGGTCCATGAAGATCTGACACTTCGTCCCATAAAGGTAATGCTGCCAAATCTTCAGAGTAAAAACCACGGCTGCCAATTCTAAATCATGAGTGGGATATCGAACCTCATGATCCTTCAACTGCCGGGAGGCATAAGCAATCACCTTTCCACGTTTCATGAGTACGCAACCCAATGATAAACTCGACATTTCACAAATGATAAACTCGACATTTCACCCCAAACCAAAGCAATACATTGTCCCCAATGTAATTCATCATAGAAGGTAAAAAAAACCACGAACTATGCAATTAGAGTACAAATAACAATAATTATGCCACCCAAACCTAATCTCTAGATTAGGTTCTTTTTCACGACCCAGAATTATGCAAAGTGAGTGTCAACATGAAAAAGGGAACCCCAAACCTTGGTGAAACCGAGGTTTTCAAAGGGGTGTTGTGTAAATACCTGTCAGAATGCGTGCGCGGATGGTGGTGCGGGCTGGGTCACGCCGAAGGTCGCGCAGGTCTAATATTTGCACATTCCAGTGCCTTGCACGATTGTTCGCGCGACATGGCTAGCTCCATGGGTTGCGCAAAATACTGCTCTTCCCTTTTGTCTTTTTTTCTGCCGCCTTGCGCTTTTTCACGTCAGAATTGCTATCAGGGTTATCAAAACTAAACACACAAAAACAATTAAACACCAAGCACACACAAAGCAATAACGAAAGTAAACACACAAAATAATGATGTTCTCAAAAGACAATAAAATTTAACCTATGGTGGGTTACCTCTCACCCAGCGCCTTAGTTCAAGTTGTGGCACGACTGTATGGCTCTCAACTTGGCTCGGTATCGCTTGCAGAGTTGAACCGCCCACACATTCGATTGTTCCTGATTTTCCCCACATGCGTTTCCCTATTCTTACCAGTTTCTGATCCAATCTGCCCCACTCCTGGTTCACCTCTATCTTCTACTCTTTTGAGAACATGGAAGGTTACCTTCTCATTCCTAACTCTGAAAGTCATCACACCTTCTTCCATGTCTATCAAAGCCTTGCTTGTGGCTAAGAATGGTCTTCCCAAAATCAATGGAATCTCAACATCTTCCTCCACATCTAAAACAACGAAATCCACTGGAAAATAAAAATCTCCAACCTTTACCAAAACATCTTCCACGATTCCATAAGGATACTTCATCGATCTATCTGCAAGTTGAAGTGTCATGTTTGCTGGCTTCACTTCCCCCAAGCCAAGTTTCCTGAAAATGGATAAAGGCATTAAATTAATACTTGCACCAAGATCACATAATGACTTACTGAAGTTAGAGTTTCCTATATGAACAGGGATAGTAAAACTCCCTAGATCTTTAAGCTTTGGGGGCAAGTTGTGTTGGATTCTAGCACTGCACTCCTAAGTAAGTGCAATTGTGTCATGATCTTCAATCCTCCTCTTCCTGGACATGATGTCTTTCATGAGCTTGAGATAAGTTGGCATTTGTGCCAATGCTTCCGCAAATGGAATATTGATGTGTAACTTCTTGAAAATGTCAAGAAATTTCTTATGTTGTTCCTCATCCTTATGTGCCTTCAACCGATACGGAAACGATAGTGGTGGCACATATGGGTTGCTTGTCAGCATTGATGGAGTGCACTCTTGTTCCTTCCCCTTATCTTTATTCTTCGACATTTCAATCTCTATCTCCTCATCTACCTCAACCTCTTCTACCTTGATAGGACCCATTTCAGTACCTTTAGCTTTAGTGTCATCAGTTCAAGGTTCTCGGGTAGGGTCTATAATCAACTCCTTTCCACTTCTCAGATGAATAGCCTTGCACTCCTCTCTTGGTATTCGTTCAGTCTGACTAGGAAATTGACCTTGAGTCCAGGATTGTAGTGCTTCAGCTATTTGTACGACTTGTCTTTCTAGCATTCTGATTGAGGCGGTATTTTGATCAGTGGTTGACTTCACAGTGTTCACAATACCCGCCAATCCTTCAACTGCACCTTCCATCTTTGACATGAATTTCATCATCATGACTTCCAAACCCGACTTCTTGTCTGAAGATTGCCCCTCATCATATTTCCTCTGATTGTAACCTGGAGGACGATAAACATTGTTAGACTGAAAAGAATTCGAAAAGTTAGAATGGTTACCATATTGTTGTTGTTGCTGCCCCCATCGTTTCCTTGCCCGAGCCTTGTTGAGGTTGACTCTAAGAAAAGTTGGGATGTCGCTTCCATCCCTCGTTATAGGTGTTAGAGAATGGGTCATTCCTCGGCCGATTATTTCGGTTCTGAACGAAATGGACTTGTTCCGGCGATTGATAGTCTTGAGGATTCTTGAATTGGTCTTGACCACCCATATCATTCTGAACATTCGGTTGAATAGCTGCTCATCTCATTTGGTTAGTCAACGCATTCAATTGTGCCTTTATAGCCTTCAACTCTTTTGTTTCTTGCACGCTTGCGACTTTTCTAACAGTGGATCTTGGAGTGGAATAGCTATGTTCTGCTAAATTCTCTATCAACTCAACTGCTTCCTCATAAGATTTGTGAGGTCATTCTTAAATTGAGGGTGCAACCCCACATAGAATGTTTGGATAATCATCCACTCTTGTAACCCATGATGTGGACACTTCTTGAGCATCCCTTTGTATCTTTCCCATGCCTCGTACAAAGACTCTTGATCCCATTGTGAGAAATGAGTGATGTCGGATAACAGTTGAGTCGTTCGCCCTGGTGGAAAGAACTTGTTGAGAAAAGACGTTACCATATCGTTCCAAGTTCGAATTGACCCAGGTGGTATATTCTCTTCCCAAGTAGTGGCTCGTTCCCTCAATGTAAACGGGAACAACCGTATCTTGATCGAATCTTGATCAGCCCCATTCACCTTGAAAGTATTGCATATCTTTTCAAACGAGCGCAAGTGTGCATGGGGGTCTTCAGTTGCTACACCTCCAAACATGTTCGATTGCACCAATTGGATGCTACCAAGTTTAATTTCAAAATTGTTAGCAGCTATCGGAGGTGCAAATGGTCCTCGTTGTGCAGCTCCCATGTTCGGGTTGGCGAAATTTCTCATTGGTACCGTTTGTGGTGGCAGTGGTGGATGATTGACATTGTTGTTGACATTATGATGGATCCCATTCTTGGCGTTATGATTGACATTGTTGTTGACACCATGATTAACATTGTTGTTAACATTGTTGTTGAGACCATTATTGGCATTGTTGTGGTTCTGATTGTTCGCATTTGTATTTGGAGGTGGTTGACCATTGTTCAATGGTGGGCCAATGTTGATGGGCATCTCCTCTTCCCAATCATTTTCAACGTGGATGTTGACGTCAGCCATTCTGTTTCGTGCTTGTCGTCTCAGGTCTCTGGCAGTCCGTTCTATCTCCGGGTCAACCGGTAGTAATTCCCGAAATAGTGTCCTTCTTGGCATAAACCAAGAGGTAACCTGTAACGGAGAAAATAACAATCTCAAAACCCAAAAATAAATGAACTTCAAAGAAAATTAAAATAAAATAAAGACATGGTGTCTAATGTAATAATTTCTACAGCTAGTAGTGATATTCTCACAAAACAAGTTCCTCGGCAACGGCGCCAAAAACTTGATAGGTGGGTTTACACCCCCGTAAATCTACTGCAAGTGTACGGGTCGAATCAAGTAATAGTACTTAGAAAGTACGAGTATCGAACCAAAGGAACCAGGTGTCAAGTACCACAATATCTGTATAGATTATTAACTAGACTAATGTAAATTGATTTGGTTTTGTTGAAAGTTGGAAACACGAATTAACACTTAAATTAATTCAAATAAGAGAAAGAGTTGGAAGGTTGGTTTCTCATGAAAACAATCAATTAGCTGAACAGGTTTTAACATGATTGAAATAACTTCAGGATGAAAGGAATAATTACAAACATTACTATACTCTATCAAGCTATAGCAAACATCATTCAAAACATTGAATCATCTTTTGATCAGAACAATTATAATTGAACAATCAGTGATTAAAAGCCACAAAGAACGACTTATCATATTTCTATCTCAAAATCGTCTACGACATAAAGGATTAATCAAATCTCAAAACTTTTCTCGAAGGTTAAAAGATTCACAAAATCAAATAATAATTGATCGGACTATTGCACGCATTAAGAACATTCCCAAATGTGTCATCCATCTAAATCAAACCAATCACATCTATCTGTAAAGCTAACAACTATCAAACCATGATTTGAACCAACCCCCCCAACATGAACGGATTACTTCATATTGGGGGTTTTAAAACTCAGAAATGAAACACTAAAAACAAAAGTAAACATGTTTTGTTCTACAAGAAATGAAATCTAAGAACTCCCTGGAAAATCCTAAGCCGCCGATGAACGTACTCTATTCGCCTTTCGATTCTCGTTACTCGATGTTTCTTGCCCCCTTCTCGCCTTGAAAAATCGCCTTCTTGCTCCGAAAATCGCCCAGAGAAAGTCCCAAGACATAACTGATGAAGAATCCTCTTAACCCTAGCCGTCATAGGGAATAAAAATGGCCAGGGGGTCTGTGCGGATGGCGGCGCGACTCCACTAGCGCGAGCAGTAGCGCAGAGCTCTGTTTGCCAAAAAAAATTGCCATTTTTCTATTTTCGTCCTCCAATCTACCCAAAACTCGCCTAACTCCTGAAACTTACAATGACCTGTATTTTCTCAAATAATACTATTAAAATAACCATTTTACTCGAAAACTTACAACACAAACCCCGAGTTAGGCTTCAAAATAATGTCGAAAAACGACATTATCATACGCGAAAAGTCCTTTATGAACTTTCGGTAGTACCCTGCCAACCCGAGGAAACTTCAAACTTCCGACGGATTCTTAGGATGCTCCCAATCCCGGATGGCTTCAATCTTAGACGGATCTACCATAATTCCCTTCTCAGACACCGCGTGTTTGAGAAATTGAACTTCTCTCAACCAAAATTCGCACTTAGAAAACTTCGCATAAAGTTTCTCTTGCTTCAATAGCTCGAGAATCGTCCGAAGGTGGCTCTCGTGCTCCTCTTCCGATCTTGAAAACACTTGGATGTCGTCGATGAACACTATCACAAACTTGTCTAAATAAGGTTGGCACACCCTATTCATCAGGTCCATGAAAGCTGTCGGGGCGTTGGTTAGCCCGAACGACATCACCAAGAATTAGTAGTGTCCATACCTGGTCCTAAAAGCTGTCTTCGGTACATCCTCCTCCCTTACTTTGAGTTGGTGATAACCCGACCTCAAGTCTATCTTAGAGAAGTAACTGGCTCCTTGTAATTGATCGAACAGGTCGTCAATCCTCAATATAGGATACTTGTTCTTGATTGTGACCTTATTGAGCTCTCGGTAGTCTATGCACATTCGCATAGTACCGTCCTTCTTTTTCACGAAGAGGACTGGCGCTCCCCACGGAGACATACTTGGTCTAACGAATCCCTTGTATAGCAACTCTTGCAATTGAGTCATCATTTCTTTCATTTCGAACGGCTCCATCCTATAAGGTGCGCGGGCGATTGGTGCAGCTCCAGGCACCAGATCAATTCTGAACTCGATCTGATGATCCGGGGGTAGACTTGTCAAGTCATCCAAAAATACTTCCGGGTACTCACTTACTACTCGCACGTTATCCACCCCACGCTTTTCTTTCTTGGCGTCCACCACGTACGCCAAGAATCCCTGACAACCCTTCCTCAAACACTAAGTAGCCCTAATCATAGAGATAAGGCTAGTCTTCCTATCACGGCGATTCCATAGACCACTACGGAATCCCCATCGGGTAACCGGATCCTGACAAGCTTTTTGTTGCAAATGATATTCGCATCATTCTTAGCTAACCAATCCATACCCAACACCACGTCAAACTCTCCCATTGGCATGGGATATAATTACATAGACACCAACCTCCCTTCTATATCTATGACACAATCCTCTACCAACTCCTTAATGTAAACACGATTATCATCGGCAGTTTCCACCTCTAGTGCTATCTCCAAACATCTAGGCCTCACCCTCAAACATTTCATAAAAGCATGAGATACAAAAGAGCGGTTCGCTCCCGAATCAAACAACACCTTGGCATACAAAGAGTTCACTAGAAACGTACCTGCCACAACATCTGGAACTTCCTCTGCCTCTTTCGTTGTCATGTGGAACGCATGTCCTTTCGGATGCGCTGGTTCCGCTCCTTTATCATTGCATTTCCCTCCCTGACGTTCACCATACTGAGCAGATCCTCCCTTTTTCAACTGCGGACAGTCATACCGCATGTGACCAGTAGCCCCACATTGGTAACATGACCTCCCACAAGGACAATCCCTTGATACGTGACCGGGCAATCCACACCGGTAGCACGAATTTAAACCTGCCATACACTCTCCCCGGTGCACCTTGTTACACCTCCTGCACGGTTTGCCAGCTATATCTCTGTTAGCACGATTTTCTGGTCGAAACACCTTCCCTTTTTTTGAGTCATTTCCTGGCCCATCCCACTTGCGTTTCTCACCACTTTTCTCAGACATCTGATGATTCTTTTCCTTCTCGGTCAACTCAGCCGCATTGATGGCCGCCTGAAAGGTAGTGGGATTCCTCGTCAATACCAATTCCCTGATGCTACTTTTCAACCCACAAATGAAACGCTCCACACGACGTTCCTCTGTCAGCACATACAGATCGGCAAATCGAGATTTCTCGATAAACTTAGAAGTATACTCCCGCACCGACAGCTCTCCATGTTCCAATCCCATAAACTCTTCCTCTAACTTCTTCACTGCCGCGAGTGGATAGAACTGCGCTTTGAACCATTCCACAAAAGTTCCCACTTCATCTTCTTAGCCGTTGCCGAACCCTTTCCTCCGGTCTCAGCATCCCACCAGTAAACTGCATCAGACTTCAGCATGGATAGGGCAAACATCACCCTATCCCCATCAGCACACATGCACGTATCAAACGCCAGTTCCATCTCTTTAACCTATTTCATTGCTAAAACGGGGTCACACTCGCCTTTAAAAGTAGGAGGCTTGCATGAGGTAAAGGCCTTGTAGTTGCATCCTTTAGCTGCTGACTCATTCACTACCGGAGGGGTTGATTTCGAGTGACTCCCAATACCAATCACTAGTGGACTTGACAGCTCCACACTTTCCCTATTCTCACTCACCTCTTTGCTCCTCGATGCTGACTAATCCTGCTTGGTAAGGAGAGCTTGCAGAGTCTCTTGAAATCCTACCCAGCTCAGTAGCCAGATTCTCTCGAGTGACAAAAGCAGCTCCACGGCCTCGACCACGTCCCCTCGGTTGATTACCCCTTCTCACAGTAGCCGAACTCTCCTGTTGAGATTCTTCCTGGTGAGCGGGGATTTCCACACTCCTCGCCCTTCGGGTTACTCGAGTCGTTCTCCGGATCGGGTTTCCCACATCCCTGGCCACTTGAGTGGCGGCCCGGCGGGATGTTCTTCCTCGACCCCTACCATGACCCCTACCCCTTCCATGGGTAGTCGTCGCCCTTGCGAGTTCCAACAGTCCGTTAGCTAGGACTTCCTCATTCTGATTTCTTAGATTAGCAGGTACAGACCTGCTCCTCAACGCTCTTCCAGCCATAGCGCTAAACTGAAAGAAACCAACGATTAACCTTTCCTAGACATGACATAACAAGTTCTCTATATAAGGCAATTTAAGCACGCACATGTACCTGTAAATTCGTAATTACACTGGCCAGGTGTAATCCAAACTTACCTTACACGTTTGTCCTTGGCACCTTATTCCTAAGCGCGTTTAGAGTGATCGTTCCTAGAGGCAATCCTATGTCTCGGTTGTGTTCCTCATCTTACAGTTTAAGTACCTAAATCCCTTAAACTAAGGCTCTGATACCATTTGTAACGTCCCAACAACATAACATGCCATAACATAGATTAAGTATCTCAAATTACATAATAAAACTTGTCTTTAAAAATTCATAAGTCTAGACTAAACAAAACTTGGACAGCGGAAACTTCAAGTCCAGAGCCGAGAGCTTCTAACTAAGATCATACTAGCCAAAATTTGGAGTCGCTCTAAGCTCCATCTCAATCCTTAAATCTCTTCTTAATTCTTACTGGAAGAACCAGCGCTTCGCTTACCTGATAATGATTTACTTTTTGAAAAGAGAGGGTTAGACCAAAAGGTCTAGTGAATTCCTTCAGAAATCGACATATCACAACAGTATAGAAAACATTTTATAAAAATCATTAACAGTCTCCACATAATGCATTAATCATGGTACTACACAGTGTTCAAGGATCTCATTAGCTAACCGCGATTGGGGCCCCAGCAGACTCCCCTCTCGCCTAATGTCGGGGCCCAAGCAGACTCCCCTCTATCCGAGTAGGAAGGAAACGAATTCCCTCCTACAAGCTCGTCAAAATGCCCAAGGGATCACCGGATCCCGAGGTACTCTGATCCCACTGTGCAGACCGACTCCACATAACATACACATAGCTCGTCATAAATCGTGAAACGTGAAATATTTATAAATCTGTATAAATCATTTCATGCTGCTAAATAGTCCTTTAATCAAAACATACTTTTCAGGGAAAACATACGTAACAGTTGGTAAACAATTCATGCTCATAAATGAACCATAATCAGTAAAACGTGTAGCATCTCATTTCGTGTAAAAAGGGTTTAGGGAACTCACCTTAGGTTAGTGTTGAACGCACTCTCGATATACCTCAGAGCTAATCGAATCGAACACCTAAGGATATTAGATTTGCATCAGCTTATACTGTCCGACCCTACTGTCCGGTTACTGCACTTTCCGGACACACATACTTTCCGGACACACATACTTTCCGGGCACACACACCTTCCGGACACACATACTTTCCGGACATACTACTTTCCGGATGCACATACACTTTCTGGACATTACATACGGAAATCGGAACTGACCGATAATGTAACTTACCCAGAAACCCTCGACACCTGGACACCTACGAGCACCATCCGTAAACCCCCACTGTCCGTACATCACTGTCCGGACGGGGCGACGTCCGGTAACTTCGGACTGGGGAAAAACTCACTCCCCAAAAGTGATTAAAAACCGATTTTCTGCCATTGCCTTGATTAGGCAACCGCTGGGGTTCATTCCCCAACCAGAAACCCCCATCAAATCTCAGTTATTACTTCTAAATCGGTTTATAATAACCAAAACCCCAAAATACACTTCTAAAGACATTTGGGTGAAGAACCCATTGAAATCATGGTTTTCTCACCCATATTCTTAGACTAAACAGAGGGGAAACATTAAATAGCATAGAGAAAGGATTTGGAGGAGATTACCTTCACTGATTTCTTCTCCTATTAGCTTTCTCTCAAACTTCTTCTTCTTCTCTTCTTTTTCTCTCAGCCGCCAACTTCACACAAATGATAGGAAAATGAAAGGTGACCTAGGGATTTGGATCATTATATACCTTTCCACTATTTTCTCTTTGGTCCCTCATACTTCCTCTTATTCTATTGTGACCACTACATCACACTTTCTTCAATTAAATACCCGGTTGTTACATACGGAGGCGTGCAAGGGGATAAGACAAAAAGTTGCTTGTAGAGGAGGCTTCATTTTTTTTAGAAAGGCTGTAGAGGAGGCTTCATGATCAGCGTTCGCTGAATGATTCTTTATCAGTGAATGAATAAGTTCAGCGTTCGCTGAAGTCTTCTACTTGAAACTTCACGTTGAGTGGACAGGTCTTGGCTTCACCGATATCCGCATCAGTTCATTAGTAGACTTGTCGCTGGTTCTTTGGCTTGATCTTCGACTTCAGCATAGAACATGGTTGACGTGAAACTTGTCTTCAGGGATCATAAGTAAACAACATAAGTTATCAGCGATCATTAGTGAGACTGAACAGGCTCAGGGCTCACTGATGGACAGTGTTCGCTGAATGTATGAATTAAAGGGCGAGAGCTACCTATCAGCGGTAGTAAACAGACTTAGTATTTATCAGCGATAGTGAAACTCTAATACATATTGTCTACTTACAATTTTCACTAAGTGTTTCTCAGAGTCATTATCAAATCACTGAGGGTTTGGATCAACAATTATCAACTCTCACAAACCGATAATGATTCTAGAAGGGTATCGATTGTCCAAACCTCTATCCAAAGTTACGACCAGGTACATTCCTGAAAATTCCAACCGTTATTGCATGTACCCCGCTAAGGGCATGTCCCAAACGAAGTCTCACTTAGGAGTCGTCATTCTCGAATACCGACTACCGTTCCAACTCGTATATCGACCATTGGCATCATATACTGACTCATGTGAATCAAGTCTCGAACAATGCCTTTCGTTTAGTGACTCATGTCCTAGCATGTGCCTTCTAACTCTCTATACTCCTTTATACATACATTATGCACAAAAAGCAAAGTAATAGGAACAAACTTTGATTTTTTGAGAATTCATAATTTTTGAAATAGACACGCATTGTTGACAGCTTCAATCCAAAATTGAGTAGGGAGATGAGATTCTCTGAGCATGAAACACGCGACTTCAATGATTCTACAATTTCTTCGTTTAGCGACTCGCTGTCAATGTCAGCACACCAAAAGAAACAACAAATCATCTTCTTGGGGTGTTCTCACTGCAGAGAAGTTGTAAGGTATTCCTTTACTCTGTAAAAAATTGTCCAACACATATATTTTGAATTCAGTGTCATGGTCACTTCATATTAAGCGAATAGTTAGGTCATTGAGAATCTCCCTTTTCTTCACAAAGGAAATGATTTCCTTAGGAGTGTCACTTTTGGATCTAAGAAAGATGACCCGAGTATACCTAGAGAAGTCATCGACAATAACAAGGGTATACTTCTTTTCAGCGATTGATTGGATGTTGACAGAGCCAAATAGATCCATATGAAGAAGGTGAAGAGAAGATGTCACTGGGGATATTTGTTTCGATTTGAAATTTGATTTAGTTTGCTTCAATTTGTCGCACACTGAGTAAAAAGATTCCTTTGCATAAGAATGTTGAGGAAGTCCAGAGACTAGGTCTTTCGTTGAGAGAGCATTTAAAGTCTTGAAGTTCAGGTGAGAGAGCCTTTTGTGCCATAAACACTTCAAGTCCGAAGATGTTTTAGAAAGAAAGCACACAATCTCAGTAAGTTTGAAATCTATGTTGATAACATGGACATTTTCCATTCTTGTACCAGTCAAGGCAAGTTTTCCAAGCTTGTCTCTAACTGTGTATTTCTTCTTATTGAAGTTGACATAGAAGTCTTTATCACAAGTGTCTAATGTTGAGTAAGTTATGCTTCACTCCTTCAACGTCAGCAAATCTTTTGAATGTAGTTAACCTAGTAGTCAATATACCATAACCTTTCGTATATCCTTTACCATTTCCACCGAAGATCACCTAGGAACCTTTTTCTTCCTTGTATTCAGATAGCAAAGACTTGTTTCCGATCATATGTGTGGAACATCCGATGTCCAAATACCATACACCAGATACCTTTTAAGTCATGCATTCATAAAAAGTATTAATGTTGTTTCGGTACCCATTTGACAATAGGTCCAACATGGTTAGTGGACTTGGAAGGTTTGACTTCCTTTGATTTTTGAGACTTTTCAGTCTTTGTGTTTTTCCCTTTCGGAAACCTTTTTGCGAACCAAGAATAACTTTAACCATAGTTCTCTGAGGAATCTTTGGTTCCTCGGGATTTGGATTTTCTAAATCTCATTTGTGGTGTAGATCTTGTTTTAGAAAAACAACCAGAGATCTTTTTCCATGGGACTGAGAGAAGTTCTGCAGCTCAAGTTTTAGAAAACGTTTCTTTAGCTTCGTATTCTTCTTGGTCAATGGGTTTAGAAAGGTATGTTCAAGGAAAATCTTAGACTTTCCCTTGTCCTTTTGACTCTAATGGGTCTATTCAAATATAGAAGAGATGTAAGGTTTTGAAGAACAGGAACACTGATCAGAAGAGGTTTCGGTGCTTGAAGAAACAAACATTCCAAAATTTTACTTAGGTCTATCACGGTTTGGATTGTCTGCTTCAGAATTGTAACCCATACAACTTTAAACTTCTAAGGTTGTCTGGCATCCGATAATTTCAGTTACTTTTGCTAAATCCTTACACCATCCTTCGATAGTTGCTTTTTCAGCTTTAACTTCAGCGATAACATGTTCACGTTCATCACTGACTATTTGGTTCACTATAACTTGATCATTAATATCATGTTTTATTTTTGTTAACTCTTTGTTCTTTTTTGACATTTTTGAAGTTGTTCAGTTGGGTAGAGATTTAGTTGTTTAGCTTTAGTCTTTCCATTTATTGCATTAAAGAGATTTATGGACAAGTGGTCAAGTGCCTTACGTTTATCTGAGTCAGATAGAGAGGGATCATCGAAATTTCCTACCTGAAGAGTACTTGATGATTCGGAGAGAAGGTAGAAGCTTCAGATGTATCATCCTTGACTTCCTTGATTTTTGCCATCAGATAGATGGGAGCAATATCTTATTCATCGGATAGAGAAGAGACTAAAGATGAATCATCCCCTTCATGTTCTTTAGAGACTAGACCTTTACCTTTTTGTGAGTGTTCTTGACCTTTTGGTACTTTTCCTTCATCTTTAGATATTTGTCATCTTTAGATAGCTGAGAGGAAGGTTTGACGACTTTCTTTGATCTGAACTCAATAGCAAATTGTCCTTTCTTTCCACGGTTATAACATGTGGAAGTTGACTTGTCAACCAAAGTTGATTTAGGCTTTCCAGTGAGAGTGTAACTTGCGTTTTCACGAAAGTTCCTCTAAAGGAGTTAGTTATAAGGGCAAGTGACTGATCAAACTCTGTAAGGTCAAAGTCTATGAAGTCTTATGAGGCGCATATCTAAAGAGGATGTTCAAATATGGTTAGAGAAGAAGAATAATTCTATGAAAGAACATATTCTGAAAAGAGTAAATTTAAAGGTGAGATTTAGAATCTCTTACGAGACTTTTGTCCAGAAGCCTGAATTGCTCATGATTCAACATTATGTCGAATAAAGTATTGAGAGTAACACTCTTAAAATCCATAGATATCTTGAGACAAATTTAAAAAGTATCCCAAGATTTAGGCAGACATTCCAAAAACTTTGTTAGAGTCTCAACCAACAGTTATAAGATCAATAAGTAAGCAGTTAAAACATTGATGTACCTTAGACATAGATTCATTTTTGCCAAAAATTAACATCTCATATTGGATTACCAAGTTTATATTTATTGATTCTTGAACCTCTAATGTACCTTCATATTGAACATAGAGGGTGTCCCACATTTCTTTCTATCGTTATCAGTCCACTGGTGAACTTGTTTTGCAACTTGTAGTTCAGGAACTGCAACATGAGTAGTGGTGGCCGACACAACATCAATAGCACAACATCAATTGTCACAGATGGAACATAAGTTCCATTTTTTACATAGTGTGGAATCTTAGGATCCACACCTTCAAGAAAAGAGACATTCGTTTTTTTAGAGAAACAAGACATCTCTCTTAAATCTAGGATGTTTTGCAAGAGAACCATTGTCAGGGTAGTTGTTTGTAGTCATTTTAGGATTAGTTGAAGTGAGAGAAACACTGCTCTGATACCACTTGTTGGTCCCAAGAAGGTCCACAAGAATAACAGTTTTTAGAATGGGGGTTGAATACAAACACAAATTTTACTTTTCATATTCTATTTATTGATAATAAGAGAAAATCAATACATATGAATTTACAGATCGTTGTGGAATATGATACGAAGGCATCATAATCTAAACAATCTTACTTTAATCTTATAGTACTTAAGAATTTTTTAAGATCAAGTTAGATAGAACAACTTTTCTCGCACCGAAGAAAGAAAATAGACATAAGAAGAGAGATATCTTCCAAGATGATATTGAGAAGAAGAGTCTTCTAAGCAATTTAGGCCTTATGCATTTAATGCACCTTGGTAGGTACAATCCGTGTGTAAAAAGATAAGTAGAAAGGCATGCCATTTTTGTCCATAGGGAAAAGCAGGCTTTGGTCGTTCTTCAGGTAGTTGGTGAGCATGGAGGAAACAATAGAGTAATTCGTAATGTAAAGCATGGGGGTATATTTTTATGCAATAAAATCAGACGAAAACAATCTTGATATGCAAGATATTAATCTAACAATGAGGTGGTTGTTGAGGGCTTCTTCAGGTCCTGTTGATAACTTGGTTCAAGTTCACAATTCTTTCAGATAACTATCATTGAATGCCGCTTTAGATCACTACTTGATTATCTTTATCTTCAGCTACGTATTCGACATTGTTGAAGTTCTTTTGATGTGAGTTTGTCTTATAGAAAGAATTAAGTTCTAAACATTTTAAGTACAATAATACTTTAGCAATCATTTAACATACTTGGTTGTTGAATACTAGAAAATAACAGAACAATATCACTGAACAGACTCAGTGATAGGATCATGATCAATCACTAAGAGGGTATGGATCAACATCAAGGTTCTCTACCTTTTATGGTTGTTATTTGATTTAGCCCCTACGTATATACTGTAACATCTCAGGCCAACTGTACCAGATATTGTCCGCTTTGTCCACACACCAAGACTCACAGTTTTAAAACACGTCTTATAGATGAGGTATCAAGTCCTTATTATAAGGCAACCTTTGTTCCCCTCCCCAACCAATATGGGATCTTACAATCCACCCCCTTAGGAGCCCAGCGTCCTCGCTGGCACACCAGTACGAAACTGGCTCTGATACCATCTGTAATATCGCAGGTCAACCGTACCATATATTGTCCACTTTGTCCACACATCTAGACCCGCAGTTTTAAAACGCGTTTGATAGAGGAGGTATCAAGTCCCTCTTATAAGGCAACATTTGTTCCACTCCCCAACCAATGTGGGATCTTACATATAGATATATATATATATATATATATATATATACATATATATATATATATATATAATTATTATTTTTTTATTGGAAAATGCATAAAAGATAAAACACCAAAATACCCCCTTCACTTAACTGAGTTTTTTTTTTGAAAGATGTTAGTTATAGGGACTACGGTCCTTATAAAACTGAATATCGTAAGGACCAAATCCGTAGTTAAACACGCGGATCAAATCCGTAATCCACTCTAATTTTTATTCTACAATAAAAAACGATACATTACAATTTAACCGAATTAGTTTTAGTTCCTATTTAATATAGCACAATTATTTTTTCTCAATCAATGTATCAAAATTACAATATTTTCTATTTTGTATCCATTTTCTGTTGATTTTTAACATATGATGACATGAATACCCATTTACAAAATGTGTATGGAATAATTAGAACAAAAGGAAAGACAAATTTGTCATCCACGTAATCTAATGTTACAAGATCACCATACTATCGGTCAAAATTAACACAAAATAAGTAATATTGAGACTTTATTACATCACTTGAGGAAAAAAAGTCATTGTTTCACTAAATAGGAACTATGGAAAACGATTACATTTTAATGCAAACTTTGTTGCACATAATCAAATGTTGCAAATTCAACAACTTAGATCAAAACTGATACAAAAAAAAATACTTTATTATATTAAAAAATCTATTATTACACAAATAAAAATCAAGCAAATTTTTTTGCATTGTATCACATTTTACCCTTTATAATATCCAACTAAGACACCTTCAATTTAATTATGGTTTACTACTTTTAATTTGTTTTTCCTAAAGTAAAAAAAAAATAAAAATCAGAGAAATGATGCATATCAAGAAGAAAGCAAAATGTGCCAATAGGAATGAGGCAATCTCACCTTATCCACACTCCCACCACAAACCATCTTCATATCCATCAATCACACCCACAAATTTCTTCAAACGTATTTATCTTCTAATTTTAATTCTTGTTATATAAAATTCCATCAAACACATCAAAATCATTCCCATAACCTTTTCATCTCATTTAAACCATAACTGAAAATGGCCACCATGAACTCCAGTGTATTGGCCTGCAACTATGCCGTCTCCGGTGGTGTTGCTTCGCCGGACTTCAACTCAAAGCCCTCGTCCGCCGCACCTGCCTCCGTCGGTTACAAGTTTCCGGTCATCCGGGCCAAGCAGACGGTGAAATCATCGTCTGAATCCGGTGATCAATCGCAGCAGGGGAGAAGAGCCGCTCTACTTTGTCTAGGAGCGGCACTCTTCGCCACCACCACCTCTTCTGCCAATGCTGGCGTTATCGATGACTATCTTGAGAAGTCCAAAGCAAACAAGGTTCGGTTTCTTTATTTATTATTGGTATCATTGATTCATGGAAAAAATGGAATCCAACGTTACAACCAGTAGCGGATCCATGTAATTTGGTAACAAGGGTCGGAATTTGAACTTATATGTTTTTGGGGGTCAAAATAAGAAGTATATTTACAAAAAAGAAAAATATATAGTATGAAAAATGAAATTCCAAAAATTTATGGGCTCAATACCATAAAAGTGAGTTTATAAGACGCTTAAATAAATAAGCGTCATAATAGTGTTCTATTGGACAAAAAAAAACGTCATGTCTAAAAGTGTTACAATAAGCTTATAGGATGTTTTGGGCATTGTAACAAGTTTTTTAGAACATGTTTTTTAAATATAGTGTCTTATAAATACAACCATCCTTTAAAAAGAGGTCTATAAGACACTTCTCAAAAGCGTTCTATAAATTAGATAATGCGACACTATATTTTGAAAATGTCCTAAAAAACTTGTTATAAAGCGTCTTATATACTTATTATAACATTTTTAGATGACACTTTTTTTTAGTCATATAAACTTTAGGTCATATATAACACTCTATTAAGACATTTATTTATTTTGAGACTCATGTAAACTCAATTGTGGAAGTGCGTATAACCGCCTGTTGTTACAACTTTTTTTTAATCAGTTTATTTTCACCTAACTAACACTATAGAGAAAAAACCGGCAAGTCTCATTATTACAGGTTACTTTTTAGCTTTTTATCAAGTTGAAGAACATTAAAACGGTGTCGTTCTGTATTATATAATTTATAGGAATTGAACGACCAAAAGAGGTTGGCAACAAGTGGAGCAAATTTTGCAAGAGCATACACTGTTCAATTTGGATCATGCAGTTTCCCCTACAACTTCACTGGTTGCCAAGATCTTGCTAAGCAAAAGGTACTTTTTACATAATAAAGATGCCATATATTTAGTTGTGGATTCTGGGTTTTTGCCGATTAAGCGGGTGCAGCTTTAAAGTGGATCAAGATCCAAAAAGTTATCCGATGTGTTTTTAGCTAACTTGTATTGTTTCGAAGGATTCTTTATGTTGTATTGGTTTTTTCAAGTGATTTTCAAGTTTTTTTGGTTGATTTCAAGAATTTTTTCGGTTATTGTGATTGATTTTGAAAGAATTTTTTTTTATGTTTTTAGTTTGATTTCGAGAAACTTTTTTGGTTTTTTTGGTTGACGTTCCTTGTATTTTCTAATATCCCGGAGCACTGCTCAAGGTTTAGCGGGTGCACCTATCATGCCCCACAAAAACTTTACTTGCTAAAATTGGATGAGAGGGTGCATGAAAACCTGCTCAGCAACTCATAGGTTCGCCCCAGCATATTTTGCTCCATTTTAAACACAAGCTAAAGTTGTTCAAATGTTTCGTATTTGTTTAAAAATTTAGAGATTTTGGGTTTGAATCTTATACTTGTATCGATCTTCCTTCTGAACCAACATTGCAGAATGAACTTAGCTCTAAACGAGTCGGGATGGCTTGGGTCTTGAATTCTTTTAATTAATAATATGTTAAATCTAATTGCAAAAACTATTTACTAAAAATCATCAAATTTAGTTATAAAAAGTATTTGGAAAGTTCGTAAACACTTGAATACACATTGACGATTTTTCTTCTTTTTACTACATTTTAAAAAATTTATCAATTGGCTATGTTATCAAATAAAATATAAACCATATTGATTTATTTACATATAAACGACTTTCGTTCTATTTATAGAGATATGGAGCTCGATTCATGTTTTTTTTTTGTTTTGGGGATGCATTTAATTAATAGACGTGTTAACGAGTCGAGTTGTAAGTTGTTTGGGCTACTCGGCTCGAGAAATAATACATGTTCAAGCTCTAATAAGTTCGAGTTCCAACTCGATCTCCATTTAACAATTTTGAGTACACATTATGAACATGGGTGGCCAAAAAAAGTGTATTCTCTAGTGGGCCGACTTGATTCGAAAATTTTAACTGAGCTCTCGAACAAACTGGTTTGACAATCTGACATTATGGTGTGGAGCTCAACTTGTTCTGTTAAACGAGTTTTATTTTGTGTTCACGATTAACTCGAGCTTGAGTGACTCGTTAAACATTGGAAAACCTGTTTTTGTTTTTGTTTTTATTTTTATCTTTATAATTTTATTTACAGTTTTGATTGGGTTAATTACATGATGCAGAAAGTGCCATTCATATCAGATGATCTTGAGTTGGAATGCAAAGGGAAGGACAAATACAAGTGTGGTTCCAATGTGTTCTGGAAATGGTAGTTTTGAGTATTTTTATGTAAACCATCTTTTGTATCAATTTATTTCTCGACAACTTAATTATTTTGAATGTCAATATCATATTCTTCTACTGTAATAACCCGTCTCACATGAATAAAAAAAATTAAGTTTGTGAGTTTTTTATAAGTTTAAAGTTTGATTACCAATAATTGACACTATGATGTTAAGTTGATTTAAAGGCTATTGGGTTAACCTGCCATTTTGGCACTATAAGGTAATATAAATGCTATTAATAACTTTCACCATACTTTTAAGTTGATTTAAAGATTATTAATTTTTAGCCTATTGCTTTGGGTTATGAGTCTTTACACCTATACTCTCCCTTTTTAGTTACTATAATACTCTTGGTAAAAGCTTGCATCCATACCCACTTTTTTATTACTTGTTATTAATTAATCTAGGAAATCTCCCAACTCACTCATAATACTTTCGTCTTCTGTAATTGAAACATGTGTATTCTCGACTTAGTACTCGAAACTTTGAAGTCCAATCCATATGAATACAATGTCGGTATTTTTACCACTTTATTACTTGAAAGCGATCATAGTAGTTGATGTGCACTTGCACCGCTTTTGTGCCACATTTGTGGGTATATACATTTGCTATTAATCATCACGAAATTCACAACTCATGGCGTGGCCCTCCCATGTTAGGGAATGTGACAAACTTTGTAAAATTTTCAATTAGTGTAATCAAATATTGTTATATCGTTGCTTTCAACCATCAGATTTGCAAATAATAAAACTAGCATTCAACTCAACATTTAGAAATATATTTAGACACTTGTCTTGTATGGGTATATACGATGAACAACATACATCGAATATAACTCAAGTAATCTATCATCTGAACATTTACTTTGTAAAGAAGAATCATATAGTTCAAAGCTTTGAATATAGAGTCAACGTCGGATCTCTAACTAAAAATGTTTTGTAGGATCAGATCTCAAATTTGATCAAAACTGTAGATCCCATTAAGAGACAAACAATAGAAGAAAATTCCATATATAAGTAGAAATAAGATGAACATGAAGAACAATGATAAAATAAGTCATCTCATTAAGCTTTGATTCATGATATGGAGAGGAAAA
Organism: Saussurea involucrata; assembly: GCA_033807775.1. Taxonomy (NCBI): domain Eukaryota; kingdom Viridiplantae; phylum Streptophyta; class Magnoliopsida; order Asterales; family Asteraceae; genus Saussurea; species Saussurea involucrata. The sequence continues at coordinate 45,022,422 of CM066317.1, read as the reverse complement.
TGAAAGAACACCACACTAAACATGTAAACGACTCTCATGTGAAATTCACCTAGTTGATGAGTGTAATTTTTGTGTTCTTTCCAAAACCCTAATGAGTAACTGAGCCATGGGAACCTTTATATAGGGCCCATTTACAAGAGATAAGGCTCAAGCCCATAAGTTAATTATATAGCCCGTAAACAATTTCTTTATAAAACATTCAATTAAATTAGGAGCTAATTTAAGCTAACAATCTCCCCCCTAATGTTTTATAAAGAAAGCATCTTCAAATGATCTCCCCTTTGCTTTCTTTAGAAGCTTTAGTGTTGCACACCTTCATGCCTTGCAAATACATCCAAGCTCCCCCCCCCCCCCCCAAAAAAATTGCTCTTATTCTTCACAATTTTCAACTTTAAAATCGGATCCAATGTGCAATAAGCTCGACTGAATGCACAAAAAATAATCATCTTCATCTGAAGAAACTCAGCACATTCATTAACCCCATAAGAATGTAATAAGCGAGCTACGTGACAAACCATATTACAAATTTCAGTTAGTAACAAAGAATCCGTCTTGGAAATCTGAGTTGAGTGACTATTAAGCTCAAGAGCTTAATCCATTAAGATCAGAGGAGGGAGTGTCTCAACATACTTCAATAACTCAGCATGGATCAACAAAATCAGAAGATGGAACACTTTTCTGAAAATCGGGAGAAATTGAGGGAAAAACATTGCTTTCTGTCCAGCAAGAGTCTATTGACTTTGACATGGGTTCTGACTAATAAGCACATTGATTCAGACCAAACTTAAAGCATGAAAAATGTTCATCCGTGTCTTAGGAATTCAATGCAACTGGACTCATGCGAATCGAAGCATCGAGTAAAAAGTTGTGCGCGTGTTTCTAGAACAGCGCAAAGCTATCAGAAAATCTCAAAAATTCGGGCTAAGGGCTTTTGGCTTAACGTGACCTCTGGACCATCTGTTGGTCCCAAAGGGGTTATACAAGTTTGTAGAGGGGGGGGGGGGGTGAATTCAAACACACGATTTTTATCTTTCTAAATTGTTTATTGATATGTATCAAACAATTTACAGTTTGTTGCGGAACAAGATTAAAGAATAAACCTAATCTAAACAAAGTATGAGAATCACTAAAATTTCTTGCACTAGAAATAAGAGAGAAGGAAATAAGAATACTTAAGATAAATATTCTAACACACAAATTCAGCAAGAGAAGGAATGGCCGAGTTCTTCAAGAGTGAAGTAGGGTTTCCTTTATATATTGCAAGCATTTAATGCACAACAATACACCTTTACACGTGGCAGCCTCTGGTTGGTTGCATGGTTTGACCTCAGTTGACAACCTAGTGGCCGCATGATGAACAGTGTAGAATCAGAGTTGCTTGTACAATTCTGGACAAAAGGGATGTCCGTTATGACAGATCGTACAAAAGGCGTGCAAGGGGATAAGACAAAAGTTACTTGTAGAGGAGGCTTCATGATCAGCGTTCGCTGAATGATTCTTTATCAGCGAATGATAAAGTTTAGCATTCGCTGAAGTCTTCTACTTGAAACTTCACGTTGAGTGGACAGGTCTTGGCTTCGTTGATATCCGCATCAGTTCATTAGTAGACTTTGTCGCTGGTTCTTTAGCTTAATCTTCGACTTCAGCGTAGACCATAGTTGACGTGAATCTTGTCTTCAGGGATCATAAGTAAACAACTTAATCTATCAGCGATCATCAGTAAGGCTGAACAGGCTCAGGGCTCACTGATGAACAGTGTTCGCTGAAAGTGTAAGTTAAAGAACGTGAGTTTTCTATCAGCGGTACTGTTAATGCCAAAAATTGTCCAGAAGGATAACTTAAGGTTGATTGTGGAGCTTAACAACTAAAGAATGGGAATCGTTCGATAAACCGTACGACAAAGACAGAAAACGTAAATAAGACTAAGATTTTGGTGACGTGGGAAAAAACTCAACGAGGAAAAAACTCGCAGACGACTTTGAAGTTCGTCGCTGCACTATGATCGCCAAACAGGGGCGATGTCCTTATGTTTCAGGTGCCGAGAGTACAGAGATTACAATACAAATCAAAGAAAGACTTTAAATGTAAAGTAACAAGTGTATCGTGCGTGGAAAACAAGTGAACCGTGTGTATAGACTATGCGTCGTGCGTATAAGTCGTGCGTCGTGAGTGATCTTTCGAGAGAGAATTCTTTGCTTCGAGTGTTCTTGAGAGTTCAATTATGCCAAGATGTCAGAGATTCGCGAGATGATGATTGAGCCTTTGTATTTATAGCCTTTGAACGCCTTGAATGATTCCATAAAAATCTCTGATAACGGTCGTAACGGCCACTGGGTTTAATGCTCGTAATTGTCCTTGTCGGTTATATTCGTTGGTCATTAATGACATTGATCCTGCATTAAACAGTGAAAATATAACAGTAATATCGCATGTAAGTCCGTCGAGGTCGTGAGGTTCCATACGACGGTCGAGTGTCGTGAGTAACTTTCGATTTCAACTTTGGTCAGAAGATAAAGTTTTTATGATTTTACCTTATTATGGAAAAGTGTAATATATGTTTTCCTTGTTTTGGTCGTGGTCAAGACTGGTGAAATTTTACCCAACCAGCTTGCCCCCAAAATTTAAAAATGGAGTTGCAAATTCAAATTTCAAATTTTTAAATTTTGTTGTCAGTTGGACGTCTAGGGTCATGACACGTGTCGAAAGTCACTTCAGTTGCCTTGGAACTGGATCGGTCCTATTCCAACTAAAGGGGAAGTCAAAAAGGGGATAAGATCGTGACGTCACACCGACGCATGATTGTGCTTAATAGCTGTCTACACCAGGTGTCGACGATCCGTGTGTGCATACGAAAAGGCGAAGGCACATGTCGATCATCGAGTGACTCGACCTGACATGATCGTTTACATAAATAGAGATCCAGGGTGGATCTTTTCCATTTTACGCTTCCAGAGGGTTTTTAGAGTGAGATTTACTTCTCGATTCTTGCCGTTTTTCGTCAATATTCTTTCCAAACCTGCAAGACTCTTCGATTCGATTAAGAATTTTGAGGTTTTTAGAGCGCCCATATATAAGGTACGATTTCTTGATCTTTGTATGTGTCGTTAGAGAACTTAAGGAAAACTGGGATTTTTTGGTTTTTTCAGACATGTAAATCCGCTTAACAGGTTTAGAAATGTCGACTGATCCTATAAGTTCCATTTGAGATCAAAAGGATCTCGATGACCTTAGAAGTCTAACAAAAATCCTTGCGGGTATTACATTGATTAGGGCAGGTCAGATTCGACCTGATATGTGTGCTGATGGGTTCGTCGTGATATACGAGTATCCCTTTAAGATAGGTTTTGAATGGCCCTATTCGCCTCTGGCCAAGGCTTTCATGGTTGAATTTGATTTAGCACCGGCCCAATTAATGCCCCAATTTTGGAGAGTCATACAAGTGATTGAGCGTCTTACCAAAAACTGGGAGTCTCCCATGAATGTGCGCGACCTCCTCTTGGCTTATCAAGTCAAGAAGGACGGATGTCGACGCCACAGCTTGTTCTCCAAGTATAAGGGCGATCGTACCCTGGACTTGAAGACTGCTGTTAATGACCATAAGTGGAAGACCAGGTACGCGTTCGGGCGTAAACCGACGCTCGACTCTGAGAGCGGCTGGATTATGGCCGGTTGGAATATGTCGGGTGAGATTTTCTAGCTTTTTGTCGCGTGTCGTATATTAATTTTGTTGGAACCCAGATACACTTAATCAAGATTAACAATCTATTAGTGGAGTTTAGAGTTTGATGCGGAAGCGTATTAAACTAACAGATATGTTTGATAGATATTAGAACGCACATATATAAAGAAAACAGTAAGGAATAAAAAGGATTTCTTGAACAGTTACTGTTATTCAATATATAATAAGAACACGAAGAACAGATTAAGAACTGTTGGTGTGTGTGAGAATATAACACTCAGATATTTGACAATAACGTTTGAGAGTATTAGTGATTCCTTGTGTTTTCGTTCTTAGGAAGATCTCAACATGAGACTTCCTTTTATACTACTCTTAGAAGACTATGAAGTAGGTCACTATTCCTTTTACGGCATGAATAGTGAACTGGATGGTGTGAACAGTTGTTTGAGCCATGCGCATTTAATGGAGCAGATGTACTATTGGTAAATGCATTAAATGGCGCAGACGTCTATTTTGTACCATGCCCTATTGAGTCCACTCAGAGCTTGACACGTGTTTTGATAGTACTTTTCCATGCAAGGTGATGAACGTATCCAGTAATATCTTCCAAGTCTTCATAGCAGACCACAGAGGCTCTGTAAGGCATTACAGAGGTTCTATGGTCTGACCTTCTGTGGAGCAGTCCACTTGTTTCCGAGTTGATCTTCTTCTTGCGCACTACAGAGGTTCTGTGATTACCTCTGTAGCTTTTGTGGCTTTCTGGACTTGATCTTCTGGAAGAAGTGGCAGAGCCTCTGTGAGAGGCTTTTCTATACTTAGCCTATTTTTCACTACTTCTAAGTATTTCTATGATTAGGAACATTGAAGCTAACAATCTCCCCCTAAGTAGTGAAAAATAAAAATTTGACTTTGAGTTTAGTTAGGCTAAGTTGGATAAGACAGAGGTTAAACAATACCTCGAAATTTCTTTTATTTAGAAATATGCCAGAGGCATTTTACATTTGAGTACAATGAAAGATAAAACTTTGTTTGCAGAGATTGGAGGTCTGAGAATCAGATTTTGGCATCTTTGAAATCGTTGTAGCTTCTGTTGTCTCTGCCGACTTTTCTGATCTCTTTGTAGAATCTGATGCAGAGTTCTCTTAGGCGGATTGTTGAGTCTATTTCTCTGATGAAAGTATCTGCATCATCTCTATCCATTTTCTCTGTACCTCTGTATTTTACAAGGCTTGCTCTGAATTTGCTCAGAGTACTGGTTGCGTACTTCTGACAATCCATGAGTACAAAAAGTTTAACCTGGTGTTGTGGGTTTTGAAATACTAACCCAAATCTTGGTTCTCTGATGATTGAGTTGGGCACAGCGTCTGGTGGGCAGCGATCTTCTGGTGGTCGTAGATCTAGATGTTTGAGACCAAGATCTTTTCCCAGCTGAAAATCTATCATGCTGTATAGCAGAAGCTTTTCCCTCATCGCTTTTCTCAATACTTGATAGGCTCTGGTGTTTGCCTCTGTGTTGTAGTTGTCCTTTGTCCATTGCAGAAGGTCAGGTAGATCGTATGGATTGATGTTTCTTAAGTCAGCATCAGCGAAGGTAGATTCTGAATTGTTCTCTCTTCTGACTTTGTAAAGATTGTACCTGACCCTTGGATAGGTTCTTGTGAAGGAGAATCTGCAGAAGATCACCTTTTTGATTTTGTGAATTGAGAAGACATCTGCTTTGGCTCTTGGCTTTGTTCTTGTGAAGATGTTCTCAAATTCTTCTCTGATCCTTGGATCTGTCACATGATCTATTGGATAGTTTGTCTGAAAGGATTGTTTGTAGAGGTATTTGTATACCACTTCTTCCATTTCTTCATGTGTTGGACCAGGTCGTGGAATTTGTCTTCTGAGACTCTCCATCTGTTGAACAACTTCTGCAGCTCTACCAGTTAAAGGAGTTTCTGACAGAGACTTCAATCCATGTGCCCAGTCAACTTCTTCGGGTTTTGGGGTTTGAAAGGCGTCAAACGCACTCTTCATCAGTTTCTCTGTTGGCTTTGACAATGTTTTCTTCTTCTTAGGCTCTTCTGTCAGTATCCCTTTGCCTTTATCTTTTGTTGTCGTGGCAGAACCTGTTGCTTCTGTGGGATTTGAGGTTTGCACTTCTGTAGGTTTGATGGAGGTTGCCTCTGTGGATTTTGACGATTGTGACTTAGAGGACTTTTGTGGCGATGGTTCTGTTGGCTTGACTTGCTCTATAACCTCTGTTGGAGGTTGTTTGGTCACTTCTTCTGTGAGCTCAGTTTCTGTTGATGAAGTGTTGTCATTGAATCTTCTTGCCATTCTGAAAGCTAAAGTGAACCTGTGCCTTTCTTCTTCTCTCTTCACCATACGATCACTCATTGTTGTGTGCATCCTTTTCAGAATGTCAGAAGCAGAGGTCGTTGCTCTTTTTGGTTTGGTGGCAATCGACTTTCTTCTGGGTATGGTTTGGGGTGTTTCCATAGAGGTGGGTGTTTTCTCTGTGGTTGGTTCATCTGTTTCTTCCAAAATGATTACCTCAGGGGCGGTTGTTGCCTCTGAGGTTTGCTTATCTGCTTCTGTAGTGTTGGGTTCTTCAGAGGTTGAATCCACAGAGATGGGTGTATTCTCTGTGGTTCTTTGAGTTTGTTGTTGGGTTTGTTCTGGAGGTGCTTGACTCAGAGGTTCTGCGGCTATTGGTGGACCTGTAAGTCCTCTGCTTGCAGTTTTCTCTGTAGTTTTCTCCCCCTCAGGATGATCTGATGGACCAGGATGGTCATCATCATCAGAGTCATCCTGACCCTTGTCTGATGTACCCTCTGCTCTGCAGGAAGCATCGGGTTTCTTTGGCAGTGTGGCTCCAGCAGCGACCAGTTTCGCGCAGACATCATCACAGAGGCCAAGAAGAGTTGCTAGCTCTACCTCTGTTTTGAATCTCATCCTTCCTACACTTTCTCTGAAATCTTTGACGAAGTTAGCATTAGCAATGGTGAAGGAAAGGATGACTTCTGTCACTTGATTAATCACGTTCTGCCCAAGCTCTGTCAGCTGTGCTCTTGTCATGTAGTCTTTGGGTTGCATCAGCATGGTATTTCGCATGGCTTCTTCTTGAACTTTTTGTAGGGCCTTCTGTAGATCTGCAGGAGTGATGCCCGTTGACACTGAAGTCTGTTTGTTCAATTGATCAAGGAATTTGTTGATTGAGTTCTCAATCGAAGGAGTTGTTGTTGCGGCAGAAGTGGCTGTTTCTTTGGCAGTGGTTGTTGCAGAAGACTTCATCTCTGAGATGGCGGTTTTCACCTCTGTGGACAGATCGTCCATTTTGGTGTTCAGATTCAAGAGAGTTGTAGATGTTGTCTCTGCAAAAGATTTGAAAGAGCTTTGCAACTCTTTCATTGTTTGGTTCACAGAGGTGACAAGGGTTTGGAACTCATCCCTTGATACTTGTGTTCCTTGTGTAACCTCTGGAGGAACACATTCGTCTCCAGAGTGAGTCCCTGTTCCTGGGACACCTTCGTTCACCCTTGTTTGTACGATGGGGGTGGAAGGATTTCCTTCTGATCCTCGAGAGGAAACCTGAGTTTCGGTCTCTATAGAAGTTCTGTGAAGAACAGAGTCCAAATCCACTCCAGAGGTGGGTATTGGAATGTCCTTCTGTTGACTAGGAGACTTGTCTAGAGTCTCTTAATCTCTGTGCTTACTACTTCTCTCTGAAAGAAGGTTTGGCCTTAATGTGTGTGTGACAGAGGAAACGAATTCCTCTGTACGGTGTTCTTGTGTGATCTGGGGCGATTGATCACGAACATTAGGTGAGTCTCTTTGAGGAGACTCCCTAGGAATGGATTCCCCGGTTTCTGTGGGCACAGAGGTTGAAAGAGTAACCTCTGGCTGGATGGGTTGGGTTAGGATCGAGCTGTGCTGCTCTTTTTCAATAACTCCTTCTGCAGCTAGACCTGCGGAGTTAGAAATGTGGGTTGCACTGGGAGTTGGGTTTGGTTGTGTGCCTTCTTCAACTTCGGCATCTTTTCTTGTTTCTTCTTCTGGTTCTGTGGAAGTTCCTTTCTATGTGCGCAAGGAGTCATACATGTGATGAGATCCGTATAATCTCATGACATGAGGATGATAGAGACCTTTTCGTATCCAGATAGCCTCTTCTTCATCTGAATCTACCTCTGAGATTTCTATCCCTGTTTCTGTGGTTTCTTCTACAACCGTTGCCTCTGTAACTTCAGTTGTATTCCACTCAGCTTCGGTTTGTTCTGTATCTTCTGAAGCTTGGTTTGGACTTCTTCTGTGGACGTCCAATCCTTGAATGAAAGGGTTTTGTAAAATCACAGGGGTTTCGGCTGGTTGATTTCTGGGTGTTGTGTCATCTTCTTGTAGATGTGTGTCAATACCAGAAATGAAGAAATCATGTTCTTCTGGAGAGTGGTGGTCGAGAGGTTGTGCCGTCCACCCTGCTGTATTAAGGGTGTTTGCAATTTCGGGGTTCTGTAGGAAATCATTCAGGTCTCCCTGGTGAGCAAATCTATCTGGAGATTGATAGGGTGATTGATATCCTTCTTCTGTCATTCCTATTTCTGCATCTTCTTCTTCTGCAGTTTCACCCTCTATGATTGCCTCTTCTGCAATGGTAACCAATTTTTTAAGTGATTTACCATGCTTCTTTTTGGTTTTCCTCCTTTTTGGTTTTGGTGCCCCTTCCTCTGTTGATTTGGATCTTTTCTTTTTCTGTTTTGTGAAAAGGGGAGGAGCAGAGGAGCCAATCTCTGTGGCATGGGGAGGTGAAGGTCTATCTTCTGCAGTGCTAGTTGATGTGCCTTCTGCAGTTTTTCTCTTCTTAGCTTTTGGAGTAGAAGCAGAGATCTTTGTTGAAGATTTCTTTCCCATTATTTCTGCGCGTTTGGCTATGAAGCTGAGTTGAATAGCCATGTGTTTTGCTAACTTTTGATCCTTTTCTGCTTGAGTGGAAAGAGGTTTTGCTATCATTGTTCCTAGAGGGACACCTAAACGCGGGGGTGTCATAGGACTCGGTTTTGGAGTTCTATGATCGCGTATATATTCTTTCTGAAGGGATTTGTTCGATGCGTAGCGCAGAAGTTTCTTTGACAGAGGTCTGCAGTGTGAGTAGCCATCAGCATGATCAGTGGGGGTATTTTTGTTCATCGGGAACTGTTTGGGAGTTGGCCCTTCCATTGGCCAATTTTGGATTAGCAGCAGAGGTTCGAACAGTACTCCCAATATTCTTTGGAATTGCAGAGGTGGTAGAAAGTTGGGATCGTTCTCTTTGACCCTTTTCGAGTTGTTCTTTCTGTCGATGGTGTTTATGATCTCTTGCATCATTATGGTCGCATAATCTAGTGGAAGATCATAGTAAACCCCATACATGATGCTCAAGATTTGATGTGAGCTCTGGTCTATACTCCCTATCTTTCCTGTCAGGCATCTGTTAAGAATAGAGAACAAAGTGTTCCACAGAGGTGGTAATCGGCCTCTGCGGAAGTCATTTCTCTTCCGTAGTTGGGTGTTGTACCCAAGCATTTCCACGAATCGACAGAGCTCTTCGTCTGTTGGTTGCTCTGCATAACTTTTCAATCCCAGAAGACCCCTTGTTGGTAGGTTGAATTCAAGTGAGAACATTGTTCTGTTGAACTTGATTTCAAGATGCTAAGATTTATCAGGTCTTGAAATGTACCCTTTGATAAGAGAATCGTCTTTATCAAATCGGCAGCTTTGCCAAAATTGGTTCAAATAACGGACTGGAATTTTGTTAGGGGTTCTTGATAGTAGAGGGAAGAGGATATGGTTTTCCATGATGTTCAGAAGTATGGCATGGGCTTCGCCGAAAGTAGTGGGTGAGGGGACCAAATAGCAGTTGTTGGATTTGATAGGAAGAGTGGCTTCGAAATGATCCTTAGCTATGAAGTTTTGCAAGTGTGTCGTCGGAGCAAAGTCTGCGGAGTCCCCGGAATCTTGTTGTTCAATATCTCTTGCAAGGCTGGGGTTTTCAGAATGTTCTGAATGAGCAGGGGAGTTTTCCGTTGAGTTCGCCGGAGAGAGTTCAGAGGATGTAGCTCGAGAAGATGAAGCCATTTGCAAGTGTTTTGCAGGGTATCGCCGGAGAAGAAGATGAGAGTTTGTAAAAGGTTTTATGAGAGGGTAAGGTTTGTTTTTATAGGATGGTAAAACGGTAGACTTCGAAAGGGTAAAATATATGGCAATGGATTAAAGTTTGGAATCCGCACTCGAGTTTGAGCGGCGGGTTCAACTTACCAAAAAAAACGTTCCATGTTTGCCCAATGAAAATGGGACACGTAGGCCATGTCAGAAGATGACTGGACGTCGTGCGCGGCTCATTAATGCTAGGCGCGTGGAGTTGTTCTTAGCCATATGAGTTTCACTCGCAGTAAAAGTAACCGTTATTACTACAGAGATGCCCAAGTAATCAGATTGACAGAGCTTCTGTAGTTTACAGAGGCTCTGTGATCTTGAAAATCTTTGATGTTTATCCCTTTTTCATATATCTCATTGTTATCATGACTTCTGTGGGGTTCTTCTTTAACCAAAACATTTGTAAAGGCATTGAAGAGGATAAAATCGGATTTTTGTGAAGAAATTTGCTTCGCAGAGGTTTTGTGGCTCTGTTGGAACTTGCAGAAGTTCTGTGAGGGCCAGCAGAAGCTCTATGAGAGAAAAAAATCTCATAACAAAAATTTTATTAGTATTTTTGATCATCCAATTTTTGATTTGGTTTAAGAGATGTTTTTCGGACATATTTGAAAGTTTGTGTCCGAGAAAACTGTTAAAAAAAAAACGGTTTGTTCGAGAAGGTCATGGTCTGCGTTTTCGGTTTCCGAGATAACATTCCAAAAGATCGACAGAAGGTTAATTTGTGATCACAGAGCATATTTCCTGCAGAAGCTCTGTTGAGCTCAGCAGAAGCTCTATGACCTTAAATTTCTCCTAATTCGAATTTTGTTAAACCTTTTGAACTTTTGATTTTTGAAATGTTATTCACAGTATATTTAGGACATATTTGACAATTCTTGTCCCAGAAAACTGTTTTCTAAAAACCTTTCGTGCGAGAGACATACCTTTTGGTTCTTCTGTTCTCGGTAGTTTTGTCTTACTTCTGTCGATGGAAAATTATCGACATTCTTCTTTGGCTTTCCTTTGAAAGATTTATCTCTGTAGATCATTTGAGGGCCCCTTTTGCTCCCCCTTCATCTAATCACTTCTGTAGATCAAGAATTTTCCTTTTGCTCCCCCTTGATCTGATCACTTCTGTAGATCAAGTAATTTCCTTTTGCTCCCCCTTGACCTATGCTTGGATCAAAGAATGATAAGTTTTGCATAGAACATAGGTCAAGTCTATCAGAGGTTCTGTGAAGGTTGTCAGAGGTTCTGAGCAGACCTTACAGAAGTTCTGTAGTTTCAAGAACTATTGAAGGTTTTAAGAATTTACATATAGAAGTAGAATCTTTCAAAACAATAATTTAAGCAATGTATTTACTTATTATTTACAGAAGATAAAACTATACTTACTGAGGATTTTCACACCATGTTGATCATTCCTATCTTACCCACCAAGAAGTTGAATCTTTTCTCGTCTAGTGCTTTGGTGAATAAGTCAGCGAGTTGATATTCTGTGGGCACAAAATGCATTTCGATTGTACCGTATTCAACATGATGTTTCAAGAAGTGATACCTTATATCGATATGCTTGGTTTTTGAGTGTTGCACAGGGTTGGCAGAGATAGCAATAGCACTTTTGGAATCGCAGAAGATGGGTATTTTGAACAGGATGTGGCCGTAGTCTTTTAGCTGAGTCTTCATCCATAGAACCTGAGAACAACAGCTAGCGGCAGCAACGTATTCAGCTTCTGCAGTGGATGTGGAAACACAATTCTGCTTCTTGGAGGTCCAACTGACTAGTTTACCACCTAGGAATTGACAACTCCCAGATGTACTCTTTCTGTCGAGCATGCATCCTCCATAGTCTGAATCTGTATAAGCTTTAAGACCAAAACCAGAGTTCTGTGGATACCAGAGACCAAGATTTTTGGTCCCTTTTAGGTATCTAAAGATTCTCTTTACGGATTCATAATGTGATTTCTTTGGATTAGCTTGATAGCGTGCACAGAGACATGTGGCATGCATAATGTCAGGTCTGCTTGCTGTTAAGTATAACAGAGATCCAATCATGCCTCTGTAGAGAGTGTATTCTACATAGATGCCATCTGAATCTAAGAATAACTTGTTTCCAGTGGCCATTGGAGTTTTCATTGCAGAGGCATCAGAGAAGCTATACTTGGAAAGAATGTCAGAGACATATTTAGCTTGATTTATAAAAATTCCCTCTGATGATTGTTTGACTTGGAGTCCGAGGAAGAAAGTTAATTCTCCCATCATACTCATTTCAAACTCACTCTGCATGAGTTTTTCAAATCTTTTACACTCTTCTGAATTAGTAGACCCAAAAATTATGTCATCTACGTATATTTGTACAAGCATTATCTCACTACTTTTGCGTTTATAGAATAAGGTAGTATCTGTTGTACCTCTGTTGTAACCATTGACTAGAAGAAAGGTAGAAAGTCGTTCATACCATGCTCGTGGAGCCTGTTTCAGTCCATATAGAGCTTTTTCAAGGTAGTATACATGCCTTGGAAACTTTGAGCTTTCAAATCCTGGTGGCTGATTAACGTAGACCTCTTCTTGGATTTCACCGTTGAGAAAAGCTGATTTTACGTCCATCTGATAGACTTTAAAACCTCTGTGGGTTGCGAAGGCTAAGAATATTCTTATTGCTTTGAGCCGTGCGACAGGGGCAAAAGTTTCATCGTAGTCTATGCCTTATTCTTGTCTATATCCCTTTGCTACTAATCTTGCTTTGTTTCTGATGACCACTCCATCTTCATCCTTCTTGTTTCTGTAGACCCATTTGGTCCCAATGGCCTGTTTTCCTCTTGGCAGAGGTACTAGAGTCCATACTCTGTTACGCTCAAATTGCAAAAGTTCTTCTTGCATGGCGTCTACCCAGTTTGGGTCATCTAGGGCTTCAGAAATCTTCTTTGGTTCTATCACACTAATAAAATTTGTAAAGAAACAAAAGTTAGCAGTGGCAGACCTTGTTTTTACTGCGTCAGAAGGTTCTCCGATTATTTGGCTTGGAGGATGGCTTTTTGTCCATTGAGTTGTGCGTGGAAGATGATCATCAATGTCATTCAGACTTTCTTCTTGTGTTTCTTCTTGTGTAGCCTCTGTTGTTCTACCGTTTGTGGAATGATTGGTATGAGTGGTGGTGGAGTTTGTTCCTCTGAGGACGTATAGTCTTGGTCCTCGATTTCCTCTGTAATTGGTTCTTCTGTGGTTTGTGCAGCTTCTGTGGTCGTTTTCCTTGATGTTTCATCTTCTGCACTTTCTTCTGCTTCGGCAATTGCATCTGTAGTATTTACAGAAGAAGATGAAGCATTATTAGGACCAGTTAGTGACAAGCCTGTAGGATTTTGTCCGACAGAGGATGGTTCTTCAGAAACCCTGATTGTTCCAACAGAAGGATCAATGTTTTCGTGGAGCATCTCTAAAAATAGAAGATCCAAGTCTTCTTTTGCTTGTGAGATGACAGAGGATTTCCCTTTAATTCCGAGTTCTGAACTGATTTGTTCAGAAGTCATTTGGAATGAATCATCAAAAGAAACATTGATGCTTTCTACAATCTTGTGAGACTTTGTAAGGAATGTTCTGTAGGCTTTGGAAGTGGCAGAGTATCCAATGAATTTGCCTTCATCTGCTTTTACATCAAACTTTCCTCTTGAATCTCTGTCGTTTAAGACGAAGCATTTGCATCCGAATACATGGAAAAAATTGATGTTTGGCCGCCGTTTGTTAAGCAATTCGTAAGGCGTCTTGAGGTGTCTTTTCACAATGGTTGATCGATTTTGAGTATAACACGCAGTAGAAATTGCTTCTGCCCAAAAGTTCATTGATAATCCGCATGCTGACATCATAGTTCTTGCGGCTTCCACAAGTGTTCGATTTTTTCTTTCGACAACACCGTTCTGTTGTGGAGTGCGAGCTGCAGAGAAGTTCTGTGATATTCCTTCTGTTGAAAGATAGGCTTCAATGACAGAGTTTTTAAATTCTGTGCCATTGTCACTTCTTAACTTCTGTATTCTGCAATTATAAAGAACTTGGATTCTTTTCATTAGATTTATCAATATATTTGGAACATCTGATTTCTTTCTAACGAATTCAACCCATGTAAAACGCGAATACTCATCAATTAGGACAAGTATGTATTTCTTGCCACCTAGGCTCTGTATGGCAATGGGACCGCAGAGGTCGACATGAAGCATGTACAGAGGTCTAGTGCAAGATACATCTGTTTTGCCTTTGTGGGAAGCTCTTTTGAGTTTTCCCATCTCACAGGAAGAACATAAATGATCCTTATTGAATTTAACTTTTGGCAAACCTTTAACTAGATCAAGTTTGACCAGTTTTTCCAATGTGTGAAAATTCAAGTGACAGAACCTGTTGTGCCATAACCAGGCTTCTTCACTTTTGCAGGCAACAAGGCAAACTTTGTCTTTGTTCTTTGAGTTGAAGTTCATTAGATATAGATCACCTATTCTTTCAGCTCGCAGAAGTTCCATACTTGTTTCTTCACTTTGTAGAGAGCAGAAAGTTCTTTTAAACAACACATTGAATCCTGTATCACAAAGTTGACTTACACTGAGTAGGTTGTGCTTAAGGCCATCCACATATGCAACTTTGTATACAGAAACGTCTTCTTTCCTTATGACTCCATAGCCTTTTATGTGTCCTTTCTTGTTGTCTCCAAAAGTCACAGATCCACCATCTTGTGTTTCTTTGTACGTGGATAGTGCACTTCTGTCACCAGTCATGTGCCTTGAGCATCCGGAGTCTAGATACCAGATTGGCACATACTTCTTCTGCAGGACAATCACAGAGTTTTAGGTACCCATATCCATATGGGTCCAATATTGTTAGAGTTTTTCAAGTTTGCCTTGGCATTCTTGAAATACATTTTGTTCTCTGCAGAAGAGTCAGATTGTTTCTTTATGGGATTTGACTTTTGAATTGTCGTAGAGAGTAAACAGACTTGACTTGAAAAATGATTATTAAGTTTAGACATAAGATCAAAGCAATGACAGTATTGAATATGAGATGTAATTTGCTTGAACTTTTCATTGAACTTTTTAAACACAGCCACAGAGGCATTACATTCTTTCTTTACATTAGATTTCCTATTACTAGAAGATCTATGAATACTCGAATGTTGTTTGCAAAAGCTCTGTTTAGGACCTGCCTTCTGTGGGTTGCTTCTGTGGTGAACTTCTTTCATCACTGTCACAGAAGAAAAAGATTTATTAACCTTGGGTTTTGAAAATCTAGAACTTATAGGATCAATAGAGGTCTTCTGTAACATTTTAAGCTCAGCAGAGGTTTTGATATGTAGATTCAATTTTAGAAAATTTTGGCAGATTGGAATCTCTGTGAGTTTCTCTTTTGGAGAAATAGTTCTGTGAGGAACTTCAGAGGAGAATTTGACATCCTCTGTGTCACAGTGAATTATCCCTGATTTGAAATCAGTCTCTGAATTGTCAGAGGATGAATCGTCCTCGTATACAGAGGTTGAGTCAATTCTTTCAATAGAGGCTGGATTTTCTGAGCATGTATCGTACGAGCTTTCTTCCTCTGTAGAATAGTTTTCATAGATTGCAGAGGTTTCTAATAAGATTTCTTCAGTGAGAGTTTTATCTATAGAAGATGTACAGAAATTTTCTAAAACGCTTGATTTCCATATTTCCAAAATTTCTTTTTCAATTAAATTTTTAAAGTTTTCTTCTGAAAAAATGGGTTTAAACTCAGGAACTTCTGCTGATAATTTCTTTTCAACGTTTATCAAACAGACAAAAGCAACCTGTGTTTGGGTCTCTGGTTTACCAAACTTGAAGATACCAATCTGATCTTGTGTTTTCAGATATTTCTTTGGTTTGATACCTCTATTGACAGAGGTTGAAGATGATGAGTCTGTGTTTTCAAACCATACGTTAATCATCTTCTTATGTTTCTTTAAGTAAGGATCCACAGAGATTTTCGCCCTTTTGCTTACAGAGATTAGATTTGAAAAATCTGGTTTGTTCGTTTTTCCAATCACAAATAAAGAGGACAGAGGTTTGTTTCCTTTGCCTTCAACACCTAGGGTGATATCATCATACCCTATACCTCGTCTTCCTATTTGTGAGTTTATTTTTTCATAAACTTTATGTGCATCTTTATAGTTTTTAATCAAAACTTCTCTTCTGAGTAAATCTTGCCATAATACCTCTCTTTCTCTTTGAAAGTATTCTTTAAGAGCTCTTATGTCAGTAGTTTCGCTCCTTGAAACTGAAAGTTCTTTTGTTTTATCTTTTAAAGTATTGGTTAATTCAGAAATTTGTTTTTTTAAAGGATCTAGAGTTTTGTTCCAATTCTTTTCTATTCTCTCTTTTTCCTCAAAAATCTTTGCTTTTTCTTGAGTGAGAAGCCGTACTTCTCTCATTGAAGGTGAGTCTTTTCTGAATAATTTGATTTATCTCTTTCAGTTCAATTAATTCAATGTTAATTCTAAGTGTATTATCATCTATAGAGGTAATACAAGAGTTGGAATTTGAAGTAGATACCTCAGAGTCAGTGCAGGAGTCGACTTCTGCCATGCCACAGAAGAGGGCATTGGCGGTATGTTCATCGTCAGAAGTAGAGTCTGACTGGAAGTCTTCTGTGTTTTCCTCAGAATGTCCTTTTGCCATTAAGGATTTTTGAGCATAATACTCGGCTTTCTTTTTGTAGAAGGCAGAGTCCCTCTGTGGGCGATTTGATCTGCTTCTGCATTCATTCGCAAAATGGCCTGGTTTGCCGCAGTTAAAACATCCTTGAGGAGTGTTTCCTGTTCGATCATTTGACTTCTGTAGGTCTCCGCCTTTCTCTGATCTACATTCATTTGCATAGTGACCAGGTTTGCCGCATTTGTAGCATTCTTGCTGTGTGTGGCTTACCGAGTCATCTGACCTCTGTCGGTCATTTCCTCTGTAATGTCTTTCGCTTGACCTCTGTCGGCCACTTGATTCTTCTTCTCTTCTGTCATCTCTTCTGTTTTCTCTATCATATCTTTCATTTCCGGAACCTCTTCTGTTTCCTCTGAACTCTTTTGTCAATAGAGCTAAAGATTTAGCTAGTGACGCAAGAGTTATTTCTTTTTCTGCTTGCTCTTCTTCTTCACTGTCTATTATCACCATCTTCTTCTTCTCCTTCTTCTTCTCCTCTGTGGCTTTTTCATTTCTTGGTCTCTGTGCATCTTCTTTAGTTTTACTAACCAATGCATATGGTACAATGGTTAGTGTTTTAGCCTGTGCTATCTGAGGTTCTTGTGCGGCTAATGTTCCGTAAAGATCAGAGAGAGTCCAGGTGTCAAGATCCTGATTTGTCTGTAGGGACATAGACAGCTGGAGCCATTCTTCATTTAGACTTTTTAAAAACATGACATTGTTTTCTTCAGAAGTTCTGTCAATGCCTGATTTTCTGCACTTGTTGATTAGAGAGTTGAATCTGTCGTATGTTGTTTGCAGAGATTCTGTTGAAGAGGCTCTGAATGCATGATATTCATTGATGTACTGTGCTCTTCGGTTTTTTTGTGTTTTAGCACCTCCTTCCAACTGTCTTTCCAGTTCTTTCCACAGATCATGCGCTGTTTCACATGAATCCAAGGATTGAAAGAGTTCGTTGGGTATTGCCATAATCAATGTCCTCTTGGTTTTCTGAGCAACTTCGTCTTCTGCTTTATCTTCGGTTGACCATTCCCCTTTTGGCTTTGGTTTTTGATGTTCGGGGATTTCGGCAGATTCAGCAGTAGCAGGTATACGAGGTACTACTGTCATGGGAATAGGAGGAGGATTGTACAGATATTGTACTTGATTTTTTTCAGTGCCCTCGAAAAAATGGACCATTCTTATTTTCCACTGAGGATACTCATCTCGAAGGAGACTAGGAGGTTTAGTGAGAGAACCAGTAGTAAAGAAATTATTTGTATTTGTCATTTTTGAAGATTTTAGAAAGAAGGTATGACTAAAAAGTTACTTCTATGAACTTGAAGATTTTCTGAGTTTAAGCAGTTTCCAGACACAATAATATCTATCACGAATCTTGATAAGTGGATCACTTGATATTGAAAATCAAGGATGGCTCTGATACCAATTGTTGGAACCCAGATACACTTAATCAAGATTAACAATCTATTAGTGGAGTTTAGAGTTTGATGCGGAAGCATATTAAACTAACAGATATGTTTGATAGATATTAGAACGCACATATATAAAGAAAACAGTAAGGAATAAAAAGGATTTCTTGAACAGTTACTGTTATTCAATATATAATAAGAACACGAAGAACAAATTAAGAACTGTTGGTGTGTGTGAGAATATAACACTCAGATATTTGACAATAACGTTTGAGAGTATTAGTGATTCCTTGTGTTTTCGTTCTTAGGAAGATCTCAACATGACACTTCCTTTTATACTACTCTTAGAAGACTATGAAGTAGGTCACTATTCCTTTTACGGCATGAATAGTGAACTGGATGGTGTGAACAGTTGTTTGAGCCATGCGCATTTAATGGAGCAGATGTACTATTGGTAAATGCATTAAATGGCGCAGACGTCTATTTTGTACCATGCCCTATTGAGTCCACTCAGAGCTTGACACGTGTTTTGATAGTACTTTTCCATGCAAGTTGATGAACGTATCCAGTAATATCTTCCAAGTCTTCATAGCAGACCACAGAGGCTCTGTAAGGCATTACAGAGGTTCTATGGTCTGACCTTCTATGGAGCAGTCCACTTGTTTCCGAGTTGATCTTCTTCTTGCGCACTACAGAGGTTCTGTGATTACCTCTGTAGCTTCTGTGGCTTTCTGGACTTGATCTTCTGGAAGAAGTGGCAGAGCCTCTGTGAGAGGCTTTTCTATACTTAGCCTATTTTTCACTACTTCTAAGTATTTCTATGATTAGGAAGATTGAAGCTAACAAATTTCAACTTATTTTCTAACCTGTCTTCTATGTGTCGACATATATTAAGTTTGAGGACGTGAAGCCTTACGCCAACTCTCAAGCAAAGGTCGACGCATTCTTGGAATTCAGCGCTGTTGAGCGATCATTTTTAACACGACATCTGGTGGACGACGACGACGAAGACTTGGTGTATCTAGGAGAGAATCGGGGAGAGAAACGTGAGGAGGAGAAGGAAGAAGAAGAGATAGAGGAGAAAGAGGAAGAGTCGGGAGAAGAAGAAGAAGAGATGACTGGTAAGTGTTTTATTCATTTCTACTCGACTTTGATCTTTTTACTTACGTCCATCATGTAACGTTTTTCTCTTCGTTGTTTCCAGGAGAATCGCAGGTGAAGGTGTCAACTGCCAGTGCCAAAAGGGCAGCTCAACTTGAGCTTGCCCGTAAGGGCAAGGAAAAGAGGAAAGGGACCTCGACCACTGGGTCAGGGGTTTTAAAGAAGGCGATGATGACGATCCCGAGAGAACCGTCTTTAAGGGCTGATGACTCGTCGAGAGTCGTCACGCCTGAGAAAGCGAAGGTATCGGTCGCATCGCCTGCAAAGACGAAGACGTCTTCTAGTGTGATCGATGCAACACCTATTAGTTCGGCGCCTCCGGCGAAAACGGCGAAGTCTCCGTCTACCACGTCGATCCCTTCGTCGGCCGACAAGGGAAAGGGCCATGCAACGGGAGAGGCTAAGGTCACGACGGTCAATTTTACGTTGCCGTCAGACTTTATGGGTGATGATGTCCTTGACCGGACAAATCTATTTCCTCATCTGGGGAAATATTTGCTCCCTTCTTTCAAGGAGCGTTTCGAGGGAGTCCCGGTCGAGGAGACGGGATCTAACGTTGCTGGACTGGTGTTCGTGGTAATTTTTTCTTTCAAAACTTGTGTTTTCGGTGTTTGTAATCTTTGTCAAGCGTTTACTAACATGATCTTTTATGTTTTACAGGCGTTCCAGTCTTCTCTTGCCCTGCGTGCGGAAATAGAGAAGATAAAGGGTCTGTTGTCTTCCGCTCACGAGAGGGGGAACACAGCGTTGGACAGGGAGAAGGTCGCCTTAGAGCGCACCGAGGCTATGTCTAAATGTCTCGATGAGGCCCTGAAAGAGTTAGAGGACGTCGGTCGTGCAAAGAACGAGGCAAACCGCCGCCTGAAGCAGTCTTTGTCCTTGATTGTCGATCAAAGAGATGAGCTAGATAAGACCAACGAGTCTTTGGCTGAGAGTGTGAAAGAGGCTGAAGACTCCAAGTCTAGGGTGACGGAGTTAGAGGGTGAGGTGAGAGAGTTAAAGGATGAGGCGAAGTCTGTTTTCGCTTTTGCTTGATTCACCGCGTGGGCGGCGATCATGGGACGATACCTGTCGGGCAAGAATCCTCTGGCCTTGGCGTCAGACGAGCTTGCCTTCTTCTTGAGGGACGTTGGGACCGAAAGAGACCTCGACTCTGATGACGAGAAGGAAGTCGAGGAGGAGGAGGACGAAGGCTGCAAAGGCGAGGCCTCTGGCAAGGACGTGACGGATGATCCTCCTCAGACTTAGAAAAAATTTATTTTACTTAGTTTTGTTTTTTAGCGCTCGACTGTTGGTGGGGAGTTATTTGGATATAACTGATCGATCCTTCAATGAATGAAACTTACATATCTTTCGAACTTATGTCTTATACATTTTGTAAATTGATACAATATCAATTGTGAAATTCACTAAGTACAGAATGAACAAAAAATCGTGCGACTTAGATCATGACTAGAATATAAGTCATCGTAATACAATTGACTAGAATATAAGTCATAAGACTTTTATACTTTTAAATCATGAAAGCAAACAAAAGTACATGCGATCGAAATATTCATTCAGAACGTGCAATTCCTCTAAGTTAAAAAACTTAGATCATGGGGTCGTGAGACCTTACGATTGCACAATTAAATCGTGCAATGAGCCTGAATCGTGCGTCCCTGCGATCGAGTAGTCAAGTCATAAAGTAGACCTGTTTGCTAATGTCGTACGATCCTGTGAGAGTGTACTAAAGTCGTACGATAGACTTAGTAACTCATGTCGCACGATCCTGCGATAAAATATGGCAACAGTTGGTCGTTGGCTAGTCAACGACCCTCCTATGCTTAAGTCAGTAATTGTCGTGATGAATAAAAAATTGTATGAGAAAAGGAAAAAGACTTAGAAGAAATACCTTTTCAAATGTGTCGCATTCCAACTACGTGGGATATCATGGTTGTCGAGGGTTTGGAGCCGATAGGCACCTTTACCCACGACTTCTGAGATACGATAAGGACCTTCCCACTTGGTGGAAAGCTTACCTGCATTGAGCTCTTGAGTGCTTTGGAACACTCATCGGAGGACATAGTCGCCTACTTGAAAGACTTTAACTTTGACATTCTTGTTGAAATGTCGCTCGATCGCTTGCCGCTGTGACGCCATTCTGATCAATGCTGATTCTCTGAACTCTTCCAGGGCGTCGAGGTCATAACTTAAATCAACCAAGTTGTGGTTGACGGAAGTATGCCTCGAGGTTGGGAGGTGGACCTTGATCGGAAAAACTGATTCACAACCATAGACCAAAGAGAAAGGGGTTTGTCTTGTGGACGTGCGGGGTGTCGTGCGATCGAAGCAATAATGGTCTTATTGCTTGACTCAGAAAGTCCATTTGCCTGGGGATACCTGGGTATCGAGGTCGTCAACCTGATGCTACGATCTTCACAGAACTGTCGAGTCCTGTTGCTTATGAACTGGGATCCATTGTCGCAGAAAATTTCGGATGGGATCCCAAATCTGCATATAATGTTAGTCTGGATAAAAGAGACGACTTCCTTGTCCCAAACTTGGGAAAAGGCAGCTGCTTCTTCCCATTTAGAAAAGTAATCTGTAAGTACGAGGAGAAATACCTTTTGCCCTGGGGGAGGTGGCAGCTTGCCGACAATGTCCATCCCCCATCTCATGAAGGGCCATGGGATCAATGTCGAATGCAAAGGTTCAGAAGGTTTGTGGGACGTACCTGAATGTCGCTGACAAGGATCACAGTTCTGGACATACCTGGCGGCGTCTTGTCGCAGTGTTGGCCAAAAGTAGCCCTGTCGAGAGATACGATTAGCCAAACTGCGGCCTCCTGAGTGGTTGCCACACTCCCCATCTTGCATTTCTTGAAGGATCTTTTGAACTTGGCTTTTGCTGGTGACGCATCTTAGGTTTAAGCCTGTCGATGATCGTTGATAGAGCCTATCTCCGATCATGACATGCCTGGATGCCTTGAACCTGATTTTCCGGGCTTCCATTTTGTCTTCTGGAAGTTGGTCGTGTATAAAGAAATTTCTGATGTCGCACGACCAATCATCTTCTTGGACTTCAATCTGGACGACATCGTCATTTTCGATGGACGACGTCGCTAGGTGGATCATAGGAATACTGTCGAATATTGGTTCGACTAGAGCAGATCCAAGGTTTGCTAGAGCGTCGGCTTGAGTATTCTGATCCCTTGGAATCTGTTCAATAGAAAACGATTTGAATTTTTCTGAATTTTCTTTTGCTACCTTTAGGTACGCTGTCATCTTTGAATCTTTGGCCGCAAATTCTCCATTCATCTGGTTCACGACCGGAAGAGAATAGCTTTTGACATGTAGCGCGGTTGCCCCCGATTCGTGGGCCATATTCATTCCCACGATCAGGGCTTCGTACTCAGCTTCGTTGTTAGTGGTTTTGAAATCGCATCGAACGGAATACACCATCTTGGCCCCCTGTGGCGACTTTAAGACGACACCTAGTCCTGAACCTCTAACGTTGGACGATCCGTCGACATGTAAAGTCTAGGGTACGTCGTCGTGAGTCGCCACAGTAGACACTTCGAGCTCTGCTTCTTTTTCCAGCTCAGGACTAACGTCGGCGATAAAATCTGCCAATGCTTGCGATTTAATTGTTGTACTAGGCTTGAAATCGATGTCGTAACCACTGAGGTATATGCTCCATTTCGCTAATCGACCTGTCAACTCAGGTTTCCTCAAAACAGGCTTAAGAGGAAAGTTAGTTACGACAGTAACAGGATGTGATTCAAAATAATGTCGCAATTTCTTTGCGGCTGTTACTAATGACGAAAGCAACTTTTCCATTGAGGAATACCTAGTTTCGGCGTCCAAGAGAGATTTACTTACATAGTAGATCGGCAGGTGCTGCTTTTCATCTTCTCGTGTTAGGACGACACTTACTGCATTTTGACTAACAGCTAAATATAGCTGCAAGACCTCACGATCTTGAGGCTTCGACAGCAAAGGTGGTGACGTCATGTATTCTTTCAGTTTTTGCAGTGCTTGCTCATGATCGTCGGTCCAGTCGAAGCCTTTATTTTTCCTGAGGACATTGTAAAATAAATGACATCTATCTGAGGATCGAGAGATAAACCTGTTCAGAGCTGCCACTCGACCAGTAAGCTTTTGGACCTCTTTGAAATTTCTAGGATATTTGATCTCGATAATAGCTTTGATCTGGTCGGGATTAGCCTCGATTCCTCGACGAGTGACCATGTAGCCCAGGAATTTCCCAGCACTGACACCAAAGGAACATTTGGTTGGGTTGAGCTTCATGCTATACTTTCGAAGGATGTCGAACGACTGCCTCAAATGCTCGACGTGGTCGACTGCTTGCTTTGACTTGACGAGCATGTCGTCGATATAAACTTCCATCGTGTCGCCAAGATAATCCTTGAACATCTTATTCACTAGACGCTGGTTGGTAGAACCTGCATTTTTTAGTCCAAAAGAAATAACCTTATAACAGTAAATACATCGGTCTGTCATGAATGCAGTTTTCTCCTGGTCCTCGACGTGCATAAGGATCTGATTATATCCAGAATAAGCATCCATGAACGTCAATAGTTCATTTCCTGCTGTCGCGTCAACCATGGCATCGATATGCGGCAATGGGAATGGGTCTTTTGGACTGTCTTTGTTGAGATCTCTAAAATCGATACAGACCCTCCATTTGCCATTTTTCTTCTGAACGACCACGACATTCCGCCGCTTTTGTTTGATAGGTTTAAATGACGGGTCGACATTGAGCTTATGGGAACTGACGCCAGGGTATATGCCGACCATGTCTTCGTGCGACCAGGCAAAACAATCGGCATGTTCCTGCAAGAAAGATATTAGCTTGTCTTTAAGGCAGGGATCGAGGGACGATCCTACAAAGACTTTCTGGTCAGGCTTGCTCTGGTCCAAGACGATTTCCTCCAGGCGATATTCGTCGACTGTCCCAGGAGCATCCTGTGCATTCTCAAGCTCCCCATGCATCTGGGCAATGATCTGCTCTTGGTTTCCATCACCTGCCATTTTCCTTAAAAAGAAAAGAATGGAAACTCCAAGAAAACGTTAGTAAGACGCACATTTGTCGAAGATTTTATCTAGATGGGGCCCCACGGTGGGCGCCAAACTGTTAATGCCAAAAATCGTCCAGAAGGATAAATTAAGTTTGCTTGTGGAGCTTAACAACTAAAGAATGGGAATCGTTCGACAAACCATACGACAAAGACAGAAAACGTAAATAAGACTAACATTTTGGTGACGCGGGATAAACCTCAACGAGGAAAAAACCCGCGGACGACTTTGAAGGTCGTCGCTGCACTATGATCGCCAAACAGGGGCGATGTCCTTATGTTTCAGGTGCCGAGAGTACAAAGATTACAATACAAATGAAAGAAAGACTTTAAATGTAAAGTAACAAGTGTATCGTGGGTGGAAAACAAGTGAATCGTGTGTATAGACTATGCGTCGTGCGTATAAGTCGTGCGTCGTGAGCGATCTTTCGAGAGAGAATTCTTTGCTTCGAGTGTTCTTGAGAGTTCAGTTATGCCAAGATGTCAGAGATACGCGAGATGATGATTGAGCCTTTGTATTTATAGCCTTCAAACGCCTTGAATGATTCCATAAAAAACTCTGATAACGGTTGTAACGGCCACTGGGTTTAATGCTCGTAATTGTCCTTGTCAGTTATGTCCGCTGGTCATTAATGACATTGATCCTGCATTAAATAGTGAAAATATAACAGTAATATTGTATGTTAGTCGGTCGAGGTCGTGAGGTTCTATACGACGGTCGAGTGTCGTGAGTAACTTTCGATTTCAACTTTGGTCAGAAGATAAAGTGTTTATGATTTTACCTAATTATGGAAATGTGTAATAGATGTTTTCCTTGTTTTGGTCGTGGTCTAGACTGGTGAAATTTTACCCAAACAGGTACTGAACAGACTTAGTACTTATCAAACTCTAATACATATTGTCTACTTATAATTTTCACTAAGTGTTTCTCAGAGTCATTATCAAATCACTGAGGGTTTGGATCAACAATCTACCTCTATTTGATGATGGTATAGCAATAAAAGAAAATTCCTAAGTAAGTACACATAAGGATAAAAAGGACTCATAAAATATTTGACCCATTTACTGTTTTCAGAGATCTTTTTAAGTAGTGATGGAGTAAAGTACATTCACTGAAATTTTTCATTAAACTTCATGTATATTACATAGGGAAGTGGAAAAATTACAAGTACAAAAAGATACAAGTTGATAAGGATAGAAGAATTACAAAAGATGATCTTATCAGCTACTCAGGTTCTTTCTTCACGAGTTCATCAACAGTATCAATCTTTGGAATCATCCAATCACGAACTGTGACTCCCTGTTCCCTTCTTTTCTTTGCTTCGCGGTAGATATGGGGTTTTATGAGTGATCCAAGTAGACTGCATTTATATTCACACTAGTAGAGTAAATCTCTGAGTTGTTCGATTGGAGTTTTGTATAACTCAGAGATGCGTTGAAAGCATTCGTGACCATTGAAGTCATAGAAGAAAATGCCATAAGGAGCACTGATAACTTTACCAGGGACGAAATTTTCAGCGGGAGGTAGAGATACGTCGAGTCCGGAGAGATCAGGGGCAGGGCCAAGAACTGCTTCACGAGATAAATCAATCCCTGTCTCGTTTCTTATTGTCGGGCCTGGAGAGGAAGGAGTTTTCTTCTTCTTTGGAGCAGCTCGTTTCTTCTGAATTGCTGGAGGGGGAATATCAACCGCTAAGGTTACCAAGTCGATCAGCCTGTTTATTGCTTGTTCAACATAGGTCTTGAAAGTAGAGCGGGATCACTGAATTGCGATTCTCATTTCCAACCATTCAGGGAAACCAAATTTGTCCAGGTCTGACATGTAGAAAGTTCTGTAGTGGCCCTTTTCTCTGACTACTTGGACATGAACAATCGGTACCTTTTTAGAGTTTTTCATAGCATATCTCCCTTTTACGTTTACAGCGCTTATCCTTGATCCATGTTGTCTGTAGTGGCACATCTTCTTGCACCAATCTAGTGTGGTGTCACTGACTTTGGTCTTTTCCTGGTGGATCTTCTGTGCGTCCTTTATTAGTTTCTTTTGAACAACAACATGAAATTTCTTCAGGGCTGGATCATCAACTGATCGCTGAGCAAGTTCTAAGGCATATTCTTTATCTTTTTCTTCAGCCTTCTTTCGTTCAGCGAAGAGTTTCTCAATTCAGAGGGATTCAACGATTTCCCCTTTTGATAGGATGTTGAGATGAGTAGGGACGATGCGTTGATCCTCAAGCTTTTGAATTATAGATGCTCTCTTTTTCATTTCTTCTTCAATTGGCTTTTGAGGAACCAATGAAGGTCTTTTCTTGTGAGAGAGAAGTTCTTCTTCTTCTTCTTCAAAAGAATCGTCAGTCCCATCGAGATTCAGGACCGAGATTATTTCATCAACACTCGGGGCTGGGATTATTGGAGTTGTAGCAGGAGCTTCAGCTTGACCCTCAAGCAGGGGAGAGGATTAGCTGAAACAAAACGATCACATAGGTAAGATCATTTGGGAGAAGAGATTGAGAAAGAATGAGGTTAAGTGTATAGAGGCTTTATGGAGAGTAGAACTGAGGTTGAGAAAGGATAGAGGAGGAATGTAGTGTAAGGGAGGAATAAATAAGTTACCTGACAAAGTGGCTTGCTGAAGAGAATAGCCAAGTTGTCCGTCGTTGCAAGGCCTTTGTTTTTGCCTTTGTCATCTTCAGTAGCTGCAGGTTTGGTTCTGGTCCCCTCCCCTGATTCTTTGATAACTACCCCTTTTAGAGCAGGGGTCTTCTTGGTCTTGGGCTGGAAGGAGAAGTCGACATTATCATCATCATCGACATCATCATCATCTTCGGGTGATGATGAGGGTTCGTCATCATGAAGATCAAGATCTTCGTCATCTTCTTCTTCTTCAGCTTCTTTTTCAGACTCAACGTGCACTGGAGATTCAGAATGTTCTTCGACATTCTCCCCCTCAGAAGTTGCGTGTAGGGAGAATTCGGTTTCCTCAGGGGTTTCAACTCCCTGAGGTTTATCAGCATTCTTCTCCCCCTCAGAGTCATGGGGAAGATCTTCTTGAGTCTTCTCCCCCTCTTCCACTAGATGGATGGGGGAGGCATCAGCGGTAGCAGCAACAACAGTACCGGTTTCCCTGTCTTCGTAGCCATGGAAGCTTGATTGTTTTTCAATCGCTGCCAATCTGTCTTCTAGGCCAGATATAGCAGGAGTGATTTTCTCCAGGGTTTCCCGATCGACCTGAGTAAAGTGGGAAGGAGGAACTGTTGGATCGTTCAGTCGATCCAGGATTTGTTGGAGTAGATCAGTAGCAGTACCCACCTCCGTTTTCAGAGAAGACACCTCTCCCTAAAGATTGCCGACCACTGTCTTCAGCGATGTAACTTCGCTGGACAGGGTGGTGAAGTTGTTGGAGAGAGTGTTGTTGGTGGCGTTCAAGGTATTGATGGAGGATGAGTTGTCGGTGAGAGCTGTAGCCATAGTAGAGAAGCTACCTTCCAGCTTTTGCAAGTCAACGTTGGATGCCTTGTGTTTCACCTCAGTGGTGAGTTTCTTTAAAGCTTTGTTGGTCCCGAAGGGTTATACAAGTTTGTAGAAGGGGGGGTTGAATACAAACACGCGTTTTTACTTTTCTAAATTGTTTATTGATAAATCAAGACAATTTACAACTTGTTGCGGAACAAGATTAAGGATAAACCTAATCTAAACAAGTCCTGAGAAACACTAAGTTTCTTGCACTAGAAAGATTTAGAGAAATTACGAATAATAACTTAACAATAAGAGAGAAATAAGAAGATGGTCCGAGCACACTTCAAAACTGAAGTAAGGTTCTTCTTATATACTGCATGCATTAAATGCATTAAATGCATGGCAGTATGGCTTTTGAAAGAAAGATTGTGTTGGTCCCGAAAGGCTTAAACAAGTTTGTAGAAGGGGGGGGGGGGGGGGGGTTGAATACAAACACACTATTTTACTTTTCTAAATTGTTTATTGATAAATCATTAACAATTTACAGCTTGTTGCGGAAACAAGATTAAGGATAAACCTAAATCTAAACAAGTTGGAACACTAAGGTTTTCTTGCACTAAGAAAGATAAGGAGATTACTAATAAAATCCTATCTTGAGAGATTTGAACTTGTCCAGAGTTAGCAAGTTACTTCAAATGAAGTGAGTTCATCTCTTTATATACTGCATGCATTTAATGCAATCCAGTATATACTTTACACGTGTCATTAGCGGATTGGTTGCATGTCATTGACCTTTGATGACAACCTTAGTAGCCGCATGAATGAACAGTGTAGTATCAGAGTGGTTGTACGATTTCAGATTTTCGGAGGTTCTTTTCTGACATTTCGTACGGTGGCGTGCAAGGGAGGTTAAGACAAAAGTACTTTGTACGGAGGACTTCATGATCAGCTTTCGTTGATTCAGCGATTATCATTTACTATTCAGCAGATGATAAAGTTCAGCGATAGCTGAAGTCTTGTACTTGATACTTCACGTTGAGTGGACAAATCTGAGTCTTCGCTGATCCGCATCAGTTCATTAGGAGACTTGTCGCTGGTTCTTGAGCTTGATCTTCGACTTCAGCGTAGAACCTTTGTTGACGTGAATCTTGTCTTCAGGGATCATAAGTAAACAACTAACTTATCAGCGATCACCATAAGGACTGAACAGACTCAGCGATATGGTGAACAGTGTTCGCTGAATGTTTAATCTAAAAGTGCGAGAGTTCCTATCAGCAGTACTGTAAGATCTTAGTACTTATCAGCGATAGTGAAACTCTGATACATATTGTTTACTTACAATTTTCACTAAGTATTTAAGATAGGGTCATTATCAAATCACTGAGGGTTTGGATCAACAATCTCCCCCTATTTGATTATGACATAGCAACAGAGAAAATTGCTATTTAATGAAAACATAAGGATAAAAAGAACTCATAAAATATTTGTCCCTTTTACTGTTTTCTGGGATCTTTTCAGTACTGATGGAGTAAAGTACATTCGCTGAAATCTTTCTTTAAATCTTTGAATCAGGTTACAATATGAATAAGAAAGATTACAAGTACAAGCGAAATAAATTACAAGTACTGAAGGATGACTGATACAATAGAGAAAATGGTGATTGTTGTCAGCCTTCAAAGGGTTCTTCCTTAATGAGAAGTTCATCAAGGGTTGTCTTTTCAGTTGGAATCATCCAGTCAGGAACCTTTTCTCCTTTATTCTTTAGCTTCAGAGCAGCTTCAAAAATCAAGGGTTTTAGGTGTCGTGCCTGAATGTCTTTTCTGAAGTCGCACCAGTAGATGAGATCTTTGAGCTGTTCGATTGGAGTGATTGGAAGCTCAGCGATCCGTTGAAAGCATTTACGTCCGTCGTAGTCAAGAAAGAATATTCCATAAGGATTACTGATGACTTTACCAGGGACGAAAAGTTCACATGGTGGCAAAGAGACATCAAGGGCAGATAGATCAGGATCAGGACCAAGTACTTCAGCGCGAGAGAAACCAATTCCAGTTTCATTTCGTATGACAGGACCTGAGTTTGAATCTTGACGTTTCTTCCTTGGAGAGTCCTTTTTTCTTTTCGGCTTTAGATCAGGAACAGGAGGAATATCCACACAAGAAGATATCAAATCGATCTGTCTGTTTATCAGATTTTCGAAATGATCCTTGTACTTAGATTTTGACGGTTGGATAGCTAACCTCATCTCCAGCCATTCAGAGAGACCATACCTTTTTACAGTGTCAGCACGAAAGGTTTCAGATGAGTCATCTTCTCTGAACAGTTTGATGTCAACAATAGGTACTCTGATGGAGGTTCTTCCAGAGATGAATACCTTGTTGATCTTTGCTGGACGATATCTGAAGTGGATTTTCTCTTTACACCAGATCAGGGTGGTCTGAGAAACTTCAGCTTTCTTTTCCACGATCTTCTGGGCTTGTTCCCAAAGCTTTCGTTGGATTTGAATGGGAATACGCTTCAGCTTGGGGTCTTTGACAGATTCTTGAGTGAGCTTGATGGCGTATTCTCTGTCTTTATCTTCAGCTTCCTTCCTTTCAGCGATGAGGCGTTCAGCTCTGAGATGATCTTGGTATTCAGCTTTTGAAATTCTGAACTTAGGAGGAACTGAAGGTAGTTGATCGCGCCTTAGGATGATTCGTTGATCCTCGAATCGCTTTATCATTTCTTCTCTCCTCTTTTGATCTTCTTCACTCAGCCTTTGAGGAACTGAGGAAGGTCTGTTTCTGTGCGAGAGAGGTTGTTCTTCTGGTTCATCAGTCTCAGAGATTAAATCTAAGACTGGGATTATGTCTTCAGCGGTAGCTGGAATTATTGGTGAAGTCGCAACAGAAGATCTTTCAGCGATATCCTCAAACAGGGGAGAGGACTAGCTGAAACGCAGCGATCTTACAAATAAGAACTGGGTAGAAGAACTTGGGTAGAAAAGATAGAAAAAAAATGTGGATGTGTATGGTGTTTGTGGAATGGATAACTGATTGTTCAGAGATGATCAGGGAAGGAAAAATAAGTTTAGTGTACCTGACAAATCGGCTTTGCAAGTAGGATCGCCAGATTATCATCTTCAGCGATGCCTTTGTCTTTGCTTTTCTCAGCGCCAGAGGCTGAGTGCTTTGTCATTGTCTTCTCCCCTGAAGGTTCTTTTATTGAAATACCTTTAAGAGCTTTGGTTCGAGGAGCAGGTTTGACAACAAAGAAATCATCGTCATCTTCATCATCATCATCATCGTTCCTTGGAGAGGAGGATGGTTCAGCTTCAGGGATGTCGAAGTCTTCGTCTTCTTCTGCTTCAGATTCCTCAGCATCTTCTTCGAGTTGCTCCCCCTCAGATACAGAGGCGAGGTTCTCGGTTCCCTCAAGGTTTTCATCTCCCTGAGGTCCAGTAATCCGATCTTCATTACCCTCTCCCCTGATAGATTCATCATGGGAAAGGTCTTCAGCGCTCTTGTTTTGATCTTCAGCGCTCTTCTCCTGTTCAGCGCTCTTCTCCCCCTCTTTCTCATGATGGGCGGGGGAGGAATGGGTAGATTCGGCATTGGTGTTGTCTCTGTCTTCCGGGCCAGAGATTTTCACACAACCTTCAAGCTTAGCTATTCTGTCTTCTAGGCCAGAAATAGCAGGCGTGATTTTCTTCAGCTCTTGGCGATCCTCTGCGGTGAATGAGTCCAAAACAGGTGCAGGGGCCGGAGCAGGAGCTGGATTATTTGCCTTGTTCACCAGCGTCTCGATCATTGTCTTGACAGAACCAAGGTCGGTCTTCACTGAGCCCAAGTCGGTCTTGACCACTGACATATCACCTTCGAGTGTACCAACCGATTTCTTCAGCGTTGTAACCTCGCTTGAAATGGTGGAAACTGATGATTTGAGGTTGGTGTAGTCAGTGTAGATGTCGGAGAGCACTTTGGCAAAGTCGGCGAGAGTTTTATCAAGGTCTTTGATGTCATCAGAGGAGGCCTTCTTTTCCACCACAGTAGTCAGCTTCGTCAGATTCTCTCCAGCGTTTGTTACAGCTGTAGAGTTATTTGATAGACCGGTGGTGAGATCCGTAAGTTTCATCTCCATAGACTTCAGAGACTGGTTGATGTCTCCCAAAAAAAAGGACCTGTAACATATAAGTACTTGTGAACAAAGGAAAGCTCAGAAGTTTCAGGTTTAGTTACAGTGTTTAAGGTGGGATCTGTACCTGCAGGAGCGTTGACGAACTCATCAAAGTTTCGAGTCCCTCCATAATGTTCCATATCTCCCTCAAAAGTTCCGTGAGGGATGAAGATCTCTGCAGGTCCTTTCTTCGTCATTCGCTGAGAAGCTTCAACGGCTTCTTGAATGATGGCATCTCCAGTTTTGACTGGAGGAGTGTCCAAAGAAGTAGAGGGAGGAGCGAAGGATAAGAATTGGGGTTGGGGTTCAAGTTCAGCGTTGGATTCGCTGAGAAGTACTTCATCAGTCTTTTGAGAGACTGGCGAAGGTTGGGTAGATTCCAAAGTTCTAACCTCAGCGTTTAAGGACGCTGAAGTAGGTTTAGAAGGGATGGCTTGAATTGGTGTGGCAGAGCGTACCACGGAACTTTCCTTCAGCTCTTCAGAATGAGCTGAGGAGTCTTCAGCATGTAATTGCTGGGGTTGCTCCTTGGTTTTCTTGATCCTTTTGGAATCAAGAGGGGTAAGAGATTGTTTCCTTTTCTTAGAAGGAATGGATTTTGTGGCCGGGGTATCAGCGATGGGTATTGTCGCTGAAGGAGCCACAGAAAGCGGAGAATTTAGAAGAGTGAGAAGAGAAGAGAGACGTACCTCGTTGGCGACAGGCTTGAAGTCGAGAACTTTAGGGCCAATCTGAGAGAGTTTCAGATCACCCTCTTCAGGATAGCTGTCCTTCAGGCCATATTGAAAGATGGCGCTGATGAATCGCGGGTAAGGAACCCATGCTGGTCGGTCAGCGGCAGAATCAACACGTTGAATGAGGTCTTCATAGATGATGGAGGCCCAGTCAATGTTGAGACCTTTCAGCAGTGCGTAACCCATGGCCTGCTGAGGTTGAGCGGCTTGATCATAAGATCCGGATTTCGCTGTCATGCAGCTGATCAGGTGAGCGAAGATGAAGTTCATCTCGCTGGGCATCTTGGATTTCTTTATCAGCGTCAGCTTCTTCTCAGGTAGCTTGTCTCTTCCAGTCTCCCAGATGTAACCCATCGCATCAAGGAAAGCAATGATTTCTTCCCTGTCAGCGTGCTTCTTGTGGTCAGGAAATGGAATGAAAGGATTTTCTGAGGTAGCGTTAGGGAATTTCAGAGCTTTGCGGATTATTGCGGGGGTTATCTTGATGGTGCCATACTCAGTATCGCTGAGTATGCAGTCGATGGTTTTAGATGGATCTTTGGCTGAGGGTAGGTTGGTGTGTCTGGCAGAGTACCAGAATTGGGATAATAGACGCTGACTGGCAGGAGGTGTGATTGTCAGTGCTGTGTATATGGGGTTATTCTTCAAAAAATTCACAGCGTCGTCTAGATGGGATACCTGCTTCCGAGGAGGAAACTCGAGAAGCGCTGAAAGGTTGTTTGCCTTTGTCCAGTCTAGTTGATCCAGCTCAAACTTAACCTGAGGAGCTTTGGTGATTTCCAGTTCCTCAGAATCAGTGGAGATGGACTCAGCGGTAACATTCAGCTTTGAAGTTGCCATTTCACTGTATTATCAGTTCAACCAAAGATGTTAACAAATAAGAAATATCTTAATGTGGAAAGAGAATTTCCATTAAGATTTTTCGAATTTTGTCCATTTCATTCAGACAAAAAAGTCTTAATGAAGATTAGGGTTTTTCTTGTTTTTTTTTAAAAAAAACGAATATAACACCTATAAGCCTTGTATTCCAGTTTTTTTTTTTTTAAAAAATGGATACGAAAGAAGAACAAGTTTAAGATTTTAGATTTAAAACTTGAAGAACAACCATGAAATGGTTGTGTTTATAAAACCATGAAAGAAAATGATTTTATTTTTGAGTTCTTTTGTTTGATCTTGTGTAAAACAATGATAAGATCGAAAACAAGTTATTTGCATTTGATAATAGATAAGAACATATTAACCTTGAGTTTGATGAAGAAGATGATGAACAGTTCTTGAAGATTGAGAGCACAAAATGCAACAGTGTTCTTTTCTTGCGGAGAAAGATTGACTCGCATAAAAGACAAATATAAACTTTGAGAGAGTTTATATAGGAAGAGAGTAGAGAGAGAAAAACTTGAGCGGGAAAGTTTTTCATCATGACACGGACACGTGTTTGCATTTGATTGGATAGACAACGAAACGTGCAAACGTGTGTCAGAAAAAGAAACGTGCCTGGTGTTATCCGTTGCAATGACGTCACAACTGTCCTTTCACATTCTTTCGTTGTCTCTGAGGTTTTGAAAGAAAAACTCAGGGACTCTTTGGAAAATATGAAGCACTGAATAGAAATATCAGTGAGGGTTTTAAGAAATTTCAAAATATTATTCAGCGATGAAAGAATTTGAAATCTTGCATTTTCATGCGTTTTGTCAGAGAAAACATACCTTGATATCAGTTTAACCCAATTTATTCAGAGAGAAGATGATGAAATGGATTGTACTAGTTTATTTTATCCAGAGCCTATACAAGAGTATAAACGTATCGCTGATTAAATGTGAACCGCTGAAGATTTATCCTTCAAAGTTCAGCATTCCAAGCTCGCTGATGAGAAAGTTGAATCTTGTCTCATCAAGAGGTTTGGTAAACAAATCAGCTAACTGATAATCAGTTGGGATAAAATGAAGTTCTATATCACCATTCATCACATGATCTCTGATAAAATGATATCTGATTTCTATGTGTTTTGTCTTTGAGTGTAGCACGGGATTGTTTGCTATAGCGATGGCACTTGTGCTGTCGCAATAGATTGGAATTTTGGAGAGCTGAAGATCATAGTCTAGTAGTTGATTTCTCATCCACAAGACTTGAGAACAGCAGCTTCCAGCGGCTACATACTCAGCTTCAGCTGTGGAAGTGGACACCGAGTTTTGCTTCTTACTTGTCCAACTTACCAGCTTTCCACCCAGGAGCTGACATCCTCCTGTGGTGCTTTTCCTATCCATTTTGCAACCTGCAAAATCACTGTCTGAATAGGCGGTTAGATCGAATCCTGAATCTTTGGGATACCAAAGACCTAGATTCGCTGTACCCTTAAGATATCGAAAGATTCGCTTTACAGCTTTCATATGAGATATCTTAGGTTCAGCTTGATATCGTGCGCACAGACATGTTGCAAACATAATATCGGGTCGGCTAGCTGTAAGATACAGTAGTGAGCCGATCATCCCACGGTACAGCGTGACATTGACAGGAACACCCTTTGTGTCCTTATCAAGTATCAGCGGTGGTGCCATAGGGGTTTTCATAGCTGAACTTTCAGTTAAGTCGAATTTTTTCAGCATATCTTTAACATACTTTCCCTGATTTATAAAAGTTCCTTTTTCAGTTTGCTTAATCTGAAGACCAAGGAAATATGTTAGTTCACCCATCATACTCATTTTATACTCATCTTTCATTCTATCAGCGAAACGAGTACAAAGCTCAGGGTTAGTAGAACCAAATATAATGTCATCAACATATATTTGAACTAAAATGATATGACCTTTTATTTTTCTAAAAAACAAAGTTTTGTCAATCTTACCTCTCTCAAATTTTTCAAGGTGGAGATACGTAGAAAGAGTGTCATACCATGCACGAGGAGCTTGCTTCAAGCCATAAAGTGCCTTATCCAGCTTATAAACATAACCTGGACGCTTAGGATCTGAGAATCCTGGAGGTTGTTCCACATAAACTTCTTCATTCAGCTTTCCATTTAGAAACGCTGACTTAACATCCATTTGATGTACAGTGAAGTTTTTGTGTACAGCATATGCTAAGAAAAGACGAATAGATTCAAGTCTTGCTACAGGAGCAAAGGTTTCATCATAATCTATACCTTCCTCTTGTCTGTATCCCTGAGCAACAAGACGAGCTTTGTTGCGAGTTACAGTACCATGTTCGTCCAACTTGTTTCGATAGACCCACTTAGTGCCTATCACTGTTTTGTCAGTTGGTCTCCGAACAAGTTTCCAAACTTTGTTTCTTTCGAATTCAGTCAGCTCTTCTTGCATAGCGCTGACCCAGTTTGGATCTCTGAGGGCATCATCTATTTTCTTTGGTTCAGTTAGAGAAATAAAGTTAACAAATAAACAAATATTACCTGCACTTCTACGAGTCTGAATACCAGCGTTGGGATCACCAAGAATTTGATCGATTGGGTGATTTACAGTCCATCGCTGAGCCGGAGCATGCGTCGCTGACTCAGTCTGAACTGGAGAAACTGAAGATGAGGCTTCAGCTACTTCTGGATAATCAGCTAAGAGAGGAATGCTTGCATTTGTCACTTCATTCACTGATTGCTGAGAAATAGATGGAATTTCTGAGACATTTGGATCAACTGCGGGTATAGTATTTATAGGAACAGCTGAGACCCAAGATGTTTCAGCTTCACTATTCTGCATATTGGGAATGATAGTAGGACCATCATTTTCAGTTGTATGAGTATGAGTAGTGGGAACATCTTCTGAATCACCAAGATGAGAAAACATCCATTGATTCAGTTCTTCTGTATCAGCGTTCGGTTTAGAGTTCGCTGAACGGGATTCGTCAAACGTGACGTGAATAGTTTCTTCTACAGTTTGTCTTCTTCGGTTGAAGACTCTGAAGGCTTTGGAAACTGAGGAGTATCCAAGAAAGATTCCATCATCAGCCTTAGGATCAAACTTTCCAAGGGCATCTCTGTTGTTCAGTATGAAACACTGACAACCAAAGATGTGAAGAAAGCTGATTGAAGGCTTTCTCCCATGAAAAAGTTCATATGCTGTCTTTTTGAATCTTTTGACTATCAGCGACCTGTTTTGCGTAAAACAAGCCGTGTTGACAGCTTCTGCCCAAAACTGAGTAGGCAGGTGAGAATCGCTGAGCATTGAACGTGCAGCTTCAATAATTGTTCTATTTCTTCTTTCAGCGACTCCGTTTTGTTGTGGTGTTCTCACTGACGAAAAGTTATGAGAAATACCCTTGCTCTCAAGGAAGGAATCAAGAGAACTGTTTTTGAATTCAGTTCCATGATCACTCCTTATTGAGCGAACA
The DNA here is from genome assembly GCA_033807775.1 of Saussurea involucrata. Taxonomy (NCBI): domain Eukaryota; kingdom Viridiplantae; phylum Streptophyta; class Magnoliopsida; order Asterales; family Asteraceae; genus Saussurea; species Saussurea involucrata. The sequence continues at coordinate 44,985,592 of CM066317.1, read as the reverse complement.
GTCATATTGTTCAGAGTTTCCATCTTCCGAACAAAGGTGATGAGTTCTTCAGGGGTGTCACTCTTGGAACGGAGAAACATTACCCATGTATAACGAGAGAATTCATCAACTATGACCAGCGTATATTTCTTTCCAGCGATGGATTGTTTGTTAACGGGGCCAAACAAATCCATATGGAGTAGTTGAAGAGGAGATGACACTGAGGAAACTTGCTTTGACTTAAAGCTTGCCTTGGTCTGCTTCCCTTTTTCACACGCTGAACATAAGGATTCTTTGGCGTATGAATGTTGAGGTAGACCAGTGACTAACTCTTTGGATGAAAGAGTATTCAGTGTCTTGAAGTTGAGATGTGAGAGCCTCTTGTGCCATAGCCAGTTGACATCAGAAGATGCCTTTGAGAAGAAACAGGAGTTCTCAGTGGTTGTTGAGTCCATGTTTATAACGTAAACATTTTCCAAACGATAACCGCTGAGAGCTATCTTCTCCTTTTTGTCAGAGACAAAGCAGGATTCCTTGGTGAAAATCACTTTGTTATCCATGTCGCAAAGCTGACTGATGCTCAGAAGATTATGCTTCAGCCCTTCAACATATGCGACTCTTCTGAAGGATGTTGTACCATTTGAAAGTACACCATACCCTCGGGTGTGTCCTTTTCCATTTCCACCGAAAGTTACAGAGGGACCCTTCTCTTCCTTGTATTCAGCGAGCAGGCTTTTCTTTCCAGTCATGTGTCTAGAGCATCCGCTATCGAGATACCAGATACCCTTCTTAACCTGCAATACAAAGGAAGATTAGTTTTGCTTGGGTACCCACTTCACCATGTATACGCGTTTGTCAGTGGAAGTGGTTGGAATGGGTTCAGCAGTCTTCGCAGCATTTGAAGATTCAGCTTTGTCTTTCTTCACTTTGGTCAATTTCTTGACCTCAGCGGTAGGAGTCACCTTGACCTGACTTGCAACTGGTTTGGTCTTCTTTGGTGCTATCTTCACCTTAGCTATCTTATCAGCTTTGGTGGCTGTGGGACACTTACTTGCAATATGATCGGTAAGTCCACAGTGATAACATTTCCTATAACTAAAATTAGTTCTAGGACCACTTGTGTGCTGAGCTTTTAATTTGGAATTAGAAGTGCCAGCACCAAGTACACTATTGGTTTTTGAAATAGGACGAACATTCAGTTCTTCAGATTTCTTACCAAGGACATCTACTCTGAGTCTAGGAGTAGGTCGCTGAACTGATTCAGAGGTCTGATTTCTAGAACCAGATGAATGAATCACTAAGGCTTTGGAAGCATTCAGCTTAGGTACTAAAGTACCCTTCTGAGGATTTTGATAAATTACAATTCCTTTACCTTTATCTTTAGAGACAGAGGTAGGTTTTGAATAAACCATTTTCTCCTTACCTTTTGAGGAGGTAGGAGTTTCCTCAGGGATTGGTGTAATCGACGAGGAGTACTGAGATGAAGAAGTGTCAGCTACTGAGGATACGAACGTTCCAAATTTAAGCATTGAACGTTCAGTGGTTGGTATTGGAGTATCATATTTATAACCCAGACCACGTTTATCACTCAGAGGAATCTGAGCCTTAATTATCTCAGTGATCTTTGTTGAAGAATTACACCATCCTTCAACAGTAGCTTGTTCAGCTTTTAATGCAGCGATAGCTTCCGCTCGTTCAATTTTGACTAGCTGATTTAAATGGACTTGATCTTTAAAATCTTCTTCAAATTTATAAAGCTTTTCTATTTGAAGGTGGCAATTTTTAAGCTTTTCAGCGAGATCAAGATTTTGGTTTTCAACCACAGCTTTGCCGTTCATGGCTTCGTATAAGCTTCTAGTCAGTAGTTCGATTTTACGGAGACTATCAGCTTCATCAATATTTACAATATTGGTAAAGAAGGAAGGTGATACCTGAATGGCAGATGTTGAAGTGGAGGGAATGTCTGAACTTTCTTCCTCTTCTTCAATCTTGGCCATGAGACATTGATTTGCTTCATCATCTTCAGAATCAGATGATGAGGCTTCTTCATCAGAAGCAGCCCAATCATAGTCAGCCATTAGGCCTTTTCCCTTCTTCTTAAAGCTTTTCAGCTTTGCATACTTCTCCTTCAGCTTTTGATACCTGTCATCTCTATACCTGGGGTTAGAGGATTCTTTAGGAAAAGTTGAGATTATCATCCTATCGTTCCATAGATTTAAACTATCTTTGGAGAATTTAGGGGATTGTGCAAGAGAACCATTGTCGATATAGTGAGTGTTTGTGTTTGAGTTGGCCATTTTCAGATAATAGCAAGGAAGAGAAATATCTTAGATTAGATCTTGTTTATGAGATTAAACAAATCTGCTCTGATACCACTTGTTGGTCCCGAAAGGCTTAAACAAGTTTGTAGAAGGGGGGGGGGGGGGGGTTGAATACAAACACACTATTTTACTTTTCTAAATTGTTTATTGATAAATCATTAACAATTTACAGCTTGTTGCGGAAACAAGATTAAGGATAAACCTAAATCTAAACAAGTTGGAACACTAAGGTTTTCTTGCACTAAGAAAGATAAGGAGATTACTAATAAAATCCTATCTTGAGAGATTTGAACTTGTCCAGAGTTAGCAAGTTACTTCAAATGAAGTGAGTTCATCTCTTTATATACTGCATGCATTTAATGCAATCCAGTATATACTTTACACGTGTCATTAGCGGATTGGTTGCATGTCATTGACCTTTGATGACAACCTTAGTAGCCGCATGAATGAACAGTGTAGTATCAGAGTGGTTGTACGATTTCAGATTTTCGGAGGTTCTTTTCTGACATTTCGTACGGTGGCGTGCAAGGGAGGTTAAGACAAAAGTACTTTGTACGGAGGACTTCATGATCAGCTTTCGTTGATTCAGCGATTATCATTTACTATTCAGCAGATGATAAAGTTCAGCGATAGCTGAAGTCTTGTACTTGATACTTCACGTTGAGTGGACAAATCTGAGTCTTCGCTGATCCGCATCAGTTCATTAGGAGACTTGTCGCTGGTTCTTGAGCTTGATCTTCGACTTCAGCGTAGAACCTTTGTTGACGTGAATCTTGTCTTCAGGGATCATAAGTAAACAACTAACTTATCAGCGATCACCATAAGGACTGAACAGACTCAGCGATATGGTGAACAGTGTTCGCTGAATGTTTAATCTAAAAGTGCGAGAGTTCCTATCAGCAGTACTGTAAGATCTTAGTACTTATCAGCGATAGTGAAACTCTGATACATATTGTTTACTTACAATTTTCACTAAGTATTTAAGATAGGGTCATTATCAAATCACTGAGGGTTTGGATCAACAGATTGCTAATCTTCAAGAAAAACAAGATGAAAATGCAAAAGTTATAAAGATTTTGCAAAAAGAGAAATCTGATTTTCTAAAGGATTTTGAAAAGGCTCAAGAGGACATAAAGTTGTTAGAAAAAGAGAATGTTGATTTGAAAGAGAAAATCAAATTTGAAAGAAAGATGTTGACAGATTCTGAAAATAGAATCAAATCATGTGAAATGAAAAATTGTCAACTCTTGAAACAGATCTATGATTTTGAACAAGTTCTTATACTTGAAAGAGAGAATTTTGAGAAAGAGAGAAGAAACTTTCAAACTGAGAGGAAAGGTTTTGAAACAAAGTCTGTTGAATTATCTCTGAAAATTTCTGATTTGGAGAAAATTCTTGCAAAAGAAAGAAAATAGTTTGAATGCAAGAAAAATGTTTTTCAAAAAGAAAAGAATGGTTTTGAGAAAAAGAAAATAGGAATGTTAAATGAGTTTTCTGTAAAAATCAATGAGTTGGAGAAAGAGTTAGAAGATGGAAGGAAAGAGACTGAAAAGAAGAAGGTATATGGTTTTAAAGAAAAATGCTCAAAAGATGAGCTTGAAAAGGAAAAGAAAGTTTTTCATTTGGAGATAAGGAGACTTATTAAGAAATTATCTGATTTATCAACTAAAATCATGATAGAGAGGAAGTCCAAATCTGATTTGCAGTCAAGGTTTGATTTGTATGTTAAAAAGTTTAAATAATTTGAAACGAAAGTTGTTGACAAATCAAATCATAGATCAAAAGATCAGATTCGTTCTTCTAATCTGTTTTATGATTCTCCTATTGATGAATCTTATAATTGTTCTTTTCAAAAGATAAAAATGGAATGGAGAGTTAAAGGAACAACTTCCAAGAAAGTAGTGCCAAAATCAAAAGTTCCTAATTCAAATGTCAAGAAGAACAATACATTTCAAAGAAAATCTTTTGTTAAACATGATGTGATTTATTCTATAAATCAATTAGTCAGAATTGCACAAAAGAAACTTTGTTGTTCATATTGTGGGACTAATGATTTTGTGAACAATAATTTTATTCAGCACTGGTATGGTTCTTATAGAATGTCTGCATATGCCACTGCACCTAACAAATTTGGACCCAAGTTCATATGGGTACCAAAGACAACTTAATCTGTTTTGCAGGTTATTCATGTGTAAAGCTGAATGATCATACTGACACTTGACTGAAAACAGATGACGTGCTTAAATTGAAAATTTTGACTTTTGGATAATTCAGTCCAAAACTCGGTCTGAATGTGATTATGAATTTCTGTTTCATACAAATCAATTTGTTGATTTTTAAGATTTTTTTTCAAAAAGTTCAGTTTACTGTGGGATAATCGAACTCATAGTTGTGGGTGTTTTTGGTAGAAAACATTCATAGAGAATGTGTTCAGAATCACATTTTGAGCAACCCTGCAAATTTTGGTTAAAATTTTTTGATTTTTGAGCAAGTTATGGTAATCTGAAGTTCTGAAAGTCCAAAAATCACAAAATCCAAACATTTTTCTAAGGTATTTTCTCTGGATAGTTTTATCAAAATTTTGACTCTGTTACTCAGAAGTTCTGACTCTATTACTCAGAATTCTGACTCAACTAATCAGAATTCTGACTCTGATACTTAGAATTTTGAGCAAGTGACTCAGAATTCTGACTCTTCTAATCAGAATTCTGACTCTACTACTCATAATTTGGATTTTTGATATATAATGAGGAATCATCGTAGATGATTACCAAAATCTCTTGGTTTTGCAGGATTATCTTGATTTCAGAGGGAGTATTGACTCAAAATTTGATCTGACTGTTTCAAGATAAAGTTCAAAACCCGTGCTTCAACGTTTTAGGTTTTTGAACATATCTGTTCAAAACCCATACTTAAATGACTATGGCTTCTGAATAATTCAGTTCAGGACCTGTACTTCAAAGACTAAGACTTCTAAACAAATCAGTTTAGAACTCATTCTTCTCAAGTGATATCCTTAACTGTCATATCTTTTTGTTTCAAGGAACAAGTAGTGAAAGGTAACATTGCATTATGTTTTATTTCTATTGCTTTGGATGTTTGAATCTTAACATATTTAATTCAATGATATGATTTTTTTTTAATTTTCATTCAATATATAAAATGCGTTTCATGGATGATTTTACAAGTATTTTTGTATTATCTGAGATATATTTGTTTCAACTTTCATTTCTGAAATAAATCGAAAGGTCAGCAAAACATGAATGAAACTATGCTGAATGCTCAATGTTATGTAAATCAAGGCTTATATAGAATATAATGCTCAAAAAGCCTAAATGTCAGATTGATGGATGGAAACAAAAATATGGGGGGAAGTACTACGTTTTAGAACCAAGTGATTGAGATGCAATAAATATATATAAAATCATTTAGTTTGAAAGTTTGTACCTGTGGCCTTTCTGGTTTGGGAGAGTAAGTCCTAAGAAGATAATTATGGAGATCGGCTTATCGTTCTACATCAAATTCGATTGGTGAGTATTTAATTTGATTGGAGGATTTATTGTCAAAATGATGAAAAGTTGTTAATCAATTCGGTGGTCTGAATCTGAGCAAAGTTGGGGTGGATGTTAAATATTGGAGTTGATTGTTTGATCATGGTGATTGTTCAAAAAGCAAGATGTTGTTGAAGTTATAAAACATAAATCAGTTCATAGCAAAGTTTTAAGCCAAAATAGGCTAATCATGGTTGTTCAAACAGAAAGTTATGGTTGATGTCGTGAACATATCAAGCTTTGCTGATATTTGCCTTTGTCGATATGAAGATAAAACAGAATCTGAGTTGTCGCTGCTGTTTGGTGTGATCGGTTCATAATAGAAAGTTGCTGTCAAACTTTACTAAAACAGAAAATCGCTGTTGAGAAGTTAAAGCAGATTTTGCTGTTGTGTGGTTTAAACAAAATTGATTATGGGGCTGTTTGCTTGCTGCCAAAAATCAGCTGTAAAAACAGCTTAGTGCTGTCCAAATAAGCTGCTGTTGTTTCAATGAAGTTGTTGGTGCTGTCTAGAACTTAATCAAGCTGCTGTTAACAGAAAATTGATGATGTTTGCTGTCAAAACAGCAAGTTCTTTGCTGTTGGAACTGTCCAGAAAATTTGCTGTTGTTTTGTTGCTGTTAAACAGAAAATTACAGCTGCTGAGTTCATAACAGAAAGTTGAAATTTGCTGTTTGTTATGTTTTAACAGAAAGTCGCAGTTGCTGTTGTTAAATTGTAACAGAAAGAGAAAGCTGCAAGTTCAGATTTAGTTTGATGGTAAACAAAACTAACAGATGAGTTCAAGAGTCGGATACAATGTAATCAGAATTGAAGTTGTTCAGAATTGATCGTGTGTATTCAGAAATCTGACTTCAATACTCAGAATTCTGATTTCGAGTTCAGAAACTATTCAAAGACGTACGAGAGTTGTGGTTGTGGCTATTCAGATTTCTGATCAAGAGGGATCAGATTTACACTTAGTCTCTTTCAGATGCAATCAAGCATATTCAGACTTATGATTAAGGCCATTCAGAAGTTTGTCATTGAATTCAGAAGTCAAATGATGGTTCAGAACTAATTTTTCAAAGCTTAATCAGAACTCTGACTTCAATAGTCAGAACATTAGAGTTAGAATTTTTTCAGAATTTTTTCAGAAGTTCTTCATGTTCAGAATTCTGATTGACTTACTCAGAATTCTGAGTGGTCTTCTCAGAACTTTTACTTAGTTTATTTCGAAGTAAAGGTGCAATTTCAGAATTGTTCGACAGATTTGCGCACCTATCGTATTTTGCTCAGACCTCCCTTCTCGAAGCTCCAAATTTGACGATTTCAGATGCGCTAGATTCCTAACACACAGATGAAAATTTTTCATGTTTTGAGTTTGTTCTGAATCGATGTGCTTATTGGTCAGATTATGTGTCAAAGTCAGTGTATAGCTGCTGGACCGAAGCAATGTTTTTCACGATATTTCTCCCAATTTTCAGAAAGGTGTTCTATCTTCTATTTTTTGTGGATCCAAGCTGAGTTAGTGAAGTTTGTTGTGACACTCCTTCCTATGATCTTAATGGAATAAGCTCTTGAGCTTAATGATCATACAACTCGAATTTCAAGGACGAATTCTTTATTATAAACTGAAGTTGTTTCAGTCGAGCTTATTGCACAATGGATTCGATTTTAAAGTTGTAATTTGTGAAGAAGAACAGCAAATTCTGAGGGGGAGCTTGGATAGATTTGCAAGGCGTGAAGATATGCAACACTAAAGTTTTCAAAGAAATCAAGGGGGAGATCATTTGAAGATGCTTTCTTTATAAAACTTTAGGGGGAGATTGTTGGGTCTAGAAAGCCGCAATTATATAGAAAGTTTTATAAAGTCCATGTAAAGTCAATGAAAGTCAAATGTATTGTAATTAGCTTTATTAGTCTTTTGGGCTTTGGGAGTTTAAAGGGAGTTAAATGGGCTTGGGCCCATGTCTTGTATTTTGGACACTATAAATAGGTCTCTTGGGCTTACATTGTCATTTGAGACTTTGAGAGTCATTTAAGAGATCAGTATACTTTGAGAGAGTCGTATACTTTCAATTCTCCGTCCATTGTATTGTAAAGCATATGAATAGAGAGCATTCAACAAATTGTTCTTCTTGCCTATTTCTATTCAATCTTTATGGAGTATTCTTGATTGTTGCTTCAATTATGGGACTTACAGTGTCCCTGAGAAAGTTGGGAAAATTTGTGGAGAGACCAAAGATTGAGTAGGAGGAATGAGGGATGAGAATGATGGTTGGGTGCGGGGTTCAGCGTTGGATCCGCTGTTGGATCCGCTGTCAATCACTTCAGTCTGTAGAGAGGCTAAAGGAGGTGGGTTCATTTCCATGTTTATAACTTCAGCGTTTAGAGACGCTGAAGACGGGATGGAAGGGTGGCTTGATCAGCTGTGGCAGAGCGTACCACGGAACTTTCCCTCAGCTCTTCAAGATGAGCTGTGGAGTCTTCAGCATGTGAATGCTGGGGGGGTTGCTCCTTGGTTTTCTTGATTCTTTTAGAACCAAGTTGGGAAGTTGAGTGTTTCCTTTTTCGAGAAGGAGTAGAGGGTGCAGCGTGGGTATCAGTGGTGGGGATTTCCACTGAATGAGCTGCAGAAGTCGAAGAAGGAGGATTGAGAAGAGATAAGAGAGTAGAAAGACGTACCTCGTTTTCCAGCGGCGTGAAGTCGGGTACCTTAGGGCCAACCTGAGAGAGTCTCAGATCACCCTCTGTTGGGTATTTGTCGCCAAGTCCAAGTTGAAAGATGGCGCTGTTGAATCTGGGATAAGGAACCCATGAAGGTCTTTCAGCCATATCCACTCTGAACGCAAGGTCGTCGTAGATGATTGAGGCCCAGTCAACATTTAGACCTTTCAGCAATGCATAGCCCATTGCTTGCTGAGGTTGAGCAGCTTGTTCAGAGGAGCCACTCTTTGATGTCATGCAGCTTATCAGATGTGCGAAGATGAAGTTCATCTCGCTGGGCATTTTGGACTTCTTGATCAAGGTCAGTTTCTTCTCAGGCTTCTTGTCCCTTCCAGTGTCCCATGCGTAACCCATTGCATCGAAGAATGTAGTGATGGCTTCCCTATCAGCATGGTTTTTGTGGTTTGGGAGAGGGACAAAGCGGTTTTCTTTGGTAGAGGTAGGAGGACTCAGTGCTTTCCTAATAATGGCAGGGTTGATTTTGGTGGTGCCAAATTTGGTGTCACACAGAATAGAGCCAACGATCTTCGTTGGGTCTTTGGCATGGGGTACCTGAGCTCTTCTGGCAGTATACCAGAACTGAGATAGTAGGAATTGATGAGCAGGGGGTGTAATAGTCAGTGCTGTAGATAAGCAACATGTTTTGAGGTAGTTCACAGCATCATCCAGATGTGTGACTTGCTTTCGAGGAGGAAACTCGAAAAGCGCATGAAGGTTGTTCGATTTTGAAAAATCGATTTCCTCAAGCTTGAACTTGACCTGAGGAGCTTTGACGAGAGTCAGTTTCTTTGCAGCAGAGGATTTCTCAGCGGTAGGAGCAGGAGTAGAAGATGTCATTTTTGTTTAACATATCAACCATGAATCATAAAAAATACAGTCTTATTGTGAAAAAAATTTCCAATAAGATGTTTTCCAATTTTTTGTCCATTTTATTTAGACAGAAATGTCTTAATGAAGATTATGGTTTTCTTGTTTTGAAAAAGAAAAACAAACCCAGTAAAAGTCTTGTTTTCCATTTTCCTTTAGATAAGGATTCTGGAAAAACGAATGAAGAACAAGTTTAAGATTTTGAGTTTTAAACTTGAAGAACAACCATGAAAAGGTTGTGTTCATAAAACCGTGAAAGAAAAGATTTCATTTTAGAAAAGGTTTCTTTTGTTTGATATGTTAAAAGCAATAAGAAGATCAGAAACAAGTTATGCAGGTGAATAATAAGAATATTAACCTGGTAATCGAAGAAGGAGATGAACAGATTTCTGGAAATAAGCAACAATAAATCTTTTCTTTCTTGGAGAAGAAGTTCGCGTAAGGAAAGAATATAAACCCGAAATAGTTTATATAGAGAGTTTTGAGAGAGAGAAAAACTAGAGCGGGAAAGTTTTTCATCATGACACGGACACGTGTTTGCATTTGATTGGATGGTAAACGAAACATGCAAACGTGTGTCAGAAAAAGAACGTGCCAGGGTTTATCCGTTGTGATGATGTCACAAACGTCCTTTCATATTTTAGGATGTCTCTGAGGTTTTGAAAGCTCAGGGACTATTTTGAAAAACCTGAAGCACGGAATAGAAATATCAGTGTTAGTTTAAGAAATTTCAAAGTATCGCTGTTAAGGAAAAGATATTCAGCGATGCAATTTATTTTGAAATCTTACATTCACATGCGAACGTCAGTGAGCAAGAGAGAAAACATACCTTGATATCAGTGAATCAACTATGTTCAGAGAGAGAATGATTGAATGGGTTATATAATTGTTTTATCCTATCGCTGATAAAATGTGAACCACTGAAGATTTTTACTCTTCAAAGTTCAGCATTCCAAGCTCGCTGGTGAGAAAGTTGAATCTTGTCTCATCAAGAGGTTTGGTGAACAGATCAGCTAACTGATAGTCAGTTGGAATAAAATGAAGTTCTACATCACCATTCATCACATGATATCTGATAAAATGATACCTGATATCGATATGTTTGGTCTTTGAGTGTAGCACCGGATTGTTGGCTATAGCGATGGCACTTGTGCTGTCGCAATAGATTGGAATTTTCGAGAGTTGAAGGTCATAGTCTAGTAGTTGATTTATCATCCACAAGACCTTAGAACAACAACTTCCAGTGGCTACATACTCAGCTCCAGCAGTTGGGGTGGACACTGAGTTTTGCTTTTTACTTGTCCAACTCACCATCTTTCCACCCAAGAGCTAACAGCATCCTGTGGTGCTTTTCCTATCCAATTTGAAACCTGCAAAATCACTATCTGAATAGGCGATTAGATCAAACCCTGAGTCTTTGGGATACCAAAGACCTAGGTTCATAGTACCCTCAAGGTAACGAAAGATTCACTTTACAGCGATCATATGAGATTCCTTAGGTTCAGCTTGATATCGTGCACACAAACAGGTTGCGTACATAATATCGGGTCGGCTAGCTGTAAGATACAAGAGAGAGCCGATCATCCCACGGTACAGCGTGACATTAACAGGTATTCCATTTGAATCCTTATTTAGTGTCAGCAGTGGTGCCATAGGGGTTTTCATAGGTGAACTCTGAGTTAAATCTAATTTCTTCAGCATATCTTTAACATACTTTCCCTGATTAATGAAAGTTCCTTTTTCATTTTGTTTTATCTGAAGACCAAGGAAATATGTTAGCTCACCCATCATACTCATTTTATACTCTTCTTTCATTCTTTCTTAGAAACGAGTACAAATATCAGGGTTAGTAGAACCAAATATAATGTCATCAACATATATCTGAACAAGAATGATATGACCTTTCACTATTCTGAAAAATAGAGTTTTGTCGATTTTACCTCGCTCAAAATTTTCAATTAGGAGATAAGAGGATAGAGTGTCATACCATGCACGTGGAGCTTGCTTTAAGCCATAAAGTGCCTTATCCAGTTTATAAACATAACCTGGACGCTTCGGATCTGAGAATCCTGGAGGTTGTTCCACATAGACTTCTTCATTCAGCTTTCCATTGAGAAATGCTGACTTAACATCCATTTGATATACTTTGAAGTCTTTGTGTACAGCGTATGCTAAGAATAGACTGATAGATTCTAGTCTTGCTACTGGAGCAAATGTTTCGTCGTAGTCTATACCTTCCTCTTATCTATATCCCTGAGCAACAAGTCGAGCCTTGTTGCGGGTTACAGTTCCATGTTCGTCCAACTTGTTTCGATAGACCCATTTAGTGCCTATCACTGTCTTGTCAGTTGGTCTTCGAACAAGATTCCAAACGTTGTTTCTTTCGAATTCAGTCAGCTCTTCTTGAATGGCGCTGACCCAGTTTGGATCTTTGAGGGCATCATCTATTTTCTTTGGTTCAATCAGAGAAATTAAGTTAACAAATAAAAAAATACTACCTGCACTTCGTCGAGTCTAAACACCAGCGTTTGGATCACCAAGGATTTGATCAATTGGGTGATTTACAGTCCATCGCTGAGCCGGAGCATAAGTCGCTGACTAAAATTGGACTGGAGGAGCTGAAGATGAAGCTTCAGCAACTTCTGGAATATCATCCAAGAGAGGAGTAGGTGCAGATGTTATCGCATTTACTGATTGCTGAGAAGTAGATGGAAAGTCTGAGACATTTGGTTCAGAAGTAGGTATAGTGTTTAAAGGAACAGCTGAGACCCATGATGTTTCAGCTTCACTATTCTGCATGTTTGGGATGATAGTAGGACCATCATCTTCAATGGTATGAGTATGAGGAGTGGGAGTATCTTCTGAATCACCAAGATGAGAAAACATCCATTGATTCAGTTCTTCAGTATCAGCAGAAGGTCGAGAATTCGCTGAACGGGATTCGTCAAAAGTGACATGAATAGTTTCTTCAACAGTTTGTCTTCTTCGATTGAAGACTCTGAAGGCTTTGGAGACTGAGGAGTATCCAAGAAAGATTCCATCATCAGCCTTAGGATCAAACTTTCCAAGGGCATCTCTGTTGTTCAGTATGAAACACTGACATCCAAAGATGTGAAGAAAGCTAATTGAAGGCTTTCTCCGATGAAAAAGTTCATAGGCTGTTTTATTAAATCTTTTGACTATCGGCGACCTATTTTGCGTAAAACAAGCAATGTTGACAGCTTCTGCCCAAAACTGAGTAGGCAAATGAGAATCGCTGAGCATTGAACGTGCAACTTCAATAATAGTTCTATTTCTTCTTTCAGCGACTCCGTTTTGTTGCGGTGTTCTCACTGAAGAAAAGTTGTGAGAAATACCCTTACTCTCAAAGAAGGTATCAAGAGAACTGTTTTTGAATTCAGTCCCATGATCACTCCTTATTGAGCGAACCTGTCAAGTTGTTCAGGGTTTCCATCTTCCTAACCAAGGTGATGAGTTCTTCAGGGGTGTCACTCTTAGAACGGAGAAACATAACCCATGTATATCAAGAGAATTCATCAACTATGACCAATGTATATTTCTTTCCAGCGATGGATTGTTTGTTAACAGGGCCAAACAAATCCATATGGAGAAGTTTTAGAGGAGATGACACTGAGGAAACTTGCTTTGAGTTAAAGCTTGCTTTGGTCTGCTTGCCTTTCTCGCACGCTGAACATAAGGATTCTTTTGCGTATGAGTGCTGAGGTAGACCAGTGACTAACTCTTTTGAAGAAAGAGTGTTCAATGTCTTGAAGTTGAGATGAGAGAGCCTCTTATGCCATAGCCAGTTGACATCAGATGAGGCTTTTGAGAAGAAACAGGAGTTCTCAGTGGTTGTTGAGTCCATGTTTATTACATAAACATTTTCCAAACGATAACCGCTGAGAGCTATCTTCTCCTTTTTGTCAGCGACAAAGCAGGACTCCTTAGTAAAGATTACTTTGTTATCCTTGTCGCAAAGCTGACTGATGCTTAGATGATTATGCTTCAGCCCTTCAACATATGCGACTCTTCTGAAGGTTGTAGTACCATTAGAGAGTACACCAAACCCTCGGGTATGTCCTTTTCCATTTCCACCGAAAGTTACAGAGGGACCCTTCTCTTCTTTGTACTCAGTGAGCAGGTTCTTCATACCAGCCATGTGTCTAGAGCATCCGCTATCGAGATACCAGATACCCTTCTTAACCTGCATTACAAAAGAAGATTAGTTTGTCTTGGGTACCCACTTAACCATGTGTGCACACTTGTCAGTGGGGGTAGAAGAGGAGGTGGAAGGTTCAGCAGTCTTCGCAGCATTTGAAGATTCAGCTTTGTCAGTCTTCACTTTGGTTAATTTCTTAACCTCAGTGGTCTTCTTTGCCTTGGGGGAAATGATCTTCACCTTAGCTATCTTTTCAGCTTGGGTGGTTGTGGGGCACTTACTAGCAATATGATTGGTAAGTCCACAATGATAACATTTCCTATAACTAAAGGTAGTTCTAGGACCATTTGCATGCTGAGCTTTTGATTTTGAAATAGAAGGACCAGCACCAAGTAAGCTATTGGCTTTTGAAATGGGAGGAACATTCAGTTCTTCGAATTTCTTACCAATAATTTCCACTTTGATTCTAGGAGTAGATCGCTGAATAGATCCACGCTGAATAAATCCAGGGATCTTATTCTTTGAACCAGAGGGATAACTCACTGAAGCTTTAGAAGCGTTCAGCTTTGGTACAGAGGTACCCTTCTGAGGATTTTGGTTAAAAGAAATTCCTTTACCTTTGTTTTTAAAGACTGAGGTAGGTTTTGGATAAACAACTTTTTCTTTACCTTTAGAAGTTAAGGTAGAGATTTCCTCAGGGATAGGCGGTTTAGAAGAGGAACACTGAGATGAGAAAGTGTCAGGGATAGAGGATACGAACATTCCAAATTTAAGTATGGAACGGTCAGTGGTTGGTTCTAGAGTATCAGCTTTGTAACCAAGACCACATTTATCACTCAGGGGAATCTGAGACTTACTTATCTCAGTGATCTTTGTTGAGGAATTATACCATCCATCAACAGTAGCTTTTTCAGCTTTTAATGCAGCGATAGCTTATTCGCGCTCGATTTTCACTAGCTGATTTAAGTGAACTTGATCTTTAAAATCTTCTTCAATTTTAGAAAGATTTTATATTTGAAGGTGACAGTTTTTAAGCTGTTCAGCGAGATCAAGGTTTTGATTTTCAACAATAGTTTTGCCATTCATGGCTTCATATAAAATTCTAGTTAGGAGATCGATCTTTCGAAGACTATCAGCTTCATCAATATTTAAAATATTGGTAAAGAAGGAAGGTGATACCTTAGTAGCAGAGGTTGAAGTAGAGGGAATGTCAGAATTTTCTTCCTCATCTTCAAGTTTGGCCACGAGACATAGATTGGCTTCATCATCATCTTCAGAGTCAGGCGACTCTTCTTCGTCAGAGGCAGCCCAATCATAGTCAGCCATATGGCCTTTGCCTTTCTTCTTAAAGGTTTTCAGCTTTGAATACCTTTCTTTCAGCTTTTTGTATTTTTCATCTCTAGTCCTGTGAGTAAATTTTTTCTTGGGAAAAGCTGAGGGTCTAGAGACTTTCTTTGACCTGCAGTCGCTAGCAAAATGTCCTATCTTTTCACAGTTATAGCAAGTAGCAGTAGCCTTATCAACAGGGGTTGATGATCTTGGCTTGTCAGTAATAGCAAGAGGTTTGTTCTTCTTGAAATTACTCTTTCTAGCAAATCTCCTGAACTTATTAGCCAGGAATGCCAGAGTTTCATCATTATCTGAAACGTCAGTGTCTGATAATCTTTCAGAGTTAGTTTCCAACTCAGTGACAGTGATTGTCGATTGCTGAGTGGAAGGTGACTCTGAGATTAAAGCAACATGGGTGATTTTGGAATCTTTTACAAGATTCTTCTTAAGATGACTCGATTGCTCATGATTCAGCATCGTGCCATATAAGGTAGAAAGGGTCATTGATTTTAGATCCTTTGACAGCTTGAGACACATAGAATAACTGTCCCAGCTTTCAGGTAAACATTCTAAGAACTTTGTCAGTACTTCAAAGTTAGAATATTCCTTACCAAAAGTTTTCAGATCTATTATTAAGCAGTTAAAACATTAGTGTACTTCAGAGAGAGTTTCATTCTTACCACAAATGAAGCTTTCGTACTGTCTTACCAGGTTGATCTTTCGAGAGTCCTGGACTTCAGAAGTACCTTCATACTGAACACAGATTGTGTCCCACGTAGCTTTTAAGGTTTTCATGTTCATGACGGAATGGTAGACTTCGCAAGAAGAGCCATGGAGAGTATGGATATGGCTTTGGTGTCGATAGCCACTTTCTTCTTATCTTCATCAGTCCACATATGAATTTCCTTGGGAATCAGTCTTTCTGGAATAGCAGGTCTATTCTCAGCAGCTGGAACTGCAGGATCAATTCTTATAGGAATATATGGGCCGTTTTCAAGATAGTAAGGCATAGTAGGGTCTACACCTTCTAAGAAGAGAATCATCCT
Source organism: Saussurea involucrata (assembly GCA_033807775.1). Lineage (NCBI taxonomy): Eukaryota > Viridiplantae > Streptophyta > Magnoliopsida > Asterales > Asteraceae > Saussurea > Saussurea involucrata. Next base: position 44,969,631 of record CM066317.1, on the reverse strand, counting down.
ATTTTTCCATAGATTAAAATTATCACTAGAGAATCTAGGGGGTTTTGCAAGAGAACCGTTGTCAATATTGTAATACCCCGGGTAAGTTCGTTAGTTAAATGTTAGTTCCGTTAAATTTATTTAACTCTTTAATAGAAGTTTAGAGTAAATTTAGAGTAAATTATAGGTTAAGGGTGTTTTGGTCTTTAGTGAGAAGTTCAAGGGCTAAATGGGTAAATTAGGTTGATATAACCCCTTTGAGAATTCAGATATTTCATTCAGCAAAATATGCAGAATTGTGTTGGGTGTGTGTGTTTGGAGAAGAAAAGAAGAAGAAAGAAAGTTTTTGGGCTAGGGATCCAAATTGGTATACTTGGAAGTGATTTCAGGTATGTTTCCTTTACAATTTATGTGTGTAATTGCTATTAGGTAGTTTCTATCAGAGTAGAATAGTCAAATTCATGTTTGGTAATGAATCAGTCGGTTTCTAGGTTGAATTTGGGTAAGCAGTCAAAGGTTCCCGGACAGGATGAAGGTGTCCGGGTAGTCTTGTTGGTGGTGTCCGGATAATGTTCTTAAGGTGTCCGAACGGGTTCTTTATCCGGGTATGTTCTAATTTCTTTAGTTTTCCGGATGATAAAGAGTTACCGGATAGTATCCGGTTTGATATGATGTCCGGGCAGTTGGCCTGTCCGGATTTTTCATGTTGTCCGGAAAGTTATGCTATCCGGATTGTATAAGCCGACCGGAAAGATGTGATGTCCAGATAGTTTGGGTTGTCCAGAAACTTTAGCTGTTTGGTCTATTTTGAGAGTTTAGATGCTTTTGACTATCCAGTAACCTATGTATTGTTAGTTATTGGACAGGGAGTGAATGAGGACTAAATGTACTGTGGACTCGACTTATGTTCGGGTTTGGGGGTAACATTTGAGGATTGGAGTTCTTTAGAGTTCCTAGCTTTAGTAAGACTTATGTGTTCTGTTTGGTAAAGAGATATCTGTATCTATTTGTTTCAGATACTGTGAATCGGAGGTGAAAGCTAAATCAGTTGCAAAAGACCGGGAAGAGTTTTGTTAAGCAAACAAGTGAGTGTTTTCTTAAAATGTTTTCAAACTGGAATGCATATATGTGAATGAATGTAATAATGTGCATATTGTGTTTATATGAGTATTACATTGCATGGGTGCTAGTTGGTCGGGCTTAGGACCGGTGTATGTTGGCTGTACAGAGGGACAGTGGTGTTGGCTGTATTCAGTACAGTGGTGTAAATTAATTAATTGGCTTGCATCCAATTAATATGGCCAAGAGAATGAGATGGGAAGATACATGATGCATGAGTCATAGTTGGTATTTTTATGTGTGTTATGTGTATGATGTTTGTACAAATGGTTTTTAACTAACTGGGATTTTTTCACTAGACGTCAAGGTTTAACCCTCATTTTGTTTTAAAAATATGTATTCCAGGTCGTGGATCGAGTAAGAGCAAATAAGAAGGTTAAACCGCGAATAGCTTTTGGAGGACTATGTAGTTGAAGACTATGATGTGTTTAGTAGATATAGCATGTTATTAGTAATGATGTAAATTTACTAAGTAAACGTTTGTAATGATGTATTGAATGTTTGTAAAGACTAGGGGACCGTATTTGTTATACAATGTATCTCTTGTTTTTTTAACGACGTTATGCAATGTTTGCTATTTGAACTATGTATGGGATTTCGGGTCGTTACAGATGGTATCAGAGCCCTAGTTTAAGGGATTTAGGTATTAATATCTGTACTTAGACTTAAACTGCTTGTGAAGTAGGATGTCCCTAGTATTGTAGAACCTTGGGGTGTTAAATATAAAAAGGTAGAAGGAACATCATGTAAGGTAATTTCAGATTTACACCTGGCCAGTGTAATTGTGATCTTACAGGTGCATGTTGAACTGGAATACCTTGTTATATGGGGTATGTGCTTATGTGTATATTAACCTTGTTTGAACCTACAGAATGGCAAGCGGTACTAGACAAACGAATCGGGGAGGAGGAAATCCTAATAGGAAAAATCCAACAGTTGGGGTAAGTAGAAGAGGGGGAGAAAGAGGTAGAGGCAGAACTCGAGGCAGAGTTCAGGGGCGCGGCACGGAATTTGTTACAAGAGACAACTTAGCAGCTGAAATGGGAAGATTACAAGCCAATATCCAAGCTATGTTCAATCAAACTCATAATACTGAAACAGAAAGACCAGATCCTACTCATGAAGAGGAGATGCCCATTACACCTACTGTCGTACCAGTGGTGAAGAAATGTGATTATAAAATGTTCCTAAGTTGTAAGCCTCCGACCTACGCAGGAGACAGGGACCCCGTGAAAGCTATGTGGTGGCTGAAAGAAATAGAAGCTATCTTCAAGACTAGTAAATGCACTTAAGAGGATAGAGTGCTCTATGGAACTGCAATGTTGAAAGGCGATGCCCTATACTGGTGGGAAGCTCATATTTCCTCGGGAGGATCTGATATATATATATATATTCTACTTACTCTTGGGAAGAATTCGTGATAGCTTTCAGGAAACAATTTTGTCCCCAAGCAGCAATTAAACAATTGGAAGGAGAGTTTATGAACTTGCAACAAGGGAATTTATCGGTTCAGGATTATACCGCTCGTTTTCTGGAAAAGTATCGCTTCGCGGAATACTACGTTGCCACGGAGGCAATGAAGATTGAAAGGTTTATCTTTAGATTGAATTCAGAAGTCAGAAGTCTGGTGATTGCTAAAGGACCAGAAACGTTCTGAGCCGCAGTAGACGCCACGGAAACCGTGGAACGAGATAGAGGGAGAGATTCTAGTGATAAGAGTGCGGGGAAGAGAAAGTGGGAAGGACCACAATATGATCCAAAGAAATCCAGATTTCAGAGGTCTGATAGTCGTACGCCTTTCCGGCCAGTTGAAAGACCTTGCCCGAAGTGCCACCGTTTTCATCAAGGAGGTTGTCAAGTTAATCCACGAAATTGTTATAAATGTGGAAAGATTGGTCATATTGCTAGGGACTGTCGAGTAGTTAGATTTTGTTACTCGTGCAATTCTCCTGATCATCTTCAGTCCGATTGTCCATTGGGGAGAGTAAAGTAGGGTGGCGCATCAGTAAGACCAACGGGCGTTAGATCGGTAGTACCGAGGCCAGAGCCACAAAGAGCAAGGGGTTGTGCCTTCTAGATGACAGAGCAAGAAGCAGATGTGACTCCCGATATGGTTACAGGTACATTCTTAATAAACTCTACACGTGCTAAAGTGTTATTTGATTCTGGTGCAAACCAATCGTTTGTGTCACCTTCTTTTGCTGCCTATATGCATTTAAAGCCTAAAGTGTTAGATCATGTATTAATGGTAGATACGACTAATGATAATCAAGTATAGATTAAAGAGGTATTTGATAGTTGTGAGATAAACATAGATTGGTGCGGTGTACCTATTCAGTTATTTCCTATAGCCTTGATCGAGTTTTATGTGGTAGTGGGAATGGATTGGTTAGCCGAGAATCAGGCTAATATAGTTTGTGATAAGAAATTGATAAATGTTGTCTTACCTGAGAAGGGACCAGTAGTGAGTTATGGTGATCGTAGAAATCATCAGTTTTGCATTATTTCTTTGTTGAAAGCTCGAAAGTGTATCAATAAAGGTTGCCCGAGTTACTTAGCTTATGTGATAGATACTAAGCTAGGAAAGAATAAGCTGGGAGATATTCCGGTTGTTTGTGAATTTCCGGAAGTTTTTCCAGAAGATCTGACTAGCCTTCCGCCGTTAGACAAGTAGAGTTTGGTATAGATCTGATTCCTGGAGCCGTTCCTGTTGTTCGTGCACCGTATAGACTGGCACCTCCAGAGATGAAAGAGATGATGACTCAATTGCAAGATCTTTCAGATAAAGGCTTCATCAGACCCAGTTCTGTACCGTGGGGAGCACCGGTTCTGTTTGTGAAAAAGAAGGATGGTTCGATGAGAATGTGTAAAGATTATCGGGAACTGAATAAGCGTACGATCAAGAACAAATATCCTCTCCCTAGAATTGATGACCTCTTTGATCAACTAGTTGGAGCTTGCTATTTCTCCAAGATTGATCTAAGATATGGTTATCATCAGCTGAAGGTTTAAGAGGAAGACGTTCTGAAAATCGCTTTTCGCACACGGTATGGTCACTATGAACTCTTAGTGATGCCTTTTGGATTGACGAACGCTCCAGCTGCTTTTATGGATCTAATGAATCGAGTATGTAAGCCATATCTCGATAAATTCGTTATTATATTTATCGATGATATCCTTATCTACTCACGGTCCAAAGAAGAGCACGCTCAACATCTTCGTTTGATTCTGGAGTTATTGAAGAAAGAAAAGTTGTATGCTAAATTTTCGAAATGTGAATTCTGGCTACGAGAAGTTCAGTTTCTGGGGCATGTAGTTTCCGAGAAAGGCATTCAAGTGGATACGATGAAAGTGGAAGCGATTGAAAAGTGGGAACCGCCGAGAACGCCAACCGAGGTAAGAAGGTTTCTGGGTTTAGCCGGCTACTATCGAAAGTTTATACAAGATTTATCCCGTATCGCTACGCCTCTAACCAAGCCGACTCGAAAGAATATAAAGTTCGAATGGAAAGCAGAGCAAGATGAAGCATTCAGGATTTTGAAAGAAAGACTTTGTAGTGCACCGATTCTATCACTACCTGAAGGTTCCGACGATTTTGTTGTTTACAGTGATGCTTCCAAACTAGGATTGGGTTGTGTATTAATGCAGCGTGGAAAAGTTATTGCTTATGCTTCTCGTCAGCTGAAGGATCAGATTACTACAGAGTTCATCACGAAGTTACCGAGGACTCCGAAAGGGTTTGATGATATATGGGTGATCGTTGATAGGTTGACAAAGTCTGCTCACTTCCTACCAGTAAAGGAAACCTATTCGTTGGAAAGACTAGCCAAACTGTATATCAATGAAATAATAACTCGACATGGAGTTCCAATCTCGATCATTTCTGATCGTGACAGTCGTTTTACCTCAAGATTCTGGAGAAGTTTTCAAAAAGAAATGGGAATTCAGATAAAGCTAAGTACAGCGTATCATTCTCAAACTGACGGTCAGAGTGAAAGAACGATTCATACTTTGGAAGATATGTTACGGGCCTACATTGTTGATTTTGGGGGATCGTGAGATAAGCACTTACCATTGATAGAATTTGCCTACAACAACAGTTATCATTCCAGCATACAAGCGGCACCGTTTGAAGTTCTGTATGGTAGAAAATGTCGAACGCCTCTGTGTTGGAACGAAGTGGGAGAGAAACAGTTAGCAGGGCCAGAGATAGTACAGTTAACCGCGGATAAGATTACTCAGATTCGGGAACGATTGAAGGTGGCTCAAGACAAACAGAAAAGCTACGCCGACCGACGTCGAAAGCCGTTAGAATTCCAAGTTGGAGATTTTGTGATGTTAATAGTCTCGCCTTGGAAAGGAGTCATCCGAATTGGGAAATAAGGTAAACTGAGCCCGAGGTACATCGGACCGTTTGCAATTACAGAAAGGATCGGTGAAGTAGCATACATCTTGGATCTTCCGCCAGAGTTAAGCAGGATTCACAACGCGTTTCATATATCGAACTTTTGAAAGTGTTTGGTTACACCAGATCAGGCAGTTTCTCTACCCGATATACAAGTTGATGAAAAGCTGAATTATGTGGAAGAACCAGAAGCAATAGTTGATCACAAGGTTAAAGAGTTGCGGAACAAAGTAATCAGACAAGTGAAAGTTCAGTGGAGACATCACAAAGGACATGATGCTACATGGGAATCAGAATCAGAAATGAGAACTAAGTATTCGTACCTTTTTGTCTAACCGAATTCCGGGACGGAATTCTTTTAAGGGGGAGGTGATGTAATACCCCGGGTAAGTTCGTTAGTTAAATGTTAGTTCCGTTAAATTTATTTAACTCTTTAATAGAAGTTTAGAGTAAATTTAGAGTAAATTATAAGTTAAGGGTGTTTTGGTCTTTAGTGAGAAGTTCAAGGGCTAAATGGGTAAATTAGGTTGATATAACCCCTTTGAGAATTCAGATATTTCATTCAGCAAAATATCCAGAATTGTGTTGGGTGTGTATGTGTTTGGAGAAGAAAAGAAGAAGAAAGAAAGTTTTGGGGCTAGGGATCCAAATTGGTATACTTGGAAGTGATTTCAGGTATGTTTCCTTTACAATTTATGTGTGTAATTGCTATTAGGTAGTTTCTTTCGGAGTAGAATAGTCAAATTCACGTTTGGTAATGAATCAGTCGGTTTCTGGGTTGAATTTGGGTAAGCAGTCAGAGGTTCCCGGACAGGATGAAGGTGTCCGAGTAGTCTTGTTGGTGGTGTCCGGATAATGTTCTTAAGGTGTCCGGACGGGTTCTTTATCCGGGTAAGTTCTAATTTCTTTAGTTTTCCAGATGATAAAGAGTTACCGGATAGTATCCGGATTGATATGACGTCCGGGTAGTTGGGCTGTCCGGATTATTCATGTTGTCCGGAAAGTTATGCTATCCGGATTGTATGAGCTGACCGGAAAGATGTGATGTCCGGATAGTTTGGGTTGTCCGGAAACTTTAGCTGTTTGGTCAATTTTGAGAGTTTAGATGCTTTTGACTATCCAGTAACCTATGTATTGTTAGTTATTGGACAGGGAGTGAATGAGGACTAAATGTACTGTGGACTCCACTTAAGTTCGGGTTTGGGGGTAACATTTGAGGATTGGAGTTCTTTAGAGTTTTTAGCTTTAGTAAGACTTATGTGTTCTGTTTGGTAAAGAGATATCTGTATCTATTTGTTTCAGATACTGTGAATCGGATGTGAAAGCTAAATCAGTTGCAAAAGACCGGGAAGAGTTTTGTTAAGCAAACAAGTGAGTGTTTACTTAAAATGTTTTCAAACTGGAATACATATATGTGAATGAGTGTAATAATGTGCATATTGTGTTTATATTAGTATTACACTGCATGGGTGCTAGTTGGCCGGGCTTAGGACCGGTGTATGTTGGCTGTACAGAGGGACAGTGGTGTTGGCTATATTCAGTACAGTGGTGTAAATTAATTAATTGGCTCGCAACCAATTAATATGGCCAAGAGAATGAGATGGAAAGATACATGATGCATTAGTCATAGTTGGTATTTTTATGTGTGTTATGTGTATGATGTTTGTACAAATGGTTTTTAACTAACGAGGATTTTCTCACTAGACCTCAAGGTCTAACCCTCATTTTGTTTTAAAAATATGTATTCCAGGTCGTGGATCGAGTAAGAGCAAATAAGAAGGTTAAACCGCGAATAGCTTTTGGAGGACTATGTAGTTGAAGACTATGATGTGTTTAGTAGATATATCATGTTATTAGTAATGATGTAAATTTAATAAGTAAACGTTTGTAATGATGTATTGAATGTTTGTAAACACCAGGGGACCGTATTTGTTATACAATGTATCTCTTGTTTTTTTTAACGACGTTATGCAATGTTTGCTATTTGAACTATGTATGGGATTTCGGGTCGTTACAAATATAGTTGGTGTTTGTGTTGGTAGCCATTTTCAGAAATAGCAAGGAAGAGATATCTTAGTATAGATCAGATCTTGTTTATGAGATTAAACAAATCTGCTCTGATACCACTTGTTGGTCCCGAAGGGTTATACAAGTTTGTAGAAGGGGGGGGGGGGGGGGTTGAATACAAACACACGTTTTTACTTTTCTAAATTGTTTATTGATAAATCAAGACAATTTACAACTTGTTGCGGAACAAGATTAAGGATAAACCTAATCTAAGCAAGTCCTGAGAAACACTAAGTTTCTTGCACTAGAAAGAGTTAAAGAAATTACGAATAATAACTTAACAATAAGAGAGAAATAAGAAGATGGTCCGAGCACACTTCAAAACTGATGTAAGGTTCTTCTTATATACTGCATGCATTAAATGCATGGCAATATGGCTTTACACGTGGCATCAGCTAAGTGGTTGCATGTCATTGACCTTTGTAGACAACCTTAGTAGCCGCATGGTGCACAGTGTAGAATCAGAGTTGTTGTACGATTACAGACAAAAGGGATGTCTGTTCTGACAGTTCGTACGGAGACGTGCAAGGGAGGTAAGACAATAGTAACATGCAGGGAGACTTCATGATCAGCTTTGTTGAGTCAGATCTTTATCAGCGAATGATAAAGTTCAGCGTTTGCTGAAGTCTTCTACTTGATACTTCACGTTGAATGGACAGGTCTTGCTTCACTGATATCCGCATCAGTTCATGAGTAGACTTGTCGCTGGTTCTTGAGCTTGATCTTCGACTTCAGCGTAGAACATATGTTGACGTGAAACTTGTCTGCAGTGATCATAAGTAAACAACTAACTTATCAGCGATCATCTCATAGACTGAACAGGCTCAGAGCTATATGATGATGAACAATGTTCGCTGAATATCTAATCTAAAGAGTGAGAGTTCCTATCAGCGGTACTGTAAAGTCTTAGTACTTCTCAGCGATAGTGAAACTCTAATACATATCATTTACTTAAAATTTTCACTAAGTGTTTAAGAGAGGGTCATTATCAATTCACTGAGGGTTTGGATCAACAAGCTTCCCCAGCGTCTGTAACCGCTGAGGAGTTTGTGCAGAGAGTAGTGGTGAGAGATTCCACCTTCATGGACAAATCCGTAAGAGAGTTATTGATTGTCCTCAAATTAGGACCTATAACATGAGAAACTTATGAACAAAGGAAAGCTTAGAAGTTGGGGGTTCAGAGAGATGAGTGTTTAGGTTACCTGGAGGCGGGTTGGAAAACGTGTTGAATTCATGGTAGCCGGACGCGTCTTCCATGTCATCTTCCAGCGTTCAATGACTGGGAGCGCCTTCAGGTCCTTTATTTTGTTCCAGTATGCCTTGTAGTTCAGCGACATGAGTGTCTTCCAAATGAATGACATTTGTTGCAGAGAATGTGGGAAATAGAGATGGAGTGACCAAAGATTGAGATGAGAAGGTTGTGAAGAAGGATGGGGCAACGGATTTAGCGTTGGATCCGGTGAAGAATACTTCAGCAGCACTTAGAGGTGCTGAAGAAGGGGGGTCCTGATCCAGGATAACTTTAGTGTCTTGAGGCACTGAAGTGGGTATGGAAGAGGTTGGTTCAGCGGATGTGGCGGAGCTTGCCACGAAACCATCCAACGTCTTCTGTAGGGAGACAGACGTGGAGACTTCAGCCTGGGAAGGCTTGGGGGTTGCTCCTTAGAAATCTTCTTGGTCTTATGGATGCCAAGTGGGGTTTCAGATTGTTTTCTCTTTCGAGATGGAGTGGTTGGTGCGGCTTGGGTACCAGCGGTTGGGACGACCACTGTCGAGGAGGTAGCCGCAGAAGTAGAAGAAGTAGGAGGGCAGAGAAGAGGTAAGAGAGTAGAAAGACGTACCTCGTTGGCGAGTGGCTTGAAGTCCAGTACTTGCATGAAGAGAGCACTGAGGAAGCGAGGATAGGGGACATTTGCTGCTCCTTTCGGTTCTTTGACCCTCTCCATCAGGTCTTCAAAGATTATATTGGCCCAGTCTACGTGGAGCCCTTTCATCAGTGCATACCCCATAGCAGTCTGGGGTTTTGAGGCCTGATCAGTTGACCCCGTCTTAGCTGTCATGCAACTGATGAGATGTGCGAAGATGAAGTTCATCTCGCTTGGCATTTTGCTTTTCAGCACCATTGTTATCTTCTTCTCAGGGAGACCGTCTCTCCCTGTATTCCAGTTGTACTTCATTGCATCCAAAAAGGCAATGATTTTAGCTATGCCTTCCTTGGATTTGACATCAGGTAAGGAAACGAAGCGTTTGTCTCTTGAGCTTCCAGAAAGATTGAGAGCAGAACTGATCGCCCCAGGATTGATCTTAGCTTCCCCAAACTCGGTTTCAAAGAGGATTATGTCCACCATTTTGTCAAGGTTCTTGGTGGAGGCAACCTGAGATCTTTTGGCAGTGTACCAGAATTGGGCAAGTAGGTTCTTGTGGGCTGGGGGTTTGATTGTCAGGGCTGTCGCCAGAGGACAGGTCTTCAAAAAGTTAACACCATCATTTAGGTGAGTGACCTGTTTCTTTGTAGGGAAGTTGAATAGGGCGTAGGGGTTGTTACCATGGAATGTAATCTGGTCCATTGAGTGACCCATGTTAGGAGCTTTGGTAATTTCAGTCTTGTCTGAAGAGGTAGGGGATGTAGTGTTGGTAAAGTCAGTAGTTGTCAATTCTGTTTAGAACACAAAGATGAAGAAGATAAAGAAAAGTTCTTAAAATGGAGAAGTTTCCAAAATAAGGGTTTTTAAGGGTTTTCTAGTTTTGAAAAGAAGTACAAAACATAGTGAAAATTCTTGTTTTCTAGTTTCCTTTTATGGAAAGGATTATGGAAAAACATATGAAAGTGTCAAGTTTAAGATTTTTGTTAAATACTTGAAGAACAATCTGTAAACAGATTGTGTCTCTTAAAACCATGAAGAAGATGATTTTAACTTTAGAAATGTACAATGTTTGATCTTGTAAAAACAAGAATAAGATCAAAAATGTTGTTTAAGATAGATTAAAGTAGAGAAACGTAACCTGTTTCGTAAATGGAGATGAAGATTAACACAGGTTCTTGAAAAATCCGAATGCAAAGAAAATATGAATTCTTTTTGCCTTAAGTGAGTTCGTATGCGTAAAAGGTAAAAATATAAACTCAAAGGGTTTATATAGTGAGAGTAGAGAGAGAAAAACTAAGAGTGGGAAAAGTTTTTCATGATGACATGTGCCACGTCCCTTGAAGCTTTTTGGACAAGAAAACGAAATGGGCGAGTGTGTCAGACAAAAAGGCGTGCCATGGTTTATCCAACGGATGACGTCACAAACGTCCTTTCATATTTTTATGGTGTCTCTGAGGGTTTTAGAAAAAAAGCTCAGGGACATTTTGAAAATAGAGAAGCACTGATTAGAAATATCAGTGAAAGTTTTAGAATTTCAAAGTATCACTGAAAGGAAGAGATATTCAGCGATGTGATTTATTTTGAAATCTTGCATGCTGAGGCGAACGTCAGCGATTAAGAGAGAGAAGATACCTTGATATCATTGAATCAATTTGTTCAGAGATAGGGTAATTAATAGGGATATATCAAGTCATATTATCACTGATCTAATGCTAACCACTAAGGATTTTACTCTTCTAGGTTCAGCATTCCAAGCTCGCTGATGAGAAAGTTGAATCTTGTCTCATCAAGAGGTTTGGTGAAAAGATCAGCTAACTGAAAGTCAGTTGGGATAAAATGAAGTTTGATATCACCATTCATCACATGATCTCTGATAAAATGATACCTGATTTCGATGTGTTTGGTCTTTGAGTGTAGCACTGGATTGTTTGCTATGGCGATGGCACTGGTGGTGTCGTAATAGATTGGAATTTTGGAGAGCTGAAGGTCATAGTCAAGTAGTTGATTTCTCATCCACAAGACCTGAGAACAACATCTTCCAGTGGCTACGTACTCAGCTTCAGCGGTTGAGGTGGATACTGAGTTTTGCTTTTACTTGCCCAACTCACCAGCTTTCCACCCAGGAGCTAACAGCCTCCTGTGGTGCTTTTCCTATCCAATTTGCATCCTGCAAAATCACTATCTGAATAGGCGAAAATACGCTTTACAGCAATCAAATGAGATACCTTAGGTTCAGATTGATATCGGGCACACAAACAAGTTGCATACATAATATTAGGACGGCTAGCTGTAAGATACAGAAGAGAGCCGATCATCCCACGGTACGCTGTGACATTAACTGGTTTCCCTGAAGGATCTTTGTTAAGTGTCAGCGGCGGTGCTATTGGGGTTTTCATAGCTGAGATTTGAGTTAAATCAAACTTTTTCAGCATATCTTTAACATACTTACCTTGGTGAATGAAAGTACCTTTTTGATTCTGTTTGACTTGAAGACCAAGAAAATATGTCAGTTCACCCATCATACTCATTTTATATTCAGCTTTCATTCTTTCAGCGAAACGAGTACATAAGTCAGGGTTAGTAGAACCAAATATAATATCATCGACATATATTTGAACAAGAATGATATGACCTTTTACTTTCCTGAAAAATAGAGTTTTATCGATTTTAGCACGCTCAAATTTTTCAATATGGAGATAAGTAGAGAGAGTGTCATACCATGCATGAGAAGCTTGCTTTAATCCATAGAGTGCCTTATCCAGTTTATATACATAACCTGGATGCTTAGGATCAGTGAATCCTGGAGGTTGTTCCACGTAGACTTCTTCATTCAGCCTTCCATTTAGAAATGCTGATTTCATATCCATTTGATATACTTTGAAGTCCTTGTGAACAGCGTAAGCTAAGAATAGACGAATGGCTTCGAGTCTTGCCACTGGGGCAAATGTTTCGTCATAGTCTATGCCTTCCTCTTATCTGTATCCCTAAGCAACAAGACGATCCTTGTTGCGGGTTACAGTTCCATGTTCATCCAACTTGTTTCGATAGACCCATTTAGTGCCTATCACTGACTTGTCAGATGGTCTTGGAATGAGTTTCCAAAGTTTGTTTCTTTCAAATTGTGTCAGCTCTTCTTGCATAGCGCTGACCCAATTTGGATCTCTAAGGGTATCATCTGCTTTCTTTGGTTCAATCATAGAAATAAAGTTAACAAATAAACAAATATTACCTGCACTAAGTCGAGTCTGAACACCAGCGTTTGGATCACCAAGGATTTGATCAATAGGGTGATTTATAGTCCATCGCTGAGTCGGAGCATAATTCGCTGACTCGATCTGAACTTCTGAAGGAGCTGAAGAAGAGGCTTCAGCAACTTCAGGTATTTCAGGTAGAAGAGGTAGAGGTTCGGATATCATTTCATTCACTGATTGCTGAGAAGTAGATGGGATATCTGAGGTAGACGGTTCAGAAGCAGGCACAGTGTTGAGAGGAACAGCTGAAACCTATGAAAATTCAGCTTCACTTTTCTGCATGCTTTAGATGATAGTAGGATAATCATCAGTGGTAGGAGTATTAACTTGTGTAATAGGAGCAGCTTCTGAATCACCAAGATGAGAAAACATCCATTGATTCAGTTCTTCAGTATCAGCAAAAGGTCTTGAGTTCGCTGAACGGGATTCGTCAAAAGTGACGTGGATTGTTTCTTCTATAGTTTGTCTTCTACGATTGAAGACTCTGAAGGCTTTTGAGACTGAAGAATATCCAAGAAATATTCCATCATCAGCCTTGGGATCAAACTTTCCTAGGGCATCCCTGTTGTTCAGTATGAAACACTGACATCCAAAGATTTGAAGAAAGCTAATTGAAGGCTTTCTCCCATGGAAAAGTTCGTAGGTTGTCTTCTTGAATCTTTGACAATCAGCGACCTATTTTGAGTAAAACAAGCAGTGTTGACAGCTTCTGCCCAGAACTGAGTAGGTAGATGAGAATCGCTGAGCATTGATCGTGCAGCTTCGATGATCGTTCGATTTCTTCTTTCAGCGACTCCATTTTGTTGCGGTTTTCTCAATGAAGAAACGTTGTGAGAAATACCCTTGCTTTCAAAGAAGTTTTCAAGGGAACTGTTTTTGAATTCAGTCCCATGATCACTCCTTATTGAACGAACGGTTATATTGTTCAGGACTTCCATTTTCCTGACGAAAGTGATGAGTTCTTCAGGGGTGTCACTCTTAGAACAGAGAAACATAACCCAGTTATAGCGAGAGAATTCATTAACAATGACCAGTGTATATTTCTTTCCAGCGAGGGATTGTTTGTTGACAGGACCAAACAAATCCATGTGGAGAAGTTGAAGAGGAGATGACACTGAGGAAACTTGCTTAGACTTGAAGCTTGCTTTGGTTTGTTTCCCTTTTTCACACGTTGAACATAGGGATTCCTTAGCGTATGAATGTTGAGGAAGACCGGTGACCAACTCTTTTAAAGAAAGAGTATTCAGTGTCTTGAAGTTAAGATGAGAGAGCCTCTTATGCCATAGCCAGTTGACATCAGATGAGGCTTTTGCGAAGAAACAGGAATTCTCAGTGGTTGTCGAGTCCATGTTTATAACATAAACATTTTCCAAACGGTATCCGCTGAGAGCGATCTTCTCCTTTTTGTCAGTGACAAAGCAGGATTCCTTAGTGAAACATACTCTGTAATCCTTGTCACATAGTTGACTGATGCTTAGAAGATTATGCTTCAGTCCTTCAACATATGCGACTCTTCTGAAGGTAGTTGTACCATTAGAATGTACACCAAACCCTCGGGTATAGCCTTTTCCATTTCCACCAAAGGTCACTAAGGTGCCGTTTGGTTCACATAATCTGGTGGAATTGGAATGTCAGATTCCTTTGACCAGATTCCATTCCAGTGTTTGGTTCAATCTTTTGTACAAAATAATCTTTAAAATTCCAATGAATTCCATGGATTAGGCATTTTTCATTCCATCACATAAACAAAAGGGTATTTTGGTAATTTACCCAAATTTCATTCCAATTCCAAAGCTACATTATGTGAACCAAACAGACAGATTCCAATTCCTTTAACAGATTCCATTCCAATTCTGTCAACCAAACAGCTGGTCAAACCTGACAACATTCCATTTCAATTCCTTCAAAGTCAAATTCCTTTGACAGATTCCATTCCATCCAAAAACATTCTGCGAACCAAACGCCCCCTAAGGGACCTTTCTCTTCCTTATATTCAGCAAGCAGGTTCTTTTTGCCAGTCATATGACTAGAGCATCCGCTATCAAGATACCGGATACCCTTCAGGACCTGCAAACAAAGGAAGAATAGTTTGATTTAGGCACCCATTTTACTATGGGCCCACATTTCTCAGTGGTGGTGGAGGAAGTTGAAGGTTCAGTGATAACGCTACTTTTTGGCGTTATTTTCGGTCCTCAAACCAATGAGATTGGCTTGTGTTCTAGCAAAAAGGCGGAACTTTATGGTTTATCGAGTGAAATGTGCAGGTAATCTAAAAGGAGGCAATCATCGAGAAAAGAGGCGGAAAAGAGCCAAAAGAGAGTCCAAAACGAAGCCAACGGAAGCCCAAGTTCCAAGCTCAAGACCCGTGCCCGAACCTGGACCCAGATCCACGAAACAAACCTGGCCCGAACACATCAGGAAAGCGCGCGGTTTGTAAGCCACGGGATAAACCACGTAAGTCCCTGTTCGTTTTCTATACTAGGCGATTTTCCGGAATTAGGAGATGACTTCTCGACGTGCGACGGTAGGATGCTCGGGCGACTTTCAGAGGCTTTTCACAGACTTTTGAGCAACGATAGAGGATCGGTTGAGGAGAAGTTCACCACGCGAAGCGGATTAGAGCCGAGAGAAAGGAGTTCACCATTACATTCTTCACGTTCACAATTTCTCTTCCTTTTTTGATGATTTTATCCACCACCAACATGAACTAATCTTTAGATGTTGGGGGTTGGTTTGAATTTGGTTTAATCATATGAACAGATGATTTGAGACTTTTATCAGTTTTTCCTATTTAATGAAGCATGTGGTTTGAGTTTAATTCTTTTGTGAGTCTGGGCAACTTTTAATTTTTTTGTTTGTTTTCAGTTAAGTTCGAGAGAATTAATTGTCAACTAGAACTAGAAATTGCATGCCTAGGGTGAGAAATTGGATAGAGATATACCAAGTAAGCCTTAGTCCTATTAAAATATGGAGTTTAATGTGTTTTGAATCATATAGGTTGAGATCGAGAGATAAAACTTATACTTTCACAATAAAATCCGTGGTTGCTTGAGAAAGAACCACGGTGATTTTAGAGATTGGGCATTCATTAAAGGGAATAACTGGTAATTGTTTTGAGTCAGGTGTTTATATGTGAAGACCGTAGGATTTCCAACCCTCAACTGCTTTCTCTATCCGAAGTCCTTAAGTTGTCTATTTTCTAGTTCTTAATTTATTTGCAATTAATTAGTTTAATACCAACAACTCAAAATTGCGACCGTTCAGTTAATAGATCTTATAGTCATTGTGATACTCAGTTCCTAGTTCCCTGTGTTCGATACTCGTACATTCAGTACTATTACTTGATTCGACCCGTACACTTGCGGTTAGATTTTGGGGGGTGTAAACCCTCTTATCAAGTTTTTGGCGTCGTTGCCGGGGAACTAGTTGCAACTGATAGCACTACCAGCTATAAGCGCTATTACATTGAACATTTTTTATTTTTTATTTTTGTTATTTCGTTTTATTACTTTCAGTTTTTGGATTGCTAATTTTGTTTACTTTCCGTTTCAGGTACTAATTGGTTTATACCAAGGAAACCCCGAGGGGAAGGTATCGAACCGATCACCCGGAAATTGAAAGAACCGCCCGTCGATTACGCAAAGAATCTAAAGCTAAAAGACATCTAAAGATGGGCGACGAAGCTCCTCCTGAGAGACGTCCTATGCGGTCGTTTGCCGATCCGAATGTGGCAGCCGCACGCATAGGCATCCAACCGCCCACTACTGGGGCAAACTCTTTTGTGCTCAAACCGAGTACCATCGTGATGGTACAACAAAATCAGTATGGAGGAGCACCGACAGAAGATCCTCAGGCACATCTCCGTGCATTTGAGAGGATTTGCAACACGCTCAAGATCAATGGGATGGAAGAGGATGCAATTAAGATGAGGCTGTTCAGCTTTTCACTCAAAGGCAGAGCCGAAACTTGGACAGAAAGTATCCAACCGGACTCGATCACCACCTGGGCGCAGCTGAAAGCGGCCTTCCTTCAGAAATTCTTCCCACCAAGCAGAACCGCCCAACTTATGGCTGAAATCACCCATTTTGCTCAATGGGATCAAGAGACCTTGTATGAAGCTTGGGAGAGATACAAAGATATGATCAAGAAATGCCCTCATCATGGGTTGCAAGGTTGGGTCATTATCCAAACGTTCTTCAGTGGACTTCACCCGCAGTTCAAAAACGACATCACAGCTGCATCGGGTGGAGCCCTAATGGATAAGTCTTATGAGGAAGCATGCGAGCTGATCGATAATCTGGCTGAACATAGTTTTTCTACTCCAATATCAGCCGTTAGAAGTGTTTTGAGTGTGCAAGAGAATGATGAGTTGAAGGTGATGAAAGCTCAAATAGCCGCTATCACAAACCATTTGAAGGGAGGTAATCCAGAAGTGTTCCCCATGTCTCAAGAACCTGAACAGGTTCAGTTTTTACAAAACCGGAACAACCAGCCGAGGAACGACCTTTTCTCGAAAACATATAATGAGGGGTGGAAGAAACACCCTAACTTTTCATGGAGTCAACCCGGTCAACAACAACAAGGTAATCATTCAAACTTTTCTAACTCTCCTAATTCTAACAATGTTTACCGTCCTCCAGGTTACAACCAACGGAGATTTGATGAAGGACCATCTGGGGAGAAGAAACCGGGGTTAGATGATATGATGATGAAGTTCATGACCAAGATGGATAGCACAGTTGAAGAGTTAGCAAGCACGGTTAACACGGTCAAGGCAGCTACTGATCAGAACACGACTTCCATAAAGCTCCTTGAAAGGCAAGTGGGGCAAATTTCTGAAGCCCTACAAGACCCGAGCTCCCGGAACCTTTCCGAGTCAAACCGAACGGAAAACCCGGGAAGAGTGCAAAGCCATTTATCTGAGAAGTGGTAAGGAGATGATCAAGGAGGCAAATGTTGAGCTGAAAGACGATATTTCTAGTGATATGGGTAATCAGGAAGAGCCGAAGGAGAAAAAGGTAACACCTCCATCAAAGCTGGTAGTCAACCCGTATGTGCCACCGCTACCTTTCCCGAATAGATTGAAGGAACATTACGATGAGGGACAATTAAAGAAATTTCTTGACATCTTCAAGAAGCTACACATCAACATTCTATTTGCAGAAGCACTTGCCCAAATGCCAACATATCTCAAGTTCATGAAGGACATCTTATCCAAGAAGAGGGCAATTGAACACCAGGCTACCATTGCACTTACTGAAGAGTGCAGTGCAATTATTCAGAACAAGCTTCCCCCGAAGCTTCAAGATCCAGGGAGTTTTTCTATTCCTATACAAATTAGAGATCTTTGTTTTGATAAGGTGTTATGTGATTTAGGAGCAAGTATTAATTTAATGACTTTATCTGTTTTTAGGAAACTTGGCTTGGGTGAAGTGAAGCCAACATACATAACTCTCCAACTCGCCAATAGATCAATAACGTATCCATATGGAGTGATAGAAGATGTTTTGGTTAAAGTTGATATGTTCTACTTTCCGGTGGACTTCGTGGTGAGGGATATTGATGAAGATATAGAGGTCTCGCTAATATTGGGAAGACCCCTTCTGGCCACGGGCAAGGCACTGATCGATATGGAGGATGGTGTGATGACCTTCAGAGTTGGGAGCGAAAAGGTAACTTTCCATGTTCTCAAAAGAAAAGAAGTTAGAGGTGAGCCGAAAATGGAGCCGATCGGGCAGTCCAACTCCATGAATACCGAGCCAAGTTGAGAGCCACACAGTCGTGCCACGACTTTAACTGAGGCGCTGGGTGGGAGGCAACCCACCAAGGTTTGATTTCTTTTGTTTTTAGTTACGTTTTCGAGTGTGTTTTTTACAAAAAACAAAAAAAAATCTGGAACAAAGACTTACGTGGTCTAGGCCGCGGCCTCAAGCCGCGCGCCAAGCCGCGCAGCTCTCTGGTGATTTTCGAGAAACAGGCACTTACGCGGGATGTCACACGGTTTAAGGCCGCGGCCCAAACCGCGCGGATCCCCTGACGCTTCTAGGGTGTTCTCGTGCAGTGTTTATCCTTTCTTGCTGTTTGTCGTTTCGTTTCTTTGCTTTCTTTTTCCTTTTGCTTTGTGTTTCTGTGCTCTCTCTCCGTCTTTTCCGATTTCTCCCAATTTCTCTCCAACGGTTCAAGAGACTCGTTTCCGGTCTTCACGACCAAAGGTATATACTGGCACTATTATTTAATTTGGTCTTTATTCTGTTATGTGGTCAAGATGCATGGACTTTTAAGATGTCTTTATTAGCATTTTGCACGCATGAGAATTGTGAGTTGTGTTTGCACATATACGTAAAGGAAAGGAGATGCAACAAACCTAAGTTTCACTTAGGTTTGGGGTGCCTTGATTTTCGACTTCTGCACACTCACAGTGACCCCTTTGCAAACCTCGGTTTTACCGAGGTTTGGGGTTGGCTTTATTGGACAAACCTAGGCCACGGCCTAGGTTTCGGGTGGCCATATTTGAATAACTCTGGGATCGCTTGCAGATATATTGTGTTGATGCTTTGTCTTTCCCGCTTGATGACTGTAATAACTGCACAACGATTTGTGTTGCATTGCCTACAACTTTACTTACACATTGGGGACAATATGTGGGTAAGGTTTGGGGTTGCCTAATCGGGCCCACGTTTATGCACGTAGATTTCCTGCACTTCTGAATGTTTAGATCATAGTGGCTAAAATTTTGTTTTGGATGATTGAGACCGACCATTGTGGAGAGAATCTTGTGATAGTTACGTGACCATTAGGGAAGGATCGGGAAAAGACATGACTAGGGACATTAGTGGAGACCACCCAATAGCGAAATTTGAGCCTAAATGACGTTCTTCACTTCGAGGGATTTAAACACTTAATTCATATACACTTTTTCGAATTCCTTGTCGTGATTATAGAGTGATCTCGCTATAATATTGTATTGAGTAGCAAAGATGACAAACGGGATATTGGGTAAGGGTATAGTAGACCATATCGTGTGGACCTTAAGAGATGATTCCAGGCATTGTGTGCACTTTAACCCGTTTTTGTCTAACGTACCTTTTGACCCATTATGTGTGTACCCAAAACCACCTTTGTAGCCAAACACTCACCACTTGTTCATTTCAGACCCACCATTAAACCCTAGCCAACCCTTATCCGAAAGTGTGTCAATCAGAAGCAGTACAGGCCAGTCATGAAAAATAGATAGAAAAGAGGGCCAATGCAGCCCCAATCAAATAAAGAGGGCCAATGATGCCTCATTAAAAAAAGAAAAAAATATATATATAAAATAAAATAAAAATACAGTTAGTTAGATAGTATCTACAATAGATAATAAGAGAGTCAAAGCGACTCCAACAATGAGAAAGAGGGCCAAATAATAGTAAGTGAAGTCAAGAAGTTCACAACTGCTAAAAATTGACACACCAAGGATTTTTGATCCGTTTACCCTTCGTTTCCTAGCCATAACCCTAACCCCGTTAAAACCCTTGTAAATACCTTGATGATCTTCTGGAAAACATGATTAGGGTATACGACCACTTTTACCAATGGTCCCTGTCTTGCTACTTGATTCCTTTCTGAGATCAACTTTTTGGACATTTGTGCGTCTTTCATTAGAGTTGTCATGTAATTTTTCGAGTATTCTTGTACATAACTTCCTTATACATGACAACATGTGCGACAACCTAGGTTAGAGTGAAATGAGTGTATTCCGTGAGGTAGGGTCGAGGCGAAATGTTTTCCCTAGTATGTTTGGACCTAGTACGACCTTAATGGAATCGGAGCAGTCACGAGTTCAACTCACAATGGAAGGTCATAGATCAAACAGAATAAGAATGAGGCGAGGTGAGATAGGCATTCACTGGTATGGGAAATCACTAGTGCATTACGTGGTACCGATTGGGAGTTGTGCAGTTATTATTTTTCTGATATATGCTTTTATTCTATTTTATCGCTAATTTGCTTGAGGACAAGCAACGCTCGGTTTGGGGTTGCTGATAACGCTACTTTTTGGCGTTATTTTCGGTCCTCAAACCAATGAGATTGGCTTGTGTTCTAGCAAAAAGGCGGAACTTTATGGTTTATTGAATGAAATATGCAGGTAATCTAAAAGGAGGCAATCGTCGAGAAAAGAGGCGGAAAAGAGCCAAAAGTGAGTCCAAAATGAAGCCAACGGAAGCCCAAGATCCAAGCCCAAGACCCGTGCCCGAATCTGGACCCAGATCCACGAAACAAACCTGACCCGGACACATCAGGAAAGCGCGCAGTTTGTTGCGCGGTTTGTAAGCCACGAGACAAACCACGTAAGTCCCTGTTCGTTTTCTATACTAGGCGATTTTTCGGAATTAGGAGATGACTTCTCGACGTGCGACGGTAGGCTGCTCGGGGGCGACTTTCAGAGGTTTTTTGCAGACTTTTGAGCAACGATAGAGGATCGGTTGAGGAGAAGTTCACCACGTGAAGCGGATTAGAGCCGAGAGAAGGGAGTTCACCATTACATTCTTCACGTTCACAATCATTATGTTTGCACACACTATTTCGCTTCCATTTCTTATGTTTTTATCCACCACCAACATGAACTAATCTTTAGATGTTGGGGGTTGGTTTGAATTTGGTTTAAGCATATGAACAGATGATTTGAGACTTTTATCAGTTTTTCCTATTTAATGAAGCATGTGGTTTGCGTTTTAATGCTTTTGTGAGTCTGGCCAACTTTCAATTATTTTGTTTGTTTTCAGTTAAGTTCGAGAGAATTAATTGTCAACTAGAACTAGAAATTGCATGCCTAGGGTGAGAAATTGGATAGAGATATACCAAGTAAGCCTTAGTCCTATTAAAATCTGGATTTTAATGTGTTTTGAATCATATAGGTTGAGATCGAGAGATAAAACTTATACTTTCACAATAAAATCCGTGGTTGCTTGAGAAAGAACCATGGTGATTTTAGAGATTGGGTATTCATTAAAGGGAATAGCTGGTAATTGTTTTGAGTCAGGTGTTTATATGTGAAGACCTTAGGATTTCCAACCCTCAACTGCTTTCTCTATCCGAAGTCCTTAAGTTGTCTATTGTCTCGTTCTTGATTTATTTGCATTTAATTAGTTTAATACCAACAGCTCAAAATTGTGATCGTTAAGTTAATAGATCTTATAGTCATTGTGATACTCAGTTCCTAGTTCCCTGTGTTCGATACTCGTACTTTCAGTACAATTACTTGATTCGACCCGTACACTTGCGGTTAGATTTAGGGGGGTGTAAACCGTCTTATCATTCAGCAATCTTCGCCGCATTTTAAGATTCAGCTTTAGTGACAGTCTTCACTTTGGTTAATTTCTTAACCTCAGTGGTAGGTTTCACCTGAACCTGATTTGCACCAGGATTGGTCTTCTTTGCCTTGGGGGCAGTGATCTTCACCTTAGCTAACTTTTCAGCTTTGGTGGCTGTAGGGCAGTTACTGGCAATATGATCGGTAAGTCCACAGTGATAACATTTCCTATAGCTAAAAGTCGCTTTAGGACCATTTGCATGCTTAGCCGAAATTTTTAAATGAGCAGGGTCAACACCAAGAATACCTTTGGCATTGGAAATTGGAGGAACAATCAGTTCTTCAGATTTCTTACCAATTATATCCACTCTGATTATAGGAGTAGATCGCTTAATAAATCCAGGAATCTTGTTCTTAAAAGTAGAGGGATAATTCACTGAAGGTTTAGAAACATTCAGCTTAGGTACAAAGGTACCCTTATGAGGTTGTTGGTTAAAACTTTTTCTTTACCTTTACCTTTAGAGGTTAAGGTAGGTTTTTCCTCAGGAATGGGAGTTTTAGAAGAGGAACACTGAGACGAGGAGGTGTCAGGGATAGAGGACACGAACATTCCAAACTTAAGCATGGAACGATTAGTGGTTGGTTCTTCAGCGTCAGCTTTGTAACCAAGACCACTTTTGTCACTCAGGGGAATCTGAGCACCTAATATCTCAGTGATCGTTGTTGAGGATTTACACCATCCTTCAATAGTAGCCTTTTCAGCCTTTAATGCAGCTATAACATCTTCTCGTTCGATACGAATGATTTGATTTATGCAGACCTGATCTTTTAGATTTTCTTCTATTTTAGAAATCTTTTGAATTTCCAAGTGACAATTCTTAAGCTGTTCAGCGAGATCAATATTTAATTTTTCAGCTCTGGTCTTGCCATTCATGGCATCATATAAATCAACAGTCAAAAGATCGACGGTTCGACGTCTATCGATGTCACTGAGGGCTGAAGTTTGAGTATCAGTGAGAGAGTTTGAAACCTGAGAGGTGGAAGTAGAAGTAGAGGGAATTTCAGCTGTTTCTTCCTCTTATTCTATTTTGGCCATGAGGCATAGATTGGCCTCATCATCATCTTCAGAGTTAGATGATTCTTCATCAGAAAAAGCCCAGTCATGATCTTCAGCGATCATGCCTTTGCCTTTCTTCTTAATGTTTTTCAGCTTTGCATATTTTTCTTTCAGCTTCTTGTACTTGTCATCTCTAGCCCTGGGGTTAGAGGATTTCTTGTAGAAAGAAGATGAGGGTTTAAAGACTTTCTTTGACCTGCACTCACTAGCAAAGTGACCTATCTTTTCACCGTTATAGCAAGTGGCAGTTGCCTTATCCACAGGCGTTGAAGATTTTGGCTTATCAGTGAGGGAAAGAGGTTTATTTCTTCTGAAGTTACTCTTTCTGGCGAATCCTGAATGAACTAGTCAGGAGTGCAAGTGACTCATCAATTTCGGAAGGATCGGCTTCTGATGATTCATCATAGTTAGACTCCAACTCAGTGATAGTGACAGTAGATCGTTGAGTAGGCACCAACTCTGAAGAGAGTAAAGCAACACGTGTGCTTTTGGAATCTTTTACAAGATTCTTCTTAAGATGACACGACTGCTCATGATTGAGCATACTGCCATATAAGGTAGAAAGGGTCATAGATTTCAGATCCTTTGAGAGTTTAAGACACATAGAATAATTGTCCCAACTTTCAGGAAGACATTCCAGAAACTTTGTCAGAATCTCAAAGTTAGAATATTCCTTACCAACAGTTTTTAAGTCAATGATTAAACAGTTAAACCACTGATGTACTTCAGTAAGAGTTTCATTCTTACCCCAAATGAAACTTTCGTACTGTCTTACCATGTTGATCTTTCTTGAGTCCTGGACTTCAGATGTACCTTCATATTGAACACATATAGTGTCCCATATGGCTTTAGAACTCTTCAGGTTCATGACAGAGTGGTAGACTTCATCAGGAAGAGCCATAGAGAGGATGGATCTGGCCTTAGTATCGATGGCCACCATCTTCTTGCCTTCATCCGACCACGTACTAACTTCCCTAGGAATGATTTTTTCAGGGATATCAGCTCTATTAGCAGTAGCAGTAACGACAGGGTCTATCATGAAAGGGACATATGGTCCATTTTCAATGTAGTAAGGTATAGTAGGGTCTACACCTTCCAAGAAGAGCATCATCCTATTTTTCCATATATTGAAGTTATCTTTGGAAAATCTAGGGGGTTTTGCAAGAGAACCATTATCGAAATAATTTGTGTTTGTGGTGTTAGCCATTTTAGAAAATAGTAAGGAAGAGAAGAAGAATATAGTATAAGCAAGATCTTGTTTATAAGATTAAACAAACTGCTCTGATACCACTTGTTGGTCCCAAAGGGGTTATACAAGTTTGTAGAAGGGGGGAGGGGATTGAATACAAACACACGATTTTTATCTTTCTAAATTGTTTATTGATATGTATCAAACAATTTACAGTTTCTTGCGGAACAAGATTAAAGAATAAACCTAATCTAAACAAACTATGAGAATCACTAAGATTTCTTGCACTAGAAATAAGAGAGAGGAAATAAGAATACTTAAGATAAATATTCTAACACACAGATTCAGCAAGAGAAGGAATGGCCGAGTTCTTCAAGAGTGAAGTAGGGTTTCCTTTATATACTGCATGCATTTAATGCACAACAGTACACCTTTAGACATAGCAGCCTCTGGTTGGTTGCATGGTTTGACTTCAGTAGACAACCTAGTGGCCACATGATGAACAGTGTAGAATCAGAGTTGGTTGTACGATTCTGGACAAAAGGGATGTCCGTTCTGACAGATCGTAAAAAAGGCGTGCAAGGGGATAAGACAAAAGTTACTTGTACAGGAGGCTTCATGATCAGCGTTCGCTGAATGATTTTTTATCAGCGAATGATAAAGTTCAGCATTCGCTGAAGTCTTCTACTTGAAACTTCACGTTGAGTGGACAGGTCTTGGCTTCGCTGATATCCGCATCAGTTCATTAGTAGACTTTGTCGCTGGTTCATTAGCTTGATCTTCGACTTCAGCGTAGAACATAGTTGACGTGAATCTTGTCTTCAGGGATCATAAGTAAACAACTTAAACTATCAACGATCATCAGTAAGGCTGAACAGGCTCAGGGCTCACTGATGAACAGTGTTCGCCGAAAGTGTAAATTAAAGAACGTGAGTTTTCTATCAGCGGTACTGACCAGACTTAGTACTTATCAGCGATAGTGAAACTCTAATACATATTGTCTACTTACAATTTTCACTAAGTGTTTCTCGGAGTCATTATCAAATCACCGAGGGTTTGGATCAACACCAACAACCTGTGATGTACATGCTCGGGTCTACCTCTGGTCCCTTCTGGTCATTGCTCTTAAAATGAGGATTTTGGTCCACAAAGCTCAAAATACGGCTTCGTTGCTCTCAGTTAGAGCCTCTGTGGAACCTTAAGAGCATTTCTGAACTTATTGGAACAACCTCTCCATGCTCTGGATAGCCTATAAAGGCACCATTTGAACTTCTGCATATGCATAGAGGTCTTGGACAGCCTTTAGTGGCTCTACATGTTAACATCCTCTGTGCACACTTATGTGAAAAATTGTGCAACCTCTACGTTGTCACAAAAGCTCTCTGGACAACCATTATGTTGTTGATTTGTATGATGAATCTGTCTTTAGAGCCTTACGGTATGTATCAGCAGCCTATTTCATCCTCTTCAATGAACGAATAATTATGTGGTTTTGGACAACTTAATAACATCTCTGGATGACGATGTTCAGGTTATGCATGTACAAAGGCATCCTCTGCAGTTTGCCTTACAGAGGCTCTTCACGACCTCTGCAGAGCTTCTGCTGAATTGATTTTCTGCTCATGTGCAGATAAGTAAGTTGGTTTTAGTTTTATCTTTGAACAAAACTTCTGGACAGTAGCTTAACTAATTTATGCACACTACAACAGCTTATGCGTTCAGTTTCTTCACACACAAACATATTTTGTTGGACCATTGACATTCTGAAATCTGGACAACCTCTATGTGCGTAGAGGCTCTGTGCGACTTAACAGAGGCTCCGTGATGTCAACTTCTATGGTGCAGCCTTTGCATATTTTTTAGCAAGCTTTAAGTTCTGGACAACATCTGATCGAGAACAACAACTGGACATCATCCTTTCTGCTGCTTAATCTAGACATCAGCAAATTTCTGGACACAAAGCTTAACACAACATCAACTTTCTGATTTTTGCTGCACAAAACAACAGCCAAACTACTGCCAAACGACAACTTAATCAGCAACTAAATATAAATTTGACGGAAGTATCTAAGACTTCAATTTGTCGGGTTTATATTACATCTACAAAATATTCTAAGTTACTTTGGAATTTCAATAGTTTTACTTCATAAATTTTTAATAGATGGAATCTGATTTATAACTTATATTTTGGAATAGATAACGATAGGATTTTTACTTGTAAAAGTCTTGTAACTATCTACATTGATCCAAAGAGCAAAACGGCTTCAACAAAATCGAAGACTAGTCGAAATGAGGTAAAGATCGTTACAAAGCGGATTGGTTTGTCATCTAGCCGAAAGAATATCAATAAAAGATAAAGTCAACTAATAGTCTGACAAATACTACTATTGACAAGCCAGATTTTGGAGTGCATACTTGTCCAGCAAGGCTGGGCTCACCAACTCTCCTGAATGGGAACATGCAAAACATGTCAACCAAAGTAAGTTTTAAAGCACTATTTTATTAGTGTCACACTTTCTTTAATGTTCCCTCTGCATACGAAATGATGGAAGGGTTAACAAGTGTCTACATAAACTACAAAGGCTGAAGTGACAATTACAAGCATGCATTGATCAACAAATTAGATGAATAACACACGATAAAGTTGGAAGACAGCATTTAATGAAACGATGGCTATAAAAGGTCACCCTTGTCATCAATTGCTACTTACCCATTTTGAAAGAACTACTCTGTGGATGTTTTTTAGGCAATATCGGTGTCACCATCTGAAGGATTGTGTTAGCTTCAATCTTCCTAATCAAAGAAGTATTTAGAAGTAGTGAAAAATAGGCTAAGTGAAGAAAGCCTCTTACAGAGGCTCTGTCGGACTTACCGAGAGATCAAGATCAAGAATCTACAGAAGCTAAAGAGGCGCGCTACAGAAGCTCTGTCATACGCGCAAAGAAGATCAATAACTCGGAATCCGGGGAAGACTGCTCCACAGAGGACCAGACCGCAGAACCTCTGTAACTCATTACAGAGCCTCTGTGGTCCTCACAATCAGACTTGAAGATATTTACAATATCTTGCTACTGTTACAGGACCTGTTCATCAACTTGCATGGTAGCATGCCATGTCCAACGTCGACGTGTCAAACTCTGATTGGATTCAATAGGGCTTAGTACATAATAGACGTCTGCTGCATTAAATGCAATACAACACGTCTGACTGTTCATGCCACACTTGCAACTGTTCACGACATCCGTTCAGCTATTCATCAGTATCGTCTGAATAGTAGCATATGCTTTATGGTCCCCTTTAGAGTAGTATATAAGGAAGACTCATGTTGAGTTCTTCCTTATCACATATAAATCAAACATCACAAGAACACAAAAGCTTATTCACCTTAAAAGTCATATATGTTTTGAAGCTTTTCTTACTCACAGTTCTTAAACCTGTTCTTATTTTATATATTCAGTAAACTTTAAGATATAATATTCTGTTCACTGTTTATTTATATTTTGGTCTAAATCTATCAAACTTATCTGTTAGTTCTTCAAATACGCTTCCGCATCAAACATTAACTTGAACTAATAGATCTGATAATCTTGTGTAAAGCAAAACGGGAACCAACAATTGGTATCAGAGCAAAGCTTGATTTTCAATATCAAGTGATCCTCGTTTTACAACTTTTATCTGATAGATTATTTTCTCTCTTCATCACCATATTTCTGGATATTAGTTGTACCCAGAAAAACTTTCAGATCTTCATACTCATAAATCCTCCATCAGATTATCCTTTTCTCAAAATGACAAATACCAATAACTTTTTTACTGCTGGCTCATTAACTAAACCTCCTACTCTTCTTAGAGATGCGTATCCTCAATGGAAAATAAGAATGGTTCATTTTTTTGAGGGTACTGAAAAAAATCTCAAACAATATCTTTATAATCTTCCTCCGGTTCCTATGATAACTATGCCACGTGTACCAGCTACTGATGAATCTCTTGAAATCCCTGAACATAAAAAACCTAAGCCAAAAGTAGACTGGTCAGATGAAGATAAGGCAGAAGATGAAGTTGCACAGAAAACGAAAAGAATATTAATCATGGCTATCCCCAACGAAATATTTCAATCTTTAGATGCATGCGAAACAGCGCACGATCTTTGGAAAGAATTAGAAAGACAACTGGAAGGGGGTGCTAAAACACAGAAGAACCGAAGAGCACAATACATAAACGAGTATCATGCCTTCAGAGCCTCTGCAACAGAATCTCTGCAAACAACATACGATCGGTTCAACTCTCTCATAAACAAATGCAGAAAGTCTGGTATTCACAAAACCACGGAAGAAAATAACGTCATGTTTCTAAAGAGCCTGAACGATGAGTGGCTTCAGTTGTCTATGTCTTTACAAACAAATCAAGATCTAGACTCCTGGACACACTCTGATCTCTATGGAACACTAGCCGCACAAGAGCCTCAAATAGCTCAAGCTAAAACACTAACCATTGTACCATACGCATTGGTTAGTAAATCAACAGAGGCCACGGACAGACCAAGAAATGAGAGACCTACAGAGGAGAAAAAGAAGGAGAAAAAGAAGATGGTAATGATTGATAGCGAAGAAGACGAGCTGATAGAGGAAGAAAGCTCGTACGATACTTGCTCAGAAAATCCAGCCTCTGTCGAAAGAGATGACTCAACCTCTGTATATGAGGACGATTCAACCTCTGGCGACTCTGAGACTGATTCTAAATCAGGGATAGTTCACTATGACACAGAGGATGTTAAAATCTCCTCTGAAGTTCTTAACAGAACTATTTCTCCAAAAGAGAAAATCACAGAGATACCTATCTACCCAGATTTTCTGAACATGTATTTAAAACTCAAAACCTCTGCTGAACTTGATATATTAAAGAAGACCTCTGTAGATCCTAAAAGTTCAAAATTTTCAAAACCTTTAAGGAAAATTAAAGAGAATCCCACTTGGCAACAAAAGGGAAAATGGCCTGAAGCTAACAAATATTTTTCCTCTGTGACAGTGAAGAAAGATGTTCACCACAGAAGAGAGTCACAGAAGGCAGGAACTAAAGAAGACTTTTGCAAACAACATTCTAGTATTCATAGATCTTCTTGTAATAGGAAATCTAATGTAAAGAAAGAGTGTAATGCCTCTGTGGCTCAGTTCAATGAAAAGTTCAAACGAATCACGTCTCATATTCAATACTGTCATTGTTTTGATCTTATGTTCAAAATGAATAAACACTTCTCAAGTCCAGATTGCTTACTCTCCACTAAAACTCCAAAGTCAAAACCTAGAGAGAAACAATATGATCTTTCTACAAAGGATAAAATGTATTTCAAGAATGCTAAGGCAAACTTGAAAAATTCTAACAATATTGGACCCATATGGATATGGGTACCTAAGTCTCTGTGATTGTCTTACAGAAGCAACATATGCCAATTTGGTATCTTGACTCCGGATGCTCAAGGCACATGTCTGGCGACAGAAGATTACTATCCACATACAAAGAAACACACGATGGTGGATCTGTAACTTTTGGAGACAACAAGAAGGGACACATCAAAGGCTATGGAGTCATACAGAAAGAAAATGTCTCTATATACAAAGTTGCATATGTGAATGGCCTCAAACACAACCTACTAAGTGTAAGTCAACTCTGTGATACAGGATTCGATGTGTTATTCAAAAGAACTTTATGCTCTCTACAAAGTGAAAACACAGGAATGGAACTTCTGCGAGCTGAAAGAAGAGGTGATCTATATCTAATGAACTTTACTTCAAAATCCAAGGACAAAGTTTGCCTAGTAGCCTGCAAAAGTGAAGAAGCTTGGTTATGGCACAACATGTTCTGTCACTTAAACTTTCACACATTGGATAAACTAGTAAAACTCGATCTAGTTAAAGGTCTGCCAAATGTTAAATTCAATAAGGATCACTTGTGTTCAGCCTGTGAAATGGGAAAACACAGAAGGGTTTCCCACAAAGGCAAAACAGACGTGTCTTGCACTAGGCCTCTGTACATGCTTCATGTCGACCTCTGCGGTCCCATTGCTATACATAGCCTAGGTGGCAAGAAATACATACTTGTCCTAATTGATGAGTATTCACGTTTCACATGGGTTGAATTTATTAGAAAGAAATCAGATGTTCCAATTATATTGATAAATCTAATGAAAAGAATCCAAGTTCTTTATGACTGCAGAATACAGAAGTTAAGAAGTGACAATGGCACAGAATTTAAAAACTGTGTCATTGAAGCCTATCTTTCTACAGAAGGAATATCACAGAACTTCTCTGCCGCTCGCACTCCACAACAGAACGGTGTAGTCGAAAGAAAGAATCGAACACTTGTGGAGGCCGCAAGAACTATGCTATCAGCATGCGGATTATCAATGAACTTTTGGGCAGAAGCAATTTCTACTACGTGTTATACACAAAATCGTTCAACCATTGTGAATGAACTTTTGGGCAGAAGCAAATTCATTGGATACTCTGCCACTTCCAAAGCCTACAGAACCTTCCTTACAAAGTCTCGCAAGATTGTAGAAAGCATTAATGTTTCTTTTGATGATTCATTCCAAATGACTTCTGAGCAAATCAGTTCAGAACTCGGAATTAAAGGGAAATCCTCTAACATCTCAAGAACAAAAGAAGATTTGGATCTTCTATTTTTAGAGATGTTCCAAAATAACATTGATCCTTCTGTTGGAACCATCAGAGTTTCTGAAGAACCATCCTCTGTCGGA
This sequence comes from Saussurea involucrata, assembly GCA_033807775.1. NCBI lineage: Eukaryota > Viridiplantae > Streptophyta > Magnoliopsida > Asterales > Asteraceae > Saussurea > Saussurea involucrata. Next base: position 44,938,593 of record CM066317.1, on the reverse strand, counting down.
CAAAATCCTACAGGTATGACTCTAACTGGTCCAAATAATGCTTCATCTTCTTCTATAAATACTACAGAAGCAAATGCCGAAAAAGAAAATGCAGAAGATGAAACATCAGGAAAAACGACCACAGAAGCTGCTGAAAAACAAACTCCACAATCCACAGAAGAACCAATTACAGAGGAAATCGAGGACCAAGACTATACGTTGATAATGCCACTTTTTGGCGTTATTTCCGGTTCTCAAACCAATGAGATCGGCTTGTATTCAAGTAAAAAGGCGTGTATTTTACGGTTTATCTAGTGATTTACACAGGTTATCTAAAAGGCGGCATTCCTCGAGAAAAAGAAGCTAAAAAGAACCCAAAACGAGTCCAAACGAAGCCTAACGGAAGCCCAAAAGCCAAGCCCAAGACCCGCGACCGAACCAGGACCCGACCCGCGAACCAGAAATCGACCCACGCGTGGCAAGTGGTGTAACCCTCTATTTGTCGAAAATCAGCTATTTTATTCGGGGTTTAGGTCATTCGTTCGGGATCCAACTTTCGGCAGACGACCAGGGGCGATTTTGGGGCGATTTCCGGCGACTTTTCGGAGCTTTCGGAGTCACGTTAGAGGGCCGATCACGGAGACAATCATCACAGAACGTAGATACAAGCACGATTAAAGGGAGTTCACCACGTTATTTTTCATGTTTTTAATCTTTTGCGTTACCATGTTTACATACGTAGTTTCATCTTTCTCTCTTGTGTTTGAATCCACCACCGACATGAACTAACCGGTTCGTGTTGGGGGTTGGAATGAATTCGGTTTATAAAGCATGTAACCAGATGATTTGAACTTTTATTGGTTTTTCCTTGATTAATGAAGCATGTGATTTTGTGTTTAATGCCTTTGAAAGTCTAGCTAGCTTTTAATTTATTTATTATTTTCAGTTGAGTTCGAGAGAATTAACTGTTAAATAGAACTAGGAATTGCATACCTAAGACGATAAATCAGTGATAGAGATATACTGAATAAGTCTTAGTCCCAATTAACCCGTTAGGTTGATTTCGAGAGAAAATCTAGCCAAGTTAAATATAAATCGAGTACTTAATGTGTTTTGAAATCCATAGGTGAGATCGAGAGATTAAACTTATCCTTTTCAAAATAAAACCCGTTGTGGATTGAAAGAGAACAACGGTGACTTTAAAAGATTTGAGAATCATTAAGGGGATAAACTGGTAATTGTTTGAGTTGTTTGTGTGCATGTGCAGAACCGGAGGATTTCCAACCCTCAACATTACTCTCTATCGACGTTCTTAATTTGTTCTTTGTTCCGTTTTACGTTTAAGTTGTGATTTGCTAGTAATTAGTTTTAAAACCCATCTTCCAATTTCGACAGTCCAGTTAATCGAGCTTATAGTAATTGTGATACTTAGTTCCTAGTTCCCCGTGATTCGATACTCGTACTTTCTCAAGTACTATTACTTGACTTCGACCCGTACACTTGCGGTAAGATTCGCGGGGTGTCAAAACCCCGTGTCAAGTTTTTGGCGCCGTTGCCGGGGAACTAGTTGTAGCTAATAGCACTACCAGCTATACGCACTATTAGATTGAGCATTTTCTTTTCTTGTTATTTTTTTCCATCACTTTCAGTTTTCGGATAATTGACCCTACTGTCTTCTTTTCAGGTACCACTTGGTTTATGCCAAGAACGACCCGAGGAAAAGAGATCGAACAATTTGATCCGGAGATCGAAAGAACCACTCGTCGGCTGCGTAAGGAAGCGAAAGCCAAAAGGAATCTGAAATTCGAGATGTCCGACGACGAGAGACCACCTCGCCGCAACAATCCACCACCACCTCCGAAAAGAGTTCCGATGCGGTCATTTGCAGATCCTAATGTGGCGGCCGCACGGATAGGCATTCAACCACCTACCACTGCGGCTAACTATTTCGAGATATAGCCGAGCACCATCGTAATGGTGCAGCAAAATCAATATGGAGGATCACCGACCGAAGATCCTCACGCTCATCTCCGGGCTTTCGAGAGGATTTGTAGCACCATCAAGATCAGCGGAATGGAGGAGAACGCAATCAAACTGAGGCTGTTCAGTTTTTCATTAAAAGGTCGAGCTGAAATATAGATAGAAGGCTTACCGTCAGATCAAATTACTACTTGGGCACAGTTGAAAGCAGCCTTCCTCCAAAAGTTTTTCCCACCGAGCAGAACCGCCCAACTAATGGCGGAGATCACCCATTTTTCTCAATGGGATCAAGAAACGCTATATGAGGCGTGGGAACGTTACAAGGACATGATCAAGAAGTGTCCTCATCATGGGCTACAAGGCTGGGTCATCATCCAGACCTTCTTTAGTGGGTTCCACCCACAATTTAAAAATGATATCACTGCTGCCGCGGGTGGAGCACTAATGGACAAGTCGTATGAGGAAGCGTGCGAGCTGATTGAGCACTTGGCCGAACACAGTTTCTCCACTCCGAGATCAGCAGTAAGACGAGTTGCAAGTGCCCAAGAGAGTAACGAGCTGAACGAACTGAAAGCTCAACTGGCCATCATCACGAATCGGCTGAATGGAGGAAACCCTCAAGAACCTGATCAGGTTCAATTTGTGTCAAACCGGAACCAACCGAGAAACGATCCTTTCTCGAATACTTATAACGAGGGGTGGAAAAGGCATCCCAATCTTTCATGGAATCAGCCCGGTCAACCACAGTCAGGTAATTTTTCTAATTCTTCTAATTCTGCTCAAACTAATAATGTGTACCGTCCCCCAGGTTTTTAGCAAAGAAACGAAGGACCATCCGGGGAGAAGAAGCCGGGCCTAGAAGAGATGATGATGAAGTTCATGACGAAGATGGACAGCACAGTCGAGGGATTAGCGAGCACAATCAACAAAGTCAAAACCGCCACTGATCAAAATACGGCTGCAATAAAGATCCTCAGAAGGCAAGTGGGGCAGATCTCCGAGGCCCTACAAAACCGACCTTCCGGTACTTTTCCGAGTCAACCTGAATGACAAAACCGGGAACATTGCAATGCCATCTACCTTAGAAGTGGCAAGGAGTTGACTAGAGATCCGGTAAGCAAGTCTTCACCAAAGGAAGCCGATAGAAAGAGTTCGAATGAAGAAAACGAGAAGAATGAAGAAGAGGTCGTGGTTGAAGAGAGCAAGAAACCGAAAGAGAAAGAAATCAAACCACCGGTCAAGCCGGCAACACCAAGAGTACCTTACCCGAGCAGGCTGAAAGCAAATAAGGATGAGGTCAATTTTTCAAAATTTATAGATGTGTTTAAAAAGCTAACGATCAATATTCCTTTTGCAGATGCTCTCACCCAAATGCCCTCTTACATGAAATTCATGAAAGAGATCCTTTCCAAAAAGAGGGCAATTGATCACCAATCCACCGTTGCACTCACTGAAGAGTGTAGCGCAATTTTCCAGAATAAGCTTCCCAGAAGCTCAATGATCCAGGGAGTTTTTCTATCCCTATCCAAATCGGGAAGTTTTCATTTAATAAAGTTTTGTGTGATTTAGGGGCTAGTATTAATTTGATGCCCCTCTCTATTTTCAGGAAACTTGGATTGGGCGAGGCTAGTCCAACGTTCATGATGCTCAAGCTAGCAGACAGATCGATAAGGTATCCATACGGGGTGATCGAAGACGTGCTGATTAAGGTTGGTAAATTCTACTTCCCGGTATACTTCGTGGTGATAGATATAGATGAGGATGAGGAGGTTCCGATGATCTTGGGACGATCATTCCTAGCCACCGGGAGAGCTTTAATTGACATGGAAGAGGGTGAGATCACATTCCGAGTTGGCGGTGAGAACGTGAGATTCAAGTTGCTAGAGAGAAGAAGTAGTGAAAGAGAGGAAGGAGTAGAGAAGTCCGCGAAAAATCGCAAGTGTGGGCGATTTGACCCCGCGGATACTGAGCCAAGCTGAAACCACATAGTCGTGCCACGACTTTAAATGCGGCGCTGGGTGGGAGGCAACCCACCAAGGTTTGTTTTCCTTTATTATTTGCTTATTTTGAGTGTGTTTCTTATTCCCGAAAAACCATAAAAATCGAAAAATCGAAAAAAGCGAAAAACGAAGAGGGACATACGCGACTTGCCACGCGGTTTGCAAACCGCGCAGCAAGCCGCGGGGCACTCTGTTGGTTTTCTGAGACAGAGAGTTACGCGGTTTGCCACGCGACTTGCAAGTCGCAGGCTAAACCGCAGGAGTCCCCTGTTGGCTCTCGTTCGTTTTTCGTGCAAATCTTTGTTGCTTTCTTGCATTTGTGTGTTTCAATTCTTCTTGCATTTTTGTCTTTTGCTTTTATTTATGTTGTGTGCGTATGTGCTCCTTCCATCCCCTCTAAGTGCTCGAATCTTATAAGAGAATCTCAGTCGGCCGGGCAAAACAGGTACGTTCTAAACCTTGCTTTTAATGAGTGGTGTATGATGTTTATCCCTTAGTAGTTTAACGAGAGGCAACAAACCTAAGTTTCACTTAGGTTTAGGGTGCCTCATCTTTCGCATCTACACACTCAATGCTTTTGACCCTGTGCAAACCTCAGTTTTACCGAGGTTTGGGGTTGGCTTCTATTTGGCTTTTATTTGGCAAACCTAGGCCACGGCCTAGGTTTGGGGTACCTAGTTTTAGAAAATTTGGGTAGTCTTTTTATGATATATATGTAATGCCTTGCCTGTTCTTTTAATAACTGCACAATGACTGCGTCACATCGCCTGCAATTTTACTTGCACATTGGGGACAATGTGTGGGTAAGGTTTGGGGTTGCCCAATCAGGCCCAAGTTATGCACGTAGAATTCCTACACTTCTGAGAGTCTAGATCAAAGTAGCTAAAATTTTTGTTTTGAATGATTGAGACCGACTATTGTGGGAAGAATCTTGTGATAGTGACGTGACCGTTAGGGAAAGACCGGGAAAGGACATGACTAGGGACATTAGTGGAGACCACCCAATAGTGAGTTCTGAGCCTTGAAAAGACGTTTTTCATTTCGAGGGATTCATACACTAAATTCATATACACTTTTTCGAGTTACTTGTCATGAATGTAGAATGATCTCGCTACATTATTGCATTGAGTAGCAAAGACGAACATCGGGATATTAGGTAAGGGTATAGTAGACCATATCGTGTGGACCTTAAGATATGATTCCAGGCATTGTGTGTTTTATTTAACCTGTTTTTAGCTATCGTACCTTTTACCCTTCTGCGTGTACCCTTAGCCCCTTTGCAGCTAAACACTCACCCCTTTCGTTTCTAAACCCCCCATTACACCTTTAGCCATAAGCCTTAGCCAACCCTTATCCGAAAGTGTGTCGATCGGAAGCAGTAATGAACTTAGAGAGATAGAGCGGAAAAGAAAGAAATCAGGCCAGTTACGAGAATAAAATGGGTCAATGCAACCCATGAATTAGAAAAGAGGACCAATGAAGTTCCAAAAAAAAAAGTAAATAAATACCGTTAGTTAGATAGTCTCTAGTAGAGGTGCATAATATGTGAGTCAAAGCGACTCCAATAGTGACGAAAAAGGACCAAGTGAGAAAATGTGAAGCAACGAGAAGTTCGGAATTGCCAATGATTGACACACCGAGGATTTTTGATCCTTTATACCCTTCGTTTCTTAACCTTAACCTTAGCCCCGTTACAACCCGTGTAAAGACCTGGATGATCTTCTGGAAAACGTGTTTAGAGTCTATGACCACCTTTACCGATATTCCCTGTCTTGTTATTTGATTCCTTCTGAGATCAAAAGTTTTGGACATTTGTGCGTCTTTCTTTATAGTTGTCATGTAATTACTGCGTGTTCTTGTACATAAACTCCATACACATGACAACACGAGCGATAACCTAGGTTCGAGAGCGAAACGAGAGTATCTGTGATGTAGGGTCGAGGCGAAATGTTTTCCCTAGTATGTTTGGACCTAGTCTGACCATTAGCGTAATCGGAACTGTCACGAGTTCAACTCCCAATGGAAGGTCATAGATCGGACAAAATAAAAAGGAGGCGAGAGTGAGATAGATATTCACGGGTATGGGAAATCACCGATGCATCAATTGGTACCGATTGGGAATTGTGCAATTATTATATTTTCACTGACATGTGCTTTAATTCTGTTTTATCGCTAATTTGCTTGGGGACAAGCAACGCTCGGTTTGGGGTTGTTGATAACGCCACTTTTTGGCGTTATTTCCGGTTCTCAAACCAATGAGATCGTCTTGTATTCAAGTAAAAAGGCGTGTATTTTACGGTTTATCTAGTGATTTACACAGGTTATCTAAAAGGCGGCATTCCTCGAGAAAAAGAAGCTAAAAAGAACCCAAAACGAGTCCAAACGAAGCCTAACGGAAGCCCAAAAGCCAAGCCCAAGACCCGCGACCGAACCAGGACCCGACCCGCGAACCAGAAATCGACCCACGCTGCAAAAACAACACGCGTGACTTACCACGCGACTTGCAAGTCGCGTGGCAAGTGGCGTAACCCTCTGTTTGTCGAAAATCAGCAATTTTATTCGGGGTTTAGGTCATTCGTTCGGGATCCAACTTTCGGCAGACGACCAGGGGCGATTTTGGGGCGATTTCCGGCGACTTTCCGGAGCTTTCGGAGTCACGTTAGAGGGCCGATCACGGAGACAATCATCACGGAACGTAGATACAAGCACGATTAAAGGGAGTTCACCACGTTATTTTTCATGTTTTTAATCTTTCGCGTTACCATGTTTACATACGTAGTTTCATCTTTCTCTCTTGTGTTTGAATCCACCACCGACATGAACTAACCGGTTCGTGTTGGGGGTTGGAATGAATTCGGTTTATAAAGCATGTAACCATATGATTTGAACTTTTATTGGTTTTTCCTTGATTAATGAAGCATGTGATTTTGTCTTTAATGCCTTTGAAAGTCTAGCTAGCTTTTAATTGATTTATTATTTTCAGTTGAGTTCGAGAGAATTAACTGTTAAATAGAACTAGGAATTGCATACCTAAGACGATAAATCAGTGATAGAGATATACTGAATAAGTCTTAGTCCCAATTAACCCGTTAGGTTGATTTCGAGAGAAAATCTAGCCAAGTTAAATATAAATCGAGTACTTAATGTGTTTTGAAATCCATAGGTGAGATCGAGAGATTAAACTTATCCTTTTCAAAATAAAACCCGTTGTGGCTTGAAAGAGAACAACGGTGACTTTAAAAGATTTGAGAATCATTAAGGGGATAAACTGGTAATTGTTTGAGTTGTTTGTGTGCATGTGCAGAACCGGAGGATTTCCAACCCTCAACATTTCTCTCTATCGACGTTCTTAATTTGTTCTTTGTTCCGTTTACGTTTAAGTTTTGATTTGCTAGTAATTAGTTTTAAAACCCATCTTCCAATTTCGACAGTCCAGTTAATCGAGCTTATAGTAATAGTGATACTTAGTTCCTAGTTCCCCGTGATTCGATACTCGTACTTTCTCAAGTACTATTACTTGACTTAGACACGTACACTTGCGGTAAGATTCGCGGGGTGTCAAAACCCCGTGTCATACGTCCTCAGAGGAACAAACTCCACCACCACTCATACCAATCATTCCACAAACGGTAGAATCAACTACCAAGGCACAAAGAACGACAGAGGCTACACAAGAAGAAACACAAGAAGCCTCTGAAGAAAGGTTCGATGACATTGATGATCATCTTCCACGCACAACTCAGTGGACAAAAAGCCATCCTCCAAGCCAAATAATCGAAGAACCTTCTGACTCAGTAACAACCAGGTCTGCCACTTCTAATTTTTGTTTCTTTACTAACTTTATCAGTGTGATAGAACCAAAGAAGATTTCTGAAGCCCTAGATTACCCAAACTGGGTAGACGCAATGCAAGAACAACTTCTGCAGTTTGAGCGTAACAAAGTATGGACTTTAGTACCTCTGCCACGAGGGAAACAGGCCATTGGGACTAAGTGGGTCTACAGAAACAAGAAGGATGAAGATGGAGTGGTCATCATAAACAAAGCACGATTGGTAGCCAAGGGTTATAGACAAGAAGAAGGCATAGACTACGATGAGACTTTTGCCCCTGTCGCACGGCTCGAAGCAATAAGAATATTCTTAGCCTTCGCAACCCACAGAGGTTTTAAAGTCTATCAGATGGACGTAAAATCAGCTTTTCTCAACGGTGAAATCCAAGAAGAGGTTTACGTAAATCAGCCACCAGGGTTTGAAAGCTCAAAGTTTCCAAGGCATGTATACTACCTTGAAAAGGCTCTATACGGACTGAAACAGGCTCCAAGAGCATGGTACGAACGACTTTCTACCTTTCTTCTAGTCAATGGCTACAACAGAGGTACAACAGATACTACCTTATTCTATAAACATAAAAAGGTGAGATAATGCTTGTACAAATCTATGTGGATGACATAATTTTCGGGTCTACTAATTCCGAAGAGTGTAAAAGTTTTGAAAAACTCATGCAGAGTTAGTTTGAAATGAGTATGATGGGAGAATTAACATTCTTCCTCGGACTTCAAGTCAAACAAACTTCAGAGGGAATTTTTATAAATCAAGCCAAATATGTCTCTGACATTCTGCCAAAATATAACCTCTCTGATACCTCTGCAATGAAAACTCCAATGGCCACTGGAAATAAGTTATTCTTAGATCCAAATGGTATCTCTGTAGAATGCACTCTCTACAGAGGCATGACTGGATCTCTGTTATACTTAACAGCGAGCAGACCTGACATCATGCATGCCACATGTCTTTGTGCACGTTATCAAGCTAATCCTAAGAAATCACATTATGATGCTGTGAAGAGAATCTATAGATACCTAAAGGGGACCAAAAATCTCGGTCTCTGGTATCCACAGAACTCTGGTTTCAGTCTTAAAGCTTATACAGATTCAGACTATGGAGGATACATGCTCGACAGAAAGAGTACCTCTGGGAGTTGCCAATTCCTAGGTGGTAAACTAGTCAGTTGGACCTCCAAGAAGCAGAACTGTGTCTCAACATCCACTGTAGAAGCTGAATACGTTGCTGCTGCTAGTTGTTGTTCTCAGGTTCTATGGTTGAAAACTCAGCTAAAAGACTACGGCCACATCCTATTCAAAATACCCATCTTCTGTGATTCCAAAAGTGCCATTGCTATCTCTGCCAATCCTGTGCAACACTCAAAAACCAAGCATATAGATATAAGGTACCATTTCTTGAAACATCATGTTGAATACGGTACAATAGAAATGCATTTCGTACCAACAGAATATCAACTCGCTGACTTATTCACCAAAGCACTAGACGAGAAAAGATTCAACTTCTTGGTGGGTAAGTTAGGAATGATAAACATGGTGTGACAATCCTCCGTAAGTATAGCTTTATATTCTGTAAATATGTACAAATTTCCTTTATTTTTGCTTTAAATTAATTTATTTCTGTATGTAAGTTCTCAATCTTAAATAGTTCTTAAAATCACAGAGCTTCTGTAAGTCAACTCAGAACCTCTGACGACCCCTACAGAACCTCTGGAAAACATGACCTATGTTCTATGCAAAACTTATCATTCTTTGATCCAAGCATAGGTCAAGGGGGAGCAAAAGGAAATTACTTGATCTACAGAGGTGATTAGATCAAGGGGAGCAAAAGGGGACCCTGAAATGATCTAAAGAGATAAAACATTCAAGGGAAAGCCAAAGAAGAATGTCGATGACTCCATATCGACAGAAGTCAGACATCACTGCCGAGAAAAGAAGAACCAAAAGGTATGTCTCTCGCACAAAAGGTATTATAAAACAGTTTTCTAGGGCAAGAATTGTCAAATATGTCCTAAATATACTGTGAATAACATTTCAAAAATCAAAAGCTCAAAAAGTTACACAAAATTCAAATTAGGAGAAATTTAAGGTCATAGAGCTTCTGCTGAGCTCAACAGAGGTTCTGCAAGAAATATGCTCTGTAATTGCAAATTAATCCTCTGTCGATCTTTTGGAATGTTATCTCGGAAACCGAAAACACAAACCATGACCTTCTCGAACAAACCGTTCTTTCATAACAGTTTTCTCGGACACAAACTTTCAAATATGTCCGAAAAACATCTCTTAAACCAAATCAAAAACTGGATGATCAGAAAATTTAATAAAATTTTTGTTATGAGATTTTTTTCTCATAGAGCTTCTGCTGGCCCTCACAGAACTTCTGCAAGTTCCAACAGAGCCACAAAACCTCTGCGAGCAAATTTCTTGACTAAAAATCCTATTTGATCCTCTCCAATATCTTTACAAACGTTTTGGTTAAAGAAGAACCCCACATAAGTCATGATAACAATGAGATATATGAAAAAGGGATAAACATCAAAGATTTTCAAGATCACAAAGCCTCTGTAAACTACAGAAGCTCTGTCAATCTGTTACTTGGGCATTTCTGTAGTAATAACGGATACTTTTACTGAGAGTGAATTACATGTGGCTAAGAATAACCCCACGCGCCTAGCATTAATGGGCCGCGCACGACGTCCTGTCATCCTCTGACATGGCCTACGTGTCCTATTTTCATTGGGCGTACATGAAACGTTTTCTGTGGAAAGTTGAACCCGCCGTTCTAACTTGAGTACGGATTCCAAATTTTAATCCATTGCCATATATTTTACTCTTTCGAATTCTACCGTTTTACCCTCATATAAAAACCAAGCTTACCCTCTCATAAACCTTTTACAAACTCTCATTCTTCTCCGGCGACACCCTGCAAAAACCTGCAAGTTTCTTATTCTCAGTACCAAATGGCTTCATCTTCTCAAGCTATCTCCCCTGCACAATCTCCGGCGACCTCACCAGAACATTCACCGGCTCATTCTGAACATTCAGAAAACGCCAACCCTGCCCAAAACATTGAACTAGAAGATTCCGGCGACTCAGCAGACTTTGCTCCGACAACACATCTGCAAAACTTCATAGCAAAGGATCACTTCGAAAAGGTACTACGAATCAAATCCAACAACTGCTATTTGGTCCCCTCACCCACTGCTTTCGGCGAAGCCCATGCCATTCTTCTGAACATAATGGAAAATCACATCCTCTTCCCTCTACTCTCAAGAACCCCAAACAAAATACCAGTCAGATATCTGAACCAGTTTTGGCAAAGCTGCCGATTTGATAAAGACGATTCTATTATCAAAGGGTACAATTTAAGACCCGACAAATCTGAACATCTTGAAATCAAGTTCAACAGAACAATGTTCTCACTTGAGTTCAACCTACCCACAAGGGGTCTTCTTGGTTTGAAGAAATATGCAGAGCAACCAACAGACGACGAGATCTGTCGCTTCGTAGAAATGCTTGGGTACAACACACAACTACGGAAGATAAATGACTTCTGCAGAGGAAGATTACCACCTCTGTGGAACACTTTGTTCTCTATTCTTAACAGATGCCTGACAGGGAAGATAGGCAGTATTGACCAGAGCTCACATCAGATATTAACCATCATGTATGGGGTTTACTATGATCTACCATTGGATTACGCGACCATAATGATGCAAGAGATCATCAACACCATCGACAGAAATAACAACACCAGAAGGGTCAAAGAAAATGATCCTAAGTTTCTACCACCTCTGCAATTCCAACGAATACTGGGAGTCTTGTTCGAACCTCTGTTGCTGATACAGAAATGGCCAATGGAAGGGCCAATTCCCAAACAGTTCCCAATGAGCAAAAATACCCCCACTGATCATGTAGATGGTTACTCACACTGCAGACCTCTGTCAAAGAAACTTCTGCGGTATTCCTCGAATAAAACCCTTAAGAAAGAGTATATACGCGATCATAGAACTCCTAAACCGAGTCCTATGACACCCCCGCGTTTAGGTGTCCCCCTATGAACAATGATTGCAGAACCTCTTTCCACTCAAGAGGAAAAAGATAACAAATTAGCAAAACACATGGCTATTCAATTTAGCTTCATAGCCAAACGTGCAGAGCTCATGGGAAAGAAGTCCTCTTCAAAAACCTCTGCATCTACTCCAAAAGCAAAGAAGAGAAAAACTGCAGAAGGCACCTCTACAAGCGCTGCAAAAGATCAACCTTCACCTCCTCATGCCACAGAAATTGGCTCCTCTGTTCCTCCATCTTCTCCAAAACAGAGGAAAAAAGAAAATCGAAAATCACAGAGGAAGGGGCACCAAAACCCAAGAGGAGGAAAACCAAAAAGAAGCATGGTAAATCACTTGAAAAGTTGGTTACCATTGCAGAAGAAGAAGAAATCGCAGAAGAAAGAACTGCAGAAGAAGATGTAGAAGAAGGGATGGCAACAGAAGAATATCAATCACCCTATCAATCTCCAGATAGATTTGCTCACCAAGGAGACCTGAACGACTTCCTACAGAACCCTGACATTGCCAACACCCTAAATACAGCAGGGTGGACGGCACAACCTCTCGACCACCACTCCCCAGAAGAACAATATTTCTCCATTTCTGGCATTGACACACATTTGCAAGAAGATGACACAACACCCAAAGATCAACCAGCTAACACACCTATTATCCTACAGAACCCCTTCATTCAACAAGGATTGGACGTCCACAGAAAGAGTCCAAGCATAGATACAGAAGAAGAAATAGAGGAAATAGACATGTCAGAAGAAGCTATCAAAGAACGGAATCAAAAGAACGCAACTGAGTGGAATAGAGAAAAGGTTAAGGAAATCATAGAGAAAATGGGAGAAAAAAGAAAAGGGAAAAGAAAAAGATGCCGAAGTTGAAGAAGGCACAAATCCCTCACCCCCTCCCAGTGCAACCCACATATCTAACTCCGCAGGTCTAGCTGCAGAAGGAGTTATTGAAATAGAGCAGCACAGCTCGATCCAAACCCAACCCAACCAGCCAGAAGTCACTCTTTCGACTTCTGCGCCCCCAGAAACCGGGGAATCCATTCCTAGGGAGTCTCCTCAGAGAGACTCACCTATAGTTCGTGATCTATCGCCCCAGATCACAACAGAACACCCTACAGAGGAATTCGTTTCCTCTGCCACACACACACAACTAGGGCCAACACTTCTTTCAGAGAGAAGTAGTGAGCACAACGACGAAGAGACTCTAGACAAGTCTCCGAGTCAACAGAAGGATAATCTAGTACCCACCTCTGAAGTGGATCTAGACAATGTCATTCACAGAACTTCTGTAGAGTCTGAAGCACTAGATGCTTCTGCTCAAGGATCAGATGGAAATCCTTCCACCCCCATCGTACAAATAAGGGTGAACGAAGGTGTCCCAGGAACAGGGACTCACTCTGGAGACGAATGTGTTCCTCCAGAGGTTACACAAGGAACACAAGTATCAAGGGGTGAGTTCCAAACCCTTGTCACCTCTGTGAACCAAACAATGAAAGAGTTGCAAAGCTCTTTCAAATCTTTTGCAGAGGCAACATCGACGGCTATCCTGAAACTAAACACCAAAATGGACAATCTGTCCACAGAGGTGAAATATGCCATCTCAGCGATGAAGTCTTCTGCCGAAACTACTGCCAAAGCAACAGCCACTTCTGCCGCTCAAGAATTCGGAACAACTGCAACTTCTGCGTTCAAGGACTCTGTCAAAAACTTACTTGAACAAATGAATACGCAATTCAACAGAGCAGAGGGCATTACTCCTGCAGATCTACAGAATGCCCTAAAACAAGTACAAGCAGAGGCAATGCGCAACACGACAATGATGCAGCCAAAAGACTACATGACCAGAGCACAGCTAACAGAGCTAGGATAAAACGTCATAAACCAGATCACGGAATTCATTGTCTCCTTCACAACAGCAAATGCCAACTTTGTCAAGGATTTCAGAAGAAGTGTTGGCCGAATGCGTTTTAAAACAGAGGCAGAGCTTGCGACTCTACTTGGCCTCTGTGATGACGTATGTGAAAAGTTGATAGCAGCAGGAGCAGAATTACCGAAGAAAACCAAAGCTTCTTGCAGAGCAGAGGGTAGTTCTGATAAGAGTCAGGATGATTCTGATGATGACCATCCTGGTCTATCAGATAATCCTGAGGGGGAGAATACAAGGGAGAAAGCTACGAGCAGAGGAATACAAACTCCATCAATCGCAGCAGAACCAATCAGTCAAGCTCCTCCAGAACAAACCCAAGATCAACAACAAACTCAACAGCCCACAGAGACAACACCCATCTCTGTGGAATCAAGTCCTGAAGAAACAAATATTCCAGAAGCTGATCAGCAACCCACAGAGGCAACAACCACCCCTGTGGTAATCATTTTGGAAGAAAGTCCTTCAACAAAATCAACAAAAAAACCCCCAACCATACCGAGAAGAAAGTCAATTGCCACCAAACCAAAAAGAGCAACGACCTCTGCTTCTGATATTCTGAAAAAGATGCACAATACAATGACTGATCGAATGTCACAGAGAGAAGAAGAAAGGCACAGGTTCACAATAGCTTTCAAAATGGCAAGAAGATTCGACATACCTCAATCCACAGAAACCGAGCTTACAGAAGAAGTCACCAAAGAACCTCCTACAGAGGTTACAGAGCAAAGAAATCCAACAGAACCAACGCCATAAAAGTCCTCTCAAAAACAAGTGTCAAAACCTACAGAGGCAACCCCCAATCAAGCCAACAGAAGCACCAACCTCCAAACCTATAGAAGAAACAGGTTCTGCACCTCCAAAAGCCAAAGATAAGGGCAAAGCAATACTGACAGAAGAGCCCAAGAAAAAGAAATCATTGCCCAAGCCTACAGAGAAATTGATGAAGAGCGCCTTTGATGCCTTCCAAACTCCAAAGCCTGAAGAAGAGGACTGGGCATATGGATTGAAGCCTCTGTCAGACATTCTTCTAACTGGTAGAACTGCAGAAGTTGTTCAAAAGATGGAGAGTCTCAGAAGACAAATACCACAACCTAGTCCAACACATGAAGAGATGGAAAAAGTGGTATACAAATACCTCTATAAACAATCCTTTCAGACAAATCATCCTACAGATCATGTGACAGATCCAAGGATCAGAGAAGAATTTGAGAACATCTTCACAAGGACAAAGCCAAGAACCAAAGCAGATGTCTTCTCAATCCACAAGATCAAAAAGGCAATCTTCTGCAGGTTCTCCTTTACAAGAACCTATCCAAGGGTCAGGTACAATCTTTACAAAGTCAGAAGAGAGAACAATTCAGAAACCACCTTCGCTGATGCTGACCTAAGAAATATCAATCCTTATGATCTACCTGACCTTCTGGAATGGACAAAAGACAACTACAACACAGAGCCAAACACCAGAGCCTATCAAGTGTTGAGAAAAGCGATGAGGGAAAAGCTTCTGCTCTACAGCATGATAGATTTCCAGTTGGGAAAGGATCTTGGTCTCAAACATCTGGATTTACGACCACCAGAGGATCGCTGCCCACCGGACGCCGTACCTAACTCAATCATCACAGAACCACGGTTTGGGTTAGTATTTCAAAACCCACAATGCGAAGTTAAACTGTTTGTGTGCATGGACTGTCAGAAGTACGCAACTAGTACTCTGAACAAGTTCAGAACAAGCCTTGTAAAATACAGAGGTACAGAGAAAATGGATAGAGATGCTGCAGATACTTTCATCAGAGAGATTGATGCCACAATCCGCCTAAGAGAACTCTGCATCAGTTTCTACAAAGAGATCAGAAGAGTCGGAAGAGACAACAGAAGCTACAATGATTTCAAAGTTGCCAAAATCTGATTATTAGACCTCCAATCTCTGCAAACCAAGTAAAAGTTTATCTTTCATTGTACTCAAATGTAAAATGCCTCTGGCATATTTCTAAATGAAAGAATTTTCGAGGTATTGTTTAACCTCTGTCTTATCTAACTTAGCCTAACTAAACTCAAGTTCATTTTTTTATTTTTCACTACTTAAGGGAGATTGTTAGCTTCAATCTTCCTAACCAAAGAAGTATTTAGAAGTAGTGAAAAATAGGCTCTTACAGAGGCTCTGTCGAACTTACCGAGAGATCAAGATCAAGAATCTACAGAAGCTACAGAGGCGCGCTACAGAAGCTCTGTCATACGCGCAAAGAAGATCAATAACTCGGAATCCGGGGAAGACTGCTCCACAGAGGACCAGACCGCAGAACCTCTGTAACTCATTATAGAGCCTCTGTGGTCCTCACAATCAGACTTGAAGATATTTACAATATCTTGCTACTGTTACAGGACCTGTTCATCAACTTGCATGGTAGCATGCCCTGTCCAACGTCGACGTGTCAAACTCTGATTGGATTCAATAGGGCTTAGTACATAATAGACGTCTGCTGCATTAAATGCAATACAACATGTCTGACTGTTCATGCCACACTTGCAACTGTTCACGACATCCGTTCAACTATTCATCAGTACCGTCTGAATAGTAGCATATGCTTTATGGTCCCCTTTATAGTAGTATATAAGGAAGACTCATGTTGAGTTCTTCCTTATCACATATAAATCAAACATCACAAGAACACAAAAGCTTATTCACCTTAAAAGTCATATATGTTTTGAAGCTTTTCTTACTCACAGTTCTTAAACCTGTTCTTATTTTATATATTCAGTAAACTTTAAGATATAATATTCTGTTCACTGTTTATTTATATTTTGGTCTAAATCTATCAAACTTATCTGTTAGTTCTTCAAATACGCTTCCGCATCAAACATTAACTTGAACTAATAGATCTGATAATCTTGTGTAAAGCAAAACGGGAACCAACAGATTATCTTAGTGTTAGGAATGGTGTGCCAAAGAAACAATGCTAACAAATGATTTTTAAGGTCCTTAACTAGTAGAAATCCAAGTGCACAACAAACCCAACACCAAATGAGGAACTATTTGGTGTTTTGAGCATTTTTAACATGAACCTCTATACTGGTGACTTGATGAACATAATTTTATACTTTGAGTATATTGGAATAATTGTGTGGGGTTTTGTTTGTATTTTGGTATGTTTATTTAAATCCACACTTTATGGGCTTATTGACCTAATATTGAGGATTTTGTCTATGTACACTACTCGTGTGTTTATATTTACTTATTGATGAACTTACACCTTTGTTCCATGACATTGGTTTACATCTTGAGAATGACCTATGTGAAGTCATATGTTTGTTTGACCTAATTTGGAGGTCATTGGGTATTTTGGAAATCTCATCATATGTTTGAAATGTGGTGGTTGGACCACTAGGTTATCCCTACTAACTACATGTACACCTTACTTAGAGTAAACGTGTGTAATTCATTTAAAAAGAAATTATGGATAAATCTTTCAAGTAGGCACTAGGAGGATTTAGTCTTGTGGTGCCACCTTGGAGGTATGCATTAGGACCATCACCAATTAGGGTAACGCCATGGAGGTAATCCTCAAATGTGTCGGACCTTGAGGTGTTACTCATTGCGAGTAGACACTAAGGTAAATTGTATATTGATGTGAAATTTGATAGGTGCTATGGGTCTCCCCCATTGATTCCAATTACTTTATTATTATGGTTTGACAAATGTCTTGTTTATTAATTCGGGATATTTATTATTTGTTCAAGCTCACTAGGCTTTTTGTCCTAACACCTGTTTGAGGTCAACATGTTGGTCCCAAATGGGTTCTACAAGGGTGTAAAGTTTGTTGAGGGGGGGGGGGGGTTGAATACAAACACAAATCTTTTACTTTTTTAATTAGAGGTGTTACTCATTGCGAGTAGACACTAATGTAAATCTTTTACACTTGTTTGAGGTCAACATTTGTTCATCATGTCGAAACTTCAACTATAACCATAAAGTACTTGAATGGCCTTCATTCTGGATGTATAGGTCTACAAATATCACATTGTATTTGTTCTAAGAATGAAATATTTTGTATTATGTACTTAGCTTAGGATGGTCTCATTCCTATTTTGGCTAAGAACAAGGGTTTGTAAAAGTTTTAGGTATTCGAGAGGGCATATTATTATGGTGGTGTGCTTCTTGTGTTATAGAAGTCAACAACTGGAATTTGGATAATTGACGTATTTTTTCCTTTCACTCGAAAGTGGATGCATCAATTTGTATTTTCCAACAAACATGTGTTTATGTGTAACAACCGTGTCCTAAATGTGACGTTCTGTAAAAGTTGTGGCTAAAGCAAAAGACAAGAGAATAGAGGGACTTGGTTGCAATTTTGGAAAAGATATATAAAGGGGAAGACATCCCTAAATTTCATTTCATCTGATTCTTTGCGGCTACAATCGGGAATAGAGAAGAGGAAGAAGCTGAAAAATCGATTAAGGTTTCTTCACTAAAGTAAACATCGATTCCTTCTATTTTGGGTCATAGTATCTAATCTCTTCATTGTTTTGAGTATTGTTAATTGGAAAATCACCATAAACCTTACTGTGTTCTCTAAAAAAATTGTATTAAAGGGGTTTGGTGTGATTTTGGGTGTTTAATGGTTAAATAGACGGATTATTGGATGGTGTAAGGCTGAAATGTTAATCCAATCTTATATTTAAACGAGTTGGGTCGAAAACGATTACTTTTGATCGATTTAAGAGGGTTTTCGGGGTTTTCAGTTCGTAGTGTCCGGATGTCGCTTGGTCCGGACAGCTGGTTTCCGGATGGGCTTGGTTTCGGGTGGGTTTGGTTTTCGGATGAGTCTAGTTTCTGGATGGATGTTCCCAGATAGTGTCGTTTCCGGGTAAGGGTTTCCTGGTAGTTAGAGTCCGGGTGTTGGGGCCCGGATAGCTTCTCCGGATAGTTGGTGTCCGGATAGCTTCTCCGGATAGTTGGTGTTCGGATAGTTTGATCCGGATAGTGGCCTTCGGATGTGGATCCGGGAAGTAGCAGTTCCGGACAGTTTCTGTGTTCGGTAGTTTGTGTCCGGATAGCTAGTTTGCTGAGGTTTGTTGATATGCTTTAGGTGTTTGGGTCATTTCGGCTGGTTCAAGGGAGTGACATGTGCGTAGGAAATCACTAAAACCAGGTGAGTTCCCTTGTTCCTTTTTACGTGGGATGACATGTCACATGTTTTACTGATCGTGGTATGTTTTACGAGTATGATCAATTTACAAGCTTTTATATATTATCGCATGAAAGTATGTTTTGGAAAGGCTTATTTAGTATGATTGAACGGTTTATAAAGATTTCACGCTTTGTGATTTATTGTTAGCTATGTGTATAAGCTATGTGGAGTCGGGTTGCACAGTGGGATCAGTGTACCTCGGGATCCGATGATCCCTTGGGAGTTTGTTACGGACCGGTAGGATGGAATTCGTTTCCTTCCTATTCGGGTAATGGGGAGTCTGCTTGGGCCCCGATATGAGGCGAGAGGGGAGTCTTCTTGGGCCCCAATCGTGGTTATGGTTTGTACGATCCTTGAACACTGTGCAAGTACTCATGTATGGAGTTTTATGATGAGATGCATGATTTGTCAAAGAAATGATTTATACTTGTTGATAAAACCACTTTTGGAGGGAATTCACTAGTCCGTTTGGTCTAACCCTCGCTTTTCAAAACTAAAACCATTTTCAGGGAGGCGCATTAGTGGTGCTTCATCTAAGGGAAAAGAGAAGGCTTGAAGAATAGAGATGGAGGCGATCTTGGGTAGAGCACTCTAGTTCTTAACTTAGTATTGCTTTAGTATAGCTAGTTCTCGGTTGTGGAAGTTTGTTTCCGCTGCAAGTCTTGTAAATCTTTTCTGATGTTATGATGTAAATTGGGACCCGCTTTGGAATATTTTAATGTATTATGCCTGTTATGGATTTCGGGTTGTTACATTATGTCATGACCATGGTGTCCACGAGATCATATCGAAATATATATATATATATATATATTTATATATATATATATATAGAGAGAGAGAGAGAGAGAGAGATGTTCAAATGAGAAGTGCTAAATATATGAGAAGTAAAGAAGTGATCTTAGCCATTCATTCGGTCAAGATCGACGACTTTGACCGAGAAGCAGCGGATAATTCCTCGCGTGGTCTGCACAAGATAGAGGGGTAGTTTCGTAAAAATACGCGGGACGAGTTCATATATGAATCTGTGTGATTCACATATGAATTATACGTTCATATATGAACCTTTGTAATTCACATATGAACCTTTTTTTTAACTAATTTATATATGAACCTTTGTGATTCATATATGAATAAGTTAATTAGTTCATATGAGAATTAGTTAAAAAAAGTTTATATATGAATCACAAAGGTTCATATATGAATCAGTTAATTGGTTCAACTGATTCATATACGAACCTACAGTTAATTAGTTTCATATATGAAACACAAAGGTTCATATATGAATAAGTTAATTGGTTCACTGATTCATATATGAACCTACAGTTAATTAGTTTCATATATAAAACACAAAGGTTTATATATGAATCACAAAGGTTCATATATGAACAGATAATTCATATGTGAATCACACAGGTTCATATATGAACTCGTCCCATGTTTTTGTAAAAGTTATGAAACTGCCCTCCTATTTTTGGAACAGTCGCAACTTTAGACTAGTCAAAGCCGCAACTTTTGACCAATTAAAGCAGATCTTGACCGAATAAATGGCCAAGATCACTTCTCTACTTCTCATATATTTAGCACTTCTCATTTGAATATATATATATATATATATATATATATATATATATATCCTTAGGTTCAATAGAGAAGTCCAAATATTTAGAGAAATAGAGAAGTGATCTTGGCCATTTATTCGGTCAAGATCGGTTATAATTGGTCAAAAGTTGAGGCTTTGACTGGTCAAAAATTGCGGCTTTGACTGGTGAAAAGTTGCGGCTGTTCCAAAATAGAAGGGCAATTTCGTAACTTTTACAAAAAACACGGGCTGAGTTCATATATGAATCTGTGTGATTCACATATGAACTATACGTTCATATATGAACCTTTGTAATTCACATATGAACTCTTTATAACTAATTCATATATGAATCTTGTTATTTATATATGAACCTTTGTGTTTCATATATAAACTAATTATTTTGTGCATACCACGCGAGTAATTATCCGCTACTTCTCGGTCAAAGCCGCCGATCTTGACCGAATAAATGGCCAAGATGACTTCTCTATTTCTCTAAATATTTGGACTTCTCTATTGAACCCTTTCCTATATATATATATGTCATTGCCCCAAAGCTCTTTATTGGTGACAAAAAATGATTCAGTGACCCACATAATCCACTACTTTGACACATTAGCTTCTCTAATATATGTTTTCTTTCATATTCATTAGACTTTATATGCCCATTTTCATTCTCATAATATGATTTCAATGTGAAACGAATATCTTACCAATGTTCTTATTAATATAATGCATTAGTAACTATTAATTTTGTGCCATAAGGCAACAAGTGACACTCCTTCTTCTAGGTGTTTGGTTGAGATAATTATAGAAGATTAGAAGTTAATTTAATGAATAATCTTCTATTTTTTAGGATTGTATATACGGTCGCAACAAGAACACACAAGTTCTCTTTGATACATTCCTACACGAAATGCAGAATATTGAGACTTTGGTATTTGTTGTTGATGTATTTCTTTACATCTGCAATAGTTATATATATTCAGTTTATATATGCAAATACAACTAATTTGATACTTCGAATAAACTTTCAAATTATATAATAATCAATTAACATAAAAAAATGATCAAGTTCGTCAAGATCTTGAAACATAAAAGATGGTTTTGCACATGTATCAATGTTTATTTTTAACTTGTTTCCTTTTAGCAAGAGAGATCATTGGTGTATTTTTCC
The DNA here is from genome assembly GCA_033807775.1 of Saussurea involucrata. Lineage (NCBI taxonomy): Eukaryota > Viridiplantae > Streptophyta > Magnoliopsida > Asterales > Asteraceae > Saussurea > Saussurea involucrata. The sequence continues at coordinate 44,916,852 of CM066317.1, read as the reverse complement.
AGTTAATAGTCCATTATCACTTAGGCTAGTAGTTGCATCTCATATTAGAAAATCCTTCTTATCTCTTGCTCTGAACCTGACCCTTTACACGACCTTGTCCATGTGGTGCATAGTTGCCACATGTATATGACCAATGTATTTAACTCTCCGTCCTTCGGATTCTTTTCGCTTAGATTATTTAACTTTGGTAGTTTTCTTTGTCAATATGTTTAGAGTTTTTATTCCAAAGAACCTTGTTACGTCCTTCTTCCACTTACATTAGGTAGATGAGTTTGTTAAAAGTTTTCCAAATTATGGTGGTTCATTAGTATGATTGAGGATATAGGAAAAGCGGAATGAATTTTATGAGTGATGTTAATTACTTGTACCTTTTTAGACGGTTGATTTTTAGGGTCAAGGTAGTATCTACATTGGATACTCATCTATGATACTTAAGTTCTTGTAAGTCAAGTATGTCATATTTGGAACAAGTTGGTTCAAAGAAAATATCTAAGCTACTGAATTATAACGTACGTAAAAATTTCATTATAATGACAAAATTGTTGAAGGTAAATGTGTCATCGTCAAAGTATAAGACGATAATGATAAAGTTAGAGATAGAGATAGATATAGAGATATACACATTAGAGTTATATTATCTCTTTGTATCTCATGATTATCTCTTTGTAAACCGTCCCTATTTAAAGGGCTTATGATTTAATGACAAAACACATTCTTGATTCTCTTTATATTGATTCTCTCTCTATATTGTCCATTCTACAACACGTTATCAGCACGTAAGCTCACGCTGTTTCCGCCGCTACTAAAAGGTTGTTGTATCCGCAAAGTATTGCAATTCAAGTAAGTATCTCTATGAAAAACTTACATTTTTTTGTTTATGAATTATCATCAATCGTAATCAACTGTTTTAGCCATGATAATTCAATGTAGGCTTATTTAATTTGTTGTTGTTATAAATTTTTTTTTGACAGATTGATAGAAATTCTATATATTTCTAGAACTTGCTTGTTGCTTGTGTACATGTCTTTAAGTAATTATTATGCTTATTAAAAAATAATAATAAATAAATAAATAAATAAAAATTATTTATTTATTTAATAACAATACAAACCCCCACCATGGATATAAGGGGTTGTTTGTTTTCTCATATTCACTTCTTAATAACCCCTTAAGTCTGATTCGATCAGACATTTCAAGATTCAGATTGTTTGTTTTTTAAAATACTTCAGAGGCTATTAGCACTTAAATGGCTCTAAATTAAAAAGTGGTAACCTAAACTCTGATTTTCCTCTAAATCGCTTAGAGCTCATCGCCTCCATCAACATTCGCTTCCATCTGATCTCGACCCAAACATCTCGGTTTCACCAATATCTTCTTCAACGTGTGTAATCACCTCCATGGATCCATCTCCTTTCTGATTTCATGGTTTTGATTTTGTGGTTTCGTCCCTTTCTGATTTTGTGGTTTTACGTCCCTTTCTTCCTTCAATCGAGTAGAAACTCATCTCGTTCTTCCTTCAATCGAGCATATACTCATCTCGTCCTTCGTTCAATCGTCTCTCTTCCCTCGTTTTCCCTCGTTTTCATCCTCAATATCGCCTCCAGACCACATGTGTCGGCCCTTTTTTCCCTGTGGTTGCTGTTGTTGGAAATCGAAAGAACAATGGCTTTGATTTGCTTTGCTTTAATTTTTACAAAATCAAAAGAGAAGAGGTAAAACGAGGACGAAATTGAAAGAACCACGACTTTAATTTGCTTTGCTTTTTATGAAATCAAAACAGGGAAAACAAGGACGAGAGGTCCCTGGATCCATTTTAGGTGCACGATATTTACAGAAAACTACAGGAGGAAAATATTCCAGCCATTGATACTTGAAAAACTTCTAGAAGAAGTTCATCGATGAGTTCCATGATTAGATGCTTTTCATCCCTGGTTGTTTCCGTTCCTTGTTTTCTCAAAAGATGGTTGCTCCCTGTTTGTGTTCGTTTTGTTTGATCTGGGTGTATGGCTTTGTTTAGGTTGCTCCCTGTTTGTGACCATTTATTTAGTTAGATAGCGACATGTTAGTTCCATAGGTGGTGAGGTGTGAGGCATAGGCGGTGAGGTGGTGAGGTGTGAGGCTATGAAGATTATTGGGATGGTTAGAGTAGGTTTTTAATTTTGAAGTTAAAATAAAAACAATCCATTGCACTTGAATAAAGTGGGACAATTGAAACCATCAAATGGTAGTATAAGTTAATTAAATGAATTGATTCAGATTTCAGACGTTTATCGGTTTATGAAAATAAACAGTTTTATTGTTTCAGATATTAGATTTCAGCAACATCTCTTCAAAATCAGAAGTGAAATCAGACTTCAGACTTCAGCACCTCTTAAAAAACAAACGACACCTAAGTGTTTATAATTTTTTTTGGGAATCGTATTTTTTTATTTTATGTTTGAGATTGATATGAAGTTTCTTTTGTGTGTGTGCACGCCACGGTGATGCAAAAAAAGGTTTTTATTTTCATTGTTTATTTATTTATGATTTTTAACTTAAAAAGATAAAAAAAAAAAAAAAAAAAATATATATATATATATATATCATTATTATTGAGTTTATTAAGATTATCGACTTTAAACTTTGGTTTAATAACATTCAACTTGTTATTAATTTTCATGTAGTGTTAGTCCTAGATTGATCAGGTAACAACGATTCAATGAGAAATAACAAGAACAATTAATGATTTCAACTTGTCATCCCTCTCGTATTCATGATTCAAGATGGTTACAAAGGTTTGAATGAAAATCTCAACTATCTCTCTCTAAACAATTAACCTCTCGATGACTCTCTATCAATTGCTATCAATTGCTCTGAAAGGCTAACCTAATTCTAAGGCAAACATCACCTTATATACTTAGGCCTATTAGCATTAAGGCCCAAGCCCATTAGGCTAAACTATGCCCAATAATGAATATTAAGGCTTTTACAATAATTACATAACCTAATTAAGCTCTATATAATTATTTATATATCTTTCTAATATGTAGGACATTTATGGTCCTAACAATCTCCCCCTAAAGATATATAAATAAAAAGCGGTCTTGAAACCTTCAAGTCTTGATCTTCTATTCCTTTGAATATTTGAAATGCAATGATGTTGCATGTCTGCATGTCTTTTCAGCGCTCCCCCTTGAATAAAGCTCTTAAATAAAGCTCTTGAATTTGAATTCAGCTTTTAAAAGAACTTGTAGAACCAATATGCTCGAAGGAGAAAATACTGAATTGTAGCGAACACCACTTGATAAACGATGAGAAGAGTTGATCACTTGTATGCACTTTGAGCTCTTTGGACCTCGGAACAGATCAATCATTCGAATAAAAATCAGTCAACAGTTACTCCCCCTCGACTTTTGCATGGGGACTTCTTTACTCTCCCTCGGCTTTTGCATGGGGACTTCTATACTCCCCCTCGGCTTTTGTTAACTCCCCCTCAACTTGATATTCGGTGTCTTTGAATCTGTACCCTTTCTCCCCCTCATGATGAGTAGGAGCATCGGGAGCATCATGCACATTCAAAGACAATAGAGACGAGTAGCAAAAAATACAGATAAAAACATTTTAGTAACCAACATGGTGTAAAAATCTAACACAGAAACACATAGTAACTGTTATCACAACAAAAATAATTGTGTGGCCTATGTTCGGAGTTGGCAATGAGGTATCTCTGATAGGACTTCCAGTTATCACTGAAGTAAAATTTAAAAAAAATACTTCCCAAACTGTTTCGGCAATATCACAAAGATGTGTAATGGGAATCACAAAGACTCGTGCATGTGTGAAAGAAAATAAATTATATCAGTTAGGCTCAAATATTGATTTAACCTGGGACGCAAGTTAAAAATCAATTGACACAATGATTAGAATATGAAGTTCGGAGACCGGAGCTGATGTCTTCCTTTTTCAATATCTAAGTCCTCCGAGTGAGGAATAGATAGATTATGTGCTAAATCTCCGTGAATATATGAAACAAGCATCTTTTGTGAGATACTTGAGTGGCTAGGTGGGGTGACACGAGTTATCGACACTGGGTCCATGTCTGTTCCAATATTCATCTCCAAAAAACGAGAATGAATACATTGTGTGGTTACCCGGATAACTGACTCGGTTTGGTAAGGACCAATTAATTCTTTTAAGTCCTGTCACATCCTCACCATATTCTTTTCTCTCCAAACTCATCTATCAATCTAGACCCCTCACTGATGTCTAAAAGTGGATGTGTTTCTTGGGTAGGTCCTTCCGGTTCTGGATTGACCATAGAGACAATGTAAGTCCTAACACTCCTTTCATGCAACGAGTAGAACAGTTAAGTAAACAGAGAAGTACGAGTTCTAAACTGAGGTGTTTAGAAGTCAAACTTTTAAAAACGAGTTATGAACTGGATTATTCATAAGTCATTACATTTAAGACCGAGTTCTGAACTGAATTGTTCAGAAGTCATGGTTGAAATACCAGAGTTTCAGGAAACAATATCAATCGCAAAACAGATTGACTCAGTAAGCACAGTATTTTGCAAGAAATGAGACAATGATCAGAAAGTTTAATTGTGAAGAACAAGTCACAATTATTATATCAGATAAGAATGGAATCATTTTGCAAGAAATAGCGAACTTGAAAAACAACTAGGAATTCAAACGAGTGTATTTCCATCGAAAAAATCAACAAATATGTGAGACATGGAAATAATTAAGTCAAGAAATGACACGTGGCAATCATGGAATTTAAAATTGGAGAATAACAAACACAAGTAAGTTATCCAGAATGCATTGCCACATTCTTTGAATTTATTTGAAGTTCACTTACCTTTCATGAGATAGTACCCCCCCCCCTCAAAATTGGCATAACCTTTGAATACTCGTCATGTGATGTGAATAATAGAAATTAAAAACGCACATGACATATCTGGAAAACAGATTAGACAGATTTTGGTATCCATCTTTTGATGGATCCTTGTTGGTTAGATGCCCTATGAGAACCTGGCAAACTATACGTACCATACCAATAGTTAGCACGATCTTTGTTCAAAAACTCACTTATTCCACAATAAGAACAACACAGCTTTTGTGTAGATAAGCTGATCAACTTGTTAACAGAGTAAGCACGATCAGTTTTCACAAAAGGTTTAGCATGGAAAACTTTGTTGTTCTTGGCACTCTTACCAGAGACAAATGGCTTTGGAGCAGGAGTGAATCCTTTAACTTTCCACACCATGTTTACTTTCTTGAAAGATGGATTATCTTTATTATCAACACGAGAATTATAGAAAAGATTGGAAGGTCGAATCTGATCTTTTGAAAAATCATTTGATTTGACAAAATTCTTTGAAGAACGATTTGAAGAAAATGAACTTGAAGAATAAGAAGGTTGAACACCTTTGAAATTACTTTCTTCAAGTTTCTTGACCTTAACGGATAAAGCATTTCGTTCTTTGAGAAGTAAATCAAATTTCTTTTGTAAATCAGATTTAACCATTTGTTCCTTCAAAATCTTGGTGTCTAATCCAGATAATCTCTTAGTAAGTTTAGAAATCTCAGTCTGAAAAATCTTTCTTTCGATTGAAAAATCATCTTTTAAACTTTTTGCTCTAAAGCCTTCAACCTTCTTCTTCTCAGACTCTTGGCTTAGCATGTCTAAATCTTTTTCCAACTCGGTTATTTTCGCAGACAGTTCTCCGTTCCTTTTAGAAAAGGATTTGCGTTCAGTTTCAAACTTTTCTCTTTCTAAAATAAAAACCTTTTCAAAGTCGGAGATTTGTGTTGAAAGTTTTAGACATCTAAGCTCAAGACTTTTCTTCTCTTCAAGAGATTTGGTTGAAAAACCAAATTGCTTTTGTAAAAGCAATTCTTTTTCTTTTTCAAAACTTTCTTTCTCCTTTTCAAAAACCTTTTCAAAATAAGATAGTTTACTTTTAAGCTCAAGGTTTTCACAGTTCAGGAGTTTACCTTTCTATTCTTCTTCAACCAGCTTCTCATAACTATTCCAGATTTGAGATTTCAGTTCCTTCAGTTCTTTGATGTACTTGTTGCACAAATCATCTGATCGCTTGATATTCTTGTCATGTAGTTTTGCTTGCTCTTTCTCAGTCTCCTTGATATAACCTCGTGATGATAGATCAGATAGCTTCCTTTTCAGCTCAGTGTTTTTAGATTCTAAGATCTTTGCCTTTTCTTCAAGGGATCGAAGCTTCTCTTCTTTGGCTTCGAAGTCTACAACTCTTAGATTTAGTACAGATAATTTTTCAGAAGCTACAGCACTTGTTGATTCGCTTTTCTTCAAATCGGCTTCTCTTTCAAGATCGGAGATTTGTTGTTGGAGATCCAAATTGCTTTTCTCTAGATCAGAAATTTTTGCCTCCGAAGCATTTGTATTCTTATGATAAGTTTCACAACTTTCCCGAAGAGCATTTCTTTCTTTTATCAAGGTCTTTGTGTGATCAGCGTAGTAGTCGATTTGCATCTTATAGCAACGAATGTTTTCTTCTAACCCTTTTATTTTTTCTATTGGATTTTCAGGGATCCTAGAAGCATACAAATCTTTAATTCTTGTCATTGTTACCTGAAAAATTGATCGTTGATCGGTGTTACTTTGAAGAATAAAACTTGCGGAAGAAAAATAAAAAATTAAAATTTGAAAAACAAATCTAAAAATAAATTTGTTTCCAAAAATAAGATCTGATTATTATCGAATTCGAACGAACGAAATCACTCTTCGAGAGTGAAATCTGCAAGATAAACAAACCAAGTTAGATCAAGAACGACGAAAATAAATCACACAAATAATAATAGTCGCTAATAATTGCAAATCGTCGCAAATAATCTCAAACGTCACAAACAGTTGCAAATCGAACGTTAAAACTTCGCAACTTACCAAACATAACTTACCGGGTGGAATTATTTGTGACTTACCGGGTGAAAGGAACTTACCGGACGAAGGTTGGTTTACCGGGTGATTGAGGTTCTCGCAAAAATAGCACTTACCAGATGGTTGAGATTCTTACCGGACAACAAGTTGTGATTTACCGGATGAAACGAATAGGACTTACCGGATAAAACTTACCGGATAAGACTAATTTTCCACACAAAGCAAAATTTACCGGGTGAATGAGATTCTCAAAGAAAACTTACCGGGTGGAAAAAGAACTTGCCGGATGAACTCGAAAACTTGTCGTGATGATGAGGTGCGATATCTCTTAATAACAAAATCAACACTTGATGACAAAATCAAGCAATCTATATATATATATATATAGAGAGAGAGAGATATAGAGGTGGGTTCAAACGAGAACGATAACTATTTACGAGAACTACGATAACGGCCGACCATGTACAAAATCACTGGTGATTCACACTACAAACCACGAGACAAACCGCGCGCTTTGCAAACCGCGGGACAAACCGTGTGTGTCTAGAATTTTAATCACCAATGATTTTGTACATGGTCGGCCATTCTCGTAGTTCTCGTAAATAGTTATCGTTCTCGTTTGAACCTTCTTCTCTCTCTCTATATATATATATATGTGTGTGTGTGTGTGTGTGTGTGTGTGTGAATGATGTGCAGCGAAAAACAAATATACTTACGAATGCATGAGATGCAAAAGTCAAACAAAGAGGCTAAAAAAACATCATCCGGAAAGTGAAAAAAATGTTTGTCCGGAAAGAAAATTGTATCCGGGGAGTTCAAAGTTTCATCCGAAAAAATTAGTTTTATCCGGGAAGTGTGAGGTTTCCGGGTAAAAATTGATGTGTCCGATCAAATTTATCCGGGAACCAAAAATAATGCGTCCGGATATTGGAGAGAATTAGGAAACTTACCCGGAAACTTTAGGAACTTTCGGACACTGCAGCTGATTGAGAAAATCGGATCAGTTTTCGATAGGGTTCCTTGATTTCACTCCTGTAGGATTAGATTTTGACCAAAAACACAAAAACAAACACACCCAAATCGATTTCTAAGCAAAATATATCCTATTTTTCAACAATCAACACAAATATTTTAGAACACCAAAAAAACTCAAGAATTGATTTATAAATTGAAAACTTGATTCCTTTGAGAATTGATGTAGATGCAAATAAACAGCAGATAAAACGAATAAACAATTGAGATCTAACAAACGAATAATTAATTCGACGAAAAGCTTTGCAAACCCGATTGATGATCGATTTAACCCAAGAAAAACTGCACTATTTCGAAAATAACCTGGATGTCTTCTAGAATGAGTCTTGTGATCCCAAAGGGGATCCGGAATGAGTCTTGTGATCCGGAATTTAGCTTCCAAACTTATCCGGAACTTAAGCTTCCAAACTGATCTGGAATTCGTACTATGTCCGGTCCGGAATTGCTTTTCGGCCGGAGCGAAGTCTCATGGGCCGGAGATTTAAAAATTGGTTGGGCCGAAGATTAAAAAAAATCGCTTTTGGGCCGTAAGCCATTTCCTTCCTTTGGGCTTAAGAATCCAACATTTAAATTAAATTGTTGGGAGTTGTTAATTGGGCTTTGATTTATTTTAAGATCCGGTAATGTTAAAAGATCCATTATGTAACGAATGATCTGAATTAATCATTTGGATTCAGATTAGAGAAGGATCTAGGATCAGGAGATGAGTTAGCACTAATTAAATTATACGATATGATTTAGGTGTAAGAACGGTTTGGAACGAGACGCGTGATTAGGCAAGTAACTGCAATCAGGTGAGTTCCCTAAACCCTTTTTACACGAAGTGCTATGTTAAATGTTTTTATTGATTATGGTTCGTTTGAGCATGAACTGTTTTACCAACGGTTACGCATGTTTTCCATTAAATGTATGCTTTATTTAAAAAGGGCGATTTAGCAAATGAAATGATGTTTGAAGATTTCACGCTTGTGATTACGATACGTTATGTGTATGATATGTAGAGTCGGTTTACACAGTGGGATCAGGGTACCTTTGGATCCGATGATCCCTTGGGCATTTGTGGTGAGCTTGTAGGATGGAATTCATTTCCTTCCTACTCGGATAGAAGGGAGTCCACTTGGACTCCGATGTAAGCCGAGAGGGTGTCCGTTAGGCCCCGATCGTGGTAGTTAATGCGATCCTTGAACCATGTGTAGTACATTGGATGATGTTTATGTGAAGAATGTGAAATGTTTCTATAAAATGACTTTTATACTGTTGTATATGCTTTATGGAGGGAATTCACTAGACCTTTTGGTCTAACCCTCGCTTTTGAAAACTAAACCATTTTCAGGTAAGCAAATAGTAGGAGGCTCAGGTCAGTGAGCAAGAGCAGGATAGAGTTCAGATACAGATAGAGCAGTGCCTGTGCTATTGTAGAAGCTAGAATGTTCTCAGTTGTGTGTAGGTTGTTTCCGCCAACCTTAGTTTTTGAGACTGATATAACAAAATTTTGGGACCACTTTTGTAATGTTTCCGATTTAATGCTATGCTTGTCCTGTTGTCTTTTTAGGTTGTTACAAATGGTATTAGAGCCATAGTTTAAGGGATTTAGGTGACCGTACGGGCCTAAACTTAAACTTGAAGTAGAAATCACAACTGAGAATCAGGAAATGCGTTAGGACTAATAGGGTACCGAGAACAGTCATGTAAGGTAAGTTTGGGATTACACTTGGCCAGTGCAATTGTGAACATACAGGTACATGTATGTTCTTGACCTGCCTTATTATTTCGATGGTGTAGTCTTAAGCTAGTTATACGTTGTGTTCCAGTAATCTAGAATGATAGAAAGACCCCTGAGGGGTAGATTGAGACCCTTTGTGGGGAAGAATCATGAGAGATCATTTATGATGTGATGTATGTATACATCGTAGAGAAGAAATGTTGTATAGAATGTTATGAGTCGTCTAGAGGTAGATCTTCGGAGATTCGAAGAGGATGAATGATTGATTTTGAGTAAGACTCCTGTTTCTGGAGGGTCTCAGTTCTAGAAATCGTGGGATAGATCAGTTCAGAGAGTAAGTAAGGACAGTATCGAGATCTTGAAAGTGTCAATTCAAGAGAGAGCAGAGGATTAGAGCCCTGACTTTTAGTCAAGCTTTTCAGTGACGGATTAAAAACATCCAGAGGTAGATTGTGAGATAATTTGACCAAGACGGAAATAGTACGAGCGGGAGAGTAAGTGTACCGTGGAACATATGTACTACAAGATGTTGCAAGGTTGGGAGGGCGATCATTGGTCGAAGGGAGAGTGTCAATGATAAGTTGCGTAAGTAAAGCGGTTGACCTTGTTGGAGTGAGTAGCCTTAAATTGCAAGTATGGTTTCATGCATTGCATTCTTATATGTAACAAGACATTTTTCACAATTTAAAGTAAATGTGTAAATATCAATTTTGATCGAAAATTAGTCAGCATGTATAAGGGTACGTTAAAAGAAAAGGCAATTCCATTTACGTCGCACAATGAAATTTTTTAGCTTAAGCGTTTTGCAAAATACTCCATTTTGTGGCAAAAGTCGAGAAAGCGTTTGAATGCAAAACCTTTATGGTCTAAAGAGTATTGACATGTTGATGTCATATAATGAGTGTAAGAACCGACTGGTTAATTTCGTGTCAGTAATTCCTTTCAAATTTTTCATATGGAGAATTTTCACTCAATGTGATACTGTCGTAAACAACGTCGTTCTGGTTGAGTAAGAGTGAGTTTTACTGAAAGGGTGCGTGCGAACAATTCTCGAGATCGTGGTGCAAGGCATTGAAGATATGAGGATGTGGGTCATGAGTACCCAAGTTGTTCCAAGTGTTGTTTATTTTAAAATGATAAAACGTGCAAAATGATTTATTGATCGCGTGTCATGCATGAAGGCTATGAACTCACTAGGTCGTAGAATACTACATGTTAAGCTAAAGAAGAACTCCGAGAGTGGAGTGGTGTTGGACAAATTAGGGAAGAATGGTTGTAGTTTGGGTATATGTGTTCAAGGGGAGAGTTGGATAGTGGAATGGTCGGAAGTGGATTATAGTGTCGGTTGTATGAGGGCCTGTACCCTGGTTCAGTAACTGAAAACACGGTTGTCAAGGGACGGCTGCGTCCGAAGGAAGGACTTGAAGCCTTCAAGGTGTTGGTATTAGCAACTCGTTATGAGTAGGTTTTCAAATGAGGGGGACGGATTATGAAGTTAATTATGATTTGTTGGAAGAATTAGGTTTCGTAAGGAACCCATGTTAAAGAATATGTTAAGAAAGCAGTTACAGGTTGATTAGTGATGTTGAATTCGACAATTGTGAAAGGTGGCTGTGACCGAAGACTTGAACCAAAAGGTTGAAAGTTGATAGAGCACCTCGTAGGGGTGTTAAGAGGGTGAGAGACTGTTGTTTTGGATAAGCGTTCTATTTACAAGATATGGAGGGTTCGTAGAAGGATAAGGGACGTAGCACGAGCGAAGCGAATGTGTAGATTATATCATTTATTTAATGAATGTACCATGTTTATGTAAAGACTCGGATTGTAAAGAGCTAGCAAGGACGATTACGTTTGAGCTAATTGGGAACTAGGGAGTTATAGTTCAACTAGAGTTGGGAAAGGACAAAGTAGCGAGATAGAGTCGATTTTGGTATGTGGGAGAATATGAAGGAAAGTTTGAATTGTGTACGAATGACCACGAGAGACCTGGTCGGCAGTGTGACGTTAGAAGTGGAGGATGTACAAATGAGTAGTGGCTTCAATTGCCAAGATAAATGTGTCAGCCAGTGTTGTAGTAAAGTGATGATTAGAAAGACGAAGCATTAGGTGGAAGCCTTTTTGGGATTTCGGATGAAGTGTACGATTTACAATTCCAGTTGTCAGAGCGTGTGGTTTGTAAGTTGGCATGTTGCTTTGACTGCTAACAGAATAGAATGTCGGAGCGGGAGTGGGTGGTTATCCAAATAAGAAACCAATTTTTTTTATGTGTGAGTCGCTAAGTAAGTGTATTTTGGATTTAGTGGAAGTTTAAAGAAGATGGTAGATGAGTTAGTCGAAAATGTGTGATAGTAGATGCTAAATCTTTAAAGAACGTGAATTGATTCTTATGTATGGAGGAATGATCCTAGAAGGAAATAGTTGGAGATATTGTTATGTATGGTAAGGAGAAAGTATTTTCAGCATGTAGAAAGATCGGAAGAGAGGGGCAAGTAATGTCTGATGGACGGTGCTCCATGCTATTGTGGGGAGGTGAAGACCGTATGTCAGAATAGGTGAGTAGTTTGGAAGTAGTAAGCTTGTCAGTATCATCGGGAGGTAGAGGAGTGTGTGTAGATTGCCATCGATAAGTGTGCGACTCCTGGAAAAGGGTATGAGAAAGAGGATATGTGTATGCTTTAAGTACGGGAAAGAAGTGGAAAAGGGCAGCTGAATGGGTTGAGTTGGTAATGTTGTGAGAAATGTTCAAACGAACTAGTCGTTCAGTGACAGTTTCTTAGAAGGATAAAGACAACTTAGGAAGTAGAAGAGGACAGGAAGTCCAGTTACCCTCCCCCCCCCCCCCATCCCTCCGATAAAGGAATTTCGGGGACGTAATTCTTTTGAGGGGGGATTGTTGTAATAACCCGGTTTATCATTTGAGCAAAATAAGTCTCTGGAAGGAAGTTTCATGTTTTAAAGTCCAAGGGCTAAAGTGTGAATTATTTGAAGGTATAAAAACTCTTAAATAGCTCAAAAACCCTAGGTAACCATTGGTGTGTCGGCTGAGAAGGAGAGAGAGAGTAGAGAAGAGATTACTTGATTTCAATCTTGGGGAGGGCATCATCAACTGCAAGATCGAAGGAGGAGTGAGCATGAAAACTATTACTACAAAGGATCATACCAGGTAATCTCTTCACCCTAAACCTCTAAGTAAAATTCATAACTGAGTCTGGATTATTGGTGAGTTTTGTGCTCAATATTGAAAAGAGAACCTCAAAAGGATTAAGTAATCATTATGCACGGATTAATGATATTAGAATATTTATTTTGTTGAGAAAAGTCTTATAAATCGATTTGGAGGGGTTTGGTATCTCGGCCTTAGTGTTATTTAGCACTGTTTCGCGTTTGAGCATTTATCAGAACCGAATCAAGTGAGATCCGGAATTTGAGAAACTATTAAGATCTGGAATCTAATAATTAGTTTAGATCCGGAATGTAGTAACCTGGAAGTGGGTCGAACGTGAGATTCAAAATTCTTTAACAAGATCCGGAAGTTGAGCGACTTGGGTCGTGGACCCGGAGTGTGATGCGGATCCGGAATCCCAAAGGGGATCCGGAATGAGTCTTGTGATCCGGAATGCGTCTTGTGATCCGGAACTTAGCTCCCAAACTGATCCGGAATTTAAGCTTCCAAACTGATCCGGAATTGGTACTATGTCCGATCCGGAATTGCTTTTGGGCCGGAGCTAAGTCTCATGGGCCGAAGATTTAAAAATTGGTTGGGCCGAAGATTTAAAAAAAATCGCTTTTGGGCCGTAAGCTATTTCCTTCCTTTGGGCTTAAGAATCCAACATTTAAATTAAATTGTTGGGACTTGTTAATTGGGCTTAGATTTATTTTAAGATCCGGTAATGTTAAAAGATCCATTATGTAACGAATGATCCGAATTAATCATTTGGATTCAGATTAGAGAAGGATCTAGGATCAGGAGATGAGTTAGCACTAATTAAATTATACGATATGATTTAGGTGTAAGAACGGTTTGGAACGAGACGCGTGATTAGGCAAGTAACTGCAATCAACCAGGTGAGTTCCCTAAACCATTTTTACACGAAGTGCTATGTTAAATGTTTTTACTGATTATGGTTTGTTTGAGCATGAACTGTTTTACCAACGGTTACTGTTAGCTCCAATTCTCTGTTTATAGAAGTATTGAAAAATAGGCTAAGTATAGAAGTTTTCGACAGAGGCTCTGCCGAGTAACCGAGAATACCAAAGCATAGAAGTCTTCGACAGAGGCTCTGCCGAGTAACCGAGAAGACCGAAGTAAAGAATCGCCATAAGACTCTTCAAAACGGACAAGGCCACAGAACCTCTGTCACACTTGACAGAGCCTCGGTGGTATAAAAGACTAGAGCTCTATACAAGGACAATCGTGCTTCTCACGATTTATGCTGTACGAAGATCCTGAAGATCATTCGTACAAGGCGTGACCTAACAACTCCACGTGTCAAACTCTGATGGGTCTTAGCCTTAGTAGAAGCCGGCGCATTTAATTAACGTTGTACCTGCAACAGTACCTGAATAGTGTCTTTGTACCTTCAGTCCTTGTTGTCCAGAACTTGTCCCCTTTAGAAGTAGTATAAATAGAAGACTCGTGTTGAGTTCTTCTATTAAGCTTTACACAACACACACACCATTAGAGCAGAATTCTTGTTATATCATCGGTGTTCTTGGTGTTTTATTCATATCAATATACAGTGGGTTATTGAGCTATTTATCTGTGTTATTTACACTTTACGTATTTGATATTGTGTGTTCTTCTACCTTATTATATCTTTTAGTTTCGTTAAAACGCTTCCGCATTATATCTTGTTTGAACTATTAGATAGAATCATCATTGTTAAGCAAAACAGGAACTAAGAATTGGTATTAGAGCGGTTCTTGATTTTCTATATCAAGAGATCCTCACTTACAATGATTTTGGTAGAAACTTGGACTTTTGACCTATTTTTCATATCTTTCAAAACAACATCTGTTTTTCTGTCATTCTCGACCTGTTTCAACTTTGGTAAACTTACAGAATCTGTTTCTTCGGTTAAAACTCCATTTTAGTGCATTGTTCAAAGGTTTTAAAGCTTATAAAAACCATTAGAAACATCCACTTCATTCTCTGAAGGTTTATTGTTCATACCCTATTTTCTTGATTTCTCAAACCCTTTCAAAATGACAAACACAAACAACTTCTTCACAGCTGGTTCTTTAACCAAGCCACCCACACTACTCAGAGATGAGTACCCTCAATGGAAGATACGAATGATTCACTTCTTCGAAGGTACTGACAAAGAACTCATCTACTATATCAACAATCCTCCTTTCGTACCAATGATCACAGTACCCCGTGTACCTGGCACAGACGACACTCCAGAAATCCCTGCTCACGATAAACCAAAGACCAAGGACAAGTGGTCAGATCCCGATTGGGCAAAATAGGAAGTTGCTCAGAAGACTAAGAGACTTCTGATCATGGCCATACCCAATGACCTTTTTCAATCCCTAGATGCGTGTGAATCTGCATACGATCTGTGGAAGGAACTGGAAAAACAACTGGAGGGTGGGGACAAAACTCCGAAGAACCGCATAGCCCAATGCATCAACGAGTACTACGCATTCAAAGCTCTGCCGACAGAATCTCTACAGTCAACATATGACCGGTTCAACTCTCTAATCAAAAAATGCAAGAAGTTCGGAATCCACAGAACTTCTGAGGAGAACAATGTCATGTTCCTAAAGAGTCTCAGTGAAGAATGGCTCCAGTTGTCTACGTCTCGGCAAACAAATCAGGACTTAGACTCCTGGACTCTGTCAGATCTCTATGGAACGTTGGCAGCCCAAGAGCCGCAAATTGCACAAGCAAAAGCTCAAATCAGTGCACCTCTTGCGCTGGTTAGTAAGGCTACAGAAGCAAAAGAGAAGCCGAAGAAGGAGAAAGCTGTGGAAGAAAAGAAGGAGAAGAAGAAGAAAATCTTGATCGTTGATAGTGAAGAGGAGGAGGTAGTGGAAGAAGAAGAGGCAACTATGGCCTCGATAGCTAAATCGTTAGCTCTTTTGACAAGGGAATTCAGCAGAGGATATCAGAAGAAGTCTGGTAATGAACGCTACGGAAGAGATGATCGTGGAAGAGAAGGATCAAATGACAAGAACGACAGAGGTGTCGACCAACAGAGGTCGAATGACAGGAATGACAGAGGTGGTGACCGACAGAGGTTAGACAACAAAGCTGGCAACGCTCCACAGAACCAAGGATGTTACAATTGTGGCAAGCCAGACCACTATGCCAATGAATACAGGAGCAAATCAAACCGCCCTCAGAGGGATTTTGCTTTCTACAAAAAGAAAGCAGAATATTATGCTCAGAAGTCACTCATGGTGAATCAAGAAAACTGGCAGTCAGATACATCCTCTGACGAAGGAGAAAAGAAGAATGCCCTGTTCTGTGGCATGACAGAGGTCAGCTCCGACTCCGATAGTGAGGTATCCACTTCTAACTCTTACACTAATCAAGCAGAAGCTGATTTGCTTAAACTAAACATTGAACACACAGAACTTAAAAAGACCTGCGAAAGTGTTAAGAAGAAGCTTACCTTCTTTGAGAGAGAAGCTAGACTTCTCACTCAAGAAAAGGCTAAAATCTTTCAAGAAAAGGAAGAAATTGAAACAAACTGGAACAAACACCTAAATCCTTTGAAAGAAAAGATTTCTGAACTTAACTCAGCCTTAAAAGCAAAATCTAAAGAACTTATGGACGTTGAGTGCGACAGAATGAATATCCTAGATCTTAAACATTATTCTCAAAAGGAAAGAGAAGTCCTCTGTCAAGATTTACTCAGAAGAGATATTTTAATCAAGAAATATCAAGATGCACAGAAGGTGTACGAGAAAATTAATACACAAATAGGAAGACGGGGAAGTGGCTTCTGTTATATAGATCCATACACTAGAAACAAAAGAAACAAGTCTCTGGGGAACCTCACCAGAGGAAACCTTTGAAGATGATAAATGTGTGGCTTGAAAACACAGATTTGTCACCTTCAATCTTGGTCAAAAGAGAATCCAAACCTAAGAAATATCTGAAAACTCAAGATCAGATAGGTATCTTCAAGTTTGGTAACCCCGAGACTCAAACACATGTTGCCTTTGTCTGCATGATAAACTCTGAAAAGAAATCATCGGCAGAGGCACCTGAGTTCAAGCCTAACATTTTCGAAGAAAAACTTAAAGATATCTCTGAAAAGGAGTTGATGGAAATCGGGGAAAATAACTTTTACGAAAATCTCTGTACACCCTCTATCAATCAAATTTTCTCTGATGAAACCTTAGTAGATACTTCTGTTGACTTGGAAAATAATCTCACTAAAAAGGATGAAAGCAAGTATGGCACATGCTCTGAAAATCTAGCCTCTGTCGAAAGACAACTAAGTGACTCAACCTCTGTATATGAGGACGATTCATCCTCTGACGAATCTGAGACTGACTCTAAGTCAGAGATAGTACCTTGTGACTCAGAGGATTTTAAACTACCCTCTGGAGTTCTTAACAGAACTATTCCTCCCAAGGAGAAAACCACAAGAGCTCATATCTGTCCAGATTTTTTGGACATGTGTATACAAGCCAAAACCTCTCTTGAGCTTGAGAAAATCAAACAACAAAAGAAAACATCCTCTCAAAATTCAACAAGTTCAAAGATTTCAAACCCTTAAGGCCTATTAAAGAAAAACTAACATGGCAACAGAAGGGTAAATGGGCTGAAAATAACAAATCTTTTTCTTCTGTGACAGTGAAACCTGCAGAAGTTCACCACAGAAGGGGTCCACAGAAGAATGATCTCAACAAAGTATTTTGCAAACAACAATCTAGCCTACATAGGTCTTCTTGTAATAGGAAGTCAAATGTTAGGATAGAATGTAATGCCTCTGTGCCCCCATTTAATGTTTTCAATGAAAAGTTCAAGCAAATCTCTTCGCACATTCATTATTGTCATTGTTTTGATCTCATGTATCGATTAAATCAACACTTCTCAAGTCCACACTGTTTCCTCTCTACACCCAAAAAGAACACTAAATTCAAGGGTAAGAAGAAACACAATGGTTCTTCAAAAGAATCTAAAACCAAACTCAAGAATGCTAAGGCAAACTTGAAGACCCCTAACAAAGCTGGACCGATTTGGATATGGGTACCTAAAACTCTCTGATTGTCTTGCAGAAGCAGTATGTGCCAATCTGGTATATTGACTCTGGATGCTCGCGGCACATGACTGGCGACAGAGGTCTACTATCCTCCTACAAAGATAAACTCGATGGAGGATCTGTGACCTTTGGTGACAACAAAAAGGGGTATATAAAAGGCCACAGAGTCATCAAAAAGGAAAATATAACCGTATGCAAAGTTGCATATGTGGATGGCCTTAAGCACAATCTTCTCAGTGTTAGCCAACTCCGCGGCACGGGTTTTGACGTAATGTTCAAAAGAACCTTCTGCTCTCTACAAGGTGAGGACACATGAGTCCAACTTCTGCGAGCCGAACGAAGAGGCGATCTTTACCTCATGAACTTCTGTGCCAGGAACATGGAAGACAAGCTCTGCCTTGTTGCTTGTAAAAGCGAAGAAGCCTGGTTATGGCATAACAGGTTCTACCACCTAAAATTTCATACACTAGATAAGCTTGTTAAACTTGATCTAGTCAAAGGTCTGCCAAATGTTAAATTTAATAAAGATCATTTGTGCTCTGCTTGCGAAATGGGAAAACTCAAAAGAGCTTCCCATAAAGGCAAGACTGATGTATCTTGCCCTAGGCCTCTGTACATGCTTCATGTTGACCTCTGCGGTCCAATCGCTACACAGAGCGTAGGTGGCAAGAAATATATACTTGTCTTGATCGATGAATATTCAAGATTTACATGGGTTGAATTTGTCAGAAAGAAATCAAATGTTCCAAACATTCTGATAAATTTAATGAAAAGAATCCAAGTTCTGTATGAGTGCAGGATTCAGAAACTAAGAAGCGACAATGGCACATAATTCAAAAACTCTGTCATTGAAGCCTATCTTACAGAAGATGGCATATCACAGAACTTATCTGCTGCACGCACCCCACAACAGAATGGCGTGGTTGAACGAAAGAGTTTATCTTCTGCGATCACGAACCATTGTAGAAAGCATCAATGTGTCTTTTGACGATTCCTTTCAAAAGACTTCTGGACAAATCAGTTCAGAACTCGGTCTAAAGAAGGAATCCTCTGGCATCTCAAAGACAAGAGAAGAAGACTTAAATCTTGTATTTGAAGAGATGTTCCATGATGATATTTATCCCTCTGCTGGAGCCGTCAGAGCCTCTGGAGAAACATCTTCTCCAAACCAGACTGAGTCTGGTATATCTCTAACTGGTCCATTAAATATTTCATCCTCTTATGTGAATCATACAGATGCACATGCTGAGGGGGAGCGAACAAAAGCTGAAGATAATATAACCAAGGACTCAACCATAGAGGCTCCTGAAATACCTACTCCAGCGACTACAGAGAAATCAATACCAGAGGAAAACGAAGACTCTGTCTCCACTTCCTCAGAAGATCAAATCCCAACTTCAACCCCTATAGTCCCACAAGCTGAAATACCTAGCACAATCACAGAAGTGCCATCTACAACAGAGGGTGCACCAGAACTACAATGTGCAACTACAGAGGTTCATCTTGATGACTCAAATGACCATCTTCCAAGAACAACACAATGGACGAAAAGTTATGATCATCTGGCGTGAGTTAGTCCAGGCAATTCGTCAAATCAGAGGTACTAAACAGAAGAAGTTTCTATCGTACCCGCGTTTCCTTTCGCTTGCTATCCGTCAACACATGGACGCCAATCCTACCATCTCGTGCCGCCAAGCACATCCGGTATGTCCACCTCATCATTTACACAACACGGTTATCCGCAATCCATCCGACACGGTAGCTATGGCTATTTCTGACTCCCTTCTAGCAATCGTCGATCCCACTGCACCCATACCTGACGCCCTTCTAGCAATAGCATATAGGGAAGCGATAGGGAATCCCGTACCTACCCAGGGACCTAGACCCGGGAGACGTGAGGGTCCAAGAGTGAGAGGTGGTAGGTCCCGGCAAACAGGTGCTGCCGGGCAGGGTGTGTTGATCGTTAGGGGAAGGGGAACTAGCGTGAGTGGTGCAGTGGTATCGCAACCCAGTTCTAGCCAACCCCATCCAACAGGCGAAGCCGGAGCATCGTCCTCACGACCGATGCTTCAACATGATTCTGAACCGTACGTATCCGACTCGGCTACACCACGTATGCAAGTTCATAACGTGGAATCTGACTCCGATACAGAATCCGATACAACCCGTGCCATTCGGCTCTCAAAAATACCTCCCCGTATCGGACCGAACCCAGACTTCACCGAAGGCATCCCACTTGCCTCACCTACCCATACTGACTAGCCTGATATGGCAGATACTAGGACTGAGGGAGTAGAAGGTGTTGAGTTAGAAACTACGAGCCGGAGAAAACTGCGTTCGAAAGCGAACCAGGAAAGATTGAGCTGTAAAGATAATGAGGCTCCTGACCGAACCGAACCGAGCGATATCCGGGTAGCCACATCTTCTATCCTGTCTCATGAGTTGGGACAGGGTATTGAAGAAGCCTCCGTGGACCCAGCAGAGCAATTGCACAACCTCCAAAGCCACTCATCCGTCTCTCAAAAGACGGATGTTTCAGTCAAACACGAGGATAAAGCACAACTTCCACCGGTCTCTCATTCGGAGAGTACTGGTGTTGAAATAAGACACCAGCAGCCCCTGGTCTCGACGTCTTTCAGTGTACAGTTGAGTCTAGAGCCAATTGATACGATACATTCTTCGGCTAGGACATAACAAGAGGAACAACACCAAATTGAGATTCTTCGTGACTCGATCGGAACGTCTGTAGTGTCTCCGTCTGGCGGAACACGAGGATCGGACGGAAATCCTACCACAGCTACCATCTTGCCAACTGTGAACGTAGGTGGCTCTGCCTCTCAGGTAGATGCCTCAACAGGTAACCTAAGTGGTCCCGGAGTTACTCACCCAGACTTTGTGTCGCAAGGGTCCCTGGACAGCACCCTCAAGGCTGTCCGCGAGGCAATGGAGCAACATGTTGCCAACGAGCTCGCCAAAATAATCAAAGGCAAAGCAAAGATCATCGAAGCTGAAACCGCACCTACACCTCCACCGGCTCATGTTCAGCCTACCTTTTCGGTGGATACCCTCAAGACGATGCTTCTTGTTCAGCTACTCCAAGACTCCGAAACCAACGCCTCAACTGAAGCAGACCTGATCACCATTTTGAAATCACAAGTCCCTACTCCTTCATTATCCATTACCACTTGCCTAGATAACATTGACTTGACTCTCAAAGACTACAACCAGGCGCTCACTGTGCTGTCCGAGAGAGTCCGTTCCCTCGAAGATACATGCAAGAGTCAAGCCGGCGGTCTGAAACGCAAACACGATGACCAGGATGATCCTGATCACCGTGACGGGGAGAAAAGATTAAGACCAACCGACACCGCCCCTATCCTTGCTGAAACGACAACTGTGGTTCATCTGGAACCAACAACTGCGGCAACAACAACCGACGCCGAACCTGAAGCCGAGTTGCCATTAGCCGAGATGGTAATAGATATGGACATCTCAGATGATGAAGACCCGACGGTTGAAAAGCCCGAGGGTTCAACACAGGAACTGGTCGACTTTGACTCATCAGACAGACCAATACTGGATATGATCGATCCAGACTGCGAAGCCAACCCGGAGACCAAAGATGCATGGTACGAAAAAGCCGCCAGTGCCGTAAATCTCTAGATAAACTTGGTTTTCCAGACTGATGAAGACGACAACATCGACTATGATCAGTTCCTGCTACAGAATTTTTATGGCATTTCTCCCGTTCACTCAAACAAAGCCGCCGAAACTTTTGAAAGACCCCAATCTACAACTGACAATCCTACGACATCTCCTCTACAACAACAGACAGCTTCTGATCTTCCTCCTCCACCCCAGCAACAAATCCGTTGGGAGAAGATCACCAAACTTATCCCTCATCTGGAGGAAACCCTGAAGAAGTTGTTTGTACACAAGCTACGCCAGATCGAGCCGACCCGTTGCCTTGGTATTTACAGCTACAGCCCTGAATACCAACACCGATACATCTGCGCAATGAAACGGTGTCTACCAGTCAGCCAAGTCAGAACCAAGCATCAGATCACAGAGGTACTCAACATACAGTCCAGCCGCATCATGAAAATTGTCTATCCAGTATTCACCGTCCGCCGAGAAGATGGTAATGAATGGAAATTTTCTGAAGCCGACTTCCAGAACCTCCGACCGTTTGACTTCCTGGATCTTCTAAAAGACCTTTGCACTAGAACCATCCGACCTCTTACCGTTACAAAGGCGCTCGAAGCTGTTCGTCGATTCCTGGCCCGCACAATTATGATGTCTTATCTAACGGACTTCCAAATGGCTATCGAGAACATGGCAAAGAAGGTAAATTTGATAAAGCCGAATCTGCAAGCTCCTGCGTTGAATATGTATCCCGAGAAAGCTATGCTTCTAGAACCAGAATTTGGGATCGTCTACATCAATGAACAGAAAGAGAAAAGATTTCTGCGGTTCAGTCAGGTAGAAAGATTCTGCGACGGCACGCTCTACAAAGTTCGAGATGCTCTTCGAAAGATCATTCAGCACGAGTCTAAAAATCCAAGGGTTTCGTATGTTCCTAATCCAAATGAAATAACTGCTCAGAATGCCTTGGAATGGTTGAAGAACGCATCGACTATCGCCGTGCTATAAGATGGTTCGAGATCCACTTCGCGCTTCGAAAAAGATACTTCGCAAACTGGCGCCAAATCGAACTTCAAAACAAAGGGGGAGATTGTTAGGGTAATATTTGATTGATTAGAAGTTCATGGGGCTAATTGTAATAGTTTAAATTAGGCCTTGTTAGTGAACGGGTCGTGGGCTTGTTAACCATGGGCCCGCCTTATATAAAGCAATCTAGCCTTAGAAAAATAGGCTAGTTGTCTCATTTGCTTTCATCACTCTTTATTGTAATTCTCTCTAATATTGAAAGCTTAATCAGAGATGACCAGTTGAAATCGTTACATACATTGTTATCTATTTGATTTATTGTTGCACGGATCTGAGACTCTCAAAGTTCCTTATCCAGTTTATAAACATAACCTGGATGCTTAGGATCTGAGAATCCTGGAGGTTGTTCCACGTAGACTTCTTCATTCAGCTTTCCATTAAGAAACGCTGACTTAACATCCATATAATAAACTTTGAAGTCTCTGTGTACTGCGTAAGCTAGAAATAAACGAATGGCTTCTAGTCTTGCCACTGGAGCAAAGGTTTCGTCGTAATCTATACCTTCCTCTTGTCTATATCCATGAGCAACAAGTCTAGCCTTGTTGCGGGTTACAGCTCCATGTTCATCCAACTTGTTTCGATAGACATATTAAGTGCATATCACTGACTTGTCGGATGGTCTAGGAACGAGCTTCCAAACTTTGTTTCTTTTGAATTCAGTCAGCTCTTCTTGCATAGCGTTGACCCAGTTTGGATCTCTGAGGGAATCATCTGTTTTCTTTGGTTCAATCAGAGAAATAAAGTTAACAAATAAACAAATATTACCTGCACTTCGTCGAGTCTGAACACCAGCGTTTGGATCACCAAGAATTTGATCAATAGGGTGATTTATAGTCCATCGCTGAGCCAGAGCATGAGTTGATGGCTCAATCTGAACTTCTGGAGGAGCTGAAGATGAGGCTTCAACAACTTATGGTATATCAGCCAAGAGAGAAATAGGTTCAGATGTCATTTCATTCACTGATTGCTGAGAAGTAGATGGTATATCTGAGATAGAAGGTTCAGAAGCAGGCATAGTGTTAATAGGAACAGCTGAGACCCATGATGTTTCAGCTTCACTAGTCTGCATGCTTGGAATGACAGTAGGATCATCATCTTCAGCAGGATGAGTATTGTTATCTCCAGTCTTTATGTTTATAAAAGTATTGAAAAATAGGCTAATTATAGAAGTATTCGACAAAGGCTCTGCCGAGTCACCGAGAAGACCGAAGTGAAGAATCGCCCGAAGACTCTTCTCAGCGGACAAGGCCACAGAGCCTCTGTCATACTTGACAGAGCCTCTGTGGTATAAAGACTAAAGATCTATACAAGGACAATCGTGCTTCTCACGATTTCTGCTGTACGAAGATTCTGAAGATCATTCGTACAAGGCGTGACCTGACAACTCCACGTGTCAAACACTGATGGGTCTCAGCCTTAGCAGAAGTCGGCGCATTTAATTATCGTTGTACTAACAACCGTACCAGAATAGTGTTTTAGTACCTTCAGTCCTTGTTGTCTAGAACTCGTCCCCTTTAGAAGTAGTATAAATAGAAGACTCATGTTGAGTTCTTCTATTAAGCTTTACACAACACACACACCATTAGAACAGAATTCTTGTTATATCATCGGTGTTATTGGTGTTCTATTTATATCAATATACAGTGGGTTATTGAGTTAGAACTTGTGTTATTTACACTTCACGTATTTGATATCGTGTGTTCTTCTACCTTATTATATGTTTTAGTTCGTTAAAAACGCTTCCGCACTATATCTTGTTTGAACTATTAGATAGAATCATCATTGTTAAGCAAAACAGGTACCAACAATTGGTATCAGAGCCATCCTTGATTTTCTATATCAGTGATCCTCTCTTGCAATGATTTTTGGTAGACACCTGGAGTAATTTTAACCTGTTCTTCACTTATTTCAAAACAGCCTATGTTTTTCTGCCATTCTCGACCTGTTCAACTTTGGTGAACTTACAGTCTGTTACTTCGGTTAAATCTCCATTTTAGTGCATTGTTCAAAGTTTCTAAGTTTATAAACACCATTCGAAACATATACTTCATCTTCTGAAAGTTTACTGTTCATACCCTATTTTCTGGATTTCTCAACCTCTTTCAAAATGACAAACACAAACAACTTCTTCACCGTTGGTTCTTTAACCAAGCCACCTACAATACTCAAAGATGAGTACCCTCAGTGGAAGATACGAATGATTCACTTCTTCGAGGATACTGATAAAGAACTCGTCTACTATATCAACAACCCTCCTTTCGTACAATTGATCACAGTACCCCATGTACCTGCCACAGACGACACTACAGAAATCCCTGAGCACGAGAAACCAAAGACCAAGGACAACTGGTCAGACCCTGATTGGGCCAAATATGAAATTGCTCAGAAGACCAAGAGACTTCTGATTATGGCCATCCCAAATGACCTCTTCCAATCCCTAAATGCGTGTGAATCTGCATACGATCTGTGGAAGGAACTGAAAAAACAACTGGAGGGTGGGGTCAAAACTCAGAAGAACCGCAGAGCCCAATGCATCAACGAGTACTACGCATTCAAAGCTCTGCCGACAGAATCTCTACAGTCAACATATGATCGGTTCAACTCTCTAATCAACAAGTGCAAGAAGTTTGGAATCCACAGAACTTCTGAGGAGAACAATGTCATGTTCCTAATGAGTCTCAATGAAGAATGGCTCCAGTTGTCTATGTCTCGGCAAACAAATCAGGACTTAGACCCCTGGACTCTGTCAGATCTCTATGGAACGTTGGCAGCCCAAGAGCCTCAGATTGCACAAGCAAAATCTCAAATCAGTGCACCTCTTACGCTGGTTGGTAAGGCTACAGAAGCTAAAGAGAAGCCGAAGAAGGAGAAAGTTGTGGAAGAAAAGAAGGAGAAGAATAAGAAGATCTTGATCGTTGATAGTGAAGAGGATGAGGTGGTGGAAGAAGAGGAGGCAACTATGGCCTCTATAGCTAAATCGTTAGCTCTTTTAACAAGGGAATTCAGTAGAGGATATCAGAAGAAGTCTGGTAATGAACGCTACGGATGAGAAGGGTCAAATGACAAGAACGACAGAGGTGTCGACCAACAGAGGTCGAATGACAGGAATGACAGAGGTGGTGACCGACAGAGGTCAGACGACAAAGCTGGCAACGCTCCACAGAACCAAGGATGTTACAATTGTGGTAAGCCAGGCCACTATGCCAATGAATGCAGGAGCCAATCAAACCGCCCTCAGAGGGATTCTGCTTTCTACAAAAAGAAAGCAGAATATTATGCTCAGAAGTCACTTATGGTGAATCAAGAAAACTGGCAGTCAGATACATCCTCTGACGAAGGAGAAAAGAAGAACGCACTGTTCTGTAGCATGGCAGAGGTCAGCTCCGACTCCGATAGTGAGGTATCCACTTCTGACTTTTACTCTAATCAAGCAGAAGCTGATTTGCTTAAACTGAACATTAAATACACATAACTTAAAAAGACCTGCGAAAGTGTTCAAAAGAAGCTTACCTTCTTTGAGAGAGAAGCTAGACTTCTCACTCAAGAAAAGGCTAAAATCTTTCAAGAAAAGGAAGAAATTGAAACAAACTGGAACAAACACCTAAATCCTTTGAAAGAAAAGATTTCTGAACTTAACTTAGCCTTAAAAGCAAAATCTAAAGAACTTATGGACGTTGAGAGCGACAGAATGAATATCCTATCTCTTAAACATTATTTTCAAAAGAAAAGAGAAGTCCTCTGTCAAGATTTACTCAGAAGAGATCTTTTAATTAAGAAATATCAAGACGCACAGAAGGTGTACGAGAAAATTAATACACAAATAGGGAGACGGGGAATTGGCTTCTGTGATATAGATCCATACACCGGAAACAAAAGAAACAAGTCTCTGTCCTCTCTATTTCATATTGGAAATACAAGAAAACCTGGATTTCCAAACTTACTCTCTGTGAGCAAAAGGCGAAAAGTCTCTGGGGAACCTTACCAGAGGAAACCTCTGAAGATGATAAATGTGTGGTTTGAAAACACAGATTTGTCACCTTCAATCTCTGTCAAAAGAGAATCCAAACCTGAGAAATATCTAAAAACTCAAGATCAGATAGGTATCTTCAAGTTTGGTGACCCCGAGACTCAAACACAGGTTGCCTTTGTCTGCATGATAAACTCTGAAAAGAAATTTTTGGCAGAGGCACCTGAGTTCAAGCCTAACGTTTCAGAAGAAAAACTTAAAGATATCTCTGAAAAAGAATTGATAGAAATCGGGAAAAATAACTTTTACGAAAACTTCTGTACACCCTCTATCGATCAAAATCTCTCTGATGAAACCTTAATAGATACTTCTGTTGACATGGAAAATAATCTCAAAGAAAAGGATGAAAGCAAGTATGGCACATGCTCTGAAAATCCAGCCTCTGTCGAAAGAGAACTAAGTGACTCAACCTCTGTATATGAGGACGATTCATCCTCTGACGAATCTGAGACTGACTCTAAGTCAGAGATAGTACCTTGTGACTCAGAGGATTTTAAACTACCCTTTGGAGTTCTTAACAGAACTATTCCTCCCAAGGAGAAAATCACAAGAGTTCCTATCTGTCCAGATTTTTTGGACATGTATATACAAGCCAAAACATCTCTTGAGCTTGAGAAAATCAAACAACAAAAGAAAATGACCTCTCAAAATCCAACAAGTTCAAAGACTTCAAAACCCTTAAGGCCTATTGAAGAAAAACTAACATGGCAACAGAAGGGTAAATGGGCTGAAAATAACAAATCTTTTTCTTCTGTGACAGTGAAACCTGCAGAAGTTCACCACAGAAGGGGTCCACAGTAGAATGATCTCAACAAAGGTGTGAAATCCCAAATCTAGCAAGAAATCAAGAATGATGTAGAGAGAGAATCTAGAGAGAACTTGTCATCCATATATTGATCTCTAAAGTGTAAATGACAAATGATCAAGAAGTTACAAGAGATCTAGATTCACTTCTAACTAAGAACTAGACATGCCTATTTATACCCATAACATACAAGGTATAAAGGCAAAGCTAACTAATACAGTACTGAAAGAACAGGATCTAATCTCACAATCAATATAGAAAGCAGTAATTGAGAAGTTGTATGATCAAACCCAATTGTATTCAATGATGAACAGAAATACAGATCTATGAGAGAGAGAATCTCAAAGATTACAGAGAATGAATACAAAGTTATACGGGAAAAATCAATCAGTTAGCAACATAGAGCTAACTACTATTTATACTGCAACAAACATCTTAAAGCTACAGTACAAATAAGAAAGACTAATAAGAACATAACACGTGTCCTAATTAGTTTATAAAATACTAAGTAAAGTATCTTGTCATAAGTTCTGAACAGGTAGTTCAGAACTTCTGAACATTCTTCTGATAAAGCTTCTCAGATCTTCTGACTGCTCTACTCAGATTATCTGAGTCTTTTACTCAGACCATCTGACTCTTCTTATCAGACATCTGACTTCTCTACTCAGAACATCTGAGTCCTCTTATCAGATCTTCAACACTTGGTTTATTGACAAAACTTCAGATCTAACAATCTCCCCCTTTTTGTCAAATAAACATAAACTTTGCATCATCCAGTTCTTTCAGAGCAGGAACAATCTTCTGAAGTAGCACATTTCTCAGATTAAGCCTTTTATCAATTTTGTCAATGATTTCTTGAATAATCTCAACTTGCTGATTGATTACTTCTTGAATCATGTTTGCTTCCTTCACTTTCAGCATCTTTTTCTCCAAATTGTGCTTTATGATTCTTAAAGTTCCAGAACAGTATTTTGCGGTTTCCTTTGCTCTGAAGAAGATCTTTCCACTTTTGTTTTTCAAAAATACTCCCAACTCTGGATATCTGTGAACACTTCCAGTCTTTAAATTCTTTTTCTGCTCATGATCTGTGTTGGGATTTGCCAGATAAACACATGACTTTTGTAGGTACAAAGCTATTTGAAAATCTGTATAGCAGTGCCACCTCAAGATGTAGAACATGGCCTCAATTACCACACTTCTGGCCTTTCTTTCATTTCTGTCTTTGCTCGACTCTTTGAAGCATAGAAAACTGTGTAATCTGTAGAAGTCAACTACTGATAGTTTCTCAAAATCTGCATCAGTAAAGTAATAAACCTTGCCATCTTCTCTCAGAACTTCAAAAGATAAGTACTCCATCTTTCTGAATTTCTTAACCCTCAACTCTCTGATTCCAGTGATTAAAAAATCTGAGTAAACAGCTTGCTTTGTTTTGCCAAGACATCTTAATTTTTCAGCCAACCAGATCTGAGTCTCCTTAGGTCTATCATAATACACATCCAAGAATTGTACCTCTTTTGGTTTGAAGAACTCAGGTAAATCAAATTCAAGAAAGTATCCATTTAGATCAATGGATATTTCATCTTCTTTTGGTTCAGACTGTTCAGTTTGATCAAAACTAGTTATCTGCACATTCTGAGATATTGTGTTCTGCATTTCTTCAGCTTCATCTGACAAAATTCCATTCACTTCATACTCAGCCGGGAACACAAAATCATTATGTAGAATCTTTTTGGGATTCACCTCAGATAGCAACCATTCACTACTGTTTCTGATTTTTCTTCTAAAATCCAACCTCCTCTTCACACAGTTTATGCATCTCTTCTTTAAACTCTCTTTTTCAGCATCCATACTTACTTCCATTCTAATCAACAACCAATTCAGAGTTGCATCACTGTACTTCACCAACTCTTTTAATCTGAACAATTCAAGTCTTTCGTGAACCATATATGTGAACCCTTCTGTCTCCATTCCTTCATTCACAAAACCCTTCACATGCAGATCAACTTCTGTTTTCTTTGTGGGAGAACTCAGATTGCACTTTTCTTTTCTTTCTTCAATAGCCAACTGGAAGTCATACAAGTATATATTTCTGACATAAATACCCAGAAGTCTTCTGCATTCAATTTCTATCAAGGCTTCTTCAGTGCTAGCAAAGAACTTGACTAGAAAGATCTGATCATCAAGAGTCAATCTGTGAAAATCAAATGTAGACATGGAAACCTTTGTATTTCTTTCTTTCAGTATTTCCATTCTAACGAACATTAAACCATTGAATTCATCTTGTTGAAACATCAGAACTTTCTCGATTCTTTTCTGAATATGCAGTTTTGAGTCAGGAACTCTGAACATGTTAGAAGCTTCTGAGTAGACCATCTGAGCTCTGTCATCCATAAAACCATCAATGTTACTTTCCAAAAGCTCATACTCTCCTTCTGTGTAGTAGAGATTATCATATATTTCCTCAGGAAAAATATCATCATGAAATTGTCTGGCTAATGGCACATCACTTAACTCTAGAACGAAGTCACACACAGGTTCTTCTAGTCTTTGCAATTTAATCTTTGGAATCTCAATTGGTTTTCTGAATATATATTCAGAAGGCATAAAGAAGTCTTTCACTTTCACATACTCTTCTTCTGTATTTAACTCATCACAAAAGTTCAACCTAAAATCATCTTTAAAATCCTGAGTGTAATCCACAGTTCTGTCTTCTTCTCCCATTAGATCAATGGGTCTTATCACTTTTATTCCTTTATGAATTTTCTGAACACTCAAAGCTCTGACTACTTCATTATGCATTCTTCTGATCAATTCTTCATTCAACCTCCTTTCTTCTGATTCAGACTCCATTGCCCTTTCACTGTTATAAACCACAATATCTGTACACCTGTTTACCACTGTACTTTCCACTATTTCTTCTATTCTCAAATCAGATTCCTCAATAGCTACAGTTTCATCTGAGTTTCCTTCCATCTCAGTATCCAAGTTCAATTCCTCTGTTTTATCTGATTCATTACTATCAATACTTCCCAACTCCATTTCTTCTGTATCTGAACTGTCAAGCTGTACTATCTGAATCATCTCCTTTAAATTTTCCTGTGTCTGATCTTCTGAACTTTTTGTATTGGCTAAGTGCATGTCTGCTATCTCAAAATCTTCTATGCCAATATCATCATCAGAACTTAACCTTTGTCTTTTCTCCCCCTTTTGATGATCATGAGGATCATTATCATCAAACTTCCTTTTCAAGTTCTGATTAAAAGCAACTTCAGGTTCAGCTTCTGCAATAGGAACAGGATCAAGAGGCTTTGAAGTAGAAGCCAAAGATACACTCAGTGCTTTCAATATAGATTCCTGCATACCTTGCATCTGTTTTAACATATCTTTTTGAAAACCAGACATTATATCCACGATCTCCTTTTTGTGAGAATCCAAGGATTTCTTTACATCATCTACCTTGGTTTCAACAGAAATCAACTTTTTCTCCAACACAACTTTCAAATCTGATACTTCATCATTCAAATCCTCCATCCTCTTCTCCAAATTTTCTACTTTTTCCCCCATCTCCTTGTTTTGTCTCTGAATCTTTTCAAATTCAGAAGTTTCTAACAGTGAACCTGAACCAACAGATGGTCCAGTTTTCATGTGCCCAGAGAGCTCATGGCCTGTAGATAACACACAGTCATCTTGTACAACAGATGCACGTTTGAATGAGGCTTTTGTAATGTTCACCTCACCAGGACTTCCATCCAATCCTCGACACCCAACATTAGGTATGTCTATGAATGTTGTTTCAGGAATACGAAATTCCTGATTTGTGCAAGTGTCAAAAGGAATTTCAGGCTCAATATGAATAGGACTGTGGTATTCAGACTCAATGTGTTGAAAAATAAATTGGGATTTATCACCTCCCTCCAAATGAGTTTGGGATGGTTCCCCGGATTCGTGTGAAACAGTAGCATGTTGAAATGCTTCTGAGTGGGTATGGATGGGTTGTTCAAGATCCACCACTAGGTCCATGGTGTTTGTTTCAATATTGGACACCAAGAGATGTGAACCAATAGCATTTGTGGTTACCTGGTCAAGATTAGCTGGTTCAGAGGCATCTCTTTCTGTTTGAACCTCTGTTGACAATCTCTCATCCTCATCACTCTCATTCTGTTTTTCCTCACCAAATCTAACCAAGCTCTCAGAATTTTCCCTCTCAGGTCTCTCAGAATGTTCACCCATCTGAACATCCTCCCCCTCTCTAATTCGACTAGACTCCTCACCTCTCTTCTCAGGTTGGTCCTCTTGGGTAGGGATTTGAGGTAATTCAATTCCCATAGAGGTGCAATAAGCTTTTAAAATCTCACTCTCCCTTGGAATATAGTTCCTAAGTGATTTTGGCAATAGTTTATGATTGGGATAGTTTTCAAGTCTTGTTACTGAGGTCATTTTACCCAAATAAAATGTAGGACCATGCTCTTCATTTGTTCTTCTTGAGATTGTTCTGTTTTCCTGCATGGCATACCAAATAACAATTTGCCAGTACCTTATGTAGGGAATGTATGTCAGTGGAGCATCCTTTGTCTTCTTCTGAATTGCTTTCTGATTCTTCTCAAATGTATTCTTCATATCTTCCCAAAGTATTAAAGTATAGTCATAATGCCTATTCTTCACTAAACCTTGAAATATCTGAAGAATTTGTTTAGAACCTTGATCAGCAGAACTATTTTTCCCTGACAAACATTTATTTACCACATGAAAGAAGCAAGCCCAAATAGGTGGTAATTTGTTTCTTCTGAACAAACTGAGAGTCCTCAATCCTTCATTGTATCCCAACTTCATAAACTCTGCTATTAATTCCTCTGTTAGGGGTAAGTCCTCAAAATCTGTTCTTCTTTGTACATCATCTTTCTCTGGTAGATTCAGCATTTCTCTTAGTGCAGAGATAGATAAGACAAATGTCACTCCTCCAATTTCAGACACAAACTTATTATCTTCTAACCTAAGATATTTCCACCATTGTTGTATGTACTGAACAGGCACATTTTTACTTCTTGTAAACCATTTTCTGTACGGATGATGTTTGAATAACTCCATGATAATTCTGTGTTCAGGCTTAAAACGACTTTCCTCAAACAATATAACACAGTTATTTTCAGATAATTTCAACCATTCACTCTCAGGAACAACTCTTTCCACTAGAATAGATCTATCTGACATAATAGAACCTGCAGCACTCTGATCATGTTCAATATTAACGTTTACCTCATCCGCATTTCCTTCAGATTCATCCATTTGTTCATCTTCTTCATCATTTCTTATTGCCCCTTCCTCTGCAACTCTATTTTGTACTTCATCATTTTCCGAATCGGATGAATCCATTATCGATTTTGTAGAATGTAGAGAAATTTGACCACTTCTTCGTATTTCAGACATGATTTAAGAAGAAAACAGATTCAAAGAACTCTGGATTTGATTCGTATCTCACGTTTCGCTCTGGAATTTGAAAGAAATTTGAAATAGGGATTTTAAGACCTATTTAAAATCCGCGAAGTTGAAAGGTTTAACGGAAAAGCGAAATCAATGTTATAACGGAGTCAACACATGTGAAATACCACAAAGGATTTAAATGAAATACGTGGCATTGTCAAACAAATATGAAGCTGACACGTGTTAGTGGATAGAATTTTGACTCAAGTCAAAGATCTGAATAACACGCACAGATGTTCTGATTCCATGACTCAGAAGAATTTTGCCTTGTAACCAAAATGTCTTTTAAAATCAACTTCTGACCAATATAAAACATTTTGATTATTCAGAAGAGGTTTGAACAGATAAGAAATGAAAACAAATCTTTTAAGCATCACAAAATGATTTCCAAAAGAATTTTGATGCTCCCCCTTGACTTGAGCATGCATTTGAGTATTAATGATACATAAAGATGAGATAAAAAGATAATCGAAGAAGCATAATCCATACAGTTGAAGTTATTTGTATTTCTCAAAAATAAATTTTTGAAAGTTAGATTGCTGAAGTATTGACTCAGAATTTCTGACCTTAAGATTCAGAGATTCTGATCTCAAGACTCAGAAGTTCTGAACTCAAGACTCAGAAGTTCTGAACTCACTACTCAGACAAGTTTACTTAGAAAAATTTAGCATTTTTAAGAAAAAAAATATTTTCAACTAGGCAGATTAAGCATTCCTATTTTACATATGAGAAAAGAAAACCTTTTGTGATCAAGAGGCTTTGTGAACAAGTCAGCCAATTGATACTTTGTATGCACAAAGTGCATCTCTATAGTTCCTTTTTCCACATAGTCCTTTATAAAATGATACCTCACATCTATATGCTTAGTCTTCGAATGTTGAACAGGGTTCTGAGTAATAGCAATTGCACTTTCTGAGTCACAATAGATGGGAATCTTATTAAGCTGATATCCATAGTCCATGAGTTGTGTTCTCATCCACAATGTTTGAGAGCATGAAGCAGCAGCAGCAACATACTCTGCTTCAGCAGTTGAAGTGGATACACAGTTCTGTTTCTTTGATGCCCAACTCACTATTTTATCTCCCAAAAAGTGACAAGCACCAGATGTACTCTTTCTGTCCAACCTACTTCCTGCATGATCAGCATCAGTGAAAGCAGTCAATTTGAAGTCAGTTTCTTTTGGATACCATAAACCTAGATCAGGTGTTCCTTTGAGATATCTTAAAATCCTTTTGACAGCCAACATATGTGATTCTTTCGGGTTAGATTGAAATCTAGCACAGAAACAGGTAGAAAACATGATATCTGGTCTACTTGCAGTCAAATAAAGTAATGATCCAATCATGCCTCTATAAAGTTTGATATCTGCTGAAACACCTTTGAGATCAGCATCTAACTTTATGTTAGTTGCCATAGGTGTTCTCATAGAAGCACAATCAGACATTTTGAACTTTTTCAGAATATC
The DNA here is from genome assembly GCA_033807775.1 of Saussurea involucrata. NCBI lineage: Eukaryota > Viridiplantae > Streptophyta > Magnoliopsida > Asterales > Asteraceae > Saussurea > Saussurea involucrata. The sequence continues at coordinate 44,882,466 of CM066317.1, read as the reverse complement.
TCTGACATATTTTCCTTGATTTATGAAAATACCTTTTGGTAGTTGTTTGACTTGAAGACCAAGGAAAAAATTCAGTTCACCCATCATGCTCATTTCAAATTCAGATGACATGATTTTTGAAAAATTATCACATAATTCTGGACTGGTAGAACCAAATATTATGTCATCAACATAAATCTGAATCAGAATCAAATCATTACCCTGTTTCTTTAAAAACAAAGTTGTGTCAATCTTACCTTTCTTGAATCCTGAACCTAACAGGTGTTTAGTAAGAGTGTCATACCAGGCTCGTGGTGCTTGTTTTAGACCATATAAAGCTTTGTCTAAAATATAAACATGATCAGGGAATTCTGGATCAACAAAACCTTCAGGTTGATGGACATACACCTCTTCATTAAGTTTGCCATTTAGAAAGGCTGATTTGACATCCATTTGATACACCTTGAAGTGTTTATGTGCAGCATAGGCTAAAAATATTCTGATTGCCTCTATTCTTGCCACTGGTGCAAATGTCTCATCATAATCAATTCCCTCTTGTTGACAGTATCCCTTAGCAACCAATCTTGCCTTGTTTCTGATGACAACACCTGATTCATCCTTTTTGTTTCTGAACACCCATTTAGTTCCAATAATAGATTTACCTTCAGGCTTTGGAATGAGTCTCCAGACTTTATTTCTTTCAAATTGAAGAAATTCCTCTTGCATTGCTGAAATCCAGTCTGGATCCTCTAAGGCTTCATTAGCTTTCTTTGGTTCAATCACACTCAAGAAACCAGCAAACATTGCTTCATTTGCTGTAGCTGATCTGGTTTTTACTCCTGCTGAAGGATCACCTATTACTTGATGAATAGGATGATTTTTAGTCCATTTATTTGCACTAGGAAGTACATCAATCTCTGAATAATTGTTGTTTGCATCATTCTCATCAATGATTGATTGTAATTCTGAACTGTCCCCTTGTTCTGATGTATGAATAGGAGTCATATCCAAGTTTGGGTTCTGATTAATTAAGTCATAATTCAGAGTGACTTGTTCAGAGTTCTGAGTACAAGAATCAGAATTCTGATTACAAGGTTCAGAATTTTCACCACTTGTATGTATTAGATTTGGACATTCCTCTGATGGACCTTTGTCAGAAATTACAGTTGATTGAACTATTTCTGGAGTCTTATTTTTCATCTCTTTGACCATCTTTGGGTTTTCATATTCTGCATAAGAATCAGAAATTAGTTCACTAAAAGCATCCTTAAATAGTAAATTGAGTTCTGAACAAATAGGATTAGAATTTGTATCAGAAGTCATTTTTGTCTTGTTCAGCATGAGTTCTGAACTGTCTTGTTCAGAAGTCCGCATTCTGGCTTCATCAAAAGTTACATTTATGCTCTCCATCATCCTCTTGGTTCTTCTATTGTAGATTCTGAATGCTTTGGAAGTTAAAGAATAACCCACAAAGTATCCTTCATCTGCCTTTTTATCGAATTTGGCAAGATTTTCTCTGTCTCTGAGAACATAGCACCTGCAACCAAAAACATGAAAGAATTTGATTAATGGTTTTCTTTTATTTATCAGTTCATAAGCAGTCTTATTTAATCTCTTATTGATTAAAGTTCTATTTTGTGTAAAACAAGCAGTTGCAATTGCTTCAGCCCATAGGAAAGTAGGAAGATTTGCATAAGCCAGCATTGTTCTCGCAGCTTCAACTAGAGTTCTATTCTTCCTTTCAACAACACCATTTTGTTGAGGAGTTCTGACAGCAGAAAAATTGTGAGAAATCCCAGAACTTTCTAAAAAATTCTGAAGAGTCTCATTTCTGAACTCTGTTCCATTATCACTTCTGATTTTCTGAACTTGAAGTTGTAAGAGAACTTGAATCCTTTTGATAAAATTTATCAATGTAGTAGCAGCTTCTGACTTAGCTCTTAGGAACTCAACCCACGTGTATCTGGATAATTCATCAACAATCACAAGCATATATTTCTTTCCTCCCATCGATTGAACTGAAATTGGACCACAAAGATCAGTATGAATCATTTCTAATGGTGCTTTGCAAGATGAGTCCATTTTTAATTTGTGAGAACTCTTTTTCATCTTGCCCATTTCACAAGCTGAGCATAATGATTCTTTTTCAAATTTAAGCTTTGGTAAGCCTTTAACCAAATGTTTTGCAACAAGATTATTAAGATCTTTGAAATTCAGATGAGAACATCTTCTGTGCCAAAGCCAGCATTCATTTGCAGTTGATTTTGATAAAAGACAAACTGTATTTAATGTTTTCAATTTTGAAAAATTAACTACAAATAAGTCCATATGTCTTTTGGCCCAGAAGACTTTAACATCATTTTCAGTTAAAATCATGCAACCTGTTATTTGAAACTTAATTTGACAAAGACTGTCTAAAAACTGACTTATACTGAAAAGATTATGCTGTAATCCTTCAACATAGAAAACCTTTTGGATAGTCAGATCCCCTTTAGTTAAATCCCCATAACCTTTGACTTGTCCTTTGCTGTTATTTCCAAAGTTTACTGCTCCTCCAGCCTTTTCTGTGAAGTTTGATAGAAAAGACTTCTGACCTGTCATGTGTCTTGAGGCTCCTGAATCTAAAAACCACACATGACAGCCCTGCAAAAGGATCAGTTAGGTTTAGGTACCCATTTTGGAATGGGTCCATCTTTGTTAGCTTTGTCATTGGATTTAACATTAGTACCTTTTACTCTCCACTCAAAATCTTTCTTCAAACACCACTTTCCTTGAACTTTTATGAAGTCAGAACATTTTCTGCTTACAAGCTTGTTCAAATTCTTTTTGAGAGTTGTAACTTTTGGTTTTGCTATATTTTCAACTTTCTTTTCTTTTATCTTTTCTTTCTTCTGAGTCTGAGAAACAGAAATTTTCTTCTTTTCTGTATTTTGAGAAACAGAAACTTTCTGAATATCTTTTCTTATGTATGAAACAGAAGTTATTTTGACTTGACATTTATGAGAATATTGGAATGAATCATTTTTACATCTAACACAAACAAGATTTTTCTTTGCAAGTGACAATAAATCTGAAACATAGATCATTTCATTTTTATTTATACTGTTCAGAGTACAATTGCCCTTATTACAAGAATTTCTAGCGTTTAGTTCAGAAGTAGATTTCATTCTAAGCTTCTCAAGTTCCCTTTTCAGATCATTCAACTTTGCAAGATCATCTTTCCTTTTGCTTTCTTCTTTTTCTGAAAAATTCAAGTTCTTTTTGTTAGAAGAATTAGATGATTCACCTTTTTCATATGTACTTGATTCATTGAAGAATTTATCATTTTCTCTTGAAGCATTAATTTTAAAAAGATCATACTCAGTCTTCAGTTTTTTCAAGCTCTGTTATTTTCTGAATAAAAATATTCTTTTCTTTCAAAACTTCTTCAAGTTTAATATCCACCTCACAGAAATCATTTTCAAGTTCATCATAAGCTTTCCTTAAATCCTCAAGTTCTTGACTCACAAGATCAAATCTCTTTTCAAGTTGCAAAAATTCATCTGATTTTGTTTCAGAAAATCCAGTTGAATCAGACTTCTGACTACCTGAGTCAGAGTTCTGATTTACAGACTCAGATGTCTGATCTTTAGACTCAGAATTCTGACTACAAAGTTCAGAATCCTGACTAGAAGTTTCAGACTTCTGATTGACTGTTTCAGAATTTTTACTTGTGTCAAATATGCTCTCAATGTCATGATATGAAAAACTTGGTTGTTTATTTTTGTAGCTGACATTTAAGGAATCATACTTGAATTTAGTATCATTGTATCTTGGCTTTTCATCTGTTGGTTTAGAAACTTCTTTCTTAACCTTTTCTTCTGAACCAACTGACTTTTCTGTTTTAAACTCAGAAATTGTCTCATCTGACTTTTTAGAGTTTGGTCTTTGCAAATTGTCAGAACTTGTTATAGAACTAGCAGGTCTTATGAAAACTTCAACAATTTCTGGGATTTTTGGCTTAGAAACTTGAAGTTTTTCATACAAGTTAATTGGAGCTCTTTTTAAAGTGACATTTTCTTCCAATCCCAATCCCTTCTTTGGGTTGTAAAATCTTGTATCTTTAACATTGCTTAATAAAAGATTTAGTGTTTGCTGAGTCTGACCCCTTTTCAAATTCAGATCTTCTAATTCTTTAATTTTGGTGTATAAATTCTTTCTTTCTTCAAATAACATATCAAATTTTATTTGTAAATCACCTTTTTCATCCTTTATTTTTGAAAACTCAACTTTTAGTTCAGAAAGCTTTTTCATCAATTCAGAATTTTCATCTTTAACTTTCTGTTTCTCAGCCTCAGATTCTTCACATTGTTCTTTTATTACTTCTTTTTCAATTCTGAATTTGTTAACCAAAGTTCTTTCTCCTTTTATCTGTTTTCTTAGATTAGCAAATTCAGTTTTCATTTCACCAATCTGTGTCATTAACTCTAATTCAAGTGAAGAATGTACCTCAGCAGATGACTCAGAATCAGTATCTTCAAAATCAGAATCATCCTCATTCCTCATTTTTGCCATATAGCTCTGCATCTGTGGAAAGTTGATGTGATCATCTTCATCAGAAGTATAGTACAACCAATTCTCCTGTTCAGCCAACAAAGCAATTTTATCATCTCTCTTCTTTGCAAGCTGAGCCTTCTTGGTGTAGTACTCATAGTCTTTCACAATTTTAACTCTGCAATCCTTAGCATAGTGGCCAGATTTTCCACATTTGAAACACAGATTCTTTTCTTTTCTTTCATCCTTCTCTTCATTGTTTTCTTCACTTCTCTCTACTCTCTTTTCAAACTTATTTTCTTCTCGGTCTTCTTTCTTCTTATAGTCTGAACTCCCAACTCTCTTATAATTTCCTTGAAATCTACCCTTCCCATACCTTTTATTGAAAGTATTTGTCAACAAAGCTAGTTTCTCAGCCATTATCTTGATATCTTCATCATCTTCTGATCCTTCTTCCTTGTCAGATTCTTCCAGATTAGGTATCTCTGATAGATATGCAGTCTTTTTGGGTGCTTTGATTGCTTTGGACTTTGATAAGAACGCTAACTGATCAGCAACATTTTTCTTCTCTTCCACAACTAACTTGACAGAGTCTTCATGTTGATTAAGAACACAGAATAGATCATTTAAGTCTTCTTCACACATATCCTTGTTCATTTGCAGACTTATGGCAAATGATGACCATTCTGAATTTAGACTGTTCAGAAATTTGTAATTTATTTCTGATTTTGTTTTCTTCAGTCCATTTCTTCTCAAGTCATTTAGAATAGTGCAAAATTTACTGTATGTCTGTGTCAAACTTTCTGACTCTTTTGCTTTGAACCTTTCATAAGCATTTATGCTTTGATTTAACTTTGCCTGAATAGATCTCACAGTTCCTAACATTTGCCTTTCCAATTCGTCCCACATTTCTTTAGCTGATGATCCACTGTCAATCCTGTTAAGAACCTCATTTGGGACAGCCAAAGTCATCAAAGTAATTGCTCTTTTGTCAATAGCATGCCTATTTTTCTGTTCAGCTGTGTATTGGGAATAACTCTTTTTCACCCTGGTCGCTGGAATTTCTGGAGTTGTCTCTGTAGCAGGGGTTGCAGCAACATCGATGTATACTTCAATTGGGCCTTCTCGAATAGAAATCATAAGGTTTTCATCAATGTTGTCTAAGAATTGGATCATTCGGATTTTCCATTGCTGATACTCTTCTGGTATAAGAACAGGCGGTTTGGTTTCAGATCCCATGGCTAGATATTCTTTAGAAGACATGATTGTAAGAAAATTCAACAGAAAGACAAATTCGAGTTTCTTGATCGAAATTTAACAGGTAATTCAAGAATTGACAAGAATTCAAGAACTAGCCCTAGCAGCGGAATTGAATTTTGAATGAATCAAGAACTCTTCAAGAAATTTATCAATTGATCTTCGCGATAACAATCTTGAACGAATTTGTTTGTTGATTGGCTCTGATACCAATTGAAAGAACAGGATCTAATCTCACAATCAATATAGAAAGCAGTAATTGAGAAGTTGTATGATCAAACCCAATTGTATTCAATGATGAACAGAAATACAGATCTATGAGAGAGAGAATCTCAAAGATTACAGAGAATGTATACAAAGTTATACGGGAAAAATCAATCAGTTAGCAACATAGAGCTAACTACTATTTATACTGCAACAAACATCTTAAAGCTACAGTACAAATAAGAAAGACTAATAAGAACATAACACGTGTCCTAATTAGTTTATAAAATACTAAGTAAAGTATCTTGTCATAAGTTCTGAACAGGTAGTTCAGAACTTCTGAACATTCTTCTGATAAAGCTTCTCAGATCTTCTGACTGCTCTACTCAGATTATCTGAGTCTTTTACTCAGACCATCTGACTCTTCTTATCAGACATCTGACTTCTCTACTCAGAACATCTGAGTCCTCTTATCAGATCTTCAACACTTGTTTATTGACAAAACTTCAGATCTAACAAGTACATTGAATTTACAGTAAATCTTGAATACAACAATGCTCTAACAATCTCCCCCTTTGGATTCAAGATTTAAAAAATATGATAGCAGTCTTCAGCTCTTTGTAAAGTCAATCTTCTCAAACAGACACTCTATCAAACCATCTTCAAATAGCTTTATCTCCACTAGTTCACGGCGAACTATATGCTTTGACACTCTTTAAGAACTCAGCTTTGAAGAATCTTCAGACAAACATGAAAAGTCATTGTCTTTTTCTTTGAAAAGTCAACCTTCTTCAATACAATCTTCAACAGATTGTCTTCAAGTCTTGAACATGAATTTCAGATCTTTATGTAAAACCATCAATTCGGAACAAGATAAATCAGAAACGATTAGAGTTTGGATTAGAAAGATGTGAAACCATCCACATTGTTGAACTTTTAGGTGTAAGCGCATTCCAAGAACCACTCAGAACTAAGATAACCAAATTCAGCAACATTTGGACTTCACATGATCCTTCTCCCCCTAATCTTCAGTCTTTGTTCACGAATCTTGGACTTGAAATATCTTTGATTTGAAAGCTCTTTGACATGAAATTGAAATTAAACTTTTCTCCCCCTTTTTCGATGATGGTGAGCATCATAATCATCGAAAACCATTTTCAATTTCAGTCGTGTTTTTGAGTATTGCTAACAATCTCCTCCTTATAGAATAACCTTGCTCCCCCTCAAAATAAGAATTCTGGAGCAATTTATTTTCTCCCCCTGAAAGTATGCATATATTTCAATAGCGTACAGTATTTGAAATTGAAGCACAAATTTTAAAACAAATTTACACAAGGAAAATAAAATTCATTGAATTTCATTTTATAACTACAAACATTTGATCATTTGAAAACTTTACAAAAGAAATTCAACTTAATGAAATTTAACAGATTTTTCAATCAAATGAAATCAAATGCATGTGTTTGGAATCAAATACAAGTCATCATTGCATATCAAGTTAAAAATGTTCAGTGTCAACCCCTTTATCAAATCTATTTGGTTTGCTGGCATGCGAAATATGATTAGCTTCAAGCATATGCAATTCTAAAACATGTAAGAATACTTTGCTCAAGTCACACTATTTGTCCAAAATCAGAATTTCACAAATTTACGGGTTTATCGCAACTTTGTATTTTCCCACGTATCAAGAGATGTGTGCTCATTGGCATCTTTTCGTTTGTGCTCATTGGCATCTTTTGATTTTGTGCACATTGGCATCTTTTGATTTTGTGCTCATTGGAATCTTTTGATTCTGTGCTCATTGGCATCCTTTGATTTTGTGCTCATTGGCATCTTTTGATCAAAAAGTTTAGTAAGAATAAGATACGCCGTTAAACATGACTTTCTATCTGGTTCTATAGAAGGATTTGGGTTAGCAGATCCCAGACCAGTTGGCCTTAGGTGCTAGGTGACGAGCACCCCTTAGAACTTAATTTCCCAAACCAGAAAGGCCACATCGATATATCTTAAACCCATTTGTACCAGTAAAACATGGCTTTCTATCTGGTTCTATTGCAGGATTTGGGTCAGCCGATCCCAGACCAGTTGATCTTAGGGACTAGGTGTCGAGCACCCCTTAGGACTTACTCTCCCAAACCAGAAAGGCCACAGGCACAAACTTTCAAACTAAATGATAATGCAATAATCTTATCTCAATCAATTGGTTCTAAAACATAGTGCTTCTCCCATATTTTCATTTCCATCCATCATTCTGACATATAGGCTTTTTGAGCATTATATTCTATATATATCCAGATTCACATAACTTTGAGCATTCAGCATGATTTCATTCATGTTTTGCTGACCTTTCGATTTATATCAGAGGTGATAGTTGAAACAAATCTAACTCAGATAATACAAAAATACTTGTAAAATCATCTTTTAGCACACATTTAATTCATTGAATGAAAATTGAAAATTTTATCTCATTGAATTAAATCTGTAAAGATTCAAGTTTTCAAAGTGGTAGAAACAAAATATAATCCAATGTTACCTTTTACCACGTTCCTTGAAACAGAAAGATGTAACAGTTAAAGATATCACCTGAGAAGTGTGAGTTCTAAACTGATTTGGTTAGAAGTCTTAGTCTTTGAAGTACGGGTCCTGAACTGAATTGTTCAGAAGCCATAGTCGTTGAAGAACGGGTTTTGAACTGATATGTTCAAAAGCCAAAAAAACATTGAAGCACGGGTCCTGAATTGATGTATTCAGAAACCAAAGTCGTTTTTAAGTGCGGGTCCTAAACTGATATGTTTAGAAACCATAGACGTTGAAATCCGGGTTCTAAACTGATGTGTTTAGAAACCATTAACGTTGAAGCACGGGTTCTAATGTTTAGAAGCCATTGTCTCTTTACTCCCCCTTAATGGTACAAGTAATCTTCTTCCGAGAGTTCAACGCTTTGCTTCTAAATCTGCAAAAACAGATTAAGTAGATTTTGGTACCCAACGTGTCTTGGGTCCTGGCTTGTTAAGCGGAGCTCTATAGGAAGGAAAATGATAAGTGACATACCAATATTGAACATTTTCATTTTTAATAAAATCATTAGTACCACAATAAGAACAACAAAAATTCTTTTGTGCTAACCTGATTAAATGATTTGCGGAATAGAATGAATCAGGATTAGCAAAAGATTTAGCTTTCAGATTAGTGTTCTTGTTGGGAACAGAGGATTTTGGCTCACCTTTTTCAGTTGACGTACCTTTTACTCTCCATTGCATGTTAACTTTCTTATATGAAGGAAGATCAGCATATTGATACTTGGAAGAATTATCCACCGAGTGATCATAGAATAGATTAGAAGGACGAATCAGACATTCTGAATAGCATTTGGATTTGTTAAATGACTTCACTTTGTAAGATAAGTCATTCCGTTCCTTGGTCACCAAATCAAGCTTCTTCTGAATATTAGACTTGACCCTCTTCTCTTTCATGATGTCAGTCGATAATGCAGCCAAATTCATTGTCAATTTATGAATTTCCTGCCGAAATATCTTCCTTTCTTTAGAAAAGTCGTCTTTAACGCACCTAGCCTGAAAGTCAGCTTTCTTCATCTTTTCTAGCTCTTGACTTTCTTTTTCTAGCTCTTGTCTTTCCTTTTCTAAGTCCTTATGAAGATCAGAAATTTTCTTTGACAGTTTCGCATTCTTCGCTTCAAAGCTTTTCTTTTCTTTTTCATACTCGACCCTTTCCTTCTCCAACTTCTCCTTTTCAAGAAATAAAACTTTCTCAAAGTCAGAAACTTGTTTTGAAAGTTTTATACAATTACGTTCAATTACTTCCTTTTCTTTAAGAATCTTCTCTCTCTTGTCTTCAATGCTCTTCAGATCAGCATTTTCTTTTTTAAGAGTTGTTACTTTCTCTTGAAGTTTCTCGATTTGATCGTGCAGACTTGAGTTGTCTTTGTCTTTCTTTGTTTCAAGACCTGCAATATATACTTCAAGATCAGTAATTCTTGTAGTAAGTTCAGCATTTTGTTCTTTCAAAATAGAATTTTCATTTGAAGAAGAAATTTCAAAAATGTGTCTCTTCAAATCAGCATTTTCTTCTTCTAATGCTTTTATACTCCCTTGAAGCTCCTTTATGTTATCTTGATGAGTTGAGATCTCAAGTGTCTTATTTTTCTCTTGAGTAACTTCAAGCACTACAATCTTGTCATTCAAATGTTTCAGTTCGGACTCAAGAGAAGAGACTTTGTCTTCTAATAAAGCTTTCTCAGACTTGAGCTTTGTAATTTTTCTTGCATCTTCATTAGAATGTGTTATGTATCTAGAAAGAAAACCTTCAAGACGCTTGATCTCATCTTTAGCTTCAGAAAGAGTCCATTTTCTCTCTTTTCCTAACTGATACCATATTCTCCCACTTAAATCATGTATGTCAAACATCTTTTCAAATAGCTAGAATAATTGATCGTTAAGAAGATCAAGCAAAAAAAATTTATATAAACATTTTTCTTGAAAATCTCTTAAAGTGTATGAAATACACTATAGAAAAAATTTCGGAATAAAAATTTTTCTCAAATTTTTTATTTTTTTTAATTCACAAGAATTCGGATGAATAAGGATTCGAAATCAATGAATTCGAATGAATAAGGGTTCGAATTCAATGAATTCGGATGCTGAAGGGTTCGAATTCAATGAATTCGGATGAAGAAGGATTCGAATTCACCCAATTCGGACTTAACTGGGTTCGAATTCACTCAATTCGGACTTAACTTGGTTCGAATTCTTTACTTGGAAAATTAAACCAACTCAGATGAATCCACAACTTCTCAATTCGAATCAAACAGGGTTCGAATTCAACTCAATTCGAATCCATAAGGGTTCGAATTCAACTCAATTCGAATGCTTCTTGAGTCGAATTCTATAATTGTGATGCCAAGAACACTCCGAATTCCCTTTGAATGATCCGAATTGTGTATGAATGATCCGAATTCACCAAGAATGATCCGAATTCTGCACTTCGAACTTTAAAATCACTTAATCTGCCATAACTCTTTCAATTCTTGATCAAATGAGATGAAACTTGTATCGATTTGTTCGAAATTGAAATCCGCACACTTTTCTTGTTGATCACAACTCGTAATTTGATCGATTTAAACAACTTTTGATCCAAAACAGTGAATTTTGGGTTTTCGAACAAAAACCAAAAAATCGATCAAATCAGATGATTCTGTGCAGTTTTTGATGTTGATCCAGAATTAAAGATGATCAGTAATCAATTTCGAGTTCAGTGATGCAAAAAATTGATCCAAAAAAATCAAAATTTAGAAAAAAATCTATGTCTTAATGATAAGTGTTCAGATGAACAGTAATGAACACCCAATCCGAATTCTTCAGGCTTAGTGTAAAAAATCTTCAATTTGGTCTTCGATCTGCTTGAATCTTCTGTTTAGCTCTGATACCAAATGTGAAATCCCAAATCTAGCAAGAAATCAAGAATGATGTAGAGAGAGAATCTAGAGAGAACTTGTCATCCATATATTGATCTCTAAAGTGTAAATGACAAATGATCAAGAAGTTACAAGAGATCTAGATTCACTTCTAACTAAGAACTAGACATGCCTATTTATACCCATAACATACAAGGTATAAAGGCAAAGCTAACTAATACAGTACATTGACTTTACAGTAAATCTTGAATACAACAATGCTCTAACAAAAGGATTTTGCAAACAACAATCTAGCCTACATAGGTCTTCTTGTAATAGGAAGTCAAATGTTAGGATAGAATGTAATGCCTCTGTGCCCCCATTTAATGTTTTCAATGAAAAGATCAAGCAAATCTCTTCGCACATTCATTATTGTCATTGTTTTGATCTCATGTATCGATTAAATCAACACTTCTCAAGTCCACACTGTTTCCTCTCTACACCCAAAAAGAACACTAAATTCAAGGGTAAGAAGAAACAAAATGGTTCTTCAAAAGAAGCTAAAACCAAACTCAAGAATGCTAAGGCAAACTTGAAGACCCCTAACAAAGCTGGACCCATTTGGATATGGGTACCTAAAACTCTCTGATTGTCTTGCAGAAGCAGTATGTGCCAATTTGGTATATTGACTCCGGATGCTCGCGGCACATGACTGGCGACAGATGTCTACTATCCTCCTACAAAGATAAACTCGATGGAGGATCTGTGACCTTTGGTGACAACAAAAAGGGGTATATAAAAGGCCACAGAGTCATCAAAAAGGAAAATATAACCGTATGCAAAGTTGCATATGTGGATGGCCTTAAGCACAATCTTCTCAGTGTTAGCCAACTCTGCGATACGGGTTCTGACGTAATGTTCAAAAGAACGTTCTGCTCTCTACAAGGTGAGGACACGGGAATCCAACTTCTGCGAGCCGAACGAAGAGGCGATCTTTACCTCATGAACTTCTGTGCCAGGAACATGGAAGACAAGCTCTGCCTTGTTGCTTGTAAAAGCGAAGAAGCCTGGTTATGGCATAACAGGTTCTGCCACCTAAACTTTCATACACTTGATAAGCTTGTTAAACTTGATCTAGTCAAAGGTCTACCAAATGTTAAATTTAATAAAGATCATTTGTGCTCTGCTTGCGAAATGGGAAAACTCAAAAGAGCTTCCCATAAAGGCAAGACTGATGTATCTTGCCCTAGGCCTCTGTACATGATTCATGTTGACCTCTGCGGTCCAATCGCTACACAGAGGCTAGGTGGCATGAAATATATACTTGTCTTGATCGATGAATATTCAAGATTTACATGGGTTGAATTTGTCAGAAAGAAATCAAATGTTCCAAACATTCTGATAAATTTAATGAAAAGAATCCAAGTTCTGTATGAGTGCAGGATTCAAAAACTAAGAAGCGACAATGACACAGAATTCAAAAACTCTGTCATTGAAGCCTATCTTACAGAAGATGGCATATCACAGAACTTATCTGCTGCACACACCCCCACAACAGAATGGCGTGGTTGAACGAAAGAACCGTACGCTTGTGGAGGCTGCAAGAACTATGCTGACCGCATCAGGATTACCAATGTCTTTTTGGGCAGAAGCAGTATCAACCGCATGCTACACCCAAAATCGATCAACCACAGTAAAGAGGAACATCAAGACACCGTATCACTTGATCAACAAAAGGAGACCAAACATCAAGTTCTTTCATGTATTTGGATGCAAGTGCTTTGTCTGAAATGATAGAGAAACAAGAGGAAAGTTTGAGGTGAAAGCAGATGAAGGCAAGTTCATTGGGTACTCTGCCACATCTAAGGCCTACAGAGTTTATCTTCTGCGATCACGAACCATTGTAGAAAGCATCAATGTGTCTTTTGACGATTCCTTTCAAAAGACTTCTGAACAAATCAGTTCAGAACTCGGTCTAAAGAAGGAATCCTCTGGCATCTCAAAGACAAGAGAAGAAGACTTAAATCTTGTATTTGAAGAGATGTTCCATGATGATATTGATCCCTCTGCTGGAGCCGTCAGAGCCTCTGGAGAAACATCTTCTGCAAACCAGACTGAGTCAGGTATATCTCTAACTGGTCCATTAAATATTTCATCCCTCTTCTGTGACTCATACAGATGCACATGCTGAGGGGGAGCGAACAGAAGCTGAAGATAATATAACCAAGGACTCAACCACAGAGGCTCCTGAAATACCTACTCCAGCGACTACAGAGAAATCAATACCAGAGGAAAACAAAGACTCTATCTCCACTTCCTCAGTGGATCAAATTCCAACTTCAATCCCTATAGTCCCACAAGCTAAAATACCTAGCACAATCACAGAAGTGCCATCTACAACAGAGGGTGCACCAGAACCACAATGTGCAACTACAGAGGTTCATGTTGATGACTCAAATGACCATCTTCCAAGAACAACACAATGACGAAAAGTCATCCTCCAAGCCTTATAATCGGCGACCCTTCTGAAAAGGTCAAGACAAGATCAGCCACTGCTAATTTTTGTTTCTTTACAAATTTCATCAGTGTGATCGAGCCAAAAAGAATCTCTGAAGCCTTAGATTATCCAAACTGGGTAGATGCTATGCAAGAAGAGCTTCTACAATGTGAGAGAAACAAGGTATGGACCCTAGTACCTCTGCCACGAGGAAAACAAGCAATAGGGACAAAATGGGTCTTTAGAAACAAGAAGGACGAGGATGGGGTGGTCATTAGAAATAAAGCAAGATTGGTGGCCAAGGGATATCGCCAAGAAGAAGGCATTGATTACGATGAAACTTTTGCCCCTGTCGCACGGCTAAAAGCAATAAGAATCTTCTTAGCCTTCGCAGCCCACAGAGGTTTCAAAGTTTTTCAAATGGATGTAAAATCTACTTTTCTGAATGGTGAAATCCAAGAAGAAGTATATGTCCAGCAGCCACCAGGGTTTGAAAGTTCCAAGTACCCAAAATACGTGTACTTCCTCGACAAAGCTCTGTATGGACTGAAACAAGCTCTAAGAGCATGGTATTAAAGACTTTCAACCTTTCTTCTCAATAATGAATTCGACAGAGGTACAACAGATACTACTTTGTTTTACAAACGAAAAAGTGATGAGATTCTGCTTGTACAGATTTATGTGGATGACATTATTTTTGGGTCTACAAATGCACAACAGTGCAAAGATTTTGAAAAACTCATGCAGAGTGAGTTTGAAATGAGTATGATGGGAGAATTAAATTTCTTCCTCGGACTCCAAGTAAAACAATCATTAGAGGGAATTTTTATAAATCAGGCTAAATATGTCTCTGACATACTTTCAAAATTCAGTGTATTTGATGCCTCTTTGATGAAGACCCCAATGGCCACTGGAAATAAATTATTCTCAGATCCAAATTGCACATCTGTAGAGTGCAAGCTCTACATAGGTATGATTGGGTCTCTGTTATACATAACTACAAGTAGGCCTGATATAATGTATGCCACATGCCTCTGTGCAAGATATCGAGCTAACCCAAAGGAATCCCACTATATTGTTGTAAAGAGGATCTTCAGATACCTTAAAGGGACCAAAAATATTGGGCTCTCGTATCCGAATAACTCTGGCTTTGGTCTTAAGGCATACACAGATTCAAATTATGGAGGATGCAAGCTTGATCGAAAAAGCACATCTAGGAGCTGTCAATTCCTGGAAGGTAATCTAGTCAGCTGGACATCGAAGAAGAAAAACTGGGTGTCCACATCTACAGCAGAAGCTGAATATGTTGCTGCTGCTAGCTGTTGCTCCCAAGTTCTGTGGATGAAAACTCAGCCAAAGGACTATGGCCACAACATATACCAAATACCCATCTTCTGTGATTCAAAAAGTGCCATAGCCACCTCTGCCTATCCAGTTCAGCACTAAAAAACAAAACATATCGATATCCGTTACCACTTTCTGAAGCATCATGGTGAACATGGCACAATAGAAATGCATTTTGTGACCACTGAATACCAGCTTGCAGACTTATTCACCAAGGCAATTGATGAGAAAAGATTCCTTTTCTTGGTGGGTCAGATGATTAACATAAGTTTAATCCTCTGTAAGTAAGATCTGATCTTCTCGTAAATATGTATATACTTAAAACTCTTCTGTATGTAAATTCTTAATCATCAAAAGTTCTGTAACCAACAGAGCTTCTGTGGAATTGCTCAGAGCCTCTGACAATCTCCACAGAACCT
The DNA here is from genome assembly GCA_033807775.1 of Saussurea involucrata. Taxonomy (NCBI): domain Eukaryota; kingdom Viridiplantae; phylum Streptophyta; class Magnoliopsida; order Asterales; family Asteraceae; genus Saussurea; species Saussurea involucrata. The sequence continues at coordinate 44,866,823 of CM066317.1, read as the reverse complement.
CTGATGAGATTGACCTATGTCCTGTGCACTACTTATCACATTTGATCCAAGCATAGGTCAAGGGGGAGCAGAAGGAGAACTTGAACTGATCTACAGAGGTTGATCATTCAAGGGGGAGCCAAAGAGGAGATGTCATCAATCAAATTCATAGAAGTGAAGGTTTTTGTCGACTAAGGGAGAGCCAAAAGATAAGTATCTCGTACAAATCCTCTTTGAAAACAATTTTCTAGGACACCAATTTCCAAATACGTCCTAGAAACACTGTTTAAGACATTCCAAACAAGAAATGATCAAAAAGATTTTCGAGCCTTCCGTTATGAGAAAATTAAGGTCATAGAGCCTCTGCTGAGCTCAACAGAGTTTCTGTAAGCCGGATCCTATATGACTGCAAATTCCTTAACTGGAACTCTATCGATCAACTTAAATGTCTTCCTTAAGGATTCGCACGTACAAATGCACACACAGAGATACTGAAAGAAATTCTTATGGTCGAAGAGCTCACTCCACCAAAGAGTCTATGTCGCCCAACCTAGACATTCAAAAAGGAGTATCTTGCACAAAGTCTTCTCCAAAACAGTTTTCTAGGACACTAATTTCCAAATATGTCCTAAAAACAATGTTTAAAACAATTAAAACTTTGGATGATAAAAATGCTTTATAAATCTTTAGTTATGAGAAATTCTCACTCATAGAGCCTCTGCTGGCTCCAACAGAGCCTCAAAGCCTCTGTGAATGCAAATTTTGTGCTAAAGACTCTATCGATCCTCTCCAATGAATTTTCAAACAATTTTTGTAAAGGTGCAAGCATAGAGGAGACATTAAAGGTAGGTTTCAGAATCACAGAGCACACTCCACTACAGAGCCTCTGTTGATTCTGACTTTACTCTTTATGGAAATTATGTAAAAAGGAGTTATTTACCGCGAGTGACAGACCCCACACAGAAGAAATACCCACGCGCCAAGCATTAATGGGCCGCGCACGACGTCTAATCGTGCTCTGACACATTTGACGTGGCAGATTTTCATTGGACGTGCGTGCAACACGTTTCTTCTGAAACTTGTGCCGCGCTGTAAAACTCAAGTGCGGACCCCAAATGTTTATTGAATTCACTTTTACCACAGAATTCTATCCGTTTCTACCCTCACTATAAAACCCAGTTCCCATTCTCTCTTAAACCTTTTACGAACTTACTCTCTTCATCTTCTCCGGCGAACCTTGCAATAAGCTGCAATTCCTATTTTCTACTCCCTTTCATGAAGATAATCTCCAATGGCTTCTACTTCCAACGCTCCGGTGAACTCCCCATCTCATTCTGAGAATTCCCAGAATCAAGAAATAGCCGGAAACCTACAACAGGACAACTCCGGTGACACAGCAGACTTTGCCCCTACAACCCATCTTCTAAACTTCATCGCACATGAACACTTTGAAAGTGTTCTTCCTTTAAAACCCAATAACTACTACTTGGTTCCCTCAAAAACCGCATTTGGGGAAGCTCATGCCATCCTCCATCATATTCTAGAAAACCATTATCTTTACCCCCTATTAACCAAAACTGTCAATAAAATCCCTGCCAGATACCTAAATTAATTCTGGCAAAGCAGCAGATTTGATCCCGAAGATAGACAGATCAAGGGCTACATCTCAAAACCATACAAATCCGAGCACCTTGAACTCATGTTCAACAGAACTATGTTCTCACTTGAGTTCAGTCTACCCACAAGTGGTCTTCTAGGGTTAAAGGCTAACGCAGAGGAACCCACAGACATCGAGCTCTGCAGGTTTGTTGAAATGTTGGGATACAACACAACCTTAAGAAAAAGAAATGATTTCAGAAGAAATCGATTACCCCCTCTGTGGAACACGCTCTTCTCCATCCTAAATCGGTGCATAACAGGGAAAGTGGGTAGTCTAGACCAATCTTGTCACCAAATTTTGACAATTATGTACGGGGTGTACTACAATCTACCTCTGGACTACGCCACCTTCATGATGCAGGAAATGGTTAACACCATTGACCGCAGAATCTCCACCCAGAAGGCCAAAGGACGCAAGACCGATGCTCTACCTCCTCTACAGTATCAGCGAATTCTGGGTGTACTTCTAGAGCCTCTGCTCCGTCTATAAAAATGGCCAATGGAGGGACCAACGGCTAGAATGTATCCCCTGAACAAAAACACCCCAACAGAGAACGAAGACAACTACCCTTTCTGCAGGCCTCTGCCAACCGCACTTCTAGGATATGCAACAGATGAAACCCTTAAGTTAGAATATATACGCGATCATAGGACTCCAGAACCGAGTCCTGTGACACCCCCGCGTCTAGGAGTCCCCTTAGGAACTAGGGTTGTAAAAAAATGTCAGATGAAGAATAGGCAGTGGCCTTGGCTAAGCATCAACAAGTTCAAGAGAACTTTCATGCTCTGGGAAATACAATTCTCACCCCTACTCCAAAGGGCAAAACCTCTGCCACCACTCCCAAGATAAAGAAGAAAGCCCATAGAAAAAGAAAACCTACAGAGGGCACCTCAACCAGTTCTGCTGAAACCCAACTGTCCCCTCCTCATGCAACAGAAGTTGGATCCTCTGCACCATCCCTTCCTCCAAAAGAAAAGAAGTAAAGAAAACATAAATCTTCTGAGGAGGGTGCCCCCAAACCAAAGAAAAGGAGGAGCAAGAAGAAATCCAAGAAACCTCACACTCCTCTGCAGACTATCGCAGAGGAAACTAATATGCTCGAAGAAACCCATGAGCAACCTCTACAATCCCTTTCACCTATCAACTATGCAGAAGATCAGGGTGACTTTTCTAACTTCCTCCAACAACCCGGAATTGCACACTCTTTAGACCCTTCTGGATGGACCGTAAAAGCTCTATCTCATCATTCAACAGAAGCTCCAGACTTCAGAATCTCTTCTGACTTAGATGATGATGACCAAACCTCACAGAATATTCAGTCTGCGACTCCATAAGTACTACAGAACCCCTTCACACAACCTGGGTTTGATGTGCTAAGAGGAAGCCTAGAGGATCTGGTTAAAACTACCACCAAAACCCCACCAGTCTTAGTCTCAGAAGTAGATTCTGATGAAGAAGAAGATAACCAGGTAAACGAAGGACCTCTGCATCCCCATGTACGACAATTAATTGGCTCTCATCCAATGTACGACTCTTTAGTCACTGGGGCAGAAGCCGCAACAGAGGTTAGGGTAGAAGCAGCGGGCCGTAGGATAGAAAGAGAGGTTGAAACAATAGATGGTGAAGAAGTGATAGGATGCCCAACAGAGAAAGAATCCAGAACTGATGCCTGGAATAGAAGAGGCACACAACCCCAACCAACTCCATTTGCAACCCACATTTCTATTACCGCCAGTCTAGTGGTAGAAGGTAATATTGAACAAGAGCCGCACAGCTCGAACCCACCCCAAATTGACCGGGCAGAGGAAATTCCTTCCACCTCTGTGCCACTAATAGCCGGGGAAACCATTCCAGGGGAGTCCTCTCAGAAGGACTCACCCTTAGTTCGTGATCCATCGCCCCTGATCACAACAGAAATCCCTACAGAGGAATTCGTTTCCTCTGACACGCACACACATATAGGTCCAGCAGGCTCTTAAGAGGAGCTTAGAGTGCACAAGGACGGAGAGACTCTAGACAAGTCTCCGAGTCAACATAAGGATACTCTTGTACCCACCTCTGGAGTGGATCAAGACAATGTCCTTAACAGAACCTCTATAGAGTCTGAGGCTGATAAAGCCTCTGCTCGAGGATTAGAGGGAAATCCTTCCGTCCTCAACATCGAAACAGGGACGAAAGAAGGTGTCCAAGGAACTGGGACTCACTCTGGGGATGAATGTGTTCCCCCAGAGGTTACACCAAGTCCACATGTATCAAGGGATGAGTTCCGAACCCTTGTTACCTCTGTGGACACCACATTGAAAGAGTTGAAAAGCTCTTTTGATTCTTTTGCAGATACAACTTCTAGGGCCATTACTGATTTGAACACCAAAATGGACAATCTGTCAACAGAGGTGCAAAATGCCCTAGCCCAGATGTAGTCAACTGCTACAACCTCTACCACCTCTTCTGCTACTAACTTCGAGAAAGCTACAACCTCAGCTTTCCAAAGCTCTGTGAAAGCCCTACTTGAACAACTGATGACAACTCAAATGCCAACTTCTGCGGGCCTAACACCAGAAGATCTGAAGAAAGCACTCGAACAAGTTCAGGAGCAAACTACAAGGGAAACTCTGGCCATGAAACCCTCTGACTACATGACCAGAGCTCAGCTCACAGAACTCGGCCAAGGGGTAATCAACCAGGTTCACAGAGCTCATCCCAACCTTCACTGCTGCCAACGCAAATTATGTAAAAGACTTCAGAAAAAGCGTCGGCAAAATGCGCTTCAACACAGAGGCATAGGTCCATACCCTACTTGGCCTCTGTGACGACCTCTGCGCAAAAATGATCGCTGAAAGTGCCAAACCGCCCAAAAAGCCAGAAGCATCTTGCAAAGCAGAAGACACTAAAGATAAGGGTCAGGATGACTCTGATGATGACTCTAATAGTCCATCAGATCATCCTGAAGGGGAGAAACAAAGGGAAAAAGCTGCAGACGGAGGTCTACCAGAACCACCAATAACAGCAGAACCCCTAAACCAAGTTTCTCCAACTCAAACCCAAGGAGGAAATCAACAACAGACAACAGAGGCAACAACCACCTCTGTGGAAATACCCTCTGAAGAAACCCTAATTCACACCCAAATACCCGAAACAACTAAAGATCAACAACAGAAAACCACATAGGCAACACCCACCTCTGTGAAAACAACTTCTGTATGCGGAAAAGATGTGCCAACCCGTGAAATATTCCAAATTCTAACATCCTCCGAAGAAGATCAACCATCCCAATCACCAAAACCAAAATCACAGAAAGAACTCCCCTCTCCAACACCAAAAGAAACCAAGATACCATCTCCCACACCAAAAACCAGAACCAGAACCAAAACCATTGCTCACAAAAGAAAACATCTAAGAAAAACCACAGAAACCTCACCTACAAAACCCACATCACCAACCAAGCACTCAGAAGCAAAAGTGACAAAACCAACAGAGGCAACCCCCACAAAACCTACAGAAGTACCTCCGTCAAAGCCATCAGAACCCCAAAGGACAAAACCCACAGAGGCAACCCCATCTCTACAAGAAGATCTACAGCCGAAGGCAAAAGACAAAGGCAAAGGAATAATGACAGAGGAACCCAATAAGAAGAAGCCAAAGCATCAACCAACAGAAAAATTGATGAAGAGCTCTTTTGATGCATATGTGACACCAAAGCTAGAACAAGAAGAATGGGCTTTCGGTGCTACCCCTCTGTCAAACATACCAATTATAGATCCAAAGGCAAAAGTCACAGAGGATCGAGTGGCCCAAATCCAGAAACAAATGGATGCTCTGCGCAGGCCCATGCCTCCACCCGGTGCACCTCCACAACAGATGGAAGAGGTGGTATACATATATCTATACAACAGAAGTGCCAGAGATCTTCTGCCACCAACCATTCAAGATCCCAACTTCCATGCTGACCTCAAAATACCTTCACAAGAACAACACCCAAGCCAGAATGGCAAGTCTTCTCAGAGTCCAAAATCGACAAGGTCATATACTGTAAGTTTTCTCAAACCAGAACCACTCCTAAGGTTTCCTATAACATCTATAAGGTCAAAAGGGAGGACAGAACCGTGACCCAATTCTCAGATGCTGATCTGAGAAATCTAAGTCCCTACGACCTACCCGACCTTCTCAACTAGACGAAAGAGAACTTCACAACAGATGCACATCGAAGGGTATACAGGGTGATAAGGAAAGCCATGCATGAGAAACTCCTGCTATACAGCCTTGTCGACTTCCAATTAGGACGAGATCATGGAGTAAGAAACCTAAATCTCCATCCACCAGAAAATGATTGCCCATCCTCTGCCATACCAAACTCAATCATTACATCTCCAAGAGTTGGGTTGGTCTATCAAGATCCCGCTGGGAAGTCAAGACTGTTCGTAGAGATGGACTGTCAGAAGTATGCAACAAATACTTTGACAAAGTTCAGAGCAAGCCTCGTGGAGCATAGAGGAACGGAGCTTATGAATCAAGCTCTCGCAGATAGACTGATAGAGGTCATCGACCAAGTAATCAACTTCAGAACCCTCTGCATTAGTTTCTATCAAGATCTTAGAGAATTAGGATTCCACAACAGAAGTTTCAACGACTTCAAAGACGCCAACGTCTGATATCCTCTACCAACCTCTGCAAATCTTTCCTTTCATAATGTAATCAAATGTAAGTGCCTCTGGCAAAATTCTGTATGAAAGAAAAGTAAAATCTTTTGAGGTATTTTATTTCACCTCTTGTTATGTACTTAGCCTAGAAAACCTTGCACTTTTCAATTTTTTATTTTTCAATACTTAGGGGGAGATTGTTATCTCCAATCCTCTGTTTATAAAAGTATTGAAAAATAGGCTAAGCATAGAAGTCTTCGACAGAGGCTCTGCCGAGTAACCGAGAAGACCGAAGTAAAGAATCGCCAGAAGACTCTTCAATACGGACAAGGCCACAGAGCCTCTGTCACACTTGACAGAGCCTCTGTGGTATAAAAGACTAGAGATCTATACAAGGACAATCGTGCTTCTCACGATTTCTGCTGTACGAAGATCCTGAAGATCATTCATACAAGGCGTGACCTGACAACTCCACGTGTCAAACTCTGATGGGTCTTAGCCTTAGTAGAAGCCGGCGCATTTATGTAACGTTGTACCTACAACAGTACCTGAATAGTGTCTTTGTACCTTCAGTCCTTGTTGTCCAGAACTTGTCCCCTTTAGAAGTAGTATAAATAGAAGACTCATGTTGAGTTCTTCTATTAAGCTTTACACATCACACACACCATTAGAACAAAATTCTTGTTATATCATCGGTGTTCTTGGTGTTTTATTCATATCAATATACAATGGGTTATTGAGCTATTTATCTGTGTTTTTTACACTTTACGTATTTGATATTGTGTGTTCTTCTACCTTATTATATCTTTTAGTTTCGTTAAAACGCTTCTGCATTATATCTTGTTTGAACTATTAGATAGAATCATCATTGTTAAGCAAAACAGGAACTAACAGTTACGCATGTTTTCCATGAAATGTATGCTTTATTTAAAAAGGGCGATTTAGCAAATGAAATGATGTTTAAAGATTTCACTCTTGTGATTACGATACGTTATGTGTATGATATGTGGAGTCGGTGTACACAGTGGGATCTGGGTACCTTTGGATCCGATGATCCCTTGGGCATTTGTGGTGAGCTTGTTGGATGGATTTCGTTTCCTTCCTTTTTGGGTTGTTACAAAAGGGAACTTTTATTGAATCATTATCGTTTTTAAATATATATATACATATTTATTTTACATGAAACTATCTTTTATGAAACATTGATCAACGTTGTTATTAGTTTGATAAGGTTTTCTTCTATTCTTTAATATATATATATATATATATATATATATATAGGGAAATGTTCAATAGAGAAGTGCAAATATTTAGAGAAGTAGAGAAGTAAAAAAACACGGGTCCATTCATATATGAACGTTCATATATAAACAGTCATATATGAACGTTCATATATGAACGTTCATATAACAGTCATATATGAACATTCATATATGAACGTTCATATATAAACAGTCATATATGACTGTTTATATATGAACGTTCATATATGAACGGACCCGTGTTTTTTTACTTCTCTACTTCTCTAAATATTTGCACTTCTCTATTGAACCTAAGGCTATATATATATATATTTATTTATTTATTTAGTTCCTTAGGGAGGATCATATGAGAATGACAACTATTTAAAAGAATAAAGGAATAGCTCTCAACCATTCATTTTTAAAAACAATTCCAAAAATAATAATTTCCAAAAATCAGACTAAAAGGGCAAATATGTCAACCGATTTTACTGATTATTTTTGGAATATTTCAAATCCCCCTTATTTCTCATTCAATCTCAATCAAATCATAATCCATACTTTTTTTCAATTCACATCTCTCTCTCTTGAACGTTGGATCCCCTCCCTCCCCTTATTTTCTTTATCTAGGGTTCATCAATCATCCCCAAAGATTGGTTCTTTGTTGAAAACAAATTAATTTATTGAAAAAAAGTCGTTTTGGGATTTGGGGTTTCACCTTCTTTAAGATTTTTCATAATGGTTTGATTTTTTTTTCTCGTTCATACGAACAAATTGGGTTTTATTTAAAGAATAATTTTCTTGATGTCCATGGCCGGATCTTCGTCATCATCGTACTGGTGCTACCGATGCAGCCGATTCATCAGCGTTCCGATTCTCCGGCAAGATTCGTCTATATTTTACCCTGATTGCGACGATGGATTCATAGAGGAGATCGAGAGCCCCGCCGGTTTACCGGAAACCACACTCTCGGAGTCTCGCCAGAGACGTTTTCCGGCAACGGTGGTGGGTTTGAGTTGTATTACGATGATGGAGCTGGGTCTGGTTTGAGGCCGTTTCCGGTGAGTATGTCGGAGTTTTTGTTGGGTTATTGTTTTGATCGCTTATTGGATCAGCTAACTCGAATTGAAGGGAGAATGAATAAGAATCCACCGGCGTCAAAAGCATCCATTGAAGCACTTCCAACCATTGAAATTCAAGAGATTCATATCTCCATAGAATCCCATTGTGCTGTTTGCAAAGACCCATTTGAATTAAGAACAGAAGCTAAAGAAATGCGCTGCAAACATTTATATCATTCAGATTGCATTCTTCCATGGCTAACTTTACATAATTCATGCCCTGTGTGCCGCCACGAATCTTATTTCTCAAATCATATCAGTTGCGGATCTCTCTCTCTCTCTCTTGATTTTATGATATTATGTGATTTTAGGCTTCTCTATTGTTGATAACAAGTGATTTTATGTTTCTCTGTTGTTAATCACAGGTGATGTTAGGCTTGGATTATGTGATATTATGTGATTTTAGGTTTCTCTATTGTTAATCACAAGTGATTTTAGGTTTCTCTATTGTTAATCACAAGTGATATTATGTGATTTTAGGTTTCTCTATAACAGAATTTAGGTTTCTCTATTGTTAATCATAAGTGATATTATGTGATTGTTGTTTCTCTATTGATTATCACAAGTGATATTCTATAACAGATTTTGTGTTTTTATATTGTTAATCATGAGTGATATTACACTTAAACAATTTATCGAATTTTCTTTACAGTAAATCATTTGTGATTTTGAGCTGCATATTCACGATTTGCTTGAACAACCGAACAAAACGAGATGAACACTCAAATACATGAACTTTATTTGATATATACGATTTTGATTTCGGTGAGATATTGTGACTCCTTATTTTTAGGAAGTCAACACTATTCTAAATTAATTGATATCATAATATGACCTTAATACCCTTTTAAGGTTAATTTTGGGAAGTATTATTTTCTGAATTATTTTTAAAAAAGATTGGTTGAGAGTTATTATTTTATTCTTTTAAATAGCATCCATTCTCGTTTGAACCCACCTCTCTCTCTCTTTCTCTCTCTATATATATATATATATTTATTTATTTATTTAGTTCCTTTAACATTTATCATGTTGGTATATTTTAATTCACGTTCTTTTAAACAAAATTAGCAACCCCTTGACTTTAGATATTAATTGTTTATACCTTATTTTACTTAAATGGTTTTAATCATCAATTTAAATGTGTTCGTTCATACTTTATTATTGATATACCCTCTCTTAAAAAAAATCACGTTGGCAAAACTAGCCCCTAAACTTTGAATTCCTCATTATCCTTTATGTTTTGTATTTATTTAAATGGTTTCAGTTGAGTTTTTATTTTGAGTATTTAAAGCATGATCAATATTATTTATTGGTATTCTCTAAATTGACTCATATAGTCCCTATACTTTGTATTTTCTCTCTTTTACATTGTTGGATTCAATTTAATTATTTTGAGCATGCTATTTTTTTCAATATATTGTTTATCTAGCTTTATTCATAGTAATTAGTTGATCCTTGTTAGTTTAGTTATAGCCTTAGTATTTTGAATTGATTAGCTTACATAATATGCACATATCCCTTTAATCTATAAGTATAATTAAATTTCTTTTGGGAGTTACACTTCCTTGTATATATTTTGCCTTGGCCTCATGCCAAGTACTCATTTAAAATCCTATAACACCTAATATCAAACTTAATTGCTAAAAGTTTCGCTTATTAAATAATAAGAAATAAAAACCATATCGAAACCCTAATTGTTTGCCTTAAGTCATAATTAGATTCTAAAAGTTAAAACATACATATCTTTTGGCCTCTTGCCAAAAGTTTCCAAAATAAAATTAATAATAAATAAATAAATAAATAAAATTAAAAAGATGTCATAATGGTGTTAAACTGTTAATTCAATATGCTCTTTGGCCTCTTGCCAAAGCCCCCAAAATGCCATAATGGTATTAATTGAATCCCACTTTTTGGCCTCATGCCAAAATCCACAAAATTGTTAATGTTATTCGTGTATTTCATAAACAAAGTGATCACATGACACCAAAAGATTTTGTCAAAACGGGTGTAAATAGCCTCAAGGGTGTGTAGGGACTTAACTAACCCACGTGGTTCCCCTCCTTACCTGGAAATCCAAAAGTGTTAGCGATTCATTTTCGGATATTGAAATACTAATATAACATTATCAACATAAGAAATGTTTGCAAATACCAAATTATAAATCCTATATTTCCATGATAATGAACTTTCATAAGTTTTATCTTAATAAAATAAAATACCCGATCTCTTATTTTAGTAGATAGCTGAACCAACACGTCCCGAATTTGATATCCTGGATTTAGAAGCACTTGAATACCACAGATGGGTATCTGATGTAGAGACTACCTTCATTGGAAAGGACTACACCTACACAATCACCCCCCCCCCCCCCCACTGACCCTAAAAATAAACCGTTTGAAAAGCTACAAGCAAATGCCCTAATGTTCTGACACATCGATCCAAGCCTTCGATGGGAGTACCTTCAACTAAAAACCCCCCAAATAACTGTGGGACACCCTGAAAGAAGATTCGGGAATATTCACGACTCTTTGCCTCCCGAACTAATCGTACATTGGAATGAAATCCGCTTACTCGATTACAAAAAGGTAAATGATTTCAACAAAGAAATGTTGTATCTGAAAGCACGTTTAAACTTCTGTGGCAAGGAACTCACGGAAGACGACATGATTCAAAAGACACTTTCCACTTTTCCAACATCTGCAATCATACTCATGAATCAGTATCGATTGGAGTATGATGGTAAAAGAATCACAACTTTTAACTAACTTATCAACCTACTGCAAGTGGCTGAATGACATAATGAGGTTCTTTTGAATAACAACGCTATACCTGTCAGGACAAAGAATTTTTTTTAATCTAATCATGAAAGCGTTAGAGGTGGAAAGATTCCTAAAGGACAGGGAACTAAACATATTGAATCACACACACGTGAAAACTATTCATCACGTTGACGAGGTCGTGGACAGGGTCGTGGACGGGGCCGAGGACAAGGTCGTGGCAACAGTCGTGGTGGATTTTCCAATTCATGGCACATAGATGCAATTGTTGGACAAAGTAATCAAGGAAGAGGAAAAGCACCAATGATCGATCCTTCCAAAAGAGCAAGAGACGGAAGGGAACCTTGCTACAGGTGTAACACCCGAAAATTTAAGGTATGTGAGATTTTAAGCCTTCATAGGACAGCGTTAATCATGATTTTAGTCTACGCTTCACTTATACATGGTTATATATATAAATATAAGGGTAGGAAGACAACCATCTAAGGAATCTTATCTACCATTTATTGTTGATAAACCTTGGTATAGGTTTTGATGCATGGGATAATCATAATATTAATATAATTTATATTTTATAAATAAATAGGTAAGATTTATGTGGGCAATATCAATGCAAAAGGGGATTGGGTTTTTTTTTAACAAAGGGTCAGGCAGAAGGGGCGGCGGCTAGAGTCGCGGGTCTTAACCGCGAGGAAAACCGCGTGAGGGACTGTGGGTCACAAACAACAGAGGACGGCGCGACTCTTGAGGCGACTTTATGCCACGTGAGTTCCAACGCGTTTACCCCCCCCCCCCCCCCCCCCCACGTGATCCGGCTATCCATCCCTCTCACACTCTATCTCACTCACTCACATACAATTTAGCTAATAACCATCTTGACATTACCCACTTATACCCCATCTGCACTTTTGATCCTCATTTTTCTACTTTCACATTCCCAAACTTTTTCATTCTATCTCTTTCAATATACCTCACTCACAATTTTTCCGACTAAGGGAATTCTCCATTTTTCTTCTCCTCCATCTAGCTTCACCCATTTAATGCTAGTTATTTATTAAGTAGTAAATTCTCATATTTAAGAGCTAGGGGTCATCTCATGATGGTTTAGTAAACCAAGCTTCAAGAAATTTAGAGCTCCAAGATACTCCTCCATCTTTCTAGGGTTTTGCAAAACTTAAGGTTTTCACTTCACAAACCTCGATTGGTGAGTACTCTTGACCTAATTACTTCATTAAATGCCATTATACTTGGTTTATTTGCAATATGATTGCGTTGAGTCTCATGTGAAATTAGGGTATCTTGGATACTTGATGATTAGGTATTTTAACACATATTTCTATTCCTAAATGCTCTCATATCATTAAAGGAGAAATATCTCTTCATTTGGGAGCCATGGCTTAAAACTAGGGTTTCCATATTTCTAGTTCAAAATGAGTATTATAATATTTATGTAGGAACATAGAGTTTTACTAAGGTTTAAATTATGATTAGGAAGTTGAGATAAAAGTATGGACACAAATATGTTTTATCCGTTGGTATGTGAAACTCCATGCTTGTGAATAAATGTGCCATTCTAGTTGATTGATGTTCTTAACATGATAATTTGAAGGGTATGACTACTTTGATGTTTGTTGTACACTGTATGATCACGTTTTGGGATAATCCAGGGTATCTAACTCCTTCTGCACGGGGACTTAGACGTATATTGACATGTTTAAATTGATAGCCATCTTGGGCCGCTAGAGAGTAGGCAATAAGGGACTTGAGGTCCTTGAGGTGTAACTCGTCTAGCTTGGATATGCAATGTGGTCCTATAAGTCCTTGAGGTGTAACTCAACGGAGTAGGCAATAAAGGCATTAATTGATGGTTTGAGGTTGTGATGTCTACATGGCATGGGAACTAAAACCAGGACTTGAGGTGCAATCCAATAACATCAAGGGGGACTCCATGTCATGTGTTCTCGTCACCCCGATGGTAACGGGTCTCCCACGTATTTCGGAAGTATTTCTTCCTTGTATATCTTATGCTCAGGTTGAGCCACTTGACGAAAATCAAATGGTGATTATTTGCTACCGCACGGTTCCGGTAACATTAGTTGACTTACAATATCGTTTATTTGAATTAATATTGTGAAGCTACTCGTACTTGCTAGATCTCTGGTCTAACACTTGTGGTGTTGTATATTGTGGTACAGGTCCCCACTAGCGGTGCGTCTTTGACCTGTTGATCTTGCCGACCATGCTTAGGAGCTTGGAGGGTCGGGCTTTTTGGGAATCGAGATGAGAGACTTTTTGGAGATATAGTGACACCTGGATTAATCTAGCTTACTTTAACTCTAGATTAATAGGTTATTGTGTATTATGTCTCAATACTAATTTATTTATACATTTTCCAAACTATCCCGTTGTATTTAAGGGTTTTAGTTGGCTTAAAATATGAAGTTTATGTTTCCCATTTTCCGGAAATTCCCTATGTTAATTGTCTAAATATCTAGGGTGTTACAAGTTGGTATCAGAGCTCTAGTTTAAGTGAACTAGGTGTGCTAGTATGATGCCTAGACTTAAGCTGAGACTATTAGGTGATGAAATGTGTGGAATTAGGTAGAAACACTAACATGGGACGTTTTAGAGTCGACGAAAATTACATTAATGTGAATTATGAAAGTGGTAACGAGAATTCTTACGTGTAGTATGTTCATAATTTCAATTAGCTACTGCTATTATGAATATATTGTTACGTGGGCATGATTGATTGCTATGATTATGATGATCAATGATTGTGCTAGTACGTTTCCTTATGTATATCTCGTAGCCTATGGTCTCATCCTTGTTCTTGAATGTGACAGACAAAAATGGTAAATACGAGGAGTAGACCTCAATCATCGCCAGAAGTTAACGCTGTGACTGAATCCACGACCGATCAACCGAACGTAAATGCGTCAACCTTGCCTACTCCACTTCCACCTTTGTTGGGTGGGAGAGTGGAACCGAAAGTGACCCCTCAAACTCAAATGATGGATATGATGCGGTCCAGGAACGATACCATGGCTAAGCAACAGGAGTTGTTCATGAAACTTCTAGAGGACATGGATGCTAACCCGCGTCGTCATGAAACGATCGAAGAACATGTGGTTGTTGTGGGATTCGGGGGAACTGGTGATGAGAACCGGACTGATGGATTAGTCACCTTGGATACAAGACCAATGGAAATGGTTTGCTCCTACAAAACTTTCCTTTGTTGTAACCGCAGGAGTTTACCGGTTCTGACAATCCGGTGGCCTGCATGAACTGATTTCGGTAGATTGAACAAGCCTTCAGGGCTTGTGATTGTGAAGAGAACCAGAAAGTGAAGTTTGGTTCTCAAATGCTCATAAGTTCAACTTTAACTTAGTGGAATGTCTACACCGCCACCTAGAAGCTTCGGTTTTGGCCAAAATGTCTTGGACCGCTTTTAAGAAGATGATCTTGGAGGAGTATTGCAACGAGTAAGAGATGGACTTGATCGAGGAAGAGTTTCGGTCAATAAAGAAGGGAAATTTGTCGGTTAGGGGGTATACCCGACTCTTCATGGAAAAGTTAAACCTTGTGGGGCACGTGGCCCCAACTGAGAAAGAAAAGATGATAGCTTATTTGAAAGGCTTACCTGCTGATATGATGGCAATGGTCCGTAACTCCAAAGCCACTAACCTCCAAGAGACGATCAAAGAGGCTAAGGTCATGGAGAGGGTCTATGCAAGGGACAATGAGGAAAAGCCTAGAGTCGGGGAGAAGAGGAAGTGGGAGAGCCCATAGAATTCGTTCAAAAAGTCGAGGTTTCAACCGAGTGGTAGATGAGGGGACAACCGTCGAGAGGCGAGGTGGTGTCCTAAGTGCAAAAGCAAGGACTGCGGGTCCTGCAATTCTGGTCAGGTTACAAGTTTCAAGTGTGGGAAGACGAGGCACACTAGTCTGGAGGGCCATATAAATGGAACGGTTTGTTTCGAGTGCAAGGAAATTGGGCACGTGAAGCGGGAATGCCCCAAGCTGAAAGGGGACGTTAGAGGGACCAGTTCAGGAAGTCAACGAAGGAGGGAGCCCATTCCCAAGCCTCAAGGGAGGGCTTTCCAAATGACGAAAGAAGAAGCGAAGGAAATCGCCGATGTGGTGTCGGGTGCGTTCTTACTCAACTCTTTACCCGCTAGAGTATTGTTTGATTCACGTGCAAATTGGTCTTTCGTGTCGAATGTGTTTTGCAAGTCTATGAATGTGCCTATTAGTACTCTATGTGATGCTTTAGTTATTGAGGAAGCAAATGGGAAAAGGTATTTTTACTGGAAATCATGGAGAAATGTCGCCTAGAAATTAGTGGTGAAATCTTCGAAGTAGACCTACTTCCCATGGCTATTGGGAGCTTTGACGTGGTGATCGGAATGGATTGGTTGGATAAACACAAAGCAGAGATTTTGTCCTTAAAGAAACTTATAAGGTTACCTCTCCTAAGTGGGGATTTCGTCCTAGTGTACGGAGAGAAGCGTAAGGGCGAGGTGGCTATCATCTTTTCCATCAAGGCAAGGAAGTGCCTAATAAAGAAGTACCCATCGTTTCTAGCCTACGTGGTGGACACCAAAACAGAGAAAAAGAAAGTAGAAGATATGAAGGTCGTCAGCGAGTATCCGGATGTGTTCCCTGATGACTTACCGGGTTTGCCACCCGACCGTCAAGTGGAGTTCAAGATTGATTTGATTCCGGGAGCGGCACTGATAGCCCGCACACCGTACCGTCTAGCTCCAACAGAAATGCAAGAGATGATGACACAACTGCAAGAACTCCTAGAGAAGGGTTTTGTGAGACCGAGCTCATCGCCTTGGGGAGCTCCGGTGCTTTTCGTCAAGAAGAAGTATGGTTCGATACGGATGTGTATCGACTACCGGTAATTAAACAAGGTAACCGTGAAGAATAGGTATCCGCTTTCCCGGATAGACGACCTCTTTGATCAACTTTAAGGAGTCGTATGCTTCTCCAAGATCGACCTCCGATCCGATTACCACCAAGTGAAAGTTACAGAAGAAGACGTCTTAAAGACGACATTTAGGACTCGGTATGGGCACTACGAGTTCTTAGTCATGCCATTTGGTTTGACGAACGCGCCGACAATTTTTATGGATTTGATGAACCGAGTGTGTCGCCCATTCTTGGATAAGTCAGTAATCGTATTCATCGATGATATCTTAGTGTACTCCAAAGACGAGGTAGAGCATGAGCAACACCTTAGGGAAGTATTGGAAGTGCTAAGGAAGGAGAAGTTGTACGCTAAATTCCCTAAGTGTGAGTTTTGGTTGCGGGAAGTGCAATTCCTCGGGCATGTGGTGACCCGAGAAGGTGTGAAGGTGGATCCCGTGAAGGTTGAGGCAATGATGAATTGGGAGCCTCCAAAGAGTCCTACGGAAATTCGAAGCTTTTTGGGCCTAGTCGGGTACTACCGAAGATTCATCCAAGACTTCTCCAAGATTGCTTCGTCACTAACGGCATTAACTCGAAAGAATGTGAAATTAGTGTGGACTAGAGCGCAAGAGGAAGCATTTCAGACTTTACAACGAAAACTATGTGAAGCTCCAATCGTGTCCTTACCCGAAGGAACAGAAGACTTCATCGTTTATAGTGATACATCCAAGATGGGTTTGAGTTGTGTTTTGATGCAAAGAGGCAAGGTGATAGCATATGCATCAAGGCAGTTGAAAGAGTACGAAAAGAATTACCCAACTTATGACCTCGAGTTGGCGGTTGTTGTGTTTGCCTTCAAGTTATGGCGACACTACTTGTATGGTACGAGATGCACGCTTTACACCGATCATAAGAGTTTGAAGTACATCTTCGACCAAAAGGAGTTGAACATGCGTCAACGAAGATGGCTAGAGTTGCTAAAGGACTACGACTGTGAACTACTATACCATCCGGGCAAGGCGAATGTGGTAGCGGACGCTTTGAGTCGGAAGGAGTATAGTGGAAAGGTGCAAACGTCGCTGGCAAGGATTGAAATTATCACGAGCTTGATGGATATGATCAAGACCGCTCAAACCGAAGCTCTACTTGAGGCGAACCTCAAGAATGAATCTATGGTGAAACATCATCTTCTATTGACCAAAGATAGTAGATGATTGAAACTTTTCCAAGGACGGATTTGGGTGCCTAAAATCGGAGGGTGCCGAGAGTTGCTCATGGAAGAAGCCTACAAATCAAAGTACTCTATACATCCCAGAAGCACCAAAATGTATAGAGATCTGAAGTTAAACTATTGGTGGCCGGTTATGAAGCTTGATGTAGCCGGTGTTGTGGAGAAATGCATCACGTGTTCGCTAGTGAAAGCATAGCACCAACGACCTTATGGTAGTTTGCAATCACTTGAAATACCGGAATGGAAATGGGATCACATTACAATGGACTTTGTGATGAAACTACCAAGGACTTTGAAGGGCCACGACACCATTTGGGTAATTGTGGATCGAATGACCAAAAGTGCTCACTTCTTGGCTATGAGGGAAACATTGCTATTAGACAAATTGGCATGGTTGTACATCAACGAATTGGTTTCGAGGAACAGAGTGCCATTGTCTATTCTATCCGACCGGGATAGCCGTTTTACTTCCCACTTTTGGAGTTCTTTTCAAAGGGAATTGGGGACGAAAGTGAAGTTGAGTACGGCTTATCACCCTCAAACTGACGGGCAAAGCGAACGGACCATCCAAACTTTGGAAGATATGTTGAGGTCGTGTGTTATCGACTTTGGGGGAAATTGGGACTCTCATCTCCCATTGGTGGAGTTTTCCTACAACAACAGTAACCATTCAACCATTTGAAGTTTTGTATGGGCTAAAGTGTAGAACAGCTGTTTGTTACCTTGAGGCGGGCGAGAAGCAATTTGCCGGACCGGAAATTGTTCATGAAACGGCGGACAAGGTAAAGAGTATTCGAGAGCGTTTGAAGGCGGCACAAGATCGTCAAAAGAGTTATGCCGATAAGAAAAGACGCCCGGTTGAGTTCCAAGTGGGTGATCGTGTATTTTTGAAGGTTTCGCTATGGAGGGAATCATCAGGTTCGGGAAGCATGGGAAGCTTAGTCCCTGTTTCCTTGGGCCTTTTCCGATTATCAAACATGTGGGTCATCAAGCCTACCAGTTAGAATTACCACCTGAGATGAGTGGAATCCATCCTACGTTCCACGTTTGTTGCCTACGAAAGTGTTTGGCGGAAGAGGAAAATGTCATCCCTTTATCGGAAATCCGGGTGGACAACAACCGACGTGTGGAAGAACCGGAATCTACTTTAGAAAGGGAAACGAAGAAGCTTTGTCATAAAGAGGTGGTCATGCTTAAAGTCCAATGGAAGCACCACCGGGGTACAAACATGACGTGGGAACCCGAAGAAGACATGAAGAGGCGATACCCTCACCTTTTTGTTTGATGCATGATTTTGAGGACGAAATCTACTCTAAGGAGGGGAGGATTGTAACACCCAAAAATTTAATGTATGTAAGATTTTAAGCCGTCATGGGTTCACTTTCATTATGATTTTAGTCTACGTTTCATTTATACATGGTTATATATATAAATATAAGGGTACGAAGACAATCATCTAAGGAATCTTATCTGACATTTATTGTTGACAAACCTTGGTATTGGTTTTGATGCATGGGATAATCATAATATTATTATAATTTATATTTTATAAATAAATAGGTAAGATTTATGTGGGCAATATCAATGCAAAAGGGGATTGGTTTTTTTTTAACAAAGGGTCGGGCAGAAGGGGCGGCGGCTAGAGTCGCAGGTCTTAATCCTTGAGGAAAACTGCGTGAGGGATTGTGGGTCACAAACTTATAACCCACTTATAACCCATCTGCACTTTTGATCCTCATTTTTCTACTTTTCACTTTCCCAAACTTTTTCATTCTCTCTCTTTCAATATACCTCACTCACGATTTTTCCAACCAAGGGAATTCTTCATTTTTCTTCTCATCCATCTAGCTTCACCCATTTAATGCTAGTTATTTATTAAGAAGTAAATTCCCATATTTAACAGCTAGGGGTCATCTCAAGATGGTTTAGTAAATAAGGCTTCAAGAAATTTAGAGCTCCAAGATCCTCCTCCATCTTTCTAGGGTTTTGCAAAACTTAAGGTTTTCACTTCACAAGCCTCGATTCGTGAGTACCCTTGACCTAATTACTACATTAAATGCCATTATACTTGGTTTATTTGCAATATGATTGTGTTGAGTCTCATGTGAAATTAGGGTTTCTTGGATACTTGATGATTAGGTATTTTAACACATATTTCTCTTCCTAAATGCTCTTATATCATGAAAGGAGAAATATCTCTTCATTTGGGAGCCATGGCTTAAAACTAGGGTTTCCATATTTCTAGTTCAAAATGAGTATTATAATATTTGTGTAGGAACATAGAGTTTTACTAAGGTTTAAATTATGATTAGGAAGTTGAGATAAAAGTATGGACACAAATATGTTTTATCCGTTGGTATGTGAAACTCCATGCTTGTGAATAAATGTACCATTCCATTTGATGGATGTTCTTAACATGATAATTTGAAGGGTATAACTACTTTGATGTTTGTTGTACATTGTATGATCACGTTTTGGGATAATCCAGGGTATCTAACTCCTTGTGCACAGGGACTTAGACGTATATTGACATGTTTAAATTGATGGCCATCTTGGGCCGCTAGCGAGTAGGAAATAAGGGACTTGAGGTCCTTGAGGTGTAACTCGTCTAGCTTGGATATGCAATGTGGTCCCATAAGTCCTTGTGGTGTAACCAGACGGAGTAGGCAATAAAGGCATTAATTGATGGTTTAAGGTTGTGATGTCTACATGTCATGGGAACTAAAATCAGGACTTGAGGTGCAATCCAATAACATCACGGGTGACTCCATGTCATGTGTTCTCGTCACCCCGATGGTAACGGGTCTCCCCCATATTTCGGGATTATTTCTCCCTTGTATATCTTATGCTCATGTTGAGCCACTTGACGGAAATCAAATGGTGATTATTTGCTACCGCACGGTTCCGGTAACATTGGTTGACTTACAATATCGTTTATTTGAATTAATATTGTGAAGCTACTTGTACTTGCTAGATCTCCGGTCTAACACTTGTGGTGTTGTATATTGTGGTACAGGTCCCCACTAGTGGTGCGTCTTTGACATGTTGATTTTGTCGACCATGCTTAGGAGCTTGGAGGGTCGGGCTTTTTGGGAATCGAGATGGGAGACTTTTTGGAGATATAGTGACACCCGGATTAATCTAGCTTACTTTAATTCTAGATTAATAGGTTGTTGTGTATTATGTCTCAATACTCATTTATTTATACGTTGTCCAAACTCTCCCATTGTATTTAAGGGTTTTGGTTGGCTTAAAATATGAAGTTTATGTTACCCATTTTCCGGAAATTCCCTATGTTAATTGTCTAAATTTCTAGGGTGTTACAACAGGTGTGGCATCGTTGGACACTAGTATAAGAATTGTCGTGCAAGCAATGCTATAGCAGCCACATATAAGAGATACATGAATCCAAAGAAAAAGAATCTCACTACCTCGAAGAAACAAGTAATGGCCCAGAAGTCAACCTCACAGTTGCAAATTTCACCAATATCAAAAGCAATGATCAATCCCTAGAGCTCTCATATTTTGACTAATCTACCTCGCATTTATTATTTCTTTTTTTAAAGACAATAGTTATTGAGACAATATTTATTAGTTTTTTTTGTGAACTTAATTTATTGTTTGGATTGATGCATTATTGATTAAATAAACTTTTTGTGTCTATACAATATCTAAACCAATGATGTAAAGAAATACGTCAAAACAACTAAATTATTAAATATTATCCGTTCCTTGTAGGAATGTATCGAGGAGAACTTGAGTGCTTGGTTGACTGTGGAACCACCCACACAATACTAAGAACAGACTATTATATACTGAAATAACTGATTATAAATCATCAATGACTACAATGATTGGATCATCAAACTTAATACTTGGTAGAGGAACTGCCACTTTCTAGTTGCCTAATGGCACTAAAATGACAATCACAAAACCACTCTACACTTCTAAAGCTAATCGAACCTTGTTAAGTTTCAAAGATATACGCTCTAACGGGTATCATATTGAAACACACTGTGATAATGGAAATGAATATATGTACATCACCTCTAATGAATATGAAAGGAAACGTATATTAGAGAAATTAATGTGTCAAAATAGTGGGTTGTATCTTACCACAATTCGGGTTATTGAATGGTATTATGTTCTCAATAATGGAATTTGGAACAATGACATATACAAGCTTTGGCATGACCGCTTGGGGTACATTGGTCGTGATATGATGATACGTGTGCTGAAAAACACACATGGTTACCCTTTCTTTCGAATGAAAAGTAAGATGAAGCACTTATCTGAATCTACCAAAGTGCAATTATTGACTTCTGAAGCAAAAGAAGCAACACCATCATCACAATATGCCAACTTGAATACCCCAAACTTTTGCAAAGCCTGTTCATTAGCTTAAACAGGATCGAGACCATCCTATGCTAAGTACACAAAACAAAACATTCCATTCTTACAACGTATACAAGGTGATATTTGTGGACTTGTACATCTAGAATGCGAGCCATTCAAGTATTTTATGGTTCTGGTTGACGCTTGATACGATGGACTCATGTCGCACTATTGTCCACACGAAAGCTGCATTTGCAAAACTTCTAGCTCAAATTATACGTTTAAGGGCTCACCACCCTGATTATCCTATCAAGTCTATACGACTTGATAATGCTGGAGAATTTACATCACAAGCATTTGATGATTATTGTCTATTGGGATCGATGTAGAGCATCCCGTACCCCATATGCATACACAAAATCATCTCGCAGAAGCTACCATCAAAAGGATACAGATGATAGCTAGGGCATTGGTTATGCATACCAATTTACCCACTTTTGCCTGGGGTTATGCAATATTACATGCAACTTTACTTATTCGCTTAAGACCCACTACTAGCCAACCATTTTCTGCGTACTAGTTTGTAACTAGATATGAGCCTCATATTTCACATTTACGCATAGTTGGTTGTGCAGTATGTGTGCCAATTGTGCCCACACAACACACCAAAATGGTCCCCAAAGACGATTAAGTATATATGTTGGATATGAATCTCCAACAATTATTCGCTATTTAGAACCTTTGAACGGTGATCTATTAACCGCGAAATTTGCGGATTGTCACTTTGATGAGACAATCTTCCCGTTGTTAGGGGGAGAAAGGAAAAAGGATTTCCAAGAGAACGACAGGAACTGTCATGGAATGTTCCCACCCTGTCTCATTTTGATCCCCGCACTTCACAATGTGAAAGTGAAGTGAAACGAATACTAGATCTTCTAAACGTAGCAGACTCGATACCTAATGCGGTCCCTGATATTGCAAAAGTGACTATCAACATGTTCAATAAAAAAATTGCTTCTTCCCAGATTATTATATTTTTCTTACGACACGAGAATACAAGATCACACATACCGGCTGCAAATGTACCCGTAAGGTTAGAAGTCCCCAAACAGGGGCACAACACCATCGGAAAGAGTCTTGTAACCACACATAGTGGATGTGTGGTTGAGGCCATGGCTCCCAAAAGGAAAAGGGGGAGGACATTTGGTTCTATAGATACTATTCATGAAAAAAAAGGGAGAGTAAGGCACATTCTGATCCACTTATCATCAATACTGAAACCCTTCTCATGAGATTGTCTCTGATTACAGTTATGTCCATTAATCATTACTGGAGGACACTCCGAAGTCGATATTGATTCCAGAGAACAAAGAAATCTCAATGAACTATGAGAATGCACACGATTTGCTGGAAAGATCATCCATTCTCATTGATGATATATTTAGCATATACGGTTGCTCATGAGATCATAGAGCACGATGACATCGAACCATGCTCAGTTGAAGAATGTCAACAAAGAGCATACTGACCTAAATGGAAAGAAGCAATCCAGGCAGAACTAGATTCTTTGGCAAAGAGACATGTATTTGGTCCGGTAGTGCTAACCCCACCAAGTGTAAAGCCTGTAGGACATAAATGGGTCTTTGTCAACAGGTGTGTAATGAGAATAATGAAGTCATAAGATATAAGGCTCGCCTCGTGGTGCAAGGCTTCTCACAATGCTCTAGGATTGACTATAAGGTGACATACTCCCAAGTAATGGACGTAATAACGTTCCGCTATCTAATTAGCCTAGTAGTTTCCGAAGGACTGGAAATGCAGCTTATGAATGTGGTTACTGCATATCTCTATGGGGATCTAGATTGAGAGATATACATGAAAGTGCCCAATGGACTTCCACTTCCCGATTTAAGTAAACCACGAAGTGCGTTTGCAATTGAACTAAGGAGTTCACTCTATGGATTAAAACAATGCGGATAGATGTGGTATACCCGTCTGAGTGAATATTTGATTGGAAAAGGATATAAGAACGATGAATTGTGCCCTTGTGTTTTCATAAAGAAGACAAGTTCGGGATTTTCAATCATAGTTGTATATGTTGATGATATGAACATAATAGGCATTCTTGATGAAATAAGAGATACTGCAAGCTATTTGAAATCTGAATTCGAGATGAAAGAACTTGGGAAAACTCGGTTTTGTCTAGGTATAGAACTAGAACACCGAGCTTGTGTAATTCTTATCCACCAATCTGCTTATATCCAGAAAATGCTCAGGCGATTTAATAAGGATAAAGCGCATCCGGCTAGCACTCCCATGATCGGTCGAAGTTTGGATATAAAGAAAGATCCATTTCGTCTAAAGGATGATGACAAAGAAGTGTTGGGAGCTGAAATTCCCTATCTAAGTGCAATAGGCGCATTATTTTACTTAGCACAATGTACTCGACCCGATATTGCATTCTTAGTGAACTTGTTACCTAGTGTTACTCCCATATGGCTAATAAGAACAAGAACAAGTATTGTAGAAGGGGGTGAATACAATACACAAATTTTTCACTTAATTTAATTCTTTATTGATTTATAAAATCAAGAATTACACTTAGAATACTTTAGATTATTGCGGAAAGAACAAATAAAATTTATTATATCAATCTTCGCAAATTAAAATAGAAAACTACACAACTTCTAAAATACACAAAGATTGAAAGCTATTTAGTTCAATGGAGGAGAAAAGCAGAATATCTTGTGCACTGAGAAATCTTCAAGAATGCGCAGTTTGCATGGAGAGGTCTTTATCCTTTATATAGTACTGGGAGCATTTAATGCATTGAACACTTGTCACTTTGAGATTCAAAGATAGGAGTTGACTCTGAAAAGTTGACATGTCCTTTCTACCTTTTTCTCAGTACGAGGAAGAATTAGCACGCCTGATTGAGACATTATCTAAAAATGGGAATAAAAACAAATAATCCCTTTTTCCTGACATTAGATATTGTCTCTCAATAAATGATCTTCTCTGCAAACTTCTTAAAAGAAAACTTCACCGATCTTGTAAAAGAAAGTTCGATGATCTCTTCACCGAAATATATGAAGAAGATTAGCAAGGGATGGCCGATTCTCACCTTCAAGATTTGGTAACGAGAAAATCGGTGGTAATAGCTTAGTTTATGTTTAGCAGCAAATCTTCATTCCGCAATGGTAGACTTACTCCTAGTTGATCTTTGACTTAACCGAACATTTGAATATTTGTCTAAGCTATTACAAAGAACCACATAGTTATTCTAAGTAAAATTGCAATGAGGTAATCAGAAAGTCATCTTCAAATCTTTGGTGACCCAACAATCTCCCCCTATTTGAAGTTGAGCTCTATACTTAGAAAAATTCTAAGAGTTAGAAAATTTTTAAAGTGCCTTTTGACCCTTTTTACTCTTTTCGGGTTCTTTTCACATAGACCATTTTTTCATTCTTTATGGCCTTTTTGTCTTTTATAGATTTGCTAATTGTATCCAACATTTACAGAAAGAAAAATATTTACAACATATGAATAAAATTTAAAGTATCTATGCTATGGACAAAAGAAAGTACTTGTATTAATCATTGAAAGATTACATCGGTAAAGAGGATACAAGTACTAGAAGAAAAAAATTACCTAATTCCTTTTCTTCTTTGGATTTCGGCGACGATGTTTTGGTAGAAAGGGGCAGCTTCGGGAAGGTTAGGCATGAGGTTGAGAATGCCTTCAAGAAAGATGATATCAGCCAAGTGAATCTGATCAAATCGGAAGAACCTTCGCTGACCGAAACCATCATTGAAGAAGAGTCCTGCAATCGGTGGGAGAGCAACAGTAGTAGAAGGATACTCTGTAAGAGTTGGTATTGATAAGTCAAGATTATCAACATATGGAATTCTCCCTTTTGAATCCAAGTCCTTGAACACTGTGTTTTTTACCAATTTGGTTCAGGTGGAGGGAGGCCTTATTTCTTCTTTGATGCTTCAAACATGAGCAGCTTCTTCGGTAGAGAGTTCAATCTGCTACTTCTTTTTTATCTCTTTCATCCGTGCCATCAGCCCACTCAAGTAGTCTATGAAGATGTCCTTTTTTGGATTGGTGCAGTTGATGAGGAGTTTTGATAGCTCGAACCATTCGGTCATCCCGAATTGTTTTAAGTGGTGATCTTTGATGCTCCTAGACGACCCAATATTCCGATCAATAATCAGCCAAATATCAGATGGAGTAGATTTAGAGGTGGAAATTTTCACTCCAATAATATTTGACTTGTCAGTTCGATAAGTCATAGATTTCTTGTACCACTGAATTTCCTTCCCCCTTGCTTCCTCGGCCTTTTTCACCGATTGTTCAAGAGATCCCAACTCCGATTTATGGGCTTCTATTGGATCGGTGATTTTGGCTTTGATGGCCTCTTCTTTTGCAACTTTCAAAGATAAGGCTTTATCAGCATCCAAGTTTTTATGAGCTCTTGTGGCCTCCTCAATTTCTTGAGGAAGAAGACCAAGTTCGGGGACAACTCCTTGAGAAGGAGGTTTGAGTCTAAGTGTTTCGGCCCCTATTGGTCTGGAGCCATATTTAGCTTCCTCTTTCTTTTTGTTTTCAGCCTTGGCTTCTTCTTCAGCTGATAGCTTGCCCTTTCTTTTGTCTTTAAGGCCTTCGACCGGACCAGGTTACTCCCCCTTAGTTGATCCGCCGGTTCCCTCCATCGATTTCTTTTCAACAGCAGGTTCCACCAATTTTTCTGGCTCCATCGATTTTAATGGTTCCACCGATATTTCAGAAGTTTTTGCCCTTGAAGAAAATTTGATAGTCAATGTGTCCCTCACCACCGGTTTCATGCATGTAGAATTGAGGGCTTTATAGGAACCCTCTTTGGACCTTTCTCATCCTCTGCGGCCGACGGGGAAGACATGCCTAAAGAAGTAGAAACTCGATCAACCCTTCGACCCATTTGATGAAGAAGATCCCGATTTGTATTATCAAAGGCAAAGTCACGAAGATCAAGATTCCAGTCAAGAGACTCGTTGAAGACATCCATCTTTTGGTGAAGGGATTTTAAAGACTCCAATTTTTTTGAGTTGAGATGTTGTTGTTGAGTATCGCGGTCTCTTAATCGGAGAACTTTCGAATCCAGAGCATTAGAGGCCGATTTCAAGGCTGACATAGAGATGGACAGATAGGTGTTAGAGGTGGTCAAATCCTCTAACTTTCTGCCAAAGGAGTTCATAGAATCGGTGAGGGGCCGAGAGCATTCCTGAAGTGGTGCCTCAAAAGCAGGATGAGAGGCTTGATCTTCCAATGGTCGGACCCTGTCAACAGTTTGGGATATAAGAGAGATCAAGGCTTGCTTAAAATCTTCATATTGGCTCCCCATAAAACGACTCTGGCGAGCACCATTTTGAATATCGGTCAGGAGGTCGGTGGGGAAGTAAAAAGTGGAACTAGAGGGAGCAACATTTTGGCGTAGAGGAAGATGAAATCTAGGGGTAGTTATAGATGGTGGGTGATTGGGAAGATGTCTGGATTTAGGAATAGTGGAAAAGGAGGGTATGTCAGCAATGGGATCGGGGAAGAGGATCCGTCTAGTAGGGGGAGATGAACTATCCCCCAAAGATGAGGACCGGGGAGATGCAGAGGGGGATCGGTGAGAAGATGATTTCGGTGGGGTTGGATTTTTCGGTGGTGAGTTGTCTGGTGGAGAGTGTTCTTTTGGAGGAGAGGGTTGAGTTTGAGAGAGGTGTTTCGGTGAAGCATCTTTTTTGCGTGAGGCAGCAGATTTCAATGAGGAAGATTGTTGTGGGGAGGGAACTTTCGGGGATGGGGAAAAGAGGTGCAGCACGAACATCCTCGACCCCACAGGTGAGGTTGTGGTCTTCATCATCAGACAAGATAGAGGCGGAGATGTATTCATTGGTGGAATCATAAACACATGTGAGCAAAAACTAACCAATGAGCACTCTGCTCATCTTGGGGTTGCAAGTGAAAACATGGAGAAGACGTGATCGTGCGCGGAACTTAGAAACGGACGTGAACTCTGTATGGTTGGGGTCAACTTCAAACCGAGACACATGGTTGCATGGGTTGAACTGAAGATCGTCGAAGCAGGTGGGAATACTCTTGGATGTTTTGTGAACCTTGGGAATCTTAACAGAGGTGGAAGAGGCCATTGTTGGAGAGAGAGTTGCAGGTGAGAGAGAAGCCAATAAGATGTGTTTAGATAGTCAAGAAGAGGTTGAAGATGAAGTGCATGTTGTGAAAGGGAAGAATGAAGATGAAGATGGGTTTAAATAGTGGGGGAAGTTAATGGGCTGGAACGCTTATGATTTTTAAAAAAATAGAATTAAAACAAAATAAATAAAAGGAGTAATGATGAGAAGTTAAAACTGAACGCCCGAAAATTGGTTTAAGAGAAATTGGAAAGTGGAAGGGTCAAATCTAGGAGTCTGACACATGAATTAGGAATGACGTGAGCGTCGATAATCACAAAAAGATAAGAATGAAAAATCGGTGAAGAGGAAATCGGTGGGGTAGTAGAATCGGGGAAATGTTCTTACCGATTTGAATGAAGAAGAGTTGATCAGAGACTTCTGTGAATTCGGTGAGATCAGTGAATCAGGTTACCCAATTCGATCACCGATGAGATGGGTTCATCAAAAATACCGAATATAGGAGTTGGAAAATCGGTGAGGATTCGGTGAGATAGGTTTACCAAAACTAGATTAACATCGATCCAAGAATTCGGTGACGTCGGTGAGATGTATAACCAAAATTCAAGATTCGGTGATCTTGAGGAAAATCAACAAATTTTTTTGTTTGATTATATAGCTAAGTATAACATGCCAAGTTCTTCAATCAGAAAGTTGAATCTTGCTTCATCTAAGGGTTTGGTGAACAAATCTGCTAGCTGAAGATCAGTAGGAATGAAATGCAGCTCTATATCGCCTTTGGAGATGTGATCCCTGATTAAATGATATCTGATGTCTATATGTTTTGACCTGGAGTGGAGAACTGGATTATTTGCAATAGCAATTGCACTTGAGTTGTCACATAGTATGGGTACTTGAGAGTAGATTTGATTGTAGTCCCTTAGTTGATTTTTCATCCACAAGGTTTGAGCACAGCAGCAACATACTTAGCTTCAACAGTAGAGGTTGAAACTGAGTTTTGTTTCTTACTGGACCAACTGACCAACTTGCCACCAAGAAGTTGGCAACCACCTGTGGTGCTTTTTCTATCAACCTTCGAACCTACATAGTCAGAATCTGAATACCCAATTAGCTCAACACCTAGGTCTTTGGGATACGAAAGACCCAGAGGCAAGGTACCCTTCAGGTACTGAAAAATGCGTTTAGCAGCAGCGAGATAAGATTCTTTAGTGTTGGCCTGATAACGCACACAAAGATAGGTAGCAAAAATAATATCGGGTCTACTAGTAGTAAGATGGAGAAGGGACCCAATCATACCTCGATAATTCGTTACATTAACGGATTGACCATCCGGATCAACATGAATTTTCAAAGGTGGTGCCATACGAGTTTTCATGGGAGAGCCGTTTTCAAACTTAAACTTTTTAAGAAGGTCACGAATATATTTGCTTTGATTTATGAAAATCCCTTCAGAAGTTTGTTTGAGCTGAAGGTCTAAGAAAAACGTGAGCTCTCCCATCATGCTTATCTCATATTAACTTTTCATGAGAGAAGCAAACTCATCACATAGTGATTCATCCGTGGCACCAAAAATGATGTCATCCACACAAATTTGAACAAGGATGAGATTACCTGAAGTTTGCTTGATGAATAGGGTATTGTCAGTTTTACCTCTTGAAAAAGCATTCCTTAGAAGAACATCAGCAAGCGTATCATAGTCAGGATGTGTTTGGAATCTTCAAATCCAGGTGGTTGTTTCACATAAACTTCTTCTGCCAATTCTCCATTGAGAAAGGAACTTTTTACATCCATCTGGAAGACTCTGAAATTTTTGTAAGCAGCATGGGCCAAGAAAATTCTTATAGCTGAGTCTAGCAACAGGTGCAATGGTTTCATCATAATCAATTCCTTCTTCCTTTCTATATCCTTGAGCAACAAGTTTGCCCTTGTTTCTGATCACAGTACCTTCTTCATCCATTTTGTTCCTGAAGACCCACTTGGTTCCAATGATTGTTTTCTTTGGAGGACGGAGAACCAATCTCCAAACCTTGTTCCTTGTAAATTGAGAAATCTCTTCTTGCATGGCAATGATACAACATGGATCATCTAATGCTTCCTCAATTTTATTTGGTTCTATCAGAGATAGAAAATTCACATAGGGGCATATATTTCCAATTCCTCTTCTAGTCTGGACCCCAGCCTGTTTATCACTGATTATTTGGTCAATAGGATGATCTTTGGTCCATTTAGTGGAAGGAGGTAGAGTAGGTGAAAGGCTTGATGATGGGAGAGATTGATGATTTAAGTTGGTTTGAGGTAGAAAGTCAGTAGAGGGTGATATGGGAATGTTGGAGAAATTTTGGTGGAAGGTGGATCTGTCAAAACATGTGGTGTATGGTTTTGTTGATCAGAAGTAGGAGGATAATTGTGTTGAGGAGGATTTTGAGTGAAGGGAATGGAAACAGAATCGACAGAGGATGATCTTGCAACATCGCCAATGTAGGATAAGATCCACCTATTTAATTCATCATCATCATTTGAGAGAGATGAGGACCTGAAATCATCATACTTCACATGAACGGATTCGTCAATGCACTTTCTTCTTAGGTTATCCACACGATATGCTTTAGAGGACAGGGAATATCCTACAAATATTCCTTCATCAGCCTTAGGATCAAATTTCCCAAGATTTTCCCGATCATTCAGAATGAAGCACACACAACCAAAACCATGGAGAAAACCTATGTTTGGTTTTCGGCCATAGAAAACTTCATAAGGAGTTTTGCCATGTTTTTTACAATCGCTGATATGTTTTGAGTAAAGCAAACGGTATTAATTGCTTCTACCCAAAAATAGGTAGGTAGATTTGATTCACTTAGCATTGATCTGGCAGCTTCACACAGAGTTCGGTTCTTTCTTTCAACTACTCCATTTTGTTGAGGAGTTCTGACTGCAGAGAAGTTTTGGGAAATTCCCTTATCATTAAAGAAGTCTTCTAAGGCACTATTTTTAAATTCAGTGTCGTTGTCACATATTACTGATCTGACTAGCTGGCCATTCAGAACTTCACACTTCTTGATGAACTTGATGATTTCTTCGGTAGAATCACTTTTGTACCGGAGAAAGAATACCCAAGCGTATCTGGTGAATTCATCAACAATAACAAGAATGTACATTTTTCCTCCCAGACTGGGAGTGCTGACTGGCCCACATAGATCCATATGTAACATCTGAAGAGGAAGAGTGATGGAAAAACATTGCTTGGATTTGAATGAAGATTTGGTGAGTTTTCCTTTCTCACATGCATCACACAACTTTTCTTTCACAAAGTTCAGTTTTGGCATGCCAGACACTAAATCTTTGTTGGAGAGAATGTTTAAAGTTTTGAAGTTCAGGTGAGACAAACGTTTATGCCATAGCCAATTTCTTTTGGCTGAGTCATTAGACACAAAACAAACACTGGTTGTACTATGATTTTGTCCCATGTCAATGACATAGACATTTCCTTTCTTTTCCCAGACAATACAACCTCCATGTTTTTATCAACAATGGTACATACACGTAGTTCAAAAATGACTTTGTAATCCAGATCACACAGCTTACTTATACTCAGAAGATTATGCATCAGTCCCTCAACAAATGATACTTTGTTGAAAGTAACCGACCCATTTGTGAGTGTTCCATATCCCTTAGTGTAACCTTTGGAATTGTCTCCGAAAGTTACTGGTGGACATTTTGCAGACATATAGTTTATGAGAAGAGATTTTTTTCCAGTCATGTGACGTGAGCATCCACTATCCAAATACCATATTTGATGATGCTCATGGACCTACAGTCACAGAGAGATTAGTGTTTTGGTACCCATTTAGTAGTGGGTCCTTTTGGTTAGAAGATAAAGAGTCCTTAGAGTCAGTTCTGTCGTTGGGACAATTCTTTGCAAGGTGAAAGGTATCTCCACAGTTGTACCATTTTCTACATATGAAGATCTTTTTGGAGTTTTGGCTTTTTTTTCTTTGCTTTTGCCTTTAATGTCTATCTTTAAAGATTTTGGGCCAAAGCTTGACATTTGAGGAGGAAAACCTAAAATTCCCTTGTCATATTTGAGGCTTACATCTCTTGGGACAGAGTCTATGGGAATGCTCTTAAAAGAGGTTTTCGAAAGATCAGAGGATTTTCTTTTTAGAGAACAATCGATAGCTACAGTCTTACCCTTTTTAGACATAGAAAATCTTTTATTTGTGTTTGAGAGATTTCTTTTGGAAACTTTAGAATTCGTGGGTTCATGTTGATCCAAACTCTCTCAGTGATTTGATGATGACTTATAGAACTACTTAGTGAAAATTACAAATGACATTTGTATGTATTAATGTTTTGCCATCAGTGATAAACATATTGAGTCTGTTCAGTATCACTGATAGTAGTCATTGTTCATCATAAGCCCAACAATAAGTGTACATCAGTGATAACCTAATCCTGTTCACTTATCACTAATGATCGTTGATAATTTCAATTGTAAGTAATGTTGTTTGTAATCCCTGAGGACAAGTTTCGCGATAAAGAGTTCATCGCTGACATCGAAGACGAAGCTGATGAACAAGTGATGAGCTACTAATGATCTGATGCAGACATCAGTGAAACCAATACAAGTCCACACAAGCGACGTTTCAAGAAAAAGACTTCAGCGATAGCTGACTTACATCAGGTCTTCTCTGATGTAAGATCAACTCAGCGATCACTGATCATGAATCCTCTACTTCAATAAATGTGTGTCTTATCTACTTGCACAACTCCATACGCTTTGTCATAAGGGACATGCCTTTGTCCAGGATCGTACAACCACTTTGCCACTACACTGTTCACCATGCAGCCCAAAGCATGTTGCTAAAATTTTGAAACATGCGCCCAATCAGATGTTGACACGTGTAAAGTCCTCTTGCCATGCATTAAATGCATCAGGTATAAATAGGAGGAATACCCCTTCAGTTTGAAGGTGGTCTCTCCCTGAACTTCTTAGTGCCTTAGAAAAATATCTCTATTTTTCTATATCTACTTTTCTCTATACTTCTTGTGCAAGAACTCTTAGTGATTCTCAAGTTTGTTTACATTAGGTTCTACTTAATCTTATTCTGCAACAAACTGTATATTGTGTTTGATTTATCAGTAAACAATTTAGAAAACCAAAATCGTGTGTGTTTGTATTCAACCCCCCCTTCTACAAACTATTACTTGTATAAACCCTTTGGGACCAACAACTGGTATCAGAGCAGATTGTTTAATCTCCATAAACAAGATCTTGCTTATACTAATCTCTTACTTGCTTTTCTTTAAATCGCACACAACACAAACACAAACTATATTGATAATTGGTCTCTTGCCAAACCTCCTCGATTCAGTAGAGATAACTTTAATCTCTAGAAGAATCGAATGATGCTCTTCCTAGAAGGTGTAGATCCTACTATGTCTTACTATGTAGAAATTAGACCTTATGTTCCATCTGTTCTTTCTCCTTTCGTTCATGCCACTGCTACCACTCCATCCATTCCTGAAAGAGAACTATCTAAAGAAGTCTCCAACGAAGAAGTCTACCCAAGGTAAGCAAAAAGAAGTTGCTACCTCTGGGAACCTTAAGATTCTCTTCAACGTTGAGAAAGTTCAACCTTCTCAGGTATGCCTTTCAATCATCCCTTTCTCCGCTTCTATCCACTCTAACTTCAAACCTTTTGGTACGTGCGAAATATGTGTTTTAATCGCAGTGGGTTGCAAACTGTCCACAGTAGGAAGTGCAAGTGTACACTGTCCACTATGATCGTCATAACAAGTAAT
Source organism: Saussurea involucrata (assembly GCA_033807775.1). Taxonomy (NCBI): domain Eukaryota; kingdom Viridiplantae; phylum Streptophyta; class Magnoliopsida; order Asterales; family Asteraceae; genus Saussurea; species Saussurea involucrata. The sequence continues at coordinate 44,832,941 of CM066317.1, read as the reverse complement.
AGTTGGTAAAATACCATAATCGAATCCACAGGGACTGGGCAATCAAGATAATACGGTCTCATGAGCTTCCTTTTACAAGTTTCAATTACATAAGAAACAATATTTTGGTTTGGCTTGGTGAAACGCTACTTGAACGATTTTACTTAAGATTAAAAGAAGGAATGTAGGTTAGATTTTTCCTAGATTATATATTAAATACCTGATCCTAAAAATGATCCTTGTACTTGAGGTGGGCATTTTCGCTAGAAAAGCCCGGTTACAAAATAATCACACCGTTAGGTAAAAATCCCATACTCTTAGTACTCGTCGTTTTGTCAATGGTAATCTCAAAATGGACCTTTTCAGGCCTCGATGGAATGTGTAGAGACAAATACTCTAAGTGTTTTTAACTACACCAACTAGCTTTCTTACTACTCCAGTGGGTTGAGATTAGCTCACTGTGCCGACCTCACTTTCGCAAATGTCATAAGAATTCTTTCGAATCCCCTTGCATTATTCAAGCTCGTGTCACTGCGTTCTACTCATTTCTGAGTTAAGAACTAGACTTTAGATCCTTACAAGTGATCGGCTTGTTCGCATCATTTGGCAATAATCGAGAGTGAATAACCAAAACAACAAATATTCCAAGTATAAAGATTACTCAAGCATTTTTCATAAAATCCAGGTACTTCTCTTTCCTACATCCCAAAGGATGCTTAGCCCATAATTACTGAAGTAAAGAAAACAAAAGATAGGAAGATGAACATAAATAAACTGAAAGTGACTTGAATTAAAACCGCAATGGGGAACGAAGGTACGCCAATGCCACTAATTACGTGAAACTACAATTATACTAGGAACGGAAAATACAGAAATTTAGAGAACTACTGCAGTAAATGAGAGCTAATAACTAGAACTACACTAACACTAAATGTGGTAGATGAGATGTGCAAGATGAATTTAATGGAACCCAATACCCCTTTTTATACTAAGAGGAAGGGTTGGGTTTTACACAAAAATGGGTTTAAACTAGAGAATAAGGACTGAAGAGGCATAAGATTCAGCTTCTTTGTGCAACACTTCAATCCACCAATGTGTAGCTCTTTTACCCATAGGACCATTCACCTTTCCACAAAGTCAACTTTAAAGTACCATGGTTGTTATTATTTAATTCATCTTGCCATGCTTTTAGGAACACTTTGTACTTCTTAATCCCATGCCTTCTGCCAACTAAACCTTCCATTCTCCAAACTTACTTCCCAACTAAGAGTTGATTTTCTTTTGTCTTTACCTCTGCTTGATATTGGGTCTGGAGTGGGATGCGCAAGTCACTGCAAATATTTCGTGAAGAAGCAACAAAACTCCACCAAATAATTTATTAAAAACTATGGTTCACTCTTTTTGCTCATTTTCGTGAATGTTACGATGAATGGGGATTTTGAGAAGTGAAATGGCTAAAATTTGACAAAATAAAAGGAAATAATAACTCTAAAAATAGAGTTATCACAACCTCAAACTTAAACCATTACTTGTCCCCAAGTAATAAAAAGAAAGAAAATAAAAGAAAAGAAAAATAATGCACTTTCGAGCTTTTAGGGACTTACCGACTTCTCACTCTGAATGAATGCTGATCTCCCTCCACATATACTTCTTTTGGTTCCAAAATTAAAGCTTCACTTTTGTACTCGACGAAATCTTTCCCTTGTTCACATTTGATCAATAGGGCTTTCTTGGGTTCGAAGGGTTTGGGGCTTTGAAAATTTTCCCAAGGATTTTGCGGCGGGCAATTCCAAATATGGACCAAAGATCTCGCTTTGAGATTTTTATATCAAGAAATGAGTGGTTTGTGTTTTGCATGGGTAACTTCGTACACTTCAGGCTTTTTATTTGGTATTGGCTATTTTTTGTGAGAGTGGGTATTCTGAAGGTCCATAATAGACACACCATTATTTTCTGGGAGTGAGCACTTTGATGGTCCAGAAAAGGCACACCATCAATTTTGTTAGTGTCACTCCGATTTTCTTCTGTTTTTGTATTTTTTTTGAGGGGGGTATGGCTTACCCACCTCAAACTTATGACTTTACAGTGTCCCCACTGTGGAAAGACTGGAAGTCACACTGGAAGTCCCCACCTTAAACTTAAGAGTGCACAGTGTCCTCACTGTGACTTGGAATTGGTGCTAAGGAGGTGGTTGGGGGCACAAAAAGGTCGTGTTTGGATGCGAAAATGGCCTATATTATTTTATGGTGACAAGTTGAGATTCGTACTTACAAAAGGGACCTTTTAAGTCGGAAGCCGAAAGTTGTACCTTGAAATGGAAACGGATCAAACAAGCATTCAAACAAGAAGTGAGTTAGTACCCAAAAGTAACTGCTTAGCAGCAGGATTTCATGCATCATTTAACAAAAATAAAGATAGTAGCAAATTGTCAAATGCCTAGCCATAGGCACAAATACCAAACAGACAGAAAATTAAAATTGATTTTGAGAGCATCAAAGTGGGAACCAAAGTTCCAACAAACCATTCAGTGGGTAGGCGTCGTTAGCGGTGAGCTTTCGGCGTAGTCTTCATGGAAATCATCTTCACTATCATTGGAAGGACAGATTCCTTCTGGGAATTCAGGGAGTTGTGCAGCAAGCAGGGGATCAGCACCCATATACATCTGATTGAGGACTGCATCCCGATCGCGTGTATACATCCAGAAGGACTCTTGTTGATCCAAACCCTCAGTGATTTGATAATAACCCTCTCTTATATACTTAGTGAAAATTGTAAGTAAGCAATATGTATCAGAGTTTCACTATCCCTGATAAGTACTAAGATCTTACAGTACCGCTGATAGGAACTCTCGCTCTTTAGATTAAACATTCAGCGAACACCGTTCACCATAATGCTCTGAGTCTGTTCAGTCCTTATGGTGATCGCTGATAAGTTAGTTGTTTACTTATGATCCCTGAAGACAAGTTTCACGTCAACATATGTTCTACGCTGAAGTCGAAGATCAAGCTCAAGAACCAGCGACAAGTCTCCTAATGAACTGATGCGGATCAGCGAAGACTCAGATTTGTCCACTCAACATGAAGTATAAAGTACAGGACTTCAGTTATCGCTGAACTTTATCATTCGCTGATAAACAATGGTAAAGCGCTGAATCAACGAAAAGCTGATCATGAAGTCCTCCGTACAGCGTACTTTTGTCTTAACCACCCTTGCACGACTCCGTACGATATGTCAGAAAAGAACCTCCTTATTGTCTGAAATCGGACAACCACTCTGATGCTACACTGTTCAAACATGCGGCTACTAAGGTTGTCTACAAAGGTCAATGACATGCAACAAATCAGCTGCTGCCACGTGTAAAGTGTAAACTGCCATGCATTAAATGCATGCAGTATATAAGAAGGACTCCATCTTCATTTTTGAAGCACTTGCTAACTCTGGACAAGTCATCTTTCTTATCTTGAGATAGGTTATTATTAGTAATTACCTTCTCTTTCTTAGTGCAAGAAACTTAGTGTTCCAACTTGTTTAGATTTAGGTTTATCCTTAATCTTGTTCCGCAAAAAGCTGTAAATTGTTAATGATTTATCAATAAACAATTTAGAAAAGTAAAATCTGTGTGTTTGTATTCAACCCCCCCCCCCCCCCCCCTTCTACAAACTTGTATAGCCCTTCGGGACCAACAAGTGGTATTAGAGCAGATTTGTTTAATCTCATAAACAAGATCTGATCTATACTAAGATTTCTCTTCCTTACTATTTCTGAAAATGGCCACCAACACAAACACAAACTATATTGACAATGGTTCTCTTGCAAAACCCCCTAGATTCTCCAGAGATAATTTTAATCTATGGAAAAATAGGATGATTCTCTTCTTACAAGGTGTAGACCATACTATGCCTTATTATCTTGAAAACGGCCCATATATTCCTGTAAGAATTGATGCTGCAGTTCCAGCCGCTGAGAATAGACCTGCTATTCCAGAAAGACTGATTCCTAAGGAAGTTCATATGTGGACTGATGAAGATAAGAAGAAAGTGGCTATCGACACCAAAGCCAGATCCATACTATCCATGGCTCTTCCTGACGAAGTCTACCATTCCACCATGAACCTGAAAACCTCAAAAGCTATGTGGGACACAATCTGTGTTCAGTATGAAGGTACTTCTGAAGTCCAGGACTCTCGAAAGATCAACCTGGTAAGACAGTACGAAAGTTTCATTTGTGGTAAGAATGAAACTCTCTCTGAAGTTCACCAACGTTTTAACTGTTTAATAATAGATCTAAAAACTGTTGGTAAGGAATATTCTAACTTTGAAGTGCTGACAAAGTTTTTAGAATGTTTACCTGAAAGCTGTGACAGTTATTCTATGTGTCTCAAGCTGTCAAAGGATCTAAAATCAATGACCCTTTCTACCTTATATGGCATGATGCTGAATCATGAGCAATCGAGTCATCTTAAGAAGAATCTTGTTAAAAATTCCAAAAGCACCCCTGTTGCTTTAATCTCAGAGGAACCTTCCACTCAGCGACCCTCGGTCACTATCACTGAGTTGGAAAGTAACTCTGAAAGGTCATCAGATTCTGACTCTTCAGATGATGATGAATCTTTGGCACTCCTCACTAAAACGTTAAGGAGATTCGCCAAAAAGAAAATGTTCAGAAAGAATAAACCTCTTTCCATTACTGACAAGCCAAGATCATCAACTCTTGTTGATAAGGCTACTGCTACTTGTTTTAACTGCAAAAAGATAGGACATTTCGCTAACGAGTGCGGGTTTAAGAAAGTTTCGAGAAACTCAGCGTTTCCTAAGAAATCCTTTATTCCCAGGAATAAAGATGACAAATACGCCAAGCTGAAAGAAAAGTATGCGAAGCTGAAAAGCATTAAGAAGAAAGGCAAAGGCCTGATGGCTAACTATGATTGGGCTTCCTCTGATGAAGAAGAAGAATCTTCTGACTCTGAAGATTATGAAGCCAATCTCTGTCTTATGGCAAAGATTGAAGATGAGGAAGAAAATTCAGACATTCCCTCCACTTCAACCTCTGCTACTCAGGTATCACCTTCCTTCTTTACAAATATTGCAAATATTGATGAAGCTGTTAGTCTTCGTAAAATCGATCTCTTGACTAGAAGTTTATATGAAGCCATGAATGGCAAAACTGTAGTTGAAAATAAAAACCTTGATCTCGCTGAACAGCTTAAAAACTGTCACCTTCAAATAGAAAAGCTTTCTATAATTGAAGAAGATTTTAAAGATGAATTGCACTTAAATTAGCTAGTCAAAATCGAGCACGAAGAAGCTATCGCTGCATTAAGAGCTAAAAAAGCTACTGTTGAAGGATGGTGTAATTCTTCAACAAAGATCATTGAGATAATTAAGTCTCAGATTCCCCTGAGTGATAAACGTGGTCTTGGTTACAAAGCTGATCTTCTAGAACCAACCACTGATCGTTCCATGCTCTTATTTGGAACTTTCGTATCCTTAGTCGCTGATACTTCATCCTCTCAGTGTTCCTCTTCTAGACCGCCTATCCCTGAGGAAAATTCTACCTCATCAAAAGGTAAATAGAAAATGGTTTATCCAAAACCTACCTCTGTCTTTAAAGATAAAGGTAAAGGAATTGCTTTTAACCAAAATCCTCACAAGGGTACCTCTGTACCAAAGTTGAATGCTTCTAAAGCTTTAGTGATTCATTCCTCTGGATCAAGGAATCAGATCTCTGGATCTACTCAGCGTGGATCTATTCAACGATCTACTCCTAGAATTAGAGTGGATGTCTTTGGTAAGAAATCCGAAGAACTAAATGTTCCTCCCATTTCAAAAGTCAATAGCTTATTTGGTGCTGGTCCTTCTAATTCAAAATCAAAAGCTCAGCATTCAAATGGTCCTAGAACTACTTTTAGTTATAGGAAATGTTATCACTGTGGACTTACTGATCATATTGCTAGTAAGTGCCCCACAGCCACCAAAGCTGAAAAGATAGCTAAGGTGAAGATCATTGCCCCCAAGGCAAAGAAGACCACTGAGGTTAAGAAATTAACCAAAGTGAAGACTGACAAAGATGAATCTTCAAATGCTGCGAAGATTGTTGAACCTTCCATTGAAACTACTTCTACTGACAAACGTGTACACATGGTTAAGTGGGTACCCAAGAAAAACTAATCTTCCTTTGTAATGCAGGTTAAGAAGGGTATCTGGTATCTCGATAGCGGATGCTCTAGACACATGACTGGAAAGAAAAGCCTGCTCGCTGAATACAAGGAAGAGAAGGGTCCCTCTGTGACTTTCGGTGGAAATGGAAAAGGACATACCCGAGGGTTTGGTGTACTCTCTAATGGTACAACAACCTTCAGAAGAGTCGCATATGTTGAAGGGCTGAAGCAATAATCTTTTAAGCATCAGTCAGCTTTGCGACAATGATAACAAAGTAATCTTTACTAAGGAATCCTGCTTTGTCACTGACAAAAAGGAGAAGATAGCTCTCAGCGGTTATCGTTTGGAAAATGTTTATGTAATAAACATGGACTCAACAACCACTGAGAACTCCTGTTTTTCTTCTCAAAAGCCTCATCTGATGTCAACTGGCTATGGCATAAGAGGCTCTCTCATCTGAATTTCAAGACACTGAACACTCTTTCTTCAAAAGAGTTAGTCACTGGTCTACCTCAGCACTCATACGCCAAAGAGTCTTTATGTTCAGCGTGTGAGAAAGGGAAGCAGACCAAAGCTAGCTTTAAGTCAAAGCAAATCTCCTCAGTGTCATCTCCTCTACAACATCTCCATATGGATTTGTTTGGCCCTGTTAACAAACAATCCATCGCTGGAAAGAAATATACACTGGTCATAGTTGATGAATTCTCTCGCTATACATGGGTAATCTTTCTCCATTCTAAGAGTGACCCTGAAGAACTCATCACCTTTGTTCGGAAGATGGAAACCCTGAACAACTTGACCGTTCGCTCAATAAGGAGTGATCATGGGACTGAATTCAAAAACAGTTCTCTTGATTCCTTCTTTGAGAGTAAGGGTATTTCTCACAACTTTTCATCAGTGAGAACACCGCAACAAAATGGAGTCGCTGAAAGAAGAAATAGAACAATTATTGAAGCTGCACGTTCAATGCTCAGCGATTCTCACCTGCCTACTCAGTTTTGGGCAGAAGCTGTCAACACTGCTTGTTTTACGCAAAACAGGTCGCTGATAGTCAAAAGTTTCAATAAAACAGCCTATGAACCTTTTCATGGGAGAAAGCCTTCAATTAGCTTTCTTCACATCTTTGGATGTCAGTGTTTCATACTGAATAACAGAGATGCCCTTGGAAAGTTTGATCCTAAGGCTGATGATGGAATCTTTCTTGGATATTCTTCAATCTCCAAAGCCTTCAGAGTGTTCAATCGAAGAAGACAAACTGTAGAAGAAACTATTCACGTCACGTTTGACGAATCCCGTTCCACGAACTCTAAACCGTCCGCTGATACTGAAGAACTGAATCAATGGAAGTTTTCTCATCTTGGTGATTCAGAAGATATTCCCACTCCTCATACTCATAATGTTGAAGATGATAGTCCTCCTATCATTCCAAACATGCAGAATAGTGAAGCTGAAACATCATGGGTCTCAGCTGTTACTTTAAACACTATACCTGCTTCTGAACCAAATGTCTCAGACAATCCATCTACTTCTCAGCAATCAATGAATGAAATGACATCTGCACCCACTCCTCTCTTAGCTGATATTGCAGAAGTTGTTGAAGCCTCATCTTCAGCTCCTCCAGTTCAGGTTGAATCAGCGTCTCATGCTCCGGCTCAGCGATGGACTGTAAATCACCCAATTGATCAAATTCTTGGTGATCCAAATGCTGGTGTTCAGACTCGACGAAGTGCAGGTAATATTTGTTTATTTGTTAACTTTATTTCTCTGATTGAACCAAAGAAGGTAGATGATGCCCTCAAAGATCCAAACTGGGTCAGCGCCATGCAAGAAGAGCTGACTGAATTCGAAAGAAACAATGTTTGGAAACTTGTTCGAAGACCAACTGACAAGACAGTTATAGGCACTAAATGGGTCTATCGAAACAAGTTGGACGAACATGGAATTGTAACCCGCAAGAAGGCTCGACTTGTTGCTCAGGGATACAGACAAGAGGAAGGCATAGATTACGACGAAACATTTGCTCCAGTAGCAAGACTAGAATCTATTCGTCTATTCTTAGCATACGCTGTACACAAAGACTTCAAAGTATATCAGATGGATGTTAAGTCAGCGTTTCTAAATGGAAAGCTGAATGAAGAAGTCTATGTGGAACAACCTCCAGGATTCTCAGATCCTAAGCGTCCAGGTTATGTTTATAAACTGGATAAGGCACTTTATGGCTTAAAGCAAGCTCCACGTGCATGGTATGAAACTCTATCTACTTATCTCCATATTGAAAATTTTGAGCGTGGTAAAATCGACAAAACTCTATTTTTCAAGAAAGTAAAAGGTCATATCATTATTGTTCAGATATATGTTGATCACATTATATTTGGTTCTACTAACCCTGATTTTTGTACTCATTTCGCTGATAGAATGAAAGATGAGTATAAAATGAGCATGATGGGTGAGCTAACATATTTCCTTGGTCTTCAGATAAAGCAAAATGAAAAAGGAACTTTCATTAATCAGGGAAAGTATGTTAAAGATATGCTGGAGAAATTCGATTTAACTCAGAGTTCAGCTATGAAAACCCCTATGGCACCACCGGTGACACTAGATAAGGATACTAATGGTATTCCTATTAATGTCACGCTGTACCGTGGGATGATCGGCTCTCTTTTGTATCTTACAGCTAGCCGACCCTATATTATGTACGCAACCTGTTTCTGTGCACGATATCAAGCTGAACCTAAGATATCTCATATGACCGCTGTAAAGCGAATTTTTCGATACCTTAAGGGTACTGCGAATCTGGGTCTTTGGTATCCCAAAGACTCAGGGTTCGATCTAATCGCCTATTCAGATAGTGATTTTGCAGGTTGCAAATTGGATAGGAAAAGCACCACAGGAGGCTGTCAGCTCCTGGGTGGAAAGCTGGTGAGTTGGACAAGTAAAAAGTAAAACTCAGTGTCCACCTCCACAGCTGAAGCTGAGTATGTAGTCGTTGGAAGCTGTTGTTCTCAGGTCTTGTGGATGAGAAATCAACTACTGGACTATGACCTACATCTCTCAAATATTCCAATCTATTGCGACAGCACATGTGCCATCGCTATAGCCAACAATCCAGTGCTACACTCAAAGACAAAACACATCGAAATCGGGTATCATTTTATCAGAGATCATGTGATGAATGGTGATATAGAACTTCACTTTATCCTAACTGATTATCAATTAGCTGATCTGTTCACCAAACCTCTTGATGAAACAAGATTCAACTTTCTCATCAGCGAGCTTGGAATGCTGAATTATGAAGATTAAAATCTTCAGCGGTTCACATTTGATCAGCGATAGGATAAAATCAACTTGTATAACCAATTCTATCATTCTCTCTGAATAAACTTGATTCGCTGATATCAAGGTATGTTTTTCACTCACTGACAATCGCTTGTGAATGTAAGATTTCAAAACAAATTGCATCGCTGAATATCCCTTCCTTAATCAGCGATACTTTGAAATTTCTAAAACCAACACTGATATTTCTATTCAGTGCTTCATGTTTTCAAAAGTGTCCCTGAGTTTTCAAAACCTCAGAGACATCCTAGAATATGAAAGGAAAGTTGTGACGTCATTGCAACGGATATGCCCCGGCACGTTCTTTTTCTGACACACGTTTGCACGTTTCGTTTACCATCCAATCAAATGCAAACACGTGTCCGTGTCATGATGAAAAACTTTCCCGCTCGAGTTTTTCTCTCTCTATAATCTCTCTATATAAACACTTTGTGGGTTTATATTTTTTTCCTTTACGCGAAAAACTTCTCCTCCAAGCAAGAAAAAGAAAATTACTGTTCCATTTGTGTTAATATTTCTTCAACGAACCATGTTAATATTTCTGTTATTTACCTGTTTCTTAAAACTTGTTAATGATCTTCTCATTGTTTTTACAAGATCAAACAAAAGAACACTTTCAAATGAAATCATTTCTTTCATGGTTTTATGAACACAACCTTTCATGGTTGTTCTTCAAGTTAAAATGCAAAATCTTAAACTTGTTCTTCATACGTTTTTCCAGAATCCTAATTCTCAAAGGAAACTGGAAAACAAGATTTTTTTTTGTTTCAATTTCTTTTTCAAAACCAAGAAAAACCCTAATCTTCATTGAGACATTTTTGTCTGAATGAAATGGACAAAATTCGAACCATCTTATTGAAAAATCTTTCCACATTAAGACTATTCTTATTTGTTATATCTTTGGTTGAACTGATGATACAGAAATGGCATCTACTGACATTTCCACTGCCAAGAACACCACCGCTGAGAACACTGCTACTGCTGCTGAGGAATTGGAAATCATCAAGGCTCCTTAGGTCAAGTTCACTCTTGAAGAACTTGATTGGACAAAAACCAACAACCTCTATGCGCTTCTCGAGTTTCCTCCTCGAAAGCAAGTCACACATCTGAATGATGCTGTGAATTTCCTGAAAAACTGTTGCCTCTCTACAGCCCTGACCATAACACCTCCTGCACATCAGCTACTACTTTCTCAGTTCTGGTATTCTGCCAGACACTCTCAGCTACCATCAACCAAAGACTCCTCAAAGATAATTGATTGCATCCTCTGTGATACTGATTTTGGCACTATAAAGATCACCCCTGCCATTATCCGCAAAGCCCTGAGCCTTCCATTCGCCACTAAAAAAAACCATTTGTTCCCCTCCCTGACCACAAGAAACACTCAGATAGGGAAGCCATCACTGCATTCTTTGATGCAATGGGCTATGTTTGGGAAACTGGGAGGGACAAGAAGCTTGAGAAGAAGCTGACCCTCATCAAGAAGTCAAAAATGCCCAGCGAGATGAACTTCATCTTCGCTAACTTAATAAGCTGCATGACTGCAAAGACCGGCTCCTCTAATCAAGCCGCTCAACCTCAGCAAGCAATGGGATATGCTTTGCTCAAAGGTCTTCATATTGACTGGGCATCGATAATCTACGATGACCTTGTACTCAGAGTAGACTCCACCGCTGACCGATCTCCATAGGTTCCATATCCAAGATTCATCAGCGTCGTCTTCCAAACAGGCCTTAAGGACAACTACCTAAAAGAGGGTGACCTGAAACTCTCTCAGGTTGGCCCTAAAGTACCCGACTTCAAGCCAGTGGAAAACGAGGTACGTCTCTCTACACTCTTAACTCATCTCAACCCTACTTCTTCGACTTCTGCAGCTCCTTCAGCGGACAAACCCATCGCTGATACCCAAGCTGCAACCTCCATTCCTTCTCATAAAAGAAAACACTCAACTACCCAACTTAGTTCCAAAAGAACTAAGAAAACCAAGGCGCAACCCCAGCAATCTCTTGCTGAAGACTCCTCAGCTCATCTCGGAGAGCTGAAGGATAGTTCAGTGGTACGCTCTGCCACAACTGAACAAGCCACCCATTCCATCCCAGCTTCAGCGTCTCTAAACACTGAGGTTATAAACTTGGAATCTACCCAACCTCCTTCAGTCTCTCCACAGACTGAAGAAGTGATTCTAAGCGGATCCAACGCTGAACCCCGCACCCAACCAAAATTCTCAACCTTCGCTCCTCTCTCTGCTCCATTGGACTCTAATCCAGTTGTCACCACGAACACTGGAGCACCTATCATTCCTCCAGAAGCTAAAGCTGATACTCTTCAAGGAATGATGGATGTAGGACCTGCAGAGATGACCATGCGTACACGCACTCTAGCTGACGACATGGAACTCTTCTCAGGACACAGAGATTTTGATGAATTCACCAATCCTCCTGCAGGTACACACAAACCCATATACACTGTAACTGAACCCCAAACTTCTGAGCTTTCCTCTGTTCACAAGTACTTATATGTTACAGGTCCTAATTTGGGAGACATCAACGCCTCTCTGAAGAACATAGAGATGAAGCTGACAGGTCTCACCACTACTCTCTCCGACAACTCTTCAGCTGTAACAAACGCTAGAGAGAATCTCACAAAGCTGACAACAGTGGTTGAAAAGAATGCCTCCAAAGCTGACTTGGAGAAGGTTGATCATACTCTCAGCAACTTTGCCAAAGTTCTCGCTGACATCTACACAGACTACATCTCTATCAAAACATCAGTTCAATCCATGTCCAGCGAGGTCACAACGCTGAAGACATCGGTTGGAAAACTCGAAGGAGATATGTCTGCTGTAAAGACTAAAGTCAGTTCAGTAAAGACTGACATGAGTTCTGTAAAGACTGGCGTAAATTTAATGAAGACTGACGTCACTTCAATGAAGACAATGATGCAACAGATCCTGAACAACATGACCGCCCCTGCCCCTGCACCGACGCATTTTACTACAGAGGATCGTGCTGAACTCTTTAAGATCACTCTTGCTATTACTGGCCTTGAAGACAGAGTAGCAGAGATTGAAAATTACATGGGGATCCCTGGCCAAGAAGACAGGGAACCAAAACCAACGGCTGAGTCATCGCATTCCTCCTCCACTCATCATGAGGAAGGGGGGGAGAAGACTGAAGACCTTCCCCATGATGAATCTATCAAGGGGGAGAAGAGTGAAGACCTTACCCTTACTGAAGAGGGTGAGAAGACAAATGAAGAAACAGCCGCTGGACCTCAGGGAGATGAAAACCCTGGGGGAACCGAGAAGCTTACCTCTGTATCTAAGGGGGAGCAACTCGAAGAAGATGCTGAAGAATCTGAATCTGATGCTGAAGATGAAGAAGCCATCGACTTATCTGATGATGAACCATCCTCTTCTCCAAAGAATGATGATGATGACGATGATGATGATGATGACACCTTTATCGTCAAGCCTGCTCAGAGGACTACAACTCTTAAAGGGATCGTGATAAACGAACCTTCAGGGGAGCGGACCAAATCAAAGCCTTCAGCGTCTGAAGCTGACAAGGGCAAAGGAAAAGGTGTCGCTGAAGACAATGACAATCTGACGATCTCGCTTCCAAAGCCAGTTTGTCAGGTACACTAAATCTTCCTTACCCTCATCCCTCCTCTATCTATACACATTATCAGCTCTCCTCTCCATAAAATCTCTATACACAACCACATTCTCTCTATCTGTGTTCTACCTAAGTTCTTACTCGTACGATCGTTGTGTTTCAGCTAGTCCTCTCCCCTGTTTGAGGATATCGCGGAAGTTCCTACAGCTGCGACTTCACCAACAATAATCCCAGCTCCCAACGCTGAAGAAATAATCCCAGTCTTGGATTTGATCTCTGAGACTGATGAACCTGAAGAACATATGCTCTCTCATACAAACAGACCTTCCTTGGTTCCTCAAAAACCAAGTGAAGAGGATCAAAAAAGAAGAGAAGAGATAATAAAGAAGTTCGAGGCTCAGCGAATCATTCTGAAACGTGATCAACTTCCTTCTATTCCTCCAAAGTTCAAACTTTCTCAAAAGGAATACAAGGATCACCTCAGAGTTGAACGTCTAATCGCTGAAAGAAGGGAAGCTGAAGAAAAAGACAGAAAACTCGCCATCCGGTTTACTCAACAATCAGTGAAAGACCCCAAGCTGAAAAGAACTCCAATCGAAGTTCAACGTCAGCTATAGGAAGACGCCAAGAAGATCGTTGAAGAAAAGAGAACTGTGTCTCAATCTACCTTAATCTGGTGCAAAGAAAAGGTACACTTCAGATATCGACCTGCCAGAATCAACAAGGTACTCATCGCTGGAAGATCAACCCTCAAAGTTTCAATCGCTGAAATCGAGATATTCAGAGAGAATGGACAGTACGAAAAATTCTATGCTGAAGCCATCACAAAGTACGGTCTCTCTGAATGGTTGGAGATCAGATTAGCCATCCAGAAGTCTCAGTCTAAGTACAAGGATCATGTTGAAAAGTTGATAAACAAACAGATCGACTTAGTCTCTTCTTGTGTGGATATTCCTCCTCCTCCTCCTCTCGAAAGTCAGAAAAGAAGGGCCTCTGCAAAGAAAAAGCCTGAATCTTCAGATGATGGTCCTCGTATATGAAACGAAACAGGTATTGGTTTTTCTCTTGATGAAGTCATTGGTCCAGAACCTGACCTTTCTGCACTTGACACATCTCTTCCTCCTGGTGAGACTTTCATCCCTGGGAAAGTCATAAGCAAACTCTATAGGATATTCTTTATTGACTATGATGGACGAAAATGTTTTCAACGTATCTCTGAGCATCCCATCACTCCCATCGAACAGCTGAAAGATCTCATCTACTGGTGTGACTTCAAAAATGACATTCAGACACGACATCTTAAACCTTTGATTTTTTAAGAAGCCCTGAACAAAAAGAATCAAGGAGTAAAGGTCCCTGACTGGATGATTCCCACATCAAAGACCCTTGATGAACTTCTCATTAAGGAAGAACCTCTATAAACTGATAGGATCGCCTTATTCTTCTATTGTATCAGTTATTCTTTTGTACTTGTAATTTTTTTCGCTTGTACTTGTAATCTTTCCACTTCCTTTTGTAATCTGATTCGAAGTTTAAAGTAAGATTTCAGCGAAAGTACTTTACTCAGCAGTACAGAAAAGATCCTAGAAAACAGTAAAAGGGACAAATATTTTATTAGTTCTTTTTATCCTTATGTTTTCGTTAAATAGCAATTTTCTCTGTTACTATGTCATAATCAAATTGGGGGAGATTGTTGATCCAAACCCTCAGTGATTTGATAATGACCCTCTCTTATATACTTAGTGAAAATTGTAAGTAAACAATATGTATCAGAGTTTCACTATCGCTGATAAGTACTAAGATCTTACAGTATCGCTGATAGGAACTCTCGCTCTTTAGATTAAACATTCAGCGAACACTGTTCACCATAATGCTCTGAGTCTGTTCAGTCCTTATGGTGATCGCTGATAAGTTAGTTGTTTACTTATGATCCCTGAATACAAGTTTCACGTCAACATAGGTTCTACGCAGAAGTCGAAGATCAAGCTCAAGAACCAGCGACAAGTCTCCTAATGAACTGATGCGGATCAGCGAAGACTCGGATTTGTCCACTCAACGTGAAGTATCAAGTACAGGACTTCAGCTATCGCTGAACTTTGTCATTCGTTGATAAACAATGGCAAAGCGCTGAATCAACGAAAAGCTGATCATGAAGTCCTCCGTACAACGTACTTTTGTCTTAACCACCCTTGCACGACTCCATACGATATGTCAGAAAAGAACCTCCTTATTGTCTGAAATCGTTCAACCACTCTGATACTACACCATTCAAACATGCGGCTACTAAGGTTGTCTACAAATGTCAATGACATGCAACCAATCAGCTGCTGCCACGTGTAAAGTGTAAACTGCCATGCATTAAATGCATGCAGTATATAAGAAGGACTACAGCTTCATTTTTGAAGCACTTGCTAACTCTGGACAAGTCATCTTTCTTATCTTGAGATAGGTTATTATTAGTAATTTCCTTCCCTTTCTTAGTGCAAGAAACTTAGTGTTCCAACTTGTTTAGATTTAGGTTTATCCTTAATCTTGTTCCGCAACAAGCTATAAATTGTTAATGATTTATCCATAAACAATTTAGAAAAGTAAAATCTGTGTGTTTGTATTCACCCCCCCTTCTACAAACTTGTATAGCCCTTCGGGACCAACAACTCTGTAGCCCTGTTCATATGCTTCTGTTGGGCTTCCATAAGATCGACGCGATAGGTGAGAGCTGTTAACGCGCTCAGAATGGCGGTCATGGGATTGCTTGTGCTTGCTGGAGTGGGCTGACGGAGTGGGGTACCAGTGGATCTCACTGTGGGGTGTTCATCAGTAGGTTCTCCGATGGGAGTAGTGATTACTCTCCCCATCTTTTTTATGGTCACGATGCTAATGTTGCTGGCTGAAACAAGCCACTCATCATCTGGAGCAGAAAGCACTCCAGCTTCGATTAGTAATGAATTGATAAGACAAGGAAGAGGGAGGATTACCTTCTTTCGGGTTCTTGCTTGGTAGATGGCGGAGTGCATGACGATTCCCAGGTTGATAGGTTTACCCGCCAGAATGCAGTACAGCAAAGCGCACTTGTGCATTGAGAGGGTCGTGTCATGAGTAGTTGGGGACAAGGAGGCTCGTAAAATCTGGAACCACACAGCGGCCTCGGTAGTGAGGGAGCTAGCATGTAGGCACCGTCTACTGCCATCTTTGTCCCAAGGCCTGCCATCAACTGCCAATACCCTCAAAATAACATCTTCATCTGCCGGGCTCATCTTTTTTAGGAACTGTGCAAAGGAGCATGTAGTTGGGGTCCTTATTCCAAGGACCCGATTGATAGCACTGGCAGTATATTGCACGGTTCGACCCCGAACTTTCACAAATGGGTCCTTAGTCTGAGATGCTTCGACATAGAATTCCCTAACCAAAGAGGCATTGGCCCGACGATTGGCATATGCCAATGTCACCCAATCCTGCTGCAAAACCCTATTTTTCATAAACGGGTTGGCTTCTACAAAGTCAGGGTCAAAACCCCTCTCTAGGTTCAACTTGTGTTTGGAAATGCAGTCATAGTGGGCAGCGGCCTCTGGGTCGTAAACTACCTGGGCACCCCACTGGGGGCATGCACAGTGCCCACTATGGACTGATGTGGGTTTTCAGATTGAGTTTGTTCATCCCCAGCATCAGATTCAACGGATGATGAACTTAGAGAGGGTTCAAGACCCTTACCTTTCTCAGACGATTTCTTTCTCGGCTTCTTGGTTGGTGTTTTCTTCGACATGGTCACCCCAGATCTGGTGACCATTCCTTTCTTCCTTAATGCTCGTTTGATCGGGTTTTCCTCACTGTGGGCAGCTTTCTGGAGTGCCTCCAAATCAATAGTGTTTGTGACTTGGAGGTTTTGTTCAGTCTGAATCTGCTCCTTGTGCATGAGTGTCGCATCATCTGCCTCTTTTCTTCGATTTTCCTCCTCTTGTCTGATTCGGTCTTGTTCTTCCTTCCTCATCCTTTCTTCTTCTGCCCTTTTTTCCTCAGCCTCTGCCCATTTCCTCTCTTCTTCAAGAAGTTTCTCTTTTTCAATCTTTTGCCTCTCCTTTTCCTCTCTTGCCAACTGTGCGGCTTCTTCCTTTCAGATTCTCTCTTCCTCCTCTTTTTGTAACCTTTCCGCCTCCTCTTTTTCCAACCTTTCATCTTCTTCTTTCCGTTTCTTCTCGACCTCTTCCTTCTTCTTTCGAAGTGCAAGAAATCTTTGATTGTACTCCTCTTCCAACTTCAGAATATCCTCTTCAGTTTATGATTCCTCCTCAAAATGCTTCAGACTGGTATCTAAAGCTTTAGATGAAGAAGCAGCCTTGGAACCCTCTTGCTTGGACGACCCTGCATCTGGTACGTCGGTCGTCGTTGGATGTTCGCCGGAGGATGGCGGCGGTTCGTTCAGATCGCCGGTAATGTTTTTCGGTGGGTGGTCGTCGGCGGTTCTGTGGCGGACCACCGCACGATTAGGCTCATTAGGGTTGGGGTTTAATCTTTTGCTTCTAGCCATTGGAAGGGTTTCTTGGTTCTGGTTCGAGAGAGAAAATGGAGAAGAAGAGTTTGTGTGTTTTTGAATATTTGGAGGAAAAGGTGGTTTTTAGAATTTGATATGCAAAAGGTTAATTTTTTGGATATTATGTTTGGAGGGAACGGTTACTTTGGAGAGAGAGAGAGAGAGAGAGAGAGAGAATGATAGTTTTTCTTGAAAAAGGCGAAATAGGGGTAGGGGCAGAAAAAGGAGACACATGGTGTAAGAAAAGTTGATGTGTGTCAGCTCTTGGGCCCCCAAAACCGTCCCATCTCAGCATCAGTTTCGGCAGTGGGAAGCGCAGTGACATGCTTGATGTCACTGCGAAGCACTTGTTTGATTTCTTTCTTCAAAAATTGGCAATCTTTCCTACACACATTAAAACAAACTACCATGCAGAATTAAAAAGAACAAAAATAATAAAAACACAGCAAAAAAACCTGAAATAAAATATTTACAAGTGGTTCCGACTTTTCTTAACCAGGGTGGGGTGGAGAGTGGGATGGAATGTGAGCACTCTCGCTCAGAAAATGCTTCACTCTCTGCCCATTGACTTTGAAGTTTTGACCAAACTGTGGGGACTTTAACTCCACTGTTCCAAAGGGAATAACCTTGACCACGGTGTATGGTCCAGTCCATCGTGATTTTAGCTTTCGTGGAAAGAGTTTAAGACGGGAATTGAACAATAGTACCTGTTGGCCTTCCATGAATTCCCTATGGTTGATTCTTCGATCATGCCACATCTTGGTCTTTTCTTTGTACAACTTTGCGTTTTCATAGGAGTGATAGCGCAACTCCTCTAGTTCATGCATTTGCAAACACCTCTTAATTCCCGCAGCATCCTCACTCATGTTAAGCTCTTTAAGGGCCCAAAACGCCTTGTGTTCCAATTCAATCGGTAAATGGCAAGCTTTGCCAAAAACTAATTTAAATGGAGACATTCCTAAGGGAGTTTTATAGGCCGTACGATAGGCCCAAAGAGCATCATCAAGTTTGGTTGACCAATCCTTACGATGTGGTTTAACGACTTTCTCCAAAATACATTTGATCTCACGGTTTGAAAGTTCGGCTAAACCGTTGGTTTGCGGGTGGTATGCGGTGGCCACTCTATGATGTATATCATACTTAGCAAGGACCGAGCTCATAACTTTGTTCACAAAATGGGTGCCTTCGTCACTAATCAATGCCCGTGGTGTTCCAAATCGAGTGAAAATGTTTTTATGCAAAAATTTCACCACGGTGTTGGCATCATTAGAGTGACATGCAACAGCTTCCACCGATTTCGAAACATAGTCCACCGCAACCAAGATATAAAAATTATTGTTTGAATTTGGAAAGGGTCCCATGAAATCAATCCCCCAAACATCAAAAAGTTCTACCTCTAGAATGTTATTAAGAGGCATCTCGTTCCTTTGCGAAATGTTCCCGGTGCGTTGACATTGCTCACAATTTTTCACAAATTCGTAAGAGTCTTTAAACACAGTGGGCCAAAAGAACCCATTCTGCAAGATTTTTGCAGCAGTGCGGTTTCCACCAAAGTGGCCACCGTAGTGGGATGTGTGACAACCATGGAGTATTTGATGTTGCTCACTCCCGTGGACACAACGCCTCAATATTTGGTCTGTCCCTATCTTATATAAGAAAGGGTCGTCCCAAACATATTGTCGTGTGTCATGTAAAAACTTTTAAAGGGTTGTCCACTCATCCCGTGGGGCTTTAGTCCACTTGCTAAAAAGTTTGCAATGTCACCATACCAAGGAATATTATTTTCATGATGTTGGGCTGATAATAATTGTTCATCGAGAAAATTCTCTTTGACCGGAGTGGGATCTACAGTGGTCACTATCTTTTCGAGACTGGACAAATGGTCAGCTACCTGATTGCTTGTTCCTTTTCTATGAACGATCTCAAGGTCAAATTCTTGCAAAACAATAAAACCTATCTAATCAAACGTGGCTTGGAATCAACCTTGTTGATCAAGTATTTTATCGCTGCATGATCAGTGTGCACGATGACCTTCGTCCCTATCAAGTACGACCTGAAATGATCAAAAGCAAACACCACCGCAAGTAATTCTTTTTCAATGACAGTATAATTAATCTGAGCTTCAATCAATATTTTACTTGCATAATAAATTGGGTGAAAGTCTTTGTTCTTCCTTTGTCCGAGAACAGCCCCCACAGCCCACTTGCTGGCGTCACACATTACTTCAAATGGGAGTGACCAGTCAGGAGTGGTCACTATGGGTGCAGTAACTAAAGCTTTCTTGATTGTTTCAAAAACATCTCGACATTTTTGGGTGAAATTAAATTCTTTTTCATGTTGCAGCAAGATACATAGGGGTTTAGTTATTTTGGAAAAATCTTTGATGAACCTCCTATAAAAACCTGCGTGACCCAAGAAACTTCGAATGCCTTTTACAGTTGTGGGTTCAGGAAGTTGTGCCACTACTTCAAGCTTGGCTTTGTCAACTTCCAACCCTCTTTTTGAAACAAGGTGACCTAGGACAACACCTTCTTCGACCATAAAATGGCATTTTTCCCAATTTAAAATAAGGTCGCGAGTCTCACATCTCACTAGGCTCTTCTCTAAATTTCCCAGGCAGTTGTCAAACGATGTCCCTATCACAGAAAAGTCATCCATAAAAACTTTTATGGTGTCCTCAATCATGTCGGTCAAAATGGCCATCATACAACGTTGGAAAGTGGCTGGGGCATTACACAATCTAAATGGCATCCTCCGGAATGCAAAAGTGCCGTATGGACAAGTAAAGGTTGTCTTTTCTTGGTCCCCGGGGGCGATATGGATTTGGTTGTATCCAGAGTATCCATCTAGAAAACAATAGAATTCTTTTCCCGCTAACCTATCAAGCATTTGGTCGATGAAAGGTAGGGGAAAGTGGTCTTTCTTAGTGGCTAGGTTGAGTTGTCTATAGTCCATGCATATCCTCCACACAGTGACAGTCCTAGTGGGAATGAGCTCGTTCTTGTCGTTCTTCACTACGGTCGTCCCTCCCTTTTTAGGGACACATTGGACGGGGCTCACCCAACTACTACTAGCTATTGGGTAGATAATACCGGCGTCTAACTACTTCAACACTTTTTTCTTAACTACATCCTTCATTATGGGGTTCAACCTTCTTTGAGGTTGGACTTTTCCAGGGTGGTCACTCTCCAAGTTAATCTTATGTTGACATAAGGAGGGGCTAATACCTCTAATGTCCGCTATGGTCCAACCAATTGCCCTCTTATGCTTCATCAACAAATCAATCAGAAGTTGTTCTTGTTTCTCACTAAGTTTGGAAGAGATAATAACGGGAAGTTTATTATCTTTAGCGAGATAAGCATATTTTAAGTGGGAAGGCAATGGTTTAAGCTCTAACTCGGGAGGTTGTTCTATTAAAGGGGGTTGAACATTTCTGTCCTTGAAGTCCAGAGGTTCAAATGCTGCCACTATTTCGTTACACTCATCCTCAAAAGTGTCATCACTCTCAGAGTCAGAATGCTCACTCTCACTCCCCACTGTTGGCACTATGTCAAAACTGTGGGTACCACTAATCGAACTCAAAGCAAAACAATCTTTGGTGTCTATGTACTTAAGGGACTTGAAGACATTGAATGTTATTTCTTGGTCATTGACTCTCATAGTGAGTTCCCCTTTGTGCACATCGATCAAAGTAATGCCCGGTTGCAAGAAACGGACGTCCTAAGATGATTGGGATATCTTTATCGGCCTCATAATCTAGAACTAGAAAATCGGCGGGGAAGATAAATTTATCCACTTGGACCAAGACATCTTCTATTTTTCCCTTTGGGTAGGCAATGGACCGATCGGCTAGTTGTAATGTCACGGTTGTGGGTCTAGCCTCTCCAATACCTAACTTTTTGAAAATGGAGAACGGCATTAAGTTGATACTAGCTCCCAAGCACATAGTGCTTGACCTACTTCTTGTCCTCCTATTGTGCATGGAATGGTGAAACTACCTGGGTCTTTCAACTTAGGCGGAATCTTGCTAGTAAGGAGGGCACTACATTCCTTAGTCAAAGCCACAATCTCAAACTCACCCAACTTTTTTTTTGTTTAAAATATCCTTCAAAAATTTAACATAACTTGGCATTTGCTCGAGAGCCTCTACTAAGGGTATGTTAATGTGAAGTTGTTTAAAAATGTCTAAGAATTTTTTAAATTGAACATCGACATTTTTAGTCTTCATTCTTTCAGGAAAAGGTACACTTCGTGGGTCAATTTGAGCTTGCTATGGTGTTGGCTTTGGAACAGTAGGTTTTGGTATGGCTCCAAAAGTGGGAAGCTTAGGGACATCGGTCCTCACTATGGGAATGACAGTGGTTTGAGGAGTGGCCACTGTGGATTTAGGGACAGTGGGTGTTTGAGGCGGATCATCAGGTTCAAAAATGATATCTTTCAGATCCTTTCTACTCCTAAGCGTTATGGACTTGACGTGTTCAGATCTTTTTCCTATCACCTTAGCGTGTTCGGTGTCACTAGGTAACGTCCCTGGCGGTCTATTCTTAACTTCGACGGCTAGTTGTCCTACTTGAGTCTCTATGTTCCTAATGGCTGCTTGAGTTTGATTCATGAAACCTTTGAGAATTGATTGGAGTGATGGTTGAACCTCAGCGGGCTGAGTTGATCGTGGTGGGAACTGTTGTGAGGATTGCCCTTGGTGAAAGTTCTGTAGGGGATGCCCACTGTGATGTTGGTGAAATCCAGGGGGATTTTGTGGTCTTTGCTGGGCATGACTCGCCCCTTGGGGTTGGAGTCCTGGATTACTAGCCCAAGAGAAATTCGGATGATTTCTCCAACCTGGATTATAAGTATGTGAATATGGGTTGTTCCTCGGGTTGGTTCCTATAACATTAACAGCCTCGGGATTTGCTAGACAATAATCAAAAACATGCTCTTCTCCACAGAGGGAACAGTTCTCAGTGAGATGTGTTGCGGAATTGACTTGGCCTCTATTTTGATTCAAAACTAATTTAGTCAAGGCCACGAGCTGTGCATTCATGGTTTTGAGTGCCTCGGAGTCAATGGTGTTGGTCTTTGATATGGGTGCTCTAGGATTGGACCACTCGGTATTGTTGTTGGACACTTTCTCTATGATCTGATATCCTTCATTGTAGGTTTTACTTGTGAATGTTCCACCTGCTGTTGCATCTAAGATGATTTTGGCTGCATTGGAAAGACCATTGTAAAAGGTCTCCAACTGGATGCAATGTGGGATGCCATGGTGTGGACACTTTCGAAGTAAATATTTAAATCGTTCCCATGCATCCGAAACAGCCTCATCTTCTTCTTGTCTGAACAAAATAATATCATTTCGAAACCTTATATTCCTTGTGGGAGGAAAGTATTTTTGCAAAAATTTATCAGCAAGTTCTTGCCAAGTGGTTATCGAGTGAGGTGCATGTGAGTTCAGCCATGACTTTGCCTTATCCCTCAATGAAAAAGGAAAAATCCGTAGCCTTAACGCTTCATCACTCACACCTTGCAGTTGAAAAGAATCAGTCATATCCAAAAAAGATTTTAAGTGCGAGTGTGGATCCTCTGATGGTGATCCTCCAAACTGACCCATGGCTTGAATCATTTGGAACATCACCGGTTTGAGTTCAAAATGTGTTGCAACAATGTTGGGCCTTAAAATTCCGGAGCTTAAATCACCAACTCTGGAAGTAGCATAGTCCCGTATTTTTTGATCTTTGCTATCGGCAATCGTCACTGTGGTCTCCACTATAGGTGGTGGTATTTCTATCATGTTCACAGTGGGGATCACAGGGGGTTGTCGATTTGTATTTCTGTTTCTGCGCCTTCTTCGAAAAGTTTTCTCTATTTCAAGATCGATTGGTAACAAAGGTCCGTGTTGTTACCTTGGCATGCAACACGAACAGCTTAGAAAAACGAGTTACTCGGGCTCGAACAAAAAATAATGTCTTGAGATTTAAAATCACGTCAGTCCCCGGCAACGGCGCCAAATACTTGGTACGTGCGAAATATGTGTTTTAATCGCAG
Organism: Saussurea involucrata; assembly: GCA_033807775.1. NCBI lineage: Eukaryota > Viridiplantae > Streptophyta > Magnoliopsida > Asterales > Asteraceae > Saussurea > Saussurea involucrata. The sequence continues at coordinate 44,809,287 of CM066317.1, read as the reverse complement.
TGGGTTGCAAACTGTCCACAGTGGGAAGTGCAAGTGTACACTGTCCACTATGATCGTCACAGCAAGTAATAGTTGGTAAAATACCAGAATCGAATCCACAGGGACTGGGCAATCAAGACAATACGGTTCTCATGAGATTCCTTTTACAAGTTTCAATTACAGAAGAAGCAATATTTTGGTTTGGCTTAGTGAAACGCTACTTGAACGATTTTACTTAAGATTAAAAGAAGGAATGTAGGTTTGATTTTCCCTAGATTTTATATTAAATACTTGATCCTAAAAATGATCCTTGTACTAGAGGTGGGCATTTTCGCTAGAAAAGCCCGGTTACAAAATACTCACACCGTTAGGTAAAAATCACATACTATTAGTATTCGTCGTTTTGTCAATGGTAATCTCAAAATGGACCTTTTCAGGCCTCGATGAAATGTGTAGAGACAAATACTCTAAGTGTTTTTAACTACACCAACTAGCTTGCTTACTACTCCAGTGGGTTGAGATTAGCTCACTGTGCCGACCTCACTTTCGCAAATGTCATAAGAATTCTTTCGAATCCCCTAGCATTATTCAAGCTCGTGTCACTGCGTTCTACTCATTTCTGAGTTAAGAACTAGACTTTATATCCTTACAAGTGATCGGCTTGTTCGCATCATTGGGCAATAATCGAGAGTGAATAACCAAAACAACAAATATTCCAAGTATAAAGATTACTCAAGCATTTTTCATAAAATCCAGGTACTTCTCTTTCCAAAATCCCAAAGGATGCTTAGCCCATAATTACTGAATAAAAGTAAACAAAAGATAGGAACATGAACATAAATAAACTGAAAGTGACTTGAATTAAAACCGCAGTGGGGAACGAAGGTACACCACTGCCACTAATTACGTGAAACTACAATTATACTAGGAAAGAAAAATACTGAAATTTAGAGAACTACTGCAGTAAATGAGAGCTAATAACTAGAACTACACTAACACTAAATGTGGTAGATGAGATGTGCAAGATGAATTTAATGGAACCCAACACCCCTTTTTATACTAAGAGGAAGGGTTGGGTTTTACACAAAAATGGGTTTAAACTAGAGAATAAGGACTGAAGAGGCATAAGATTCAGCTTCTTTGTGCAACACTTCAATCCACCAATTTGTAGCTCTTTTACCCATAGGACCCTTCACCTTTCCACAAAGTCAACTTTAAAGTACCATGAGTGTTGTTATTTAATTCATCTTGCCATGCTTTTAGGAACACTTTGTACTTCTTAATCCCATGACCTCTGCCAACTGAACCTTCCATTCTCCAAACATTACTTCCCAACTAAGAGTTGATTTTCTTTTGTCTTTTCCTCTGCTCGATAGTGGGGTCTGGAGTGGGATGCGCAAGTCACTGCGAATATATCGTGAAAAAGCAACAAAACTCCACCAAATAATTTATTAAAAACTATGGTTCACTCTTTTTGCTCATTTTCGTGAATGTTTCCAAGAATGGAGATTTTGAGAAGTGAAATGGCTAAAATTTGACAAAATAAAATAAAAATAAAAGGAAATAATAACTCTAAAAATAGAGTTATCACCTTTCATACACACTTAGCGTATTTTCTCTATCTTTTTCTTCCCTCAAAAGAAACTAACTTTTATTTCTTTTGATTCAGCTAGTCCTCTCCCCTGCTTAAGGGACCAGCTGAAGAACACCCTCACCAACAAATAATCCCAGCTTCTAATGCTGATGACTTATCAATAATCCCAGTCTCAGTGATGAAGACTGAAGAACAAGAACAAGAAGAAGAACTGTTGACTCACCCATCCAGACCCTCTCGACCTCCTCAAAGGTCAGAGGATGAAGAAAAGGAAAGAAGAGCAGCAATGATCAAACAACTAGAGAGTCAACGTCTTCGGGTCCCTCTTCTACCTAGCCTCGAGTTCCTGACACCTGAAGAACTAGAAGAATCTGTAACAGCTGAGGCACTTCTCACTGAGTGCCGAAAGGATGAACTTTTTTCCCTTAAGGTAGCTCAGAGCTCAGTCTCGGACAAGAAGTTGAAAAAATTTCCGGTAAGGGTTCAGGAGCAACTCCTCAAGGACATAAGAAAGGAAACCCAGAAGAAAAGAGTTGTCACCAACTCTACGTTAATTTGGTGCAAAGGAAGATAGATTTTCGATATCATCCAAGACGAATCATAAACGTCTACCTAAAGGGAAAAACAGTAAGGTGATCAGTGACGGTGGAAGTTACAACCATCAGGGAGAAAGGGGAATCTCAGAGGTTCTTCATGTCGAAAATAGAGGTCTTTGGGTTTGATGAATGGCTTGAAGTCAGGAATGCCATTCAGAAGTCTAAGTCGAAGTTCAAGACTCATGTCGAGAAATTCTTGAATGCACTGATCAACAAAATCACATCTACGATGAACTTGCCTCCTCCTCCAGCGCTTCTTCAAAACCGAAGACCTGCTCCTACAAAAAGAAAGCAAACATCCTCCTTTGATGGGCCTGCTATTAGAAACGAAACCGGCATAGAATTCTCCAGAGAAGCAATGCTCGGACCTCCTTCTGATCTCTCAGCCTTAAACTTATCACTGCCACCAGGTAGACCTTTTATCCCTGGCCAAGTGATCAGTGACTCTTACGATATAACTTCTTGGACTGGAATGGTTCTTGTGCTTACAAAGATTCTCAGAGCTTCCCGTTTGTCTTGTTAACCAACTCAGAGATCTCGTCTACTGGTGCAACAAATCAAGACCAGGCCTCTTCCTCAAAACCCACGTGCTGAATGAAGCTAAACTAAGTAGGGAACAGGGTGAAGTAGTAACTGATTGGATGATCCCAGAGACTGATACCTTTGATGAAATGCTCTTCAAAGATGAACCTCAATAGCTGATAGATCTCTTTTGTATTCTTCTCTTGTATTTATCAATAATTTATTTAGTACATATAATATTTAACTTTCACTTGTACTTGTATTTTTCAAATTCCCTTGTACCCTTTTTACGAAGTTAATGAATTATTCAGTGAAAGTACTTTACTCCACTTAGAACTAAAAAGATCCCTGAAAACAGTAAATGGGACACGCATCTATGAGTCACATTTATCCTTATGTTTTTTATACTTAGCAATTTTCTTTTGTTGATTTGTCATCATCAAATAGAGGGAGATTGTTGATCCAAATTCTCTCAGTGATTTGATGATGACTCTTAGAATTACTTAGTGAAAATTACAAATGGCATATGTATGTATTAATGTTTTGCCATCAGTGATAAACATACTGAGTCTGTTCAGTATCACTGATAGTAGTCATTGTGCTTCATAAACCCAGCGATAAATGTACATCAGTGATAACCTGAGCCTGTTCACTTATCACTAATGATCGTTGATAATTTCAATTGTAAGCAATGTTGTTTGTAATCCCTGATGACAAGTTTCACGACAAAGAGTTCATCGCTGACATCGAAAACAAAGTTGTTGAACAAGTGATGAGTCTACTAATGATCTGATGCGGACATCAGTGAAACCAAGACAAGATGAAATCTATTCAAACACTTTATTGATCTGATGCGGACATCACTTAATTTAATGATCTGATGAGGACATCACTTAATTTAATTCTTTATTGATTTGTAAAATCAAGAATTACACTTAGAACACTTTAGATTGTTGCGGAAAGAACAGATGAAATCTATTCTAACAATCTTCGCAAAGTAAAACAGAAAACTACACAACTTCTAAACTACACAAAGATTGAAAGAGATTTAGTTCAATGGAAGAGAAAAGCAGAATGTCTTGTGCACTGAGAAATCTTCAACAATGTGCAGTTTGCATAGAGAGGTCTTCATCCTTTATATAGTATTGGGAGCATTTAATGCATAGGACATTTTTCACTTTGAGATTCAAAGTGTTGGTGCAAGTGATCAAAGATAAAATATTGACAATCCCAGTGTTTTGATGATTGATAAATAAATAATCAAACCTTCTTTGTTTCTAACAAATTTCATCTTATGTGCAAAATAAAGCTTCTGATTACCTTGTAAAAATCTAAGAATGGAAAGGACTCATCTCAACCATTCAAATATCTTCTTCCCAAGAAGTGTGCCGCGAAGATTCCCTCTGAAGATTGTATCGAGAATTTTTCGTCTATTAACCTTCGGATAATTTTTTTAACGGTAAACACTCAAACAAACCGGTAAAAATACTTGGATGATTTTCCTCAAAAACTATTTTAAAAAGAAATCTTTTGAAAACTAAACCTTTAAAAAAGTTGTTCGGTAAAAACGCATTAAATGAAAGATTTCAATCAATCTTTGGTAGCTGAAAAAGACAAAGCGGACGTCCACTTGATCTATCCGGACGTCCACACTAAATACACACTCTGACAAAAAATCTTAGTTCAAACGGCTAAGAATCTGAGATAAGCTTAAAGCGGACGTCCGCTTGATGACCTATGCGGACGTCCGTATATGGTCAGTCTCCATATTTTTTTGTGTATAAATTAAAAACTTTGGTTGTTTGATAAAATAAGTCTTGCCAACATATTTTAGAGAGAATTCATTCTACTTATACAGAAATCAAGGCAAGCAACTCAAAGAGAAAAACATTTAAATCATCCAATTGTTATACTACTTATACAAGAGTGATTACCATTAAGAAATCTATCATCTTGTAAGTATTGACTTTGAGAGTGAGTGATCCATTCCCATCTCTAGCAAAAGTAAGAGATCGATTCAAGTATTTGTATTAAGGTTTATGTTCTACCATAAAGAACATTCATAGTGGATTTGTGTCTCGAGAAGTGTCTCGGAAAGTGGATTAGCCAAATTGGTGAACCACTCTAAACAACGGTGTTGGTATCATTCTCTCTATCCTTATCTTATATATCTTGTCTTGCATATTATCTATTGTTGTGATTGAAAACTATTTTTTGAAAGCAAAATGATCCTAATACAACCTTTACCCCCCTAAGGTTGTCCTACAATTGGTATCAGAGCGGGTCTTTCAAAGATTTCACTTCATTAACAAGTATTTCTCAAAACAAAAATTTGATCACATAATGGCTCATCATGAAGGCTCTCTATCTGTTAAACCACCTCCTATTGACATCAAAAAAATTTGGCATTTGGGCCGAGTTCTTTGAATGTCACGTTTGTGGTAAAAGTAGAAAAATGTGGGATATTATTGCTAATGGAAATTTTGTTCCCACAAAAATGCAAGATGGCAAAAGTGTTGAAAAACCTATTGCTGAGTGGTCTAATAATGATGACACTTGGAACTGTTTAAATTTTGAAGCAAAAAATATGATTTATGTTGCCTTAAATTCAGATGAAATTGAGAGAGTTTTTACTTGAAAAACCGCTAATGAAATTTGGCAAAGCTTAAATGATACTCATCGTGGAAACTCACAAGTTAAAAGTAGTAAAATAAATATTTTAGTTCATGACTACGAATTATTTGAAATGACTCAAGATGAATCAATTGATTCTATGTTTAAACGTTTTAACCTTATCATGACTACCTTGAAAGAATTAGGTCGTGTGTATGAAAATGAAGATTATGTAAGGAAATTTCTTCGAGCTCTACCTCCGGAGTGGATGCCAAAAATAACATTCTTGGAAGATTCTCGTGATCTTTCAACAATGAAGTTGGATGATCTCATTGGTAACCTAAAAGTTCACGAAATAGCTTTAAAGAGAAACAAAGCTCGAGATCAAAGAAAGAAGAAATCATTGGCACTTCAAGCCAATGTGCAAAAGAAAAGACTAAAGACGAAAAAGCTAGTTTACCGAAAGAAGAACCCGAGAAGATAGACTCTACGAACGACATCGCACTTTTGGTAAAGAATTTTAATAAATTTTTAACTAACAAACGTTTTGCAAGAAATGATAAGTCAAACTTCAATCAAAGAGATGGAAATGGTCGAGAACAGAATCGTGCTTCAAGATTTCCAAGAAGAAATGGAAGACCATTTCAATGATTCAACAAGTTCAATAGCCGCGAGAACTTCAATGAAAATTCAAATAACAATGACTATTGTTATGTATGTGGAGACAAAAATCACTATGCAAATGTATGTCCCAAACGTGCAAAGAAAAATGACACTCAAAAGGCATTTGTTGGAGGAGCTTGGAGTGATAGTGAAGAAGATGAAAGAAAGGAAGAAATATGTCTCATGGCCGACCATGAGAAAGAGGTAACCACTTGCTACTCAACTAATGATGATAGTGATTATAGTGATAATTGCTATGATAATGATGATGATATGCATGAGGATGAAGATCTTGATGAACTTGAAGAATCATATAATCAAATGGTCAATCTTGTTAAGAAATATAGTGAAACCAACAAAGAAATAAGTAGATCACTTATATTGCAAGAAAGAGAAATTCATGATCTTAACAAGAAAATTGCTTATGACATTAAGATACACGAGGATATGAACAAAGAGATTGCATGCTTCAAAGAAAAATTGAATTAAAAAGAAAATTGTGACTCTTGTGTCAAGATAAATGAAAAAAGTTGCTTCTTTAGAAAAAAGAATAAGTTAAAATGATTTATGTGCTAAATGTGATAAGTTGAAGATTGAAATTGCTTATCTAAATTCAAAATGTGAAGATTTTGAAAGAAACAATCAAATGGCTTCAAACTTCAAAGATGGAAATGAAAAAATGCTTAAGATGTTGAAAATGCAAAGAAAGTTTGATGATAAACGAGGTCTTGGTTTTAATGACTCTCATGGTGAATCTAGTACCAAAACTCCTTCAAAAAACAATGTCTTTGTAAAAGCTTCAAAGATAGATAATTCTTCTAAAAGTGAAGAAGTTGGAAATAAACATGTTTTGAATAGTTGTCTTATTAAACCCTTTGTGAACTCAAAAGTGGTTCCAAACAATATTTCCTATAGATCTCCTCACACGGAAAATAAAAACTACATGCCTAATAGGAATTTCATACAAAATAAAAATAAGATGGGTAACATGTACAATCAAAATCACTCTAAAGTTAGAAGAAGAATAAATATACTAACGCCCTATTTTGTGTTTAACGAAAACAATCAAAGAATAAAAATAACTCCTAGATAGCTAGCTAAAGGTATTTTTAACTCTAATAATCTCGGACCAATGAGATGTTGGGTTTTGGATGTTTAATTTTTTTTCTTTGTATTACCCATGAAACATTGGGTACCAAGAATCTGTATCTCATAATCTTTTGTAGATGGTTTTTGGAAATGAAATCGAAGATCTAGATTGGATCCTCGATAGTGGGTGCACTCGTCACATGACCGGAAATAAAAGTCTATTCTCATCTTGTGAGGAATGTGATGGTGGACAAGTTATCTTCGGCGGAAATGCAAAAGGAAAGGTTATGGTAGAGGTAACATCGCTTGCAACAATGTTAGATTTTCAAATGTCGAGCATGTGAGTAACTTGAATTTTAACTTGCTAAGTGTTGGTCAATTATGCAAGAATAATATCCATGTTCTTTTCAAAGAAAATGAATGTGAGATAATAAAAAATGGCAAGGTAATCCTAACAGGTGTTAAAAAAAGAGACTTATATATTTGCAAAACGCATGTTAATAGTCTTACGTGTTTATCATCCATACATGATAATACTACTTTGTGGCATAGAAGGCTAGGACATGCAAACCTTCGTTTGATCCAAAAAATAAAAAATAAAGATCTTGTCAATGATCTCCCTACAATCAAGTTTGATAATCATTTTTGTGATGCATGTCGCATCGGAAAACAAGTCCATGTTTCTCATAAATCCAAAAATATGGTCTCAACAAAGAGAGTGTTAGAATTACTCCACATGGATCTCTTCGGTCCCTCGGCAATCCAAAGCTATGGAGGAAATTTCTAGACACTCGTAATTGTTGATGATTTTTCTCGCTCTACTTGGACTTTATTTTTAAAGCATAAAAATGAAGCTTTCGAAAAATTCAAAATCTTAGGTAAGAGAATTCAAAACCAACAAGGTTGTACGATTGTTTCTATTCGTACGGACCATGGAAGAGAATTCGATAATGAAACGCAATTCAGAGCCTTTTGTGACAAGTACGGAATCACTCATAACTTTTCGGTACCTCAAACTCCTCAATCAAATGGGGTTGTTGAGAGGAAGAACCGAACTTTACAAGAAATGAGTTGTACTATGTTAAATGAACAAAATACTCCCCAAAAGTTTTGGTGTGATGCCGTAGCTACCGCAACTTACGATCTAGACTATCCTCTATCCGGATAGATATGCCCCTATGAGCGACTATGCCGATCTTTATATGTTTTGGCCACATGCGTTTCCGCTAAGAAGAAGAAGGTTTGGATCTTTAAACCTTAAAAGGATGCTATCGAATGTGCTCTTGGCGCACGTGAGGAATGTGACCTATGTTATCTACGTCCTAAACCGTGTCCTTGTAAGAGGTATCCTAGAAAAGACACCCTATGAGTTATACCGAGGTAGAAAACCCTCTATAGGACATCTTAAAGTTTTTGGGTGCAAGTGTTTTATTCTAAACAATAGGGATTACTTGACAAAATTTGATCCCAAGGCCTATGAAGGTATTTTCTTAGGTTACTCTTGGAATAGCAAAGCCTATAGAGTCCTTAACAAGTCCACCATGGTAGTTGAAGAATCCTTAAACGTAAGCTTTGATGAATCTCCACCAAAACCAAGTCCTCCATTAGTAGATGATGACATTTGCGAAGAAGAAGCCTTGGCTCGAAATCTAAGATCCTTAAATTTAGATCCCCATCCATCTTCAAACTCAGAAGATTCTAATACACCTCCTTGCTATATTCCTTAAGGAATAGAAGATCATAATTTAAGAGAAGCAAGAAATCACCCCGTACAACAAATCATAGGTGACTTAAATCAAAGAACCACTAGATCCCAAATTCACACCCATAGTGCCTTTCATGCCTTTGTGTCCTCTATAGAACCTAAAACCGTATAAGACGCCTTAAAAGATGAGGATTGGATCTTAGCAATGCAAGAAGAACTAAGCCAATTCACTAGAAATGATGTTTGGGACTTAGTACCTCAACCTAGTGGTCAAACCAGCATAGGAACGAAATGGGTCTTTCGGAACAAGGTAGACGAACACGGTGGGGTCACACGAAACAAAGCTGGATTAGTAGCAAAGGGGTACAATCAACAAGAGGGCATCGACTATGATGAAACTTTTGCTCCGGTTGCAAGATTAGAATCCATAAGAATGCTTTTGGCCTATGCTAACGCAAATGGCTTCAAACGTTTTCAAATGGATGTTAAAAGTGCTTTCTTAAATGGGGTTATAAATGAAGAAGTCTTTGTTACACAACCTCCTGGTTTTGAAATCTTCGAAAACCCAACTCATGTTTTTAAAATCAAAAAGGCTTTTTATGGACTCAAACAAGCACCTCGTGCTTGGTATGATAGATTAAAATCCTTCTTGATAGATAATGGCTATATTATGGGTAAAGTAGATAACACTTTATTTGTTAAGCAATCAAATAATGATCTAGCGGTTGTACAAATTTATGTTGATGATATTATATTTGGCTCTAGCAACAGTCTATTATGCGAAGAATTTTCTACAAAAATGAAAAATGAATTTGAGATGAGCATGATGGGTGAACTAAATTACTTTCTTGGATTACAAATTAGACAACTGATGATGACATTTTCGTAACTCAATCCAAATATGCTAAAGATATGCTTAAAATATTTAATTTTGAGGACGTAAAACCCGTGGACACTCCTATGACTACAAATATTAAGTTATCTCGTGATAAAGAAGGAAATGACTTCAATGAAAAGATATATCGTGCTATGATTGGTAGTTTACTTTATCTAACTGCAAGTAGGCCCGATATTATGTATAGTGTGTGCTTGTGTGCAAGATTTCAGGGAAGTCCTCTACAATCTCACTATGAAGCAGTCAAACGGATATTTCATTATATAAAAGGCACCGCAAACCTTGGCTTATGGAACCCAAAAATTCCCAAGGTGGAAGTTACGTGCTACACTGATTCAGATCTAGGTGGATCCCTCATTGATATATGTTGGTCCCGAAAGGGTTATTCAAGTTTGTAGAAGGGGGGTTGAATACAAACACACAAATTTTTACTTTCTAAATTGTTTATTGATATTTATCAAACAATTTACAACTTGTTGCGGAACAAGATTATGGATTAAACCTAATCTAAACAAGTTATGAGAACACTATGTTTCTTGCACTAGAATTAAGACAGAAAGGAGATAAGAATATTAAAGACTGATATTCTAACACAAAGATAGTAGAGAGAAGAAGATGGCCGAGCACTTCATTTCTGAAGTAGGGTTCTTCTTATTTACTGCATGCATTTAATGCACAGCAGTACAACTTTACACGTGAGAGCAGCTGATTGGTTGCATTGTTTGACCTTTGTAGACAACCTAGTAGCTGTATGATGAACAGTGTAGAATCAGAGATTGTTGTACGATTCTGGACAAAAGGGATGTCCTATTCTGACATTTTTGTACGGAGGCGTGCAAGGGGAAAGACAAAAGTAACTTGTAGAGGAAGACTTCATGATCAGCGTTTGTTGAACAATACTTTATCAGCGAGTGACAAAGCTCAGCGATAGCTGAAGTCTTCTACTTGAAACTTCACGTTTGTTGATATCCGCATCAGTTCATTAGTAGACTTGTCGCTGGTTCTTTGGCTTGATCTTCGACTTCAGTGTAGAACATTTGTTGACGTGAAACTTGTCTTCAGGGATCATAAGTAAACAACTAACATTATCAGCGATCATCAACAAGACTGAACAGGCTCAGAGCTTTGTTGATGAACAGTAACGTTGAATGTACAAATCAAAGAGCATGAGTTTCCTATCAGCGGTACTGTAGAGACATAGTACTTATCAACGATAGTGAAACTCTAATACATATTGTCTACTTACAATTTTCACTAAGTGTTTCTTATTGATTCATTATCAAATCACTGAGGGTTTGGATCAACAATCTCCCCCTATTTGATTATGACATAGCAACAAAAGAAAATTGCTAAGTGTGAAAACATAAGGATAAAAAGAACTCATAAAATATTTGTCCCTTTTACTGTTTTCTGGGATCTTTTGAGTACTGATGGAGTAAAGTACATTTGCTGAAATTTTTCTTTTAACTTCGTATAAGGTTACAAAGGGAAGTGGAAAAGTTACAAGTACAACAAGTTAAATTACAAGTACAAAAGATACAAGCTGATAAAGGATAGAAGAATTACAAGGAATCCTATCAGCTATTCAGGTTCTTCCTTAACGAGAAGTTCATCAAGGGTTCTTGTTGTAGGGTTCACCCAGTCAGGGACTTTTTCACCAAGATCTCGTATATTCTTTGCTTCAGTAAAGATCAGGGGCTTCATGAAATGTCCGACAAGATCTTTTCTGAATTCGCACCAGTAGATAAGATCTCTGAGGTGTTCGATAGGAGTGTTGGATAGCTCAGAAATGCGTTGAAAGCGTTCTTGTCCATCATAGTCATGAAAGAATATACCATAAGGTTCGCTTAAGACTTTTCCAGGGATGAAGCGTTCACCAGGGGGCAGGGAGGTATCGAGCGCTGAGAGGTCAGGTTCAGGACCAAGTACTTCAGCACGTGAGAAGCCAATACCGGTTTCATTTCGGATAGGAGGACCTGAGCCTGATGGTGTTATCTTTTTCTTTGAAGAGGCCCTTCTTCGTTCAGCTGTATTAGGGGGAGGAGGAGGAATATCCACAGCAGATGAAACCAAGTCAATCTGTTGATTGATCATTTTCTCGACACGGCTCTTAAATTGTGAGCGAGATCGCTGAATGGCTATTCGCATCTCCAACCACTCAGAGAGACCGTACTTCTTGATTGAAGAGACGTAGATGGTTTCCTTGGTAACATTTTCTCTGAATAAGTCGACTTCAACGACTGGAACTTTTATTGGCGTTTTCCCCTGATGTTCACCTTGTTGATTCTGGCAGCCCGATATCGAAAGTGCAGTTTTTCTTTGCACCATTCCAAGGTAGAGTCAGATACCTTGGTCTTTTTTTCGATGATCTTCTGGGCATCTTCCCACAATTGACGTTGGACATCAATGGGAGTTTTCTTCAGATGAGGATCCTTCACCGATTGTTGGACAAGCTGGATGGCGTAGGCTTTATCTTGTTCTTCAGCTTTCCTTCGATCGGCGAGTTGTTTTTCAGCCTTGAGATGTTCAGCGTATTCCTTTCTTGATAGTCTGAATTTAGGAGGATTGATTTCGTATTGAGGAAGGATGATTCGCTGATCTTCAATCCTATTCATTATTGCCTCTCTTCTTTTCAGTTCGTCTTCACTTAGCATTTGAGGAGCTAAGGAAGGTCTGTTTTTGTGAGAGAGCAGTTGTTCTTCAGGTTCATCAGTCTCGGTGAAATCCAAGACTGGGATTATTTCTTCAGCGATAGGAGCTGGATTTATTGTTGTAGTTGCAACCAGAGGAACTTCAGCTGGATCCTCAAGTAGGGGAGAGGACTAGCTGAAACGCATCGATCGTTTAAGTAAGATCATTTGGGAAGAAAGAGATAGAGAAAAGAATGGGGTTTAAGTGTATAGAGGTTTTATGGAGAGGAGAACTGAGGTTGAGAAGGGATAGAGGAGGGATGTAGTGTAAGGAAAGAAAAGATATTGTACCTGACAAACTGGCTTTCTTTGGAGGATAGTCAGATTGCCTTCTGCAGCCAGGCCTTTGTTTTTGCCTTTGTCAGCTTCGGTTGCTGCATGTTTTGTCTTTGTCATCTCCCCTGATGGTTCATTTATCATAACCCCTTTTTGAACTGGGGCTTTATTTAGCTGGACAAAGAAGTCAAAATCATCATCATCGTCATCATCATCACCATGACCAGGTGATGCTGGTGGTTCGTCGTCAGCGATGTCGACGTCTTCATCATCTTCAGCTTCTTCTTAAGATTCCACCTCTTCAGCATAGGGTTCGGTGACATCAGCTTCAGCTTCCAGGTGCTCATCGAGTTTCTCCCCCTCAAATTCAGAGGGAGGTTTCTCGGTTCCCTCAGGGTTTTCAACTCCCTAAGGTTTCTCGGTTGTAGCAGCAGCAACAGCAGTTGTTTCAGTTGTCTCCCCCTCAGTATTATGGGGAAGACCTTCTTCATTTTTCTCCCCCTCTTCCACATGATGAGTGGGGGAGTTAACCGGAATTTCAGCAGCAGCAGCAGTGTGCATTGGATCCTTGTCTTCCAGGCCAGAGAGCCCAACACAGGTTTCAATCCTACCTAATCTGTCTTCCTGGCCAGATATAGCAGGAGTGATTCTTTGAAGATCCTCTCGATCCACCTGAGTAAAATGCGAAGGAGCACAAGTAGCAGCATTTAGGTGGTCGAGGATTTACTGAAGGAGGTCTTTGATAGTGCCAACCTCAGTCTTTACCATGTAGACCTCTCCCTTAAGAGATCCAGCCTCTGTCTTCAATTATGTGACTTCATTGGACAGGGTGGTGAAATTTGTGGAGAGGGTTCTGTTGGTGAAGTTGAGATTGTTGATGGAGGTAGAGTTTTCAGCGAGAGTAGTAGCAAAGCTTCCAATGCTACCTTCCACCTTTTCCAGATCCGTACTGGAGGCTTTCTTTCCGACATCAGTGGTCAGCGTCTTTAGAGCATCTCCAACGTTTGTAACCGCTGAAGAGTTAGCAGAGAGAGTGGTGGTGAAAGAGTCCACCTTTGTCACCAAGTCTTTCAAGGAGGTGTTGATATCTCCCAAATTAGGACCTGCAACAGTTAATAACTTATGAACAAAGGAAAGCTCAGAAGTTCGGGATTTTGAGAGATGAGTGTGTATGGTTTTGTGTATACCTGTAGGCGGGTTGGTGAAGTCCTCGAAACTTCGATAACCTGAGTAGTGTTCCATGTCGCCTTCCAGAGTGCCTTGGCGCATAGAAGTGCCTGCAGATCCTATATTTTGATGCATCATCCCCTATAAGGTTGCAGCTGATGTATCGTGGAGGATGACGTTGGTTGCAGAGAATGGGGGAAAACAGGTGGAGTGTCCAAAGAAATGGTGGGAGGAATGAAGGTTGAGAAGAGGGATTGGGTGAGGGGTTCAGCGTTGGATTCGCTGAAAATGACTTCTTCGGTCCTTAGAGAGTCTGAAGGAGGGGGGTTCAGATCCAAGTCTATAACCTCAGCGTTTAGAGACGCTGAAGTTGGTATGGAAGCGGTGGCTTTATCAGCTATGGCAGAGCGTACCACGGAACTATCTAGCGGCTCTTGTACAGAAACAGTCATGGAGTCTTTAGCCTGTGAAGGCTTGGGGGGTTGCTCCTTGGTTTTCTTGATCCTTTGAGAATCAAGTGAGGTAGAAGAGTGTTTCCTTTTCTTAGACGGAGTGGAGGTTGCAGCCTGGGTATCAGCAGTTGGGATTACCGCTGAGGTAGCCGTAGAAGTAGAAGAAGTTAGGGGATTGAGAATAGATAATATAGTAGAAAGACGTACCTCGTTTGGCATGGGGGTGAACTCTAGGATCTTGGTGCCAACCTGTGAGAGCTTCAGGTCGCCCACCTTAGGGTATTTGTCCCCGAGTCCCTGTAAGAAGAGAGCACTGATAAATCGAGGATAAGGAACCGTCTTCTGTCTTTTGGATTCCTCGACTCTCTGAATCATGTCGTCAAAAACGATTTTCGCCCAGTCGATGTGCAGGCCTTTCAGCAGTGAATATCCCATAGCCTGCTGGGGTTGAGAAGCTTGGTCAGAAGAACCAACTTTAGCTGTCATTCAGCTTATCAGGTGTGCGAAGATGAAGTTCATCTCGCTTGGCATATTGGACTTCTTGATAACAGTCAGCTTCTTCTCAGGGAGTTCATCTCTCCCTGAGTCCCATACATATTTCATTGCATCAAAGAATGCAATGATGGTGTCTCTGTCAATGGGGTTTTTGGGATTTGGTAGAGGGACAAAGTGTAACACCCTCAAATTTGGAACGAGCAACTAACATCAACATTCAGTATATAAACCATAATAGATAAAATCCTTTCTACAATTCCTTCATCAAAATACCTCGGAATTTAAAACATTACAATATCCACAATGAAACTACTTAAACGGTGCTACTTAACATAACACAATTTACTAGTTCCAAATAAGTGCGGAAGTCTTCAATACTCAAGTCACCTCTCGTGCACCTTACAAGCTCTCACCACTTCACAATGTAGCTAGAGCTACCCCAACCTGAGCCTGTTGCACATGCCGACAAAATAAAAGGAATAAAAAGGGTTAGGCTTACGCCTAGTGAGTTCAAGCATTTTATCATGACTATATAAAAATATAAATCGGAAGTTAGTAAACATAATCATGATTCCAAAAGAGTTTACTTTAATTGCAAATCATCCGTTTTCCAACTCACACGTTTCCATGGAAAAGTTCCCAAAAAGTATATTACATTTTCCAAAATGAATTACATTTCTGACTCACTCAAAATACGTAAGTATTCAAGTTTAGGCAAAAGCCTCCAAACACGGTTAACAGCAAAATACTCCACCCATGAATCATGGAAACTAACCATAATACAACACTTTATTAAAACATAATACGAAGCAATACACACGCGACCGTGAAATGTAATAAAGTTAAAATACCATAAACGGGGGAGACCCGTATCCGTTGAAGGTGGAGGTAACACATAAGTATACCACCCATACAACGTTCATCGTATAACTGGAAGTAGAGATTACAAGATCACGTTATGCCTATCTCTGTCCTCCCAACGAAATCTGGAATACAACATACGTATTGCCTATTCCACAATTCTGCTCTACGAATCCGATTTACACCATACTGAGGATACACCTTGACGTCTACCCCCTTGGTAACGCCCAAAGGCCTGGCACGCTTAGGTTCACCCCCGAGCCACCCTCTATAAGCGGCGTGGATCTCTACACATACCCCTAAGGTATCATGCCCAAGACTATACCCTCCTAGTGCCTACTCGTAAAGTTCAGGTCATAAAACATGAGTTCCGAGGTTCGTATTCAAGATACCCAATTGACCTTTACCAACGACGGACTAACCTGCCTATCCTGGAATGACTCACTCACCCAAGCATGTAAATAATTATAACGTGCAATAAATGCAACCCATCAACAAGACTCCACATCGAACCATTAAACTCGGACAATTGTCCCATGACACTAAAAGTGCATTTCCTCAAATGGTTTACAAAAATCATTTACACATATATGCTTAAACCATCAATTAAACATCATTTTGAGCAATTAATCTTTTAAAACCAAATTATGGTTTCTACCCATCCAAATATCCCAAATGTCCCAATTATGGGTGTTTTACACATTTATAATGATAACCACTTCAAAAGAGTTAATTTATCCAAACAACCCAACTGTATACGTTTTCAAGTAAAACACACACAATTTGTAAAATAATCATTTTGGCATGTACAACGTTTTCGCAAAGTAACTTGAACTCACCTTAGCTAGATTTAGCTAAATCTAGAGTTCTCCAAACGTAAGCTCCTTTGAACCAACATGCGTCTTCAAGTCAAAATCTCCAAAACCTAATTCCATAATTCCAACCATCAATACTAAAATCTAACCACAAGGATTCATCATCCAACCACATGCAATCATCCTTCAACCATAAAACCATAAAATCCCCAACTCACCAAACCCTAGTTCTTAGATATGATGAACACAAGATTTCTTTGACTAACAACCACCAAAATCGACCCACAACACTACAATGAAGGAAGAAAGTGAAATATAACAATAATCTAACTAGGAATTACCTCAATCACTTGAACTCGTCAAAAGGTAGCTCCTAAACTTCCAAAAGCTCCAACATGCTCATCAATGGTGGAATGGGTTCGTTTAAGTGGGGAAGATGAAGAGGAGAGGAGAGGGTTTGTGGTTGATTTGGGGAAAGAAACCGATTTGGTGAGAGGGAGAAGAAGAGAATCGAGAGGGAGAATGAAATGGGGAGATAGAAGAGAGAAATGGGTTAAAAATCTAATTTATTTCGTCCAGGGGCTCCGCGCCAGTCCATCGGCGCCAGCTTCTGTTTGTTTGGTTTCTTCTTACACACTGTTTTGGCCATAACTTCTTCGTTATAGCTCCGTTTTCGCTCCGGAAAGAACCGTTGGACTCGTATTCGAATTCCTCATCCAACTAGATTTAAAGCAAAATCCTATTTTCCTTATTTTTCTTAAAGGATCGAATCCACACCGATTCGAAGTTGTACATCCGAAAATTACGGGTGTTACAATTATCCCAACCTTAAAACGATTTCGTCCTCGAAATCTATATCCTTTACAACCCAAAGTCAACCGACTCACTGTCGACCATAATTCATCAATTCCTAACGGGAATCTAAATTCCATCCACACGGTCTATATAGACAATTCCTCGAACAATTGTTTATCAACAAAGTCCCCTACACATACGTTGTACTTATGTACGGATAAACGTTCCAACCATAGGGAAACTCCCAACCATACGACTTCAATCGTCTCCCAACCTTAAAATGTTCTATACATCTTGATTTCAGTTTCAAACTCTAAATCAATTTAAAGCTCAATTAATACTGAGACCAACCGAATCTCTAATTTCAATTGTCCCTATCGTTAACGGCCATCCACATCCAATGAGCTCTAATAGACTCCAAAATCCATCTCAATAATTAATCATCAAACGGACAGGTTCATTAACCATACACAAACGTTAGTTCACTAAAACCACTCATCACAAATGAGTATCTTAAGGTTACTACTACCATCACCATCATTCTTTTTAAAATCGGCTACAATCCCCCGATTACACTAAAGGTGCTTGGCCTTAAGCCCAAAAGTTGACACCTAATCATCACCAACTTTGCACTCTAACCAAACCCACACATGAGTTCCATTTATCGAGGTTTTCCGCAAAACTAAAGTCGTCAACAAAACGGCTATACCAACATCAAAATGTATTAACGCAAATTTAACCCTCCAATTACCACAAACCCAATTACCTTGCTACCGATATCATCCGGCCCATAATACCAACACGCGTGGAATACTCAACCTTCCACCGTCGAATCGTTATACGCACTTACCCTTAACTGGGTTACTTATTCTTTCTAAGGCCCTAACGAGTTCAAGGTTTTCAAGTGCGTTATTCAATAAATATGCCAATTAATCAAAACCATTCACAAAATATTTTCAACACTAAGGTTTTCATATCAAATAACCGTACGCACAAAACTACTACTATCAGTTCGGTAGTTACGTAAAACTGGACACGCTTATCCCCCATATGAAAATCATGTTGAAAACCATTTCATTGCAGTTTAGTTTACCCACAAAACGCAAAAGCGTAAGGAATAGTTTTTCTAAAAGGAACCGCCACAGTTCTAATATGGATTGACTCATGACATGCGTGTAAGGTGACTGCTCGACCTTAAACGGGGTGCAACACAAAGTGTGCACGTATTTCAAAAGCGATCCAAATGACATTTGACTCCAACATTTCCTTGCCAACCATAAAACGGCATGGGGCAAGGTTCACAAACAAAATTTTGCGTGCGTCAATTTATTACACAAAACGATGGAACGATTTACCAATACTCAAAATAGACTTGTGCAAATTCCTTAGTTAATACAAAAACCCATACGTTTCCATCACTCGAAAATATCGACTAAAACATTATACGACTTCACATTGGGGTAGACATGCAAGCTTGTAACCTTACCATTAGAAATTTTCTTGAAACGAAAAGACATGCATCAAACGGTTCGCGACTAAATTTCCTAAAAAGGAAACTCTTTAATTCAATTTCTCAAAATTTCTCATCCGTTCCTATAACGACATTTGAATAAGACGTCTATGGCAAACTTGCACACAACAATGTGTTATTTCAAAACATAGGAGGAAATAAATGTTAATAATTAGTTGACATCAAAAGGTTTCAAACTTATTTTCAAATATTAAATTGCACCAACGGTGCGCATCAATGTCTAAAACATAAGAAATCCCGCGTACTATAATTTTATACAAATGTTTTCAAAAATCTTCCTTACGAATCGTTTTTCCTCAAAGTTTCGTACTTGGGACATAAAACGTCAAGAACGTCAATGCTTAAGATGTATTTGTCAAAATACTTCCAATACACATTTCTCCAAGAACCAAAAAGGTTTTGAATTCTCCCAAAATAATCGGCACATCAAAGTTGACCAAATGTCAATGACTAACACATTTTTATTTTCAAAATGTAAAGCATTGCGAACTATGCATGATTTCTACAACACCAAAACACCCCTTTGACCGAATGGCCATCATTTAAGCAAGAATCTATAAAAGATTTTCATGTACGACTCGATTATTCAAGTATCGAGAAACAATGGTTACCAACTTATGCATACCCCTAAGTCGATATAACGCCTTTACATGAAATAGTACTAATACATTTAACTGTCCAAAAGCGCACCAAACAATTTTGTTATGAAATATTACCAAAATATCTTTTCATGCATCACTTAGGCCACGTATAAATCAATCCATACACCGAACTATTTGCAATGAAATACTTAGTAACACAAACTCTTGAAAGAAAAGTTACGCGACACTAAAGTTCCAACTCACTTTTTCTTAGTCGCCTTATGGCATAAAATTAACCTTTCTCAATAAAACTCATGTGGGACCAAATCCCCAACTTAACTCATAAACTTTTCACATACACAAACAGAGTATGCATATTGTAACAATGTACCCACAAGACACAAAACGTCGTACAACAAACTCCATAAATTCCAATGAATTCAATGACTCCAAGTCAACAAAGTAGCACCAAACATTGTGCTCCCAATGTCAAATTGCTAAAAGCAAAATCATGAACGAGACGTCAAAACTCCAAAAATCCTCTTATAGGACGATGCCACATAAACAACACCGTTTAACAAACTCATATTAAACAGGTTCCCAAAATAGCTTCATATAGACACAACGGTAGCTAACTTTCCGTCCAAACTTTAACATATGTGGAGGAGATCCGATGTTTAAAGTTATGAGCCGTAGTTACTTGTCTACTATCTTGGACAACATAAAACACGGACATCACTATACCCGAAAGAAATGTTGGACAACAATAACAAGAAACAAATTCTGACGGAGTTTGCAACCCCCGACATAAGATAGTTCATGTATGTCCAAAACCAAAATTCAAAATATTGTGTGTGCTATACATTTTCAAAAATTCATAACACAATCCTCATAAGGATTTGAACACACACAAAATATTTAATGCAATTTATTCCCAAAATAAACTTGGTGCAAACTCTAGTCAGCAGTCAACATTTCAGCTCATACTCCTCCAAGTCTCTCCGGTCCACTATTGTCATCCGGATGTTTTCACCTCTTAAAGAAATTACCTCAATTAACCTTACGGTTTTTCTTCGAATCAACGTCGGCTCAATAAGCCTATGGTTCAAGTCCAACCATCAATCTTGACCCGAAACGGTCTACTTAAAGCAAACCTCATACTTATCGTCACTCCAAGTGACTAATACTAGAATCGTGCATCTATTCCAACGACTACTAGCTTAAACCTCCTTTACTACCCCAACGATCATCACATGAAAGCAATTCAAGTATGCTAATGTACTAGTAGGTTCACCATGACACTAGCCAGGTGTCACTATAAACGAACTGTACCTGATTATCCTTGCTACTCTCGACGTGATTCTCGTTTCTAACAGCATCCATTGATCCTAAAACATCCTATCTTAAAGTGCCTAAGGGTGAATTTCACTCTCATTTACTTATACAAACGATAGTTTGAGTCTAGGTATCCAAAGTCAACACCTAAATCTCTCAAACTTATGCTCTGATACCAACTTGTAACACCCTCAAATTTGGAACGAGCAACTAACATCAACATTCAGTATATAAACCATAATAGATAAAATCCTTTCTACAATTCCTTCATCAAAATACCTTGGAATTTAAAACATTATAATATCCACAATGAAACTACTTAAACGGTGCTACTTAACATAACACAATTTACTAGTTCCAAATAAGTGCGGAAGTCTTCAATACTCAAGTCACCTCTCGTGCACCTTACAAGCTCTCACCACTTCACAATGTAGCTAGAGCTACCCCAACCTGAGCCTGTTGCACATGCCGACAAAATAAAAGGAATAAAAAGGGTTAGGCTTACGCCTAGTGAGTTCAAGCATTTTATCATGACTATATAAAAACATAAATCGGAAGTTAGTAAACATAGTCATGATTCCAAAAGAGTTTACTTTAATTGCAAATCATCCGTTTTCCAACTCACACGTTTCCATGGAAAAGTTCCCAAAAAGTATATTACATTTTCCAAAATGAATTACATTTCCGACTCACTCAAAATACGTAAGTATTCAAGTTTAGGCAAAAGCCTCCAAACACGGTTAACAGCAAAATACTCCACCCATGAATCATGGAAACTAACCATAATACAACACTTTATTAAAACATAATACGAAGCAATACACACGCGACCGTGAAATGTAATAAAGTTAAAATACCATAAACGGGGGAGACCCGTATCCGTTGAAGGTGGAGGTAACACATAAGTATACCACCCATACAACGTTCATCGTATAACTGGAAGTAGAGATTACAAGATCACGTTATGCCTATCTCTGTCCTCCCAACGAAATCTGGAATACAACATACGTATTGCCTATTCCACAATTCTGCTCTACGAATCCGAGTTACACCATACTGAGGATACACCTTGACGTCTATCCACTTGGTAAGGCCCAAAGGCCTGGCACGCTTAGGATCACCCCCGAGACACCCTCTATAAGCGGCGTGGATCTCTACACATACCCCTAAGGTATCGTGCCCAAGACTATACCCTCCTAGTGCCTACTCGTAAAGTTCAGGTCATAAAACATGAGTTCCGAGGTTCGTCCTCAAGATACCCAATTGACCTTTACCAACGACGGACTAACCTGCCTATCCCGGAATGACTCACTCACCCAAGCATGTAAATAATTATAACGTGCAATAAATGCAACCCATCAACAAGACTCCACATCGAACCATTAAACTCGGACAATTGTCCCATGACACTAAAAGTGCATTTCCTCAAATATTTTACAAAAATCATTTACACATATATGCTTAAACCATCAATTAAACATCATTTTGAGCAATTAATCTTTTAAAACCAAATTATGGTTTCTACCCATCCAAATATCCCAAATGTCCCAATTATGGGTGTTTTACACATTTATAATGATAACCACTTCAAAAGAGTTAATTTATCCAAACAACCCAACTGTATACGTTTTCAAGTAAAACACACACAATTTGTAAAATAATCATTTTGGCATGTACAACGTTTTCGCAAAGTAACTTGAACTCACCTTAGCTAGATTTAGCTAAATCTAGAGTTCTCCAAATGTAAGCTCCTTTGAACCAACATGCGTCTTCAAGTCAAAATCTCCAAAACCTAATTCCATAATTCCAACCATCAATACTAAAATCTAACCACAAGGATTCATCATCCAACCACATGCAATCATCCTTCAACCATAAAACCATAAAATCCCCAACTCACCAAACCCTAGTTCTTAGATATGATGAACACAAGATTTCTTTGACTAACAACCACCAAAATCGACCCACAACACTACAATGAAGGAAGAAAGTGAAATATAACAATAATCTAACTAGGAATTACCTCAATCACTTGAACTCGTCAAAAGGTAGCTCCTAAACTTCCAAAAGCTACAACATGCTCATCAATGGTGGAATGAGTTCGTTTAAGTGGGGAAGATGAAGAGGAGAGGAGAGGGTTTGTGGTTGATTTGGGGAAAGAAACCAATTTGGTGAGAGGGAGAAGAAGAGAATCGAGAGGGAGAATGAAATGGGGAGATAGAAGAGAGAAATGGGTTAAAAATCTAATTTATTTTGTCCAGGGGCTCCGCGCCAGTCTTCGCGCCAGTCCATCGGCGCCACAACTGGCGCCAGCTTCTGTTTGTTTGGTTTCTTCTTACACACTGTTTTGGCCATAACTTCTTCGTTATAGCTCCGTTTTCGCTCCGGAAAGAACCGTTAGACTCGTATTCGAATTCCTCATCCAACTAGACCATAAAATCTAAGATTTAAACCAAAATCTTATTTTCCATATTTTTCTTAAAGGATCGAATCCACACTGATTCGAAGTTGTACATCCGAAAATTACGGGTGTTACACAAAGCGTTTTTCTTTTGTGGCTGCGAGGAGGTTAAGGGCATGCCTGAAAGTACCAGGCGTGATCTTGGTGGTACCATGGTCAGTGTCAAAAAGGATGACTTCTATTTCCTTTTTGGGGTCTTTGGTGGAGGTGATCATAGCACGTCTTGCAGTCCACCAGAACTGAGCAAGTAGGTGTTTATTGGCTGGAGGAGTGACGGTCAGAGCTGTGGAGAGAGGGAAAGTCTTGAGAAAATTCACAGCGTCGTCTAAGTGGGTGATATGCTTTCTCTGAGGAAAGTTGAAGAGGGCATAAGGGTTGTTGCCCTGAAAGTTGATCTGCTCGTATTTGAAACGAACTTGAGGAGCAGGGGTGAGTGTAATCTTTGAAGAAGTAGTGGGAGTCTGAGCTTCAGTAGAAGATGTCTTTTCTGTTTATATAATATAAGAGATAAAAATATGAACAAAAATTCTTAGAGTGGATAAAATATCCAAAATAAGGATTTTTAGGGTTTTTGTAATTTCTATTTAGAAAAAGAATAGAAATTAGGGTTTTTCTAGTTTTGACAAAAAAAATTCAAAAACTAGTGAATGTCATGTTTTCCAGTTTCCTTTTAAAGAAGGGATTCTGGAAAAACATATTAAGATGTCAAAGTTTAAGATTTTTAGATTAAACTTTGAAGAACAATCTGTTTCCAGATTGTGTTCATAAAATCATGAAGAGAAAATGATTTCATTTTAAGAAAGTTCTTTTATTTGATCTTTTGAAAAGAAAAAGAAAGATCGAAAACAAGTTTATGCAAGGAAAATAACAAGAATATTAACCTTTCGATTGTTGAAGAAGATAAACAGATCTTGAAGGAAACAAGTTTGAATGCAACAGAGAATTCTTGCTTGAAGGAGATGATGTTCGCGTAAAGGTAAAAATATAAACGCAAAGGGTTTTTCATGATGACATGGACACGTCCCTTGAATTTGATTGGATAAGGAAGTCGAAACGGGCGAACGTGTCCGAGAAAACGTGCCATGACTTATCCGTTGTGATGACGTCATAAACGTCCTTTCATATTTTAAGATGTCTCTGAGGTTTTTAAAAGCTCAGGGACATTTTTAAAACATGAAGCACTGATTAGAAATTTCAGTTTAGTTTAAAAAAAATTCAAAATATCGCTGAAAGGAAGAGATATTCAGCGATGCAATTTGTCTTGAAATCTTTTGGTTCTAGGCGAACGTCAACGAGTAATAGAGAACATACCTTGATATCAGCGAATCAATTTTTGTTCAGAGAGAAGGTGATAGATAGGGGTTATACAAGTTTGTTTTATTCCTGATCAAATGTGAACCGCTGAAGATTTTACTCATCTAAGTTCAGCATTCCAAGTTCGCTGATGAGAAAGTTGAATCTTGTCTCATCAAGAGGTTTGGTAAACAGATCAGCTAACTGAAAGTCAGTTGGGATAAAATGAAGTTCTATATCACCATTCATCACATGATCTCTGATAAAATGATACCTGATTTCGATGTGTTTGGTCTTTGAGTGTAGCACTGGATTATTTGCTATAGCGATGGCACTTGTGCTGTCGCAATAGATTGGAATCTTCGAGAGCTGAAGGTCATAGTCCAGTAGTTGATTTCTCATCCACAAGACCTGAGAACAATAACTTCCAGCGGCTACGTACTCAGCTTCAGCGGTTGAGGTGGACACTAAGTTTTGATTTTTACTTGTCCAACTCACCAGCTTTCCACCCAGGAGCTGACATCCTCCTGTGGTGCTTTTCCTATCCAATTTGAAACCTGCAAAATCACTATCTGAATAGGCGATTAGATCAAACCCTGAGTCCTTGGGATACGAAAGACCTAGGTTAGGAGTACACTTAAGGTAACGAAAGATCCGCTTTATAGCGATCAAGTGAGTTTCCTTAGGTTCAGCTTGATATCATGCACACAAACAGGTTGCATAGATAATATCAGGTCGGCTAGCTGTAAGATATAGGAGAGAGCCGATCATCCCACGGTACATCGTGACATTAACAGGCTTTCCAGAAGGATCCTTGTTTAGTGTCAGTGGTGGTGCCATAGGGGTTTTCATAGTTGAACTCTGAGTTAAATCAAATTTCTTTAGCATATCTTTAACATACTTTCCCTGATGAATGAAAGTTTCTTTTTCACTCTGTTTGATTTGAAGACCAAGGAAATATGTTAGTTCACCCATCATACTCATTTTATATTCATCTTTCATTCTATCAGCGAAACGAGTACAAAGGTCAGGGTTAGTGGAACCAAATATAATATCATCGACATATATTTGAACAAGAATAATATGACCTTTTACTTTCCTGAAAAACAGAGTTTTATCGATTTTACGTCGCTCAAATTTTTCGATTTGGAGATAAGAGGAGAGAGTGTTATACCATGCACGAGGAGCTTGCTTTAAGACATAAAGTTTGTTAGGGTAATATTTGGTTGATTAGAAGTTCAAGGGGCTAATTGTAATAGTTTAAATTAGGCCTTGTTAGTGAACGTGCCATGGGCTTGTTAACCACGGGCCCGCCTTATATAAAGCAATATAGCCTTAGAAAAATAGGCTAGTTGTCTCATTTGCTTTCATCACTCTTTATTGTAATTCTCTCTAATATTGAAAGCTTAATCAGAGATGACCAGTTGAAATCGTTAGATACATTGTTTATCTATTTGATTTCATTATTGTTGCACGGATCTGAGACTTTTAATTGGTATCAGAGCAGACGGATGGATTTGGTTTAGAGCATTCATATTGATTTCTGGTAAGATTTGACTTTTTCACGTCTGTCACATTCTTGAAATTTCAAATCATTGATTCTGATTAAATTGATCGATTATATTTATTGGGTTGTGTTAGCATCATTGTCATTAGTGTTTCTGCAAATTTTCACATCCCAATTCGTCCATTTAAGTGGTTAATTAAGCAAATCAAATTCAAAAGTTTTGAGTGTGTTCTTCATCAAAAATCAAATTTTTACCATCAAAACTTGTTGTTTTTGCTTTAAAATCGATTGGGTTAGTGTTATTTTTGTGTTTGGTAGTGTTTCTAATCTTTCAGGAACATTTTTGAGCAACCCTAATCGATTTGGAAAAGTCAGCCGTAGTTCCCGGATAGGTCAGCCGCGGTTTCCGGACAGCTCCAACCTTTCCGGATAATTGTGTAATCCTTCCGGACACATCTCTTCTTTCCGGGTAAGTCTTCCGGGTAAATTAGTTTCCGGAAACCCAAAGTTTCCGGTCATCAATTTTCCCGGACATCCCTGCATCCGGTAAGTGCTTTATTCGGAAACCCTTAACATTCGGTAAGTAACTTATCCGGACATCTCACTTACCCGGTAACTCTTGGTTTATTTTCTTTATCCGGTAACTATCGACTTCCGGTAACCTGTGTGTTATCCGGAAACCTTAGGCTATCCGGATTCCATGTGTTATCCGGATACTTTGTGATTTTGAACTGTTTTTTTTTCATTATTCTGATCCGGACACTTCCTGATCAGACTCTTATTTGGATTCCTATCCAGTAAGCTCACTTTTAGTTCATATCTGTCGTAGAACCTGCGTTAGGATCCCACTCATAGTGCCTTGCGTTAGGTTTACACTTTGAATCAATCCACACGTCTGACGATCACTCCGTTGCAACCAAAGATGTCTACTTCGCGCGAAGCTCTTGCAATCGGCACCGACTCCAAACCACCGTGTCTCTTTCCAAATGAGTACAACCAATGGCGCGACAGGTTCATGCTTTTCATAGAGTCCAAGGACAACTACGAGTACATCAAGAGAGCTCTTGAAGATGGTCCAATCCCTTGGCCGATGAATGACATAGAAGCAACTGCAACTGCTGTAGCTCGTAGTACGAAAAAGACTATTGCCGAAATGACCGAAGATGAAAGAGGCATGATCGAAGGTGAAAAGCATGCAAAGAGATATATTGTCCAAGCCCTTCCCAACCCGATCTATACAGCTATTGACAGCTACAAAGAAACGGCAAA
Source organism: Saussurea involucrata (assembly GCA_033807775.1). Classification (NCBI taxonomy): domain Eukaryota; kingdom Viridiplantae; phylum Streptophyta; class Magnoliopsida; order Asterales; family Asteraceae; genus Saussurea; species Saussurea involucrata. The sequence continues at coordinate 44,782,103 of CM066317.1, read as the reverse complement.
GGGCATGTGGGATCAAGTGGCCAGAATGATGCGTGGGAGCGATGTCGGAAATCAACTAAAGATCAACAGCGCGATAACCAAGTTCGATGGTTTCAAGCAGCGCACCGGCGAATCTCTCACACAGACCTATGAACGGTTCTGCTCACTTCTTAATGAACTGAACAAGAATAAGATCACTCGCTCCAACACAGAAAATGCGCTCAAATTTCTCAATAATCTGCTGCCGGAATGGAAGGTGTTTGCTTCTCATGTCAAGCACAACAACTTGATAGAGAACATCGGCATCAATGAACTCTATGAGACACTTCTTCAAGACGAAGATGAAGTGAATGAGCTTCTGAGCGAGAAGAAGACTGACTCAAAGCCAACTGCTGATCCAATTGCACTCATGTCCTCTAAGAAAGGGAAATCTTCGGGCCGTCACTCAAAACGTGCTCAAAAGCAAAGCTCTTCTGAATCTGAAAAGGAAGACAGTGACTCTAATGATGAAGTATCTGACTTCAAGAAAGAGATAGCTCTGCTCACTAAATCTTTCCAACAACAAAAGTACTATAAGAAGCCTTCGTCCAACAATCAGTGCTACTCCACCTCCTCCAACAAGCGCCATGATCATCAAGACAAGTATGAGGGAAAGAAGAAAGCTGATGAGCAAGGGAAGTCAGAGAAGAAAGAAAAGACGGAGAAAGATGATAGAAAGAAGAAAGATGAACCGGTGACCTGTTACAATTGCGGAAAGCTTGGTCACTTCGCTAAAGACTGTACGAAGCATGTGGTAAAGAACTCTCATTACTACAAGGCTAAGCTCGCCCTGATTGAGCAGAAGGAAGTTGGAGAAGCTCTACTTGTGGAAAACGACTACTGGTTGGGTCGTTCTGACGATGAAGAAGAGTCTGGTGCTGATGCATTCATGGGCTATCACTCTCCAGCCGATGAAGAGAAGACAAGTCAGGTATGTGATTCTTGCAAAAAGAATTTCTTGAATCAAATGCAATCACTTACCAAACAGGCAGATTCCTTTAAGGCCACCACTAAAGAACAAAAGCTTGAGATTAGTTCACTAACCGAAAAGCTAGACGTTCAAACAAGAATAACTGAAAAACATAAGTCTGAAAATGCTATGTTAAAGGAGAAATGCAAAAATCTTTCAATAGCACCTAAAGACTTAAGGGCCAAATTATCTGATCTTCAGTCTCAGTTTGATCAGTGCATGAATGAGAAAGAAGAAGTTATTTATCAATGTTCCTCTCTTCAAATTCAGCACAAGGAGTTTGTGGCTAAAATCCTAGATCTTGAAACCAAACTCCACAAAAGGGGTCAAACTGATCAAACCATCTTTCTGAATAAACCCAAGGAGTTCACTTATTTTAACAAAGAGTGGGGAATCGGATATGATAACCCACACTATTTGAAAAAGGGAAGATAACAAACTCCTACTTTGTATGATTTTGCATGTTTTGGGTTAGATAAAACGTATCCGGAATATTCCATTCAATGGACTGGGCCTCTTGAACCTGAAAAGGAAGAGGAAATAGAGGAATATAAACGCGCACATAAACGAGGAATATAACTTTCGTTTTGTTATGAACCTTTGAATTATTCCTATCAAAAGAACAAAAAGTATCTCTCAAATGACTACTTCGACCCCTACAAGGTTGTTACGCCCAAGGATTCTTCCAAAAAGGATGAGGCCCAAGCACCCGCAACCAAGACTGAGACGGACGAGTTTAAGCTCTATGTTCCCCCTCTCATCTTGGAAGCAAAGATTGTCGAGCTGGAGGAGTCGCTTGAGAAAGAAAGGTCTGTTTCCAAAACGAAAAGAAAGTGCTAATCTCTGAGATTGAGAAACTCAATTCTGAGAAACTTGAGAATCCACAACCGGTCAAAACCGAGGTTGTGTCTGATAAAGGACAGGAAATCCTTCCCAAGAAATCACAAAACTCACATCAAAGCTGGCTGCCTTGGCAACAGATACGATGCATGAGTATACGAAAAATGGTCAGCTCCAAGAGCAAATTGACCAACTCAAATCTGAGAAGCAGATTTCACCCGAATCTTCCTTGAATTCATCTGAAACGTCTTCGTGTAAAGCTTTTATTGGTCAAATATCTACCACACAAGACGGTAACGATTCTCAAGATGAGTGTGTTAAAAGGAATTTAAACTCTGATTTTTTCCTAGCTTCCGCACCAAATTCCCCAAAGCACACTGCCACTAAGTGTTCCTCGCCTTCCTCACCTCATCCAAGTCCTGCAATTCCGGAGATCGATTTTTCTGAATTTATGAACTCTGAAGGTCATTCTGATGGAGAGTTTGAGTCGTTTCCCTTCGACAAACCTCTCCCGAGTCATATTGGTTTTTTGACTCCAGTAGTCAATCGTCCGGTCAATTTTCTGAAGGGTAGCAGTTCTAAAACAAAGGCCCCAGCTGTGATCAAGATTTCACAATCAAAACCAACTTCAAAACCTGTTTCTAAAAAGCAGTCACAACCGAGGCAAAAGACCGAGCAATTGCCTACAAAAATTACCGTTCCTTCAAAAGTTACTGACCACTCTGTCCCTGTTGTTTCAGATAAAAATGGTCAAGCAAAACAAGAAAAACCAAAGTGGCTGAACAAGGAACCTGTCAAGGATGCAGCATCAAAGTCTTTCCCTACTGCTTTTAATTCTAGAATAAACAAAGACAATTGTGTTTGGAATAATTGGAATCATTTTGAAGTTTCTTTTCCGATTAAACTTAATTCAGTTCATCAATTGATTCAATTGTCGCGTGATTGTTTATGTTGTTCTAGATGTGGTTGGAATGATTTTGATGAAATTAACTTAAATGATTGGTTTGGGTCATATCACATGTATAATCATAAACCCAAAAATAAACCCCATAATAATAAATAGAAATACAATAAACAACGGGGTTTCCAATCTGAGGTTAAACCACAGCGGGAGACCAAATCCACTACTAGATGGGTTGCTCCTACTGAGGTTAAACCGGCACCAAAGAGGCAACCTGCTAAAAATCATGTTCCTCCATAAAGTGTAAAACCTACACCAAGGAGGCAACCTGTGCCAAAACCAGTTTCCGCAAACGGTGTACAATCTACACCTAAGGGAAAATTGTGTCAAAGCAAGTTCCTCCGAGAGGTTCCAAACCTAACCCTCCAGGACCCAAACAAATTTCGGTACCTAAAATCCGTTAACTCAATTTTGCAGCACGGTCATGTGTGGTACTTAGATTCTGGATGCTCCAAGAACATGACCCAAAGGAGGGAGCTTCTCACGAACTATAAAGAAGAATATGGTGGAGACGTGAGATTTGGCAACAACGACAAGGCGCCGATCATGGGCTACGACGACATTGTACAAGACAATATCCCAATAAAGAAGGTATCACACGTCGCGTGATTGGGACACAATCTGTTCAGCATCGGGCAGTTCTGCGACAAAGATCTCGAGGTTAGCTTCAAAAAGACACGGTGTAGAATCCTCAACGACGACGGAGAGGAGCTACTGGTTGGAAAACGCAAGACCAACCTCTACACAATAGACCTCGCAGCCCTCAAGACCGATAATCCTGTCTGCCTCATGTCAAAAGCCAATTCCCAACAAGCTTGGCTTTGGCATCGACGTCTTTCGCACCTCAACTTCAAAAGTATCAACAAACTGGTGCTGGGTGGACACGTGAAAGGCATGTCCGATCTTCAGTTCGTGAAGGATCATCTCTGCGGGGCATGTGAAAAGGGAAAGATGAAGCGAGTGCCGCATCAACCAAAGGTAACTCCGAGCACGTCCAGGTCCCTCGAACTTATCCATATGGATTTGTGTGGACCGATGCGTGTTCAGAGTATCAACAAGCGCAAGTATATCCTGGTGATGGTAGATGACTTCTCACGCTACACATGGGTCAAGTTCCTTCGCTCGAAAGACGAAACTCCGGAGCTGATCATCAATCATCTGAAGACCATCCAACTGAACAAGCAACAACAAGTTCAGACCATAAGGACCGACAACGGGACGGAGTTCAAGAATCAAACGGTGGACGACTATCTGACTTCAGTCGGTATTTCGCACACCTTCTCTGCCGCACGCACTCCTCAGCAAAATGGAGTGGTGGAACATCGCAACCGTACCCTAGTCGAAGAGGCTCGCACTATGCTTTCACAATCAAATCTGCCGCATTTTCTCTGGGCCGTAGCGATGTCTACAGCTTGTTATACGCAAAACCGCTCCATCCTCAACAAGCGGTTCAACAAGACGTCATACGAGATCATCAACAACCGTGTGCCGAACATCAAGTACTTCTATGCGTTTGGATGCACGTGCTACATTCTGAATGACGACGACAATCTCAGCAAATTCAGCCCCAAGGCGGAAGAAGGAGTTTTTATCGGATACTCCATGCAGGCTCAAGCATATCGCGTTTACATCAAACGGAATAAATCCGTTGTCGAAAGTGTAAACGTGACATTCGACGAAGCCGCATATTTGGCTTCTGAACAGATCAGTTCAGAACCTGGTTTAACTGGCGTGCTAGCTTCCAGACCTCCAAGTTTGGGATCTACACAAGCAACAGTAAATCCGAATCATGCATCTTCATCGAATGCTGACTCTTCTGATTTAGATTTATTGTTTAAGTATTTTTATGATGACATCTTTAATGTTTCCCCTATTGTCTCAGCCCAACCTCGTCTAGAAGCTGCTCGTAATGAGGACTCGTCGAACCTATCTGGTCCGTCCCCTTCTACAAGCACGCCATCCATCACTGTGGAGACAGCTCAACCGTCATCATCAACCTCTACCGATACTACTGCTTCCCCGGAGGAACCTGCTATAAACCCGGAGATCACTCCTGGTGATTCGTCATCTGCTACAACCGCGGATCAACCTTTGAACTCCTCGGAACAAGAAGTTGTTCAACCCCCAGCGAATCCTCCCTCACCTCCTCCAAGAAACCAACCTGCTACACTTGAAGCAGTTCAAGACCTACCTTCTGGTGATTATGTGGATTCGGACGCGTCTCACTCAACTCAACAGCCGCTTCCGTACACCACCAAGTAGACTAAAGCTCATCCCCTTCATCAAATCATTGGTGATCCATCTACTCCTGTCCAAACACGAGGTGCTTCAGCCAACTTTTGTCTTTTCTCCGGCTTCTTAGCAACATCGAGCCGACGAACGTACGCGAGGCGCTTGAAGATCCGGATTGGATCCTCACCATGCAAGAGGAGCTCAATCAATTCGAAGCTCTAAAGGTATGGCGACTGGTTCCACGTCCAAAGCACAAGACGGTGATCGGCACCAAGTGGATTTTCAAAAATAAGAAGGATGAAGACGGCATCGTGGTACGCAACAAGGCGCGTCTCGTGGCCAAGGGGTATCGTCAACAAGAAGGGATCGATTATGATGAGACCTATGCTACGGTGGCAAGAATCGAAGCCATACGTATGTTCCTTGCATACGCCGCGCACAAGAACTTCACGGTCTTCCAAATGGATGTGAAGACCGCTTTTCTCTACGGTAATATCGAGGAAGAAGTATATGTGTCGCAACCAGACGGGTTCGTGGACGATTCGAAGCCTGATCACGTCTACATTCTAGACAAGGCGCTTTACGGTCTAAAGCAAGCTCCGCGAGCATGGTACAAAACACTGACTGATAGGTTCTTTAATGTACTTAACCGCAAGTAGACCGGATATCATGTTCTCCACATTTTTGTGTGCCCGGTATCAATCAAAACCTAAGGAGTCTCATTTAACTGCTGTCAAACGAGTTTTTCGTTATTTACGTGGTACCGCTGATCTTGGCTTGTGGTACCCGAGAGAGACATGTTTTGCACTATCCACGTATTCCGATGCGGATCACGCGGGCTGCATGTTTGACCGAAAGAGCACCTCGGGTCACATCCAGTTTTTGGGAGATAGCCTGGTCAGTTGGGCATCAAAGAAGCAGCAATGCGTTTCAACGTCAACTGCCGAGGCGGAGTACGTGGCCGCCGCGAGCTGCTGTTCACAAGTCATCTGGATACGGACACAACTCAAAGACTATGGTTTCACGTATGTCAAAGTTGCAATTTACTGTGACTCGAAGAGCGCCATCGCCATATCAAGCAACCCGGTCCAACACACCAAAACGAAGCACATCGACGTTCGGTATCACTTCATTAAGGATCACAGTCGAACTCTACTTCGTAAATACTGAACATCAGTTAGCAGACATATTTACAAAAGCCTTGGACAAAAAATTATTTAACACTCTTGTGTCCAAGTTAGGTATGCTAAAACTGACGACTTAATCCGATTGTGTGCCCGTTACAAGTTCCATACATATACGAGTAACTGTCTACTCATCATCCGGTGTTTACACTCCTGATGGTTGAGCATACACATTCTCGCACTTGTATTCTACTTGTCTCAGTTACACAGTTAAAGTTAGTCTCTGTATTTATTTCGTAGATTTTGTTTGTTTTTCTCTCTTTCTCCGTGTGTTTTTTTCTTTCATACTGTCGTCTTCTTTAAAATATCACTATCTGTGCTTTCACGGTGTGTTCATGTGTTCAGGGGGGGCACAAAGCAGTATCAGGTAAGTTTTCTCAACCGTTGAGGGGGAGCATCACACACAGTTGTCTTAACTTGATAAAAACTTTTTGTGTGTGTGGGCACTCCTGTGTGATTCACACATTAAATTCATCATTTGAGGGAGAGCGACACTGTGTTTTTCTTTAAATGCTAAAAGTTTTTGGACAGTTATGCACTGTCCGAGGGGGAGCAAGGTTTTTCCCCATGCTATGTTTGAGGGGGAGCGAGAGATGGTCCTCTTACAGTTCCAATTTTTGCAAAATTCTCAAGGAACATGACCTGTTTTAAAATTTCCACAGAGTATCTGGACAGTTATCCGGAATCTCTACCTTTTCGGGTAGCTTTCCGGACCGGGTCACCATCCGGGTTGGATGGGAACCCGGATACCATCCGGATTCATGGGTGACATATAAATAGACCCGGATTCGTTCATTATCCGGACTTCTTGCCCTAAAACCCTAAAACCTCTCGAACATCTCTCTCGCTCGGACTCACTGCTAGTTCACGATTCACACTCATTTTCCGTTCTCAATCAGGTAATCATCTCATTACTCTCTCTCGATTACATCTGTGCCCGTTAAATGCACTCGGCTGCACCAATCGACCACACATTTAGTCGATTCGCCAAACCCACAAACTCCTTTTGGGTTTCCACGACCTCGGGTCGATTTGGTGTCACTACGACCGATTAAGTTGTTCCTATATGCTAGTATACGTTCATTGTATCACTTTAAATGCTTTACGATCTGTTTGGGACTACACAACACTCGATTGTGTTAATTGAATGTCGTCCGGACACATTCATTGTGTCCGGATACTCTCATGCTGATGACTATTTATCCGGTAACATTCAAGATCGAAGATACTTTATCCGGATATGAACAACACCCGGAAACCTTAGTTGTCCGGAAACCTTCGGGTTTCTGGTAAGTTCAACTACCGGGAAGTTGGTATGTCCGGACTCTCATGTTCTTCGGGTTTCTATGCCATCCGGAAACCCTGTTGTTCGGTTACTCCAATTTTATCTGGGAACGTTGTTCCCATCCGGATTCATGTGTTGTCCGGATACCTTGTCCGGACAGTATGGTTTATCTGGATAGTTTGGTTTGTCTGTGTTGTTATCCGGAAACCCCTACTCTACATGTCCAGTACCCATTTTGAAACTGCTAGTCCTCAATCTGTCTTAGATTGAGCCATTTTATGCAAAGGTACGCGCCGCCATTTGTTCATCCGCCTCAAACACTAACTGTGCATCTGTTTGCAGACATTCAATGGCGGATCCGGAACAAAATCCTCCACAAAACCAGGAAGAGCAACAAAATCCTCCCCAAGAGGATTTCATAGATGAAGCTGCTGATAACGCCTTGGTCGCACCTGACCATGGCACGGAGATCGAGCCGAACAATCACCATCTGGACCCGGCACTATTTAGAACACAACCACAACATCGCGTAATTATGGATATCTTAATGCGTCACCCTCTCCGTGAGGCCCTCACCGCCACTGCCGACGTCCCGCTGATGTACGTGCTCCAAGTGTGGTTCTCCGCCAAAGTCCGCACGGCCGGTAACTCACAAACTATCACTGCTCAGATCGATAACCAGCAGTTCACGCTCACACCGGAATCCCTCCGCCGCCTACTTTCACTGCCTGAAGCCACCGCCGGCGTACATCAGCAATACGACCCTCCACTAAATGATGACACTCTATGCCCTCAAGTCCACGCGCTCGGGTAAAATTTCGGCCTTCACCGTCCATCCGGGTTCAACCGCAAATACCTGGCGCCGCTATGGTACAATCTGTTTACAATTCTCAATCGTTGCCTTTCATCGCGATGGAAGGGCATCGACCAGTGCACCGGCGATTTTCTGTGACTCTTCCATGCCGTATGCTACAACCGGCATGTCGAATTTGCCATGATCATCTGGCGTGAGTTAGTCCAGGCAATTCGTCAAATCGGAGGTACTAAACAAAAGAAGTTTCTACCGTACCCGCGTTTCCTTTCGCTTGCTATCCGTCAACACATGGACGCCAATCCTGCCATCCCGCGCCGCCAAGCACATCCGATATGTCCACCTCATGATTTACACTTCACGGTTATCCGCAATCCATCCGACGCGGTAGCTATGCCTATTCCTGACGCTCTTCTAGCAATCGCCGATCCCACTGCACCAGGAGTGATAGCATATAGGGAAGCGATAGGGAATCCCGTGGTCCAGCCAGAACTGGAGGGACCTGCCCAGGGACCTAGACCCGAGAGACGTGAGGGTCCAAGAGTGAGAGGTGGTAGGGCCCGGCAAGCAGGTGCTGTCGGGCGGGGTGTGTTGATCGTTAGGGGAAGGGGAACTAGTGTGAGTGGTGCAGTTGTAACACCCTCGAATTGGGAAAGAGCAACTAAATAAAATTTTCAATATCACATCCGAAATAATAGGTAAATTACCTCAAATTACAAACTATGATTGCCTCCAAACATTACATATAAAAAAACAAGTCTTATAACCAAGACTAAACTTACTTCGGATATCACTAAATCCAAACACAAGTGCTACTCCCAAGGGTAAATGCGGAAACCTAACTTAGGCTATTCACCTCTCGAGCACGTTACTAGCACACGACCCTTCACACGTGTCACTAGAACTACTCCCAACCTGAGACCTGTTGCACATGCCGACAAATAAAAAGGTTAGGCTAACGCCTAGTGAGTTCAAGAGTTTATAGCATGAATAAATAGTTCTTTGAAAGAAAGTTGGCAATAAAGATTTAGATTTCCAAAAGAGTTTACCAAGGATATAAATGACTCATTTTCAACGCACCCAAAATTCATGAGAAATATTTCCCAAAAGGTATAAAGCGTTTTCCCAAAATGAATATAATCCAAAACTCATTCAATACGTGAATAAACCTCTAATAGGCAAATCTTTCAAATACGATTGACAACAATTACTCAACCCATAAATCATGGAAAACCATCCATTTAATAGATTACTTCATTGAAAACATATACGAGCAATACTCACGCAAACGTAAAATGTAATGAAGTTTCAAACACCATACTTATGGAGATAACCTGCTTTATTTAGACTATAATATACGTGGAAGGGAATCCAATATTAAAGTCATCCAACCGCAGTCAAACGTATAAGACCAATAATAATAATAGAACCGGGACAATATAAAATCCCAAATAGGTTGACCAACGACGGGGGAGACCCTCTTCATTGAGAGTGGAGATCCTTAGTGCCTTCAGCATAAATGTGACACTTTGAGATACCTTAGTGCCTTCAGCATAAATGTGACACCTTGAGATACCTTAGTGTCTTCAGCATAAATGTGACACCTAGAGATACTCAATCGACCATTACCAACGATTGACTAACATGCCTATTGATCCAATGTAATACAGTCTATGGACAACATGCCTATCCCGGAATGACTCACTCACCTAGGCATGTAAATATCCAAACGTGCAATAACATGCAAAATGGTGCAATAAAAGCAACCCATAAACAAGACCCTACATCGAGCCATTAAAACCGGACCAATGTCCCCATGACTATCCCAGACACAAAACCGAGCAAACTGCTCAAATACCCATTAGACCTATAAATAACGGCCATCAAATAGCACAAAATGCATTTAATATCAATTAGGTAAACAAGTACCATAAAATCGTTATTAACCCAAAACCCAACGCAGGTTAAACAAAAGGGTTTTCCCAAAGGGACTCACACCCTTATAATTCTCAAAATGGTTATTGACACTAAAACGTGCATTCTCCCAAATGGTTTACAAAATCATTTATACACATATGATTAAACCATCAAATAGACTCCATTTTGAGTAATAAATCTTTTAAGAGTAAAATTATGATTTCTACATATCAGATACTCCAAAATCCCAAATATGGGCGTTTTACACAATTATGAAGATAAATACTTCAAAAGGGTTAAATTAACCAAATACCTCAACAATTGATATTTTCAAGTAAAACACACAAACATTTGGAAAATACTATTTTTGGCATGTACAAAGTTTTCACAATTCAACTTGAACTCACCTTAGCTAGATTAAGCTAAATCTAGAGTTTTCTCCAACGTAAGATCCTTTGATGAAGTTTGAATCCTCAAGCCAAAACTTCCAAAACCTAAATCCATAATTTTTCCACCATTAATAACCACATTTAACCATTTAGAATTGTTCTCCAAACATCAACCATCAAAATCTCCATTTATACCCAAAACCTCAATTTTACCTAACTTCTCCAAAATCATCCAAACCAAAATTGGATAAGCAAAATACTAGAAGACCATCAACGGAACATTTCTAACTCATATGAAAGTATAGAAGCTAGTAGGATGAACTCACCACTTAGGTTTTGATGAAAACCTAGAAAACCCCAAACATCTCTAGTAATGTGGATGAAACTTGCTCTTGCATCAATGAATGAAATCACTAGCATAAAGTGGATAAGAAACACATTAATCTCCAAGAAAAACCCCAAAATCGGTTAGGGTTTGTGAGGAAGGAAGGAAAACGATTTGGGAGAGAAAGTGAAGAGATTTGAGAGACTTACCACAACCCAAACACCCTTGAATCTTCCTATGAACTTCAAAACTCTTTCTAGATCCTTGAAGAGCTCTCAAAATCGGAACCATAGCAACTTGAATCGCCAAAATCGGAGTTGAAATGAGAGAGATATGAAGAAATGAAGTTTAGGGCTAAAAATCTCGTATTTATGCTCCAGGTACCCGACGGCTAAAGTGAAGTGCGAGAGTGACACAAGTGTCACTTTCGCTGGGCACTCTCGCCGTGGTCAAATAGCTCTCGGTACAAAACCGGCGAGGGTGACACGCGAGAGTGACACAAGTGTCACTTTCGCTGGTCTCTTCGTTTTAGCTCCGTTTTCGCTCCGGAAAGGCCCGTTGGACTCGTATTTGAATTCTTCATCCAGCAAAACTATAAAATTTAGGATTTAATCCAAAATCCTATTTTTCATATTTTTCTTAAAGATCGGGTCCACACTTATTCGAAATTGTGTTTATCCGAAAATTACGGGTGTTACAATCCTCCCAACCTTAGGATGATTTCGTCCTCGAAATCTACATCCTTTACAACCCAATGCTAACCGACTCAACACCGGCTATAATTTATCAGTTCCTAACTGGAATCTAAATTCCCTCCACACAGTCTATAAAGACAAATCCTCGAACAATCGCTTATCAACAAAGCCCCTTCACGTACATTGTACTTATGTCCGGGAGAACACTCCAAAAACTGGAATAATTGCTAGTCAGACCACTTCGGTTGTCTCCCAACCTTAGATGTTCCATACATCCCGATTTCGATTTCCGACTTTAAGTCAATCCAAGGTTTGTTCGCTAACGAACCCAACAGAATCATCAATTCTGATTATTCCTACCATTACTTGTCATCTACATCCAACGAGTTCTAATAGACTCCAAGAATCCATCCCAACATCAATCATTAAACCGACAGGTTCTGTAACCATACACGAAGGTTATTCCACCAAAACCACTCGTCACAATTGAGCATCTAAGGTTAGTCTTTTTCAAGAGTTTATAGAAGATGAGTTGATGGGTAATTTGCATGTAATTTAAATGTTTAAAAAAATGTGTTTTGGAACTGAAAATAAGTGTTTGGGGAAGGGTCAAATCGGATTTTGCATGCAAAGGAATAAGAATTTTGGTTAAGAAGTCAATATAGGAGCACATGCACAAAGTGTGGTTGTGACAGCTTGCTGCCAGATTCCACACCTCTCTTCAAATGGTCATATCTCACTCAATAATACTCCAAATTGAGTGATTGTTTTTCTGGAAATTATTTTTATGTGTTAGGATTCAAACCCAAGTGGTTTCACTCAAAAACGCAAAGATTTAGTCTACCAAATAGTTTTCACAGAAACAGTGCGCAAGCAGCAACGGCTTCTGTCGAGTTTTACGTAAAGTATTATTTCATGTACTTAAACACTTCTAAAAATTATGAAACTTATTCCAAAAGTTTCCTAACTCATTAAACCCCTTGGACATAAAATAGATTGACCTAACTATACCTGGAAGTTACCCAAAGATGGACACAAAGTGACACCAAAATCTAGACAGCAAAGGACAAATTTCTTACTATAATTGAGGACTAACTTCTAATCCCATTTCATCATTTTATGATGAAATTGTGGAATACATATGTATATCTTATGTTTATATATTTATGCATTTTATTTACTCTTGATCCCATTTCATCATTTTATTAGGAAATTGTGGAATATACATATATAACATATCTATATATATTTATTCATTTTATATATTCTTGATCCCATTTCATCATTTTATGATGAAATTGTGGAATATACATATATATAACATATCTATTTATATTTATGCACTTTAAATACTTCGTCTTTACATTCAAAACCCCTTTTTATCGTTCATACGATAAAAATTTCGGTTTATATATATATATATATATATATATATATATATATATATATATATATATATATATATATATATATATATATATATATATATATATATATATATATATATATGTACTATATATATATATACGTTCTTTAAACCCTTTTCGTTACTTATTGTGACGAAATTGCGGAAACTTTAATCTAACAAGAACCATGTATACACTTGTTACGTTGATAATATTAAAACACAACAAGGCATTTTATGACGATTTGGATAGTTAATACCGAACTTTCGAGACAAAAACTCACTAGTGACCTTACGATTATAGGTTCGAAGTAGGATCATCTCGAAGTACTTGTGGGAGATTCCCGGACTCTATCGCTTATCAAGTGAGTTATCACAGCCCATTTTTCAATATTTTACATATTTGGGGTGAAAAGCATGTCGTTACTACAATTACTTTTACGCACTGATTAACTCGTTTTATTGAAAACGTAAACTTTTCTATACTCAGTTATGCTCTATAGTATGTATAGTTTACGCGTGTTGTAAGTTTGAGCTTTCTCTCTATCATACGTAAGTCCCCGTTTAACTTACGTTACCCGTTAAACTCACGAGTGTGAGCTGTTGGTAATTATGAATAACGTTATTTGGTTGACACCCCACTCACAAGTAGCGCTTGTTTGAGTGCATAATTATTGTTTTCCGTACGCATTGTTGGTGATAGAACATGCGCTAGGGCTGCTGTCATATAGGTCGGGTAACGGGCTCACTACTTAAACCTAATACATACTATTACAATGAGCAAGTATTTCATAACCGGTTGATTTATCCACTTGTACGGATTCAACTACTTTGATTTATCCACTTGTACGGATTTAAACTATTTTTCCTTATCCACTTGTGCGGATTTAAACTATTTTGCTATGGCAAACAATGTTGTACTCGTTAAACCTGTGATCTCACCAACTAGTTCACTAGTTGACCCTCTCATTTACATGCTTTTCAAGGGAACGTCATTAAGGTTGGGATCTAGGAAGGCATCACGTGATGAAGCTTTCTTTAATTATCTTTAATTATGTCATTTCCCCTTTCTGAAAAACGATTGTAAAGACAAGGTTGTTGACTTTTAAATGTATTTTGATGGTTGATGTGATCTTGTAACTTTTGCTGTGAAACTTGAGCTGTACATCCCGTATTTCCGCTTTAGCGGGGTGTGACACTGCGGTACACTGAAGACTTAGAAGAAATAAACAAATATCTTTCTACTGTTCCAGGATCCGTTCATCAACTTGTACGAGGAGTGCCCTGACAACCTCCACGTGTCAAACTCTGATAGGGCTTAGTACCAAGTTGATATCAGCGCATTTAATGCATCCAGTACCTGCTACTGTTCATACGATCCTGTCTACTATAGATCAGTCCTTTTTGTCTAAAGTATGTCCCCTTTATAGTAGTATAAATAGAAGACTCATGTTGAGCTCTTCTATTAACAAGAATCAGATATTAAGCTACGCACAAACACACACACCAACAGATTTCTTGTTATGTTCTTGGTGTTCTTGAAAATATCAAGTACAGTAACCTTTGAGATATTTATCTGTCATATTCATTACTTATTTGATATTGTGTGTTCTTCTATCTTAGCATTTATTTCAGTTCATTAAATACGCTTCCGCAATATAAACCTATCTGAACTAAACTGAAAGAATCATCATTGTTTAAACAAAAAGGAACCAACACTTTATTTCTCTGATTGAACCAAAGAAAACAGATGATGCCCTCCAAGATCCAAACTGGGTCAGTGCTATGCAAGAAGAGCTGACTGAATTCGAAAGAAACAATGTTTGGAAGCTTGTTCCTCGTCCATCTGACAAGTCAGTAATAGGCACTAAATGGGTCTATCGAAACAAGTTGGATGAACATGGAACTGTAACCCGCAACAAGGCTCGACTTGTTGCTCAGGGATATAGACAAGAGGAAGGTATAGATTACGACGAAACCTTTGCTCCAGTGGCAAGACTAGAAGCTATTTGTCTATTCTTAGCTTACGTTGTACACAAAGACTTCAAAGTGTATCAAATGGATGTCAAGTCAGCGTTCTTAATGAAAAGCTGAATGAAGAAGTCTACGTGGAACAACCTCCAGGATTCTCAGATCCTAAGCATCCAGATTATGTTTAAAAACTGGATAAGGCACTTTATGGCTTAAAGAAAGCTCCTCGTGCATGGTATGACACTCTCTCTACTTATCTCCATATTGAAAAATTTGAACGTGGTAAAATCGATAAGACTCTATTTTTCAGGAAAGTAAAAGGTCATATTATACTTGTTCAAATATATGTCGATGATATTATATTTGGTTCCACTAACCCTAACTTGTGTACTCGTTTCGCTGATAGAATGAAAGCTGAATATAAAATGAGTATGATGGGTGAGCTAATATATTTCCTTGGTCTTCAGATAAAGCAAAATGAAAAAGGAACTTTCATTAATCAGGGAAAGTATGTTAAGGATATGCTGAAGAAATTTGATTTAACTCAGAGTTCAGCTATGAAAACCCCTATGGAACCACCGCTGACACTAAACAAGGATTCTTTTGGAATACCTGTTAATGTCACGACATACCGTGGGATGATCGGCTATCTCTTATATCTTACAGCTAGCCGACCTGATATTATGTACGCAACCTGTTTGTGTGCACGATATCAAGCTGAACCTAAGGAATCTCGTATGATCGCTGTAAAGCGAATCTTTCGTTACCTTAAGGGTACTCCTAACCTAGGTCTTTGGTATCCCAAAGACTCAGGGTTTGATTTAATCGCCTATTCAGATAGTGATTTTGCAGGTTGCAAATTGGATAGGAAAAGCACCACAGGAGGCTGTCAACTCCTGGGTGGAAAGCTGGTGAGTTGGACAAGTAAAAAGCAAAACTCAGTGTCCACCTCAACCGCTGAAGCTGAGTACGTAGCCGCTGGAAGCTGTTGATCTCAGGTCTTGTGGATGAGAAATCAACTACTGGACTATGACCTTTAGCTCTCGAATATTCCAATCTATTGCGACAGCACTAGTGCCATCGCTCTAGCCAACAATCCAGTGCTACACTCAAAGACCAAACACATCGAAATCAGGTATCATTTTATCAGAGATCATGTGATGAATGGTGATATAGAACTTCATTTTATCCCAACTGACTTTCAGTTAGCTGATCTGTTAACCAAACCTCTTGATGACACAAGATTTAACTTTCTCATCAGTGAGCTTGGAATGCTGAACTTAGAAGAGTAAAATCTTCAGCGGTTCACATTTGATCAGCACTATGATAACAATGAACTTGTATAACCCAATTCTATCACCTTCTCTCTGAACAAAATTGATTCGCTGATATCAAGGTATGCTCTCTCTTGCTCGCTGACGTTCGCCTAGAACTGAAAGATTTCAAAAACACATTACATCGCTAAATATCTCTTCCTTATCAGCGATACTTTTGAAATTTATAAATCTAACACCGATATTTCTATTCAGTGCTTCATGTTTAAAAAAAATGTCCCTGAGCTTTTAAAAACCTCAGAGACATCCTAAAATATGAAATGACATTTATGACGTCATCCTAACGGATAAACCCTGGCACGTTCTTTTTCGGACCCACGTTTGCACGTTTCGTATACCATCCAATCAAATGCAAACACGTGTTCGTGTCATCATGAAAAACTTTTCCCGCTCATAGTTTTTCTCTCTCTACTCTCACTATATAAACCCTTTCGAGTTTATATTTTTCCTTTACGCGAGCAACTTCTCCTTCAAGCAAAAGAATTATTGTTGCATTTCGAACTCTTCGTTTTCCAGAACTTGTTCGTCTTCTTCATCTAAGGTTAATATTCTTGTTATTTACCTTTTATAAACTTGTTTTTGATCTTATTCTTGTTATTAACAGATCAAACAAAAGAAACCTTTTTAAAATGAAATCATTTTTTTTCATGATTTTATGAACACAATCTTCATGGTTGTTCTTCAAGTTTTAAACTTTAATCTTAAACTTATATTCTCATATGTTTTTCCAGAATATCTTCTTCAAACAGAAACTGGAAAACAAATGCTCTCTATGTTTTGTATTTCTTTTTCAAAACAAGAAAAACCCTAATCTTCATTAAGGCATTTTTGTCTGAATGAAATGGACAAAATTCAAAAACATCTGTTTTGGCAAATCTTTCCACATTAAGATTGTTTTTGTTCATCTTCTTCATGTTTACATGTGTTACACAGAAATGGCATCCTCTGAAGCTCCTTCTGCTAAAATCCCCACTACTGATGAGAAAGTGGTTCTCACCAAGCCTCCTCAGGTCAAGTTCAAACTTGACAAAGATACATTCCAACACAACAACCACTATGCGCTTTTCGATTTTCCTCAGAAGAAACCTGTCACACATCTTGATGATGCTGTGAACTTTCTTAAAACTTGCCCCATTTCAACCGCTCTTACCATTGCACCCCCTGCTCATCGTTCTCTTCTATCTCAGTTTTGGTATACTGCCAGACGAGCCCAGATACCCTCTGCCAAAGACCCAACGAAACTCATTGATACCATCCTCTGTGATACCAAATTTGGCACCACCAAAATCAACCCTGCTATTATCAGGCGTGCACTGAACCTCCCGGCCGCTACCAAAGAAAAACCCTTTGTTCCTCTCCCAAACCCCAAGAAACATGCTGATAGCGAAACAATCATTGCATTCTTTGATGCTATGAAGTACGTATGGGGAACAGGGAGAGATGAAAAAACAGAGAAGAAGCTGACCGCAATCAAAAAGTCCATGATGCCAAGCGAGATGAACTTCATCTTCGCCCACCTGATAAGCTGCATGACAGCGAAAACCGGCTCCTCTAATCAAGCCTGTCCACCTCAGCAAGCCATGGGATATGCATTGCTGAAAGGTCTTCATGTTGACTGGGCAGCAATCATCTATGACGATTTGGCGTTCAGAGTGGACATGGCCGACAGACCAACATGCGTTCCATACCCCCGGTTCATCAGCGCCATCTTTCTAAAAGGACTCGAGGACAATAACCCAAAAGAGGGGGATCTGAGACTCTCTCATGTTGGCCCTAAGGTGCTCGACTTCAGCCCCATGCCAAAGGAGGTACGTCTCTATACACTCTTATCTATTCTTAATCCTCCTTCTTCTACTTCTGCGGCTCCGTCAGTGGTAATCCCAACCGCTGATACCCAGGCTGCACCCTCCACTCCTTCTCGTAAAAGGAAACACTCTACTACCCAGCTTGAATCCACAAGGATCAAGAAAACCAAGGAGCAACCCTCCAAGCCATCAACGGCTGAAGACTCGACGACTCATATTGTACAATAGTCGCTGGATAGTTTTGGGGTACGCTCTGCCACAGCTGCTTAAGCCACCCCTTCAATCCCAACCTCACCGTCTCTAAACACTGAGGTTATAAACTTGGAACAGAACCACTCTCCTTCAGACCTTCTAAGGACTAAAGAGGTATTCATCAGCGGATCCAACGCTGAACTCCGCACCAAACCAATCTTCTCATCCTTCACTCCTCCCACTCTTTCTTTGGACACTCCACCAATATTCCCCCCATTCTCTTCAACAAACGTCATCCTCAAAGATACTACTGCGGAACATCTTCAGAGGATGATAGGTCAATCTACAGGACCTGCATGCACTTCTCAGCAAATTGGCTCTCTGGCGGACGATATGGAAACATTTACAGGCCATCGAGAATTCGATGATTTCGTCAACCACCCTGCAGGTATACACATAACTCCACATACTCCTCTCTCACAACCCCAAACTTCTGAACTTTCCTCTGTTCATAAGTTAATAACTTTTCAGGTCCTAATTTGGGAGATATCAACAACTCCCTGAAAGATCTGGTCACAAAGGTGGAATCTTACAACACTACTCTCTCCACCAACTCTTCAGCGGTTACAGACGCTGGAGAAAATCTAAAGACACTGACAACAGAGGTTGCAAAGAAAGCCTCTAGCACTGATATGGAGAAGGTGGATGGTAGCATTGCTCAGTTTGCTACTACTCTCGCCACCAACTCCACAATCGTCAACGATCTCAACCTCACCAACACCACCCTTGCAACAAACTTCGCCACTCTGTCCAGTTAAGTCACATCACTGAAGACAGAGATGGTAACTCTCCAGGGTGAGGTCTCCACGGTCAAGGATCTCCTTCAGCAAGTACTCGATTGCCTGAATACCCCAACTTTCGCCCCTTCTCACTTCACTCAGGCTGATCGAGAGGATCTTCAAAGCCTCAATCCTGTGGTCTCTAGCCTAGAAGACAGAACCGCAGTGATTGAAACCTTCATGGGTATCACTGGCCTGGAAGACAGTGATCCTATGACTGTTGATACTGATGAACATTCCGTTACCTCCCCCACTCATCATGTAGAAGAGGGGGAGAAGAACGAAGAAAGTCTTCCCCATAATGCTGAGGGGAAGACAAATGAAACTGCTGTTGTTGCTACTTCTATTGGACAACCTCAGGGAGTTGAAAACTCTGAGGGAACCGTGAAACCTCCCTCTGTATCTGAGGGGGAGCAACTCGAAGAGCAACATATGGAAGTTGTTGCTGAGGTTACCACACCTTATGCTGATGAGGTAGAATCTGAAGAAGAAGCTGAAGACGATGAAGCTGTCGACATCTCTGACGACGAACCATCATCAACTCATAAACACGACGATGATGACGATGACGATGATGATGACTCTTTCTTCTTCGTCCAGCCTATCGTAAAAACCCCAACTCAAAAAGGGGTCGTGATAAATGAACCATCAGGGGAGACGACAAAGACAAAACCTGCAGTGTCTGAAGCTGACAAATATAAAAATAAATGCCTCGCTGCAGAAGGCAATATGGCCATCCTTCAAACAAAGCCAGTTTGTCAGGTACAATATCTTCTCTTCCCTTACTCTGCATCCCTCCTCTATCCCTTCTCAATCTCAGTTCTCCTATCTATAAAACCTCTATACACTTAAACCCCATTCTTTTCTCTATCTCTTTCTTCCCAAATGATCTCATTTAAACGATCGTTGTGTTTCAGCTAGTCCTCTCCCCTGTTTGAGGATCCAGCTGAAAGTTCCCCTACTGCACCAACAATAATCCCAGCCACAAGAGCTGAAGAAATAATCTCGATCTTGGATTTAATCACTGAGACCGATGAACCTGAAGAACAATTTCTCTCTCAGAAAAATAGACCTTCCTTGGCTCCACAAGAGCTGAGTGAAGAGGATCAAAAAAGGAGAGAAGAAATGATCAAGAAGCTTGAGGATCAACGAATCATCCTTCCACGAGACAAAGTTCTTGTTCCTAAAAAGTTCAGTCTTTCAAAGAAAGAATTCACTGATCACCTCATAGCTGAAAGGATACTCGCCGAAAGAAAGGAAACTGAAGAAAAAGATAAGGCTCTCGCCATTCAGCTTGCCCAACAATCGGTGAAAGACCCCGCACTGAAAAGAACTCCCTTCTAAGTTCAACGTCAGTTGTGGGAAGACGCCCAGAAGATTATCGAAGAAAAGACCAAGGTATCTCAATATACCTTGAAATGGTGCAAAGAGAAAGTACACTTTCGATATCGGGCTGCCAGAATTAACAAGGTACATATCACTGGAAGATCGACCATCAAAGTTCTATTTGTTGAAGTCGAGATATTCAGAGAAAACGGTACAACGGAAACTTTCTATGCTGATGCTATCACGAAGTACGATCTCTCTGAATGGTTGGAGATCAGAATAGCCATTCAGAAGTCACGTTCTAAATACAAGGATCATGTCGAAAAACTTATAAATCGACAGATCGACTTGGTGTCTTTTGCTGTGGATATTCCTCCTCCCACTCCTCTTGCAACTCAACAAAGAAGGGCCTCTGCAAAGAAAAAGTCAAAACCTTCAGATTCAGGTCCTACTATCCGGAACGAAACAGGCATTGGTTTTTCACATGCTGAAGTACTTGGTCCTGAACCTGATCTCTCAGCACTTGACACCTCCTTGCCTCCTGGTGAACGCTTTATCCTTGGAAAGGTCATAAGCGAACCTTATGGTATCTTCTTTCACGACTATGATGAAGGACAACGCTTTCAACGTGTCTCTGGGCTTCCCATCACTCCCATTGAACAGCTCAGGGATCTCATCTATTGGTGTGAATTCAGACGCGATCTTCAGGCACGATATCTCAAGCCCCTGATCTTCAAAGAAGCACAAGAAAGAAGAAATCAGGGAGAAACTGTCCCTAACTGGATGATCCCTACAACAAAGACCGTTGATGAACTTCTCGTTAAGGAACAACCTTATGGCTGATAAGATTTCCTTGTATTTCTTCTATCTTTATCAGCTTATATCTTTTGTACTTGTAATATTATTTGTTGTACTTGTAATTTTTCCACTTCCCTTTGTAACCTTATACGAAGTTTAAAGAAAAATTTAAGAGAATGTACTTTACTCCATCAGTACTGAAAAGATCCCAGAAAACAGTAAAAGGGACAAATATTTTATAAGTTCTTTTTATCCTTATGTTTTCATACTTAGCAATTTTCTTTGTTGCTATGTCATAATCAAATAGGGGGAGATTGTTGATCCAAACCCTCAGTGATTTGATAATGACTCTTTGAACACTTAGTGAAAATTTTAAGTAACCAATATGTATTAGAGTTTCACTATCGCTGATAAGTACTATGACTCTACAGTACCGCTGATAGGAACTCTCGCTCTTAAAGTTTAATATTCAGCGAACACTGTTCACCATAAAGCTCTGAGCCTGTTCGGTACTTTAGTGATCGCTGATAGTTTAATTGTTTACTTATGATCTCTGAAGACATGTTTCACGTCAATAAAGATTCTACGCTGAAGTCGAAGATCAAGCCCAAGAACCAGCGACAAGTCTACTAATGAACTGATGCGGATATCAGCGAAGCAAGACCTGTCCACTCAACGTGAAGTTTCAAGTAGAAGACTTCAGCGAATGCTTAGCTTTATCACCCACTGATAAAGTATTGTTCAGTAATCGCTGATCATGAGGTCTACTCTACAAGTTATAGTGTAGAACTGTCAGAACGGATATCCTTTCTGTCCAGAATCGTACAACCAACTCTGATTCTACACTGTACACCATGCGGCTACAAAGGTTGTCTACAAAGGTCAAACCATGCAACCAATCAGCTGCTGCCACGTGTAAAGGTTTACTGCTTTGCATTAAATGCATGCAGTATATAAGAAGAACCCTACTTCAGAAAAGTATGCTCGGCCATCTTCTTCTTTCTCTCTTAGTGTTAGAATATTTATCTTTAATATTCTTATCTCCTTCTGTCTTAATTCTAGTGCAAGAAACTTAGTGTTCTTAACTTGTTTAGATTAGGTTAATCCTTAATCTTGTTCCGCAACAAGTTGTAAATTGTTTGATTATATTCAATAAACAATTTAGAAAGTAAAAATCTGTGTGTTTGTATTCAACCCCCTCTTCTACTAACTTGTATAACCCTTCGGGACCAACAAAACCAACCCCTCTTCAGTGGAGCATAGAATACAAATGACGAAGGGACTCTAGACAAGTCCCCGAGTCCAATCAAGGATACCTCTATCCCCATCTCTGGAGTAGATCAGAGTTGTGTCCTTGACAGAACACCTATAGATTCTGAGGCATTAAACACCTCTGCTCAAGGATTAGGTGGAAGTCCTGCCAATCTCAACATCCAAACAGGATTGGAAGTAGGCACCTCAGGAACAGAGGTCTACTCTTGTAATAACCAGGTATTTTTATCCAATTAAAATCGAAATTTTATAAGTCTTTATTTTTAGTATTTTATGGAGTTAAGAAATTAAGGAATAAGTTTTATTGTATAATAGAAGCTTAGGGGTGTGTTTTATCAAGTGAAACAAGTTTAGGGTTGTTGGGTATTTTACCCAAACCTTTTTAGCCAAACCGACTCAGTATCCTAAATAGAGGAAATATCTCAAATTGAAACAGTAAAGCAGAACCCAAATAGTGTGTGTGTGTGAAATTTTTCACGGCAGAGAGAAAAAGAGAGAGAAGAAGAACCGTAGGAGAGAAGAAGAAGATTAAAGATTCTCAGCTGGGATTTTGTTTGGTGCAGGAAATCAAAGAGGTAATTTTCTTATTCAAACTCTCTGTTATGAGAATTAAGTTTCATATGAATTTTGAAGTGGGTTTAGGTAATTTTAGATGAATTGGTGAATTTTAGTTTCAATTTAGGGTGTTAAATGGAGTTTAGAACGTTTCTGTGCAAATCTGGGTAAAAGATGGATTCTTGATTTTGAACTGAACTTTCTGGAAAAATGTCGATGAACAGTGTTTTTGCGAAAAGTAGGAATTCACAAGCCTTGGTTGCGAAAAGTCCACTTTTCGCAGGTAGCTAAAACGCATAGTTAAGTTTTCGTATCTGTTGGTTACGAAAAGTAGGGAACTCGCAACTGTGGTTTGCGAGAAGTGAGGTTTTCGTATCTGTTGGTTGCGAAAAGTAAGGAACTCGCAACTGTGGGTTGCGAAAAGTTAGGTTTTCGTAATAGTGGGTTGCGAAAAGTGTGAATTACCTATTTACGTGTTAAAGAGTATGTATACTTTAATTTGTTTCAGATACTAAGGATCAGGGTTAAAAGATAATCTGTTTTGAGGAAAGTTTGAAGGACCTTTGCTAAAAAGATCAGGTGAGTTTTACTTTAAAAAGTATTTTACTGGAATGCTTTATGTGAATAACGAATGTTTGATAAAAGGTATGAATATGTCATACGTGGGTGATTATAATATATTGAGATATTATAATTACGTGAGTATTATATGAAAATATAATACGTGGTCGGGCTTTGGACCGGTGTGTTAAAAATTGGCTCGCAACCAATTGATATTGGCCATTGGTGGAGGGATAACGTGGAATGAGATAGGTATGATGCATAAATCTTAGTTGGTATTAATTTACGTGTGATGTATGTGTATTTATATAAAGAGTGTTTTATATAAATGAATTTTTAATGATTTACAAATGTCAGGGATTTACTCACTAGACCCTTAGGTCTAACCCTCATTTTCTGTTTTAAAAATTTTGTATTTCAGGTGATGGTTCTAGTAAGAACAAGTAAATAGAATACAACCACAGGGCACAGAGTTTGTTACACGGGACGATTTGATGGCAGAAATGGGGAGGTTACAAGATAACATACAAGCTATGTTTGAACATAATCGCCACAATGAAACTGAAAGATCAAATCCGGAACACGAAGTTGAAATACCACTTACCTCTACTATCTTACCGGTGATGAAAAGGTGCGACTATAAAATGTTTCTTAGTTGCAAGCCCCCTACCTATTCAGGAGATCGGGACCCGGTCAAGGCAATGAGATGGCTAAAAGAAATAGAAGCCATCTTCAAGACGTGTAAGTGTTCTGAAGAAGACAAAGTGCTTTATGGAGCAGCAATGCTAAAAGGTGATGCTCTGTATTGGTGGGAGGCTCATACAGAATCGAGAGGAGCGGATGTATATACTACTTTTTCATGGGAGGAATTCGTGCTAACTTTCACAACACACTTCTGTCCACAAGTTGCTGTCAGACAATTGGAAGAAGAATTTATGAATCTACAGCAAGGGAATTTGTCAGTCAGAGATTATACTGCTAGATTTTTTGAATAAATCTCGTTTTGCGGGATATTATGTTGCTACAGAAAAGATGAAAATGGAGAGATTTATTTATGGGTTGAATTCAGAAGTCCGAATACTAGTGACTGCCACAGGGCCAAACACCTTTTCGGCTGCGGTGGATGCTGCAGAAAATGTAGAACGAGATAATAGAAGGGATGCCGGAGATAGGAGTCTGGGAAAAAGGAAATGGGAAGGACCGCCACAGGATTCAAAGAAGCCTAGATTTCAGAAGTTCGATAATCGTCCGTCGTTTCGACCAGTGGATAGACCATGTCCAAGATGTAATCGCTACCATCAGGGAAATTGTCAAGTGGAGTCGCGGGTTTGTTTTAAGTGTGGGAAAACCGGTCATGTTGTTAAAGATTGTCGAGTAACACGGTTTTGCTTTTTGTGCAACTCTCCGGATCACCTCCAATCTGATTGTCCGCGAGGTAGAACACAACAGGGGGGTACATCCGGGAAGCCGTCACTAGACCAGTGGTTCCAAGAATAGAACCGCCCAGAACGAGGGGTCGTACATTTCAAATGACAGCTAAAGAGGCGGAGGAAACTCCAGATGTGGTCACAGGTACATTTTTCATAAACTCCACGCGTGCTAAAGTGTTATTTGATTCTGGTGCAAACCGATCTTTTGTGTCTCCCTCCTTTGCTGCTCACATGCATTTAGAGCCTAAAATGTTAAAACATGCCTTATTAGTAGATACTGCAAATGATAAGCAAGTGGCAGTTAAAGAGATTTATGATTGTTGTATGATAGACATAGAGGGGTGTGGAGTACCGATACAACTATTCCCAATAGAGTTGGTCGAATTTGATGTGGTAGTTGGAATGGATTGGTTAGCTGAGAATCGGGCTAACATAGTTTGCGATAAGAAAATAATCAACGTTGTTTTACCTGATAAGAGGGCAGTAGTGATTTATGGTGATCGTAAGAATCATCCATCCAATCTTATATCGATGATAAAAGCCCGTAAATGTGTTAGCAAGGGTTGCTCGAGTTATTTAGCCTATGTGATAGATAGTAGGCCTGAAAAGAGTAAGCTGGAAGATATTTCCATAGTTAGTGAATATCCTGAGGTTTTCCCTGAAGACTTGAATAGTCTTCCTCCTGTTAGACAAGTAGAATTTGGTATTGACTTAATCCCTAGAGCCGCTCCTATTGCTCGCGCGTCGTACCGATTAGCACCACCAGAAATGAAAGAAATGATGGCACAGCTTCAAGATTTATCTGATAAGGGCTTCATCAGACCTAGCTCTTCGTCGTGGGGTGCACCAGTTTTGTTTGTGAAAAAGAAAGACGGTTCAATGAGAATGTGTATCGACTACCGGGAGCTGAATAAACGAACGATCAAGAACAAGTATCCACTTCCAAGAATTGATGACCTTTTTGATCAATTAGTTGGAGCTTGTTACTTCTCCAAGATTGATCTCAGATCTGGCTATCATCAGTTGAAGGTTAAGGAAGAGGATGTTTTAAAGACTGCATTTCGCACAAGATACGGCCACTACGAATTTTTAGTAATGCCTTTCGAATTGACGAACGCTCCAGCCGCTTTTATGGATCTAATGAATCGGGTATGTAAGCCTTATCTCGATAAATTTGTCATTGTATTTATCGATGATATACTTATTTATTCCTGATCCAAAGAGGATCATGCGCAACATCTTCGTTTGATTTTGGAGTTATTGAAGAAAGAAAAGTTGTACGCTAAGTTCTCTAAATGTGAATTCTGGTTGCGGGAAGTTCAGTTTTTGGGTCATGTAGTTTCAGAGAAGGGTATACAAGTCGATCCAGCGAAAGTGGAAGCAATTGAAAGATGGGAACCGCCGAAGACGGCAACCGAAGTACGCAGTTTTCTAGGTCTAGCTGGATACTATCGGAAATTTATAAAAGACTTTTCTCGAATCATGACGCCATTGACTAAGCTAACTCGGAAGAATTTAAAGTTTGAATGGAAAGCAGAGCAAGATGAGGCATTCAGAATATTGAAGGAGAAACTCTGCAGCGCGCCGATATTAGCATTGCCAGAAGGTTCCGATGATTTTGTGGTCTACAGTGATGCTTCTAAACTAGGATTGGGATGTGTACTTATGCAACGTGGAAAAGTGATTGCCTATGCTTCTCGTCAATTAAAGGATCACGAAAGACAATATCCTACTCACGATATGGAACTTGCAGCGGTTGTCTTTGCATTGAAGATTTGGAGACATTATCTTTATGGTTCTAAATGCCAAATTTTTACTGACCATAAGAGTCTCCAACATCTTTTCGATCAGAAGGAACTGAATATGAGGCAAAGAAGATGGTTGGAATTGGTAAATGATTATGATTGTGAAATCCTTTATCACCCCGGGAAGGCGAACGTGGTAGCAGATGCATTAAGTCGTCAAGAAAGAAGTGGAACGATAAAGGCGATATCGCTACGAGCTGAACTCCTCCCAAATATCTTTGACGAATTACTGAAGTGCCAGATAGATGCTTATCAGGAAGAAAGTTTGAAATCAGAACGGTTAGTGGGAATATCAGTATTGCTTGGGAAAGATAACCGTGGGTTATGGTGTATGGGAAACAGAATTTGGGTGCCTCGTTTGGGTGGATTACGTGATCGTGTACTACAAGAGGCTCATCAATCTCGATTTTCTATTCATCCAGGTACAA
The DNA here is from genome assembly GCA_033807775.1 of Saussurea involucrata. Taxonomy (NCBI): domain Eukaryota; kingdom Viridiplantae; phylum Streptophyta; class Magnoliopsida; order Asterales; family Asteraceae; genus Saussurea; species Saussurea involucrata. Next base: position 44,754,755 of record CM066317.1, on the reverse strand, counting down.
ATAAAATGTATAGAGATTTGAAACAATTCTATTGGTGGCCGGGAATGAAGAGAAGTGTTGCTAAGTATGTGGAAGATTGTACTACCTGCAAGAAAGTAAAGATTGAGCATCAGAAACCGTTTGGTCAGTTACAACGACTAGATATACCAATGTGGAAATGGGATCAGATCACTACTGATTTTATTACCAAGTTGCCTAGAACTTCAAAGGGATTCGATTCTATTTGGGTGATTGTGGATAGATTGACGAAGTCTGCTCACTTCTTGCCGATAAAAGAAACTGATTCCTTGGAACGTTTAGCTAAATTGTACATTAATGAAATAGTAACTCGACATGTAGTTCCAATCTCGATTATTTTCGATCGAGATAGTCGATTTACTTCTAGATTTTGGAGAAGCTTTCAAAAAGAGATGGGAACGCAAATAAAATTGAGTACAGCATATCATCCACAGACTGACGGACAGAGTGAAAGAACAATTCAGACTTTAGAAGATATGCTCCAGGCTTGTATAGTCGATTTTGGGGGTTCATGGGATAAACATCTGCCTTTGATAGAATTCGCCTACAACAACAGTTATCATTCTAGCATTCAAGCGGCACCGTTTGAAGTATTATATGGTAGAAAATGCCGAACGCCTCTGTGTTGGAATGAAGTGGGGGAGAAACAATTAGCAGGGCCAGAAATAGTACAGTTAACAACGGATAAGATTACTCAGATTCGGGACAGATTAAAAGTGGCTCAAGACAGACAAAAAAGTTATGCAGATCGACGTCGGAAACCGTTAGAGTTTCAGGTTGGGGATTTTGTAATGTTGAAAGTATCGCCCTGTAAAGGAGTCATACGTTTTGGGAAGCAAGGTAAACTCAGTCCAAGGTATATTGGTCTGTTTGCAATTACCGAAAGAATTGGGGAAGTGGCTTACCGACTAGATTTACCTCCAGAATTAAGCAGGATTCACAACGCGTTCCATGTATCAAATTTTAGGAAATGTTTGGTGACTTCAGACCAGGCAGTCTCTCTACCGGATATCCAGGTTGATGAAAAGTTGAACTATGTGGAGGAACCGGAAGCTATAGTTGATCACAAAGTCAAAGTATTGAGGAACAAAGAGATCAGACAGGTAAAGGTTCAGTGGAAACATCATAAAGGTCAGGATGCGACGTGGGAATCGGAGTCGGAAATGAGAGCCAAATACCCTCATCTGTTCTCTTAACTGAATTCCGGGACGGAAATCTTTTAAGGGGGAGATGTTGTAATAACCAGGTATTTTTATCCAATTAAAATCGAAATTTTATAAGTCTTTATTTTTAGTATTTTATGGAGTTAAGAAATTAAGGAATAAGTTTTATTGTATAATAGAAGCTTAGGGGTGTGTTTTATCAAGTGAAACAAGTTTAGGGTTGTTGGGTATTTTACCCAAACCTTTTTAGCCAAACCGACTCAGTGTCCTAAATAGAGGAAATATCTCAAATTGAAACAGTAAAGCAGAACCCAAATAGTGTGTGTGTGTGTGTGTGAAATTGTTCACGGCAGAGAGAAAAAGAGAGAGAAGAAGAACCGTAGGAGAGAAGAAGAAGATTAAAGATTCTCAGCTGGGATTTTGTTTGGTGCAGGAAATCAAAGAGGTAATTTTCTTATTCAAACTCTCTGTTATGAGAATTAAGTTTCATATGAATTTTGAAGTGGGTTTAGGTAATTTTAGATGAATTGGTGAATTTTAGTTTCAATTTAGGGTGTTAAATGGAGTTTAGAACGTTTCTGTGCAAATCTGGGTAAAAGATGGATTCTTGATTTTGAACTGAACTTTCTGGAAAAATGTCGATGAACAGTGTTTTTGCGAAAAGTAGGAATTCGCTAGCCTTGGTTGCGAAAAGTCCACTTTTCGCAGGTAGCTAAAACGCATAGTTAAGTTTTCGTATCTGTTGGTTACGAAAAGTAGGGAACTCGCAACTGTGGTTTGCGAGAAGTGAGGTTTTCGTATCTGTTGGTTGCGAAAAGTAAGGAACTCGCAACTGTGGGTTGCGAAAAGTTAGGTTTTCGTAATAGTGGGTTGCGAAAAGTGTGAATTACCTGTTTACGTGTTAAAGAGTATGTATACTTTAATTTGTTTCAGATACTAAGGATCAGGGTTAAAAGATAATCTGTTTTGAGAAAGTTTGAAGGACCTTTGCTAAAAAGATCAGGTGAGTTTTACTTTAAAAAGTATTTTACTGGAATGCTTTATGTGAATAACGAATGTTTGATAAAAGGTATGAATATGTCATACGTGGGTGATTATAATATATTGAGATATTATAATTACGTGAGTATTATATGAAAATATAATACGTGGCCGGGCTTTGGACCGGTGTGTTAAAAATTGGCTCGCAACCAATTGATATTGGCCATTGGTGGAGGGATAAGGTGGAATGAGATAGGTATGATGCATAAATCTTAGTTGGTATTAATTTACGTGTGATGTATGTGTATTTATATAAAGAGTGTTTTATATAAATGAATTTTTAATGATTTACAAATGTCAGGGATTTACTCACTAGACCCTTAGGTCTAACCCTCATTTTCTGTTTTAAAAATTTTGTATTCCAGGTGATGGTTCCAGTAAGAACAAGTAAATAGAATACTTGTTGGCTAGCTTTTGAGAAGATGATCATCATGATGCTATGGATGCTTTTGTATTTAGAATTTTTGTTATTACTATGTAACTTAGAGTGGATCAAGTTGTAATGAATTTTTTTGCTCAGACTTTAGATGGGACAAAATGTGAAATATGAAGTACTTTGTCGTAAATATGTTATGGATTATATGTTATATGTATATTTTGTTATCGGGTTGTTACAACTCTGGGGAAAGATGTGTTCCCCCAGAGGTTACCCCTGGTTCACATGTCGCAAAGGATGAGTTCCAAACCTTTGTCACCTCTGTGACCAACACCTTGACTGAGTTGAAAAGCTTGGTCAACTCTGTTGCAGATAAAACTCAGAAGGCTATCAATGACCTATCCTCCCAGGTTGAATCCTTATCTACAAAGGTCAAGAATAACAATACCTTGCTGAAATCTCTTACTAGTATTCCTGCACAGAGTCCATCATCCTCTGCTACCGAAGCCTCTGTCACCAAACTGACAAAAGAACTCCAAGAGGCCAGAGAGATTGCAAAAGCCCTGTCGAACCAAACCTCTGCAACCCCAGCCTTAACCTCTGACGACTTAAGAAAGGCTCTAAGAAAGGTTCAGCAATCCACCACAGAGTAAATGCAGGCTCTCAAACCCCAAGACTATATTACAAGGACCCAATTGACAGAACTTGGCCAGGGTGTATTAAACGAAATAACCGACATCATCAAAGCCTTCACCTCTGCCATCGCAACGTATGTCAAAGAGTTCTAAGATAGTGTGGGCAAACTCAGGTTCAACTCCGAGGCAGAGGTAGCCTATCTACTGGGAATATGCGATGACCTCTGCGCAAAGATGCTTGCAGCAGGAGCAACTCAGCCAAAGAAGCCCCCAACATCATGCGCAGCAGAGGGAAGCAAATATACGGGTAAGCATGATGACTCTGATAGGATTCAGATGGGGCCTCATGTCATCATAAAGGGGATAAATAGGGCATAACTACTCATCAACAACCACCTCTGGCAATCAAACCTTTGCAACTGGTACCTCTTCAGACAACCAACTCACCAACCAAAAAGACCACAGAGGCAACACCCACCTATGTGGAAGACACACAAGCTTAAGAGCCAAACCTACCATCTCCTACACCCACTGACAATCAACCAAAACTAACCCAAAGAATGAAATCCTTTGCCCACAAATCTAGCAGAAAATATCTGAAGAAACCCACACCCACAACAGAGGAAATAATAAACCAACTTCAACAAAAGCAACAACAGAAGCAGCAAGCATGGTCTACATAGAAGAAACAATCCACTCTCTCATAAAGGATTGCTAATCAGCTTAAACAATCCACAGAGCAAACCAAACCACCAACTGAAGAAGCCACAACCAAACCCCCATCATAAGCTGAACCGAAAGACTAAACCCAAGACATACATCAGAGCATCACTGAACAAACCAAATCTGCAGAGGTACCCCCAACTAATCCAACAACTAAGGATAAGGGCAAAGCCATCGCCACAGAGGATCCAAAACCCAAGAAATCTAAGCCTCAACCATCTGAGAAGCTAATGAAGAGTGCTTTCGACGCCTTCATTACGCCCAAACCTGAGGAAGAAGATTCGGCCTTCGAAAGCTCCTCTGTCAGCCATTCCTATCCTTGACCATATAGCCAAACCAACAGAGGATTGGGTTGCCCAAGTCCTCAGAGATATGGAAGCTCTGAGGAAACCAATGCTCCCTCCCTCTTCCCCAAAAATTGACGTGGTTGAACAAGTGTACAACTACTTGTACAACAGAGGAATCAATAACCCTCTGCCCAAACCCACTTTAAGCCAGGACATCATCGAGCAAGAGAAAGAGAAGTTATTCAAAGATAAGGCAAAAAGCGTTAAGGATGTGTTCTCCAACTCGAAGATCAAGCAAGTTCTGAGTTGCAAACTCTCACACACAAAGTGCAGAAACTTCTGGTACAATCTCTATCATGTGGTGAGAGAGGACAAAACTCAAATGAAGTTCTCAGATGCAGATCTAAGAAACCTCCATCCATTTGACCTCTCAGAACTCTACAGCCGGGCAGAGAGCAATTATATGAACAGACTTGAGCAGCAGAGAGACTATGACGCCATCAGAAAGGCTATGAGGGAAAGACTTCTGCTCTACAGTGAAATTGACTTCCAAGTGGCCTTGGACCTTGGAGTCAAAAAGATATCCCTGACACCTCCAGATGACAGATGCCCTTCCTCTGCTGACATTAGACCGGACACTATCATTCGCAGCCCCAGAGTTGGTTATGTCTTCGTAGATCCTCAAGGAAGAAAGAAGTTGTTTGTCGAGTATGACTGCCAGAAGTATGCGACAGAGACTCTTCTCCAATTTAGGGCAGATCTACTCAACAGCAAAGGTTCTGAATTTGTTAACCTTGAGGATGCAAACAGACTGATAGAAGCAATAGACGCAACAATTCGCTTCAGAGACCTATGCACGTTCTACTATCGAACTCTCAAGAAGGAAGGAGGATACGAAAGAAAGGTCAATGACTTTCCAGATGCCAGAATATAGGCTCTGGAAAACTTTTTGTCCTTAATTGTTTTTGTAATCTTTAATGTTTGTTCAGAAAGTTCATGTAAATGCCTCTGGCATGAATCTTAATGAAAGTCTCATTTTACAGAGGTTAAATCGCTCACCTCTTGTTCTTATTAGCCTAAGATACACGCAAGTTTCATATTTTTTATTTTTCAATACTTAGGGGGAGATTTTTAGCTGCAACTTCTAGTCTAGAGAAGTATTGAAAAATAGGCTAAGGAAGAACACTGGAATAAGCCTCTGCCAGACACCAAGAACATAGAGCCTTCGAATGATCCATCATCTGAAGACAAGACAACAGGGCCACAGAGCGTCTGCCATTTATGACAGAGCCTCTGTGGAGTCAAAGACAGAAGATGAAGATCAAGAATTCTGAAGACAAGGACAAGCATGCACCTCACGTGCCTCTGGTGTACGATGATTTGGAAGATCAAATAGTACAAAGCGTGCCCCCTTACTTTCCACGTGTCATTCTACAAATGGGAGAAATTTTTTGCAGTGTACTATTCATGGGCGCACTAAGTTGCCATTACCAGGAGAACGTCCCACGATCTTGTATGTATACTATTTGTCCCCTTTGTCCTCGTAAAAATAGAATTGTAATCAGGCCATTTCTAGTAACGAAGCACAACACACACACACACACACCTTCTAAGAGAGAATTTATCTGTGTATAACACACTATGAGGTGTTCTTGGTGTAATCCTGAACAAGACAGAGGTTGGTTCTCTTAAGAGTGAAGTTTCCACGATCAAGACTGAAGTCTCAGCGGTCAAAGAGGGTTATTGAGTTAGAACTTGTGTTATTTACACTTCAGGTATTTGATATTGTGTGTTCTTCTACCTTATTATATCTTTTAGTTCGTTAAAAACGCTTTCGCACTATATCTTGTTTGAACTATTAGATAGAATCATCATTGTTAAGCAAAACAGGAACCAACAATTGGTATCAGAGCCATCCTTGATTTTCTATATCAAGTGATCCTCTCTTGCAATGATTTTTGGTAGAAACCTGGAGTAATTTTAACCTGTTCTTCACTTATTTCAAAACAGCCTATGGTTTTCTGCCATTCTCGACCTGTTCGACTTTGGTGAACTTACAGTCTGTTACTTCGGTTAAATCTCCATTTTAGTGCATTGTTCAAAGTTTCTAAGTTTATAAACACCATTCGAAACATACACTTCATCTTCTGAAAGTTTACTGTTCATACCCTATTTTCTGGATTTCTCAACCTCTTTCAAAATGACAAACACAAACAACTTATTCACCGCTGGTTCTTTAACCAAGCCACCCACACTACTTAGAGATGAGTACCCTCAGTGGAAGATACGAATGATTCACTTCATCGAGGGTACTGACAAAGAACTCGTCTACTATATCAACAACCCTCCTTTCGTACAATTGATCACAGTACCCCGTGTACCTGCCACAGACGACACTCCAGAAATCCCTGAGCACGAGAAACCAAAGACCAAGGACAACTGGTCAGACCCTGATTGGGCCAAATATGAAATTTTTCAGAAGACCAAGAGACTTTTGATTATGGCCATCCCAAATGACCTCTTCCAATCCCTAAATGCGTGTGAATCTGCATACGATCTGTGGAAGGAACTGAAAAAACAACTGGAGGGTGGGGCCAAAACTCAGAAGAACCGCAGAGCCCAATGCATCAACGAGTACTACGCATTCAAAGCTCTGCCGACAGAATCTCTACAGTCAACATATGATCGGTTCAACTCTCTAATCAACAAGTGCAAGAAGTTTGGAATCCACAGAACTTCTGAGGAGAACAATGTCATGTTCCTAAAGAGTCTCAATGAAGAATGGCTCCAGTTGTCTATGTCTAGGCAAACAAATCAGGACTTAGACCCCTGGACCCTGTCAGATCTCTATGGAACGTTGGCAGCCCAAGAGCCTCAGATTGCACAAGCAAAATCTCAAATCAGTGCACCTCTTGCGCTGGTTGGTAAGGCTACAGAAGCTAAAGAGAAGCCGAAGAAGGAGAAAGTTGTGGAAGAAAAGAAGGAGAAGAAGAAGAAGATCTTGATCGTTGATAGTGAAGAGGATGAGGTGGTGGAAGAAGAGGAGGCAACTATAGCCCCTATAGCTAAATCGTTAGCTCTTTTAACAAGGGAATTCAGCAGAGGATATCAGAAGAAGTCTGGTAATGAACGCTACGGAAGAGAAGGGTCAAATGACAAGAACGACAGAGGTGTCGACCAACAGAGGTCGAATGACAGAGGTGGTGACCGACCGAGGTCAGACGACAAAGCTGGCAACGCTCCACAGAACCAAGGATGTTACAATTGTGGTAAGCCAGGCCACTATGCCAATGAATGCAGGAGCAAATCAAATCGCCCTCAGAGGGATTCTGCTTTCTACAAAAAGAAAGCAGAATATTATGCTCAGAAGTCATTGTAACGACCCGGTTTCCCAAACATACAACAAATAACATATATTGCATAACATCGTTACATTCATAACAAAAGATACATAATAAGTCACGTACGGTCCCATAGTCTCAAAACTATACAATACAAAACATAAGCATTCCCTAGTCTTCATCAGCTATCAACCGCTTACTATACTTTATCCTTTCCTTTGCTAATAAAAGTTCCTCGACCTGGAATACAAATTTTTTAAAACAAAATGAGGGTTAGACCTTGAGGTCTAGTGAGAAAAATCCCCGTTAGTAAAAAGAAAACATTTGCACATAATTCACATAAGAATACCAAATATGACTCATGCATCATGTATCTTTCCATCTCTATCTCTTTTCTTTTCCTTGGCCATATTAATTGGTAGCAAGCCAATTAATTACTTTACACCGCTGTACTAAATATAGCCAACACCACTGTCCCTTTGTACAGCCAACTTTCACCGGTCCTAAGCCCGGCCAACTAGTACTCATACAATGCAATATTCATATAAACGCTATATGCACCATATTACATTTAATCACATATATGTATTCCATTTGAAAAACATTTCAAATAAAAACTCACCTCGTGCGTTATTACAAAAACTCTTTCAAGGTAATTCACGTAAATCGCCCCTTCACCGAATCTGAAATCACAAAATACCAAATATTTCTCTTAACACTAAACTCACGAAATCCTCAACCCAAGTCGCAACCCCAAAAAGACATGAAATCGCAATGAACAGTACAAGTCGCAGCCGTGATGAACAGTACAAAGTTGCAACCTCTTACTGCGACTTCACCCCCGAAATCGCAACCCACTATTGCGACTTCACCCTAAGTCGCAATACACCACAGCGATTCCACCCTGGAGTCGCAACCTACTATTGCGATCCCAAACACGAATCGCAATCAACTACTGCGATTCCAAGCCAAGTCGCAAACGACCATTGCGACTTCATACCCAAGTCGCAACCAACCATTGCGACTCCGATGAATGTCGCAGTCGTCCATTGCGACTTCGATGAATATTAACCTACTGCGACTTCGATGAATACTAGCCTACTGCGACTTCGATGAAAGTCTCAGTCTACTGTTTCATCCTAAAACCCAGATTTTTGCAGTTTTATTCTATGCATGTTTATGTAACTTTGCAGATATGTTTTATACTACCATTAGAACACTATTCCAAACCCAAAATTATCATATCTTTCTAAAAGAAACCTAACCCACTTCTAAGGTTCATGTAAAACCTATTATACCTAAAAAGGAAGAATTAGGATAGATTGTTACCTTGATTTCTTCAGTTGTTATAAGCAATTCCAGCAGAAAATCTATAGCTTTCCTTCTTCTTCTTCTTAGTTTTCCTTCTTCTCTCTCTTCTCTCTCTTTTCACGTAACACATACACAGTAGTTCTTAGGATATTTCTTAATGTGTCAAAAGGATGACACCTATTACTTCTTGCTGGAAGTATGGCGGTGATGGAGAGTGATTTTTGATAAAAAGACCAAACAAACCCTAGGCTTCACTCATTTGGCAAGACTTAACTTCTAAATAAAAATTAAAACTTACCCCTTAACTTCTAACTCCTTAAATTACCCATAAAAACTTATAAAATTTTTCATATTTTAAATTAAATAAAATACCTGGTTATTACAACATCTCCCCCTTAAAAGAATTCCGTCCCGGAATTCGATCAAACTAAAAGGTAAGAATACTTATGATTACTACTTCGAACTTCATCAAAACTATAGAAACTAACTGAATAGACACTCCGCCTCTATCTATACCTCTAACACCAATAAGTAACAAAAGCACAAAATACCAAGAACCACTTCGTACCGAAGTCGTATAACACTTTAGCACGTATAGAGTTTATAGAAATATACATGTAACCTCATCAGGACTTTCTTCCACCTCTTGTTCCGTCATCTGAAAAACGCGGCCTTGAACTCTTGGTACTTCAAACCCTTGTACCTTTCCCGATTCAACTTCCGTTAATCTTGCTGTTGTACCACCCTGACGTGATTTCCACTGTGGACATTCTGACTGAATATGATCAGGGGAATTGCAAACAAAACAGAATCGATTTGCGCGACAATTCTTAGCGATGTGTCCCGTCCTTCCACACTTATAACAACTTCTAGGATCAACATAACAATTTCCTTGATGTACGCGGTTGCATTTTGGACATAGTTTTTCATTTTGTCTAAAAGGTATGTGACTATCGAACCTTTGAATTTCGTATTCCGTTGAATCATACGTCATTTCTTCCGATTTTCTTTTCCCAGCACTCTTATCCCCAACATCCCTCTTATTGTCTCGCTCCACATTTTCCGCAGCATTTACCGCTTCTGAAAAAGTATTAGGTCTCGCTGCAGTCACTAACTTTCTAATCTCTGAGTTCAATCCGAATACATACCTTTCCATCTTCATCTTTTCTGTGGCAACATAATACTCCCCAAAACGCGACTTTTCTAAGAAACGGGCAGTGTAGTCTCTTACTGACAAATTTCCTTGTTGTAGACTCAGGAATTCCTCTTCCAACTGTCTAACTGCGGCTTGCGGACAAAACTGTTCCTTAAATGCTCTCGAGAATTCGCCCCAAGTAAAAGTTGAATATACCTCAGGTCCTTCAGAGTCAATGAGGGCCTCCCACCAATACAAGGCATCCGCTTTCAACATTGCTGTTCCATATAACACTTTATCTTCTTCCGCGCATTTACTTGTTTTAAATACAGCTTCAACTTCCTTCAGCCATCGCATTGCTTTTACTGGATCTCTGTCCCCTCCATAGGTGGGTGGTTTACAGCTTAAAAACATTTTATAATCACACTTTCTTGGTGCTGATGTGACAATAGGTGCGATAGGCACCTCGTTTTCAAAGGTAGGGTCTGGTATTTCCGTTTCCGTATGGTGAGTCTGGTTAAACATAGCTTGGATATTTGCCTGAAGTCTTCCCATTTCAATCGCTAGGTCGTCTCTCGTAACAAACTCTGTGCCTCGCCCCTGTACTCTGCCCCCTGACCTACCTCTACCTCTTTCTCCCCCTCTTCCCCTTCCACCGGCTATTGGATTAGATCTATTCGGATTTCCTTCCCCTTCTCGGTTTGTTTGTCTCGTTCCACTTGCCATTCTGTGGATTCAACAAGGTTAATATACACAGAAGCACATACCCCATATAATAAAGTATTCTGGTTCAAACATGTACCTGTAAGATCATAATTACACTGGCCAGGTGAAATCTGAAATTACCTTACATGATGCTCCTTCTACCTTTTTATATTTATCATCCCAAGGTTCTATAATAACAAGGACATCCTACTTCGCATGCAGTTTAAGTCTAGGTACAGATACTAATACCTAAATCTCTTAAACTAAGGCTCTGATACCATCTGTAACGACCCGGTTTCCCAAACATACAACAAATAACATATATTGCATAACATCGTTACATTCATAACAAAAGATACATAATAAGTCACGTACGGTCCCATAGTCTCAAAACTATACAATACAAAACATAAGCATTCCCTAGTCTTCATCAGCTATCAACCGCTTACTATACTTTATCCTTTCCTTTGCTAATAAAAGTTCCTCGACCTGGAATACAAATTTTTTAAAACAAAATGAGGGTTAGACCTTGAGGTCTAGTGAGAAAAATCCCCGTTAGTAAAAAGAAAACATTTGCACATAATTCACATAAGAATACCAAATATGACTCATGCATCATGTATCTTTCCATCTCTATCTCTTTTCTTTTCCTTGGCCATATTAATTGGTAGCAAGCCAATTAATTACTTTACACCGCTGTACTAAATACAGCCAACACCACTGTCCCTTTGTACAGCCAACTTTCACCGGTCCTAAGCCCGGCCAACTAGTACTCATACAATGCAATATTCATATAAACGCTATATGCACCATATTACATTTAATCACATATATGTATTCCATTTGAAAAACATTTCAAATAAAAACTCACCTCGTGCGTTATTACAAAAACTCTTTCAAGGTAATTCACGTAAATCGCCCCTTCACCGAATCTGAAATCACAAAATACCAAATATTTCTCTTAACACTAAACTCACGAAATCCTCAACCCAAGTCGCAACCCCAAAAAGACATGAAATCGCAATGAACAGTACAAGTCGCAGCCGTGATGAACAGTACAAAGTCGCAACCTCTTACTGCGACTTCACCCCCGAAATCGCAACCCACTATTGCGACTTCACCCTAAGTCGCAATACACCACTGCGATTCCACCCTGGAGTCGCAACCTACTATTGCGATCCCAAACCCGAATCGCAATCAACTACTGCGATTCCAAGCCAAGTCGCAAACGACCATTGCGACTTCATACCCAAGTCGCAACCAACCATTGCGACTCCGATGAATGTCGCAGTCGTCCATTGCGACTTCGATGAATATTAACCTACTGCGACTTCGATGAATACTAGCCTACTGCGACTTCGATGAAAGTCTCAGTCTACTGTTTCATCCTAAAACCCAGATTTTTGCAGTTTTATTCTATGCATGTTTATGTAACTTTGCAGATATGTTTTATACTACCATTAGAACACTATTCCAAACCCAAAATTATCATATCTTTCTAAAAGAAACCTAACCCACTTCTAAGGTTCATGTAAAACCTATTATACCTAAAAAGAAAGAATTAGGATAGATTGTTACCTTGATTTCTTCAGTTGTTATAAGCAATTCCAGCAGAAAATCTATAGCTTTCCTTCTTCTTCTTCTTAGTTTTCCTTCTTCTCTCTCTTCTCTCTCTTTTCACGTAACACATACACACTAGTTCTTAGGATATTTCTTAATGTGTCAAAAGGATGACACCTATTACTTCTTGCTGGAAGTATGGCGGTGATGGAGAGTGATTTTTGATAAAAAGACCAAACAAACCCTAGGCTTCACTCATTTGGCAAGACTTACCCCCAAACTTCTAAATAAAAATTAAAACTTACCCCTTAACTTCTAACTCCTTAAAATACCCATAAAAACTTATAAAATTTTTCATATTTTAAATTAAATAAAATACCTGGTTATTACAGTCATTTATGGTGAATCAAGAAAACTGGCAGTCAGATACATCCTCTGACGAAGGAGAAAAGAAGAACGCCATGTTCTGTAGCATGGCAGAGGTCAGCTCCGACTCCGATAGTGAGGTATCCACTTCTGACTTTTACTCTAATCAAGCAGAAGCTGATTTGCTTAAACTGAACATTAAATACACAGAACTTAAAAAGACCTGCGAAAGTGTTCAAAAGAAGCTTACCTTCTTTGAGAGAGAAGCTAGACTTCTCACTCAAGAAAATGAAGAAATTGAAACAAACTGGAACAAACACCTAAATCCTTTGAAAGAAAAGATTTCTGAACTTAACTCAGCCTTAAAAGCAAAATCTAAAGAACTTATGGACGTTGAGAGCGACAGAATGAATATCCTAGCTCTTAAACATTATTTTCAAAAGGAAAGAGAAGTCCTCTGTCAAGATTTACTCAGAAGAGATCTTTTAATTAAGAAATATCAAGATGCACAGAAGGTGTACGAGAAAATTAGTACACAAATAGGGAGACGGGGTTGGCTTCTGTGATATAGATCCATACACCGGAAACAAAAGAAACAAGTCTCTGTCCTCTCTATTTCATATTGGAAGTACAAGAAAACCTGGATTTCCAAACTTACTCTCTGTGAGCAAAAGGCGAAAAGTCTCTTGGGAACCTCACTAGAGGAAACCTCTGAAGATGATAAATGTGTGGTTTGAAAACACAGATTTGTCACCTTCAATCTCTGTCAAAAGAGAATCCAAACCTAAGAAATATCTGAAAACTCAAGATCAGATAGGTATCTTCAAGTTTGGTGACCCCGAGACTCAAACACAGGTTGCCTTTGTCTGCATGATAAACTCTGAAAAGAAATTTTTGGCACAGGCACCTGAGTTCAAGCCTAACGTTTCAGAAGAAAAACTTAAAGATATCTCTGAAAAAGAGTTGATGGAAATCGGGAAAAATAACTTTTACAAAAACTTCTGTACACCCTCTATCGATCAAAATCTCTCTGATGAAACCTTAATAGATACTTCTGTTGACTTGGAAAATAATCTCAAAGAAAAGGATGAAAGCAAGTATGGCACATGCTCTGAAAATCCAGCCTCTGTCGAAAGAGAACTAAGTGACTCAACCTCTGTATATGAGGACGATTCATCCTCTGACGAATCTGAGACTGACTCTAAGTCAGAGATAGTACCTTGTGACTCAGAGGATTTTAAACTACCCTCTGGAGTTCTTAACAGAACTATTCCTCCCAAGGAGAAAATCACAAGAGTTTCTATCTGTCCAGATTTTTTGGACATGTATATACAAGCCAAAACATCTCTTGAGCTTGAGAAAATCAAACAACAAAAGAAAACGCCCTCTCAAAATCCAACAAGTTCAAAGACTTCAAAACCCTTAAGGCCTATTGAAGAAAAACTAACATGGCAACAGAAGGGTAAATGGGCTGAAAATAACAAATCTTTTTCTTCTATGACAGTGAATCCTGCAGAAGTTCACCACAAAAGGGGTCCACATAAGGCTACTCTCAACAAAGGATTTTGCAAACAACAATCTAGCCTACATAGGTCTTCTTGTAATAGGAAGTCAAATGTTAGGATAGAATGTAATGCCTCTGTGCCCCCATTTAATGTTTTCAATGAAAAGTTCAAGCAAATCTCTTCGCACATTCATTATTGTCATTACTTTGATCTCATGCATCAATTAAGCCAACACTTCTCAAGTCCACACTGTTTCCTCTCTGCACCCAAAAAGAATACTAAATTCAAGGGTAAGAAGAAACAAAATGGTTCTTCAAAAGAAGCTAAAACCAAACCCAAGAATGCTAAGGCAAACTTGAAGACCCCTAACAAACCTGGACCCATTTGGATATGGGTACCTAAAACTCTCTGATTGTCTTGCAGAAGCAGTATGTGCCAATCTGGTATCTTGACTCCGGATGCTCGCGGCACATGACTGGCGACAGAGGTCTACTATCCTCCTACAAAGATAAACTCGATGGAGGATCTGTGACATTTGGTGACAACAAGAAGGGGTATATAAAAGGCTACGGAATCATCAAGAAGGAAAACATAACCGTATGCAAAGTTGCATATATGGATGGCCTTAAGCATAATCTTCTCAGTGTTAGCCAACTCTGCGATACGGGTTTCGATGTAATGTTCAAAAGAACCTTCTGCTCTCTACAAGGTGAGGATACAAGAGTCGAACTTCTGCGAGCCGAACGAAGAGGCGATCTTTACCTCATGAACGTCTGTGCCAAGAACAAGGAAGACAAGCTCTGCCTTGTTGCCAGTAAAAGCGAAGAAGCCTGGTTATGGCATAACAGGTTCTGCCACCTAAACTTTCATACTCTAGATAAGCTTGTTAAACTTGATCTAGTCAAAGGTCTGCCAAATGTTAAATTTAATAAAGATCACTTGTGCTTTGCTTGCGAAATGGGAAAACCCAAAAGAGCTTCCCATAAAGGCAAGACTGGTGTATCTTGCCCTAGGCCTCTGTACATGCTTCATGTTGACCTCTGCAGTCCAATCGCTACACAGAGCCTAGGTGGCAAGAAATATATACTTGTTTTGATCGATGAATATTCAAGATTTACATGGGTTGAATTTGTCAGAAAGAAATCAGATGTTCCAAACATTCTGATAAATTTAATGAAAAGAATCCAAGTTCTGTATGAGTGCAGGATTCAGAAACTAAGAAGCGACAATGGCACAGAATTCAAAAACTCTGTCATTGAAGCCTATCTTATAGAAGAAGGCATATCACAGAACTTCTCTGCTGCACGCACCCCACAACAGAATTGTATGGTTGAACGAAAGAACCGCATGCTTGTGGAGGCTGCAAGAACTATGCTGACAGCATCTGGATTACCAATGTCTTTTTGGGCAGAAGCAGTATCAACCGCTTGCTAGACCCTAAATCGATCAACCAAAGTTAAGAGGCACATCAAGACACCATATCATCTGATCAACAAAGGACGACCAAACATCAAGTTCTTCCATGTGTTTGGATGCAAGTGCTTTGTCTTAAATGATAGAGAAGCAAGAGGAAAGTTTGAGGTAAAAGCAGATGAAGGCAAGTTCATTGGGTACTCTGCCACCTCTAAAGCTTATAGAGTTTACCTTATGCGGTCACAAACCATTGTGGAAAGCATCAATGTATCTTTTGACGATTCCTTTCAAAATACTTCTAAACAAATCATTTCAGAACTCGGTCTAAAGAAGGAATCCTCTGGCATCCGAAAGACAAGAGCAGAAGACTTAAATCTTCTATTTGAATAGATGTTCCATGATGATATTGATCCCTCTGCTGGAGCCGTCAGAGCCTTTGGAGAAACATCTTCTAACAACCAGACTGAGTCAGGTATATCTATAACTGATCCATTAAATACTTCATCCTCTTCTGTGAATCGTACAGATGCACGCGCTGAGGGGGAGCGAACAAAAGATGATACGACCAAGGACTCAACAACAGAGGCTCCTGAAATACCAACTCCAGCGACTACAGAGGAATAAATACCAGAGGAAAACGAAGACTCAGTCTCTACTTCCTCGGAGGAACAAATTCCAACTCTCATTCCAATCCTTCCACAAGTTGAAGAAACAAGCATAAGCACAGAAGTACCATCTACAATAGAGGTTGCACCAGAACCGCAGTGTGCAACCACAGAGGTTCATCTTGATGACTCAAATGACCATCTTCCAAGAACAACACAGTGGACGAAAAGCCATCCTCCAAGCCTTATAATCGGTGACCCTTCTGAAAAGGTTAAGACAAGATCAGCCACTGCTAATTTTTGTTTCTTTACAAATTTCATCAGTGTGATCGAGCCAAAAAGAATCTCTGAAGCCCTAGATGATCCAAACTGGGTAGATGATATGCAAGAAGAGCTTCTACAGTTTGAGAGAAACAAGGTGTGGACCCTAGTACCTCTGCCACGAGGAAAACAAGCAATAGGGACAAAATGGGTCTTCAGAAACAAGAAGGACGAGGATGGGGTGGTCATTAGAAACAAAGCGAGATTGGTGGCCAAGGGATATCGCCAAGAAGAAGGCATTGATTACGATGAAACTTTTGCCCCTGTCGCACGACTCGAAGCAATAAGAATCTTCTTAGCCTTCGCAGACAACAGAGGTTTCAAAGTTTTTCAAATGGATGTAAAATCTGCTTTTCGGAATGGTGAAATCCAAGAAGAAGTATACGTCTAGCAGCCACCACGGTTTGAAAGTTCCAAGTACCCAAAATATGTCTATTATCTTGACAAAGCTCTGTATGGACTGAAACAGGCTCCAAGAGCATGGTACGAACGGCTTTCAACCTTCCTTTTCAATAATGATTTCGACAGAGGTACAACCGATACTACTTTGTTTTATAAAAGAAAAGGTGGTGAGATTCTGCTTGTACAGATTTATGTGGATGACATTATTTTCGGGTCTACAAATGCACAACAGTGCAAAGATTTTGAAAAACTCATGCAGAGTGAGTTTGAAATGAGTATGATAGGAGAATTAAACTTCTTCCTCGGACTCCAAGTAAAACAATCATCAGAGGGAATTTTTATAAATCAAGCTAAATATGTCTCTGACATACTTTCAAAATTCAGTCTCTCTGATGCCTCTGTAATGAAGACCCCAATGGCCACTGGAAATAAATTATTCTCAGATCCAAATGGCAAATCTGTAGAGTGCAAGCTCTACAGAGGCATGATTGGGTCTCTGTTATACTTAACCGCAAGTAGGCCTGATATAATGTATGCCATATGCCTCTGTGCAAGATATCAAGCTAACCCAAAGGAATCCCACTATATAGTTGTAAAGAGGATCTTCAGATACCTTAAAGGAACCAAAAATCTTGGGCTTTGGTATCCGAAGAACTCTGGCTTTGATCTTAAGGCATACACAAATTCAGATTATGGAGGATGCAAGCTTGATCGAAAAAGCACCTCTGGGAGTTGTCAATTCCTGGGTGGTAAACTAGTCAGCTGGACTTCGAAGAAGCAGAATTGTGTGTCTACATCTACAGCAGAAGCTGAATATGTTGTTGCTACTAGTTTTTGCTCCCAAGTTCTGTGGATGAAAACTCAGCTAAAGGACTATGGCTTCACTATATACAAGATACCCATCCTCTGTGATTCAAAAAGTGCCACAACCATCTCTGCCAATCCAGTTCAGCACTCAAAAACAAAGCATATCGATATCCGTTACCACTTTCTGAAGCATCATGTTGAACATGGCACAATCGAAATGCACTTTATGTCCACTGAATATCAGCTTGCAGACTGATTCACCAAGGCGCTAGATGAGAAAAGATTTCTTTTCCTGGTGGGTAAGTTGGGAATGATTAACATGAGTTGAATCCTCTGTAAATATGTATATATATTTAAATACTTCTACATGTAAATTCTTGAACCACCAAAATTTCTATACCCGACAGAGCTTCTGTGGGATCACTCAGATCTTCTGACAATGTCCACAGAACCTCTGGTGAGTTTGACCTATGCTCTACGCATTGCTTATCTATTTTGATCCAAGCATAGGTCAAGGGGGAGCAGAAGGAGACCTTGAATTAGACTACAGAAGTTGCTAACTCAAGGGGGAGCCAAAGAAGAGTTGTGGTCAGCCAAATCCACAGAAGTAAAGGTTTTTGCCGAGCAAATGAGAACCAAAAGGTAAGTATCTCGTACAAACCATCTTTGAAAACAGTTTCTCTAGGACACAAATTTTCATATATGTCCTAGAAACTCTGCTTAAGACATTCCAAACATTTAATGATCAAAAAGATTTTTGAGCTCTCCGATATTAGAAATTTAAGGTCATAGAGCCTCTGCTGAGCCCCGCAGAGCCTCTGTAAGTCAGAATCTCTATGACTGCAAATTTCATACGGAAACTCTATTAATCAACTTCAATGTCTTTCAAAGATTCTTTTGTACAAGTACAAGCACTGAGATACAGAAAGAAGGTTTCTAGTCACAGAGTTTTATCCATCAAAGAACGTATGTTGACCGAGCAAAGATTAGTCAAAAGGAGAATGTCTCGAACAAAACCTTTTTCCAAAACAGTTTTTCCGGACACCAACTTTCAAATATGTCCTAAAAACAGTTCTTAAGACAGTGAAAACCTTGGATGATCAAAAACTTTTATGAATCTTTAGTTATTAGAAATCTTCACTCATAGAGCCTCTGCTGGCTTTGACAGAGCCCCAAAGCCTCTGTGGATTAAAATTTTGTGCTAAAGACTCTATCGGTCCTCTCCAATGAACTTTCAAACATTTTTTGGTAAAGGTGCAAGCTATGAGGAGACAAAAAGACAAGTTTCAGATCACAGAGCTTACTCCACTACAGAACCTCTGTTGATTCTGACACTTGACTCTTTGTGGCAATTCTGTAAAAGCAAGACATTTACTGCGAGTGACAGACCCCAAACAGAAGGATTGCCCACGCGCCTAGCATTAATGGGCCGTGCACAACATCTAATCGTGCCCTGACATATCGGACGTGGCAGATTTTCATTGGACGTGTGTGCCACACGATCCTTCTGAAACGTTTCCCCAGCTGTAAAACTCGAGTGCGGACCCCAAATGTTTATTGAATTCACTTTTACCATGGAATTCTATTCGTTTCTACCCTCACTATATAACCCCGTTCCCATTCTGTTAGATCTGAAGTTTTGTCAATAAACCAAGTGTTGAAGATCTGATAAGAAGACTCAGATGTTCTGAGTAGAGAAGTCAGAGGTCTGACTGTGAAAGCTCAGAAGTATTGATAAGTGAAATCAGAAGTCTGGGAAGAGAAGTCAGATGTCTGAGTTAAGGAGTCAGAAGATCTGAGAAGCGTTATCAGAAGAATGTTCAGAAGTTCTGAACTACCTGTTCAGAACTTATGACGAGATACTTTACTTAGTATTTTATAAACTAATTAGGACACGTGTTATGTTCTTATTAGTCTTTCTTATTTGTACTGTAGCTTTAAGATGTCCGTTGCAGTATAAATAGTAGTTAGCTCTACATTGCTAACTGATTGATTTTTCCCATATAACTTTGTATTCATTCTCTGTAATCTTTGAGATTCTCTCTCTCTTAGATCTGTAATTCTGTTCATCATTGAATACAATTGGGCTTGATCATACAACTTCTCAATTACTGCTTTCTATATTGATTGTAAGATTAGATCCTGTTCTTTCACATTCTTTCTTAAACCTTTTACGAATTTATCTCCCTCATCTTCTCCGGTGAACTGTGCAAATACCTGCAACTTCCCCATTCTACTATATTCTTCAAGAAATCTCAAATGGCTTCTACCTCCAATGCTCCGGTGAACTCCCCATCTCATTCTGAGCACTCCCAGAATCCTGAAACAACAAGAAACCTAGAACAAGACAACTCCTGTGAATCAGCAGATTTTGCTCCGACAACCCACCTTCAAAACTTCATCGCACAAGAACACTTTGAACGTGTTCTTCCCTTAAAACCCAATAACCAATACCTGGTTCCCTCCAAAACCGCATTTGGGGAATCACATGCCATCCTTCTTCACATTCTGGAAAATCATTATCTTTACCCCCTATTAACCAAAACTGTCCACAAAATCCCTGCTAGATATCTCAATCAATTCTGGCAAAGCAGCAGATTTGACCCAGAAGATAGACAGATAAAGGGATACATCTCAAAACCAGACAAATCCGAGCACCTTGAACTCAAGTTCAACAGAACCATGTTCTCACTTGAGTTCAGTCTACCCACAAGAGGTCTCCTAGGGATAAAGGGATACGCAGAGGAACCCACAGACACGGAACTCTGCAGATTTGTTGAAATGTTGGGATACAACACAACCCTAAGGAAAAGAAATGATTTCAGAAGATATCGACATCCCCCTCTATGGAATACTCTCTTCTCCATTCTCAACAGTGTCTAACTGGGAAAGTGGGTAGTCCAGACCAATCTTCTCACCAAATCTTGGCAATTATGTACGGGGTGTACTACAATCTACCTCTGGACTATGCCACCCTCGTGATGCAGGAAATGGTTAACACCATTGACCGCAGAATCTCCTCCCAGAAGGCCAAAGGACGATCAACTGAAGCTCTACCTCCTCTATAATATCAACGAATTATGGGTGTCCTTCTAGAGCCTCTGCTCCTTCTACAAAAATGGCCAATGGAGGGACCAACGGCCAGAATGTATCCTATGACAAAGAACTCTCCAACAGAGCACGAAGATGGATACGACTTCTGCAGACCTCTGCCAACCGCACTTCTGGGATATGCAACTGATGAGACCCTTAAGTTAGAATACATACGCGATCATAGGACTCCAGAACCGAGTCCTGTGACACCCCCTTAGGATCTAAGGTTGTAGATAGGTTGTCTGACGAAGAATGGGCAGTGGCCTTGGCTAAGCATGAACAAGTACAAGAGAAGTTTCATACTCTGAGAAACACAATACTCTCCCCTGCTCCAAAAAGCAAACCCTCTGCCAAGAAGAAGAAGAAAGCTCACAAGAAAAAGAAAACGACAGAGGGAACCTCTACCAGTGTTGTTCAAACCCAACAGTCCCCTCCTCATGCAACAGAAGTCGGATCATCTGCACCTCCCCCTCCTCCAAAAGACAAAAAGAAGAGAAAACATAAGTCTTCTGAGGAGGGTGCCCCCAAACCAAAGAAAAGGAGGAGCAAGAAGAAATCCAAGAAACCTCACACTCCTCTGCAAACCATCGCAGAGTAAGCACAAATGGTCGAAGAAACCCATGAGCAATCTCTGCAATCCCCTTCACCTATCAACTATGCAGAAGATCAGGGTGACTTCAACACTTTCCTTGAGCACCCCAAAATCGCCAATACTTTAGATACCTCTGGCTGGAACGCAGAAGCCTTCTCACATCAGTCAACAGAAGCTCCAGACTTCAGAATCTCTTCTGACTTAGATGAAGATGATGAAACCCCCAAGGGCATTCAAGTTGCCACATCAGAAGTTCTACAGAACCCCTTCACACAACCCGGATATGATGTGCTCAGAGCAAGCCCAAAGGATCTGGTTAAAGCTACCACCAAAATCCCATCCGTCTTAATCTCAGAGGTGGATTCTGATGAAGAAGAAGATGATCAGGTAAACTACGGAAATCTACATCCAGATCTCAGGCATTTGCCTACTTTCCATCCCATGTACGCCACACTCATACAAGAAGCCGAAGGCACTATAGTACAAGCCGCAACAGAGGTAAGTGATGTGAGCCACAGAAAAGAGAAAGAGGCTGAGACAATAGATGGTGAAGTAGTGATAGGATGCCCAACAGAGAAACAATCCAGAACAGATGCCTGGAATAGTAGAGGCACACAACCCCAACCAACTCGCAGTGCAACCCACACTTCTATTACCACCAGTCTAGTGGCAGAAGGTAATATTGAACAAGAGCAGCACAGCTCGAACCCACCCCAAACTGACCAGGCAGAAGAAATTCCTTCCACCTCTGTGCCACTAATAGCCGGGAAAACCATTCCAAGGGAGTCCTCTCCAAATGACTTGCCTTTAGTTCGTGATTCCTCGCCCCGGATCACATCTGACACTCTTGCAGAGGAATTTGTTTCCTCTGCCACACGCACACACGTAAGTCCAACCGGGCCTAGAGTGCACAAAGACGGAGAGACTCTAGACAAGTCTCCGAGTCAACATAAGGATACTCTAGTACCCACCTCTGGATTGGATCTAGACAATGTCCTTATCAGAACTTCTGTAGAGAATGAGGCCTCAAAAACCTCTACTCAAGGATCAGAAGGAAATCCTTCCACCCCCAACGTACAAACAAGGGCGAAAGAAGGTGTCAAAGAACAGGGACTCACTCTGGGGACGAATGTGTTCCCCCAGAGGTTTCACCAAGCCCACATGTATCAAGGGATGAGTTCCAAACCCTTGTCACCTATGTGGACAATACATTGAAATAGTTGAAAAACTCTTTTGATTCTTTTGCAGATGTTACCACGAGGGCCTTTACCGATATGAACACCAAAATGGACAACCTGTCCACAGAGGTGCAAAATGCTCTAGCCCAGATGAGAACAGCTGCGACAATCTCTGCCACCTCTGCTGCACCTGAGTTCGAGAAAGCCACATCCTCTGCCTTCCAAATCTCTGTCAATGAATTGATTGAAAAGTTGAAGAAAGAGCAATCCCCAACATCTCCGGGCCTTACTCCTGAAGATTTAAAGAAGGCCCTCGAGCAAGTTCAAGAGCATACTACAGAAGCAACTCTAGCTATAAAGCCTTTCGACTATATGACAAGAGCACAGCTTACAGAGCTCGGCCAGGGGATTCTCGATCAGATGACAGAATTCATCAAAGCCTTTACAATATCCAATCACACCTACGTTAAAGACTTTCAGAAGAGCGTCGGCAGAATGTGCTTCAACACATAGGCAGAGCTCGTAAATCGTTTTGGCCTCTGTGATGACTTGTGCGCAAAGATGATAGCTGCAGGTGTCGTACCGCCCAAAAAGCCAGAAGCTTCATGCAGGGCAGAGGGTACCAAAGATAAGGGTCAGGATGACTCTGATGATGACTCTGATGATTCATCAGATCATCCTGAGGGGGAGAAACACAGGGAGAAAGCTGCAAGCAGAGGTCTACCAGCTCCACCGGTATCCGCAGAACCCCTAAACCAAGTTCCCCCAAATCAACCCCAAGGAAGAAATCAACAACAGACCATAGAGGCAACAACCACCTCTGTGGAAATAACCCCTGAAGAAACCCCAATTACAATCCAAGTACCTAAAACCAATCAAAATCAACAACAGAAGTCCACAGAGGCAACACCCACCTCTGTGGAAACAACCTCTGTAATCGAAGAAGATGTGCCAACCCGTTAACAATTTCAAATCTTGACATCCTCCGAAGAAGACCAACCAACCCCTACTCCTAAACCAATAGAAGACAAACCAACTTCACCAACACCAACAACACCTGAAGAACCCAAACTTCCATCTCTAACACCCGAAGTCGAGAAGACAAAATCTCCATCACCCTCACCCAAAACCATAACCAAGTCGATTGCTCGCAAACTTAGAATATCTGAGCAAATCCTCAGAAGCCTCACCAACCAAACCTCTGAACAAACCAATCTCACTAACCAAGTCCTCAGAAACCCAAGTGACAAAACCATCAGAGGCAACCCCCAAAACTTCAGAAGTACCTCCTTCAAAGCCCTCAGAACCCCAAAAGAGAAAACCCACAGAGGCAACCCCATCTCTACAAGAAGATCTACAGCCGAAGGCAAAAGACAAAGGCAAAGGGATAATGACAGAGGAACCCAAGAAGAAGAAGCCAAAGCATCAACCAGCAAAGAAATTGATGAAAAGCTCCTTCGACGCCTATGTGACACCAAAGCCAGAAGAAGAAGACTGGGCTTTCGGTGCTACCCCTCTATCAAATATACCTGTTCTGGATCCAAAGGCAAAACACACAAAGGATTGAGTGGCCCAAATTAAGAAACAAATGGATCCTCTGTGCAGGCCCATGCCTCCACCCGGTGCACCTCCACGACAGATGGAAGTGGTGGTGTACAGATATCTGTACAACAGAACTGCCAGAGATCCTCTGCCACCATCCATTCAAGATCCAGACTTTCGTGCTGACCTCGAAAATATCTTCACAAGAACAACACCCAAGCCAAAACACCAAGTCTTCTCAATCTCCAAAATCGACAAGGTCATATACTGTAAGTTTTCTCAAACCAGAACCGCACTTATGGTTTCCTAAAACATTTATAAGGTCAAAAGGGAGGACAGAACCGTGAACCAATTCTCAGATGCTGATCTGAGAAATCTAAATCCCTACGACCTACTCGACCTTCTCAACTGGACGAAAGAGAACTACACAACAGATGCAAATCGAAGGGCATACAGGGTAATAAGGAAAGCCATACGTGAAAAACTTCTGCTATACAGTCTTGTCGACTTCCAATTAGGACGAAATCTTGGAGTTAGAAACCTAAGTCTAAAACCACCAGAAGATGACTGCCCATCCTCTGCCATACCAAACTCGATCATTACATCTCCAAGAGTTGGGTTAGTCTATCAAGATCTTGCTGTGAAGTCAAGACTGTTCGTAGAGATGGACTGTCAAAAGTATGCAACAAGTACTTTGACAGAGCTTAGAGCTATCCTCATGGAGCACATAGGAACGGAGCTCATGAATCAAGCTCTTGCAAATAGACTGATAGAGGTCATCGACTCAACAATCAACTTCAGAACCCTCTGCATCGGATTCTATCACGAGCTTAAAGAATCAGGATTCGACAACAGAAGTTTCAACGACTTCAAAGACACCAACGTCTGATATCCTCTACCAACCTCTGCAAACCTTTCCTTTCATAATGTAAACAAGTGTAAGTGCCTCTGGCATATTTTTGTATGAAAGAAAAGTAAAATCTTTTGAGGTACATTGTTTCACCTCTTGTCATGTACTTAGCCTAGAAAACCTTGCACTTTTTAATTTTTATTTTTCAATACTTAGGGGGAGATTGTTAGCTCCAATCTTTATGTTTATAAAAGTATTGAAAAATAGGCTAAGTATATAAGTCTTCGACAGAGGCTCTGCCGAGTCACCGAGAAGTCCGAAGTGAAGAATCGCTAGAAGACTCTTCTCAGCGGACAAGGCCACAGAGCCTTTGTGGTATAAAGACTAAAGATCTACACAAGGACAATCGTGCTTCTCACGATTTCTATTGTACGAAGATTCTGAAGATCATTCGTACAAGGCGTGACCTGACAACTCCACGTGTCAAACTCTGATGGGTCTCAGCCTTAGCAGAAGTCGGCGCATTTAATTAACGTTGTACTAACAACAGTACCAGAATAGTGTTTTAGTACTTCAGTCCTTGTTGTCTAGAACTTGTCCCCTTTAGAAGTAGTATAAATAGAAGACTCATGTTGAGTTCTTCTATTAATCTTTACACAACACACACACCATTAGAACAGAATTCTTGTTATACCATCGGTGTTCTTGGTGTTCTATTTATATCAATATACAGTGGGTTATTGAGTTAGAACTTGTGTTATTTACACTTCACGTATTTGATATTGTGTGTTCTTCTACCTTATTATATCTTTTAGTTCGTTAAAAACGCTTTCGCACTATATCTTATTTGAACTATTAGATAGAATCATCATTGTTAAGCAAAACAGGAACCAACAAGTATGAGATGGAGGAGTAGGAGCATCTTCTGAATCACCAAGATGAGAGAACATCCATTGATTCAGTTCTTCAATGTCAGCAGAATATCTAGAGTTCGCTGAATGGGATTTGTCAAAAGTGACGTGGATAGTTTCTTCAACAATTTGTCTTCTTCGATTAAAGACTCTGAAGGCTTTGGAGACTGAAGAATATATAAGAAAGATTCCATCATCAGCCTTAGGATCAAACTTTCCAAGGGCATCTCTGTTGTTCAGTATGAAACACTGACATCCAAAGATGTGAAGAAAGCTAATTGAAGGCTTTCTCCCATGGAAGAGTTCATAGGCAGTTTTCTTGAATCTTTTGACTATCAGCGACATGTTTTGAGTAAAACAAGCAGGTAGATGAGAATCGTTGAGCATTGATCATGCAGCTTCAATAATAGTTCGATTTCTTCTTTCAGCGACTCCATTTTGTTGCGGTGTTCTCACTGATGAAATCAAGAGAACTGTTTTTGAATTCAGTCCCATGATCACTCCTTATTGAGCGAACGGTCATGTTGTTCAGGACTTCCATTTTCCTGACAAAAGTGATGAGTTCTTCAGGGGTGTCACTCTTAGAACGGAGAAATATAACCCAGGTATAGCGAGAGAATTCATCAACTATGACCAATGTGTATTTCTTTCCAGCGATGGATTGTTTGTTAACAGGGCCAAACAAATCCATATGGAGAAGTTGTAGAGGAGATGACACTGAGGAAACTTGCTTAGATTTAAAGCTTGCTTTAGTCTGTTTCCCTTTCTCACATGCTGAGCATAAGGACTCCTTGGCGTATGAGTGTTGAGGTAGACCAGTGACTAACTCTTTAGAAGAAAGAGTATTCAGTGTCTTGAAGTTGAGATGGGAGAGCCTCTTATGCCATAGCCAGTTGGCATCAGATGAGGCTTTTGAGAAGAAACATGAGTTCTCAGTGGTTGTAGAGTCCATGTTAATAACATAAATATTTTACATACGATAACCGCTGAGAGCTATCTTCTCCTTTTTGTCAGTGACAAAGCAGGATTCTTTAGTGAAAATCACCTTGTTATCCTTGTCACATAGCTGACTGATGCTTAGAAGATTATGCTTCAGTCCTTCAACATATGCGACTCTTCTGAAGGTTGTTGTACCATTGGAGAGTACACCAAACCCTTGGGTCTGGCCTTTTCTGTTTCTACCGAAGGTCACTGAGGGACCCTTCTCTTCCTTGTATTCAGTGAGCAGGCTTTTCTTTCCAGTCATGTGTCTAGAGCATCCGCTATCATGATATCAGATACCCTTCTTAACCTGCAAATAAAGGAAGATTAGTTTGACTTGGGCACCCATTTAACCATGGGTCCACACTTGTCAGTGGTGGTAGAGGAAGTGGAAGGTTCAGCAATCTTCGCAGCATTTGAAGATTCAGCTTCAGAACTAGTCTTCACTTTGGTTAATTTTTTAACCTCAGTGGTCTTCTTTTCCTTGGGGAGATTGATCTTCACCTTAGCTAACTTTTCAGCTTTGGTGGCTGTGAGGCACTTACTAGCAATGTGATCGGTAAGTCCACAGTGATAACATTTCCTATAGCTAAAAGTAGCTTTAGGACCATTTGCATGTTTACCCATTAATTTTAAATGAGCAGGGCCAACACCAAGTATACCTTTGGCATTGGAAATGGGAGGAACAATCAGTTCTTCAGATCTCTTACCAATAATATCCACTCTGATTCTAGGAGTAGATCGCTGAATGAATCCAGGAATCTTGTTCTTAGAAGTAGAGGGATAAGTCACTGAAGCTTTGAAAGCATTCAGCTTAGGTACAAAGGTACCCTTCTGAGGTTTTTGGTTGAAAACCTTTTCTTTGCCCTTACCTTTAGAAGTTAAGGTAGGTTTTTCCTCAGGGATGGGAGCTTTTGAAGAGGAATGCTGAGATGAGGAAGTGTCAGGGATAGAGGACACAAACATTCCAAACTTAAGCATGGAATGATCAGTGGTTGGTTCTTCAGCATCAGCTTTGTAACCAAGACCACGTTTGTCACTCAGAGGAATCTGAGACTTGATTATCTCAGTGATCGTTGTTGAGGATTTACACCATCCTTCAACAGTAGCTTTTTCAGCTTTTAAAGCAGCGATAGCTTCTTCACGCTCGATTTTGACTAGTTGATTTATATGAACCTGATCTTTTAAATCTTCTTCAATTTTAGAAAGCTTTTCTATTTGAAGGTGACAGTTTTTAAGCTGTTCAGCGAGATCAAGGTTTTGATTTTCAACAACAGTTTTGCCATTCATGGCATCATATAAACTCATAGTCAGGAGATCGATTTTACGAAGACTATCAGCTTCATCAATATCGGAAATATGTGTAAAGAAGGAAGGTGATACCTTAGAGGTAGAGGATGAAGCAGAGGGAATTTCAGTTTGTTCTTCCTTTTCTTCGATTTTGGACATGAGGCAGAGGTTAGCCTCATCATCATCTTCAGAATCAGATGATTCTTCTTCATCAGAGGCAGCCCATTCAAAGTCAGCCATCGGGCCTTTGCCTTTCTTCTTAAAGCTTTTCAGTTTTGCGTACTTATCTTTCAGCTTTTGATACTTGTCATCTCTAGCCCTTGGGTTAGAGGATTTCTTGGAGAAAGCTGAGGGTCTAGAAACTTTCTTTGACCTGCACTCGCTAGCAAAATGTTCTATCTTTTCACAGTTATAGCAAGTAGCAGTAGCCTTATCAACAGGGGTTGACGATCTAGGCTTGTCAGTGAGTGTGAGGGGCTTGTTCTTTCTGAAATTTTTCTTTTTGACGAATCTCCTGAACTTATTAGATAGGAGAGCCATAGATTCATCAAGATCTGAAGAGTCAGCATCTAATGAGCATTCAGAGTTAGTTTCCAACTCAGTGATAGTGATAGTAGATCGCTGAGTGGAAGGTGACTCTGAGATTAAAGCAACAGGTGTGCTTTTGGAATCTTTTACAAGATTCTTCTTAAGATGACACGACTGCTCATGATTGAGCATAGTGCCATATAAGGTAGAAAGAGTCATAGATTTTAGATCCTTTGATAGCTTGAGACACATTGAATAACTGTCCCAGCTTTCAGGTAAACATTCTAAGAACTTTGTCAGAATTTCAAAGTTAGAATATTCCTTACCAACGGTTTTCAGATCTATAATTAAACAGTTAAACCGCTGATGTACTTCAGAGAGAGATTCATTCTTACCACAAATGAAGCTTTCGTACTGTCTTACCAGGTTGATCTTTCTTGAGTCCTGGACTTCAGACGTACCTTCATATTGAACACAGATTGTGTCCTGCATGGCTTTGGAGGTTTTCAGGTTCATGACGGAATGGTAGACTTCGTTAGGAAGAGCCATAGAGAGGATAGATCTGGCTTTAGTGTTGATAGCCACTTTCTTCTTATCTTCATCGGACTAGTTATGAGGTTCCTTAGGCACAACTCTTTCAGGAATGGCAGCTCTAGTAGTAGTGCCAGGAACTTCAGGGTCAATTCTAACAGGAATATTTGGGCCATTTTCGATGTAATAAGGCATAGTAGGGTCTACACCTTCCAAGAAGAGTATCATCCTATTTTTCCACAGATTAAAGTTATCTCTGGAAAATCTAGGGGGTTTTTCAAGAGAACCATTGTCAATATAGTTTGTGTTTGTGTTGGTAGCCATTATGAAAAATAGCAAGGAAGAGAAAAGATTAGTATAAGCAAGATCTTGTTTATGAGTCTAAACAATCTGCTCTGATACCACTTGTTGGTCCCGAAAGGGTTGTACAAGTTTGTAGAAGGGGGGTTGAATACAAACACACAGATTTTTACTTTCTAAATTGTTTATTGATATTTATCAAACAATTTACAACTTGTTGCGGAACAAGATTAACGACTAAACGTAATCTAAACAAGTTATGAGAACAGTAAGTTTCTTGCACTAGAATTAAGACAGAAAGGAGATAAGAATATTAAAGACTAATATTCTAACACAAAGATAGTAGAGAGAAGAAGATGGCCGAGCACTTCATTTCTGAAGTAGGGTTATTCTTATATACTGCATGCATTTAATGCACAGCAGTACAACTTTACACGTGGCAACAGCTGATTGGTTGCATGGTTTGACCTTTGTAGACAACCTAGTAGCCGTATGATGAACAGTGTAGAATCAAAGTTGGTTGTACGATTCTGGACAAAAGGGATGTCCTATTCTGAAATTTTCATATGGAGGCGTGCAAGGGGAAAGACAAAAGTAACTTGTAGAGGAAGACTTCATGATCAGCGTTCGTTGAACAGTACTTTATCAGCGAGTGACAAAGCTCAGCGATCGCTGAAGTCTTCTACTTGAAACTTCACGTTGAGTGGACAAATCTTGGCTTCGCTGATATCTGCATCAGTTCATTAGTAGACTTGTCGCTGGTTCTTTGGCTTGATCTTTGACTTCAGCGTAGAACATATGTTGACGTGAAACTTGTCTTCAAGGATCATAAGTAAACAACTAACATTATCAGCGATCATCAACAAGACTGAACAGGCTCAGAGCTTTATTGATGAACAGTAACGCTGAATGTACAAATCAAAGAGCATGAGTTTCCTATCAGCGGTAGAGTAGAGATATAGTACTTATCAGCGATAGTGAAACTCTAATACATATTGTCTACTTACAATTTTCACTAAGTGTTTCTTAAAGAGTCATTATCAAATCACTGAGGGTTTGGATCAACAATAGAAAAAGCACGAGTGGAGTTTGTGCCTTCATAGGTCAATCTCTTGTGTCTTGGTTCTCAAAAAAGCAACAGTTTGTTGCTCTTTCAACAACGGAAGCAGAATATGTGGCTGTCGCACTTGTGCACAAGTTCTCTGGATGAAACACACTCTCACTGATCTTGAGGTACATTTAAATAAAGTACCTATATTATGTGATAATACAAGTGCCATCAACTAGAGCAAAAAACCTATTTTGCACTCACGTACTAAACATATAGAGCTTAGACATCATTTCTTAAGGGACAATGTTCAAAAAGGTAACATCATTCTTGAAATAGTTGATTCAAAAGAGAACTTAGCCGATATCTTCACCAAAGCTCTAAATAAAGAAGCCTTCTACAAATTGAGACTTGGCTTGGGGCTAATTGAATACAATCCTTGAGTTTGTGTCAAAATATCCTTTTTTTCTTCTTGTGGACGTTCGCTTATGAACATTCTGGATCATCCGCGGAAGCTACAGAGCTTCTTTGGTCCATAATTCTTTCTCAGACGTCCGCATTATGTGAAAGCCGGACGTCCGCATGTTTCGGATGTCCGTGTATCATCCGCGGAAGCAACATATTTTTTTAGGTACGTCTCTCTTCTCATCCGGACGTCCGCTTAGTTCCTTCCGGACGTCCGCGCGAATCCTGACGAGTTTTTACCCTTTCTTCCTCCTTTTTTCCATCACTTTTACCCAAAAGTTTTTTTTAAACCCTAAAACTGCCTCTCTCTATCTCTCTCCACCGGATTCAGCCGCCACCCTTCTTCCTTCCTATCGACGGCGACCTCCCTTCACCGGATTCTTACCGGAACTTCTTTTAAAGTAAGTTTTCTTTTGATTTCTTGTTTATTCTTGCTAAATTTCTTGAATATATTATTTCTCACATTTTTTGAATAAATTTCTTTTTTAAAAATCCTTCTTGTTCTTAATAAGAGTTTGTTTACTAATCCCTCTTTCAAATTTGGATCTAAGTTTTTTATGAACTTCTTCTTCTCAAATAAACACAAAGAATCCCATCCTACTTCTTGTGTATACTTCAAATTTCTTTAAAAAAATCTCAAAATGTTTGTACTCTACATTAAGAAATTTTTGTCTACAAAGTTTTTTTTTCTAAATTTCTTTGTTCAAAAGTTTGCTTTCAACGGTAATTTTTTTTAAATCTGTCTCTTAGACACGTGTCCTCTAAAATTATTTCTCACATGGGGACTTTCAATTTTTTATGTTAAAAATTCATATATATATATATATGTATATATATATATATATATCTTTATAGATATGGGTCCAAAGCGCTCTCGAAACTCATCCTCTCGAGCACCGCCTCCTCCTGATCCGGTTACTGTACGCATTGCTCGACGGGATGAACGACGCCTTATCTTGCAAAGTCGAAAATGCAATCCCGGTCGTCCCGTCCACCTGGATGGGTTGGCCTCCTTTGGTACTCTTGAAGCCTTTACCGCCATTGGGTGGGACATTTTTCTTACTTTTAAAGGGAAGTGTCCCATGACTCCATTGTTGATTTTTATGCCGGCTTTGACTTTGATGAGTCTTCCCACCTTGTGTCTTTTCGGCTATATGATCAACACTTTGAACTTGATCTAGATCACTTTGCTGCTCTACTAGGTCTTCCTAGATCCGCTAATCGTGTTTTTATTAATGCCTCTTCTTTCGCTACTTTATTGACTCAAGTTAATGTTTCCAAGGAAACTATCTTACAACCTATTCTTGTTGCGCCCTTTCAAACTGATTTTGACTCCAATCAATTAACCGACCAATGTTTAACTGATAAAATGCGTTTTTGGAACAAAATTCTACTCTACAGTGTGTTTGGCAGTGTCGGTAACACCGAACGTATAGGTAGTCTTCAATGATATCTTCTTTACTGTCTTGCTAATAATATTTTTGTTGATGCTGTTTTTATCATTGCTCACCGTATGCTTGGGGTGGAGAAAAACAGCCGCACACTACCGTTTGGGTATCTTTTAAAAAATCTTTTTCGCAACCTAAATCTCCTTTTTATAAGTCGACCCATTTCTGAACCTAAACCTCTAGATGGCTTAAGCCTGGTTAGAATGGGGGCTCAACCCGGTCCATCGCGTCGGCGTCATGCCACTAATCCTGATCCCGTGTCTGACCAAGCTGCCGAGGACGTCGCTCCTCCTCCTATTTCTGTACCTCAAGGACCGGTTTCAAATAAAGATATTCTGACTGCAGTCTTGGGACTACAACAATCTCAAACCTCCTACCAAAGATCGCAAGAGGAGCGTTGGGAAGCGGTTAATCGTCGAATTGATGAGGTTCACCAAGATGTTTGGATTGTGCACGAGGAGCTGCGCGTCTTTTCACTTGACGATAGTGATTAGTTTATTTATGTTTACTTTATTTATGCTCTAAAAACCTACTAATTAGACATGCTACTTGTTAGTTTTTGTTACTACTTGCTAATTATGCTACGTTTATTCTCTGACCCTTGGTATTATTGTTATTTATTTGAGGGGGCTTATTCTTCCTCTATTTGTTCTTCCCTTTTTGATCTTGACAAAGGGGGAGAAGTATATTATATTATGTCTAGTTTTGATTACTTATTTGTCATCATCAAAAAGGGGAAGATTGTTGGTGCAAGTGATCAAAGATAAAATATTGACAATCCCAGTGTTTTGATGATTGATAAATAAATAATCAAACCTTCTTTGTTTCTAACAATTTTCATCTTATGTGCAAAATAAAGCTTCTGATTACCTTGTAAAAATCTAAGAGTGGAAAGCACCTCATCTCAACCATTCAAATATCTTCTTCTCAAGAAGTGTGTCGCGAAGATTCCCTATGAAGATTGTATCGAGAAGTTTTCGTCTATTAACCTTCGGATAATTTTTTTAACGGTAAACACTCAAACAAACCGGTAAAAATACTTGGATGATTTTCCTCTAAAACTATTTTTTTTTAAATCTTTTGAAAACTAAACCGTTAAAAAAAGTTGTTTGGTAAAACGCATTAAATGAAAGATTTCAATCAATCTTTGGTAGCTGAAAAAGACAAAGCGGACGTCCACTTGATCTATCCGGACGTCCGCACTAAATACACACTCTGACAAAAAATCTTAGTTCAAACAGCTAAGAATCTGAGATAAACTTAAAGCGGACGTCCGCAAGATGACCTATGCGGACGTCCGCATATGGTCAGTCTCAATATTTTTTTGTGTATAAATTAAAAGCTTTGGCTATTTGATAAAATAAGTCTTGCCAATATATTTTAGAGAGAATTTATTCTACTTATACAGAAATCAAGGCAAGCAACTCAAAGAGAAAAACATTTAAATCATCCAAGTGTTATACTACTTATACAAGAGTGACTACCATTAAGAAATCTATCATCTTGTACGTATTTACTTTGAGAGTGAGTGATCCATTCCCATCTCTAGCAAAAGTAAGAGATCGATTCAAGTATTTGTATTAAGGTTTATGTTCTACTATAAATAACATTCATAGTGGATATGTGTCTCGAGAAGTGTCTCGGAAAGTGGATTAGCCAAATTGGTGAACCACTCTAAACAACGGTGTTGGTATTATTCTCTCTATCCTTATCTTATATATCTTGTCTTGCATATTATCTGTTGTTGTGATTGAAAACTATTTTTTGAAAGCAAAAAGATCCTAATACAACCTTTACCCCCCCCCCCCCCTAAGGTTGTCCTACACAAAGATAGGAGTTGACTCTGAAAAGTTGACATGTTCTTTCTACCTTTTTCTCAGTACCAGGAAGAATTAGCACGCCTGATTGAGACATTATCTAAAAATGGGAATAAAAACAAATAATCCCTTTTTTCTGACATTAGATATTGTCTCTCAATAAATGATCTTCTCTGCAAACTTCTTAAAAGAAATCTTCACCGATCTTGTAAAAGAAAGTTTGATGATCTCTTCACCCAAATCTATGAAGAAGATTAGCAAGGGATGGCCGATTCTCAGCTTCAAGATTTGGCAGGATATCCACCGATTTTCCAAAGGAGAAAAATCGGTGGTAATAGCTTAGTTTATGTTTAGAAGCAAATCTTCATTCCGCAATGGTAGACTCACTCCTGGTCGATTTCAGATGATCTTTGACTTCACCGAACATTTGAATATTTGTCTAAGTTGTTACAAAGAACCACAGAATTATTCTAAGTAAAATTGCAAGGCGGTAATCGGAAGGTCATCTTCAAGTCTTTGGTGACCCAACAGCTAGATTTAGCTTGGCGCCAACACAACGTCATAGGAATGGTATCAAGAATATCTTTCGATACCTAAAGGGAACCATCAACATGGGCTTATTCTTTCCCTAGAAAGAGAAAAATGGGGTTACAATACCTATTAAAGGTATTAACAAAGAAAGCGATATCCCCTACAGTAAAACCCCAAATGATATATTAGTAGGCTTTGCTGATGCTGGGTATCTTTCTGACCCACACAAAGGTCGTTCCCAAACAGGATAAGTGTTTACAATTGGGAACACGGCAATTTCTTGGAAATCTACCATGCAAACCCTTGAGTACCTCCTCGAACCATTAGGGAAATTATTGCTTTATATGAGGCGGTTCGAGAGTGTATATAGCTAAGATCTGTCATCACACGTGTTAGAGAGGCAAGTGGTTTAAGTTCAACCACTAAAAATCCTATACGCTTATACGAAGATAATGCAGCTTGTATCGAACAAATGAAATTAAGATATATCAAGGGTGATAATACAAAACATATTTCACCGAAGTTTTTCTATAATCAGCAACAACAGACTCTCCTTAAGATTCAAGTGAATCAAGTAAGGTCTGAGGAGAATGTGGTTGATTTGTTCACCAAATCACTACCTAAGGCCACAATTGAGAAACATGTGGAAAGCATTGGAATGCGGAGACTTTCCAAACTCTCTTGATCAACGTATGTATCAGGGGGAGTAGTAGATGTTGGTTCCGTTTTTACTTAACAATGATGATTATATCTATTAGTTCAAAACAGAGTAATGTGCGGAAGCGTTTTAGATAACTAATAAGATATTTAAGGTAGAAGAACACACTATATCAAATACATGAGATGTAAATAACGCAAGTTCTAACTCAATAACCCACTGTATATTGATATGAATAGAACACTAAGAACACCGAAAGTTATACATGAATTCTGCTCTAAGAGTGTGTGTGTTGTGCAAAGCTTAATAGAAGAACTCAACATGAGTCTTCTATTTATACTAAATCCACAAGGGACAAGGTGGAGACAGGAAGTACTAAGGTAAAATAGACACTATCGTGGAACAGTGACAAGTACAACGTTGTTGTAGTGCGCCGCACTCTACAAAGGCTGCAACCCATCAGAGGTTGACACGTAGAGGCAGTAGGGCGAGCCTTTGTACGTATGATCTTCAAGATCTTCGTACAACAGTAAACGTGAGAAGCACGATCGTCTTTGACTTGATCTTCAAGAATTCTTCTAAGTCTTCAGTCTTTATACCACAGAGGCTCTGTCAAGTATGGCAGAGGCTCTGTGGCCTTGTCTTCTGTGAATCGTCTTCTGTTAAGTCTTTACTTGATCTCCTATCGGTGTCTTGGCAGAACCTCTGTCGGTGCAACACTTAGCCTATTTTTCAATACTTCTATAAACATAAAGATTGGAGCTAACAGTCGACAAAAGGGGGAGTATACTATACATGTGATATTGGTATGTTGTGCTCTTTCCTTCACCCAAGGTTTTATTTTTCCCATTGGGTTTTGTTCCTTGGTGTAAGATTTTAGTGAGACAACTGTTTATATATCATCTTGTTTCCTTAACTCCCATGATTGATGTACAAATCTTAGGGAATAGTAGACTAAAGGGATAGTCTATAAATGGGTGCGTTGTACTCTTTCCTTCGTCCTAGTTTTATTTTTTCTCACTGGGTTTTTATTTTGACATAAGGTTTTAACAAGGCAACGATAATGCACCATCACTCCTTTGACTTGGCATAAGAGGGAGTATTGAAGATAAATGTGTCATCGTCAAAGCATAAGACGATAATAATAACGTTAGAGATAGAGATAGAGATATACACATTAGAGTTAGATTAGAACTTTGTATCTCATTTCTATCTCTTTGTAAATCGTCCCTATTTAAAGGGCTTATGATTTAATGAGAAAACACATTCTTGATTCTCTCTATATTGTTCGTTCTACAACTAAAATATGATTGTAAGATATTAGCATGTTTTCATAATTTTAACGAAAATACTTAATTAATATTCTAAAAAGAAATCACTCAATCAATTGGATTTCGAGATAATAAAGAAATCACACGAATTACTTAAATCCCTACAAATTTTTAGGGTTTTTTACACTCATTTGACAAAATCCTTTTAAGACAATTTATTCATTTATAAAATACATGGATAACATTAACTATTTGATAGATTTTGACATGATATAAAAAAATTAGATCAAATTTAAAAAATTTAATACGTTATCGACATTTTGGTTTTTGTCTCTATGGTTATCTTCTTCTATCTCGCTGGTATTTTTTTCTTGATATTTAGGATTCTAATACATGGTTGATTTTGATACAGGCAGAAAGCCTTTTTTTCTTTTGTAAAAAAAAGGGGGGATGATTCCAAATTTGATTCCATTGATATTTAAAATAGATTATAATCAATAAAACACACAGCAAGCATATCAATTTGTTGTAGAAACTAGACATATTAACCATCAATTGGTGTTTAAGCTTCATTAATGGCTTATTCATTGTAGAAGTTTACTAGGTAAAACTTAATTATGAACCAATGGATATTACGTTGCCAATGTATTAATACTTACTGTGAATCGTCTTCTGTTAAGTCTTCACTTGATCTTCTATCGGTGTCTTGGCAAAACCTCTGTCGGTGCAACACTTAGCCTATTTTTCAATACTTCTATAAACATAAAGATTGGAGCTAACAATCTCCCCCTAAGTATTGAAAAATAAAAAATTTGAAAAATGCAGGGTTTTCTAGACTAAGTACATGACAAGAGGTATTTGACCTCTGTTGAAATTCTTCTTTCATATAAGATTATGCCAGAGGCACTTACATTTGATTATATGATGAAAGAGAAAATGACAGAGATTTGTAGACTAACTCAGACATTGGCGTTTTGGAAGTCGTTGAAACTTCTGTTGTCGAGTCCTACTTCTTTAAGCTCATGATAGATTCTGATGCAGAGGGTTCTGAAGTTGATTACTGAGTCAATGACCTCTATCATTCTATCGGCGGAGGCTGGGTCCATCAATTCTGTTCCTCTGTGCTCCACAAGATTGGCTCTGAACTCTGAGAGAGTACTTGTTGCGTACTTTTGGCAGTCCATCTCCAGAAACAGTCTTGATTTTCCTACAGGATCTTGGAAGACATACCCAAACTTTGGGGATGTTATGATAGAGTTGGGTATGGCAAAGGATGGGCAGTCATCTTCTGGTGGTTTAAGGCTTACGTTTCTTACTCCAAGATCTCATCCTAATTGGAAATCAACTAGGCTATATAGCAGAAGTTTCTCACGCATGGCTTTCCTGATCACCCTGTATGCCCTTCGATTTGCATCTGTTGTGAAGTTCTGTTTTGTCCAGTTCATAAGGTCGGGTAGGTCGTAGCGGCTTAAGTTCCTAAGATCAGCATCTGAGAATTAGTTCTCGGATCTGTTCACTCTTTTGACCTTATATATGTTGTAGGAAACCTTAGGTGTGGTTCTGGTGTGAGAGAACTTACAGAATATGACCTTGTCGATTTTGGAGATTGAGTAGACTTGATTGATAGGTTTGGGTGTTGTTCTGGTGAAGATGTTTTCGAGCTCAACACGGAAGTTTGGATCTTGAATGGATGGTGGCAGAGGATCTCTAATAGTTCTGTTGTATAGGTACTTGTACACTACTTCTTCCATTTATCGTGGAGGTGCACCAGGTGGAGGCATGGGTCTGCGCAGAGCATCTATTTGCTTTTTAATTTGCTTCCCTCGATCTTCTGTAGGTTTTGCCTTCGGATCCAGAACTTATATGTTTGACAGAGGGGTAACACCGAAAGCCCAGTCTTCTTCTTCTGCCTTTGGTGTCACATATGCATCGAAGGCGCTTTTCATCAGTTTCTCTGCAGGTTGATGCTTCGGCTTTTTCTTCTTTGGTTCCTCTGTCAGTATTCCCTTGCCTTTGTCTTTTGCCTTCGGCTGGAGATCTTCTTGTAGAGGTGGGATTGCCTCTGTGGGTTTTGTGGGGGTTGCCTCTGTTGATTTTGATACTTGTGTTTCTGAGGTCTTGATTGGGGATGTGGGTTTGGTTGGTGAGACTTCTGTTGATTTTCTCAGATATTTTCTTTTATGAGCAATGGATTTGGTTCTGGTTTTGGGTGTGAGAGATGGGGGTTTTGGTGTTTCTGCTTCTGGTGTTGGGGATGGTAGTTTGGGATCTTCTGGTGTTTTTTGTGTTGTTGGTGTTGGTGATTTGTGTGGTTGGTCTTCCTCGGAGGATGTCAAGATTTGAAATTGTTCACTGGTTGGCACATCATCTCCGAATATAGATGTTGTTTCCACAGAGGTGGGTGTTGCCTCTGTGGTCTTCTGTTGTTGATCTTGATTGGTTTCAGGTACTTGGGTTTGGGTTTGTATTTCTACAAGGAATGTCTCCACAGAGGTGGTTGTTGCCTCTGTGGACTGTTGTTGGGGGGTTTCTTCTTGGGTTTGGGTTGGGGGTGCTTGGGATATAGGTTCTGCTGATATCGGCGTTGGTGCAGGTAATCCCTTTCTCCCCCTCAGGATGATCTGATGAATCGTCAGAATCATCATCAGAGTCAACCTGACCCTTGTCTTCGGTACCCTCTGCCCTGCACGATGCTTCTGGTTTCTTTGGAGGAGTGGCACCTGCAGCTATCATTTTGGCGCATAGATCATCGCAGAGGCCAAGAAGGTTGTGGACCTCTGCTTCGGTGTTGAAGCGCAATTTGCCGACACTTCTGCGAAAGTCTTTGACGTAGTTAGCGTTGGCAGCAGTGAAGGCTCTTATGAACTCTGTGATTTGGTCGAGAACTCCTTGTCCAAGCTCTGTGAGTTGTGCTCTGGTCATGTAGTCGGAGGGCTTCATGGCCAGAGTTACTTCTGTAGTGTGCTCTTGGACTTGTTATAAGGCCTTCTTTAGGTCTTCGGGAGTTAGGCCCTTAGAGGTAGGGGATAGCTCTTTCTTCAGCTTTTCAATCAAGTCTTTGACAGAGCTTTGGAAGGCAGAGGATGTGGCTTTCTCAAACTCAGCAGCAGCAGAGGTGGCAGAGGTTGTGGCAGTTGACTTCATCTGGGCTAAGGCTTTTTCACCTCTGTGGACAAGTCGTCCACTTTGGTGTTCAGATCGGTAAAAGCCCGTGTAGTAACATCTGCAAAAGAATCAAAAGAGCTTTTTAACTCTTTCAATATGTTGTCCACAGAGGTGACAAGGGTTTGGATCTCATCCCTTGAGACTTGTGAACTTGGTGTAACCTCTGGGGGAACACATTCTTCCCCAGAGTGAGTCCCTGTTCCTTGGACACCTTCTTTCGCCCTTGTTTGTACATTGGGGTGGAAGGATTTCCTTCTGATCCTTGAGTAGAGGTTTTTAAGGCCTCATTCTCTACAGAAGTTCTGATAAGGACATTATCTTGATCTACTCCAGAGGTGGGTACAAGAGTATCCTTATGTTGACTCAGAGACTTGTCTAGAGTCTCTCCATCTTTGTGCACTCTAAGCTCCTCTGAAGAGCCTTTTGGACCTAAGTGTGTGTGCGTGTTAGAGGAAACAAATTCCTCTGTTGGAATGTCTGTTGTGATCTGGGGCAATTGATCACAAACTAAAGGTAAGTCCTTTGGAGAGGACTCCCCTGGAATGGTTTCCCCGGATAAGATTGGCACAGAGGTAGAAAGATTTACCTCTGCCCGGTTTGGTGGGGTTGTGGTCGAGCTGTGCTGCTCTTTTTCAACATTACCTTCTGCCACTAGATTGGCGGTAATAGAAGTGTGGGTTGCACTGGGAGTTGGTTGGGGTTGTGTGCCTCTTCTAGCTACGGCATCTTTTCTAGATTCTTTCTCTGTTGAGCATCCTATCACTACTTCACCATCTATTGTCTCAACCTCTCTCACTGCCCTATGGCCTTCGGCTTCTACCCTAACTTCTGGACTTTTCCCTAGTCCTTCGGCTTCTTGTACGAGTGTGGCGTACATGGGATGAAAAGTAGGAAAATGTCGAAGGTCTGGGTGTAGATTTCCGTAGTTTACCTGGTCATCTTCTTCTTCATCAGAATCCACCTCTAAGATTAATACGGGTGGGATTTTAGTGGTAGTTTCAACCAGATCCTCTGGGCTTCTTCTTAGCACATCATATCCTGGATGGAGAAAGGGGTTATGCAGTACCTCTGGTGTCGCAACCTGAATATCCTTGGGGGTTTGGTCATCCTCATTTAAGTCAGAAGAGATCCTGAAGTCTGGTGCTTCTGTGGACTGATTGGATAGGGTATCTGCACTCCACCCAGAAGTATCTAGAGTATTTGTTATTTCGGGGTGCTCAAGGAAACTTGCGAAGTCACCCTGATCTGCATAGTTGATGGGAGTTGGGGATTGCAGAGGTTGTTCTTGGGTTTCTTTCGCTGTTCCTTCTTCCATTTCAACTCCCTCTGCGATGGTTTGCAGAGGAGTGTGGGGTTTCTTTGATTTCTTCTTGCTCCTTTTTCCTTTTGGCTTGGGGCACCCTCCTCAGAAGACTTGTGTTTTCTTTTCTTCTTTTTGTCTGTAGGAGGAGGAGGTGCAGAAGATCCGACCATTGTTTCTGCAGGTGGAGACTGTTGGGTGTGAGTAGCACTGGTAGAGGTGCCTTCTGTAGCTTTCCTTTTCTTGTGAGCTTTCTTCTTTTTGGGAGTGATGGCAAAGGATTTGCTCTTGGAAGGAGGGGAGAAAATCGTATTTCTTAGGGCGTGAAAGTTTGCTTGTACTTGCTCATGCTTAGCAAAGGCCACTGCCCATTCTTCATCAGCCATCCTATCTACAACCTTAGATCCTAAGGGGACTCCTAGACGCGGGGGTGTCACAGGACTCGGTTCTGGAGTCCTATGATCGCGTATGTATTCTAGCTTAAGTGTCTCGTCTGTAGCTTATCCCAGAAGTTTGGTTTGCAGAGGTCTGCAGAAGTTGTATCCATCTTCATGCTCTGTTGGGGAGTTCTTTGTCATGGGATACATTCTGGCCGTTGGTCCCTCCATTGGCCATTTTTGGAGTAGGAGCAGAGGCTCTAGAAGGATACCCAAAATTCGCTGATATTGTAGAGGAGGTAGAGCTTCTGTCGATCGTCCTTTGGCCTTCTGGGAGGAGATTCGGCGGTCAATGGTGTTAACCATTTCCTGCATCATGAGGGTGGCGTAGTCCAGAGGTAGATCATAGTATACTCCGTACATAATAGCCAAGATTTGGTGAGAGGATTGGTCTGGACTACCCACTTTCCCAGTTAGACACCTGTTGAGAATGGAGAAGAGAGTATTCCATAGAGGGGGAAATCGATTTCTTCTGAAATCATTCCTTTTCCTTAGGGTTGTGTTGTACCCCAACATCTCAACAAATCTGCAGAGCTCGGTGTCTGTGGGTTCCTCTGCGTACGCCTTTATCCCTAGAAGACCTCTTGTGGGTAGACCGAACTCTAGTGAGAACATGGTTCTGTTGAACTTGAGTTCAAGGTGCTCGGATTTGTCTGGTTTTGAGATGTAGCCCTTGATCTGTCTATCTTCTGGGTCATACCTGCTGCTCTGCCAGAATTGATTGACGTATCTAGCAGGGATTTTGTTGACCGTTTTGGTTAATAGAGGGTTGAGGAAATGGTTTTCCAGAATATGAAGTAGGATGGCATGTTTTTCCCCAAATGCGGTTTTTGAGGGAACTAGGTAGTGGTTATTGGGTTTTAAGGGAAGAACATGTTCAAAGTGTTCATGTTCGATGAAGTTTAGAAGGTGAGTGGTCGGAGCAAAATCTGTTGCATCACCGGAGTTGTCTTGTTCTAGGTCTCTGGCTATTTCAGGGTTTTGTGAGTGTTCTGAATGTGCAGGGGAGTTCGTCGGAGATCTCGAAGTGGAAG
The DNA here is from genome assembly GCA_033807775.1 of Saussurea involucrata. Lineage (NCBI taxonomy): Eukaryota > Viridiplantae > Streptophyta > Magnoliopsida > Asterales > Asteraceae > Saussurea > Saussurea involucrata. The sequence continues at coordinate 44,712,071 of CM066317.1, read as the reverse complement.
CCATTGTTTCTTTCTTTGAAGAATAGAGAAGAATGGGGAAGTTGCAGGTATTTGCAGGTTCGTCGGAGAAGAGTATGGGAGTAAATGCGTAAAAGGAATGGGAAATGGAGTAATCGGGGTTATATAGTGGAGTAGATAACGGATAGAATTCCACGGTAAAAGTGAATTCAATAAACATTTGGGGTCCGCACTCGAGTTTTACAGCTGGGGAAACGTTTCAGAGGGATCGTGTGGCACGCACGCCCAATGAAAAGTTGCCACGTCATATGTGTCAGAGCACGATTAGACGTCGTGCGCGGCCCATTAATGCTTGGCGCGTGGGTATTTCTTCTGTCTGGGGTCTGTCACTCGCAGTAAATATCTTGCTTTTACAGAATTGCCACAAAGAGTCAAGTGTCAGAATCAAAGAGGCTCTGTAGTGGAGTGAGCTTTGTGATCTGAAACCTGTCTTTTGTCTCCTCTTAGCTTGCACCTTTACCAAAAACGTTTGAAAATTCATTGGAGAGGATCGATAGAGTCTTTAGCACAAAATTTTCATCCACAGAGGCTTTGGGGCTCTGTCAAAGCCAGCAGAGGCTCTATGAGTGAAATTTTCTAATAACTAAAGGTTTATAAAAGTTTTTTTGATCATCCAAAGTTTTAATTGTTTTAAACATTGTTTTTAGGACATATTTGGATATTCGTGTCCTAGAAAACTGTTTAGGAAAAGATTTTGTGCAAGTAGCCTTTGAATACCTAGGTTATTAAACATAAGGTCTGTGGTGGAGTGAACTTTATGACTAGAAACCTTCTTTAAGACATTGAAGTTGATCGATAGAGTTCCCGTATGAAATTTGCAGTTATAGAGGATCTGACTTACAGAGGCTCTGTTGAGCTCAGCAGAGGCTCTATGACCATAAATTTCTAATAACGGACAGCTCAACAATCTTTTTGATTATCCATGGTTAGGAATGTCTTAAACAGTGTTTCTAGGACATATTTGGAAATTGGTGTCCTAGAAAATTGTTTTCAAAAAGGATTTGTACGAGGTACTTATCTTTTGGCTCTCCTTTGCTTCGGCAAAAACCTTCACTTCTGTAGATTTGGTTGACCACTTCTCTTCTTTGGCTCCCCCTTGAATTAGCAACTTCTGTAGACTAGTTCAAGGTCTCCTTCTGCTCCCCCTTGACCTATGCTTGGATCAAATGAGATAAGTAATGCACAGAACATAGGTCAAACTCACCAGAGGTTCTGTGGAGATCGACAGAGGTTCTGATCAATCCCACATAAGCTCTATTGGTTACAGAACTTTTGGTGGTAAAGAATTTTCATGCAGAAGAGTTCAAATATATACATATATATAAGAGGATCAAATCTAACTTACAGAGGATTTAACTCATGCTAATCATACCCAACTTACCCACCAAGAAAATGAATCTTTTCTCATCAAGTGCTTTGGTGAATAAGTCTGCAAGCTGGTATTCAGTGGACACAAAGTGCATTTCGATTGTTCCATGTTCAACATGATGCTTCAGAAAGTGGTAACGGATATCGATATGCTTTGTTTTTTAGTGTTGTACTGGATTAGCAGAGATGGCTATGGCACTTTTGGAATCACAGAGGATGGGTATCTGGTATATGGTGTAGCCATAGTCCTTTAGCTGAGTTTTCATCCACAGAACTTGGGAGCAACAGCTAGCAGCAGCAACATATTCAGCTTCTGCTGTAGATGTAGACACACAGTTCTGCTTCTTCGAAGTCCAGCTGACTAGTTTACCACCCAGGAATTGACAACTCCCAGAGGTACTTTTTCGATCAAGCTTGCATCCTCCATAATCTGAATCTGTGTATGCCTTAAGACCAAAGCCAGAGTTCTTCGGATACCAGAGCCCAAGATTTTTGGTCCCTTTAAGGTATCTGAAGATCCTCTTTACAGAAATAAGATAAGATTCCTTTGAGCTTGGTATCTTGCACAGAGGCATGTGGCATACATTATATCAGGTCTACTTGCAGTTAAGTATAAAAGTGATCCAATCATACCTCTGTAGAGCTTGCACTCTACAGATTTTCCATTTGGATCTGAGTATAACTTATTTCCAGTGGCCATTGGGGTCTTCATTACAGAGGCATCAGAGAGACTGAATTTTGAAAGAATGTCAGAGACATATTTATCTTGATTTATAAAAATTCCCTCTGATGTTTTTTTTACTTGGAGTCCGAGGAAGAAGGTTAATTCTCCCATCATACTCATTTCAAACTCACTCTGCATGAGTTTTTCAAAATCTTTGCACTGTTGTGCATTGGTAGACCCGAAGATAATGTCATCCACATAGATCTGTACAAGCAGAATCTCATTACCTTTTCTTTTGTAAAACAAAGTAGTATCTGTCGTACCTCTGTCGTACCTTTTCTTTCGTACCATGCTCTTGGAGCCTATTTCAGTCCATACAGAGCTTTGTCGAGATAATAGACATATTTTGGGTACTTGGAACTTTCAAACCCTAGTGGCTGATGGACGTGTACTTCTTTTTGGATTTCACCATTTAGAAAGGCAGATTTTACATCCATCTGAAAGACTTTAAAACCTCTGTGGGCTGCAAAGGCTAAGAAGATTCTTATAGCTTCGAGTCGTGCGACAGGTGCAAAAGTTTCATCGTAATCAATGCCTTCTTCTTGGCGATATCCCTTGGCCACCAATCTCGCTTTATTTCTAATGACCACCCCGTCCTCATCCTTCTTGTTTCTGAAGACCCATTTAGTCCCTATTGCTTGTTTCCCCTTTGGCAGAGGAACTAGGGTCCATACCTTGTTTCTCTCAAACTGCAGAAGCTCTTCTTGCATAGCATCTACCCAGTTTGGATCATCTAGGGCTTCAGAAATGCGTTTTGGCTCGATGACACTGATAAAATTTGTAAAGAAAAAAAAATTGGCAGTGGCTGATCTTGTCTTTACTTTGTCAGAAGGATCGCCAATGATTTGGCTTTGAGGATGACTCATAGTCCACTTGGTAGTCCTAGGGAGATGGTCATTCGTATCATCAAGTTGAACCTTTGTGGTTGCACTTGTCGGTTATTGTGCAACCTCTGTAGTTGATGGCACTTCTGTGCTTGAACTTGGTATTGCAGCTTGTGGGATTATTGGTTGTTCCTCTGAGGATGTAGAGACTGAGTCCTCGTTTTCCTCTGGTATTGGTTCCTCTGTGGATGCTGGAGTTGGTATTTCCAGTGCCTATGTTGTAGAATCTTTAGTTGTTTCATCTTTTGTTGGCTCCCCCTCAGCACGTGCATCTGCATGATTTACAGAAGAGGATGAAGTATTTAATGGACCAGTTAGAGATATACCTGACTCAGTCTGGTCTGCAGAAGATGTTTCTCCAGAGGCTCTGGCAGCTCCGGCAGAGGGATCAATATCATCATGGAACATCTCTTCAAATAGCAGATTTAGGTTTGCTTCTCTAGTCTTTGAGATGCCAGAGGATTCCTTCTTTAGACCGAGTTCTGAACTGATTTGTTCAGAAGTCTTTTGAAAGGAATAGTCAAATGAAACGTTGATGCTTTCCACGATGGATCGAGACCGCAGAAGATATACTTTGTAGGCTTTTGAAGTGGCAGAGTATCCTATGAACTTTCATTCACTTGCTTTCATATTGAACTTCCCTCTAGCTTCTCTGTCGTTTAAGACGAAGCATTTGCATCCAAAGACATGAAAGAACTTGATGTTGGGTCGCCTCTGATTGATCAATTGGTAAGGGGTCTTGATGTGCCTTTTAACTACGGTTGATCGATTTTGGGTATAACAAGCTGTTGATATAGCTTCTGCCCAGAAAGAGATTGGTAATCTAGATGTTGTGAGCATGGTCCTTGCAGCCTCTACAAGAGTTCGGTTCTTTCGTTCAACAACGCCATTTTGTTGAGGAGTACGTGTTGCAGAGAAGTTCTGTGAAATGCCTTCTTCTGTGAGATAAGCTTCAATGACAGAGTTTTTGAATTCTGTGCCATTGTCGCTTCTCAACTTTTGGATTTTACATTCGTACAGAACCTGGATCTTCTTCATTAGGTTTATCAGAGTGTTAGGAACATCTGATTTCTTTCTGACAAACTCCACCCATGTATATCTTGAGAATTCATCGATCACCACTAGTATGTATTTCTTGCCTCCTAGGCTCTGCGTAGCAATAGGACCACATAGGTCGACATGAAGCATGTGCAGAGGCCTAGGGCAAGACACATCAGTCTTTCCTTTGTGGGAAGCCTTCTTAAGCTTGCCCATTTCACATGCTGAGCACAGATGATCTTTATTGACCTTAACATTCGGCAGACCTTTGACAAGATCAAGTTTCACAAGCTTGTCTAGAGTGTGGAAGTTTAGATGACATAACCTGTTGTGCCATAACCAGGCTTCTTCATTTTTTCAAGCAACAAAGCAGAGCTTGTCTTCTTTGTTCTTGACGCTAAAGTTCATGAGATATAAATCTCCCCTTCTTTCAGCCCGCAGAAGTTCGACTCCTATGTCTTCTCCTTGCAGAGAGCAGAAAGTTCTTTTGAACATCACATCGAAGCCAGTATCACAAAGTTGGCTAACACTCAGAAGATTGTGCTTTAGGCCATCCACATATGCAACTTTGCATACTTTGATCTTTTCCTTTTTGATGACTTCGTAGCCTTTAATATATCCCTTCTTGTTGTCCCCAAAGGTTACAGATCCTCCATTGAGTTTTTCTTTGTAAGAGGATAGTAAACCTCTGTCGCCAGTCATGTGCCGCTAGCACCCGGAGTCAAGATACCAGATCGGCACATACTGTTTCTACAAGACAATCAGAGATTTTTAGGTATCCATATCCAAATGGGTCCCTTTTTGTCAGAGGTCTTCAAGGTTGCCTTAGCATCCTTGGGTTTGGTTTTAGCTTCTGTTGAAGAACCATTTTGTTTCTTCTTTCCCTTGAATTTAGCATTCTTTTTGGGCAAAGAGAGGAAACAGTGAGGACTTGAGAAATGTCGGTTCAATTGAAACATGAGATCAAAACAATGACAATAATGAATTTGCGAAGAGATTTGCTTGAACTTTTCATTGAAAACATTAAAACAAGGTACAGAGGCTTTAATTTTACAATCTACCCTAGCACTAGACTTCTTATTACAAAACGACCTATGCTGACTAGACTGTTGTTTTGAAAATTCTCTGGTTGGAGTAGCCTTCTGTGGACCCTTTCTTTTGTGGTGAACTTCGGCAGGTTTCACTGTCACAGAAGTAAAAGACTTGTTATTTTCAATCCACTTACCCTTTTGTTGCCAAGTTAATTTTTCTTTGAAAGGCCCAAAAGGTTTAGCTTCTTTTGAATATAGAGTGGATTTTTCCTTTTCAGGTTTGATTTTCTTGAGCTCCAGAGAGGTTTTGGCTTTTACACACTTGTTCACAAAATTCGGGCAAATAGGAGCACTTGTGATTATCTCCTTAGGTAATTGTTCTGTTAAGAATTTCAGAGGGAATTTTAAGTCCCTCTGTTTCACAAGGAACTATTTCTGATTCAATTGAATCAGTCTCAGAATCGTCAGAGGATGAGTCGTCCTCATATACAGAGGTTGAGTCACTTAGATCTCTGTCGCCAGAGGCTGGATTTTCTGAGTAAGTGCTATACTCGCTTTCTTCATCTCTTTCGGGGATATTTTCTAAGTCAACAGAAGTGTTCATCGAGGTTTCCTCAGAGAGATTATGGCTATTATTGGAAGAACTGGGACATTCATAAAAGTTATTTTCACCGATTTCCAATAATTCCTTTTCATAAATATGAGTTAGTTTTTCTTCTGTGGAAGCAGGCAAGAACTCAGGTGCCTCTGCCGATAGTTTCCTCTCAGAATCTATAGTGCAGACAAAGACAACCTGGGATTGAGTCTTGGGGTCACCAAACTTGAAGATTCCTCTCTGATTTTGAGTTTTCAGATATTTCTTGGGTTTGGATTCTCTTTTGACAGAGACTGAAGAGGATATATCTGTGTTTTCAAACCACACATTAATCATCTTCAGAGGTTTCCTCTGGTGAGGTTCCCCAGAGACCTTTCGCCTTTTGCTGACAGAGAGTAAGTTTGGAAAACCGGGTTTTCTTGTGCTTCCAATATGAAATAGTGAAGATAGAGATTTGTCTCTTTTTGTTCCAGTGTATGGATCAATATCACAGAAGCCAATTCCCAGTCTTCCTATTTGTGTGTTTATTTTTTCATAAACCATCTGAGCATCTTGTTATTTTTTCATTAAAAGGTGTTAGCTTCAATCTTCCTAATCATAGAAGTATTTAGAAGTAGTGAAAAATAGGCTAAGTAAAGAAAGCTTCTTACAGAGGCTCTGCCGAACTTACCGAGAGATCAAGGTCAAGAAGCTACAGAAGCTAAAGAGGCGTCCTACAGAAGCTCTGTCATACGCACAAAGAAGACCAAAGACTCGGAATCCGGTGAAGACTGCTCTACAAAGGACCAGACCGCAGAACCTCTGTAACACTTTACAGAGCCTCTGTGGTCCTCTCTAAAAGACCTGATGATATTTATAATATCTTGCTACTGTTACTGGACCTGTTCATCAACTTTCATGGTAGCATGCCCTGTCCATCTTCTACGTGTCAAACTCTGATTGGATTCAATAGGGCTTAGTACATAATAGACGTCTGCTGCATTAAATGCAATACAGCACGTCCAACTGTTCATGCCATCCGTTCCACTATTCATACCGTCCGTTCTGAATAGTAGCTTATGCTTTATGGTCCCCTTAGAGTAGTATATAAGGAAGACTCATGTTGAGTTCTTCCTAATCGAGAATCAAGAGATAAGAACATCAAGAACACATAGCTTATACACTTTGAGAGTCATATCTGTTTTAAAGCTTTGCTTACTCACTGTTCTTAAATATATTCAGTAAACTTTGAGACATTATTTCCTGTTCACTGTTTATTTATATTGTGTTCTAAATCTATCAAACATATCTGTTAGTTCTTCAAATACGCTTCCGCATCAAACTTAAACTTGAACTAATAGATCTGATAATCTTGTTTAAACAAAACGGGAACCAACAATTGGTATCAGAGCCTACCTTGATTTTCAATATCAAGTGATCCTCTTTGTTACAAGATTGGTGATAGACATCATTCCTTTTTAACCTATTCCTCATTTCTAGGATAAAACTCCATTAAAGTGTACTCTGGGAACTGTTTAAACCCAGAAAACTTTCCAGATCATCAGAGTCATCCTCTTTAATCATACTATCTTTTCAGAACCTTTACAATGACAAATACAAATAACTTCTTTACTGCTGGTTCACTCACCAAGCCTCCTACTCTCCTTCGAGATGAGTATCCTCAATGGAAAATAAGAATGGTCCATTTCTTTGAGGGTACTGAAAAAAATCTAGTACAATATCTTTACAACCTTCCTCCTGTTCCCATGATAGTAGTACCCCGAGTACCAGCAACTGCTGAATCTCCTGAAATCCCTGAACATCAAAAACCGAAGCCAAAAGAAGAATGGTCAAATGAAGATAAGGCAGAAGATGAAGATGCACAGAAAACAAATAGAATATTGATAATGGCTATCCCCAGCGAACTTTTTCAATCCTTAGATGCATGTGAAACTGCGCACGATCTTTGGAAAGAATTAGAAAGACAGTTGGAAGGGGTGCTAAAACGCAGAAGAACCGAAGGGCACAGTACATAAATGAATATCATGCATTCAGAGCCTCTGCAACAGAATCTCTGCAAACGACGTACGACAGGTTCAACTCTCTCATAAACAAATGTAGAAAATCTGGCATTCACAGAACCTCAGAAGAAAATAATGTCATGTTTCTAAAAAGCCTGAATGATGAATGGCTCCAGCTGTCTATGTCCTTACAAACAAACCAAGATCTAGACTCCTGGACTCTCTCTGATCTCTATGGAACACTAGCCGCACAAGAACCTCAAATAGCACAGGCTAAAACACTAACCATTGCACCATATGCATTGGTTAGTAAATCTACAGAGGCTACAGAGAGACCAAGAAATGAGAAAGCAACAGAGGAGAAGAAAAAGGAAAAGAAGAAGATAGTGATGATTGATAGCGAAGAAGACGAGCTGATAGAAGAAGAGATAACTCTTGCGTCATTAGCTAAATCCTTAGCTCTGTTGACAAGAGAGTTCAGAGGAAACCAAAGAGGTTCAAGAAATGATCGATATGGCAGAGACAACCAAGGTGACAGTAGAGATAACGGAAGAAGAGAAGAATCAAGTGACCGACAGAGGTCAGATGCTAGAAGTGACCGACAGAGGTCAAGCGACAGAATCTACAAAAGTAGTGACCGACAGAGGACAGATGACAAGATGAGCCACATACAACAAGAATGCTACAAATGTGGCAAGCCTGGTCATTACGCAAATGAATGCCGATCGGAGAAAGGTGGAGACCAACAAAAATATGACGATCGTGCTGGAAACACTTCCCAAGGCTATTTCAACTGCGGGAAGCCAGGTCATTTCGCTAATGAGTGCAGAAGCAGATCAAATCGCCCACAGAAGGACTCAGCTTTTTACAAAAAGAAGGTTGAGTATTATGCACAAAAATCCCTAATGGCGAACAAAGGGCATTCTGAGGCGAACAAAGAGGACTTCGAGTCAGACTCTACCTCTGACGAAGAATACACAACCAATGCCCTATTCTGTGGCATGGCAGAAATCGACTCCGGCACTAACACTGAGGTATCCACTTCAAACTCTACCTCTTGTACTAATTTTGTAGATAATGATTCACTTAAACTTATTGAACTGATTGAACTAAAAGAATTAAATGTAGGCATTCAGAAAAGACTCACCTTTAATGAGAGAGAAGTACGGCTTCTCACTCAAGAAAAAGCCAAAATTTTTGAAGAAAAAGTGAGAATAGAAAAGAATTGGAACAAAAATCTAGATCCTTTAAAAAAATAAATTTCTGAATTATCCTCGGAGTTAAAAATCAAAACAAAAGAACTTTCAGTTTCCAGGAGTGAAACTACTGACATAAGAGCTCTCAAAGAATACTTTCAAAGAGAGAGAGAGGTACTTTGGCAAGATCTACTCAGAAGAGAAGTTTTGCTCAAAAACTATAAAGATGCACAGAAAGTTTATGAAAAAGTAAACTCACAAATAGGAAGACGAGGTATAGGGTACGATGATATTATCCTAGGTGTTTAAGGCAAAAGAATTAAACCTCTGTCTTCTCTGTTTGTGTTGGGAAAAACAAACAAACCAGATTTTCCAAACTTACTCTCTGTAAGTAAAAGGGCTAAAATCTCTGTGGAACCTCACTTAAGGAAACATACGAAGATGATCAATGTGTGGTTTGAAAACACGGATTCATCATCTTCAACCTCTATCAATAGAGGAATCAAACCAAAGAAATATCTGAAAACGCAAGATCAGATTGGTATCTTTAAGTTTGGTAAACCAGAAACTCAAACGCAGGTTGCTTTTGTCTGTATGATAAATGTTGAAAAGAAATTATCAGCAGAAGCTCATGAGTTTACACCCACTTTTTCAGAAGAAAAACTTACAGAAACAATTGAAAAGGAAATTTTGGAAGTATGGAAAATAAACGTTTTAGAAAACTTCTGTACATCTTCTGTAGATAAAATTCTCGCTGAAGAGATCTTATCAGAAACCTCTGCCATCTATGAAAAATATTTTACAGAGGAAGAAAGCTCGTATGATACATGCTCGGAAACTCCAGCCTCTGTCGAAAGAGATGAATCAACCTCTGTATATGAGGATGATTCATCTTCTGACGACTCATAGACTGATGTTACATCAGGGATAGTTCACTATGACACAGAGGATGTTAAATTCTCCTCTGAAGTTCTTAACAGAACTATTTCTCCAAAAGAGAAAATCACAGAGATACCTATCTGCCCAGATTTTCTGAACATGTATTTACAAGTCAAAACCTCTGCTAAGCTTGATATGTTAAAGAAGACCTCTGTAGATCCTAAAAGTTCAAAATTTTCAAAACCTTTAAGGCAAATTAACGAAAATCCCACTTGGTAACAAAAGGGAAAATGGCCTAAAGTTAACAAATCTTTTTCCTCTGTGACAGTGAAGAAAGATGTTCACCACAGAAGAGACTCACAGAAGGGAAGAACTAAACAAAGCTTTTGCAATCAACATTCTAGTACTCATAGATCTTCTTGTAATAGGAAATCTAATGTTAAGAAAGAATGTAATGCCTCTGTGGCTCAGTTCAATAAATTCAATGAAAAGTTCAAGCAAATCACGTCTCATATTCAATACTGTCATTGCTTTGATCTTATGTTCAGATTAAATAATCACTTCTCTAGTCAAGATTGTTTACTTTCTACCCAAAGTCAAAAGTCAGAACCTAGAAAGAAACAATCTGATTCTTCTACAAAAGATAAAATGTATTTCAAGAATGCTAAGGCAAACTTGAAAAATTCTAACAATATTGGACCCATGTGGATATGGGTACCTAAGTCTCTGTGATTATTTTACAGAAGCAGTTTGTGCCAATTTGGTATCTTGAGTCCGGATGCTCAAGGCACATGACTGGCGACAGAAGTTTACTATCCACGTACAAAGAAACACATGATGGTGGATCTGTAACTTTTGGAGACAACAAGAAGGGACACATCAATGGCCATGGAGTCATAAAGAAGGAAAACGTCTCTGTAGACAAAGTTGCATATGTGAATGGCCTTAAACACAACCTACTCAGTGTAAGTCAACTCTGTGATACAGGATTTGATGTCTTATTCAAAAGAACTTTCTGCTCTCTGCAAAGTGAAGACACAGGAATGGAACTTCTGCGAGCCGAAATGTAAAGCCCGTACCCCGGTATGTAATTTCTTTTATTAATTCTTTCCTTTTAAGTTTGAATTATTGTGGTTTCCATTAGCGGGGTTAGTCGAGTTGGGTCAAATCGTTAAATTGTCGAAATTTTTGGTTAGTGGTGAGAGAGTTGTAAGTGGAGGGGCTAATTGCGCCAAAGGCCCAAAGATCCCACATGGGTTTCGGCCCATGCAGAAATCTGTCGTGACCCATGTATTTGTTTTGGTGTTGTTGCCGTGAGGAATACACAAAGGATAAAGAAATCTCTAACCCTACGGCACCCCCCCCCCCCCCTTGGTTGTATTGTTTTCGCCGGCCAGAAAAGAACCGAGAGGGAGAGAAAGATCGAAGAGGGAGTAGTCGCCGGCGAGGGGAGAGGAGAAGAACCACCAACACCACTGCTGCTGCCGACCACCGCTGTCGCCGCCGGAGTTACGCCGGAGTCGAGGAAGGAGGGCGAGAGTGAGAGAGGGCTTGAGAACGTCGTCGTTTTGTCGCAAGGTAAGTTCTCATCTCCTTTTCCTTTCCTTTTCTTTTCCGGCGAGGCAACTGCCGCCGTACGCCGCCACTGTGGTGGCCGTGCGTGGGCGGTCGTGGTCATGTGTGGTTGTGTGTGCGGTGGGTTCGCGTAGAGCGATCGAATGAGAGGGTCGGTGATGTGTGTGTGTGTGTGTGTGTGTGTGTGTGTGTGTGTGTGTGCGTGATTGCCGCAGACCACCACCGCCGCCGGAGGCGGCAAGGGGGGTGGTGCACGGCTGTCGTTACACCTTGGTATAATCTGTTCCAGTAAGTTTTAGGCTTCCCGGGTCTGTTTGGGTTAAGCTATGTCTTAATGGGTTTATAATCAATATTTGTCATTTCATGTGAAAACGTTTGTCTGCCACTGTTTTGCGACGGCCATAACTTTTCCGTCGTAGCTCGGATTGAGGCGAATCCGGTGCCCACGGTTCACATTCTGTGCCGGGCACACTTTCCGTGTTTTAGCGGCAGTCCGGTTCGACCTCTAGCTAGGCGTAAATTGGCTGTTTGTACAGCAGGTCCGGATGTGGCAGATCGCGTTCCGTTTTAATAGTCTCAGTTTCTGCCACTGTTTTGGGAAAGCCATAACTTCTGCTAGGAATGTCGGATTGGGATGAAACCAGTGCCAAAAGTTCCCATTCTGAGTCTAGTAAGTTTCTTATGTTTTGCGGAAAAACCAGTTCGGACCGTAGCTAGTGTCAAACTGCTGTTTTATAACGAAATGTGCTGTTTTTCGCTGTGCAGTTAACCAGTTTTGTAAAATCCATAATAAATCGTAGAAAAATCGTTAGGAGGTGTATAATATGTCCTTGGAACCCTAACTCTGAGCATTTTCTGGTTATGTAATTTAATTGAGGATTTTCTAGGTTTATGGAGGTCGTAACAGGTCCCGAACTGACCTGTTTGGTTAGACCGAAAAGTCGTTTTAGTGACGATTTAAGGGTGCGTCGTGTTTTAGGGTCCGGGTCTCGTGTTAATACATTTTAACGATTGTTTAGGTGTTGGGAAGTGATCTTGGATTTGTGAAGCTTGAATTATTGTTTGTGAGCTAGGCGCGCTTACGAGGTGAGTTCTCTCACTATAACTAATGTCGGTTATTTTTACATTACGATTTGTACGTGTGTGGTAGTTTTAATTGTTTGTGATGCGGGACTAAATAGTGGGGTGTCTAGTCGGACCTTTATTGTTATGACTACGCGGGTGGCGTAGGAGTTCGGTGGGGCCGAGGTTTATATACGCGGGTGGCGTAGTAACTCGGTGGGGCCGAGGTTTATATACGCGGGTGGCGTAGAAACTCGGTGGGACCGAAGGTTGTATACGCGGGTGGCGTAGGAACCCGGGGGAGCCGGGTAATTCTTGCACGGTTATCGTGTGGTCGGGTGGACCAGCTTATGCCTTTGGGTGGGATGGTGTAGGTATGCTTGTTTATGATTTGTTCGTAGACTTGTATGCTGTTTATGTGCAATTATCTGTTTAAAGGTGGTGTGGGAATAACTGTGTTATTTATGGTGTCTGAATTCACTAAGCTTCGTGCTTACCCTTTCCCAATAAATTGTGGTTTCAGGTGCGAGTGGCTCCAAGGCGTGACGAGTACACACTGGCGCGTGGGAAGAGTTGATTACTTTTATGATTTTAATTTTAGACATTTATTCCGCTGTTTATTGTTCGTGAGAATATTAATTATGAGTTTGCAAATGAAATGATTGAATTATTAAATGAGTTTTTATTAATGAAATGTTACTTTAAAAATTTTAAATTCCTTGTAATTTTTGGGACGTTACAACTTGGTATCAGAGCACAGCTTGAGTGAATCAAACGCATCTCGGTGTGTTTGATCTCAAGTTTGCGGCTATAAAATTTTCTTTAAAGTTTTTGGAAAATAAAAGGAAGGAAAAATCCGTTTGAGAAACGGTGATCAAAGGCGCAGTGTGTACAGTCAGTCGGAGCCAAAGGAAAAGGTACAGTACTTAGTGTTTTATTGCTTTCTAGATCATATGGTATGCATGCTAGATTGCCTGTTGTTGACACTATGTTGTATGTTGTACTACATGCTATTAGGAATTTATGCTAATTATGATAGGTTACTAAGTGAATGCCCTCTAGGTTGTATGCAGTAAGAGATTTATAGCCTTAGAATATTTGATTTAGTTCTATTGCGCAGCTCTTGTTTGAGTCCAACCGTTCTAGGATAGAATCCTGTATTCGAATGTCTATTTGTTTCGCACTGCATATGAACGGGTATTCGCGAGGTAACTCGTTATGATTAGTAGGGATTCGGTAGTAGCAAGGGTAGTGGTTTGGATGGAATTCCTAAGGAGCTAGGAAGAATGTGTACATACGCCGGTGCGGGCATATGTGTATAGTTTCGGCGAGAAACTACTTGGGACCCCTTGGGATGGAACCTGGAACGGGCGATGATAGGTGTGGATGGTAGTAGTAGAGCTCCTACTGCCGGAAGCACAGGATCAATGCTCGAGTCGGGGAAGTCACGAGGAATCCAAGGAGTTGAGCGTGAGTGTTGTTAGTATGAGTTATTATGTGCTAATAACTCATTGTAAATTCTTTTCCTAGAATGGCCATCACTAGAAGAAACAACACGGCCGAGCCGCGGGCTGAGGCGGGGATCACTGAGGAGCAGATTAGAGAGTTGATTGCTGCTGAGGTAGCACATGCGATCGGGGAGGCGATCCCCGAGATTATCACTGCCATCCGAGATGAGGTGGTGATTCTGATGGAGGAGCGGATTGCAGCGATTCCACCGCCTGCTGGGGGACAGCCCCATACTCGAGAGTTTCAGTATCGGGATCTCTCTGCCTGTTCTCCACCTGAGTTCAAGGGAGACCCGAATCCGATTGTCAGTATGCGTTGGATATCCGACATGGAGTGCGCTTTTCTGACCAGTGGTTGCCCAGATAATCTGAAGGTCCGCTTTGCAGTGAACTTACTTCGTGACGGGGCGAAAGATTGGTGTGCCACGACGTTGACGCTTGCCGAGCGCACTACCTTGACCTGGGAGGAGTTCGTCACTCGTTTTCGTGCCGAGTACGTGCCTCCGGTGGAGATGGAGCGGATTGCTAAGGAGTTTCTGGAGCTCACGCAAACAGTCGAGACGGTGAAGGAGATGAATAAGAAGTTCACCGAGATGGCATTGTTTTGTCCCCAATATGCCGCCTCGGAAGAGATGAAGATGTCGCGGTATAAAGACATGTTACGCACGGAGATCCGGGAATTTGTTAGCACAGCGCAGTATGCTTCCTTATCTGCGATGATGGATGCGGCCCGAAGGAGGGAACTGGAGTTGGAGACCCAAGCAAAGAAGAGAAAGGCAGCACAGGCGGTGACGCCAATCTCTTCGGTGCCAAAGAAATCGAAGTTCACAGATTCACGCGCGAGTTCGAGGAGCGGTGGGTTTAAACCCAGGAATGCTAGTGGGAAGTGGACGGATGGATGTTTCAAGTGTGGGCTGTCTGGTCATATCAGTCGGGATTGTAAACTGTCGTTGATGGTCTGCTTTAACTGCAAGCAGATGGGCCACGTGAAGGCCAATTGTCCGAACGCGAGGGCAGCTGATGGGGGTGGTGCACAGAGGGCTCCTGCAAATGCCCCACTGCGCATCACCGACGGTCGAGCGGGTCAGCCGGGGACGGAGGCAGCCCGAGGTAGGGTCCACCAGCTGAAGGTGGAAGAGGCGCAGGCGACGCCTAAAGTGGTGACAGGTACGTTCCTAGTTAACTCAGTGCCTGCGGTTGGAATGTTTGATAGCGGGGCTACTCATTCATTTGTGTCTCGCACTTTTAGCGAGAGTTTGGGCCGAGTGGTAGGACGGTTAGGATGTCCTCTGGAAGTCGAGGTTGCCGATGATAGGACCTTGACGATTACGGATGTGTATCGGGGATGCACATTGGAAATCTCGGGTGTGAGGTTTCCCATCGATCTGATTCCGATTGCTATGCGTGAGCTTTGTGTGATTGTGGGCATGGATTGGATGGATACGTTTGATGCGGAGATTGTTTGTCGTCACAAACAAGTGCGAGTTCGAACCCCAAGCGGGGGAGAACTGTTGGTTCAGGGAGACTCGCCTAGACGGACTTCAGCGATATGTTCAGCTGCGAGGGCTCGGAGATACCTTCAGCATAGTGGGCAGGGATTTCTAGCGTATGTGTTAGATACGCGCGTTGAGGAAGAGACGAAGACTGCGGAGAACGTGCCAGTCGTACGGGAGTTCGCTGATGTATTTCCCGATGACCTACCGGGGGTACCTCCCGAGCGACAGGTAGAGTTTCGTATCGATTTGATTCCAGGTGCTGCTCCGGTAGCCAAGGCACCTTACCGCCTTGCTCCACCGGAGATGAAGGAGTTGTACACTCAATTGCAGGAGCTTCTTGAAAAGGAGTTCATCAGACCGAGTTGTTCACCGTGGGGAGCCCCGATTCTGTTTGTGAAAAAGAAGGACGGGTCCCAGCGAATGTGTATAGATTACCGCGAGTTGAATAAGCTTACGGTCAAGAATCGTTATCCTCTGCCCAGGATTGACGACTTGTTCGACCAGCTTCAGGGAGCCTCGTGGTTCTCTAAGATTGATTTGAGGTCGGGATATCACCAGATGCGGGTGAGGGGTGAAGATACAGAGAAAACGTCTTTTCGCACTCGATATGGCCATTATGAGTTTGTGGTGATGCCTTTCGGGCTCACCAATGCACCAGCAGCGTTCATGGATCTTATGAGCAGGGTATGTAGCCCAATGTTGGATCGATCGGTGATTGTGTTCATCGACGATATTCTCGTGTATTCGAAGACGAAAGAAGAGCACGAGATGCATTTGTGGGAGGTTTTAGAGGTTCTGAGGCGAGAAAAGCTTTATGCTAAGTTCTCCAAGTACGAATTCTGGTTACGAGAGGTCCAATTCGTAGGACATGTCGTGAATCAGAACGGTATTATGGTCGATCCGGCCAAGATTTCAGCGGTGATGCGATGGGAAGTGCCGAAGACTCCCACCGAAGTTCAAAGTTTTCTAGGGTTGGCAGGGTATTATCGGAGATTCATCCAAGATTTCTCCAAGATCGCGTTGCCCAT
The DNA here is from genome assembly GCA_033807775.1 of Saussurea involucrata. Classification (NCBI taxonomy): domain Eukaryota; kingdom Viridiplantae; phylum Streptophyta; class Magnoliopsida; order Asterales; family Asteraceae; genus Saussurea; species Saussurea involucrata. The sequence continues at coordinate 44,695,669 of CM066317.1, read as the reverse complement.
GACCCGTTTGACGAAGAAGTCTGCTGCTTTTAGCTGGGGAGAAGAGCAGCAGAGGGCTTTTGAGGAGCTACGCAGACGATTATGCGAGGCTCCGGTGTTAACCTTACCTGAGGGCATGGAAGACTTGGTGGTGTACTGTGACGCTTCACACCAAGGTCTGGGTGCCGTCCTTATGCAATGTGGCAAGGTCATAGCCTACGCTTCGAGGCAGCTGACGCCTCATGAAGCGAACTACCCAACTCATGACCTGGAGTTGGGAGCGGTGGTGTTTGCCCTAAAGATTTGGAGGCACTATCTCTATGGCATCAAGTGTACGATCTACACTGATCATAAGAGCCTCAAGTATCTGATGGATCAACAGAACCTCAATATGCGTCAGAGAAGGTGGCTCGATGTGGTTAAGGATTATGATTGCGAGATACTTTACCACCCGGGTAAAGCAAATGTGGTCGCAGACGCACTTAGCCGACATCCGGTTGGTGAACCACTGAGGGGTTTGTGCCAGCGGTTGACAGTGGTTGCACCTCTTCTGGAGTCGATAGGTAGCGCTCAGGAGGTGGTCGTTTTGGAGGAAAATGCAAAACGGGAGAGGGTTTCAGGAGAAATTCCGAATTTTGTCCATGATAGTCGAGGGTTGTTGACTCGATACGATAGAGTTTGGGTTCCATTCACCGGTGGGAACCGACAGATACTATTGGACGAGGCGCATAAGTCCAAGTTTTCGATTCACCCGGGAGCTACTAAGATGTACAGAGACCTACGGGAAGATTATTGGTGGCCCGGCATGAACCGGGATGTCGCCAAATGTGTTGAGGTGTGTTTGACCTGTCGAAAGGTCAAAGCAGAGCAATAACGACTGCATGGAAAGTTATAGCCGTTGGAGATTCCGGTGTGGAAGTGGGAGCAGATTACGATGGATTTCATCATGAAGCTTCCCAAAACTCAGCGGGGGAATGATACTATCTGGGTAGTGGTAGATCGTTTGACTAAGAGCGCTCACTTCTTGGCCATCAGGGAGAGTTCATCGGCGGAGAAGCTTGCAGAGGTGTTTGTGCGAGAGATTGTGGCCAGGCACGGGGTGCCAGTTTTGATTGTCTCCAACAGGGATACTCGTTTTACCTCCCGGTTTTGGGAGAAGTTTCAGTCGGAGATGGGTACACGGTTACACTTTAGCACGGCTTTTCATCCGCAGACGGACGGGCAGAGTGAGCGGACTATTCAGACCCTCGAAGATATGCTTCGAGCCTGTGTTATCGATTTTGGAGGTAGCTGGGATCAGTACCTTCCTCTGGCGGAGTTTTCCTACAACAACAGCTACCACTATAGTATTGGCATGCCGTCGTACGAGTTGTTGTATGGTAGGAAATGCAGGACGCCCGTTTGTTGGGGCGAAGTTGGTCAGCGGATGCTGGGGAGCACCGACATCGTGCTGAAGACGACTGAGATGATTCAAATGGTTCGGGAGCGGCTAGTTACTGCACAGAGTCGGCAAAAGAGTTATGCCGACAAGAGACGATCGGATCTAGAGTTTCAGGTGGGCGACTATGTGTTGTTGAAGGTTTCGCCCTGGAAAGGGGTGATTCGGTTTCGCAAACGAGGAAAGTTGGGGCCCCGTTACATTGGGCCCTACAAGGTCATTGCTCGAGTGGGAAAGGTAGTTTACCGTTTGGAATTACCGGATGAGTTGAGTTTAATCCACAACACCTTCCATGTTTCTCAACTACGGAAGTGTGTGGTAGACGAGTCTGCCGTGGTTCCTCTCGAGGACATTCAGATTGACGAAAGACTCTACTACGTGGAGAAGCCGATAGCCATCGTTGGGAGAAAGACGAAGAACCTGCGCAACAAGGTCATTGGATTGGTAAAGGTTCAGTGGCAGCACCGGAAGGGTTCAGAGTGGACGTGGGAGCCCGAAGCGGAGATGCGCGAAAACTATCCCGAGTTATTCGCCGGTCTAGACTTCGAGGACGAAGCCTAATCCAAGTGGGGGAGAGTTGTAAAGCCTGTACCCCGGTATGTAATTTCTTTTATTAATTCTTTCCTTTTAAGTTTGAATTATTGTGGTTTCCGTTAGCGGGGTTAGTCGAGTTGGGTCAAATCGTTAAATTGTCGAAATTTTTGGTTAGTGGTGAGAGAGTTGTAAGTGGAGGGGCTAATTGTGCCAAAGGCCCGAAGATCCCACATGGGTTTCGGCCCATGCAGAAATCTGTCGTGACCCATGTATTTGTTTTGGTGTTGTTTCCGTGAGGAATACACAAAGGATAAAGAAATCTCTCACCCTACGGCACCCCCCCCCCCCCCTTGGTTGTATTGTTTTCGCCGGACAGAAAAGAACCGAGAGGGAGAGAAAGATCGAAGAGGGAGTAGTCGCCGGCGAGGGGAGAGGAGAAGAACCACCGACACCACTGTTGCTGCCGACCACCGCTGTCGCCGCCGGAGTTACGCCGGAGTCGAGGAAGGAGGGCGAGAGTGAGAGAGGGCTTGAGAACGTCGCCGTTTTGTCGCAAGGTAAGTTCTCATCTCCTTTTCCTTTTCTTTTCTTTTCCGATGAGGCAACCGCCGCCGTACGCCGCCACTGTGGTGGCCGTGCGTGGGCGGTCGTGGTCATGTGTGGTTGTGTGTGCGGGTGGGTTCGCGTAGAGCGATCGAATGAGAGGGTCGGTGATGTGTGTGTGTGTGTGTGTGTGTGTGTGTGTGTGTGTGTGTGTGTGTGTGTGTGTGTGCGTGATCGCCGCCGACCACCACCGCCGCCGGAGGCGGCAAGGGGGGTGGTGCACGGCTGTCGTTACACCTTGGTATAATCTGTTCCAGTAAGTTTTAGGCTTCCCGGGTCTGTTTGGGTTAAGCTATGTCTTAATGGGTTTATAATCAATATTTGTCATTTCATGTGAAAACGTTTGTCTGCCACTGTTTTGCGACGGCCATAACTTTTCCGTCGTAGCTCGGATTGAGGCGAATCCGGTGCCCACGGTTCACATTCTGTGCCGGGCACACTTTTCGTGTTTTAGCGGAAGTTCGGTTCGGCCTCTAGCTAGGCGTAAATTGGCTGTTTGTACAGCAGGTCCGGATGTGGTAGATCGCGTTCCGTTTTAATAGTCTCAGTTTCTGCCACTGTTTTGGGAAAGCCATAACTTCTGCTAGGAATGTCGGATTGGGATGAAACCAGTGCCAAAAGTTCCCATTCCGAGTCTAGTAAGTTTCTTATGTTTTGCGGAAAAACCAGTTCAGACCGTAGCTAGTGTCAAACTGCTGTTTTATAACGAAAGGTGCTGTTTTTCGCTGTGCAGTTAACCAGTTTTGTAAAATCCATAATAAATCGTAGAAAAATCGTTAGGAGGTGTATAATATGTCCTTGGAACGCTAACTCTGAGCACCTTCTGGTTATGTAATTTAATTGAGGATTTTCTGGGTTTATGGAGGTCGGAACAGGTCCCGAACAGACCTGTTTGGTTAGACCGAAAAGTCGTTTTAGTGACGATTTAAGGGTGCGTCGTGTTTTAGGGTCCGGGTCTCGTGTTAATACATAACGATTGTTTAGGTGTTGGGAAGTGATCTTGGATTTGTGAAGCTTGAATTATTGTTTGTGAGCTAGGCGCGCTTACGAGGTGAGTTCTCTCACTATAACTAATGTCGGTTATTTTTACATTACGATTTGTACGTGTGTGGTAGTTTTAATTGTTTGTGATGTGGGACTAAATAGTGGGGTGTCTAGTCGGACCTTTATTGTTATGACTACGCGGGTGGCGTAGGAGTTCGGTGGGGCCGAGGTTTATATACGCGGGTGGCGTAGTAACTCGGTGGGGCCGAGGTTTATATACGCGGGTGGCGTAGAAACTCGGTGGGACCGAAGGTTGTATACGCGGGTGGCGTAGGAACCCGGGGTAGCCGGGTAATGCTTGCACGGTTATCGTGTGGTCGGGTGGACCAGCTTATGCCTTTGGGTGGGATGGTGTAGGTATGCATGTTTATGATTTGTTCGTAGACTTGTATGCTGTTTATGTGCAATTATCTGTTTAAAGGTGGTGTGGGAATAACTGTGTTATTTATGGTGTCTGAATTCACTAAGCTTCGTGCTTACCCTTTCCCAATAAATTGTGGTTTCAGGTGCGAGTGGCTCCAAGGCGTGACGAGTACACACTGGCGCGTGGGAAGAGTTGATTACTTTTATGATTTTAATTTTAGACATTTATTCCGCTGTTTATTGTTCGTGAGAATATTAATTATGAGTTTGCAAATGAAATGATTGAATTATTAAATGAGTTTTTATTAATGAAATGTTACTTTAAAAATTTTAAATTCCTTGTAATTTTTGGGACGTTACACTAAAGAAGAGGTGATTTGTATCTAATGAATTTCAGTTCCAAGAACAAGGACAAAGTTTGCCTTGTAGCCTGCAAAAGTGAGGAAGCCTGGTTATGGCATAACAGGTTCTGTCACTTGAACTTTCACACCTTGGATAAACTGGTCAAACTTGATCTAGTTAAAGGGTTGCCTAATGTTAAATTTAATAAAGATCACTTGTGTTCTGCCTGTGAAATGGGAAAACTCAGAAGAGCTTCCCACAGAGTCAAAACAGATGTGTCTTGCTCTAGACCTCTGTACATGCTTCATGTTGACCTTTGCGGTCCCATTGCCATACAGAGCCTAGGTGGCAAGAAATACATACTTGTCTTAATTGATGAGTATTTGCGTTTCACATGGGTTGAATTTGTTCGAAAGAAATCAGATGTTCCAATCATCTTGATAAATCTAATGAAAAGAATCCAAGTTCTTTATGAATGCAGAATACAGAAGTTAAGAAGTGACAATGGCACAGAATTTTAAAACTCTGTCATTGAAGCCTATCTTTCTACAGAAGGAATATCACAGAACTTCTCTGCCGCACGCACTCCACAGCAGAACGGCGTTGTCGAAAGAAAGAATCGAACGCTTGTGGAGGCCGCAAGAGCTATGCTATCAGCATGCGGATTACCGATGAACTTTTGGGCAGAAGCGATTTCTACTGCTTGTTATACACAGAATCGTTCAACCATTGTGAAAAGACACCACAAGACTCCTTACGAATTAATCAACAAAAGGCGTCCAAACATCAAATTTTTCCATGTGTTCGGATGTAAATGCTTTGTTTTAAACGACAGAGATTCCAGAGGAAAGTTTGAGGTAAAAGCTGACGAAGGCAAACTCATTGGATACTCTGCCACTTCCAAAGCCTACAGAGCATTCCTTACAAGATCTCGCAAAATTGTAGAAAGCATCAATGTTTCTTTTGATGATTCATTCCAGAAGACTTCTGAACAAATCAGTTCAGAACTCGGACTTAAAGGGGAATCCTCTGGCATCTCACAAGCAAAAGAAGACTTAAATCTTATATTTTTAGAGATGTTCCACGATGACATTGATCCCTCTGTTAGAACCATCAGAGCTTCTGAAGAACCATCTTCCATCGGTCAAAATCCATCAGGTATGACTCTAACTGGACCAAATAATGCTTCATCTTCTTCTGTAAATACTACAGATGCAAATGCCGAGGTAGAGATCGCAGAAGATGAAACAACAAGGAAAACAACCACAGAAGCTGCTGAAAATCAAACTTCACAATCCACAGAGGAACCAATTACAGAGGATATAGAGGACCAAGTCTATACGTCCTCAGAGGAACAAACTCCACCACCTCTCATACCAATCATTCCACAAGCGGTAGGATCAACTACAAAGGCACGCACTACTACAGAGGCTATACAAGAAGAAGAGGAACAACAAGCAGCCTCTGAAGAAAGATTCGATGACATTGGTGACCACCTTCCACGCACAACTAAGTGGACAAAAAGCCATCCTCCAAGCCAATTAATCGGCGAACCTTCTGACACGATAAAAACCAGGTCTGCCACTGCTAACTTTTGTTTCTTTACAAATTTTATTAGTGTGATAGAACCAAAGAAGATTTATGAAGCCCTAGATGACCCAAACTGGGTAGACGCCATGCAAGAAGAGCTTCTGCAGTTTGAGCGTACCAGAGTATGGACTTTAGTACCTCTGCCACGAGGGAAACAGGCCATTGGAACTAAGTGGGTCTACAGAAATAAGAGGGATGAAGATGGAGTGGTCATCAGAAACAAAGCACGATTAGTGGCCAAGGGATATAGACAAGAAGAAGTCATAGACTACGATGAGACTTTTGCCCCTATCGCACGGCTCGAAGCAATAAGAATATTCTTAGCCTTCGCAGCCCACAGAGGATTTAAAGTTTATCAGATGGACGTAAAATCAGCTTTTCTCAACGGTGAAATCCAAGAAGAGGTTTACGTAAATCAGCCACCAGGGTTTGAAAGCTCAAAGTTCCCAAGGCATGTATACTACCTTGAAAAGGCTCTGTACGGACTGAAACAGGCTCCAAGAGCATGGTACGAACGACTTTCTACTTTTCTTCTAGTAAATGGCTACGACAGAGGTACAACAGATACTACCTTATTCTATAAACGTAAAAACAGTGAAATAATGCTTGTTTAAATCTATGTGGACGACATAATTTTTGGGTCTACTAATACAGAGGAGTGCAAAAGTTTTGAAAACTCATGCAGAGTGAGTTTGAAATGAGTATGATGGGAGAATTAACATTCTTCCTCGGACTCCAAGTCAAACAATCATCAGAAGGAATTTTTATAAATCAGGCCAAATATGTCTCTGACATTCTTTGCAAATATAGCCTTTCTGATACCTCTGCAATAAAAACTCCAATGGCCACTGGAAATAAGTTATCCTTAGATCCATATGGCATCTCTGTAGAATGCACTCTCTACAGAGGCATGATTGGATCTCTGTTATACTTAACTGCAAGCAGACCTGACATTATGCATGCCACGTGTCTTTGTGCACGTTATCAAGCTAATCCTAAAAAATCACATTATGATGCTGTTAAGAGAATCTTTAGATACTTAAAGGGGACCAAAAATCTTGGTCTCTGGTATCCACAGAACTCTGGCTTTTGTCTTAAAGCTTATACAGATTCAGACTATGGAGGATGCATGCTTGACAGAAAGAGTACCTCTGGGAGTTGTCAATTCCTAGGTGGTAAGCTAGTCAGTTGGACCTCCAAAAAGCAGAACTGTGTATCAACATCTACGGCAGAAGCTGAATACGTTGCTGCTGCTAGCTGTTGTTCTCAGGTTCTGTGGATGAAGACTCAGCTAAAAGACTACGGCCACATTCTATTCAAAATACCCATCTTCTGTGATTCCAAAAGTGTCATTGCCATCTCTGCCAATCCTGTGCAACATTCCAAAACCAAGCATATCGATATAAGGTACCACTTCTTGAAACATCATGTTGAACACGGTACAATCGAGGTGCATTTCGTACCCACAGAATATCAACTCGCGGACTTATTCACCAAAGCATTAGACGAGAAAAGATTCAATTTCTTGGTGGGTAAGTTAGGAATGATTAATATGACGTGAAAATCCTCTGTAAGTATAGCTTTATCTTCTGTAAGTAAGTATATATTTCTACTACTTTATTTAAATGCTTTGATTGATTTCTTTCTGAATGTAAATTCTCAATCTTAAATAGTTCTTGATATCACAGAGCTTCTGTGGGTCTGCTCGGAACTTCTGACGACCCCCACAGAACCTCTGTAAAAACATGACCTATGTTCTATGCAAAACTTATCATTTTTTTGATCCAAGCATAGGTCAAGGGGGAGCAAAAGGAAATTACTTGATCTACAGAGGTGATTAGATCAAGGGGGAGCAAACGGGACCTTGAAATAATCTACAGAGGTTAATCTTTCAAGGGGGAACCAAAGAAGAGTGTCGATGAATCTATATCGACAGAAGTCAGACATCACTGCCGAGAAAAGAAGAACCAAAAAGGTATGTCTCTCGTACAAAAGGTTTTTGAAAACAATTTTCTGGGACACAAATTGTCAAATATGTCCTAAATATACTATGAATAACATGCCAAAAATCAAAAGATCAAAAAGTGTCATAAAATTCAAGTTATGAGAAATTTGAGGTCATAGAGCCTCTGCTGAGCTCAACAGAGGCTCTGCAAGAAATATGCTATGTGATCGCAAATTTAACCTCTATCGATCTTTTGGAATGTTATCTCGGAAACCGAATACACACACCATGACCTTCACGAACAAAACTTTTTCCATAACAGTTTTTTCGGACACCAACTTTCAAATATGTCCGAAAAACGTTTCTGAGTACAAATCAAAACTTGGATGATCAAAATCGTTGATAGATTTTTAGTTATAAGAAATTTTCTTTCATAGAGCTTTTGCTGGCCCTGACAGAGCTTCTGCAAGTTCCTACAGAGCCTCAAAACCTCTGAACGAAATTTCTTCACTAAAATCCTATTAATCCTCTCCAGTGCCTTTACAAATGTTTTGGTTAAAAAAGAACCTACAGAGTCATTATAACAATGAGATATATGAGACAATGAACTTCAAATTTTTCAAAATTACCGAAGCTTCTGTAAACCACAGAGGTTCTGTCAATATGCAACTTGGGCATTTCTGTAAAAATAACGGTTACTTTTAACTGAGAGAGAATTTCATATGTCTAAGAACAACCCCACGCGCCTAGCATTAATGGGCCGCGCACGACGTCCTGTCATCCTCTGACATGGCCTACGTGTCTCTTTTTCATTGGGCGTACATAGAACGTTTTCTATGGAAAGTTGAACCCGCCGTTCTAACTCAAGTACGGATTCCAAATATCTATCCATTGCCATATATTTTCACTCTTCCAAATTCTACCATTTTACACTCATATAAAACCCAAGCTTACCTTCTCATAAAACCTTTACAAACTCTCATTCTTCTCCGGCGAAACCCTGCAAACGCTTGCAAGAATCCTATTCTTCTTACCAAATGGCTTCATCTTCTCAAGCTATCTCCCCTGCACTCTCTCCGGTGAACTCACCAGAACACTCACCTGCTCCTTCTAAACATTCCGAAAACCCCCATCTCGCCAAAAATATTGAACAAGAAGATTCCGGCGATACAGCAGACTTTGCTCCGACCACACATCTTCAAAACTTTATAGCAAAGGATCATTTCGAAAAGGCACTGCCAATCAAATCCAACAATTGCTATTTGGTCCCCTCACCCACTGCTTTCGGCGAAGTCCATGCCATTCTTCTGCACATAATGGAAAATCATATACTCTTCCCTCTACTTTAAAGAATCCCAAAGAAAATACCTGTTAGGTATTTGAACCAATTTTGGCAGAGCTGCAGATATGATAAAGATGATTCTTTGATCAAAGGGTACATCTCAAAGCCGGACAACTCAGAGCATCTGGAACTCAAATTTAATAGAACAATGTTCTCTCTGGAGTTCAATTTACCAACTAGAGGTCTTCTGGGATTGAAAAAATATGCAGAACAACCTACAGATGACGAGCTCTGTTGTTTTGTAGAAATGCTTGGGTACAACACCCACCTGAGGAAAAGAAATGACTTCCGCAGAGGCAGACTACCACCTCTGTGGAACACCTTGTTTTCAATACTCAACAGATGCCTGACAGGGAAGATAGGCAGCATTGATCAAAGCTCGCATCAAATCTTAACCATCATGTATGGGGTCTACTACGATCTCCCACTCGATTACTCGACCATCATGCTGCAGGAGATCATCAATACAATCGACAGAAAAAACAACACCCTAAAGGCTAAAGGGACTGATCCCACATATCTATCGCCTCTGCAATTCCAAAGAATCTTGGGTGTTCTGTTCGAACCTCTGCTAATGATGCAGAAATGGCCAATGGAAGGACCAATTCCCAAACAGTTCCCGATGAACAAGAACATCCCCACCGATCATGCAGAAGGCTACAACCACTGCAGACCTCTTTCAAAAAGCCTTCTGAAATATGCCACGAACAAAACCCTTAAGCAAGAGTATATACGCGATCACAGGACTCCAGAACCGAGCCCTGTGACACCCCCGCGTTTAGGTGTCCCCTTAGGAACAATAGTTGTAGAACCCCTCTCTGCAAAATCGAAGAAGAAGAAGAAGAAACTGGCAAAACATTTGGAAATCCAACGAAGTTTTATGGCCAAACGTGACGAGCTCATGGGAAAGAGATCTTCTTCTAAAACCTCTGCCTCTACCCCAAAAACAAAGAAGAGGAAAACTGAAGAAGGCACCTCTACAAACATTACAGAAGATCAACCTTCACCTCCTCGTGCCACAGAAGTTGGCTCCTCTGCTCCTCCCTCTTCTCCAAAACAGAAGAAGAAAAGAAAATCGAAAACCACAGAGGAAGGGGCACCAAAACCAAAGAGGAGGAAGACCAAAAAGAAGCTTGATAAATTGGTTACCATCACAGAAGAGGCAGCTGCAGAAGTGGTTGAAGAAGAGGTCGCAGGAACCCGGGTCGAAGATACTGCAGAAGAAGAAATTGCAGAAGTCGAAGTTGCAGAAGAGGGATATCAATCACCTTATGAATCCCCAGATCGATTCGCTCATCAAGGCAGCTTGAATGATTTTCTTCAACACCCTGAAATTTCCAACACCCTAAATACAGCTGGGTGGACGGCACAACCACTTGACCACCACACCTCAGAATAACAAGACTTCTCTGTTGGACAACCTAGGGGGGGTAAGGTTGTATTTAAAATCTTTTACTTTCAAAAATTCTTTTACAAATAAATACAGTACAGAAACAGTATAAATAAATCAGAGTATACAAATAATAAATATACAACAATTATATAAACAGATATAATTAAAATGCACAGCGGAATAAATAAAGAGATAAAGGATAGAGATACTTGACACGGAGATTTACTGATTTACCACCAACTGTGATAAACCAGCAGCCGAGACACTTCTCGACACGATCCAAATAAATGTATTCTTTACGGTAGAATACAAACCAAATACAGAGCAAAGTAAACGGCTCTCAAGCTTTAGCTTATCGAGATATACAGGATCACACACCCGTTATTCAAACACTTACAAGAGGAGTATAACTCACAATGGGTAATCACTCTTGTATAATATCTCACACTTGGATATTTTATAAAAAATGTTTTATAAAATATATATATTATAAATGAGAGAGCTGAGAGTGTGGTTGCTGCTTGTTGTTACTGTTATGTGGTCTGGTCTTTATCACCAGCATCTTCTTTTATACCAAGGAAGCTCCAACGGAAACATGAGGCGCGGTATACCGCCAAATGCACGCGGTATACCGCCGTCAGAAAAAGTAACTGACACACCAACGGATACATGCAAAGTTGACAGGAATTACGTACCCGCGGTATACCGGCTGGGACTCGCGGTATACCGCCGTCAGGAAAAGTAACTTTCAACCAATCAGAATTGTACACCGAGCCTGCCGCGGTATACCGGCTGAACAGCCGCGGTATACCGGCCGTAGTGTACCCGCGGTATACCGGCTGTACCGCCGCGGTATACCGCCGTCAGAAAAAGGACTTTCCAGGACGCAACCAAATCTGCTGGATCTTCTTAAAACAAAAACTTATTTAGTTAAAATCAATTATGGGTTTTTAGAAATATCCAAGTGGTATATTATTTTAGGGTGTTTATCATTATTAGTTATAAACAATGATGACGACGTAAATACTTCCGTCTTGAACCCTTCAGTTTAAATCTTCGTGTTCTTCAACAACTGCACACTTGGATTAAATTGTTAGATAAACAATAATACGGTGTGTTTGTAATCATCAAAATAAATATATATAAATATATAGAGATGTGGTACACTTGCACCAACAATCTCCCCCTTTTTGATGATGACAAACACAACCGCTAAGCAAGAGCATATGCGGTTTCTCTCCCCCGTTTGTCGAAGCAAAAAGGGTCAAGAAAGACGGTATGCTTCCCCTCGAGAGATGCTCCCCCTCAAAATATGCATATAATTGAGGTAGCATAAACTCATGGGTAAAAAGCTAAAACGCTCCCCCTCAAATTAATAACGATATCAATTTGATTTTATAAAATTTGAGGGATAAAATAAAATGCAAAAAGCAATAGAGACAAAGATATACAAACCAATACGAAACACTTGCACCAAAACGGATCTTAAGGCTTCAATTTTCGGTTAATTTTATGTGATTTAAAAAAATCACCACGTATTATGACCTCGTCAGGTAACCACGTATTATAACCTCGGCAGGTAACCACGTATTATAACCTCGGCAGGTAACAACGTATTATATCCTCGCCAGGAAACCACGTATTATAACCTCGGCAGGTAACCACGTATTATAACCTCGGCAGGTAACCACGTATTATAACCTCGGCAGGAAACACCTACAAAAGGCAAAGAAAATTTTTCGTGGTACCCTTTTCTTATGGGTCCTTTTAACAGTTAGTATAAAACATAAACTGCAAATAAATAAAGAACATGTTGTCGACATAAAATAAAATACGACAACATATAAAACCATAAAAATGGTTTAAAACCATAAACGCATCCCACCGGGATTATCAACATTAAACATTCCTTTCGGAATCCATTTTCTAACCATTTTAATTTTACGATCGTATTCATCATAGACGTAAAATGAAGCATGCAAATTTACATTATTTTTAGGTCTAGAAAAATTACCATTATACATACGAGCATGCGGTTTCCTCCCATAATTCACATTTTTTATTTTTGACATATATGGAGGTTTTTGCGTTTTATTTTTAACAACAAATTTAGGTTTTTCAAAAACCTTTTTAATTGGCATACAATCACATTTTTCAATACACGTATTTGAACCAATGCCTTTTCGGCAATTTATACGATTAGGCATATTTAGCATTTTAAGCACTTTATCATTGCTACTATTAAAAGCATTTGCTAATAAGTCATTTTTCTCATGCGATTTACATTTAGCATTTAAACATGCAACTTCATTTTCAAGAGACTCGCATTTTGTACATGCAACACTTTCATTTTTATTTTCACTTAAGCATGCAATTTTATCATTTAAAATAACACAAGATTTACAAACATCTTTTTCACTTAATTTATTTTCTAATTTAGTGATAACATCTAAATCATGAGCAGATTTTTGTTTACCGTCATCTATTTCCTTTTTATATACAGATACGGTTTCTTTTAAATTAGAAATTTCATCTTTATATTTATTTGCGAGAGCAGCCATATCATGAAATGATTTATATAATTCGTCAAGATTATTTTCATCGTCACTATAATAATTATCACTATAATTATTATCATAATTATTTTTAGAAGAATATGATGAAGATACCTCATTATCATGGTCGGCCATGAAACAAAAATTTTTGGCCTCATTTATGCTTGCGCTCAACGCGCCTCCAACTAAAGCTTTTGGTGTGTTGATTTGTTTTGCTCGTTTTGGACACACACTTGCATAGTGATCCTTATCACCACACACATAGCAAAAGCCTTTCTTTTTATTGGCTTTTTCATCGTCGCTAGATTCGTCATATTTGTCTTCACTTTTATGGACGTTGCGACTTTGGTTTTTACCACCACGACGGTAGTCTCCATTTTCTTGAAACCTATCATTATTAGTAAACTTTTTGTTAGAAAAAAGTTTAGAAAGTTTTCTTACCAACTTGACTAAATCGTCAAGATTTTCGGGTTCGTCATCGGATGAGCTAGCTTCTTCCTCCTCTTCCTTTTCCTCTTCTTTTGAGGCAATGACTTTTAAAGCTATGGATTTCTTTTTGACTTGCTCCCGGACTTGATTTCTTCTTAGTGCAATTTCGTGCATTTTAAGATTGCCGATGAGATCATCGAGCTTCATCGTTGCGAGATCTCGAGAGTCTTCTAAAGATGTAATTTTTGCCATCCACTCCGAAGGAAGTGCTCGTAGGATTTTCCTTACATAGTCTTCGTTAGGATAAGTGCGACCTAGTCCTTTCAAAGTAGTCATAATGAGGTTAAAACGTTTAAACATTGAGTCGATTGACTCATCTTTTGACATTTCGAACAATTCATAATCATGAACAAGAATATTTATTTTAGAGCTTTTAACTTGAGTATTTCCACGATGAGTGTCGCTCAAGCTTTGCCAGATTTGATTAGCAGTTTTATAAGTATATACTCTTTCTATTTCATCGGAAGTTAAAGCAGCATATAATATATTTTTAGCTTCAAAATTTAAACAAAAATGAGATTCTTCAGCGGGAGTCCAATCTTTTAAAGGTTTATCAATAATAAGATCATCTTTTACAATAGTAGGATTAAAATTCCCATTTTCTATAATATCCCAAATCTTTTGATTTTTGCCACGTACGTGACATTCAAATAGCTCGGCCCAAATGCCAAACTTTTCAGTATCTATCAAAGGGGGTTTTGAAAACACAAAATTAGTTTGTTGAGCCATTTAAAAGAATTAAAGAAATAACTTTTAAAAATTTAAACAGATAATTTTTGAAAGCCCTGCTCTGATACCAAATGTTGGACAACCTAGGGGGGGTAAGGTTGTATTTAAAATCTTTTACTTTCAAAAATTCTTTTACAAATAAATACAGTACAGAAACAGTATAAATAAATCAGAGTATACAAATAATAAATATACAACAATTATATAAACAGATATAATTAAAATGCACAGCGGAATAAATAAAGAGATAAAGGATAGAGATACTTGACACGGAGATTTACTGATTTACCACCAACTGTGATAAACCAGCAGCCGAGACACTTCTCGACACGATCCAAATAAATGTATTCTTTACGGTAGAATACAAACCAAATACAGAGCAAAGTAAACGGCTCTCAAGCTTTAGCTTATCGAGATATACAGGATCACACACCCGTTATTCAAACACTTACAAGAGGAGTATAACTCACAATGGGTAATCACTCTTGTATAATATCTCACACTTGGATATTTTATAAAAAATGTTTTATAAAATATATATATTATAAATGAGAGAGTTGAGAGTGTGGTTGCTGCTTGTTGTTACTGTTATGTGGTCTGGTCTTTATCACCAGCATCTTCTTTTATACCAAGGAAGCTCCAACGGAAACATGAGGCGCGGTATACCGCCAAATGCACGCGGTATACCGCCGTCAGAAAAAGTAACTGACACACCAACGGCTACATGCAAAGTTGACAGGAATTACGTACCCGCGGTATACCGGCTGGGACTCGCGGTATACCGCCGTCAGGAAAAGTAACTTTCAACCAATCAGAATTGTACACCGAGCCTGCCGCGGTATACCGGCTGAACAGCCGCGGTATACCGGCCGTAGTGTACCCGCGGTATACCGGCTGTACCGCCGCGGTATACCGCCGTCAGAAAAAGGACTTTCCAGGACGCAACCAAATCTGCTGGATCTTCTTAAAACAAAAACTTATTTAGTTAAAATCAATTATGGGTTTTTAGAAATATCCAAGTGGTATATTATTTTAGGGTGTTTATCATTATTAGTTATAAACAATGATGACGACGTAAATACTTCCGTCTTGAACCCTTCAGTTTAAATCTTCGTGTTCTTCAACAACTGCACACTTGGATTAAATTGTTAGATAAACAATAATACGGTGTGTTTGTAATCATCAAAATAAATATATATAAATATATAGAGATGTGGTACACTTGCACCAACATTCTCTATCTCTGGAATTGACACCAATCTGCAAGAAGATGATCAAACCCCCAGAGATCAACCATCTGAAACCCCTAACATTCTACAGAACCCCTTCATCCAACAGGGACTGGACGTCCACAGAAGGAGTCCAAACCAGGCCTCAGAAGCTGAGTGGAATAGAGAAGAGGTTACAGAGGTTTTAGAAAGAATAGGAGAAGAAGAAAAAGAAAAAGAAAAAGGTGTCGAAGGTATAGAGGTCTCAGAGGTAGATTCTGATGAAGAAGAAGCTGACCAAATCCGAAAAGGTCTATATCATCCACATGTCATGCAATTATACGGCTCTCATCCAATGTACGACTTCTTAGTCACAGAGGAAGAAACAAGAAAAGATGCCGAAGTTGCTGAAGGCAAACATCCCTCACCCCCTCCCAGTGCAACACACACATCTAACTCTGCAGGTCTAGCTGCAGAAGGAGTTATTGAAAAAGAGCAGCACAGCTCGATCCAAACCCAACCCATCCAGCCAGAGGTCACTCTTTCGACTTCTGCGCCCACAGAAACTGGGGAATCCATTCCTAGGGAGTCTCCTCAGAGAGACTCACCTATAGTTCGTGATCAATCGCCCCAGATCACATCAGAACACCCTACAGAGGAATTCGTTTCCTCTGCCACGCACAAATTAGGGCCAACACTTCTTTCAGAGAGATGTAGTGAGCACATAGACGAAGAGACTCTAGACAAGTCTCCAAGTCAACAGAAGAACATTCCGATACCCACCTCTGGAGTGGATTTGGACACTGTTCTTCCCAGAACTTCTGTAGAGACTGAAACTCTTGTTTCCTCTCAAAGATCAGATGGAAATCCTTCCACCCCCATCGTACAAACAAGGGTGAACGAAGGTGTCCCAGGAACAGGGACTCACTCTGGAGACGAATGTGTTCCTCCAGAGGTTACAACAGGGACACAAGTAACAAGGGATGAGTTCCAAACCCTTGTCACCTCTGTGAACCAAACCATGAAAGAGTTGCAAAGCTCTTTCACATCTTTTGCAGAGACAACATCAACAGCCTTACGAAATCTAAACACCAAAATGGACAATCTGTCCACAGAGGTGAAATCCGCCATAACAGAGATGAAGTCTTCTGCTCAAACAACTGCCACAACTACAGCCACTTCTGCTGCTAAAGATTTCGGAATAGCTGCAACATCTGCATTCAAGGAATCAGTCAAGCATTTCCTTGAACAAATGAACAAGCAATCCAACAAATCACAGAGCCTCACACCTACAGATCTACAGAAGGCTCTGCAAAACGTTCAAGCAGAAGCAATGCGCAACACTGTGCTGATGCAGCCTAAAGACTACATGACCAGAGCACAGCTAACAGAGCTCGGGCAGAATGTGATAAACCAGGTCACAGAAGTCATCGTCTCCTTCACTTCTGCAAATTCCAACTACGTTAAAGAATTCAGAAAAAGTGTCGGCAAAATGCGATTCAACACAGAAGCTGAGCTTGCAAATCTATTCGGCCTCTGTGATGATGTGTGCGCAAAGTTGATGGCCGCAGGAGCAGAACTACCAAAGAAACCTAAAGCGTCTTGCGGAGCAGAGGGTACTACTGATAAGGGTCAGGATGACTCTGATGATGACCATCCTGGTCCATCAGATCATCCTGAGGGGGAGAATACAAGGGAAAAAGCTACTAGCAGAGGACTTCCAGAAGCACCAATAGCCGCAGAACCAATCAGCCAAGCCCCTCCACAACAAACCAAAGATCAACAAACTCAACAGACCACAGAGACAACACCCATCTCTGTGGAATCAACCGCTGAAGAAACCCATGTACCAGAAACTCAAAAGACCACAGAGGCAACACCCACCTCTATGGAATTCCCTAAAATGTTTGGAGTAGATGTTCAACATCTGTCATCCTCCACAGAAGAAGATCTTCCCTCACAAACTACAAAACCAACAGAAAAACCCCAATCCATCCCAAGAAGAAAGTCTATTGCCCACAAACCAAAAAGAGCAACGACCTCTGCTTCTTCTGTTCTAAGGAATATGCACAAAACAATGACTGAACGAATGGCGCAGAGAGAAGAAGAAAGGCACGGGTTCACATTAGCTTTCAAAATGGCAAGAAGATTTGATATCCAACCTTCACCAACAGAAACCGTGCTCACAGAAGAAGTCACCAAAGAACCTCCAACAGAGGTTACAGAGCAAATCAAGCCAACAGAACCAACGCCACAAAAGTCCTCTCAAACACAAGTGTCAAAACCTACAGAGGCAACTCCCATCATTCCAACAGAAGCACCAACAACCAAACCTACAGAAGCAACAGGTTCTGCACCTCCAAATTCCAAAGACAAGGGAAAGGCAAAAATGACAGAAGAGCCCAAGAAAAAGAAATCAGTGCCCAATCCTACAGAAAAACTGATGAAGAGCTCCTTTGATACCTTTCAAACTCCAAAGCCTGAAGAAGAGGACTGGGCATATGGATTAAAGCCCCTGTCAGACATTCCACTTACTGGCAGAGCTGCAGAAGTTGTTCAACAGATGGAGAGTCTCAGAAGACAAGTACCACCACATGGTCCAACATATGAAGAAATGGAAGAAGTGGTGTACAAATATCTCTACAAACAACCCTTTCAGAACCTCCATTCAACAGACCAAATCACAAATCCGAACATCAGAGAAGAATTTGAGAACATCTTCAGCAGAACAAAGCCAAGAACCAAAGCAGAAGTCTTCTCAATTCATAAAATCAAAAAGGTAATCTTCTGCAGGTTCTCCTTCACAAGAACCTATCCAAGAGTCAGGTACAATCTTTACAGAGTCAAAAGGGTAAACAATTCAGAAACCACCTTCGATGATGCTGACATAAGGAATCTGATTCCCTATGATCTACCTGAACTTCTGCAATGGACGAAGGACAACTACAACACAGAGCCAAACACCAGAGCCTATCAAGTGTTGAGAAAAGCTCTGAGAGAAAGGCTTCTAATCTACAGTCTGACAGACTTTCAGCTGGGAAAGGATCTTGGTCTTAAACATCTGAATCTACGACCACCAGAGGATCGCTGCCCACCTAACGTCGTGCCCAACTCAATCATTACAGAACCAAGGTTCGGGTTAGTATTTCAAAACCCACAAGGCGAAGTCAAACTTTTTGTGAGCATGGACTGTCAGAAGTACGCAACTAGTACTCTGAACAAGTTCAGAGCAAACCTTGTAAAATACAGAGATACCGAGCAAATGGATAGAGACGCTGCAGATACCCTCATCAGAGAGATTGATGCTACAATACGCTTAAGAGAACTCTGCATCAGTTTCTACAAAGAGATCAGAGAAGTCGGAAGAGACAACAGAAGCTTCAACGATTTCAAAGACGCCAAAATCTGATTCTCAAACAACCAATCTCTGCAAACCATGTTAAAATTTTATCTTTCATTGTACTCAAATATAAAATGCCTCTGGCATACTTCTAAAGGAAAGAACTTTCGAGGTATTGTTTAACCTCTGTCTTATCTAACTTAGCCTAACTTAACTCAAGTTCAAATTTTTTATTTTTCACTACTTAGGGGGAGATTGTTAGCTTCAATCTTCCTAATCATAGAAGTATTTAGAAGTAGTGAAAAATAGGCTAAGTAAAGAAAGCCTCTTACAGAGGCTCTGCCGAACTTACCGAGAGATCAAGGTCAAGAAGCTACAGAAGCTAAAGAGGCGTCCTACAGAAGCTCTGTCATACGCACAAAGAAGACTAAAGACTCAGAATCCGGTGAAGACTGCTCTACAAAGGACCAGACCGCAGAACCTCTGCAACACTTTACAGAGCCTCTGTGGTCCTCTCTAAAAGACCTGAAGATATTTATAATATCTTGCTACTGTTACTGGACCTGTTCATCAACTTCCATGGTAGCATGCCATGTCCATCTTCTACGTGTCAAACTCTGATTGGATTCAATAGGGCTTAGTACATAATAGACGTCTGCTGCATTAAATGCAACACAACACGTCCAACTGTTCATGCCATCCGTTCCACTATTCATACCGTCTGTTCTGAATAGTAGCTTATGCTTTATGGTCCCCTTAGAGTAGTATATAAGGAACACTCATGTTGAGTTCTTCCTAATCGAGAATCAAGAGATAAGAACATCAAGAACACATAGCTTATACACTTTGAGAGTCATATCTGTTTTAAAGCTTTGCTTACTCACTGTTCTTAAATATATTCAGTAAACTTTGAGACATTATTTCATGTTCACTGTTTATTTATATTGTGTTCTAAATCTATCAAACATATTTGTTAGTTCTTCAAATACGCTTCCGCGTCAAACTTAAACTTGAACTAATAGATCTGATAATCTTGTTTAAACAAAACGGGAACCAACAAAAGGTCTCTTCTGAGTAGGTCTTGATGAAGGACTTCTCTTTCCTTTTGAAAATAATGTTTAAGAGCAAGGATGTTCATTCTGTCGCTCTCAACATCCATAAGTTCTTTAGACTTAGCTTTTAAGGCAGAGTTGAGTTCTGAAATTTTCTCTTTCAAAGGATTTAGATGCTTGTTCCAGTTTGTTTCAATTTCTTCCTTTTCTTGAAAAATTTTTGCCTTTTCTTGAGTTAGATGTTTTGTTTCTCTCTCAAAAAATGCAAGTTTCTTTTGTATGTTCTCACAAGTCTTTTTGAGTTCAGTGTGTTCAATAGTTAGTTTAAGCAAATCAGCTTCATTATCATCAGAGGAAGAGTTAGAAGTGGATACCTCACTATCAGAGTCGGATGAGCTGACCTCTGTCATTCCACAGAACAAGGCATTTTTGTCGCCTTCATCAGATGATTCGTCTGACAGCCAGTTCTCCTGATTCACCATTAGCGACTTCTGAGCATAATAATCCGCTTTCTTTTTGTAGTAAGCAGAATCCCTCTAAGGGCGGTTTGGTTTGCTCCTGCAGTCAGCGGCATAGTGGCCTAGCTTGCCACAATTGAAACATCCCTGGTTCTGGGAACCGTTGCCATCTCTGTCGTCTGACTTCTGTCGGTCACCACCTCTGTCACCTTTTTCACTTCTGTCATTCGAACCGTCTCTTCCTTGGTTCCTTGGCTCATACTTCTCTCCTTTGTCATCCCTTCCATCACGTTCATACCCCTTCTTCTGATATCCTCTTCCAAACTCCTTTGTCAGCAGAGCTAATGATTTAGCTATCGAGGCCATCGTTGCCTCCTCTTCTATCACCTCATCTTCAGAGCTATCTACAATCATCACTTTCTTCTTTTTCTCCTTCTTCTCCTTCTTTTCCTCCTCTTTCACAACTTTCTTAGGCTTCTCCTTTGCCTCTGTAGTCTTCCCCACAAGTGCTAGAGGCCCAGCAGTCTGAGTTTTTGCCTGGGCTATTTGGGGTTCTTGAGCTGCCAATGTTCCATAAAGATCTGATAGGCTCCAGGTGTCTAGGTCCTGATTTATCTGTAGGGACATAGATAGTTGTAGCCATTCTTCGTTGAGACTCTTTAAGAACATGACATTGTTTTCTTCTGAAGTTTTGTGGATCCCAAACTTCTTGCACTTGTTTATCAAGGAGTTAAACCTGTCATACGTAGACTGCAGAGACTCAGTCGGCAGAGCTTTGAATGAGTAATACTCATTGATACGTTAGGCTCTGCGATTTTTCTGAGTTTTAGCCCCTCCTTCCAATTGTTTCTCCAGTTCCTTCCATAGATCGTATGCAGATTCACACGTGTCTAGGGATTGGAAGAGGTCATTGGGGATGGCCATTATCATATTTTGTTTTGCCTTCTGTGCCAACTTGTATTTTGCCCAGTCAGGATCAGGCCATTTATCTTTTGACTTAGGTTTCTCGTGCGCAGGAATCTCTGGAGTGTCATATGTTGCAGGTACACGTGGTACAGAGAGCATAGGAACGAAAGGAGGATTGTGGACGTAGTAAAGAGCTTCTTTGTCAGTACCCTCGAAGAAATGAATCATTTGTATTTTCCACTGAGGGTACTCATCTCTGAGTAGAGTGGGTGGTTTTGTTAAAGAGCCGGCAGAAAAGTAGTTGTTGGTGTTTGCTGCCATTTTGAATGGTTTTGGAAAATACCAGAAAACAGAGTGTAAACTGAGATTTTCAGATTATGGGTTAAGATTTCAGAAAGGAGATTACAAACTTGAAAACCTTAAGCGATGCACTAAAATGGAGAGTTTTAACCTAGAATACAGATTATGTAGGTTTACCAAAGTCGAATTGGTCGAGAATGGCAGAAAAACAGAGTCTGCTTGAAATAAACTAAGAACAGGTTAAAGTCAAGCCAAGTTACTACCAAAAATCATTGTAAGTGAGGATCTCTTGATATGGAGAATCAAGAACTGCTCTGATACCAATTGTTGGTTCCGTTTTTACTTAACAATGACGATTATATCTATTAGTTCAAAACAGAGTAATGTGCGGAAGCGTTTTAGAGAACTAATAAGATATTTTAAGGTAGAAGAACACACTATATCAAATACATGAGATGTAAATAACGCAAGTTCTAACTCAATAACCCACTGTATATTGATATGAATAGAACACTAAGAACACCGAAAGTTATACAAGAATTCTGCTCTAAGAGTGTGTGTGTGTGTGTGTGTTGTGCAAAGCTTAATAGAAGAACTCAACATGAGTCTTCTATTTATACTACTTCCACAGGGGACAAGGTGGAGACAGGAAGTACTAAGGTACAATAGACACTATCGTGGAACAGTGACAAGTACAACGTTGTTGTAGTGCGCCGCACTCTACAAAGGCTGCAACCCATCAGAGGTTGACACGTGGAGGCAGTAGGGCGAGCCTTTGTACATATGATCTTCAAGATCTTCGTACAACAGTAAACGTGAGAAGCACGATCGTCTTTGACTTGATCTTCAAGAATTCTTCTAAGTCTTCAGTCTTTATACCACAGAGGCTCTGTCAAGTATGGCAAAGGCTTTGTGGCCTTGTCTTCTGTTAATCGTCTTCTGTTAAGTCTTTACTTGATCTCCTATCGGTGTCTTGGCAGAACCTCTGTCGGTGCAACACTTAGCCTATTTTTCAATACTTCTATAAACATAAAGATTGGAGCTAACAGTCGACAAAAGGGGGAGTCTACTATACATGTGATATTGGTATGTTGTGCTCTTTCCTTCACCTAAGGTTTTATTTTTCCCATTGGGTTTTGTTCCTTGGTGTAAGGTTTTAGTGAGACAACTGTTTATATATCATCTTGTTTCCTTAACTCCCATGATTGATGTACAAATCTTAGGGAATAGTAGACTAAAGGGATAGTCTATAAATGGGTGCGTTGTACTCTTTCCTTCGTCCTAGTTTTATTTTTTCTCACTGGGTTTTTATTTTGACATAAGGTTTTAACAAGGCAACGATAATGCACCATCACTCCTTTGACTCGGCATAAGAGGGAGTATTGAAGATAAATGTGTCATCGTCAAAGCATAAGACGATAATGATAACGTTAGAGATAGAGATAGAGATATACACATTAGAGTTAGATTAGAACTTTGTATCTCATTACTATCTCTTTGTAAATCGTCCCTATTTAAAGGGCTTATGATTTAATGAGAAAACACATTCTTGATTCTCTCTATATTGTTCGTTCTACAACAAAAATATGATTGTAAGATATTAGCATGTTTTCATAATTTTATCGAAAATACTTAATTAATACTCTAAAAAGAAATCACTCAATCAATTGGATTTCGAGATAATAAAGAAATCACACGAATTACTTAAATCCCTACAAATTTTTAGGGTTTTTTACTCATTTGACAAAATCCTTTTAAGACAATTTATTCATTTATAAAATACATGGATAACATTAACTATTTGGTAGATTTTGACATGATATAAAAAAATTAGATCAAATTTAAAAAAATTTAATACGTTATCGACATTTTGGTTTTTGTCTCTATGGTTATCTTCTTCTATCTCGCTGGTATTTTTTCTTGATATTTAGGATTCTAATACATGGTTGATTTTGATACAGGCAGAAAGCCTTTTTTTCTTTTGTAAAAAAAGGGGGGATGATTCCAAATTTGATTCCATTGATATTTAAAATAGATTATAATCAATAAAACACACAGCAAGCATATCAATTTGTTGTAAAAACTAGAGACATATTAACCATCAATTGGTGTTTAAGCTTCATTAATGGCTTATTCATTGTAGAAGTTTACTAGGTAAAACTTAATTATGAACCAATGGATATTATGTTGCCAATGTATTAATACTTACTTGGATTATAGTAGAGGTGGATGGACTAATTGATGAAGTTGGAACCCGAAAATTGATCTGCAAACTGATTCATTGAGCGTGTGAAAACAGTAATAAAATAAAGTATACTCTATAACTAACTCTAATAGTTTGTATTAATCTATATTATCACATCCTACAACACCAATATTTTTTAAGCCAAAAAAATATTTAAAGTAATAAAAAACTAAATCAATTTTATCATTCATAAACCCTACGTCATTTAAACCCCTCAACGCCTCATCGACGTCTGCTCTCTGTCACTGTCGTTGGCTCTTGCCATCGATCTCCCTCTTTTTAGTCGTTTTTTGTTTTTCGGTTATCCAACCGTTTATATATGTCTATACGTGTTTCATTAAATTGTTATAAAAGATGAAAAATTGAAACACAAAAAATAGATTAAAAAGTGAGCGATCGGTGGCAGGACCAACCGTGATGTAAAGTATGGAATACAGACAATGATAGGTGAACGAAGAGTGGCAAGAGAAGCGGTGTCGTTTCATGCATGGAGTTTGAGTGACATACATTTTAGAAACAGTAAAATTGACTTGGTATTTTTTTACCTAAAAACCATCCTAATTAATTATTGCTGATATTTTCTTTAGGTTAATAAAACAGACAACCAATTTTTTAAGGGAATTCAATTAAAATACCCAAAGTTTGACTTTGACTTGCCAAAATACCCATTTCTCTCCCGAATTTGTCGAAATACCCATTATTTCCGGGACAGATCCCGCGATCGCGGGATAGGGCACACGTGGCCCGCTATTATGGCCAAAAAGTCACGCGGCACCCCCAACTATGCCCGCGTTTACATTTTCGGTCCCTCCCCGCGACTAACCCCGCGACCATCCTGCGATCGGCCAAAAAAATGTCATTTTTTGTTCTTTTTGCACGAATCTTTGCATGCTTTTTACTGTTTTTTTTCCACAATTATTGTACTTTGAAGACCAATTTGTGGTTCAAATTCACTGGCATGTTTCATCAATGTTGAATTATTGTACTTGGAAGACCAATTTGTGGTTGCAATTCATCTTCCTCAATGAGATTTCATCCATAAATATCAGTAGAATGCAATCCATAACTCACACCCATTCCATCCTTATTTGTTGCTTTCTTGCTTTCTTTCTTCAGTATTTTGTTTTTGAGATGCCATTGAAAAAATGAGTTCATCTGTTGCAAAAGCTAGGCTATATTTCTGTTACGATGGTGAATGGGTGAAAGAAAACAATGAGTGGAATTTTGCTTATAAATCTAAGCATGGTGTAAAATTTCCAGTAAACTTTTCTTATCAGAAGTTTGTTGCATACGCCATGCAAAAATGTGAAATCGACCCTTCTGCTGTTTGCAAGTTAGCGTTCAAGAATGGTGATGGGTCATTTGTGGAGTTATGCAACCATGGGGATATCTCTGGTTTTATGCACTTTGCAGCCGAATCAGAAAGACCTCCATTACTTTATGTGTATGCTGAATCCTCAATGTGCAACGAAGACGATGACGAAGGTGACGACGACGGTGACGACGACGGTGACGGCGAAGGTGATGATGACGCTGATGACGAAGACCTCCAAATGGAGCAGCCTGATTCTCAATTTCAGCCGTCCTACGGCCCAACAGTTCATTTGGATCATGCATATGGTCTTAACGACTGTATTCCTGATTATGTTCCGGAGACGCAACAACAGCAACCACAAGAAGGACGTTGTGCTGGAGTTGCTGATGACGAAACCTAGGTTTTCAAAACGGGTAATGCTGATATAGACAGATCAGATACCGATAGTGATGATCACGAAGAATATACCCCTAGTAATAAATCATTTAGTCAGTTAAATGACTATTTTGATATGCCTCCTATTCTTCCAGACCAGAATACCCATACACAAACCTACGAACCTGTACCTTATAATCGCAGTTTAAGGTTAGAAGAAGGTCAGATATTTGATTCGAATGATCACTTGGCAAGTCAGGTCGGACTTAAGTTCATGGAAGAGGGTTTCGAAAGTGTCACGCCGAGATCCGACAAAGGCAGATACGTAGTTCAATGTGCGAGAGAAAACTGTAATTGGAGGATGTACGCGAGGCCCGCGGGAGAGAAAGGAGGGGCGTTACTTATTAAAAAGTTGCACGACGTACACACTTGTACGAGGACGCAACTGAATCCCAACCACAAACAAGCCACCAAAAGGACTTTGGGTGCGATACTGAAAAACAAATTTCTTGATGCTAGCAGGTCATTGCGTCCAAAGGACATCATGGACGATGTACACCAGCAGTTCGGCGTCACGATTGGTTACCACCAAGCTTGGCGTGCGCAATGCAGGGCACTGCTATTGGTGAGAGGCACGTTCGAGGAGTCGTATGAACGACTCCCAGCATATTTATATAATTTACAACTGCAGAATCCAGGTACTGTCACCCAGCTAAGGACCGATTCACATGGACGGTTTGAGATGTGCTTCGCTGCCTTTGGACCCGCGGTACGTATTTTAACACGTCATATGTTTACACATTATAAACTATAACATTTACAAATGGAAACCACCTACGTTTTTGCAGATCCGCACATTTCTGGCAAATCTGCGTCGTGTCCTGGTAATAGACGCTGCCCATTTAAAGGGCCCTTACTTGGGTATGATGTTCCTGGCGGTTGCCATGGACGGGGATAACTCCATCGTTCTAGTAGCTTTCGGAGTAGGCAAGTCCGAAACCAGGGACGAGTGGACTTGGTTTCTGTCCATATTGAGATAAGCTATCGGAGACCCGCAAGGGTTGGTGTTTATGTCCGACAGGGCTACTTCCATAAGCGCCGCAATCTCTGCCATGTACCCAAACGCCCCTCACGCCTTATGTTGTCGACATTTGGAGATGAACGCCAAAACCCAGGACAAACGTATTACCACCTACAAGGATGTCTACTGGAAGGCATGCAGAGCATATACGGATCGGGAGTTTGACCGGTACATGAATCTTCTACGAGTTAGTGCCGACAAAGCAGCCAAAGTCATGGACGATGTTGGACCGGAGAGGTGGTTCGCGGCCCATTTTCCTGCACAACGGTATGACATTCTGACCTCCAATAGTATAGAGTCGGTGAATGCACTCTCCCGTTTTGCGCGTAGATGTCCGATTGTTAATCTTATGGACTACTTTCAGAGCTTTAAACAAGAGTGGTACCAACTTCGACGCCAAAAAGGAGCTGAGCTGCAAAATAGACTCACACCAAAGGCGGAGGAGATAGTTCTCTTCAGGGCGCGTCACGCGTCGACATGGAGGGTAAGCGAAATCGGGTATGGGAGGTACGAGGTTCAGGATAACCATCTTCACGCGACTGTCCATATGACCGACCATGTTTGTTCGTGTTTAAAATGGCAAAAATCTGGGTTACCGTGCAGCCATGCCATCGTTGCGGGAACATATATGGGTCGTAGAGATTGCAGCGACTTGGCTGTAACTTTCTTCACGTCCGAAACTTACCGGAGAACATACGCAGAGGTAATAAATCCAGCTGGACCCCCTGAAGCATGGGTGTATCCACCCGACCCCCTTCCGCCATGCTATCCACCTTTAAACGATAAGAACAGAGCCGGGAGACCGAGAAAGAACAACCGACGTCCATCACGTGGTGAAGGTTCGATACAGCGAAAATGTACTCGATGCCAATGCGTATGACATACTCGTGGAGAGTGTCTAAATCCCGCCCCTTCAACCGTGCCAAGGAGTAGACGTTCAGTCAGCCAAGTAAGTAACACGCAGGGCCCATCGGAGTTTGAGCCACATGAAACTATATCATATGATACCGTTGATCTAAACGTTGATTTCCCTTGATTGGGACGATAAATATTGTACGTTTAGTGCGCTTGTTTTGATATATAAAATGATTTTATCTACTTTATCGGCCCGTTGTAATTTATCAAACATAACTTATGTACGTTGATCTGAACATTGATTTCCCTTGATTGGGACCAGTTATCTTTTGAAAGGTACTTGAAACAGAACATGGGATGATAATCATAATGGTAGTAGTCTAAATGGAGAGAATAGTAATGGTAGTAGTCTAAATGAAGAGAATAGTAATGGTTATATAGAAAGACAGGGACCTAAATTGTGTTAGATCAAAGACAGGGACCTAAGTTGTGTTAGAGCAAAGACAGGGACCTAAGTGCAGTAAAAGCATCCACATTTGCCTATAAATAACCCACGCTAGATTAGTCGTAAAACACATATACGAGAACATATTATTCGTTAACGTATTCTTACATGGCATCCCCAAACCTTCATGTTTGGTGCTTTAGGCGTTTATCTGAATCGCTTTCAGACACTGGCAAAGAGTTATATGGTTAGTGTGCATGTTTCATTGAGTTTTGCTTGTTACTACCGTTGTTCTACGAACTAACTATATTAATTAATGTTCATCAACAGATGCATATCCACAGTTGTTCACCATGAAAGTCCACCATGGTGGGTACTTCACGGAACCACCCAAAAGACATTATTTCTGTGGTCTAGAAATTTATGTTGACATGTTAGATGTGGAGGATCTTTCTATGCAACTGCTTGAACAGATCATGAAAGAGCTGAACTATGAAGAACCAAAATATAATAGGTTGTATTTTAAGAGGCCGAATGTAGACTTCTTGACTGGACTGGTAGAATTGAGTACCGACGAAGATGTAGCCAACATACGCCAGTATGTTGACGGCCATACTGTGATTGAAGTGTACATCGAGAAAGTGGAGTTTAACACTTTGAGACTCGTCTCGCCAGAACATGTAAGAAGTCGACCCGGATTGTCAAAACCCAAACCATCGTCTAGTCGTAGCCTCAAATTTGGATAGTTTTGTACTGTATTGATTAGTATGTGTTTGTTATGAAATAATCTTGTATAACATCTATGAGTTGTATTTTTAATATGAACCACTTTTCAGACAAATTTCAGACTACTTAAACACTACTTTTCAGACAAATTAAAGACCTTTATTCATGACAAATTAAACAACAACATACAAACAGGAAAGGAACGAAACAACAATGTCGAACAAAAGTACAAAACAACAACACATAAACAACAAAGTACTAAAGCAACACCCGTACCACCACCTACTGAAAAATTGCTTTAGTTTGATCAATCCAACTTTGCTTGTCGCTTATCTTCGCTTGAAGAATTGCGAAGTCTTGCGTAATGTGGTGAATGTCTTCTTTTTCTAGACGAATACGAGCCTCCCTATCTTTTATATCCCCTTTCATCCTTTTGATCTCCTTTTCTTCCACTTCGATCCTTGTCAAGTGGACATTCTTCCTGACGATCATCTGTTTCCACTCTTCTGTCAGTTGGTCTATCTCCTTTTCCCTTTCTGCTACCGCCTTCTGGAGTTTAGGTGGCATTCTTTCAGGTGTAGACGATGGGTTAGATGACGATGCCATTTGTTTACTGAAGAAAGAAAGCAAGAAAGAAGGATGGAATGGTGTGAATTGTGAATTGCGTTTTACTGATATTTATGGATGAAATCTCAAACATGCTAGTGAATTTGAACCACAAATTGGTCTTCAAAGTACAATAATTGTGGAAAAAAACAGTAAAAAGCATGCAAAGATTCGTGCAAAAAGGACCAAAAATGACATTTTTTGGCCGATTGCGGGATGATCGCGGGGTTAGTCGGGGGAGGGACCGAAACTGTAAACGTGGGCATAGTTGGGGGGTGCCGCGGGACTTTTTGGCCCTAATAGCGGGCCACGTGTGCCCTATCCCGCGATCTCGGGATCTGTCGCGGAAATAATGGGTATTTCGGCAAATTCGGGAGAGAAATGGGTATTTTGGTAAGTCAAAGTCAAACTTTGGGTATTTTAATTAAATTCCCATTTTTTAAAACTGAAATAAATTTATTTATCTATACTATATTATAAAACATTTAAGAAAAAAAACTCTTAAAAACAAATTTTATATATCGAGTATCGTTAATTGAAGCATATTACTTAAAATTCAAGATTACAAGTAATGATGCATGAGTACAACTATTTAAAGTTGCATGGTTAAATTCATAACTAACTGATAAAAATAATCAAGTACAAGATAACTATCTCATTTATAAAATATAATCAGGATAATTATGAATTCTAACACAATACTTAATATTTTTTATAAAAAAAATTATATTATTAAACATAAAATTATTCAAATCATTGGTAAAGCTAATATAAATTAAACTAAACAAATTTATAAAAAAAGAGTAAATTACATAAATGGTCCCTCAACTATGCCTCGATTTCAGTGCTGGTCCCTCCAGATCCGAAACTACACTGACAGTCCCTAAAACACAGTTTCTCATCCCAAAGTGGTCCCTCTCACTCAGGCCGTCCATTTTTTTCCGTTAGCGCCTCACATGTGCCCCTCACGTGAGGGGTATTTTAGTCTTTTTAACCTTTCCCTCTATTTCCTTCTAATTAATAAACGATTTCCAACGTTCATATCATCTTCATCGCTCCATTACAGACCTCCCTTCTCTCTCTATTCCATACTCTGTATCTCCAAAAATCCATGGTGCGACCCATACTTCCACCCATGGTTTACTGCAATTGTGGTTTACCTGCCATCACTCGCACATCTTGGACAAAAAAAAATCCAGGGCGCCGATTCATTTTTGTTCGAGAAATGTAGGTTTTCACTCTCTGCTAATTTGGTTTAATTTTGGCAGATTTTGTGCTAATTTGTTTTAATTTTGGTTTGATTTTGGTTTGATTTGTTTATTAGGTATGGAATTGTGGTTTCTTTACTTGGGTGGACCCCCCAATTTCTTCTAACAGTATGGGTATTATAAATGGGCTTCTGAGATCAAAGAACAAGCTTGAAGGGGAAATTGAAGAACTTCAGAAGCAGAGGCAAAGATGGAAGCTATTTTGTTGTTTAAGTTGGATAGTGTTGTTTATTTTCTACATTTTAAGTGGCTAGCTAATGTAAACAGTTTATTTGCAAATGAAATGGCAATGTGTTGCATTTATAGTTCTTCAGTTGTTCTTGGTTCATTAAATGTTCAATTGTTTTTCAATTGTTCTTGGTTCAATAAATGAAACCCATCCATTTAATGTGATAATGTGTTAATATGATATATTGTCAAAAATATGAGAAACTAAAACACATTCATACCAAAAACTAGTGAATATGACAATTTTACCAAAAAAAACCACATTCATACCAAATATGACCAAAAGTGAATGGCATTGGATCACCAATAAGCACATTCCTAACTTGTCCATTACATAAATACCATCATTGTTCTAAACCATCTAAACCATTACATACATAAAAAGTGGTACATTCTTTCCCAAAAGAAAGCACAACACAGTCTTAGATTACCTATGCTTGACTTCCACTAGCCTGTCCCCCTTACATGTCCTTGCATTGTGGCCCTGAAGCTTGCATTTGGTACATCTGCTTCTCATCCGACACTTTGGTACCTTTTGGGAAGCTTGACTCAGCTCTTCCACAGTCCTCTTTCTCTTCTTTTTTGGCCTCCCTATCTGAGCATGATGAATTAGTGGAGTAAGTGTTGTGGGACAGTCTGACTCAGGCTACATCATTCTTCCATTGATTGGTTTGAGTTTAAACCTGTACATTTCCTTCAAAGTGTCCAACCAATAGGCCTTGTTGACCAAATCTTCTAATCTCCCAGCTGCAACACCATTGCTTTCCATATTCCACATCACAGCCACAATATGCTTACATGGAAGGCCATTCAGTTCCCACCTTCTACAAGAACAGTACCTTTCATCCCCATTTTGTTGGAAATGAACAATGCATTGGTCAAAACAGGGACCACTCACCTCATACATGTCATCCCCATTCCATATCACTGTGCACTTAGAAGATTCTTTTTGGATTGCATTCAACATCTTTGTTGATGTTGGTGTAAGGGGGCCATCAATACCATTGATCAAATTCTGAACTTTAGCCATCCTTTTCATAAGGTATTGTCTAATAAACTCTAGGGCTGTGATGATGGGTTTGTCCCTCCCATCCACTAATTGCCTGTTAAAAACCTCACACAGATTGTTTAGGAGGACATCACTTTTACACCTACCTGAAAACAAGATAGATACCATTGTTACCATCAAGCCCAACTTTTTGATGTGAAAGTTGCACAAAAGTTAAATGAATTACCTGTGAAATGTGCTCTGGTCCAATGTGCAGGTGGGATATCCCTCAAATACTTATGTACTTCAGCCTCAACAATGGCATAAGCCATAGGATAAATGCCATTGTTACCATCAAGCCCAACTGCAGTTAGTAATTGACCGGGAAATGGTCCTTTCATGAAAGTTCCATCTACCCCTAACAGATCCCTTAACCCAGCCTTGAACCCCTGCTTTAATGCCCCTGGGCATATGTAAACCCTCTTAAACTTTCTTGTAGGGGAATCAGCATCAGCCTCAGGCTCCACCTCCAGTTTGATAGTGGTCTCAGGGTTGGTTCTTTGAATCTCACAGAGGTAGTCCCTGAGAACAGTGTATTGACCAACATAATCACCTCTAAGGTGCTGGAGAGCCATTGATTTAGCTCTAAAAGACTTCATACGGGATATCTGAACCTCTAACTTTTGCTCCATTGTCTGTTTCAGGGCAGCACTTGAAATCTCTGGTTGTGAACCAATTGGTCAATGATCTGTTGGGAGAGGAAAGAGGTAGTACAAGCTTTTTAGACTGTAGGCATTTATGTGTTGCCACATAAGTCTTGACCATCCACGTGTCATCATATTGGCCTTTGGATACTAGTAGGACCCATGGACATCCCTTCCCACTTGCCATGACTTCTTTGCCTTTACTACTCTCACCTTTGTCTTCATTTCCTGATGGCATTATTCCCTTGCACACTGCCCTGATCCTTTTTTTGTCATTTTTGACAATGCTTATTTGTCTTCTAGTGTTAATTGCATGCAGCTGAATTGACTTTTTAATCCCTTGTTTTGTCCCAAATACTTGCCCAATAAAAAAACCCACATTAACTCCCACTCACCTCTGTTGATCCTTTTTCCCTTAAATTCCTCATTCCTTCTTTCCTATCAGCCTCAAGATCATCCTCCCTCAATGGACTATCAAACTTGTCAAGGTCTGCTGCAAAAGCTTCATCATCATCCCTGGCTGGACTTACCACTCCATCTGGTTGAGGATTGAAGAACTCTTCATGTAAGCCAAGATTGTTCCTAAACTCTGACATGTCAACATTGTCAACATCATCTACTCCAACTTCATCACTTAAGGGAATGTATTCATCAGATTCATCTCCATCACTACAATCCATGTCTTCATCCACTACACCTTCATCTACTCCATATTTATCTCCTACAGCTTTATCTACTCCTGCTTGATCACCCATGTTGTTTTCATTGCCCACATTATTGTTGGCAGCTTCAAAAGGATTAAAGTCATCAAACAGCTCATAATCACATATGTCAATGTTATTAAGATCTATATCAATTCCATGTTGATCCCTTGCCATACCTTCATCCATAGTCAATCCCACACTTTTGTTAAAGTTGTTAAGATCTATTCCTAATCCATGTTGACCCTTATTTGTGTTAGTGTGATCATGTGATACATCTTCCCCTGTGATGTGATCATTTGTGTTAGTGTGTTCATGTGATACATCTTCCCCTGTGATGTGATCATTTGGGTGAGTTTGATCATGTGATACATCTTCCCCTGTGATGTGATCATTTGGGTGAGTTTCATCATGTGATACATCCTTCTCAACCCAACCAAGATATAATCCTTTCTTACAAGAACTAGAAGATCCCTTAGACTTCTTTGGTCTCCTATTCAGTTCAGGTGATACATCTACATGAAGCTCCTCTATTACAACTTTTGCAGCATTTGGTGAGGTAAAATATGATCTAAGCGTGGTCCTTCAATGCTCAATAAAAACATCAACAAGTTTACATTTTGGAAAGTATTTAAAGAATTTCAACACATCTTCATCATTCCCTAAAGGCACCATAATCTAAATCCATATCTAGAACTCTAAAGTGATAATACATAGGAGGCACAGGGTCTTTGTAACCTAAGTCAGCAACCATTGCATTTAGCTCATGCACAGAGAACTCATCAGTATATACTAAGTCCACAAAATGTGTTTTACCCCTTACATACACCCTTCCAGGTTTCTTTGTGAACACCCCTCCATGACGTATCTTCAGGGAGATTAGGGTAGGATAGATACCTGAAATTTACATCCAAACAAAGAAAGTAAGCAAAAACCTATTTTCTAGCTATAATCTGAGTTATGGTGAAGTTATTTTGTGAAATTGTACATACCATATATTTCTGGATAGTCAATATCATCTGTGCTAGAGCGTATTTGCCACTAAGTTCGTCCCATTGTCTGCAAATCTTTAGGATCGTTGTAGCTGAAGATGAATGTGGATGATGATGAAGTTGTGTACTGAGGGTAGCTTAGGAATGAAACGTCCTTTGGTCTGGTAATATCTAAATGAGAAGGAAATAGAGGGAAAAGGTAAAAAGACTAAAATGCCCCTCACGTGAGGGGCACATGTGAGCGCTAACGGAAAAAAATGGACGGCGTGAGTGAGAGGGACCACTTTGGGATGAGAAACTGTGTTTTAGGGACTGTCAGTGTAGTTTCGGATCTGGAGGGACCAGCACTGAAATCGAGGCATAGTTGAGGGACCATTTCTGTAATTTACTCTAAAAAAATCTCAAAACTACACAAAATCTAACACTATCTTATCAATGACAATATGAACATATTTATGGAAAACATTCTTCATCGCCGAATCCTTCGATTTGACTTCACAGCCATCCAAACTCTCCCAATACAGCTCAAATACCCCAAAAACCCTAAACCATAATATATTATGCCAAATTACATGGAATCTGATGTTTCTATTTTTCAATTCAACTAAATTTTATTCAAGAAATCGAGGAATTCAAGGATCATCATAACCTTGTTGCGTTTGTGGATTCAGAAAAAAGATGTTGAATAAGCTTTGGGTGTTGTTATCTACGTTTGGTTGTTTAATGGTTTCTCGAGTGTTCGCTGATATTATCGTGAGGGGGAATGGTGTCACCTTGTCGTTCACCGATATAGCAGCGAATTTCGGTAAGTTTTATGAGTTCTTCTGCCGATTTCTATGGTTGATTAATTAATAATGATTTGCTAAAAAAAACTATTGAATTGAAATTTAAAACCGATTAAATAATCAATTTAGGTTAATTCGAAGGTTTGATTTTATATCTGCTACTGGGGATTCATGCTCAGTCTCTATCCTAAAAAGGAATTTTAGTTTGACTTTTGATGTCAAACATGTTGCTTTTCAAATACAGATTGATACTGTTTATAAACTTTTACTTGCATTGAATTTCATAACATATACCGCCAATATATTAATGTTGGTTGTGAATTGAGGACAAAAACTATATTGATTCTGGGCTTTTAAGCATTTGCTTTGACATCAAATAATCAAAATGCAGCCTTTTTTATTGAATTAAGGGAGTGTGTGTATGTATGTATATATATATATATATATATGTTGCTAATTAATTGAGAATGAGTTGCTAGATGCCTAGATTGATATGAATTATTTGATTATGGTACTTAGAACTCAACCTTTAGAATATTTTACATTAGTTTTTATTTGATTTTTGTCAGCACGGCCTGTGAATCGGTCCGGGGAACTTGGAACATTGTTTCTGGCATCGCCACTAGATGCTTGCTCACCATTGATGAATAATGGCTCAATTGAAGACGACATAAATTCCCCATATGCGTTAATAATTAGAGGAGGGTGCTCCTTTGAGGATAAAGTTGTAAGAGCACAGGATGCAGGATTCAAGGCGGCAATTATTTATAACAACAATGAGAGTTATTTGGTTGGAAGTATACCCCTTTTTACTATCTGCTTTTTTCATTTATTCTTTTTTGCTATCCTTAGACCTTAGGGGCCGTTTACCAAGCACTTACCGGGTAAGCACTTAACATTCTCGGACACCAAAATGGATTGTTGGTAAGTGTTAAACCTCGTAAGCGCTTACCAGGTAAGAGTCATTTCCTTCACTTACTAGGTAAGATTCTCGGTCCTTTCCATGATCAATTGGTAATGTAAGGGGGTGTTTGTTTACCACTTAATAGTTCCATTAAGAGGCTACCTCTGAATTGCACATATGTAAATCTTGTTTGGCAAAAAAAAAGTCTGCCTCTTAATGGTTCTAAAACCGTCTGAATGATTTTGTATCTTGGGTCTCCCTTAACCATTAAGCGCCCCGATTTCATTTTGAACATTTACCAAACAACCATGTTGCACTATATCATAAACGCCTCTTAATCATTCTGACCATTGAATCATTCTACTCCAAACCATTCAGCAACCGCCAAACCGCTCCTAAGTGTTGGTAAGCTCTTACCCGGTAAGTGTTTAGTAAACGGCCCCTAAGGGTAATTTCTCTTCCCGGTAAGTGTTACGGCCCCTAAGTCACCAACATAGAGCAATAGGCTAAACTAGCAATTGTAGTCGGATGTGAAGGCGAGTATTGATAAGTGATAATTGTTGCTTATTGAGTGATATATATATATATATAATAAATATATATATGATATCTCATTTAGAAAGTTGTACATATTCTAACAACATAATTCGATATCTAATCCCCTCTCATTAAAATTTCAGTGGCAGGGAATCCGAGTGGTATACATATACATGCTGTATTTGTTTCGAATAACGCAGGCTGCAAACTCCGGGATTATGTTGGCAAAACTGACATTGAGGTGTGGCTTATCCAAAACAATGAGAACTCAATATGGTCACTCATCTCCCTATCCATCATTATTTTGATTGTCCTTGCAGCATTATTGGTGAGTTGTTTATTTGCGCGTAGACATGACATAAGACAAGAACGCCCCCGTCTTAGAGGAGGGTTGAGAGGGATGAGTAAACGGTTAGTGAAGGCCATGCCAAGCCTCTTTTTTACAACACCGTTAGAAGACAATTGCACTTCAACAACGTGCGCTATATGCCTTGAAGATTATAACGTTGGTGATAAGCTGAGAATTCTCCCATGCCACCATAGTAAGTCTTTCACCCCTCTAATTCTGAAGTTTTTGATTTGTTGACTTAAAATTCAATTAAAAAGGCGTAATTGTGAATGCTTCTTGAATATGAGGTGGTGTTTGTTTTTTCAAAAAAAGCTCTTATTTGCCACTTATGTCTGTCAGAGATAAGACAATTCAGACCGTTTGTTTTTTCCCCTTTCGAGAGCCTCTTAAAACATAATGTCCTATGATAAATTAAGGGGCTGTTTGTTTACCTCTTAATAGTTCCATTAAGACGCAACCTCTGAATTGCTAAGACGTAAATCTTGTTTGGCAAAAAAAAGTATGCCTCTTAATGATTCTAAAACCCTCTGAATGCTTTTGTATCTTGAGCCTCCCTAACCATTCAGCATCCTAATTTCATTATGAACAATCACCAAACAACTATATTTCATTTTGCATTATATCATAAGAGCCTCTTAATCATTCCGACCACTTAAGCATCCTCTATGGGACTTTTTTTATAATTGTGAGTGTCAGACCAACCGGGGCCCACCTCATTCATGGGGCCCTGAAATTAACAGTCATAAAACCTCTAGTGGCCCAAGGGACTCGAATTAAACCAAACTTTGTTGCATTTTGTCATTTGGTTGATCAATGATCCTTTTTGTATAGAGTAAATTACAATTTTAGTACCTGTGGTTTGTTAAAAGTTTATGATTTTGTCCTTATGGTTTTGAAATTATGATTTTCATCCCTACGGTTTATAGTAGATTACCTTTTTGGTCCTTATAATTTGAATTTAATTGATTTTTTCATCCTTATGGTTTACAATTCATTTCTGTTTTAGTCCTTCATTCTTAAAAGTAGTGTTTTGGCCTCAAGGACGAAAATAGAAATGAATTGGAAACCATAGAGAAGAAAACTGAAATTTCAAAACCACAGGGACGAAAAACGTAATGTACTCTTTTTAATATAATATTTTTTGGATTTTGACAGAATTTCATACACTTTGTGTCGACGCTTGGCTGACATCGTGGAGGACGTTTTGCCCTGTTTGCAAACGTGATGCTAATACCACCATAGGCGATCCACCAGCCACCGAACGAACACCGTTACTATCTTCTTCATCCTCTTTATCGTCATCCGCCATGTCGTCATCCTATGTGGCATCAAGTCCAATGCACATAAGCCACTTGTCGCCTTCAGCATCTAACACGCATGAATCCGTTTATCCAATATCAAGCCAAAGTTCATCAGCCACAATCAGCAATCCATTTATCATCCCTTCTTCGTTGCCTCTTAGTTCCGTATACATGCCTTTTTACGCAAGTCCAGGGAATTTGACTCAGCAATCGCGTTCTCCGTGCCACAGTGAGTCTACGGCTAGCTTTTTGCGGTCTGAGTCAACTCAGTCGCTCCCGGAATGTTGACCTTATGAAGTAATAGCTAAATCTGCTAACAGATGGTCAAATGCTTTGGCTTGGTTGGTTTATATTTTTGATTATTTTGAGTTTAATTTTTGTTTTGATAGTTGTGAATATTTATGTTTATTTGGAGGTAAATAACTGTGTGGGGTTTTGGTGAATTTTATCCTAACCATTTTATTTTAATAGAGTATTTGATGATATTTTTTTTAAGTTTAAAAGAGTATCTAGGGATATGACTTTAAATGGAGGGGGCCCTTTTTTTCTTCTTTACAAATAAGTTAAACTGTATATGTTAAATTATAATGTTAAGTTTATTTTTTGTGATATTTGATTTTAGTATGTTGTATTTTAATTTTTGTTATTGTTATGTTGTATATGATCAAGAAATCAATATTTTTTAAAAATTTTCAGAGGAATCGGTAAAATTATATAAACAACTTATTAAGGGTAAATTGGTTCATGTTATTTGTCTGTTGTGTCCAGTTCTATTTTACCAAACGTTGAACAACTGTATGTTCTGTTTTGTACTGTCCCGTTCTGTAATGTCATGTCCCGTCTGCATACCAAACGTACCGTTTTGTTGTTTCCTATAAATTTTTGATTTTGTGCAATGAAGAGTTATCATTCCATTAGAAAATAAAATATAGAGTAAATTACATAAATCGTCCTTGATGTTTGCTCACTTTTTGGATATAGTCCCTATTTTGAAAAAATTACACTGAGCGTCCCTGAGGTTCGACAAACCGCACGGAATTGGTCCCTCCCTCTAACGGAATCTGTTAACCCAGTTAAGTCTAGGGGTATTTTGGTCTTTTTACATTT
This sequence comes from Saussurea involucrata, assembly GCA_033807775.1. Classification (NCBI taxonomy): domain Eukaryota; kingdom Viridiplantae; phylum Streptophyta; class Magnoliopsida; order Asterales; family Asteraceae; genus Saussurea; species Saussurea involucrata. Next base: position 44,656,547 of record CM066317.1, on the reverse strand, counting down.
ATTTTTGTCTTTATTCTAAAAGAAAACTAAAAAACAAATTAAAAAATACCCCCCCCCCACCCCACCCCCTACACCCACTACCCCCCCTCCTCCTCCTTCTTCTTCTTCCTCACGACACCCACAACCCCTTCCTCACCTTTCTCCGGCCACCACCTCCGGTAAACCACCACCTCCGATTTATGTAATTTACTCTAAATTTAAAGTGTAGATAACAAAACTCTCTTTCACTTCATTATGTTATGAAAATAGAAAAAGGAACCCCAATTTCCCATAAAATCTTCAAAATTTTGCAACAGGGTGGGACGGTGGGAGTGTACAAGACCATGAGTGATATGGCGGTTGTGAGATGACGTGTCCGGCGAGAATATGTCGGACGACGCCAACCGAATGCTCTCCAAGTTGAAACTCATCACACACTCCCGCATCGTTCCCTTTCTATTCGATCAATTTCTTAGACGATTAACATGCACGAAAATTCTCATACAAATCAATCGGTTTCAATGCAGAAGCATGTAAAATAGTTGTAAATCCTGTTTCGTCGATCTCGTTTCACGAAAAATCACCAATGGCGGGGCTGAGATCCGGCGGCCGAAAACTCTCATTTGATGTTCTTACAACCGCCGCCTCATTCTTCGACGACGATGGACCATTCATACAAAGGTCCACTTCTGGACCTCCGATTCACACAAATGGAGACGCGTCCACCACGAAGACCAAAAGAAAAAAGCGCAGAAACAAGGGCTCAAAGAAGAAAAATAAGGCGGGAAACGAATTACATTTGGATTGTAACAATGCTACTAGTGGTAGTAATTATAGTCGTCTGGAATCGATGCCGACAGAGGTGGTGTATGGTGACGTAGTTGTGCCGCTAGAGGAGGAGATTGTTCGTACAGTTAGGGAAACACCTGAGTTGTGGCAGAGGAGTAGTGATGTTGCCAATGGTGGTGATAATCCCTTCTCTCTGTCGATTTTTCACGAACACAGACCACATAATCCCTTCTCTCTGTCGACTTTTTTTACAGCAGCAAGATTCGCATAATTGGCCGGAGGTGGTGGCCGGAGAAAGGTGAGGAAGGGGGGTGGGGGTGTCGTGAGGAAAAAGAAGGAGGGTGGGGGGTAGTGGGTGTAGGGGGTTATTTTTTAATTTGTTTTTTAGTTTTCTTTTAGAATAAAGACAAAAAGAAATGTAAAAAGACCAAAATACCCCTAGACTTAACTGTGTTAACAGATTCCGTTAGAGGGAGGGACCAATTCCGTGCGGTTTGTCGAACCTCAGGGACGCTCAGTGTAATTTTTTCAAAATAGGGACTATATCCAAAAAATGAGCAAACATCAGGGACGATTTATGTAATTTACTCTAAAATATATTAACTTTCATAGTTAAGGTTATGCGATTGTTTTTTCCAAGGTTCTAAATGGCGTGAGGCGTGGCATGACGAAGCCATGGCGTTTTCAAGGCGTGACTTGTGGCGTCAAATTTCTAATTCATATATAATATTATACGTAAAAACATATGTTTTGTAGTGTTACTCAATGAACCAATAGTAGTAAACAAGTTACATTAGGTTATATATAAAAAAACTTGAAAATAAGACATTCAAAACGTAAAGAAAAATCAAATATCCACATTACAAAAAATGCGCATTAGGCCACGGCGTGCCACGGGCTTAACGTGGCGTGAGACACAAGCATTGATGTCATGGCACACCATGGCGGCTGTGCGGCGAGTTTTTTAGAACAATGGTTTTTTCTGAGCTGGATTTAGATTTTTTTTTAAATAATGACATAATATAATTAACATAATAGGATAAATAAATTATTGTAGAGCACGATTTATTAGAAAATAATAGTTAAAACAAGTTAACTTCTACAATTGTTTGCTATGCGTTTTCAATCATAACATTTCCAAACGTTTTGATTATTCGCACAACCATTATACATTTTCAATCATAACAGTTTCAAATGTTTTAATGGTTGAAATGGCTTATTCACACGGCCATTATATGTTGTTTATTTACAACTTAATCATTAAGATGGGGACTTATTTGCACAGGTGGTTGGGAGCACTTGTCCCCATTCAGACAACGTTTTGACAAAAATACCCCTTCCTAAATTGAACGACTCTTTAAGGGGGAAAACACCCGACTTGTTTCACGCCTCCTCATAGCCCTCTTCAACCCTAATCGAAAGTTGGATCTACATTGGATCTCACCTGAATCGCCCCATCTATCCTCCTGAGGAGAAGTTTGGTTTCTCTCAAAGGAGAAGACTATTCTCTTTACCAAACATATGCGGATCCCAATCACGATATTCGGTTTTTTCCTCTTCCTCTATCCCATAGGTACAGTGTTTGAATCAATCGAGAACCTTTTCTTCTGTTTGAATAGATATTATTCCATTCCAATTCCTTCCCGATACCTCTCAAGGAAAATCTCGAATTGGATCCTAAATTGACGGGTTAGTGTGAGCTTATCCATGCGGTTATACACTCTTCGAATAGGAATCCATTTTCTGAAAGATCCTGGCTTTCGTGCTTTGGTAGGTCACCGAGATCCTTTCGATGACTTATGTTGTGTTGAAGGGATATCTATATAATCCGATCGATTGCGTAAAACCCGTTGTAGCAGCGGAACCGGGGAAAGTATACAGAAACAGAAGTCGTCGTCCCCCATCGTCCGCTGCTCGCCCTCGCCCGCCGTTTACTGCTCGTCGTCGTCCACTGCTCGTCGCCCAATGTTTGTAGTTGTCCACGACAGGTTTGATTTCCTTCGCTTATGTCGATTTTCGTTTGTTGATTCTCGATTTCCTTCGTTTCCATCTTGTTCATTGTTGTTGATTTTCGTTGCTATCTTGTTCATCTTCTTTCACAAAGAAAACGAGTCTTGACCGTCTTCCCTCCTCCTGCTGCTGTTGCTTTACTTCCTTCACCGGAGAATTGGTTTTAGGGGAAGAGTCGCCAAAAAAGAACAAGTTCCGACCATAAAACATGATTTGTTTTTCGTTTAGCACCCGGAGGAACCTCGCTCTTTGGTGGAGCAGAATTGGGTCAAGATTTCTTTTAACATGCATAATGAATATCTAGAAAAGAGTTGTAAATGGTATGCAGGTGAAATTGAAGGTTGGTTTTTGAAATCTGTGGCTAATAATTTGGGTGATGGTAATGGTTGGATGAAGACAAACCGAAGACCTTTTATAGTTTCCAAAGAAGTATTTAACAACAAAGAAGTGGAGAAGAAGAATGGAATACATTCCAATTTTAAGAAATCTTTCATTTTTAAGCACTTTATTAAGGGCATTGCTATTGGCACCCATAATAGGGGGTGTTGAATGCTTTGAAACTTGAACGTATCAAATCAATTAATAACCCATCAACTCAATATATATATACATATTATTTGTTTTGTTTTATTTTATATATCTATATTAGAAATATATATATATATATATATATATATATAGGGGTGGTTTAAATTGCAAACCACCAAAAGGTGGAAATTAATTAAAATACTCTAAGTTTGACAATTGTTACCAAAATGCCATAAATTTTTTTCATTTTGCAAAAATACCCTAAATACCCGCGATGCATCATCCCGCGATCGCGGGATCCAGCTGACGTGGCACGTATTTTGGCCACAAATGCCATGCGGAGCCCTTCAACTTTGGCCGCGGTGCACTTTTGGTCCCTGCCCGCGATCGCAGCCCGCGATGGCCCGCGATGGGCCAATTTTACAGTTTTAGTCCCTGAAAATTTACACTTTTGGTCCCTGAAAATTTACACTTTCAGGCCCTGTACTTAGACGAATCTTGCATGCTTTTACTGTTTTTTTTCCACAATTATTGTACTTTGAAGACCGATTTGTGGTTGAAATTCATTGGCATGTTTTCATCAATGTTAAATCAGTGTTTTTGGAATACCAGTTTGTGGATGAAATGAGAGATTGGTTGTCATCAATGTTGGTTGTTTCATTGATAAATAGATGTAAAATGCAATCCATAATCCACACACCGATTTCATACTTCTTTCTTGATTTCTTTCTGCAATATTTTGTGTTTGAGATACTACTGAAAAAATGAGTTCATCTGTTGCAAAAGCTAAGCTATATTTCTGTTTTGATGGTGAATGGGAGCAAGATAACAATGAGTGGAATTTTGCTTATAAATCTAAGCATGGTGTAAAAGTGTCAGTAAACTATACTTATCAGAAATTTCTTGCATACGCTATGCAAAAATGTGGAATCAACTCTTCTGATGTTTGCAAGTTAGTGTTTAAAAATGGCGATGGGTCATTTGTGGATTTATCCAACGATGGGGATATCTCTACTTTTCTGCACCTTGCAGTCGATTCAGAAAGGCCCCCATTACTTTTTGTGTATCCCGGCGTATCCGACGGTGACGACGACGGTGACGACGACAGTGACGACGACGGTGACAACGACGGTGACGACGACGGTGACGACGACGAAGACCTCCAAGTCTGAAACCGGGGACGAGTGGACTTGGTTTATGTCCATGTTGAGACAAGCTATCGGAGACCCGCAAGGGTTGGTGTTTATGTCTGACAGGGCTCCTTCCATAAGCGCCGCAATCTCTGCCATGTACCCAAACGCCCCTCACGCCATATGCTGTCGACATTTGGAGATGAACGCCAAATCCAAGGACAAACGTATTACCACCTACAAGGATGTCTATTGGGCGGCATGCAGAGCATATACGGATCGGGAGTTTAACAAGTACATGAATATGCTACGATACAGTGCCAAGGAAGCAGCCAAAGTCTTTAACGAAGCTGGACCGGAGAGGTGGTCCGCGGCCCATTTTCCTGGACAACGGTATGACATTCTGACCTCGAATAGTGCAGATTCTATGAATGCACTCTCCCGTTTTGCGCGTAGATGTTCGATTGTTAATCTTATGGACTACTTTCGGGCCTTTCAACAAGAGTGGTACCAAATTCGACGCCTAAAAGGAGCTGAGATGCAAAATGCACTCACACCAACGACGGAGAATATCGTTCAGTACAGGGCGCGTCGTGCGGCGACATGGCCGGTAAGAGCAATCGGGTATGGGAAGTACAAGGTGCATGATGACTATATTCACGCGATTGTGAATATGGAAGACCACCTTTGTTCGTGTCGCGAATGGGATAAATCTGGGTTACCGTGCGGCCATGCCATCGCTGCAGCAAGATATATGAGTCGTACAGATTGCAGCGACTTGGCTGTACCTTTCTTCACGTCCGAATATTACCGGAAAACATACGTGGAGGTAATAAACCCAGCTGGACCCCCTGCATCATGGGTGTATCCACCCGACCCGCTTGCACCATGCTATCCACCTTTAATGGATAAGAACAGGGCCGGGAGACCGAGAAAGAATGACCGACGTCCATCACGTGGTGAAAGTTCGATACAACGAAGATGTACTCGGTGCCAATGCGTAGGACACACTCGTGGAGAGTGTCCAAATCCCTCCCCTTCAACCGTGCCAAGGAGACATTCTGTCAGTCACACCCCGAGCCCGTCACAGCTTGAACCATATGGAACAAACACATATGATACTGTTGATCTAAACACTGATTTGTAAATGATATATATACACACATACATATGCTTCTAAATGAACATTGATAACACAACTAGTTTGTAAATGATAAATATATTCATATTAGATATATACACACATACATATGCTTTTAAATGAACATTGATAACACAGCTAGTTTGTATTCCATCCAACATGTTCTTCATCTTCAATCTTTCTGCTTTTGCAACCACGTATGGCCATTGTGTACCACAACCCGCACACACTTTAGCAAATGAGTTGAGGGTTGTCATATATTCTACAAGAGGAGTAGGCCCACGTGGATAGAGTACGGCTACCAAAATCTAGCATCATTAACAAACAAAACCCCATGTTTGTTTATCCGAATGAGGTAACCTCTGACTTGACCTTGCATGATGTATCCAATCTAACCGTGGTTCAGCGGCTTAAAAACTACTTTTTAGAGAAATTAACAACAATAAAAAAATACAAACAACAACACAGTAAACAAAATACAAAACAAAAAAAATACAAAAACACAGTAAAACAATACAAAACAACAACACAGTAAAACAATACAAAAAACAAAAAAAATACAAACAACAACACAGTAAAAAAAAATACAAAACAACAAAGTACTAAAGCAACACCCGTACCACCACCTACTGAAAAATTGCTTTAGTTTGATCAATCCAACTTTGCTTGTCGCTTATCTTCGCTTGAAGAATTGCGAAGTCTTGCGTACAATGGTGAATTTCTTTTTTTTCTCGACGAATACGAGCCTCCCTATCTTTTATATCCCCTTTCATCCTTTTGATCTCCTTTTCTTCCACTTCGATCCTTGTCAAGTGAACTTTCTTCATGGCGATAATCTGTTTCCACTCTTCTGTCAGTTGGTCTATCTCCTTTTCCTTTGCTGCTATCGCCTTCTGGAGTCTAGGTGGCATTCCTTCAGGTGTAGACGATGGGTTAGATGACGATGCCATTTGGTTACTGATGAAAGAAAGCAAGTGAAAGAAAGCAAGAATGAAGGATGGAATGGTGTGAATTATGAATTGCATTTCACTGATATTTATGGATGAAATCTCAAACATGCCAGTGAATTTGAACCACAAATTGGTCTTCAAAGTACAATAATTGTGGAAAAAACAGTAAAAGCATGAAAGATTCGTTTAAGTACAGGGGCTGAAAGTGTAAATTTTCAGGGACCAAAAGTGTAAATTTTCACGGACCAAAAGTGTAAATTTTTGGTCCATCGCGGGCTGCGATCGTGGGCAGGGACCAAAAGTGCACCGCGGCCAAAGTTGACGGGCTCCGCGGGGCATTTGTGGCCAAAATATGTGCCACGTCAGCCCTAGCCCGCGATCGCGGGATCCATCGCGGGTATTTAGGGTATTTTTGCAAAATGGAAAAAACTTAGGGCATTTTGGTAACTCAATGTTTGACTTAGGGCATTTTAATTAATTTCCCCATCTTAATCGTCTAAGATCCAATCTACGTTGACATAATTAACACAATTTATAATTAATGAAGTTAACTATTAATAATTATAACTACTAAGGCCATCCGTACCCATACCCTCAAACCCTCTTGCCACCTCAGCGCCACATCAGCTTTTCTCCTTACCCTTTCCTTACCCTAAAGTGGAGTACCCATACCCTCAAACCCTCTTGCCACCTCATTTTTTTTAATTCTTTTATTTATACATTTAATTATTTAACAAAATAAAAATATTTATATATTTTTTAATAAATAAAAATAAGATAAATAATAAAAATAAAAATTCGTATCATTCATTAAAAATAAAAATTACAAAATTCAAAACGCTAAAAATCATGATAACCTTGTTGTGAAAATTACGGATGATAACCTTGTTGTGAAAACGCTTGGAAACCAAGCTCCGGGTCTTCTTGCGGTTGCGGTGTATCCGGTCGGTTACGACAGGATGTAGGTGTTTTGCTTGGATTCATGATGAAATTTGAGAGAGTTTGAGAAAATTTGAGAGAGTTTGAGAGAATTTGAGAGATTTTGGTGTGAAAAAATAAGAGGTTTGGGTTAATATATATAGTGTGATTAAATTGAAAAAAAATAAAAAAATAAAAAAATAAAAAAATAAAAAAAAATTACATATAGCCGTTGCATAGCCGTTGGAGTTATTATTTTCAAAATTTTAAAAAAAAAATTAAAAAAAAAACAAACCATCGGGATCAATCGGGTTGGGGAACCCGGGGCTGGAAGCCCGCTGGAAGCCCGCTGTGAGCCCGAGCCCCCCCGTACCCATTCCCGCTGGAACCCGTAGCCAGCCCGAGCCCTAACCCGCCTCCGCTACAGATGGCCTAATAATAGTCTGAAAACACACGATGCAGGGGCAAAATGGGGAATTCATCGTGAAACCATCATCCCGCTAAACATGGTAACAACACACGATCCTATCAAATCCAAAATTAAACCGATTAATTAGTTTCTGAATATTCGATTTCATCAAACCACAAATCGTCTCCTCCCAGAATCATATTTCCAGACCAAACGATTCATCAAAAACCTTGGATTCATCAATGGTGGAGCTGACATCCTCCTGTAAAAAATCACAAACTGCATTGTGGAATTTTAGTTTTAACATCATCGTTTACACCTACACTAAGTGATTCTTCTAACAAACAGGACTAACAAGGGGAGGAAGACACGACAGAGTCGCCGATTCTGCTTGATTTGGTGGACGATGAAACACGAAGAGAAGAATCGACTAGGGTTTCTCACATGACTCCAGAAAAGAAATCGACTGGCGCATGTTTGTTTCATTATTTTCTACTCCATCTGGATGATTGCGTCAAAATTGTAAACACCCTAAATCTGGAACGAAGACATACACATTTTAGGGTTTAATTTTGATTTTATTTATAACCCCAAAATTGAAAATAAAATGTATAATTTGTTGTTGGCGCACACACCGGAAGTTCTGCTATTGTAAATGGTCTTCAAAATGCAGAGAAGAAATACATTGGTTCATTTGATTCACCAACAACAGTAACCCCAATGATGCAACATAATTCTGATTGATGAAAAAAAATTCACTACATGCTACTATAAACATGATTTATGTGTGCATAACATGATTTCTCATATATTAATGAATTCAGATTCATTGAAGACATGTTAGGCAAGATAGTTGAAGACATCTTAGGCAAGATGCTTAAAGACATCTTAGGCAAGGAAATCTTGAAGACATGATCGACAGGATCACTTAAAGAATTCTTCAGCAAGGATACTTGCCTACATCTCACGCAAGGATACTTGCCTACATCTTCGGCAAAGAAGTCTTCAACAGGTATTGAACTTTATCTGCAAAATATATCTGGGATATCTTGCACTGATGGAGACATCATCCGAAGATCAGAAAAAGGTTGTTTGGCTTTCTTATCTCTTTCAAGAAAGATCAACTTCAACAGCAGGTCAAAGCTTCAAGACAAAAAGTACATCTCAGTACTTTTTAGAAGACCTGCCTTCCTATCTTCCTGTCCCTGCTTGACAAGTGTCCATGCATTTAATGCATGAGGCACTATATAAAGAGACCATCTTCAACCTTGCAAAGATAACCAGTTTACAAATCTTCAAGACTCCAAGTGCTGGCATTTTCTCTCCTCTCTCGAAAGTTCATTGTTTCTACTAAGTGTTTTACAATTGTTCTTATTCTCTGTGTGTCTGTGTGTAAGATTGTTTGAACTGATTTATCTGTTCTGTTCCGCAACAATCAATAGTTTCTGTGTGTAATTCTTATTTGAAGTTTTTCAATAAAATAATTAAATTAAGTGAAATTTTGTGTATTGTATTCAACCCCCCCTTCTACAATACTTGTTACCATTGCTACTCAATAGCTGGGACCAACAGTATGCATACATTTAATTTAACTTTCCAAGCACGCGTATCAGTAATAAAAGCATATCGTATTCATATCTGCTTCCTACTTCAGAAATCACATTCAAATCACGTATTTAGTTAGAAAACTCACATGTCTTTCTTGCGCAAAACTTCTTACTGGAACTTCGGTCCTCTAGGTGGAACACCTATTATTTAAAGGAAGACGAAAGGGTAAGTCTTAAACTGGCACTCACTAAAAACCTGGACAGATCCCTAAATGTTCTCGAATACGAAACCAAGGTTCGGATTCCATTACTTTTTCGGATCCCAATCCAGAGTCCGCTACTCTTCCGGACTCCAATCCGGAATCCGCTACACTTCCGGATCCCAATCCGGAATCCGCTACACCTCCGGATTCTAACTCCGGACTTCACTATTCTGGAATTTCGTCCGGTTTTCGAAGTTTGGCGATTTGCGATACTGCTTAACCATAAGGGTCAGGAGTTAGCCCCTCCTACCCCAAATTTCTAAGTCTCCCATTCAACAAGATGATTAATCCAACCCCCAGAACCCTCTTTTAAGGTCATAAGACTACAATTTGCCCCATCCTTAAGAGTTAATTGATTAATCAAACAATGTCATCTCTACTCAATAATCTGGTTACTAAAACCAACAATTACCATGAGATAGTAGGGATTACCTTGAATGCTTTGATGGTGAATCTTCTTCTTCTTCCAAAATCGCAGGTTATAGCTCCCCTCCTCTTTTCTCTACTCACTCACACAACCGCCAAAGGAAAATGACAATAGCCTAGGGTTTTGTGCCAAGATGGAGGGTTTTATACCCTCTACTGAAAAAGTAGACTTTGGTCCCTCAATTTACAAAGTTCCACATTATTCCCACATTTCTTATTTTTCTTTTTAAGCTTGAAACTTGGTTATTACATTCCAAGACTCACAATATAGGGCTACACTGTGAGAAATCATGGTGTTCAACCATAATGAAATCCCACAAATCAGTAAATTATAAGAGGAGGGAATAGAAAAGAAATCATGGTTTACCTTTTTCCAATAAGGAGCTGAACCTTCGCGATTTTGTTCTTCTCCTCTTTCTCGTTCCTAGCCGCACACCAACAATTTCAAGGGAATAAGTAAAGTGACCTAGGGATCTGGTCATTTTTATAACTTTCTGAAATTGCTCATTAGTCCCTCCCGAACTTTGCCACTTTTATACTTTGACCCCCACTTCTCCATTTTATTAAAATTTAGAACACAGATGTTAAATTAGAACACATTTTTTTCATTTTAGTTATCTGTTTGTTGTTACATGGGCTACGTCGGTTTTAGATCAAATAAATAAGAACACACGGTTTTTATATATTGATTGTAGTATATATAATGTCATTTTAAAATAAGTGAAAATATAATTTAAGTTATTTTATGTTTTATTTATATAATTTTCAATTTATATTTTATTTATACGTCAAATCTTAATGTTTATTCTTATTTTTATAACTAACTTATAATTAGAAAAGTAATAATGTTTATATTAAAAAGTTTTTTAAATATAAGCAAAAGAGGAAAAAAATAACATAAACAACTAAAAAAGATGTCAGTAGAATATAAGCTTTTCTTTATGTTATTATTTGTTTTAAAACATGTCCCATAACAAAAGGATGTGTATCCATATAAGACTATAGATTTAAAATGAATACTAATAAAACTATTAATATATCTAGCATTTACATTTATAAATTTAACAATGACACTTAAAAGGTTATGATTAAGTTATAAATTATTTTATATTAATAAATAATGGACAGTTACCGTTAATAAAAGAACTAATGTTTATATTAATAAGAATTTGTTTATTTTTAAATAAAACAAGAAAAAATAGGAAAAAAAATCCAAAACAGATCTCAATTTATATACAAAATAATATTATAGAATGTTATAAAATAAACTTAATAATATAAAAAATATACATTTATTAATATTTCATATTCATCAAAGTATGATGTATAAAAAATAATTAATTAATAATTTATATTAATTATACTCTAAAATAAATATATTAAATAATAGAAAAGACAAAAAACAAAAACAATAAAAAGACAAAAAACAAATAAGACAAAAGAAAAGTAATCATGGAAATAGGTGTAGGGGTGCCATTAGCAAGACTTAGAGGTGCCATTAGCCTAAGTCCTTATTAACTGATGTGTTAGATTTTTGGGTTGTATCAATGAATTCATGAGTATGTATTGAATTTACAAGTATATGGCTTTAAAAAATAAACAACAATTTACAAACCAATTTATAATTCATATTCAGGGGTAAATCGGTCATTTCTATTATTCAAATTGTTGATTCAGATAAAAAAGTAAACAACCTCACAAATTTACACAGCCAAACAAGACTTATTGAAAAATTTGGTAAACAGCCCATAATACTATTTTAGAGGTGTTTTAGACTTTTAGTGACAATTTGAAGAAAACACATTAGTGTAAAGGTAAAGCCAAAAGTAAAGGGGGAAGGTGGGAAACTATTGAAACATTTAACAAAATCATTGTAGATTTGTAGATGTGTTGATTTGTTTCTTACATTTATGAAGGATTCCAATCTTTTAAAATATTCTTATTCTTTTTTATTAGAATCGATGAAGTTTGTTCAGAGTGGGATTCGAACAGACCCCCCTTGAAAAGGGAACCTAACGAAACATTGGGCGACACCGTTCACGAACCCAATTTGTGTGGGATTCAAACCAAATCCTCTTCCACGTTTGTGTCATAATCTATGCTTTAAAAAATATAGGAACACGTAACAAAATCGGCATTGTTCACTGACATAATTTTTTTCATTACGAGGGAACCATGAAGTCATGGCATAGGACACTGTATGTCCCTATGAAGATCCGCCTTTGTCTGTACTTATTTTATGTGAAAGTTTGGTTCATAAGTAATAAAATTTTGTTACTTTCATAGAAAACAACCGAGCCTAAATCCAAAAGTCGTGTGTGATTTCTGGAAAACATGAAGATTTTGTTAATTTTTAGCCCATCAAACCCGAACAATATTGTAAGGCCATGAGTACCGCAAGCCCTCAATGCCACATCAGCGCCACATCAGCTTTTCTCCTAACCCTCTCCTCAAGCCCTCAAGCCCTAAAGACCCGTAGCGCTACCCTCAAGCCCTCTTGCCACCTCATTTTTTTAATTCTTTTATTTTTACATTTAATTATTTAACAACATAAAAATATTTATATATTTTTTAATAAATAAAAATAAGATAAATAATAAAAATAAAAATTCATATCATTCATTAAAAATAAAAATTCCTATCATTCATTAAAAATAAAAATTACAAAATAAATTTAAAAATTACAAAATAAATTTAAAAATCTACTCGTCGTCATTGTTGGGAACTTGGATATGCCAAATATGTTCGGTCAAATCCGACCGAAGGTTATTATGAGTGCCCCGGTTTTTGACTTCTCAAACATTTGCCGCGCGTTGTTCCTTACTGATTTGGGTTTCGATATCATCTGTGAAAAGGTCGTTTTCATCACCACCACAAATAGCATGGTATTCGTCTTCGAGTATCATATTGTGTAATATGACACAAGCGTACATAATGTTTGCCAATCTTGTCGGTTCCCATCCGCGTGCCGGGTTATGAAGTATATGCCAACGTTGTTTAAGCACGCCAAAAGCTCGTTCAACATCTTTACGTGCCGATTCTTGCGCGGACTTGAACTTTTGTCGTTTAGGGTCCTGCGGGCACGTAAATGATTTTACGAAAGTAGCCCATTCCGGATATATCCCATCCGCTAGATAATATCTGTGCTCGTAGGTGGCTCCATTCACCTCAAAAGGGCAGTCGGGTGCTTTTCCATCATATACATCGTTCAAGATGGGCGACTGATTGAGAACATTGATGTCGTTGTTGGAACCGGCAACACCAAAGTATGCATGCCAGATCCATAGATCTTGAGAGGCCACTGCTTCGCATGATTGTCGGGTGCTCATGATCACCTCTCATGAATTGACCTCGCCATGCTACCGGACAATTTGCCCACGCCCAGTGAGTACAGTCTATGCTTCCGAGCATGCCGGGAAATCCGTGTTTAGCTTCATGCGCGGCGTACAACTTCTGAATATCAATAAAAATAGGCTTGCGTAAATATTTTTGACCATACAGTTCAATAATACCTGTGCAGAATGCGTGCAGACAATCTCGTGACGTTTTGTCTCCCATCCTCAAGTACTCGTCAAGTGCGTCAGCAGCTACTCCATACGCCAATTTCCGAATAGCGGAAATACACTTTTGTATCGGAGAAAAACCTTGTTTGCGTCTGCCGTCCAACCGAAGTGTAAAATACGGAGACTCTCCTTCTAAATCTTCAACTATTCGTTCGAATAGTTGCCTGCTGTAAGATCCCACATTGGTTGGGGAGGGGAACAAAGGTTGCCTTATAAGAAGAACTTGATACCTCCCCTATCAGACGCGTTTTAAAACCGTGAGTCCAGGTGTGCGGACAAAGCGGACAATATCTGGTACGGTTGGCCTGGGATGTTACAACTTGGTATCAGAGCACAGCTTGAGTGAATCAGACACATCTCGGTGTGTTTGGTCTCAAGTTGCGGCTATGAAATTTTAATTCCTTTTACTAAAATCTTTTCGAATGAAAGAAAAAGGAAAACCCGTTTGGGAAACGGTGATTGAGGGCGCAGTGTGTACAGTCAGCCGACGCTAAGTGGGAAGGTACAGTACTTAGTGTGTTTATCGCTTTCTAGATCATAGGGTATGCATGCTAGATTGCCTATGTTGTTTACACTGTACTGTATGATGATTGCTTGCTAGTAGGAATCAATGCTAGTTATAGTAGGTTGTTAAGTGAAGGCCCTATAGGTGGTATGCAGTAAGAATCATATAGCCTTAGAATATTTGATTTAGTTCTATTGCGCAGCTCTTGTTTGAGTCCAACCGTTCTAGGATAGAATCTTGTATTCGAATGTCTATTTGATTCACGCTGCATGCGACTGGATATTCACGAGGCAACTCGTTATGGCTAATAGGGATTCCGTGGTAGCAAGGGTAGTGGGATGAGATGAAATTTCTAGTGAGCTGGGAAGAGTGTTTACATATGAGTATGTATGCTAGATTGCTTTCTAGAACATAGGAGTATGTGTGCTAGATTGCTTGGTGCCTATTGCACTGTACTGCGTGTTTGTTGCTTGCTAATAGGAGTTTATGCTAGCTGTTGGTGCAAGTGTACCCAGCTTTAATATTGTGATATATTTTTGGTACACATAAAATCACATCTCCATATCTATTTTGATGATTACAAAACACACCGCGTTATTTGTTATCTAATATTTTATTCAAGTGTGTAGCTCCTAAAGAATAAAGAGCAACATCTCAGTCAATTGAGTAACACGAAGATCTTATCTGAAGAGTCCAAGACTGGTGTTTTACGTCATCATTATTTATATATTTTTTTATAATGATAAACACCCTAAAATAATATACCACTTGGATATTTCTAAAACCTATCCCAATATTTTTTTTTGAAATAATTAATATTTAATATTTAATATATATATATATATATATATATTCAAAAGCTTTTTATATTATATATATATAAGTACCTTTGACTTTATATATTATATTATATATATACTCTTTCATGCAATACATCGACTCATATATATATATATATATATATATATATATATATTACTATTCATCATCTCTTTTCTTCAAATATTATTACTATTCATCTGTTTTTTTTTATGGAAGAGAAGAAAGCTGGATATGGAGATTACACAAATGTGAAATGGGTTATGTTTGGCTGCTACTGTTTTTATGGCTGTTGTTATTTATTGACAATGAAAGACACAAAGTCTCACATGGTGTGATCTTCAATGGTGATGGTGATGGATCATGTGGATGTTTACAAAATCTTCAAGATGCTACTGATTTATGTTGACAATGCATGGCAAAGGAAGTCTTTCATGCAAGAAGAAACTGAAATCTGCACACTGCAGATAAATCACTTTCTTATTTCCTCTTCAGTTCACGCATGGAGTTTTTGAACAGTGTTTTTTTTGTGACTATAAATAGAGGCACCAGCTGAAGGATCAAATACCCCAAAAAAAAGGAAAAATCCCAGCATTTGATCAATACTCTGCTGCTTCTTCTCTCATTTAAATCACTTATTAAATTTATAAAATATTTTTGAGCAAGAAATCTTGAGTTGATAGCAGATTAAAATCTCTCGATTAGTTGAATCAGCAACACAACTCAAGTGATCAAACTATCTAAAAATATCCAAGTGATAAACATTATACAAGAGTGATTATCATATTAAAATTATACACCTCTTGTAAGTGTTTGAATAGAGTGAGTGGTCCATAGAAATCTCATCAACTGAAGTAGACATATCCGTGATTATTTTTTTGTACTAAGGTTTGTGTTCTACCGTAAAGAACACGTTCTTATTGGATCTCCGAGAAGTGTTTTCTCGAGGTGGACTAGCCAACCACGTGATTGGTGAACCACTTTAAATATCGGTGTCAAGTATTCTCTTTCCCTTATCTCTTTACATTTCCGCTGTGCATTTAATTATATATGTTTATATAATTGTTGTATATTTATTCGTTTATACTCTGCTGTATTTTTACTGTATTTTATACCGCATTTATTTATAAAAAGAATTTTTGAAAGTAAAAGATTTAAATACAACCTTACCCCCCCTAGGTTGTCTAACATTTGGTATCAGAGCAGGGCTTTCAAAAATTTTCTGTTTAAATTTTTTTAAATGGTTCAACAAACTAATATTGTGTTTTCAAAACCTCCTATGATAGATACTGAAAAGTTTGGCATTTGGGCCGAACTATTTGAATGTCACGTTCGTGGCAAAAATCAAAGAATTTGGGATATTATAGAAAATGGGAATTTTAAACCTACTATTGTAAAAGATGATCTTATTGTTGATAAACCTTTAAAAGATTGGACTCCCGCTGAAGAATCTCATGTCTGTTTAAATTTTGAAGCTAAGAATATATTATATGCTGCTTTAACTACTGATGAAATTGAAAGAGTGTATACATATAAAACTGCTAATCAAATCTGGGAAAGTTTAAACGACACTCATCGTGGAAACACGCAAGTTAAATCTAGTAAAGTAAATATATTAGTTCACGATTATGAACTGTTTGAAATGAATCAAGATGAGTCAATTGACTCAATGTTTAAAAGATTTAACCTTATCATGACTACCTTGAAAGGACTAGGTCGCACATATCCTAACGAAGACTACGTAAGGAAAATCCTTCGAGCACTTCCTTCGGAGTGGATGCAAAAGATTACATCTTTGGAAGACTCCCGTGACCTCTCCCTAATGAAGCTAGATGATTTAATCGGTAATCTTAAAGTGCATGAAATTGCACTTAAAAGAAACAAAGATCGGGAGCAAGTCAAAAAGAAGTCGATCGCTCTTAATGTCTCAACTCCAAATGACAAGAAGAAAAAGGAGGAAGCTAGCACTTCAAAAGATCAATCCGATAAACTCGACGAAGTCGCTATGTTGGTAAGAAACTTCTCTAAATTTTTTACTAACAATAAATTTTCTAAAAATAGCAGATTTCAAAGAAACGGTAACTACCGTCGTGGCGGTGAAAACCGGAGTCGCAACTTCCATAAAAGAGAAGATAAAGTGAAGAAAAATGACGACTCGAGTGAAGACGAAAAAGCCAAACCAAAGAGAGGTTATTGCTACTCATGTGGTGATAAAGACCACTATGCCAATGAGTGTCCTAAAAAGAACAAATTTCAAAATAAAAAGGATAAAGCCTTCGTTGGAGGCTCGTGGAGTGGAAGCGAAGAAGAAGACGAATATCAAGCTATTTGTCTTATGGCCGAAAGCGACGACGAGGTAAAATCTTGTTACTCAGATTACGCTAGTGATTATGATAATGAAAATGGAAATAATCTTGACGAATTATATGAATCATTCCATGACATGGCCGCTCTTGCAAATAGGTATCAAGATGAAATTTCTAAATTAAAAGAAACCGTATCTACATGTAAAAAGGAAATCAATGACGGTAAACAAAAATCTGCAAATGATATGGATATAATTGCTAAATTAGAAACTAAATTAGGTGAAAAGGATTTTTGTAAATCTTGTGATATTCTAAATAAAAAAATTGCATGTTTAAATAAAAAGACACATGAAGATATTATATGTGCAAAATGTGATATTCTTAAAAATGAAAATGCATGTTTAAAAGCTAAATGCGATTCATATGAAAAGGACAATCTATTAGCAAAAGCATTTCAAAGTAGTAATGAAAAAGTTCTTAACATGCTAAATATGTCTAACCATATAAAATGTAGAAAAGGTATTGGTTCCGATACTTGCAAAAACAAATGTTCGTATGTACCTATTAAAAGATGTTATGAATCACCTAAAGTAAATACAAGAAATCGATATGTGCAAAAATCTCCGTATGTACCCAAAATAAATAATATGAATAATATACCGAGAAAACCGTATGCTCGCATGTACCATGATAAAGATTCTAGACCTAAAAATAATGCGAATATAAATGCTTCTTTTTATGTGTATGATAAATACAATCGCAAAATTAAAATGGTAAATAAATGGATTCCGAAAGGAATGTTTAGTAATGACAATCCAGGTGGTATGCGTTTGTGGTTTTAATTTACTCTATAGTTACATGTTTTATTTATATAGATAAATATATATTTTACTTAATTATTATATATATACTTTCGTACTACATACATATATATATTCTGTTTACTTTTATTGTTTGATTCGTTTTATATATATATATATATATATAATGTTTGTTTCCTTTTTAGATATATATTCTGTTTAAATCTTTATATATATATATACCATATATACGTATATCATAAATATATATTTATATATATCCTGCTTAATTTTTTATTGAATTCTATATGTTTGCGTATTCTTTTTATATTTATATATTTTGCTTGAATTCCTTTTATATAATTGTCTAAGTCCTTTGGATATATATATATACATATATATGCATATTGGTTGTCATCTTGAAACTAATTTACAAGGACCCACGAGAAATGGGGACCATAAAAGTTACATCCTTATTATTGTAGATAAACCTTGATATGGACTGGATTCTCGATAGTGGTTGCACACGTCACATGACCGGAAACAGCAATCTCTTTTCATCATATGAGTCATGTGATGGTGGACATGTAATTTTTGGAGGAAACTCAAAAGGAAAGATTATTGGGAGAGGTATAGTTTCTTGCAATAATGTTAAATTTCTTGATGTTAATCATGTTGATAATTTAAAATTTAACTTGCTAAGTGTTCGTCAACTTTGTAAAAATGGTATAATCGTTATCTTCGAAGAAGATTCTTGTAAAATCTTGAAAAATGGCAAAGTTCTTTTAACGGGTCTTGTAAAAGGAAATTTATACATTTGTAAAACTCTTGTAAATAAAAATGTTTGTTTATCGTCTCTTTATGATAATTCTACTTTATGGCATAGACGTTTGGGTCACGCTAATCTTAGATTAATTCAAAGTTTAAAAAATAAGGAGCTTGTGAGTGACCTTCCAAAATTAAAGTTTGATAATCATTTTTGTGATGCTTGTCGTGTCGGCAAACAACATCACGTTTCTCATAAATCAAAAAATGTGATTTCAACTCAAAGAGTTTTAGAACTTTTACATATGGATCTTTTTGGCCCTATGGCAATTCAAAGTTTTGGAGGAAATTTTTACACTTTGGTTATTGTGGATGATTATTCCCGTTATACTTGGACTTTATTTTTGAGACATAAAAATGAGGCTTTTGAAAAGTTTAAAATTTTGGGAAAACGAATTCAAAACCAACAAGGTTGTACGATTGTTTCCATACGTACGGACCATGGACGAGAATTCGATAATGATGTCCAATTTGGTGCCTTTTGTGATAAACATGGTATAACTCATAATTTTTCGGCTCCTCGAACACCTCAATCTAACGGGGTTGTTGAAAGGAAAAATAGAACGTTACAAGAAATGAGTAGAACCATGCTAAACGAACATCAAGTTCCCCAAAAGTTTTGGTGTGATGTCGTTGCTACCGCGACCTATGTGCTTAACCGTGTCCTAATTAGAAGTATCCTAAATAAGACACCCTATGAACTTTACCGTGGTAGAAAACCCTCACTAGCCCACCTAAAAGTTTTTGGATGTAAGTGTTTCATTTTAAACACCAAATCCTATCTAACCAAATTCGACGCCAAAGCCTATTAGGGAGTGTTCCTAGGTTATTCTTGGAATAGCAAAGCCTATAGAATCCTAAATAAGGAGACCATGGTTGTAGAAGAATCCCTAAATGTTAGCTTTGACGAGAGTCCTCCCAAACCGAGTGCACCCTTAGCAAATGACAATATCCGTGAGGGAGATGTCTTAGCCCAACAACTTAGCAACTTGGATTTAGGTGCCCAACCTTCCACAAATAATATTGAATCTAGTGATGCCCCCTTGTGTTTTATTCCACAAGGTGTAGATGATCCTAACCTTAGAACCGCTCGAGGCCATCCCGTAGATCAAATTATAGGTGACCTAAACCAAAGGACAACTAGATCACAAATCCATACCCATTGTGCTTTCCATGCCTTTATCTCAACCATAGAACCTAAAACCATAGATGAAGCTTTAGGTGATGAGGATTGGATAATGGCCATGCAAGAAGAGTTGAACCAATTTACTAGGAATGATGTGTGGGACTTAGTTCCTTGCCCTAGTAGTCAAACCATTATTGGCACAAGATGGGTCTTCCGTAACAAGGTAGACGAGAACGGTGGAGTCACACGAAACAAGGCACGTTTAGTTGCCAAGGGGTACAATCAACAAGAAGGTATAGATTATGATGAAACCTTTGCACCGGTTGCAAGGTTGGAGTCTATTCGAATGCTTCTCGCTTTTGCAAATGCTAAAGATTTTAAATTATTTCAAATGGATGTTAAAAGTGCTTTCTTAAATGGTGTTATAAATGAGGAGGTATACGTTTCTCAACCTCCCGGCTTTGAAAATTTTGAAAATCCGACACATGTTTATAAATTGAAAAAGGCGCTTTATGGTTTAAAGCAAGCTCCGCGTGCGTGGTATGATCGATTAAAAACCTTCTTAATTAAAAGTGATTATATCATGGGTAAAATAGATAATACTTTATTTGTGAAATATGATCAAAATGATATTGGGGTTGTGCAAGTATATGTTGATGATATTATTTTTGGTTCCACTAATGAAAATCTGTGTAATGAATTTTCTGCGAAAATGACAAACGAGTTTGAAATGAGCATGATGGGAGAGTTAAAATACTTCTTAGGATTGCAAATCAAACAATGTGAAACTGGCATTTTTATTAGTCAATCTAAATATTGTAAAGATATGTTGAAAAAGTTTAACTTTGAAAATGTCAAATCCGTTGAAACTCCAATGACCACAAACTTAAAATTATCAAGTGACGAGGAGGGAAACGATTTTAATGAAAAGATTTATCGTGGTATGATTGGTAGCTTATTGTATTTAACTGCTAGTAGACCAGATATTATGTATAGTGTATGTTTATGTGCTCGTTTTCAATCCTCACCTAAACAAACTCACTATGAAGCAGTCAAGCGTATTTTTCGATATCTACGAGGTACTACTAATCTTGGCTTATGGTATGCAAAGAAACCCGAGTTAGAAGTAACGTGTTTCACCGATTCCGACCTTGGTGGATCTATTGTTGACCGAAAAAGCACTAGTGGGGTATGTGCCTTTATAGGTCTCTCACTTGTGTCTTGGTTCTCCAAGAAACAACAATCCGTAGTGTTGTCTACCACCGAAGCGGAATATGTAGCCGCCGCAAGAGCGTGTGCTCAAGTCCTTTGGATGAAACACACACTTACCGACCTTGAGGTACATCTAACCAAGATTCCTATTATGTGTGATAACTCAAGTACCATAAACTTAAGCAAAAATCCAATTTTACATTCTCGTACCAAACATATTGAATTACGACATCATTTTTTACGAGATAATGTTCAAAAAGGCCAAATCGTGCTTGAAAAAGTCGATTCCGAAGATAATTTGGCCGATATTTTTACTAAAGCTCTAAACAAAAATGCGTTTTTTAAACTAAGACTTGGTTTAGGCATGCTTGAGTATAACCCTTGAGAAAATGCTAACTCTCAAATATTTCATATCTTGAGGGGGAGCATCTTTCAAGGGGGAGCGTAGCGTCTTTCCTAACCCTTTTTGCTTTGACAAAAGGGGGAGAGAAACCGAGTATGCTCTCCTGTTTAGCGTTGTGTTTGTCATCATCAAAAAGGGGGAGATTGTTGGTGCAAGTGTACCCAGCTTTAATATTGTGATATATTTTTGGTACACATAAAATCACATCTCCATATCTATTTTGATGATTACAAAACACACCGCGTTATTTGTTATCTAATATTTTATTCAAGTGTGTAGCTCCTAAATAATAAAGAGCAACATCTCAGTCAATTGAGTAACACGAAGATCTTATCTGAAGAGTCCAAGACTGGTGTTTTACGTCATCATTATTTATATATTTTTTTATAATGATAAACACCCTAAAATAATATACCACTTGGATATTTCTAAAACTTATCCCAATATTTTTTTTGAAATAATTAATATTTAATATTTAATATATATATATATATATATTCAAAAGCTTTTTATATTATATATATATATAAGTACCTTTGACTTTATATATTATATTATATATATACTCTTTCATGCAATACATCGACTCATATATATATATATTACTATTCATTATTACTATTCATCATCTCTTTTCTTCAAATATTATTACTATTCATCTGTTTTTTTTTATGGAAGAGAAGAAAGCTGGATATGGAGATTACACAAATGTGAAATGGGTTATGTTTGGCTGCTACTGTTTTTATGGTTGTTGTTATTTATTGACAATGAAAGACACAAAGTCTCACATGGTGTGATCTTCAATGGTGATGGTGATGGTGATGGATCATGTGGATGTTTACAAAATCTTCAAGATGCTACTGATTTATGTTGACAATGCATGGCAAAGGAAGTCTTTCATGCAAGAAGAAACTGAAATCTGCACACTGCAGATAAATCACTTTCTTATTTCCTCTTCAGTTCACGCATGGAGTTTTTGAACAGTGTTTTTTTTGTGACTATAAATAGACGCACCAGCTGAAGGATCAAATACCCCAAAAAAAAGGAAAAATCCCAGCATTTGATCAATACTCTGCTGCTTCTTCTCTCATTTAAATCACTTATTAAATTTATAAAATATTTTTGAGCAAGAAATCTTGAGTTGATAGCAGATTAAAATCTCTCGATTAGTTGAATCAGCAACACAACTCAAGTGATCAAACTCTCTAAAAATATCCAAGTGATAAACATTATACAAGAGTGATTATCATATTAAAATTATACACCTCTTGTAAGTGTTTGAATAGAGTGAGTGATCCATAGAAATCTCATCAACTGAAGTAGAGATATCCGTGATTATTTTTTTGTACTAAGGTTTGTGTTCTACCGTAAAGAACACGTTCTTATTGGATCTCCGAGAAGTGTTTTCTCGAGGTGGACTAGCCAACCACGTGATTGGTGAACCACTTTAAATATCGGTGTCAAGTATTCTCTTTCCCTTATCTCTTTACATTTCCGCTGTGCATTTAATTATATCTGTTTATATAATTGTTGTATATTTATTCGTTTATACTCTGCTGTATTTTTACTGTATTTTATACCGCATTTATTTATAAAAAGAATTTTTGAAAGTAAAAGATTTAAATACAACCTTACCCCCCCTAGGTTGTCTAACACTAGCCTTGATAGGTTGTTAAGTGAATGCACTATAGGTTGTATGCGGTAGGAACCGAATAGCCCTAGAATGTCGGATTTAGTTCTATTGCGCAGCTCTTGTTTGAGTCCAACCGTTGTAGGATAGAATCTTATATTCGAATGTCTATCTGGTTTTACGCTGTGTGCGACTGTGCATTCGCGAGGCGACTCGTCATGACTAGTGGGGATTTCGTCATAGCAAGGGTAGTGGAGTTGGGTGGAATTCCTAGGGAGCTAGGAAGAGTGTGTACCTATGCCGGTGCGGGCATATGTGTATAGTTTTTGGCAAGGAACTACTTGGGCACTTCGGGACGGGACTCGAAACGAGTGAGGATAGGTGTGGAAGGTAGTAGTAGAGCTCCTACTATCTGAAGCACAGGATCCGTGCTCGAGTCGGGGAAAGTCACGAGGAATCCAAGGAGTTGAGCGTGAGCGTTGTTAGTGTGAGTTATTATGTACTAATAACTCGTTGTAATATCTACCCATGATAGCCATCACAAGGAGGAACGATTATAGTAAACCTACTAGTACAGGTGTGTACTTGATTTGCTTTGATGGGATGATCGTTGGGGTAGTGACGAAGGTTATAAATTAGTAGTCGTTGGAATAAAAGGACGATTCTCGTATTAATCACTTGGAGTGACGATGAGGATGATGTTTGTTTCGGGCCAAGATGGATGATTGTGCTAGAATCATAGGCTTATAGAGCCGACTTTGATTTGAGGAAAAATCGTAGGGATTATTTGACGTAATTTCCCAACTTGCCTAAGAGGTTTAAATGTCCGGATGACGTTAGTGGACCGGAGAGATTTGGAGGAGTAGGAGTCGAGGCGTAGTATGCCGACTAAGTCATGCACAAAGTTTGATTTTGAAATAGATTGCATTAACAAATTCTTGTGTTTCAAATCATTTTATGGATGGTGTTTTGGAATTTTGGGAAATGTTCAGCACACACACAAGATTTTGAGGTATGGTTTTGAAAGTGTATGAAATCGTTTTATCACGGGAGTGCAAACTTTGTTAGAATTTGTCTCATTTCGTTATTTTTCAACGGTTCTTTCGGGTAATATGATATCCGTGTTTTGTGGTGTTTAAAATGTGGGGAAAGTGACTACGGCTTGTGACTTTAACATTGGAACTCCTCCACATATGTTAGAGTTGAGACGGAAAGTTACATTCCACGATGTCTGTATAAAGCTATTTGAGTGATTTGGTTAAAATAAGTTTTGTTTTACGGCATGTTGAGTCGTGTGGGTTTAATTTCACGAGGTGCATATCTTATTTGTTTATGTGACCATTTGGGGAAATCTTGGAAATCAATTTAAAGAACCCCGCCTTTTGAGATTTTATGGGATTTTAGTCGATATTTTCAAATGATGGAAACGGATTGGTTTTTATTTTTAAGTTTGAAACTTACACGAGACAGTTGTGTTTTAACAAAAATATATTTGTAAACCGTTTCATCGTTTTGTATGACTAGCCGACGCGCGTAAGATTTGTTGGTGAACCCTGTGCCACGACATTTTATGTTGAAAAGGAGAAATTTTGGGGTCAAATGTCGTGGAACTAATTTTGAAATTATGTGCACTCTTTTGTCGCACCCGGTGTAAGGTCGAGCGGTTACTTTAAATACATGTCATGAGTCAATTCATACTAGAACCGTGACGGTTCATTTTCAAAGAAATTATTTATTTCGCTTTACGTTTTGTGAGTAAACTAAGCTGCAATGAAATGATTTTCAACATGATTTTCATATGTGGGACGAGCGTGTCCATTTTTGCGTAACTACCGACCTGGTAATAGTAGTTTTATTGCTTACGGTCTTTTTGAAATGAAAAATCTTGACGTTGAAAATATTTTGTAAATGATTTTGTAAACCATTTGGGAAGTGCGCCTATAAGTGTTATGTGTCATTTTAAGAATTTTAAGGGTGTGAGTCCTTTTGGAAAACTCTTTTGTTTAACCCGTGTCGAGTTTGGGACTAATGTTGATTTTAGAGTATTGCTTGCTTAAACTTTATTTAAACACGTTTTTGACCGACTTATGGGTCTAGCAAGCGTGGAGCATTTTGCTCGGTTTTGACTTTGAGATAGTCATGGGTCAATTGCACGGTTTTTAATGGCTCGATGTGGAGTTTTGTTGATGAGTTGTTTTGTTGCACAGTTTTGCACTTATTGCACGTTGAGTATTTACATGTTGGGTGAGTGAGTCATTCCGGGATAGGCATGTTGTTGGTAGACTGTTTTGCATTGGATCCTTGGTCACATCAGTCAGTCGTTGGTAATGATCGGTTGGGTATCTCGGGGTGGGACTCCGGTATTCATGTGTTATGACCTTGACTTTCTAGTAGGCACTGGGAGGATATAGTCTTGGGCACTTACCTAGGAGGTAGTCCCGATATGTCGGGCCTTGAGACGTACCTGGGAGGTAGACGTTAAGGTGTATCTTGATACGGTGTAACTAGGCTTCGTAGAGCGAGTGTGGAGGATAAGTAGACTGTGGAAGGTTGAGTATTCCACGCGTGTTGGTAATGTAGGCCGAATAGTATTGGTTAAGGGAATGAAGCCCTTTGTAATTAAGAGCATGAATGCGCAGTAACCTTTTTGAGGTAAATAGTATATTTAGGTGTCGACTTTTGGGCTTGAAGCCAAACACCTTTAGTGTAACCGGAGAATTGTAGCCGTTTTTTTTAAATAATTATGGTGATGGTAGTAGTAACCCGGAGATGCTTAATTGTGATGAATGGTTATGGTGGAATGACCTTCGTGGGTGATTATAAGTTTACTGGTTTGATGATCCGTGTGAAATAAATTTTGGGAGTCTATTAGAACTCGTGGAAGTTAATCGGCAGTAATGGTAGGAATGATCAGGTTAGAGTATCCTGTAGGGTATATTGGTGAGCACCTTTAGAAGGGTTAGAGCTTGAAAGATGAATCGGGATGTATGGAACATCTATGGTTGGGAGACAACCGAAGTCGGTTGACTAGGAATGAATCCAGTTGTTGGAGTGTTCCTCCGATCATAATTTCAGTGTCCTTGAAGGAGTTTGGTTGGTAAGAAAAGTATTCGAGAAATTCTAGATGGGGTGAGAAATTTATATTCTAGTTGAGGAAAGTCTAGTGGCCGCACCGAAAGGGTTCGAGTGGACGTGGGAACCCGAAGCGGAGATGCGCGAGAACTATCCCGAGTTATTCGCCGGTCTAGACTTCGAGGACGAAGACTAATCCAAGTGGGGGAGAGTTGTAAAGCCCGTATCCCGGTATGTAATTTCTTTTATTTTTTTTTAGTTTTATTTAACGTGGTTTCCGTTAACGGGGTTAGACGTTTTGGGCCTAATTGTTAAATATGTCAAAATTTTGGGTAGTTGCGAGAAGGAATTAGTTGAGGGACCATTTGTGTCAAGGGCCAAAACATGGCATGGTTTCGGCCCATGCAAATCTCCAAACCGAAAACCCATATTTCATTTTGGGGTGTGTTGTGTTTTCGTGAGAAGCAAGCAAGGAAGGAAGTGAGAAGAAAAAGAAAACCCTAAGGCATCTCTATCCCTCACATTTTGGTTTCTCTCGGCTGAGTTTTCTCCCCCCCCCCCCCTCTCGTCGGTTTCATTCCACAGCCACTGTCGTGCAACCCCACAGCCACCGTCGGCGCCCCAGCGTCGTTCTGTCGGAGAAAAGAGTGAGAGATCGCGAGAGAGAGAGGTGCGAAGAGAGAGAGGCGCGAAGAGAGAGAGTTTTCCGGAGAGAGAGAGGAGGCTACCGGCGTCGAGAAGAGAAGAGGAAGAAGTGATCGCCGGCGAGTTCGGTCGGAAAGAGGGACGTAGCGCGTTGCGTTGAGGTAATAGCTTTTTCTTTTTCGTGTTCGTTGTTGATATCAGCAAGAGCCGCCGTGAACCGCCACCACCACCGCCGCAGCCACGGCTGCCGGCGGTGGGGCCACCACTGCACGCCGCTGTGATAGCGGCAGGGGGTGCGGGTGTGTTCGGGTGCGTTTTGCGAGTGAGTCGGGTGTGGGTGACGTTGGGAGGTCTCGTCGGACGGGTTACCGTAACCATCGTCGCCGCCACCAACCACCACCGCTGCCGGAGGCGGAAGTGGGTGGTGCTCGGTTGTTGTCCAGTCTAGTATGACCTTTCTCCAGTAAGCTTATAGGTTGTTCGGGTCTGTTTGGGTTAAGCTATGACTTAATGGTTTAATAATCACTATTTGTCATTTCATGTGAAATTCACAGTTTCTGCCACTGTTTTGTGAAAGCCATAACTTTTTCTAGGAACATCGTATTGGGGTGATCGGTGCCAAAATCTCCCATTCTGAGTCTAGTAAGTTTCATATGTTTTACGGAAAAACCAGTTCGGACCATAGCTAGTGTCAAATTGCTGTTTTGTACTGAAAGGTCCTGTTTTTCACTGTGCTGCAAGTCGGTTTTGTAAAATCCATAGTAAATTATAGAAAAATCGTCAGAGAGTGTGCGATATGTCCCTGGAACCCTAAGACATAGGACTTTGTTATTATGGAAAAATATTTCTGGATTTATCAGTTTATAAGGGGTTAAACAGGTCCCGAACAGACCTATGTGTTGAGAGTAAAAACTGGAAAATGTATTTTATAATTTAGTAGTCGTGGCTTTGGGTTGGGGCGTCACTTTGACATTTGTTAACACTTATTTAGGTGGAAAAAGGTGAGCTGGTGTTGGCCGGTTCGTGTTGCTGTTGAGGACATAAGCTTTGCTTTTGAGGTGAGTTCTCTCACTATATAGGATGGGAATTATATTTGTGTTACTATAGCTCGAGTGTGATAGTTATGATTGTTTGTTGATATTATTGTGTTATGGGGTATATATAGTTGTGTATATATATTGAACTGTGATTGATGTACTTCTTGATGGTTGTTCCAAGAAGTATATGTGTTTGTATAATAAGTTGCGATTATACCTTCTTGATGGTCGTTTCAAGGAGTATAAGGCTTATTGTTAATGGTCATATATCTTCTTGATGGTTGTTCCAAGAAGTATATGTGTTTGTATAATAAGTTGCGATTATACCTTCTTGATGGTCGTTCCAAGGAGTATAAGGCTTATTGTTAATGGTGATATATCTTCTTGATGGTTGTTCCAAGAAGTATATGTGTTTGTATAATAAGTTGCGATTATATCTTCTTGATGGTCGTTCCAAGGAGTATAAGGCTTATTATTAATCGTGATATATTTTCTTGATGGATGTTCCAAGAAAAATATGTGCTGGTATATTTGATGTATTTGGTATATATAAATTTGGGTGCAAGACGTGATTGCATGGTATGAGTTGGTTGCGATAACTAGCTGTTTAAGGGTGATGCTGATATAATTGCGATCCTATTTATGGTTTGAATTCACTAAGCTTCGTGCTTACCCCTTCCCAAAATCTTATGATTTCAGGTGCGAGTAGCAGTCGGGCATGACGGTACACACGGGCGCAAGGCGAAGACTGTTTAAGTTAAATTTTTATTAAATGGGGATTTAATTATATAACTTTTCCGCTGCTTAACTTTGTCTGACGGTTTAAATCAACGACGTTTATTTTTATTGTAATGGGATTTGTTAACTTGTGGTTTGATTATAGTGAAATGCATTATTTTTGAAAATTTAAATTCCTTGTAATTTTTGGGACGTTACACCTGCTCATCCTGAACCGCCGCCTAAACATATCCGGTGTATAAACCGGGTTGTTGCCAAAGTAGTCCCGCATAAGCCGCTCGTTTGCAGCTACTCGACCTCTTTTTATGTTCGCGCCCCTCTCTCTTGTTGACGATGAGGCGGTGCTACCATAAATCCATTGTGCAGCCTGTCGAAAATCTTCCCTTTGTAGATTCAACAACTCGTCGGTGTCTACGGATGATGATGATGCGGTCGGTGAACCGGGTTGTGGCGAATCCATATTGTTTAAAATATAGAGAATGAAAGAGAATGAGAGAATGAGAGAGTTGTTTTGTGTGAAAAATAAAATGGGTTTTAGGATTATATATATAGTGTGATTAAATTGGAAAAAAAAAATTAAAAATTGCCGTTGTCAACGGCTCCTTTCAAATTATTTAACAAAAAATTTAAAAAAAAAAGGAAAAACCATCGGGTTTTCAAACCCGCAGCCCGAGCCCCAAGCCCGCAAGGGGCGTACCACAGCCCGCAGGAGCCCGAGCCCGAGCCGAGCCCTCAGGCGTTACGCATGGCCTAAGGTTCTAATGTCTACATTGAGGGTAGGTTATTTGTTGTGAACGTTTGGTTCATATAAATGGTTATTTCTTGTTCATGTTTTGTTTTCTTATGTGAAGATTATGTCTTGTGGAAATTTCATTCCTATTCATATGTATTAAATGATTGTTACATTTACTGTATATGTTTTGTGTTGTATTGTTTTATCTGGACATTCAATTCTTGTATAATAAGTTATGTTGTTACAGAAGTGAAAAACTCTCAAGTGGCATCAACACTATTTATATATGCATCTTTATAACAAACGACGCTTGAGCCGATTCTTGGATCTTGGGATGCTATTTCCATCGTGAGTCTAGATGAGACGGATCGTCTTCGTAAGGATCAGGATAGGATCCATCAGTGTTGTAGTCGACCGTGTACGTTTCTCCATCGTTGTCTGAGTCTGATTCATCAGATGTGTCTATTGTTGGGGAGAGGTGGGTCTGTGACCACTGGTCCATGGTAGTTTTCCACAGAGAGGAGACTGGGTGTTCAGTAGACCATAAGTTTGGGTTGAGTAAGACATTCTCCGGGATGGACTCATGTTCAACGTTATTGGCGTTGGCTAGGTTAAGCCGGTTTGTTATGAACCTGTCGGGGTGGTTTTTCTCGAACGACCGGCTTGCACAGTTGCTATTACTCCACTCATGGATGTAGGTTGAGGGAGAGTGATAGACAATAGAGTGAGGTTGATTGATGGCTGCTGAGCAGGGTCTGTGGAACATGATCAGGGCGTACTTCTTCTTGGGTACAGACAGGTGGTGGATCCACAAATGGGCTGGTAGGAACCATTGCAGCAAGGTGAGGACCCCCATTGCCTCCCTCGGAACATGACCAAACTGGCATTGGAAGAGGTATTGAACTAGCTTCGGTGCGTTGAAAGTGATGGCGATGGTGTGGGCTTCAAACAGATACCAAAAAAAACATAAAGCTTCTTTCGGGAACCTGTACAGATCATGGAAATGGAAGATATTGAGGAAAGGGTAGTCGGGGTGAAACAAAAGGTTTTTCATGAACAGTCCATGTTTCTGGAGAAGGACGTTGAAGAATGTTCGGTAATGTAGCTGGGATCTATCTCTGAAAGTTAATTCGGCGATGACTTTGAGGACTTCTGTTGGAAGTGCCATGGTGGAGATAACGTCCATGATATCCTGTGAGGATGGTTCGCCAGTGGGTTGAGCGTTGTGTCGGGCAGATGATTCCGGGGAAGCAGTTGGTGCTATAGGAAGTACCATTGGGATGATCTTGTGGTGGAGGACATGCTGAACCTCTTTATGGATGTGGTATTTATAGTCCTTTGGGCGAGACAAGAAATCAACAAGGATATTTTCAGATCCTTTGATATGTCTCACAGTGTACTTCCACTGAGAAAACCAATTGGCCCATCTCAAAAGTTGTGCCCCGGGGAGCATCTTTCTCTTGAACTGTAACATACGTGGGAAAGACAACATGTCCATTTCGATCTGGAAATCGTGACCGATTAGATGGAATTGGAATCTTTCAGTTCCCCTTTTGACTGCAAGGATTTCTTTGAAAGTAGAGTGGTAATGTTGGAGTTAGGATAAAAGGTAACGAATATGGTTCATGCATTTAAGGTAGTTTGGATGGTGCCGATGCAAGCATGTTGGTATTCGACAAATCGAGTGTCTACCAAAGCGATGCGAGAAAAGGCTAGGAGACCTTTTCTTCCATGGAAGGTAAGGGCTAGGCGGATTTCAGAGCCTAACCTCTCTTTTATCTTGACAGAATCGGATTAGTATGCTCTGTGATTGCCGTTCTAAACGGATCGTTCACATCAGAAAACCATTCTTATATAAACTGAGTTACCTGGTATTTTAATTTAAGATTTCATCGAGTTTTGTTTCTTGTCCAAGTATAAGTCGACGTTGATTGAGTCGCAGTCAAACCTTGTTCACAAGATATAACACCTGTTGAAACTTCTTGAAGGCAATACCAACCATACCCAGTCATGAATCCAAATCTAGACTTACTCAGATCATCCCCCAGTTTCAGACAGTCATCTGCATCCAAAATAGACCAGTTATGTGAGATCTCTTACGTTCCAGATGATTCTAAAATTCCCTTAACTAGTATGCCTATAGTTTATCCATATAGCGTTTTTTCTAAACATTCTTCTTCCTTTACCAGAAAAGTCAAAAAATTAATGGGATCTACTCCTACCCACCAGGTTAAGGAATATGTCCAGACCTCAAAGTTCGATTCCCACCAACTCCCAACTTCATCATCCGAACACCTTATACCTATTGATATCCCGACAGATCTCCCGAGGCACTGCCTTGCTCAAGGATATACGCATATCCATTTTGGAGCAATCCGCCTAGCCCTTACCTTCCATGGTAGAAAAGGTCTCCCAGCCTTTTCTCGCATCGCTTTGGTAGACACTCGATTTGTCGAATACCAACATGCTTGCATCGGCACCATCCAAACTACCTTAAATGCAGGAACCATATTCGTTACCTTTTATCCTAACTTCAACATGCCATTAAACGATCCATCCTTGCATACAGCCCTCAAAGCCCAAATCCAAATCGGAGGAACCACCCAGGTTAACACCTTTTAAGCCACTTTTCATTACCAGATGGCATACCGTGTCCAAAACCATGCCCTGGACATAATGGTCCCTGGACAAGAGCATAATGAATATGCTTTGCTCATTGACGTGAACTCCAATGCAACTCCAACATGCACTTATGTTCCCAGGCAGCTAACGAGAGAGGAGTTACTGAAACTCCTTCCAGAAAAGTGGGTAACCAACTACGAAAGAATCCATCAGGCTCCCGTCCAAACTACTACGGCCCCAGACTTCATCAGGCATGAAAATGGACTTGTCGAAGTCAATTTTTCTTCCAAAGAAAAATCAAGTGTAGCAAACGTTTTCCCCACGGTCCACATGGTTCAACCAGCCAAAACACAAGACCAACACTGTTAGTATGATGTATGCAACTGCCAAGACTGCTTGGACGAAGCATACAAAGTTGATTATGATGAAGATTTTCCTCGAAAGACGAAAAATTCACAAAAAAGGCTGAAAGACCGATACGATAAAGGCGATCCCGCTGTCGGACTCCTTGGAGAACCCTCAGGCAAATTTGATTACTACGTTCTGTATCACGATTTGCCCACTAGGACGAAACCCACATTGCCCACGCCTTGTCGCCAGCCACCTTTGGACAAGTCATTCGGCCGATCGTTAGGCGAATGTTGTGTTATTGCTCCTGCAAACTCGTCCTCTAACTACGAAGTTGAGTTTCCGCCGTTAAGCTCCTTCGAAAATACGGTCCAGCGAACCAAACATGATTGGAAAATCAAGAATCCTACGACTATTAGCTCAACGGGTGTCCCCACTGCTATTAGTCCTGGTGAAATCACACTCAACTGGCAGAGTGAAAATGTTGTTGCACAAAACAAAGCCCTCACAACTATCCTTGCTCAACAGACACATATCACTAAGACTCAAGAAGCTCTTACCACAAAAGTAAGGTCTCTCACTAGCATCATAGATGAGGTCAAAGCAAAAATGGAAGCCCTCCATTTTGAACTTCTCCAGATAGTTCGAAATAAACCCTCGCCAAGTGAGCAACATGTTTTTGGCCAGAAGCAGTCTGAAATGAAGTCCTTGCAATATCAACTCAGTGACCTTGAGAATCAGCACAGGCAAAAACGTGCTTCAACCCAATCTGATGAACCTTGGCGATTGGCCCCTACTCCCTTTTTAGGGACATCATTTGCTCCACAGCCACTCCCTTCCTTCCCTCTTAAACAAGCCTCTCCGTCCCTAGCCTTATGGTCTTCCGAACACGACAAAAGAAACTCTAAACCGTCACAAAGACCCCCACCCATCCAAGATCGTGCTTCATCTAGTCGAACAAGAGAGTTCCAGGATGATGACTCCGTGGTAGCCTCTTCGACACCCCCAGGAATTCTACCGATCTGTGAAACAAACCCCATCTCGGCCTTTTTACACTCCTTAGCCCACAAGGAGGAACCCGTTGGCCATACATTTGTGGCACCTATTATCTCATCCCACATGGATGAAGATTCTGACCCGCCAACAGATGCCTTCGAACACTTATTCATGGCAGAACCTGAGCCCACAGTCGAGCGTGAGTATGATGATACTTTCACAATGGGTGATGCTGCTTCTGAAACAAGGCAACCCAGGCGAAATAAAACCCCGAAGGCCGACACAAAACAACAATTCACCTTTGACGACATTCCTCCATCTATGTGGAGAGAAAGAAGTGTTGAAATGTTGACTTGGTGCTCAGCAGAACTCCAATACTATGACGTTGCTACAGTCATCAAAAGATTTATCACTAGAGCCCAGGGCCGTCTTCGAGATTGGTACACAAGTCTTGGAGAATACAGGCAACTACAACTCCAACAAGTTTCATCCCCCGAAGAATTCATAAACATGATCTATTCAGAATTCATAGGGAACCCGGTCGAGCACACTGTCCATGCAAGGGAAGAGTTCTTGAAAATGAAGTGTTGTTCATTTTTAAAATCAGATCTAGAAGAACATTATGATCGTATGTCAAAACGGTTTTACTGTCTTCATGGTATCGACGATGTCAACCTTAAACAAGTCTTCCTCAATTCTTTCCCTGAGTCGCTTGCAAATGAATCGTTCAGATTTCTGGAACAAAAGAATGTATCATTAGCCAATGCCACACTCGGAGAACACTACCAATTGATACTCAATGCATTGGCCAAGCTCTGCGACCACCAAAAATTCTTTACTGAATTTGAAAAGACAAGTAGAACGTTCGGTCCTGCCTGTAATGACAAGTACCTGCAGATAAAGTGCAAGACCAACTCTTCATGTAAATGCTCTCACAAAGAGAAGAAGCCTCAGTTTAAGAATTTCAAGAATTCTTACAGAAAGACAAGGGATAAAAATGGAAATTTTTAAAGAAGAAATCACACAGGGGGAGAAGCTCAGACAGATGTTACATCTGTAACAAAAAGGGACATTTCGCACGCGACTGCAAAGACAAGAGGAAGTCCGAGTCACTAATCCAAGCTCTTAACTTAGTAGAGCCAATGGACATTTCAGATCTTGAGTCCCTTTACTCTCTCGAGGATGAGATTAATGACAGAACCCTGTGCTCCATTGCCTATTCAGACTTTTCAGACGATGAGTCCATCTCAGAATACCCGGATATAGAGGTATTCATGATAAAGCCCCTCGAAGTCTTCCAGGCTGGCCAACCACACATCCCACTACCTCATCACACCAAGATACTATCGTTGCAAAAACCCCAACCAATACCCATAGCCAAAATACATCTCCTCACTTCTACATACTCCAAGCCAATCTCCGTAATTGCATTTTTTGATACAGGATCTTCAGTTTCAATATTGAATCCT
This sequence comes from Saussurea involucrata, assembly GCA_033807775.1. Taxonomy (NCBI): domain Eukaryota; kingdom Viridiplantae; phylum Streptophyta; class Magnoliopsida; order Asterales; family Asteraceae; genus Saussurea; species Saussurea involucrata. The sequence goes on along the minus strand of CM066317.1, from coordinate 44,621,608 downwards.
GACATCCTACCCCAAAGTTACTGGCGACCACACCACCAGCTCTTCCTTGCGGCCAGTGGAGATACATTTGTCATTGATAAGATCAATATTCCTTTTTTTATCAGGCTTTTTCCTAAATGTGTTGTCAAACACAGACTGTTAGGATCAAGTTCCCATGGCAAAGATCTTCTCATCGGATTTGACATCCTCCACAAATTGCCAGGACTAAGGTATGCAGAACAAGGGCTCCGTTATAAGAGCTTTCTGAACCCGTGGAGTCCAGTCCCAAATCTTTACATGGCATCAGCCCCTACCATGGAAGATATAAAGCAAAAGATTATTCTTTCTTCCTGTGCTTCAAATCACTCGGAATTCCTAACCAAAAACGATTCCCCGTTATGGTTAAATCCTTCATTCTTCGTCAGCCTCCAGTTCAAGCAAAATGAAGATGTTAACCCGACTAAGGCCAGTCATCCCAGGATGAACCCTGACCACTATCAACTAGCGGTCCAGGAGTGTTCAGAGTTAGTCGATCAAGGAATTATCGAACCTACTACCGCACCATGGGCATGTGAGGCATTTTACGTCAACAAAAGAAGTGAGCAAGTTCGCGGAAAACTACGGCTAGTCATAAATTACCAGCCCCTGAATCACTTTTTAGCCGACGATAAATTCCCACTACCTCAGAAAAGGTCTATGTTCCAGTCTCTGGCTAATGCACGGATACTATCCAAGTTCGATCTCAAAGCAGGGTTTTGGCAACTAGGGATACATCCAGATGATAGGCCAAAGACCGCCTTTTGTATCCCTAACCATCACTACCAGTGGAAGGTCATGCCTTTTGGTTTAAAAAATGCTCCTTCAGTTTTCCAAAAAGCAATGACAAGGATTTTTGAACCTATCGTCCAGCATAAGCATACCCTGGTTTACATTTACATTGATGACATCCTCTTGTTTTCCCCAGATGAAGAATCTCATGTTGAATTACTGTCGCAATTCCATTCTATCGTCACAAAACATGGGATCATGTTATCTGAAAAAAAATGGTGATAGGGGTCAGTTCTATCGATTTTCTTGGCATGAAGATCACAGATGGAAAATACCAATCACAGCCGCACATATCCCAAAAATTGCACAGATTTCCCGACGAGCTGACATCACAAAAGGAAATTCAACAGTTCCTTGGCCTGACTAACACGAGTGATGAGTACTGGGGAGCAGTACTACTGGTAGAAGACAAAAGTGGGACCAGAACAATATGTGGCTACAAAAGTGGCACATTCAAAGACTATGAACAACATTACCACTCCACTTTCAAAGAAATCCGTGCAGTCAAAAGGGGAATTGAAAGATTCCAATTCCATCTAATCGGTCACGATTTCCAGATCGAAATGGACATGTCGTCTTTCCCACGTATGTTACAGTTCAAGAGAAAGATGCTCCCCGAGGCACAGCTTTTGAGATGGACCAATTGGTTTTCTCAGTGGAAGTTCACTGTGAGACATATCAAAGGATCTGAAAATATCCTTGATGATTTCTTGTCTCGTCCAAAGGATTATAAATACCACATCCATAAAGAGGTTCAGCATGTCCTCCACCACAAGATCATCCCAATGGTACTTCCTATAGCACCAGCTGCTTCCCCGGAATCATCTGCCCGACACAACGCTCAACCCACTGGCGAACCATCCTCACAGGATATCACGGACGTTATCTCCACCATGGCACTTCCAACAGAAGTCCTCGAAGTCATCGCCGAATTAACTTTCAGAGATAGATCCCAGCTACATTACCGAACCTTCTTCAACGTCCTTCTCCAGAAACATGGAATGTTCATGAAAAACCTTTTGTTTCACCCCGACTACCCTTTCCTCAATATCTTCCATTTCCATGATCTGTACAGGTTCCCGAAAGAAGCTTTATGTTTTTTCTGGTATCTGTTTGAAGCCCACACCACCGCCATCACTTTCAACGCACCGAAGCTAGTTCAATACCTCTTCCAATGCCAGTTTGGTCATGTTCCGAGGGAGGCAATGGGGGTCCTCACCTTGCTGCAATGGTTCCTACCAGCCCATTTGTGGATCCACCACCTGTCTGTACCCAAGAAGAAGTACGCCATGATCATGTTCCACAGACCCTGCTCAGCAGCCATCAATCAACCTCACTCTATTGTCTATCACTCTCCCTCAGCCTATATCCATGAGTGGAGTAATAGCAACTGTGCAAGCCGGTCGTTCGAGAAAAACCACCCCGACAGGTTCATAACAAACCGGCTTAACCTAGCCAACGCCAATAACGTTGAACATGAGTCCATCCCGGAGAATGTCTTACTCAACCCAAACTTATGGTCTACTGAACACCCAGTCTCCTCTCTGTGGAAAACTACCATGGACCAGTGGTCACAGACCCACCTCTCCCCAACAATAGACACATCTGATGAATCAGGCTCAGACAGCGATGGAGAAACGTACACGGTCGACTACAACACTGATGGATCCTATCTTGATCCTTACGAAGACGATCCGTCTCATCTAGACTCACGATGGAAATAGCATCCCAAGATCCAAGAATCGACTCAAGCGTCGTCTTAATAATTATTTAAGCGTTGTCTTAATAATTATTTCCTATCCAGTATTTAATTTTCCGTATTTACTTTTCAGTATTTCCATTTAAATAAATGTTTATATAAAGGAAGTTACTTGTCACTTTTAAGTGATGTAAGTGCTTACCTCACATCCTATTATTAGTAGTTGATGTATGACTTATGCCATGCTTATGTAAGAATGTCTTTTCCTTAACTATAAAAGGAAGGCTTCCCTTCACTTGTAAATGATCCCTTGAAAGAAATAAAAGCATCTTTCTATAATTCTCTCTAGTTTCTCTCTTTGTTCTTTATATTTCCTCCATTGTTCTTAGTAATACCAATGGTCAACCACCAGTCAACCACCAATCTACCGCTAGTCTCCACCAGTATCCACACCATATATCCTTTAATCCATACCGTTCACCCCTTATCCTTTAATCCATACCGTTCCGCTAGTCCTTGCATAGGAATCACCCCTTGGTATCAGAGCCTAACCAGAACCAGAACCAGAACCGAAAGCAGCCAAATGAAACGAATGAGATAACAATAACAAAAAAAATTGTCGTATCCATGTTTCCTTGAATAACAAACCATCTTAAATACATATGACTCACTAAAAGTAGTATATCTATTTCAACAAAAACAATGATTGAAAACTTAACCAAATAAAAATAAATTTCTTTTCAAATATAAACGGAGTCCAGCAACATTAATCCAAAATTACTTATTATAGCAGGAGGCTCTCGACGTTGAGCTCCACAAACGAGCATGGATCCGGTATGTCAAAGTTTTCCAGCACCTAAAAAAATCCCAAGAAACAATCTGAGTGTCGAAACTGATCCACACAGTTATTTACAAGAATGACATTCCAACATTTTTTTTAAATGCAGATTTAATAACACATCTGTTTAAGAGTCCACTTTCAAGCTTAAATGCCTGGTTTCCAATTCTACTCTTGCTTATGACATGAAGAAATTCATTACTCCCTCTCTTAGTATGGGTAAAATTGTCATTTAGTTAAATAATACGTGTAATAATTACACATTAAAAGTGTACCTGTGGGTGAACAATGCCAAAAGTTCCAATGCGTTTCCCTTTGTAAATGATGTTAGCTTGTCTCCCCGACAAAAACTCAGGCTCCTTCATTGGATAATAAAGTTGTAAGCACAACGGTTTAACAAAATGTAACAGTGAACAATAAAAAGGGTACTTACATCTGACCGCTCGATATAGTAACCAGTATTGTCCCCAGGCAATACAAATGGAGTTCTGGTTACTTCCATGATTCTGTCTACCAGCCCGTGTATCAACTGCAAAACAGAAATCCAATTAATTCACTATTTCAACAATTATTTATATATTTTCCTAACTTAAAAGAACACTTCATAGAAATATAAATTAAACACAATAGTAAAATGTTGTTAATTATATATAAGTATTAATTGGATGGTATAGGATTGGATTGGAGCGGTTCGGTTTTATTTGAATCTCGACTACCATCCAAGAACCGAATGATCGAATTTGAATATTGAAATTTTGGTTGCGATAATTATTTATAATTCCTTGCTACTTGCTTTATGGAAAGTAACGCTGTGTTTTATTTTATTTTTGGTAAATATTTTTTTGACAAGCCACGGGTTTGGAAATGGAAAAAACTAAAATGTATGTTTAATTTACACTAACTAGATTTTAGTTTCCACAATGAGGTGAACGCATGTACCAAATAATTACCGAACTGAAAAAGTAAGAAATATTTGTAGATAAAATGAGTCCTTTTCAAATGAATTTATAATATTCCTTTAGCACTAATCTAAAAAGAGAGGAGGGAGAAACAAGAAAGCACAAACATATATATGAAAACAAAAGAATTTTACCTCAAACCCTGAAGTAGCACCACAGTAAAGAGCTGCCAGTTGGCGATGATTTGTGGCCCCAACATCTTTTAACTCATCCAATACCGTTACATCACCTACTTCAAATATCTAAAGTTCCAATGCGAAACAAGCAAAAAAAACATCGGAACTCACTTAAGATCATTGAGACAAACTGATGCTATTATTATAATATACCTACTTTACCTTGATAGGTTTCGGATGATCTTTATTATGTGCAACAGTTTTCAATATCCCAGCCATCAGACTGCTCCGTACAACCTACATGATTCAGAAGTTAAGTGACAATTTTTTGGAAAGATATAATTGCAAAATTGCAACTAAATAAGAATATATTGTCCGAGGTCAAGCAAATAGAAAATATCAGATGAATCAAACAAGATGGTTAAAATGTTATGAAATAGATTTGGTGGCATTACACAAGCCAAATTTGTTATCTTGGTAAAGCTTTATCTAAAAGTAAAATGACAAATTTAGTGCTGGCGAATACACAGTTTCATGGCAAATTTTACTCCATTTCAGGTAAAAACAAACCTCAAAATCTGCTGATCGAGGATTTCCAATGATAACTGCAGTTGATTTGTCATCTATACGGTTCAGCATGGGAAAATTTTCTTTGTATGAACATAGGATCCATGTTAACACCTCTGTATAACCAGTGAGTGCAATCTAAACAGAAATACAAACAAACACAAAACCATATCAAGCACCCATCATAATCACATGAAATGATGTGTAATGATGAAGCTTAACTGTATGAAACAAGCCAAAGGCAAAAGCACAAGGGGAACTGACACTCTGAAAATTTTTCTAAGCCAAAAACTTCAAGAAATTAAAATGAAAATTGATCCTCATAGTTAAGGAACATAAGTGCACATGGTAAAGCAGCAAACACCAAATACACACATTAATGCACTATATTACCTCCGTTCTGATAAGGTCACTGAACTGGTTCAGTGGCAAGGGCTTCAAAGATGCAGGTTTCCGCTTTGGAATTTCATTGAAGCCATAAGCAATTGCCACGTCCTTTGGAATTTGTTACAAAGAGGGAGAGAGAGACTTTATGTCAGTTCTAATGAATATGTAGCACTGCAATTGATGGCTTCTTAGATGGTAAAAATAAAAGCAAAATGCAAAAATGTGGTTTTAGTTCCTATTTAGTGTAACGAAGAATTATTATTCTTTCTCATTGTAGTAACAAAGTTCCAAAATTCCTATTTTGCACAGATTTTGACTGGTAACCTAGTGAGCTTGTAACAATTGATAGCGTGAACAGGTTACCGTTCAAAATGGGTAAAAAAGATAGAAAAACTTTTAAATTTGTGACATTGAATGAGAGAGAAAATTATTTGTTACACTAAATGGGAACTAAGTCAAGCTTCGATTTTTATTTTGCCCTAATAATAATGTAGTTCCATACCTCTGCTACATCACATGCATGAAGCACATCACTTCTGGTTGGAGGAACAGATACAGTGAAAACGCATTCATTATCCACTGAGACGGTTTGCTGAGCATGTAATTGCATTTTGTTCAACAACCCAGCAACCTGGAAAATACAAATAGATAACACAATATCTATACTTGTCATAAATAAATACACAAACATTCAAGTAGAGAACTAAAACAGATGAGATGGCATGTTTTGTACCTTATTTGCCTCCAATGAAACCCCAGCTATACCATTGATGTATGTTAGAGACACCTCCATATGGTAGGGTGATAGTTCAGGGCAAATATGGGATTTTCCATCAGAATATATCACTTCAACTGGCTCAACTTCAAACTTCCGTTGACAGTACACAGAAAACATTGTTACCTACAGGATACAGTGCAGAATCCTATCAGTTTTCTTGTGATTCAAATGACTTAGTAAGCAAAAGATGCATCAGAATTCTTCTATGCTTAACCATTGTGTTTAAGACAATCTTGGCCTTTGTCAAATCAGTGGCTGTGCACTCGATGAAAACATTCTTGGTCTTCAAAGAAATAGCCGAGTGTGCTCCATTAATTATTGGCGGCAGAGACAATACAGTTCTGCAAAAATCAATCGGTCCTTTTCAAATGCATGATCATCAAAAATGCTAAACATGGTAAAAACAGGACCTAGAAATTAAGGTAGAAACCATGATCGGACCCTCTCAAAAAACATGAATTTATGATACACAAGACATAATATTATAATAAAACAGCATGAACAAATATATATATATATATATATGAGCATGGGATCATGTGAGAAGTGCCATTTTTGGTGAGAAGTGCCATTTTTGGTGAGAAGTGCATTTAAACCGTTGATCACTTTTAATCAAATACCCTCCCATGAATTGCGGCTTAAAAAGGAATTGATCCGGTCAGTGCATCTTATCTAGATGCATCTCATCCTAATGTGCATCCATTTTTCATCCAACGGTTGATAACCACTTCTCACGCTTCTCACAAAATTTGGACATGTTAAAACATCACTCGAATCAGCATGAATATAACTATTACTGAAAGAAGGTAGAATACCTGTTTCGATCATAAATAACAGGGAAAACAGGTGAGCCCTCAATTATGTGCAAGAACTTTTTCAGTTTCATATCTGACTGTCATAACAGAAGGCAAACAAGGCTTCAAAAATGAGTTAAAGCGTATTATACCCTCACGACAACCAGAAAAGAGCCACACACATGCATAAGTAATAGAAGTAGTTGATTGAGGCAAAGTCACTTGGCTGGAAAATAAGTGGAGACCAGTGAAACGATAATTATGTACATACATACCGCTCTATATTTACACACACAGGACCTACCTTGTAAAACTCCATCAGCTTATCAGCTCGGAAAGTTTCGACCTATAAAAGAAATCAACACTATTGCATAAGAAAATCTCTTACTACGGAACAAAGCGTTATCAAATATATACAAATTTATGTCCCAAAATAAATGCCCTGATGTCCAATGAAAAAGGCAAAGTTTTTTAAAACATGTAACTATTATACCTTTTTAATTGACTAATGCAATTTTACACTTAATGAGAGTAATGAACTTCTCCATCTCATAATTAAGGGTAGAATTGGAAAGTAGACACTTGCTACTTTTGAGAGTGGACACTTATTTTAGGAATAATGATATATACTCATCACAAGGCTGTATTTTCCCAGACATTAGATATGACTTTGTCTGGAAATCCCAATAATTGAAAGTAAAGACCACACTCATGAGTGATTTTATACATAGTCTATGCAAAATATGCACAAATCAAACCAAATAATAGCCGCTTTTTACCTGTTTTAATGGCTTAAACTCTATGTCTAATGGTGACAAAGCCTGCACAAATTAAAAAAAGATAAAAGATAAAGCATTAAACTATAAAAATATTAGTATTCACTTTCTATATTTGCAACAGCCACACAACTAAAATAATTGATCATAATGTGTATGTTCTTTAGAGCTCCACTTATGGATATACAGACTCCTAATGGGCTGTAGGACCGGTAGATATGATTCTTCTTCGTTCTTTAATTCTTATTTGCTTTTTCATCTCTTGGGGTGGAGTATAGTAGTATACATATGTCATCAACTCCCCAATGCTTAACAAAGCAATCCAAAAGTACTAGGAAGATCCTTGGAAAAAAAGTCAAGTATCTTGACTATTTGACCCTTCAAGTTGTCAAGGCGTTCCAACTGAAATGATGATAGTTATCCTTGGAACTCCAAAAGAATTACATAAAAAGAAAAAAAGTATTGATTACTAATATTTCAATGTTCATTGATGTGTTACATAAGATGCAATACTAAAACAACAATGCCATGTAGGGTTTAGAACTTCTATATTAGAATGGGCAAGGCTAAAAACATTAATCTCATATTGCTATTTGGAAGGATTTTAATTTGGGGTCGATACAAATTCAGATAAAACATGTGTTATTAATTGTTATTCCAAAGCTCAAGATAGTCGCAGCCGAAAGTGGTTACTAACATAACATCCTCATTGATCATACTCTTTCTAAAAAGTAATCCCTATATAAGTACTTATCCAGAAATGATCATCACATCTTATAGTTCCTAATTCCTAACAAATAAATTTGCCATCATGTTGTTAGTATAGAAAATGAGATAGTGATGGAATTTTTCACTTTTTCAATCAAGACTGGTTACCTTATTTCTCAGAATATTAATTATTTAATTTCATTGTTCTATCAAGGCCACAATGCATGATGTCAATAAAGCACATAAGTGTCACATTGAATTAAGATACCATCAAACACATCTCTATCTCATCTTTCTATGGTATAGTTGCATTAAAATGATGATAGCATAGATGCAAATCATAACATTGGTATCCTCAGAAACATGCCATTAGTGTCTTAATGCAAAAAAAGACATTTCCAAATCAATGAGTGGTTTTTCATCATCATATACCAAGTCTTGAACACAACTTGGCTATGGAAATTACTTGATGCTTTTGCACATACACTACTTTGTGTGCACAAATTTGGGCCAAATTATATTAATATCATATAAAGCCTTGCAGATATCGAATGCCACAAATTTGGGCCAAATTACAGAATAGCATATAAATCACATGCAACACCCTCTCTGCAATATAAAGTTTTTTTTTGAAGTGTATAATATTTATATACGACAAATGCAACAAATAAACTCACACACCCTCCTCATGCAACTTGCAAAATCACAAACCTCATAAGTGAATGGGCCTTCTATTGTGTCCAAGTCATGCGTTCCAATGGCAACCAGAGTTCTTCGTCTGCAAAATTGAAGATGATAAATGAGAACATGATGATTAATGACTGAAATAGAAAGGACAAGAATGTAAAGTAATGCTGCACATATAAGGTAAAATAAAACTTAAAGCCAATGCTGCCAAATTGGAAAGCCTCTAGTCTTGTTGTAAGTTGTCATACTTAAACAAAGATGCTCATACACAACTTTTTTTTCCTATTAAAGATGGTATGTGGAAAATGAAAGGAAGGGAAACAAAAAAACAAAAAAACAAAAAAAAGTTAAAAAGTATACGGCAAGGACATTAACATTCAACGGGGAATATGCAATAGTTGCATAGGGGTACTATAGTCAACGGCATGTTGCATAAAAATATGAAGGGGCAATTGCATCGATTTTTTATAACCATTCCTGTTAGAAAACTAAGGTTCAAACTTCAAATACAAAGCCTTTGACCATTGGTCTACAGGCCGACAAGAGGGCCCTTTTTCTTTTACCTCCCTTCTTGCCTTCCCAAAGTCTTTGGTCTTTCCTTCTTCTCTTTCAATGAGGTTCATCATCGATGTTTACATCCTCCTTCAAACTCTCATCGTCGACTATAGGTCAAACTAAATCTTTTACGGCATAACTAGCCTTCATGCCCAATGGTTATCTGATTACTTATACGAGAAGAAGAAGAGGGCAATTAAGTAATAATAGTTGATTGGAGAAGAGTGGGATGGTCATTACAAGTTTACAACAGGGGAAGTCGGTTGGTTCAGGGCAACAAGTTGGTTCCGAAAGGTTTTGGAAGCTGCTAGAAGAAGAGATATAAATAGTGCAGTAGTGGGCTTGTAAAATCATTCTGATTCTTTTTCATTCAATTCGTGTAAACGAATAGGAGAGTTCCAGTCTCTCGAAGTCTCTCGAACACTGGAAACCAACAATAATCACTCAATCGATCACCAACTTTACAGATTCGTATCATTATCCTAATCTTTCTACGGTGTCCTCTCATCTCTACATCCTTATCTACCTACCACCACAAATAAAGTTCATCGTCAACGTTTCACAGATATAAACTCCTCCATCAACGATTCCAGGTCTCCCTTTCTGCGAGCCGTTCACATCTTTGATGATTCACCTACTAGGCATGGATCATGTGAGAAGTGCCATTTTTGGTGAGAAGTACTTTTAAACCGTTGGATCACTTTTAATCAAATACCCTCCCATGAATTGCAGCTTAAAAGGGAATTGATCCGGTGCATCTTATCTCGATGCATCTCATCCTAATGTTCGTCCATTTCTCATCCAACAGTTGATAATCACTTCTCATACTTTTCACCAAATTTGGCACTTCTCACCGGAACCCAACCCTCACCTACTATTGTCAAAAAATTCTCGAACCACCCAACTCTATAGCCTTGTCCACTTAGGAGTAATTGGTGGCCTTGAAAATTATCGTGGACATGGTGTTTGTGTTTATCAACTGATTCCGTCATGGTTGTGCATAAGGCATCAACTGTCCACCAACCATCAACTAACATAAAGGTAAAAGGTATTGTTTATTCAAACGTTTGTAGGTCAGTGTCTTAATCTTTTGAGGTGTTTTGCACTATTACTCGAGGTTGAGGCATGTTGATAGAGATAAAAATTTTTGTGGGGTCTACTCATTGGAAGTTCAGTCATAGCATCGAAACCAAATTAGGAACCCACTCAATGTCTATCTAGCCCTCCCAAGTCCCAACACTCATATTATGGTAATCAAGCTTATAGATGTTAGTTGGGTTTAGTTGGATCTAACGTGTGCATGTTCAATTCAATTTCTTGGTGGGTAGTCTCGTCTTTGTCGTAAGGTTATTTGTTGTTTTGTTCCAGTAGCATTTTGGTTCTCAAGCAGAGCTTTTGCAATAAGGTTCTCAAGTTGGTATTCTCTTGTGACAAGTTGGTATTCTCTTGTGACAAGTTGGCTTTTAAGGGGTATTCTCTTGGTGATATATCGGCGATATATCGCCGATATTAACAGCATAGAATTTTAGGACCAAGCAAGAGATCAAGTGGACTAAAGTCCAAGCTAAATATAGTGTTTCATGTGTAATGCTCAATTTCGGTAGGATTTCAATGGTTTATTTGTTTTGAGTAGCATATTCAATAAGTTTACAGTCTATCAAGTTGGGTAGCTTTCTATGCAACCATGGCAGGACATCTTGCCTCACTCAAGACCTATGCTATTACAGCGTCAAAATACAATATAGCGATCACGACTGAGATTTGAAATAGCAGTTATTGCGGTGGTATAGCAGTCCAAAAATAGCAATTCATATAATATTTCTTAGAATTATATATATATATGTATGTATGCATACATAAGTACATAACTTAACATATTATATGCATTAATTAAAATAAAATAAGGGCCCAAATCAAAATAAAATAAAGTAAAATAAGGGCCCAAATCAAAATAAAAGCCCAAAACGAACAAAAATGTAGCATTAGATTCAAAAGAGGCCCAACTAAGAATACTGGTATTGCGGACTGCTATTTTACCCAAATATCGGTGAAATAGCGCTAAATTACGTTGCTATTATCGAAACTGCAATTTCCACCGCTATTTTGCTTATGACCGATAACCGCTATTGCGCTGCTATTGCACCGCAATTAACAGCATAGCTCAAGTCTAAGTCCAATTTGGATCTCAAGTTCTCAACCCATATAATTTCTTCTTTTGCCAAAAAGAAAACCTGATGTAAGTATGTAACTAGTAGAAAGCGAGCAATAAGCCATCAAATCAACTAACTATCTGATTTTACATTTTTTCTTGATTTTCCATTTCAACATAAGTTAATGTAAAGGCACTAAAGAAACAAGAGCCAGTTGTGTGTTGACAGAAATGGTAAATGACTAAATGTTAAGGTAGATTAAGGTAAGAATGCTTGATTAACTGCTTTATTTGGGCAATGAAATCTGGTGTTCAATATCCTATAAGAGATGAACCTTCTGACAGCACATACAGGATTAAAACGCACTTTGATTAGCATGGGAAATTTGGAACTATTGTCTACCAACAAATTAGAAAGTGAAATTTCACTAACAGTAAGTTAGAATTGATGGGATGCTACTTTAGTTAAAAGGTAAATTTAAAAAACAAAATCAGCAAAGAGAATTCATGCTTGATAGTTGATATAATGTATTAAGCATTCATGCTACTTAATTTGGGGTTCATGAGGCATGGAGAACAATCAACTTTTAAAGCCAGCAAAATTATCTCTGAAGGTACCAACAAAGCAAAAGTATATATATATATATATGTGAGTGTGTAAAAGCACACTACAATCAGCAACAAAAGTAAAATATATAATCTTACCGGCATATATTCTGATGAAGCTTATCTTGGAGATCGATAAAGCTGTTATATCTCGCCTCATCGAAAGTTATACCCCTCAAAACAGCACACACAACATACGGACGTATCACAGATGTCTGGAAAAAAAAAGATCATCTATATATGAAAATAAAGAGCTCTTGTGCTTTAAAAATACATAACACGCCAGAAACAGTTTAGAGTCTAGGAGATAAATACCTCAGGTTTTACATGCATTTTAAGCATGGATTCCTTACTAATACCAGCAAGTGTGTACTTAGGTACTGAATCAACCCCACAAAAAATGCGCAGGGACTGAACAAGTCCCTCCAGACAAAGCAAATCATATCTGCATATTAAATCAGCATATTAAATCAGCATTTTATATATAACTGACTGAGATCTTTTCACCTCTCAGTAAAAGCTAATAAGATCCACGTCAAACATTATTACCAAACGACTATACTTCATACTCCGTCTCATACGAAAGAGCTATAGTTTAGTTTTTTTGTTTGAAGATCTTAAACTCTCAAATGTAAAATGGTTATAGATTTTGGAATTTAGCTACCACATTTTTTTTATTTTGTAGCACGTCTTCAAATTTTAGAGTTTCATGTCAACCATTTAAGATTCATATTAATTTTCACTTTCAAAATTGGATCATTTGACATCAAAACCAAAATGAATCTTTATCTTTTTTCTCAACTTGGCTATAAGGGACTACTCTTAAATTCAATACATCAGACAAATTAACATTACCGATTGGCAGGGACATCGATTTTGTAGATTACTTCTTCATCGGCACCAATTTCTTCCTCTTCTTTTAGGTGTTTCTCCTTTCTTATTATCGCTTTCTCTGTTGTCTGGCATATCATATATATAAAACTAGATAAATCATGCACATTTTACATACATACAAATGGGTTAAGGCAAGCAAACATTTACCACATCATCGAGCTCGATTCCAAAGTCAAAGCACAATTCTTCGAACTCATCTTGTGCTGACATTAGAGAAAATGAGAGAATAAACTTAAAGGGAAACTGTTGGAAATTTAAGAGAATAGAGTAAATTCAGATAGATTCAAACTCACTGTAAGTACGTCCTAGGGCTTGGAAAAGAAGGTCCCTTCCAACACTGACTGTAGGCATGATGGATCGAAATGGCGGAGTTTCCCTTGCAAATTGAACTTTAAATTATAAGATAATGTCTAGATGAAGTTCAATTTGAAAGAGAGTAGAAATGGAGGCGTCATTGGTTACGCTTACAATTCTGTTTTGGACAGTTTTTGCACAAACAGAAACATATAATCGAAACAAATGGAGAAATAGAAAGCAGATGGGAAATCGATAAACAGATTATGAACTCGAGCAGATGTAGAAGAGAGGTATGCGTTACCTGTTAGTCGAAGAAACCAGAGAGTGCAGCGATGGAGAAGACAGGAGAAACGAGAGAGACAGCGGATACGTTTTAGATGAGTGTAGGCTCTGTGTTTGTATGTTAAACAATAAGATTAGGGTAGACGGTAATTTGAAATTATAAAAATAATAAATTTCATTACATTAAACTATTTTGTTTTTAGATGGAATGTTTAAATCACTCGTTTTTATTAGAATTTAAAGATTTCATTTAAAAAAGAGTGGATTACACGTTACACCCCTCGTCTCTATGGTTTATCCAAAATTTGGATTTAGTCCCTAAGGTAGCGTTTGGTATGCAGACTGGATGGGACGGGACTGGACTGGACAGGACGGGACAGGACAGGACAGAACAAAATTAATAGTCTGTCTTGCGTTTGGTACGCCTAGAACAAGACAGAACTAATTATATGTTTTGCGTTTGGTATGCAGGACTGGACGGGACTGGACTGTTAAAATGACCACATTGCCCCTAACATGTTAGTTTTATATTTTTCTTACCGTATAATAGTTTTGAATTACACCAACCAATTTTTTAGAGTAAATTACAACTTTGGGTGAATTTTTTTTATCTTATTTAATTGTGTTATTATTATTTTATTTAGTAAAATAAAACAAACCAAAATAAAAACAAAAGGAAGGTTTAGTCTGACTCTAGTGAATTTTAAGGGTATAATGGTAAATTTGAAAATAGTCCCAACTTGTTCCACATGTTTTGGTAGAACTAAAATTTTTAACTTTTGTCCCACGTGAAACCATTTTTGTCCCACCTTGTCCCATCTCATTTTTGTTCCACGGCTTACCAAACATGGTACTATTTTTTTTAGTCCCGTCCTGTCCCAAGTAGTCTGCATACCAAACGCAGCCTAAAGTACACCATCTACATTCTACGGTGATGGTCCATAACTTTTTAATTTACTCTCACTCATAGTCCTTCTATATTAAACATAGGAGAACCATGAATGAAAGTAAATTAAACATAGGAGGACCATGAGTGAATATAAATTAAAAAGTTAGGGATCACCACCATAGATAGTGTATTTTAGAGACCAAATCCAAAATTTGGATAAACCACGGGGACCATCGGTGTAATTCACTCTTAAAAAAAATTGAACCACATAATGGAATAGAACCTAGTCAAAAAATATTAACATTCCAATTTTATAAGATTTATCACATTTTGTAAATCAAACTCAACCTTAGGGTTTACCACTTGAAAAGAAATAAAAGAAAAGCAATGAAAGGAAATAGAGGAAAAGAAAAGCAATGAAAGGAAAATTAAAGTCTTAGCTTGTTTTTGAGAAGGAAGGAAAGAAATAACTTTTGCATTGTGTTCTTGAGTTTTCAAACGAAAAAAAAAAAGTGAAGAAAAAAAAGGGGAGGAAAAGAAAGAATTATTTGTATTTATGTTCTTGAGATTGAAGGTAAAGTGAGAAAATGGAAGAAAAGAGAATAAAATTTCATGTTCTTGAATAGGAGGGAAAGGAAACGAAAGATCAACTTTTACCAATATACCTTTATTTATTTCACGGTGTAATGTAATTAGTGAGTATATATGTAAATTTACAAATATTTTTTATTTTTTTAAATTCCTTTCTTTTTCTTTCCTTCGCTTTCCTCCCACATTTTGGAGAAAAGTTTTGGAAGAAAAATCAGCAATATTTTCATTCTCTTTCATTTCCTTCCCTTTCTTGAAAAAACTCGAGAACATAATATTTTTTTTCTTTTCCTTCTACTTTCTTTCCATTTCCCTTCTTTTCCTTCATTTTTACAAATAAACCTTTATACCGATTTTTCCAATAATTTCTTATTTTCCTCCAAAAAGAATTCAAGAACACAATATGTCTTAATTTATAGCGTTAATATATTAATAACACAAAAAACCGCATTTTTGTAATTGTAAGTTTATTCAGCATATCCACCAAAAATATGATGTATTTCAAATTCAGTAATCCAAACCAAAAAAGAACCACAAACTAAACCTAAAGTCCGAGTAAAAAACATAATACCATTCAGCAAACAATATATTAACATTCTAATAATTTGTCCCCATTATTTTTCTCAAAATACCCATCAGCTTTAGAACACGACAACCAAATATTATATGTGTTTTTCCTGGGTTTTTCGCTTGAAATGCGTCTCAGGTTCCACACCCATGAACTCGAGTTCATTGTATATTTCTTCCTCCAAATACACATGTGGATGTGAACTTTCATATATACCTTTTACAAAAAGTAAAATAAAAACAATCATTAATCTAACAACAAGATTGAATATTCAGGTAAACATTCTAGGAACTTTGTCAGAACTTCAAAGTTAGAGTGATGGAAAACAATATGTCCAACCACTATTTCTCTAACCTCCGGGAACCGTATTGCACCGCTATAGCGCGGCCATTGACTGCCCAACTAAATTGAATAAGAGGCTCTGTCTAGAATAATCATTGACTAAATAATCAATATATATATATATATAGAGAGGAAGGTTCACGTGAGGAGCGTACCAAAACGTGAGAAGCGTGAGGAGCATTCTCAGCCACTAATTAAGCATTTCTTAAACACGCGCGACTTTTCCACCCATGTTCGACCATATTTGATTTCTAATTTGAAACTTACACTTTCAACCCCTATAATTAGTTACTAATTTTACTTTATACCTTTTATTTTTTAAATTTTAATTTTACACCATCATCATATTAACACATATAATCGTTTATTAACTAAAATACGTTAAAAAATACGTTTTAATTTTAACAAGTTACACCATTGTAATCGTCTCTTCGATACATTCGAAATGAACCTAATATTGAATATTTTTTGATTTAATTATTTAATTATATATCATATATACTACATAAAAATATTTGCATTATTTAATTTCTTCGCTCTAATCATCGATCCATATAATCAAATTTGGTGTTGATCGAAATTCTTTTGCATTTACGCAATTAACAACTTTAAAATATAGTTTGCTAAAAATTATCCTTTTATTTACAATTTCTTAGATTTTTTTAACTATTTAAAATAGTCGTTTTATATAAATTTTGATTGATATTTAGTTGACAAGAGGTGAGTTCATATGAGAACGCTAACTATTTAAGAAAACAAGAAAACAACCGCTATGTATAAAATCATATATGATTCATATACAAAATCATATATGATTACGCGACTTTTCCCTCCACTTTAAGTCGCAACCAAAGTCGCGACTTAAAACAAAATCATATATGATTAATAACTAAGTGATATCAGATTGTAAAACAATACCATATATGATCACATATGATTTATTAAAACAAAATCACATATGATTAATAACTAAGTGATATCATATTGTAAAACAAGATATGATCACACATGATTTACTAAAACAAAATCACATATGATTAATAACTAAGTGATATCAGATTGTAAAACAAGATCATCTATGATCACATATGATTTACTAAAACAAAATCACATATGATTAATAATTAAGTGATATCAGATTGTAAAACAAGATCATATATGATTAATAACTAGTGATATCAGATAACAGTCTTATAGATCACATATGATTTACCAACTAAAATAAAATCACATATGATTAATAACTAAGTGATATCAGAATGTAAAACAAGATCATATATGATTAATAACTTGTGATATCAGATAACAGTCTTATAGATCACATATGATTTACTATTTTTTCCTAATCATATATGATTTGATAGGTGTTCCTAACAAAAATCTCATCAAAACTATAAGGGTATGAATTATAAATATTCAAAATATTTTTATGTAGTATATATGATATATATTAAAATAAATAAATCAAAAAATATTCAATATTGAGCTCATTTCGAACGTATCGAATAGACGAGTACAATGGTGTAACTTGTTAAAATTAAAACGTATTTTTTAACGTATTTTAGGTAATAAACGATTATATGTGTTAAATGTAAAATTAAAATTAGGAAAGTAAAAGGTATAAAGTAAAGTTAGTAAATAAGTATAGGGGTTGAAAGTGTAAATTTCAAATTATAATAAAATGTGGCGCGTGAAATGTGGCGCAAGTGGTGGAAAACTATTAGTGGTTGAGAATGCTCCTCGCGTTCTCTTAAATAGGTAAGCTCCCCGTTTGAACCCACCTCTATATATATATATATATATATATATATATATATATATATATATATATATATATATTAAACAAGAAACCACATGTGTTGACGTGTCATCTTCTAAAGCCTAGAATGAGCCTTCTAAATTTTCTCAAATTTCTGGTTTTTCAAAATATTTATTATGCTAAAAACTTTTATGTCCTCATGTGTAAATGATATTTTCAGTAAAGGCATGGGTTTTTTTAATACTTTTACATGCACGTTGAAGTTTATGTTATTTAACTATTCATTTTCCCTTCTTTATGATAAATAACTATTCATTTCCCCTTCTTTATGCTAGATAATTATTCATTTTCTCTTATTTATTCTACCTTGTGGTTCTTCATTTTTAAATTGACTACCTAATGGTTTGGTTTGTTGTCAAACAATTTTTCTCTCTCACTTTCTCTCATTATCTAAGGTATGGATTTATGTTTATTGCTATATTATATGGTGTTGTGCATTTTATATGTAACAACCGGTTATTTACGTTAATAAGTGGGAAGTTGGTGGCCAAAGTGAAAAAAAAGGGAGTAAGATAGGGAGGGGCCAATTTGCAATTTACGGGGAGTATATAAGGGAGCAGATCCCTAGGTCACCTCCCCATTTAATCCATTTAGTCTTGTTGGCGGCTGAGAAGAGAAGCGAAAGGGAGAAGGAAGCAAATTGGGAACAACTTCGATCAGGAGAGCTCTAAATTGGTAAGCCTCAATTCCTTTCATTTGTTTTGTCTAGTGTTTATCTTCTTAATCAAGGGATTTGGGTGTTTTAGTGGTTGAACTATGTGTTTTCTCTCCTGGTTAAGCTTTGTGGGTGTTGGGTGAAATTGGACCCTTAAAAGAGGTAAAAGAGTCGTTAATTAGCTGTTTTAAGTCAGGAATGTAACCAAAATCTAGTATGTAACAAGGGTTGAGACTCAATCGCACCCACAGACCGATTTTGGGGACTTGGGGTTTTGGCAGTGCGAACTGTCCAGGAATTGCCTGTCCGGACAGTGTGGGGGTGTCCAGGAAAGTCTGGTATCCAATTGGTGTGAGTGTCCGGACACTCGTGTCCGGGTAGCCAGAGACCGGATGCATCTGGATTGCTTACCAGATTGCTTACCGGATAGTTTCCCAGATAGTAAATGTCCGGATAGAGGTGTCCGGATAGTAAATGTCCGGATAGGGGTTTCCGGGTTGGTCTGCGTACGGATAGTTTCCCCGGATAGTTGATTCGGATAGCATAAGTGTCTGGGTAATCCTTGGGGGATCCGAGAAGTGTCAGTCCCGGATAGTGTGTGTGCAGCAGGTTGTGTCCGGATAGCTAGTATACTAAGGTTTGTCGGTGTGCTTTAGGTGTTCGGGTTGCACCGACTTGTTCAGGAGAGTGACGTACGCGTAGGAGATCACTTCAATCAGGTGAGTTCCCTTAACCCTTTTTACATGAAATGAAATGTCAAATGCTTTACTGATCATGGTATGTTTACAAGTAGTGTGGATGAAATGCAACCCCAAAAAGGCTACAGCAACTAGCAACCCATGCAAGTATACATGTCTTACTAGTGTCGTCCAAAGCAAGTAATAATGGTAAGTAATACCAGATATCGTACCTCAGGGACTTTCAAAGCAACGAGAGTAACAACAAGTTGGTTTTCAAAGCAGGATTTTGGTAACAAGATTTTTAGTAACTGAAAGCAAAGTACTGAAAGATAATAACGAGAAATTAAAGATAGTATGGGTGCAAGATCAGGTTGGATTTGGGCTAACAAAGTGCTCACGGCATTGCTATAGCAAACACCAGGGTGCTGCAGCAAAGACTCCTGCAATACTACTGAATCAAATGGCCTTCCAAAGGAAGTTCAGATTAGACTTTTTACGTAGGGTGGGCACTTGGTAAGACAGCAAGAACCTACTAATCAGATCTTACCTTTCTTTCCATATAGTTTAACCCAAGGGATTGAAGCAACTCTTTATAGTCTCTATAACACAACCAACACCAACACTTGCGTTGTCTCCATTTTGAGTCCAACTCATCCAAATAGAATAACACTTGTCAATTTGTCAAAGACTACAGGATGAAGTATTCATGTTGTTTATGAATAGTAAAGCAGAATACCAATGCAAACAAATGTCCAAAGACACTTGGCTTAATCTGCCAACCTTCACTTACACCCACACTATGGTGTTTAGCCTACCATACTGGAATGTAAATGCTTGAAAGTAAATGACATGTATGTAAATGACTTAATGTAAGTGCAGAAAGTAAAGAAAGTTGTAAAGGTTGCTATAGCAACAGACAGAAACGAAATGACATGTAACTAAAAGATTGCAATTGAAATTTAAAGTACCTGGTAACAAAACTTAGGACAAGCTTTGTTCCAGTAGAAGCTGAGTACAAATGAAAGACAACCTAAACTATTTATACTAGAAACAAGGAATCAAAAGATGCTTAAGAAGTACAAAAGTGGTTAATCCCAATGGGTAATAACCAAGCATCTAAGTACAATACAAGTAAAGTAAAAAGGCTATCTTAGGAAGCATCATCAAGGGCATCTTCAGGGGTATCTTCAGGGTTGACTTCTGCCCAAGAGTGTACCAAAAGATGCCTGAGATCTTTCTTCAAAATATCCGTCCAATTTGATTGAGCCAAGCCTGCCAATATCACTGCTGTAGCATCCCCTGCTGTAGCAACATAGAAATCAGCAAAAATTCACCAAAAAGATAGGATTTTTCCATAAACTACATCTTAGCTCCATTCTAAAGAAAAGGTGTAAAATAAGACTAAAAGACTCAATATCTAATTGGGAAAGATGTAAAATAAGGTAAAATAAAGTCCTAAATGGGTATAAAAGTGTATATAAATACACACTTATCAACAAGTATGATTTGTTTACGAAAGCTTATGATTTCTCGCTTGAAAGCATGTTTTGGAAAGACTTATTTAGCAAGATTGAACGGTTTACAAAGATTTCACACTCTGTGATTTATTGTTAGTTATGTGTATATGCTATGTAGAGTCGGGTTGCACAGTGGGACCAGTGTACCTCGGGATCCAATGATCCCTTGGGAGTTTGTTATGAACCGGTAGGATGGAATTCGTTTCCTTCCTATTCGAGTAATGGGGAGTCTGTTTAGGCCCCAATATGAGACGAGAGGGGAGTCTGCTTGGGCCCCGATCGTGGTTCTAGTTGGTTCGATCCTTGAACACTATGCAAGTACCCACGTTTGGAGTTTATATTAAGATGTATGATTTATCAAAGAAATGGTATATGTTTGTTGCTATAACTGCTTTTAAAGGGAATTCACTAGACCGTTTGGTCTAACCCTCGCTTTTCAAAACTAAACCATTTTCAGGGAAGCGCACTAGTGGTGCTTCGAGCAAGGGTAAGAAGACGGCTTGAGCTAGGAGATGGAAGCTTTAGCACAGGACCCTATAGTTCTATTAATAGACCGCTTAGATAGAATTATCGGCTGTGGATAGAATGCCTTCCCGCTACAAATTTTGAATACTTTAGACTTTAAATGTTTGTTTACTGAAAATTTTATGTAATTGAGACCCGATTTAGGATTTATTATCTATATTATGTTTGTTGAATGTTTTGGGTTGTTACATTTGGTATCAGAGCCATAGTTTAAGGGATTTAGGTGACCGGTTGGGCCTAAACTTAAACTGTAGGATGAGAAACACAACCGAGATATAGGATTGCCTCTAGGAAAGATCACTCTAAATGCGCTTAGGAATAAGGTAGCAAGGACTGCCATGTAAGGTAAATTTGGGGTTACACCTGGCCAGTGTAACTATGAATTTACAGGTACATGTGCATACTTAAATTGCCTTATATAGCGAGCTTTCCTTTTTGTGTTTGTCGAGCAAGGGTTAATCGTCGGTTTCTTTCAGTTCTCGTTATGGCTGGAAGAACGCTAAGGAGCAGATCTGTACCTGCTGATAGGAGGGTTCAAAATGAGGAGGTCCTCGCTAACGGGCCATTGAAGCACCCGAGGTAGGCTGCTACTCGGGGAAGCGGTAAGGGTCGCGGTAGGGGACGGGGGAGAACGCCCCGTCGAGCCGCCACTCAAGTGGACCAAACCAATGGAAGAAACCCAATCCGACGAACAATGTGAGTAAGCCGTAGGGCGAGGAGTGTAGAGATCCCGGTTGATCGGGAAGTATCTCAGCAGGAGAGTTCGGCTACGGTAAGGGTGCGTAATCAGTCGAGGGGTCGCGGCTGGGGTCACACATCTGCGTTTGTGACGCGAGAGAATCTGGCTACTGAGTTGGGTAAGATTTAGGAAACCCTGCAAGCCCTCCTTGCCAAGCGGGATCAGTCGGGGTCAGGGAGCAAAGAGGCAAGCGAGAACAAGAAGAGCGCGAAATTGTCAAGCCCGTTGGTATCTGGTACTAGGGGTCACTCGCAGTCGACCCAACTGGTGGTGAATGAGTCTGCAGCTAAAGGATGCAACTACAAGGCGTTTGCCTCGTGTAAATCTCCTACATTCAAGGGGGACTGTGACCCTGTGTTGGCGATGAAATGGGTCAGAGAAATGGAGATAGTCTTTGATACTTGTAAGTGTGCGGATGGGGATAGGGTGATGTTTGCTCTATCCATGCTAAAGTCCGATGCAGTGTACTGGTGGGATGCTGAGACTGGAGGTAAGGGGTCGTCAGCGGCAAAGGAGATGACTTGGGAAGCTTTTGTGGGGAGGTTCAGGGCACAGTTCTGCCCGCTAGAGGCGGTGAATAGGTTGGAGGTAGAGTTCTTGAGCTTGGAACAGGGAGAGATGACAATGCGGGAGTATACCTCGAAGTTCATTGAGAAATCTCGTTTTGCTGAACTTTATGTGCCGACGGAGGAACGGAGGGTGGAAAGATACTTGTATGGGCTGAAGAGCAGTATTAGAGAATTGGCCTCAACAAGGAACCCCACTACTTTTCAGGCGGCCATTAATGCGGCCGAGTTGACCGAGAAAGAGAAGAACAGTCAGGTGACAGAGAATGGTGGAGAGAAAAGGAAATGGGACGGACCAAGTCATGATGCGAAAAAAGGGAAGACGTTTCGACCAGAAAACCGTGGGAACCGAGAAGTGTTCAACAAACCGTATGGGAAGTGTAACCGTGTGCATCAGGGAGAATGTATAGTGGGCTCCAGATCTTGCTACCGGTGTGGGTTGCCCGGTCACATGTCGAAGGATTGTCCTAGTGGAAAATCATGTTTTCAGTGTGGGTCTACGGGCCACATGCGGTATGATTGTCCGCAGTTGAAGAAGGGAGGACCAACTCAGTACGGTGAACGTCATGGGGGAAAGGGGAATGACAAGAGAGCAGATTTGGCGCGTCCGAAGGGGTGTGCGTTCCACATGTCTGCAAAGGAGGCAGAGGAGATTTCGGATGTTGTGACAGGTACGTTTCTGGTGAACTCTTTGTGTGCCAAAGTGTTGTTTGACTCAGGAGCAAATCGCTCCTTTGTATCGCATGCTTTTATGAAATGCTTGAGGGTAAGGCCTAGGCGCTTGGAGAGGGTATTAGAAGTAGAAACTACTGATGATAACCGAGTGTGCATTAGGGATGTGGTAGAGGATTGTGTCATAGACATAGAGGGGAGTTTGGTGCCTATGCAGTTGTATCCCATGGCAATGGAAGAGTTTGATGTGGTGTTGGGTATGGATTGGCTAGCTAAGAATAGTGCTAGCATTGTTTGCAATAAGAAACTAGTTCGGGTTCAGTTACCAGATAAGGGTTCAATAGTGATCTATGGGAACCGTCGAGACAGGAAGACTAGCCTTATTTTGATGATTAAGGCAACGAGATGCTTGAGAAAGGGTTGTCAAGGATTTTTAGCGTATGTAGTGGACGCTAAGAAAGAGAAGCGTGGGGTGGAGGAGGTGTGTTGGTCCCAAAGGGGTTATACAAGTTTGTAGAAGGGGGGGAGGGTTGAATACAAACACAAGATTTTTATCTTTCTAAATTGTTTATTGATATGTATCAAACAATTTACAGTTTGTTGCGGAACAAGATTAAGGAATAAACCTAATCTAAACAAACTATGAGAACACACAAAGTTCTTGCACTAGAAATAAGAGAGAAAGAAGATTAAGAAAACTAAGGATGGTTTTCTTTCACACAGTAGTTCAGCGACAGAGGAATGGCCGAGCACTTCACAAATGAAGTAGGGTTTCCTTTATATACTGCATGCATTTAATGCAAGTCAATATACCTTTACACGTGGCAGCCTCTGAGTGGATGCATGAATTTGACTTTTACAGGGACATCCTTTTGGCCGCATGATGAACAGTGTAGTGGCATAGTTGGTTGTACGATTTCAGACAAGGGATATCTTTTCTGACAAATCGTACAAAAAGCGTGCAAGGGGATAAGACATAGTTCCTTTTAGAGGAAGCTTCATGATCAGCGTTCGCTGAATGAATCTTTATCAGGGAATGATAAAGTTCAGCATTTGCTGAAGTCTTCTACTTGAAACTTCACGTGAGATGGACAAGTCTTGGCTTCACTGATATCCGCATCAGGTCACTAGTAGACTTAGTCGCTGGTTCTTTGGCTTGATCTTCGACTTCAGCGTAGAACATAGTTGACGTGAATCTTGTCTTTAGGGATCATAAGTAAACAACATAAATTATCAGCGATCATCAGTGAGACTGAACATACTCAGGGCTCACTGATGTACATGTATCGCTGAAGTGTAAATTAAGGAACATGAGTTTCCTATCAGCGGTACTAAACAAACTTAGTATATTTTCTTTGATAGTGAAACTCTGATACATATTGTCTACTTACAATTTTCACTAAGTGTTTCTCAGGGTCATTATCAAATCACTGAGGGTTTGGATCAACAATCTCCCCCAATTTGATGATGACATAGCAATAAAAGAAAATTGCTAAGTATAAAAACATAAGGAAAAAAGGACTCATAAAATGTGTGTCCCATTTACTGTTTTCAGGGATCTTTTCTAGTACTGATGGAGTAAAGTACATTCACTGAAAATTTTCATTAACTTCGTAAAGATTACAAGGGGAAGTGGAAAAATTACAAGT
The DNA here is from genome assembly GCA_033807775.1 of Saussurea involucrata. Lineage (NCBI taxonomy): Eukaryota > Viridiplantae > Streptophyta > Magnoliopsida > Asterales > Asteraceae > Saussurea > Saussurea involucrata. The sequence continues at coordinate 44,596,500 of CM066317.1, read as the reverse complement.
ACAGTGAATAATAATTACAAGTACAAAAAGTTACAAGCTGATAAAGATAGAAGAATTACAAAAGTGATCCTATCAGCTATTCAGGTTCTTTCTTGACAAGAAGTTCGTCAAGAGTGTCGGTTTCAGGAATCATCCAGTTTGGGACTTTTACTCCCTGATCTCTTCTTTTCTTTGCTTCTTTAAAGATCAGGGGTTTCAGGAAGATTGCTTGGATGTCCTTTATATAATCACACCAATAAAGTAAATCTCTTAGTTGTTCGATGGGAGCTTTGTGTAGCTCAGAGACTCGTTGAAAGCATTGGCGACATTGCACTCGTAAAAGAAGATGCCGTAAGGGTTGCTGAGAACCTTACCAGGGACAAATGTTTCAGCGGGAGGTAGAGATATCGAGTCCGGAGAGATCAGGATCGGGACCAAGAACTGCTTCACGAGAAAAATCGATCCCTGTTTCATTCCTTATCTGAGGACCTGAAGTTGAGGATTTCTTCTTCTTAGCAGTAGGTCGCTTGGACTGAATTGAAGGAGGTCGTGGGATGTCAACAGTTGAAGCTACCATATCGATCATCCTATTCAAGACTTTTTCGACATGGGTCTTGTATGCTGACCGTGATCGTTGAATATCTACCCTCATCTCCAACCATTCAGGGGAGCCAAGCTTGTCAATGGCTGACATGTAGCGAGTTGACTTGTATCCATTTTCTCTGAGTATTTCGACGTCGACTACTGGAACACCACTTACCATTCTCCCTGGGAAACATATTTAATCCTTGAACCGTGACTTCTGTAATGGCACTTCTGTTTACACCAGGTCAGAGTGGAATCACTGACCTTTCTTTTCTTCTGACTGATCCTCTGTGCGTCTCTGATCAGCTTTCGTTGGACAGCCACAGAGAACCTTTTCAGATCTGGATCTTCCACTGAACGTTGAACGAGTTCTAAGGCATATTCTTTGTCTTTCTGCTCAGCCTTCTTTCGTTCAGCTAGGAGTTGTTCAGCCTTGAGAGACTCAGCGATTTCCCTGTTGGATAAGAACTTCAGGCGAGGAGGGACAATGCGCTGATCTTCCAGCTTCTGGATCATCGCTGCTCTCTTTAAGTTTTCATCTTCACTTGACTTTTTAAGAGCCAAGGAAGGTCTGTTGGGATGAGAGAGCTGTTCTTCTTCTTCATCAAAAGTTTCATCGGTCTCATCGAAGTTCAGGACCGGGATTATTTGTTGTTCTTCAGCTCTAGAGGTTGGGATTATTGGTGAAGAGTTGAGAGCTTCAGCTTGACCCTCAAGCAGGGGAGAGGACTAGCTGAAACAAAATAATCACAGAGGTTAGATCATTTGGGAAAAGAGATAGAGAAATGATGCGTTAAGTGTTTAGAGGTTTGAGTGAGAGAAGGATTGAGATTGAGAATGGATAGAGGAGGGATGCAGTGTAAGGGAATAAAATGTAACATACCTGACAAACTGGCTTTTTGAGTAAAATAGCCAAGTTATCCTCAACGAGGCCTTTTTGTTTCCATGAGTTGACCGCTTTCGCTGGAGATTTATTTTTTGTCCCCTCCCCTGGTTCGTTGAAGACGACCCCTTTTAGAGCAGGGGCTCTCTTTTGCTTTGGCTGGAATACGAAGCCTTCATCATCATCATCGTCATCATCATCATCTTTTGGGGATGAAGATGGTTCGTCATCTTTTAGATCGAGGTCTTCGCCATCCTCAGCTTCAGCTTCCTCATCATCTTCTGAGGATTGCACAAGCACTGGTGAGTTGAGGTGCTCTTCGAATTGCTCCCCCTCAGAATGAGAGGGTCTTCTTTCGGTTCCCTCAGGATTTGCATCATCCTGAGGTTGTTTACTAATATCCCCCCCCCCCTCAGAAACATGGGGAAGGCCTTCATCTTCCTTCTCCCCCTCTTCCTCATGTTGAATGGGGGAGGTAGCAGCGTTAGGAGCAACAACATCAATTACCTGTTCAGGCTCCTTGGCTTCAGGGCCAGGGATACCCAAACTAGATTCAACCATTGCTATTATGTCTTCTAGGCCAGATATAGCAGGGGTGGAACCTATGATAAAATCCACGGCCAACTCCATCCTCTCTCTATCAGTTTGAGAGAAGTGGGACAAGGGGACCGTGGGAGCTTCCATCATTTCAAGTATTTTTGTGACCAGCACGTTGGATTCAACGACCTTTGAGGAGAGGCTGCTCACTTTATTCTGAAGACCTGTGAAGTCTGTCTTTAAAGTACTCACCTCACCGCTGAGTGATGAAAGCCCAAAGAATTTGAGGGAGAAGCAAAGGTTGTGAAGAGGGTGGGGGCAGCAGATTCAGCGTTGGATCCGCTGAGGAAAATCTCGTCAGTAATTTGAGGTACGGAGAGTGGGGGTCCTGATCCATGAAAGTTTCAGTGAACTGATGCACTGAAACGGGTATGGTAGTTGTTGGTTTAGCGGATGTGGCGGAGTGATCCACGAATCTATCCATCGTCGTCTGCAGAGGGACCGACGTGGAGTCTTCAGCCTTGTAAGGCTTGGGTTGCTCCTTTGAAATCTTCTTGGACTTATGGATGCCAAGGGGGTAGTGGATTGTTTCCTCTTTTTGGAAGAGGTGGTGGTTGCAGCCTGGGTATCAGCGGTTGGGTCGACCGCTTCCGTGGAGATAGTTGCAGAAGTAGAAGAACGAGAGCGGAGAAAGGTAAGAAGAGTAGAGAGACGTACCTCGTTGGGGACAGGATTGAAGTCAAGTACTTACGGGCCAACCTGAGAAAGTTTCAGGTCACCAACCTTGGGGTATGCGTCCTTCATGCCATAGACGAATATGGCGCCGAGAAAGCGAGGATAAGGAACCACCGCTGATCTTTCAGGCATCTCCACTTTCTCCATCAGATCTTCAAAGATCACTTTGGCCCAATCAACGTGAAGACCCTTCAGTAAGGCGTAGGCCATGGCAGTCTGAGGTTTGGATGCCTGATCATGCGAGCCCGTCTTGGCAGTCATGCAGCTTATGACGTGAGCAAAAATGAAATTCAGCTCAGAGGGCATCTTGTTCTTCAGGACAGTGGTGATTTTCTTCTTAGGGACTTCGACACGGTCAGGGTTCCAGGTGTACCCCATGCAATCGAGGAAATGGATGATTTCCTCCTTTTCTTGAGGAGAGTTAGGATCAGGGAGTGAGACGAATGAGTGGGCTTTGGATCCAACAGGGAGGTTCAGCGCAGTGCGTATCGCTGCAGGAGATATTTGTGCCTCGCCTAGTTCAGTTTCAAAGGCGATGACATCGTATTGGCGGTTAGGGTTTTTCGTGGAAGTGGCAGTGGTATGATGCGCTGTGTACCAAAACTGTTGTAAGAGCCTTTTGTGGGCTGGAGGTTTGATGGTCATGGCAGTCGATAGAGGGCGGGTCTTGATGAAGTTTGCTGCATCATCAAGACGTGTGACCATTTCTTGGGGAATTCCAAGAGAGTGTAGGGGTTGTTGGATTGAAAAGTGATCTGATTCAGCAAGAGCTTCATGTTTGCAGCCCTTTGGAAAGAAGGGATAGTGGGAGTAGTGGTTGCAGCAACATCAGTGTTGGAAGCCATTTCTGTTCAGAATAACAAAGGATGTAGAAGAAGATGAGACAAAAGCTTAAAATGGAAAAAGTTTCCAAAATAAGGGTTTTAGGGTTTTCCGGTTTCCATTTTGGGAAAGATGGTAAAAAGGGTTTCTAGGTTTGAAAAGAAATTCAAAGAAACTAGTAAGAGTTCTTGTTTTCCAGTTTCCTTTTAAGGAAAGGATTCTGGAAAAACGTATGAAAAGCATAAGTTTAAGATTTTTATTTTAAACTTACAAGAACAACTTGTAAACAACTTGTGTTCATGAAATTATGAAGAAGATGATTTCATGTTTTTAGAAAGTGCATTTGTTTGATCTTTTAAGAACAAGAATAAGATCAAAAACAAGTTTAAAAGGATTAAAGGAAGAAAATGTGAACCTGTTTTGTTGAAATACGAGGTGATGAACACAAGTTCTTTAACAAATTCCAAAGCCTAGAGATGCAAGAAAATTCTTTTTGCCTTTAGTGAGTTCGAGAGCGTAAAAGGTAAAAATATAAACTTGAATGGTTTATATAGTGAGAGTAGAGAGAGAAACTAATGAGCGGGAAAAGTTTCTCATGATGACACGTGACACGTCCCTTGAATCTTATTGGACAAGGAAACGAAACGGGCGGACGTGTCAGAGAAAAAGTCGTGCCAGGGTTTATCTTTTGTAATGACGTCACAAACGTCCTTTCATACTTTAAGTTGTCTCTGAGGGTTTTATAAAAAACTCAAGGACATTTTCAAAATATAGAAGCACTGATTAGGAATATCAGTGAGATTTTCAAAAGAATCACTGACATGAAGAGATATTCAGCGATGTAATTTATTTTGAAACTCTGCATGCTGAAGCGAACGTCAGCGTTTAAGAGATAGAACGTACCTTGTGATCATGGAACCTTTTGTTCAGAGATTAAATGATGAATAAGGATATATAAAACATTATCATTGATCCAATGCTAACCACTGAAGATTTTACTCTTCTAGGTTCAACATTCCAAGCTCGCTGATGAGAAAGTTGAATTTTGTCTCATCAAGTGGTTTGGTGAACAGATCAGCTAACTGAAAGTCAGTTGGGATAAAATGGAGTTCTATATCACCATTCATCACATGATCTCTGATAAAATGATACCTGATCTCGATGTGTTTGGTCTTTGAGTGTAGCACTGGATTGTTTGCTATAGCGATGACACTAGTGCTGTCGCAATAGATTGGAATTTTGGAGAGCTGAAGGTCATAGTCCAATAGTTGATTTCTCATCCATAAGACCTGAGAGCAACAGCTTCCAGCGGCTACGTACTCAGCTTCAGCGGTTGAGGTGGACACTGAGTTTTGCTTTTTACTTGTCCAACTCACCAGCTTACCACCCAGGAGCTGACAGCCTCCTGTGGTGCTTTTCCTATCCAATTTGCATCCTGCAAAATCACTATCTAAATAGGCGATTAGATCAAACCCCGAGTCTTTGGGATACCAAAGACCTAGGTTGGGAGTACCTTTAAGGTATCTAAAAATACGCTTTACAGCGATCAAATGAGATTCCTTAGGTTCAGATTGATATCGTGCACATAAACAAGTAGCATACATAATATCAGGACGACTCGCTGTAAGATAAAGAAGAGAGCCGATCATCCCACCGTACGCTGTGACATTAACAGGCTTCCCTGAAGGATCTTTGTTAAGTGTCAGCGGCGGTGCCATTGGGGTTTTCATAGCTGAGCTTTGAGTTAGATTGAATTTCTTCAGCATATCTTTAACATACTTACCTTGATGAATGAAAGTGCCTTTTTCATTCTGCTTGATTTGAAGACCAAGGAAATATGTCAGTTCACCCATCATACTCATTTTATATTCAACTTTCATTCTTTCAGCGAAACGAGTACATAAATCAGGGTTAATAGAACCAAATATAATATCATCGACATATATTTGAACAAGAATGATATGACCTTTTACTTTCCTGAAAAATAGAGTTTTATCGATTTTACCACGCTCAAATTTTTCAATATGGAGATAAGTTGAGAGAGTGTCATACCATGCACGAGGAGCTTGATTTAAGCCATAAAGTGACTTATCCAGCTTATATACATAACCTGGATGCTTAGGATCAGTGAATCCTAGAGGTTGCTCAACATAGACTTCTTCATTCAGCCTTCCGTTTAAGAATGCTGATTTCACATCCATCTGATATACTTTGAAGTCTCTGTGAACAACGTATGCTAAGAGTAGACGAATTTATTCGAGTCTAGCCACTAGGGCAAATGTTTCGTCGTAGTTTATACCTTCCTCTTGTCTGTATCCCTGAGCAACAAGACGAGCCTTGTTGCGGGTTACAGTTCCATGTTCATCTAATTTGTTTCGATAGACCCACTTAGTGCCTATTACTGACTTGTCAGATGGTCTAGGAACGAGATTCCAAACTTTGTTTCTTTCAAATTATGTCAGCTCTTCTTGCATAGCGCTGGCCCAATTTGGATCTCTGAGGGCATCATCTGTTTTCTTTGGTTCAATCAGAGAGATAAAGTTAACAAATAAACAAATGTTACCTGAACCTCGTCGACTCTGAACTCCAGCGTTTGGATCACCAAGAATTTGATCAATTGGATGATTAATAGTCCATCGCTGAGCCGGAGCAAGATTTGCTGACTCAATTTGAACTTCTGGAGGAGCTGAAGAAGAGGCTTCAGCAACTTCAGGTATTTCAGCCAAAAGAGGAAGAGGTTCAGATGGCACTTCATTCACTGGTTGCTGAGAAGTAGATGGGATATCTGAGGTAGATAGTTCAGAAGCAGGCATAGTGTTGAGAGGAACATCTGAAACCTATGACGATTCATCTTCACTTGTCTGCATGCTTGGGATGATGGTAGGATCATCATCAGCGATAGGGATGTTGACCTGAGAATTGGGTGATCATGGATCGACTTACGAAGTTGACGCATTTCATGCCTATAAAGGAATCTTACTTATTTGAGCGGCTAGCGAAGTTGTACATAGAGGAGGTTGTAACACGTCATGGTGTACCGTCGTCAATAGTGTCAGATCGGGATAGCAGATTTATTTCGGCTTTTTGGAGAAGCTTCTAGAGGGAAATGGGGTCGCAAATTAAGATGAGTACCGCGTATCATCCTCAGACCGACGGTCATAGCGAGCGGACGATCCAAACGTTGGAAGACATGTTAAAGGCATGCGCCCTAGACTTTCAAGGCCCCTGGGAGAAACACTTGCCGCTAATCGAGTTCGCCTACAACAACAGTTATCAATCGAGCATCAAGGCAGCGCCGTATGAGGTACTCTATGGTAGGAAATGTCGAACACCCTTGTGTTGGAATGAGGTTGGAGAAAGGCAGTTGGTTGGACCAGAGATCGTACAAATGACCTCGGACAACATAGTTCAGGTGCGGGAAAGGTTGAAGGTAGCTCATGATCGACAAAAGAGTTACGCAGATAAAAGGTGGAAGGACATAGAGTTTCAGGTCGGGGATAACGTACTGTTACGGGTATCCCCTTTGAAGGGAGTGGTGCGTTTTGGGAAGAAGGGAAAGCTAAGCCCACGCTATATCGGACCATTTGAAATCACAGAGCGGATTGGGGAAGTGGCGTATAGGTTGGACTTGCCTGATGAGCTACGAGGCATACACAATGCGTTTCACGTCTCAAATCTAAGGAAGTGTCTGGCGGACGTGGATAAAGTCGTGCCGCTAAAGGACGTAAAGGTAGACGAAAAATTAAATTTCGTGGAAGAGCCCGAAGCCATTTCGGACTCTAAGGTGAAGAAATTGAAGAACAAGGAAATCAACCTGGTAAAGGTCTAGTGGCGTTATCACAAAGGTCAAGAAGCAACCTGGGAGTTAGAGTCGGAGATGAGGGCTAAGTACCCGCACCTTTTTGACCAAGGAATTCCAGGGACGGAACTCTTTTAAGGGGAGAGTGTTGTAACAACCGGTTATTTACGTTAATAAGTGGGAAGTTGGTGGCCAAAGTGAAAAAAAGGGAGTAAGATAGGGAGGGACCAATTTGCAATTTATGGGGAGTATATAAGAGAGCAGATCCCTAGGTCACCTCCCCATTTAATCCATTTGGTCTTGTTGGCGGCTGAGAAGAGAAGCGAAAGGGAGAAGGAAGCAAATTGGGAACAACTTCGATCAGGAGAGCTTCAAATTGGTAAGCCTCAAATTTTTTCTTTTGTTTTGTCTAGTGTTTATCTTCTTAATCAAGGGATTTGGGTGTTTTAGTGGTTGAACTATGCGTTTTCTCTCTTGGTTAAGCTTTGTGGGTGTTGGGTGAAATTGGACCCTTAAAAGAGGTAAAAGAGTTGTTAATTAGCTGTTTTAAGTCAGGAATGTAACCATAATCTAGTATCTAACAAGGGTTAAGACTCAATCGCACCCACACACCGATTTTGGGGACTTAGGGTTTTGGCAGTGCGAACTGTCCGGGAATCCCCGTCCGGACAGTGTGTGGGTGTCCGAGAAAGTCTGGTATCCGATTGGTGTGAGTGTTCGGACACTCGTGTCCGGGTAGCCAGAGACCGTATGCATCCAGATTGCTTACCGGATATCTTCCCGGATAGTAAATGTCCGGATTGACGTGTCCGAATAGTAAATGTCCGGATAGGGGTTTCCGGGTTGGTCTGCGTCCGGATAGTTTCCCCGGATAGTTGATCCGGATAGCATAAGTGTCTGGGTAATCCTTGGGGGGTCTGGGAAGTGTCAGTCCCGAATAGTGTGTGTGCAGTAGGTTGTGTCCGGATAGCTAGTATACTAAGGTTTGTCGGTGTGCTTTAGGTGTTCGGGTTGCAACGACTTGTTCATAAGAGTGACGTACGTGTAGGAGATCACTTCAGTCAGGTGAGTTCCCTTAACCCTTTTTACATGAAATGAACTGTCAAATGCTTTACTGATCATGGTATGTTTACAAGTATGATTTGTTTAAGAACTCTTATGATTTCTCGCATGAAAGCATGTTTTGGAAAGACTTATTTAGCATGATTGAACGGTTTACAAAGATTTCACACTCTGTGATTTATTGTTAGTTATGTGTATATGCTATGTGGAGTCGAGTTGCACATTGGGACTAGTGTACCTCGGGATCCGATGATCCCTTGGGAGTTTGTTATGAACCGGTAGGATGGAATTCGTTTCCTTCCTATTCGGGTAATTGGGAGTCTGCTTGGGCCCCGATATGAGACAATAGAGGAGTCTTCTTGGGCCCCGATCGTGGTTCTAGTTGGTTCGATCCTTAAACACTGTGCAAGTACCCATGTTTGGAGTTTATATTGAGATGTATGATTTATCAAAGAAATGGTATTTGTTTGTTGCTATAACTGCTTTTAAAGGGAATTCACTAGACCGTTTTGTCTAACCCTCGTTTTTCAAAACTAAACCATTTTCAGGGAAGCGCACTAGCGGTGCTTCAAGCAAGGGTAAGGAGACGATTTGAGCTATGAGATGGAAGATTTAGCACAGGACCCTATAGTTCTATTAATGGATCGCTTAGATAGCTGTGGATAGAATGCCTTTCCGCTACAAAATTTGAATAGTTCAGACTTTAAATGTTTGTTTACTGAAAATTTTATGTAATTGGGACCCGATTTGGGATTTATTATCTATATTATGTATGTTGAATGTTTTGGGTTGTTACATTATATGTATTTTTTGTTTCTATTTTGGTAAAAAGTGTCACAAGCAAAAGAAAAACTAATGAGATATTGTCTAAATAAGTCGTGAAGATCGTTGAACATTTCAAGAACATGAAGGTATCTAAGGTACTTATTAGATCGAATATGGATTCATTTTTCCGTATCCAAACTAAAACCCATCCAATTTATTTCATGAATAAAATGTGACCAATTATCCACTAAGCTTCATGGACAATATACGCTTATATTATTAAACTAGTGTTATGCACCGTGCGTTGCGCGGTCATGTTAAAACATTTTTCGATTTTCTTTCTAGCACGTTAAGTGGTTTGATCCTTTACGTATTATATATTTTTCTTGAAAAACATTTACGTATTAGATATTAAACTAATAAGAACCAATATTTCACTTTATACATAAGAAACCATCGCGTCATTTCTTGTTGTTCTTTTAGCCAATGCACAATTATACATTTCAAAGACGTAGATGACCAAAACAAAATCATGGTTCAAAATTTTAAAATTTTGAAAATCAAAAATCATTTTTTTAAGAAATATTAGCAGAGTTAAGATGAAATATATTTCCTTGGTGGTTAATCCGCGCATATTAATAAATTGTTATTAAAAGTTTAAGATGCATCAGTAATCATTCTGTTTTTAGGTTATTTAGAAATCAAATAACATTTTCCACAATGGTACCTCATACATACACTGTAAAATTTCATTTTTTTCTTAATTTTTATATGGATAATCTTTGCAAAAGAAAGACCAGCTAAAATTATGTTTAGCCAATGAACCATTTTACTTATTAAAGATGTAGTAGTATTATATACATAAAAAGTAATAAAATAAATTAAAAGATTGATTAATGTAACAAAACTGTTGATTTATAATCATTGTTACCTTACAATTAGCAATTTAAATTACCTGTTAACATAGATTAAGTTATTGATTATAGAAAAATAAAAGGTACTGATTTAAAACATATGTTACCTTACTAAAAAACAAAGTTCATAAACAATAAAAGTTAATATTAGTAAAAAATTAATTTATAAGCATTGTTAGTTTACCAAAAAAACAAAAATAGTTAGATTTATATATTGGTTGTTTAATGTTTAATTTATATATTGATGTTAAAATCATTAAGCTTTAGTTGAAATCTTTTTAAAATAAGCCAAAAAGAATAAAATACATTTAACTTAATCATTAAACTTGGGTTTAACTTTTGCCAAACATCATTTTACAATTTTCATCAAAATCAATCAACCCTGTATATACAAATCTTCATCACCTAATTTTTCATCAACTTGGGTTTAACTATATTTTGAGAAAATTCATAGCCTTAATTCCTACTACACCGTACACCATTGGATGTGTTTGTTTCTTAATATATAATAGATAGATATAAACACATATGTATTATCATGATCCATTTATAAATATATTGATTATTCATATTTCAGGAAAAAATGAAAGGTTTTTTTAATTAATAAGCTTTTAACTACTCATAGTTAGTACAAATATGATGTAACGTTCTATTAATTGATATTTCAATTAAAATAAAAGATAATATATTTATTAGAAGTTGATTTATAAGGATTGATATCTTACTATATATAATATTGAATGACATAATTGATTTTTTAAATAAATTTTTTGATTTATAATCATTGTTACCTTACTAAAAAATTGTATTTTTATTTATAAACATTGTTACCTTACTAAAAAAATAGACTCAATTAATATTTTTTTTTGATTTATAAGCATTGTTAGCTTATTAAGAGAATACAAAAATTGAAATAAAATATTTGATTTACTATTATTGTTAGCTTATTCAATAAAAAAGTTATATTTACAAACATTGTTAGTTTTGCCTATTAAGTTATGCATAATGTAAATTAAAAAAAAAACTAATACATTCTCCTTTATATATATATATATATTGATATTGATTGATTTACTATTATTGTTAGCTTATTCAATAAAAAGTTATATTTATAAACATTGTTAGCTTTGCCTATTAAGTTATGCATCATGTAAATTAAAAAAAACTAATTTTTTTGTACAAAAGGTTAATACCAACCGACCCACAATTGGCTGCCTATCCATAATGTGAGGGGCATACCAGACTCACTCATCGATTGTGGCTATGTGGGTGTCTTGGGTTCGAACCCGAGACCTTCTGCTTTTTTACAAAGATGCCCCCACCCATTACCAACTAGTTTTAATCTAAGTCTAATTTATAAAAATTAGAAAATTTGATAAAAGTTTTAATTCATAATCACTGTTAGTTTACAAATGAAAGTACAAATGATTTCTAATTTAAATTAAAAAAGAAAATGAAAAGATTTAGCAATCAATATGTTGAAATAATTTAAAAATAATTCAAAATTATGAGAAAAAAGATAAATATGAAAGAAGCTTTCTCGTTAACTCTTTCTCCTACATTCTCCTTTATATATATATATATATATATTGATTATTTATATAGATGGAGGATCATACGAGAATAACAACTATTTAAAGGAATAAATGAACAATTATTAACCAATCATTTTTTTAAATAATTATGAAAATATTAATTTCCAAAAATGAAATTAAAAGGGTATTAAGGTCATATAATTCCATGGATTAATTTAGGATATATTTGACTTCCTAAAATTATGGGATCACAATATTGCATTCATATCAAAATCCTCAATTCAAACATTTTCGTCTCCTTCATTCATTTCCTTCATTCATCTCCTTCATTCTTTTGTGGGTTTGACAATGGATTTTTTATGACGCTAGTTTCGTCCTCCATTGGTAACTAATTTGTCTTCGTGTTTGTAGGTTTGTTGAACGTAATTGTTATTGGGGTTTGTTTGGTGCGTGTCGTTGTTGTTCCTTTGTGTTCGATCTTATCGGAATCAAGACGGCGCCTCAAAGATTTCTCTCCAATCAAAATTTCATGGAAGAAAGGAAGAAAAAAATGCCCACGACCTATCCACGCTGCCTTGTTTCTCTCCACCATTATTTTGTTAAAAAAACCACCGTTGACTCTCGTACCAACCTTGGAGACAACACAGATGTAATAACCAGGGTTCTAAATGAAAATATTTGAGATTTCTGTGGGAAAAGTTTAGATGCTATAGCTTTGGGGGTTGGTTTGTAATTTGGGAGGGGGTATAAAAACCCTTATCTTTTGGCACAAAACCCTAGGTTCTATCATTTTCATTTTTGGAGCGGCTATTGGAGAGCTGAGAAGAGAAATCAAGTTATCAATTGCAACTTTGGAAAGAAATCAAGGAGAGTGTGGGGTTGTGGATTACCAGTTCTGCGAGTTTCAAGGTAATAACCTAGTCCCTATTCTCCTTATCTTCTATTAGTTGATGTTTTTGGGTTTATGTGAATATTGGAGACATTTGAGATTCTGAGTGATAAATTGGAGGAATGATTTAGTACAAATGGGCTAATGTAAGTAGTAGATGTTCTGTGTAATTATTACTTAATCTTAATGCTCATTTTGGATTGTTTCAAGTTGAGGATTTCACTTGGTGCTGTGTGGGTGTGTGCTCGGTGAAAATCCCGAGCAGAGCGAAGTTCCGGATAGGATTCCGGAAGTGAGTCCGGTAGCGGATTCTGGAAGCGAGTTCGGTAGCAGATTCCGAAAGTGAGTTCGGTAGTGGAGTCCGGAATTTTGTAGTCCGATATGAGATCCGAAAAAGAGGGATCCAGAACCCTGGTCCAGATTGGGGGAGTCGAGTTAAATAGGGAATATTTTAGGGAGTGGTTCAGGAGTAACCTCGAGTGTCAGATAATTGACTTATTACTCTCGTTTCTTTAAAATCATAGGTGTCCCACCTAGAGATCTGAAGCCTAAGTGAGAAGTTTTGAGCAAGGACAACAGGTGAGTTTTTCTAACTAAATGCGTATCTTTTTAAACGTGTTTTCTGATGTAAGTAAATGAATTTGAACTGATATGTTTTGTTACATGAAAATGCGTGGATAGAAGTTTACTTGAGATGTATGCATACATTGTTGATAGATGTAAAGCGGCTAAGTCGGGGGTGTGGCCCGCCAGTACTCATACCGGGGAGGGTGTCCTGTTTATGCCATGGGAGGTGTGACCCAGTAAGGCAGTGTGAGACTGCCACATTGTCGCCATTGCGGGACTTCAGTGTGCCATTTACATGTGCAGTTTATGTGAGAGCTTATTGTTTAAAGTTGTTGTTATAATGGTTATGAATGTTTTATATATGTTGATGAAACTGTGCCACTAGAGGGAGCTCACTAGACCTCACGGTCCAACCCTCGCTTTTCAAAAACTAAACCTTTTTCAGGAAAGCGCTTAGTAGGAGTTACTGGTAAGGGCAAAGAGAAGGCGTGAGTGTGAAGCTGGGGACTAGAAGGAAGACAACGTAGTATAGAATGCCATGCTTAGTATTCTAGAAATCACAGCTGTGTATTGGGTTGTTTTCGCAAACCTTGTTATGTACTCGTATGTTTATGATTGTATTCCGAAGCCTTTTCGACGAGTTGTTTATTTCTTGTGTTCAAGTGTTATGACTTGGGTTGTTACAATTGGTATCAGAGCCATAGTTTAAGGGATTTAGGTAACCGGATGGGCCTAAACTTAAACTGTGGAATAGAGGGGAGCACGACTGAGATATATGATACTGTAGGAAATATCACTTTAAGTGCGTTAGTGATAGAGTAGCGAGGACCGTCATGTTAGGTAAATTTGGAATTACATCTGGCCAATGTAATCGCGAATTTACAGGTACATGAGTGTGCTCAATTTCTCTTGTTAAGAAGGTCGAGGGATGTGGTAGTATGTAGTGAGTTTTGACTTTGCAAAGATAGCAAAGGGTTGAGGTATCGTGAGAGATCGCACATGATATAATGTTTATATCTTCTAGAAAAAGTGTTGTTTGGAATGTTATGAGGCATCTAGAGGAAGAACTTCTTGGGTTCGAACAGAGTGACCGACTGATTAAGGGTAAAACTCCTAGTTTCTAATGGGTCTCCGTTCTTGAAATTGTTGTGTGGATCAGTTGGGATGGTAAGGAAGGACGGTGTCAGAATCCTGAAAGCTTCAATTCTAGAGCGAATTGATGATTTGAGCCCTGACTTTTTGGTCAAGATTTTCAGTGGCAAGATTTATGAAAAGAAGATATCAGTGTTGGATCGAAACACGTGTAGGGGTAGAATGTGAAGTATTTGGTCAAGACGAAAACTGTATGGGATGGTTGAGCATATAGGCGGTGTAACACAAGTATAACAAGTTGTTGCAAGGACGAGAGGGCGACCGTCGGTTAAGATAGAGTGCCAATGATAAGTTGTATGAGTACAATGGGTGACCTTGTTAGAGTGAATAGCCTTCTATTGAAAGTTGAGTTTCATGCATTGTGTCCTTATAAGTGTTACATGAGCTTTTCATGATTAAAAGTAATTGCGTAAATAACAAACTTCTTGTTGAAAATGAGTCGACGCGTGCAAGCGTGTGTTTAAAGGAAAAGACAGAACTAGTTACGTTGCACAATAAAAATTTTGAACTTAGTGATTTGCGAATTATATCACTACTTTTCATGTTGAGAAAAATCTTCGTTGCGAAAATCATTAAAGCGTTTGACTGCAAGGCTTTTATAATCAAAATGAGTATTAACACATTGATATCATAAATGGGTGTGGGAGCCGACTGATTTACTTCGTGTAAGTGATTTCGTTCAGAACTTTCCTAGTCATATGGGAAAAGATTTCAGTCAATATGTTTATGTTGTAACAACGTCGTTTTGGTTGAGTAAGATTGTATTTTTCTGAAATGTTGCATGCGAACGATTCTCGAGATCGTTGTACAAGGCATTAGAGTTATGAGAGTGTTGGGGTCATGTGTACCCAAGTTGTTTCCAAGTGTTGTTTTTTTAAATATTAAAATGTGCGAAATGATTTAACTTATCACGTCGTTATGTATGAAGGCTATGAACTCACTAGATCGTAGAGATTATTACATTCAAAGACAATGAAGGGTTTCGAGAGTGGAGATGTGTCGGTCAAGCCGATCGTGAGTGTTTTGTAATTTTGGTATTCGTGTTCAAGAAGAGAGGTGAATCGAGGAAAGGTCAGAAATGGACTTTGGTGATTGGTTGTATGGAGGTAGTTTGTACTCTTGTTCGATAGTTTGAGATGCGGTCGTCGAGGGACGGTTGTGCCCGGGGGAGGGCGGGATGTCATCAAGATATTTATTTTAGTAACTCGTTTTTGTAGCATGGAGATTCATTGATGTATATTGTCAGCGATGCGCCTGAGAATTTGGGGGTGGCCTTGTAATGTAGACCTCTTATCAGGTAAGTCTTGAATTTTCTTCAAGTGAGGACGTCGGAGTATAGGGTTAATTATGATACGTTGGAAGAAGTAGGTCCCGTTAGGAATCCTTGTTGTTTGGAAGGTTTTTGAAGCATCATCATGTTGTCTATTGATATTGAAGTCAAAAGCTGTTTAAGATGTCTGAAGCTGAAGACTTGGATCAGGAGGTTGAAAGTTGAGAAAATTACCCTGGTGTGTGTAGACGTAGTAGGCCATCCAGGGAAGATGTATACTTGCATGATGGTGGATCGCCTTGTGTGGGTGTTGTGATTGTGAAAGATTTCTATTGGGATGAGTGTTTTTCCTACGAGGTTTTGATGATTCGTAAAAGGAGAAGGTAGTTAGCGCGACCAAAGTGGATGCATTGATTATATTGATCTGAAAGAGAATGTGTCCTACAAATTAGGAATGGTTTCTTGGGGATCACAATGAACTGACAAGGAATGATTAGTTTTGAGAAAAATTAGGAAATCACGAGTTGCGGTTCATCTAGATGTGGAAAAAGACGAAGTCGTGGGATACACTTGGTTACATTTATGCAGGAGATTATGAAGGCAAGGTTGAGTATGTGTACAAGTAACCGTGAGAACCTGGTCTATAGTGGGGTGTTGTGGGTGGAGAACGTGTGGACAAGTTAGTGGCATCTTTTGTCAAGGTGGTTATGCAAGCCAGTGTTATGGTAATGTGTTGATAAAGGGGGTTAAGCATTAGATGGAAGTTCTTTTCAGAAAATTCGGATGAGTTATACAATTCATTAAGCAAGTTATTGGGACGCGTGAATTGTAAGCTGGCATTATGATATGGCTATTCTCAGATTAAAATGGGTGGAGCGGTAGTTGGTGGTTACCCAAGAGAGGAACCATGTGCTTTTGGTTGCATGAGTCGTTAAGTGGGTTTATTTCAGGATCATTGAAAGTTTAATGAAGATGTGGGATTGGCTAGTTTACGATGTGGTGACGTAGATGAGGAATCTTTAAGGAATGTGAATTTTTATGTACGAATGAATTCTCTGAGAAGGTAACAGTTTGGAGATCAAGAAGTGTGCGGTAGCTTCGAACACTGGTGTCATTTTTGGATGACTTGGTTGGATACCTCAAGTTAGAATTTTGGTGAAACCGTTTGGTTATGTATAGTAATAAGGAGGTATTATTGGTGTATGTGGAAAGGTCGGAAGAGGGGGCGAGTAATGTTTGGTGGTCGGTGCTCCATGCTAACGTGGGGAGGTGAAGATAGCGTGTCAGAATAAGTGAGTAGGTTAGAAGCAGGGAGTTTGGCAAGTGGCACCGAAAAGGTGGAGTAGTGTATGTGGATTGTCATTAGTGGGTATACGAACTCCTGGTAAGAGTATGGAGGAAGGGGTTTTGGATGTGTTTTGGTTCAAGGGCGGTGGAAAACTAACTTAGGAGACTGGTCGAAAGCGTGCACCCTCTAGTGAGCTGTGCATTGAAGGCATTATGTTTCGAGAAGTAAGAGGAAAAAGGTAGATTAACGTAGTACTCGGAATGAATGACCACTGTAATTGACTTGGTGTGATTGTGAGAAATGTTCAAGTAAACTTGTTGTTCAGTGCTAAGCTAATGGGAGTAGTTCGGGTGACCATGGTCGTTCCTCGTTGAGCGAGTAAAAATTGAACTTATGTCGTGTATGGTTGGACGATTGTCGGATGCAACGAGAGTTTGGATGTGTATCTTCAGGATTGGTAGACAGGTCAAGCGATGGGTTGTGGAGGTTTCCTGCTTTTAGCTATGTATGTGTGGGGTGATGACGCGGTGGGAGCGTATGAATAGATTTACACTAATGAGGTATAGTCAAAGTGATTCGGTAGGGGAAGCACTAGTTTTGTAGGACATATGTCGCATTGGGGAAATAATCTAAAATTGCATGTTGTTCGAGGAGGGAACTCTTGGCGGTGAGTTTGTTGGGATATTCAAGGTTGGCCTTGAGCAAAGTTGACAAGTTGAGTGATTACGTTTGGTAGATATTTGACGTTATGGTGGCATGGAATTCAGCAAAGTTCCTTCTTTTAAGGAAGTGGAGTTGCTCGAGGAAACCCTGTTTAGACGCGTTGTAAAACCGTGAGTCCAGGTGAGCGGACAATATTTGATACGGTTGGCCTGATATGTTACAGTGCAGACGATCAGAGACGTTACAAGTATGTTATATGAGATAACCCAACGCGAGAAAGTGGTGGTAAACTGAGGGGCGGTTCCGAAGGATTGGGAGCGACTATGATTTCAATCAGAATGGTTTGGACAGCTGGGTGGAGCTAAGTTGATTAGGCTGAAAAGCGTGAGTCTTGTGAATCTCGAATTGGGGGACAACTTGATGCGGAAGACATCCCTATAGAATGAGGTGGCGCGTCCGAGAAAAAGGTGAAGTTGGGCCATATTTTGGGTCGTTGAAATTGTTGGATGAGTTGGAGATTTGGTGTGTAAATTGGTTGTACCAGATGAAATGATGGGGAAGTCATAATGTGTACCACGTCTCTATATTAAAGGATGCTTGTTGGAAGTTGATATGGCGACACTTTAGCAAGGGTACGGGTGGATGAGAAGTGAAACTTTGTCTTAGAGTTGGAGACAATCTTTGACCGAAAGTCAAGTCAAGGAGTTGAGAAACAAGGAACTTGATCGTGTGGAGATGCAGTAGTAATTCCAAAGGACAAGATGCAACTGGGGAGGGAGTGACGGACATGTGGTCCAAGTACCCAAGCTTGTCCGACGATGGAATTCCGGGGACATAATTCTTTTGAGGGGGAGGTATTGTAATAACCAGGGTTCTAAATGAAAAGATTTGAGATTTATGTGGGAAAAGTTTAGATGCTATAACTTTGGGGGTTGGTTTGTAATTTGGGAGGGGGTATAAAAACCCTTATCTTTTGGCACAAAACCCTAGGTTCTATCATTTTCATTTTTGGAGCGGCTATTGGAGAGCTGAGAAGAGAAATCAAGTTATCAATTGCAACTTTGGAAGGAAATCAAATAGAGTGTCGGGTTGTGGATTACCAGTTCTGCGAGTTTCAAGGTACAACCTAGTCCCTATTCTCCTTATCTTCTATTAGTTGATGTTTTTGGGTTTATGTGAATATTGGAGACATTTGGGATTCCGAGTTATAAATTGGAGGAATGATTTAGTACAAATGGGCTAATATAAGTAGTAGATGTTTTGTGTAATTATTCCTTGTTCTTGATGTTCATTTTGGATTGTTTCAAGTTGAGGATTTCACTTGGTGCTGTGTGGGTGTGTGTTCGGTGAAAACCCCGAGCAGAGCGAAGTTTCGGATAGGATTCCGGAAGTGGGTCCGGTAGTGATTCCGGTAGCGGATTCCGGAAGCGAGTTCGGTAGCAGATTTCGGAAGTGAGTTCGGTAGTTGAGTCCGGATTTTTGTAGTCCAGAATGAGATCCGGAAAAGTGGGATCCGGAACCCTGGTCCGGATTGGGGGAGTCGAATTAAACAGTGATTATTTTAGGGAGTAGTTCAGGAGTAACCTCGAGTGTCAAATAATTGGCTTATTAGTCTCGTTTCTTTAAAATCATAGGTGTCCCACCTAGAGATCTGAAGCCTAAGTGAGAAGTTTTGAGCAAGGACACAGGTTAGTTTTTCTAACTAAATGCGTATCTTTGGTTTTCTGAAATAAGTAAATGAATTTGAACTTATATGTTTCGTTACATGAAAATGCGTGTATGGAAGTTTACTTGATATGTATGCATACATTGTTGATAGATGTAAAACGGCTAAGTCGGGGGGTGTGGCCCGCCAGTACTCATACCGGGGGGGGGGGGGGGGGGGGTTGTCCCGTTTATGCCATGGGAGGTGTGACCCAGTAAGGCAGTGTGAGACTGACACGTTGTCGCCATTGCGGGACTTTAGTGTGCCATTTACATGTGAAGTTTATGTGAGAGCTTATTGTTTAAAGTTGTTGTTATAATGGTTATGAATGTTTTATATATGTTGATGAAACTGTGCCACTAGAGGTAGCTCACTAGACCTCGTGGTCTAACCCTCGCTTTTCAAAAACTAAACCTTTTTCAGGAAAGCGATTAGTAGGAGTTACTGGTAAGGGCAAAGAGAAGGCGTGAGTGTGAAGCTGGGGACTAGAAGGAAGACAACGTAGTATAGAATGCCAGGCTTAGTATTCTAGAAATCTCAGATGTGTATTGGGTTGTTTTCGCAAACCTTGTTATCTACTCGTATGTTTATGATTGTATTCCGGAGCCTTTTCGGCGAGTTGTTTATTTCTTGTGTTCAAGTGTTATCTTTGAGTTGGGTTGTTACAACAGATCTGAAGCAATGCAAAACACAAATCCACAACTGATCAACGCCACTACAAATCGATATTGCCATTTTATTATTAGTTAGGTTTCTATTCATATGTTTTCAATGAATAAAACCAGTTGTGATATTTTTATTAGATTCACTCTTTGTGTTTAATATTGTTGATAATGACGTGTGATATTCAAGTATAATACATGTGATTGTTATTTTTTTGTTAATCACAAGTGATATAATTATGAGATCGTTGTTTTTTTTGTTAACACAAGTGATATTATGTGATTGTTGTTTCTTTTATTGACAATCATAAGTGATATTCTATAGCAGATTTGGTTTTTTTATATTGTTAATCATATGTGATACCAATAATTTATTCTCGTGTTCCACCTCATAGCAGATCACATGTGATACTAATAACTTATTCTTGTGCTTCACCCTATAACATATCATATGTGATTCAAGTATGAAAAGAACAGTGATTTAAAATCGTTCAAAAAAAGCAATAAAAAAGTAATAACATGTGATATGTATAAGATCACATATGATTCAAAACGTGGAATCAAAACGTGGAATCAGAAAATCGTGATAAAAATCAGTAAAAATAATGAAAGCATGAGGTAATGATGAAACTAGCTAGATTGTAGGTGTTCATACAAAATTATAGGAGCATGATTACCTTGATTTTAGGAATTCAGTAATCTTATCAATATAAATCTCGTGTCTTTTGTCCTATATATTAGTTATATTAAAAAAAATAATCCAAGTTTACCCCTATGCTATATTCCCCACATATGGAATGAGTTTATGGTTTTAATTAATTACATAAAATGTCATTGCCTTTTTCAACCATTGATTTTTTCTGATTAGGGGCTGAGATTTGTCTCTTTATTCTTTTAAACATGTTCTATTATCGTTTGAATCCACCTATATATATATATATATATATATATATATATATATTGATTTACTATTATTGTTAGCTTATTCAATAAAAAGGTTATATTTATAAACATTGTTAGCTTTGCCTATTAAGTTATGCATCATGTAAATTAAAAAAAAACTAATTTTAATAGTCTAATTTATAAAAATTAAATAAAAATTAGAAAACTTGATAAAAGTTTTATTTTATAATCACTGTTAGTTTACAAATGAAAGTACAAATGATTTCTAATTTAAATTAAAAAATAAAATCAAAAGATTTATCATTTAATGTGTTGAAATAATTTAAAAATAATTCAAAATTATGAGAAAAAAGATAAATATGAAAGAAACTCTCTCCTTAACTCTCTCTCCTACATTCTCCTTTATATATACTAGTGTGGGCCCCACGCGTTGCACGGTAGCGAGAAATATTTACGAATAAATTGAGATTTATTGGTAATAATTTTGTTGTTATACTATTTAGAACTCAAACGACACACTGCACAACCATATGACTATCTATGAGTTGCTACAAACATGAATCCTCCCTTGTTGCCAATATATGTTAACATGTTTTATAAAATTGTTAATCTTCTTGTTGGTTCCTATTTTACTCAATAATGATTTAAGTATCTATTAGTTCAAACAAGTAATGGTGCGGAAGCGGTTTTTAACGAACTAAAAGATATTCTATGGTAGAAAAACACACTAAACCAAGTAAACAAAGTATAAATAAACACGAGATTATCTCAAAGATTCATTTTGTATTGATTAAAATAAGAACACCAAGAACACCGAAGGTATAATAGAATTCTGCTCTAAGAGGTGTGTGCGTCGTGCAAAGCTTAATTGAAGAGCTCAACATGAGCCTTCTATTTATACTATTCATCAGGGGACATGCTTTAGACAATAAGGACTAAGGGTACAAAGACACGATTGTGGGACTGCTGCGGGTACAACATTAATGTAGTGCGCCGCAAATCTGCAAAGGCTGTAACCCATCAGAGGTTGACACGTGGAATGTGCAGGGCACACCTTGTACGAATGATCTTCAGGATCTTCGTACAACAGAGAACGTGAGAAGCACGATCGTCTTTGTCTTGATCTTCAAGAATTCTTCTAAGTCTTCAGTCTTCATACCACAGAGGCTCTGTCAAGTATGACAGAGGCTATGTGGCATTGTCTTCTGTTAATGTCTTCAGTCGAGTATTCACTTGGATCTTCTATCGGTGTCTTGGCAGAGGCTCTGTCGATGTCTATACTTAGCCTATTTTTCAATACTTCTTTAAACACAAAGGATTGGAGCTAACACTTCTTATCAATGTGAGATTACCAAACTCGTTTCAACTTTATATATAACTTTCCTTCATCATTTCTTGCAGTCTATTCCATTCTCCAATCTAGCATTCCCTCATCAATGTGGGATGACTAAAACAATACCATAATGTAAGATTTGAGAATAAAAAATCTTACAATGTCACTTCAAATACCTTCGCTTATTTCGTTCATACATATAAATAAAGAAAGATAGAAAATATAAAGATTTTTCTCTCTCTATATATATATATATATCTATATCTATACTACATATATAAGCATATACACCTAAAGTCTTAAAGACAAGTCTTCAAGCACATGGTACCACCATTTTATGCAGGAAATTCAAAAAACTCTTAAAGACAAGTTTTAATGCATAATGTACAAGTCAACAAAGCTTACACCCTTTCCATCAAATTCGTTTCAAACTAACTCCCGCTTCCCTTCCCAGAATTTGTTTTAAAATCCCGCTTCTCTCTCCTTCTGTCTCTTTCTCTGGTATTTGCCGACCACCGCTTGCAAACCCACCATCTCCGCCAGAATCAGCCGCATCCAGGAGGAGGAAGAGCCAATCGAACCCTCCATCGTCTGGGCTTGCGCCGCTGCTGGCTTCGCATGAATCGATTTGGTTCTCTTAAATTAGGCCGTGCTTTCTCGATCGACAGTGATAACATCTGAGTTTCACCACTGCCTTCTGTCGACCCCTCCCCACTGTCATTTCTGGACCGACGACCACACAGATGCTCTTCAAGGGTTTTCCAGATCTATTAAAGCATAAACTCTGATTGGAGAAACCCTAACCGAGGTAATTTAATCTACTCAAAAACCTAATTTGCTCTAAATTCGGTGCTATTTTCGTTGAGGTTACGTTTTCTTGTAGGTTTTCTCTCCAATTCCTGGTTAATTTTTCAGATCTGCAGTTGCAGGTACGCAAAACCCTCTTCGTAGATCTTGTTCTTTTGTCGGAATTTTTAGTTTGATCGATTTTGAGAGCAGGAGCCGCGGTGGTACTGTTTGTAGAGATCCACTTATCCATTTAGTTTTGTGTTTGTAGAGAAATTTGGGGATCACCGGTTGTGGAATTGTAACTGTTTGTTTTTTTGTACCAGGATTCGTCTTTGAATTTGTTTACGGAAGATTTGAGGATACAAAAGTGCTTATTGAGTGTAAAGATGTTTACAAGTCCTTTGGGGAGAAATACATCTTAAGAGGTGTAAATTTTAAGGTGAAGGCTTAAATTTTAAGATATGTCTTCTTAAAAAGATCCTTTTTCTCTTTTACATTTGTTCACTTTGTGCTTTGTTGCTCATCATCTTAAGCTATAAGCGGGATTCGTACAGATCAAATATGGGGAAGCAGTTGGAATCATTGGGCCTTGTGGCACTGGAAAGTCTTACCATTTTAAAGATCATCACAGGCGTCCTTACATTCGAGGTGCTCAAAATTGTATTTTGAGATCAAATAAGGTGCTCAAAATTGTATTTTGAAAAATAGTCGTCCAGTTTTTTGAATAATAAGATTACTCCTGTATGCACACTGGTTTTTCATTCGAGCAGGGGGAGTTTACATTCGAGGACAGCGAAGATATGGATTAATAAGTGTTGATGATATTTCCGGTCTTAGAATTGGCCTGGTAGTAGCAATATGTTTTGTAAAAATTTTGTTGGGTGTTTATATTGGTAGTAACAAAGATTAATTATAATTATTTCAGAGTGCAACACTTTTTGATTCTTTAATGATTCGTGAAGATGTTGGTTTTCTCTTGTAAGTTCTCTTTGCTGATGCATCTGAGTTTCTCTGTCAGCATCCACTTTCGACACATTTTCGGCTTCTTTGAATTTCAAAGGTACGAGAATTCAAGAAAGGCCGAGGATAAGATTAAAGAACTTGTTTCAGAAACGTTGGCCGCAGTTGGGTTAATGGTGAGTTAAGAAGCAATTGATTCCCAAATTTACCCAGGAATTTCTCTTTAATATGAATATTCAATCAAAACTTATATTTCTTCAAGAATGATAACTTCATGTAGTTAAAAACAGTTATTCCTGGGTAAGAAATTATAGAATTCTTAACAGATGTCTCTTTAATATGAATATTCAATCAAAACTTAACAGACGTCTCTTAGGAAATTATAGAATTCTTTTATCTACAACAATCTTTGTGTAAAAAAAAAGCATCAGGGTTGCTTACATGATTAATAGTCCATTATTGCAAGATTATCTTTATCTTTCTTGCGCACAATTGATTTTTTTTTGCAACTGATTAATAGTCCATTATTGCAAGATTATATTTTTTGCACATATTTTTTTGCATCTGATTAATAGTGATCTGTGGGTATTTGAGTTCATTCACTTTTCAACTGTTTTGTTTCTTTAAGTTATTGTTTAAACATTGGTTGTGGTTTTAAAAAATCACACTTTTTCCATGCTTTATTTACTTCCATTTTACGTTTCATTAAGTGATGATATCGTTTCCAATCATCTTATACTTAATACTTATTTTACGTGAGTTAATGGGGTTCTCTGTTTATTGTTTTTATGGTTATGTAGGAGGTGAGCTAGCCGTTATATACATCGAGGAAAGTTTGTCGATTCAAAATCAGTTGTATCTCCCTTCAACACATCATGAGTTCCAAGATCTGCCCACCAACAATTACAAATGATCCTTTCGAAAACTCAAGGTAACAATTCTCTTCTTTTGGAGTCAAGCATAAGTTGTTTGAGAGTGGGTTGTTATTGTTGGGTCTGATGGTTGGTTAGAGGTTCTATTCTTTTAGAGGGTGGTTAGTGTATCAGGAAAACAAATATTGTGATTACTGTAATTGCTTAGAAAAAAGGCCATCTGGACTCTTTGGTTTTCTACTAGGGAAACTGTTAATATGAAACATTCTGGATCCAAAGCTTTTTTAATGCATTAAAATACATATATGTAGAAACTTATAAATGATAGCTAGGTGTGAAAGTTTTGCCCTCAGTCAAGGCCTCAAGGAGAATTGCCATGTTTCTCTTGGATAATGGGTGTTTCTTTTTTTCTCAAATAATAATGGGTGTTTTTTTCCCGGTGTCGATCATTGAGGCACATACAAAACAAGTGATGCTGGTTTTCTTTTCTGAATTAATCTTATTTTGTAAGATTAATTTTTGTAGATCTTATAATCTTTAACAATATGTTTGTTGGGTTTTTTAGATCTTAGGGGCTATGGCTATATAAGTGGTTCAATTTGGTTTATTTCATTTTGGAGTCAAACAGGTAATGTGAAGTGCATGTTAAACCATATTTTGTTATAGCATGCATATGCATTTCTATTACATTTTTGACTTTTTTGATTAACGTCTTACACACTACTAATATTTTTGCTTCTTCTCATGGTTGTATTTTTCGCATTTACTTTTGCTTGCCTATGCATTTCTGCTGAAGCCCTAGCTGCAGGTCACTTAAATTTGGTTCATCAGAAGCAAATGAATCTGAAGTTTCAGAAGCTGGTTATTGTTTAGTGGGTGAGCCAAAATTGTTGGTTTCAAGGGCTTCAGGCTATATATGCAGTTGGTATTTGGTTGTTGCTGATGATCTTAGGCCATGTTTGGAAAGAGCTTTATGGGCTTAACAGGCAACTTATCCAGTAAGTTATACCTTTTTTTTAAATTTATTTTTGATTAATTTTAACATGGGTTAAGGGACCGTTTACCAAACGTTAATCAGGTAAGAATCATCATCTTCTCTTATCTTACTCTATAAGAGCCTATCAAAGTTATGGTTTGTTGCTCATATTGTAAGTTTTACTGGTCATTGCTTGAGTTTGTTCCTGCTCATTTTGCAAAATTTACCTGTCATTGTTTGAGTTTATTCCTGCTCTAGATTGTGAGCAATATTAAGTTTTAAAAGTAAACATGTTAAGACTATTGATATGAGAAGTTCCAATATTAGACAAAAGAATGACTAATCAATCATATGGCAATTAGAGTTCATCTCCAATCAAGTCATGAACCATCTTGTGCCAAGTATTTAATTAAAGAAAATTAATCGGAATTGAAGCCGGATGTAGGAGCTTCTTTCAAAGAATTTTTCAGCCCTAATATGATTTCCTCGGATGAAGAAGGTAAGTGGTAGAAATTCCATTTTAAAACCTGTGTTTTTTGGCATTTTAAGACTTATAATGTGTTCAACTTGTAGATTCTTTTATGGATTTTGAGTGTTCATCTTAAAACTTGAGCTGTATACCCGCAACTATGTCCTGATGAGTATTATTGGAGGAAGAATGGTCGGAAGTCCATCAAAGGTTCTCCTCATCCTAGGTATTTGCTTTTGGGGTTAAATCTTTTAAATTTAGGACCTTACTTGAAATATAAAAAATTGCTTAGAGATCACCTCTTATCCACTTTTCCCTGCTTTTTAATTTTTCTATATTTGCTTCATTTAGGGCAGGATGTACCTTATTCCTTCATTGACAAATAAAGGAGAGGGTGAGTTGGTATTATATGTGAACTGATAGCACACAGTAGAAGCGAACAAATGCTTTTTAAGTTTTCTATTGATACAAGTTGACATTGAGCAACCTCTGAGAAAAAGTTTTAATTATAATCAAAGAAGATTTACGTTGTTTTATAATCTTCATGTACAAAGATGTCTCCAAGCGTGTTTCTAGCTGCTTAATGTACAAAGATGTCTCCAAGTCTTTATGTTTGATGCAACTCTTGTATATGTAGTATACATATTGGTCTGTGAATCTAATTTAGATATCTTGAATTCAACAACTTAATTTCACTTGATTCTTTTATTCTCTACGGACTACTGAATTTGTTGGAGACATTTTGCTCAGATTCTGCATCTGCCCTCAGTAAATTTATTTATTGTTCCTATCAATCTCATTGGCTAATCATATAGTGCGAACAGTCATTTGTTTTACTCCTACTTCATGAAAGACATGGTGATGCTTAGAAAACGTAGGTCCTAAATCGATATATGGCAACCCCAAATTTACCCAGGAATTTCTCTTTAATATGAATATTCAATCAAAACTTATATTTCTTCATTCAAGATTATATCTAACACTAAATCAAATTATATTTACGCAATAACTTGCTAAAATTAAATTACATTATTTTAGTTAAACTGTGTATATATCAATGTTGTAGTTCATTTTACTTTTTAAGTTTATGTATCTTTTACTTTATATTTAGTTTTAAATTAATTTAGAAAAAAAAATCAATTATAACACTTATTAGTAACAATGATAAATGAATATTAAAAGTAAATCAAATATCATATCCAATAACAAACTTGTTTTGAAGGTCTCAATGAGATCTTTGTAATCATAAAGTTTGTGTGAATTAGTTTTTACTTTAGTGTAATGAATTTGGCAAGTTGCCAAAATGACACTGTAAATCTGCATTTGAGTTCCAAGCATTGCATTCTATGATAAAATCAAATTCACAAATACTATAGGTACATTTTTTAAGTCCTCTTATCTCTGTATACCTTATGCCTTCTATGTGAGAGCAAGGTTGTGGAAATGTCGCATTGTCAAACCACTGGGAAGGAGTAACCGTTTGTCTCTCAGTTTCATTAGGCTTGAGCTTCTGTTTGACTATTTATTGGTTCTCTCTATACATGAACTTTCTTGTATTTGATTTTTCACGATCCCAAATGTGAGTTCAATTAAAGCTTATTAAGCTCCTAATAAACAGATCCTTAGTAGATTGTTATATGGTAACCATTTAAAACTTTTTGTAATTATACTCTTATTGAAGAGAATATGCATCAACATTGTCAATAAAGGTTAGTTGGTTTGTTTGAGATCTACTTATCTTATGTTTCTAATCATGTGCAGAGGGATAGGAGTGAAGAGGCTTTACAACTAGCTCGATTATCAAAGGAGAAGCCTTATGAAATAATCGAACGTGATAGATAAACATTGTTAAGAGCTGAACTAATGTTTTGGAATTGTGATTCACCCGCGCTGCATCGCGCGGGTACACTGCTAGTATATATATATACATATGTTATATAAATATTTATGTTATGTTTTGTAAAATATCTATTGAGGTTTTGGTCAAAAGACGTTTCGGTACCTCAAGTTCTTTTGGTTATTTCTCGATAAGCTCTTTGGACTTCCAGTCTACGTCCGTAGTTTTGCCTTGCCCATTGCAGAAGATTAGGTAGATCATAGAGGTTTAGATTTCTCAGATCTGCATCTGAGAAAGTGGTTTCTGATCTGTCTACCCTCTTGACTCTGTAGAGGTTGTAGTGAACCTCTCTTCCGTGGGTATGGGACAATTTGTAGTAGATGACCTTGTCTATCTTGGAATTTGAGAAGAATTCTTTGATGAATTTGGCTTATTTCTATAGAATTGATCTCTTAGTTCTTTAAGAAGGTCAGGGTGCAGTTTAGATGGTGGCAGAGGGTCATTGACTGCTCTGCTGTATAGGTATTTGTGCACCACCTCTTCCATTTTTCTTTGTTGAACAGGATGTGGTGGCATTGGTTTCCGCAGAGAATCCAAGTCGCTTTTCAGTTTGGCCACTCGATCTTCTGTGGGTTTTGTCTTTGGGTCAAGTATTGGCTTGTTTGACAGAGTGTCGAAACCAAAGGCCCAGTCTTCTTCTTCTTCAGGTTTTGGGGTGACAAAGGCATCGAAGGCGCTCTTCATCAATTTCTTTGTGGGTTGATGCTTCGGCTTTTTCTTTTTGGGTTCCTCTGTCTTTATTTCCTTCCCTTTATCTTTGGCCTTAGGCTGTTCAGCTTGTTGTGATTGGGTTGCCTTTGTAGGTTTTGTCTTTGAAGTTTCTGAGGGCTTAGATGGAGGTTCTTCTGCAGGTTTTATGGGGGTTGCCTCTGTTGATTTTGGCACTTGTGTTTCTGAGGTCTTAATTGGTGATGTGGGTTTAG
Organism: Saussurea involucrata; assembly: GCA_033807775.1. Lineage (NCBI taxonomy): Eukaryota > Viridiplantae > Streptophyta > Magnoliopsida > Asterales > Asteraceae > Saussurea > Saussurea involucrata. The sequence continues at coordinate 44,567,566 of CM066317.1, read as the reverse complement.
TTTGAGGTTTGGTTGGTGAGGCTTCTGTAGACTTGCTCAAATATTTTCTTTTATGAGCAACGGTCTTGGTTCAGGTTTTGAGTTGTTCTGTTGGTTTGGGTTTAGGTGATGGGGATTTTGGCTTTTCAGCTTCTGGTGTGGGGGATGGTAACTTAGGTTCTTCTGATGTTTTTGGTGTTGGAGAAGGAGATTTGTCTTCTGTTTGTTTATGTGTGGGGGTTGGTTGGTCTTCTTCATAAGATGTCAGGATTTGAAACTGTTCAGTTTGTTTGGGGGTTGGAGATGGTAGATCTTCTATAGGTATAGAGGGTGTTTCCATAGAGATGGGTGTTGCCTTTGTGGCTTGTTGCTGTTGTTGATCTTCAGTGGTTTCAGGTACTTGGGTTTGGATTGGGATTTCTTCAGGGGTTGTTTCCACAGAGGTGGTTGTTGCCTATGTGGTCTTTTGTTGGGTTTCCACTTGGTTTCAGATGGAGGTGCTTGGTTTATGGGTTCTGCTGAAATTTATGGAGCTGGTAGACCTCTGTTTGCAGCTTCTTCCCTTCTTTTCTCCCCCTCAAGATGACCTGATGATCCATCAAAATCATCATTAGAGTCATCCTGACCCTTATCTCTCGTACCCTGTGCTCTGCACGTCGCTTCTGGCTTTTTGGGCGGTGAGGCACCCGCGACTATCATCTTAGCACACAAGTCATCGCAGATGCCTAGAAGGTTATGGACCTCTACCTCTGTGTTGAAGCGCATTTTGCCCATGCTTGCTCGAAAGTCTTTAACATAGTTGGCGTTGGCAGCAGTGAAGGCTTTAATGAACTCTGTGACCTGGTCGAGTACCCCTTGTCCAAGTTCTGTGATCTGTGCTCTGGTCATGTAGTCGGAGGGCTTCATGGCCAGAGTTTCTCTTGTTGTTTGTTCCTAGACATGCTCGAGGGCATTCTTCAGATCCTCTGGTGTAAGGCCCGTAGAGGTTGGGGATTGCTCTTTCTTCAGCTTTGCAAGTAGGTCTTTGACAGAGCTTTGGAAGGCAGTGGTTGTGGACTTTTCGAATTCAGCGGCAGCAGAGGTGGCAGAGGTTGTTGCAGATGTTTTCATTTGAGCGCAAGCCTGTTTCACCTCTGTGGATAGGTTATCCACTTTGGTGTTCAGTTCAGATATGGCCTTTGTTGTGGATTCTGCAAGAGAGTCAAGAGAGCTTTTCAACTCTCCCAACGAGGTGGTCACAGAGGTGACAAGGGTTTGGAACTCATCCCTTGCGACATGTGATCCAGGTGTAACCTCTGGGGGAACACATGCATCCCCAGAGTGAGTCCCTGTTCCTTGGACACCTTCTTTCGTCCCTGTATTTAGGTTGAGGACGGAAGGATTTCCCTCTAATCCTCGAGCAGAGGCTTTTTGAGCCTCAGACTCTATAGAGGTTATGGTAAGAACATTGTCCTGATCCACTCTAGAGATGGGTACAGGAATATCCTTAGGTTGACTTGGGGACTTGTCTAGAGTCACTTCGTCTTTGTGCACTCTATGCTCCTCTAAAGAGCCGATTGGACTTAAGTGTGTGCGCGTGGCAGATGAAACAACTTCCTCTGCAGGGATGTCAGATGTGATCCGGGGTGAGGGATCACGAACTAAAGGAGAGTCCTTTGGAGAGGACTCCCTTGGAATGGTTTCCCCAGTTTCTAACGACACAGAGGTAGAAAGAGTTTCCTCTGCCCGGTCAATTTGGGTTGGGGTCGAGCCATGCTGCTCTTGTTCAATATTACCTTCTGCCACTAGACTGGCGGTAATAGAAATGTGGGTTGCACTGGGAGTTGGTTGGGATTGTGTGCCTCTTCCAACTTCATCATCTTTTTGGGCTTCAGCCTCTGTCATACACCCTAACCTAACGGTTTCTCTGCTAGTTTCTATCTCATCAAAATCAACCATTTCCTCTGTGGCTACCACTTCCTCTGGACTCTTTCGTAGTACTTCGTATCCGGGATGGAGGAAGGGGTTTAGTAAGACTTCTGGTGTCTTTCCCTGAATATCCGCAGGAGTTCGGTCATCTTCCTCCAAGTTAGAATCAATTTCAGAGATTCTGAAGTCTGGTGCTTCTGTTGATTGATTTGAAAGGGATTCTGCGTTCCAGCCAGAGGTGTCCAGAGAGTCTGCAATATCAGGTCTTTGGAGAAAAGAAGAGAAGTCACCTTGATCTGCATAGTTGATAGGAGTTGGGGATTGCAGAGGTTGTTCACGGGTTTCTTCGACCATTTCAGTTTCCTCTGCGATGGTTTGCAGAGGAGTGTGAGGCTTCTTGGTTTTCTTTCTTTTTGGTTTGGGGGCACCCTCCTCAGAAGACTTGTGTTTTCTTTTCTTCTTCTTGTCTTTAGGAGGAGGAGGGGGTGCAGAAGATCCAACCACGGTTTTATGTGGTGGAGATTGTTGAGTCTATGCAGCACTGGAAGAGGTTCCCTCAGTAGTTTTCTTTGTCTTGGTGGCCTTCTTTTGTTTGGAGGAGGTGGCAGAGGTTTTGCTCTTTGAAGCAGAGGTGTCTAGTTGGCTTCTCTGAAGATGGAATTTTTCCTATACTTCTTGGTGTTTTGCATAGGCCGCTGCCCACTCCTCATCGCTCATTCTCTCTACTACCTGGTCACTTATAGAGGCTCCTAGACGCGGGGGTGTCACTGGACTCGGTTCAGGAGTCCTGTGATCACGTATATATGCTATCTTAAGGTCTTCGTCGCTTGCATATTCCAGAAGTTTGGTTGGTAGAGGTCTGCAGAAGTTGTACCCAGTCTCATGTTCTGTTGGGGTAGTCTTTGCCATAGGGTAGGTTTTAACGACTGGTCCATCCATTTGCCATTTTTCTAATTGAATCAGGGGTTCCAGAAGTACACCTAGAATTTTCTAAAATTGTAGTGGGGGAAGATAATTGCTTGAGGGTCCCTTTGCCCTCTGTGTGGATACTCTGTGATCTATGGTGTTAACTATCTCCTGCATCATAAGGGTCCCGTAGTCCAGAGGCAGATCATAGTACACCCCGTACATGATTGCCATTATCTGGTGAGATGTTTGGTCTGGTCTGCCAATCTTTCCAGTCAGGCACCTATTTAGGATGGAGAAAAGGGTATTCCACAGCGGTGGGAACCTATTTCTTCTGAAGTCATTCCTCTTCTTCAACTTTGTATTGTAGCCCAACCACTCTACAAACTCACAGAGTTCTGCATCTGAAGGTTCCTCTGCATACTTCTTTATGCCCAGAAGTCCCCTTGTAGGTAGGCTGAATTCAAGAGAAAACATGGTTCTATTGAACTTTATTTCCATGTAGTCTGAATAGCCAGGTTGGGATATGTAGCCTTTGATTTTTCTGGTATCTTGGTCATAGAAGCAGCTCTGCCAGAATTGGTAGAGGTAACTGGCAGGAATCCCTTTCACATTCCTGGTTAGCAGAGGGAACAGATAGTGGTTTTCCAGAATGTTCATGAGAATGGCATGTTCTTCCCCAAATGTAGTTCTTGAGGGAACGAGGAAATGATTATTGGGTTTCAAGGGAAGAACACGTTGAAAGTGCTCATGTTCCAGAAAGTTTTGAAGGTGGGTTGTCGGAGTAAAGGCCACTGACTCACCTGAGTTGTCTTGTTCTATATTTCCGGCCATGTGCGGGTTCTGTGAGTGCTCTGAATGGGTTGGGGAGTTCGCCAGAGTGTTTGAGGTTGAAGCCATTGCTTTAATCTTGGAGAATGTGAGTATAAAGTAGAAGTTGCAGGTTTGCAATGTTCGCCGGAGAAGAAGATATCAGTAAATTCGTAACAGGAATGGGAAATGAGGTGAACGGGGTTATATAGTTGGTTAGAAAACGGATAGAATTCCACTGTTAAAAGTGAATTCAATTTACATTTGGGGTCCGCACTTGAGTTTTACAGCTGGGCTCAAGTTCCAGAAGAACGTGTGGCATGCACGTCCAATGAAAGTTTGCCACGTCAGAAGTATCAGAACACGATTAGATGTCGTGCGCGGCCCATTAATGCTTAGCGCGTGGGCGTTTCTACTTCTGAATGATTGTCACTCTCAGAAATAACCCGCATGTTACAGAATTTCCATAAAGAGTCAAGTGTCAGAATCAACAGAGGCTCTGTAGTGGAATGAGCTCTGTGATCTGAAACCTACTCTTCACCTCCTCTTATGCTTGCACCTAGGGGTGAGCAAAACCCGAAAAACCCGAGATCCCCGACCCGACCCGACCCGAGATTATGGCCAAACCCCGCACCCGATATACCCGAACCCCGACTGCCCCGATCCGCTCAATTGTTCGGGTAAACTAGGATCGGGTTGGGTTTGGGTTTGGGTTTTACCCACCCGACCCGTCCGAATATCCGATTTTAAAACAAAATAAATTTTATTTAATAAATTTAAAATACATATATTGATATATCATATATACCTTTCGTATTTCTAACCTAAAATCCTAAAATCAAAAATCCCAAATCGCGATCGCCGATCGCCATTCGCCACCACCACCAGCCACACCCCCCGCCGGTCTGAGGTCTTCGGCCGCCCACCGCCGCCCACCGCTTCCATCACCGTCCATTCTTCACCACGGCACCACCCACGACCATTCTTCACCACGGCACGTCGGCACCATCCACGGCCCACGGCTGACGGCCCCACGCTCTGAGCCACTTTCTTCACTGATTTGTGAGGTACTGTTAATTGTTATACTAGTTTAGAAGGGTTGTTAATTGTGATGCCTAAATATGAACAATTCTTGAGTTCATGGAATTATAATTTTTTTGTGGAAACAATTTTGGGCCAATTGCACAGGGGATTGAGTTTTAAGTTTGGAATTTCTTTCAAAATGGGGGATTGAGTTTCAAGTTTTAGCATTCCTATTTATTTATGTGAAATTGTGAATTGCTCCCATTAGCATCAATTTTGTCAAGATAGATAGTTGGTTTTAAATTAGAAGAAAAAATTACAACTTTTTGAGACCCCACATACTCACATAGAAATGAAGAAAGTCAAGTAATCTCAACTTGAAATTACATGAAACACTCAAGCAGATTGTTATGGTTTTATTTTATTGTGATTAGCATTGTAAAGTTTTGAGTTATTTAGTTATTTAATTCTCATCTTTTTCTCTGTCGAATTTGAGCAGGCTGGAAGTTTTTACAGGAGTTCCGCAAAGGTGAGAAGTTTGTACATAAATCTTTATTTTTGTGGATTTCAGTAGTCATCTGCTTAAGCCTTTTGAGCTGATTGTTTCAGTACATGGATCAACATAACCATCAAGAGTGCTTATTAGTTATCTTCACTCTTTCATAATGATAATGCATAGCCATGATCCATATAATGCATGCCTATATTATAAGTTATAACCATTGTTTGTAGTTTGTTAAGTCCGACATAAGATGCGATGGATTATTCAATGTGTTTATATTGTTCAACTTCTCATGGGTATGATTTGGTATTTATAAGTTATAACCATTGTTTATTATGTTAGAAACTTAGAATGATTTGGTAGTTTGTAAGTACATGTTTATGGTAGTTTGTTTATGTTAGAATTATAGAATATGTTACTTTGTTCAGTGTTCACTAGATTTGGAATGGATCCATTCGAAGTCAATAGTAGTGTACCTTCCCAAACCCAAACCCAACCCCAAACCCAAACCCAAACCCAATCGCAATCGACACATGGACCCTCTCCTCTTGGAAAAGAATCAAAGTCTAAAAGTTTTTTGAAGAAGCAAAGAGCTGAAAGTGGGACCGCAGATAGAAAAATGAATGAGTTGGATGTTTATCTAGGAGAGCAAACTGTGGATGATAATGGGTTAGACTTTGATTTGCTTAAGTGGTGGAATATAAATAGTGTACGCTTTCCCATCCTTTCCAAAGTTGCACGAGATGTCCTTGCCGTACCCATTTCTACCGTTGCATCCGAATCGACTTTTAGTACAAGTGGGCGAGTGTTGGATAACTTTAGGAGTTCTCTAACTCCTAAAATAGTTGAAGCACTTATTTGTACGCAAGATTGGTTAAGAGGCCCTGTTGAACCAATTGCGGTGGAAGAAAACATAGAGGATCTTGAGAGGTTTGAGAAAGGTACGCGTACGATATTAATTTATGAGTTTGATAATTTATAGATTAAAATAAACACTTTAAAGTTTAAAATTTGTTGCTTTTAATTTTAAATCGTGCAGAAATGGAAAATTTGAGGCTTGGAAGTGGAACTTCTTCAACTCGTGTGACTGAAGATACTCCTAGTACACAAGCTTCAAACGATTTGAACGAATGTGAAATTCATTCGTGAGTTGAAGGTACGGTTTTTTGATTTATCATTCTATTTAATATTTATGGTTAATTATTATTTTTTGTTACCGTCTCTTACCAAACTATTTGGATGTTTGTCTGTTTCACTTGTTCACTTACAGGATTGGTTTGGATGTTTGGTTGGAATTGGAACTTTAGGAAGTCTGATTATCGTATATGGTCTATGGTATATTGGTATTTGCCTATTTGGCTTGAATTCTTGATGGTGATTTGGATTTTGGAGTTGGACATTTCGTATTTTGGACTTTGGTTATTCGCTATTTCACTTGTTTGTTTATAAACAGGTCTGGAAAGTGGGCAAACATGGGCTAAAAAACATGGGCCCAGTCCAAGCCCAATCCGAAATATCCGAACTCGGATATCCGACCCGATGTGCCCCGAAAACCGAATACCCGATTTCCATTTGGACGGATATCGGGTTTGTGACATCTCACCCGACCCCCGCTCGGATTACGGATTTTTGGCCCCGATCCGACCCGATCCGTCCGATGCACACTCCTAGGTATTGAAGAATTTACATGCAGAAGAATATATATACATATATACAAGAGGATCACGTCTTACTTACAGAGGTCAACTCATGTTTATCATACCCAACTTACCCACCAAGAAAATGAATCTTTTCTCATCAAGTGCCTTGGTGAATAGGTCAGCAAGCTGGTATTCAGTGTTCACGAAGTACATCTCAATTGTTCCTTGTTCAACATGATGTTTCAAAAAGTGGTAACGGATGTCGATATGCTTTGTTTTGGAATGCTGTACAGGATTTGCTGAAATCACTATGGCACTTTTGGAATCACAGAGGATGGGTATCTTGTAGATATTGTGACCGTAGTCCTTTAGCTGAGTTCGCATCCACAGAACTTGGGAGAAACAGCTAGCAGCAACAACATATTCAGCTTCTGCCATAGATGTTGATACACAGTTCTGCTTCTTTGAAGTCCAACTGACTAGTTTACCACCCAGGAATTGACAACTCCCAGAGGTGCTTTTTCGGTCAAGTTTGCATCCTCCGTAATCTGAATCTGAGTAAGCCGTTAGATTAAAACCAGAGTTCTTCGGATACCAGAGGCCAAGATTTTTGGTTCCCTTTAGGTATCTGAAGATCCTCTTTACATCAAGAAGATGTGATTCTTTTGGATTGGCTTGATACCTTGCACAGAGGCATGTGGCAAACATTATATCAGGTCTACTCGCGGTTAAGTATAAAAGAGACCCAATCATGCCTCTGTAGAGCTTGCACTCTACAGATTTTCCACTTGGATCTGAGTGTAACTTATTTCCAGTTGACATGGGGGTCTTCATGACAAAGGCATCAGAGAGATTAAATTTCGAAAGAATGTCAGAGACATATTTAGCTTGATTTATAAAAATCCTCTCTGATGATTATTTGACTTGTAGTCCTAGGAAGAAGTTTAGTTCTCCCATCAGACTCATCTCAAACTCACTCTACATGAGTTTTTCAAAATCAGTGCAGTGTTTTGCATTTGTAGACCCAAAAATAATATCGTCCACATAGATCTGTACAAGCAGAATCTCATCACCTTTTCTTTTATAAAACAAAGTATTATCAGTTGTACCTCTTTCGAAATTATTTACGAGAAGAAAGGTTGAAAGGCGTTCGTACCATGCTCTTGGAGCCTGTTTCAGTCCATACAGAGCTTTGTCGAGAAAGTAAACATGATTTGGATACTTCTCACTTTCAAACCCTGGTGGCTGCTGGACATAGATTTATTCTTGGATTTCACCATTTAGAAAGGCAGATTTTACATCCATTTGAAAGACTTTGAAACCTCTGTGGGCTATGAAGGCTAAGAAGATTTTTATTGCTTCGAGCCATGCGACAGGGGCAAAAGTTTCATCGTAATCAATGCCTTCTTCTTGGCGATATCCTTTGGCCACCAATCTCGTTTTATTTCTAATGACCACCCCGTCCTCATCCTTCTTGTTTCTGAAGACCCATTTAGTCCCTATTGCTTGTTTCCCTTTCGGCAGAGGAACTAGGGTCCAGACTTTGTTTCTCTCAAACTGTAGAAGTTCTTCTTGCATAGCATCTACCCAGTTTGGATCATCTAGGGCTTCAAAGACACATTTTGGCTCGATCACACTGATAAAATTTGTAATGAAACAAAAATTAGCAGTGGCTGATCTTGTCTTGACTTTCTCAGAAGGATCGCCAATGATTTGGCTCAGAGGATGGCTCATCGTCCACTTTGTCGTTCTGGGGAGATGGTCATTAGCATCATCTAGTTGAACCTCTGTGGTTGCACACTGTGGTTCTGGTGCAACCTCTGTAGTGGATGGTACTTATGTGCTTGAACTTGGTTCTTCAGCTTGTGGGAGTATTGGAATAAGAGTTGGAATAGGATCCTCTGAGGATGTAGAGACTGAATCCTCGTTTTCCTCTGGTATTGGTTCCTCTGTTGTGGCTGGAGCTGGTATTTCCAGTGCCTCTGTTGTTGTATCTTTGCTTGTGTCATCTTCTGTTCGCTCTCCCTCGGCATTAGCATCTGCATGATTCACAGAAGAGGATGAAGTATTTAATGGACCAGTTAGAGATATACCTGACTCAGTCTGGTTGGAAGAAGATGTTTCTCCAGAGGCTCTGACGGCTCCAGCAGAGGGATCAATATCGTCGTGGAACATCTCTTCAAATAGCAGATTTAGTTCTGCTTCTCTTGTCTTTGAGATTCCATAGGATTCCTTTTTCAAACCGAGTTCTGAACTGATTTGTTCAGAAGTCTTTTGAAAGGAATCGTCAAAAGAGACATTTATGCTTTCCACAATAGATCGAGACCACAGAAGATACACTCTGTAAGCCTTTGAAGTGGCAGAGTATCCTATGAACTTTCCTTCATCCGCTTTCACATCGAACTTCCCTCTGGCTTCTATGTCGTTTAGAACGAAGCACTTGCATCCAAATACATGAAATAACTTGATGTTGGGTCGCCTCTGATTGATCAATTGATAAGGAGTCTTGATGTGCCTTTTGACTATGGATGATCGATTTTGGGTATAGCATGCTGTTGATATAGCTTCTGCCCAGAAAGAAATCGGCAATCAAGACGCTGTTAGCATAGTTCTGGCAGCCTCCACAAGCGTTCGGTTCTTTCGTTCAACTACGCCATTCTGTTGTGGAGTGCGAGTTGCAGAGAAATTATGGGAGATGCCTTCTTCTGTGAGGTAGGCTTCAATGACAGAGTTTTTGAATTTTGTGCCATTGTTGCTTCTCAACTTCTGAATTTTGCACTCGTAAGGAACCTGGATTCTTTTCATTAGGTTTATCAGAATGTTAGGAACATCTGATTTCTTTCTGACGAATTCTACCCATGTGTATCTTGAGTATTCATCGATTACCACTAGTATGTATTTCTTACCTCCTAGGCTCTGCGTAGCGATTGGACCACAGAGGTCGACATGAAGCATGTATAGAGGCCTAGGACAAGACACATCAGTCTTTCCTTTGTGGGAAGCTCTCTTTAGCTTGCCCATCTCACATGCTGAGCACAAATGATCCCTACTGAATTTAACATTCGGCAGACCTTTAACAAGATCAAGTGTCACAAGCTTGTCTAGAGTATGAAAGTTCAGATGACAGAACCTGTTATGCCATAACCAGGCTTCTTCATTTTTACAAGCAACAAAGCAGAGCTTGTCTTCTTTGTTCTTGACACTAAAGTTTATAAGATATAGATCTCCTCTTCGTTCAGCCCGCAAAAGTTCGACTCCAGTATTTTCTCCTTGCAGAGAGCAGAAAGTTCTTTTGAACATAACGTCAAAACCAGTATCGTAGAGTTGGCTAACACTTAAAAGATTGTGCTTTAGGCCATCCACATATGCAACTTTGCATACTGATATGTTTTTCTTTTTGATGACTCCGTAGCCTTTAATATATCCCTTCTTGTTGTCGCCAAAGGTTACAGATCCTCCATCGAGTTTGTCTTTGTAGGAGGATAGTAGACCTTTGTCGCCAGTCATGTGCCGCGAGCACCCGGAGTCAAGATACCAGATCGGGCACATACTGCTTCTGTAAAACAATCAGAGATTTTTAGGTACCCATATCCAAATGGGTCCCTTTTTGTCAGAGGTCTTTAAGGTTGCCTTAGCATCCTTGGGTTTGGTTTTAACTTCTGTTGAAGAACCATTTTGTTTCTTCTTTCCCTTGAATTTAGCATTCTTTTTGGGCAAAGAGAGGAAACAGTGTGGGCTTGAGAAGTGTTGTTCAATTGATACATGAGATCAAAGCAATGACAATAATTGATATGCGAAGTGATTTGCTCACTTAATAGGAGTACAGAGGCTTTATTTTTACAATCTACCCTAACATCTGACTTCCTATTACAAGAAGACCTATGTAGACTAGATTGTTGTTTTGAAAATCCTCTGGGGAGAGTAGCCTTCTGTGGACCCCTTCCTCTGTGGTGAACTTCTGCAGGTTTCACTGTCACAGAAGAAAAAGATTTGTTATTTTCAACCCACTTACCCTTCTGTTGCCAAGTTAGTTTTTCTTTAAAAGGCCTTAAGGGTTTTGTAGTTCTAGAACTTGTTGGATTTTGAGAAGACATTTTCTTTTGTTTGATTTTCTCAAGCTCAAGAGAGGTTTTGGCTTGTATACACATGTCCAAAAAGTCTGGACAGATAGAAATACTTGTGATTTTCTCCTTGGGTGGAATAGTTCTGTTAAGAATTCTAGAGGGTAGCTTAAAACCCTCTGGATCACAAGGTACTATCTCTGACTTATTTGAGTCAGTCTTAGATTCGTCAGAGGATGAATCGTCCTCATATACAGAGGTTGAGTCACTTAGATCTCTGTCGACAGAGGCTGGACTTTCAGAACGTGTTCCATACCCACTTTCTTCCTTTTCTTTGGGGCTATCTTCCAAGTCAACAGAAATATCTATCAAGATTTCCCCAGAGAGTTTTTGTTTGACAGATGATGTACAAAAGTTTTCATAAAAGTTGTTTTTCCCAATTTCTATCAACTCTTTGTCAGAAATATGTTTAAGTTTTCCTTCTGAAGAAGCAGGCTTGATCTAGGTTTTTGGAAGCTTTGGCTTGAAGATTCAAGTTTTTTCAAAGGAGCTCAATTTGGGGAAAATCTAGATTTAGCCTAAATCTAGCAAGGTGAGTTCAAGTTGATTTGTGAAAATGTTGTACATGTCAAAAATGTTCATTTCCAAGTATTTATGTGTTTTATATAAAATTATCAGTTGTTGAGTTATTTGGCGAGTCTTGATCATTTGAAGCAGTAAATTTTATAAATATTGTAAAATACCCATGTTTGGGATTTTTGGGAAATTTGATAAATGAAACATAAATGAAAAGGTTTGATGATTTAATTGCCTAAAGGGAAGTTATTTGGTGGAAATGCATTTCTGTATTTGTTGAAAATATGCATAGTTTGTGTTAAGGGATGTTTTGAAAATACCAACGTATGGGTTATTGGATTTTGAAAACCTTTTAATTTTGGAGAAAAGAGGTATTTCAAGTACCAATGCACCTTGATGGTGTTTTGTAAAATGATTTATATGAACCTAGAGCTGTGTGGAGTTATTTATTTATTTTATGGAGCATGTTTCGCATAAACGTGTGGTATTTGCGTTTTATTTTATTTATGACTTTTAACAAGAAATCTTTTGATTAATTGAGCGTGTGTCTCGGTAATTGATTATGTTGGGTTTTAGGGACAATTGTCCAGTTGATAGCTCAACGTAGAGTTTTGGTCATGAATTCATATGTATATGAGAATTACATGTTTTGAGTACACTAGTTCATTCGTTTGGAGTCATGTAATGTTTTAGGCCTTATTTGCTATGGATCCATATGCACTTGAGTTTTTACGTTCAATGGTGAGACGCTAGTTTCTCCCATTGTAGCACGGAATGGGCATCGATGGTAAGGTGTAAGACCTATGTGCTAATATATTGATTCGGGTATTATGCCAATGATGGGACGCTAGTTTTCCACATTGAGGCACGATTAGGCATCGACGGTATGGTATAAGTCCTACGTGCTATTTTGTTCTTGGATGTCGGCATTTTCATGGGTGTGTGTTTTAAGTAGCCACACTCGGCATCCAATACTTGAATCTCAATAACATCGATAAGTGACCTAACTTTGTGTGTCCGTCACATTCGATGGAATCGGGTCTCCCCCGTCACCGAAAGGTGTTGTTTTGGGTATTGGTCTTTATCTATGTTTTCGGTGACGTTTTATAATTGTATGGATTGTTTCCCACGATATATGAGTTGTGGGTCATGCTTCATCTGAGTTTGGGATGTTTTGAATAATAGCGATTTATTCATGATTTCAATCATTTTGGAAACCAAATACTATTACACTTTTCAAGTAAGTTTTGGGATGAGTCCATTATGAGAATTGTTTTATGTTAGAGCTTTCATCACGGGATTTGTGTGAGTTGATAAATGGGTGGTTCGCATCTACATCAAACTCTTTTTGAACTAATGATTTAAATTGCATCTCTCTCGTTTTATGAAATATATAATTATGATAAAACTCTTGAACTCAGTAGGCGTTGGCCTAACCTTTTTATTTGTCGGCATGTGTTAGGTCTCATGTTAGTTGAATAGAAGTTAAGGGACTAGTTTTTCCATATCTTGTAAATATCCTTTTTAGGATATAAATAGTTTGCTTATTCCTTGATTAGGGTTTAATGACCTAATCATAGCTTTCTTAATTACCTTTCATGTACGGCTACTGATTTACAATTTCTGTTCATCAATCAAAGTGAGATTTATGACTTTATACTGAATTGTATTGATTCATCATATTGCACTTGTTAATCTGGGATCCACAATTGGTATCAGAGCAGAAAGATGATTGATTCAAAGGTAAAATCATTCAATTCTGATCATTCAAACTTTGTCGACTGTTTCTTGTTTAAAGGTTTTTTTGCTTTGATTCAAGTGTTAAAACTTGAAATTAAGACTTAAGAAATTCTCTTTATTGCGTTTCTAGAGTCATATCAAAGTTTCGTTGTGTTTAATCAAGTTTATGTTAATCAATTTTTGAGATTTCTAGTTTCTGGGTTTCTTCACTCTATCCTATAGAAAAATCTCAATTTTGCTTAAAATTGGTTCTTTAATCTATTTGGTCAGTTGTTTGTGCTTTCCCTATTTGTTATTTTTTGTACTAAAGTGTTTGCAGAAGTTTTCCAAGTAAAAAAGGTGCGATTTCGATCTCCAGGTAAGTTTTTCTTTCGACAAAAATTTGAATACGGGACTCAGTTGCTTGAGTTCCGGTTCCACTCCCGTACCGGATCACTCTCACACCGGATCCAAGTCCGGTTTCGGTTAATACCGGGTCCCACTACCGGATTATAATACCGGTTCCGGAAAGATAACCTGTAATCGAACCCGGCTCCGGATCCCTTTCCCGCACCACACCGGTTCCGGTGCTAAACCTGGATCCGGTCTCGATTTTGATTCCGAACTCTGTCCGATTTGGATCCTTAATTCCGGTTCCGGATTTCCTCATACTGGAACTCTCACTCCGGATCTCCATACTCCGGATCCCTGCTCTGCAAACTCAAGTAAGTGTTTTCTGTTTGAATCTGCTTTCGTTCCTTCCGTGTTTATTTCCTTACTTATTCTTAGGATTGCGTTAGGTTATTTCTTCCTTAGGATTTTGCGTTAGTTCTTGCGTTAGATTGTGCGCTAGATCACTCCTTTACCTTTGAATCACCCTATTCGTCTTACGATCACACACAAGTGCCCGAAAATGAACACTCAAGACGTGTTAGCCATTGGATCTGAACTCAAACCTCCGATCCTGTACCGAGGGGAGTACAATGTCTGGAAAGACGCTTTATGCGTTTCATCGAGACTAAGCCTCTCTATGAAGAGATTCTCAGATCGCTGACCGACGAACCTACTGCTCCACCCATGATGGACGTTCCGGCGCAAGAAGGCGGAGCTCCAGCTCGTCGGGTGGTCAAACCTTATGACAAGCTGACTATCGAAGAAAAGAGGAAAGTCGATGGAGATAAGTTGGCGAAGACTTATCTCGTATACAGTCTTCCAAACAACATCTACTGTAGCATCGACAGTCACAAGGACACGACAAAAGGAATGTGGGACCAGCTCGCAAAGATCATGCAAGGCAGTCGTGAGGGAAATCAGCTGAAGATAACCAACTGCCTCACTCGATACGAAGCATTCAAAGCCAAACGAGGGGAATCACTCACCGAGACCTACGAACGTTTCTGCACACTCCTCAACGAGCTTCACAAGAACAACATCTTTAAGACGAACCTCGAGTGTAACATCAAGTTCTTAAACAACCTTCAATCTGAGTGGAAGGGATTTGTCCTCCATGTTCGTCACAACCGTTCCTTAGAGAATGTTCCGCTGCACGAGCTCTACCAGATGTTGCTACAAGACGAAGATGATGTTCGTGAACTGATAGGAGATCAGAAGTCTGGAGAAAAGACAAAAGAAGACCCTCTTGCTCGCATGTCTCACAAGAAGGACATGCAAGTCCAACGTAGTTCGTATAGAGAGGAAGCACATAGTGAGTCTGAGCATGAGGATGCATAACCGGAAAGTGATTCTGATCCAGAGCTTGACGACATCAAGAAAGCCGTTACCTTACTATCCTGGGAGTATGCTAGGAAGAAGTTTTTCAAGAAACCATCCAACAACAACCAACGTTACTCCACCAATACAAAGCGTCGGGATTACAGAGATAAGTATGAAGGGAAGCGCAAGTCTGATGAAGGAAAGAAATCTGAAGGAAAGTCTGACGACCGATGTTGGGACAAATACCTTGTATGTCAGATTTATGCAACCTATGAGATTCACTTAAATAGATCTTGGCGCAAGTATACACCTTAATCTACTATCGTCTCTTAACAAGTAATAATGGTAAAATACCAGATATCGATCCACATGGAAAACTTGTGAAAGCTTTTCAAAAGTCCAGTCTTTAAAAACCGATTTCAGATGGCGAATTCGAAAACAGATTTGTTGAGTGGTTTGTTTGAGTTATCAACTAAAAATCAATTCTAGAGAAGAAGCACAGGGTGCAAAATACCATAAAGATGAAAATAAGTGATTCAGTAAAGAGATATTATAACATCCAGCCAGTCCTCTAGCACAAGTGCTATAGGACTGCCACAGTACCAACTATCGGTTCAAACGGCCTCCCAAGAGTACACACTGGTCAGCGTGCTATCGATACGATATCATTTATGTTAGACTTTGTGAATCCTAACACAACACAGTGTTACCATCCTACCCCGTAAGAGTATAGTGCTTGTCAGGCACTAAAACTATTTAATAGTCTTCTCTTATCATTCCAGTTAATTAAACTTAACCTTAACATTGGATGTTAATGCATTTTCATACATAAAATTAGTTGTCAATTAATTAAATGCAACCTTAAATGTATGATTAATCACCTGAAACGAATAGTTAGATACAATGTTATATTCAATACACCTTTTTACTTTCACACAGATTTTACATCTAAACTTCGCTTTACACCCCAAGCTCAGGCGATTAGCCCATCATGGCTTGATTTCTTCTTTCGAAAGGTGTAAGAAATGTAAATGACATAAATGGAAAATACTGAAAGAAAATTACATGAAAGTAAATTACAGAAATGGAAAGACAGAAATTAAAATGCAGGAATTTTAATAACAAGAAAACAAAAACAGATGTAAGAACTACAAATGCAAGGAAACTAGAAGCAAAATTACTAAACTAACGTGGTAACTTGATCGCCAAGTTATGAAAACTTGTCTCACAAGTTACGTCACAAAACTACTACTTGCCTCGAAAACGTTGGAACTTGAAATACTAACTTAAACAACCAAAGGTTACGAATTTTAGAAGGAATGAAATCCAAACTAAAATTACGAATCTTGAGAATTTAAGTAAGCAAACTTGGACAATATCGAAAACTTTAGAACTTGCGAGAGTCGGAAATCAAACACAAGAATTTACTTCGAAATTACTTTGATTAAAACCTTGAAACCGAGAGCTTTAACATATACTGAAATCGTAACCACAAGTCTGAATAATAAGAGGTAACTAGACAGCAATAAGTGGTAAATAAAAGCTAGAGAACAAAAGCTAAGTAATTATAGAGACTAAGGAGTTTTTGATCCAAGATCATGTTGTTTTTCAAAGCATGCAAGCCATCTATTATATAGGAGAGTTGATTGGGGATTAAGCAATAACAGCTGCTGATGGAGACTGATGTCCCATGCACTTTATGTCCCCTCCAAAAGTCAACTCTAGCCCAAGGTCTTCAAAGGTGGCTTCGGCCCAAAGATTAGCAAAAAGGCCCAGCTGCTTACTCCTCCAGCACTCCTGCAGTACCTGCTACCACTGCCGCAGTATCATCCAGCCCAATTCTGAAATCATTCAAAACAGGCCCAATTAAGATCCAAAAGTACACAAAACACCATTAATTCATGCTTAACACCTAAAACACAGAAAATGCTAAAAAGCTACTAAAAAGGACTTAATTACAGGCTTTGGGCAAATAAAACATGATAAAAATCTACTAAAAACAGCTAAAATAGGGTTAATAAATTAACCCCATCACAACCTCAAACTTAAAACGTTGTTTGTCCCCAAACAACAAAAATAAACAGAAAGAAAGACTCAATTTTTTTAAAAGACTCAAGACCTAAAAAAATTGGACCCTATTTCAATTACAACCACAATGCACACAGATAGTTTAAACACAACAATTTAAGATGTGAATAGTATGAAACTAACACCCCTTCATAAACCATGTTTTATTCCCTTTAGCACATAAACACACATTCATAACCAACCTAGGCTTTTCCAATTGTTAACAAGGGTCATCAAGGCATACATAATCTGAATTGGGTAAGCATTTGGCTTTTTCCTTTGATTTCCATGCTTAGCCTTTTTCCACTCCCTCACTTTGTTCACTCAATGGCACAATTTTACTGCCATTCATCTCATATTGAGGAATAAGGTGGACTCATTGGTCTCTTTTTTTTAAAATTTGTATGTCTTTGACACATTTTTAAGCACAAAAGAGCACTATGCTCATGAAAGAATTGTAAGGTTTGCCTTATGAAGTGTGAGGCAAATCTTACCCCACCTTAAACTTAAAATGGACAATGTCCCCATTGTCAAGGAAAAGAAGAGCAAAAGAGGGTTGTTTGGGATTTGATTTATGGCTTTAATTGGGAAAATGCTCATGATGACTCAAGTTAACAGATTGGAAAATCGTTGGGTAGGCTATGATTGCAGTTTACACTTCAAAGACACAAACATCAGATTACTGTGGCTGTAAGTGCATACCAAACAAATCCAACAGTTGTGAAAAACATATGTGCATGCATGCATGCAGATTATCAAACAAACAAGATCATGAAAATCAGTTCCCAAGAAAAACATTGAAGCAGAAAAGCAAAGATGAGAATGGGAAGTTCCCACCTCAAACTTGCTTACACACATGACTTAATGGTTTGACAAGATCTGTCAAGTGACAGTTTCACACATAAATAAGCAAATGACCCCAACAAGTCAGGCTCTTCAGCAATGACCAAGGATTAAGACACAATAACACTAACAAAGACTCAAACTGGATTCCAAAGCTGAAACCTCAAAATAAAACATAAAACTATTCTACAAGTAAAAGTTGAGAATGGCAGAATCTGTCCTACTCAGGTTGAGTAGGAGATGACTGGATCTGCAACATGGATTTTGGGGGTGGTGGCACTGTTAAGGGTTGCTGAGAACTTCCTCTGGTCCAAGCTTCCTTCACCTGAGCTTTGTGCTGCTTGTATTCAGTCCATTGCAGCCTGTCCTTCTTTATTTCTTCAACCTCCTTTCCAATCTTTTCAACCTGCACAACCAACTTCTTCACCTTTTTCTTGACCAACTTCTTCATGGACTCTGCATGTTTGTCCATTTCCTTTACCAACTCCTCCTTGAGCTTTTCCAGTGCAGCAGCCACAGGGTCAACAGCCAGTGCATCAGCAACATGATTGTCATTGTACCTCATCAGTCTCTGATGAGGTTGCTTATCTATGACAGTCCTCTCCCTTGAAAAAGTATCAGAATCCAAAACAGGTGCCTTTGCATTAAACATGAGTGTATGTATGATAGCAGGATAAGGTAGTCTGTTATTGGATCTTTCTAGGCTGGTTTTCATACACCCACATATGAGTCTACCCACATCAATTGGGTGACACTCCATTATGCAGTACAATAAGAATACCCTTTCCTTACAAAGGTTTATGTCATGACTGGTTGGGTGCAAGGTGTGCCTAATAAAGTAGAACCATACATGGCTTCAGCCTTCAAAAAGCAGGTTCTAAGAGTTCCACACCTTCCTTTTAAGGTCCATGATGCCCCAGGATGGGCTAGGGTAGTAAGGATATCCTCTAATTCCTCATCAGTGACCCCAACCTGTAGTCTGTCAAATTCAGACTCTAGAGGTGGTATCAATCCTAGTAGTTCATTCAAAGTTTCAGGGGAATATGACACAAAAGTCTGCCTAACAGTGAATCTACTCCAGGGGTTACTGCCATCTCAGTATAGAACTCCCTCACCCAGCCCTCATTAAATTGGTTAGGCACTGCACATAGTTTTTCCCACCCAAATTCTTCAATTATGGTTTTGATTTGAGGATTGGCCAAAATGGTTTGAGGAGAAAATCCTTTAGGTGTGTGGCCAATCTTATCAGCAAACATTGGGTACTTTTTCAGTGCTTCAGGAGTGCTAAACAATTCAGTAGGAGAAGAGGAGGGTGATACCTTCTTGTTTTTCTTTGATCCTGCAACACTATTGGAGGAGTGCTGTAGGACTGCAGTGTTTGGACTTTCCTGCTGAATGATTCTGGTCCTCTGTCTGGTGATCCTCTGAGGAGTGCCAGAAGTCTCTCCCATGCTGAGCTCATCTACCTCTGCCCTTTTTCTTTTCTTTAAGTTCTTTGTAGCAACAACTTCCTTTCCCTTTGCAGTAGTGACCTTATCAGTGGCTGCCTTCTTCTTCCTTATACTCTTGGTAGTGGTTTCTTTTACTTTCTCTTTCTGTACTTTTCTTGCAGGGTTGGCTTTAGAAATTCCCCTCAGTTTGATTTTGAGCGATATGAGGGCTGCCTTTTTCTGCACATGTTTCTCACTTTTCTTGTTACAACCCGAATTTCTAATATGTATTGGAAGTTTAGTGGCTAAAGTCTAAGAATTTAAAGTTAAGTTAAGGGGCCTCTATGCAATTTATGGGAAGTATAAAATGGTCCAAATCCCTAGGGCATCAACCATTAATCAGTATTGTTCTCTTGTTTGGTGTGTTTGGCGGCTAGAAGGAGAGAAAGGAAGAGAAGAAGAGCAATTGGAGAAGTCAGAATTTTAGAAGAGAATCAGTAAAGGTAATCTCATCCAAACCTTCTCCTTGCTATTTTAATGTATCCCTTCTGTTTAGTCTAAGGATTTGGGGCTGAGAAAACATTATGAATCCATGTGTTCTTCACCTACTTGTCTTTAAAAGAGTATTTTGGGTTTTGGTTGTAATGTTTCGATTTTACGGATTAAAATGGATTAGGTGGATGTTTTATGATTAGGGAATGAAACCAGATGTTTAACTAAGCAAACCAGTGTTTGAGAAATCAGATTTTTACCACTTTAGAAAGTGAGTTTTTCGTCCAGTCCGTAGTTTTCGGACGTCGCCCCGTCCGGACAGTAGTGTCCGGACAGTGGTGTTTTCCGGGTAATGTTCATAGTGTCCGGGTGTCGAGGGAGTTTCCTGGTAAGTTCTAGTTTCCGGATGAGACGTTTGGAAAGTGGGGAAATCGTAGGAAGTGTCCGGACAATCATCCGGATATTTGTGTCCGGAAAGGCTAGTGTCCGGAAAGGTCAAGGTGTCCGGAAAGCTGGTGAGTACCCGGAAAGTTCAGTAACTGGACAGTAGCATCGGACAGTCTAATCTGATGCCTTTCTAATATCCTTAGGTGTCCGGTTCGTTTAGCTCGAAGGTATAGCAAGAGTACGTTCAACGCTAGTATCAGGTGAGTTCCCTAAACCCATTTTACGACGTAAGATGTTAAATGCTTGTAACTGATTATGGTTCTTTACGAGCATGAAATGTTTACAAACTGATGTGCATATTTCCCATGAAAATACTTATTTTATCTAAAAGAATATTTGGCATGATGAAATGAGAATTATGATTTACAAAGATTCTAAGTTGCATGTTTTATGAAATGAATGAGTGCTATGTGGAGTCGGTCTGCACTGTGGGATCAGAGAGCCTCAGGATCCGATGATTCCTTGGGTATGTATGACAGACCGGTAGGTTGGAATTCGTTTCCATCCTATCCGGGTAGAGGGGAGGATGCTTGGGCCCCGATACGAGGCGTGAGGGGAGTCTGCTGGGGCCCCGATCATTGAATGTTTATGTGATCCATTACACGGTGCAGTACCATGTTTGATGATATGTGAAGACTTATGATGAATTTTTATAAATGATTTCATATTGTTTATACATGTTGTTTTCGGAGGGAATTCACTAGACCTTTTGGTCTAACCCTCGCTTTTCAAAACTAAACCATTTTCAGGTAAGCAAGTAGTAAGAGGCTCAGCTCAAGTAAGTGAGCAAGAACAAGATAGAGTACAGATGCAACTAGAGACAGTGTAAGTGCCACCCGTAGAAGCTAGAATATTCTCAGTTGTGTATAGGTTGTTTCTGCGAACCTTAGTTTGTGATGGATGTAAAGAAAATTTTGGGACCCCATTTTATTAAATGTTATGATTTAATGCTATTTATGTCTTGTTGTATAATCGGGATGTTACAAATGGTATCAGAGCCATAGTTTAAGGGATTTAGGTGACCAGATGGGCCTAAACTTAAACTTTGGAGTAGAAATCACAACTGAGAATCAGGAAATGCGTTAGGAGGGCACTATAGTAGATATAGGACTAATAGGGTACCGATGACAGTCATGTAAGGTAAGTTTGGGATTTCACCTGGCCAGTGTAATTGCGAACTTACAGGTACATGTGTGTGCTTGACCTTCCTTATTATTCCGAAATAGTAGTCTTAAGCTAATCTATATGTCGTGCTCCAGTAATCTAGAAGGTCAGCAAGATCCCTGAGGGATAGACCGAGCTCTCCTGCTTGGGAAGTATCATGAGAAATCATATATGATGTGATGTACGTATACATCGAAGAGAAGAAATGTTGTATAGAATGTTATGAGCCGTCTAGAGGTAGCTCTTCGTGGATTCGAAAAGGATGATTGTTGAGTTTGAGTAATACTCCTGTTTCGGGAGAGTCACAGTTCTAGGAATCATGGGATAGATCAGTCGGGATGGTAAGGAAGGACAATGTCAAAACCTTGAAAGTATCAATGGAGCCCTGGCTTCTTAGTCGAGCTTTTCAATGGCAGGATAAATGAGATAAAATACCTATAGTGAATTGAAAGCATGTAGAAGTATAAAGTGAGATAATCGATCAAAACAAAAATAGTATGAAAGGGTTGAGTAAGTGGACCGTGGAATGTATGTATAGCAAGTGTTGCAAGGCCGAGAGGGCGACCACTGGTCGAAAGTAGAGTGTCAATGATAAGTTATGTGAGTAAAACGGTTGACCTTGGTTGAGTGAGTAGCCTTCATTTGCGAATAGAATTTCATGCATTGCGTCCTTGTGTGTGTTACATGAGTTTTTGTGATTAAAAGCAAATGCGTAAATAGCAATTTTTGATCGGGATCGAGTCAGTATGTGCAAGCGTGTATTTAAAGAAAAGGGCAATCCTATTTACGTCGCACAATGAATTTTTGAGCTTAGCAATTTGCAAAATACTTCACATTTTTCATGATAAGCTAAATTGTTGCAAAGAGTCAAGAAACGTTTGCCAGCAAAACTTTTATAACCAAAATGAGTATTGACATGCTGAAGTCATATAAATGGGTGTGAGTAGACTGAGTTATTTCGTGTCGGTAAATTCTTTCATAGTTTTGTTGTAAGGAAGATTTTCATTCCATATGTTACTGTCTTAATAACATCGTTCGGATTGTGTAAGATTAAGGTTCATGGGAAGATGCATGCAAACGATTCTCGAATCGTTGTGCAGGGTACTGAAGCTATAAGAGTGATGGGGTCGTGTGTACCCAAGCTAGTTCCAAGTGTTGTTTATTTTTTTATGTAAAATACGTAAAATGATTTATTTATCGCGTTGTCATACATGAAGGCTATGAACTCACTAGGTCGTAGAGTGTTGCACTTTAAGCTAAGGAAGAACTCCGAGAGTGGGAAGGTGTTGGACAAGTCAGGGGAGAACGTATGTAGTTTTGGTATATGTGTTCAAGAGGAGAGTTGAACAGTGGTAGAATCGGAAGTGGACCTTGGTATCGGTTGTATGACGGTTTGTACCTTTGTTCGATGACTGGAAGTACAGTTGCCAAAGGACGGTGGTGTCCGGAGGAAGGACTAGGAGTCATCAAGGTGTTAGTTTTAGTAACTCATTGTGAGTAGTGTTGTGAGGCAGAAATGAAACGTCCACGACGTGGGATATGAGTCTTAAAGTGATCTTGTAAGTTTGGTGTTACATGAGTAAGTTTTGGAAATGAGGACGACGGATTATGAAGTTGACTATGATATGTTGAAAGGAATAGGTTTCGTAAGGAACCCATGTTAAAGAATAGGTTAAGAAAGTAGTTACAGATTGACTATTGATGTTGAAGTGAACAGCTGGGTAAGATGGTTGAGGCTGAAGACTTGAACCAGAAGAGTGAAAGTTGGTAGAACATCTTGTACGGGTGTTAAGTTAGTGAGAGAATGCTATTTTGGATAAGCGTCCTATGCGCGAGGTATGGAGGATTCGTAGACGGATAAGGTATGTAGCACGAACGAAGCGAGTGTGTAGATTTTATCGTTCAGTGAGGGATTGCGCCCTGCTTATGTAAGGGTTCGGATCGTAAAGAGTTAGCAAGAACGTTGGTGCTTGAGCTATTTAGGGATTCATGAGTTGATGAGCTAGAGTTGGTAAAGGACACAATAGCGAGATAAACTTGATTTTTTTATGCACGAGATTATGAAGGCAAGTTTGGATTGTGTGAAGGACCGTGAAAGATCTGGTCTGCAGTGTGATGTTATGGACAAAGAGTGTACATATGTGTAGTGACAGTAATTGTCAAGCTAAAGATGCCAGCTAGTGTCATAGTGATGTGATGTTAGAGAGAGAGGAAACATCAAATAGAAGCCTTCTTGGGGGTTTTGGATGAGGGGTACGATTTGTTAACCAGGTTGTTGGAGCACATAGGGTGTAAGATGATGTTGTGGTATGATTACGTTCGGGATAGAATGACGGAGTGGTGGTAGATAGTTACCCAAATAAGAAACCAATTGTTTTTGAGGTATGAGTCGCTAAGTAAGTGTATTTTGAAATCAGTGGAAGTTTAAAGAAGATGATAGATGAGTTAGTCGAAAATGTGTGATAGTAGATGCTAAGTCTTTACAGAACGTGAAATGTTTCTTATGTATGGAAGAATGATCCTAGAAAGAAGTAGTGGAGATGTTGCTATATGGTAAGGAGAAAGTATCTTCAGCATGTAGAATGTCAGAAGAGAGGGACAAGTAAGGTTTGGTGAGCGGTGCCCCATGCTAACGTGGGCAGGTGAAGACCGTACGTCGGAATAAGTGAGTAGGATGGAAGTAATAAGCTTAACAGTAACACCGAGAGGTGGAGTAGTGTGTGTACATCCCCATCGATAAGTGTGCGAACTTTTGGAAAGAGTATTGAGGAAGGGAATTGTGTATGATTTTGTGCAGGAAAGAAGTGGATAAGACAACCGAATGAGTTAAGTTAGTGACTTTGTGAGAATGTTTAAACAAATTGGTCATGCGGTGATTAAGCTAGCGAGAGTAGTATGGTGTGACCATGGTTACTCCTTCCAGTTTAGTGAGGATAACCGGAGTTATGTTTGATATGACTGAACGAACGTGGCAATCAGCGAGGAATTGATGTGTTTCAGGATAAGTTTAAATTCGAGTAGGTGAACACCTCAACGATGGGTTTGGAGGTTCCTACCCTTAGTTACGTATAAGTATGGAGTGGTGAAGTGGTGAGGATGTGAGAGATGGTTGACGAACTGTGGTCGAGGTGGTCCGAGAAAGGGAAATGTTATCTTTCTAGACGATTGTCGGGATGTACAGGGTTAGCCTTGTGCCAAGCTGTTAGGTGAGTGATTGTTTCTTGGTAAGAGGATCTCGTGTTGTAGCAGGGGGATTCCGCCAAGTTCCTCCTTAAAGGAAGTAGAGATGCATGAGAAGCCTTATTTAATCCTCTATTGTCAAGATCAATCGAGTAGGAACAGTAGCCTACGAATTAGAGTACCGTAAGAACTGAAGGAAATGCACCCAATGTTCCATGTTTCGAATTTAATGAGGTGGTTGACTGAGTCAGAAGTGTCATTACTCTGGGGAAGTGTCAGTTTTGGTGAAGGCAAGTTACCCGCATCTTTTCCAATGAGGAATTTCGGGGACGGAATTCTTTTAAGGGGGAGTGTTGTAACAACCCGAATTTCTAATCTATATTGGAAGTTTAGTGGCTAAAGTCTAAGAATTTAAAGTTAAGTTAAGGGGCCTTTGTGCAATTTGTGGGAAGTATAAAATGGTCCAAATCCCTAGGGCATCAACCATTAATCAGTATTGTTCTCTTGTTTGGGGTGTTTGGCGGCTAAAAGGAGAGAAAGGAAGAGAAGAAGAGCAATTGGAGAAATCAGAATTTTAGAAGAGAATCAGTAAAGGTAATCTCATCCAAACCTTCTCCTTGCTATTTTAATGTATCCCTTCTGTTTATTCTAAGGATTTGGGGTGAGAAAACATTATGAATCCATGTGTTCTTCACCTACTTGTCTTTAAAATAGTATTTTGGGTTTTGGTTGTAATGTTTCGATTTTACAGATTAAAATGGATTAGGTGGATGTTTTATGATTAGGGAATGAAACCAGATGTTTATCTAAGCAAACCAGTGTTTGAGAAATCAGATTTTTACCACTTTAGAAAGTGAGTTGTTCGTCCAGTCCGTAGTTTCCGGACGTCGCCCCGTCCAGACAGTAGTGTCCGGACAGTGGTGGTTTCCGGGTAATGTTCATAGTGTCCGGGTGTCGTGGGAGTTTCCGGGTAAGTTCTAGTTTCCGGATGAGACGTTCGGAAAGTGGAGAAATCGTAGGAAGTGTCCGGCCAATCATCCGGATATTTGTGTCCGGAAAGGCTAGTGTCCGGAAAGGTCAAGGTGTCCGGAAAGTTGGTGAGTACCCGGAAAGTTCAGTAACTGGACAGTAGCATCGAACAGTCTAATCTGATGCCTTTCTAATATCCTTAGGTGTCCGGTTCGTTTAGCTCGAAGGTATAGCAAGAGTACGTTCAACGCTAGTATCAGGTGAGTTCCCTAAACCCTTTTTACGACGTAAGATGTTAAATGCTTGTACTTGATTATGGTTCTTTACGAGCATGAAATGTTTACAAGCTGATGTGCATATTTCCCATGAAAATACTTATTTTATCTAAAAGAATATTTGGCATGATGAAATGAGAATTATGTTTTACAAAGATTCTAAGTTGCATGTTTTATGAAAAGAATGAGTGTGCTATATGGAGTCGGTCTGCACAATGGGATCAGAGAGCCTCGGGATCCGATGATTCCTTAGGTATGTATGACAGACCGGTAGGTTGGAATTCGTTTCCCTCCTATCCGGGTAGATGGGAGTCTGCTTGGGCCCCGATACGAGGCGTGAGGGGAGTCTGCTGGGGCCCCGATCGCGGAATATTTATGTGATCCATTACATGGTGCAGTACCATGTTTGATGATATGTGAAGATTTACGATGAATTTTTATAAATAATTTCATATTGTTTATACATGTTGTTTTCGGAGGGAATTAACTAGACCTTTTGGTCTAACCCTCTCTTTTCAAAACTAAACCATTTTCAGGTAAGCAAGTAGTAAGAGGCTCAGCTCAAGTAAGTGAGCAAGAACAAGATAGAGTACACATGCAGCTAGAGACAGTGTAAGTGCCACCCATAGAAGCTAGAATATTCTCAGTTGTGTATAGGTTGTTTCCGCCAACCTTAGTTTGTGATGGATGTAAAGAAAATTTTGGGACCCCATTTTATTAAATGTTATGATTTAATGCTATTTATGTCTTGTTGTATAATCGGGATGTAACATTTCTTCATAGGTTGTTTCTTCTCAGAGACCTTCTGTGGTGATGGTGCTTTGGGACTCTGCTCTTGTGTAGCATAGATAGAAGGGGTAGGCGAAGCTTCCCTGGTATGAGTGATTACTATCTCCTCTTCCACATCATTCATGCGCCAATCAATATTGGCATCAAACTGGGGGTTCTCATCGTCAGACTGCTCCATTTGGGGCTGGTCCATAGGTTTGTCAATGGGATCTAATGTATCCATAAAGAATGGGTTATCATGGGTGGCAGTTGAGTTTGTGGTCTCTCCAAAAGGCACGCTAATCAAAGGGATTTTGACTGTCTTGGCTTTAGAAACAGGGGTCTTAACAGAAGCAGTTTCTGTTACAGGTTTTTCTATCACCATGGTTTCAACAGTGTTGGTTATTAGCACAGAGGTTTCATTTGGGATTTTTTGCAGGTTCTTTGATCACAGGGTCCTCAGCAGGTATGGGGTTTGGCTGTATTTCAGTTTCTACAACAACAGGGGCTTTTCCAGGGGCATGATCCCTCATGTTTTCTGCAGAAGAGGTTCCAATAACTAGGTTGGGGGTTTGCATCCTAGACTGGTAGGCATGGTTTATCCTGGAAAGCAAAACATCCAACTGTTCAAGGGTCGTGGTATTAGATGGTATAGGAGATTTTGTGGAGGTTTGCACTGTGAGTTCAGGGATTCTCACTGAAGAAATGATAGGCAGTTTGGGTAGAGGTGGGAAATTCCCAGGTCTTCTTGCATGCAACATGGATATGAATCTAACGGGGATTTGGTTCAAATTGGACAGGGCTCTTGAGTTGGTAAAAGGGGTAATCAACATCAGAGGTCTTTGTGAGAAAGAAGATGGAGTAGGAACATCCTTGGGTGGTCCGAAACTTTGGTTTAATAAATTGCCAACATAAAATTGTGGGTGTGATGGATATGTGGATACCAAGTTCACTAGTAGGGGTTTAGGAGAGGGGAACTTACATTGGCCTGGATTGGGGTTGCATGTTTCCTTAGGAAAAGGTCGAACCATGGCCTGAACCGCATCTGCCAGAGTATCCAATGGGTTCGAACTTCCCACCTCAAACTTTGTTTTTGGTGGTGGGGGTGCACCTTCATCAGAATCATCGGAAAGTGGAATGGCCGGCCCCTCTTCTGGTGTCATTGGCTTCGTCTTCAGTGTCCCATTGCTCCTAGTTAATCTTCTATTGGGCTTGAACATAGGAACAGGGGGCAGTTCTCGGATGGGTGGAGCTTGGTTTAATGGAGTAGCATCAAGAGGTTCGTCTTGTGGCATATCAGGATGGGGGTTATTTTGGGTGTTGGGATTTTCAGAAGGGAGCTCCCTTCTTCGAGCTTTGGATTTTATTTTTGCCATTGAAATGGTGAACAGGGGATGGAAGAGAATCGGATGAAGAGTAGGAGGGAAATGTGGGTTTTTACAAACTGGGGTTATTAGTGGCTTAATGGAGAAGAGATGGTGCATGGAGAAGAGGATTCCAGCCAAGAATGGGGGAGTACGAGGAGGGTCTAGTCGAGTGTACCTGAAAAGGGTTGGTTCCAGAGAATAGTAAAATGGGGTGTACTTGTGAGGACGAGGAAGATGGTGAACAACAAAGAAATTGTACTGTTCTAGGTTTTAGTTGCAGATAACAGTACCAAGCTATACTTGTTGGAGACAAAGGTGAAGGTGAACGACGAAGATGGTAGTTGAGAGTTCCAGATCAGTGCAACACGTAATAGAAACCAATAGATAATAACACAAACGATATGATTTCCAATGGTCATCCACTTTACTTTCAATAATAGAGAGAGTTTACAATAAGCACTTGAAAGATTAAAATGACAACTAGCTTAATTCTAAGCTAAACAATACATTATATATATTGGGCCCATGGCATGGAAGCCCACGGCCCGTTCACAATTAAAGGCTTAAATTAATAAATAACAATTCAGGCCTTGAACTTCTATTCAACCAAAATTGACCCTAACAATCTCCCCCTTTGAATTGAAGTTCGAGTTCGCGCCAGTTCTCGACATATCTCTTTCGGAGCGCAAAATGGACCTTGAACATTCTGATGGCTCAACGGTAGTCGATGCATTCTTCAATCACTTCTAAGGCATTCCGAGCAGTTGTTTCATTCGGATTGGGAGCATAAGAATACCTTTGATTTTCTGATTCGTGAGTGATGATGTTGCGAAGAGCATATTTGACTTTGAGGAGCGTGCTATAGCAAAATCTGTCTACCTGACTGAAGCGAAGAAACCTCTTCTCTTTTTGATCGTTGAGGTATACTATCCCAAATTCTGGTTCCAGAAGCAGTGCGTTCTCGGGATACATCTTCAGTTTGGGCGCTTTCAGATTCGGTTTCAGCAGGTTTACCTTCTTAGCTCTGTTCTCGATTGCCATTTGGAAGTCGGTGAGATAGGACATTATAAATGTCCGAATTAGGAATCGACGAACAGCTTCGAGTGCTTTGGTTACATGAAGCGGTCGGATAGTTCTGGTTCGGAGGTCTTTCAGTATAGCTTGGAAGTCGAACGGTCTGAGATGCTTGAAGTCAGCTTCGGAAAATCTCCATTCATTACCATCTTCTCGTCGGACGGTGAACACCGGAAACATGACATTAAGAATTCTACCTGTTTGAACGTTGAGAACTTCGGTGATCTTGTGCTTTGTTCGGACTTGGCTAACTGGCAGACACCGCTTCATTGCGTTTAAGTACTGGCTTTGGTATTCCGGATCGGAACTGGAAATCCCAAGGCAAAATGAAGGCTCGATAGTGCGTAACCTGTGAACGTACAACTTTTTCTGAGATTCCTCCAGGTGAGGAATGAGGATCATGATCTTCTCCCATCGAATTTGTTGCTGTTGAGGAGGAGGATGATCAGAAGCTGTTGGTTGTTGAGGAGATGTCGGATTTGCAGCAGTTGAGGTTTTGAGTATCGTAGAAGTCTCAGGGGCCTGAGCAGTGTGAACGGATGTACCATATAGGTTTTGCAGCAGAAACTGGTCGTAGTCAACATTGTCGTCTTCATCAGTAGGAAAGATCAGGTTTACCTAGAGATTTATCGCACTGGCGGCTTTTTCGTACAATGCATTTTCGGTCTCCGGGTCGATCTCGGTTTCTGGATCAATTAGATTGAGTGCAGGCCTATCTGATGCGTCATATGTGACCAATTCCTGTGATGTTCCCTCAGACCTTTCAACCGTTGGGTCTTCGTCGTTTGAGATTTCCATGTCTATAACCATCTCAACGAGGCTCAACTGGGCTTCAGGTTCGTCTTCGGTTGTAGCTGCCACAGTTGATGGTTCCGGTTGAACCACGATAGTTTCAGGGATGATTGGAGCGGACTCAGACAATCGTAGTCTCTTGTTCTCCCCCTCACGATGATCAGGATCATCCTGGTCATCGTGTCGTCACTTGAGTCCGCCAGCTTGACTCTTGCAGGTGTCTTCGAGTGAGCCGACTCTTTCGGACAACGTTTTGAGTGCTTGTTGAACGTCCTTGAGAGTCGTGTCAAGCTGGTCTAATCTGGTGGTAATGGATGACGAAGGAGCAAATACCTGTGATCGTAGAACAGAGATCAGGTATGCTTCGGTGGAGGCATCGGTATCGGTATGCTGGAGCAGCTGAGCTAGAAGCATAGTCTTCAAGGTGTCCACCGAATAAGTTGGCTGAACGGGAGTCGGTGGAGGCGTTGGCGCGGTTTCAGATTCGACTACCTTCTCTTTACCTTTGATCAGGCTTTTAAGTTTGTCGAGCTCGGTGGTGAGGCGCTGCTCTATTGCCTCGCGGACAGCCTTTAGGGTGCTGTCCAGAGACCCCTTTGACACGAAGTAGGGTAATATCACACCGGGATCACTTAGATTACTCGTTGAGGCAGCTACCTTAGAGGTAGAGCCACCTACGTTCACGGTTGGCGAAGGTGTGTCCATGGTAGAATTTTCCTCCGATCTTCGCGTTCCGCTTAAAGGCGGAGACACTACGGAAGTTCCGATCGAGTCACGAAGAACATCGATTTGTTGAATCTCATCTTGTGTCCTAGCCGAAGAATGTACTATTTCAAGTGGCTCTAGACTCAAGGGTGCTTTGAAAGAAGGCGAGACCGGGGGAGGCTGGTCTCTTGTTTCAATACCCATACTCTCCAAGTGCGAGATCAGTAGAAGTTGTTCTATGTCCCCGTGCGAAGTTGAAACACCCGTCTTTTGAGAGACGGATGAGTGGCCAGGGAAGTCGTGCACTTGCGCCGCTAGGTCCACGGAGGCTTCTTCAATACCTCGTCCCAACAAATGAGACGAAGTAGCCGATATGGCTACCTGGATGACGCTGGTTTGGGGTCGCTCAGAAGCCTCTTTATTTTTACGGCTTATTCTCTCTTGATTCTTTTTAGACCTGACTTCACTCTGTCTCACCTCTTCTGCATTTTCAACTAAAACTCCCTCCTCTCTCATTGTGTCTCCCGTATTAGGCTCGGTAGTAGGGATTAGAGGGGATGTGGGTGAGTCAGATGGGATTACTTCGGTCAATTGTGGGTTTGGTCCGACACGGGTAGGTATCAAGGATGCGCGGATGGCACGATCCGTATCGGATTCGGTGGAGTCGGATTCCACATATTCAACCTGTCTAGGTGGTGATGGGTCAGATATGTATGTCTCGGGGTCACGTTGAAGCATCGGTCTAGACGACGGTCTGGCTTCGGTCGTTGTACGGGTGATGGGAATGGGGGGTTGTTGGCTTGTTCCGGCTTGGGTGGATTGGGTAGGACTGGCTCGCGAATCCAATGCACCGCCCACGCCTGTTCCCCTCCCGTGTAATCTCAACACACCCCGTCCGGGAGCCCCAGCTACCCGGACTCTACCACCTCTCGTTCTCGGACCCTCACGTCTCTCAGTTCTATGTCCCGTGGGATGTAACATCCCAGACCAACCGTACCAGATATTGTCCGCTTTGTCCACACACCTGGACTCACGGTTTTAAAACGCGTCTGATAGGGGAGGTATCAAGTCCCTCTTATAAGGCAACCTTAGTTATCCTCCCCAACCAATGTGGGATCTTACAATCCACCCCCTTGGGAGCCCAGCGTCCTCGCTGGCACACCAGTCCGGTTCCCGGCTCTGATACCATCTGTAACATCTCAGGCCAACCGTACCAGATATTGTCCGCTTTGTCCACACACCTTTCGTTATAAAACAGCAGTTTGACACTAGCTACGGTCCGAACTGGTTTTTCCGCAAAACATAAGAAACTTACTAGACTCAGAATGGGAACTTTTGGCACTGGTTTCATCTCAATCCGACATTCCTAGCAGAAGTTATGGCTTTCCCAAAACAGTGGCAGAAACTGTGACTTTTAAAACGGAACGCGATCTGCCACATCCGGACCTGCTGTATAAACAGCCAATTTACACCTAGCTAGAGGCCGAACCGGACTTCCGCTAAAACACGAAAAGTGTGCCCGGCACAAAATGTGAACCCTGGGCACCGGATTCGCCTCAATCCGAGCTACGACAGAAAAGTTACGCGCGAAAGAAAACTGGACAGAAACTAAATACTACATAAAATGATAAAACGGTTTCCGCACCAACCCACTAACGGTATGAGGGTTCCACCGCCCGGTGGTTTCGAGGTCTGGTCGCGGCCACCACTCACTGCCCTTTCCGGCAGCGGTGGTCGCCGGAGGCGGCGACGGCCGGCGGCGATTCTTTTCTCAAACTAACAATTAACGACGAGAGAAACAACAAACGGGAAAACGGTTCTTACCTCGCGACGACAACGACGGTGCAACTGCAGAATTACTCCGGCCACTTCTCCTTCTCGCCGCTGCACTCTCTCTCTTCCTCGATTTCTCTCTCTCTCCCTCTCGGTTTCTCTCTCTCTCTCTCTCTTCTCTTTTCCGGCCGACGACGACGAAAGAAAGGGGAGGGGAAAACGAAGAAGAGGCCGAAGGGTTGTTTCTTGGCAGCCGACGTTCACGAAGGGGAGGGGGGAAGCAAAAAGACTTAGGTTTTAGTTTTGCAATTCTTATTCCTCCTTCTTGCAAACTAACCAAAATTCCGACACTTAACGATTTGACCCAACTCGACTAACCCCGCTTACGGAAACCACAATACTCGAACTTAAAAGAAAATAAATAAGACTAATAAATTACATACCGGGATACGGGCTTTACAACTCTCCCCCACTTGGATTAGACTTCGTCCTCGAAGGCTCTGCCTACGAATAGCTCCGGATAGTTCTCCCTCCTCTTAACCTCAGGTTCCTAAGTCCACTTGAAATCCCTTCTAAAACTTCTCAAACACTTTTCTAACTAACGTACTCCTTCTAGGACACTGGGATTATGATCGGCAGAACACCCCAACAATTGGAATCAATCCTAGCCAAGCGACTTCGGTTGTCCCCCAACCTTAGATATTCCATACATCCCGAGTCAAATCTCAATCTCTAACCACTCTAATGTTGCCCACCAGTTTACCCAATTGGATACTCGGATCCGATCATTCCTACCATTAACCATCGATTATCTCCTACGAGTTCTAATAGACTCCCAAAACTTACCTTACACGCATCATCAAACCAGTAAATTTATAATCTCCCACGAAGGTCATTCCACCACAACTATTCGTCACAAGCAGGCATCTCAGGGTTACTACTACCATTACCCACCCTAGGAAACCTAGCTACACCGTAACAAGATACACCTTAACGCCTACCTCCCAGGTACGTCTCAAGTCACCTACCGTTACCAACGTCTGACTAATCCGGACCAAGGATTTAATGAAAACAGTCTACCAACAACATCACACTTAAAAGCGCTTTTCCCAAATGGATTACAAATCATTTACAAAATATTTTCAATGTCAAGATTTTTCACTTCAAAAAGACCGTATGCAATAGACTACTATTACCAGGTCGGTGATTACGCAAAAATGAACACGTTCGTCTCACGTAGTAAAAATCATGTTGAAAATCATTCCATTGTCGTTCAGTTTACTTACAAAGTTCAAAATGATATGGAACGAAGCCTTGCCAACCAAAATTTTTGCGCGCATCAGTTATTTATACAAAACAAGGAAACGGTTTGTTGACAATAAAATATTTAGCTGACTAGAAAGCGCACCAAACAACTCATGGTAAAATGCTACCAAAAATATTCTCTCAAAATTCTACAACACAACCCATAAGGATAGGAAACGCGAGAGTTAGTTAAAGCAAATTTTATTTTCAAAATCAAACTTTGTGCATGACTTAGTCGGCATTCTACGCCTCGACTCCTACTCCTCCAAATCTCTCCGATCCACTAACGTCACCCGGACATTTAAACCTCTTAGGCAAGTTGGGAAATTACGTCAAATAATCCCTACGATTTTTCCTCAATCAAAGTCGGCTGTATAAGCCTATGATTCTAGCACAATCATCCATCTTGGCCCGAAACAAACATCATCCTCACCGTCACTCCAAGTGACTAATACTAGAATCGTCCTTTTATTCCAACGACTACTAATTTATAACCTTCGACACTACCCAAACGATCATCCCATCAAAGCAAATCAAGTACACACCTGTACTAGTAGGTTTACTATAGTCGTTCCTCCTTGTGATGGCTACTCTGGGTAGATATTACAATGGGTTATTAGCACATAATAATTCACACTAACAACGCTCACGCTCAACTCCTTGGATTCCTCGAGACTGTTCCCGACTCGAGCATTGATCCTGTGTTTCCGGTAGTAGGAGCTCTACTACTACCTTCCACACCTATCATCACTCGTTCCGAGTTCCATCCGATGGGTCCAAGTAGTTTCTCGCCGATAACTACACACATATGCCCGCACCGGCATATGTACACACTCTTCCTAGCTCCCTAGGAATTCCACCCAACTCCACTACCCTTGCTATGACGAAATCCCCACTAGTCATGACGGGTCGTCTCGCGAATGCACAGTCGCACACAGTGTAAAACCAGATAGACATTCGAATATAAGATTCTATCCTACAACGGTTGGACTCAAACAAGAGTTGCGCAATAGAACTAAATCTAACATTCTAAGGCTATTCGGTTCCTACCGCATACAACCTATAGTGCATTCACTTAACAACTTATCAGGGCTAGCATGAACTCCTATTAGCAAACAACAAACATGTAGTACAGTGTAATAAGCACCAAACAATCCAGCACACATACTCCTATGTTCTAGAAAGCAATCTAGCATACATACCCATATGTAAACACTCTTCCCAGCTCACTAGGAATTTCATCTCATCCCACTACCCTTGCTACTACGGAATCCCTACTAGCCATAACGAGTTGCCTCGCGAATACCCAATCGCATGCAGCGCGAAACAAATAGACATTCGAATACGAGATTCTATCCTAGAACGGTTGGACTCAAACAAGAGCTGCGCAAAAGAACTAAATCGAATATTCTAAGGCTATAAATTTCTTACTGCATACAACCTAGAGGGCATTCACTTAGTAACCGATTATAACTAGTATAAATCCCTAATAGCAAGCAGTACAAACTACAACATAGTATTAACAACAGGCAATCTAGCATGCATACCCTATGATCTAGAAAGCAATAAATACACTAAGTACCGTACCTTTCCCCTTTGGCTCCGGCTGACTGTACACACTGCGCCCTCGATCACCGTTTCTCCAACGGGTTTTTCCCTTCTTTTTATTTCCCAAAAACTTTAAAGAAAATCTTATAGCTGCAAACTTGAGATCAAACACACCGAAATGCGTTTGATTCACTCAAGCTGTGCTCTGAGCCACTCCTGTGCCGTTCGGGATGGTGGGGCAAACCTCATCGAGGACGATGAGTCCCTAAGGGGGGGTGTGTGTAACACCTTAGGCATATCCCACATCGGCCGTGGACAGGAGAGATGCTGGGTATATTAGTAAACCTTGGCCTTACCAGACACAACGCGTTTTGGGGCCACAAGCATGCGGGTTCCTTGGGAACTCTGTGGTTAAGCGTGCTTCGGTGGGAGTAGTACCAGGATGGGTGACCCCCTGGGAAGTCCTCGCCAGGTCGCCAAGAACAAAGCCGTGAGCCAGTGGGGCAGAGCGGACAATATTGTGTCGTGGTAAGCGGGGTGTTACATGGGAGGTCCCTCCGGCTCTGGCTGGAGCATGGGATTCCCTAACTTTCGCCTATAATCTATCACACTCGGTGGATTGGGGTCCGCGTGTGCCAGTAAGTGTTCAGGTATAGGCATGGCTGGGGTATCCGGTGGGTTACGAATCACCAAGTACTGCAAATTGTGATGAGGACATACCAGATGGTTGATCCATCGTGGGATCAGTGGATTCGCATCCATGTGTTGTCGGATGGCGAGAGCGAAGAAATATGGGAACGGGAGGAACTTCTTCTTGGATCCGCCAGTTTTTCGGATTGCTTGCACCAGTTCACGCCAGATGATCGCTGAATAATCTATGTGCCAGTTGTAGCACACGACGTGAAATAGGCGTAGGAAGTCAATTGTGCACTGGTCGATCCTTTTCCATCGGGAGGACAGGCATCTGTTCAGAATGGTGAATAAAGTATATCAGATGGGCACGATGTATTTTCTGTTGAATGCGGATGGGCGGTCGAGGTCGTGGTGATATCCAAGGGCACGAACTTCAGCACAGAGTGTGACGTCATCGATGGCGGGTGCGTACGCAGCATGGCCTCCGGCAGTCGGTTCCAGGAGGGATAAGAGTCGTCGGAAGGACTCCAATGTGAGTGTGAATGGGTAGTTGTCGATGCTGGCGGTGATGGTCTGGATGTTGTTGATGGTGACAACTCTAGCGGTGTGCCAAACCTGGTGAACGTAGATTAACGGCACGTCAGTGGTGGCAGTGAGTGCTCGACGAAGTGGGTGGCCGAGCATGATATCAACGGCCACGCGATGTGTAGGCCGGAATTCGGCGGCGTCAAGATGGTGGTTGTTCGGATTGATCTCAATGCCATGGTCCTCGGGAACCAAGGCATTGTCCGCCTCATCGTCTATAATACCCTCAGGTGGAGGAACATTCTGCTATTGCTACTCTTGTTGCTCCGTCATTTAGAATACCTGAAAAGCACAGTGTTAGATTATGGACGGGATAGCATCAATTGCAATGCGTACCTTGGCATTTTAACGGCTCAATCAGCGGTTGATTGAGGATTGGCTGTTAAAGCATGACATTGGGACTACCAATGTTTGAAAAATGCAAAGGGATTGGACTAAAGCAGTGTCCGGATAAGCAGGGTATCCGAACAAGCAAAACTTACCGGATAGATAGGGGTTACCGGGTAACATAGGGGTTACCGGACAAAGTGATTCTTACCGGGTAAAAAAGGTTACCAGATTGAGACGACTTACCGGACATCGAGCTTAACGGGCGTCGAACTTATCGGATACAAAGTATCTAGACGACATGGGTTACCGGTAGGTCGAAGTGTCTGGGTGGGATGAATGTTACCAACTAAGATGCCAGTGACCGGGTATGATGATGGTGTCCGGGTAACATGCTAGTTACCGGGTAACATGAATGTTACCGGGTAAACTAGGGTTACCGGACGTATACCTGTGGGACTCAAATCGATAAAAAAACCACACCAAAGTTGAATCTAAACGGTTTAAAATGTCCTAACAGGAAAAATATACCACCAACCATGATTTATAAATCGAAAAATGATCTGCATAAGAGTTGACGCATGAATGGGGTTTTAGAAACCCGGTTAGGTCACTGTGTCGACTGATTCAACATTGATTCATGGATGTGTGTGCCCGATGATGATCGAAAAACAATCGAGAGCAATAAAGGAGGAATACCTGTGAATATGGAGTCTGAAAACGATGAATGGAGCGAAAATCGACAGTGTCCGAGTGAGAGAGAGTCGAGAGAGTTTGAGAAGGGTTTTTGAAACTTTCCGGGTGAAGTTGAGTAATGAGGGTTTCCGGGTGCTTCAATACTTATAGGGAAGGACTTACCGGGTTAGATGCCCGGTAACTTACTTGGGCCGGTAAGCTTACCCGGTAACCATAGTTACCCGGTCACTTACCGGGTAAGTGTCCGGAAACTTTAAAATT
Source organism: Saussurea involucrata (assembly GCA_033807775.1). Classification (NCBI taxonomy): domain Eukaryota; kingdom Viridiplantae; phylum Streptophyta; class Magnoliopsida; order Asterales; family Asteraceae; genus Saussurea; species Saussurea involucrata. The sequence continues at coordinate 44,530,028 of CM066317.1, read as the reverse complement.
TGAAAAATTGGACCCTTTCTTAGGAAATTTCCCCGCTCCCCCTCGACCTTTGCAAGGTTACTTCCCTGCTCCCCCTCGGAACAAGAATGGTAGTTATTTAGGAGACGTCAATCACAGAAAAACTTTTACATGACTAAGAGAAAAACATGTGACGCTCCCCCTTAAATGATGAACACAATAGTTTTGCTCCCCCTCAGAATGTGCACGATGTGTGATGTGAAGTGCACTCGGGAATGTCCTTACATACAAAAAAAACTTTTCAGGCAGTTAAAAAAAAGTGTGTGAGAGTCCCCCTCAATAGTAGATGTAACATACCTGATAGCTGGTCGTGCTCCCCCTGAACACATGAGCACTTGTGAAAGCACAGATATAATCAAATAAACTAGACGACAGTATTAAACAAAAGAAACACACATAGAAAGAAAGCAAACAAGAGAAATCTACCTAATAAATACAAAGACTCAACCTAACTATGTAACTGATGCAAGTAGAATACATATGTGAGAAAGTGTATGCTCAATCATCAAGAGTGTGAACAACGGATGATGAGTAGACAGTTTCTTGTAGATGTATGGAACTTGTATCGGATACACAATCAGATCAAGACTTCAGATTTAGCATACCTAACCTGGACACTAGAGAATTAAAGCGTTTTTCGTCCAGGGATTTTGTAAACAGGTCTGCTACCTGATGTTCTGTATTTACAAAATAGAGTTCGACTGTACCTCGTTCAACGTGATCCTTGATAAAATGGTACCGAACGTCTATGTGCTTTGTCTTCGTATGCTGGACTGGATATTGCAACAGCGCTCTTCGAGTCGCAGTAGATGGGCACCTTGAAGTATGTGAATCCGTAGTCCTTGAGTTGTGTGCGCATCCAAATCACTTGTGAACAGCAGCTCGCGGCGGCCACGTATTCCGCCTCGGCAGTCAACGTAGAGACGCACTGCTGCTTCTTGGATGCCCAACTCACCAAGCTGTCGCCCAAGAACTGCACATGGCCCGATGTGCTCTTCCGATCCATCATGCTGCCCGCGTGGTCCGCATCAGAGTATGCTAACAACTCAAAACTTATCTCTTTCTGGTACCACAAGCCAAGATCAGCAGTACCACGTAAATAACAAAAAATTCAATTGACAGCTATTAAATGAGACTCTTTCGGTTTTGACTGAAACCGGGCGCAAAGAAATGTTGAGAAAATGATGTCCGGCCTACTAGCAGTTAAGTACATTAAAGAACCGATCATACCCCGGTACGTTTTTGTGTCCACGTCCTTTCCGTTAGGATCGGCGTGTAACTTTGTACCGGGTGCCATGGGGGTTTTCATCGGTGAGGACTATTCCATCTGGAATTTCTTAAGAATATCCCGGATGTACTTGGCCTAATTTATGAATATCCCGGTCGACAGTTTTTTAACTTGAAGACCGAAAAAGAAATTAATCTCACAAAGCATACTCATTTTAAAAAAATTCCCCATTAACTTGGCAAAGTTCTTAGCAAACTGAGGATTAGTAGAACCGAAAATTATGTCATCGACATATAACTGAACTAATACAATGTGACCTTTTTCGTTTTTTATAAAGAGAGCTGTGTCGATTTTACCTCGTGTGAATTCCGATTTTATCAAAAACGCTGTTAACGTATCATACCAGGCTCGTGGAGCTTGCTTCAATCCGTAAAGGGCCTTGTCTAGGATGTAGACATGATCATGCTTCTTCTCATCCACGAACCCGTCCGGTTGTGAAACGTATACTTCTTCCTTGAGTTCACCGTTAAGGAATGCGGTCTTCACATCCATTTGGAAGACCGTGAAGTTCTTGTGCGCGGCGTATGCAAGGAACATACGTATAGCTTCGATCATCGCCACCGGAGCGTATGTCTCGTCGTAGTCAATCCCTTCTTGTTGACGGTATCCCTTAGCCACGAGACGCGCCTTGTTGCGTACTATGATGCCGTCCTTGTCCTTCTTGTTCTTGAAGATCCACTTAGTGCCGATCATCGTCTTGTGAGATGGACGTGGGACAAGTTGCCATACCTTGAGAGCCTCGAATTGGTTGAGCTCTTCTTGCATGGCCATGACCCAGTCCGGATCTTCGAGTGCTTCGCGGACGGTTGTAGGCTCGATCTTACTCATGAAGCCGGAGAAGAGGCAGAAATTGGCTGATGCGCCTCGCGTTTAGACTGGAGAGGAGGGATCACCAATGATCTGGTGTAAGGGATGAGCTTTTGTCTATTTGGTGGTGTGTGGAAGCGGCTGCTGAGTTGAGTGTGAGGCGTCCGGATCCACGTAATCACTAGATGGAAGGTATTGTACTTCTTCAAGTGTAGCAGGTTGGTTTCTCAGAGGAGACGGGGGAGGATTCGTCAACGGTTGAGCAACTTCTGGTTCCGAGGAATGCAGAGGCTGATAATTGATTGTAGCAGATGACGAATCTTGAGGAGCGATCTCCGGGTTTATTACTGGTTCCTCTAGGGGGATGGAAGTATCAGTTGTTGTTGAGGTTGATGGTTGAGGTGTCTCCATAGTGATGGAAGGAGTGCTAATCGAAGGCGGCAGACAGATAGATTCGCCGAATCCTCGATTTGAGCAGCTTCAAGTCATTGTTGCGCTGAGACACGAGGGGTAGAAATGTTAAGCATATCATCGTAAAAATATTGAAACAGTAAATCTAAATCAGAAAGATCAGCATTCGACGTAGATGCATGATTCAGATTTAATGTCGCTTGTGCAGATCTCGAATGTGGAAGTTCGGAAGCTAGCACGCTAGTTAAACCTGGCTCTGAACTGATTTGTTCAGAAACCAAATCTGCGGCTTCGTCGAATGTCACGTTTACACTCTCGGTAACGGTTTTAGTCCGTTTGTTGTAAATGCGATATGCCTTAGCCTGCATGGAGTATCCAATAAAACTCCTTCGTCCGCCTTCGGGCTGAATCTTCCGACATCATCTTTGTCGTTGAGGACGTAGCATGTGCATCCGAATGCGTGGAAGTACTTGATGTTCGGAACGCGGTTGTTCATGATCTCGTACGGCGTCTTGTTGAACCGCTTGTTGATGATGGAGCGGTTTTGCGTGTAACATGCAGTAGACACCGCTTCGGCCCAGTGAAATAACGACAGTTTTGACTGAGAAAGCATCGTGCGAGCAACTTTGATGAGGGTACGGTTGCGTCTTTCCACCACTCCATTTTGTTGAGGAGTGCGTGCAACCGAGAAGGTTTGCAAGATACCGACTGAAGTCAGGTAGTCGTTCACCGTTTGATTCTTGAATTCTGTCCCGTTGTCGGTCCTGATAGTCTGAACTTGACTTTGAAGGTTCAGTTGGATGGTTTTCAAATGGTTGATGATCAGCTCCGGAGTTTCGTCCTTGGTGCGTAGGAACTTGACCCATGCGTAGCATGAGAAATCATCCACCATCACCAGGACATACTTGCATTTTTTGATGCTCTGAACACGCATCAGTCCACACAAATCCATATGGATAAATTCGAGGGACCGGGACGTGCTCGGAGCGGCCTTCGACTTATGCGTCGCTCACTTCATCTTTCCCATTTTGCATGCCCTGCAGAGTCGATCCTTCACGAATTGAAGATCGGGCATGCCTTTTACGTGTCCTCCCAACACCAGTTTGTTAATACTCTTGAAGTTCAGGTGCGAAAGACGTCGATGCCAAATCCATGCTTGTTGAGAATTGGCCTTTGACATCAGGCAGACAGAGTTATCGGTCTTCAGGGCTGCGAGGTCGATGGTGTAGAGGTTGGTCTTGCGCTTTCGATCTAGTAGCTCCGTTCCATCGTCGGTGAGAATGCTACACCTTTTGGCTTTGAATTTGACCTCTAGATCTCTTTCGCAGAATTGGCCGATACTGAACAAGTTGTGTCCCAATCCCGCAAAGTGTGATACCTTTTTGATGGTGATCTTGTCTTGGACAATGTCACCGTAGCCCAAAATCGGCGCCTTGTCATCGTTCCCAAATCTCACGTCTCTGCCATATTGTTCCTTGTAGTTCGTGAGAAGCTCCCTCCTTCCGGTCATGTGCTTGGAGCATCCAGAGTCTAAGTACCACACATGACCGTCCTGCAAAATGAGATCAGCAGACTTTAGGTACCCATATTTGCATGGGTCCTGGAGGGTTAGGTTTTACACCTTTCGGAGGAACTTGCTTTGAAATAGTTTGCCTCTTGGGTGTAGGGTTTACACCTTTTGGAGGGACTTGTTTTGAAGCAGGTTGCCTCTTGGGTGTAGGTTTAACCTCAGTAGAAGGAACCCGGTTTGAAATGGGTTTCCTATCTTGCTTTGGTTTAACCTCTGATTGGGAACCCCGTTGTGTATGATGTTTCTTTTTGTTTTTACGGGGTTTGCGTTTGGGTGAAGAATTATACATATGATATGACCCAAACCAATCATTATTATTAATATCATCAAAGTTATTCCAACCACAACTAGAACAACACAAACAATCATGCGATAATTGAATCAATTGCTAAATGGAATAAAGCTTAATCGGAAATTTAATCTCATGTTTAACAAAATCATTCCTATGATTCCAAGCACAATCGTTTTTGTTCATTCTAGGATAAAAAACAGTATTAAATGACTTTGACGCAGCATCCTCGATAGATTCCTTGGCTAGCCACTTTTGTTTATCCTAATTAGCGCGAACGGTTTTATCTGAAACAACATTGACAGCATGGTCAGTGGCTTTTGAGGAAGCAAGATTTTTGGCAGTCGATCGCTCGGTCTTTTGCCTCGGCTGTGATTGTTTTTGAGAAACAAACTTAGTTTTAGAAATCTTAATCACAGCTGGGGTCTTTGTTGTGGAACAATCACCTTTTAGAAAATTGACCGGTCGATTGACTACTGGTGACAGAAAATCAGTATGACTTGGAAGAGGTTTGTCGAAAGGAAACGATTCAAACTCTTCATCAGAATTGCCTTCGGAGTTCATAAATTCTGAAAAATCAACATCCGGAATTACAGGACTTGGATCGGTTGAAGAAGGCGAGGAACACTTAGTGTTAGTGTGCTTTGGGGAATTTGGTGCGGAAGCTAGGAAAAAATCAGAGTTCAAATTCCTTAAAACACTTTCGTCTTGAGATTCTTTACCGTCTTGTGTAGAAAATTTTCCAATGAAAGCTTTACACGAAGACGTGTCCGACGAGTTGGAGGAAGAAACGAGTGAAATCATCTTTTCAGATTGGAGTATGTCAATCTTCTCTTTGAGCTGACCATTTCTCGTATGCTCCGTCATCGCTTCTGTTGCCAAGGCAGACAGTTTTGATGTGAGCTTGTTGATTTCACACCGAAGGATTTTCTGTCCTTCATCAGACACAACTTCGGTTTTGACGGATTTTAGATTCTCAAGTTCTGTGATTAGCGCTTGCTTTTCCTTTTGAAAACTGGACCTTTCCTTCTCGAGTGACTCCTCTAACTTGACTATTTTTGCTTCCAAGATGAGAGGGGGAACATAGAGTTTGAACTAATCCGTCTCAGTCTTGGGTTCGGTTGCTTGGACCTCATCCTTTTTGGAGGAATCCTTGGGCGTTACAACCTTATAGCAATCAAAATAGTCATTCGAGAGGTACTTCTTTTGATTTTTCTCATAATAATAATTCAAAGGCTTATAACAAAAAGGAAGTTGCATTTTTGACGTGTTCTTTCGCTTATATTCCTCAGTTTCCTCTTCCTTTTCAGGTTCAAGAGGACCAGTCCATTTTATCGCATATTCCAGATACTTTTTGTCTATTCCAAAACAGCCAAAATCATACAGAGTAGGTGTTTTGTATATACCCTTTGTCAAGTAGTGTGGGTTATCATATCCGATTCCCCGTTCTTTGTTAAAATAAGTGAACTCCTTGGGTTTATTCATATGGATGGTCTGGTCAGTTTGACCTCTTTTGTGGAGTTTGGTTTCAAGATCAAGAATTTTAGCGACAAACTCCTTGTGCTGAATTTGAAGAGCAGAGCATTGATAAACAATTTCTGCTTTCTCATTTACACACTGATCAAGCTGTGATTGTAGTTCAGATATTTGGGCCCTTAAGTCCTTAGGTGCTATTGAAAGATTTTTGCATTTTTCTTTTAAATTAGCATTTTCGGACTTGTGTTTCTCAGTTATTCGCTTTTGAACATCTAGCTTTTCAGATAGTGATCTAATTTCAAGCAGTTGTTCGTTATAGGTGGCCTTGTAGGAATCTATCCGTTCACCAAGAGATTGCATTTGAGTAAAAAAACTTGAGGAGTAGATTCACATACCTAACTTGACTTTGCCTTTTCTTCATCAGCACGAGAGTGGTAGCCCATGAAAGCATCAACACCATCAGATTCACTTTCATCATCAGAACGACCCAACCAATAGTCGTCTTCAACAAACAGAGCTTCTCCTGCTTCTTTCTGTTCTGCCAGAGCGAGCTTAGCCTTGCAATAATGAGTGTTCTTCACAACAGGCTTTCTACAGTCTTTGGCAAAATGACCAAGCTTCCCGCAGTTATAGCATGTCACGGGTTCGTCTTTCTTCTTTGAGTCAGACTTGCGGTCATCTTTCTCTGTCTTCTCCTTCTTGTCCGACTGGTTGGACTCATCAGCTTTCTTCTTTCCTTCATATTTGTCCTGATAATCATGGCACTTGTTGGAGGAGGTGGAGTAGCGCTGATTATTGGACGTCGGCTTCTTATAGAACTTCTGTTGTTGGAAGGATTTGGAGAGCAGGGCCATCGCTTTCTTAATGGCAGATACTTCAGGATCAGAATCACTGTCTTCTCTTTCCTCAGGTTCTGATTCAGATTCGCTTTGCTTTTGGGCACGTTTGGAATGACGGCCAGAAGATTTCCCTCGTTTGGAAGACATAAGTGCCAGTAGTTCAGTAGCTGGCTTGGATGCAGACTTCTTCTCGTTCAGAATCTCCATCACTTCATCTTCGTCCTGCAGTAGCATCTCATAGAGCTCGTGGATGCCGACTTTCTCCATTAAATGGTTATGCTTGACATGTGATGCATATACTTTCCACTCAGGCAGGAGGTTGTTGAGGAACTTAAGTGTGTTCTCCGTGTTAGAACGAGTGATTTGGTTCTTTTGAAGATCGTTGAGTAGGAGACAGAAGCGTTCATAGGTCTAAGAGAGGGATTCGCCGGTGCGCTTCTTAAACCCATCAAACTTGGTTATGGAGCTGTTGATCTTCAGTTGATTCCCGACTTCGCTCCCGCGCATCATTTTCTGCACTTGATCCCACATGCCCTTAGCTGTCTTTTTGTAGCTGTCGATGGCAGTGTAGATCGTGTTAGGTAGAGCTTGTACAAGGTACCTCTTAGCATGCTTTTCTCCATCAATCATGCCTCGTTCGTCGGCAGTCATTTTGGAGAGTATCTTTTTCTCGATACGAGGTTGACCACCTGCTTCAGTTGGTGGAATAGTCTTCGTGGGTTCAGGAATTGGCCCGTCTTCTAGAGCTCGCTAGATATACTCGAAGTTATCCTTTGACTCAATGAAGATTATTAATCTGTCCCGCCACTGGCTGTACTCACCTTGCTAGAGGCAAGGTGGTTTGGAATCGGTGCCGATGGCAAGAGCGTCGCGTGAATACATCTTAAGTTGCACTAGAGTGATCGTCAGACGATTGGTTCGATTCAAAGTGATAACCTAACGCAAGGCACTAAGAGGGACATCCTAACGCAGGTTCTAAGAGCGGATTAAGCTAAATCAGGTAAGAAATCGACTAAGCAGAACTTACCGGATAGGAATCCGGATGAAAGATATCTGATCTGGAAGTGTCTGGATCAGATTATGAAAAATAGGTAAATTTGCAGAAGTTACCGGATGATCTTGAGTTACCGGGTAACAGAGGGTTACCGGGTGAGACAAGTTACCGGATGAATTAAAACTGAGCAAAAAGAGAAACTTACCGGGTGGAAGAGCTTACTGGATGTGGATCTTATCGGATGAAAGAGCTTACCAGGTGTAGATGTAGTTACCGATAATAGAATAAGACAAGAAACAATCTTACCGGGTGAGAAGACTTACCGGATGGAAAAGTACTTACCGGGAACTTGTCCGTATAGGTGAGCTTACCGGATGCGAAGGCTTACCGGTATCTGGGACTTACCGGGAGTGATGTCCGGTAAGTATTGAAATAGATGGTAAGGTATAATATTACCCGGTAACTATTATTTACCCGGTAACAAGTGATAGAATAGGAACTTACCCGGTAACACAATGTAGGACCCGGTAACCACGACTGTGGTATCCGGTAACTGCGGCTGTGGTTTCCAAAAACTCAGAAATTTGACTAGGTTTCTTCAAAATTGTTCCTGAAAGATTAGGAACTCGACCAAACACAATAATAACATTACCCAAATCGATTTTGAAGCCAAATAACAAGTTTTTGATGGTAAAAATTCGAATTTAGCAAAGAAACAAAGACAAAAACTTGAAAATTTGATTTTGCTTAAAATCGATTAAGATGGATGAATTGAGTACTGAAAATTTGCAGAAATGCTTACTAAGATGATGCTAACAGAATGTGGTAAGCGATAGCAATCAATTTTGACAGAATCAAAATATGAGTTTTCAAGCCAAGAACAAGTCGAATGTTTCCAGAAAACTTACCAGAAATCAAGAAAATCACTTTGAATTAGTTCGTCTGTTTGCTCTGATACCAATTGAGAGTTCCAGATCAGTGCAACACGTAATAGAAATCAATAGATAATAACACAAACTATATGACTTTCAATGGTCATCCACTTTACTTTCAATAATAGAGAGAGTTTACAATAAGCACTTGAAGATTAAAATGATAACTAGCTTAATTCTAAGCTAAACAATACATTATTTATACTGGGCCCATGGCATGGAAGCCCACATCCCATTCACAATTAAAGGCTCAAATTAATAAATAACAATTCAGCCTTTGAACTTCTATTCAACCAAATTTGAGCCTAACAGTAGTTTCCGATGACCTCTGTAAACAAAAAGGAGAAATGATGGAGTCAGACTATCATTATCAGCTATGCAGTAGAAGTGACCCCAAGAGTCATCCATACGACTCGGGTCATGGGTTGCAACAGATGGGCCTGCACTTTCTTTTATTAAAAACGCACGGGCCCAAGTTGCATCTAACATGGACTGAATTAAACCAGCAAAATAGGGCAAGGCCCAAAATAAAAATTTTAGTACTAGAAAGCAAACTTAAAATTAAGCTCTAAAAATTAAAAGTATACATAGAAATCAGAAAATATTTTTGTTCTTTTTATTTGTATTTGAATGTTTTTGTATTTTATTATTTTATGCATATATATATATACAGACATAAATAAGAAAAACTATTTATCACTCATCAGCCTCGACAACCGTATAAGGTTGTGGTGGTGCTTCAGTTGGGGCAAAAAATGGTTTGACTCTATGACCATTGACTTTGAAAGTAGTACCCCTTTCTGGATCAATGAGTTCAATTACACCGTAGGGGTACACCTTGGCAATACGATAGGGTCCAGTCCATCTTGAGTTCAGTTTTCCAGGAAAAAAGTTTTAATCTTGAACTGAACAGAAGGACTTTTTGACCCTCGTAGAGGTCTTTTGGAAGAATCTTTTTGTCATGCCATTTTTTGTATTTTCTTTATATAACTTGGCATTCTTATAGGAAAAGTTCCTATGCTCTTCCATTTCACAGAGATGAAGAGTTATTTTCTTACCAGCTTCATCTAGATTCATGTTGAGTTCTTTTATGGCCCAATAAGCTTTATGTTCTAACTTAACTGGCAAATGACAAGCCTTTCCATAAACCAATTTGTAAGGGGACATTCCAATAGGGGTTTTGAAAGCAATCCGGTAGGCCCATAAGGCATCATCCAATTTGGAGGCCTAGTCCTTCCGCTGTGGTTTAACCACTTTTGCTAAAATTCCTTTTATCTCCCTATTTGACAACTCAGCTAAACCATTGGTTTGAGGGTGGTAAGCAGTTGTCACCCTATGCTGAATGTTGTATTTTTCAAGAACTTCCTCTAACAACTTGTTTATGAAATGGGTGCCTTCATCACTTATCAAGGCTCGGGGTGTACCAAATCTTGTAAAAATTTGTTTTTGCAAAAAAATTGACAACTATCCGGGCATCATTGGAATGGCAAGCCAAAGCTTCCACCCATTTGGACACATAGTCTACATCAAGCAAAATGTAGGCACAATTATTGGAGATTGGAAAAGGTCCCATAAAGTCTATGCCCCAAACATCAAATAATTCTACTTCTAGAATTCCATTTAGGGGCATTTCATTTCTCTGAGAGATTGTTAGGGCAGGTTTTATAGTTGATTTAAAGTTCAAGGGTTGAATTGTATTTGTTTAAATTAGAGCTTATTAGTGAACGAGCCGTGGGCTTGTTAACCACGGGCCCATTGTATTTAATGTGAGATTAGCTTGGAAAAACAAGCTAATCATCCTTTTACTTTCCAAACAGTATTGTATTATTCTCTCTGAAAGTGAATGACAGGGATGACCAGTTGAAATCATTGTTCCAATCAGATACAACCGCCTCTACTGAAGCAGACCTGATCTCAGTTCTCCGATCACAGGTCACTGCTCCATCTTCATCTATTACCACTCGCTTAGACGCCATTGACTCGACTCTCAAGGACTACAACCTAGCGCTCACAACGCTGTCCGAGAGAGTCCGCTCACTCGAAGATACCTGCAAGAGTCAAACAGGCGGCCTGAAGCGGAAACATGATGACCAGGATGATTCTGATCACCGTGAGGGGGAGAAACGACAACGCCAAACTGAGACTGTCCAGATCCTCACTGCTGAAACTACAACAGTAGTTCAACAGGAACCCCCAACTGCGGCAGCTACAACAGAAGCACCGGAAGCCGAGTTGCCTTTAGCAGACATGGTCATAGACATGGAGATATCAGATGAAGAAGACCCGACGGTTGAAAAGCCCGAGGGTTCAACACAGGAACTGATTGATTTTGACTCATCAGACATACCGATTCTGGACATGATAGATCCAGATGGTGAAGCCAACCCGGAGACCGAAGATGCATGGTACGAAAAAGCCGCCAGTGCCGTAAATCTCTAGGTAAATTTGGTCTTCCCCACTGATGAGGATGACAACATTGATTATGATCAGTTCCTGCTCCAAAATTTGTATGGAACATCCCCCGTTCACTATGCTCAACCCGCCGGAACATCATCAACAAGACCCGAGTCTACTACTTCCGATCTTCCGACAACTACTCCTCCCACGACAGCTTCTGATCTTCCTCCCTCTCCTCAACAGCAACAAATCCGTTGGGAGAAGATCATGGTACTTATCCCTTATTTGGAGGAATCTTTGAAAAAGCTATTCGACCACAAGCTTCGCCCAATCGAGCCGACCTTCTGTCTGGGTATTTACAACTTTAGCCCAAAATTTCAATGCCGGTATATACATGCAGTGCATCGGTGTCTTCCAGTCAACCAGGTCAGAACCAAACTTCGAATCACATAGGTAATCAGTATCTATTCAAGACGTATTATGAGGATCGTCTACCCAGTTTTCGTTGTTCGACGTGAAGATGGGAACGAATGGAAATTTTCAGAAGCTGATTTCAAGAACCTCCGACCACTCGACTTTCTGGTTATTCTGAAAGATTTACGTACAAGAACCATCCGACCGCTAGAGATTACAAAGGCACTCGAAGCTGTTCGTCGATACCTGGTCCGCACCATCATGATGTCTTATCTAACGGACCTCCAAATGGCTATCGAGAACAAGGCAAAAAAGGTAAATCTGATCAAGCCGAATCTGAAAGCACCTGAGTTAAACATGTATCCCGAGAACGCTATGCTTCTGGAACCAGAATTCGGGATTGTTTACCTCAATGAGCAAAAGGAGAAGAAATTCATGCGCTTCAGTCAGGTGGAAAGATTCTGTGACGGCACACTTCTAAAGGTCAGAGATGCTCTTCGAAAGATTATTCAGCACGAGTCTGAGAATGTAGCATCCCGAATTTTCTTTGTATTATTTTGGGAATTTCAATCTTAACTAGGGGTTAAATTGTATCTTTTATATAAGTCTTGATTAAAGTGGATTTAAAGTTTGAAGGTTGTAATGTCATTTTCTTAAAGATGAGGGTTCATTTGGTATTTTGGTTTATGACTCATTAGTTTAAGGATGAGGTGTCTTAATGTGAGGCAATATAGTCTAATTGTGCAAGTGTGTGTGTGTGCTTTTGTGTGTCTTTCGGTTTTGAGAGGAAAAGAGAACCGAGAGATAGAAAAATTGAGAAAAGAGAAGGAGAAGAACAATACCTTTCAATCAACTGATTATTGTGTTTATTCTGGAAGATTCATAAAAGGTAATCACTCTCTAATCCATCATCTTCTTAGTTAAAAAGCTTTCTTGGAAATTTTTATGTTGGGTTTTGGTAATTTTGATGATAATGGGAATTTGAGTATTAGGATATGATAAGATAAGTGTATTAAACATATCTGCAAATTGGTATAAACAAACATAGATTAAAAGTACAAAAATCTGGGTTTAGAACGAACTTAGTAGACTGAGACTTGGTTGAATATCATCGAAGTCGCAACCTTGAGTTGCGACATTCATGATTGTCGCAATGGGCAATTGCGACTTGGAGTTGGAGTCGCAGTAGACCATTGCGACTTGGCTTTGGAATCGCAACAGTTAGTTGCGACTTGGGGTGAAATCGCAATGGGCAGTTGCGACTTGGTAGTGTAATCGCAACAGTTCACTGCGACTTGGAATTGGAATCGCAATAGAGGACTGCGACTCCAGTTCACTGCGATTTGGAAGTGAAATCGCAATAGGTGATTGCGATTTCAGTTCATTGCGACTTGAGATGTGATTTTGAGAGATTAAGGATTTTCAGTTATAGAGGGTTCTGTTTTGATAATTAATATCAGTATGTGTAATTGAATAATACAGCAAGCTGTGGTAGTGAAGAAAGGAGCCCTTTACGTGTTAAAAAGGATTAAAAGGAGTAATAACGCATCAGGTGAGTTTATTCAACTCTCTTTAAAATTCAGTAATTAATCTTGAATTAGATGCTTTATATGTATGCATGAATATGTCTTATGTGGATTTGATTAAATTAGAGATAAGCCAAGAGGGCGATTAAAAGTTGTGTTATGTTGGTTACCATGTTAAAGTTTCCAAGATGAGTTATATATGAAATTGATGAACTAGTATTTATTTATTAAACTTGCATGCTAAGTTTGATTATCTATTACATGAAATTACTATGTGGTTATGAACTCTAATTATGATTTGAAGCTTGATTGAGTTATTAACTTCCATGCTAAGTTAAAGAGGAGATAATTAAGAGATTTAGATGAGGAGATATTAATATTATTGATATTATATATATATATTGAATATGTTCGGAGAAATGATATACTGTATGCTGGACGCATATAGTAGTATCGATTATTACATATATTATATTATGTGATTATGTGCTTTTACTAAAATAGGCATCCGGTCACCGAGGGCACTTGGGTACGGTATGATGGGAACCGATTACTCGCCATAGACCAAAGGGATGTAATTTTAGTAATTGGGTGAACCTTGAATCATGAGTCTCGATTTGAGTATCGCGATATTATAATCCCATGGGGGCCATTGATTCTGAGGTGGAATGCGGAATAAGCAGAGTTTGCTTAATAATTCCCATTTCGATTTGGGAAGATCGGAGATTTTCTTGTGATGAGAGGAAGACTAGAGATAGGCATAAAGTAATTTGTAATCTCTACTTCCTGATTAAGAAATAGGCAGGTTTTGACTTGTAATTTCTTGTGTGTGATTATTGATTATGAATCTGGAACGATTCAGAGTTAGCTCTTATATTGTTGTTGCGATTAAATGAGTTAGTCGTAGGAAATTGGGATTGGGGTAGATTCCCCGATTTGAAAAGGAGTTGTCGTACGGTAAGATGGGTGAGAACAGGTTTGAGTTATCTGTTCATGTTTTAATTATTAAATTTTATTTTGATTTGAGTATCCTCACTAGGCGAAAGCCTAATGTTTCAAGTTGAATCTTCTTACCAGGTACAAGCTCCGGGAAATAGCGGGAATGAGAGACGAGAACTTTTGGAAAGATTCAGACTTAGAGATACTGGAGGATCTAGAGATTTTTGATGCTTTAGGGATGGTTGTTTAGATAACTGGATTAATCTGATTGTTATGTCATGATTAGATTAATAAGTTGTTTAAGTAATGACGTTTGTATATAGAAACCTTACATTTGATCCTCAGGTTATATAAGTTTGAAAGTTTTTGATCATAACTTGTGGTAAATTTTAAGGTTTAAATTGACCCTGTTTTTAGGGTGTTTCAGTATGGTATCAGAGCTTTAGTTTAAGCGAACTAGGTATGAATTTGAGATACCTAGACTTAAGCTGAGATGAGTTAAGTTATGATTCGTGAGTTTTGGATAGAAGTACTAAGAATGGGTAGTCTTAGAGTCGACAGAAATACGCGAAGTTGGTACTGTAACAATGGTAATGAGAATTCTCATGTATGATATGTTCGCAATTTCAATTAGCTACTGTTATTATGAATATATTATTACACAAGCATACTTGTTTCTAAATTGTTACAGTGACTGATTAGCGGTAAAGTATGTATTGTATGTTTAGTTGTATAAACCATTAACTGATGAGTATTCTTATATGCTCCATCAGAACGATGGTGAATACGCCCCCGAGGTCTCCAAATTCTTCGATGAATAGGAATTGGTTAGACGATGCTGGAGAGAGACAAACTGGATTGGGCGGAGTTCCTGATACGCCATCAGATTTTCTTTCCTTGGGAGGAATGCGAAGTCGAGTACATCCAGGAGGTACTAGTAATGTTGATCAAACGTCGTCAGATTCAGGTATGGAGGGGCGAATAATGGATAATGTGACTCGGCTGATGAATGCTTCAATGGAGAGGCAAGCAGAGATGATGAATACTGTAATGGGGAGACAGGCAGAGATGTTTACGAAATTGATTAATGATCGAAATGTGGAGCCAAGGAGAACAGTGATCGATACTAATGTGATAAATCCGACTGTAAATCCAGGAGTGGAGACAGTTAGAAGGGTTGACAGAAACTGTTCTTACAAGACGTTCCTAAGTTGTAAACCACCAGAATTCAAGGGAGATGATAATCCAGTGGTTTGTATGAACTGGATAAGAGAAATCGAGCAGGCTTTTCGTGCCTGTGAATGTTCAGATGAGAGATCTAAGGTGAGATTTGGGTCACAAATGTTGCGTGGCAAAGCGTTGCAGTGGTGGAATGTGTTATCATCAACTGTGACTGAGGCAGCTTTGAATTCCGTAACTTGGAGTCAGTTTAAGGCAAAGATTTTAGAAGAATATTGTAACGAGCATGAGATGGACCGAATTGAAGAAGAGTTTCGGAATATTAAGAAGGGTAATATGTCGGTGAGAAAATATACCGAGGTCTTTATGGAGAAGTTAAATCTTGTGGGGCACGTGGCTTCATCAGAGAAAGAAAAGATTAAGTATTACTTGAAAGGTCTACCAGCAGATATGATGACAAGAGTTCGTAGTTCAAAATCTGCTACCTTGAGGGAGACGATTGAGGAAGCAAAGGTGATAGAGGAAATGTATGTGAAAGATAAGGAGGAGAAAGCGCAGGTTGGGGAAAAGAGAAAATGGGAGGGTCGTTCCGAACCTTCTCCGAAATTAAGATTATTCGGAAAGAACATTCGCAATGATTCTCGCAGAGAACCGGGTTAGTGTTCAAAATGCAAAAGTAAACATTTTGGCCAATGCCGTGTGGTCGGAAATCAATGTTTCAAGTGTGGGAAGATGGGACATATGGCGTCGAGTTGTACAGTGCCTGGGTCGGTTTGTTTTGAATGTCAGCAACCGGGTCATTTTCGAAAAGATTGTCCGAAGTTGAAAAGAGGAGGAGATCAGGGAAGAAAGCTGGATATTCCCAAACCAACCGGTCGTGCATTCCAAATGACCGCTGATGAAGCGAAGGGGTCAAAGGACGTGGTCTCGGGTACATTTCTTATAAACTCTATTCCTGCACGTGTGTTGTTTGATAGTGGTGTAAATTATTCTTTTGTATCCAAGTTGTTTCAACATAAGTTAGCTATGCCGGTTACTACTCTAGGAGATGCCTTAGTAGTCGAAATAGCTAATGGAGTTCAGACTTTGGTTAAGGAGAGCATGGCTGATTGTAAGATTATGATAGAGGGAACAGAATTTCCGATTAACTTGTTGTTAATGGAAATTGGGAGCTTTGATATTGTAGTAGGGATGGACTGGTTGAGCAACAACCAGGCAGAAATTACGTGCGCAAAGAAGTTGATTCGAATTCCAATGGGCGAGAAAGATAGTGTATTCGTGTTCGGAGAATAGCAGGAAGGAGAAATTCCGTTGATTTCAGTGATGAAGGCGCTGAAATGTTTATCGAAAGGGTGTTGGTCTTATCTAGCCTATGTTATTGATACAAAGTTAGAAAAGAAAAATATTCAAGATATCAACGTGGTGTGTGAGTTTCCGGATGTGTTCCCGGATGACCTTCCAGGTTTGCCAGTTGAAAGACAGGTGGAGTTTCGTATCGATATTATTCCTGGATCGGCACCGATTGCACGAGCACCTTATCGTTTAGCACATGCTGAGATGAAAGAGATGATGACTCAGCTTCAGGAGTTATTAGATAAGGGTTTCGTAAGACCGAGTTCTTCACCGTGGGGAGCTCCAGTTTTGAAAGTTCAGGATCTTATCTTACAATCAATGTAGAAAGCAGTAATTGAGAATTTGTATGATCAAGCCCAATTGTATTCAATGATGAACAGAATTACAGATCTAAGAGAGAGAGAATCTCAAAGATTACAAAGAATGAATACAAAGTTATACGGGAAAAATCAATCAGTTAGCAACGTAGAGCTAACTACTATTTATACTGCAACGGACATCTTAAAGCTACAGTACAAATAAGAAAGACTAATAAGAACATAACACGTGTCCTAATTAGTTTATAAAATAATAAGTAAAGTATCTCGTCATAAGTTCTGAACATGTAGTTCAGAACTTCTGAACATTCTTCTGATAACGCTTCTCAGATCTTCTGACTCCTTAACTCAGACATCTGACTTCTCTTCCCAGACTTCTGATTTCTCTTATCAATACTTCTGAGCTTTCACAGTCAGACCTCTGACTTCTCTACTCAGAACATATGAGTCTTCTTATCAGATCTTCAACACTTGGTTTATTGACAAAACTTCAGATCTAACAAGTTTTATTTGTTAAGAAGAAAGATGGTACCATGAGAATGTGTATTGATTACCGAGAGTTGAATAAGGTAACTATTAAGAACAAGTATCCGCTTCCGAGGATTGATGATCTATTTGATCAACTCCAAGGTGCGAGATACTTTTCAAAGATTGATTTAAGATCTGGATACCATCAAGTGCGGGTAAGAGATGAAGACGTTTCAAAAACGGCGTTTAGAACAAGATATGGACATTATGAGTTCCTTGTAATGCCATTTGGGTTGACAAATGCTCCTGCGATATTTATGGATTTGATGAACATAGTGTGTCGACCATTTTTAGATAAGTTTGTCATTATGTTTATTGACGACATACTTATTTATTCAAAGACTGAAGAAGATCATGAGCAACATCTTCGTGAAGTCTTAGAAGTTTTAAGAAAAGAGAAGTTATACGCAAAGTTTTCAAAGTGTAAATTTTGGTTGAAGGAGGTGCAGTTCCTAGGTCATGTGATTACTTCTGAAGGAGTTAAAGTAGATCCTTCAAAGATTGAAGCGATGACGAATTGGGAGACACCTAGAAGTGCATCTGAGATAAGAAGCTTTCTGGGATTAGCAGGTTATTATAGAAGATTCATAAAAGATTTCTCTAAGATTGCATCTGCGTTGACGTTGTTAACTAGAAAGAATGAGAAGTTTGTTTGGACGGAGAAACAGGAAACAGCTTTCAGAACTTTACGTCAAAAACTGTGTGAAGCACCTGTACTTGCCTTACCAGAAGGGACATAAGCTTTTGTTGTGTATAGTGATGCTTCAAAGATGGGTCTAGGATGTGTGCTAATGCAAAGGGGCAAAGTGATTGCCTATGCCTCAAGACAGCTTAAAGAACATGAAAAGAATTATCCTACCCATGATTTAGAGTTAGCAGCAGTAGTGTTCGCTCTGAAGTTGTGGCGACACTATTTGTATGGAACAAAGTGTACTCTTTTTACTGATCACAAGAGTTTGCAACATGTTTTTGATCAGAAGGAATTAAACATGAGGCAGCGAAGATGGTTAGAATTGCTTAAGGATTACGATTGCGAATTGCATTACCACCCTGGTAAAGCAAATGTCGTGGCTGATGCCTTAAGTAGAAAAGAATATGGTGGGTGTTTGAAATCGGTAAATGTTAGAATTGATGTAACGTCAAGTTTGATGGAAAAGATCAAAGAAGCACAAGTGATTGCTTTGCAAGAGGAAAATCTGAAAGAGGAAGTAATGGGTAAGCAACATCTTCAGTTGACTGAAGATGGTCGGGGGATTAAATTGTTTCAAGGAAGAGTTTGGGTGCCTAAAATTGGAGGAAATCGAGAATTGATTCTCGAAGATTCTCATAAATCTAAGTATTCCATTCACCGTGGGAGTACGAAGATGTATCGAGATTTGAAATTGCATTATTGGTGGCCAGCAATGAAAGTAGATGTGGCTCGAAAGGTAGAAATGTGTACAACATGTTCGTTGGTGAAAGCTGAACATCAGAAACCGTACGGAAGTTTCCAATCCTTGGAAATTCCGGAATGGAAGTGGGAGAAGATTACCATGGACTTTGTGACGAAGTTACCAAAGACGCAAAAAGGTAACGACACAATATGGGTAATCGTGGATAGATTAACTAAGAGTGCTCATTTTCTAGCAATGAAAGAGGCATCACCAATTGAGAAATTGGCAAAGTTGTATATTGATGAAGTGGTGTCAAGGCATGGTATACCGGTGTCGATAGTGTCAGATCGTGATAGTCGGTTTACCTCGAGATTTTGGCGATCATTGCAAGAAGAATTGGGTACTAAAGTTAATTTGAGTACTGCTTTTCATCCACAGACCGATGGACAGAGTGAGCGGACTATTCAAACTTTGGAGGATATGCTCAGGTGTTGTGTTTTAGATTTTGGTGGTAACTGGGATACGCATCTACCGTTAGTAGAATTTGCGTA
This sequence comes from Saussurea involucrata, assembly GCA_033807775.1. Classification (NCBI taxonomy): domain Eukaryota; kingdom Viridiplantae; phylum Streptophyta; class Magnoliopsida; order Asterales; family Asteraceae; genus Saussurea; species Saussurea involucrata. The sequence continues at coordinate 44,510,827 of CM066317.1, read as the reverse complement.
TAACAATAGTTATCATTCGAGCATCGGGAGAGCACCCTTTGAAGCGTTGTATGGTCGTAAGTGTAGAACTTCGGTGTGTTGGCTAGAAGCCGGGGTGAAACAGTTTGCTGGTCCAGAGTTAGTACAGCAAACAGCGGATAAAGTAAAAGAGATTCGGCAGCATATGAAAGCAGCCCAAGATAGACAGAAAAGTTATGCTGACCCGAAGCGGAGACCAAAGGAATTTCAAGTTAGGGAGCGTGTGATGCTCAAGGTATCCCCATGGAAAGGTGTGATAAGGTTTGGAAAACGTGGGAAGTTGAGTTCTCGTTTTCTAGGACCTTTCACCATTGTTGAGAGAATTGGGTTACAAGCTTATAAGTTAGATCTTCCACCAGAGTTGGAAGGAGTTCATAATACTTTTCATGTATGTTATCTTCGGAAGTGTTTGGCCGAAGAGGAGGGTGTGATTCCAATCACAGATGTGAGAATAGATGAAAAGAGTCGCTGTGTAGAGGAACCAGAGGCAATTTTAGAAAGATCGGTTAGAAAGTTACGTAGTGGTAAAGAGGTAGCTATGTTGAAAGTACAGTGGAAACATCATAGAGGTACTAATGTAACTTTAGAGTCAGAGGAGAGTATGAGGGATAGGTATCCTCATTTGTTTACCTAACTTTGATTTCGGGGACGAAATCATTTTCAAGTTGGGGAGTATTGTAACATCCCGAATTTTCGTTGTATTATTTTGGGAATTTCAATCTTAACTAGGGGTTAAATTGTATCTTTTATATAAGTCTTGATTAAAGTGGATTTAAAGTTTGAAGGTTGTAATGTCATTTTCTTAAAGATGAGGGTTCATTTGGTATTTTGGTTTATGACTCATTAGTTTAAGGATGAGGTGTCTTAATGTGAGGCAATATAGTCTAATTGTGCAAGTGTGTGTGTGTGCTTTTGTGTGTCTTTCGGTTTTGAGAGGAAAAGAGAACCGAGAGATAGAAAAATTGAGAAAAGAGAAGGAGAAGAACAATACCTTTCAATCAACTGATTATTGTGTTTATTCTGGAAGATTCATAAAAGGTAATCACTCTCTAATCCATCATCTTCTTAGTTAAAAAGCTTTCTTGGAAATTTTTATGTTGGGTTTTGGTAATTTTGATGATAATGGGAATTTGAGTATTAGGATATGATAAGATAAGTGTATTAAACATATCTGCAAATTGGTATAAACAAACATAGATTAAAAGTACAAAAATCTGGGTTTAGAACGAACTTAGTAGACTGAGACTTGGTTGAATATCATCGAAGTCGCAACCTTGAGTTGCGACATTCATGATTGTCGCAATGGGCAATTGCGACTTGGAGTTGGAGTCGCAGTAGACCATTGCGACTTGGCTTTGGAATCGCAACAGTTAGTTGCGACTTGGGGTGAAATCGCAATGGGCAGTTGCGACTTGGTAGTGTAATCGCAACAGTTCACTGCGACTTGGAATTGGAATCGCAATAGAGGACTGCGACTCCAGTTCACTGCGATTTGGAAGTGAAATCGCAATAGGTGATTGCGATTTCAGTTCATTGCGACTTGAGATGTGATTTTGAGAGATTAAGGATTTTCAGTTATAGAGGGTTCTGTTTTGATAATTAATATCAGTATGTGTAATTGAATAATACAGTAAGCTGTGGTAGTGAAGAAAGGAGCCCTTTACGTGTTAAAAAGGATTAAAAGGAGTAATAACGCACCAGGTGAGTTTATTCAACTCTCTTTAAAATTCAGTAATTAATCTTGAATTAGATGCTTTATATGTATGCATGAATATGTCTTATGTGGATTTGATTAAATTAGAGATAAGCCAAGAGGGCGATTAAAAGTTGTGTTATGTTGGTTACCATGTTAAAGTTTCCAAGATGAGTTATATATGAAATTGATGAACTAGTATTTATTTATTAAACTTGCATGCTAAGTTTGATTATCTACTACATGAAATTACTATGTGGTTATGAACTCTAATTATGATTTGAAGCTTGATTGAGTTATTAACTTCCATGCTAAGTTAAAGAGGAGATAATTAAGAGATTTAGATGAGGAGATATTAATATTATTGATATTATATATATATAGAATATGTTCGGAGAAATGATATACTGTATGCTGGACGCATATAGTAGTATCGATTATTACATATATTATATTATGTGATTATGTGCTTTTACTAAAATAGGCATCCGATCACCGAGGGCACTTGGGTACGGTATGATGGGAACCGATTACTCGCCATAGACCAAACGGATGTAATTTTAGTAATTGGGTGAATCTTGAATCATGAGTATCGATTTGAGTATCGCGATATTATAATCCCATGGGGGCCATTGATTCTGAGGTGGAATGCGGAATAAGCAGAGTTTGCTTAATAATTCCCATTTCGATTTGGGAAGATCGGAGATTTTCCTGTGATGAGAGGAAGACTAGAGATAGGCATAAAGTAATTTGTAATCTCTACTTCCTGATTAAGAAATAGGCAGGTTTTGACTTGTAATTTCTTGTGTGTGATTATTGATTATGAATCTGGAACGATTCAGAGTTAGCTCTTATATTGTTGTTGCGATTAAATGAGTTAGTCGTAGGAAATTGGGATTGGGGTAGATTCCCCGATTTGAAAAGGAGTTGTCGTACGGTAAGATGGGTGAGAACAGGTTTGAGTTATCTGTTCATGTTTTAATTATTAAATTTTATTTTGATTTGAGTATCCTCACTAGGCGAAAGCCTAATGTTTCAAGTTGAATCTTCTTACCAGGTACAAGCTCCGGGAAATAGCGGGAATGAGAGACGAGAACTTTTGGAAAGATTCAGACTTAGAGATACTGGAGGATCTAGAGATTTTTGATGCTTTTGGGATGGTTGTTTAGATAACTGGATTAATCTGATTGTTATGTCATGATTAGATTAATAAGTTGTTTAAGTAATGACGTTTGTATATAGAAACCTTACATTTGATCCTCAGGTTATATAAGTTTGAAAGTTTTTGATCATAACTTGTGGTAAATTTTAAGGTTTAAATTGACCCTGTTTTTAGGGTGTTTCAGAGAATCCAAGGTACTCTTATGTTCCGAATCAGAATGAAACCATTGCTCGGAATGCCTTGGAAATGATTGAAGATCGCATCGACTATCGCCGTGCAATCAGATTCTTTGAGGTTCACTCCGCGTTGCGCAAACGATACGTGTTCAACTGGCGAGAGCTAAAGCGCGAACTCGAACTTCAAATCAAAGGGGGAGATTGTTAGGGCAGGTTTTATAGTTGATTTAAAGTTCAAGGGTTGAATTGTATTTGTTTAAATTAGAGCTTATTAGTGAACGGGGCGTGGGCTTGTTAACCTCGGGCCCATTGTATTTAATGTGAGATTAGCTTGGAAAAACAAGCTAATCATCCTTTTACTTTCCAAACAGTATTGTATTATTCTCTCTGAAAGTGAATGACAGGGATGACCAGTTGAAATCATTGTTCTTACTGTTTACATTGTCTATTTTTATATTGTTGCACGGATCTGGTAATAACATTTGGTATCAGAGTAGACGGACGGATTCGATTCAAAGCCTCTCTAGTGATTTCCGGTAAGATTTTGACTTTTCCTGTATGTGTTCATCTTGACTTTTTCGAAATCTTGATTCTGGCTAAAATGTTCAATTCTGTTTATTGGGTTGTGTTAGCATTATACTTGTGAGTAATTCTGCAAATTTTCACATTCCAATTCGATCGTTTGAGTGATTAATTTAGCAAATTAAGGTCAAAAGTTTTTGGTAGTGTTCTTGATAAAAGATTCGATTTTTAACCATCAAAACTTGTTATTTTTGCATTGAAATCGATTGTATTAGTGTTATTTTTGTGTTTTGCATTGTTACTAATCTTCCAGGATCGATTTTGGGCAGCCCTAATCGAAAAGTCGATCGATTTAAGCAAACAGCCGCAGAGTCCGGATAAACCAGCCGCGGTTTCCGGACAAGTTGATTGTGTCCGGACGTTTGTGTGAAATCCATCCGGACAACTCCAATTCCATCCGGACTCCTCATCTTTTCCGAGTAAGTCTTCCGGTTAAGTTCCAACTCTCCGGGTAAGTCATACTAAATCTAATCAATCCGGGTAAATTAGTTTCCGGAAACCCAAAGTTCCCGAACACCAATTTATCCGGACATCTCTGTATCCGGTAAGTATCTTGTCCGGACATCTCTGTATCCGGTAAGCTTCTTATCCGGACATCCCTTTACCCGGTAACTTTTGTTTAAATTACTTATCCGGTAACCAGTTTCTTCCGGTAACCCCTGTGTTATCCGGAAACTGTGCTATCCGGATTCTTTGCATTACCCGGACACTTTGTGATTTCATTGATCTGTTTAATCTGAACACTTCCTGATCATAATCTTATCTGGATTCCTATCCAATAAGCTTACTATAAGATCAAATCACTCGTAGATCCTGCGTTAGGATTTCACTCTTAGTGCCTTGCGTTAGGTTTACCCTTTGAATCAATCTACACGTCTGACGATCACTCCCGTGCAACTGAAGATGTCTCCTGCTGAAGAAGACATGACAAAGCCGTGTCAGGTATGTGAACCTATCTTTTCAGAACTTTATGACCGAATGAAACCTCTTGCTGAACGGGTAGATTCCTTTAAGGCCACCTCTAATGAACAACTGCTTGAGATTAGATCACTATCTGAAAAACTAGATGTTCAAAGGAGAATAACTGAAAAATATAAGTCTGAAAATGCTAATCTAAAAGACAAATGCAAAAATCTTTCATTAGCACCTAAGGACTTAAGGGCCAAGTTATCTGATCTTCAGTCTCAGTTTGATAAGTGCTTGAATGAGAAAGAAGAAATTGTTATCAATGTTCTTCTCTTCAAATTCAACACAAGGAGTTTGTGACTAAAATCCTTGATCTTGAAAACAAACTCCACAAAAGGGGTCAACCTGATCAAACCATCTTTCTGAATAAACCTAAAGAGTTCACATACTTTAACAAAGAGTGGGGAATCGGATATGATAACCCACACTATTTGAAAAAGGGAAGATGGCATGTACCCACTCTGTATGATTTTGCTTGTTTTGGATGAGATAAAAAGTATCCAGAATATGAAATTCAATGGACTGGTCCTCTTGAACCCGAAAAAGAGGAGGACACCGAGGAACATAAGCGCATACACAAACGAGGAATTCAACTCCCATTTTGTTATGAACCTTTAAACTACTCGTATCAAAAGGACAAAAAGTACCTCTCCAATGACTACTTCGACCCCTACAAGGTAGCTACACCCAAGGATTCCTCCAAAAAGGATGAGGATCTAGCACCTGCAACCAAGACTGAGACGGATGAGTTTAAACTCTATGTTCCCCCTCTCATCTTGGAAGCAAAGATAGTCGAGTTGGAGGAGTCCATTAAGAAAGAAAGGTCAATGTTTCAAATGGAAAGGCAAGTCCTACTTACAAAGCTTGAGAATCTACAACCAGTCAAAACCGAAGTTGTGTCTGGTGAAGGACAGGAAATCCTTCGGAATGAAATCAATCGACTCACATCACAATTGTCTGCCTTGGCAACAGAAAAGATGGAATAGTACACGAGAAATGGTCAGCTTCAAGAGCAAATTGACCAACTGCTATCTGAAAAGCAGATCTCACCCGAACTTTCCTCAAATTCATCCGACACGTCTTCGTGCAAAGCTTTCCTAGGCAAGATTTCTAGTTCGCAAGACGTTCAAGATTCTCAAGACGAGAGTGTTTTAAGGAATTTGAACTCTGAGTTTTTCTTAGCTTCCGCACCAAATTCCCCAAAGCACACAAACACAAAGAATTCCTCGCCTTCCTCACCTGATCCATGTCCAGTAATTCCCGAGATAGATTTTTCAGAGTACATGAACTCCGAAGGTAACTGTGAAAAAGAGTTCGAGTCGTTCCCCTTCGACAAACCTCTTCCAAGTCACACTGATTTTCTATCCCCCGTAGTCAATCGTCCGGTTAATTTTCTAAAGGGTAGCAGTTCTCAAACAAAGGCCCCAGCTGTGATCAAGATTTCTCAATCAAAACCAACTTCTAAACGTGTTTCTAAAAAGCAATCACAACCGAGGCAGGAGATCGGACCATTGCCTACCAATAATCCTGTTCCTTCAAAAGTCACTGACCATTCTGTCCCTGTTGTTTCGGATAAAAATGGTCGCGCTAAACAAGCAAAACCAAAGTGGCCAGCTAAGGAACCTGTCAAGAATGTTGCATCAAAGTCCTCCCCTCCTGTCTTTAATTCTAGGATAAACAAAGACAATTATGCTTGGAATCATTGGAATCATTTGAAGTTTCTTTTCCAATTAAACTTAATTCTCTTAACCAATTGATTCAGTTATCGCGTGATTGTTTATGTTGTTCAAATTGTGGTTGGAATGATTTTGATGATATTCAGAATAATGATTGGTTTGGGTCGTATCACATGTGTAATTTATTTCCCAAACACAAACCCCGTAATAACCAGCAAAAACATTATAAAAAACGGGGTTACCAATCAGCGGTTAAACCACAGCGGGAGACCAAACCTGCTCCTAGATGGGTTACTCCTACTGAGGTTAAGCCGGCACCAAAGAGTAAACCTGCTGCCAAACCTGTTCCTCCAAAGGGTGTAAAATCTACACCTAGGAGACAACCTGTGCCTAAACCAGTTCCCACAAACGGTGTAAAACCTACACCTAAGGGGAAAGCTGTGTCAAAGCAAGTTCCTCAAAAAGGTGCCAAACCTAACCCTCCCGAACCCAGGAAAATCTGGGTACCAAAGGTCCGCTAATCTTGTTTTGCAGGACGGTCATGTGTGGTACTTAAACACTGGATGCTCCACACACATGACCGGAAGGAGGGAGCTGCTCACGATCTACAAGGAACAATACTAAGAAGACGTGAGGTTTGCCTATACCTGTACTTTCACGAGCTGCTCATGTGTTTAGGGGGAGCATGATCAGCCATCAGGTAAGTATACTCTACTGTTGAGGGGGAGCGTCACACACAATTTTTTTAAAAATGCTGAAAAGTTTTGTTATGTGTGTGGATACTCCCGTGTGCACTTCACTCTACGCGCACATTCTGAGGGGGAGCATGTCATCTAATGCTCATCATTTGAGGGGGAGCGACACAGTTTTTTTCTTTCAATGCCTAAAAGTTTTTATGTGTGTCGGACTCTACATTGCACTATCCGAGGGGGAGCAAATTCTTCCCCATGCTCCGTTTGAGGGGGAGCGAGAGAAGGATCGTTTCTGAAATCCATATAGCTTTAATTTTGCAAAATATCAAGAATTAGGGAAATTCTTGAAAATTCCATAAGTATCCGGACAGGTATCCTGAAACCCTATCTTTCCGGATAGGTTTCCGGACCGGGTCCTTATCCGGATTGGAAGGGAACCCGGGTACCATATCCGGACTCTTGGTCTCTCTTAAATGTCATCCGGATTCTCGTTTGTCCGGATTGCTTATTTTATCCGGAAACTTTCATCCTCTCCGGTATGCTCTTTTGTCCGGATACCTGTGTTGTCCGGAATGTCTTGCAATTTCATTATTATGTCCGGACGCCCCTGCTATTTTCAGTCATGTACCTGTTTCATCACTGCCAGTCCTCAATTTGTCTTAAATTGAGCCTATTAATGCAAAGGTACGCACCGACACGTGTTCATCCGTCTCTGTTACTAACTGTGCTTTGTTTCTACAGATATTCAATGGCAGATCAAGAGCAACATCATTATGTTTATCACTTGAGGGGGAGCGTCACACTGTTTTCTTAAAAGTCTAAATGTTTTTTTCTTTGTGTTGATGTCTCCCAAGTAAATCCCACTCTCACTCCGAGGGGGAGCAAGTCAATCCCCATGCATGTTTTGAGGGGGAGCAAGATAATCTCTGAGCGAGAGACGAGAGTTAGGGAATCCCATGGTCTAGTCAGCGCCGGAGGGACCTTCCCCGGGACATAGAACATGTGAGACAGAGGGAATTAAGGTCGAAAGCGAACAAGGAAAGATTGAGCCGTAAAGATAACGAGGCTCCTGAGCGAAACCAGCCACGTCATATCCGGGTTGCCACATCTACTACCTCGTCTCATTTGTTGGGACAGGGTATTGAAGAAGCCTCCGTGGACCCAACGGAGCAATTGCACAACCCCCTCATCCACTCATCCGTCTCTCAAAAGACGGATGTTTCAGTACATCACGGGGATATAGCACAACTTCCACCGGTCTCTCACTCGGAGAGTACTGGTGTTGAAACAAGAGACCAGCAACCCCTGGTCTCGACTTCTTTCAGTGCACCATCGAGTCTAGATCCACTTGTTATTGAAGATTCTTTGACTAGGACACTTGATGTGGAACAACACCAAGTCGCGGCTCTAAGTGACCCGACCAGAACGTCTGTAGTGTCTCCGTCTACCGGAACACGTGGATCGGACGGAAATCCTACCACAACTATTATCACGCCAACTGTGAAGGTAGGTGGCTCTACCCCCGCGGTAGATGCCTCAACGGGTAACCTAAGTGGTCCCAGAGTTAGTAACCCAGACTTTGTGTCACCAGGGTCCCTGGACAGCACCCTTAAGGCTGTCCGCTTGGATATGGAGCAACAAATGCAGCAACATGTAGCCGCTGAACTTGCCAAAGCGATGCACGCTATCAAAGGTAAAGGCCACCTCGTCGAAACTGAAACCGCCCCTGTACCTCCACCGATTCAACCGCAACCTATCTATTCGGTGGACACCCTGAAGACGATGCTATTGGCCCAACTGCTCCAGGAATCAGATACAACCGCCTCTACTGAAGCAGACCTGATTTCAGTTCTCCGATCACAGGTCACTGCTCCATCTTCATCTATTACCACTCGCTTAGACGCCATTGACTCGACTCTCAAGGAGTACAACCTAGCGCTCACAACGCTATCCGAGAGAGTCCGCTCACTCGAAGATACCTGCAAGAGTCAAGCAGGCGGCCTGAAGCGGAAACATGATGACCAGGATGATCCTGATCACCATGAGGGGGAGAAAAGACAACGTCTGACCGAGACCGCCTCCCTGATCCATACTGAAGCTACAACTGTGGTTCATCAGGAACCCCCAACTGCGGCAGCTACAACAGAAGCACCAGAAGCCGAGTTGCCTTTAGCAGACATAGTCATAGACATGGAGATATCAGATGAAGAAGACCCGACGGTTGAAAAGCCCGAGGGTTCAACACAGGAACTGATTGATTTTGACTCATCAGACATACCGATTCTGGACATGATAGATCCAGATTGTGAAGCCAACCCGGAGACCGAATATGCATGGTACGAAAAAGCCGCCAGTGCCGTAAATCTTTAGGTAAATTTGGTCTTCCCCACTGATGAGGACGACAACATTGATTATGATCAGTTCCTTCTCCAAAATTTGTATGGAACATCCCCCGTTCACTATGCTCAACCCGCCGGAACATCATCAACAAGGCCCGAGTCTACTACTTCCGATCTTCCGACAACTGCTCCTCCCCCGACAGCTTCTGATCTTCCTCCCCCTCCTCAACAGCAACAAATCCGTTGGGAGAAGATCATGGTACTTATCCCTCATTTAGAGGAATCTTTGAAAAAGCTGTTCGTCCACAAGCTTCGCCCAATCGAGCCGACCTTATGTCTGGGTATTTACAACTTTAGCCCAGAATTTCAACGCCGGTATATACTAGCAGTGCAGCGGTGTCTTCCAGTCAACCAGGTCAGAACCAAACTTCGAATCACAGAGGTAATCCGTATCTATTCAAGACGTATTATGAGGATCGTCTACCCAGTTTTCATTGTTCGACGTGAAGATGGGAACGAATGGAAATTTTCAGAAGCTGATTTCAAGAACCTCTGACCACTCGATTTTCTGGTTATTCTGAAAGACTTACGTACAAGAACCATCCGACCGCTAGAGATTACAAAGGCACTCGAAGCTGTTCGTCGATACCTGGTCCGCACCATCATGATGTCTTATCTAACGGACTTCCAAATGGCTATCGAGAACAAGTCGAAAAAGGTAAATCTGATCAAGCCGAATCTGAAAGCACCTGAATTAAACATGTATCCCGAGAACGCTATGCTTCTGGAACCAGAATTCGGGATTGTTTACCTCAATGAGCAAAAGGAGAAGAAATTCATGCGCTTCAGTCAGATGGAAAGATTCTGCGACGGCACACTTCTAAAGGTCAAAGATGCTCTTCGAAAGATTATTCAGCAATAGTCTGAGAATCCAAGGTATTCTTATGTTCTGAATCCGAATGAAGTAACTGCTCGTAATGCCTTGGAAATGATTGAAGATCGCATCGACTATCGCCGCGCCATCAGATTGTTCGAGGTACACTTCGCGCTCCGCAAAAGATATGTCTTCAACTGGAGAGATCTAGAGCGCCAACTCGAACTTCAAATCAAAGGGGGAGATTGTTAGTGCAGGTTTTATAGTTGATTTAAAGTTCAAGGGTTGAATTGTATTTGTTTAATTAGAGCTTATTAGTGAACGGGCCGTGGGCTTGTTAACCACGGGCCCATTGTATTTAATGTGAGATTAGCTTGGAAAAACAAGCTAATCATCCTTTTACTTTCCAAACAATATTGTATTATTCTCTCTGAAAGTGAATGTCAGGGATGACCAGTTGAAATCATTGTTCTTACTGTTTACATTGTCGATTTCTATATTGTTGCACGGATCTGGTAATAACAGAGATATTCCCACTTCTTTGACACTCATCACAACGTTTTACAAAGTTATGAGCATCATTGTACAAAGTAGGCCATAACAACCCAGATTGTAAAACCTTTGCTGCTGCCCTACTTCCTCCAAAATGTCCTCCACATGGTCCTGTATGGAAGTGCTATAAAACTGATGTCATTTCTTCTTGTGGTATGCATCTTTTGATCATCTGATCTGCACAAATTTTAAACAAAAATGGGTCATCCCATAAGTACTTATTGGAATCATAAATGAGCTTTTTCTTGTGATGTTTACTAAACTCTTTAGGAATGACTCCACAAGCCAAATAGTTTACAATGTCTGCAAACCAAGGATCTTTGGCATGTTGTATAGCTAAAACCCTTTCATCAGGGAATGTCTCACAAATCTCACCACTATAAACAGGCTTGTCTTGTTTTTCCAACCTAGACAAATTGTCAGCCACTTGATTATCCACACCCTTTCTATCAATGATTTCCAAATCAAACTCTTGTAGCAACAAGACCCACCTTATTAGCCTAGGTTTTGCATCCTTTTTAGAAATCAAATACTTGATTGCAGCATGATCTGTGTGAACAGTTACTTTTGTACCAATCAAGTATGATCTGAATTTTTCAAAAGCAAAAACCACAGCTAATAATTCCTTTTCAGTAGTGGTGTAATTGATTTGAGCATCATTGAGAGTTTTACTAGAATAGTAAATAGGATGGAATATTTTATTTTTCTTTTGACCCAAAACTGCTTCAACTGCCCAATCACTAGCATCACACATTATTTCAAAAGGTTGGGACCAATCTGGTGCTATTACCACATGTGCAGTGATCAATGCTTCTTTCAATGTTTTAAAAGCTTTTCTGCAATCTTCATTAAAATTAAACACTTGGTCATTATGTAGCAATAAACTAAGAGGTTTTGAAAATTTTCAAAAATCTTTTATGAACCTCCTGTAAAAACCAGCATGTCCCAAAAAACTTCTGATACCTTTGACTGTTGTTGGTTCAGGCAAATTTGAAATGATTTCTAGTTTAGCCTTATCAACTTCTATGCCTCTTTTGGAAATGAGATGTCTCAACACAATGCCTTCTTTTACCATAAATTGACACTTTTCCCAGTTTAAAACCAAGTCTGTTTCTTCACATCTTTTAAGACTATTTTCCAGGTTTTGTAAACATAAGTCATCTGATGTCCCATAAACTGAAAAGTCATCCATGAAAATTTCCATGGAGGTTTCTAACATGTCAGAAAAAATAGACATCATACATCTTTGGAAAGTGGTTGAGGCATTACAAAGTCCAAAAGGTATTCTTCTAAATGCAAAGGTTCCAAATGGACAAGTGAAAGTGGTATTTTCCTGGTCCTCAGGTGCAATGGTGATTTGATTGTAACCAGAGTAGCCATCTAAGAAACAATAAAACTCTTTTCCTGCCAGTCTGTCTAGCATTTGGTCAACAAAGGGTAATGGAAAATGGTCTTTTTGAGTAGCTTTGTTAAGCTTCCTATAGTCCATACATATCCTCCAACCAGATACTACCCTAGTAGGTATAAGTTCATTTTTTTCATTTGGTACAACAGTCACTCCACCCTTCTTGGGTGCACATTGCACATGACTGACACAAGTACTACTAGCAATAGGATAGATTATGCCTGCATCAAGCCATTTTAAAATCTCCTTTTTGACAACTTCTTTCATCACAGGGTTGAGTCTTCTTTGAGGCTCAACTGATGTGTAGTTTTTATCTTCCAAAATAATTTTGTGTTGACAAATGGTTGGGCTTATGCCCTTGAGATCAACAATGGTCCATCTTATTGCTTTTGTGTGTAGTTTTAGCATTTTGACCAATCTTTCCTCTTGTTCTAATTCTAGTGATGATGAAATAATGACAGGAAACTTCCCAGGGTCTTCTAAAAAGACATATTTCAAATGTGAGGGAAGTTGTTTCAATTCTAAGTCTGGTGCAACATCTAAGGATGGGACAAGAGTCTTCCTATCCTTATGATCTAAGGTCTCAAAAGCAGCAATTTCCTGTGGTGTTTCCAGGTCTTCAAAGTCTTCCTTATCACTGTCAGAGTCTTCCATTCCCAGTATTTCTCCCAAGCTTTTGTCTTGACACCAAGTCTCTATCATGCTCAAAGTGGAACATTCTTCAACTTCTTCAGGGTACCTGAGAGAATAAAAAACATTAAAAGTTACCTCTTGGTCATGAACTCTCATGGTCAGCTCTCCCTTTTGGACATCTATCAATGTACTTCCAGTGGCTAGAAAAGGTCTTCCTAATAGGACTGGCATATCTTTGTCAGCTTCAAAGTCTAGTATGATAAAATCAGCTGGAAAGATAAACTTATCAACTTGGACTAGGACATCCTCAATTTTTCCTTTAGGCCAGGCTATGGTCTTATCAGCCAGTTGTAGGAAAACAGTGGTAGGTTTAGCTTCACCTATGCCTAAGGTATTGAAAATGGATAAAGGCATAAGGTTTACACTAGCACCTAAGTCACAAAGGGCTTTTCCTACTTTCTTTCCTCCTATGGAACATGAAATTGTGAAACATCTAGGATCTTTCAATTTAGGGGGAATCTTACTGGACAGCAAAGCACTACATACTTCAGTCAGAGCTACTGTCTTATATTCATTCAACTTTTTCTTTTTGCTCAAAATGTCTTTTAGAAATTTTGCATAATTTGGCATCTGCTCAATAGCTTCAACCAAGGGTATATTTATATGCAATTGCTTAAAAACATCAAGAAACTTTTTAAATTGAACTTCTTCCTTATTTTTTCCTCATCCTTTGGGGGTAAGGAATGTAAGGTGTGACTGAACTAGAGGGGTCAATCTTGTGAAGGAGAGTGCTTGTGTGGGTTTTATAGACGGTGCCACTTCAGTCCTACAGGGTGCTATAGGACTGGGCTGAAGTAGTACTGTAGGACTGCCACCAGAGTGTGACACATCAACTACTGCACTTTCTTTGGATTTCTTAGGTTCATCAGGGAACAACAAGGGGTAGTCTGATTTAGTAGGAATGACTTGAATATTAACAGGTTTATCGCTAGCTTTGGTCCCACTAGTGCTACAAGACTGGTCTATAGGTATTATAGCAGCAGAATCTGGTTTTGCCTTTTTCTTTTCTGGCTTTGCTTTGTTTGTTTGTTCTTTTCTGGGATTTTCTTCTAAGGGCCTTCCACTTCTTAAAGTCACAACCTTAACCTGCTCTTTTCCATCTCGGCGTGGAATCTCTGTATCACTAGGAAGAGTTCCTACTGGTCTTTTCTTTATTTCCAAAGCCATTTGCCCTACCTGAGTTTCAAGATTTTTAGCAAAAGTTTCAAGGTTTTTAATTGAGGCCTGAGTTTGAGTCATGAACCCCTTCATCATTGATTCCAAAGAAGTAGATGACTCAGCCTGCTGATTGGGCTTGTTGTTTTCGAAAGAAGATGGTTTATTTTGAAAATTGGATTGTTGGTTGTTGTGGTTTTTTTGTTGAAAGTTGGATTATCCTTGAAAGTTGGAGTGTCCTTGTGGATTGAGAGAAGGACTACTCCATGAAAAATTTGGGTGATTCCTCCACTCAGAGTTGTAAGTCTGAGAAAAAGGTCCTCCTTTGTTGTTGTTTTGCACATAGTTTACTTGCTCTGGATTGCTTGGACAATTTTCAAAAGAATGTCCATCTCCACAAAAGGTACACCGCACTGGCAAAACACCAGGGATAGCTGTAGCAGCATTAGCCTGCACAGGTGTGGCTAGGTTTTGAATTAGAGTAGTCATACTTGCCAACTGTGCAGTTAATGTTGAGTAAGCATCAGAATCTGGTATCCCTGTTGTTCTCTTAGCTGGCAGTGCACGTGGATCAGACCATTGTCCATTGTTGTCAGAAATCTTTTCTAGGATTTCATATCCCTCATTGTAGGTACAAGCTGTGAAAGATCCGCTTGCAGTAGCATCAAGCATTTGTTTAGCAGTGATATCTAGACCACTGTAAAATGTCTCTAGCTGAATGCAGTACGGAATGCCATGGTGAGGGAATTTTCTCAATAGCTCTTTAAACCTATCCCATGCATCAGGAACAGTTTTATTGTCCATTTGTTTAAAAGTGCAGATTTCATTTCTAGACTTAGCATTCTTGGTGGGTGGAAAATATTTTTTTAAAAACTTTTCTGCCATTTGGTTCCATGTAATTATAGAATCTGGTCGCAGAGAGTTGTACCCGGATCTTGCTTTATCTCTTAAAGAGTATGGAAAAAGTTTTAGTTTTAAAGCATCATCCTGTACACCTGGCAACTTGAAAGAATCTTTAATTTCCATGAAAGACCTGAGATGAGAATGAGGATCTTCATGTGCCAAACTAGCGTACTGGGTTCAAAATATGAAACATTATCGGCTTGGGTTCAAAATGATGTGTTTCGAGGGTAGGCTTAAGTATTCCTGAATGTAATTGATTTAAAACAGGAACGACATAGGCCATGATACCTCTATTTTTAGAGTTTGCAAGCCTGAAAATGTTTTGTTCCTCATCTTCAAGATTATGAATTGGCCTATTTTCAGGATTTCCATCATTATTGGGTGGTCTATTAATAGGTTGTCCATCCGGCCCAAATTCGAAGTTATTTTCACCTTCATCCGAAGTGTACTCATTTTCAGACATCATTGGAGAGTTTAGAGTTGAAGCAGCTCTTTGCGCTTTCCTTCTTTGTCTAAAAGTTCGTTCAATCTCTGGATCAATTTGAAAAAGTTCTTCGTGCAATATTCTGGGCATGCACTGTTTTTCAAACAGATGGTAGAAAAATCAGAGCTTAAAAACTTTACTTTAAAGAGAAAATCTTTCAGCGAAGTTATCCCCGGCAACAGCGCCAAAAACTTGTTGGGACAAAAACCTTGTATGTCAGATTTATGCAACCTATGAGATTCACTTAAATAGATCTTGGTGAAAGTATACACCTTAATCTACTATTGTCTCTTAACAAGTAATAATGGTAAAATAGCAGATATCGATCCACAGGGAAAACTTGTGAAAGCTTTTCAAAAGTCTAGTCTTTAAAAACCGATTTCAGATGGCGAATTCGAAAATAGATTTGTTGAGTGGTTTGTTTGAGTTATCAACTAAAAATCAATTCTAGAGAAGAAGCACAGGGTGCAAAACGCCATAAAGATGAAAACAAGTGATTCAGTAAAGAGATATTATAACATCCAGCCAGTCCTCTAGCATAAGTGCTATAGGACTGCCACAGTACCAACTATCGGTTCAAACGGCCTCCCAAGAGTACACACTAGTCAGCGTGCTATCGATACAATATCATTTATGTTTGACTTCGTGAATCCTAGCACAACACAGTGTTACCATCCTACCCCGTAAGAGTATAGTACTTGTCAGGCACTAAAACTATTTAGTAGTCTTCTCTTATCATTTCAGTTAATTAAACTTAACCTTAACACTGGATATTAATGCATTTCCATACATAAAATTAGTTGTCAATTAATTAAATGCAATCTTCAATGTAAGATTAATCACCTGAAACGAATAGTTAGATAGAATGTTATATTCAATACACCTCTTTACTTTCACACAGATTTTACATCTAAACTTCGCTTTACACCCCAAGCTCAGGTGATTAGCCCATCATGGCTTGATTTCTTCTTTCGAAAGGTGTAAGAAATGTAAATGGCATAAATGGAAAATACTGAAAGGAAATTACAAGAAAGTAAATTACAGAAATGGAAAGACAAAAATTAAAATGCAGGAATTTTAATAACAAGAAAACAAAAACAAATGTAAGAACTACAAATGAAAGGAAACTAGAAGAAAAATTACTAAACTAACGTGGTAACTTGATCGCCATGTAATGAAAACTTGTCGCACAAGTTACGTCACAAAACTACTACTTGCCTCGAAAACGTTGGAACTTGAAATAGTAACTTAAACAACCAAAGGTTACAAATTTTAGAAGGAATGAAATCCAAACTAAAATTACGAATCTTGAGAATTTAAGTAAGCAAACTTGGACAATATCGAAAACTTTAGAACTTGCGAGAGTCGGAAATCAAACACAAGAATTTACTTCGAAATTACTTTGATTAAAACCTTGAAACCGAGAGCTTTAACATATACTGAAATCGTAACCACAAGTCTGAATAATAAGAGGTAACTAGACAGCAATAATTGGTAAATAAAATCTAGAGAACAAAAGCTAAGTAATTATAGAGACTAAGGAGTTTTTGATCCAAGATCATGTTGTTTTTCAAAGCATGCAAGCCATCTATTATATAGGAGAGTTGATTGGGGATTAAGCAATAACAGCTGCTGATGGAGACTAATGTCCCATGCACTTTATGTCCCCTCCAAAAGTCAACTCTAGCCCAAGGTCTTCAAAGGTGGCTTCAGCCCAAAGATTAGCAAAAAGGCCCAGCTGCTTACTCCTCCAGCACTCCTGCAGCACCTGCTACTATAACACTGCCGCAGTATCATCCAACCCAATTATGAAATCATTCAAAACAGGCCCAATTAAGATCCAAAAGTACACAAAACACCATTAATTCATGCTTAACACGTAAAACACAGAAAATGCTAAAAAGCTACTAAAAAGAACTTTATTACAGACTTTGGGCAAATAAAACAGGATAAAACTCTACTAAAAACGGCTAAAATAGGGTTAATAAATTAACCCTATCAATCGAGCTGATGATGAATCGGTGAAGTGTTACAACTGCGGAAAACGAGGTCACTTCGCCAAAGACTGCCGGAAACATGTAGTACGTAATGCTGAGTACTACAAGCACAAAATGTTGTTGTTAAGGTAGAAAGAAGCTGGTAAAGCGCTGCTGGCAGAAGAACAAGGAAAAAGCGGAATGCCAGGTATGTGGTTCTTCTAATGCTAATCTTATTGATCAGATGCAAGTTATAGTGCGTACCTTAGATTCTTTTAAACTTAAGATTAAAACCAAAGATGCCCAAATATCTAAGCTTCAAGCAGACGCTAAAGTTAAATACGACACCATAGATAAGCTAGCTATTGAAAAGGCTGAAGACAAGTGTGTGATAGACAACTATCAATCCGAATGCTCAGCCATTTCAAAAAGAGCTGAATCCCTAGAGACCCAACTATCTGAATTCTCACAAAAGTTAGAAAAGTCTCAGGAGGAGTATTCTATGAGTATTGTTATCCAAGAGAACGTTCAAAAAGAAAATGAGTTGTTGACCACTAAGCTTAAGGATCTTGAATCCAAACTTTATAAACTTGGTCAATCGGAACAGACCATCCACTTGAATAAACCAAAGGAATTCAAGTATTGCAACTCACAATGGGGACTCGGATATGATAATCCGTGTTACCTCAAGAAAATCTTATCAAAGGTTCCTGTTAGGGCAGGTTTTATAGTTGATTTAAAGTTCAATGGTTAAAGTGTAATAGTTTAATTTGAGCCTGATTAGTGAACGGGCCGTGGGCTTGTTAACCACGGGCCCGGTGTATTTAATGTGTGATTAGCTTGGAAAAACAAGCTAATCATCTCTTTAGTTTTCTATTCGTATTGTAAACATTCTCTCTGAAAGTTAATGAAAGGGATGATAGTTGGAAATCATTGTTCTTATTGATTATCATTACGATTTCTATATTGTTGCACGGATCTGGATTTAACAATTGGTATCAGAGCAGACGGACGGATTCGATTCAAAGCCTATATAGTGATTTCTGGTAAGATTTTGACTTTTCACGTATGTGTTCATCTTGAATTTTCGAAATCTTGATTCTGATTAAATTGATCGATTTTGCTCATTGGGTATTGTTAGCATCATTACTAATAGTGATTCTGCAAATTTTCGCATTCCAATTCGATCGTTTGAGTGATTAATTTAGCAAATTAAGGTCAAAAGTTTTTGGTAGTGTTCTTGATAAAAGATTCGATTTTTAACCATCAAAACTTGTTATTTTTGCATTGAAATCAATTGGATTAGTGTTATTTTTGTGTTTTGCATTGTTACTAATCTTCCAGGATCGATTTTGGGCAACCCTAATCGAAAATTCGATCGTTTTAAGCAAACAGCCGCAGAGTCCGGATAAACCAGCCGTGGTTTCCGGACAAGTTGATAGTGTCCGGACGTTTGTGTGAAATCCATCCGGACAACTCCAATTCCATCCGGACTCCTCATTTTTCCGGGTAAGTTTTGCAATCCGGGTAAGTCATTTTTCCTTACACAATCCGGGTAACATTTGTATCCGGAAACCCAGTGTTTCCGGACATATCTTATCCGTACACTCCATTGTACCCGGAAACTTCAGCGTATCCGGAATCATTTCACATCCGGTAACCTCAGTTATCCGGAAAGTGTGTGGTATCTGTTATCCGGAAAACTTACTCTGTCCGGATTCTTTCTGATATCCGGACTCTTTAAGTTATCCGGACAATTCAAGTATCCGGTATCTTCATCTTATCCGGATACTTCTGTTTTTTATTTATTGATCCATTTGCATCAAATCTGATCCGGACACTTCCAAATCAGATCACTTATTTAGATTCCTATCCAGTAAGTTTAGGTTAGTCAAATCACTCGTAGACCCTGCGTTAGGATTTCACTCTTAGTGCCTTGCGTTAGGTTTACCCTTTGAATCAATCTACACGTCTGACGATCACTCCGTTGCAACCGAAGATGTCTTCTTCTCGTGATGCTCTCGCAATTGGCACCGACACCAAGCCACCTTGTCTCTACCCGAACGAGTACAGCCAATGGCGAGATAGGTTCATGATCTTCATAGAGTCCAAGGACAACTATGAGTACATCAAGAGAGCTTTGGATAATGGCCCAATTCCCAAGCCAATGAAGGACATAGCTGCAACTTCAACTGCAGTAGCTCGACGTGAGGAAAAGACTCTTGCTGAAATGACAGAATTTGAAAGAGGCATGATTGAAGGTGAAAAGCATGCAAAGAGATATCTGATTCAAGCTCTTCCTAATTCCATCGACACTGCCATAGATAGTTACAAAGAGACGACAAAGGGCATGTGGGACCAAGTAGCCAGAATGATGCGTGGGAGCGTTGTAGGAAATCAGCTGAAGATAAATAGCGCGATAACCAAGTTCGATGGGTTCAAACAGTGCAACGGTGAATCCCTCACCCAGACCTATAAACGGTTTTGCCTACTTCTCAATGAACTGAACAAGAACAAGATTGTTCGTTCTAATACTGAAAACGCGCTCAAGTTTCTCAACAATCTGCTACCTGAATGGAAGGTGTATGCGTCTCATGTCAAGCACAATAATTTGATTGAGAATATCAGCATCAACGAACTGTATGAGACACTTCTTCAAGACGAAGATGAAGTGAATGAGCTCCTAGGCGAGAAAAAGACTGAACCAGTGCCATCTGCCGATCCTATTGCTCTCATTTCCTCCAAGCAAGGAAAATCATCGGGAAGTCACTCAAGACGTGCTCCAAAGCAAAGTTCTTCTGAGTCAGAAGCTGAAGATAAGGAAGACAACGATTCTGATGATGAAAAGGTTTCAGAATTCAAAAAGGCCATAACTTTGCTTACCAAATCCTTCGAACAACAAAGGTACTACAAGAAGCCTTCATCCAATAGTCAGCGCTACTCCACCTCCTCTAACAAGCGCCATGACTACAAAGATCGATACGAAGGAAAGAAGAAGGTCAGTGAGCACGACAAGTCTGAGAAGAAGGGAAAGTCAGAGAAAGAAGAAGGGAAGAAGAGAGATGAACCCGTAAAGTGTTACAACTGCGGGAAACTTGGTCATTTTGTTAGAGCATTGTTGTATTCAAGATTTACTGTAAAGTCAATGTACTGTATGAGTCTATACAGTATTGTGAATGCCTCTATACCTTGTATGTCATGGGTATAAATAGGCTTGTCTAGTTCATTTGTATGTAACACTTCAAAACACTTTAGAAAGCTTTAGTAATCTTTTAGAAACCTTTTGTAAAACTTTGAAATCAATATATGGATGACAAGATTGCTCTCTAGATTCTGTCTCACTACATTCATATCTTATTGCTAGAGATTTGGGTTTTAACAATTGGTATCAGAGCTAAACAGAAGATTCAAGCAGATCGAAGACCAAATTGAAGATTTTTTACACTAAAGCTGAAGAATTCGGATTGGGTGTTCATCACTATTCATCACTGTTCATCAAGAATTCTGACCCTTCTTCATTTACTATTCATCAAGATTTCATCTTTTCTTTAATTTTTGATCTTTTGGATTGATTCTTGACATCATTGCACTCGGATTTGATTCCTGAACATCTTTAATTCTTGGATCAACACCAAAATCTGCACAGAATTTGCAGATCTGATCATTTTATATCATTTTTGTTCGAAAACTTTTTCTACTATTTTTGGATCAAAATTCGATTAAATTGATCGAATTAGGATTTGTGATTAACTAAGAAAGTGTGTGGAATCAAATTTCGAACAAATCTGTGCAAATTTCATAACAATTGATCAAGAATTGAAAAAGTTATGGCTGATTTAGTGATTTTCGTGTTCGAAGTGCAGAATTCGGATCATTCTTGGTGAATTCGGATCATTCTTGGTGAATTCGGATCATTCAAAGAAGAATTCGGAGTGTTCTTGGAAATACAAGTGTAGAATTCGACTCAAGAAGGATTCGAATTGATTGAATTCGAACCCAGCTAGATTCGAATTGAGGAGAATTCGAACTGTGTTAGATTCGAATTGAGTTGATTAAATTTTCCAAGTGTTGAATTCGAACCCTTAAGCATCCGAATTCATAGAATTCGAACCCTTAAGCATCCGAATTCATAGAATTCGAACCCTTAAGCATCCGAATTCATTGAATTCGAACCCTTAAGCATCCGAATTCATTGAATTCGAACCCTTAAGCATCCGAATTCATTGAATTCGAACCCTTAAGCATCCGAATTCATTGAATTCGAACCAAGTTAAGTCCGAATTGAGTGAATTCGAACCCTTCAGCATCCGAATTCATTGAATTCGAACCCTTCTTCATCCGAATTCGTTGAATTCGAACCCTTACTCATCCGAATTCTTGTGAATTAAAAAAAAAAAAAAAAGAGTTTTTTGAGAAAATTTTTTATCTCGAAATTTTTTCTATAGTGTATTTCATACACTGTAAGAGCTTTTCAAGAAAAATTTTTATATATTTTTTTTGTGTATTTTCATACACTGTCTGCTTGATCTTCTGAACGATCAATTTCTAGCAATATTCAAAATGGTTTTACAACAAGTTATTGTTAAAAGCAGTGGTGAAGATTTGAAGCAAACTCTGAAAAAGGAGATTCCTCCAATTGCAAAAGTTTTTGTTAAACCAAATGTAAAGTTGCAACAAGTCATTATAACAGAAACATCTGTTAATTCACATGTATCTGTTAAACCAAATAATGAAGTGTTGCAACAAGTCATAATAACAAAAACACCTCCAAAGCCACTTGAAAAAGCTAAGGCAAATAATGGAATTTTGCAACAAGTTATTTTATCAGAAACATCTCCTATATCAGAAACTCCTGTTAAAGATAATGCTTCAAATTCTTCAACTCCTATTTTAAATAAAGCATTGGAAGAAGAAAATGTTAATCTGAAAAGACAAATTTTAGACATTTCTTCTTCAAATGCTAAACTTACTAAAAGAATAACTGATCTTGAAGTTTATATTGCAGGTCTTGAAACAAAGAAAGACAAAGACAACTCAAGTCTGCACGATCAAATCGAGAAACTTCAAGAGAAAGTAACAACTCTTAAAAAGGAAAATGCTGATCTGAAGAGCATTGAAGACAGGAGAGAGAAGATTCTTAAAGAAAAGGAAATAATTGAACTTAATTGTATAAAACTTTCAAAACAAGTTTCTGACTTTGAGAAAGTTTTATTTTTAGAAAAAGACAAGCTCGAAAAAGAAAGAGCTAAATTTGAAACTGAACGCAAATCTTTTGAAATTAAAAGTTCTGAACTTTCCGTGAAAATCTCTGAATTAGAAAATCTTTTGGAAAAGGAAAGAAAAGATTTCACGGAAAAGAAAAATCTCTTTGAAAAGGAAAGTAAAACTCTTAAAAAGAAAAATATGGAAATTTTCAAAGAGATTACTGATAAAAGAAAGTTTTTGGAAAAAGATTTTGAATCGGAACGTGAATATTTTGAAGATGTGATTCTTAATCTTACCAAAAGATTATCTGGTTTATCAGCTGATATTATGAAGGATCAGTTGATCAAATCTGATCTCCAAAAGAAATTTGATCTAATTTCTAAAGAGAAAAATGTTTTAATAAACAAAGTCAAAGAACTTGAAGACGTCATTTTTAAATTTGATGTCTCAAAGCAGACTGGTCATAATTCTATCTTTCAGACTCCATTTGTTGATTCAAATGATTCTGAATGCTCTTTTAAAACTGCTTCAAGTTCAAGTTTTAAAAACATTTCTTCTAAACAATTTAATAGATCAACATATTTCTCAAAAGGTCGGATTCGTTCAACAAATCTCTTCTATAATCCTCTGTTTGATAAATCAGATAACAAAACAAAAGTGCCTAAAGTTAATACTTCCAAACCTGAAGAAGTTCCAGTCTTCAAGAGGGTGAAGATGGAATGGAGAGTAAAAGGCACAACAGTTCCAAAGAAAGAAGTGCCAAAATCATCTGTATCCACATCAAATGCAAAGAAGAACAATACGCCAAAAGGTAAATCTTATGCTAAACCTAATCCTATTCATTATGTAAATCATCTGATTAGGTTGGCACATAAGAAAATCTGTTGTTCTTACTGTGGATCAAATGACTTTGTGCATAAAGATTATTCTTCTTATTGGTATGGTTCTTACAGTATTCCTTGTAAGAAATCTACACCTAACCCACTAGGACCCAAGTGCCATTGGGTACCAAAATCTGCTTAATCTGTTTTGTAGGTTCTTCATGTGTTGTACTGAATTGTAGATACATACCACACACATGACTGAAAACAGAAGAGAAGCGGCGTATTTTTTGAAAAATATTTGTATCATTAAGGGGGAGACAAATATTAATGGCTTTTGAACATATCAGTTCAAAACCCGTTCTTCAACGACTATGGCTTTTGAACATATCAGTTCAAGACCCGTACTTCAACGACTAAGACTTCTAAACAAATCAGTTTAGAACTCACACTTCTCAGGTGATATCCTTAACTGTTACATCTTTCTGTTTCAAGGAACGTGGTAAAAGGTAACATTGGATTATATTTTGTTTCTACCACTTTGAAAATTTGAATCTTTACAAATTTAATTCAATGAGATAAAATTTTCAATTTTCATTCAATGAATTAAATGTGTGCTAAAAGATGATTTTACAAGTGTTTTTGTTTTATCTGAGTTATATTTGTTTCAATTTTCACCTCTAAAATAAATCGAAAGGTCAGCAAAACATGAATGAAATTATGCTGAATGCTCAAAGTTATGTGAATCTGGATATATATAGAATATAATGCTAAAAAAGCCTATTTATCAGAATGATGAATGGAAACGAAAATATGGGGGAAGCACTATGATTAAGAACCAAGTGATTGAGATATCATTCATATTTTGTGATGGAAATTCGAACTTA
Source organism: Saussurea involucrata (assembly GCA_033807775.1). Classification (NCBI taxonomy): domain Eukaryota; kingdom Viridiplantae; phylum Streptophyta; class Magnoliopsida; order Asterales; family Asteraceae; genus Saussurea; species Saussurea involucrata. The sequence goes on along the minus strand of CM066317.1, from coordinate 44,486,568 downwards.
TATAGAATATCATTTAGTTTGAAAGTTTGTGCCTGTGGCCTTTCTGGTTTGGGAGAGTAAGTCCTAAGGGGTGCTCGACACCTAGTCCCTAAGATCAACTGGTCTGGGATCGGCTGACCCAAATCCTGCAATAGAACCAGATAGAAAGTCATGTTCTACTGGTACAAATGGGTTTAAGATATATCGATGTGGCCTTTCTGGTTTGGGAAATTAAGTTCTAAGGGGTGCTCGTCACCTAGCACCTAAGGCCAACTGGTCTGGGATCTGCTAACCCAAATCCTTCTATAGAACCAGATAGAAAGTCATGTTTAACGGTGTATCTTATTCTTACTAAACTTTTTGATCAAAAGATGCCAATGAGCACAAAATCAAAAGATGCCAATGTGCACAAATCAAAAGATGCCAATGAGCACAAAAGAAAAGATGCCAATGAGCACACATCTCTTGAAACCTGGGAAAATACAAAGTCGCGATAAACCCGTAAATTTGTGAAAATTCTGATTTTGGACAAATAGTGTGAGTAGAGCAAAATATTCTTATATGTTTTAGAATTGCATATGCTTGAAGCTAATCATATTTCCCATGCTAGCACACCAAATAGATTTAATAAAGGGGTTGAAACTGAACATTTTTTAACTTGATATACAATGATGACTTGTTCTTGAATCCAAACACATGCATTTGATTTCATTTGATTGAAAAATCTGTTAAATTTCATTAAGTTGAATTTCTTTTGTTAAGTTTTCAAATGATCAAATGTTTGTAGTTATAAAATAAAATTCAATGAATGTTATTTTCCTTGTGTAAATTTGTTTTAAAATTTGTGCTACAATTTCAAACACTGTACGTTATTGAAATATATGCATACTTTCAGGGGGAGAAAATAAATTGCTCCAGAATTCTTATTTTGAGGGGGAGCAAGGTTATTCTGTAAGGAGGAGATTGTTAGCAATACTCAAAGACACGACTGAAATTGAAAATGGTTTTCGATGATTATGATGCTCACCATCATCGAAAAAGGGGGAGAAAAGTTTAATTTCAATTTCATGTCAAAGAATTTTCAAATCAAAGATATTTCAAGTCAAAGATTCGTGAACAAAGACTGAAGATTGGGGAGAAGGATCATGTGAAGTCTAAATATTGCTGAATTTGGTTATCTTAGTTCTGAGTGATTCTCGGAATGTGCTTACACCTAAAAGTTCAACAATGTGGATGGTTTCACATATTTCTGATCCAAACTCTAATCGTTTCTGATTCATCTTGTTCCGAATTGATGGTTTTATACAAAGATCGGAATTTCATGTTCAAGACTTGAAGACAATCTGTTGAAGATTTTATTGAAGAAGATTGACTTTTCAAAGAAAAAGACAATGACTTTCATGTTTGTCTGAAGATTCTTCAAAGCTGAGTTCTTAAAGAGTGTCAAAGCATATAGTTCGCCGTGAACTAGTGGAGATAAAGCTATTTGAAGATGGTTTGATAGAGTATCTGTTTGAGAAGATTGACTTTACAAAGAGCTGAAGACTGCTGTTATTTTTTTAAATCTTGAATCCAAAGGGGGAGATTGTTAGAGCATTGTTGTATTCATGATTTACTGTAAAGTCAATGTACTGAATGAGTCTATACAGTATTGTGAATGCCTCTATACCTTGTATGTCATGGGTATAAATAGGCTTGTCTAGTTCATTTGTATGTAACACTTCAAAACACTTTAGAAAGCTTTAGTAATCTTTTAGAAACCTTTTGTAAAACTTTGAAATCAATATATGGATGACAAGATTGCTCTCTAGATTCTGTCTCACTACATTCATATCTTATTGCTAGAGATTTGGGTTTTCACACATTTTGCGAAGGATTGTCGCCAGCCAACAGTAAAGAACTCTCACTACTACGAGGCCAAGCTTGCATTGTCTCGTCAGAAGGAGGCTGGATAAGCTATGTTTGCTGAAAACGACTACTGGTCGGAAAGATCTGATGATGAAGGCAATTTTGATGTTGTTGATGCCTTCATGGGATATCACTCCTCCGTCGAAGAAGAAACGGCTCCTACAAGTCAGGTATGTGATTCTTGCTAACCCGAATTCTTGAATAAAATGCAAGCATTTACTGATCAGGCAAATTCCTTCCAGGCCACCTCTAAACAACAAAAGCTTGAAATTAGGTCACTAAATGAAAAGCTTGATGTTCAAAAGAAAAAAACAGAGAAATATAAGTATGATTGTGCTAATTTAACTGATAAATGTAAAATTCTGTCATTAGCACCTAAAGACTTAAGAGCCAAATTATCTGATCTTCAGTTTCAGTTTGATCAGTGCATGAATGAGAAAGAAGAAATTGTTTTTCAATGTTCTTCTCTTCAAATTCAGCACAAAGAGTTTGTTGCTAAAATTCTTGATCTCGAAACCAAACTCCACAAAAGGGGTCAAACTGATCAAACCATTTTTTTGAACAAACCCAAAGAGTTCACGTACTTCAACAAAGAGTGGGGAATCGGATATGATAACCCACACTACTTAAAAAAGGGAAGATATCAAGTCCCTACTCTATATGATTTTGCATGCTATGGATTAGATAAAAAGTATCCAGAGTACGCAATTCAATGGACTGGTCCTCTTGAACCAGAAAAGGAGGAGGAAACTGAGGAACATAAACGCTCACAAAAACGAGGAATTCAACTTCCATTTTGTTATGAACCTTTAAACTACTCATATCAAAAGGACAAAAAGTACCTTTCCAATGACTACTTCGACCCCTACAAGGTAGCTAGTCCCAAGGATTCCTCCAAAAAGGATGAGGACCTAGCACCTGCAACCAAGACTGAGACGGATGAGTTTAAACTCTATGTTCCCCCTCTCATCTTGGAAGCAAAGATAGTCGAGTTGGAGGAGTCAATTGAGAAAGAAAGGTCAATGTTTCAAATGGAAAAGCAAGTCTTAATTACAAAGCATGAGAATCTACAACCGGTCAAAACCGAAGTTGTGTCTGGTGAATGACAGGAAATCCTTCGGTGTGAAATCAATCGACTCACATCACAACTGTCTGCCTTGGCAACAGAAAAGATGGAAGAGTACACGAGAAATGGTCAGCTTCAAGAGCAAATTGACCAACTGCTATCTGAAAAGCAGATTTCACCCGAACTTTCCTCAAATTCATCCGACACGTCTTCGTGCAAAGCTTTCTTAGGCAAGATTTCTAGTTCACAAGACGGTCAAGATTCTCAAGACGAGAGTGTTTTAAGGAATTTCAACTCTGATTTTTTCTTAGCTTCCGCACCAAATTCCCCAAAACACACAAACACAAAGAGCTCCTCGCCTTCCTCACCTGATCCAAGTCCAGTAATTCCCGAGACAGATTTTTTAGAGTACATGAACTCCGAAGGTAACTGTAAAGAAGAGTTCGGGTCGTTCCCCTTCGACAAACCTCTTCTGAGTCATACTGATTTTCTGTCACCAGTAGTCAATAGGCCGGTCAAATTTTTATAGGGTGACTGTTCTAAAACAAAGGACCCAGCTGTGATTAAGATTTCAAAATCAAAGCCTGTTTCACAAAAACAATCACAGCCGAGGCAAAAGACCGGCCAATCACCTGCTAAGATTCCTGTTTCCTCAAAAATCACTGACCTCACTGTCCCTGTTGTTTCGGATAAAAACGGTCGCGCTAAACAAGAAAAACCAAAGTGGCTAGCCAAGGAATCTATCAAAGATCAGCATCAAAGTCTTTCAATACTGTGTTTTACCCTAGAATGAACAAAAACAATTGTGCTTGGAATCATAGGAATGATTTTGTTAAAAGAGATGTTAATTTTCCGATGAAAATTTATTCCACTCAACAATTGATTCAATTGTCGCATGATTGTTTATGTTGCTCTAGTTGTGGTTGGAATGACTTTGATGGTATCAATAACAATGATTGGTTTGGGTCATATCACATGTACAATCATTCACCCAAACGCAAACCCAGTAATAACAAGAGAAAATATCATAAACAACGGGGTTCTCAAACAGAGGTTAAACCACAGCGGGAGACTAACCCCATTCCAAAACGGGCTTCTCCCACTGAGGTTAGACCGACACCCAGGTGGAAAGCTGCTACAAAATCTGTTCCTCCTAAAGGTGTATATTTTGCACCGAAGAGGAAACAAGTGCCAAAACCAGTTCCCTCTACCGATGTAAATCCTACACCTAAAGGGAAAGCTGGGACAAAGCAAGCTTCCCCAAACGGTGCCAAACCTAACCCTCCCGGACCCAGGCAAATCTGGGTACTGAAGGTCCGCTAAACTTGTTTTGCAGGACGGTCATGTGTGGTCCTTAGACACTGGATGCTCTACACACATGACCGCAAGGAGGGAGCTGCTCACGATCTACAAGGAACAATATTAAGAAGACGTGAGGTTTGTCTATACATGTGCTTTAACAAGCTGCTCATATGTTTAGGGGGAGCATAATCAGCTATCAGGTATGTTATTCTACTGTTGAGGGGGAGCGGCACACACATTTTTTCTTAAATATGTTAAAAAGTTTTTTTTTGTGTGTGGATACTCCCGTGTGCACTTCACTCTACAAATGGCTATCGAGAACAAGGCGAAAAAGGTAAATCTGATCAAGCCGAATCTGGATGCCCCTAAGCTGAAGATGTATCCCGAGAACTCACTGCTTCTACAACCTGAATTTGGGATAGTCTACATCAACGAACAGAACGAAAAGAAGTTTATGCGTTTCAGTCAGGTAGACAGATTTTGTGACGGCACGCTTCTAAAGGTCAGAGATGCTCTTCGAAAGATTATTCAACACGAGTCTGAGAATCCAAGGTATTCTTATGTTCCGAATCAGAATGAAACTATTGCTCGAAATGCCTTGGAAATGATTGAAGATCACATCGACTATCGCCGCGCCATCAGATTCTTTGAGGTTCACTTCGCGTTGCGCAAACGATACGTCTTCAACTGGCGAGAGCTAGAGCGCGAACTCGAACTTAAAATCAAAGGGGGAGATTGTTAGGGCAGGTTTTATAGTTGATTTAAAGTTCAAGGGTTGAATTGTATTTGATTAAATTAGAGCTTATTAGTGAACGGGCCGTGGGCTTGTTAACCACGGGCCCTTTGTATTTAATGTTGATTAGCTTGGAAAAACAAGCCAATCATCCTTTTACTTTCAAAACCGTATTGTATTATTCTCTCTGAAAGTAAATGACAGGGATAACCAGTTGAAATCATTTGTTCTTATTGTTCATCTATTTCGATTTCATCATTGTTGCACGGATCTGGTAATAACAGTTCCCACCCATTATGAATTCAATTTCATGGGCCTAGATAAGCAATATCCTGAGTATAAGATTAAGTGGACTAAGCCGTCTCAAGAGGATGAGGAAAAAGAAGATGTTAAACGAAAAACAGATATTCCTTTACCAAAAACAGAGGCAAAGCCTAAAACTGGTAACTCTAATTCTGAAGATAACACAAAATCGGAAGATGAGCCACCTAGGAAGAATATAAATGTACAAGTTCCTTTCGTGTACGAAACGCTAAATGCATCTTATTTAAAAAGCAAAACCCCTTACCTCTCAAATGATTACTTCGACATCTGTTCTCTTGCTAAAACTGTGGAAACTCTGGTTCCCGTTACGGCAACACCAGATGTAGAATCTAACGATAAATCAGAGTTCAAACGTTATGTTCCACCTCTGATTTTGGAAAACATCATTTTTAAACTCGAAGAATCAATTATAAGGGATAAGGTTATTTTTGAAACCGAAAGAACTGTACTTTTTTCCACGATAAACAAGCTCAAACAAAACAAAACCGAGTCATTATCCGAATCAGAAAGAGCGAGTTATAAAACCGAGATTGCAAAATTAACTTCTCAACTGTCCGCCTTGTCGGCAGAAGCTTTAAAAGGAAGAATGGCTAAGGAAAGTCCAGTGGATACTCCAATGAAGCTTGCCACTCCTGAAACCATCTCGGTTGACTCGTCACCTATTTGTTCGGATAGTTCCTCGTGTAAAGCCTTTCTCGGAGTGTCTAATGACACCACTGATAAGAATTTGAGCTACAAAGATAAAGGTAAGGCAATTCAACCCGATTCTGTTCAAAGGAATCTTTTTCCATTTTGATAATCCCTTTGCAGATAACTCCTCGTTCGACTCTGATGGTGAAACCCCACTTGACTCTGCACGACGGTTTTCTAAGTTTATGAATTCCTCTGCTTGTCATGATGATGATGTTTCAAAGATTGATTTTGCTCCAAAGCTTGCTAGTCACACTCAATTTTTAGAAAAATTTCCCACACCGGTTAATTTAGAAAAATGAGAGTGTTCCAACTCTAAAACCATTTCTGAGACTATTTCGAAATCTAAATCTAAACGTCGGTCCAAGAAACGAGCTAAAACCGGTAAGAATTATAAAAGACAACCATATTACTCAAGATCCTCTGACAACAACTCTAATGTAATTTCAGATAGAACGGGTCGGGGGAAAGCAGTTCGAAAAGAGTGGTTAGAGAAGAACAATACTTTTCAGGGTTTTGATTTGAATAAGTCTGTTGGACATGATTTTCAATTTCCATTTAAACTTAATTCAGTTCAGTAGTTAATTCAAATTTCTCGTGATTGTGTCTGTTGTTCAATGTGTGGAATGCATGATTTTGTCGAACATAAACATGCATCTGATTGGTTTGGTACGTATCATGTGTTTAATTCTAATGTTGTTCGTAAATCTTCTCGAAAAAGACCAGAACTAAACGGGCCTCAAGCAAAGGTGTTGCACCTAACACTCAAGGACCCATTTACAGATGGGTAGCTAAACAACCCTAATTTCTGTTTTGCATCCCGGTCATGTGTGGTTTTTAGATTCCGGTTGCTCCAAACACATGACTGGTAAACGGGAGCTGCTCACCAACTTCAAGGAGAATTACTGTGGTGACGTTAGATTTGGGAATGATAATGTAGCCCCAATCATGGGCTATGGTGACCTCGTTCAGGACAACCTCACGATCAAACGTGTGTCCTACGTCGAAGGATTGGGTCACAACCTCTTCAGCATCGGCCAGTTCTGCGACAAGAATCTTGAAGTCAACTTCAAGGCGAAGCGGTGCAGTATTCGTAACGAAGACGGAACGGAGATCCTTGCTGGAACCTTGCCTTGCCTCCATGAAGACCGATAAGGCCGTTTGCCTCATTTCCAAAACATCTACTTAACAGAACTGGTTGTGGCATCGACGGCTTTCTCATTTGAACTTCAAGCACATCAACAAGCTGGCGCTCGGTGGACTCGTCAAAGGTATGCCCGCACTAAGATTCGAGAAGGAACATCTCTGCTACGCATGCGAGATGGGAAAAATGAAAAAGGTGTCTCACAAATCGAAGGCAGTTCCTAGCACGTCCAGACCTTTGGAGCTGATTCATATGGATCTCTGCGGCCCTATGTGCATTCAAAGCATAAGCCACAAGAAGTATGATGGTGGATGACTTCTCGCGATACACATGGATCAAATTCCTCCAATCAAAGAACGAGACTCCTGGGGTAATAGTCAATCATTTGAAAGGTGTCCAAAACAACCTGCAGCTAACCCTAATATCGATTCGAACGGACAACGACACTGAGTTCAAGAATCGTGTCCTAGGTGAATATCTTAGATCGGCTGTGATTTCCCATAATTTCTCTGCTTCAAGGTGTTAGAGCATTATTGTATTCAAGATTTACTATAAAGTCATTGTTCTGTATTAGTCAATATTGTATTGTAATTGCCTTTATAACTTGTATGTTATGGGTATAAATAGGCTTGTCTAGATCATTAGCTAGTAACCTTTTAGAGACCTTTAGAAACCTCTTGAGCATTGTGTCATTTGTACTTCAGAGATCAATATATGGATGACAAGTTTGCTATCTAGATTCTCTCTACATTTGTTCTTTACATATTGCTAGATTTGGGATTTCTCATTTGGTATCAGAGCTAAACAGGAGATTCAAGCAGATCAAAGACCAAATTGAAGAATTTTTGCACTGATTTGAAGAATTTGGATTACACATTCATTACTGTTCATTCAGACAATTTTTTTATTCTGATTTCTTGGATCGTTTCTTGGCATCACTGAACTCGGATTTGATTCCTGAACACATTTAATTCTTGGATCATCATCATTTACTGCACAGATTCATCTTATTTGATCGATTCTTGGATTTTTGTTCGAAAACCCACAGTTTACTGTTTTGGATCATAATTCGTTTAAATCGATCGAATTGCGAGTTGTGATCAACAAGAAAAGTGTGCGGATTTTGATTACGAACAAATCGATATAAGTTTCATCTCATTTGATCAAGAATTGAAAGAGTTATGGCAGAATCAGTGATTTTCGTGTTCAAAGTGAAGAATTCAGATTGTTCTTGGTGAATTCGGATCATTCATACGGAATTCGGATCATTCAAGGGATTTTCTACTTGATTTCGGACAATTCGGAGTGTTCTTGATTTTTACAAGTCTTGAATTCGAACCCTTCTGCATTCGAATTGATTGAATTCGAACCCTTCTGCATTCGAATTCCTTGAATTCGAATCCTTCAGCATCCGAATTGATTGAATTCGAACCCTTTTGCATTCGAATTCCTTGAATTCGAATCCTTCTACATTCGAATTCATTGATTTCGAATCCTTAAACATCCGAAATCTTGTGAATTAAAAAAAAAATTTGATTTCGAATCCTTCTACATTCGAATTTATTGAGAAAATTTTTTATTCCGAAATTTTTTCTATAGTGTATTTCATACACTGTAAGAACTTTTCAAAAAAAAAATTATATAAATTTTTTTGTATAGTGTATTTTCATACACTTTCTGCTTGATCTTCTGAACGATCAATTTCTAGCAATATTCAAGATGGTTTTACAACAAGTTATTGTTAAAATCAGTGGTGAAGATTTGAAGCAAACTCTGATAAAGGAGATTCCTCCAATTGCAAAAGTTTTTGTTAAATCAACAAATGAAATGTTGCAACAAGTTATTATAACAGAAACACCTCCTAAACCACATGTTTCTGTTAAACCAAATAATGAAGTGTTGCAACAAGTTATTATAACAGAAACACATTCAAAACCACACGTTTCTGTTAAACCAAATAATGAAGTGTTGCAACAAGTTATTATAACAGAAACACCTTCTAAACCACACGTTTCTGTTAAACCAAACAATGAAGTGTTGGAACAAGTTATTATAACAGAAACACCTTCTAAACCACACGTTCCTGTTAAGTCAAATAATGGAATTTTGCAACAAGTTCTTTTAACAGAAACATCTCCAATATCACAAACTCCTGTGAAAGACAATGCTTCAAATTCTTCAACTCCTATTTCAAATCCTTCAGTTCCTATTTTAAATAAAGCATTGGAGGAAGAAAATGTTGATCTGAAACGACAAATTTTAGACATTTCTTCTTCAAATGCTAAACTTACTAAAAGAATAACTAATCTTGAAGTTTATATTGCAGATCTTGAAACAAAGAAAGACAACTCAAGTCTGCACGATCAAATCGAGAATCTTCAAGAGAAAGTAACAACTCTTCAAAAAGAAATGCCGATTTAAAGAGAAGAGAAGAAAAGAGAGTGAAGTGGAACTTAAAGTTACATGCTCAATTAAAAGAAATTAAAGAAAAAAGTTTGGACAGTGAAAATGTCGATCTAAAGAGAAAACTGTCTAATTTTTCTTTTGAAGAAAAGAAAGTTTTTGAAGAAAAGAAAGAGACTGAGCTGAAATGTATAAAACTTTCAAAACAAGTTTCAGACTTTGAGAAAGTTTTATTTTTAGAAAAAGACAAGCTCGAAAAAGAAAGAGCTAAATTTGAAACTGAACGAAAATCTTTTGAGATTAAAAGTTCTGAACTTTCCGTGAAAATCTCTGAATTAGAAAATCTTTTGGAAAAGGAAAGAAAAGATTTCACGGAAAAGAAAAATCTCTTTGAAAAGGAATGTAAAACCCTTAAAAAGAAAAATATGGAAATTTTCAAAGAGATTGCTGATAAAAGAAAGTTTTTGGAAAAAGATTTTGAATCGGAACGCGAATATTTTGAAGATGTGATTCTTAATCTTACTAAAAGATTATCTGGTTTATCAGCTGATATTATGAAGGATCAACAGTTCAAATCTGATCCCCAAAAGAAATTTGATCTAATTTCTAAAGAGAAAAATGTTTTGATAAACAAAGTCAAAGAACTTGAAGACGTCATTTTTAAATGTGATGTCTCAAAGCAGACCAGTCATAATTCTATCTTTCAGACTCCATTTGTTAATTCAAATGATTCTGAATGCTCTTTTAAAACTGCTTCAAGTTCAAGTTTTAAAAACATTCCTTCTAAACAATTTAATAGATCAAATGATTTCTCAAAATATCAGATTCGTTCAACAAATCTCTTCTATAATCCTCTGCTTGATAAATCAGATAACAAAACAAAAATGTCTAAAGTTAATACTTCCAAACCTGAAGAAGTTCCAGTCTTCAAGAAGGTGAAGATGGAATGGAGAGTCAAAGGCACAACGATTCCAAAGAAAGATGTACCCAAATCATCTGCTTCCACATCAAATGTCAAGAAGAACAATGCGCCAAAAGGTAAATCTTCTGCTAAACCTAATCCTATTCATTCTGTAAATCATCTGATTAGGTTGGCACATAAGAAAACCTGTTGTTCTTTTTGTGGATCAAATGATTTTATACATAAAGATTATACTTCTTATTGGTACGGTTCTTACAGTATTCCTTTCAAGAAATTTACACCTAACCCACTAGGACCCAAGTGCCGTTGGGTACCAAAATCTGCTTAATCTGTTTTGTAGGTTCTTCATGTGTTGTACTGATTTGTAGATACATACCACACACATGACTAAAAACAGAAGAGAAGCGGCGTATTTTTTTGAAGAACATTTGTACCATTAAGGGGGAGCAAAGACCCATGGTTTCTAAACATATCAGTTTAGGACCCGCACTTAAAAGAGACTTTGGTTTCTGAATACATCAATTCAGGACCCGTGCTTCAATGTTTTTGGCTTTTGAACATATCAGTTCAAAACCCGTGCTTCAACGACTATGGCTTCTGAACAATTCAGTTCAGGACCCGTACTTCAAAGACCAAGACTTCTAAACAAATCAGTTTAGAACTCACACTTCTCAGGTGATATCTTTAACTGTTACATCTTTCTGTTTCAAGGAACGTGGTAAAAGGTAACATTGGATTATATTTTGTTTCTACCACTTTGAAAACTTGAATCTTTACAAATTTAATTCAATGAGATAAAATTTTCAATTTTCATTCAATGAATTAAATGTGTGCTAAAAGATGATTTTACAAGTATTTTTGTATTATCTGAGTTAGATTTGTTTCAACTTTCACCTCTGAAATAAATCGAAAGGTCAGCAAAACATGAATGAAATTATGCTGAATGCTCAAAGTTATGTGAATCTGGACTTATATAGAATATAATGCTCAAAAAGCCTATATGTCAGAATGATGGATGGAAATGAAAATATGGGAGAAGCACTATATTTTAGAACCAAGTGATTGAGTTAAAATTGTTGCACTATCATTTAGTTTGAAAGTTTGTGCCTGTGGCCTTTCTGGTTTGGGAGAGTAAGTCCTAAGGGGTGCTCGACACCTAGTCCCTAAGATCAACTGGTCTGGGATCGGCTGACCCAAATACTGCAATAGAACCAGATAGAAAGCCATGTTCTACTGGTACAAATGGGTTTAAGATATATCGATGTGGCCTTTCTGGTTTGGGAAATTAAGTTCTAAGGGGTGCTCGTCACCTAGCACCTAAGGCCAACTGGTCTGGGATATGCTGACCCAAATCCTGCTATAGAACCAGATAGAAAGTCATGTTTAACGGTGTATCTTATTCTTACTAAACTTTTTGATCAAAAGATGCCAATGAGCACAAAATCAAAGGATGCCAATGAGCACAAAATCAAAGGATGCCAATGAGCACAAAATCAAAAGATGCCAATGAGCACAAAATCAAAAGATGCCAATGAGCACACATCTCTTGAAACTTGGGAAAATACAAAGTCGCGATAAACCCGTAAATTTGTGAAAATCCTGTTTTTGGACAAATAGTGTGAGTAGAGCAAAGTATTCTTATATGTTTTAGAATTGCATATGCTTGAAGCTAATCATATTTCGCATGCTAGCACACCAAATAGATTTAATAAAGGGGTTGAAACTGAACATTTTTAACTTGATATGCAATGATGACTTGTATTTGAATCCAAACACATGCATTTGATTTCATTTGATTGAAAAATATGGTATATTTCATTAAGTTGAATTTCTTTTGTAAAGCATTCAAATGATCAAATGTTAGTCGTTATAAAATGAAGTTCAATGAATTTTATTTTCCTTGTGTAAATTTGTTTTAAAATTTGTGCTACAATTTCAAATACTGTACGTTATTGAAATATATGCATATTTTCAGGGGAAGAAAACAAATTGCTCCAGAATTCTTACTTTGAGGGGGAGCAAGGTTATTCTCTAAGGAGGAGATTGTTAGCAATACTCAAAGACACGACTGAAATTGAAAATGGTTTTCGATGATTATGATGCTCACCATCATCGAAAAAGGGGGAGAAAAGTTTAATTTCAATTTCATGTCAAAGAGCTTTCAGGTCAAAGATATTTCATGTCAAAGAACTTTCAAGTCAAAGATTCGTGAACAAAGACTGAAGATCAGGGGGAGAAGGATCATGTGAAGTCCAAATGTTGCTGAATTTGGCTATCTTAGTTCTGAGTGGTTCTCGGAATGCGCTTACACCGAATTTGATTATCTTAGTTCTGAGTGGTTCTCGGAATGCGCTTACACCTAAAAGTTCAAAAATATGGATGGTTTCACATCTTTCTAATCCTCATTCTAATGGTTTCGAATTCCATTCATTCAAGATAGGCATGGTTTCGCATCCAACATGATACGAAATTGCCATGATTTCGAACTCTACATGATCCGAATTGTCTTGATTTCAGACCCTTCATGATCCGAATTCCCATGATTTCGGACCTTTCTTGCTCCAACTTCCTTGAATTTGAATCCTACTTGAATTGTATTGAGGAAGGTTGACTTTTCAAAGAGAAAGACAAAGACTTTTCATGTTTGTCTGAAGATTCTTCAAAGCTAAGTTCTTAAAGAGTGTCAAAGCATATAGTTCGCCGTGAACTAGTGGAGATAAAGCTATTTGAAGATTATCTGAGCCTCAAAGTTTAAAGCGGTCACAGATAAAGCTTTGAAGATCAAGAGCTGAAGATTGCTGTTTTTTTTAAATCTTGAATCCAAAGGGGGAGATTGTTAGAGCATTATTGTATTCAAGATTTACTATAAAGTCATTGTTCTGTATTAGTCAATACTGTATTGTAATTGCCTTTATACCTTGTATGTTATGGGTATAAATAGGCTTGTCTAGATCATTAGCTAGTAACCTTTTAGAGACCTTTAGAAACCTCTTGAGCATTGTGTCATTTGTACTTCAGAGATCAATATATGGATGACAAGTTTGCTATCTAGATTCTCTCTACATTTGTTCTTTACATATTGCTAGATTTGGGATTTCTCACAAGGACTCCTCAACAGAACGGCGTGGTGGAACGTCGCAACTTCACCTTGGTGGAAGCGGCCCGCGCCATGCTGACCCAGTATAATCTTCCTATGTTTCTATGGGCTGAAGCCATCGCAACGACGTGCTATACTCAGAATAGATCCATCGTCCACAAGCGCTTCAACAAGATGCCGTACGAGCTCATCAACAAATGCACCCCCAACATCAGCTACTTTCATGCGTTCGGGTGTAAGTGTTTCGCGCTGAACGACAAAGATGATCTCGGCAAGCTCAAGCTAAAGGCAGAAGAAGGAATCTTCATCGGCTATTCTACCTCTTCGAAAGCATACCGAGTCTACAATAAGAGGACAAAGAGTGTTATTGAAAGCATCAATGTGACCTTCGACGAATTGGTCGATTTGGCTTCTAAACAAGCCAGTTCAGAACCCGTGCTTACTGGAGTGCTGGCTTCCGATCAATCTAGATCGGAACCCAAGCACACTACAGTAGATCCTTCATTGTCCAATACGTCGAAGTCACATCATTCTGAGTTAGATCTACTTTTCGAATATTTCTTCAATGATTTCCATATTTCCCCTGTATCTACTAATGTTTCTATGAATGCAGATGGAGCTGTAGTGGTATCGTCACTCATCTCTGGTCCTTCACCAACCCCTAACACTACATCATCGGAGGACTAGCCCCCTTCACCCGTGTTTGAGACGACACCATCCTCAAGCATAGATACGGTGGCCGCGACTCCATCCCCAGTGGTTCAACCCACTCCGTCTTCCCCCGGATCAAGCAACAGCACTGACACAACTGCCAAATTGTCGTCAACTGCTGTCCTTCCACAACCAGCGGCCGCCGTTCGATTACATCCGACTTCATCTTTAGAAGCGGTTCAAGACTTACCCTTAGGCTCATACATTGATGCCGATAATTCTCAACCTCTCACGGACCCGCTACCTCACACACGGAAGTGGACTCGAGCGCATCCACCTGAGCAAATCATCGGAGATCCGTCTGCTCCATTCAAACTAGAGCAACGGCAGAAACCGAAGACACCGCCGCCCCTGCACTTCTGAGCAACACTAAAAAATGGGCGGCAACGGGAAATGAGTGCCTCTTCTCCATCTTCCTCAACAATGTTGAACCAGCAATGGTTAAAGACGCCTTGCACGATCCGGACTGGGTGATCCATGCAGGAAGAGTTGAACAAATTTGAAAGCCTTAAATTATGGCGCCTGGTCCCTCGACCGAAGAACAAGACCGTTATCGGAACGAAATGGATCTTCAAGAACAAGAAGGACGAGAACGGGATCGTTGTTCGGAACAAGGATCGCTTGGTAGCGAAAGGGTATCGACAACTAGAGGGGATCGACTATGATAAGACGTTCGCACCAGTTGCCCGAATCAAAGCTATTAAGATGTTCCTCGTGTATGCCTCTCACAAAAATTTCACCGTCTTTCAAAAGAACGTGAAAACGGCGTTCCTCAACGGCAAACTCAAGGAGGAGGTGTACGTCTCTCAGCCAGACGGTTTCGTCAGTAAATATCACCCCAACCATGTGTATCTCCTCGACAAAGCCCTGTACGGACTCAAGCAAGCACTGAGAGCCTGGTATGACGCATTATCTACTTTTCTTACAAATGCCGGCTTCTAGAAAGGTAAAATAGACACAACCCTTTTCATCAAAAGGGAAGGTGAGGATATCATTTTAATTCAATACGAACCCACAATACTGTTACAACTTTTCAGTCCTCATGAAAGCCCATTTTAAAATGAGTATGATGAGTCAAATGAATTTTTTCCTCGGTCTACAAGTTAAACAACTGTCGACCGGGATATTCATCAATCAATCTAAGTACATCGCGGATATTCTTTGGAAATTTAAGATGGAACAATGTACACCCATGAAAACTCCATTGTCACCTGGTACGAAGTTACACGCCGATCCTGACGGAAAGGACGTGAATACTACTACCTATAGAGGAATGATAGGTTCGTTGATGTATTTAACGGCAAGTAGGCCGGACATAATGTTCTCTACCTTTTTGTGTGCTCGGTTTCAATCTAAACAAAAGGAGTCACATCTTATAGCAGTTAAGCGTATTATCTATTATTTAAAAGGTACTGCTACTCTTGACCTTTGGTACCCTAAGGATACAGGTTTTGAACTCACAGCATTCTCAGATGCTGACCATGCGGGAGGTATGCTCGACCGGAAGAGCACCACGAGTCACGTCCAGTTCCTTGGCGATAAATTGGTTAGTTGGGCCTCCAAGAAGCAAGTCATCTGGATGCGTACGCAACTGAAGGATTACGGGCTTCACTACTCGAACATCCTGATCTACTGTGATTCCAAGAGTGTCATAGCAATCACAAGCAATATGGTCCAACATACGAAGATAAAGCATATTGACGTGCGCTACCACTTCATCAAAGACCATATGGAACGAGGTACGGTGGAACTCTACTTCGTAAGTACATAAAACCAATTAGCAGACCTATTAATCAAGGCTTTGGATGAAAAACGGTTCAATGAACTCATGTCCAAGCTGGGTAAGCTTAATTTGAAATTTTGAGTCAATGTTGTACTTGTCACACCTTTTCTTCACTACGGGATAATTGTCTCTTGAACAGTTACACTTGTCTCGCAGTGTAGTTTCGGTGTTTCCAGCACATCAGTAACTTGTACTTTGTATTTACATTATAGTGTTTTGCTTTGTCTTTCGATTTTCTGCATGCTTGTCTTTTTGTTTATTAGTTTCATCTTTTTGTTTTCGTTTACTTTCCTGAGCTACTAACCTACTGTTCCGAAGGATGTTCACCAAAGCCCAAGTTCCAAAGGTAAGTTCCTCGTGTTTCGCTAGAGAGAGAGTATTGTCATTTTGAAAAGACAAAGGGGAGAGCTACATTTTTGAAAAGTTGAGGGGGAGAATTGTTTTTTTTGATAAGTTGAGGGGGAGAAATGCCAATTTGAAAAGTTGAGGGGGAGAGTCGTAATTTTTGAAAAGTTGAGAGGGAGAACTGTCATTTTGAAAAGTTTAGAGGGGGAGAAACTGTAAATTTTAAACCTGAGGGTCCAAAATGTAAATCTTTAAAACTCAGGGTTAATTTAAAAAGTTTTTCAAACTTCAGGGGTAATTTCTGCCACTTCCCAAAAGTTGAGTAAAGTTGGAACCGAGAGAGTTAAAGAAACCGGTACCGGGTTCACTCCCGGTATCAAACCGATATATATATATATATATATATATATATATATATATATATATATATATATATATATATATATATATATATATATATATATATATATATATATCGGATGTTCTCGCGCCAAACCTCTTATAAACCAACTTTTGCTCTCCACTTGCGGTTTTTGCCCCATTCGATCTCCGATTCGCACTCAAATCTCCATGTATGTGTTCTAATCCATGTTTCATCGCCCTTGCAACTTGAAATCGATCGATTAGACCCGAAAACACGTCCGATTTGCCCAATTTGTGGTTGGCGGTGCCGATAGGGTTTTTAAACCCTTCGGTTTACGACCACGTCCTCCAATCGACGCAAATCGCATTTAATCATCCTCAAATCGGCTGTTTGAATTGTTTTCGCGCATTGCTTTGGACTTGAGATGGTTCGATTTCGAGTTGTGGTATCGATTGCGACCCGATATGGGTTCTGGAGTCGAATCCGGTGTTACGGCTCCCGGATCGGGTTTCGCCCTCACCCGGATCGACTTCTGGTATGATTGTCCCGGATTAATAGTTCCCCGGTATGATACCGGGTTGCGGTACCGGGGTCGCGAGACTCCTGGTTGCCCTCCCGGTTTGTATACCGGGGGTGGTTTTGTTCCTCTTTATATCCCGGTGTGGACACCGGTTCCGGGTTATACCGGTCCCAGATGTCCCGGTCCCAGTTTCCACCCAATCCGGTTCCGGAACTAGGGTGGTTCCGGGCTTGCTTATTTTTTGGGAGAATCCGGGGTTAACCATTTTGTTTTCGAAAAAATCTTTTGACCTTAACTTTAATGTGTCCTTTCACTCACCCCGGGATCGTTAAGACCTGGATAGTGAACTGTTTTCGGTCTGTAATCGACTCTCAGTCTCACTCAAATCCGAGGATACGAGCCCCGAAAACACGTACTTGGGTGTTTATGTCAAATAAAAACTTAACACATGTTGCTCGTTCACAGGTACGATCATGGCACAACCAAACCAACCCCAATGCGATGCCCCACTACTCCCCGTTGGTCCGAACCTACCACTCATGCCGAACAACTTCCATTTGGACACATCGAACATCATCTGTCAATGCCCAGTCATCGTGGAGATCCTCAAGCGCCACACACTCAACCGAGCTTTGACGGCCACCGCCACCGTTCCAACTGTGTACGTGCAACAACTCTGGAGGTCCCTCACCTCAGTTGCACGCGGCCAAGAATTCGACCTCCAAGGTCGCATCGGTGACCCTCCGGTGCTCTTACTCGAGAAATTTTCCGCCGGATACTTGATCTTCCAGCGGCAACATCTAATCCAGGCCGAGTTGACTTTGATGTTGCGGTCTCCGATGCTCTACTATGTCGGGAAATGAGCGCACTCGGCTACGCAACCGAGCTCATCCATCCTTCGTGCTTCTCCAGAATCCATCTTCAATCGCTATGGTACATACTGTTCACTATCCTGAACAGGTGTTTATCATCCATCAACAAAGGCATCGACCAGACGACTGTCAACCTGCTCCGACTATTCCATGGCGTGGTCTACAATCGACACATCGACTATGCGTCCATTCTTTGGACCGAACTGCTCGAAAAGGTCTAGAAGAAGGAGCGCCGCAAGTGCCTCACGTTCCTACCATTTTCGAGATTCCTGCAACTCATCGTGGCCCATTTCATGGCTGCAGACCCTACGATCCCTCGACGCGCCAATCGCGATGTAATGCTCACAACCCGAATGACTAGGATCCAGAACAAACAGATGATCCCGAACCTAGTCCATATGCTGATACCCAACGACTTTCTAGCTATCGCAGGCCAATCAGCACTGAGCGTGAGAATAATTTAGTCGCTCCGATGGTCCAGCCAGATCCGGCAGGACCTGCACAAGGAGCGCGCCCCGAGAGACGTGAGGGTCCCCGTACTAGAGGTGGCAGGGTTCGGAGAGCAGGGGCTCCCGAACAAAGCGTGATGAGAGAAAATATCGTGAAGGGACACGACGTGGGCAGTGCTGAAAGGTCCATACGCGAAGCTAGCTCGTCACGACACCCACCCACTCCACCGCATGCCTATACCCAACCTCAATACGACGAACCAGAACTGCATGAGGTGGAAGTGGAAGATATCATGCGCGAACAAGCCCAAAAAGAGGCAGCCTCCTCTTCCAGCTCCGAGTCCGGCTCAACCTCCGGATCAGCTTCCGAGTCCGCTTCTGACTCAGAGTCGGGATCCAAATCAGGTTCTGAATCCGGTTTCGAGTCAGGGTCAGAGGAATCAGGAAGTGAGTCAACTGAGTCGGACGACAACAATGATGATCAGTTCCGCATGGAAACCACACCCCGAACCTCAGCCAAATCTAGAGAGATAAGGAGAGCGGAGGGAGTTGAAGTAAAAAAAGAAGGTACAAGTGAGCAAGTACGTGAACGGAGAAGTAAGAAAAAGAATGAGAGCGTTCGAGCGATGGAGCAATCTACTCAGGTTGCTCCCAACCAGCCTCCTTTTAGCCAGGAAACCACATCTACTACCCCGTCTCATTTGTTGGGACAGGGTATTGAACAAGACGTCGTGGGCCTAGCAACACATTTGCACACCCCAACCAGCCACTCAGTCTCCTCTCAAAAGGAAACTGTTTCAACTTCTCACGGGGACGTAGCACATACACCACCGGTCTCTCACTTGGAGAGTTCCAGTGTTGAAACAAGAGAACACCAGCCCCGGTTCTCTACTTCTTTAGGCGCACAATCGAGTCTAGAGCCATTTTCTGATCTTATTTACTTGGCTAGGACACAAAACATTACATCGGCTACTATCAAGATTCTTCATGACTCGACCGGAACATCCCGAGTAAGTCTACCTTCTGGTGGTTTGCAAGGACAGGGTGGAAGACCTGCCACGGCTATCATCAAGCCAACCATGAGCGCAGGCGGTACTACAGTGCAATCTACCGTAGTTACTACTACTGGTAAGCTAAGTGCTCCAGGTGTTCGTGTCCCGGAGTTCGTCTCCAAGGAAACTATGGACGACGCCTTAAAGGTTGTCCAAGCATAGATTTTGAAGAAGCTATCAGAGGAGATGGATTTCATCAAGAGGTCTATAAAGGGAAAGGAAGTAGCTTCAACTGATCCCCCTACGCAACCACAGATCACACTTCCTCATCCAACCCTAAACCTGCAGAATATAGGCATCGAGGCACTCAAAGCCGCACTCCTCGATAAGCTCATGTCCCAATCAAACAACGACACCTCCTCTGAAGTCGACCTAGTGAGTATTCTTCGCTCACAAGTCTAAACACAACCCCCAGTCACTCCTATAGATGCCCAAGCCTAAATAAACACAAAGCTTGATACACTTACTACAACCTTAACCGACGTCCAACGCACCCTCGAAACCTTATCTGAGAGGGTTGCCAGCTTAGAGAACACGTGTAAGGGTTAAGCACAGGGCTCGAAACGAAGACATGATGATTAGGAGGATCCTGACCAATATAAGGGGGAGTGTTGGTTCCTATTTTGCTTAACAATGATATAAATACCTATTAGTTCAAACAGATTAGGGTGCGGAAGCGTTTTAGCGAACTAGAGAGGTATTACTTGGTAGAAAAATACACAATATCAAATACGTGAAGTGTAAATAACACTGATAATTAACTCAATGATTCACTATATTTGATATACTAAGAACACCTAAGAACACCGAAGGTAATACAAGAATTCTGCTCTAATGGTGTGTGTATCGTGCAAAGCTTAATAGAAGAGCTCAACATGAGTCTTCTATTTATACTACTTCTACAGGGGACAAGGTGGAGACAAGAAGTACTAAGGTACAAAGACACTATCGTGGAACAGTGATAGGTACAACGTTGCTGTAGTGCGCCACACTCTATAAAGGAATGTGACCCATCAGAGGTTGACACATGGAGGCAGCAGGGCGAGTCTTGTACGAATGATCTTCAGGATCTCCGTACAACAGTAAACGTGGGAAGCAAGATCTTCTGTGAATGTCTTCAGTCGAGTATGGCAGAGGCTCTGTGGCCTTGTCTTCTGTGAATGTCTTCAGTCGAGTCTTTACCTTGGTCTTCTATCGGTGTCTTGGCAGAACCTCTGTCGGTGTCAACACTTAGCCTATTTTTCAATACTTTTATGAATAGTAGAAATGGAGCTAACAATCTCCCCCTAAGTATGAAAAATAGAAAATTGAAAGGTTCATGGCTTTCTAGGCTAAGTACACGACAAGAGGTATTTGACCCCTGTTGAATCTTTTCTTTCATATAAAGTTATGCCAGAGGCATTTACATTTGATTACATGATGAAAGAAAAAGTAGCAGAGATTTGTAGACTAACTTAGACGTTGGCGTTTTGGAAGTCGTTGAAACTTCTGTTGTCGAGTCCTACTTCTTTAAGCTCATGATAGATTCTGATGCAGAGGGTTCTGAAGTTGATTACCGAGTTGATGACCTCTATCAGTCTATCGGCAGAGGCTTTATCCATCAATTTCGTTCGTCTGTGCTCAATGAGGTTGGCACTGACTCTGTGAGAGTACTTGTTGCGTATTTTTGGCAGTCCATCTCTAGAAACAATCTTGATTTTCCCGCAGGATCTTGGTAGACATACCCAAACTTTGGGGATGTTATGATTGAGTTGGGTAAGGCAGAGGATGGGCAGTCATCTTCTGGTGGTCTAAGGCTTAGGTTTCTTACTCCGAGATCTCGTCCTACTTGGAAGTCGACTAGGCTATATAACAGAAGTTTCTCGCGCATTTCCTTTCTGATCACCCTGTATGCCCTTCGAACTGCATCTCCTGTTGTGAAGTTCTGTTTTGTCCAGTTCAGAAGGTCGGGTAGGTCGTAGGGTCTTAAGTTCCTAAGATCAGCATCTAAGAATTGGTTCTCGGTTCTGTCCACTCTTTTGACCTTATAGACGTTGTGTTAAGTCTTAGGTGTGGTTCTGGTGTGAGAGAACTTACAGTATATGACCTTGTCGATTTTGGAGATTGAGTAGACTTGGTTGACAGGCTTGGGTGTTGTTCTGGTGAAGATGTTTTCGAGCTCAGCACGGAATTCGGGGTCTTGAATGGATGGTGGCAGAGGATCTCTGATAGTTCTGTTGTATAGGTACCTGTACACCACTTCTTCCATTTGTCGTGGAGGTGCACCAGGTGGAGGCATGGGTCTGTGTAGAGCATCCATTTGCTTATTAATTTGGGTCACTCGATCTTCTGTAGGTTTTGCCTTAGGATCCAGAACTTGTATGTTTGACAGAGGGGTAACACCGAAATCCCAGTCTTCTTCTTCTGGCTTTGGTGTCACATATGTATCGAATGCGCTCTTCATCAGTTTCTCTGTTGGTTGATGCTTTGGCTTCTTCGTCTTTGGTTCCTCTGTCACTATTCCCTTGCCTTTGTCCTTTGCCTTCGGCTGTAGATCTTCCTTTTGTACAGAATGGGTTGCCTCTGTCTGTTTTAGCGGTTGAGCTTCTGAGGGCTTGATTATAGGTGCTTCTGTAGGTTTTGTGGGGGTTGCCTCTGTTGGTTTTAACACTTGTGTTTATGAGGTCTTGGATGGTGAGGTAGGTTTGGCTGGTGAAGCTTCTGTGGTTTTGCTCAGATATTTCCTTTGTTTTTGAGCAATGGTTTTGGTTCTGGGTTTGGGAGATAATGGTTTAGTTGTTTCAGCTTCTGGTGTAGGAGATGGCAACTTTGGTTCTTCTGGTGTTTTCTGTGTTGGTGATTGGGATGGTTGGTCTTCTTCTGATGAGGTGAGGATTTGTATTTGTTCAGTGGGTTTGGGGGTTGGAGATTGTGTTTCTGCTATAGGTATAGAGGTTGTTTCCACAGAGGTGGATGTTGCCTCTGTGGTCTTCTGTTGGTGTTGATCTTGAGTGGTTTCAGGTACTTAGGTTTGGATTGGGATTTCTTCAGGGGTTGTTTCCACAGAGGTGGTTGTTGCCTCTATGGACTGATGTTGGGTATTTCCTTGGGTTTCAGTTGGGGGTGCTTGGGATAGAGGTTCTGCTGAAATTGGTGGAGCTGGTAGACCTCTGTTTGCAGCTTTCTCCCTTGTCTTCTCCCCCTCAGGATGACCTGATGATCCATCAAAATCATCATCAGAGTCATCCTGACCCTTATCTCTGGTACCCTCTGTTCGGCATGACGTAGGTTTCTTCTGTGGTTGGGAAGCCCCTGCAGCTATCATTTTAGCGCAGAGGTCGTCACATATGTCGAGCAGGTTAGCAACCTCTGCTTCGGTGTTGAATCTTAGTCTGCCCACACTCCTCTGAAAATCCTTCACATAATTTGCATTAGCTGTGGTGAAGGCTCTAATGAATTATGTCACTTGATCGAGTATCCCTTGTCCTAGCTCTGTCAGCTGAGCTCTGGTCATTTAATCAGAGGGTTTCATGGCCTGAGTTGCTTCTGTAGTATGCTCTTGAACTTCCTTTAGGGCCTTCTTTAGGTCTTATGGAGTTAGGCCCGTAGAGGTAGAGGTTTGTTCCTTCTTCAGCTGGTCAAGGATATCTCTGACAGAGGCCTCAAATGCACTTGTAGTGGCCTTTTCAAATGCAGAGGCAGTAGTGGCAGCAGAGGTTGTTGGAGTTGCATTCATCTGGGCACAGGCATTTCTCACCTCTGTGGACAGGTTGTCCACTTTGGTGTTCAGATTAGTAATGGCCCTCTTCGTTGAATCTGCAAAAGAGTCAAGAGAGCTTTTCAACTCTCTCAACGAGTTGGTCACAGAGGTGAAAAGGGTTTGGAACTCATCCCTTGAGACATGTGTACCTAGTGTAACCTCTGGGGGAGCACATTCGTCCCCAGAGTTTGTCCGTGTTCCTTGGACACCTTCTTTTGCCCCTGTTTGTACGTTAAGGGCGGAAGGATTTCCTTCTAATCCTTGAGCAGGGGCTTTTTGAGCCTCAGACTCTATAGAAGTTCTGTTGAGAACATTGTCCTGATCCGCTCCAGAGACGGGTATAGAAGTACTCTCAAGTTGACTTGGGGACTTGTCTAGAGTCCCTTCGTCCATGTGCACTCTAAGCTTATCTGAAGAGCCGATTGGACTTATGTGTGTGCGTGTGGCAGAGGAAACAAATTCCTCTGCAGGGATGTCTGTTGTGATCTGGGGCGAATGATAACGAACTAAAGGCAAGTCCTTTGGAGATGACTCCCTCAGAATGGTTTCCCCGGTTTCAAGTGGCACGGAGGAAGAAAGAGTTTCCTCTGCCCGGTCAGTTTGGGGTGGGGTCGAGCTGTGCTGCTCTTGTTCAATAATACCTTCTGCCACTAGACTGGCGGTATTAGAAATGTGGGTTGCACTAGGAGTTGGTTGGGGTTGTGTGCCTCTTCCATCTGCGGCATCTTTTTGGGCCTCAGCCTCTGTCATACACCCTAACCTAACGGTTTCTCCGCTAGATTCTATCTCATCAAAGTCAACCATTTCAGTTTCCTTTGTGGCTACCACTAGGGTTTCTATCCTAGATACTAAAGAATCATAGCATGGATGAGAAACAGCTAGGCTTTGGACATGTGGATGCAGAGGACCTGATGTCTGTGCCTGAAAATCTTCTGAGGTTTTGTCAGCGGCCTCTATCAGAGAGTCTAGCATATCCTCTGTGGCTACCTCTTCCTATGGACTCTTTCTTAGAACATCATATCCGGGATGGAGGAAGGGGTTCTGTAGCACTTCTGGTGTCGCACTCTGAATACCCTTGGGGGTGTGGTCATGTTCATCCAAGTCAGAAGAGTTTCGGAAGTCTGGTTCTTCTATTGATTGATTGGATAGGGCTTCTGCGTTCCAGCCAGAAGTATCTAAAGAATCAGTAATATCCTGGCGTTGGAGAAGGGTAGAGAAGTCACCCTGTTTTGCATAGTTGATAGGAGTTAGGGTTTGCAGAGTCTGTTTACGGGTTTCTTCTGCTGGTTGTTCTTCCATTTCAACTCCCTCTGCAATGGTTTGCAGAGGAGTGTGGGGTGTCTTGGATTTCTTCTTACTCTTCTTTCTTTTTGGCTTGGGGGCACCCTCCTCAGAAGACTTGTGTTTTCTCTTTTTCTTTTTGTCTTTGGGAGGAGGGGGAGGTGCAGAGGATTCAACCATTGTAGCATGTGGTGGTGACTGTTGGGTTTGTGCAACACTGGTAGAGGTGCCCGCTGTAGTTTTCTTTTCCTTGTGGGCTTTATTCTTTTTGGGTGTGATGGCAGAGGGTTTGCTTTTGGAAGCAGAGGTTTCTAGCTGGCTTCTCTGTAGATGGAAGTTTTCCTGAGTTTGTAGGTGTTTAGCTAAGGCCATTGCCCACTCTTCATCAGTCATTCACTCAACTACCTGGTCTCCTGTAGAGGCTCCTAGACGCGGGGGTGTCACTGGACTCGGTTCAGGAGTCCGGTGATCGCGTATATATACTAACTTAAGGTCTTCGTCGCTTGCATATGCCAGAAGTTTGGTTGGAAGAGGTCTGCAGAAGTTGTACCCTTCCAAATGCTCTGTTGGGGTGTTCTTTCCCATATGGTATGTTTTCACAATAGGGCCCTCCATTGGCCATTTCTCTAATTGAAACAGAGGTTCTAGTAGGACACCTAGAATCCTCTGATATTGGAGTGGGGGAGGATCTTTGTCTTTGGTGGAGGTTCCCTTTGCCCTCTGTGTTGAGATTCTGTGGTCAATTGTGTTGACAATCTCCTGCATCATGAGAGTGCCATAGTCCAGAGGCAAATCATAGTACACCCCGTACATTATTGCCATGATTTGATGAGAAGTTTGATCTGGACTACCTGTTTTCCCAGTAAGGCATCTGTTCAAAATGGAGAAGAGAGTGTTCCACAGAGGGGGGAACGTTAGTACAAGATTTTCATCCACAGAGGCTTTGAGGCTCTGTCAAAGCCAGCAGAGGCTCTATGAGTGAAAATTTCTAATAACTAAAGATTCATGAAACCTTTTGATCATCCAAAGTTTTCATTGTTTTAAACACTGTTTTAGGACATATTTGTATGTTTGTGTCCTGGAAAACTGTTTTAGAAAAAGGTTTTGTGCGAGACATTCTCCTTTTGGTTTACCTTTGTTCAGTGAACTACCTGACTTCTGTGGATAGAGTTGACCACGACTCCTCTTTGGCTCCCCCTTGAATTAACAACTTCTGTGGATTAATTCAAGGTCTCCTTCTACTCCCCTTGACCTATGCTTGGATCAAATTAGATAAGTAATGCATGGAACATAGGTCAAACTCACCAGAGGTTCTGTGGATATTGTCAGAGGCTCTGAGCAATAGAGGCTCTGTGCAATTCCACAGAAGCTCTATTGGGTACAGAACTCTTGGTGATAAAGAATTTACATGCTGAAGAGTATAAATATGTACATATATACAAGAGGATTAAGTCTTACTTACAGAGATCAACTCATGTTTATCATACCCAACTTACCCACCAAGAAAAAGAATCTTTTCTCATGTAGTGCTTTGGTGAATAAGTCTGCAAGCTGAAATTCGGTCGACACGAAGTGCATCTCGATTGTGCCGTGCTCAACATGATGCTTCAGAAAGTGGTAACGAATATCGATATGCTTTGTTTTTTAGTGCTGTACTGGGTTGGTAGAGATGGCAATGGCGCTATTTGAATCACAGAGGATGGGTATCTTGTATATGGTGTACCCGTAGTCCTTTAGCTGAGTTTTCATCCACAGAACTTGGGAGCAACAGCTAGCAGCAGCAACATATTCAGCTTCTGCTGTAGATGTAGACACACAGTTCTGCTTCTTCGAAGTGTAGCTGACTAGTTTACCTCCCAAGAATTGACAACTCCAGAGGTACTTTTTCGATCAAGCTTGCATCCTCCATAATCTGAATCTGTGTATGCCTTAAGACCAAAGCCAGAGTTCTTCGGATACCAGAGCCCAATATTTTTAGTCCCTTTAAGGTATCTGAAGATCCTCTTTACAGCAATAAGGTGGGATTCCTTTGGGTTAGCTTGATATCTTGCACAGAGGCATGTGGCATACATTATATCAGGTCTACTTGCCGTTAAGTATAAAAGAGACCCAATCATGCCTCTGTAGAGCTTGCACTCTACAGATTTGCCATTTGGATCTGAGTATAATTTATTTCCAGTGGCCATGGGGGTCTTCATTACAGAGGCATCAGAGAGACTGAATTTTGAAAGAATGTCAGAGACATATTTAGCTTGATTTATAAAAATTCCCTCTGATGATTGTTTTACTTGGAGTCCTAGGAAGAAGTTTAATTCTCCCATCATACTCATTTCAAACTCACTCTGCATGAGTTTTTCAAAATCTTTGCACTGTTGTGCATTTGTAGAACCAAAAATAATGTCATCCACATAGATCTGTACAAACAGAATCTCATCACCTTTTCTTTTATAAAACAAAGTAGTTTCAGTTGTACCTATGTCGAAATCATTATCGAGAAGAAAGGTTGAAAGTCTTTCGTACCATGCTCTTGGAGCCTGTTTCAGTCCATACAGAGCTTTGTCAAGATAATACACGTAGTTCGGGTACTTGGCACTTTCAAACCCTGGTGGTTGTTGGACGTATACTTCTTCTTGGATTTGACCATTCAGAAAGGCAGATTTTACATCCATTTGAAAACTTTGAAACCTCTGTGGGCTGCGAAGGCTAAGAAAAATCTTATTGCGTCGAGTCGTGCGACAGGGGCAAAAGTTTCATCGTAATCAATGCCTTCTTCTTGGCGATATCCCTTGGCCACCAATCTCGCTTAATTTCTAATGACCACCCCATCCTCATCCTTTTTGTTTCTGAAGACCCATTTAGTCCCTATTGCTTGTTTCCCTTTTGGGAGAGGAACTAGGGTCCATACCTTGTTTCTCTCAAACTGTAGAAGCTCTTCTTACAAAGCATCTACCCAGTTTGGATCATTTAAGGCTTCAGAAATACGTTTTGGCTCGATCATACTGATAAAATTTGTAACGAAACAAAAGTTAGCAGTGGCTGATCTTTTCTTGACTTTCTCAGAAGGATCGCCGATTATAAGGCTCGGAGGATGGCTCTTCGTCCACTGTGTTGGTCTTGGAAGATGGTCATTGGCATCATCAAGTTGAACTTCTGAGGTTGTACATTGTGGTTCTAGTGCAACCTATGTAGTGGAAGGTACTTCTGTGCTTGAACTTGGTGTATCAGCTTGTGGGATTATCGGAATGAGAGTTGGAATTGGTTCCTCTGAGGAAGTAGAGACTGAGTCCTCGTTTTCCTCTGGTATTGATTCCTCTGTAGTCGCTGGAGTTGGTTCTTCCAGTGCCTCTGTTGTTTTATCTTTGCTTGTGTAATCTTCTGTTCGCTCCCCCTCGACATTTGCATATGCATGATTCACAGAAGAGGATGAAGTATTTAATGGACCAGTTAGAGATACACCTGAATCAGTCTGGTTTACAAAAGATGATTCTCAAGAGGCTCTGTTGGCTCCAGCAGAGGGATCGATATCGTCGTGGAACATCTCTTCAAATAGCAGATTTAGGTCTGCTTCTCTAGTTTTAGAGATGCCAGAGGATTCCTTCTTTAGACCGAGTTCTGAAAGGAATTTGTTCAGAAGTCTTTTGAAAGGAATCGTCAAAAGAGACATTGATACTCTCTACAATGGTTCGTGACCGCAGAAGGTAAATTCTGTAAGCCTTTGAGGTGGCAGAGTACCCAATGAACTTGCCTTCGTCTGCTTTCACTTCAAACTTTCCTCTAGCTTCTCTGTCGTTTAAGACAAAACACTTGCATCCAAATACATGGAAGAACTTGATGTTTGGTCGCCTTTTGTTGATCAAATGATACGGTGTCTTGATGTGCCTTTTTACTATAGCTGATCGATTTTAGATGTAGCAAGTGGTGATACTGCTTCTGCCCAGAAAGAGATTGGAAATCCAGATGCTGTCAGCATAGTTCTTGCAGCCTCCACAAGAGTGCGGTTCTTTCGTTCAACCACGCCATTCTGTTGTGGGGTGCGTGCAGCAGAGAAGTTCTATGATATGCCTTCTTTTGTGAGGTAAGCTTCAATGACAGAGTTTTTGAATTCTGTGCCATTGTCGCTTCTCAACTTTTGGATCCTGCACTCATATAGAACTTGGATTCTTTTCATTAGGTTTATCAGAATGTTTGGTACATCTGATTTTTTCTGACAAATTCTACCTATGTAAATCTTGAGTATTCATCAATCAACACAAGTATATTTCTTGCCACCCAGGCTCTGTGTAGCGATTGGACCACAGAGGTCAACATGTAGCATGTACAGAGGTCTAGGACAGGACACATCAGTCTTGCCTTTATGGGAAGCTCTTTTGAGCTTACCCATTTCACAAGCAGAGCACAAATGATCTTTATTGAATTTGACATTTGGCAGACCTTTGACTAAATCAAGCTTGACAAGTTTATCTAAAGTATGAAAGTTTAAGTGGCAGAACCTGTTATGCCATAACCAAGCTTCTTCATTTTTAGAAGCAACAATACAGAGCTTGTCCTCCTTGTTCTTGGCACTGAAATTCATGAGGTACAGATCTCCCTTGCATTCAGCTCGCAGAAGTTTGACTCCTGTATCTTCTCCTTGCAGAGAACAGAATGTTCTTTTGAACATGACGTCAAAACCCGTATCGCAAAGTTGGCTAACACTGAGTAAGTTGTGTTTAAGGCTATCCACATATGCAACTTTGCATACGGTTATCTTCTCCTTCTTGATGACTCCACAGCCTTTTATGTACCCCTTTTTGTTGTCGCCAAAGGTCACAGATCCACCATCGAGTTTATCTTTGTACGTGGATAGTAGACTTCTGTCGCCAGTCATGTGCCGCGAGCACCCGGAGTCAAGATACCAGATCGGCACATACTGCTTCTGCAAGACAATCAGAGATTTTTAGGTACCCATATCCAAATGGGTCCCTTTTTGTCAGAGGTATTCAAGGTTGCCTTAGCATCCTTGGGTTTGGTTTTAGCTTCTGTTGAAGAACCATTTTGTTTCTTCTTTCCCTTGAATTTAGCATTCTTTTTGGGCAAAGAGAGGAAACAGTGTGGGCTTGGGAGTAGCCTTCTGTGGACCCCTTCCTCTGTGGTGAACTTCTGCAGGTTTCACTGTCACAGAAGAAAAAGATTTGTTATTTTCAACCCACTTACCCTTTTGTTGCCAAGTTAGTTTTTCTTTAAAAGGTTTTAAGGGTTTCGCTGCCTTTGAACTTGTTGGATTTTGAGAGGACATGTCCTTTTGTTGTTTGATTTTCTCAAGCTCAAGAGAGGTTTTGGCTTGTATACACATGTCCAAAAAGTCTGGACAGATAGGAACACTTGTGATTTTCTCCTTGGGAGGAATAGTTCTGTTAAGAACTCCAGAGGGTAGCTTAAAATCTTCTGAGTCACAAGGTACTATCTCTAACTTAGAGTCAGTCTCAGATTCGTCTGAGGATGAATCGTCCTCATATACAGAGGTTGAGTCACTTAGTTCTCTTTCGACAGAGGCTGGACTTTCAGAAAATGTGCCATACTCGCTTTCTTCCTTTTCTATGAGAGTTTCTTCCAAGTCAACGGAAG
Organism: Saussurea involucrata; assembly: GCA_033807775.1. NCBI lineage: Eukaryota > Viridiplantae > Streptophyta > Magnoliopsida > Asterales > Asteraceae > Saussurea > Saussurea involucrata. The sequence goes on along the minus strand of CM066317.1, from coordinate 44,456,280 downwards.
TATCTATTAAGATTTCCTCAGAGAGTTTTTGTTTGACAGAGGATGTATAGAGGTTTTCATAGAAGTTGTTTTTCCCAATTTCCACTAACTCCTTTTCTGAGATATGAAGCAACTTTTCTTCTGAAGAGGAAGGCTTGAACTCAGTTGCCTCTGCCGATAGTTTCTTTTCAGAGTCTATCATGCAGACAAAAGCAACTTGTGTTTGAGTCTCAGGATCACCAAACTTGAAGATTCCTATCTGATCTTGAGTTTTCAGATATTTCTTAGGTTTGGATTCTCTTTTGACAGAGATTGAAGGTGACAAATATGTGTTTTGATACCACACATTTATCATCTTCAGAGGTTTCCTCTCGTGAGGTTCCCCAGAGACTTTTCGCCTTTTACTTACAGAGAGTAGGTTTGGAAATCCAGGTTTTCTTGTACTTCCAATATGAAATAGAGAGGACAGAGAGTTGTCTCTTTTGGTTCCAGTGTATGGATCTATATCACAGAAGCCAATTCCCCGTCTCCCTATTTGTGTATTGATTTTCTCGTACACCTTTTGTGCATCTTGATATTTCTTAATTAAAAGATCTCTTCTGAGTAGATCCTGACAGAGGAATTCTCTTTCCTTTTGAAAATAATTTTTAAGAGCTAGGATATTCATTTTGTCGCCCTCAACATCCATAAGTTCTTTAGATTTAGCTTCTAAGGAAGAGTTGAGTTCAGAAATCTTTTCTCTCAAAGGATTTAGGTGCTTGTTCCAATTTGTTTCAATTTCTTCCTTTTCTTGAAAGATTTTAGCCTTTTCTTGAGTGAGAAGTCTAGCTTCTCTCTCAAAGAAGGTGAGGTTTTTTTGAACACTTTCGCAGGTCTTTTTAAGTTCCGTGTATTCAATGGTCAGTTTAAGCAAATCAGCTTCTACTTGATTAGAGTAAGAGTCAGAAGTGGATACCTCACTATTAGAGTCGGAGGAGCTGACCTCTGCCATTCCACAGAACAAGGCGTTCTTGTCCCCTTCATCAGATGATTCGTCTGACAGCCAGTTCTCCTGATTCACCATTAGTGACTTGTGAGCATAATATTCCGCTTTCTTTTTGTAGAAAGCAGAATCCCTCTGGGGGCGGTTAGGTTTGCTCCTGCAGTCAGCAACATAGTAGTCTGGCTTGCCACAATTGAAACATCCCTGGTTCTGGGAAGCGTTGCCAGCTCTATCATCTGACCTCTGTCGGTCACCACCTCTGTCACTCTTGTCATTTGACCTCTGTTGGTCATTCGATCCCTCTCTTCCCTGATTCCTTGAATCACCACGATCATCTCTCCCATTGCGTTCATAACCAGACTTCTTTTGGTATCCTCTGCTGAACTCTCGGGTCAAAAGTGCTAAAGACTTAGCTATCGAGGCCATGGTTGCCTCCTCTTCTTCCACCACCTCCTCCTCTTTACTGTCAATGATCATGACCTTCTTCTTCTTCTCCTTCTTTTCCTCCACAGCTTTCTCTTTCTTCGGCTTCTCTTTAGCTTCTGTAGCTTTCCCAACAAGTGCCAGAGGCCTAGCAGTTTGAGTTTTTGCTTGGGCGATTTGGGGTTCTTGGGTTGCCAAAGTTCCATAAAGATCTGACAGAGTCCAGGAGTCTAAATCCTGATTAGTTTGCAGGGACATGGACAACTGGAGCCATTCTTCATTTAGGCTCTTTAGGAACATGACATTGTTTTCCTCAGAGGTTATGTGAATCCCGAACTTCTTGCATTTGTTGATCAAAGAGTTGAACCGATCGTATGTTGACTGCAGAGATTCTGTCGGCATAGCTTTGAATGCATATTATTCATTGATGCACTGGGCTCTGCGGTTCTTTTGAGTCTTGGCCCCTCCCTCCAATTGTTTCTCCAGTTCCTTCCATAGATCGTATGCAGATTCACACGCATCTAGGGATTGGAAAAGGTCATTAGGGATGGCCATTTTCAGAAGTCTTTTGGTCTTCTGAGCAACTTCATATTTTGCCCAATCTGGATTGGACCAATTATCCTTGGTCTTTGGTTTCTCGTGCTCAGGAATATCTGGTGTGTCGTCTGTGGCAGGTACTCGAGGTACTGTGATCATTGGTATGAAGGGAGGATTGTTGATATAGTAGACGAGTTCTTTGTCAGTACCCTCGAAGAAGTGAATCATTCGTATCTTCCACTGAGGGTACTCATCTCTGGGTAGTGTGGGTGGCTTGTTAGAGAACCAGCGGTGAAGAAGTTGTTCGTGTTTGCCATTTTTAAACAGGTTTGAGGAAATACCAGAAAACAGAGTATGAACTGTGAACTTTCAGATGATGAAGTGGATGTTTCGAAAAGTGTTGATAAGCTTAAAAACCTTGAGCAATGCACTAAAATGGAGAGTTTTAACCGAGAAAACAGATTCTGTAGGTTTACCAAAGTCGAACTGGTCGAGAATGGCAGAAAAACAAAGTCTGTTTGAAATAAACTAAGAACAGGTTAAACTCAAGCCAAGTTTCTACCAAAAATCATTGAAATAGAGGATCTATTGATATAGAAAATCAAGGATGGCTCTGATACCAATTGTTGGTTCCTATTTTGCTTAACAATGATATAAATACCTATTAGTTCAAACAGATTAGGCTGCGGAAGCGTTTTAGCGAACTAGAGAGGTATTACTTGGTAGAAAAATACACAATATCAAATACGTGAAGTGTAAATAACACAGATAATTAACTCAATGATTCATTGTATTTGATATACTAAGAACACCTAAGAACACCGAAGGTAATACAAGAATTCTGCTCTAATGGTGTGTGTATCGTGCAAAGCTTAATAGAAGAGCTCAACATGAGTCTTCTATTTATACTACTTCTACAGGGGACAAGGTGTAGACAAGAAATACTAAGGTACAAAGATACTATCGTGGAACAGTGATAGGTACAACGTTGCTGTAGTGTGCCGCACTCTATAAAGGACTGTGACCCATCAGAGGTTGACACGTGGAGGCAGCAGGGCGAGCCTTGTACGAATGATCTTCGGGATCTTCGTACAACAGAAAACGTAGGAAGCACGATCATCTTTGTCTTGATCTTCAAGTATTCTTCTAAGTCTTCAGTCTTCATACCACAGAGGCTCTGTCAAGTATGGTAGAGGCTCTGTCAAGTATGGCAGAGGCTCTGTGGCCTTGTCTTCTGTGAATGTCTTCAGTCGAGTCTTCACCTTGGTCTTCTTTCGGTGTCTTGGCAGAACCTCTGTCGGTGTCAACACTTAGCCTATTTTTCAATACTTCTATGAACAGTAGAATTGGAGCTAACATGGACAAAAGTCTAAAACTGACTGAGCTGCCAACCTTAGCGACAGAACCTTCAACCGTCACTCCAGGTGAAACTGAACCACACCAACAGCCAGACGACTCAGAGATGGTTCGGGATATGGAGTTATCTACACCGGTCAGAGATTAATTGCCAGAGTCAGCAGACCCAGCGGTTGAAAAGCCCGAGGGAGAACCAGAAGAGATCTTATTGTTGACGGTTCCAGAAAGGCCAGTCCTGGAATTTATTGATGAGGACTCCGATGGCAATCCGGAATTGGAAAGAGAATGGAGAGAGAAAGCAGTTTCAACCATCCAATCAGAGACAGATGCTCTTTGGAATTTCTCTGATGAAGACGAGTTTATGAACGACGACGACTATGATCAGTTCCTTCTTCAAAGCGAACAGGTATCAGCTTCTCAGCACGACGTACACGATACTGCAGTGTTAGGGCTTTATTGTAGCTATCAAGACAGTACTAATATTTTGTACTGTTCTTCTTAGTAGAGGCATGGACATGTCATGGCCCTACTATAAAAAGAAGAGGGCTTTATTGTAGCTATCAAGACAGCATTAATATTTTGTACTGTTCTTCTTAGTAGAGGCATGGACATGTCATGGCCCTACAATATAAAGAAGACTCCTTTACAAATCTTGTAACAATAGTAGCATTTGTCATTTACTCTTTCAAGATCAATACATGGATGACTTGTGCACTCTAGATTCTCTCTCTACATATCATTGCTAGATTCTGGGTTTTACATTTGGTATCAGAGCACAAACAGGAGATTCAAGCAGATTAAGATCAAAATTGAAGATTTTTTACACAGAGATGAAGATTTCGGACCAAGCATAGTTTAATGTTCATCTGATCACTGTTCATTCAGACATTAACTTTTTCTAGTTTCTGATTTCTTGGATAAATTCTTGGCATCACTGAACTCGGAATTGATTTCTAAGCAACTTTTATTCTTGGATTATCATCAATTACTGCACAGAATCATTAGATTTGATCTTATTAGAAACTTTGTTCGAAAACCCTATTTTACCTGTTTTGGATCTTAATTCGATTAAATTGATCGAATTAGATCTTGTGATTAACTAAGAAAGTGTGCGAATTGTGATTTCGAGTAAATCAGTGCTAATTTCGTGTTAATTGATCAAGAATTGAAGAAATTATGGCTGAATCAGTGGTTTTTGGGATAAAGTGAGGGTTTCACATTGTTCTTGAGGGATTCGGATCATTCATACGGATTTCGCACCATTCAAGTTTTTCGAAGTGTTCAAGTGATGGTTTCGGATCCCGTTAAGTCCGAAATCCGTGGTTTCGCACCCTGTTAGATTCGAATTCTTGAGGTTTCGAACTTAGTTAAGTCCAAATTCTGGTGGTTTCGGATTGGTATTCATTGGTTGTAAGTTTGATTTTAAACAAGTGTTGGTTTCGTACCAAGTTAGGTTCGAATTCCGTGGTTCCACACCCATCTACGTCCGAATTCTGAGGTGAAGTTTGTAATGGGATTCGAATTTGTCTAAGTGTTGATTTCGCACCAAGCTAAGTCCGAATTCAGGGATTTCGCACTCAGTTGCATTCGAATTCCTTGGTTTCGCACCGTATAGCATCCGAATTCTGAAGGTTTCGCACCATATTGTATTCCAATTCTGTTGGTTTCGGACCCTTGTGTTGAAATTCTTTGAACAATTTATTCTAAGTGTAATTTCTGTTACACTTACTGCTTGATCTTCTGAACGATCATTTTCTAGCTATTTGAAAAGATGTCGAGAGATTTACTGAGTATGGGATCAAAGAGCAAGCCTCCAGTTCTTCAAGCTGAAGGGTATTCTCAATGGAAAAAGAGAATGACTCAATTTCTGAATCATCAAAATAGAGAACTCATGCTGTCTATTCAAAATGGTCCTTACAAAGCATACATAGATATTGGTGGTATTGCTGAAACTGCTACAAGTCAGTATGTTCCTCCAAGAAGAGTTGAAAAAGAATACAGATATTACAATGAAGCTGACAAAGCTAAAGTTGAAATTGATGAGCTAGCATTGACATACTTGACACAGGCCATCCCAAATGATTTCTACAATCGAGTAGATAGTAGAAATACAGCTAAGGAGATATGGGACGAGTTAGAATGGCAGTTTGAGGGATCATCTAAATCAATGAAGACCAAAAAGAATCAAAGCATCAATGCTTATGAAGGGTTTAAGGCAAAAGAAGGTGAATCATTGAAAGAGACCTACAATCGCTACAACATCATCCTTAATGATTTGAGAAGAAATGGAGTCGACAAATCAGAATCGGAGATAAACTACAAGTTCATCAAGAATCTTCTATCAGAATGGGATTCTTACTCTATTCAGCTCCAAATGTCTAGGGATATGGATGAAGAAAAGTTGACCGACATTTTCAGTATTCTTGGTCAACACGAAGATAAAGTAAAAGCAGTTAAGGAAAAGGAAAAAAAGGTCGAAGAATCTTTAGCCCTTCTAAGTGAACATAGGAAGATTGGATCTATGAAAACAAAAGCTTTGATTTCTAGGATGAGCAAGAAGAAGTTAAGTTTTGATGATGATGGTAGTGGCAGTTCTGAAGATGAAATGGAGGATATTGCTGAAAAGTTAGCATTGTTGACTAACAAGTTTCAAAACAGGTTTAGTAGAAAGAAGTACTATTCAAAAGCTAAAACTGAATACAACAAAGCTAACAAATATAAAAGATTTGAGAAAAAGTATGAGAAAAAGGAGGAAGAGAAAGAGGAGAAAGAGGAGAAAGAGGAGAAAGCTATGAGAAAGGAGAGGGAAGAAAAGAAGGATAGAGATGATCGAAACTGTTTCAACTGCGGAAAACCAGGTCATTTTGCCAGAGACTGTAGGCAAAAGAAGGTCAAGGATTCTGAATATTATCAACGTAAGGCACATCTAGCAAAAGCCAAAGAAAGTGGAAAGCCAGTCAATACTGAAGAGGAAATTTGGCTTTTGGATTCTTCTGATGATGAAGAAGTGCATTTTACTGAAGTAAAGCATAGTCTGATGGCAAAACTGAATGAGGATGACCAGGAATCCGAGGTATCATTTCTATACTCTTCCAATAATTCTGATAATAATGATTCTGAAACTGAAGATGATAGATATGAAGAAATGCAAATCGTGATACTTGAACTTAATGAGAAATTTGAAAAAGCTCAAAAGAAACTTGAAAAAGTTCAAAAGAAACTTGAAGAAGAGAAAAGTTCAAAGTTGGAATATCACGATGAAGCACTTATTTATAAATCTTTAGCTGAAGATAGAGAACAAGAAAAAGAAGTTATTAGATCAAAAGTTAAAACGCTTGAATCTGAAATTTCTGAGTTAAAGAAGAAAATGAAAGATATAAATGATGAAAACATAGATTTTCAGTTCACAATCAAAATTCTTTCTGAAGAAAGAAAAGATGCTTTGAATAAAATCAAGGAGCTTGAAGATTTAAATTATAAAAGAGGTCAGACTGAGCAAACTCTGAAATTACTAACTAGCAACCCAAAAGATACTAGATTTTATAATCCAAAAATGGGTCTAGGATTATCTGATGTAGAGGTTCTTAAGAATGCACCTGAAAATCTTTACACAATTGAAAAATTGGGTGAAGGTTTAAAGGAAACTTTTAAAACTAAAGAACCTGAAATTAAAAGTAAGGTTTTGAAGCAATCAATTATAAAGGAAATTCCCCCAATTTCACAAGTCTTTGTTAAATCAAGTAATGAAGTCTTACAGCAAACTATAATAACGGAGGTTCTTTCAGTGACACAAGCTTTTGTTAATACTAATAATGAAAGTTTGAAACAAAGTTTTGCTAAAGATGTTGCTTCAAATCCTTCAACTCCCATTTCAAACAGAGAGGAAGTAAAAACGGATAAAGGTTCGGAAGAAAAGCCTAGATTTAATACTACAAACTTCAAATACGATGAACTAAATTCTAGTTACAAAACCAAAAGGGTTGAACTAACTGAATTTAGTTTATTATTTTCAAAAGAATCTGTGGCTAAAACAACTGATGAACCTGAATCTGTTAAATCTGAATCAAGTTTTGAATTGGAGTCAAAAATAATATCAGATTCTGACGAAAGGAGTTTATTCACGATATCTCTTCTGAATTTCCTGATTTGAATTCGGCTTTACTTAAAATTGTGGATTTAGAAAATCAAATTTCTAAATTACAATTAAATTTTAAAAAATTAGAGGATGATTATGAGAATATTGGAATAGATCATGATCACATTCAAAAGGTCAATCTTGATCTTAAAAATGAGATTCGACGACTTGAATCCCAATTATTCGAATTATCAAAATCTAAGGATTCAAAACCTTGTGAAAAGTGTTCAAAACAAGATGAATTCAAAGATCAGAGTAAATCTTCAAGTACAATTGACTCTAGTGCAAGAGAATTTTTAGAAAAAGATAAGCTTTTTGAAGAAAACAAGATACTTGTTTTGAGATGTGCAAAACTTTCAAATCAAGTTTCAGATTTTGAGAAATTGCTTTTTCTTGAAAAAGAGAAGCATAAAAAGGAAAAAACTGAGCTTGAAATTGAACTGAAATATTGTGAAGTATATCATAAAAAGTTTTCATCAAATATATCTAATGTCGAAAAGGAACAAGAACTGAAAAGAAAAGAAAAAGGAAAATTATTCGAAACGAAATCAAATTTGTTTCCAAATAATTCCTCTAGTTCTAAGAGTTCTGACAATGTTTCTCATTCTTTCTCAGAAATGGATGAAGAAAAGTGCGTGGATCTGAAGGAGAATGTTTCAAATAGCAAGAATAGGAATACCGATACTGAAATGTATTTCTTCAAATAAAAATTGTATTCATTCGTGTAATGTTTACAAAGTTTGTGAAAGAAAAAAATTCTGCAATTTCTGATTCTACTTTGTTGACACAAGAAAAAAGAAGAATACATTGTGCTCATTGTTGGGATAACTATTTCAAGCTAAATAGACATGATAGAAAGAACAAAAAGTCTAATACTTCATCTTTTTCTTTAAAATCTTCAGCAAACAAATTTGCTAAAGTGTTCGGTTTCAAATCAAACAAACAAAATAAGAAGAAAGAAACAAAAACAGTTGATGTGAATATGGTTTGGATTCCCAAAGATCAAATTAGCAAACCAAATTCACAAAATAACCTTACCTTTAAAGGCAAAATTCATGGTTCATCAACTGTAATAAACAAATTGATACGTACTAACAAGAAAGGACCCATACAGATATGGGTACCTAAGATCAGGTAATTTTCTTTTTACAGGACCGTCATGTGTGGGTCATTGATTCGGGAGCATCTAGACACATGACGGGGTACAAGCATTTATTGCACGATTTTACTGTACATCCTGGCGGATTGGTAGGTTTTGGAAACGACTCCAAAGGTCACGTTCGAGGCTTCAGAACGTTGAAGAATGACTCGATGCAAATAGAAAAGATCTTGTATGTTGAAGGATTAGGACATAACATTTTCAGTATTAGTCAGTTTTGCGACAAGAACTGTAAGGTAGTTTTTGACAGGAAATTTTGCTATGTTGTGGATGAGAACTGGTCAGATATTTTCAGAGCAAAACGATGCGGCGATCTATATATGACCGATTTTGCGACTCTTGTTGCTTCTAATCAAGTTTGTCTTGTTTCAAAAGCCTCTCAAGATGAATGTTGGTTGTGGCATAGGAGACTCTCACATCAAAATTTTCGAAGCATCAACAAGCTCAGAATAGATGGATTAGTTTCCGGACTTCCTGAATTGAAGATTGACAAAGTTTCTATCTGTCCGGCGTGTGAAATGGGAAAGATGAAACACGTCTCGCACAAATCCAAAACTTTGTCTAACTGCAACAACGCATTGGAATTAATTCATATGGATCTCTGTGGCCCGATGAGGACTCAGTCAATGGGAGGAAAGAAGTACATATTAGTTATGATTGATGAGTACTCACGCTACACTTGGTTGGATTTTCTTCGACTCAAATCTGAAGCACCTGAGCTGATAATCAAGTTCATCAAAAAGATTCAAATTCTTCTACAACGTCCAGTTCAAAAGAAAAGAAGCGACAACGGGACTGAATTCAAGAATGCGACTCTTCAATTGTTTCTTGAATCCGTTGGCATCTCTAACAATTTTTCTGCACCAATTACTCTACAACAAAATGGAGTGGTTGAAAGAAAGAATCGGACGCTTGTGGAAGCAGCTCGGACTATGCTTGCCTATTCGGGTCTTCCACCAAGTTTATGGGCTGAAGCAGTTTCCACCGCATGTTTCACACAAAACAGGACAATTATAAATAAACGTCTTAATAAAACTGCATATGAAATAATCAATAATCGCAAACCTAACATCAATTTTTTGCGTGTTTTTTGATGCAGATGTTTTGTCCTAAAAGATCGAGAACACCTTGCAAAATTCCAAGTCAAGGTTGATGAAGGGATTTTTATTGGCTATTCCTTGAATTCTAAAGCATATCGGATCTACAATAATCGTACAAAATCAGTCATCGAGAGTATCAATGTTACGTTTGACGAGAGTGTGACTTTGACTTCTGGACAACACAGTTCAGAACTCGGACAGAAATCTGAAGCTTCTACTAAAAAAGGAGTAGAACCTGTGGCAAAACAGTTTTCTAATTCTGTATTAAATAATAATAGTACTAAAGATTTAGATTTGTTATTTCATGATGCATTTATGGATTATTGTGCAGATATGGAATTACCCAACACATCTGTAAATGCATCTCCACAACAGACGAGTGTTAATGTCTCCGGTCCATCTGACAATGTCGGTACTAGTACTTCTGGGGCAACCAACGAGACTCCAAGTGAACCTACAACCATTCCAGTTTCTGAATCTGAAATTCAGCCTGAAGTTCCGGTTTCAGTAAACACATCATCGGAGGTTCCGACACATGTATCTTCAGCTGAATCTACTGAAGAGATTCTTGCAGTTATGGATGAGAATGATTCATCGAACACTCGTGTAGAGATTCCAACTCTTCCCAGTACACATAAATGGACAAAAGCACACCCCCAGCAGATATTATTGGTGATCTCAATGATGGAGTGAAGACACGATCTGCGACTACAAACAAATGTTTGTATGTCAACTTTCTTAGCACGTTAGAACCCAAGAAAGCATCCGAAGCTTTACAAGATCCAGATTGGATAAACGCCATGCAAGAGGAGTTAAATGAGTTTAAGCGTAACGAAGTTTGACATTTGGTGAAGCGTCCTAAAGACAAGACCATTGTTGGAACTAAATGGGTCTTTAGGAACAAGAAAGACGAAGCAGGAATTATAGTCAGAAACAAAGCAATACTGGTTGCAAAAGGGTATAATCAACAAGAAGGAATAGATTATGATGAAACCTATGCACCAGTAGCAAGGATTGAAGCCATCAGAATTTTTCTTGCATACGCCGCGCATAAAAGCATGAAGGTATTTCTGATGGACGTCAAATCTGCGTTTCTGAATGGAATACTTCATGAAGAGGTTTATGTAAGTCAACCTGAGGGCTTTGTAGATCCAAAATATCCCAACCATGTCTACGTTTTAGACAAAGCACTCTACGGTCTGAAACAAGCACCAAGGGCATGGTATGAGACTCTGACTATTCATCTGCATGAAAATGGATACACCAAAGGTACAATAGATACAACTCTTTTTCTCAAAAGAGAAGGTAAAGATTTAATGTTAGTACAAATATATGTTGACGACATTATATTTGGATCTACGAATCCCGATATGTGTAAAGATTTTGAAGAGGTGATGAAAAGCCGCTTTCAAATGAGTATGATGGGAGAGCTACAAATTTTTCTTAGACTTCAAGTGACACAGTCAAATGAAGGCATTTTCATTAATCAATCAAAATATATAAATGATATGCTTAAGAAATTTGACTTAAATTCCTCTTTCACCATGAAAACTCCCATGGCTACCGGTAAGCTTTTGAACGCTGATTCATCTGGTATATCAGTCGATCAAAAGTTATACCGAGGCCTGATTGGATCTTTACTATATCTAACGGCAAGTAGACCAGATATTTTGTTTGCAACATCTTTTTGTGCACGTTTTCAAGGTAACCCAAAGGAATCTCACCTTGTGGCTGTAAAGCGAATCCTTAGATATCTCAAAGGCACAAAGAATTTGGGTCTTTGGTATCCTAAGGATTCTGGGTTTGAACTAACTGCTTACACAGATGCAGATCAGGCGGGAAATATGATGCACAGGAAAAGCACATCTGGTGCTTGTCAATTTTTGGGAGATAAACTTGTAAGTTGGTCATCAAATAAGCAAACTTGTGTATCAACATCTACGGCTGAAGCAGAATATGTGGCCGCCACTAGTTGCTGTTCACAAGTAATTTGGATGAAGACTCAGCTAAAGGATTATGGATATATCTTCAACAAGATCCCAATTTATTGTGATTCTAAAAGCGCAATTGCAATAACTGAAAATCTTGTTCAGCACTCCAAGACGAAACACATAGATGTCAGGTACCATTTTATCAAAGACCATGTTGAGAAGGGGACTATAGAAATGCATTTCGTACCAACAGACCTAGAGCTTGCTGATTTATTTACAAAACCTTTAGATGAAAAAAGGTTCACTTTTCTAATCAGTAAACTAGGAATGTTGAATACTTAGGCTTTTCTTAGTTTTCTTTAAAACATTGAGGGGGAGTATCTGTTCTTGTTTATTTAATTATATTCATCTTTTGAGGGGGAGTTTGAATTTTTCATAAAGTGATACAACTAATTGGCATGGACTCATGTTCTATGAGTACCAAATTTTCATCTGTTTGTGCATATTTTTCTGAAGAAGAGACAACTGATTATGCATATGTTTAGGGGGAGCAGATTGGCATAAGTCTGTAAGTAAAAAAAATAAAAAAAATAAAAAAATTTGAGAGAGTTAAGTAAAAGACTTCAAAGATTTTATCTGATGTAAGAGTTTTTGAACAGTTTGAATTTTTTTTTGAAAAAATTGTATTTTTTTTTGAAAATCTTTGAGATTTCGGACCTATAAGGATAAGAAACCAAAGGTTTCGAACCCTTAAGGATTCGAAACCAAAGGTTTCGAACCCTTAAGGATGCGAAACCAATGGTTTCGAACTCTTAAGGATGCGAAACCAATGGTTTCGAACCCTTAAGGGTGCGAATTCATATGGTTTCGGATCTAATAGGGTACGAAATCATTTTTTTGGATAAAAAATCACAATTTTATCTGATTCTAATTCTTTTGGAACTTTTTGAATCTTTGTTCATGCAAATTGTTCAGATGAACAGTGCCATGTCTATTTTTCAGACATGCCTTTTTCTACTGTTTGCCAAGTGGGGTACTCTAAATCGTGCCAAGTGTCAATTTTTTTTAAGTATAAATAGAGTTCAAAAGTTCATTTCCCACTTATTTCAAATTTGGCAAAGGATTCGAATTCTCTCCAAGTGCACTGTTCATCATCTTCAACTTCAAACTTCATCTGTTCGATTCACACTCATCAGGTAACCATTTCTGTTCATTTTAGTTTCTTAAGACTCGAATTCTTTGTGCGCACCTTTCTATCTGTTTAATTTCATCAATGATGATCTTCTGCTATGCTTATTTTGTATATGGGTTTTACATTTATCATGTTCTTCGTGGCCTTCATAGGATTTCAAATCCTTCTTAGGTCAGAAATGCTAATTAGGGTTTCGAATCATTCTTGTGTATGAAGTCCTGATTTCGAATCCTTGGTGATACGAAATCATGGACATCTTTTTTGAAAAAGGGTTTGTGTTAACATGTCATGGTTTCGAATCCATAAGGATACGAAATCATTGGTTTCGAATCCTTCTGGATATGAAATCATTGGTTTCGGTTCCTTATTGGATATGAAATCTGGGGTTTAAAAGATTTTTTGGAAAATTTGAAATCAACTAAGTCATGGTTTCGGATCCGTCTTGATTCGAAATCCTTGGTTTCGAATCCTCTTTGATTCAAAATCCTTGGTTTCGGATCCTCCTTGGTTCGAAATTCCTTGGTTTCGGATCCTTGTTCATCCGAATCCATTGTGTGTGTGTGTGATCCGAATCCTATACTTAGAAAATTTCAGAAATTTTTTCAATTTTTTTTTTCAAAATGATAACCTTTTTTCAGAACTGTTTTATTCCAAAACAACAGTTCAGATGGCAAATCAGGAAGAACAAAGCCGTGTTCAGGGCTTTGGTGAACATATTCCAAGAATACCCGATCCGACAGCCGATGTTCCTTTACCATCGACGTGATCCGTACATCAATCACTTACCGGAGGACATCCAGATCATCTTATTATTCATCCGATCAATTATGTCGCGATCATTCCGAATAATCATCACGTTGATTTTGACAAGATCAACATACATCCAGTGGTCAAGGAAGTGCTTCATAATCACCCGTTAGCATACGCATTGACTCACACAGTCAATGTGTCTATGCTATATCTTCAACAAGCATGGAAGACAATCACTACATCAATGGAGAACGGAAGACCTATCTTTTTATTCTAGATCGACGAATTTATCACAAAGCTTGATTTCCAGAGATTGAGACTTGTACTGAGGCTACCTGAGCCTGATTCTAGAGAAGACAAGACTGAATTTGATCCTTATCCATCTGAGGAAGAAGTATTTGAAGGTATACGCGCAATGGGATATACCGTGAATATGACAAAAGTGAAGGGCTTCAATAAGGCGAATCTACCACCTTTGTACTATGCTATCTTTTCAATCATTAACCGGTGCTTAACTGCCAAACATGCGGGAAGTGACAGTGCCAGTATTGGTTTTCTGAAATTATTTCATGCGGTGGTGTATGATCTTCACGTAGATTATGCAGCCATCTTCTGGCATGAACTGAACGAGAAGATAGAGCTACGTCGTCAAAACAAGGGAAAGCCTTATATTCCGTACATGAGGTTTCTTCAGATTATTATTCAGAGTATGCTTCGCTCTAACTGGGAGATTCCACGGCGTACAAATCATCCTTCTGTACCTGAAAAAGCAATGCAGTATCTTCAACTTCCGAAGAAGACTTATCCTTATGAAATGCCATTACCGGAAGGGTTCCTTGGATACGCGGATCAGGACGCTGAGTGTATAGTTGATTATAGAGAGTCTATGGTCCGACCAGCACCGGAGGGACCTACCCAAGACTCAACCCCTAGGAGAGAGGAGTCTGTGAGGGTTCAAGATGCAAGGGCTACTGAACGGGGAGAGTCGAGGGAAAATACCGAGAGGGGAACTGGTGGGGGTCAGTCATATGTACTTGAAGATGCAGGGTCATCGTCTGAGGACACACATACAGATGACCTTGTACAAGACGATACTGAAGAAGTAGTTCCTAAACACATTGGGGTTGCTCCTTTAGTTGGTTATTCTGATGATAGTACAGAGTCTGACAACGCGTCTGATCCCGCGGAGGAACATACTGATGGAGATTCTGATGATAACAATGATGGCAATGATGGAAATGATGGTGCTGATGCAGAAAATATGTTTGGTAATGTTGCTGATATCCTAGTCTTTCCACAAATGAATTTGTCAGCTAATATTGATGTGGAAGAGCTAAACTTTGATGGCATGCCACTAATGACTTCTCAAGTTAGTGAAGGAATGGGAGGTATAAGGAGAACCGAGGGAGAATTAGTTGAAAATATATGTGAGTCTGCGAGAGAAAATGAAAAAAAAATGGAGAGTGTGAGTGCTACCAAACATTTCTATACCAGAAGGGCAGCCACATCCACCACCAGATCTCATTTGTTGGGATCGGGAGTTGAAAAATACGTTACTCGCCCAGTAACGCAATTGCACACCTCTGCCAGCCATTCAGCTTCTTCTCAACAAGAAGCTGTCTCATTTTCTCACGGGGCTTTAGCACATAATCTATCCGGATCTCACTTGGAGATTTCGGGTATTGAAATAGAGCGACCTCCTCCCTGGTCCTCGACCTTCATTTCTGCACATGTTGAGAGTCTAGTGCCTATTGCTAACATTTTTAATTCTTTAAATAGGACACTTTCTGAAACAACTGATGTGAGTCTTTGTGACCCATCCGGAACACTCGGAGTAGATCCTCTCACAGGACTACAAGGACAGAGTGGAAATCCTACCAGTGCTAACACTATGCCAACACTGAGCGTAGGTCACACAGTAGAAACAACTGTTGTGTCAACGGCGAACCTAAGTGGTGCCGGTGTTACGTTACCCGTCTTTGTGACAAGGGAAATTCTCGACGGCGCCCTAAAGGCTGTTGAGGAATCATTCACACGGGAGATACAAGGGGTAAAAAATTTATTGAAAGGAAAAGGGCCGGCAATTGAAGAGCCCGTTGTACGTTCACGTCTAGAAATTTACTTGGCTCCACCTCGTGTAACTCAGCATCCTTCAGTTCAACAACCTCCAGTTGATCAAAGTATTGATGAGTTAAGAGATATGTTTTATGCTAAGCTGATGTCCATTAGCCCTGAAGATCAACAAAGTAAAACTCTATTATCGCTACTACAGAACTTCCAATCACCACCACCACCACCACCACCTCAACCTACACCTACATCTACAGTTACATCCACGGAGTTTCAATCCTTATCCACATAGTTTACTTCTTTCAAGTCAACAGTTGTACAATCTTTGAATGATATGAAGCAGTCCTTAGATGAGTTGAAAACATTACTGAATCAGAGTTGCAAGACTCAAGCCCATGGTTTGAAATGAAAGCATGATCAGGATCCCGATGATCATGGTCATGAGGGGGAGATAAGTAAGAAGAGAAGGGCTGAGTCTGATAGTTCACAAGGCCTAAAGAAGAATCCAACTGTTGCTGAGATTTCTGATATGTTTGAATCTGGAGCTATGGGTGATGAAAGAGGAAAACATATCGTATTATATGTTGATCCGAATGCAGAACCGACGGTTGAAAAGCCTGAGGTAAATGAGGAGGAGATAAGGGAAGTGGTAGACAGATTTGTGGAATCTGTTGAATTAACTGAAATCAGTTGTGGTGATGAAGGTGTTGATCTGGCAAGAGAATATGATCAGTATTGGAAAGTTAAGAAGGAAGTAGACGCGTTCGCTTTGCTTACCTATGAACCAGAGGATCAAGGTGTTGGGTTCACACAAGATGAGGTAGACATACTAACTGAAATCTATGGGCCACAAACTCCTGAGGAAATAACTGTAAGTCCTATTCATTCACCTGAACATATCTCAAGTACCTTTATACCTGTTCAATCTGATGTTACACCTTTATCTTTTAACCTAAACCAACCCAGTACAACTCAAACCACTACACCAGTTTCTGAACCAATTCCAAATTCTGAATCCATTCCAAATTCTGAATCCATTCCCATTCAACCTGAATCACAATCCTTTCATGATCCATTTCCAAAAGAACCAAAACCTGAAGATACTGAACCTCCATCTTATGCACCTGTAGTACCACCTGTTATTCCTACCCATGACGAAGCTGGTCCTTCCAATACAGCTGATCAACCTGGTCCATCATCCTCACGGAGCAGAAAACTGTCTGAACTTGAGCAGCGTGAAAGAACTTTGTATTTGAGAACACCATTTTTGGAAGAATCTGAAAGAAGACTGTTTGTGCACAGAATCAGAAGTTTGAATCCCTATGCCATGTTGGGAATTACTGATCAGACAGCCGAATACAAGTTCGAGTATATGTATTTTCTGAGAGACAAGTGCCAAAAGAAAAGAGAGGTGAGAAGCAAGAAGTTGATTGTGACTATAAAGGAGGTAACTGCCAGGTTATACTACAAAATGTGGTATCCAGAGTTTGTTGTTCAGAGGCAGGATTGTAGGGATTACAGATTCTCTGAAGCTGATTTTTGTCACCTAACGATGGAAGATTTTGAGTTCATGTATCATCATTTCAGAGATCTTCATATCAGAAGGGAAAACGTGACTCTTGCATTGAATGCCATCAAAAGGTTCTTGAGAAGACACGTTCTGTTCACACAGTGTGTTAGAGCATTGTTGTATTCAAGATTTACTGTAAAGTCAATGTACTGTATGAGTCTATACAGTATTGTGAATGCCTTTATACCTTGTATGTCATGGGTATAAATAGGCTTGTCTAGTTCATTTGTAAAAAACACTAAAAAGGCATTTGTAATCTTTTAGAAACCTTTTGTAATCCTTTGAGCTCAATACATGGATGACATATTTGCTCTCTAGATTCTCTCTCACTACATTCATATCTTATTGCTAGAGATCTGGGTTTTATCAATTGGTATCAGAGCTAAACAGAAGATTCAAGCAGATCGAAGACCAAATTGAAGATTTTTTACACTAAAGCTGAAGAATTCGGATTGGGTGTTCATCACTATTCATCACTGTTCATCAAGAATTCTGACCCTTCTTCATTTACTATTCATCCAGATTTCATCTTTTCTTTAATTTTTGATCTTTTGGATTGATTCTTGACATCATTGCACTCGGATTTGATTCCTGGACATCTTTAATTCTTGGATCAACACCAAAATCTGCACAGAATTTGCAGATCTGATCATTTTATATCATTTTTGTTCGAAAACTTTTTCTACTATTTTTGGATCAAAATTCGATTAAATTGATCGAATTAGGATTTGTGATTAACTAAGAAAGTGTGTGGAATCAAATTTCGAACAAATCTGTGCAAATTTCATAACAATTGATCAAGAATTGAAAAAGTTATGGATGATTTAGTGATTTTCGTGTTCGAAGTGCAGAATTCGGATCATTCTTGGTGAATTCGGATCATTCTTGGTGAATTC
Source organism: Saussurea involucrata (assembly GCA_033807775.1). NCBI lineage: Eukaryota > Viridiplantae > Streptophyta > Magnoliopsida > Asterales > Asteraceae > Saussurea > Saussurea involucrata. Next base: position 44,438,200 of record CM066317.1, on the reverse strand, counting down.
GGATCATTCAAAGAAGAATTCGGAGTGTTCTTGGAAATACAAGTGTAGAATTCGACTCAAGAAGGATTCGAATTGATTGAATTCGAACCCAGCTAGATTCGAATTGAGGAGAATTCGAACCGTGTTAGATTCGAATTGAGGAGAATTCGAACTGTGTTAGATTCGAATTGAGTTGATTAAATTTTCCAAGTGTTGAATTCGAACCCTTAAGCATCCGAATTCATAGAATTCGAACCCTTAAGCATCCGAATTCATAGAATTCGAACCCTTAAGCATCCGAATTCATTGAATTCGAACCCTTAAGCATCCGAATTCATTGAATTCGAACCAAGTTAAGTCCGAATTGAGTGAATTCGAACCCTTCAGCATCCGAATTCATTGAATTCGAACCCTTCTTCATCCGAATTCGTTGAATTCGAACCCTTACTCATCCGAATTCTTGTGAATTAAAAAAAAAAAAAAGAGTTTTTTGAGAAAATTTTTTATCTCGAAATTTTTTCTATAGTGTATTTCATACACTGTAAGAGCTTTTCAAGAAAAATTTTTATATATTTTTTTTGTGTATTTTCATACACTGTCTGCTTGATCTTCTGAACGATCAATTTCTAGCAATATTCAAAATGGTTTTACAACAAGTTATTGTTAAAAGCAGTGGTGAAGATTTGAAGCAAACTCTGAAAAAGGAGATTCCTCCAATTGCAAAAGTTTTTGTTAAACCAAATGTAAAGTTGCAACAAGTCATTATAACAGAAACATCTGTTAATTCACATGTATCTGTTAAACCAAATAATGAAGTGTTGCAACAAGTCATAATAACAAAAACACCTCCAAAGCCACTTGAAAAAGCTAAGGCGAATAATGGAATTTTGCAACAAGTTATTTTATCAGAAACATCTCCTATATCAGAAACTCCTGTTAAAGATAATGCTTCAAATTCTTCAACTCCTATTTTAAATAAAGCATTGGAAGAAGAAAATGTTAATCTGAAAAGACAAATTTTAGACATTTCTTCTTCAAATGCTAAACTTACTAAAAGAATAACTGATCTTGAAGTTTATATTGCAGGTCTTGAAACAAAGAAAGACAAAGACAACTCAAGTCTGCACGATCAAATCGAGAAACTTCAAGAGAAAGTAACAACTCTTAAAAAGGAAAATGCTGATCTGAAGAGCATTGAAGACAGGAGAGAGAAGATTCTTAAAGAAAAGGAAATAATTGAACTTAATTGTATAAAACTTTCAAAACAAGTTTCTGACTTTGAGAAAGTTTTATTTTTAGAAAAAGACAAGCTCGAAAAAGAAAGAGCTAAATTTGAAACTGAACAAAATTTTTTTGAGATTAAAAGTTCTGAACTTTCCATGAAAATCTCTGAATTAGAAAATCTTTTGGAAAAGGAAAGAAAAGATTTCACGGAAAAGCAAAATCTCTTTGAAAAGGAAAGTAAAACCCTTAAAAAGAAAAATATGGAAATTTTCAAAGAGATTACTGATAAAAGAAAGTTTTTGGAAAAAGATTTTGAATCGGAACGTGTATATTTTGAAGATGTGATTCTTAATCTTACCAAAAGATTATCTGGTTTATCAGCTGATATTATGAAAGATCAGTTGATCAAATCTGATCTCCAAAAGAAATTTGATCTAATTTCTAAAGAGAAAAATGTTTTAATAAACAAAGTCAAAGAACTTGAAGACGTCATTTTTAAATTTGATGTCTCAAAGCAGGCCAGTCATAATTCTATCTTTCAGACTCCATTTGTTGATTCAAATGATTCTGAATGTTCTTTTAAAACTGCTTCAAGTTCAAGTTTTAAAAACATTCCTTCTAAACAATTTAATAGATCAACAGATTTCTCAAAAGGTCAGATTCGTTCTTCTAATCTTTTCTATAATCCTCTGTTTGATAAATCGGATGATATTCTTAAGGTGCCTAAAATTAATACTTCCAAATCTGAAGAAGTTCCAGTCTTCAAGAGGGTGAAGATGGAATGGAGTGTAAAAGGCACAACAGTTCCAAAGAAAGATGTGCCAAAATCATCTGTATCCACATCAAATGCAAAGAAGAACAATGCGCCAAAAGGTAAATCTTCTGCTAAACTTAATCCTATTCATTCTGTAAATCATCTGATTAGGTTGGCACATAAGAAAATCTGTTGTTCTTACTGTGGATCAAATGACTTTGTGCATAAAGATTATACTTCTTATTGGTATGGTTCTTACAGTATTCCTTGTAAGAAATCTACACCTAACCCACTAGGACCCAAATGCCATTGGGTACCAAAATCTGCTTAATCTGTTTTGCAGGTTCTTCATGTGTTGTACTGAATTGTAGATACATACCACACACATGACTGAAAACAGAAGAGAAGCGGCGTATTTTTTGAAAAATATTTGTACCATTAAGGGGGAGACAAATATCAATGGCTTTTGAACATATCAGTTCAAAACCCGTGCTTCAACGACAATGGTTTCTAAACATATCAGTTTAGGACCCGCACTTAAAGGAGAGAATGGCTTTTGAACATATCAGTTCAAAACCCGTGCTTCAACGACAATGGTTTCTAAACATATCAGTTTAGGACCCGCACTTAAAGGAGAGTTTGGCTTTTGGACAAATCAGTTCAAAACCCGTTCTTCAAAGACTATGGCTTCTGAACAACTCAGTTCAGGACCCGTACTTTAAAGACTAAGACTTCTAAACAAATCAGTTTAGAACTCACACTTCTCTGGTAATATCCTTAACTGCTATATATTTTTGTTTCAAGGAACGTGGCAAAAGGTAACATTGGATTATATTTGTTTCTACTGATTTGAAAACTTGAATCTTTACAAATTTAATTCAATGAGATGCAATTTTCAATTTTCATTCAATGAATTAAATGCGTGCTAAAAGATGTTTTTTTTTCAAGAATCTTTGTATTATCTGAGTTAGATTTGCTTCAACTTTCACCTCTGAAATAAATCGAAAGGTAAGCAAAACATGAATGAAATTATGCTGAATGCTCAAAGATATGTGAATCTGGACTTATATAGAATATAATGCTCAAAAAGCCTATTTATCAGAATGATGAATGGAAACGAAAATATGGGGGAAGCACTATGATTAAGAACCAAGTGATTGAGATATCATTCATATTTTGTGATGGAAATTCGAACTTATATAGAATATCATTTAGTTTGAAAGTTTGTGCCTGTGGCCTTTCTGGTTTGGGAGAGTAAGTCCTAAGGGGTGCTCGACACCTAGTCCCTAAGATCAACTGGTCTGGGATCGGTTGACCCAAATCCTGCAATAGAACCAGATAGAAAGCCATGTTTTACTGGTACAAATGGGTTTAAGATATATCGATGTGGCCTTTCTGGTTTGGGAAATTAAGTTCTAAGGGGTGCTTGACACCTAGCACCTAAGGCCAACTGGTCTGGGATCTGCTGACCCAAATCCTGCTATAGAACCAGATAGAAAGTCATGTTTAACGGTGTATCTTATTCTTACTAAACTTTTTGATCAAAAGATGCCAATGAGCACAAAATCAAAAGATGCCAATGTGCAAAAATCAAAAGATGCCAATGTGCACAAAATCAAAAGATGACAAAGAGCACACATCTCTTGAAACTTGGTGAAAATACAAAGTCGCGATAAACCCGTAAATTTGTGAAATTCTGATTTTGGACAAATAGTGTGAGTAGAGCAAAGTATTCTTATATGTTTTAGAATTGCATACGCTTGATGCTAATCATATTTCGCATGCTAGCACACCAAATAGATTTGATAAAGGGGTTGAAACTGAACATTTTTTAACTTGATATACAATGATGACTTGTTCTTGAATCCAAACACATGCATTTGATTTCATTTGATTGAAAAATCTGTTAAATTTCATTAAGTTGAATTTCTTTTATAAAGTTTTCAAATGATCAAATGTTTGTAGTTATAAAATAAAATTCAATGAATGTTTTTTTCCTTGTGTAAATTTGTTTTAAAATTTGTGCTACAATTTCAAATACTGTACGTTATTGAAATATATGCATACTTTCAGGGGGAGAAAATAAATTGCTCCAGAATTCTTATTTTGAGGGGGAGCAAGGTTATTCTGTAAGGAGGAGATTGTTAGCAATACTCAAAGACACGACTGAAATTGAAAATGGTTTTCGATGCTCACCATCATCGAAAAAGGGGGAGAAAAGTTTAATTTCAATTTCATGTCAAAGAATTTTCAAATCAAAGATATTTCAAGTCAAAGATTCGTGAACAAAGATTGGGGAGAAGGATCATGTGAAGTCCAAATGTTGCTGAATTTGGTTATCTTAGTTCTGAGTGGTTATCGGAATGCGCTTACACCTAAAAGTTCAACAATGTGGATGGTTTCACATCTTTCTGATCCAAACTCTAATCGTTTCTGATTTATCTTGTTCCGAATTGATGGTTCTATATAAAGATATGAAATCCATGTTCATGACTTGAAGACAATCTGTTGAAGATTGTATTGAAGAAGGTTGATTTTTCAAAGAAAAAGACAATGACTTTTCATGTTTGTCTGAAGATTAGTGGAGATAAAGCTATTTGAAGATGGTTTGATAGAGTGTCTGTTTGAGAAGATTGACTTTACAAAGAGCTGAAGACTGCTATCATATTTTTTTAAATCTTGAATCCAAAGGGGGAGATTGTTAGAGCATTGTTGTATTCAAGATTTACTGTAAAGTCAATGTACTGTATGAGTCTATACAGTATTGTGAATGCCTTTATACCTTGTATGTCATGGGTATAAATAGGCTTGTCTAGTTCATTTGTAAAAAACACTAAAAAGGCATTTGTAATCTTTTAGAAACCTTTTGTAATCCTTTGAGCTCAATACATGGATGACATATTTGCTCTCTAGATTCTCTCTCACTACATTCATATCTTATTGCTAGAGATCTGGGATTTCACACATGGTCATGATTTACAAATGGCTGTGGAGAGTTATCAACCAAGAGTTACCTTGTTGAGGCCTAATCAAGATTTTCCTGGATTAATGAAGATGGCACTATTTGCTGTGATTAGAGAACCAGAGTTTAGTGTTGTGTTCAGAAGTGGTGGAAATAAGATATTCATTTGGTTTAATGAGTTGGAAAAGTATTCGGACGGTACGCTCAAGATTGTAAGACTTCAGTTGATAGAAAAGCTCAAAAGACATGATGCTGAACTAAAAGTTACTTGGATGTCTTCAAGACCTAGAAGAGTTTTGACAAGAGCCATTGATGAGATAGATGAAAGATTGAATTTCAGAATGGTTGTGCGAAGAATTGAGACGCATCTTGGGTTTCGAAGAAGAAGAAGACCTTTTCTGCCTTGATAGCTAAGGGGGAGATTGTTAGGGCTTTATTGTAGCTATCAAGACAGTATTAATATTTTGTACTGTTCTTCTTAGTAGAGGCATGGACATGTCATGGCCCTACTATATAAAGAAGACTCCTTTACAAATCTTGTAACAATAGTAGCATTTGTCATTTACTCTTTCAAGATCAATACATGGATGACTTGTGCACTCTAGATTCTCTCTCTACATATCATTGCTAGATTCTGGGTTTTACAAGCAGGTACATCCGAACTTCCAACTCCAGGCCTAGAAACGGCTCAACCCCAACCTATTCAACCAATTCGTTGGGAGAGAGAACGAATCCAGGTTCCATACTTAGAGGAATCGCAGAAAAATATCTATGATCACTGGATTAGACCTCTTGACCCGGTTATGTGCCATGGGGTCTCACATCTGAAAGATCCGATTCGCTCACAGTACTTGGAAGTTATAAAAAGAAGCAGAATGGTCCACGAAGTCCGAACCAGTCTCAGAATTACAGAAATCGTGGGGATCGTATCAGATAGAGTTCTAAAGGTATGGTTCCCAATTTTCACGGTTAAAAGGGATGACGGAAAGGAATGGGTATTCTCGGAAGCCGACTTCAGACATCTGAACCTGAACAACTTTCCGGTTCTACTTAAAGAGTTGAAGACCCGCACTATCCGACCGTTGCCATACACCAAAACCCTAGAAACGTTACAGAGATTCATGAAGTGCACAATCACCCCCGCATACATCAATGATTTTCAGCTGGGTTTAGAAAGCAATCAAAAGCAGATCATTGAAGAAGAAGAAAGAGACTCGTCAGAGAACTACGCAAATATCAGAAAATATCTTGCCAAATAGCTCCTCAAGGCAAATGAAGAAGGGCTGGATTTCAGAAAATCCATCCGGCATTTCGAGATTTTAATTGCTATCCGAAAGCGTTATGTCCCTAACTGGCATGAGATCGAACTTCAATTCAAAGGGGGAGATTGTTAGGTCTCATGTTAGTTGAATAGAAGTTAAGGGACTAGTTTTTCCATATCTTGTAAATATCCTTTTTAGGATATAAATAGTTTGCTTATTCCTTGATTAGGGTTTAATGACATAATCATAGCTTTCTTAATTACCTTTCATGTACGGCTATTGATTTACAACTTATGTTCATCAATCAAAGTGAGATTTATGACTTTATACTGAATTGTGTTGATTCATCATATTGCACTTGTTAATTTGGGATCCACAGCATGTGCAATAGGTTCCGGTTGGGAAGTAGTTCTAGTGACACTATGAAGAGTGGAGAGTTAGATGTGTGTACAAGGAGTAAGTGAATTGGTGAAGCCTTCCGCATTGTGGAAATAACAACTTTGGTTTGGGTTGAGTAACACCCGACTTCTGTAGTCACTTAGGTTATGGATAATGTTGAAGTTATTACGTTTTAAATCTTGGAGTAATTCCATTAATGGTTTGTAGAATGAATTTCATCCTTAAGTGGTCATTTTATTGAAACTTTATTTAGTTGCTCTTTCCAAATTTGAGGGTGTTACAAAATGTTTAAGATGTTTGAAGCTGAAGACTTGGATCAGGAGGTTGGCAGTTGAGAAAATCACCCCGATCTGTGTAGACGTAGGAGGTTATCCAGGAAAGATGTATACTTGCATGATGGTGGATCACCTTGTGTGGGCGTTATGATTGTGAAGGATTTCTATTTAGATGAGTGTTTTCTCTACGAGGTTTTGATGGTTCGTATAAGGAGGAAGTGGTTAGCGCGACCGAAGTGGATGCATTGATTATAGCTACCTGAAAGGGAATGTTCCGTGTCGTTTGAAATGGTTTCTTGGAGATCGCAATGAACCGACAAGGAGCGAATATTTTGAGCAAATTGGGAAATCATAAGTTGTGGTTCATCTAGATTCGAGGAAAGGCAAAGTCGTGAGATAGATCTGATTCATATTTATGCAGGTGAATATGAAGGTAAGATTGATTATGTGTTCATATGACCGTGAGAACCTTGTCTGCAGTTGCAAGGACTTCCCTCATGACCATTTGAGAAGCCATATCCAATACCTAATAAATGGAAAACACCTTTCGTAGTGAGCTCGTCGGATCAGGAGCAACTTGGGTTAATCGATGCAAAATAGGCCTCGGGGCGGCTTGGGCGACAATGCCACGTGATAGTGACAATGTCACTATCGTCGTGTCATAGTCGCGGGGAACCGAGACCCCTCGGTACGGTTTCAGCGAGAGTGCCTCGCAATTGTGACATTGGTGACTATCGCTTGGCACAATCGCAGAGAGCTAGGAGCTCTCGGTACGAGACCCGTGAGAGTGCCTTGCGATGGTGACCATGTCACAGTCGCTTGGCACAATCGCCCGCGATGTCTGATGGTTTAAAAACGGGATTTTGACCCCTTCTCTCATTTGTTACTCCATAAACCCCTTCCCCTTTCTCTCTAAACCGAACCCTAACCCTCTAAATCATTTTTGGAGCCCTTGAAGCCACAAATATTGTGAATCAAAGCCTCTCCCTCATCTCTTAACAAGAAATTATGGATGGAGGTTGGAATCCTTCTTCTCACTTCCATTTTGGTGAGATTTCTACACTTTCTAAGGTTTTACCTAACCCTCTTCTAAACCATTCCATTCCTCTTGAAGAAAAGATTGAGGTTCATTGTTGGCAACCTATATGTGTTTTGTTGGTGGATTCTTTATGTAGTTGAGGTAATCTTCTATTTTCTTCATCTAAGAAATTAGGGTTTTGGTATTGTTGGTGATTTTGATGCTTTATGTTGGGGGAATCGATTCCAAGTGTTTAGGGATGATTATTTACGGTTGGAAACTTGTGGATCTAGGTTTTTGGAAGATTGGCTTGAAGATCCAAGTTTCTTCAAAGGAGCTCAAGTGTGATCCCAGATCTAATCAAGTAACAATGTTTGAATTAAGAAATCTTTATTAGAGATGAGAGAGAAATACAAGAATGGAGTTGAGATCTATTTTCTCTCTCTCTTTTCTCTCTCTAGGATGTCATCCATCCATTACATGTATGAGACTCTTCTATGATGCTTTTCTATCATACTTTTTACTTTCTATTACAAGGTATCTATTTATACCTTTGACTAACTCACTTAATACATTGACTTTGACTTATACACCCTTACTTTGACTTTTGACTATTACATTTGACTTCTTACAAATAATACAAATACACATTAAATCTTGAATACATTTTATGCACTAACAATCCCCCCCTATGGATTCAAGATTTAAAAATTTATGACGACAGTCTTCAACTCTTTGTATTCTTCAGATCTTTATCATATCAGCACTTTGAACAATCTCCCTCTTTGCTTTGAAGGAAGATCAATCTTCGAAACAAAATTCTGAAGAATCTTCAAATAAGCACTGTCTTTAGAAATCCAATTTGATTGCTTTAATCTTCAACTGGATCTTCAAAGTCAAATAGTCATCAAGGTCTCAAAACACAAACTTCAATTTTTTTTTGTTGGTCAAAGTCTTCAAACAAAATCTTCATCCTTATGAATCTTCGTATCACTGATCTTTGTGACACGAATCTTTGAAATATTGTAGCACGGATCTTTGCAACTTTGAGCTTTGACAAATATCTTCAGTCTTTAATCATGAACTGACTTTAAGCTTTGACTGGGTTTTGAGCTTTAACGGGCTTTTGTTGGTCCCGAAGGGTTATACAAGTTTGTTGAAGGGGGGGGGGGGGTCAATACAAACACACGATTTTTACTTTTCTAAATTGTTTATTGATAAATAAAGACAATTTACAACTTGTTGCGGAACAAGATTAAGGACTAATCCTAATCTAAACAAGTTAAGAACACTAAGTTTCTTGCACTAGAATAAGATAGAAAGGAGATAAGGAAATTACGAGTAATAACCTAACACACAGTAGTAAGGAAGAATAAGAAGATGGTTGAGCACACTTCATTTCTGAAGTAGGGTTCTTCTTATATACTGCATGCATTTAATGCATGGCAGTATTGCTTTACACGTGGCAGCAGCTGAGTGGTTTCATGTCATTGACCTTTGTAGACAACCTTAGTAGCCGCATGGTGCACAGTGTAGAATCAGAGTTTGTTGTACGATTCTAGACAGAAGGGATGTTTGTTCTGACGTTTCGTACGGAGACGTGCAAGGGGGGGAAGACAAAAGTAACTTGTAGAGGAAGACTTCATGATCAGCTTTCGTTGAATCAGTACTTTATCAGCGAATGATAAAGCTCATCGATTGCTGAAGTCTTCTACTTGTAACTTCACGTTAAGTGGACAAATCTTGGTTTCGCTGATATCCGCATCAGTTCATTGGTAGACTTGTCGCTGTTCTTGAGCTTGATCTTCGACTTCAGCGTAGAACATATGTTGACGTGAAACTTGTCTTTAGGGATCATAAGTAAACAACTAACTTATCAGCGATTATCACAGAGACTGAACAGGCTCAGAGCTACTGGATGAATAGTGTTCGCTGAACTTTAAACTTAAAGAGCGAGAGTTCCTATCAGCGGTACTGTAAAGTCTTAGTACTTATCAGCGATAGAGAAACTCTAATACATATTGTTTACTTACAATTTTCATTAAGTGTTTAAGAGAGGGTCATTATCAAATCACTGAGGGTTTGGATCAACAATCTCCCCCTATTTTATTATGACACAGCAACAAAAAAAATTGTTAAGTATGAAAACATAAGGATAAAAAGAACTCATAAAATATTTGTCCCTTTTACTGTTTTCTGGGATCTTTTCAGTACTGATGGAGTAAACTACATTCGCTGAAATTTTTCTTTAAACTTCGTAAAGATTACAAAGGGAAGTGGAAAAATTACAAGTACGGCAAATAAAATTACAAGTACATAAGATATAGACATATAAGGATAGAAGAATTATAAGAGAGATCCTATCCGTCAATGGGTTCTTCCTTAATGAGAAGTTCATCAAGGGTCTTTGATGTGGGAATCATCCAGTCAGGGACCGTTACTCTTTGATCCTTTTTGTTCTTTGCTTCTTCAAAAATCAAGGTCTTAAGGTATCGAGCCTGAAGGTCACGTCTGAATTCACACCAGTAGATGAGGTCTCTGAGATGTTCGATGGGAGTGATGGGAAGCTCAGAGATACGTTGAAAGTGTTGTCTTCCATCATAGTCTAAAAAGAAGATACCATAGGGTTCGCTTAAGACTTTTCCAGGGATGAAAGTTTCACCAGGAGGCAGAGAGGTGTCAAGCGCTGAGAGGTCATGGTCAGGACCAAGTACTTCAGCACGAGAGAAACCAATACCTGTTTCGTTCCGTATAGGAAGACCTGAGCCTGAAGGTTTCAGATTTTTCTTTGCAGAGGCCCTTCTTTGTTGAGTTGGAAGAGGAGATGGAGGAGGAATATCCACAGCAGAAGAAACCAAGTCGATCTGAGAATTTACAATCTTCTCGTCATGGCTCTTGAATTTTGAGCGAGATCGCTAAATGGCTATTCGTATCTCCAACCATTCAGAGAAACCAAACTTCTCTAATGAAGTAGCGTAAAAGGTTTGCTTGGTCTCGTCTTCTCTGAATACGTCAACTTCAACAACAGGAACGTCTACAAACGTTTTTCCTCTGATATTTACCTTGTTGATTCTGGATGGTCGAGATCGATAGTTCAGTCTTTCGTTGCACCATTCCAAAGTAGAATCAGATACCTTGGTCTTTTCTTCAACGATCTTCTGGGCGTCTTCCCATAACTGACGTTGTACTTCGATGGGAGTTCTTTTCAGCGCTGGGTCTTTCACCGATTGTTGGGCAAGCTGGATGGCAAGAGCCTTATCTTTTTCTTTAGCTTCCTTCTTTTCGGCGAGTAATCTTACAGCTCTGAGGTGATCAGTGAATTCTTTCTTCGTAAGTCTGAACTTTGTAGGAACAGGAATTTTGTCACGACGAAGAATGATTCGCTGATCTTCAAGCTGTTTGATCATTGCATCTCTCTTTTCTTGATCCTCTTCACTTAGCTTTTGAGGAGCCAAGGAAGGTCTGTTTTTGTGAGAGAGCAGCTGTTCTTCAGGTTCATCAGTCTCAGTGGTTAAATCCAAGACTGGGATTATTTCTTCAGCTCTTGTGGCTAAGATTATTGTTGGTGTAGTTGTAGGAGCTTCAGCGGGATCCTCAAACAGGGGAGAGGACTAGCTGAAACACAGCGATTGTTTAAGTAAGAACATGGGAAGAAAGAGATAGAGAAAAGAATGGGGTTTAAGTGTATAGAGGTTTTATGGATAGAAGGATTGAGATTGAGAAGGGATGCAATATAAGGGAAGAGAAGATATTGTACCTAACAAGCTGGCTTAATCTGAAGGATAGCCAGATTGCCTTCTGCAGCGAGGCCTTTGTTTTTTCCTTTGTCAGCTTCAGACGTTGCAGGCTTTGTCTTGGTCGTCTCCCCTGAAGGTTCATTTATCGAAATCCCTTTCTCAGGGGCCTTCTTGGGCTCAACAAAGAAGAAGTCATCATCATCATCGTCATCATCATCATCTTTAGAGGATGATGATGGTTCTTCATCATCGATATCGATGGGTTCTTCGTCTTCAGCTTCTTCTTCTTCTTAAAACTCGACCTCATCAGCGTAAGGTACGGTCATATCAGCAATGGCTTCTTTGTGTCGCTCTTCGAGTTGCTCCCCCTCAGATACAGAGGGAGGTTTCTCGGTTCCCTCAGGGTTTTCAACTCCCTGAGGTTTTGAAGTAGAAGCAGCAGTTTCATTTTTCTTCTCCCCCTCATCATTATGGGGAAGGTATTCGGCTCTCTTCTCCCCTCTTCCACTTGATGAGGAGGGGAGGCAAGAGGAATATCAGCAACATCAGCAGCATCAGTAGTATGAGAATCACTGTCTTCTTGGCCAGTGAGTCCCATACAAAGTTCAACCACTGCTAATCTGTCATCGAGGCCAGATATAGCAGGGGCGAGTTTTCGAAGATCCTCTCTATCGGCCTGAGTAAAGTGAGACTTTGGGGCGTCCAGGCGATTGAGTATCTGCTGAAGGAGATCTTTGACCGTGGTGACCTCACCCTTAAGAGTACCAACCTCTGTCTTCAATGATGTGACTTCATTGGACAGAGTGGTGAAGTTTGTTGCGAGGGTGGTGTTGGTGAGGTTGAGATTGTTGACGTTGGTGGAGGTTTCAGCGAGGGTGGTAGCAAAAGTTCCTATGCTTCCATCCACCTTCTCCATATCAGCTTTGGAGGCTTTCGTTTCAACAACCTCGGTCAGCTTTTTGAGGTTCTCTCCAGCGTCTGTAACCGCTGAAGAGTTTGTGGAGAGAGTGGTGTTGTAAGATTCCACCTTTGTTTCAAGGGCCTTCAAGGAGGTGTTGATATCCCCCAAATTAGGACCTGAAACAGTTATTAACTTATGAACAGAGGAAAGCTCAGAAGTTTGGGGTTGAGAGAGAGAAGTGTTTGGGATAATGTGTATACCTGCAGGCGGGTTGGCGAAGTTGTCGAAGCCTCATAACCCTGAGAAAGTTACATAGTCGTCTTCAATAGTTCCCTGACGACTGGAAGTACCTGCAGGTCCTGTATTTTGTCCTATCATCCTCTGAAGATGTTCAACAGTAGTGTCGCAGAGGAAGATGTTTGTTGAGGAGAATAAGGGAAGAGTTTGAGTGACCAAAGGAGAGGTGGGACGAATGATGGTTGAGAAAGTGGGTTGGGTGCGGGGTTCAGCGTTGGATCCGCTGTCAATAACATCAGTCACTAAAGGGACTGAAGGAGGTGGGTTTTGTTCCAAGTTTATAACTTCAGCGTTTAGAGACGCTGAAGTTGGGATGGAAGGGGTGACTTGATCAGCTATGGTAGAGAGTACCACTGAACTATCCATCAACTCTTCAAGATAAGTTGTGGAGTCTTCAGCATGTGAATGCTGGGGGGTTGCTCCTTGGTTTTCTTGATCCTTTTGGAACCAAGTTGGGAAGTAGAGTGTTTCCTTTTTCGAGAAGGAGTGGAAGGTGCAGCTTGGGTATCAGCGGTGGGGATTTCCACTGAATGAGCCTCAGAAGTAGAAGAATGAGGGTTAAGAGGAGATAAAAGAGTAGTAAGACGTACCTCGTTTGCCAGCGGCTTGAAGTCGAGCACCTTAGGGCAAACCTGAGAGAGTCTCAGATCACCCTCTTTTGGGTACTTGTCCCCAATTCCCTGTTGAAAGACGGCACTGATGAATCTGGGATATGGAACCCATGAAGGTCTATCATCCATATCTACTCTGAATGCAAGGTCGGTATTGATGATCGATGCCCAGTCAACATGTAGACCTTTCAGCAATGCATAGTCCATTGCTTGCTGAGGTTGAGCAGCTTGATCAGAGGAGCCACTCTTCGCTGTCATGCAGCTTATCAGGTGTGCGAAGATGAAGTTCATCTCGCTTGGCATTTTGGACTTCTTGATCAGGGTCAGTTTCTTCTCAATCTCCTTGTCCCTCCCTATGTCCCATGCGTAACCCATTGCATCAAAGAATGCAGTGATGGCTTCCCTATCAGCATGGTTTTTGTGGTTTGGGAGAGAGACAAAGGGTTTTTCTTTGGTGGCCGTGGGTAGGCTGAGTGCTCGCCTGATAATGGCAGGGTTGATTTTGGTTGTGCCAAATTTGGTGTCACAGAGAATTACATCAAGGAGTTTCTTAGGGTCTTTGAATGAAGGAACCTGAGTGTGTCTGGCAGTATACCAGAACTGAGATAGAAGGAATTTATGGGCAGGGGGTACAAAGGTTAAGGCTTTGAATAAGCAGCAGGTTTGGAGAAAATTTACAGCTTCATTTAGATGTGTGACTTGCTTTCGAGGAGGAAAATCGAAAAGCGCATAGAGGTTGTTTGATTTCGAAAAGTCTACTTTCTCAAGCGTAAACTTTACCTGAGGAGCCTTTGGTAGAGTCAGTTTCTCCGTTGCAGGAGATTTCTCAGCGCTAGGAGCAGCAGTTGAAGATGCCATTTATGTTTAACATATATAAACATGAAGAAGAGATGAAGAACAATGTCTTAATGTGGAAAGAATTTCCAATAAGATGTTGTCGAATTTTGTCCATTTCATTCAGACAAAGATGTCTTAATGAAGATTGGGGTTTTTCTTTGTTTTGAATAAGAAATACAAAACAGTAAATGCCTTGTTTCCCAGTTTCCTTTAGAGAGAAGGATTCTGGAAAAACATATGAAGAACAAGTTTAAGATTTTGAGTTTAAAACTTGAAGAACAACCTCGAAGATTGTGTCCATAAAACCATGAAAGAAATGATTTCATTTTAAGAAGTTCATTTGTTTGATCCGTTAAAAGCAATAATAAGATCATAAACAAGGTAAAGTAGGTAAATAATAAGAATATTAACCTTACAAACGTTGAAGAATATGAACAGTTTTCTGGAAAACTTGAGTTCAAAATGCAACAGTAGTTTTTCTTGCTTGGAGAAGAAGTTCGCGTAAAGGAAAAATATAAACTCGAATCAGTTTATATAGAGAGTATAGAAAGAGAAAATCTTGAGCGGGAAAAGATTTTCATGATGACATGGACACGTGTTTGCATTTGAATGGATTGTAAACGAAACGTGCACACGTATGTCAGAAAAAGAACGTGCCAGGGTTTATCCGTTGTGATGATGTCACAAACGTCCTTTCATATTTTAGGATGTCTATGAGGTTTTGAAAATATGAAGCACTGAATAGAAATATCAGTGTTAGTTTTAGAAATTTCAAAGTATCGCTGTTAAGGAAGAGATATTCAGCGATGTGATTTGTTTTGAAATCTTGCATTCATTTGCGAACGTCAGCGAGTAAAGAGAGACATACCTTGATATCAGCGAATCAACTTTGTTCAGAGAGAAGATGATAGAATGGGTTATATAAGTTGGTTTTATCCGGTCGCTGATCAAATGTGAACCACTGAAGATTTTACTCTTCAAAGTTCAGCATTCCAAGCTCGCTGATGAGAAAGTTGAATCTTGTCTCATCAAGAGGTTTGGTGAAAAGATCAGCTAACTGGAAATCAGTTGGGATAAAATGAAGTTCTATATCACCATTTATCACATGATCTCTGATAAAATGATACCTGATTTCGATATGTTTGGTCTTTGAGTGTAGCACTGGGTTGTTGGCTATAGCGATGGCACTTGTGCTGTCGAAATAGATTGGAATTTTCGAGAGCTAAAGATCATAGTCTAGTAGTTGATTTCTCATCCATAAGACCTGAGAACAACAGCTTCCAGCAGCTACATAATCAGCTTCAGCGGTGGAGGTGGACACTGAGTTTTTCTTTTTACTTGTCCAACTCACCAGCTTTCCACCCAGGAGCTGACAGCCTCCTGTGGTGCTTTTCCTATCCAATTTGCAACCTGCAAAATCACTATCTGAATAGGCGATTAGATCAAACCCTGAATCTTTGGGATACCAAAGACCTAGGTTCGGAGTACCCTTAACGTAACGAAAGATTCGCTTTACAGCGATCATATGAGATTCCTTAGGTTCAGCTTGATATCGTGCACACAAACAGGTTGCGTACATAATATCAGGTCGGCTAGCTGTAAGATACAAAAGAGAGCCGATCATCCCACGGTATGTCGTGACATTAACAGGTATTCCAGAAGAATCCTTGTTTAGTGTCACCGGTGGTGCCATAGGGGTTTTCATAGCTGAACTCTGAGTTAAATCAAATTTCTTTAGCATATCTTTAACATACTTTCCCTGATTTATGAAAGTTCCTTTTTCATTTTGCTTTATCTGAAGACCAAGGAAATATGTTAGCTCACCCATCATACTCATTTTATACTCTGCTTTCATTCTATCAGCGAAACAAGTACAAAGGTCAGGGTTAGTAGAACCAAATATAATGTCATCAACATATATCTGAACAAAAATGATATGACTGTTTACTTTCCTGAAGAATAGAGTCTTATCGATTTTACCACGCTCAAACTTTTCAATATGGAGATAAGTAGAGAGAGTGTCATACCGTGCACGAGGAGCTTGCTTTAAGCCATAAAGTGCCTTATCCAGTTTATAAAATAACTTAGATGCTTAGGATCTGAGAATCCTGGAGGTTGTTCCACATAGACTTCTTCATTCAACTTTCCATTAAGAAACGCTGACTTAACATCCATTTGATAAACTTTGAAGTCTCTGTGTACAGCGTAGGCTAAGAATAGACGAATAGATTCTAGTCTTGCTACTAGAGCAAATGGTTCGTCGTAGTCTATACCTTCCTCTTGTCTGTATCCCTGAGCAACAAGACGAGCCTTGTTGTGGGTTACAGTTCCATATTCGTCCAACTTGTTTCGATAGACCCATTTAGTGCCTATCACTGTCTTGTTAGTTGGTCTTCGAACAAGATTCCAAACGTTGTTTCTTTCAAATTCTGTCAGCTCTTCTTGCATAGCGCTGACCCAGTTTGGATCTCTGAGGGCATCATCTATTTTCTTTGGTTCAATCAGAGAAATAAAGTTAACAAATAAACAAATATTACCTGCACTTCGTCGAGTCTGAACACCAGCGTTTGGATCACCAAGTATTTGATCAATTGGGTGATTAATAGTCCAACGCTGAGCCGGAGCATGAATCGCTGACTCAACCTGAACTGGAGGGGCTGAAGATGAGGCTTCAGCAACTTCTGGAATATAAGCCAAGAGAGGAGTAGGTGCAGATGCCATCACATTCACTGATTGCTGAGAAGTAGATGGAATGTCTGAGACATTTTGTTCAGAAGCAGGCATAGTGTTTAGATGAACATCTGAGACCCATAAAGTTTCAGCTTCACTATTATGCATATTTGGGATGATAGTAGGAGCATCATCTTCAATGGTATGAGTATGAGGAGTGGGAATATCTTCTGAATCACCAAGATGTGAAAACATCCATTGATTCAGTTCTTCAGTATTAGCAGAGGGTCGAGAATTTGCTGAATGAGATTCGTCAAAAGTGACGTGAATAGTTTCTTCAACAGTCTGTCTTCTTCGATTGAAGACTCTGAAGGCTTTGGAGACTAAGGAGTATCCAAGAAAGATTCCATCATCCTTAGGATCAAACTTTCAGAGGGCATCTCTGTTGTTCAGTATGAAACACTGACATCCAAAGATGTGAAGAGAGCTAATTGAAGGCTTTCTCCCATTAAAAAGTTAATAGGCTGTTTTATTAAATCTTTTGATAATCAGCGACCTGTTTTGCGTAAAACAAGCAGTGTTGACAGCTTCTGCCCAAAACTGAGTAGGCAGGTGAGAATCGCTGAGCATTGAACGTGCAGCTTCAATAATAGTTCGATTTCTTCTTTCAGCGACTCCATTTTGTTGCGGTGTTCTCACTGAAGAAAAGTTGTGAGAAATACCCTTACTCTCAAAGAAGAAATCAAGAGAACTGTTTTTAAATTCAGTCCCATGATCACTCCTTATTGAGCGAACGGTCAAGTTGTTCAGTACTTCCATTTTCCTGACAAAGGTGATGAGTTCTTCAGGTGTGTCACTCTTAGAACGGAGAAACATTACCCAGGTATAGTGAGAGAATTCATCAACTATGACCAGTGTATATTTCTTTCCAGCGATGGATTGTTTGTTAACAGGGCCAAATAAATCCATATGGAGAAGTTGTAGAGGAGATGACACTGAGGAAACTTACTTAGACTGAAAGCTTGCTTTGGTCTGCTTCCTTTTCTCACACACTGAACATAAGGACTCTTTGGCGTATGAGTGTTGAGGTAGACCAGTGACTAACTCTTTAGAAGAAAGAGTATTCAGTGTCTTGAAGTTTAGATGGGAGAGCCTCTTATGCCATAGCCAGTTGACATCAGATGAGGCTTTTGAGAAGAAACAGGAGTTCTCAGTGGTTGTTGAGTCCATGTTTATTACATAAACATTTTCCAAACGATAACCGCTGAGAGCTATCTTCTCCTTTTTGTCAGCGACAAAGCAGGATTCCTTAGTAAAAATTACTTTGTTATCCATGTCGCAAAGCTGACTGATGCTTAGAAGATTATGCTTCAGCCCTTCAACATATGCGACTCTTCTGAAGGTTGTTGTACCATTAGAGAGTACACCAAACCCTCGGGTATGTCCTTTTCCGTTTCCACCGAAAGTTACAGAGGGACCCTTCTCTTCCTTATACTCAGAGAGCAGGCTTTTCTTTCCAGTCATGTGTCTAGAGCATCCGCTATCAAGATACCATATACCCTTCTTAACCTGCATTATAAAGGAAGATTAGTTTGTCTTGGGTACCCACTTAACCATGTGTACACACTTGTCAGTGGGTTTAGAAGAGGAAGTGGAAGGTTCAACAGTCTTCGCAGCATTTGAAGATTCAGCTTTGTCAGTCTTCACTTTGGTTAATTTTTTAACCTTAGTGGTCTTCTTTGCCTTGGGGGCAATGATCTTCACCTTAGCTATCTTTTCAGCTTGGGTGGTTGTGGGGCACTTACTAGCAATATGAATGGTAAGTGCACAGTGATAACATTTCCTATAACTAAAAGTAGTTCTAGGACCATTTGCATGTTGAGCTTTTGATTTTGAATTTGAAGGACCAACACCAAGTAAACTTTTGGTATTTGAAATAGGAGGAACATTCAGTTCTTCGGATTTATTACCGATTGTATCCACTTTGATTCTAGGAGTAGATCTCTGAATAGATCCACGCTGAATAAATCCAGGAATCTTATTCTTTGAACCAGAGGGATAAGTCACTGAAGCTTTAGAAGCATTCAGCTTAGGTACAAAGGTACCCTTCTAAGGATTTTGGTTAAAAGCAATTCCTTTACCTTTATTTTTAAAGACTGAGGTAGGTTTTGGATAAACAATTTTTTGTTTACCTTTAGAAGTTAAGGTAGAGATTTCCTCAGGGATAGGAGGTTTTGAAGAGGAACACTGAGATGAGAAAGTGCCAGGGATAGAGGATACGAACATTCCAAACTTAAGCATGGAACGGTCAGTGGTTGGTTCTAGAGTATCAGCTTTGTAACCAAGACCACGTTTATCACTCAGGGGAATCTGAGACTTAATTATCTCAGTGATCTTTGTTGAGGAGTTATACCATCCATCAACAGTAGCTTTTTCAGCTTTTAATGCAATGATAACTTCTTCGCGTTTGATTTTGACTAGCTGATTTAAATGAACTTGATCTTTAAAATCTTCTTCAATTTTAGAAAGCTTTTCTATTTGAAGGTCACAGTTTTTAAGCTGTTCAGCGAGATCAAGGTTTTGATTTTCAATAACAGTTTTGCCATTCATGGCTTCATATAAACTTCTAGTCAAGAGATCGATCTTTCGAAGACTATCAACTTCATCAATATTTAAAATATTGGTAAAGAAGGAAGGTGATACCTTAGTAGCAGAGGTTGAAGTAGAGGGAATGTCAGAATTTTCTTCCTCATCTTCAAGTTTGGCCATGAGACATAGATTGGCTTCATCATCATCTTCAGAGTCAGTCCAATCATAGTCAGCCATCAGGCCTTTGCCTTTCTTCTTAAAGGTTTTCAGCTTTGAATACCTTTCTTTCAGCTTTTTGTATTTTTCATCTCTAGTCCTGGGAGTAATGTTTTTCTTGGGAAAAGCTGAGGATCTAGAGACTTTCTTTGACCTGAACTCGCTAGCAAAATGTCCTATCTTTTCACAGTTATAGGAAGTAGCAGTAGCCTTATCAACAGGGGTTGATGATCTTGGCTTGTCAGTAATAGCAAGAGGTTTGTTCTTTCTGAAATTACTCTTTCTAGCAAATCTCCTAAACTTATTAGCCAGGAATGCCAGAGTTTCATCATCATCTGAAGCGTCAGAATCTGATGAACGTTCAGAGTTAGTTTCCAACTCAGTGACAGTGATAGTAGATCGCTGAGTGGAAGGAAACTCTGAGAGTAAAGCAACATGGGTGCTTTTGGAATCTTTTACAAGATTCTTCTTAAGATGACTTGATTGCTCATGATTAAGCATTGTGCCATATATGGTAGAAAGAGTCATAGATCTTAGATCTTTTGACAGCTTGAGACACATTGAATAAATGTCCCATCTTTCAGGTAAACATTCTAAGAACTTTGTCAGTACTTCAAAGTTAGAATATTCCTTACCAACAGTTTTCAGATCTATTATTAAGTAGTTAAAACGTTGGTGTACTTCAGAGAGAGTTTCATTCTTACCACAAATGAAGCTTTCGTACTGTCTTACCAGGTTGATCTTGCGTGAGTCCTGGACTTCAGAAGTACCTTCATACTGAACACAGATTGTGTCCCACATGGCTTTTGAGGTTTTCAGGTTCATGACGGAATGGTAGACTTCGTCAGGAAGAGCCATGGAAAGTATGCATATGGCTTTGGTGTCAAGAGCCACTTTCTTCTTATCTTCATCAGTCCACATATGAATTTCCTTGGAAACAACCTTTCTTGAATAGCAGCTCTATTCTCAGCGGCTGGAACTTCAGGATCAATTCTTATAGGAATATATGGACCATTTTCGATGTAATAAGGTATAGTTGGGTCTACAACTTCTAAGAAGAGAATCATCCTATTTTTCCACAGATTAAAGTTATCTCTGGAGAATCTAGGGGGTTTTGCAAGAGAACCGTTGTCAATATAGTTAGTGTTTATGTTGGTAGCCATTTTAAGAAATAGCAAGGAAGAGAAAAGATTAGTATAGATAAGATCTTGTTTATGAGATTAAACAAATCTGCTCTGATACCACTTGTTGGTCCCGAAGGGTTATACAAGTTTGTAGAAGGGGGGGGGGGGGGGGTTGAATACAAACACACGATTTTTACTTTTCTAAATTGTTTATTGATAAATCAAGACAATTTACAACTTGTTGCGGAACAAGATTAAGGACTAATCCTAATCTAAACAAGTTAAGAACACTAAGTTTCTTGCACTAGAATAAGATAGAAAGGAGATAAGGAAATTACGAGTAATAACCTAACACGCAGTAGTAAAGAAGAAAAAGAAGATGGCTGAGCACACTTCATTTCTAAAGTAGGGTTCTTCTTATATACTGCATGCATTTAATGCATGGCAGTATTTATTTACACGTGGCAGCAGCTGAGTGGTTGCATGTCATTGACCTTTGTAGACAACCTTAGTAGCCGCATGGTGCACAGTGTAGAATCAGAGTTTGTTGTACGATTCTAGACAGAAGGGATGTTCGTTTTGACAATTCGTACGGAGACGTGCAAGGGGGAAAGACAAAAGTAACTTGTAGAGGAAGACTTCATGATCAGCTTTCGTTGAATCAGTACTTTATCAGCGAATGATAAAGCTCAGCGATTGCTGAAGTCTTCTACTTGTAACTTCACGTTAGGTGGACAAATCTTGGTTTCGCTGATATCCGCATCAGTTCATTAGTAGACTTGTCGCTGTTCTTGAGCTTGATCTTCGACTTCAGCGTAGAACATATGTTGACGTGAAACTTGTCTTCAGGGATCATAAGTAAACAACTAACTTATCAGCGATTATCACAAAGACTGAACAGGCTCAGAGCTACTGGATGAATAGTGTTCGCTGAACTTTAAACTTAAAGAGCGAGAGTTCCTATCAGCGGTACTGTAAAGTCTTAGTACTTATCAGCGATAGAGAAACTCTAATACATATTGTTTACTTACAATTTTCACTAAGTGTTTAAGAGAGGGTCATTATGAAATCACCGAGGGTTTGGATCAACAGCTTTGAATATCTTGAACTATGTATCTTCACTTCTTCAACAATAACAAACTTTGAACTTTTGAACTTTGAATCTTTGTCGAATCACTTGAAACATCTTGAAACATCTTTAATTTTTATCTCGAGCTTCTTGACTCTAACAAAAACTTCACTTTATCTTGAAATTGAAACTTTCATATGTTCTCCCCCTTTTTGATGATTGTGAGCATCATGATCATCATAACTTCAATATCAATTTCAGCAGTCTTTGAATAATCTCCTCCTTTTGATCTGCTTATCCGTCAATTCCAAAAATATTTATCCGAATCATTTCAAATTCAGACAAAATGAAAGTGGTAACCCTGAACAACTAATGAATCAGTTAAAATGCTTGTAAGTTGCACGGAGCCACTTAGTACAACGAATGCACTTTGGAAAGGAGCTTTTTGATGTTCACTCCTCCAGGGCTTCCATTCAATCATCGAAAAACACTAAGGAATTTCTATGAACGTTATGACAAGAAAACATATTCCTTGTGTGTACGTGCAAGTGTAGAAATGATTGAAGCAACTTATGCTTGAAAATTAGGCTCAAATTGTGTAAACTGTTGAGACAACAACAAGTTTTCCACGGACTCAATGTGCATGAATGAAGAGCGAAGGTGGGGCAACCTTCCTTCTTTTTTAATATCCAAACCTTCCGAATGAAGATTAGTGTCCCCAAGAAAATTGAAACATTTCTTTGTTGAGAAAGAAATGAGTAGCTGGTGGGGTTAAAGCAAGAGTTGGCATGGGCTAGTTGCTTGTTTCAATGATGGTCAACAAAAAATGTGAACCAATCAGTAATGTGGCTGCCCGGCTCAGAAAGTGGTTGGGGCAGAGTTCTCTTATTCTTTTAACTCTGTTCTCACACCCTCTTTCTGTTTTTAATCTGCTCGTTTCTAACCAAACTCTCATTTACATTTTACCTCGGCACAATGAGATACTCAACTGTATGAGTTATCTCCCCCACTCTTTGATTTCGACCCCTCACCCCTCAATCACTCAAGGATAACTTCTTGGGTAGGAAACACTGGTTAACGTGGATCCATAAAAGTTCTTTAATATCTCACACTAATTCCCATGAAATTTTGTCCTAAAAAGATGTTGTGTTGTTCAACAGTTTAGCTTGAACAATTATAAATCTCAACATTTGAATGACATTGTCATCAGAATGTATGCTCTTCAAAATTAGTCATGAATATTTGAGCATTTGAACTTTGTAGATTTCTCAAAACAAGGACATTGAATGAATGAAATGAATTCAAAAGACTTGTTTGAAAATTTGACAATGTATCAATCAGATCAAATAACATGAATGATAATCATGTAAGGTTTAGGGTATCAAAGAATTGGATATTTTGTTTATATGAACAAATATAAACAATCTTTGAATAAAACGCTTAAGTCTTACGCTGAAATGAATATGATGCTCAACAAACTTTGTAATCAAACGGGAGTATTACCATCGAAAAAATGTTTCGTTTTGAGACATGGTAATAACAAAGTCAATAAGAAGTTGTACCGGTGTGTATGAATACTTGAAAGTATATAAAAGATAATACGCAAGTATTAATCTTTGGAAACACACGGTCAGAAATAATGATGTAACGAGAATCTGAGAGTATATATATAAGTATATATATATATATATATATATATATATATATATATATATATGTGTGAAAAACATTTAAAATCACACTTCTAAAATTATAAAATATGTTTGAATTAGAGAATTGGTTTGAACATTTAAGAAAACGTTTATCATGCTTGAAAGTCGTTCTTCTTTCAAACAATCTCAGATTGAGTTCAAAAGATACTTACAGTAAGATGTTTAAGCTCCCCCTCAAATCATGATAGACTGATTAAAAAATCAGATAAGCACCCCCTCAAAATCTGCAAAAGATCTTAATGAAACAAGATTAGTAAATGAAACAATCAAAGTCTAAAACAATGAAATACGAGTTCTAAACTGATGTGTTTAGAAGTCAAACACATTGAAGTGCAGGTTCTGAACTGAATTATTCATAAACCATTGGTTCTTTGAAGTACGGGTCCTAAACTGATATGTTTAGAAGCCATTAACATCATTGAAGTGCGGGTTCTAAACTGAAGTATTCAGAAACCATTGTTGTGTATGCTCCCACTACAAAGAAGCGTATAGAAAGATTTATCAATAAGCACAAAATGTATGAAAAATTAGAAATACTCCCCCTAAAATTATGCATATATTTCAGCATAGGTACTCTTCTTCAAATTGCCCATTTCTCTTCTGTTTTCTAGTCATGTGTTCGGTATATGTCTGACAATCAGCACTGCACATGATGAACCTGCAAAACAGATTAAGTAGATTTTGGTACCCAACGGAACTTGGGTCCTGACTTGTTATGTGGAGTTCTTTTTGAAGGAATATTATAAGTACCATACCAAAAATAAACATTTTCTTGCTTAACAAAATCATGAGTTCCACAAGAAGAACAACAAAGTTGCTTTTATGCCAACCTAATCAAATGATTTGCAGAATATATAGGATTAGGGTTAACAAAAGACTTACCTTTGTGAGCATTGTTCTTTTTATTCACCGGTTGTGTAGGAACAGATGATTTCGGGACATCTTTCTTAGGAGTAGATCTTTTTACCTTCCATACCATCTTTACAGGCTTAAAGATAGGTGTATCTGAACTTGTAGCATCACGGTTGTAGAAAAGATTAGAAGGACGCATCTGACCTCTTGAATTGACAGACTTTGTCGAAGAAGAATGTTCATGAACAGAACTAGAAGTAGTCTTTAACGAACAATCTGAATTAGTTGAACCATCATACGGCGATTGAACAATAGTATCGGCACTAAATTGTTCAGATGATTTAACTTTGATCTTGATTGCTTCCAATTGCTGAACTTTATCGGACAGAACATTTCTTTCTTGAACAGTCAGATCAAGTTTCTTCTGTAGATCAGATTTGATCTTCTGCTCTGTCATAACATCCGTTGCTAAAAGCAGACAACCTCCTTGTTAGCTTTAACAATTCAACCTTAAAGATGTTTCTCTCTTCTTTAAAATTCTTTTCGGATATATCTTTGAAAATATTCATGTTTTTCTTTTGAAACCTTTGCTTTTCCATTTCAAAAGCATTCTTCTTTTCACTAAACTCTTTTCTCTCTTTTTCCAACAAAAATTCCAATTCAGATATTTTATTTGAAAGCTCAACACTTTTTGATTCAAAAACTTTTCTTTCAATATCAAAATTGACTCTTTCCTTCTCAAGCTTATCCTTTTCTAAAAATAACACCTTCTCAAAATCAGAAACTTGTTTTGAAAGATTTATGCATCTAAGTTCAAGAGCTTTCTTTTCCTTCTCAAGACTAACTCTCTTTTCATCAATCAAAGCATTATGACATCAAATTCACAAGTTGTTCCTTTGTCACAAACTTCAGGCTTTAAATTCTCCTTACAAATAGGGGTAGGTTGAAAATCATCATCAGAATCTTTTCCAAAAGAAGGATTTTCAAAAATAACCCATGTATTATTTGCAACTTCTTTTCTTTCTTTTTCTAAAACATTTTCCAAATTAAATACTTTCTTGGAAAGCTCACTTATCTTTGCTTTAAACGATTTACTTTGAGTTGCAAAATTGGCTTGCTCACCTTCTGTTAGTACCGAAAATGTACTAATTATATGAAAGTTTTGTAAAGGGATTATATTTGTAATGGACTTGGGCTTAGCACTTGGTGGGCCTTGGACTTGACTATATAAAGTGTTAGGAGGCTCATTTGTTAAAGTGGCACAATGTAGGGAGCTAATTGTAGAGAGAAAGAGAGAGTCATCCTATTGTACTAACATGATTAAAATCTAATATGAGGATGACGTTTGTATCTCGATCTCTCAATATACTTGAATTTGTCGATTGATTTCTGGGATCACAAGTGGTATCAGAGCCAAGCAGATCGAATTTGTGAAGAAATTTGAAGTTTTTGGGCATTTTTTTGTCACTTTCGGACTTCATATGATTTCTGCGATTTGAGTGTGTTTTTGGTTCAAGATTGAGCACAGATTTGTACGAATTGATACACTAGATCAATTCGTGCAAGTTATCAGGATCAGAAAACAGATTTCGAAGAGTTTCAGTTGTTTTTGGGGGTTTTCGAAAAGTTCACTACTCAGGTCAAAAGATGGATTTATGTTAGTTTCTTGGTAGTTTTTGCAGAACAAAAGTTGCTCAGACTGTGATCGCGATCAACCCTACGAAGTTTCAAATCAATTGGAGTTGATTCGAGAATTTCTGGACACTTTCGAATTGTTCATGCTCAGAGAGTAAAAGTTTTTCAAGATCCGATACTTTCTTAGAAACCTGGAAACACTTTTGATTGACTTTTTCTTTTGCTTCAAATGCATTCTTGGATGAGTATGAAAACTTTTTAATCAAGGATTTTTCATAAACAGTTTTCTCCTTTTCCAATTTAGTCTTGAAGCTAGAAGATAGTTCCTTAAAGCTATTTGAGTAAGTAGCTGAAAGAAAATATTTTTCAAGCTCAAATTTCATCCTTTGTTCTAGAATAGATTTCTCAAGTTCACAGATTCTTCCTTCTAGAACCAAATGTGGAACATATCGCTTAGCTTCAAAAGGCTTTTCGTTGTTAGGTTTAGTAGCAAAGATATCAAAATAGTCGTTCGAAAGTTTTCAATGCGGATTCTTTTGATATTTTTCACTCTCTCGAGTATAACAAAAAGAAAGTTGCATTTTTTGTAGTAAATCTTTTTGTGTCTTTCTCTTTTCTGATTTCTTCTTCATTTGTCCAAGTAATTTCAAATTCAGACCAATATCGAGCATACCTTAAACACGTAAAATCATACAATGTTGGTAATGATGTGGTTGCTTTGGCCAAATGTTTAGGATTTTCATAACCAAGTCCCCAATGTTTATTTAAGGAACTCACAAGCCTTGGTTTCTTCATGTGAATAGTTTGCTCAGTTTGACCTCTCAAATAAAGCTTCTTTTCCAAATCTTTAATTTTGTCTAAAAACTCTGTGTTTTGAGTGGTAATATTTTTCAAAGAAAGTTCACACTCACTATTCTTTTCTTCCAAATCTTTGATTTTCTTTTTAAGCTCATATATTTGAGAATCAGAAGATCTCTTATCCTCATCAAGCTTTTCTTGTTGATCTATGAAAGATTCATCAAGAATAGTTTGACTTAGATTTTTGTTCTCTTCTTTTTCTTCTTGCAATGTAGCACTTAGTCTCTCCTTCGGTGGATCATCAAAATATACTTCTAAGAAATAATCATTCATTGTTACCTGAAAAGATTAAGAATGATCGTTGTCAGATACTTCATGAGAAGTAGAATTATGCACACACGATAATCAGAGAAAAATCGATTAAAGTCAGAAAAAATTTCAAAATCAAAATTTGAATAACAATCAAATCATGTCTAGCCCGGTGGTAAGGTAACATCCTTGGGAGGGTCAGTGGAGGAATCCCTGACTACCCGGGTTCGAACCCCGTGGAGAGCATGAGGCGATATCTAGACTTCAGGATGGTCCATTTGGGCCGGATCCTAGGCCAACCTATGGCTGGTTGGGCCAACCATAGGCTGGGCCCAGTCGACGGGGATTAGTCGGGTGGCACCCTTAAGTGGGAGCCCGGATACCCCAGGAACATGTGTGTGTGTTCTACTGCCGTTAAAAAAAATGAATAACAAATTATAAAATTTGTCGTTAAAAAATTAATTCCAAAAAATTAATGCAGAATACTGGACTTTTAATCGTCAAACCTGCAAAAGATAAGAAAATATATCAGATTCGAGCAAAATAGGGAAATGTTGATAAAACTGACAAGAAATGATAAATTACTAAAAATAGGGACTAAAAATGACAAAATAGGAAACTAAAACGAAAAATAATGACTAAAAGTGTAAAATTCTAACACTTATAAAAGACAAGGACTAAAAATGTCAAAAACTAAAAAATAAAACTCAAAGGACTAAAAATGTAAAAATCTAAAAGATAAAAGTCTAGGGACTAAAACTGACTAAAATGAAAACTTAAAGTTTAAGGACTAAAACTGTAAAAACAGAAACTTAAACTACATGGACTAAAAATAAAAGAAAATGAAACTTAAACTGGAGGGACTAAAACTGACTCAACATGAAACCAAAAACTACAGGGGCTAAATCTGTCAATTCTAAAACTAACTAAAAAGACTTAACGAGACTAACTGAAAAAGTAACTAAAGAACCAAAAATGTAAAGCAAATTAACGGAACAACTATCGGACACTAACGGAGAGTTAACTAACTGACACTTAACCTAACTAACTGACTTAGGACTAATATTGAAAGAAATCTAACAAATCTAACGACACTAACAGGGGTTTAACGGAAAAAGGACCACAAATGTAAGTTACTGTTCATCTTCTCCATTTTCACGATTTGCATGTTTTCATCTTCTGATTTCTTGCCCATTTCACGTTCAAAGCAATTCCTTTCTGTTTCTTCGTATTTTTAGAGCAACATACAATCAGTTTTGTGATGAAAATCGAATGCATGCAATCTTATCCGACAACTTTTTATCCGACAACATGATCTTATCGGACAGGTCTTTCTGCGACTATCTGATCGATGAAGTATTGTCCGACTAGTTTGAACGTCCGACAGTTTTGAACCTCCGACAGTTTCTCGGTGAAAACTAATGTATTTTCCGACAGTTCTGCGACTATCTGGTCGATCAAAACTAATGTATTTTCCGGCCAAAAATGAGTTTCTTGGTGAAACTCGCGTTTTTCCGGCGAACGAACGTGCAGCAACTGAGAGTCTGAGACTCACTGAAATCTTCGTGTATTTCCAATCTGAAACTTGCAAGCTGTTTGAAATCACAAATCAAATCGATCTGTAAGATTTAGACCAATTAAAACACACACAAATTTACAAATCGCCATATGATGAAGAATGCTTCGATGAACAACAAAGAAACATACTGTTGACATTATTGATTTTCAAAAATCATCTATTTATTGTTTAAACTCAAGATTTTCAATTCAAATATGTTTCAAATCATATACAAAAACAATCTTTGTAAACAAAACAGATTAAAACACAACGAATTTCCTAAATCGATCAAATTATCCAAATAACTCGATTTTTCTCAAAAATTTGAATTTAGATCAAAAATCGATTTGAAATGGAAATTTGATTAACACGGATGATTTTGAATGAATTCTATTGATCAAATCACCAAAACAAACACAGAATCAATTCAAGAAGATCAAATTCTTGAGAATTTTAAGAAAATCTCAAAAACACCAAAACTTTCAATTTTCTTTAAAAATTGACAGAAATTTCTTCAAATTTGTGCATAATCCGGACTGATTAGGCTCTGATACCACTTGTGATCCTAGATCTAATCAAGTAACAATGTAAGAACACTTTGATCTTCATTAGATGTAGAGAAAGATGCAAGAATTGAATTAGATCCCCTTTCTCTCTCTAACTTCTCTCTCTAGGATGTCATCCATCTATTTCCAATCTCTCACGTATACAATGAACTCTCTCTATGATACTTCTATCTAATTCTATTACTAGCTCACTATTTATACATCTTGACTATCACTTAAATGTGTTGACTTTGACTCCCAACACCTCTACTTTGACTTTTGACTATTACATTTGACTTCTTACAAATAATACAAATACACATTAAATCTTGAATACATTTTATACATTAACATCAAGTTTAGGGAAAATCTAGATTTAGCCTAAATCTAATAAGGTGAGTTCAAGTTGATTTATGAAAACGTTGTACATGCCAAAAATATTATTTTCCAAGTATTTATGTGTTTTACTTGAAATTATCATTGTTGAGTTATTTGGTGAGTTTAACCTTTTGAAGTGTTTAAATGTATAAATTTTGTAAAACACGGATTTTTGGGATATTTTGATGTGTAGAAATCATAGATATGTCCTTAAATGATTTATTCCTCAAATGGAGTTCATTCAATGGTTTAATCATGTTGGTGTAATTGATGTTATAAACCATTTGGGAATATGCATGTTTTCGAGTCATGAGTCGTTTTGAGAATTTGAAGTATGAGTCCCTATGGGGAAACCATTTGTTCTAACCCGTGACGAGTTTTGGGTTAATGATGATATTACGGTATATGTTTATCTAAGCAATGCTAGAATGCATTTTATATTTTGAGGACCGTTAATTATTGGTCTAATGAGTTTTGAGCATTTTGCTCGGTTTTGACTTTAAAGGAGTCTTTGGGGATATCTTGTCCAATTTTGATGGCTCAATGCGGAGTCCTGTTGATGGTTTGCATTTATTGCAACTTATTACATTTTATTGCATATTATTGATATTTACATGCTCGAATGCTTTAGTCATTTCCGGGATAGGCATGTAATCGTAGACTGTGTTGCATTGGATCCATAGGCACGTAAGTCAATCTTTATTTGATGGTCTACTAGGTGTTGCGGGATTTGACCCGGGCCCATTTTTATGACCTTTACTTTTCAAGGGTACACTAGGAGGGCTGAGTCCGGTTGAGCTATTATGATTGATGGGCATTTATGACCTTCGCCATGTCGGGGCAATGCCATGGTTGTAACCCCGCTTGTGCCGAGCCTTTGGTGGTATTCATGTTAATATTCCGCTAAGGTCAGTTGTCTATTTGGGTGTGTCTTGAAAGGAGTCGTAGGGACACTTGTGCTTATATATCGTGAAGTGTCATACGATTAACGCTGTATGAGTGGCATACTTTTGTGTTCCTCCACTCTCAATGGATACGGGTCCCCGCCGTCGTCGACCAACATTACTTTGGATATTATAATGTCATTGTTTTATTATCGTTGGTCTTGTGCGATTGACTGCAATTGATGACTTTAATATTGGATTTCCCTCCATGTATATTAAACCTTGAATGAAGTAGGTCATTTCCATATTTATGGTATTTGGACATCATTACATTTTACGTTCGAGTTAGTATTGGTTTGTATCATGTTTTTGGTGAATTATTATAATTATATGGATTGTTCTTACATGATTTATGGGTTGAGTATTATGGCATCATCCGTATTTGGAGGTTTTGCATAATATAGATATATTCACGTTTTGAGCGAGTTTGGATTGGAATTCATTTTGGCAAACGCTATATACATTTTGGGAACTTTTCTCATAGATTTTGTGTGCGTTGTAAAACGAGTCGTTTACATCCTTCACATAAACCCTTTTGGAAATTATGATCCAAGTTACAAACTTTCATTCAATAAAGTATTTAAATCATGTTGTAAACTCTAGAACTCACTAGGCGTTAGCCTAACCTTTTTATTTATCGGCATGTGCAACAGGTTCAGGTTGGGAGTAGTTCTAGTGATACCGCGAAGGGTCGAGTGCTAGTAGTGTGCTCGAGAATTGAATTGGTTAAGTGAAGTCTTCTGCATTCATTTTTTTAGGATTAACAATTTGTACTTGAGTTAAGTAACACCCTTTGTGAATTTAGCCTTTGTAATGAGACTTGGGTTATATATTGTTTGAGGTTAATCATAGATTTTAATTTGAGGTATTTCCCGTATAGGCTTACACGAAGAAATTCTATTATTTTGGATGTATTATCGAAAATTTTATTTAGTTGCTCTTTCCCAATTTGAGGGTGTTACAAGTTGGTATCAGGGCCTGGTTCTAGACTGGTGTGCCAGCGAGGACGCTGGGCTCCTAAGGGGGTGGATTGTAAGATCCCACATTGGTTGGGGAGGGGAACAAAGGTTGCCTTATAAGAGGAACTTGATACCTCCCCTACTAGACGCGTTTTAAAACCGTGAGTCCAGGTGTGTGGACAGAGCTGAAAATATCTGGTACGGTTTCCTGGGATGTTACAGATGGTATCAGAGCTTAAGTTTGAGAGAATTAGGTGTTGATTTTGGATACCTAGACTCAAACTAGTGTTCTTTTTAGTAAGTGAAAGTGAAATTGCATCATTAGGCACTTTAAGATAGGGTATTTTGAGGTCGATTGAGTCGCTAGAAACGAGAATCACGTCGAGGGTAGCAAGGATAATCACGTACGGTACGTTCATAATTGCACCTGGTCAGTGTTATGGTGAACCTAATAGTTACATGTGCCTACTTGAACTACGTTGATGTGATGACCGTTGGGGTAATGAAAAAGTTTCTAAGCGAGTAGTCGTTGGAAGAGATTGACGATTTTAGTATTAGTCACTTTGAGTGGCAGTAAGCGTGATGATTGCATTAAGTAGGCCATTTCGGGTCAAAATTGTTGGTTAGATTAGAACCATATGCTTATTGAATCGACCTTAATTCGAGGAGAAATCGTAAGGTTAATCGATGTAACTTCCAATTTTGCCTTAAGATGTTTGAGCATCCGGATGACGATAGTGTGACCGGAGGAACTTGGAGGAGTGAGGCTTGAGGCGTTGAGTGTCGACTAAATTCATGCACAAAATTTATTTTCAAAATAAATTGCATCATTTATTTATTGTGTTTCAAATCCTCATGTGGATTGTGTTACAAAATCTCGGAAAAACGTTTAGCACACACAAGATTTTAAATCATGGTTTTGAACATTCATGAACTTGTTTTATTGCGGGAATTGCAAACTCTGTCGGGACTTGATTTATTTTGTTGTTGTCCAACGTTACTTTCGGATATAGTGATATCCATATTTTAATGTTGTTTAAGATGTTGGACAAGTAACTACGACTTATGACTTTAACATTGGATCTCCTCCACATATGTTAAGGTTTGGATGGAGAGTTATCTTCCACTATGTCTATGTCGAGCTTTATTGGAAAATTTATTTAATGTGAGTTTTGCTGAAAAGTGTTGTTTATATTGTATTACCACAAAAAGGGAATTTTCGGAATTTTGACATTTTAGTCATGATTTTGCTTGATGCAATTTGATTTTTGGAAGCGAAAGGTTTGGCACCATTTGGTTGATTTGAGGCCATCGAGCCCATAGAGTTTTACGGAGTTTTGTTTTACGACGTTTCGTGTCGCGTGAGTGAAATTTTGTAATGTGCATACTTTATTTATTATGTGAGCTAATTTATGAGTTATATTGGGCATTTTGTCTTATTCGGGACTTGTTGAGAAATGTTATTTTAGGCCGTAAGACGACCAAAAGGGATGGTTTTTGGAACTTTGGTGTCGCATAATTTCTCTTTGAAGATTTGTATTAGCACATTTTGTTGCAACTTGTTCAATGTACGGATTGATTTATACGTGGCGTGAGTAATGCATGAAAGAACATCCTTATTGTATTTTCTTAAACGACTTGCTTTATGCGCTTTCGGTTAATTGATTATCTTAGTATCATTTCACGCAAATGCATTATATTGATCTAGGGGTATGCATATCTTGGTAGCCACTAATCCTCGACACTTTGATAAATAAATCGTGATTGAAAGTGTTTTATTAACTTATTGCATAGATGGAGGTCATATGGTCAAAATATGTTTTAGTGTTGTAGGGATTATGCACGGTTTACAATACGGTACATTTTGAAAATACGAATGCGGGAGCGTTGGACTTTGGTCAATTTTGGCTTGATGAACATTTTGGAAATCGTAAACCTTTTTGGTTTTGGAGAAAAGATGTATTTTGAGTATTTTGATGAGTAAATTTTAAGTATTGATATTTTAATGATTTATGTTACGAGTGTCAATCTTTTGGTATAAATGCACCGTGATGGGGGTTCTAGAAAATTATTTGTCTTAACCTGGAGTGTGTGGAGTTATTTATGCTTTCGGGACATTAATGCGCATTGTTTGTATGATTCGAAATTTGAAGTCGATTTAAATCCTTTTAGGTGTCAACCAATTACAAACACCTGAGATAACACATTAATGTGTGTGAGTTTCGTCAGAATATTTTATTTCCATGTCATTATATGGCTAGATGAGAAAATTTTGAAATTTGATTTAATGAATTTCATCTTTTGAAATTTCGTATGAAATATATGTTGCATGTTATTTTATTTCAAGAAAACTATTAGGAGAGTGTTACAAGTTTGCATGCATATTATGATTTGAGATTCTGTCATAATATTTTAGCAGATATCTTCAAAGAATCAGTAGTACAAAAATGGGTTTTTGCCACGGTTAAAAACCGTGGCCGTAGGCCTTTAGCCACGGTTTTTTGAATTGATAAAACCGTAGCCTATCTTGCCGTGACTATTGATACCCTTATAGCCACGTTTAAAATGCGTCACCATATCACATGAAAAACCGTAGCCATAGCCTAAAAACCGTGGCCATAAACGTATCCAAAATTTGATGGTATTGTGGCACTTTTCCTATAACCGTGGCTATAAACTACCTATCGCCACACAAACTCATATTAAACGTGGCTATTAGAGACCTTTTAGTCACATGAGTAAACTAAAACCATGACCATAAACTACTTATAGCCACACAAATGTTCCTATAAACGTGACTATAAACTTCTTATCGCCACACAAACTCATATTAAACGTGGCTATTAGAGACCTTTTGGTCACATGAGTAAACTAAAACCGTGGCTATAAACTACTTATCGCCACACAAACTCATATTAAACGTGGCTATTAGAGACCTTTTGGTCACATGAGTAAACTAAAACCGTGACCATAAACTACTTATAGCCACACAAACTCATATTAAACGTGGCTATTAGAGACCTTTTGGTCATATTATATTATATATAATATAATATGAAAAGAAATCAGAGGCCCTTGACAATCGTCACACAAAATAACGGTGGCGAAATCATCACATATAGTTACGTTTAATATTTATAACCGTGACTACTGGTTACCGTTTGACCACACAAAATAATAAAAACCGTGGCTATAAACAACCGTGGCTTTTGGCCACGTTTTACATATTTTTGTGGCTATATATACATTTTTTTGGTCACGGAAAATTGGTTTCATGTGGCCATATGTCAGTCTATGGCCACGGATAATAAGCGTTACAATATAAAACCATGGTTTAGACAAAAAACCATGGCTATATGTATGTCTATGGCCACGGTTTTTAGTCGTTACTTGTCACGGAAAAAAAAAACCGTGACCTTAAAGAACCATTTAGTCACGGTTTTATCTAAACCATGGCATTATGTTTAAACATTTTTTGTAATGGTCATGGTTTTTTAGTTAAGCCGTGGCTAACCCAATACTAAAATTTTATTTATGACTTTTAGTCACGGTTCTAAACCCAACCGTGACTAACTCCAATTTTCAAAACCGTGGCAAAAAACCCATTTTTGTACTAGTGAATGAAAACATGTTATTTTGACTTTAAACTTGGAAGCACCGCAAATCATTTTATATTTTGACGAAATTGTATTTATGGATCGTTTCATCATTTACGTGAAATAAACCGACGTGTGCGAATTCTGTTGATAAATTTTATCCCATATCATTTTATGGTTAAAAATGAAATTTTGGAGTTGGATGTCGTTTAAACTTCTTTTTGAGGTACGTACAAACCTTTTTGTTGCACACTATATAAAGTAGGAAATTACTTTACGTGCATGACATGAATAAATCCACGCTAGAACCGTAGCGGTTCATTACAAAAAGTCGTTGAGTATGCTTTTGGGTTTTGTTAGTAACTTGAACTGTGATAAAATAGTTTTCAATATAATATTCATACGTGGGACGAGTGTGTCCATTTTTGCACTACTACCGAGTAGATAGTAGTAGATTTTGTGCGTAAAATTAAATTGATATGAAAACCATTGTGTTGAAAATTTCTATAAAAGTTTTCGATTGGCATATTTGTTAAGTATTTCACTTGAAAACCTTGAACTCATTAAAACCTTGGAAAGGTTAAGTAACACCGATTAGGAGTAAATGTGTATGGAACTTCGACAGTGGAAGGTTGGGTATTCTAACGCGTGTTGGTACCGTAGGCCAAATAGTATCGTTTGTAGAGTCGGCGTACTTTCGTAACTAGAAGGTTAGACTCGCGGTATCTTATGTTAATGTTGGTGGTGACCGTTCTTGTCGACCACCTTGTTTTAGGTATTGATCAATTTTCGCATAAGGGACGTGTAGGACCCTTTAGTCACCATGTTGACAACCTTGATTTTGTAGGGGATGTTCGACGAGTGGAACTCGTGTGTGGAGTACTGCAGTGGTTTGAATCTTGGTGGTATAGTTAGGTGTCAACTTTGGATTTTGAGGCCATGAACCGTCAGTGTATTTGAAGTGTTGTAGTCCAATCTTAAGGGACAATCATATCGCTGGTAGTAATTTTAAGAAGTTCGGATTGTGATAAGTGGATTTAGTAGGATGACTTTCCTTGAATGGTAAAAGAATTTGCAGGTTTGATGTTGTGTAATGGGATGTATCCTTAGAGTTGTATAATTTTTGGGTCAAGGATGACCGGCTGTTTTGGGGTCTAATTGTACTCGTTAAAGCTAAGTGGAATCCCAGTAGCGAGAATGGTCGAATTTGGGAATTTTATCGACCTCGGTGGTGATCGTACCTTGGATTGGTTGGAGAAAGGACTTAGGCGTGTAGGTCAGGGCTGACTGGGAGTCGGGTTTTGCCGTTGGGGAAGTATGGATCACATAAGGTTGGGAGACAACCGAAGTCTTCTGGTTAGAAGATACTCCAGTAGATTGAGCGTCCACCCGGACAATAAGTGTAAGGTACCTAAGTGGGCATTGTTGTGAGTATCCGCATGAAGTTGTCATAACAGTTCTGGCAGGAAGGGATTCGAATTTCAGTTGGAAACTGAGGGAACACGGAAAGTGTTGGGTTCGTAAACCTTTTGATGTATGGGAACTAGATTTCGAGGACGAAATCTCTTTCAAGGTTGGGAGGATTGTAACGCCCAAAGTTTTATTAAATTGCAAGGACTTCCCTCATGACCATTTGAGAAGCCATATCCAATACCTAATAAATGGAAAACACCTTTCGTAGTGAGCTCATCGGATCAGGAGCAACTTGGGTTAATCGACGCAAAATAGGCATCGGGGCGGCTTGGGCGACAGTGCCACGCGATAGTGACAATGTCACTATCGCCGTGTCATAGTCGCGGGGAGTCGGGACCCCTCGGTACGGTTTCAGCGAGAGTGCCTCGCGATTGTGACATTGGTCACTATCGCTTGGCACAATCACGGGGAGCTGGGAGCTCTCGGTACGAGACCTGCCAGAGTGCCTCGCCATGGTGACCATGTCATAGTCGCTTGGCACAATCGCCTGCGATGTCTGATGGTTTAAAAACGGGATTTTGACCCCTTCTCTCATTTGTTACTCCACAAACCCCTTCCCATTTCTCTCTAAACCGAACCCTAACCCTCTAAATAATTTTTGGAGCCCTTGAAGCCAAAAATCTTGTGAATCAAAGCCTCTCCCTCATCTCTTAACAAGGATTTATGGATGGAGGTTGGATTCCTTCTTCTCAATTCCATTTTGGTGAGATTTCTACACTTTCTAAGGTTTTACCTAACCCTCTTCTAAACCATTCCATTCTTCTTGAAGAAATGAAGATTGAGGTTCATTGTTGGCAACCTAGATGTGTTTTGTTGGTGGATTCTTTATGTGGTTGAGGTAATCTTCTATTTTCTTCATCTAAGAAATTAGGGTTTTGGTATTGTTGGTGATTTTGATTCTTTATGTTGGGGGAATCGATTCCAAGTGTTTAAGGATGATTATTTACGGTTGGAAACTTGTGGATCTAGGTTTTTGAAAAATTTGGCTTGAAAATCCAAGTTTCTTCAAAGAAGCTCAAGTTTGGGGAAAAATCTAGATTTAGCCTAAATCAAGCAAGGTGAGTTCAAGTTGATTTGTGAAAACGTTGTACATGCAAAAATGTTATTTTCAAGTATTTGTGTGTCTTACTTGAAATTATCAATTGTTGAGTTATTTGGTGAGTTTAACCTTATAAATTTTATAAAACACGGATTTTTTGGATATTTTGATGTGTAGAAATCATAAATATGTCCTTAAATGATTTATTGCTCAAATGGAGTTCATTCAATGGTTTAATCATGTTGGTGTAATTGATGTTATAAACCATTTGATAAAATGCATGTTTTCGTGTCATGAGTCGTTTTGAGAAATTTGAAGTATGAGTCCCTTTGGAAAAACCATTTGTTCTAACCCGTGACGAGTTTTGGGTTAATGATGATTTTACGGTATATGTTTATCTAAGCAATGCTAGAATCCATTTTATATTTTGAGCACCGTTAATTATTGGTCTAGTGAGTTTTGAGCATTTTGCTCGGTTTTGACTTTAAAGGAGTCTTTGGGGATATCTTGTCCAATTTTGATGGCTCAATGTGGAG
Organism: Saussurea involucrata; assembly: GCA_033807775.1. Classification (NCBI taxonomy): domain Eukaryota; kingdom Viridiplantae; phylum Streptophyta; class Magnoliopsida; order Asterales; family Asteraceae; genus Saussurea; species Saussurea involucrata. The sequence continues at coordinate 44,399,942 of CM066317.1, read as the reverse complement.
TCCTATTGATGGTTTGCATTTATTTCAACTTATTGCATTTTATTGCATATTATTGATATTTACATGCTCGAATGCTTTAGTCATTTCCGGAATAGGCAAGTAATCGTAGATTGTGTTGCATTGTATCCATAGGCACGTAAGTCAGTATTTATTTGATGGTCTACTGGGTGTTGCGGGATTTGACCCGGGCCCCATGTTTTATGACCTTTACTTTTCAAGGGTACACTAGGAGGGCTGAGTCCGGTTGAGCTATCATGAGTGATGGGCGTTTATGACATTCACCATGTCAGGGCAATGCCATGGTGGTAACCCCGCTTGTGTCGAGCCTTTGGTGGTATTCATGTTAATATTCCGCTAAGGTCAGTTGTCTCTTTAGGTGTGTCTTGAAAGGAGTCGTAGGGATACTTGGGCTTTTATGTCGTGATGTGTCATACGATTAACGTTGTATGAGTGGCATACTTTTGTGTTCCTCCACTCTCAATGGATACGGGTCTCCCCCGTCGTCGGCCAACATTACTTGGGATATTATAATGTCCTTGTTTTATTATCGTTGGTCTTGTGCGATTGACTACAGTTGATGACTTTAATATTGGATTTCCCTCCATGTATATTAAAGTTTGAATGAAGCAGGTCATTTCTATATTTATGGTATTTGGACTTCATTACATTTTACGTTCGTGTGAGTATTGGTTTGTATCATGTTTTTGGTGAAGTATTATAATTATATGGATTGCTCTTCCAGGATTTATGGGTTGAGTATTATGGCACCATCCGTATTTGGAGGTTTTGCATAATATAAATTTATTCACGTTTTGAGTTAGTTTGGATTGGAATTCATTTTGGCAAAAGGTATATACATTTTAGGAACTTTTCTCATAGATTTTTTGTGCGTTGGAAAATGTGTCGTTTACATTCTTCACATAAACTCTTTTGGAAATTATGATCCAAGTTACAAACTTTCATTCAATAAAGTATTTAAATCATGTTGTAAACTCTTGAACTCACTAGGCGTTAGCCTAACCTTTTTATTTGTCGGCATGTGCAACAGGTTCAGGTTGGGAGTAGTTCTAGTGATACTGCGAAGGGTCGAGTGCTAGTAGTGTGCTCGAGAAGTGAATTGGTTAAGTGAAGTTTTCCGCATTCATTTTTGGGATTAGCAATTTGTACTTGAGTTAAGTAACACTCTTTGTGAATTTAGCCTTTGTAATGAGACTTGGGTTATATATTGTTTGAGGTTAATCATATATTTTAATTTGAGGTGTTTCCCGTATAGGCTTACACGAAGAAATTCTACTATTTTGGATGTATTATCGAAAATTTTATTTAGTTACTCTTTCCCAATTCGAGGGTGTTACAGTGAAGGTTGTGTGGATAAGTTAGTGTCATCTTGTGCCAAGATGGACGTGCAAGTCAGTGATTCGGTAATGTGTTGTTAAAAAAAGAGATAAGCTCGGATGGAGGTTCTCTTTCAAATATTTTGGATGAGTTGTACCAAGTGTCAAACATGCCGTGGGGATGCAAGGATTGTAAGTTGGCGTCGTGTTATGGCTACTTCCAGAATAAAAGGGTGGAGCGGTAGTTGGTGGTTACCCAAAAGAGGGACCATGTGCTATTTGGTTGCATGAGTCGTTAAGTAGGTTTATTTTAGGATCATTGAAAGTTTAATAAAGATGTTCGATTGGCTAGTTTGCGATGTGGTGTAGCAGATACAGAATCTTTAAGGAATGTGAATTGTTTCTTATATACGAAGGAATTCTCTGAGAAGGTAACAGTTTGGAGAATAAGAAGCGTGTGGTGGCTTCGAACACTGGTGTCATTTTGGAATGACTTGGTTGAATACTTCAAGTTAGAATTTTGGTGAAACCGTTTTGTTATGTATAGTAATGAAGAGGTGTTATCTGCGCATGTAGAAAAGTCGGAAGAGGGGGCAAGTAATGTTTGGTGGGCGGTGCTCTATGCTAACGTGAGGAGGTGAAGATAATATGTCAGAATAAGTGAGTAGGTTGGAAGTAGGAAGTTTGGCAAGTGACACCAAAAATGTGGGATACTGTGTATAGAATGTCATTGGTGGGTATACGAACTCCTGGTAAGAGTATGGAGAAAGGGGATTTGTGTTTGTTAAGGTTCAAGGGCGGTGGAAAACTAACTTATGCGACTGGTCGAAAGCGTGCACCTTCTAGTTAGCTGTTCGTTGGAGGCATTATGTTTCGAGAAGGAAAAGGAAAAATGTGGATGAATGTAGTACTCAGAATGAATGATCATTGGATTTGACTTGGTGTTATTGTGAGAGATGTTTCAAGTAAACTTGTTGTTCAGTGCTAAGCTGATGAGAGTAGTTTCGTGTGAGCATGGTCGCTCCTCGTCGAGCGAGTAAAACTTGAACTTATTTCGTGTATGGTTGGACGATTGTTGGATGCAACGAGAATTTGAATGCGTGTCTTCAGGATTTGGTTCACCTCAGATTGGTGGACACGTCGGACGATGGATTGTGGAGGTTTCCTACTTTTAGCTATGTTTATGTGTGGAGTGATGACGTGGTGGGAGCGTATGAATAGATTTATACTGATGAGGTGTAGTCAATGTGATTCGGGAAGGGAAGTACTATTTACGTAGGACATAAGCTGTATTGGGAAGTAATCTAGAATTGCGTGTTATTCGATGAGGGAACTCTTGACTGTGAGTTTATTGGGATGTTCAAGGTTGGCCTTGTGCCAAGTTGGCAATTTGAGTGGTTACATTTGGTAAAGAATTGATGTTATTGTGGCATGGAATTCAACAAAGTTCCTTCTTTTAAGGAAGTGGAGTTGCTCGAGGGAACCGTGATTAGACGCATTTTTAAACCATGAGTCCAGGCGTGTGGACAAAGCGGACAATATCTGGTGCGGTTAGCCTAGGATGTTACAGTGTAGTCGATCAGAGACGTTGCAAGTATGTTATATGAATTAACCCAACGTGAGAAAGTGGTGGTTAACCGAGGGGCGGTTCCGAAGGATTGGGAGCGACTATGAGTTCAATCAGAATGGTTTGGGCAACTGGGTGGAGCTAAGTTGATTAGGCTGAAAAGCGTGAGTCTTGTGAATCTCAAGTTGGGGGACAACTTGATGCGGAAGACATCCCTATAGAATGGGGTGGTGCGTTCGAGAAAAAGGTGAAGTTGGGCCATATTTTGGGTCCGTTGAATTATTGAATGAGTTGGAGATTTGGTGTGTAAATTGGTTGTACCTGATGAGATTATGGGAAGTCATAATGTGTATCACACCTCTATTTTAAAGGATGCTTGTTGGAAGTTGATATGGCGACACTTTAGCAAGGATACGGGTGGATGAGAAGTGAAACTTTGTCTTAGGGTTGGAGACAATCTTTGACCGTAAGTAAAGTCAAGGAGTTGAGAAACAAGGAACTTGACCGTGTTGAGATGCAATAGTAATTCCAAAGGACAAGAGGCAACTGGGGAGGTAGTGACGGACATGAGGTCCCAGTACCCAAGCTTGTCCGACGATGGAATTCTGGGGACAGAATTCTTTTGAGGGGGAGGTATTGTAATAACCAGGGTTCTAAATGAAAAGATTTGAGATTTTTGTGGGAAAGGTTTAGATGCTATAACCTTAGGGGTTGGTTTGAAAATTGGGAGGGGGTATAAAAACCTTTATCTTTTGGCACAAAACCCTAGGTTCTATCATTTTCATTTTTGGAGCGGCTATTGGAGAGCCGAGAAGAGAAATCAAGTTATCAATTGCAACTTTGGAAGGAAACCAAGGAGAGTGTCAGGTTGTGGTTTACCAGTTTTACGAGTTTCAAGGTAATAACCTAGTCCCTATTCTCCTTATCTTCTATCAATTGATGTTTTTGGGATTTTGAGTGATTATTGGAGGAATGAAGTACTTACAATGGGTTAATGTTAATCATATTATGTGTAATCATTTCTTGTTCTTGGGGTTTGTTTGGGAGTTTAATCAAGGGAGAAATTTGTTTCGGTAATGTGTGGGTGTTCGACGAAACCCCGAAGTCCGTATATCGCCAACCAGACAGATATGATGCGGAGTCCGGACAGTTCCGGATAGGCATTTTCCGGAAAGATCCGGTGTAGAGTTTTCCGGATAGGCGTCCGGATAAGTTTTCGGATGGGAGTCCGGAAGCGAGAGTCCGGGAGTGTGAGTCCGGAAAAGCGTGATTCGGAACTCTGGTTTTGGATTGGGGAGTTCGAATTAAGCAAGGATCATTTAGGGGAATTGTTCAGGAATAATCTTGAGTGTCAAACTTATGACTTATCACTCTCGTTTTCTTTAAAATCATAGGTGTCCTACCTAGAGATCTGAAGCCTAAGTGATAAGTTTTGAGCAAGGACAACATGTGAGTCTTTCTAACTAAAAATGTGTTGATTTATGTATTACTTAAAATGCATGAAATATGATGAAACTGCATGTTTTATCCTTTATATGGAACTACATGTTTTACTATGTTTGAGAAAGTTATGATGTTATGTATGCATACATTTGAAGGTGGGCATGTTTTGGCTAAGTCGGGGGGGGGGGGGGGGGGTGGTGTCCCGCCAGTACTCATACTGGGGGTGTGTCCCGTTTAGGCCATGGAGGGTGTGTTCCAGTTAAGGCAGTGTGAGACTGACACGTTGTCACATTGTGCGTTACTTCAGTGTGCCATATACATACGTAGTTCTTGCGTGTGAAAGTTTAAATGTTTTAAAGATGAGAAATGTTTATAAATGCTTATAAACTGTTTTAAATGTTGTTGTTGGCGCGAATGTTGTTATTAGAGGGAACTCACTAGACCGCATGGTCTAACCCTCTCTTTTCAAAAACTAAACCATTTTCAGGTATGCGCTTAATAGGAGATACTAGTAAGGGCAAGGAGAAGGCGTGAGCGTGAAGATTGGGCATAGAAGGAAGTTAACATATTTTAGTATGCCAGGCTTAGTATTCTAGAAATCTCAGTTGTGTAATGGGTTGTTTCCGCAAACCTTGTTATGTACCCGTATGTTTATGATAGTATCTTGGAGCCGTATCGGCGAGTTGCTTAATTCATGTTGATTTAGCGCTATCTTTGAGTTGGGTTGTTACACTTGCACTTCTAACTTTTTTACTTTTGCCACCAATGTGGGACAATGAAGAATCCACCAAAATTCACCATTTGATGAATTCATGATTCTCATGTGTCATGTCATCATCTTAAGGTTTTGCTTTATAATATATATAATATAGAGATTTAACCCAAAATATGGATCAAAAGTTGGATGAACATTCAACCTATATTTTGTCTTTTATATAGTCACTTGCACATCTAACTTTTTACTTTTGCCACCAATGTGGGACAATGAAGAATGTTAGCTCCAATATTCTGAAATATTAGAATTATTGAAAAATAGGCTAAGTATGAAAGAGTTCCACAAAAGCTCTGCTGAGTGCAACAGAAGCTCTGCCAGGCATCTCAGAAGAATCAAAGGAAGTTTGATCAAGAGTGATCAAAGACCGAAGAAACTACAGAAGGACGCTTTCAGAAGACCAAGACCGCAGAACCTCTGTTACCAATAACAGAGCCTCTGCGGACAACATCAGAAGACAAGGAACACAGTGAAGACTACTCACCAAGGACCAAAGAAGGATCTACAGAAGAATGCTCACCAAGGAACGAGCCGCGGAACCTCTGTCACCCTTGACAGAGCCTCTGCGGTTCAGACTGAAGACTTGGAAGATATTTATAATATCTTACCACTGTTGAAGAAATATCTTACCACTGTTACAGAAATATCTTGCTACTGTTGCTGGACCTGTTCATCAACTTGCATGGTAGCATGCCCTGTCCAACTTCAACACGTGTCAAACTCTGAGTGGACTCAATAGGGCTTAGTACAACATAGACGTCTGCGGCATTTAATGCAATACAATACGTACAACTGTTCATGCCGTCCGATCAACAGTAGCTTATACTTTATGGTCCCTTTAGAGTAGTATAAAAGGAAGACTAATGTTTAGTTCTTCCTAACAGTTAAAAAAAATCAACACACAAGAACACATAGCTTATGCACATTTAGAGTCATATATGTTTAAAGCTTTGCATACTCACTGTTCTTAAATCTGTTCTTGCTATATATTGAAACTCAGTAAACTTTGAGATATCATATTCTGATCACTGTTTCTTTATATTGTGTGTTCAAATCTATCAAAAATATCTGTTAGTTATTCAAATACGCTTCCGCAACACATATTATTTGAACTAATAGATAAGATAATCTTTGTTAATCAAATACGGGAACCAACAATTGGTATCAGAGCAAAACTTGATTTTTAATATCAAGTGATCCTCGTTTTTACAAGATTTGTGATAGAAACTGTTTGTTTTTAACCTGTTCTTCATTCCTTCAAACAGATTCTGTTTTACTGCCATTTTCTATTTATTCGATCTGGTAACATCATAGAAACTGTTTCTTTCGTTAAAAACCTCATTTAAAATGTCTAGAATGAAATTTTATGGTGATGCTGATTCAATTTTTTATTCAAAACTCGGCACAAATTTTCGCAAAATAATTCCTTCTCTTGAAAAAGAACTAGATGAAAAGAATAAAAGCATTTTTATTATTTCTGATAAAATTGCTAAACTTGAAGAACCTATTAAAATCTTAAACTGTGAAAATCTTGAACTAAAAAGGAACTTATCTATGTCAGATGAAGAAAAGAAAAGACTTGAACTAAAATGTTTAAATTTCTCTAAACTGATTTCCAGTTTTGAAAAAATTGTGGTCAATGAAAAAGGAAATTATGAAGAGAAGAAAATTGTTCTTGAAATAAAGTCTATGGAGCTTACTTGTAAAATCTCAGAATTACAGAAAATCCTTGAAAAAGAAAGGAAAGAATCTGATTTTGAAAGAAAAGAATCTGAACAGTTGAAGGTTCAAAGATTTCAAGATTTAAATCAAAAAGATGACTTTGAAAGAGAGAGAAGGATTTTTAAAACAGAAATATCCAGACTAACAAAAAGACTCTCTAATTTATCAACTGAGATCATGTTGGAGAAGAGATGCAAATTTAATCTCCAAAAGATGTTTGAGGTAAATTTAAGGAAAAAGAATATTTTTGCTAAAAGGATCAAGGAATTTGATTTTGCAAACTCAAATCATTCACTTAAAACAACTTCAAATTCAAGGAATAATTTGTTAAAAGGATCCTTTAAGCCAAATATTTTTTCAAAAATTCAGACCTCAACATCGAATTTTTTTCATGATCATAGGTTGGACAAATTAGTTAATCAAGCTTTTAAAAAGGTGAAAAAGGTTTGGATAGTGAAAGGCTCTATACCTGTTCAAAATGTTCAAAATGACAAAAAGCCTTTCATTTCTGGTATGTATGACAAGTGCATAAAGGCGTTTCATACAATAGGACCCATACGAATATGGGTACCCAAAACCTCTGTAAGTATAACCTAGATATGCTGTAAACTTTGTAAATATTTTTATTTATTTCTATTATTTTTGTTTGTAAATTCTTAAATCTTCAATAGTTCTTGAAATCACAGAGCTTCTGTAAGGTCTGCTCAGAACCTCTGACGACCTTCACAGAATCTCTGATGGACTTGACCTATGGTTTATGCTCAACTTATCTTATTCTGAACCAAGCATAGGTCAAGAGGGAGCAGAAGAAGATACTTGATCTACAAAGGTTGTTAGATCAAGGGGGAGCGAAAAAGGAGACCTTGCTGAATCTACAGAGATTCATAAGTCAAGGGGGAGCTAAGAATGCGACAGAAGAGATCACATTCGCCGATCAAGAAGAAAAATAGGTTGGTATCTCGTACTCACACAATGCTACAGAAGTCATAAGCCGCAGAGTTCTTTCAACCAAAGAACCTCTGTAGATCACTCAAATCATTCAAATGACTTCTGCTGCACAAAATCTTTGAGATTTACAATTTTCTAGGACACCAACTTTCAAATAGGTCCTAAATACATTGTTAAATCTGATCAAAAACTTGGATGATTAAAAATGTTTATAAATTATTAGTTATTAGAAATTTCCTGTCACAGAGCCTCTGCTGGCTCTGGCAGAGGTCCAAAAACATCTGTAGGATAATTTCTCTCTACTAAAGATTTATTGATCCTCTCCGTGTTTTTCAAACGATTTTCATTAAAGGTACAATCTACAGAGAAAAAAGTTTTACAAAATCACAGAGCTTCTGTACCCACAGAGCCTTTGTAAAGATTTCCACTTGGAAATTTCTGTATCTGTAACGGTAACTTTTCTGTGGTGAAAATTTAAACCCACGCGCTTTTCATTTAATGTGGCCGCCCACGACGTCTCGTCGTCACTGACACTGATGACGTGCCGAGTTTTCATTGACGTACATATCACGTCGTCCTGGAAACTTGCACCACGCCAAATGAACTCGAGTGCGGACCTCAAATTTTATTAACTTTCTCACATTTTCACCGTTCCAAATTCTATCTGTTACCACAGTATAAAACCTAAGTTAAAATCACTTTCAAAACTTTACTATTCTCTCATCTTCTCCGGCGAACTTGCTTATTTCTTTCTAAAAACCTAGAACCTTCAAACCTACAAATGGCTTCCAGTTCCAAAGCTACTCACGTTTCACCAACGAACTCTCCGCCACCCTCTCCAATGCATTCTGAGCACTCCCACAACCCACACATCGCCACCGATGCCGATAGACATGACTCCGGCGACGAGGTATCCTTTGTACCCACTACCCACCTGCAACAATTTTTCTCAAATGACCATTTCGAGCAAACCCTTCCCATTAAATCGAACAACTGTTATATTGTTCCTTCTCCTACGGCTTTTGGCAAAGAACATGCAATCCTGCTAAACATCCTTGAGAACCACTTTCTTTACCCTCTTCTTAGCAAAACCGTTGAACAAATACCCGTACGTTATCTACATCAGTTTTGGCAATCTTGCCGTTATGACGCTGACACCGATTTGATAAGAGGCTATATTTCTAAGCCTGACCAAAGTAAGAGCCTTGAACTGATGTTCAACCGCACCATGTTCTCATTAGAATTTGGCCTTCCAACAAGAGGTCTCATGGGAATCAAAAAATATGCCCCCCAACCAACAAACGAAGAACTTATCGACTTTCTACCCATGTTAGGGTACAACCAACAGTTGAAAAAGAGGAACGATTTCCGCAGGGCTAGACTACCCCCTCTGTGGAATACCTTATTCTCCATCCTAAATCGTTGCCTCACGGGCAAAATCGGGAGCATCGATCAAAGCTCACCTCAAATTCTCTCAATCATGTATGGTGTGTACTATGATCTACCACTAGATTATGCCACCATAATGATGCAAGAGATCATCAACACCATCGATCGCAAACTCGCCTCCCAGAAAGCCAAAATATCTGATCCCAACTGGTTGCCCCCTCTGCAGTTCCAGCAAATCTTCAGTGTACTTTTCGAGCCCCTCCTCCTTATCCAAAAATGGCCAATAGACGGTCCCAAACCTAAGCAATTTATTATGTCCAAGAACACCCCTACAGAACATGAGGACGGCTACCCTCACAGCAGGCCACTCTCAAAGGTAATGTTAGGTTATGCTAGTGATATAGAACTAGTTAGTGAGTACACACGCGTTTACAAGACTCCTGAATCCAGTCCTGTACCACCCCTACGTATAGGAGTGCCCTTAGGAGGTAGTGTTTTAGAGACGCTTACCGAGAAAGAATGGAAGATAAAGTTGGCTAAACACAAGGCCAACCAGAAGAACTTCAGGAATATAAGGAAAGACCTCTATCCTTCAAAGAGGAAGTCTTCTGAGGGATCTAAAGAGAAGAAGAAGAAAAAGGGAAAGAAAACCAAGACCCCTACAGAGGAACCACTTGCCTCTGCTTCTGCTATCCAACAACCCCCTGCAGAACCATCTTCTCCACCCACTGCACATCCCTCTGCCCCTCCCTCTCCCAAAAGGAAGAGGAAGTCAAAATCTACAGAGGAGGAGGCACCAAAACCCAAGAAGAGGAAATCAAAGAAGAAGAAACCATCTTCTCCTCTGCAATCAATTATAGAGGGAATCGAAAAAGATCAACCTCCACCTCTACAAACCCCAATCTTCACAGAAGTTGATAGAAACACTGAACTACGGCAAGAACAATTCAAACAAAGAAAATTCAGCCTCTTTCTAAATCAACCAGGGTTTGCACAAACCCTTGATCCTTCTGGATGGACTGCAGAATCATTATCTCACGACTCATCCTCTGCAAGTAAAAGACGAAACCCAGTAATCACAGAGGTTCATGAAACACTTCTGTCAAGACAAGGGACTGCAGAAGAAGAGGTCCAAATAGGTGAGAATATAGAAACAAGGTTAGAGGATAGGGTAGAAACTTCTGGAGGAAAAGAAAAAGAAAAAGAAAAAGAAAAAGATGCTGAAGTTGTAGAAGGCACACATCCCTCACCCCCTCCCAGTGCAACCCACACATCTAACTCCGCAGGTCTAGCTGCAGAAGGAGTTATTGAAAAAGAGTCGCACAACTCGATCCCTACCCAAACCAAACAGCCAGAGGTCACTCTTTCGACTTCTGCGCCCACAGAAACCGGGGAATCCATTCCTAGGGAGTCTCCTGAAAGAGACTCACCAATAGTTCGTGATCCATCGCCCCAGATCACACTAGAACACCTTACAGAGGAATTCGTTTCCTCTGCCACGCACAATATAGGGCCAAAACTTCTTTCAGAGAGAAATAGTGAGCACAAAGACGAAGAGACTCTAGACAAGTCTCCGAGTCAACAGAAGAACCTTCCGATACCCACCTCTGAAGTGGATTTGGACACTGTTCTTCGCAGAACTTCTGTAGAGATTGAAACTCATGTTTCTTCTCAAAGATTAGATGGAAATCCTTCCATTCTCAACGTTCAAACAGGAATGAAAGAAGGTGTCCCAGGAACAGGGACTCACTCTGGAGAAGGGGTTGTTCCTCCAGAGGTTACCCAAGAGGAACATGTTACGAAGGATGAGTTCCAAGTCTTTGTAACCTCTGTAACTCAAACATTGAATAAGTTGCAAAGCTCATTCAAGACTTTTACAGATTCGACTTCAGGCGCGCTTACAGGATTAAATACCAAAGTGGATACCTTATCCACAGAGGTTAATGCAGCCCTTGCAGAAATGAAGTCAACTACAGAAACTTCTGCTGATGCTGCCATCGCCTCTGCCACTGACATTGCCAAAACAACCGCTGCAGAGTTCGAGAAAAGTGCGACCAAAGCCTTCAAGACTTCGATCGCAATCTACCTTGAAACAATGAAGAAACAAGCAGCAAGGCAAGCAGCACAAGACACCTGCAGAACAGAAGCTGTTGCTAAAAGAAGGCAGGATGATTCTGATGATGGTGCATCTGGTCATCCTGAGGGGGAGAGAACAAAGGAAACAACAGAGGCTGCTGCTGCAAAAACAACAAAGAAAACCGCAGAACCCTCTACTGCAGAAACTCCGAAGGAAACCCCACAACAAGGAACTCAAAAGAGGCAAAATATCGTTGGAGAGGATGCACCAACCACAGAACCTCAGGTAATCACTTTTGCATCCTCATCCTCAGAACAAACCCCACTCTCACCCAAAGAACCAACACCAATCTCACAAATCCCGCGCAAAACTAGAGTAAAATCCATAGCTCGAAAACCCCAAAGACCAAAACGCACTGCAGAGTACATTCTTCGCAGAATGGAATTTGTATCTGCTTTTCAATCAGCAAAGCGTTTTGACATCCCACCTCCAAGACCCGAAGAGTCCTCACCAGCAGAGTCCTCACAACCCGAAGTATCAAAACCTTCAGAGGCAACAACCAAAACATCAGAGCATCCAACCCCAAAACCCAAAGAACCTCTCACTGGTAAATCTACAGAGGTTCCACCCACACAAATCCAAAACCCAACCTCTGAAACCTCAAAACCAAAAGATAAAGGCAAGGGAAAAATGACAGAAGAAGAGTCAAAGAAGAAGATGCCAGTTGCTACAGAGAAGTTGATGAAAGGTGCCTTTAATGCTTTCGTCACTCCTAAACCCGAAGAGGAAGACTGGGCATTCAACTTGAATCCTCTGTCAGAAAACCCAACCGTGGATCCCACAGCTAAAGTAACAGAAAGTAAAGTAGCAGACATCACTCGACAGATGGATGAGCTAAGGAGACCAATTCCAAGAACTACTCCAACCATTGAACAAATGAAAGAGCAAGTTTACAGTTATCTCTACAGACAGCACTTCCAGAGCAATCTGCCAGCTCATGTCCGAGATCAGAAGCTCAGAAAAGAATTCGATGCCATCTTCACCTCTACATAGTCAAAACCGGTCAACCAAGTTTACTCCATTCACAAAATAAAGAAGGTAATCTATTGTAAATACTCTAAAATGAGAACCTATCCTCATACGATGTATACAATCTGGAAAGTCAAAAGGTCTGACAGATCAGAGAATCAATTCTCTGATGCTGATATCCGAAACCTCAATCCCTATGACTTACCGGACCTTCTGCAATGGATGAAAGACAACTTCAATGACGACTGCCACCAAAGGTCTTATCGAGTTCTCAGAAAGGCGATACGTGAAAAGCTCCTAATCTATAGCATGCTCGACTTTCAACTAGCCATCGATCTAGGCGTGACTAAGTATCAGACCTCCAGATGATTTCTGCCCACCCAATGCCATACCCAATTCTATTATCAAAACTCCAAGGTACGGGTTAGTTTACAAGAATCCTGCAGATCAACTTAAACTTTTTGTGATAATGGACTGTCAGAAGTACACAACCTGTACTCTGAACATGTTCAGAAAAATACTAGAAGAGAACAAAGCAACAAAGCTTATGGACGAAGAATCTGCTTTAATGATGATCAAAGAGATTGATGCTGCACTAGGCATAAGAAATCTCTGCTTCAAATTCTATGAAGAACTCAAGGAAGTAGGAAAAGACAACAGAAAGTTCGACGACTTCCCAAATGCTAAAATCTGAGTCTCTTCAAAGAACCTCTGTCAACGTTTATTTCTGTTCATTTAATGTACTCAAATGTAAATGCCTCTGGCATAAATTCCAAATGAAAGAAATAATCTTCTGAGGTATTGTTTAATCTCTTTTTATTACTTAGGTTAAAATGCATAAATTCAACCTTTTCTTTTTCAATACTTAGGGGGAGATTGTTAGCTCCAAAATTCTAAAATATTAGAAGTATTAAAAAATAGGCTAAGTATGAAAGAGTTCCACAGAAGCTCTGCTGAGTGCAACAGAAGCTCTGCCAGGCATCTCAGAAGAATCAAAGGAAGTTTGATCAAGAGTGATCAAAGACCGAAGAAACTACAGAAGGACACTTTCAGAAGACCAAGACCGCAGAACCTCTGTTACCAATAACAGAGCCTCTGCGGACACAGTGAAGACTACTCACAAAGGACCAAAGAAAGATCTACAGAAGAATGCTCACCAAGGAACGAGCCGCAGAACCTCTGTCACCCTTGACAGAGCCTCTGCGGTTCAGACTGAAGACTTGGAAGATATTTATAATATCTTGCCACTGTTGAAGAAATATCTTACCACTGTTACAGAAATATCTTGCTACTGTTCCTGGACCTGTTCATCAACTTGCATGGTAGCATGCCCTGTCCAATTTCAACACGTGTCAAACTCTAAGTGGACTCAATAGGGCTTAGTACAACATAGACGTCTGCGGCATTTAATGCAATACAATACGTACAACTGTTCATGTCGTCCGATCAACAGTAGCTTATACTTTATGGTACCCTTAGAGTAGTATAAAAGGAAGACTAATGTTTAGTTCTTCCTAACAGTTAAAAAAAATCAACACACAAGAACACATAGCTTATGCACATTTAGAGTCATATCTGTTTAAAGCTTTGCATACTCACTGTTCTTAAATCTGTTCTTGCTATATATTGAAACTCAGTAAACTTTGAGATATCATATTCTGATCACTGTTTCTTTATATTGTGTGTTCAAATCTATCAAAAATATCTGTTAGTTCTTCAAATACGCTTCCGCAACACATCTTATTTGAACTAATAGATAAGATAATCTTTGTTAATCAAATACGGGAACCAACAAAGAATCCACCACAATTCACCATTTGATGAATTTTTGATTCTCATGATGTCATGTCATCATCTTAAGGTTTGGCTTTAATATACATAAAGATTTAAAGATTTAACCCAAACAATTGATCAAAATTTGGATGAACATTCAATCTATATCTTGCCCTTTATATCGTCACTTGCACTTCTAACTTTTTACTTTTGCCACCAATGTGGGACAATGAAGAATCCACCACAATTCACCATTTCATGAATTCTTGATTCTCATGGTGCCATGTCATCATCCTAAGGTTTTTCTTTAATATATATAAAGATTTATTTTTCATCATTTATATCTTCAGCAAAAACTAATATCAATAAAACAATCCAATGAAAGGATAAACACGCACAGGTAACATATCATAGCATCCCCTTCAAGAACACAGTCCAATGAAAGGATTTATTAACACAGTAACGTGCAAATTATCCATTGTCCTTTGTTAAAATACAAAAAGACACAGGACTGTTTTGTTTTCAAAACCAGTATCATTTGGTAACACTTACGAGCAAGAACCAAAGGTGCATAGATGGAGAGAAATCGAGAAAACCTAATTCCACAAACCCAAAAAATTGAACCCTAGATGCATAGATTGAACAAATACCACATGAGAGGAGACAACGAGCAAAAACAAAATGTGCAGTGATCGACCACCGAGATGAGATGAGAGGATGAGCTACGAAACAAGTGGATAGGGAGTTTCAAATAAGTTTGAATCAAATAACTTATTAAAAACTCTTTATCAACAGTGACAAAACGATATAAGTAATTTTTTTCTTCCATTCAAACACTAAAACCTGTTTATCAGCGGTGATAAAACGGAATAAGTTAATAAGCTTTTAAAGCAATCCCAAACAACCCAAAGATTAGAGGGGTGAAGGGATGTTTCAAGGGTTGGGTTTCGGTGAGGAGTGGTCCAGTAAGAGGTTGAGTTAAGGTGAGAAGCTACCTAACGTGAGACACATGAGAAGTAATTATTCATAATTGGGTGCACATTAGGATGAGATGCATTGAATCGATCTAAATTATGAGTGTATTTGAGATTAAAAGTGATCAATGGTTTAGATATACTTCTCACAGTGTTTCAATGAGATAATTAAATAGAATTAATTAATCGATGTATGTTGAATGATTATGTGTCATATCAAAAGAAAGTGATTAAATGAATAATTTTCAAATATTTTAGAATTTATTATAATGAATTTTTTTCTTTATAAACCCCTCTTATTTAAAGGGCTTATGATTAATGAAATTTATAAGTTCCATTCTCTCAATTTCAATGGGATAATTAAATAGAATTAATTAATCGTTGTTCTATCATATTCTTCTATAACATGTTATTAGCACGTAAGCTCAATCATTCGGCTTATCGTCGACTTTCAGGCATCTAACTTCATCAATCATTTCAAGGAGATGAAGGGCTTATGTTAGAGTAGCTTGGTAAGAACATCCACTACGGTAATTGCAAAGGAATTACAATCATGCCACACAAGATTTCTAAATTAGAAATTGCAGTGGTTGTAACTATGATTTTTTAATAGGAAATTGGTTTTTGGTAATTGCTAACGTCAAATCAGTACTTTTTGTTGATGTGGTAGTAAATAGTATAAGAAAATGTATGGTATAATTTTTAATTAGAAATTGTTTTATGTCACATCATGCTTTGTGAAAAAAAATGTATGAATAATTTTTTTTTGTGAATATTAACGAATATTAAAAAATACAAAATAGAGTTTATATTAAAATACAATAAAATAAATTACATAATAAAAATACAAACTTAACACAAAAAATTACAGATTCATCTATCCTAATTGGGCTACATTCGTGAAGTCAATTTCATTACCTCAATTCTCAAGACATCGACTATTTGCAACGAAACAAGAGGCTGCTAAGAAAGATGTAGAGAGAGCGTTTGGGGTACTCAAATCACGTTTCGCCTATTATCTGTGGGTCATCTCGTATGTGGTGCAAATAAATAATTGGAGCAAAGAGCATGTATAATCATGCACAACATGATTGTCGAATATGAACGCCATATTTATATTCGTCAATTTGATGATATAGACGATGATGTTGATTTTTCTATAAATATGCCTCAAATCTCTCATAACATACTTCATGATTACGAAAACTATCTCCAAAATCACATACAAGTACGTAATAGGTCAATGATTTGTGATGTTTTGTAGAGTATGTTTATAAAAAATGTATGAATAATTTATTTTTTGTTAATATTAATGAATATTTAAAAATGCACAATATAGTTTATATTAAAATACACTAAAATAAATTACATAATAAAAATACAAACTTCTTAAAACCGCTTTCGTGTTTTAAGTCAGCATATCATCGAAAACGAAGCTCAATCATCGTCAAGCAAGCCAAAAAATATTGGACCATGTATGCAAAGAGTCAACGTATGCGCATTAGCAGAAGATACCGTGTGAAAGGAATATTTCAAGAAATTAATTTATGTTATAAAGGACCGTTTGAATTGTCTTGCATCGCCACTAGTTGTGCGATAAGTATAATTTTTAGCTATCATGTTTGAAAACCGTCATATTCACTTATATATATATATATGGGGGGATATTCTACAGAGTCGGATGTGGATGGAATATGTGATTTTTATAACACACCATTTGTAAACCTTTTTAAGGATAAATCTTACGTCTTATGTGAATGAAATGTGATCACAACATCAATATCATCACATGTATGTGTGTACAAGTCGCTTTTCACAATATTCACATAAAATGTTTACAAAATAGATAAATTTTAACATAGAAAACTTATATATATATATATCATTTGAATATCATTTATATTGATACAAAGTCGACATTTGATCAAGAGAGATAAAACAATACCTTTGAACACAATCACATATCAATGGTATGCGATCATTTTTAATAAAGTTGTTTTTTTCTCAACAACCCTGTTAGTTCTCATAAAGCTAGTTGAATAGAAGTTCAGGGACCGTCTCTGTCATTTCTTGTAACTATCCCTTATGGGATATAAATATCTTGTTTTGATTAGAATTAGGGTTAATGACCTGATTTGCTATTCTAATTACCTTGTACGGCTACTGTGTTCATAAGCTTTCTGCAATTAATCAAAGTGAGATTTATGACTGTTTGAATGCAATTGTGTTGATTTAATTTATTGCACTTGGTATCTGGGATCCACAATTGGTATCAAAGCAGAAAGACGAAAGATCCAAAGGTAAATTCTTCAATCTTGAGTCATTCCAGTTTTTGTCGATTGTTTTTCTTGAAAAAGTTCAATCTTTAGTTTTGATTTCTGTGTTAATATCAAAATTGGTGTTAAAGAAGTTGTTCATATTGTGTTTCTAGAGTTTTAGTTAATTTATGAATCACTTTGGTAAGCTTTTTGATCATCAATTTTGAGTTTTTGCAATTCTGGGCTATTAAGACTCTGTTCTTTTTAAATTCTTAGTTTTCGCTCAAAAAGTGGGTTTAGATTCGAATTGGCTAGTCGTTTGTGCTCTTTTGTTCGTTTGTGTGGTATTAAAATTGGTTACAGAAGGCCTCTCGAAGAAATCAAGTCCAAATCGTGGGTTTTTGCCTTCCAGGTACGTCTTTTTCTCATCTGACCTTGTATACAGGACTTAAAATTTTTGGGTCCCGGTTTCTTAAGTTTCCCGCAATACCACATCGGATCCTGTATTCATTCCGGGTCCGTATTAGCCTCCCGGGTTTCGTACCGAGATTCGAATCTTAATGTAATTCATTCCGGTTTCCCAACCCGGTTCCGGATTAACACCGGTTCCGGACTAAGACCGGTTCCGGCGTCTACCGGGTTCCGGTTTCCACCAGGTTCCGGACTCACCGGTTCCAGACTTCTCTGTTCCGGATCTTTGCTTCAGTGTCATTTATTTTGATCAGTTTAATTTTCTTTCTTTCCTTATCCCTCAGTGTTTACTTCTTTTATATTTTTTTCGTAGTTGCCCACTTAAGCTTAGGATTACTTCAGCTCACTCACTCCCTTAGGAACTTTGCGTTAGATCACTCGTTTACCTTTGGATCACTAAACTCGTCTTACGATAACTCAAGTGCCTAAATAATGAATACTCAAGATACGCTAGCGATATGAACTGACCTCAAACCACCGATCCTTTACCGAGGGGAGTACAATGGAAAGACAGATTTATGTGCTTCATCGAGTCCAAGCCTCTCTATGATTAGATTCTTCGTTCGTTAACTCAAGGGCCAGTTCCCACACCGATGATGGATGTCCAGGAGCAAGAAGGTGGACCTCCAGCTCAACGAGTAGTCAAGCCATATGACAAACTGATTGTTGAAGAAAAGAGGAAGGTAGATGGGGATAGACTTGCCAAGACGTATCTAATCTACAATCTTCCAAACAACATCTACTGTAGCATTAACAGTCAGAAAGATACGGCTAAAGGGATGTGGGATCAATTGGCCAAAATCATGCAAGGTAGTCGAGAGGGGAATCAGATGAAGGTGACCAACTGTCTTACTCGATATGAATCTTTCAAAGCTAGAAGAGGAGAATCTCTGACTGAGACATACGAAAGATTCTACACTCTCATCAACGATCTTCAGAAGAACAACGATCTTCAGAAGAACAACATCTTCAAGACGAACACAGAGAACAACATCAAGTTCATGAACAACCTTCAGCCTGAATGGGAGGGATTTGTTCTACATGTTCATCACAATCACACTTTAGAGAATGTTCCGCTGCACGAACTCTATGAGATGTTGTTACAAGATGAAGATGAAGTTCGCGAACTCATGGGAGATCAGAAGTTTGGTGAAAAGAGTAAAGAAGACCCTCTTGCTCTCATCTCTTACAAGAAGGACAAACATGCCCAACGAAGCTCGTATAGAGAAGAAGCACAAAGTGAGACTGAGCATGAGGATGAGGAAGTTGAAAGTGATTCTGACCCCGAGCTTGATGGAATCAAGAAAGAGGTTGCTTTACTAGAGACTGCCAGAAACCTGTAGTACGCGGAAGGCGTGGCCACTTTGCTAGAGATTGCCAGAAACCTGTAGTACGCAATGCTGAGTACTACAAGAACAAAATGCTATTGGCAAAGCATAAAGAAGCTGGTAAAGCTTTAATGGCAGAAGACGATCACTGGCTCGTCTTGACTGAAGATGAAGAGGAAGAGGAAGAAGCTGAAGCTCACATGTGCTATACTGGCACTCAACCAGGAGAATCTGACTTTGAAGATCACTCTTCCAGCAAGCCCAACGAGAAAGCCGAATGTCAGGTATGTGCTTCTTCTAATGATAAACTTATCGATCAGATGCAAGTCATGGTGCGTACCTTAGACTCTTTTAAGCAAAAGGTTAAAGTTAAAGACGCCCAAATCACTAAGCTAGAAGCCGATGCCAAAATCAAATACGACACCATAGGCAAGCTAGCTATTGAAAAGGCTGAACATAAGTGCGTTATAGAAAACTATCAATCCGAATGCTCAGCCATTTCAAAAAGAGCAGAATCCCTACAGACCCAACTATTCGAATTCACAGAAAAGTTAGAAAAGTCTCAGGAAGAGTATAACAAGAGTGTCGTTCTTCAAGAAAAAGTTCAAAAACAAAATGATTTGTTGCTTACAAGCTAAAGGTTCTAGAATCCAAACATTATAAACTCGGCCAAGCGGAACAAACCATTCATTTGAATAAACCGAAGGAATTCAAGTATTACAACCCTCTTTGGGGACTCGGATATAATAACCCGTGTTACCTTAAGAAAATCTTATCAAAGGTTCCCACTCTTTATGAGTTCAACTTTTTGGGACTAGATAAGAAATACCCTGAGTATAAGATCAAGTGGACTAAGTTGTCACAGGAAGATGAGGTAAAGGAAGACCACAAACGCCAAACATGAATTCCTCTACCAAAATTAGGGGAAAAGCCTGAAAATGTTGATACTAATTCGGAAAATGAACCACCTCAAAAAATATTAATGTACAGGTTCCTTTCGTGTAAGAAAAACTTAATGCTACCTATTTGAAAAACAAAACACCTTACCTTTTAAATGATTACTTCGACATATGCTCACTTGCCAAAACTATGGAAACTCCAGTTCCAGTTGAGGCAACACCAGATGTAGGATCTAATGATAAATCGGACTTCAAACAATATGTTCCACCTCTGATTTTGGAAAACATTATTTTCCAACTCGACGAATCAATTGTGAGGGACAAGGCTTGTCAGTCACATTCAGTTTGTCATGAAGAAACAATATGTTCCACCTCTGAGTTTATGAATTCCTCAGTTTGTCATGATGAAGATATTTTGAAAATTGATTTTGCCCCAAAGCTTGTCAGTCACATTCAGCTTTTGGATAAAATGCCCACATCGGTAAATTTTGAAAAGGGAGAATGTTCTAACTCCAAAAACGTTTCTAAGACCACCTTTTCAAAATCTAAATCTAAACAACGATCCAAGAAACGATCTAAAACCGGTAAAAGGTCAACACGAATACCCTATTACTCCAGCTCCTCTAACAATAACTTTAATGCCATTTCAGATAGAACGGGTCGGGGGAGAGCTGTTCGACAAGAGTGTGTAGAAAAGAAGCCTAAGTTACGCCACGAGAAGACTCAATCTTTTAATTCATTTTCGCATATTAGGAAGAGCAATAACAATCTTGGTTTTGCTTTTAATAAGTCTGTTGAACATGGTTTTCAATTTCCGTTTAAACTTACTTCAGTTCAGTAATTGATTCAAATTTCGCGTAATTGTGCTTGTTGAGATTGAACGATTATACCCACACCCTATAAAAAGTGCAACGTCTTTATAAATAAACCTTGACGCAAGTATACATCTTGGCCTATTATCGTCTTAAAACAAGTAATAATGGTATAAAGTACCGAATATCGATCCCACAAGGAAGCGTGGAAAAGTTTCTCTTTAAAAGTTCAGTTCGTAAAAGCGAGTTTCAGATGGCGAATTCGAAAACAATTTTTTTTTGTTGGAGGTTTGGTTAACAATTAAACTAGAATCAATTATAAAGAGAAGCACATGGTATAAAGTTCCGTTGGGATGAAATTAATAACTCAATAAAAAGATGAGGCATCATTCATCGGTTATCTCAAGAGTCCACTATTTTATGATACAACGTACCGGGTGTCAATTGGTCAATTGTGATCCACCATAAAATATAACCTTGATTTAAATAACTTTGGACAATCATGCAGTACGATACACCTCTTTATTTTATTATCAGTCTCGGTCCCAACTTCACTTTATACCCCGAACTAGGACGCTTAGCCCATCATCATTCAGCTTCTAATTATAAAGGATGTGTAAATTAAAGAGCAAATAATGGAGATGGACAATGCCACAAACAACTTACAATAATAGAAATTACGTAACTCGTTATGCAAGTAATCAACTCCCAAAAATAAAGCAATATTAAATTACAGTAAATATAAATGACAATAATTAAAATACAGAAATGTAAATGACAGGAAATAAAGTGTGTAAATTAAAGAGCGATACAAGTAAATTGCGTAAAATAAATTACATAAATTAAATTGCAGAAATTAAATTGACATAATAATAAAAACTGAGAAGTTAACGACAACTTTAGATTGTAAGGAAAATCTTGTTTCAAATGTAAACTCAAAACATACGGAATCCTTAAGTGAACCACCACCGGTCACGGTTGAAATAAATCTCAACCGTTAGGCTATGGATTTGGTCACTTAAAAAGCCCGAGAATGATTATCACGAATTTAATATTATATGAACGAAAGTTGATGATTTATTGAACGAAACTTGCCGTGCAAGTAAATGGGTTTCTATATATTAAAACGTCTACAACTCCAATAGTTATATTCAACCGTGAACCAATCAAGTTGGGAACCCGACAGTATTAGTCGGACTTCCGGTGAATGATAATAATGGAATTGGATTAGAAGTGATAGTATAGAATCCGAAAAGCGTTATATGAGTTATAAACGAACACTTGACGAGCATGTAACGAATTTCTTTATATCAAAAACCCTTTTACAATTTCGCAAACTATATTCAACCGTGAACCAATCGAAGTTGGGAATCCGAAAGTATTAGTCGGACTTCCGGTGAATGATAGTAACGGAATAGCAATTGGGAGTAATATAGGAGAAACCGTAAATTGCAAGTAAAAGCTTGAAAAACTGTAAGAAATTATAAAGCCAACGATGGTAACCTTGGTTAACAACCGAAAGTAAGTAGCATGCGAATAAGCTATAGAAGATAAGACGGAAATGTAACGGAGCTTAATAAGATAAAGATAAAGATTAACCAACTAAGACCGAACCGAATGGTTCGAGCCGTGAACCTTAGCTTCGGTATTGAAACCGTGAACTATCAGTTCACTTACACTATTGAAAGCTAACTACTTGATCAATCAAAGAAGTGTTTGAGAGATGCCTAACACTAACACACTAAGCACTTATTTATAGTGCTTAATGGAGATGGCTATGGGCCTTAAGCCATGGCGGCCTTGGAGAATGAATCAAAAAGCCCACAAGTGTTTAGCTATTACAAAATGGAACCGGCCCATAAGACAGATGGCCCACTCGGTCAAAAACCGAGCCTAAAACTGTTGATTGTTTATAAATCCGATATTATGTGCAACCGGCCCAAAATAGGATTCCATTCGAGAAAGTTCAAATCCGCAGCCCGATCCATTCTTTAACTGCTTCTCAACAAAACCTGGAATCCTCACGGCCTAATCATCAAACCTGAAATGTGCACATAAATAAGTTAATTTTTTGTTGCATTTTTCTCAATTTTATATAAAAACAGTAAATTTTATTTTATGCTTATAATTATAGAAAATATTACGTAAATGACTCAATGGGGGGAAAAACTAGCTCAAAATTAGAAATAAACGCCTAAAATAGGGTTAATAAAATAACCCTGTCACACCGCAAATTCGAACTGTTGCTTGTCCTCAAGCAACTTTATTAAGAACATAATTTTGAGCTATACATTTTGACTATCAAGAAGCTATTATTCTTCCATAACCATTATACCAACAAACACACCTTTCTCATTCTGTTCATTTTATGCAATTTGATAGCCACACATAAAATAATTCCTCAACATCTCACATCAAAAATTATCAACCATAAGCTAGCCAACTAATTCCTTGACTAATTAGAATCCATTTATGCAACCATGAAGTGATCATGCATTTGGCTTTTTTCATTGAATTTCATGCATGCCTTTTTCCAATTATTTCAAGACTTTATGGCACAATTTTTCTGCCATCTTCTCTTTGTGATGATTGAAATGAGACACATTGGTCTCTTTGGTGTCTTTGACACTTTCTCAGAATGCACTGAAAATTTTACTGAAGCTTTGCTTCTTTATGAAAATTTTCAAATTTGGTGCATTTTTTGAATTTTGGAACACTTTAAGCAAAGAGATGTGTTCATGAGATGATATGGAAATGGATGTTAAATATTTTCCATATCATACCCCCTCCCAAAACATGAAGGGTTCAATGTCCTTATTGAACATTATATGTCTAGGCTTTGTGTTTGCATGGAGAAAGGTGGGGAACATGGGTGTTGCATGGTGGTACGTGCGAAATATATGATTTAATCGCAGTGGGTTGCAAACTGTCCACAGTGGGAAGCGCAAGTGTACACTATCCACTATGATTGTCACAACAAGTAATAGTTGGTAAAATACCAGAATCGTATCCACAGGGACTGGGCAATCAAGACAATACGGTTCTCATGAGTTTCCTTTTACAAGTTTCAATTACAGAGGAAGCAATATTTTGGTTTGTTTGGTGAAATGCTACTTTAACGATTTTACTTAAGATTTAAAAGAAGGAATGTAAGTTAGATTTTCCCTAGATTTTATATTAAATACCTGATCCTAAAAGTGATCCTTGTACTTGAGGTGGGCATCTTCGCTAGAAAAGCCCGGTTACAAAATACTCACACCTTTAAGCAAAAATCCCATACTCTTGGTATTTATTGTTTTGTCAATGGTAATCTCAAAATGGACCTTTTCAGGCCTCAATGGAATGTGTATAGACAAATACTCTAAGTGTTTTTAAATACACCAACTAGCTTGCCTAATACTCCAGTGGGTTGAGATTAGCTCACTGTGCCGACCTCGCTTTCGCAAGTGTCATAAGAATTATTTCGAATCCCCTAGCATCATCCAAGCTCGTGTCACTGCGTTCTACTCATTTCTGAGTTAAGAACTAGACTTTAGATTCTTACAAGTGATCGGCTTGTTCGCATCATTGGGCAATAATCGAGAGTGAATGACCAAAACAACAAATATTCGAAGTATAAAGATTACTCAAACATTTTCTCTAAAATCCAAGTACTTCTCTTTCCTACAACCCAAGGGATGTTTAGCCCATAATTACTGAAGTAAAGAAAACAAAAAATGAGAAGATGAACATAAATAAACTGAAAGTGACTTGAATTAAAACCGCAGTGGGGAACGATGGTACGTCACTGCCACTGATTACTTGAAACTACAATTACACTAGGAATTGAAAATACAGAAAATTAAAGAACTACTGCAGTAAATGAGAGCTAATAACTTGAACTAAACTAACACTAAATGTGGTAGATGAGATATGCAATATGAATTAAATGAAACCCAACACCTCTTTATATACTAAGAGGAAAAGTTGGACTTTACAAAAGATGGGTAAGAACTAGAGAATAAGGACTGAAGATAGAAGGCATAGAATTCAGCTTCTTTAAGTAACACTTCTATCCACAATTATGTAGCTCTTTTACCCATGAGTCCCTTCACCTTTTCCAAAAAGTCCACTTAGAGTACCATGGGTTTTATTAAACAATTCATCTTGCCATGCTTTTAGGAACATGCTTGTACTTCTCAATCCCATGCCTCAGCCAATTGAACCTTCTATTCTCCAGATCTTTACTTTTAAGCTAAGATTTGATTTTCTTTTGTCTTCTTCTCTGCTCGATAGTGGGGTCTGGAGTGGGATGCGCAAGTCACTGCAGGTTTTTTGTGAAAAAGAAACAAAACTCCACCAAATAATTTATTAAAAACTATCGTTCACTCTTTTTGCTCATTTTTATGAATGTTACCAAGAATGGGGGTTTTGAGAAGTGAAATGGCTAAAATTTGACAAAACAAAATAAAAATAAAAGGAAATAATAACTCTAAAAATAGAGTTATCACAACCTCAAACTTAAACCATTACTTGTCCCCAAGTAATAAAAAGAAATAAAAAAATTAAAATTATGCACTTTTGAACTTTCAGAGAATTACCGACTTCTCACTCTGAATAAATGTTGATCTCCCTTCATGGATGCGTCTTTCGGTTCCAAAATTAAAACTTCACTTTTGTATTTGACGAAATCTTTCCCTTGTTCACATTTGATCAATAGGACTTTCTTGGGTTCGAAGGGTTTGTGGCTTTGAATATTTTCCCAAGGATTTTGCGGCAAGCAGTTTCCAAACAAAGACCGAAAATCTCGCTTTGAGATTTTTATTTCAAGAAGTGAGTGTTTTGTATTTTTGCATGGGCGAGTACATACACTTCAGGCTTTTTATTTGGGTATGGCTATTTTTGTGAGAGTGGGTATTCTGATGGTCCAGAATAAGCATACCATCTTTTTCTAGGATTGAGCACTTTGATGGTCCAGAAAAGGCACACCATCAATCTTTTGTAGTGACACTCCGATTTTTTTTGGGAGGGGGTATGGCTACCCACCTCAAACTTAAAACTTCACAGTGTCCCCACTGTGGAAATACTGGAAGTCCCCACCTCAAACTTAAGATCGCACAGTGTCCTCACTGTGACATGGAAATTGGGATTAACAAGGTGGTTGGGGGTACAAAAAGATCGTGTTTGGATGCAAAAATGGCCTATATCATTTCATGGTGACAAGTTGAGAGTCGTACTTACAAAATGGACTTTTTAAGTTGGAAGCCGAAAGTTGCACCTTGAAATGGAAAAGGATCAATCAAACATTCAAACAAGAAGTAAGTTAGTACCCAAAAGTACCTGCTTAGCAGCAGGATTTCATGCATCATTTAACAAAAATAAAATAGTACCGAAATTGTTAAATGCCTAGCCATAGGCAAAATACGAAACCAAACATAAAATAAAAATTGTTTTTGAGAGCATGAGAGTGGGAACCACAATCCCAACAAACCATTCAGTGGGTCGGAGTTGCTTACGGTGAGTTTGCAGCAGAGTCTTCACTGAGACCATCATCACTGTCATTGGAGGGACATATACCTTCTGGGAAGTCAGGGATTTGTGCAGCAAGCAGGGGATCAGCACCCTGATATATCTGATTGAGGACTTCATCCCGATCGTGTGTATACATCCAGAAGGACTCTGTTGCCCGGTTCATGTGTTTCTGCTGGGCTTCCATAAGATCGACGCGATAGGTGAGAGCTGTTAATGCGCTCAGAATAGCGGTCATGGGATTGCTTGAGCTTCCTGGAGTGGGTTGGCGGAGTGGGGTACCGGTGGATCTCACTGTGGGTTGTTCATCAGCAGGTTCTTCGGGGGGAGTAGTGATTGCTCTCCCCATCTTCTTGATTGTGACGATGCTGATATTGTTCATTGAGGTGATCCACTTATCGTCCTGAGCAGCTGGCACTCCAGCTTCGATTAGTAACGCAGTAATAAGACAAGGAAGAGGGAGGATTACCTTCTTTCGGGTCCGAGCTTGGAAGATGGCAGAGTGCATTATGATTCCCAGGTTGATTTGCTTCCCCGCCAGGATGCAGTACAACAAAGCGCACTTGTGCATCGAGAGGGTCGTATCATGAGTAGTCGGTGATAAGGAGGCTCGGAGAAACTGGAACCACATAGCGGCCTCGGTAGTGAGGGAGCTAGCGTGCAGACACCGTCTACTGCCATCTTTATCCCAGGTCTTTCCTTCAACTGCCAATTCTTTCAAAATAACATCTTCATCTGCCGGGGTCATCTTTTGTAGGAACCGTGCAAAGGAGCATGTAGTTGGGATCCTTATTCCAAGGACCTGATTGATAGCACTGGCGGATTAATGCACGGTTCGACCCCGGACTTTCACAAATGGGTCCTTCGTCTGAGAGGCCTCGGCGTAAAACTCCCTTACCAAAGAGGCATTAGCTCGACGATTGGCCGATGCCAAAGTCGTCCAATCTTGTTGTATGACCCTCTCTTTGATAAAAGGGTTGGCCTCTACAAATTCGGGTTCAAAACCCGTCTCTAAGTTCAACTTTTGATTGACAATGCAGTCATAGTGGGCAGCGACCGCTGGGGTCGTGAACTGCCTGGGCACCCCACTGGGGGCATGCTCAGTGCCCACTGTGGACTGATATGGGCTTTCAAATTGAATTTGCTCATCCCCAGCATCAGATTCATAAGATGATGAACTTAAAGAGGGTTCGCGACCCTTACCTTTCCCAGATGGCTTCTTCCTTGATTTCCTGGCCGGTGTTTTCGCCGAAATGGTCACCCAGGTCTGGTGACCATTCCTCTCTTCCTCAATGCTCTTTTGATTGGGTTTTCCTCACTGTGGGGAGCCTTTTGAAGTGCCTCCAAATCGATAGTGCTACCAACTGGGAGGTTTTGATCAGTCTGAATCTGCTCCTCATGTTGAAGTGTCGCAGCCTCTGCATCTTTTCTTTGTTTTTCCTCTTCTTGTCTGGTTCGTTCTTCTTCTTCCTTTCCCAACCTTTCTTCTTCAGCCCTTTTCTTCTCTTCCTCCAGTAGTCGTTGTTAAGTCTAAATATGTCTTCAAGATTTAATGTTCAAGTCAAAGTCAAAGTCAATGTATTTAGTCTAGTGTAAAAAGTCAATGTTTGCTAATTACCTTTCTTAGGCTTGAGGTATATAAGCTTTAGGGTTAGCTAATTTTGTAAGGCTTTTGTTCATAATTCCTATCTTGAAAAGAAACAGAGCCGACAAGAATAATATTTCAGTTTCTCTCTCTACTCTCCCTCTAGATTTTTTGTAAATTCATGGATGCTTGATCATTTTGGGATTAACAGTCGTTCTTCTTTTGCCCTTTTTCTTTCTTCTTCGACTAACCTCTCCTTCTCGGCCCTAACTATCTCCTCTTCCTCTTTTGCCAACCGTTCGGCTTCTTCTCTTTTTATTCTCTCATCCTCTTCCTTTGCCAGCCTTTCCTCTTCTTCCTTCCTTTTTCTCTCAACCTCTTCCTTCTTTTTTCGAAGTGCAAGAATTTTTTAGTTGTACTCTTCTTGCAACTTCAACATTTCCTCATCAGTTTGTTGTACTTCGGTATCAAAACCACTCAGACTCGCGTCTGAGGCTTTCAAAGATGACACAACCTTCGAACCCTCTTGCTTTGATGATTCCGCATCAGGAGCGACGGTTGTCAATGGATTTTCGCCGGAGGATGGCGGAGGCTCGTTCAGGTCGCCGATAATGTTTTCCGGCGGGGTATCGTCGGAGGTTCTGCGGCGGACTGCGACACGACCGGGCTCATTAGGGTTAGGGTTAAGTCTTTTGCTTCTTGCCATTGGAGGGTTTCTTTGTTCTGGTTCGTGAGAGAAAAGTAGGAGAGAAAGAGTGTGTGTTTTTGAATATTTGGAGTAAAGGTGGTTTTTGGAATTTGGTGGAAAGGGTTTTTTTTTGGGTATTATGTTTTAGGAGGGAACGGTTGACTTGAGAGAGCGAGAGATAGGTTATGATGGTTTTCTTGGAAAATGGTGAAATGGGTGTAAGGTGGCAGAGAAAGTAGACTCATGTGTAAGAAAAGGTGATATATTGTCAGCTCTTGGGCCCCCAAACCGTCCCATCTCAGCGCCAGTCCGGTAGTGGTAAGCGCGGTGACATGCTCAATGTCACTGCGAAGCAGTTGTTTGACTTTTTCTTCAAAAATTGGCAATATCTCCTACACACATTAAAATAAACTACCACACATAATTAAAAAGACCAAAAATAATAAAAACACAGCAAATAACTGAAATAAAATATTTACAAGTGGTTTTGACTTTGCTTAACCAGAGTGGGGTAGAGAGTGGGATGGAATGTGGGCACTCTCGCTCAGAAAGTGCTTTACTCTCTGCCCATTGACTTTGAATGTTTGACCAGACTGTGGGGACTTCAATTCCACTGTTCCAAAGGGACTAACCTTGACCACGGTGTATGGTCCTGTCTATCGTGATTCTAGCTTACATGGAAAGAGTTTAAGACGTGAATTGAACAATAGTACCTGTTGGCCTTCCATGAATTCCCTATGGTTGATTCTTCGATCATGCCACATCTTGGTCTTTTCTGTTAATCCCAGTTTGACAGGTAACAATATAATCAATGGATATGAACACGAACAATTGATGATTTCAACTCGTCATCCCTCTCGTATTCATTCAATCAAAGTAAAGGAACGATTCTTACAATAAGCTCTCTAATCTATCTAATGAATCGTTTAACCTAATTCTAAGGTTACCTAAACCTTATATACCAAGGCTTTAAACACAAAGGCCCATGGCCCATCAACCTAATCTAAGCCCATTTATGATTAAAGGCTTTTACAATAAATTAATTAAAACTAAATAAGCTAATTACGCTCTATATAATTTATTTATATATCTTTCTAATATGTGGGACATTTATGATCCTAACAATCTCCCCCTAAAGATATATAAATAAAAATCGGTCTTGGAACCTTCAAGTCTTGATCTTCTCTTCCTTTAGATTCTTTGAAATGCAGTGATGTTGCTTGTCTTCACATCTTTCAATGCTCCCCTTTGAATAAAGCTCTTGAATTTGATTTCAGCTTTAAAATAACTTGTAGAACCAGTATGCTCGATGGAGGAAATAATTTAAAGCGAACACCACTTGATAAGGAATGAGAAGAATTGATTACTTGTAAGCACTTTGATCACTTGTATGCACTTTGAGCTCTTTGGATCTCGGAACAGATCAATCATTCGATTAAAATTCGGTCGGTCAACAGTTACTCCCCCTCGGCTTTTGCATGGGGAATTCTTTACTCCCCCTCGGCATTTGCATGGGGACTTCTTTACTCCCCCTCGGCTTTTGCTAACTCCCCCTCAACTTGATATTCAGTGTCTTTGAATTTGTACCCTTTCTCCCCCTCGTGATGAGTAGGAGCATCTGGAGCATCATGCACGTTCAAAGACAAAAGTGACGAGTAGCAAAAATTTCAGATAAAACGTTTTGTTACCAGACTGGGGTAATCAACTAACACAGAAACACAAAAGTAACTGTTATCACAACAATTTGAAAAATTGTGTGGCCTATGTTCAGAGTTGGCAAAGGGGTATATCTGATAGGACTTCCAGTTATCACTGAAGTAAAATATTAAAAAACTTACTTCTTCGGTCTCCGGGTTGGTCTCGCCTTCATTTCGTGCACCATCGAGTCTAGAGCCATTTGATATTATACATTCTTCGGCTAGGACACATGATGAGGAACACCAAATCGAGACTCTTTGTGACTCGATCGGAACGTCTGTAGTGTCTCCGTCTGGCGGAACACGAGGATCGGACGGAAATCCTACCACGGCTATCCCTACGCCAACCATGAACGTAGGTGGCTCTGCCTCTATGGTAGATGCCTCAACGGGTAATCTAAGTGATCCCGGAGTTAAATTTCCCGACTTTGTGTCACAAGGGTCCCTGGACAACACCCTCAAGGCTGTCCGTGAGGCAATGGGGCAGCACATGGCCGCCGAGCTCGCCAAAATCAAGATCTTAATCAAAGGAAAAGAGAAGATCGTCGACGCTGAAACTACACCTACACCTCCACCGGCCCCTGCTCAGCCTACATATTCGGTGGATACCCTCAAGACGATGCTTCTAGCCCAACTGCTCCAACAATCTAAAACCGACGCCTTTACCGAAGCAGACCTGCTATCCGTTCTGAAATCTCAGGTCACTGCTCCTTCATCGTCCATTACCACTCGATTGGATACCATTGACTCGACTCTCAAGGACTTCCAACAAGCGATGACAACGCTGTCTGAGAGAGTCCGTTCACTCGAAGATACCTGCAAGAGTCAAGCTGGCGGTCTAAAGCGCAAGAACGATGACCAGGATGATCCTGATCACTGTACGGGGGAGAAAAGACTAAAACCTACCGAGACCGCCCCTATCCTCGCTGAATCGACAACTGTGGTTCAACTGGAACCATCAACTGCGGCAACAACAACCGACGCCGAACCTGAAGCCGAGTTGCCTCTAGCCGAGATGGTAATAGATATGGATATTTCAGACGATGAAGACCCGACGGTTGAAAATCCTGAGGGTTCAACAAAAAAAATTATCCGAGATTAACCACAATGGTATTTGAGATATGGATTCTTTTCAGACTCTTTGATTAGAACGTCTAATTCTTTCTCCAAATCAGTTATTTTTAACGAAAGTTCTCCATTCTTTTCAGAAAAAAATTTGCGTTCAGTTTCAAACTTCTCTCTTTCTAAAATTAAAACTTTTTCAAAGTCGGAGATCTGTTTTGAAAGTTTTAGACAGATAAGCTCAAGACTCTTCTTCTCTTCAAGAGATTTGGTTGAAAACCCAGATTGCTTTTGAATAAGCAATTGTTTTTCTTTTTCAAAACTTTCTTTCTCCTTTTCAAAAGCCTTTTCAAAAATAGATAGTTTACTTTTAATCTCAAGGTTTTCACAGTTCAGGAGTTTACCTTGCTCTTCTTCTTCAGCAAGCTTCTCAGAGCTATTCCAGATTTGGGATTTTAGTTCCTTCTGTTCTTTGATGTACTTGCTGATCAATTCATCTGCTTGCTTGATATTCTTTTCATATCGTCTTTCTTGCTCTTTCTCAGTCTCGTTGAAATCATCTCGTGATGACAAATCAGATAGCTTCTTTTTCAGCTCAGTGTTTTCAGACTCTAAGATCATTGCTTTTTCTTCAGACTTAGCAAGCTTCTCAGAACTTTCAATTTCTTGCAATCGCAGTTCCTTTATAGTTTTGATATTCCTGCTGATCGCTTCATCTGCTAGCTTGATATCCGAATCATACATTCTTTTTAAGTCTTTACACTCATGATTGAAGCAATACTTCGACATTGTTACCTGAAAAATTATGATCGTTAATCGGTGTTATTTTGAAGAATAAAGTTTGCGGAAAAAAATCAAAAATTAAATCTGAAAAACAAATTTAAAAATAAATTCGTTTCCAAAAAATAAGATCTGATTATTATTGAATTCGAACGAACGAAATCACTCTTCGAGAATAAAATCTGCAAGATAAACAAACCAAGTTAGATCAAACACGGCGAAAAATAATTCATAAGAATAATAATAGTCGCTAATACTTGCAGATCGTCGCAAATAATCTCAAGCGTCAGAAAAAATTGCAAATCAATCGTTAAGAAAAATCGCAACTTTCGTTAAAAACTTTTAATCACGAGACGTGCGGTAACTCGGGTACCGACGAGAACTTACCAATCAAAACTTACCAAAAACACAACTTACCGGAAGAATTGTTTGTGATTTACCGGGTGAATGAGATTCTTGCAAGAAAGGACAACTTACCGGATGAGTGAGGAACTTACCGGACGTTAAGAGATCCGGATGAATTGAGATTCCGGATGGAAATTTCACTTACCGGTTGAAGTTGGTTACCAAACAAAAGCTTACCGGATAAAAGAGTTACCGGAAACAACTTGCAACTTTCCGGATGAAAATGGGTTACCGGAAAAATGGAGTTCCGGGTAAAATTAAATTGTAGCTTACTGAACACAACTTACCGAATGAAATGAGATTACCGGATAAAAGGCATTTTCCGGACGATATTACTTTCCGGATGAATGGAGTTTCCGCACAAACAAAGCTTACCGGATAAAATCAAGACTCTTACTCAAACCAAAAGAAATTATGCAAATGTGGCTATAAGACTTTGAGAAGAACGATTAAAATATATATGTATATATGTGATTTATGCATATATGATGGAAGAATACTCAACAAACATGATGCAAGGTGATTATGTATGGAAAGCATGCAGCGATGTATCTATGCAAGATGAAGACATGTAGCATTTAAATATGAAGTATACATGCAGTGATAAGAAAGGAATGTGATTGGTGATTATGTTCAACAGCAAGTACGGTGGTCAAACAAAGGAATAAGAGTCAACAATATCATACTTTCATCAAAAACATGAAATGCATCCGGAAAGTTATTTTGCCGGAAAGTTGGAATTTCATCCGGAAAGATAAAAGAAACAAATCATCCGGACACTTATTTCATCCGGACTCTTCTGGTAATTTGGGATAATAGGAAACTTACCCGAAAAGATTAAAAACGTCCGGACCCTGCGGCTATGGTTGCAATTTGGATCTGAGATTGATAGGGTTGCTTGATTTCACTCCTGTAGGGTTAGATTTTGTCCAAAAACACAAAAGCAAACACACCCAAATCGATTTCTAAGCAAAATATATTTTATTTTCCAATAAACACCACACAAATTTAAGAACACTACCAAAACTCAAGAATTGATTTTTAATTGAAAAATTAACACCTTTGAGAATCGATATAAATGCAGATAACAACAGATATAAACGAGCAAACAATCGAGATTTAACAAACGAATTATTAAATCAATGAAAAAGATTTTCAAACACGATTGATGAACGATTTAACCACAAAATTGCTGCACTATTTCGAAACTTTCTGGGTGTCTTCTGGACCTGAAACGATCAATCCAACCGTTCAGAATGTGAAACGGAATGTCGTGGAGCTACTATCCAAAAATCGCGACGATCCGACGGTTCAAAATCTCCGGGAATAGGCAAAACGGCTCGCTGCGTTTTTCCAGAAAATTCACTACGAATTTTTTTTCTTTTTCACGCTTTCGTTCGATTTCTTCTATATCTTAAAATCATCGTGAAAGTGCAGGATCTATTCTTACAATCAATATAGAAAGAAGTAATTGAGAAATTGTATGATCAAGCCCAATTGTATTCAATGATGCACAGAATTACAGATCTAAGAGAGAGATAACCTCAAAGATTACAAGGAATGAATACAAGTAATATGGGAAAATCAATCAGTTAGCAACGTAGTGCTAACCACTCTATTTATACTGTAACGGATATATTAAAGCTACAGTACAAATAAGAAAGACTAATAAGAACAAAACACGTGTCCTAATTAGTTTACACATTACTAAGTAACGAAACTCGTCATAAGTTCTGAACAGGTAGTTCAGAACTTCTGAACATTCTTCTGATCACGCTTCTCAGAACTTCTGACTTCTCTTTCTCAGATCTCTGACTCTTCTTCTCAGAACTTCTGACTCTTCTTCTCAGAACTTCTGAACCTTCTTATCAGATCTTCAACACTTGGTTTATTGACAAAACTTCAGATCTAACAATCTCCCCCTTTTTGTCAAATAAACTTAAACTTT
The DNA here is from genome assembly GCA_033807775.1 of Saussurea involucrata. Lineage (NCBI taxonomy): Eukaryota > Viridiplantae > Streptophyta > Magnoliopsida > Asterales > Asteraceae > Saussurea > Saussurea involucrata. The sequence goes on along the minus strand of CM066317.1, from coordinate 44,365,473 downwards.
GCATCATCTAATTCTTTCAGAGCAGGAACAATTTTCTGAAGTAGCACATTCCTCAGATTAAGCCTCTTATCAATCTTGTCAATAATTTCTTGAATAACTTCAACTTGCTGATTTATTGCTTCTTGAGTTATGTTTGCTTCCTTTACTTTCAGCATCTTTTTCTCCAAATTGTGCTTTATGATCCTTAAAGTTCCAGAACAATATTTTGCAGTTTCCTTTGCTCTGAAGAAGATCTTTCCACTTTTGTTCTTCAAAAATACTCCCAGATCTGGATACTTGTGAACACTTCCAGTCTTTAACACCTTTTTCTGCTCATGATCTGTATTGGGATTTGCCAGATAAACACATGACTTTTGCAAATACAGAGCTATTTGGAAATCTGTATAGCAATGCCACCTTAAGATATAGAACATGGCCTCAATCACCACACTTCTTGCCTTCCTTTCATTTCTGTCTTTACTTGACTCTTTAAAACATAGAAAGCTGTGTAATCTGTAGAAGTCAACCACTGACAGTTTCTCAAAATCTGCATCAGTAAAATAATAAACCTTGCCATCTTCTCTCAAAACTTCAAAGGATAAGTACTCCATCTTTCTGAATTTCTTAACCTTCAATTCTCTGATTCCAGTGATTAGAAAATCTGAGTAAACGGCTTGCTTTGTTTTGCCAAGACATCTTGATTTTTCAGCCAACCAGATCTGAGTCTCCTTAGACCTATCATAATACACATCCAAGAATTGTACTTCTTTTGGTTTGAAAAACTCAGGCAGATCAAATTCAAGAAAGTATCCATTCAGATCAATGAATATTTCATCTTCTTTGGGTTCAGACTGTTCAGCTTGGTCAATATTAGTTATCTGCACATTCTGAGGTGTTGTGTCCTGAACTTCTTCAACGTCATCTGACAAAATTTCATTCACTTCATACTCAGCTGGGAACACAAAATCATTATGTAGAATCTTTTTGGGATTCACCTCAGATAGCAACCATTCACTACTGTTTCTGATTTTTCTTCTAAAATCCAACCTCCTCTTCACACAGTTTATGCATCTCTTCTTTAAACTCTCTTTTTCAGCATCCATACTTACTTCCATTCTAATCAACAACCAATTCAGAGTTGCATCACTGTACTTCACCAACTCTTTTAATCTGAACAATTCAAGTCTTTCGTGAACCATATATGTGAACCCTTCTGTCTCCATTCCTTCATTCACAAAACCCTTCACATGCAGATCAACTTCTGTTTTCTTTGTGGGAGAACTCAGATTGCACTTTTCTTTTCTTTCTTCGATAGCCAACTGGAAGTCATACAAGTATATATTTCTGACATAAATACCCAGAAGTCTTCTGCATTCAATTTCTATCAAGGCTTCTTCAGTGCTAGCAAAGAACTTGACTAGAAAGATCTGATCATCAAGAGTCAATCTGTGAAAATCAAATGTAGACATGGAAACCTTTGTATTTCTTTCTTTCAGTATTTCCATTCTAACGAACATTAAACCATTGAATTCATCTTGTTGAAACATCAGAACTTTCTCGATTCTTTTCTGAATATGCAGTTTTGAGTCAGGAACTCTGAACATGTTAGAAGCTTCTGAGTAGACCATCTGAGCTCTGTCATCCATATAATCATGGGATATGAACACGAACAAATGATGATTTCAACTCGTCATCCCTCTCGTATTCATTCAATCAAAGTAAAGGAACGATTCTTACAATAAGCTCTCTAATCTCTCTAATGAATCGTTTAACCTAATTCTAAGGTTACCTAAACCTTATATACCAAGGCTTTAAACACAAAGGCCCATGGCCCATCAACCTAATCTAAGCCCATTTATGATTAAAAGATTTTACAATAATTTAATTAAAACTAATTAAGCTAATTACGCTCTATATAATTTATTTATATATCTTTCTAATATGTAGGACATTTATGGTCCTAACATTTTCTTTGTACAACTTTGCATTTTCATAGGAGTGGTATCGCAACTCCTCTAGTTCATGCATTTGTAAACACCTCTTAATTCCCGCAGCATCCTCACTCATATTGAGCTCTTTAAGGGCCCAAAACGCCTTGTGCTCTAATTCAATCGGTAAATGGCAAGCTTTGCCAAAAACAAATTTAAACGGAGACATTCCCAAGGGAGTTTTGTAGGCTGTTCGATGGGCACAAAGAGCATCATCAAGTTTGGTTGACCAATCTTTGCGGTGTGGTTTAACGACTTTCTCTAAAATGCCTTTGATTTCTCGGTTTGAAAGTTCGGCTAAACCATTGGTCTGTGGGTGGTATGCGGTGGCCACTCTATGATGTATATCATACTTAGCAAGGACCGAGCTCATGACTTTGTTTACAAAATGGGTGCCATCGTCACTAATTAATGCTCGTGGTGTTCCAAATCGAGTGAAAATATTTTTGTGCAAAAACTTCACCACGGTGTTGGCATCATTGGAGTGACATGCAACAGCTTCCACCCATTTTGAAACATAGTCCACCGCAACCAAGATATAAAAATTATTGTTGGAGTTTGGGAAAGGATCCATGAAATCGATCCCCCAAACATCAAAAAGTTCTACCTCTAGGATGTTATTAAGAGGCATCTCGTTCCTTTGTGAAATGTTCCCGGTGCGTTGACATTGCTCACAATTTTTCACAAATTCGAAAGAGTCTTTAAACACAGTGGGCCAAAAGAACCCACTTTGCAAGATTTTTGCAGCAGTGCGGTTTCCACCAAAGTGGCCACCGTAGTGGGATGTGTGACAACCAAGGAGTATTTGTGTTGCTCACTCCCGTGGACACAACACCTTAATATTTGGTCCGTCCCTATCTTATATAAGATAGGGTCGTCCCAAACATATTGTCGTGTATCATGTAAAAACTTTTTAAATGGTTGTCCACTCATCCCGTGGGGCTTTAGTCCACTTGCTAAAAAGTTTGCAATGTCAGCATACCAAGGAATATTATTATCGTGATGTTGAGCTGCAAATAATTGTTCATCGGGAAAATTATTTTTGACCGGAGTGTGATCTACAGTGGTCACTACCTTCTCGAGCCTGGACAGATGGCCAGCTACCTGATTGCTTGTTCCTTTTCTATCAACGATCTCAAGGTTGAATTCTTGCAACAATAAAACCCATCTAATCAAACGTGGCTTGGAATCAGCCTTGTTGATCAAATATTTTATTGCTGCATGATTAGTGTGCACTATGACCTTCGTCCCTATCAAGTACGACCTGAAACGATCAAAAGCAAACACCACCGCAAGTAATTCTTTTTCAGTGACAGTATAATTAATCTGAGCTTCAATCAGTGTTTTACTTGCATAATAAATGGGGTGAAAGATTTTGTTCTTTCTTTGTCCGAGAACAGCCCCCACAGCCCACTCGCTGGCGTCACACATGACTTCAAATGGGAGTGACCAGTCAGGAGTGGTCACTATGGATGCAGTAACTAAGGCTTTCTTAATGGTTTCAAAAGCATCTCGACATTCTTGGGTGAAATTAAATTCTTTTTCATGTTGCAACAGATTACATAGGGGTTTAGTTATTTTGGAAAAATCTTTGACGAATCTCCTATAGAAACCTGCGTGACCCAAGAAACTTCGAATACCTTTCACCGTTGTAGGTTCGGGAAGTTGTGCCACTACTTCAAGCTTGGCTTTGTCAACTTCCAACCCTCTTTTTGAGACAAGCTGACCTAGGACAATACCTTCCTCTACCATAAAATGGCATTTTTCACAATTTAAAATAAAGTCATGGGTCTCACATCTCACTAGGCTTTTTTCTAAATTTCCCAGGCAGTTGTCAAACGATGTCCCTATCACAGAAAATTCATCCATAAAAACTTTTATGGTGTCCTCAATCATGTCGGTGAAAATGGCCATCATACAACGTTGGAAAGTGGCTGGGGCATTACACAATCCAAATGGCATCCTCCGGAATGCAAAAGTACCGTAGGGACAAGTAAAGGTGGTCTTTTCTTGGTCCTCGGGTGCGATATGGATTTGGTTGTATCCAGAGTATCCATCTAGAAAACAATAGAATTCTTTTCCCGCTAACCTATCAAGCATTTGGTCGATGAAAGGTAGGGGAAAATGGTCTTTCTTAGTGGCTAGGTTGAGTTGTCTATAGTCCATGCAGATTCTCCACCCCGTGACAGTCCTAGTGGGAATGAACTCTTTCTTTTCGTTATTCACTACGGTTGTCCCTCCCTTTTTAGGGAGACATTAAACAGGGCTCACCCAACTACTACTAGATATTGGGTAGATAATACCGGCGTCTAACCACTTCAACACTTCTTTCTTAACTACCTCCTTCATTATGGGGTTCAACCTTCTTTGGGGTTGGACTTTTCCAGGGTGGTCACTCTCCAAGTTAATCTTATGTTGACATAGGGAGGGGTTAATACCTCTAATGTCCGCTATGGTCCAACCAATTGCCCTCTTATGCTTTACCAAAAAATCAATCAGAAGTTGTTCTTGTTTCTCACTAAGTTTGGAAGAGATAATAACGGGAAGTTTATTATCTTTAGCGAGATAAGCATATTTCAAGTGGGAAGGCAATGGTTTTAGCTCTAACTCGGGAAGTTGTTCTATTGAAGGAGGTTGAACATTTCTGTCCTTGAAGTCCAGAGGTTCAAAGGCTGCCACTATTTCATTACACTCATCCTCAAAATTGTCATCACTCTCAGAGTCGGAGTGCTCACTCTCACTGCCCACTGTGTTCACTGTATCAAAACTGTGGGTACCACAAATCGAACTCAAAGCAAAACAGTCTTCGGTTTCTATGTACTTAAGGGACTTGAAGACATTGAATGTTACTTCTTGGTCATGGGCTCTCATAGTGAGTTCCCCTTTGTGCACATCGATCAAAGTACGTCCGGTTGCAAAAAACGGACGCCCTAAGATGATTGGGATATCTTTATCAGCCTCATAATCTAGAATTAGAAAATCGGCGGGGAAGATAAATTTATCCACTTGGACCAAGACGTCTTCTATTTTTCCTTTTAGGTAGGCAATGGACCGATCGGCTAGTTGTAATGTCACGATTGTGGGTCTAGCCTCTCCAATACCTAACTTGTTAAAAATTGACAATGGCATCAAGTTTATACTAGCTCCCAAATCACAAAGTGCTTGACCTACTTCTTGTCCTCCTATTGTGCATGGAATGGTGAAACTACCCGGGTCTTTCAACTTAGGCGGAATCTTGCTAGTAAGGAGGGCACTACATTCCTTGGTCAAAGCCATAGTTTCAAACTCACCCAACTTTCTCTTTTTGTTCAAAATATCCTTTAAAAACTTAACATAGCTTGGCATTTGCTCGAGAGCCTCTACCAAGGGTATGCTAATATGAAGTTGTTTAAAAATGTCTAAGAATTTTTTAAAATGAACATCGACATTTTTTAGTCTTCATTTTTTCAGGAAAAGGTACACTTCGTGGGTCAATTTGAGTTTGCTGTGGTGTTGTAGGTTTTGGTATGGGCGCAAAAGTGGGAAGCTCAGGGACATCGGTCCTCACTGTGGGAATGACAGTGACTTGAGGAGTGGCCACTGTGGGTAGGGGTGTTCACGGTCCGGTTTGGGCGGTTTAACCCCTCACACCACAAACCAAACCACTCGTGGCGGTTTGGTAAATTTTCAAACCAAGTGGTTTGACATCAAGTGCCCAAACCGGTCAAACCGGACCGCGGTTTAGGCGGTTTGGTTCGACCGATTTAGGCGGTTTGGGCCTTTTATAGGCTTTAAAACTTAAGCTAAAAAATACATATACAATTTGGAAATTTAAAGCTTTATGAGTTAACAAAAAAGTAAGGAACAAAATTCAACAAACAAAGCCACTGTTAAATACTTACATTCAACAAAAATTGAACAAACAAAGCCACAACAATTAATTAAACTAACTACAATTAAATTGAACTAGTTAAATTAACTACGATTAAATTGAACAAAATTGAACCACACTTAAATTAGAAATTTATAACAAAATCTAAAGAACAAAGCCACTGTTAAATTCAACAAAATATAAGGAACAAAGCCACTGTTAAATACTTGAATTCAACATAATCTAAGGAACAAAATTCAACAAACAAAGCCACAACCCACAGTTAAATACTTAAATTGAACTACTTAAACTAAGTGAAGAACTCGAATTAAACAGTTAAATACTTAAACTTTAGTATACAACAGTTAAATACTTAAATTAAACATATAAATACTTAATCATAGTCACATACCTCTAAGTGGAGAAGTCGAATTCGGCTGTGGCGTTGACGCCGTGAACGAATGGGCTGCGTGAACAAATATCGAATGGACTGGTGGTGGTGGGGTTGTGAAGTCGGCGGTGGTGGCAGTGGTGGCGCTGTGAAGTCGGTCGTAGACTGATGGTGGTGGTGGTGGTGGTGGTGGCGTAAAAGTGAAGTGAAAGTGAAGGTGAAACTAGGGCTGAAATCTGAAGTGTTCCTTAGCGGCTATCGTGAAAGTGGAAAGGCTGAACATATTTGGGCTTTGAACATAATTATTTGGGCTGACTTGTTAACTATTAAATCTTAATGATACATAGTTATATACAAAAAATAAAATATATATATATATATGTGTGTGGCGGTCGGGTTGGTCCAAACCGCCCAAAAAAATTTCCAAACCGCAGACCGGACTGGACCGCTCGGTTTGAAATTTTTTCAAACCAAACCGGACCGCCAAACCGCCAAAAACGGTCCGGTTTGACTTGGTTTGACCGGTTTTAGCGGTCCAACGGTTTTTTTGAACACCCTTAACTGTGGGTTTAGGGACAGTGGTATTTGAGGCGGATCATCAGAGTCAAAACTGATATATTTCAGATCCTTTCCACTCCTAAGCGTTATGGATTGGATGTGCTCTTTTCCTATCACCTTAGCGTGTTCGATGTCACTAGGTAACGTCCCTGGCGGTCTATTCTTAACTTCGACGGCTAGTTGTCCTACTTGAGTCTCTATGTTCCTAATGGCTGCTTGAGTTTGATTCATGAAACCTTTGAGAATTGATTCAGGTGATGGTTGAGCCTCAGCGGGTTGAGTTGATCGTGGTTGGAATTGTTGTGAGGATTGCCCTTGGTGAAAGTTCTGTGGGGGATGCCCACCGTGATGTTGGTGAAATCCAGGGGGATTTTGTGGTCTTTGCTGGACATGACTCACCCCTTGGGGTTCGGGTCCTGAATTACCAGCCCAAGAGAAATTCGGGTGATTTCTCCAACCTGGATTATAAGTTTGTGAATATGGGTTGTTCCTCGGGTTGGTCCCTATAACATTAACGGACTCGGGATTTGCTAGACAATAGTCAAAAACATGTTCCTCTCCACAGAGGGAACCGTTCTCAGGGAGATGTGTTGCGGAATTGACTTGGCCTCTATTTTGATTCAAAACTAATTTAGTCAAGGCCACTAACTGTGCATTCATGGTTTTGAGTGCCTCAGAATCAATGGTGTTGGTCTTTGGCACGGGTACCCTCGGATTTGACCACTCGGTATTGTTGTTGGACACTTTTTCTAAGATTTGATATCCTTCATTGTAGGTTTTGCTTGTGAATGTTCCACCTGCTGTTGCATCTAAGATGATTTTGGCTGCATTGGTAAGACCATTGTAATAGGTCTCCAATTGGATGCAATATGGGATGCCGTGATGTGGGCACTTTCGAAGTAAATCTTTAAATCGTTCCCATGCATCCGAAACAGCCTCATCTTCTTCTTGTCTGAACAAAATAATATCATTTCGAAACCTTACATTCCTTGTAGGAGGAAAGTATTTTTGTAAAAATTTGTCAGCAAGTTCTTGCCAAGTGGTTATCGAGTGAGATGCATGTGAGTTCAGCCAAGCCTTTGCCTTATCCCTTAGTGTAAAAGGGAAAAGCCTTAGCCTTAACGCTTCATCACTCACACCTTGCAATTGAAAGGAATCAGTCATTTCCAAAAACGATTTTAAGTGTGAGTGCGGATCCTCAGATGGTGATCCTCCCAACTGACCCATGGATTGGATCATTTGAAACATCACAGGTTTGAGTTCAAAATGTGTTGCAACAATGTTGGGCCTTAAAATTCTGGAGCTCAAATCACCAACTCCGGAAGTAGCATAGTCCCGTATTTTTCGATCTTTGCTGTTAGTACCGAAAATGTACTAATTATATGAAAGTTTTGTAAAGGGCTTATATTTTTGATGAAGAATTGAGTGAGATACGAATTTCTGATATGAACAGTGCCTAGCCTCGCCGAAAAAACGATTTTGGCCGGAATTTGGATTTTTCACCGGGGATTTGATGTTAGTTGCTCACAGATCTGTTCGGTATGAAGTAACGATCTGTTTGCAGTAATTTGGTGTGGAATTCAACAAGAAATCGAGGCTTTTGGGCTGATAAAAGTGTTCGTCGGAATGGTTCGTAACTGTCGCACGATGATACTCATAACTGTCAGACAACAAAGACATTCATATATTCACAACTGTCGTACGCTTAAGTGTTCATCATACTCATAACTGTCGCACGATACTAAAACTCATAACTGTCGTACAACATTTGGCCGACTTCACATTTTAGTCGCACACGACACGTACGACAGTTACTATTCATTGGGTCTAGTCGTACAAGAGGCATACGACTACGACTGTTCATTTGTGCTAGTCGTACAAGAGGCATACAACTACGACTGTTCATTGGCGCTAGTCGTACAAGACCCATGCGACAGTTACTGTTCACTTGAGTTGGTCGTAAAAGACTCATACGACAGTTACTGTTCATTGATCAAAGTCGTACAAGACATGTTCGATAGTTACTGTTCACTGGAAGTTTTTCGCACAAAAGATGCCAGATTACAACTTCTAGTCGATCAGTTTTTCTGAGTTGATTTTTGCCCATTTAAAGAGTGAGAAATTTTTTCTCTAGGGGCGCTGCCCCTCGACCCCGCAAGGGCGTTTCCCCCGTGCAAAGTCTCGGGAGGGGGACATTTTTTCTTGGATTTGATCATAAAGTGTGGGTGCTACATGACGTTTCCTCCTTCGAGCAAATCCGAACCAAGCTCTTAAGCCGAATTCCAACTCAACCCGCGGTTCATTGACGGATTCTTTGTTATACACTGTGATTGCACCCGGTTTGTCACTCAAAACTTGCTCGTTATCTTTCTTGTGAGCTTATCGGAACGAGATTGAGTTTCTACTTTTTGAAGATGTGCTCGTGCATCCAGTCGAGGTTATGGCGCACATCGAATCCGGTTTTTCATGGTTGAAAATTAGAAGAGTAAAAGCTTCTTTCAAGGGGGAGCCTAGACTTCATTCGAAGAAAAAGCATCGCTAAAGTTTTTCCAAGAAAATCAAGGGGGAGAGGAGCTAAAGCTTTTGAAAGTTGATATGATTTTGCTTTACAAAACTTTAGGGGGGGAATGTTAGTACAAAAAATGTACTAATTATATGAAAGTTTTGTAAAGGGCTTATATTTGTAATGGGCTTGGGATTAGCACTTGGTGGGCCTTGGGCTTGACTATATAAAGTGTTAGGAGGCTCATTTGTTAGTGTGTCACAATGTAAGGAGCATAATTCTAGAGAGAAAGAGAGAGTCTTCCATGTACTAAAATGATTAACATCAAATATGAGGATGACGTTTGTATCTCGATCTCTCCCAAATACTTGAATTGTTGTTCATTTCTGGGATCACATTTGCTATCGGCAATCGTCACTGTGGTCTCCACTAACGGTGGATTTTCTGCCATGTTTACAGTGGGGTTTACAGTGGGTTGTCGATTTTTGTTTCTTCGTCTTCTTCGAAAAGTTTTTTCTATTTCAAGATCGATTGGCACCAAAGGAACGTGTTGTTGCCTTGGCATGCAACATGAACAGCTTAGAAAAACGAGTTACTCGGGCTCGAACAAAAACTAATGTCTTAAGATTTAAAATCACGTCAGTCCCCGGCAACGGCGCCAAAAACTTGGTACGTGCGAAATATATGATTTAATCGCAGTGGGTTGCAAACTGTCCACAGTGGGAAGCGCAAGTGTACACTGTCTACTATGATCATCACAACAAGTAATAGTTGGTAAAATACCAGAATCGTATCCACAGGGACTGGGCAATCAAGACAATACGGTTCTCATGAGCTTCATTTTACAAGTTTCAATTACAGAGGAAGCAATATTTTGGTTTGTTTGGTGAAATGATACTTTAACGATTTTACTTAAGATTTAAAAGAAGGAATGTAGTTTATATTTCCCTAGATTTTATATTGAATACCTGATCCTAAAAGTGATCCTTGTACTTGAGGTGGGCATCTTCGCTAGAAAAGCTCGGTTACAAAATACTCACACCTTTAAGCAAAAATCCAATACTCTTGGTATTTATTGTTTTGTCAATGGTAATCTCAAAATGGACCTTTTCAGGCCTCAATGGAATGTGTAGAGACAAATACTCTAAGTGTTTTTAAATACACCAACTAGCTTGCCTACTACTCCAGTGGGGTTGAGATTAGCTCACTGTGCCGACCTCGCTTTCGCAAGTGTCATAAAAATTCTTTCGAATCCCCTAGCATCACCCAAGTTCGTGTCACTGCGTTCTACTCATTTTTGAGTTAAGAGATAGACTTTAGATCCTTACAAGTGATCGGCTTGTAAGCATCATTGGGCAATGATCGAGAGTGAATGACCAAAACAACAAATATTCGACGTATAAAGATTACTCAAGCATTTTCTCTAAAATCCAGGTACTTCTCTTTCCTACATCCCAAGGGATGTTTAGCCCATAATTACTGAAGTAAAGAAAACAAAAAATGAGAAGATGAACATAAATAAACTGAAAGTGATTTGAATTAAAACCGCAGTGGGGAATGAGGGTACGTCACTGCCACTGATTACTTGAAACTACAATTACACTAGGAATTGAAAATACAGAAAAATAAAGAACTACTGCAGTAAATGAGAGCTAATAACTTGAACTAAACTAACACTAAATGTGGTAGATGAGATATGCAAGATGAATTAAATGAAACCCAACACCTCTTTATATACTAAGAGGAAAAGTTGTGTTAGAGCATTATTGTATTCAAGATTTATTGTTAAAGTCTTGTAATGGTCAAATAATGTAAAAGTCAAAGTCATGAAAAGTCAAAGTAGATTAGATTTAATGCTTTGTAATCCTAGGTATAAATAGGATTAGTTAGCTTAGATGTTAAGAAAGTCTCAAGAAAGTCTAGAGAAAGCAATTCATTAGAGATCTTAATTGTAATATTCTAGAGAGAGAAGTGAGAGCATTCTAGAGAGAGAAAGTGCATAAATCTTATGTAAATCTCTATTATGTTCAAGATCAATGGATGATTTGATGATTACCTAATAGAAACTTGTTTAACAATTGGTATCAGAGCTTTGGGAGATTGAATTGTGTGCAAATTCGTCCAATTTCTTGAAGATTTGAAGATTTTTTTAAGATTTTTGAAGAAAATCTCCATTCTTGAAGAACTTGAAGAACACAAATGGGTTATAGATTTTTAGCTCGTTTTTGTGTTTGATTTTGATTGCAAAGTGTTTCTCCATCATTCTAAACAAGTTTAGAATCATCAATTTTGCAAAATCATGCCAAGATTTGATCAATTTTAAGATTTTGTAAAATTTAGTGTTCTTGAGAAAAAGTTCTCTGTCAAATTTTTAGAACATTGATTTGGCAATTTGGTGTTGAATTGATTGATTTTTGTGCAAATTTGATGTCTAAATCTCATTTTTAGAAAATTAGAATTTTTTGGTGTTCTTCATGTTCTTGAGGTGTTCTTGAGATATTCATATTAAAAGTTTAGATCTTGAATTTTGATCCATTTTTGTTGTTAAGTGTTGTTAGAAATGTGTTTTTGAATTTGTGTGATCTTAAAATCTAGATTTAATATTTGTTTGTGAGTGTTTGTATGTGCAGAAAATCAACAGAAGAAAAGAAAAGAAGAAAGCTGATTGTGTGTGTGCTTATTAGAGGAATTCGGACCCTTCTTGACCAAGAATTCGAACCCTTCTAGATTCGAATTCCTTGAATTCGAACCCTTCTGCATTCGAATTCTTTGAATTCGAACCCCTCTAGATTCGAATTCATTGAATTCGAACCCTTCTGCATTCGAATTCCTTGAATTCGAACCCTTCTTCATCCGAATTCATTGAATTCGAACCCTTCTTCATCCGAATTCATTGATTTCGAACCCTTCTTCATCCGAATTCATTGATTTCGAATCCTTCTTCTTCCGAATTCATTGATTTCGGATCCAACTTCATTCAAATTCATTGAATTCGAATCCTTATACATCTGAAATCTTGTGAACTTTTTTGATTCGACTTGTGTCAACTCATCAGTGTTGAATTAAAAAAAATTCAATAAAAAAAAAATTTCAATTAAAAAAAATTTTTATTCCGAAATTTTTTCTATAGTGTATTTCATACACTGTAAGGGCTTTTCAAGAAAAAATTTTATATAAAATTTTTTAAGAGTGTGCACATAATTCTAACTTCTAAGCGAAGTTTCTCTTGACGATCACTCTATTAGGTATATTTTTTTAATATTTTTTGTATTTTTCATCTAATTTTTTTTTGTGTTTCTTTTCAGGTTTTCTTCAAGATGTCTACTTATACAGAAGATGGGGTTTTAAGATTGAAGCAAACTATTATAAAGGAGATACCCCCAATTGCAAAAGTTCTGTTAAATCATCAAATGAAAGTTTGCAACAAACAATTTTGCAACAATTTATTATACCAGAAATAACTCCTAAACCACAAGTTTTTGTTAAGTCAAATAATGGAATTTTGCAACAAGTTCTTTTAACAGAAACATCTCCAATATCACAAACTCCTATTAAAGACAATGCTTCAAATTCTTCAACTCCTATTTCAAATCCTTCAGTTCCTATTTTAAATAAAGCATTGGAGGAAGAAAATGTTGATCTGAAAAGACAAATTTTAGACATTTCTTCTTCAAATGATAAACTTACTAAAAGAATAACTGATCTTGAAGTTTATATTGCAGATCTTGAAACAAAGAAAGACAACTCAAGTCTGCACGATCAAATCGAGAATCTTCAAGAGAAAGTAACAACTCTTCAAAAAGAAAATGTCGATTTGAACAGTAGAGAAGAAAAGAGAGTGAAGTGGAACTTAAAGTTACATACTCAATTAAAAGAAGTTCAAGATAAAGAAAAGAATTTGGACAGTGAAAATGCCGATCTAAAGAGAAAACTGTCTAATTTTTCTTTTGAAGAAAAGAAAGTTTTTGAAGAAAAGAAAGTACTTGAACTGAAATGCATAAAACTTTCAAAACAAGTTTCTGACTTTGAGAAAGTTTTATTTCTTGAAAAGGAGAAGTTGGAGTAGGAAAGGGTCGAGTATGAAAAAGAAAGGAAAAGCTTTGAAGCGAAGAATGCGAAACTGTCAAAGAAAATTTCTGATCTTCAAAAGGACTTAGAAAAAGAAAGACAAGAGCTAGATAAAGAAAGTCAAGAGCTAGAAAAGATGAAGAAAGCTGACTTTCAGGCTAGGTGCGTTAAAGACGAATTTTCTAAAGAAAGGAAGATATTTCGGCAGGAAATTCATAAATTGACAATGAATTTGGCTGCATTATCCATTGACATCATGAAAGAGATGAGGGTCAAGTCTAATATTCAGAAGAAGCTTGATTTGGTGACCAAGGAACGGAATGACTTATCTTACAAAGTGAAGTCATTTAACAAATCCAAATGCTATTCAGAATGTCTGATTCGTCCTTCTAATCTATTCTATGATCACTCGGTGGATAATTCTTCCAAGTATCAATATGATGATCTTCCTTCATATAAGAAAGTCAACATGCAATGGAGAGTAAAAGGGACGTCTACTAAAAAAGGTGAGCCTAAATCCTCTGTTCCCAACAAGAACACTAATCTGAAAGCTAAATCTTTTGCTAATCGTGATTCATTCTATTCCGCAAATCATTTAATCAGGTTAGCACAAAAGAATTTCTGTTGCTCTTATTGTGGTACTAATGATTTTATTAAAAACGAGAGTGTTCAATATTGGTATGGTACTTATCATTTTCCTTCCTATAGAGCTCCGCTTAACAAGCCAGGACCCAAGACACGTTGGGTACCAAAATCTACTTAATCTGTTTTTGCAGATTTAGAAGCAAAGCGTTGAACTCTCGGAAGAAGATTACTTGTACCATTAAGGGGGAGTAAAGAGGTATTGGCTTTTGAACATATCAGTTCAAAACCCGTGCTTCAACGACTATGGTTTCTGCATACATCAATTCAGGACCCGTGCTTCAATGTTTTTGGCTTTTGAACATATCAGTTCAAAACCCGTACTTCAAAGACTAAGACTTCTAAACAAATCAGTTTAGAACTCACACTTCTCAGGTGATATCCTCAACTGTTACATCTTTCTGTTTCAAGGAACAAGTGGTGAAAGGTAACATTGGATCATATTTTGTTTCTACCACTTTGAAAACTTGAATCTTTACAAATTTAATTCAATGAGATAAAATTTTCAATTTTCATTCAATGAATTAAATGTGTGCTAAAAGATGATTTTACAAGTATTTTTGTATTATCTGAGTTAGATTTGTTTCAACTTTCACCTCTGAAATTAATCGAAAGGTCAGCAAAACATGAATGAAATTATGCTGAATGCTCAAAATTATGTGAATCTGGACTTATATAGAATATAATGCTCAAAAAGCCTAAATGTCAGAATGATGGATGGAAATGAAAATATGGGAGAAGCACTATGTTTTAGAACCAAGTGATTGAGATAAATTGTTGCACTATCATTTAGTTTGAAAGTTTGTGCCTGTGGCCTTTCTGGTTTGGGAGAGTAAGTCCTAAGGGGTGCTCGACACCTAGTCCCTAAGATCAACTGGTCTGAGATTGGTTGACCCAAATCCTGCAATAGAACCAGATAGAAAGTCATGTTCTACTGGTACAAATGGGTTTAAGATATATCGATGTGGCCTTTCTGGTTTGGGAAATTAAGTTCTAAGGGGTGCTCGTCACCTAGCACCTAAGGCCAACTGGTGTGGGATATGCTGACCCAAATCCTGCTATAGAACCAGATAGAAAGTCATGTTTAATGGTGTATCTTATTCTTACTAAACTTTTTGATCAAAATCAAAAGATGCCAATGTGCACAAAATCAAAAGATGCCAATGTGCACAAAATCAAAAGATGCCAATGTGCACAAAATCAAAAGATGCCAATGAGCACACATCTCTTGAAACTTGGGGTAAATACAAAGTCGCGATAAACCCGTAAATTTGTGAAATTCTGATTTTGGACAAATAGTGTGAGTAGAGCAAAGTATTCTTATATGTTTTAGAATTGCATACGCTTGATGCTAATCATATTTCTCATGCTAGCACACCAAATAGATTTAATAAAGGGGTTGAAACTGAACATTTTTAACTTGATATACAATGACTTGTATCTGATTCCAAACACATGCATTTGATTTCATTTGATTGAAAAATCTGTTAAATTTCATTAAGCTGAATTTCTTTTGTAAAGCTTTCAAATGATCAAAAGTTAGTAGTTATAAAATAAAATTCAATGAATTTTACTTTCCTTGTGCAATGTGTTTTTGCTACAATTTCAAATACTATACGTTATTGAAATATATGCATATTTTCAGGGGGAGAAAACAAATTGCTCCAGAATTCTTACTTTGAGGGGGAGCAAGGTT
Organism: Saussurea involucrata; assembly: GCA_033807775.1. Lineage (NCBI taxonomy): Eukaryota > Viridiplantae > Streptophyta > Magnoliopsida > Asterales > Asteraceae > Saussurea > Saussurea involucrata. The sequence continues at coordinate 44,349,798 of CM066317.1, read as the reverse complement.
ATTCTCTAAGGAGGAGATTGTTAGCAATACTCAAAGACATGACTGAAATTGAAAATGGTTTTTGATGATTATGATGCTCACCATCATCGAAAAAGGGGGAGAAAAGTTTAATTTCAATTTCATGTCAAAGAGCTTTCAAATCAAAGATATTTCAAGTCAAAGATTCATGAACAAAGACTGAAGATTAGGGGGAGAAGGATCATGTGAAGTCCAAATGTTGCTGAATTTGGTTATCTTAGTTCTGAGTGGTTCTCGGAATGTGCTTACACCTAAAAGTTCAACAATGTGGATGGTTTCACATCTTTTTGATCCAAACTCTAATTGTTTCTGATTCATCTTGTTCCGAATTGATGGTTTTATACAAAGATCGGAATTTCATGTTCAAGACTTGAAGACAATCTGTTGAAGATTTTATTGAAGAAGATTGATTTTTCAAAGAGAAAGACAAAGACTTTTCATGTTTGACTGATGATTCTTCAAAGCTGAGTTCTTAAAGAATGTCAAAGCATATAGTTCGCCGTGAACTAATGAAGATAAAGATGTTTGAAGATTATCTTAGCTTCAAAGTTTAAAGTGATCAAAGTTAAAGTTTTGAAGATCAAGAGCTGAAGACTACTGTCATATTTTTTAAATCTTGAATCCAAAGAGGAAGATTGTTAGAGCATTATTGTATTCAAGATTTATTGTTAAAGTCTTGTAATGGTCAAACAACGTAAAAGTCAAAGTCATGAAAAGTCAAAGTAGATTAGATTTAATGCTTTGTAATCCTAGGTATAAATAGGATTAGTTAGCTTAGATGTTAAGCAAGTCTCAAGAAAGTCCAGAGAAAGCAATTCATTAGAGATCTTAATTGTAATATTCTAGAGAGAGAAGTGAGAGCATTCTAGAGAGAGAAAGTGCATAAATCTTATGTAAATCTCTATTATGTTCAAGATCAATGGATGATTTGATGATTACCTAATAGAAACTGGTTTCACAAGTGGGACTTTACAAAAGATGGGTAAGAACTAGAGAATAAGGACTGAAGATAGAAGGCATAGAATTCAGCTTCTTTGAGTAACACTTCTATCCACAAGTATGTAGCTCTTTTACCCATGAGTCCCTTCACCTTTTCCAAAAAGTCCACTTGGAGTACCATGGGTTTTAATAAACAATTAATCTTTCCATGCTTTTAGGAACATGTTTGTACTTCTCAACCCCATGTCTCGGCCAATTGAACCTTTTCTTCTCCAGATCTTTACTTTTAAGGTAGGATTTGATTTTCTTTTGTCTTCTTCTCTGCTCGATAGTGGGGTCTGGAGTAGGATGCGCAAGTCACTGCAGGTTTTTCGTGAAAAAGCAACAAAACTCCACCAAATAATTTATTAAAAACTATGGTTCACTCTTTTTGCTCATTTTTATGAATGTTACCAAGAATGGGGGTTTTGAGAAGTGAAATGGCTAAAATTTGACAAAATAAAATAAAAATAAAAGGAGATAATAACTCTAAAAATAGAGTTATCACATGGATTCTAACAAAAATTGGCGAATCAAAAAATTACAGGGCTAGTTCTAGTGATACAAAAATGTAAGATTTGAGATTTATTATTTTATTCAGGCTATCAACGCAAAACATTGAATAAATGAAACCAAGTGTGAATTGTGTGTAAGATGGCATGAAAAAAATAACAATTCCTCAATACTCAACAGTCCCAGACTTCGTTAAACTAACATGCAAGACTTTGAAAATGTAAAACTTTTATTCTACGAGAAAAGGGGTGTGATAGAAAATGAAACCTGCCCTACTCGCGGTGAGTAGGTTGGCGATCTGCTAGCTGCCACAACAAGTCCATGGGGAATGGGGGTAGATTCTTCACCAATTCAGGATGCTCCTTCATTCACACAACTCTCATAAAATCATCCTTCTCCTTCTCATATTGGAACCAATAATCAACCTTCTGAACCACATCCTTCAGCATACCTCTCAACTCCGCATTCTGATCTGTCATCTCCATCGCCTGTCGTCTTATCTGCTTAGTTATCAAAACCCTTTGTTATTTTAGGCCTGCTTTAATCTCACCCTTTAGTGAACGGATACTTGCTTCCAAGGAAGCAAATCCATCACTGTTAGACTTAGGTTTAAAATGCATGTTATTCCTCATCAATCTATCCACGTTTATTTTGTCTAAAACCATTTTGTCATTTGAAAATTCATCCGTGGGTAGAGTGATGAAATTTGCATTTTCCATTAAAGCATTAATAATTGTGGGGTATGACATACGTGCATTAGATCTTTCTATACCCCTAGCAATTATATCAGAGATAAAACGACCAACATCAAACTTTAACTCAGTCATAATGCAATAAAGAATGAACACCATAGTCATGCAAAGTGATGCATCATGTGAAGTGGGAAATAACGTGTGTCTAAGAAGGTAAAACCACACATTGGCCTCGGGTTTGAGACAATGTGTACGTAAGAAACGTGTATTTCCTTTAAATTCCCATTAGGACCCATTATGAGCAATAACATTTAAAATATTTTGGAGGTTCTCATCGGATGCACAATCAACTAACCTTTGAAATTCTAAATACCGAGGTGGTTTAAGTCACAAAACTTGATTTATGGCAGTAGCCGAAAAATCAATATTTGTTTGTCGGACTTTGATTTCTACACCATCAGTTACATATAACTTGGTGTAGAAATCACGAATCCAATCTATGTTAAACTTGGTATTCATTTCACAAAGCTTTTCCCATCCTAAGTTAGTGATTGTGTACCCAAATTTTGGGTGTGACAAAGTGCACTCACATGAAATGATTTCGGTGTGACATATTTTAGAGGCAAAATTAGCATGTTGTAACAAGGCCTCATGACAGCTAAATAATTCAGAATGTGAAATAGAAGTATTAGGTGAGTTACCCACTTTAGATTTTCCTTTGTCAAGAACATTTGGTGAAGTGGACTGTGGTTGTTGTTCTTCCTCTTCTATTCTCATTGTGTTCTCATCGCCTGCCTCGTTTACTCCTTCTTTTTCCTCAACGTCAGTCCTCCTTCTTTTTACCTCTTCAAGGGTCGCTATTGCCACTGATTTAAAATGGCGTTTATATTGGATGGGTGCAGCAGTCGAAGGCTGAGGAGTTGAAAGTGTAGGAGTAAGGTTTTGTCGATGATCGTGAGGTACCGACGTGGATGAAGTTGGGGGGTAAAGAGGGTTAGGTCGAGTGGTGTGAACCTGTCGAAAAGCCGAACCTTGACTTGGAATAGGTTCTCCTCGAGAGTTGAGGATAACAACACGAGGGATTGAATGTGAACCGCTTGCATTAGGGTTATGGTATAGTCGACTCAACGGTGGAAATCCGGGTGGTGTCGATACGGGTCTTCGTTGGTGCAAGGGAACATGATCGCACCTGTCAAGAAAGTTTACTGTCGATATGAAAGTTCGGTCAAATCTGTCGGTGATCGGACGGCGTCCCGCCGATGATTCTCCGATAGGGGAGTTGAGGTCTGGAGTTATAGACCGTCGATACATGGCGTTGATCATTGAGGTCTCGAAATAGGAACGATTAGAGTTTGTGCGATGTGGGTTTGACAGTGAATCGGCGATTGAAGCGAGAGTGAGCAAAGATGAAGGTTGGGGTTGTGATGGTGAGCGATTAGAAAATGGACCGAAAATTAGGTTCCTGTTTGTATTCATTGATTGAAAGCAGAAATAGGTAAAATGATGTAGGAGACGAGGGGGTGGTGGTGATTGGTTTCTCGTGGGTCTCGACATCACCACCTGCGGTGATTTTTATAGCAGAATTCGAAAGGGTAGCAAGTACATAAAGGATTTGGGAGAAGAGAAGGGCGGCATAGAAATCTTCTGTCAGAATGGAAGCATCAACCTGCGATGGTGATGGCTATTCAGAGAGCATGGGGAAGGAGGACGAAGCAGAAGAAGAATTTGGGGTTTTGTTTGGTTAAGAATGACGCTGCATGACCACTGTTAGTCAGTACAGTACACCGAAAATTCAGTTACAAACTAAATTAGGTAGATAATAAGATCTTAAACTAATTTAGTTGAAATCTAACTTTGCAATTACAAATCTTATAATACTGATTTGGCTTAGCAAACATTCAAACCCAAACAAAAATCCATTTTTATGGATCTGCAATTAGCGTGGGCTGAAAATGAGGTTGATCCAAAAGCTGAGTGGGCCAAAAATTTAAGTCCACAACCATTTATGAGGTTAGGCCGAAACATAGCCGTCTTGGGCTGCTGTTTGAATGGCTTATTTATCGTAAATGGACCAAAATCAGTATTTTGTTTGGATAATCTTAAAAGTCAGATTTTTAAATCCTTAACCCCAAAAAAAATTCAGTTCAAACTCCGTCTATATTTGTTTTGTAAAAATTTGGCCAGAGGCCGAATTTTTTTAATTTCTCTCCATTACGAACATAATTAACAACACTTTCTTTCATAACTCTCTCCCAAAACTTTTATTCTAAAAAATGAATATTTTTAGTTTTCTTTTCTTTTATAAAATAAAACAAGGAATTTTTTTTCTTTTTCAAAATAAAACAAGAACATATTTTCTTTTCTTTTTTTAGATTGAATATTTACACCTTCTTGGATTTAATCAAAAATCCAAGATTCATCCAAAGTTATCATTCTATGAAATGAACAACCTCAAGAGGTTGTTGTATTAGTGCAGAGGGTTCGATAAAAGGTTTTACCCTTTGTCCGTTTACCTTGAAAGTGGTCCCCTTTTCTGGATCAATGAGTTCAATAACACCATAGGGGTAAACTTTTGCAATCTGATATGATCCCATCCACCTAGAATTTAACTTGCCAGGAAATAACCTAAGTCTAGAATTAAATAATAGAACTTGCTGTCCTTCAAATAACTCTTTTGGGTGAATTTTCTTGTCATGCCATTTTTTGTGTTTTCTTTGTAAAGCTTGGCATTTTCATAGGAAATATTCTTGTGCTCTTCTAATTCACAAAGCTGTAAAGTTCTTTTTCCTCCGGCTTCATCTAAACTAATGTTAAGTTCCTTAATGGCCCAATAGGCCTTGTGCTCTAGTTCAACAGGCAGGTGACAGGCCTTTCCAAAAACCAACTTATAAGGGGACATTCCAATGGGGGTTTTGTAAGCTGTCCGGTAGGCCCACAAGGCGTCATCCAATTTGGAGGCCCAGTCTTTTCGGTGTGGCTTGACTACCTTAGATAAAATCCTTTTATTTCCCTGTTGGACAATTCAGCCAAACCATTGGTGTGTGGGTGATAAGCAGTTGCCACCCTGTGCTGAATATTGTATTTTTCTAGGACTTCCTCTAATAAGTTGTTTATGAAGTGAGTGCTCTCATCACTAATTAAGGCACGGGGTGTACCAAATCTAGTGAATATGTGCTTTTGAAGAAATTTGACAACTGTCTTAGCATCATTAGAATGGCAGGCCATAGCCTCCACCCATTTAGACACATAATCTACAACTACCAGAATGTAGGCATAGTTGTTGGACAGTGGAAAAGGTCCCATGAAGTCAATGCCCCAAACATCAAATAATTCTACTTCTAAAATTCCATTTAAGGGCATTTCATTCCTCTGAGAGATGTTTCCACTTCTCTGACACTCATTGCAACTTTTTGCAAAGTTGTGAGCATCATTGTTTAAGGTGGGCCAGTAAAATCCTGATTGTAGGAATTTTGCAGCTGTCCTATGTCCACCAAAGTGACCACCACATGGTCCTGTATGGCAATGATGTAAGACAGATGTCACTTCTTCTTTTGGGATGCACCTTCTGATCACCTGATCTGCACAAACTTTAAACAAATATGGATCATCCCACAGAAACTTCTTTGAGTCAAAAATGAGTTTCTTCCTCTGGTGCTTGTTAAGTTCCTTGGGAATGATCCCACAAGCCAAATAATTAACAATGTCTGCAAACCAAGGTAATGCAACATGTTGTATAGCTAAAATTCTTTCATCAGGAAAAACCTCACATATATCACTGGTGTGTTCCTTTGTGTCTTGTTTTTCCAGTCTTGACAAGTGGTCAGCCACTTGATTATTTATACCCTTCCTATCAACAATCTCCAAATCAAACTCTTGCAACAAAAAGACCCACCTGATTAGCCTAGGTTTTGCATCTTTTTTGGAAATAAGATACTTGATGGCAGCATGATCAGTATGCACAATTACTTTGGCACCCATCAAGTATGATCTAAATATTTCAAAAGCAAAAACCACAGCTAATAATTCTTTTTCAGTGGTGGTGTAGTTGATTTGAGCATCATTGAGGGTTTTACTAGCATAGTAAATGGAGTGGAAAACTTAATTCTTTCTTTGACCTAGAACAGCTCCTACAGCCCAGTCACTAGCATCACTCATGATTTCAAAAGGTAAGGACCAATCAGGTGCCACTATTACAGGAGCAGTGACCAATGCTTCTTTTAAGATTTTAAGAACTTTTTTACAATCTTCGTCAAAGTTGAAAGCATGGTCATGTTGTAGTAGTGAACACAGAGGTTTGGATATTTTGGAAAAATCTTTTATAAACCTCTAGTAAAAACGCATGTCCTAAAAAACTTCTGATGCCTTTCACAGTGGTTGGTTCAGGCAAACTTGCAATTACTTCCAAGTTTGCCTTATCAACCTCAATACCTCTATTGGAAATGAGATGTCCTACCACAATGCCCTCTTTAATCATAAAGTGACATTTTTCCCAGTTTAAAACCAAATCTGTTTCTTCACATCTTTTAAGACTCTTTTCAAGGTTTTTTAAACACAGATCATATGATGTATCATAAACCGAAAAATCATCTATGAAGACTTCCATGGACTGTTCAAGCATGTCTGAAAAAATAGACATCATACATCTTTGGAAAGTGGCAGGAGCATTACAAAGTCCAAAAGGTATTCTTCTAAAAGCAAAAGTGCCATAAGGGCAAGTAAAAGTGGTTTTCTCTTGGTCTTCCGGTGCAATGGCAACTTGATTGTAACCTGAGTAACCATCTAAGAAATAATAAAACTCCTTTCCAGCTAGTCTGTCTAACATTTGGTCTATAAAGGGTAATGGAAAATGGTCTTTTTGGGTAGCTTGGTTAAGCTTCCTTTAGTCCATACATATCCTCCAACCTGACACTACTCTAGTATGTATAAGTTCATTTTTCTCATTTGTTACCACAGTAACTCCACCTTTCTTGGGTACACATTACACTGGACTGACACATGTACTACTAGCAATAGGATAGATTATGCCAGCATCAAGCCATTTTAAAATCTCTTTTTTCACAACCTCTTTCATCATTGGATTGAGTCTTCTTTGAGGCTCAACTGAGGTAAAATCTTTGTTTTCTAAAATAATTTTATGTTGACAAATTGTAGGGCTTATACCCTTTAAATCAGCAATGGTCTATCCTATGGCTTTGGTGTGTTGTTTTAACATACTAACCAACTTTTCCTCTTGATCTGATTCTAAGGATGATGAAATATTACTGGCAACTTCCCTGGATCTCCTAAAAAGGCATATTTCAAATGTGAGGGTAGTTGTTTTAACTCTAAGTCTGGAGCACATTCTAAGAAAGGAATAAGAGTTTTCCGGTCCTTATTTTCTAAAACTTCAACAACAGAGGTGACCTGTATGTCTACTAAGTCCTCAAACTCTGCTATATCTTCTTCACTATCAAATTCTCTAATTCCCATGACCTCCTCAAAATTTGGTCTTGACACCAAGATTCAATCAAACCTAAGGTAGAACATTCTTCTCTCTCTTCGGGATATTTAAGGGAGTCCAACACATTAAAAGTAACATGTTGGTCTTGAACTCTCATGGTGAGTTCACCCTTTTGGACATCTATCAAAGTTCTACATGTATCTAGGAAAGGTCTTCCTAAGATAATAAGAATGTCTTTGTCAGCTTCAAAGTCTAAAATAATAAAATCTACAGGGAAAATAAACTTATCAACCTGAACAAGGACATCTTTAATCTTACCCTTAGGCCAAGCTATGGACCAGTCTGCTAATAAGAGGGAAACAGTTGTGGGTCTAGCTTCACCTATGCCTAAAGTGTTAAAAACAGATAAAGGCATAAGGTTTACACTGGCACCTAAGTCACATAGGGCTTGTCCTACTTCTTTTCCTCCTATGGAACATGGGATTGTAAAACTTCCAGGATCTTTCATCTTTGGAGGGATCTTATTGGACAACATAGCACTACAACCTTCAGTCAGAGCTACAGTCTCATACTCATTCAACTTTTTCTTTTTGCTTAAAATGTCTTTCAAAAACTTTGCATAAGTTGGCATTTGTTCAATACCTTCAACCAAAGGTATGTTAATATGCAATTGTTTACAAACATCTAAAAACTTTTTTAATTGCAATTCTTCTCTCTCATTCTTCATCCTTTTGGGATAAGGAATATAGAGAGGAATTGTAGCAGGAGATATAGTCTTTTGAAGAGTAGGTGCTGGTGTTGCTGGTAAGGTTTTGTTTATCTGATCATTACTAGGAATCTTGGGACTGTCACCAGTTTGTGACACATCCCCAACAGGTTTGTCTTTGGTTTGATCTTTCTTTGGATCATCATGGGCTAACATTGGGATGGTTGGAATGGTAGTGGTGTTATTGGGCATAACAGTGTTTTCTGGCCCAACAATTCCACTAGACTGAGCAGGGTTTGAAACTGTGTTTTTCTTTTCTAGCTCTGCTTTGTTTGTTTTTATTAAAACTTTTTGTATATTTTCTGGTAAATCCTTACCACTTCTCAAAGTTACAGCTTTTACATGCTCTTTTTCGATTCTCGGTGGTACCTCATTATCACTAGGCAGAGAACCGGGAGGATGTTTCCTCATTTCTAAAGCCAATTGACCCATTTGGGTCTCCAGATTTTTAATTGATGCCTGGGTTTGGGACATAAATCCCTTCATCATTGCTTCCAAGGAAGTAGATGACTCAGCATGATGGTTTGACTTTTGATGAAAATCATGTTGATTATTTTGAGAATTTGCGTGCTGATTGTTTTGAGGTCTGTGATGAAATTGCTGGTTTTGACCTTGCAATTTAGGTGGTGTTGGATTTAAAGTTGGACTGTGCCATGAAAAATTAGAATGGTTCCTCCACTCAGGGTTGTAAGTCTGAGAAAAGGGTCCTCCTTTGTTATTGTTATTATTATTATTATTATTATTATTATTATTATTATTATTATTATTATTATTACCAACGTAGTTAATACGCTCAGGATTTCCAGGACAATATTCAAAATTATGACCGTCACCACAATATGTGCATTGTATAGATTGGGCAGACGGAGGTGGTGTAACAGGATTGAGTGACACAGCATTAAGGTTTCTAATCAAAGATGCCATGTCATTCAACTGCGTAGATATCAATGCATAAGCATCAGGATCTTGCACTCCTGCTGTCTTTCTGGATGGTAATGCACGTGGATCAGCCCACTTACCATTATTGTTTGAAATCCTTTCAAGGATGTCGTATCCTTCATTATAGGTACAAGATGTGAAAGCTCCGTTTGCAGTAGCGTCGAGCATTTGTTTTGCAGTAATATTTAAACCACTGTAAAACGTCTCTAACTGAATGTAGTACGGAATGTCATCATAAGGGCATTTTCTCAAAAGCTCCTTGTACCTATCTCATGCATCAGGAACTGCTTCATCTTCCATTTGTTTAAAAGTACAGATTGCATTTCTGGACTTAGCATTCCTCGTGGGTGGAATTTTTTTTTTTAAATTTCTCCGCCATTTGGGCCCATGTAACTATAGAATCTGGATTCAGTGAGTTGTACCAAGACCTTGCACTGTCTATTAATGAGTATGGAAAAAGTTTTAATTTTAGTACATCATCTTCTACAACAGGAAGCTTAAAAGAATCTGTAATTTCCATCAAAGACCGTAAATGAGAATGAGGATCCTTAGTTGCCAAACCAGCGTACTGGTCGTTAGTTTGTAACATATCGGTTTTAATTCAAAATGGTGGGTTTGCAAAGTTGGTTTAAGAATTCCTGAATGTAACTGGGTTAAAACAGGAACAGTGTAAGACATAATACCACCATCTTTGGAATTAGCCAACCAGAAAATCTTTTGTTCCTTGTCATCAATATTATATATTGGCGGGTTTTCTGGATTTCCATCATTATTAGGTTGCCCATCAGGATTGACAAAGAGAATTTCTTCCTCACTGTCTGTCATATACTCCTATTCAGATATCTCGGGAGAATTTAAGACTCGATTAGCTCTTTGAATTCTTCTTCGTTGTCTAAACGTTCGTTCAATATCGGGATCAAATTGGAATAATTCACCGTGAGGCAATCTTGGCATACACTATTTTTTTGGTTTTTCGAAAAGGTGGGAGAAAAATTTGCTTTTAAAAACTTTACTTAAATAAAAGAAAAACTTCTAGCGAGCTTCCCCGACAACGGCGCCAAAAACTTGTTGAGATTGAACGATTATACCCACACCCTATAAAAAGTGCAACGTCTTTATAAATAAACGTTGACGCAAGTATACATATTGGCCTATTATCGTCTTAAACAAGTAATAATGGTACAAAGTACCGAATATCAATCCTGTTAGTGCTGAAAATATATGTTGTATCCAAGTAAAGGGACTAATATTGTAAATATCTAGTCTAAGTATAAATAACATAGATTAGTTCATTTAGACATAACTTTACATTTACTACTTCAAGGCATTCCAAGTTTCTCTCTATATTGTGTATTTGAGATCTTCAAGAATTAATGAGAGATGACATGATTGCAGCTTGAATCTTATTGTGTTTACTTGTTTCTGGGATCACAAGCGGTATCAGAGCAAGCAGATTCAACAAATTTGAAGATTTTTTTGAAGAAATTGGGCATTTTTAGGTATTTTCGGATTTGGATCGAATTGACGATTTTAGGATGTTTTGATCGAGGTTTTTGGTACAGATCTGTTCGAAATTAGTTTCTAGACAAATTCGTGCAAGAAATCAGATCGAAAAACCATGATTTGATCAGTGTTTAGTGATTTTTAGGGTTTTCGAAAAAGAGACTGTTTTGGATCGAAAATGGTGTTTCCAGTGTGTTCTTGGTAGATTGATCTGAACAAAAAGTGTTCACGAAGGTATCTGCAAAGTTTCAGATCAATTGGCTAAGAATTGAGTGATTTAGAGGACTTAGAAAGATTTTGGTGTTCGACATTCATAACTGTCGTATAACTCAGATCTGCAAATCTTCATAACAGTCGGACGATACACACATTCATACATTCATAACTGTCGTGCACAACAGGCATTCAAAGTTGTCGTACGAAAGTTGTTCGATCGTTACTATTTACATATTCTTGTCGTATAAGACTTGTACGATTTCTACTGTTCAACAGGTTCAGTCGTACAAGACTTGTCCGATAGTTACTGTTCATTGATACTTGTCGTATAAGTGTCATCCGACAGTTACTGTTCACTCGTCTTAGTCGTACACAGTTTGTCCGACTTCTTCTGTTCACCGGAACAAGTCGTACAAGAACCATCCGACTACTACTGTTCATTCAACCAAGCCGTACAAAAGTCATCCGAGTTTTACTGTTCACTGGAGCTTGTCGTACAACCCTTGTCCGACAACTCACCTGATTGTACGATTACCTAACCTGTCCGACAACTTGATATTTGTTCAAATTTGCTTATTTGTTTAAAGATCAGTACAAGTAAACTTGACAAAATGCCAAAAAGTGATGTTATGTTGACATTGGGAACCGACACACGCCCTCCTATTTTGGTCGAAAGTGAATATGAGCAATGTAAAGAAAGGTTTGAGAATTTTTTGGAAAGATAACAAAACGGAGCTAATCTAGTAGATTCGTTAAGGAATGGTCCAATGACACCTTTAAAACATACAATTACTGATCCAGATTCTGAAGAAAGAAAAGAAGTAAATAAGCCTTTATCTGAATACACTATTGAAGAAAAAGCAAGGTACGATGCTGATAAGAAAGTGATAACTCTATTTTTAGAGTTATTATTTCCATTTATTTTCCGCTTTATTTTGTCAATTTTAGCCATTTCACTTCTTAAAACCCCCATTCTTGGTATATTTCACGAAAACGAGCAAAAGGAGTGAACCATGGTCTTTAATAAATTATTTGGTAGAATTTGGGTGTTTTTTACGTTTTATCCTGCAGTGACCACTGTTGTGCCCACTCCGGTTCCCCACTCTTCGAGCAGATCAAGAAAACAAAAGAAAACCATGGGCTGGAAATATAAAACCTGGAGTTTAGAAGGTTCAAATGGCAGGAAAATATGGGCTAGAGAAGTACAAGGTAGTTTTCATTGGAGATAGCATCAAGTACACCTCCTTGTACTTGGAGATTGACTTGGAAACGAGTCCATTGGATAAAAGGATTACACAAGGAACTGATTTCTGCCACAACACAGCAGTCTTTACCCATTGGAAGACCCACCTCTTTTGTGTAATACCCAAACTCCTTCTCCTAGTATATAAAGGAGCACTTGGGTATCATTTAGTCTTTTATTTACTGCAGTAACTAGCTTTAATTTTCAGTAATTTACTTTCTTAGCTTAATTGTAGTTCGCAATACACAGTGACAGGGACGAACCCTCGTTCCCCACTGTGAGTTCTATTCAAGTCACTTTCAGTTTAATTATGTGCAACTTCTACTCTTTTTCTTTCTTTACTTCAAGTATGGGCTAAACATCCTTTGGGATGTAGGAAGGAGAAGTACCTGGATTTTATTAAAAATGCTTGAGTAATCTTTATACTTAGAATATTTGTTGTTTTGGTCATTCATTCTCGATATTTACCCAAGGATGCGAACAAGCCGATCACTTGCAAGGATCTAAAGTCTAGTTCTTAACTTAGAAATAAGTAGAACGTAGTGACACGAGCTTGCAAGAATTCTTATGATACTTGAGTAGTAGGCAAGCTAATTTGTGTATTAAAAACACTTAGAGTATTTTTCTCTACAAATTCCATCGAGACTTGAAAAGGTCCATTTTTGAGATCACCATTGACAAAACAATAAGTACTAAAAGTATGGGATTTTTATCTAAACGGTGTGAGTATTTTGTAACCGGGATTTTCTAGCGAAAATGCCTACCTCGAATACAAGGACCACTTTTAGGACCGAGTATTTAGTATAAAATCTAGGGAAAATCTAACCTCCATTCCTCCTTTTAATTTTAGTAAAATCGTTAAAGTAGCTATTTCGCCAACCAAACCAAAGTATATTATTTTCCTCTCTAATTGAAACCTGTAAAATGAGCTCATGAGAACCATATTGTTTTGATTGTCCAGTCCCTGTGGATACGATTCTGGTATTTTACCAACTATTACTTGCTGTGACGATCATAGTGGACAGTGTACACTTGCACTTCCCGCTGTGGACAGTTTGCAACCCACTGCGATTAAAGCACATATTTCGCACGTACCAAGTTTTTGGCGCCGCTGCCGGGGACTGGCGTGATTTTAAATCTCAAGATATTAGTTTTTGTTCGAGCCCGAGTAACTCGTTTTTCTAAGCTTTTCGTGTTGCATGCCACGGCAACAACACGAACCTTTGGTACCAATCGATCTTGAAATAGAAAAGACTTTAAGAAGAAGACGTAAAAACAAAAATCGACATCCCCCTGTGATCCCCACTGTAAACATGGCAGCAATACCACCACCTATAGTGGAGACCACAGTGACGATTGTCGATAGCAAAGATCAAAAAATACGGGACTACGCTACTTCCGGAGCTAATGACTTAAGCTCCGGGATTCTAAGGCCCAACATTGTTGCAAACCATTTTGAACTCAAACCGGTGATGTTTCAAATGATTCAAGCCATGGGTCAGTTTGGAGGATCGCCATCTGAGGATCCACACTCACACTTAAAATCTTTCTTGGAAATGACCGATTCCTTTCAGTTATAAGGTGTTAGTGATGAAGCATTAAGACTAAGACTTTTTCCTTTTTCACTAAGGGATAAGGCAAAGTCATGGCTGAACTCGCATGCACCTCACTCGATAACCACTTGGCAAGAACTTGCCGATAAATTTTTGCAAAAATACTTTCCTCCAACGAGGAACGTAAGGTTTCGAAATGACATAATTTTGTTTAGGCAAGAAGAAGATGAGGTTGTTTCAGATGCATGGGAACGATTTAAAGATTTACTTCGAAAATGCCCACATCATGGCATCCCACATTGCATCCAATTGGAGACCTTTTACAATGGTCTTTCCAATGCAGCCAAAATCATCTTAGATGCAACAGCCGGTGGAACATTCACGAGTAAAACCTACAATGAAGGATATCAAATCTTAGAAAAAGTGTCCAACAACAATACCGAGTGGTCCAATCCTAGAGCAGTAGTACCAAAGACCAACACCATAGATTCTGAAGCACTTAAAACCATGAATGCACAGTTAGTATCCTTGACCAAAATCGTTTTGAACCAAAATAGAGGCCAAGTTAATTCCGCAACCCATCTCGCCGAAAACTGCTCCCTCTGTGGATAGGAGCATGTTTTTGATTTTTGTCCAGCAAATCCCGAATCGTTTAATGTCATAGGGACCAACCCGAGGAACAACCCTTATTCGCAGACTTATAATCCAGGTTGGAGAAATCATCCGAATTTCTCTTGGTCTGGTAATCAAGGACTCCAACCCCAAGGGCCGAGTCATATCCAGCAAAGACCACACAATCCCCCTGGATTTCAACCACATCACAGTGGGCAATCCTCACATCACAGTGGGCAGCACCCACAGAACTTTCACCAAGGGCAGTCCTCACAACCATACCAACCACGATCCAACCAACCAGCTGAGGTTCAACAATCGATTGAATCAATTCTCAAGGGTTTTATGAACCAAACCCAGGCAGCCATTAGGAACATAGAGACCCAAGTAGGACAACTAGCCGTTGAAGTTAAGAATAGACCCCCAGGGACGTTACCTAGTGACACCGAACACGCTAAGGTGATAGAAAAAGGGTATGAACATGTCAATTCCATAACACTTTGGAGTGAAAAGGATCTGAAAGATATCATTTTTAAGTTTGATGATTCGCCTCAAATACCCACTGTGATCACCACAGTGGGCACTCCTCAAGTCACTGTGACCCCCACTGTGGGGACCGACATCCCTGACCTTCCCACTTTTGGACCTGTTCCAAAGCCTACTGTTCCAAAGCCAATACCTCAGCAAACTCAAATTGACCCACGAAGTATTCCTTTTCCTCAGAGAATGAAGCCTAAAAATGTCGATGTTCAATTTAAAAAATTCTTAGACATTTTTAAACAACTTCATATTAACATACCCTTGGTAGAAGCTCTCGAGCAAATGCCAAGCTATGTTAAATTTTTAAAGTATATTTTGAACAAAAAGAGAAAGTTGGGTGAGTTTGAGACTGTGACTTTGACCGAAGAATGTAGTGCCCTCCTTACGAGCAAGATTCCACCTAAGTTGAAAGACCCGGGTAGTTTCACCATTCCATGCATTATAGGAGGACAAGAAGTAGGTCAAGAACTTTGTGATTTAGGAGCTAGTGTCAACTTGATGCCGCTGTCCATTTTTAACAAGTTAGGTATTGGAGAGGCTAGACCCACAACCGTGACATTACAACTAGCCGACCGGTCCATTGCCTACCCAAAAGGAAAAATAGAAGACGTTTTGGTCCAAGTGGATAAGTTTATCTTCCCCGCTGATTTTCTAGTTCTAGATTATGAGGCCGATAAAAAAATCCCAATCATCTTAGGGCGTCCGTTTCTTGCAACCGGACGTACTTTGATTGATGTGCACAAAGGGGAACTCACGATGAGAGTTAATGACCAAGAGGTGACATTCAATGTTTTTAAGTCTCTTAAATATATAGATACCGAAGATTGCTTTGCCTTGAGTTCGATTTATGGAACCCACAGTCTTGACACACTGCCCACTGTGGGGAATACAGTTCCCACAGTGGGGTGTGATACTGAGCACTCTGAACCTGAGAGTGATGACACTTTTGAGGATGAGTGTAACGAAATGGTTGCAGCTTTTGAGCCTCTGGACTTTAAGGATACAGATGTTCAACCCCCTTCAATAGAACAACCTCCCGAGTTAGAGCTTAAACCATTGCCTTCCCATTTAAAATATGCTTATCTCGCTAAGGATAATAAACTTCCCGTTATTATCTCTTCCAAACTTAGTGAGAAACAAGAACAACTTCTGATCGATTTGTTGATGAAGCATAAGGGAGCAATTGGTTGGACCATAGCGGACATTAGAGGAATTAGCCCCTCTTTATGTCAACATAAGATTAACTTGGAGAGTGACCACACTGGAAAAGTCCAACCTCAAAGAAGGTTGAACCCCATCATGAAGGAGGTAGTTAAGAAAGAAGTCTTGAAGTGGTTAGATGCCGGTATTATCTATCCCATTGCTAGTAGTAGTTGGGTGAGCCCCGTCCAATGTGTCCCTAAAAAGGGAGGGACGACCGTAGTAAAGAACGAAAAGAACGAGCTCATTCCCAATAGGACTGTCACGGGATGGAGAATATGCATGGAATATAGACAACTCAACTAGGCCACTAAGAGAGACCATTTTCCCTTACCTTTCATCGAACAAAATGCTTGATAGGTTAGCGGGGAATGAATTTTATTGCTTTCTAGATGGATACTCCGGATACAACCAAATCCACATCGCCCCCGAGGACCAAGAAAAGACCACATTTACTTGTCCCTACGGTACTTTTGCATTCCGGAGGATGCCATTCGGATTATGTAATGCCCCAGCCACTTTCCAACGTTGTATGATGGCCATTTTTACCGACATGATTGAGGACACCATATAAGTTTTTATGGATGACTTTTCTGTAATAGGGACATCATTCGACAATTGCTTGTGGAATTTAGAAAAAAGCTTAGTGAGATGTGAGACCCACGACCTTATTTTAAATTGGGAAAAATGCCATTTTATGGTAGAAGAAGGTATTGTCCTAGGTCATCTTGTCTCAAAAAGAGGGTTGGAAGTCGATAAAGCCAAGCTTGAGATAGTGGCACAACTTACCGAACCCAGAACTGTGAAAGGCATTCGAAGTTTTTTAGGTCATGCAGGTTTTTATAAGAGGTTCATCAAGGATTTTTCAAAAATTACAAAACCCCTATGCAACCTGTTGCAGCATGAAAAAGACTTCATTTTTACAAAAGAATGCCAAAATGCTTTTGAAACAATCAAGGAAGCCTTAGTCACAGCACCCATAGTGACCACTCCAGACTGGTCACTCCCATTCGAAGTGATGTGTGATGCCAGCGAGTGGGTTGTGGGGGCTGTTCTCGGACAAAAAAAGAACAAAGTTTTTCACCCCATTTATTATGCGAGTAGAACACTGATTGAAGCTCAGATTAATTACACAGTAACTGAAAAAGAATTACTTGCAGTGGTGTTTGCTTTTGATCGTTTCAGGTCATACTTGATAGGGACGAAGGTCATAGTGCACACAGATCATGCGGCAATAAAATACTTGATCAACAAGGCTGATTCCAAGCCATGCTTGATTAGGTGGGTTTTATTGCTGCAAGAATTTGACCTTGAGATCGTTTATAGGAAAGGAACAAGAAATCAGATAGCTGACCATCTGTCCAGGCTCGAAAAGATAGTGGGCACTGTTGATCCCACTCCGGGCAGAGAAAAATTTCCCGATGAACAATTGTTATCAGCCCAACATCTCGAAAATAATATTCCTTGGTATGCTGACATTGCCAACTTTTAAGCAAGTTGACTAAAACCCCATGGGATAAGTGGACCACCATTTAAAAAGTTTTTACATGATACACGACAATATGTTTGGGACGACCCTTTCTTGTATAAGATAGGGACGGATCAAATATTGAGGCGTTGTATCCACGGGAGTGAGCAACATCAAATACTCCATGGTTGTCACGCATCCCACTACGGTGGCCACTTTGGTGGAAACCGCACTGCTGCAAAAATCTTGCAAAGTGGGTATTTTTGGCCCACTATGTTTAAAGACTCTTATGAATTTGTGAAAAGTTGTTAACAATGTCAACGCACCGGGAACATTTCGCAAAGGAACGAAATGCCTCTTAACAACATTTTAGAGGTAGAACTTTTTGATGTTTGGGGGATCGATTTCATGGGTCCCTTTCCAAATTCCAACAATAATTTTTATATCTTGGTTGCGGTAGATTATGTTTCAAAATGGGTGGAAGCCATTGCGTGTCATTCTAATGATGCCAATACCGTGGTAAAGTTTTGCATAAAAACATTTTTACTCGATTTGGAACACCACGAGCATTGATTAGTGATGAAGGCACCCATTTTGTGAACAAAGTCATGGCCTCGGTCCTTGCCAAATATGACATACATCATAGAGTAGCCACCGCATACCACCCGCAAACCAACGGTTTGGCCGAGCTTTCAAACCGTGAGATCAAAGGAATTTTAGAAAAAGTTGTTTAACCACACCGAAAAGATTGGTCAACCAAACTCGATGATGCTCTTTGGGCCTACCGAACGGCCTATAAAACTCCTTTGGGAATGTCTCCATTTAAATTAGTTTTTGGCAAAGCTTGCCATCTACCGATTGAATTGGAGCGTAAGGCATTTTGGGCCCTTAAAGAGCTTAACATGAGTGAGGGTGCTGCGAGAATCAAAAGGACTCTACAGTTGCATGAGTTAGAAGAGTTGCGTTACCACTCTTATGAAAACGCAAAGTTGTATAAGGAGAAGACCAAGATGTGGCATGATCGTCGAATTAACCATAGGGAATTCATGGAGGGACAACAGGTATTATTGTTCAATTCTCGTCTTAAGCTCTTTCCGGGTAAGCTAAAATCTCGTTGGACGGGACCATATACCATTGTCAAGGTAAGTCCCTTTGGAACAGTGGAGTTGAAGTCCCCACAATCTGGTCAAACGTTCAAAGTCAATGGGCAAAGGGTGAAGCACTTTCTGAATGAAAGTACCCACATCCATGCCCACTCTCCACCACACTATGATTAAGAAACATCAGATCCAGTTGTAAATATTTTATTTCAGTTATTTGCTGCGTTTTTTATTATTTTTGGTCTTTTTAATGTTGCATGGTAGTTTGTTTTTATGTGTGTAGGCGAAAATGTCGTTTTTTGGAAGAAAATGCTTCGCAATGGGGAAGGCTCAGGTCACTGCGCTCCCCACTCTTAAATCTGACGGAAGATGGGACCATTTTTGGGGCCCAATGCTGACAAGCTTTCACCTTTTTCTGCCATCAAGTCTACTTTTCTGCCATGTTGTCATAGTTCACCATTTTCTGCCATCAAGTCTACTTTTCTGCCATGTTGTCATAGTTCACCATTTTCCAAGAAACACCATCATAGTCCTTCTCTCTCTCTCCTAGAAACCGACGGTTCCACCCTAAACCTTTTTCCAAAATTCCAAAAAGCACCTTAACCCCTCAAAAACCACTTTCACTTCCAAAATATTCAAAAACACTCTTTCTTCTCCATTTCTCTCCAAGAAACCCAATCTAAAGAAAACCTTCCTAAACCCCTAAAAATGGCAAGAACCAAGAGGATGAACACCAACCCCGATGCACCCACACGTGCGGCCGTCCGCCGCAGGACCGCCGAGGAACAACCGCCGGAAACCGTCACCGGCGACCTAAACGAACCGTTGCCAGTCTCCGGCGAAAACCTGATCATCTCCGGTGCGGCCGACGAGGGTTCTTCACGGCACGAAATCCCAATGGCTATTTCATCCCCGCGAGTCTCAGACACCAGTATCACACATTTCGAGATCGAGGCACTTCTAGCCGAAGAAGAAGAGAGGCGGTTAGCAGAGGAGTTCAAACAAAAAATGGAAGCCATTAGAAAAAGAAAGGAAGAGGTCGAGAGGAGGCATCGAGAGGAAGAAGAAAGAATCAGAAAGGAAGAAGAGGAAAAGCGAATGGAGGAAGAAAGGTTAAAGGTTGAGAAGGAAAGGATTTTTGAGGAAGAAAGGAAAAGGGTTGAGGCAGAGATTTTTGCTGAAGAAGTGGAGTTTCAGAGGAAGGTTGATGATGACTATCAGGAACAATACCGCAAGCTTGGGGATAATGTTGAAAGAGAGACAGTGAGGAAGGATGCCCACAGTGGGGAGGACCCAATTCTGCGGGCCATGAGGAAGAAAGGCGTGGTCACCAGGTCTGCGGTGACCAAAGCTCTGAAAAAACCGACAAAAAGGCCGGCAAAACAACCGTCAAAGAAAGGTACAAATCTTCAACCCTCTTTGAGTTCATCTTCTGTTGAGGTTGATGTTGGGGATGACCAATTTCAAACCCAAAACCCACATCAATCCACAGTGGGCACTGTGCATGCCCCCAGTGGGGTGCCCAGGCAGTTCACCACTCCGGAGGTGGTTGCCCACTATGAGTGCATTGCTACACAGAAACTGAAGTTGGAGAGGGGTTTCGAACCTGAGTTTGTTGAGGCCAACCCATTTGTTAAGAATAGGATTGTAGCGCAAGACTGGTCGATTTTGGCCGCAGCCAATCGACGCGCGAATGCCTCGTTGGTGCGTGAATTTTACGCCGAGGCCTCTCAAACAAAGGATCCCACTGTGGTAGTTCGGGGAAAACAAGTGAGTTATAATCCAGGAACGATTAACCGGGTTTTAGGAAGAAGGAACCCGGCTGTGTGTGAGTTTGCCCAGTTTTTAAAGAAAATGACCCCGGCGGACGAGGATCTCGTTTTGCGCGAGATAGCAGCCGAGGGGAAGCCGTGGAATAAATACGGCCAGAGAAGGTGCCTAAACGCTAGCTCCCTCACTACCGAGGCCGCTGTTTGGTTCCAATTTCTCCGTGCCTGTTTATCCCCAACATCGCACGATACCACATTGTCTATGCATAAATATGCTTTGTTGTACTGCCTCCTCACTGGAAGAAAGATCAACGTCGGGATTGTTATGCATGCGGCGATCGATCAAGCTCGGAACCGAAAGAAGGTAGTCTTGCCCCTTCCTTGCCTCATTACGTTACTAATGATAGACGCAGGTGTACCCTCAGCGGTGGAGGATCAGTGGTTTAACTCCACAAGCAACATCAGTGCACAAACCATCCGCAAGATGGGAAGGTACGTCACCACTCCTCCATCTGAACCAGAAGAAGCTATCCCCACAGTGGGGACTATTCACCCCACTGTGACCATTGCTGAGGAGCATGTTGTGAGAACGCCGCGTACACCACTCCATTCAACCGAGGCAGGATCGTCAAGCAACCAAATGGGAGAGATCTTGGCAGCTTTGAAGAAGCTCACATACAGGATCGAGTTGCTGGAAGGTGAGCAGCGATATCAGAACCGGGCCACGCAGATATTTTAGATGTATACAAGAGAACAGGATGAGGTGATGGGCCTGATGATGAAGGAGGCCAACCCGGTGCTAGCTGCTCAGTTCCCAGATTTACTTGAGGATATTTGCCCAACTTATGCTAGCGATGATGAATTTGATGAAGATGACGCCGCCAGTTCACCAGATGCCACCCCAACCCCCTGAATGGTTTGTTAAAACAATGGTTTATCTCGTTTGCTCCCAAAACAATTTTATTTTGTGTTTGTTTCATATTTTGTGCCTATGGCTAGGCTTTCTGACAATTTGCTATATTTTTTTATTTTTGGTTTAATGATGCATGAAATCCAACCACCGGGTAGGTACTTTTGGGTACTAACGTATTTGTTGTTTGAATGCTTGTTTGATCTCGTTTCCATTTCAAGGTACAACTTTCGGCTTCCGACTTAAAAAGGTCCCTTTAGTAAGTACGAATCTCAACTTGATACCATGAAATGATATAGGCCGTTTTTCACATCCAAACACGATCCTTTTTGTACCCCAAACCACCACCTTTGTTCGTTAATTCAATGTCACAGTGGGGACACTGTGAGATTTTAAGTTTGAGGTGGGAACTTTCAGAGTAACTTCCAGTTTGCCCACAGTGGGGACACTGTGAGATTCTAAGTTTGAGGTGGGTAAACCATACCCACCTCCAAAAAAAGAGATAAACACAAAAATACAAAAACAAAAAAATAATCGGAGTGTCACTAACAAACTTGATGGTGTGCCTTTCTGGACCATCAAAGTGTTCACTCCCAAAAAAGATGGTGTGCCTATTCTGGACCATCGGAATACCCGCTTTCACAAAAATAGCCATACCTAAATAAAGCCTGAAAGTGTGCGTACATACCCATGAAAAATCCAAAATACCCACTTCTTGAAATAAAAATCTCCAAGCGAGATTTTCGGTCCATGTTTGGAAGTACTTACCAAAAACCCTTGGGAAAATATTCAAAGCCATAAACCCGTCGAACCCAAGAAAGCCCTATTGATTAATGGAAAATAAGGGAAAGATTTCGTCAAACACAAAAGTGAAATTTTCATGTTTGTAACCGAAGGAAGTATTGAAGGAAGGAGATCAACGCCCATTCAAGTCAAGAAGTATGTAAGTCCCTAAAAGTTCTAGTGCATTTTGTTCATTTTATTTCTTTCTTTTTATTACTTGGGGGCAAGTAATGGTTTAATTTTGAGGTTGTGATAACTCTATTTTAAGAGTTATTATTTCCATTTATTTTCCGCTTTATTTTGTCAATTTTAGCCATTTCACTTCTTAAAATCCCCATTCTTGGTATATTTCACGAAAACGAGCAAAAGGAGTGAACCATGGTCTTTAATAAATTATTTGGTAGAATTTGGGTGTTTTTTACGTTTTATCCTGCAGTGACCACTGTTGTGCCCACTCTGGTTCCCCACTCTTCGAGCAGATCAAGAAAACAAAAGAAAACCATTGGCTGGAAATATAAAACCTGGAGTTTAGAAGGTTCAAAAGGCAGGAAAATATGGGCTGGAGAAGTACAAGGTAGTTTTCATTGGAGATAGCATCAAGTACACCTCCTTGTACTTGGAGATTGACTTGGAAACGAGTCCATTGGATAAAAGGATTACACAAGGAACTGATTTCTGCCACAACACAGCAGTCTTTACCCATTGGAAGACCCACCTCTTTTGTGTAATACCCAAACTCCTTCTCCTAGTATATAAAGGAGCACTTGGGTATCATTTATTAGGATCCTTGGAGTTTTTGCTTAGCCTTAAATTCTCTCAACTACCACATTAGCTTTAGTCTTTTATTTACTGCAGTAACTAGCTTTAATTTTCCGTAATTTACTTTCTTAGCTTAATTGTAGTTCGCAATACACAGTGACAGGGACGAACCCTCGTTCCCCACTGTGAGTTCTATTCAAGTCACTTTCAGTTTAATTATGTGCAACTTCTACTCTTTTGCTTTCTTTACTTCAAGTATGGGCTAAACATCCTTTGGGATGTAGGAAGGAGAAGTACCTGGATTTTATTAAAAATGCTTGAGTAATCTTTATACTTAGAATATTTGTTGTTTTGGTCATTCATTCTCGATATTTACCCAAGGATGCGAACAAGCCGATCACTTGCAAGGATCTAAAGTCTAGTTCTTAACTTAGAAATAAGTAGAACGTAGTGACACGAGCTTGAATGATGCTAGGGGATTCGAAAGAATTCTTATGACACTTACGAAAGTGAGGTCGGCACAGTGAGCAAATCTCAACCCACTGGAGTAGTAGGCAAGCTAATTTGTGTATTAAAAACACTTAGAGTATTTGTCTCTACACATTCCATCGAGACCTGAAAAGGTCCATTCTTGAGATCACCATTGACAAAACAATAAGTACTAAAAGTATGGGATTTTTATCTAAACGGTGTGAGTATTTTGTAACCGGGCTTTTCTAGCGAAAATGCCTACCTCGAATACAAGGACCACTTTTAGGACCGAGTATTTAGTATAAAATCTAGGGAAAATCTAACCTCCATTCCTCCTTTTAATTTTAGTAAAATCGTTAAAGTAGCTATTTCGCCAACCAAACCAAAGTATTATTTTCCTCTCTAATTGAAACCTGTAAAAGGAGCTCATGAGAACCATATTGTCTTGATTGTCTAGTCCCCGTGGATACGATTCTGGTATTTTACCAACTATTACTTGTTGTGACGATCATGGTGGACAGTGTACACTTGCACTTCCCACTGTGGACAGTTTGCAACCCACTGCGATTAAAGCACATATTTCGCACGTACCAGAAAGCAAGGATGTAGAATCCAGATCCGTGCAACGATTATGTTTGTGAATAAGCAAATAAGAACAGTTGATATGATTCACAAAGGCTGCCCACTTAGCTATTGAATTAGAGAGAATTACAGTGTAAAGCAGAAAAGCTAAATGAGACAACTAGCTAATTTTCTAAGCTAATTGCACTTTAAATACGCTGGGCCCGTGGTAACAAGCCCACGGCCCGTTCACTATGGACTAAGTTTAAACAATTACAAAATAAACCCTTGAACTTAAAATCAACATAAATTCTACCCTAACAATCTCCCCCTTTGATTTGAAGTTCGAGTTCGCGCCCTATCTCTTGCCAGTTATAGACATAGCGTTTGCGCAACGCGAAGTGAACCTCAAAGAATCTGATGGCGCGGCGGTAGTGGAGACGTTCTTCAACCATATCCAAAGCAGTCTGAGCAGTTCTTTCATTCAGATTGGGTACATCGGATACCTTTGGATTTTCGGATTCGTGCTTGATGATCTTCCGAAGAGCGTCTTGAACTTTGAGCAGTGTGTCGTCGCAAAATCGATCGACCTGACTGAACCTCATAAACTTATTTTCTTTCTGAGCGTTGAGGAAAACGATCCCAAATTCCGGTTGAAGCAGCATTGCATTCTCGGGATACATTGACAGTTCAGGAGCTTTCAGATTCGGTTTGAGCAGATTTACCTTCTTCGCTTGGTTCTCGATTGCCATTTACCTCTCAGACAGCGTGGCAAGCGCTTTGTTGTGGTCGTTGAGGGTCGAGTCAATGGCGTCAAGGCGTGACGTGATGGACGAAGATGGAGCAGTGACCTGTGATCAGAGAACGGAGATCAGGTCTGCTTCGGTAGATGCGGTGGAGTCGGATTCCTGGAGCAGTTGGGCTAAGAGCATCGTCTTCAGGGTGTCCACCGAATAAGTAGGTTGTGGTGGAGTCGGTGGAGGCACAGAGGCGGTTTCAGTGTCGACGAGGTGGCCCTTTCCTTTGATAGCACGCATCGCTTTGGCAAGTTCAGCGGCTACATGTTCCTGCATTTGTTGCTCCATACCCTGTCGGACAGCCTCAAGGGTGCTGTCCAGAGACCCTCTTGACACAAAGTCGGGTAAAATAACGCCGGGCTCACTTAGAGTACCCGTTGAGGCATCTACCTTAGAGGCAGAGCCACCTACGTTCACAGCTGGCGTGATAATAACTGTGGTAGGATTTCCGTCCAATCCTCGTGTTCCGGAAGTCGGAGAAACTATAGACGTTCCGGTCGGGTCACTAAGAGCCGCGACTTGGTGTTGTTTCGCATCAAGTGTCCTAGGCGAAGAATGTTCAGTAACAATAGGCTCTAGACTCGATGGTGCACACAAAGAAGTCGAGACCGGGGGCTGCCGGTCTCTTATTTCAACACCTTGACCCTCCGAATGAGGGTCCGGTGGAAGTTGTGCTGAATCCCCGTGTGAGACTGAAACACCCGTCTTTTGAGAGACGGATGAGTGGCTATGGGGGTCGTGCAATTGCTCCGCTAGGTCCATGGAGGCTTCTTCAATACCCCGTCCCAACAAATGAGATGGGATAGCAGATGTGGCAACCCGGATATGACGTGGCTTGTTTCGCTCAGGTGCCTCGTTATCTTTACGGGCCAATCTTTCTTGGTTCGCGTTCGACCTTAACACCCTCCTTCTCACAAGTTCTATGTCCCGAGGAAGGTCCCTCCGGCGCTGGCTGGACCATGGGATTCCCTAACTCTCGTCTATATGGTATCACAGGTAGGGCTTCAACTGAAATGAAAGCATGGATATTATCCTGCTCCCCTTCAAAACATACATGGGGATTGACTTGCTCCCCCTCGGAGTGAGAGTGATATCAACACAAGAAAAAAATATTTAGACTTTTTAAGAAAAACAGTGTGACTCTTCCCCTCGGATTGTGTTGTTGATCCACCATGGAATATCTGTAAAAAGACCCAAAGTTAGAAACTGAGGCGGATAAACAAGTTCTGGTGCGTACCTTTGCATTAAGTGGCTCAATCTGATACAGATTGAGGATGGGTAGTGATGAAACAGGTACAGGACTTAAAGTAGTAGGGGCGTCCGGACATAATGATGCAATTGCAAGACATTCCGAACAACACAGGTATCCAGACAAAAGGTGTCCAGACAAAAAAACATACCGGAGATGATGAAAGTTTCCGGATGAAATAAGCAATCCGGACAGAATAGAATCCGGATGAAATTTAAGAGAGACTAAGAGTCTGGATATGGTACCCGGGTTCCCTTCCAATCCGGATAAGGACCCGGTCCGGAAACCTGTCCGGATACTTCTGGATGTTCAAGAATTTCCCTGATTCTTGACATTTTGCATAAATAAAGCTATATGGATTTCAGAAATGAACCTTCTCTCGCTCCCCCTCCAACGGAGCATGGGGAAGAAGTTGCTCCCCCTAGTATAGTGCAATGGAGAGTCCGACACACATAAAAACTTTTAGGCATTGAAAGAAAAACAATGTGTCGCTCCCCCTCAACTGATGATCATCCAGTTGGATGCTCCCCCTCAGAATGTGCGCGTAGTGTGAAATGCACACGAGAGTATCCCCACACACAAAAACTTTTTAACATATTTAAGGAAAAAGTGTGTGTGACGCTCCCCCTCAACAGTAGAGTAACATACCTGATAGCTGATCATGCTCCCCCTAAACACGTGAGCATCTTGTTAGAGCACAGGTATAGACAAACCTCACGTCTTCTTAATATTGTTCCTTGTAGATCGTGAGCAGCTCCCTCCTTGCGGTCATGTGTGTGGAGCATCCAGTGTTTAAGGACCACACATGACCGTCCTGCAAAACAAATTTAGCGGACCTTCGGTACCCAGATTTGCCTGGGTCCGGGAGGGTTAGGTTTGGCACCGTTTGGGAAGCTTGCTTTGTCCCAACTTTCCATTTAGGTATAGGAATTACACAGTTAGAGGGAACTGGTTTTGGCACGTGTTTCCTCTTCGGTGCAGAATTTACACCTTTAGGAGGAACAAATTTTGTAGCAGCTTTCCACCGGGGTGTCGGTTTAACCTCAGTAGGAGCAACCCATCTAGGAGCAGGTTTGGTCTCCCGCTGTGGTTTAACCGCTGATTGGTAACCCCGTTTTTGATAGTGTCTTTGCTGGTTATGACGGGGTTTGCGTTTGGCTGTATGATTAAACCTTTGATATGACCCAAACCAATCATTGTTTTGGATATCATCAAAGTCATTCCAACCACAACTAGAACAACACAAACGATCGTGTGATAATTGAATCAATTGCTGAATGGAATAAATTTTCATCGGAAAATTAACATCTCTATTAACAAAATTATTCCTATGATTCCAGGCACAATCGTTTTTGTTCATCCTAGGATGAAAGACAATATTGAACGACTTTGATGCATCATCCTTGACAGATTCCTTGGTTAGCCACTTTGGGTTTGTTTGTTTAGCTCGACCGGTTTTATCCGAAACAACAGGGACAGTACGGTCAGTGACCTTTGAGGAAACAGGAATCTTAGTGGTCGGTTGTTCGGTCTTTTGCTTCGGCTGTGATCCTTTTTGAACATTTGAAGCATTTTTAAGAATCTTGATCACAGCCGGAGTCTTGGATTGAGAACAGTCGCCCTTTTGAAAATTGACCGGACGATTAACCACTGGAGACAAAAAGTCAGAATGACTTGGAAGAGGTTTGTCGAAAGGGAACGACTCAAACTCTCTATCAGAATTACCTTCGGAGTTCATGTATTCTGAAAAATCTATCTCCGGAATTTCAGGACTTGGATCGGTCGAGGAAGGCGAGGAACACTTTGTGCTCGTGTGTGTCGGGGAACTTGGAGCGGAAGCTAGGAAAATATCAGAGTTCAAGTTCCGTGAAAAACTCTTATCTTGGGAATCTAAATCGTCTTGTGTTGAAAACGTTTTGCTAATAAAAGCTTTGCACGAAGACCTGTCAGATGAACTTGAGGAAAGTTCGGGTGAAATCTGCTTTTTAGTTTGGAGTTGGTCAATCTGCTCTTGAAGCTGACCATTACTCACTTTCTCTTGCATCACTTCTGTTGCCAAAGCAGACAATTGTGATGTGAGTCGATTGATTTCAGACCGAAGAATCTCCTGTCCTTCATCAGACATAACTTCGGTTTTGTCCGGTTGTTGATTCTCAAGTTTTTCAAGTAAAGCTTGCTTTTCCATTTGAAAATTGGACCTTTCTTTCTCTAATGACTCCTCCAACTCGACAATCTTTGCTTCCAAGATGAGAGGGGGAACATAGAGTTTGAACTCGTCCGTCTCATTCTTGGTTGCTGGTGCTTGGTCCTCATCCTTTTGGGAGGAATCCTTGGGCTTAGCAACCTTGTAGGGGTCGAAGTAGTCATTCGAGAGGTACTTCTTTGGATTTTTCTGATAAGAATAATTTAAAGGCTCATAACAAAATGGAAGTTGTATTCCTCGTTTGTGTGTGCGCTTATATTCCTCGATTTCCTCTTCCTTTTCAGGTTCAAGAGGACCAGTCCATTGGATTGCATATTCCGGATACTTTTTATCTAACCCAAAGCAAGCAAAATCATACAAAGTTGGTGTAAACCATCTTCCCTTTTTCAAATAATGTGGGTTATCATATCCGATTCCCCATTCTTTGTTGAAATAGGTGAACTCTTTGGGTTTATTCAGAAAGATGGTTTGATTAGTTTGACCCCTTTTGTGGAGTTTGGTTTCAAGATCAATAATTTTCGCAACAAACTCCTTGTGCTGAATTTGAAGAGCAGAGCATTGATAAACAATTTCTGCTTTTTCATTCAAGCACTGATCAAACTGTGACTGAAGTTCAGATAATTTGGCCCGTAGGTCTTTAGGTGCTATAGAAAGATTTTTGCATTTCTCCATTAAAATAGCATTTTCAGACTTATATTTTTCAGTTATTTTCTTTTGAACATCTAGCTTTTCGGTTAGAGACCTAATCTCAAGCAGTTGTTCTTTAGAAGTGGCCTTAAAGGTACCTACCCGTTCAGCAAGAGGTTTCACTCGGTCATAAAGTTCTGAAAAGATAGGTTCACATACCTGACACGGCCTTTTCATGTCTTCTTCAGCATGAGACATCTTCAGTTGCACTGGAGTGATCGTCAGACGTGTAGATTGATTCAAAGTGTAAACCTAATGCAAGGCACTAAGAGTGGAATCCTAACGCAGGTTCTATGACTGGTATGAACTAAGAGTGATCTTACTGGATAGGAATCCAAGTAAGGGTCTGACCAGGAAGTGTCCGAATCAGATCAATTAAGAACAGTTCAATAAATCACAAAGTGTCCGGGTAAAACAAAGAATCCGGATGGCACAGATTCACGAATACTTAAATGTCCCCCTCCTGCAACTTAGCACGGGGGTCCCTCTACCCGGTTAGCGGGTGGGGTCAAGGGGCAACGCTCCCGGATAATGAATCCGGGTGGTTTCCGGATAGAGAATCCGGAAAACCCAGGAATCCGGATGATATAGTCCGGATAGGTGAAGGAATCCGGATGTACTAAGTTTCCGGATAACAATGAAGTTTCCGGGTACAATGGATTGTCCGGATAAGATATGTCCGGAAACACTGGGTTTCCGGATACAAATGTTACCCGGATAGTATAAGGAATAGTGACTTACCCGGATTGCAGAACTTACCCGGAAAATGACTTACCCGGAAAAACTTGATTGTCCGGAAAAACTGGAAGAATCCGGATGGAAACACAAATGTCCGGACACTATCAACTTGTCTGGAAAACGCGGCTGTTTTATCCGGACTCTGCGGCTGTTTTATCAGTTCGATCGATTTCTCAACTAGGGTTACTCAAGATTGTTCCTGAAAGATTAGAAACAATACCAAGCACAAAAACAACACTAATCCAATCGAATTTAGAGCAAAAACAACACCTTTTGATGTCAAAAATCCGATTTTTTAAATAAGAACACAACTAAAAGTTTCTGAACTTATTATGCGAAATTGACCAATCAAACGAACGAATTTGGATGTGAAAGTTTGCAGAAACACTTATAATTATGATGCTAACACAACCCAACAAGCAAAATTGAACAATTTACGCAGAATCACAGATTTGAAAAATCAAGAAAAGTCAGACGTGGAAAAGTCAAACTAACCAAAAATCAATGAATTAGACTTTGAATCGAATCCGTCTGTCTGCTCTGATACCAATTGTAGAATCCAGATTCGTGCAACGATTATGTTTGTGAATAAGCAAATAAGAACAGTTGATATGATTCACAAAGGCTGCCCACTTAGCTATTGAATTAGAGAGAATTACAGTGTAAAGCAGAAAAGCTAAATGAGACAACTAGCTAATTTTCTAAGCTAATTGCACTTTAAATACGCTGGGCCCGTGGTAACAAGCCCACGGCCCGTTCACTATGGACTAAGTTTAAACAATTACAAAATAAACCCTTGAACTTAAAATCAACATAAATTCTACCCTAACAAAGGTCATTTGTGATAATGGCAATTCCGAATGAGGTGTTCAACAAGATCGATAGTTTCAAAGACACCGCACAAAAGATGTGGTTGCAAATGGAAAGAATGTTGCAAGGCTCGCAGATTGGAAACCAAATGAAGACAACTTTGTGTATTAATCGGTATGAAGAATTTAAAGCCAAAGAGGATGAGACTCTAAGCGAAACATATGACAGATTCATCACATTACTGAATGAACTCAGTAAGAACAAAATAACCAAGCAGGAAATAGATGTTAATGTGAAGTTTCTAAGTGTGTTACAACCGGAATGGAAAAACGTTTCAAGACGCATGAAACAAAATCCTAGACTTTCTGAGATGCAGTTACATGAATTGTTCGAGACTATTCATCAACATGAAGAGGAAATAATAGAGAAGAAAGAGAAGAGAAATAAGAAGAAAGTGAAAGAAGTTGTTCATGAACCAATTGCTCTCAAAGCAGATGTGCACACCGGTGGTTACCTGACTGATAATTCAAACGTGTTTGAAACGGGTTATAATGGAAATGTTGATGATAATGGAGTTGAATTTGAGCAAGCGATGATCTTACTCACAAGGCACTTTCAGAAGAGGTTTTACAAACCAACGTCATCAAACAACAATCTGAGGTATACTTCCGATTCACGAAAGTTTGAGAACAATAACTTCGAGAGGAAACCATTTGAAGAGAAAAGTTTTGAAAATGTGGAAAAGAGGTTTGAGAAGGCTGAAGGTAAAAATCCATTTGTTGATAAGAAACCTGTTGAGACTCCGAAGTGTTAGAATTGCGGCACGCCTGGTCACTACACCAAAGATTGTAGAAATTCCGACTATTATAAAAACAAGATGTTGCTAGCCAAGAAAAAGGAAGAAGGAATAGCATTGCTTGTTGAAGAAGAATACTGGCTAGACCAAACTGATGATGAGGCGGAAAACGAGGAACATGCGAATATGTGCCAAGCTGAATTTAATTCAGATGATGATAAGGATACTTCGGCTCAGGTAAATTCTTTTCCCTCACCTTCTTCAGATAATCATGACACAAATGATTTGATAGATGAATTAAATGACACACGCAATAAATTAGCTGATTCAGAAAATGAAAAGGCTAGTTTATTACGTCAAATGCATGAGATGATACCGGGTGTTCAAAGCTTAAGAGCCAAACTTGAAAAAGAGGAGAAACTGAACGAAGCTTTGAATCAAAATATTCATGTTGACGATCTTGAAAAAGAAAAGAAAAATGAGGAGATTAAAACTCTCAAAGGTCAACTTGAACAATCTGAAAAAAAAGATACTATTTGATTCTAAGACTTCTGAATTAACAAAGAAAATCAATGAGTTAAAAACAAAGAATAATGAAAGTGAGGTTTCTTTGAATGATTTTTCAAAACAAAATACTGAGTTTTAAAGAAGATCAAAGTATTGAATGAAAAGTATAGTGAGTGTGAAATTTCATTGCAAAATGTCTCCACTTAAAATACTGAGTTTTTGAATAAAATTTAAGTTTTGGAAAAGAAGTTGTATTTGCGAGGTCAAACAGATCAAACAATACATTTGAACAAACCAAGACTTGTGAGTGATGTTAACAAATATTGGGGACTTGGTTATGAAAATCCTAAACATTTGGCTAAAGCTAGCAAATCTTTGCCAACATTATATGATTTTAGATGCTTAAGATTTGCTAGATATTATCCTGAATTTGAACTCTTTCGGACAAATGATGAAGAAATCAAAAAGGAGGAAGTCACTACAAGAAGAATTACAAAGAAAATGCAACTTCCTTTTTGTTACACTAATGAGACTTTAAAGTATCAAAAGAATCCGCATGGAAAACTTTCGAACGACTATTTTGATATATATACTACAAAACCAAATTGCGAAAAACCTATTGAAGCAAAAAGATATGTTCCACCTTTGGTTCTAGAAAGAAGAATATGTGAACTAGAAAAATCTATTCTAGAACAAAGGATACAGTTTGAACTTGAAAAGGATTTACTTTCAACTACTTACTCAACTATTTTTAAGGAAATATCTTCAAGCTTAAAGACGAAATTGGAAAAGGAGAAAACTGTTTATGAAAAATCTTTGATTAAAAAGTTTTCGGACTCTTCCAAAACTGCATTTAATGCAAAACAAATAGTCGATCAAAAGTGTTTCCAACTTTCGAAACAAGTGTCGGATCTTTAGATTACTTTAATCTCCGAGCATCAACAATTTGAGAAGGACAAAGCAAATTGTGTAAAACAAAGCAAATCTCTTGAAGACAAGATAAGTGAGCTTTCCAAAACAATTATTGATTTGGAAATTGTCTTGAAAACGAACGAAAAGAATTTTCTTTGAAAAATTGGTTTAATCAAGAAGAAACCAATTTCTTTAAAGAAAAGATTTGTGAACTTTCTCAAAAAGTAAAGACATTGGAAAATCTTGATGAAAATAAAAATACGATGGCTGATTTTGAGAATGCTTTCAATCTTGAACGTGCATAGCTTGAAATTGATAAAGTTATTTTTGAAAATGAAAAACAATCTTTAGAAGAGAAAATAAATGAGCTTTCTCAAGAAGTAACTGAATTAGAAGTTGCTTTGGCAAAAGAATGAAAAGAATTTGCTTTTCAAACATGGTGTATTCCTGAGAATTCATCATTTTCTAAAAAGGATTTTGAAGTTCACAATATTGATTCAGATTATGATTGTGATGATTTTCATACTGAACAAGTTTCTAAAGAAAACTCAAAGTTTGTGGTAAATGATAAAGGAAAAACTTGTGTGTTTGATTTCTCAAAGAAGCTTCCAGATCATACTGATTTTATCTTAACAAATGAAAAACAACCAAGTAATTTTTGCAAGGGAGAATCTTCAAAATCAAAGAAAGAACATAATTCTGAAATACCGCTTGTTAAAAAGAAAAAGAACAAACAGTCAAAGAAACACACTTCTCACAGTTCTAAAGGTTCTAACTCTAAATTTTCTGGTTTTTCAGATAGTTCTGTGAATATGAAGAATGAAAGGAAAGAATGGCGGGTAAAGCAAACACCGACTTCAACGACCAAACAGAATGATAAAAACAATAGTTTTTCTAAGAATAAACAATTTGGTTCTAATACTAAACAAACTCTTGTAACACCTTACAAGCGTTATTCTAATGACAAATTGTTGGATTTTGCAAATGACGAATGTTTTTGTTCTGTTTGTGGTTGAAATAGTATGTTTGCTATATTTGGTTCTTGTTGTTGGTACAACTCATATTCTGTTCCATATGCTTTCAATCATAAATCTGCTTTCACAAAGAAAAAGAGATCACCAAATTCCAAAAAGGGATCTCAAGCAACTAACCAAAAAGGACCCATCTTTAAAT
The DNA here is from genome assembly GCA_033807775.1 of Saussurea involucrata. NCBI lineage: Eukaryota > Viridiplantae > Streptophyta > Magnoliopsida > Asterales > Asteraceae > Saussurea > Saussurea involucrata. The sequence continues at coordinate 44,315,892 of CM066317.1, read as the reverse complement.
GGGTACCTAAAACTGTTTAATCTGGTTGATTGCAGAAAAGTAAGTTATGGTACCTAGATTCCGGATGTTCGAAACATATGATGGGTCAACGAGATATGTTATCTAACTTTGTTGAAAAAGATCTTGGACGTGTAAGATTTGGGAACAAACAGTTTGCACCGATAAAAGGGTTTGGAGATATAGTCCAAGATAACCATACAATCAAGAAGGTTAGTTATGTTGAAGGACTGGGACACAACTTATTCAGCATAGGACAGTTTTGTGACAAAGATTTGGAAGTGAGTTTTAAAGCAACAAGATGTTGTGTTAAGACTGATGAAGGGAAAGAACTTCTTGTCGGCACACGAAAGTACAATCTTTACACAATCAATTTGTCCTCACTTAAACCAGAAATTGATGTGTGTCTCCTATCAAAGGCTTCACAACAACAAAGCTGGTTATGGCACCGACACTTATCACATCTGAATTTTCGGTATATTCAGAAACTCGTGTTAGGTGATCTAGTTCGGGGTCTTCCAGTTATGAAGTTCAATGTTGAGAATCTATGTGATGCTTGCGAGAAAGGTAAGATGAAGAGGGTTCCTCATAAGCCAAAACCTGAACCGACAACAAAAAGCGTACTTGATCTAATTCATGTAGATTTGTGTGCGCCAATGAGGACGGAAAGTATTAGTGGTAGAAAATACGTACTATATTCTTTCTTTACCGTATAGATTTTATCTCTATCATTTCACATGCTTTGTGTAGTTTGTTGTGTGTTTGCATATATCTAGGGGGAGAAAAGACAAGAATCTGATCATTTGTCGAGGGGGAGCGTACACACAAATTTACATGTGTGGTTGATCAAGGTTTGTGGATATACAAATGAAGATAAGGTTAGTTTTTCTTTACATTATGCTTCTTGTGCAAACCCTACTTGATGAAAACTCATTTTTCAAAATAATATGCATCATTGTGGGGGAGCAAAATATCTTGAAAACACAGCTTGAAAGAACCAGTTAAAAGTTGGACATCTTTTAAACTGGAAAAGTTAAATTTTTGAAAAAGCTAAAAAAGTCAAATTTTTGAAAAATGTCCAAGTATAGGATGAAGCCGTACAAGCTTTGTCCGACAACTTATTCTTGTCGTACAAGCTTTGTCCGACTACACATCCTAGTCGTATAAGAGTTGTTCGACTACCTTGTCTAGTCGTAGAAGATTAATCCGACTTCCTAGATTAGTCGTACAAGTCATGTCCGACTACCTAGGCTAGTCGTACAATCTTTGTCCGACTTTCATGGCTAGTCGTACATGTGTTATACGACAATCACTGTTCATAGTGCTTCATTGTACGACAATTTTGAATTCCTTATCGGATACGATTCATCCGACTAAGATGAACTAATCGTACATAGTTCGTACGACTAGTTGACTGTGGCTGGTCAAACCTTTGGACCAATCGTTGAATGCCACGTGTCACTTTTCCATAAGTTCTATAAATAGAGTGGTTCTTGAAAAGGTTTTCTTTTTCCGACTTTCGAAACTCACAAAACCCTCTCTGTTAATTTTCATGGATTATCGATTATTTGTTGCTGTGTTAGTTTCATCTCATTAACAATCACTGAAGGTTAGTGAGTCTGGTCTGATTCATCTGTTTTACCCATTACATTGGTTATATCTGAGATTTTTGAATCGATTCATTTGTGGTTTGAAACTGTTGATATTCATGATTAGAAAATCATCTTTGTGTTAGATTTACTTGTGAAAACATGATAAGATAAGTTCATGTTAGAGAATCGCACACTAGGGTACTTGGTTTTACATGCTTTCGATTCAAATCTTAGAAATGGGTTTGAAACTTCAAATTATTTCGAAGTGTTCATCGTAGTCGTACAACACATGTCTTCAAATATTCATAGAAGTCGTACAGAATAGGAACTCATAACTGTCGTACAAAACGTGTTCGACAACTTTTTGGTCGGATAAGCTTTGTCCGACTACACTTGTCGTACGACTAGGAATTGGAGTGTTGTCCGACTACATCTCATACTTAGGAAATTTTGAGAAAATTTTTCTCAAACTTTGGTGAATTGCAATTCATATCCCGGTGATTTAATCAATTCCAAAACAGATCATGGCACATGTTCAAGAGCACGGTGATGGAAATTCTTCGGATGAGAACACTATTATTCCATCACACCGTTCATCACACACATTGGCGAACGCGCAAAACCCGGATGTTGATCTTATCCTTCCTGATGACAAATTGGACATTAAGCCGAATAACTACACCTTCGATGTCAATGTTCACATGGATTATCATCTTGTGGTGGAAATATTCAAAGGTCATCCGCTTCGCACCGCTCTTCAGAAAACACAGTTAGTACCAGAGATCTATTTGCAACAAGCTTGGCATATAATTCAGTATGTAACCCGAACTGACGCGACCAACTACTTTACGTTAAAAGTCGATCATTTTGATGCCAAGATAACTCTAAAGCGACTGAGAACTGTTCGTGATCTGCCTTATTCTACAAATTTTGAGGAAATGATCTCTGAAGATGACTTGTGCCAGGATATCATGCTCATGGGATACAATAATCCAGAGAAAGGGGTTCTTACACGTTCTTCAATGTTCAGAAGAAATTATCTACCACCGTTATATTATACACTGTTCAGCATCATCAACAGGTGTATGACATCAAAGCATACGGGTACTGATAAGGCAAGTATATCTGTTCTACGGATGTTCCATGCAGTCGTCTTTGACCGAAAGATAGACTTTGCAATTCTTATCTGGAATGAGCTGATCGAGGTTGTCACCGACAAATCAAAACCATCGAAAGCAAGAACGTTTGTGTTGTTTCAGAGATTTCTACAAATCATTATTCACTACATCATGGAAGCTAATAGACAAATACCGAGACGTGATGGAGCTGCCCTTGGTCCAACACAATGGATGAGGTACATTCGTATTCCTAAAGGCTTGAACTTTCCGAATATCATGGTTTTACCTGAAGCTGTCCTTGCATACGCTGATCAGGAGTCACCATACTTAAGTGAGTATAGAGAAGAGCATGCACTTATGGCCCGGCCAGAACCGGAGGGGCCTACCCAGAGTGCAAACCCAATAGGTGAGTGTAGTGAGGGTATAGCTGTTAGTGAGCGAGTTCAGGATACTGGGGTACCTGAACAGGTTGAGTTGAGAGGTAAAAATGATGTAAGGGGAACTGGTGTTGGGGGTGCTCCTGGTCAGTCATCTCGTGCACATGATGATGCTATCAACACGGATGATGTTTATGCTGATATTGACGATCCAGCAAATCTGCCAACTCCTTCTGATGACGATGCTGATGATGAAATAGATGATGATGGTAATGATTCTGATGATGACAACAATGATGATCATCAAAATGATCAAATTGACTTTACTATTGAGAAAGTTGTTCGTACTGCTACTAATTCCGAGCTACATTCTGATGCTCGAGGGGAAATAAGGAGTAATGAGGGAGCTTTAGTTGAAACAGAATTAAATGTGAGGTTAAGTGAGAAGGAAAGAAACAAAGATGGTGAGAGTGTGACAGGATCACCAATAGTTTTAACTAGTGATCCTCCCCAAACCGTGTCAACCCGGGTAGCCACATCTACTGTCAGTGCACGTATGTCGCCATGAGACATTGAAACATACATAGTGGACCCAGGTATGCATTGCACGACCCCACTCAGCCACTCATCAACTTCTCAACAAGTTGGTGTTTCAATTTCTCACAGGGGAATAGCACAAACTCTATCGGCGACACACTCGGTGTCTGCTGGTATTGAAACAGGATGGCAACTGCCCCGGCCACCTCCTTCATTTGTTCACACATCGAGTCTAGAGCCTTTCGGGTTTTCTCCTTCTTTTCCTAGGACACCAAGGCCGTTTGTCACTTCATCAATGGTGACACAAAACGTTGGAGTTCTTAGTGACCCAACCAGAACAGCCCGAGTGTTGCCGCCATTCGTTGGTGCTTCCGGAGGACCGGGTGGAAGTCCTGTCAACGTTAATACTATGCCAGCGTTGAACACAGGCCATACAGTCTCTTCGACTGCTATGTCAACCAGAAACCTAAGTGGTCTGGGTGTTAGCCCGTTACAAGCTCAAAATATCAGATCATTGGTTGGTCCTCCTCCGCATAACTTTGTATCGGTAAAGCTTTTGGAATTAGAAGTTACATCATTGAGTAACTCTTATAAAGCTCATGCTGCTGAAATGAAAGAAACGGTTAGTAAGTTGTCTTAAGATGTGAGCAAAGCCGTGAAAGGCAAATCAGTAGCAGAATCATCATCAACTCCACCTGAATCTCAACCAGAAACTCAACCTAACCCGAAGGTATATCCTAACTTGCCTTTACATGAACTGAAATTGTAGGACCTAAAATCAAGCAACAATCAAGAATACTCCATAGAAAGTAGAATAGAGATAGGCATGAAGATCGATTTATTGAATGAACTTTATTCATATGATTGAAATACAATGGAGGGAGAAATTGTACACGACTCTCAAAGTATACTGATCTCTCAGGTCTCTCAAAATCTCAAATGATAAAACTAGCCCAAGACCTTTATTTATAAGTCCAAACTACAAGACATGGGCCCAAGCCCATTTAACTCCCTTCAAACTCCCAAAGCCCAAAAGACTTACAAAGCTAATTACAACACATTTGACTTTTCTTGACTTTACATGGACTTTATAAAACTTTCTATATAATTGGGGCTTTCTAGACCCAACAATCTCCCCCTAAAGTTTTATAAAGAAAGCATCTTCAAGTGATCTCCCCTTGATTTCTTTGAAAACTTTAGTGTTGCACACCTTCACGCCTTGCAAATCCATCCAATCTCCCCCTCAAATTTTGCTCTTCTTCTTCACAAATGTCGACTTTAAAATCGAATTCAATGTGCAAGAAGCTCGACTGAATGCACACAAAAATATTCAGCTTCATCTGAAGAAACTCACCACATTCGTTCCAAAATTAAAACTTCATGGATGCGTCTTTCGGTTCCAAAATTAAAACTTCACTTTTGTACTTGACGAAATCTTTCCCTTGTTCACATTTGATCAATAGGACTTTCTTGGGTTCGAAGGGTTTGTGGCTTTGAATATTTTCCCAAGGATTTTGCGGCAAGCAGTTTCCAAACAAAGACCGAAAATCTCGCTTTGAGATTTTTATTTCAAGAAGTGAGTGTTTTGTATTTTTGCATGGGTGAGTACATACACTTCAAGCTTTTTATTTGGGTATGGCTATTTTTGTGAGAGTGGGTATTCTGATGGTCCAGAATAGGCACACCATCTTTTTCTAGGAGTGAGCACTTTGATGGTCCAGAAAAGGCACACCATCAATCTTTTGTAGTGACACTCCGATTTTTTTTGGGAGGGGGTATGGATACCCACCTCAAACTTAAGACTTCACAGTGTCCCCACTGTGGAAATACTGGAAGTCCCCACCTCAAACTTAAGATCGCACAGTGTCCTCACTGTGACATGGAAATTGGGATTAACAAGGTGGTTGGGGGTACAAAAAGATCGTGTTTGGATGCAAAAATGGCCTATATCATTTCATGGTGACAAGTTGAGAGTCGTACTTACAAAATGGACTTTTTAAGTTGGAAGCCGAAAGTTGCACCTTCAAATGGAAAAGGATCAATCAAACATTCAAACAAGAAGTAAGTTAGTACCCAAAAGTACCTGCTTAGCAGCAGGATTTCATGCATCATTTAACAAAAATAAAATAGTAGCGAAATTGTTAAATGCCTAGCCATAGGCAAAATACGAAACCGAACAGAAAATAAAAATTGTTTTTGAGAGCATGAGAGTGGGAACCACAATCCAACAAACCATTCAGTGGGTCGGAGTTGCTTGCGGTGAGTTTGCAGCAGAGTCTTCACTGAGACCATCGTCACTGTCATTGGAGGGACATATACCTTCTGGGAAGTCAGGGATTTGTGTAGCAAGCAGGGGATGAGCACCCTGATATATCTGATTGAGGACTGCATCCCGATCGTGTGTATACATCCAGAAGGACTCTGTTGCCCGGTTCATGTGCTCCTGCTGGGCTTCCATAAGATCGACGCGATAGGTGAGAGCTGTTAATGCGCTCAGAATAGCGGTCATGGGATTGCTTGAGCTTCCTGGAGTGGGTTGGCGGAGTGAGGTACCGGTGGATCTCACTGTGGGTTGTTCATCAGCAGGTTCTTCGGGGGGAGTAGTGATTGCTCTCCCCATCTTCTTGATTGTGACGATGCTGATATTGTTCATTGAGGTGATCCACTTATCGTCCTGAGAAGCTGGCACTCCAGCTTCGATTAGTAACGCAGTAATAAGACAAGGAAGAGGGAGGATTACCTTCTTTCGGGTCTGAGCTTGGAAGATGGCAGAGTGCATTATGATTCCCAGGTTGATTTGCTTCCCCGCCAGGATGCAGTACAACAAAGCGCACTTGTGCATCGAGAGGGTCGTATCATGAGTAGTCGGTGATAAGGAGGCTCGGAGAAACTGGAACCACATAGCGGCCTCGGTAGTGAGGGAGCTAGCGTGCAGACAACGTCTACTGCCATCTTTATCCCAGGTCTTTCCTTCAACTGCCAATTCTTTCAAAATAACATCTTCATCTGCCGGGGTCATCTTTTGTAGGAACCGTGCAAAGGAGCATGTAGTTGGGATCCTTATTCCAAGGACCTGATTGATAGCACTGGCGGTATAATTCACGGTTCGACCCCGGACTTTCACAAATGGGTCCTTCGTCTGAGAGGCCTCGGCATAAAACTCCCTTACCAAAGAGGCATTAGCTCGACGATTGGCCGATGCCAAAGTCGTCCAATCTTGTTGTATGACCCTCTCTTTGATAAAAGGGTTGGCCTCTACAAATTCGGGGTCAAAACCCGTCTCTAAGTTCAACTTTTGATTGACAATGCAGTCATAGTGGGCAGCGACCGCTGGGGTCGTGAACTGCCTGGGCACCCCACTGGGGGCATGCTCAGTGCCTACTGTGGACTGATATGGGCTTTCAAATTGAATTTGCTCATCCCCAACATCAGATTCATAAGATGATGAACTTAAAGAGGGTTCGCGACCCTTACCTTTCCCAAATGGCTTCTTCCTTGATTTCTTGGCCGGTGTTTTCGCCGAAATGGTCACCCAGATCTGGTGACCATTCCTCTCTTCCTCAATGCTCTTTTGATTGGGCTTTCCTCACTGTGGGGAGCCTTTTGAAGTGCCTCCAAATCGATAGTGCTACCAACTGGGAGGTTTTGATCAGTCTGAATCTGCTCCTCATGTTGAAGTGTCGCAGCCTCTGCATCTTTTCTTTGTTTTTCCTCTTCTTGTCTGGTTCGTTCTTCTTCTTCCTTTCCCAGCCTTTCTTCTTCAGCCCTTTTCTTCTCTTCCTCCAGTAGTCGTTGTTAAGTCTAAATATGTCTTCAAGATTTAATGTTCAAGTCAAAGTCAAAGTCAATGTATTTAGTCTTGTGTAAAAAGTCAATGTTTGCTAATTACCTTTCTTAGGCTTGAGGTATATAAGCTTTAGGGTTAGCTAATTTTGTAAGGCTTTTGTTCATAATTCCTATCTTGAAAAGAAACAGAGCCGACAAGAATAATATTTCAGTTTCTCTCTCTACTCTCCCTCTAGATTTTTTGTAAATTCATGGATGTTTGATCATTTTGGGATTAACAGTCGTTCTTCTTTTGCCCTTTTTCTTTCTTCTTCGACTAACCTCTCCTTCTGGGCCCTAACTATCTCCTCTTCCTCTTTTGCCAACCGTTCGACTTCTTCTCTTTTTATTCTCTCATCCTCTTCCTTTGACAGCCTTTCCTCTTCTTCCTTCCTTTTTCTCTCAACCTCTTCCTTCTTTTTTCGAAGTGCAAGAAGTTTTTAGTTTTACTCTTCTTGCAACTTCAACATTTCCTCATCAGTTTGTTGTGCTTCGGTATCAAAACCACTCAGACTCGCGTCTGAGGCTTTCAAAGATGACACAACCTTCGAACCCTCTTGTTTTGATGATTCCGCATCAGGAGCGACGGTTGTCAATGGATTTTCGCCGGAGGATGGCGGAGGCTCGTTCAGGTCGCTGGTAATGTTTTCCGGCGGGTTATCGTCGGAGGTTCTGCGGCGGACTGCGACACGACCGGGCTCATTAGGGTTAGGGTTAAGTCTTTTGCTTCTTGCCATTGGAGGGTTTCTTTGTTCTGGTTCGTGAGAGAAAAGTAGGAGAGAAAGAGTGTGTGTTTTTGAATATTTGGAGTAAAGGTGGTTTTTGGAATTTGGTGGAAAGGGTTTATTTTTTGGGTATTATGTTTTAGGAGGGAACGGTTGACTTGAGAGAGCGAGAGAGAGGTTATGATGGTTTTCTTGGAAAATGGTGAAATGGGTGTAAGGTGGCAGAGAAAGTAGACTCATGTGTAAGAAAAGGTGATATATTGTCAGCTCTTGGGCCCCCAAACCGTCCCATCTCAGCGTCAGTCCGGTAGTGGTAAGCGCAGTGACATGCGCAATGTCACTGCGAAGCGGTTGTTTGACTTTTTCTTCAAAAATTGGCAATCTCTCCTACACACATTAAAATAAACTACCACACATAATTAAAACGACCAAAAATAATAAAAACACAGCAAATAACTGAAATAAAATATTTACAAGTGGTTTTGACTTTGCTTAACCAGAGTGGGGTAGAGAGTGGGATGGAATGTGGGCACTCTCGCTCAGAAAGTGCTTTACTCTCTGCCCATTGACTTTGAATGTTTGACTAGACTGTGGGGACTTCAATTCCACTGTTCCAAAGGGACTAACCTTGACCACGGTGTATGGTCCCGTCTATCGTGATTCTAGCTTACCTGGAAAGAGTTTAAGACGGGAATTGAACAATAGTACCTGTTGGCCTTCCATGAATTCCCTATGGTTGATTCTTCGATCATGCCACATCTTGGTCTTTTCTCTTAATCCCAGTTTGACAGGTAACAATATAATCAATGGATATGAACACGAACAATTGATGATTTCAACTCGTCATCCCTCTCGTATTCATTCAATCAAAGTAAATGAACGATTCTTACAATAAGCTCTCTAATCTATCTAATGAATCGTTTAACCTAATTCTAAGGTTACCTAAACCTTATATACCAAGGCTTTAAACACAAAGGCCCATGGCCCATCAACCTAATCTAAGCCCATTTATGATTAAAGGCTTTTACAATAAATTAATTAAAACTAAATAAGCTAATTACGCTCTATATAATTTATTTATATATCTTTCTAATATGTGGGACATTTATGGTCCTAACAATCTCCCCCTAAAGATATATAAATAAAAATCGGTCTTGGAACCTTCAAGTCTTGATCTTCTCTTCCTTTAGATTCTTTGAAATGCAGTGATGTTGCTTGTCTTCACATCTTTCAATGCTCCCCCTTGAATAAAGCTCTTGAATTTGATTTCAGCTTTAAAATAACTTGTAGAACCAGTATGCTCGATGGAGGAAATAATTTAAAGCGAACACCACTTGATAAGGAATGAGAAGAATTGATTACTTGTAAGCACATTGATCACTTGTATGCACTTTTAGCTCTTTGGATCTCGGAACAGATCAATCATTCGATTAAAATTCGGTCGGTCAACAGTTACTCCCCCTCGGCTTTTGCATGGGGAATTCTTTACTTCCCCTCGGCATTTGCATGGGGACTTCTTTACTCCCCCTCGGCTTTTGCTAACTCCCCCTCAACTTAATATTCAGTGTCTTTGAATTTGTACCCTTTCTCCCCCTCGTGATGAGTAGGAGCATCCGGAGCATCATGCACGTTCAAAGACAAAAGTGACGAGTAGCAAAAATTTCAGATAAAACGTTTAGTTATCAGACTGAGGTAATCAACTAACACAGAAAGACAAAAGTAACTGTTATCACAACAATTTAAAAAATTGTGTGGCCTATGTTCAGAGTTGGCAAAGGGGTATATCTGATAGGACTTCCAGTTATCACTGAAGTAAAATATTAAAAAACTTACTTCTTCGGTCTCCGGGTTGGTCTCGCCTTCATTTCGTGCACCATCGAGTCTAGAGCCATTTGATATTATACATTCTTCGGCTAGGACACATGATGAGGAACACCAAATCGAGACTCTTCGTGACTCGATCGGAACGTCTGTAGTGTCTCCGTCTGGCGGAACACGAGGATCGGACGAAAATCCTACCACGGCTATCCCTACGCCAACCGTGAACGTAGGTGGCTCTGCCTCTATGGTAGATGCCTCAACGGGTAATCTAAGTGATCCCGGAGTTAAATTTCCCGACTTTGTGTCACAAGGGTCCCTGGACAACACACTCAAGGCTGTCCGTGAGGCAATGGGGCAGCACATGGCCGCCGAGCTCGCCAAAATCAAGATCTTAATCAAAGGAAAAGAGAAGATCGTCGACGCTGAAACTACACCTACACCTCCACCGGCCCCTGCTCAGCCTACATATTCGGTGGATACCCTCAAGACGATGCTTCTAGCCCAACTGCTCCAACAATCTAAAACCGACGCCTTTACCGAAGCAGACCTGCTATCCGTTCTGAAATCTCAGGTCACTGCTCCTTCATCGTCCATTACCACTCGATTGGATACCATTGACTCGACTCTCAAGGACTTCCAACAAGCGATGACAACGCTGTCTGAGAGAGTCCGTTCACTCGAAGATACCTGCAAGAGTCAAGCTGGCGGTCTAAAGCGCAAGCACGATGACCAGGATGATCCTGATCACCGTAAGGGGGAGAAAAGACTAAAACCTACCGAGACCGCCCCTATCCTCGCCGAATCGACAACTGTGGTTCAACTGGAACCATCAACTGCGGCAACAACAACCGACGCCGAACCTAAAGCCGAGTTGCCTCTAGCCGAGATGGTAATAGATATGGATATTTCAGACGATGAAGACCCGACGGTTCCGAGATTAACCACAATGGTATTTGAGATATGGATTCTTTTCAGACTCTTTGATTAGAACGTCTAATTCTTTCTCCAAATCAGTTATTTTTAACGAAAGTTCTCCATTCTTTTTAGAAAAAAATTTGCGTTCAGTTTCAAACTTCTCTCTTTCTAAAATTAAAACTTTTTCAAAGTCGGAGATCTGTTTTGAAAGTTTTAGACAGATAAGCTCAAGACTCTTCTTCTCTTCAAGAGATTTGGTTGAAAACCCAGATTGCTTTTGAATAAGCAATTGTTTTTCTTTTTCAAAACTTTCTTTCTCCTTTTCAAAAGCCTTTTCAAAAATAGATAGTTTACTTTTAAGCTCAAGGTTTTCACAGTTCAGGAGTTTACCTTGCTCTTCTTCTTCAGCAAGCTTCTCAGAGCTATTCCAGATTTGAGATTTTAGTTCCTTCTGTTCTTTGATGTACTTGCTGATCAATTCATCTGCTTGCTTGATATTCTTTTCATATCGTCTTTCTTGCTCTTTCTCAGTCTCCTTGAAATCATCTCGTGATGATAAATCAGATAGCTTCTTTTTCAGCTCAGTGTTTTCAGACTCTAAGATCATTGCTTTTTCTTCAGACTTAGCAAGCTTCTCAGAACTTTCAATTTCTTGCAATCTCAGTTCCTTTATAGTTTTGATATTCCTGCTGATCGCTTCATCTGCTAGCTTGATATCCGAATCATACATTCTTTTTAAGTCTTTACACTCATGATTGAAGCAATACTTCGACATTGTTACCTGAAAAATTATGATCGTTAATCGGTGTTATTTTGAAGAATAAAGTTTGTGGAAAAAAAATCAAAAATTAAATCTGAAAAACAAATTTAAAAATAAATTCGTTTCCAAAAAATAAGATCTGATTATTATCGAATTCGAACGAACGAAATCACTCTTCGAGAATAAAATCTGCAAGATAAACAAACCAAGTTAGATCAAACACGACGAAAAATAATTCACAAGAATAATAATAGTCGCTAATACTTGTAGATCGTCGCAAATAATCTCAAGCGTCAGAAAAAATTGCAAATCAATCGTTAAGAAAAATCGCAACTTTCGTTAAAAACTTTTAATCACGAGACGTGCGGTAACTCGGGTACCGACGAGAACTTACCAATCAAAACTTACCAAAAACACAACTTACCGGAAGAATTGTTTGTGATTTACCGGGTGAATGAGATTCTTGCAAGAAAGGACAACTTACCGGATGAGTGAGGAACTTACCGGACGTTAAGAGATCCGGATGAATTGAGATTCCGGATGGAAATTTCACTTACCGGTTGAAGTTGGTTACCAAACAAAAGCTTACCGGATAAAAGAGTTACCGGAAACAACTTGCAACTTTCCGGATGAAAATGGGTTACCGGAAAAATGGAGTTCCGGGTAAAATTAAATTGTAGCTTACTGAACACAACTTACCGAATGAAATGAGATTACCGGATAAAAGGCATTTTCCGGACGATATTACTTTCCGGATGAATGGAGTTTCCGCACAAACAAAGCTTACCGGATAAAATCAAGACTCTTACTCAAACCAAAAGAAATTATGCAAATGTGGCTATAAGACTTTGAGAAGAACGATTAAAATATATATGTATATATGTGATTTATGCATATATGATGGAAGAATACTCAACAAACATGATGCAAGGTGATTATGTATGGAAAGCATGCAGCGATGTATCTATGCAAGATGAAGACATGTAGCATTTAAATATGAAGTATACATGCAGTGATAAGAAAGGAATGTGATTGGTGATTATGTTCAACAGCAAGTACGGTGGTCAAACAAAGGAATAAGAGTCAACAATATCATACTTTCATCAAAAACATGAAATGCATCCGGAAAGTTATTTTGCCGGAAAGTTGGAATTTCATCCGGAAAGATAAAAGAAACAAATCATCCGGACACTTATTTCATCCGGACTCTTCTGGTAATTTGGGATAATAGGAAACTTACCCGAAAAGATTAAAAACGTCCGGACACTGCGGCTATGGTTGCAATTTGGATCTGAGATTGATAGGGTTGCTTGATTTCACTCCTGTAGGGTTAGATTTTGTCAAAAAACACAAAAGCAAACACACCCAAATCGATTTCTAAGCAAAATATATCCTATTTTCCAATAAACACCACACAAATTTAAGAACACTACCAAAACTCAAGAATTGATTTTTAATTGAAAAATTAACACCTTTGAGAATCGATATAAACGCAGATAACAACAGATATAAACGAGCAAACAATCGAGATTTAACAAACGAATTATTAAATCAATGAAAAAGATTTTCAAACACGATTGATGAACGATTTAACCACAAAATTGTTGCACTATTTCGAAACTTTCTGGGTGTCTTCTGGACCTAAAACGATCAATCCAACCGTTCAGAATGTGAAACGGAATGTCGTGGAGCTACTGTCCAAAAATCGTGACGATCCGACGGTTCAAAATCTCCGGGAATAGGCAAAACGGCTCGCTGCGTTTTTCCAGAAAATTCACTACGAATTTTTTTTCTTTTTCACGCTTTCGTTCGATTTCTTCTATATCTTAAAATCATCGAACCTGGCTCTGATACCAATTGTTAATCCCAGTTTGACAGGTAACAATATAATCATGGGATATGAACACGAACAATTGATGATTTCAACTCGTCATCCCTCTCGTATTCATTCAATCAAAGTAAAGGAACGATTCTTACAATAAGCTCTCTAATCTCTCTAATGAATCGTTTAACCTAATTCTAAGGTTACCTAAACCTTATATACCAAGGCTTTAAACACAAAGGCCCATGGCCCATCAACCTAATCTAAGCCCATTTATGATTAAAAGATTTTACAATAAATTAATTAAAACTAATTAAGCTAATTACGCTCTATATAATTTATTTATATATCTTTCTAATATGTAGGACATTTATGGTCCTAACATTTTCTTTGTACAACTTTGCATTTTCATAGGAGTGGTATCGCAACTCCTCTAGTTCATGCATTTGTAAACACCTCTTAATTCCCGCAACATCCTCACTCATATTGAGCTCTTTAAGGGCCCAAAACGCCTTGTGCTCTAATTCAATCGGTAAATGGCAAGCTTTGCCAAAAACAAATTTAAACGGAGACATTCCCAAGGGAGTTTTGTAGGCTGTTCGATGGGCACAAAGAGCATCATCAAGTTTGGTTGACCAATCTTTGCGGTGTGGTTTAACGACTTTCTCTAAAATGCCTTTGATTTCTCGGTTTGAAAGTTCGGCTAAACCATTGGTCTGTGGGTGGTATGCGGTGGCCACTCTATGATGTATATCATACTTAGCTAGGACCGAGCTCATGACTTTGTTTACAAAATGGGTGCCATCGTCACTAATTAATGCTCGTGGTGTTCCAAATCGAGTGAAAATATTTTTGTGCAAAAATTTCACCACGGTGTTGGCATCATTGGAGTGACATGCAACAGCTTCCACCCATTTTGAAACATAGTCCACCACAACCAAGATATAAAAATTATTGTTGGAGTTTGGGAAAGGACCCATGAAATCGATCCCCCAAACATCAAAAAGTTCTACCTCTAGGATGTTATTAAGAGGCATCTCGTTCCTTTGTGAAATGTTCCCGGTGCGTTGACATTGCTCACAATTTTTCACAAATTCGAAAGAGTCTTTAAACATAGTGGGCCAAAAGAACCCACTTTGCAAGATTTTTGCAGTAGTGCGGTTTCCACCAAAGTGGCCACCGTAGTGGGATGTGTGACAACCAAGGAGTATTTGATGTTGCTCACTCCCGTGGACACAACACCTTAATATTTGGTCCGTCCCTATCTTATATAAGATAGGGTCGTCCCAAACATATTGTCGTGTATCATGTAAAAACTTTTTAAATGGTTGTCCACTCATCCCGTGGGGCTTTAGTCCACTTGCTAAAAAGTTTGCAATGTCAGCATACCAAGGAATATTATTATCGTGATGTTGAGCTGCTAATAATTGTTCATCGGGAAAATTATTTTTGACCGGAGTGGGATCTACAGTGGTCACTACCTTCTCGAGCCTGGACAGATGGTCAGCTACCTGATTGCTTGTTCCTTTTCTATCAACGATCTCAAGGTTGAATTCTTGCAACAATAAAACCCATCTAATGAAACGTGGCTTGGAATCAGCCTTGTTGATCAAATATTTTATTGCTGCATGATTAGTGTGTACTAAGACCTTCGTCCCTATCAAGTACGACCTGAAACGATCAAAAGCAAACACCACCGCAAGTAATTCTTTTTCAGTGACAGTATAATTAATCTGAGCTTCAATCAGTGTTTTACTTGCATAATAAATGGGGTGAAAGATTTTGTTCTTTCTTTGTCCGAGAACAGCCCCCACAGCCCACTCGCTGGCGTCACACATGACTTCAAATGGGAGTGACCAGTCAGGAGTGGTCACTATGGGTGCAGTAACTAAGGCTTTCTTAATGGTTTCAAAAGCATCTCGACATTCTTGGGTGAAATTAAATTCTTTTTCATGTTGTAACAGATTACATAGGGGTTTAGTTATTTTGGAAAAATCTTTGACGAACCTCCTATAGAAACCTGCGTGACCCAAGAAACTTCGAATACCTTTCCCCGTTGTAGGTTCGGGAAGTTGTGCCACTACTTCAAGCTTGGCTTTGTCAACTTCCAACCCTCTTTTTGAGACAAGATGATTTAGGACAATACCTTCCTCTACCATAAAATGGCATTTTTCACAATTTAAAATAAGGTCATGGGTCTCACATCTCACTAGGCTTTTTTCTAAATTTCCCAGGCAGTTGTCAAACGATGTCCCTATCACAGAAAAGTCATCCATAAAAACTTTTATGGTGTCCTCAATCATGTCGGTGAAAATGGCCATCATACAACGTTGGAAAGTGGCTGGGGCATTACACAATCCAAATGGCATCCTCCGAAATGCAAAAGTACCGTAGGGACAAGTAAAGGTGGTCTTTTCTTGGTCCTCGGGTGCGATATGGATTTGGTTGTATCCAGAGTATCCATCTAGAAAACAATAGAATTCTTTTCCCGCTAACCTATCAAGCATTTGGTCGATGAAAGGTAGGGGAAAATGGTCTTTCTTAGTGGCTAGGTTGAGTTGTCTATAGTCCATGCAGATTCTCCACCCCGTGACAGTCTTAGTGGGAATGAACTCTTTCTTTTCGTTATTCACTACGGTTGTCCCTCCCTTTTTAGGGACACATTAAACAGGGCTCCCCAACTACTACTAGCTATTGGGTAGATAATACCGGCGTCTAACCACTTCAACACTTCTTTCTTAACTACCTCCTTCGTTATGGGGTTTAACCTTTTTTGGGGTTGGACTTTTCCAGGGTGGTCACTCTCCAAGTTAATCTTATGTTGACATAGGGAGGGGTTAATACCTCTAATGTCCGCTATGGTCCAACCAATTGCCCTCTTATGCTTTACCAAAAAATCAATCAGAAGTTGTTCTTGTTTCTCACTAAGTTTGGAAGAGATAATAACGGGAAGTTTATTATCTTTAGCGAGATAAGCATATTTCAAGTGGGAAGGCAATGGTTTTAGCTCTAACTCGGGAGGTTGTTCTATTGAAGGAGGTTGAACATTCCTGTCCTTGAAGTCCAGAGGTTCAAAGGCTGCCACTATTTCATTACACTCATCCTCAAAATTGTCATCACTCTCAGAGTCGGAGTGCTCACTCTCACTGCCCACTGTGTTCACTGTATCAAAATTGTGGGTACCACAAATCGAACTCAAAGCAAAACAGTCTTCGGTTTCTATGTACTTAAGGGACTTGAAGACATTGAATGTTACTTCTTGGTCATGGACTCTCATAGTGAGTTCCCCTTTGTGCACATCGATCAAAGTACGTCCGGTTGCAAGAAACGGACGCCCTAAGATGATTGGGATATCTTTATCAGCCTCATAATCTAGAATTAGAAAATCGGCGGGGAAGATAAATTTATCCACTTGGACCAAGACGTCTTCTATTTTTCCTTTTAGGTAGGCAATGGACCGATCGGCTAGTTGTAATGTCACGATTGTGGGTCTAGCCTCTCCAATACCTAACTTGTTAAAAATGGACAATGGCATCAAGTTTATACTAGCTCCCAAATCACAAAGTGCTTGACCTACTTCTTGTCCTCCTATTGTGCATGG
The DNA here is from genome assembly GCA_033807775.1 of Saussurea involucrata. NCBI lineage: Eukaryota > Viridiplantae > Streptophyta > Magnoliopsida > Asterales > Asteraceae > Saussurea > Saussurea involucrata. The sequence continues at coordinate 44,298,802 of CM066317.1, read as the reverse complement.
AATGGTGAAACTACCCGGGTCTTTCAACTTAGGCGGAATCTTGCTAGTAAGGAGGGCACTACATTCCTTGGTCAAAGCCACAGTTTCAAACTCACCCAACTTTCTCTTTTTGTTCAAAATATCCTTTAAAAACTTAACATAGCTTGGCATTTGCTCGAGAGCCTCTACCAAGGGTATGCTAATATGAAGTTGTTTAAAAATGTCTAAGAATTTTTTAAACTGAACATCGACATTTTTAGTCTTCATTTTTTCAGGAAAAGGTACACTTCGTGGGTCAATTTGAGTTTGCTGTGGTGTTGGCTTTGGGATTGTAGGTTTTGGTATAGGCCCAAAAGTGGGAAGCTCAGGGACATCGGTCCTCACTGTGGGAATGACAGTGACTTGAGGAGTGGCCACTGTGGGTAGGGGTGTTCGCGGTCCGGTTTGGGCGGTTTAACCCCTCACACCACAAACCAAACCACTCGTGGCCGTTTGGTAAATTTTTAAACCAAGCGGTTTGACATCAAGTGCCCAAAACGGTCAAACCGGACCGCGGTTTAGGCGGTTTGGTTCGACCGATTTAGGCGGTTTGGGCCTTTTATGGGCTTTAAAACTTAAGCTAAAAAATACATATACAATTTGGAAATTTAAAGCTTTATGAGTTAACAAAAAAGTAAGGAACAAAATTCAACAAACAAAGCCACTGTTAAATACTTACATTCAACAAAAATTGAACAAACAAAGCCACAACAATTAATTAAACTAACTACAATTAAATTGAACTAGTTAAATTAACTACGATTAAATTGAACAAAATTGAACCACACTTAAATTAGAAATTTATAACAAAATCTAAAGAACAAAGCCACAGTTAAATTCAACAAAATATAAGGAACAAAGCCACTGTTAAATACTTAAATTCAACATAATCTAAGGAACAAAATTCAACAAACAAAGCCACAACCCACAGTTAAATACTTAAATTGAACTACTTAAACTAAGTGAAGAACTCGAATTAAACAGTTAAATACTTAAACTTTAGTATACAACAGTTAAATACTTAAATTAAACATATAAATACTTAATCATAGTCACATACCTCTAAGTGGAGAAGTCGAATTCAGCTGTGGCGTTGACGCCGTGAACGAATGGGCTGCGTGAACAAATATCGAATGGACTGGTGGTGGTGGGGTTGTGAAGTCGGCGGTGGTGGCAGTGGTGGCGCTGTGAAGTCGGTCGTAGACTGGTGGTGGTGGTGGTGGTGGTGGTGGCGTAAAAGTGAAGTGAAAGTGAAGGTGAAACTAGGGCTGAAATCTGAAGTGTTCCTTAGCGGCTATCGTGAAAGTGGAAAGGCTGAACATATTTGGGCTTTGAACATAATTATTTGGGCTGACTTGTTAACTATTAAATCTTAATGATACATAGTTATATACAAAAAATAATATATATATATATATATATATATATGTGTGTGTGTGGCGGTCGGGTTGGTCCAAACCGCCCAAAAAAATTTCCAAACCGCAGACCGGACTGGACCGCTCGGTTTGAAAATTTTTCAAACCAAACCGGACCGCCAAACCGCCAAAAACGGTCCGGTTTGACTTGGTTTGACCGGTTTGAGCGGTCCAACGGTTTTTTTGAACACCCCTAACTGTGGGTTTAGGGACAGTGGTATTTGAGGCGGATCATCAGTGTCAAAACTGATATATTTCAGATCCTTTCCACTCCTAAGCGTTATGGACTGGATGTGCTCTTTTCCTATCACCTTAGCGTGTTCGGTGTCACTAGGTAACGTCCCTGGCAGTCTATTCTTAACTTCGACGGCTAGTTGTCCTACTTGAGTCTCTATGTTCCTAATGGTTTGATTCATGAAACCTTTGAGAATTGATTCGAGTGATGGTTGAGCCTCAGCGGGTTGAGTTGATCGTGGTTGGAATTGTTGTGAGGATTGCCCTTGGTGAAAGTTCTGTGGGGGATGCCCACCGTGATGTTGGTGAAATCCAGGGGGATTTTGTGGTCTTTGCTGGACATGACTCGCCCCTTGGGGTTGGAGTCTTGAATTACCAGCCCAAGAGAAATTCGGGTGATTTCTCCAACCTGGATTATAAGTTTGTGAATATGGGTTGTTCCTCGGGTTGGTCCCTATAACATTAACGGACTCGGGATTTGCTAGACAATAGTCAAAAACATGTTCCTCTCCACAGAGGGAACCGTTCTCAGGGAGATGTGTTGCGGAATTGACTTGGCCTCTATTTTGATTCAAAACTAATTTAGTCAAGGCCACTAACTGTGCATTCATGGTTTTGAGTGCCTCAGAATCAATGGTGTTTGTCTTTGGCACGGGTGCCCTCGGATTTGACCACTCGGTATTGTTGTTGGACACTTTTTCTAAGATTTGATATCCTTCATTGTAGGTTTTGCTTGTGAATGTTCCACCTGCTGTTGCATCTAAGATGATTTTGGCTGCATTGGTAAGACCATTGTAATAGGTCTCCAATTGGATGCAATATGGGATGCCGTGATGTGGGCACTTTCGAAGTAAATCTTTAAATCGTTCCCATGCATCCGAAACAGCCTCATCTTCTTCTTGTCTGAACAAAATAATATCATTTCGAAACCTTACATTCCTTGTAGGAGGAAAGTATTTTTGTAAAAAATTGTCAGCAAGTTCTTGCCAAGTGGTTATCGAGTGAGATGCATGTGAAAGGAATCAGTCCCTTAGTGTAAAAGGGAAAAGCCTTAGCCTTAACGCTTCATCACTCACACCTTGCAATTGAAAGGAATCAGTCATTTCCAAAAACGATTTTAAGTATGAGTGCGGATCCTCAGATGGTGATCCTCCCAACTGACCCATGGATTGGATCATTTGAAACATCACAGGTTTGAGTTCAAAATGTGTTGCAACAATGTTGGGCCTTAAAATTCCGGAGCTCAAATCACCAACTCCGGAAGTAGCATAGTCCCGTATTTTTCGATCTTTGCTGTTAGTACCGAAAATGTACTAATTATATGAAAGTTTTGTAAAGGGCTTATATTTTTGATGAAGAATTGAGTGAGATACGAATTTATGATATGAACATTGCCTAGCCTCGCCGAAAAAACGATTTTGGCCGGAATTTGGATTTTTCACCGGGGATTTGATGTTAGTTGCTCACAGATCTGTTCGGTATGAAGTAACGATCTGTTTGCAGTAATTTGGTGTGGAATTCAACAAGAAATCGAGGCTTTTGGGCTGATAAAAGTGTTCGTCAGAATGGTTCGTAACTGTCGCACGATGATACTCATAACCGTCGGACAACAAAGACATTCATATATTCACAACTGTCGTACGCTTAAGTGTTCATCATACTCATAACTGTCGCACGATACTAAAACTCATAACTGTCGTACAACATTTGGCCGACTTCACATTTTAGTCGCACACGACACGTACGACAGTTACTATTCATTGGGTCTAGTCGTACAAGAGGCATACGACTACGACTGTTCATTTGTGCTAGTCGTACAAGAGGCATACGACTACGACTGTTCATTGGCGCTAGTCGTACAAGACCCATGCGACAGTTACTGTTCACCTGAGTTGGTCGTAAAAGACTCATACGACAGTTACTGTTCATTGATCAAAGTCGTACAAGACATGTTCGATAGTTACTGTTCACTGGAAGTTTTTCGCACAAAAGATGCCAGATTACAACTTCTAGTCGATCAGTTTTTCTGAGTTGATTTTTGCCCATTTAAAGAGTGAGAAAAATTTTCTCTAGGGGCGTTGCCCCCGTGCGAAGTCTTGGGAGGGGGACATTTTTTCTTGGATTTGATCATAAAGCGTGGGTGCTACATGACGTTTCCTCCTTCGAGCAAATCCGAACCAAGCTCTTAAGCCGAATTCCAACTCAACCCGCGGTTCATTGACGGATTCTTTGTTATACACTGTGATTGCACACGGTTTGTCACTCAAAACTTGCTCGTTATCTTTCTTGTGAGCTTATCGGAACGAGATTGAGTTTCTACTTTTTGAAGATGTGCTCGTGCATACAGTCGAGGTTATGGCGCACATCGAATCCGTTTTTTCATGGTTGAAAATTAGAAGAGTAAAAGCTTCTTTCAAGGGGGAGCCTAGATTTCATTCGAAGAAAAAGCATCGCTAAAGTTTTTCCAAGAAAATCAAGGGGGGGGGAGGAGCTAAAGCTTTTGAAAGTTGATATGATTTTGCTTTACAAAACTTTAGGGGGGGGAATGTTAGTACCAAAAATGTACTAATTATATGAAAGTTTTGTAAAGGGCTTATATTTGTAATGGGCTTGGGATTAGCACTTGGTGGGCCTTGGGCTTGACTATATAAAGTGTTAGGAGGCTCATTTGTTAGTGTGGCACAATGTAAGGAGCATAATTCTAGAGAGAAAGAGAGAGTCTTCCATGTACTAAAATGATTAACATCTAATATGAGGATGACGTTTGTATCTCGATCTCTCCCAAATACTTGAATTGTTGTTCATTTCTAGGATCACATTTGCTATCGGCAATCGTCACTGTGGTCTCTACTAACGGTGGGTTTTCTGCCATGTTTACATTGGGGTTCACAGTGGGTTGTCGATTTTTGTTTCTTCGTCTTCTTCGAAAAGTTTTTTCTATTTCCAGATCGATTGGCACCAAAGGTCCGTGTTGTTGCCTTGGCATGCAACATGAACAGCTTAGAAAAACGAGTTACTCGGGCTCGAACAAAAACTAATGTCTTAAGATTTAAAATCACGTCAGTCCCCGGCAACGGCGCCAAAAACTTGGTACGTGCGAAATATATGATTTAATCGCAGTGGGTTGCAAACTGTCCACAGTAGGAAGCGCAAGTGTACACTGTCCACTATGATCATCACAACAAGTAATAGTTGGTAAAATACCAGAATCGTATCCACAGGGACTGGGCAATCAAGACAATACGGTTCTCATGAGCTTCCTTTTACAAGTTTCAATTATAGAGGAAGCAATATTTTGGTTTGTTTGGTGAAATGCTACTTTAACGATTTTACTTAAGATTTAAAAGAAGGAATGTAGTTTAGATTTTCCCTAGATTTTATATTGAATACCTGATCCTAAAAGTGATCCTTGTACTTGAGGTGGGCATCTTCGCTAGAAAAGCTCGGTTACAAAATACTCACACCTTTAAGAAAAAATCCCATACTCTTGGTATTTATTGTTTTGTCAATGGTAATCTCAAAATGGACCTTTTCAGGCCTCAATGGAATGTGTAGAGACAAATACTCTAAGTGTTTTTTTGTGAAATCCCAAATCTAGCAAGAAATCAAGAATGATGTAGAGAGAAAATCTAGAGTACACAAGTCATCCATATATTGATCTTCAAAGTGTAAATGACAAAATGATCAAGAGGTTCCTAAAGGGATCTAGATTCACCAACCAACTAAGAACTAGACATGCCTATTTATACCCATAACATACAAGGTATAAAGGAAAAGCTAACAAATACAGTACATTGACTTTACAGTAAATCTTGAATACAACAATGCTCTAACAATCTCCCCCTTTGGATTCAAGATTTAAAAAAATATGACAGCAGTCTTCAGCTCTTTGTAAAGTCAATCTTCTCAAACAGACACTCTATCAAACCATCTTCAAATAGCTTTATCTCCACTAGTTCACGGCGAACTATATGCTTTGACACTCTTTAAGAACTCAGCTTTGAAGAATCTTCAGACAAACATGAAAAGTCATTGTCTTTTTCTTTGAAAAGTCAACCTTCTTCAATACAATCTTCAACAGATTGTCTTCAAGCCTTGAACATAGATTTCATATCTTTATATAGACCCATCAATTCGGAACAAGATGAATCAGAAACGATTATAGTTTGGATCAGAAAGATGTGAAACCATCCACATTGTTGAACTTTTAGGTGTAAGCGCATTCCGAGAACCACTCAGAACTAAGATAACCAAATTCGGTGTAAGCGCATTCCGAGAACCACTCAGAACTAAGATAACCAAATTCAGCAACATTTAGACTTCACATGATCCTTCTGCCCCTAATCTTCAGTCTTTGTTCACGAATCTTGGACTTGAAATATATTTGATTTGAAAGCTCTTTGACATGAAATTGAAATTAAACTTTTCTCCCCCTTTTTCGATGATGGTGAGCATCATAATCATCGAAAACCATTTTCAATTTCAGTCGTGTTTTTGAGTATTGCTAACAATCTCCTCCTTACAGAATAACCTTGCTCCCCCTCAAAATAAGAATTCTGGAGCAATTTATTTTCTCCCCCTGAAAGTATGCATATATTTCAATAACGTATTCATTTCAAATACAGTGCTTTAGAGAAAACATTTATACAAGGAAAATAAAATTCATTGAATTTCATTTTATAACTACTAACATTTGATCATTTGAAAACTTTACAAAAGAAATTCAACTTAATGAAATTTAACAATATTTCAATCAAATGAAATCAAATGCATGTGTTTGGAATCAAATACAAGTCATCATTGCATATCAAGTTAAAAATGTTCAGTTTCAACCCCTTTATTAAATCTATTTGGTGTGCTAGCATGCGAAATATGATTAGCATCAAGCGTATGCAATTCTAAAACATATAAGAATACTTTGCTCTACTCACACTATTTGTCCAAAATCAGAATTTCACAAATTTACGGGTTTATCGCGACTTTGTATTTTCCCAAGTTTCAAGAGATGTGTGCTCATTGGCATCTTTTCTTTTGTGCTCATTGGCATCTTTTGATTTGTGCACATTGGCATCTTTTGATTTTGTGCTCATTGGCATCTTTTGATCAAAAAGTTTAGTAAGAATAAGATACACCGTTAAACATGACTTTCTATCTGGTTCTATAGCAGGATTTGGGTTAGCAGATCCCAGACCAGTTGGCCTTAGGTGCTAGGTGTCGAGCACCCCTTAGAACTTAATTTCCCAAACCAGAAAGGCCACATCGATATATCTTAAACCCATTTGTACCAGTAGAACATGGCTTTCTATCTGGTTCTATTGCAGGATTTGGGTCAGCCGATCCCAGACCAGTTGATCTTAGGGACTAGGTGTCGAGCACCCCTTAGGACTTATTCTCCCAAACCAGAAAGGCCACAGGTACAAACTTTCAAACTAAATGATGTTCTATATAAGTTCGGATTTCCATCACAAAATATGAATGATATCTCAATCACTTGGTTCTAAAACATAGTGCTTCTCCCATATTTTCATTACCATCCATCATTCTGACATATAGGCTTTTTGAGCATTATATTCTATATATATCCAGATTCACATAACTTTGAGCATTCAGCATAATTTCATTCATGTTTTGCTGACCTTTCGATTATTTCAGAGGTGAAAATTGAAGCAAATCCAACTCAGATAATACAAAGTTTCTTGTAAAAGCATCTTTTAGCACACATTTAATTCATTGAGTGAAGATTGAAAATTTCATATCATTGAATTAAATTTGTAAAGTTTCAAGTTTTCAAAGTAGTAGAAACAAAATATAATCCAATGTTACCTTTTACCACGTTCCTTGAAACAGAAAGATGTAACAGTTAAAGATATCACCTGAGAAGTGTGAGTTCTAAACTGATTTGTTTAGAAGTCTTAGTCTTTGAAGTACGGGTTTTGAACTGATATGTTCAAAAGCCAAAAACATTGAAGCACGGGTCCTGAACTGAATTGTTCAGAAGCCATTGTCGTTGAAGCACGGGTTTTGAACTGATATGTTCAAAAGCCAGTGTCTCTTTACTCCCCCTTAATGGTACAAGTAATCTTCTTCGAGAGTTCAACGCTTTGCTTCTAAATCTGCAAAAACAGATTAAGTAGATTTTGGTACCCAACGTGTCTTGGGTCCTTGCTTGTTAAGCGGAGCTCTATAGGAAGGAAAATGATAAGTACCATACCAATATTGAACACTCTCATTTTTAATAAAATCATTAGTACCACAATAAGAACAACAAAAATTCTTTTGTGCTAACCTGATTAAATGATTTGCGGAATAGAATGAATCAGGATTAGCAAAAGATTTAGCTTTCAGATTAGTGTTCTTGTTGGGAACAGAGGATTTTGGCTCACCTTTTTCAGTTGACGTACCTTTTACTCTCCATTGCATGTTAACTTTCTTATATGAAGGAAGATCAGCATATTGATACTTGGAAGAATTATCCACCGAGTGATCATAGAATAGATTAGAAGGACGAATCAGACATTCTGAATAGCATTTGGATTTGTTAAATGACTTCACTTTGTAAGATAAGTCATTCCGTTCCTTGGTCACCAAATCAAGCTTCATGTGAATATTAGACTTGACCCTCTTCTCTTTCATGATGTCAGTCGATAATGCAGCCAAATTCATTGTCAATTTATGAATTTCCTGCCGAAATATCTTCCTTTCTTTAGAAAAGTCGTCTTTAACGCACCTAGCCTGAAAGTCAGCTTTCTTCATCTTTTCTAGCTCTTGACTTTCTTTATCTAGCTATTGTCTTTCCTTTTCTAAGTCCTTATGAAGATCAGAAATTTTCTTTGACAGTTTCGCATTCTTCGCTTCAAAGTTTTTCTTTTCTTTTTCATACTCGACCCTTTCCTTCTCCAACTTCTCCTTTTCAAGAAATAAAACTTTCTCAAAGTCAGAAACTTGTTTTGAAAGTTTTATACAATTACGTTCAATTACTTCCTTTTCTTTAAGAATCTTCTCTCTCTTGTCTTCAATGCTCTTCAGATCAGCATTTTCTTTTTGAAGAGTTGTTACTTTCTCTTGAAGTTTCTCGATTTGATCGTGCAGACTTGAGTTGTCTTTGTCTTTCTTTGTTTCAAGACCTGCAATATATACTTCAAGATCAGTAATTCTTTTAGTAAGAAAAACATTTTGTTCTTTAAAAATAAAATTTTCATTTGAAGAAGAAATGTCTAAAATATGTCTCTTCAAATCAGCATATTCTTCCTCCATTGTCTTTATACTCCCTTGAAATTCCTCCATTGTCTTATTTTTCTCTTGAGTAACTTCAAGCACTACAATCTTGTCATTCAAATCTTTCAGTTCGGACTCAAGAGAAGAGACTTTGTCTTCTAATAAAGCTTTCTCAGACTTGAGCTTTGTAATCTTTCTTGCATCTCCATTAGTATGTGTTATGTATCTATCAATAAAACCTTCAAGACGCTTGATCTCATATTTAGCTTCAGAAAGAGTCCATTTTCTCTCTTTTCCTAACTGATACCATATTCTCCCATTTAAATCCTGTATGTCAGACATCTTTTCAAATAGCTAGAATAATTGATCGTTCAGAAGATCAAGAATAAAATTTTTTCTTGAAAAGCTCTTAAAGTGCATGAAATACAGTATAGAAAAAATTTCGGAATAAAATTTTTTCTCAAAATCAATGAATAAGGATTCGGATGAATAAGGATTCGGATGAATAAGGATTCGGATGAATAAGGATTCGAAATCAAATTTTTTTTTATTTTTTTTAATTCACAAGAATTCGGATGAATAAGGATTCGAAATCAATGAATTCGAATAAATAAGGGTTCGAATTCAATGAATTCGAATGCCGAAGGGTTCGAATTCAATGAATTCGGATGTTGAAGGGTTCGAATTCAATGAATTCGGATGAAGAAGGATTCGAATTCACCCAATTCGGACTTAACTGGGTTCGAATTCACTCAGTTCGGACTTAACTTGGTTCGAATTCTTTACTTGGAAAATTAAACCAACTCAGATGAATCCACAACTTCTCAATTCGAATCTAACAGGGTTCGAATTCAACTCAATTCGAATGCTTCTTGAGTCGAATTCTATACTTGTGATGCCAAGAACACTCCGAATTCCCTTTGAATGATCCGAATTGTGTATGAATGATCCGAATTCACCAAGAATGATCCGAATTCTGCACTTCGAACTTAAAAAACACTAAATCAGCCATAACTTTTTCAATTCTAGATCAATTGTTATGAAATTTGCACAGATTTGTTCGAAATTTGATTCCACACACTTTCTTAGTTAATCACAAATCCTAATTCGATCAATTTAATCGAATTATGATCCAAAATAGTAAGAAAATGTTTTCGAACAAAAACAGATATAAAATGATCAGATCTGCAAATTCTGTGCAGATTTTGGTATAGATCCTTGAATTAAAGATGTTCAGGGATGAAAATCGAGTGCAATGATGTCAAGAATCAATCCAAAAGATCAAAAAATGAAAAAAATGATGATTCTAGATGAACAGTAAATGAAGAAGGGTAAGAAATCATCATGAACAGTGATGAATGAAGGATCCGAAATCTTCAAGAACAGTGTAAAAAATCTTCAATTTGCTCTTTGATCTGCTTGAATTTTCTGTTTAGCTCTGATACCAAATGTGAAATCCCAAATCTAGCAAGAAATCAAGAATGATGTAGAGAGAAAATCTAGAGTACACAAGTCATCCATATATTGATCTTCAAAGTGTAAATGACAAAATGATCAAGAGGTTCCTAAAGGGATCTAGATTCACCAACCAACTAAGAACTAGACATGCCTATTTATACCCATAACATACAAGGTATAAAGGCAAAGCTAACAAATACAGTACATTGACTTTCGAACTAGCTTAACATTTTTAAATACACCAACTAGCTTGCCTACTACTCCAGTGGGGTTGAGATTAGCTCACTATGCCGACCTCGCTTTCGCAAGTGTCATAAGAATTCTTTCGAATCCCCTAGCATCATCCAAGTTCGTGTCACTGCGTTCTACTCATTTTTGAGTTAAGAGATAGACTTTAGATCCTTACAAGTGATCGGCTTGTTCGCATCATTGGGCAATGATCGAGAGTGAATGATCAAAACAATAAATATTCGAAGTATAAAGATTACTCAAGCATTTTCTCTAAAATCCAGGTACTTCTCTTTCCTACATCCCAAGGGATGTTTAGCCCATAATTACTGAAGTAAAGAAAACAAAAAATGAGAAGATGAACATAAATAAACTGAAAGTGACTTGAATTAAAACCGCAGTGGGGAACGAGGGTACGTCACTGCCACTGATTACTTGAAACTACAATTACACTAGGAATTGAAAATACAGAAAATTAAAGAACTACTGCAGTAAATGAGAGCTAATAACTTGAACTAAACTAACACTAAATGTGGTAGATGAGATATGCAAGATGAATTAAATGAAACCCAACACCTCTTTATATACTAAGAGGAAAAGTTGGACTTTACAAAAGATGGGTAAGAACTAGAGAATAAGGACTGAAGATAGAAGGCATAGAATTTAGCTTCTTTGAGTAACACTTCTATCCACAAGTATGTAGCTCTTTTACCCATGAGTCCCTTCACCTTTTCCAAAAAGTCCACTTGGAGTACCATGGGTTTTATTAAACAATTAATCTTGCCATGCTTTTAGGAACATGTTTGTACTTCTCAACCCCATGTCTCGGCCAATTGAACCTTTTATTCTCCAGATCTTTACTTTTAAGGTATGATTTGATTTTCTTTTGTCTTCTTCTCTGCTCGATAGTGGGTTCTGGAGTAGGATGCGCAAGTCACTGCAGGTTTTTCGTGAAAAAGCAACAAAAACCACCAAATAATTTATTAAAAACTACGGTTCACTCTTTTTGCTCATTTTTATGAATGTTACCAAGAATGGGGGGTTTTGATAAGTGAAATGGCTAAAATTTGACAAAATAAAATAAAAATAAAAGGAAATAATAACTCTAAAAATAGAGTTATCACATGGATTCTAACAAAAATTGGCGAATCAAAGAATTACAGGGCTAGTTCTAGTGATACAAAAATGTAAGATTTGAGATTTATTATTTTATTCAGGCTATCAACGCAAAACATTGAATAAATGAAACCAAGTGTGAATTGTGTGTAAGATGGCATGAAAAAAATAACAATTCCTCAATACTCAACAGTCCCAGACTCCGTTAAACTAACATGCAAGACTTTGAAAATGTAAAACTTTTATTCTAAGAGAAAAGGGGTGTGATAGAAAATGAAACCTGCCCTACTCGCGGTGAGTAGGTTGGCGATCCGCTAGCTGCCACAACAAGTCCATGGGAAATGGGGGTAGATTCTTCACCAATTCAGCTCTCATAAAATCATGCTTCGCCTTCTCATATTGGAACCAATAATCAACCTTCTGAACCACATCCTTCAGCATACCTCTCAACTCCGCATTCTGATCTGTCATCTCCATCGCCTGTCGTCTTATCTGCTTAGTTATCAAAACCCTTTGTTCTTTTAGGCCTGCTTTAATCTCACCCTTTAGTGAATGGATACTTGCTTCCAAGGAAGCAAATCCATCACTGTTAGACTTAGGTTTAAAATGCATGTTATTCCTCATCAATCTATCCACGTTTATTTTGTCTAAAACCATTTTGTCATTTGAAAATTCATCCGTGGGTAGAGTGATGAAATTTGCATTCTCCATTAAAGCATTAATAATTGTGGGGTATGACATACGTGCATTAGATCTTTCTATACCCCTAGCAATTATATCAGAGATAAAACGACCAACATCAAACTTTAACTCAGTCATAATGGAATAAAGAATGAACATCCTAGTCATGCAAAGTGATGCATCATGTGAAGTGGGAAATAACGTGTGTCTAAGAAGGTAAAACCACACATTGGCCTCGGGTTTGAGACAATGTGTACGTAAGAAACGTGTATTTCCTTTAAATTCTCATTAGGACCCATTATGAGCAATAACATTTAAAATATTTTGGAGGTTCTCATCGGATGCACAATCAACTAACCTTTGAAATTCTAAATACCGAGGTGGTTTAAGTCACAAAACTTGATTTATGGCAGTAGCCGAAAAATCAATATTTGTTTGCCGGACTTTGATTTCTACACCATCAGTTACAGATAACTTGGTGTAGAAATCACGAATCCAATCTATGTTAAACTTGGTATTCATTTCACAAAGCTTTTCCCATCCTAAGTTAGTGATTGTGTACCCAAATTTTGGGTGTGACAAAGTGCACTCACATGAAATGATTTCGGTGTGACATATTTTAGAGGCAAAATTAGCATGTTGTAACAAGGCCTCATGACAGCTAAATAATTCAGAATGTGAAATAGAAGTATTAGGTGAGTTACCCACTTTAGATTTTCCTTTGTCAAGAACATTTGGTGAAGTGGACTGTGGTTGTTGTTCTTCCTCTTCTATTCTCACTGTGTTCTCATCGCCTGCCTCGTTTACTCCTTCTTTTTCCTCAACGTCAGTCCTCCTTCTTTTTACCTCTTCAAGGGTCGCTATTGCCACTGATTTAAAATGGCGTTTATATTGGATGGGTGCAGCAGTCGAAGGCTGAGGAGTTGAAAGTGTAGGAGTAAGGTTTTGTCGATGATCGTGAGGTATCGACGTGGATGAAGTTGGGGGGTAAAGAGGGTTAGGTCGAGTGGTGTGAACCTGTCGAAAAGCCGAACCTTGACTTGGAATAGGTTCTCCTCGAGAGTTGAGGATAACAACACGAGGGATTGAATGTGAACCGCTTGCATTATGGTTCTGGTATAGTCGACTCAACGGTGGAAATCTGGGTGGTGTCGATACGGGTCTTCGTTGGTGCAAGGGAACATGAACGCACATGTCAAGAAAGTTTACTGTCGATATGAAAGTTCGGTCAAATCTGTCGGTGATCGGACGGCGTCCCGCCGATGATTCTCCGATAGGGGAGTTGATGTCTGGAGTTATAGACCGTCGATACATGGCGTTGATCAGTGAGGTCTCGAAATAGGAACGATTAGATTTTGTGCGATGTGGGTTTGACAGTGAATCGGCGATTGAAGCGAGAGTGAGCAAAGATGAAGGTTGGGGTTGTGATGGTGAGCGATTAGAAAATGGACCGAAAATTAGGTTCCTGTTTGTATTCATTGATTGAAAGCAGAAATAGGTAAAATGATGTAGGAGACGAGGGGGTGGTGGTGATTGGTTTCTCGTGGGTCTCGACATCACCACCGGCGGTGATTTTTATAGCAGAATTCGAAAGGGTAGCAAGTACAGAAAGGATTTGGGAGAAGAGAAGGGCGGCTTAGAAATCTTTTGTCAGAATGGAAGCAGCAACCTGCGATGGTGATGGCTATTCAGAGAGCATGGGGAAGGAGGACGAAGCAGAAGAAGAATTTGGGGTTTTGTTTGGTTAAGAATGACGCTGCATGACCACTGTTAGTCAGTACAGTACACCAAAAATTCAGTTACAAACTAAATTAGGTAGATAATAAGATCTTAAACTAATTTAGTTGAAATCTAACTTTGCAATTACAAATCTTAAAATACTGATTTGGCTTAGCAAACATTCAAACCCAAACAAAAATACATTTTTATGGATCTGCAATTAGCGTGGGCTGAAAATGAGGTTGATCCAAAAGCTGAGTGGGCCGAAAATTTAAGTCCACAACCATTTATGAGGTTAGGCCGAAACATAGCCGTCTTGGGCTGCTGTTTGAATGGCTTATTTATCGTAAATGGACCAAAATCAGTATTTTGTTTGGATAATCTTAAAAGTCAGATTTTTAAATCCTTAACCCCAAAAAAAATTCAGTTCAAACTCCGTCTATATTTGTTTAGTAAAAATTTGGCCAGAGGCCGAAATTTTTTAATTTCTCTCCATTACGAACATAATTACCAACACTTTCTTTCATAACTCTCTCCCAAAACTTTTATTCTAAAAAATGAATATTTTTAGTTTTCTTTTCTTTTATAAAATAAAACAGGGAATTTTTTTTCTTTTTCAAAATAAAACAAGAACATATTTTCTTTTCTTTTTTTAAAATGAATATTTACACCTTCTTGGATTTAATCAAAAATCCAAGATTCATCCAAAGTTATCATTCTATGAAATGAACAACCTCAAGAGGTTGTTGTATTAGTGCAGAGGGTTCGATAAAAGGTTTTACCCTTTGTCCGTTTACCTTGAAAGTGGTCCCCTTTTCTGGATCAATGAGTTCAATAACACCATAGGGGTAAACTTTTGCAATCTGATATGATCCCATCCACCTAGAATTTAACTTGCCAGGAAATAACCTAAGTCTAGAATTAAATAATAGAACTTGTTGTCCTTCAAATAACTCTTTTGGGTGAATTTTCTTGTCATGCCATTTTTTTGTGTTTTCTTTGTAAAGCTTGGCATTTTCATAGGAAATATTCTTGTGCTCTTCTAATTCACAAAGCTGTAAAGTTCTTTTTCCTCCGGCTTCATCTAAACTAATGTTAAGTTCCTTAATGGCCCAATAGGCCTTGTGCTCTAGTTCAACAGGCAGGTGACAGGCCTTTCCAAAAACCAACTTATAAAGGGACATTCCAATGGGGGTTTTGTAAGCTGTCCGGTAGGCCCACAAGGCGTCATCCAATTTGGAGGCCCAGTCTTTTCGGTGTAGCTTGACTACCTTAGATAAAATTCCTTTTATTTCCCTGTTGGACAATTCAGCCAAACCATTGGTGTGTGGGTGATAAGCAGTTGCCACCCTGTGCTGAATATTGTATTTTTCTAGGACTTCCTCTAATAAGTTGTTTATGAAGTGAGTGCCCTCATCACTAATTAAGGCACGGGGTGTACCAAATCTAGTGAATATGTGCTTTTGAAGAAATTTGACAACTGTCTTAGCATCATTAGAATGGCAGGCCATAGCCTCCACCCATTTAGACACATAATCTACAGCTACCAGAATGTAGGCACAGTTGTTGGACAGTGGAAAAGGTCCCATGAAGTCAATGCCCCAGACATCAAATAATTCTACTTCTAAAATTCCATTTAAGGGCATTTCATTCCTCTGAGAGATGTTTCCACTTCTCTGACACTCATTGCAACTTTTTGCAAAGTTGTGAGCATCATTGTTTAAGGTGGGCCAGTAAAATCCTGATTGTAGGACTTTTGCAGCTGTCCTATGTCCACCAAAGTGACCACCACATGGTCCTGTATGGCAATGATGTAAGACAGATGTCACTTCTTCTTTTGGGATGCACCTTCTGATCACCTGATCTGCACAAACTTTAAACAAATATGGATCATCCCACAGAAACTTCTTTGAGTCAAAAATGAGTTTCTTCCTCTGGTGCTTGTTAAGTTCCTTGGAAATGATCCCACAAGCCAAATAATTAACAATGTCTGCAAACCAAGGTAATGCAACATGTTGTATAGCTAAAATTCTTTCATCAGGAAAAACCTCACAGATATCACTGGTGTGTTCCTTTGTGTCTTGTTTTTCCAGTCTTGACAAGTGGTCAGCCACTTGATTATTTATACCCTTCCTATCAACAATCTCCAAATCAAACTCTTGCAGCAAAAAGACCCACCTGATTAGCCTAGGTTTTGCATCTTTTTTGGAAATAAGATACTTGATGGCAGCATGATCAGTATGCACAATTACTTTGGCACCCATCAAGTATGATCTAAATATTTCAAAAGCAAAAACCACAGCTAATAATTCTTTTTCAGTGGTGGTGTAGTTGATTTGAGCATCATTGAGGGTTTTACTAGCATAGTAAATGGAGTGGAAAACTTAATTCTTTCTTTGGCCTAGAACAGCTCCTACAGCCCAGTCACTAGCATCACTCATGATTTCAAAAGGTAAGGACCAATCAGGTGCCACTATTACAGGAGCAGTGACCAACGCATGTCCTAAAAAACTTCTGATCCCTTTCATAGTGGTTGGTTCAGGAAAACTTGCAATTACTTCCAAGTTTGCCTTATCAACCTCAATACCTCTATTGGAAATGAGATGTCCTACCACAATGCCCTCTTTAATCACAAAGTGACATTTTTTCCAGTTTAAAACCAAATCTGTTTCTTCACATCTTTTAAGACTCTTTTCAAGGTTTTTTAAACACAGATCATATGATGTATCATAAACAGAAAAATCATCTATGAAGACTTCCATGGACTGTTCAAGCATGTCTGAAAAAATAGACATCATACATCTTTGGAAAGTGGCAGGAGCATTAGAAAGTCCAAAAGGCATTCTTCTAAAAGCAAAAGTGCCATAAGGGCAAGTAAAAGTGGTTTTCTCTTGGTCTTCCGGTGCAATGGCAACTTGATTGTAACCTGAGTAACCATCTAAGAAATAATAAAACTCCTTTCCAGCTAGTCTGTCTAACATTTGGTCTATAAAGGGTAATGGAAAATGGTCTTTTTGGGTAGCTTGGTTAAGCTTCCTTTAGTCCATACATATCCTCCAACCTGACACTACTCTAGTATGTATAAGTTCATTTTTCTCATTTGTTACCACAGTAACTCCACCTTTCTTGGGTACACATTACACTGGACTGACACATGTACTACTAGCAATAGGATAGATTATGCCAGCATCAAGCCATTTTAAAATCTCTTTTTTCACAACCTCTTTCATCATTGGATTGAGTCTTCTTTGAGGCTCAACTGAGGTAAAATCTTTGTTTTCTAAAATAATTTTATGTTGACAAATTGTAGGGCTTATACCCTTTAAATCAGCAATGGTCTATCCTATGGCTTTGGTGTGTTGTTTTAACATACTAACCAACTTTTGCTCTTGATCAGATTCTAAGGATGATGAAATAATGACTGTCAACTTTTCCTCTTGATCCTCAAACTCTGCTATATCTTCTTCACTATCAAATTCTCTAATTCCTATGACCTCCCCAAAACTTTGGTCTTGACACCAAGATTCAATCAAACCTAAGGTAGAACATTCTTCTCTCTCTTCGGGATATTTAAGGGAGTCCAACACATTAAAAGTAACATGTTGGTCTTGAACTCTCATGGTGAGTTCACCCTTTTGGACATCTATCAAAGTTCTACATGTAGCTAGGAAAGGTCTTCCTAAGATAATAAGAATGTCTTTGTCAGCTTCAAAGTCTAAAATAATAAAATCTACAGGGAAAATAAACTTATCAACCTGAACAAGGACATCTTCAATCTTACCCTTAGGCCAAGCTATGGACCAGTCTGCTAATAAGAGGGAAACAGTTGTGGGTCTAGCTTCACCTATGCCTAAAGTGTTAAAAACAGATAAAGGCATAAGGTTTACACTGGCACCTAAGTCACATAGGGCTTGTCCTACTTCTTTTCCTCCTATGGAACATGGGATTGTAAAACTTCCAGGATCTTTCATCTTTGGAGGGATCTTATTGGACAACATAGCACTACAACCTTCAGTCAGAGCTACAGTCTCATACTCATTCAACTTTTTCTTTTTGCTTAAAATGTTTTTCAAAAACTTTGCATAAGTTGGCATTTGTTCAATACCTTCAACCAAAGGTATGTTAATATGCAATTGTTTAAAAACATCTAATAACTTTTTTAATTGCAATTCTTCTCTCTCATTCTTCATCCTTTTGGGATAAGGAATATAGAGAGGAATTGTAGCAGGAGATATAGTCTTTTGAAGAGTAGGTGCTGGTGTTGCTGGTAAGGTTTTGTTTATCTGATCATTACTAGGAATCTTGGGACTGTCACCAGTTTGTGACACATCCCCAACAGGTTTGTCTTTGGTTTGATCTTTCTTAGGATCATCAGGGGTTAACATTGGGATGGTTGGAATGGTAGTGGTGTTATTGGACATAACAGTGTTTTCTGGCCCAACAATTCCACTAGACTGAGCAGGGTTTGAAACTGTGTTTTTCTTTTCTAGCTCTGCTTTGTTTGTTTTTATTAAAACTTTTTGTATATTTTCTGGTAAATCCTTACCACTTCTCAAAGTTACAGCTTTTACATGCTCTTTTTCGATTCTCGGTGGTATCTCATTATCACTAGGCATAGAACCGGGAGGATGTTTCCTCATTTCTAAAGCCAATTGACCCATTTGGGTCTCCAGATTTTTAATTGATGCCTGGGTTTGGGACATAAATCCCTTCATCATTGCTTCCAAGGAAGTAGATGACTCAGCATGATGGTTTGACTTTTGATGAAAATCATGTTGATTATTTTGAGAATTTGCGTGCTGATTGTTTTGAGGTCTGTGATGAAATTGCTGGTTTTGACCTTGCAATTTAGGTGGTGTTGGATTTAAAGTTGGACTGTGCCATGAAAAATTAGAATGGTTCCTCCACTCAGGTGTGTAAGTCTGAGAAAAGGGTCCTCCTTTGTTATTGTTATTATTATTATTATTATTATTACCAACGTAGTTAATACGCTCAGGATTTCCAGGACAATATTCAAAATTATGACCGTCACCACAATATGTGCATTGTATAGATTGGACAGACGGAGGTGGTGTAACAGGATTGAGTGACACAGCATTAAGGTTTCTAATCAAAGATGCCATGTCATTCAACTGCGTAGATATCAATGCATAAGCATCAGGATCTTGCACTCCTGCTGTCTTTCTGGATGGTAATGCACGTGGATCAGCCCACTTACCATTATTGTTTGAAATCCTTTCAAGGATGTCGTATCCTTCATTATAGGTACAAGATGTGAAAGCTCCGTTTGCAGTAGCGTCGAGCATTTGTTTTGCAGTAATATTTAAACCACTGTAAAACGTCTCTAACTGAATGTAGTACGGAATGTCATCATAGGGCATTTTCTCAAAAGCTCTTGTACCTATCTCATGCATCAGGAACTGCTTCATCTTCCATTTGTTTAAAAGTACAGATTGCATTTCTGAACTTAGCATTCCTCGTGGGTGGAATTTTTTTTTTATAAAGATTCTCCGCCATTTGGGCCCATGTAACTATAGAATCTGGATTTAGTGAGTTGTACCAAGACCTTGCACTTTCTATTAATGAGTATGGAAAAAGTTTTAATTTTAGTACATCATCTTCTACAACAGGAAGCTTAAAAGAATCTGTAATTTCCATCAAAGACCGTAAATGAGAATGAGGATCCTTAGTTGCCAAACCAGCGTACTGGTCGTTAGTTTGTAACATATCGGTTTTAATTCAAAATGGTGGGTTTGCAAAGTTGGTTTAAGAATTCCTGAATGTAACTGGGTTAAAACAGGAACAGTGTAAGACATAATACCACCATCTTTGGAATTAGCCAACCAGAAAATCTTTTGTTCCTTGTCATCAATATTATATATTGGCGGGTTTTCTGGATTTCCATCATTATTAGGTTGCCCATCAGGATTGACAAAGAGAATTTCTTCCTCACTGTCTGTCATATACTCCTATTCAGATATCTCGGGAGAATTTAAGACTCGATTAGCTCTTTGAATTCTTCTTTGTTGTCTAAACGTTCGTTCAATGTCAGGATCAAATTGGAATAATTCACCGTGAGGCAATCTTGGCATACACTATTTTTTTGGTTTTTCGAAAAGGTGGGAGAAAAATTTGCTTTTAAAAACTTTACTTAAATAAAAGAAAAACTTCTAGCGTGCTTCCCCGACAACGGCGCCAAAAACTTGTTGAGATTGAACGATTATACCCACACCCTATAAAAAGTGCAACGTCTTTATAAATAAACCTTGACGCAAGTATACATATTGGCCTATTATCGTCTTAAAACAAGTAATAATGGTACAAAGTACCGAATATCGATCCTGTTAGTGCTGAAAATATATGTTGTATCCAAGTAAAGGGACTAATATTGTAAATATCTAGTCTAAGTATAAATAACTTAGATTAGTTCATTTAGACATAACTTTACATTTACTACTTCAAGGCATTCCAAGTTTTCTCTCTATATTGTGTATTTGAGATCTTCAAGAATTAATGAGAGATGACATGATTGCAGCTTGAATCTTATTGTGTTTACTTGTTTCTGGGATCACAAGCGGTATCAGAGCAAGCAGATTCAACAAATTTGAAGATTTTTTTGAAGAAATTGGGCATTTTTAGGTATTTTCGGATTTGGATCGAATTGATAATTTTAGGATGTTTTGATCGAGGTTTTTGGTACAGATCTGTTCGAAATTAGTTTCTGGACAAATTCGTGCAAGAAATCAGATCGAAAAACCATGATTTGATCAGTGTTTAGTGATTTTTAGGGTTTTCGAAAAAGAGACTGTTTTGGATCGAAAATGGTGTTTCCAGTGTGTTCTTGGTAGATTGATCTGAACAAAACGTGTTCACGAAGGTATCTGCAAAGTTTCAGATCAATTGGCTAAGAATTGAGTGATTTAGAGGACTTAGAAAGATTTTGGTGTTCGACATTCATAACTGTCGTATAACTCAGATCTGCAAATCTTCATAACAGTCGGACGATACACACATTCATACATTCATAACTGTCGTGCACAACAGGCATTCAAAGTTGTCGTACGAAAGTTGTTCGATTGTTACTATTTACATATTCTTGTCGTATAAGACTTGTACGATTTCTACTGTTCAACAGGTTCAGTCGTACAAGACTTGTCCGATAGTTACTGTTCATTGATACTTGTCGTATAAGTGTCATCCGACAGTTACTGTTCACTCGTCTTAGTCGTACACAGTTTGTCCGACTTCTTCTGTTCACCGGAACAAGTCGTACAAGAACCATCCGACTACTACTGTTCATTCAACCAAGTCGTACAAAAGTCATCCGAGTTTTACTGTTCACTGGAGCTTGTCGTACAACCCTTGTCCGACAACTCACCTGATTGTACGATTACCTAACCTGTCCGACAACTTGATATTTGTTCAAATTTGCTTATCTGTTTAAAGATCAGTACAAGTAAACTTGACAAAATGCCAAAAAGTGATGTTATGTTGACTTTGGGAACCGACACACGCCCTCCTATTTTGGTCGAAAGTGAATATGAGCAATGGAAAGAAAGGTTTGAGGATTTTTTGGAAAGATAACAAAACGGAGCTAATCTAGTAGATTCGTTAAGGAATGGTCCAATGACACCTTTAAAACATACAATTACTGATCCAGATTCTGAAGAAAGAAAAGAAGTAAATAAGCCTTTATCTGAATACACTATTGAAGAAAAAGCAAGGTACGATGCTGATAAGAAAGTGATAACTCTATTTTTAGAGTTATTATTTCCATTTATTTTCCGCTTTATTTTGTCAATTTTAGCCATTTCACTTCTTAAAACCCCCATTCTTGGTATATTTCACGAAAACGAGCAAAATGAGTGAACCATGGTCTTTAATAAATTATTTGGTATAATTTGGGTGTTTTTTACGTTTTATCCTGCAGTGACCACTGTTGTGCCCACTCCGGTTCCCCACTCTTCGAGCAGATCAAGAAAACAAAAGAAAACCATGGGCTGGAAATATAAAACCTGGAGTTTAGAAGGTTCAAATGGCAGGAAAATATGGGCTGGAGAAGTACAAGGTAGTTTTCATTGGAAATAGCATCAAGTACACCTCCTTGTACTTGGAGATTGACATGGAAAAGAGTCCATTGGATAAAAGGATTACACAAGGAACTGATTTCTGCCACAACACAACAGTCTTTACCCATTGGAAGACCCACCTCTTTTGTGTAATACCCAAACTCCTTCTCCTAGTATATAAAGGAGCACTTGGGTATCATTTATTAGGATCCTTGGTGTTTTTGCTTAGCCTTAAATTCTCTCAACTACCACATTAGCTTTAGTCTTTTATTTACTGCAGTAACTAGCTTTAATTTTCAGTAATTTACTTTCTTAGCTTAATTGTAGTTCACAATACACAGTGACAGGGACGAACCCTCGTTCCCCACTGTGAGTTCTATTCAAGTCACTTTCAGTTTAATTATGTGCAACTTCTACTCTTTTTCTTTCTTTACTTCAAGTATGGGCTAAACATCCTTTGGGATGTAGGAAGGAGAAGTACCTGGATTTTATTAAAAATGCTTGAGTAATCTTTATACTTAGAATATTTGTTGTTTTGGTCATTCATTCTCGATATTTACCCAAGGATGCGAACAAGCCGATCACTTGCAAGGATCTAAAGTCTAGTTCTTAACTTAGAAATAAGTAGAACGTAGTGACACGAGCTTGAATGATGCTAGGGGATTCGAAAGAATTCTTATGACACTTGAGTAGTAGGCAAGCTAATTTGTGTATTAAAAACACTTAGAGTATTTGTCTCTACACATTCCATCGAGACCTGAAAAGGTCCATTCTTGAGATCACCCTTGACAAAACAATAAGTACTAAAAGTATGGGATTTTTATCTAAACGGTGTGAGTATTTTGTAACCGGGCTTTTCTAGCGAAAATGCCTACCTCGAATACAAGGACCACTTTTAGGACCGAGTATTTAGTATAAAATCTAGGGAAAATCTAACCTCCATTCCTCCTTTTAATTTTAGTAAAATCGTTAAAGTAGCTATTTCGCCAACCAAACCAAAGTATATTATTTTCCTCTCTAATTGAAACCTGTAAAAGGAGCTCATGAGAACCATATTGTCTTGATTGTCCAGTCCCTGTGGATACGATTCTGGTATTTTACCAACTATTACTTGTTGTGACGATCATAGTGGACAGTGTACACTTGCACTTCCCACTGTGGACAGTTTGCAACCCACTGCGATTAAAGCACATATTTCGCACGTACCAAGTTTTTGGCGCCGCTGCCGGGGACTGGCGTGATTTTAAATCTCAAGATATTAGTTTTTATTCGAGCCCGAGTAACTCATTTTCTAAGCTTTTCGTGTTTCATGCCACGGCAACAACACGAACCTTTGGTACCAATCGATCTTGAAATAGAAAAGACTTTAAGAAGAAGACGTAAAAACAAAAATCGACAACCCCCTGTGATCCCCACTGTAAACATGGCAGCAATACCACCACCTATAGTGGAGACCACAGTGACGATTGTCGATAGCAAAGATCAAAAAATACGGGACTACGCTACTTCCGGAGCTAATGACTTAAGCTCCGGGATTCTAAGGCCCAACATTGTTGCAAACCATTTTGAACTCAAACCGGTGATGTTTCAAATGATTCAAGCCATGGGTCAGTTTGGAGGATCGCCATCTGAGGATCCACACTCGCACTTAAAATCTTTCTTGGAAATGACCGATTCCTTTCAGTTACAAGGTGTGAGTGATGAAGCATTAAGACTAAGACTTTTTCCTTTTCACTAAGCGATAAGGCAAAGTCATGGCTGAACTCGCATGCACCTCACTCGATAACCACTTGGCAAGAACTTGCCGATAAATTTTTGCAAAAATACTTTCCTCCAACGAGGAACGTAAGGTTTCGAAATGACATAATTTTGTTTAGGCAAGAAGAAGATGAGGTTGTTTCAGATGCATGGGAACGATTTAAAGATTTACTTCGAAAATGCCCACATCATGGCATCCCACATTGCATCCAATTGGAGACCTTTTACAATGGTCTTTCCAATGCAGCCAAAATCATCTTAGATGCAACAGCCGGTGGAACATTCACGAGTAAAACCTACAATGAAGGATATCAAATCTTAGAAAAAGTGTCCAACAACAATACCGAGTGGTCCAATCCTAGAGCAGTAGTACCAAAGACCAACACCATCGATTCTGAAGCACTTAAAACCATGAATGCGCAGTTAGTAGCCTTGACCAAAATCGTTTTGAACCAAAATAGAGGCCAAGTTAATTCCGCAACCCATCTCGCCGAAAACTTCTCCCTCTGTGGAGAGGAGCATGTTTTTGATTTTTGTCCAGCAAATCCCGAATCATTTAATGTCATAGGGACCAACCCGAGGAACAACCCTTATTCGCAGACTTATAATCCAGGTTGGAGAAATCATCCGAATTTCTCTTGGTCTGGTAATCAAGAACTCCAACCCCAAGGGCCGAGTCATATCCAGCAAAGACCACACAACCCCCCTGGATTTCAACCACATCATAGTGGGCAACCCTCACATCAAAGTGGGCAGCACCCACAAAACTTTCACCAAGGGCAGTCCTCACAACCATACCAACCACGATCCAACCAACCAGCTGAGGTTCAACAATCGATTGAATCAATTCTCAAGGGTTTTATGAACCAAACCCAGGCAGCCATTAGGAACATAGAGACCCAAGTAGGACAACTAGCCGTTGAAGTTAAGAATAGACCACCAGGGACGTTACCTAGTGACACCGAACACGCTAAGGTGATAGGAAAACGGTCTGAAAATGTCAATTCCATAACACTTAGGAGTGGAAAGGATCTGAAAGATATCATTTTTAAGTTTGATGATTCGCCTCAAATACCCACTGTGATCACCACAGTGGGCACTCCTCAAGTCACTGTGACCCCCACTGTGGGGACCGACATCCCTGACCTTCCTACTTTTGGACCTGTTCCAAAGCCTACTGTTCCAAAGCCAATACCTCAGCAAACTCAAATTGACCCACGAAGTATTCCTTTTCCTCAGAGAATGAAGCCTAAAAATGTCGATGTTCAATTTAAAAAATTCTTAGACATTTTTAAACAACTTCATATTAACATACCCTTGGTAGAAGCTCTCGAGCAAATGCCAAGCTATGTTAAATTTTTAAAGGATATTTTGAACAAAAAGAGAAAGTTGGGTGAGTTTGAGACTGTGGCTTTGACCGAAGAATGTAGTGCCCTCCTTACTAGCAAGATTCCACCTAAGTTGAAATACCCGGGTAGTTTCACCATTCCATGCATTATAGGAGGACAAGAAGTAGGTCAAGAACTTTGTGATTTAGGAGCTAGTGTCAACTTGATGCCGCTGTCCATTTTTAACAAGTTAGGTATTGGAGAGGCTAGACCCACAACCGTGACATTACAACTAGCAGACCGGTCCATTGCCTACCCAAAAGGAAAAAAAGAAGACGTTTTGGTCCAAGTTGATAAGTTTATCTTCCCCGCTGATTTTCTAGTTCTAGATTATGAGGCCGATAAAGAAATCCCAATCATCTTAGGGCGTCCGTTTCTTGCAACCGGACGTACTTTGATTGATGTGCACAAAGGGGAACTCACGATGAGAGTTAATGACCAAGAGGTGACATTCAATGTTTTTAAGTCTCTTAAATATATAGTTACCGAAGATTGCTTTGCCTTGAGTTCGATTTATGGAACCCACAGTCTTGACACACTGCCCACTGTGGGGAATACAGTTCCCACAGTGGGGAGTGA
Source organism: Saussurea involucrata (assembly GCA_033807775.1). Lineage (NCBI taxonomy): Eukaryota > Viridiplantae > Streptophyta > Magnoliopsida > Asterales > Asteraceae > Saussurea > Saussurea involucrata. Next base: position 44,272,924 of record CM066317.1, on the reverse strand, counting down.
TAGTGAGCACTCTGAATCTGAGAGTGATGACACTTTTGAGGATGAGTGTAACGAAATGGTTGCAGCTTTTGAGCCTCTGGACTTTAAGGATACGGATGTTCAACCCCCTTCAATAGAACAACCTCCCGAGTTAGAGCTTAAACCATTGCCTTCCCATTTAAAATATGCTTATCTCGCTAAGGATAATAAACTTCCCGTTATTATCTCTTCCAAACGTAGTGAGAAACAAGAACAACTTCTGATCGATTTGTTGATGAAGCATAAGGGAGCAATTGGTTGGACCATAGCGGACATTAGAGGAATTAGCCCCTCTTTATGTCAACAAAAGATTAACTTGGAGAGTGACCACACTGGAAAAGTCCAACCTCAAAGAAGGTTGAACCCCATCATGAAGAAGGTAGTTAAGAAAGAAGTCTTGAAGTGGTTAGATGTCGGTATTATCTATCCCATTGCTAGTAGTAGTTGGGTGAGCCCCGTCCAATGTGTCCCTAAAAAGGGAGGGATGACCATAGTAAAGAACGAAAAGAACGAGCTCATTCCCACTAGGACTGTCACGGGATGGAGAATATGCATGGACTATAGACAACTCAACTTGGCCACTAAGAAAGACCATTTTCCCTTACCTTTCATCGAACAAAATTCTTGATAGGTTAGCGGGGAATGAATTTTATTGCTTTCTAGATGGATACTCCGGATACAACCAAATCCACATCGCCCCCGAGGACCAAGAAAAGACCACCTTTACTTGTCCCTACGGTACTTTTGCATTCCGGAGGATGCCATTCGGATTATGTAATGCCCCAGCCACTTTCCAACGTTGTATGATGGCCATTTTTACCGACATGATTGAGGACACCATAGAAGTTTTTATGGATGACTTTTCTGTAATAGGGACATCATTCGACAATTGCTTGTGGAATTTAGAAAAAAGCTTAGTGAGATGTGAGACCCACGACCTTATTTTAAATTGGGAAAAATGCCATTTTATGGTAGAAGAAGGTATTGTCCTAGGTCATCTTGTCTCAAAAAGAGGGTTGGAAGTCGATAAAGCCAAGCTTGAGATAGTGGCACAACTTCCCGAACCCAGAACTGTGAAAGGCATTCGAAGTTTTTTAGGTCATGCAGGTTTTTATAAGAGGTTCATCAAGGATTTTTCAAAAATTACAAAACCCCTATGCAACCTGTTGCAGCATGAAAAAGACTTCATTTTTACAAAAGAATGCCAAAATGCTTTTGAAACAATCAAGGAAGCCTTAGTTACAGCACCCATAGTGACCACTCCAGACTGGTCACTCCCATTTGAAGTGATGTGTGATGCCAGCGAGTGGGCTGTGGGGGCTGTTCTCGGACAAAAAAAGAACAAAGTTTTTCACCCCATTTATTATGCGAGTAGAACACTGATTGAAGCTCAGATTAATTACACAGTAACTAAAAAAAGAATTACTTGCAGTGGTGTTTGCTTTTGATCGTTTCAGGTCATACTTGATAGGGACGAAGGTCATAGTGCACACAGATCATGCGGCAATAAAATACTTGATCAACAAGGCTGATTCCAAGCCATGCTTGATTAGGTGGGTTTTATTGCTGCAAGAATTTGACCTTGAGATCGTTGATAGGAAAGGAACAAGCAATCAGATAGCTGACCATCTGTCCAGGCTGGAGAAGATAGTGGGCACTGTTGATCCCACTCCGGGCAGAGAAAATTTTCCCGATGAACAATTGTTATCAGCCCAACATCTCGAAAATAATATTCCTTGGTATGCTGACATTGCCAACTTTTTAGCAAGTGGACTAAAACCCCATGGGATAAGTGGACAACCATTTAAAAAGTTTTTACATGATACACGACAATATGTTTGGGACGACCCTTTCTTGTATAAGATAGGGACGGATCAAATATTGAGGCGTTGTATCCACGGGAGTGAGCAACATCAAATACTCCATGGTTGTCACGCATCCCACTACGGTGGCCACTTTGGTGGAAACCGCACTGCTGCAAAAATCTTGCAAAGTGGGTATTTTTGGCCCACTATGTTTAAAGACTCTTATGAATTTGTGAAAAGTTGTTAACAATGTCAACGCACCGGGAACATTTCGCAAAGGAACGAAATGCCTCTTAACAACATTTTAGAGGTAGAACTTTTTGATGTTTGGGGGATCGATTTCATGGGTCCCTTTCCAAATTCCAACAATAATTTTTATATCTTGGCTGCGGTAGATTATGTTTCAAAATGGGTGGAAGCCATTGCGTGTCATTCTAATGATGCCAATACCGTGGTAAAGTTTTTGCATAAAAACATTTTTACTCGATTTGGAACACCACGAGCATTGATTAGTGATGAAGACACCCATTTTGTGAACAAAGTCATGGCCTCGGTCCTTGCCAAATATGACATACATCATAGAGTAGCCACCGCATACCACCCGCAAACCAACGGTTTGGCCGAGCTTTCAAACCGTGAGATCAAAGGAATTTTAGAAAAAGTTGTTTAACCACACCGAAAAGATTGGTCAACCAAACTCGATGATGCTCTTTGGGCCTACCGAACGGCCTATAAAACTCTTTTGGGAATGTCTCCATTTAAATTAGTTTTTGGCAAAGCTTGCCATCTACCGATTGAATTGGAGCATAAGGCATTTTGGGCCCTTAAAGAGCTTAACATGAGTGAGGGTGCTGCGGGAATCAAAAGGACTCTACAGTTGCATGAGTTAGAAGAGTTGCGTTACCACTCTTATGAAAACGCAAAGTTGTATAAGGAGAAGACCAAGATGTGGCATGATCGTCGAATTAACCATAGGGAATTCATGGAGGGACAACAGGTATTATTGTTCAATTCTCGTCTTAAGCTCTTTCCGGGTAAGCTAAAATCTCGTTGGACGGGACCATATACCATTGTCAAGGTAAGTCCCTTTGGAACAGTGGAGCTGAAGTCCCCACAATCTGGTCAAACGTTCAAAGTCAATGGGCATAGGGTGAAGCACTTTCTGAATGAAAGTACCCACATCCCTGCCCACTCTCCACCACACTATGATTAAGAAACATCAGATCCAGTTGTAAATATTTTATTTCAGTTATTTGCTACGTTTTTATTATTTTTGGTCTTTTTAATGTTGCATGGTAGTTTGTTTTTATGTGTGTAGGCGAAATTGTCGTTTTTTTGGAAGAAAATGCTTCGCAATGGGGAAGGCTCAGGTCACTGCGCTCCCCACTCTTAAATCTGACGGAAGATGGGACCATTTTTGGGGCCCAATGCTGACAAGCTTTCACCTTTTTCTGCCATCAAGTCTACTTTTCTGCCATGTTGTCATAGTTCACCATTTTCTGCCATCAAGTCTACTTTTCTGCCATGTTGTCATAGTTCACCATTTTCCAAGAAAAACCATCATAGTCCTTCTCTCTCTCTCCTAGAAACCGACGGTTCCACCCTAAACCTTTGATAAATCCCAGATCTCTAGCAATAAGATATGAATGTAGTGAGAGAGAATCTAGAGAGCAAATATATCATCCATGTATTGATCTCAAAGGATTACAAAAGGTTTCTAAAAGATTTCAAAAGCTTACTAACAAATGAACTAGACAAGCCTATTTATACCCATGACATACAAGGTATAAAGGCATTCACAATACGGTATAGACTCATACAGTACATTGAATTTACAGTAAATCTTGAATACAATAATGTTCTAACAATCTCCCCTTTTGGATTCAAGATTTAAAAAATTTGACAGCAGTCTTCAGCTCTTTGTAAAGTCAATATTCTTCAACAGACACTTTATCAAACTATCTTCAAGCCTTGTACATGAAAACAGATCTTTACAACTTTATCAGTCTTTAACAAACAGTAACTTCTCGTATCCTTCTTGATGCAAGAACCTTAGTTCTCATATTAACTTTAAGAATCCGAAATCATCAATTCGGATGTAGGCAGATCCAAAACCATCAATTCGGATGCTAGAGGATGCGAAATCAGCTCAATTCGGATCAAGTAGGATTCGAATTCAAGTAATTTGGAACAAGAAGGGTCCGAAATCAGGGCAATTCGAATCATGAAGGATTCGAAATCACTCAATTCGAATCATGAAGGGTGCGAAATCAGGACAATTCGAATTATGAAGGGTTCGAAATCAGGGCAATTCGAATCAAGAAGGATGCGAAACCATCTATATTTTTGAACTTTTAGGTGTAAGTGCATTCCGAGAACCACTCAGAACTAAGATAACCAAATTCAGCAATATTTAGACTTCACATGATCCTTCTCCCCTGATCTTCAGTCTTTGTTCACGAATCATTGACTTGAAAGCTCTTAGACATGAGATATCTTTGACATGAAATTGAATTAAACATTTCTCCCCCTTTTTCGATGAAAGTGAGCATCATTATCATCGAAAACCTTCTTCAATTTCAGTCGCGTCACTGAGTATTACTAACAATCTCCTCCTTAGTGGATAACCTTGCTCCCCCTCAAAATAAGAATTCTGGAGCAATTTGTTTTCTCCCCCTGAAAGTATGCATATGTTTCAATAACGCACAATATACAAATTTTAAAAAATTTACACAAGGAAAATAAAATTCATTGAACTTCATTTTATAACTACTAACATTTGATCATTTGAATGCTTTACAAAAGAAATTCAACTTAATGAAATTTAACAATATTTCAATCAAATGAAATCTAATGCATGTGTTTGGATTCAAAAACAAGACATCATTGCATATCAAGTTACAAACGTTCAGTTTATTTGGTGTGCTAGCATGCGAAATATGATTAGCTTCAAGCATATGAAATTCTAAAACATATAAGAATATTTTGCTCTACTCACACTATTTGTCCAAAATCAGAATTTTCACAAATTTACGGGTTTATCGCGACTTTGTATTTTCCCAAGTTTCAAAAGATGTGTGCTCATTGGCATCTTTTCTTTTGTGCTCATTGGCATCTTTTGATTTGTGCACATTGGCATCTTTTGATTTTGTGCTAATTGGCATCTTTTGATCAAAAAGTTTAGTAAGAATAAGATACACCGTTAAACATGACTTTCTATCTGGTTCTATAGTAGGATTTGGGTTAGCAGATCCCAGACCAGTTGGCCTTAGGTGCTAGGTGACGAGCACCCCTTAGAACTTAATTTCCCAAACCAGAAAGGCCACATCGATATATCTTAAACCCATTTGTACCAGTAGAACATGGCTTTCTATCTGGTTCTATTGCAGGATTTGGGTCAGCCGATCCCAGACCAGTTGATCTTAGGGACTAGGTGTCGAGCACCCCTTAGGACTTACTCTCCCAAACCAGAAAGGCCACAAGCACAAACTTTCAAACTAAATGATATTCTATATAAGTTCGAATTTCCATCACAAAATGTGAATGATATCTCAATCACTTGGTTCTTAATCATAGTGCTTCCCCCATATTTTCGTTTCCACTCATCATTCTGATAAATAGGCTTTTTGAGCATTATATTCTATATATATCCAGATTCACATAACTTTGAGCATTCAGCATAATTTCATTCATGTTTTGCTGACCTTTCGATTTATTTTAGAGGTGAAAATTGAAGCAAATCTAACTCAGATAGTACAAAGTTTCTTGTAAAATCATCTTTTAGCACACATTTAATTCATTGAATGAAAATTGAAAATTTCATCTTATTGAATTAAATTTATAAAGATTCAAATTTTCAAAGTGGTAGAAGCAAAATATAATCCAATGTTACCTTTTACCACGTTCCTTGAAACAGAAAGATGTAACAGTTAAGGATATCACCTGAGAAGTGTGAGTTCTAAACTGATTTGTTTAGAAGTCTTAGTCGTTGAAGTACGGGTCCTGAACTGAATTGTTCAGAAGCCATAGTCGTTGAAGCACGGGTTTTGAACTGATATGTTCAAAAGCCATTAATATTTGTCTCCCCCTTAATGGTACAAATATTTTTCAAAAAAATACGCCGCTTCTCTTCTGTTTTCAGTCATGTGTGTGGTATATATGTAACATTCAGCACAACACATGATATACCTACAAAACAGTTTAAGCAGATTTTGGTACCCAATGGCACTTGGGTCCTAGTGGGTTAGGTGTAGATTTCTTACAAGGAATACTGTAAGAACCATACCAATAAGAAGTATAATCTTTATGCACAAAGTCATTTGATCCACAGTAAGAACAACAGATTTTCTTATGTGCCAACCTAATCAGATGATTTACATAATGAATAGGATTAGGTTTAGCATAAGATTTACCTTTTGGCGTATTGTTCTTCTTTGCATTTGATGTGGATACAGATGATTTTGGCACTTCTTTCTTTGGAACTGTTGTGCCTTTTACTCTCCATTCCATCTTCACCCTCTTGAAGACTGGAACTTCTTCAGGTTTGGAAGTATTAACTTTAGGCACTTTTGTTTTGTTATCTGATTTATCATACAGAGGATTATAGAAGAGATTTGTTGAACGAATCCGACCTTTTGAGAAATCTGTTGATCTATTAAATTGTTTAGAAGAAATGTTTTTAAAACTTGAACTTGAAGCAGTTTTAAAAGAGCATTCAGAATCATTTGAATCAACAAATGGAGTCTGAAAGATAGAATTATGACCGGTCTGCTTTGAGACATCAAATTTAAAAATGACGTCTTCAAGTTCTTTGACTTTGTTTATTAAAACATTTTTCTCTTTAGAAATTAGATCAAATTTCTTTTGGAGATCAGATTTGATCAACTGATCCTTCATAATATCAACTGATAAACCAGATAATCTTTTGGTAAGATTAAGAATCACATCTTCAAAATATTCACGTTCCGATTCAAAATCTTTTTTCCAAAAACTTTCTTTTATCAGTAATCTCTTTGAAAATTTCCATATTTTTCTTTTTAAGAGTTTTACTTTCCTTTTCAAAGAGATTTTTCTTTTCCGTGAAATCTTTTCTTTCCTTTTCCAAAAGATTTTCTAATTCAGAGATTTTCACGGAAAGTTCAGAACTTTTAATCTCAAAAGATTTTCGTTCAGTTTCAAATTTAGCTCTTTCTTTTTCGAGCTTGTCTTTTTCTAAAAATAAAACTTTCTCAAGATTAGAAATTTGTTTTGAAAGTTTTATATATTTAAGCTCAATTATTTCCTTTTCTTTAAGAATCTTCTCTCTCCTGTCTTCAATGCTCTTCAGATCAGCATTTTCCTTTTTAAGAGTTGTTACTTTCTCTTGAAGTTTCTCGATTTGATCGTGCAGACTTGAGTTGTCTTTGTCTTTCTTTGTTTCAAGACCTGCAATACAAACTTCAAGATCAGTTATTCTTTTAGTAAGTTTAGCATTTGAAGAAGAAATGTCTAAAATTTGTCTTTTCAGATTAACATTTTCTTCTTCCAATGCTTTATTTAAAATAGGAGTTGAAGAATTTGAAGCATTGTCTTTAGAAGGAGTTTTTGATTTTAAGGATGATTCTGTTAAAATGACTTGTTGCAACACTACATTATTTGGTTTAACAGAAACATGTGGTTTAGAAGGTGTTTCTGTTATAATAACTTGTTGCAACATTTTATTATTTGGTTTAACAAAAACTTTTGCAATTGGAGGAATCTCCTTTTTCAAAGTTTGCTTCAAATCTTCACCACTGCTTTTAACAATAACTTGTTGTAAAACCATTTTGAAAATTGCTAGAAATTGATCGTTCAGAAGATCAAGCAGACAGTGTATGAAAATACACTTTACAAAAAAAAATTATATAAATTTTTTTTTTTAATTCACAAGAATTCGGATGAATAAGGATTCGAAATCAATAAATTCGAATGAAGAAGGGTTCGAATTCAATGAATTCGGATGAAGGAGGGTTCGAATTCCATGAATTCGGATGCTGAAGGGTTCGAATTCAATGAATTCGGATGCTGAAGGATTCGAATTCACTCAATTCGGACTTAACTTGGTTCGAATTCACTCAATTCGAATGTAACTGGGTTCGAATTCACTCAATTCGAATGTAACTTGGTTCGAATTCACTCAATTCGAACTTAACAGGGTTCGAATTCTATACTTGGAAAAACAAATTCAACTCAGATGAATCCACAACTTCTCAATTCGAATCTAACAGGGTTCGAATTCACCTCAATTCGAATCTAACAGAGTTCGAATTCACCTCAATTCGAATGTAGCAGGGTTCGAATTCTATGAATTCGAATGCTTCTTGAGTCGAATTCTATACTTGTGATTCCAAGAACAATCCGAATTCTCTATGAATGTTCCGAATTCTCTTTGAATGATCCGAATTCACCAAGAATGATCCGAATTCTGCACTTCGAACTTCAAAATCACTTAATCTGCCATAACTTCTTCAATTCTTGATCAATTGTGATGAATCTTATATCAAATTGTTCGTAATTGAAATCCGCACACTTTTTCTGTTGATTGCAATTCACAATTCGATCAATTTGAACAGATTAAGATCAAAACAGTGAATTTTTGGTTTTCGAACAAAATCTTAAAAATTGATCAAATCAGATGATTCTGTGCAGTTTTTGATGTTGATCCAAGAATTAAAGATGATCAGTAATCAATTCCGAGTTCAGTGATGCAAGAAATTGATTCAAAAGATCAAAATTTAAAAAATCAGATGAATAGTGATGAACACCCAATCCGAATTCTTCAGCTTTAGTGTAAAAATTCTTCAATTTGGTCTTCGATCTGCTTGAATCTTCTGTTTAGCTCTGATACCAAATGATAAATCCCAGATCTCTAGCAATAAGATATGAATGTAGTGAGAGAGAATCTAGAGAGCAAATATATCATCCATGTATTGATCTCAAAGGATTACAAAAGGTTTCTACAAGATTTCAAAAGCTTACTAACAAATGAACTAGACAAGCCTATTTATACCCATGACATACAAGGTATAAAGGCATTCACAATACTGTATAGACTCATACAGTACATTGACTTTACAGTAAATCTTGAATACAATAATGCTCTAACAACCTTTTTCCAAAATTCCAAAAACCACCTTAACCTCAAAAACCACTTTCACTTCCAAAATATTCAAAAACACTATTTCTTCTCCATTTCTCTCCAAGAAACCCAATCTAAAAAAACCTTCCTAAAACCCTAAAAATGGCAAGAACCAAGAGGATGAACACCAACCCCGATGCACCCACACGTGCGGCCGTCCGCCGCAGGACCACCGAGGAACAACCGCCGGAAACCGTCACCGGCGACCTAAATGAACCGTTGCCAGTCTCCGGCGAAAACCCGATCATCTCCGGTGCGACCGACGAGCGTTCTTCACGGCACGAAAGCCCAATGGCTATTTCATCCTCGCGAGTCTCAGACACCAGTATCACACATTTCGAGACCGAGGCACTTCTAGCCGAAGAAGAAGAGAGGCGGTTAGCAGAGGAGTTCAAACAAAAAATGGAAGCCCTTAGAAAAAGAAAGGAAGAGGTCGAGAGGAGGCGTCGAGAGAAAGAAGAAAGAATCAGAAAGGAAGAAGAGGAAAAGCGAATGGAGGAAGAAAGGTTAAAGGCTGAGAAGGAAAGGATTTTTGAGGAAGAAAGGAAAAGGGTTGAGGCAGAGATTTTTGCTGAAGAAGTGGAGTTTCAGAGGAAGGTTGATGATGACTATCAGGAACAATACCGCAAGTTTGGGGATAATGTTGAAAGAGAGACAGTGAGGAAGGATGCCCACAGTGGGGAGGACCCAATTCTGCGGGCCATGAGGAAGAAAGGCGTGGTCACCAGGTCTGCGGTGACCAAAGCTCTGAAAAAACCGACAAAAAGGCCGGCAAAACAACCGTCAAAGAAAGGTACAAATCTTCAACCCTCTTTGAGTTCATCTTCTGTTGAGGTTGATGTTGGGGATGACCAATTTCAAACCCAAAACCCACATCAATCCACAGTGGGCACTGTGCATGCCCCCAGTGGGGTGCCCAGGCAGTTCACCACTCCGGAGGTGGCTGCCCACTATGAGTGCATTGCTACACAGAAACTGAAGTTGGAGAGGGGTTTCGAACCTGAGTTTGTTGAGGCCAACCCATTTGTTAAGAATTGGGTTGTAGCGCAAGACTGGTCGATTTTGGCCGCAGCCAATCGACGCGCGAATGTCTCGTTAGTGCGTGAATTTTACGCCGAGGCCTCTCAAGCAAAGGATCCCACTGTGGTAGTTCGGGGAAAACAAGTGAGTTATAATCCAGGAACGATTAACCGGGTTTTAGGAAGAAGGAACCCGGCTGTGTGTGAGTTTGCCCAGTTTTTAAAGAAAATGACCCCGGCGAACGAGGATCTCGTTTTGCGCGAGATAGCATCCGAGGGGAAGCCGTGGAATAAATACGGCCAGAGAAGGTGCCTAAACGCTAGCTCCCTCACTACCGAGGCCGCTGTTTGGTTCCAATTTCTCCGTGCCTCTTTATCCCCAACATCGCACGATACCACATTGTCTATGCATAAATGTGCTTTGTTGTACTGCCTCCTCACTGGAAGAAAGATCAACGTCGGGATTGTTATGCATGCGGCCATCGATCAAGCTCGGAACCGAAAGAAGGTAGTCTTGCCCCTTCCTTGCCTCATTACGTTACTAATGATAGACGCAGGTGTACCCTCAGCGGTGGAGGATCAGTGGTTTGACTCCACAAGCAACATCAGCGCACAAAGCATCCGCAAGATGGGAAGGTACGTCACCACTCCTCCATCTGAACCAAAAGAAGTTATCCCCACAGTGGGGACTATTCACCCCACTGTGACCATTGCTGAGGAGCATGTTGTGAGAACGCCGCGTACACCACTCCATTCAACCGAGGCAGGATCGTCAAGCAACCAAATGGGAGAGATCTTGGTAGCTTTGAAGAAGCTCACATACAGGATCGAGTTGCTGGAAGGTGAGCAGCGATATCAGAACCGGGCCACGCAGAAATTTTAGATGTATACAAGAGAACAGGATGAGGTGATGGGCCTGATGATGAAGGAGGCCAACCCGGTGCTAGCTGCTCAGTTCCCAGATTTTCCTGAGGATATTTGCCCGACTTATGCTAGCGATGATGAATTTGATGAAGATGACGCCGCCAGTTCACCAGATGCCACCCCAACCCCCTGAATGGTTTGTTAAAACAATGGTTTATCTCGTTTGCTCCCAAAACAATTTTATTTTGTGTTTGTTTCATATTTTGTGCCTATGGCTAGGCTTTCTGACAATTTGCTATATTTTTTTATTTTTGGTTTAATGATGCATGAAATCCAACCACTGGGTAAGTACTTTTGGGTACTAACATATTTGTTGTTTGAATGCTTGTTTGATCTCGTTTCCATTTCAAAGTACAACTTACGGCTTCCGACTTAAAAAGGTCCCTTTAGTAAGTACGAATCTCAACTTGATACCATGAAGTGATATAGGCCGTTTTTCACATCCAAACACGATCCTTTTTGTACCCCAAACCACCACCTTTGTTCGTTAATTCAATGTCACAGTGGGGACACTGTGAGATTTTAAGTTTGAGGTGGGAACTTTCAGAGTAACTTCCAGTTTGCCCACAGTAGGGACACTGTGAGATTCTAAGTTTGAGGTGGGTAAACCATACCCACCTCCAAAAAAAAAGAGATAAACACAAAAATACAAAAACAAAAAAAAATCGGAGTGTCACTAACAAACTTGATGGTGTGCCTTTCTGGACCATCAAAGTGTTCACTCCCAAAAAAGATGGTGTGCCTATTCTGGACCATCGGAATACCCGCTTTCACAAAAATAGCCATACCTAAATAAAGCCTGAAAGTGTGCGTACATACCCATGAAAAATCCAAAATACCCACTTCTTGAAATAAAAATCTCCAAGCGAGATTTTCGGTCCATGTTTGGAAGTACTTACCAAAAACCCTTGGGAAAATATTCAAAGCCATAAACCCGTCGAACCCAAGAAAGCCCTATTGATTAATGGAAAATAAGGGAAAGATTTCGTCAAACACAAAAGTGAAATTTTCATGTTTGTAACCTAAGGAAGTATTGAAGGAAGGAGATCAACGCCCATTCAAGTCAAGAAGTATGTAAGTCCCTAAAAGTTCTAGTGCATTTTGTTCATTTTATTTCTTTCTTTTTATTACTTGGGGACAAGTAATGGTTTAAGTTTGAGGTTGTGATAACTCTATTTTTAGAGTTATTATTTCCATTTATTTTCCGCTTTATTTTGTCAATTTTAGCCATTTCACTTCTTAAAACCCCCATTCTTGGTATATTTCACGAAACGAGCAAAAGGAGTGAACCATGGTCTTTAATAAATTATTTGGTAGAATTTGGGTGTTTTTTACGTTTTATCCGGCAGTGACCACTGTTGTGCCCACTCCGGTTCCCCACTCTTCGAGCAGATCAAGAAAACAAAAGAAAACCATGGGCTGGAAATATAAAACCTGGAGTTTAGAAGGTTCAAATGGCAGGAAAATATGGGCTGGAGAAGTACAAGGTAGTTTTCATTGGAGATAGCATCAAGTACACCTCCTTGTAGTTGGAGATTGACTTGGAAAAGAGTCCATTGGATAAAAGGATTACACAAGGAACTGATTTCTGCCACAACACAGCAGTCTTTACCCATTGGAAGACCCACCTCTTTTGTGTAATACCCAAACTCCTTCTCCTAGTATATAAAGGAGCACTTGGGTATCATTTATTAGGATCCTTGGAGTTTTTGCTTAGCCTTAAATTCTCTCAACTACCACATTAGCTTTAGTCTTTTATTTACTGCAGTAACTAGCTTTAATTTTCAGTAATTTACTTTCTTAGCTTAATTGTAGTTCGCAATACACAGTGACAGGGACGAACCCTCGTTCCCCATTGTGAGTTCTATTCAAGTCACTTTCAGTTTAATTATGTGCAACTGCTACTCTTTTGCTTTCTTTACTTCAAGTATGGGCTAAACATCCTTTGGGATGTAGGAAGGAGAAGTACCTGGATTTTATTAAAAATGCTTGAGTAATCTTTATACTTAGAATATTTGTTGTTTTGGTCATTCATTCTCGATATTTACCCAAGGATGCGAACAAGCCGATCACTTGCAAGGATCTAAAGTCTAGTTCTTAACTTAGAAATAAGTAGAACGTAGTGACACGAGCTTAAATGATGCTAGGGGATTCGAAAGAATTCTTATGACACTTACGAAAGTGAGGTCGGCACAGTGAGCAAATTTCAACCCACTGGAGTAGTAGGCAAGCTAATTTGTGTATTAAAAACACTTAGAGTATTTGTCTCTACACATTCCATCGAGACCTGAAAAGGTCCATTCTTGAGATCACCATTGACAAAACAATAAGTACTAAAAGTATGGGATTTTTATCTAAACGGTGTGAGTATTTTGTAACCGGGCTTTTCTAGCGAAAATGCCTACCTCGAATACAAGGACCACTTTTAGGACCGAGTATTTAGTATAAAATCTAGAGAAAATCTAACCTCCATTCCTCCTTTTAATTTTAGTAAAATCGTTAAAGTAGCTATTTCGCCAACCAAACCAAAGTTTTATTTTCCTCTCTAATTGAAACCTGTAAAAGGAGCTCATGAGAACCATATTGTCTTGATTGTCCAAGTCCCTGTGGATACGATTCTGGTATTTTACCAACTATTACTTGCTGTGACGATCATAGTGGACAGTGTACACTTGCACTTCCCACTGTGAACAGTTTGCAACCCACTGCGATTAAAGCACATATTTCGCACGTACCAGAAAGCAAGGTTGTAGAATCCAGATCCGTGCAACGATTATGTTTGAGAATAAGCAAATAAGAACAGTTGATATGATTCACAAAGGCTGCCCACTTAGCTATTGAATTAGAGAGAATTACAGTGTAAAGCAGAAAAGATAAATGAGACAACTAGCTAATTTTCTAAGCTAATTGCACTTTAAATACGCTGGGCCCGTGGTAACAAGCCCACGGCCCGTTCACTATGGACTAAGTTACAATTACAAAATAAACCCTTGAACTTAAAATCAACATAAATTCTACCCTAACAATCTCCCCCTTTGATTTGAAGTTCGAGTTCGCGCTCTATCTCTTGCCAGTTGTAGACATAGCGTTTGCGCAACGCGAAGTGAACCTCAAAGAATCTGATGGCGCGGCGGTAGTCGAGACGTTCTTCAACCATATCCAAAGCAGTCTGAGCAGTTCTTTCATTCAGATTGGGTACATATGATACCTTTGGATTTTCGGATTCGTGCTTGATGATCTTCCGAAGAACGTCTTGAACTTTGAGCAGTGTGCCATCGCAAAATCGATCTACCTGACTGAACCTCATAAACTTCTTTTCTTTCTGAGCGTTGAGGAAAACGATCCCAAATTCCGGTTGAAGCAGCATTGCATTCTCGGGATACATTGACAGTTCAGGAGCTTTCAGATTCGGTTTGAGCAGATTTACCTTCTTCGCTTGGTTCTCGATTGCCATTTGAAAGTCCGTAAGATAAGAGATCATAATAGAACGGACGAGGAATCGACGAACCGCTTCGAGCGCCTTTGTTACAGCAAGCGGTCGGATGGTTCTGGTGCGAAGGTCTCTCAGAATAACCAGGAGGTCGAACGGATGGAGATGCTTAAAGTCAGCTTCAGAAAAAATCCATTCTTTTTCGTATTCACGTCGAACAGTGAACACGGGAAAGACGATCTTCATAATTCGGTTTGACTGAATCTTTAGCACCTCTGAAATTTTATGTTTGGTTCGAACCTGGTCTCTCGGGAGACACCGCTTCATGGCTTCTACGTATCGGAGTTGGCGTGCTGGATAAGGACTGTAGATGCCAAGACAGAAGGTCGGCTCGATCGGGCGAATTCGGTGAACAAACAGTTTCTTCAGAGATTCCTCCAGATGAGGAATGAGGACCTTGATCTTCTCCCAACGGTTTTGTTGCTGAGGAGGGGGAGGAAGATCAGGAGCTGTTGTTTGCTGAGGAGATGTCGGGATTTCTGCATTTGAGCTTTCGGGTTGATCTGAAGTCGTAGCGGGTTGAGTCGAGTGAACGGGAGGCGTACCATAGAGATTCTGAAGCAGAAACTGGTCGTAATCAACGTTGTCGTCTTCATCAGTGGGAAACACCAAGTTTACCTCGAAGTTTATGGCTCTGGCAGCTTTTTCGTACCATGCGTCTTCAGTTTCCGGGTTGGTTTCATATGCTGGATCAATCATGGTGAGCATTGGCATGTCTGATGGTTCTTGTGCGACCAATTCCTGTGTTGTACCCTCGGGCTTTTCAACCGTTGGGGCTTCGTCATCTGAAATATCCATGTCGATGACCATCTGTGCTAATGGCAACTCGGCTTCGGGTGTTGCTGTTGAAGTTGCCGCAGTTAGGGGTTCCTGTTGAACCACTGTTGTAGTTTCGGCAGTCACGATCTGGACGGTCTCGGTTTGGCATAGACGCTTCTCCCCCTCACGGTGATCAGGATCATCCTGGTCATCGTGCTTGCGTTTGAGACCGCCGGCTTGACTCTTACAAGTGTCTTCTAGTGAGCGGACCCTCTCAGACAGCGTGGCAAGCGCTTTGTTGTAGTCGTTGAGGGTCGAGTCAATGGCGTCAAGGCGTGACGTGATGGACGAAGATGGAGCAGTGACCTGTGATCGGAGAACGGAGATCAGGTCTGCTTCGGTAGATGCTGTGGAGTCGGATTCCTGGAGCAGTTGGGCTAAGAGCATCGTCTTCAGGGTGTCCACCGAATAAGTAGGTTGTGGTGTAGTCGGTGGAGGCACAGAGGCGGTTTCAGTGTCGACGAGGTGGCCCTTTCCTTTGATAGCACGCATCGCTTTGGCAAGTTCAGCGGCTACATGTTCCTGCATTTGTTGCTCCATACCCTGTCGGACAGCCTCAAGGGTGCTGTCCAGAGACCCTCTTGACACAAAGTCGGGTAAAATAATGCCGGGCTCACTTAGAGTACCCGTTGAGGCATCTACCTTAGAGGCAGAGCCACCTACGTTCACAGCTGGCGTGATAATAACTGTGGTAGGATTTCCGTCCAATCCTCGTGTTCCGGAAGTCGGAGACACTATAGACGTTCCGGTCGGGTCACTAAGAGTCGCGACTTGGTGTTGTTCCGCATCAAGTGTCCTAGGCGAAGAATGTTCAGTAACAATAGGCTCTAGACTCGATGGTGCACACAAAGAAGTCGAGACCGGGGGCTGCTGGTCTCTTATTTCAACACCTTGACCCTCCGAATGAGGGTCCGGTGGAAGTTGTGCTGAATCCCCGTGTGAGACTGAAACACCCGTCTTTTGAGAGACGGATGAGTGGCTATGGGGTCGTGCAATTGCTCCGCTAGGTCCACGAAGGCCTCTTCAATACCCCGTCCCAACAAATGAGATGGGATAGCAGATGTGGCAACCCGGATATGACGTGGCTTGTTTCGCTCAGGAGCCTCGTTATCTTTACGGGCCAATCTTTCTTGGTTCGCGTTCGACCTTAACACCCTCCTTCTCACAAGTTCTATGTCCCGAGGAAGGTCCCTCCGGCGCTGGCTGGACCATGGGATTCCCTAACTCTCGTCTATATGCTATCACAGGTAGGGCTTCAACTGAAATGAAAGCATGGATATTATCCTGCTCCCCTTCAAAACATACATGGGGATTGACTTGCTCCCCCTCGGAGTGAGAGTGATATCAACACAAGAAAAAAATATTTAGACTTTTTAAGAAAAACAGTGTGACTCTTCCCCTCGGATTGAGGTTGTTGATCCGCCATGGAATATCTGTAAAAAGACCCAAAGTTAGAAACTGAGGCGGATAAACAAGTTCTGGTGCGTACCTTTGCATTAAGTGGCTCAATCTGATACAGATTGAGGACAGGTAGTGATGAAATAGGTACAGGACTGAAAGTAGTAGGGGCGTCCGGACATAATGATGCAATTGCAAGACATTCCGGACAACACAGGTATCCAGACAAAAGGTGTCCGGACAAAAAAACATACCGGAGATGATGAAAGTTTCCGGATGAAATAAGCAATCCGGACAGAATAGAATCCGGATGACATTTAAGAGAGACCAAGAGTTCGGATATGGTACCCGGGTTCCCTTCCAATCCGGATAAGGACCCGGTCCGGAAACCTGTCCGGATACTTCTGGATGTTCAAGAATTTCCCTGATTCTTGACATTTTGCAAAAATAAAGCTATATGGATTTCAGAAATGAACCTTCTCTCGCTCCCCCTCCAACGGAGCATGGGAAAGAAGTTGCTCCCCCTAGTATAGTGCAATGGAGAGTCCGACACACATAAAAACTTTTAGGCATTGAAAGAAAAACACTGTGTCGCTCCCCCTCAACTGATGATCATCCAGTTGGATGCTCCCCCTCAGAATGTGCGCGTAGTGTGAAATGCACACGGGAGTATCCCCACACACAAAAACGTTTTAACATATTTAAGGAAAAAGTGTGTGTGACGATCCCCCTCAACAGTAGAGTAACATACCTGATAGCTGATCATGCTCCCCCTAAACACGTGAGCATCTTGTTAGAGCACATGTATAGACAAACCTCACGTCTTCTTAATATTGTTCCTTGTAGATCGTGAGCAGCTCCCTCATTGCGGTAATGTGTGTGGAGCATCCAGTGTTTAAGGACCACACATGACCGTCCTGCAAAACAAATTTAGCGGACCTTCGGTACCCAGATTTGCCTGGGTCCGGGAGGGTTAGGTTTGGCACCGTTTGGGGAAGCTTGCTTTGTCCCAACTTTCCCTTTAGGTATAGGAATTACACCGTTAGAGGGAACTGGTTTTGGCACGTGTTTCCTCTTCGGTGCAGAATTTACACCTTTAGGAGGACCAGATTTTGTAGCAGCTTTCCACCTGGGTGCCGGTTTAACCTCAGTAGGAGCAACCCATCTAGGAGCAGGTTTGGTCTCCCGCTGTGGTTTAACCGCTGATTGGTAACCCCGTTTTTTATAGTGTCTTTGCTGGTTATGACGGGGTTTGCGTTTAGCTGTATGATTAAACCTTTGATATGACCCAAACCAATCATTGTTCTGGATATCATCAAAGTCATTCCAACCACAACTAGAACAACACAAACGATCGTGTGATAATTGAATCAATTGCTGAATGGAATAAATTTTCATCGGAAAATTAACATCTCTATTAACAAAATTATTCCTATGATTCCAGGCACAATCGTTTTTGTTCATCCTAGGATGAAAGACAGTATTGAACGACTTTGATGCATCATCCTTGACAGATTCCTTGGCTAGCCACTTTGGGTTTGTTTGTTTAGCTCGACCGGTTTTATCCGAAACAACAGGGACAGTGCGGTCAGTGACCTTTGAGGAAACAGGAATCTTAGTGGTCGGTTGTTCGGTCTTTTGCTTCAGCTGTGATCCTTTTTGAACATTTGAAGCATTTTTAAGAATCTTGATCACAGCCGGAGTCTTGGATTGAGAACAGTCGCCGTTTTGAAAATTGACCGGACGATTAACCACTGGAGACAAAAAGTCAGAATGACTTGGAAGAGGTTTGTCGAAAGGGAACGACTCAAACTCTCTATCAGAATTACCTTCGGAGTTCATGTATTCTGAAAAATCTATCTCCGGAATTTCAGGACTTGGATCGGTCGAGGAAGGCGAGGAACACTTTGTGCTCGTGTGTGTCGGGGAACTTGGTGCGGAAGCTAGGAAAAAATCAGAGTTCAAGTTCCGTGAAACACTCTTATCTTGGGAATCTAAATCGTCTTGTGTTGAAAAAGTTTTGCTAATAAAAGCTTTGCACGAAGACGTTTCAGCTGAACTTGAGGAAAGTTCGGGTGAAATCTGCTTTTTAGTTTGCAGTTGGTCAATCTGCTCTTGAAGCTGACCATTACTCACTTTCTCTTGCATCACTTCTGTTGCCAAAGCAGACAATTGTGATGTGAGTCGATTGATTTCAGACCGAAGAATCTCCTGTCCTTCATCAGACATAACTTCGGTTTTTGTCCGGTTGTTGATTCCCAAGTTTTTCAAGTAAAGCTTGCTTTTCCATTTGAAAACTGGACCTTTCTTTCTCTAATGACTCCTCCAACTCGACAATCTTTGCTTCCAAGATGAGAGGGGGAACATAGAGTTTGAACTCGTCCGTCTCATTCTTGGTTGCTGGTGCTTGGTCCTTATCCTTTTGGGAGGAATCCTTGGGCTTAGCAACCTTGTAGGGGTCGAAGTAGTCATTCGAGATGTACTTCTTTGGATTTTTCTGATAAGAATAATTTAAAGGCTCATAACAAAATGGAAGTTGTATTCCTCGTTTGTGTGTGCGCTTATATTCCTCGGTTTCCTCTTCCTTTTCAGGTTCAAGAGGACCAGTCCATTGGATTGCATATTCCGGATACTTTTTATCTAACCCAAAGCAAGCAAAATCATACAAAGTTGGTGTAAACCATCTTCCCTTTTTCAAATAATGTGGGTTATCATATCCGATTCCCCATTCTTTGTTGAAATAGGTGAACTCTTTGGGTTTATTCAGAAAGATGGTTTGATCAGTTTGACCCCTTTTGTGGAGTTTGGTTTCAAGATCAAGAATTTTCGCAACAAACTCCTTGTGCTGAATTTGAAGAGCAGAGCATTGATAAACAATTTCTGCTTTTTCATTCAAGCACTGATCAAACTGTGACTGAAGTTCAGATAATTTGGCCCGTAGGTCTTTAGGTGCTATAGAAATATTTTTGCATTTCTCCTTTAAAATAACATTTTCAGACTTATATTTTTCAGTTATTTTCTTTTGAACATCTATCTTTTCGGTTAGAGACCTAATCTCAAGCAGTTGTTCTTTAGGAGTGGCCTTAAAGGTACCTACCCGTTCAGCAACAGGTTTCACTCGGTCATAAAGTTCTGAAAAGATAGGTTCACATACCTGACACGGCCTTTTCATGTCTTCTTCAGCAGGAGACATCTTCAGTTGCACTGGAGTGATCGTCAGACGTGTAGATTGATTCAAAGTGTAAACCTAACGCAAGGCACTAAGAGTGGAATCCTAACGCAGGTTCTATGACTGGTATGAACTAAGAGTGATCTTACTGGATAGGAATCCAAGTAAGGGTCTGACCAGGAAGTGTCCGAATCAGATCAATTAAGAACAGTTCAATAAATCACAAAGTGTCCGGGTAAAACAAAGAATCCGGATGGCACAGATTCACGAATACTTAAATGTCCCCCTCCTGCGACTTAGCACGGGGGTCCCGCTACCCGGTTAGCGGGTGGGGTCAAGGGGCAACGCTCCCGGATAATGAATCCGGGTGGTTTCCGGATAGAGAATCCGGAAAACCCAGGAATCCGGATGATATAGTCCGGATAGGTGAAGGAATCCGGATGTACTAAGTTTCCGGATAACAATGAAGTTTCCGGGTACAATGGATTGTCCGGATAAGATATGTCCGAAAACACTGGGTTTCCGGATACAAATGTTACCCGGATAGTATAAGGAATAGTGACTTACCCGGATTGCAGAACTTACCCGGAAAAATGACTTACCCGGAAAAACTTGATTGTCCGGAAAAACTGGAAGAATCCGGATGGAAACACAAATGTCCGGACACTATCAACTTGTCCGGAAAACGCGGCTGTTTTATCCGGACTCTGCGGCTGTTTTATCAGTTCGATCGATTTCTCAACTAGGGTTACTCAAGATTGTTCCTGAAAGATTAGAAACAATACCAAGCACAAAAACAACACTAATCCAATCGAATTTATAGCAAAAACAACACCTTTTGATGTCAAAAATCCGATTTTTTAAATAAGAACACAACTAAAAGTTTCTGAACTTATTATGCGAAATTGACCAATCAAACGAACGAATTTGGATGTGAAAGTTTGCAGAAACACTTATAATTATGATGCTAACACAACCCAACAAGCAAAATTGAACAATTTACGCAGAATCACAGATTTGAAAAATCAAGAAAAGTCAAACTAACCAAAAATCAATGAATTAGACTTTGAATCGAATCCGTCTGTCTGCTCTGATACCAATTGTAGAATCCAGATCCGTGCAACGATTATGTTTGTGAATAAGCAAATAAGAACAGTTGATATGATTCACAAAGGCTGCCCACTTCGCTATTGAATTAGAGAGAATTACAGTGTAAAGCAGAAAAGCTAAATGAGACAACTAGCTAATTTTCTAAGCTAATTGCACTTTAAATACGTTGGGCCCGTGGTAACAAGCCCACGGCCCGTTCACTATGGACTAAGTTTAAACAATTACAAAATAAACCCTTGAACATAAAATCAACATAAATTCTACCCTAACAAAGGTCATTTGTGATAATGGCAATTCCGAATGAGGTGTTCAACAAGATCGATAGTTTCAAAGACACCGCACAAAAGATGTGGTTGCAAATGGAAAGAATGTTGCAAGGCTCGCAGATTGGAAACCAAATGAAGACAACTTTGTGTATTAATCGGTATGAAGAATTTAAAGCCAAAGAGGATGAGAGTCTAAGCGAAACATATGACAGATTCATCACATTACTGAATGAACTCAGTAAGAACAAAATAACCAAGAAGGAAATAGATGTTAATGTGAAGTTTCTAAGTGTGTTACAACCGGAATGGAAAAACGTTTCAAGACGCATGAAACAAAATCCTAGACTTTCTGAGATGCAGTTACATGAATTGTTCGAGACTATTCATCAACATGAAGAGTAAATAATAGAGAAGAAAGAGAAGAGAAATAAGAGAAATAAGAAGAAAGTGAAAGAAGTTGTTCCTGAACCAATTGCTCTCAAAGCAGATGTGCACACCGGTGGTTACCTGACTGATAATTCAAACGTGTTTGAAACGGGTTATAATGGAAATGTTGATGATAATGGAGTTGAATTGGAGCAAGCGATGATCTTACTCACAAGGCACTTTCAGAAGAGGTTTTACAAACCAACGTCATCAAACAACAATCTGAGGTATACTTCCGATTCACGAAAGTTAGAGAACAATAACTTCGAGAGGAAACCATTTGAAGAGAAAAGTTTTGAAAATGTGGAAAAGAGGTTTGAGAAGGCTGAAGGTAAAAATCCATTTGTTGATAAGAAACCTGTTGAGACTCCGAAGTGTTATAATTGCGGCACGCCTGGTCACTACACCAAAGATTGTAGAAATTTCGACTATTATAAAAACAAGATGTTGCTAGCCAAGAAAAAGGAAGAAGGAATAGCATTGCTTGTTGAAGAAGAATACTGGCTAGACCAAACTGATGATGAGGCGGAAAACGAGGAACAGGCGAATATGTGCCAAGCTGAATTTAATTCAGATGATGGTAAGGATACTTCGGCTCAGGTAAATTCTTTTCCCTCACCTTCTTCAGATAATCATGACATAAATGATTTGATAGATGAATTAAGTGACACACGCAATAAATTAGCTGATTCAGAAAATGAAAAGGCTAGTTTATTACGTCAAATGCATGAGATGATATCGGGTGTTCAAAGCTTAAGAGCCAAACTTGAAAAAGAGGAGAAACCGAACGAAGCTTTGAATCAAAATATTCATGTTGACGATCTTGAAAAAGAAAAGAAAAATGAGGAGATTAAAACTCTCAAAGGTCAACTTGAACAGTCTGAAAAAAAAAGATACTCATTGATTCTAAGACTTCTGAATTAACAAAGAAAATCAATGAGTTAAAAACAAAGAATAATGAAAGTGAGGTTTCTTTGAATGATTTTTCAAAACAAAATACTGAGTTTTTAAACAAGATCAAAGTATTGAATGAAAAGTATAGTGAGTGTGAAATTTCATTGCAAAATGTCTCCACTTAAAATACAGAGTTTTTGAATAAAATTTAAGTTTTGGAAAAGAAGTTGTATTTGCAAGGTCAAACAGATCAAACAATACATTTGAACAAACCAAGACTTGTGAGTGATGTTAACAAATATTGGGGACTTGGTTATGAAAATCCTAAACATTTGGCTAAAGCTAGCAAATCTTTGCCAACATTATATGATTTTAGATGCTTAAGATTTGCTAGATATTATCCTGAATTTGAACTCTTTCGGACAAATGATGAAGAAATCAAAAAGGAGGAAGTCACTAAAAGAAGAATTACAAAGAAAATGCAACTTCCTTTTTGTTACACTAATGAGACTTTAAAGTATCAAAAGAATCCGCATGGAAAACTTTCGAACGACTATTTTGATATATATACTACAAAACCAAATTGCGAAAAACCTATTGAAGCAAAAAGATATGTTCCACCTTTGGTTCTAGAAAGAAGAATATGTGAACTAGAAAAATCTATTCTAGAACAAAGGATACAGTTTGAACTTGAAAAGGATTTACTTTCAACTACTTACTCAACTATTTTTAAGGAAATATCTTCAAGCTTAAAGACGAAATTGGAAAAGGAGAAAACTGTTTATGAAAAATCTTTGATTAAAAAGTTTTCGGACTCTTCCAAAACTGCATTTAA
Organism: Saussurea involucrata; assembly: GCA_033807775.1. Lineage (NCBI taxonomy): Eukaryota > Viridiplantae > Streptophyta > Magnoliopsida > Asterales > Asteraceae > Saussurea > Saussurea involucrata. The sequence goes on along the minus strand of CM066317.1, from coordinate 44,249,595 downwards.
TGCAAAACAAATAGTCGATCAAAAGTGTTTCCAACTTTCGAAACAAGTGTCGGATCTTGAGATTACTTTAATCTCCGAGCATCAACAATTTGAGAAGGACAAAGCAAATTTTGTAAAACAAAGCAAATCTCTTGAAGACAAGATAAGTGAGCTTTCCAAAACAATTATTGATTTGGAAATTGTCTTGGAAACGAACGAAAAGAATTTTCTTTGAAAAATTGGTTTAATCAAGAAGAAACCAATTTCTTTAAAGAAAAGATTTGTGAACTTTCTCAAAAAGTAAAGACATTGGAAAATCTTGATGAAAATAAAAATACGATGGCTGATTTTGAGAATGCTTTCAATCTTGAACGTGCACAACTTGAAATTGAGAAAGTTATTTTTGAAAATGAAAAACAATCTTTAGAAGAGAAAATAAATGAGCTTTCTCAAGAAGTAACTGAATTAGAAGTTGCTTTGGCAAAAGAATGAAAAGAATTTGCTTTTCAAACATGGTGTATTCCTGAGAATTCATCATTTTCTAAAAAGGATTTTGAAGTTCACAATATTGATTCAGATTATGATTGTGATGATTTTCTTACTGAACAAGTTTCTAAAGAAAACTCAAAGTCTGTGGTAAATGATAAAGGAAAAACTTGTGTGTTTGATTTCTCAAAGAAGCTTCCAGATCATACTGATTTTATCTTAACAAATGAAAAACAACCAAGTAATTTTTGCAAGGGAGAATCTTCAAAATCAAAGAAAGAACATAATTCTGAAATACCCCTTGTTAAAAATAAAAAGAACAAACAGACAAAGAAACACACTTCTCACAGTTCTAAAGGTTCTAACTCTAAATTTTATGGTTTTTCAGATAGTTCTGTGAATATGAAGAATGAAAGGAAAGAATGGCGGGTAAAGCAAACACCGACTTCAACGACCAAACAGAATGATAAAAACAATAGTTTTTCTAAGAATAAACAATTTGGTTCTAATACTAAACAAGCTCTTGTAACACCTTACAAGCGTTATTCTAATGACAAATTGTTGGATTTTGCAAATGACGAATGTTTTTGTTCTGTTTGTGGTCGAAATAGTATGTTTGCTATATTTGGTTCTTGTTGTTGGTACAACTCATATTCTGTTCCATATGCTTTCAATCATAAATCTGCTTTCACAAAGAAAAAGAGATCACCAAATTCCAAAAAGGGATCTCAAGCAACTAACCAAAAATGACACATCTTTAAATGGGTACCTAAAACTGTTTAATCTGGTTGATTGCAGAAAAGTAAGTTATGGTACCTAGATTCTGGATGTTCGAAACATATGATGGGTCAACGAGATATGTTATCTAACTTTGTTGAAAAAGATCTTGGACGTGTAAGATTTGGGAACAAACAGTTTGCACCGATAAAAGGGTTTGGAGATATAGTCCAAGATAACCATACAATCAAGAAGGTTAGTTATGTTGAAGGACTGGGACACAACTTATTCAGCATAGGACAGTTTTGTGACAAAGATTTGGAAGTGAGTTTTAAAGCAACAAGATGTTGTGTTAAGACTGATGAAGGGAAAGAACTTCTTGTCGGCACACGAAAGTCCAATCTTTACACAATCAATTTGTCCTCACTTAAGCCAAAAATGATGTGTGTCTCCTATCAAAGGCTTCAGAACAACAAAGCTGGTTATGGCACCGACACTTATCACATCTGAATTTTCGGTATATTTAGAAACTCGTGTTAGGTGATCTAGTTCGGGGTCTTCCAGTTATGAAGTTCAATGTTGAGAATCTATGTGATGCTTGCGAGAAAGGTAAGATGAAGAGGGTTCCTCATAAGCCAAAACCTGAACCGACAACAAAAAGCGTACTTGAGCTAATTCATGTAGATTTGTGTGCGCCAATGAGGACGGAAAGTATTAGTGGTAGAAAATACGTACTATATTCTTTCTTTACCGTATAGATTTTATCTCTATCATTTCACATGCTTTGTGTAGTTTGTTGTGTGTTTGCATATATCTAGGGGGAGAAAAGACAAGAATTTGATCATTTGTCGAGGGGGAGCGTACACACAAATTTACATGTGTGGTTGATCAAGGTTTGTGGATATACAAATGAAGATAAGGTTAGTTTTTCTTTACATTATGCTTCTTGTGCAAACCCTACTTGATGAAAACTCATTTTTCAAAATAATATGCATCATTGTGGGGGAGCAAAATATCTTGAAAACACAACTTGAAAGAACCAGTTAAAAGTTGGACATCTTTTAAACTGGAAAAGTTAAATTTTTGAAAAAGCTGAAAAAGTCAAATTTTTGAAAAATGTCCAAGTATAGGATGAAGCCGTACAAGCTTTGTCCGACAACTTATCCTTGTCGTACAAGCTTTGTCCGACTACACATCCTAGTCGTATAGGAGTTGTTCGACTACCTTGTCTAGTCGTACAAGATTTATCCGACTTCCTAGATTAGTCGTACAAGTCATGTCCGACTACCTAGGCTAGTCGTACAATCTTTGTCCGACTTTCATAGCTAGTCGTACATGTGTTATACGACAATCACTGTTCATAGTGCTTCATTGTCCGACAATTTTGAATTCCTTATCGGATACGATTCATCCGACTAAGATGAACTAATCGTACATAGTTCGTACGACTAGTTGACTGTGGCTGGTCAAACCTTTGGACCAATCGTTGAATGCCACGTATCACTTTTCCATAAGTTCTATAAATAGAGTGGTTCTTGAAAAGGTTTTCTTTTTCCGACTTTCGAAACTCACAAAACCCTCTCTGTTAATTTTCATGGATTATCGATTATTTGTTGCTGTGTTAGTTTCATCTCATTAACAATCACTGAAGGTTAGTGAGTCTGGTCTGATTCATCTGTTTTACCCATTACATTGGTTATATCTGAGATTTTTGAATCGATTCATTTGTGGTTTGAAACTGTTGATATTCATGATTAGAAAATCATCTTTGTGTTAGATTTACTTGTGAAAACATGATAAGATAAGTTCATGTTAGAGAATCGCACACTAGGGTACTTGGTTTTACATGCTTTCGATTCAAATCTTAGAAATGGGTTTGAAACTTCAAATTATTTCGAAGTGTTCATCGTAGTTGTACAACACATGTCTTCAAATATTCATAGAAGTCGTACAGAATAGGAACTCATAACTGTCGTACAAAACGTGTTCGACAACTTTTTGGTCGGATAAGCTTTGTCCGACTACACTTGTCGTACGACTAGGAATTGGAGTGTTGTCCGACTACATCTCATACTTAGGAAATTTTGAGAAAATTTATCTCAAACTTTGGTGAATTGCAATTCATATCCCGGTGATCTAATCAATTCCAAAACAGATCATGGCACATGTTCAAGAGCACGGTGATGGAAATTCTTCGGATGAGAACACTATTATTCCATCACACCGTTCATTACACCCATTGGTGAACGCGCAGAACCCGGATGTTGATCTTATCCTTCCTGATGACAAATTGGACATTAAGCCGAATAACTACACCTTCGATGTCAATGTTCACATGGATTATCATCTTGTGGTGGAAATATTCAAAGGTCATCCGCTTCGCACCGCTCTTCAGAAAACACAGTTAGTACCAGAGATCTATTTGCAACAAGCTTGGCATATAATTCAGTATGTAACCCGAACTGACGCGACCAACTACTTTACGTTAAAAGTCGATCATTTTGATGCCAAGATTACTCTAAAGCGACTGAGAACTGTTCTTGATCTGCCTTATTCTACAAATTTTGAGGAAATGATCTCTGAAGATGACTTGTGCCAGGATATCATGCTCATGGGATACAATAATCCAGAGAAAGGGGTTCTTACACGTGCTTCAATGTTCAGAAGAAACTATCTACCACCAATATATTATACACTGTTCAGCATCATCAACAGGTGTATGACATCAAAGCATACGGGTACTGATAAGGCAAGTATATCTGTTCTACGGATGTTCCATGCAGTCGTCTTTGACCGAAAGATAGACTTTGCAATTCTTATCCGGAATGAGCTGATCGAGGTTGTCACCGACAAATCAAAACCATCGAAAGCAAGAACGTTTGTGCTGTTTCAGAGATTTCTACAAATCATTATTCACTACATCATGGAAGCTAATAGACAAATACCGAGACGTGATGGAGCTGCCCTTGGTCCAACACAATGGATGAGGTACATTCGTATTCCTAAAGGCTTGAACTTTCCGAATATCATGGTTTTACCTGAAGCTGTCCTTGCATACGCTGATCAGGAGTCACCATACTTGAGTGAGTATAGAGAAGAGCATGAACTTATGGCCCGGCCAGAACCAGAGGGGCCTACCCAGAGTGCAAACCCAATAGGTGAGCGTAGTGAGGATATAGCTGTTAGTGAGCGAGTTCAGGATACTGGGGTACCTGAACAGGTTGAGTTGAGAGGTAAAAATGATGTAAGGGGAACTGGTGTTGGGGGTGCTCCTGGTCAGTCATCTCGTGCACATGATGATGCTATCAACACGGATGATGTTTATGCTGATATTGACGATCCGGCAAATCTGCCAACTCCTTCTGATGACGATGTTGATGATGAAAGAGATGATGATGGTAATGATTCTGATGATGACAACAATGATGATCATCAAAATGATCAAATTGACTTTACTATTGAGAAAGTTGTTCGTACTGCTACTAATTCCGAGCTACATTCTGATGCTCGAGGGGAAATAAGGAGTAATGAGGGAGCTTTAGTTGAAACAGAATTAAATGTGAGGTTAAGTGAGAAGGAAAGAAACAAAGATGGTGAGAGTGTGACAGGATCACCAAAAGTTTTAACTAGTGATCCTCCCCAAACCGTGTCAACTCGGGTAGCCACATCTACTGTCAGTGCGCGTATGTCGCCATGAGACATTGAAACAGACATAGTGGACCCAGGTATGCATTGCACGACCCCACTCAGCCACTCATCAACTTCTCAACAAGTTGGTGTTTCAATTTCTCACAGGGGAATAGCACAAACTCTATCGGCGACACACTCGGTGTCTGCTGGTATTAAAACAAGATGGCAACTGCCCTGGCCACCGCCTTCATTTGTTCACACATCGAGTCTAGAGCCTTTCGGATTTTCTCCTTCTTTTCCTAGGACACCAAGGCCGTTTGTCACTTCATCAATGGTGACACAAAACGTTGGAGTTCTTAGTGACCCAACCAGAACAGCCCGAGTGTTGTCGCCATTCGTTGGTGCTTCCGGAGGACCGGGTGGAAGTCCTGTCAACGTTAATACTATGCCAACGTTGAACACAGGCCATACAGTCTCTTCGACTGCTATGTCAACCAGAAACCTAAGTGGTCTTGGTGTTAGCCCGTTACAAGCTCAAAATATCAGATCATTGGTTGGTCCTCCTCTGCATAACTTTGTATCGGTAAAGCTTTTGGAATTAGAAGTTACATCATTGAGCAACTCTTATAAAGCTCATGCTGCTGAAATGAAAGAAATGGTTAGTAAGTTGTCTTAAGATGTGAGCAAAGCCGTGAAAGGCAAATCAGTAGCAGAATCATCATCAACTCCACCTGAATCTCAACCAGAAACTCAACCTAACCCGAAGGTATATCCTAACTTGCCTTTACATGAACTGAAATTGTAGGACCTAAAAACAAGCAACAATCAAGAATACTCCATAGAAAGTAGAATAGAGATAGGCATGAAGATCAATTTATTGAATGAACTTTATTCATATGATTGAAATACAATGGAGGGAGAAATTGTACACGACTCTCAAAGTATACTGATCTCTCAGGTCTCTCAAAATCTCAAATGATAAAACTAGCCCAAGACCTTTATTTATAAGTCCAAACTACAAGACATGGGCCCAAGCCCATTTAACTCCCTTCAAACTCCCAAAGCCCAAAAGACTTACAAAGCTAATTACAACACATTTGACTTTTCTTGACTTTACATGGACTTTATAAAACTTTCTATATAATTGGGGCTTTCTATACCCAACAATCTCCCCCTAAAGTTTTATAAAGAAAGCATCTTCAAGTGATCTCCCCTTGATTTCTTTGAAAACTTTAGTGTTGCACACCTTCACGCCTTGCAAATCCATCCAATCTCCCCCTCAAATTTTGCTCTTCTTCTTCACAAATGTCGACTTTAAAATCGAATTCAATGTGCAAGAAGCTCGACTGAATGCACACAAAAATATTCAGCTTCATCTGAAGAAACTCACCACATTCGTTAAGCCCACAAGAAAGTAATGTGCGAGCTACGTGACAAACCATAGTGTAATTTTCATTTTGTAACAAAGAAACCGTCCTTGAAATCCGAGTTGAATTACCATTAAGCTCAAGAGCTTAATCCATTAAGATCAGAGGAGGGAGTGTCTCAACACACTTCAATATGTCAGCTTGGATCCACAAAATCAGAAGATAAAATACTTTTCTGAAAATCGAGAGAAATTGAGTGAAAACGTTGCTTTCGGTCTAGCAGCTATACACTGACTTTGACACAAAATCTGTCCAATAATCACTCTGATTCAGACAAAACTCAAAACATGAAAAATGTTCATATGTGTCTTAGAAATCTAACGCATCTGAACTCGTCGAATTTCGAGTTTTGAGGAAGGAGTTCTGATAAAAAAATGACAGGTGCGCAAAGTTGTCAAGTAAATTCTGAAATGGCACATGTTTGCTCTGAGAGAGTAAGTCTAAATCTGATCACTCTTGATCAGAATTCTGAATACGTAAGATCATAATTCTGAATGCACTTAGTCAGAACTTAGAATTCTGAATGCACTTAGTCAGAATTCTGAATCAACTCTAATAATAATTCTGATCAGTCATGATCAACTCTGAATCGTCTTGTGCAAACTCTGAGCACACTAGAAACAAATCTGGATAAGCTCTGAATGAACTAAACACTATTCTAAATGGCCACAAGACAACTTCTAAATACATGAGAGTAAACTCTGAACAACATAATCAGAATTCGGAATACACTTGAATGCAACTCTGGATAGCCTACGATCTGAACATAACTATGAATATGCTGCAAGTAATCGCTGATTACACAAGGCTTAAAATCTGGAAGCACAAAGTTGTTCATTCTTTCAACAACAGCAGCAAATTTGTTACAAAAACTTTCTGAAAACGGACGCCAGGAATGATCTGATTAGGCTCAAACAGCAGCTGCGTTCAGCTGTCCTTAACAGTAACCAACAACAACTTGATTAAGCTGTTTTGACAGCAAACAAACAGCCCCCGATAGCTTGCTATTTTCTTGTTTTAAAAACAACGAATATCAGCATAGTGCAGCCCCAAAATCAAGCAACAATCAAGAATACTCCATGGAAAGTAGAATAGAGATAGGCATGAAGATCGATTTATTGAATGAACTCTATTCATATGATTGAAATACAATGGAGGGAGAAATTGTACACGACTCTCAAAGTATACTAATCTCTTAGGTCTCTCAAAATCTCAGATGATAAAACTAGCCCAAGACATTTATTTATAAGTCCAAACTACAAGACATGGGCCCAAGCCCATTTAACTCCCATCAAACTCCCAAAGCCCAAAAGACTTACAAAGCTAATTACAACACATTTGACTTTTCTTGACTTTACATGGACTTTATAAAACTTTTTATATAATTGAGGCTTTCTAGACCCAACAGAAATCTCAACTGCTTACACGTTTATTAGAACAAGGAGATACCAATACTCAAGAAGAAGTAGACATACTTGCTCTACTTAGACGCAAAACCGAACAATCTTAGAATGAATTCAAAGCACTACAACAATCCATATCCAACTTAACTGAAGCTATATCTTTCGGTTTCACAACCCTTTCAAACCGAATCAAAGTTGTGGAAGAAAAATGTGGTATTCAAGCCCAAACCACCAAACGTAGACATGATGATCAAGATCCCGATCATGATTACCATGAGGGGGGAGAGAAGTATAAGGCAGAAAGTGGGAGAAGCGAGTGGTTCGGGCGCTCAAATAGAAAATGTGGAAACGATTGGTACTGGTACAGATGTTGGTGAAACAGTACAAGAAAGTGATGCAATAGGGGTTCTGGATGATATCATTCCCACGGTTGAAAATCATGGTTGAAGTGATAACAGAACGGCTGATGAAAGAATGGTTGATGATATGTTTCAGGATATCATTTATGTTGATTCTGAGGATGAACCTGAGGCAACTGTGGTTAAGATTAAGGAGGAATTGGATGATGTATTCGATGGTGTTCATGCTCAACCTGATTCTGATTCAGAAAAAGAGAATGCTGATGCTCAACCTGATCTAGTGATAGAAGTTCCTGTGATACCTGATCTTCCCGAAGGTAAAATTAAAGATCCAGTTTCCGAAGCTGAAATGCGAAACCTTTAGATGTTAATAGATAGAGAAGCTATGATTGAAAGAGGAGAGCATCGAATAAGAATCATTACTCCGTTTCAAGAAGACATCCGGAGTGACTTGTTTGTGAAACAGATTCAGCCGATCGACAAGTTAAAGTTGTACTCGATTGAGAGGTTCTCATGCTTGCATCAGATTGAATACTTGTATATGATGAACGACAAAGATAAAGAGCTCAAATCTGTCAGAACTGATAAAGAGATAGTGAGGATATCGAAGATAGAATCAGAGAAAATTCTAAACGTCTTTTATTCAAGATTCACGGTGTACAGAACAGACGGAAAGGAATGGTCATTCAGCGAGGCCGACTTCAAATCCTTAACTTGTGAGGATTTCTTTGCCTTATATGATATTCTTGTAAGACGTCCTAACAAAGATGTTACTTGGTCTGAAGCTTATCAAGCAGTCAAAAGGTTTATGAAGAACTTGATTAAGCTTGCGTACTTGACTGACTTTCAAATGGCGTTGGAAGGAAACCAGATCAGAGTCAATACCCGAAGGCCAAACAGACGTCTGTCGGATATTCAGGGTATTCCACTTTACACTGTGTTAGAAAAACCTGAGTTTGGAATTGTTTATCACAACGGGCAGAAAAAGAAGAAGTTCTTGAGGCTCATTGAAGTAAACAAGTATTGTGATGGTACACTTAATATGACAAAGATTCGGCTGACTGAAAAGACAGGACTGGATGAGCAGAAAAAGGTGCCTCTGAAAGATAAGGAGAAAGTATTGATCCACAAAGCGTTGAAAGCAATACAAGACAGACTGGATTATAGGAACTCACTGAGAAGATTTGAGATCATATTTGGGATCCGAAAGAAGTACATCTCACCAGAGCTACTCAGAAGATAAACTCTGCATTTTCTTACTTGGATACAAAGGGGGAGAATGTTAGTGCTGAAAATATATGTTGTATCCAAGTAAAGGGACTAATATTGTAAATATCTAGTCTAAGTATAAATAGCTTAGATGAGTTCATTTAGACATAACTTTACATTTACTACTTCAAGGCATTCCAAGTTTTCTCTCTATATTGTGTATTTGAGATCTTTAAGAATTAATGAGAGATGACATAATTGCAACTTGAATCTTATTGTGTTTACTTGTTTCTGGGATCACAGATCCCACACGGAAGCGTGGAAAAGTTTCTCTTTAAAAGTCCCGTTCGTAAAAGCGAGTTTCAGATGACGAATTCGAAAACAATATTTTTTTTTGTTGGAGGTTTGGTTAACAATTAAACTAGAATCAATTATAAAGAGAAGCACAGGGTATAAAGTTCCGTTGGGATGAAATTAATAACTCAATAAAAAGATGAGACAGCATTCCTCGGTTATCTCAAGAGTCCACTATTTTATGATACAACGTACCGGGTGTCAATTGGTCAATTGTGATCCACCATAAAATATAACCTAGATTTAAATATCTTTGGACAATCATGCAGTACGATACACCTCTTTATTTTATTATCAGTCTCGGTCCCAACTTCACTTTATACCACGAACTAGGACGCTTAGCCCATCATCATTCGGCTTCTAATTATAAAGGATGTGTAAATTAAAGAGCAAATAATGGAGATGGACAATGCAACAAACAACTTACAATAATAGAAATTACGTAACTTGTTATGCAAGTAACAACTCCCAAAAATAAAGCGATATTAAATTACAGTATATATAAATGACAATAATTAAAATACAGAAATGTAAATGAGAGGAAATAAAGTGCGTAAATTAAAGAGCGATAAAAGTAAATTGCATAAAATAAATTACAGAAATTAAATTGACATAATAATAAAAACATAAATTAAAAACTGAGAAGTTAACGACAGCTTTAGATTGCAAGGAAAATCTTGTTTCAAATGTAAACTCAAAACATACGGAGTCCTTAAGTGAACCACCACCGGTCACGGTTGAAATAAATCTCAACCGTTAAGCTATGGATTTGGTCACTTAAAAAGCCCGAGAATGATTATCACAAATTTAATATGATATGAACGAAAGTTGATGATTTATTGAATGAAACTTGTCGTGCAAGTAAATGGATTTCTATGTATTAAAACCTTAACAACTCCAATAGTTATATTCAACCGTGAACCAATCAAGTTTGGAACCCGAAAGTATATTAGTCGGACTTCTGGTGAATGATAATAATGGAATTGGATTAGAATTGATAGTATAGAATCCGAAGAGCGTTATATGACTTATAAACGAAAACTTGACCAGCAAGTAACGAATTTCTTTATATCAAAAACCCTTTTACAATTTCGCAAACTATATTCAACCGTGAACCAATCGAAGTTGGGAACTCGAAAGTATTAGTCGGACTTCCGGTGAATGATAGTAACGGAATAGAAATTGGGAGTAATATAGGAGAAACCGTAAATTGCAAGTAAAAGCTTGAAAACTCGTAAGAAATTATAAAGCCAACGATGGTAACCTTGGTTAACAACCGAAAGTAAGTAGCAATGTGAATAAGCTATAGAAGATAAGACGGAAATGTAACGGAGCTTAATAAGATAAAGATTAACCAACTAAGACCGAACCGAATGGTTCAAGCCATGAACCTTAGCTTCGGTATTGAAATCGTGAACTATCGGTTCACTTACACTATTGAAATCTAACTACTTGATCAATCAAAGAAGTGTTTGAGAGATGCCTAACACCAACACACTAAGCACCTATTTATAGTGCTTAATGGAGATGGTTATGGGCCTTAAGCCATGGGGGCCTTTGGAGAATGAATCAAAAAGCCCACAAGTGTTTAGCTATTACAAAATGGAACCGGCCCATATGGCAGTCAGCCCACTCGGTAAAAAACCGAGCCCAAAACTATTGACTGTTTGTAAATCCGATATTATGTGCAACCGGCCCAAAATAGGATTCCATTCGAGAAAGTTCAAATCCACAGCCCGGTCCATTCTTTAACTGCTTCTCAACAAAAACTGGAATCCTCACGGCCTAATCATCAAACCTGAAATGTGCACATAAATAATTTAACTTTTTGTTGCATTTTTCTCAATTTTATATTGTTAGTCCCAGATGGCTATAACAAGTATTGTAGAAGGGGGGGTTGAATACAATACTCAAAATTTTCACAATTTTAATTCTATTATTGAAAATCTTTCAACAAGAATTACACATAGAAACTTAAGACTGTTGCGGAAAAGAACAGATAAACTATTCTAACAATCTTTCACAAAGTATACTAAACAAAATAACTAAGAACACTTAGAACAAAGCTATGAAGTTTTTAGCAATATGGAGATTTCTTGGACTGAGAGAAATCTTCCAGTTCACGTAGAATCTTAGAGCACACAGTAATCTTCAAGTATCTCAAGATGTAAGTCATCTCTTCTGCATGGAGAGGTCTTCCTTTTATAGTGAGGATGAGTGTACTGAGCATTAAATGCTTGGTACTATTATCCTCAAGTTACTTGCTTAGAACCAATGGACTTCTGAAAAGGTGATAAGACACAATTACCTTTTCCTTGAAACAAGGAGTAAGACCCATGCTGAAAGGACATCTTCATTGGAAATAGGAATAATGCCATGCAGATCTCTTGGTGTGTCTTCCAAGACAATATCACTAAGACTTGATATTTTCTTCAAAGAAAATCTTTTGACAAAGGATCCCACCGATTTAAGCATCATCATCGGTGGGATGATTCTTGGCAACTTTAATTTTGTCTCATAATAATTTTGCTTCTCATTTTGTTTTCAAGGATTCCACCACCGATGAAAGTCTGTGAGATATGTGACACATCTTTGAAGAAAACCATCTTTGAGATCCCACCGAAATTGGACTTCCATTGGTGGGATTCTTTGGCCGAAACAGAGAGAGATTTCGGTGGAGAGATGTCCACCGATGTGTGGGAACAACATCGGTGGACAATGACTTGTATGTGTTGAGAAAAGATCTTTCACTTCCACAATGAGAGAATCTTCAATCTTGACTTTGGTTGATCTTTGACTTCACCAAACATTTGCTATCTTGTACAAGTCATTATAAAGAACCATGCTAAAATATTCTATGTAAGATTTAGAGGAAACATCGGTGAGTCAATTTCAAATCTTCGGTGACCCAACAATCTCCCCCTATTTGAATTTGAGCTCCATACTTAGAATATTGAAGAGTATCTGAATAAAATTGCATTTTGACCCTTTTTACTCTTTTTGGGTTCTTTTCACATAGACCATTTTTTTTTATCTATTTTGTCTTTTATGGATTTGTGTGTGTATGATATTTACAAGTAAGAAAAAATAAAAAATAAAGTATAGTTGTACAAATAATTGAAAGGGAAATGAAAGAAGTATAAACAATATGAACAGAATGAATATTACTTGCATCTTTGGAGGGGCGAGTTGAAGCTTGTGTCTGGCTTGAGGATTCTTCATTTTGATTAGCAGCCTGTTGATGTGTTGGAGAACTTTATCTTTCAGGCACTTTTGCTTTTCTTCAGATGTTCCAAATCTTCAAGTCATCCATTTACTTCAAAAGATTTCAGCCAAGTGAGTCTGTGGGTTTTGATGGGAGACACATCCATTATAGTGACAATCTTTGAGGAGGGTTGAGTTTGAGTGAATCAGCCTCAGGATGCTTTTGCCAATCTCTTGCATTTTCTCTTTCTCTTGGCATCTTCAGCACTTCCTGTTCAGCATCATCATCCTTTGTCTTTGTTTTGCTCCCCCTCAGTAGATCAGTCGGTTTTGTGTTTCTCCCCCTCAGTTAGATCCGCCCGGACTGATGTGCTTCCCCTTGACCGGTCCGCCCGATTTCCTCATTTTTCCGAGTTGGACGCTGAAAACGAGTACAGAGGGTTGGTGTTGATCGAGTTGGACGCTGATATTGCTCCCCCTCAGATGGTTTCTCCCCCTCAGCGTACGACGGAGAAGAAACACCACAAACAATTGGAAACGCCGATTTTTTTTGTGTGTGTGTGCTCATAACCACCGAATTTGGGGGCCAACCACCGAAATTTCGGAGGTGTGGTCGGTGGCATGGTAAAAAAAAATTGATTTTTTTTTGATTTTTTTTTGCTCATAACCACCGAATTTTGAGGCCAACCACCGAAATTTCGGTGGTGTGGTCGGTGGTATGGTCAAAAAAAATTTGATTTTTTTTTTTGATTTTTTTTTGATTTTTTTTGATTCCCCACCGAAAACTAAGGAGATCCCACCGAAAATTGGCTATTTTCGGTAGGAAAATCGGTAGATTTTTTTTTTTTTTTTGAAAAATTATCATTCCCACCGAAATTTTGAAAGTCGGTGGAATTTCTTGAAGATGTTGGAGGAAATCTTCTGGCATCTTCAGAAGAGTTTGGATAAAATCTGCTACGGCATCATGGAGAAAATCTTCAAGGTGAAGAAAATATTTGAATTTTATCTTCCAATTTTTTGATGACCCACAAAGATTGAGTTTGAGGATTTTTTGAGAAGAATGATTTGGGATGATATTTGTGGAAGAGTTTGTAGTATGTGGGTTTTGAGAAAAGGAGAGTTGGGTTGTTGTCCAAGAGTGAAATATGATGGAAGAAAGAATGGAATGAGGAGATGAAACTTAGAAAGTAGGTTCTGGTGAGAGTAGTGGATAGGGATCGGTAGAGATGCTCTTTGGTTCGGTGGAATTTGTCGGTAGAGAACACAACCGAGAGCTGTTCGGTGGTGTGATCTGGCTTCATCTAGGGGTTTGGTGAACAGATCAGCAAGTTGAAGATCTGCAGGAATGAAGTGTAGCTCAATGTCACTTTTGGAGATGTGGTCCCTGATGAAATGATATCTGATATCTATGTGCTTTGATCTGGAATGAAGAGCTGGATTGTTTGCAATAGCTATTGCACTTGAGTTATCACACAGAGTTGGGACTTTGGAATAGATTTGAGCATAGTCCCTTAGTTGATTCTTCATCCACAGGATCTGGGCACAACAACTTCCAGCAGCTACATATTCAGCCTCAGCAGTTGAAGTTGAAACTGAGTTTTGTTTCTTGCTGGACCAGCTGACTAATTTTCCACCAAGAAGTTGGCAGCTACCTGTGGCACTCTTTCTATCAATCTGGGAACCTGCATACTCTGAATCTGAATACCCAATTAGTTCAAAACCTGAGTCTTTGGGATACCAAAGACTTAAGTGCAAGGTACCCTTGAGATACCGGAAAATCCGTTTTACAGCATTCAAATGTGATTCTTTTGGATTGGCTTGATAACGGGCACATAGACAAGTAGCAAACATAATATCCGGTCTGCTAGCAGTTAAGTACAGAAGGGAACCAATCATTCCTTTATAAAGAGTAACATCCACAGATTCACCTTTTAGATCAGCATTGAGTTTTAAAGGTGGTGCCATGGGAGTTTTCATAGGAGAGCTATCTAAAAGGTTGAATTTCTTCAGAAGGTCACGAATGTATTTACTTTGGTTTATAAAAATCCCTTCTGAAGATTGTTTGACCTGAAGGCCCAAAAAGAATGTAAGCTCTCCCGTCATGCTCATCTCATATTCACTCATCATGAGAGAAGCAAACTCATCACAAAGTGATTCATCAGTGGCACCAAAGATGATGTCATCAACATAGATTTGGACAAGAATGAGATTACCTGAGGTTTCCTTGATGAAGAGAGTGTTGTCGATTTTACCTCTGGAATATCCATGCTTTAGAAGGAAGTTGGCAAGAGTGTCATACCAAGCACGAGGAGCTTGCTTGAGACCATAAAGAGCCTTGTCAAGTCTGTACACATAGTTTGGATGAGCTGAGTCTTCAAAGCCAGGAGGTTGTTTCACATAGACTTCCTCTGCAAGTTCCCCATTGAGGAAGGCACTTTTAACATCCATTTGAAAGACTCTGAAATTTCGGTAGGCAGTATGAGCCAGAAAGATTCTTATTGCTTCAAGTCTTGCAACAGGGGCAAAAGTTTCATCATAAACAATGCCTTCTTCTTGTCGGTATCCTTGAGCAACCACTCTGGCCTTATTTTTGATAACTGTACCATCTTCATCCATTTTATTCCTAAAGATCCATTTGGTTCCAATGATTGTCTTCGTTCGGGTCTGGGAACCAATCTCCAAACTTTGTTTCTCTCAAATTGAGAAAGTTCTTCTTGCATGGCAGTGATCCAACATGGATCTGTAAGAGCTTCATCAATCTTCTTGGGTTCAATAAGAGAGAGAAAATTCACATAGAGACAAATATTTCAAACTCCTCTATGTGTTTGGACACCTGCTTGTTGATCACCGATGATTTGATCTATGGGGTGATCTTTGGTCCATTTGGTTGCAGGAGTAAAGGTGGTGGAATATTTTGTGTTAGGGGTGATGTTCGGTGGGTGATTGTCTTCGGTAAAAAATTTGAAAAGATGGAATCGGTGGTGTGTGTTTAAAAAAAATGGGGTGGTGTCCTTGGGAATTAATTGTGAAATCCCAGATTTCTAGCAATAAGATATGAATGTAGTGAGAGAGAATCTAGAGAGCAAATATGTCATCCATGTATTGATCTCAAAGGATTACAAAAGGTTTCTAAAAGATTACTAAAGCTATCTAAGTGTTACTAACAAATGGTCTAGACAAGCCTATTTATACCCATGACATACAAGGTATAAAGGCATTCACAATACTGTATAGACTCATACAGTACATTGACTTTACAGTAAATCTTGAATACAATAATGCTCTAACAATCTCCCCCTTTGGATTCAAGATTTAAAAAATTTGACAGCAGTCTTCAGCTCTTTGTAAAGTCAAACTTCTTCAACATATACTTTATCAAACTATCTTCAAGTAGCTTTATCTCCACTAGTTCACGGTGAACTATATGCTTTGACACTCTTTAAGAACTCAGCTTTGAAGAATCTTCAGACAAACATGAAAAGTCATTGTCTTTTTCTTTGAAAAATCAACCTTCTTCAATACAATCTTCAACAGATTGTCTTCAAGCCTTGAACATGGATTTCATATCTTTATATAGAACCATCAATTCGGAACAAGATAAATCAGAAACGATTAGAGTTTGAATCAGAAAGATGTGAAACCATCCACATTGTTGAACTTTTAGGTGTAAGCGCATTCCGATAACCACTCAGAACTAAGATAACCAAATTCAGCAACATTTGGACTTCACATGATCCTTCTCCCCAATCTTCAGTCTTTGTTCACGAATCTTTGACTTGAAATATCTTTGACATGAAATTGAAATTAAACTTTTCTCCCCCTTTTTCGATGATGGTGAGAATCATAATCAACGAAAACCATTTTCAATTTCAGTCGTGTCTTTGAGTATTGCTAACAATCTCCTCCTTACAGAATAACCTTGCTCCCCCTCAAAATAAGAATTCTGGAGCAATTTATTTTCTCCCCCTGAAAATATGCATATATTCAATAACGCACAATATACAAATTTTAAAAAATTTACACAAGGAAAATAAAATTCATTGAACTTCATTTTATAACTACTAACATTTGATCATTTGAATGCTTTATAAAAGAAATTCAACTTAATGAAATTTAACAATATTTCAATCAAATGAAATCAAATGCATGTGTTTGGATTCAAAAACAAGATATCATTGCATATCAAGTTACAAACGTTCAGTTTCAACCCCTTTATTAAATCTATTTGGTGTGCTAGCATGCGAAATATGATTAGCATCAAGCGTATGCAATTCTAAAACATATAAGAATACTTTGCTCTACTCACACTATTTGTCCAAAATCAGAATTTCATAAATTTACGGGTTTATCGCGACTTTGTATTTTCCCCAAGTTTCAAGAGATGTGTGCTCTTTGGCATCTTTTGATTTTATGCACATTTGAATCTTTTGATTTTGTACTCATTGGCATCTTTTGATTTTGTGCGCATTGGCATCTTTTGATTTTGTGCTCATTGGCATCTTTTGATCAAAAAGTTTAGTAAGAATAAGATACACCGTTAAACATGACTTTCTATCTGGTTCTATAGCAGGATTTGGGTTAGCAGATCCCATACCAGTTGGCCTTAGGTGCTAGGTGTCGAGCACCCCTTAGAACTTAATTTCCCAAACCAGAAAGGCCACATCGATATATCTTAAACCCATTTGTACCAGTAGAACATGGCTTTCTATCTGGTTCTATTGCAGGATTTGGGTCAGCCGATCCCAGACCAGTTGATCTTAGGGACTAGGTGTCGAGCACCCCTTAGGACTTACTCTCCCAAACCAGAAAGGCCACAGGCACAAACTTTCAAACTAAATGATAGTGGAATAATTTTATCTCAATCACTTGGTTCTAAAACATAGTGCTTTGCCCATATTTTCATTTCCATCCATCATTCTGACATATAGGCTTTTTGAGCATTATATTCTATATATATCCAGATTCACATAACTTTGAGCATTCAGCATAATTTCATTCATGTTTTGCTGACCTTTCGATTTATTTTAGAGGTGAAAGTTGAAGCAAATCTAACTCAGATAATACAAAGATTCTTGAAAAAAAATTTTAGCACGCATTTAATTCATTGAATGAAAATTGAAAATTGCATCTCATTGAATTAAATTTGTAAAGATTCAAGTTTTCAAATCAGTAGAAACAAATATAATCCAATGTTACCTTTTGCCACGTTCCTTGAAACAGAAAGATGTAACAGTTAAGGATATCACCTAAGAAGTGTGAGTTCTAAACTGATTTGTTTAGAAGTCTTAGTCGTTGAAGTACGGGTCCTGAACTGGATTGTTCAGAAGCCATTGTCGTTGAAGCACGGGTTTTGAACTGATATGTTCAAAAGCCATTTACATTTAAGCACGGGTCCTGAATTGATGTATTCAGAAACCATTCATGATTTGTCTCCCCCTTAATGGTACAAATATTCTTCATAGAAATACGCCGCTTCTCTTCTGTTTTCAGTCATGTGTGTGGTATGTATCTACAATTCAGTACAACACATGAAGAACCTGCAAAACAGATTAAGCAGATTTTGGTATCCAATGGCACTTGGGTCCTAGTGGGTTAGGTGTAGATTTCTTACAAGGAATACTATAAGTACCGTACCAAAAAGAAGTATAATTTTTATGCACAAAATTATTTGTTCCACAGTAAGAACAACAAATTTTCTTTTGAGCCAACCTAATCAGATGATTTACAGAATGAATAGGATTAGGTTGAACAGAAGATTTACCTTTCGGCGCATTGTTCTTCTTTGCATTTGATGTGGATACAGATGATTTTGGCACTTCTTTCTTTGGAACTGTTGTGCCTTTTACTCTCCATTCCATCTTCACCCTCTTGAAGACTGGAACTTCTTCAGGTTTGGAAGTATTAACTTTAGGCACTTTTGTTTTGTTATCTGATTTATCATACAGAGGATTATAGAAGAGATTTGTTGAACGAATCCGACCTTTTGAGAAATCTGTTGATCTATTAAATTGTTTAGAAGAAATGTTTTTAAAACTTGAACTTGAAGCAGTTTTAAAAGAACATTCAGAATCATTTGAATCAACAAATGGAGTCTGAAAGATAGAATTATGACCGGTTTGCTTTGAGACATCAAATTTAAAAATGACGTCTTCAAGTTCTTTGACTTTGTTTATTAAAACATTTTTCTCTTTAGAAATTAGATCAAATTTCTGTTGGAGATCAGATTTGATCAACTGATCCTTCATAATATCAGCTGATAAACCAGATAATCTTTTGGTAAGATTAAGAATCACATCTTCAAAATATTCGCGTTCCGATTCAAAATCTTTTTCCAAAAACTTTCTTTTATCAGTAATCTCTTTGAAAATTTCCATATTTTTCTTTTTAAGGGTTTTACTTTCCTTTTCAAAGAGATTTTGCTTTTCCGTGAAATCTTTTCTTTCCTTTTCAAAAAGATTTTCCAATTCAGAGATTTTTATGGAAAGTTCAGAACTTTTAATCTCAAAAAAATTTCGTTCAGTTTCAAATTTAGCTCATTCTTTTTCGAGCTTGTCTTTTTCTAAAAATAAAACTTTCTCAAAGTCAGAAACTTGTTTTGAAAGTTTTATACATTTCAGCTCAGTCTCTTTCTTTTCTTCAAAAACTTTCTTTTCTTCAAAAGAAAAATTAGACAGTTTTCTCTTTAGATCGGCATTTTCACTGTCCAAAATTTTCCCTATATCTTTAACTTCTTTTAATTGAGCATGTAACTTTAAGTTCCACTTCACTCTCTTTTCTTCTCTACTCTTCAAATCGGCATTTTCTTTTTGAAGAGTTGTTACTTTTTCTTGAAGATTCTCGATTTGATCGTGCAGACTTGAGTTGTCTTTCTTTGCTTCAAGATCTGCAATATAAACTTCAAGATCAATTATTCTTTTAGTAAGTTTAGCATTTGAAGAAGAAATGTCTAAAATTTGTCTTTTCAGATCAACATTTTCTTCTTCCAATGCTTTATTTAAAATAGGAGTTGAAGAATTTGAAGCATTATCTTTAACAGGAGTTTCTGATATAGGAGATGTTTCTGATAAAATAACTTGTTGCAAAATTCCATTATTTGCCTTAGCTTTTTCAAGTGGCTTTGGAGGTGTTTTTGTTATTATGACTTGTTGCAACACTTCATTATTTGGTTTAACAGATACATGTGAATTAACAGATGTTTCTGTTATAATGACTTGTTGCAACTTTACATTTGGTTTAACAAAAACTTTTGCAATTGGAGGAATCTCCTTTTTCAGAGTTTGCTTCAAATCTTCACCACTGCTTTTAACAATAACTTGTTGTAAAAAATTTCGGGATAAAAAATTTTCTCAAAAAACTTTTTTTTTTTTTTTTTTTAAATTCACAAGAATTCGGATGAGTAAGGGTTCGAATTCAACGAATTCGGATGAAGAAGGATTCGAATTCAATGAATTCGGATGAATAAGGGTTCGAATTCAATGAATTCGGATGAAGAAGGGTTCGAATTCAATGAATTCGGATGCTGAAGGGTTCGAATTCACTCAATTCGGACTTAACTTGGTTCGAATTCAATGAATTCGGATGCTTAAGGGTTCGAATTCAATGAATTCGGATGCTTAAGGGTTCGAATTCAATGAATTCGGATGCTTAAGGGTTCGAATTCAATGAATTCGGATGCTTAAGGGTTCGAATTCTATGAATTCGGATGCTTAAGGGTTCGAATTCAACACTTGGAAAATTTAATCAACTCAATTCGAATCTAACACAGTTCGAATTCTCCTCAATTCGAATCTAACACGGTTCGAATTCTCCTCAATTCGAATCTAGCTGGGTTCGAATTCAATCAATTCGAATCCTTCTTGAGTCGAATTCTACACTTGTATTTCCAAGAACACTCCGAATTCTTCTTTGAATGATCCGAATTCACCAAGAATGATCTGAATTCACCAAGAATGATCCGAATTCTGCACTTCGAACACGAAAATCACTAAATCAGCCATAACTTTTTCAATTCTTGATCAATTGTTATGAAATTTGCACAGATTTGTTCGAAATTTGATTCCACACACTTTCTTAGTTAATCACAAATCCTAATTCGATCAATTTAATAGAATTTTGATCCAAAAATAGTAGAAAAAGTTTTCGAACAAAAATGATATAAAATGATCAGATCTGCAAATTCTGTGCAGATTTTGGTGTTGATCCAAGAATTAAAGATGTTCAGGAATCAAATCCGAGTGCAATGATGTCAAGAATCAATCCAAAAGATCAAAAATTAAAGAAAAGATGAAGTCTGGATGAATAGTAAATGAAGAAGGGTCAGAATTCTTGATGAACAGTGATGAATAGTGATGAACACCCAATCCGAATTCTTCAGCTTTAGTGTAAAAAATCTTCAATTTGGTCTTCGATCTGCTTGAATCTTCTGTTTAGCTCTGATACCAATTGTTAAATCCCAGATTTCTAGCAATAAGATATGAATGTAGTGAGAGAGAATCTAGAGAGCAAATATGTCATCCATGTATTGATCTCAAAGGATTACAAAAGGTTTCTAAAAGATTACTAAAGCTATCTAAGTGTTACTAACAAATGGTCTAGACAAGCCTATTTATACCCATGACATACAAGGTATAAAGGCATACACAATACTGTATAGACTCATACAGTACATTGACTTTACAGTAAATCTTGAATACAATAATGCTCTAACATTAATTGCTACAAGTTGCAATTTCGGTGGAAGAGCATGCAGGTTCGGTTGAGTGGTTTCTTGAAAATGAAGGAAAAGGAGGTGATAAAGAGGGTCAAGAAAAGAAGAGAAATGCATGCAATGTTTAAGGATGCATACGTGTCATAAAAAAATGTTGTATCATTATTATTATTATTATTTTCATTATTATTAGTATATATATATATTATTCTTATCATTATTATATATAATAATAATAATAATAATAATAATAATAATAACAAAAATGATAATAATAATAATAGTAATAACAAATTCCACGGAAGTAGACTTATGGATGTGGTTTCGGTGGGTAGAGCATTGGGTAGGACAACTTTGAGGATGAGATGTATAGAGAAAAGTATGATGATCTTGAAGATTTTGTCAACTTTCTCACTTGTCCACATAGATCCATCTGTCCAGCTCAAAAACTGCAAACACAAAGAATTTATTTTCTAGGTACCCATTTGGTGGTGGGTCCTTTTGGGTTAGAAGAGAAAGAATTGGTATTACACAGATTAATTCTTTCTTTTGGACAGATTATGGCAAAATGAGAGACATCACCACAGATATATCATTTTCTATAAAGAAAGATCTTTTTAGAATTGTGATATTTTTCCTTATTTTTCCTTTAAAAAAAATGTCCTCAAAGAATTTGATGAGGAATCAAAGATTTGGGGTGCAGCACCTAAAATTCTTTTTTCAAATTTTGGGAGGACCAAAATCTTTTCCCTTGAATTGGACATTTTGAGACACACAGATATGGGAAGAAAATCGGTAGAGGAAGTCACACAGGTAGTTTTTAGAAAGATTTGAAGAATTTATTTTCAAGAAAGAGTCAGCACCCAGAGACTAGCCTTTAAAAAATAATCCAGATTTTAAGTCTTCAGATGTGTCGGCAGAATTCATGGACACATATCCAAAAGAATTTGAAATAGGAGGATTCATAAAAGATAGATGAAACACATAGTATGTACCTGTGAAGAGTAGGAAAAGCACTTAGCTGATACAAGAGCAGTTGAGGAGTCATTCGCTTTCAGATGTGGGTTCATCTGCCAAATCTTGAGTTTTAGCAGGCAGACCCTTTGCTTTTCTGACAAGTTTTTCATTTCTTTCCTTTTCTCTCTTGTATTTCTCCTTGTATCTTTCAGCCCTGTCAGAATTTGCAGAAGAGAGGGATTGGCCTAAATTTTTGAAAGATCCTCTAGATTTTGAAGAAAATCGGTAGGAAGCAATTCTGGGTCTTTCAAGGTTTCTATTTTTACACTCAGAAGCAAAATGACCCTTTTTACCACAGTTAAAACATTCCTCATTAGATTTGTCCAAAGAAGAGTGTTTGGAGAGAGAAGAGGATGATTTTCTACCAAACTTAGAATTTCTAGAAGATGGGTGAGATTTGGATTTAGAGAGCCCATCTAACCTGGCCATTTCATCAGATAATTTGTCAATTGAGGTTTCCTCACATTCATCCTCAGCATCACTAAGATATGCCTCTGAATGGTCATTTGGATCTTCTTGACTATCATGGTCAGAGTCAGATGGGTAGGTGATTTTTGGAATACACTTAGTCTTTTTGGAAGAGTCACTTAGGAGAGCTAGAGGAGAGCTCTTTGTGTCTGTGATGACAGATTTCCTTTACAGCTTCGTCTGCTCATAGTTGAAAAGAGTTCCATAAAGAACAGTAAGAGGCATATGATCAAGATCCTTGGTTGTCTTTATACAAGTACAGATGTTTTCCCAAAAATCAGGAAGACAGTCCATAAATTTGCACAAGATTTCCTCATTGTCATACACTCTACCTAACAGCTTTAAATCATTAAGAAGACTGTTAAAGCGGTTATAGTAGTTGGAGAGAGATTCTTCTTTCTCATAAGAAAAGAGTTCAAATTTTCTAACAAGACTAATCTTTCTGCTCTTTTTAACTTCATTTGTACCTTCGTACAAAACACATAGAGTGGACCACATCTCTTTGGCAGTAGAGAGATTTACCAGAGAGTGGTACACTTCATCAGGAAGAGAGAGAGCAATGATGGTTCTAACTTTAGAATCAAGAGACACAAGTCGTTTTTCCTCATCAGTATATTTCTTAGGATTTTTAAGAATGTAACGACCATTAACAACAGATTTTTCTTCATCAGAGGAATCATTAGAATAATCTTTGCCAACAACTTTCTTACCGGATTTCTTGATTTCATAGGGAGACTAGACTTTAGGGACTATGGGTCCCTCACTGAGAATAGTTGGATATCTACTATCCATTCCTTCCATGAAAAGCATCATCCGGCTTTTCCACAAAGAAAAGTTGTTGGAATTAAACTTGGGAGGTTTGGCTATAGAGCCGTTTTCAGAAAAGTTGTTTTGAAAAGAGTTTTCAACAGTTGAAGATGATGAGGCAGCCATCGCAGATCTAGTTTATTGAAATTAAACTTTCTGCTCTGATACCACTTGTTAGTCCCAGATGGCTATAACAAGTATTGTAGAAGGGGGGGTTGAATACAATACTCAAAATTTTCACAATTTTAATTCTATTATTGAAAATCTTTCAACAAGAATTACACATAGAAACTTAAGACTGTTGCGGAAAAGAACAGATAAACTATTCTAACAATCTTTCACAAAGTATACTAAACAAAATAACTAAGAACACTTAGAACAAAGCTATGAAGTTTTTAGCAATATGGAGATTTCTTGGACTGAGAGAAATCTTCCAGTTCAAGTAGAATCTTAGAGCACACAGTAATCTTCAAGTATCTCAAGATGTAAGTCATCTCTTCTGCATGGAGAGGTCTTCCTTTTATAGTGAGGATGAGTGTACTAAGCATTAAATGCTTGGTACTATTATCCTCAAGTTACTTGCTTAGAACCAATGGACTTCTGAAAAGGTGATAAGACACAATTACCTTTTCCTTGAAACAAGGAGTAAGACCCATGCTGAAAGGACATCTTCATTAGAAATAGGAATAATTCCATGCAGATCTCTTGGTGTGTCTTCCAAGACAATATCACTAAGACTTGATATTTTCTTCAAAGAAAATCTTTTGACAAAGGATCCCACCGATTTAAGCATCATCATCGGTGGGATGATTCTTGGCAACTTTAATTTTGTCTCATAATAATTTTTCTTCTCATTTTGTCTTCAAGGATTCCACCACCGATTAAAGTCTGTGAGATATGTGACACATCTTTGAAGAAAACCATCTTTGAGATCCCACCAAAATTGGACTTCCATTGGTGGGATTCTTTGGCCGAAACAGAGAGAGATTTCGGTGGAGAGATGTCCACCGATGTGTGGGAACAACATCGGTGGACAATGACTTGTATGTGTTGAGAAAAGATCTTTCACTTCCACAATGAGAGAATCTTCAATCTTGACTTTGGTTGATCTTTGACTTCACCAAACATTTGCTATCTTGTACAAGTCATTATAAAGAACCATGCTAAAATATTCTAAGTAAGATTTAGAGGAAACATCGGTGAGTCAATTTCAAATCTTCGGTGACCCAACATATATAAAAGCCGTAATTTTTTTATGCTTATAATTATAGAAAATATTACATAAATGACTCAATGGGGAACAAAAACTAGCTCAAAATTAGGAATAAACGCCTAAATAGGGTTAAAAAAATAACTCTATCACAACCGCAAATTCGAACTGTTACTTGCCCTCAAACAACTTTATTAAGAACATAACTTTGAGCTATACATTTCGACTATCAAGAAGCTATTATTCTTCCATAACCATTATACCAACAAACACACTTTTCTCATTATGTTCATTTTATGCAATTCGATAGCCATACATAAACTAATTCCTCAACATCTCACATCAAAAGTTATCAACCATAAGCTAGCCAACTAATTCCTTGACTAATTAGAATCCATTTATGCAACCATGAAGTGATCATGCATTTGCCTTTTTTCATTGAATTTCATGCATGCCTTTTTCCAATTATTTCAAGACTTTATGGTACAATTTTTCTACCATCTTCTCTTTGTGAGGATTGAAATGGGACACATTGGTCTCTTTGGTGTCTTTGACACTTTCTCAGAATGCACTGAAAATTTTACTGAAGCTTTGCTTCTTTATGAAAATTTTCAAATTTGGTGCATTTTTTGAATTTTGGAACACTTTAAGCAAAGAGATGTGTTCATGAGATGATATGGAAATGGATGTTAAATATTTGCCATATTTGCCAAAACTTGAAGGGTTCAATGTCCTCATTGAACATTAGGTGTATAGGCTTGGTGTTTGCATGGAGAAAGGTGGCGAACATGGGTGTTGCATGGATTCTAACAAAATTTGGCGAATCAAAGAATTACAGGGCTAGTTCTAGTGATAAAAAAATGTAAGATTTGAGATTTATTATTTTATTCAGGCTATCAAGGCAAAACAATGAACAAATGAAACCAAGTGTGAATTGTGTGTAAGATGGCATGAAGAAAATAACAATTCCTCAATACTCACAATCCCAGACTCCATTAAACTAACATGCATGCAAGACTAAGAAAATTTAAAACTTTTATTCTTCGAGAAAAGGGGTGTGACATAAAATGAAACGTGCCCTACTCGTGGTTAGTAGGCTGGCGATCCACTGGCTGCCACAACAACTCCATGGGGAATGGGGGTACATTCTTCCCCAATTCTGGATGCTCCTTTATCCACGCATCTCTCATAAAATCATCATTCGCTTTCTCATACTGGAACCAACAATCGACTTTTCCAACAACGTCCCTCAGCATACCTCTCAACTCCTTCATTCTGATCTGTCATCTCCATCGCCTGTCGTCTTATCTGCTTAGTTGTCAAAACCCTTTGTTCTTTTAGGCCTGCTTTAATCTCACCCTTTAGTGAACGGATACTTGCTTCCAAGGAAGCAAATCCATCACCGTTAGACTCAGGTTTAAAATGCATGTTATTCATCATCAATCTATCCACGTTTATTTTGTCTAAAACCATTTTGTCATTTGAAAATCCATCTGTGGGTAGAGTGATGACATTTGCATTCTCCATTAAAGCATTAATAATTGTGGGGTATGACATATGTGCATTAGATCTTTCTATACCCCTAGCAATTATATCAGAGATGAAACGACCAACATCAAACTTTAACTCAGTCATAATGCAATAAAGAATGAACACCCTAGTCATGAAAAGTGATGCATCATGTGAAGTGGGAAATAACGTGTGTCTAAGAAAGTAAAACCGCACATTGGCCTCGGGTTTGAGACAATGTGTACGTAAGAAACGTGCATTTCCTTTAAATTCCCATTCCGACCCATTATGAGCAATAACATTTAAAATATTTTGGAGGTCCTTATCGGATGCACAATCAACTAACCTTTGAAATTCTGAATACCGAGGTGGTTTAAGTCCCAAAACTTGATTTATGGCAGTAGCCGAAAAGTCAATATTTGTTTGCCGGACTTTGATTTCTACACCATCAGTTACAGATAACTCGGTGTAGAAATCACGAATCCAATCTAAGTTAAACTTGGTATTCATTTCCCAAAGCTTTTCCCATCCTAAGTTAGTGATTGTGTACTCAAATTTTGGGTGTGACAAAGGTGCACTCACATGAAATGATTTCGGTGTGTGACATATTTTAGAGGCAAAATTAGCATGTTGTAACAAGGCCTCATGATAGCTAAATATTTCAGAATGTGAAATAGAAGTATTAGGTGAGTTACCCATTTTAGATTTTCCTTTGTCAAGAACATTTGGTGAAGTGGACTGTGGTTGTTGTTCTTCCTCTTCTATTCTCACTGTGTTCTCATCGCCTGCCTCGTTTACTCCTTCTTATTCCTCAACGTCAGTCCTCCTTCTTTTTACCTCTTCAAGGGTCGCTATTGCCACTGGTTTAAAACGACGTTTATATTGGATGGGCGCAGTAGTCGAAGGTTGAGGAGTTGAAAGTGTATGAGTAGGGTTTTGTCGATGATCGTGAGGTACCGACGTGGATGAAGTTGGGGGGGGGGGGGGGGGTAAAGATGGTTAGGTCGAGTGATGTTAACCTATTGAAAACCCGAACCTTGACTTGGAATCGGTTCTCCTCGAGAGTTGAGGATAACAACACGAGGGACTGAATGTGAACCGCTTGCATTAGGGTTCTGGTATGGCCGACTCAACAGTGGAAATCCGGGAGGTTGCGATACGGGCCTTCGTTGGTGCAAGGGAACATGATCGCACCTGTCAAGAAAGTTTACTGTTGATTTGAAAGTTCGGTCAAATCTGCCGGTGATCGGACGACATTCCTCGGTTATCTCAAGAGTCCACTATTTTATGATACAACGTACTGGTTTCAATTGGTCAATTGTGATCCACCATAAAATATAACCTTGATTTAAATAACTTTGGACAATCATGCAGTACGATACACCTCTTTATTTTATTATCAGTCTCGGTCCCAACTTCACTTTATACCCCGAACTAGGACGCTTAGCCCATCATCATTCGGCTTCTAATTATAAAGGATGTGTAAATTAAAAAGCAAATAATGGAGATGGACAATGCAATAAACAACTTACAATAATAGAAATTACGTAACTTGTTATGCAAGTAATCAACTCCCAAAAATAAGGCGAATATTAAATTGCAGTAAACGTAAAAGACAATAATTAAAGTACAGAAATGTAAATGACAGGAAATAAAGTGCGTAAATTAAAGAGCGATAAAAGTAAATTGCAGAAAATGTAAATTGCAGTAATTAAAGTACATAAAATAAAATGCAGAAATTAAATTGACAGAATAATAAAAACATGAATTATAGACTAAGACTTGACGTGCAAGTAAACTGCTTTCTTTGTATTAAAACTTCTACAATTCCATAAATTATATTCAACCGTGAACTAATCGAGATTGGGAACCCGAAAGTATTAGTCGGACTTCCGGCGAATAATAATAATGGGATTGGAGTAGAATTAATAGTAATGAAACCAAAGAACGTGATGTTAATTATAAAGGAAAACTTGACGTGCAAGTAACGAGTTTCCTTATAGCAAAACCTCTTACAGTTCCATAAACTATATTCAACCGTGAACCAATCGAGGTTGGGAACCCGAAAGTATTAGTCGGACTTCTGGTGAATAATAGTAACGAAAATGGAAGTGGTGTAACTTACCTTTGTGAAAACCGTAAGAAATTGCAAAGCAATCGATGGTAATCGTGAATGGTAAACAAAGTAAGATGAAGTTGTGGAAAAGTAACGAGCAAGTAATAAACGAGATAACGGAACTTAATAAGATAAAATGTAACCAACGATGACTTAACCGAAAAGGTTCAAGCCATGAGCCTTAGCTTCGGTTGTGGAACCGAGATCTTATGGTTCACCAAAAACAACTACACTACTTGATCAATCAAAGAGTTTGAAAGATGTCTAAAAATGGTTACATAAATGTTCTAAATATAGTAATTGAAATACTTGGAAGAGAAGAAATGACCATGGGTAATATCCGTGGGTCAAAAAGATCCATGGGCCAAAGTCACAAGCCCATCAAAAGTTTAAGTATTCTTGAGCCCAAATTGGTGATGAACAAGTCCAAATCCAAAAATAATGAGTATCTCGGCCCAAGTATAAATCGACCCATAAGCAAATCGGCCGGCCCAAGTGAGATGCGATCCAAAAAAAATTGCAAGCCCGGTCTTCAAAAATCGGAGTCTTCGTTTTCGTCCAAAAATTAGCTTTCCGCAATCTTCTTTAATGTAGAGCTCCAAATGACCGTTTTTTCGCAACCTAAAATACATAAAGTATCAAATAAGCTTTTTGGGTGATTTTTATATGTTTTTGTGTGATTTTTAGCAAAATTAATACCCGGAAGTATTAATCTTTTATTTACGTAAATATTACTAAAATTGCTTAAAAGTGACTCAATGGGATAATAAAATGGCTCAAAAATTGAAATTATACGCCTAAAATAGGGTTAAATAAATAACCCTATCAGTGTGGAATGAATGATTTTGTTGATAATAAACATGCATCTGATTGGTTTGGTACATATCATGTGTTTAATTCGCGTTCACATCTTAATAAATCCCGAAAATGACACCCAAATCTAAACGGGTCCCGAGAAAAGGTGTTGCACCTAACTTATCAGGACCCATTTACAAATGGTTTCTAAGACCCCCTAATCTCTGTTTTGCAGCCCGGTCAGGTGTGGATTCTTGATTCCGGGTGCTCCAAACACATGACTGGTAAACGGTAGCTGCTCACCAAGTTCAAGGAGAAGTACTGTGCTGACGTTCGTTTCGGGAATGACAATATAGCCCCGATCATGGGCTATGACGATCTAGTTCAGGACAAACTAACCATTAAGCGAGTGTCCTACGTCGAAGGATTGGGACACAACCTCTTTAGCATCGGGCAATTCTGTGACAAGAATCTTGAAGTCAACTTCAAGGAGAAGAGATGCAGCGTTCGTAACGAAGATGGAACAGAGATCCTCGCTGGAACTCGACGAACGAATCTGTACACAATCAATCTCGCCTCATTGAAGACCGACAAAGTTGTGTGCCTCATGTCCAAAGCTACTACTCAACAGAACTGGTTGTGGCATCGACTACTTTCCCACCTTAACTTCAAGAACATAAATAAGCTGGTGCTAGGCAGACTCGTCAAAGGAATGCAAGAACTAAGGTTCGAGAAAGAACATCTCTGCTCCGCATGCGAGATGGGTAAAATGAAGAAGGCGGCTCACAAACCGAAAGCGGTTCCAAGCACGTCCAGTCCATTGGAACTCATACACATGGATCTCGGTGGTCATATGCACGTACAAAGCATCAATCATAAGAAGTATGTACCGGTGATGGTGGATGACTTCTCAAGATACACCTGGGTCAAATTCTTTCGTTTGAAGGATGAGACTCCCGGATTGAACATCAACCACCTGAAGAGTGTCAAGAACAACATGCAGCTGGCCGTCATCTCGATTCGCACTGATAACGGCACCTTTTTCAAGAATCACATTATGGGTGATTACCTCACATCAGTCGGGATTTCACACAACTTCTCTGCTGCTAGGACTCCTCAACAAAACGGCATAGTGGAACGTCGCAATCGTACCTTGGTGGAAGCGGCACAAACTATGTTGACCCAGTATAACCTTCCAATGTTCCTATGGGCTAAAGCGGTCTCCACGGCTTGCTATACTCAGAACTGATCCATCATCAACAAACGCTTTAACAAGACGTCGTACGAGCTCATCAACAACCGCACCCCCAACATCAACTACTTTCATGCTTTCGGGTGCAAGTGCTTCGTGAAGAACGACAAAGATGATCTCGGCAAGTTCAAACCAAAGGCAGACAAAGGGATTTTCATCGGCTACTCGACCACCTCAAAATCATTTTGTGTCTATACAAGAGAACGAAGGCCGTTATTTAGAGCATAAATGTGTCCTTCGACGAATTGGTCGACTTAGCTTCTGAACACCTTAGTTCAGAACCCGTGCTAACAAGAGTGCTGGCCTCCGATCATTCTAGATCGGAAACCGAGCACGCTCTAGTAGATCCTTCTTCGTCCAATACGTCGAAGTTGCACCGTTCTGAATTAGATCTACTTTTTGAACATTTCTATAACGATCTTTCTATTTCCCTGTATCTAATGATGATTCTTAGAATGTAGATGGAGTTGTGGTATCGTCGCAGATTACTGGTCCTCCAATATCCCCCAACATGACATCATCGGAGGACTCACCCTCAACGCCAGCGATAGAGTCGACATCGTCGACTAGCACGAATACGGTTTCCAAGACCGACTCTCTAGTGGTTCCATCCACATCATCTTCCCCAGGATCGAGCAATAGTGTATCCCCAACCGACACGGCCGAAGCCACTTCATCAACTATTGTACCTGAACAATCAGCGACTGTCACACCTTTGCATCGAACTCCATCTCTAGAGGTGGTACAAGACCTACCCCAAGGATCATATGTTGATCTCGACAATTCTCAACCATCCATGGACCCGCTACCTCACACACGGAAGTAGACTCGAGCACATCCAACCGAACAGATCATTGGTGATCTTTTAACTCCAGTTCAGACTCGGGCTACGGTGGAATCTGAAGACACCGCCCCGACACTACAAAGCAATACTAAAAAACGGGCGGCAACAGGAAACGAGTGCCTATTCTCCATCTTCCTCAGCAATGTTGAACCCTCCTCAGTAAGGAACGCCTTGAACAACCCGGACTGGGTAATTGCCATGCAAGAGGAGTTGAACGAATTTGAGAGCCTCAAGGTATGGCGTCTAGTCCTGCGTCCGAAAAACAAGACGGTTATCGAAACCAAATGGATCTTCAAGAACAAGAAGGACGAGAACGGGATCGTCGTTCGGAACAAGGCTAGGCTGGTAGCTAAAGGATATACACAACAAGAAGGGATCGCCTATGAAGAGATGTTTGCCCCAGTCGCGCGCATAGAAGCCATTAGAATGTTCCTAGCGTATGTCGCTCACAAGAATTTCACCGTCTTTCAGATGGACGTGAACACGGCATTCCTCAACGGCAAACTTAAGGAAGAGGTGTACGTCTCCCAACCTAACGGTTTCGTAAGTGCCTCTCACTCCAATCATGTTTATCTCTTAGACAAGGCACTGTACAGACTGAAGCAAGCACCGAGAGCTGGGTATGACACATTATCTACATTTCTAAAAAACGCAGGCTTCTCGAAAGGTAAAATCGACACAACTCTCTTCATTAAGAGAGAAGGTAAGGACATTATTTTAATTCAAATCTATGTCGATGACATTATATTCGGTTCTACAAACCCCAAATACTGTCATAACTTTTCAGTCCTCATGAAAGCGCATTTTAAAATGAGTATGATGGGCCAGATGAATTTCTTTCTCGGTCTACAAGTTAAACAACTGTCGACTGGGATATTCATCAACCAATCTAAGTACATCGCGGATATTTTTCGGAAATTCCAGATATAAAATTGTACACCCATGAAGACTCCCATGTCACCGGGTACAAAGTTACACGTCGATCCTGGCGGAAAGGACGTGAACACTAGTACCTATAGAGGAATGATAGGTTCTTTGATGTATTTGACGACAAGTAGACTGGATATCATGTTTTCCACCTTTCTGTGTGCTCGGTTTCAGTCTAAACCGAAGGAGTCACACCTTTTTGTAGTTAAACGCATTTTACGTTATTTAAAAGGTAATGTTGACCTTGGCCTTTGGTACCCTAAGGAGACAGGTTTTGAACTCACGGCATTCTCAGTTGTTGATCACGCGGGAAGCATGCTTGACCGGAAGAGCACAACAGTTCACGTTCAGTTTCTTGGCGACAAGTTGGTTAGCTGTACCTCCAAAAGCAAACATGCGTCTCTACATCCACGGTGGAAGAGGAGTACGTGGTCGCCGCTATTTATTGTTCCCAAGTTATATGAATGCGTACACAACTGAAGGATTACGGGTTCCAATACTCGCAAATCCCGATTTATTGTGACTCGAAGAGTGCCATAGCCATCACCAGCAATCCGGTCCAGCATACGAAGACCAAACATATATATGTGCGCTATCACTTCATTAAAGATCACGTTGAACGAGGTATGTGATCCCAGATCTAATCAAGTAACAATGTAAAACTCAAGAGATTCTTCATTTAGATGAGAAAGATACAAGATTGGAATTAAGATCCCCTTTCTCTCTCTAAACTCTCTCTCTAGGTTGTCATCCCTCTATCTTGCCCACTCTCTCTCAATGTACGTATGGATGACTTCTACAATGACAACCTCTCTAATTCTATTACAAGGTATCTATATATACCTTTGACTATCACTTTAGAACCTTTGACTTTGACTGTTACACCTCTCTCTTTGACAATTGACTATCACATTTGACTCTTTACAATTGTACAATTACATATTAAATCTTGAATACATTTTATGCACTAACAATCTCCCCCTATGGATTCAAGATTTAAAAAATTGATGACGATAGTCTTCAGCTCTTTGTAATATTCAGATCTTCAACACTTTAAGCACTTTGAACAATCTCCTTCTTCGCTTTGAAGGAAGAACAATCTTTGAAAAATAACTCTGAAGAATCTTCAAATAAGCGTTGTCTTCAGAAATCTAATTTGACTGCTTTAAACTTCAACTGGATCTTCAAAGTCAAATAGTCATCAAGGTCTTGAAACACGAACTTCATATTTTTGAAGTGTTGGTCAAAGTCTTCAAACAAAAACTTCATCTTCTTGAATCTTCGCATTACCAATCTTTGTAACACGAATCTTTGAATCATCGTAGCACGGATCTTTGCATTTTCGAGCTTTGAAATATATCTTCGGTCTTTGAATATGAAACGGCTTTTGAGCTTTAACGGGGTTTAAGCTTTAACGGGCTTTCAATATCTTGAATTGTGTATCTTCACTTCTTCAACAATAACATTCTTTGAACTTTGAATCTTTGTCGAATCATCTCGAAACATCTTGAAACATCTTGAACTTTTTAACTCGAGCTTCTTGACTTTAACAAAAACTTCATTTTATCTTGAAATTGAAACTATCAAATCTTCTCCCCCTTTTTGATGATTGTGAGCATCATGATCATCAAAATCCTTTTCAATTTCAGCAGTCTTTGAATATATCAATAACAATCTCCTCCTTTCGATCTGAATATCCGTCAATTCCAAAAATATTTATCCGAATCTTTTCAAATTCAGACAAAATGAAAGTGGTAACCCTGAAACAACTAATGAATCAGTTATAATGCCTGTAAGTTGCACGAAGCCACTTAGTACAACGAATGCACTTTGGAAAGGAGTTTTTTGATGTTCACTCCTCCAGGTCTTCCATTCAATCATCGAAAAACCACAAAGGAAATTTATATGAACGTTATGACAAGAAAACATATTCCTTGTGTGTACGTGCAAGTGTAGAAAGAATGAAGCAACGTATGCTTGAATAATAGGCTCAAAGTGTGTAAACTGTTGAGACAGCAACAAGTTTTCCACGGACTCAATGTGCATGAATGAAGAGGGAAGGTGGGGCAAACTTCCTTCTTTTTCAATATCTAAACCTTCCGAGTGAAGATCAGATAGATAATATGCTGCTTCCCCAAGAAAATTGAAACATTTCTTTGTAAAGAAAGAAATGAGTAGCTGGTGGGGTTAAAGCAAGAGTTGGCAAGGGCTAGTTGCCTGTTTCAATGATAGTCACCAAAGAATGTGAACCAATCAGTAATGTGGCTGCCCGACTCAGAAAATGGATGGTGCAGAGTTCTCTTATTCTTTTAACTCTGTTGTCACACCCTCTTTCTGTTTTTAATCTGCTCACTTCTAACCAAACTCTCATTTACATTTTACCTCGGCACAATGAGATACTCAACCGTATGAGTTATCTCCCCCACTCTTTGATTTTGACCCCTCACCCCTCAATCACTCAAGGATAACTTCTTGGGTAGGAAACACTGGTTAACGTGGATCCATAGAAGTTCTGTAAAATATCTCACACTGATTCCCATGAAATTTTGTCCTAAAATGTTGCGTTGTTCAACAGTTTATCTTGAACAATTAAGAATATCGGCATTTGATTTACATTGCCATCAGAAAGTATGCTCTTCAATAATATCATGAAGATTTGAGCATTTGATCTTTGAAGATTTCTCAAAACAAGGATATTGAATGAATGAAATGAATTCGAAAGACTTGTTTGAGAATCTGACAATGTATCAATCAGATCAAATCACGTGAATGATAATCATGTAAGGTTTAGGGTATCAAAGAATTGGATATTTTGTTTATATGAACAAATATAAACAATCTTTGAATGAAACACTTAATTCTCTTACGCTGAAAGAATATGATGCTCAACAAACTTTGAAATCAAGCGGGAGTATTACCATCGAAAAATGTTTCGTTTTGAGACATGGTAATAACAAATTCAATGTGAAGCTGAACCGGTGTGTGTGAATACTTGAAAGTATAGAAAAGATAATACGCAAGTATTAATCTTTAAAAACACACAGTCAGAAATGATGATGTAACAATCCGAGATCTATATATATATATATAGGAAAAACCTTTAAAATCACACTTCTAAATTCATAAAATCTGTTTGAGAATCGAGAAATGGTTTGAACATTTAAGAAAACGTTTTTCATGCTTGAAAGTCGTTCTTCTTTC
The DNA here is from genome assembly GCA_033807775.1 of Saussurea involucrata. NCBI lineage: Eukaryota > Viridiplantae > Streptophyta > Magnoliopsida > Asterales > Asteraceae > Saussurea > Saussurea involucrata. The sequence continues at coordinate 44,213,974 of CM066317.1, read as the reverse complement.
AAACAATCTCAGATTAAGTTCAGAAGATACGTACAGTTAAACGTTTAAGCTCCCCCTCAAATCATGATAGACTGATTTACAATCAGATAAGCTCCCCCTCAAAATCTACAAAAGATCTTAATGAAACACAATTAGTATATGAAACAATCAAAGTATAAAACAACGAAGTACGAGTTCTAAACTGATGTGTTTAGAAGTCAAATTCGTTGAAGTGCGGGTCCTAAACTGATATGTTTAGAAACCATTGTTTCATTGAAGTCCGGGTTCTAAACTGATGTGTTTAGAAACCATAATCTCTTTGCTCCCCCTTAATGGTACATATACTCTTCAAAAATTTGCACCACTTCTCTTCTGTTTTCAGTCATGTGTGTGATATATATGTAACATTCAACACAACACATGATGAACCTGCAAAACAGATTAAGCAGATTTTGGTACCCAACGGTTCTTGGGTCCTAGTGTGTTAGGTGCAGATTTCTTTGAAGGAATACTGTAAGTACCGTACCAATAAGAAGTATAATCTTTATGCACAAAATCATTTGATCCACAGTAAGAACAACAAATTTTCTTATGTGCCAACCTAATCAGATGATTTGGAGAATGAATAGGATTAGGTTTAGCAGAAAATTTACCTTTTAGAGTGTTGTTCTTCTTGGCATTTGATGTGGAAGCAGATGATTTTGGTACATCATTCTTTGAAGGTGTTGTACCTTTAACTCTCCATTCCATCTTCACAGGCTTGTAGATGGGTGTATTTGAACCAACAAAAGATTTAGAATTAGAACCTTTAGAACTTTGAACATGAGTTGTCTTTGACTTTTTACCCTTCTTTCTTTTCTCTAAAGGTGTTGTCTTTGTGTTTGAACACTCACCTTTACAAAAAGTACTTGAAGGTTTTTCATTTGTAAAGATAAAATCAGTATGGTCCGGAAGCTTCTTTGAGACATCAAATAAACAAGCTTTTCCTTTATCATTATCTTTTGGCTTTGACTTGGTTTCGAAAACTTGATCATTAGGCACAAAATCACAATCAGAATCAGAATCGGCATTGTGAACTTCAAAATCCTTAGTAGACTCTGGTGAATTCCATCTTTTGAAAGCATTTTCTTTTCGTTCTTTTGCCAATTCCTTTTCTAACTCATCCACATCTTGAGAAGGCTCAATTATCCTCATTTCATAAGATTGTTTTTCTTTTTCGAAACTGACTTTCTCAAATTCAAACTGTGCTCTTTCAAGATTGAAAGTATTTTCAAAATCAGACATTGTATTAATTTTTCCTTCTTTCAAAGATTTTTCCAATGTCATCACTTTTTGAGAAAGTTCACAATTTTGTTCTTTAAGAAAGTTGCTTTCTTCAAGATTGAACCAGTTTTTCAAAGCAAATTCATTTCTTTCATTTTCTAAGACAATCTCTAGATCAATTTTTGTCTTTAACAAATCAGTCAACTTCACTTCAAATGAATGTTTTTCAATTTCAAATACAACTTTCTCGTTTTCAAATTGTTCGCGTTCAAGATTTAAAACTTTCTCAATATCAGATATTTTTCTTTTATCAATGGAAGAATTTCTTTCCTTTTCCAAATCAGTTTCTAATATCATGATCTTTTGAGAGAGTTCACGAATCTTTTCCTCGAAACAATTTGTTTCATTCATGAAATTGACCTTTTCATTCTCAAATTGTGTATGCTCGGAGATAAGAATATTCTCAAGATCTGCCACTTTCTTTGAAAGTTTGAGACATTTTTTATCTATCTTTTGTTTAGCTTCAAAGATGCTCTTTGATGATTCAGAAAACTTTTTAATCAAAGAATGTTCAATTTTAACAGTTTCTTTTTTTCACCTCGTCTTTGAAACTAGATGATATTTCCTTAAAACTATTTGAATAAACCGTTGAAAGGAGATCATTTTCATATTCAAATTTGATCCTTTGTTCTGCAAGAGAGATTTCAAGTTCAACAATTTTCCCTTCTAGAACCAATGTAGGAACATATTTCTTAGTTTCAAAAACTTGATTATTGGTAATTGGCTTTGTAGCACATATGTCAAAATAATTGTTTGGAAGTGGTCCATTTAGATTTTTGAAAGTCTTCAACGTCTCACGAGTATAACAAAATGGAAGTTGTATATGAGTTGTTAAGAATCTTTTTCTATTTTCCTCTTCTAAAGTTTCCTTTACACCAGTCCAAGGAATTTCAAATTCTGGCCAATATCGTGCATATCTTAAACATTCGAAATCATACAATGTTGGCAATGGACAGCTAGCTTTGGCCAAATGCTTTGGGTTTTCGTAACCAAGTCCCCAATACTTGTTGACATTGCTTACAAGTCTTGGCTTGTTCATGAAAATTATTTGGTCAGTTTGACCTCTCAAGTACAGCTTCTTTTCCAAATCTTTAATTTTATTTAAGAGTTCTGTATTTTCATTTGAAAGATTTGTCAAAGAAAGTTCGCTCTCATTATGCTTTTCTTCCAAACCACTGATTTTCTTTTTAAGCTCAGATATTTGAGAATTAGAAGAGTTCTTATCCTCATCAACCTTTTCTTGGTGATCTATAAAAGATTTATCAAGAATAGTTTGACTTAGATTTTTGTTTTCTTCTTTTTCTTCTTGCCATGTAGCACTTAGTCTCGCCTTCGGTGGATCAAAATATTCTTCCATATAAAACTCATCCATTGTTACCTGAAAAGATTAAAAATGATCGTTGTCAGATACTTCGTGAGAAGTAGAATTATGCACACACGATAATCAGAGAAAAATCGATTAAAGTCAGAAATTTTTTCTAAAATTAAAATTTGAATAACAAATTATAAAATTTGTCGTTCAAAAATTAATTCCGAACAATTAATGCGGAATACTGGACTTTAAATCGGCAAACCTGCAAAAAATAAGAAAAATATATCAGTTTCGACCAAATGAATAGTAACTGTCTTGCAACACTTGTAAGACAATACCAAATGAATAGTAATTGTCTTACAACACTTGTAAGACAGTTATGAATGTAAGTATCGTGCGATAGTTATGAGTGTAGTGTTGTACGACAGTTATGAGTTTAGTGTTGTACGACAGTTTTGAGTGTAGTGTTGTACGACAGTTATGAGTGTAGTGTTGTACGACAGTTATGAGTTTAGTGTTGTACGAAAGTTATGAATGCCGAACCCCAAAAACTTTCTAAGTCCTCTAAATCACTCAAACCACAACCAATTGACCTGAAACTTTGCAGATCACTTCGCGAACACTATCTGAACACTTCTTGTTTAGATTATACTACCAAAAACGCACAAAATCACTACCTTTCGATCCAAAACATAAAACTTCCAAAAACCTCGAAAAGTCACCAAAAAATCGATCAAATGATGTTCCTTTGATCCCGTATCTTGCACAGACTTGTTAGAAACATTAAATCGATCACTTATGTACCAAAAAACACAATCAAATTCTTAATTTTGAAGATTTTTATAAGAAAAATCTCAAAAACTCAAAAACTTCAATTTTCTTAAAAAATTGACAAAAATTTCTTCAAATTGTTCATAATCCGATCTGATTAAGCTCTGATACCACTTGTTGTCCCATAATCAATCGACAAATTCAAGTATATTGAGAGATTGAGATACAAACGTCATCCTCATATTATATTTTAATCAAGTTAGTACAAAGGGAAGACTCTCTCTTTCTCTCACACTTTAGGTCTCACATTGTGCCACACTCTTACAAATGAGCTTCTAACCTCTATTTATAGAGAAACTCACACAAGACATAACCAAAGCAAGCTTCACACAAGATTTACAAAACTTTCACATAATTAGAACATTTTTGGTCCTAACATTCTCCCCCTAAAGTTTTGTAAAGCAAAATCATTAACAAACGGTTCAATGAACTCGTGTCCAAACTAGGTATGCTGAACGTAAAAGGTTAATCCACCCTTGTACTTGTCCCACGTTCTTTTCACTTTGAGTTAATTGTCTCTCACATATATTGTATCTCCATTTGGATATACACAAGATACACTTGCCTCTTAGTGCAGTCTCGGTGTTTCAAGCACATTGGTGTATTGTCTTCTGTATTTATTTAATAGTTTTCGTTTGTATTTCATTTTTATGCATGTTTCTTTATTTTGATTATATTCGTCATTGTTTTCGTTTACAATCCTCGGGCTACTAACTTGTTTTTCTGAAGGGTATCCACCACAGTCCAACTCAGCGAGGTAAGTTCCCCTTTTTTTTGAAAAATTCAAGGGGAACATCTCGATATTTCTGAAAGGTTTTAAGTGTGCAAGTTATTTTTATAAAGTTGAGGGGGAGAAAAGAAATATTTCATATGTCAAGGGGGAGCAATGTCATTTTGAAATTTTTGAGGGGGAGAAATGTCAATTTGAAAAGTTGAAGGGGAGAACTGTCAATTTCAAAAAGTTGAGGGGGAGAATTGCCTCTTTCAAAATTTGAGAGGGAGAAATGTCAATCATAAGAACTTGAGGGGGAGCATTGTAATTTTCAAAACTTAAAGGTTTGAAATAAAATTTTCGATAAACTTCAGGGGTATATTTTGCAAATCTCTTAAAGTTGAGATAAGTCGGGACCGAGAGAGGTAAACAATCCGGTACCGGGACTCACTCCCGGTACGGGCCGGTATATAAACCGGTTTGAGTATGTTTTGTTCTAACAATTTCAAAAACTCGCGCTCAAACCTCTTCTGAACCCGATTCCTCTCACATTCTTCTCACACTCTCGATTTTGATCCGATAAGACTCTGAATTTCACTCCAAATAACACGTATGTTCTCTAATCTTCATGAAATCAGTAATCGATTTGCATTCCATCGATTGTTTCAAGAGATTGAGATCGATTGAGTAGATCCGCATCGAACGGCGCCCCTAGGGTTTTGGAACTCGTCGTTTCGCGCGATAGGAACAAAATCGATCCCTATAGAACTCGTTTCGGGGGTCGACTAACTGATAGGGATGCAATCGATACTGATATTTCGTTTTAATGTGGCTAATTTGATGTTTATTCGATTGAGCTTCCCGTCTGGAGACTCCCGGGGTCGACACCGGGGTTGCATGTCCAAGGGTCGTTCGACACCGGGTTCCGCCATCTCCCGGGCTAACTCTCGAGTTTAGGTAAGTCTCGACCTCCCTTTGTCCCGATATGATAATCGGGTTAGTCCCGGATAAGGTTTCTCCCAACTCCGGACTCGTACCGGGTGTGCTAGATCCCGATGTTGGTAAGTCCCGGATCGGGAACCGGTCAAGTCCCGGTATTCATTGGTGATTATTTCATTGGTTATATTATCTCTCACCCCGGGTTCGTCAGAACTCGGTTAAGTGACCAGTTTCGGATTAGCTTCGGCTCTCGGTTCCTCTCAAATCCGAGAAAACGAAACCCCGGAACTTGATCTGGGTTTAGAAATTCAAGTGATCATTTAACATCGATTCCTTTCAGGTACACCAATGGCTCAACCAAACCAACCCGTTTCACAAGCCGAGGCACCACTCCTTTCGGGTGGACCAAATCTTCCGATTCAACCGAACAATTTCCACTTGGACACGGCAACAATAATCTGCCAGTGTCCAGTCATAGTGGAGATACTCAAATACCACCCACTCAATTATGCCTTGACGGCGACTACTACAGTTCCAATAGTGTACGTACAACAACTCTGGAGGTCCCTCACCTCGGTTGCACGTGGCCAAGAATTTGACCTTTAGGGCCTCATTGCCGACACACCAGTGGTAACCTCCAGAGATCTTGTGCGCCAGATCCTCAGTCTACCAGTTGCAACTTCCGTCACTGGCAGGATTCGCTTTGACAACTCTGTGTCCGACACCGTACTTTTCTAGGAGATGCACCATCTCGGTTATGCTAGGGAGCTCACCCAACCATCACACTTTTCTAGAGCTCATCTGACGCCAATCTAGTACATGTTATTCACCATTCTCAACAGGTGTCTCTCGTTAATCACCAAGGAAATAGACCAAACCCCTGTGAATCTTCTATGCCTCATTCAAGGTGTGGCCTACAACAGACATACCGACTACGCTTCCATCCTATGGAATGAGTTGATCGAAAAGGTCCAAAAGAAAGAGGGAAACAAAAAGCTGACGTGCCTCCTGTTCCCATATTTCTCCAACTGATCGTCGCATACTTTCTGGACGTCTACCCAACCATCCCAAGACGCGTTGAACACGAGTTACTTCTTTCTACACGCATGACTAGGACCCAGAACAAACATCCTATACCTGGCCTAGTCCCAATGGTACTACCTGCTAACTTGCTAGCTCTCGCTGACCCTTTGGCACCGAGTGTGATAGACTATAGGCGAGAGAACAACCTAGTCGCTCCGATGGTCCAGCCAGATCCGACAAGACCTACCTAGGGAGCGTGTCCTGAGCGGCATGAGGGTCCACGCACTAAAGGATGTAGGTTCCAGAGAGCAGGGGCTCCCGGACAGAGCGTGATGAGAGAAAATATCGTGAGGGGACAAGATGCGGGCGGTGCTGAAAGGTCATCTCGCGGAGCTAGCTCGTCCCAACGCCCATCCACTCCACCCCACACCTCTACTCAACCCCAAGACGATGAACCAGAACTGCATGAGGTGGAGGTGGTAGATAAAAGGCGAGACCAAGCTCAAGAAGAGGCATCCTCCTCTTCCAGCTCAGCATCCGGATCAGCCTCCGAATCGGGCTCTGGCTCCGAGTCGGGTTCCAAATCTGGTTCTAAATCAGGCTCGGAATCTGGTTCCGAATCAGGGTCCTCGGGATCAGAAGATGAGTCAACGAACTCGGATGACCAGAATGACGTCAAGATCCGAATGGAACCAATCCCTCGTACCCAAGCCGAAACTGGAGAGATAAAGAGAGCGGATGGAGTCTTAGTCGAAAATGAAAGTAAAAGTGAGCAAGTAAGGGAAAGGCGAAGTAAGCAAAATAATGAGCGTTATAGAGAGAAGAGGCAATCTACTCATGTTGCCTCCACCCAGCCTCCAATAATCCAGGCAGCCACATCCACTACCCCGTCTCATTCGTTGGGACAGGGTATTGAAACAGACACCGTAGGCCTAGCGACGCAATCACACACCCTCCTCAGCCACTCAGTGTCTTCTCAACAGGATACTGTTTCACTTTCACAAGGGGACGTAGCACAATTGCCACCGGTCTCTCACTTGGAGAGTTCCGGTGTTGAAACAAGAGAACTCCTGCCTCGGTTCTCGACTTCTTTGGATACACAATTGAGTCTAGAGCAACTTGATGATCAAATTTCTTTTGCTAGGACACATACCATCAGTACGGCTAATGTCGAGACTCTTCGTGACTCGACCGGAACACCCCGAGTGAGTCTACCTTTTGGTGGCTTGTAAAGACAGGGTGGAAGTCCTGCCACGGCTATCATTAAGCCAACCGTTAGCGCAGGCGGTACTGCGATGCAATCAAAATTAGTTACTACAACTGGCGGGCGACGTGCGCCTGGTGTTAGCATCCCAGAGTTTGTCTCCAAGGAAACTATGGACGATGCCTTAAAGGTTGTCCAATCAGAGATTTTAAAGAAGTTGTCAGAGGAGATGGACTTCATCAAAAGGTCCATCACGGGTAAAGAGATAGTGAATGACTCCCCAGTGCAAACCCTGATACAACTTTCTCACCCGACACCAAACCCGTAGAACATGAGCATCGATGCCCTCAAGGCCGCTTTACTCGATAAGCTATTATCCCAATCAAACACCGATACATCCTCTGAAGCCAACCTCATGAGCCTCCTACGCTCACAAACACAACCCCAAACACTCAACCTAACTCCCACGCCCAAATACACTCAAAGATAGATACCCTTACCTTAACCCTAACGGACGTCAAACGTACCCTCGAAACCTTATCTGAGAGGGTTGTCAGCCTAGAAAACACCTGTAAGGGTCAAGCACAAGGCTTGAAAAGAAAGCATGATGACCAGGAGGATCCTGATCAGCATGAGGGGGAGAAAAGACTACGATTGACTGAGCTATCAACCTTAACGACAGAACCGTTAACTGAAACTCCAGCCGAACCTGAGCCACCCCAACAGCCAGAAGATCAAAACATGGTTCAGGATATGGAGTTATTCACACCGGTCAGAGACCAAGTGCCCGAGTCAGCAGACCCAACGGTTGAAAAGCCCGAGGGAGAACTAGAAGAACATTTGATGTTGGCGGTTCTAGAAAGACCAAGTCTGGAGTTGATTAATAAAGACTCAGATGGTAATCCTGAAATGGAACGAGTATGGAGAGAGAAAGCAGTAATATCCATTCAATCTGAGACATACGCTCTGTGGGATTTCTCAGATGACGAGATCATGAATGATGAAGACTATGACCAGTTCCTTCTCTAAAGTGAAGATGTAACAGAATCTCAGCACGACGTACATGACACCGCTGGTACCTCTGAAATACCGATTCCTGAACCGGAAATGGCTCAACCCTAACCTATTAAACCAGTTTGTTGGGAAAGAGTCCGAATCCTGGTTCCATACTTAGAAGAATCCCAAAAGAAGATTTTCTTTCACTGGATCAGACCACTCGACCCGGTTATGTGTCACCGGGTTTCAGATCTAGGTGAATCGGTTCGGTCTCAGTATTTGGAAGTTATGAAAAGACGCAGAATGGTACACGAAGTTAGAACCAACCACAGGATCACTGAAATCGTGGAGATCATGTTAGACAAAGTCCTGAAGGTTTGGTTTCCGGTGTTTACGGTGAAAATATATGATGGGAAAGAATGCGTATTCTCAGAAGTCGACTTCAAAAATCTGAACTTGAAAGATTTCCCGGTTCTTCTTTGAGAGTTAAAGACCCGAACCATCCGACCGCTTCCTTATACCAAAGCCCTTGAAACAATCAAAAGATTCATGAAGTGCACCATAACCCTCTCGTACATCAATGACTTTTAGATGGGAATAGAAAGCAACCAGAGAAAAGTTAATGTGCTGAAGCCCAATCTGACTCTTCCTGATGCTGAAGACTTGTAGGTACATACTCTCTTACTCAAACCAGAGACATGGACCGTGTATCTGAACGATAAGAGAGAGAAGTGGTTTATGAGGATAAGTGAGTTGCACAAATTCAGTGAAGGGACTTTGATGGAGGTACAGAAGGTGTTGAGTAAGATTATCGATGAAGAGGAAAGAGACTCGTCAGAGAAGTTCGCCAATACCAGAAAATACCTTGCCAAAGAGTTGCTCAAAGAAATAGAAGAAAGGCTTGAATACAGAAACTCCATACGGCACTTCGAGATTTTGTTTGCAATCAAAAAGCGATATATCCCCAACTGGCGTGAGACCGAACATCAATTCAAAGGGGGAGATTGTTAGGTCTCATAAATCTAATTGAATAGAAGTTTAGGACCGAACTTCAATTCAAAGGGGGAGATTGTTAGGTCTCATAAATCTAATTGAATAGAAGTTCAGGACCGTTTCTGTCATTTCTTGTAACTATCCCTTATGGGATATAAATATATTTTTTGTTTAGAATTAGGGTTAATGACCTGATTTGCTATTCTAATTACCTTGTACGGCTACTGTGTCCATAAGCTCTCTGCAATTAATCAAAGTGAGATTTATGACTGTTTGAATGCAATTGTGTTGATTTAATTTATTGCACTTGATATCTGGGATCCACAAACCCCACTAGATTGAGTTGGGCTAACTAAAACTATAAGTTATAAAATGCTTGTCACAATGTTTCGAATTGTGACTCATCATCAAATTCTTTTCCATGGTTCATACAAAATGTAGTAAAAAAAAATTATTTGAAATTTTGTTTCAAATTGAAATATTTGAAAAGTTTGGTTTTTCATTTTTAAAAACATAGGCAACATATATGGAAAACAATAATGAGCCATGATCAAAAGTGTAAATACATTTTTCGTATTTTCAGCCATAAGATGAATCGAATACATCTATACAATATAGTTGTAAACCTCTTTGTGATTGACTATAGTTTTGGGTCGATGAGATGCTATATTGAATTTATAGTAATGCTAATAAAATTAAAATAACAACCTATTTATCCCTCGCATAGAGGCAACATTTGTGTACAAGTAACCAAATAACCTTCCCAAGACCCTATATTTGCATAAAATTTTGAGGGTATGTTCGATTTTCTTTGATTCACTAGATTTAGAATATAAATCACTAAAATTATCAACTAACCTTGTGAGGTTAGTTTAACTGGAAATAAGGCTTGAGCCTTTGGGGATTCTCCTCTTAAGGCGAAATGGGTTCACCCTAGCCCATTTAGTGCTCTACCCCAGGCCATCGACATCATACACTCTACTAAAATAGATTTCGTGGAAAACTAGCTATAGAGGTCTCTGGTTCAGGTCCTGCAAGACCACTAGATTTTTCTGACCATTCTCTGTTGAGTTGTGAAGTATGATTAGTCCGGTCCAGAAGCAGGACTAGAGGTCATACCAAATGCAGAGACCAGAATCCTACAAACAACGATGAAGTAGGAGGAATGAAACGTGTTGGATCGACATGCTCTTGGTGTGGTCAGGTTGTCATTGGCCAAGAATGGTGTATACAACAATGTCAATGAGAAGACAACATTTGGGTTGATCAAGGCGTTATCTAACATGTACGGAAAACCCCTCGACTTTGAATAAGGTGTTCTTGGTTAGACAGTTGGTGAATATGAAGGCGAAGGAAGCAATGTCAGTGACGGGTCATGTAAACGAATTTAATTTGATACTCTCTAGGTTAGTCTTAGTTGATATCAAACTTGATGTTGAATTCTAGGCGTTTTTTTATTATCTTCACAGCCCGAGAGTTGGTCCGGAACAGTTACAACAGTTAGTAGTTCATTTGGGGCTACTAAGCTTACCTTTGAAGGCATTCGATATTTAATCCTAGGTGAGGATATCCGCAGAAGGAATGCAGAGGGATGCTTTAACTATTTGTTGAGTATAGAATATAGGGTCAGAAAATCCAATAGAGGCGGTAACGGTGGAGGAAAATCAAAGTCAAGGAAGAGGGATCAATCCAAAAACAGGAAAGACATTATCTGTTGGAACTGCAAATAAAGAGGTCATTTTAGAAATCAGGGCCAAAACCTTCAACAAATAGAGGCAAGAAAGAGATGAATGTGACGACAGATTTTTGACGATGCATTGATTTACTGTATAGAATGTCCGATTAAATCATGTGTTATGAGTTTGGGTCCCTCGTTTCATGCTAGCAATTGCAGAAAAGTGATGCATAATTTCAGGTATTATAGTGTGAAGGTGAGACTGGATGATGACAAGAGCCTTGATATCATGGGTGTTGGAGATATGGTTCTCAAGACATATTTGTGTATGAAATGGACATTGAAGAATTTCAAATATATTACAGACTTGAAGAGGATGTTGATATAGTAGGCTAGCTTGATGATGGGGGGTATCATGTTTATTTCGGTGATCACCAGTGGAAGGTGACAAAGGATAACCTAGTAAATGCTTGTGGACAGACTAGGGGAACCTTTTACATGGTTGAAGTATCTACAGATGGGGCAAATGCAGTTGTTGAAGACATAGGGGTTCTACTCTATGTGTAACACCCTGATTTCGAGTTAGTACAGAAACCAATCTCTTAAGGGAAATGGAGGAAAAATAATTTTGGTCTTAAATCCTAGATTTTATAGTTTTGTCGGATGGAGAATTCAAATATGAGTCCAACGGTTCTTTCCAGAGCGAAATCGGAGCTAAAACGAAGAAGTTATGGCCAAACGGTGATCGGGCAAGAAACCGGACCAATGTCACACGCGGGTTTTGGCGCAGGTTTAGCCGCGCGGAAAACCGCCCAGAGCTCTGAAACTGCATAAAACGTTATTTTCAACCCACATTCTTCATTTCTTCGTATCTTTTGCATCCCAACTCCGATTTTATTGATTCAAGTTACTTGGCTTCGTTTTTGAGAGCTCATCAAGGATATACTAAGAGTATGGAAGTTTATTGGAAGATGTGGTAATCTCCTTCTCTCTCTCTCTCTCTCTCTCGATTTTAAGCTAGGGTTTGATGTTTTTGACTCTTCTCCTTACATCCTTCATCTATTGGTGTGATTTTGGTAGCCGTGTGGTAAAGGGAAACCTTGTGGGAGTGTGGTATCTAAGATCTAGAGAGAAACCCTTGAAGATTTCAAGTCTTCACCAAAGGAGACTTTCATTTTGGAGTAAATCCTAGATTTAGTCTAAATCTAGCAAAGTGAGTTTAAGTTGCTTTGTGAAAACTATGTTCATGCCAAAAATGTGTATTTTGTGTAACAATGTGTTTAATTGGTGTTTATCAATGTGTTGAGTATTAAGTTTTCATATTTGGTAAATTTGGGTTGATAAATCTTATGAAATGCATATACTTGGGTTTTTGGATATTTTGGCGAGTAAATCTCATAAATGTGTTCTTTTGTTGATTTATTGTATAAATGGAGTCTATTTGATGATTTATGTATTTTTGGTGAATATGATATTATAAACTAATTGGAAAATGCATGTCATCGTGTTCTGAGGCATTTTGGAAATATAAGGGGTATGAGTTCATTTGGAAAACGGTTTGTCTCAACCAATGATGAGTTTTGGGTTACTCATATCTTTGAGGTATGTGTTTGCATAAACGCCGATTAAATGTGTTTTTTGTTTTAATGATCTTTATTGATTGGTCAATTGAATTGTTGAGCCTTCGGCTCGTAATTAACTTATATGAGTCTTGAGGACTTTAGTCCGATGTAAACTACTCTATATTTGAGTTTTTGAAGTTATATGCATTTGAGACATATTTATTTACTAATTACATGTTTTGAAGATGTTGGACACTCTTTTGGGAGTCATGTAATTTTAGACTATGATGCGTTGGATCCATAGGCATGTGAGTCGGTCTTATTTATATCGTTGAATGAGTATTGCGGGGTTGGACCCCGTGACTCATTTTTTGTGACCTTAAACTTTCCAAGTAGGCACTAGGAGGGTTGAGTCGGGAAGTGTTACCTTGGAGGTGGGCACTAGGACCTCCGACACTTTAGGTAATGCCTTGGAGGTAGTCCTTAAGTGTGTCTAGGCATGGCAACGGGGCGGGTATGGGGTGGGGTTCACAACCCCCGGCCCCGACCCCACCCCGGCCCCGGTCGGGTACGGAGATTAATATCACATCCCCGGTCAACTTTCTGGTCAACCCCGGTTAATCCCCACTCAATATCCGGTCACGGCCCGACTTGTTGCTGTTTTTTTGTTGTTTTTTTGCTGTTTTTACAACTATTTTCCTGTTGTTTTACAGCTATTTTCGTGCTCATAAGGCACAAAACTTAATATAAACAAGATTAATTTATATTGGTAATTAATTAAACACACACAGAATAAAAAGAAAGGTTGGTTATCCGCCAAATTGGAAGGAGGAAAGCAACAGTGAAACTTCTCGTGATTTGCATTGATTCCTCTTCCTTCCATTTAATTTCAATCCTATTGCTTCTACTATTACCCAAACCATCAAACCTTTTTCATACACCATCAACCGGCAAGAAGACAAGAAGAAATATAATTAGTGAAAACAGTAAATGCAAATTTAATAGATTCTTTGGATGTTGGTAATTAATTAAAACCCTAATAATTTTTTTTCCTTTAACTTGGATTCAATCATTATTCATTCAAAGCTTATGAAAACTAATAAATATATATAAATAATTATTTAATTATATAATATATACCGACTACGGGGCGGGTCGGGGGATAGTCATCCCGGCGCTGGCGCCGGCCCCGGTTTCCTGAAAGCGGGTATCCCCGGCCCCGGACCCGATACCCGGTTTGGCGGGGAATCCCCGACCCCGGTCGGGTCGGGTGGACCGGGTTCCCCACCGGGTCGGGCCAAAATTCCATGCCTAAGTCTGTCGGGCCTTGTGGTGGAATTCGTGGGGATGGACACTAAGGTCAACCGACTCTTGAGGTGAAACTTGTTGAGGAGCTGTAGGAACATTTGGACATCTAGTCGCGAAGTGTTATACAATTAACGTTGTATGAGTGGCATATTTATGTGTTTCCTCCACTCTCAATGGATACAGGTCTCCCCCGTTGTTGTCAAACATTATTTTCGGATATTGTAATATCCAAGTTTTAATACCGTTTGGGTCTCGTGCAAGTAATTGCAATTGATGACTTTAATATTGGATTCCCTCCACATATATTAAAGTTTGCATGAAGTAATTATTTCCATGCTTTGGTATTTGGATTTTTTTCCTATTTATGTTTCGCGCGAGTATTGGGTTTAGTTCCATGTTTTTGGAGTATTTCTATTTAAGCGCTTTACCACGAATAATGGGATTTTTGGAAAAGACATCACTATTCATTCTAAACGTTTTGCAATATGAGAATTGTGATTTAAATAATAATCTTTCAGTTTTATTGATTATATAGTGATGAAAACTCTTGAACTCACTAGGCGTTAAGCCTAACCTTTTTATTTTCCGGCATGTGCATCAGGTCCTTGTTGGGAAAATGGTACTAGAGACACCGTGAAGAGTGGAGTGCTAGTTAGATGCACGAGAAGAAGGTAGCCATTGAGTAATGATTCTACATTCGAAGATAACGACTAATATGGGGTTTTAGTAACATCTGACCTTGACTTAGTCTTTGTATAAGACTTGAGCTAATAATTGTTGAGGTTATTTATAGAACGTAATTTGACGTATTTCAAGTATTGATTTGTAGGGTGAGATTCTGATCTTTAGTTGATGTAATATTAAAAAAAAATTAATTAGTTGCTCTTCCAAAATTTGAGGGTGTTACACCATGGCACCAAAGACTTGGGAATTTGAGTGAAATTTTAATGAAGATGCTAGCTTCAAAAGGCATAATTCATATTTGAAGAGTATGATAGTTGACTTTTGTGAGCCATGTGTTCTTGGAAAACAAAAGAAGGTTACTTTTGTGAAGATGGGACAACAACCCAAGGCTGGGTAGTTGGAGCTGGTTCATTCTAATGTGAAAGAGCATAATATATGAAGCGAGTATAGAGCTCCAGCTTTCGAGCCTTCGTTTGCTCCCTTTCATTCCTCATCGTTGAACCCTAAAAGGCATCTCCTTACTAAAAAAAGTCGTACATTTCCCGCTCGTTTTTCTCTTTAAATTAAACAGCCATGTCGATATAAAATTATCTTTCAGCGATAGGTTTTTACCATGTGATATAAAACTTCATGAGCCTTCTGTGTTTGGGGAGACAACAAGGACTCCAAAGATCCGGGTACGGTCTCAAGGCATCACTTCCGTCCGAGTACACACTAATATATCTATCTCTATCCATAATATTGAAAAAAATCGTCATGATGGTAGTAGAGTAGTCGAACCAATCTCGCACATGGACGGATATAAATGCCTATAGATGAGGAAATGAACCAGTGTCTTTAATAGGGGGTCACGGTATTGTGTTACCTTCATCAATGATTCCACTAGGAAGATATGGGTTTATTTTCTCGACAATAAATCTGAAGTTTTCAGTAAGAAGTGGAAAGCTGTTGTGGAGAAAGAAACAAATATGAAGATCAAGTGTTTGAAGTCAGATAATGGGGGTAAGTACAACAACAAAGAGTTTGTTGATTACTATGCTGAAAATCGGATCAGGATGCTAAAGACAGTTCCAGAGACACCTCAATAGAATAGAGTTACTAAAAGCATGAATATGACATTGAGTGAGAGGGAAAAAAGCATGAGATTATATGCATGTCTGTCAAAGATGTTTTAGACAGATTCGTTCAACACAACAACATACTTAATCGACCGTGAATAGTGATGTAAACGGAGCGGGTAATAGGCGGGGAATGCACCCCCGACCCCGTTTTATGCCTCATGTTCCCGATCCCGACCCCGACCCACCTAATCCCCAACGGGTACGGAGAACCTATTAGGTACCCATTCAGGAAAAATAATAATTACACTATTTTTAATGAAAACAAAAAAAAACGAGTTTTTAAATTTTAAAACAAATAAATAAACCTCAAGTTTCAAAAACATATCATTATAACCAACCATGTGTAGTCATAGTATAAAATTATTAAGCAACAAAAAAGAATGTAATTAAATTATATACAAAAATATATATCGGGTATTATTAGCGGCGCGTAATACCACCCCAAGCCCAACCCCCAACCCGCTTCGGGTATGAAAAACAAAACCCATCCCCGACCCGATTAGCAGGGGAATCCCCTGCCCCGTTAGGGGTACCCGACCCGACCCGACAGGTAACATTTCCATCACTAATCGTGAAACCTAAGTTCCTATAGGGTTCAAGATTTCAGAGGAGGAATAGTAAGGTCGAGAGGTATCTTTCACACTCTTGAAGGTATTTGGTTGTGTTTATTATATCAAGATCAAGGATGCAGGCAAAGGTAAAGAAGTGTACTTTTATTGGCTACGGGTTGGATGTCATGGGTTGTCGCTTCTGGGATAACCACAACAAAAGGGTTATTAGAAGTAAAAACATGACATTTAATGAGAATGCTATTTATAAAGATGAAATTGCAGCAACTTCCAACATAAATAAAAAACAAAAAGTGAAAGATCAAGTTGTGTTTGATGAGATTACAGAAAAAGACATTGCAAGAAATATCATTACTTTAAAGATAGGTGAGAGCTCAGGAAGAAGTGGAAGGTTGGATAAATCAAGGGAATCTAGAGATAGTGGGAGCACAAGGGATAATGGGAGTTCATAAAATGAAGCTACATATGAATTAGATACAGAAACCCTAACTACCAGAAGATCTACTAGAGAAATAAGACCTCCAACAAGATATTATCCATCAGTAAATTACTTACTGTTGATTAAGAACATGTAACCAAAATCTTATCCAGAGGCTTTGAGGATGCAAGATTCCATAAAATGGAAGAAGGCAATGAAGGATGAGTTGAACTCACTTGATAAGAACCAGATTTGGTCCTTAGTCAAGTTCCCAGTGGGGATCAAGGATGAGATTGATGGCAACAAGAGGTACAAAGCCAGATTGGTGGTTAAAGGGTTCCAACAGAAGATAATAGCTGATTACAATGAAATATTCTCACCAGTTGTGAAAATGACCACAATGAGATTAGTACATCCTATTGTAGTTATAGAAGACTTATGTATCAAGCTGCTAGATGTGAATACAACCTTCTTGCATGGAGACCTTGATGAAGATATCTACATGGCACAACCAAAAGGTTTTATATTGACCAGTAAAGAAAATGTGGTGTACAAGTTGAAGAAAAGTATGTATGGTTGAAGCAATCTCCAAGACAATGGTACTTGAAGTTTGATAGCTTCATGCAGATGAGTGGGCACACAAGATTGAGATGGATAACTGTTACTACCTAAAGAAGTTTAACCCTTCTTATATCATCCTCTTAATATATGTTGATGACATGATGGTAGCTGGGTCAGACATGCATAAGATCAACAGATTGAAGAATTAATTGTCCAGAGAGTTCAAGATGAAGTACGTGGGAGCTGCCAAACAAATTTTGGCTATGAGCATAATTTAGAGACAAAAATGCTGCTACTCTAAAGCTTTCTCAAGATAAGTACATCAAGAAAGTCTTAGAGAAATTCAACATGACAGATGCTAAAGCCAGAAGCACACCTCTGGGGAGTCAGTTGAAGCTCTCAAAGAAGCAATCACCAGAAACGGATGAAGATAGGGAAGAAATTGTTAGAGTTCCATATGTCTCAACAGTTGGAAGCCTAGTGTATGTTTTGGTATGCATAAGACCAGATATGCTCGTGTTATGGGAGTGGTCAATAGAATTATGTCAAATCTGGGAAATGAGCATTGGGAAGGAGTCTAGTGCTTACTACGCTACTAGAAAGGCACTTCTAAGGTTGGCTTATGATTTAGAAGGAAGAAGGAAATCTTAGAAGGTTTCGCTAACGCAAATTTAGGAGGGTGTGCATATTAAGGGAAAAGCACCATAAGTTTTGTATTTACCACTAGGGGTACAACTATTAGTTGGATGTCCATATTACATAAGAGTATTGGTCTTTCAAGCACAAAATCTGAGTATATTGCCATTGCAGAAGTTGGCAAAAAGCTTATCTAGTTAAAGAACTTCCTATCCAAGTTGGGCATGAAACACGGAGAATGTGTCCTACATTGAGATAAGCATAATGCAGTTCCTCTCGCAAAGAATCCAATGTTTCATGGCATAACGAAACACATCTAGATGAGGTACCACTTTATTATAGAATTGATAAGTGATGGTACTCTATCCTCCAGAAAGATTCCTAGTACAAAGAATCCAACAAATATATTTACCAAGGCTGTGACAACAAAGAAGTTGAAGCTATGTATGACTTTAACTGGCCTTCTATATGCTTGAGGAAAAGACGTGGACTAGAGAGCGAGATGAGGTTTACAAATTTTACGTCTTGAATGGTAGCAAATTGGATGATGGACCTCCAAGTGGGAGATTGTTGAGTTGGGGAGTTTGATCTTCCTGGTTCAGAGGCGGGATCGAAGGCTATAGCAGAGGTAGAGACGAGAATCCGACCATAAGCTTCTGCCATATAGTGAAGCCTTGGTCTTGTGGGACCTGACCCATAAGCAATCCTAGGTCAATTATGTTAGTATAATAGATCTCCTTTGTACTTTTATAACCAAGAGATGAAGTAAAAATCTAAGCGGTATTCTACAAATTAAGTAAAACTCTCTCTAGTTTGTTGGACGTAGCACGACTCTGATCGAGTGAACCACATAAATCCTTGTGTTCTTTATTTTTTTCACATATTTATTGTCTGTTTATTGAATTCTTTACCTAACATTCTCCAGGGCCTCTGGGATAATCGGTGTGCACACAAACTGGATGGGTTCAAACACCCACAGTTAACAAAACAATATCAACATTTTGAAAATTATACCATTGTTAAAGAATATTACCTTTAATGAAACATGTGTCATAAACATTTGGTATGACCCTTTGGGGACGTTTGTTGGATACCTTATCATTAACAATGCTATGCTTAATCTTAAAAAATAGTATATAGTATATTTGTATTTACAAATTTTTCCATTATATTCTCCCAAAACTCCTTGACATACAGACAAAGACTATTTTATTTAGAAAATATATAAAATACGGACAAAAAGATGTCATGTTAAATAAATTGAGTAATAATAACACAAAAGATGTGAAGTCTTTGGAACATGACAAAATGAGTCGGGTCAGGTTTCTTTAACCAGTTAAAGTTAAATTTTATAAATAACTAATAATATACTAAGAGACCGTTTACTCATTACGATGGGGCGTAAGCGTCTAAGCGGTAAGCTGCTTGAGGAATAGAATGAGGCATCAATTAGTAAAAACATAGAATGGAATTTGGGCTTTCCAGCTTGAGGACTTGGGGTTAGAGCATTTAATTGTATTAGTTGGAGGCCCATGTTACACACTTGAATTGGGAAAGAGCAACTAAATAAAATTTTCAATACTACATCCAAAAGAATATAATTTCTTCCTATAAGCCAATACGAGAAATACCTCAAATTAAAATCTATGATTAACCTCAAACAATTTATGACCCAAGTCTTATTACAAAGGCTAAATTCACATCGGGTGTTACTTAGCTCAAGTACAAATTGCTATTCCCAAAAGAATTAATGCAGAAGACTTCACTTAACCAGTTCACTTCTCGAGCACACTACTAGCATTCGACCTTTCGCAGTATCACTAGAACTACTCTCAACCTGAACCTGTTGCACATGCCGACAAATAAAAAGGTTAGGCTAACACCTAGTGAGTTCTAGAGTTTATAACATGATTTAAACAATTCGTTGAATGAAAGTTTGCAACTTAGATTATGATTTCCAAAAGAGTTTATGAAAAGGATGTAAACGACTCATTTTCCATCGCACACAAAATCTATGAGAAAAGTTCCCAAAATGTATATAGCGTTTTCCAAAATGAATTCCAATCCAAACTCACTCAAAATGTGAATAAATCTATATTATGCAAAACCTTCAAATACGGATGATGACATAACACTTAACCCATAAATCATGGAAGAACAATCCATATAAGTATAAAACTTCACTAAAAATATGATACAAACGCAATACTCACACGAACGTAAAATGTAATGAAGTCCAAGTACCATAAGTATGGAAATGACCTGCTTCATTCAAACTTTAATATACATGGAGGGAAATCCGATATTAAAGTCATCAATTGCAGTCAATCGCACAAGACCAACGATAATAAAACAAGGACATTATAATACCCAAAGTAATGTTGGCCGACGACGGGGGAGACCCGTATCCATTGAGAGTGGAGGAACACAAAAGTATGCCACTCATACAACGTTGATCGTATGACACTTCACGACATAAAAGCCTAAGTGTCCCTACGACTCCTTTCAAGACACACCCAAAGAGACAGCTGACCTTAGCGGAATATTAACATGAATACCACCAAAGGCTCGGCACAAGCGGGGTTACAACCATGGCATTACCCCGACATGGCGAAGGTCATAAACGCCCATCAATCATGATAGCTCAACCGGACTCAGCCCTCCTAGTGTACCCTTGAAAAGTAAAGGTCGTAAAACATGGGCCCCAGTCAAATCCCGCAACACCCAGTAGACCATCAAATAAAGACTGGCTTACGTGCCTATGGATCCAATGCAACACAGTCTACAATTACATGCCCATCCTGGAATGACTAAAGTACTTGGGCATGTGAATATCAATAATATGCAATAAAATGCAATAAATTGCAATAAATGTAAACCATCAATAAGACTCCACATTGAGCCATCAAAATCGAACAAGATGTCCCCAAAGACTCCTTTAAAGTCAAAACCGAGCAAAATGCTCAAAACTCATTAGACCAATAATTAACGGTCCTCAAAATATAAAATGCATTCAAGCATCGCTTAGGTAAACATATACCATAAAATCATCATTAACCCAAAACTCGTCACGGGTTAGAACAAATGGTTTCTGTTAGGACACTGTAGTTGTCCTTAATATTAGAAAGTTTTGTAAAGCAATAGCTTTGTTAATGGGCTTATGCTTAAGTGTTGTAACAAGTGAAGGTGACTATAAATAGGTCATTACTTGTAATATTGTAAAGTGTGAATTCTCATAATACAAAATGTAGCCTTCTAAACATATTGTGTTCTCTCTAGATTAGATTTCATTTTCTAATAATGTTTCTACATCTTCTTGTTACTTAATGCTTGGATTGTTGAAGATCATGGACTAACAGTTTCCCCAAAGGGACTCATACTTTTATAATTCTCAAAACGACTCACAACACGAAAACGTGCATTTTCCCAAATGGTTTATAAAATCGATTACACCAACATGGTTAAACCATTAAATAAACTCCATTTGAGCAAAAAATCATTTAAGGACATATCTATGATTTCTATACATCAAAATATCCCAAAAATCCCAAATATGGGCGTTTTACAAAATTTATAAAGTTAAACACTTCATGAAAGTGCAGGATCTATTCTTACAATCAATATAGAAAGAAGTAATTGAGAAATTGTATGATCAAGCCCAATTGTATTCAATGATGCACAGAATTACAGATCTAAGAGAGAGATCACCTCAAAGATTACAAGGAAAGAATACAAGTAATATGGGAAAATCAATCAGTTAGCAACGTAGTGCTAACCACTCTATTTATACTGCAACAAACATCTTAAAGCTACAGTACAAATAAGAAAGACTAATAAGAACATAACACGTGTCCTAATTAGTTTACACATTACTAAATAAAGAAACTCGTCATAAGTTCTGAACAGGTAGTTCAGAACTTCTGAACATTCTTCTGATCAAGCTTCTCAGAACTTCTGACTTCTCTTTCTCAGATCTCTGACTCTTCTTCTCAGAACTTCTGACTCTTCTTCTCAGAACTTCAACACTTGGTTTATTGACAAAACTTCAGATCTAACAATCTCCCCCTTTTTGTCAAATAAACTTAAACTTTGCATCATCTAATTCTTTCAGAGCAGGAACAATTTTCTGAAGTAGCACATTCCTCAGATTAAGCCTCTTATCAATCTTGTCAATAATTTCTTGAATAATCTCAACTTGCTGATTAATTACTTCTTGAATCATGTTTGCTTCCTTCACTTTCAGCATCTTTTTCTCCAAATTGTGCTTTATGATCCTTAAAGTTCCAGAACAATATTTTGCAGTTTCCTTTGCTCTGAAGAAGATCTTTCCACTTTTGTTCTTCAAAAATACTCCCAACTCTGGATATCTGTGAACACTTCCAGTCTTTAACACCTTTTTCTGCTCATGATCTGTATTGGGATTTGCCAGATAAACACATGACTTTTGCAAATACAGAGCTATTTGGAAATCTGTATAGCAATGCCACCTTAAGATATAGAACATGGCCTCAATCACCACACTTCTTGCCTTCCTTTCATTTCTATCTTTACTTGACTCTTTAAAACATAGAAAGCTGTGTAATCTGTAGAAGTCAACCACTGACAGTTTCTCAAAATCTGCATCAGTGAAATAATAAACCTTGCCATCTTCTCTCAAAACTTCAAAGGATAAGTACTCCATCTTTCTGAATTTCTTAACCTTCAATTCTCTGATTCCAGTGATTAGAAAATCTGAGTAAACGGCTTGCTTTGTTTTGCCAAGACATCTTGATTTTTCAGCCAACCAGATCTGAGTCTCCTTAGACCTATCATAATACACATCCAAGAATTGTACCTCTTTTGGTTTGAAGAACTCAGGCAGATCAAATTCAAGAAAGTATCCATTCAGATCAATGAATATTTCATCTTCTTTGGGTTCAGACTGTTCAGCTTGATCAATATTAGTTATCTGCACATTCTGAGGTGTTGTGTCCTGAACTTCTTCAGCCTCATCTGACAAAATTTCATTCACTTCATACTCAGCTGGGAACACAAAATCATTATGTAGAATCTTTTTGGGATTCACCTCAGATAGCAACCATTCACTACTGTTTCTGATTTTTCTTCTAAAATCCAACCTCCTCTTCACACAGTTTATGCATCTCTTCTTTAAACTCTCTTTTTCAGCATCCATACTTACTTCCATTCTAATCAACAACCAATTCAGAGTTGCATCACTGTACTTCACCAACTCTTTTAATCTGAACAATTCAAGTCTTTCATGAACCATATATGTGAACCCTTCTGCCTCCATTCCTTCATTCACAAAACCCTTCACATGCAGATCAACTTCTGTTTTCTTTGTGGGAGAACTCAGATTGCACTTTTCTTTTCTTTCTTCTATAGCCAACTGGAAGTCATACAAGTATGTATTTCTGACATAAATACCCAGAAGTCTTCTGCATTCAATTTCTATCAAGGCTTCTTCAGTGCTAGCAAAGAACTTGACTAGAAAGATCTGATCATCAAGAGTCAATCTGTGAAAATCAAATGTAGACATGGAAACCTTTGTATTTCTTTCTTTCAGTGTTTCCATTCTAACGAACATTAAACCATTGAATTCATCTTGTTGAAACATCAGAACTTTCTCGATTCTTTTCTGAATATGCAGTTTTGAGTCAGGAACTCTGAACATATTAGAAGCTTCTGAGTAGACCATCTGAGCTCTGTCATCCATAAAACCATCAATGTTACTTTCCAAAAGCTCATACTCTCCTTCTGTGTAGTAGAGATTATCATATATTTCCTCAGGAAAAATATCATCATGAAATTGTCTGGCTAAAGGTACATCACTTAACTCTAGAATGAAGTCACACAAAGGTTCTTCTAGTCTTTGCAATTTAATCTTTGGAATCTCGATTGGTTTTCTGAATACATATTCAGAAGGCATAAAGAAGTCTTTCACTTTCACATACTCTTCTTCTGTATTTAACTCATCACAAAAGTTAAACCTAAAATCATCTTTAAAATCCTGAGTGTAATCTACAGTTCTGTCTTCTTCTCCCATTAGATCAATGGGTCTTATCACTTTTATTCCTTTATGAATTTTCTGAACACTCAAAGCTCTGACTACTTCATTATGCATTCTTCTGATCAATTCTTCATTCAACCTCCTTTCTTCTGATTCAGACTCCATTGCCCTTTCACTGTTATAAACCACAATATCTGTACACCTGTTTACCACTGTACTTTCCACTATTTCTTCCATTCTCAAATCAGATTCCTCAATAGCTACAGTTTCATCTGAGTTTCCTTCCATCTCAGTATCCAAGTTCAATTCCTCTGTTTTATCTGATTCATTACTATCAATACTTCCCAACTCCATTTCTTCTGTATCTGAACTGTCAAGCTGTACTATCTGAATCATCTCCTTTAAATTTTCCTGTGTCTGATCTTCTGTACTTTTTGTATTGGCTAAGTGCATGTCTGCTATCTCAAAATCTTCTATGCCAATATCATCATCAGAACTTAACCTTTGTCTTTTCTCCCCCTTTTGATGATTATGAGGATCATTATCATCAAACTTCCTTTTCAAGTTCTGATTAAGAGCAACTTCAGGTTCAGCTTCTGCAATAGGAACAGGATCAAGAGGCTTTGAAGTAGAAGCCAAAGATACACTCAGTGCTTTCAATATAGATTCCTGCATACCCTGCATCTGTTTTAACATATCTTTTTGAAAACCAGACATTATATCCATGATCTCCTTTTTGTGAGAATCCAAGGATTTCTTTACATCATCTACCTTGGTTTCAACAGAAATTAACTTTTTCTCTAACACAACTTTCAAATCTGATACCTCATCATTCAGATCCTCCATCCTCTTCTCCAAATTTTCTACTTTTTCCCCCATCTCCTTGTTTTGTTTCTGAATCTTTTCAAATTCAGAAGTTTCTAACAGTGAACCTGAACCAACAGATGGTCCAGTTTTCATGTGCCCAGAGAGCTCATGGCCTGTAGATAACACACAGTCATCTTGTACAACAGATGCACGTTTGAATGAGGCTTTTGTAATGTTCACCTCACCAGGACTTCCATCCAATCCTTGACACCCAACATTAGGCATGTCTATGAATGTTGTTTCAGGAGTACGAAATTCCTGATCTGTGCAAGTGTCAAAAGGAATTTCAGGCTCAATATGAATAGGACTGTGATATTCAGACTCAATGTGTTGAAAAATAAGTTGGGATTTATCACCTCCCTCCAAATGAGTTTGGGATGGTTCCCCGGATTTGTGTGAAACAGTAGCATGTTGAAATGCTTCTGAGTGGGTATGGATGGGTTGTTCAAGATCCACCACTAGGTCCATGGTGTTTGTTTCAATATTGGACACCAAGAGATGTGAACCAATAGCATGTGTGGTTACCTGGTCAAGATTAGCTGGTTCAGAGGCATCTCTTTCTGTTTGAACCTCTGTTAACAATCTCTCATCCTCACCACTCTCATTCTGTTTTTCCTCACTGAGTCTAACCAAGCTCTCAGAATTTTCCCCCTCAAGTCTCTCAGAATGTTCACCCATCTGAACATCCTCCCCCTCTCTAATTCGACTAGACCCCTCACCTCTCTTCTCAGGTTGGTCCTCTTGGGTAGGGATTTGAGGTAATTCAATTCCCATAGAGGTGCAATAAGCTTTTAAAATCTCACTCTCCCTTGGAATATAGTTCCTAAGTGATTTTGGCAACAGTTTATGATTGGGATAATTTTCAAGTCTTGTTACTGAGGTCATCTTACCCAAATAAAATGTAGGACCATGCTCTTCATTTGTTCTTCTTGAGATTGTTCTGTTTTCCTGCATGGCATACCAAATAACAATTTGCCAGTACCTTATGTAGGGAATGTATGTCAGTGGAGCATCCTTTGTCTTCTTCTGAATTGCTTTCTGATTCTTCTCAAATGTATTCTTCATATCTTCCCAAAGTATTAAAGTATAGTCATAATGCCTATTCTTCACTAAACCTTGAAATATCTGAAGAATTTGTTTAGAACCTTGATCAGCAGAACTATTTTTCCCTGACAAACATTTATTTACCACATGAAAGAAGCAAGCCCAAATAGGTGGTAATTTGTTTCTTCTGAACAAACTGAGAGTCCTCAATCCTTCATTGTATCCCAACTTCATAAACTCTGCTATTAATTCCTCTGTTAGGGGTAAATCCTCAAAATCTGTTCTTCTTTGTACATCATCTTTCTCTGGTAGATTCAGCATCTCTCTTAGTGCAGAGATAGATAAGACAAATGTCACTCCTCCAATTTCAGACACAAACTTATTATCTTCTAACCTAAGATATTTCCACCATTGTTGTATGTACTGAACAGGCACATTTTTACTTCTTGTAAACCATTTTCTGTACGGATGATGTTTGAATAACTCCATGATAATTCTGTGTTCAGGCTTAAAACGACTTTCCTCAAACAATATAACACAGTTATTTTCAGATAATTTCAACCATTCACTCTCAGGAACAACTCTTTCCACTAGAATAGATCTATCTGACATAATAGAACCTGCAGCACTCTGATCATGTTCAATATTAACATTTACCTCATCCGCATTTCCTTCAGATTCATCCATTTGTTCATCTTCTTCATCATTTCTTATTGCCCCTTCCTCTGCAACTCTATTTTGTACTTCATCACTTTCCGAATCAGATGAATCCATTATCGATTTTGTAGAATGTAGAGAAATTGGACCACTTCTTCGTATTTCAGACATGATTTAAGAAGAAAACAGATTCAAAGAACTCTGGATTTGATTCGTATCTCACGTTTCGCTCTGGAATTTGAAAGAACTTTGAAATAGGGATTTTAAGACCTATTTAAAATCCGCGAAGTTGAAAGGTTTAACGGAAAAGCGAAATCAATGTTATAACGGAGTCAACACACGTGAAATACCACAAAGGATTTAAATGAAATACGTGGCATTGTCAAACAAATATGAAGCTGACACGTGTTAGTGGATAGAATTTTGACTCAAGTCAAAGATCTGAATAACACGCGCAGATGTTCTGATTCGATGACTCAGAAGAATTTTGCCTTGTAACCAAAATGTCTTTTAAAATCAACTTCTGACCAATATAAAACATTTTGATTATTCAGAAGAGGTTTGAACAGATAAGAAATGAAAACAAATCTTTTAAGCATCACAAAATGATTTTCAAAAGAATTTTGATGCTCCCCCTTGACTTGAGCATGCATTTGAGTATTAATGATACATAAAGATGAGATAACAAGATAATCGAAGAAGCATAATTCATACAGTTGAAGTTATTTGTATTTCTCAAAAATAAATTTTTGAAAGTTAGATTGCTGAAGTATTGACTCAGAATTTCTGACCTTAAGATTTAGAGGTTCTGATCTCAAGACTCAGAAGTTCTGAACTCAAGACTCAGAAGTTCTGAACTCAAGATTCAGAAGTTCCGAACTCAAGACTCAGAAGTTCTGAACTCAAGACTCAGAAGTTCTGAACTCAAGACTCAGAAGTTCTGAACTCAAGACTCAGAAGTTCTGAACTCAAGACTCAGAAGTTCTGAGTACACTACTCAGACAACTTCACTTAGAAAAATTTAGCATTTTTAAGAAAAAAATATTTTCAACTAGGCAGATTAAGCATTCCTATTTTACATATGAGAAAAGAAAACCTTTTGTGATCAAGAGGCTTTGTGAACAAGTCAGCCAATTGATACTTTGTATGCACAAAGTGCATCTCTATAGTTCCTTTTTCCACATAGTCCTTTATAAAATGATACCTCACGTCTATATGCTTAGTCTTCGAATGTTGAACAGGGTTCTGAGTAATAGCAATTGCACTTTCTGAGTCACAATAGATGGGAATCTTATTAAGCTGATATCCATAGTCCATGAGTTGTGTTCTCATCCACAATGTTTGAGAGCATGAAGCAGCAGCAGCAACATACTCTGCTTCAGCAGTTGAAGTGGATACACAATTCTGTTTCTTTGATGCCCAACTCACTATTTTATCTCCCAAAAAGTGACAAGCACCAGATGTACTCTTTCTGTCCAACCTACTTCCTGCATGATCAGCATCAGTGAAAGCAGTCAATTTGAAGTCAGTTTCTTTTGGATACCATAGACCTAGATCAGGTGTTCCTTTGAGATATCTTAAAATCCTTTTGACAGCCAACATATGTGATTCTTTTGGGTTAGATTGAAATCTAGCACAGAAACAGGTAGAAAACATGATATCTGGTCTACTTGCAGTCAAATAAAGTAATGATCCAATCATGCCTCTATAAAGTTTGATATCTGCTGAAACACCTTTGAGATCAGCATCTAACTTTATGTTAGTTGCCATAGGTGTTCTCATAGAAGCACAATCAGACATTTTGAACTTTTTCAGAATATCTCTGACATATTTTCCTTGATTTATGAAAATACCTTTTGGTAGTTGTTTGACTTGAAGACCAAGGAAAAAATTCAGTTCACCCATCATGCTCATTTCAAATTCAGATGACATGACTTTTGAAAAATTATCACATAATTCTGGACTGGTAGAACCAAATATTATGTCATCAACATAAATCTGAATCAGAATCAAATCATTACCCTGTTTCTTTAAAAACAAAGTTGTGTCAATCTTACCTTTCTTGAATCCTGAACCTAACAGGTGTTTAGTAAGAGTGTCATACCAGGCTCGTGGTGCTTGTTTTAGACCATATAAAGCTTTGTCTAAAATATAAACATGATCAGGGAATTCTGGATCAACAAAACCTTCAGGTTGATGGACATACACCTCTTCATTAAGTTTGCCATTTAGAAAGGCTGATTTGACATCCATTTGATACACCTTGAAGTTTTTATGTGCAGCATAGGCTAAAAATATTCTGATTGCCTCTATTCTTGCCACTGGTGCAAATGTCTCATCATAATCAATTCCCTCTTGTTGACAGTATCCCTTAGCAACCAATCTTGCCTTGTTTCTGATGACAACACCTGATTCATCCTTTTTGTTTCTGAACACCCATTTAGTTCCAATTATAGATTTACCTTCAGGCTTTGGAATGAGTCTCCAAACTTTATTTCTTTCAAATTGAAGCAATTCCTCTTGCATTGCTGAAATCCAGTCTGGATCCTCTAGGGCTTCATTAGCTTTCTTTGGTTCAATTACACTTAAGAAACCAGCAAACATTACTTCATTTGCTGTAGCTGATCTTGTCTTTACTCCTGCTGATGGATCACCTATTACTTGATGAATAGGGTGATTTTTAGTCCATTTGTTAGCACTAGGGAGTACATCAATCTCTGAATAATTGTTGTTTGCATCATTCTCATCAATGATTGCTTGTAATTCTGAACTGTCACCTTGTTCTGACGTATGAGTAGGAGTTGCATCCAAGTTTGAGTTCTGATTAATGAAGTCAGAGTTCTGATTGACTTGTTCAGAGTTCTGAGTACAAGAATCAGAATTCTGATTACAAGGTTCAGAGTTTTCACCACTTGTATTTATTAGATTTGGGCACTCCTCTGATGGACCTTTGTCAGAAATTACAGTTGATTGAACTATTTCTGGAGTCTTATTTTTCATCTCTTTGACCATCTTTGGGTTTTCATATTCTGCATAAGAATCAGAAATTAGTTCACTAAAAGCATCCTTAAACAGTAAATTGAGTTCTGAACAAATAGGATTAGAATTTGTATCAGAAGTCATTTTTGTCTTGTTCAGCATGAGTTCTGAACTGTCTTGTTCAGAAGTCCGCATTCTGGCTTCATCAAAAGTTACATTTATGCTCTCCATCATCCTCTTGGTTCTTCTATTGTAGATTCTGAATGCTTTGGAAGTTAAAGAATAACCCACAAAGTATCCTTCATCTGCCTTTTTATCGAATTTGGCAAGATTTTCTCTGTCTCTGAGAACGTAGCATCTGCAACCAAAAATATGAAAGAATTTGATTAATGGTTTTCTTTTATTTATCAGTTCATAAGCAGTCTTATTTAATCTCTTATTGATTAAAGTTCTATTTTGTGTAAAACAAGCAGTTGCAATTGCTTCAGCCCATAGGAAAGTAGGAAGATTTGCATAAGCCAACATTGTTCTCGCAGCCTCAACTAGAGTTCTATTCTTCCTTTCAACAACACCATTTTGTTGAGGAGTTCTGACAGCAGAAAAATTGTGAGAAATCCCAGAACTTTCTAGAAAATTCTGAAGAGTCTCATTTCTGAACTCCGTTCCATTATCACTTCTGATTTTCTGAACTTGAAGTTGTAAGAGAACTTGAATCCTTTTGATAAAATTTATCAATGTAGTAGCAGCTTCTGACTTAGCTCTTAGGAACTCAACCCACGTGTATCTGGATAATTCATCAACAATCACAAGCATATATTTCTTTCCTCCCATCGACTGAACTGAAATTGGACCACAAAGATCAGTATGAATCATTTCTAATGGTGCTTTGCAAGATGAGTCCATTTTTAATTTGTGAGAACTCTTTTTCATCTTGCCCATTTCACAAGCTGAGCATAATGATTCTTTTTCAAATTTAAGCTTTGGTAAGCCTTTAACCAAATGTTTTGCAACAAGATTATTAAGATCTTTGAAATTCAGATGAGAACATCTTCTGTGCCAAAGCCAGCATTCATTTGCAGTTGATTTTGATAAAAGACAAACTGTATTTAATGTTTTCAATTTTGAAAAATTAACTACAAATAAGTCCATATGTCTTTTGGCCCAGAAGACTTTGACATCATTTTCAGTTAGAATCATGCAACCTGTTATTTGAAACTTAATTTGACAAAGACTGTCTAAAAACTGACTTATGCTGAAAAGATTGTGTTGTAATCCTTCAACATAGAAAACCTTTTGGATAGTTAGATCCCCTTTAGTTAAATCCCCATAACCTTTGACTTGACCTTTGCTATTGTTTCCAAAGTTTACTGCTCCTCCAGCCTTTTCTGTGAAGTTTGATAGAAAAGACTTCTGACCTGTCATGTGTCTTGAAGCTCCTGAATCTAAAAACCACACATGACAGCCCTGCAAAAAGATCAGTTAGGTTTAGGTACCCATTTTGGAATGGGTCCATCTTTGTTAGCTTTGTCATTGGATTTAACATCAGTACCTTTTACTCTCCACTCAAAATCTTTCTTCAAACACCACTTTCCTTGAACTTTTATGAAGTCAGAACATTTTCTGCTTACAAGTTTGTTCAAATTCTTTTTGAGAGTTGTAACTTTTGGTTTTGCTATGTTTTCAACTTTCTTTTCTTTTATCTTTTCTTTCTTCTGAGTCTGAGGAACAAAAATTTTCTTCTTTTCTGTATTTTGAGAAACAGAAACTTTCTGAATATCTTTTCTTATGTATGAAACAGAAGTTATTTTGACTTGACATTTGTGAGAATATTGGAATGAATCATTTTTACATCTAACACAAACAAGATTTTTCTTTGCAAGTGACAATAAATCTGAAACATAGATCATTTCATTTTTATTTATACTGTTCAGAGTACAATTGCCCTTATTACAAGAATTTCTAGCGTTTAGTTCAGAAGTAGATTTCATTCTAAGCTTCTCAAGTTCCCTTTTCAGATCGTTCAACTTTGCAAGATCATCTTTCCTTTTGCTTTCTTCTTTTTCTGAAAAATTCAAGTTCTTTTTGTTAGAAGAATTAGATGATTCACCTTTTTCATATGTACTTGATTCATTAAAGAATTTATCATTTTCTCTTGAAGCATTAATTTTAAAAAGATCATACTCAGTCTTCAGTTTTTCAAGCTCTGTTATTTTCTGAATAAAAATATTCTTTTCTTTCAAAGCTTCTTCAAGTTTAATATCCACTTCACAGAAATCATTTTCAAGTTCATCATAAGTTTTCCTTAAATCCTCAAGTTATTGACTCACAAGATTAAATCTCTTTTCAAGTTGCAAAAATTCATCTGATTTTGTTTCAGAAAATCCAGTTGAATCAGACTTCTGACTACCTGAGTCAGAGTTCTGATTTACAGACTCAGATGTCTGATCTTTAGACTCAGAATTCTGACTACAAAGTTCAGAATCCTGACTAGAAGTTTCAGACTTCTGATTGACTGTTTCAGAATTTTTACTTGTATCAAATATGCTCTCAATGTCATGATATGAAAAACTTGGTTGTTTATTTTTGTAGCTGACATTTAAGGAATCATACTTGAATTTAGTATCATTGTATCTTGGCTTTTCATCTGTTGGTTTAGAAACTTCTTTCTTAACCTTTTCTTCTGAACCAACTGACTTTTCTGTTTTAGACTCAGAAATTGTCTCATCTGACTTTTTAGAGTTTGGTCTTTGCAAATTGTCAGAACTTGTTATAGAACTAGCAGGTCTTATGAAAACTTCAACAATTTCTGGGATTTTTGGCTTAGAAACTTGAAGTATTGGAGCTCTTTTTAAAATGACATTTTCTTCCAATCCCAATCCCTTCTTTGGATTGTAAAATCTTGTATCTTTAACATTGCTTAATAAAAGATTTAATGTTTGCTGAGTTTGACCTCTTTTCAAATTCAAATCTTCCAATTCTTTGATTTTGGAGTATAAATTCTTTCTTTCTTCAAATAACATATCAAATTTTATTTGTAAATCACCTTTTTCATCCTTTATTTTTGAAAACTCAACTTTTAGTTCAGAAAGCCTTTTCATCAATTCAGAATTTTCATCTTTAACTTTCTGTTTCTCAGCCTCAGATTCTTCATATTGTTCGTTTATTACTTCTTTTTCAATTCTGAATTTGTTAACCAAAGTTCTTTCTCCTTTTATCTGTTTTCTTAGGTTAGCAAATTCAGTTTTCATTTCACCAATCTGTGTCATTAACTCTAATTCAAGTGAAGAATGTACCTCAGCAGATGACTCAGAATCAGCATCTTCAAAATCAGAATCATCCTCATTCCTCATTTTTGCCATATAGCTTCGCATCTGTGGAAAGTTGATATGATCATCTTCATCAGAAGTGTAGTACAGCCAATTCTCCTGTTCAGCCAATAGCGCACTCTCGTCATCTCTCTTCTTTGCAGGCTGAGCCTTCTTCGTGTAGTATTCATAATCTTTCACAACTTTAACTCTGCAATCCTTGGCATAATGGCCAGATTTTCCACACTTAAAACACAGATTCTTTTCTTTTCTCTCTTCCTTCTCTTCCTTGTTTTCTTCACTTCTCTCTATTCTCTTTTCAATCTTATTTTCTTCTCTGTCATCTTTCTTCTTATAATCTGAACTTCCAGCTCTCTTATAATTTCCTTGAAATCTGCCCTTCCCATACCTTTTGTTGAAAGTATTTGTCAGCAAAGCTAGCTTTTCAGCCATTATCTTGATATCTTCATCATCTTCTGATCCTTCTTCTTTGTCAGATTCCTCCAGACTCGGTATTTCTGATAGATATGCAGTCTTTTTGGGTGCTTTGATTGCTTTGGACTTTGATAAGAACGCTAACTGATCAGCAACATTTTTCTTTTCTTCCACAACTAACTTGACAGAGTCTTCATGTTGATTAAGAACACAGAACAAATCATTTAAGTCTTCTTCACACATATCTTTGTTCATTTGCAGACTTATGGCAAATGATGACCATTCTGAATTTAGACTGTTCAGAAATTTGTAATTTATTTCTGATTTTGTTTTCTTCAGTCCATTTCTTCTCAAGTCATTTAGAATAGTGCAAAATTTACTGTATGTCTGTGTCAAACTTTCTGACTCTTTTGCTTTGAACCTTTCATAAGCATTTATGCTTTGATTTAACTTTGCCTGAATAGATCTCACAGTTCCTAACATTTGCCTTTCCAATTCGTCCCACATTTCTTTAGCTGATGATCCACTGTCAATCCTGTTAAGAACCTCATTCGGGACAGCCAAAGTCATCAAAGTAATTGCTCTTTTGTCAATAGCATGCCTATTTTTCTGTTCAGCAGTGTATTGGGAATAATTCTTCTTTACTCTGGTCGCTGGAATTTCTGGAGTTGTCTCTGTAGCAGGGGTTGCGGCGACATCGATATATACTTCGATTGGACCTTCTCGTATAGAAATCATAAGATTTTCATCGATGTTGTCAAGGAATTGGATCATACGAGTTTTCCATTGCTGATACTCTTCTGGTATAAGAACAGGCGGTTTGGTTTCGGATCCCATGGCTAGATATTCTTTAGAAGACATGATTGTAAGAAAATTCAACAGAAAGACAAATTCGATTTTCTTGATCGAAAAGTAGCAGGTAATTCAAGAATTGCTAAGAATTCAAGAACTAGCCCTAGCAGCGGAATCGAATTTTGAATGAATCAAGAAATCTTCAAGAAATTGATCAATCGATCTTCGCAATCACAATCTTGAACGAATTTGTTTGTTGATTAGCTCTGATACCAATTGAAAGTGCAGGATCTATTCTTACAATCAATATAGAAAGAAGTAATTGAGAAATTGTATGATCAAGCCCAATTGTATTCAATGATGCACAGAATTACAGATCTAAGAGAGAGATCACCTCAAAGATTACAAGGAAAGAATACAAGTAATATGGGAAAATCAATCAGTTAGCAACGTAGTGCTAACCACTCTATTTATACTGCAACAAACATCTTAAAGCTACAGTACAAATAAGAAAGACTAATAAGAACATAACACGTGTCCTAATTAGTTTACACATTACTAAATAAAGAAACTCGTCATAAGTTCTGAACAGGTAGTTCAGAACTTCTGAACATTCTTCTGATCAAGCTTCTCAGAACTTCTGACTTCTCTTTCTCAGATCTCTGACTCTTCTTCTCAGAACTTCTGACTCTTCTTCTCAGAACTTCAACACTTGGTTTATTGACAAAACTTCAGATCTAACACTTCAAAAGGTTAAACTTACCAAATAACTCAACAATTGATAAATTTAAGTAAAACACATAACATTTTTGGCATGTACAACGTTTTCACAAATCAACTTGAACTCACCTTGCTAGATTAGGCTAAATCTAGATTTTTCCCCAAATGTAAGCTTCTTTGAAGAAACACGAATCTTCAAGCCCAAATCTTTCAAAACCAAGATCCATAAGTTTCCAACCATAAAAAAACCATATTCAACCATACAAAATCGTTCTCCAAACATTTTACACCGAAATCTCAACTTATACCAAAACCCTAGTTTTCCAATAATGAAGAGAAGAGAAGATTTACCTTAACCACCACATGAATCCACCAACCAAACACTTCTAGGGTTACCAACATGAGTCTTGAACTCCAAAAGGTGAAAGGGTTTGAAGAGAGTTGGATGGAACCCTAAAATTAAGAAATCTTCAAGGTAAGATGGGGTGAAATGAAAGGGGCTTCAAGATTATTTTCCTAAACCATGTTAGATGAAGAAACCCACTTGGAATCTTGAATCTTCTAGTTAAATGGCTCAAAATAGGCTTTGGGGGCTTAGGGTTTCGGTTTGGGAGAGAAGGAAGTGGAGTGGGAGAAGAGGAAAATGAAATGGGGTGGAAATGGGTAAAAATCGGGTCTTAAACAGCCACCAGTATCCCGACCGTGACTATGCCCAGCGACTATGCCCTGGGCATAGTCGCGTGTCACAGTCGCGCCACGTGTATTTGTTGGTCCCGAAGGGCTATACAAGTTTGTAGAAGGGGGGGTTGAATACAAACACACGTTTTTACTTTTCTAAATTGTTTATTGATAAATCAAGACAATTTACAACTTGTTGCGGAACAAGATTAAGGATAAACCTAATCTTAACAAGTTTTGAGAAACACTAAGTTTCTTGCACTAGAAAGAGTTAAAGAAATTACGAATAATAACTTAACAATAAGAAATAAGAAGATGGTCCGAGCACACTTCAAAACTGAAGTAAGGATCTTCTTATATATTGCATGCATTTAATGCATGGCAGTATGGCTTTACACGTGGCAGCAGCTGAGTGGTTGCATGTCATTGACCTTTGTAGACAACCTTAGTAGCCGCATGGTGCACAGTGTAGAATCAGAGTTGTTGTACGATTACAGACAAAAGGGATGTCCGTTCTGACAGTTCGTACGGAGACGTGCAAGGGAGGTAAGACAATAGTAACATGCAGGGAGACTTCCTGATCAGCTTTCGTTGAGTCAGATCTTTATCAGCGAATGATAAAGTTCAGCGATTGCTGAAGTCTTCTACTTGATACTTCACGTTGAATGGACAGGTCTTGCTTCGCTGATATCCGCATCAGTTCATGAGTAGACTTGTCGCTGGTTCTTGAGCTTGATCTTCGACTTCAGCGTAGAACTTTGGTTGACGTGAAACTTGTCTTCAGATCATAAGTAAACAACTAACTTATCAGCGATCATCTCATAGACTGAACAAGCTCAGAGCTATATGATGATGAACAGTGTTCGCTGAATATCTAATCTAAAGAGTGAGAGTTCCTATCAGCGGTACTGTAAAGTCTTAGTACTTATCAGCGATAGTGAAACTCTGATACATATTGTTTACTTACAATTTTCACTAAGTGTTTAAGAGAGGGTCATTATCAAATCACTGAGGGTTTGGATCAACAGTATTGAAGCTAGCCAAGGGCCGGCGACTTTGCCCAGCGACTATGCCCTCTTGGCAATGTCGCGGGCATTGTCGCACCATGCACATCGAGTGCCCCCCGCTCCGCGCGACTTTGCTTCAGCGACTATGACACTTTGTCATAGTCGCGTGTCACTATCACCCAGGCATGTCGAAGCCCGATTTAGTCCAGTTTGCCCCAAAATGATTCCCGCTCCGCTGACTCCCTGACGAAGAGTATTTTCTGACTTTAAATCTCCGTCCTAATAGAATTTCGGGTGTTACAGCCCACTTCCTAATAATAAAGAATCCTAAGTAATTTTTTTTAAGTTTGATGCACATGGAGTAGTTGGGTCTAGGACCCCTACTCCCCGACTCCCCGTTACTCAATCCGTCGGGTGCTCATGGGTTGGGTTATTCGGGTAGAAAACATTTTAACAACCCAATGAATGTTGGTGGTTTGAAAATTTTCAACCTAACCCAACCCAATCCAACCAAAAGTGCAAACCAACCTGTTCGAGTTTGTCGGTTTGGTCGGGTTGTGTTTAAACAAAGTAAACACAACATTAAAAACATAAAAATAAGAAAACGTTCCTTTGAAATATGATCCATTATTCAAGAGAATATACGAGTGTTAGTCCCAGATGGCTTAACAAGTATTGTAGAAGGGGGGTTGAATACAATACTTAAATTTTTCATAATTTTAATTCTATTATTGAAAAACTTTCAACAAGAATTACACATAGAATCTAAAGACCATTGCGGAAAAGAACAGATAAACTATTCTAACAATCTTTCACAAAGTATACTGATAACGCCACTTTTTGGCGTTATTTTCAGTCCATAAACCTATGAGATTGGCTTGTAATTGAGCAAAAAGGCGAGATTTTACGGTCTATCTAGTGAATTGTGCAGGTTATCCGAAATAAGACGAGCATCGAGAAAAGGAGCGAAAAAGACCCAAAAGAGAGCCCAGAACGAAGCCCAAAGGAAAGCCCAAGAACCGAACCAGATTCGAACCAAACCCGACCCAGAACCAATAAAGAGGACGCGCGGTTTTCCACGCGGTTTGCAAACTGCGGGTAAAACCGCGTAACCCTCTGGTCGTTTTTATACATTGGCGTTTTGCGGATTTAGAGGATTATCACGACACGTGCGACGGAGGGCTGGGGAGAGGCGATTTTCAGAGCAATTTCACACACTTTGGAGCCACGAGAGAGGATTGATTGAAGACAGTTCACCACACGGAGTAAATCAGAGCCGAGAGAGAAGGGATTTCATCATTATTCACAGTTACCACGATAAATATGATTTCACACACCACTTGTTACCTTAATTCTCGTGTTTTTTGTTCACCCCAACATGAACTAATCTTTAGATGTTGGGGGTTGGAGGAACTATGGATTTATGATGGATGACGTGTACACGAACAATTATTGTTACCCGATTTGATCTATGAAGTATTTGATTTCTGTTTTTATTATCAGTTGTAGTTTGATCACCTCCAATTGAATATCATTGTTTTTAATTAAGTTTGAGAAAAAGTAATTAGAAACTAGATCAAGAAATCAAGTGCCGGAAAGGAGAGTCGAGCTGAGATAGCCGAATCACTTTCTGCTCCAAACAGTTGACCTAAAATATTTTCAAACCCTAGGTTTAGTTCGAGAGATAAAACCTACAAGTTTCGAAATAAAAGCTGTTTTGCTTGAAAAAGACTAACAGTGATTGTCAACTAGGGTTCATAGAGATAATCAGTAATCGTTATCGTTCGGGTATTTGTTCATCAGTAGCATATCCATAGGAAATCCAACTGTTGGATCCCAGATACACTTAATCAAGATTAACAATCTATTAGTGGAGTTTAGAGTTTGATGCGGAAGCGTATTAAACTAACAGATATGTTTGATAGATATTAGAACGCACATATATAAAGAAACAGTAAAGAATGAAAAGGATTTCTTAAACAGTTACTGTTATTCAATATATAATAACAACACGAAGAACAGATTAAGAACTGTTAGTGTGTGTGAGAATATAACACTCAGATATTTGACGATAAAGTTTGAGAGTATTAGTGATTCCTTGTGTATTCGTCCTTAGGAAGATCTCAACATGAGACTTCCTTTTATACTACTCTTAGAAGACTATGAAGTAGGTCACCGTTCCTTTTACGGCATGAATAGTAAACTGGATGGTGTGAGCAGTTGTTTGAGCCATGCGCATTTAATGGAGCAGATGTACTTTTGGTAAATGCATTAAATGGCGCAGACGTCTATTTTGTACCTTGCCCTATTGAGTCCACTCAGAGCTTGACACGTGTTTTGATAGTACTTTTTCATGCAAGTTGATGAACGTATTCAGTAATATCTTCCAAGTCTTCATTGAGGACCACAGAGGCTCTGTAATGAATTACAGAGGTTCTGCGGTCTGGTCCTTTGTGGAGCAGTCTTCGTCGGATTCCGAGTCTTTGGTCTTCTTTGTGCGTATGACAGAGCTTCTGTAGGAAGCCTCTGCTGCTTCTGTAGCTTCTTGATCTTGATTTCTCGGTAATGTCGGCAGAGCCTCTGTAAGAGGCTTTCTTCACTTAGCCTATTTTTCACTACTTCTAAATACTTCTATGATTAGGAAGATTGAAGCTAACAATCTCCCCCTAAGTAGTGAAAAATAAAAAATTTGAACTTGAGTTAAGTTTGGCTAAGTTAGATAAGACAGAGGTTAAACAATACCTCGAAATTTCTTTCATTTAGAAATATGCCAGAGGCATTTTACATTTGAGTACAATGAAAGATAAAACTTTGTTTGCAGAGATTGGAGGTCTGAGAATCAGATTTTGGCATCTTTGAAATCGTTGTAGCTTCTGTTGTCTCTGCCGACTTTTCTGATCTCTTTGTAGAATCTGATGCAGAGTTCTCTTAGGCGGATTGTTGAGTCTATTTCTCTGATGAAAGTCTCTGCATCATCTCTATCCATTTTCTCTGTACCTCTGTATTTTACAAGGCTTGCTCTGAATTTTCTCAGAGTACTAGTTGCGTACTTCTGACAATCCATGAGTACAAAAAGTTTAACCTGGTGTTGTGGGTTTTGAAATACTAACCCAAATCTTGGTTCTCTGATGATTGAGTTGGGCACAGCGTCTGGTGGGCAGCGATCTTCTGGTGGTCGTAGATCTAGATGTTTGAGACCAAGATCCTTTCCCAGCTGAAAATCTATCATGCTGTATACAAGAAGCTTTTCCCTCATCGCTTTTCTCAACACTTGATAGGCTCTGGTATTAGGCTCTGTGTTGTAGTTGTCTTTTGTCCATTGCAGAAGGTCAGGTAGATCGTAAGGATTGATGTTTCTTAAGTCAGCATCAGCGAAGGTAGATTCTGAATTGTTCTCTCTTCTGACTTTGTAAAGATTGTACCTGACCCTTGGATAGGTTCTTGTGAAGGAGAATCTGCAGAAGATCACCTTTTTGATTTTGTGAATTGAGAAGACATCTGCTTTGGCTCTTGGCTTTGTTCTTGTGAAGATGTTCTCAAATTCTTCTCTGATCCTTGGATCTGTCACATGATCTACTGGATGATTTGTCTGATAGGATTGTTTGTAGAGGTATTTGTATACCACTTCTTCCATCTCTTCATGTGTTGGACCAGGTCGTGGAATTTGTCTTCTGAGACTCTCCATCTGTTGAACAACTTCTG
The DNA here is from genome assembly GCA_033807775.1 of Saussurea involucrata. Classification (NCBI taxonomy): domain Eukaryota; kingdom Viridiplantae; phylum Streptophyta; class Magnoliopsida; order Asterales; family Asteraceae; genus Saussurea; species Saussurea involucrata. The sequence goes on along the minus strand of CM066317.1, from coordinate 44,173,932 downwards.
CAGCTCTACCAGCTAGAGGAATTTCTGACAGAGGCTTCAATCCATGTGCCCAGTCAACTTCTTCGGGTTTTGGGGTTTGAAAGGCGTCAAACGCACTCTTCATTAGTTTTTCTGTTGGCTTTGGCAATGTTTTCTTCTTCTTTGGCTCTTCTGTCAGTATCCCTTTACCCTTGTCTTTTGCTATTGTCGTGGCAGAACCTGTTGCTTCTGTGGGTTTTGAGGTTGGCACTTCTGTTGGTTTGATAGAGGTTGCCTCTGTGGATTTTGACGATTGTGATTTAGAGGACTTTTGTGGCGATGGTTCTGTTGGCTTGACTTGCTCTGTAACCTCTGTTGGAGGTTGTTTGATGACTTCTTCTGCGAGCTCAGTTTCTGTTGATGAAGTGTTGTCATTGAATCTTCTTGCCATTCTGAAAGCTAAAGTGAACCTGTGCCTTTCTTCTTCTCTCTTCACCATACGATCACTCATTGTTGTGTGCATCCTTTTCAGAATGTCAGAAGCAGAGGTCGTTGCTCTTTTTGGTTTGGTGGCAATCGACTTTCTTCTGGGTATGGTTTGGGGTGTTTCCACAGAGGTGGGTGTTTTCTCTGTGGTTGGTTCATCTGTTTCTTCCAAAATGATTACCTTAGGGGCGGTTGTTGCCTCTATGGCTTGCTGTTCTGCTTCTGGAGTTTTGGTTTCGTCAGGAGATGATTCCACAGAGATGGGTGTTGTCTCTGTGGTCTTTTGGGTTTGTTGTTGTCGGGTCTGTTCTGGAGGTGCTTGACTCAGAGGTTCTGCGGCTATTGGTGGACCTGTAAGTCCTCTGCTTGCAGTTTTCTCTGTAGTTTTCTCCCCCTCAGGATAATTTGATGGACCAGGATGGTCATCATCATCAGAGTCATCCTGACCCTTGTCTGATGTACCCTCTGCTCTGCAGGAAGCATCGGGTTTCTTTGGCATTGTGGCTCCAGCAGCGATCAGTTTCGCGCAGACATCATCACAGAGGCCAAGAAGAGTTGCTAGCTCTGCCTCTGTTTTGAATCTCATCCTTCCTACACTTTCTCTGAAATCTTTGACGAAGTTAGCATTGGCAGTGGTGAAGGAAAGGATGACTTCTGTCACTTGATTAATCACGTTCTGCCCAAGCTCTGTCAGCTGTGCTCTTGTCATGTAGTCTTTGGGTTGCATCAGCATGGTATTTCGCATGGCTTCTTCTTGAACTTTTTGTAGGGCCTTCTGTAGATCTGCAGGAGTGATGCCCATTGACACTGAAGTCTGTTTGTTCAATTGATCAAGGAATTTGTTGATTGAGTTCTCAATCGAAGGAGTAGTTGTTGCGGCAGAAGTGGTGGATGCAGTAGCAGCAGACTTCATCTGTGAGATGGCAGTTTTCACCTCTGTGGACAGGTTGTCCATTTTGGTGTTTAGGTTTAGCAGTGCCAGTGATTTTGTCTCTGCAAAAGATTTGAAAGAGCTTTGCAACTCTTTCAAGGTTTGGTTCACAGAGGTTTCAAGGGTTTGGAACTCATCCCTTGTAACTTGTGTTCCGGTGGTAACCTCTGGAGGAACACATTCGTCTCCAGAGTGAATCCCTGTTCCTGGGATACCTTCTTTCATTCCTGTTTGTACGTTGAGAATGGAAGGATTTCCTTCTGATCCTTGAGAAGAAACATGAGTTTCAATCCCTACAGAAGTTCTGAGAAGAACATTGTCCAAATCCACTCCAGAGGTGGATATTGGAATATCCTTCTGTTGACTAGGAGACTTGTCTAGAGTCTCTTTGTCTTTGTGCTCTCTACTTCTCTCTGAAAGAAGTGTGGGTCTTAACAAGTGCGTGGCAGAGGAAACAAATTCCTCTGTTGGGCGTTCTTCTGTGATCTGGGGCAATTGATCACGAACTATAGGTGAGTCTCTTTGAGGAGACTCCCTAGGAATGGATTCCCCGTTTTCTGTGGGCACAGAGGTTGAAAGAGTAACCTCTGGCTGGATGGGTTGGGGTAGGTTCGAGTTGTGCTGCTCTTTTTCAATGACACCTTCTGCAGCTAGACCTGCGGTGTCAGAAATGTGGGTTGCACTGGGAGTTGGTTTTGGTTGTGTGCCTCTATTTATCCAGGCATCTTTTCTTGCTTCTTCCCTAAGTTCTGTGGAAGTTCCTTGCTCTAGTCGTAATTGGTTATACACTTGATGAGATCCAAATAATCTCATGACATGTGGATGATAAATACCCTTACGTATCCAGACAGCTTCTTCTTCATCTGAATCTGTCTCTAAGATCTCTATTTCTGTCTCTGTTGTTGCTAATCCCTCTGTTTGTACAACTTCGGCCCCTTTTTCTTTCTCTTCTTCCATCATGTTCTCAAAAGCCTCTGTAATTTCACCTCTGTTCAATTCAGCTTCATTTTGTTCTATTTCTTCTGAAGTTGGGTTTGGACTTCTTCTGTGGACATCCAATCCTTGAATGAAAGGGTTTTGTAAAATAACAGGGGTTTCGGCTGGTTGATTTCTGGGTGTTGTGTCATCTTCTTGCAGATGTGTGTCGATGCCCGAAATGAAGAAATCTTCTTCTGGAGAGTGGTGGTCGAGAGGTTGTGCCGTCCACCCTGTTGTATTTAGGGTGTTGGCAATTTCAGGGTTCTGTAAGAAGTCGTTCAGGTCTCCTTGGTGAGCAAATCTATCTGGAGATTGATAGGGTGATTGATACCTTTCTGTAGCCATTTCTTCTTCTGCAACTTCTTCTTCAGCAGTTTCCTCTTCTGCAATGGTTACCAACTTTGTAAGTGATTTACCATGCCTCTTTTTGGTTTTCCTCCTCTTAGGATTTGGTGCCCCTTCTTCTATTGATTTTGATCTTTTCTTCTTCATTTTTGGAGAGGAGGGAGGAGCAGATGAGCCAATTTCTGTGGCATGAGGAGGTGAGGGTTGATCTTCTACAGCGCTTGTGGAGGTGCCTTCTGCAGTTTTCCTCTTCTTAGCTTTTGGAGTAAATGCAGAGGTTTTTGATGAAGACTTCTTTCCCATTAGTTCTGCACGTTTGGCTATAAAGCTGAGTTGAATAGCCATGTGCTTTGCTAACTTCAGATCCTTTTCTTTTTGAGTGGAAAGAGGTTTTGCTATCATTGTTCCTAGGGGGACACCTAAACGCGGGGGGTGTCATAGGACTCGGTTTAGGAGTTCTATGATCGCGTATATACTCTTTCTTAAGGGATTTATTCGATGCGTATTGCAGAAGCTTCTTTGACAGAGGTCTGCAGTGTGAGTAGCCATCAGCATGATCAGTGGGGGTATTCTTGTTCATCGGGAACTGTTTGGGAGTTGGCCCTTCCATTGGCCAATTTTGGATTAGCAGCAGAGGTTCGAACAGTACTCCTAGTATTCTTTGGAATTGCAGAGGTGGTAGAAAGTTGGGATCGTTCTCTTTGACCCTTTTCGAGTTGTTCTTTCTGTCGATGGTGTTTATGATCTCTTGCATCATTATGGTCGCATAATCTAGTGGAAGATCATAGTAAACCCCATACATGATGCTCAAGATTTGATGTGAGCTCTGGTCAATACTGCCTATCTTTCCTGTCAGGCATCTGTTAAGAATCGAGAACAAAGTGTTCCACAGAGGTGGTAATCGGCCTCTGCGGAAGTCATTTCTCTTCCGTAGTTGGGTGTTGTACCCAAGCATTTCCACGAATCGACAGAGCTCTTCGTCTGTTGGTTGCTCTGCATAACTCTTCAATCCCAGAAGACCCCTTGTTGGTAGGTTGAATTCAAGTGAGAACATTGTTCTGTTGAACTTGATTTCAAGATGCTCAGATTTATCAGGTCTTGAAATGTACCCTTTGATAAGAGAATCGTCTTTATCAAATCGACAGCTTTGCCAAAATTGGTTCAAATAGCGGACTGGAATTTTGTTCGGGGTTCTTGATAGTAGAGGGAAGAGGACATGATTCTCCATGATGTTCAGAAGTATGGCATGGGCTTCGCCGAAAGTAGTGGGTGAGGGGACCAAATAGCAGTTGTTGGATTTGATAGGAAGAATGGCTTCGAAATGATCCTTTGCTATAAAGTTTTGCAAGTGAGTCGTCGGAGCAAAGTCTGCTGAGTCCCCGGAATCTTGTTGTTCAATATTTCTTGCAAGGCTGGGGTTTTCAGAATGTTCTGAATGTGCAGGGGAGTGTTCCGGTGAGTTCGCCGGAGAGAGTTCAGAGGATGTAGCTCGAGAAGATGAAGCCATTTGATTTTAAGAATAAGATTTTTGCAAGCTTTTTGCAGGGTTTCGCCGGAGAAGAAGATGAGAGTTTGTAAAAGGTTTTATGTGAGGGTAAGCTTTGTTTTTATAGGATGGTAAAACGGTAGAATTCGAAAGAGTAAAATATATGGCAATGGATTAAAGTTTGGAATCCGCACTCGAGTTTGAGCGGCGGGTTCAACTTTCCAAATAAAAAACGTTCCATGTACGCCCAATGAAAATGGGACACGTAGGCCTTGTCAGAATATGACAGGACGTCGTGCGCGGCCCATTAATGCTAGGCGCGTGAGGTTGATTTTAGCCATATTAGTTTCACTCGCAGTAAAAGTAACCGTTATTACTACAGAGATGCCCAAGTAATCAGATTGACAGAGCTTCTGTAGTTTACAGAGGCTCTGTGATCTTGAAAACCGTTATCCCTTTTTCATCTCTCATTGTTATCATGACTTCTGTGGGGTTCTTCTTTAACCAAAACATTTGTAAAGGCATTGGAGATGATAAAATCGGATTTTTGTGAAGAAATTTGCTTCGCAGAGGTTTTGTGGCTCTGTTGGAACTTGCAGAAGTTCTGTGAGGGCCAGCAGAAGCTCTATGAGAGAAAAAATCTCATAAAATAAATTTTATTAGTATTTTTGATCATCCAATGTTTGATTTGGTTTAAGAGATGTTTTTCGGACATATTTGAAAGTTTGTGTCCGAGAAAACTGTAAAAAAAACGGTTTGTTCGAGAAGGTCATTGTCTGCGTTTTCGGTTTCCGAGATAACATTCCAAAAGATCGACAGAAGGTTAATTTGTGATCACAGAGCATATTTCCTGCAGAAGCTCTGTTGAGCTCAGCAGAAGCTCTATGACCTTAAATTTCTCCTAATTCGAATTTTGTGAAACTTTTTGAGCTTTTGATTTTTGAAATGTTATTCACAGTATATTTAGGACATATTTGACAATTCTTGTCCTAGAAAATTGTTTTCCAAAAACCTTTTGTGCGAGAGACATACCTTTTGGTTCTTCTTTTCTCGGCAGTGATATCTGACTTCTGTCGATATGGAGTCATCGACATTTTTCTTTGGCTTTCCCTTGAAAGTTTTATCTCTTTAGATCATTTCAGGGTTCCCTTCTGCTCCCCCTTGATCTAATCACCTCTGTAGATCAAGTAATTTCCTTTTGCTCCCCCTTGACCTAATCACCTCTGTAGATCAAGTAATTTCCTTTTGCTCCCCCTTGACCTATGCTTGGATCAAAGAATGATAAGTTTTGCATAGAACATAGGTCATGGTCTTTCAGAGGTTCTGTAGGGGTCGTCAGAGGTTCTGAGTTGACTTACAGAAGCTCTGTGTTTTTAAGAACTATTTAAGGTTTTAAGAATTTACATACAGAAGTAGAATCAATCAAAGCAATAAAATAAGCAATGTATTTACTTGTTATTTACAGAAGATAAAGCTATACTTACAGAGGATTTTCATACCATGTTAATCATTCCTAACTTACCCACCAAGAAGTTGAATCTTTTCTCGTCTAATGCTTTGGTGAATAAGTCAGCGAGTTGATATTCTGTGGGCACGAAATGCATTTCGATTGTACCGTATTCAACATGATGTTTCAAGAAATGATACCTTATATCGATATGCTTGGTTTTTGAGTGTTGCACAGGGTTGGCAGAGATAGCAATAGCACTTTTGGAATCACAGAAGATGGGTATTTTGAACAGAATGTGGTCGTAGTCTTTTAGCTGAGTCTTCATCCATAGAACCTGAGAACAACAGCTAGCGGCAGCAACGTATTCAGCTTCTGCAGTGGATGTGGAGACACAATTCTGCTTCTTGGAGGTCCAACTGACTAGTTTACCACCTAGGAATTGACAACTTCCAGAGGTACTCTTTCTGTCGAGCATGCATCCTCCATAGTCTGAATCTGTATAAGCTTTAAGACTAAAACCAGAGTTCTGTGGATACCAGAGACCAAGATTGTTGGTCCCCTTCAGGTATCTCAAGATTCTTTTTACAGCATCATAATGTGATTTCTTTGGATTAGCTTGATAACGTGCACAAAGACATGTGGCATGCATAATGTCAGGTCTGCTTGCTGTTAAGTATAACAGAGATCCAATCATGCCTCTGTAGAGAGTACATTCTACAGAAATACCATTTGGATCTAAGAACAACTTATTTCCAGTGGCCATTGGAGTCTTCATTGCAGAGGTATCAGAGAGATTATATTTTAAAAGTATGTCAGAGACATATTTGGCTTGATTTATAAAAATTCCCTCTGAAGATTGTTTGACTTGAAGTCCGAGGAAGAATGTTAATTCTCCCATCATACTCATTTCAAACTCACTCTGCATGAGTTTTTCAAAAATTTTGCACTCTTCTGAATTTGTAGACCCAAAAATTATGTCATCTACGTATATTTGTACAAGCATTATCTCACTATTTTTGCGTTTATAGAATAAGGTAGTATCTGTTGTACCTCTGTTGTAGCCATTGACTAGAAGGAAGGTAGAAAGTCGTTCGTACCGTGCTCTTGGAGCCTGTTTCAGTCCGTATAGAGCCTTTTCAAGGTAGTATACATGCCTTGGAAACTTTGAGCTTTCAAAACCTGGTGGCTGATTTACGTAAACCTCTTCTTGGATTTCACCGTTTAGAAAAGCTGATTTTACGTCCATCTGATAGACTTTAAAACCTCTGTGGGCTGCGAAGGCTAAGAATATTCTTATTGCTTCGAGACGTGCGACAGGGGCAAAAGTCTCATCGTAGTCTATGCCTTCTTCTTGTCTATATCCTTTTGCTACTAATCTTGCTTTGTTTCTGACGACCACTCCATCTTCATCCTTCTTGTTTCTGTAGACCCATTTAGTCCCAATGGCCTGTTTCCCTCTTGGCAGAGGTACTAAAGTCCATACTCTGTTACGCTCAAATTGCAGAAGTTCTTCTTGCGTGGCGTCTACCCAGTTTGGGTCATCTAGGGCTTCAGAAATCTTCTTTGGTTCTATAACACTAATAAAATTTGTAAAGAAACAAAAATTAGCAGTGGCAGACCTTGTTTTTACTGAGTCAGAAGGTTTTCCAATTATTTGGCTTGGAGGATGGCTTTTTGTCCACTGAGTTGTGCGTGGAAGATGATCATCAATGTCATCAAAACTTTCTTCAGAGGTTTCTTGTGTTTCTTCTTGTGTAGCCTCTGATGTTCTTCGTGCCTTGGTAGTTGATTCTACCGTTTGTGGAATGATTGGTACGAGTGGTGGTGGAGTTTGTTCCTCTGAGGATGTATAGTCTTGGTCCTCGATCTCCTCTGTAATTGGTTCTTCTGTGGTTTGTGCAGCTTCTGTGGTCGTTTTTCTTGATGTTTCATCTTCTGCACTTTCTTCTGCTTCGGCAATTGCATCTGTAGTATTTATAGAAGAAGATGAAGCATTATTTGGACCAGTTAGAGTCATACCTGTAGGATTTTGTCCGACAGAGGATGGTTCTTCAGAAACTCTGATGGTTCCAACAGAAGGATCAATGTCATTGTGGAACATCTCCAAAAATAGAAGATTCAAATCTTCTTTTGTTCTTGAGATGTCAGAGAATTTCCCTTTAATTCCGAGTTCTGAACTTATTTGCTCACTAGTCATTTGGAATGAATCATCAAAAGAAACATTGATGCTTTCTACAATCTTGTGAGACTTTGTAAGGAATGTTCTGTAGGCTTTGGAAGTGGCAGAGTATCCAATGAATTTGCCTTCATCTGCTTTTACATCAAACTTTCCTCTTGAATCTCTGTCGTTTAAGACGAAGCATTTGCATCCGAATACATGGAAAAATTTGATGTTTGGCCGCCGTTTGTTAAGCAATTCGTAAGGCGTCTTGAGGTGTCTTTTCACAATGGTTGATCGATTTTGAGTATAACACGCAGTAGAAATTGCTTCTGCCCAAAAGTTCATTGATAATCCGCATGCTGACATCATAGTTCTTGCGGCTTCCACAAGTGTTCGATTCTTTCTTTCGACAACACCGTTCTGTTGTGGAGTGCGAGCTGCAGAGAAGTTCTGTGATATTCCTTCTGTTGAAAGATAGGCTTCAATGACAGAGTTTTTAAATTCTGTGCCATTGTCACTTCTTAACTTCTGTATTCTGCAATTATAAAGAACTTGGATTCTTTTCATTAGATTTATCAATATATTTGGAACATCTGATTTCTTTCTAACGAATTCAACCCATGTGAAACGCGAATACTCATCAATTAGGACAAGTATGTATTTCTTGCCACCTAGGCTCTGTATGGCAATGGGACCGCAGAGGTCGACATGAAGCATGTACAGAGGTCTAGTGCAAGATACATCTGTTTTGCCTTTGTGGGAAGCTCTTTTGAGTTTTCCCATCTCACAGGCAGAACATAAATGATCCTTATTGAATTTAACATTTGGCAAACCTTTAACTAGATCAAGTTTGACCAGTTTTTCCAATGTGTGAAAATTCAAGTGACAGAACCTGTTGTGCCATAACCAGGCTTCTTCACTTTTGCAGGCAACAAGGCAAACTTTGTCTTTGTTCTTTGAGTTGAAGTTCATTAGATATAGATCACCTATTCTTTCAGCTCGCAGAAGTTCCATACTTGTTTCTTCACTTTGTAGAGAGCAGAAAGTTCTTTTGAACAACACATTGAATCCTGTATCACAAAGTTGACTTACACTGAGTAGGTTGTGCTTAAGGCCATCCACATATGCAACTTTGTATACAGAAACGTCTTCTTTCCTTATGACTCCATATCCTTTTATGTGTCCTTTCTTGTTGTCTCCAAAAGTCACAGATCCACCATCTTGTGTTTCTTTGTACGTGGATAGTGCACTTCTGTCACCAGTCATGTGCCTTGAGCATCCGGAGTCTAGATACCAGATTGGCACATACTTCTTCTGCAGGACAATCACAGAGATTTAGGTACCCATATCCATATGGGTCCAATATTGTTAGAGTTTTTCAAGTTTGTCTTGGCATTCTTGAAATACATTTTGTTCTCTGCAGAAGAGTCAGATTGTTTCTTTGTGGGATTTGACTTTTGAATTGTCGTAGAGAGTAAACAGACTTAACTTGAAAAATGATTATTAAGTTTAGACATAAGATCAAAGCAATGACAGTATTGAATATGAGATGTAATTTGCTTGAACTTTTCATTGAATTTTTTAAACTCAGCCACAGAGGCATTACATTCTTTCTTTACATTAGATTTCCTATTACTAGAAGATCTATGAATACTCGAATGTTGTTTGCAAAAGCTCTGTTTAGGACCTGCCTTCTGTGGGTTGCTTCTGTGGTGAACTTCTTTCATCACTGTCACAGAAGAAAAAGATTTATTAACCTTGGGTTTTGAAAATCTAGAACTTATAGGATCAATAGAGGTCTTCTGTAACTTTTTAAGCTCAACAGAGGTTTTGATATGTAGATTCAAATTTAGAAAATCTTGGCAGATTGGAATCTCTGTGAGTTTCTCTTTTGGAGAAATAGTTCTGTGAGGAACTTAAGAGGAGAATTTGACATCCTCTGTGTCACAGTGAATTATCCCTGATTTGAAATCAGTCTCTGAGTTGTCAGAGGATGAATCGTCCTCGTATACAGAGGTTGAGTCAATTCTTTCAATAGAGGCTGGATTTTCTGAGCATGTATCGTACGAGCTTTCTTCCTCTGTAGAATAGTTTTCATAGATTGCAGAGGTTTCTAATAAGATTTCTTCAGTGAGAGTTTTATCTATAGAAGATGTACAGAAATTTTCTAAAACGCTTGATTTCCATATTTCCAAAATTTCTTTTTCAATTAAATTTTTAAAGTTTTCTTCTGAAAAAATGGGTTTAAACTCAGGAGCTTCTGCTGATAATTTCTTTTCAACGTTTATCAAACAGACAAAAGCAACCTGTGTTTGGGTCTCTGGTTTACCAAATTTGAAGATACCAATCTGATCTTGTGTTTTCAGATATTTCTTTGGTTTGATACCTCTATTGACAGAGGTTGAAGATGATGAGTTTGTGTTTTCAAACCACACGTTAATCATCTTCTTATGTTTCTTCAAGTAAGGATCCACAGAGATTTTCGCCCGTTTGCTTACAGAGATTAGATTTGGAAAATCTGGTTTGTTTGTTTTTCCAATCACAAATAACGAGGACAGAGGTTTGTTTCTTTTGCCTTCAACACCTAGGGGTATATCATCATACCCTATACCTCGTCTCCCTATTTGTGAGTTTATTTTTTCATAAACTTTCTGTGCATCTTTATAGTTTTTAAGCAAAACTTCTCTTCTGAGTAAATCTTGCCATAATACCTCTCTTTCTCTTTGAAAGTATTCTTTAAGAGCTCTTATGTCAGTAGTTTCGCTCCTTGAAACTGAAAGTTCTTTTGTTTTATCTTTTAAAGTATTGGTTAATTCAGAAATTTGTTTTTTTAAAGGATCTAGAGTTTTGTTCCAATTCTTTTCTATTCTCTCCTTTTCCTCAAAAATCTTTGCTTTTTCTTGAGTGAGAAGCCGTACTTCTCTCTCATTGAAAGTGAGTCTTTTCTGAATACTTTGATTTATCTCTTTCAGTTCAATTAATTCAATGTTAATTCTAAGTGTATTATCATCTACAGAGGTAATACAAGAGTTGGAATTTGAAGTAGATACCTCAGAGTCAGTGCAGGAGTCGACTTCTGCCATGCCACAGAAGAGGGCATTGGCGGTATGTTCATCGTCAGAAGTAGAGTCTGACTGGAAGTCTTCTGTGTTCTCCTCAGAATGTCCTTTTGCCATTAAGGATTTTTGAGCATAATATTCGGCTTTCTTTTTGTAGAAAGCAGAGTCCCTCTGTGGGCGATTTGATCTGCTTCTGCATTCATTCGCAAAATGGCCTGGTTTTCCGCAGTTAAAACACCCTTGAGCAGTGTTTCCTGTTCGATCATTGGACTTCTGTAGGTCTCCGCCTTTCTCTGATCTACATTCATTTGCATAGTGACCAGGTTTGCCGCACTTGTAGCATTCTTGCTGCGTGTAGCTTACCGAGTCATCTGACCTCTGTCGGTCATTCCCTCTGTAATTTCTATCGCTTGACCTCTGTCGGCCACTTGATTCTTCTCCTCTTCTGTCATCTCTTCTGTTGTCTCTTCTGTCATCCTGGTTGTCTCTATCATATCTTTCATTTCCGGAACCTCTTCTGTTTCCTCTGAACTCTTTTGTCAATAGAGCTAAAGATTTAGCTAGTGACGCAAGAGTTATTTCCTTTTCTGCTTGCTCTTCTTTTTCACTGTCAATTATCACCATCTTCTTCTTCTCCTTCTTCTTCTCCTCTGTGGCTTTATCATTTCTTGGTCTCTGTGCATCCTCTTTAGTTTTACTAACCAATGCATATGGTGCAATGGTTAGTGTTTTAGCCTGTGCTATCTGAGGTTCTTGTGCGGCTAATGTTCCGTAAAGATCAGAGAGAGTCCAGGTGTCTAGATCCTGATTTGTCTGTAGGGACATAGACAGCTGGAGCCATTCTTCATTTAGACTTTTTAAAAACATGACATTGTTTTCTTCAGAAGTTCTGTCAATGCCTGATTTTCTGCACTTGTTGATTAGAGAGTTGAATCTGTCGTATGTTGTTTGCAGAGATTCTGTTGCAGAGGCTCTGAATGCATGATATTCATTGATGTACTGTGCTCTTCGGTTTTTTTTATGTTTTAGCACCTCCTTCCAACTGTCTTTCCAGTTCTTTCCACAGATCATGCGCTGTTTCACATGAATCCAAGGATTGAAAGAGTTCGTTGGGTATTTCCATAATTAATGTCCTCTTGGTTTTCTGAGCAACTTCATCTTCTGCTTTATCTTCGGTTGACCACTCCCCTTTTGGCTTTGGTTTTTGATGTTCGGGAATTTCGGCAGATTCAGCAGTAGCAGGTATACGAGGTACTACTGTCATGGGAATAGGAGGAGGATTGTACAGATATTGTACTTGATTTTTTTCAGTGCCCTCGAAAAAATGGACCATTCTTATTTTCCACTGAGGATACTCATCTCGAAGGAGAGTAGGAGGTTTAGTGAGAGAACCAGTAGTAAAGAAATTATTTGTATTTGTCATTTGAAGATTTTAGAAAGAAAGTATGACTAAAGAGTTACTTCGATGAGCTTGAAGATTTTCTGGGTTTAAGCAGTTTCCAGACACAATTTTAAATCTCAATAATATCTATCACGAGTCTTGATAAGTGGATCACTTGATATTGAAAATCAAGGAAGGCTCTGATACCAATTGTCGGATCCCAGATACACTTAATCAAGATTAACAATCTATTAGTGGAGTTTAGAGTTTGATGCGGAAGCGTATTAAACTAACAGATATGTTTGATAGATATTAGAACGCACATATATAAAGAAAACAGTAAAGAATGAAAAGGATTTCTTGAACAGTTACTGTTATTCAATATATAATAACAACACGAAGAACAGATTAAGAACTGTTGGTGTGTGTGAGAATATAACACTCAGATATTTGACGATAAAGTTTGAGAGTATTAGTGATTCCTTGTGTATTCGTCCTTAGGAAGATCTCAACATGAGACTTCCTTTTATACTACTCTTAGAAGACTATGAAGTAGGTCACTGTTCCTTTTACGGCATGAATAGTAAACTGGATGGTGTGAACAGTGGACTGGATGGTGTGAGCAGTTGTTTGAGCCATGCGCATTTAATGGAGCAGATGTACTTTTGGTAAATGCATTAAATGGCGCAGACGTCTATTTTGTACCTTGCCCTATTGAGTCCACTCAGAGCTTGACACGTGTTTTGATAGTACTTTTTCATGCAAGTTGATGAACGTATTCAGTAATATCTTCCAAGTCTTCATTGAGGACCACAGAGGCTCTGTAATGAATTACAGAGGTTCTGCGGTCTGGTCCTCTGTGGAGCAGTCTTCGCCGGATTCCGAGTCTTTGGTCTTCTTTGTGCGTATGACAGAGCTTCTGTAGGAAGCCTCTGCTGCTTCTGTAGCTTCTTGATCTTGATTTCTCGGTAATGTCGGCAGAGCCTCTGTAAGAGGCTTTCTTCACTTAGCCTATTTTTCACTACTTCTAAATACTTCTATGATTAGGAAGATTGAAGCTAACACCAACCCTCAACCTTTTCTCTATCAAAGTTTTCCAAAAACCTCCCGTCAATCGATTTTAGTTTTATTTCAGTTTTATTAAGTTTTTAAATTAATTCTCAACCAACATCCAATTGCGACAGTTCAGTTAATAGGGTCGATAGTCATTGTGATACTTAGTTCCTAGTTCCCTTGGTTCGATACTCGTACTTCCGTACTATTACTTGATTTCGACACCGTACACTTGCGGTTAGATTTAGGGGGGTGTAAACTCGCCTATCAAGTTTTTGGCGCCGTTGCCGGGGAACAAGTTGCAACTAATAGCACTACCAGCTATACGCGCTATTAGATTGAACATTTTCTTTTCTTGTTATTTCATTTTGTCACGTTCAATTTTTGGGTTGCTGATTTTGTTCACTTTTCATTTCAGGTACTAATTGGTTTATGCCAAGGAAGACCCGAGTGGAAGAGCTCGAGAAATTTGATCCGGAAATTGAACGAACCGCCCGTTGTCTACGTAAAGAAGCAAAAGCTAGACGAAATCTGAAAGTTGAGATGTCTGACGACGAGAGACCTCCACGTAATGATCCGCCTCGCAACAACCCACCACCACCTCCTGCGAGACGTCCTATGCGGTCGTTTGCCGATCCGAATGTGGCGGCGGCACGCATAGGAATTCAGCCACCCAGAACTGCGGCTAATTATTTTGAGATCAATCCGAGTACCATCGTCATGGTGCAACAGAATCAGTTCGGAGGAGCGCCAACTGAAGACCCCCATGCACATCTTCGTGCATTTGAACGAATCTGCAATACGTTCAAAATCAATGGGGTGGAAGAGGATGCAATCAAGCTGAGGCTGTTCAGCTTCTCTCTCAAAGGCCGAGCCGAGACTTGGACGGAAAGTATCCAACCATATTCGATCACCACCTGGGCGTAGTTGAAAGCTGCGTTTCTTCAAAAGTTTTTCCCACCAAGCAGAACTGCTCAACTCATGGCTGAAATCACCCATTTCGCTCAATGGGATCAAGAAACACTGTATGAAGCTTGGGAGCGGTATAAAGACATGCTAAAGAAGTGCCCTCATCATGGGTTACACGGCTGGGTCATCATCCAGACGTTCTTTAGTGGTCTCCACCCGCAGTTTAAAAATGATATTACAGCTGCAGCGGGTGGAGCTCTAATGGACAAATCTTATGAAGAAGCATGCGAACTGATTGAGAACCTGGCCGAGCACAGTTTTTCTACTCCAAGATCAGCCGTAAGAAGGGTTGCAAATGTGCAAGATAATGACGAGCTAAAGGCATAAAAGCTCAGTTAGCCGCACTCACTAATAAAATGAATGGAGCTTCTATGCAATCAGCATTCATGATGGACGAAGGTATGCCGGATATAGCTCCACCCGTGATTGAGCCGGAGCAAGTTCAATTTTTGCAAAATCGGAACAACCGGCCAAGGAACGATCCGTTTTCAAATACATACAACGAGGGTTGGAAAAAGCACCCTAATTTTTCTTGGAGCCAACCGCAAGGGCAACCCGGCCAACAACAAGGTAACCATCCTAATTTTTCTAATTCTGCTAACACTAACAATGTTTATCGTCCTCCAGGTTACAACTAGCGGAAGTTTGATGAAGGACAATCCGAAGAGAGAAAGCCGGGATTAGAGGACATGATGATGAAGTTCATGTCTAAGATGGACAGCACGGTCGAGGGTTTAGCCAGTACAGTGAACACAGTCAAAGCGGCTACCGATCAAAACACGGCATCAATAAAAATCCTTGAAAGGCAAATGGGGCAGCTCTCTGACGCCCTACAGAACCGAGCCCCCGGGAAATTTCCAAGTCAAACCGAAAGGACTAACCGGGAAGATTGCAAGGCCATTCATCTGAGGAGTGGTAAGGAGCTGATTAAGGACCCAACTCGAGAACCGGCATCAAAGGGAACTGAGTCAAAAGGGGAGGATTTCGAGATGGTAGATATGGATGAGTTAGAGGCCGAGGACGAGGTTGTGATTGAGGAAAGCACGAAGAATAGCGAGAAGAAACAAGAGCAGCCAATGCAAGCACCGGTCAAGCCGGTAACACCTAAAGTGCCATATCCAAACAGGCTTAAGGCCCACAGGGAGGATCTTAATTATTCTAAATTTCTTGAAGTTTTTAAGAAATTACATATTAACATCCCGTTTGCAGATGCTTTAGCACAGATGCCCTCGTACGTGAAATTCTTGAAAGACATCCTTTCTAACAAAAGGAAGATCGAGGAGCACGCAACGGTTGCACTCACTGAGGAGTGCAGCGCTATCATCCAACATAAGCTTCCCCCGAAGCTTAAGGATCCAGGGAGTTTCACTATCCCTGTTAATATATGAAATTCTGAATTTAGTAAAGCCCTATGCGATCTTGGTGCAAGTATTAACCTAATGCCATTGTCTATTTTCAGGAAACTCGGGCTTGGAGAGGTACAACCAACCAGTGTCACTTTGCAGCTAGCTGACAGATCCATTAAGTACCCGTATGGAGTAATTGAAGACGTGCTGGTTAAAGTAGACAAATTCTATCTTCCAGTTGACTTTGTGATCCTCGACATGGATGAGGACAAAGAGATACCGCTGATACTTGGCCGACCATTTTTGGCCACGGGAGGAGCACTGATTGATGTTAAAGGAGGAAAGCTCACTTTGAGGGTAGGTGACGAAGAAGCGGTCTTCAATGTTTTCCGGGCAGCCAAGCAAAGCATGGGATCAAACGAATGTTATCGGGTAGATGTGATGGACGCATTGATTGAAGAAACAAGTGTTGTACAAGTTTCCGGAGACCAATTGAATAATGCATTGACGGGTATCGACAATGATCCGGAAAGCGTTAGTGTGATGCAATTGAATGCATCATCATCATACCAAGGGTCCCGACGACCCGTGATTGAGGATTTGGGAGAGCCGATCCCTAAATCTCAACCATCTTCGCATACACCACCAAAGCTTGAGCTCAAACCGCTACCCGACCATCTCGAGTATGCATACTTGGGAGAAAAAGACACGCTTCCGGTTATCATATCGTCTAAGTTGAGTGCCGAGAATAAAGAGAAGCTACTCCGGGTTCTTAGAGAATATCAAGCGGCAATTGGATGGACAATAGCTGACCTAAAAGGATTGAGCCCTACATTTTGCTCACATAGAATCAACCTCGAAGAAGGGCATAGACCGGTTGTCCAACACCAACGCCGGCTCAACCCGAATATGAAAGAAGTGGTACGGAAGGAGGTTTTAAAACTCCTTGATGCTGGAATTATTTACCCGGTTCCGGATAGTCCATGGGTGAGCCCGGTCCAAGTGGTGCCGAAGAAGGGTGGTATAACAGTTGTTCGAAAAAATAATAATGAGCTGATCTCGTCCCGAACAGTTACCGGTTGGAGGGTGTGTATTGACTATCGAAAGTTGAATGACGCGACAAAGAAAGACCATTTCCCTCTTCCCTTCATTGATCAGATGTTAGAGCGGTTATCAGGGCATGAGTATTATTGCTTCTTTGACGGGTATTCGGGGTATAATCAGATACCAATAGCCCCCGAAGACCAAGACAAGACAACATTCACATGTCCTTATGGTACGTTTGCTTACCGGAGGATGCCTTTTGGTTTATGCAACGCTCCAGCTACCTTTCAGAGATGTATGATGGCGATCTTCTCAGACATGGTAGAGCGGACGATTGAGATTTTTATGGACGACTTTTCCGTGTTCGGGCCTTTATTTGATACATGTTTGGAACACTTGAGAGCTGTCCTGCAAAGATGTGAAGAGACAAATCTGGTACTGAACTGGGAGAAATGTCACTTCATGGTGACTGAAGGGATAGTACTCGGCCACAAAGTATCGAAAGCTGGAATTGAAGTGGACAAGGCAAAGGTGGCGGTGATCGAGAATCTTCCTTACCCGAACTCCGTCAAGGGAGTCCGAAGCTTCTTGGGGCATGCCGGGTTCTACCGGCGGTTTATACAGGATTTTTCTAAAATCACTAAACCCTTATGTTCATTATTGCTTAAAGATGCTAAATTCGAGTTCACTAACGATTGTATTTCTGCTTTTGACAGGTTAAAGACAGAGCTGATATCCGCACCGATTCTCACGGCTCCCGATTGGAGTTTACCGTTTATTTTGATGTGTGACGCGAGTGACACCGATGTTGGAGCGGTATTGGGCCAAAAGAAGGATAAGCGGATGCATGTGATCTACTATGCGAGTAAGACTCTAGATGATGCTCAGCTCAACTACGCGACTACTGAGAAGGAACTGTTGGCGGTTGTCTATGCTTGCGAGAAGTGCCGGTCATATCTTGTGGGCTCTAAGGTAATTGTCTACACCGACCACTCAGCTTTAAAGTATCTCATGGCCAAGAAGGATGCTAAACCGAGACTCATTCGATGGGTATTGTTACTCCAAGAATTTGACTTGGAAATCTTGGACAAGAAGGGTTCAGAGAATACGGTAGCGGATCACCTCTCGAGACTAGAGGGAGGTGAGGATCAAAGCAAAGATAAAACCGTCATTAACGACTCGTTTCCGGACGAGCAACTTTTCAAGGTTAGCCACACCGAGCCCTGGCTTGCGGACATTGTCAACTACTTGGTGGGAGGAGTAATTCCATATCAGATGAACTCCCACCAAAAGA
The DNA here is from genome assembly GCA_033807775.1 of Saussurea involucrata. Taxonomy (NCBI): domain Eukaryota; kingdom Viridiplantae; phylum Streptophyta; class Magnoliopsida; order Asterales; family Asteraceae; genus Saussurea; species Saussurea involucrata. The sequence continues at coordinate 44,155,991 of CM066317.1, read as the reverse complement.
AGAAATTTCTGTTTGAGGCCAAAAGGTACTATTGGGACGAGCCTTATTTGTACAAATCATGTGCGGATGGAATGATCCGGAGATGCGTTCCGGAGGAAGAAAAGGCCGAGATTTTGAACCATTGTCATGCCTTGGGATGCGGGGGCCACTTTAGCACCGATAGAACAGTGGCAAAGATCCTTCAGTCGGGCTTCTTTTGGCCATCCATGTTTAAAGAGACTCGTGAATTCATCACTAAGTGCGACCGATGCCAAAGAACGGGGAACATGACCAAGAGGGATGAGATGCCAATGCAGATCTTCATGGAAGTCGAACTCTTCGACGTATGGGGCATCGATTTCATGGGACCGTTCCCAAACTCACACCGAAATGAGTATATCTTGGTCGCGGTGGACTACGTGTCCAAGTGGGTAGAGGCAATCGCGACTCCGACAAATGATTCTAAAGTAGTGATTAATTTCCTACGGAAGAATATCTTCGCGAGATTTGGAGTCCCTAGAGCACTGATCAGTGATGGCGGTAGCCATTTTTGTAATCGGTACCTAGATGTTGTACTAAAGAAGTACTCGGTAAAGCACAAGGTCACGACACCATATCACCCACAAGCAAATGGTCTAGCGGAAGTGTCCAATCGAGAACTCAAGCAGATCTTAGAGAAGACAGTGAATTCGTCCCGGAAGGATTGGTCATTGAAGTTAGACGACGCACTGTGGGCGTATCGGACGGCATTCAAAACCCCTCTTGGTACCACTCCCTATCGGTTGGTATTTGGCAAGTCGTGCCATTTACCGATAGAACTCGAATGTAGAGCATTCTGGGTGATAAAGAAGCTGAACATGGAACTGGATTCAGCCGGAAGGAAGAGATTACTGCAACTGTGTGAATTAGAGGAACTCCGACTGGATGCATTCGAGAACGCGGCTATCTACAAGGAGAGAACGAAAAGATTCCACGATCAGCGACTCCGCGAAAAGGTACTCACTCCTGGAATGAATGTTTTGTTATTTAACTCTCGTTTACGCCTTTTTCTAGGTAAACTAAAATCCAAGTGGTCTGGACCGTTCACCGTCAAGGAGGTATACCCGCATGGAGTAGTGGAACTACAAGGACAAGACGGGGCGACCTTCAAAGTGAACGGTCAGCGAGTCAAACCATATTATGGAGGAGAGACGAGGGCATCTGAAGCCATGTACCTGGATGAGCCGAGGGAGTGATCAGAAGGAAGGTCGAGCCACGACCGAAACCAAGGCGTTGGGTGGGAGGCAACCCACTGAGGTTTGCTTTCTGTTTAAATTTCATTTTCTTTTCTTTTGAGTGTGATTTTAGATTAAAAAAATAATAATAATAATACAAAAGTGAACAGAGGGTTACGCGGGATTCCACGCGGCCTACAAACCGCGTGGAAAACCGCGGGGCTCTCTGAGGGTTTTTTAAACAGAGGGTTACGCGGGATTCCATGCGGCTTGTAAACCACGTAACAAACCGCGGGGCTCTCTGAGGGTTTTTGAAACAGAGGGTTACGCGGGATTCCACGCGGCTTGTAAACTGCGTGGAAAGTCGCGCGTGTCCTCTGACAGCTAGGGTTTCGTTTTTCTTGTCTTTTGTGTGCAGTTTCTTCCCTCTTGTCATTTCAATTGTCTACCTTTCTTTTCTTCTTCATTTCTTCTTTCCTTTTTTTCTGCATCTATCTCTCTCTCTTCTCGAAAGTCTCTCTCTCTCTCACTCACGAATTTAAGCTCTCTCCACCATTGTTCAGTATTTACTTCTCCATCCTTCAAGATCCAAGGTATGCAACTTTTCATATTCACGTTTTGGTCTTTGTGTGTGATGATGTGGTGTATGTATTCACCTAGTCTTCCATTTCTTGCTTCCAAGTTTTATTATGCTTACTTCCCCTTTGTTCTGATTTCTCACAATGTGTGCATTCATGATGATTTATGTTTAGAATATGAGGACATGCTTGTTGTGTGCTTTGAATCTGACATAAGAGTAGTGTATTTGATACAACTAGTATGTACTTGCCCTAGTGAGGATCTATGTGCTCAATTTTATGATGGGAAAGTTGTGGGAAGTAGAATGAGAATGTATGTTGGTGGGTATAATCTTGTTCTTGTGGAACAGTCCAAATTTTTGTGCATAATTAGTAAAATGGGGATTTATGGTAACATAAAGTCCCTACGTTATTTTAGTGGGTCTATATCTTTTTGTGTAAGCATACCCAAACCTAAGTTTTCCTTAGGTTTGGGGTCGTTATGTTAGCCGTCACCGGTGTAAATCAGTGACGAAATTTAGTTGTATGCACTAGGGAATTCTGTGGTGACGGTGGTCCAAATGCATGAACTAAACAGTAATCTATTAATAATCTGCATGCATGGGAATTGTGAGTTTCTATCTGTATGTGCACGTAAGAAAATGAGATACAACAAACCTAAGTTTCACTTAGGTTTGGGGTGCCTTCCTTTTCACAATTCACACACTCACATTTGACCCTTCGCAAACCTCGGTTTTACCGAGGTTTGGGGTGGCTATGAGCGCGTTAACTCATTTGAGTTCAATTACTTGTGCAGATATGAGGACCCATCCGAGCACATACCTTTCATTTCCGGAATATGAGCGAATCCATCCGAGCAACCGGAGGGCAATGTTCGATCACGAGAACCCCGAAAAAAACGGCCGCCACGAGCAGATGCGGTTGAACGACTGCACTCCATTTGGGGAACGTGGCATCAGACTAGCAAACCTACCGGCCGGATCACGAGTGCCGGAGATCATACAACAACAATCATGGGAGGGATTCATTCGAACTCCACCCATGTATTGTGTTGATACAGTGAAGGAATTCTATGCTTGTATGATCCCGGCAGTATACCACGACCGATGCGTGGTCAGAATGGGTGATAGGGAGGTACGGATTTCTCCAACCGACATCGATGCCTACTTCCACGCTCCTCGCCGGATCAAGCTGAGTGCAACCTACGGTGTATCTCCACACCCAGCATTCCGAGAGCAGTTGAGCCCAAATATTGCCGCCTCTCTAAGGCGGAATGGACACACGGGATGGAACAAGATGGACTAGCACATTTTGAAAAGCGAGATGCACACAGATATTGCGTTTCTCATGTTGTTCATCAAGGCCTCATTAAAGCCATCTACCCACAACACCACCGCTGACAGCCAAGTGGCGGAGGTCCTCTACTCCCTCCACAACAACCTGCCGATGGACATCGGCCACATCATTTGGATGGAGATACTAGACGCCGGTATGACCCTCAACGGTATTTTACCGTTTCCTTGTTTGATAACTCACTTTTGTAGGGAAGCTGGCGTCCCAATAGGACACCTCACCGCGCCGATGAAGGACTTTACGAAGACGCAGTATCAACACCAAATTACGGCAGCGAGGAAGTTGGAAGAGAAGAGGCGAGCAGACCCACATTTTCAGATGCGGCGGCTTGCCGAGCCGGTCCATTTGTCATCCGAGAGTGCCTCGGATAGTGATCCAGATTTTGAGCCAGAGGCACCAGCGGCGGAGGAGTTCGTTCACGGCGGCGACACGCCTCCTTATATGCGCCGATTCATGGATCACATGACGACACAGGTTAGCGGAATAAATGCACATGTGGACCTCGGGTTCCACAACTTGAACCTACGCATGGACGGCTACGACAGCCGTTTGGATGGCTTTGACGCTCGCCTCGCCCAAGCTGGATTTCCGGCCCCACCAGCACCACAAGCACCGCCACAGGATCGGAGGAGAATTCGAGGCCGGCGAGACGGGGGCGCATCATCATCCGCCCGCCGGTAGATGGGTTTGTTATCATAATCTCTTTTAATTAGTTATGTTCTTGATGATTCCGTACTGCTTATTTTTGTTTTGTCGGATGAATTTAATAATAACACACAACAATAGTTTCGCACTATGTATCACCTATCTGCACATTGGGGACAATGTGTGGGTAAGGTTTTAGGGTTGCCAATCGGGCCCCGTTAATGCACGTTGATGTCCCACACTTAAGAATGGTTAGATCATGGTAGCCAATACTTTCTCGTTTTGAATGATTGAGACCAACCATTGTGGGGAGAACTTTGTGACTGAAAAGTGACCATTAGGGAAGGACCGGGAAAGGGCATGACTAGGGACATTAGTGGAGACCACCCGATTGTGAGTTTTGAGCCTAAAAGACGTTTTTCATTTCGAGGGATTTATACAATACATTTTTTCGAATTCCTTGTCGTGAATGTAGAATGATCTCGCTACATTATTGCATTGAGTAGCAAAGACGACCATCGGGATATTGGGTAAGGGTATAGTATACCATATCATGTGGACCTGAAGAGATGATTCCAGGCAGTGTGTGCTATCTTTTAACCCAATTTTAGCTATCGTTCCCTTTTGACCCTTTGTGTGTATCCATTAACCACTTTGTAGCCAAACACTCACCTTATTCATTCCTAAACCCGCCAATAAACCTTTAGCCAAAAGCCTAAGCCAACCCTTATCCGAAAGTGTGTCAATCGGAAGCAGTAACGAGCAACAGAAGATAGAGCTGAAAAGAAGAATTATAGGCCAGTCAAGAAAATAAAAGTGGGTCAATGTAACCCAAGTAATAGAAAAGAGGACCAATGTAGTCCCAAAAAAAAATTATACAGTTATTTAGAAAATAGTTAGAGCTGCAAAATAAGAGAGTCAAAGCGACTCCAATAGTGACGAAAAGGGCCAAGTAAGCGAATGTGAAGCAACGAGAGTTCAGGAATTGCCAATGATTGACACACCGAGGATTTTTGATCCGTTTTACCCTTCGTTTCGTAGCCTTTACCTTAACCCCATTAAAACCCGTGTAAAGACCTGGATGATCTTTTGGAAAATGTGATTACAGTTTACGACTACCTTTACTGATATTCCCTGTCTTGCTACTTGATTCCTTTCTAAGATCAAATTGTTGGACATTTGTGCATCTTTCTTTAGAGTTGTCATGTAATTATTGCGTATTCTTGCACATAACTTCCTTAAACATGACAACACGAGCGATAACCTAGGTTCGAGTGCAAAGAGAGTATCCCGTGAGGTAGGGTCGAGGCGAAATGTTTTCCCTAGTATGTTTGGACCTAGTCTAACCCTAATGTAACCGAAACAGTCACGAGTTCAACTCCCAATGGAAGGCCATAGATCAAACATAATAAGAATGAGGCTAGGATGAGATAAGCATTCACGAGTTTGGGAAATCACCAGTGCATTACGTGGTACCGATTGAGAGTTGTGTTGTTATTATTTCATTGATTCATGCTTTAATTCTAATTTTTTATCGCTAATTTGCTTGAGGACAAGCAACGCTCGGTTTGGGGTTGTTGATAACGCCACTTTTTGGCGTTATTTTCAGTCCATAAACCTATGATATTGTCTTGTAATTGAGCAAAAAGGCGAGATTTTACGGTCTATCTAGTGAATTGTGCAGGTTATCCGAAATAAGACGAGCATCGAGAAAAGGAGCGAAAAAAGACCCAAAAGAGAGCCCAGAACGAAGCCCAAAGGAAAGCCCAAGAACCGAACCAGATTCGAACCAAACCCGACCCAGAACCAATAAAGAGGATGCGCGGTTTTCCACGCGGTTTGCAAACCGCGGGTAAAACCGCGTAACCCTCTGGTCATTTTTATACATTGGCGTTTTGCGGATTTAGAGGATTATCACGACACGTGCGACGGAGGGCTGGGGAGAGGCGATTTTCAGAGCAATTTCACACACTTTGGAGCCACGAGAGAGGATTGATTGAAGACAGTTCACCACACGGAGTAAATCAGAGCCGAGAGAGAAGGGATTTCATCGTTATTCACAGTTACCACGATAAATAAGATTTCACACACCACTTGTTACCTTAATTCTCGTGTTTTTGTTCACCCCAACATGAACTAATCTTTAGATGTTGGGGGTTGGAGGAACTATGGATTTATGATGGATGACGTGTACACGAACAATTATTGTTACCCGATTTGATCTATGAAGTATTTGATTTCTGTTTTTATTATCAGTTGTAGTTTGATCACCTCCAATTGAATATCATTGTTTTTAATTAAGTTTGAGAAAAAGTAATTAGAAACTAGATCAAGAAATCAAGTGCCGGAAAGGAGAGTCGAGCTGAGATAGCCGAATCACTTTCTGCTCCAAACAGTTGACCTAAAATATTTTCAAACCCTAGGTTTAGTTCGAGAGATAAAACCTACAAGTTTCGAAATAAAAGCTGTTTTGCTTGAAAAAGACTAACAGTGATTGTCAACTAGGGTTCATAGAGATAATCAGTAATCGTTATCGTTCGGGTATTTGTTCATCAGTAGCATATCCATAGGAAATCCAACCCTCAACCTTTTCTCTATCAAAGTTTTCCAAAAACCTCCCGTCAATCGATTTTAGTTTTATTTCAGTTTTATTAAGTTTTTAAATTAATTCTCAACCAACATCCAATTGCGACAGTTCAGTTAATAGGGTCGATAGTCATTGTGATACTTAGTTCCTAGTTCCCTTGGTTCGATACTCGTACTTCCGTACTATTACTTGATTTCGACACCGTACACTTGCGGTTAGATTTAGGGGGGTGTAAACTCGCCTATCATATACTGAAAACTAAAACAACTTGAACACTTAGAACAAAGCTTTAAAGTTCTTGAGCAAAATGGAGAATTCTTGCACTGAGGAAAATTTCTAGAAAGCGTAGTTTGTATGGGAGCTTCTTCTTCCTTTTATAGTGTGATGAGCATTAAATGCATAGGAAACTTGTCATCAGGAGATTTGCTTGTAGGTGTTGACCTATGAAAATTTGATGTGTCCTTATCACCTTTTTCCTTGGTACTAGGAAGAATACCCATGCTAATTGAGACGTTATCTGATAATGGATAAAACGACAAATAGTCACTTTTATCTGGCAATAGATATTGTCCAAAAATAAATGATCTTCTTGATGTGTTTTCCAAAGCAGTTCCCCCGATAATATTCCACCGATATGAGTGCCTTGGAATTTGCAATTTAGAACATCTGAGAAGATACTTGAGATCCCACCGATTTAAAGCTCACATCGGTGGGACTCATATTTAGCCGATCATATGAAGGATCGGTGAGAAATGTCCACCGATGAGTGACACAACTATCGGTGGGTCTTGAATTGACCGACCAAGGGATGGTCGGTGGAAGATGTCCATCGATGTATGAGGACCATCGGTGGATGATGAATTGTTGATTGTTGAGAAGGCTATTCTTCATTTCCACCATGAGAATATCTTCAAGCTTGGTTTCGGTTGATCTTCGACTTCACCGAACATTTGCTATCTTGTACAAGTCATTGTAAAGAACCATTCTAAAATATTCTAAGTAAGATTTAGGAGAAACATCGGTGAGTCAATTTCAAATCTTTGGTGACCCAACAATCTCCCCCTATTTGAATTTGAGCTTTATACTTAGAATATTAAAGAGTATCTAAGAATAAAATTGTAGGTTCCCAGATTCACGTTGCATCACATTAATGGTAATAAAATAGACAGCGGAAGCATTAAATATAAAGCCATTAAGATGTGAGTGATTGTGCAAAGATATTGTAACCATGAGTATCAAGTATAGAACAGTAATAATGATAACAAGATCAAGTATAATAAGCTGCTCGTATATTGATAATATGAATAACATCAAGAACACGATCAAGTGTGTGTGTATTCGAAATATCACAGGGAACAAGATTGTACGGAGGTAGTGCTATGGAATACTGCAGTGTGTGCTCTAACAATTGTGGAAATCTATTCTTCCAAAATCTTACAATCGTTTGTTCCACTACCTCACTATTTATAGCCCTGATAAAGTGTAGACAGTGTGCTATCGTACCCTGGAATGACACGTGGAAAGTGTGTCTCCTTTATTTAGGGCATACGTGGAAAGTATGGACACGTGTCTGACACTTAGGATTTCTTACGAGACTTAGGCTTCACAGAGGTTTTCAGTCACCAGAGCTCTTATGCTAGAGCTCTGTTGGTCTTCTGTTGGTGAATCAGTTCTTCTGTAAAATTGAAGATCCTCTGCCAGAGCTCTGTCGAGCTCTGTTGATTTCACCAGAGCTCTGTCGAGCTATGTTGGTCTTCTTCCAAGTCTTCTGCTGGATCTCTGTTGGTCTTCTGACTTGATAATATTTTCAATACTTTTACATAACAGATACTTGGGGCTAACAATCTCCCCCTAAGTATTGAAAATAAAAATTTGGAAATGACAGAGATTTTAAACAAAAGAACAGAGAACATTTCCCTCTATTGAAACCTTGTACTATTCTTTTAAGATATTACAATACAGAACAAAAGAATAAGTACTTTTATGCATAATTGTCTCCCCTTAGAATTCTGTCGAATCTTCTGATCAGCTCACGAATGTCCAGCATAAGGTCAATCTGGTTGATGTAGAGTTCCAGATGCTTTTCTGGACATTTCTCTCTTGGGAGATTCTGAATGATGTTCTTGAGATACACCAGCGATTCACTAGAGTACTTGTGGGTTTCAGATGCTCTGATGGCCTTTTTGATCTTCTTCTGTCGGCAGATGAAGACTGGAGGATCTTCAACAACGGTTCCAGTCCTGTAATGGCCATAACCTTCAAGACTCTCATTCGGAGGTGCAATCGCCAGTTTCTCCACTTCAAATTATATGCCTAGCTGAAAATCAATCTGAATTCTAAGATTAATGTGCTCTTGCATAGCGAATCGAACTTCTGGTAGAGCAGTTCTTGCTGGTTTGTATATGTCTGAGAAGTTCAAGCAATAGGCGTGGAGCATGATCAGATCGTATGGATTCAAAAGCACAAGATCGTTGTCGTTGAAGTATTCGTTCTTGCTTTCTGTTGATTCAACAGTGTACTCATGATACACAACTCTGTCATGTTGGAATTTCCTATGCTTGATGTCTAAGATTCTGCGGATACCAAAGTTCGTGTTTATGGCTCTGTTCAGATTAGACTTGGTTTGTATGAACTTTAGCCTTGCATCTTGGATTGTGTTTATCCTGATGGGATTGAGGTATGGGTTAATGGGTACGGCATTGATTGGGATTATATTTGTCAGCATAGAGAAAACCAAAAACTTCTTCTAAGGCCGGTTTATCGGTGTGTTGGGTAGATGGTTCTGGGTTCTGTTTTGGTACCATTGGGTTTGGGTCATCGTGGGTTTCTTCCATAAGATAATCAATGTGTTGACCAGACTCTTGGACAGTTTCTGTTTGAACTTGGGTTTGAGTTTGGTTTGTTTGTTCATCAGCAGAGAATGGGTCTATTCTCTCTGGTTCGGTTCTTGGTGATGTAGGAGGGGTGTCTAATATGATGATCTCTGGTGGTTGTTGATTTGAAGGTTCTGGTGTTCTGATAACTCGATCCTTGAACATGTAGTCAAATACCACCATAGTCATTTATGGCGTCTCTTCTTCTGTTATCCCCTTATTTCCTTCTGCTTCTGTCATTTTCCCTTTCCCTTTACCCTTTTCTGTCTCCTCTGTAATTTCCTTCTCGTCCTCTTTCTCCTTTTCTTTCTCTTTCTCCTACTCCCCCTTTTGTTGTTCTGCGGACTCACCCATCTGACTATCTGAATAACCTTATTGATCTTCTTATGTCGGTAGATGAAGACTGGAGGATCTTCAAAGTCGTCATCATTGTTAGCTCCAAATATTCATAATATTAGAAGTATTGAAAAATAGGCTAAGTATGAAAGAGTTCCACAGAAGCTCTGCCAAAGCAAACGATCATTCAAGGAACACCAAGTCCCAAGAAGAATCTACAGAAGACTACTCACAAAGGACCAAAGAAGGATCTACAGAAGAATGCTCACCAAGGACCGAGCCACAGAACCTCTGTCACCCTTGACAGAGCCTCTGCGGTTCAGACTGAAGACTTGGAAGATATTTATAATATCTTGCCACTAGTGAAGAAATGTCTTACCACTGTTACAGAAATATCTTGCTACTGTTCCAGGGTCCGTTCATCAACTTGTACAAGGCATGGTCTGACAACAAACACGTGTCAAACTCTGATAGGAATCCTTGCAAGTTGATATTAGTGCATTTAATGCATGCAGATTTCCAACTGTTCATGCCATCCCTTCTCTCCTGTAGCATTAGTCCTTTTGTCTAGAATAGTTCTTTTATTGTAGAATAAAAGGAAGACTCATGTTGAGTTCTTCCTTACCAATTTATATACAAGAAAAACACACACACAATTAACGTCAAATCTATTATTAGTGTTCTTCATCAAATACAGGAAAACTTAGATATTCATATGTTCTTCAAATACTGTTTATTTGATATTCTGTATTGTTTCTATACAAACATATCTGTTAGTTCTTCAAATACGCTTCCGCATCAAACATAAACTCGAACTAATAGATCTGTTAATCTTGTCTAAGCAAAACGGGAACCAACAATTGGTATCAGAGCGAAGCTTGGTTTTTCAATATCAAGCGATCCTCGTTTAACAAGATTATTGATAGAAACATGGTCTGATTTTAACCTGCTATTCATTTCGTCAAACAGGTTCTACTTTTCAGCCATTATCGATTTATTCGATATCTGGTAAATCAAGAAAAACTGTTTCTTTAGTTAAAACTCCATAAAAGTGCATTGTAAAGAACTTCCAAACCCAGAAAATACTTCCAGTTTATTCTCTCGTACTTTTCGTGTCATATCTTCATTCTGAATCTTTTCACTCTTAAAATGACAAGCACACAAAACTTCTTCACAGCTGGTTCATTAACCAAACCACCTTCTCTTCTAAGAAATGAGTATCCTCAGTGGAAAATAAGAATGATCCACTTCTTTGAGGGTACTGATAAAGAGCTCGTACAATACCTTTATAATCCTCCTCATGTTCCTATGTTAATAGTACCTCGTGTACCAGCGACAGCTGACACTCCTGAAATCCCTGAGCATCAAAAACCTAAAACCAGGGATGGTTGGTCAGATCAAGACAAAATAAAAGATGAACTCGCGCAGAAAACAAAAAGAATTCTGATTATGGCAATCCCCAACGAACTCTTCCAGTCTTTAGATGCATGTGAATCCTCGTATGATCTTTGGAAAGAACTGGAAAAACAACTTGAAGGGGGAGCTAAAACTCAGAAAAACCGAAGGGCTCAATACATAAACGAGTATTACGCTTTTAAAGCCCTGACAAATGAATCTCTGCAGACAACATACGACAGGTTCAACTCTTTGATCAATAACTGTAAAAAGTTCGGCATCCACAGAACTTCTGAAGAGAATAATGTCATGTTTCTCAAAAGTCTGAACGAAGAATGGCTCCAGCTATCTATGTCTTTACAAACCAATCAAGATTTAGATTCCTGGACTCTTTCAGACCTCTACGGAACATTAGCTGGTCAAGAGCCTCAAATCGCACAAACAAAGACACTGACCACTGCACCTCTTGCTTTGGTTGGCAAAACTACAGAAGATACAGAGAGGCCGAGGAAAGAAAGAACTACAGAAGAAAAGAAAAAGGAGAAAAAGAAAAAGATGATAGTGGTTGACATCGAAGATGAAGAGATTGTGGAAGAAGGGGAAATTACTCTGGCATCAATAGCTACATCCTTAGCTCTATTGACAATAGAATTCAGAGGAAACCAAAAGAATTCTGGAAATGATAGATATGGCAGAGAGAGAAGAGAAGATTGGAATAGAAGGGATCAAGGAAAAAGAGAAGAATCAACTGACCGACAGAGGTCAGACGACAGAAGTAACGACCAACAGAGGTCGAGTGAAAGATACAACAGAGGAAATGACCGACAGAGGTCAGATGACAAGACAAGCTACACACCACAAGAATGCTACAAGTGTGGCAAGCCTGGTCGTTATGCAAATGAATGCAGATCGGAAAAAGGTGGTGACCGACAGAAGACTGACGATCGTGCAGGTAATAACTCCCAGAACCAAGGTTGCTACAACTGTGGAAAGCCAGGCCACTTTGCCAATGAATGTAGAAGCAGATCAAATCGCCCACAGAAGGACTCAACTTTTTACAAAAAGAAAGTCGAGTATTATGCTCAAAAATCACTCATGGCGAACAAAGTGGTGAACAAGGAAGATTGGGAGTCAGATACAACCTCTGATGAAGAATTCACCAAAAATGCCTTGTTCTGTGGCATGACAGACATCAGCTCCGACTCTGACACTGAGGTATCTACTTCAAACTCCATCTCTAGTACTACAGAAGTTGATTTGCTTATATTTAAAACTGAAAATGTTAAACTGAAAAAGACTTGTGATGATATTCAGAAAAAGCTCACTTTTTATGAAAGAGAAGCTAGACTTCTCACTGAAGAAAAGGCAAATATTTTCAAAGAAAAGGAAGACTTAGAAGCACACTGGAAAAAGAATCTTTTTCCTTCAAAAGAGAAAATTTCTGAATTAAATACATCGTTAAAATCCAAAACAAAAGAACTTTCAGATTCTGAGAGCGACAGACTTAACATTTTAGCTCTTAAAGAATATTTTCAAAAGGAAAGAGAAGTCCTTTGGCAAGATCTACTTAGAAGAGATGTTTTAATTAAAAATTATCATGATGCTCAAAAGGTGTATGAGAAAATAAGTACTCAGATAGGAAGGCGAGGTATTGGGTACAGTGATATTAATCAGGGTACAGAAAACAAGAAAAATAAACCTATGTCATCTCTATTTACAGTAGGAAAAGTCAACAAACCAAATGTTAGAGCATTATTGTATTCAAGATTTACTGTAAAGTCAATGTACTGTATGAGTCTATACAGTATTGTGAATGCCTTTATACCTTGTATGTCATGGGTATAAATAGGCTTGTCTAGTTCATTTGTTAGTAAGATTTTGTAATCTTTTAGAAACCTTTTGTAATCCTTTGAGATCAATACATGGATGACATATTTGCTCTCTAGATTCTCTCTCACTACATTCATATCTTATTGCTAGAGATCTGGGATTTAACAATTGGTATCAGAGCTAAACAGAAGATTCAAGCAGATCGAAGACCAAATTGAAGATTTTTTACACTAAAGCTGAAGAATTCGGATTGGGTGTTCATCACTATTCATCACTGTTCATCAAGAATTCTAACCCTTCTTCATTTACTATTCATCCAGATTTCATTTTTTCATTTTTTGATCTTTTGGATTGATTCTTGACATCATTGCACTCGGATTTGATTCCTAAACATCTTTAATTCTTGGATTAACACCAAAATATGTACAGAATTTGCAGATCTGATCATTTTATATCATTTTTGTTCGAAAACTTTTTCTACTATTTTTGGATCAAAATTCGATTAAATTGATCGAATTAGGATTTGTGATTATCTAAGAAAGTGTGTGGAATCAAATTTCGAACAAATCTGTGCAAATTTCATAACAATTGATCAAGAATTGAAAAAGTTATGGCTGATTTAGTGATTTTCGTGTTCAAAGTGCAGAATTCGGATCATTCTTGGTGAATTCGGATCATTCATACGGAATTCGGACCATTCAAGGGATTTTCTACTTGATTTTAGTCAATTCGGAGTGTTCTTGATTTTTTTACAAGTGTTGAATTCGAACCCTTAAGCATCCGAATTCATAGAATTCGAACCCTTAAGCATCCGAATTCATAGTTTTCGAACCCTTAAGCATCCGAATTCATTGAATTCGAACCCTTAAGCATCCGAATTCATTGAATTCGAACCCTTAAGCATCCGAATTCATTGAATTCGAACCAAGTTAAGTCCGAATTGGGTGAATTCGAATCCTTCTTCATTCGAATTGAGTGAATTCGAATCCTTCTTCATCCGAATTCATTGAATTCGAACCCTTATTAATCCGAATTCAATCAATTCGAATCCTTCTTCATCCGAATTCATTGATTTCGAATCCTTCTTCATCCGAATTCATTGAATTCGAACCCTTATTCATCCGAATTCATTGAATTCGAACCCTTATTCATCCGAATTCATTGAATTCGAATCCTTATACATCCGAATTCATTGAATTCGAACCCTTATACATTCGAATTCATTGACTTAAAAAAAAAAAAAATTTATCCCGAAATTTTTCCTATAGTGTATTTCATACACTGTAAGAGCTTTTCAAGAAAAAATTTTATATAATTTTTTTGTGTATTTTCATACACTGTCTGCTTGATCTTCTGAACGATCAATTTCTAGCAATATTCAAAATGGTTTTACAACAAGTTATTGTTAAAAGCAGTGGTGAAGATTTGAAGCAAACTCTGAAAAAGGAGATTCCTCCAATTGCAAAAGTTTTTGTTAAACCAAATGTAAAGTTGCAACAAGTCATTATAACAGAAACATCTGTTAATTCACATGTATCTGTTAAACCAAATAATGAAGTGTTGCAACAAGTCATAATAACAAAAACACCTCCAAAGCCACTTGAAAAAGCTAAGGCAAATAATGGAATTTTGCAAAAAGTTATTTTATCAGAAACATCTCCTATATCAGAAACTCCTGTTAAAGATAATGCTTCAAATTCTTCAACTCCTATTTTAAATAAAGCATTGGAAGAAGAAAATGTTAATCTGAAAAGACAAATTTTAGACATTTCTTCTTCAAATGCTAAACTTACTAAAAGAATAACTGATCTTGAAGTTTATATTGCAGATCTTGAAGCAAAGAAAGACAACTCAAGTCTGCACGATCAAATCGAGAATCTTCAAGAGAAAGTAACAACTCTTCAAAAAGAAAATGCCGATTTGAAGAGTAGAGAAGAAAAGAGAGTGAAGTGGAACTTAAAGTTACATGCTCAATTAAAAGAAGTTAAAGATATAGGGAAAATTTTGGACAGTGAAAATGCCGATCTAAAGAGAAAACTGTCTAATTTTTCTTTTGAAGAAAAGAAAGTTTTTGAAGAAAAGAAAGAGACTGAGCTGAAATGTATAAAACTTTCAAAACAAGTTTCAGACTTTGAGAAAGTTTTATTTTTAGAAAAAGACAAGCTCGAAAAAGAAAGAGCTAAATTTGAAACTGAACGAAAATCTTTTGAGATTAAAAGTTCTGAACTTTCCGTGAAAAATTCTGAATTAGAAAATCTTTTGGAAAAGGAAAGAAAAGATTTCACGGAAAAGAAAAATCTCTTTGAAAAGGAAAGTAAAACCCTTAAAAAGAAAAATATGGAAATTTTCAAAGAGATTACTGATAAAAGAATGTTTTTGGAAAAAGATTTTGAATCGGAACGTGTATATTTTGAAGATGTGATTCTTAATCTTACCAAAAGATTATCTGGTTTATCAGCTGATATTATGAAGGATCAGTTGATCAAATCTGATCTCCAAAAGAAATTTGATCTAATTTCTAAAGAGAAAAATGTTTTAATAAACAAAGTCAAAGAACTTGAAGACATCATTTTTAAATTTGATGTCTCAAAGCAGGCTAGTCATAATTCTATCTTTCAGACTCCATTTGTTGATTCAAATGATTCTGAATGTTCTTTTAAAACTGCTTCAAGTTCAAGTTTTAAAAACATTCCTTCTAAACAATTTAATAGATCAACAGATTTCTCAAAAGGTCAGATTTGTTCTTCTAATCTTTTCTATAATCCTCTGTTTGATAAATCGGATGATATTCTTAAGGTGCCTAAAATTAATACTTCCAAATCTGAAGAAGTTCCAGTCTTCAAGAGGGTGAAGATGGAATGGAGAATCAAAGGCACAACAGTTCCAAAGAAAAATGTGCCAAAATCATCTGTATCCACATCAAATGCAAAGAAGAACAATACGCCAAAAGGTAAATCTTTTGCTAAACCTAATCCTATTCATTATGTAAATCATCTGATTAGGTTGGCACATAAAAAAATCTGTTGTTCTTACTGTGGATCAAATGACTTTGTGCATAAAGATTATACTTCTTATTGGTATGGTTCTTACAGTATTCCTTGTAAGAAATCTACACCTAACCCACTAGGACCCAAGTGCCATTGGGTACCAAAATCTGCTTAATCTGTTTTGTAGGTTCTTCATGTGTTGTACTGAATTGTAGATACATACCACACACATGTCTGAAAACAGAAGAGAAGCGGCGTATTTTTTGAAAAATATTTGTACCATTAAGGGGGAGATAAATATTGATGGTTTCTAAACACATCAGTTTAGAACCCGGATTTCAACGTCAATGGCTTCTGAACAACTCAGTTCAGGACCCGTACTTTAAAGACTAAGACTTCTAAACAAATCAGTTTAGAACTCACACTTCTCAGGTGATATCCTTAACTGTTACATCTTTCTGTTTCAAGGAACGTGGCAAAAGGTAACATTGGATTATATTTGTTTCTACTGATTTGAAAACTTGAAACTTTACAAATTTAATTCAATAAGATGAAATTTTCAATTTTCATTCAATGAATTAAATGTGTGCTAAAGGATGATTTTACAAGAAACTTTGTACTATCTGAGTTAGATTTGTTTCAACTCTCACCTCTAAAATAAATCGAAAGGTCAGCAAAACATGAATGAAATTATGCTGAATGCTCAAAGTTATGTGAATCTGGATATATATAGAATATAATGCTCAAAAAGCCTATATGTCAGAATGATGGATGGAAATGAAAATATGGGCAAAGCACTATATTTTAGAACCAAGTGATTGAGATAAAATTGTTGCACTATCATTTAGTTTGAAAGTTTGTGCCTGTGGCCTTTCTGGTTTGGGAGAGTAAGTCCTAAGGGGTGCTCGACACCTAGTCCCTAAGATCAACTGGTCTGGGATCGGCTGACCCAAATCCTGCAATAGAACCAAATAGAAAGCCATGTTCTACTGGTACAAATGGGTTTAAGATATATCGATGTGGCCTTTCTGGTTTGGGAAATTAAGTTCTAAGGGGTGCTCGTCACCTAGCACCTAAGGCCAACTGGTCTGGGATCTGCTAACCCAAATCCTTCTATAGAACCAGATAGAAAGTCATGTTTAACGGTGTATCTTATTCTTACTAAACTTTTTGATCAAAAGATGCCAATGAGCACAAAATCAAAAGATGCCAATGCGCACAAAATCAAAAGATGCCAATGAGTACAAAATCAAAAGATTCAAATGTGCATAAAATCAAAAGATGCCAAAGAGCACACATCTCTTGAAACTTGGGGAAAATACAAAGTCGCGATAAACCCGTAAATTTATGAAATTCTGATTTTGGACAAATAGTGTGAGTAGAGCAAAGTATTCTTATATGTTTAAGAATTGCATACGCTTGATGCTAATCATATTTCGCATGCTAGCACACCAAATAGATTTAATAAAGGGGTTGAAACTGAACGTTTGTAACTTGATATGCAATGATGTCTTGTTTTTTGAATCCAAACACATGCATTTGATTTCATTTGATTGAAATATCTGTTAAATTTCATTAAGTTGAATTTCTTTTGTAAAGTTTTCAAATGATCAAATGTTTGTAGTTATAAAATAAAATTCAATGAATGTTATTTTCCTTGTGTAAATTTGTTTTAAAATTTGTGCTACAATTTCAAATACTGTACGTTATTGAAATATATGCATACTTTCAGGGGGAGAAAACAAATTGCTCCAGAATTCTTATTTTGAGGGGGAGCAAGGTTATTCTGTAAGGAGGAGATTGTTAGCAATACTCAAAGACACGACTGAAATTGAAAATGGTTTTCGATGATAATGATGCTCACTTTCATCGAAAAAGGGGGAGAAATGTTTAATTCAATTTCATGTCAAAGATATCTCATGTCTAAGAGCTTTCAAGTCAATGATTCGTGAACAAAGACTGAAGATCAGGGGAGAAGGATCATGTGAAGTCTAAATATTGCTGAATTTGGTTATCTTAGTTCTGAGTGGTTCTCGGAATGCGCTTACACCTAAAAGTTCAAAAATATAGATGATTTCGCACCCTTCATGATTCGAATTGAGTGATTTCGAATCCTTCATGATTCGAATTGCCCTGATTTCGGACTCTTCTTGTTCCAACTTACTTGAATTCGAATCCTACTTGATCCGAATTGAGCTGATTTCGCATCCTCTAGCATCCGAATTGATGGTTTCGGATCTGCCTACATCCGAATTGATGATTTCGGATTCTTAAAGTTAATATGAGAACTAAGGTTCTTGCATCAAGAAGGATACGAGAAGTTACTGTTTGTTAAAGACTGATAAAGTTGTAAAGATCTGTTTTCATGTACAAGGCTTGAAGATAGTTTGATAAAGTGTCTGTTGAAGAAGATTGACTTTACAAAGAGCTGAAGACTGCTGTCAAATTTTTTAAATCTTGAATCCAAAGGGGGAGATTGTTAGAGCATTATTGTATTCAAGATTTACTGTAAAGTCAATGTACTGTATGAGTCTATACAGTATTGTGAATGCCTTTATACCTTGTATGTCATGGGTATAAATAGGCTTGTCTAGTTCATTTGTTAGTAAGCTTTTGTAATCTTTTAGAAACCTTTTGTAATCCTTTGAGATCAATACATGGATGACATATTTGCTCTCTAGATTCTCTCTCACTACATTCATATCTTATTGCTAGAGATCTGGGATTTAACACCAAATTTTCCAAACTTAATCTCTGTAAGTAAGAGAGTAAAAATATCTGGGGAACCTCACCTAAGGAAACCCATGAAGATGATAAATGTGTGGTATGAAAACACAGATTTATCACCTTCAACCTCTGTCAAAAGAGGATCCAAACCAAAGAGATATCTGAAAACTCAAGATCAGATAGGAATCTTTAAGTTTGGTAAACCAGAGACTCAAACTCAAGTTGCCTTTTGTAACACCCCGCTAAAGCGGAAACACGGAATGTACAGCTCAAGTTTCATAGCAAAAGTTACAAGATCACAACAACCATCAAAATACATTCAAAGGTTAAACCTTGTCTTTTACAATTGTCTTTACAAAAGGGAAATAAACATAAAATTTAAAGATAGTAAAGAAAGCTTCATCACGTGTAGCCTTCCTAAATTCCAACCTTAAGAACGTTCTCCTGAAAAGCATGTAAATGAGAGTGTCAACTAATGAATAGTTGGTGAGTTCACAGGTTTAATGAGTATAACATTGTTTGCCATCGCAAAATAGTTTAAATCCACAAATGGAATAAAATAATTCGGTTATAAAAACCAATTGCTCAAAGTAATCATATGTAAAATGCTAAGTTATTGAGCCCGTTACCCGACCTATACCGACATACTTTGCCCCTACTACAGTGGTGGAATCATTCCACATACGCGCATGTTCTATCACCAACAATACGCCAATACAACAATAATTATGCACTCAAACAAGCGTTACTTGTGAGTGGGGTGTCAAACCAAATAACGTTATCCATAATTACCAACGGCTCAATCCATGAGTTAACGGGTAACGTATACATAAACGGGGACTTTTGAATGATAGCAAAAGAAACTCAAACTTACAACATTTGCAACAACATAGATACCATAGAGCATAAATAAGCAAGCTTCGTATTTTCAAGAAAACGAAATAATCGGTGTGTAAAATAGTTGTAGTAACCACATGCTTTTCACCCCAACATATGTAAAACATTGAAAAAGGGGCTGTGAATACTCACATGATACGCGATAGAATCCGGGAATCTTCCACAAGTACTCTGAGATGATCCTACTTCAAACCTATGAACGTAAGGTCACTAGTGAGTTCTCAATCTCGAAGGTTCGATACTAACTATCCAAATCATCATAAAATGTCTTGTTGTGTTTTAATATTATAACGTAATAAACGTATACATTGTTCTTCTTAGATTAAAGTTTCCACAATTTCATCCCAATAAGTAACGAAAAGGGTTTTAAAGAACATAAACATATATAGTACATATATATGTATAAACCGAAATTTTATCGTAACGACGATAAAATTAGAGGTCGTAAACGAAATGACAAATATTTAAATGTATAAATATATAGATATAATATATATTTATACTCCACTATTTCATCATAAAATGATGAAATGGGATCAAGAATAAAATGCATAAATATATATAAATATATTATATATATATGAACATTCCTCAATTTCATCATAAAAGATGAAAAGGGATAAAAAATAAATAAAATGCATAAATAAAAGACATAAATAAAATGCATAAATAAACTGCATAAATATAAGATATACTTATATACTCCACTATTTCATCATGAAATGATGAAATGGGATTAGAAATAGTCCTTAATAATAAATACTGTCCAGAATTTGATGTCACTTTGTGTCCAACTTTGGGTAACTTCCAGGTATAATGTGATCATGAAATTTTATGTCCAGTTGGTTCAATGAGTTAGGAAACTTTTGGCATCAGTTTCATAATTTTTGAAAGAGTATAAGTATATGAAATAATACACGACGTAAAACCCGACAGAAGACTTTGCTGTTTGTACACGGATTTTGTGAGGACTGTTTGATAAATGAAATCTTTGAGTTTTTGAATGAAACCACTTGGGTTTGAATCTTAACACAATAAAATGATTTCCAGAAAACGAATCACTCCATTTGGAGTTAAAATGAGTGAGATGTGACTCTTTGAAGTAGGGTGTGAAATCTGACAGCAAGCTGTCCAAACAACACCTTGTGCATGTGCTCTCCAATTGACTTTTAAACCAAAATTCTTATTCTTTTGCATGCAAAATCCGATTTGACTCTCACCCATACACTTATTTTCAGTTCTAAAACATATTTGTGATCCATTAAAAATGCATGCAATTTATCCATCAACTCAAACTTGGAAAACTTCTATAAAAGACCCATTTTGAAGATTGTTGATGTTCTTGCCAAGAATATCAACATGCAACTAAAAATTTAGTATTTTGAGCTCATGCATGTTTGTTTAAGTACGTTTTTAATGGTTTTCAAAGATCCATTCATGAGACTCTTGAACAAAAATGATGGATTTCCCAAGAACACTACATGCATGTGTTTAAAATGTTCATCTTTGGTCTTAACATTGGTTTGATTTTGGATTCACCATCTTTTACTAACAAAAGTTGTTATGATGGTAAATCTACAAACATTAAGACCTATAAAATATGATTTTAAAAGATATGAAGAAAGTGTAGAAAAGATGAAGATCATACTTTAAAATGCAAGAAGATGAAAAAGTCTTGAAAGAATGTGTGTGGATTTTACCCAACACACTTATTTTTACCTTTGATTGCCTTGGACTCTTGAAGAAGAAGAGTTTAGGGGCTGGAGTTTATGATAAACCCTTGAAGATGATATGAAGATGAGGATGAAGATTTGAAGATGGAGAGAGAAGGAGGTGACAACTTTCTCTTAGTGAGAGATTGAAATGAGAGAGTGAGGTGAAATGATGAAGAGTGTTGCATACATATGGAGGGAGAGAGAGGGTGGCCGGCCTCTTTGAGGGGGGGGGGGGTGGTGTGGTCTGACAAATGTATTTTAGTCACTTCATGGTTTAAAATAAAATCAAAATACAAGTATTCTCTTTTAAAGTTAAAATACAAGGTATACATGTATAAAATAAAGCATTTATATATATAATAAACTTGAAATATATAAAATTAACAACTACATAAATACTTGTAGTATAAATATATATTAAGTTGGCATTTTATGAGATTTATGGATAATTTCCTAATTCAATGATTTCTTAGGCAAAATTTCTCAATTTTTCCTATCGTACCGTGTTTATTGCTAAAATTGCACTGTGTAAACTATGTCATAAAAATGAGGTATCCAAAGAAGTTCTAACCTGAGATGTGAATTTGACAGTTGTCACACCTTTGTCTGCACAATAGATTCTGAAAAGAAATTATCGGCAGAAGCACTTAAGTTTAAACCAAACCTTACAGAAGAAAAACTAAGAAATATAATTGAAAAGGAAATTATGGAAATTGGGAAAATAGATATATTGAAAAATTCATATACACCTTCTGTAGATCAAAAACTCTCTGAAGAGATCTTGTCAGACACCTCTGTTGACTTAGAAAGTAATCTTTCAGAGGAAGAAAGCAAGTATGACACATGCTCGGAAAGTCCAGTCTCTGTCGAAAGAAATATTGATGACTCAACCTCTGTATATGAGGACGATTCATCATCTGACGAATCAGAGGCTGACAGGATAGAAAAGTTTCCTTGTGACACAGAGGTTGTTAAACAAACCCCTGAAGTTCTTAACAGAACTATTTCTCCAAAAGAGAAAATCACTGGAATTCCTATTTGTCCTGACTTTATGAATATGTGCATACAAGCCAAAACCTCTATTGAGCTTGAAAAGTTGAAACAAAAGAAGTTAATGTCCTCTCAAAATTTAAAAGATTCAACATTTTTAAAACCCTTAAAAACAAAAGAAAAACCAACATGGCAACGAAAGGGTAAATGGACAAAACCTAACAAATCTTTTTCATCTGTGACAGTGAAATCAACAGAAGTTCACCACATAAGGGACTCACAGAAGGCTGCTACAAACAAAGATTTTTGCCAACAATCTAATCTACATAAATCTTCTTGTAATAGGAAGCCATATGCTAGAATAGAATGTAATGCCTCTGTGGCCCAGTTTAAAGCTTTCAATAAAAATTTCAAGCAAATCACCTCTGATGTTCAATATTGTCATTGCTTTGATCTAATGTTCAGGTTAAATAATCATTTATGTAGTTCAAATTGTTTTCTCTCTGCAGCTAAATCAAATATGAAAGAGAAACAAACTGATTCTTCAACAAAAAATAAAATGTATTTCAAGAACGCCAAGGCAAACTTGAAAAATTCTGACGAAACTGGACTCATGTGGATATGGGTACCTAAATCTCTGTGATTGTTTTGCAGAAGCAGTTTGTGCCAATATGGTATCTAGACTCCGGATGCTCAAGGCACATGACTGGCAACAGAAGTCTTCTATCCACATTCCAAGAAAAACAAGATGGTGGATCAGTGACTTTTGGAGATAACAAAAAGGGGCATATCAAAGGCTATGGAGTCATAAAGAAAGAGAATATCACGGTACACAAAGTTGCATATGTGGATGGCCTAAAACACAACCTACTCAGTGTAAGCCAACTTTGTGACACAGGATTCGATGTACTGTTCAAAAGAACATTCTGCTCTCTACTAAGTGAAGACACAGGAATTGAACTTCTGCGAGCCAAAAGAAAAGGTGATCTGTATCTAATGAACTTCAATGCCAAAAACAAGGACAACATTTGTCTTGTTGCAAGCAAAAGTGAAGAAGCCTGGCTATGGCACAACAGGTTCTGTCACTTAAACTTTCACACTCTAGATAAACTGGTAAAACTTGATCTGGTCAAAGGCTTACCAAATGTTAAGTTCAATAAGGATCATTTATGCTCTGCCTGTGAAATGGGAAAACTCAAAAGAGCTTCCCACAAAGGCAAATCTGATGTGTCTTGTCCTAGACCTCTGTACATGCTTCACGTTGACCTTTGCGGTCCAATCGCTATACAGAGCCTAGGTGGCAAGAAATATATACTTGTCTTAATTGATGAGTTTTCACGATTTACATGGGTTGAATTTGTCAAAAAGAAATCAGATGTTCCATGCATCTTGATTAATCTAATGAAAAGAATCCAAGTTCTTTATGAGTGCAGAATTCTGAAGTTACGAAGTGACAATGGCACAGAATTCAAAAACTCTGTCATTGAAGCCTATCTCACAGAAGAAGGAATATCCCAGAACTTCTCTGCCGCTCGCACCCCACAACAGAATGGAGTGGTCGAACGAAAGAACCGCACGCTAGTGGAGGCTGCAAGAACCATGCTTTATGCATGTGGATTACCAATGACCTTTTGGGCAGAAGCAATTTCAACAGCTTGTTATACCCAAAATCGTTCAACAATCGTGAAAAGACACATCAAAACTCCTTATGAACTGATCAACAAACGACGACCAAACATCAAGTTTCTCCATGTGTTTGGATGCAAATGCTTTGTCTTAAACGACAGAGACTCAAGAGGAAAGTTTGAAGAAAATGCTGACAAAGGCAAGTTCATCGGGTACTCTGCCGCTTCCAAAGCCTACAGAGTTTACCTTCTGAAATCACGCACGATAGTAGAAAGCATCAATGTGTCATTTGATGACTCTTTCCAAAAGACTTCTGAACACCTCAGTTCAGAACTCGGGCTAAACATGAAAACCTCTGGCATCTCAAAAACAAATGAAGATTTAAGTCTTCTATTTCAAGAAATGTTCAACAACGACGTTGATCCCTCTGATGGAACAAAAGGCACCTCTGCAGAATCACCTATAAACGAAGTAAGTATCTCTCTGTCTGATCCATTTAATCCCTCATCCTCTACTACAAATTCTACAGGTACTGAAAATCTAATAGAAGATACGACGACAAAAGATTCTACAACAGAGGTTATCCAAATTCTAAATCCAACAGAGGAAGCAACAACAGAAGGAACGCCAGAGGGAAGTGAAGATGAAACCACAATACCTACAGACAAGGAAATCCCAACCGTGATACCCATTCCTACAGAAGTTGAACCATCAACCACTTCAACTACAGAAGTTCAACTTGATGACTTAAATGATCATCTTCCACGAACAACTCAATGGACAAAAAGCCATCCTCAAACACAAATCATCGGTAATCCCTCTGATAAGGTAAAAACAAGATCAGCTTCTGCAAATTTTTGTTTCTTTACCAACTTTATTAGTGTGATCGAACCGAAAAAGATTTATGAGGCCCTGGACGACCCAAACTGGGTGGATGCTATGCAAGAAGAGCTTCTGCAGTTTAAACGAAACAAAGTCTGGACTCTAGTACCTCTGCCACGAGGGAAACAGGCCATAGGGACTAAATGGGTCTTCAGAAACAAAAAGGATGAAGATGGAGTGATCATTCGAAATAAAGCAAGATTGGTGGCCAAGGGATATCGCCAAGAAGAGGGCATCGATTACGATGAAACTTTTGCCCTTGTTGCACGGCTCGAAGCAATAAGAATTTTCTTAGCCTTCGCAGCCCACAGAGGTTTTAAAGTATATCAAATGGATGTAAAATCTGCCTTTCTCAATGGTGAAATTCAAGAAGAAGTATATGTCCAACAACCACCAGGATTTGAAAGCTCAAAATACCCAAGGTATGTCTATCACCTCGACAAAGCTCTATATGGACTGAAACAGGCTCCAAGAGCATGGTACGAAAGACTTTCCACTTTTCTTCTCAATAACGGCTACAACAGAGGTACCACTGATACAACTCTATTCTTTAAAGGTGAAGGAAATGAGCTTATTCTTGTACAAATATATGTGGATGATATTATTTTTGGGTCTACAAATACACAAAAATGTAAAGATTTTGAAAAACTCATGCAGAGTAAGTTTGAAATGAGTATGATGGGAGAATTAACCTTTTTTCCTCGGACTTCAAGTCAAACAAACATCAGAAGGAATTTTCATAAATCAATCAAAATATGTATCAGACATACTTGAAAAATACAGCCTCTCTGATGCCTCTGTCATGAAAACCCCAATGGCCACTGGAAATAAACTTTTTTCAGATCCAAATGGCATCTCTGTCGAGTGCACACTTTACAGAGGAATGATTGGGTCTTTATTATACTTAACAGCAAGTAGACCTGACATAATGCATGCCACATGTCTTTGTGCAAGATATCAAGCTAATCCTAAAAAGACACATTATATTGCTGTAAAGAGAATCTTCAAATATCTCAGAGGGACCAAAAATCTTGGCCTCTGGTATCCGCAGAACTCTGGTTTTGGACTAAAGGCATACACAGATTCAGATTATGGAGGATGCAAACTCGACAGAAAGAGTACCTCTGGGAGCTGTCAATTCCTAGGTGGGAAATTAGTAAGCTGGACTTCAAAGAAACAGAATTGTGTTTCAACATCTACGGCAGAAGCTGAATACGTTGCTGCTGCTAGCTGTTGCTCTCAAGTTCTGTGGATGAAAACTCAGCTGAAAGACTTTGGTCCCATAATCTGCAAGATCCCCATCTTCTGTGATTCCAAAAGTGCGATTGTCATCTCTGCAAATCCAGTACAGCATTCAAAGACAAAGCACATAGATATCAGGTATCACTTTCTGAAGTATCATGTGGAAAATCAAACCATCGAGATGCATTTTGTACCAACAGAATTTCAGCTTGCTGATTTATTCACCAAAGCACTTGATGAGAAAAGATTCCTTTACTTGGTGGGTAAATTAGGAATGATAAATATGGATTAACCTCTGTAAATATCTTTATCTTTATATTATACAATATGTATATTTTCTGTTTTGTTTATTACTTTGTATGTAAATTCTACTAAACTCCTTTCTGAAAAGCAACAGAGATTCTGTAAATCTCCTCAGAACCTCTGACGATCCTTACAGAACCTCTGATACACAACCTATGTTATATACATTCACTTCTAATTATTTGAACCAAGCACAGGTCAAGGGGGATGTTAGTGCATAAAAATGTATTCAAGATTTAATATGTAATTGTATTATTTGTAAGAGTCTAAGCAATAGTCAAAGTCCAAGATAGAGGTGTTGAGAGTCAAAGTCAACACACTTAAGGGAAAGTCAAAGTTGTATAAATAGGAAGTTTGTAATAGAATTAAGGAGTCTCATTCTAGCAATTTCATACGTGAGAAATAGGAAGTGTGTAGAGAGAGAGTTTAGAGAGAGAAAGTGGATCTCATTCCAATCTTTGTATTCTTTCTCTATGAAGAAGATCATTGTTCTTGCATTGTTACTTGATTAGATCTGGGATTACAAGTGATCAATTCGTCTTGATTTTATGTTCATGAAGCATCATTCAGATATGCAAAACACGAAGAAACAAGCATTGTTGTGTTGTTAAAAGTGTTCGCCGGAAAAACGAGTTAGCCGGATTCTGGGTTTGTTTCGCCGGAAAACTCAAAACTGTCGGACGATAGTTGTTGTCGTACACGTTTCATACGACTAGTTCATAACTGTCGTACCTTGAAGACTCATAACTGTCGTACACTACATGCCATCATAACTGTCGTATGAAACTAACTGTCGTACAAAA
The DNA here is from genome assembly GCA_033807775.1 of Saussurea involucrata. Taxonomy (NCBI): domain Eukaryota; kingdom Viridiplantae; phylum Streptophyta; class Magnoliopsida; order Asterales; family Asteraceae; genus Saussurea; species Saussurea involucrata. The sequence goes on along the minus strand of CM066317.1, from coordinate 44,129,029 downwards.
CGGATTCTCGCCGGAGTTAATTACTTGAGTTGTACACGTCGATGTTGGTTGCATGATCGATTGAAACCTGTTTCATTTGATTTACTATCGATTAAGGAACGTTTAGAAACAAAAATCAAAGAATTTCATCAAGAAACGAAGAAGATATGGAATTTTAAAACATGCAGATCGTGAATTTCGTTGTGAGGATGAAGATGAATAGTGTTAACGGCAGCCGTTAAGTGTCCGTTAAATTCTTGATTTTTTTAGTCCTAATTCGGTTAGTTTTGTTAGAAGTCGTTAATTAATTTGGTTAGTTTCATTAATTTTCTTTCATTTTTAGTCCATATTAGTTAATGAATTGTTAGTTAGGTTAGTGTTATTTTGTTAACATTTTAGTTAGATTTTCTGTTAGTTTTTATTACATTTTTAGTCCTTTTCAGTTAGTGTCGTTAAGTCCTTTAGTTAGTTTTAGAATTGTCAGATTTGGTCCCTGTAGTTAGTACTTTTAGAGTTTAACAATTTTAGTCCCTGTAGTTGATACTTTCAGTTTCTTACTTTTTTAGTCATTATAGTTTAGAGTTTTAGTTTGTGTCACTTTTTACCCTTGTAGTTTAAATTTAGCATTTTTTTACAGTTTTGGTCCTTGTACTTAGTATTTAGTATTTTTACACTTTTAGTCCCTAGACTTTTAAGTGTTTTAGATTTTTACAATTTTAGTCCTTTGAGTCTTAAGTTTTAGACTTTTGTCATTTTTAGTCCTTGTCTTTTATAAGTGATAGTATTTTACACTTTTAGTCCGTGTTTTTCATTTTAGTTTCGTATTTTGTCATTTTTAGTCCCTATTTTTTGTAATTTTTCAATTTTTGTCCGTTTTATCAATTTTTACCTGCTTTTGCACGAAACTGATATATTTTTCTTATCTTTTGCAGGTTTGCCGATTTAAAGTCAAGTTTTCCGCATTAATTTTTCAGAATTAATTTTTGAACGACAAATTTTATAATTTGTTATTCAAAATTTTAATTTTGAAAATTTTTCTGACTTTAATCGATTTTTCTCTGATTAATCGTGTGTGCATAATTCTACTTCTCACGAAGTATCTGACAACGATCATTTTTAATCTTTTTAGGTAACAATGGATGAGTTTTATATGGAAGAATATTTTGATCCACCGAAGGCGAGACTAAGTGCTACATTGCAAGTAGAAAAAGAAGAAAACAAAAATCTAAGTCAAAGTATTCTTGATAAATCTTCTATAGATCACCAAGAAAAGGTTGATGAGGATAAGAACTCTTCTAATTCTCAAATATCTGAGCTTAAACAGAAAATCAAGGAATTGGAAGAAAAGCATAATGGGAGCGAACTTTCTTTGACAAGTCTTTCAGACCAAAATACAGATTTTTTAAATAAAATAAAAGATTTGGAAAAGAAGTTATATTTGAGAGGTCAAACTGATCAAACAATTTTCGTGAATAAACCAAGACTTGTAAACAATGTTAACAAGTATTGGGGACTTGGTTACGAAAACCCAAAGCATTTGGCCAAAGCTAGTTGTGCGTTGCCAACATTGTATAATTTCGAATGCTTGAGATATGCACGCTATTGGCCTGAATTTGAAATTTTTTGGACTGGTGAAAAGGAAACACAATTAGAGGAACATGGAAAAAGATTTTCAACAACTCATATTCAACTTCCATTTTGCTATACTAATGAGACGGAGAAGATTCTCAAAAATCTGAATAAACCACTTCCAGATAACTATTTTGATATATGTGCTACAAAGCCAGTTACCAACAATCAAGTTGTTGAAACAAAGAAATATGTTCCTACATTAGTTCTTGAAGGGAAAATTGTTGAACTGGAAATCTCTCTTGCAGAACAAATGATCAAATTTGATTATGAAAATGATCTCCTTTCAACTATTTTTTCAACTACTTTTAAGGAAATATCTTCTAGTTTCAATGACGAGGTGAAAAAGGAAACTGGAAAGATTGAACATGCTTTGATCAAAAAGTTTTCTGATTCAACATTAAAAATCTTTAATGGAAAACAAAAGATTGATCAAAATTGTCTCAAGCTTTCTAAGAAAGTGGCAGATCTTGAGAATATTCTTCTTTCTGAGCATACCAATTTGGAAAATGAGAAAGTCAATTTTGTAAACCAAATTAATTCATTTGAAACAAAGTTGACTGATTTGTTAAAAACAAAAACTGATCTAGAGATTGTGTTAGAAAATGAAATAAAGGAATTTGCTTTGAAAAACTGGTTCAATCTTGAAGAAAGCAACTTTCTTAAAGAACAGAATTGTGATTTGTCTCAAAAAGTGATGACATTAGAAAAATCTTTGAAAGAGGGAAAACCTAATATAATGTCTGATTTTGAAGATTCTTTCAATCTTGAAAGAGCACAGTTTGAAATTGAGAAAGTAATTTTCGAAAATGAAAAAGTGATTTTTGAAAAAGAGAAAGATTCTTATAAAATGAGAATAATTGAGCTTTCTCGAGAGGTGGAAGAGTTAGAAAGCGAATTAACAAAAGAAAGAAAAGAATTTGCTTTCAAAAGTTGGAATTCACCTGAATCCACCAAGGATTTTGAAGTTCATAACGCCGATTCTGATTCGGATTGTGACTTTGAGCCTAATAAGCAAGGTTTCGAAACCAAGTCAAATCCAATAGAAAATGAAAAGGGAAAGGCTTGTTTGTTTGATTTCTCAAAGAAACTTCCGAACCATACTGATTTTATTATTTCTGAAGAAAAAGAGGAAAACAAAAGGAAAGATGATCTTAAAAGGATTTCAAAGAAGATTGAGTTGAATACTACTTCTGAACCTAAAGTCAATAGTTCTTTTATGAAATGCAATGAATCTGAAAAGACTTATGTTTCAGATTTATTGACTCTTGCAAGAAAGAATCTCGAATGTGTTCAATGTCGTAGTCATTCATTTCAATCAACTCAGGAAAGTCCAATTTTAATAACATTTGTTTCTTATATAAACAAAGAAAAACCTTCAAGCACTTTCTATAAAGGTGAGTGCTCAAACACGAAGACACCACCTTTAGAGAAAAGAAAGAAGGGTAACAAGTCAAAGACAACTCCTGTTCAAAGTTCTCAAGGTTCTAATTCTAAATCTTCTGTTGGCTCAAATACACCCATCTACAAGCCTGTGAAGATGGAATGGAGAGTTAAAGGTACAACACCTTTAAAGAATGATGTACCAAAATCATCTGCTTCCACGTCATATGCCAAGAAGAACAACACTCCGAAAGGTAAATTTTCTTCTACTAAACCTAATCCTATTCATTCTGCAAATCATCTGATTAGGTTGGCACATAAGAAAATTTGTTGTTCTTACTGTGGATTAAATGATTTTGTGCATAAAGATTATATTTCTTATTGGTACGGTACTTATAGTTTTCCTTCAAAGAGATCTGCACCTAATACACTAGGACCCAAGTCCCATTGGGTACCAAAATCAGCTTAATCTGTTTTGCAGGTTCATCATGTGTTGTGGTGTATGTTACATATATATCACACACATGAATGAAAACAGAAGAGAAGCGGTGCAAATTTTTGAAGAGTGCATGTGCCATTAAGGGGGAGCAAAGAAATTAATGGTTTCTAAACACGTCAGTTTAGAACCCGTACTTCAAAGGCAACAATGGCTTCTAAACATATCAATTTAGGACCCGTACTTCAACGAGTTTGACTTCTAAACATATCAGTTTAGAACTCGTATTTCATTGTTATATACTTTGACTGTTTCATATACTAATCTTGTTTCATTAAGATCTTTTGCAGTTTTTGAGGGGGAGCTTATCTGATTTTTAATCAGTCTATCATGATTTGAGGGGGAGCTTGAACATATCACTGTAAGTATCTTCTGAACTTAATCTGAGATTGTTTGAAAGAAGAACGACTTTCAAGAATGGAAAACGTGTTCTTAAATGTTCAAACCACTTCTTGATTCTCAAACAGTTTTTATGAATTTAGAAGTGTGATTTTAAATGTTTTTCATATATATATATATATATTCATATATATATAGATCTCGGATTCTCGTTACATCATTTCTGACCGTGTGTTTCGAAAGATTATTACTTGCGTAGTATCTTTTCTATACTTTCAAGTATTCTTACACACCGGTTCAGCTTCTTATTGACTTTGTTATTACCATGTCTCAAAATGAAACATTTTTCGATGGTAATACTCCCGTTTGTATTCCTATTTTGATTGAGCATCATATTCATTTCAGCGTTCGAACTTAAACGTTTCATTCAAAGATTGTTTATATTTGGTCATATAAACAAAATATCCAATTCTTTGATACCCTAAACCTTACATGACTAGTATTCATGTTATTTGATTTGATTGATACATTGTCAGATTCTCAAACAAGTCTTTCGAATTCATTCCATTCTTTCAATATTCTTGTTTTGAGAAATCTTCAAAGATCAAATGCTCAAATCTTCATGATATTATTGAGGAGCATACTTTCTGATGGCAATGTTATCAAATGCCGATACTTTTAATTGTTTAAGATAAATTGTTGAACAACGCAACATTTTAGGACAAAATTTCATGGGAATCAGTGTGAGGATTTACAAAACTTCTATGGATCCACGTTAACCAGTGTTTCCTACCCAAGAAGTTGTCCTTGAGTGATTGAGGGGTGAGGGGTCGAAATCAAAGAGTGGGGGAGATTACTCATACGGTTGAGTATCTCATTGTGCTGAGGTAAAATGTAAATGAGAGTTTGGGTAGAAGTGAGCGGATTAAAAACAGTAAGAGGGTGTGAGAACAAAGTTAAAAGAATAAGAGAACTCTGCACCATCCATTTTCTGAGCCGGGCAGCCACATTACTGATTGGTTCACATTCTTTGGTGACCATCATTGAAACAGGCAACTAGCCCATGCCAACTCTTGCATTAACCCCACCAGCTACTCGTTTCTTTCTTAACAAAGGAATGTTTCATTTTTCTTGGGGACGCAGCATATCATCTATCTGATCTTCACTAAGAAGGTCTAGATATTGAAAAAGAAGGAAGTTTGCCCCACCTTCGCTCTTCATTCATGCACATTGAGTCTGTGGAAAACTTGTTGTTGTCTCAACAGTTTACACACTTTGAGCCTATTATTATTCAAGCATATGTTGCTTCATTCTTTCTACACTTGCACGTACACACAAGGAATATGTTTTCTTGTCATAACGTTCATAGAAATTCCTTTGTGGTTTTTCGATAATTGAATGGAAGCCCTGGAGGAGTGAACATCAAAAAGCTCCTTTCCAAAGTGCATTCGTTGTACTAAGTGGCTCTGTGCAACTTACAGGCATTTTAACTGATTCATTAGTTGTTTCAGGGTTACCACGTTACTATTGTCTGAATTTGAAAAGATTCGGATAAATATTTTTGGAATTGACGGATATTCAGATCAGAAGGAGAAGATTGTTATTGGTATTCAAGGATTGTTGAAATTGAAAAGAGAATTTTGATGATCATGATGCTCACAATCATAAAAAAGGGGGAGAAGATATGAAAGTTTCAATTTCAAGATAAAGAGAATTTTTGTTAAAGTCAAGAAGCTCGAGATAAAGTTCATGATGTTTCAAGATGTTTCGAGATGATTCGACAAAGATTCAAAGTTCAAAGATTGTTCATTGTTCAAGAGATGAAGATACGCAGTTCAAGATATTCGAAAAGCTCAAAACCCCGTTAAAGCTCAAAAGCCATTTCATGTTCAAAGACTGAAGATATTTTTCAAAGATGTAAAGATACGTGCTACAATGTTTCAAAGATTCGTGTTACAAAGACCAGTGATACGAAGATTCTAAAAGATGAAGATTCTGTTTGAAGACTTTGACCAACACCGCAAAGATTTGAAAATTGTGTTTCAAGACTTTGATGACTATTTGATTTTGAAGATCCAGTTAAAGACTAAAGCAGTCAGATTGGATTTCTGAAGACAACGCCTACTTGAAGATTCTTCAGAGTTATTTTTTGAAGATTGGTTTTTCCTTCAAATCGAAGAGGAATACTTTTCAAAGTGCTTAAAGTGTTGAAGATATGAAGATACAAAGAGCTGAAGACTATCGTCATCATTTTTTTAAATCTTGAATCCATAGGGGGAGATTGTTAGTGCATAAAAATGTATTCAAGATTTAATATGTAATTGTATTATTTGTAAGAGTCTAAGCAATAGTCAAAGTCCAAGATAGAGGTGTTGAGAGTCAAAGTCAACACACTTAAGGGAAAGTCAAAGTTGTATAAATAGGAAGTTTGTAATAGAATTAAGGAGTCTCATTCTAGCAATTTCATACGTGAGAAATAGGAAGTGTGTAGAGAGAGGGATGACTTCCTAGAGAGAGAGTTTAGAGAGAGAAATTGGATCTCATTCCAATCTTTGTATTCTTTCTCTATTCTATGAAGATCAAAGTGTTTACATCATTGTTACTTGATTAGATCTGGGATTACAGGGGAGCAGAGGAAAACGAACTTGATCTACAGAGGATGATTAGATCAAGGGGGAGCAAAAGGAAACCTTGCTTAATCTACAGAGATTTATAAGTCAAGGGGGAGCAGAGGAAGAGATGACAACAACAGAAGAAAAGAACATTGCCGGACAAAAAAGAACAAAAAGGTTAGTATCTCGAACAAATTCTTTTTTAAAATAATTTTCTAGGACACAAATTTCTAAATATGTTCTAGAAACATTATTAAACACATTCCAAATAAAATTTGATCAAAAAGAATGTTGAGTTTTCCATTATTAGAAATTTAAGGTCACAGAGCCTCTGTTGGGTCCAACAGAGGTTCTGCAGGCAAAAGCTCTGATCTTAAATCAATAATTCTTGGAAACTCTGTAAATCTTTTTAGGTATCAAAACCAAAAAGAATCATAGCATACAAACACTGCAGAAGAAGTCATCGGTTACAGAGTTCTCTCCACAAGAAAGAACTTCTGTAGACCAACACTTGTTTTAAAAGGACTTTTTGCTGCACAAAACCTTTTTCAAAAACAATTTTCTAGGACACCAGCTTTCAAAAAGGTCCTAAAAACATTGTTAAAAACAATCAAAAACTTGGATGATCAAAAATGTTTATAAATTATTAGATATACGAAATTTCTTGTCTCAGAACCTCTGCTGGCTCTGACAGAGGTCCAAAAACCTCTGTAAAGGAATTTCTATACATAATTTATCGATCCTCTCCATGGATTTTTTTCAAACATTCTTGTTGAAGGTACAAACTACAGAGGCAAGAAAAATAAGATTCTCAAATCACAAAGCCTCTGTCAGTTTTTACATTAGGCATTTCTGTAACAGTAACGGTAACTTTTCTGCGAGTGAGAATCATGTGGAGGTAAAGAGGCCCACGCGCCTAGCATTTAATAAGGCCGCCCACGACGTCTCGTCATAACTGACACAGAGGACGTGTTATCTTTTCATTGGACCTACATGCAACACGTTCCTATGGAAAGTTGAACCCGCCGTAACGACTCAAGTGTGGACCCCAAATAATATTAACCTCAAAATATTAACCCTTTCAGATTCTACGGCCACAAACTCAGTATAAAACCCAAGTTACCTTCCCTCACAAAAACTTTACTCACTCTCTTCTCCGACGAACCTGCAACTATATTCAAATCATCATTTTACTGTGAAAAATGGCTTCCAGTTCCCACGCTACTCAAAACTTTCCGGCGAACTCTCCTCAACACTCTCCAGTGCATTCAGAGCACTCCCAAAACCCTAACATCGCCGCAAATGCTGAAAAAGAAAACTACGGCGACTCTGCAAACTTTGCACCAACCACCAACCTTCAACACTTTCTGAACAAAGAACATTTTGAGGATGTTCTACCTTTAAAATCCAACAACTGCTACCTGGTACCCTCACCAACAGCTTTCGGCGAAGCCCATGCTCTTCTCCTAAATATCCTAGAAAATCATTTCCTATACCCTCTCCTTTCCAAAACCCCAACCAAAATCCCTGCACGATATCTAAATCAATTTTGGCAAAGTTGCCGTTTTGATTCAGATGATTCTTTGATAAAGGGCTACATTTCAAAACCAGACAAGTCTGACTACCTAGAACTCATGTTTAACAGAACAATGTTCTCACTGGAGTTCAACCTACCAACCAGAGGTCTACTTGGAATCAATAAATATGTTGAGGTTCCTACGGACGAGGAGCTCGGTCGATTCGTCGAAATGTTAGGATATAACACAACCCTGAGGAAATGCAATGATTTCCGCAGAGGCAGACTACCACCTCTGTGGAATACCATGTTCTCCATCTTGAATCGTTGCCTCACAGAAAAAACCGGTAGCCCTGACCAAAGCTCATTCCAGATCCTGACCATCATGTATGGAATCTATTACGACATTCCACTTGACTATGCGACCATCATGATGCAAGAATTAGTGAACACAATCGACAGAAAGCTCGCAACTCAAAAGGCCAAGAGGAACACACCAGGGTATCTACCTCCTCTGCAATACCAAAGAATTATAGGAGTCATTTTCGAGCCTCTACTTCAAATGCAGAAGTGGCCGATGGAAGGGCCATCTGTAAAGCTTTACCCGATGAATAAAAATACTCCTACAGAGCATGAAGACAGTTACCCCCACTGCAGACCTCTGTCGAAAAACCTTCTGGCTTATGCAACTGATGAGGATAGGAAATTAGAGTATATACGCGCCCACAGGACTCCAGAACCAAGTCCTGTGACACCCCCGCGTCTAGGAACCCCCTTAGGTGTAGATATAGTTGAGAGGATGACAGAAGAGGAATGGGCTAAAGCTTTGGAGAAACACTATTCAGTACAAGACCGATTCAAAGCTCAAAGAGAAAGCATTTACCCCTCTTCTCAGAAAAGAAAAACCTCTGCAGCAACACCCAAGAAGAAGACAAAGAAAAGAAAACCCACAGAGGAAACTACAACCTCTGCAGTTCAAACCATTTCACCACTTGCTACAGAGACAAGAACTTCTGCACCTTCCTCACCTCCAAAACAAAAGAAAAGGAAATCCAAATCCACAGGAGAGGGAGCTCCTAAGCCAAAGAAGAGAAAGTCAAAGAAAAGAAACCAAGTTCACCTCTGCAGGTCATCACAGAGGATGTCGAACAAGAAGAGGAAGACCAGGCTATACATCTGCAATCTCCCTCCCCAATAGCTTATGCAGACCAACAGGGAGATTTCAATGCCTTCCTCAACAATCCCGATATTGCTCAAACCTTAGATCCATCAGGATTGGTCGCAGAACCATTGGATCAGACTACAGAGGCTCTACGCACAACAGAAGTTATTTCTGCTGCTCAAGGTACACAAACCATGCACCCTCACGTACGACAACTCATAGGATCTCACTTCATTTATGATTCCTTAAGAGAAGCGGCAGAAACTGTAGCATCTACAGAGGAAACCTCAGAAGAAGAGATAAACATAGAAATAGAGGAAGAGGTTAGGATAGAAACAGCAGAAGGTTCTGTAGAAAAAGATGCCGAAGAAGAAGATGGCACACATCCCAAACCCCCTTCTAGTGCAACCCACATTTCTGATACCGCCGGTCTAGCTGCAGAAGGTATCATTGAAATAGAGCAGCACAACTCGATCCCAACCCCTCCCAGCCAGCCAGAGGTTACTCTTTCAACCTCTGTGCCTAATAAAACCGGGGAAACCATTCCTAGGGAGTCCTCTCGAAAGGACTCACCCATAGTTCATGATTTATTGCCCCAAATCACATCTGACATCCTAGCAGAGGAATTCGTTTCCTCTGTCACGCACACCACAATAGGGCCCAACATCCCTTTAGAGGGGATTAGAGAGCACAGAGACGAAGAGACTCTAGACAAGTCTCCGAGTCAACAGAAGGATATTCCAATACCCACCTCTGGAGTGGATTTGGACAATGTTCTTCACAGAACTTCTGTAGAGGTTGAAACTCGTATTTCTCCTCGAGGATCAAAAGGAAATCCTTCCACCCTCAACGTACAAACAGCGGTGACAGAAGGTGTCCAAGGAACAAGGACAAACTCTAGAGACGAATGTGTTCCTCCAGAGGTCACCACGAGTTCACACGTATCAAGGGGTGAGTTCCAAACCCTTGTCACCTCTGTGAACCAAACAATGGAAGAGTTAAAAAGCTCTTTCAAATCTTTTGCAGAAGTTACATCCAAGGCCCTCTCAGAACTAAACACCAAAATGGACAACTTGTCCACAGAGGTGCAATCTATAAAGACTACTGCCACAACTTCTGCCACCACACCTACCTTTGTTGCTGCTGATTTTGAAAAAGTTGCAACTTCTGCCTTCAACAACTCAATCAACATATATCTGGAAAAGATGAAAGAACAAGTATCATCAAAAGTTATTACTCCAGAAGAACTGCAGAAGGCTCTACGACAAGTTCAGGAACAAACAACAGAAGCTACTCTAGCCATGAAGCCTACCGACTACATGACCAGAGCACAGTTGACAGAACTTGGGCAAAGCATCTTGAACCAAATGACAGAATTTATCAGAGCCTTCACCATAGCCAACGCTTCTTACGTAAAAGACTTTAAGGCTAGTGTGGGAAAGATGCGGTTCAACACAGAGGCCGAAGTTCAAACTCTTCTTGGTCTTTGTGATGATCTCTGTGCCAAAATGATGGCAGCCGGGGCAAAGAAACCTGACACTACTTGCAGAGCAGAAGGTAACGAAGATGAGGGTCAGGATGATTCTGATGATGATGATTCATCAGATCATCCTGAGGGGGAGAAACAAGGGGAGAATCAAAGAAAAACAACTGCAAACAATCCTCCAATATCTGCAGAACCAATTTCCTCTGCACCACCAATCCAAACCCAAACTCAGGAAACACAACAGAGACCCACAGAGGAAACACCACACTCTGTGGAAACCACCTCTGTCCTTGAAAAAGATGTCCCTGAAGTTCAAATCCTGACATCTTCATCCTCAGAAGAACTTCCCCATTCTCAACCAAAATCCCAACCCAAAACTCACCCAAGAAGAAAATCCATTGTCCACAAACCAAAAACAACAAAACGTTCTGCTACGTATGTCCTAAAAAGAATGAAGTTCGTATCCGCTTTCAGAGCCGCAAAACGTTTTGATATCCCTCCACAAACCACAACCGAGCTCACAGAAGAAACATCAACAGAACCCAAATCCCCAATCAAACCAACAGAACCATCCCCACCAAAGTCCTCAGAAACTGAAGTATCAAAAACTACAGAGGCAATCCCCATCATACCCACAGAAACCTCAACACCCAGACCAACAGAAGCAATCCCACAGAGTCCAAAGCAGACAATAGGTTCTAAGCCTTCCAAAACCAAAGATAAAAGTAAAGGAATCATGACAGAAGAACCACAGAAGAAAAAGCAAAAGCCACACACGACAGAGAAGTTGATGAAGAGCTCATTCGATGCCTTTGTCACTCCTAAACCTGAAGACGACTGGGCAACAGAGGGTAGGGTTGCAGAGATAAAACGACAAATGGATGCTCTGCGAAGACCAATACCACCACCAGATACACGACATGCAGAAATGGAAGAGGTGGTGTCTAGGTACCTTTACAAACAGCAATATCAGAACAACCCTATACCACACATCGAAGATCCTCAACTCATAGCTGATCTTGACAACACCTTCAGCAGAAAAAAGCCAAAATCAAGGGCAGAAGTCTTCTCAGAGTCGAAAATAGAAAAGGTAATATACTGCAAATTCTCTCAAACGATAACCTTTCCAAAGATAAGGTACAACATTTACAAAGTCAAAAGGGAGAACAAGTCCGAAAATTAATTTTCAGATGCCAATATAAGGAACTTGAACCCCTACGAACTGCCAGATCTTCTACTTTGGACAAAAGAAAACTTCGACAACGATGCTACCAGAAGGGCCTATCAAGTGTTCAGGAAAGCGATGAGAGAAAAGCTTCTGCTGTATAGCATGATAGACTTTCAACTGGGAAGAGATCTTGGAGTCAGAAACCTGAGTCTGAGACCACCAGAGGATCACTGCCCACCTTCTGCAATACCCAACTCAATCATAACAACACCAAGGTACGGGTTAGTGTATACGGATCCTGCTGGTCAAGTGAGACTTTTTGTGGAAATGGACTGTCAAAAGTATGCAACTAGTACTCTGAACAAGTTCAGATCAATCTTACAAGAGAACAGAGGTATTGAGCTTATGGATCAAGAATCAGCAGAAAGAATGATCAGAGAAATAGATGCTACAATCGGCTTGACAGAACTCTGCATCAATTTCTATCACGAGCTCAGAGAAGTAGGATTCGACAACAGAAGTTTCAATGACTTCAAAGATGCAAATGTCTAAATCTCTTTTACATATCTCTGTAATAGTCAAAAAGAAATGAAATGAAACTTTTGAGGTATTGTTTAACCTCTGTCTACTTTACTTAGCCTAATTATGCATAAAGTCAAATTTTCATTTTTCAATACTTAGGGGGAGATTGTTAGCTCCAAATATTCATAATATTAGAAGTATTGAAAAATAGGCTAAGTATGAAAGAGTTCCACAGAAGCTCTGCGGTGTTCCACAGAAGCTCTGCCAAAGCAAACGATCATTCAAAGAACACCAAGTCCCAAGAAGAATCTACAGAAGACTACTCACAAAGGACCAAAGAAGGATCTATAGAAGAATGCTCACCAAGGACCGAGCCGCAGAACCTCTGGCACCCTTGACAGAGCCTATGCGGTTCAGACTGAAGACTTGGAAGATATTTATAATATCTTTCCACTGGTGAAGAAATATCTTACCACTGTTACAGAAATATCTTGCTACTGTTCCAGGGTCCGTTCATCAACTTGTACAAGGCATGGTCCGACAACAAACACGTGTCAAACTCTGATAGGAATCCTTGCAAGTTGATATTAGTGCATTTAATGCATGCAGATTTCCAACTGTTCATGCCATCCCTTCTCTCCTGTTGCATTAGTCCTTTTGTCTAGAATAGTTCTTTTATTGTAGTATAAAAGGAAGACTCATGTTGAGTTTTTCCTTACCAGTTTATATAGAAGAAAAACACACACACAATTAACGTCAAATCTATTATTAGTGTTCTTCATCAAATACAGGAAAACTTAGATATTCATCTGTTCTTCAAATATTGTTTATTTGATATTCTGTATTGTTACTATACAAACATATCTGTTAGTTCTTCAAATACGCTTCCGCATCAAACATAAACTCGAACTAATAGATCTGTTAATCTTGTCTAAGCAAAACGGTAACCAACAATCATCATCAGAAAAATCGATTGCGGCCTTGGGTGAGGGAGGAACAACAAACACTGAAGAGGCTTTGGCTCTTTTGCTCGAGGGTTCTCCTTCTGGTGCTCCTTCTACAGGTCGTTTGTGTGTGGCAGCCTGTAAGATTGCATCTGTGAAATTAATGACTGCCTTTTTCATTGCTTCTTCGACCTCTGTTGCAGCAGTTCTGATCTCATCTACTTGACTCTCAAAGTTAACTTTGTGAGTGTCAAGAGATGCCTGCACATGTCGTTCTTTTGCTTGTGCCTTCATGACAAACTTTGATGAGATGGTCATCATCTTGCTAAGAACAGACCTGCGGAAATCACCTATCTGGCCAGCTGTCATGGGTAAGTCTTTGGGGTTTGGGCTGGAGATGTTTAGTGGAGTAGCAGATGATGTCGTGGCTTCTTTGATGGATTCCTTAACAGAGTTATTGATGAGCTCTGTCAAGGTTTTGACGTTTGATTCTGAGAGAATAAGTGTAGGAATGGGCAAGGTTTTGTTCATCGATGCCGTGTGATTCTCTGTCATAACTCTCTTCAGCTCTGCAAGCTCTGTCGAAATCTTTGTCGACTCTTCTGCTCTGACTCTTTTTAGTTCGGCTAGTTCTGTTGTCAGCTTTGTCATCTCTTCTGTTCTGTTGCGCTCAGCTTCTGTATACTTCAGTGTTACCTCTGCTTGTTTTTCTGTAATTCTTTGCAGCTCTTCCTTAAGAGAAGCATTCTCCCTGCGGATCAGCTCCTCCTTCTGTTCATTGATAAGTTTATACTCATTCAAGGAGGTGTTGATACTATCACAAAAGCTTTCGAACTCTGCTCTTGTGACAGTGTCAACGGGGGTAACCTTGTTTCCAACACATGGATCCAATTGAACCTCGAGTTCAGAGGTGCCTACGTTAAGAGCTGTGTTAATGTTGACTCTTGTAGGACTTCCACCCGATCCTTGATGCTCCTTTTCAGGGGAAACATCTACAGATGTTCTGGTTACTTCAGCTCTCTCATCATCAGAATCTGGGAGATTGAAGTAAACGTGGGAGTTAACGTTGTGATCTAGACAAGTTAATCCTTGTGAAACTAAGCTGTCAAATTGCCTCTGAGTTAGGCAATCTCAACGGGTAAATCGGAAATTACCCACGAACCTAAGTTGTTCCTCCTTGGATATATGAGCCACATAGGCATCATCGTGTGTAGTTGTCCTATTGATGTCTTGGGGCAAATTGACATCGTTACCAAAAATGGATTCCCCAGCTAAGTGCATACCAGAGGCATGATGTAATACCCCGGGTAAATCCGTTAATTTAAATTCTAGTTCCGTTAAGTTTATTTTCTTTATAATTGATGTTAGGGTAAGTTTAGGAGGGTTTATAAGTTTAAAGGGTAAAAGTTTGACCAAAGGATAAATTAAAGGTGTATTAGTTATTAGTGAGGAGTTTAGGGGTGGAAATGGTAAATATATGTAGATAATACCCTTTTAGTTTTCTGATATTTTCATATCAGCTAAATATCCAGAATTTCAGTGTGTGAGTGTGTGTATTGAGAGCAAAAGAAGAAAAGAGAAGAAGTAAAGCTAGGGATTCAACTTGGTACTTTTGGAAGTGAATTTGAGGTATGTTGCTTTGTATTTTGTGTTTGTAAATGTGTTTAGATAGTTTCTATCGGAGTAGAATAACCGATTACACTTCCAGTAGTGATCTCTGTTAATTCTGGGTCGAAAATGATGAAACCGACAGAGGTGTCCGGACGCAGTATGAAGGTGTCCGGATAGTTTTGTTGAATGTGTCCGGGTAGATTCTTGGGTAGTGTCCGGGTAAGTTATTGATAAAGTCCGGACGATTCGATTGATGGTTTCCGGATGATCTAGAGTCCGGATGGCATCCGGATTCCTTTGTTGTCCGGATTAGTCTGTGGTGTCCGGATTCCTCGTGTTGTCCGGATTCCTTGTATTGTCCGGAAAGTTGTCCGGATACTTTGAGGTTTCCGGATAACTTGGCTGTTTGGGTAAATTTTGAGGATAAAACTTATGTAGATGTATCTAGAGTCCATAACCTGCTAGTAAGTCTTATACATAAGTTGGTAAGGAGATATTTGTATGTAAATGGTTTCAGATTCTGAGGTATTTGGATTAAGGATCGGATAGCTCGGAGAAAGGCTTGGAAGCGTATTTTAAGCATTCAAGGTGAGTTTTGCTTTAAAACGTTTTTGAACTGGAATACATATATATGTGTATATATATATGAGATGATTATGTGGTAGGAATATGATTATGTGTATATAAATGACAATATGATGTAATGAGATATGTATTGTATTTATATAAGCTTTGCACTACACGAGTGCACTTGTTGCCGGGTTCCGGTGTGCGGACCGACTGGTAGCCGGGTTCCGGTGAGCGGACCGGTTGTTGATTTATTAGTTGGCTTGCTACCAACTAATATGGCCATTTGTGGAGGAATAAGGTGAATGAGATGTACACGATGCACGAGTCTGGATTGGTATTTAAATACGTGTGGTATGTTTATATTTTACAAAAGGTTTATCTAAACTATTTTGATACAAAGGATTTACATAAAAGGTTTGATAATGATTTTGGAAAGGACCGGGATTAACTCACTAGACCCGTTTGGTCTAACCCTCATTTTGTTTTCAAAAATATGTTTTCCAGGTTAAGGATCGGCAAGAGAGGATGAAGTATAGGAAGCTTTTGTTGGATGTTGATTAGGAAGCTTTCATATATTTTGTAATGTCAAGACTAATGAGACCGTACTTGGTTTGTTATGTAACTTTTGTTGTAAATCAATGTTATGTATGAATGTTATGTATTATGATGTATGTTATGGGATTTGGGTCGTTACAAATGGTATCAGAGCCCTAGTTTAAGGGATTTAGGTATTTGTACCCGTACCTAGACTTAAACTGCATGTGAAGTAGGATGTCCTTGATATATTAGAACCTTGGGATGCTAAGTATAAAAGGTAGAAGGAACATCATGTAAGGTAATTTCAGATTACACCTGGCCAGTGTAATTGTGATCTTACAGGTGCATGTTTGGACTGGGATACCTTATTATATGGGGTATGTGCTTATGTGTATATTAATCTTGTCTGAATCTACAGAATGGCAAGCGGTACTAGAAATACGACTAGAGAGGGAGGAAGAAATCCTAATAGAACGAATCCAACAGTCGGGACAAGGGGAAGAGGAAGAGAAAGAGGTAGGGGCAGAACCGGAGGTAGAGTTCAGGGGCAAGGTACGGAGTTTATTACAAGAAACGATCTGATGGCGGAGATGGGAAGACTTCAAGCAAATATCCAGACTATGTTCGACCAAGCTCGTCATACTGAAACACCAGATCCTGGTTTGGAAGACGAAATGCCCATTACACCTACGGTCATACCAGTGTCAAGAAGGTGTGATTACAAGATGTTCTTAAACTGTAGACCTCCAACTTACTCAGGAGATAGAGACCCAGTGAAGGCAATGAGATGGTTAAAAGAAATAGAAGCCATCTTCAAGACCAGTAAGTGTGCGGATGAGGACAGAGTATTATACGGAATGGCGATGTTGAAGGCAGAAGCTCTGTACTGGTGGGAAGCTCACATTGATTCCACAAGATCGGATGTATACTCTACTTTTACTTGGGACGAATTCACAACAGCATTCAAAGGACAGTTTTGTTCTCAAGCACCAGTTAGACAATTGGAAGAGGAGTTCATGAACCTACACCAGCGAAGTTTATCGGTTAGGGATTACACCGCTCTCTTTCTGGAGAAGTCTCGCTTTGCAGAGTACTATGTTGCCACGGAGGCTCTAAAGATGGAAAGGTTTATTTTTGGATTAAATGCAGAAATTAGAAAGCTAGTGACTGCAAGAGGACCCGATACCTTCTCAGCCGCAGTGGATGCCGTGGAAAATGTGGAACATGATAACCGGAGAGACGTTGGTGATAAGAGTGCTGGGAAAAGAAAACTGGAAGAAACGATGTACGATTCGGAAGAATATGAATCCCCGAGGTTTGATAGTTATTCACCTTTCAGACCAGTTGAAAGACCATGTCTAAAATGCAACCGTGTGCATCAAGGAAACTGTTATGTGGATTCCCGAAGTTGTTACAAATGTGGAAAGACTGGTCACATAGTTAGAGACTGTCGAGTAACTCGATTATGTTTCGTTTGCAATTCCCCGGATCATATTCAGGCAGATTGTCCGCAATGGAAAGCACAACAGAGTAGTATGACGGTAAGACCAACGAGTGGTAGACCGGGAGAGGAACACGGGCCGAAGGTACCGAAAGCAAAGGGTCGAGTTTTTCAGATGACGGAACAAGAGGTGGAAGAAAGTCCTGATGAGGTTACAGGTATATTTCTATAAACTCTATACGTGATAAGGCGTTATCTGACTTCGGTGCAACATGGTTATTGATATTTCCGTGCCTTTGTTGCTTATCTGTGTTAGAGATATAGGTGGGTGTGGGGTGGCTATTTAGTTAGTTCCTATGGTTTTGATTGAGTTCGAGGTAGTAGTGGAAACTAAGTATTCATACCTTTTCGCTTAACCGAATTCCGGGACGGAATTCTTTTAAGGGGGAGATGATGTAATACCCCGGGTAAATCCGTTAATTTAAATTCTAGTTCCGTTAAGTTTATTTTCTTTATAATTGATGTTAGGGTAAGTTTAGGAGGGTTTATAAGTTTAAAGGGTAAAAGTTTGACCAAAGGATAAATTAAAGGTGTATTAGTTATTAGTGAGGAGTTTAGGGGTGGAAATGGTAAATATATGTAGATAATACCCTTTTAGTTTTCTGATATTTTCATATCAGCTAAATATCCAGAATTTCAGTGTGTGAGTGTGTGTATTGAGAGCAAAAGAAGAAAAGAGAAGAAGTAAAGCTAGGGATTCAACTTGGTACTTTTGGAAGTGAATTTGAGGTATGTTGCTTTGTATTTTGTCTTTGTAAATGTGTTTAGATAGTTTCTATCGGAGTAGAATAACCGATTACACTTCCAGTAGTGATCTCTATTAATTCTGGGTCGAAAATGATGAAACCGACAGAGGTGTCCGGACGCAGTATGAAGGTGTCCGGATAGTTTTGTTGAATGTGTCCGGGTAGATTCTTGGGTAGTGTCCGGGTAAGTTATTGATAAAGTCCGGACGATTCGATTGATGGTTTCCGGATGATCTAGAGTCCGGATGGCATCCGGATTCCTTTGTTGTCCGGATTAGTCTGTGGTGTCCGGATTCCTCGTGTTGTCCGGATTCCTTGTATTGTCCGGAAAGTTGTCCGGATACTTTGAGGTTTCCGGATAACTTGGCTGTTTGGGTAAATTTTGAGGATAAAACTTATGTAGATGTATCTAGAGTCCATAACCTGCTAGTAAGTCTTATACATAAGTTGGTAAGGAGATATTTGTATGTAAATGGTTTCAGATTCTGAGGTATTTGGATTAAGGATCGGATAGCTCGGAGAAAGGCTTGGAAGCGTATTTTAAGCATTCAAGGTGAGTTTTGCTTTAAAACGTTTTTGAACTGGAATACATATATATGTGTATATATATATGAGATGATTATGTGGTAGGAATATGATTATGTGTATATAAATGACAATATGATGTAATGAGATATGTATTGTATTTATATAAGCTTTGCACTACACGAGTGCACTTGTTGCCGGGTTCCGGTGTGCGGACCGACAGGTAGCCGGGTTCCGGTGTGCGGACCGACAGGTAGCCGGGTTCCGGTGAGCGAACCGGTTGTTGATTTATTAGTTGGCTTGCTACCAACTAATATGGCCATTTGTGGAGGAATAAGGTGAATGAGATGTACACGATGCACGAGTCTGGATTGGTATTTAAATACGTGTGGTATGTTTATATTTTACAAAAGGTTTATCTAAACTATTTTGATACAAAGGATTTACATAAAAGGTTTGATAATGATTTTGGAAAGGACCGGGATTAACTCACTAGACCCGTTTGGTCTAACCCTCATTTTGTTTTCAAAAATATGTTTTCCAGGTTAAGGATCGGCAGGAGAGGATGAAGTATAGGAAGCTTTTGTTGGATGTTGATTAGGAAGCTTTCATATATTTTGTAATGTCAAGACTAATGAGACCGTACTTGGTTTGTTATGTAACTTTTGTTGTAAATCAATGTTATGTATGAATGTTATGTATTATGATGTATGTTATGGGATTTGGGTCGTTACACATGAAGAGGTGCCTCTGATGGAATAGGCTGGTTGAGGTTCGAGGTGTGCACCTCTGTTTCAATGTCCATTTGAGCTAGATCCTCATTGACAGATTGAGTGCTTGCACTAGGAGTTGGGGTAAGAAAACGCACATGTGTGTTCACTCGAACATCTTTTTCTATGCTCACGTTTCTCTCGGTTCTTACGGGTATAGAACTCTCGGGATTCTCTTCTCTCTGTTCTTCTTCCTCACTACTACCAGAGGAGGACGAACTCTCTGCCACCTCCTCTGTAGTTTCCCTTTCTTCCTCTTGAACAGCCTCCATAAGGGATGCTCTGTTCTCTACTTCCTCTTCCAACTCTTGTACATAGGAAGACCCCACTTCCGGTGCTCCTACCTCTGGTCTTTCTATCTCTTCTTCTACTCTTACCTCACTTTCAGATTCTGACATAGGCTCAGAACCTAAGTATTCTGGGATCTCACCTCAGGTTCTTGAGGTTGAGCAGCAGTGTTATAGTTTTGGATAGAAAGATGGTTTGGAGTGATTAGAGATAGCATTGTACCTGGAAATCTGCGTACGATGGGGAATCACCTGAAGATTTTCCCAAGAATTTGGACATAACCCAAACAGGTGTAGGATTGCCTTGTTGAGTAAGATTCAAAATTGGGAAGGCTTCT
This sequence comes from Saussurea involucrata, assembly GCA_033807775.1. Taxonomy (NCBI): domain Eukaryota; kingdom Viridiplantae; phylum Streptophyta; class Magnoliopsida; order Asterales; family Asteraceae; genus Saussurea; species Saussurea involucrata. Next base: position 44,108,908 of record CM066317.1, on the reverse strand, counting down.
CTGATGACCAAACTTAGGAATCACTGGTATTTGATTGTCTTCAGAGACTTGTGGACACCTACAACTCCTCCTCTTGCAATGGTTGAGGTCTTGGTGTTTACAGCAGAAAGAAGATCCTTATAGAGTATTTTGGCATAGTCAAAATTTCTTTGAAAGTAAAGACCATACATGATTTGTAGAATCTCTGTGCTGGCTTGGTCTTGGCTACCTGATTTGCAGGTTAGGGTTCTGTTCAGTGTGGAGAACATGAAGTTCCACACTGGGGGTAGATTTCCTCTTCTGAACTCACCTATTTTGTTCAGATCCTTGTTGTAACCTAGAAACTTCATAAAATCAAGAAGAACGGCTACTTTGGGAGGTTTCTCGTAGGCTTCTATTCCCAACTGCCTTTTGGTTGGCATTTGAAAGTTTCTTCTTAAGGTCTTGACTCGAATGCGTACTGTACCTGCTCCTCCCTAATTTCCTGAATCAACATTTCCGATGATTCCTTTTTGTTCTTCAATGAACTGTGTTAGGACCATAAATGTCCTACATATTTGAAAGATATACAAATAATTATATAGAGCGTAATTAGTTTAATTATAGTGGTTAATTATTGTAAAAGCCTTTAATTAGTTTAATTGGGCTAAATTGCTTAAATGGGCTTAGGCCTTATTTGTTTAAAGGCCTATGTATATAAGGTTAGTCTTAACCTTAGAATTAGGTCAGCAATTGATTAGTCATCCAAGAGATTCATTAGAGAGAGATAGTTGTGTTCTCCATTCTAACCTTTGTAACTATCTTGATTTATGAATACGAGAGGGATGACAGATTGAAATAATCAACTGTTCGTGTTATTGTTTACTGATTTATTGTTACCTGATCAAACTGGGATTCACAATTGGTATCAGAGCCGAATCGGTGATTTGAAGATACGAAAGAAATCGAACGAAAGCGAGAAAAAGTTTAAAATTCGTAGCAATTTTTCTGGAAAAACGCAGCGAGCCGTTTCGCTTATTCCCGGAGATTGAACCGTCGGATCGTCGCGATTTTTGGACAGTAGCTTCAAGACACTCTGTTTTACATTCTGAACGGTTGGATTAATCGTTTGAGGTCCAGAATGTTCCCAGATTATTTTCGAAATACAGCAGTTTTTATTGAAGAAAATCGTTCTTCAATCGGGTTTGCAAAGTTCTTTCGTCGATTAAATAATTATTTAGTTTGATCTCGATTGTTTATCGCTCTTAATCAGGTGTTTATCTGCATTTACATCAATTCTCAAAGGTATCAATTTTGTGATTTAAAAATCAATTCTCGAGTTTTTTGGTGTTCTTAAATTTTTTTTGGTGATTATTGAAAATTTGGACATAATTTGCTTAGAAATCGATTTGTGTGTGTTTGGTTTTGTGTTTTTGGTCAAAATCTAACCCTACAGGAGTGAAATCAAGCAACCCTATCAATCCCAGATCCGAATTGCAACCACAGCCGCAGTGTCCGGAAGTTTCTCATTGTTACCGGGTAAGTTTCCTATTTCTCACTACTATCCGGACGAATCATCCGGATTGTTTTTGGTTTCCGGGTAAGTTTGTTTGGACACTTCAATTGTTCCCGAATAAAATTTTACCCAAATACCAATTTTTCCCGGACACCCATTTACTTCCCGGATAAAGTTTCTTTCCCGGACACTTTTGGTTTCCGGTTAATCTTTCCGGATAAGAGGAATTTTTCCGGATGTCCTCATTCTTCCGGACAGCTCATGAACCATACACTCACTCAAGATTCAAGTTGCTTAGTCACAGCTCACTTTTGTTGACTATTGTGCTGGTTCGTTGGATTTCCATACATCACTTTTAAATAGCATTCAAATATCACATCCTTATGGTTAACATCTCCACAAATCAATTTTTTTTAAGGCTCACGACGATGCATACATACACCATGCATGCATATGCATATACATAACATCCATTCAATACCTAACCTCGGTTACTTATTTTTGTTGATGTTGAGTATTAGTATTTTTTTTATCCGGTAAGCTTTTCATACGCGAATCAAGTATTCGATAACGTTCGTCCGGTAAGTCCCAATTCTTTTTATACGGTAAGTAAACCATCTTCATCCGGTAAGTTTGTGCCATCCGGTAAGTGTATTTATCCGGTAGGTCTCAAATCACCCGGTAAGTTCTCGATTCCCCGGTAAGTTCTCATCTTTCCGGTAAACCAATTTTGTCCGGAAAGTTCATCTCATCCGGTAAGCTTCACACCCGGAAAGTTTGTTTTTTTGCAATTTTTTTACGGTTTGAGAACTTTTTGCGACAATTTGATCTTATTCGCGACGCTTATCATTTTTTGTGATTCATTTTGTCGTCTTGATCTAACTTGGTTTGTTTTCTCGCAGATTTCACCATCGAAGTTTGATTTCGTTCGAATTCGATAATAATCAGATTTTAATTTTTGGAAACAAATTTATTTTTAGATTTGTTTTTCAAATTTAATTTTTTTGTTTTTTCTTCCGCATTTTTTTGATTCTTCAAAGCAACACCGATTAACGATCAATTTTTCAAGTAAAAATGTCGTATTGCTTTAATGTGGAGTGTCAAGCAAATCAAAGACTACATCAAACGCATATCGAGAAGAAAGATGATTTGATCTACAAGTACATCAAAGAACTGAAGCAACATAAATCTCAAATCTGGAATTGTTCTGAGAAACTGGCTAAAGCAGAAGAAAAGGCAACGTTCTTAGAGTCTGAAAACTCTGAGTTGAAAAAGAAGCTGTCTGATTTATCATCACGAGGTGATATCAAGGAAACTGAGAAAGAGCCAGCAAAACCACATGAAAAGAATATCAAGCGATCAGATGATTTGTGCAACAAATACATCAAGGAACTGAATGAACTAAAATCTCAAATCTGGAATAGTTCTGAGAAGCTGGCGAAAGAAGAAGAGAGAGGTAAATTCCTAAACTGTGAAAACCTTGAGCTTAAAAATAAACTATCTACTTTTGAAAAGGTTTTTGAAAAGGAGAAAGAAAGTTTTGCAAAGGAAAGACTATTGCTTTCACAAAAGCAATCTGGTTTTTCAACCAAATCTCTTGAAGAGAAGAAGAGTCTTGAACTTAGATGTCTAAAACTTTCAACACAGATCTCCGACTTTGAAAAAGTTTTGTTTTTAGAAAGAGAGAAGTTTGAAACTGAACGCAAATCTTTTACTCAAAAGAATGGAGAACTTTCTTTGAAAATAACTGATTTGGAGAAAGAAATAGACGCTCTAATCAAAGAGTCTGAGAAAGGGAAAGTTAAAGGTTTTAGGGCTAAATGTTTGAAAGATGATTTTGAAAAAGAAAGAAAGATCTTTCAGATTGAGATTTCTAAACTTACACAGCGATTATCTAGAGTAGCAACCGAGATTTTGAAGGAACAAATGGTTAAATCTGTTTTACAAAAGAAATTTGATTCAATTCTCAAAGAACGAAATGTTTTATCCGTTAAGGTCAAGAAACTTGAAGAAAGCAATTTCAAAGGTGTTCAACCTTCTTATGCTTCAAGTTCATTTTCTACAAATCGTTCTTCAAAGAATTTTGTCAAATCAAATGATTTTTCAAAAGATCAGATTCGACATTCCAATCTTTTCTATAATTCTCGTGTTGATAATAAAGATAACCCATCTTTCAAGAAAGTAAACATGGTGTGGAGAGTTAAAAGAACCACTCCTGCTCCAAAACCATTTGTCCCAGTTAAGAGTGAAAAGAACAACACAGCTTTCCACGCTAAATCTTTTGTGAAAACTGATCGAGTTTACTCTGTTAATAAACTGATCAACTTATTTACACAGAAGCTGTGTTGCTCTTATTGTGGAACAAGTGAGTTTGTGAATAAAGATCGTGCCAACTATTCGTATGGTACTTATAGTTTCCCAGGTCCTCATAGGGCATCTAACCGTCAAGGATCCATCAAAAGATGGATACCAAAAGCTGTCTAATCTGTTTTGCAGTAATGTCATGTGCGCTCAGTTATGAACATTTTTTTCACATGACTGCATTCGAAGGCTATGCCAATTTTGAGGGGGAGGACTATCTCATGAAAGGTAAGTGAACTTCAACTGAATTCAAAGACTGTGGTAAATCTTTTTGAATAACTTACTTGTGTTTGTTATTCTCCAATTCTAATGATTGCCACGTCCAGTATTTTATTGACTTAGTTATTTCCATATCTCACATATTCGTTGAATTTTCGATGGAAATACACTCGTTTGAATTCCTAGTTGTTTTCCATGTTCGCTATTTCTTGCAAATGATTCAATTCTTATCTGATGTATTAATTGTTACTTGTTCTTCACAATTAAACTTTCTGATCATTGTCTCATTTATTGCAAATACTGTGCGTACTGAGTCATTCTGTTTTTGAGCTTGATTTTGTTTCTTGAAATTCTGGTATTTCAAATATGACTTCTGATTATCTCAGATCAGGACTCGTTCTTAAATTCTTTGACTTCTAAACACCTCAGTTTAGAACTCGTACCTCAATGTTTACTGCAATGATTTATTTGGTAAATAAATTGTGTGTTAGGAATTCTATTGTTTCTATGGTCTATCCAGAACCGGAAGGATCTACCCAAGAAACACATCCCTTAGAGACAACAGTGAGGGGTCTAGACTGTTAAATGAGTTTGGAGAGAAAAAAAAACATGGTGAGGCTGTGACAGGACTTAAAAGAATTATTGGTCCTTACCAAACCGAGTCAGTTATCCGGGTAACCACACAATCTATTCATTCTCGTTCTTTGGAGATGAATATTGAAACAGACATGGACCCAGTGTCGATAACTCGTGTCACCCCACCCAGCCACTCAAGTATCTCCCAATAGATGCTTGTTTCATATATTCACGGAGATTTAGCACATAATCTATCTATTCGTCACTTGGAGGTCTTAGATATTGAAACATGAAGACATCAGCTCCGGTCTCCGAACTTCGTATTCTAATCACTGTGTCAATTGATTTTTAACTTGCGTCCCAGGTTAAATCAATACTTTGAGCCAAACAGATTTATCTTATTTCTTTCACACATGCATGAGTCTTTGTGATTCCCATTGCATATCTTCGTGATATTGCCGGAACAGTTTGAGAAGTAATTTTTTAAATTTTACTTCAGTGATAACTGGAAGTCCTATCAGAGATACCCATTGCCAACTCTGAACATAGGCCACACAATTTTTTAAAATTGTTGTGATAACAGTTACTAACGTGTTTCTGTGTTAGTTGATTACCCCGTTCTGGTTACTTAATGGTTTGATCTGGATTTTTTGCTACTCGTTACTTTTGTCTTTGAACATGCATGATGCTCCGGATGCTCCTACTCATCATGAGGGGGAGAAAGGGTACATATTCAAAGACACCGAATATCAAGTTGAGGGGGAGTTAGCAAAAGCCGAGGGGGAGTAAAGAAGTCCCCATGCAAAAGCCGAGGGGAGTAACTGTTGACCGATTTTTCCCGAATGATTGATCTGTTCCAAGATCCAAAGAGCTCAAAGTGCATACAAGTGATCAAAGTGCTTACAAGTGATCAACTCTTCTCATCGTTTATCAAGTGGTGTTCGCTACAATTCAGTATCTCCTCCTTCGAGCATTTTGATTCTACAAAGTTCTTAAAGCTGAAGCTGAAAGCAAATTCAACTCGTGGTTCAAAAACATTCAAAGACAGATTCGTTGAAGATTTGAAGACCACGAGCTTTATTCAAGGGGGAGCGCTGAAAAGACATGAAGACATGCAACACCGAAGTCTTCCAATGTTTCAAAAGGAAGAGAAGATCAAGATCTGAAGATTTCAAGACCGATTTTATTTATATATCTTTAGGGGGAGATTGTTAGGACCATAAATGTCCTACATATTTGAAAGATATATAAATAATTATATAGAGCATAATTAGTTTAATTATAGAGGTTAATGTTGGTCCCGAAGGCCTATACAAGTTTGTAGAAGGGGGGGGGTTGAATACAAACACCCAGATTTTACTTTTCTAAATTGTTTATTGATAAATCATTAACAATTTACAGCTTGTTGCGGAAACAAGATTAAGGATAAACCTAAATCTAAACAAGTTGGAACACTAAGATTTCTTGCACTAAGAAAGATAAGGAGATTACTAATAAAATCCTATCTTGAGAGAGATTTGAACTTGTCCAGAGTTAGCAAGTTGCTTCAAAAGAAGTGAGTTCATCTCTTTATATACTGCATGCATTTAATGCAAGTCAGTATACACTTTACACGTGTCATCAGCTGGTTGGTTGCATGTCATTGACCTTGGTTGACAACCTTAGAAGCCGTAAGGATGAACAGTGTAGTATCAGAGTGGTTGTACGATTTCAGATATTCGGAGGTTCTTTTCTGACATTTCGTACGGTGGCGTGCAAGGGTGGTTAAGACAAAAGTACTTTGTACAAAGGACTTCATGATCAGCTTTCGTTGATTCAGCGATTATCATTTACTATTCAGCAGATGATAAAGTTCAGTGATAGCTGAAGTCTTGTACTTGATACTTCACGTTGAGTGGACAAATCTGAGTCTTCGCTGATCCGCATCAGTTCATTAGGAGACTTGTCGCTGGTTCTTGAGCTTGATCTTCGACTTCAGCGTAGAACCTTTGTTGACGTGAAATTTGTCTTCAGGGATCATAAGTAAACAACTAACTTATCAGCGATCATCATATTGACTGAACAGACTCAGAGCATTTATGGTGAACAGTGTTCGCTGAATGTTTAATCTAAAAAAGCGAGAGTTCCTATCAGCGGTACTGGAAGATCTTAGTACTTATCAGCGATAGTGAAACTCTGATACATATTGTTTACTTACAATTTTCACTAAGTATAAGAGAGGGTCATTATCAAATCACTGAGGGTTTGGATCAACAATCTCCCCCTATTTGATTATGACATAGCAACAAAGAAAATTGCTATTTAATGAAAACATAAGGATAAAAAGAACTCATAAAATATTTGTCCCTTTTACTGTTTTCTGGGATCTTTTCAGTACTGATGGAGTAAAGTACATTCGCTGAAATCTTTCTTTAAATCTTTGAATCATGTTACAATGAAGAACAGAAAGATTACAAGTACAAGCGAAATAAATTACAAGTACAGAAGGATAACTGATACAATAGAGAAAAAGGAGATTATATCAGTTTTCAAAAGGTTCTTCCTTAATGAGAAGTTCATCAAGGGTCGTCTTTTCAGTGGGGATCATCCAGTCAGGAACCGTTACACCTTGTTTTCTTTTGTTCAGCGCTTCTTGAAAGATCAAGGGTTTTAGGTGTCGTGCCTGAATGTCCTTTCTGAAGTCACACCAGTAGATGAGATCTTTGAGCTGTTCGATTGGAGTGATTGGAAGCTCAGCGATCCGTTGAAAGCATTTACGTCCGTCGTAGTCAAGAAAGAATATTCCATAAGGATTACTGATGACTTTACCAGGGACAAAAAGTTCACATGGTGGCAAAGAGATGTCAAGGGCAGATAGATCAGGATCAGGACCAAGCACTTCAGCGCGAGAGAAACCAATTCCAGTTTCATTTCGTATGACAGGTCCTGAGTTTGAATCTTGACGTTTCTTCTTTGGAGAGCCCCTTTTTCTTTTCAGCTTTAGATCACGGACAGGAGGAATATCCACACAAGAAGATATCAAGTCGATCTGTCTGTTTATCAGCTTTTCGAAATGATCCTTGTACTTAGATTGTGACGATTGGATAGCTAACCTCATCTCCAGCCATTCAGAGAGACCATACCTTTTTACAGTGTCAGCGCGAAAGGTTTCAGATTTGCCATCTTCTCTGAACAGTTTGATGTCAACAATAGGTACTCCGATAGAGGTTCTTCCAGAGATGAATACCTTGTTGATCTCCGCTGGACGATATCTGAAGTGAATTTTCTCTTTACACCAGATCAGGGTGGTCTGAGAAACTTCAGTTTTCTTTTCCACGATCTTCTGGGCTTCTTCCCACAGCTTTCGTTGGATTTGAATGGGAACACGCTTCAGCTTGGGGTCTTTGACAGATTCTTGAGTGAGCTTGATGGCGTATTCTCTGTCTTTCTCTTCAGCTTCCTTCCTTTCAGCAATGAGGCGTTCAGCTCTGAGGTGTTCCTGGTATTCAGCTTTTGAAATTCTGAACTTAGGAGGAACTGAAGGCAGTTGATCACGCCTTAGAATGATTCGCTGATCCTCGAATCGCTTTATCATTTCTTCTCTTCTCTTTTGATCCTCTTCACTCAGCTTTTGAGGAGTTGAGGAAGGTCTGTTTCTGTGCGAGAGAGGTTGTTCTTCTGGTTCATCAGTCTCAGAGATTAAATCCAAGACTGGGATTATTTCTTCAGCGGCAGCTGGAATTATTTGTGAAGTCGCAATAGTAGAGCCTTCAGCGACATCCTCAAACAGGGGAGAGGACTAGCTGAAACGGCGATCTTACAAATAAGATCTGGGTAGAAGAACTTGGGTAGAAAAGATAGAAAAAGATTGTGGATGCGTAGAGGGTTATTGAGTAGAGAACTGATTGTGTATTGAGATGTTCAGGGAAGGAATATAAGTAAAGTTTAGTGTACCTGACAAACCGACTTTTCAAGCAAGATCGCCAGATTTTCAAATTCAGCGAGGCCTTTGCCTTTGCTTTTCTCAGCGCCAGAGGCTGAGGGCTTTGTCTTTGTCTTCTCCCCTGAAGGTTCTTTTATTGAGATTCCCTTAAGAGCTTTGATCCTTGGGGCAGGTTTGACGATAAAGAAATCATCGTCATCTTCATCATCATCATCATCATCCTTTCTTGGAGAGAAGGATGGTTCATTTTCAGGGATGTCGATGTCTTCATCTTCTTCTGCTTCGGATTCCTCAGCATCTTCTTCGAGTTGCTCCCCCTCAGATACAGAGGCGAGCTTCTCGGTTCCCTCAGGGTTTTCATCTCCCTGAGGTCCAGCGGTTAGATCTTCATTCCTCTCTCCCCTGATAGATTCATCATGGGAAAGGTCTTCAGCGCTTTTGTTTAGATCTTCAGCAGCGCTTTTGTTTAGATCTTCAGCGCTCTTCTCCCCCTCTTTCTCATGATTGGGGGAGGAATGAGTAGACTCAGCATTGGTGTTATCTCTGTCTTCTGGGCCAGAGATTTTCACACAACCTTCAAGCTTTGCTATTCTGTCTTCTAGGCCAGAAATAGCAGGCGTGATTTTCTTCAGCTCTGTGCGATCTGCCGCTGTGAAAGATTCCAAAATAGGGGCAGGGGCAGGAGCAGGAGCTGGATTATTTGCCTTGATGACCAGCGTCTCGATCATCGTCTTCATAGAACTAACGTCGGTCTTTATAGAGCCTAAGTCAGTCTTGACTGCTGACATATCACCCTCGAGTTTTCCAACCGATGTCTTCAGCGTTGTTACTTCGCTGGACACGGTCGAAACTGAGCTTTTGAGGCTGGTGTAGTCAGTGTAGATGTCAGAGAGCACCTTGGCAAAATCGGCGAGAGTCTTATCAAGTCCCTTGATGTCTTCAGTGGAAGATTTCTTCTCCACCACCGTTGTCAGCTTTGTCAGATTTTCTCCAGCGTTTGTTACAGCTGTGGAGTTGTTGGAGAGTGTGGTGGTGAGACTGGTCAGCTTTGTTTCCACGGACTTCAGAGAAGCGTTGATGTCTCCCAAATTAGGACCTGTAATATATAAGTACTTGTGAACAAAGGAAAGCTCAGAAGTTTCAGGTATAGTTACAGTGTTTAAGGTGGGATTTGTACCTGCAGGAGGATTGATGAACTCGTCAAAGTTGCAAGTTCCTGAATAATGTTCCATATCCTCTTCGAAAGTACGGTGAGGTATGGTGATCTCTGCAGGTCCTTTCTTCATCATTTGTTGAGAAGCATCAGCGGTGGCCTCTGGAATGATGGCATCTCCAGTGTTAGCTGGAGGAGTGTCCAAAGAAGTGGAGGGAGGAGCGAAGGATAAGATTGGGGTTCGGGTTCTGAGTTCAGCGTTGGAATCGCTGACAATCACTTCATCAGTCTTTTGAGAGACTGATGGAGGTTGGGTAGTTTCCAAGTTTCTAACCTCAGCGTTTAGAGACGCTGAAGTCTGGATTGGAGGGATGGCTTGCACGGGTGTGGCAGAGCGTACCACGGAACTTTCCTTCAGCTCTTCAGAATGAGCTGAGGAGTCTTCAGCATGGAATTGCTGGGGTTGCTCCTTGGTTTTCTTGATCCTTTTGGAATCAAGTTGGGTGTGAGAGGGTTTCCTTTATTTAGAAGGAGAGGATTTTGTGGCCGGGGTATCAGCGATGGGTATTGTCGCTGAAGGAGCCACAGAAAGCGGAGAATTTAGAAGAGTGAGAAGAGTAGAGAGACGTACCTCATTGGCGACAGGCTTGAAGTCGAGAACTTTAGGGCCAATCTGAGAAAGTTTCAGATCACCCTCTTCAGGATAGCTGTCCTTTAGGCCATATTGAAAGATGGCGCTGATGAATCGTGGGTAAGGAACCCATGCTGGTCTGTCAGCGGCAGAATCGACACGTTGAATCAGGTCATCATAAATAATGGAGGCCCAGTCAATGTTTAGACCTTTCAGCAGTGCGTATCCCATGGACTGCTGAGGTTGGGCGGCTTGATCAGAAGAGCCGGACTTCGCTGTCATGCAGCTGATCAGGTGTGCGAAGATGAAGTTCATCTCGCTGGGCATCTTGGATTTCTTTATCAGCGTCAGTTTCTTCTCAGGCTTCTTGTCCCTTCCAATATCCCAGATATAACCCATTGCGTCCAGGAAGGCAATGATTTCTTCTTTGTCAGCGTGCCTCTTGTGGTCAGGGAATGGAACGAAGGGTTTTTCTTTGGTAGCATTTGGGAAGTTCAGGGCTTTTCGGATTATGGCAGGGGTTATCTTGATGGTGCCATACTCAGTATCGCTGAGTATGCAGTCGATGGTTTTGGATGCATCTTTGGCAGAGGGTAGCTCAGTGTGTCTGGCAGAGTACCAGAACTGGGATAAGAGCCGCTGACTGGCAGGAGGTGTTATGGTCAGGGCTGTGTAGATGGGGTTGTTCTTCAGAAAACTCACAGCATCGTCCAGATGTGATACTTGCTTCCGAGGAGGAAACTCGAGAAGAGCTGAGAGATTGTTGGCCTTGGTCCAATCTAGTTGATCCAGCTCGAACTTAACCTGAGGGGCTTTGACGATGTCCACTTCCTCAGAGTCAGTGGAGATGGACTCAGCGGTGACATTGATTTTTGAAGATGCCATTTCTCTGTATTATCAGTTCAACCAAAGATGTTAACAAATAAGAATTATCTTAATGTGGAAATAATTTTCCATTAAGATTTTTCGAATTTTGTCCATTTCATTCAGACAAAAATGTCTTAATGAAGATTAGGGTTTTTCTTAATTTTTGAAATGAAAAGTAAAACCCATAAAGTCTTGTATTCCAGTTTCTAAAAGAAAACTGGATACGAATGAAGAACAAGTTTAAGATTTAGATTTAAAACTTGAAGAACAACCATGAAATGGTTGTGTTCATAAAACCATGAAAGAAATGATTTTATTTTACAAAGTTCTTTTGTTTGATCTTGTTAAAACAAAGAGAAGATCGAAAACAAGTTATACGCATTTGATAAAAGATAAGAACATATTAACCTTGAAGTTTTGATGAAGAAGATGATGAACAGTTCTTGAGGTTTTTGAGAGCACAAATGCAACAGAGGATTCTTTTCTTGCGGAGAAAGATTGTTCGCGTAAAAGACAAATATAAACCAAGAGTTGTTTATATAGGGATTTTTAGAGAGAGAAAACCTTGAGCGGGAAAAGGTTTTCATCATGACACGGACACGTGTTTGCATTTGATTGGAAGTTTGAACGAAACGTGCAAACGTGTGTCAGAAAGAAATCGTGTCTGGTGTTATCCGTTGCAATGACGTCACAACTGTCCTTTCACATTCTTTTAGGATGTCTCTGAGGTTTTGAAAGCTCATGGACTCTTTTGAAAAACATGAAGCACTGAATAGAAAATATCAGTGAAGGTTTAAAGAACTTTCAAAATATCGCTGTTAAGGAAGAGATATTCAGCGATGCAATTTATTTTGAAATCTTGCATTTACATGCGATTGTCAGAGAGAGAAAACATACCTGGATATCAGTTTAACCAAGTTTATTCAGAGAGAAGATCATGAAATGGATTATACAAGTTGACTTTATCCCGAAGGTTATACAAGATTGTATAAACGTATCGCTGATCAAATGTGAACCGCTGAAGATTTTACCCTTCAAAGTTCAGCATTCCAAGCTCGCTGATGAGAAAGTTGAATCTTGTCTCATCAAGAGGTTTGGTAAACAAATCAGCTAACTGATAATCAGTTGGGATAAAATGAAGTTCTATATCACCATTCATCACATGATCTCTGATAAAATGATATATGATTTCTATGTGTTTTGTCTTTGAGTGTAGCACTGGATTGTTTGCTATAGCGATGGCACTTGTGCTGTCGCAATAGATTGGAGATTTTGGAGAGCTGAAGATCATAGTCTAGTAGCTGATTTCTCATCCACAAGACCTGAGAACAACAGCTTCCAGCGGCTACATATTCAGCTTCAGCTGTGGAAGTGGACACTGAGTTTTGCTTCTTACTTGTCCAACTTACCAGCTTTCCACCCAGGAGCTGACATCCTCCTGTGGTGCTTTTCCTATCCATTTTGCAACCTGCAAAATCACTGTCTGAATAGGCGGTTAGATCGAATCCTGAGTCTTTGGGATACCAAAGACCTAGATTCGTTGTACCCTTAAGATATCGAAAGATTCGCTTTACAGCTTTCATATGGGATATCTTAGGTTCAGCTTGATATCGTGCGCACAGACATGTTGCAAACATAATATCGGGTCGGCTAGCTGTAAGATATAATAGTGAGCCGATCATCCCACGGTACAGCGTGACATTGACAGGAACACCCTTTGTGTCCTTGTCAAGTGTCAGCGGTGGTGCCATAGGGGTTTTCATAGCTGAACTTTCAGTTAAGTCGAATTTCTTCAGCATATCTTTAACATATTTTCCCTGATTAATGAAAGTTCCTTTTTTCAGTTTGCTTAATCTGAAGACCAAGGAAATATGTTAGTTCACCCATCATGCCCATTTTATACTCATCTTTCATTCTATCAGCGAAACGAGTACAAAGCTCAGGGTTAGTAGAACCAAATATAATGTCATCAACATATATTTGAACTAAAATGATATGACCTTTCACTTTTCTAAAAAATAAAGTTTTGTCAATCTTTCCTCTCTCAAATTTTTCAATATGGAGATAAGTAGAGAGAGTATCATACCATGCACGAGGAGCTTGCTTTAAGCCATAAAGTGCCTTGTCCAGTTTATAAACGTAACCTGGACGCTTAGGATCTGAGAATCCTGGAGGTTGTTCCACATACACTTCTTCATTCAGCTTTCCATTTAGAAACGCTGACTTAACATCCATCTAATGTACAGTGAAGTTTTTGTGTACAGCATATGCTAAGAAAAGACGAATAGATTCAAGTCTTGCTACTGGAGCAAAAGTTTCGTCATAATCTATGCCTTCCTCTTGTCTGTATCCCTGAGCAACAAGACGAGCTTTGTTGCGAGTTACAGTACCATGTTCGTCCAACTTGTTTCGATAGACCCATTTAGTGCCTATCACCGTTTTGTCAGTTGGTCTCCGAACAAGTTTCCAAACTTTGTTTCTTTCGAATTCAGTCAGCTCTTCTTGCATAGCGCTGACCCAGTTTGGATCTCTGAGGGCATCATCTATTTTCTTTGGTTCAGTTAGAGAAATAAAGTTAACAAATAAACAAATATTACCTGCGCTTCTACGAGTCTGAATACCAGCGTTGGGATCACCAAGAATTTGATCGATTGGGTGATTTACAGTCCATCGCTGAGTCGGAGCATTCGTCGCTGACTCAGTCTGAACTGGAGAAACTGAAGATGAGGCTTCAGCTACTTCTGGATTATCAGCTAAGAGAGGAATGTTTGCATTTGTCACTTCATTCACTGATTGCTGAGAAATAGACGGAATTTCTGAGGCATTTGGATCAACTGCAGGTATAGTGTTTATAGGAACAACTGAGACCCATGATGTTTCAGCTTCACTGTTCTGCATGTTTGGAATGATAGTGGGACTATCATCTTCTACTGGATGAGCATGAGGAGTGGGAACTTCTTCTGAATCACCAAGATGAGAAAACACCCATTGATTCAGTTCTTCAGTATCAGCGTTCGGTTTAGAGTTCGCTGAACGGGATTCGTCAAACGTGACGTGAATAGTTTCTTCTACAGTTTGTCTTCTACGGTTGAAGACTCTGAAGGCTTTGGAGACTGAGGAGTATCCAAGAAAGATTCCGTCATCAGCATTAGGATCAAACTTTCCAAGGGCATCTCTGTTGTTCAGTATGAAACACTGACATCCAAAGATGTGAAGAAAGCTGATTGAAGGCTTTCTCCCATGAAAAAGTTCATAGGCTGTCTTTTTGAATCTTTTAACTATCAGCGACCTGTTTTGCGTAAAACAAGCAGTGTTGACAGCTTCTGCCCAAAACTGAGTAGGCAGGTGAGAATCGCTGAGCATTGAACGTGCAGCTTCAATAATTGTTCTATTTCTTCTTTCAGCGACTCCATTTTGTTGTGGTGTTCTCACTGACGAAAAGTTGTGAGAAATACCCTTACTCTCAAGGAAGGAATCAAGAGAACTGTTTTTGAATTCAGTTCCATGATCACTCCTTATTGAGCGAACAGTCATATTGTTCAGAGTTTCCATCTTCCGAACAAAGGTGATGAGTTCTTCAGGGGTGTCACTCTTAGAACGGAGAAACATTACCCATGTGTAACGAGAGAATTCATCAACTATGACCAGCGTATATTTCTTTCCAGCGATGGATTGTTTGTTAACGGGGCCAAACAAATCCATATGGAGTACTTGTAGAGGAGATGACACTGAGGAGACTTGCTTTGACTTGAAGCTTGCCTTGGTCTGCTTCCCTTTTTCACACGCTGAACATAAAGACTCTTTGGCGTATGAATGCTGAGGTAGACCAGTGACTAACTCTTTGGAAGAAAAAGTATTCAGTGTCTTGAAATTTAGATGTGAGAGCCTCTTGTGCCATAGCCAGTTGACATCAGAAGATGCCTTTGAGAAGAAACAGGAGTTCTCAGTGGTTGTTGAGTCCATGTTTATTACATAAACATTTTCCAAACGATAACCGCTGAGAGCTATCTTCTCCTTTTTGTCAGAGACAAAGCAGGATTCCTTAGTGAAAATCACTTTGTTATCCATGTCGCAAAGCTGACTGATGCTCAGAAGATTATGCTTCAGCCCTTCAACATATGCGACTCTTCTGAAGGATGTTGTACCATTTGAAAGTACACCATACCCTCGGGTGTGTCCTTTTCCATTTCCACCGAAAGTCACAGAGGGACCCTTCTCTTCCTTGTATTCAGCGAGCAGGCTTTTCTTTCCAGTCATGTGTCTAGAGCATCCGCTATCAAGATACCAGATACCCTTCTTAACCTGCATTTACAAAGGAAGATTAGTTTTGCTTGGGTACCCACTTAACCATGTATACACGTTTGTCAATGGAAGTAGTTGGAATGGAAGGTTCAGCGGTCTTCGCAGCATTTGAAGATTCAGCTTTGTCTTTCTTCACTTTGGTTAATTTCTTAACCTCAGTGGTAGGAGTCACCTTGACCTGATTTGCACCAGGGTTGGTCTTCTTTGCCTTGGGGGCAATCTTCACCTTAGCTATCTTTTCAGCTTTGGTGGCTGTGGGGCACTTACTTGCAATATGATCGGTAAGTCCACAGTGATAACATTTCCTATAACTAAAAGTAGTTCTAGGACCACTTGTATGCTGAGCTTTTAATTTTGAATTAGAAGTGCCATCACCAAGTAAACTATTGGCTTTAGAAATGGGACGAACATTCAGTTCTTCAGATTTCTTACCAAGGATATCCACTTTGAGTCTAGGAGTAGATCGTTGAATAGATCCAGAGATCAGCTTTCTAGATCCAGAGGGGTAGGTCACTGAGGCTTTAGAAGCATTCAGCTTTGGTACTAAGGTACCCTTCTGAGGATTTTGATAAATAACAATTCCTTTACCTTTGTCTCTAGAGACAGAGGTAGGTTTTGAATAAACCATTTTCTCCTTACCTTTTGAGGAGGTAGGAGTTTCCTCAGGGATTGTGTAATGGACGAGGAGCACTGAGATGATGAAGTGTCAGCAACTGAGGATACGAACGTTCCAAATTTAAGCATTGAACGTTCAGTGGTTGGTTTTGGAGTATCATATTTATAACCCAGATCACGTTTATCACTCAGAGGAATCTGAGCCTTAATTATCTCAGTAATCTTTGTTGAAGAATTACACCATCCTTCAACAGTAGCTTGTTCAGCTTTTAATGCAGCGATAGCTTCTGCTCGTTCGATTTTGACTAGCTGATTTAAATAGACTTGATCTTTAAAATCATCTTCAATTTTAGAAAGCTTTTCTATTTGAAGGTGGCAGTTTTTAAGCATTTCAGCGAGATCAAGATTTTGGTTTTCAACCACAGCTTTGCCGTTCATGGCTTCGTATAAACTTCTAGTCAATAGATCGATTTTACAGAGACTATCAGCTTCATCAATATTTGCAATATTTGTAAAGAAAGAAGGTGATACCTGAA
Source organism: Saussurea involucrata (assembly GCA_033807775.1). Taxonomy (NCBI): domain Eukaryota; kingdom Viridiplantae; phylum Streptophyta; class Magnoliopsida; order Asterales; family Asteraceae; genus Saussurea; species Saussurea involucrata. The sequence goes on along the minus strand of CM066317.1, from coordinate 44,092,252 downwards.
TGGCAGATGTTGAAGTGGAGGGAATGTCTGAACTTTCTTCCTCTTCTTCAATCTTGGCCATGAGACATTGATTTGCTTCATCATCTTCAGAATCAGATGATGAGGCTTCTTCATCAGAAGCAGCCCAATCATAGTCAGCCATCAGGCCTTTTCCTTTCTTCTTAAAGCTTTTCAGCTTTGCATACTTCTCCTTCAGCTTTGAGTATTTGTCATCTTTATTCCTTGGAACAAAGGATTTCTTTGTGAAAGCTGAAGGTCTTATGATTTTCTTTGACCTGCACTCATTAGCGAATTGACCTGTCTTTTCGCAGTTGAAACAAGTAGCAGTAGCCTTATCAACAAAAGCTGATGACTTAGGCTTGTCAGCTATGGAAAGAGTTTTGTTCTTTCTAAACATTTTCTTCTTGGCGAATCTCCTGAACTTTTTAGTTAGGAGAGCCAAGGATTCATCATCATCTGAAGAATCAGAGTCTGATGACCTTTCAGAGTTACTCTCTAACTCAGTGATAGTGACCGAGGGTCGCTGAGTAGAAGGTTCCTCTGAGATTAAAGCAACAGGGGTGCTTTTAGAATCTTTTATAAGATTCTTCTTAAGATGGCTAGATTGCTCATGATTCAGCAATGTGCCATATAAGGTTGCAAGGGTCATTGATCTTAGATCCTTTGACAGCTTGAGACACATGGAATAATTGTCCCAGCTTTCAGGTAAACATTCTAGAAACTTTGTCAGCACTTCAAAGTTAGAATATTCCTTACCAACAGTTTTTAGATCTATAATTAAACAATTAAAACGTTGGTGAACTTCAGAGAGAGTTTCATTTTTACCAGAAATGAAGCTTTCGTATTGTCTTACCAGGTTGATCTTTCTTGAGTCCTGGACTTCAGACGTTCCTTCATACTGAACACATATTGTGTCCCACATGGCTTTTGATGACTTCAGGTTCATGACGGAATGGTAGACTTCGTCAGGAAGGGCCATGGACAGTATGGATCTGGCTTTTGTATCTATAGCCACTTTCTTCTTATCTTTGTCGGTCCACTGATGGATTTCTTTAGGAATCAGCCTTTCTGGAATAGCAGCTCTAGTTGCAGTGGCTGGAACTATAGGATCAATTGTTACAGGGATGTGTGGGCCGTTCTCAAGATAGTAAGGTATAGTAGGGTCTACACCTTCTAAGAAGAGTGTCATCCTATTTTTCCACAAGTTGAAGTTGTCTCTGGAAAATCTAGGGGGTTTTGCAAGAGAACCACTGTCTATATAATTTGTGTTTGTGTGGGAGGCCATTTTCAGATAATAGCAAGGAAGAGAAATATCTTAGATTAGATCTTGTTTATGAGATTAAACAAATCTGCTCTGATACCACTTGTTGGTCCCGAAGGCCTATACAAGTTTGTAGAAAGGGGGGGGGGGGGTTGAATACAAACACACAGATTTTACTTTTCTAAATTGTTTATTGATAAATCATTAACAATTTACAGCTTGTTGCGGAAACAAGATTAAGGATAAACCTAAATCTAAACAAGTTGGAACACTAAGATTTCTTGCACTAAGAAAGATAAGGAGATTACTAATAAAATCCTATCTTGAGAGAGATTTGAACTTGTCCAGAGTTAGCAAGTTGCTTCAAAAGAAGTGAGTTCATCTCTTTATATACTGCATGCATTTAATGCAAGTCAGTATACACTTTACACGTGTCATCAGCTGGTTGGTTGCATGTCATTGACCTTGGTTGACAACCTTAGAAGCCGTAAGGATGAACAGTGTAGTATCAGAGTGGTTGTACGATTTCAGATATTCGGAGGTTCTTTTCTGACATTTCGTACGGTGGCGTGCAAGGGTGGTTAAGACAAAAGTACTTTGTACAGAGGACTTCATGATCAGCTTTCGTTGATTCAGCGATTATCATTTACTATTCAGCAGATGATAAAGTTCAGCGATAGCTGAAGTCTTGTACTTGATACTTCACGTTGAGTGGACAAATCTGAGTCTTCACTGATCCGCATCAGTTCATTAGGAGACTTGTCGCTGGTTCTTGAGCTTGATCTTCGACTTCAGCGTAGAACCTTTGTTGACGTGAAACTTGTCTTCAGGGATCATAAGTAAACAACTAACTTATCAGCGATCATCATAATGACTGAACAGACTCAGAGCATTTATGGTGAACAGTGTTCGCTGAATGTTTAATCTAAAAAAGCGAGAGTTCCTATCAGCGGTACTGGAAGATCTTAGTACTTATCAGCGATAGTGAAACTCTGATACATATTGTTTACTTACAATTTTCACTAAGTATAAGAGAGGGTCATTATCAAATCACTGAGGGTTTGGATCAACAGTTAATTATTGTAAAACCCTTTAATTAGTTTAATTGGGCTAAATTGCTTAAATGGGCTTAGGCCTTATTTGTTTAAAGGCCTATGTATATAAGGTTAGTCTTAACCTTAGAATTAGGTCAGCAATTGATTAGCCATCCAAGAGATTCATTAGAGAGAGAGAGAGATAGTTGTGTTCTTCATTCTAACCTTTGTAACTATCTTGATTTATGAATACGAGAGGGATGACAGATTGAAATAATCAATTGTTCGTGTTATTGTTTACTGATTTATTGTTACCTGATCAAACTGGGATTCACAAACTGACATGTAGACCACCATTGTCTGACATAGAGTTCTAGAAGGTTGTCATCGTAGCTAGTAAGGGCTTGAAAAATGGGTGAGTTTCTGAAAAACTCAACAAATATATGGTATATATGCAGATAGTTGGCAGGGTTGGCATCGAAACGATAGTTACTGACAGCAAACTCGTAAGGTAGGATTACGATTCGGTCGACAGGTCCTATTCAGCTTGATTCAGCGGAGTTTTGATGTTCCGCCATTGTTGCAGGTTAGGGTTTCTTGAAGAACACAAAGGTTTTGAACTTTGAGAGGGAAAGATGAAGGGTTTAGAAAGATCAGAAAAACGTAAGAAATGAAATGGGTCAAAAGTGTGGGTATTTATATGCTAAACATGTGGCTGGATTAACGTCGTAGGTACTGTAGGTACTCGAGTTTCAGATAGTGGAACGGCCTCTACAGTCGAACGTGGAAACAACCAGTGGTTTGTCTTTTAATCAGAGAATGCCACGTAAGATTTGGTTCTGACAACTTTTAGGCAAGCAAACCGTCACGGTTAGAGATGTGTGGGTGACAAGTGGTTGACGTTTAAAGAATGACCCGCATCTCTGATGACGTGCTTCTGATGACGTGGCAGAAAAACCGACAGAGCTCTTGTGGAGCTCAGCACAGTTTTGTCTTTGTTGAGTGACCTTTTCATTTCGTTCAAGTATCCCAAGATGTTTCACCTTTACCCAAAAAAATCATTTAAAATTCTGTATCTGATGTGAAAAGTGGTCAAAGAACAAAGACAGAACTGACTCAGAAGTTTCACAGAGATCTGGTGAGATACAACAGAGGCTCTGGTGTGTAACATCCCTTATCTTTAAAACACTCATTTAACGGAAAGTAACCTTAAAATACAGCGGAAGATTTGTAATTAAAACATTTAGATAAAATCCCATAATCTTATAGAAAAGAGTACAAGTTTGCAACTTAAAACCAATAAGTTTGAGACAAACAATATTCAACTGAAAAGCTTAGAGAATCCAAAACTATCGTTCATCAAAAGAAAATATAAGCTGCTGAGCTGCCGCAAATCCAAAAGCTTCAAGCTGGAGCCTTTCCTTTATTCTTCGAAGATGTACCTGCCACTAAAAGATGAATAACAACGGGGTAAGCTTTCGCTTAGTGAGCACGCACCTATACCACATATCATCATGCATACATACTCGCATAAACATAGCAATCACATACATGTAACATCCTTCCATTCCTTAAGGCACAAAGCCAATAAGGAAGGTCATAACTAGACACTGGTACCAGGCCTCTTCTTACATAACATATTCCCTAGGGGTATTACTACCACCATAGGTACTCTTTCCTTTGGCAAAGCCAACATACACATAATCACCCATGCAATCCAACTACGTACACATAACTTACATAATATAGGTAGAGTACTCACTTGTTAAGATGTCAATTACCAAGTACTTCACAGTGTATAATAATCACCTCGTACCACCTATAACATTCATACATACACATATCATAACAAGCCCAAAAATGGAACTCTAATTCTATCCCAACTCTCATCCCGAAATGACATAGCTAGGATAGTCCAAATACCATAAAACTTTGCCAAACATCCCATTTCATACACCCCATTTCTATTGATTTCTAAACATAATACATATACCTTGCAATTCTAGACCGCGAACAACAATCCTCCTAGAACCTTTCACAACTTGAATCTTCCAAAATCACCAAATCTTTCGCCTGGAAAATACAGCAACTTCGGACACTTGGTTCTCTCTACTGGGAACTTTGATGCCAAATCCCTCCGGTCAGAATGTATATTAGAGGGTCGTGAAGTCGCTGTCCAAATTTCACGACGATCCAACGGTTAACGAAGGAGAATCGGTCGATCTTTCACAGCAGCTCACAAGAACTCCGCCTGGAAAAATACAGCAACTTCGGACACTTGGTTCTCTCTACTGGGAAATCCAATGCCAAATCCCTCCGGTCAGAATGTATATTAGAGGGTCGTGAAGTCTCTGTCCAAATTTCACGACGATCCAACGGTTAACGAAGGAGAATCGGTCAGTCTTTCACAGCAGCTCACAAGAACTCCGAAAATCCCTTTCTCTTTTCTCTCTTCTTTGCTAAAGAAACAAATGGCTGCAAATGAGAGTGTTTAGGGTTTCCATCCCCTTTACATACATGCCAAAACACACCCTCATCTTACAAAATTGATAAACTGGCCCCTAGATTCCTGAACACGTACATAACGACCCAAAAATTAACTCAACCCCAAAAGAGACAGTTAAATCACGTAAATTGGGAAACGGGGTGTTACAACTCTCCCCCACTTACCAGGATTTCGTCCTCGAAATCGATCAGACTTGGAAGAGTTCCGGATAATTCGATCTCATCTCAGCTTCCGGATCCCATGTCCATTCTGATCCTTTTCGGTGTTCCCACTGAACTTTCATTAAGCTGATCTCCTTGTTTCACAAGGATTTGGTCTTCCTTTCCAAGATTGCTATCGGTCTCTCAATATAATTCAACTGTTCGTCGACCTGTATGTCATCTATATGGACATGCGCTGACTCGTCAGCTAAACACTTCCTCAACTGAGATACGTGGAAGGTGTTGTATATCAGACTGAGTTCCGGCGGAAGCTCCAGCCGGTACGCAACCTTCCCAACCCGTGCTATCACCTTGAAAGGTCCGATAAACCTAGGGCCTAGCTTGCCCCTCTTCCGGAATCGGATCACCCCTTTCCAAGGTGATACCTTCAACAAAACATTATCTCCCACGTTGAACTCCAGATCCGACCTTCGCTTGTCGGCGTAACTCTTTTGACGACTCTGTGCGGTTCGTAGCCTATCCCGAATCATCTCAATACTTTCCGTCGTTTTCTGAACCGCTTCTGTGCTGCTTAACTCCCGCTGGCCTACCTCTCCCCAACAGATAGGAGTCCTACATCTTCTCCCGTACAACATCTCATACGGAGGCATGCCAATACTGGCATGGAAACTGTTGTTGTATGAGAACTCAGCCAACGGTAAATACGTATCCCAGCTGCCCCCAAAATCCAAAACACAGGCTCTCAACATATCCTCAAGAGTCTGAATTGTTCTCTCGCTTTGCCCGTCCGTCTGTGGGTGAAAGGCTGTACTGAACTGAAGTCTCGTACCCAAATCTTCATGGAACTTCCCCCAAAACCGCGACGTAAACCGAACATCCCTGTCTGATATCACTGTTACCGGTACCCCATGCCTTGCTACAATTTCACTGACATAGATGTCAGCTAACTTTTCTGCAGATGAACTTTCACGGATCGCGATAAAATGGGCACTCTTTGTCAGCCTATCTACAACCACCCAAATGGCATCATGATTCCTAGGTGTTCGAGGCAACTTGGTAATCAGATCCATTGTTATATGCTCCCACTTCCACTCTGGTATCTCTAATGGCTGTAACTTCCCGTGCGGTCTCTGATGCTCTGCTTTGACCCTTAAACAAGTCAAACATTTCTCCACGTACTTAGCCACGTCCCTCTTCATCCCCGGCCACCAGTAGTCAGTCTTCAGATCTCTATACATCTTAGTAGCACCGGGATGGATAGAGAACCTTGACTTATGCGCCTCGTCCAGAAGTGTCTGCCTTGCCTCACACGATACTGGAACCCATACCCGACCTTACCGAGTCAATAGACCTCGACTGTCGGGCACTAACTGATCCACCTGTCCCTTTATCCGTTCCTTCTTCTGGTTCTCACCCTTGATCGCTTCCTCTTGAGACCTTCTTACCAAGTCGTGAAGCGACGTTGATACTGTTAGTCTCATCAACGGTACCCGAAGTAGAACACTACTCGCTCTTCTACTCAAGGCATCCGCTACGACATTTGCCTTCCCCGGGTGATAAAGAATCTCGCAATCATAATCCTTCACCACATCCAACCACCTCCGCTGTCTCATGTTCAAATTATGTTGATCCATGAAATAACGAAGACTCTTGTGGTCCGTATAGATAGTACACTTCACCCCATACAGGTAGTGCCGCCATAACTTGAGAGCGAACACCACTGCCGCAAGCTCCAAATCGTGAGTCGGGTAATTCACCTCATGCGTCTTCAGTTGACGAGACGCATAGGCAATCACCCTTCCCCTCTGCATAAGAACGCAGCCTAGCCCGTGATAAGACGCATCACAGTAGACTGTCATGTCTTCAACTCCCTCCGGTAGTGTCAACACCGGAGCCTCGCATAACTTTCTCCTTAAGGTTTCGAACGCTGTTTTCTGTTCCTCTCCCCAAACGAAACGTTCGTTCTTCCTCGTCAGCTTCGTCAACGGAACTGCTATCTTGGAGAAATCCTGGATGAACCGACGGTAGTACCCGGCTAATCCAAGGAAACTCCTAATCTCAGTGGGAGTCTTCTGGGTTTCCCACTTCATCACTGCCTCCACCTTCGCTGGGTCTACCTTGATACCCTCTCGGTTCACAAGATGTCCAAGAAATTGAACCTCTTGTAACCAGAAATCACACTTGGAGAACTTTGCATATAACTGCTCCTTACGCAAAATCTCCAAAACCTCTCGTAGATGCTCCATATGATCCTCCTTCGACTTGGAGTAGATCAGTATATCGTCTATAAACACGATGACTGACCTATCCAACATCGGTCTGCAAACTCTATTCATAAGATCCATGAATGCCGCCGGTGCGTTCGTCAGTCCAAATGGCATCACGATGAACTCGAAATGCACGTACCTGGTTCTGAACGCTGTCTTGTGAACATCCTCTTCCCTGACCTTCAACTGGTGGTACCCTGAGAGAAGATCTATCTTAGAGAACCAAACGGCTCCCTGAAGTTGATCGAAGAGATCGTCGATCCTCGGCAACGGGTATCTGTTCTTCACCGTAAGCTTGTTAAGCTCTCTATAGTCGATGCACATCCGCATCGACCCGTCCTTCTTTTTCACGAAAAGGATAGGGGCTCCCCAAGGTGAACTACTGGGGCGGATGAAACCCTTATCCAACAGTTCCTCCAGCTGCTTAGACAGTTCATGCATCTCCGGAGGTGCCAAACGGTAAGGAACCTTTGCTACCGGTGCCGCCCCCGGAATCAAGTCTATTCGGAACTCCACTTGCCTCCCGGGAGGAATGCCAGGCAAGTCATCCGGGAAAACATCCGGAAACTCGCTGATCACTGGTACATCTGCCACTGTTCTCTTCTTTTTCTCCTCCCGTTCATCAACAATATACGCCAAGTAACTGCTACCACCATGGTGCACATATCTTCTAGCTTTGGCCAAAGTGCACACCTTTGGTACCCCTTTTCTTCCTTCACTCGAGATAGTTAATTCTCCCCCACTTGGGGTTCGAATCACTACCTGCTGTTTTTCACAATCAATGCGCGCTCCATTCCGACTAAGCCAATCTATCCCAACTACTACATTTATTTCCCTCATCGCAATAGGAATAAGATCTATACTAAACTTCACTCCGGCTATCTCTATTACATTACCTTTATACACATCACTCACAAAACGAAACTCCTCGTCCTCTATTTCTACTTCTAGCGGACTCTCTAACTTGTCCTTTACAATAGCAAAGTCTTTACAAAACGATAAAGAAACAAAAGATTTAGTAGCTCCCGAGTCAAATAAGACAAGGGCAGGTGATGCATTAACAGGAAAAATACCTGTCACGACATCTGGCTCCTCCTTAGCTTCATCTACGGTCATCTGGAACACTCGCCCCCGAGTCCTGGGTGCGTCGTTCTTCTTTCCCAATCCACCCTCTAGCATCTTCACCGGTGCGGTTCCCGAGTTCTGGACCGACCCGGTATTCATTGGGCACTCGTCAGTAAAGTGGCCCGGCTTGTAGCACTTAAAACATATCTTTGCGGTCGCCTTGCAGTCTCGACTGATATGACCCGGTTGCCCGCATTTGTAACAGGTTCCGGAGCCCATACGGCATTCTCCCGGATGCTGTCGTCCACACTTCCCACAGCGGGGATGCTCTCTCTTGAACTCTTTCTTTACCTCCGGTTTATGACTCCCAGTTTTGAACCTCTTAGTCTGCTGAGGTTGAGTCTGAACCGTTTCTGCCCTTCTTGTCTTTCTTTGGCTCTCTAATTCGAGCTCTCTAGCCCGAGCCGCCTCGTGCATCTGCTGAAAATCAGTGCACCTTGCCATAACAACAAATTCTCTAATCTCCTGTTTCAAAACTCTCCCATATCTGTACATTTTGGCCTTTTCATTCCTGACATACTCAGGACAGAAAAGGGACCGCTCCAAAAACTTGTCAGTGATCTCGTTCACCGACTCCGTAGTTTGCTCCATAGATAGAAACTCATTTGTGAGTCTCTCTACCTCAATTTGGGGCACATACTGTTCCATGAACAGTTCCTTGAACTGTTCCCAAGTCATGTTATCCACTTGTTCTGGCGTCCGAGCACGAACAATAAGGTTCCACCAGTCTTTCGCTGCCTTCCTCAGAAGGTTCGATGCGTAGCGAACCTTGACTTCCTCGGTACAAAAACTGGTGCGGAAAGCACCCTCCACCTCAGCTATCCAACGAGTGCTGGTTACGGGGTCCTTCTGCCCCTCAAACTGTGGCGGCTGACAGGCCGAGAAATCTCTGTAGCTTGTCCCCCGTGGTTGTACGCCTGACAAGCCCCCTGATCCACTGGCCCTGCTGGCCACAGCTGCCTCTACCTGACTACGAATTTCATTAGCCAGTTCCTGCTTTACCTGCTCAAAGAGACTTGGGAGTAACTCGTGAAGAACCTCCCCGACCTCAGCAGCGATCACACCTCTCAGATCAGGAATTTCCTGATCCTCTTCAATAATCGGTCTCTTGCCTTGCCTTCTAGTGTTCACCATTCTGATACATAAACATGATACTTTAGAATAATTCATCTACATCCCCCCCCTAAGCAAACTCCTAGCATAGTCCAGAAGTCCTAGCTTAGTTGTCTTTCTTTCTAACATGCTCCTTAGAAACCCTCTGCTTATACTCTCTTAACAAAATCCCTTTCTAGCATGTTACTACCCAACCCTCAACCTTGTCTGGTTCATAGAATTCTTTTGCAACTATATCAAGTCCCGGCATGTACAATGTAATTGCAATGGTATGGGCCCTTATACCATTATAATTACACCCTCCATGTTTAGACTCAACACCGTCACTAAGGTTCCAATTCCCAGCTTAGTTGGTACCTTTAACATATATATCACAACATTTTCCATATCTACCACTTATCATATAAACATTATAATCATATTCTAATTCACATTATGCATCAACAAAACATACTTGAAATCATAACCTTGTCACATTGACCATATCTAGCATACATAAACATAATTACTCATCCAATACAGTTATAAAACTGGTCTTTCACAAAACTGAACATGCTTTATCATAAATCCTAATATGGAATAGTGTGCTCACCCCCGTCTTGATGCTCTGGACCGCAGCTCAGCCGTGAAAACTTTTTCTTTTAAAACACCCTTTCCTTATAAACCATTTTCTTACACGAAACAGCTTTTTTTTAAAGGTTACTTATTTGAAAACTTGAGCACTTGGGTTTAAGTTCAAACACTCACCACTTGTGAATGCCCGAATCCCTTAAACCAAGGCTCTGATACCAACTGTAACATCCCTTATCTTTAAAACACTCATTTAACGGAAAGTAACCTTAAAATACAGCGGAAGATTTGTAATTAAAACATTTAGATAAAATCCCATAATCTTATAGAAAAGAGTACAAGTTTGCAACTTAAAACCAATAAGTTTGAGACAAACAATATTCAACTGAAAAGCTTAGAGAATCCAAAACTATCGTTCATCAAAAGAAAATATAAGCTGCTGAGCTGCCGCAAATCCAAAAGCTTCAAGCTGGAGCCTTTCCTTTATTCTTCGAAGATGTACCTGCCACTAAAAGATGAATAACAACGGGGTAAGCTTTCGCTTAGTGAGCACGCACCTATACCACATATCATCATGCATACATACTCGCATAAACATAGCAATCACATACATGTAACATCCTTCCATTCCTTAAGGCACAAAGCCAATAAGGAAGGTCATAACTAGACACTGGTACCAGGCCTCTTCTTACATAACATATTCCCTAGGGGTATTACTACCACCATAGGTACTCTTTCCTTTGGCAAAGCCAACATACACATAATCACCCATGCAATCCAACTACGTACACATAACTTACATAATATAGGTAGAGTACTCACTTGTCAAGATGTCAATTACCAAGTACTTCATAGTGTATAATAATTACCTCGTACCACCTATAACATTCATACATACACATATCATAACAAGCCCAAAAATGGAACTCTAATTCTATCCCAACTCTCATCCCGAAATGACATAGCTAGGATAGTCCAAATACCATAAAACTTTGCCAAACATCCCATTTCATACACCCCATTTCTATTGATTTCTAAACATAATACACATACCTTGCAATTCTAGACCGCGAACAACAATCCTCCTAGAACCTTTCACAACTTGAATCTTCCAAAATCACCAAATCTTTCGCCTGGAAAATACAGCAACTTCGGACACTTGGTTCTCTCTACTGGGAACTCCGATGCGAAATCCCTCCGGTCATAATGTATATTAGAGGGTCGTGAAGTCACTGTCCAAATTTCACGACGATCCAACGGTTAACGAAGGAGAATCGGTCAATCTTTCACAGCAGATCACAAGAACTCCGCCTGGAAAAATACAGCAACTTCGGACACTTGGTTCTCTCTACTGGGAACTCCGATGCCAAATCCCTCCGGTCAGAATGTATATTAGAGGGTCGTGAAGTCTCTGTCCAAATTTCACGACGATCCAACGGTTAACGAAGGAGAATCGGTCGGTCTTTCACAGCAGCTCACAAGAACTCCGAAAATCCCTTTCTCTTTTCTCTCTTCTTTGCTAAAGAAACAAATGGCTGCAAATGAGGGTGTTTAGGGTTTCCATCCCCTTTACATACATGCCAAAACACACTCTCATCTTACAAAATTGATAAACTGGCCCCTAGATTCCTGAACACGTACATAACGACCCAAAAATTAACTCAACCCCAAAAGAGACAGTTAAATCACGTAAATTGGGAAACGGGGTGTTACATGGTGAAATATCAGAGTTCTGTTAAGTTCCTGACATTATCAAAGTTTTTATCAGAACAGGTTTTCCCTCTTTCTTCAAAAAGATTTTTCTTTAGAGATCAGAAGAGCATAGTCATTTTGGATTTGGAAATCTGATTTTGACATGCTCCCCCTACAACCATGCACATTTTCCTTTATAAGATCCCCCTTGAAATATGAGCTTATTTTGAAAGATTTTTCTGTTCAGCCTTTTGAAAGATTAAAAAAACTTTATACAAAAAAATATTTACAAACAAGAAATTTTGAAAAGTATATACAAACAGATTCACTAAGCTTGTTGAAAAGTATGCATGACAGAGTTCTGGTGAACATCAGAGGCTCTGTTGAACTATCCTACCCAACTATTTGACAGAGTTCTGGTATGATCGTCAGAGGCTCTGTTGAGTTTTAAACAGAGTTAGGAGGACATGTTCAGCATACCCAATTTGCTGATTAAGAAATTGAATCTCTTTTCATCAAGAGCTTTTGTGAACAGATCAGCAAGTTGGAAGTCGGTTGAAACAAAGTACATTTCAATCGTCCCTTTTTCAACATGATCCTTTATGAAGTGGTACCTTATGTCGATGTATTTTGTCTTGGAGTGCTGAACTGGATTAGCTTTTATTGCTATGGCACTCTTGGAGTCACATAGAATTGGGATCTTGCCATACTCCAGGCCATAGTCTTTGAGTTGGGTTTTCATCCATATTACTTGAGAGCAACAACTAGCAGCAGCAACATACTCTGCTTCTGCTGTAGAAGTTGATATGCAATTCTGTTTCTTGGATGTCCAACTCACCAATTTTTCTCCAAGCAATTGGCAACTACCAGAAGTACTCTTTCTGTCATTCTTGCATCCTCCATAATATGAATTTGTGTATGCTACAAGCTCGAAACTAGAATTAAGAGGATACCAGAGACCCAAAAATTGAGTCCCTTTCATATATTTAAATATGCACTTGAGAGCAGATAAATGAGATTCTTTAGGATTTGCTTGAAGTCTGGCACAGAGACAGGTTGCAAACATTATATCAGGTCTGCTAGCAGTTAAGTACATAAGTGATCCTATCATTCCTCTGTAGTTCTTGACATCTGTAGGTTCACCATTAAGGTCAGAGTCAAGTTTAACTCCAGTGGCAATAGGAGTTTTCATTGGATTTGAGTTGTTGAGCTTATATTTTTACAAAATATCAGAGATGTATTTGGACTGACTTATAAAAGTCCCTCTGATGGATTGTTTTACTTGTAAACCAAGGAAGAAAGAAAGTTCTCTCATCATGATCATTTTAAATTCGCTTTTCATCAAATCCTCAAACCTATCACAATACTCTTGCCGTGTAGACCCAAAAATAATGTCATCAACATATATTTGCACCAGAAGTATATCATTTTTGTACCTTCTAAAGAATAAAGTTGTATCGACAGTACCTTTCTCGAAGTGATTAGTCAACAGAAAGTTTGACAGAGTTTCATACCAGGCTCTGGGAGCTTGCTTAAGGCCGTACAGAGCTTTGTCTAACTTGTAAACGTGGTCTAGAAACTCTGGACATTCAAAACCAGGTGGTTGCTGGACATAAACTTCCTCTTGTAGCTTGCCGTTCAGAAAGGCCGATTTCACATCCATCTGATAGACCTTGAAACCCTTGTGAACAGCATAGGCTAATAAGATTCTGATTGATTATAGCCTAGCCACAAGAGCAAAGGTTTCGTCATAATCGATACCTTCTTCTTGGCAATATCCCTTTGCAACCAGACGGGCTTTGTTTCTGATGATAATCCCATCTTCATCCTTTTTATTTCTAAACACCCACTTGGTTCCAATGGCAGTTTTATTTTGAGGAAGTGGAACCAAGGACCAAACTTTGTTTCTTTCAAACTCCAGAAACTCCTCTTGCATTGCTTCTATCCAGTTTGGGTCTTCAAGGGCTTCAGAAATCTTCTTCGGCTCAATCATGCTTAGAAAGTTGACAAAGAAAGCTTCATTGATTGTGGCCAATCTTGTCTTCACACCATCTTCAGCAGCACCAATAATTAAATGATGAGGGGGATCCTTTGTCCATCTGGTCATGGGAGCATGAATAACAGGTGGGGTTTGTGCTTCTGATGGGAAAAGACGAACTTCAGCATCAGAACTCTGTGGATTGAGACCAGGGCTCTGTGGCACACGACTTTGGAGTGTGGCCTCATTGCTCTGTGAAGTACCAACAGGGCTCTGCGAAGGTGAACTTTAAAATAGGGAATCTCTCCCAATATTGGTTAACAGGGGTGATGATGGCTCTTGTTCAGGTTCTCTTACATCTGATTATGGGTCCTCATTTCTCTGAATAACACCTGTAGACAGAGAAGTAGATGGTGAAGTATTGGAAGGACCAGTAAGAGTTGTACCTGTCAGATTCTGTTATGTTGAGTTTTGAGCTTGATCTCCTCTAGTGTTGTCGACAGAGGAATCATCATCATCGAATAAATCAATGAATATGAGATTGATATCTTCTTCCCTTGACTTTGAAGAACTTGGTTTCTTCTGTTCTGTCTGTGTCCCCTCTGTTGATTTGCGATCAGAGGAACTTGATGTACTTTCATCAAAGGACACATTAACACTTTCTTGAATGACACGGGTTCTGGTATTGTAGACTCTGTAGGCTTTAGAGGTTAAGGAATAACCAATAAAGATTCCTTCGTCCGCCTTCTTGTCGAATTTACCCAGCTGTTCTCTGTCATTCAAGATGTAACACTTGCAGCCAAAAACATGAAAATACTTCACATTTGGCCTTCTGTTGTTGATGAGTTCATAGGGAGTCTTCTTAAATCTTTTCACTATCACAGCTCTGTTTTGGGTAAAACAGGCTGTAGAGACTGCCTCTACCCAGAAGTTGATGGGAAGGATAGAACCGGCTAACATGGTTCTGGCGGCTTCTACCAGAGTTCTGTTCTTTCTTTCCACTACACCGTTCTGTTGTGGAGTTCTGGCAGCTGAGAAGTTCTGGGAAATTCCTTCTTCTGAAAGATAGGCATCTATTCTGGCATTCTTAAACTCTGTCCCATTATCACTTCTCAACTTTTGAACTTTGAGTCCTAACAGAACCTGTATCCTTCTAAACAAACTTATCAGAATTTCAGGGACATCAGATTTTACTCTGATGAACTCAATCCATGTATATCTAGAAAATTCATCAATGAGCACAAGAATATACTTCTTACCCGACAGACTTTGCACAGAGATTGGACCACAAAGATCCACATGAAGCATATGCAAAGGTCTGGGGCAATTGTGATCACTCTTAGTTCTGTGTGAAGATCTTTTCATCTTACCCAATTCACAGGCAGAACGGAGATGGTCTTTGTCAAATTTAAGATTAGGTAGTCCTTTCACTAAGCTTAACTTCACGAGTTTGTCAAGATTTGAAAAATTCAAATGGGCAAATCTTTTATGCCAGAGCCAGGCATCTTCATTTTTCAAAGACATTAAACAGAGTTTCTCTGTTGTAGAGTTTTGGTTTGGATTGAAATTCATTTTATAAAGATTGCCTTTTCTGTCGGCTCTTAAAAGTTCTTGACCAGACTCGGAAAGCAACAGAGAACAGTACTTTTTCCTAAAATTGACATCGAACCCATGATCACAAAGTTGACTTATACTGAGCAGATTATGATTTAATCCCTCAACATAAGCAACCTCAGAAACTGAAACACCACCATTAACTAAAGTACCATAGCCTCTAATTTGTCCACCATTATCTCCTCCAAAGGTTACTGCACTTCCCTTCTTGTTTTTAAATGAAGTTAGCAGCTCCTTATTGCCCGTCATGTGCCTGGAGCATCCAGAATCTAAATACCAGATCTGCACATGAGGCTTCTACAAGACAGATTAGTTCTTTTTAGGTACCCATTGCATGATGGGTCCTTTCTTGTTAGACTTGGGTGTGTTAATAGTTCTGTTTGCTGGCTTTTCATCCTTTGATGATGTGCCAGAGGGTTTTCTCTGTGCATTCTGAACAGTCTTGGGATTTTTCCTTTGAGGTGACTGATTCAGAACACAGTGGGGACCATTCATATGATTTTGCAGTTTTAACAACAGTTGTATGCAGTTGCAATTGATAGAACATGAAGAAAATTGATGCACATTGCTATTTTTATTCAAAAATTGTTGTTTGAATGGTGCTTGATTCTGAAAAACACTAGGACCATACATACTGTCCTGATTTGGCTTTCTGAAATTGTTGTTTTTCCTTGAAACAGATTCACTTTTCCAAAAAGAATTTCTTCTTTGATTTTTGTTAGCTTCAATCTTCCTAATCATAGAAGTATTTAGAAGTAGTGAAAAATAGGCTAAGTGAAGAAAGCCTCTTACAGAGGCTCTGCCGACATTACCGAGAAATCAAGGTCAAGAAGCTACAGAAGCAGCAGAGGCTTCCTACAGAAGCTCTGTCATACGCACAAAGAAGACCAAAGACTCGGAATCCGGCGAAGACTGCTCCACAGAGGAACAGACCGCAGAACCTCTGTAATTCATTACAGAGCCTCTGTGGTCCTCAATGAAGACTTGGAAGATATTACTGGATACGTTCATCAACTTGCATGGAAAAGTACTGTCAAAACACGTGTCAAGCTCTGAGTGGACTCAATAGGGCAAGGTACAAAATAGACGTCTGCGCCATTTAATGCATTTACCAAAAGTACATCTGCTCCATTAAATGCGCATGGCTCAAACAACTGCTCACACCATCCAGTCCACTGTTCACACCATCCAGTTTACTATTCATGCCGTAAAAGGAACAGTGACCTACTTCATAGTCTTCTAAGAGTAGTATAAAAGGAAGTCTCATGTTGAGATCTTCCTAAGGACAAATACACAAGGAATCACTAATACTCTCAAGCTTTATTGTCAAATATCTGAGTGTTATATTCTCACACACACCAACAGTTCTTAATCTGTTCTTCGAGTTGTTATTATATATTGAATAACAGTAACTGTTCAAGAAATCCTTTTCATTCGCTACTGTTTTCTTTATATATGTGCGTTCTAATATCTATCAAACATATCTGTTAGTTTAATACGCTTCCGCATCAAACTCTAAACTCCACTAATAGATTGTTAATCTTGATTAAGTGTATCTGGGAACCAACAATTGGTATCAGAGCCTTCCTTGATTTTCAATATCAAGTGATCCACTTATCAAGATTCGTGATAGATATTATTGAGATTTAAAATTGTGTCTGGAAACTGCTTAAACCCAGAAAATCTTCAAGCTCATCGAAGTAACTCTTTAGTCATACTTTCTTTCTAAAATCTTCAAATGACAAATACAAATAATTTCTTTACTACTGGTTCTCTCACTAAACCTCCTACTCTCCTTCGAGATGAGTATCCTCAGTGGAAAATAAGAATGGTCCATTTTTTCGAGGGCACTGAAAAAAATCAAGTACAATATATGTACAATCCTCCTCCTATTCCCATGACAGTAGTACCTCGTATACCTGCTACTGCTGAATCTACCGAAATCCCCGAACATCAAAAACCAAAGCCAAAAGGGGAGTGGTCAACCGAAGATAAAGCAGAAGATGAAGTTGCTCAGAAAACCAAGAGGACATTAATTATGGCAATACCCAACGAACTCTTTCAATCCTTGGATTCATGTGAAACAGCGCATGATCTGTGGAAAGAACTGGAAAGACAGTTGGAAGGAGGTGCTAAAACACAAAAAAACCGAAGAGCACAGTACATCAATGAATATCATGCATTCAGAGCCTCTGCAACAGAATCTCTACAAACAACATACGACAGATTCAACTCTCTAATCAACAAGTGCAGAAAATCAGGCATTGACAGAACTTCTGAAGAAAACAATGTCATGTTTTTAAAAAGTCTAAATGAAGAATGGCTCCAGCTGTCTATGTCCCTACAGACAAATCAGGATCTAGACACCTGGACTCTCTCTGATCTTTACGGAACATTAGCCGCACAAGAACCTCAGATAGCACAGGCTAAAACACTAACCATTGCACCATATGCATTGGTTAGTAAAACTAAAGACGATGCACAGAGACCAAGAAATGATAAAGCCACAGAGGAGAAGAAGAAGGAGAAGAAGAAGATGGTGATAATTGACAGTGAAGAAGAAGAGCAAGCAGAAAAGGAAATAACTCTTGCGTCACTAGCTAAATCTTTAGCTCTATTGACAAAAGAGTTCAGAGGAAACAGAAGAGGTTCCGGAAATGAAAGATATGATAGAGACAACCAGGATGACAGAAGAGACAACAGAAGAGATGACAGAAGAGGGAATGGCCGACAGAGGTCAGATGACTCGGTAAGCCACACGCAGCAAGAATGCTACAAGTGCGGCAAACCTGGTCACTATGCAAATGAATGTAGATCAGAGAAAGGCGGAGACCTACAGAAGTCCAATGATCGAACAGGAAACACTCCTCAAGGGTGTTTTAACTGCGGAAAACCAGGCCATTTTGCGAATGAATGCAGAAGCAGATCAAATCGCCCACAGAGGGACTCTGCATTCTACAAAAAGAAAGCCGAATATTATGCTCAAAAATCCTTAATGGCAAAAGGACATTCTGAGGAGAACACAGAAGACTTCCAGTCAGACTCTACTTCTGACGATGAACATACCGCCAATGCCCTCTTTTGTGGCATGGCAGAAGTCGACTCCTGCACTGACTCTGAGGTATCTACTTCAAATTCCAACTCTTGTATTACCTCTGTAGATGATAATACACTTAGAATTAACATTGAATTAATTGAACTGAAAGAGATAAATC
This sequence comes from Saussurea involucrata, assembly GCA_033807775.1. Classification (NCBI taxonomy): domain Eukaryota; kingdom Viridiplantae; phylum Streptophyta; class Magnoliopsida; order Asterales; family Asteraceae; genus Saussurea; species Saussurea involucrata. Next base: position 44,073,716 of record CM066317.1, on the reverse strand, counting down.
AAAGTATTCAGAAAAGACTCACTTTCAATGAGAGAGAAATACGGCTTCTCACTCAAGAAAAAGCAAAGATTTTTGAGGAAAAAGAGAGAATAGAAAAGAATTGGAACAAAACTCTAGATCCTTTAAAAAAACAAATTTCTGAATTAACCAATACTTTAAAAGATAAAACAAAAGAACTTTCAGTTTCAAGGAGCGAAACTACTGACATAAGAGCTCTTAAAGAATACTTTCAAAGAGAAAGAGAGGTATTATGGCAAGATTTACTCAGAAGAGAAGTTTTGCTTAAAAACTATAAAGATGCACAGAAAGTTTATGAAAAAATAAACTCACAAATAGGGAGACGAGGTATAGGGTATGATGATATCACCCTAGGTGTTGAAGGCAAAAGAAACAAACCTCTGTCCTCGTTATTTGTGATTGGAAAAACAAACAAACCAGATTTTCCAAATCTAATCTCTGTAAGCAAACGGGCGAAAATCTCTGTGGATCCTTACTTGAAGAAACATAAGAAGATGATTAACGTGTGGTTTGAAAACACAGACTCATCATCTTCAACCTCTGTCAATAGAGGTATCAAACCAAAGAAATATCTGAAAACACAAGATCAGATTGGTATCTTCAAATTTGGTAAACCAGAGACCCAAACACAGGTTGCTTTTGTCTGTTTGATAAACGTTGAAAAGAAATTATCAGCAGAAGCTCCTGAGTTTAAACCCATTTTTTCAGAAGAAAACTTTAAAAATTTAATTGAAAAAGAAATTTTGGAAATATGGAAATCAAGCGTTTTAGAAAATTTCTGTACATCTTCTATAGATAAAACTCTCACTGAAGAAATCTTATTAGAAACCTCTGCAATCTATGAAAACTATTCTACAGAGGAAGAAAGCTCGTACTGTACATGCTCAGAAAATCCAGCCTCTATTGAAAGAATTGACTCAACCTCTGTATACGAGGACGATTCATCCTCTGACAACTCAGAGACTGATTTCAAATCAGGGATAATTCACTGTGACACAGAGGATGTCAAATTCTCCTCTGAAGTTCCTCACAGAACTATTTCTCCAAAAGAGAAACTCACAGAGATTCCAATCTGCCAAGATTTTCTAAATTTGAATCTACATATCAAAACCTCTGCTGAGCTTAAAAAGTTACAGAAGACCTCTATTGATCCTATAAGTTCTAGATTTTCAAAACCCAAGGTTAATAAATCTTTTTCTTCTGTGACAGTGATGAAAGAAGTTCACCACAGAAGCAACCCACAGAAGGCAGGTCCTACACAGAGCTTTTGCAAACAACATTCGAGTATTCATAGATCTTCTAGTAATAGGAAATCTAATGTAAAGAAAGAATGTAATGCCTCTGTGGCTGAGTTTAAAAAATTCAATGAAAAGTTCAAGAAAATTACATCTCATATTCAATACTGTCATTGCTTTGATCTTATGTCTAAACTTAATAATCATTTTTCAAGTCAAGTTTGTTTACTCTCTACGACAATTCAAAAGTCAAATCCCACAAAGAAACAATCTGACTCTTCTGCAGAGAACAAAATGTATTTCAAGAATGCCAAGGCAAACTTGAAAAACTCTAACAAAATTGGACCCATATGGATATGGGTACCTAAATCTCTGTGATTATCCTGCAGAAGAAGTATGTGCCAATCTGGTATCTAGACTCCGGATGCTCAAGGCACATGACTGGTGACAGAAGTGCACTATCCACGTACAAAGAAACACAAGATGGTGGATCTGTGACTTTTGGAGACAACAAGAAAGGACACATAAAAGGCTATGGAGTCATAAGGAAAGAAGACGTTTTTGTATACAAAGTTGCATATGTGGATGGCCTTAAGCACAACCTACTCAGTGTAAGTCAACTTTGTGATACAGGATTCAATGTGTTGTTCAAAAGAACTTTCTGCTCTCTACAAAGTGAAGAAACAAGTATGGAACTTCTGCGAGCTGAAAGAATAGGTGATCTATATCTAATGAACTTCAACTCAAAGAACAAGGACAAAGTTTGCCTTGTTGCCTGCAAAAGTGAAGAAGCCTGGTTATGGCACAACAGGTTCTGTCACTTGAATTTTCACACATTGGAAAAACTGGTCAAACTTGATCTAGTTAAAGGTTTGCCAAATGTTAAATTCAATAAGGATCATTTATGTTCTGCCTGTGAGATGGGAAAACTCAAAAGAGCTTCCCACAAAGGCAAAACAGATGTATCTTGTACTAGACCTCTGTACATGCTTCATGTCGACCTCTGCGGTCCCATTGCCATACAGAGCCTAGGTGGCAAGAAATACATACTTGTCCTAATTGATGAGTATTCGCGTTTCACATGGGTTGAATTCGTTAGAAAGAAATCAGATGTTCCAAATATATTGATAAATCTAATGAAAAGAATCCAAGTTCTTTATAATTGCAGAATACAGAAGTTAAGAAGTGACAATGGCACAGAATTTAAAAACTCTGTCATTGAAGCCTATCTTTCAACAGAAGGAATATCACAGAACTTCTCTGCAGCTCGCACTCCACAACAGAACGGTGTTGTCGAAAGAAAGAATCGAACACTTGTGGAAGTCGCAAGAACTATGATGTTAGCATGCGGATTATCAATGAACTTTTGGGCAGAAGCAATTTCTACTGCGTGTTATACTCAAAATCGATCAACCATTGTGAAAAGACACCTCAAGATGCCTTACGAATTGCTTAACAAACGGCGGCCAAACATCAAATTTTTCCATGTATTCGGATGCAAATGCTTCGTCTTAAACGATAGAGATTCAAGAGGAAAGTTTGATGTAAAAGCAGATGAAGGCAAATTCATTGGATACTCTGCCACTTCCAAAGCCTACAGAACATTCCTTACAAAGTCTCACAAGATTGTAGAAAGCATCAATGTTTCTTTTGATGATTCATTCCAAATGACTTCTGAGCAAATAAGTTCAGAACTCGGAATTAAAGGGAAATTCTCTGACATCTCAAGAACAAAAGAAGATTTGAATCTTCTATTTTTGGAGATGTTCCACAATGACATTGATCCTTCTGTCGAAACCATCAGAGTTTCTGAAGAACCATCCTCTGTCGGACAAAATCCTACAGGTATGACTCTAACTGGTCCAAATAATGCTTCATCTTCTTCTATAAATACTACAGATGCAATTGCCGAAGCAGAAGAAAGTGCAGAAGATGAAACATCAAGAAAAACGACCACAGAAGCTGCACAAACCACAGAAGAACCAATTACAGAGGAGATCGAGGACCAAGACTATACATCCTCAGAGGAACAAACTCCACCACCACTCGTACCAATCATTCCACAAACGGTAGAATCAACTACCAAGGCACGAAGAACATCAGAGGCTGCACAAGAAGAAACACAAGAAGCCTCTGAAGAAAGTTTTAATGACATTGATGATCATCTTCCACGCACAACTCAGTGGACAAAAAGCCATCCTCCAAACCAAATAATTGGAGAACCTTCTGACTCAGTAAAAACAAGGTCTGCCACTGCAAATTTTTGTTTCTTTACAAATTTTATTAGTGTTATAGAACCAAAGAAGATTTCTGAAGCCCTAGATGACCCAAACTGGGTAGACGCCATGCAAGAAGAACTTCTGCAATTTGAGGGTAACAGAGTATGGACTTTAGTACCTCTGCCAAGAGGGAAACAGGCCATTGGGACTAAATGGGTCTACAGAAACAAGAAGGATGAAGATGGAGTGGTCGTCAGAAACAAAGCAAGATTAGTAGCAAAAGGATATAGACAAGAAGAAGGCATAGACTACGATGAGACTTTTGCCCCTGTCGCACGTCTCGAAGCAATAAGAATATTCTTAGCCTTCGCAGCCCACAGAGGTTTTAAAGTCTATCAGATGGACGTAAAATCAGCTTTTCTAAACGGTGAAATCCAAGAAGAGGTTTACGTAAATCAGCCACCAGGTTTTGAAAGCTCAAAGTTTCCAAGGCATGTATACTACCTTGAAAAGGCTCTATACGGACTGAAACAGGCTCCAAGAGCATGGTACGAACGACTTTCTACCTTCCTTCTAGTCAATGGCTACAACAGAGGTACAACAGATACTACCTTATTCTATAAACGCAAAAATAGTGAGATAATGCTTGTACAAATATACGTAGATGACATAATTTTTGGGTCTACAAATTCAGAAGAGTGCAAATTTTTTGAAAAACTCATGCAGAGTGAGTTTGAAATGAGTATGATGGGAGAATTAACATTCTTCCTCGGACTTCAAGTCAAACAATCTTCAGAGGGAGTTTTTATAAATCAAGCCAAATATGTCTCTGACATACTTTTAAAATATAATCTCTCTGATACCTCTGCAATGAAGACTCCAATGGCCACTGGAAATAAGTTGTTCTTAGATCCAAATGGTATTTCTGTAGAATGTACTCTCTACAAAGGCATGATTGGATCTCTGTTATACTTAACAGCAAGCAGACCTGACATTATGCATGCCACATGTCTTTGTGCACGTTATCAAGCTAATCCAAAGAAATCACATTATGATGCTGTAAAAAGAATCTTGAGATACCTGAAGGGGACCAACAATCTTGGTCTCTGGTATCCACAGAACTCTGGTTTTAGTCTTAAAGCTTATACGGATTCAGACTATGGAGGATGCATGCTCGACAGAAAGAGTACCTCCGGGAGTTGTCAATTCCTAGGTGGTAAACTAGTCAGTTGGACCTCCAAGAAGCAGAATTGTGTCTCCACATCCACTGCAGAAGCTGAATACGTTGCTGCCGCTAGCTGTTGTTCTCAGGTTCTATGGATGAAGACTCAGCTAAAAGACTACGGCCACATTCTGTTCAAAATACCCATCTTCTGTGATTCCAAAAGTGCTATTGCTATCTCTGCCAACCCTGTGCAACACTCAAAAACCAAGAATATCGATATAAGGTATCATTTCTTGAAACATCATGTTGAATACGGTACAATCGAAATGCATTTCGTGCCCACAGAATATCAACTCGCTGACTTATTCACCAAAGCATTAGACGAGAAAAGATTCAACTTCTTGGTGGGTAAGTTAGGAATGATTAACATGGTATGAAAATCCTCTGTAAGTATAGCTTTATCTTCTGTAAATAACAAGTAAATACATTGCTTAATTTATTGCTTTGATTGATTCTACTTCTGTATGTAAATTCTTAAAACCGTAAATAGTTCTTAAAATCACAGAGCTTCTGTAAGTCAACTCAGAACCTCTGACGACCCCTACAGAACCTCTGAAAGACCATGACCTATGTTCTATGCAAAACTTATCATTCTTTGATCCAAGCATAGGTCAAGGGGGAGCAAAAGGAAATTACTTGATCTACAGAGGTGATTAGGTCAAGGGGGAGCAAAAGGAAATTACTTGATCTACAGAGGTGATTAGATCAAGGGGGAGCAGAAGGGAACCCTGAAATGATCTAAAGAGATAAAACTTTCAAGGGAAAGCCAAAGAAAAATGTCGATGACTCCATATCGACAGAAGTCAGATATCACTGCCGAGAAAAGAAGAACCAAAAGGTATGTCTCTCGCACAAAAGGTTTTTGGAAAACAATTTTCTAGGACAAGAATTGTCAAATATGTCCTAAATATACTGTGAATAACATTTCAAAAATCAAAAGCTCAAAAAGTTTCACAAAATTCGAATTAGGAGAAATTTAAGGTCATAGAGCTTCTGCAGGAAATATGCTCTGTGATCACAAATTAACCTTCTGTCGATCTTTTGGAATGTTATCTCGGAAACCGAAAACGCAGACCATGACCTTCTCGAACAAACCGTTTTTTTTAACAGTTTTCTCGGACACAAACTTTCAAATATGTCCGAAAAACATCTCTTAAACCAAATCAAAAACTGGATGATCAAAAATACTAATAAAATTTTTGTTATGAGATTTTTTCTCTCATAGAGCTTCTGCTGACCCTCACAGAACTTCTGCAAGTTCCAACAGAGCCACAAAACCTCTGCGAAGCAAATTTCTTCACAAAAATCCGATTTTATCCTCTCCAATGCTTTTACAAATGTTTTGGTTAAAGAAGAACCCCACAGAAGTCATGATAACAATGAGATATATGAAAAAGGGATAAACATCAAAGATTTTCAAGATCACAGAGCCTCTGTAAACTACAGAAGCTCTGTCAATCTGATTTCTTGGGCATCTCTGTAGTAATAACGGTTACTTTTACTGCGAGTGAAACTCATATGGCTAAAATCAACCTCACGCGCCTAGCATTAATGGGCCGCGCACGACGTCCTGTCATATTCTGACAAGGCCTACGTGTCCCATTTTCATTGGGCGTACATGGAACGTTTTTATTTGGAAAGTTGAACCCGCCGCTCAAACTCGAGTGCGGATTCCAAACTTTAATCCATTGCCATATATTTTACTCTTTCGAATTCTACCGTTTTACCATCCTATAAAAACAAAGCTTACCCTCTCATAAAACCTTTTACAAACTCTCATCTTCTTCTCCGGCGAAACCCTGCAAAAAGCTTGCAAAAATCTTATTCTTAAAATCAAATGGCTTTATCTTCTCGAGCTACATCCTCTGAACTCTCTCCGGCGAACTCACCGGAACACTCCCCTGCACATTCAGAACATTCTGAACACCCTAGCCTTGCAAGAAATATTGAAAAACAAGATTCCGGGGACTCAGCAGACTTTGCTCCGACGACTCACTTGCAAAACTTTATAGCAAAGGATCATTTCGAAGCCATTCTTCCTATCAAATCCAACAACTGCTATTTGGTCCCCTCACACACTACTTTCGGCGAAGCCCATGCCATACTTCTGAACATCATGGAGAATCATGTCCTCTTCCCTCTACTATTAAGAACCCCGAACAAAATTCCAGTCCGCTATTTGAACCAATTTTGGCAAAGCTGTCGATTTGATAAAGACGATTCTCTTATCAAAGGGTACATTTCAAGACCTGATAAATCTGAGCATCTTGAAATCAAGTTTAACAGAACAATGTTCTCACTTGAATTCAACCTACCAACAAGGGGTCTTCTGGGATTGAAGAGTTATGCAGAGCAACCAACAGACGAAGAGCTCTGTCGATTCGTGGAAATGCTTGGGTACAACACCCAACTACGGAAGAGAAATGACTTCCGCAGAGGCCGATTACCACCTCTGTGGAACACTTTGTTCTCGATTCTTAACAGATGCCTGACAGGAAAGATAGGCAGTATTGACCAGAGCTCACATCAAATCTTGAGCATCATGTATGGGGTTTACTATGATCTTCCACTAGATTATGCGACCATAATGATGCAAGAGATCATAAACACCATCGACAGAAAGAACAACTCGAAAAGGGTCAAAGAGAACGATCCCAACTTTCTACCACCTCTGCAATTCCAAAGAATATTAGGAGTACTGTTCGAACCACTGCTGCTAATCCAAAATTGGCCAATGGAAGGGCCAACTCCCAAACAGTTCCCGATGAACAAGAATACCCCCACTGATCATGCTGATGGCTACTCACACTGCAGACCTCTGTCAAAGAAGCTTCTGCAATACGCATCGAATAAATCCCTTAAGAAAGAGTATATACGCGATCATAGAACTCCTAAACCGAGTCCTATGACACCCCCGCGTTTAGGTGTCCCCCTAGGAACAATGATAGCAAAACCTCTTTCCACTCAAAAAGAAAAGGATCAGAAGTTAGCAAAGCACATGGCTATTCAACTCAGCTTTATAGCCAAACGTGCAGAACTAATGGGAAAGAAGTCTTCATCAAGAACCTATGCATTTACTCCAAAAGCTAAGAAGAGGAAAACTGCAGAAGGCACCTCCACAAGCGTTGCAGAAGATCAACCCTCACCTCCTCATGCCACAGAAATTGGCTCCTCTGCTCCTCCCTCCTCTCCAAAAATGAAGAAGAAAAGATCAAAATCAACAGAAGAAGGGGCACCAAATCCTAAGAGGAGGAAAACCAAAAAGAGGCATGGTAAATCACTTACAAAGTTGGTAACCATTACAGAAGAGGAAACTGCTGAAGAAGAAGTTGCAGAAGAAGAAATGGCTACAGAAAGGTATCAATCACCCTATCAATCTCCAGATAGATTTGCTCACCAAGGAGACCTGAACGACTTCTTACAGAACCCTGAAATTGCCAACACCCTAAATACAGCAGGGTGGACGGCACAACCTCTCGACCATCACTCTCCAGAAGAAGATTTCTTCATTTCTGGCATCGACACATATCTGCAAGAAGATGACACAACACCCAGAAATCAACCAGCCGAAACCCCTGTTATTTTACAAAACCCTTTCATTCAAGGATTGGATGTCCACAGAAGAAGTCCAAACCCAGCTTCAGAAGAAATAGAACAAACTGAAGCTGAATTGAACAGAGGTGAAATTACAGAGGCTTCTGAGAACATGATGGAAGAAGAGAGAGAAAAAGGGGCCGAAGTTGTACAAAAAGAGGGATTAGCAACAACGGAGACATAAATAGAGATCTTAGAGACAGATTCAGATGAAGAAGAAGCTGTCTGGATACGTAAGGGTCTTTATCATCCACATGTCATGAGATTATTTGGATCTCATCAAGTATATGACCAATTACGACCAGAGCAAGAAACTTCCACAGAACTTAGGGAAGAAGCAAGAAAAGATGCCTGGATAAATAGAGGCACACAACCAAAACCAACTCCCAGTGCAACCCACATTTCTGACACCGCATGTCTAGCTGCAGAAGGTATCATTGAAAAAGAGCAGCACAGCTCGAACCTACCCCAACCCATCCAGCCAGAGGTTACTCTTTCAACCTCTGTGCCCACAGAAACCGGGGAATCCATTCCTAGGGAGTCTCCTCAAAGAGACTCACCTATAGTTCGTGATCAATTGCCCCAGATCACAGAAGAACGCCCAACAGAGGAATTTGTTTCCTCTGCCACGCACTTGTTAAGACCCACACTTCTTTCAGAGAGAAGTAGAGAGCACAAAGACAAAGAGACTCTAGACAAGTCTCCTAGTCAACAGAAGGATATTCCAATACCCACCTCTGGAGTGGATTTGGACAATGTTCTTCTCAGAACTTCTGTAGGGATTGAAACTCATGTTTCTTCTCAAGGATCAGAAGGAAATCCTTCCATTCTCAACGTACAAACAGGAATGAAAGAAGGTATCCCAGGAACAGGGATTCACTCTAGAGACGAATGTGTTCCTCCAGAGGTTACCACCGGAACACAAGTTACAAGGGATGAGTTCCAAACCCTTGAAACCTCTGTGAACCAAACCTTGAAAGAGTTGCAAAGCTCTTTCAAATCTTTTGCAGAGACAACATCACTGGCACTGCTAAACCTGAACACCAAAATGGACAACCTGTCCACAGAGGTGAAAACTGCCATCTCACAGATGAAGTCTGCTGCTACTGCATCCACCACTTCTGCCGCAACAACTACTCCTTCGATTGAGAACTCAATCAACAAATTCCTTGATCAATTGAACAAACAGACTTCAGTGTCAACGGGCATCACTCCTGCAGATCTACAGAAGGCCCTACAAAAAGTTCAAGAAGAAGCCATGCGAAATACCATGCTAATGCAACCCAAAGACTACATGACAAGAGCACAGCTGACAGAGCTTGGGCAGAACGTGATTAATCAAGTGACAGAAGTCATCCTTTCCTTCACCACTGCCAATGCTAACTTCGTCAAAGATTTCAGAGAAAGTGTAGGAAGGATGAGATTCAAAACAGAGGCAGAGCTAGCAACTCTTCTTGGCCTCTGTGATGATGTATGCGCGAAATTGATCGCTGCTGGAGCCACAATGCCAAAGAAACCCGATGCTTCCTGCAGAGCAGAGGGTACATCAGACAAGGGTCAGGATGACTCTGATGATGATGACCATCCTGGTCCATCAGATCATCCTGAGGGGGAGAAAACTACAGAGAAAACTGCAAGCAGAGGACTTACAAGTCCACCAATAGCCGCAGAACCTCTGAGTCAAGCACCTCCAGAACAGACCCGACAACAACAAACCCAAAAGACCACAGAGACAACACCCATCTCTGTGGAATCATCTCATGACGAAACCAAAACTCCAGAAGCAGAACAGCAAGCCACAGAGGCAACAACCGCCCCTGAGGTAATCATTTTGGAAGAAACAGATGAACCAACCACAGAGAAAACACCCACCTCTGTGGAAACACCCCAAACCATACCCAGAAGAAAGTCGATTGCCACCAAACCAAAAAGAGCAACGACCTCTGCTTCTGACATTCTGAAAAGGATGCACACAACAATGAGTGATCGTATGGTGAAGAGAGAAGAAGAAAGGCACAGGTTCACTTTAGCTTTCAAAATGGCAAGAAGATTCAATGACAACACTTCATCAACAGAAACTGAGCTCGCAGAAGAAGTCATCAAACAACCTCCAACAGAGGTTACAGAGCAAGTCAAGCCAACAGAACCATCGCCACAAAAGTCCTCTAAATCACAATCGTCAAAATCCACAGAGGCAACCTCTATCAAACCAACAGAAGTGCCAACCTCAAAACCCACAGAAGCAACAGGTTCTGCCACGACAATAGCAAAAGATAAGGGCAAAGGGATACTGACAGAAGAGCCAAAGAAGAAGAAAACATTGCCAAAGCCAACAGAAAAACTAATGAAGAGTGCGTTTGACGCCTTTCAAACCCCAAAACCCGAAGAAGTTGACTGGGCACATGGATTGAAGCCTCTGTCAGAAATTCCTCTAACTGGTAGAGCTGCAGAAGTTGTTCAACAGATGGAGAGTCTCAGAAGACAAATTCCACGACCTGGTCCAACACATGAAGAGATGGAAGAAGTGGTATACAAATACCTCTACAAACAATCCTATCAGACAAATCATCCAGTAGATCATGTGACAGATCCAAGGATCAGAGAAGAATTTGAGAACATCTTCACAAGAACAAAGCCAAGAACCAAAGCAGATGTCTTCTCAATTCACAAAATCAAAAAGGTGATCTTCTGCAGATTCTCCTTCACAAGAACCTATCCAAGGGTCAGGTACAATCTTTACAAAGTCAGAAGAGAGAACAATTCAGAATCTACCTTCGCTGATGCTGACTTAAGAAACATCAATCCTTACGATCTACATGACCTTCTGCAATGGACAAAAGACAACTACAACACAGAGTCTAATACCAGAGCCTATCAAGTGTTGAGAAAAGCGATGAGGGAAAAGCTTCTACTGTACAGCATGATAGATTTTCAGCTGGGAAAGGATCTTGGTCTCAAACATCTAGATCTACGACCACCAGAAGATCGCTGCCCACCAGACGCTGTGCCCAACTCAATCATCAGAGAACCAATATTTGGGTTAGTATTTCAAAACCCACAACACCAGGTTAAACTTTTTGTACTCATGGATTGTCAGAAGTACGCAACCAGTACTCTGGGCAAATTCAGAGCAAGCCTTGTAAAATACAGAGGTACAGAGAAAATGGATAGAGATGATGCAGATACTTTCATCAGAGAAATAGACTCAACAATCCGCCTAAGAGAACTCTGCATCAGATTCTACAAAGAGATCAGAAAAGTCGGCAGAGACAACAGAAGCTACAACGATTTCAAAGATGCCAAAATCTGATTCTCAGACCTCCAATCTCTGCAATCAAAGTTACTTTCATTGTACTCAAATGTAAAATGCCTCTGGCATATTTCTAAATGAAATAAATTTCGAGGTATTGTTTAACCTCTGTCTTATCTAACTTAGCCAAACTTAATTCAAGTTCAAATTTTTTATTTTTCACTACTTAGGGGGAGATTGTTAGCTTCAATCTTCCTAATCATATAAGTATTTAGAAGTAGTGAAAAATAGGCTAAGTGAAGAAAGCCTCTTATAGAGGCTCTGCCGACATTACCGAGAAATCAAGGTCAATAAGCTACAGAAGCAGCAGAGGCTTCCTACAGAAGCTCTGTCATACGCACAAAGAAGACCAAAGACTCGGAATCCGGCGAAGACTGCTCCACAGAGGACCAGACCGCAGAACCTCTGTAATTCATTACAGAGCCTCTGTGGTCCTCAATGAAGACTTGGAAGATATTACTGGATACGTTCATCAACTTGCATGGAAAAGTACTGTCAAAACACGTGTCAAGCTCTGAGTGGACTTAATAGGGCAAGGTACAAAATAGACGTCTGCGCCATTTAATGCATTTACCAAAAGTACATCTGCTCCATTAAATGCGCATGGCTCAAACAACTGCTCACACCATCCAGTCCACTGTTCACACCATCCAGTTTACTATTCATGCCGTAAAAGGAACAGTAACCTACTTCATAGTCTTCTAAGAGTAGTATAAAAGGAAGTCTCATGTTGAGATCTTCCTAAGGACAAATACACAAGGAATCACTAATACTCTCAAGCTTTATTGTCAAATATCTGAGTGTTATATTCTCACACACACCAACAGTTCTTAATCTGTTCTTCGTGTTGTTATTATATATTGAATAACAGTAACTGTTCAAGAAATCCTTTTCATTCGTTACTGTTTTCTTTATATATGTGCGTTCTAATATCCATCAAACATATCTGTTAGTTTAATACGCTTCCGCATCAAACTCTAAACTTCACTAATAGATTGTTAATCTTGATTAAGTGTATCTGGGAACCAACAATTTTCAACAGAGGCAGGAGCAGGTCTGTCATTGACTATCCATTTGCCCTTCTGCTCTGGTGTAAATCTGATTGGCTTAAAAGCTGGAGTAACAGAGGTGTTGTTCTTTGGAATACTTCTAGCATTCTCTCTTTTCTCTACTTCTACTACATTAGAAGCAAGAATCCTGAAGCCTTTGTTATCAAACTCAGTTACTGGTATGAATCTTGATTGTTTCTTAAAAAATGAGACATCCTTTTTCAAATCCATAGATCTCACCGGTATCTGCTTAGGCTTATGCAAAACTTTCTTTTGACCACAAAAAATTTGTTCATCTACCTCGGAATCAGAGTCACTCTCAGAGCACTGAAAGTCTCTGGTGGCTCTGGTGGTAGACTCTTGAGGTATCAAAGAGATATCGGTTTAGCAGACTTAAACTTTCTCAATTTGGGTTTTAAAGCATCAGATGCGATATTCTTATCAAGAACTTTTTCAAATCCTCCTTAAATGATGTTCGAATTGATTCAGAGGAAGGAGAGAAGACTGGGGCTTCAGGGTTGAGCTCGCTCTGTGTTTTATCAACAGAGGACTCTTCCACAGAAGTAACAGACTTCTGTTCCTTAAAAGAGTTAAAGTTGAAAATCTCTTTGGGATCCAGACTCTTAACATAATTAGGCAAAATGATTCTAGCTTTTCCTTGATCAAGAATGAACTTTTCAGATGGTTTTAAAACCTTTTCATGATTCAAGGAGTCATAGCTGACGTTCCTGTAGTTAAGTCTTCTGGTCCTTGAAATATCTGAAGTTTTGATTCTTTTGAAAACTGCTGTACCAGAGATCACATCCTCTTGGATTTTCCCGACACAGAAAGTAGAGGACAGAGATGTCTTCTTCTTTCCATTCCAGGGAGCAAGGTCAGAGAAACCAAGACCTTGTTTATCCATCTGTGAGTTTATCTTGATGTGCACATCTTGTGCATCCTTGTACTTCTTGATTAAAATCTCTTGTCTCTGTAGGGATTGATGTAAAACTTCCCTTTCTCTTTGAAAATAATCTTTTAATGCAACAGAGTTAAGTCTTTCAGTTTCAGACTTCTTAACCTCTTCAGATTTTTGTTTCAAAATTTCCTCATATTCTTTCACTTTTTCTGAAAAAGAGTTTTCCTTCTTTTGTTGTAAGACTTATAGCTCAGATTTTTCCTTAAATATTTCTTCCTTTTCTTGTTCCAAGAGAGTTTTCTCTCTCTTGTAAAAGGACAGATCCTTTTGAGCTAGCTTTCTTAACTCTTTCTCTTCAGAGAGTTTTTGTTTTAAGAGTTGAAACTCCTCTGTTAGCAAGGAAACATGCATTTCCAACTCAGAGTCAGACTTTGATTCGGAAGAACATACCTTGGCACTGGGTCTGGTGGTCTCCAGCGTTCTGTTGCCTGGCTCTGGTTACAGTAAGAGCAAATGCATGGCTCTGGTTACAGTAAGAGCAAATGCATGAGCCAAGTCTTCCTCTATTGATCTCTCTGGTAATTCTCCAGTCATCCAATCAACTTCTCCCAAACTTTCATCATCCACAACAACTCCGCAGAAATTGGCTTGCTCTGGTTCATCATCAGAGGATGAATCAGAGATCCAATTCTCCATCTCAGCAACGTAGCTTCTCTCTCGATAATTGTACTTGTATTTGTTCTTATAGTAATCCTGGTCTTTTACCAGTTTACCTCTACAATTAGCAGAGAAATGGCCAGGTTTGCCACATCTAAAGCAACGTCCATCATTCTGGTTGATGGGTTGAGCAGCATCGGTTTTCTGAGGTGCTGGAGCATTATACTTCTGTTGTGGTTGCGGTCTCTGTTCTTGTGGAGCTCTGTTCTGGTGGTTCTGTTGTGGAGGTGCAGCATAACCTCTTTTCTCATCTTTCTCTTCTCTTTCGTATCTACCTCTTCTGTCAAATACTTTGCTACCAAATCTCTTGTTAAATTTTTGAGTTATTAATGCAAGAGATTTAGCAAAAGCATTTATATCATCATCTTCTGAAGAACTTTCTTCCGCATCACTCTCTGCTACCAGACTCTTCTTACCCTTCTTCTTCTCTTTCTTCTTATCTCTGCTAGAACTCTCTCTGTTGGACTTTCCTTCAGTGGTTTTCTTTGATTCAGATACCAAAGCTATTGGACCTGCAATGGTGGATTTGCCTTTTTGTTTGACAACATCCTTCTCTTGTGCAACAAGAGTGCCATACACATCAGTGAGAGACCATGCATCCAAATCTTGGTTAGCTTGTAAAGACATGGACAGATTTAACCATTCATCATTCAAACTTTTCAGGAACAAAACATTGTTATCTTCCTTCGACCTAACAACCCCACATTTTTTGCATTTGTTTATCAACACATTAAATCTGTTGTAGGTTTGTTGTAAGGTTTCCTCAGGAAGTGCCTTGAAATCGTTGTATTCATTTATACATTGGGTCCTCCTGTTCTTTTGGGTCTTGATACCACCCTCAAGTTGATTAAGAAGTTGATCCCAGATTTCTTTAGCAGTAACACATGAATCTAGTTCTTGAAATATATCATTGGGAATGGCCATAATCAGAAGTCTAACTGCCTTAAGGTCATTTTCCATTTTTAGCTTCTCTTCATCAGTAAACCCGGTGGTTTTAGGTTTAAGATAAGCAGGAATCTCAGCAGTAGTTTCTGTTGCAGGCACACGTGGAACCAAAACCATGGGTTGGCAAGGTCCATCCGTGACAGATCGCATCTCTGTCCATTCCATCAAGGAAATTAACCATCCTAATCTTTCACTAAGGATATTCATCTCTCAGAAGAGTAGGAGGCTTGGTCAGAGAACCATCAGTATAAATGGCGTTAATGTTGTTATTAGCCATTTTGAAGAAAAACAAAGTATATCAGTTTCAAATGGTTTTGAAAGAGTATAAGCTGAAAGTAAGTGAACAGTAACCAATGGAACAGTAATAAACGGTAGAAAAGATCTTTAAACTAGACTGTAAAGTTTAAAACGGTGATAAAGTAACTTTTAAACTTTAAACTGTAAAACAGAGTATACTATGAAGCTTTTAAGAGACACACAACAATCAACAACTATGAATCAACCTTGGTAGATTGGATCGTTTGATTTAAGCAAATCAAAGAAGCTCTTATACCAACTGTAGGTTCCCAGATTCACGTTGCATCACATTAATGGTAATAAAATAGACAGCGGAAGCATTAAATATAAAGCCATTAAGATGTGAGTGATTGTGCAAAGATATTGTAACCGTGAGTATCAAGTATAGAACAGTAATAATGATAACAAGATCAAGTATAATAAGCAGCTCGTATATTGATAATATGAATAACACCAAGAACACGTTCAAGTGTGTGTGTATTCGAAATCTCACAGGGAACAAGATCGTACGGAGGTAGTGCTATGGAATACTGCAGTGTGTGCTCTAACCATTGTGGAAAACTATTCTTCCAAAAGCTTACAATCGTTTGTTCCACTACCTCACTATTTATAGCCCTGATAAAGTGTAGACAGTGTACTATCGTACCCTGGAATGACACGTGGAAAGTGTGTTTCCTTTCTTTAGGGAATACGTGGAAAGTATGGACACGTGTCTGACACTTAGGATTTCTTACGAGACTTAGGCTTCACAGAGATCTTCAGTCACCAGAGCTCTTATGCCAGAGCTCTGTTGGTCTTCTGTTGGTGAATCAGTTCTTTTGTAAAATGGAAGATCTTCTGCCAGAGCTCTGTCGAGCTCTGTTGGTCTTCTTGTTGGTCTTCTTCCAAGTCTTCTGCTGGATCTCTGTTGGTCTTCTGAATTGATAATATTTTCAATACTTTTACATAACAGATACTTGGGGCTAACAAAAATGCATTTTGACCCTTTTAACTCTTTTTGGGTTGTTTTCACATAGACCATTCTTTTTGTTCTTTTTGATTTATTTTGTCTTTTATGAGTTTGTACAGTATAAACAATATTTACAAGTAAGGAAAATAAATATGTGCAACACATAAATTCAAATAGATGAAAAATACTTGTATTCAAGTAAAATTTTCATACATTCGAAAATGACATAAATTACATGCACTTATAAAGAGAAATAAACACTTAGATTATTTCTTTGGTCTATGAAGGCGGCGTTTGATTTCGTCGGTGATGTTCTTGTAGTGATTCTGGGCTTCGAGGATATGTGGCATAAGATTGGAGATGCCATGAAGAAAGTTGATGTCGGCGAGATGGATCTAATCAAATCTGAAAAATCGTCAGTGGCCAAAAGCATCATTGAAGAAGAGGCCTGGAATCGGTGCGATGCACAATGTGGTAGATGGATAAGCAATTGAGGTTGGGATGGACAAGTTGAGATTTTCCACATAAGGGGTTTTTCCCTTCGAAGCCATTTCTTTAAATATTGTGTCTTTCACCGATTTGGTTTTGGTCATTGGGAGTCGAACATCTTCTTTCAAGGATTGAAGAGAGGCTCGTTCGTCGGTGGAGAGCACGATGTTGTATTTCTTCTTTATCTCTTTCATCTTGTTCATCAACCCATCGATGAACCTAATGAATATGTCTTTCTTGGGATTAGTGTAGTTCACCAAAAGCCTAGTAATTTCGAACCATTCGGAGAGACCGAATTGCCAAAGGTTATAATCTTTAATGCTCCTTGAGAGTCCATCTTCCCTTTCAACAATAAGTCTGATGTCAGAGGGGTTTTGCTTTGAAGTAGCTATCTTGATACCTGAGATCGAGGACCTGTTGGTTCGGTAGTGCATGGTCTTTTTGTACCATCTAACTTCTTCTTCTTTTTCTTCTTCTATAGTGCCCAGCTCAGATTTTTGAGCAAGTATGGGATCGGTGGACTTTGCTTTGATTGCCTCCTCTTTGGCAACTTTCAGAGATAGTGCCTTAGAATCATCCAAGGCCTTTTGAGCAAGTCTAGCCTCCTCAATTTCTTGGGGAGATAGACCTAGATCGGTGGTGGTTCCAGGTGTGGGAGGTTTGAGTTTTAAAGATTGGGCATCGGCAGGTCTGGCCCCATACTTGGCCAATTCTTTCTTTTTCTTTTCCTCCTTTTTCTCATCTTCGACAGACAAAATTTTCTTCCCTTTATCCTTTGTGACAATGGCTAAAATGTTTTGCTCCCCCTCAGAAGATGCCTTAGTTTTCTCCACAGATGGAGATATGATCGGTGAGGAGATTTCTGCCGATGAGATCTCCACCGATGGATGTGGAGTCAGTGTGGAAGACACCAAGATTTCCTCCGGCCTGGAGGGGACAACATCAGCCACCGATTTTGGAGAATCGGTAGCTGGCCTAAGGGATGTGGCGAAGGTGTCCGAGACCTTTTTAGAGAAGATCTCGGAGGGGATTGAGAGTGCCTCCGCTTGTGGGTAGGGGTTGGGACTCGGGTAGCTTCTGAGGGATCTCTCGTAGGCGTAGTCCCGGAAGCGGACACGGAGGTGTCGGTGGCCCGAGATTGTTTCTTTTTGGCACCACCCGACTTCACTCGGGGACGGGGAGAAGGGGCCACTACAGCTGGGGGTCCACGGGAATTCCCGGGTGTCGAAACCCAGGAATTTCCGCGTCTCCCCAGTGGAGATCGGGAGAGTGAGCAAAAGAAACCATACATGGGTGAAGTGGCTCATCGGTGGCAAGAGGGCGGACATCAAGTGTCTTTTGGCCGACAATTGGAGAAGACCAATCATATTTGAATCGGGGAGTTTTGGCCTTTCGATCGGCGTCCAAAGCGGCACCGATTTTATGTTGAATAATCATGGAAATAAATTGGGGGTAAGCAACTTGGCATCGTTTGGGGGGCTTAATGACCTCTACCAGTTCCGTAAAGAAGTACTGCGTGAAATCTATCTTCCGTTGATAGATGAGAGAATGAGCAAGGGAAGTGATGTAGGAAGCAGATTGGTCATGTCCTCTGGTTTTTCTGGACAGACAGTAGATTACATGGGCAAAGAAAAAGTTCCAGATACCTCCCATCTTACGTCGTACAAGTGTACCTGGCCCTTTGGAAGATTTGGAAGGCTTGTCATCCGTTTGGTGAATATAGCCAAGAGCACTTATCACCTCTGCATGGGTCGTGGTGAGGTGCATGTCTTCATAATCAGAAAAGGCCTCAAATTTCAAGGCACGACGAACATCATCCACTCCAAATGTGAGATCATGGTCGCCTTCTTCATCAGTAAGAATCAAAGCGTGAACTGCTTCGTTGGAGGGATCATACACAGCAGTGAGCCAGAAGTTGCCAATGAGCATTTTGCTCATTTTAGGGTTGCAGGTGAAGGCATGGAGAAGAGGAGAGCGAGTCAAGAATTTGGTTACCATGGCAAACTCAGGATGAGCGGGATCGGATTCAAACCTTGCAACATGATTGCAAGGGTTGAACTTTAGGTCTTCCAAACAGGTGGGGGATTCCTTGACAACTTTGGTGTGTTTGGTGGCCTTGGATGAAGTAGAAGACGCCATTGAAGAAGGGTAGTTGCAGGTTTGTGATCAAGAGAGAAGATGATTGAGAAGGAGGAGGTGGTCGCGTAAAATTTGGAATGAGGAGGAGTGGGGTTTATATAAGGTGTAGAATTTGAAAGGATTATGGGCGGTAAGGTTTAAGAATGGAAATCGAAAGGTTGGGATTAAACTAAATATAAAAAATGGGTTAAAAAGGGTAATGATGAAAATATGGGAATTTGTGGTCATAAGCCGTTTGCAAGAAATGGAAGGGTCAAAAGTTGACTGACACATAGGAGTAGGGGTGATGTAAGCATGGGGAAACGTATAAGATAAGAATCACAAGGGTTCGGTGTATAGGTCACACCGATGATATAAGATGTCGGTGGACAGAATCGGAAGGGGTCACCGATGTATGTGAACCGAAGACATCGGTGAAGAGGATGCCCACCGATGAGTAAGGGAATCGGTGTGCAAAGATGTCACCGATGGTGATGTGTAAGGGAATCGGTGAATATACGGTGAAACCGATTTGGAATAATCGGTGGGTACGTGGATCGGGGATCAGATATCGGTGGGATGGGAGGCCACCGATTAGAAGGTGTCGGTGAAGATCGGTAGAAGTATTGGTAAAGAGAAGTCACCGATTAGTGCGATCGGTGGGATAACTTGGGGAGGTTATAAAGTCCACCGATTGGTTTTTAGTATTGGTGAGATGAGTTACCGATCAAAAGTATTTTTTTTTATCACATATCAAGATACAGCATTCCAAGTTCACTTATTAGAAAGTTGAACCTGTTTCATCCAAGCGTTTGGTGAACAAGTCTGCAAGCTGAAGATCAGTAGGAATGAAGTGCAGTTCAATGTCACCTTTGGAAATGTGATCTCTGATGAAGTGATATATGATATCTATGTGCTTTGATCTTGAATGAAGAACTGGATTATTTGCAATAGCTATTGCACTTAAATTGTCACACATAATTGGGACTTTGGAGTAGATTTGAGCATAGTCCTTGAGTTGATTTTTCATCCACAGGATCTGAGCACAGCAACTTCCAGCTGCAACATATTCAGCCTCAGCAGTAGATGTTGAGACAGAGTTTTGTTTCTTGCTGGACCAGCTGACTAATTTGCCACCAAGAAGTTGGCAGCTACCTGTGGTACTCTTCCTGTCAATTTTAGATCCTGCATAATCTGAATCTGAATACCCAATTAGCTCAAAACCTGAGTCTTTGGGATACCAAAGACCCAGATGCAAGGTACCTTTAAGATACCGAAAAATCCGTTTTACAGCGGCCAAGTGAGATTCTTTTGGATTGGCTTAATAACGGGCACATAGACAGGTAGCAAACATAATATCCGGTCTGCTAGCAGTTAAATAAAGAAGAGAACCAATCATCCCTCGATAATTCGTTACATCAACAGATTTACCATCCTGATCAGCATGAATTTTCAAGGGTGGTGCCATAAGAGTTTTAATAGGAGAGCTATCTAAGAAATTAAATTTCTTCAGAAGGTCACGAATATATTTACTTTGATTTATGAAAATCCCTTCTGAAGTTTGTTTGACCTGAAGGCCTAAAAAGAATGTGAGCTCTCCCATCATGCTCATCTCATATTGACTCATCATGAGAGAAGCAAACTTATCACATAGTGATTCATCAGTGGCACCAAAGATGATGTCGTCTACATAAATTTGAACAAGAATGAGATTACCTGAGGTCTTCTTGATAAAGAGAGTGTTGTTAATTTTACCTATGGAGTATTCATTCTTTAGAAGAAAATCAGTAAGAGTGTCATACCAAGTATGTGGAGCTTGCTTGAGACCATAGAGAGCCTTGTCTAATCTGTACACATAGTCTGGATGTGTTGGGTCTTCAAAACCAGGTGGTTGTTTCACATAGACTTCCTCTGCAAGTTCCCCATTGAGGAAGGCACTTTTGACATCCATCTGAAAGACCATGAAATTTCGGTAGGCAACATGAGCCAAAAAGATTCTTATGGCTTCAAGTCTTGCAACAGGGGAAAATGTTTCATCATAATCAATGCCTTCTTCCTGTCTGTATCCTTGAGCCACCAGTCTGGCCTTGTTTCTGACAAATGTACCTTCTTCATCCATTTTATTCCTGAAGACCCATTTGGTTCCAATGATTGTCTTCTTTGGAGGTCTGGGAACCAATCTCCAAACTTTGTTTCTTTCAAACTGAGAAAGCTCCTCTTGCATGGCAGTGATCCAACAGGGATCTGCTAGAGCTTCATCAATCTTCTTAGGTTCAATAAGAGAGAGAAAGTTCACATAGAGACAAATATTTGCAACTCCTCTTCGTGTTTGGACTCCATCTTGTTGATCACCAATGATTTGATCTATGGGGTGATCTTTGGTCCATTTTGTGGCAGGAGGTAAAGGTGGTGGAATATTTTGTGTGGAGGTTGATGGGTGATTTTGAGGATCGGTGGGGTCAGGAATTTCGGTGGAAGATTGAGGATCGGTGGGAGGCTGAATTTCGGTGGCAGTGGGTTCAATTTCGGTGGTAGTGGGTTCAATATCGGGTACTATGGAAGGTGACTCAACTTGGTTATTTGAAGAGGAAGGATTTGAGGGAGTGAAAGGAATGGAGGATGCATCGGTGGGATTAGCTAAAGGAGCATCACCGATGCATGATGATACCTACCTATGTAATTCATCATCATCATTTGAGAGAGATGAGGATCTTAGGTCATCAAATTTTACATGAATTGACTCATCAATGCATTTTCTTCTGAGATTATATACACGATATGCTTTGGAGGATAAGGAGTATCCAACAAAATTTCCTTCGTCAGCCTTGGGATCAAATTTCCCAAGGTTATCACGATCATTTAGAATGAAACACACACAACCAAAGACATTAAGGAAACCTATATTTGGTTTTCGGCCATGGAAGACTTCATATGGGCTCTTATCATGCCTTTTGGAGATCACCGACCTATTTTGGGTAAAGCAAGCAGTATTAACAGCTTCAGCCCAAAAATAGGTGGGAAGGTTTGATTCACTAAGCATAGATCTTGCAGCCTCACGGAGAGTTCTGTTTTTCCTTTCCACGACTCCATTCTGCTGAGGAGTCCTGACTGCTGAGAAATTTTGAGAAATTCCTCTCATTGAAGAAGTCTTCAAAAGCACTATTTCTGAATTCAGTGCCATTGTCACTTCTCACCGATCTTACAAGTTGTCCATTCAGGACTTCATTTTTCTTGACAAAGTTGATGATTTCTTCAGTTGCATCACTTTTATACATGAGAAAAGAAACCCAAGTATATCTAGTAAATTCATCAACAATTACAAGAATGTACCTTTTGCCACCTAGACTGGGAGTGCTGACTGGTCCACATAGATCCATGTGCAGCATTTGTAGTGGAAGAGTGATGGAAGAGCATTGCTTGGTCTTGAAGGAAGTTTTAGTGAGCTTTCCTTTTTCACATGCATCACACAGCTTTTCTTTGACAAAATTTAGCTTTGGCATCCCAGTCACCAGCTCTTTGTTTGAGATTTTGTGAAGAGTTTTGAAGTTGAGATGAGATAAACGTTTATGCCACAGCCAGTTCCTTTTGGCTGTGTCATCCGACACAAAGCATACACTGGATGAATTATTATGTTGTCCCATATCAATGATATAGACATTTTCCATCCTTTTCCCAGAGAGAACCACTTTCATATTTTTGTCAACAACAGTACAAATACAAAGTTCAAAGATAACTTTGTATCCTAGATCACACAGTTGGCTGATACTAAGAAGATTATGCATGAGGCCTTCAACAAATGCCACTTTATTGAAGGTGACAGATCCGTTAGAGAGAGTTCCATATCCTTTGGTGTAGCCTCTAGAATTGTCCCCAAAAGTTACAGATGGACCCTTTTCAGACACATAGTTAATGAGAAGAGATTTGTTCCCCGTCATGTGACGTGAGCACCCACTATCCAAATACCAAATTTGATGGTGCTCAAAAACCTGAGCATATGAAGTCGAGCACCCAGTTGACACCAGAGCCATTGGAGATACATCTTTTTCAGAATCTTCCATATCTTCAGATATGGCCATGAAACACATGTTGGGAGAATCACTGTCAGAAGTTTCTTCTTCATCCCAATCATGAATTTCTGTCATGAGCCCTTTTCCTTTTCTTAAGAGACCCTCACTTCTTTCTTTCTCTTTCTTGTACTTGGCCTTGTACTTCTCAGCACGTTCTTGATGATCTTGGGAAGATGATTGAGTATCTTTCTTGAAAGATGTTGATTTGAAGGAGTTGTTTTTGGGTTTCTCATACTTAGAAGAAAACTTGTCAGAGGATGTGGTCCTAGATTTTGCAACACGCGTACTTCTGCACTCAGAAGCAAAATGTCCTTTCTTACCACAGTTAAAACACTCTTCATTGGACTTATCAGAAGAGGGAGTTTTTGTGGAAGAAGAGGGTTTTCTGAAATTTCTAGATTTTTTAAAAGAACGAGACTTGTTCTTGAAACCAGCCATCATAGCCATTTTATTAGACATCTGCTCAACCGAGATTTCCTCACCTTCATCATCAGCATCACTTAGATATGCCTCCGTTTGGTGGGTAGAGTTGATTTGGCTGTCATTGTTAGAATCTGATGAAGGATAGGTGATTCGAGGAACACTTTGAGATTTCTTGGAATTTTCACTGACTAGAGCAATAGAAGAGCCCTTTATCTCTTTAATGAAAGATTTCCTTTGTAACTTTGTTTGTTCAAAGTTAAAGAGAGTTCCATACAAGGCAGTTAAGGGCATGTACTCAAGATCCTTGGTAGTCTTGATACAAGTGCATATGTTCTCCCAAAATTCAGGGAGACAGTCCATGAACTTGCATAAGACTTCCTCATTATCATAGACTCTGCCCAATAACTTCAGATCATTTAGAAGAGAGTTGAATCGATTATAGTAGCTAGGGAGAGATTCACCTTTCTCATGAGCAAAGAGCTTATACTTTCTGATGAGAGCAATCTTTTTGCTTTTCTTCACTTCCTCTGTACCTTCGTACAGTACACACAGTGTGGTCCACATCTCTTTAGCAGTTTTAAAGTTTACCAGAGAGTGATAGACCTCATCAGGAAGAGATAGTGCAATAATTGCCCTGAGTTTAGAATCAAGAGAAACCAAACGTTTTTCCTCATCAGTATACTTCTTTGGGTTTTTGAGGATATAACGACCAGTAGCTTTGGATTTTTCTTTGTCAGAAGACTCATCAGAATCATCGGAGTCACTAGAGTCCTCCTTATCAATGGTTTCTTTACCAGGCCTCTGCGTTTCATAGCGAGCCCAGACTCTAGGGATAATAGGTCCCTCTTTAAGAATGGTTGGATATCTAGTATCCACTCCTTCCATGAACAGCATCATACGGCTTTTCCAAAGAGAAAAGTTCTTAGGGTTAAACTTAGGAGGTTTGGCTATGGAGCCATTTTCAGAAAAGTTGTTTTGAAAAGAGTTTTCATTTGTTGATGAGGAAGAGGCAGCCATCGCCGATCAAGTTTATGAATTAAACTTTCTGCTCTGATACCACTTGTTAGTCCCATATGGCTTAACAAGTATTGTAGAAGGGGGGGTTGAATACAATACTCAAATTTTTCACAATTTTAATTCTATTATTGAAAAACTTTCAACAAGAATTACACATAGAATCTAAAGACTGTTGCGGAAAAGAACAGATAAACTATTCTAACAATCTTTCACAAAGTATACTGAAAACTAAAACAACTTGAACACTTAGAACAAAGCTTTAAGTTCTTGAGCAAAATGGAGAATTCTTGCACTGAGGAAATTTTCCTGAAAGCGTAGTTTGCATGGGAGCTTCTTCTTCCTTTTATAGTGTGATGAGCATTAAATGCTTAGGACACTTGTCATCAGGAGATTTGCTTGTAGGTGTTGACCTCTGAAAATTTGATGTGTCCTTATCACCTTTTTCCTTGGTACTAGGAAGAATACCCATGTTGATTGAGACGTTATCTGATAATGGATAAAACGACAAATAGTCACTTTTATCTGGCAATAGATATTGTCCCAAAATAAATGATCTTCTTGATGTGTTTTCCAAAACAGTTCCCCCGATAATATTCCACCGATATGAGTGCCTTGGAATTTGCAATTTAGAACATCTGAGAAAATACTTGAGATCCCACCGATTTAAAGCTCACATCGGTGGGACTCATATGTGGCCGATCATCTGAAGGATCGGTGAGAAATGTCCACCGATGAGTGACACAACTATCGGTGGGTCTTGAGTTGACCGACCAAGGGATGGTCGGTGGAAGATGTCCATCGATGTTTGAGGACCATCGGTAGGTGATGACTTGTTGATTGTTGAGAAGACTATTCTTCATTTCCACAATGAGAATATCTTCAAGCTTGGTTTCGGATGATCTTCGACTTCACCGAACATTTGCTATCTTGTACAAGTCATTGTAAATAACCATTCTAAAATATTCTAAGTAAGATTTAGGAGAAACATCGGTGAGTCAATTTCAAATCTTTGGTGACCCAACAACGAGTTCATCAAATATTTAGGTATTACATATAGTTTTCCAATAATGTCCTCTTATGCGTTGCATTGCTCGTTATTGCCGAGTTGTTTTTGGTAACTTATACATATTAAATAGAAATACAAATATTGTAAAGACGCCGCTAAAACTTTTATCGGGGTGGCCGGGTTACTTTGGGCCTAACCCAATATCAACCCAATAGATTCGAGTTACCTCAGGTTGATTTTTTTTGGGTTTTTTTCGGGGTAGTCGGTTTTTTTAGCACCCCCTAGATTGTACTCCATTACAACTAAGGTTGTAATCGAACCGAATGAACACGAACGTCGGCTTGTTCGTATTCGTTTTAACTTAACCGAACAAACGAACAAACACGAACGGTAAATGAGCGAATTTTTTGTGTTCATATTCGTTTGTTAAGAAAAAATGTTTGTTCGTGTTCATTTATGTTCGTTCATTAAGATGTTAACGAATGTAAGCGAACCAACATAAATGAACATAACCGGATGAACACAAATAAACGAAAAACAACCACCAAAAATCTTAATTTTGTTCCTAAAAATTACATACAAAATGAAAAATCTGGTAAATTTAAGAGGGATAAAAAAATATAAAAATTTAATTAATGATTTTATATATTAATACCATCATCTATATAGAGGGAGGTTCAGGGAAAAATCTCAAAAAACGGAAAACTGAAGAACACCCTGATGGCTCTTCATCTGGACGGTATGCACTCGTGCATACAAGTAAATTAAGTTGCTTTTTGGTTTTTATGCACATGTGCATGTTACAAATTACTTGTATGCACAAGTGCATACCGTCCAGATGAATGGCCACCAGGGTGTTCCTCAGTTTCTCGTTTTTTTAGGTTTTCCCTTGAACCTGACCCTATATTTATACACAAATGTGAACGAACATAAATGAACGAACGTTCACAAATGTAAATGAACGAATGAGACCATTGTTCATGTTAGTCTTTTAACTAAACAAACATACAAATGTGTTCATGCTCGTTTATTTATTAAGTAAATGAATTTCCTGTCAAACGGTTCACTGAACATTCAATTCATTTACTACCCTAATTACAAGTTCACAACGGTATCATGTGCAACACTTTACCTGGTAAACGCTTACCGGGTAAGAGTCGTCACATTTACTTACTGGGCAAGACTCTTCATTCTTATCATCGC
Organism: Saussurea involucrata; assembly: GCA_033807775.1. NCBI lineage: Eukaryota > Viridiplantae > Streptophyta > Magnoliopsida > Asterales > Asteraceae > Saussurea > Saussurea involucrata. The sequence continues at coordinate 44,046,937 of CM066317.1, read as the reverse complement.
TTTTACCATGTAAGATTCTCGGCACTTGTCATTCACCCAATAAGGTAAATAACCCGACAAACATTTACCACGTAAACGTTTAGTAAGCGATCCATATTATAAAACCGTTATTAATATAGTGACTTTATTTTTTAAATAAAACTATTTAGGATGCTATAAAATATGATTATGGATGACGTATAACCCTTTTCTTAAATTTTATAGGTTTCACCCATTGATAATAACATTTAACTCAAAATAACTTATTTTAACGTAAATGAGTTGAAAATGTTTCTTGTGGGTTGTTTTTTAATTTCTAAGAACTTAAGGGTGATTTCCAAATTATCCTAAACTTTAGGGGTTGTTTGTGTTATATAGATTTGTTAGCCCACCAAGCTACGGCCCAAGTTCTTCGGTCTCTCCTCGTTTATTATACTCCCTCACCCCTAATTTCTGCAACTCGATTGGTTAGTCGAAGAACTTTTCTTTCATTTTCTGTTCAGAATTCTCTCGATTCCGGCATCAACACCACCTTTAATCGGTATCGATGGCGTTGAACCACGGCCTTAGATCATGTGCTTCAAGGTTGCTTGTTTCTGTCAATTCATCTCTCGCCAAGTCTGGTAAAAATCCGATACCTAATCTCTTTTGGAAGGATGTTGGGATTAATTATGATATTACTAAATTTTATTATTTTTTGATTTCATATGTTTGTGTTTCGTAGCATAGGAAACGTACAGGTCGTGTTGTTGATTTGGATTGCATATTAATGCTGTTCTGATTATTGGTTTTACAGTTTTTGAATGGATCTATGCACTTGATGTTTAGTGTGGTACGTCATAGATCTGGCTGGATTTTAGGAATTATACTCTGTTTTTGATGTATTTATCTCTGCTAATTTCTAGGTTTAGCTATGTTTGGAAGGAAATGATTTTAGAAAGCGCTTTAGTAATTTGTCATGTTGGGTGTATAGGTGCAGATAGTACGAGCAGTATGTAAATGCACCAGACTGTTTAAATTGGAGAAATGAAAGAGAGGGTAGTATTCAAGAGTTAATTGTTCTTTTGACTTCGACTAATAAGGTTTACCTTGTTTGTATACATGAAAATGAAAATGTGATCCTGTGATGATGAACTTGCATCAAGCTAATGTATTATAAGATTTTTAATTGTTCCAAAATGTTGGTTTCTCTGCATCTACTACCGGCATCAATCATCAAATTTTGGTTTTCAATCTCAAATGTCATTCAAACCCTACCATTCATGTGGATGTGAAGGTAGAAAACTCTAATCTTTGTTTAGAAAGATAGTGTTCAAAACGTTGCTTGTTCATAAGGGCTTCAAAGTCGTATATTTTGCAAAACTATTTTTTTTTCCGATACCAAGTTAATTCTTGAATTCACACTACTTGAAATTTTGCTAGAAGAATATGTTTACTTCAAACGAGCAGTGCAAGAAAGTTCTTGCTGGACACTTTCCCAGACGAGTAATATGGAAAGAAAAATAGAAATAAGTGTGGAACCCACAAAGCCTAGCCGCACCGCCATTGTGCTATTAGCCCTACGCCTAGAAAGTAATTAATAACTAAGCCAAACCAAACCAACATAGTGTTTGTGAACATAAGTGTGTAAGTATGTCTATCACTAAGCCAAACCAAACCAACATAGTGTTTGTGAACATAAGTGTGTAAGTATGTCTTCAGTATGAGAGTATGTCTGAATCAGATGCAACTGTTAAATTAGATCAAGTGAGAACATAAATGAGATGGAGGCTTTAAGAGCTGAAGGACATGTCCTCATGCATATGCTGATTTTTTTTTCTTTCTGATGCTGCAAACCATTTAGATAAATTATGTTGCAATTACAATTAAATTAGTTTCACTAAGTTATCATATAATATCATGACAAAAGCTTATTACCTACTGACCTTTCATTATTGTGGGTAAACATAATGGCAAGAGATTTCCAGTGGATTCTCAATTTTACTATTATTATTGTCAATGTTAAAATGCTTTATGTTTATTAAATAACTCACATGGCAAGCTCGATATGAGCATGTGTATGTGGATGGTTTTTTTAGTCTGAAACCATATTCTATATTCGAATTGAATATCTGGTGACTGTTTGGTATTCTGGCTCTAATCAATAGTTTTAATGTTGATACAAAACTTTTGTTTTGTTAGATAACACTTGCAAAAGGGAAGGGGTTTTTTCACATCTTGGGATATGTCTGTACAAAGTTTGATGTATATGAGGATAAAGGTTCATAGTTGTGGAAATTCACTTTCGGGAAATCAAAATTTGGGTCCATGCACTTAAAGCATAATATGTTCATGTTTAGAACTTTTTTAAATTCTCAAGAAATTGATTGGATTTGATCTTTTTAAATCCTCCCCTCGCAGACCCTAGGGTCTGTTTGATTTGGAAATGGCTATAATTCATCACACATTTTTCTTAAAAAGTTTTTTGGTTATATTTGAACAGCTGGAAGAGGGTTTCATTCAACCGGAGCAAAGAGAATGGGAGGACATGGTCATGATGAGCCAGCATACATGCATTCAAAGCACATGTACAACTTGGACCAGATGAAAAATCAGAAGCTGACCATGAGCCTTGGTGTTTTGACCGCTTTCAGCATCGGTGTTGGAGTCCCGATTTATGCTGTTGTCTTCCAGCAAAAAAAAGCACGTGGTTAATTAAGCCGCCGCCTTCTATTCAGGTTGCTTTGGTACACTTTTTTTTATTGTGCTTGCTTAATCCTAATAATGCAGAGACAGACGACTTATGAATGCTTTGTTTGTAGTACGTTATCCGTTCTTTTTGTTCAGATTCATATATAACGGAATTTGAGCATCGTATGGGCAAATCGCGATGCATCATTTTGTTTCGAAATGGAAATTGTTATTATTTTTCTCTGGTGATGTTATATAGTTTTAATGTTTGGATGTGTTACTAAAATGGGGGAAAACAGAGATGAAAAGAAGACTAGCTGATTGGAAACACTTATCTTTAGTAAGAGTTAATGTCGAATTTTAGCGCTTACTCGTTTGGTAAACAGCCCTGTACCAGGTAAGTGAGGGTGATGACTCTTTCCCGGTAACTGGTAAGCGCTTACCTGGTTATAAACGCTTACATCATTCCATTTTCATAGTCGGGAATGTTACCCCATAAGATAAACGATGGTGGCAACTCTTGGCCGTAAACAGGGCGGAGCCAGGGATTTGTACGAGGGGGAGCACCATATTAAAAAAAAATCAACATTTTGAAAATAGCAAAAATACGATATCATATCGATGATATATGACGTACTTTTATCGACATCATTCTTTTCCGACATCATCGACGATGAATCACCAATTGTTTTTCTTTTAATTAAATATTTATCCATAACTGTTAAAATTATTTATTAAAATTAGTATAGATCATTAAAATTAGTTATTATAGATGGACTGTGGGGATCACAAGTCCCTCCTGGTCTCTACGTGGCTTCGCCACCGGCCGTAAGCGCTTACATGGTGAGCGTTTGGTAAACCGCTCCTCACAGGGTTAGATCAATAAGCGTGTTTGTTTGCTTACTCTTGTATTTATGTTTTATAAATTTCATAGTGTTGTAGGATAAATGTGCTATCGTCTAAAGGATATGACGATAGAGATAGAGATAGAGATAGATTAGAATTGAAATATCTTGTAGTTATCTACTTGTAACTCATCCCTATATAAAAGGGCTTATGATTAATGAGAATTACAATTCATTCTCTCTTTTCTTTTGTTGTTCTGTTTCGATTCTCTTCAACACGTTATCAGCACGAAAGCTCGATGTTCATTGTTCATTACCGCTGAACGGTTTTTCTATCTGTTGCTCGATACTATTGAATGGCTTGCTCCCGCTACTTCATTCCAAGTAAGCATTTGTATGTCTGCTACTTTATGTTTATGAATGTATTACGTTGGTTTTTTTATATTTAACTATTTTAAGATCGTGTTAAAAGTTAAATGCATATACTATGATTTGATCTATATACCTTCATTCTACTTTTAGCATTGATAAAGTATATATGTGTGATTTTTCTATAACTAGATCGTATTTATAATAATTTAATTTTTTTAATTAAAATAATTAAAGAAATTCTGTGGATATTGACAAAAAAAAAATACGCTAAAAGATAATTATTTGTTATTTGTATACGATTTTCATGTAATTATCTAAATAAAATAATGACGTGGTTTTAATTTGTTTCTTTAAACAATAAAAATGAGTTAAATAAGTATATTTTAAAAGTTAAGGTCATATCTCCTATAACATGATCTGTATTATTTGTTTTCTAAATAAATAAAAGTTCAAATTTTCCCTTATTATTTTATTGGTTTTTTATTTAAATATATGTTATATTACTACTTTTTAGTTTAATTTATTAAAATATATTTCATCCATTATATTTCTCTATAGTTTTAGAAATGCTATTTATTATTTATTTGTTTATTTTATTAGGTGTATTTGATTTAACTATAAATAGTATTTACTTATATGAGCCGATTTTGATCCATCTTTGAACGTGCTTACTTAGTTTTATTTATTTGGGTCTATAAAAACCTTTTTTTAGGTCTAGTCAAAACAATGAATTAGAGTATTACTTGTTTCAATGTTGGTTTCACCTAATTTAATTTATTTAGTATAAATTTTTTTCTTTAGCCATTGTTTTATATATACATATCCTTAATTTGTTACAATATTGATATGTTTAGTTGGTTAATTTATTGTGTGTTGATGTAATTATTCAAACTAAAATAAATAAATAAAACTATATATATTTCTTTACCTGGTAAAAGTGATTAAATAGGAAATTGGATATTTGATATAGGGGCTTTTTTTTTATTAGATAAGGATTGATTTATTTTCTTTATTATCTATTTTTTTCACTTGATATATTATAATTCATTTATAGCTTTATGAATGTTATTTGTTATTTATTAGTTTGTCGTATTGGGTGTGTTTAATTTAATTGTTAATACTATTTATTCACATTATTTATATTTATTATAAAATGTTTTATCTCATTTAATTGTTTATCTTAACTCATAATTGTTATAAATTAAATCATGAGTTGCTACTCATTTTTCTTAATCTAATAATTAAATTTGGAAGTTACTTCCACCCCCATATATTTTGGTATTTTACCAAGAGCTCCAAAAATAACATGAAAATGTTAAAATATTAATCAAATGTTTATCTTGATCATGAGTTCCTACTCACTAATTCCAATCTTATAAATAACTTTTGGATGTTACACTTCCAACCCCCTAATATTTGGTCTTTTACCAAAAGATCCATAAATACCAATAAGATGTTATAAGTTTGAATTTGACTTTATGTCAAAACTAATATTGATTTGTCTAATGACAAAAATCTCTAAAAATTACTATTAAGATATTAAAACATTGAAATTGGCTTCATATGCCAAACCCTTATTCTTTTCGGCCTCCTGCCAAAAGCTTTATAATTAACAATGTTATATTCAAATTAATTAAATCGCAAGATATCGATTTGGATTTTGTCAAACGGGTGTAAATAGCCCTAAGGTTTGTAGGGATTCAAGTAATCCATGTGATTCCCCTGCTACCTGGAAATCCAATAGATTGAGTGATTTCTTGTTGCAAATTGAAATATTGATGAAGTATTATCAACAAAATATAAGAATACAAAAATCCAATATTATTATGATAATGAAATTTCATGATAAGTATAAACCATAATTCACTATTTTAGAAAATAATATGTTATCCGTTCTCTACGACATCTTTGAATCAAAAGTACTTGATTACCATAAGATAGGTTCGGAAAAACACAAGAAAATACGCAAAAGTCATCGAACCATTTTTGACCCTAAAGAAAAAAATAGATGTTAAGACACAATTAAATACTTTAAAATTTTTGAGACGATACATCAGTCACAACCTTCAGATGGAATAACTAGAAACCCCTAAGAACCGTGGGTAGTCCCAAAAGGAAATTCGGGAATATTCAGTACCATAAAACTCTCAAACTAATCATACAGTGGAAAGAAACCTACTTACTTGATTACAAGAAGGTAACTGATTTTGACAAAGAAATGTCATGTCTCAAAATGCATCACAATCTTGTGGCAGGGAACTCACAAAAGATTATGCGAATCATAACATCTTTTCATCTTTCCTATATCACCAATCATACTAATGAAACAGTATAAGCTGCAATATAACATTTAACAAACTCATTAACTTAATGCAAGTGGTTAAGAGTTGTAGCAATGTTTCTTTAACAACGCTAGACATACCTGGATAAAGAAAATTCTTGGGGTTAATAAGGCAAGCGTTGGAGGTGGAAAGAACTCCAAAGGATAGTGAGTTGAACAAATTAATCCACACACATATGCTAAATATGTACCATATGGACAAGGTTGTGGAAAGGGTCAAATTCATGGAAATAGTTGGGAACGAACTCCTAATAGAAAATGGAACAAATTAACTATGTCATATCTAAGATTGATTTAAGTATAAGTTTATTTGAATACACTTTAACTATCAAGTTAATTGCATTTGTGTATGTATACGCATGCGTTTATAACCATTAGAGGTGTAAATGAACACATAAAAGAACAAATGCAAAACTCTCAATGTTCTTCGTTCCATGTAGGAATGTATCGAGGAGAACTTGATTGTTTTTGTGACATATCATACAATCATAAGAAATAGATTGTTATTCATTGAATTAATAATTTTTAATTCCTCCAAACACTTAGACGATGGACTGTCACTTGTTGCTTAATGACACAAGATCAATCACTATAAACACTATATTAATAGGAACCTTGTTAAGATATCCGTATCAATGAGAAATCATATTATAAGAATGGAAATGGGTATATGTACATCAACTCTAATGATATGAAAGCAAACATACATTAGAGAAATTAATGTATCAAATTAATGGATTATCTATGTCATTAAATCATATTTTGTCACCAATAAAGAACTTTGGGACAATGACACATATATGTTTCGGCATGACCACGTGGGACACCATGGTCATGACATAGTGATATATGTATTGGAAAATACACATTGACACATCCTCTTTCGAGTGAAAGATAAAACGAGGGAATTAACCAAATTGTAACTGTTGATTTCTACTGCACAAGAAGCAACACCACCATCATAGTATGCCCTCTCCAATACCTTGAACTTTTGTATACCCTGATTCTTAGCCAAGACAGGAATGAGACCATCCTAAATCTAAGGAGATAATACCAATAAATTTCATTCTTACAACAAATACAAGGTGATATTTATGGACAATAACATCCAGAATGCGGACCATTGAAGTACTTTATGGTTCTGGTTTTGACACGATGAACACGTGTAATATTATTGTCCACATGAAATGTTGCACTCCTAGCACTAGTTATACGTTTAAGGACTCACCACCCTGTTTTTTTCTCATCAAGTCTACATGACTTAGAATGCTGGAGAATTTACATCATAAGGATTTGATGATTATTGTATTTGTACCGCATGCATATATATTAAATGGTCTCGTAGAATGATAAAAGTTGGCATCAAAAGAATTTAGATGGTAGCTAGGGCATTGGTTATGCTCACCAATTTATCCACATCTGCATGGGGTAATGCAATATTACATGCAACTTTACTTATTCGTGTTTAGATCCACAACCAACCAACCAATCTTGTACGTACCAGTTGGTAACTGGATATAAGTCTGATGTTTTACATTTACGTATGTTTGGTTGTGTTGTATATGTGCCAATTACACCCCCACAGCGTACCAAAATGGGTCTTAAAGACGAGTCATCAAATGTTGGATATGAACCCCCAACAATTATCCGCTAATTAGAACCCTTGACGAGTGATCTCTTTACCGCTAGATTTGCGGGTTGTCATTTTGATGAGACAACCTTCCTGTCGTTAGGGGGAGATAGGAAAAAGGATTTTCCATGGGAACGACATGAAGTGTCATTGAATATTTCAATTATGTCTCATTTTGATCCCCAAAAACTTCACATTGTAAAGTTGAAGTCAAACGAATCAGACTCGATACCTGATACGTTTAATATTATCTAGATTGACAAGATCACATATACGAGCTGCAATTATACTCGCAAGGTCAAAAGTCCCCAAACATGGGAACAACGTCGCTGGAAGTACGTTGCAATCACACATGGTGGAGGTGTGGTTGAGGTCGTAGCTCCCAAAAGGAAATGGGGGAAGCTACTTGGTTCGATAGATACTCATCTAAAGGAAGAGTAGAGTAAGGCACAACTATATATCATCAATACATGAGATTATCTCTGATTAAATCTATGTCCATGAATCATTACTGGAGGACGCTCCGAAGTTAATACTGATTCCAGAGATTAAAGAAATCTCAAATGAATATGAGTCGATGGACAGATCATAAATACTAAATGATGATATATTTTCATATATCGTTGCTTATGAGATAATAGAGCACGATGTCATCGAACCATGCTCAGTTGAAGAATGTCAACAAAGAGCAAATTGGCCTAAATGAAAAGAAGCAATCCAAAATAAGTGTTTGACAAATGAACATGTATTTGGTTCGGTAGTGCTAACCGACCAAGTGTAAAGCCTGTAGGACATAGATAAATCACTTGTCAGGGAAGCGTAATGAGAATAATTAAGTCATGATATATAAGGCTCTCCTTTGGCGCCATGTTTCTCACAACGCACTGGATTGACCACAATAAGACTTACTCTCTCGTGATGGAGAACGTTCTGCTAATTAATTAGCCAAGTAGTTTCCGAAGGACTGAAAATTGCAGCTCAATGATGTAGTTACTACATATCTCTATGGGGATCTAAATTCATAGATATAAAAGTGTTTGATGGCATTATACCAATATCGAGTAACTTTAAACTGTGAAATGTGATTACAATAAATATGAAACACTCACTTTATAGATCAAAACAATCTATGCGGATGTGGTATACCCGCCTGAGTGAATACTTGATTGGGAAACGATAAATAAAAACGATGAACTGTGCCCTTGCATATTTGTTAGGAGAAGAAAGTTCCAGATTTTCATAGTAGCTCTATATGTCGATGTAATGAACATAATAGACACTCTTGACGAAATAAGAGAAAACACAAGCTATTTGAAATCTGAATTTGAGATGAAAGATCGTGGGAAAACTTGGTTTTATCTAGATACTTGAGCTACGACACCGAGTTTGTGGAATATTAATCCACCGATCCGCATATGTCTAGAAAATGATCAGGCGACCTAATATAGACAAAGCGCGTTCGATTAGCACTCCCATGATCGGTCAATGTGTTGGATATAAGGAAAAATCCATTTCGTCTAAAGGATGAGGACGAAGAGGTGGTAGGAGCTGGAATTCCATACCTAATTACAATAGGCGCATTATTGTACTCAACATAATACACTTGACCGTATATTGTACTTCTCACTGAACTTGTCAGCTAGATTTAGTTCAGCGCCAACGCAACGTCATTGGAATGATTTCAAGTCAATCTTTTGGCACCATTGACGTGGGCTTATAATTTCCCTACGAAGAAAAGTGGATTGATAATGAAACTTCAATACCTACTTAGATTGTGAGCGGCAAAAGTACTGGCCCTTATAGAAAAACACCAAACAATGCCTTGGTATATATTTGCTGATATTAGGTATATGTTTGACTGATATAAAGGTTGTTCCCAAACTGGATAAGGAATTATCATATGGAACATGTCGATTGCTTGGAAGTAAACTAAGCAAACCCTTAATAGCTATCCTCTTATATTATCAACAATCTTACTCTCCATGAGACTATTAAAGAGTGTATATGGTTAAGGACTATCATTACACATATAAGAGGAGCTAGTAATTTTGAGTTTAACCACTATACAACTTGCATGTATGGAAATAGTTCATCATGTATTGAAGAAATAAAGTAAGATATATCAAGGGTTATAACACAAAACATATTTTGCTTAAGTTTTCATATAATCAATTATAAGATTCAAGTGAATTGAATAAGATGCGAGGAAAATGTGACATGTTTGTTTACCAAATCAATACGTAAAACCATATTTGGGAAACATGTAGAAAGTATTAAAACGGAAATGTTTTAAACCTCCTTTGATTAATGCACGAATCAGGGGGAGTGGTAGACAAAAGGGGGAGTCTACTATATATGTAATATTGGTATGTTGTGCTCTTTCCTTCAACCAAGGTTTTATTTTTTCCATTGGGTTTTGTTCCTTGGTGTAAGGTTTTAGTAAGGCAACGGTGTATATACCATCATGTTTTCTTAACTCTCACGATTAATGTACGAATCTAAGAGAAAATTAGACTAAAGTAAAAGTCTATGTGTTGCAAAGAAACTAGTGCGTTGTACTCTTTCCTTCGTCATATTTTTATTTTTTCCCACTGGGTTTTTATTTTGGCGTAAGGTTTTAACGAGGCAACAATTGTGCACCTTCACTCCTTTGACTCGGCACAAGGGGGAGTGTTGTAGGATAAATGTGCCATCGTCTAAAGGATATGACGATAGAGATAGAGATAGAGATAGAGATAGAGATAGAGATAGAGATAGAGATAGAGATAGAGATAGATTAGAATTGAAATATCTTGTAGTTATCTACTTGTAACTCATCCCTATATAAAGGGCTTATGATTAATGAGAATTACAATTCATTCTCTATTTTCTTTTGTTGTTCTGTTTCGATTCTCTTCAACACATAGTAATTATAAATAAACATGTAAAATTGTTGGAGATTTTGAAATAGATGAACAATGTTCAAAATTTTGTTGTTTGAAAATACGTGTAATAGTTATAAAAGTTCTTTATTTATTTGTAGTTATTTTTATATATTTATGATAATTTATATTATGAGGTGTAAAATAGATAATTCAAACATTTAGTCATTTATCATTTTTAAAAACAAACAATCTTATTGGTTTCGTTTTTAGGCTTATGTCAAATAATACTTCAGACTTCCGCGTCTTTTATAAAACAAAGGGATGAGCATAACCGGGTACCGGCTGAACTTCATGGAACCAGAATCGACGCTTTCTGGAATGAAGAAACTGGAACCGGAACCGCTTACATCGGTTCTCTATATTTTGGAAGCAGTCCCCGAACCGCTGGGAACCGGTTCCGGTTCCAGGTACCTAGTGTCAATTTGTATTTTATTTTAACATTTCATACAATAAAAAGGTAATTTTAAAAGTCTATTGCAAATTACAACATACCAACTTAAAGTAATAAATACAACAAATGATGAAAACTAATCAACTAAAAACTAATTATTACATAAATAAATCAGAAACTCTCGACTTTTGAGTTAAAATCTAATAAATATATATAAAAAACTATATTAAAAAATAGCGGGTACCCGGTCCTGATGGGTACCCAACGGGTAACGGTTCCAAAAAAATGAAAACCAAAACCGGAACCAGTCTTAATCGGTTCCGTATTTTAGGAACTGGAACCGAAACCGAAACCATTCATATTGGTTCCGGTTCTGGAACCGGCAGTACCGGAGCGGTTCCGGTTCCAAAGCGGGTACCCAGTACTGATGCTCACCCCTAAAACAAACAACATCTAAGAGCATCTATTCGTTACATAGCCACATCAGGTTTCTTTTTTCTACACATTCTATAAACTCTCTTTTTTACACTAAATTAAAAATTAGGTGAAAATTAAGAAAAACCCAATTGAACCTTTTCATTTTGAATAACTAAATGTCTGAATTTTTTAATTAATAAACCATATTTTGAATGATTAACTCTATGAAGATTTTTTTAATACCGCGTGGGCATTCTCTCTAGAGAGAGTTTAGGGTTAGAGAGAGATTAGGGTTAGAGAGAAAGCCAGCCGCCGGCTAACGGTCTGCCGCCCAGCTGCCGTCTGCCTGCCGCTGCCTCCAACGTCCGCACTGCCGCCGCTGCTACCGCCGCTGACTGCCGCCCCTGCTGTCGCCGCTAGACCTGCTGCCGCCGATGACTGCCGCCGCTGCTGCCTGCTGCCGTTGGGATTCTCTCTCTCCTTGTCTCTCTCAGATTTCAAATTTAAACCCACCGTCGGTAAGTTCTCCGTCATCAACGTGCTTCGATTTATAGAAGTTTCAACTTCTAAATCCCCCATGTGGCTTTGAATCCCTCTGTGGCTCTCATATCTGAGAAGAAGTCGTTCGGCTCCACTCCGACGACCATAATTACGTTTATCGGTGATACAATGGAAGATCTCTTGACCATCGCCACCAAACTCCACGAGTTTTACAACGAAGCCTATGGTGAAATTGTCAAAGCCTCTGGAGAGTACTTGGTAATGTTAATGGTAGCAAAAATGTGGAAATACCGTAAACGTTGGAAATTCCGATACCCCTACAATCTCAGTAAGAAAATTAATTTTATCTCGGTTACTTGGCATGATCAGCAAATAGGAAAAATCAAGAAAGTAAAGTGGACTATACCCACTTTCAAAAAGGAGGAAATCGTCAAAGAAAGGTGGCACATTCCCACTGTTTCTCCTTACCTTCCGACTGTGATTGTGCAAAAAAGAAGAGGAATCAATTCATTGATCGCCTCCAGTTGGAACTGCAGGGGCCTTGCCTTTCCTCGGGAAGTTCAGGTTCGTCGGGAGATTTTCTCGATCCATGTGGTGGATAGACAAGCTAACGAAGCGGCTCACTTGACTACGAGAGACTTTCGTTTTTTATCTTATCCAAAATGTTACGGTGTATTTCAGTCTTTCATTTCGCTTTGTATTAATGTTTTCTGTAACGGTCAAAAGTTTAATGATAGGATTGTTCTCCCGATCGGGTGATGGCTTGGCCGAAGCACGATCGTGACGCAATCATTTCTTTTCAAAAAAAAAAACTCTGAAGATTTTTCTGAATAAATAAACCAACATTTTTTAGAAATTGGTTAACTACATAGTTTTAACTAAAAAAAGTTACCTGTAACACGCTAGTATAGTTTGAAAGTAAAAAAAAATCTGAACCAATTTTATTGCTCCCAAACCCAAGACCATTAAAACCTCTTGCACCCAATGATATTGTACCGCCCCATTGTTGCCCGTTTTTCCATACCACCCATCGTCGTCGTTGACCTCTGCCATCAATTTCCCTCTTTGTGACATGTTTCTTTTGTCTTTCGATTCTCCCTATTTTACAACAATTTAATCGATTACGTAGACATATGAAAAATGAGGGAGACTCGAAAAAGAAAAGAAGATCAAAAATAGGGAGATCAATGGCAGGGGCCAATGCCGGTGATGGAGAGTGGACGACAATAAGACGACGAGGGGGAGCCATAGCATTGGGTTCGAGGAGTTTGAATGGTGTAGGATTTGGAAACAATAAAACGTTGTTTAAGTTTTGTTGATTTGAAAACCTTCTTAGCCGATTACAAATGGTTTTTTTGGGTAAAATATTTCTAAAGCTTTAATCGTATGTTTTATTCAAAAATAATTTTTTTTAATACTTTACTGATTAAAAAGGGAAGTTCATGAATGAAAATCATTCATTCACAATAAACTAATATGTTATTGGCTTAATGGATAACGATTTGCCACTAACGACTTCTCATCTTGAAATGAGGTGAGTGGATTTACAAGTTAGTTAGGCCTTCATAAACTTTTCCATGAAACCTACAATAAAAGAGAGTGAGTTAACTCATTTTTTAATTATTTATTAAAATGGTTTTCGGTGTCATAAAAAGTGGTGGTGGAACCTGTTTATGCATCAGAACAAGTGCATTTGCAGGCAGTGCAATAGTATGCATCAAAATTTTGTAACATAACGACAAGGGTTGTAGCGTAATGGGTAAAACCACGAGGGATGTGGTGAAATATCCTATTAGATTTAGTAAAGTTCTGTTTACTTTTCTTAGTAGAAGGGTTAGCATTTCCTTATTTAGGTTTGTAGCTTTATATATATTATGTAATCCTTTAGTAAGAGAATGAAGAATGAAATCATGGTTTCAACAATTACATGGTATCAGAGCTAAGTAAATGGAACCCTAGCCGCCGCTGGCAGAACTCGCCGGAACCCTAGCCGCCGCCGGCAGAACTCACCGGAACCCTAGGCGTCGCTTCCAGAACTCACCGGAACCCTAGCTGCCGCTTCCAGAACTCACCAGAAACCTAGCCGCCGCTGCCAGAACTCGCCAGAAACCCTAGCCGCCGCTGCTAGAACTTGCCGGAACCCTAGCCGCCGGCCTCTTGACCCAGATCTGTCGTCGTCGACACCATTCACGGCCAGATCCGCCCTCTGCTGCCCTCTGTCGCTCTTCGCTGCCTGCTGCCGCCTGCTGCCGTCTGCCGCCCTCTGCCACCGTCTACCGCCGGCACCGCCATTTTTTTGTTGTTCCCAGGCTACTTACTTCTTCTTCTTTCTTCTTGATTTGTTGTTGTCTTCACATTCCAGATTCTCAACAAGGAATATCATTTTTTTCATTTGTTCGTGTTTTCATGAACCATAGTTGAAAGGTTCAGCCTTTTAAACACTTAAAAAAAACTATCAGTGTTTAGTAACCCTCCGAAACCTGCCTGGAACCTCCAGAACTTGCTCGGAACACTGTCTGAACCTGTTGGAATCTTCCAAAACCTTCCCGGAACACATCTGAACCTGCTGGAACACCGTCGAAATTGGCGGAATACACCAAAAACTGCTTGAAACTCGGCTATTGTTGCTCGCAGAACCACCACCGGAATCGAGATTCGACCTTCTAAATTTACAACTTAACCATGGGAGACAAAGTTCAAGTACAACAACCGTCGTCTTATGAATTTACGGTTTTGGGTCATCCTCCTGGCCAAGTTTCATCAACTTTTTGTGTTGGTACATCGCAACTAGGTATCACAACTACTTGTTTTTCTGCAAGCTCACCATCTTGGATTATTGATTCTGGAGCCACATATCACATGACCGGGAACAGAGACCTTTTATCCAACCTTGAGACTAATATACTCCATAATCCGGTTCGGCTTGCTAATGGGTCTTCGTGTAAAATTATGGGCATTGGATCCACTAGCAACCTGTCAAACCTAAACTTATCATCTGTTCTTTACGTTCCTACCTTCCCCGAAAGTCTGATATCCGTTAGCCAAATTACCAGAAAACTTAATTGTTCTGTAACCTTTTTTCCCACACATTGTGTGTTTCAGGAATTGGAAACAAACCGGTTGATTGGCACAGGCTTCGAATCTCACGGTCTTTATCGCTTGTCTATGTTGCAATCTCCAGCTACACATTTTTGTGATTCCAGTATTAGGGATGTGCATTGTCGGTTAGGTCACCCTTCTTTGCCTGTTTTGAAACAACTACGACCCGATCTTTCATCTATTCATGAGTTACCATGTGAGTCATGTCAGTTGGGTAAACACACTCGTTGTTCCTACCCCCTAGCAAGTCTAGTCAAGTCAACACCTTATTTGAACTCGTTCACTCGGATGTATGGGGACCATGTCCTATTACTTCTACAAATGGTTTTAAGTATTTCATTACGTTTGTTGATGATTTTTCTCGTGCAACATGGGTTTACCTACTTAAATCTCGCAGTGAAATATTCTCTATCTTTCGTGAATTTTATGCCTATGTCAGAACCCAATTTAGTTTTTCCATTAAAACATTGCGAACTGATAATGCAAAGGAATATTTCTCTCATGATTTTACAAGCTATTTATCTGAGCATGGTATTATACATGAATCTTCTTGTGCATATACGCCCCAGCAGAATGGCATTGTTGAACGAAAGAACCGGCATTTGTTGGATGTGGCACGCACAATGATGATTCATTACAATGTTCCACAAAGTTTTTGGGGTGATGCAGTTCTTACAGCTAATTATCTGATTAATCGTATGACCTCCTCTGTCCTTAAAGGGAAGACACCTTTTTCCATCCTCTTTCCCAAAGGTACTTCTTTTCCCCTAGATCCAAAAATCTTCGGTTGTATTTCTTACGTACATGATCATCGTCCGGGACATAATAAACTTTATGCACGTGCTATCAAGTGTGTGTTCCTTGGGTATTCTCGTGTCCAAAAAGGCTATCGTTGTTATAGTCCTTCCCTGCGTAGATATTTTACTTCTGCTGATGTCACATTCAATGAGTTGCGTCCTTTCTATGATAAATCTCCTACAAGCACTTTCGAGTCACCAAATCATATTCCTGATCCTTTGGATTCTTTTGATCCTCCGCGTATTCCAGTAATGGCACCAAATGTGCCTATTCCGCTAGTACCCACTGATACTCGTTTCACAAATGTGTATGCTCGACAGCGCCAACGACAAGTGACTGAGACCCACGAGTGCCTACACGTGCATGATGATTCTGGTACGTCTCCAATTCCACCACCCGATACACACATATCATCGCCTATTGACATTGTCCCCGACCTCGTTCCTGATACACCCCTACCACCATATATCGAACCTTATGACCCACCTGGTGCCCATCTCCCTGATATTCCAATTGCCTTCCAAAAAGGCACACGAACTTGTACCCGATATCCTATTCAGGATTATCTTGCTTATACTCATCTTTCTTCAGAGTCGTGTGCCTACACCATCGCCATTGATAGTCATATTGTTCCTCGAAATGTGATTGAGGCTCTTAATCATCCGAGATGGTTTAAGGCAATGCAGGAAGAGATGGATGCTCTAAAGAAGAATCATACTTGGGATTTGGAACAACTTCCTTGTGGAAAGCGGAAAGTGGGTTGTAAATGGGTTTTCACAGTGAAAGTTCATCCTGATGGTTCACTACATCGCTTGAAAGCCCGCTTAGTTGCAAAGGGTTATTCTCAAACCCATGGGATTGACTATGATGAGACGTTTTCCCCGTTAGCTAAAATGCCATCAGTTCGCATTTGTATTGCTTTGGCTGCCATTAATCATTGGCCGCTTCACCAGTTGGATGTCAAGAACGCCTTTCTTAATGGCATTCTTGAGGAGGACCTACATGGAACAACCCCCTGGGTTTGTTATTGAGGAGGAGGTCACCAAAGTATGTCGATTGCGACGTTCGTTATACGGTCTCAAACAGTCTCCTAGAGCATGGTTTGGACGTTTTTCAGATGTTCTCCAGGAGTTTGGTATGACCCGCAGTTCCTATGATTATTCTGTGTTTTATAGACACCATGACAATCGACGAATCATATTGGTGGTCTATGTAGATGACATCATTATTACCGGAGATGATAACACTGGAATTTCTGAGTTAAAAGAATTTCTACAGACTCGATTTCAAGTTACCGATCTTGGACGACTTCGTTATTTCCTTGGGATAGAAGTATCTCGATCTCCACAAGGGATTCTTCTGTCTCAAAGGAAATATGTTCTTGATATGCTTACTGAGTGTGGTTTACTGGGATGTAAATCTGTTGACAGTCCCATGCTCGCTACAGAAAAGCTTCTTCCAGATGCTGGAAATCCTATGAAGGATCCGGAGAGATACAGGAGACTAGTTGGAAAGTTAAACTACTTGACAGTTACTCGACCATATATATCATTCCCGGTTAGTGTCTTGAGCCAGTTCATGCCTGCTCTTTATTCGTGTCATTGGGATACTCTATTCAGATCAGGGTCATTGTCGAGTGGGTTCTTTCACTGAAGAAGGAGATGGTAGGGTATCCGGTTTCTCGGATGCAGATTGGGCTGGTTGTCCCGTTTCCAGGAGATCAACCACGGGGTACTGTGTATTTGTTGGAGGAAATCTTGTTTCTTGGAAAAGCAAGAAACAACATACTGTCTCCCGATCCACTGTTGAATCAGAATATAGAGTCATGGCAGATGTGTCATGCGAAATGACGTGGGTAAGGAGACTCCTAAAGGAGCTTGGAGTAATTACAGATGACTTGATGAGACTGTATTATGATAACCAGTCAGCTATTCACATAGCCAAAAATCAAGTATTCCATGAGAGAACTAAGCACATTGAAGTTGATTGCCATCTCATTAGAGACCGTGTTGTGGGAACACGGACGAACCCTCCATCGATCCAAGTAGTACACATCAGGACTGAGCATCAGCTTGCAGACATTCTCACGAAGCCTTTGCGGAAAACACATATATATTTTATTTGTAACAAGTTGTGCATGATTAACATATTTGCTCCAACTTGAGGAGGAGTGTTAGATTTAGTAAAGTTATGTTTACTTTTCTTAGTAGAAGGGTTAGCATTTCCTTATTTAGGTTTGTAGCTTTGTATATATTATGTAATCCTTTAGTAAGAGAATGAAGAATGAAATCATGGTTTCAACAATTACATATCTCATCTATTCAGGGTTCGAATTCAGGCGTACATAACAATTGTGGTCACTGAGTTTAATCAGGGTTAATGTCTTATCGTCATAATTTGCCAAATGATTAGTTTAGACATAGCCTAGGACACCCTTCCATTTTTTTTTCTGTAACATGTCTCTTTGTGTTGCATCGAAAAGGGTTAAATCCAGATTTAGACTAGTTACATTTTGATCGATTGGTTCCTATCAAACACAATTTTTCTAATTGACCGGTGCTATTGGTTATATGATTAGAACGGGTTATAGCCGATAAATGATAAGGGTCCAATTTTTGCTACAACATATATAACCTAGTAATTAGTGGATATACGAAATATGTTTGGTTTTAAATGATTAATCCTTAGACAATTTTTTTAAACAAATAAATTATTGAACTTTTTAGAATAAGTTAAATAAAATTACGAATTGTTGGTTTTCTAAAGATTTAACTGCATTTTTTTTTCAAAAGTTAATTTAATGTTTAGGTTAAATAAATAAATCTAATATTAAATTATACAGGATAATCACAAGAAAATTGATTAATAAATATAAGCAATATGCTTTAATTACAATTAAAATCTAAATATGTAGAATATGAGCATCATTTTTTATAATCAAATTTTGTGTTGTGTTGTTGTTTTAATATATATATATATATATATATATATATATATATATATTGGGTTGGGTTCACGTGAGACCAACCTGTTTTCGTGAGACCGTGAGACCAAGAAATTAACACTAAACCTTCAAAGTGATTCATTGTGAAGGTAAGAAAAACAGCAAACCTTCACAGCAAAAACACTGTGAAGGTTTATCATCACAGTACCTTCACAGTCTTTTGCTGTGAATGTTTAGTGTTAATTTTTTTGGTCTCACGGAAATAATATGGTATCACATGATCTCAAGTCTATATATATATGGGTGGGTTCAAATAAAAACTCAAATTCAATTGTAAACGTGAGGACAAACCACAGCCGTTGATTAATAATCCGGTGAGGAGATCAGTGGCAAAAAAACACGGTGGCAATTTTGTAAATAAGTTGAAAACTCTGTCCATGGCTTAATGAATATTTAGCGCGCAGGGGTAAAATTGGAAAAAAAAAATATTCAGTCTGAATAAAAGGTAATTATTAAGACTGAATAAAGGTAATTATTTTCGTCAGATTATAATCAGCGCCTCCTTTGTTGACTTTTTATTTTCTTTTTTATTTAAAAAACTTTTACCCCCTTAAATTTTAAAATAAATTATCTCAAAAATTACTAACATTTTAATCAAACAAATTACATCAAAAAAACGAGAACTTCGTGCTCTTCGATATGACATCTATCATGATATAGTTTTTTTTTCGTTTTAACCGTTTTTACGTGAAATCGTGTATATGTGTTATATTCAGAGTGAATAATACAACATTCGGGATGAATAATATCTACATTTATTCAGACTGAGTATATAGAATTATTCAGACTGAATATATGGAATTATTCAGACTGAATATATGGAATTATTCAGTCTGAATAATTTACCTTTATTCAGTTTGAATAATTATATTCGTTTGAATATCTACCTTTATTCAGTCTGAATAATTCTATATATTCAGACTGAATAAAGATAGATATTCAAAACGAATAAATGTTTAAGTTTTGTTCTTTTTTCATATCTACCTTTATTCAGACTGAATAAAGGTAGATATTCAAAACGAATAAATGTTTAAGTTTTGTTCTTTTTTCATATCTACCTTTATTCAGTCTGAATAATTCTATATATTCAGTCTGAATAAATGTAGATATTATTCATCCAGAATGTTATATTATTCATTCTAAATATAACACATGTACACGATTTCAGGTAAAAAATGGTTAAAACGAAAAAAACTATATCAAGACATTAATAAGTTTTATTCTTTTTTAATATCTACCTTTATTCAGTCTGAATAATTCTATATACTCAGTCCGAATAAATGTAGATATTATTCATCCCGAATGTTGTATTATTCACTCTGAATATAACACATATACACGATTTCACGTAAAAAACGGTTAAAACGAAAAAAAACTATATCATGATGGATGTCATATCGAAGAGCACGAAATTCTCGTTTTTTTGATGTAATTTGTTTGATTAAAATGTTAGTAATTTTTGAGATAATTTATTTTAAAATTTAAGGGGGTAAAAGTTTTTTAATTAAAAAAGAAAATAAAAAGTCAACAAAGGAGACGCTGATTCTAATCTTGACGAAAATACCCCTAAAGCTGAATTTTAGGAATGACTTAAATATGGCTGCGATCAATGGACGAGATTTGTCCTCGCGTTTACAACTGAATTTGAGTTTTTAGATTAACTTTCCTCTATATATATATATGTAACGACCCACACCAACGAACATGTCAAAAACTACTCCTTTAATTCAAAACGCCAAAATGGTCCAACATAGTCACACTATCAAATTACAAAACTGGGTTCACGGAAATAACCCTAACTACAGCTGAGAATATAACTACAAAAAAGGGTAAGTCTTCTAATCCTTCTATACGCAAGCTCCAACTCACGTCTTGCCAATCCTCTAAACGAGCACTCGGCTACCTGCTTTCCTGAAAAGGTTTTTAGTTTTGAAAGCGAGGGTTAGACCATAAGGTCTAGTAAGTTCCCTCAGTACAAGGCCACACCAAAATTAACATAATTTATAAAATAGCAACAAGGGAATTTATACGAATTCATAACGAGGCACACTTAACGTGATATGCACACAATGACACATGCTAATGGCGCACGCTATAGCCACACACACCGTGGCAGCGTAATCGGGCACACACTGCCCATATATGAAACAAATTCATATATATAAATATTATGGGACACACCCCAATTTCACACCAAAGCCATAACATGTCTATCCACATTTAAATTATTCATTTCGCTACACACTCTTCACTTTGTAATTAAAACAGTTGATATGCATGCAGTTGAACACATGTATAAATCATCACACTTGCATAAGATTTGGGTTTAGAAAGACTCACATGCAGTCCTGCTAGAAGTTCTCACTTGCAACCGTTTATCCTCTACCCGCACCTACAATTTCACCCAACACACAAAACTAGTTAAGTCTCTTGGCACTCACGAATCTGCTGACAACAAAACAGTCCCGGACAAGGAATACCCGGGTTTCGGATCCCATTTCCCGGATTCTGACACACTCCCGGATCCATCCGGATTCCGGTGCGACACTAGCCTGGACTACCTTCCGGTTTCGGACTCTCTTCCGGTTCCGGACACTCTTTCGGATTCCCAAAACAATTCCGGAATTAGCGAATCCCGGACTCTTGGTTTTCATTTACGAACGATTAAATTCCTAACTACTTAGACGATGATCCCACACAACTCCAACTTGGCGATAACCCCAATATGGATAAGCAAATATCATTACCAACATTAAAATAAGTCATACCATCCAATTTCCTCACTAAATCAATTAGGATGAACACACAGACCCATTTCCTTTCTATCCAAAGATGAACAAAAGCTTCAGACTCTACCACTCCAAATTCTAATTAGACCAGGTTACTAAATAGTAAGAGATGAAGATTACCTTGAGAATGGTGATTCCTCACACCCAATTTGAAGAACCCCAAGCCTTGACTCCTCGTTGCTCCTTGCACCCACTAGCAGCACACAGTGTTTTGAAGAAAATCAGTTTTTCCTAGGGTTTCGTCCTTATATATATATCCTCACAAAAGAACACTAACTTTACCTATTTCACACTTTGGCCACCAATCTTTATTTTATTTCATATTACACCCCAACTTATTATTATTAATATTTGCAAATCAAACCCGGTTATTACAGCATCCTCCCCTTAAAAGAATTCTGTCCCCGGAATTCCATCTTCGAACAAATACGGAAAACGAGTCCTCATGACTGATTCCACTTCCCAATTTGCTTCTTGCTCCTTATGGAAGCGCCACTGAACTTTCACTAGCGCGATTTTCTTATTCCTCAACTTTCGGACTTTGCGATCTACACTAAAAATGTAATCGATTTCCTCCCTTTGATCGCTTATATCCTTTGGCGGTCTAGAGCCACCCTTAACTTCTCGCGAATCTGGTTGGCTTATCAGTGATCGACCGCGCGATCTCTGACTTCACCTAACGTCTCTTTCTCGCGATACATCTTTACTCTTGGAAGATTCACAGATACTGCACATGCCAACCTCTTTGCTTCTCTAAGGATTCTCTTGCTTCCACTTAGTATGACCCTTCAACAATAGAGCGTATGCCAACAACTTTTCACACTTTCGGTTAACTTCAACCGTTACCCCAGGTAGTTCGTATACCATAACTACGACACCTCAGGCCCACTGAACATAATACCGTCCACAACAACATGAATCTCTTATTAGAATATCGAACGATCAATTCACCAACTTAGCACCAGATCAACCTCGAGTATCACCTTAACTCACTGCTGTGATCCTCTTCCACAGATAACACACAATTCTACGATCACCGTCCCCAACACACTGTACAGAGACACCTCTACACTCCAACACTGAAGCACCTACCAAAACAAACAGAACCAATCCTATAGACACACATACAAATTCTCCTTGCATCCAACAGTCGTCCATCCACATGTGAAATAATTCAAGTTTCACCCACTCACCAGAAAGGAGTGCCCATGCTCACGCAAAACCATTTCCATTAGCTTAACACCGAACGGCAAGCTCGATTGGAATACTTCCCACCCTCCTACCAAGTCTAATCCAATGGTCCTTCATTCCAAGCACTCCATTCAACTTCCTTCTTCCACTTTCTTCTCAAGACACAAAACATGTTCTCCAAAGAACGGCTCATCATAGGATGCACACTTTGAACAACCACACAAACTAGCTTTCCTCGACCCTTAAACCAACACATACACGCAAACCCTCTTTCTCATACTCCCACTAGGAGGTCATGTACCCGACGATGTCATCTTGTACCCACTGATTCGCATTTTCAGTCACTCGCCAAACTTTCTACTTCCAGTTTCCTCATTTATTTCAACATACCATCCCCCTTTTCCTTAGGCTAGGGTGGAACATTTCGCGTCCAACATTGACCACTCCAAACACGCAATTCAACGGTTACTATGCCTAACCAACAGTTTCACTACATCTCATACGAGAGATTCAACCAATTCATTCCGAAATAACACCAATGCTCGAAGTCACCACACACTTCTCGTTTCCCCAAACGAGATTAACCTACTCCTTTGAATTTCCTTCATATACAAGGATTAGCTCAACATTCCCAAAGATTTCGTATCAACTACGAAACATCATGAACTAACCACTCCAACATCTTCAAAAATATTTCAATGACACAAGACAAACTCACTCATCAACTCATCGCAACCAAAGAGCACACAATTTCCTTCTTAGCTAGCCACCATCTACCACCCCATTCTTTTATTCTCGGATGACAATACTACACGCCACTCAAACATCCATGCATCTCAACACACATGATTTACCACCTTTGAATAACTTACTAGCAAATCCCGAGCAAAGATTCCTACTTACGCTCATCTCATAACAACGCTAGCTCACCACTTAACCTCACAACAATTTCTTACCACCAACTCATCCACACACCCACCACCCACTAGAGGACAAACCCTACGATCACTTGCACACACATTAGTCCTTGCCTTCTCCAATCTAGATGAACCACAAAATTATGACCGTCTACTTCACTCGATCGAGTCTTTATCCCTAGCCGACTCTTCGGAATCTACACGAAACATGCTCCAGTAAACCAAACGGTAAGACGCTACCTTGCAGACCAACATAATCCACGCGTCCCACATGAGCTGTGCTAACTACTTCAATCATAAACGAAACATCAATCATACAAGAAAAACGCATATCCAACTATCAATTCTCCACTTTCAGAACACCCACGTAAGGCGGTCCAACATCTTGACAGATACACACCTTTCCCTTACCGACCTCTTACGTTCGCGTATAAACCCGACAAAATAATCACACCAGGGTTACCCCTTCCAACTCCAATCTCCCTACAACGATCTCAACAATTGTCGTTGACTTCATCATCAACGCCCGCCATGAAGATGATGCTTCAATGGTGCCTTTGACAACGAGAACTTCCACCGAAATCTAATTCTTCCCACGCATCGTAACTAACTTTGTGCCACACCGTCCTCATATGCTTGAGCCACAAGGCTTACCCAACAAATAGCCTAAATACAAGGCCACCTCAACTTCGTCCCCACGCCGCTACCATTTCATCAACATGCTACAACGCTACCTTTCGAAGTATCTTGTCTACTTCGAAATCACCCGGGACACACCCCCCGCCGTCAGCCACACGTCAAATTACCAAACAAGAGCAAAGACTACCATAATACAAACATCCCTAAAGTCAAAGACTGAGACTGCAGTTTTTCGCTGCCCTCCCTAAAAGGAAACACCAAGCTCACGAATCGACCATCGACAACTCAACCACATACTTCCAATCTCGAAACTTTCCACCTCCTTAGGCGCGATATCTCTCACTACCTAGCGAGTTCATAGCCTTCATGCATGACAAGCCAATGATTTAAATCGTTTTTACACACTTGAAACGCACCGTGAAAAAAGTTTGATATGCATGACACGACACCGCCATAAGATATATACACACACATCGATCTCAAAGATCACTCACCCGCAACCCATGATATCTCACCACCTTGTCCATCAATCGAAAGTGCATTCACTAAAACTCCTTTCGTGCAAATTTTAAAATACGGCAAAATCACCCACACTAGAAGAGTCGGTCGACTCTCACACTCGCTGATATGACAACAACGTGTCCATACTGATTTCGCTTATAAAACCATGCGATCAAATGTTGTTATGATTTTTACAACAAAGGTTAACTGACTCGAAAAATAGGTGAAATAATTCACTATTTCTCCAAGTTCAAAATTTATCACACAACGTAAATAAATTTGTCTTTTCCTTCAAACACACACTTGCATATGCCAACTCATTTTCAAAACCAGAAACTTACAAGGCATACACACACACACACATTTTGACATGAAAGACTCTTGTAACTTGTTTGAAAATACAATGCATGACTCATTTTACATTGAAGGCTATTCGCTCTAGCAAGGTCAATTGTTTGCAGTCACAACACTTCAACACCGGCGTCCTACTTCCGATCAAACCATCAGGTTCCTCACATTTGCAACAACCTTCGATACCGATGCTTCCCCACACACTTGTATGTCCCAATTACACAGTTACCACCTTGACTACTGATTTTCAAAATATGCTGCTTCACTTCGACCCCAAATAGGTTAACCAATAATAGCCCTTTTCATCCTATCCTTGCCCATGTCACAAATCAACGCGTGTATCCTTCCTCAACCAACTTCGGCACCCTTGCCACTGACTAGAGAGTCAAAAGGTTCATATCTACCACCCGATTCTTGAGTTGACACTCTCAAAATCCCAATTCATCGACATCGAAAACTCCCAGAATGAAGGATCATCAGAAATTAGGAGTTCACCTCCAAACAATTATTCTTCCCTAAAGAACCCCGGAGATTCTACCTCACATGGCCACCCACCATTCAAACAATACTCCTTCTAGATGGTGTCATCAATCACACCATGAACAATCTCGCACAACACACTAAACCATTGCCATCATGGCAAGGTTGGAACACTCTACACACTACCACCAATCTCTACACACTACTACCAATCTCTACACACTACTACCAATCTTTACACACTATCACCTCCATCGATCATCTGAACAACAGTAATCGAGCACACCCATGCACCTGTAAATTCAATATGACATTGGCCAGATGTGATTTGAATTTACCTTACATGAGAGTTCTTACTACCATCGTCCAGAATTATCGGTGCTCAAGGTCTTCCCTAAAGGCTTCCTATATCTCAGTTGTGCCCTACACCACAGTTTAAGTTTAGGCCCATCCGGTCACCTAAATCCCTTAAACTAGCGCTCTGATACCAACTGTAACGACCCACACCAACGAACATGCCAAAAACTACTCCTTTAATTCAAAACACCAAAATGGCCCAACATAGTCACACTATCAAATTACAAAACTGGCTTCGCGGAAATAACCCTAACTACAGCTGAGAATATAACTACAAAAAAAGGTAAGTCTTCTAATCCTTCTATACGCAAGCTCCGACTCACGTCTTGCCAATCCTCTAAACGAGCAATCGACTACCTGCTTTCCTGAAAAGGTTTTTAGTTTTGAAAGTGAGGGTTAGACCATAAGGTCTAGTGAGTTCCCTCAGTACAAGGCCACACCAAAATTAACAAAATTTATAAAATAGCAACAAGGGAATTTATACGAATTCATAACGAGGCACACTTAACGTGATATGCACACAATGACACATGCTAATGGCGCACGCTATAGCCACACACACCATGGCAGCGTAATCGGGCACACACCGCCCATATATGAAACAAATTCATATATATAAATATTATGGGACACACCCCCATTTCACACCAAAGCCATAGCATGTCTATCCACATTTAAATTATTCATTTCGCTACACACACTCTTCACTTTGTAATTAAAACAATTGATATGCATGCAGTTGAACACATGTATAAATCATCACACTTGCATAAGATTTGGGTTTAGAAAGACTCACTTGCAGTCCTGCTAGAAGTTCTCACTTGCAACCGTTTATCCTCTACCCGCGCCTACAATTTCACCCAACACACAAAACTAGTTAAGTCTCTCAGCACTCACGAATCTGCTGACAACAAGACAGTCCCGAACAAGGAATACCCGGGTTCTGGATCCCATTTCCCGGATTCTGACACACTCCCGGATCCATCCGGATTCCGGTACTCATCCGGATCCATCCGGATTCCGGTGTGACACTAGCCCGAACTCCCTTCCGGTTCCGGACACTCTTCCGAATTCGCAAAACAATTCCGGAATTAGCGAATCCCGGACTCTAGGGTTTTCATTTACGAACGATTAAATTCCTAACTACTTAGACGATGATCCCACACAACTCCAACTTGGCGATAACCCCAATATGGATAAGGGAATATCATTACCAACATTAAAATAAGTCATACCATCTAATTTCCTCACTAAATCAATTAGGATGAACACACACACCATTTCCTTTCTATCCAAAGATGAACAAAAGCTTCAGACTCTACCACTCCAAATTCTAATTAGATTATGTTACTAAATAGTAAGAGATGAAGATTACCTTGAGAATGGTGATTCCTCACACCTAATTTGAAGAACCCCAAGCCTTGACTTCTCGCTGCTCCTTGCACCCACTAGCCGCACAGTGTTTTGAAGAAAATCAGTTTTTCCTAGGGTTTCGTCCTTATATATATATCCTCACAAAAGAACACTAACTTTACCTCTTTCACACTTTGGCCACCAATCTTTATTTTATTTCATATTAAACCCCAACTTATTATTATTAATATTTGCAAATCAAACCCGGTTATTACAATATATATAGGGGTTAAATCATGTAAGAACCAAAAACGTTTGAGAATCGTGTGGATCCCAGATTAGTGCAATATCAACCAACAATCAAAAGAACACAATGAATTTATCACAAGTCGGCTATCTTTGATTGATGAAAAGTTGAGAGCAAATTACAATTAGTTGTATGATGTGTAATCAATCATTAACCCTAATCTAGGATTAAAAGAAACTATGTGTACCCCTTTTAGGGTATTTACAATTTAGACCCTGAACTTCTAATCAATACAATTTGTACCCTAACAATCTCCCCCTTTGAAATGAAGTTCGATGCCGCGCCAGTTTGCTACGTATCTTTTCCGAATTGCGAAGAGAACTTCAAATGTTCTGATGGAATTTCGAAACTCTGGCCTTTCTTCGATTGAGCTTAATAGTTCTTTGGCAAGAAATTCATTTAGATTTAGTATCTTCTCTTTTGATTCCTTTTCTTCTTCAGCAATTACACCATTTAGAACTTGGCGTATCATCCTTAACGTTCCATCACAATATCGATTCAGTTGACTTATCCTCAGAAAATGCTTCTCGTTCTTCTGATTCAGATACACAATTCCCGTCTCTGGTTTGGATAGCAGCGGGTGAGCCTGTAAGTCTTCTATCCTACGCAATGTCTGATCAGGCTTGAGAAGATTCACTTTTCTCTGATTACTCTCAATACCCATTAGTAACATAGGACAATGTGATTGTTCATTTTATGAACCTTTTAATCATTTCTAGTGCCTTGGTGAATGGTAGAGGCCTGATGCTTTGGTTTCTCAGATCTCTTAGAATGTCACGAAAATCATTCAGCTCCATATTCTTGAAATCTGCCTCTGAGAACGTCCAGTCCTTTCCATCTTGACTCTTGACCGTGAATACCGAAAACCAGACCTTCACAATTTTGTCGGATGTGATCTCTTTTATCTCTGTAATCTTGTGCTTGGTCTTGACTTCACTGACTAAGTGACCTCTCTTCATGATCTCAACATACTGTGTCTGTAGAGTTTCATCCAGATCAGATACCCCATAACATATAATTGGATCTAGAGGTCTGATACAATGAACAAAGATCTTCTTCTGTGATTCTTCAAAAAATGGAACAAGGATTCTGACTCTCTCCCAACGAACAGGTTGATCTGGTCGGACTTGAGCTATTTCAGGTTGAGGAGTTGTCGTCGGTATTCTTGAAGAACTTTCAGCTTTGTCTGACACTGATGTTTGATGGTCATACGCTTCTGATTGTGACTCAGTGATATGCTCGTTTTTCAGAAGAAATTGATCATAATCATCATCGTCCAGAGCTTCGTCGTCAGAAACATGGAATATTATATCAGCTTCGTCTCTAATTGCGATCATTGCCTTTTCGTTCAACTGATTTTCTATTTCTGGATCAACTTCAGACTCAAAATCTATTATCTCCAAGTCTGGTCTTTCTACAGTAGTCAACTCGATCATTTCATCTTTGTCACCCTCAGGCTTTTCAACCGTTGGGTTTTCTTCAGCTGGAATGGTGGTTTCTCTTACCGGAGACTCTAATTCCATGTCTTGCTCCATGGCCTGTTCTGAGCTCGGTAGAATTACTTATGTGCCAGTTTGAGCTTCAGTGACCACTTCAATATTTGTAGTCTCGGTAACTTGTGTTCTCTGGCGCTTCTCCCCCTCATGGTGATCAGGATCATCCTGGTCATCATGTCGGCGCTTTGTCCCATGAACTTGACCTTTACACGTTGTTTCCAGGACAACAACTCGCTCAGAAAGGGTAGCTAGTGTTTGTTAAATGCTCTGAAGAGTTGCGTTGATTTGGTCAAGTTTGGTGTGTATTTGGGCTTGTTGGTCGGTTTGAGGTTGGGTGTTTTGTAGGAGTGGGGGTTGAACTTGAGATCTGAGGAGACCTACAAGATCGTCTTCAGTGGAGGTATCGGTATTGGCCTGAGACGTGAGTTTGTCTAGTAAGCCTGCTTTCAGGTCATCAATACTCATATTGTGCGGGTTTGGTTGAGGTTGAGGAGGTGGAGGTGGTGTTTGGGATACGTGCTCGATCAGAATGTCTTTTCCTTTCTCCAAACGTTTTAACACGTCCAGCTCCCCTTGCATCTGTTTGGCCAAACCTGCTTGGACAACCTTTAAGGCGTCGTCCAAATACTCCTTGGAAACAAATTCCGGGAAAGTAACACATGGATCACGTAGATTTCTAGTTGTGGTGACAGCGGTTGAGTCAATTGTTGTACCGCCTACGTTCACGGCTAGCGTGGTGTTAACCGTGGTAGAACTTCCACCCACTCCTCGTAATCCACCTTCTGGTAGAGTTACTCAGGGTGTTTCGGTCAGGTCACTTAGAATCCCGACAGTAGCCGATAGTGGTAGTAGTGTCCTAGGCAAAGAAATAATATCATCAAGTGGCCCTAGACTCCATTGTGCGTCCAAAGAAGATGAGGACCAAGGAGGTTGTCCTCTTGTTTCAATACCGGAGTTCTCGAAGTGAGAGACCTGTAGATTTTGTGTTATATCCCCGTAAGAAGTTGAAACAACCGTCTTTTGAGAGACGACTGAGTGGCTGGGTGGGGTGTGCATTTGCGTCGCTAGGTCCACGACGTCTTGTTCAATACCATGTCCCAACAAATGAGACGTGGTAGCAGATGTGGCTACCTGGGCAACACTGGTTTCGGGGAGGTCAAGTGGAGGTGGTTGCCTCATCACTCTATTTCACTCATTATTTTGCTTACTACGCCTTTCTCTCGTGCTCGCATTATTCACATTTTCAACTAATACTCCCTCCGCTCTCCTTGTCTCTCCAAAAGGGGCTTGGGATTCAGATATGGGTTGAAGATGAAATTGATCGTCATTGTTATCATCTGGGTTAGTTGACTCATCATCTAATTCGGTTGCTTCTGATTCTGACCCAGATCCTGTGGCAGAGGATGACTGAGAATCTTCAGGTGCGACCACGGAGGTGTTGTCTATGACAGGTACGCCGTGAATTGTGTTGTCGTCCTCCGGGATCTGGGTGTCAGTTTGAGGTGGGTGTCAGGTCGACGAGATTTACTAGAAACGCTTGTATGTTTCACGGCACCGCCCGCTTCAGATCCCCTCACCTGAGTCTCTCTCGTCACGCTCTGTCCGGGGCCCCTGCTCTCCGAACCCTACCTCCTCTAGTTCTAGGACCCTCACGTCGCTCATGGCGTGCTCCTTGGGTAGGTCCTTCCAGTTCTGGTCGGACCATAGGAGCATCTATGTTATGCCTATTTCTATACACTAACACACTCGGTGCCGCTTGATGTGCGTATGCTAGTAATCCTTCAGGAATCTGCCGAGCTACCACATTTAGGATTTCGGCTTTGTTCATCAAACGGTTCATACGGTTTTAAGGACATATCGGGTGTGAAGAACGTTGTGGAATTGTTGGATAGGCATCCAAGAAGTGACAGGTGATGATCTGGAGGAAACGAGGGAATGGTACGAAGCTTTTGTTCCTGGTGGATTCCTTGTCTTTCACCCTCTGAACAAGTTCATACCACAGTATTCCAGCACAGTCGGTGTGGCAGTGGAAGGCAACACCGTGAAATAGGCGCAGGAAGTTTGCATTGGCCTGGTTGATGCCTTTTATGGTTGATGAGACCATAGGGGCGTCAGGTGACTGCGGTTGAAGTACAAAGTTTGCTTAAGATCCGTATCATAGCCAAGGGAGCGGATGTCAACACAGAGTGTTGTTTCGGACATCGGTGGATCAAAGTTGACTCTTCCGGGGATGGATGTGGCTGTGGAAAGGTGAAAGATATGTCAGAACAAGTCTCGAGTGATAACGATAGGGGCATTTTCAATCCTGCCCTCGAGATGGGTTCACGTTTCTTCAGCAACGTAAGTGAGTAATCTCCAAAACTATTGGAGATATAGGCGTGGGACCTCGAATGTGGTCTTGAGAGCGTAGTTCAGGGGATGGCCGCTCAGGATTTTGACAATTACTTGGTGTTGGTAGCGAATCGCCTGAACGTCCAAATGATAGTTGTTGGCGGTGAGTGGTAGTGTATGATCAGGAGCAATGAGGGTGGCATCGGCGATAAGATCAATTTCTTGATTGTTAGCCACTTAAGAACCTGCAATAGACTGATCGTTAGTGTACGAATCACCGGTAATCATGAGAGTACGCACCTGAGATGTGCGTCTGAGCTACAAGGCATGGTAATGAAATTCGAAGTAAATAGCAATTTCCCGGGAGCCAAGATATTGGGAAATAAGAATCCGGGTAAAAGAGATATACCCGGGAACTAAAGGTCCGGTAAAAGGATAGACCCAGGTACCAAGGGATAGATCGGGGAACCAACGTTCCGGGTAAAAGAGGCACGATCCGGGTCACACGGAGACCCGGGGAACAATGGATATACCGGATAATCACGCACACCCCGGGAAAGGTGTTGCCCGGTAGACCAAAACCAGGAATCAAAGCGATCCCGGGAAACAAGGGTATCCGTGAATCATAAGAACCCGGGAAAAAAGGGTTTGGTCCCAGGAAAGTGAAATCCGGGAAATCGAGGATTCCGGGAAAACGACGTAGGCCGAAGTTGATCCAGGACCACAAATGAACCTCCAATCGACGAAGCAACATGCTATAAAGCCTATTGACATTAAGGATCGACTAAATCTTCTGTAAAACATTCACCAATGAACACATAAACCCTAATCGGTCGAACCAAACTCGAAATCCATAGCTTACTACTGAACCGATCGATTTGAGAGAAATCGATGCGTTAATCGCAACTAAATCTTATAGAATAGGAGTGTACCTGAGCGATCGTGTGATGTGAGTGAATCGAGAGAGCCGAGAGTTGTTTTGGAGAACGAGAGAGAGAGTCGGGAGTCGAAAAGTCACGGGTATGGAGTGGTTTGAAAAACCTGGAGGTATATATATATATATATATAGATATACCCAGGAGAGATCGGTGGTGCGCTAAGCCCGAGAATTTGGAGTCCCGGGTGAGGCGGTGGGGGTTATCCAGTTTACCGGGTAAGGCGGTTCGGTTTACATGATTTCCGGATTCGGATCCAGTATTTTGACAGTTAGGAAAAAATTGAAATTTTGTCTTTTTAACCTTTGAAAGTATTTATGCCAAAACACAACACCCCCCCCCCCCCCCCCGACATGTGCAACGTGGTTTGGAACCAAAATTAAAAAACAGTGATGCTCCCCCACGATTCGTGCTTAAAGAACAATGGTTTTCAAAAACTTGTAACTATGGTTTTTGACACAAAAAAACTTGTAGTCAGGAAAAAAATATTATGTCACTCCCTCAACATGTGAACTAACCAACTTACATACTTCCATGCAGTGGTGCTCCCCCATAACACATGAGCAAACTATCAAACGTACGAGATTCAGATCACAAACGAAAGCTAACTTTTAAACATAACAAAAGTAGAGTACTAACTAAGAAATCTAAAGAAATGGAAAAATAAACAAAATCTAACTTATTAATACATAAGTGTGAGACTTATCGAGAACAATACAAGTAGAGTTCAATAGCAAAAGAGTGTGAACTTGGTCATCCACATAGTACACTCTGGATGATCAAGTGACAGTCTTACGGTACTGAATGGAACTTGAACAGATCTCGAGTAAGGATCAAACTTTCAGATTCAGCATACCTAGCTTAGACACAAGATAATGAAAACATTTTTTGTCCAATGCTTTGGTAAACAGGTCTGATACCAATTGTGGATCCCAGATTTGTGCAATATCAACCAACAATCAAAAGAACACAATGAATTTATCACAACTCGGCTATCTTTGATTGATGAAAAGTTGAGAGCAAATTACAATTAGTCGTATGATGTGTAATCAAGCATTAACCCTAATCTAGGATTAAAAGAAACTATTTATACCCCTTTTAGAGTATTTACAATTTAGACCATGAACTTCTATTCAATACAATTTGTACCCTAACAAACCGTGAGAACCGATCTAAGCCGTAATTTGGTTTTGATCATATGGTTTTAATTAAAAGTTGTTTCACCACATGAAAATGGCATACTCGTCATTTTTGGTAACAAGATTCACCAGATGAAACATACATATTCATTCATTAGATGAAACACACAGATTCACCATATGAAACACATATTGATCTTATTTTACGACATGAAATAAATCACAATTTTAATAAATATGCTATTTCACCTAATAAAATCCAAACATAATGTTCATGTATATCTAATTCACCACATGAATCAAACACAACTTTATTCATAATCTATTTCACCAAATGAAACCTAACACAAATTTCATCTATAAGCTATTTCACCTCATGAAACCTAACAAAATTCACCACATGAAATCAAACACAAAATTCTTCTGATCCATCTTAACAAATGATGTGGAGCCTGAAACCCTAGATAACTATGAAGAATCACCCAATACAGAAGTTCCCTTAAATCAATCCTTACAACATCAGGACATCGAAGGAGATGAAAATGATGATTCCAATTCGAATATCATTTCATCCGAGGAAGATGGCGGCGACATCGGTTCACCAACATCCTCCTCTCCTTCCTCCTCCAAAAAGACGACGATTCTTCTCAAAATGAACTAGAAAACGACGACGAAGACTATGATTATCAAGGACACAAAAAAACCCTAGATTTCTATGAACCATATTCAGCTATCTCTGATCAACAATGGCCCGATCGGAGAACGAAACCTCCAATTCATCTGAAGAAGTAGAAGACCTTTCATATGATGGGTCGGAATCAGAAACCGAACCCGACAAGACATCAATACCTCCACCGTTATCGAAGAAAATGCAACTCACTCCCAATTCATCCTCCGATGAATCAGAGGCCGAGTTTGAATCCGACAAAGAGAAGTCTCTGGTACCTTACCCGAATGTCAAATCTTTAGCTTCAAAGCCCATGGATGATGATGACAAGGATAACCGGCAAAAAAACCTAGATCCAAGAACCATTCTTCGCACTACTCACCGTCTCCTATCAAGCCATCCACCTGAAAACGACCCGCGGCGAAGGTTGACGATGGGGATATGAAGCGGAACAAGAAGAAGACGGTGGTAGCGGTGCCGCCACCAGATGGGGCATTATAATGGTGGAAAAAAGAAGCATCAACTTTTACAGAGGTTGTGGAGTTAAAATGGTGAAATTGAGTTCAGTCAATGTATGATTAGTTCTGATTGTGGGTGAAGCACAGGAATAAATTGTTGGATTTGAAAGCCCAAAATGGCCTTCCAATTTTAATTTTAATACATAATAAATCATTAAGTTGTAAATTATTTCAAAATTGTCATTGTGTTTAATATTCATAGATTAAAAGCAATAAACGTCTTAGATCGGTTTTCACGGTTCACAATCTTTTTTTGGTTCTCATTTGATTACCGTTATATATATATATATATATATATATATATATATATATATATATATAGGAGTGGGTTCAAATGTGAACTCAAATTCAATTGTGAACATGAGGACAAGTCACAAACATTGATCAAAATTTGGAAAACTAATCAATGGTTAAAACTTAATGAAACCAATTGAGAAGTGATTAGGGACAAATATGGAAATTTGAATCAGCGTCTACCATCTTTGACTTTTTATTTTCTTTTTTAATTAAAAAACTTTTACCCCCTTAAAGTTTAAAATAAATTATCTTAAAAATTACTAATATTTTAATCAAACAAATTACATCAAAAAAACGAGAATTTCGTGCTCTTCGATATGATATCCATCTCGATATAGTTTTTTCTTCATTTTAACCGTTTTTACGTGAAATGCTATGTATGTATTATATGTATGCACGTTTCTTGTTGTCCATATTCAGTATGAATAACAAAGGGAAACGTTCATTCACTATTCATGACGAATAACACAGTATTCAAAATGAATAATACAACATTCAGGATGAATAATACACGAATTCCTCATTCATGTATTATTAAACATGAATCATGTATTATTCACCTTGAATGTTGTATTATTCATCCTGAATGATACATTATTCATGATGAATAATATATGAATGACCCGTGAAGGTGTGAACACATGACGCACTCTCTTTTGTTTTCCGATTCATAACCGAGACTTGGTTTTATTCTTTATGAATATGTATGCACATCTCCAGGTGTCCACATTCAGTATGAATAACAAAGGTGAACGTTCATTCACTATTCATGATGAATAATACAATATTCAGGATGAATAATACAGTATTCAGTGTGAATAATACATCATTCAGGATGAATAATACACGAATTCATGACCCGTGAAGGTGTGGAGACGTGACACACTCTCTTTCGTTCCTCGATTCACAATCGAAACTCGATAGGTTCCTGATTCATCTCGATGGGTGTTGGGTTACGGTAATGAAGAACACGATACCTTAGGACGTTGAAGAAAGTGTTGTAGAAGGTGATGTCGAGTTACAGACTTACGGTGTCGAGATGTTGTAAACACTTGAACGTACATAAATATTCATAATGAATATAACACATATATGACATTTCACGTAAAAACGGTTAAAACAACAACAAAAAACTATATCGACATGGATGTCATATCGAAGAGCACAGAATTCTCGTTTTTTTATGTAATTTGTTTGATTAAAATATTTGTAATTTTTAAGATAATTTAATTTAAACTTTAAGGGGGTAAAAGTTTTTAATTAAAAAAGAAAATAAAAAGTCAAATATGGTAGGCGTGAGTTTAAATTATCTTCCCTTTTACCCCTAATCACCTTAATTAATAATTTCAATTAAAAACTCTATTTTATATGAGTCATTGGATCAATAGAGATGGAAGGGCCAAGATTCGTCATCACGTTCACAATTGAATTTGAGTTCACATTTGAACTTTCCTCTCTCTCTCTCTCTCTCTATATATATATATATATATAGAGAGAGAGAGGGAGGTTCAAGAGAAAACCTCAAAAAATGAAAAACTGAAGAACACCCTAATAACCCTTCATCTACACGGTATGCACTTGTGCATACAAGTAAGTTAAGTTGTTTTTTTTGGTTTTATGCACAAGTGCATCATGCATTTGTGCATATATGCACGGGTGCATGTTACAAATTACCTGTATGCACAAGTGCATACCGTCCAAATGGAGGGCTACCAAAGTGTTCCTTAGTTTTCCATTTTTTTTAGGTTTTCCCCTGAACCTGTCCCTATATATAGCCACAAGTTCAAATGAGAAGTGCTAAATATTTGAGAAGTAAAGAAGTAATCTTGGCCATTTATTCGGACAAGATTTGTTTTAATTGGTCAAAAGTTGCGGCTTTGACTGGTCAAAAGTTGTGGTTGTTCCAAAAATAGAAGGGCAATTTCGTAACTTTTACAAAAAACACAGGACGAGTTCATATATGAATCTGTATGATTCACATATGAACTATACGTTCATATATGAACCTTTGTAATTCACATATAAACTCTTTTTAACTATTTTGTATATGAATCTGTATGATTCACATATGAACTATACGTTCATATATGAACCTTTGTAATTCACATATGAACTCTTTTTTAACTAATTCATATATGAACCTTGTTGGTCCCGAAGGGTTATACAAGTTTGTAGAAGGGGGAGGGTTGAATACAAACACAGATTTTACTTTTCTAAATTGTTTATTGATAAATCATTAACAATTTACAGCTTGTTGCGGAAACAAGATTAAGGATAAATCCTAAATCTAAACAAGTTGGAACACTAAGTTTCTTGCACTAAGAAGGAGAAGGAAATTACTAATAATAGCCTATCTTAAGATAAGAAAGATGAACTTGACCAGAGTTAGCAAGTTACTTCAAAATGAAGTGAGTTCATCTTCTTATATACTGCATGCATTTAATGCATAGCAGTTTACACTTTACACGTGGCAGCAGCTCATTGGTTGTATGTCATTGACCTTTGTTGACAACCTTAGTAGCCGCATGTTTGAACAGTGTAGTATCAGAGAGGTTGTACGATTTCAGACAATAAGGAGGTTCTTTTCTGACATATCGTACGGAGTCGTGCAAGGGTGGTTAAGACAAAAGTACTTTGTACGGAGGACTTCATGATCAGCTTTTCGTTGAATCAGCGGTCTATCATTTTATATCAGCGAATGATAGAGTTCAGCGATAGCTAAAGTCTTGTACTTGATACTTCACGTTGATTGGACAAATCTGAGTCTTCGCTGATCCGCATCAGTTCATTAGGAGACTTGTCGCTGGTTCTTGAGATTGATCTTCGACTTCAGCGTAGAACCTATGTTGACGTGAAACTTGTCTTCGGAGATCATAAGTAAACAACTAACTTATCAGCGATCACCATAAGTACTGAACAGACTCAGAGTATTATGGTGAACAGTTTCGCTGAATGTTTAATCTAAAGAGTGAGAGTTCCTATCAGCGGTACTGTAAGATCTTAGTACTTATCAGCGATAGTGAAACTCTGATACATATTGTTTACTCACAATTTTTACTAAGTATAAAAGAGACGGTCATTATCAAATCACTGAGGGTTTGGATCAACAATCTCCCCCTATTTGATTATGACATAGCAACAAAGAAAATTGCTATTTAATGAAAACATAAGGATAAAAATAACTCATAAAATATTTGTCCCTTTTACTGTTTTCTGGGATCTTTTCTGTACTGATGGAGTAAAGTACGTTCGCTGAAATCTTTCTTTAAACTTCGAATCAGAATTACAAAAGGAAGTGGAAAGATTACAAGTACAAGCAAAATAAATTACAAGTACAAAAGAATAACTGATAAAATAGAAGAATGAGGCGATCCTATCAGTCAAAAGGTTCTTCCTTAATGAGAAGTTCATCAAGGGTCTTTGATGTGGGAATCATCCAGTCAGGGACATTAACTCCTTGATTTCTTTTATTCAACGCTTCTTCAAAAATCAAGGGTTTTAGATGTCGTGCCTGAATGTCGTTCTTGAAGTCACACCAGTAGATGAGATCTTTCAGCTGTTCGATGGGAGCGAGGTGGAGCTCAGAGATACGTTGAAAATGATTTCGTCCATCCCAGTCAATAAAGAATATCCCATAGGGTTCGCTTATGACTTTCCCAGGGATAAAAGTCTCATCAGGAGGAAGAGATGTGTCGAGTGCAGAAAGGTCAGGTTCAGGACCAAGGACTTCTTTGAGAGAGAAGCCAATACCCGTTTCGTTTCGTATCTGAGGACCATCTTCTGAAGTTTTAGACTTTTTCTTTGCAGAGGCCCTTCTTTTCTGACTTTCGAGAGGAGGAGGAGGAGGAATATCCACACAATAATAGACCATGTCGATCTGTTTGTTTATCAGCTTTTCAAAATGATCCTTGTACTTAGACTGAGACTTCTGAATAGCTGTTCTGATCTCCAACCATTCAGAGAAACCGTACTGCGTGACAGCTTCAGCATAGAATTTTTCGTACTGTCCGTCTTCTCTGAATATCTCGATCTCAGCGATAGAAACTTTGATGGTTGATCTTCCAGATACGAGTACCTTGATTATTCTGGAAGGTCGAAGTCTGAAGTGTACCTTTTCTTTGCTCCAGGCTAGAGTCGATTGAGACACATTTCTCTTCTCTTTAACGATCTTTGTGGCGTCTTCCCATAGCTGACGTTGAACTTCGATTGGAGCTCTTTTCAGCTTGGGGTCTTTCACTGATTTTTGAGTGAGCTTGATAGCGAATTCTCTGTCTTTTTCTTCAGCTTCCCTTCTTTCAGCGAGAAGACGTTCAGCTCTGAGATGATCTTCGTATTCTTTCCTTGAGATTTTGAACTTTTGAGGAATAGAAGGAAGTTGATCACGCTTCAGAATGATTCGCTGATCTTCGAATCTCTTGATCACTTCATCTCTCTTTTTCTGATCCTCTTCACTTAGCTTTTGAGAAGCCAA
Organism: Saussurea involucrata; assembly: GCA_033807775.1. Classification (NCBI taxonomy): domain Eukaryota; kingdom Viridiplantae; phylum Streptophyta; class Magnoliopsida; order Asterales; family Asteraceae; genus Saussurea; species Saussurea involucrata. The sequence goes on along the minus strand of CM066317.1, from coordinate 44,007,227 downwards.
GGAAGGTCTGTTTTTGCGAGAGAGCATCTGTTCTTCAGGTTCATCAGTCTCAGAGATCAAATCTAAGACCGGGATTATTTCTTCAGCGTTGGGAGCTGGGATTATTGTTGAAGTCGCAGCTGTAGGAACTTCAGCGATATCCTCAAACAGGGGAGGGGACTAGCTGAAACGCAGCGATCTTACAAGTAAGAACATGGGTAGAACAGAGATAGAGAAAGAATGGGATAGTGTATATAGGTTTGTGGAGAGTAGAGCTGATAAAGTGTATAGAGGAGGGATGTGGAGTAGGGAATTAGTGTACCTGACAAACCGGCTTTTTAAGCAAGATCATCAGATTTTCATCATCTTCAGCGACACCTTTTCCTTTGCCTTTGTCAGCTTCAGATGCTGATGGATTTGTCTTTGTCCGCTCCCCTGAAGGTTCATTTATCTTGATCCCTTTAAGAGCTATGTTCCTCTGAGCAGGCTTGACGATAAAAGAGTCATCATCATCATCATCTTCATCATCATCATTCTTTGGAGAAGAGGATGGTTCATCATCAGATAAGTCGGTGGCTTCTTCATCTTCAGCTTCATTCTCAGATTCTTCAGCTTCTTCTTCGAGTTGCTCCCCCTCAGATACAGAGGCGAGCTTCTCGGTTCCCTCAGGGTGTTCATCTCCCTGAGGAACAGCGGCTGTTTCTTCAATTGTCTTCTCACCCTCTTCACCAAGGGTAAGGTCATCAGTCTTCTCTCCCCTGATAGATTCATCATGGGAAAGGTCTTCAGCGCTCTTCTCCCCCTCTTTTTCATGATGAGTGGGGGAGGAATGTGTCGACTCAGCGGCTGTGGGTTTCTCCCTGTCTTCTTGGCCAGGGACTCCCACACAAGTCTCAATCGCTGATAATCTGTTTTCTAGACCAGAAACACCATGATTGATCTTCACGAGTTCAACACGATCCACGGGAGTGAATTGCTGAGGAGTAGGAGCAGGGGCGGGGGCAACCGTGTTGGTCAGGATCTGCTCCAACAATGTCTTCATAGAAGTGATGTCATTCTTCATCGTATTGACATCAGACTTCACAGAATTCATGTCAGTCTTCACTGAACTGACATCAGCCTTTACAGCAGACATACCACCTTCGAGTGTGCCAACCGATGTCTTCAGTGTTGTGACTTCGCTGGACATGGTGTCAACAGATTTCTTGATGTCGAGGTAGTCTGTGTAGATATCAGCGAGAACTTTGGCAAAGTCGCCCAGTGATTTATCAACCTTCTCCACGTCAGCTTTGGAGGCATTCTTTCCGACTTCGGTTGTAAGCTTTAAAAGATTCTCTCCAGTGGTTGTTACAGCTGAAGAGTTGTCGGAAAGAGTAGACATGAGACGTGTCAGCTTTGTCTCTATCGATTTCAGAGAAGTGTTGATATCTCCCAAATTAGGACCTGTAACATAAAAGAACTTGTGAACAGAGGAAAGCTCAGAAGTTTGGGGTTCAGTTACAGTGTATAGGGGTTTGTGTATACCTGCAGGAGGATTGATGAATTCATCAAAATCTCGATGGCCTGAGAAATGTTCCATATCGTCAGCGAGAGAACCTGAACGTATGGTCAGCTCTGCAGGTCCTACTTCCGTCGTTCCTTTAGCTTCTGGAGGAATGACAGGTGCATCATTGATAACTGGAGTTGTGTCCAAATGAGTGGAGGGAGAAGCGAAGGATAAGAATGGAGGTTCGGTTCGGAGTTCAGCGTTGGATTCGCTGAGAATCGCTTCGTTAGTCTTTTGAGAGACTAAAGGAGGTTGGGTAGATTCCAAGTTTGTAACCTCAGCGTTTAGAGACGCTGAAGTTGGGATAGAAGGGGTGGCTTTTTCAGCTGTGGCAGAGCGTACCACTGAACTTTCCTTCAGCCCAACAGGAGGAGCTGAGGAGTCTTTAGCAGGAGAGTGCTTGGGTTGCTCATTGGTTTTCTTAGTTCTTTTGGAACCAAGTTGGTGTGAGGAGTGTTTCCTTTTCAGAGAAGGAATGGAGGTTGCAGCTGGGGTATCAGCGGTGGGTTTGTCCGCAGAAGGAGCTGCAGAAGTAGAAGAAGTAGGAGGATTTAGAAGAGTTAAGAGTGTAGAAAGACGTACCTCGTTTTCCATCGGTTTGAAGTCGAGTACCTTAGGGCCAACCTGAGAGAGTTTCAGGTCACCCTCTTGAGGGTAGCTGTCCTTCAGGCCTTTTTGGAATACGGCGTTGATGAATCGAGGATAGGGAACCCATGGAGATCTGTCAGCGACGGAGTCCACTCTTAGTACCAGGTCATCATAGATGATCGATGCCCAGTCTATATGTAGACCTTTCAGCAATGGATATCCCATTGCTTGCTGAGGCTGAGCGGCTTGGTCAGAGGAGTCGGTCTTGGCAGTCATGCAGCTGATTAAGTGAGCAAAGATGAAATTCATCTCGCTGGGCATTTTGGACTTCTTGATGAGGGTCAGCTTCTTCTCGGGCTTCTTGTCTCTGCCGGTTTCCCATACATAGCCCATTGCATCGAAGAATGCAATGATGGCTTCCCTGTCTGAGTTTTTCTTGGGGTCAGGGAGGGGAACAAAAGGTTTTTCTTTGGTGGCGATGGGAAGGCTGAGGGCTTTGCGAATGATGGCAGGTGTAATCTTCATTGTGCCATATTCAATATCGCAGAGGATGCAATCAATTAATTTTGAATGGTCTTTGGCTGAAGGTAGCTGAGAGTGTCTGGATGAGTACCAGAATTGTGATAGCAAAAGCTGATGTTCAGGAGGTGTTATGGTCAGGGCTGTGGAGATGGAACAGTTCTTTAGGTAGTTCACAGCATCAGCTAGATGTGTGACTTGCTTTCGAGGAGGAAACTCGAGAAGCGCATAGAGGTTGTTTACCTTAGTCCAATCCAATTTGTCAAGAGAGAACTTGACCTGAGGAGCCTTGATGATATCCAATTCCTCAGCAGAATCAGTAGCAGTGTTCTCAGCGGTGGTGTTCTTGGGAATGTCAGTAGATGCCATTCTGTATTATCAGTTCAACCAAAGATTAACAAATAAGAATAATCTTAATGTGGAAAGATTTTTCCAATAAGATGGTTCGAATTTTGTCCATTTCATTCAGACGAAAATGTCTTAATGAAGATTAGGGTTTTTCTTGTTTTTGAAAGACGAAATGCAAACCCATTAAAGATCTTGTTTTCCAGTTTCTTTTGAAGAATGAGATTCTGGAAAAACGAATGTGTGAAGAACAAGTTTAAGATTTTGCGTTTAAACTTGAAGAACAACCATGAAAGGTTGTGTTCATAAAATCATGAAAGAAATGATTTCATTTTAAAAAGTTCTTTTGTTTGATCTTGTGAAAACAAAGAGAAGATCATTAACAAGTTTGTAGAAACAGGTAAAAATAAAAGAATTATTAACCTGGTTCGTTGAAGAAGATGAAGTTCTTGAACAAGTTTGAAGTTCTTGAAAATTTTCGAGAGCACAAATGCAACAGTGATTTTTCATAGCTTGGAGAAGAAGTTCGCGTAAAAGAAAAATATAAACCCATAATGAGTTTATATAGAGTTTAGAGAAAGAGAAAATCTTGAGCGGGAAAAGATTTTCATCATGACACGGACACGTGTTTGCATTTGATTGGAAGGTAAACGAAACGTGCAAACGTGTGTCAGAAAAGAACGTGTCGGGGCTTATTCGTTGCAATGACGTCACAACTTGTCCTTTCATATTCTTGGTTGTCTCTGAGGTTTTGAAAAACTCAGGGACACTTTTGAAAACATGAAGCACTGAATTTAGAAATATCAGTGAGAAATTTCAAAATGTCGCTGATAAGGAAGAGATATTCAGCGATGCAATATGTTTTGAAATCTTGCATTTACATGCGATTTTCAGAGAGATAAAAACATACCTTGATATCAGCGAATCAAGTTTATTCAGAGAGAAAATGATGGAATGGGTTATACAAGTTGATTTTATCCCGAGGGCTATACAAGTTTGTATAATCGTATCGCTGATCAAATGTGAACCGCTGAAGATTTTACTCTTCAAAGTTCAGCATTCCAAGCTCGCTGATGAGAAAGTTGAACCTTGTCTCATCAAGAGGTTTGGTGAACAGATCATCTAACTGATAATCAGTTGGGATAAAGTGAAGTTCTATATCACCATTCATCACATGATCTCTGATAAAGTGATACCTGATTTCGATGTGTTTTGTCTTTGAGTGTAGCACTGGATTATTGGCTATAGCGATGGCACTTGTGCTGTCGCAATAGATTGGAATATTTGAGAGATGAAGGTCATAGTCCAGTCGTTGATTTCTCATCCACAAGACTTGAGAACAACAGCTTCCGGCGGCTACATACTCAGCTTCAGCTGTGGAGGTGGACACTGAGTTTTGCTTTTTACTTGTCCAACTCACCAGCTTTCCACCCAGGAGCTGACATCCTCCTGTGGTGCTTTTCCTATCCATTTTGCAGCCTGCAAAATCACTATCTGAATAGGCGATTAGATCGAATCCTGAATCTTTGGGATACCAAAGACCTAGATTCGTTGTACCCTTAAGATATCGAAAAATTCGCTTTACAACTTTCATATGAGACATCTTAGGTTCAGCTTGATATCGTGCACACAAACATGTTGCATACATAATATCGGGTCGACTAGCTGTAAGATACAACAGTGAGCCGATCATCCCACGGTACAGCGTGACATTAACAGGTATTCCTTTTAAATCCTTGTCAAGTGTCAGCGGTGGTGCCATAGGGGTTTTCATAGCTGAACTTTCAGTTAAATCGAATTTCTTCAGCATATCTTTAACATACTTTCCCTGATTAATGAAAGTTCCTTTTCATTTTGCTTTATCTGAAGACCAAGGAAATATGTTATCTCACCCATCATACTCATCTTATACTCTTCTTTCATTCTATCAGCGAAACGAGTACAAAGGTCAGGGTTAGTAGAACCAAATATAATGTCATCAACATATATCTGAACAAGAATGATATGACCTTTTACTTTCCTGAAGAATAGAGTTTTATCAATTTTACCACGCTCAAATTGTTCAATATGGAGATAAGTAGATAGAGTGTTATACCATGCACGAGGAGCTTGCTTTAAGCCATAAAGTGCCTTGTCCAGTTTATAAACATAACCTGGACGCTTAGGATCTGAGAATCCTGGAGGTTGTTCCACATAGACTTCTTCATTCAGCTTTCCATTTAGAAACGTTGACTTAACATCCATCTAATATACTTTGAAGTCTTTGTGTACAACATATGCTAAGAATAGACGAATAGATTCTAGTCTTGCTACTGGAGCAAATGTTTCGTCATAATCTATGCCTTCCTCTTGTCTGTATCCCTGAGCAACAAGACGAGCCTTGTTGCGGGTTACAGTTCCATGTTCGTCCAACTTGTTTCGATAGACCCATTTAGTGTCTATCACTGTTTTGTCAGTTGGTCTTCGAACTAGTTTCCAAACTTTGTTTCTTTCGAATTCAGTCAGCTCTTCTTGCATGGCGCTGACCCAGTTTGGATCTTTGAGGGCATCATCTACTTTCTTTGGTTCAGTTAGAGAAATAAAATTTACAAATAAACAAATATTACCTGCACTTTGTCGAGTCGGAATACCAGCGTTTGGATCACCAAGAATTTGATCAATTGGGTGATTTACAGTCCATCGCTGAGCCGGAGCATTAGATGCTGACTCAACCTGAACTGGAGGAGCTGAAGATGAAGCTTCAGCGACGTCTGGAGTATCATCCAAGAAAGGAATGGATGCAGTTGTCATTATATTTATTGATTGCTGAGAAGTAGATGGAATGTCTGAGACATTTGGTTCAGAGGCAGGTGTAGTGTTTATAGGAACAGCTGAGACCCATGATGTTTCAGCTTCACTATTCTGCATATTTGGAATGATAGTAGGACCATCATCTTCCACTGTATGAGTATGAGGAGTGGGAATGTCTTCTGAATCACCAAGATGAGAGAACATCCATTGATTCAGTTCTTCAGTATCAGCGGACGGTTTAGAGTTCGCTGAACGGGATTCGTCAAACGTGACGTGAATAGTTTCTTCTACAGTTTGTCTTCTTCGATTGAAGACTCTGAAGGCTTTGGAGACTGAGGAGTATCCAAGAAAGATTCCATCATCAGCTTTAGGATCAAACTTTCCAAGGGCATCTCTGTTATTCAGTATGAAACACTGACATCCAAAGATGTGAAGAAAGCTGATTGAAGGCTTTCTCCCATGAAAAAGTTCATAGGCTGTTTTATTGAATCTTTTAACTATCAACGACCTATTTTGCGTAAAACAAGCAGTGTTGACAGCTTCTGCCCAAAACTGAGTAGGCAAATGAGAATCGCTGAGCATTGAACGTGCAACTTCAATAATTGTTCTATTTCTTCTTTCAGCGACTCTATTTTGTTGCGGTGTTCTCACTGAAGAAAAGTTGTGAGAAATACCCTTACTCTCAAAGAAGGAATCAAGAGAACTGTTTTTGAATTCAGTCCCATGATCACTCCTTATTGAGCGAACGGTCAAGTTGTTCAGGGTTTCCATCTTACGAACAAAGGTGATGAGTTCTTCAGGGGTGTCACTCTTAGAACGGAGAAACATAACTCATGTATAACGAGAGAATTCATCAACTATGACCAGTGTATATTTCTTTCCAGCGATGGATTGTTTGTTAACAGGGCCAAACAAATCCATATGGAGTAGTTGTAGAGGAGACGACACTGAGGAGACTTGCTTTGACTTGAAGCTTGCTTTGGTCTGCTTCCCTTTCTCACACGCTGAACATAAAGACTCTTTTGCGTATGAGTGCTGAGGTAGACCAGTAACTAACTCTTTTGAAGAAAGAGTGTTCAGTGTCTTAAAATTCAGATGAGAGAGCCTCTTATGCCATAGCCAGTTGACATCAGATGAGGCTTTTGAGAAGAAACAGGAGTTCTCAGTGGTTGTTGAGTCCATGTTTATTACATAAACATTTTCCAAACGGTAACCGTTGAGAGCTATCTTCTCCTTTTTGTCAGTGACAAAGCAGGATTCCTTGGTAAAGATTACCTTGTTATCCTTGTCGCAAAGCTGACTGATGCTTAACAGATTATGCTTCAGCCCTTCAACATATGCGACTCTTCTGAAGGTTGTTGTACCATTTGAGAGTACACCAAACCCTCGGGTATGTCCTTTTCCATTTCCACCGAAAGTCACAGAGGGACCATTCTCTTTCTTGTATTCAGGGAGCAGGCTTTTCTTTCCAGTCATATGTCTAGAGCATCCGCTATCGAGATACCATATACCCTTCTTAACCTGCATCACAAAGGAAGATTAGTTTTTCTTGGGTATCCACTTGACCATGTGTACACGTTTGTCAGTGGAAGTAGTTGGAATGGAAGGTTCAGTAATCTTCGCAGCATTTGAAGATTCAGCTTTGTCAGTCTTCACTTTGGTTAATTTCTTAACCTCAGTGGTCTTCTTTGCCTTGGGGGCAATCTTCACCTTAGCTATCTTATCAGCTTTGGTGGCTGTGGGGAACTTACTAGCAATATGATCAGTGAGTCCACAGTGATAACATTTCCTATAACTAAAAGTAGTTCTAGGACCATTTGAATGCTGAGCTTTTGATTTAGAATTAAAAGGACTAGCACCAAATAAGCTTTTGGCTTTTGAAATGGGAGGAACATTTAGTTCTTCAAATTTCTTACCAAGGACATCCACTCTGAGTCTAGGAGTAGATCGCTGAATAGACCCACGCTGAGTAGATCCAGAGATCTAATTCCTTGATCCAGAGGAATATATCACTAAAGCTTTAGAAGCATTCAGCTTTGGTACAGAGGTACCCTTCTGAGGATTTTGGTTCAAAGCAATTCCTTTACCTTTATCTTTACAGACAGAGGTAGGTTTTGGATAAACCATTTTCTCTTTACCTTTTGAAGAGGTAGAGATTTCCTCAGGGATAGGTGGTCTAGAGGACGAACACTGAGAAGATGAAGTGTCAGCGACTGAGGATACGAAAGTTCCGAATAAGAGCATGGAACGATCAGTGGTTGGTTCTTGAGTTTCATATTTGTAACCAAGACCACGTTTATCACTCAGGGGTATCTGAGACTTAATTATCTCAGTGGTCTTTGTTGAAGAATTACACCATCCTTCAACAGTAGCTTTTTCATCTTTCAATGCAGCGATAGCTTCTGCTCGTTCGATTTTGACTAGCTGATTTAAGTGCACTTGATCTTTAAAATCTTCTTCAATTTTAGAAAGTTCTATTTGAAGGTGACAGTTTTTAAGCTATTCAGCGAGATCAAGGTTTTGGTTTTCAATTATAGTTTTGCCATTCATGGCTTCATATAAACTTCTAGTCAGGAGATCGATTTTACGGAGACTATCAGCTTCATTAATATTTGCAATATTGGTAAAGAAGGAAGGTGATACCTGAATAGCAGAGGTTGAAGTGGAGGGAATGTCTGAACTTTCTTCCTCATCTTCAATCTTTGCCATAAGACAGAGATTGGCTTCATCATCTTCAGAGTCAGATGATGATTCTTCTTCTTCAGAGGCAGCCCAATCGTAAGCCATCAGACCTTTGCCTTTCTTCTTAAAGCTTTTCATCTTTGCATACTTTTCTTTCAGCTTAGAATATTTGTCATCTTTATTCCTGGGAATAAAGGATTTCTTGGGAAACGCTGAGTTTCTCGATACTTTCTTAGACCTGCACTCGTTAGCGAAATGTCCAATCTTTTCGCAGTTAAAACAAGTAGCAGTAGCCTTATCAACAGGAGCTGATGATCTTGGCTTATCAGTTATAGAAAGAGGTTTGTTCTTTCTAAACATTTTCTTTTTGGCGAATCTCCTGAACTTTTTAGTTAGGAGAGCCAAAGATTCATCATCATCTGAAGAGTCAGAATCTGATGACCTTTCAGAGTTACTTTCTAACTCAGTGATAGTGACCGGGGGTCGCTGAGTAGAAGGTTCCTCTGAGATTAAAGCAACAGGGGTGCTTTTGGAATCTTTTACAAGATTCTTCTTAAGATGGCTTGATTGCTCATGATTCAGCATCGTGCCATATAAGGTAGCAAGAGTCATTGATCTTAGATCCTTTGACAGCTTGAGACACATAGAATAACTGTCCCAGCTTTCAGGTAAACATTCTAAAAACTTTGTCAGCACTTCAAAGTTAGAATATTCCTTACCAACAGTTTTTAGATCTATTATTAAGCAATTAAAACGTTGGTGAACTTCAGAGAGAGTCTCATTCTTACCACAAATGAAACTTTCATACTGTCTTACCAGGTTGATCTTTCGAGAGTCCTGGACTTCAGCAGTACCTTCATACTGAACACAGATTGTGTCCCACATGGCTTTTGAGGATTTCAGGTTCATGACGGAATGGTAGACTTCGTCAGGAAGAGCCATGGATAGTATGGATCTGGCTTTTGTATCGATAGCCACTTTCTTCTTATCTTCGTCAGTCCACGTATGAACATCTTTGGGTATCAGCCTTTCTGGAATAGCAGGTCTATTCTCAGCGGCAGGTACAGCGGCATCAATTCTTACAGGAATAAATGGACCGTTTTCAAGATAATAAGGCATGGTAGGGTCTACACCTTCTAGGAAGAGAGTCATCCTATTTTTCCATAGATTAAAATTATCTCTGGAGAATCTAGGGGGTTTTGCAAGAGAACCATTGTCTATATAGTTTGTGTTTGTGTTGGTAGCCATTTTCAGAAATAGCAAGGAAGAGAAATCTTAGTATAGATTAGATCTTTGTTTATGAGATTAAACAAATCTGCTCTGATACCACTTGTTGGTCCCGAAGGGTTATACAAGTTTGTAGAAAGGGGGGGGGGGGGGGGTTGAATACAAACACAGATTTTACTTTTCTAAATTGTTTATTGATAAATCATTAACAATTTACAGCTTGTTGCGGAAACAAGATTAAGGATAAATCCTAAATCTAAACAAGTTGGAACACTAAGTTTCTTGCACTAAGAAGGAGAAGGAAATTACTAATAATAACCTATCTTAAGATAAGAAAGATGAACTTGACCAGAGTTAGCAAGTTACTTCAAAATGAAGTGAGTTCATCTTCTTATATACTGCATGCATTTAATGCATAGCAGTTTACACTTTACACGTGGCAGCAGCTCATTGGTTGTATGTCATTGACCTTTGTTGACAACCTTAGTAGCCACATGTTTGAACAGTGTAGTATCAGAGAGGTTGTACGATTTCAGACAATAAGGAGGTTCTTTTCTGACATATCGTACGGAGTCGTGCAAGGGTGGTTAAGACAAAAGTACTTTGTACGGAGGACTTCATGATCAGCTTTTCGTTGAATCAGCGGTCTATCATTTTATATCAGCGAATGATAGAGTTCAGCGATAGCTAAAGTCTTGTACTTGATACTTCACGTTGATTGGACAAATCTGAGTCTTCGCTGATCCGCATCAGTTCTGTTAGACAACCTAAGGGGGGGGTAAGGTTGTATTTAAAATCTTTTTACTTTCAAAAAATCTTTTACAAATAAATACAGTACTGAAACAGTATAAATAAATCAGAGTATACAAATAATAAAGAAGAGTGTAAATATAAACAAATACACAGAGATTATATAAATAAATATAAATGCAAAGCAGTTTATATAAACAGATATAATAAAGCACAGCGGAATAAATAAAGAGATAAAGGTTAGAGATACTTGACACGGAGATTTACTGATTTACCACCAACTGTGATAAACCAGCAGCCGAGACACTTCTCGACACGATCCAATAAATGTATTCTTTACGGTAGAAATACAAACCAAGTACAAAGGTATTTGTAATAGTTTCTCAAGCCTCTGCTATGAGATAAACAGGATCACACACCCGTTATTCAAATACTTACAAGAGGAGTATAACTCACAATGGGTAATCACTCTTGTATAATATCTCACACTTGGATATTTTATAAAAAAGTTTTATAAAATATATATTATAAATAGATGAGAGAGCTGAGAGGTGGTTGCAGCTTGTTGTTACTGTTCTTGTGTTCTGAGGTCTACTATTCTTCATCACCAACAGCTTCTTTATATATCAGCATCTCCAACGGCATTGTGCATCCGCGGTATACCGCCAAAAGCATGCGGTATACCGCCGTCAGAAAAGGTGACTGACACACCAACGGCTACATGCAAAGTTGACAGGAATTACGTACCCGCGGTATACCGGCTGGGACTCGCGGTATACCGGCCGTACGAAAGAGTACTTTCAACCAATCAGAATCAAACACGGAGCCTGCCGCGGTATACCGGCTGAACAGCCGCGGTATACCGCCAAATGTGTACCCGCGGTATACCGGCTGTATCGCCGCGGTATACCGCCGTCAGAAAAGACAGCTTCCAGGACTGCAACCAAATCTTGCTGAATCTTCTCAAAACCTTATTAAAAATAATTGTTGGGTTTTTAGAAATATCCAAGTGGTATATTATTTTAGGGTGTTTATCATTAGGGGGGTAAGGTTGTATTTAAAATCTTTTTACTTTCAAAAAATCTTTTACAAATAAATACAGTACTGAAACAGTATAAATAAATCAGAGTATACAAATAATAAAGAAGAGTGTAAATATAAACAAATACACAGAGATTATATAAATAAATATAAATGCAAAGCAGTTTATATAAACAGATATAATAAAGCACAGCGGAATAAATAAAGAGATAAAGGTTAGAGATACTTGACACGGAGATTTACTGATTTACCACCAACTGTGATAAACCAGCAGCCGAGACACTTCTCGACACGATCCAATAAATGTATTCTTTACGGTAGAAATACAAACCAAGTACAAAGGTATTTGTAATAGTTTCTCAAGCCTCTGCTATGAGATAAACAGGATCACACACCCGTTATTCAAATACTTACAAGAGGAGTATAACTCACAATGGGTAATCACTCTTGTATAATATCTCACACTTGGATATTTTATAAAAAAGTTTTATAAAATATATATTATAAATAGATGAGAGAGCTGAGAGGTGGTTGCAGCTTGTTGTTACTGTTCTTGTGTTCTGAGGTCTACTATTCTTCATCACCAACAGCTTCTTTATATATCAGCATCTCCAACGGCATTGTGCATCCGCGGTATACCGCCAAAAGCATGCGGTATACCGCCGTCAGAAAAGGTGACTGACACACCAACGGCTACATGCAAAGTTGACAGGAATTACGTACCCGCGGTATACCGGCTGGGACTCGCGGTATACCGGCCGTACGAAAGAGTACTTTCAACCAATCAGAATCAAACACGGAGCCTGCCGCGGTATACCGGCTGAACAGCCGCGGTATACCGCCAAATGTGTACCCGCGGTATACCGGCTGTATCGCCGCGGTATACCGCCGTCAGAAAAGACAGCTTCCAGGACTGCAACCAAATCTTGCTGAATCTTCTCAAAACCTTATTAAAAATAATTGTTGGGTTTTTAGAAATATCCAAGTGGTATATTATTTTAGGGTGTTTATCATTATTAGTTATAAGCAATAATGACGACGTAAACACTTCCGTCTTGAACCCTTCAGATTAAATCTTCGTGTTCTTCAACAACTGCACACTTGGATTAAATTGTTAGATAAACAATAATACGGTGTGTTTGTAATCATCAAAATAAATATAAATAAATATATAGAGATGTGGTACACTTGCACCAACAAGTTCATTAGGAGACTTGTCGCTGGTTCTTGAGCTTGATCTTCGACTTCAGCGTAGAACCTATGTTGACGTGAAACTTGTCTTCAGAGATCATAAGTAAACAACTAACTTATCAGCGATCACCATAAGTACTGAACAGACTCAGAGTATTATGGTGAACAGTTTCGCTGAATGTTTAATCTAAAGAGTGAGAGTTCCTATCAGCGGTACTGTAAGATCTTAGTACTTATCAGCGATAGTGAAACTCTGATACATATTGTTTACTCACAATTTTCACTAAGTATAAAAGAGAAGGTCATTATCAAATCACTGAGGGTTTGGATCAACAAACCTTGTGATTCATATATGAACCTTTGTGTTTTATATATGAAACTAATTAACTGTAGGTTCATATATGAATCAGTGAACCAATTAACTAATTCATATATGAACCTTTGTGTTTCATATATGAAACTAATTAACTGTAGGTTCATATATGAATCAGTTGAACCAATTAACTGATTCATATATGAACCTTGTGATTCATATATAAACTTTTTTTAACTAATTCTCATATGAACTAATTAATTGATTCATATATGAATCACAAAGGTTCATATATGAATTAGTTAAAAAGAGTTCATATGTGAATTACAAAGGTTCATATATGAACGTATAGTTCATATGTGAATCACACAGATTCATATATGAACTCGTCTCGCGTATTTTTTACGAAACTACCCCTCTATCTTGTGCAGACCACGCGAGAAATTATCCGTTGTTTCTCGGTCAAAGCCACCGATCTTAACCGAATGAATGGCTAAGATCACTTCTTTACTTCTCAAATATTTAACACTTCTCGTTTGAACCTCTCCCTCTATATATATATAGGGTACAAATCAAATACAAACCATGTATTTGTTGCACCCCTTACAAACCACAATCTGCATATGTGCAGACTGGTTCTGCATATATGCATTGTCCCATATGAATGTATGTCCATTATATGTATATTCTTGCACGTATTCATATGCATATATGCAGAACCAGACTATGGTTTGTAAGGGGTGCAACAAATGCAAGGTTTGCATTTTACGGAGCCTCTATGTATATATATATATATATATATATATATATATATATATATATATATATATATATATATATAGAGAGAGAGAGAGAGAGAGAGAGAGAGAGGAAGGTTCATGTGAGGAGCGTAACAATTTAAGAGAACGTGAGGAGCACCGCCCATGTACAAAATCACATGTGATTCACAACACAAGGACTAAAAATCATATGTGATTAACATTTTGGACACGCGCGGTTTGTTACGCGGTTTGCAAAAGCGCGCGGTTTGTCCCGCGGTTTGTGTTGTGAATCACATGTGATTTTGTACATGGACGGTGCTCCTCACGTTCTCTTAAATTGTTACGCTCCTCATTTGAACCGACCCTATATATATATATATATATATATGCCCTTTATTTACAACCCCATTAAAATGTGAAACCTATCGGATTGTGGCTGTAGATCTAAAATATGAACGGGTCAAAGTGAAGCATTGACATAATTGCAAATTGTTACGAAATTAAGGGCACGATGGTCAGAATCAAAATTATGAAAGGGCATATTAGGTATTATACAACAATACTTCAGATATGGAAACACATCGTGTTCGAAAATTAAGGGATTCATATTTATTAAAAAAAACGATCCCATTTTCTCGAAAGAAAACAACAAAGATTGTTTACGTAAATTGAAGAAGATAACGGGTAAATCGTACGCTAGTCTGTGAAACCGCATTACGAAAAATATTTCAAACCAAAGGCGAAAAATTAAATCCTTAGGGGGACCCAATTCAAAATTTCATAAAACCACAAGAACCAAATCCGTAATTTACTCTAAAAAAATTAGAAAATTTAGTTTCACTATATAATCTGTTGGATACTGACTATGAACTGAAATCATTATTTGGTAGGTACTAGGTAGGAAGATGAGCGACAAAGTAAGGATAAAAACGTCGTTCCTTCTCACAATTCACAAACGCCGCAGACAACCAGTCTGTTTTGATGGAGTAACTAACACCTTTAGGCAGTCGAAAGGTAGATTACCAATTGTTTGCATTCCACTCATGTAATTGTAAGGTATGAATGAAGCACCATCATCAATTTAGAGGTGGCCAAATTGACCCGAACTGAACCGACCCGACGGGCTGACCCGGCCCGAAACCGGCCAAGAACCGGTTCTGGCCCGACCCGGTCAAGAACCGGTTTCAAGCCCGAGAGCCGGGATCGGTTCGTGTATTTAAGAATTTTCTCGGCCCGACCCGATTTTTTCAAAAAAATATAGCCGTTATATAGCCATTTGTGACCGTTGGGGACCCATTTTTGACCGTTTTTTCACCCAAAAATACCCCCTCCAACCCCATATAAATACTAGGGGTGTTATGGAGTGATCACCACCTTACAATTGCTTACAAAACGCAAAAAACGCTTACAATTCTCATTTCTCGGCTCTCGTTATATTCGTTTCTCGCAAAAAACGCATACAATTATCATTTCTCGGCTCTCGCTATATTCGTTTCTCGCAAAAAAACGCATACAATTCTCTAGTCTCTAGTCTATATTCGTAGATGACGAAGATGTAGACACCGACCGCCTTGACGATCAGACGGCTATTACACGACTGATGCAGTACAATACTCTTGAAGACTACAATCCAGATCAGAATCCATACTACGCTCCATACAATCCATTCAATTATAATCCATTCAATTACTATCCGGGTGATGGGGGTGGAAGTTCGGGAGCGGGACCTTCGAATGTTTAGAATTTATGTATTGTAACTTGTAACTTGTAAGTTTGTAACTTAAAATTATATATAAATTATAAAACGTAAAAGTGTATTTTAGTGATATATATTATAAATAAAACGTATTTTTAAAGTGTATTTTACTTATCCAATGATTCCAATCCAATTTTTCTTTGTTAAAGTTTAGTAATTAATTATTATACAAAGAAAGCAGTTAAAAAACAAAAAAATCGCAAAACTGAAACAGAACCGGTTCTCGGCCCGGCCCGGCCCGGTTTTATAAAAACCGGTTCTACATACCATTAAACGGGTCAGGGGATTTCGGTTTAAACCCGGCCCGACCCGACCCGGTTCTCACGGTTACTGTTTGGAACCGGTTTGTCCCCCGACCCGGCCCGAACCCGATTTTTGGCCACCTCTAATCATCATCATCATCATCAAGTGTAATGTAGACGTATTTGAGATGCTTTACCTTGTACGCACCTTCGTCATGGGCTAAGTGGCTTCCCTTGGCACAATACTGGTACAATACGGCCCACCATTCTAGCCTTGGCAGGACTCCGCAGGCCTTGTTTGGTCAAGTACCCCTAATTATGTCCACTATCACCCTAAGGATTCCTCTAATCACACGGTGGATTCCTTACTTCGGGCGAGAGAGGTTACGATAAAGTTACTCAAGGATAATTTGGCTAAAGCTCAACAACGGATGAAGATACAAGCTGACAAACATAGAAGTGAAAAGAGTTTTTTGCAGTGGTGATTGGGTCTATTTGAAACTTCAGCTTATCGTCAACATTTCGTCCATCGTCGAGCTTTCCACAAGCTATCTGCAAAATAATTTGGTTCTTTTATGGTTTTGGAGAAAGTGGGACATGTAGCTTACAAGTTAGAACTATCAACAACTTCAAAAATACATATTGTATTTCATGTCTCCTAGTTCAAAAAGAAGCTGGGGAATCTCACAGATGCGAGTACACTACCACCAATATCTGAAAATGGGGAATTCATATCGATACGAGCAAAGATTAGATTCTAGATCGCAAGATGACAAACAGAAGAAACAAAGTCATTCCTGAAGTGTTGGTTCAATGGTCTAATTCTGATGTAGATGACAACACCTAGGAGTTCCACGACTTGCAGAATAGATTCCTTGCTTTTGATATCTAGGCTCACTATAATCCTTGAGGTCAGGGATTGATTGAAGGAGGAACTATAGATACAATATCGTTTTAATTAGCTAGAATAAACTATTTTCATTTTCACTATTATTGTTTGGTTGTCGGGTGTCTTTTTCTTATTAGTAAGCATGAAAAGAATAGGGTATGTACAAAGGGGGAAACCATTACGTATTGAATGAAATTGATCCCTACAACGCTATTTTCTGAGAGAATTTAGGTATTTACCTTTGAACATTTATCGTAATTATCTATATAACATACAGATTTGCTGCCATAAATCATGCCTCGAAAAATGTTCCCAAGCCTTGAGGCTTGACCTTACCACCACCACGTCTTTTACAATGCAACTACGCGCTAGACGCCCCGACCCCCTTAACTAATGGATGCTTAGATACGTTCAACTGAATCTTTAAATGGCAAAGGGATAATGGAGAATCATTACCTAGTAATACAAAACCACAAACCGAACCACATTAACATGGTCACAAAAAATACAAACCATAATCCCACCACCACCAAAATTCTAAACCACAAGTTTGGTTGTGGCTTAATACCTTGGTTATGCCATGCACATTCCAAATAACACAGATATAACCAGTAAAGACTAGATTCTTTCAACCATCTTATACCAGTACAAATTCAGAAAATGTACATCTAAAGCTTTGGTAATTTAGTTTTACAACCAAAACATTCAAGCTGAAAAAAATAGAAAAAAGTGAGTCAGGCAGGACATATCAACAGCGGGTGAGAATCAAAAGAATCGGTCTAAAAACAACTAACTGTTCTTTGCATGGAGCACTCTGCGCAGATGGAAAGCTTCGCCTTGATTTCCGTTGAGTAACCTTTTCTCTAAGAAGCAAGCAGTTAGTTGTCTCAGAAGCTTCTCTAGATAAGAATGCAAGCAGCTTCTATGGTCTTTCACCTCTGGATTTGTCGACAATATTATCGCGTTTACTGCATCTGCCACGTTCTCTAGCTGCGATTCCTCCAAAAGATAACCCACTGACGATTTCTTTGGCTCTTCGTATGCCAACAAAGCAGCACAGTCCTACACGATTGTTACAAATTATCTCAATCTCAAAAACTAGCAAACAAGTATTCACCAAATAACTATTGTCATAAAAAACCGCTTAATGCTTTCCCGGACCCTAGTCAAAGTGGGTGGGGTCATTTTGGTTAAAAGACCTTATATGAGTTTTCAATTTTTTAACCCAGTGACATTCAGATGACCTATAGCACATATATATATTTGACGTATATTTATTAATTTATTATTGTAATTATAATTAGTTTAGTGTATATTAATTAGTCTTCAGTAAATTAGCTAAATTTATATATATACTTTTATCTTATTTAACTGTAATAAAGTTTTTGTGTATATCAATTAGATTTTGTATATTTAGTTAATCTTTTACTTTTATATCTTATATCTAATATATCATCAGGTAGACGAAGAATCGTGTGAAAAATTGAGTTAACGTGAGAAGCGGGAGAAATGGATTTGAACCCTTGATCACTTTTAATCTCAAACCCACCCACGAATTGCGCTTCATAAGGCAATTGATCCGGTGCATCTCAGTGCATCTCGTCCTAATGTGCATCCAACGACTGATAACCACTTCTCACGCTTCTCACGTTAACTCAACTTCTCACCGGAACCCAACCCTTATCAGGTATTTTGTTTTAATTTTAATTTTCAACCAATTAAAACAAAACATGTATCAGAGTTACATTTTATTCGAGTTAAAAGGGGATTCATCCTTGTCTTTTCAAAGTGTGCTAGTGTGCTTCAATATGGGCTATTTTTGACCCATCAAGAAGCATTTTAGCACTTCTTTAACTCTTTAGCTCATCGGATGGAGATGATTGTAGCTATATTAAGTCACTTTATATCATTGGTTGGAGATAAGGTTTTTAGTTTCCTCAGTTACCTTCACAAGATCTTCATACTCTTTCAAGCTATAAAACTTTCCAAAGTGGGTCCTCCCATAATCCACAGCTTCCTCCAGGCATCCAACCTGAAAAACAATGAAAAAAATACATTCGCAAAAATCATGCTTTAAGATATGCAATTTGGGTGTCCCCACATCAAAGGTACATGTCATAAAATTGGGCAATTGCTGACCAAAATTTTGTGCAGGGAACCATATTATATGCTGGTTTTATTCGTATTCCCATCAACCCAAAAGGAAAATAAATCAAATCCTATAAAACCAAACTTCAATAAGCATTTGGCCGCCACATTTTTTCATAGTAGCGAAAATTTGAACAGCAAGCAGAACCGAGGTTCCACCCAGAAAAGCTTGATCTAGATTCTAGAGTATATAAAATAATTCAGACATCTGAAATAAACCTCGACAAAAATTCTTTACCCGAACTAGTTCGATGAATTTTTGACAGTGTAGCATAAGACAAATGGCTGATGTATCATCCTGCAGGAAGCAAAATTTCTTATAATATGAGCATCAGTAGGAAATAAAATAATAGTATATCTCATTTGTTGCATTGCACATCAAAAGGACAACAGAGGCATGAGTATATCCCATCAAAAGGACAACACAGGTATAAATTATATGTATCAACCCCTGGTAATAAGGTTTTTTAAATACAATCATGAAAGATTTCGAGTTATTCAAAATTGGTTAATATTACCACCCTCTGCCAATTAAGCTGTAAATTACGTATAATTCTAACATACTTGAAAACTAGAAAGTATTCTTCAAATCACAAGTATCTTCTAATTGCGTGAGCATGTGTGTGGCCTACTTAATGGGTCAGATGGCAACACTCGCAACCATTATTTACCTCTCAAGATTTGCAATGATTGAGGGTACAGGCTAAAGTATTTGTGATTCTGTTGTCTTTACGACTGAAAGGGACTCTTAGAAACAAAAAAAAAATATGAAGTGGGCTCTAATGGGGAAACAAGAGCAACCAAAAAGTAACAAAATTACCAAGTTTATGCTAAAATTAAAGGATGTAAAATCCTTGAAGCAGATTCATAAATGCTCAAGAAGCTGTAGAAGGCTTGTGAACACAGACTTAAAGATGGTCAAAAGAAATAAAAAAAGAACATTTCTTAGTAAACAAATTACATAAACACAAGAATGTGTATTCAACAATGGGTTATTTTGCAAAATAATAATAGCAACAAGAGGCCACTAAGCTGATGCTCTACAACTTTCTAAAGCTGAAGTACAGAACCATGCAGGAATATGAAACATGCAGGAAGTAGAGAAAAATAAAGAACATGACTTGAGAAATATGTATATATGTGGTATTTTATGCGCCTTTTGCCAATACCATCGAAAGTTGGTGGCTGGGGTAGAGGTCGAGTCTCATGGCTTTCACTGACTAAAGAGAGAAAGAGATGGAGACATCAAATCATTACAGCAGCCACCCTTCTCTCAGATAAGTCACGTACCTTCATGAGAGTACAAAGATAGTGGCATTTCCTACCTAGTAAGGAAATACTTGCGACTCTGAACAGTGAACATGTTATGCGCCTTATGTTTAATTAACTCCAAAATCCAAAAACATGTAAGAAAGTTGATATTGTAGCCAGGTTGAGCTTAATTCATGTAGAGTTAAATTAGTGTAATTTCTGGAATAAATTCATTCCTTAATGAAGAACAGTAGAAAAGGAAAATAGATTGCTTAGCATTAGAGCACAATTTTCTTTAGTTCGAGAGAACTTGGTTCAAGCACAACCATAGCATCATGGAGATGTTGCACGCAAGATTTGAATGAGTTGACGACTAAAAGATGCAGCATAAAATAGCAAAACCCAAAGTGGTGGTCGAAATCTCTAGGTTTCATATGATTAACATGAGGATCCATTATGTCGAAATCTTTAGGTTAAAAAATAAAAACCTGAAACAAACTGGTGTAACAACACGCTTTTTAAGAAACTGTAATGTTACAGCTTGGTAAAAAGAGGTCAAAACACTGACCTTTGTGAACCGTGCATGCAAGGCTTCTTGAATTCATTTTTCTTATAAATGATTAAGCTAGAGTAAACAACAGAGTATCTAATGCATTAAATTCTTCACCTGAACAATCTGAGGATACCACTCACGTAGATTACCAAATGCATCATCAATTTGACCATCCTTGATTAGCTTCATAAAATAAAAAAATATAGGTGAAGTCTTGAGATTTAACAAAGATATTCCTGAAGGTAAGACATGCGTATAGATGTTACAAATAACAGCAAATATTTTGAAGCATCATTAAGAAACTTTCAGGGTAAGAATGGGACAGAACTGATCCAATTATGGGTTTCTAAGAGAAGAATAAAAAGAGCCATAGCATCATTGAAATAGTAAACGGCCATGATGAATATGAAAAATAAAAGAAAAAAATGCTACACCATCAATGTTCCAATAAAGATAATAATAATAATATTTAAAGAAGCAAAGCATACCGTAGATCAATGACAAAACGTCAAGAGTCTGGGATACTTTCACATACACATAGTGTAACCATGTTAAATAAAGAAAGCACTACATGAGATAGAACAAAAGCAATAGGCTAGAACTATTGGAAAGGATAGGAAAGCAAAAGAAAGTAAGATCTGATCAATTGAATATTTAAACTTGTTGCATCGGAACAAAACATATAAGTAAAGATCCTCCATTCTTTCCCTCACTTTTTATTTCCAGCATAGGAATTTGGAAGCATGAAAAATGAAATGCACGTAGCATAGAAATGTTAGCACAAGAGAATCCATCGCCTTCACACACACACACACACACACACACACACACACACATATATATATATATATATATATATATTTGATCATTTGAACATTTGATCTTTCTACTTACTTAACTAGCACCTTAGCCTCTGTTTTTTTATATAGGTAGATTGCTTAGTGCTTTCGCTAAGGTGATGACTTGAATGAAACTTTAATTGTTGATCAGGGGATAGGGGAATACCTCAATAAGAAAAAAGAACAAGAGTGGGCTAGTTTTTATTCCTCTATCTAGGCCAACATTCATTCTAAGACATTTTTAATTTATTTTGGTTTCACATTTAGACTACCCCAACAAATCTGGTATAAAAGGATTTGTTATTGTTGTTGACACTCTCGAAAAATTTATCATTTTGGAAGAAAATAAAACAAATAAAATTATAGAATGCTATCCTTTGCACCATTCATCTCCATCCTTCATTAAAATAGCAAAAACGAATAATGTGCTTTTGTAGTAATCAAACATTTCATACCTTTCGAATAATTTTTCTATGCTTTAATGCATAGACGCCATGCTCATTAAAGCCGTTATCATGAATACCAGTAATAGGAGGAACTGAACTTTGGCTAGCCTCATCAAAGACATGCAGGGTGTCCTCGTAGCCATAATGCTGTAGGTAGGAACGAACAATTCTGATACAAGCAAAATAGTTAACATCATTTTAATATCCAGTTTGATACAACATAGCATCATGATATGAATAGGGCACAATTTGGGCATGGTGAGAGCACAGGAGCGACCAGATAGAATAGGATGGGATACAGAATTGAAGTAAAGTACTACAACATGGCATTCCATTTTCACTAGACCAAAAACGATGGAGAATGTTGTGAATCAAGAGTGCGAGCAACCACTACCGTACATACAATTTTGTAGAAATATTAGAAGATTCGATATCATCCATAAATAGTGTAACTTATTTTATTAGATATCTTGTATATCCTTTCCTAATTTCTAGAATCCTGATCCATCGGAAATCTCTCTGATAGAGTTTCTGGGCTTTTAGATATTTCTTGTCCACGAAATAAGGAGAAAGTTATGTTCTCTTGTATATATACCTTGGCTGTAAGTTCAAAAACTCATCTGAGCCCTCTTAACCTTAGGAGATTCAATAACTCACGAGTTACACTATCCTACTCTTGATGATCTCAACATACCTATTGCTCATCGAAAGGGTGCTAGAACTTGTATGAATCATTTTGCTTGTGAGAAACTAACCCTTATATACCGAGCATTTGTTTCTCCCCTTGATCTTGTCCAGATACCTATTGATGGGGCCATAAAAGATCCCAACCATAAAAGATCTGATATCATCCATAAATAGTGTTAAGCATTCTATTAGATATCTTGGATATCCTTTCCTGCTTTCCAACCTATGAATCTCTTCAATTGAGTTTCCTAGTTTTAGTTATTCTTTTCTCCACAAAACAATGACAAGATATGTTCTCTTTGGTATATATACCTTCGCAGTAAGTTCGTTTAATTTACAAGAAAATTCAGTTAAAAAAAACTATTCAACCAAGTCATTCTCCTAATGAGTATATGCACAAGAAGCTCCAGGTATAATCCCAATTCCTAGAAGTCATAAAGTATCAACTTCAATGTGAAAACTCTATTAAGAGAAGACCTAAATTAAGATTAAACATAGCCAGAAACTCAAAAACATATACTTAGATTTTAATAATCAGACAATATATAATGTGAAACAACTCGTCAATGAAAGCAACCAAGTATTTGAACCAAGAAAAAAATTCAAAATGAATAAGCAACAGTAAATCTAGTCTATGAAAGTTCCTACATGGATGAGGTACTTGTGTGTACTTTCCTAACTAACACAAGCCACATAAAGGCTTTCACAAGATACCTGACAATGAGCGTCTTAAATAAGGCCACCGGTGCCAAACTGAACTCTGCTTCTTAAATTGTACAACCAATATGTAGATTAACCTATTTCTTCATGACACTTGTGGAGAAGTGTAAACCCAAATTTGGCCTTTTAGAAAATGGAACTATAAATTACATGATAAAGGTAAACAAATAAGAATTGGTTGCTCAAACACTAACATAGGGATTAAAGAACTATTTTGTTTTGGGTAAGCACTCGTTCAGAATGTTTTAGATAGTTGATATAATATATTTTCTATCATGTAATTAAAAGCATAACCAACCCAAACTCATTAAATCTCGCACGGAGTAGGGTCTGTTAGGGTAGGATGTAAGCACATGCAGTTTCCACAAAGAACCCCGATTTGCAAAGAGATTCCGCAAATAAATTTTTTGGAGAGTCTTAAGCAACTAGACTACAAAGGTTTGTCAAAACTTCAAAAGAAAATAAGAGATAAAATAAAGAAATGAAGTCGGAAGAGGTGAAGAGCTTGTGTGAAAGGAAGAACAAATAAGTATACTGATAAAGAAAATAGTTATTAAACACATAAGCATAGGAAAGTGAAACCATTAATCTTCCAAAATACTAAGTGCAGTAAAAAAAAGAACAAGTGAACCAAAATCATGTTTATTTTAGAAAATGAAGGAAAAGAACTGAAAATTTGTAATCTTCTATCGTAAGTCTCACCAACACAAGTAAATAGGCATTTGACTTACAAAATGAGGGTTAAACTTTGACAATAATATGTGAAAATTGAGGTTGGAATCGTTCAGAGTGGACAAAAGTTCCAATCCAATATTTGATATGGATTGCCAAAGCTTATTCAGTGGGAAAAAATGTAGTAAGGTACATACCCATAACTAGCTGTCTGTGGTATACTTATTCTCTCAATATAAGTCTGTTGCTTTGCTCTTTGTGCTGCTTCATATGCCTGTTCACCAATACAAACACGAAAAGAGGTCGCAACCACATTATATGGCAGCATATAAGAACTATTTGATAACAAAATGCAAGAAAATTAAAAGGGTATGCATGCAAAGTTATCTGTTATCACACTTGGTCTTACTAGTAAGGATTTGTCCTAAAACCATATAGCAAGCAAGTTCGGTATGCTAAACGACCTAAAAAGCAGCAATATCAAAGAAATTATAGCACACAAATCCACAGTAAGTTAGGTGTGACACAGCAAGAGAATGGTTCCCTGACCGACTCGGTAGACCTGTAACGTTTACACGTACTCGGTCACTGGTAAATGATACATAAAAGATGTGGGAGTATAAAACATTCCAACAGGATAAAGAAGAGGCAGGGATTCATACAAACTATAATTTCAAACCTAGATTCTCTATATGGACAGATTTGACAGGATTCAAAGCCAATTTTATTGGTAACATCCTTATTCCTAAAAACGGAGCCATCAGTGTTTTTTATAGTGCCCAAGAAATGTGCTTTGGAAACCTTCTTTGATCATCTCAAGGAACTAAGGGGCTGTTTGGTTCGCAGAATTCGAAGGAATTTGATGGAATTGGAATGACAAATTCCTATATTTGGTTCACATAATCAAAATGATGGAATCCTTTGAATTCCATTGAATTCCACAAATTAAGGAATTCATCATTCCTTGGCTTAAGTGAAGGAATTGAATTCCTACCAACCAAAAGCTAGGTCAAATTCCATTCCAATTCCTTCAAAGTCAAATTCCTTCGATGGATTCCAATTCCATCAAATTCCATTATGCGAACCAAACGCCCCCTAATAGATTTATATTGCACAATGCAACACAGCCGAATGCAAAGAAACAAACTCTTATAATTCATTGTATTGTTTGCTTCAAAAAAATGTCTTAGACCAAAGGCTATTGTAGAATTTCAACTTTATACAAAAACTCAAAGCAATTAGGAAGGGTTATGTAAAACATGATACTACAGTGCTATATTCTAGAAAGAACATCCTTGTGGGAATATGCCATCCACGTTTACGGTTCTGAAAAAGAAGTAAAAAAATAAAAAAGATGACTGATGAGTTACAGAAAGAGATATGCCGATGAATGCAAAACTATGAACCTGATCCTTCCTTCCCCTAATCTGGTGCAAAATGGATACTTTAACATCTGACTGAAATTCTTGTTTTCTGAGAAAAGATCACCTCTTTGGTTTTGGACTGGTTGATAGTACCAATAAATGGTATCTTGTTCTTATTTAATATCCATTTTTGAATTCTTTAATTGCACATCTGGGGCATTTAAGTATTAAGCATAGGTTTTCAAGTTTACGGTTCTTGAGAAAAAAGACTGGTGAATTACAGAAAAAGATATGCTAACAAAAGCAAAAATATGAACCTGAATCATCTAGTGCGAAATGGATACTTAACATCCGACTTAAATTCTTGTTTTCTGAGAAAAGATCAACTCTTTGGTTTTGGACTAATTGATAGTGTACCAATAACTGGTATTCTTTTTCTTATTTAAATTACTGTTTATCCATTTTTGAATTCTTGTTTTCTGGATGCTGTAATTAACGTGGGAAGGCTGAATCCACTAGGTAGCACAGAATGCCTCAAAATGTGGGTTTTATCTTTTTCTTGGACCTTGATACACAGTATAGAAAGAGCACCTAATGGTAACAAGACCAATGCGTCATTTCCTTTTTCATTGAAAAAAAAAAGCATTGTATTTTTCTGCATTTATTGTTAATTGCTTGTTAGTTAAATAATCATAAATAAAATCCTGTTTATTTCACTCAAATCATATTGTTAAACACTTGGACTCTGGAAACAATTCACTTACCATAGCTAGAGCAAGTAGGTTTTAAATATTATTTTCGTGGAGACTCACGCAAACATCACCATTGCATGTCCATACTAAAGAAAAAAGAACCGAACATAACAACAAATAGGGGATAACTATGGTGACACAAAAACAAGTAACTCATTTGGTTAACTAACAAGAACTAAGGTGTGCAGGTGGATCAAATTGGAGTCAATTGCAACTATGTTCCTCAAAAAGTGCCAACAATCTCAGAGATCAAACAGCAAGCCGATATCTTCACCACATAATTAGAAAGTAATCTGTGTGACTCTTTTTGTTAAGCAAATTCCGAAATCAGGTGCATCGTCAGAAAGTAATCAACATATTTTATATACTTATTGGGTGAGGGAGAACCCTCTCCCAGGGCTTGAATCCAAGACCTTGGGATGGAGAGACCTAAAGAACTTGCTAACTTCATAGAATATTGGGTGACGTGTCTCCTTCAAATCTACTCTAGTTAGCTCACTGAATGTGAATAAGGGAACTAAGCAGTTAATTTCGACGAAATTTCGACGAAATAGCGACAATAGCGACCTCCATCGAAATTTCGGTCTAAATTTCGGTCCAAAATAGCGAAGTCGAAAATTTCGTTGAAATTTACCGAAATGTGATCGAAATTTGACAACGAAATTTCGGTCGCTATTTCGAAATTTCGGTCCTAAAGATTTTTGGGGTTTTTTCATAAGTTATGGGCCTTTTTGTTTAAAGTTTTTGGGGTTTTTTTAGGCTTCTTTCATGCTCTTTTGACCTGATTAATCTTTCACGACTCACAACGTTTGACCTAATATTTCCAAATCGACAAATCCAGAGTTCCACGGTTTCTGCTTCCAAATCGACAAATCCAGCCTAATGCGTGCTTCCATCGACTTCTCTTCTTCAGTTTCTAGTTTCTACCCATCGAAGTACAGTAAGTTATCTTCTTCTTCTTCTGTTCTTCTTCTGTTCTTCCGCAAGTTTCTGCTTCCGTCTTCTTTTTTATTTCTGTTCTTATCCAAATGTTTCTGTTTGGTTTTGAGCTTTTGTTAGCTGATCACTTAAGGTTTTTATGATTACTTCTTCTGTTTCACGGTTCCACCTAGTTTACTTACTTAAACTGTTAATTTTTACTTAAACTGTTAATTTTTAGTTTTTTACTTAAACTACTTTTTGCTGATCACTTAATTTTAACTGTTTTGTGTGTTAATTACTTAATTTGTTTATTTTTTTGCTGTTTTATGTTAAGTATTGTTTTTATAGTAGCTACTATGTTATTTGTGTGGTTTGAAACTTTTTTTGATCATTATTCTATTAAGTTTTTAAGTTATATGTTTTATATATATATATATTATATATATTCATATTTAATTTAATTTTTATCGCTATTTCCGCTATTTCAAATCAAGGTCCTGATCGAAATTTTCGCAATCGTCGTGTTAACTGCTTAGTAAGGGAACAAAACTAACTTCAGAGAACAACAATAAAAGTTGAAACAATAAAAGTTGAAAGGATACTGAATATCATATGTTACCTTGATGTCAAAAAGAAATGGATCTTTCCCAAAGTTAACACTCACCCTGAAAAAGAACAGCATACAAAAGAAGATAAACGTTTTGAGAATATAACAAATTGTTTAATATGGTAACCTCCAAATTTATCATCACAGGCACCACAGTTACTTTTCAGAGAACAAACATGTGAGTTAATGCACATTATCTCTCCTTACAATCAAATCAGTTTGGTAGTTACCATAGATTTATTCTTTAGACAAGAAATGTAACAAAGACATAAGCAACATTTACTCAACATTCTAGGAGAAAATAAATGCAAGAAGAGTGATTGGCTAAGGTAATTGGTCATACTGGCAAATGAAAACATTCTCAAGTTCACATTGCCCTCTACACAAAACTTAACTCCGACCACTTCCAAGAAAAAGGATGGTGATTGATAGAAGTTAATAAGCATATAACTCTGTATCTTCCTGAATAAAGCTAGGTATCGAAAAGAAAGCACATAATCTTACTCCTCATGTTGACTGTGAACAGCAATTGTAGGATATAAGCGTCCTTTTACATCTTTCTCTACTGTTCCAACCACTTGACCATTTTTCCTGGCATCAAGAACATAAACATATAATCAACGACAATGCGTGAAAGTTAAAGTTAGTTTCCAAGGTAAAAAGGCCTAGAAACAATCTTACGTGAAAAAGAACTCCTGTGAACCATAGTTAATACCACCACCGACTGTATCACCAGTGGAATAAGTTGGCCCAAACGCCTCTCCTTTTCCTTGTCCGCGATAAAGCAGTCCATCATCCCCATGATATCCAAAACTGTTTGCTTCCCAGCTGTCACACAGTACAAAATTCATAACTATTTCAGAAATACAAGCTAAAAGAGCAAAGAACTATCTCCCATAGATATATCTAAAGCACAAGGGAAATAAATTTCTTTTTCTGTCTATTTGGATTAATGGATGGTGCTATCATGGCACTTTCAATAACAGTATCGCTTAGTGCTTCATCTGGGTGATCTTTTAGTTCCAAATCCAAATTGTTTCTGCATACCTAACTATTCAGTGAGTCACATGTTAAACCTATCACCAGAAGCAATTAACACAAACATGGAGGCTTAAAAGTTATTCCATTAGAAAAAGAAAATAATAATGGGACGTATATGAAATAATACATAACCTTGAAATAGGATGTTTTGGCAGGTGATCCTACAAAAGATTCTTAGGCCTCACAAGTTATAAAAGAAAATCCATCAAGGAATTTGCAGACAACGAGCTCAAATGAAGGGCTGAAGCTATGAATTCATTTGAAGATCTAACGCTTTCCTGATTTCAGTAGCTGGTTTATGGTGGAAATTGGAGCTTAAAGTTTTGGAATGGGGATTGTACAACCTCGTAAATGAAAGATCCATATGACTCCTACGCAAGGCCAACTCTGTTTATGAGAAAGCGTTGAGCAGTTATCGCAATCCTAAACTAGAATTGTGGTCAGGACCATGATTTGATATATCAAAAATAGCGGTGGTATAACTGTTAAAATAGTGGTTCATGTAATTAAAAAAATATATATGTATATATATAGATATATGCAATGTGTATTGTGTATTGTGTATTGTGTAATACAATATCTAATAGATTTAATATATATTAATGTAAGGCATGGGATCATGTGAGAAGTGGCATTTTTGGTGAGAAGTGTGAGAAGTACTTTTAAACCGTTGGATCACTTTTAATTAAATACCCTCCCATGAATTGCGGCTTAAAAGGGAATTGATCCAGTGCATCTCGGTGCATCTCATCCTAATGTTCGTCCATTTCTCATCAAACGGTTGATAACCACTTCTCACGCTTCTCACCAAATTTGGCACTTCTCACCGGAACCCAACCCTATTATGTAATACGTATCTAATAGTAAGATCTGTAAATGGTAATACATATCTAGCAGACAGAGCTAAATGCACAACTGTTTTAAGCTTCTTGAAGAAAGGAACTATAAGAAACAAATATAAGATGATAGTGAGATGATGGTTGGAGCATATAACAAGTACAACATGGATTGGGGAAGATGCGAATCAAACAACCATTGTAGTTTCTCTTTCTGGTGGACGATGAAACAACGAAGACGATGAAGGACAGAAAGACTGCGATAAATCGATGAAGTTTGAGGAGGACGCGAGTCAAGCAATTGGATGTAACGAGTCAACGAATAAATTTTAAACACCAGAATGTGGATTTGACACGACAATTTCATCTACGAAAACTGACCTATGATAGGAGTTATTGGAGTCACTGGATTGCAAACTAGGGGTGGGGATATGTAGCT
Organism: Saussurea involucrata; assembly: GCA_033807775.1. Lineage (NCBI taxonomy): Eukaryota > Viridiplantae > Streptophyta > Magnoliopsida > Asterales > Asteraceae > Saussurea > Saussurea involucrata. Next base: position 43,977,332 of record CM066317.1, on the reverse strand, counting down.
AGCATGGATGGGAGCTCGAGATGTGAAGGGGTAGGGTTAGTGAGCCGGTAGTTAGATTACTAGAGTCCCAAGTTAGACTTAGAGGGTAATGATTTTTCTCAAGGTTTTCTTGTACCTACTTTTGTTTGAATGTTACTCGCTTTTCTTGTCTCGGGTTCTTCTTTTTTTGCACACTCTTCACAAGTCGAGGGGTCTTCACGGAAACAACCACTCTACTCTATGGGGTAGAGGTCAGCTCTGCTTACATCCCACAGACCCCACCTCCGGAGCTCGTTTGGTTTGGTTGGTTTGATTTAATTCCATCTACAAAAAGCGGTAACCCACGCTGCTATTAAACAGCTAACCTATACTGCGATTTGGTCAAAGATCCCATCTGTGCAATTAACTGCCCAGAGAAAGAGTGTTGGTCGTAGTCAATGCATTTTTTAAGTGCAGATACCACCTATTGGCAAACAGAATTTCCATCATAAGACAGAACACCAAAGTTAGACATCCTTTGGATCAACTGCTACAAACAAACATGAATTACAAGGTTGATGGGATCCAATAACGAAATTTTGTATAGAAAATAAACAGAAAATGTGGCAGTTTGACGCCTTGTAAAGATGGTTTAAAGGGAAAAATTGCATGGTCATCACCGTTATTGTTCCTATATGGATCCAAGAAAAATTGTCCTAATAGCATAGGGTCAAGACTTCAAGGAAGCCCTGTCTAAGCTAGTTGTGGATGGTGATAATGTACATCCTTACACTTACAATCATGAAAGGGTTAAAAGTAGGTTGGTACAATACAAAAATGCGCCCCAAGGTCACATAAAAGAGCTGAAAGTCAAATAGCAAAAGATGAAAAGGGACGAGTCAACTGACATAACAGCAGCAGACTGCTGATTTTTATCTGTGCAAGACTGCTGATTAAAACAAAATTCTCTAAAGTTGAACAAAAAATTTCATACTTATCGACAAGGGATGCAGGCTGATGCATTGGAAAGACTAGGATGTTTGAAATTGAAAAAGGATGAATTCAACTAAAAAGTTTGTAAGGCATATGCAGGTCTGATTGGAGAAATTTGACAGCCCCTCTCCCCCATTTTAATGCTATGAACCTTAATATAAATAGAGAAACCTTACTTCACAAAACCACACCTGGAATTTGAAAGAATTACAGCAAACAAAGTGAACACAAGCTGATTTGTTGCAAGAAGTTTTAGAGTTCTTTCCATCCCAATATATGAATCAAAGATAGCACGCACCCATCATTGCTTCGTATTTAAACGCGGTAAGTTTCTATCCACTACATTTTTAGCCTATTCTTCGTTTCCTTTTGCTGGACCATTTGAATAAACATCATTCCATTATTGATAACTCTTATAAATTCTTGAATGAGGTTCTTGAAGTCTGACAAGGGGACAACGTTCATGATAAATATTTAGCCATGTATTGTTTGTGCATAATAATTGATTATTTTATCATACATTTTTTGACAAGCAGGAAGTGATATTCTGTATCATAAACTAGGAAGTTTATTATAAACAAGAAGTAGCATAGAGGTGTCCAGAACTAAGTGGGGTTGTTATGTCAGTTCCAACAAAATTCTAAAAAAAGGGTGAGTGTTCTTTTAGTTAGTGTTATGAAAAGGTTGGTTGTAATGATTGGAAAATAAGAATTGCTATGTGTTTCTCTCCAATTTGTTTCTTGACTCTCCCATCTATACTTATTTTCTAAAACCGATCTCAATCTCTGTAACATTATTATCCTGGTAAACAATCACTAATTTTAAAATATTGATATAACATGAAGTACATGATTACCTAAGTTAAATGTCAATCATGTTCGCACTATCCCCATAGGAATATCTTGGCTTAGAGAATACTCCAGGTTGTTGACAACATTCACCGTAAATGAATTTTGCCAGTTTAAAAGTATATACTAGTTTGTTTAGTTAGATAAGAAAATATTATGATATTATTTGCAATATAACTCGTGCAAAGAACCCCCCTCCAAAGATCATGTTGCAATTTAAACAAGTAACGACAGCTGACGTTGAAGAACTATTAAAACAGCAGTTTCAGATTTTAATGCATCAGGTACAATTTAGAAATGATCAGTAGTCAAAATTAACTAACACAATGTCATTCATTTGGCTTTCTATTAACATATAACAAGGATGATCGGTAATTGCATACATACCCAGGTTGTCTGCGCATATTGAAACCCTCGGTGGTGAATCCAATAGCAATATAGCCTTTGGCGCCAGCATTCTTGACATAAATCTCAAAGTAATAAACAAGACGTTTAACAGGAGCAGGACAATTGGCCTGAACAACACCCACATCGTGGCCATGTAAGTTCACGCTCGGGTACTGAACCGATAGCTTATCCGGCAACACAATCGAGAACCCACCCGAACTGTTCAAAGTATCAAGCTCCGTGGGAACCGATTCCTCCTCTTCTTCTAGTTCTTCGTCTTCATTATCCAAATTCACCATTTCAACGTCTTTTGCAGATGAAGCCGCAGCCCTCTGTGACTTCAATCTCCATAACTTCAAGAAATACGGACCTACGAGGTCTAATTCTTTTTGTCCCTGTTCAGAATCCTCCACCATTTTTCCCAATTTTGGAACTAAGATTCAAGAACACATGTATGAACGCACAAAACCCTAATGAAATAGAAATCTTGCGATCAAGTTTGAAACCCTAAAATTAGTTGATGTGGAAGAACAACAAATGGATCATGAACGGTATTTGATTTGGCCAATCTCTATTTGGTTATACCAAATCCGTTCCAAGTTTGGATTTCGTTTCAACACCGGCTTTCCTATTGAGTGAACTACAAAAAACTCTTCCTCACACAGTATTGAAAATTATTCCAAATGATATGAGTAGGTCCGATTCGGTTCGACTCCGATGTTATCCGGGCCTTTCCTTTCTAAAGAAGCCCTTAAATAAATTTTTACTCCTATTTTCTAGTTAAATTACTATAGGATGTTTGGAATTGCTTATCTAAAATAATTTAGGGGTTGTTTGGTTGGTTTTCCATTAAGTTTTGTGTGGATTAATATGTCTGTATAGATCGGAAAGATTTTTGTTTGGGAGGGTGTTTTCATAGATAGAATGACCATGTTTTTTAATTGGGAAAGATTGGTTTGGACAAAACTTAGTTTTCTGCATAAAGCTCTTGACAAGAAATTATCTACACAATAAAATATGTATTACAAGCACTAAGGGCTATAGCTCAATTGGTAGAGCACCTTGTTTACACGTGCGCCGATGTTTTTCAGGGTCTCCTAAAAGCTTAATAAATAAGTCACTTTATATATGATTAAGCCACTACCAAACAGTCATGTATAGCTGGCTGAATAAGCTATGTATCCCATTAAGCTCATTAAGCTGCTAACAAACAGGACCTAAGGGCTTTTTTATAGTACTTGTTAAACCGAATTTTTATAAAAAGTGTTGGAATTATGACGGTATTAAAACGTAATAAGATGATAAGTTGTTTTATAGGGGTGTTGGGATTGCTTGTACGTGTAAAATGACAAAAAAATGTAATAAGTTGTTGAGTAAATTGCAATTTTGGTCCCTGTGGTTTGTTGTTTTTCTCACTTTTGGTCCCTATAAAATTTTTATTGCAAGAAAAACCCTATGGTATGCAAGAGTGCTCGGCTTTGGTCCCTGAGGACTAACACAGTTAAGTGACCTTCGTTAAAACCCCTCATGTGACTTGCACATGAGGGCATATTTGTCCTTTTATAAAAAACAACCCACATGGACCAAAATTGCAATTTTTTTATTATTATACCATTTATTTAAAACCTAATAATTATATTATATAATTAATAAATAATTATTACTTGGTCTAAAAATAACTTATTTAATAAAAATATTTAATTAATTATTATGATTCGTTGACCAAGATTATAATAAAATATTTTATATTTTTGTTTTTAGTAAATTTCAATTTTAATAAAAAAATAAATTATTCAATAAATATAAATTAAAGACATGCCGTTTTTTATTATTTTTATAAAATAGAACATATATAATATATAATATAGAAAATCAAGTAAATATTAAAATGATTATGAATTACCTTTAAAAAGAGTAATTATAACTAAATTTATATTTTATTGAACTCGAGTTTCTTTTAGATTTTTTAAATAAATTAAAGTATGTTGACTTTGTTAGGTATGTCTAAGAAAGAAGAAGCTATGAAAAAATCTTTGTAGCAACTCCAACAGATTATTTAAAAAAGGTGAAGAATCAGAACTCAAAATCTTTAAAAAATAATCACATTTAATTTTAACATATTTTCTAGAGTAAATTACATGATTGGTCCATGTGGTTTACACAATATTGAACTATGCGTCCCTAAATCAAAATAATTATGAAAAACGTCCATGTGGTTTACATTTTCATATGCCTTTAGTCCCTAAACTCTAACACCGTTAATAAGATCTGTTAAAAAGTTTAAATGAGAGGGTATTTTAGTAATTTTACTCTTTTTTATATTTTAATTATTTTTTAAGAAAACCAGAAGGACGTAAATGTAAATTATACAAAAAGTAACAAACAAACTCCATAAAGTAAAAAAAAACCTCAGGTTCTAGAAAAGCAAGAAAAATTTCTTTGTTTTGTAGTAAGCAAAACCACATCTAATTTGTAGCAAATTTCTAGCAAACCCACATATGAGTTCCAACAGATTTTGATGGATTTCATTTTTTCCAATACAAAATTTAGAATGAAATCCATCTTTTTCCCAATCTCGTCGGGTTCAAATTTCCCCCAAATTAGTTTTTCTTCTCTTCTTCCCAGGTTTATTTTCTCCAAATCATTCCTTTAAGAAACCCTAATCACCATTCTTTCAATCGTCGCCCATCTCTCTCATCTGCTACACACCCCATAACAATAGCGAACAACTTCCATCGCTTGCCTCCTCACAAACGATTCAGGCTTATGAACCAAGAAAAACCCGCCATTGACCACATCGAAAATCACTTGCCGGCAAAAAAAGAGAAAAGAATCCCGATACCAACCGCCGTTCCTACCATTCTCGATGTTGCCGCCGCCACCACCTACTGCTTGCCGACGAAGAAAAGAATCATCGCCCTTCACCCGAACAACCCACCAAAAAATACAAAACCTACGCCGATATCAGAGAATCAAGACTCAAAATCAAATTAACGAACAACACACCGGAAAATCAAGATTCCGCCAGTAATCCGACTCCATTGAAGAACCAAACCAAATTTCTGGAGCAGAGGAGTTTTCAGGCCTCCATAACTAAAGGGTCTTGTGTTTTGACTCCTCTCGTTCCCAATTTGTCGTCAGTTTCGAAAAACGAAAATAAGAAGCCAGTGTTGCCGGCTGTGCCGGAGAAGTCTGTTGCGAGAATATATGAAAATAGTTCAAGACTGGGAGGCGGAAAGTCATCGGTGCCGAGGAGAAGAGAGGAAAAATAGGTTGTTCACGACGATTAGATCTTCTAGAAGAGCTATGCAAACATGGATGAAATAAATAAATTGTTGACTGCAGCCATGGAAGCCTTTTGTGGTATCATGGTTGAAAATAGCTATTTATTATTTTTAATTTAAAAATGAGAAATATGAGTAAATGACTAAAATGCTCTCTAAATTAACCTACCTTTTTAACGGTGTTAGAGCACAGGGACCAAAGAAGTACGAAATTGTATACCATAGGGACCAAAAACATGTGAAATTGTATACCACATGGACGTTTTCCATAATTATTTCATTTTAGGGACGCACAGTGCAATTTTGTGTAAACCATAGGACCAATCATGTAATTTACTCTATTTTCTATTTTTGAGATTACAACATTACATTATATAATAAAAGTTTGGGAATTTAATTAAAATATTAACTTTGACTTGCAATTATACCCCTTCTCTCTCCCATTTTGCCAAAATACCCCATAAATTCGCGATCTAGGACGCGATCGCGAACCCGGCCCATGTGGCCCGCGATTTCTGTCCGTGATGGGCCGCAATCAGGGCCAAATTTTCACTTTTGGTCCCTGGCCGCGATGGGGCCGCGATTTTAGGCCAAATTTGGTCATTTTGGTTAATGAAAATATTATGAGGCATTCACAAAGTGCAGGATTCGAACCCTACATTTTGATGCAGGGTTCGAATCCTGCACCGCGATCGTGGCCCATATCGCAAAATTGTGGGGTATTATTGCAAAAATGGGAGAGATTTGGGGTATAATTGCAAGTCAAAGTCAAACTTGGAGTATTTTAATTAAATTCCCTAAAAGTATTATATAATGGATCTCCAACCCAATTTTGTGTTTTTTTGGTTGATCTTTCTTCTCAAATATTTCTAACAGAATTCTTATAAAAAACTTCATATCTTTATAATATTTTTATTGGATAATTTATTTTATATTTAAAGTGAAACTTACTAAAACGAAAATATAAATTATTTAATAATAAATTTGTAATTAATTAGTTAATATTACTTGAGCGTAAACAAATTATTAATTAATTAATTATTATTTTAGAGTAAACAAATTTATTAGTTTTGGTCGGCGAAGCGTAAACAAATTATTAACTAATTAAAAATTTCTCATTTAATTAAAGACGTTATTTTTAAATTATGTGATATTTATTTATTAATTATATAATATAACAATTATATTTTAAATAAATGGTGTAATAATAGAAAGGTAAATTGCAATTTTGGTCCCTGTGGGTTGGTGTTTGCTAAAAGGACAAATATGCCCTCATGTGCAAGTCACATGAGGGGCTTTAACAGAGATCACTTAACGGTGTTGGTCCTTAGGGACCATAACTGAGCACTTTTGCATACCATAGGGTCTTTCTTGCAATAAAAATTTTGTAAGGACCAAAAGTGAGGAAAAACAATAAACCGCAGGGACCAAAATTGCAATTTACTCTAAGTTATTTCAAATAAGTTGATAAGTTAAAATGAAGTAACTTATTAGAGATTCCTTATTGGTGTGAAACCGGTATAAGTAGTTCTTTTTTTCCATCCAAACACTAAAATCTTCTTATTATCAATATCATGCCGGAATAATTTAATAAGCACTTTATATAAGCAATCCAAACACCCCCTATAATATATGGAGTGAGTTTCTGATACAAACCATATTAACTTTATGTAATAAAACAATCAAAATATTTATTAAAGATGATCATGATTCATTTACTATTATTCGAGATATTAATGAAATCATGATTCATTTATTATGATCGAGGTATTAATGAAAGATGATAGAGGTCATTTATTATAATGATTACTTTAGATTAAGATACAATCAAGATATTTATAAAACCAAATATTCATTATGTTAGATGAACATTTAAGATTAGTTTGTAACATTTACATGGTTTGTAACGTTTGATATATTAAATATATATCGTGTAGATATTATAACCAAACAAATCAATCTTAACCGTACATTTAGCCTAATGAATATTTGATTTTAAATATCTCGATTGTTTCCTAACAGTGGCGGAACACAAACATTTAAACCTAGGGGCCCGAACCTAATCTTTAATACAAATGGTCAATGTGTTTTATGCGTCAAAATGTAACTAATCAAGTTTTGTTTAATTCCTATTTAGTGTTACTAAGTATTATTTTTTCTCAATTCATGTAACAAAGTCTCAAAATTTCATATTCTATTTCCATGTTGGCCGATAAGGAGCTAAATACATAAAATCAAACAGCTCCATCATTTGGCACACCGGTCAAAGACCCAATTTTCACAGTAGGTGATACACCAATGTCTACTCTACGCTTGTTTACCGAATCAACACATGAGACAAGTTTTATCACTGAATTATCAACCCAAAACACAACCTTCACACCCAATTTAAACAAGGCGATCACAACCATTTTTAGTAACAGTTTGGTAGCACCACCTGAATTTATTTCACAAGGTGTAGTACTCCGGGAGCTTGGGTTTTATGGTTTGATGTTCTAACACTTGTGCACGAGGATTGAACATCTTGAGTTATGAAGTAAGGAGTTGAGACTCCAATCTTGAATGCTAGTGAGTATGCATTAAAGGTCGAATGGGAACCTTGAGGTTGTAACTCTACTAGATGTAAGAACAAGCAATAAGATCAGGTATCCTTGATGTGTAGCTTATTTAAGCATGCAATAAAGGATACGATGTCCTTGAGGTGCCACTCGTTGAAGGGTGTGCAATAAAGGAATTGGGGACTTGAGGTGTAGCTTATTATAGCAGCCAATAAAGTCCGACTTGAGGTGTCGCTTATTAAAGAAGACAATAAAGTCCCGATCTGAGATGTAGTTCGCTAACATAGATATGTGACTTAACTTTGTGTTCCGTCACATTATATGGAAATGGGTCTCCTCCGTCACCGAAAGGTGTTGTTTTGGGTATTGAATTTTAGTATCCATGTTTTCGGTGACACTTTATATATATGGATTATTATCCATGATTTATGGGTTGAGTCTTATACCTCATCCGTGTTCTGGATGTTTCGGGATATAACATTTTATCTACGTTTTCATAACTTGGGAGTTTAATTACCATTCACGTTTTGAGTTAGTTTTGGGTTGAGTTTACTTTATAAAGGAATGTTTTACATTTGAGCGTTCGCCTTTAAAATTGTTTGGGTTGGAAAGCGTTTATAATGGTGTTGCCACCACCTAAAATGTGTGTCATTGGAAAGCGGATCATTCTCATATTTAAAGTTAATCCTTTTGGAAAAATCATGATTTGAGATGAAATCTTTCTTTTTAACGATTTATATAATCATGATGTAAACTCTGGAACTCACTAGGCGTTGGCCTGGCCTTTTTATTTGTCGACATGTGCATCAGGTTCCGTTTGAGGAATGGTACAAGCGACACCGTGAAGAGATGAATGCTAGTTTTATGCACGAGAGGAGAGTAGCTTGGGTGAAGTCTTCTGCACTTTGGGTATAGCAATTTGTATTGGGTTTAGTAACACCCGACCTTATTTAGTCTTTGCATAAGACTTGGTTTATTATTTGTTGGGGTTAAATCTAAAATTCAATTTGAGATATTTAAAGAATAAGTTTGAATAAAGGGAATTTTATCCTTTATTTGTTATATTATCGGAATTTTAATTAGTTGCTCTTTCCAAATTGGAGGGTGTTACACGAATGATCTAGAGTCATCGCATGTGTACCTCTATGACCACAAGTGCTTTGGCAATGCCTGGATTCAAATCCAAGGAAGATGATATTTCCACTACATCCCGTGAGCATTACCAGTGCACCACAACCCAAGTGGTTTAGGCTGACAATCTTAGCTTAGGTTTGGGGTGAGGTTAACACTAAAAGCGGTTTTTGATGGTGTAAATTGTTAATTAATAATTATTTCCGGTTATATTTAATTATTTATTAAATCATTTGTTGACATGTTGATCATTATTAAAATGTTAAAGTGTGACAGACTTCGATATAAGTCGTCTAAAACACATCAACTTGAATAATATGAAGGTATACTCGAGAGAGTTACTTAGATACGGGGAACTTGTTTTCATTTCATATAGCTTATACAAGGTATAGATAGATTATGTCATTGCCTAGACTTTGCTTTATTTTGGAAATATTAGAGTTAGTCTATAGATGTGTGTCTATTCTCAACATGGAAATAATGCATTAGAAAAGCTAATGGTTGGATAAATATTTGCAATGTATCACCATATTTAATTGCTTAAATGTCTTAACGGATCTTTACACCCTTTCTCTTTTTTAAAGAAGTCAATTTTGTCAAAGCAGTTGTTAAAACTCATCAAATAACATTTTCTTCGAATTCGCCATCTGAAATCCTCTCTTTTACTAGACTTTTAATTTAATTTTTGTCTTTTCCCCGTGGATTGATACTCAATATTTTATCATTTTATTACATGTAAAAGACGACATTGAATTAATACGGATATATATATTTGACCAAATCTTCATTTACTAACACTCAGAATGTAATATCTGGGATCTCATATGTAATAGAATCCAGATAGTGGTGGTTTTTAATAAAAGTTCAAAGTGCAAGGACCTAATGTTAAATAGTGGAATAGGGGTATAAAAACCCTAAACCCTATTCTTTTAATCATTTTTGGCATTTGAGGAGGCTGCGTGAAACCAGAGAGAAAGCATGTGAGGGTAGGAGTGAATTCTTGGAGGAGAAATCGAGAAGGCTTACTGAATTGGGAAGGGATTTCTGCATCAATCTCCATTCAAGGTAATCTCTAATGTTAACTCTTATCATCTGATTGTTGGTAAGAACAAGTTTGGGAAGTTTTGGTAGCGAAATAGCTTAATCGATTGATTCGTTGAGTGTTGTGTTTTGTTGTTGGGAAAGTGTTATATGAGGATTGGACAATTACCCCTGTCGATTTAGAGACCTAAAGGGGGGTTTGATGTCGATTAATCGCATTGTTGGGTGGTTTTGACAGTTCGTAGGTGGTACTAGAAATCGCCAAAAATCCGGATGTGATGAAATCCGGATTAGGTCGAAACCTGTAACAACCGGATATTTATTTGAATAAGTGAAAGATTGGTGGCCATAGTGTGATAAGAGGAAAAGTGTCAAGGACCAAATGGCAATTTAGAAGAAATATAAAAGGGAACAAATCCCTAGATCACCTCACTTCTTTCAAATTGTTTTGGGTGTGCGGATGAAACCGAGAGAGAGAAGGGAGCAAAGCATTCGACAACAATTTCGATCAAGAAATCTTCATTTGGTAAGCTGCAAATTCTTCCTTTGATTTGATTAACTCTGCCATTCGTTTATTCAAAAGTTGGGGTGTGTTATGGATGAACACTGTGTCTTTTTCATGAAAAGCTTTTAGGAAGTTTGGATTCAATTTGGAGCTCTAAAGGGGTAAATGGATGCTTAAAATGTCATTCTAAGTCGGAAATATAAGCTTAATCTGTTATCAAACAAAGAATGGGACTGCATCACACTTATAAATCGATCTTAGGAGATTGGGGTTTTGACAGTGCGACTACCCGGGAATCGCCCCGTTCGGATAGTTTTCCGGATGGCGTTTTCCGGATAGTTTCCGGATAGGGTTCCGAATGGAGTTTCCGGATAGTGTTCCGGATAGAGATTTCCGGATTGAGGATTTCGGATCCGGACAGCCCATGTGTCTGGGTGGTTGTGTCCAGATAGCTAGTTAACGAAAATTGTTTTGGTGAATCTTAGGTGTTGGGTTCCGCTCGGGTTGTTCAAGAGTAGGATGTGTGCTTACGAAATCATACCAATCAGGTGAGTTCCCTTAACCCCTTTTACGTGGAACGAGATGTTAAATGTTTTTACTGATCATGGTATGCTATGCAAATATGATTTATTTGCAAGATTTTATAAATTCTCGCATGAAAGTATATTTTAGAAAGGCTTATTCAGCATGATTGAACTGTTTATAAAGATTTCACGCATTGTGATTTATTGTTAGCTTTGTGTTTATGCTATGTGGAGTCGGGTTGCACAGTGGGATCAGTGTACCTCGGGATCCGATGATCCCATGGGAGTTTGTTATGAACCGGTAGGATTGAATTCGTTTCCTTCCTATTCGGGTAATGGGGAGTCTACTTGGGCCCCGATATGAGGCGAGAGGGGAGTCTGCTTGGGCCCCGATCGTGGTTCTGGTTTGTACGATCCTTGAACACTGTGCAAGTACCCATGTATGGAGTTTTATGTTGAGATGCATGATTTGTTAAAGAAATGTTGTATGCGTGTTGTTAAAACCTGCTTTTGGAGGGAATTCACTAGACCGTTTGGTCTAACCCTCGCTTTTCAAAACTAAACCATTTTCAGGGAAGCGCTCTAGTGGTGCTTCAAGCAAGGGTAAAGAGACGGTTTGAGTTTAGAGTTGGAGGCAATAGCAGGAAGCATTAAACTTTTAATCGTCTTAGATTAGATAGATCTCGGTTGTAATACCTTTCCGCTGCGAATTTTGAATTGTTCAGACTTTTATTGACCTGTTTATGAATCCTTTTTGTACTTGGGACCCGTTTTGGGATTTATTTATCTATGTAATGTCTGCTTGAGTTTTTGTGTTGTTACATTTGGTATTAGAGCAATAGTTTAAGGGATTTAGGTGACCGGATGGGCCTAAACTTAAACTGTAAGATGAGGAGCACAACTGAGATATAGGAATGCCTCTAGGGAACATCACTCTAAATGCGCTTAGGGATAAGGTAGCAAGGACTGTCATGTAAGGTAAATTCGGGGTTACATCCGGCCAGTGTAATTGTGAATTTACAGGTATATGTATGTGCTTAAATTGCCTTATATAGCGAACCTATTATCGAGCGATAGTTAATCGTCGGTTTCTTTCAGTTTCTCGTCATGGCTGGAAGGACGCTAAGGAGCAGGTCTGTACCTGCTGAAGGGAGAGTTCAAAATGAGGAGGTCCTCACAAACGGACCGTTGGAGCCCTCGAGGCACGCTGCTACTAGGGGAAGAGGTAGGGGCCGCGGTAGGGGACGGGGGAGAACGCCCCGCCGAGCCGCCACTCAAGTGGACGAAACTAATGGGGGAAACCCAATCCGAAAGACAACATGAGTGAGCCGTAGGCCAAGGAGCGTGGAGATCTCAGTTTATCGGGAAGTATCTCAACAAGAGAGTTCGGCTACAGTAAGGGTACGTAACTGATAAGTGCATAATTTATCACATTCTAAGCACTTATTTTCTAGATATGTAGTCCTATTTTAGTTTCCCAATCACCATAACTGAGTCTTTTAGTTTGATTTTATCCTTTATTGTAGTTTGGAGCTAAGTAAGAGGAATGAGTTCTGTTTGTGCTTATTTTGTGGAAAATCTAACAGTTCGGTATGCTGCAGCAGGATGCTACATCATGGTTCGCAGTTCCTGAAAAGTCAAAGACGTCACTTCATAAACTTTTTGTTGGGGAATCTTTTGAACACCACCTCAGCCCTTTCTTGCAAGCTGGAAGACAGTGCATCTTCAGGGAATACTATCATGGAGGAGGCTACCTTAAGAAAAGCATCTTGTAAACTATTTAGCCATTGTGTAATATCCATTGGTTAATGGAATCTTTTGTACTTGTAATAGTGACATTAGATGCTCCCCCTTAGTATAAATAAGAGCTTAACTCCTGGTTATTTTACACACCTTTCCTTGCCTTAAGCAAGTTACTTTCTAGTTCTTAGTTACTTTAATTTGTACTTCTAGTTTCTCCTAACAAGGAAACGCTAAGTAGTTCATCTAGCTACTTAGAAGCAATTGTTATCCCTTTTATGCTTTAATATAAAACCGTTGGTACATCTTTTATTCTTAATACTTACATTTCTGTTTGATCACCATGTTTTGTATGTGTTTAAGAGCGATGATGGGCTAATACCCCTAGCTTGGGTGTAAGTAATCGTTGGGAGATAAACGCCTTTGTGTGGTGGAAGGTTGCTTTCGCTATTAGCTATCATCCTTACTATTCACCCCTTGTTTCTAAGTTTCATCTAAGTAGTTTTCTTGACAAGGTGACGTATGTTGTTCTACTTAGATGAGTTGGACTTGAATGCAAGCTAACATAAACTTTAGAGCTCTAAAGTGTTATAATATCAATTTTTATAAATTGTGACTTATATGGAAAATCAGTGAGATCTGTTCTACATTGGTTGGGTTACCCGAATGCGTGGTACTGCCAGTAGCTAGTCTGATCTAAACCTTGTAAAAGGGTTGATCGTTCCAGTAGTAAGGATGAGAACCAATGTTGTAACATATGTTGTAGCAACCTACCTAAGCACATTGTTGCTGTAATCCAGCCAGAACTTACACCCTTGCATTTCTTTTACTGTTTTAAAACCATTTCCAAGCCTGTTACTTCACTCAAAGATTATTCATTTGAATTCTGTTCTTGAAATAAATTTTAAGTTTGGCTTAGATTAACTGTTTGCTTTATTTGTCTCTGTGGGATCGATATTCGGTACTTAGTACCACTTTATTACTTGTTTTCAAAACGATACTGGTTTGGCATGTATACTTGTATGCTATTCCATTTTTGATTTTAGGGATATATATTCCACGAACCAGTAACCAGCCGAGGAGACGCGGTCGGGGTCGCGCATCTGCATTTGTGATGCGAGAGAACCTGGCAACTGAGCTGGGCAAGATTCAGGAGACCCTGCAAGCCCTCCTTGCCAAGCAGAATCAGTCGGCGTCAGGAAGCAAAGAGGCAAGCGAGAACAAGGAGAGCGCGGAATTGTCAAGCCCACTGGTATCTAATACTAGGGGTCACTCCCAGTCGACCCAACTGGTGGTGAATGATGCAGTGAAAGGATGCAACTACAAGGCGTTTGCCTCGTGTAAACCTCCTACGTTCAAGGGGGAGTGCGACCCTGTGCTGGCAATGAAGGGGTCAGAGAAATGGAGCTAGTCTTTGATACTTGTAAGTGTGCGGATGGGGATAGGGTGATGTTTGCTCTATCCATGATAAAGTCCGATGCAGTGTACTGGTGGGATGCTGAGACCGGAGGTAAGGGGTCGTCAGCAGCTAAGGAGATGACTTGGGAAACTTTTATAGGGAAGTTTAGGGCACAGTTCTGCCCGTTGGCGGCAGTGAAGAGGTTGGAGGAAGAATTCATGAGCTTGGAACAGGGAGAAATGACAGTGCGGTAGTATACCTCGAAGTTTATTGAGAAATCTCGTTTTGCTGAACTTTATCTGCCGACTGAGGATCAGTGGGTGGAAAGATACCTGTATGGGTTGAAGAGCAGTATTAGGGAATTGGCCTCAACAAGGAACCTCACTACTTTTCAGGCGACCATTAATGCGGCCGAGTAACCTAGAAAGAAAAGAACCATCAGGTGACGGAGAAGGGGGGGGGGGGGAGAGAAAATGAAATGGGACGGACCAAGTAATGATGCGAAGAAAGGGAAGATGTTTCAACCAGAAAACCGCGAGAACCGAGAAGTGTTCAACAAACCATGTGGGAAGTGTAACTGTGTGCATCGGGGAGAATGTATGGTTGGCTCCAGATCTTGTTACCGGTGTGGGTTGCCCGGTCACATGTCGAAGGATTATCCAAGTGGAAAAGAGTGCTTCCAGTGTGGGTCAGCGGGTCACATGCGGTATGATTGTCCGCAACTGAAGAAAGGGGGATCAGCTCAGTACGGTGAACGTCATGGGGGAAAGGAGAACGAGAAGGAAACGGAGCTGGCATGTCCGAAGGGACGTGCATTCCACATGTCAGCGAAGGAGGCGGAGGACGTTCCAGACGTTATGACAGGTACATTTCTGGTAAACTCGTTATGTGCCAAAATGTTATTTGACTCGGGAGCGAACCTCTCTTTTGTATCGCATGTTTTTATGAAATACTTGGGGGTGAAACCCATACGTTTGGAGAGGGCATTAGAGGTAGAAACTGTTGATGATAACCGAGTGTGCATTAGAGATGTGGTAGAGGATTGTGTCATAGACATAGAGGGAAATCTGGTGCCTATGCGATTGTACCCCATGGCAATGAGAGAGTTTGATGTGGTGTTGGGTATGGATTGGCTAGCTAAGAATAATGCTAGTATTGTTTGCAATAAGAAACTAGTTCGGGTTCAGTTACCTGATAAGGGTTCAGTAGTGATCTATGGGAACCGACGAGACAGGAGGACTAGCCTTATTTCGATGATTAAGGCTACTAGAGGCTTGAGGAAGGGTTGTCGAGGATTCTTAGCGTATGTAGTGGACGCTAAGAAAGAGAAACGTGGGGTGGAGGATATGCGAGTGGTAAGTGAATACCCGGAGGTATTTCCGGATGACTTGATAAGTCTACCCTCGGATTGTCAGATCGAGTTCAAAATTGATTTGGTGCCTGGAGATGCACCAATCGCTCGCGCGCCTTATAGATTAGCACCTTCCGAGATGAAAGAAATGATGACTCAGTTACAAGAGTTATTGGATAAGAGATTCATTCGTCTGAGTACGTTGCTGTGGGGAGCGCCGGTACTCTTCGTGAAGAAGAAGGACGGGACTATGCGGATGTGCATAGATTACCGTGAGCTCAACAAGGTTACGATCAAGAACAAGTATCCGATACCAAGAATTGACGATCTATTCGATCAACTACAAGGAGCCAGTTATTTCTCTAAGATAGACTTGAGGTCGGGCTACCACCAGCTCAAGGTAAGGGAGGAAGACATACCAAAAACCGCTTTTCGGACTAGGTATGGGCACTACGAGTTCTTAGTGATGCCATTTGGGCTAACCAATGCCCCCAACAACTTTTATGGATCTGATGAACACGGTATGCCAACCTTATTTGGACAAGTTCAAACCAGAACCACGATCGGGGCCCAAGCACGAGGGCCATCTTCAGACGATTTTAGAGTTATTGAAACAAGAGAAAATGTATGCGAAGTTCTCCAACTGTGAATTCTGGTTGAGGGAAGTGCAGTTCCTCGGACATGTGGTGTCTAAGAAGGAGATAATGGTGGATCCATCTAAGATTGAGGCCATCCAAGATTGGGAACAACCTAAGAATCCGTTAGAAGTTCGAAGTTTCCTCGGATTGGCGGGATACTATCGAAAGTTCATCAAGGACTTCTCATGTATTTCCGTTCATTTGACTACGTTGACTAAGAAGAGTGTTAAGTTCGCCTCTCCTGGTCAGGGGCTCAAGACGAAGCTTTTCAGAAGCTGAAGGATATGCTGAGTAGCGCGCCGGTGTTGTCATTACCGGATGGTTCAGACGATTTTGTAGTGTACAGTGACGCGTCAAAGTTGGGGTTAGGTTGTGTTTTAATGCAACGTGGGAAGGTAATCGTGTATGCCTCTCGGCAGCTGAAGGATCACAAAGCTCGGTACCTCCCTCATAATTTGGAATTGGTGGCCGTGGTCTTCGCTTTGAAAATTTGGCGGCATTATCTCTATGGGACGAAGTGTCAGATTTTCATGGATCACAAAAGTATTTGCCACCTTTTTGATAAAAAAGAGTTGAATATGCGCCAAAGAAGGTGGATCGAGTTGTTGACAGATTACGATTGCAAGATTGAGTATCACCCAGGAAAGGCCAATGTGGTGGCCGGCGCCTTGAGTCGGAAGGAAAGGAATGAGACCCCCAAAATTGTGGCCATGAGGGCCGAGGTGACGTTTAATATATTAGCCGAGATAAAGAAATGTCAAATGTAAGCGTTAGCAACGGAGAATCTTAAGAAAGAAAGGATGGTAGGGCAAGCGACCTCTTTAGTGGAAGATAGTTAAGGGATTAAATGTTTCAATGGGAGAATCTGGGTCCCGAAACTCGAAGAACTTAGGAACGTGATTTTGGAAGAAGCACACAAGTCAAAGTATTCGATTCAACCAGGGACTAATAAAATGTACGGGGATCTACGTCAGGATTATTGGTGGCCTGGAATGAAGAAAGACATAGCTCATTTTGTGGAAAGATGTATGACGTGCTCATGGGTGAAGATCGAACATCAACGGCCATATAGAAAGCTTCAGCCTTTAGAAATACCAATGTGGAAATGGGATCAGATCACGATGGACTTCGTAACTCATCTACCCAGGACTCCAAAGGGTTATGACTCGATATGGGTGATCGTGGATCGGCTTACGAAATCGGCTCACTTCGTACCTATAAAGGAAGCTTACTTGTTGGAAAGGCTAGCAAAGTTGTACATCGATGAGGTGGTAACCCGTCACGGTGTACCGTAGTCGATAATGTCAGACCGGGATAGCAGATTTACCTCTGTATTCTGGAGAAGCTTCCAGAGGGAAATGGGGTCGCAAATCAAGATGAGTACCGCGTATCATCCTCAGACCGACGGTCAGAGCGAGAGGACGATCCAAACATTGGAGGATATGTTAAGGGCATGCTCCCTGGATTTTCAAGGCTCATGGGAGAAACATTTGCCATTGATCGAATTCGCCTACAACAACAGTTATCACTCGAGTATCAAGGCAACGAAATATGAGGTGCTCTACGGTAGAAAATGTCGAACACCTTTGTGTTGGAATGAGGTTAGGGAAAGGCAGTTGGCTGGACCAGAGATCGTATAAATGATCTTGGACAAGATAGTCCAGTGCAGGAAAGACTGAAGGTCGCTCGTGATCGACAAAAGAGTTACGCAGATAGAAGGCGAAAGGACATAGAGTTTCAGGTCGGGGATAATGTGCTGTTAAGGATAACCACCGGATATTTATTTTAATAAGTGAAAGATTGCCGGCCATAGTGTGATAAGAGGAAAAGTGTTGAGGGACCAAATGGCAATTTAGAAGAAATATAAAAGGGAACAAATCCCTAGGTCACCTCACTTCTTTCAAACTATTTTGGGTGTGCGGCTGAAATTGAGAGGGAGAAGGGAGCAAAGCATTCGACAGCAATTTCGATCAAGAAATCTTCATTTGGTAAGCTGCAATTTCTTCCTTTGATTTGATTAACTATGCTATGCTTTTATTCAAAAGTTGGGGTGTGTTATGGATGAACACTGTGTCTTTTTCATGAAAAGCTTTTAGGAAGTTTGGATTCAATTTGGAGGTCTAAAGGGGTAAATGGATGCTTAAAATGTCATTCTAAGCCGGAAATATAAACTTAATCTGTTATCTAACAAAGAATGGGACTGAATCGCACTTATAAATCGATCTTAGGAGATTGGGGTTTTGACAGTGCGACTACCCGGGAATCGCCCTGCCCGGATAGTTTTCCGGATGGCGTTTTCGGATGGTTTTCTGGATGGCATTTTCGGGATAGTTTCCGGATAGTTTTCCGGATAGGGTTCCAGATGGAGTTTTTGGATAGTGTTCCGGATTGAGGATTGAGGATCCGGACAGCCCCTGTGTGTTAGTCCATGATCTTCAATAATCCAAGATCTAGTAACAAGAAGATGTAGAAGAAGACTAAAACATTATTTAGAAAGTAAATCTAAACTAGAGAGAACAATGCAAGATTAGAGAACTACAATTTTGTATTATGAATTGTTACTTACAATTCTACATAACAAGTTCTATTTATAGTCTTCCTCACTTGTTACACTGCCTAAGCACAAGCCCATTTACAAAGCCTTTGCTTTACAAAACTTTCTAATATTAAGGACAACTTCAGTGTCCTAACACTATGTCCAGGTGGTTGTGTCCGGATAGCTAGTTAATGAAAAGTGTTTGGTGAATCTTAGGTGTTGGGTTCGGCTCGGGTTGTTCAAGAGTAGGACGTGTGCTTACGAAATCATACCAATCAGGTGAGTTCCCTTAACCCCTTTTACATGGAACGAGATGTTAAATGTTTTTACTGATCATGTTATGCTTTGCAAGTATGATTTGTTTGCAAGCTTTTATAAATTCTCGCATGAAAGTATGTTTTAGAAAGGCTTATTCAGCATGATTGAACTATTTATAAAGAATTCACGCATTGTGATTTTTTGTTAGCTTTGTGTTTATGTTATGTGGAGTCGGGTTGCACAGTGGGATTAGTGTACCTCGGGATCCGATGATCCCGTGGGAGTTTGTTATGAACCGGTAGGATGGAATTCGTTTCCTTCCTATTCGGGTAATGGGGAGTCTACTTGGGCCCCAATATGAGGCGAGAGGGGAGTCTGCTTGGGCCCCGATCGTGGTTCTGGTTTATACGATCCTTGAACACTGTGCAAGTACCCATGTATGGAGTTTTATGTTGAGATGCATGATTTGTTAAAGAAATGTTGTATGCTTGTTGTTAAAAACCGCTTTTGGAGGGAATTTACTAGACCGTTTGGTCTAACCCTCGCTTTCAAAACTAAACTATTTTTAGGGAAGCGCTCTAGTGGTGCTTCAATCAAGGGTAAAGAGACGGCTTGAGTTTAGAGTTGGAGGCAATAGCAGGAAGCATTAAACTTTTAATCGGCTTAGCTTAGATAGATCTCGGCTGCAATACCTTACCACTTTGAATTGTTTAGACTTTTATTGATCTGTTTATGAATCCTTTTTGTACTTGGGACCCGTTTTGGTATTTATTTATCTATGTAATGCCTGCTTGAGTTTTTAGGTTGTTACAAAACCCGGAGGTCTTGATGTTATTCGAGTGTGCTTGTTATCCGGTAAACCCCAAATCCGAACGAGTTATCCGGTAAACCCCAAATTCGGACAAGGTATCCGGTAAACCTCAGAATCCGGACAAGTGTGAATCCGGACAATATGTATCCGGGAGATGTTTTCCGGATTTGGTTGTTTTTTCTTTCATGGGTATTCGATGGTTTCTCGAGGTAAGTTTGAGGCGTGTTAGTGGACCCTAAGACAGAATTGAGAGTGAATCTCAAGGGATGATCGGGTGACTTATCACACTCGTTTATTATCGTAGGTGTTCAATTTAAGGATCAAAAGCGTAAGTGAGAAGATTTAAGCGAGGCCAACAGGCGAATCTTTCTAACTGAAAATGTGTTGATCTATATGCTATAATCGCATGAGATGATATAGAACTGCATGTTGTATCTTTTATATGAAACTGCATGTTTTGCTATATTTGAGAAAGTTGAGATAATATGTATGCATACATTTGGAAGTGGACCTGTTATGGCTAAGTCGAGGGGTGTGTCCCGTCAGTGCTTATACCGGGGGGTGTGTCCCGTTTATGTCATGGAGAGTGTGTTCCAGTTCAGGCAGTGTGAGACTGACACGTTGTCACAGGTGTGCGTGACTTCAATGTGCCCTTTACATGTGTAGTTCTTGCGGTTGAAAGTTTGAATGTTTTCAAGTTGAGATTTTTTTTGTAAATGCTTATAAACTGTCTACTGTAATAACTGTGATCCTAAAATAGAAGAATAAAATGTTGTGTGGTATCAAGAAGATTTTCTGAACTTCAGGGTCTGATTTGAAATTTGTAGAAGGGGGGTATAAAACCCTCATTTTGGCCAAAACCCTTATTTCTGATAAAAAAAATATTGGGCGGTTGCAACTTGGAGAAGAGGAAAGAAATCAAGGATCGTTACTTGCGTTTTGCCAAGAGAAGTGCCAGTTTTGAAGAAGAGATTCATCATCAAAACATTTACAAGGTAACCCCCAAGCCCTTAATCTTTATACTGATTTGAGAAAGTGTCACTGTCTGGCTTATGGACATGAAAGGAGAGTTAGATTAGTTAAATCCAAAAAGAAATGGGTTTTTGGATGTATAATCCTTGTTTTAAGAGTGCTCTGCATGTTTAGTTATGGTTTCAAAAGCTTAAAATTGTTGGAAGCGGGTTTAATCGTGATTTGATGCTCTTTCTCATTTAAACTCTCTGCGATACCGGAAGCGGATCAAGAATGGACCGGAACCGAAAGCGGATCCCAAATAGATTTGGAAAGAAGGGCGGAATCCTGAACTAGCCCGGAATGAGCGGAATCCGGATCGAGTCCGGAATGAGGCGAAATTCGGATCGAGCCCAGAATGAGGAGGGATCCGGAATGGGATCCGGAATCGGAGCGGGGTCCGGAACTTTGGTTTCAGATTCAGGGTTTCTTTTGGAGCCGAGTTTATTTATGGAATTGTTCAGATGTTGAGAGTGTCAACTTAGACTTATTACCCTTGTTTTCCTTAAAATTCTAGGTGTCCCATCTAGAGATCAGAAGCCTAAGTGAGAAGTGTTGAGCAACGACGGCAGGTGAGTTTTTCTAACTAAATACGTGTTTTCAACATGGATTCAGAAGTAAGGAATGAATATGAAATGATATGTTTATAATACATGAAAGCGTGTGTTCGGAAAGTTTATTTAAAGTGTATGCATACATTGTTGATAGATGTGAATTGGCTAAGTCGGGGGGTGTGGCCCGCTAGTGCTCATACCGGGGGGAGTGTCTCGTTTATGCCATGGGAGGAGTGACCCAGCAAGGCAGTATGAGACTGACACGTTGTCACTTTCGAGTGACTCCAGTGTGCCATTTGCATGTGTGATTGTTACAGGAAAGTTTTGTTTAAGTTGTCGTTTATACTTGTTATGAACTGTTTTAAATAATTGTTATTGAAACTGTTGCCACTAGAGGGAGCTCACTAGACCTCATGGTCTAACCCTCGCTTTTCAAAAACTAAACCATTTTCAGGAAAACGCTTAGTAGGAGTTACTGGTAAGGGCAAAGAGAAGGCGTGAACGTGAAGCTAGGGACTAGAAGGAAGTCAACATAGTATAGTATGCTAGGCTTAGTATTCTAGAAATTTCAACTGTGTATTGGGTTGTTTCCGCAAACCTAGTTTTGTACTCGTATGTTTATGTTGTATTTCGGAGCCTTTTCGGCGAGTTGTTTATTTCTTGTTGTTCAAGTGTTATCTCTGAGTTGGGTTGTTACATCTACAATGTTTTATGTGGCACGAATGTTTGTTTCTAGAGGGAACTCACTAGACCTCATGGTCTAACCATCGCTTTTCAAAAACTAAATCACTTTCATGTAAGCGCTTAGTAGAAGGCTTTAGTAAGGGCAAGGAGAAAGCGTGAGTTGTGAAGCTTTGGACTAGAAGGAAGCCATTATATTTAGTATGTCAAGCATAGTCATTAGAAATCTCAGCTGTGTAATAGGTTGTTTCCGCAAACCTTGTTATGTATTCGTATGTTTTTTATAGTATTTTGGAGCTGTTTCGACGAGTTGTTTAATTCTTGTTGATTAAGCTTTATTTTTTTGAATTGGGTTGTTACATAGAAAGATTAATTTATAATTTGCCAAACAATATCTCTCAAGAAAAGACAAAGTGACTCCAACATTCATAATTAATCGAGGTGCGTTCAAAGTGATTCCAACATTCATAATTAACGGAAAGAAAAGAAAAAAACTAAAAGACATGACAAAACATGTGATATACCAAGTGCTTTTGTTTGTAATCATAAGTCGTCCTTTTTATGGAATTTCCATACCGTTGACATTATCCCATTCTTGCCCTTCTCAACCTTTTTGACCTGAATATATTATCAACAAATCCCCATAAATACACAATGAAAATACATTTAATCTTATTATGTTATTGAAATAAAAAAATGCAATTTTTAATTATTAGAACAAGAAAAACATTTCTTACCCTTTTTACCGGCTCAAGTTTTTCATACTTGAGAGTGTCCGAATTTTGAGGTCGTTCTCTCAAATACAAGTTCATTTGTTGGTTGTCCATGTGCTCAATCATGGTAGTCTTGCCAAAAAATAAAAGTTTATATTATATAATACAAATACTGATATAGTATAACTTAAATATTGGAATAGATTATTTATGTTGAATACAAATTTAGATAAATGTATTTTTCATAATATATATATATATATATATACACATATGTGTGTGTTTATTTATATTTATGTGTAATACAATTACAATAATTATTACACCGAAGTTTTTATAATGTGTGACACGTGGTGTAGTGGTGAACTCAAGCCTTACATGTTACAGCAAGGACATGACGTAACACAACAAGTTTATATGTCACATATATATATATATATATATAGAGAGAGAGAGAGGAAGGTTCAAACGAGAACGACTTACTATTTAATAAAACAAGAAAACAACAAATCATGTGCAAAATCACATGTGATTTTACATTAACTGCAAAAACTGAACATGCGCGACTTTGGCCGCGACTTAAAGTGGCGGGAAAAGTCGCGTAATCATATATGATTTTATACGTGAATCATATATGATTTTGTACATAGCGGTTGTTTTATTAAATAGTTAGCATTCTCGTATAAACCCACCTCTATATATATATATTTGTATTTGATTTGTATCATATATATATATATATATATATATATATATATATATATAGGGGTTAAATCAAATGAGAACCACAAATATGTTATAAACCGTGAGAACCGATATAAAAATATATTTTTACATGATGTTTTTTCATCAAATGCTAGGATTTATTATATTTTACTTCAAATATATGTGTTTCATAATATGATAGTTTCACATGGATTTGTTTCACCATGTGAATATTTTTTACGAGTATTTTTTATTTCACTAGATGAAACAAATTTCGTTTTTCACATGTATTCTTTTCATAAGGTGAACACGAACATATGTGTAACAATATCTTAAATCATAAGTTTTGATGAAAAAAATCATGTAAACAAATATTTTTATATTGGTTCTTACGGGTTTGTAACATATTTGTGGTTCTCATTTGATTATCGTCCTATATATACATAAGATACAAATCAAATACAAACCATGTATTTTTTGCACTACTTACAAACCAATGTGCATATATGCATAATCTGAGATGCATATATGCATTATCCCATATGAATGTATATCTATTATATGTATATTCTTGCACGTATGCATATGCATATGTATATGTACACTAGTTGTTCACATATGCACATTGTGGTTTGTAAGGTGTGCAACAAATACAATGTTTGCATTTTACGGAGTCTCTCTCTCTCTCTCTCTATATATATATAGCCTTAGGTTTATTTGAGAAGTGCTAAATATATGAGAAATAGAGAAGTAATCTTGGCTATTTATTCGGTCAAGATCGGCTTTAATTGGTCAAAAGTTGCGGTTGTTTCAAAAATAGAAGGGCAATTTCGTAACTTTTACAAAAACATGGGACGAGTTCATATATGAACCTGTGTGACTCACATATGAACTATCTGTTCATATGTGAACCCATGTAATTCACATATGAGATCTTTTTAACTAATTCATATATGAACTTTTGTGTTTTATATATGAACTAATTAACTGTAGGTTCATATATGAATCAGTTGAACCAATTAAATAATTCATATATGAACCTTTGTGATTCATATATGAACTCTTTTTTCTAATTCTCATATGAACTAATTAACTGATTCATATATGAATCACTAAGGTTCATATATGAATTAGTTAAAAAGAGTTGATATGTGAATTAAAAAGGTTCATATATGAACGTATAGTTTATATGTGAATCACACAGATTCATATGAACTCGTCCCACTTATTTTACGAAACTACCCCTTTATCTTGTGCAGACCACGCGAGGAATTATCCGTTGCTTCTCGGTCAAAGCTGCAAATGTTGACCGAATGAATGACCAAGATTTACTTCTATATTTTCATATATTTAGCACTTCTCAAATGAACCTCTCCCTATATATATATATATATATATATATATATATATAGGGTCGGGTTCAAATGAGGAGCGTAACAATTTAAGAGAACGTGAGGAGCACCGCCCATGTACAAAATCACATGTGATTCACAACACAAACCGCGGGACAAACCGCGCGCTTTTGCAAACCGCGTAACAAACCGCGCGTGTCCAAAATGTTAATCACATATGATTTTTAGTCCTTGTGTTGTGAATCACATGTGATTTTGTACATGGACGGTGCTCCTCACGTTCTCTTAAATTGTTACGCTCCTCATATGAAACTTCCTCTATATATATATATATATATAGGGAAAGAGAGAGAGAGAGGCCCCTTATTTTGTAAACCATCATAATCGTGTAAACCATGTAAACCGTCGATTTCATTGGTTAAATTAATGAAATTGTTTTATGAAATTGTTTATTTTGATGAAATTGTTTCCTATCATTCATTTCTTGATGAAATTGTTTCATATATTTGTGTTTTTTTATGTAAAAACGAAAATATATGAAACAGTTTTATAAGAATGAAAAAAATAATGAAACTACATAAAAAACACAAATATATGAAACAATTTCATCAAGAAATGAATCATATGAAACAATTTCATCAAGAAATGAATCATATGAAACAATTTAATCAAAATAAACAATTTTATGAAACAATTTTATTAATTTAACCAATGAAATCGACGGTTTACAAGATATATATATATATATATATATATATATATATATTAACTAGTATGAGGAAGGATCATGCGAGAAGGTGAGAAATGTGATATCATATATGCTTACACGTAATGTAGGTGTGTTTAATCATATATGATTAAGCTTGTGTATCATATATGATATCACACTTTTCACATTCTCGCATAAGGTTTAACTTATCGTTTGAACTTGCCCCTAACTAGTATATTATATAAAGAGTGTGATGATAAATTCAAAATAGAACTTGGAAGGGTTTTACATCATCATTTTAATTGTGAGTCTCTGAAATGTGTGAACCCATGAAACTGTGAGTGGTATGAATAGGTAAGTTTGTAATATGTAAAATCTACAAGTTAAAAGTGTAAAAACACAAAAGTAAAAAAATCAAAATTATTTTTTTTTGAAAAAAGTAACATCTTGTAAAAAAAGTGCCGGCTCGCCATGGCTTGATTCATGCCTTACACAAACACTATAGGCCTTATCATAATGACGAAGACGCATATTATTCCATGGCCTAGTACGACCATGTGCTTTCTAAACACTAATTACACCAACATAAATATTGTCAACCCGGTGGGATTCCTTCCCCCTAATTAACCCATCGGGATAAGACATGACTTGGTGGGTATGAGGGACGAGGGGTGCGTTCCCCAAAAGTCATATGTTTATTTGGACCAATTTATAGTATATATATATATATATAAATGTCTTAAATCATTCGGATCATACATTAGTTCCAATGCACTGATTATACAGTGTTGTGTCATATGTAAAACATTCAAGATTGTTTCATGTGTAGGAATAAAAACAGTCATGAATGTTTCACATATAAAACATTACTAAACAACATATGAAAACTGATTTACAAGTTTTTACTTGACTATATATATAATACAAATACAATCATACCCATCTTCTATGTTCTTTGATGTGTTTTGATATGACTTCTTCTTCCTCATCTGCCCCTTTCTTCTTCTCTTGCCATGTCAATTTTTTGGCTTCAACCTTTGGCTGAAGTTCCTCACTCTTTCCATATGACATTTCCTTGCACTACATATAAGTCCCTAATCATTCTTCATGGTCTATATATGGGAGTTAATTCACATGAGAACCGTGAAAAGCAATATATTCATTAAATGAATATACACTAAATGAAATTAAGTAAGTATATGCATTGATGAATATAATCATTGACATAAGACATATTTTTTATAGTGTATATGTATCAATAAACATACAAATATTCACGATTCTCAATATGTACAACATGTTTGTTTTATATGTACTTGTTCACAATGTAAAACTTTTTATGTATATTTTTGGTTTCACAAATACCTAAAAGGGTTGAAACAAACACACTCCAAAAAAACAATATATTAATCAATACCTAAATCCTAATCTTAAATAGAAAAGAAAATTATATAAAATAGCACATGATACACTCATTTTCACAATTTAACGTGTTCTCAAATGCTTAACTATATAGGCGAATGATCGTGTGAGAAGTTGAGGTTAACATGTGAAGCGTGAGAACGGAATTTGAACCGTTGATCACTTTTAATCAAATGTCCTCCCATGAATTGCGGCTTAGGGCTGGGTTCCGGTGAGAAGTTGAGATTATCGTGAGAAGCGTGAGAAGTTTGGGAATTTGACGCACATTAGGATGAGATGCACGAAGATAAGATGCACCAGATCAATTCATGAAAGAGCATTTGATTAAAAGTGATCAACGGTACAGATCATTTCTCACGCTTCTCACGTTAACATCAACTTCTTACACGATCCTTCGCCTATATGTACATGATATTTTTTTCATCAAATGCTAGGATTTAATATATTTTGTTTCATAATATGATAGTTTCACATGGATTGTTTCACCATCTGAATATTTTTTACATGTATTTTTCATTTCACTGGGTGAATCAAAATTCTTTTTTGACATGTAATCTTTTCACAATGTGAACACGAACATAGGTGAAACAATATCTTAAATCATAGGTTTTGATGAAAAAATCATGTAAAAAATAATTTTATATTGATTCTCACCGATTTGTAACGGTTCTCATTTAATTATCGTCATATATATATATATATATATATATATATATATATATATATATATATATATATATATATATATATATATATATATATATATAGAGAGAGAGAGAGAGAGAGAGAGAGAGAGAGAGAGAGAGAGTGAGAGAGACTAAAGATCACGTGAGACCAGACTATTTCCGTGAGACCATAAAAATAACACTAAACCTTCACAGCAAAAGACTGTGAAGGTATTGTGAAGGTAAACCTTCACAGTGTTTTTGCTGTGAAGGTTCGTTGTTTTCCGTACCTTCACAATTAATCACTGTGAAGTTTCAGTGTTATTTTTTGATCTCACGAAAACAGGTTGGTCTCACGTGAACCTAACCCCCCCCCACACACACACACATATATATATATATATATATATATATATATAGAGAGAGAGAGAGAGAGAGAGAGGTTCAAGGAAAACCTAAAAAAAACGGAAAACTGAAGAACACCCTGATGACCCTTCATCTGGACGGTATGCACTTGTGCATACAAATAAATAGTTGACTTTTTGGTTTTATGCACAAGTGCATTATGCATTTGTGCATATATGCACAAATGCATGTTACAAATAACATGTATGCACAAGTACATACCGTCCAGATGAAAGGCTCCTAGAGTGTTCTTCAGTTTTCCGTTTCTTTGAGGTTTTTCCTTAAACGTGGCCCTATATATATATATATATATATTCTTTATAGCTTGAACTTTTTGTGGGACCCATTTAAATATTTTACGTGTTCCATAGTAAACAACGAGAAATACGTGTATAAACAATTGTCATGAGGAGCATGTCAAGAGCTAACCCTAAAACTTTACTTTTACAAAGTATAAATTACATTATATTGTGACAAATATTTAATTACATTATATTTGACAAATATTTATTTTTAGTGTTATAATTCACTTAAAATTGTGTTAGAAGCATTATAACAAAAAATGATATTAAAATAACGATGGATTTGAAGATTATATATGACGATAATTATGATATTTGTAATTCAACGCATTTAAATATTTAGTTTTATGATTTCTTTTTTCCTAGAATATAAAAACTATTTTTTCTAGAAAAAAACAAATTACAATTCATCATCCCGATGAAAATTGCAAAAACGTTAAATCTGACTAAAATTATAATAATAGTTTAAATAGCTAATTAAAGACTAAATATATCAAATATATTTGTGACGGATTTTCGACAGATTAACACTTTTGTTGACTTTTCTTGATTCCGTCGAAAAAATTCTGACGGACAATCAGTCGGAAAAAGTCATTTGTTTAGTAGTGATAGTAACCTATTTTAATAAATCTCTTTAATATAGTATTACACTTTTTTTTTCTTAGCAACAATATTGTTTAAAGTATTATTCTTTTAATAAAGTATTATATTTTAAAAAATGTATTCATAACAATTGGTAACACTAGAATTTGAATAAAGATGAGATAACATATATTATTAGGTTTTCATGACATATAATTGTCCATGTATGTTATTCACATGTAACATATTGTTGTAACGATATTTTTAATTACAATATTGTACTTTTAAAAATTTAATTACTTTACATATTATTTAATAAATATATTAAATTAATTAAAAAATTTAAATCATAATTATATAATAATATTAAGAATACATGTAGACCACAATCTATTTCTTCTAAAAATGTTAAAAATTTTAATTTTTTGAACAAGAAAATAAGAGGTGTTACTTTTTTCAAAATAAATATTTATCTTGAAGGAAAATACATCATACTATAAATTTGACTTGACATATTATTAAACAATATCTTAATTATTTATTAATATAGACAAACTCTCTCCATACCCTTCCTATAAACACCTAAACCTTTTTCATACTCTTTTATACTAAAAGACCAAAAAAGAAAAAAGAAAACCTTAACGTTTTGCAATTAAATTATTTAGTTTTAACCCTTTTCATAATTTTGGTTTTAAACACTTAAACTTTTTTGATTTATTATTTTTAACCCTTTTAGTATTTTTCTATTATTCCCTTGTTTTTCTATTTTATTTTATACTCTAATTACGATGATTAATTAATAATGTATTTTATGAAAGTTGTAACATGTAAAAAATAATCTTTAATATAACTATTATTTTATTTAATTGGTATTAATTTTAAAAAAACCGATTATTCATTGAATACTTCTTGCTCCTCATTTTTTAGTTCGATCGTATATGCGTGATAAGCGACTCTGTTGTAGGCAAAGAATTTCAGGTCTATCCTTATTATTCTTTCGAATGCTAAGGATGTGTTTATCTTACCAGAGACGTTGGTCTTCGTCCTTATGAATCTGCTCGCTCGTCTGACAGTTTGTCTGCTCTTTTTGGGTTCAAATATGGGTTTATGGGCACAACATTAACTGGAATCAGGTCTTGGTCAGCATAAAGGAAGGTATATACCTCTTCCAGTGATGGTAGAGCAGTGTCCTTAATGGATGGTGGTGGTTGTTGATCATCAACAGTTTGTTCTGTGATCTTCTATTTGCCTTTGTCAGAGCGACCCTCTGAGGTATTTCCCTCTGTTGGAATCTCTGTTGTAGGTGCTTCTGTTAAGATTTCCAGAGACTCTGCTATTTCATTCTGGTGAGGGTCGCGAATGATTAAGGTTGTTGTTGTGTTGGGTGGTTGGTCTAATGTTTCTTCAGCAGAGGATGGGTATGTCCTCTCTGGTTCATTCCTTGTTGGAGATGGTGAAGGAGTATCAAGTAGTATAGTTTCTGTCAGAGGCTCTGTTGAGGTTTCTGTTAGGGTCTTGATCTGTCTGTCTTTGAAGGTGTAATCTATGCTCTCTCCCTTTTGTTGATCAGACTCCTCTGCATCACCTATGTCATGCTCAAAGTCTAAGAGCTCAGCAGTGGCTTTAGGGGAGTCTAGACCAACAAACCTTGGTCTTTTGAAGGCTTTGGTGCAGAGGGTTCTCCCGCAGACCTCTTCTTTGAAGCAACATCAACAATTACTTCACAGAAGGTCTTGGCAGCCTGTCTTAAGACATCTTCTAGTTCTGTAGCAGCAGCTCTTGACTCCTCCACCTGGTCGTTAAAATTAAGAGTTGTTTGAACATGCTTCTCTGAGGCCTGGGCTTTACCCACAAATTTAGCAGAGATGGTCATCATTCTGCTTAGGACTTCTCTTCTGAACTCACCCATGTGACCTATAGTCATAGGGCGATCGTTGGGTCTGGGAGCATTGACAAAAATGGGTGTTGGCGTAGCAGCTTCTGGTGTGTCTGTCGTTATGGCAGTTGTTGGTGTGGCAGAGGATGAGGGTAGATCTTTGATTGCAGCAGAGATTGAGTTGTTGATCACCTCTGTCAGAGTTATGATGTTTTCATCTGACAGAGTGACTGAGGGCGTGGCTCTGGAGATACGTTCCTTAGGATTTTTTGCCAGTTGTGTCTTCAGAGCAAAGATCTCTTCTTTCAGTTTCTGGTTCTCCTATGCGCTCTTCCTTTCCCATTCTTCAACTTTCTTGGAGGTCTCTGCAAGTTGAGTTTTGACATTTTTGAGCTCATCTTGCAAGAGATGTTTTCAACTCTCCTATGCTCCTCCACACATGTGTTGATAAGTTTATACTCATTCAAAGAGGTTCTAATCTCATCACAAAAACCTTTGAACTCTGTTTTTGTGGGGAGATCAGAGATGGGAACATTGGAAATAACACATGTTCCCAATTGAGCCTCGAGTTCAGAGGCGCCTTCTTTCAGAGCTGATTTGATGTTGTCTCTGGAAGGACTTCCACCATGTCCTTGATGTTCCCTCTGGGGAGATACATCTCGGGGTGTTCTAGTTTCTTCAGATCTCTCATCCTTAGAATCTAAGAGAGTGAAGTAAACGTGGGAATTAACATTGCGATCTAGGCAATCTAATCCCTGTGTCATATTGCTGTTTGGGTAAAATGTTACCAGTCTCGACCACGACCAAAAGAGGGAAAACAGTTATTACACTTTCCCATAATAAGATAAAATCATAATCGCTTTATCTTCTGACCAAAGTTGAAATCGAAAGTTACTCACGACACTCGACCGTCGTAAGGGATCTTACGACCTCGACCGACTAACATATGACATTACTGTTATATTTTCACTGTTTAATGCAGAATCAATGTCATTAATGACCAACGGCTATAACCGACGAAGATCATTATGAGCATTAACCTCAGCGATAGTTACGACCGTTACTCGAAGCTTTTAAGGAGTTATTTAAAGCATTCGAAGACTATAAATACAGAGGTTCAATCATCATTTGCGGACAACTGAATTCTCAAGAACACTCACGGTAAAACACTCGAAACAAAGAACTCTCTCTCGAAAGACCGCTCTCGACGCACGATTCCTACGCACGACGCATTAGTTTTTACGCATGATACACTTGTTATTTTACGTTTCAAGTCTTTATTTCATTTGTATTGTAACCTTTATACTCTCGACACTTGGAACATAAGGATATCGCCCCTGTTTGGCGACCATAGTGCAGCGACGACATCATCATTGTCGTCCGCGGGTTTTTTCCTCGTTGAGGTTTTTCCCGCGTCACCAAAATCTTGTATCTCATTTACCATTTTTGTCTTTATCGCATTGCTTTGTCGAACGATTCCTATCTTTAGTTGTTAAGCTCCACAATCAACCTTAAGTTATCCTTTTGGACGATTTTTTGGCATTAACAGTTTGGCGCCCATCGTGGGGCCCCATCTAGAGAAAATATTCGACAAACGTGCGTCTTACTAACGATTTCTTGGAGTTCCTCTTCTTTCTGTTTCAGGAAAATGGCAGCCCATGGAAATCAAGAGCAGCTCATTGCCCAGATGTATTAGGAGCTGAAAGCTGCGCGAAATCAAATCAACGTCCTTGCTGATCAAAGTCGAAGGGCAGCTGAAGAAATCGTGCGGCTAAGGATTCAAAATCCGAATGGATCATTCGGACCACAGAACGGTCCAAGGCCATTCGTTCAAAATCCAAGTCCAGGACCGTTCGGTCAGCAGCAAGGTCCATTCATGCAGAATCCGCAGCAGGGATCGTTCATCCCAAATCCGCAGCAGGGATCGTTCATCCCAAATCCCCAGTTTGGGCCAGTTCCTCCTCAGTATCTGCGGCCACCACCCATGCATAATGGGTCCCAGCCGTACTTCGTCCCTTTCAACAGGGACGCCAATGGCTCGTCGTACGGAAATGACACCAGTTCAGGAGTTATTCCCCCAGCAAGAATGAATTCTGATCCTAACGACCCCGTCGCCCAGCGGTTGAAGATGCTGGAAGACCAGAATGAGCGTGTCCTATCCTTGCTCACTAAGCTACCGGGGGCAGCCGTGCCCGTCGACGTCGAGCCTCACTCAGAATTTCAGGCGTCGCCTTTCGTCGACACAATCACGACAGTCGACGTCCCGAAGAAGTATAATATCCCCGCCTTCGCGCCCAAGTATTCAGGAGTAACCGATCCAACAGAGCACATCGCGCAGTATAAGCAGTTAATGTGGACGGTCTCAATCCCACATATGTATCAAGAGGTTTGCATGTGCAAGAGTTTCGATGTGACCCTCACAGGTCCTGCTCTCCAATGGTTGATTAACCTCAAACCCAAATCCATCGGGTCGTTCGCTGAGTTAGTCAACCAGTTCTCCCAGCAGTTCGCCAGTAGTCGCAAGATAGAGAAGCAAACCAGCGACTTGTACTATGTCGTGTAGAAGGCCGATGAATCTATTCGGAGTTATTTCAATAGGTTCAATGCAGAGATGATCAGTGTCCGCAACTGTGACGTCAAGATCGCAGTCGAAGCTTACAAGCGTGGTCTAGACGACAATTCGGGTCTATACACCGATTTGACCAAGTATCCCCCAAAGGATTTCGAAGACGTCCGAGCCAGGACCCTTGCCTATATGAGGGTAGAAGACGATGCTGCTTTTCTTCAAAAGCACACTGACGACAAGAGGTCGCTAGGTGTAAAGAAGCCAGATTTCAAGACAAAGGCAGTATCAAAGTCAGAGCCTACACGACAAATCTCGAACGTCCGATTCAAGACGAAAGCGGAGTTCAAGACCGCGGTCGCGACCAAATTTCCTCAGTACCCTAAGATATCCTCCTATGGATTCAAAGGGACTGCTAAGGACTTGGTTGAGGCCCTGAAGACCGTCCAGGCGACCATCTGGTGCCCGAAGAAGTCCGACAAAGACGACGGTAAGAAAGACAAATCAAAGTGGTACGATTTCCATGTCGACCATGGTCACCTGACGGACGATTGCATAGCTCTAAAAAAGAAGTTAGCATATCACGTCCCGAAGGGCAACCTCAAAGATATCATCGACGACGTCGTTACTCCAGCTAACGACGTTCGACCCCCGACTCCTGATCATGCAAAGGTCGTCAACTGCATAACTGGTGGTTCCGACGTGTGCGGTCTGACGTATTCCGCAGCCAAACGTCACGCCAGCCAAGCACCTGACGATCGACCTGTTCCTCGTTCATCAAGACCCAAAGGAGATCTGGAGTTAGAAGCCATGAATATTTCATTCGACCAAGACGACCTCGGAGATTCATATCGGAAACATCATGACAGGTTGATCATTCAACTCACGATTGGCAACTGTCTAACCCGACGAGTCTTGGTCGACGGAGGCAGTTCAGCAAACGTCATCTTCCTTAATACCATCAAGGCCATGGGAATCGATCGATCGGAAATCACCCGACGCTCGACGACCTTGGTCGGTTTCAATGGAGACACGACGAGCACCTTTGGAGAGATCACCCTGCCTGTCTATGCCGGAGGAATCAACAAGCAGACCAAGTTCAACGTCATCGACTGCGCGTCGGCCTATAACATCATCTTAGGTCGACCATGGATCCACGATATGAAAGCTGTTCCCTCGACGTATCATCAGACCATGAAGTTCCTTACGCCATGGGGAGTCCAGGAGATCAAAAGTGAGCCAAAAGTCGCCCGCGACTGCTATAAGTCGACCCTGAAGTCGCAGAAGCAGGCCATCTAGCAATTACAGGTCCAGGATGCTCCTGGGACAGCCGACGACTATCGCCTGGAGGAAGTCTTCCTGGACTAGAGCAAGCCTGACCAGAAGATCCTTATAGGTTCATCCCTCGATCCCTGCCTTAAAGACAAACTGATATCTTTTTTACAGGAACATGCCGATTGTTTTGCCTGGTCGCATGAGGACATGGTCGGCATAGACCCCAACATCATTTCCCATAAGCTCAATGTTGACCCATCATTTAAGCCTATCAAACAAAAGCGCCGCAAATTTGCTTCTGAAAGAAATAAGGTAATAAATGACGAGGTTGACAATCTCCTCAAGACAAGGAAAATTCGAGAAGTAAAGTACCCCGACTGGCTTGCCAATGTCATGGTCGTAGCAAAGAAAAATGGCAAATGGAGGGTCTGTATCGATTTTACAGATCTCAACAAAGCTTGTCCAAAAGACCCTTTTCCATTGCCACACATCGATGCCATGGTCGACGCGACAGCATGACATGAACTATTGACATTCATGGACGCTTATTCTGGATATAATCAGATCCTGATGCACGTCGAGGACCAGGAGAAGACTGCATTCATGACAGATCGAGGTATTTACTGTTATAAAGTTATGCCTTTCGGACTAAAAAATGCAGGTTCTACCTACCAGCGTCTGGTGAATAAGATGTTCAAGGATCATCTTGGCGACACAATGGAGGTGTATATCGACGACATGCTAGTCAAGTCAAAGCAAGCAATCGACCACGTCGATCATTTGAGGCAGTCGTTCGACATCCTTCGGAAATATAGCATGAAGCTCAATCCGACGAAATGTTCCTTTGGCGTCGGTGCAGGAAATATCCTGGGGTACATGGTTACTGTTAATGCCAAAAATCGTCCAGAAGGATAACTTAAGGTTGATTGTGGAGCTTAACAACTAAAGAAAGAAATTGTTCGACAAAACAGTGCGTTAAAGACAGAAAATGTAAAAGAGACAAAGATTTTGGTGACGCGGGAAAAACCTCAACGAGGAAAAAACCCGCGGACGATTGTGGAAGTCGTCGCTGCACTATGGTCGCCAAACAGGGGCGATGTCCTTTGTTTCAGGTGTCGGAGATACGGTGATTACAATACAAATGACTTGAAATGTAAAAATAACAAGTGTATCGAATGTAAAACTAATGTGTCGTGTGCTAAGGCTGCTGGTTGAGAGTGTAAGTCGTGCATCGAGAGCGATCACTTGAGAGAGATTTCTTTGCTTTAGATGTTCTTGAGTACGCAGTGTGTGATTCAAAGTTCGGTCCCCTGCAAATGATGATTTTGCCTTCAGATTTATAGTCTTCGAATGCATTTAATGACTCCATGAATTCTCCTAGTAACGGTCGCAATGGTCTTTGTTGTTTAATGTTCATAACTGCTCTGTCGGTTTCGTCCGTTGGCCATAAATGTCGTTTGACCTGCATTAAATGAGGAAAACATAACAGAAGAGTCGTACGTTAGTTGATCGAGGTCGTGTGGTTCTACACGACGGTCGAGGTCGAGAGGTACCATTGATTTCGGCTTTGGTCAAAGGACAAAATGTTTTATGATTTGACTTTGTTACGAGAAAAGTGCAATAAATGTTCTTAGTGCCTTGGTCGTGGTCGAGACTGGTGAAATTTTACCCAAACAGTTTGTCCCCAAAATTTGAAAAAGTGGAGTGGCAAATTCGAATTTCAAAAGTTTTTTAAATTTTGCTAGTGATATGTGTAAAAAACCTTTTCAGTTGCCTTGGAACTGGATCGGTCCAATTCTAACTGAATGAGAAGTCGAAAAGGGGATAAGGTCGTGACGTCATGTTGACGCGCGATCGTGCATAACAGCTGTATTTGCCAGGATCTGTCGAGCATTCGAAAAGGTGAGGACATGTGTCGAATATAGAGAGGCTCGACCTGATACGACTATTTGCATAAATAGAGACCTTCGACGGATCTTTTCCTTTTACGATTTCAGAGAGATTTTAAGAGAGATTTTCTTTGATTTGCTTGCTACTCTTCGCCGAATCCTTTCCAAACTTGCGAGAGATCTTTGACTTGTTA
This sequence comes from Saussurea involucrata, assembly GCA_033807775.1. Classification (NCBI taxonomy): domain Eukaryota; kingdom Viridiplantae; phylum Streptophyta; class Magnoliopsida; order Asterales; family Asteraceae; genus Saussurea; species Saussurea involucrata. The sequence continues at coordinate 43,940,472 of CM066317.1, read as the reverse complement.
GAGATTCGAGGTTTAGAGCGCCTATAAAAGGTATGACTTTACGATCTTTGTATGCGTCGTAAGTCAATCGCTAGGAAACCTAGGAAGAACTGGGATATCTGGGGCTTTTTAGAGCGTCAAATCTTGTTAACTGGTTTATCGATGTCGACGGAGCCAAGGAGCGCCATTCAAGATCAAGATGATCTTGATAGTTTTAGGAATCTAGCGAGAATCCCTGCGGGGATCGCAGTAAGCAAAGCCGATCAGATTCGACCGGAGATGTGCCCTGAGGGGTACGTCGTAATATACAAGTACCCTTTCAAGATAGGATTCCACTGGCCATATTCGCCTTTAGCTAAGCCGTTTATGTGTGAGTTCGACCCGTCGCCAGGGCAACTGATGCCCCAGTTCTGGTGCGTAATTCTGGTTATCGAGCGACTTACTTCGCACTGGGAGTCGCCGATGAACGTAAAAGATCTCATCGAGAGTCGTCTCGTCTGAGAAGGCGAAGGTGTCGACCGTATCTGTTGAGAAGACTTCCGACACGGTCGACACGACACCCGTCGATGTTGCGCATCCGGCGAAATCGACGGAGTCTCCTGCTGCCGCGTCAGGCCCTGCGTCGGCCGACAAGGGCAAGGGCGCGTAGACGGGAGAGGAAACGACGGTGAACTTTACGTTGCCGGCGGATTTCATGACGGACAATGTCCTGGACGGGACGAGTTTGTTCCCCCATTTGGATAAATTTTAGCTCCCCTCTTTCAGGGAGCGTTTCAACGGGTGCTCTATCGAGATCTCGGGGGCTTATGTCGCCAGAATGGCGTTTATGGTAAGTCTATCTTTCAAGACTTTGTTTTTCGTTGTCGTTATCATTGTCGATGTCGTTGTCGTTGTTATTGTAGTTGGCGTTGTCGTTGTCAGATATTTTTACTAACGAGTTTATATGTTTTAGACATTTCAGTCTTCACTGGCCCTGCAAGCCGAGACGGTGAAGATGGAAGGTCTAATGTCCTCTGCCATTAAGAAGGAGGATGTGATGTTGGCGAGGGAGAAATCTGCCCTAGCGCGTGTCGAGGAGATGTCGATAAAACTTGACGATGCCTTGAACGAGATGGAAGCCGTCGGACACACGAGGGACGACGTGAACTCTCGTCTGAAGGAGTCCTTCTCTGTGATTGTAGATCAGATAGAGGAGCTGGACAGGATGCAAACATCCTTGGACATGAAGGAGAAAGAGGTCGAGGAGTCCAAGTCCAAGGTGGCGGTTCTGGAGAAGGAGGTAAGGGAGCTCAAAGATGAGGCTGCGTCTACCTTTGCCCTTGCTCGTCTAACAGCTCGGGCGGCGATCGTGCGGCAACACTTGTCGGGGAAGAATCCCCTCGCGTCTGCAGCTGAAGAGCTAGCCTTCTTCTTAGCCAAGGCCGGGACCGATGGGGATCTCGATTCTGATGACGAGAAAGAGACCGAGGAAGAAGAGGTTGTAGACGAGGGCCTCCAGGGCAAAGCTTCGGGCAAGGATGCTGCTGACGCTCCTTCTAATCCTTAGAGGATTTGGTTTGTTTTTGTCTTAGCTTTGAATGCTCGACCGTTGGTGGTCGAGTTACTTTTAGATGTAATCGGTCGTTTATGAATGAAAATTTGTTTTTCTGCTGAACTTGTGTATTTATTTCGATTCGCATTTGCCATAAATAGATACATTATCAACTGTCAAGTATAGAATAAACAAGGAATCATGCGACTTAGGCATCCATTGTAATTACAAAGATTTCTTGGACTCCCCACGGCGTAGGGAACTTCAGGGTCTGATGATACGTCGAGGGAACGACTTTCATTTCATGGATCCATGGTCGACCTAGAATGATGTTATAGGCTGACGCGCAATCGATGACGCTGAACTTGGTCTGCTTGTTGATCCCTCCGGCGTAGACTGGCAAGATGATATCTCCATAGGTGCTCGTCGCTTCTCCATTGAAACCGACCAAAGTTGTCGAACGTCGGGTGATTTCCGAGCGATCGATCCCCATGGCCTTGATGGTGTCAAGGAAAATGACGTTCGCTGAGCTGCCCCCATCGATCAAGACTCGTCGGGTTAAACAATTACAAATCGTAAGTTGAATGATCAACCCGTCATGGTGCTTCTGATATGAGTCACCGAGGTCGTCTTGATCGAACACAATCTTCATAGCTTCCAACTCCAGATCTCCTTTTGGCCTCGATGAACGCGGGATAGGCCGATTGTCGGGTGCTTGACTGGCGTGAAGCTTGGCTGCGGAATATGTCAGACCACACACGTCCGAACCACCGGTGATGCAATTGACGACCTTTGCATGCTCGGGGGTTGACGGTCCATGGTCGCTAGTTGAAGTAACGACGTCATCGATGATATTTATGAGATTGCCCTTCGGGACGTGATATGCTAGCTCCTTTTTGAGGGCTATACAATCATCTGTCGTATGACCATGGTCGACATGAAAGTCGCACCACTTAGATTTATCTTTCTTAGCGTCGTCCTGATCGGACTACTTGGGCCACCGGATGGTCGCCTGGGCGGTCTTCAGAGCTTCGACGAAATCCTTAGTGGACCCTTTGAGCCTGTAGGAGGATATCTTGGGGTACTGAGGAAAATTGGTCGCGGTCTTGGCCTCTGCTTTTGTCTTGAATCGGACGTTCGAGATCTGGCGCGCGGGCTCTATTTTGGAAATTGCCTTCGTCTTGAAATCTGGCTTCCTCACACCTAACGACCTCTTGTCGTCGGTATGCTTGCGACGAAAGGCAGCGTCGTCTTCTACCCTCATATACGCTAGGGTTCGGGCTCGGACGTCTTCGAAATTCTCCGGAGGATATTTGGTTAGATCAGTATACAAACCTGAGCTATCGTTCAGACCACGCTTATAAGCTTCGATCGCGGTCTTGATATCACAATTGCGAACATTGATCATCTCCGCATTGAATCTACTGAAATAACTTCGAATAGACTCATTGGTCTTCTGCACGACATAATACACGTCACTGGTCTGCTTCTCTATCTTGCGACTGCTAGCGAACTGCTGAGAGAATTGGTTGACCAATTCAGCGAACGAAACGATGGACTTGGGTTTGAGATTGATAAACCATTGGAGAGCAGGACCAGTGAGAGTCGCACCGAAGCTCTTGCACATACAAACCTCCTGATACATGTGTGGGATCGATATCGTCCATATGAGCTGCTTGTATTGCGCGACGTGTTCTGTCGGATTAGTCACTCCCGAATACTTCGGCGTGAAGGCAGGGACGTTGTACTTCTTCAGGACCTCGACGGTCGCGATCTCATCGATGAAGGGCGACGCCTGAAACCCTGATCGAGGCTCGACATCGACGGGCACGGCTGCCCCAGGTAGCTTGGCGAGCAAAGATAGGACGCGCTCGTTCTGATCTTCTAACATTTTCAATCGCTGGGCGACGGGGTCATTAGGATCGAGATTTGCCCCTGTTTGCGGACTGACTCCTGAACTGGTGCCATTGCCATGCGATGATCCATTGGCGTCCCCGTTCAAAGGAACAAAATATGGTTGCGGCCCATTCTGAAACGGCTGCGATCCATTCTGAAATGGCTGCGATCGATTTGGAAATGGCTGCGATCCATTCTGAAATGGCTGCGATCCATTTGGAAATGGTTGCGATCCATTCTGCATGGGTGGTGGCCTTATATGCTGAGGAGGAACCGTCCCGAACTGGGGATTTGGGTTGAACGGTCCCGGCTGCTGGTTCTACATGAACGGACCTGGATGCTGATTCTGAGCGAACGGACCTGATCCTGGAACTGGATTATGCGCGAATGGACTAGGACCAGTCTGACCGAACGATCCTTGGCCTGGATTCTGAACGAATAGCCTAGGACCATTCTGAGGTCCAGAGGAATTCCTTAACCGTGCGATCTCCTCAGCTGCTCTGCGACTCTGCTCTGCCATGGCGTTGATTTGATTTCGAGCGACTTCAAGCTCCTGGTACATCTGGGCAATGAAATGCTGCTGATTTCCAGGGGCTGTCATTTTTCTGAAACATAGAACAAAGCAAACTCCAAGAAACCGTTAGTAAGACGCACGTTCGTCGAAGATTTTCTCTAGATGAGGTCCCACGGATGGCGCCAAACTGTTAATGCCAAAATCGCACCAAAGTACAACTTAAGGTCGATGTGGACTTTAACAACTAAAGAAAGGAATCGTTTCGACAAAAGCGTGCGTTTAAGACAGAAATATAAATGAGACAGAGATTTTGGTGACGCGGGAAAAACCTCAACGAGGAAAAACCCGCGGACGACAGTGGAAGTCGTCGCTGCACTATGGTCGCCAATCAGGGGCGATGTCCTTGTGTTTCTGGTGTCGATCGTACAGAGATTACAATACAAATGAAGGAAAGACTTCGAAAATATAATGTAACAAGTGTTTTCTAATGTAAAACAGTGTGCGTCGTGTGTGATTGTCGTGCGTCGAGAGCGATTCTTCTACGAGCGATTTCTATGCTTCAAGTGTTCTTCGGAGTTCCAGTGCTTGTGTCTGTGGTTCGATGTTGTATCTGTGTTCTGTCCCTTGAAATGATGATTGTTCTTGATATTTATACTCTTCGGGCACTTTAATTGGATCATTAAGGACTTTGATAACTGCCGTAACGGTCGCCATCTTTAATGCGGGATTAGATGTTCTTAACTGACTTCGTCGGTTATATCCGTTGTCCATTAATGGTGTTGACTCCTACATTAAACACTGAACAAACATACCAGTCGTATATCGCGTTAGTCGGTCGAGGTTGCATGGTTTTATGCGACTGTCGTGTGAACTATGCGACGTCGAGGTCGAGTGTCGTGAGATAAAAGATTTTCGATTTTATCTTTAATCATGAGAGAAAGTACTATGATTTTACCTTCGTTATGGAAAAAGGGAATAGGTGTTTTCCTTACTTTGGTCGTGGTCGAGACTGGTGAAATTTTGCCCAAACAGTAAGCTTTCCACCAAATGGGAAGGTCCTTATCGTATCTCAGAAGTCGTGGGTAAAGGTGCCTATCGGCTCCAAACCCTCGACAATCAAGATGTCCCACGTAGCTGGAATGCAACACAATTGAAAAGGTATTTCTTCTAAACCCTTTTACTCTCATACGGTTTTTATTCATCACGACGACTACTGACTTAAGCATCGGAGGGTCGTTGGTTAGCCAACGACCAACCTCTGACATTGTTTTATCACAGGATCGCACGGCATAAGTTGCTAAGTCTATCGTACGACTTTAGCTTCGCAAGATCGCACGACATAGGCAATCAGATCTATTATATGACTTGAACTACTTCATCGCAGGGACGCACGATTTAAATTTATCACATGAATTTGATGCGATCATAAGGCCTAATAACCGCACGATCTAAGTTTTCAACTTAGAAGAATTTCATGTTCTGGATGAATGCATCGATCGCATGTACTTACGTTTGCTCATACGATTTAAAAGTGTAAAAGTCTTACTCCTTATGTTATAATCGTTGTATTACAGTGAATGCCTAAGTCGCATGTCTTCTTGTTCATTTTATACTTTATGAATTTTACAATTGATATTATATTTACTTATGAAATGTAAGGATACGCAAGTTCAAAAGAAAAACAAATTTCATTTATCAGATCGTCGGTTACATTAGACGACTCGACCACCAACGGTCGAGCGATAAAAGCAAAGCTAGGAATGGAATCTTCTAAATCTGAGGAGGATCGTCAGTCTCATCTTTACCAGAAGCCTCGCCTCTAGAGCCTCCATCCGTCTCTTCCTCCTCAGCCTCTTTCTCGTCGTCGGAGTCGAGATCCCTCTCGGACCCGATGTTGGCCAAGTAAAAGGCCAGCTCCTCCGACGCCGACGCAAGGGGATTCTTCCCCGATAAGTGTCACCTCATAATCGCCGCCCGCGCGGTCAGTCGAGCAAGAGCGAAGACGGACGTCGCTTCGTCCTTGAGCAAGAGTTCTGAGTAAGAAGACTCAGAAGTTCTGATCAGAGAATACTGCAAAGATTACTAAGTGATGAAGTCTGAACAGAAGGCTCAAAGTTCTGAGTAGGAGACTCAGAACATCTGAATGAGAAGATAAAAATGTCCAAGTGTTCTAGTGTATGTTCTGAAGTGCTTAATCAGAATAATGTTCAGAAGTTCTGAACATGTTGTTCAGAACTTGTGTCTTTGGATATTTTCAGTTATATTCTGTTACTAATTAGAACACGTGTAATTATTCTATTGGTTTGTCATATATATGTACTGTAGCTTTAGCTTTTCTTTACAGTATATATAGGAGTTAGCAACTGTAAGCTAACTAACTTTTGTAACACTTTGTATTCACTTTTTAATATTTGAGAGATTCTCTTTCTAGATCTGTAATCTGTTCTTGATCGAATACAAAGCTTTTGGATCCAATTCTCTGTTATTTTACTGTTTGATTGTTCTTGATTGATTAGTTGATTGTAAGATCGAATCCTTGTTTCTACAATTGGTATCAGAGCTAATCAACAAACAAATTTGTTCAAGATCGTGTTCTTGAGGGTTTCTTGATCGTGTTCTTGAAGATTTCTTGATCAATTTGATAATTGATTCCGCTGCTACTCGTAATTCTTGAATTCTTAGCGATTCTTGAATTCGTTCTATTTTTTGTTCAAGAAATTCGAATTTGTCTTTCTGTTGAATCGATTCAATTCATCTTACAATCATGTCCTCTAAAGAATTTCTCTCGATGGGATCTGAGACGAAGCCATATGTTCTTATTCCTGAAGAGTTTCAACAATGGAAGATCTGAATTATCCAATTCTTGGATAATATTGATGAGAATTTGATGATCTAAATCCGAGAAGGTCTAATTGAAGTGTATGTCGATGTTGCTGCTACACCTGCAACTAATACAACACCAGAGATTCCTGCTACCAGAGTAAAAAATCTTTTCTCACAGTATACTGAAGCGTAGAAACAGAGACATGCAATAGACAAAAGAGCTGTAACCTTGTTGACTTTGGCTATTCCTAATGAAGTTTTCAATTGAATTGATAGTGGTACATCTGCTAAAGAAATGTGGGATGAACTGGAGAAGCAGATGCTTGGTACAACCAAATCAATTCAAGCAAAACTGAATCAATGCATTAATGCTTATGAAAGATTCAAGGTGTCACGTGCGAAATGTGTGTTTTAATCGCAGTGGGTTGCAAACTGTCCACAGTGGGAAGTGCAAGTGTACACTGTCCACTATGATCGTCACAGCAAGTAATAGTTGGTAAAATACCAGAATCGAATCCACAGGGACTGGACAATCAAGACAGTACGGTTCTCATGAGCTCCTTTTACACGTTTCAATTAGAGAAGAAAATAATACTTTGGTTTGGTTTGGTGAAAATAGCTACTTTAACGATTTTACTAAGGTTTTAAAAGGAGGAATGTAGGTTAGATTTTCCCTAGATTTTATACCAAATACTCGGTCCTTAGAAGTGATCCTCGTATTCGTGGTTGACATTTTCGCTAGAAAAGCCAGGTTACAAAATACTCACACCGTTAGATAAAAATCCCATACTCTTAGTACTTGTTGTTTGGTCAATGGTAATCTCTAAATGGACCTTTTCAGGCCTCGATGGAATGTGTAGAGACAAATACTCTAAGTGTTTTTAATACACAAATTAGCTTGCCTACTACTCCAGTGGGCAGAGATTAGCTCACTATGCCGACCTCACTCTCGTAAGTGTCATAAGAATTCTTTCGAATCCCCTAGCATCATTCAAGCTCGTGTCACTGCGTTCTACTCATTTCTAAGTTAAGAACTAGACTTTAGATCCTCGCAAGTGATCGGCTTGTTCGCATCTTTGGGTAAATATCGAGAATGAATGACCAAAACAACAAATGTTCTAAGTATAAAGATTACTCAAGCATTTTTAATAAAATCCAGGTACTTCTCTTTCCTACATCCCAAAGGATGTTTAGCCTAGCATTTCCGAAATAAAGAAAACAAAAGATGAAGATTTGCACATAATAAAACTGAAAGTGACTTGAATTAACTGCTCACAGTGGGGAACGAGAAGTCGTCCCTGCACTGTGTAATTCGAATTACAATTAAACTAAGAAAGTAAATTACTGAAAATTAAACTAGTTACTGCAGTAAATAAAAGACTAAAGTTAATGTGGTAGTTGAGAGAATTTAAAGCTAAACAAAAACTCAAGGATGATATCCAAGCATGCATTTAATGGTACCCAAGTGCTCCTTTATATACTAGGAGAAGGAGTTGGGTATTACACAAAAGAGGTGGGTCTTCCAATGGGTAAAGACTGCTGTGTTGTGGCAGAATTCAGCTCTATGGGTAATCCTTTTACCCAATGGTCCCTTTTTCAAGTCAATCTCTAAGTACAAGAAGGTGTACTTGTTGTCATCTTTTAAGGAAGATATCTTTGTACTTCTCCAGCCATTTCTTTGCCATATAAACCTTCCTCCTCCAGAAAATTAGATCCCCACTAATAGTTTCTTTTTCTCTTCTTTTTGATCTGCTCGAAGAGTGGGGACCCGGAGTGGGCACAACAGTGGCCACTGCAGGATAAAACGTGAAAAACACCCAAATTCCACCAAATAATTTATTAAAGACTATGGTTTACTCTGTTTGCTCATTTTCAAGAATTATACCAAGAATGGGGGTTTTGAGAGGTGAAATGGCTAAAATTGACAAAATAAAATAGAAAATAAAAGGAAATAATAACTCTAAAAATAGAGTTATCACAACCTCAAACTTAAACCATTATTTATCCCCAAGTAATAAAAGGAAAAAATAAAAATAGAATATAAAAATATCTACAAAAATAACGCACTTGAGCTTTCAGGGACTTACCGACTTCTCACTCTGATTGGATGTTGATCTCCCTCCACAGATACTTCTTTCGGTTCTTAAAATTAAAGCTTCACTTTTGTACTTGACGAAATCTTTCCCTTGTTTACCATTGATCAATAGGACTTTTCTTGGGTTCGAAAGATTTGTGGCTTTGAATATTTTTCCAAGGGTTTTGACACGAAATTCCAAACGTGGACCGATGATCTCTCTTTGAGATTTTTATTTCCAGAAAGTGAGTGGTTTTGATTTTTGCATGGGTATGTACGTACACTTTCAGGCTTTATTTGTGTATGGCTATTTTTGTGAGAGTGGTTATTCTGATGGTCCAGAATAGGCACACCATCTTTTTCTGGGAGTGAGCACTTTGATGGTCCAGAAAAGGCACACCATCAATTTTGCTAGTGACACTCCGATTTTCTTTTGTTTTTGTATTTTTGTATGTTTTTTTTGTGGAGGGGGGTATGGCTTACCCACCTCAAACTTGGACTTCACAGTGTCCCCACTGTGGGCAAACTGGAAGTCACTCTGAAAGTTCCCACCTCAAACTTAAATCTCACAGTGTCCCCACTATGACATTGAATTAACGAACAAAGGTGGTGGTTTGGGGTACAAAAAGGATCGTGTTTGGATGCGAAAAATGGCCTATATCATTTCACGGGACAAGATGAGATTTGTACTTACAAAAGTGACATTTTTAAGTCGGAAGCCGAAAGTTGTACCTTGAAATGGAAACGAGATCAAACAAGCATTCAAACAACAAATACGTTAGTACCCAAAAGTACCTACCAAGCGGTAGGATTTCATGCATTACTAACCAAAATAAGAATTCAGCAAAGTGTCAAAAGCCTAGCCATAGGCATAAAATCAAACCAAACAGAAATTAAAATTGTTTTAGAGAGCATCATGAGTGGAAACCAAAGTTTTAACAAACCATTAAGGGGACGGGGTAGCTTGCGGCGACAGATCCGCATCATCATCATCGAACTCATCTTCACTATCATAGGTAGGGCAGATATCCTCGGGGAAATCAGGGAGTTGTGCGGCTAACTCAGGATTAGCTACTTCGTATATCTTCTTTTTCACCTCATCACGTTCCCGGGTGTACATCCAAAATGATGCCGTCGCCCTGTTTTGATATTTCTGTTGGGCCTCCATTAGTTCGACTCGATACGTGAGTTTCCTCAAAGCTTTCAGAATTTCGGACATGGGATTACTGCTGCTTGTGTTTGCGGTTCCTGCAGTGGGTTGTAGGAGTGGGGTGCCAGTGGTTCTCACAATGTGCTCACTAGCAATCCTCACTGTGGGATAATCAGTGGGGGTAGTGACTGCTCGTCCCATCTTTCTTATTGTTGCCACACCGATATTGCTTGTGGAAACAAGCCATTGATCTTCCGCAGCTGTGGGCACTCCAACAGTTATTAGCAATGAAGTAATGAGACAAGGGAGGGGCAGATTTACCTTCTTTCTGGTGCGAGCTTGATCGATGGCAGCGTACATGAGGGTCCCCATATTGATCGATTTACCAGTTAAGACGCAGTACAACAGGGCGCACTTGTGCATCGATAACGTAGTGTCATGAGAAGTGGGGGATATGGTTGCCCGCACAAACTGGAACCATATAGCGGCCTCAGTTGTGAGGGCATTAGCAGGCAAGCATTTGCGTTGACCATCCTTACCCCAGGGCTTTCCCTCAGCTGCTAATTCCTTTAAAATCAATTCTTCATCTGCTTCGGTCATTTTTTTCAAAAATCGGACAAATTCGCAAAGAGTGGGGGTCCTTATGCCAAGAACTTGGTTGATAGCACTAGCATGATAGAATACGGTTTTACCCTGGACTTTTACAGAAGTTGCTTTGGATTGAGAGGCCTCGGCATAAAATTCCCTCACTAAAGAGGCATTTGCGCGACGGTTGGCAGCTGCCAACGTCGACCAATCTTGCTCGACGATCCTGTTCTTAATAAATGCATTGGCTTCTATAAAGTCGGGGTCAAAACCCCTATCTAAGTTCAACTTCTGATTAGAAATACATTCAAAGTGGGCAGCCACAGCGGGAGTGGTGAATTGCCTGGGTACCCCACTAGGGGCATGCGCAGTCCCCACTGTGGATTTGTGTGGGTTTTCAGATGGGATTTGCATATCCCCAACATCAGTTTCTAAAGAAGAAGAACTCAAAGAGGGTTCTAGACCCTTACCTTTTCCAGCGGTCTTCCTCGGCTTCTTAGTGGGTGTTTTCGCTGATTTGGTCACCAAAGACCTGGTGACCATTCCCTTGTTCCTCAATGCCTTCCTCATTGGATTCTCCCCACTGTGGGAAGCAGTTGTTATCGCTTCCAAGCCAACAGCAGTTGTGGCTTGAGAATTTGTTCCAGTCTAAATATGCTCCTTACCCATTCCTTGAACTTCTTTTTCTTTTCTTTCCCTCTCTTCAGCCGCTTTTTTCATTGCTTCCTCAAGAAGCCTTTCATTCTCAATTCGTCTTTGTTCTTCCTCGACCTTCTTCTTCTCTTTTTCGACCAGAAGCTTTTCTTCCTCAGCCTTTCTTTCCTCCTCTTCTTTCCGTTTTCTCTCCTCCTCTTCTCGTAACCTTTCCTCTTCCTCTTTTCGTTTTCTCTCCTCCTTCTCTTTTCGTTTTCGTTCCTCCTCCTCTCTTCTTTTTCGTTCGACTTCTTCTTTTCTCTTTCTGATGGCTGACATACGCAGGTTGAACTCTTCTTCCAATCTTCGTTCTTCCTCTTCGGCTTGTAATGCCTCATCATCGAAGTGGCTAGAACCAGAATCTGCCACTTTGGATGAAGAAACAGCCTTGGGACTCTCTTGTTTCGATGAACCTGCGTCTGGAACAATTGGATTGTCGCCGGAGACTGGTGGTGGTTCATTTATGTCGCCGGTGACAGTTTCTGGCGGTTGTCCTTCGGCAGTCCTGCGGCGGACGGCTGCACGAGTGGGTGCATCGGGGTTGGTGTTCATCCTCTTGGTTCTTGCCATTTTTAGGGTTTTAGGAAGGTTTCAGATTGGTGGGTTTTCTTGGAGAGAAATGGAGGAGAAAAAGTGTTTTTGAATGTTTTGGAAGTGAAAGTGGTTTTTTTGAGAGGTTAAGATGGTTTTTGGAATTTTGGAAAACGGTTTAGGGTGAACCGTCGGTTTCTATGAGAGAGAGAGAAGGATTATGATGGTTTTTCTTGGAAAATGGTGAACTATGATAACATGGCATAAAGGTGGACTTGTTGGCAGAAAAAGGTGAAAGCTTGTCAGCCTTGGGCCCCAAAAATGGTCCCATCTTCCGTCAGATTTAAGAGTGGGGAGTGTAGTGACCTGAGCGTTCCCCACTGCGAAGCATTTTCCTTGATTTTTCTTCAAAAAGTGGCACTTTCTTCTACACACATTAAAACAAACTACCATGCAGAATTAAAAAGACCAAAAATAATAAAAAGACAGCAAAGAGTTGAAATAAAATATTTACAAGTGGTCCCGATGTTTCTTAACCAAAGTGGGTGGAGAGTGGGATGGAATGTGGGCACTCTCGTTCAGAAAGTGCTTCACCCTTTGCCCATTGACTTTGAAGGTCTGATCCGATTGTGGAGATTTCAACTCTACTGTTTCGATAGGACTCAACTTAACAATGGTGTATGGTCCCGTCCATCTTGATTTTAGTTTACCTGGAAAGAGTTTGAGACGGGAGTTGAACAATAGTACCTGTTGTCCTTCTATGAACTCCCTATGGTTGATCCTACGATCGTGCCACATCTTGGTCTTCTCTTTATAAAACTTTGCGTTCTCATAGGAGTGATATCGCAACTCCTCTAGCTCATGCATTTGTAAACTCCTTTTGATTCCCGCGGCATCCTCACTCATGTTAAGTTCTTTAAGGGCCCAAAACGCCTTGTGCTCTAATTCAATTGGTAAATGGCAAGCCTTGCCAACAACTAATTTAAATGGAGACATTCCCAAAGGAGTTTTGTAGGCCGTTCGGTAGGCCCAAAGAGCATCATCAAGTTTGGTTGACCAATCTTTTCGGTGCGGTTTAACAACTTTTTCCAAAATCCCTTTGATTTCACGATTTGAAAGTTCGGCCAAACCATTGGTTTGTGGATGGTATGCGGTGGCCACTCTATGATGTATGTCATATTTAGCAAGAACCGAGGCCATGACTTTGTTTATAAAATGGGTTCCTTCGTCACTAATCAATGCCCGTGGTGTTCCGAATCGAGTGAAAATATTTTTATGCAAAAATTTCACCACGGTGTTGGCATCATTAGAGTGACATGCAATGGCTTCTACCCATTTCGAAACATAGTCTACCGCAACCAAGATATAAAAATTATTGTTGGAATTTGGAAAAGGTCCCATGAAATCTATTCCCCAAACATCAAAAAGTTCAACCTCTAAAATGTTGTTAAGAGGCATTTCATTTCTTTGCGATATATTCCCCGTACGTTGACATTGCTCAAAATTTTTCACAAATTCATACGAGTCTTTAAAAACAGTGGGCCAAAAGAATCCACTTTGCAAGATTTTCGCCGCGGTACGGTTTCCACCGAAGTGGCCACCGTAGTGGGATGTGTGACAACCATGGAGTATTTGATGTTGCTCACTCCCATGGACACAACGCCTCAATATTTGGTCCGCCCCTATCTTGTACAAGAAAGGATCGTCCCAAACGTATTGTCGTGTGTCGTGTAAAAACTTTTTGAATGGTTGTCCACTCATCCCGTGGGGCTTAAGTCCACTTGCTAAAAAGTTTGCAATATCAGCATACCAAGGAATATTATGATGTTGAACAGATAGTAATTGTTCATCGGGAAAAGTTTCTTTTACCGGAGTGGGATCAGGAGTGGGATCAACAGTGCCCACTGTCTTCTCGAGCCTGGACAAATGGTCGGCAACCTGATTGCTTGTTCCTTTTCTGTCGACGATCTCAAGGTCAAATTCTTGTAGCAATAAAACCCATCTAATCAACCGTGGCTTGAAATCAGCTTTGTTGATCAAATATTTGATCGCTGCATGATCTGTGTGCACTATGACCTTCGTCCCTATCAAGTATGACCTGAAACGATCAAAAGCAAACACCACCGCAAGTAATTCTTTTTCAGTAACAGTGTAATTAATCTGAGCTTCAATCAGTGTTTTACTTGCATAATAAATGGGGTGAAAAACTTTGTTCTTTTTCTGTCCGAGAACAGCCCCCACAGCCCAATCGCTGGCATCACACATCACTTCGAATGGGAGTGACCAGTCAGGAGTGGTCACTATGGGTGCTGTGACTAATGCTTCTTTGATTTTTTCAAAAGCTTCTCGGCATTCTTGGGTAAAAATGAAGTCTTTTTCATGCTGTAATAGGTTACATAGGGGTTTTGTAATTTTCGAAAAATCCTTGATGAACCTCCTATAAAAACCTGCGTGACCCAAAAAACTTCGAATACCTTTCACCGTTGTAGGTTCGGGAAGTTGTGCCACTACCTCAAGCTTGGCTTTGTCAACTTCCAACCCTCTTTTTGAGACAATGTGTCCTAAAACAATACCCTCTTCGACCATAAAATGACATTTTCCCAATTTAAGACTAGGTCGTGGGTCTCACATCTCACTAGGCTTTTCTCTAAATTTCCCAAACAATTGTCAAATGATGTCCCTATCACAGAAAAATCGTCCATAAAAACTTCTATGGTATCTTCTATCATGTCGGTAAAAATGGTCATCATACAACGTTGAAAAGTGGCGGGGGCATTACACAATCCAAATGGCATTCTCCGGAATGCAAAAGTGCCGTAGGGACAAGTAAAGGTGGTCTTTTCTTGGTCCTCGGGTGCAATGTGGATTTGGTTGTATCCGGAGTATCCATCTAGAAAACAATAAAATTCCTTTCCCGCTAACCTATCAAGCATTTGATCGATGAAAGGTAAAGGAAAGTGGTCTTTCTTAGTGGCCAAGTTGAGTTGTCTATAGTCCATGCATATCCTCCATCCCGTGACAGTCCTAGTGGGAATGAGCTCGTTCCTTTCGTTCTTCACTACAGTCGTCCCTCCCTTTTTAGGGACACATTGGACGGGGCTCACCCAACTACTACTAGCAATGGGATAGATAATACCGGCATCTAACCACTTCAAGACTTCTTTCTTAACTACCTCCTTCATGATGGGGTTCAACCTTCTTTGAGGTTGGACTTTCCCCGGGTGGTCACTCTCCAAATTAATCTTATGTTGACATAAAGAGGGGCTAATTCCTCGAATGTCCGCTATGGTCCAACCAATTGCCTTCTTATGCTTCATCAACAAATCGATCAGGAGTTGTTCTTGTTTCTCACTAAGTTTGGAAGAGATAATAACGGGAAGTTTATTATCTTTAGCGAGATAAGCATATTTTAAATGGGAAGGCAATGGTTTAAGCTCTAACTCGGGAGGTCGTTCTATTGAAGGGGGTTGAACATTTCTATCCTTAAAGTCCAGAGGTTCAAAAGCTGCAACCATTTCGTTACACTCATCCTCAAAAGTGTCATCACTCTCAGATTCAGAGTGCTCACTATCACTCCTCACTGTGGGAACTGTTCTCCCCACTGTGGGCAGTGTGTCAAAACTGTGGGTTCCATAAATCGAACTCAAGGCAAAGCAATCTTCGGTATCTATGTACTTAAGGGACTTGAAGACATTGAATGTTACTTCTTGGTCATTAACTCTCATCGTGAGTTCCCCTTTGTGCACATCAATCAAAGTACGTCCGGTTGCAAGAAACGGACGCCCTAAGATGGTTGGGATTTCTTTATCGGCCTCATAATCTAGAACTAGAAAATCGGTGGGGAAGATAAATTTATCCACTTGGACCAAAACATCTTATATTTTTCCCTTGGGATAAGCAATGGACCGGTCGGCTAGTTGTAATGTCACGGTTGTGGGTCTAGCCTCTCCAATACCTAACTTGTTAAAAATGGACAGCGGCATCAAGTTGACACTAGCTCCTAGATCACAGAGTGCTTGACCTACTTCTTGTCCTCCTATTGTGCATGGAATGGTGAAACTACCTGGGTCTTTCAACTTAGGTGGAATCTTGCTAGTGAGGAGGGCACTACATTCCTCGGTCAAAGCCACAGTTTCAAATTCACCCAATTTTCTCTTTTTGTTCAAAATATCCTTTAAAAATTTAACATAGGTAGGCATTTGCTCGAGAGCTTCTACCAAAGGTATGTTAATGTGAAGTTGTTTAAAAATGTCTAAGAATTTTTTAAATTGAACATCGACATTTTTCGGCTTCATTCTTTCAGGAAAAGGAATATTTCGTGGGTCGATTTGAGTTTGCTGTGGTATTGGCTTTGGAACAGTAGGCTTTGGGACAGGTCCAAGAGTGAGAAGGTCAAGGATGTTGGTCCCCACTGTGGGGATCACAGTGACTTGAGGAGTGCCCACTGTGGTGCTCACAGTGGGTTTTTGAGGCGAATCATCAGACTCAAAAACGAAATATTTCAGATCCTTTCCACTCCTCGGTGTTATGGACTTGACATGTTCTGGTCCTTTTTCTATCACCCTAGCTTGCTCGGTGTCACTAGGTAATGTTCCTGGTGGTCTATTCTTAACTTCAACGGCTAGTTGTCCTACTTGAGTCTCTATGTTTCTAATGGCTGCTTGAGTTTGATTCATAAAACCCTTGAGAATTGATTCAATCGATTGTTGAACCTCAGCTGATTGGTTGGATCGTGGTTGGTATGGTTGTAAGGACTAGACCTGGCAAACGGGTCATGTCGTGTCGGGTTCACGGGTTAAACAGGTTGGGAGTGTCAAACCCGAACACGACACGTTTAATAAACGGGTCAGAATATCTCAACCTGAACACGACCTGATTTTACCCGCCTAACCCGACACGACACGATTAACCCGTTTATCCTCTTAAACCCGCAAACCCGTTTGACCCGCAAACCCGCTAACCCGTTTGACCCGCAAACCCGCTAACCCATTTTACCCGTTTAACCTGTTTAAAAATTAACATTTACAAAATTAAAACTTAAAAATCGAAAATTAAAGCATTAGACATCCAAATTTTATAAGTTCAAAGTTCAAACTTATCGAAATCCAAATCCAAAACATCAAACATTCAAACATCCAAAGCATTGAAAATCCAAAACATAAAAAATATTACAACCCAAAAAATCTTTGAAGTTTCAACTTCCAATTTCTAACCAAATCCAAAATATAACTTCTCTTCATCCGAATAGTTGAGTTTGAAGACTTTGATTCTTTGATTCTTCACGGTCATCCCCATCCTTCAAATTTAAAAGCAAATTGCATAGCTCCTCTTCATCCGGTTGCATTGATGCTAAATTGAGTAAAAGAAATGTTTAAAATTGAGCAAGTTAAACCAATGCATAAAATTTAAAGTTGAGTAAAAGAAATGTTTACCTTCATTAAAAACCCAATCTCTAAGACAAACCAATGATTCAACAGTTTCTGGTTTCAACGAACTCCGATAAGCATCAATAACTCGCCCTCCAATACTAAAAACCGATTCAGAAGCAACAGTAGATACTGGGATGGCCAAAATATCTCTAGCCATTTGAGACACAATGGGATACCTTTTTTCAAGGGGTTTCCAATACTCCAACACATCAAAATCATCTATGCGAGGTAATTTCGGCTCCTCTAAGTAGGATTGCAGCTCAGATTTACCATCGGTGGTGAACTCACAGCTAGAGAACTCATCAAAATCCTGATAAAAAGCATAACTTAGCCAAGGTACTAACAAAAAATTAAATTCACAAAATTAAATAAGGCAAAGTTTATTACCGTCATATATGTGTCAGTGTTGGACATAGTATTAGTGGCAACACGAGATGAGCTATGATTGTCCGCGGATGTTGTAGAAGATGCATACTCATCAAACAAGGAAAATAATTTTTCCTTAAAAAAATCCAACTCAATATTGGCAGAAGACCCATATATTTTTTTGAAAGCCCAATCAATAACTTGAAACTTATAACAGGGATAAAAAACAACGGCAATACCCATGATGGTACTAAATTCACGCCAATACTTGTCAAACTTCAAGTTCATCTTATTAGCCATGTCCTTTAAAAATCTATCACTACTTTCCATCTCGTTTTTCAAAAGCAACCTTATTTTGAAAACATTAGGAAAGTAAAGATTGGAGGTTGGATATTTTGAACCCGAAAACTTTACCGTCACTTCATGGAAAACTTGCAAAAAAAATTTCAATCTTCGTCCATTCATCAGAATTTGGGCAATGAACAAAATTAGCATCAGTCTTTGCTAAATGAAGAAGCGCTTTTTTGTAAAATAATGCACTATCTAACATATGAAATGTAGAATTCCAACGAGTGGGCACATCTTGCTTTAACCCTTTATTAGACTCAATACCAACATGTTGAACACAATGCTTAAATCTTTGCTTATGACCCTGAGAACCTTTGCAATACTTGACACACTCTCTCACCTTCAAAACAGTTCCATCTAATTCTTTTAAACCATCTTGCACTATCAAATTAAGAATGTGGGCACAACAACGAACATGGAAATAATCACCATTAGATATCAAATCCAAATCAAATTTCAGTCCATCAACCATAGAATCATTATTAGATGCATTATCTAAGGTTATGGACATGATTTTCTTATCAATTCCCCATTCTTTCAACAAACTACAAACTTTTTCAGCCAAAGCAGCACCAGTATGGGGAGGAGGCATGCAAGTAAAAGCTAAAATTCTTTTTTGCAAACACCAACTTTTATCAACAAAGTGAGCAGTCAATGAAATATATCCATCGGTGGTCAAAGAAGTCCAACAATCTGATGTTAATGCTATTCTACCGGGAACAGATTGCAACAAATTAATAAGCTTAGATTTCTCCATTGAATACATTTTGAGTATGTCATTTTTTGTGGTTTGTCTTGAAAAAAACTTCACTTCAGAATTCAAGTAAGCAAAACACCTCCTAATACCTTCATATTCAACTAATTGAAGAGGGAGATTGTGTCTAGCAATAGCAATTGCAACCAATTCCCGAAATTCATCTTGGTTAAACCTAGGAGATTTACTTTCCAATGAACCATTCAAATTAGATTGTAAAATAAGTTGCCCAATATCTTTATAATTTTTTCCCTTGCAAGACTTAAGATGCCTACGCATATTCCCCGTCCCATACCTACTTTCAGCAATGTATTTAGCCCCACATCTCTTGCATTTGCATTGTATATTTCCATTAACATCTAATTCATCAATCATTTCAAAATCATCCCAAACACTAGAAGTAAGCTTACGTTGGCGTTTAATATGCTTACCTATGGGTTTAAGCTTAATTGCTTCTTTGCCCTTGTTAGAAGCTGCTGCCAAATCTTCTAGCCTATCTGCACTACCGCCCTCTTCTTCCACTTCATCAACAGACAAGTTAATAGGAATAGGATCCATATTTGAGTCTACAAAACAAGAAGTGTAATAAAGAAGGATTAAAAAGCTGTTAAAAATATTTACATGTGTATCTAATTAACATCAGTATTTGAAATGCAAACAACAGCCAATTAAATTCACTGAAGCAAATTCCGACACACAATGGAAGCATAAAAAACACTAAAATCACTTAACAAAAATCATTAAACAAATTCCAGCACTGTTATGTCTTTAAAAAAAATCATGAAACAAATTACAACAAATACTTTATTAATGAGAAGCATAAAAAACACTTGGCACTTGCAGAATGAAACTATCAAAGCATCGAATTCGAAACAACAAGAATTATAAATTTATAAATTGAAAATTTTGAATGATTTTAAACAAGCATTATCAATTTATAATCTTCATGTAGGAAAAACTAATAACTCCATTTTGTTAAATAAATAGGAACGCAAAAGAAAACTGTAGAAATCAAACTAAATTATATCAGTTCAAATTCGACAGATTCCAAGTTTGAGCCACTGGAATTAAACTCAAACCCTAATTAAAAAGCTTAAATACCTAAATAAAAGAACTCATATAAACATCATTATACAAAACACAAACATATAAGAAAAAATCGATAGAAGTGAGAAGACAAAATCGATAGAAATGAGAAGAGAAATGTGTACCTGGAGAAATCAGAAATCTGAGAACTAATTGAAGATCGATCATCTCTCTTTTGAATACTTCTCTTGAGTGCGTTGGGGATTTCAATCGTTGGCACTAACAGCCTTTGAAGTCGAAGCATCGAGATCGAACGCCACTTTGAAGAGCCGATTCTGCGATTCATCAATCTGGTAGTCGTGGCCTGTGGGTTGTGGAATGAATGAATGATAATTGCCCTAAATTATTAGTAAGAGGCCCATATTGATAATAATTAACAAATTATGAGCCCATGTAAAAAAAGTCCAAAACATTAAAGAGTCCAAAACTCCA
Organism: Saussurea involucrata; assembly: GCA_033807775.1. NCBI lineage: Eukaryota > Viridiplantae > Streptophyta > Magnoliopsida > Asterales > Asteraceae > Saussurea > Saussurea involucrata. Next base: position 43,920,281 of record CM066317.1, on the reverse strand, counting down.
AATAATTAAAAAAGAAAACTTATAATAATAATAATTAAATTATAATTATTTTTTCTTAAACATATATTTAATTTTTAACTTATATATATAAACGGGTTACTCGGGTCATTTTCGAGTTGAAATGGTTGACCCTAACCTTACCCGTTTAATTTCCGTGTCGTGTCGTGTCAACCCGTTTACTTAAACGGGTTGAAATGTATTACCCAAACCCGTTTAATTCGTGTCGGGTTCGTGTCGAGTTAACGTGTCGTGTCATTTTTTTGCCAGGTCTAGTAAGGACTGCCCTTGGTGAAAGTTCTGTGGGTGCTGCCCACTGTGATGTGAGGATTGCCCACTGTGATGTGATTGAAATCCAGGGGGGTTGTGTGGTCTTTGCTGGATATGACTCGGCCCTTGGGGTTGGAGTCCTTGATTACCAGACCAAGAGAAATTTGGATGATTTCTCCAACCTGGATTATAAGTCTGTGAATAAGGGTTATTCCTCGGGTTGGTTCCTATGACATTAACAGATTCGGGATTTGCTGGACAAAAATCAAAAACATGCTCCTCTCCACAGAGGGAGCAGTTTTCAGGGAGATGTGTTGCGGAATTGACTTGGCCTCTATTTTGATTTAAAACGATTTTGGTCAAGGCCACTAATTGCGCATTCATGGTGTTAAGTGCTTCGGAATCGATGGTGTTGGTCTTTGACATGGGTGCTCTCGGATTTGACCATTCGGTATTGTTGTTGGACACTTTTTCTAAGATTTGATATCCTTCGTTGTAAGTCATACTCGTAAATGTTCCACCGGCTGTTGCATCTAAGATGATTTTGGCTGCATTGGAAAGACCATTGTAAAAGGTCTCCAATTGGATGCAATGTGGGATGCCATGATGTGGGCATTTTCGAAGTAAATCTTTAAATCGTTCCCATGCATCCGAAACAACCTCATCTTCCTCTTGCCTAAACAGAATTATATCATTTCGAAACCTTACATTCCTTGTTGGAGGAAAGTATTTTTGCAAAAATTTATCGGCAAGCTCTTGCCAAGTGGTTATCGAGTGAGGTGCATGTGCGTTCAGCCAAGACTTCGCCTTGTCCCTTAATGAAAAAGGGAAAAGCCTTAGTCTTAATGCCTCATCACTAACACCTTGCAACTGAAAGGAATCAGTCATTTCTAAAAACGATTTTAAGTGCGAGTGCGGATCCTCAGATGGCGATCCTCCAAATTGACCCATGGCTTGGATCATTTGAAACATCACCGGTTTGAGTTCAAAATGCGTTGTTTCAAGGACGGGCCTTCGAATCCCGGAGCCTAAATCACTAACTCCGGAAGTAGCATAGTCTCGTATTTTTCGATCTTTGCTATCGGCAATCGTTATGGTGGTCTCCATGACAGGTGGTATTTCGGCAATGTTCACAGTGGGGATCACAGGGGGTTGTCGATTTCTGTTTCTGCGTCTTCTTTGAAAAGTTTTCTCTATTTCAAGATCGATTGGTAACAAAGGTTCGTGTTGTTGCCTTGGCATGCAACACGAAGAGCTTAGAAAAACGAGTTACTCGGGCTCAAACAAAAACTAATGTCTTGAGATTAAAAATCACGCCAGTCCCCGGCAACGACGCCAAAACCTTGTCACATGCGAAATATGTGTTTTAATCGCAGTGGGTTGCAAACTGTCCACAGTGGGAAGTGCAAGTGTACATTGTCCACTATGATCGTCACAACAAGTAATAGTTGGTAAAATACCAGAATCGAATCCACAGGGACTGGACAATCAAGACAATACGGTTCTCATGAGCTCCTTTTACAAGTTTCAACTAGAGAGGAAAATAATACTTGGTTTTGTTTGGTGAAAATAGCTACTTTAATGATTTTACTAAGGTTTTAAAAGGAGGAATGTAGGTTGGATTTTCCCTAGATTTTATCTCAAATACTCGGTCCTTAGAAGTGATCCTCGTATTCGTGGTGGACATTTTCGCTAGAAAAGCCCGGTTACAAAATACTCACACCGTTAGATAAAAATCCCATACTCTTAGTACTTGTTGTTTTGTCAATGGTAATCTCTAAATGGACCTTTTCAGGCCTCGATGGAATGTGTAGAGACAAATACTCTAAGTATTTTTAATACACAAATTAGCTTGCCTACTACTCCAGTGGGCAGAGATTAGCTCACTATGCCGACCTCACTCTCGTAAGTGTCATAAGAATTCTTTCGAATCCCCTAGCATCATTCAAGCTTGTGTCACTGCGTTCTACTCATTTCTAAGTTAAGAACTAGACTTTAGATCCTCGCAAGTGATCGGCTTGTTCGCATCTTTGGGTAAATATCGAGAATGAATGACCAAAACAACAAATGTTCTAAGTATAAAGATTACTCAAGCATTTTTAATAAAATCCAGGTACTTCTCTTTCCTACATCCCAAAGGTTGTTTAGCCTAGCATTTCCGAAATAAAGAAAACAAAAGATGAAGATTTGCACATAATAAAACTGAAAGTGACTTGAATTAACTGCTCACAGTGGGGAACGAGAAGTCGTCCCTGCACTGTGTAATTCGAATTACAATTAAACTAAGAAAGTAAATTACTGAAAATTAAACTAGTTACTGCAGTAAATAAAAGACTAAAGCTAATGTGGTAGTTGAGAGAATTTAAAGCTAAACAAAAACTCAAGGATGATATCCAAGCATGCATTTAATGGTACCCAAGATTAAAGCATTAGAAGAAAATAAGAAATTCTTTGATGAATCAAGTACTGTAAGTTGAGGATCCAATCTTACAATCAATATAATGATGAATTAGAACAGTAATTGAGAAGTAATATGATTTAAGCCAACTTGTATTCAATGAAGAACAGATTTACAGATCTTAGAGAGAGTATCTCAAAGATTACAAAAGTTGAATACAAGAGTATGCGGGAAAAACTTGTTAACAAACAGTGTTAACCACTATATATACTGCAAGAGAAATACTAAAGCTACAGTACATATAAGAAAGACTAATAGAACAATTACACGTGTCCTAATTAGTAACTGAACAAACAAAATATCCAAGTCATAAGTTCTGAACATGTTGTTCAGAACTTCTGAACAATCTTCTGACTAAGCGCTTCAGAACATTTGTCTTCATGTTCAGAAGTTCTGAGTCTCCTACTCAGAACTCTGAACCTTCCAGTACTTGGAATCTTTTCGAGACTTCTCATTCAGAACTTCTGAGACTTCTACTTCAGAACTTTAACTCTTCTTATCAGAACTTCTGAGCCTTCACATCAGATCTTTAACACTTAGTTTATTGACAAAACTTAGATCTAACAAGTACATTTTAGCATGGTGAATCATCTGGATCATTTACTAATTCTAAAAAGTTGAATGTTTCAGAAAAAGAGGAAAGTAAAAGGAAAGATGATCTAAAAAAGATTTCTGAGGAGATCTTATTGAATACTACTTCTGAACTCAAAGCTAGTAGTTCTTGTAATAGATGCAATTGTAATCTGAATACTATCAATAAAAGCAAAAAGTCTTTTGATTCAGATTTGTGGTCTCTTGCAAGAAAGAATCTTAAATGTGTTCATTGTGGTAGTCAATCATTTCAACTTTCTCAGAAGAAGATAACTCAAAAGTCTAAATCATCTTTAAGACTAAAGCAAAACAAAATTCAGATAAGAAGACTGAAATGGTTTCTCAAACTCAGACAAAAGGAAAGAAGATTGAAAACTTGTTTCAATCTAAAACAAAAGAGAAAAGGACTGAAAATATGTTTAAATCCAAGTCAAAAGGAAAGAAAACTGAAATGTTAAATCTCAACCAAAAGTTGTCAAAGAGAGAAGAAATAACTTTGTAAACAGAAAATGTTCTGATTTCATAAAAGTACAAGGAAAGTGGTGCTTAAAAGAAGATTTTGAATGGAAAGTTAAAGGAACTTTTGTTAAATCTGATATTAAAGCTAACAAAGAAGGACCCATTCCAGTATGGGTACCTAAATCTAACTAAATGTTTTTGCAGGGCTGTCATGTGTGGTTTTTAGATTCTGGAGCTTCAAGACACATGACAGGTCATAAGTATTCTCTGACTAATTTCACAGATAAGGCTGGAGGAGCAGTTAACTTTGGCAATAACAATAAAGGACAAGTTAGAGGCTATGGGGATTTAACAAAGGGAGATTTAACCATTCAGAAAGTATTCTATGGAAGGATTACAACACAATCTGTTCAGTATAAGTCAGTTCTTGGACAGTTTTTGTCAGATCAAGTTTAGCATAACAGGTTGCTTAATTTTGACTGAGAATGACATAAAAGTGTTCTGGGCTAAAAGACACATGGATTTATTTGTAGTAATTTTTTCAAAGATTGAAGCTTTAACTCCAGTATGTCTACATTCAAATGCAACTGCAAATGAATGTTGGTTATGGCACAGAAGATGTTCTCACTTGAACTTCAAGGAATTAAGCAATCTTGTTAGCAAACATTTGGTCAAAGGATTGCCAAAGATCAAGTTTGAAAAGGAATCATTGTGTTCAGCATGTGAGATGGGCAAGATGAAGAAAAGTTCTCATAAGTTGAAAATGGATTCTTCATGCATGTCACCATTAGAGATGCTACATACTGACATATGTGGTCCTATTTCAGTTTAATCACTGGGAGGAAAGAAATATATACTTGTCATTGTTGATGAGTATTCAAGATACACATGGGTTGAATTCTTAAGAGCAAAGTCTGAGGCTGCTGAAACATTGATTAATTTCATCAAAAGAATTCAAGTGTTCTTACAACTTCCAGTTCAGAAAATCAGGAGTGACAATGAAACAGAATTCAGAAATGAGACTCTTCAAAACTTTTTACAAAGCTTTAGGACTTCTCATAATTTCTCTGCTGTCAGAACTCCTCAACAAAATGGTGTTGTTGAAAGAAAGAACAGAACTCTAGTTGAAGCTGCAAGAACCATGTTGGCCTATTCAAATCTTCCAACCTTCCTATGGGCTGAAGCAATTGCCACTGCTTGTTTTACACAAAACAGGACTTTGATCAATAAAAGACTAAATAAAACTTCTGTGAAACCCATAATCTAGCAAAGATATGTAGAGAGAAAATATAAAGTGCACACGTCATCCATGTATTGATCTTTAGAGTGTAAATGACAAATGCTACAAGTGTTACAAGATTAACAAAGGAGTCTTCTTTATATAGTAGGGCCATGACATGTCCATGCCTCTACTAAGAAGAACAATACAAAATATTAATACTGTCTTGATAGCTACAATAATGCTCTAACAATCTCCCCCTTAGCTATCAAGGCAGGAAGGGTCTTCTTCTTCTTCGAAACCCAAGATGCGTTTCAATCCTTCGCATAGCCATTCTAAAATACAATCTTTCATCTATCTCTTCAATGGATCTTGACAAAACTCTTCTAGGTCTTGAAGACATCCAATTAACTTTTCGTTCAACATCATGTATTTTAAGCTTTTCAACCAACTGAAGTCTTACAATCTTGAGCGTACCGTCAGAATACTTTTCCAACTCATTAAATCGAATGAATATCTTATTTCCACCACTTCTGAACACAACACCAAACTCTGGTTCTCCAATCACAGCAAATAGTGTCATCTTCATTAATCCAGGCAAACTTTGATTAGGCCTCAACAAGTTAACTTTTGGTTGATAACTCTCCACGGCCATTTGTAGATCATGACACTGTGTGAATATGACGTGTCTTCTCAAAAATCTTTTGATGGCATTCAGTGCAAGAGTTACGTTTTCCCTTCTGATATGAAGATCTCTGAAATGATGATACATGAACTCAAAATCTTCCATCGTTAAGTGACAAAAATCAGCTTTAGTGAATCTGTAATCTCTACAGTCCTGCCTCTGAACTACAAACTCTGGATACCACATTTTGTAATACAATCTGGCCGTTACCTCCTTTATAGTCATAATCAACTTCTTGCTCCTCACCTCTCTTTTCTTTTGGCACTTGTCTCTCAGAAAATACATATACTCGAACTTGTATTCGGCTGTTTGATCAGTAATTCCCAACACGGCGTAAGGATTCAAACTTCTGATTCTGTGCACAAACAGTCTTCTTTCAGACTCTTCCAAGAATGGTGTTCTCAAATACAAAGTTCTTTCACACTGTTCAAGTTCAGTCAATTTTCTGCTCCGTGAGGATGATGGACCAGGTTGATCAGCTGTATTGGAAGGACCAACTTCGTCATGGGTAGGATTAACAGGTGGTATTAAAGGTGTAGAAGATGGAGGTTCAGTATCTTCAGGTTTAGGTTCTTTAAAGATTGGATCATGAGAAGGTTGTGATTCAGGTTGAATGGGAATGGATTCAGAAGTTGGAATTGGTTCAGATACTGGTGTAGTGGTTTGAGTTGAACTAGGTTGGTTTAGATTAAAGGATAAAGGTGTAACATCAGATTGAACAGGTATTGAGGTACTTGGGACGTGTTCGGGTGAATGAATAGGACTTACAGTTATTTCCTCAGGAGTTTGTGGTCCATAGATCTCAGTTAGTATATCTACCTCATCTTGTGTGAACCCAACACCTTGATCCTCTGGTTCATACGTAAGCACTACAAACGGTTCTGCTTCCTTCTTTACTTTCCAATACTGATCATATTCTCTTGCCAGATCATCATCTCCTTCATCACCAGAACTGATTTCGATCAATTCAACAAATTCCACAAACCTGTCTACCACTTCCCTTATTTCCTCCTCATTTACCTCAGGCTTTTCAACCGTCGGTTCTGCATTTGGATCAACATACAATACGATCTGTTTTCCGCTTTCATCACCCATAGCTCCAGATTCAAACATATCAGAGATTTCAGCAACAGTTGGATTCTTCTTTAGGCCTTGAGAACTATCAGACTCAACCCTTCTCTTCTTACTCATCTCCCCCTCATGATCATGATCATCGGGATCCTGATCATGCTTTCGTTTCAAACCATGGGCTTGAGTCTTGCAACTCTGATTTAGTAATACTTTCAACTCGTCCAAGGACTGCTTCATATCATTCAAAGATTGTACAACTGTTGTCTTGAAAGAAGTAAACTCTGTGGATAATTTTTGGAACTCCATGGATGTAACTGTAGATGTAGGTGTAGGTTGAGGTGGTGGTGGTGGTGGTGGTGTAGATTGGAAGTTCTGTAGTAGTGATAATAGAGTTTTACTTTGTTGATCTTCAAGGCTAATGGACGTCAGCTTAGCATAAAACAAATCTCTTAACTCATCAATACTTTGATCCACTTGAGGTTGTTGAACTGAAGGATGCTGAGTTACACGAGGTGGAGCCAAGTAAATTTCTGGTCATGAACGTATAACGGGCTCTTCAATTGCTGGTCCTTTGCCTTTCAATAAATTTTTCACCCCTTGTAACTCCTGTTTGAATGAATCCTCAACAGCCTTTAGGGCGCCGTCGAGATATTCCCTTGTCACGAAGACGGGTAAAGTAACACCGACACCACTTAGGTTCGCCGTTGGCACAACAGTTGTTTCAACTGTGTGACCTACGCTCAGTGTTGGCATAGTGTTAGCACTGGTAGGATTTCCACTCGATCCTCGTAGTCCTAATAAAGGATCTACTACAAGTGTTCCGGATGGGTCACGAAGACTCGTATCAGTTGTTCCAGAAAGTGTCCTATTCAAAGAATCGAAAATATTAGCAATAGTCACTAGACTCTCAACATGTGCAGAAATGAAGGTCGAGGACCGGGGAGGAGGTCGCTCTGTTTCAATACCCGAAATCTCCAAGTGAGATCCGGATAGATTATGTGCTAAAGCCCCGTGAGAAGATGAGGCAACTTCTTGTTGAGAAGAAGCTGAATGGCTGGCTGAGGTGTGCAATTGCGTTACTGGGCGAGTAACGTCTTTTTCAACACCTGATCCCAACAAATGAGATCTGGTGGTGGATGTGGCTGCCCTTCTGGTATAGAAATGTTTGGTAGCAGTCACACTCTCCATATTTTTTTTCTTCATTTTCTCTCGCAGACTCACATGTATTTTCAACTAAATCTCCCTCGGTTCTCCTTATACCTCCCATTCCTTCACTAACTTGAGAAGTCATTAATGGCATGTCATCAAAGTTCAGCTCTTCCACATCAATATTAGCTGACAAATTCATATTTGGAAAGACTAGGATATCAGCAACATCACCAAACATATTTTCTGCATCAGCACCATCATTTCCATCATTGCCATCATTGTTATCATCAGAATCTCCATCATTTTGTTCCTCCGCGAGATCAGACGCGTTGTCAGACTCTGTACTATCATCAGAATAACCAACTAAAGGAGCAACCCCAATGTGTTTAGGAATTACTTCTTCAGTATCGTCTTGTACAAGGTCATCTGTATGTGTGTCCTCAGACGATGACCCTGCATCTTCAAGTACAGGTGACTGACCCCCACCAGTTCCCCTCTCGGTATTTTCCCTCGACTCTCCCCGTTCAGTAGCCCTTGCATCCTGAACCCTCACAGACTCCTCTCGCCCAGGGATTGAGTCTTGGGTAGGTCCCTCTGGTGCTGACCGGACCATAGACTCTCTATAATCAACTATACACTCAGCGTCCTGATCCGCGTATCTAAGGAACCCTTCCGGTAATGGCATTTCATAAGGATAAGTCTTCTTCGGAAGTTGAAGATATTGCATTGCTTTTTCAGGTACAGAAGGATGATTTATACGCCGTGGAATCTCCCGGAGCGAAGCATACTCTGAATAATAATCTGAAGAAACCTCATGTACGGAATATAAGGCTTTCCTTTGTTTTGACGACGTAGCTCTATCTTCTCGTTCAGTTCATGCCAAAAGATGGCTGCATAATCTACGTGAAGATCATACACCACCGCATGAAATAACTTCAGAAAACCAATACTTGCACTGTCAGTTCCCGCATGTTTGGCAGTTAAGCACCGGTTGATGATGGAAAAGATAGAATAGTACAAAAGTAGTAGATTCGCCTTATTGAAGCCCTTCACTTTTGTCAGATTTGCGATATATCCCATTGCGCGTATACCTTCAAACACTTCTTCCTCAGGCGGATAAGGATCAAATTCAGTCTTACCTTCTCTAGAATCAGGCTCAGGTAGCCTCAGTACAAGTCTCAATCTCTAGAAATCAAGCTTTGTGATAAACTCGTCGATCTGGAATAAAAAGATAGGTCTTCCGTTATCCATTGTTGTAGTGATTGTTTTCCATGCTTGTTGAAGATATAGCATAGGCACATTGACTGTGTGAGTCAATGCGTATGCTAACGGGTGATTACGAAGCACTTCCTTGACCACCGGATGTATGTTGATCTTGTCAAAATCAACGTGATGATTATTCAGAATGATCGCGACATAATTGGTCGGATGAATAATAAGATGATCTGGATGTCCTCCGGTAAGTGATTGATGTACGGATCGCGTCGATGGTAAAGGAACATCGGGTGTCGCATCGGGTATTCTTGGAACATGTTCACCAAAGCCCTGAACACGGCTTTGTTCTTCCTGATTTGCCATCTGAACTGTTGTTTTGGAACAAAACAGTTCTGAAAAAGGTTAACAATTTTAAAAAACTTTTGAAAAAATTTCTGAAAAAATTATCTAAGTATAGATTTCGGACCACACAGGCACTTGGAGGAATTCGGATTCAACAAGAGCATTTTTTGAATGTACAAGAGTCCGAAACCAAATGATTTCGGATCAAGAAGGATACGAAACCAATACTTGTAAAGTGTGAAGGATTCGAAACCAAGAGAATTCGAATCATGTTGGATCCGAAACCATGACTTAGAAAAATTTCAGAGTTTTGAAAACACCAGTGAATTAAGGATTTCGTACCCTAAGAGTCATCGAAATCAAGGAATTCGAATCCTGAAGGGTTCGAAACCAAGGAATTCGAATCCAGAAGGGTTCGAAACCATGACATGTAAACACAAACTCTTTTTCAAAACAATTCAATGATTCGAAATCAGGACTCAACATTTTTTATCACCAAGAACGAGTGATTCGAAACCCTAACATATATTCTGACCTAAGAAGGATTCGAAACCCTATGAAGAACACATACGAAGAACATGAAGAACATTTGTTTAAAATCGAAAAGATGTTTCACAAATAATCATAACAGATGAATAAAATCGATGAAAATGATTGGATGGAAAGATGCACAAACAAAAATCGAATCTAATGAGACTAAAATCAACAGAAATGGTTACCTGATGAAGAAAAATCGAACAAATGAAGATTGAGGTTGAAGATGATGAACAGTGCTTTCTTGAGAGGATTCGAATCGTTTGCAAGAAGTGAAAAAGTGGGAAAATGAACTTTTGAACTCTATTTATACTTAAAAAATTTGGACACTTGGCACGATTTAGAGTACCCCACTTGGCAAACAGTAGAAAAAGGCATGTCTGAAAAATAGACATGGCACTGTTCATCTGAACAATTTGCATGAACAAAGATGCAAAAAGTTCCAAAAGAATTAGAATCAGATAAAGTTGAAATTTTTTATAAAAAATTTGAATTCGTACCCATCTAGATTCGAAACCATATGATTTCGCATCCTTAAGGGTTCGAAACCATTGGTTTCGCATCCTTAAGGGTTCGAAACCTATGGTTTCGCATCCTTAAGGGTTCGAAACCTTTGGTTTCGATTCCTTAAGGGTTCGAAACCTTTGATTTCGATTCCTTATAGGTCCGAAATCTCAAAGATTTTCAAAAAATACAACTTTTTCAAAAGGATTTCAAACTGTTCAAAAACTCTTACATCAGATAAAATCTTTGAAGTCTTTTTCAAACTTTTTTTTAAAACTATATACTATATACTATATACTTACAGACTTATGACAATCTGCTCCCCCTAAACAGATGCATAATCAGTTGTCTCTTCTTCAGAAAAATCTGCACGGACAGATGAAAACTTGGTACTCATAGAACATGAGTCCATACCAGTTAGTTGTATCACTTTATGAAAAATTCAAACTCCCCCTCAAAAGATGAATATAATTAAATAAACAAGAACAGATACTCCCCCTCAATGTTTTAAAGAAAACTAAGAGATGCCTAAGTATTTAACATTCCTAGTTTGCTGATTAGAAAGGTGAACCTTTTTTCATCTAAAGGTTTTGTAAATAAATCAGCAAGCTCTAGTTCTGTTGGTACGAAATGCATTTCTATAGTTCCCTTCTCAACATGGTCTTTGATAAAATGGTACCTGACATCTATGTGTTTTGTCTTGGAGTGTTGAACAGGATTCTCAGTTATTGCAATCGCGCTTTTGGAATCACAATATATTGGGATCTTGTTGAAAATATATCCATAATCCTTTAGCTGAGTCTTCATCCAAATTACCTGTGAACAACAACGAGCGGCGGCCACATACTCTGCTTCAGCCGTAGATGTTAACACACAAGTTTGCTTCTTTGATGACCAGCTTACAAGTTTATCTCCCAAAAATTGACAAGCACCAGATGTGCTTTTCCTGTCCATCATATTTCCCGCATGATCTGCATCTGTGTAAGCAGTTAGTTCAAACCCATAATCCTTAGGATACCAAAGACCCAAATTCTTTGTGCCTTTGAGATATCTAAGGATTCGTTTTACAGCCACAAGGTGAGATTCCTTCGGGTTAGCTTGAAAACGTGCACAAAAAGATGTTGCAAACAAAATATCCGGTCTACTTGCCGTTAGATATAGTAAAGATCCAATCATACCACGGTATAACTTTTGATCGACTGATATACCTGATGAATCAGCGTTCAAAAGCTTACCGGTAGCCATGGAAGTTTTCATGGTGGAAGAGGAATTTAAGTCAAATTTCTTAAGCATATCATTTATATATTTTGATAGATTAATGAAAATGCCTTCATTTGACTGTGTCACTTGGAGTCCAAGAAATTTTTTTAGCTCTCCCATCATACTCATTTGAAAGCGGCTTTTCATTACCTCTTCAAAATCTTTACACATATCGGGATTCGTAGATCCAAATATAATGTCGTCAACATATATTTTTACTAACATTAAATCTTTACCTTCTCTTTTGAGAAAAAGAGTTGTATCTATTGTACCTTTGGTGTATCCATTTTCAAGCAGATGAATAGTCAGAGTCTCATACCATGCCCTTGGTGCTTGTTTCAGACCGTAGAGTGCTTTGTCTAAAACGTAGACATGGTTGGGATATTTTGGATCTACAAAGCCCTCAGGTTGACTTACATAGACTTCTTCATGAAGTATTCCGTTCAGAAACGCAGATTTGACGTCCATTTGAAATACCTTCATGCTTTTATGCGCGGCGTATGCAAGAAAAATTCTGATGGCTTCAATCCTTGCTACTGGTGCATAGGTTTCATCATAATCTATGCCTTCTTGTTGATTATACCCTTTTGCAACCAGTCTCGCTTTGTTTCTGACTATAATTCCTGCTTCGTCTTTCTTGTTCCTAAAGACCCATTTAGTTCCAACAATGGTCTTGTCTTTAGGACGTTTCACCAAATGCCAGACTTCGTTACGCTTAAACTCATTTAACTCCTCTCGCATGGCGTTTATCCAATCTGGATCTTGTAAAGCTTTGGATGCTTTCTTGGGTTCTAACGTGCTTAGAAAGTTGACATACAAACATTCGTTTGTAGTTGCAGATCGTGTCTTCACTCCATCATTGAGATCACCAATAATATCTGCTGGGGGTGTGCTTTTGTCCATTTATGTGTACTGGGAAGAGTTGGAATCTCTACACGATTGTTCGATGAATCATTCTCATCCATAACTGCAAGAATCTCTTCAGTAGATTCAGCTGAAGATACATGTGTCGGTTCTGGTACATTAACTTCTGGTTGTTGTATTTAATGTGTAGGAACCTCCGATGATGTGTTTACTGAAACCGGAACTTCAGACTGAATTTCAGGTTCAGAAACTGGAATGGTTGTAGGTTCACTTGGAGTCTCGTTGGTTGCCCCAGAAGTACTAGTACCGACATCGTCAGATGGACCGGAGACATTAACACTCGTTTGTTGTGGAGATGCATTTACAGATGTGATGGGTGATTCCATATCTGCACAATAATCCATAAATGAATCATGAAATAACAAATCTAAATCTTTAGTACTATTATTATCTAATACAGAGTTAGAAAACTGTTTTGCCACAGGTTCTACTCCTTTTTGAGTAGAAGCTTCAAATTTCTGTCCGAGTTCTGAACTGTGTTGTCCAGAAGTCAAGGTCACACTCTCGTTAAACGTGACGTTGATGCTCTCGATGAATGATTTTGTACGATTATTGTAGATCCGATATGCTTTAGAATTCAAGGAATAGCCAATAAAAATCCCTTCATCAGCCTTGACTTGGAATTTTGCAAGGTGTTCTCGATCTTTTAGGACAAAACATCTGCATCCAAAAACACGCAAAAATTTGATGTTAGGTTTGCGATTATTGATTATTTCATATGCAGTTTTATTAAGACGTTTATTTATAATTGTCCTATTTTGTGTGAAGCATGCGGTGGAAACTGCTTCAGCCCATAAACTTGGAGGAAGACCCGAATAGGCAAGCATAGTCCGAGCTGCTTCCACAAGCGTCCGATTCTTTCTTTCAACCACTCCATTTTGTTGTGGAGTAATTGGTGCAGAAAAATGTGAGAAATGCCAACGGATTCAAGAAACGATTGAAGAGTTGCATTCTTGAATTCAGTCCCGTTGTCGCTCCTTATCTTTTGAACTGGACGTTGTAGAAGAATTTGAATCTTTTTGATGAACTTGATTATCAGCTCAGGTGCTTCAGATTTGAGTCGAAGAAAATCCAACCAAGTGTAGCGTGAGTACTCATCAATCATAACCAATATGTACTTCTATCCTCCCATTGACTGAGTCCTCATCGGGCCACAGAGACCCATATGAATTAATTCCATGGCGTTGTTGCAGTTAGACAAAGTTTTGGATTTGTGCGAGACGTGTTTCATCTTTCCCATTTCACACGCCGGACAGATAGAAACTTTGTCAATTTTCAATTCAAGAAGCCCGGAAACTAATCCATCTATTATGAGCTTGTTGATGCTTCGAAAATTTTGATGTGAGAGTCTCCTATGCCACAACCAACATTCATCTTGAGAAGCTTTTGAAACAAGACAAACTTGATTGGAAGCAACAAGAGTCGCAAAATCTGTCATATATAGATCGCCGCATCGTTTTGCTATGAAAATCTCTGACCAGTTCTTATCCACAACATAGCAAAACTTCTTGTAAAAAATTACCTTACAGTCCTTGTCGCAAAACTGACTAATACTGAAAAGGTTATGCCCTAATCCTTCAACATACAAGATCTTTTCTATTTGCATCGAGTCATTCTTCAACGTTTCGAAGCCTCGAACGTGACCTTTTGAGTCGTTACCAAAACCTACCGATCCGCCAGGATGTACAGTAAAATCGTGCAATAAGTGTTTGTACCCCGTCATGTGTCTAGAAGCTCCCGAATCAATGACCCACACATGACGGTCCTGTTAAAAGAAAATTACCTGATCTTAGGTACCCATATCTGTATGGGTCCTTTCTTGTTAGTACGGATCAGTTTATTTATTACAGTTGATGAACCTTGAATTTTGCCTTTAAAGGTAAGGTTATTTTGTGAATTTGGGTTGTTGAGTTGATCTTTGGGAATCCAAACCATATTCACATCAACTGTTTTTTTTCTTTCTTCTTATTCTGTTTCTTTCATCTGAAACCGAACATTTTAGCAAATTTGTTCGCTGAAGCTTTTAAAGAAAATGATGAAGTATTAGACTTTTGGTTCTTTGGATCATTTCTATTTAGTTTGAAATAGTTATCCCAACAATGAGCACAATGTATTCTTCTTTTTGCTTGTGTTAACAAAGTAGAATAAGAAATTGCGGAATTTTTATTTTCACAAATTTTGTAAACATTACACGAATGAATACAATTTTTATTTGAAGAAATACATTTCTCAGTATTGGTATTCCTATTCTTTCTATTCGAAACATCTCCTTCAGATCCACGCACTTTTCTTCATCCATTTCTGAGAAAGAATGAGAAACATTGTCAGAACTCTTAGAACTAGAAACTTGTAGCAGTTTCAGCAATACCACTAATGTCTATGTATGCTTTGTAAGGACCATTTTGAATAGACAGCATGAGTTCTCTGTTTTGATGATTCAGAAATTGAGTCATTCTCTTTTTCCATTGAGAATACTCTTCAGCTTGAAGAACTGGAGGCTTGCTCTTTGATCCCATACTCATTAAATCTCTCGACATCTTTTCAAATAGCTAGATAATGATCGTTCAGAAGATCAAGCAGTAAGTGTAAAGAAATTACACTTAGAATAAACTGTTCAAAAAAATTTCAACACAAGGGTCCGAAACCAACACTTAGACAAATTCTGTATGGTGCGAAACCTTCAGATTTTGGATGCTATACGGTGCGAAACCTTCTGATTTCGGATGAAGTACGGTGCGAAACCACGGAATTCGAATGCAACCGAGTACGAAATCCCTAAATTCGGACTTAGCTTGGTGCGAAATCAACACTTAGACAAACTTCACATCAGATATCGGACGTATATGGGTACGGAACCACGGAATTCGAACCTGTCTTGGTACGAAACCAACACTTGTTCAAAAATTAAAAATTACAACAAATGAATACCAATCCGAAACCACCAGAATTCGGACTTAACTAAGTTCGAAACCTCAAGAAATCGAACCTAACAGGGTGCGAAACCATGGATTTCGGACTTAACTGGATCCGAAACCTTCACTTGAACACTTCGAAAAACTTGAATGATGCGAAATCCGTATGAATGGTCCGAAACCCTCAAGAATGATCCGAAACCATAACTTCGAACTCGAAAATCCCAGATTCAGCCATAACTTTCTCAATTCTTGATCAATTAACACGAAATTTGTACTGGTTTGCTCGAAATCAAAATCCACACACTTTCTTAGTTAATCACAAGTTCTAATTCGATCAGTTTAATCGAATTAAAGTTCAAAACAGTGAATTAGGGTTTTCTAACAAAGTTTCAAAGAAATGATCAAATCTGATGATTCTGTGCAGTAAATGATGATGATCCAAGAATTAATGTTGTTCAGATATCAATTCCGAGTTCAACGATGCCAAGAATTGATTCAAGAAATCAGAAACTAGAAAAAAATAATGTCTGAATGAACAGTGATCAGATGAACAGTAAACTATGCATGGTCCGAATTCTTCATCTCCTGTGTAAAAATTCTTCAATTTGGATCTTAATCTGCTTGAATCTCCTGTTTGTGCTCTGATACCAAATGTGAAACCCAGAATCTAGCAAAGATATGTAGAGAGAAAATCTAAAGTGCACACGTCATCCATGTATTGATCTTTAGAGTGTAAATGACAAATGCTACAAGTGTTACAAGATTAACAAAGGAGTCTTCTTTATATAGTAGGGCCATGACATGTCCATGCCTCTACTAAGAAGAACAGTACAAAATATTAATACCGTCTTGATAGCTACAATAATGCTCTAACAACTGCTTATGAACTGATTAACAAAAGAAAACCACTGATTAAATTCTTTCATGTTTTTGGCTGCAGATGCTATTTTCTCAAGGATAGAGAAAATCTTGGTAAATTTAACAAAAATGCAGATGATGGATACTTTGTTGGTTATTCACTAACTTCCAAAGCATTCAGAATCTACAACAGAAGAACCAAGAGGATCATGGAAAGTATCAATGTTACATTTGATGAGTCAAGATTAAAGACTTCTGAACAAAACAGTTCAGGACTCAATAAGGATAAGACAAAAATGACTTCTGAATCAGATTCTAATCCTAACTATTCAGAACTAAATTTATTGTTTAAGGATGCATTTCTGGAACTAACTTCTGAATCTTATGCAGATTTTGAAAATCCTAAAATGGTTCAAGAAATGAAAAAGGGAAGTTTAGAGGTTCAAACAACAGTAATTTCTGATTCTGGTCCATCTGAGGAATGTCCAACTTTGATAAATACAAGTGGTGAAAGATCTGAGTCAGGTACTCAGAATTCTGTACAAGGTATTCAGAATTATGGACATACTACTCAGAATTCTGGACATGCAACTCAGAATTCTGGACAAGGTACTCAGACCTCTGAACAAGTTATTCAGAATTCTGAACCTTTTACTCAGAATGTGGAATTAGAAGCCACACCACAATTCTCAGAACAAAGGGATTGTTCAGAATTACATGCTGTTACAGATGAGAATGATACAAACAACAATCAATCAGAGATTGATGTGCTTCCAAGTTCAAACAAATGGACAAAAGACCATCCTATTCATCAAGTGATAGGAGATCCATCAGTGGGAGTGCAGACTAGATCAGCAACAGCAAATGAAGCAATGTTTGCAGGATTTCTAAGTATAATTGAACCTAAGAAAGCCACTAAAGCCCTAGAGGATCCAAATTGGATTTTAGCAATGCAAGATGAGTTGTTACAGTTTGAAAGAAATAAAGTCTGGAGACTCATTCCAAAACCTGAAGGAAAATCAATTATTGGATAAAAATGGGTGTTCAGAAACAAGAAAGATGAGTCAGGTGTTGTAGTCAGAAATAAGGCTAGATTGGTTGCAAAGGGATATTTACAACAAGAAGGAATAGATTATGATGAGACATTTGCACCAGTTGCAAGAATAGAGGCAATTAGAATATTCTTGGCATATGCTGCACACAAGAACTTCAAAGTACACCAAATGGATGTCAAATCAGCATTTTTGAATGGTATACTTCATGAAGAAGTTTATGTCTATCAACCTGAATGATTTGTTGATCCTTAGTTTCCAGATCATGTGTATGTTTTAGATAAAGCATTGTATGGTCTGAAACAAGCACCAAGAGCCTGGTATGACACTCTAACTCAATACTTATTAGAATCTAGCTTCAAGAAAGGTAAAATTGATACTACCTTATTTTTAAAGAAAGAAGGTGATGAATTGATTTTGATTCAGATATATGTAGATGATATAATATTTGGTTCTACTAATGCCGAATTATGTGATGAATTCTCAGAAATCATGAAATCAAAATTTGAAATGAGCATGATGGGAGAATTGAACTTTTTCCTTGGTCTTCAAGTAAAACAATTACCAAATGGAATTTTTATAAATCAAGGAAAATATGTAAAAGATATTCTAAAAAAGTTTAAGATGTCTGATTGTGCTGCTATGAGAACACCTATGGCTACTAATGTCAAGTTAGATGCTGATCTCTCTGGAGTTTCAGTAGATAACAAGGTTTATAGGGGCATGATTGGTTCTCTACTTTATCTGACTGCAAGTAGACCAGATATCATGTTTGCTACATGTTTTTGTGCTAGATTTCAATCAAATCCAAAAGAATCTCATTTGATGGCTATTAAAAGGATCTTAAGATATCTCAAAGGTTCACCTGAATTGGGCCTTTGGTATCCAAAAGAAACTGATTTCAAATTAACTGCCTTTACTTATGCTGATCATGCAGGAAGCAGATTGGACAGGAAAAGTACTTCTGGTGCTTGTCACTTTTTGGGGGATAAAATAGTGAGTTGGGCTTCAAAGAAGCAAAATTGTGTGTCCACATCAACTGTTGAGGCAGAATATGTAGCTGCTGCTGCTTGCTGTTCTCAAACTCTGTGGATGAAAACACAACTCATGGATTATGGCTATCAACTCAACAAGATTCCCATTTATTGTGATTCAGAAAGTGCCATTGCCATCACTCAGAATCCTGTTCAACACTCAAAGACCAAACATATTGATGTAAGGTATCACTTTATTAAGGATTATGTGGAAAAGGGACTATTGAAATGCACTTTGTGCACACAAAGTATCAATTGGCTGACTTGTTCACAAAGCCTCTTGATCACAAAAGGTTTACTTTTCTCATATGTAAGATAAGAATGCTTAATCTGCCTAATAGAGTATATTTGTTATTTTTCAGAAATGAATTTTTTTAAGTAAGATTTTATGAGTAGTGTACTCAGAATTATGACTCTCTTACTCAGATGTTCTGAGTCTTGAGTTCAGAACTTCCGAGTCAATACTTCAGAAATCTGACTTCATACTTTTTCTTCTGAATAGGTTACTCAGATCTTCTGACTGTACCTTTCAGAACTCATTTCTGGAAATTACAAGTGTTTCAATTTGTTGTTAAGTTCTTTCTATTTTTTTTCATATTCCTTTATGTCTAATATGTGTTTGAGTATATGCTTAAGTCAAGGGGGAGCATTGATATCTTTTAGAAATCATTCTGAGATGCTTACAAGGTTTGTATTCTTTTCTTATCTCAAATCATTCTAAGGGGAACAAGCTTTCAATGATAAAATATCTCCCTTATTCAAACTACTTCTGAATCCTTAAAATGTTTTTCAAGGTCAGATGTTAGATTTTAAATGATTTTCATTAATCTCAAATCATCAAAAGAGGGACAAAATTTTGATGATAAAACAATCTTCTTTCTGTTCAAACTACTTCTGGGTGATTAAAAGATTTATAATGTCAGAAGTTGAAATTTAAATGAATTCTGGTTACAAGGAAATTTTCTTCTGAATTGTTTACTCAGAACTTCTGAGTATGCATTCTCAGAATTCTGAACGTGTTATTCAGAACTTTAACTTATGTTAATTTCTATCATATAACACGTGTCAACATCTTATTCATTTGATAATACCACGTTTCATTTAAACTCTTTTGTGGTATTTCACAGTGTTAGAAACCGTTATAACTCTGACATAAAGAAGTTTTTCACCATTTGAATCCTTTCAGTTTCACGGATTTTAAATAGACATTAAAATCCCTCTTTCAAATTCATTCAAATCCTAAGAGTGAAAAGTGAGATACGCAAAATTCATGAGTTCGTCGATTCTGTTTTCTTTCATATTTCTTGAGTGATAATCATGTCTACTACACGAAGAAGTGTTACTCAATCTTTGCACACTGCAAAGACTTTAATGTCATCTTCGGATTCAGATAATGAAGAAGTTCGAATGCCTGAGAATATTGTCGCAGAAGATGAGGCGATAGGAGGAAATGTTTTGGGAAATCAGGGTGTTGAAGGAAATGCAGAGGGTGAAAATATGGCTGAGTCTGAAGGAAAGGCAGAGGAAGGAAATGCAAATATTGAACACCAACAGAGTGCTGTGAGGTCAGTAATGTCTGCTAGACCTATTTCTTTGGAGAGGATCGTACCTGAGAAAGAATATCTAGAGTTGGTAGAAAATAACTGTGTCTTAGTGCTTGATGAAACCAATTTCAAGGAAGAACATAGGATTATAATAGAATTGTTGAAGTATCATCCCTTCAAAAGTGGTTTACTCTGAAAAAGACTGTTCCAATTCAGTATATTCAACAGTGGTGGAAGAATTTGGAATTGCAATGAAATAAGTTCGTATCCAATATAGGGGGAGTTTCTATAACTCTGACTGTTAGTTTCTTAAGAATTATGTTAAGGTTGCCAGAAAAATGTGATTTGGAAAGGAGAACAAATTTTGAGGATTCACCTTTAACAGAGGAGATGATAGCTGAATTCAGAAGATTGGGATACAATGAAGAATTGAGGAATCTAAGTTCATTCAGAAGGAACAAACTACCACCAATTTGGGCATGTTTCTTAACTATTATTAACAAGTGTCTTGCTAGAAAACACAGTTCACCAGATCAAGCATCAAGGCAAATCTTGCAGATTTTTCATGGGTTAGTGAAGAACAGGCATTATGATTATGCTTCAATTTTATGGGAAGATATGAAAAACACCTTTGAAAGAAATCAGAAGGCATTAGAGGGAAAAACAAGAGATAATCCACTAACATATATACCTTATCAGAGGTACTGGCAGATGGTCATTTGGTATGCAATGAGACAAGATCCTCAAATTCCAAGAAGAGCAAATGAGGAGCATGTGCCAATTTTCTACATGGGTAAAATGATCTCATCCCTTAAACTTGAAAACTTTCCTAATCACAGACCATTGCCAAGGTCACTTCGGTCTTATATACCAGGGGAGAGTGAAATTTTAAAAGCTTATTGCACCTCTATGGGACTTGTATAACCTCAGGTCCCTACCCATGAGGACAACCCTGAGATGAGAGGTGAGGGGTCAAATGCAGTAAGAGAGGGGGATAATGTTCAGGTGGGAGAACATTCTGAGAGAATTGAGAGGCAAAATTCTGAGAGCTTGGTTAGAAGTGAGCCTAAAAAACAGACAGAGAGAGGTGAGGATGAGAGAATGTCACCAGAATTAGAAAACAGAGATAATTCTGAACCAGCTGATCAAATTCGGGCAACCACATTTACTATTGGTTCACAACCCTTGGTGACCAATATTGAAGAAAACACCATTGAGCCCATGGTGGAACTTGAACAACGCAATCCCATCCACTCAGAAGAATTTCAACATGCTACTGTTTCATTTCAAACAGGGGAACCATTGCCTACTCATTTGGAGTTTGGTAATCAATCCCAAAATATTATTCAACACACTGAGTCAGGATTGCACAGTAACATCCTATTTGGTTCTGAATTTTCATTTCACACAAGCACATCACAGAAATTTCGTATTCGTGTATCAACATCCATAGACATACCTAATATTGGGTGTAAAGGATTGGATGGAAGCCCTAGAGAGGTGAACATTTTAAAAGCCTCTTTACACAGTGCATCTGTTGTACATGGTGACTCTGTGACACCTACAGGCCATGAGTTCTCTAAACACATGAAAACTGGTTCATCAGTTGTTCCAGGATTACCGTTAGCAGCTTCTGAATTTGAAAAGATTCAGAAACAAAATGATCATTTGGTTGAAAAGGTTCAAAGCTTAGAAAACTCAGTAACTTGTTTGAAAGATGAAGTTAAGAATCTCAGAACAATGTTGGAGAGCAAAGTCAAATCTGTTGAACAAAAGGTAGATGGAGTTAAAGTGTTAGCTCCAATCTTTCTGTTTGTGAAAGTAGTGAAAATAGTCTAAGTACAGAAGTAACCCACAGAGGCTCTGCAGAAGAACGCAAGAATACCGAAGGCAAGAATCAGCAGAAGACTGCTCACAGAGGACCGAGCCACAGAACCTCTGTCACCCTTGACAGAGCCTCTGCGGTTTATAATGAAGACTTAGAAGATTTACAAATATCTTTCTACTGTTCCAGGATCCGTTCATCCACTTGCTTAAGGCATGCCCTGACAACAACAACACGTGTCAAACTCTGATAGGGCTCTGTCCAAGTTGGAACATGCGCATTTAATGCATGCAATACCTGCTACTGTTCATACGATCCTGTCTACTGTAGCATAAGTCCTTATTGTCTAAAGTATGTCCCCTTTGTAGTAGTATAAAAGGAAGACCTATGTTGAGTTCTTCCATTAACAAGAATAAGATAATAAGAGCTACGCACAAACACACACACCAGCAGTTCTTTCTTGTTATGTTCTTGGTGTTCTTAATATATATCAAATACAGTAATCTTGGAGATATTCATCTGTTCTTACATACTGGTTATTTGATATTGTGTGTTCTTCTACCTTTACATTATCATTCAGTTCTTAAATACGCTTCCGCACCATACAATCTGAACTAACCGAAAGGATAATCATCATTGTTTAAGCAAAACAGGAACCAACAATTGGTATCAGAGCAAACCTTGATTTTTAATATCAAGGGATCCACTCTACAATGATCTTTGGTAGAAACTTGGATTTTTAACCTATTCTTCATATTAATCAAGCAATTTCTGTTTTTCTGCCATTTTTGATTCATTCGAACTTTGGTAAACTTATAGAATCTGTTATTCTGGTTAAAACACCATTTTAGTGCTCAGCTTAAAGCTTTTAAGCTTAAAAACTTCATACGAAGCATCCACTTCATACTCTGTAAAGCTTGCTGTTCATACCCTTTTCTGGATAATTTTATCTCTCTTAAAATGACTAATACAAACAACTTCTTCTCTTCTGGTTCCTTAATCAAACCTCCCACTCTTCTTAGAGAGGAATACCCTCAATGGAAGATTCGAATGATTCACTTCTTTGAGGGTACTGACAAAGAATTGGTTTATTATATCCGTAACCCTCCTTTCGTTCCCATGATAACTGTACCTCGTGTTCCTGGCACAGACGACACACCAGAAATCCCAGAACACACAAAACCAAAGACCCAGGATAAATGGTCTGATCCTGATTGGGCAAAATACGAAGTTGCTCAGAAAACTAAGAGAATTCTGATTATGGCCATTCCAAATGACCTTTTCCAGTCCATGGATGCATGTGAATCTGCATATGATCTATGGAAAGAACTGGAAAAACAACTAGAAGGAGGAGCCAAAACCCAGAAAAACCGCAGAGCCCAATACATAAATGAGTACTATGCCTTTAAAGCTTTGTCAACAGAATCTCTGCAAACTACGTATGATAGGTTCAACTCTCTAAAAAACAAGTGCAAGAAGTTCGGCATCCACAGAACTTCTGAAGAAAACAACGTTATGTTCCTGAAGTCTCTGAATGAAGAATGGCTTCAGTTATCTATGTCTCTGCAGACAAATCAAGACTTAGATTCCTGGACCCTATCAGACCTCTATGGAACATTGGCAGCACAAGAGCCTCAGGTAGCACAAGCAAAAGCCCAGATCATTGCACCTCTTGCATTGGTTGGTTGTTGGTCCCGAAGGGTTATACAAGTTTGTAGAAGGGGGGGGGGGGGGGGTTGAATACAAACACACAAAATTTACTTTTCTAAATTGTTTATTGATAAATCATTAACAATTTACAGCTTGTTGCGGAAACAAGATTAAGGATAAATCCTAAATCTAAACAAGTTGGAACACTAAGGTTTCTTGCACTAAGAAAGATAAGGAAATTACTAATAATAACCTATCTTGAGATTAGAGATTGAACTTGTCCAGAGTTAGCAAGTTACTTCAAATGAAGTGAGTTCATCTCTTTATATACTGCATGCATTTAATGCAAGTCAGTATACACTTTACACGTGTCATTAGCTGATTGGTTGCATGTCATTGACCTTTGGTGACAACCTAAGTAGCCGCATGTATGCACAGTGTAGTGTCAGAGTTGTTGTACGAATTCAGATAATCGGAGGTTCTTTTCTGACATTTCGTACGGAGTCGTGCAAGGGTGGTTAAGACAAAAGTACTTTGTACGGAAGACTTCATGATCAGCTTTCGTTGATTCAGCGATTATCATTTCTATTCAGCGAATGATAAAGTTCAGCGATAGCTGAAGTCTTGTACTTGATACTTCACGTTGAGTGGACAAATCTGAGTCTTCGCTGATCCGCATCAGTTCATTAGGAGACTTGACGCTGGTTCTTGAGCTTGATCTTCGACTTCAGCGTAGAACCTATGTTGACGTGAAACTTGTCTTCAGGAATCATAAGTAAACAACTAACTTATCAGCGATCACCATAAGGACTGAACAGACTCAGAGCATTAATGGTGAACAATGTTCGCTGAATGTTTAATTTAAAGAGCGAGAGTTCCTATCAGCGGTACTGGAAGATCTTAGTACTTATCAGCGATAGAGAAACTCTGATACATATTGTTTACTTACAATTTTCACTAAGTATATAAGAGAGGGTCATTATCAAATCACTGAGGGTTTGGATCAACAATCTCCCCCTATTTGATTATGACATAGCAACAAAGAAAATTGCTATTTAATGAAAACATAAGGATAAAAAGAACTCATAAAATATTTGTCCCTTTTACTGTTTTCTGGGATCTTTTCAGTACTGATGGAGTAAAGTACGTTCGCTGAAATCTTTCTCTAAAAATATTGAATCAGGTTAGAATTTGAACATAGAAAGATTATAAGTACAAGCGAAATAAATTACAAGTACAGAAGGATAACTGATACAATAGAGAATAAGGTGATTATATCAGTTTTCAAAGGGTTCTTCCTTAATGAGAAGTTCATCAAGGGTCGTCTTTTCAGAGGGGATCATCCAGTCAGGAACCTTTTCTCCTTGATTCTTTAACTTCAGAGCAGCTTCAAAAATCAGGGGTTTTAGGTGTCGTGCCTGAATGTCTTGTTTGAAGTCACACCACCAGATGAGATCTCTGAGCTGTTCGATTGGAGTGATTGGGAGCTCAGCTATCCGTTGAAAACATTTACATCCATCGTAGTCAAGAAAGAATATTCCATATGGATTACTGATGACTTTACCAGGGACGAAAACTTCAAAGGGTGGCAGGGAAATATCAAGAGCAGATAAATCAGGGTCAGGACCAAGCACTTCAGCGCGAGAGAAACCGATACCAGTTTCATTTCTTATGACAGGACCTGAGTCTGAATCTTGACGTTTCTTCTTTGGAGAGGCCCTTTTTCTTTTCAGCTTAAGATCAGGAGGAGGAGAAATATCCACACAGGAAGAAATCAAGTCGATCTGTCTGTTTATCAGCTTTTCGAAATGATCCTTGTACTTAGATTGAGAAGTTTGGATAGCTAACCTCATCTCCAGCCATTCAGAGAGACCATACCATTTTACCGTGTCAGCGCGAAAAGCTTCAGTTTGGCCATTTTCTCTGAAAACTTTGATGTCAACAATAGGTACTCCGATAGATGTTCTTCCAGAGATAAGTACCTTGTTGATCTTTGCTGGACGAAATCTGAAGTTTATTATCTCTTTACACCAGTTCAGGGTGGTCTGAGAAACTTCAGTTTTCTTTTCCACGATCTTCTGGGCTTCTTCCCAGAGCTTTCTTTGGACTTGAATGGGAATACGTTTCACCTTTGGATCTTTGACAGAGTCTTGAGTAAGCTTGATGGCGTATTCTTTGTCCTTTTCTTCAGCTTCCTTTCTTTCAGCGATGAGACGTTCAGCTCTGAGGTGTTCCTGATATTCAGCTTTTGAGATTTTGAACTTTGGTTGAGCTGAAGGAAGTTTAGTATGCTTCAGATTTATTCGCTGATCCTCGAATCGCTTTATCATCTCTTCTCTTTTGATCATCTTCACTTAGCTTTTGAGAAACTAAGGAAGGTCTGCGTTTATGCGAGAGAAGCTGTTCTTCTGGTTCATCAGTCTCAGAGATCAAATCTGAGACTGGGATTATTTCATCAGCAGCAGCTGGCTTTATTGGTGAGGTCGCAGTAGTTGAACCTTCAGCGAAATCCTCAAGCAGGGGAGAGGACTAGCTGAATCACAGTGATCTTACAAATAAGAACTGGGTAGAAGAACTTGGGTAGAAAAGATAGAAAAAATAATGTGGATGTGTATAGAGGTTGTGGAGTAGAGAACTGATTGTGTATAGATGATGTTCAGGGAAGGAATATAAGTAAAGTTTAGTGTACCTGACAAACCGGCTTTTTAAGCAAGATCGCCAGATTTTCATCTTCAGCGACGCCTTTGCCTTTGCCTTTCTCATCTCCAGAAGCTGAGGGCTTTGTCTTTGTCTTCTCCCCTGTGGATTCAGTTATTACGATTCCCTTAAGAGCTTTGGTTCGAGGAGCAGGTTTGACAACAAAGAAATCATCGTCATCTTCATCATCATCATCATCCTTCCTTGGAGAGAAGGATGGTTCATTATCAGCGATGTCGACGTCTTCATCATCTTCTGCTTCAGATTCCTCAGCATCTTCTTCAAGTTTCTCCCCCTCAGATACAGAGGCGAGCTTCTCGGTTCCCTCAGGGTTTTCAACTCCCTGAGGTTCAGCATTTGGGTCTTCATTCATCTCTCCCCTGATAGATTCATCATGGGAAAGGTCTTCAGCGCTTTTCTCACTGGTATGTTCAGCGCTCTTCTCCCCTTCTTTCTCATGATGACTGGGGGAGGTATGGGTAGACTCAGCGTTTGTGTTATCTCTGTCTTCTGGGCCAGAGATTTTCACACAACCTTCAAGCTTTGCTATTCTGTCTTCAAGGCCAGAAATAGCAGGCGTGATTTTCTTCAGCTCTGTGCGATCTGCCTCTGTGAAAGATTCCAAAATAGGGGCAGGGGCAGGAGCAGGAGCTGGATTATTTGCCTTGTTGACCAGCGTCTCGATCATCGTCTTCATAGAACTAACGTCGGTCTTCACAGAACTTAAGTCAGTCTTGACAGCTGACATATCACCCTCTAGTGCTCCAACAGATGTCTTCAGCGTTGTAACATCGCTGGACATGTTGGAAACTGCGGTTTTGAGGCTGGTGTAGTCAGTGTAGATGTCGAAGAGTACTTTGGCAAAATCGCCGAGCGTTTTATCAAGGCCCTTAATGTCATCAGTGGAAGCCTTCTTTTCCACCACCGTAGACAGCTTCGTCAGATTCTCTCCAGCGTTTGTTACAGCTGTAGAGTTATTTGATAGAGTGGTGGTGAGATCGGTCAGCTTTGTTTCCACGGACTTCAGAGAGGCGTTGATGTCTCCCAAGTTAGGACCTGTAACAGATAAGTACTTGTGAACAAAGGAAAGCTCAGAAGTTTCAGGTTTAGTTACAGTGTATAGGATTTGATTTGTACCTGCAGGAGGATTGATGAACTCGTCAAAGTTGCAAGTTCCTGAAAAATGTTCCATATCCTCTTCGAAAGTACGGTGAGGAATGGTGATCTCTGCAGGTCCTTTCTTCATCATTCTTTGAGAAGCTTCAGCTGTGGCTTCTGGAATGATGGCATCTCCAGTGGTCTTTGGAGTAGAGTCCAAGTGAGTGGAGGGAGAAGCGAAGGATAAGAATTTGGGTCGGGTACTGGGTTCAGCGTTGGATTCGCTGACAATCACTTCATCAGTCTTTTGAGAGATTGAAGGAGGTTGGGTAGGTTCCAAAGTTCTAACTTCAGCGTTTGGAGACGCTGAAAGTTGGATTGAAGGGATGGCTTGAACGGGTGTGGCAAAGCGTACCACAGAACTTTCCTTCAGCTCTTCAGAATGAGCTGAAGAGTCTTCAGCATGAGGGTGCTGGGGTTGCTCCTTGGTTTTCTTGATCCTTTTGGAACCAAGTGGAATTAAGGAGTGTTTCCTTTTCTTAGAAGGAGAGGATTGTGTGGCCGGGGTATCAGCGATGGGTATTGTCGCTGAAGGAGCCACAAAAGTCGAAGAATTTTGGTTAAGAAGAGTGAGAAGGGTAGAGAGACGTACCTCATTGTCGACAGGCTTGAAGTCGAGCACCTTAGGGCCAACCTGAGAGAGTTTCAGGTCACCCTCTTGTGGGTAGCTGTCCTTCAGGCCATACTGGAAGATGGCGCTGATGAATCTTGGGTAAGGAACCCATGCAGGTCTGTCAGCAGCAGAATCCACGCGTTGTACCAGGTCATCATATATAATGGAGGCCCAGTCAATGTTTAGACCTTTCAGCAGTGCGTATCCCATGGCCTGCGTAGGTTGTGCGGCTTGATCAGAAGAGCCGGACTTTGCTGTCATGCAGCTGATCAGGTGAGCGAAGATGAAATTCATCTCGCTGGGCATTTTGGATTTCTTTATCAGCGTCAGCTTCTTCTCTGGCTTCTTGTCCCTTCCAGTTTCCCAGATGTAACCCATGGCATCAAGGAAAGCAATAATTTCTTCTTTGTCAGAATGCTTCTTGTGGTCAGGGAATGGAACGAAGGGTTTTTCTTTGGTAGCATTTGGGAAGTTCAGGGCTTTTCGGATTATGGAGGGTGTGATCTTAATGGTGCCATACTCAGTATCGCTGAGTATGCAGTCGATGGTTTTGGATGAATCTTTGGCAGAGGGTAGCTCAGTGTGTCTGGCAGAGTACCAGAATTGGGATAAGAGCCGCTGACTGGCAGGAGGTGTTATGGTCAGGGCTGTGTAAATGCAGCTATTCTTAAGAAAATTTACAGCCTCATCCAGATGTTTGACTTGCTTTCGAGGAGGAAACTCGAGAAGCGCTGAGAGGTTGTTGACCTTAGTCCAATCCAGTTGATCCAATTCGAACTTAACCTGAGGGGCTTTGACGATTTCCACTTCCTCAGATTCAGAAGAGATGGTCTCAGCGGTAACGTTGATCTTGGAAGTTGCCATTTCTCTGTATATCAGTTCAACCAAAGATATTAACAAATAAGAATTGTCTTAATATGGAAAGGATTTCCATTAAGATGTTTCGAATTTTGTCCATTTCATTCAGACAGAATGTCTTAATGAAGATTAGGGTTTTTCTTGTTTTTGAAAAACGAATTTTACACCCATTAAGTCCTGTATTCCAGTTTCTTTAAAAAAATGGATACGAATGAAGAATCAAGTTTAAGATTTAGATTTAAAACTTGAAGAACAACCATGAAATGGTTGTGTTCATAAAACCATGAAAGAAATGATTTTATTTTAAGAAGTTCTTTTGTTTTGATCTTTATTTAAGCAAAGAGAAGATCAGAAACAAGTTATTTGCATAAAAAGTAAGAACGTATTAACCTTGATGTTTTTGATGAAGAAGATGATGAACAGTTCTTTGAAGATTGAGAGCACAAATGCAACAGTATTTCTTTTCTTGCGGATAAAGATTGATTCGCGTAAAAGACAAATATAAACATTGAGAATGTTTATATAGGAAGAGAGTAGAGAGAGAAAAACTCGAGCGGGAAAGTTTTTCATCATGACACGGACACGTGTTTGCATTTGATTGGCGAGTAAACTAAACGTGCAAACGTGTGTCAGAAAGAAGAACGTGCCTGGTGTTATCCGTTGCAATGACGTCACAACTGTCCTTTCACATTCTTTTTAGGATGTCTCCGAGGTTTTGAAAAACTCGGGGACTCTTTTGAAAAACATGAGGCACTGAATAGAAATATCAGTGATGGTTTTAGAACTTTCAAAGTATCGCTGTTAAGGAAGAGATATTCAGCGATGTAGAACTTTTGAAATCTTGCATTTGCATGCGTTTGTCAGAGAGAGAAAAACATACCTTGATATCAGCTAACCAAGTTTATTTAGAGAGAAGATGAGAATGGATTGTACAAGTAGATTTTATCCTATCACTGATCAAATGTGAACCGCTGAAGATTTTAGCCTTCAAAGTTCAGCATTCCAAGCTCGCTGATGAGAAAGTTGAATCTTGTCTCATCAAGAGGTTTGGTAAACAAATCAGCTAACTGATAATCAGTTTGGATAAAATGAAGTTCTATATCTCCATTCATCACATGATCTCTGATAAAATGATATCTGATCTCTATGTGTTTCGTCTTTGAGTGTAGCACTGGATTGTTTGCTATAGCGATGACACTAGTGCTGTCGCAATAGATTGGAATTTTGGAGAGCTGAAGATCATAGTCTAGTAGCTGATTTATCATCCACAAGACCTGAGAACAACAGCTTCCAGCAGCTACATATTCAGCTTCAGCTGTGGAAGTGGACACTGAGTTTTGCTTCTTACTTGTCCAACTTACCAGCTTTCCACCCAGGAGCTGACATCCTCCTGTGGTGCTTTTCCTATCCATTTTGCATCCTGCAAAATCACTATCTGAATAGGCGGTTAGATCGAATCCTGAATCTTTGGGATACCAAAGACCTAGATTCGCTGTACCCTTAAGATATCGAAAGATTCGCTTTACAGCTTTCATATGAGATATCTTGAGTTCAGCTTGATATCGTGCACACAAGCAAGTTGCAAACATAATATCGGGTCGGCTAGCTGTAAGATACAGTAGTGAGCCGATCATACCACGGTACAGCGTGACATTGACAGGAACACCCTTAGTGTCCTTATCAAGTATCAGCGGTGGTGCCATTGGGGTTTTCATAGCTGAACTTTCAGTTAAATCGAATTTCTTCAGCATATCTTTAACATACTTTCCCTGATTAATAAAAGTTCCTTTTTCCGTTTGCTTAATCTGAAGACCAAGGAAATATGTTAGTTCACCCATCATGCTCATTTTATACTCTTCTTTCATTCTTTCAGCGAAACGAGTACAAAGCTCAGGGTTAGTAGAACCAAATATAATATCATCAACATATATTTGAACTAAAATGATATGACCTTTTACTTTTCTAAAGAATAGAGTTTTGTCAATCTTACCTCGCTCAAAATGTTCAATGTGGAGATAAGTAGAGAGAGTGTCATACCATGCACGAGGAGCTTGCTTTAAGCCATAAAGTGCCTTATCCAGCTTATAAACATAATCTGGACGCTTAGGATCTGAGAATCCTGGAGGTTGTTCCACGTAGACTTCTTCATTCAGCTTTCCATTTAGAAACGCTGACTTAACATCCATTTGATGTACTTTGAAGTTTTTGTGTACAACATATGCTAAGAATAGACGAATAGATTCAAGTCTTGCTACAGGAGCAAATGTTTCGTCATAATCAATGCCTTCCTCTTGTCTGTATCCCTGAGCAACAAGACGAGCTTTGTTGCGGGTTACAGTACCATGTTCGTCCAACTTGTTTCGATAGACCCATTTAGTGCCTATCACCGTTTTGTCAGTTGGTCTGCGAACAAGTTTCCAAACTTTGTTTCTTTCGAATTCAGTCAGCTCTTCTTGCATAGCGCTGACCCAGTTTGGATCTCTGAGGGCATCATCTATTTTCTTTGGTTCAGTTAGTGAAATAAAATTAACAAATAGACAAATATTACCTGCACTTCGTCGTGTCTGAACACCAGCGTTTGGATCACCAAGAATTTGATCAATTGGGTGATTTGCAGTCCATCGCTGAGCCGGAGCATAAGTCGCTGACTCATCTAGAACTGAAGGGGCTGAAGATGAGGCTTCAGCTGCTTCTGGAGTATCAGCTAAGAGAGGAATGCTTGCATTTGTCATTTCATTTACTGATTGCTGAGAAATAGATGGAATGTCTGAGATATTTGGATCAACTGCAGGTATAGTGTTTATAGGAACAGCTGAGATCCATGATGTTTCAGCTTCACTATTCTGCATGTTTGGAATGATAGTGGGACTATCATTTTCTACTGGATGAGCATGAGGAGTGGGAATATCTTCTGAATCACCAAGATGAGAAAACATCCATTGATTCAGTTCTTCAGTATCAGCGTTCGGTTTAGAGTTCGCTGAACGGGATTCGTCAAACGTGACGTGAATAGTTTCTTCTACAGTTTGTCTTCTACGATTGAAGACTCTGAAGGCTTTGGAAACTGAGGAGTATCCAAGAAAGATTCCATCATCAGCCTTAGGATCAAACTTTCCAAGGGCATCCTGACATCCAAAGATGTGAAGAAAGCTGATCGAGGGCTTTCTCCCATGAAAACGTTCATAGGCTGTTTTATTGAATCTTTTGACTATCAGCGACCTGTTTTGCGTAAAACAAGCAGTGTTAACAGCTTCTGCCCAAAACTGAGCAGGCAGGTGAGAATCGCTGAGCATTGAACGTGCAGCTTCAATAATTGTTCTATTTCTTCTTTCAGCGACTCCATTTTGTTGCGGTGTTCTCACTGAAGAAAAGTTGTGAGAAATACCCTTACTCTCAAAGAAGGAATCAAGAGAACTGTTTTTGAATTCAGTTCCATGATCACTCCTTATTGAGCGAACGGTCAAATTGTTCAGGGTTTCCATCTTCCGAACAAAGGTGATGAGTTCTTCAGGGGTGTCACTCTTGGAACGGAGAAACATAACCCATGTATAACGAGAGAATTCATCAACTATGACCAGCGTGTATTTCTTTCCAGCGATGGATTGTTTGTTAACCGGGCCAAACAAATCCATATGGAGTAGTTGTAGAGGAGATGACACTGAGGAGACTTGCTTTGATTTAAAACTAGCTTTGGTCTGCTTCCCTTTTTCACATGCTGAACATAAAGACTCTTTGGCGTATGAGTGTTGAGGTAGACCAGTGACTAACTCTTTTGAAGAAAGAGTATTCAGTGTCTTGAAATTTAGATGAGAAAGCCTCTTATGCCATAGCCAGTTGACATCAGATGAGGCTTTTGAGAAGAAACAGGAGTTCTCAGTGGTTGTTGAGTCCATGTTTATTACATAAACATTTTCCAAACGGTAACCGCTGAGAGCTATCTTCTCCTTTTTGTCAGCGACAAAGCAGGATTCCTTAGTAAAGATTACTTTGTTATCCATGTCGCAAAGCTAACTGATGCTTAGAAGATTATGTTTCAGTCCTTCAACATATGCGACTCTTCTGAAGGAGGTTGTACCATTTGACAGTACACCATACCCTCGGGTATGTCCTTTTCCATTTCCACCGAAAGTCACAGAGGGACCTTTCTCTTCTTTGTATTCAACGAGCAGGCTTTTCTTTCCAGTCATGTGTCTAGAGCATCCACTATCAAGATACCAGATACCCTTCTTAACCTGAATACAAATTACAAAGGAAGATTAGTTTTTCTTAGGTACCCACTTTACCATGTATACACATTTGTCAGTGGAGGTAGTTGGAATGGAAGGTTCAGTAGTCTTCTCAGCTTTTGAAGATTCAGCTTTGTCTTTCTTCACTTTGATTAATTTCTTAACCGCAGTGGTAGGATTCACCTTGACCTGATTTGCACCAGGGTTGGTCTTCTTTGCCTTGGGGGCAATCTTCACCTTAGCTATCTTTTCAGCTTTGGTGGCTGTGGGGCACTTACTAGCAATATGATCAGTGAGTCCACAGTGATAACATTTCCTATAGTTAAAAGTAGTTCTAGGACCATTTGAATGCTGAGCTTTTAATTTAGAATTAGAAGTACCAGCACCAAGTAAACTATTTGCTTTAGAAATGGGACGAGCATTCAGTTCTACAGATTTCTTAACAAGGACATCCACTCTGAGTCTAGGAGTAGATCGCTGAATATATCCAGAGATCAGCTTCTTTGATTCAGAGGGATGGGTCGCTGAGGCTTTAGAAGCATTCAGCTTTGGTACTAAAGTACCCCTCTGAGGATTTTGGTAGATAACAATTCCTTTACCTTTGTCTTTAGAGACAGAGGTAGGTTTTGAATAAACCATTTTCTCCTTTCCTTTTGAGGAGGTAGGAGTTTCCTCAGGGATTGGTGTAATGGACGAGGAGCACTGAGAAGATGAAGTATCAGCGACTGAGGATACGAACGTTCCAAATTTAAGCATTGAACGCTCAGTGGTTGGTTTTAAAGTTTCATATTTATAACCCAGACCACGTTTATCACTCAGGGGAATCTGAGACTTTATTATCTCGGTGATCTTTGTTGAAGAATTACACCATCCTTCAACAGTAGCCTTTTCAGCTTTTAATGCAGCGATAGCTTCTGCTCGTTCGATTTTGACTAGCTGATTTAAATATACTTGATCTTTAAAATCTTCTTCAATTTTAGAAAGCTTTTCTATTTGAAGGTGGCAGTTTTTAAGCTTTTCAGCGAGATCAAGGTTTTGGTTTTCAACCACAGCTTTGCCATTCATGGCTTCATATAAGCTTCTAGTCAAGAGATCGATTTTGCGGAGACTATCAGCTTCATCAATATTTGCAATATTTGTAAAGAAGGAAGGTGATACCTGAATAGCAGAGGTTGAAGTGGAGGGAATGTCTGAACTTTCTTCCTCTTCTTCAATCTTGGCCATAAGACATA
The DNA here is from genome assembly GCA_033807775.1 of Saussurea involucrata. Taxonomy (NCBI): domain Eukaryota; kingdom Viridiplantae; phylum Streptophyta; class Magnoliopsida; order Asterales; family Asteraceae; genus Saussurea; species Saussurea involucrata. The sequence continues at coordinate 43,885,941 of CM066317.1, read as the reverse complement.
GATTTGCTTCATCATCTTCAGAGTCAGATGATGATTCTTCTTCTTCAGAAGCAGCCCAATCAAAGTTAGCCATCAGGCCTTTGCCTTTCTTCTTAAAGCTTTTCAGCTTTGCATATTTTTCTTTCAGCTTTGAGTATTTGTCATCTTTATTCCTGGGAATAAAGGATTTCTTGGGAAACGCTGAGTTTCTCGAAACTTTCTGAGACCTGCACTCGTTAGCGAAGTGTCCAATCTTTTCGCAGTTAAAACAAGTAGCAGTAGCCTTATCAACAGGAGCTGATGATCTTGGCTTATCAGTAATAGAAAGAGGTTTGTTCTTTCTAAACATTTTCTTTTTGGCGAATCTCCTGAACTTTTTAGTTAGGAGAGCCAAAGATTCATCATCATCTGAAGAATCAGAGTCTGATGACCTTTCAGAGTTACTTCCTAACTCAATGATAGTGACCGAGGGTCGCTGAGTAGAAGATTCCTCTGAGATTAAAGCAACATGGGTGCTTTTGGAATCTTTTACAAGATTCTTCTTAAGATGACTCGATTGCTCATGATTCAGCAACGTGCCATATAAGGTAGCAAGGGTCATAGATTTTAGATCCTTTGATAGCTTGAGACACATAGAATAATTGTCCCAGCTTTCAGGTAAACATTCTAAGAACTTTGTCAGCACTTCAAAGTTAGAATATTCCTTACCAACAGTTTTCAGATCTATTATTAAACAGTTAAAACGTTGGTGTACTTTAGAGAGAGTTTCATTCTTACCAGAAATGAAGCTTTCGTATTGCCTTACCAGGTTGATCTTTCTTGAATCCTGGACTTCAGCAGTACCTTCATACTGAACACATATTGTGTCCCACATGGCTTTTGAGGATTTCAGGTTCATGACGGAATGGTAGACTTCGTCAGGAAGAGCCAAGGATAGTATGGATCTGGCTTTTGTATCTATAGCCACTTTCTTCTTATCTTCATCGGTCCACATGTGTATTTCCTTAGGAATCAGCCTTTCTGGAAAAGCAGGTCTATTCGCAGTGGCTGGAACTGAAGTATCAATTGTTACAGGGATGTATGGGCCGTTTTCAAGATAGTAAGGCATAGTAGGGTCTACACCTTCTAAGAAGAGTGTCATCCTATTTTTCCATAAGTTGAAGTTATCTCTGGAAAATCTAGGGGGTTTTGCAAGAGAACCATTGTCTATGTAATTTGTGTTTGTGTTGGAAGCCATTTTCAGATAATAGCAAGGAAGAGAAATATCTTAGATTAGATCTTGTTTATGAGATTAAACAAATCTGCTCTGATACCACTTGTTGGTCCCGAAGGGTTATACAAGTTTGTATAAGGGAGGGTTGAATACAAACACAGAAAATTTACTTTTCTAAATTGTTTATTGATAAATCATTAACAATTTACAGCTTGTTGCGGAAACAAGATTAAGGATAAATCCTAAATCTAAACAAGTTGGAACACTAAGGTTTCTTGCACTAAGAAAGATAAGGAAATTACTAATAATAACCTATCTTGAGATTAGAGATTGAACTTGTCCAGAGTTAGCAAGTTACTTCAAATGAAGTGAGTTCATCTCTTTATATACTGCATGCATTTAATGCAAGTCAGTATACACTTTACACGTGTCATTAGCTGATTGGTTGCATGTCATTGACCTTTGGTGACAACCTAAGTAGCCGCATGTATGCACAGTGTAGTGTCAGAGTTGTTGTACAAATTCAGATAATCGGAGGTTCTTTTCTGACATTTCGTACGGAGTCGTGCACGGGTGGTTAAGACAAAAGTACTTTGTACGGAAGACTTCATGATCAGCTTTCGTTGATTCAGCGATTATCATTTCTATTCAGCGAATGATAAAGTTCAGCGATAGCTGAAATCTTGTACTTGATACTTCACGTTGAGTGGACAAATCTGAGTCTTCGCTGATCCGCATCAGTTCATTAGGAGACTTGTCGCTGGTTCTTGAGCTTGATCTTCGACTTCAGCGTAGAACCTATGTTGACGTGAAACTTGTCTTCAGGAATCATAAGTAAACAACTAACTTATCAGCGATCACCATAAGGACTGAACAGACTCAGAGCATTAATGGTGAACAGTGTTCGCTGAATGTTTAATTTAAAGAGCGAGAGTTCCTATCAGCGGTACTGGAAGATCTTAGTACTTATCAGCGATAGAGAAACTCTGATACATATTGTTTACTTACAATTTTCACTAAGTATATAAGAGAGGGTCATTATCAAATCACTGAGGGTTTGGATCAACATTGGTAAGACTACAGAGGCTAGAGAGAAACCAAAGAAAGAGAAAGTAGTAGAGGAAAGAAAGGAGAAGAAGAAGAAAAACATGATGGTGGAAAGTGAAGAAGAAGAGGAAATAGCAGCAGAAGAAGAAACGACCCTGGCCTCGATAGCTAAATCATTAGCTCTCTTGACTAGGGAATTCAACAGAGGATACCAGAAGAAATCTGGTAATGAACAATATGAAAGAGATAATCGAGAGAGAGAAGGGTCAAATGACAGAAACGACAGAAGTGGTGACCGACAGAGGTCAAGTGACAGAAATGACAGAGGAAATGACCGACAGAGGTCGGAAGACAAAGTTGGCAACACTCCACAGATTCAAGAGTGTTACAAATGTGGTAAGCCAGGCCACTACGCAAATGAATGCCGAACCGAAAGAAGTGGTGACCGACAGAGGTCAGATGACAGAGCTGGAAACTCCACACAGAACCAAGGATGCTACAACTGTGGAAAGCCAGGTCACTTTGCCAACGAATGCAGGAGCAAGTCAAATCGCCCTCAGAGGGATGCAACTTTCTACAAAAAGAAAGCTGAATACTATGCCCAGAAGTGACTAATGGTGAACAAAGAAATCTGGGAGTCAGACACATCCTCTAACGAAGGCGAAACAAAGAATGCTCTATTCTGTGGCATGGCAGAAGTCAGCTCAAACTCCGACAGTGAGGTATCCACTTCTACCTCTAACTCTAATACTGCAGAAGAAGATTTGATTAAACTTAACATTGAATACACTGAAATGAAAAAGACATGTGAAAATATTCAGAAAAAGCTCACCTTCTATGAGAGAGAAGCTAGACTTCTCACTCAAGAAAAAGATAAAATCTTTAAAGAAAAAGAAGAAATTGAAATGGACTGGAACAAAAAGTTAAATCCTTTAAAAGAAAAGATTTCTGAACTTAATTCTTCTTTGAAAACAAAGTCTAAAGAACTAATGGATGTTGAGTGCGACATAATGAACATCCTAGCTCTTAAAAATTATTTTCAAAAGGAAAGAGAAGTCATCTGTCAAGATTTACTCAGAAGAGATCTTCAAATTAAAAAATTTCAAGATGCTCAGAAGGTGTATGAAAAAATAAACACACAAATAGGGAGACGGGGAATTGGCTTCTGTGATATAGATCCTTATACCGGACCTAAAAGAGACAAGTCTCTGTCCTCTCTATTTCACTTTGGAGATACAAGAAAACCTGGATTTCCAAATCTTCTCTCTGTAAGTAAAAGACAAAAAGTCTTTGGGGAACCTCACAAGAGGAAACCTCTGAAGATGACAAATGTGTGGTTTGAAAACACAGATTTGTCACCTTCAATCTCTGTCAAAAGAGAATCCAAACCTAAGAGGTATCTGAAAACTCAAGATCAGATAGGAATCTTCAAGTTTGCTAATCCCGAGACTCAAACTCAAGTTGCATTTGTCTGCATGATGAATTCTGAAAAGAAATTATCAGCTGAGGCACCTGAGTTCAAGCCAAGAATTACAGAAGAAAAACTTGATATCTCTGAAGAAAACCTTTGTACATCTTCCAGCGATCAAGATCTCTCTGAAGAAAACTTAACAGATATTTCTGTTAACTTAGAAGATAGTTCCTTAGAAAGGGAGGAAAGTGAGTATGGCACATGTTCTGAAAGCCCAGCCTCTGTCGAAAGAGAACCAAGTGACTCAACCTCTGTATATGAGGACGATTCATCCTCTGACGAATCAGAGACTGACTCTAAGTCAGAGATCGGACCTAGTGACACAGAGGATTTTAAACAAACCTCTGAAGTTCTTAACAGAACTATTCCTCCCAAGGAGAAAATCACTGGAATTCCTATCTGTCCAGACTTTTTGGATATGTGCATACAAGCCAAAACCTCTCTTGAGCTTGAAAATTTCAAACAACAGAAGTTAATGTCCACTCAAATTCCAACGAGTTCAAAGATTTTAAAACCCTTAAAACCCGTTAAAGAAAAACTAACATGGCAACAGAAGGGTAAATGGACTAAATGTCACACCCCGCCAAAGCGGAAACACGAGATGTAACAGCTAAAGCTTCATAGCATTATGAAATAAAACAACACCAACCATACAATTACATAAGTTTTTAAATTGTGAAGTTCCAAAATTTCAAGTTACAATTCATTGTTTACAAGCAACCGAGATGGTGTTTTTAACAAAATAGAGCAAAAGAAAAGAGCTTGGTTGATGTCGTCATGCATGCTAAATTTAGACTTTGTCGTTTACCTTCTTAGTCCCTGAAAAGCATGTTTAAAATAAAAGGTCAACTACAAAGAGTTGGTGAGTTCACAGGTTTTCCATATACACAACAGTTTTTCATCCAAAGGTTACTCTCATGAAACGTTTGTTCATGACAAGCTTCAAGTTTAAAAATTTATGAGTACAATTTACAATGAATGACTTTTGCAAGATATAAGTGTTGAGCCACTACTAAGCCTCCGACAACCTACGCCCCGCGAACTACCTCAGAGGTGGTATGTTGGCCACATGAGTAGAACATTATTAACAGATAAAGTGCACCCCTACTCGTCAGTCAAAGGTGGGTTTGTCAAACCAAATAGCGCTATCCACAAATATCACCGGCTCGTTATGAGTTAATAAGTAGTGTACCTATTGGGGACTTAACATTTTCATTATAACTCAACATATCTTTATCACTTATGTAAATTCGTCCATTCATTAGTACTCATTTCTCAAATCATAAATATCCACAATTTAATATCATGAATCATTTAGCATTTTGAAATCATAACATGCTTTTCACCCCAAACATTAAACAAGTAAAACGGGGCTGTGAATACTCACGGCGTTGAAATAATAGTAACATGCTTTTCACGGCGTTGAAATAATAGTAACATGCTTTTCACCCCAAAACGTATAAAATAGTAAAAAGGGGCTGTGAAAACTCACCTTATAGCGTAGTCGCGAAGTAGTGATAGCTTGTTTGCTTAAACGCTTTACGGGTTCCCTATAATGTCAAACAATCTCTATAAGTCCTTCATATCTAATTCAAGGTTATACTTAGCTAATTTAATCCACATCTTGTGTAATGCCCTTGCTTTAGTATTCAAGTTGAAACGAAGAAGTTAGCATTGTTCAATATGTTTTAATCATATATATATATAGAGTTATAAGAATAAAATCCCATATTTTTTTCAAAATGCTTAATCTGACAGAAACTTTGTACTTCAAAAATGACTATTGAAAAACACTTTCTAAAATGACAAATTTACCCATTTTTTTATATGTAGTACTATACTGAGTTAAGGCTATTTTGACCAAATTTCATGAATTTTGGGGGTGTTTAAGGGGTCAAAATAATTTTTATAAATCCGTGCAACACAGAGTCTAAAACAGATTGCACCCTTCTGCCATAATAGGCTTTTTGGGGGTCAAAACTTAATATTTTTCAGAGGTTTTACATGCTTTGGAAACCTAACACATAAAGGTGTCTCATGGAAAAAGATTCGCAAACTTTTGATAAGTTTTGAGAGAGTTATGGCCGATTGAAGCTGTATGTACCAATCTGCCAATCTTGGACAGCTTTGCACACTTGGCTTATAAAAACTGTTTGAGTGATCAAAACTCCATATTTTTGAAGGGAACCAATTGCATGTGAAACCTAACTCAACTAAGGAACTTCCAGAAGAAGATTGAGAAACCTTTATGCATTCTACAGAAAGTTATATGCAAAACAAAGTGACACAACAATCTGGCTGACCATCTGCTGCACACCCAAATTGTTCTAAGAAGTTGAAGGTCTAAATCTCAATGTTTTCTTATGAGACCAGTTGGGTTTGAACCCTAACTCATTAAGCCTTACTCCAGAAGAAAAATAAAGGTATTTGAACCTGATTTGGCCAAGACATGGTCGACCAAAACACATGCAACAATTCTGCCAGATTTGGAACTCGAGGATTCTCAAGTAAACCCACATTTTAAGCATTCTAACATCCATAGATGTGGATTCCTTTGATAAGGACTCAATCCCAACATCATATGGCATGTTTTTAAAGGAAAAATACTTTAAACTTACAAGAAAAATGTGCATGCAAAGGTCAAAAATCCAGATTCTAGTACAAGAACAAAACCCACGTTTTTGATGATTTTGCTCATTTTTCTCAAGTTCATGATGGAAGTTCATAGATTTTCACCACTTTATTGACATTTCTCATGTCATTGGTGTTTTATCTCACCTCTAGAATAAGAAAAAGAGTTCATTTATTTGAATGAAGTAGAAGTGCACGAAGTACAAATAATATCAAAGAAAGTGCTTCAAAATGAAGAAGATGACTAGTTTAGAACTCTTACCTTTGAGAGATGATTCCAACACTTTTAAACTCTTAATTCTTTGCCTTGGATACTTAATTTAGGGCTGGAAAGTTGCTGGAGTTTTTTTTTTTGAAGGTTGAAATGATGAAGATGATGAAGAGAAGAGGATGAGATTTCAAGAGAGAGAGAGAAGGAAGATGGATGGTTTTTCTTTCCAAGTTTGAAATGAGCAAAAAATGAAACAATTTGGAGGGTATAGGGGGGAGGGGAGGGCCGGCCATACATGGGCCCCCAACCCTTTGTAAAATATTTATTTTTAAATTAAGCACATAAACTATTTCTTGTAAAAAGCCATTTTTAACTAGAAATTTAATTGCAAAAACAAGCTTCTAAAATACCTTCTTGTTTTTATTAAATCTTATAAAAAGAAAAGTTTATGTATAAAGTAAAACCCTATATTTTATATAGGTTATATGTTAGTTAAGGTATTTTGGCATTTCACGAGATGTTTCGGTTAATCATGGATCAAAACCGGGTCTTCTAGGCAACTACCGGGAATCCTAGCGAATCTTCGCTTTAATATTTTCTGAATGGGTCCTAGCAAGGTATATTCCCTATATTAACATCAGTGAGGATTGTAGAATCCAGATTCGTGCAACAATAGTGAAATCGAAATAATAAGCAAATAAGAACAAAGATTTCAACTGGTCATCCCTGTATTAAGCTTTCAATCAGAGTGTTTACAATATGAGTAGGAAAGCTAATGAGATGATTAACCTTTTTCTTAGGCTAATTCAACATTATATAGTACGGGCCCGTGGTTAACAAGCCCACGGCCCATTCACTATGGACTAAGATTAATCTATTACAAAACAAACCCTTGAACTTTAAATCAACAATAAAACCTACCCTAACAATCTCCCCCTTTGATTTGAAGTTCAAATTCGCACTCTATCTCTTGCCAGTTGTAGACATAACGTTTGCGAAGAGCGAAATGAACCTCGAAGAATCTGATGGCGCGACGGTAGTCGATACGATCTTCAACAATATCCAAAGCAGTCTGAGCAGTTCTTTCATTCAGATTTGGTACATAGGATACCTTTGGATTTTCGGATTCGTGCTTGATGATCTTCCGAAGAGCGTCTTGAACCTTGAGCAGTGTGCCGTCGCAAAATCGATCTACCTGACTGAACCTCATAAACTTCTTTTCTTTATGAGCGTTGAGGAAGACGATCCCAAATTACGGTTGAAGCAGCATTGCGTTCTCGGGATACATCGACAGTTCAGGAGCTTTCAGATTTGGTTTGAGCAGATTTACCTTCTTTGATCGGTTCTCGATTGCCATTTGAAAGTCCGTAAGATAAGACATCATAATAGATCGGACGAGGAATCGACGAACCGCTTCGAGCGCCTTTGTTACAGCAAGCGGTCAGATGGTTCTGGTGCGAAGGTCTCTCAGAATAACCAGGAGGTCGAACGGATGGAGATGCTTAAAGTCAGCTTCAGAAAAAATCCATTCTTTTCCGTCTTCACGTCGAACAGTGAACACGGGAAAAACGATCTTCATAATTCGGTTTGACTGAATCTTTAGCACCTCTGAAATTTTATGCTTAGTTCGTACCTGGTCTCTCGGGAGACACCGCTTCATGGCTTCTACGTATCGGAGTTGGCGTGCTGGATCAGGGCTGTAGATGCCAAGACAGAAGGTCGGCTCGATCGGGCGAATTCGGTGAACAAACAGCTTCTTCAGAGATTCCTCCAGATGAGGAATGAGGACCTTGATCTTCTCCTAACGGTTTTGTTGCTGAGGAGGGGGAGGAAGATCAGGAGCTGTCGTTTGTAGAGGAGATGTCGAGATTTCTGCATTTGAGCTTTCGGGTTGATCTGAAGTCGTAGCGGGTTGAGTCGAGTGAACGGGAGGCGTACCATAGAAATTCTGAAGCAGAAACTGGTCGTAATCAATATTGTCGTCTTCATCAGTGGGAAACACCAGATTTACCTCGAAGTTTACGGCTGTGGCAGCTTTTTCGTACCATGCGTCTTCGATTTCCGGGTTGGTTTCACATGCAGGATCAATCATGGTGAGCGTCGGCATGTCTGATGGTTCTTGTGCGACCAATTCCTGTGTTGTACCCTCGGGCTTTTCAACCGTTTGGGCTTCGTCATCTGAAATCTCCATATCAATGACCATCTGGGCTAGAGGCAACTCGACTTCTGGTTCGTCTGTTGTAGTTGCCGCAGTTGGGGGTTCCTGATGAACCGCAGATGTACCTTCAGTGTGGAGCAGGGAGGCGGTCTCGGTTAAACGTTGTCGCTTCTCCCCCTCACGGTGATCAGGATCCTCTTGGTCATCGTGCCTACGGTTGAGACCGCCGACTTGACTCTTACAAGTGTCTTCTAGTGAGCGGACCCTCTCAGACAGCGTGGCAAGCGCGTTGTTATAGTCGTTGAGGGTTGAGTCAATGGCGTCAAGACGTGATGTGATGGATGAAGAAGAAGCAGTGACCTGGGATCGGAGAACGGAGATCAGGTCTGCTTCAGCAGATGCGGTTGTGTCGGATTCCTGGAGCAGTTGGGCTAAGAGCATCGTCTGCAGGGTGTCCACCGAGTAAGTAGGTTGCGGTTGAGTCGGTGGAGGCACAGAGGCGGTTTCAATGTCGACGAGGTGGCCCTTTCCTTTGACGGCATGCATCGCTTTGGCAAGTTCAGCAGCGACATGTACCTGCATTTTGTGCTCCATAACCTGTTGGACAGCCTCAAGGGTGCTGTCCAGAGACCCTTTCGACACAAAGTCGGGTAAAATAACTCCGGGCTCACTTAGAGTACCCGTTGAGGCAACTACCTTAGAGGCAGTGCCACCTACGTTCACAGCTGGCGTGATGTTAACTGTGGTAGGATTTCCGTCCAATCCTCGTGTTCCTGAAGTCGGAGACACTATAGACGTTCCGGTCGGGTCACTCAGAGCCGCGACTTGGTGTTGTTCCGCATCAAGTGTCCTAGGCGAAGAATGTTCAATAACAATAGGCTCTAGACTCGATGGTGCACACAAAGAAGTCGAGACCGGGGGCTGCTGGTCTCTTATTTCAACACCAACACTCTCCGAATGAGAGGCCGATGGAAGTTGTGCTTGTTCCCCGTGTAATATTGAAACATCCGTCTGTTTTGAGACGAATGAGTGGCTATGGGGGGTGTGCAGTTGCTCCGCTGGGTCCACGGAGGCTTCTTCAATACCCCGTCCCAACAAATGAGACGGGATAGCAGATGTGGCAACCCGGGCATCACTCGGTGTGGGTCGCTCGGGAGCCTCGTGATCTTTACGGCTCGATCTTTCCTGGTTCAACTTTGAACGCAGTTCTTTCCTTCTCGCATGATCTAACGCAACACCTATATCTCCCTCAGATGTCCTAGGGATAGTTTCGGTTCCAGTGGGTGGAGAGTCAAGTGGAATGCCAGTGGTGAAATCAGGGTTGGGTCCGATACCGTGAGGGATTTGCGTCAGACGGATGTGGCGGTCGGTATCGGATTCCGTGGAGTCGGATTCCACGTCTTCGACTTGCGGACTGGGAGAGGGGGGTTCGGTTATATATGGTTCGGTGGAGTGATGTAGGCGTGGTCTCGAAGATGGACCGGGTTGGGCTGAGCTGGAACCGGGCTGCGATTCCGCTGCACCTCCTACGCTCGTTCCCCTTCCTCTCACTACTAACGTTTCCCGCCCGACAGCACCTGCTTGTCGGGCCCTTCCACCTCTCACTCTTGGACCCTCACGTCTCTCGGGTCTATGTCCCTGGGCAGGTCCCTCCGGCTCTGGCTGGACCATGGGATTTCCTAACTCTCCCCTATAAGCAACTACCCCTGGTGCAGCGGGATGGGCTATGTCCAATAGGGCGGTAGGAATGGGCGAGGCAACCGCATCAGATGGATTGCGGATTACCATGAATTGGAGGTGGCGGATGGGACATACCGGATGTGTGAGTCGTCGTGGAATGGCGGGATTGGCATCCATGTGTTGTCGAACGGCAAGCGAAAGGAATCGCGGATATGGAAGGAACTTCTTCTGTTTGGTGCCGCCGATGTTTCGGATGGTGGTCACAAGTTCACGCCAGATTATCATGGCGAAGTCGACGTGGCGGTTGTAGCACACGGCGTGAACAAGGCGCAGAAAGTCACCTGTACATTGGTCAATACCTTTCCATCGGGTGGATAGGCATCGATTGAGAATTGTGAAGAGCGTGTACCAAATAGGCGCCAAGTACTTTCGATTGAAGACCGATGGCCGTTGAAGGTCGGAGTTGTACCCAAGAGCACGCATTTGGGCACAGAGAGTCGCATCGTTAACGGCAGGAGCGTACCATTCATGGTTGTTCGCAGTGGCTTCCGGTAGGGATAGTAATCGGCGAAAAGAATCGGGCGTCAGTGTGAACAGTTGATTGTCTATCCGAGCCGTGATGGTTTGAGTGTTGCCGATCGTACGGACTTGCGCTGTCAGCCAGACTTGGAGAACATAGAGCAACGGAACGTCGGCTGTGCGAGTGAGTGCCTCATGAATGGGATGGCGCATCAGGATGTCGAGTATGACCTGATGTTGAGGGTTTGGCCTGAAAAACGCCGGGTCGAGGTAGTGGTTATTCGCCTCTAGCTCAATGCCATGGTCAGGGTCGACCAGTGCAGCATTAGCTACTTCGTCTATAATTTCCTCCTCCTGAGGAAGTTGTTCTTCCAGGTGTTTTTGGTCCGCCATGTATAAATCTGTCAAAATAACACACAATTAGGGGATTAGACGGAATAACAAGTGTAGTAAACCCTGCATTACCACCACACCGACAGGCATTACTACCCAATGAAATCCAATTTTATAATCAGAAAACGTTGTCATTGGACAGACTGTAACTGCATGGCGTATAGAGTATGGGGTAGGAATGAATTGACAAAACAGATTCCAGAAGTGGCCAAAACAGGGGAGTCCGGATAATAGTATTGAGGTGTCCGGACAAGTTGAAGTGTCCGGTTAACACAGGTTGTCCGGATAAAATGGTCTCCCCGAAGAATAATGAAGGTGTCCGGGTAAAATTGGGATACCCGGACAAGGTGCCCGGACATCATGATTTTCCGGATAAAGGTGTTGTCCGGACTTCAAACTTATCCGGTAGTTGAACTTACCGGAAACCATAAGGTTTCCGGACAACTAGGTTTCCGGTTGGTTGAGAGAGTCCGGATATATCATCAAACACATTGAATGTGTCCGGATAGAAGCGCATAGCGATGATGGTGTCCGGACACGATGAGTGTGTCCGGACGAAAACCCCTTGGTGAGAAAGCGACCAAATCGCGGTTTAAATGCCAGTGTAAATGCAAATAAGTAGACTACAAACCATTCTAGACCACCCTTGGTCATTCCCTATCAATCTTACGCCGAAAGAACCCCAGATCGTGTGGACCCGAGGGGTGGTGTTCGGGTGTATAAAGCTCGATCAAACCGTGGGTTGATCGAGATGTAATAAGAGTTAAGACCTGGAAAGAATGATCGATAGGAAATTGCGAATAACATACCTGATTTGGGAATGAAATGCGTGGATGAATCGTGTTATTGATGAGAGACCGAGCGAGAGAGAAAACAGCGTGGGTTTAAGGTTTTTTTTTGAGTGGTTTCCGGATAATGAGAGGACAAGGGCCCGGGTGATATTTATAACCCGGGTCTTGTCCGGGTCCTACCCGGGTAGTGTCCGATCCGGATACGAATAGAGTCCGGATACCAGAGGTGTCCGGATAACCTAAAGAGTCCGGATAAGTTGGACTTATCCGGATGAGCTGTTTTTGGCAGTTTTCTTAGAATTTCCAGGGAAATGATCTGCCAGGGTTCATACTCTCGCTCCCCCTCAAACTTAGCAGGGGGTTTCAGTGCTCCCTCGCGAACTGAGAGGGGGAATTGCATTGCTCCCCCTCGAATTGTACAGTAGGGTGCAAGTGAGGGACCCGACACACAAAATTTTGAGAGTTGAATAGAAAACGTTGTGTAGCTCCCCCTCAAGTGTTGACCAAGTTGGACTTGGGAGTGCCCACACACATAAAACTTTTGGATTGTTTAAGAAAAACTGTGTGTGACGCTCCCCCTCAACAGATTAGAATACTTACCTGATATGGCAGTGTGCTCCCCCTGAACATATTAACAAATGGTGAAAGCACAGAGATCGGGAAATAACAAACAAACGACGGTATGTAATAAAAGAAACACACGAAGAAAGAGGAAAAATAGACGAAACTACCTTACAAATACAGAAACTAAATCTACCTGTGTAACCGAGGAAAGTAGAATACCAGTCCGAGGAAGTGTTTGCTCAATCGTCCAGAGTGTTGACACCGGATGATGAGTAGACAGTTACTCGTAGAGGTATGGAACTTGACAAGGGTACACAAGCGGATTAAGTTTTCAGGTTTAGCATACCTAGCCTGAACACAAGAGTTTTAAAACGCTTTTCGTCCAAGGCTTTGGTAAACAGGTCTGCTAACTGATGCTCAGTATTTACGAAGTAGAGTTCGACAGTACCTCTTTCGACGTGATCCTTAATGAAATGGTACCGAACGTCGATGTGCTTCGTTTTGGTGTGCTGGACCGGGTTGCTTGAGATAGCAATAGCACTCTTCGAGTCACAGTAGATCGGGACCTTGACATACGTGAAACCATAGTCCTTGAGTTGTGTCCTCATCCAGATAACTTGGGAACAACAGCTTGCGGCAGCCACATATTCCGCATCGGCAGTTGACGTTGAAACGCACTGCTGCTTCTTTGATGCCCAGCTTACCAGACTATCTCCCCGGAACTGAATGTGCCCCGATGTGCTCTTCCGATCCATCATGCATCCCGCGTGATCGGCGTCAGAATAGGCTGATAATCCAAAACCTGTCTCTTTCGGGTACCAAAGGCCAAGATCTGCAGTACCACGTAAATAATGAAAAATTCGTTTAACAGCAGTCATGTGAGACTCTTTTGGGTTGGATTGATAGCAGGCACACAGGAAAGTCGAGAACATTATATCCGGCCTACTGGCAGTTAGGTACATTAAAGAGCCAATCATTCCTCTATACAGCTTCTGATTCGCATCCGTCCCATTAGGATCGGCGTGAAGCTTTGTAGTCGTTGCCATGGGAGTTTTCATAGGTGAGGCCTGGTCCAATTGGAATTTCCGAAGAATATCCCGAATATATTTGGACTGGTTAATGAATATTCCGGTCGAAAGTTGTTTAACTTGTAGACCAAGGAAGTTTGGTCTTCTCACAAAGCATACTCATTTTAAAATATCTTCCCATTAGTTTGGCAAAGTTCTTGGCATATAAAGGATTGGTAGAACCGAAAATGATGTCATCAACATATACCTGAGCCAAGACAATATGACCTTCCTCATTCTTAATAAAAAGAGTTGAGTCAATTGTACCTCGTGTGAAGCCTTTCTCTAATAAGAACTTAGAGAGAGTATTGTACCAAGCTCGCGGGGCCTGTTTTAGACCATATAGTGCTTTGTCTAAAATGTAGACATGGTCAGGCTTCGAGTCGTCCACAAAGCCATCGGGTTGCGACACATAAACTTCTTCTTCGAGTTCGCCGTATAGAAAGGCCGTCTTCACATCCATCTGGAAGACTGTGAAGTTCTTGTGCGCGGCATAGGCTAGAAACATACGGATTGCTTCGATTCGCGCCACCGGAGCGTAGGTCTCATCAAAGTCTATCCCCTCTTGCTGACGATATCCCTTTGCCACGAGTCGCGCCTTGTTGCGGACAACAATGCCGTCTTCATCCTTCTTGTTCTTGAAGATCCACTTGGTGCCGATCACCGTTTTGTGTTTTGGACGTGGAACCAATCGCCACACTTTTAGAGCTTCGAACTGATTGAGCTCTTCTTGCATGGCAATTATCCAGTCCGAATCTTCAAGCGCCTCACGTACGGTTGTTGGCTCTATCTTGCTTAAGAAGCCGCAGAAGAGACAGAAGTTGGCAGAAGCGCCTCGCGTACGAAAAGGTGTAGAGGGATCACCGATGATTTGATGCAGGGGATGTGCCTTAGTCCATTTAGTGGTGTGTGGAAGCGGCTGTTGGGTGGAATGAGATGTGTCCGGATCCACATACGAACCGGATGGGAGGTCTTGTACAGCTTCGAGAGTAGCGGGTTGAGTTCTCGGAGGAGGTGGGGGAGGATTCGCCAATGGTTGCACAACTTCTGGTTCCGAGGAATTCAGAAGTTGATCGTCGGTTGTCGAGGAAGACGAATCTTCGGAATTGGTTTTGGGTCCTCCGGGGGAATCACAAGATCAGGTGAAGCAGGTGATGATGGCTGATCTGTCTCCAAGGTGTGAGAAGGCGAGCTTGTAGAAGGCGGTGGACCAGATAGGTTGTCCAAGTCTTCAAGACGAGCAGCTGCAATCCTAGGAGTAGCGGAGACAGATGGGGAAGCATTAAATAGGTCATCATAAAAATGCTCAAACAATAAATCTAAATCAGAATAAGTTGCATTCGATGAAGATGCACGATTTGGATTTACTGTCATTTGTGTAGATCCCGAACTAGAGAGTCCGGAAGCTAACACACCAGTTAAACCGGGTTCTGAACTGCGATGTTCAGAAGCCAAATCTGCGGCTTCGTCGAATGTCACATTTATGCTCTCAACAACGGATTTAGTCCGTGTGTTGTAAACGCGATAAGCCTTAGCCTGCATTGAGTATCCGATGAAGACTCCTTTATCCGCTTTGGGGCTTAGTTTGCCGAGATCATCTTTGTCGTTCAGTATGTAGCACGTGCATCCGAACACGTGAAAGTAGCCAATAGTTGGAACGTGATGATTCATGATCTCGTAGGGCGTCTTGTTGAACCGCTTGTACAGAAGCGTGCGGTTTTGCGTGTAACAAGCTGTAGACACCGCTTCAGCCCAAAGATATAGCGGTAGATTGGCTTGGGAAAGCATTGTGCGCGCCGCTTCGACTAAGGTACGGTTACGTCTTTCTACCACACCATTTTGCTGAGGAGTGCGTGCGGCAGAAAAGTTCTGCGAAATTCCTACAGAGGAGAGATAACCGTCCATCTTGGAATTCTTGAATTCCGTCTCGTTGTCGGTTTTGATGGACTGAACCTTATGACGCTTGTTTAATTGGACCGTCTTGAGATGCTCGATGATGATCTCAGGAGTTTCATCCTTTGAGTGGAGAAACATCACCCAGGTGTAACGTGAGTAATCGTCCACTATCACCAGAACGTACTTTCGCTTGTTGATGCTCGAAACACGCATCAGACCACACAAATCCATGTGAAGTAGTTCGAGAGTCCGAGATGTGCTGGGAGTGTCCTTCAGTGGATGTGATGCACGCTTCATCTTTCCCTTCTCGCAAGCCCCGCACAGATGATCCTTCACAAACTGAAGGTTGGGCATGCCTCTAACGTGTCTGCCTAGCACCAGTTGATTGATGCTTCTGAAGTTGAGGTGCGAAAGTCGTCGATGCCAGATCCAAGCTTGGTCGGAAGAGGCCTTTGACAGAAGACAGACAGGGTTATCAATTGAGAGGGTTGAGAGGTCAATGGTGTATAGGTTGGTCCTTCGATGTCCAACTAGTAGTGTCTCACCGTCGTCGGTGAGGATTCTACACCTTGTCTTTTTGAAGCTGACCTCAAGATCTTTGTCGCAGAATTGGCCTATGCTGAATAAATTGTGGCCCAATCCTTGGACGTGTGACACCTTCTTGATTGTGATCTTATCATGTACGATGTCGCCGTAGCCCACGATCGGCGAACGCTCGTTGTTGCCAAATCTCACGTCTCCTTGATACTCTTCTTTGTAGTTCGTGAGAAGCTCCCTCCTTCCGGTCATGTGCTTGGAGCATACTGAATCTAAGTACCACACATGACCGCCCTGATTTGCAAGTGCAGTTGCGGTTTCCTCATCAGTGGAGGAATGATATCCCATGAAATCATTATCAACTTCATCTTCATCTTCATTATCAGATCTTTGCAGCCAGTAATCATCCTCAGCGAACATTGCTTCTCCAGTCGCCTTTTGTTTTGCTAAAGCTAGCTTGGCCTCGTAGTAGTGGACATTCTTCACTGTAGGCTGGCGGCAATCTTTGGCAAAGTGACCAAGTTTCCCGCAATTATAGCATTTCACGGGCTCATCTTTCTTCTTGCGGTCAACTTTCTCAGTCTTGTCCTTCTTCTCAGTCTGATCTTGCTCATCGACCTTCTTTTTACCTTCATATGTGTCTTTGTAGTCATGACGCTTGTTGGCAGAAGTGGAGTAGCGCTGACCATTAGACGTTGGTTTCTTGTAAAACTGTTGTTGCTTGAAGGTCTTTGTCAGGAGGGCAATGGCTTTCATGAAGTCGTTTACTTCACTATCAGAATCTTCATCTTTCTTCTCTTCCGGTTCAGAATCAGAAGAATTATGCTTTTGAGCCCGTTCGGTGTGTCGGCTCGAAGGTCTTCCCTTGTTGGTGGAAATAAGAGCAATAGGATCAGCTACAGGCTTGGGTTCAGTCTTCTTCTCGGCAAGTAGCTCATTCACTTCATCTTCATCTTGAAGAAGTGTCTCGTAGAGTTCATTTATGCCGATTCTTTCAATCAGGTTGTTATGCCTGACATGAGATGCAAAAACTTTCCATTCGGGTAAGAGGTTGTTGAGGAACTTGAGGGCATTCTCCGTGTTTGACCGAACTATCCCATTCTTGTTCAGCTCATTGAGTAGAGAGCAGAAACGTTCATAAGCCTGAGTAAGAGTCTCGCCAGGACGCTGCTTGAAACCATCGAACTTGGTTATAGCAGTATTGATCTTCAGTTGGTTTCCAACTGCACTCCCACGCATCATTTTGGCTACCTGGTCCCACATGCCTTTAGCCGTGTCTTTGTAGCTGTCGATGGCAGTGTAGGTTGAGTTGGGAAGAGCTTGCACCAAATATCTCTTCGCCTGTTTCTCCCCTTCTATCCTCCCTCTTTCAAACTCTGACATTTCAGCAAAGGTCTTTTTCTCTTTCTTGGGTTCAACACCTTCAGCGGCTTCAATATCCTTCATTGGTGGCGCGATAGGACCTTCTTCAAGAGCTTGCTTGATGAACTCATAGTTGTCCTTCGATTCAATGAAAATCATGAATCTGTCGCGCCATTGACTGTACTCGTTTGGGTATAGGCATGGAGGCTTGGTGTCGGTACCAATGGCGAGAGCGTCACGAGAAGCAGACATCTTTGGTTGCAACGGAATGATCGTCAGACGGGTATATTGATTCAAAATGAGAACCTAACGCAAGATTCTAAGAGTGATATCCTAACACAGGTTCTAAAGTGGACTACAGTGGTCTTACTGGATAGGAATCCAAGTAAGGGTCTAATCAGGAAGTATCTGGAATAGATTTACGAAAAACAGTTCAAGAATGCAGAGTTGTCCGGATATCTTGAGTTGTCCGAATATCTTGAGTTGTCCGGATAACCAAGGTTACCGGATGCTCTAAAGATACCGGATGGAATTAACCGGATAAGCAAGACTTTACCGGATACAATAGAGTCCGGAAAATTATAGAATTTCCAGGTACTTTGAAGTTTCCGGAAAGAATGATGTGTCCGGATACTACAATGATTCCGGGTAAATGAGGATTTCCGGATAAAACGAATTCCGGAAACTTTGAGTTGTTCGGAACTAGATTACCCGGAAAGATAGAGATTTGAAAAACTTACCCGGATGATTGACTTACCCGGATGATTGACTTACCCGGATGACTGACTTGTCCGGATGGAACCACAAACGTCCGGACACCTTGATCTGTACGGAAAACACGGCTGTTTTGTCCGGAAAAGTCGGCTGTTTTGCTTAATTTCGATCGAAACTCGACTAGGATTACTCTAATGTGTTCCTGAAAGGTTAGAAACAATACCAAGCACAAACTAACACTAACCCAATCGATTTTAGAGCAAAAACAACACTTTTTGGTAGCAAAAATCGGATTTTTGAGTAAGAACACAACCAAAAGTTTTGAACTTGATTTGCAAAATTGACCAATCAAACGAACGAATTAGGATGTGAAATTTTGCAGAAACTCTTAGAATGATAATGCTAACACAACCCAATAATCAAAAACATCTGATTTCGATTGAATCAAAAAATCAAGAATTCAAGAAAAGTCAGACGAGTGAAAGTCAAACTAACCAGAATTTGATGAATTCAAACCTTAGAATCAATCCGTCCGTCTACTCTGATACCAATTGTAGAATCCAGATCCGTGCAACAATAGTGAAATCGAAATAATAAGCAAATAAGAACAATGATTTCAACTGGTCATCCCTGTATTAAGCTTTCAATCAGAGTGTTTACAATATGAGTAGGAAAGCTAATGAGATGATTAACCTTTTTCTTAGGCTAATTCAACATTATATAGTATGGGCCCGTGGTTAACAAGCCCACGGCCCGTTCACTATGGACTAAGATTAATCTATTACAAAACAAACCCTTGAACTTTAAATCAACAATAAAACCTGCCCTAACAAGGATTTAATAGACGCTAACCTGAAAGTTTCGATTTTTGCCGGATGTTACAGTTTTCCCCTGTTAGAGGAATTTCGTCCCGAAATTTAATGACTGGCATTCTCAGTTGGTTCCTTGACGAACAGCTGAGCATATTTACTCCTCATAAAATCCTCCCGTTCCCAAGTGTATTCTGGTCCATGCCTTGCATTCCATCGAACTTTTACGATCGGGATCTTGCTACGTCTTAACCGCTTAACATCTCGGTCAAGTATCTCAATGGGTTCCTCTATAAAGCGTAACTGCTCATTCACTTGTATTTCGTCCACCGGTAGAACCAACGATTCATCCGATAGGCATTTCTTAAGATTCGACACATGGAATGTGTCGTGAATGGCACTTAACTCTTGTGGTAGTCTGAGTCTATATGCGACTGGTCCAATCTTTTCCAGTATCTCAAATGGGCCGATATATCTTGGACTCAACTTGCCCTTTTTCCCAAATCGTACCAATCCTTTCCATGTCGATACCTTTAATAGTACCTTATCGCCCACCTGAAATTCCAATGGCTTCCTGCGATTATCTGCATAACTCTTCTGACGAGTTCTGGCTACTTTATGTCTTTCCTGTATGGTGACGATCTTGTCCGTAGTCTCTTGAATTATGTCGGGTCTTATCAGCTGTCTGTCACCAACCTCCAACCAGCTGAGTGGGGATCTACACTTGCGTCCATATAAGGCTTCATACGGTGCACACTGAATGCTGGTATGATAGTTGTTGTTGTAGGAGAACTCCACTAATGGTAGGTGAGTATCCCATCTTCCACCAAAATCTATCACACATGCACGCAGCATATCCTCTAGCGTCTGTATAGTTCTTTCTGACTGACCGTCCGTTTGAGGATGGTAGGAAGTGCTCAAATCCAAACGCGTACCCAACGCTTTCAGGGGCGATCGCCAAAATCGTGACGTAAAACGACTATCTCTATCCGAGATGATGGAAATAGGAACTCCATGACGCATAACGATTTCATTGATGTATAACTGAGCAAGCATTTCCGTCTTGAAGTCCTCTCGAATAGGCAGAAAATGTGCAGATTTTGTAAGTCGATCCACTATAACCCAGATTGAATCATGTCCTTTCCCGGTTCTAGGTAACTTAGTTATGAAATCCATGCTTATTTGTTCCCATTTCCATTCGGGAATCTCAGGTTGCTGAAGAAAACCAGATGGTTTCTGATGTTCAGCCTTAACCATTGCACAAGTTTGGCACTTTCTTACATACAAAGCAACATCTTTCTTCATCCCTGGCCACCAATAGTATTCCTTCAGATCCTTATACATCTTATCGGCTCCGGGGTGAATTGAATATCTTGATTTATGGGCTTCATCCATGATTATTGAGCGCAGATTGCAACCTTAGGTACCCAAACTTTATGTCGGAAGTAACGCACCCCATCTGGTTGTGTTTCAAATTCCTCTTCCAGATGATGTAGGGTTTCGTTTTTCAAATTCTCCTCTTTTAATGCTTCTTCTTGAGCTTCGAGAATTTGGTCCTTAATGTTAGATCCCGTATTTGATAGACAACGATTATATAACCTATTAGTTCAAATATGATGAGTTGCGGAAGCGTATTTGTTGAACTAACAGATATGATTAAGTAGAGACAACACAATATATCAAATAAGCAGTATATATGAAGAACAGATTTATAGCACCAAGACCCACTGTATTTGATATACGAAGAACACTTAGAACTGATTTGACGCTAATTGTTTGCAAGTGTTGTGTGTTGTTTTTCGTGGGTTATCGTTGTTAGGAAGAACTCAACATGAGTCTCCCTTTTATACTACTCTAATGGGACCCTAAAACTTGAGCTACTGTTTAGAACGTATGTCATGAATAGTAGAACGGATGGCATGAATAGTAGAACGGATGACATGAACAGTTGTACGTGCTGTATTGCATTTAATGCCGCAGACGTCTATATTGTACTAAGCCCTATTGAGTCCATTCAGAGCTTGACACGTGTTGAGGTTTGACAGGGCACGCTACCATGCAAGTTGATGAACGGATCCAGTAACAGTAGCAAGATATAAAATATCTTCCAAGTCTTTAGATGACCACAGAGGCTCTGTAAAGTGTTACAGAGGTTCTGCGGTCTGGTTCCTCTGTAGAGTAGTCTTCACCGGATTCCGAGTCTTTGGTCTTCCTTGTGCGTATGACAGAGGTTCTGTAAGACACCTCTGTAGCTTCTGTAGCTTCTTGACCTTGATCTCTCGGTAAGTTCGGCAGAGCCTCTGTAAGAGGCTTTCTTTACTTAGCCTATTTTCACTACTTCTAAATACTTCTACGATTAGGAAGATTGAAGCTAACAATCTCCCCCTAAGTAGTGAAAAATAAAAATTTGACATTGAAGTATTTTTAGGCTAAGTTAGATAAGACAGAGGTTAAACAATACCTCGAAAGTTCTTTCATTCAGAAATATGCCAGAGGCATTTTACATTTGAGTATAATGAAAGATAAACTTTAACATGGTTTGTAGAGATTGGTCGTTTGAGAATCAGATTTTGGCGTCTTTGAAATCATTGTAGCTTCTGTTGTCTCTTCCGACTCTTCTGATCTCTTTGTAGAAACTGATGCAGAGTTCTCTTAAGCGGATTGTAGCGTCAATCTCTCTGATTAAGGTATCTGCAGCATCTCTTTTCATTTGCTCGGTATCTCTGTATTTTACAAGGTTTGCTCTGAACTTGTTCAGAGTACAAGTTGCGTACTTCTAACAGTCCATGCTCACAAAAAGTTTGACTTCGCCTTGTGGGTTTTGAAATACTAACCCGAATCTTGGTTCTGTAATGATTGAGTTTGGCACGGCGTCAGGTGGGCAGTGATCCTCTGGTGGTCGTAGGTTCAGATGTTTGAGACCAAGATCCTTTCCCAGCTGAAAGTCTATCATACTGTAGATCAGAAGCCTTTCCCTCATTGCTTTTCTCAACACTTGATAGGCTCTGGTGTTTGGCTCTGTGTTGTAGTTGTCCTTCGTCCATTGCAGAAGGTCAGGTAGATCATAGGGATTCAGATTCCTTATGTCAGCATCAGCGAAGGAGGTTTCTGAATTGTTTACCCTTCTGACTCTGTAAAGATTGTACCTGACCCTTGGATAGGTTATTGTGAAGGAGAACCTACAGAAGATTACCTTTTTGATCTCGTGGATTGAGAAGACTTCTGCTCTGGTTCTTGGCTTTGTTCTGGTGAAGATGTTCTCAAACTCTTCTCTGATCTTTGGATCTGTGACGTGATCTGTTGGATGATTGGTCTGAAAGGGTTGTTTGTAGAGGTATTTGTATACCACTTCTTCCATTTCTCCTTGTGTTGGACCAGATTGTGGTACTTGTCTTCCGAGACTCTCCATTTGTCGAACAACTTCTGCAGCCCTTCCTGTTAGTGGAATATCTGACAGAGGCTTCAATCCATATGCCCAGTCCTCTTCTTCAGGCTTTGGAGTTTGGAAGGCATCAAAGGCGCTCTTCATCAATTTCTCTGTAGGCTTGGGTAATGATTTCTTTTTCTTGGGCTCTTCTGTCAGTATTGCTTTGCCTTTGTCTTTGGCTTTTGGAGGTGCAGAACCTGTTTCTTCTATAGGTTTGGGGGTTGGTGCTTCTGTTGGTTTGATAGTTGCCTCTGTAAGTTTTGACACTTGTGTTTTGGAGGACTTTTGTGGTGATGGTTCTGTTGGCTTGAGTTGCTCTGTAACCTCTGTTAGAGGTTCTTTGGTGACTTCTTCTGTGAGCTCTGTTTCTGTTGATGAAGATTGGACATTGAATCTTTTTGCCATTTTGAAGGCTGATGTGAACCTGTGCCTTTCTTCTTCTCTTTGTGCCATTCTTTCAGTCGTTTTATTTTGCATCTTTCTCGGAATATCAGAAGCAGAGGTCGTTGCTCTTTTTGGTTTGGTGGCAATCGACTTTCTTCTTGGTATGGTTTGGGATTTTTCTGTTGATTTTGGACTTTCTTCCAAAATGATTACCACAGGGGTGGTTGTTGCCTTTGTGGTTTGCTGATCAGCTTCTGGAATATTGGTTTCTTCAGGACTTGATTCCACAGAGATGGGTGTTGTCTCTGTGGTCTGTTGATTTTGTTGTTTATTTTGGGTTTGTTCTGGAGGGATTTGACTGATTGGTTCTTCTGCGATAGGTGGAGCTTGTAATCCTCTGGTCGTAGCTTTCTCCCTTATATTCTCCCCCTCAGGATGATCTGATGGACCAGGATGGTCATCATCAGAGTCATCCTGGCCCATATCCAAAGTACCCTCTGCTCTGCAGGAAGCTTTGGGTTTCTTTGGTAGTTCTGCTCCTGCGGCCATCAACTTCGCACATACATCATCACAGAGGCCGAATAGAGTTGCAAGCTCTGCTTCTATGTTGAAACGCATTTTTCCGACACTCTTTTTGAAATCTTTGACGTAATTGGCATTTGCAGTAGTGAAGGAGACAATGACTTCTGTGACCTGGTTTATGACATTTTGACCGAGCTCTGTCAGCTGTGCTCTGGTCATGTAATCTTTTGGCTGCATTATTGTAGTGTTGCACATTGCCTCTTCTTGGACATTTTGCAGAGCCTTCTGTAGTTCTGCAGGTGTGATGCTCTGTGATTTGTTGGATTGCGTGTTCATTTGTTCAAGGAAATGTTTTACTGATTCCTTGAATGCAGAAGTTGCAGCTACTCCAAAATCTTTAGCAGCAGAAGTGGCTGTAGTTGTGGCAGTTGTTTGCGCAGAAGATTTCATCTCTGTTATGGCTGTTTTCACCTCTGTGGACAGATTGTCCATTTTGGTGTTCAGATTCAGTATGGCCGTTGATGTTTTCTCTGCAAAAGATGTGAAAGAGATTTGCAACTCTTTCATGGTTTGATTCACAGAGGTGACAATGGTTTGGAACTCATCCCTTGATATTTGTGTCCCTGGTGTAACCTCTGGAGGAACACATTCGTCTCCAGAGTGAGTCCCTGCTCCTGGGACACCTTCGTTCACCCTTGTTTGTACGTTGGGGGTGGAAGGATTTCCATCTGATCCTCGAGAAGAAATCTGAGTTTCAGTCTCTACAGAAGTTCTGTGAAGAACAGTGTCCAAATCCACTCCAGAGGTGGGTATCGGAATATTCTTCTGTTGACTCGGAGACTTGTCTAGAGTCTCTTCATCTTTGTGCTCACTACTTCTCTCTGAAAGAAGTGTTGGCCCTAGTTGTGTGCGTGTGGCAGAGGAAACGAATTCCTCTGTAGGGTGTTCTGATGTGATCTGGGGCGATTGATCACGAACTATAGGTGAGTCTCTCTGAGGAGACTCCCTAGGAATGGATTCCCCGGTTTCTGTGGGCGCAGAAGTCGAAAGAGTGACTTCTGGCTGGATGGGTTGGGTTTGGATCGAGCTGTGCTGTTCTTTTTCAATAACTCCTTCTGCAGCTAGATCTGCGGAGTTAGATGTGTGGGTTGCACTGGGAGTTGGTTTTGGTTGTGTGCCTCTATTACTCCAGGCATCTTTTCTTGTATCCTCCTCTGTTAAGCATCCAAGCACTACATCATTTTCTATCATTTCAGCTTCTGTAGTTATCCGATGGCTTGGAGCTTCTGTTCTATCTTCTGTGGAAGTTCCTTGCTCTGTGCGTAAGAAGTCATACATTGGATGAGAGCCGTATAACCTCATGACATGTAGATGATAGAGACCTTGTCGTATCCAGACAACTTCTTCTTCATCTGAATCTACCTCTGAGACCTCCAGAACTTTTGCAACTTCTTCATTCTCTAAAGCCTCTGTTACTTCACCTCTATTCCACTCAGCTTCTGTTTGTTCTATTTCTTCTGAAGCTGGGCTTGGACTCCTTCTGTGGACATCCAATCCTTGTTGAATGAAAGGGTTCTGTAAAATAACAGGTGTCTCAGCTGATTGATCTCTGGGTGTTTGATCATCTTTTTGCAGATGTGTGTCAATGCCAGAAATAGAGAAGTATTGTTCTTCTGGGGAGTGGTGGTCGAGAGGTTGTGCCGTCCACCCTGCTGTATTTAAGGTGTTGGCAATGTCAGGGTTCTGTAGGAAATCGTTTAGGTTTCCTTGGTGAGAAAAACGATCTGGGGATTGATGGGGCGATTGATATCCCTCTTCTGTCATTTCTACTTCTGCATCTTCTTCTTCTGCAGTTCTTTGTTCTGCGATTTCTTCCTCTTCTATGGTAACCAACTTCTCAAGTGATTTACCATGCGTCGTTTTGGTTTTCCTCCTCTTAGGTTTTGGTGCCCCTTCCTCTGTAGTTTTCGCTTTTCTTTTCTTCTTTGGTTTTGGAGAGGAGGGAGGAGCGGAGGATCCGATTTCTGTGGCATGAGGAGGTGAAGGTTGATCTTCTGCAGCGCTTGTAGAGGTGCCTTCTGCAGTTTTCCTCTTCTTTGATTTTGGAGTAGAGGCAGAAGATTTCGAAGAGGACTTCTTTCCCATGAGCTCTGTACGTTGGGCTATGAAGCTAAGTTGAATAGCCATGTGTTTGGCTAATTTGTGATCTCTTTCTTCTTGGGTGGAAAGAGGTTCTGCTATCATTGTTCCTAGGGGGACACCTAAACGCGGGGGTGTCATAGGACTCGGTTTAGGAGTTCTATGATCGCGTATATACTCTTTCTTAAGGGTTCTATTCGAGGCATACTTCAGAAGTTTCTTTAACAACGGTCTACAGTGTGTGTAGCCATCTACATGATCAGTGGGGGTATTTTTGCTCATTGGGAACTGTTTGGGAATTGGCCCTTCCATTGGCCAGTTCTGTATCAGCAACAGAGGTTCGAACAAGACTCCCAGTATCCTTTGGAATTGCAGAGGTGGTAGAAAGTTTGGATCGTTCTCTTTGACCCTTCTGTTGTTGTTCTTTCTGTCGATGGTGTTTATGATCTCTTGCATCATTATGGTCGAGTAATCTAAAGGGAGATCATAGTAAACCCCATACATGATGGTTAATATCTGATGTGAGCTCTGGTCAATACTGCCTATCTTCCCTGTCAGGCATCTGTTTAGAATTGAGAACAAGGTGTTCCACAGAGGTGGTAATCTGCCTCTGCGGAAGTCATTTCTCTTCCTCAGTGGGGTGTTGTACCCAAGCATTTCTAGGAAACGACAGATCTCGTCGTCTGTTGGTTGTTCTGCATACTTCTTCAATCCAAGAAGACCTCTTGTTGGTAGGTTGAATTCAAGTGAGAACATTGTTCTATTGAACTTGATTTCCAGATGCTCAGATTTGTCAGGTTTTGAAATGTACCCTTTGATAAGAGAATCATCTTTATCAAATCGGCAACTTTGCCAAAACTGGTTCAAGTATCTAACTGGAATTTTCTTTGGAGTTCTTGAGAGTAAAGGGAAGAGGATATGATTTTTCATTATGTTTAGAAGAATGTCATGGGCTTCGCCGAAAGCAGTGGGTGAGGGGACCAAATAGCAGTTGTTGGATTTGATTGGTAGTGCCTTTTCGAAATGATCCTTTGCTATGAAGTTTTGAAGATGTGTGGTCGGAGCAAAGTCTGCTGAATCGCCGGAATCTTCTAGTTCAATATTTTGGGCAGGGTTGGGGTTTTCTGAATGTTCAGAATGAGCAGGTGAATGTTCTGGTGAAGTTGCCGGAGAGTGTGCAGGGGAGATAGCTTGAGAAGATGAAGCCATTTGGTAACGAGAATAAGATACTTGCAGGTTTTTTGCAGGGTTTCGCCGGAGAAGAATGAGAGTTTGTAAAAAGTTTATGAGAGGGTAAGCTTGGTTTTTATAGGAGGGTAAAACGGTAGAATTCGAAAGAGTAAAATATATGGCAATGGATTAAAATTTGGAATCCGTACTCGAGTTGGAACGACGGGTTCAACTTTCCATAGAAAACGTTACATGTACGCCCAATGAAAAAGAGACACGTAGGCCATGTCAGAAGATGACATGACGTCGTGTGCGGCCCATTACGGCTAGGCGCGTGGGGTTGTTCTTAGCCACATGTTATTCACTCTCAGTAAAAGTAACCGTTATTACTCCAGAAATGCCCAAGTAACAGATTGACAGAACCTCTGTAGATTACAGAAGCTCTGTGATCTTGAAAATCTTTGATTTTTATCTCTCATATATCTCATTGTTATCATGACTTCTGTGGGGTTTTTCTTTAACCAAAACATTTGTAAAAGCATTGGAGATGATTAATAGGATTTTAGTGAAGAAGTTTCGTTCACAGAGGTTTTGAGACTCTGTAGGAACTTGCAGAAGCTCTGTCAGGGCCAGCAGAAGCTCTATGACTGAAAATTTCTCATAACTAAAAATCTATTAACAATTTTGATCATCCAAGTTTTGATATGCATTAAGAATTGTTTTTCGGACATATTTGAAAGTTGGTGTCCGAGAAAACTGTTTTGGAAAAAGTTTTGTGCGAGAAGGTCATGGTGTGTGTATTTG
This sequence comes from Saussurea involucrata, assembly GCA_033807775.1. Lineage (NCBI taxonomy): Eukaryota > Viridiplantae > Streptophyta > Magnoliopsida > Asterales > Asteraceae > Saussurea > Saussurea involucrata. Next base: position 43,858,453 of record CM066317.1, on the reverse strand, counting down.
TGCGTACTTGGTTTCCGAGTTAAATTTGCGATTACAGAGCAGTGTTCTGGCAGAACTTCTGTTGAGCTCAGCAGAAGCTCTATGACCTCAAATTTCTCATAACTCAAAAATTATTAAAGGTTTTACTAATTTTATTTTTGAAATGTTATTCCCAGTATTTTTAGGACGTATTTGACAATTTTTGTCCCAAAAAACTGTTTTCAAAAACCTTTTGTACGAGACATACCTTTTGGTTCTTATTTTCTCGGTAATGATATCTGACTTCTGTCGATATAGATTCATCGACATTCTTCTTTGGTTTTCCTTTGAAAGTTTTACCTCTGTAGATCATTTCAGTGTCCCTTTTTGCTCCCCCTTGATCTAATCACCTATGTAGATCAGGTGATTTCCTTCTGCTCCCCCTTGATCTAATCACCTCTTTAGATCAAGTGATTTCCTTCTACTCCCCCTTGACCTATGCTTGGATCAAAAATAGGATAAGTTTTGCATAGTACATAGGTCATGTTTACCAGAGGTTCTGTAGGGGTCGTCAGAGGTTCTGAGTAGACCCACAGAAGCTCTGTGATTTCAAGAACTATTTAAGATTTAGAATTTACATACAGAAAGAAATCAATCAAAGCAATAAACAAAGCAATATATTTATACACATATTTACAGAAAATAAGGTATACTTACAGAGGATTTTCATGTCATATTGATCATTCCTAACTTACCCACCAAGAAATTGAATCTTTTCTCGTCTAAAGCTTTGGTGAATAAGTCCGCGAGTTGGTATTCTGTGGGCACGAAATGCATCTCGATTGTACCGTGTTCAACATGATGTTTCAAGAAATGGTACCTTATATCAATATGCTTTGTCTTTGAATGTTGCACAGGATTAGCAGAGATAGCAATGGCACTCTTTGAATCATAGAAGATGGGTATGTTGAATAGGATGTGCCCGTAGTCTCTTAGTTGAGTCTTCATCCATAGAACCTGAGAACAACAGCTAGCTGCAGCAACGTATTCAGCTTCTGCAGTGGATGTTGATACATAATTCTGCTTCTTGGAGGTCCAACTGACTAGTTTACCACCTAGGAATTGACAACTCCCAGAGGTACTCTTTCTGTCGAGCATGCATCCTCCATAGTCTGAATCTGTATAAGCCTTAAGACAAAACCCAGAGTTCTGTGGATACCAGAGACCAAGATTTTTGGTCCCCTTTAGGTATCTTAAGATTCTCTTAACAGCATCATAATGCGATTTCTTAGGATTAGCTTGATAACGTGCACAAAGACATGTGGCATGCATAATGTCAGGTCTGCTTGCAGTTAAATATAACAAAGATCCAATCATGCCTCTGTAGAGAGTGCTTTCTACAGAGATGCCATCTGGATCTAAGTATAACTTATTTCCAGTGGCCATTGGAGTTTTCATGGCAGAGGCATCAGAGAGGCTATATTTTGAAAGAATGTCAGAGACATATTTGGCTTGATTTATAAAGATTCCCATCATACTCATTTCAAACTCACTCTGCATGAGTTTTTCAAAATTTTTGCACTCTGCTGAATTTGAAGACCCAAAAATTATATCATCCACATAGATTTGTACAAGCATTATTTCGCTATCCTTATTTTTATAGAAAAGGGTAGTGTCTGTTGTACCTCTGTTGTAGCCATTGTCTAGAAGAAAGGTAGAAAGTCGTTCGTACCATGCTCTTGGAGCCTGTTTCAGTCCGTATAGAGCCTTTTCAAGGTAGTACACATGTCTTGGGAACTTTGAACTTTCAAAACCCGGTGGCTGATTTACGTAAACCTCTTCTTGGATTTCACCATTTAGAAAGGCTGATTTTACGTCCATCTGATAGACTTTAAAACCTCTGTGGGCTGCGAATGCTAAGAATATTCTTTTTGCTTCGAGCCGTGCGACAGGGGCAAAAGTCTCATCGTAGTCTATGCCTTCTTCTTGTCTATAACCTTTAGCCACTAACCGTGCCTTGTTTCTGATGATCACTCCATCTTCATCCTTCTTATTTCTGAAGACCCACTTTGTTCCTATGGCATGTTTCCCCCGTGGCAGAGGTACTAGAGTCCATACTTTGTTGCGTTCAAACTGCAGAAGCTCCTCTTGCATGGCGTCTACCCAGTTTGGGTCGTCAAGGGCTTCAGAAATCTTCTTTGGTTCTATCACACTAATAAAGTTTGTGAAGAAACAAAAATTAGCAGTGGCAGACCTGGTCTTTACCTTATCAGAAGGTTCACCAATAATTTGGTTTGGAGGATGGCTTCTTGTCCACTTTGTTGTTCGTGGAAGATGATCATCAATGTCATCGACTTGATCTGCAGAGGCTTCTTGATGTTCTTCTTCTATAGTAGCCTCTGTTGTCGTGCGTGTCTTTGTGGTTGAACCCACATGAATGATTTGTATGAGAGGTGGTGGAGTTTGTTCCTCTGAAGGCGTATAGACTTGGTCCTCTATATCCTCTGTTATTTGTTCCTCTGTGGATTGTGGAGTTTGTTCTTCAGCAGCTTCTGTGGTCGTTTTCCTTTGTGTTTCATCTTCTGTTGACTCTTCTTCAGCATTTGCATCTGTAGCATTTACAGAGGAAGATGAGGCATTATTTGGACCAGTGAGAGTCATACCTGTAGGATTTTGTATGACAGAGGATGGTTCTGTAGAAGCTCTGATTGTTCCAACAGAGGGATCAATGTCGTCGTGGAACATCTCTTGGCATAGAAGATTCATTTCTTCTTTGGATTGAGAGATGCCAGAGGGTTCCCCTTTTAGTCCGAGTTCTGAACTGATTTGCTCAGAAGTCTTTTTGAATGAGTCATCAAAAGTGACATTGATGCTTTCTATGATCTTGCGTGATTTCGTAAGATATACTCTGTAGGCTTTTGAAAAGGCAGAGTATCCAATAAATTTTCCTTCATCAGCCTTCACTTTGAATTTTCCTCTGGAATCTCTTTCGTTTAAAACAAAGCATTTACATCCAAATACGTGGAAAAACTTGATGTTTGGCCGCCTTTTGTTGATCAGTTCGTAGGGTGTTTTGATGTGTCTTTTCACGATGGTTGAGCGATTCTGAGTATAACATGCGGTAGAAATTGCTTCTGCCCAAAAATTCATCGGTAATCCACATGCTGATAGCATAGTTCTTGCAGCTTCCACGAGTGTTCGATTCTTTCTTTCGACTACTCCATTTTGCTGTGGAGTGCGTGCGGCAGAGAAGTTTTGTAATATTCCTTCTGTAGAAAGATAGGCTTCAATGACCGAATTCTTAAATTCTGTGCCATTGTCACTTCTTAACTTCTGTATCCTGCATTCATAAAGAACTTGGATTCTTTTCATTAGATTGATCAAGATATCTGGTACATCTGATTTCTTTCGGACAAATTCAACCCAGGTGAATCGCGAATACTCATCAACTAAGACAAGTATATATTTCTTGCCACCTAGGCTCTGTATGGCGATTGGACCGCAGAGGTCGACATGAAGCATGTACAGAGGCCTAGTGCAAGACACATCTGTCTTGCCTTTGTGGGAAGCTCTTTTGAGTTTTCCCATTTCACAGGCAGAACATAAATGATCTTTATTAAATTTAACGTTAGGCAAACCTTTAACTAAATCAAGTTTGACCAGTTTCTCCAATGTGTGAAAATTCAAGTGACAGAACCTGTTATGCCATAACCAGGCTTCCTCACTTTTGCAGGCGACAAGGCAAACCTTGTCCTTGTTCTTTGAACTGAAGTTCATCAGATACAGATCACCTCTTCTTTCAGCTCGCAGAAGTTCTATTCCAGTGTCTTCACTTTGCAGAGCGCAGAAAGTTCTTTTGAACAACACGTTGAATCCTGTGTCACACAGTTGGCTTACACTGAGTAGGTTGTGTTTAAGGCCATCCACATATGCAACTTTGTGTACAGAAACATTTTCCTTTATTATGACTCCATAGCCTTTTATGTGTCCCTGTTTGTTGTCACCAAAAGTTACAGATCCACCTTCTTGTGTTTCTTTGTATGTGGATAGTAAACTTCTGTTGCCAGTCATGTGCCTTGAGCATCCGGAGTCTAGATACCAGATTGGCACATACTTCTTCTGCAGGATAATCACAGAGGTTTAGGTACCCATATCCATATGGGTCCAATATTGTTAGAATTTTTCAAGTTTGCCTTGGCATTCTTGAAATACATTTTGTTTTCTATGGAAGAATCAGATTGTTTCTTTGTGGGATTTGACTTTTGAATATGCGTAGAGAGTAAACAATCTTGACTTGAGAAATGGTTATTTAGTTTAAACATAAGATCAAAGCAATGACAATATTGTAAATGAGACGTAATTTGCTTGAACTTATCATTGAAATTTTTGAACGGAGCCATAGAGGCATTACATTCTTTCTTAACAGTAGATTTCCTATTACAAGAAGATCTATGAATACTCGAATGTTGTTTGCAAAAGCTTTGTTTAGGTCCTGCCTTCTGTGGATTGCTTCTGTGGTGAACTTCCTTCTTCACTGTCACAGAAGTAAAAGATTTATTAACCTTAGGTTTTGAAAATTTCGAACTTGTAGGATTTACAGAGGTCTTCTGTAGCATATTAAGCTCAACAGAGGTTTTGACTTGTAGATTCAAATTCAGAAAATCTGGGCAGATAGGAATCTCTGTGATTTTCTCTTTTGGAGAAATAGTTCGTTGAAGAACTTCAGAGGAGTATTTAACATCCTCTGTGTCATAGAGAATTATCCCAGATGTAGCATCTGTCTCTGAATCGTCAGAAGATGAATCGTCCTCGTAAACAGAGGTTGAGTCATTTCCTTTGATAGAGGCTGAATTTTCCGAACATGTATCATACGAGCTTTCTTCTTCTGTAGAATAATTTTCATATATGGCAGAGGTTTCTGAAGAGATATCTTCAGTGAGAATTTTATCTATAGAAGATGTACATAATTTTTCTAAAACGCTTGATTTCCATATTTCAAAAATTTCTTTTTCAATAATTTCTTTAAAATTTTCTTCTGAAAAAATGGGTTTAAACTCAGGAGCTTCTGCTGATAACTTCTTTTCAACATTTATCAAACAGACAAAAGCAACCTTTGTTTGGGTCTCTGGTTTACCAAACTTGAAGATACCAATCTGATCTTGTGTTTTCAGATATTTCTTTGGTTTGATACCTCTATTGACAGAGGTTGAAGATGACGAGTCTGTGTTTTCAAACCACACGTTAATCATCTTCTTATTTTTCCTCAAGTAAGGTTCCACAGAGATTTTCGCCCTTTTACTTACAGAAATTAGGTTTGGAAAATCTGGTTTTTTTGTTTTTCCTATCACAAATAGAGAAGACAGAGGTTTATTTCTTTTGCCTTCAACACCTAGGGTGATATCATCATACCCTATACCTCGTCTTCCTATTTGTGAGTTTACCTTTTCGTAAACTTTTTGTGCGTCTTTATAATTTTTAAGTAAAACTTCTCTTCTGAGTAGATCTTGCCAAAGTATCTCTCTCTCTCTTTGAAAGTATTCTTTAAGAGCTCTTATGTCAGTAGTTTCACTCCTTGAAACGGAAAGTTCTTTTATTTTGTCTTTTAAAGCATGGGTTAATTCAGAAATTTGCTTTTTCAAAGGGTTTAGATTTTTGTCCCAATTCTTTTCTATTCTCTTTTTTTCTTCAAAAATCTCTGTCTTTTCTTGAGTGAGAAGCTGTACTTCTCTTTCATTAAACGTGAGTCTTTTCTGAATGTTTTGATTTATTTCTTTCAGTTCAATTAATTCAATGTTAAGTCTAAGTAAATTATTATCTACAGAGGTAATACAAGAGGTAGAGTTTGAAGTGGATACCTCATTGTCAGTGTCGGAGTCGACTTCTGCCATGCCACAGAACAAGGCGTTGGTTGTGAATTCATCATCAGAGGTAGAGTCTGACTCGAAGTCCTCCTTGTTTGCTTCAGAATGCCCTTTGTTCGCCATTAGGGATTTTTGCGCATAATATTCAGCCTTCTTTTTGTAAAAGGCTGAGTCCTTCTGTGGGCGATTTTGTCTACTTCTGCATTCTTTTGCAAAGTGGTCTGGCTTGCCGCAGTTGAAACAACCTTGAGAGGTGTTTCCAGTTCTGTCGTCGGACTTCTGTTGATTTCCACCTTTCTCTGTTCGGCATTCGTTTGCGTAATGACAAGGCTTACCACATTTGTAGCATTCTTGTGTGTAGCCTATCTTGTCATCTGACCTCTGTTGGTCATTTGCTCTGTAGTTTCTGTCGCTTGACCTCTGTTGGTCATCATCTCTGTAGTCTGACCTTTGTCGGTCACTTGATTATTCCCTTCTTCTATCATCTCTTCTATCGTTCTGGTTATCTCTGCTGTATCTGTCATTACCAGAATTCCTTCGATTTCCTCTGAACTCTCTTGTCAATAGAGCTAAGGATTTAGCTAATGACGCGAGAGTAATTTCTTCTTCTACCTGCTCTTCTTCTTCACTGTCAATTATCACCATTTTCTTCTTCTCCTTCTTCTTCTCCTCTGTGGCTTTTTCATTTCTTGGTCTCTCTGCAGCTTCTGTTGATTTACTAACCAATGCATATGGTGCAATGGTTAGTGTTTTAGCCTGTGCAATTTGAGGTTCTTGTGCGGCTAATGTTTCGTAAAGATCAGAGAGCGTCCAGGTGTCTAGGTCTTGATTTGTTTGTAAGGACATAGACAGCTGGAGCCATTCATCATTTAGGCTCTTTAAAAACATGACGTTGTTTTCTTTAGAGGTTCTGTGAATGCCTGATTTTCTGCATTTGTTGATAAGAGAGTTGAATCTGTCGTATGTTGTTTGCAGAGATTCTGTTGCAGAAGCTCTGAATGCATGATATTCATTGATGTACTATGCTCTTCGGTTTTTCTGTGTTTTAGCACCTCCTTCCAACTGTCTTTCCAGTTCTTTCCAAAGATCATGCGCTGTTTCACATGCATCTAGGGATTGAAAGAGTTCGTTGGGGATTGCCATGATCAATGTCCTTTTGGCTTTCTGAGCAACTTCATCTTCTGCTTTATCTTCTGTTGACCATTCTCCTTTTGGCTTCGGCTTTTGGTGTTCAGGTATTTCAGGATATTCAGCAGTAGCAGGTACACGAGGTACTATTGTCATGGGAATAGGAGGAGGATTGTAAAGATATTGTACTTGACATTTTTCAGTACCCTCGAAAAAATGGACCATTCTTATTTTCCACTGAGGATACTCATCGCGAAGGAGAGTAGGAGGTTTAGTGAGAGAACCAGTAGTAAAGAAATTGTTTGTATTTGTCATTTTATAGGTTCAGAAAGATAGTATGACTAAAAAGTATGACTTCGATGAACTGGAAGCTTTTCTGGGTTTAAACAGTTCCCAAACAGGTTAAAACAGAAGAATATCTATCACGAATCTTGTAAAGAGGATCACTTGATATTAAAAATCAAGGATGGCTCTGATACCAATTGTTAGATCCCGTATTTGATAGACAACGATTATATAACCTATTAGTTCAAATATGATGAGTTGCGGAAGCGTATTTGTTGAACTAACAGATATGATTAAGTAGAGACAACACAATATATCAAATAAGCAGTATATATGAAGAACAGATTTATAGCACCAAGACCCACTGTATTTGATATACCAAGAACACTTAGAACTGATTTGACGCTAATTGTTTGCAAGTGTTGTGTGTTGTTTTTCGTGGGTTATCGTTGTTAGGAAGAACTCAACATGAGTCTCCCTTTTATACTACTCTAATGGGACCCTAAAACTTGAGCTACTGTTTAGAACGTATGTCATGAATAGTAGAACGGATGGCATGAATAGTAGAACGGATGACATGAACAGTTGTACGTGCTGTATTGCATTTAATGCCGCAGACGTCTATATTGTACTAAGCCCTATTGAGTCCATTCAGAGCTTGACACGTGTTGAGGTTTGACAGGGCACGCTACCATGCAAGTTGATGAACGGATCCAGTAACAGTAGCAAGATATAAAATATCTTCCAAGTCTTTAGATGACCACAGAGGCTCTGTAAAGTGTTACAGAGGTTCTGCGGTCTGGTTCCTCTGTAGAGTAGTCTTCACCGGATTCCGAGTCTTTGGTCTTCCTTGTGCGTATGACAGAGGTTCTGTAAGACACCTCTGTAGCTTCTGTAGCTTCTTGACCTTGATCTCTCGGTAAGTTCGGCAGAGCCTTTGTAAGAGGCTTTCTTTACTTAGCCTATTTTTCACTACTTCTAAATACTTCTACGATTAGGAAGATTGAAGCTAACACTTAAGACTCGTCCGGACCATCGTTCCCATAGCTCTTGCCCTCGATGGCTTCACTCTTTCTTTTTGGCTTAACGCATCAGCTACAACATTAGCCTTGCCCGGGTGGTACTTTATCTCGCAATCGTAGTCGCTAAGCAGTTCAACCCATCTCCGTTGTCTCATATTCAGCATTTTCTGATCAAAAATGTGTTGTAGGCTCTTGTGGTCGGTAAAGACGGTACATTTAGTGTCGTAGAGGTAATGTCTCCAAATCTTGAGTGCGAACACTACGGCTCCTAGTTCCAAATCATGGGTGGTATAATTCTTTTCGTGAACTTTAAGTTGCCTTGATGCGTAGGCAATAACCTTGTCTTTTTGCATTAGCACACACCCCAACCCTTGGTGTGAGGCATCGCAGTAAACAACAAAATTGTCTGCACCCTCTGGTAAAGCTAAGATCGGTGCATTGCAAAGCTTATGCTTAAGCGTCTGAAAAGCTTCTTCTTGTTTTTCTCCCCAATCGAACTTCTTATCCTTCTGGGTTAATGCCGTTAATGGTTGTGCAATTTTGGAGAAATTTGCAATGAAACGCCGATAGTAACCAGCTAAACCGAGAAACGAACGAATTTCTGTCGGAGTCTTTGGGGCTTGCCACTTCTTGATGGCTTCTATCTTGGCCGGATCGACATGAATTCCATCTTTATTAACTACATGCCCAAGAAATTGCACTTCACGAATCCAAAATTCGCATTTGGAAAGTTTAGCATACAACTTCTGGTCTCTGAGCAGTTCTAGTATTAGCTTTAAATGTTGCTCATGCTCCTTCTTGCTTTGCGAATAAATTAATATATCATCTATGAACACAATTACGAATTTGTCCAAGTACGGTCGACATACTCTGTTCATTAGATCCATAAAGACTGCTGGAGCGTTTGTCAGTCCAAAAGGCATGACTAGGAACTCATAATGTCCATATCGAGTCCTAAACGTTGTCTTAGGAATGTCCTCCTCACGAACCCTCATTTGATGGTATCCGGACCGAAGGTCGATCTTTGAAAAGTACGTAGCGCCTTGAAGTTGGTCGAACAGGTCATCGATTCGAGGAAGGGGATATCGGTTCTTGATGGTCAGCTTATTAAGTTCCCTGTAGTCGATGCACATTCGAAAAGAACCATCTTTCTTTTTAACGAAGAGAACTGGAGCTCCCCATGGTGAAGAGCTAGGTCTTATAAGTCCTTTGTCGAGCAGCTCCTGGAGTTGTCCTGACAATTTCTGCATTTCCGATGGGGCCAATCGGTACGGTGATTTAGCTACAGGTGCAGCTCCAGGAATTAAGTCGATGTGAAACTCGACTTGTCTTGACGGGGGTAGTCCTGGTAGCTCCTCGGGAAAGTCCCGAACCACAGTAAAATCCTGAATGCGTTTTTCTTCGATTTCCTTGACTATGACATGAGCCAAAAATGCGATGCATTCCTTTTTCAAGTACTTCCGCATCTTCATACACATCACTAACTTAAAGTTCTTTCCGGACTTCTCTCCATGAACGACGAGTGTTTCACCCTCTGGTAGCGGAATTCGAATGATCTTTTCGGAACAACATATTTCAACTCGGTGTTTGGATAGCCAATCCATGCCCATGACTATGTCAAAGCTTCCTAGCTCAATTGGAATAAGGTCTATACTAAAGCTCCTATTATCTAAGTTTAAAGTGCAGTCCGTAATTACATCTTTGACCTTAACTTCCTGCCCATTAGCAAATTCAATAACGTAGACCTCTTTCAACTTTTGGGGTTTCAAGTTAATTTTCGGCCTAAACTCTAGTGATACAAAGCTCCTATCCGCTCCAGAATCAAATAGTACGGATGCATAGTTCTAAGGCATAGTTTCAAAATAGGAATTTGGTCATATTTTTGACACAAGTTCTACTCAACTAGGTTATGAATATCATATGGTATGTCTACAACTAATCATTCGAGCATATAAATATAGCAACATACAGTAACTTCATAATCATGCATTTCAAAACACTTGGTTCATACAAACATGGTTCAACCATCACATAGGTTCAATAAGCAACAAAATGTTTTCCCCAAAAGATACCTAGTACTTAGAGTTCTAAATAGTCGCCTACATGCCACTAAAATAAGTTTCCAAGTTTAATCATCAAAAGTTGTCAAAAGTTCTTTCACTAACACCACTTTCTTGGAACCATTTCTTCACAACTATCCATAATGCATCATTACCAAGCGTGCTATTGTAAGTGCCTAAGATATGCAATGTTTATGCATGCACACACAAAAATCATGCTTTCCATGTTTAAGTAGAAAATTTATTTTAAGCATACTTCCATTATGACCAACCCGAGTCTCTCATTATACTTACCTGAATTAAACATAGGTGATCAGACTTTGTTTAATTGAGGTATAATAATGTGACACTCAACTTGGTTATATTAGCAATATGCTTCAGATTTTTGACAATCATTTCGAAAACCTTTTTGAAAATAGTTTGCGTTATGGTTGGGTTATAGTTTGTGGTTTCCATAAGAAAACCGGCATTCTCTATAACCTATGGCTCTGATACCAAGTCTGTCACACCCCGCCAAAGCGGAAACACGAGATGTAACAGCTAAAGCTTCATAGCATTAGGAAATAAAACAACACCAACCATACAATTACATAAGTTTTTAAATTGTGAAGTTCCAAAAATTTCAAGTTACAATCCATTGTTTACAAGCAACCGAGATGGTGTTTTTAACAAAATAGAGCAAAAGAAAAGAGCTTGGTTTATGTCGTCATGCATGCTAAATTTAGACTTTGTCGTTTACCTTCTTAGTCCCTGAAAAGCATGTTTAAAATAAAAGGTCAACTACAAAGAGTTGGTGAGTTCACAGGTTTTCCATATACACAACAGTTTTTCATCCAAAGGTTACTCTCATGAAACGTTTGTTCATGACAAGCTTCAAGTTTAAAAATTTATGAGTACAATTTACAATGAATGACTTTTGCAAGATATAAGTGTTGAGCCACGACTAAGCCTCCGACAACCTACGCCCCGCGAACTACCTCAGAGGTGGTATGTTGGCCACATGAGTAGAACATTATTAACAGATAAAGTGCACCCCTACTCGTCAGTCAAAGGTGGGTTTGTCAAACCAAATAGCGCTATCCACAAATATCACCGGCTCGTTATGAGTTAATAAGTAGTGTACCTATTGGGGACTTAACATTTTCATTATAACTCAACATATCTTTATCACTTATGTAAATTCGTCCATTCATTAGTACTCATTTCTCAAATCATAAATATCCACAATTTAATATCATGAATCATTTAGCATTTTGAAATCATAACATGCTTTTCACCCCAAACATTAAACAAGTAAAACGGGGCTGTGAATACTCACGGCGTTGAAATAATAGTAACATGCTTTTCACCCCAAAACGTATAAAATAGTAAAAAGGGGCTGTGAAAACTCACGGCGTTGAAATAATAGTAACATGCTTTTCACCCCAAAACGTATAAAATAGTAAAAAGGGGCTGTGAAAACTCACGGCGTTGAAATAATAGTAACATGCTTTTCACCCCAAAACGTATAAAATAGTAAAAAGGGGCTGTGAAAACTCACGGCGTTGAAATAATAGTAACATGCTTTTCACCCCAAAACGTATAAAATAGTAAAAAGGGGATGTGAAAACTCACCTTATAGCGTAGTCGCGAAGTAGTGATAGCTTGTTTGCTTAAACGCTTTACGGGTTCCCTATAATGTCAAACAATCTCTATAAGTCCTTCATATCTAATTCAAGGTTATACTTAGCTAATTTAATCCACATCTTGTGTAATGCCCTTGCTTTAGTATTCAAGTTGAAACGAAGAATTTAGCATTGTTCAATATGTTTTAATCATATATATATATATATATATATAGAGTTATAAGAATAAAATCCCATATTTTTTTCAAAATGCTTAATCTGACAGAAACTTTGTACTTCAAAAATGACTATTTAAAAACACTTTCTAAAATGACACATTTACCCATTTTTTATATGTAGTACTATACTGAGTTAAGGCTATTTTGACCAAATTTCATGAATTTTGGGGGTGTTTAAGGGGTCAAAATAATTTTTATAAATCCGTGCAACACAGAGTCTAAAACAGATTGCACCCTTCTGCCATAATAGGCTTTTGGGGGGACAAAACTTAATATGTTTCAGAGGTTTTACATGCTTTGGAAACCTAACACATAAAGGTGTCTCATGGAAAAAGATTCGCAAACTTTTGATAAGTTTTGAGAGAGTTATGGCCGATTGAAGCTGTATGTACCAATCTGCCAATCTTGGACAGCTTTGCACACTTGGGTTATAAAAACTGTTTGAGTGATCAAAACTCCATATTTTTGAAGGGAACCAATTTCATGTGAAACCTAACTCAACTAAGGAACTTCCAGAAGAAGAATGAGAAACGTTTATGCATTCTACAGAAAGTTATATGCAAAACAAAGTGACACAACAATCTGGCTGACCATCTGCTGCACACCCAAATTGTTCTAAGAAGTTGAAGGTCTAAATCTCAATGTTTTCTTATGAGACCAGTTGGGTTTGAACCCTAACTCATTAAGACTTACTCCAGAAGAAAAATAAAGGTATTTGAACCTGATTTGGCCAAGACATGGTCGACCAAAACACATGCAACAATTCTGCCAGATTTGGAACTCGAGGATTCTCAAGTAAACCCACATTTTAAGCATTCTAACATCCATAGATGTGGATTCCTTTGATAAGGACTCAATCCCAACATCATATGGCATGTTTTTAAAGGAAAAATACTTTAAACTTACAAGAAAAATGTGCATGCAAAGGTCAAAAATCCAGATTCTAGTACAAGAACAAAACCCAAGTTTTTGATGATTTTGCTCATTTTTCTCAAGTTCATGATGGAAGTTCATAGATTTTCACCACTTTATTGACATTTCTCATGTCATTGGTGTTTTATCTCACCTCTAAAATAAGAAAAAGAGTTCATTTATTTGAATGAAGTAGAAGTGCAAGAAGTACAAATAATATCAAAGAAAGTGCTTCAAAATGAAGAAGATGACTAGTTTAGAACTCTTACCTTTGAGAGATGATTCCAACACTTTTAAACTCTTAATTCTTTGCATTGGATACTTAATTTAGGATTGGAAAGTTGCTGGAGTTTTTTTTTTGAAGGTTGAAATGATGAAGATGATGAAGAGAAGAGGATGGGATTTCAAGAGAGAGAGAGAAGGAAGATGGATGGTTTTTCTTTCAAAGTTTGAAATGAGCAAAAAATGAAACAATTTGGAGGGTATAGGGGGGAGGGGAGGGCCGGCCATACATGGGCCCCCAACCCTTTGTAAAATATTTTTTTTTAAAATTAAGCCCATAAACTATTTCTTGTGAAAAGCCATTTTTAACTAGAAATTTAATTGCAAAAACAAGCTTCTAAAATACCTTCTTGTTTTTATTAAATCTTATAAAAAGAAAAGTTTATGTATAAAGTAAAACCCTATATTTTATATAGGTTATATGTTAGTTAAGGTATTTTGGCATTTCACGAGATGTTTCGGTTAATCATGGATCAAAACCGGGTCTTCTAGGCAACTACCGGGAATCCTAGCGAATCTTCGCTTTAATATTTTCTGAATGGGTCCTAGCAAGGTATATTCCCTATATTAACATCAGTGAGGATTTAATAGACGCTAACCTGAAAGTTTCGATTTTTGCCGGATGTTACACTAAAATTAACAAATCTTTTTCTTCTGTGAAAGTGAAACCTACAGAAGTTCACCACAGAAGGGGAACATAGAAGGCCGTACTCAACAAAGGATTTTGCAAACAACAATCTAGCCTACATAAACCTTCTTGTAATAGAAAGTCTAATGTTAGGATATATTGTAATGCCTCTGTGCCCCCATTTAATGTATTTAATGAAAAGTTCAAGCAAATCTATTCGCACATTCAATATTGTCATTGCTTTGATCTTATGTTTAAATTAAACCAACACTTCAAAAGTCCACACTGTCATCTCTTTGTACCCAAAGAAAATGATAAATCCAAGGGTAAGAAGAAACATTTTGTTTCTTCAACAGAAGCTAAAACAAAGACCAAGAATGCTAAGGCAAACTTAAAGACCCCTAACAAAACTGGACCCATGTGGATATGGGTACCTAAAACTCTCTGATTGTCTTGCAGAAGCAGTATGTGCCGATCTGGTATCTAGACTCCGGATGCTCGAGGCACATGACTGGCGACAGAGGTCTTCTATCCATATACAAAGAAAAGAACGATGGTGGATCTGTGACCTTTGGAGACAACAAAAAGGGGTACATTAAAGGCTACAGAGTCATACAGAAGGAGAAAATAACCGTATGCAAAGTTGCATATGTTGATGGCCTTAAACACAATCTTCTCAGTGTTAGTCAACTCTGCGATATGGGATTCGACGTAATGTTCAAAAGAACCTTCTGCTCTCTACAGAGCGAGGACACAAGAATTGAACTTCTGCGAGCCGAAAGAAGAGGAGATCTATATCTCATGAACTTCAATACCAAGAACGAAGACAAAATATGCCTCGTTGCTTGTAAAAGCGAAGAAGCCTGGTTATGGCATAACAGGTTCTGCCATTTAAACTTTCATACTCTTGATAAACTTGTAAAACTTGATCTAGTCAAATTTAATAAAAATCATCTTTGCTCTGCCTGCGAAATGGGAAAACTCAAAAAGGCTTCCTATAAAGGCAAAACAGATATATCTTGCACTAGACCTCTGTACATGCTCCATGTTGACCTCTGCGGTCCAATATCTACCCAGATCCTAGGTGGCAAGAAATATCTGCTTGTTTTGATCGATGAATTCTCAAGATTTACATGGGTTGAATTTGTCAGAAAGAAATCAGATGTTCCAAACATACAGATAAATTTAATGAAAAGAATCCAAGTTCTGTATGAGTGCAGGATTCAGAAACTGAGAAGCGACAATGGCACAGAATTCAAAAACCCTGTCATTGAAGCCTATCTTACAGAAGAAGGAATTTCACAGAATTTCTCTGCTGCACGCACCCCACAACAGAATGGCGTAGTCGAACGAAAGAACCGCACGCTTGTGGAGGCCGCCAGAACTATGCTGACCGCATGTGGATTACCAATGACCTTTTGGGCAGAAGCAGTATCAACCGCTTGCTATACCCAAAATAGATCAACCATTGTAAAGAGGCACATCAAGACACCTTATCATTTGATCAACAAAAGACGACCAAACATCAAGTTCTTCCATGTATTTGGATGCAAGTGCTTCGTCTTAAATGATAGAGAAGCAAGAGGAAAGTTTGAAGTAAAAGCAGATGAAGGCAAGTTCATAGGATACTCTGCAACTTCCAAGGCCTACAAAGTTTATCTTCTACGATCTCGAACGATTGTAGAAAGCATAAACGTTTCTTTTGACAATACCTTCCAAATGACTTCTGAACAAATCAGTTCAGAACTCGGGCTAAAAAGGGAATCCTCTGGCATCTCAAATACAAGAGAAGAAGACTTAAATCTTCTATTTCAAGAGATGTTCCATGATGATATTGATCCCTCTGCTGGAGCCGACAGGGCCTCTGGAGGATCATCTTCTGTCAGCCAGATCGAGAAAGGTATATCTCTAACTGGTCCCTTAAATACTTTATCTTCTTCTATAAATCATACAGATGCAAATACTGAGGGGAGCCAACAGAAGGTGATACAACAGAGGATACAACCACAGAAGCTACTGAAATACCAACTTCAGCAACTACAGAGGTACCAATACCAGAGGAACACGACGACTCAGTCTCTACTTCCTCAGAGGAAAGAATACCAACACTCATACCAATCATCCCGCAAGCTGAAAAACCAAGCACAAATACAGAAGCACCATCTACAACAGAAGGTGCACCAGAACAACAGAGCACAACCTCTGAAGATCAACTTGATGACTTCGATGACCATCTCCCAAGAACAACTCAATGGACGAAAAGCCATCCTCCAAGCCTTATAATCGGCGATCCTTCTGAAAAGGTAAAAACAAGATCAGCCTCTGCTAACTTTTGTTTGTTTACAAATTTTATTAGTATGATTGAGCCAAAAAGAATCTCTGAAGCCCTTGACGACCCAAACTGGGTAGATGCTATGCAAGAAGAGCTTCTACATTTTGAACGAAACAAAGTTTGGACCCTAGTTCCTCTACCACGAGGAAAACAAGCTATAGGGACAAAGTGGGTCTTCAGAAACAAAAAGGATGAGGATAGGGTGGTTATCAGAAACAAAGCAAGATTGGTGGCCAAAGGATATCACCAAGAAGAAGGCATAGATTACGATGAAGCTTTTGCCCCTGTCGCACGGCTCGAGGCTATAAGAATATTTTTAGCCTTTGCAGCCCACAGAGGTTTCAAAGTATTTCAAATGGATGTAAAATCGGCCTTTCTAAATGGCGAAATCCAAGAAGAAGTCTATGTCCAGCAGCCACCAGGGTTTGAAAGCTCCAAGTACCCAAAATACGTGTATTACCTTGACAAAGCTCTGTATGGACTGAAACAGGCTCCAAGAGCATGGTACGAAAGACTCTCAACCTTTCTTCACGATAACAACTACGACAGAGGTACGATCGATACAACTTTGTTTTATAAAAGGGAAGGTGATGAAATTATGCTTGTACAAATATATGTGGACAACATTATTTTTGGGTCTACAAATGCACAACAGTGCAAAAATTTCGAAAAACTCATGCAGAGTGAGTTTGAAATGAGTATGATGGGAGAATTAACTTTCTTCTTCGGACTCCAAGTAAGACAATCATCAGAGGGAATTTTCATAAATCAAGCAAAATATATCCCTGACATGCTTACAAAATTCAGTCTCTCTGATGCCTCTGTAATGAAGACCCCAATGGCCACTGGAAATAAGTTATACTCAGATCCAAATGATAAATCTGTAGAGTGCAAGCTCTACAGAGGTATGATTGGATCTCTGTTATACTTAACAGCTAGTAGACCTGACATAATGCATGCCACATGCCTCTGTGCAAGATATCAAGCTAACCCGAAGGAATCCCATTATATTGCTGTAAAGAGGATCTTCAGATACCTCAAAGGGACCAAAAATCTTGGCCTCTGGTATCCGAAGAACTCTGGTTTTGGTCTTAAAGCTTATACAGATTTAGACTATGGAGGCTGCAAGCTCGACAGAAAGAGTACCTCTGGGAGTTGTCAATTCCTAGGTGGGAAATTAGTTAGCTGGACTTCTAAGAAACAGAACTGTGTATCGACATCTACGGCATAAGCTGAATACGTTGCTGCTGCTAGCTATTGCTCCCAAGTTCTGTGGATGAAAACTCAGCTAAAAGATTATGGTCACAACATATATAAGGACAACTCAAGGATAATCCTTTACCCACCTTTGGAGTGGATAAGGACAATGTCCTTGACAGAACTTCTGTAGAGACTGAAACTCAAAAAGTTTCTTCTCGAGGATTAGAAGGAAGTCCTTCCACTCTCAACGTAAAAACAGGAGCGAAAGAAGGCGTCTCAGGAACAGAGACACACTCTGGTGATAGATCTGTTCACCCAGAGGTTACAACTAGTTCACATGTCTCAATGGATGAGTTCCAAACCCTTGTCACCTTTGTGGGCCAAACACTGAAAGAGTTGCAAAGCTCTTTCAATTCTTTTGCAGCTACAACTTCAACGACCATCTCAAACCTGAATACCAAAATGGACAATCTGTCCACAGAGGTACAAAATGTCGTAACCCAGATGAAGTCCACTGCAACAAACACTGCTACTACCACTGCCACCTCTGCAGCAACTGAATTTGGAAAAGCCGCAACCTCTGCATTCAAAGAGTCTGTCAAGCACTTTCTTCAACAGCTGAAAGAGCAATCCTCCAAATCTAAGGGCCTTACACCTGAAGACCTAAAGAAGGCCTTAGAAGAGGTACAAGAGCAAACAATCAAAAACACTCAGGCCATGCAGCCTTCGGACTACATGACCAGAGCTCAGCTGACAGAGCTTGGGCAAGGGGTTATAAATCAAGTCACAGAGGTTATCGTCGCCTTCACTGCTGCCAACGCAAATTATGTCAAAGACTTCCAGAAGAGCGTAGGCAAATTGCGCTTCAACACAGAAGCAGAGGTTGAAACACTGCTCGGCCTCTGTGATGACTTATGCGCAAAGATGATTGCTGCAGGGGCTGTTCCACCAAAGAAACCTGAAGCTTCATGTAGAGCAGAGGGTACGACTGATAAGGGTCATGATGACTCTGATGATGACCATCATGGTTCATCAGATCATCCTGAGGGGGAGAAACCAAGGGAGAAAGCGACATAAAGAGGTCTACCAGCTCCACCAATTGCCGTAGAAACCATCAACCAAGCACCCCCAACCCAATCCCAACAAGGAACACAACAACAACAGTCCACATAGGCAAGAACCACCTCTGTGGAAATGACTTCTGAAGAAACCCATGCCACAACCCAAATACCTGAAACAACCCAAGCTCAACAACAGAAGACCACATAGGCAATACCCACCTCTGTGGAATTTCCTTCTGTATTTGGAGAAGATGTCCAAACCAGAGAAGAACTCCAACTCCTAACATCCTCCGAAGATGAACTTCCTTCTCCAACACCCAAAATACCAAGAACCAAAACAATTGCTCAAAAACAGAGGAAATATATGAGCAAGTCACTAGAAGCCTCTCCAACAAAAGCAACCGTAATCAAGCCCTCTGAAACTCAAGTATCAAAACCTACAGAGGCAATCCCCAAACCAACAGAAGAAGCAGCAACAACAAAGCCCTCTGAAACTCAAGCGTAAAATCCTACAGAGGCAACCCCATCTCTACAAGCAGATCAGACGAAGGAAAAAGATAAGGGCAAAGGGATTATGACAGAGGAACCAAAAAAGAAAAAGCCCAAGCATCAACCTCCAACAGAGAAACTGATGAAAAGCTCTTTCGATGCTTTCGTGACACCAAAGCCAGAAGAAGAAGACTGGGCTTTTGGTGTTGCTCCTCTGTCAAACAAACCTGTTCTGGATCGAGTGGCAGAAGTCAAGAACCAATTAGATGCTCTGCGCAGAACCTTACCTCGACCACCACTACCAAAAATGGAAGAGGTGGTGTATAGGTACTTATGCAGCAGAATGGGCATAATGGATCAATCCGAACCAACCATTCAAGACCCTGATTTCCGTGCTGACCTCGAAAACCTCTTCACCAGAACAAAACCCAAGCCTAAATACGAAGTCTTCTCAACATCCAAGATCGTCAAAGTCCTATATTGTAAGTTCTCTAGAACCAGAACCTGGCCTAAACTCTCTTACAACATCTACAAGGTCAAAAGAAAGGACAGATCAGAGAACCAATTTGCAGATGCAGATCTTAGGAATCTCAGTCCTTATGATCTACCTGATCTTCTGAAATGGACGAAAGAGAATTTCACAACCGACGAAGTTCGCAGAGCCTACATAGTGATCAGAAAGGCCATACGCGAGAAGCTTCTGCTATATAGCATGCTTGATTTCCAACTAGCTAGAGACCTTGGAGTGAAGAATTGGTTGTTCAACCACCAGAAGACTACTGCCCTCCCTCTGCTACACCTAACTCAATCATCACAAATCCAAGGGTCGGGTTAGTATTTCTAGATTCTTATGGTAAATCAAAGTTGTTCGTAGAGATGGACTGTCAGAAGTACGCAACAAGTACTTTGACAGAGTTTAGAGCGATCCTAGTGGAGCACAGAGGAACAGAGCTCATGGATCAAAGTCTTGCCGACAGACTGATAGAGGTTATCGATGCAACAATCAACTTCGGAACTCTCTGCATCAACTTCTATCACGAGCTCATACAAGAAGGACTCGATCGCAGAAGTTTCAATGACTTCAAGGATGCCAACGTCTGAGTCAGTCAAACAAATCCTCTGTAATATTTTCTTTTCAATACAATCAAACGTAAATGCCTCTGGCATAATCTAATGTAAAAAGAAAATTGTTCTTGTGCTTAGAAAATCCTTGCACTTTCAAATTTTTTAATTTTCACTACTTAGGGGGAGATTGTTAGCTCCAATCTTTCTGTTTGTGAAAGTAGTGAAAATAGTCTAGGTACAGAAGTAACCCACAGAGGCTCTGCAGAAGAACCCAAGAATACCGAAGGCAAGAATCAGCAGAAGACTGCTCACAGAGGACCGAGCCGCAGAACCTCTGTCACCCTTGACAGAGCCTCTGCGGTTTATACTGAAGACTTAGAAGATTTACAAATATCTTTCTACTGTTCCAAGATCTGTTCATCCACTTGCTTAAGGCATGCCCTGACAACAACAACACGTGTCAAACTCTGATAGGGCTCTGTCCAAGTTGGAACATGCGCATTTAATGCATGCAGTACCTGCTACTGTTCATACGATCCTGTCTACTGTATCATAAGTCCTTATTGTCTAAAGTATGTCCCCTTTGTAGTAGTATAAAAGGAAGACTCGTGTTGAGTTCTTCCATTAACAAGAATCAGATAATAAGAGCTACGCACAAACACACACACCAGCAGTTCTTTCTTGTTATGTTCTTGGTGTTCTTAATATATATCAAATACAGTAATCTTGGAGATATTCATCTGTTCTTACATACTGGTTATTTGATATTGTGTGTTCTTCTACCTTTACATTATCTTTTAGTTCTTAAATACGCTTCCGCACCATACAATCTGAACTAACTGAAAGGATAATCATCATTGTTTAAGCAAAACAGGAACCAACATAAAGAGTCTTTGGAATCTCACAAAAAGGAGATCAAAGATGGGTTATCAGATTTTCAAAAGGAGGTTCTGAAAAATATGGAGGATATGAAATCATCGCTGCTTCAAGCTTTTAGTTCACAGCTTGCTTGTGTTTCAAAGCCTCTAGCAATCATGCCGTTGTCTGAAGCAGTACCAAAATCTGAATCAACTCAGTCTTTGAAGAGGAAGTTTGATGATAATGATCCTCATCATCATCAAAAGGGGAAGAAAAAGCAGAAGCAAAGTACTGAGTTAATAGTTGTTCCATCTACAAATTCTGAAAGTCTAAGCTCTGAGGATATGGAATCAGAAGATGTGGTACTTGAAAAATCTTCTGAAGTAGTTGCTGATAAAGTTCTTGAAAGTACTTCTGAATTGGAGATGAATATTTCTGAAGTTGATGTGGCTGTGGCTATGAGTACTGAAATGATTATGGCAGATGGAGTGGAAATAGTGAATACTTCTGAAGTTGAAATGGTCACAGGTTCTGAAATGGATGTGTTGGAAAATTCTGAAACAGTTATGGAAAACACTTTTATGGTGAATACATCTGAAGAAGAATTGGCAGATAACTCTGAAATAAATGGGGTGAATACATGTTCAGATATTGTTCCTTATACTGGAGGTGATCTTATTTCTGAGTTTGAAGAAAGAAGGATGAACGATATTTTGATAAGGAGAATGCACAGTGAGTTGGTAAGGGTTCTTAATGTTCAGAATGTTCAAAGTTGTATCAGAATGGTGAGGCCTATTGATTTAATGGAAGAAGAAGATCACTCAGTTGGATATTCACGTAAGTTTCAAGATGAATTTGAACTGCATTTTCTGGATGAGTTGTCAGCTGTTGATGAAGAGTATGATAGAGTTGAAAATTACTTCATGCCTCTGGAATATGTGTTCAGAAGACCAATTGTCATTCCAAGACTTGAATTACCAATACTGAAGGAACCCTTATGTGATTTCATTTTTGAACAGAGTGATACTCCACTTGCCAGACATTACCATCATGACATCTTTCCAGAAGAAACTTATGAAAATCTCTACTGCAAAGAAGATGAGTATGTAGAAGTTGAAAACTTCATTGATGGCTTCATGGATGAAAAAGTACAAATGGTGTATGTTGAAGCCTCAAACAGACTGAGAAAACCAGATGAAAGGCTACTTGTGCAGAAAAAGATTGAAAAGGTGTTAGAATTCCAAACAGAAGAATTTGATGGTCTGAAGTATATAAGTATGGGAGTTCTGAAGGAAGGAAACTTGAAAGTAAATCTGACTAGTTTTGACTTTCATAGACCGTTCCTTGATGATCAAATCTTTCTGGTGAAGTTCTTTGCAAGCACATATGAAACTTGGATGGAAATTGAATGCAAAAGGATTTTGGGTATATATGTTAGAAATTTGCATGTCTATGACTTCCAGCTGGCCATTGAATCAAGAAAAGATAAGTGCAATTTAAGTTGTCCAATCAGAAAGCCTAAAAATGAAAACTGTGTTAGTGGATTTGTGATTGAAGGAATGGAAAATGACGGTTTCTTCTACATAGCTTCTGGTATACCAATGTTTTTCAGACTGAATGATCTTGTAAAGTACAGTGATGCTACTCTACATTGGTTGTTGGAAGAGATGGAGGTAATTGCTGAAGGTGAGAAAGCAATTCTGAGGGATAAATGTACAAGGCATATCAAAGAAAGGTTGGATCTCAGAACAAGAATCAAAGAGTGCAGTGATTGTATTCTTTCAGAAGAAAATCCAAAGAAACTTATACACATTGATTTTGTGTTCCATTCAGAATACCAAGTGAATGGTGTTTACTCTGATGATGTTGAAGAAACTATTCCAGAAGTATTATCTCCACATGATGTTCAGATGCAAGAAGCTGAACAAATAGAAAAATCTAGAGCAAATGAAGAAGAAGTACCAGTTGACATAAATGGATTATTTCTGGAATATGATTTACCAAACTTCTTCCAACCAAGAGAAGTGAATTTTCTGAGTGTGTATCATGATAAGCCAGAGTTATCTCGATGGTTTCATGCTGAATTATCAAGGTGCATAGGAAAGAAAAAGCAGTCTGTATATTCTGATTTCATGATCACTGGAATCAGAGAATTATGTGTCAAGAAGTTCAAGAAAAATGAATACTATGGATTTGAGGTTCTGAGAGAAGATGGAAAAGTCTACTACTTCACTGAAGCTAATTTTGACAAAATCTCAGTATCTGATTTCTATCGTTTGTACTGTCTTCTGGAGAATAAAGATTGTAGCAAGTATAAGAGAGAAAGAGGAGCATTGGAAGTAGTAAGAGAAGCAATGTTCTACATTCTGAGATGGTATGCCTATACAGATTTCCAAATTGCTCTGTATGTGCATAGACCATGTGTCTATCTTTCTAAGCCAAACAATGATCATGAGAGACTAAGTGATCTGAAGACAGGATATGTTTGTAAACTCCCAGAGTTGGGAGTCATACTGAAAAATAAACAAAGCCAAAAGATTTTCTTCAGCGTCAGTGAAGTTGCCAAGTACTGCTCTGGAACTCTCAGATTTATCAAGAACAGTTTGAATAAAAAGATACAAAAAGGAGTTCAAGTTGAAAAGACAGAAGAAATTATTGAAAAGATTGATAGAAGACTTTCTTTGAGAAATGTAATTCTTCTAAAGATTGTACATGCTATAAAGGAATTCAACGTTGACAAATACAGGCTTGTTTGATAAAAGGGGGAGATTGTTAGAGCTGAAGTTTATCAAAAAGCCTAAGTGTTGATATCTGATCTAAAGGCTCAGAGTTCTGAGTAAGAAGACTCAGAAGTTCTGATCAGAGAATACTGCAAAGATTACTAAGTGAGGAAGTCTGAACAGAAGGCTCAGAGTTCTGAGTAGGAGACTCAGAACATCTGAATGAGAAGATAAAAATGTCCAAGTGTTCAAGTGTATGTTCTGAAGTGCTTAATCAGAATAATGTTCAGAAGTTCTGAACATGTTGTTCAGAACTTATGTCTTTGGATATTTTTAGTTATATTCTGTTACTAATTAGAACACGTGTAATTGTTCTATTGGTTTGTCATATATATGTACTGTAGCTTTAGCTTTTCTTTACAATATATATAGGAGTTAGCAACTGTAAGCTAACTAACTTTTGTATCACTTTGTAATCTTTGAGAGATTCTCTTTCTAGATCTATAATCTGTTCTTGATCGAATACAAAGCTTTTGGATCCAATTCTCTGTTATTTTATTGTTTGATTGTTCTTGATTGATTAATTGATTGTAAGATCGAATCCTTGTTTCTACACCTGTCCAGCTCCTCCCTTTGATCGGCAATCATGGAAAGGGACTGCTTCAGGCGGTGGTTTGCCTCATCCTTCGCACGTCCGATTGCCTCTAACTCATTCAGGGCCTCATCGAGACGTTTGGACATAGCCTCAGCACGCTCTAAAGCGACATTCTCTCTGTCCATTGCCGCATTCCCCCTCTCATGAGTAGAAGACACCAAACCCTTTATCTTCACCGCTTCGACGTGCAAGGCAAGAGAAGACTGGAACGCCTAAAAAACATAAGACACAAGTTAGTAAACGCACGACGAAGTTCTAAACGACCAAAGATAAACAAGTCTTGAAAGAAGGATTTACCATGAACGCCAGTCCGACGACGTTAGATCCCGTCTCCTCGACTGGGACTCCTTCGAAACGCTCCTTGAAAGAAGGGAGCATATATTTCCCCAGACGAGGAAACAAATTCGTCCCGTCTAGGACATTATCGACCATAAAGTCTGACGGCAACGTAAAGTTGACCATCGTGACCTTATCCTCTCCCGTCGCGTGACCATTGCCCTTGTCGGCCGACGGAGGGGCCGACGTGGTAGATGGAGACTTCGCTGTTTTCGCTGGAGGCGCCGAACTGATGGGCGTTGCATCAATCACACCATAAGACGTCTTCGTCTTCACGGGTGATGCGACTGACACCTTCGCCTTCTCAGGTGTAACGACTCTCGATGAGTCATCAGCCCTTGAAGACGGTTCCCTCGGGATCGCCATCCTCGTTTTCTTTAAAATCCCCGACCCGGTGGTCGAGGTCACCTTGTTGGGTTTTGTTCAAAATAAGATTTCAAAAAATCATAATATTTGCTTAAAAACTTTGAACAACATTAAAAACATTTTAACACCCACAAAGGATCCATTTGCACGAACATGAAAGATTAAATAAAACATAGAGAGTTTTAGAATATTACAACCTTTGTAGTCCTTTGGTTCCTCATGGGACGTTGGATGTTGGTGATGAATGTAGAACCAAAAAGAGAGCTCTTCTAGCGGTATCCACCACAAGCAAGAACACCAATATATGCTAGTACCCTTCTTGAAACAAGATGCAAAAAGAACTTCCTAAACAACTCTACAATAGAGTTGATTAATGAAGAACAAAAAAAACACACACACTATGTGTGTGTTTCGGCCGAAGTCAAGGAGAGGGAGAGAGGAAAAATGTTAACCTTAATTTTGAAAGTATACTTGTATTTATAAAAGGTAGACAAGAGACAAGGTGTGCACACAAGGCTTTTTCTATTGGACCATAAAAGGGTCCAATGAGGTTTGAGCCTCCCATGCATATTATCACTTTCAACCCTCCTAGTTTAAAATGGTTAAAATCACAATTTTAACTATTTTAAACTTTATCATTAAAGTCCCTCCTTTTATTTCTAGTTACATATGAGCCAATCATTTTAATTAATAAACTAGAAACTTTCATTTGCATCTAATATTATGAATTATATTCTATAATATAATTAATAATATTTGTCAAGAAATAATAATATTTATCAAGAATCAAATCCTTATAAATATTAATCCGGTGTCTACTTGTTGTTCGGTGTGACCCTATAGGATCATATATTACCGGTAATATTATTTTATAATCATTCTTGAGCATATAGAACCAACAATCTCCCACTTGCTCAAGCTTGCATTATAGAATGATATAGACAGTGGTGGACGTCTAGCAACATCTCACTGCCCCAACAATGTATGACTGTAAGTGCCATTCAATAACATCCAATTCCCATAAGCTCATAGCTTCAATTGACGTATAAGGTGTGGTATCAGTTATCCCTTTGTTTAGAACATCATGTTGAACATGAGACATGGATCACTATCATTCTCATCTATTATTCAACTTTTGGTAAGGCGCCTTAGATGTCTCACTCTTAACACATCAAGAGAAACAAATCCCATCTTGACTACATACGCCTCTCATGCAGTTCATGCCATGCCCAATAATGGCCTTTATAGCTGCCTTTTTCAAGAACAACGGTTAACCATATCAAAGCATAACACTCCCTACACTTGAGTCCCAAATATGCATCTCAGGTCGAAGGATACAAAGATACTACCTTAATTCAAGACTCACTTATGACGACGATCCATGAGGTGATCTTGAAGCGGGCCAGGTCCAATACTTGCTCCCTAACAAGTACCTATGAACTTGGTTGCAACACTTTGCCACTTTTACTCTTAAAAGTCAACCAATCCAATTCAAATTAGTCTTACTTCATAGTTGCTCCCACAACTATGATCGACTATGGACATTTAGAATAACTAATTTATTCAAGGATTTAAACATGCTAATATAGAACACAACGAGTATGAAAAAGATCATATCCTATATATCTAACTAAATACCATACTTGTTGCTTAACTGTTCCAATATCCAAATACTAAATCCAAATCTAATTGATTTGTGTGAACTTTGTGAATACTAACATCTCCATTTTTAACTTTATTCCGAATATAGTTAAAAGTTTGGAGTAGATGCTTGGTACTCTGATGTTACATCGGGTCCTTTAGCTTGCGTAATGGCACCCTCATTCTTACAAAAGATTTCTAGGTGATCCTGAATGGGAGGCATCTACCTAGCTTTTCAATGAACTCTTTCATCCAAGCATCTTTTTTTTTGCAGCTTCTAAAGTAGCAGTGTATTCTTATTTTGTAGTGTATTATGCAATTTTACCTTCGCTTGGAACCTTTTCAACGAACTAGTTCTTCATTCACAATGAAGACATTTCCCTTTTGTGGTCGAGAACTTTCTCGATCTTTGTGGAAGCTATCATCAGTGTAACATTTTACTATGATCTTCTTCCAACCCTCAGTTAAAGAACACTTCCTTGGTTCTTCATAAATACCTTAAATTGTTCTATGCAATCATCCAATGACCTTCCCTCGTATTTCGTTGGTATCTCCTTCTAATGCTCTAAGGCATTATGATACACTCGATCTAGTGCATGTCATGACATATATGATAGATCCAATTGCCGAAACATATGGAATACCAATCATTTTATCTAGCTCAGCCTTTGTGCTAGAACATGAGACATGTTCAAAATGATGTTATATCATACTTGAAAGAAACTACCTTTAGAGCCTTGCATCTTGAACCTTTCAAGATGATGTCAACATATGCACTTTGACTTAAACCTATAAGTTGTTTTGATCCAACTTTAAAGATCTCTATTTCAAGAACAAATTTGCCTTTTCTAAGTCTTTTATTGAGGAAATACTGTCCGAGCCAAAACATGATGTTTTGCTAAGTCGGAAAGTTAATTTCCAAATACTAGTATGTCTTGCACATACAACATCAGGAATTTTACTTCGCTCCCACTAGCTTCTTAGTAAATGCAGGAGTCATCTTTTATTTTGGTGAAAATTAAACTTTTAATTTTTCTGTCAAAATGAAGATTCCAGCTTTGTTATACTTGTACTGATCCATGAATGGATTGTATCTTAGTGTGCATGACTCTAAGCCACTCATCAGATTCAGAATCTGACATAACACTTTAGTAGTTGATGGGCTTACTAGAAACCTATCATACATCATTCTTCATAAGTCATGAGAAATCGATATTTCTCGGATTTCTGAATGATTCTACTAGATTTGCGAACACTTGGTGTTTTTACTAAGTTTTGATCAATCAAATTGTTCAGTTTCAACAACCTCTGTTTGATAACTAGTGCCAACAAATAAGTGCATTAGGTTATGAGGTTCTTGATTCCCTTCAACTTCCTTAAATCTCCCACTTGCCTTGCCCATTAAAAAACTTGCTTTCTAAGAACTTGGCTTTGGGACAATAAACAATTTTATTGTTTGTGGGATTGTAGAAACGGTATATAAAACAATTTATAGTATATTCTACAATATATGCATTTGGTAGATTTTGGGTCGAGTTTACTTGAAGCTTATTGTCTTACATGAGCTTCATAAACCCACACCTTAAACTAAGACTAAGAATGAATAACTTTCATACGAAATCTTATAAGGTGTCTTGTCTACCGATTAGTTGGTGTCATAAAGTACGGTTTACTTTAACTAGGGCAGAATTCCGAATTGATATAGGAATAGTACTTCTACTCATAGAGCAAACCATATTTAATAAGGTTCGGTTCATCCTTTCGGATGTACACATTTTCTATGATGATCCAAGAGTTCTTGGTTTAGTTACTATCCTCATATATCAGAAAAGACTTTAATGATCCTGCTGAGTTGTTTTCTTAATCTTCACTTGAAACAACTTGAATCATATCAAAAGCTTCATGCTTATGCTTCATAAACATAACTTCAACGTTTGAAATCGTCAGTGAAGATATTGTATTACCTATCACCATATCTAGACTTGGTTTTGAAAAACCACATACATCAGCATGTATTAGTTCAAACAAAACCTTTTCTCCTTTTCTATGACCAGAGAAATGGGCTATATTCAACTTATCAAGATCGCATATTTCAAAAGAAAAACATTTTCATTTGTCTTTAAAATACCACACTTTTGAAGTTGAGATATGCGTTTAATATTTACTTGATTAAGTTGACTATTTTATGTTTAGATTTGATTCAAATCATATTTGAGTCTTATGGTGTTTATATAGAACTATGTTTTAGAAAGCTCTTGAGATTCACTTTATTATTCAATTAAGAGGACTAGTTCTCGAAATGGAATAATTCATTTTTGAATATTTATATAATCGTTTCCAAAACGGTTAAGTGAATTTCACTCAATCAATAAACATGTGACTGAATAATAATTTAGTCAAACTAAATTCAAATATTGTTCGAAACAAACATTGTTTAATAATACAAGCCAAATGGTTTCAAAATAAAAATCTCTTATAAGGTTGGTATGCAATCTTGCTTCCTTGCTTATATGGATCACCATTTTGCTTCTCATTCAGTCACTTACCTTTCTTGATCATCTGTAACATATTACAAAAGTGAGTTCTACACTTAGTATCAAATACACAAGTGCAAGATAGAATGGTAAAAGTTCTATCTAAAATATAGATACCTGAAGGACTTTCCTTCGCTAGAAAACATTTATTTCTCAGAAGGGCAATCTCCTCTTCTATGACCAATGTTGCCATATTTACATATGTAAATGTTACCATGGGAAGATTCCTTTCAGCAGTTTCTAGCATCGTATGCAATTCTGGGACTGAAATCTTCTCGAGGTCTATATTCAGATTCTCGACAAAAACATCAAATGCTTTGGTCAGATATTTGAGGATCACATTTACGGCTCTCCCATTGGAATAAGGATAACCAAGTCTATCCAAATAGTCAAGGTGCGTCCTCATTTTGTGAATATAAGAGCTTACATCTTGGCCTTCCTCCATCTTTGTCCTGTGAAGTACCCCAATAGTATTGAAGCGTTCACGGACCATATATATTTGGTAACATTCCCATTATCGGTTTACCATGTCAAATGCCCTCAGTGGAAACGTTTCCATTCTTTCTAGTAAGGATGGAACTATGGTTTCAAGCATAAGACGTGATACATTGATTGAATCATCATTATGTTTCAATCAAGTATCATGAGCTTCTATGGAGGTAAGAGGAGGTTCTTGAGGAATAAGTACGAGGAGTACGTATGATTTGTTTTCACGTCTGAGAACGCGTCTCAATGTTTTGAAAACAAATTGGGAAGTTCTGAGTGGTTAACTTTTCTTCCAAAAAGAAAAGGTCTTAGGGATGTGTTAATTGTAGTGTTTGCATTTTAGGCCATCTACAAAATTTAACAAAGTTAATATAGTATTTTCAATATTAACTTTTTTTAGCAAATTAATTACCCTTCAGTTTTCTAAAAACATTAATTTGCATAAAATCTAGGATCCAACGTTGCAAAACAAATGAAACGGTTAGGTGACCTTTATCCCGTCCATTTAATCCAACAAGGTAGATAACGTTTTATCGATTACATCGAATATAATTCCTAGCGTTATGGGATCCTTAACAACTTGTTTGTTAATTGGCATGTTTGATCCCATCTATGCCTTGGGTTTCTAATGCTTAGGTGACCTATATCACAACAGATTCCCAATCAAGTCATCCTACTTGAAACAACATGTGAAACTCACATCCATGCGGTTAGGTGACCTTTATCCCACAAAGACATAAGAATCACCTCATCCATCTCAAGCCAATCCAAGTGGTTATGTGACCTTTATCCCACAAGGGTGTCATAGTGACGTATTGAGTGTTTCTCAAAAGGGCGGCATATGACTTGCGTTTATAAAAGGGATTTCAGATGTATTGCAATTCTAGTTTTGTAAACATTTTAGTATCATGTGTTAGTATTCAATAAGATATGGTACTATATTTAAAATCTTATTTCTCATTAAATGGTTCCTTTCTATTTTATCAACTAATTATATATGATCATTTGTTAATATCATATATTATCGTTTGAGTATGATCATAATAAGAACCATTTATAGTCTTTCAATAAACACTTTGATAAATCCCAATTCTTTAGCAATAAGATATGAATGTAGTGAGAGAGAATCTAGAGAGCAAATATGTCATCCATGTATTGAGCTCAAAGGATTACAAAAGGTTTCTAAAAGATTACAAAAGCTTTCTAAAGTGTTTTTAACAAATGGTCTAGACAAGCCTATTTATACCCATAACATACAAGGTATAAAGGCATTCACAATACTGTATAGACTCATACAGTACATTGACTTTACAGTAAATCTTGAATACAACAATGCTCTAACAATCTCCCCCTTTGGATTCAAGATTTAAAATTTGACATCAGTCTTCAGCTCTTTGTAAAGTCAATCTTCTTCAACAGACACTTTATCAAACTATCTTCAAGCCTTGTACATGAAAACAGATCTTTACAGCTTTATCAGTCTTTAACAAACAGTGACTTCTCGTATCCTTCTTGATGCAAGAACCTTAGTTCTCATATTAACTTTAAGAATCCGAAATCATCAATTCGGATGTAGGCAGATCCGAAACCATCAATTCGGATGCTAGAGGATGCGAAATCAGCTCAATTCGGATCAATTTTAATTTTAAAACTCATAGTACCATATTATTGCATGCATCAAATAACACATGGTACTTATAAAAAAAAACTTTTATTGGTTCTTTTAGTCTAAAATAAAATCTCCATTTTATTAACTATTTCATTGCGGTCAATTTTAAACTAATATCCTATATTAAAGTTTGAGTTTGAGCGCATTAGAACCAATTTTAGTCTTTTTAATAAAACAACCTTTTATTATTTAGACATGGAGTTTGAATGCGTTTTAAAATCACAATTTTAACTCATTTTACTACTTCAAAATTTTTAAGAGTTTTTATAATAAAACTCCTTTTATTTAAAAAAAAAACTCATTTTCCTCTAAAATAAATGTTCTCTCTCTTTTAATTCAAAAAGCACAAGACCACATGCAACTCCTATTGGACCACAAAGGGGTTCAATGATGTTTGAGTCTCTCATGCAATATTTCCTTTTAACCCTCCAAGTATAAAAGTAGTTAAAACACAATTTTTACTATTTTAAACTTTATTGCTTAAATCCCTCCTATTTTGTCATTTTACAATAAAAGGATATTTTGAAAAACCAAACTCCAAAAGATGATTTATTTTTATGTTCAAAATATTATCTAGCATACAAAATCCTATTTCAACCACACATGATAATATCAACATAAAATATCAACATATAAGAAAATGTAGAAAGTGTATAAACCAAGCCAAAAATCTAGTGACAATTCTTGTGAACCAAACAAGAATGTCAAGTCCATTCCTAAGGGACAAGATGACAAAAAAATTGAGGTCTTCAAGCTCCCACTTGCAAGAACATCCAAATGCATGCAAAACTTCTAGGAACTCCATGGCTTCTTGAAAGTCTTCAAAAGGTCTTCATTCTTCAAACTTGTTACATTTTATATAAATAAATCTAATCTAACATAAATCTATTTATATATAAAAATTAACAAAAAGAAGAATGCCTATTTACTATTACATACTTTATGAATAAATAAATATTACAACCATAAAATAAAAAGGGGTTTTTGGCTTGTTTATACACATTATTTACATTTAACAAAAATATAAACAAACACTTTGTTTTTCTAAGGAAACTTTTATGACCAAAAATGCATGTAAGTTTTGGTCATATAAAATAACAATTATAGACACAATTTTTTTTGCCAAAGATGCCATGTATGAACTTCTTCATACAAAATGAAAAATCACCCATGGCTTCCAAAAACCAAGCATTTTTCATATAAACAAAAAATCTAAACATGCATGCAAAAGAGGCTCTGATACCACTTGTTGGGTTTTGTTCAAAATAAGATTTCAAAAAATCATAATATTTGCAACGGAAGTGTAAAAACTTTGAACAACATTAAAAACATTTTAACACCCACAAATGATCCATTTGCATGAACATGAAAGATTAAATAAAACATAGAAAGTTTTAGAATATTACAACCTTTGTAGTCCTTTGGTTCCTCATGGGACGTTGGATGTTGGTGATGAATGTAGAACCCAAAAGAGAGCTCCTCTAGCGGTATCCACCACAAGCAAGAACACCAATGTATGCTAGTACCTTTCTTGAAACAAGATGCAAAAAGAACTTCCTAAACAACTCTACAATAGAGTTGACTAATGAAGAACAAAAAACACACACACACTATGTGTGTGTTTCGGCCGAAGTCAAGGAGAGGGAGAGAGGAAAAATGTTAACCTTAATTTTGAAAGTATACTTGTATTTATAAAAGGTAGACAAGAGACAAGGTGTGCACACAAGGCTTTTTCTATTGGACCATAAAAGGGTCCAATGAGGTTTGAGCCTCCCATGCATATTATCACTTTCAACCCTCCTAGTTTAAAATGGTTAAAATCACAATTTTAACTATTTTAAACTTTATCATTAAAGTCCCTCCTTTTATTTCTAGTTACATATGAGTCAATCATTTTAATTAATAAACTAGAAACTTTCATTTGCATCTAATATTATGAATTATATTCTATAATATAATTAATAATATTTGTCAAGAAATAATAATATTTATCAAGAATTAAATCCTTATAAATATTAATCCGGTGTCTACTTGTTGTTCGGTGTGACCCTATAGGATCATATATTACCGGTAATATTATTTTATAATCATTCTTGAGCATATAGAACCAACACACCTTCCTCTTTTCCTTGCGCTTACGAGCAAGTTCAGCTTGAGCCGCCCTTTTGGCAGTAGCAGTCGACACCTTCACCTGATAATCCCCTGGAAAAAATAAAAGAGAGGAACGTTACACGACAGACACAAGTCGAGTAAAAAAGAGTAAGGTACACTTACCAGCCATCCTTTCTTCTTCTTCTCTCGACTCCTCCTCTGTCTCCCCTTCTTCCTCCTCCTCCTCCTCGCGTTTCCTTCCCCGATTCTCTCCCAAATACACCAGGTCTTTGTCGTCGTCGTCTACAAGGTGTCGTGTGAAAAATGACCGCTCGACAGCGCTAAATTCCAAGAATGCGTCGACCTTTGCTTGAGAATTGGCGTAGGGCTTCACGTCCTCAAACTTAATATCTGTCGATACATAAAAGACAGATTAGAAACAAGTTGGAACTAGCATGCAAAACATGACAAAAAGGTATAAAATCTTACCCGACATATTCCAGCCGGTCCTAATCCAGCCGCTTTCAGAATCGAGCGCCGATATGCGCGCGAACGCATACCTGGTCTTCCACTTACGGTCATTAACTGCAGTCTTTAGGACCAGGGTACGATTGCCCTTATGCCTAGAAAATAGGCTGTAACGGCGACATCCATCCCTCTTCACCTGATAAGACAAGAGGAGGTCGCGCATATTCATGGGAGACTCCCAGTCTTTGGTAAGGCGCTCGATCACTTATATGACTCGCCAAAATTGAGGCATCAATTGGGCTTGTGCTAAAATAAATTCGATCATGAATGCATTGGACAAAGGCGAATAAGGCCATTCGAAACCTATCTTAAACGGGTATTCGTATATAACAACGAACCCATCCGGACACATATCAGGTCGAGTCTGACCTGCTCTAATCAGTGTAATCCCCGCAGGGATTTTTGCTAGAATCCTAAAGTCGTCAAGATCCTCTTGATCTCGAATAGAACTCTCAGGTTCAGTGGACATTGCTAACATCGTTAACCAGATTTGTAAGTCTGAAAAACCCCAGATATCCCAGTTTTTCTTAAGTTTTCTAGTGACAGACCTACGACGCAAACAAAAGGGTGAGAGTCGTACCTTATATAGGCGCTCTAAATCCTCGAAAACTCTAAACTCTAATCAAGATTTTGTAGGTTTGGAAACGATTCGCTGAAAGATGGCAAGAAATCGAGACGAAATATTTCTCTAAACTCTCTGAAAGCGTAAGAATAGAAAAGATCCACCGTGGGTCTCTATTTATGTAAATGATCGTGTACGGTCGAGTCACTCGATGATCGACACGTGCCCTTGCCTTTTCGAAAGCTCGACAGATCATCGACACCTGGCACTCACAGCTATCAAGCACGATCGCACGTCAACGTGACGTCACGATCTTATCCCTTTTCGACTTCCCTTTTAGTTGGAATCGAACCGATTCAGTTTCCTAGCCAACGACTTTCGACACATGTCATGACCCTAATTTTTGGCATTAACAGACGTCCGACTGACAAAAATTTAAAATTTGAATTTGCCACTCTATTTTTAAATTTTGGGGGCAAACTGTGTGGGTAAAATTTTACCAGTCTCGACCACGACCAAAAGAGGGAAAACAGTTATTACACTTTCCCATAATAAGATAAAATCATAATCGCTTTATCTTCTGACCAAAGTTGAAATCGAAAGTTACTCATGACACTAGACCGTCGTAAGGGATCTTACGACCTCGACCGACTAACATATGACATTAATGTTATATTTTCACTGTTTAATGCAGGATCAATGTCATTAATGACCAACGGCTATAACCGATGAAGATCATTATGAGCATTAACCTCAGCGACAGTTATGACCGTTACTCGAAGCTTTTAAGGAGTTATTTAAAGCATTCGAAGACTATAAATACAGAGGTTCAATCATCATTTGCGGACAACTGAATTCTCAAGAACACTCACGGCAAAACACTCGAAACAAAGAACTCTCTCTCGAAAGATCGCTCTCGACGCACGTTTCCTACGCACGACGCATTAGTTTTTACGCACGATACACTTGTTATTTTACGTTTCAAGTCTTTATTTAATTTATATTGTAACCTTTATACTCTCGACACTTGGAACATAAGGATATCACCCCTGTCGTCCGTGAGTTTTTTCCTCGTTGAGGTTTTTCCCGCGTCACCAAAATCTTGTATCTCATTTACCATTTTTGTCTTTATCGCATTGCTTTGTCGAACGATTCCTATCTTTAGTTGTTAAGCTCCACAATCAACCTTAAGTTATCCTTCTGGACGATTTTTGGCATTAACAATTGCCTCTGAGTTAGGCAATCTCTACGGGTAAAACAGAAGTTACCCAAGGACCTTAGTTGTTCCTCCTTAGTAAGATGAGCCACAAAGGCATCATCGTGTGGTTGGGTCCTATCGATTTCTTGGGGCGAATAGACATCATTACCAAAAAAGGCTTCCCCGGATATGTGCATCTCAGAGGCATGAAGAGTGGCCTCTGAGCGGTTTAGCTGGTTAGGGTTCGAGGTGTGCACCTTTGTTTCAATATTCATATGGTCTAGATCACCATGGATAGATGGAATGCTTGCACTGGGAGTTGGAGAAGGTGTCCTAAAATACACATGTGTGTTCTTGCGAACATCTTCTTCTATTCTCACCGGACTCTCGATTTCTATAGGGTTAGAGAACTCTGGGATCTCATGCTCTGTCTCAGTGCTCTCTGTCTCACTACTACCAGAGGAGGTCGAACGCTCTGTCCCTCCCTCTGTAGTGTCTCTTACTCCCTCTGTGAGAGCCTCCTCTGGGGATGCTCTGTCTCGAACAACACTCTCTTCTTCATTCTCTGAGTCAGACCTCTCTAAGAGTACTCGTGCCTCTGGTCTAACTTCCTCTTCTTGTGCCTCTCTAATAGGCGCATCTAAAGTAGGCTCAGCCTAAGTATGCTGGGGATCTCACCTCAGGATCTTGAGGTTGAGCAGCATGTCTATAGTTGCGAATGGCAAGATGTTCAGGGTGGATAAGAGCGAGCATTGTCCCAAGGACTCTGCGAGAGTTAGGATACGTACCAGTGATCGTTGGTCTGAAAGAGGACATGGTCCAGACTGGAGTTGGAGCACCTTGTTGTGTGAGCTGGAGAGCATCGAAGGCTTCTCTGATGACTAGGCTTATTAGTCTTGGAAATCGAATGGCTTTCAGGTTTCTGTCTTCTCCCACCAATTTGCCTTTGGCCAGAGCATTGGTCTTGAGATTTACAACTGTGAGAAGCTCTTTGTAGATAATGGTGGCATAGTCGAAGTTTCGAATAAAATAGAGACCATACATGATTTGTAGGATCTTTGTACTTGCTTGATCCTGGCTGCCACTTTTGCAGGTAAGGGTTCTGTTGAGTGCGGAGAACATGAAGTTCCAAATGGGTAGTAGTTTGCCTCTTTTGAAGGTACCAAACTTGTCCGGATTATCATTGTATCCTAGAAATCTGATGAATTCTAGGAGTATGGGTAGTTCAGGTGCTTTCTCGTAGGCAGGAATTCCTAATTCCTCACGGGTTCTAAGTCCAAAGATTCTTCTGATGGTTTTGGGACGGATACGAATGGTACCTGCTCCTGCGTTTGGTCCAACATCAACTTTGCCCACGATTCCTTTCCTTTCCTCGATATACTGGCAAGTGGTCCACCATTGTTGGACATAGAGTTGTGGCAAGTTTTCATCAACTTTGGTTAGGGCTAGGAAAAGTTCAGAACGTCGAAAGAACTCGACAATGATGTGATACAGGGGTTCGTAGTTTGCAGGGTTGGTAGAGAACCTGTAGTTGTTATCGGTGAAGGCGTAGGGTTGAATGATGATTGTATCAACAGGAACAATCCTGCTCGATTCTGTGGAGTTTTCTTGTGCCATTGTTGCAGATGGAAGAACTTGGAGAACAATATATTTTTGGTTTTGAATGTGAGAGGGAATTTGCAGATAATCAAAGGTTAAGAAAGCGTAAAGAATGAAATGTGGATTCAAATGGGTATTTATACTCGAATAATTTTGCAGGGATAACCATCGTAGGCACTGTATGCACTTGAGTGTCAGATAGTGGAACGTTTTCTACAGTGGAATGTGGGAACAGCTAATGGTTAGTTGCCCAATCAAAAAATGTCACGTGCATTTTGGGTCTGACAACTTTTCTGATATGGAACCGTCACGGTTAGAGATTGGTGGGTGACATGTGGTTGAGGCTCAGAAATAACCCGCATTTCTGATGATGTAAAGCCCGTGACCCGGTATGATTTTTCTTTATTAAATTATTTTCTTTGTCAAATGTTTTAAGTTATCGGGTTTTGTTAGGAAGGCCAAAAAGTTAAATTTGATAAAATTGTAAGTTAGTTATCAAGGAGTTGAAAGGGCAGGGACCAAAAGTGCCATTTTGGTATTTTGGTTGCATGGGGTCGGCCCATAAAGGAACCGACCCCCTCCCTCTCGTTTGTTTTTCTTGCTGCGTCGCACACAAACAACAACGATAAACCCTAAAGCACCATTCCCTTTCTTTTTGCTGCAATCACCGAAGCATCCCAACGTCACCGCCAACCACCGCCCAAACCGCCGCCGCCGCCATTGGGTTCTACCGGCGAGAGAAGAGAACAGCGAGGGAGCGAGAGAGTGAGAGAGAGCGAGCCGGCGATCGGGATTTCGTCGGGGTTTGCTGAAGTGTTGTCGGCGTAAGGTAAGCCTCCTCATCTTCTTGTGTTTTTCTTGCGCCGTGAAACCACCACCAACGTCGCCGCAGACGGCCATGGCTGCTGCCGGCTGTCGCCGCCGTGCACCACCAGCCGGTGGCTGTTATGGCGGGTCTGCGACCATAGGAGGTGTATGGGTGTGTGTGTTGCGAGATGGGTTCGGTGGATATCTTTTCTTTGTCTCGTCGGTTTGTTTTACCGAACCACCACCACCGTAGGTAGTGGCCGCCGCCGCTGCCACCGCCGACCACCACTGCCGGAGGTGGCAGTGGGTGGTGCGTGGAGTAGTCCGGCCTTTGTCACCTAAATCCTAACCCAAATCGCGAAAACCGTAAACCAAAACCTTAATCCTTTAAAACCTCGTTTTGTTTACTTTTCAGGCGTTGCATTTTGTTAGAGTGGAAACCCTAACCGATCTGGTACACTTGCATTTCATTGGGACTGATAAGACGTAACCCCAGGTCTGAATGCATTAAGTCATAGCTTAATGAGTTGAGAAATAAAGTTAAGTCATGTTATGATTTTATGTGAAAAATGTCCAATCTGTCCCTAACTTGTAAAATCCGTAGTTTATTCTAGGAAGCTCGGATTGAGGTGAAACCAGTGCCAAAATCTCACAAATTGTGTTGAGTAGGTTTCATATGTTTTGAAGAAAAATAAATTAAGCGTCTAGCTAGGGTAAAATTAGCAATTTGTACAGACTGGTCCGAAACTCACAGTTTGGATAGTCTGTCTTAGGAAATTCATATAAAATAGTAGGGACCTCGTATGAACGCGTGCGATATGTCCCTGGAAACCTAAGACATAGAACCTTCAGACCATGGAATTATATTTCTGGTTTTATGGGTTTAAGTGGGGTCAAACAGGTCACGAACAGACCTGCAAATCTGGACCAAAAGCTGGAAAATGCACGTTTAGGCTTGTAGTTGTATTTTCGGGTTGGGACTTCCCTTTGACACTTTATAACACTTCTTTAGACGAAAATAAGTGAGTTGGAGTTGGCAGATTCTTGTTGCCGTTCGCGGAATTCTGCACTGCTTTTCGAGGTGAGTTCTCTCACTGTGTAGGATAGAGGTTGTATGCGCGCTACTATAGTTCGTGTGTGTTAACTGTTTTGTTTGTGTGTTGAACTAGGCCGAGTTAGTGTCTAGTATGAGATCTTGGGTGTCGTATAAATCTCGGGGAGACCGAGGACTCGGGGAGACCGAGGAATACGTACTCAAGTGTGGTATGAATTCGGGGAGACCGAGGAATGTTTACGCGAGTGTGGTATGAACTCGGGGAGACCGATGGATGTTTACACGAGTGTGGTATGAGTTCGGGGAGACCGAATGATGTATGCATAGGGATTATTGTATGAGTTTGCTTGTATTACTAAACTGCGTGTATTGGTGGTTATATCTATCTGCTGGTAGGGGTGGTGTCGATATAATTGATATCCTATGCATGTGTTTGAATTCACTAAGCTTCGTGCTTACCCTTTCCCCGCAAATTTACTGTTTCAGGTACGAGTGGCAGCAAGGCTTGACGGTACACACTGGCGCGTCGTGGGGTCTTTTATCAGTTTACCTTGAGACATTAAGTTTATGCTATTTACATTTTCCGTTGTGTTAATTGATTCGGTTATTTAACTTAACAAGATTTGGATAAACGTTTGATTGGATTTAAATACTTATGGTTTATTTTAAATAAAATGTTAATTGTAAAAGTTTAAATTTATTGTAATTTTTGGGACGTTACAGATGACCAATATTAGAGAAAGTATAAGGCACTATGAAATGGCAGAGCTTTGCTGGAACTCTCAGCACATTCTTGCCTTTGATGAGTGATCTCTGACCTTCTTTCAAGTAACCCAGATTCTCAAGATGTTTCACCTTTACCCTAAAATTATTTGCAAATCCTATTTATGATGAGGAAAATAATTGGAGAACTAATACGACAGACGTTTCTTAGAGGAATCACAGAGCTCTGATGTTTATGTCAGAGGCTCTGGTGAATTCTCCAGAGACCTGATTATGAGTTCAGAGATATAATCAAAAAAAGTTTTCATCAGATTAGGTTTTCCCTTTCTCCAAAAAAATTGTTCTTTTGATTATCAAGCCAAGTCATGAAGATTTGAAAGTTTTGACTTGCTCCCCCTTAAACAATGCTTATTTTTCTTTTAAGCCCCCCCCCCCCTAAACCGATGAGCTTATTCACAGATTTAACTTTTCATCTCCCCCTTGATATGTGCAATTTTTGAAAGACTTCTTGAATATTATAAACAAGAGAGTTTCAGATGAACATAGTTGAAACTCAAAGAAACAAGAAAATATTGAAAAACTATGCTGGCAGAGCTCTGAGGTTGACACAAGAAGGTTTGTTGACATTAACTACCTAACTACTCTGTCAGAGCTCTAAGATGGATGTCAGGGATCTGATGATTTTATCAGAGTTCAGGAAGACATGTTCAGGATACCCATCTTGCTGATTAAGAAGTGGAATCTCCTTTCATCAAGGGCTTTTGTAAATAGATCAGCAAGTTGGAAGTCAGTTGAAACAAAATATATTTCAATTGTCCCTTTTTCAACATGATCTTTGATAAAGTGGTACCTTATATCAATATGCTTTGTCTTGGAGTGCTGAACTGGATTTGCTGTAATCGCTATTGCACTCTTGGAGTCACAGAGAATTGGAACTTTGTTGTACTCCAGTCCATAGTCTCTGAGCTGTGTTTTCATCCATATTACTTGTGAACAACAACTAGCAACATCAACGTACTCTGCTTCTGCTGTAGAGGTTGACACACAGTTCTGCTTCTTGGATGTCCAACTCACTAGCTTATCCCCTAGCAATTGACAGCTACCAGAAGTACTTTTTATGTCATTCCTGCATCCTCCATAGTCTGAATCTGTGTATGCTACAAGCTCAAAACCAGGGTTAAAAGGATACCAGAGACCCATGAATTGAGTCCCTTTGAGATATTTGAAAATTCGTTTGACAGCAGACAAATGGGATTCCGTAGGATTGGCTTGGAATCTAGC
Organism: Saussurea involucrata; assembly: GCA_033807775.1. Lineage (NCBI taxonomy): Eukaryota > Viridiplantae > Streptophyta > Magnoliopsida > Asterales > Asteraceae > Saussurea > Saussurea involucrata. The sequence goes on along the minus strand of CM066317.1, from coordinate 43,817,219 downwards.
ACAAAGGCAAGTTTCAAACATTATATTAGGTCTGCTAGCAGTTAAGTACAGAAGTGACCCTATCATGCCTCTGTAGTTCTTGACATCCACAGATTGACCCTGTGGATTATGGTCAAGTTTAACTCCAGTGGCAATAGGAGTTTTCATAGGATTTGAGTTATTGAGCTTATACTTTTTCAACATATCAGAGACATATTTAGATTGGCTTAAAAAGGTGCCTCTAATGGATTGTTTCACTTGTAAACCAAGGAAGAAAGAAAGTTCTCCCATCATACTCATTTGGAAATCACTTTTCATTAACTCAGAAAACCTATCACCATACTTTTCATTTGTAGACCCAAAGATAATGTCATCAACATATATCTGTACCAGAAGTATATCATTTTTATATCTCCTTGTAAACACCAGATCTATTAGGTAAACATGAATTCATCCATTGATCTTCAAGAATCTAGAGAATTACATAAGAATTCCACGCTCTCTCTCTCTAGATTCTCTCTCTAAAAATCTCTCTAGATATTACAATTATGCTCTCTAATGACTTTCTTAAGACTTACTTAACAACTAAGCAAACTAAACCTATTTATACCTATGAATTACAACACAAGTATTTCTAATTACATTGACTTTCTAACTAAACAACTTTGACTTTGACTATTTTGACTTTTACTTTGACTTTACAATGTTTGACCATTACAAGACTTTACAATAAATCTTGAATACAATAATGCTCTAACATTCTCCCCCTTTGGATTCAAGATTTAAAAATATGACAGTAGTCTTCAGCTCTTGATCTTCAAAACCTTAACTTTGACCGCTTTGAACGTTGAAGCTTTGGCACTCTTCAAACAGTTGAATCTTCGGAAGTTCACGTTGAACTTTGATGCTTTGATAGTATTTAAACTCTCATCTTTGAAGAATCTTCAGTCAAACACATGAAAAGTCTTTGTCTTTCACAATGTAAAGTCAATCTTCTTCAATACGATCTTCAACAAATTGCCTTCAAGTCTTGAACGTGAATTTCAGATCTTTACAGCTTTGAACTTTGTAGCTTTGAACTTTGAAGCTTTGAACTTTGAAGCTTTGAAATCTTTGAAGCTTTGAACTCAAACTTTGAATGATTTCTTGAACTTAGTATCTTCATCTTCTTCGATCTTGAATTGTCTTTCGAACAACGAGCTTTCTCGAAACAACTCGGAATGTCTTCTTGACATTGATAAATCATTTCTCCCCCTTAATCTTTCATTGACAAATTTCTCTTTTCTTCAGGATATTATTTTTCCCCCGTTCTTCAATATACTATTTCTCCCCCTTTTTGATGATTGTGAGCATCATGATCATCAAAACCTTTATCAATTCCAGCACACACTTTGTTCACCTCAAGTAACATTCTCCTCCTTCTTGATCTGATAAACCGTCAATTCCAAAAGATATTTATCTGAATCTTTTCAAATTAAGATAAATAGAGAGTGGTAACACTGAAACAACGGATGAATCAGTTAAAATGCCTGTAAGTAGCACGGAGCCACTTAGTACAACGGATGTACTTTGTAAAGGAGCTTTTTGATGCTCACTCCCCCAGGGCTTCCATTCAATCATCGAAAATAACAAAGGAAATTCTATGAACGTTATGACAAGAAAACATATTCCTTGTGTGTACGTGCTTGTGTAGAAAGAATAAAGCAACATATGCTTGAATAATAGGCTCAAAGTGTGTAAACTGTTGAGACCGCAACAATTTTCCACGGACTCAATGTGCATGAATGAAGAGCGAAGGTGGGGCAAACTTACTTCTTTTTCAATATCTAGACCTTCCGAGTGATGATCAGATAGATTATATGACGCGTCCCCAAGAAAAATGAAACATTCCTTTGTTAAGAAAGAAATGAGTGGCTGGTGGGGTTAATTTCAAGAGTTGGCATGGGCTGACTGCCTGTTTCAATGATGGTCACCAAAAAATGTGAACCAATCAGAAATGTGGCTTCCCGGCTCAGAAAATGGATAGTGCAGAGTTCTCTTTTTCTTTTAACTCTGTTCTCACACCCTCTTTCTGTTTTTAATCTGCTCACTTCTACCCAAACTCTCATTTACATTTTACCTCAGCACAATGAGATACTCAACCGGATGAGTAATCTCCCCCACTCTTTGATGTAGACCCCTCACCCCTCAATCACTCAAGGATAGCTTCTTGGGTAGGAAACACTGGTTAACGTGGATCCATAGAAGTTCTGTATGCTCACACACTGATCCCATGAAATCGTCCTATAATGATGTGTTGTTCAACAGTTTAACTTGAACAAATAAACTTCAGCATTTGAATGACATTGTCATCAGAATGTATGCTCCTCAATAATAATCATTAATATTTGAGCATTTGAACTATGAAGAATTCTCAAAACAAGAATATTGAATGAATGAAATGAATTCGAAAGACTTGTTTGAGAATCTGACAATGTATCAATCAGATCAAATATGAATGATGATCATAAAAGGATAGGGTATCAAAGAATTGAAATTTGTTTATATGAACAAATATAAACAATCTATGAATGAAACGTTTAAGTAATACGCTGAAAAAAATATATGATGCTCAATAAAAATTGGAATACAAACGGGAGTATTACCATTGAAAAATTGTTTCGTTTTGAGACATGGTAATAACAAATTCAATATGAAGCTGAACCGGTGTGTATGAATACTTGAAAGTATATAGAAAAGATAATACATAAGTATTAACCTTTGGAAACACACGGTCAGAAACGATGTTATCATAATCCGAGATCTCCATGAAAAACATTTAAAATAACACTTCTAAATTCATAAAATCGGTTTGAGAATAGAGAAGTGGTTTGAACATTTAAGGAAAAAAAATTTCATGCTTGAAAGTTGTTCTTCTTTCAAACAATTTGAGATTAAGGTTAGAAGATACGTACAGTCAGATGTTTAAGCTCCCCCTCAAATCATGATACAATGGTTAAAAATAGTTAAGCTCCCCTTTAACTTGTGCAAAAGATCTTTATGTGTACAAAATCTACACAAAGAACAAGACTTGAATTAAAATATCCTTAATCATGAAAACGAGTTCTGAATTACCAGGATTGAAGTAACTTCAGAAGTCATAGTCGTTGAAGAACGGGTTCTAAACTGATATGTTTAGAAGCCAAAATCATTGCTCCTACTTAATGGCACATGTACTCTTCAAAAAAACTCACCGCTTCTCTTCTGTTTTCAGTCATGTGTGTGGTATATATTTCCAAATCAGCACAACACATGATGAACCTGCAAAACAGATTAAGCAGATTTTGGTACCCAATGGCACTTGGGTCCTAGTGTGTTAGGTGTAGATTTCTTAGAAGAAATACTGTAAGTACCGTACCAATAAGAAGTATAATCTTTATGCACAAAATCATTTGATCCACAGTAAGAACAACAGATTTTCTTATGTGCCAACCTAATCAGATGATTTGCGGAATGAATAGGATTAGGTTTAGCAAAAGATTTACCTTTCGACGCATTGTTTTTCTTTGCTTTTGATGTGGATGTAGATGATTTTGGCACATCTTTCTTTGGAATTGTAGTGCCTTTAACTCTCCATTCCATCTTCACCTTCTTGAAGACTGGAACTTCTTCAGGTTTGGAAGAATTAACTTTAGGCACTCTTGGTTTATTATCCGATTTATCAAACAAGGGATTATAGAAGAGATTTGTTGAACGAATCTGATCTTTTGAGAAATCAGTTGATCTATTAAATTGTTTAGAGGTAATGTTTTTAAAACTTGAACTTGAAGCAGTTTTAAATGAGCATTCAGAATCATTTGAATCAACAAATGGAGTCTAAAAGATAGTATCATGATTGGCCTGCTTTGAGACATCAAATTTAAAAATGATGTCTTCAAGTTCTTTGACTTTGTTTATCAAAACATTTTTCTCTTTAAAAATTAAATCAAATTTCTTTTGGAGATCAGATTTGATCAATTGATCCTTCATAATATCAGCTGATAAACCAGATAATCTTTTGGTAAGATTAAGAATCGCATCTTCAAAATATTTGCGTTCCGATTCAAAATCTTTTTCCAAAAATTTTCTTTTATCAGTAATCTCTTTGAAAGTTTTCATATTTTTCTTTTTAAGGATTTTATTTTCCTTTTCAAAGAGATTTTTCTTTTCCGTGAACTCTTTTCTTACATTTTCCAAAGCATTTTCTAATTCAGAGATTTTCATGGAAAGTTCAGAACTTTTAATCTCAAAAGATTTTCGTTCAGTTTCAAAATCAGCTATTTCTTTCTTTTGCTTCTGTTTTTCAAGATATAAAACTTTTTCAAAGTCGGAGATTTGCTTCAAAAGTTTTACATATTTAAGCTCAATTTCTTTCTTTTCTTCAAGAGCTTTCTTTTGAACATCAGTGTTGTCAAACACAAGTTTCTTGACAACTTTAGCTTTTTCATTTGTGTCTGAATTAGATTCAAACAAGGAATTATCAGAGCACACAAATGATGATTTGAAAATAGAATCTTTTTCCTTAAAGTTCATTCCTTCGAAAGAATCCTTTGCTTTAACATCAATCAGACTTGAAGATTTATCCTGATCTTTGAATTCATTTTGTTTTGAACATTTTTCACAAAACTTTGAAACCTTAGAATTTGACAATTCGAATATTGGGATTCAAGTCGTTGAATCTCACTCTTAAGATCAAGATTGACTTTTTGACCGTGATCAAAATTTACCCCAATATTGTCATAATCAACCTCTAATGTTTCAAAATTTAATTGCAATTTAGAAATTTGATTTTCTAAATCAACAATTTTACGTAAAGCAGAATCCAAATCAAGGAATTCAAAATTGGTTTCTTGAACAAACTCCTTTTTGTAAGAATCAGATTTAATGTTTGACTCCTTTTCGTCACAAGATTCAGACTTGACAGATTCAGGTTAATTGATTTTAGAATAAGAAGATTTATCCATAGTTTCATTTGAAAATAATAAATTAAATTCAGTTAGTTCAACCTTTTTGGTTTTATAACTGGAATTTAATTCATCGTATTTAAAATTTGTCGTATTGAATCTAGGCTTTTCGTCCGAACCTTTATCCGTCTTGTCTTCCGCTTTATTAGAAACAGGAGTTGAAGTATTAGATTTAACAAAAGTTTGTGATATTGGAGGTATTTCTGTTTTAATAGTTTCCTTCAAACCTTCACCCAATTTTTCAATTGTGTAAAGATTTTTAGGAGCTTTCTTTAGAACCTCAATATCAGATAATCCTAGTCCCATTTTCGGATTAAAAAATCGAGTATCTTTTGGGTTACTAGTTATTAATTTTAGAGTTTGCTCACTCTGACCTCTTTTATAATTCAACTCTTCAAGTTGTTTGATCTTTGCAAAAGCTTCTATTTTTTCTTCAGAAAGAATCTTAATTTTAAACTGACAATCTATATTTTCATCACTTATATCTCTCATTTTCTTCTTCAAGTCAGAAATTTCAGATTCAAGCTTTTTAACTTTTATTCTAATGACTTCTTTTTCTTTTTCTCTATCTTCGGCTAAGCATTTATAAAGAAGTGCCTCATCATGATATCTCAACAGTGAACGATCAAGACGCTTGATCTCATCTTTAGCTTCAGAAAGAGTCCATTTTTTCTCTATCTCCTCTGGATGATACATCTTGATAAGAATTCTGAAAAGAAACATACAAAAAAAAATTAGATGAAAAATACCAAAAATATTAACAAAAATATACCTAATAGAGTGATCGTCAAGAGAAACTTCGCTTAGAAGTTGGAATTATGTGCACACTCTTAAAAATCAGAAAAACAAAACACAATGGTAATTGACCTAAACTAAAACTCCAGGGACTAAAGTGTCAGAAACTGAAAGTTTAAGTATATGGACTAAAACCAACACAATCTGAAACTTATAAGTCCAGGGGCCAAACTTGCTAAAATGAAACTTTAACTAACTGATTTAACAGAAAATGATCAAAAATGTCACAAACTTAACGAAACTAACGGAGTTCCGTTAAGTTACTATTCATCATCATCAACCTCACGACCCAATCTGCAAATCGCGTTATGGAACCAAACTTTTTGACCAAAACTGTTCGTTTATGATCCCTTAAGCTCCCTTAACTGATTAGAAGTCGAAACACGCTTTCAAACTCCCAAAATTCGCAACCGAAAGTTTTCGATAAAAACCAAACGAAAACTTTAAACTGTGATATCTCCTTCGTTTCTCGACGAAAATCGCTGATTTTTGTTGCATTGAGATCGTTATTCCAATACCAATCAGATTCAATCAAAAAATCTCGGTCACCCGTCGTTTTCTGAAGACCCACGTTTTTCCGGCGAAAAACGCTTTTCCTGCGAGCCTGTTTTCCGGCGAAAGAAGGATCCTAAATGAGGATGGTTTCGTATCAAAGAGGGACTGAGATGAGATGGGTTCGTAACAAAGAGGATCCGAAACCATATACTGTGTGATTCGAAACCTTGTTTTACAAACCCACAACACACACTTAACACATGCAACACACACTCTAATCACTTAAACACACACACATGCAACTCAAACACACACACTGACACACATGCACCTCAAATGATACGAAATGGTGATGGTTTCGTATCAAAGAGGATCCGAATCCATTTTGCAAGCACACATGCAAGTAATTCAAACACACAAACACACACCTCAAAGAAAAATTCAGCCTATGATGGATCCGAAACCATGATTTCGTATGCTTCAGATTCGAAACCTTGGTTTGGCATGCTTGGTTCTTGATGGTTTCGGATGCATGATATTCTTGACTAAAAGTCAAATATTGATTACAAAAATCCACCAATCAAATTTAATCTGAATTGTTTTAGTTGACCAAAAAGAATTTTATGTTGATTGTTTCTTTTCTTCTTCCACACTGTCGAGAACTGCAACAAAATAAACTCAACAACCCATTTTAATTCTAAAAATTAAAGATCAAAACATATCACAAACACAATTTAATAACAACTCATTAACAGAAATGGATCAAAACTCATATCTGAATCATTTTTGTCAAGAACACTTCCAATCCAAAAATTTAAAAATTGAATTTTAGAGTTTAAAACTTGAAATTTATGATTGAAACATGTCTAAAAACAATTTTTAGAAACGATTTTGCACAGAAATGGATCAAATCACCAATAAATTGCAAATTCAATCTCTAAAAATTTTCACAGCCCAATTTTTATCAAGAACACACAAATTTTCAAAATCTTCAAATTCCTCAATTCTTGATGTGTTTTTGTAAATCTTTTGATGCAAAACTGATTTATATCAATGGAGAAACACTTTGCAAACAAAATCAAACACAAAAACAAAAACAAACAAGAAATGCATAACCCATTTGTGTTCTTCAAGAACATCAAAAATGAAGATTTTCTTCAAAAATCTTCAAAAAAACTTCAAATCTTCATGAATTTGGACGAATTTTACACACAATTCGTCCTCCCAAAGCTCTGATACCAATTGTAAACACCAGATTAATTAGGTAAACATGAATTCATCCATTGATCTTCAAGAATCTAGAGAATTACATAAGAATTCCAAGCTTTCTCTCTCTAAATTCTCTCTCTAAAAATCTCTCTAGATATTACAATTATGCTCTCTAATGAATTTCTTAAGACTTACTTAACAACTAAGCAAACTAAACATATTTATACCTATGAATTACAACACAAGTATTTCTAATTACATTGACTTTTTAACTAAACAACTTTGACTTTGACTATTTTGACTTTTACTTTGACTTTACAATGTTTGACCATTACAAGACTTTACAATAAATCTTGGATACAATAATGCTCTAACACTCCTAAAGAATAAGGTAGTATCCACAATACCTTTTTCAAAGTGGTTGACCAATAGAAAATTTGACAGAGTTTCATACCAGGCTCTGGGAGCTTGTTTAAGGTCATATAGAGCTTTGTGTAGCTTGTACACATGATATGGAAACTTTGAGCTTTCAAATCCTGGAGGTTGCTGGACATATACTTCCTCTTGTAATCTGCCATTCAGAAAGGCAGATTTTACATTCATTTGATAGACCTTGAAACCTTTATGAGCAACATAGGCTAGGAAGATTCTGATTGCCTTTAGCCTAGCCACTGGTGCAAAGGTTTCATCATAATCAATGCCATATTCTTGGCAAAATCCTTTTGCAACCAACCTTGCTTTGTTTCTGATGATTATTTCATCTTCATCTTTCTTATTCCTGAAAACCCACTTGGTTTCAATAGCTGTTTTTTCTTTTGGAAGTGGAACCAAGGACGAAACTTTGTTTCTTTCAAATTCCAAAAGCTCCTTTTGCATGGCTTCAATCCAGTTTGGGTCTTCCAGGGCTTCAGTAATCTTCTTTGGCTCAACATGCTCAAAACGTTCACAAAGAAAGCTTCATTGGCTGTAGCAGATCTTGTCTTTACACCATCTTCAGTAGCACCTATGATCTGATGATGAGGGTGATCCTTTTTCCATCTGGTCATGGGGGAATTGACAACAGGTGGTGTCTGTGCTTCTGAAGGGAAAAGATGAATGTCATCTTCAGAGCTGTGAGGGTTGGCACTAGGGCTTTGAGGCACACTGCTCTAGAGAGTGGCTTCATTGCTCTGTGAGGTACCAGCAGGGCTCTGAGAAGGTGAGCTTTCATATATGGAATTTCTTCCAATGTTGGTCAGTTGGGGTGATGATGGTTCTTGTTCAGGCTCTCTTTCCTCTGATTGTAGTCTCTCATTTCTCTGAACTTGACATGTGGACAGAGAAGTAGATGGTGAAGTATTTGAGGGACCTGTCAGAGATGTACCTGTTAGATTTTGTCCTCCAGAGCTCTGAACTTGATTGGCTCTGATGATGTCTTCAGAGGAATCTTCATCATCAAAGAAGTCATTGAATATCATATTGATATTCTCTTATCTTGCTTTGGATGTACTGGGCTCTTCTGTTGTCTGTATCCTCTCTGATGATTGGCTTTCAGAGAAACTTGATGATCTTTCATCAAAGGATATATTGATGCTTTCTTGAATGACTCTTGTCCTGAATTGTAGACTCTGTAGGCTTTTGAGGTTAAAGAGTATCCAATGAATTTTCCCTCATCGGCCTTCTTGTCAAATTTTCCCAATTGATCTCTGTCATTCAAGATGTAACACTTGCAACCAAAAATATGAAGTACTTCACATTTGGCCTTCTATTTTTGATCAGCTCATAAGCAGTCTTCTTAAATCTCTTAACAATGACATCCCTGTTTTGGGTAAAACATGCTGTTGAGACTGCTTCTGCCCAGAAGTTGATGGGAAGATCAGATCCTACTAACATAGTTCTGGCAGCTTCAACCAGAGTTCTGTTCTTTCTCTCAACAAAACCATTTTGTTGAGGAGTTCAGACAGCAGAGAAGTTCTGGGAGATTCCTTCCTCTGTAAGGTAGGAATCAATTTTGGCATTTTTGAACTCAGTCCCATTATCACTTCTCATCTTTTGAATCTTCAGACCTAACAGAACCTGTATTCTCTTCAACAGTGTAATAACCAGGTAATTTATCTAAATTAAATTTGGAATTTTATAAGTCTTCATTTAGTATTTTATGGAGTTAGGAGTTAAGGGGTAAGTTTTAAGTTTTATTTGGAAGATTGGGGGTAAGTTTTGCCAATTTGTTTGAGTGTGGGGTTTGTTTGGTGAGAGTGGAGATATTATCCACCCCCACCGCCCTGTTCTCTATAGACACCAAGAGGTGTCACCTTTAGACACTCTTTAGATAATACAAAGTCCTTGTGTGTGTGTGTGTTTCGTTTTGGTAAGAAAAGGAAAGAAATCGAGAAATCTTAAAGGAAGAAGAAGAGGATCGAATTCAAGAGGTTACTGCAGAGATTAAAGATTTAACTGAAGCTATTAAGGTAACAAATCCATTACTCAATTGTGTTTTAATTCATAGAAGTGTTCTTGAACCTACTAGTTAAAGTTCTTAGTGGGTTTTGCTAAAAATGGATGTTTTGGGAGGTTTAAGCTTAAGGTTAGGTTGTATACTTGGTCTTAATCATAACTGCATCTTTATAGCATCATGCATAGCTTAAAAGTACAAATTCTGGGTTTTAGGATGAAACAGTGAACTGTGACATTCATCGAAGTCGCAATAGAGGACTGCGACATTCAACGAAGTCGCAATGGTCGATTGCGACTTGGGCTTGAAGTCGCAATGGTCGATTGCGATTTGGATTGGAATCGCAGTAGTTGATTGCGATTTGGGTTTGGAATCGCAATAGTTGATTGCGATTTGGGTTTGGAATCGCAGTAGTTGATTGCGACTTAGGATGGAGTCGCAATAGTGGGTTGCGATTTCGGGGTGAAGTCGCAGTAAGAGGTTGCGACTTTGTACTGTTCATCACGATTGCGACTTGCACTATTCATTGCGATTTCATGTTATTTTGGGTTGCGATTTGAGTTGTGAATTTTGTAGGTTTAAGTGTTAAAAGAGATATTTGGTATTTTATCTGATTTCAGATTCTGTGAAGGATCGACATACGTGAATTATCTTGGAAGAGTTTTTGGTGATAAAAACACGAGGTGAGTTTTACTTTAAAAAGTATATTTTACTGGAATGCAATATGTGATTAACAAGTGTTTGATGATGTGTATGAATATGTCATACGTGAGTAATTATAATATATTGAGATATTATAATTACGTGAGTATTATATGAAAATATAATACGTGGCCGGGCTTAGGACCGGTGTGATAAATTGGCTCGCAACCAATTGTTATTGGCCATTGGTGGAGGGATAAGGTGGTATGTGAAAGGTATGTTGTGTAAATTGCATTTGGTATCATTTACGTGTGATGTATATGTATTTATATAAAAGTGTGTATTTATATAAATGAATTTTTATGATTTCCAAATGTCAGGGATTTACTCACTAGACCCTTAGGTCTAACCCTCATTTTTGTTTTAAAAATCTGTATTCCAGGTGGTGGTACCAGTAAGAGTAAATGATTAATTTACTTGGTGGATAGCTATGTGGAATGATGATCATTATGAAGTTGATGATGCTTTTGTACTTAAATTTCAGTTATTAGCTACTATCAGATCTAAATGGAATCAAGTTTGTACTGAATTTTATATTGGTTAGATCAGACTTTGGGACCGAATGTGTAATGTGAATGATTTTGTTGAAACCCTGTTATGAATTATATGATATATGTATGTTTAGTTTTGCGGGATGTTACAGATGGTATCAGAGCCCTAGTTTAAGGGATTTAGGTATTAGTATCCGTACCTAGACTTAAACTGCATGTGAAGTAGGATGTCCCGATTAAATTAGAACCTGGGGATATTAAGTATAAAAGGTAGAAGGAACATCATGTAAGGTAATTTCAAATTACACCAGGCCAGTGTAATTATGATCTTACAGGTACATGTTTGAACTGGAATATCTTATTATATGGGGTATGTGCTTATGTGTGTATATTAACCTTGTTTGAATCCACAGAATGGCGAGTGGCACCAGACAAGGGAATCAGGGAAGAGGAAGGAATTCAAGTGGATGAAATCCGCCATTAGGAACAGGGGGAAGGGGAGGAGATCGTGGTAGAGGTAGAACTGGAAGGGGAACAGGAGGCCGAGCTGGAGGTAGAACACAACAGCAAGGTACAGAGTTTGTTACACGAGATGATTTGACTACTGAAATGGGGAGATTACAGGATAGCATACAAGCCATGTTCGAACGTAATCGTCTTAATGAAACTGAAAGACCAGATCCGGAACATGAAGTGGAGATACCACTTACCTCTACTGTTCTACCAGGGGTGAAAAGGTGCGATTATAAAATGTTTCTTAGTTGTAAGCCCCCTACATACTCAGGAGATCGGGATCCGGTAAAGGCGATGAGATGGCTGAAAGAAATAGAGGCCATCTTCAAGACGTGTAAATGTGCTGAAGAAGACAAAGTGCTTTATGGAGCTGCGATGCTGAAAGGGGATGCTCTGTATTGGTGGGATGCTCATACAGAATCGAGAGGAGCGGATGTATATACTAATTTTTCATGGGAGGAATTCGTGTTAGCTTTCACAACACACTTTTGTCCACAAGCCGCTGTCAGACAGTTAGAAGAAGAATTCATGAATCTACAACAAGGAAATCTGTCGGTTAGAGATTATACTGCACGATTTTTGGAGAAGTCTCGTTTTGCAGGATATTATGTTGCTACAGATAAGATGAAGATGGAGAGGTTTATTTATGGGTTGAATTCCGAGGTTCGAAGATTGGTGACTGCCACAGGGCCAAATACTTTTACAGCTGCGGTGGATGCTGCCGAGAATGTGGAAAGAGATAATAAAAGAGATACTGGTGATAAGAGCTTAGGGAAAAGAAAATGGGAAGGACCAAGGAAACCTAGATTTCAGAGGTTTGACAACCGTCCGTCAGTTCGACCAACAGAAAGACCATGTCCAAGGTGTAATCGTTACCATCAGGGAAATTGCCAAGTAGAGTCACGGGTTTGTTTTAAATGTGGGAAAACTGGGCATGTTGTAAAGGATTGCCGAGTAACATGATTTTGCTTTTTGTGCAATTCTCCGGATCACCTCCAATCAGACTGTCCGCGAGGTAGAATACAATCAGGGGGTACATCGGGGAAACCGGCCATTACGAGACCAGTAGTTCCAAGAATAGAACCGCCGAGAACGAGGGGTCGTACGTTCGAAATGACAGCTAAAGAGGCGGAGGAAACTCCTGATGTGGTCACAGGTACATTTTTCATAAACTCCACGCGTGCTAAAGTGTTATTTGATTCCGGTGCAAACCGATCTTTTGTGTCTCCCTCCTTTGCTGCTCACATGCATTTAGAGCCTAAAATGTTAAAACATGCTTTATTAGTAGACACCGCAAATGATAACCAAGTAGCAGTTAAAGAGGTTTTTGATCATTGTATGCTAAACATAGAGGGGTGTGGAGTACCGATACAACTATTTCCAATAGCTTTGATTGAATTTGACGTGGTAGTAGGAATGGATTGGCTAGCCGAGAATCAGGCTAATATAGTTTGTGATAAGAAAATAATCAATGTCGTTTTACCTGATAAGAGATCGGTAGTGATTTATGGAGATCGTAAGAATCATCAGTCCAGTTTTATATCGATGATAAAAGCCCGTAAATGTGTCAATAAGGGGTGCTCTAGTTATCTAGCTTATGTGATAGATAGTAGGCCTGAAAAGTGTAAGCTGGAAGATATTTCCATTGTTAATGAATACCCAGAAGTTTTTCCTGAAGACCTGAACAGTCTTCCTCCAGTTAGGCAAGTAGAATTTGGAATAGACCTAGTACCTGGAGCCAATCCCATCGCTCGTGCGCCGTACAGATTAGCACCACCAGAAATGAAAGAAATGATGTCACAGCTTCAAGATTTATCTGATAAGGGCTTCATCAGACCCAGCTCATCTCCATGGGGTGCACCAGTTTTATTTGTGAAGAAGAAAGACGGTTCAATGAGAATGTGTATCGATTATCGGGAGCTGAACAAGCGCACAATCAAGAACAAGTATCCACTCCCAAGAATTGATGACCTTTTTGATCAATTAGTTGGAGCTTGTTACTTCTCCAAGATTGATCTCAGATCTGGCTACCATCAGTTGAAGGTTAAGGAGGAGGATGTTTTAAAGACTGCATTTCGCACAAGATACGGCCACTAAGAATTTTTGGTAATGCCTTTCGGATTGACGAACGCTCCAGCCGCTTTTATGGATCTAATGAATCGGGTATGTAAGCCTTATCTCGATAAATTTGTCATTGTGTTTATCGATGATATACTTATATATTCCCGATCCAAAGAGGATCATGCGCAACATCTTCGTTTGATTTTGGAGTTACTGAAGAAAGAAAAGTTGTACGCTAAGTTCTCTAAATGTGAATTTTGGTTGTGGGAAGTTCAGTTTTTGGGTCATGTAGTTTCAGAGAAGGGTATACAAGTTGATCCAGCAAAGGTGGAAGCAATTGAAAATTGGGAACCGCCAAAGACGGCAACCGAAGTACGAAGTTTTCTGGGTCTAGCTGGATACTATCGGAAGTTCATAAAAGACTTTTCTCGAATCGCGACGCCATTGACCAAGCTGACTCGGAAGAATCTGAAGTTTGAGTGGAAAGCAAAACAGGATGAGGCATTCAGAATATTGAAAGAGAAACTCTGCAGCGCGCCGATATTAGCATTGCCAGAAGGTTCTGATGATTTTGTGGTCTACAGTGATGCTTCTAAGTTGGGATTGGGATGTGTACTCATGCATCGTGGGAAGGTGATTGCCTATGCTTCGCGTCAATTAAAGGATCACGAAAGACAATATCCTACCCATGATATGGAACTAGCAGCAGTTGTTTTTGCCTTGAAGATTTGGAGACATTATCTTTATGGTTCTAAATGTCAAATTTTCACGGACCACAAGAGTCTCCAACATCTTTTCGATCAAAAGGAACTGAATATGAGACAAAGAAGATGGTTGGAATTGGTAAATGATTATGATTGCGAAATTCTATATCACCCAGGGAAAGCGAACGTGGTGGCAGATGCATTAAGTCGTCAAGAAAGAAGTGGAACAATAAAAGCTATATCATTACGAGCTGAACTTCTTCCTAATATCTTTGATGAATTGTTGAAATGCCAAATAGATGCTTATCAAGAGGAAAGTTTGAAGTCAGGACGGTTGGTTGGGATATCAACATTGCTTGGGAAAGATGACCGTGGGTTGTTGTGTATGGGAAACAGAATTTGGGTACCTCGTTTGGGTGGATTACGGGATCGTGTACTACAAGAAGCTCATCAATCTCGATTTTCTATTCATCCAGGTACAAATAAAATGTATAGAGATTTGAAACAATTCTATTGGTGGCCGGGAATGAAGAGAAGTGTTGCTAAGTATGTGGAAGATTGTACCACCTGCAAGAAAGTGAAGATTGAACATCAGAAACCGTTTGGTCAGTTGCAACGACTAGATATACCAATGTGGAAATGGGATCAGATCACTACTGATTTCATTACCAAGTTTCCAAGAACTTCAAAGGGATTCGATTCTATTTGGGTAATTGTGGATAGGTTGACGAAGTCTGCACATTTCTTGCCGATAAAAGAAATTGATTCTTTGGAACGTTTAGCTAAGTTGTACATTAATGAAATAGTAACTCGACATGGAGTTCCAATCTCGATTATTTCCGATCGAGATAGTCGCTTTACTTCTAGGTTTTGGAGAAGCTTTCAAAAAGAGATGGGAACGCAGATAAAGTTGAGCACATCATATCATCCACAAACTGACGGGCAGAGTGAAAGAACAATCCAAACATTAGAGGATATGCTTCGGGCTTGTATAGTGGATTTTGGGGGATCATGGGATAAACATCTACCTTTGATAGAATTCGCCTACAACAACAGTTATCATGCCAGCATTCAGGCGGCTCCGTTTGAAGTATTGTATGGTAGAAAATGCCGAACGCCTTTGTGTTGGAATGAAGTGGGGAAGAAGCAATTGGCAGGGCCAGAAATAGTACAGTTAACAGCAGATAAGATTACTCAGATTCGGGATAGATTGAAAACGGCTCAAGACAGACAGAAAAGTTATGCAGATCGACGCCGGAAACCGTTGGAATTTCAGGTTGGGGAATTTGTGATGTTAAAAGTTTCGCTTT
Organism: Saussurea involucrata; assembly: GCA_033807775.1. Classification (NCBI taxonomy): domain Eukaryota; kingdom Viridiplantae; phylum Streptophyta; class Magnoliopsida; order Asterales; family Asteraceae; genus Saussurea; species Saussurea involucrata. The sequence goes on along the minus strand of CM066317.1, from coordinate 43,801,547 downwards.
GGAAAGGAGTCATACGTTTTGGGAAGCAAGGTAAACTCAGTCCGCGTTATATTGGGCCATTTGAAATTACAGAAAGGATCGGTGAAGTAGCTTACAGATTGGATCTTCCGTTGGAACTGAGCAGGTTTCATAACGCGTTCCATGTGTCGAATTTTCGGAAATGTTTAGTTGCACCAGACCAAGCAGTCTCACTACCAGATATTCACGTGGATGAAAAGTTGAACTATGTGGAGGAACCGGAAGCTATAGTTGATCATAAAGTCAAAGTGTTGAGGAATAAAGAGATCAGGCAGGTAAAGGTTCAGTGGAAACATCATAGAGGTCAGGATGCGACTTGGGAATCAGAGTCGGAGATGAGAACCAAATACCCTCATCTGTTCTCTTAACTGAATTCCGGGACGGAATTCCTTTAAGGGGGAGATGTTGTAATAACCAGGTAATTTATCTAAATTAAATTTGGAATTTTATAAGTCTTCATTTAGTATTTTATGGAGTTAGGAGTTAAGGGGTAAGTTTTAAGTTTTATTTGGAAGATTGGGGGTAAGTTTTGCCAATTTGTTTGAGTGTGGGGTTTGTTTGGTGAGAGTGGAGATATTATCCACCCCCACCGCCCTGTTCTCTATAGACACCAAGAGGTGTCACCTTTAGACACTCTTTAGATAATACAAAGTCCTTGTGTGTGTGTGTGTGTGTTTCGTTTTGGTAAGAAAAGGAAAGAAATCGAGAAATCTTAAAGGAAGAAGAAGAGGATCGAATTCAAGAGGTTACTGCAGAGATTAAAGATTTAACTGAAGCTATTAAGGTAACAAATCCATTACTCAATTGTGTTTTAATTCATAGAAGTGTTCTTGAACCTACTAGTTAAAGTTCTTAGTGGGTTTTGCTAAAAATGGATGTTTTGGGAGGTTTAAGCTTAAGGTTAGGTTGTATACTTGGTCTTAATCATAACTGCATCTTTATAGCATCATGCATAGCTTAAAAGTACAAATTCTGGGTTTTAGGATGAAACAGTGAACTGTGACATTCATCGAAGTCGCAATAGAGGACTGCGACATTCAACGAAGTCGCAATGGTCGATTGCGACTTGGGCTTGAAGTCGCAATGGTCGATTGTGATTTGGATTGGAATCGCAGTAGTTGATTGCGATTTGGGTTTGGAATCGCAATAGTTGATTGCGATTTGGGTTTGGAATCGCAGTAGTTGATTGCGACTTAGGATGGAGTCGCAATAGTGGGTTGCGATTTCGGGGTGAAGTCGCAGTAAGAGGTTGCGACTTTGTACTGTTCATCACGGTTGCGACTTGCACTATTCATTGCGATTTCATGTTATTTTGGGTTGCGATTTGAGTTGTGAATTTTGTAGGTTTAAGTGTTAAAAGAGATATTTGGTATTTTATCTGATTTCAGATTCTGTGAAGGATCGACATACGTGAATTATCTTGGAAGAGTTTTTGGTGATAAAAACACGAGGTGAGTTTTACTTTAAAAAGTATATTTTACTGGAATGCAATATGTGATTAACAAGTGTTTGATGATGTGTATGAATATGTCATACGTGAGTAATTATAATATATTGAGATATTATAATTACGTGAGTATTATATGAAAATATAATACGTGGCCGGGCTTAGGACCGGTGTGATAAATTGGCTCGCAACCAATTGTTATTGGCCATTGGTGGAGGGATAAGGTGGTATGTGAAAGGTATGTTGTGTAAATTGCATTTCGTATCATTTACGTGTGATGTATATGTATTTATATAAAAGTGTGTATTTATATAAATGAATTTTTATGATTTCCAAATGTCAGGGATTTACTCACTAGACCCTTAGGTCTAACCCTCATTTTTGTTTTAAAAATATGTATTCCAGGTGGTGGTACCAGTAAGAGTAAATGATTAATTTACTTGGTGGATAGCTATGTGGAATGATGATCATTATGAAGTTGATGATGCTTTTGTACTTAAATTTCAGTTATTAGCTACTATCAGATCTAAATGGAATCAAGTTTGTACTGAATTTTATATTGGTTAGATCAGACTTTGGGACCGAATGTGTAATGTGAATGATTTTGTTGAAACCCTGTTATGAATTATATGATATATGTATGTTTACTTTTGCGGGATGTTACAAACAGATTTATCAGAATTTCTAGGACATCAGATTTTACTCTGATGAACTCAACCCAAGTGTATCTAGAATATTCATCTATGAGAACTAGAATATACTTTCTGTCAGATAGACTTTGCACAGAGATTGGACCACAGATATCCACATGAAGCATATGCAAAGGTCTAGGGCAGTTGTGATCACTTTTTGTTCTGTGTGAAGCCCTTTTCAGCTTACCCAACTCACAAGCAGAACAAAGATGCTCTTTGTCAAATTTAAGAGAAGGCAAACCTTTGACTAAGTTCAGTTTCACAAGCTTGTCAAGATTTGAGAAATTCAAGTGAGTAAATCGTTTATGCCAGAGCCAGGCATCTTCTTTATTCACAGAGACTAAACAGAGTCTCTCTGAATTAGGTTTTTGATTAGGATTGAAATTCATTTTATAAAGATTGCCTTTCCTATCAGCTCTGAGCAGCTCTTGACCAGATTCTGAACCTAACAAAGAACAATATTTCTTCTTAAAATTAACATCAAAACCATGATCACAAAATTGACTTATGCTAAGAAAATTATGATTTAATCGTTCAACATAAGCAACTTTAGATATAGAAACACCTCCATTGGTCAAAACACCATATCCTCTAATCTGTCCTTGTCCATCACCTCCAAAGGTTACTGCACCTCCCATTTTATCTTTGAATGAGGTCAGCAGCTCTTTATTGCCTGTCATGTGCATGGAACATCCTGAGTCTAAGTACCAGATCTGCACATGTGGCTTCTGCAAGACATATTAATTTTTCTTAGGTACCCATTGCATAATGGGTCCTTTCTTGTTAGGCTTGGGGGTGTTTGTTGTTCTACATGCTGGCTTTCCATTCTTTGATGGTGTGCTAGAGGATTTTCTCTGCATATTCTGAGAGTTAGTCTTAGGATTTTTCTTTCTTGTGACTGATTCAGGATGCAGTGGGGACCATTCAGATGATTTTGCAGTTTTAACAAAAGCTTAATGCAATTACAATCGACAGAACATGGAAATGATTGATTCAAACTTCTGTTTTTATTCATCATTTGTGGATTACATGCCTTTTGAGATTGAAAATTTGTAGGATCAGATGTTTTTACAAACTTCCTGACTAGATATGTTTTCCTAAAACTGTCATTTCTCTCTTGATGAGATTCCTTGGACCAAAAAGATTTTCCTCTTTGATTCACTGCAGAATAAGAAATAGGTGAGTCATTAACTTTCCATTTTCCCTTTTGTTCTGGAGTGAACCTTATAGGTTTGTAAACATAAGGCACAGAGGTATGGTTTACAGGATTATTCTTGGCTTTCTCATTTGTCTTCTCTTCTAACTCCTCGAGAGATAGGATTATGATACCCATATTTTTAAAACCAGGGCATGGTGAGATTCTGGATTGGTTGTTAGAAACATGTATGACATTGTTGAAAATTCCAGACCCAACAAATGCCTGTTTAGGTTTGTGCAAGATAGTCTTGGGTGCACAAAAAATCTGCTCATCCACCTCAGAGTCAGAGTCAGAGTCTAACAAGTCTCTGGTGGCTCTGTCAGAGGTGTGAGTTTCTGTGGATTTCTAAGAACCATTTGCTCTGGTGGAGTCAGAGGAGCTCAACTCTTTGATGGTACAGGTTTTGAATTTTATGAGTTTGGGTTTTAAAGCATCAGAAATGGAGTATTCTTCCAGAACTCTTTGCAGATCTTCTTCAAATGAAGTTCTTATTTCTTCAGAGGTAGGAGAGAATATTGGTGCTTCAGGGTTAAGATCGGTCTAATTTTTGACATTCGAGGGACTAGCCACAGAAGCATCAAGCTTTTGCTCCTTGAAAGAGTTAAAGTTGAAGATCTCCTTGGGATCATTACTTTTGGCAGAATTAGAAATGATGATTTCAGCTTTTCCTTGATCATAAATAAGCTTTAAAGATGGTTCTGTAACATTTTCATGATCAGAGGAGTCATAGCTGACATTTCTGTAATTCAGCTTTCTGGTCCTTGACCCTTCTGAAGATTTAACTCTCTTAAAAATAGTAGTACCAGTGAGTACACCATCAGGCATTTGGACTTTCCCAACGCAGAAAGTAGAGGACATATATGTCTTCTTCTTTTCCAGTGAAGGGATCAAGGTCACTGAAACCTAGACTTTGAGTGTCCTTTTGCGAATTGATTTTAATATGCACATCTTGTGCATCTTGGTATTTTTTAATCAAAAGCTCTTTTCTCTGTAAAGATTTATGCAAGACTTCTCTTTCCTTTTGAAAATAATTCTTAAGAGCAACAGAGTTAAGCCTTTCATATTCTCATTTCTTTACCTCTTCAGCCTTTAGTTTCAAAACTTCTTCATATTCTTTGAATTTTTCTGAAAACGAGGTTTCCTTCTGTTTCTGTAAAAATTCTAACTCAGATTTTTCTTTTGAAATTTCTTCCTTCTCCAATTCCAAGAGACTCTTCTCTCTCTTGTAGAAGGACAGATCTTTCTGAGCTAGTTTTCTAAGTTCCTTTTCCTCAGACAATATTTGTTTAAGGTTTTGAAATTCCTCAGCGAGCTTTGATACATTCATTTCCAATTCAGAGTCAGATTTGGATTCAGAGGATGAACATACCTTGGCACTGGGTTTAGACGTCTCCAACGCTCTGTCAGTAGAGTCTGTCATGGAAAATGCGCAAGACATTAAGGAGACATTTGTCTCTGTTGACCTCTCTGGCATCTCCCCTACCATCCCCTCACTCATCTCATCTGAGCTTTCATCATCAACAACCATTCCACAGAAGTTGGCTTGCTCTGGTTCATCATCAGAGGATTAATCAGTGATCCAGTTCTCCATTTCTGCCACATAGCTTCTTTCTCTAAAGTTTTACTTGTAGTTGTTCTTGTAGTAGTCCTGGTCTTTTACCAGTCTACCTTTGCAGTTGGAAGATAAATGGTCTGGTTTGCCACATCTAAAACATTTTTCATCGTTCTGATTGATGGGTTGGGCAACATCTGTTTGCTTCTGTGGAGCTGGTGGGTTGTATCTCTGTTGATACTGTTGTGGTCTGTGCTCTGGTGCAGCTCTGTTGTTCTGGTGGTGAGGTGCAGTCCTCTGTTCATAACCTCTCTTCTCTTCCTTCTATTTTCTCTCGTACTTTCCTCTTCTACCAAACACTTTCTTGCCAAATCTCTTGTTAAACTGTTGGGTGATCAGGGCAAGAGATTGGGCAATAGCATTGATGTCAGCATCATCATCATCTTCTAACAAACTTTCCTCTTCTTCACTCTCTGCTATCAGGCTTTTCTTTCCTTTCTTCTTCATGGCTTTCTCCTTCTTCTTGTCTTTGGCAGCATTATCTCTGTTGGATTTCCCTTCAGAGGGTGTTTTTGAGTCAAAGATTAATGCTAGTGGACCTGCAATAGTGGATTTGCCTTTTTTATTGACAACATCCTTCTCTTGTGCAACTAAGGTGCCATACACATCAGTAAGAGACGATGTATCCAGGTCTTGGTTAGCTTGTAGAGACATAGACAGATTTAACCATTCATTATTCAAACTTTTTAAGAATAAGACATTGCTATCTTCCTTCAACCTTACAACCCCACATTTCTTACATTTGTTAATCAGAATGTTGAATCTGTTATAGGTCTGTTGTAAAGTTTCCTCAGGAAGTGCTTTGAAATTATTGTATTCATTAATACATTGGGTCCTTCTGTTCTTTTGGGTTTTAATACCCCCTTCAAGTTGGTTCAGAAGTTGATCTCAGATTTCTTTAGCCGTAACACAAGAGTCTAATTCTTGGAAAATATCGTTTGGAATGGCCATTATCAAGAGTCTAACTGCTTTAAGATCATTTTCCATTTTAAGCTTTTCTTCTTCAGGAATCTCTTCAGTTGTTTGTGTAGCAGGAACACGAGGAACCAATACCATGGGTTGTAATGGTCCATTAGTGATAGATCGCATAAGATCTCTATCCATGCCATCGAAGAAGTTAACCATCCTGATCTTCCATTCAGGGTATTCATCCCTCAGAAGAGTAGGAGGTTTGGTTAAAGAACCAGCCGTATAAATAACATTAATGTTGTTGTTTGCCATTTTAAGAGAAAAATAGAGTATGAAGACTTTGAACGAGTTCTAAACAGAAAGTAGATGAACAATAAAGCAATGGAACAGTAAATGATGTAGAAATGATTTCCAAACTTACTGGAATGCTTAAACACGTAACAAAAACTTTTAACAAGGAGTTTTAGATTTTAAACAGAAAACAAAGTATACTATAAAGCTTGAAAAACAAAGCACAATCAACAAGAGTGAATCAACCTGGTTAGATTGGATCGATTTGATTTAAGCAAATCAATCTGCTCTGATACCAATTATAGGTTCCCAGATTCACCTTGTCTCATATAAACAACAAGATCAAAGATAGCGGAAGCATTATAAAGCTGTTTATGTATGAGTGATTGTGAGTAGCATAAAACGTGAGAGAATAACAATATGATGAACAGTAATAGATAACAATAATGAATAAAAAATTGCTCGTATATTGATATTTGAATAACACCAAGAACACTTTCTTGTGTGTGTATTCTGAAATCTCTCAGGCTACTGATCGTATACTAGTAGTGGAATGGAATTGTTCAATGATAGTGTTCTCACAGTTCTAGCAACGATCTTTACAAATCTCGACAATTTGTGTGTTCCACTAACGTTCTATTTATAGCCTAATAAAGAAATACACAGTGTACTATCAAACCCTATGATGACATGTGGAAAGCATGTCTTCGTCCTTTTAGGGATGACGTGGAAAGAGCGGACACTTGTCTATCACTTAGAGATTTCTACGAGACTTTGGCATCATAGAGGTCTTCATTCACTAGAGGTCTTCTGCCAGAGCTCTAGAGCTCTTCTGGCAATCTTGTTCTCTGATGTACTATCAGAGGTCTTCTGCCAGAGCTCTAATGATCTCTGATGGTCTTCTGTTTGTTCTTCTGCTAAGTCTTCAGCTTGATCTCTGGTGTCCTGTTCTCTGACTTGTGATATTTTCAATACTTTTACAAAGTCATACTTGGGGCTAACAAAAAGTACAATGAAGACATTCCCCAACACACTAAGGGGGAGAAGATCAAAGACCCTTCCCTTGCTGAGGGGGAGGGAACTGCTGAAGATCCCTCTCAATCTGAGGGGGAGAAAGAGGAAGAAAAGGAACCCAGTCCTCCTTCATCTCCTGTCCTCATTGAAACTGTTGATATTCCCTATGAAGAGGAGGATTAAGAGGAATAGGAAGAGGACCTGGACATTCCTGAAGAAGAACCCTCATCACACCCTGATAGCAAGGATAATGATGATGATAAATTTGGCTGCTGGTTTCAGCCTGCTGCCATCAGGGTCCCTGAACCTAAGGGGGTCGTATTCACTGAAGCAAGGGAGACGACAAAGAAGTCTCCTACCAAGAAGACTTCCAAGAGAAAGCACAAAGAACTTGACCCTGAAGGGAATTTGGCAATTCTCTACACACCAACTTCTCAGGTATGTCTATCTCGTATCCCTTACTCTGCTTGTATACACTCCCATCTAAAACCTATCTCCTCAAACACCTAGCCAAATTTTCTCTATCTTTTTCTCACCCTCAAAAGATCTAACTCTTTTTGATCTTTTGATTCAGCTAGTTCTTTCCCTTGCACGAGGATACCGCTGAAGCTCCCCAACAACAACTCCAAAAAATCCCAGCTGGTATAGCTGATGCCAACCCAATAATCCCAGTCTCAGTGAATGAGACTAATGATCAGGAAGAAGAAGAACAATAAGAGCTGCTCACTCATCCAAACAGACCCTCTCGACCACCTCAATGGTCAGGGGATGAATCTCAAAGAAGATGAGCGATGATTCAACGGCTAGAAGACCAGCGCTTAAAAGTTATCCCTCCAGCTAGTCTTGCTTTCTTGTCACCTGAAGAGATTGAAGAATCTATCAAGGCTGAAAAACTTCTTGCTGAAAATCAAAGGGCCACACTAAAAGATAAACAATTCGCTCTTATGGTTGCTCTGTAGTTAGTCAAAGATCAGAAGCTGAAAAGATTTCCTCTGATGGTTCAAGAAGCTCTACTAAAGGAGGCTGGAAACGAAAATCTGAAGAAGGCAAACGTCAGTGTTACTACTCTGAATTGGTTCAAGAAGAAGGTTGATTTCAGATACCATCCAAGTAGGATCGTAAATGTCAACTTGAAGGGTAAAATGGTGAAGGGTGTTCCAATAGTAGACATCACGGTGTTCAGGGAGAACGGGGAAATCAAGACATGTTAAGTATCAAAGCTCGAGGCTTACGATTTGGATGAATGGTTGGAAATCAAGGCTGCTATTCAGCGTTCAAGATCAACTTTCAAGTCTTATGTTGAAAAGTTTTTGAACAAACTGATCGACAAAGTCTCCTCAGTGATCGATCTGCCTCCTCTTCCAGCACTCCATCGAAACCAAAGACCTGCGCCTGCAAAGAAGATGAAAAAAGCCTCCTCCTCCTCAGGGCCTGCTATCCGCAATGAAACAGGAATTGAATTCTCTAGGGAAGCAGTGCTCGGACCCCCACCTAATCTATCAGCCCTAAACCTTTCACTACCACTTGATGAAACTTTCAAACCTGGACGAGTGGTCAGTGAATCCCTCAGAATATTCTTCTATGACTGGAATGGTAGGAAGTGCTTTCAACGGTTCTCAGAATTGCCTATCACTCCAGTGAACCAACTCAGAGACCTTGTCTATTGGTGTGACATGACTAGACTCGGAGTCTTCTTGAAACCTCAAGTGTTGAATGAAGCAAAACTAAGAATACAACAGGGAGAAAAGGTCCCTGACTGGATGATCCCAACGACAAACGCCTTTGACGAACTGCTCTTCAAAGATGAACCTGTCTAGCTGATAGAATCTCTTTTGTAATTCTTCTATTTTGTCAGTATACCTTTTGTACTTGTATTTATTTCATTGTACTTGTATTTTTTCAACTTCCCTTGTAATCCATTGTACGAAGTAATGAAAAAATTCGATGAAGTACTTTACTCCACCGGTATTGAAAAAGATCCCCGAAAACAGTAAATGGGACACGCATATATGAGTCCTTTTTATCCTTATGTTTTTAACTTAGCAATTTTCTTATGTTGCTTTGTCATCATCAAATAGGGGGAGATTGTTGATCCAAACCCTTCAGTGATTTGATGATGACCCTTAGAATCACTTAGTGAAAATTAGAAGTAAACATTATGTATCAGTGTTTCACCATCAATGAAAATATACTAAATCTGTTTAGTATCGCTGACGTGAAACTACTGCACTTAAACTATTCCTCAGTGATAAATGTACATTAGCGATAACTGAGCCTGTTCAGTTTAGCTGATGATCACTGATTGATCATTTGTAAATGTTTTCTTCTAATCCCTGAAGAAAAGTTTCGCGACAAAAAAGTTCAACGCTTAATCGAAGATAAAACTGATGAACAAGTGACAAGTCTACTAATGATCTGATGCGGATATCAGTGAAACCAAGACAAGTCCACAACAAGCGATGTTTCAAGTTGAAGACTTCAGCGAGAGCTGACCTTCATTCAGGCCTCACTGAAGACGATCAACTCAGCGATTGCTGATCATGAAGCCTGTACTACAAGAAACGTTTGTCTTATCCCCTTGCACACTTTTTTACGATTTGTCAGAAGGACATGTCTTTGTCCAGAATCGTACAAACCACTCTGCCACTACATTGTTCACCATGCGGCCAAAAGCATGTTTGCAAAAGTTAAAAGCATGCATCCAACCAAATAGTAACACGTCTAAAGTCCTTCTGACATGCATTAAATGCATGTAGTATAAACATGAGGATTGTGTGGTCATCCCTGAACTACGTGTAAAGTCCTTCTTTCTTTCTATTTCTTAGTGCAAGAAATCTGTGTGATTCTCATAGTTTGTTTAGATTAGGGTCTTGTACTTAGTCTTATTCCTCAACAAACTGTTAATTGTTTGTTTTATTCAATAAAACAATTTAGAAAGATAAAAATATTGTGTTTGTATACAACCCCCCTCCTACAAACTTATACTTATATAACCCTTCGGGACCAACACATAGAAACGATATAAGCCCTTACACTCCACTAGTTCACCAAAATAAAACTTAAAAGTACACATTGAAGTACGAGTTCTAAACTAAAATGTTTAGAAGTCATAACAGTTAAGAATGAGTCCTGATCTGAGATGATCAGAAGTCATAAAAATGACAATGAATATCAAAGAACAAAGTCAAGCGCGAACTAGAATGACTCATTAAGCACATTATAGTCAAAAATCAAACAATGAATAGAAAGCTAGTTGTGAAGAACAAGTCACAATTAATATGCCAGAAAAGAATTGAATCATTAACATGAAATGACAAACTTTGAAACACAAGTAGGAATTCAAGCGAGTGTATTTCCATCGAAAAATCAACAAGTATACGAGACACGGAAATAAGAAAGTCAAGAAAATATAACACGTGGCATTCATGGAAGTTAAAATTGGAGAATAACAAACACAAGTAAGTTATCCAGAATGAATTACCACGGTTCTTTGAGTTCATTGTAATTTACTTACTTTTCACACAATAGTACTCCCCCTTAAAAAGGGCGTAACCTTTTATTGTTGTCATGTGAAAAGAATCTTTTGAACTAAACACACATGACATTCCTGCAAAATAGATTAGAATGATTTTGGTACCCATGCTTTGATGGATCCTTGATGGTTAGATGTCTTATTAGAGTGAGGACCGAGGATACTATAAGAACCATACCAATACTTATCATGGGTTTTATTCACAAAGTCACTTGGTCCACAGTAAGAACAACACATCTTCTGTGTAGATAACCTGATTAACTGATTAACAGAGTAAACAAGATCAAGTTTCACAAAAGGGTTTAGCATGGAAAGCTTTGTTGTTCTTGTCACTCTTAACAGAGACAAATGACTTTGGAGCAGGAGCAAATCCTTTAACTCTCCAAACCATCTTTACTATCTGATATTTTGAAGAGCTATTTGATCTGATGCAGGTCTTTGAAGAAACATTTTTGTGGATAGAACTTGGATCAGTCTTAGAAAGGCAAACTGAATTAGCTGAATCATCATAAAGAGATTGATCAATAGTATCTGGACTAGTAAGATTGGGTGATTCAACATCAGAGATTTTGGCTTCAAGTTATTTGTCATTGTTAAACAAAACATTTTTCTTCTCAAACAATAGATATAGCTTCTTTTGGAGATCAGATTTGAGCCTCTTCTCTATCATAATATCAGTTGACAAAATAGATAATTTCTTTGTAAGCTTAGAGATCTCAGTCTGAAAGATCTTTCTTTCGTTTGCAAAATCATCTTTCAAACTCTTTTCTTTAAAACCTTCAACCTTCTTCTTATCAGACTCTTTGCTTTCTATGTCTAATTCTTTCTCCAAATCAGTTATTTTCAAAGAAACTTCTCCATTCTTTTCAGTAAAAGTTTTAGTTCAATTTCAAACTTCTCTCTTTCTAAAATCAGAACTTTCTCAAAGTCAGAGATCTGGTTTGAAAGTTTTAAACATTTAAGCTCAAGACTCTTCTTCTCTTCAAGAGATTTCTTTGAAAAATCAGATTTCTTTTGTATAAATAATTGCCTTTCCATTGCATAAACTTATTTCTCCTTTTCAAATTCCTTTTCAAAAACAATTAGTTTATTTTTAAGTTCAAGGTTTTCACATTTCAAGAGTTTACCTTTCTCTTCAAGTGCCACATGCTTCTCTTTTGTGGCTTCAAGATCTGCAAGTTTCCGTTCAAGTACATATATTTTCTCTGAAGCTTCAACACTTGACGGGTTACTTCTCTGCATATCAGCTGATTTCTTCAGATCGGAAATTTGTTGTTGAAGAACGAGATTGTTTTTCTCTAAGGAACCAGTCTTTTTAGAAATAGCTGCACATTCTTCTTTATAATTTTTAATTATGCATTTATGTTCATCTTTTTCGACATCTAGTTTACGTATAGTGTCGTATTTCCGTTTGACATTAACATCTAAATAAGTGATTTGGGCTTCTAAATGAGAAACTTTCTTTGAGCTCTGAATAGGTTGGGTAAGACATTGTTACTTGAAAGAATATGATCGTGAGACAATTCAAGATATTGACCTAAAATAAATCAGACAGGGTATCACAAAATACACAAATGTCCCCCTTTGGCGACTTAGCCCGGGGGTCCCGCTAAGTGAACTTAGTAAACTCTCGGATATGCAATCCGGATGAGGTTTCCCGGATAGAAAGTCCGGGTGGGGAAGAATCGGGAAGACTGAAAGGGACCAAACTTGAGAACCGGGACCTTAGAATCGGTACTTGATATCCAGGAAAGGAGCCCGATAGATGAGACCGGGAAACGGTTACCGAACGTGGTGAACCCGGTAGGTGAAACCGGGAACCATGAAATACTTGGTGTTTGGAACCGGGAACAGATATCCGATATTAATACCGGGACCTTGGAACCCGATATGTGAAATCAGGGAATTGGGAATCGGGAAGCTGGTATCGGGAAAGAAAAGTTATCGGGTTTGACATAATCTGGATGTGAATGTCGGATTTTGACGAAAAGCTTAGACAAAATCGGATCTCAAACACATAAAAATTAATCGATTGAACTTCCTGAAGATTTGAGTTAGTATAGAAACACCAAACAAAGCAAACCCATATCGATTTCAACCAATTTATAGCCTGGTTTTCAGTTTTCAATTTAAAAATCGATGAGCATAGAACAAAACTCAGACATCGATTTTTTTTAAAAAATAATAATGCTTGAACCTTCGATTTTGAATGAAAAAATTTACCAAACACGATTAATAACTAAATAGACTAGATTGAAGCAATTAAGAATCAATAATTTTAGCACAATCAAAGAATCAGAAAACTTACCTGTAGGAGCCGTTTACCCAGATGATGAACACATAATCAAAATTGATACTGTTAGGACCATAAATGTCCTATAATATAGAAAGTGATATAAAGAAAACGTTAGAAAAGATTATTGATTGTAAAAGCCTTTAATGCTTAAATGGGCGTAGTTTAGGCTTAATGGGCCATAGGCCTTAGGCTTTAATCCTTGGTATAAATAGATAGCTTAGCCAAGCAAAATCGTTCATTATCATTTAGTCATCATTATTCTGAATTGTAAACACTGTGTAAACTCTCTGAAAGGTTTATTCAAGTTATATGGATGACTATTGGAAATCATACTGATTGTTGATATTTACTGTTGATTTCCTATTGTATGCACTAATCTGGGATCCATAATTGGTATCAGAGAATACGCATGATTCGATTCAAGGTATTCAAAAGGTTTCTGTTAAGGTTTCTTGATATTTTTGTCGACTGTGTTCTTGAGGTTCATAATATCATCATTTGATTATGACAAAATTGATTGTTTCCACTTATTTTATTCGATTAGTACTGTTATCATTAGCGATTCTACAAGTTTCTACAGTCTAATTCGATCGTTTGAATTGTTTCTTGAGCAAAATCTCATCTACAAGTTTTTGTCTCTGTTAGTGTCAAAATTCAAAATTTTTCATCAAAAACTTGTTAGTTTTTACCCCTTGACCCCACCCGCTAACCGGGTAGCGGGACCCCATGCTAAGTCGCAGGAGGGGGACATTTGAGTATTCTTGAGATTGTCTAATTTTTCCTTGAATCGATATTTTCAATTGTCTGATGATCATCTAAGTGTAATAAAGATGTCTTGCTCATCTCAATCTGCAGCAGCTTGTCAGGTATGTCTACCGACTCATAATGCTTTAGTTGATAAGATTCAACTGCTTGGTCAAAAGGTAGAGTCCTATATGCTTACCTCTAATGAACAACTGCTTGAAATTAATTCTTTAAAAGAAAAGCTAGATGTTCAAAAGAGGGTCACAAAAAAGCTAAAGTCCGACAATGCTAATCTTAAAGAAAAATGCACAAATCTTTCTATAGCACCAAAGGACCTTAGAGCTAAAATATCTGAATTGAACTCAAAGATTGACGAGTGTGAGAATGAGAAAGCAGAGATTGTCTATTAATGCTCTTCTCTTCAAATCCAACACAAAGAGTTTGTTGCGAAAATAACCGATCTTGAAACCAAACTTCACAGAAGAGGTCAAACTGATCAGACAATTCACATGAACAAACCCAAGGAATTCGTGTACTTTAGCAAGGAAATGGGGAATTGGGTACGATAACCCTCAATACTTGAAAAAGATTTTATCAATGAGACCTACTCTTTATCACTTTAGTTTTCTTGGTATCGAAAAGGAGTATCCTCAATACAAAATCAAGTGGACTGGTCCTCTTGAAAAGGAAAAGTAAGAGGAAACTGAGGAATACAAACGCACACACACCACTAAAATGCAATTACCTTTTGCGTATGAACGTCGCAACTATTCCTACAAAAAGAACAAATCCAAGTATCTTTCGAATGACTACTTTGACGGATATAAGGTTGCTGAGCCCAAGGATTCCTCCAAAAAGGATGAGGTCCCAGCACCAGAACCCAAAACTGAGACGGACGAGTTCAAACTCTATGTTCCTCCTCTCATTTTGGAAGCAAAAATAGTCAAGTTAGAGGAGATACTCGAAAAGGAAAGGACAACTTTTCAAAAGGAAAAACAAGAGTTTCAAACTAAGCTTGAGAATCTCAAATCCTCCAAAACCGAACCTGTATCGGGCGAGGCACAAGAAATCCTTCGTAATGAAATCGATCGGCTCACATCAAAACTGTCTGCTTTGGCAACAGAAGTGACGCAAGAGCAAGTGAGCAAGTGAGCAAGTTTCAATTTCAAGAGAAACTTGATCAACTTCTAAACGAAAATATGATTTCACCCGAACCTTTCTCAGACTCTTCCGATACATCTTCGTGCAAAGCGTCTATTGGAAAAAATTCTTCACGAAAAGGAAAAGAGTCTCAAGCTGACTGTGTTAAAAAGGATCTCAACTCTGAATTTCAAAAAGCTTCCACACTTGATTCTTTCAAAAACACAGACACAAAGTGTTCCTCTCCTCCCTCAACCAATCCCAGTCCATCGGTTCCTGATATTGATTTTTGTACATATATGAATTTCGGGATTTGTTCAGATGATGAGTTTCCAAAGTTTGAATTCGACAAACCTTTTCCAAATCACACCGACTTTCTTTCAAAAGCAGTTAATCGACCGGTCAAATTTCTGAAAGGCGAATGTTCTACAAAACTTAAAAACCGATCTGTGAACGAAGTTTCCAAAAATGAGTCAAATTCTCAAAAGCGTTCACAGACACAAAAATAGATCGGTCGACCAAATGATAGACATCCTTCCTACTCAAACTCAACTGATCATAACTTTAAAGGTAATTAATATAATAATGGTTGGAGAAAGAGGTTCAAACAAGTTTGGGTGGTGAAGAAGTCAAATGAAAGCAAAGCAAATATAAATTCATTTAAGCCAGTTTCACATGCTAGGACATACAATCACAATCATAATGCTTTTAATTCTCGTACTTCTGTTGAACAAACGTGATGTTTCCTTTAAGAGTTTACCCAATTCAACAGTTGCTTCAACTTTCTCATGATTGTATATGTTGTTCTGCATGTGGTTTGAATGATTTCGTAGATTAAAAACATGAATCTCATTGGTATGGTACGTATAGTATCCCCGATTATCACTATAATAAGGCATCCAACCGTCAAGGATCCATCAAATGATGGATACCAAACTCCTTCTAATATATTTTGCAGGAATGTCATGTGCGTTTTAATTCACATTATTCCCATCACATGACGAACATTCAAAGGTTATGCCATGTTTGAGGGGGAGTACTAATTTATGAAAGGTAAGTGAACTTTAACTGAATTCAAAGACCATGGTAATTCATTCTGAATAACTAACTTGTGTTTGTTATTCTCCAATTTTAACTTCCATGATTGCCACGTGTCATTTTTTATTGACTTAGTTATTTCCATGTCTCACATATTCGTTGATTTTTCGATGGAAATACACTCGTTTGAATTCCCAGTTGTTTTCCAAGTACACTATTTCTTGTAAATGATTCAATTCTCACCTGACACATTAATTGTGACTTGTTCTTCACAAACTAAACATTCTGATCATTGTTTCATTTTTTGAACATAATGTGCTTACTGAGTCATTCTATTTAGCGCTTGATTTTGTTTCTTGAAATTCCATATTTCAAATGGTTTTAATGACTTCTGATTACCTCAGATCAGAACTCAGTTATCCGGGTAACCACATAATCTATTCATTCTCGTTCTTTGGAGATGAATGTTGAAGCATACATGGACCCAGTGTCGATAACTCGTGTCACCCCAACTAGCCACTTAAGTATCTCTCAACAAGTGCTTGTTTCATATATACACAGAGATTTAGCTCATAATCTATCTATTCCTCACTCGGAGGTCTTAGATATTGAAAAAGGATGACATCAGCTCCGGTCTTCGAACTTCATATTCCAATCACTGTGTCAATTGATTTTTAACATGAGTCCTGAGTTAAATCAATATTTTGAGCCAAACAGATATAATTTATTTCTTTCACACAAGCACGAGTCTTTGTGATTCCATTTGCATATCTTCGTGATATTGCTGGAACAGTTTGAGAAGTGATTTTTTAGATTTTACTTCAGTGATAACTGGAAGTCCTATCAGAGATACCCTGATGCCAACTCTGAACATAGGCCACTCAATTATTTTAATTGTTGTGATAACAGTTACTATTGTGTTTTTGTGTTAGTTGATTACCCTAGTTACTATAACGTTTTCTCGGATATTTTGCTACTCACCAGTTTTGTCTTTGAAATTACATGATGCTTCGGATGCTCCTACTTATCATGAGGGGGAGTAATGATACAAATTCAAAGACACGGATTATCATGTTGAAGGGGGTTAGCAAAAGTTGAGGGGGAGTAACTGTTTTTAATCAAGTTCCGAGATTGATCAGTTCCGAAAAGAGTTCAAAGAAATTTCACAAGTGATCAATTCTTCTCATCCCTTATCAAGTGGTGTTCGCTACAATTTTTTTTTTCCTCGAGCATATTGGTTCTACAAGTTATTAAAGCTGAATCTGGTGATAAAGTTGAAGATATGAAGATAAGAGCTTTATTCAAGGTGGAGCGTTGAAAGTCATGAAGACAAGCAACACTAAAGTGCTTCAAAGATTCAAGAGGGAGAGAAGAACAAGACCTAAAGTTTTCAAGACCGTTTTTTTATATAACTTTGGGGGGAGATTGTTAGGACCATAAATGTCCTATAAAATAGAAAGTGATATAAAGAAAAGGTTAGAAAAGATTGTTGATTGTAAAAGCCTTTAATGCTTAAATCGGCGTAGTTTAGGCTTAATGGGCCATGGGCCTTAGACTTTAATCCTTGGTATAATTAGATAGCTTAGCCTTAGAAATTAGGTTAGCCAAGCAAAATCGTTCATTATCATTTAGTCATCATTATTATGAATTGTAAACACTGTGTAAACTCTCTGAAAGGTTTATTTAAGTTATATGGATGACTATTGGAAATAATACTGATTGTTGATATTTACTGTTGATTTCCTATTGTATGCACTAATCTGGGATCCACAGATGCCTTTTGGATCGATAACTTTGTCTCTCTGCTCTGATACCACGTGTAGATCCCAGTTTGATTAAGTAACAATGTATAAACGAAACGATTAAGCTTTATTGAATGATCGTACAGACTCATGTCAACGAAAATCAGGTATGATCCACTAACCTTCTGAGCCCTTGCATACGACATTGATCCCATGGCCCTTCATGAGATGGGGAATGGATATCGTCGGTAAGTTACCTCCTGCCCCTGGGCATAAAGTCTTTTTATTAGTCCTTACGAATTATTTTTCTAAATGGATAGAAGCAGTTGCTTTATCCCATGTCCGGGATAAAGAATTCCTCTCATTTATCCAGACTAACATTATATGCAGGTTTGGAATTCCCTCCGAGATCGTATATGTGATAATGGATCACTGTTCATAAGTGATCGCACTCGACAGTTCTGCGAGGATCATAATATCAAACTTACGACCTCAACCCCACGTTATCCTCAATCCAATGGTCTTGCAGAATCCAGTAACAAAGTCACGACCAGTTCAATAAAGAAAAGACTTAAGGCTGTGAAAGGAAAATGGGTTGAAGAACTCCTATCAGTCTTATGGGCCAATCGTACGACGCCGCGTACATCCACGGGACAAACCCCATTTTCCCTGGTTTACGGTTGTGAAGTGGTCTTGCCTATCGAAGTACAACTGCCGACATGGAGACCTACCTCAGTCGATAATAATCTGGTAGACTTAAGTTACGACCTCGACACTCTCGAAGAGCTAAGAGAATCTGCCTTAGCCAAAATGGCATCACAGAGACCTACCGTCGAACGACACTTCAACAAAAATGTCAAGGTCAAAGTCTTTCAAGAAAGCGAATTTGTCTTACGACGCGTATTTTAAAATACTAAGGAGCTAAACGCAGCTAAGTTATCCACTAGGTGGGAAGGTCCATATCGCAAGTCGTAGGAAAATGTACTTACAAGCTCCGAACCCTCGATGATCAAGCATCGGAGGGTCGTTGGTCAAACCAACGACCACCCACTAACCATGTGTATCGCAGGTTCTCATGATCGCACGAACGGCAGTCTTAAGACTAATGTCGTACAACCAATGTCTTATGACTAATATATTGCGATCGATGTCTTACGATCTGATTTCCACAATTTAAATCTTACGACCCTAGGTTCGGGACATGGAAAAATCTTAGAAGGTCTTTGTCGCACGATCTCTTTATAAGTGCCTTGGATGCATGACTTTATTTTTTATCAACATATTGCTTCTATCGCACGATCTATGCTTCCTACGTATTTTATCAAATGACAAGTATGTTGTCGCGAGTATCGCTAGATGTGATCCCAGAAATCAACAACAATTCAAGTATATTGAGAGAGATCGAGATACGAAATTCATCCTCATATTAGATTTAATCATGTTTGTACAAGATGATGACACTCTCTCTCTCACACACTTAAGCTCTCTACATTGTGACATACTAACAAATGAGCCTCCTAACACTTTATATAGTCAAGCTCAAGGCCCACTAAGTGCTAAGCCCAAGCCCATTACAAACATAAGCCTTTTACAAAACTTTCATATAATTAGGACATTTTCGGTCCTAACATTCTCCTCCTAAAGTTTTGTAAAGCAAAATGAAATGACCCGGATTTCCAAATAGACAACAAATAACATACATTGCATAAACATCGTTACATAACTTACATTTCATCATATAACAAGTACGGTCCCTTAAGTCTTTACAATCATAATAATTACATTACAAACTTTTTTTTACTAATTACATACACGATATTTAGTAATGAAACTATAACTACAAAACACATCGTAGTCTTCAAATCATAAGTCTTCACAAAAGCTATCCACTGATTATTTCTCTTACTTGCCCTTATCCGATCCACGCCCTGGAATACATATTTAAAACAAAATGAGGGTTAGACCTAATGGTCTAAGTGAGAAAATTCCTGTTTCTTTGAAAACTCTTTTGCACACCACTATTCACATAATACAAACACAATTACCAGTTATGACTCAATCATCATGTAATTTCCCATCTCATTCTCTTGGCCATATTAGTTGGTTGCAAGCCAACTAATAAATTAACTTCGTTGTACGACAATTACAGCCAACAACGATGTACAAATATTACAGCCAACACACCGGTCCTAAGCCCGGCCAACGTATTCTCGTATAGTAGAATACTCATGTAAATACAATATCTCAATATATTATATTACATACATAAACACCTATGTATACCATATATCACATTTCTAATCCACGCATATATGTATTCCAGTTTCAAAACGTTTTAAAGTAAAACTCACCTGTTTGTTTATCAAAACGCTTCCAATCCTATTCTCAAAAACAGTTCAGCTTTCACCCCAAATCCACAGAATCTGAAACGATTAAATACAAGTATCTCTTTACCACATAGAACACAGAAGACTCTCTAGCAGGCTGAGAATCCTATTTAACCTATCAAACTCTTATCCTTAATTGTTTCCCTACGGCGACTTAACACGTGGGTTCCGCTACCCGGTTAGCGGATGGAGTCAAGGTTTCCGGAAACCACAAAAGTATTCGGACAACAGGACTTTCCGGACAACACAACCAATCCGGACAACCCCAACTTTCCGGACAGCATGTTCAATCCGGATGTCATCCGGAAACCACAGTTATCCGGACTCCATCCGGTATCTTATATTATCCGGAAACTTAAAGAAAAGGGGTACTTACCGGTTAGGTGAATCGTCCGGACACCAGCAATCAAAACTACCAGACATTACCAACGAAACTACCCGGACACATTCAAACTATCCGGAAACCTGTGTCGGTTTGGCTAATTTTAACCCAGAATCCGACCGTGATTTATACCAGTTCGATTTTGCTGATTCTAATCTGATAGAAACAATCTACTAGCAATTATAAACATAATTTGTAAAGGCACATACCTGAAATCACTTCCAAACACACCAAATGGAGCTCTAACCCTTCCTTTTCCTTCTTCTCCCTTTTCTCTCCAAACACCCTCACACACACACTTAATTCTGGATATTTCTGAGTTGTGTAATATCAGAATGTTGAAAAGGATAATATCTACCCAATTTTACACATTTAGTCCTTGAACTAACCATTAATAACCAACATACCCTAAACTTATAAATTAACCCAAATTTACCCTAAACATTAATTATAAAGTTAATTTTATTTAACGAGATGAGATTTTAACTAACGAACTTACCCGGGTATTACATCATCTCCCCCTTAAAAGAATTCCGTCCTGGAATTCGGTTAGGCAAAAAGATACGGGTACTTAGTTCTCATTTCGGATTCTGATTCCCAAGTAGCATCCTGACCTCTATGATGTTGCCATTGTACTTTCACTTGTCTGATCTCCTTATTCCGTAAAACCTTAACTTTACGGTCCACAATGGCTTCTGGTTCTTCTACATAATTCAGCTTTTCATCAACTTGTATGTCGGGTAGAGAAACTGCCTGATCCGGCATAACCAAACACTTCCGAAAATTTGAAACATGAAAGGCATTATGGATTCTACTTAATTCTGGCGGAAGATCTAATCTGTAGGCTACTTCACCGATCCTTTCTATGATTGCAAACGGTCTAATGTACCTCAGGCTCAGTTTACCTTGTTTCCCAAATCGGATGACTCCTTTCCAAGGCGAGACCTTTAACATCACAAAATCTCCAACTTGAAATTCTAACGGCTTTCGGTGTCGGTCGGCGTAGCTTTTCTGTCTGTCTTGAGCCACTTTCAATCTTTCCCGAATCTGAGTAACCTTATCCGCGGTGAACTGAACTATATCCGGCCCCGCTAGCCGTTTCTCTCCCACTTCGTTCCAACACAAAGGAGTTCGACATTTTCTACCATACAAAACTTCAAACGGTGCTGCTTGAATGCTGGAATGATAACTGTTATTGTAGGCAAATTCGATCAATGGTAAATTCTTATCCCACGATCCCCCAAAGTCAACAATGCAAGCCCGGAGCATATCTTCTAATGTCTGAATCGTTCGTTCACTCTGACCGTCAGTTTGAGGATGATATGCTGTGCTTAACTTTATCTGCGTCCCCATTTCCTTTTGAAAACTTCTCCAGAATCTTGAAGTAAAACGACTATCACGATCAGAAATGATCGAGATTGGAACTCCATGTCGAGTTACTATTTCGTCAATGTACAATTTAGCTAATCGTTCCAATGAATCAGTTTCCTTTATCGGTAAAAAGTGTGCAGACTTCGTCAACCTGTCGACTATCACCCAAATATAATCAAATCCCTTCGGAGTCCTTGGTAGCTTTGTGATGAAATCTGTAGTAATCTGATCCCATTTCCACATCGGTATTTCTAATCGTTGTAACTGACCAAACGGCTTTTGATGTTCAATATTTACCTTCTTACAAGTAGTACAACCTTCCACATGTTGAGCAATGCTTCTTTTTATTCCCGGCCACCAATAGAATTGTTTTAGGTATTTGTACATCTTATTCGTACCTGGATGAATAGAGAATCGAGATTGATGAGCTTCTTGTAGTACATGATCACGTAAACCACCCAAATGAGGCACCCAAATTCTGTTCCCCAGACACAATAACCCACGATCATCTTTCACTAGCAATGCTGATAACCCCACTAACCGTTCTGATTTCAAATATTCTTCCTGATAGGCTTCTACTTGACACTTCTTCAGTTCGTCGAAAATATTAGGTAGAAGCTCAGTTCGTAGTGCAATAGCTTTTATTGTTCCACTTCTTTCTTGTCGACTCAGCGCATCGGCTACCACGTTCGCCTTTCCCGGATGATAAAGGATTTCACAGTCATAATCATTCACCAATTCTAGCCATCTTCTTTGCCTCATATTTAATTCCTTCTGATCGAAAAGATGTTGGAGACTCTTATGATCGGTATAAATTTGACATTTAGAGCCGTAAAGATAATGTCTCCAAATCTTCAACGCGAATACAACTGCTGCCAGTTCCATGTCGTGTATAGGATACTGTCTTTCATGATCTTTTAACTGATGAGAAGCATAAGCAATAACCTTTCCACGCTGCATAAGTACACATCCCAGTCCCAGTTTGGAAGCATCACTATAAACAACAAAGTCTTCGGAAACTTCCGGTAGTGACAAAATCGGTGCGCTACAAAGTCTTTCTTTCAAAATTCTGAATGCTTCATCCTGTTCCGCTTTCCATTCAAAGTTTATATTCTTTCGAGTCAGCTTGGTCAACGACGTAGCGATACGAGAGAAGGCCTTTATAAACTTTTGATAGTAGCCAGCTAAACCCAGAAAACTACGTACTTCAGTTGCGTTCTCGGCGATTCCCACTTTTCAATCGCTTCCACTTTCATCGGATCCACTTGAATGCCTTTCTCAGAAACTATATTTCCGAGAAACTGAACTTCCGGTAGCCAGAATTCACATTTAGAGAACTTAGCGTATAACTGTTCCTTCTTCAACAATTCCAGAATTAAACGAAGATGTTGCGCGTGCTCTTCTTTGGATCGGGAGTAGATAAGGATATCATCGATAAACACAATAACAAATTTATCGAGATATGACTTACATACTCGATTCATTAGATCCATAAAAGCAGCTGGGGCGTTCGTTAGTCCAAATGGCATCACCAGGATATCATAGTGACCGTACCTGGTGCGAAAAGCAGTTTTCAAAACGTCTTCTTCTTTAACCTTCAGCTGATGATAACCAGATCTTAGATAAATCTTGGAGAAATAACAGGCTCCAACTAATTGATCAAAGAGGTCATCAATTCTAGGAAGCGGATATTTGTTCTTGATCGTGCGCTTATTCAGTTCCTGATAATCAATACACATTCTCATCGAACCATCCTTCTTTTTCACAAACAAGACCGGTGCACCCCACGGCGAAGAACTGGGTCTGATGAATCCTTTATCGGAAAGATCTTGTAGTTGCGTCATCATTTCTTTCATCTCTGGTGGCGCTAAACGATACGGTGCACGAGCAATAGGAGCGGCTCCAGGCATCAGATCTATACCAAACTCTACTTGTCTAACGGGCGGAAGACTATTCAAGTCTTCAGGGAATAATTCTGGAAATTCACTAAAAATAGGAATATCTTCCAACTTATTCTTTTCTAGCTTAGTATCTATCACATAAGCTAAATAACTCCGACAGCCTTTGCTAACACTCTTCCGAGCTTTCATCATAGAAATAAGGCAAGACTGACTATTTTTACGATCACCATAAATCACTACTGGTCCCCTCTCAGGCAAGACAACATTGATTAATTTCTTATCACAAACTATGTTAGCCTGATTCTCGGCTAACCAATCCATTCCCACTACTACATCAAACTCTATCAAAGCTATAGGAAATAACTGAATCGGTACTCCGCACCCTTCTATATTTATCACACAACTATCAAAAACTTCATTAACCGACACTTGTTTATCATTTGCAGTATCTACCATTAAAGTATGATCTAACACTTTAGGCTTTAAATGCATATAAGCAGCAAATGAAGGAGATACGAACGATCGGTTTGCATCAGAGTCAAATAACACTTTAGCACGTGTAGAGTTTATTAAAAATGTACCTGTAACCACATTCGGAGTTTCCTCCGCTTCTTGTGTTGTCTTCTGAAATGCACGACCCCTTGTTCTTGGTGGCTCTAGTCTTGGTACTACCGGTCTGACAACCGCTGGTTTCCCTGATGTACCCCCTTGCTGTATTCTTCCCCTTGGACAATCAGACTGAATGTGATCCGGAGAATTACATGAAAAACAAAACCGCGTCACTCGACAGTCTTTAACAACATGCCCGGTCTTACCACACCTAAAACAAACCCGAGAATCAACTTGACAATTTCCTTGGTGGATACGATTGCATTTCGGACAAGGTCTTTCCGCTGGTCGGAAAGGTGGACGGTTATCAAATCGCTGAAACCTGGGCTTCTTCGAATCATACCGCGGTCCTTCCCACTTTCTTTTCCCCGTACCTTTATCACTAATACTTCTCCCTTTATCTTGCTCCACGGTGTCCGCGGCGTCTACTGCGGCGGAGAAAGTTTGTGGTCCTTTAGCAATCACCAAACTTCTAACTTCTGCATTCAATCCGAAGATAAACCTTTCAATCTTCATTGCCTCCGTGGCAACGTAGTATTCCACGAAACGAGACTTTTCCAGAAAACGAGCGGTATAGTCCCGAACTGATAAGTTCCTTTGCTGCAAGTTCATAAACTCTCCTTCCAATTGTTTAACTGCTGCTTGGGGACAAAACTGTTTCCTGAAAGCTATCACGAATTCTTCCCAAGAGTAAGTAGAATATATATCAGATCCTCGCGAGGAAATATGAGCTTCCCACCAGTATAGGGCATCGCCTATCAACATTGCAGTTCCATAGAGTACTCTATCCTCTTCAGCGCATTTACTAGTCTTGAAGATAGCTTCTATTTCTTTCAGCCACTTCCTAGCTTTCACTGGATCCCGATCTCCTGAGTAAGTTGGAGGATTACAACTTAAGAACATTTTATAGTCACACTTCCTTAGTATTGGTGTGATTGTAGGTGTAATAGGCATCTCGTCTTCCTGACCAGGACCTGGTGTATCAGCTTCATTATGACGAGTTCGATCAAACATGGCTTGTATACTGGCCTGCAGTCTTCCCATTTTGGCTGTTAAATCGTCCCTAGTAACAAATTCATTACCTCGCGACGGAGCTCCACTCCCAGTTCTACCCCCAATTTTGCCTCCAATTCTGCCTCCCCCTCTTCCCCTTCCTCCGACTGCTGGGTTTGTTCTATTCGGATTTCCTCCTCCTTCCCGATTCGTTTGTCTAGTACCACTTGATATTCTGTTGATTCAGACAAGGTTAATATACGTATGAGCACATACCCCATATAACAAGGTATTCTAGTTCAAACATGTACCTGTAAGATCACAATTACACTGGCCAGGTGTAAAATGAAATTACCTTACATGATGTTCCTTCTACCTTTTTATATTTAACACCCCAAGGTTCTACAATAATAGGGACATCCTACTTCACATGCAGTTTAAGTCTAGGTAGAGATACTAATACCTAAATCCCTTAAACTAGGGCTCTGATACCATCTGTAACGACCCGGATTTCCAAATAGACAACCAATAACATACATTGCATAAACATCGTTACATAACATACATTTCATCATATAACAAGTACGGTCCCTTAAGTCTTTACAATCATAATAATTACATTACAAACTTTTTTTTACTAATTACATACACGATATTTAGTAATGAAACTATAACTACAAAACACTACCAACGAAACTACCCAGACACATTCAAACTATCCGGAAACCTCTGTCGGTTTGTCTAATATTAACCCAGAATCCGACCGTGATTTATACCAGTTCGATTTTGCTGATTCTAATCCGATAGAAACAATCTACTAGCAAATATAAACATAATTTGTAAAGGCACATACCTGAAATCACTTCCAAACACACCAAATGGAGCTCTAACCCTTCCTTTTCCTTCTTCTCCCTTTTCTCTCCAAACACCCTCACACCCACACTTAATTCTGGATATTTCTGAGTTGTGTAATATCAGAATGTTGAAAAGGATAATATCTACCCAATTTTACACATTTAGTCCTTGAACTAATCATTAATAACCAACATACCCTAAACTTATAAATTAACCCAAATTTACCCTAAACATTAATTATAAAGTTAATTTTATTTAACGGGATGAGATTTTAACTAACGAACTTACCCGGGTATTACATCATCTCCCCCTTAAAATATTTCCGTCCCGGAATTCGGTTAGGCAAAAAGATACGGGTACTTAGTTCTCATTTCGGATTTTGATCCCCAAGTAGCATCCTGACCTCTATGATGTCGCCACTGTACTTTCACTTGTCTGATCTCCTTATTCCGCAAAACCTTAACTTTACGGTCCACAATGGCTTCTGGTTCTTCTACATAATTCAGCTTTTCATCAACTTGTATGTCGGGTAGAGAAACTGCCTGATCCGGCGTAACCAAACACTTCTGGTTCCTCTCCCCCTTGATTTTCTTGGAAAAACTTTAGCGATGCTTTCTCTTCGAATGAAGTCTAGGCTCCACCTAGAAAGAAGCTCTTACTCTTCTTATTTTCAACCTTTGTAGAATCCAGATCCGTGCAACAAATATGAAATCGATAATGTAAAGCAATAGTAGCAATGATTTCAATACGTCATCCCTTCCATTAACTTTCAGAGAGAATAATACAGTTTAGAGTTGAAAGCTAAAAGGATGATTAGCTTGTTTTTCCAAGCTAATCAACATTAAATACAATGGGCCCGTGGTTAACAAGCCCACGGCCCGTTCACTAATAAGGCTCAAAATGAATTAATACAAAATAACCCTTGAAATTTAAATCAACATTAAAACCTGCCATAACAGTCTCCCCCTTTGATTTGAAGTTCGAGTTGGCGCTCTAGATCTCTCCAGTTGAAGACATATCTTTTGCGGAGCGCGAAGTGTACCTCGAATAATCTGATGGCGCGGCGATAGTCGATGCGATCTTCAATCATTACCAAGGCATTCCGAGCAGTTACTTCATTCGGATTCGGAACATAAGAATACCTTGGATTCTCAGATTCGTGTTGAATAATCTTTCGAAGAGCATCTCTGACCATTAGAAGCGTGCCGTCACAAAATCTGTCTACCTGACTGAAACGCATGAATTTCTTCTCTTTTTGCTCATTGAGGTAAACAATCCCGAATTCTGGTTCCAGAAGCATAGCGTTCTCGGGATACATGTTTAACTCAGGTGCTTTCAGATTCGGCTTGATCAGATTTACCTTTTTTGCCTTGTTCTCGATAGCCATTTGGAAGTCCGATAGATAAGATATCATGATAGTGCGGACCATGTATCGACGAACAGCTTCGAGCGCCTTCGTAATCTCTAGCGGTCGGATGGTTCTTGTACGTAAGTCTTTCAGAATAACCAAAAAGTCGAGTGGTCGGAGGTTCTTGAAATCAGCTTCTGAAAATTTCCATTCGTTCCCATCTTCACGACGAACAATGAAGACTGGGTAGACGATCCTCATAATACGTCTTGAATAGATACTGATTACCTCTGTGATTCGAAATTTGGTTCTGACCTGGTTAACTGGAAGACACCGCTGCATTGTGCTGATATATCGGCGTTGGAATTATGAGTCAAGGTTGTAGATACCCAGACAGAAGGTCGGCTCGATCGGGCGAAGCTTGTGGACGAACAGCTTTTTCAAAGATTCCTGCAGATGAGGGATTAGTACCATGATCTTCTCCCAACGGATTTGTTGCTGTTGAGGAGGAGGAGGAAGATCAGAGGCTGTCGTGGGAGGAGTAGTTGTCGGAAGATCGGAAGTAGTAGACTCGGGTCTTGTTGATGGTGTTCCGGCGGTTTGAGCATAGTGAACGGGGGTTGCTCCATACAAATTTTGGAGCAGGAACTGATCGTAGTCAATATTGTCTTCCTCATCAGTGGGGAAGACCAAATTTACCTGCAGATTTACGGCACTGTCGGCTTTTTCGTACCATGCATCTTCGGTCTCCGGGTTGGCTTCGCACTCTGGATCTATTATGTCCAGTATCGGCCTATCTGACGAGTCAAAGTCGACCAGTTCCTGTGTTGAACCCTCGGGCTTTTCAACAGTCGGGTCTTCTTCATCTGAAATCTCCATATCTATGACCATATCTGCTAGTGGCAACTCGGCTTCGGGTGCTTCTGATGTAGTTGCTGCAGTTGGGGGTTCCTGTTGAACCACTTTTTCGTACCATGCATCTTCGGTCTCCGGGTTGGCGATTCTCCCCTTCACGGTGATCAGGATCATCCTGGTCATCGTGCTTGCATTTGAGACCGGCGGCTTGACTCTTACATGTGTCTTCGAGTGAACGGACCCTCTCAGACAGCGTGGTTAGCGCTTTGTTGTATGCGTCGAGGGTCGAGTCGATGGAGTCGATGCGAGATGTGATAGATGAGGATGGAGCAGTGACCTGTGATCGGAGAACTGAGATCAGGTCTGCTTCAGTCGAGGCGGTTGTATCTGATTCCTGGAGCAGTTGGGCCAATAGCATCGTCTTTAAGGTATCCACCGAATAGATAGGTTGAGAAAATGTCGGTGGATGTGGTGGTGCTGTTTCGGCTTCGACGACGTGCCCTTTACCTTTGATAGCACGCATCGCTTTGGCAAGTTCAGCGGCTACATGTTGTTGCATCTGTTGCTCCATATCCTGGCGGACAGCCTTAAGGGTGCTGTCCAGGGACCCTAGTGACACAAAGTCTGGGTTACTAACTCCGGGTTCACTTAGATTGCCCGTTGAGACATCTACCGCGGGGGTAGAGCCACCTACGTTCACAGTTGGCGTGAGCATAGCTGTGGTAGGATTTCCGTCTGATCCTCGTGTTTCACCAAGAGGTGAAGACACTACGGTGGTTCCGGTCGAGTCACGAAAAGTCTCGACTTGGTGTTGCTCAGCTTCGAGTGTCCTAGCCGAAGAATGTTCAATAGCAAAAGGCGCTAGACTCGATTGTGCATGAAATGAAGGCGAGACCGCGGGATGCTGGTCTTTTATTTCAACACCAACACTCCCCGAATGAGAGGCCGGTGGAAGTTGTGCTTGTTCCCCGTGTGATATTGAAACATCCGTCTGTCGTGAGACGGATGAGTGGATGGGGAGGTCGTGCAATTTCTCCGCTGGGTCCACGGAGGCTTCTTCAATACCCTGTCCCAACAAATGAGACGAGGTAGTAGATGTGGCAACCCGGATATGACGTGGCTGGTTTCGCTCAGGAGCCTCGTTATCTTTACGGCTCAATCTTTCTTGGTTCGCGTTCGACCTTAACACCCTCCTTCTCACATGTTCTATGTCCCGGGGAAGGTCCCTCCGGCTCTGGCTGGACCATGGGATTCCCTAACTCTCGTCTATATGCAATCATAGGTAGGGCTTTAGGTATATGCATAGCTAGGGTATTATCTTGCTCCCCCTCAAGACATACATGGGGATTGACTTGCTCCCCCTCGAAGTGAGAGGTTGTTGATCTGCCATGGAATATCTGTAAGAGACCCAAAGTTAGTAAAGCGGACGGAGAAACAAGTTCCAACGCGTACCTTTGCATTAAATGGCTCAATCTGAGACAGATGGAGGACTGGAAGTGATGAAACAGGTACTGAGTTGACAAAGCAGGGGTATTCGGATAAAGGATGGAAAAATATTTCGGACAAACCAAAGTATCCGGATAACATGTGTCCGGAGAGCAATGGTTTCCGGACATAGTAGGGATTCCGGATAGTCCTACCCGGATACCCATCCGGTCCGGAAAGTCATCCGGACTGATGGGTGTCCGGACACTTTTACACTTTAAAGAATAATTCCATTTTTCAAAGAGATGAAACCTGTAGAATTTTGAAAAAATAGATCTCTCACTCCCTCTCAAACTGGGAATGGGGAAAAAACTTGCTCCCCCTCGGATATTGTATAGGGATTTTCAATGGAGAGTTTGACACACAAAAACTTTAGACATTTAAAGAAAAATTTGTGTCGCTCCCCCTCAAATGATGAGCATTAGATTACATGCTCCCCCTTAGAATGTGCGCGTAAAGTGAAGTGCACACGGGAGTATCCACACACACAAAAAACTTTTTAACATATTTAAGAAAAAATGTGTGTGACGCTCCCCCTTAACAGTAGAGTAACATACCTGATAGCTGATTATGCTCCCCCTATACACATGAGCAGCTTGTTAAAGGACAGGTATACACAAACCTCACGTCTTCTTAATATTGTTCCTTGTAGATCGTGAGCAGCTCCCTCATTGCGGTCATGTGTATGGAGCATCCAGTGTCTAAGAACCACACATGACCGTCCTGCAAAACAAGTTTAGTGGACCTTTGGTACCCAGATTTGCCTGGGTCCAGGAGGGTTAGGTTTGGCACTGTTTGGGGAAGCTTGCTTTGTCCCAGCTTTCCCTTTAGGTGTAGGATTTATACCGGTGGAGGGAACTGGTTTTGGCACTTGTTTCCTCTTCGGTGCAGAATTTACACCTTTAGAAGGAACATATTTTGTAGCAGCTTTCCACCTGGGTGCCGGTCTATCCTCAGTAGAAGAAGCCCGTTTTGGAATGGGTTTGTTCTCCCGCTGTGGTTTAACCTCTGATTGGAAACCCCGTTGTTTATAGAATTTTCTTTTGTTATTACGGGGTTTGCGTTTGGGTGTCGAATTATACATGTGATATGACCCAAACCAATCATTGTTATGGATATCATCAAAGTCATTCCAACCACAACTAGAACAGCACAAACAATCGTGCGATAATTGAATCAATTGTTGAGTGGAGTAAATTTTCATTGGAAAATTAACATCCCTTTTAACAAAATCATTCATGTGATTCCAGGCACAATCGTTTTTGTTTATTCTAGAATTAAAAACATTTGGGAAGGACTTTGATGCATCCTTCTTGACAGGTTCCTTCTTTACCAACTTTGGTTTTTCTTGATTAGCCCGACCATTTTTATCCGAAACAACAGGGACAGCGTGGTCAGTGACTTTTGAAGGAACAGTATTGTTGGTTGGCAAAGGTCCGGTCTCATGCCTCGGCTGTGATTGCCTTTTAGAAACTGGTTTAGAAGTTGGTTTTGATTGAGAAATCTTGATCACAGCTGGGGACTTTGTGTTAGAACATTGACCTTTTTGAAAATCGACCGTACGATTCACCACATGAGATAGAAAATCAGTGTGACTTGGAAGAGGTTTGTCAAAGGGGAATGACTCAAACTCTTCATCACTGTTACCCTCGGAGTTCATGTAGTCATAAAAATTTATATTGGGAAGCACTGGACTAGGATCAGGTGAGGAAGGCGAGGAACTCTTTGTGCTTGTGTGCTTTGGGGAATTTGGTGCGGAAGCGTTTAAAAAATCAGAGTTTAAATTTCTTTGAACACATTTGTCTTGAGAGACGTTACTTTCTTGAGAAGAGATATTTCCAATGAAAGCTTTACACGAGGATGTGTCAGATGAGTTGGAAGAAAGATCAGGTGAATTATGCTTTTGAGCATGGAGAAAGTCAATCTGTTCTTGGAGTTGACCATTTCTCAGGTGCTCTTTCATCGTTTCTCTTGTCATTTCAGACAGTTTTGATGAGAGCGTATTGATTTCCCACTGAAATTTTTCTTTTTCCTCACTTGACACACCGTCGGTTTTCTCAGATTTGAGTTTCTCAAGATCCTTAATTAACTCTTTCTTCTCGATTTGAAAAATAGACCTTTCTTTCTCAAACGACTCCTCCAACTCGACTATCTTTGCTTCCAAGATGAGAGGGGGAACATAGAGTTTAAACTCGTCCGTCTCATTCTTGGTTGCGGGTGCTTGGTCCTCATCCTTTTTGGAGGAATCCTTGGGCGTAGCAACCTTGTAGGGGTCGAAGTAGTCATTTGAGAGATACTTTTTGTTCTTTTGGTATGAGTAGTTTAGAGGTTCATAACAAAAAGGAAGTTGAATCCGTCGTTTGTGTTTGCGCTTGTTTTCCTCGGTTTCCTCTTCCTCTTCTGGTTCAAGAGGACCCGTCCATTGGATTGCGTATTCTGGATACTTTTTATCTAATCCAAAACAAGCAAAGTCATACAGAGTGGGTACATGCCATCTTCCCTTTTTCAAATAGTGTGGGTTATCATATCCGATACCCCATTCTTTGTTGAAGTAAGTGAACTCCTTGGGTTTATTCATGTGTATGGTCTGATCAGTTTGACCTCTTTTGTGGAGTTTTGTTTCAAGATCGGTGATTTTGTTAACAAACTCCTTGTGTTGAATTTGAAGAGCAGAGCATTGATAAACAATTTCTGCTTTCTCATTCAAGCACTGATCAAACTGTGACTGAAGTTCAGATAATTTGGCCCTTAAGTCTTTAGGTGCTATTGAAAGATTTTTGCAATTTTCTTTTAAAATAGCATTTTCAGACTTGTATTTCTCAGTTATTTGCATTTGAACATCTAACTTTTCAAATAGTGATCTAATCTCAAGCAGTTGTTCATTAGAGGTGGCCTTAAAGGAATCTACCCATTCAGCAAGAGGTGTCATTCGGTCATAAAGTTCTAAATATATAGGTTTACATACCTGACACAGCTTTGTCTTGTCTTCTTCAGCAGGAGACATCTTCAGTTGCACTGGAGTGATCGTCAGATGATTGTTCGATTCAAAGTGGCACAGTATCACGAATACTTAAATGTCCCCCTCATACGACTTAGCGGGTGGAATCCGGGTTGTTTCCGGATAGGGAATCCGGAAAAATGAGGTTTCCGGGTGATAAGAACTTACCGGATGTGAGGGTTTTCCGGATGATAAGCTTTCCGGGTGGAATAGGTTTCCGGATACCTTGAGTTATCCGGGAAAAAGGCTTTACCGGACACTTTGGGGTTTCCGGATGCAATGAAGTTTCCGGGTACAATGGATTGTCCGGATAAGATATGTCCGGAAACACTGGGTTTCCGGATACAAATGTTACCCGGATTGTATAAGGAAAAGTGACTTACCCGGATTGTAGAACTTACCCGGAAAGATGAGGAGTCCGGATGGAATACTTACCCGGAAAAGTGACGAATCCGGATGGAATAACACAAACGTCCGGACACCTTGAAGTTATCCGGAAACGACGGCTGGTTTATCCGGAAAAGTAGGATGTTTGCTCAAATCGATCGAATTTTCGATTAGGGTTGCCCAAAATCGATCCTGGAAGATTAGTAACAATGCCAAACACAAAAATAACACTAATCCAATCGGTTTCAATGCAAAAACAACAAGTTTTGATGGTTAAAAATCGGATTTTTATCAAGAACACTACCAAAAACTTTTGATCTTAAATTGCTCAATTAAACACTCAAACGATCGAATTGGAATGCGAAAGTTTGCAGAAACACTTATAACGATAATGCTAACACAACCCAATAAGCAAAAACAACCAATTTCGACTGAATCAAATATTCAAGAATTCAAGAATGGTCAGACGGGTAAAAGAAAATTAACCAGAAATTGATGAATGAAGCTTTGAATCGAATCCGTCTGTCTGCTCTGATACCAATTGTAGATCCGTGCAATAAATATGAAATCGATAATGTAAAGCAATAGTACTAATGATTTCAATACGTCATCCCTTCCATTAACATTCAGAGAGAATAATACAGTTTAGAGTTGAAAGCTAAAAGGATGATTTGCTTGTTTTTCCAAGCTAATCAACATTAAATACAATGGGCCCGTGGTTAACAAGCCCACGGCCCGTTCACTAATAAGGCTCAAAATGAATTAATACAAAATAACCCTTGAACTTTAAATCAACATTAAAACCTGCCCTAACAACCTTGAAAAATAGGATTCGATGTGCGCGATAACCTCGACTGGATGCACAAGCACATCTTCAAAAAGTAAAACTCGAGCTCGTTCCGATAAGCACACAAGAATGATAACGAGTGGGTTTTGAGTGCCAAACCAAATGCATTCTCAGTTTATAACAAAGAATCCGTCAATGAACCGCGGGTTGAGTAGGAATTCGGCTTAAGAGCTTGGTTCGGATTTGCTCGAAGGAGGAAGCGTCATGTAGTACCCACGCTTTATGATCAAGTCCAAGAAAAATGTCCCCATCCCGAGACTTATCAAGGGAGTTCCGCTAAACACTGTGAACAGTAGTTCTACGATAACCCTTGTGCGACTAGAAGTTGTAATCTGGCATCTTTTGTGCGACAACTTCATTTGAACAGTAACTATCGGATAGGTCTTGTACGACTAGATCAAATGAACAGTAGTAGTCAGATGGGTCTTGTACGACTAGCGCTAATGAACAGTAGAAGTCGTATGCCTCTTATATGACTAGCGCAAATGAACAGTAGAAGTCGTATGCCTCTTGTACGACTAGCGAAAATGAACAGTAGAAGTCGTATGCCTCTTGTACGACTAGACCCAATAAACAGTAACTATCGGACACCACATGTACGATTAGAATGAGTTGTCGGATGAGTCTTGTGCGACAACTTTGAATGACAGTAGTGTACGACAGTTACGAGTCTCAGTGTTTTCCGTCAGTTATGAATGTTTGAAGATCTGAATCGTACGATAGTTATAAACACTTGAAGATCTATGTATAGAACGTTTTTCAAAGATTTTTCATTTTCCGACTTATTTGATACACGACTCTCTCACAAAGTGAAAATCGAGTGGTAAAGTTAATCTGTTGCTGTGTTGATTTATGCGGTTTCCCACTCGATTCAGGTATCATATTATACTCTCAGATTCAATTTTCATTCATTACATCATTTGTTCTTTCGATTTGTAGTATAAGTCGAAAAGGGTTTTTGTAAACCCTTCGTATTCTGTTAGTAAAATCGATCTTTGTGTTAGAATTTATAGGAAAAGATGTTAGATTAGTCTTACTGATAGTAAATCGCATCTAGGGTACTTGTTTTATAAGCCTGTTTTTCGAAACTCTTAGTTCTGGGTTTGAATCTTCAAAGTTGTTTGAAGTATTCATAATTGTCGCACAACACATGTTCTTCATAACTCATAATTTTCGTACAAAATAGAAACTCATAACTGTCGTACAAAGCTTGTCCGACAACTTTTGGTCGTTCGACTTTGTCCGATAATTAGAGTCGTACGACAGTAGCCCACACTTGGTGAAAAGCATCTCATATCCAAATGGTCTAATTCTGTCAATCATAGACCATGGCACACATGCAAGAGCAGGGTGATGGTAATTCTTCTGAGGAGAATACGGTGATTCCATCTCATCGTTCATCACATTCTTCGGTGAACGCACAGAATCTAGATGATGAGCTCATTCTTCCTCGAGACAAATTGGAACTAAAGCCAAACAACTACACTCTAGATTTCAATGTAAGAATGGATTATCATCTGATTATGGAAATTCTCAAAGGTCACCCGCTTCGTACTGCTCTTGAAAAGACACAACAAGTTTCGGAGATCTACTTGCAACAAGTATGGCATAATATTCAGTATGTACCACGAAATGAGTCGAACAGCTTCTTTAGTCTAAAAGTGGATCATTTTGATGCCAAGATTACTCTGAAAAGGTTGCGGACAGTTCTACATCTTCCTTATACTCCTAATTTTGAGGATATGGTGTCTGAAGAAGATTTGTGCCGGGATATAATGCGAATAGGTTACAATGATCCAGTTCGTGGAGTGTTAACAAGTAAATCGAAGTTAAAGAGAAACTATCTACCGCCGATCTATTACACACTATTCAATGTTGTTAATAGACGCATGACTTCTAAACACACGGGAGTCAACACGGCCAGTATTTTAGTTGTTCGAATGTTCCATGCTATCATTTTCGACCGCAAGATTGATTTTGCTATACTCATATGGAATGACCTGATCGAGGTGGTTACCGACAAGACAAAGCCATCTAAAGCCAGATCGTTTGTACCGTTTCAGCGTTATCTTCAGATCATCATTAGATCTATTATGGAGGCTAACCGAGAGATACTGAGACGCGATGGAACAGTTCTTGGTCCAACCAATTACATGAAGTCTCTCCGATTTCCCAAAGGTCTAATCTTTCCTCATATAATGATTTTACCTGAAGCACTACTCGCATACGCTGACCAAGAGTCGCCATTCTTGAGTGAGTATAGAGAAGAGAATGCACTGATGGCCCGGCCAGGACCGGTAGGGCCTACCCAAGGTGCCAACCAACTAGGTGAGAGTGGTGAGGGTCCAGTAGTTAGCGAGAGAGTTCAGGATACAGGGGTACCTGAACAGGGTGTGTTGAGAGGTAAAATCGATGTAAGGGGAAAAGGAGTTGGGGGTGCTCTTGGTCAGTCGTCAAAATCGTCAAAGATCTTTGAGGACGATGACGATGAAGAAATTCTTGGTTCTGAGGATACTGAAGAAGAATCCGATGATATTGATGCTGATATTGATGATCCAGTAAATCTTGTATATACTGCCAGTTCGAGTGATGATGATGCTAATGCTTATGATGAAAGAGAGGATGATAGCTCAGATGATGATGATAACAATGACGATCAAAACATGGATAATCTTGACTTTGTGATTGAAAAAGTTGTCACTACTTCTGGTGATGGAGGAGATATAAGGGGAAATGAGGGAGTATTAGTTGAAACAGAAAATGAGGTGAGGTTATGTGAGAAGGAAAGAAAAAAGATGGTGAGAGTGAGAAAGGATCAAAGAAAGCTTTAACTACTGATCCTACCCAAACCGTGTCTATCCGGGTAGCCACATCTACTGTCGGTGTGCGTTCGTCGCCACAAGACATTGAAGAAGCCATAGTGAACCCAACTATGCAATGCACAACCCCACTAAGCCACTCATCAACTTCTCAACAAGTTGATGTTTCAATTTCTCACAGGGGAAAAGCACAAACACTATCGGCGACACAGTCGGTGTCTGTTGGTATTAAAAAAGGATGGCAACTGCCCCGGCCACAACCTGCATTTGTTCACAGATTGAGTCTAGAACCTTTTGACTTTACTTCATTTCCTAGGACACGGAGACCGTTCGTCACTTGAGTGCCGAGATCCAAAATTTTTCTAAGTATCCTAACTTGCTGAAATCAAATCCAATTGATTTGAAACTTCGTAGGGTGATTCACACACACAATCTGAACACTTTTTGTCCAGGAATTATCACCAAGAACACACCAGAAGATACACTTTTCGAACAACACAATAAACTTCAATAAATCTACAAAAATCTATGGAAATCCTTTGAAATTCGTGTTCTGATCCTGTAACTTTGCACGAATTGATTCAGAGCATCAATTTGAACAAATCTGTGATAAAATCACAAGCCAAAACACTTTCAAAATCGCAGAAATGTAGAAAATCGAAAATCTTCAAAAATGCCCAATTTTCTCCAAGAAATCTTCACAAATCGCAATCTGCTAGGCTCTGATACCACTTGTGATCCCAGAAATCAACAACAATTCAAGTATATTGAGAGAGATCGAGATACGAAAGTCATCCTCATATTAGATTTAATCATGGTAGTACAAGATGATGTCACACTCTCTCTCTCTCACACTTAAGCTCTCTACATTGTGCCTTACTAACAAATGAGCCTCCTAACACTTTACATAGTCAAGCCCAAGGCCCACTAAGTGCTAAGCCCAAGCCCATTACAAACATAAGCCCTTTACAAAACTTTCATATAATTAGGACATTTTCAGTCCTAACACTAGACTAGTATAAAATTCACACGATAAATAAAACGCTCGACAAACAATTATTGGGTAAAATTACTTGTATTGATATTTCCAAAAAGTTACAAGTAGTAGGGACGACCACCAACGGTCGCCCCAAAAATACAAAAGTGCAAAGTAACCTAAGAGGAACTATTCTTGGTCCTCCCTCAGACGCGGAAACTTTATTCTGAGCCGTCGCAAGACACTCTTTAAGGTCACTCTGTTCCTTCGACGAGACCTCCAAAAAGTCTTAGGCCTTATCAAGCCTTGCCGAAAGAAATGACATATTGGCCTCAGTCGCCAGCATCCGCTCCCATGCCCCCCGTCTGTCGTCTTATGCCCTGCGCATTTCTTCCATAGCACGGGAGGTAGCCTTCTGGGCGTCGTCTAGTTGGCTGAACAGGCACAGGTAGGGGTGCTCAAATTTCCGACCAACCCTACCAACCCGGCCAACCCAACCCAACCCGAGGCAAAAAAACTCAAACCGAGCCAACCCTATGTATAATCGATACTATTTTTGACCAACCCACATATATTGGGTTGATAACGGGTTAGGCCCAAAACAAACCGACCCAGCCCGACAACCCGTGAAAAACATTTAAATCTAATTTTGAATTATTGTTAATGTCATTTTTGTTACTGGCAAAGCAATTTTTTTACTATTGAACATTTATAAACAAACAATTGTTGGCCACATGTTACTTTAGTAATCTTGCTATTGATTATTGATGCCAAATTTATAAACAAAACATTTATAAGCAATCTTTTATTAGACGCTTAGTAACATTTTGAATATTTAATTATTTAGAAACATTTAGCAATTTGTTTAGACACGATAACTTAGTTAAATGTTGAAATGATCAATAAAAGTTTCAACCCGACCAACCCAACCCAACCTAACCCAACCCGAACGGTTTGGGTTGGGTTGCACTTTTGATCGGGTTGGGCTGGGTTGAGATTTTCAAACCGCAATGATTGGGTTGGGTTGTTAATGTGCCTTCAACCCGGCCAACCCAACCCGTGAGCACCCCTAGGCACAGGGACGCCTGAAACGCCTGACAAAGAAAGAAAATAAGTTAGTACATGCAAAAATTGCAAGGAAATCGCAAGGAAAATGTATGACACATATCACAAACGACGAGAAAATTTACCCTCGCAGCAGTAGTTCTTGCCGTCCTTCATCATGTAGGTTGTCTTGAGATAATCTTTGAAGGTTGCAAAGATACCAACATCTAGAATCCTCAGGAGGCAATACGTCGTGCTAAATTCAAGATCCCTGACCGTCAAAAGATCATTAGATGGGACGACCCACTCAACGATGATCTTTTTGACTACCTGAACGATCCTCTAGAACTGTGACATCATCTGACTCGGGGAAATCTCGAACTCACCCAAAACAGCCCTAGCTAGGGGTGAAAATAACCATTTAAACCTTATTTTGAATGAGTATTTGTACAAATCAAATACCCATTCGGACACTCCTCAAGTCGAATATGGTTAGGGGGAAATATCTTAACGCTCTCATAGGCCTCTAAACTCTCATCAATGACAATGGCACTCGGTAACTCACTAGACATGGTAAAATCTAGCCAGAAAAAGGGTTTTCAAATCCCAGCCCCTCATGCGTCTCCTAGTTATGGGTTTAAAATCGTACCTTAAGCGACTCTAGAAATTATTTTTTAGCAAAGATTGAATCTTCTGCAGAAAACGAGTGAAATCTCTCTAAAAATGCATGGAAGCGTGATCAACCCTGAAACCCCATTTATACAGTTTCTGACTGTCAGGTTGAGCCACTCAATAATCGACAGGTGTCATCATGCCACCGCCCGAAGGATGACACGTGTCCATAGTTGTCATCCACACGCGCGAACGTCATCATGACGTCATCGATCTTATCGACCTTTCGGTTACCTTCGAACCGATTCGGTTTCTTTCGAACCAGAGACGACTTAGTGATCGACACTTATCCATTCAGTTACCTTGGGAATTCAAATTTAAATTGGCACGCCAAATTCAAATTTTAGGGGAAACTATTTGGGTAAAAAAATCACACCTCACGACCGACGCGGGAAAACAATGATTCGCACGACAAGTCTTGTATTAAGATAAGGTCTCTTAAATTATACACGGCCGTATCATTTATCGTCGCCAGTAGGGTATCCCCGTCGCACGACCAAAGTATCCACCGAAACGTGCGACCATCGTAGGATTATCCTTGACACTAACTTACTAACGGTCGACAAATGTTTCTCTTATGACTATTTAATGCATGTCAAGCACCATAAAGGACAAAGGTCATAACTGTTTGGGCAAAATTTCACCAGTCTCGACCACGACCAAGGTAAGGAAAACACTTATTCCCTTTTTCATTAACGAAGATAAATCATAGTACTTTCTCTCATGATTAAAGATAAAATCGAAAATCTTTTACCTCATGACACTCGACCTCGACGTCGCCTAGTTCACATGACCGTCGCATAAAACCATGTGACCTCGACCGACTAACGCGCTATACGACTGTTATGTTTGTTCAGTGTTTAATGCAGGAGTCAACACCATTAATGGACAATGGCTATAACCGACGAAGTCAGTTAAGAACATCTAATCCCGCATTAAAGACGGCGACCGTTACGGCAGTTATCAAAGTCCTTAATGATTCAATTAAAGTGCCCGAAGACTATAAATATCAAGGGGAATCATCATTTCAAGGGACGGAACACAGATACAACATCGAACCACAGACACAAGCACTCGAACTCCGAAGAACACTTGAAGAACATAAATTGCTCGTAGAAGAATCGCTCTCGACGCACGACAATCACACTGTTTTACATTAGAAAACACTTGTAACTTTACATTTTCGAAGTCTTTCCTTCATTTGTATTGTAATCTCTGTACGATCGACACCAGAAACACAAGGACATCACCCCTGATTGGCGACCATAGGGCAGCGACGACTTCCACTGTCGTCCGCGGGTTTTTTCCTCGTTGAGGTTTTTCCCGCGTCACCAAAATCTCTTCTCTCTTCTACTTTTTCCTCGCAATTGTGTTATTTGGCTTGAGATACGTTTCTTTAGATGTTAAATGTCCACATCGAACTTAAGTTGTAATTTGGTGCGATTTTTGGCATTAACAGTTTGGCGCCATCCGTGGGACCTCATCTAGAGAAAAATCCTCGACGAACGTACGTCTTACTAACGGTTTCCTATAGTTCCTTCTGTTCTCTATTTCAGGAAAATGGCGAATAACGGAAACCCAGAACAAACCGCCATCCCAGCGCATGAGGGGCTCGAAAATGCACAAGATGCTCCTGTAGCCGTCAACTATTATCGCCTGGAGGAAGTCATCCTAGATCAAAGCAAGCCTGAGAAAAAAATCTTTATCGGATCATCCCTCAGTCCCTGTCTCAGGGAAAAGTTAATATCTTTTTTGCAGGAATATGCTGACGGTTTTTCCTGGTCCCATGAAGATATGGTTGGCATAGATCCTGATGTCATCTCCCACAAGCTCAACGTCGACCCATCGTTCAATCCTGTCAAACAGAAGCGAAGGAAGTTTGCTTCTGAAAGGAATAAGGTGATAAATGACGAAGTCGACAACCTTCTCAAGACAGGGAAGATTCGAGAAGTAAAGTACCTCGATTGGCTGGCTAACGTCGTGGTTGTCGCGAAGAAAAATGGCAAATGGAGAGTCTGTATCGACTTCACAGACCTCAATAAATCTTGTCCAAAAGATCCCTTTCCACTACCTCACATCTATGACATGGTTGACGCGACAGCGGGGCATGAATTACTGACGTTCATGGATGCCTATTCTGGATATAATCAAGTCCTAATGCATGTCGAGGACCAAGAAAAAACCGCATTTATGACAGACCGAGGTATTTACTGTTACAAGGTTATGCCTTTCGGTCTAAAAAATGCAGGATCTACTTACCAGTGCCTGGTGAACAAGATGTTCAAAGACCTACTTGGCGACACGATGGAGGTGTATATCGACGATATGTTGGTCAAGTCGAAGCAAGCTATCGACCATGTCGAGCATTTGAGGCAATCGTTCGACATCCTTCGGGAATACAGCATGAAGCTTAACCCAACGAAATGTTCCTTCGGTGTCAGCGCTGGAAAGTTCCTGGGCTACATGGTCACTCATCAAGGAACCGAGGGTAATCCAGACCAGATAAAAGCGATTATCGAAATAAAATCTCCTAGAAATTTCAAGGAGGTCCAGAAGCTCACTGGTCGAGTAGCAGCGCTAAACAGGTTTATCTCTTGATCCTCAGATAAATGCCATCTGTTTTACAATGTCTTCAGGAAAAATAGAGGCTTCGACTGGACCGACGGCCATGAGAAGGCATTGCAAAAGCTTAAAGAGTACATGACGTCGCCTCCCTTATTGTCGAAACCTCACGATGATGAAGTTTTGCAATTGTATCTGGCTGTTAGTCCAAACGCGGTAAGTGCTGTCCTAACACGAGAAGATGAAAAGCAACAACTGCCAATCTACTATGTAAGTAAATCTCTTCTGGACGCAGAAACCAGGTATTCCTCTATGGAAAAATTTCTCTTGTCGCTAGTCACAACTGCTAAAAAACTGCGACATTATTTTGAATCGCATCGTATTACTGTCGTAACTAACTTTCCTCTTAAGTATGTCCTAAGAAAACCTGAGTTGACAGGTCGCCTATCAAAATGGAGTATATATCTCAGCAGTTACGACATCGATTTCAAACCCAGGACCGCGATCAAATCACAAGCTTTGGCAGACTTCATCGCTGATTTCAGCCCTGAACCGGAGAAAGAAGCAGAACTCGAAGTGTCAGCTGTGGCGACTCACGACGACACGCCTTGGATCTTACATGTCGACGGTTCATCCAACGTTATAGGTTCAGGACTAGGCGTCGTCTTAAAGTCGCCACAGGGGAGCAAGATGGTGTATTCCGTTCGATGCGATTTGAAAACCACCAACAACGAAGTAGAGTACGAGGCCCTGATCATAGGAATGAATATGGCCTACGACTCGGGGGCAACCGCATTACACGTCAAAAGCGATTCTCTCCTGGTGGTAAACCAGATCAATGGAGAATTCGCGGCCAAAGATTCAAAAATGACAGCGTACTTAAAGGTAGCAAAAGAAAAATCCGAAAAATTTAAATCTTTTTCTATCGAACAAATCCCGAGAGACCAGAATACTCAGGCCGACGCTTTAGCAAATCTCGGGTCTGCTTTGGTCGAACCTATATTCGACGTTATTCCCATAATCCATCTGGCGACATCGTCCATCGAAAACATCGATATCGCCCAGATCGAAGAGGAAGAAGATGATTGGTCGTACGACATCCGAAATTTCCTCGTGCACGACCAACTCCCAGAAGACAAGATGGAAGCCCAAAAGATCAGATTCAAGGCATCTAAATATGTCATAATTGGGGATAAGCTCTATCGACGATCATCGACAGGTTTAAACCTAAGATGCGTCATTAGCAAGAGACAGGTCCAGAAAATCCTTCAAGAGATGCACGACAGTGAATGTGGCAATCATTCAGGTGGTCGCAGTTTGGCTAATCGTATCTCTCGACAAGGGTATTTTTGGCCAACATTGCGACAAGACGCCGTCCAGTAGGTCCATAACTGTGATCCTTGTCAACGACACTCAGGTATGTCACATAAACCCTCTGAACCCTTGCACTCGACGCTTATCGCATGGCCCTTCATGAGATGGGGAATGGATATTGTCGGCAAGCTACCCCCGGCCCCGGGACAAAAGGTATTCCTCCTTGTACTCACCGATTATTTTTCCAAATGGGTTAAGGTGGCTGCTTTTTCCCAAGTAAGGGACAAAGAAGTCATCTCTTTTATCCAGACTAACATCATATGCAGATTTGGGATTCCATCTGAAATCGTTTGTGACAACGGATCCCAATTCATAAGCGA
Organism: Saussurea involucrata; assembly: GCA_033807775.1. Classification (NCBI taxonomy): domain Eukaryota; kingdom Viridiplantae; phylum Streptophyta; class Magnoliopsida; order Asterales; family Asteraceae; genus Saussurea; species Saussurea involucrata. Next base: position 43,757,689 of record CM066317.1, on the reverse strand, counting down.
CAGGACCCAACAATTCTGCGAAGACAGGAGCATCAAGCTGACGACCTCGACCCCCAGATATCCCCAAGCCAATGGACTCACCGAGTCAAACAATAAGACCATTGTAGCTTCGATCAAGAAAAGGCTAAAAGCTGCAAAGGGAATATGGGTCGAAGAACTCACTTCAGTCCTGTGGGAAAATCGCACGACGCCGCACACATCCACAGGTCAAACCCCTTTCTCTCTCGTCTATGGTTGCGAAGCAATCTTGCCGATCGAAGTTCAGCTCCCAACCTCGAGGAATACTTCCGTCGACCATAACCTGGTTGATTTAAGTTATGACCTCGACGCCCTCGAAGAGCTCAGAGAGTCAGCCTTGATCAAAATGGCGTCACAGAAAAAAGCAGTCGAGCGACATTTCAATAAACACGTCAAAACCAAAATCTTTCAAGAAGGCGACTACGTCCTCCGTCGAGTGTTCCAAAACACTCAAGAGCTCAATGCAGGGAAGCTTTCCATTAAATGGGAAGGTCCTTACCGCATCTCCGAAGTCGTTGGTAAGGGAGCCTATCGGCTCCAGACCCTAGACAATCAAGGAATTCCGCGTAGTTGGAATGCGACGCACCTAAAAAGGTATTTCTTTTGAACTCACTTTCCTCTCATACAAATTTCTATTCATCCCGATAAATTACTGACTTAAACATCGGAGGGTTGTTGATTAGCCAACGACCGACCTTTCACAAAATTCTATCGCAGGAACACACGACATAAGTGCCCAAGTATAGGACTTGATCGTTCTATCACATGGGCACATGATCCAAGTTTCAGCGTACGATCTAGTTACACGACTGCAAGGTCTAAAAGGCCCCTCGACCTAAGTTTCTGAACTTAGAAAATTTTGTACACATCGATGACGTATATTCGAGTTTATCAATGAAATTCAAATAATTTATGTTTTCATCGTTATATTGCAATGAATGCCTAAGTCGCTTGATTCTCCGATCATTATATACTTGGCGAATTTTACATTTATCCACGGCATATGTAATTCAAGATAAAAGCGTGAGTTCAACAAAACGATGAACTTCATTTACGAAACAAACGATTACATACGAACGACCGACAGTCGAGTATTCAAAAGCAAAAACAAAGTCAAGATTCATTACATACCAATAACTCGACCACCAACGGATGAGCATGAAAAACATAGTTCATAAAACCGAAGTTTATCCTAAAAATAGGGAAATGTGTCGATCGCATACTCAGCCCGAAGTCTGGACCTTTGAATCCTTGACGCGCCCTAAGGAGCTTATGCAAGGATCAAACGAGTATGACAGGGCTGTCTCCCAACATTTTGCCGCGACAGGTGATAAAGAAGAGTCCGCAGTGTTTTGAGAATATGGCTCTTAAGATTAATGTTAAGGTTGGAGGAAGGAATATGACGCTCTCGACGATCGACTTCCGGTCCAACGACTTCTCTGTCTTCGCATATCGAACGAGCAGAGATCGAAGCATCTGTGAAAACGAATATGTCAAACTAAGAAAAACATCGAAAACATGAGTTTTGAAAGAAAAACTTACAACGAACGCCTGTATGGCTATATGCATTCCCGTTTTTACGACGTAGACCCCTCGAAAACGCTCCTCGAAAGATAGGAGCTGATATTTCCCCAGATGCGGAAGTGACTCCGTCCCGTCAAGGACATAGTCAATCAGGAAGATCGATGGTAACATAGAGTTGATCGTCATAACGTCCTCCTCACCCTCTCCCGTCTTTTCACCCTTGCCCTCGTCGGCTGATGAAAGGGTTGATGTGGCTACAGAGGACATCGTCGCCAGTTGTGAAGGATCCACGTGTGTCGCGTCTATCGCAATCAATGCCTTCACCAACTCATACATAATAACTCTCAATGGGTCATCAACCTTTGGAGACTTGACAAAGATTGAAAAACTACACCTTATATAGATGCTCAAAAGTTACGAAAACTTTTCAGCAAGTTAGAAATCCTAGCACATACGACGCACACTATTTTACATTAGAAAACACTTGTTACTTTACATTTTCGAAGTCTTTCCTTCATTTATATTGTAATCTCTGTACGATCGACACTAGAAACACAAGGACATCGCCCCTGATTGGCGACCATAGTGCAGCCTATATAATCCAAGAATGAAGACACAATGACTAAGACCATTTCTCACGTTTATCAAGGCCATTAATGACGCCTAAGCCTATATAATCCAAGAATGAAGACACATTGTTAGGACCATAAATGTCCTACATATTAGAAAGATATATAAATAATTATATAGAGCCTAATTAGATTAATTAATTTATTGTAAAAACCTTTTATGTTAAATGGGCTTAGTTTAGGGTTATTGGGCCATGGGCCTTAGGCATCAGGCCTTGGTATAATTAGTGTGCTTAACCTCTAGTTTTAGGTTGGTCGTCCGAGTTGTTCATTTTAACTTTCCAAAGCTTATTGTAATTCTCTCTCAATATTGAAAGTAAAGTGGATGACCAGTTGAAATCATATCGTGTGTTACAATCATTGATTTCTTATTGTTCGTTGCACGGATCTGGAACTCACAATTGGTATCAGAGCATACGGACAATCGATTCAAGGTGCTCTATTCGAATTCTGGTATGTTTTTTTTACAAGGCTGTGTTCTTCATTGAAATTCCATCTGTTGATTCGGATTAAATTGCTTCGTTTCGTTTATTGGATATTGTTAGTATTACTCTTATTAGTGATTCTGCAAGTTTTCGTATTCTAATTCGATCGTTTGAGTGAGTTTTAAGCAAATTAGAGTTCAAAAGTTTTGGTTGTGTTCTTGATAAAAATCGAAATTTTAACCATCAAAACTTGTTGTTTTTTTGCTTCAAAATCGATTTAGGTAGTGTTATTTGTGTGTTTGGTCGAGTTCCTAATCTTTCAGAAATGATTTTGAGCAACCCTAGTCGATTCTCAATCGAATTGAAAAGTCCAGCCGCACTTTCCGGATACCAGCAACACTTTCCGGACAATCGCTTATTCTTTCCAGACACGACTCACTTTCTGGGTAAGTTCACCCATTCTCAACCTTTCCGGGTATATTTGTTTCGGAAACCCAAAGTTTCCGGTAAAATAGTTTGTCTGGACAACTCAACGTTTCCGGTAACCTATTTTATCCGGACAACTCGAAGTTTCCGGTTATATTGATTCTTCCCGGACACTTCATCATCCGGAAAGCGTATCATCTGGAAACCCTTACCACCCGGTAAGTATTTAATCCGGAAACTATTTTCATCTGGTAAGTTTGTGTTTATTTCTTATTTCATTCGGAAACTATTGTCTTCCGGTAACCTATAGTTATCCAGAAACCTTAGTCTGTCCGGACACTTCTGGGTTATCCGGACACTTTTGTGTGTTGAACTGTTTTTCACTCAATCTGATCCGGACACTTCCAGATAAGACATCACATCGAGATTCCTATCCGCTAAGTTCAGTTATGTTGAATTCTTACCTGTCTTTAGTACAAATCATTCGTAGAACCTGCGTTAGGATATCACTCGTAGTGCCTTGCGTTAGGTTATTGTTTGGGTAAAAAATCACACCCTCGACCGACTTGGGAAATTCCATCGACATGACCCATGGACATTGATTACCCTAATGACCAAAGATAATACCCATTATTATCATGTCCCCAACATACGTTAATAACCACGATAGTTGGTTATTGAAAGACATCTTGCGTCAATAGTCATTCAAGATGGTGTCTTTACATCTCGTGATCGCACGTCACTTATCGCATGTTACACGTCGCATATCGTATGACATACATCGTTAGCAACATATTGATAGTCGCCTATCGCCAAACACCTGTCGCCAGCCACGCATCGCATGTCACTCGTCACTAGTCTTACGTCACTAGTCTTATGTCGCCAGTTATGTGTCGCCAGTTACGACTCATCGATCTTGCGTTGACAGTCTCCTGTCATCGGTCTTATATCACTCTGGTCTTACGACCTGGTGGTCTTACGACCTAGTCTTACGACATTTTTATAAGACCATTTTTATATTAAGATAAGGTCTTACAAGACATTTACAGTCATATACATGGTCTTGTATTTCGGTGACGGACATATGCTTCGTAAGACCGACGTCCAGAACTTAAAGACGGTCTTACGATTACACTAACTATCAATGGTCGACAACCGTTTCTTTTGTTCATTAATGCAGGTCTACAAGCCATTATGGTACAACGGTCAATAACGGTCGAGCTCTTAATGACATTAAAGACTCGACAGCGGTTACAAAGCCAATCATCAAAGCGCATTTAATATCGGCAACGGTTACAAGACCAACCATTAAAGCACATTAATGACCGGCGAAACCTATATAAAGGCATGCTCCAACCTCGAGCAAAGGGACGAATTGATCTAGCTATACAACTGCATTCTCATATACTTCTACATTTTCTCTCTCGCATTCGAGCACACGTCGCTGACGCAAGTACCGCACGACAACAGTTCAAACCTCACAACAGCAGCTTGTCTCGCACGTTCAACACACGACGCACACTTTTTACACACGACTAAGTGTATTTTTACTTCATTTGTAACCTATTGTACACATATCATCTGCCACGAAACGACTTTCGCCCCTGTTTGGCGAACCATAGTGCACTGTCGACTCTCACAGAGTCGACCGTGGGTTTTTCCCTCGTTTTGGGGTTTTTCGCGTCACCAAATCTCTTGTCTCTTTTACTTTTTCATCGCAATTGTGTTATTTGGCTTGAGATACATTTCTTTAGTTGTTAAATGTCCACATCGACCTTAAGTTGTACTTTGGTGTGATTTTTGGCATTAACAGTTTGGCGCCATCCGTGGGACCCAATCTAGAGAAAATCTCAAGCCAACACACATCGCTCTAACGATCTTGTAAAGTCTTTCAGGTACATGGCAAATTATCAAGATCCCCTGATTCAACTTCAATCGGAATTGAATGCGGCTCGAAACCAGATTCAAGCCCAGATAAAAAAATGCTCCGTCAAAGTATCGCATGTATCGCATCATCCAAGGGACTCGGGGGCTCGAAACACCCTTCACAAACTGAAAAATACAACATTTGATTTCAAAAGTCCTCGGAAAAGGCGCTTATTGACTCCATGTTACGGTAACTGTGACGTCCCACTTAGAACAACTCTATATATATACTCTAAGTATATTCTCCGCGTTTAATTATTTTGATCTAATATATGATCGTTGATTCAAGCATCAAAAGATCATTGGTCAAAACCAACGACCACCCCCGATTTTACATTACAGGCTCGCAAGATCATATGAATACAGGTCTTACGATTTACATCGTGAGAAACCAAAGTCTCTACGACTTAAAAACGCAAGTTGTAATTTGTAATCGTCGATAAGAGATGACTTATATTTTAAATCTTACAATCGCCAGTCAAGGCAAACGCAGGTCGCAATTTATAGTCCTCGGTAAAAGATGACTCACATTTTCTTATGATCGTCAGTCACGACAAACGCAGGTTAAAAATTGTTGGTCGCCAATAAAAGCGACTCGCACGATCGCTAGTCATGACATATGTCGTCAATAAAGACGACTTGTACATTGAATCTCACAATCACCAGTCATTGTAAGACGCATGTCAAAATGCAAAAGTCGCCAATAAGTACGACTCGCATATTTTAATCTCATGATTGCCAATAAAGGCAAATCACAAGATTAACCGTATAATTACAAGCAAGAGTCTTTCAAGAAGGCGATTACGTCCTCCGACGAGTGTTCCAAAGCACTCAAGAGCTTAATGCAGGTAAACTTTCCACCAAGTGGGAAGGTCCTTATCGTATCTCAGAAGTCGTGGGTAAAGGTGCCTATCGGCTCCAAACCCTCGACGGTCGAAATATCCCACGCAGCTGGAATGGAACGCATCTGAAAAGGTATTTCTTCTAAATCCTTTTCCTTCTTTCATACGATTTTTTATTCATCACGGCGATTACTGACTTAAGCATCGGAGGGTTGTTGGCTAGCCAACGACCAACCTCTGACATTGCTTTATCGCAGGATCGCACGACATAAGTTACTAAGTCTATCATACGACTTCAGTAAAATCGTACGGTATAAACAATCAGTTTTATTAGACGACTCGATTGTATAACTACAGGAACACATGATTAAAGTTTATCGTATGATCAAATCACACGATCGTAAGGTCTAGCGACCTCACAATCTAAGTTCTTTAACTTAGAAAAATTTCATGTTCTGAATGAATGCTTTGATCGCATGTGCTTATGTTTGCTTATACGATTCAAAAAGTCTTATGACTTACGTTCTAATCGTTGTATTACAATGGATGCCCAAGTCGCACGACTTCTTGTTCATTTTTCTACTTAATGAATTTTTACAGTTGACACTACATTTGTCCATGACATGTATGAGTCGACATAATACTCAGGATTCAATAGAAAGGTAAATGTTTTTACCGATTCTCGCTAAAGCAAAACTTTCACAACGTAACATAGGTCTCTAACGACCGTATCGGCTTGGAACGCCAGATCATAGGTCTCTAACGACCGTATCGGCTCGAAACGCCAGCTCATAGGTCTCTAACAACCGTATCGGCTCAGAACGCCAGATCATATGTCTCTAACGACCGTATCGGCTTGGAACGCCGGATCATAGGTCTCTAACGACGGTATCGGCTCGGAACGCCAGATCATAGGTCACGCAATTTCAGCTGACCAAGTCAATTTTTTTCTAAATGATCTGATTAGCAAAAGTGACACGTCTCCGTATAAACACATTTTACTTTGGTACGAGATCTGAAATTCAAATGGCTTTGAAATTCAAATCTCGGGGGGGCTAACTGTTTGGGTAAAAAATCACACCCTCGACCGACTTGGGAAATTCCCTCGACATGACCCATGGACATTGATTACCCTAATGACCAAAGATAATACCCATTATTATCATGTCCCCGACATACGTTAATAACCACGATAGTTGGTTATTGAAAGACATCTTGCGTCAATAGTCATTCAAGATGGTGTCTTTACATCTTGTGATCGCACGTCATTTATCGCATGTTACACGTTGCATGTCGTATGACATACATCGTTAGCAACATATTGACAGTCGCCTATCGCCAAACACCTGTCGCACGTCACTCGTCACTAGTCTTACGTCACTAGTCTTATGTCGCCAGTTACGACTCATCGATCTTGCGTTGACAGTCTCCTGTCATCGGTCTTATATCACCCTGGTCTTACGACCTGGTGGTCTTACGACCTAGTCTTACGACATTTTTATAAGACCATTTTTATATTAAGATAAGGTCTTACAAGACATTTACAGTCATATACATGGTCTTGTATTTCGGTGACGGACGTATGCTCCATAAGACCGACGTCCAGAACTTAAGACGGTCTTACGATTACACTAACTATCAATGGTCGACAGCCGTTTCTTTTGTTCATTAATGCAGGTCTACAAGCCATTATGGTACAACGGTAAAAAACGGTCGAGCTCTTAATGACATTAAAGACTCGACAGCGGTTACAAAGCCAATCATCAAAGCACATTTAATATCGGCAGCGGTTACAAGACCAACCATTAAAGCACATTAATGACCAGCGAAACCTATATAAAGTCATGCTCCAACCTCGAGCAAAGGGACGAATTGATCTAGCTATACAACTGCATTCTCATCTACTTATACATTTTCTCTCTCGCATTCGAGCACACGTCGCTGACGCAAGTACCGCACGACAACAGTTCAAACTGCACGACAACAGTTCAAACCTCACGACAGCAGCTTGTCTCGCACGTTCAACACACGACGCACACTTTTTACACACGACTAAGTGTATTTTTACTTCATTTGTAACCTATTGTACACATATCATCTGTCACGAAAGGACTTTCGCCCCTGTTTGGCGAACCATAGTGCATTGTCGACTCTCACAGAGTCGACCACGGTTTTTTCCCTCGTTTTGAGGTTTTCCGCGTTACCAAATCTCTTGTCTCTTTTACTTTTTCCTCGCAATTGTGTTATTTGGCTTGAGATACGTTTCTTTAGTTGTTAAATGTCCACATCGACCTTAAGTTGTACTTTGGTACGATTTTTGGCATTAACAGTTATCACTTTGAATCGATCACATCGTCTGACGATCATTCCAGTGCAACCAAAGATGTCTTCACGTGACGCTCTTGCCATCGATACCGACTCCAAACCACCTTGCCTCTATCAAGGTGAGTACAGCCAGTGGCGATACAGATTCAAAATCTTCATCGAGTTGAAGGACAACTTCGAGTACATTTGGCGAGCATTACAAGATGGACCAATTCCACCACCCACGAAGACTATACCAGCAACTGCAAATGATGAGGCTCGTGTCGAAAAAAGGCGGTCTCCGAGATGACTGATGGCGAAAGAGGCATGCTTGAGGGAGAAAAGCATGCTAAGAGGTACTTGGTTCAAGCTCTACCCAACACGATCTACACTTCCATCGATAGCTACAAAGACACGGCGAAGGGCATGTGGGATCAGGTGAAGAAGATGATGCGCGGGAGCAAAGTCGGGAATCAATTGAAGATCAACAGTTCCATAACCAAGTTTGATAGTTTTAAAGAACGCACCGGTGAATCCCTATCTCAAACTTATGAACGGTTCTGTCTACTTCTCAACGAGCTCCACAAGAACAAGATTACTCGTTCCAACACTGAGAATGCTCTGAAGTTCCTTAATAACCTTCTACCTGAGTGGAAAGTGTTTGCATCACACGTCAAGCATAACCATTTGATGGAGAAAGTTGACATCCAGGAGCTGTACGAGACTCTTCTTCAAGATGAAGATGAGGTGATGGAAGTACTCAAAGAGAAGAAGGCCGCATCCAAGCCAGCTGCTGATCCTCTAGCACTCTTGTCCTTCAAACAAGGGAAATCTTCGGGCCGTCACTCCAAACGTGCTCAAAAGCAAAGCTCATCTGAGTCAGAACCTGAAGAAAAAGAAGACAATAATTCTGATGATGAAGTATCTGATTTCAAGAAAGCGATAGCCCTACTTTCCAAATCTTTTCAACAACAAAAGTTCTATAAGAAGCCATCGTCCAATAATCAGCGCTACTCCACCTCCTCCAACAAGCGCCACGATTATAAGGACAAGTGTGAAGGAAAGAAGAAGGCCGGTGAGCAAGATCAGTCTGAGAAGAAGGAAAAGTCCGTGAAAGATGACCGAAAGAAGAAAGATGAACCCGTAACTTGCTACAACTGCGGGAAACTTGGTCACTTTGCGAAAGATTGCCGCCAACCTATTGTAAAGAATTCCCATTATTACAAGGCTAAACTCGCACTGATAGAACATAAGGAAGCTGGAGCAGCTCTGTTTGTGGAAGACGACTACTGGTTGGGTCCTTCTGATGATGAAAGCGATTCTGATGGTTCTAATGCTTTCATGGGATATCACTCTCCAGCCGATAAAGAAAAGTCAAGTCAGGTATGTGAATCTAACCAACAAGATTTCTTGAATCAAATGCAATCACTTTTTGAACGGACAGATTCCTTTAAGGCCACCTCTAATGACCAACTGCTTGAGATCAGATCTCTATTTGAAAAACTAGATGTTCAAAAGAGAATAACTGAGAAATATAAGTCTAAAAATGCTAGCTTAAAAGACAAATGCAAAAATCTTTCAATAGCACCTAAGGACTTAAGGGCCAAATTATCTGAACTTCGGTCTCAGTTTGATCAGTGCATGAATGAGAACGCAGAAATTGTTTATCAATGCTCTGCTCTTCAAATTCAACACAAGGAGTTTATCGCGAAAATACTTGATCTTGAAACCAAACTCCATAAAAGAGGTCAAACTGATCAAACCATCCACATGAATAAACCCAAAGAGTTCACCTATTTTCACAAAGACTGGGAAATTGGATATGATAACTCACATTATTTGAAAAAGGGGATATACAAAACAACTACTTTATATGATTTTGGTTGTTTTGGGTTAGATAAGAAATACCCGGAATATGCACTTCAATGAACTGGTCCTCTTGAACCTGAAAAGGAAAAGGAAACTGAGGAATACAAGCGCCCACGCACGTCAAAAATACAACTTCCTTTTTGTTATGAGCCTTTAAATTATTCCTATTAGAAAGATAAGACGTACCTCTCGAATGACTACTTCGATTGCTACAAGGTTGCAACGCCCAAAGATTCCTCCAAAAAGGATGAGGTCAAAGCAACTGAAACCAAGACTGAGACGGATGAGTTCAAACTCTATGTTCCCCCTCTCATCTTGGAAGCAAAGATAGTCGAGTTGGAGGAGTCACTCGAGACAGAAAGGTCGAATTTTCAAAAGGAAAAGCAAGCGCTAATCAAGGAACTTGAGAATCTAAAATCGGTCAAAACCGAAATTGTGTCGGGCGAAGGACAAGAAATCCTTCGGTGTGAAATCTCTAAGCTCACATCAAAAATGGCTGCCTTGGCAACAGTTGCGATGTAGGAGCATACGAAAAATGGTCAACTCCAAGGGCAGATTGACCAACTCCAATCTGAAAAGCAGATTTCACCAGAAATTTCCTCAAGCTCATCTGACACGTCTTCGTGTAAAGCTTTCATTAGCAAAATCTTTTCGACACAAGACGGTCTAGAATCTCAAGATAAGAGTGTTTCAAGGAATTTAAACTCTGATTTTTTCCTAGCTTCCGCACCAAATTCCCCGAAACACACGAGCACAGAGTGTTCCTCACCTTCCTCGACCGATCCAAGTCCTGTAATTTCGGATGTTGATTTTTCTGAATACATGAATTCTGAGGGCAATTCTGATGAAGAGTTTGAATCGGTCCCCTTCGACAAACCTCTTCCAAACCAAACCGACTTTCTTTCAAAAGCGGTAAATCACCCGATCAATTTTCAAAAAGACGAATGTTCTTCAAAAGCCAAGACCCCGACTGTGAATAAGGTTGCTAAAACTGAGTCGAGTTTTAAAAAACAATCACAGTCGCGGCAAAAGACCGGTCGATCGAATGACAGACATCCTTCCCACTCACGCTATACTGATCATACCTTTAATGATAAGTCAGATAATAATGGTCGGAGAAAGAGGTTCAAACCAGTTTGGGTAGTAAAGGGATCAAATGAAAGCAAAACGAATGCAAAGTCATTTAAGCCAGTTTCGCATGTTAGGACATACAATCGCAATCATGATGTTTTTAATTCTCGTACTTCTATTGAACAAAAAGTGATGTTTCCCTTAAAAGTTTACTCAATTCAACAGTTGCTTCAACTTTCTCATGATTGTATCTGTTGTTCTACATGTGGTTCGAATGATTTTGTTGATCGTAAATTTGAATCTTATTGGTATGGTACCTATAGTATTCCCGGTCCTCACTATAATAGGGCATCTAACTGTCAAGGATCCATCAATGGGTGGATACCAAAATCCTTCTAAATTATTTTGCAGGAACGTCATGTGTGCTCAGTTCTGAACATTCTTTTCACATGACTGTATTCGAAGGCTATGCCAATTTTGAGGGGGAGTGCTATCTCATGAAAGGTAAGTGAACTTCACCTGAATTCAAAAACCATGGTAATTCATTCTGAATAACTAACTTGTGTTTGTTATTCTCCAATTCTAACTTCCATGATTGCCACGTGTTATGTTTCATTGACTTAGTTATTTCCATGTCTCACATATTTGTTGATTTTTCGATGGAAATACACTCATTTGAATTCCTAGTTGTTTTCCAAATTCGCTATTTCTTGCAATTGATTCCATTCTTATCGGATATAATAATTATGACTTGTTCTTCACAATTAAACATTCTGATCATTGTTTCATTCTTGAACATAATGTGCTTATTGCGTCAATCTGTTTAGCACTTGATTTTGTTTCATTAAATTATGTTATTTCAAACTATGACTTCTGATTATCTCAGATCAGAACTCAGACTTAATTTTTACGACTTCTGATTAACTCAGATCAGAACTCGGACTTAAATGCTACGACTTCTGATCATCTCAGATCAGGACTCGTTCTTAAAAGATTGACTTCTAAACATTTCAGTTTAGAACTCGTACTTCAATGTTTACTTAACTGTTCTACTCGTTGTATGAAATGAGTGTTAGGAGTTTTATCGTTTCTATGGTCTATCCAGAACCGGAAGGACCTACCCAAGAAACACATCCCTTTTAGACAACAGTGAGGGGTCTAGATTGATAGATGAGTTCGGAGTGAAAAGAAAAATGGTGAGGCTGTGACAGGACTTAAAAGAATTAGTGGTCCTTACCAAACCGAGTCAGTTATCCGGGTAACCACACAATCTATTCATTCTCGTTCTTTGGAGATGAATATTGAAACAGACATGGACCGAGTGTCGATAACTCGTGTCACCCCACCTAGCCACTCATGTATCTCACAACAGATGCTTGTTTCATATATGCACGGAGATTTAGCACATAATCTATCTATTCCTCACTCGGAGGTCTTAGATATTGAAAAAGGAAGACATCAGCTCCGGTCTCCGAACTTAATATTCTAATCAGTGTGTCAATTGATTTTTAACTTGCGTCCCAGGTTAAATCAATTTTTGAGCCTAACAGATATAATTTAATTATTTCACACATGCACGAGTCTTTGTGATTCCATTTGCATATGTTAGAGCATTATTGTATTCAAGATTTATTGTAAAGTCTTGTATAATGTCAAACATTGTAAAGTCAAAGTATTAGTCAAAATAGTCAAAGTCAAACTAGCTTTAGTGTTTAAAGCTTTGTAATTAGGAGATATAAATAGGTTTTGTAAAGCTTAGTTTGTAAGCAAGTCTCAAGGAAGTCATTAGTGAATGATCTTAATTGTAATATTCTAGAGAGAGAAGTGACAGAATTCTAGAGAGAGAAAGTGCATGAATCATATGTAATCTCTATTATGTTCAAGATCAATGGATGATTTGATGATTACCTAATAGAAACTGGTTTTACAATTGGACGTGAACTCTGAAGTGACGAAGGAGCAGGTCAAAACAGAAGATGAGATTCAAGAATCTGAAATAGTTGTTACAAACAATGTTCAAAATGATTTGGACCTGCAGGATGACACAATAGAATCTACAACTGAGGCTGAAGCACCATTAGAGACGGAAACTAACATTGAGCCCATCACTCATGAAATTACAGCTTCACAATATGAAGTTAGCTGTTGCATTGATAATACTCAAGAAGGCATCCGACCAGAGGTAAGTGCTGAAAATGTTGAGAAGCAAGGGGAGGGAAGTTCAGAAGAACCGACTGAAATTACAAGCTCTGTTGAATTGAATGTGAACTTTGAAGAATAAAGGAGCAGGTCAAAATAGAAGATGAGATTCAGGAGCCTCAAATCGTTGTTACAGACAATGTTCAAAATGATTTGGACCTGGAGGATCACACATCAAAATCTACCACCGAGGCTGAAGTACCGTTGGAGACAGAAACTAACATTGGGCCTATCACTCATGAGATTACAGCTTCACAATATGAAGTCAGCAGTTGCATTGATGAAACTCAAGAAGGCATCCAACCGGAGGGCAATACTGAAAATGTTGAAACTTTGGTTTCTACAGATCCTGTGAAATCAGAATGCAAGAATAGTGAGTTGCTAGTTGAGAAGGAAAATGATTCACTTTCCAATCCTGATGATTTGACGATTGTAGAAAGGAAGGTTGAAGTTGTTGCTCATCCGGTTACAGAAAATGGATCTGATGAAGGTATGGATTGTGGAACTGGGATTGAAAATGTTGATGATGACGAAGAAAAAGAAACTGAAGTTACGGATGAACCCGTTTGTAAGATCCCACATTGGTTGGGGAGGAGAACTAAGGTTGCCTTATAAGAGGGACTTGATACCTCCCCTATCAGACGCGTTTTAAAACCGTGAGTCCAGGTGTGCGGACAAAGCGGACAATATCTGCTACGGTTGGCCTGGGATGTTACACCGTTGGAGATATTTCTACATCAAGTTTCCCTGACACAAATGTGAACCCTGTAGGATGTAGCTGTGATCGAGTTTGGTTCAATTGGGCGGCATGAGACAGTTCATGATATGCATGATGATGATGTGATTAATGTGCCTGATGTGGTAAATGGGGAGATGAAACCTGTGTGTGTCGCCAAGAGTGACAATCCTGAACGAAATGTCGATGGTTCACAAGGAGACAGAAACAGTGACAAAATGTCTTGTCCAGAAGTAGAAGACATGGATGGCGTTCAAAGTGATGAGATTCCTACCTCTTCTGCAGAGGGTTCTGTAACCGATGCTCTTGATGTACAGAATGAAGAAGCTGAGGTTCTAGCGTATAACTTCTTGATTAGGATTCCTAGATTTGAGGATGAAATGTTTAGGGATCAGATTAGAAGTGCTCAGGCGCAAGTTGATGAGAAGACACGTCTCCAAGATGCAATCCGACTTGAGATCCAAAGCAAAAAGGCAAGGTTGAAAGCCCACAATGAGGAATTTAATACAACAAAATTGGAGGAGACAGCTGCAAGGCGGTTAGTTAGATTAAAGCGGCAGGAAATAGACTCTGTTCAGTCTGTCATTAACAGGGTGAAAAATGCAATGTCTGTTAAAGACATTGATGGCGGGATATACAATATGGAGCATATGATACATCATGAAACATTGTATTTAAAAGATGAAAAGCAGTTCATTCGTGAGATTAAGCAGCTTAAGACTCTTCGAGATCAACTAGCCTCAAATATGGGAAGCTAGGATGAGGTTCAACAGGCTTTAGACCAGAAAGATCAAAACGATGAACGTATGAAGACATTAAGGAAGGAACTGGACTCCTTAAAAGATAAGGTTTCAAAAGCTGAAGCTGCTGCCATAGCAGTGGGGAAAAAATACGACGAGGATAGTCGAAGGGAGAGAGAACTGCAAGCTCAGTTCAGAGTTGCGGATGATGTTCGTCAAAAAGCATATGCTCATTTAAATAGTTTGAAGAAACAAACATATGACAAGAACAAAAATTTCCGCTAGTACAAGGACGATGTAATGACTGCAAGGGATTTTGCATCACGTGGAGATAAAGTGTAAAGCCCGTGTCCCGTTATGGATTTATTTTGGTTTATTTATTGTTTCAATAATTTTTATTAACGTTGTTTTGTTAACGGGGTTAGGCGGCAAGGACCAAAAATGTAATCTTTCTAAAAACTCTATTGTTGTTTTGAAAGGGTAAGGAAGTGCAGGGGTGAAAAGTGTCGTTTGGGAAAAGTTGTGCATGGGGTCGGCTTAAAGACCGACCCCCTCCCCTCTTTATTGTGTTTTTTCTTTCTTCTATCGCAAGTAACATCGACAAAACCTTAAACCCCCCCCCCCCCCCTTCGCTGCTGCCGTCGACCATCAGACCTCCACCGCCACCGTTGCTCGCCGCCGGCGAGAGAGAGAGAGAGAGAGAGAGAGAGAGAGAGAGAGAGAGAGAGAAGAGCGAGAGAGAAAGAGATAGAGAGAGCCGGAGTTGCGTCGCCGCTGGATCATCGTCTCAAGTAAGTTCTCTCCCTTTCGTCTCTCCTTTCGTCGCCCCAAACCGCAAAACCACCCCACCACCGCCGCAGCCATGGCTGCCGGCGGTGTGGCCGCCGCCGTACGCCACCACGGGTGGTGGCAGTGAGTGTGGGTGTGTGTGTGTAATCGGGAATGTTCAGGTCGAGCGCGGGAAAAGGGTGTGGACGTTATAGGATTGGTCGGGATTTTCGTTGGGTCTCGTCGGATTTCCATTAACCACGATCGCCGTCGGCCGCCGCCGCCGCCCACCGTCGCCGCCGACGACCACCACTGCCGGAGGTGGCAATGGGTGGTGCGTGGGTGAGCCCAGACTTTAGTAACCTAAAACCCTAATCCGTGACCCGATCGCGTAAACCCGAAACCCGAAAACCTTAAGCTTGAAAGTTATCATTTTATGTGATGATACCGGTTCTGCCCCTGTTTTGCATCGGCCATAACTTTTCCGTCGTATCTCGGATTGAGACGAATATGGTGCCCACGGTTCACATTCTGTGTCGGGCATGTTTTTCGTGTTTTGGCGAAAGCCTGGTTCGGCCTCTAGCTAAGAGTAAAATAGCCGTTTTTGCAGCAGGTCCGAACCTGCCAGCTTTACGTTTCAATCTTAGAATAATTGTATAAAATTGTAGAAAAATTGTTAGAACGCGTATAATATGTCCTTGGAAAGCTAAGACCTAGACCCTCCTGTTTGTGGGACTTAATCTCTGGATTAATGGGTCTAGAGGGGGATAAGCAGGTCCCGAACAGACCTGCAGTTTAGACCGAAAACTTGAATTGTCGCTCGTTTAGTCTTACGTTTATATTTGAGGGTCGGGACGTCGTGTTGACACGTTGTAGCATTTCTTTAGGTGACGAGAAGTGATTTTGGAGTTGACAAGCTCTTGTGGTCATCGGAGGACTCCTGCTTTGCTTTTCGAGGTGAGTTCTCTCACTACGTAGAATAGGGATTATATGTACATTACGGTAGTTTGTGTGTATTAGCTGAATTGTTGTGTGTGCTAGCTGAATTGTGGTGCGTAGTACTAGGTTGAATTAATGCCTAGTTTAAATTAGTGTTATATACATCTCGGTGGGACCGATGAATTGTGTACAAGTAAATGAGTGTTATATACATCTCGGTGGGACCGAGGGCTCGGTGGGACCGAGGAATCGTGTACAAGTATTGTGTGAACTCGGGGAGACCGAGTACTCGGTGGGACCGAGGGATTGTGTACAAGTGTGGGATGAACTCGGGGAGACCAAGGGATGCCTACACGAGTGTTGTATAATCGGGGAAACCGATGGTTTTATATATATACAGTTGTTGTTGTATGATCGGGGAGACCGATGGTTTTATATATGTACAGTTGTTGTTGTATGAGTTGCCTGTTTAGGATATGTTCTTGAACTGGCATGTGTGGAATAATTGTATTTATCTGTGGTTAGGGGTAGTGTTCATATGATTGCTATCCTATGTTAGTGTTTGAATTCACTAAGCTTCGTGCTTACCCTTTCCCTATAAAATTACTGTTTCAGGTGCGAGTGGCAGTAAGGCGTGACGGTACACACTGGCGCGTTGAGAAGACCTTCGTATTTATTTATTTTTAAACTTAGTACAATTCCGCTGTTTTATTTGAGATGATCGTTTAACTTAACGAGGTTTTGTTTAAACGTTTATTTGGAGTTAAACGCTTGTGATTTAATCTATTAAAAATGGTATTTTAAAAGTTCAAATTTATTGTAATACTTGGGACGTTACAACTTGGTATCAGAGCACAGCTTGAGTGAATCAAACACATCTTGGTGTGTTTGATCTCAAGTTTGCGGCTATAAAATTCTTCTCTTAAAATTTTTGGGAAATAAAAGAAAGGAAAACCCGTTTGAGAAACGGTGATCGAGGGCGCAGTGTGTACAGTCAGCCGGAGCCAAGGGAAAAGGTACAGTACTTAGTGTATTTATTGCTTTCTAGATCATAGGGTATGCATTCTAGATTGCTTGTGTTGGTTACACTGTACTGTAGGGTTATTGCTTGCTAGTAGGAATTAATGTTGGTCATATTAGGTTGTTAAGTGAATGCCCTATAGGTTGTATGCAGTAAGAATCACATAGCCTTAGAATATTTGATTTAGTTCTATTGCGCAGCTCTTGTTTGAGTCCAACCGTTCTAGGATAGAATCTTGTATTCGAATGTCTATTTGTTTCACGCTGCATGTGACGGGGTATTCGCGAGGCAACTCGTTATGGCTAGTAGGGATTTTGTTGTAGCAAGGGTAGTGTTTTGGGGTGGAATTCCTAGGGAGCTAGGAAGAGTGGGTACATATGCTGGTGCGGGCACATGGGTATAGTTATCGGCGATAAACTACTTGGGCACTTCGGGATGGGACTCGGAACGAGCAATGATAGGCGTGGAAGGTAGTAGTAGAGCTCCTACTACCGGAAGCACAGGATCAATGCTTGAGTCGAGGAAAGTCATGAGGAATCCAAGGAGTTGAGCGCGAGCGTTGTTAGTGTGAGTTATTGGGTGCTAATAACTTGTTGTAATATCTACCCAGAATAGCCATCACAAGGAGGAACAACTATAGTAAACCTGCTAGTACAGGTGTGTACTTGATTTGCTTTGATGTGATGATCGTTGGGGGTAGTGATAAAGGTTCTAAACTAGTATTCGTTGGAATAGAAGGACGATTCTAGTATTAATCACTTGGAGTAACGATAAGGATGAGGTTTGTTTTAAGTAGGCCATTTTGGGTCAAGATTGACGGTTGTGTTAAAAGCATAGGCTT
Organism: Saussurea involucrata; assembly: GCA_033807775.1. Lineage (NCBI taxonomy): Eukaryota > Viridiplantae > Streptophyta > Magnoliopsida > Asterales > Asteraceae > Saussurea > Saussurea involucrata. Next base: position 43,739,411 of record CM066317.1, on the reverse strand, counting down.
ATTAAGCCGACTTTGAATTGAGGAAAAACCGTAAGGATTATCTGACGTAATTTCCCAACTTTCCTAAGAGGTTTAAATGTCCGGATGACGATTGTGGATCGGGGAGTTTTGGAGGGGTATGAGTCGAGACGTCGAATGCCGACTGAGTCATGTACAATGTTTATTTTGAAAATAAATTGCATTAACTAATTCTTGTGTTTCCAAACCTTTTATGGACTGTGTTTTGGAATTTTGGGAAATGTTCAGCACACACACAAGATTTCGAACTATGGTTTTGAAAGTACATGAAACCGTTTTATCACGGGAGTTGCAAACTTTGTTAGAATTTGTTTCATTTTGTTATTTTCCAACGGTTCTTTCGGGTAAGATGATATCCGTGTTTTGGTGGCGTTTAAAATGCTGGAAAAATGACTACGGTTTGTGACTTTAACATTGGAACTCCTCCACATATGTTAGAGTTGAGACGGAAAGTTACATTCCACGATGTCTGTATAAAACTATTATAGTGGTTTGTTTAAAATGAGTTTGTTAAACAATGTTGTTTATGGTTTTACCGTGGAAAGAGATTTTTGGGATTTTGGCGTCTCATACCTGATTTTGCTTTTAACAATTTGACTTTGGGGGCACAATGTATGGTGCTATTTTATTGACTTAGAGTAATTGAGGTTCATGAAGTTTGTGTTACTAAGTATTTTGTTGCAAATAGTTCAGTGTATGGATTGATTTATGCGTGACTTAAGTTATGCATGGAAGAATGTTTTGGTAACATTTCATAATGAGTTGTTTGGTGCGCTTTTAGTCAGTTAAATGTTTTATTATCATTTCCATGAAAATGCGCTTTATCGACTTAGGGGTATGCATACTTGGGTAACCTTTGTTCTCGACATTTTGATAAACGAGTCGTGCATGAAATTGTTTTAGTTCCTTCTTGTCAGAATGAAAGACCATTTGGTCAAAGGAGTGTTTTAGTGTTGTGAATATCATGCATACGTTTACAATGTGTTATATTTTGAAATTATAAATGCATAGATTGTTGACATTCGGTTAATTTAGAATTGCCGATTATCTTTGGGAAATTAAAAACTTTTGCTTTGGAGGGAACGAGTATTTTGAGCATTTTTGACAAATACATTTTAAACTTTGGTGTTTTGACGTTATATGTCCCAAGTACGAAATGTTGAGGAAATGCTTCGTGATGACGATTTTAGAAAATTCCTTATGGAAGTGTTACCAGTTTGCATGCCTACCCCGATTTAAGGTCTTATGATGTTTTAGTCGATATTTTTCAAATGATGGAAACGAATTAGTTTGTCTTTAAACTTGGAACTTGCACAAGTTATTTTGTGTTTTGATTGAGGTGTAATTATGAATCGTTTCCTCGTTTTGTATAATAAACTGACGCGCACAAATTTTGATTAGTAAACTTTGTTCCATACCAATTGGATGGTCAGAAAATAATTTTGAGCAAATTGCCGCTTGGGCTTCTTTTGAAGTACGTGTGAAAATTGTTGCACACCGTTTAAACTAAGCAGTTACCTTGCGTGCATGACATGAGTCAATCCATACCAGAACTGTGGTGGTTCGTTTTGAAAGAAATTATTTATTACGTTTTGCGTTTTGTGAGTAAGCTGAACTGCAATGGAATGATTTTTCAACATGATTCTCCTACGTGGGACGGGCGTGTCCATTTTTGCGTAACTACCGACCTGGTAATAGTAGTTTTATTGCATATGATCTTTGTGAGAATTATAAGGGTGTGAGTCCTTTGGGAAAACCCTTTTGTTTAACCAGTGTTGAGTTTTGGGGTTAATGTTGATTTAGAGTATTGCTTGCTTAAACATTGTTTAAACACATTTTGTTTCCGACCTATGGGTCTAGCAATCGTGGAGCATTTTGCTCGGTTTTGACTTGGAGATAGTCATGGGTCAATTGCCCGGTTTTAATGGCTTGGTGTGGAGTCCTGTTGATGGGTTGCTTTTGTCGCACTGTTTTGCATTTATTGCACGTTGAGTATTTACATGCTTGGGCGAGTGAGTCATCCCGGGATAAGCATGTTGTTGGGAGATTGTATTGCATTGGATCCATAGGCATTATAGTGAGTCGTTAGTAATGGTCGGTTAGGTATCTCGGGGTGGGACCCCGGTATTTATGTTTTATGACCTTGACTTTCCAGTAGGCACTAGGAGGTTATAGTATTGAACAGTTACCTGGAAGGTAGACGCCGAGATGTATCCTCGATACAGCATAACTTGGCTTCGAAGAACGAGTGTGGAAAATACGTCGACGGTGGAAGGTTGGGTATTCCACGCGTGTTGGTACTGTAGGTCGAATTGTATCGGTTAAGGGAATGATTCCCTTTGTAATTAAGAGAATAAATGTGCAGTAACCTTTTTGAGGTAACTGGTATATTTAGGTGTCGACTTTTGGGCTTGAGGCCAAACACCTTTAGTGTAATCGGAGAATTGTAGCCGATTTTAAGGTAATTATAGTGATGGTAGTAGTAACCCTGGAATGCTCACTTGTGATGATGGCTATCGTGGAATGACCTTCGTGGGTGATTATAAATTTACTGGTTTGATGATTCGTGTGAAATAAATTTTGGGAGTCTTTTAGAACTCGTGGAAGTTAATCGACAGTTAATGGTAGGAATGATCGGATTCGAGTATCCTGTAGGGTATATTGGTGAGCAACTTTAGAATGGTTAGAGCTTGAAACTTGAATCGGGATGTATGGAATATCTAAGGTTGGGAGACAACCGAAGTCGTTTGACTAGGAATGATTCCAGTTGTTGGAGTGTTCTTCCGATCATAATTTCAGTGTTCTTGAAGGAGTTTTGTTGGTAAGAAAAGTATTCGAGAAACGTTTTTAGTCGGTGTGAGAAATTTAGATTCCAGTTAGTGAAAGTCCAATGGCAACACCGAAAGGGTTCTGAGTGGACTTGGGAACCCGAGGTTGAGATGCGGGAGAATTATCCGGAGCTATATGCGGACGTAGACTTCGAGGACAAAGTCTAATTCAAGCGGGGGAGAGTTGTAAAGCCCGTGTCCCGTTATGGATTTATTTTGGTTTATTTATTGTTTCAATAATTTTCATTAACGTTGTTTTGTTAACGGGGTTAGGCGGCAAGGACCAAAAATGTAATCTTTCTAAAAACTCTATTGTTGTTTTGAAAGGGTAAGGAAGTGCAGGGGTGAAAAGTGTCGCTTGGGCAAAGTTGTGCATGGGGTCGGCTAAAAGACCGACCCCCTCCTCTCTTTATTGTTTTTTTTCCTTCTTCTCTCGCAAGTAACATCGACAAAACCCTAACCCCCCCCCCCCTTCGCTGCTGCCGTCGACCATCAGACCTCCACCGCCACCGTTGTTCGCCGCCGGCGAGAGAGAGAGAGAGAGAAGAGCGAGAGAGAAAGAGATAGAGAGAGCCGGAGTTGCGTCGCCGCTGGATCGTCGTCTCAAGTAAGTTCTCTCCCTTTCGTTTCTCCTTTCGTCGCCCCAAACCAAAAAACCACCCCACCACCGCCGCAGCCATGGCTGCCGGCGGTGTGGCCGCCGCCGTGCGCCACCACGGGTGGTGGCAGTGAGTGTGGGTGTGTGTGTGTAATCGGGAATGTTCAGGTCGAGTGCGGGAAAAGGGTGTGGACGTTATAGGATTGGTCGGGATTTTCGTTGGGTCTCGTCGGATTTCCATTAACCACGATCGCCGCCGCCGCCGGCCGCCACCGCCGGCGGCGACCACCACTGCCGGAGGTGGCAGTGGGTGGTGCGCGGGTGAGCCCAGACTTTAGTAACCTAAAACCCTAGTCCGTGACCCGATCGCGTAAACCCGAAACCCGAAAACCTTAAGCTTGAAAGTTATCATTTTATGTGATGATACAGGTTCTGCCCCTGTTTTGCATCGGCCATAACATTTCCGTCGTAGCTCGGATTGAGACGAATCTGGTGCCCGCGGTTCACATTCTGTGTCGGGCACGTTTTTGATGTTTTGGTGAAGTCCTGGTTCGGCCTCTATCTAAGTGCAAAATAGCCGTTTTTGCAGCAGGTCCGAACCTGCCAGCTTTACGTTTCAATCTTAGAATAATTGTATAAAATTGTAGAAAAATTGTTAGAACGCGTATAATATGTCCTTGGAAAGCTAAGACCTAGACCCTCCTGTTTGTGGGACTTAATCTCTGGATTAATGGGTCTAGAGGGGGATAAGCAGGTCCCGAACAGACCTGCAGTTTAGACCGAAAACTTGAATTGTCGCTCGTTTAGTCTTACGTTTATATTTGAGGGTCGGGACGTCGTGTTGACACGTTGTAGCACTTCTTTAGGTGAAGAGAAGTGATTTTGGAGTTGGCAAGCTCTTGTGGTCATCGGAGGACTCCTGCTTTGCTTTTTGAGGTGAGTTTATTTGGAGTTAAACGCTTGTGATTTAATCTATTAAAAATGGTATTTTAAAAGTTCAAATTTATTGTAATACTTGGGACGTTACATAAAGATTCACTTCATCGTTTGTGTGCAAATCAGGTGGAGGCATTTATGGAACAATGGAATAACAATGCCGAGTTCAGGAACGAGTACATTAGCAGGTGCAATATGAATGCAAGCAGAAGACAGAGGCCGTTGGATGGAGGCTCACTTGGTCCTGATGATGTGGCCCCTGTGCTGCCCAGTAACGTAAATGAAAGAGTTGATAGGAGTCTGGTTTCTATTCTAGTTGAAGCGAAATCCGTTACATTGGTTTCGGCTGTTGAACAGGAAAAGCCGGTTTCATCTGCTGAAGATAAGAATGCAGCAGATAATAAATCTATTGAGAATCTGTCGGGCCAAAAGAATCAAACTTTGAAAACAAAGGGTGTAGTCAAACCTACTTTGGTAAGTGATACGACAACGGTTACTGAGAAGGATGAAACTATAGACAATAGAAAAGAGGAAGAGAATACACTGACAAAAGAGGAGATGGAGTTGGCCAGGAAGGCAGAGGAATTAAGGAAGGAAGAGATTGCAGCCAAATAGAAAGAGCTAAAGTTGAAACTGAACATTTTTAACTTGATATGCAATGATGGCTTGTTTTTGAATCCAAACACATGCATTTGATTTCATTTGATTGAAAAATCTGGTATACTTCATTAAGTTGGATTTCTTTTGTAAAGCTTTCAAATGATCAAATGTTAGTAGTTATAAAATGTAGTTCAATGAATTTTTTTTCCTTGTATAAATGTTTTCATTAATGCACTGTATTTGAAATGAATATTTTTAATGAAATATATGCATATTTTCAGGGGGAGAAAACAAATTGCTCCAGAATTCTTATTTTGAGGGGGAGCAAGGTTATTCGTTAAGGAGGAGATTGTTAGTGATACTCAGAGACGCGACTGAAATTGAAAAAGGGTTTTGATGATCACGATGCTCACTTTCATCAAAAAAGGGGGAGAAATGTTTAATTCAATTTCATGTCGAAGATAATTCAAGATCATGTGAAGTCTGAAATGTTGCTGAATTTTGTTATCTTAGTTCTGAGCGTTTCGGAATGTGCTTACACCTAAAAGTTCGACAATATAGATGATTTCACATTCTTCTATCATTATGATTCAAATCCTCATGGTTTCGTATCCTTATTGATACGACTTCCATGGTTTCGTATCCAACTTGATCCGACATCCGTTGGTTTCGTACTTGCCTTGATCCGGATTCCTTGATTTCGCACTCTACATGATTCGAATCCCATGGTTTCGAACCCTTATTGATTCGAATCCCATGGTTTCGAACCCTTCTACATCCGGATTTCATGGTTTCGTATCCAACTTAATACGAAACGGATGGTTTCGCACCCTCTTGCATCGGAATCCATATGGTTTCGCATTCTCTTGCATCCGAATTGATGGTTTCAGATTCCATGTGATCCGAATTGATATGGTTTCGGATCTGTCTACATCCAAATTGATGGTTTCGGATCATTTTAATATGAGAAAATTAATATGAAGGATACGAGAAGTTACTGTTTGTCGAAGACTGATAAAGCTGCAAAGATCTGTTTTTCATGTACAAGACTTGAAGATGGTTTGATAGAGTGTCTGATGGAGAAGATTGACTTTACAAAGAGCTGAAGACTGCTGTCATATCTTTTAAATCTTGAATCCAAAGGGGGAGATTGTTAGAGCATTATTGTATTCAAGATTTATTGTAAAGTCAATGTACTGTATTAGTTCATAATGCCTTTATACCTTGTATGTTATGGGTATAAATAGGCTTGTCTAGTTCAATAGTTAGATAACAATCAACAATCTAGAAACACTTGTAGCATTTGTCATTTACTCTTTCAAGATCAATACATGGATGACTTGTGCACTCTAGATTCTCTCTCTACATATCATTGCTAGATTCTGGGTTTCACAGCATATCTTCGTGATATTGCCGGAATAGTTCGAGAAGTAATTTTTAAAATTTTACTTCAGTGATAACTGGAAGTCCTATCAGAGATCCCCCATTGCCAACTCTGAACATAGGCCACATAATATTTTAAATTGTTGTGATAACAGTTACTTTGTGTTTCTGTGTTAGATTTTTACCCCATTCTGGTTACTTAACGATTGATCTGAATTTTTGCTACTCGTCACTATTGTCTTTGAACGTGCATGATGCTCCGGATGCTCCTATTCATCATTAGGGGGAGAAAGGGTATAGATTCAAAGACACCGAATATCAAGTTGAGGGGGAGTTAGCAAAAGCCGAGGGGAGTAAAGCCGAGGGGAAGTAAAGAAGTCCCCATGCAAAAGCCGAGGGGGAGTAAAGAAGTCCCCATGCAAAAGCCGAGGGGGAGTAACTGTTGACCGATTTTTAATCGAATGATTGATATGTTCCGAGATCCAAAGAGCTCAAAGATCATACAAGAGATCAAAGTGCGTGATCAAAGTGCTTACAAGTGATCAACTCTTCTCATCGTTTATCAAGTGCTGTTCGCTTAAAATTATTTCCTCCATCAAGCATATTGGTTCTACAAGTTATTTTAAAGCTGAAAACAAATTCAAGAGCTTTATTCAAGAGCTTTATTCAAAGGGGAGCGTCAAAAGACATGAAGACAAGCAACATCAATGTGTTTCAATGATTCAAAAGGAAGAGAAGATCAAGACTTGAAGATTTCTAGACTGATTTTTATTTATATATCTTTAGGGGGAGATTGTTAGGACCATAAATGTCCTACATATTAGAAAGATATATAAATAATTATATAAGCCTAATTAGATTAATTAATTTATTGTAAAAGCATTTTATGTTAAATGGGCTTAGTTTAGGCTTATTGGGCCATGGGCCTTAGGCAATAGGCCTTGGTATAAATAGTGTGCTTAACCTCTAGTTTTAGGTTGGTCGTCCGAGTTGTTCATTTTAACTTTCCAAAGCTTATTGTAATTCTCTCTCAATATTTAAAGTAAAGTGGATGACCAGTTGAAATCATATCGTGTGTTACTATCTATTGATTTCTTATTGTTCGTTGCACGGATCTGGAACTCACACACATTCAGGGGCATCTGATTTTCAGATATACAACGAATTCTTAGCAACAAACAACCGATTCTGAAGAACTCAACAAGAAGCATTCTCGAAACATTCGAACAATCATTCGCAGAAACGCATGACGAAGCATTATTTCACGCGACGCACGATACTATTTTACAATTAAGTTTATTTCTCTTGTAATTTTAATCTATTGTACTCACAACACTTGTTACTAAAGGACGTCGTCCCTGTTTGATGACTGTTTGGGTAAAAATCCACACCTTGCGACCGACGATGAAACATACATATGACATTTATATAAGACCACTCTTGTATTAAGATAAGGTCCTGCAGGTTATTTGCTAACGTATATTTGGTCGTACATTTTTACGATGGTCATAAGTTTCATACGACCGTACTAACCGTTTACAGTCAACAACCGTTTTCTTTGTTCCATTAATGCAGGTCCAAAAGCAATCATGATACAACGGTCAGTAACGGACAAGCTCTTAAATGACAATAAACGCCCGACAGCGGTTACAAGCGCACCATCAAAGCACATTTAATGACTCCTAAAGCTGTATAAAGTCCTGTACCACACTCCGAGCTGAAGACTACGAATTTGAACATCACAACATCCAACATCTGAACTCAACACATCTGCACTCATACTTACATTTCCCACGCAATACAAACAGTGATCAACAAAGCATTTGAACCATCATCGTTATCGCAAGTTTCGCACGACAACAGTTCGGTTCGCACGACTTACGCACGACGCAAGATATTAGCTTACGATTAAGTTTTTTTTCATTCTTATTGTAATCTATTGTACACACGACACTTGTTACCGAAGGATTTCGCCCCTGTTTGGCGACCATAGTGCACTGTCGACTTCCCCAAGTCGACCGCGGTTTTTCCCTCGTTTGGGTTTTCCGCGTCACCAATTCTCCTGTCTTATTTATTTTTACCTGTGATTGTGTTGTTTGTCTTGAGATCCCTTTCTTTAGTTGTTAAAAGTTCCACATCAACCTTAAGTTATCCTTTGGGTGATTTTTGGCATTAACAGTTTGGCGCCATCCGTGGGACCCCATCTATAGAAAATCTCAAGCCAAACATACATCGCTCTAACAATCTTGCGAAGTTTATGTTGTTTCCAGGAAAATGGAAACTCACCAAGATCCCATGGCTCAACTTCACGCAGAATTGAACGCAGCACGGAGTCAGATTTAAACTCTAAATGAGCAGAACCAAAAGGCAGCTGCAGAAATTGCTTCCCTGAGGAATCCAGCGATTGGCAATTCCTTTGGACCTCAGAACGGTCCCCGACCTTCAGGTGTACCTTTCATAAGGCCACCATTCCAAGCATGTCATGGGCCATTTGTTAGCGATCCCCCATTGGGACAGTTTCCTCCGCAACATTTGAGGCCTCCCCCACTGTACAATAGAGTCGTATCATTTCACATCCCGACAATCCCACAGCCCACGATGACGATTCCTATGAACTTCCCCTTTAATGGAGAAGCCAATGCTTCGTCGTATGGGAATGGTTTTCAGGCGACAGTCGGCATGACAGCCCAAGACTCAGGAGTCATTCCTCTGCTAGGAACATCGTCCAATCTAAACGACCCAGTCACCCGATGGCTAAGGTTATTGACCAAAACGAAAAAATGATGTCGCTACTTTAAAAGTTACCTGGTGCTGCCGTCCCCTTCGACGTCGAGCCCCTTACAGGATTTCAAGCATCACCCTTCGTCGATGAGATAGCAAACGTCGACGTTCCAAAGAAGTACAGCATTCCTGCTTTTACGCCTAAGTACTCGGAATAACTGATCCTACGGAACACATAGCCCAGTACAAACAACTAATGTGGACCACGTCAATCCCGTATTAGTATCAAAAAGTATGCATGTGCAAAAGCTTTGGCACAACTCTTACAGGTGCTACTCTCCAATGGTTGATAAATCTCAAGCCTAAGTCCATCAGCAACTTCGCGGAGTTGGTCAACCAGTTTTCATAACAATTCGCCAGTAGTCGCAAGATGGGAAGCAGACTAGCGACCTGTATTATGTCACCCAAAGATCTAGAGACTCCATTCGCGGTTACTTCAATCGCTTCAATGCAGAAATGATCAGTATCCGAAACTGCGATGTCAAGACCGCCATCGAGGCCTATAAGCGAGGTCTCGACGACAACACTTCAGGGTTATTCGTCAATCTTACGAAATACCTATCGGAGAATTTTGAAGACGTCCAAGCTAGGACATTGGCTTACATGAGAGTAGAAGATGACATGACTTCCGTCGTAAGCATTGTACTGACAAAAAGTCTCTCGGGATCAAGAAACCGGAATTCAAGTCTAAGACAAGCGTCAAGGCAGAGCCTACGCGCCAGATATCGAACGTCCTGTTCGACAAGAAAAAGAGCAATCCTACACCAAGATTTCCTCAATACCCTAAGATCTCCTCCTATGGATTCAAGGGGACATCGAAAGATTTGGTCGAACCTCTAAAGATCATTCAATCGTCGATACGATGGCCCAAGAAAAGCGATAAAGACGATACAAGAAGGATAATACCAAGTGGTGCGACTTCCATAGCGACCACGACCATATGACAGATAACTGCCTATTGCCTAGCCTTGTAGAAGGAGTTGGCCTGGATCGTCCCCAAGGGTCACCTCCAAGGTTTGATTGATAAAGAATTTACGCCAGTCGACAACGCAAGACCAGCATCCCCTGTCCATGCCAAGGTCGTCAACTGTGTGACAGGCGGATCAGACGTCTGTGGTTTAACATATTCGGCAGCCAAACGGCACGCCAGTCAAACATCGGGCGACTATCCCATTCCTCGGTCGTCATGACCGAAACAAGATCTAGAATTGGAGGCGATGTCCATAATGTTCGATCAGGACGACCTCCAGGACAGCTGGCAAAAACATCGCGACGGATTAATTATCCAGCTTACTATTGGTAATTGTTCGACCAAAAGAGTACAGGTCGACGGAGGCAGTTCGGCTAACATTATTTTCTTGAACACAATCAAAGCGATGGGCATCGATAAGTCAGAAATAACTCGTCGTTCGACGACTCTAATAGGATTCAACGGCGATTCGACCAACACTCTAGGGGAGATCATCCTCCCTGTGTACGCCAAAGGTATCAACAAACAGACAAAGTTTAACGTCATCGACTATTCGTCAGCTTACAACGTTATACTCGGACGACCGTAGATCCACGGCATAAAAGTGGACCCTTATATGAGTCCTTATCCGGATTGGATGGGCACCCGGACACCACATCCGGACTGTTGGCTTCATATAGCATCCGGACTCATTTTTCCTTCATTTATCCGGAATATTCAAAAACCCACAGGATACCCCAGCTATACATATACCTGAAGCCCTACCTGTGATAGCATATAGACGAGATTTAGGGAATCTGTAACGTCCCAAAAATACAAGGAATTTAAAATTTTTAAAACATGCATTTCATTATAGAACAACCACAATTTAAGAATTCGCCACTCAATTGAAATTAACGTCGTTAATTCAAACAGTCAATAAAGTTTATGCAGCGGAAATTTTATAAAATAAAATCCAAAGGTTTGAAAGTGAAATTTAAACAATTCTCGACACCCCGCGCTTAGTGTGTGTACCGTCAAGCCCGACTGCCGCTCGCACCTGAAATCACAACATATTGGGAAAAAGTAAGCTAAACGCTTAGTGAATCCTACCACACACGCAGGTAGCAACCCCACGTATATCGCCCCTACTCGCAAGTAGGCAACATCACCATCACCACGAATATAAAACTGCATAATGATTAATGTATAAACACGAACCTCGGTCCCACCGAGTACACAAAAATATATCGATACAAGCTCAGTCCCACCGAGCCCTCGGTCCCACCGAGTAAAGATAATATAATCGTACTAGCTCAGTCCCACCGAGCCCTCGGTCCCACCGATTAAAGATAATAAAATTGTACTAGCTCAGTCCCACCGAGCCCTCGGTCCCACCGAGCCCCTCAGTCCCACCTAGGTGTACACAAAATACACACCATTCACATAATAATTCAACAACCACAACTATTGATCACATCCCAACTAGTTCACGTAAACACGTAATAACACGTAATAACACGTAATAACACATAACACAAAATAACGTTACACATGAAATTCCTAACTACGCGGTGAGAGAACTCACCTCAAAGCAACGCGACGCGCCCACGAGCCGCAACACCGACACATCAACTTTCCTCACTTTTTCCCACCTAAATACGCACTAAAAACGTCAACGGAAAGTCCCAACTCAAACAACGATTACTAACTCACAAAACTAAACATTCCAGCTTTTTATCTAAAAACACAGGCCTGTTCGGGACCTGTTTTACCCCCTTGAAACTGATAATTCCAGAAATCAAATTCCATAATCACAAAGTCCCATGTCTTAGGGTTCCAGGGACAAATCATACGCGCTCTAACGATTTCCCTACAATTTAATATGAATTTTCTAAAAACGGGACGCGAAACTGTCATATTCAGACCTGCTGTGAAAACAGCCATTTTAAGCTTAGCTAGAAGCCGAACCAGACTTCCGCTAAAACATAAAAAGTGTGCCCAGAACAGTATGTGAACCGTGGGCACCGGTTTCGTCTCAATCCGAGCTACGACGGAAACGTTATGAACGAAATAAGACAGTGGCAGAAACGACGTTTTCACATAAAATGACGATTTTTGCAACGGTTTAATGTTTATGCGATTCGGGTTTTCGGTTTAGCTATTCGGCACTTAGGATGGGGTTTAGGTTGCTAGGGGCTGGACTCAACCACGCACCACCCACTGCCACCTCCGGCAGTGGTGGTCGGCGGTGGCGGCGAGACGACAACGATACGAAACGAAAGAAATAAACGAGAATGGCTTACCATCCTAAACCATCTCGACACACACCTACACCCATACACGCCCACAGCCTCACGGCCGTGGACAGACCCACACAACCACCGGGCTGGTGGTTTCCCGGCGGCAACAGCCGACTGCCGTCGTGGCCGCGAGCGGCGGCGGTGATGGTGGTATTTACGGTGGTAACGAAAAGAAACACGGGCTTACCTTGCGACGAAACCCATCCGCAACCGTACGAAATCTGATCACCGACTGCACACCGGCTGTTCTTCTTCTTCCCTTGCTGCTCTCTCTCGTTCTTGCTACTCTCTCTCTCTCTCGCCGGCGGTGAACACAACGGCAGCACGGCGGCGCTGGTGGTTTAGGGTGGCGCACGGCAGCAGCAAAGAACACAGTGGGGAGGGGGTTTGGCGGTAGCAGCGAGGGGGAGGAAAAGGAAATTAGGTTTTATTTTTGTGGTTTGCTATTGTGTGGAACGAAAGAGGAGAGGGGTGGGGGGGGGGTCGGTCCATATGGGCCGATCCCATGCACACATGTACTAAATAACACCTCTAGTCCCTAGATTTTAAAGGTATTTCCACTTTCTAACGTAACTTAGGATTTAACATTTTGGTCAATTTCGTTAACCCCGTTAATAAACATTTCGCTACGAGAAAGTATTGAAACACTAATTAACCAAGAAATAACCATACCGGGACACGGGCTTTACAACTCTCCCCCGCTTGGATTAGACTTCGTCCTCGAAGTCCCTGTCAACGAATAGCTCCGAATAGTTCTCCCTCATCTCCGCTTCGGGTTCCCAAGTCCACTCGGAACCCTTTCGGTGCTGCCACTGGACTTTCTCCAAGCCAATTACTCTGTTATGCGAGGTCCTCGTCTTCCCGACAACAATAGCAATCGGCTTCTCTACGATTAAGCCGCTCGTCGATCCGAATATCCGCGAGAGGAATCACCGCAGACTCATCCACCACACACTTCCGCAACTGAAACGTGGAAAGTGTTGTGGATCAAACTCAGCTCGTCCGGTAACTCTAAGCGATAAGCTACCCTTCCCACTCGAGCAATGACCCTGTAAGGCCCCAACTTTCCTCGTTTACGGAACCGAATCACCCCTTTCCAGGGTGAAACCTTCAACAAAACATAGTCTCCCACCTGAAACTCTAAATCTGATCTCCTCTTGTCGGTCTGTGGGTGAATAGTCGTGCTAGAAAGTAATCGTGTACCCATCTCATCCTGAACCCTCTCCCAAAACCGGGAGGTAAAACGGGTGTCCCTGTCAGAGACAATCGAAACTGGCACCCCGTGCCTGGCCACAACCCCCGCACGAAAATCTCTGCGAGCTTCTCCGCCGAGGAGCTCTCCCTGATGGCCAAAAGTGAGCACTCTTGGTCAGACGGTCGACGATTACCCAAATAGCATCATTCCCACGTGGAGTCTTTGGGAGTTTCGCAATGAGATCCATCATGATCTGTTCCCATTACCACACCGGAATCTCTAATGGCTGCAACTTCCCATGCGGTCGCTGGTGTTCAGCCTTGACTTTCCGACAAGTCAAGCACACCTCTACACACTGGGTGACATCCCGCTTCATGTCGGGCCACCAATAACTCTCCCGCAGGTCGCGGTACATCTTAGTAGCTCCGAGATGAATAGAAAACTTGGACTTGTGTGGCTCGTCCAACAACATCTGCCTGTTCCCACCAGTGAAGGGAACCCAAACTCGCCCATAACGCGTCAGCAAACCCCGACTATCACGGACAATACTCGGAATTCCACCCGAAACTCTCTCGCGTTTGGCATTCTCCTCCAGAACTGCCACTTCCTGAGCACTACCTATCGACTCAAGGAGAGGTGCAAACACCGTTAACCGTTGACACATGCCCCGCAGTGGCTCACCAACCAGATGTCGACTAAGTGCGTCTGCAACAACATTCGCTTTACCGGGGTGGTAAAGTATCTCACAATCATAATCCTTGACCACGTCAAGCCACCTCCTCTGACGCATGTTGAGGTTTTGCCGGCCCATCAAGTACTTGAGGCTTTTATGGTCAGTGTATATCGTACACTTGACGCCATACAAATAGTGCCTCCAAATCTTGAGAGCAAACACCACCAAATCTTCCACACCCTCGGGCAAAGTCAACACCGGAGCCTTGTATAACGCCTGCGTAGCTCCTCAAAAGCCCTCTGTTGCTCTTCACCCCAACTAAAAGCCGCAGATTTCTTCGTCAATCGGGTCATCAGTAAAGCAATCCTGGAGAAATCTTGAATAAATCTCCGGTAATACCCTGCTAACCCAAGAAAACTCCAAACTTCAGTGGGAGTCTTCGGCACTTTCCACCGCATTACTGCTGAAATCTTGGCCGGATCGACCATAATACCATCCTGGTTCACGACATGTCCTAGGAATTGGACCTCCCGTAACCAGAACTCACACTTGGAGAACATAGCATAAAGCTTCTCCCACCTCAAAACCTCCAAAACTTCTCGCAAGTTCATCTCGTGCTCTTCCTTCGACTTCGAATACGAGAGAGTATCTTCGATGAGCACAATCACCGACCGATCCAACATCGGGCTACACACCCTATTCATAAGGTCCATGAACGCTGCTGGTGCATTGGTGAGCTCGAAAGGCATTACCACAAACTCGTAGTGGCCGTAACGTGTACGAAAGGCCGTCTTCTCCGTATCCTCACTCCTTACCCGCATCTGATGATACCCCGATCTCAAGTCAATCTTAGAGAACCACGAGGCTCCCTTAAGCTGATCGAAGAAATCATCGATCCTTGGCAGAGGATAGCGATTCTTCACCGAAAGCTCATTCAATTCACGGTAGTCTATACACATCTGTTGGGACCTGTCCTTCTTTTTTCACAAACAGAATCGGGGCTCCCCACGGTGAACAACTCGGCTTGATGAACTCCTTTTCAAGAACTTCCTGCAACTCAGTATACAACTCCTTCATTCCCGGTGGATCCAGGCGATAAGGTGCCTTACCACTGGAGCAGTTCCCGGGATCACATCAATGCGGAAATTCCACCAGTCGCTCGGGAGGTATCCCCGATAACTCATCGGGGAATACGTCAGCAAATTCCCGTACAACCGGTACATCCTCCACAGTCATCTTCTCTCCGACGTCGTGCGTGTCTATCACATACGCTAAATACCCCACGCCACTGCGCTGCAAGTATTTCCGAGCTCTTGCACCCGAACATAACGCTGAGGTCCGCCTGGGCGAGTCGCCCTGAACTAGCATTTCTCCCCTGCTTGGGGTTCGAACTCGTACGTGTTTGCGACGACAAACAATCTCAGCATCGAAAGCATCCATTCAAACCATGCCCACAATTACGAGAATCTCACGCCAGAGATCCCCAAAGTGCACCCCCGGTACACGTCAGTAACTGTCAAGGTCCTGTCATCAACAACCTTAACCACAAGTGGACAGCCTAACCGTCCTACAACTCGGCCCAATCACTCACTAACAATGTGAGACGTGAAAGAATGAGTAGCCCCGCTATCAAACTTCACCACAGCAGGCACCGAGTTAACTAAGAACGTACCTGTCACCACTTTATGCGTAGCTTGTGCCTCCTTCACTTTCAGTTGATGAACTCTACCTCGGGCCGCCTCCATCACTGCAGCGAGTGAAGCATACTGCGCAGCACTCACGAACTCCCGGATGTCGGTACGTAACATATTCTTGTATCGCGTCCTCTTCATGTCCTCAGAAGCAGCATACTAAGGACAGAAAAATGTCATTTCCGTGAACTTTCGGTTCATCTCCTTTACAGTCTCCGTAGACTGAGTGAGCTCCAAAAACTCTTTAGCAATCCTCTCCATCTCTACTGGAGGCACATGTTCCGCACGAAACCGTACGACGAGTTCCTCCCAGGTCAAAGTAGTGCGCTGGTTAAGCGTCAAAGCAGTAGCACACCAGTCTCTCGCTCCGTCTCGTAACAGATTCACCGCGAAGCGAACTTTTAAGTTCTCAGGACAACCACTGGTAAAGAATGCGCACTCCATAACCGATACCGATACCAAAACTCTCTCGCTCGGGGCTGCCCACGGCAGGGGGGGTGGAATCGCCGCGATGCGCTCCTCCAACGACACTATTACCTCATCACGAAAGGCGGTAATAATCTCGGGGATCGCCTCCCCAAATTATGCGTCACCTCGTCCGTAAACATCTCACGAATCTGATCAGCAGTAATTCCAGCACCAGTATCTCGATCAGTATTATTGTTCCTCCTTAACGAGCTATTAGCACACAATAACACCTGCTAACTACACTCACGCTCAACTCCTCGGATTTTCCGTGACTTTCCCCGACTCGAGCACGGATCCTGTGCTTCAGATAGTAGGAGCTCTACTACTACCCTTCACACCTATCCTTACTCGTTTCAAGTCTTGTCCAGGAGTGTCCAAATAGTTTCTTACCAACAAAAAACCCATATGCCCGTACCAGCATACACATACACTCTTCCTAGCTCCCTAGGAAAAATCATATCACCCCACTACCCTTGCTAGGACGGAAACACCACTAACCCTGACGAGTCGCCTCGCGAATGCACAGTCGTATACAGTGTAAAACCAGATAGACGTTCGAATAAGAGATTCTATCCTAGAATGGTTGGACTCAAACAAGAGCTGCGCAATAGAACTAAATCAAGCATTCTAAGGCTATTCGGTTCCTACTACATACAACCTATAGTGCATTCACGTAACAACCTATTAAGGCTAGCATGAATTCCTATTAGCAAGCAACAAACATAAAGTACCATGTAATCCACACAAGCAATCTAGCATGCATACTCTATGATCTAGAAAGCGATAAAAACACTAAGTACTGTACCTTCCCACTTAGCGTCGGCTAACTGTACACACTGCGCCCTCGAACACCGTTTCTCAAACGGGTTTTCCCTTTTTCTTTTATTTTAAAAGATTTTAGTAAAAGAATTTAAAATTTTCACAACCGCAACTTGAGACCAAACACACCGAGATGTGTTTGATTCACTCAAGCTGTGCTCTGATACCAAGTTGTAACGTCCCAAAAATACAAGGAATTTAAAATTTTTAAAACATGCATTTCATTATAGAACAACCACAATTTAAGAATTCGCCACTCAATTGAAATTAACGTCGTTAACTCAAACAGTCAATAAAGTTTATGCAGCGGAAATTTTATAAAATAAAATCCAAAGGTTTGAAAGTGAAATTTAAACAATTCTCGACACCCCGCGCTTAGTGTGTGTACCGTCAAGCCCGACTGCCGCTCGCACCTGAAATCACAACATATTGGGAAAAGGTAAGCTAAACGCTTAGTGAATCCTACTACACACACAGGTAGCAACCCCACGTATATCGCCCCTACTCGCAAGTAGGCAACATCACCATCACCACGAATATAAAACTGCATAATGATTAATGTATAAACACGAACCTCGGTCCCACCGAGTACACAAAAATATATCGATACAAGCTTAGTCCCACCGAGCCCTCGGTCCCACCGAGTAAAGATAATATAATCGTACTAGCTCAGTCCCACCGAGCCCTCGGTCCCACCGATTAAAGATAATAAAATTGTACTAGCTCAGTCCCACCGAGCCCTCGGTCCCACCGAGCCCCTCAGTCCCACCTAGGTGTACACAAAATACACACCATTCACATAATAATTCAACAACCACAACTATTGATCACATCCCAACTAGTTCACGTAAACACGTAATAACACGTAATAACACATAACACAAAATAACGTTACACATGAAATTCCTAACTACGCGGTGAGAGAACTCACCTCAAAGCAATGCGATGCGCCCACGAGCCGCAACACCGACACGTCAACTTTCCTCACTTTTTCCCACCTAAATACGCACTAAAAACGTCAACGGAAAGTCTCAACTCAAACAACGATTACTAACTCACAAAACTAAACATTCCAGCTTTTTATCTAAAAACACAGGCCTGTTCGGGACCTGTTTTACCCCCTTGAAACTGATAATTCCAGAAATCAAATTCCATAATCACAAAGTCCCATGTCTTAGGGTTCCAGGGACATATCGTACGCGCTCTAACGATTTCCCTACAATTTAATATGAATTTTCTAAAAACGGGACGCGAAACTGTCATATTCAGACCTTCTGTGAAAACAGCCATTTTAAGCCTAGCTAGAGGCCGAACCAGACTTCCGCTAAAACATAAAAAGTGTGCCCGGCACAGAATGTGAACCGTGGGCACCGGTTTCGTCTCAATCCGAGCTACGACGGAAAAGTTATGAACGAAATAAGATAGTGGCAGAAACGACGTTTTCACATAAAATGACGATTTTTTCAACGGTTTAATGTTTATGCGATTCGGGTTTTCGGTTTAGCTATTCGGCACTTAGGCTGGGGTTTAGGTTGCTAGGGGCTGGACTCAACCACGCACCACCCACTGCCACCTCCGGCAGTGGTGGTCGGCGGCGGCGGCGAGACGACAACGATACGAAACGAAAGAAATAAACGAGAATGGCTTACCATCCTAAACCATCTCGACACACACCCACACCCATACACGACCACAGCCTCACGGCCGTGGACACACCCACACAACCACCGGGTTGGTGGTTTCCCGGCGGCAACAGCCGACTGCCGTCGTGGCCGCGAGCGGCGGCGGTGATGGTGGTATTTACGGTGGAAACGAAAAGAAACACGGGCTTACCTTGCGACGAAACCCATACGCAACCGTACGAAATCTGATCACCGACTGCACACCGGCTGTTCTTCTTATTCCCTTGCTGCTCTCTCTCGTTCTTGCTACTCTTAGTACTCTCTCTCTCTCTCGCCGGCGGTGAACACAACGGCAGCACGGCGGCGCTGGTGGTTTAGGGTGGCGCACGACAGCAGCAAAGAACACAGTGGGGAGTGGGTTTGGCGGTAGAAGCGAGGGGGAGGGAAAGGAAATTAGGTTTTATTTTTGTGGTTTGCTATTGTGTGGAACGAAAGAGGAGAGGGGTGGGGGTCGGTCCATATGGGCCGATCCCAGGCACACATGTACAAAATAACACCTCTAGTCCCTAGATTTTAAAGGTATTTCCACTTTCTAACGTAACTTAGGATTTAACATTTTGGTCAATTTCGTTAACCCCGTTAATAAACATTTCGCTACGAGAAAGTATTGAAACAATAATTAACCAAGAAATAACCATACAGGGACACGGGCTTTACAGAATCCCATGGTCCAACCAGCATCGGAGGGACCTCCCCCGGGACATAGAACATGTGAGACGGAGGGAGTTACGGTCAAAAGCGAACCAAGAAAGATTAAGCCGTAAAGATAAAGAGGCTCATGAGCGACCCCAACCGAGTGATATCCGGGTAGCCACATCTGCTATCCCGTCTCATTTGTTGGGACAGGATATTGAAGAAGCCTCCATAGACCCAGAGGAGCAATTGCACAACCCCCTTATCCACTCATCCGTCTCTCAAAAGACGGATGTTTCAGTTTCTCACGGGGATCAAGCATAACTTCCACCGGTCTCTCACTCGGAGAGTACTGGTGTTGAAATAAGAGACCAACAGCCCCCAGTCTCGACTTCATTTCGTGCACCATTGAGTCTAGAGCCATTTGAAATTAAACATTCTTCGGCTAGGACACATGATGAGGAACACCAAATCGAGATTCTCCGTGACTCGATCGAAACGTCTGTAGTGTCTCCGTCTGGCGGAACACGAGGATCGAACGGAAATCCTACCACGACTATCCCTGCGCCAACCGTGAACGTAGGTGGCTCTGCCTCTCAGGTAGATGCCTCAACGGGTAATCTAAGTGATCCCGGAGTTATATTACCCGACTTTGTGTCACAAGGGTCCCTGGTCAGGACCCTCAAGGCTGTCCGCGAGGCAATGAAGCAGCACATCGCCGCCGAGCTCGGCAAAATCAAGAGCTTAATCAAAGGAAAAGAGAAGATCGTCGAAGCTGAAACCGCACCTACACCTCCACCGGCTCCTACTCAGGCAACCTACTTGGTGGATACCCTCAAGACGATGCTTCTAGCCCAACTGCTCCAACAATCCAAAACCGACGCCTCAATCGAAGCAGACCTGCTATCCGTTCTGAAATTCCAGGTCACTGCTCCTTCGTCATCCATTACCACTCGCTTGGATACCATTGAGTCGACTCTTAAGGACTTCAACCAAGCGCTCACAACGCTGTCCGAGAGAGTCCGCTCACTCGAAGATACCTGCAAGAGTCAAGCATGCGGTCTAAAGCGCAAGCACGATGACCAGGATGATCCTGATCACCGTGAGGGTAGAAAAGACAAAGATCAACCGAGACCGCCCTGATCCTCACTGAAGCTGAAACCGTGGTTCAACAGGAACCCTCAACTGCGGCAACAACAACCGAAGCACCTGAAGCCGAGTTGCCATTAGCTGAGATGGTAATAGACATGGATATTTCCGATGATGAAGACCCGACGGTTGAAAAGCCTGAGGGTTCAACACAGGAACTGGTTAATTTCGACTCATCAGACAGACCGATTTTTATTTATATATCTTTAGGGGGAGATTGTTAGGACCATAAATGTCCTACATATTAGAAAGATATATATATAATTAAATAGAGCTTAATTAGATTTATTAATTAATTGTAAAAGCCTTAATTGTGTTATATGGGCTTTGTTTAGGCTTAATGAGCCGTGGGCCTCAGGCATTAGGCCTTGGTATATATAGTTTGCTTTGCCTTAGAAATAGGGTTGGTCATTCATTCTATAAAGATTTGAATAAGTAGTCTTTATTGCTTTCCTACTCTGAATTGTAAACTCTCTGATATTGAAAGCATTATATGGATGACCAGTTGAAATCATAAACATCGTATTCATATCTATTGATTTCATTGTTCGTTGCACGGATCTGAGACTCACAATAATTATGAGTCTCAGATCCGTGCAACGAACAATGAAATCAATAGATATGAATACGATGTTTATGATTTCAACTGGTCATAAACAATAATTATGTTTATAATTATCGTATTGATTTTAAAACTGATTCTTGTTCTAAAAAACAATCACAGCCCCGGCAAAAGACCGGTCGATCGACTTATAAATGTCCTGCCTACTCAAACTCTACTGGTCATACATTTAATGGTATCTCAGATAATAATGGCCGAAGAAAGAGGTTCAAACAAGTTTGGGTGGTAAAGGGATCACATGAAAGCAAAACGAATGCAAAGTCATTTAAGCCAGTTTCGCATGTTAGGACATACAATCGCAATCATGATGTTTTTAATCCTCGTACTTCTGTTGAACAAAAGGTGATGTTTCCCTTAAAAGTTTACTCAATTCAACAGTTGCTTCAACTTTCTCATGATTGTATCTGTTGTTCTACATGTGGATCGAATGATTTTGTTGATCGTAAATTCGAATCTCATTGGTATGGTACCTATAGTATTCCCGGTCCTCACTATAATAGGGCATCTAACCATCAAGGATCCATCAATGGATGGATACCAAAATCCTTCTAAATTATTTTGTAGGAACGTCATGTGAGCTCAGTTCAGAACAATCTTTTCACATGACTGCATTCAAAGGTTATGCCAATTTTGAGGGGGAGTACTGAAAGGTAAGTGAATTGTAACTAAATTCAAAGACCGTGGCAATTCATTCTGGATAACTTACTTATGTTTGTTATTCTCAATTTTAAATTCCATGATTGCCACGTGTCAGTTCATTGACTTAGTTATTTCCATGTCTTACATATTCGTTGTTTTTTCGATGGAAATACACTCGTTTGAATTTCTAGTTGTTTTCCAAGTTCACTATTTCTTGCAAATGATTCAATTCTTATCTGATATATTAATTGTGACTTGTTCTTCACAATTAAACTTTCTGATCATTGTTTCATTTATTTCAAGCACTGTGCTCACTGAGTCAATCTGTTTTGCGTTTGTTCCTGTTTCTTGAAATTCTATATTTCAAATGATTTTAATGACTTCTGAATAATTCAGTTCAGAACTCGTTCTTAAAAGTATGACTTCTGATCACCTCAGATCAGGACTCGTTCTTAAAAGTTTTGACTTCTAAACATATCAGTTTAGAACTCGTACTTCAATATTTTTGAAACTGTTCTACTCGATGCATGAATGAGTGTTAGGACTTACAATGTTTCTATGGTCTATCCAGAACCAGAAGGACCTACCCAAGAAACACATCCCTTATAGACTACAGTGAGGGGTCTAGATTGATAGATGAGTTTGGAGAGAAAAGAATATGGTGAGGACGTGACATGACTTAAAAGAATTATTTGTCCTTACCAAAACGAGTCGGTTATCCGGGTAACCACACAATCTATTCATTCTCGTTCTTTGGAGATGAATATTGAAACAGACATGGACCCAGTGTCGATAACTCGTGTCACCCCACCCAGCCACTCAAGTATCTCACAACAGATGCTTGTTTCATATATTCATGGAGAATTAGCACATAATCTATCTATTCCTCACTCGGAGGTCTTATATATTGAAACAGGAAGACATCAGCTCCGGTCTCCGAACTTCATATTTTATTCACTGTCTATTGATTTTAACTTGCGTCCCATGTTATATCAATATTTGAGCCTAACTGATATAATTCATTTCTTTCACACATGCACGAGTCTTTGTGATTCCAATTGCATATCTTTGTGATATTGCCGGAACAGTTTGAGAAGTAATTTTTAAATTTTACTTCTGTGATAACTGGAAGTCCTATCAGAGATATCCCTTTGCCAAATCTGATCATAGGCCACACAATTTTTCTTAAATTGTTGTGATAACAGTTACTAATGTGTTTCTGTGTTAGTTGATTACCCCATTCAGGTTACTTAATGTTTTTGATATGGATTCTTTGCTACTCGTCACTATTGTCTTTGAACGTGCATGATGCTCCGGATGCTCCTACTCATCATGAGGTGGAGAAAGGGTACAGATTCAAAGACACCGAATATCAAGTTGAGGGGGAGTTAGCTAAAGCCGAGGGGGAGTAAAGAAAGTCCCCATGCTAAAGCCGAGGGGGAGTAAAGAAGTCCCCATGCAAAAGCCGAGGGGGAGTAACTATTGATTGATTTTGAATCGAATTGAATGACCAGTTGAAATCATAAACATCGTATTCATATCTATTGATTTCATTGTTCGTTGCACGGATCTGAGACTCATAATTATTGTGAGTCTCAGATCCATGCAACGAACAATGAAATCAATAGATATGAATACGATGTTTATGATTTCAACTGGTCATTCATATAATGCTTTCAATACCAGAGAGTTTACAATTCAGAGTAGGAAAGCAATAAAGACGACTTATTCAATTCTCTATAGAATGAATGACCAACCCTATTTCTAAGGCAAAGCAAACTATATATTCCAAGGCCTAATGCCTGAGGCCCACGGCCCATTAAGCCTAAACAAAGCCCATATAACACAATTAAGGCTTTCACTGTTAATTAATAAATCTAATTAAGCTCTATATAACTATTTATATATCATTCTAATATGTAGGACATTTATGGTCCTAACAGACATGCTTGTCAAGTCCAAGCAGGCGACCGACCATATCGATCATCTAGAGAAATCCTTTGACGTTCTTCGACAGTATCAAATGAAGCTGAATCCTATGATATGTTCCTTCGGAGTGAGCGCCGGAAAATTTCTAGGATACATGGTCACCCGACGAGGCATAGAAGCAAACCCTGATCAAATCAGAGCCTTGATAAACATCAAGTCGCCCAAAAACTTCAAGGAGGTCCAACGACTCACAGATCGAGTGGCAGCGCTCAATCGCTTCATATCACGATCGTCGGATAAATGTCATTTATTCTATAATGTCTCGAAGAAGAACAAGTGTTTCGATTGGAAGAACGATCACGAGCAGGCGCTAGAACAGTTAAAGGAATACATGGATGTTCCACCCCTGCTCTCGAAACCGAAGGACCACGAGGTCCTGCAACTATATCTCGCCGTAAGTCCTCACTCAGTGAGTGCCGTCTTGACTAGAGAAGACGACGGGCAACAACTACCGCTTTACTACGTCAGTAAGTTTCTGCTGGAAACTGAAACACGATATACGTCTATGGATAAGCTACTTTTATCACTAGTTACAGTGGCAAAGAAGTTACAACACCACTTCGAGTCCCATCATATTACAGTCGTAATGAATTTTCCTCTCAAGCCAGTCTTGAGAAAGCTCGAGCTAACAGGACGACTAGCGAAATGGATTATCTACCTCAGCGGCTATGATATTGACTTCCAGCCTCGTACGACAATTAAATCGAAAGTCCTAGCCGACGTCGTCGCCGATTTCAGTCTTGAACTAGAGAAAGAAGCACATAATGAGACCTATACTGTGGCGACTGCAAGCGACACGACCTGGGTACTCCACGTCGACGGTTCTTAAAACGCCAGAGGAGCAGGTGTTGGTGTCGTCTTAAAGTCCCCACAAGGGGGCAAGATGGTGTACTCCATACGATGCAGTTTCAAAGCTACCAACAACGAAGTAGAATACGAAGCTCTGATTGTGGGCATGAATATGGCTCACGACTTGGGGGCAATCGGACTTTACGTCAGAAGCGATTCCCAATTGGTCGTAAACCAAATGAACGGGGATCTAACAGCAAAAGATTCCAAGATGACATCCTATCTCAGGGTAGCCAAGGAGAAGTCAAAGATGTTTGATCCGTTCTCAATCGAACAAATCCCTAGAGATCAAAACACTCAAGCCGACGCGCTAGACAACCTTGGATCAGCACTCAATAAACCGACATTCGACGCTATTCCTATGATCCACCTTACGACCCCGGCCGTCGAGGACCCTGAAAAAATTTGTGTTCTTAACACCGAAATTGGTTGGTCGTACGATATCAAGAATTATCTCATACACGATCAACTGTCCGAAGACAGAATTGAAGCTCATAAGATTCGATTTAAAGTTTAAAATATCTCATCATAAACGACAAACTTTATCGACGATCATCGACAGGTCTAAACCTACGATGTATCGATAATCCAGAACAGGTACAAAACATCCTGAAAGAAATGCACGATGGCGAATGTGGCAACCATTCCGATGGTCGTAGTCTTGCAAATCGTATATCACGACAAGGCTACTATTGACCGACATTAAGGTAAGATGCCACCAGTTACGTCCAAAACTGGGAAGCATGTCAACGACACCCAGGTATGATACACCCACCTTCTGATCCTCTAAATACTTCTTTGGTCCATTGGCCCTTCATGAGGTGGGGAATGGACATCGTCGGTAAATTACCTCCTGCCCCAGGGCAGAAAGTCTTTCTGTTAGTCCTTACAGATTATTTTTCTAAATAGATAGAAGCAGCAGCCTACTCCCAGATTCGGGACAAAGAAGTCATCTCTTTTATCCAGACTAACATTATATGCAGGTTTGGAATTCCTTCCGAAATCGTATGTGACAATAGGTCACAATTTATAAGTGATCGTACGCAATAGTACTGTGAGGATCATAACATCAAGCTTACGACCTCAACTCCACGCTATCCCCAATCTAACGGTTTTGCAGAATCGAGCAATAAAGTCATTATCAATTTGATCAAGAAAAGACTCAAGGCCGCAAAAGGAAGATGGGTTGAAGAGCTCCCATTGGTTCTATGGGCAAACCGTACGACACCACAAACATCGACAAGACAGACGCCATTCTCACTGGTTTACGGTTGTGAAGTCGTCTTACCTATTGAGGTGCAACTCCCAACATCAAGACATACGTCTGTCGATCATAACTTGGTGGACTTAAGCTACGACCTCGACGCTCTCGAAGAGCTAAGAGAGTCTGCTTTGGTCAAAATGGCATCCCAGCGACAGGTTGTTCAACAACATTTTAACAAAAATGTTAAGGCCAAGATCTTTTAGGAAGGTGACTACGTCTTACGGCGAGTGTTCCAAAACACCGAGGATTCAAATCGGACCAAGACGGTTGGGATTCAACCAGACCCTCTCCCCCTACGACACGTGTCATGATACTTCGTCAGATTTAAAATTCGAATTTCACCCCAAATTTTAAATTTTGGGGGCAAATTGTTTGGGTGAAAATCCACACCTTGCGACCGACGATGAAACATACATATGACATTTATATAAGACCACTCTTGTATTAAGATAAGGTCCTGCAGGTTATTTGCTAACGTATATTTGGTCGTACATTTTTACGATGGTCGTAAGTTTCATACGATCGACGTCCAGGACTCAAGATGGTAGTACGACCGTACTAACCGTTTACAGTCAACAACCGTTTTTTTGGTTCCAGTAATGCAAGTCCAAAAGCAATAATGGTACAACGGTTAGTAACCGACGAACTCTTAAATGACAATAAAGGCCCGACAGCGGTAACAAATGCACCATCAAAGCACATTTAATGACTCCTCAAGCTGTATAAAGACCTATACCACACTCCGAGCTGAAGACTACGAATTTGAACATCACAACATCCAACATCTGAACTCAACACATCTGCACTCACACTTACATTTCCCACACAATACAAACAATGATCAACAAAGCATTTGAACCATCATCGCTATCGCAAGTTACGTACGACAACAATTCATTTCGCATGACTTACGCATGACGCACGATATTAGCTTACGATTAAGTTTATTTTCATTCTTATTGTAATCTATTGTACACACGACACTTGTTACCGAAGGATTTTGCCCCTGTTTGACGACCATAGTGCACTTTCGACTTCCCCAAGTCGGCCGAGGTTTTTTCCCTCGTTTGGGTTTTCCGCGTCACCAATTCTCCTGTCTTATTTATTTTTACCTGGGATTGTGTTGTTCGTCTTTAGATACCTTTCTTTAGTTGTTAAAAGTTCCACATCAACCTTAAGTTATCCTTTGGGTGATTTTTGGCATTAACAACGACCATAGTGCACCGTCGACTTCTATAGTCGACCGCGATTTTTACCCTCGATGGGGTTTTCCACGTCACCAAATTCTCTTGACTCTTTTTATCTTTGTTATCCGTCGTATGATTTGTTGCGTGATCCTTTCTTTAGTTGTTAAAGCTCCACATCAACCTTAAGTTATCCTTTGGGTGATTTTTGGCAATAACAACCAAGACAAGAATTGGAGCTGGAAGCAATGCCCATAACATTCGATCAAGACGATCTCGAAGACAGCTGGCAAAAACATCATGACAGGTTAATTATCCAGCTTGCCGTTGGAAATTGTTCGACCAAAAGAGTCTTGGTCGATGGGGGAAGTTCAGCTAACATTATTTCTTTCAGCATCATTAAGGGGCGATGGGTATCGACAAATCATAGATCGTTCGCCGTTCAACGACTCTGGTAGGATTCAATGGAGACTCGACCAATACTCTGGGGGAGATTATTCCTCCAGTCTACGCTAAAGGGATCAATAAGTAGACAAAATTTAACGTCATCGACTGTTCGTCAGCTTATAACTTAATTCTTGGTCGACCATGGATCCAGGACATGAAAGTCGTCCCCTCGACGTATGTTAGGGTTGAAATGTAATTGTCTTAAAGTTTGGGCTAAAAATGTAAAATACCTAAAAGGTATAAATAGTTTATTTCACTTTATGTTTTAGGTTAATCCTCACAATTAGAATTCAATAGTAGTACTTTCTCTGTAATCACTTTTTGCTATTGAATGATGTTAGATCTGAAGTTTTGTCAATAAACCAAGTGTTGAAGATCTGATAAGAGGACTCAGATGTTCTGAGTAGAGAAGTCAGAGGTCTGACTGTGAAGACCGAAGTATTGATCAGTGGAAAGAGAAGTCAGATGTCTGATAAGAAGAGTCAGATGGTCTGAGTAGAAGACTCAGATAATCTGAGTAGAGGAGTCAGCGATATGAAAGAGTCAGAAGATCTGAGAAGCTTTATCAGAAGAATGTTCAGAAGTTCTGAACTACCTGTTCAGAACTTATGACAAGATACTTTACTTAGTATTTTATAAACTAATTAGGACACGTGTTATGTTCTTATTAGTCTTTCTTATTTGTACTGTAGCTTTAAGATGTTTGTTGCAGTATAAATAGTAGTTAGCTCTATGTTGCTAACTGATTGATTTTTTCCCGTATAACTTTGTATTCATTCTCTGTAATCTTTGAGATTCTCTCTCTCATAGATCTGTATTTCTGTTCATCATTGAATACAATTGGGTTTGATCATACAACTTCTCAATTACTGCTTTCTATATTGATTGTGAGATTAGATCCTGTTCTTTCAATTGGTATCAGAGCCAATCAACAAACAAATTCGTTCAAGATTGTTATCGCGAAGATCAATTGATAAATTTCTTGAAGATTTCTTGATTCATTCAAAATTCAATTCCGCTGCTAGGGCTAGTTCTTGAATTCTTGTCAATTCTTGAATTACCTGTTACATTTCGATCAAGAAACTCGAATTTGTCTTTCTGTTGAATTTTCTTACAATCATGTCTTCTAAAGAATATCTAGCCATGGGATCTGAAACCAAACCGCCTGTTCTTATACTAGAAGAGTATCAGCAATGGAAAATCCGAATGATCCAATTCCTAGACAACATTGATGAAAACCTTATGATTTCTATTCGAGAAGGCCCAATTGAAGTATACATCGATGTTGCTGCAACCCCTGCTACAGAGACAACTCCAGAAATTCCAGCGACCAGGGTGAAAAAGAGTTATTCCCAATACACAGCTGAACAGAAAAATAGGCATGCTATTGACAAAAGAGCAATTACTTTGATGACTTTGGCTGTCCCAAATGAGGTTCTTAACAGGATTGACAGTGGATCATCAGCTAAAGAAATGTGGGACGAATTGGAAAGGCAAATGTTAGGAACTGTGAGATCTATTCAGGCAAAGTTAAATCAAAGCATAAATGCTTATGAAAGGTTCAAAGCAAAAGAGTCAGAAAGTTTGACACAGACATACAGTAAATTTTGCACTATTCTAAATGACTTGAGAAGAAATGGACTGAAGAAAACAAAATCAGAAATAAATTACAAATTTCTGAACAGTCTAAATTCAGAATGGTCATCATTTGCCATAAGTCTGCAAATGAACAAGGATATGTGTGAAGAAGACTTAAATGATCTATTATGTGTTCTTAATCAACATGAAGACTCTGTCAAGTTAGTTGTGGAAGAGAAGAAAAATGTTGCTGATCAGTTAGCGTTCTTATCAAAGTCCAAAGCAATCAAAGCACCCAAAAAGACTGCATATCTATCAGAGATACCTAATCTGGAAGAATCTGACAAGGAAGAAGGATCAGAAGATGATGAAGATATCAAGATAATGGCTGAGAAACTAGCTTTGTTGACAAATACTTTCAATAAAAGGTATGGGAAGGGTAGATTTCAAGGAAATTATAAGAGAGTTGGGAGTTCAGACTATAAGAAGAAAGAAGACAGAGAAGAAAATAAGTTTGAGAAGAGGATAGAGAGAAGTGAAGAAAACAATGAAGAGAAGGATGAAAGAAAAGAAAAGAATCTGTGTTTCAAATGTGGAAAATCTGGCCACTATGCTAAGGATTGCAGAGTTAAAATTGTGAAAGACTATGAGTACTACACCAAGAAGGCTCAGCTTGCAAAGAAGAGAGATGATAAAATTGCTTTGTTGGCTGAACAGGAGAATTGGTTGTACTATACTTCTGATGAAGATGATCACATCAACTTTCCACAGATGCAGAGCTATATGGCAAAAATGAGGAATGAGGATGATTCTGATTTTGAAGATGCTGATTCTGAGTCATCTGCTGAGGTACATTCTTCACTTGAATTAGAGTTAATGACACAGATTGGTGAAATGAAAACTGAATTTGCTAATCTAAGAAAACAGATAAAAGGAGAAAGAAATTTGGTTAACAAATTCAGAATTGAAAAAGAAGTAATAAAAGAACAATATGAAGAATCTGAGGCTGAGAAACAGAAAGTTAAAGATGAAAATTCTGAATTGATGAAAAGGCTTTCTGAACTAAAAGCTGAATTTTCAAAAATAAAGGATGAAAAAGGTGATTTACAAATAAAATTTGATATGTTATTTGAAGAAAGAAAGAATTTATACACTAAAATTAAAGAATTAGAAGATCTGAATTTGAAAAGGGGTCAGACTCAGCAAACACTAAATCTTTTACTAAACAATGTTAAAGATACAAGATTTTACAACCCAAAGAAGGGATTGGGATTGGAAGAAAATGTCACTTTAAAAAGAGCTCCAATTAACTTGTATGAAAAACTTCAAGTTTCTAAGCCAAATATCCCAGAAATTGTTGAAGTTTTCATAAGACCTGCTAGTTCTATAACAAGTTCTGACAATTTGCAAAGACCAAACTCTAAAAAGTCAGATGAGAAAATTTCTGAGTCTAAAACAGAAAAGTCAGTTGGTTCAGAAGAAAAGGTTAAGAAAGAAGTTTCTAAACCAACAGATGAAAAGCCAAGATACAATGATACTAAATTCAAGTATGATTCCTTAAATGTCAGCTACAAAAATAAACAACCAAGTTTTTCATATCATGACATTGAGAGCATATTTGACACAAGTAAAAATTCTGAAACAGTCAATCAGAAGTCTGAAACTTCTAGTCAGGATTCTGAACTTTGTAGTCAGAATTCTGAGTCTAAAGATCAGACATCTGAGTCTGTAAATCAGAACTCTGACTCAGGTAGTCAGAAGTCTGATTCAACTGGATTTTCTGAAACAAAATCAGATGAATTTTTGCAACTTGAAAAGAGATTTAATCTCGTGAGTCAAGAACTTGAGGACTTAAGGAAAGCTTATGATGAACTTGAAAATGATTTCTGTGAGGTGGATATTAAACTTGAAGAAGCTTTGAAAGAAAAGAATATTTTTATTCAGAAAATAACAGAGCTTGAAAAACTGAAGACTGAGTATGATCTTTTTAAAATTAATGCTTCAAGAGAAAATGATAAATTCTTTAATGAATCAAGTACATATGAAAAAGGTGAATCATCTAATTCTTCTAACAAAAAGAACTTGAATTTTTCAGAAAAAGAAGAAAGCAAAAGGAAAGATGATCTTGCAAAGTTGAATGATCTGAAAAGGGAACTTGAGAAGCTTAGAATGAAATCTACTTCTGAACTCAAAGCTAGAAATTCTTGTAATAAGGGCAATTGTACTCTGAACAGTATAAATAAAAATGAAATGATCTATGTTTCAGATTTATTGTCACTTGCAAAGAAAAATCTTGTTTGTGTTAGATGTAAAAATGATTCATTCCAATATTCTCATAAATGTCAAGTCAAAATAACTTCTGTTTCATACATAAGAAAAGATATTCAGAAAGTTTCTGTTTCTCAAAATACAGAAAAGAAGAAAATTTCTGTTCCTCAGACTCAGAAGAAAGAAAAGATAAAAGAAAAGAAAGTTGAAAATATAGCAAAACCAAAAGTTACAACTCTCAAAAAGAATTTGAACAAGCTTGTAAGCAGAAAATGTTCTGACTTCATAAAAGTTCAAGGAAAGTGGTGTTTGAAGAAAGATTTTGAGTGGAGAGTAAAAGGTACTAATGTTAAATCCAATGACAAAGCTAACAAAGATGGACCCATTCCAAAATGGGTACCTAAACCTAACTGATCCTTTTGCAGGGCTGTCATGTGTGGTTTTTAGATTCAGGAGCTTCAAGACACATGACATGTCAGAAGTCTTTTCTATCAAACTTCACAGAAAAGGCTGGAGGAGCAGTAAACTTTGGAAATAACAGCAAAGGACAAGTCAAAGGTTATGGGGATTTAACTAAAGGGGATCTGACTATCCAAAAGGTTTTCTATGTTGAAGGATTACAGCATAATCTTTTCAGCATAAGTCAGTTTTTAGACAGTCTTTGTCAAATTAAGTTTCAAATAACAGGTTGCATGATTTTAACTGAAAATGATGTTAAAGTCTTCTGGGCCAAAAGACATATGGACTTATTTGTAGTTAATTTTTCAAAATTGAAAACATTAAATACAGTTTGTCTTTTATCAAAATCGACTGCAAATGAATGCTGGCTTTGGCACAGAAGATGTTCTCATCTGAATTTCAAAGATCTTAATAATCTTGTTGCAAAACATTTGGTTAAAGGCTTACCAAAGCTTAAATTTGAAAAAGAATCATTATGCTCAGCTTGTGAAATGGGCAAGATGAAAAAGAGTTCTCACAAATTAAAAATGGACTCATCTTGCAAAGCACCATTAGAAATGATTCATACTGATCTGTGTGGTCCAATTTCAGTTCAATCGATGGGAGGAAAGAAATATATGCTTGTGATTGTTGATGAATTATCCAGATACACATGGGTTGAGTTCCTAAGAGCTAAGTCAGAAGCTGCTACTACATTGATAAATTTTATCAAAAGGATTCAAGTTCTCTTACAACTTCAAGTTCAGAAAATCAGAAGTGATAATGGAACAGAGTTCAGAAATGAGACTCTTCAGAATTTTTTAGAAAGTTCTGGGATTTCTCACAATTTTTCTGCTGTCAGAACTCCTCAACAAAATGGTGTTGTTGAAAGGAAGAATAGAACTCTAGTTGAAGCTGCGAGAACAATGCTGGCTTATGCAAATCTTCCTACTTTCCTATGGGCTGAAGCAATTGCAACTGCTTGTTTTACACAAAATAGAACTTTAATCAATAAGAGATTAAATAAGACTGCTTATGAACTGATAAATAAAAGAAAACCATTAATCAAATTCTTTCATGTTTTTGGTTGCAGGTGCTATGTTCTCAGAGACAGAGAAAATCTTGCCAAATTCGATAAAAAGGCAGATGAAGGATACTTTGTGGGTTATTCTTTAACTTCCAAAGCATTCAGAATCTACAATAGAAGAACCAAGAGGATGATGGAGAGTATAAATGTAACTTTTGATGAAGCCAGAATGCGGACTTCTGAACAAGACAGTTCAGAACTCTTGCTGAACAAGACAAAAATGACTTCTGATACAAATTCTAATCCTATTTGTTCAGAACTCAATTTACTATTTAAGGATGCTTTTAGTGAACTAATTTCTGATTCTTATGCAGAATATGAAAACCCAAAGATGGTCAAAGAAATGAAAAATAAGACTCCAGAAATAGTTCAATCAACTGTAATTTCTGACAAAGGTCCATCAGAGGAATGTCCAAATCTAATACATACAAGTGGTGAAAATTCTGAACCTTGTAATCAGAATTCTGATTCTTGTACTCAGAACTCTGAACAAGTCACTCTGAATTCTGACTTCATTAATCAGAACCCAAACTTGGATATGACTTCTATTCATACATCAGAAAAAGGGGACAGTTCAGAATTACAAGCAATCATTGATGAGAATGATGCAAACAACAATTATTCAGAGATTGATGTACTTCCTAGTGCAAATAAATGGACTAAAAATCATCCTATTCATCAAGTAATAGGTGATCCTTCAGAAGGAGTAAAAACCAGATCAGCTACAGCAAATGAAGCAATGTTTGCTGGTTTCTTGAGTGTGATTGAACCAAAGAAAGCTAATGAAGCCTTAGAGGATCCAGACTGGATTTCAGCAATGCAAGAGGAATTGCTTCAATTTGAAAGAAATAAAGTCTGGAGACTCATTCCAAAGCCTGAAGGTAAATCTATTATTGGAACTAAATGGGTGTTCAGAAACAAAAAGGATGAATCAGGTGTTGTCATCAGAAACAAGGCAAGATTGGTTGCTAAGGGATACTGTCAACAAGAGGGAATTGATTATGATGAGACATTTGCACCAGTGGCAAGAATAGAGGCAATCAGAATATTTTTAGCCTATGCTGCACATAAAAACTTCAAGGTGTATCAAATGGATGTCAAATCAGCCTTTCTAAATGGCAAACTTAATGAAGAGGTGTATGTCCATCAACCTGAAGGTTTTGTTGATCCAGAATTCCCTGATCATGTTTATATTTTAGACAAAGCTTTATATGGTCTAAAACAAGCACCACGAGCCTGGTATGACACCCTTACTAAACACCTGTTAGGTTCAGGATTCAAGAAAGGTAAGATTGACACAACTTTGTTTTTAAAGAAACAGGGTAATGATTTGATTCTGATTCAGATTTATGTTGATGACATAATATTTGGTTCTACCAGTCCAGAATTATGTGATAATTTTTCAAAAATCATGTCATCTGAATTTGAAATGAGCATGATGGGTGAACTGAATTTTTTCCTTGGTCTTCAAGTCAAACAACTACCAAAAGGTATTTTCATAAATCAAGGAAAATATGTCAGAGATATTCTGAAAAAGTTCAAAATGTCTGATTGTGCTTCTATGAGAACACCTATGGCAACTAACATAAAGTTAGATGCTGATCTCAAAGGTGTTTCAGCAGATATCAAACTTTATAGAGGCATGATTGGATCATTACTTTATTTGACTGCAAGTAGACCAGATATCATGTTTTCTACCTGTTTCTGTGCTAGATTTCAATCTAACCCGAAAGAATCACATATGTTGGCTGTCAAAAGGATTTTAAGATATCTCAAAGGAACACCTGATCTAGGTTTATGGTATCCAAAAGAAACTGACTTCAAATTGACTGCTTTCACTGATGCTGATCATGCAGGAAGTAGGTTGGACAGAAAGAGTACATCTGGTGCTTGTCACTTTTTGGGAGATAAAATAGTGAGTTGGGCATCAAAGAAGCAGAACTGTGTATCCACTTCAACTGCTGAAGCAGAGTATGTTGCTGCTGCTGCTTCATGCTCTCAAACATTGTGGATGAGAACACAACTCATGGACTATGGATATCAGCTTAACAAGATTCCCATCTATTGTGACTCAGAAAGTGCAATTGCTATTACTCAGAACCCTGTTCAACATTCGAAGACTAAGCATATAGATGTGAGATATCATTTTATAAAGGACTATGTGGAAAAAGGAACTATAGAGATGCACTTTGTGCATACAAAGTATCAATTGGCTGACTTGTTCACAAAGCCTCTTGATCACAAAAGGTTTTCTTTTCTCATATGTAAAATAGGAATGCTTAATCTGCCTAGTTGAAAATATTTTTTTCTTAAAAATGCTAAATTTTTCTAAGTAAACTTGTCTGAGTAGTGTATTCAGAACTTCTGAGTCTTGAGTTCAGAACTTCTGAGTCTTGAGTTCAGAACTTCTGAGTCTTGAGTTCAGAACTTCTGAGTCTTGAGTTCAGAACTTCTGAGTCTTGAGTTCAGAAATTCTGAGTCTTGAGTTCAGAAATTCTGAGTCTTGAGTTCAGAACTTCTGAGTCTTGAGTTCAGAACTTCTGAGTCTTGAGATCAGAACCTCTGAATCTTAAGGTCAGAGACTCTGAGTCAATACTTCAGCAATCTAACTTTCAAAAATTTATTTTTGAGAAATACAAATAACTTCAACTGTATGGATTATGCTTCTTCTATTATCTTTTTATCTCATCTTTATGTATCATTAATAGTCAAATGCATGCTCAAGTCAAGGGGGAGCATCAAAATTCTTTTGGAAATCATTTTGTGATGCTTAAAAGATTTGTTTTCATTTCTTATCTGTTCAAACCTCTTCTGAATAATCAAAATGTTTTATATTGGTCAGAAGTTGATTTTAAAAGACATTTTGGTTACAAGGCAAAATTCTTCTGAGTCATGGAATCAGAACATCTGTGCGTGTTATTCAGATCTTTGACTTGAGTCAAAATTCTATCCACTAACACGTGTCAGCTTCATATTTGTTTGACAATGCCACGTATTTCATTTAAATCCTTTGTGGTATTTCACATGTGTTGACTCCGTTATAACATTGATTTCGCTTTTCCGTTAAACCTTTCAACTTCGCGGATTTTAAATAGGTCTTAAAATCCCTATTTCAAATTTCTTTCAAATTCCAGAGCGAAACGTGAGATACGAATCAAATCCAGAGTTCTTTGAATCTGTTTTCTTCTTAAATCATGTCTGAAATACGAAGAAGTGGTCCAATTTCTCTACATTCTACAAAATCGATAATGGATTCATCCGATTCGGAAAATGATGAAGTACAAAATAGAGTTGCAGAGGAAGGGGCAATAAGAAATGATGAAGAAGATGAACAAATGGATGAATCTGAAGGAAATGCGGATGAGGTAAACATTAATATTGAACATGAACAGAGTGCTGCAGGTTCTATTATGTCAGATAGATCTATTCTAGTGGAAAGAGTTGTTCCTGAGAGTGAATGGTTGAAATTATCTGAAAATAACTGTGTTATATTGTTTGAGGAAAGTCGTTTTAAGCCTGAACACAGAATTATCATGGAGTTATTCAAACATCATCCGTACAGAAAATGGTTTACAAGAAGTAAAAATGTGCCTGTTCAGTACATACAACAATGGTGGAAATATCTTAGGTTAGAAGATAATAAGTTTGTGTCTGAAATTGGAGGAGTGACATTTGTCTTATCTATCTCTGCACTAAGAGAAATGCTGAATCTACCAGAGAAAGATGATGTACAAAGAAGAACAGATTTTGAGGATTTACCCTTAATAGAGGAATTAATAGCAGAGTTTATGAAGTTGGGATACAATGAAGGATTGAGGACTCTCAGTTTGTTCAGAAGAAACAAATTACCACCTATTTGGGCTTGCTTCTTTCATGTGGTAAATAAATGTTTGTCAGGGAAAAATAGTTCTGCTGATCAAAGTTCTAAACAAATTCTTCAGATATTTCAAGGTTTAGTGAAGAATAGGCATTATGACTATACTTTAATACTTTGGGAAGATATGAAGAATACATTTGAGAAGAATCAGAAAGCAATTCAGAAGAAGACAAAGGATGCTCCACTGACATACATTCCCTACATAAGGTACTGGCAAATTGTTATTTGGTATGCCATGCAGGAAAACAGAACAATCTCAAGAAGAACAAATGAAGAGCATGGTCCTACATTTTATTTGGGTAAGATGACCTCAGTAACAAGACTTGAAAACTATCCTAATCATAAACTATTGCCAAAATCACTTAGGAGCTATATTCCAAGGGAGAGTGAGATATTAAAAGCTTATTGCACCTCTATGGGAATTGAATTACCTCAAATCCCTACCCAAGAGGACCAACCTGAGAAGAGAGGTGAGGGGTCTAGTCGAATTAGAGAGGGGGAGGATGTTCAGATGGGTGAACATTCTGAGAGACTTGAGGGGGAAAATTCTGAGAGCTTGGTTAGATTTGATGAGGAAAAACAGAATGAGAGTGATGAGGATGAGAGATTGTCAACAGAGGTTCAAACAGAAAAGGATGCCTCTGAACCAGCTAATCTTGACCAGGTAACCACAAATGCTATTGGTTCACATCTCTTGGTGTCCAATATTGAAACAAACACCATGGACCTAGTGGTGGATCTTGAACAACCCATCCATACCCACTCAGAAGCATTTCAACATGCTACTGTTTCACACAAATCCGGGGAACCATCCCAAACTCATTTGGAGGGAGGTGATAAATCCCAATTTATTTTTCAACACATTGAGTCTGAATATCACAGTCCTATTCATATTGAGCCTGAAATTCCTTTTGACACTTGCACAAATCAGGAATTTCGTATTCCTGAAACAACATTCATAGACATACCTAATGTTGGGTGTCGAGGATTGGATGGAAGTCCTGGTGAGGTGAACATTACAAAAGCCTCATTCAAACGTGCATCTGTTGTACAAGATGATTGTGTGTTATCTACAGGCCATGAGCTCTCTGGGCACATGAAAACTGGACCATCTGTTGGTTCAGGTTCACTGTTAGAAACTTCTGAATTTGAAAAGATTCAGAAACAAAACAAGGAGATGGGGGAAAAAGTAGAAAATTTGGAGAAGAGGGTGGAGGATTTGAATGATGAAGTATCAGATTTGAAAGTTGTGTTGGAGAAAAAGTTGATTTCTGTTGAAACCAAGGTAGATGATGTAAAGAAATCCTTGGATTCTCACAAAAAGGAGATCGTGGATATAATGTCTGGTTTTCAAAAAGATATGTTAAAACAGATGCAAGGTATGCAGGAATCTATATTGAAAGCACTGAGTGTATCTTTGGCTTCTACTTCAAAGCCTCTTGATCTTGTTCCTATTGCAGAAGCTGAACCTGAAGTTGCTTTTAATCAGAACTTGAAAAGGAAGTTTGATGATAATGATCCTCATGATCATCAAAAGGGGGAGAAAAGACAAAGGTTAAGTTCTGATGATGATATTGGCATAGAAGATTTTGAGATAGCAGACATGCACTTGGCCAATACAAAAAGTTCAGAAGATCAGACACAGGAAAATTTAAAGGAGATGGTTCAGATAGTACAGCTTGATAGTTCAGATACAGAAGAAATGGAGTTGGGAAGTATTGATAGTAATGAATCAGATAAAATAGAGGAATTGAACTTGGATACTGAGATGGAAGGAAACTCAGATGAAACTGTAGCTATTGAGGAATCTGATTTGAGAATAGAAGAAATAGTGGAAAGTACAGTGGTAAACAGGTGTACAGATATTGTGGTCTATAACAGTGAAAGGGCAATGGAGTCTGAATCAGAAGAAAGGAAGTTGAATGAAGAATTGATCAGAAGAATGCATAATGAAGTAGTCAGAGTTTTGAGTGTTCAGAAAATTCATAAAGGGATAAAAGTGATAAGACCCATTGATCTAATGGGAGAAGAAGACAGAACTGTGGATTATACTCAGGATTTTAAAGATGAATTTAGGTTTAACTTTTGTGATGAGTTAAATACAGAAGAAGAGTATGTGAAAGTGAAAGACTTCTTTATGCCTTCTGAATATGTATTCAGAAAACCAATTGAGATTCCAAAGATTAAATTGCAAAGACTAGAAGAACCTGTGTGTGATTTCATTCTAGAGTTAAGTGATGTGCCATTAGCCAGACAATTTCATGATGATATTTTTCCTGAGGAAATATATGATAATCTCTACTACACAGAAGGAGAGTATGAGCTTTTGGAAAGTAACATTGATGGTTTTATGGATGACAGAGCTCAGATGGTCTACTCAGAAGCTTCTAACATGTTCAGAGTTCCTGACTCAAAACTGCATATTCAGAAAAGAATCGAGAAAGTTCTGATGTTTCAACAAGATGAATTCAATGGTGTAATGTTTGTTAGAATGGAAGTACTGAAAGAAAGAAATACAAAGGTTTCCATGTCTACATTTGATTTTCACAGATTGACTCTTGATGATCAAATCTTTCTAGTCAAGTTCTTTGCTAGCACTGAAGAAGCCTTGATAGAAATTGAATGCAGAAGACTTCTGGGTATTTATGTCAGAAATATATACTTGTATGACTTCCAGTTGGCTATTGAAGAAAGAAAAGAAAAGTGCAATCTGAGTTCTCCCACAAAGAAAACAGAAGTTGATTTGCATGTGAAGGGTTTTGTGAATGAAGGAATGGAGACAGAAGGGTTCACATATATGGTTCACGAAAGACTTGAATTGTTCAGATTAAAAGAGTTGGTGAAGCACAGTGATGCAACTCTGAATTGGTTGTTGATTAGAATGGAAGTAAGTATGGATGCTGAAAAAGAGAGTTTAAAGAAGAGATGCATAAACTGTGTGAAGAGGAGGTTGGATTTTAGAAGAAAAATCAGAAACAGTAGTGAATGGTTGCTATCTGAGGTGAATCCCAAAAAGATTCTACATAATGATTTTGTGTTCCCGACTGAGTATGAAGTGAATGGAATTTTGTCAGATGAAGCTGAAGAAATGCAGAACACAATATCTCAGAATGTGCAGATAACTAGTTTTGATCAAACTGAACAGTCTGAACCAAAAGAAGATGAAATATCCATTGATCTAAATGGATACTTTCTTGAATTTGATTTACCTGAGTTCTTCAAACCAAAAGAGGTACAATTCTTGGATGTGTATTATGATAGACCTAAGGAGACTCAGATCTGGTTGGCTGAAAAATTAAGATGTCTTGGCAAAACAAAGCAAGCTGTTTACTCAGATTTTTTAATCACTGGAATCAGAGAGTTGAGGGTTAAGAAATTCAGAAAGATGGAGTACTTATCTTTTGAAGTTCTGAGAGAAGATGGCAAGGTTTATTACTTTACTGATGCAGATTTTGAGAAACTATCAGTAGTTGACTTCTACAGATTACATAGTTTTCTATGCTTCAAAGAGTCGAGCAAAGACAGAAATGAAAGGAAGGCCAGAAGTGTGGTAATTGAGGCCATGTTCTACATCTTAAGGTGGCACTGCTATACAGATTTTCAAATAGCTTTGTACCTACAAAAGTCATGTGTTTATCTGGCAAATCCCAACACAGATCATGAACAGAAAAAGAATTTAAAGACTGGAAGTGTTCACAAATATCCAGAGTTGGGAGTATTTTTGAAAAACAAAAGTGGAAAGATCTTCTTCAGAGCAAAGGAAACCGCAAAATACTGTTCTGGAACTTTAAGAATCATAAAGCACAATTTGGAGAAAAAGATGCTGAAAGTGAAGGAAGCTAACATGATTCAAGAAGCAATTAATCAGCAAGTTGAGATTATTCAAGAAATCATTGACAAAATTGATAAAAGGCTTAATCTGAGAAATGTGCTACTTTAGAAGATTGTTCCTGCTCTGAAAGAACTGGATGATGCAAAGTTTAAGTTTATTTGACAAAAAGGGGGAGATTGTTAGATCTGAAGTTTTGTCAATAAACCAAGTGTTGAAGATCTGATAAGAGGACTCAGATGTTCTGAGTAGAGAAGTCAGAGGTCTGACTGTGAAGACCGAAGTATTGATCAGTGGAAAGAGAAGTCAGATGTCTGATAAGAAGAGTCAGATGGTCTGAGTAGAAGACTCAGATAATCTGAGTAGAGGAGTCAGCGATATGAAAGAGTCAGAAGATCTGAGAAGCTTTATCAGAAGAATGTTCAGAAGTTCTGAACTACCTGTTCAGAACTTATGACAAGATACTTTACTTAGTATTTTATAAACTAATTAGGACACGTGTTATGTTCTTATTAGTCTTTCTTATTTGTACTATAGCTTTAAGATGTTTGTTGCAGTATAAATAGTAGTTAGCTCTATGTTGCTAACTGATTGATTTTTTCCCGTATAACTTTGTATTCATTCTCTGTAATCTTTGAGATTCTCTCTCTCATAGATCTGTATTTCTGTTCATCATTGAATACAATTGGGCTTGATCATACAACTTCTCAATTACTGCTTTCTATATTGATTGTGAGATTAGATCCTGTTCTTTCAAATGAGATGGATGACAACATTGACTCATGTTATGTTCTTGATTATTGATTGATTATTATTTTTTATTGCACATTCTGGGATCCACACGTGGTATCAGAGCAGAAAGATTGAAGTTTGATTCAAGAGTTTTCACAAAAATCGCACTGTGAGTTTTATTTGTGTTCATCTTAGTTGCTTTGTTTGTGCAAAAAAATGTGTTTCTGATAATGCCATTGCGTTTGTTTCTATGTCAAAATACGTTTCCCAAAGTTTCGTTGCAAGAATCCAAGTTTTAAGCAATTAGTTCTTCAAGTTAAGTTTTATGGGTTCTTACTCTACTCATACAAAATTCATCATTTTTTCTTCAAAAACGTGTTTTTTTGTTGAAAAATCTATTTGGGTATTTGTATTTTTGGATATCTTGTTGGTATCATTCGTTTCAGGAAGCAAATCATCACGTTCGATCAATTTTAAATTGATTTTGTTCGATGAGACACGTTTTCCGGAACTTGTATTCCAGGTAAGTTCTTTCCGGACAAGCTATTGTTTTACGCAATTATCTTTGTTTTCCGGAACCATTTCTCCGGAATTCCCTATCGGACTTCGGATCTCATTGGATTCTGGATAATCTTCGGACTCCGGAACCTTATCGGATTTCGGATAATCTTCGGACTCTGGATAATCTTCGGACTCCGGATACCTTTGTCCGGAACTTTTCCCGGATTCCGCATATTTGCATATTCCGGATTCCGGAACTTTTGAGTTTTCCGATACTCTATTCCGGATTCCTAATCCGATATCTTTTCCGGAATTCACATTCCGGACTGTTAATCCGGATTCCTATCCGGACTTCTGTTTGTCCAGTGCTTATTTTTCGGTACTTACTTTTTAGTACTTATTTTCTACTGCTTAGAGTTGCGTTAGGACACTGTTAGGTTTCCTCGTGCTAGATCACTATACTTTTGAATCAATCTTTGAATCTTACGATCACGAAGTGCAATATCATCATGTCTCGCGACTCTTTAGCCATGGGTACCGACTCCAAGCCTCCGATTCTCTATCGAGGCGAATACGCACAATGGCGAGACCGATTCCTCATCTTCATCGCGTCCAAGGACAACTACGAATACATCTGGCAAGCTCTCACGGAAGGTCCTCAACCTACTCCAATGGCCACTATACCAGCTCAAGCAGACGGTACTCATGCTCAACCAACGGCCAAAACTTATAGCCACATGACCGACGAGGAAAAGAACAGATTTGATGGAGAAAAGCATGCTAGGCGATATCTAGTCCAAACTCTGCCAAATGAGATTTACACGGCAATTGACGGCCACAAAGAGACCTCAAAAGGAATGTGGGATCAAGTGGCCAAAATGATGAGTGGCAGCAAAGTCGGTAATCAACTGAAGATCAACAGTTGCATTAGTCGGTATGACGCTTTCAAGCAACGAAAGGGCGAATCTTTAACTCAGACATATGAGCGATTATGTCTCCTTCTGAATGATCTCTAGAAGAACAAGATCATGAGATACAATACCGAGAACGCTCTCAAGTTCCTGAACAATCTTCTGCCAGAATGGAGAATATTTACATCTCACATCAAACACAACAATCAGATCGAGAACGTTTCAATCAATGAGTTGTATGAGATGCTCATGCAAGACGAAGATGAAGTGATGGAGATATTGAGCACACAAAAGTCATCCTCCAAGCATCAAACTGATCCCCTCGCAATGGTATCTGACAAACGCGGTAAGTCATCCAGTCGCAGTTCCAAAAGGACCCAAGTATCCAGTGAGTCAGAATCAGAAGAAGAAGAAGAATCCGAGGAAAGTGACTCAGATCCCGAGATGACTGAAATTAAGAAGGCCATGGCTCTCATCTCTAAATACTTTCAAAAGAAGACATTTTTCAAGAAGCCGTCTTCCAACAACCAACGCTATTGTACAACACCTAACAAGCACCATGACTATAAAGATCGGTACGAAGGGAAAAGACGATCGGATGAGCACAAAGTGTTTGAGCACAAGGAGAAGCATGAACACAAACCTGAGGTTAAAATCAAAGATGAACCAGTCACATGCTACAACTGTGGGAAGATTGGTCATTTTGCTAAAGACAGCCGAAAGCATGTTGTTTGGAATTAAGAATACTACAAAGCCAAGCTACTCTTAGCTCAACAAAAGGAAGCTGGAAAGGCATTGCTGGTTGAAGATGATCATTGGCTAAACTAGTCTGACGATAGTGACACTGAAGATGCTGATGCTCATCTGTTCTTCATGGGCAATCATTCTCCTCCCACAGACCTCGGAGACCCATGTCAGATATGTATCCCTATTCATCAATCCCTAATGGAACAAATGCAATTACATGTTCAACGTGTAAACACCAGTAAGGAAACTATAAATGAACAAGTACTTGAAATAACTGATCTAAAAGAAAAGTTAAGTGTTCAAGTAAAGGTCACCGAGAAGGTTAAGTCGGATAACTCATACTTAAAAGAAAAGTGCACGAATTTGTCCCTTGCACCCAAAGACTTAAGGAC
This sequence comes from Saussurea involucrata, assembly GCA_033807775.1. Lineage (NCBI taxonomy): Eukaryota > Viridiplantae > Streptophyta > Magnoliopsida > Asterales > Asteraceae > Saussurea > Saussurea involucrata. The sequence goes on along the minus strand of CM066317.1, from coordinate 43,695,351 downwards.
CAAAATATCCGAATTAAATAATAAACTTCATCAGTGTGAGAATGAGAAGGCTGAGATTGTCTATCAATGCTCTTCTCTTCAAATTCAACTCAAAGAGCATATTTAAAAAATAACTAATCTTAAGGTTAAACTCTATAAACGAGGTCAAACTGATCAAACAATTCATCTAAACAATCCCAAGGAATTCACTTATTTTAATAAAGAATGGGGAATTGGGTACGACAACTGATAGGCGGGTATCACCCCCCTAAATCTAACCGAAAGTGTACGGTGTCGAAATAAAGTAATACGTACGGAAGTACGAGTATCGAATCCACAGGAACTAGGAACTAAGTATCACAATTACTATAAACTCTATTAACTGAACTATCGAAATTGGAGTGGTTGGTTTATAAACTAATTAATGGCAAACTAAATAAATAAGACACGGAACAATTAACAACTTAAGAACTTCTGATAGAGAAAACAGTTGAGGGTTGGAAATCCTAAGACCTTCGTATACAAACACTTGACTCGCAACAATTACCAGTTATTCCGTATAATGAATACCCAATCTTGTAAACATCGCCGTTGTTCTCTTTCAAGCAACAACAGGTTTTATCTTGAAAAGCACAAGTTTTATCTCTCGATCTCACCTATGGAATTCAAAACACATTAAGCTCAAGATTTTAATGGGACTAAGGCTTACTCGGAATATCTCTATCCCCTTTCTCACCTTAGGCATGCAATTTCTTAGTTATAGATTAACAATTAATTCTCTCGAACTTAATTGTTCATAACAAATCAAATGTAAATTGGCCAAATTCACAAAAGCATTAAAAACGAAATCACATGCTTCAAATTCATTCCAACCCCCAACATCTAGAATTTAGTTCATGTTGGTGGTGGATTCAAACACAAGAAAAAGAGATGAAAACGTGTATGTAAACATGGTAATGGTAACGTGATAGATATGATGATGAACTCCCTTCTCTCGTGCTCGTCTCTACTTCGCGTGTTGAACGTGCCTCCAATCGATCCTCTATCGTGGCTCCAAAAGCTCCGAAAAACCTTGGAAAATCGCCCCGAAGTCGCTCCCGATCGTCGTGTGAAGGCTGTCTCAAGTCTGACCTAAAATCCGGAATAAAACAGCTGAAATTCGTGCAAACAGAGGGTTAGGCGACCTGTCATGCGACTTTCAAGTCGCGTGGCAAGTCACCCGCTTTTCTGAATGGCATCTGGGTCAGTATCGGGTCCTGGTTTGGGCGCGGGTTTTGGGCTTGGATCTCAGGATTCCGTTGGGCTTCGTTTTGGCTCTTTTTGGGCTCTTTTCGACTTCTTTTCTCGATGATTACTGCTTTTTATATAACCTACACATTCCACTAGATAAACCATAAAATCCCGCTTCTTTGCTTAATTACAAGCCAATCTCAGTGATTTCAGGACCGAAAATAACGCCAAAAAGTGGCGTTATCAACAACCCACATTACTTGAAAACGATTTTGACAATGAGACCCACTCTTTACGAATTTAACTTCTTTTGTCTCGAGAAAATATATCCCCAATATAAAATCAAATGGACGGGACCACTCGAAGAGAAGGAAGAGGAAACTGAGGAATATAAACGCAAACATACTACTAAAATGCAACTACCCTTTGCGTATGAAGTTCTTAACACATCATATACGAAAAAGAAATCCAAATACTTATCAAATGACTACTTTGACGGCTACAAAGTTGCAAAGCCCAATGATTCCTCCAAGAAGGATGTGGCCTCTGCAACTAAGACCAAAACAGAGATGGACGAGTTTAAACGTTATGTTCCACCTCTTGTCTTGGAAATGAAAATAGTCGACCTAGAGGAATCATTTGCTCAGGAATGGATAAAGTGTCAAAAAGAGAAACAAGAGCTTCAATCCCAACTTGAGTGTTTAAAGTCCATTAAAACCGAATCTGTATCTGTTGAGGAACAAGAAGTCCTTCTGATAGAAATCAATCATCTCACATCTAAACTGTCTGCTCTGGCAACAGAAGTGATGGAAGAGAGAGTGGGCAAAGGCAAACTTCAGGAACAGTTTGACCAGATCCAAAGTCAATGGATAACTCTGTCCGAACCTTCCTCAAACTCATCGGATACATCTTCGTTAAAGCATTTATTAGAAAAATCTCTACTAGAAAAGGAAAAGGACCTCAAGTGATAAGTTTGCCAAAGAACTTAAACTCTGATTCTCAAAACGTTTCCGCAATCGATTCTTTGCAAAACACATTTCCTAATAGTTCCTCACCTTCTTCTGATGTTCCACCCAAAAATGAGATTGATTTTTCTACTTTTATGAATTCTAATGAGTGTTCAGATGATGAGTTTCAAAAGTTTGAATTCGATAAACCGCTTTCAAATCACACAGATTTTCTTTCAAAAGCAGTTAATCGACCGGTAAACTTTCAAAAGGGTGAATGTTCTGCATCCGCGCCTAAAACCCGATTAGTAAACGATGCTTCCAAAAACAAATCTAAATCCAAAAGACGTTCACAGAAACGGAAACAAACCGGAACTTCTCAAAATAGACATCTTTACTACTCAAGCTCTATTGATCATGAATTTAATGATTTTTCAGATAAAAATGGCCGGGCTAAACAAGTAAAACAAAAGTGGGTAGCAAAAGGATCAAACGAGAGCAAGTTGCAGTCAAAGTCATTTAATTCCGTTTTCAATTCTAGGACAAACAATCATAATTATGATGTAATTGACTCAAGTGATTTTGTTGAACAATGTGTTGATTTTCCTTTAAAAGTTTATTCAATTCAGCAATTATTTCAGTTATCTCATGATTGTTTGTGTTGTTCTCATTGTGGATTAAATGAGTTTGTTGATAAACAATATGCCTCTGATTGGTTTGGGTCTTATCATGTCTTTTATTCTCGACCTAAGCGTAAATCACGCAAACCCAAACGGAAGCCCAATTCAAAATGGGTTCCTAAAACAGGTGCTACACCTAACCCCCAGGACCCAGTTTTAAATGGGTACCTAAGGCTGTTTAATCACCTTTTTACAGAACGGTCATGTGTGGTATTTAGATTTCATTCGTTAGTTTGTTCGCGTGTTTCTTTGTTAGATTTTTCCTTTCATTTTGTTAATTTTGGATACCCGTACGTTTGATAGTTTGTTCTTGTGTTCAGGAGAAGCAAAAGAAAGTAAGTCTTTAGTACATACATTACTCGAGGGGGAGCGACACTCAGTTTTCCATTTTTTTTTCTTTATTTGAGTTTTCACTAAATTGGTTTTTTTGTTGTGACAGTTTTATTATTATTTTTTCTCATGCACAAGTTGAGGGGGAGCTCTAGGCACTTATTCCTTAAAATGTTCACATTTTTGCAAAGTGTCAAAAGTCCAAGGGGAGAGTGTATCACAACAAATTTTGGATCAAAACTGCAAGTTTTCGAAGAGTAAACTGCAATTTTGGTCCATGTGGTATGCTGTTTGGCTCACCTTTGGTCCCCAGAAAGTTTTTATTGCAAGAAAAACCCTGTGGTATGCAAAAGTACTCGGTTTTGGTCCCTCGGGACTAACACCGTTAGGTTGCATCTGTTTATGCCCCTCATGTTCCTTGCACATGAGGGTATAATGGTCTTTTTACTTTATTTTTGTTGTTTTCAACTAAAGACAAAAACCACAGGGACCAAATTGCAATTAATACTATATTATATTTAATATTATAATATATTAATTATATATGTATATCAGTTTTGAAAAGAAAAACAAAAATTTGAGAAACCCTAATTTGACTCTCTCCTTCCCATCGCCCACCACCTGCAGCGCCACCACCGTAACCACCCACCATTTGCTGCCACCACCGTAACCACCCACCGTTCTCTCTGTCGAGCACCACTCATGCCGCCATACCCAGTCGCTGCTCCTCCCTGCCGCCATACCCGCCACCGTAACCACCCACCATCTGCTGCCACCACCGTAACCACCCACCGTCCTCTCTGTCGAGCACCACTCCTGCCGCCATACCCAGCCGCTGCTCCTCCCTGCCGCCATACCCACCACCGTAACCACCCACCATCTGCTGCCACCACCATAACCACCCACCATCGCACACCACCTGCTCCTCCCGTTTACCCACGACGATACAACAAACGACAAAGACAAAAAAAATGTTGGTGGCGGCTGTCGGCGGTTTTGTAGGTCAAGAGATAGCGAGAGAGGGAGATACGAGAGTGGGAGAGGATGTGAGTGGCAGAAATCAACGATGGTGGCGGCTGTCGGCGGTTGTGGATGGCAGAAATCAACGATGGTGGTGGCTGTGGGCGGCGCTGTTGTGGTTTGTGAAGATGAACACACAAAATCACTGGAACTACTTATTCTTCTGTCGATCTAATTGCTTCTTCTGTCGATCTAATTGCTTCTTCTATATGTCTCGATATGATTTAGATTTATGATTTTGGGTTTTAATTGAAATTCAAATTTTGGTTTAGGGTTAATTTGTGGTTCTTGAGTTAGGGTTCTTGATTTGTGTTATAAGGTTTTGTTGATGACTCTTGGCGATGAAGATGAATATTCAAGGGAATTGGGGTTGAGGGAGAAAAGGGAATTAGGGTTTTGTTTATTTTTTAATTAGAAATTTGTCTTTAGTGAAAAACAAAAAAATAAAAGTAAAATGACTAAAATGCCCTCATGTGACTTGCACATGAGAGGCTTTAACAGAGTCAAGCTAACGGTGTTACACCCGAGGGACCAAAACCGAGCACTTTTGCATACCACGGGGTTTTTTTTGCAATAAACATTTACTGGGGACCAAAGGTGAGCCAAACAACATACCACAGGGACCAAAATTGCAGTTTACTCTTTTCCGAAATATTGGGTTTTTCGGTATAGGGTTGTGGACTCCGAAATTTGGGATTTTACGGATCCGGAATCTTTTTCGGATACCTTATGTTTTCTGGAACCTTCCTATTTAAACCCTCGATAAACCCTCATTTCATTTTTTCCCGAATTTTTTCTCTCAAAACCTGTCCTCTCTGAAATCGCTCGCACGCACACACCACAGTGTTTTTCGATCGATATCCATCCGCAAACAGGTATTATTTCATCCCATTATGTTTTAATCGAGCCCTAATACATCCATGTTGCTTATATTTGTTGGTCCCGAAGGGTTATACAAGTTTGTAGAAGGGGGGGGGGTTGAATACAAACACACAAGATTTACTTTTCTAAATTGTTTATTGATAAATCATTAACAATTTACAGCTTGTTGCGGAAACAAGATTAAGGATAAATCCTAAATCTAAACAAGTTGGAACACTAAGGTTTCTTGCACTAAGAGGGATAAGGAAATTACTAATAATAACCTATCTTGAGATTAGAGATTGAACTTGTCCAGAGTTAGCAAGCTACTTCAAAAGAAGTGGGTTCATCTCTTTATATACTGCATGCATTAAGTGCAAGTCAGCATACACTTTACACGTGTCATCAGCTGGTTGGTTGCATGTCATTGACCTTGTTGACAACCTTAGTAGCCGTAAGGATGAACAGTGTAGTATCAGAGTGGTTGTACGATTTCAGTTTTTCGGAGGTTCTTTTCTGACATTTCGTACGGAGTCGTGCAAGGGAGGTTGAGACAAAAGTACTTTGTACGGAAGACTTTATGATCAGCTATTCGATGTTTCAGCGATCTATCATTTCAAATCAGCGAATGATAAAGTTCAGCGATAGCTAAAGTCTTGTACTTGATACTTCACGTTGATTGGACAAATCTGAGTCTTCGCTGATCCGCATCAGTTCATTAGGAGACTTGTCGCTGGTTCTTGGGCTTGATCTTCGACTTCAGCGTAGAACCTTTGTTGACGTGAAACTTGTCTTCAGGGATCATAAGTAAAACAACTAACTTATCAGCGATCACCATAATGACTGAACAGACTCAGAACATAAATGGTGAACAGTGTTCGCTGAATGTTTAATTTAAAGAGCGAGAGTTCCTATCAGCGGTACTGGAGGATCTTAGTACTTATCAGCGATAGTGAAACTCTGATACATATTGTTTACTTATAATTTTCACTAAGTATAAGAGAGGGTCATTATCAAATCACTGAGGGTTTGGATCAACAATCTCCCCCTATTTGATTATGACATAGCAACAAAGAAAATTGATATTTAATGAAAACATAAGGATAAAAAGAACTCATAAAATATTTGTCCCTTTTACTGTTTTATGGGATCTTTTCAATACTGATGGAGTAAAGTACATTCGCTGAAATCTTTCTTTAATCTTTGAATCAGAGTTACAAATGGAAGTGGAAAGATTACAAGTACAAGCGAAATAAATTACAAGTACAAAAGTATAACTGATAAAATAGAAGAATGAGGCGATCTATCAGTCAAACGGTTCTTCCTTGATGAGAAGTTCATCAAGGGTCTTTGATGTGGGGATCATCCAGTCAGGTACGTCGACTCCTTGATTCTTTTTCTTCAGAGCTTCTTAAAAAATCAAGGGCTTCAGGTGTCTAGCTTTAATGTCACGTCTGACTTCACACCAGTATACGAGATCTCTGAGTTGTTCGATGGGAGCGAGATGGAGCTCAGAGATACGTTGAAAGTGATGATTTCCTTCGTAGTCCAGAAAGAATATACCATAAGGATCACTTACAACTGTGCCAGGGATGAAAGTTTCTCCAGGTGGTAGGGAGGTGTCAAGCACTGAGAGATCAGCATCAAGGCCAAGAACTTCAGCACGAGAGAAACCAATACCTGTTTCATTCCGTATAGGAGGACCTGAGACTGAGACTTTCTTTCCTTTGGCAGGGACTCTTCTTTGTTGAGGAGGAAGAAGAGTGGAAGGAGGAATATCCACAGTAGAAGAAACCAAGTCGATCTGAGTATTTAAAATTTTCTCGACATGGCTCTTGAACTTTAAGCGCGATCCCTGAATGGCTAATTTCACTTCCAACCATTAAGAGAGACCAAACTTCTCTAATGTAGCAGCATAGAAGGTTTGTTTGGTTTCGTCTTCTCTGTAGACATCCACTTCAACAACAGGGACATCAATAAACATTCTTCCCCTGATGTTTACTTTGACAATCTTGGATGGTCGAGATCGATAGGTCAGCATTTGTTTCGCCCTTTCCAAAGTTGTATAAGAGACCTTAGTCTTTTCTCTAACGATCTTTTGAGCATCATCCCATAGCTGAAGTTGAACATCGAGGGGAGCTTTTTTCAGCTTGGGGTCTTTTATTGATCGTTGAGTAAGCTTGATGGCGTATTCTCTGTCTTTTTCTTCAGCTTCCCTTCTTTCAGCGATTAGGCGTTTAGCTCTGAGGTGTTCGTTGAATTCAGCTTTAGAAATTTTGAACTTTGGAGGAGCTGAAGGCAGTTGATCACGCCTTAGAATTATTCGCTGATCCTCGAATTTCTTTATTATTTCCTCTCTTCTTTTATGTTCCTCTTCACTTAGCTTTTGAGGAGCCAAGGAAGGTCTGCGCTTGCGCGAGAGTAGTTGTTCTTCTGGTTCATCAGTCTCAGAGATCAAATCTAAGACTGGAATTATTTCTTCAGCGGCAGCTGGTTTTATTGGTGAAGTCGCAGTTGTGGAGCCTTCAGCGATATCCTCAAACAAGGGAGAGGACTAGCTGAAACACAGCGATCTTACAAGTAAGAACTTGGGTAGAATCAGATAGAGAGAATTGGTTCAAGTGTATAGGCTTGGGTAGTAGAAACTGATAGTGTATGATAGAGGAGGGATGGAGTAAGAGATGTTTAGTGTACCTGACAAACCGGCTTTTCAAGCAAGATCGACAGATTGTCATCTTCAGCGATGCGTTTGCCTTTGCCTTTCTCAGCTTCAGATGCTGAGGGCTTTGTCTTTGTCCGCTCCCCTGAAGGTTCATTTATCGAGATTCCCTTAAGAGTTTTGATCCTCGGAGCAGGTTTGACGATAAAGAAGTCATCATCATCTTCATCATCATCATCATCATTCTTTGGATAAGAAGATGGTTCATCATCAGGGATGTCGATGGCTTCATCGTCTTCAGCTTCGGATTCTTCAGCGTCTTCTTCGAGTTGCTCCCCCTCAGATACAGAGGCGAGCTTCTCGGTTCCCTCAGGGTTTTCATCTCCCTGAGGTCCAGCGGTGGTTTCTTCAGCATTTGTCTTCTCTCCCCTGATAGATTCATCATGGGAAAGGTCTTCAGCGCTCGGATCTTCAGCGCTCTTCTCCCCCTCTTTATCATGATGACTGGGGGAGGAATGGGTAGATTCAGCAGCGTTGGTAGGTTCTCTGTCTTCTTGGCCAGAGATACCTACACAACTTTCAATCTTTGCTAATCTGTCTTCAAGGCCAGAAATAGCAGGATTGATCTTTAGCAGCTCAGTGCGATCCGCCGCATGATTGATCTTTAGCAGCTCAGGGTTAGTTGAACCAAATATAATGTCATCAACATATATTTGAACTAGAATGATATGACCTTTTACTTTCCTGAAAAATAGAGTTTTGTCAATCTTACCTCGCTCAAAATTTTCAACATGGAGATAAGTGGAAAGAGTGTCATACCATGCACGTGGATCTTGCTTTAAACCATAAAGTGCCTTATCCAGCTTATAAACATAACCTGGATGCTTAGGATCTGAGAATCCTGGAGGTTGTTCCACGTAGACTTCTTCATTCAGCTTTCCATTTAGAAACGCTGACTTAACATCCATCTGATGTACTTTGAAGTTTTTGTGTACAGCATATGCTAAGAATAGACGAATAGATTCAAGTCTTGCTACTGGAGCAAAAGTTTCGTCATAATCAATGCCTTCCTCTTGTCTGTATCCCTGAGCAACAATGCGAGCTTTGTTGCGGGTTACAGTACCATGTTCATCCAACTTGTTTCGATAGACCCATTTAGTGCCTATCACATTTTTATCAGTTGGTCTTCGAACAAGTTTCCAAACTTTGTTTCTTTCGAATTCAGTCAACTCTTCTTGCATGGCGCTGACCCAGTTTGGATCTTTGAGGGCATCATCTACTTTCTTTGGTTCAGTTAGTGAAATGAAATTTACAAATAAACAAATATTACATGCACTTCGTCGAGTCTGAATACCAGCGTTTGGATCACCAAGAATTTGATCTATTGGGTGATTTACAGTCCATCGCTGAGCCGGAGCGTGAGACGCTGACTCAATCTGAACTGGAAGAGCTGAAGATGAAGCTTCAGCGACGTCTGGAGTGTCAGCCAAGAGAGGAATGGTTGCAGTTGTCATTATATTCACTGATTGCTGAGAGGTAGATGGAATGTATGAGACATTTGGATCAACTACATGTATAGTGTTTATTGGAACAGCTGAGACCCATGATGTTTCAGCTTCACTATTCTGCATGTTTGGAATGATAGTGGGACTATCATCTTCTACTGGATGAGCATGAGGAGTGGGAATATCTGCTGAATCGCCAAGATGAGAAAACATCCATTGATTCAGTTCTTCAGTATCAACGTTCGGTTTAGAGTTCGCTGAACGGGATTCGTCAAACGTGACGTGAATAGTTTATTCTACAGTTTGTCTTCTACGATTGAAGACTCTGAAGGCTTTGTAAACTGAGGAGTATCCAAGAAAGATTCCATCATCAGCCTTAGGATCAAACTTTCCAAGGGCATCTCTGTTGTTCAGTATGAAACACTGACATCCAAAGATGTGAAGAAAGCTGATTGAGGGCTTTCTCCGATGAAAAAGTTCATAGGCTGTTTTATTGAATCTTTTGACTATCAGCGACCTGTTTTGCGTAAAACAAGCAGTGTTGACAGCTTCTGCCCAAAACTGAGTAGGCAGGTGAGAATCGCTGAGCATTGAACGTGCAGCTTCAATAATTGTTCTATTTCTTCTTTCAGCGACTCCATTTTGTTGTGGTGTTCTCACTGAAGAAAAGTTGTGAGAAATACCCTTACTCTCAAAAAAGGAATCAAGAGAACTGTTTTTGAATTCAGTTCCATGATCACTCCTTATTGAGCGAACGGTCAAATTGTTCATGGTTTCCATCTTCCGAACAAAGGTGATGAGTTCTTCAGGGGTGTCACTCTTGGAACGGAGAAACATAACCCATGTATAACGAGAGAATTCATCAACTATGACCAGCGTATATTTCTCTACAGCGATGGATTGTTTGTTAACAGGGCCAAACAAATCCATATGGAGTAGTTGTAGAAGAGATGACACTGAGGAAACTTGCTTTGATTTAAAGCTAGCTTTGGTCTGCTTCCCTTTTTCACACGCTGAACATAAGGACTCTTTGGCGTATGAGTGTTGAGGTAGACCAGTGACTAACTCTTTTGAACAAAGAGTATTCAGTGTCTTGAAATTTATATGAGAAAGCCTCTTATGCCATAGCCAGTTGACATCAGATGATACTTTTGAGAAGAAACAGGAGTTCTCAGTGGTTGTTGAGTCCATGTTTATTACATAAACATTTTCCAAACGGTAACCGCTGAGAGCTATCTTCTCCTTTTTGCCAGCGACAAAGCAAGATTCCTTAGTAAAGATTACTTTGTTATTCATGTCGCAAAGCTGACTGATGCTTAGAAGATTATGTTTCAGCCCTTCAACATATGTGACTCTTCTGAAGGAGGTTGTACCATTTGACAGTACACCATACCCTCGGGTATGTCCTTTTCCATTTCCACCGAAAGTCACAGAGGGACCTTTCTCTTCCTTGTATTCAGCGAGTAGGCTTTTCTTTCCAGTCATATGTCTAGAGCATCCGCTATCGAGATACCAGATACCCTTCTTAACCTGAATACAAATTACAAAGGAAGATTAGTTTTTCTTAGGTACCCACTTAACCATGTATACACATTTGTCAGTGGAGGTAGTTGGAATGGAAGGTTCAGCAGTCTTCACAGCATTTGAAGATTCAGCTTTGTCTTTCTTCACTTTGGTTAATTTCTTAACCTCTGTGGTAGGATTCACCTTGACCGATTTGCACCAGGGTTGGTCTTCTTTTCCTTGGGGGCAATCTTCACCTTAGCTATCTTTTCAGCTTTGGTGGCTGTGGGGCACTTACTAGCAATATGATCAGTGAGTCCACAGTGATAACATTTCCTATAGCTAAAAGTAGTTCTAGGACCATTTGAATGCTGAGCTTTTAATTTGGAATTAGAAGTACCAGCACCAAGTAAACTATTTGCTTTAGAAATGGGACGAGCATTCAGTTCTTCAGATTTCTTAGCAAGGACATCCACTCTGAGTCTAGGAGTAGATCGCTGAATATATCCAGAGATCAGCTTCTTTGATTCAGAGGGATGGGCCACTGAGGCTTTAGAAGCATTCAGCTTTGGTACTAAAGTACCCTTCTGAGGATTTTGGTAAATAACAATTCCTTTACCTTTGTCTTTAGAGACAGAGGTAGGTTTTGAATAAACCATTTTCTCCTTTCCTTTTGAGGTAGGAGTTTCCTCAGGGATTGGTGTAATAGACGAGGAGCACTGAGAAGATGAAGTATCAGCGACTCAGGATACGAACGTTCCAAATTTAAGCATTGAACGCTCACTGGTTGATTTTAAAGTTTCATATTTGTAACCCAGACCACGTTTATCACTCAGGGGAATCTGAGACTTTATTATCTCAGTGATCTTTGTTGAAGAATTACACCATCCTTCAACGGTAGCTTTTTCAGCTTTTAATGCAGCGATAGCTTCTGCTCGTTCGATTTTGACTAGCTGATTTAAATATACTTGATCTTTAAAATCTTCTTCAATTTTAGAAAGCTTTTCTATTTGAAGGTGGCAGTTTTTAAGCTTTTCAGCGAGATCAAGGTTTTGGTTTTCAACCACAGCTTTGCCATTCATGGCTTCATATAAGCTTCTAGTCAAGAGATCGATTTTGCGGAGACTATCAGCTTCATCAATATTTGCAATATTGGTAAAGAAGGAAGGTGATACCTGAATAGCAGAGGTTGAATTGGAGGGAATGTCTGAACTTTCTTCCTCTTCTTCGATCTTGGCCATAAGACATAGATTTGCTTCATCATCTTCAGAGTCAGATGATTATTCTTCTTCTTCAGAAGCAGCCCAATCATAGTTAGCCATCAGGCCTTTGCCTTTCTTCTTAAAGCTTTTCAGCTTCGCATATTTTTCTTTCAGCTTTGAGTATTTGCCATCTTTATTCCTGGGAATAAAGGATTTCTTGGGAAACGCTGAGTTTCTCGAAACTTTCTGAGACCTGCACTCGTTAGCGAAGTGTCCAATCTTTTCACAGTTAAAACAAGTAGTAGTAGCCTTATCAACAGGAGCCGTTGATCTTGGCTTATCAGTAATAGAAAGAGGTTTGTTCTTTCTAAACATTTTCTTTTTGGCGAATCTCCTGAACTTTTTAGTTAGGAGAGCTAAAGATTAATCATCATCTGAAGAATCAGAATCTGATGACCTTTCAGAGTTACTTCCTAACTCAGTGACAGTGACTGAGGGTCGCTGAGTAGAAGGTTCCTCTGAGATTAAAGCAACAGGGGTGCTTTTGAAATCTTTTACAATATTCTTCTTAAGATGACTCGATTGCTCATGATTCAGCAACGTGCCATATAAGGTAGCAAGGGTCATAGATTTTAGATTCTTTGATAGCTTGAGACACATAGAATAATTGTCCCAGCTTTCAGGTAAACATTCTAGAAACTTTGTCAGCACTTCAAAGTTAGAATATTCCTTACCAACAGTTTTTAGATCTATAATTAAACAATTAAAACGTTGGTGAACTTCAGAGAGAGTTTCATTCTTACCAGAAATGAAGCTTTCGTATTGCCTTACCAGGTTGATCTTTCTTGAATCCTGGACTTCAGCAGTACCTTCATACTGAACACATATTGTGTCCCACATGGCTTTTGAGGATTTCAGGTTCATGACGGAATGGTAGACTTCGTCAGGAAGAGCCATGGATAGTATGGATCTGGCTTTTGTATCTATAGCCACTTTCTTCTTATCTTCATCGGTCCACATGTGTATTTCCTTAGGAATCAGCCTTTCTGGAATAGCAGGTCTATTCGCAGTGGCTGGAACTGAAGGATCAATTGTTACAGGGATGTATGGGCCGTTTTCAAGATAGTAAGGCATAGTAGGGTCTACACCTTCTAAGAAGAGTGTCATCCTATTTTTCCATAAGTTGAAGTTATCTCTGGAAAATCTAGGGGGTTTTGCAAGAGAACCATTGCCTATGTAATTTGTGTTTGTGTTGGAAGCCATTTTCAGAAAATAGCAAGGAAGAGAACTATCTTAGATTAGATCTTGTTTATGAGATTAAACAACTCTGCTATGATACCACTTGTTGGTCCCGAAGGGTTATACAAGTTTGTAGAAGGGGGGGGGGGGTTGAATACAAACACACAAGATTTACTTTTCTAAATTGTTTATTGATAAATCATTAACAATTTACAGCTTGTTGTGGAAACAAGATTAAGGATAAATCCTAAATCTAAACAAGTTGGAACACTAAGGTTTCTTGCACTAAGAGGGATAAGGAAATTACTAATAATAACCTATCTTGAGATTAGAGATTGAACTTGTCCAGAGTTAGCAAGTTACTTCAAAAGAAGTGGGTTCATCTCTTTATATACTGCATGCATTAAATGCAAGTCAGCATACACTTTACACGTGTCATCAGCTGGTTGGTTGCATGTCATTGACCTTTGTTGACAACCTTAGTAGCCGTAAGGATGAACAGTGTAGTATCAGAGTGGTTGTACGATTTCAGTTTTTCGGAGGTTCTTTTCTGACATTTCGTACGGAGTCGTGCAAGGGAGGTTGAGACAAAAGTACTTTGTACGGAAGACTTTATGATCAGCTATTCGATGTTTCAGCGATCTATCATTTCAAATCAGCGAATGATAGAGTTCAGCGATAGCTAAAGTCTTGTACTTGATACTTCATGTTGATTGGACAAATCTGAGTCTTCGCTGATCCGCATCAGTTCATTAGGAGACTTGTCGCTGGTTCTTGGGCTTGATCTTCGACTTCAGCGTAGAACCTTTGTTGACATGAAACTTGTCTTCAGGGATCATAAGTAAAACAACTAACTTATCAGCGATCACCATAATGACTGAACAGACCCAGAACATAAATGGTGAACAGTGTTCGCTGAATGTTTAATTTAAAGAGCGAGAGTTCCTATCAGCGGTACTGGAGGATCTTAGTACTTATCAGCGATAGTGAAACTCTGATACATAGTGTTTACTTATAATTTTCACTAAGTATAAGAGAGGGTCATTATCAAATCACTGAGGGTTTGGATCAACAATATTTCTCGATTTGAATCGATTTCAAGTTCTTCGAAACGAGCCTGACTGTTCGAGTTTCATAGTTAGGGTTTCGAGGTTTATTGTGAAATAAATGCTCATTTATGCTATGTCTATCTTATTCGATCCCCTTTATGCACTTAGACTAGTTCCAATCCATGCTAGATTCGATTTTAAGATGATTATGTTCGACCCATGATGTTTTCCAGGAAGTTGAGTATTCCGATACTCGAGTTCCAGAATCCATGATCTTTTCCGGAACTTGAGTTTTCCGGAAGTCAAATTTTCATGATCTGGACTTTAATGTTTTCCGGACTCCTTTGTTTTTTGGACTCCCATGTTTTTTGGACTCCGATACTTTTTCCGGATTTCGGTATATTCCGACATTTAATTGTTTTCCGGATACCATGTTCCGGATTCCATAGTTTCCAGACTATGGGTTCCGGACAATATACTTTCCAGAAAACTCATCCAATCCGGAAATGTTTCTTGTTTGGCCAATGTTCTTCCAATTTCAACTCCGATGGCCAAACAACTCAGGTACGTAACTCCATGTTTCATCCAAATACTGTACTAACACTCTGTAAACGCAGGTCACATGGCACAACAAGGATCTCCGGTCAATGAGGCGGAGGATGAAGCTCTTGTCCCCCTTGACGCAAGAGTGGCCATCCAAGGTAACAACTACCACCTGGAGGCCACCAATTATCCTCGAGATCCTGGAAAACCATCCTGTTCACCATGCATTAACCATCGTTGCTGAGGTCCTGCTCAAATACGTCCAACAAGTGTGGCACACTATCCACCGTGTCACCAACAATCAAGTTACCATCTTGGAAGCGTGACTCGACAATAGTCGTTTCGTTCTCACACTCGAGTCATTCCGACAAATGCTACGCCTCCCCGAGGCAACTGCAAATGGACACGTTGCCTACGCTCTAACTGTTTCCGACGACCAACTACTGGCAGACGTTCGCTCTTTGGGGTACGATAGAGATCTGACTCGTCTGTCGTCGTTCACAAGGACCCATCTGACGCCCCTATGGGCTTCTCTTTTCAACATCCTCAGCCGATGCATGTCCTCCAAATGGCGCGGGGTAGATACGTGCACCACCAACTTTCTACGCCTCTTCCATGCAATTGCCTATCCCCGACACGTTGATTTCGCTTCCATCTTATGGAATGAACTTCTCGCCAACGTGGCTGATAGGGAGCTAAACCAACAACGCTCTTTCATACCGTACATGCGTTTCCTATCACTCGCCATCAGGCAACACATCGAAGTTGATCCAACCATCCACCGATGATCCTCTCACCCGATCTTCCCCCCATTATGCATGCAACATCTCCAGAACATACCGGATTTTCCAAACTTCGTTCCACGACTCATTCCTGAAGCCTTGCTTGCATATGCACGTCCCGGGGCACCGAACGTAGCTGAATATAGGTGAGTGCATAATTTAGTGATCCCTATGGTCCGTCCAGATCCGGAAGGACCTCCCCAGGGGACTAGACCAAGCGACGCGAGGGTCCTAGGACGAGAGGAGGAAGGGTCCAGCGAGCTGGGGCTCTTGGACGGGGTGCGATGAGTGTACAATCTGGGAGGGGAACTGGCGTTGGGGGTGCCTCGGACGCGCATGCAAGTTCAAGCCGTCAACCCGATCCCATCATCACCTCCACACCTGAAACCACCACCCATCCTTCCACATCAACCCGTCAACGACCTCCCGTGGTTGAAGTTGAGTCCACATCCGAAGAAGGCTTAGTGGACGCCACAGTAACATTTAACGAAGGCCTCGTTCGCGATCCCTCACCTGGAGGTTCTCCGAGCTCGGGCGATTCTGAATCAGCCTCCGGTTCCGACGATGGCTCATCCGAATTTGAGTCGACCATAGACCGAGCTATCCGAAGACAATGCATCCCACCTCATATCGGTCTGAACGATATGACCGTCGACTCCGAATCCACCTCAACATCATCCGTTGAACCTTCCACCGAAATACCAGCCGAATCGGGAGATATAAGGACAACGGAGGGAGTACAAGTAGAAAATGAAGAAAATGTGAGTGTAAGAGAACGGAGAAGTAAGAGAAAAAATGACGAGTGTGAGAACAAGTAGACTAATCTTAGCCGGGTAGCCACATCTACTATCCAGTGTCATCCGTTGGGACTGGGTATTGAAGAAGCCGTCGTGCACCCAGCGACGCAACTACACGCCCTCCTTAGCCACTCAGGTGTCTCTCAACAGACACTTGTTTCAATTGAGCACGGGGATTTCGCACATACACTATAAGGCCTTCACTCAGAAGGTGCTGATATTGAAACAATAGACCAGTAGCCCCCGGTCTCGACTTCTTTGAGTGCACCATTGAGTCTAGAGCCCTTTGATATTATAACATCTTCTTTGGCTAGGACACAGGACATTACTTCTACTACTATCGGTGATATAAGTGAACCGATCAAAATGTCTGTAGTACCTCCACTTTTGAGTGGTGTACGAGGATTGGACGAAAATCCTACCACGGCCACTCAGTTTGTTAGGACACTGAAGTTGTCCTTTGTAATAGAAAGTTTTGTAAAGCAATAGCTGTGTTAAAGGGCTTATGCTTAATTGTTGTAGCAAGTGATGAAGACTATAAATAGGTCTTTACTTGTAGTTTGTAAGAAGTGAATTCATTAATACAAGATGTAGATCTCTAATCACTGTGTGTTCTCTCTAGGTTAGATTTCCTTTTCAATAATGTTCTTCATCATCTTGTTACACAATACTTGGATTGTATGAAGATCATGGACCTAACACAGTTCCCATTTGTGAACATAAGTGGTACTATCTCTACGGTAGTTACCTCAATGAGCAATCTACGTGATCCCGGTGTTAGATTACCCTTCTTTCTATCCAGGGAACAGTATGGGTAGGATCAAAAGGCGATGGAAGACAGAATGCGCAAACAGTTCGACAAGGTAAAGCGGCTGATAAAAGGTAAAGATCCGGTCGTCGAATTTGAACCCAAACCTCGCCCAACCCCACAAAGAGCCCCACCGGCTCCACCTGCTCTTGTGCAACCAACTGTCGACCTACCCGTCGATGAGTTAAAAACCCTTCTTTTAGCCAAACTATTATCCTTAAACCCTGACATCCCACAAGATCAGGACCTCTTAAGCTTATTACGCCTACAACAAGCCACTCAAACTGATCCAACTCAAAAACCAGCCACAAATCACCCAACCTCTTCCGAGTTCCAAACCTTTCAAGATAAAATAGAACAAAGCCTCGCGTCCGTTCGCTAATCTCTAAATGCGCTATCCGAGCTCATCACCGTTATAGAGACTACCTGTAAGACTCAAGCTCGCGGAAAAAAGCGGCAACATGATCACGAGGAAGAGCCCGATGACCATGAGGGGGAGAACGCCAAAAAGCGCAAGCTTGATGCCCCTTCAGCCCAAGACAGATCAGAAACTCAAACTGTGGCAGAAGAAGAAGCAGCTATAGGTACAGAAGGTCAACCTGATGATGATACATGGGAGAGAGTCTCTCAGATGTTTGAATCAGGGGTATATGGACAACAGAGCAAAAGGCAGATTATTCTTTATTTTGATCTGGAAGTTGAACCAACGGTTGAAAAGCTCGAGGTCAATGAGGAGGAAATCCGGATGATCATGGTAGCAGAAACAGATATAGTGAACATACCTTCGGACAACAACGATCTGAACTACAATAACTTCTTCCTAATCCACGGCCAGCCAGTTCAGTTAATCGTTGTATCAGATACAGAAGTCGACTTTCCAGAACACGAAGATGATAAAGATGATGTTGCCCGAGCTGCATGGTACAAAGCGCAGGAAGTTAGCCCAATAACTTCCCCAGTTTCTCAACCACCTCAAACATCATCAGTTCCGACTCCGCCTGTTAGAGCATTATTGTATTCAAGATTTACTACAAAGTCAATGTACTTGTATTAGTCAATATCATGTGGTAATGTCTTATACCTTGTATGTCATGGGTATAAATAGGCTTGTCTTACTCATTAGCTGGTAATCTTTCACAACATTGTAATTGTAAACTTGTAACTCGTATATGTATGACCAATGTTTTCTCTCTCTAGAATCTATGATTCATTCTGATCTTTTACACTAGATTTTGGGATTAACATTTGGTATCAGAGCTAGACAGGGATTTCAAGTAGATTTTTGAAGATTTTTTTTGAAGATTTCTTTGTTGTGTTTTGAGTTTCCGGACACTGTTACACTGAAATTATCGAATTTTTGATTTCTGGACTTTTTGGATTGGAATTTAGGTCCATTGTACTCGATTTCTACTCATGAACATCTTTAATTCAGGATTCATCACCTAATTCTGTTCAGATTTCAAGAATTTCGTAATTCTTGAACTTTTTGGTCGAAAAAGTGAGTTTACTGTTTTCGAATCAAAATTGGACATTTTTAATGAATTACAAGTTCGAAATAACTAGAGATCTGTGCGAAATCAAATTTCGAATCTGTCTGTGCAAGAATCATTGAATTTGGCTAAGAATTGAAGAAGTTATGGCCAATTTAGTGATTTTTGGTTAAGTTTTCGGAAGATCTGAAGTTTTCGGATCATTCATAGAGGTTTTTGGATCGTTCATAAAGTTCTCGGATCATTCAAGTGGTTTTCGAATCACTCATAAGGTTTTCGGATTATGCGTATTTTGACAAGGAAAGAATTCGGATTGCCTTTGATCCGAAAAGTTAAGTTCTCGGATTGTATTTGATCCGAGAAGCTCAGAATTCGAATATGTTTGTTCCGAAAAGTGCAGAACTCGGATCACGTTTGTTCCGAAAAACGAGGAATTCATATCAAGTTTATTCCGAGAAGTACAGAACTCGAATCCATTTGATCCGAAAAGTGTAGAACTCGGATCTAGGTTGTTCCGAGAAATAGAGAACTCGGTTCAGTTTGTTCCGAAAAGTTGGGATTTCGATTCCAGTATAGTCCGAAAAGTTGGCCTAGCTAATCCGAAAAGTTTGGTTCTATATAGTTTGTTCCGAAAAGTTAAAAAAAAGAGTATTTCAAGAAAAAAAATTCGTTTCTAAGTGTATTTTCATACACTCTCTATTTGATTCTCTGGAAGATCTATCATCTAGTGCATAAAAATCTTATCAAGATGTATCAGTCATATGAGAAAGTGGACTCTTGTTGAAGCTAAGGATGAGATCAAGCGTCTTGAACTTTTGGTTCATAAATACATGAATCTTCACAATGAAGTTGCGAATAAAAACAAAAAGATCAAGTCTTCAACTCATCATGATGATATGAAAGTGCTTCAAGGGAGTAAAAGGCACTGGAAGAAGAAAATGCTGATCTGAAGAGACAAATTTTAGATTTTTCTTCTTCAAATGAAAAGTTTATTTTAGAAGAACATAATGTTAAACTTTCTAAAAGAATTACTGATCTTGAAGTTTATATTGCAGATCTTGTAGAAAAGAATGACAACTCAAGTCTGCACGAACAAATCAAGAAATTTCAAGAGAAAGTAACAACTCTTCAACAAGAAAATGCTTATCTGAAAAGCATGGAAGACGAGAGAGAGAAGGGGAACTCATATTTACGAGATCAATTAAAAAGAGTTCAAGAAAAAGGAAAGAGTTTGGAAAGTGAAAACGCTGAGCTAAAAAGAAAACTTTATGTTTCTGAAAAAGATAAAGTTGTCAAGAAACCTGTGTTTGACAACACTGATATTCAAAAGAAAGTTTTTGAAGAAAACAAAGTAATTGAACTAAAATGTATAAAACTTTCAAAACAAGTTTCTGATTTTGAGAAAGTTTTATTCTTAGAAAAAGAGAAACTCGAGAAAGAGAGAGCTGAGTTTGGAATTGAACGAAAATCCTTTGCGATCAAAAGTAATGAGCTTTCCGTGAAAATCTAAGACTTAGAAAAGGTTTTGGAAAAAGAAAGGAAAGATTTTGTAGAAAAGATAAATCTCTTTGAAATGGAAATAAAAATCTTAATAAGAAAAATATGAAACTTTCAAAGAGATAACTGATAAAGGAAAGTTTTTGGAAAAAGATTTTGAATCGGAACGCAAATATTTTGAAGATGCGATTCTTAATCTTACCAAAAGATTATTTGGTTTATCAGCAAATATTATAAAGAACCAAGTGATAAAATCTGATCTCCAAAAGAAATGTGATATATTTTTAAAGAGAAAAATGTTTTGATCAACAAAGTAAAAGAACTTGAAGACATTATTTTTAAAATTGATGTTTCAAAGCAGGTCAGTCTCGACACTATCATTCAAACTCCACTTGTTGATTCAAATGATCCTGAATGCTCTTTTAAAACTGCTTCAAGTTCAAGTTTTAAAAACATTTCTTCTAAACAAGTTAATAGATCAAATGATTTCTCAAAAGATCAGATTCGTTCATCAAATCTCTTCTATAATCCTCTGTTTGATAAATCAGATAATAATCCAAAGGTGCCTAAAGTTGATGCTCTTTTCAAGCCGAAAGAAACTCCAGTCTTCAAGAAAGTGAAGATGGAATGGAGAGTCAAAGGCACAACAATTCCAAAGAAAGATGTTCCAAAATCATTTGCTTCAACATCAAAAGCAAAGAGGAACAATGCTCCGAAAGGTAAATCTTCTGTTCCACCTAATCTTGTTTATTCTGCAAATCAGCTGATTAGGTTGGCACATAAGAAAATTTGTTGTTCCTATTGTGGATCAAATGATTTTGTTCACAAAGATTTTGCTCAATATTGGTACGGTACTTATAGAGTTTCTACTAAGAAATCTGCACCTAACACACTAGGACCCAAGTACCGTTGGGTACCAAAATCTGCTTAATCTGTTTTGCAGGTTCATCATGTGTAGTGTTCTTTGGAAATGTATATCACACACATGACTGAAAACAGAAGAGAAGTGGTGCGGATTTTAGAAGAAATATATGTACCATTAAGGGGGAGCAAGGATTTTGGCTTCTAAACACCTCAGTTTAGAACCCGAGCTTACAAGCTATATGACTTCTGATCATATCAGATCAGGACTCGGTCTTCAACGACTATGACTTCTGAATTTATCTTCAAACCTGGTAATTTAGAACTCGTTTTAATGATTAAGGATACTTTGATCCAAGTCTTGTTATTTGTGCAGATTTTGTCAAAATAAAGATCTTTTGCACATGTTAAGGGGAGCTTATAAGATTTTAAATCATCTTATCATGATTTGAGGGGGAGCTCAAACGTTTCTGAATGTAAGTATCTTCTGATCTTAATCTCTGATTGTTTGAAAGAAGAACGACTTTCAAGCATGAAAAACGTTTTTCTTAAATGTTCAAACCACTTCTCTATTCTCAAAAAGATTTTATGAATTTAGAAGTGTGATTTTAAATGTTTTTCATATATATACATATATATATATATATATCTCGGATTATCGTAACATCAATTCTGACCGTGTGTTTCCAAAGATTAATACTTGTGTATTATCTTTTCTATACTTTCAAGTATTCATACACACCGGTACAACTTCATATTGACTTTTTTATTACCATGTCTCAAAACGGAACAATTTTTTCGATTGTAATACTCCCGTTTGTATTTCAAATTTTGTTGAGCATCATACGTTCATTCAGCATAATAACTTAAACGTTTCATTCAAAGATTGTTTATATTTGTGCATATAAACAAAATTCAATTCTTTGATACCCTAAACCTTACATGATTATCCTTCATGTTTATTCTTCGTATTTGATCTGATTGATACATTGTCAGATTCTCAAACAAGTCTTTCGAATTCATTTCATTCATTCAATATTCTTGTTGTGAGAATTCTTCAAAGATCAAATGCTCAAATATTAATGATTATTATTGAGGAGCATACATTCTGATGGCAATGTTACTCAAATGCCGATATTCATATTTGTTCAAACTAAACTGTTGAACAACGCATCATTTTAGGACAAAATTTCATGGGATCGGCGTGTGAGCTATATTGCACTTCTATGGATTCACGTTAACTAGTGTTTCCTACCCAAGAAGTTATCCTTGAGTGATTGAGGGGTGAGGGGTCTACATCAAAGAGTGGGGGAGATAACTCATCCGGTTGAGTAATCTCATTGTGGTGAGGTAAAATGTAAATGAGAGTTTGGGTAGAAGTGAGCGGATTAAAAACAGAAAGAGGGTGTGAGAACAGAGTTAACAGAATAAGAGAACTCTGCACCAACCATTTTCTGAGCCGGGAAGCCACATTACTAATTGGTTCACATTCTCTGGTGACCATCATTGAAACAGGGAGTTAGCCCATGCCAACTCTAGCATTTAACCCCACCAGCTACTCATTTCTTTCTTAACAAAGGAATGTTTCATTTATCTTGGGGACGTAGCATATAATCTATCTAATCTTTATTCGGAAGGTTTGGATATTGAAAAAGAAGGAAGTTTGCCCCACCTTCGCTCTTCATTCAAGCACATTGAGTCTGTGGAAAATTGTTGCTGTCTCAACAGTTTACACGCTTGAGCCTATAATTTTCAAGCATATGTTGCTTCAATTCTTTCTGTACAAGCACGTACACACAAGAAATATGTTTTCTTATCATAACATTCATAGAAATTCCTTTATGGTTTTTCTATGATTGAATGGAAGCCCTGGAGGAGTGAACATCAAAAAGCTCCTTTCCAAAGTACATCCGTTGTACTAAGTAGCTCCGTGCTGCTTACAGGCATTTTAACTGATTCATCCGTTGTTTCAGGGTTACCACATTCTTTTGTCTGAATTTGAAAAGATTCGTATAAAATCTTTTGAAATTTACGGTTTATCAGATCAAGAAGGAGGAGAATGTTACTTGTGGTGAACAAAGTGCGTGCTGGAATTGATAAAGGTTTTGATGATCATGATGCTCACAATCTTCAAAAAGGGGGAGAAATAGTACACTGAAGAACATGGGAAGAAATAATACCCTGAAGAAAAAGGAGATTGGTCAATGAAAGATTATGGGGAAGAAATTATAAGTCAGAGTCAAGATGTTATGAGATTGTTCGAGAAAGTTCGTTGTTCGAAGACAATTCAAAGTCAGAGTAATGAAGATACATAAATTCAATTATCAGTCAAAGTTTTCGCATCAAAGTTCAAAATTAACAGTAACATTCAAAGAACTCGCATCAAGAAGGATCCGAAAAGTGAAGAATTCGGATCAAGAAGGATCCGAGAAGTGTAGAACTCGCATCAGAAGGATCTGAGAAGTGAGGAATTCGTATCAAGAAGGATTCGAAAACTGAGGAATTCAGATGATGTTGAATCCAAGAAGTAGGGTTTCACATGCTCCTTGATCCGAAAAGCTTTATTCTCTTACTCAGTTGGATGCGAAAAGTTGTGTGATTTTATGTTGGATGCGAAAAGTTTAATGCTTCCATAGTTTTTAAAGCTGCAAAGATCTGATTTTCCTGTACAAGACTTGAAGATAATTTGATAGAGATTTGTTCAACAGATTGACTTTACAAAGAGCAATTTGAAGATTATTCTGTATTTGAAGATGATCAAAGCTTTAATGTTTAAAGCGGCCAGTGTTAAAGTTTTGAAGATTAAGTACTGAAGAATGCTGCTATATTTTTTGTTAAACCTTGAATCCAAAGGGGGAGAATGTTAGAGCATTATTGTATTCAAGATTTACTACAAAGTCAATGTACGTGTATTAGTCAATATCATGTGGTAATGTCTTATACCTTGCATGTCATGGGTATAAATAGGCTTGTCTTAGTCATTAGCTGGTAATCTTTCACAACATTGTAATTGTAAACTTGTAACTCATATATGGATGACCAATGTTTTCTCTCTCTATAATCTATGATTCATTCTGATCTTTTACACTAGATTTTGGGATTAACACCGCCGATCTTCACTCAGGCACAACCATCCGCTCCACAATCGGCTCAGCCAGATCCTAACCAAGTCGGTCCGTCTAATCCTGATCAAGTTGGTCCTTCCAATGTAAACCCACCGGAAGTCAGCGAATCATAGAGAAAGCACCGAATCGTCACACTTCGAGAAGTCTTTCTCGAAGAAACTGAAAGATGGTTATTTGAACACCGCATCCGCCATTTAGATCCATATGCAGTTCTGGATGTTGGTCAAGAGTGAGAAGTGTGTGCTTGTTTATTTAATTATATTCAATTTTTGAGGGGGAGTTAGAATTTTTCATCAAGTGATACATCTAACAAATCTGGACTCATGTGCAATGAGTACCAAGTTTCATCTGTCTTTGCATATTTTTTCTGAAGTCGAGACAACTGAATGTGCATCTGTTTAGGGGGGAGCAGATTGGCATAAGTCTGTAAGTACAGTATATCGTATAGTTTTCTATTAGTAATTTTCTATTAAAAAAATAAAAAAATGATGATGATGAGAAGGGAGGAACATATTTTTAAAGAAAAGAGCTTAAACTGTCTTAATCTGATGAGAGAGTGTTAAAAGATTAATTTTTCTGAAAAAGTTGAAGTTTTTGAGCAAAAACACTTACTTTTCGCATCTTTAAGAATACGAAAAGTACACAATTCGCATTCTTAAGCATACGAAAAGTAAGCTTTTCGCATCCTCAAGGATACGAAAAGTGAGCTTTTCACATCCTCAAGGATACTAGAAGTACACTATTCGCATCCTCAAGGATACGAAAAGTGAACTATTCGCATCCTTAAGGATACGAATAGTAGGTGTTCGCATCTTCTTCAATGCGAGAAGTGATGTTTATGATTTCAATGCGAGAACCTTCTCTCACTAGGAAGAATTCGCATCCTTGTTCATGCGAGTCCTTCAGATGAACAGTACCATGTCTTTCCTTGTTGACATGAGGGGTCCAATTAAATCGTGCCACGTGTCATGTTTAAATGTGGGTATAAATTAAAAATCAAGATATTTTTTCCCACATTTTTCTATCACTTTCATCATACGAAAACCCCTGAAACACCACTGTTCATCTTCTTCACTTCAAAGTCACATTTCTCTATCCTCATGTATTCTTTTCACTTCATTCTTTTTTCTATATATTCGCTTTTTAGATTAGATTAGTTTCATTGGTTTAATTTCTGTTTTAGTTTAGTTTTAGTCCATCAATTTCATGATAATCTGTTAGTCAATTGTTCATCTTTTGTGTTAATGTTTTTCATTTTTAAGTCCATCATTTAGGGTTCAGTTTAGAAATAGATAATAGATTTTTGATGGGTTTTAATTTTTGAGTCTGTATGTATAACTTTGTGTTCAAAATTTTGGTTTTAAAATCAAATTTTGAATGTATCTGGTTTGAATGTTGCGAGAATTAGGGTTTCAGGTAAAACTGAAAATATCTCAAGGATAGAACTCGCATTGGTCTTAAGCAACCAGAACTCGTATCCTTTGGGTTACGAGTTCCTTAAACTCGCATTTTTTCTTAAGTCAAGAACTCGCATCCTTTCTTCGAACTTATTCTTATGATTATAGAAGTATTGAAAAATAGGCTAAGTATAGAAGTCTTCGACAGAGGCTCTGCCGAGTCACCGAGAAGACAGAAGCATAGAAGTCTTCGACAGAGGCTCTGCCGAGCAACCAAGAAGACCGAAGTGAAGAATCGCCTAAAGACTCTTCAATGCGGACAAGGCCACAGAGCCTCTGTCATACTTGACAGAGCCTCTGTGGTATAAAAGACCAAAGATCTATACAAAGACAATCGTGCTTCTCACGATTTCTGTTGTACGAAGATACTCAAGATCATTCGTACAAGGCAGGATCTGATAACTCCACGTGTCAAACTCTGATGGGTCATAGCCTTAGTAGAAGCCGGCGCATTAAATTAACGTTGTACTATCAACAGTACCTGAATAGTGTTTTTAGTACCTTCAGTCCTTGTTGACCAGATCTTGTCCCCGTTAGAAGTAGTATAAATAGAAGACTCATGTTAGGTTCTTCTATTAAGCTTTGCACAACACACACACCTTTAGAGCAGTTTCTTGTCAAACCTTTCGGTGTTCTTGGTGTTCTTATTATATCAAATACAGTGAATCATTGAGCTATTTATCTGTGTTATTTACACTTCATATATTTGATATTGTGTGTTATTCTACCTCATTATATCTGTTAGTTCGTTAAAACGCTTTCGTATTATATATTGTTTGAACTAATTAGATAAAATCATCATTGTTAAGCAAAACAGGAACCAACAATTGGTATCAGAGCCTGCCTTGATTTTCAATATCAAGTGATCCTCTTTTGCAATGATTTTTGGTAGAAACTTGGACTGATCTTTAACCTATTATTCATATCTTTCAAAACAGCATATGTGTTTCTGCCATTCTCGACAAGTTCGACTTTGGTAAACTTACAGATCTGTTTCTTCGGTTAAATCTCCATTTTAGTGCATTGTTTAAGGTATTTAAACTTATAAACAATGTTCAAAACTTCCACTTCATCTAAAAAGTGTACCGTTCATACCCTACTTTATGGATTTTCCATCCTCTTTCAAAATGACAAACATAAACAACTATTTTTCTGCCGGTTCTTTAACAAAACCACCCACTCTACTCAGAGATGAGTACCCTCAGTGGAAAATACGAATGACTCATTTTTTCGAGGGTACTGACAAAGAAGCTTTTCACTACATCAATAACCCTCCTTTCGTTCCTATGCTATCTGTACCACGTGTACCTCAAAAAGATGATACTCCAGAGATTCCTGCGCACGAGAAACCAAAGGCAAAAGATAAATGGTCTAATACGGACTGGGCAAAATACGAAGTGGCACAGAAGGCAAAACGACTTCTGATAATGGCCATTCCCAATGACCTTTTCCAATCCATAGATGCGTGTGAATCTGCACATGATCTATGGAAGGAACTGGAGAAACAATTGGAAGGAGGGGCTAAAACTCAGAAAAATCGCAGAGCCCAATGTATCAATGAATATTACTCATTCAAAGCTCTGCCGACAGAACCTCTGCAGACAACATATGATCGGTTCAACTCTCTAATCAACAAGTGCAAGAAGTTCGGAATCCACATAACTTCTGAGGAAAACAATGTCATGTTCCTAAAGAGTCTCAATGATGAATGTTCCAGTTGTCTATGTCTCTGCAAACAAATCAAGACTTAGACTCCTGGACTCTGTCAGATCTCTATGGAACGTTGGCAGCCCAAGAGCCTCAGATTGCACAAGCAAAAATTCAAATCAGTGCACCTCTTGCGCTGGTTGGTAAGGCTACAGAAGATAAAGAGAAACTGAAAAAGGAGAAAGTTGTGGAAGAAAAAAAGAAGAAGAAGATCTTGATCGTTGATAGTGAAGATGAGGAGGTGGTGGAAGAAGAGGAGGCAACTATGGCCTCGATAGCTAAATCGTTAGCTCTTTTGACAAGGGAATTCAGCAGAGGATACCAGAAGAAGTCTGGTAATGAACGCTACGGAAGAGATGATCGTGGAAGAGATGATCGTGGAAGAGAAGGGTCAAATGACAAGAACGACAGAGGTGTAGACCAACAGAGGTCAAATGACAAAAATGACAGAGGTGGTGACCGACAGAGGTCGGACGACAGAGCTGGCAATGGTTCCCAGAACCAAGGATGTTTTAACTGTGGCAAGCCAGGTCATTATGCCACTGACTGCAGGAGCAAATCAAACCGCCCACAGAGGGACTCTGCTTACTACAAAAAGAAAGCGGAGTTTTATGCCCAGAAGTCGCTAATGGTGAATCAGGAGAACTGGCTGTTAGACGAATCATCTGATGAAGGCGACAAAAATGCCTTGTTCTGTGGAATGGCAGAGGTTAGCTCATCCGACTCCGATAATGAGGTATCCACTTCTGAATCTAACTCTAGTCAAGCAGAAGCTGATTTGCTTAAACTAAACATTGAATACACAGAACTTAAAAAGACCTGCGGAAGTATTCAAAAGAAGCTTACCTTCTTTGAGAGAGAAGCTAGACTTCTCACTCAAGAAAAGGCTAAAATCTTTCAAGAAAAGGAAGAAATTGAAACAAATTGGAACAAACACCTAAATCCTTTGAAAGAAAAGATTTATGAACTTAACTCTGCATTAAAAACAAAATCTAAAGAACTAGTGGACGTTGAGACCGACAGAATGAACATTCTAGCTCTTAAACATTATTTTCAAAAGGAAACAGAAGTCCTCTGTCAAGATTTACTCAGAAGAGATCTTTTAATTAAGAAATACCAAGATGCACAGAAGGTGTACGAGAAAATTAATACACAAATAGGGAGACGAGGAATTGGCTTCTGTGATATAGATCCATACACCGGAAACAAAAGAAACAAATCTCTGTCATCTCTATTTCTCACTGGAAGTACAAGAAAACCTGGTTTTCCAAATCTACTCTCTGTTAGCAAAAGGCGAAAAGTCTCTGGGAGCCTCACATAAGGAAACCTTTGAAAATGATAAATGTGTGGCTTGAAAACACCGATTTACCATCTTCAGCCTCTGTCAAAAGAGAATCCAAACCTAAGAAATATCTGAAAACTCAAGATCAGACAGGTATCTTCAAGTTTGGTAACCCCGAGACTCAAACACAGGTTGCCTTTGTTTGCATGATAAACTCTGAAAAGAAGTTATCAGCAGAAGCACCCGAGTTCAAGCCTAACGTTTCAGAAGAAAAACTTAAAGATATCTCTGAAAAAGAGTTGATGGAAATCGGGAAAAATAACTTTTACGAAAACTTCTATACACCTTCTATCGATCAAAATCTCTCTGATGAAACCTTAATGGATACTTCTGTTGACTTGGAAAATAATGAAAGCAAGTATGACACATGCTCTGAAAATCCAGCCTCTGTCGAAAGAGAACTAAGTGACTCAACCTCTGTATATGAGGATGATTCATCCTCTGACGAATCTGAGACTGACTCTAAGTCAGAGATAGGACCTTGTGACACAGAGGATTTTAAACTACCCTCCGGAGTTCTCAACGAGTTCAAAGATTTCAAAACCCTTAAAACCTATTAAAGAAAAACTTACATGGCAACAGAAGGGTAAGTGGGTTGAAAATAACAAAACGTTTTCTTCTGTGACAGTGAAACCAGCAGAAGTTCACCACAGGAGGTTCTCACAGAAGGCTGCTCTCAACAGAGGATTTTGCAAACAACAATCTAGCCTACACAGGTCTTCTTGTAATAGGAAGTCAAATGTTAGGATAGAATGTAATGCCTCTGTGCCCCCATTTAATGTTTTCAATGAAAAGTTCAAGCAAATCTCTTCGCACATTCATTATAGTCATTGCTTTGATCTCATGCATCGATTAAATCAACACTTCTCAAGTTCACACTGTTTACTCCCTGTACCAAAAAAGAATGCTAAATTCAAGGGTAAGAAGAAACAAAATGGCTCAGCAGAGGCTAAAAACAAACCCAAGAATGCTAAGGCAAACTTGAAAACCCCTAACAAAGCTGGACCCATTTGGATATGGGTACCTAAAACTCTCTGATTGTCTTACAGAAGCAGTATGTGCCGATCTGGTATCTAGACTCCGGATGCTCGCGGCACATGACTGGCGACAGAGGTCTACTATCCACATACAAAGAAAAACACGATAGTGGATCTGTGACCTTTGGAGACAACAAAAAGGGGTACATTAAAAGTCTACGGAGTCATCAAGAAGGAGGACATAACCCTATGCAAAGTTGCATATGTGGATGGCCTTAAACACAATCTTCTCAGTGTTAGCCAACTCTGTGATACGGGTTTCGACCTGATGTTCAAAAGAACATTCTGCTCTCTACAAGGTGAGGACACATGAGTCGAACTTCTGCGAGCCGAACGAAGAGGTGATTTATACCTCATGAACTTCAGTGCCAAGAACAAGGAAGACAAGCTCTGCCTTGTTGCCTGTAAAAGCGAAGAAGCCTGGTTATGGCATAACAGGTTCTGTCATTTAAACATTCATACTCTAGATAAGCTTGTTAAACTTGATTTAGTTAAAGGTCTGCCAAATGTCAAGTTTAATAAAGATCATTTGTGCTCTGCCTGTGAAATGGGAAAACTCAAAAGAGCTTCCCATAAAGGCAAAACTGATATATCTTGCACTAGGCCTCTGTACATGCTTCATGTCGACCTCTGCGGTCCCATTGCTACACAGAGCCTAGGTGGCAAGAAATATATACTTGTTTTGATCGATGAATATTCAAGATTTACATGGGTTGAATTTGTCAGAAAGAAATCAGATGTTCCAAACGTTCTGATAAATTTAATGAAAAGAATCCAAGTTCTGTATGAGTGCAGGATTCAGAAACTAAGAAGCGGCAATGGCACAGAATTCAAAAACTCTGTCATTGAAGCCTATCTTACAGAAGAAGGCATTTCACAGAATTTCTCTGCTGCACGCACCCCACAACAAAACGGCGTGGTTGAGCGAAAGAACCGCACGCTTGTGGAGGTTGCAAGAACTATGCTGACAGCATGTGGATTACCAATGTCTTTTTGGGCAGAAGCAGTGTCAGCCGCTTGCTACACCCAAAATCGATCAACCATTGTAAATAGGCACATCAAGACACCTTATCATTTGATCAACAAAAGGCGACGAAACATCAAGTTCTTCCATGTATTTGGATGCAAGTGCTTCGTCTTAAACGATAGAGAAGCAAGAGGAAAGGTCGAGGTAAAATCAGATGAAGGAAAGTTCATTGGGTACTCTGCCACTTCTAAGGCCTACAAAGTTTATCTTCTGCAGTCACACACCATTGTAGAAAGCATCAATGTGTCTTTTGACGATTCCTTTCAAAATACTTCTGAACAAATCAGTTCAGAACTCGGTCTAAAGAAGGAACCCTCTGGCATCTCAAAGACAGGAGAAGAAGACTTAAATCTTCTATTTGAAGAGATGTTCCATGAGGATATTGATCCCTCTGCCGGAGCCGTCAGAGCCTCTGGAGAAACATCTTCTGTAAACCAGACTGAGTCAGGTATATCTCTAACTGGTCCATTAAATACCTCATCCTCTTCTGTGAATCATACAGATGCACATGCTGAGGGGGAGCGAATAGAAGCTGAAGATAACATAACCAAGGACTCAACCACAGAGGCTCCTGAAATACCTACTCCAGCGACTACAGAGGAATCAATACCAGAGGAAAACGAAGACTCAGTCTCTACTTCCTCAGAGGAACAAATTCCAACTGTCATTCCAATCCTCCCACAAGCTGAAGAACCAAGCATAAGCACAGAAGAACCATCAACAACAGAGGTTGCACCGGAACCGCAATGTGCAACCACAAAAGTTAATCTTGATGACTCAAATGACCATCTTCCAAGAACAACACAGTAGACGAAAAGCCATCCTCCAAGCCTTATAATCGGTGACCCTTATGAAAAGGTCAAAACAAGATCAGCCACTGCTAATTTTTGTTTCTTTACAAATTTTATCAGTGTGATAGAGCCAAAAAGAATCTCTGAAGCCCTAGATGATCCAAACTGGGTAGATGCTATGCAAGAAGAGCTTCTACATGTTGAGAGAAATAAGGTATGGACCCTAGTACCTCTGCCACGAGGGAAACAAGCCATAGGGACAAAATGGGTCTTCAGAAATAAGAAGGACGAGGATGGGGTGGTCATTAGAAACAAAGCAAGATTGGTAGCCAAGGGATATCGCCAAGAAGAAGGCATTGATTACGATGAAACTTTTGCCCCTGTTGCACGGGTCGAAGCAATAAGGATCTTCTTAGCCTTCGTTGCCCACAGAGGTTTCAAAGTCTTTCAGATGGATGTAAAATCTGCCTTTCTGAATGGTGAAATCCAAGAAGAAGTATACGTCCAACAACCACAAGGGTTTGAAAGTTCCAAGTACCCAAAATATGTCTATTATCTCGACAAAGCTCTGTATGGACTGAAACAGGCTCCAAGAGCATGGTACGAACGACTTTCAACTTTTCTTCTAAAAAATGATTACGACAGAGGTACGACAGATACTACTTTGTTTTACAAAAGAAAAGGTGATGAGATTCTGCTTGTACAGATTTATGTGGATGACATTATTTTTGGGTCTACAAATGCACAACAGTGCAAAGATTTCGAAAAACTCATGCAGAGTGAGTTTGAAATGAGTATGATGAGAGAATTAACTTTTTTCCTCAGACTCCAAGTAAAACAATCATCAGAAGGAATTTTTATAAATCAAGCTAAATATGTCTCTGACATACTTTCAAAATACAGTCTCTCTGATGCCTCTGTAATGAAGACCCCAATGGCCGCTGGAAATAAAATATTCTCAGATCCAAATGGAACATCTGTAGAGTGCAAACTCTATAGAGGTATGATTGGGCCCCTTTTATACTTAATCGCAAGTAGACCTGACATAATGTATGCCACATGCCTCTGTGCAAGATATCAAGCTAACCCAAAGTAATCCCACTATATTGCTGTAAAGAGGATCTTCAGATACCTTAAAGGGACCAAAAATCTTGGACTCTGGTATCCGAAGAACTCTGGTTTTGGTCTCAAGGCATACACAGATTCAGATTACGGAGGATGCGAACTTGATCGAAAGAGCACCTTTGGGAGTTTTCAATTCATGGGAGGTAAACTAGTCAGATGGACTTCGAAGAAGCAGAACTGTATGTCTACATCTACAGCAGAAGCAGAATATGTTGCTGCTGCTAGCTGTTGCTCTCAAGTTCTGTGGATGAAAACTCAGCTCAAGGACTATGGGTACAACATATACAAGATTTCCATCCTCTGTGATTCCAAAAGTGCCATAGCAATCTCTGCCAATCCAGTACAACACTAAAAAAACAAAGCATATCGATATTCGTTATCACTTTCAGAAGCATCATGTTGAACATGGCACAATCAAAATGCACTTTGTGTCCACTGAATACCAGCTTGCAGGCTTATTCACCAAGGCACTAGATGAGAAAATATTCCTTTTTCTTGGTGGGTAAGTTGGGAATGATTAACATGACTTGAACCCTCTGTAAGTAAGATTTGATCTTCTTGTAAATATGTATATATTTAAACTCTTCTGTATGTAAATTCTTAATCATCAAAAGTTATGTAACCAACAGAGATTCTGTGGGATTGCTCAGAGTATGACAATCTCCACAGAACCTCTGATAACCTTGACCTATGTTCTGTGCACAACTTATCTCATTTGATCCAAGCATAGGTCAAGGGGGAGCAGAAGGAGACCTTGAACTGATCTACAGAGGTTGATCATTCAAGGGGGAGCCAAAGAAGTCAGGTATTTTTACCGAACAAAGGAGAACCAAAGGTGAGTAACTCGTACAAATCCTTTTTGAAAACAATTTTATAGGACACAAATTTCAAAATACGTCATATAAACATTGTTTAAGACATTCCAAATAAGAAATGACCAAAAAGATTTTTGAGCCTTCCGTTATGGGAAATTTAAGGTCATAGAGCTTCTGCTGCGCTCAACAGAGCCTCTGTAAGCCGGATCCTCTAGAACTGCAAATTTCATACGGAAACTTTGTCGATCAACCTTAAATGTCTTCTTTAAGGATTTGTACGTACAAATGCACACACAAGGATACTGGAAGAAAGTCTTATGGGCAAAGAGCTCACTCCACCAAAGAGTCTTTGTCGCCCAAACTAGACACTCTAAGAGTATGTCTCGAACAAAATCCATTTCCAAAACAGTTTTCGAGGACATAAATTTTTAAATATGTCCTAAAAATAGTGTTTAACACAATGAAAACTTTGGATGATCAAAAAGTTCTCTAAATTTTTAGTTATGAGAAATTTTCACTCTTAGAGCCTCTGCTGGCCTTGACAGAGAGAGCCTCAAAGCCTCTGTGAATGAAAATTTTGTACTAAAGATCTATCGATCCTCTCCAATGATCTTTCAAACGTTTTTGGGAAAGGTACAAGCATAAGAGGAGACAAAAAGATAAGTTTTAGATCACAGAGCTCACTCCACCACATAGCCTCTGTTGACTCTGACACTTGTCCTTTTATGGAAATTCTGTAACAGTATGGGTTATTTACTGCGAGTGACATAACTCACAAAGAAGAAATGCCCACGCGCCAAACATTAATGGGCCGCACACGACGTCTAATCGTGTTCTGACACTTCTGACGTGGCATTCTCCCATTGGACGTGTGTGGCACACGTTCTCCAGGAAAGTTGAACCAGCCGTATGTACTCAATTACAGATCTCAAATTTTATTCACTTTCACATATTTACCCTTTCAGATTCTACCATTCTCTTCAGTATAAAACCCAACTTACCATTACCTCTAAACGTTTACGAACTTACTCTCTTCATCTTCTCCGGCGAACCTTGCAAAAACCTGCAACTTCCATTTTCTACTCTCTTTCTTCAAGATTAATCCAATGGCTTCAACCTCCAATGCTCCGGTGAACTCCCCATCTCATTCTGAGAACTCCCAAAACCAAGAAATCGCCATAAACCTAGAACAAGACCACTCCGGCGATGAAGCAGATTTTACTTCGACCACCCATCTTCAAAACTTCATCGCACATGAACACTTTGAACGTGTTCTTCCTTTAAAACCAAATAACTACTACCTGGTTCCCTCAAAAACCGCTTTTGGGGAAGCACATGCCATCCTTCTTCACATTCTGGAAAACCACTATCTTTACCCCCTGTTATCCAAAACTGTCCATAAAATCCCTGCCAGATACCTAAATCAATTCTGGATGAGAAGCAGATTTGACCCCACATATAGACAAATCAAGGGCTACACCTCCAAACCGGACAAATCCGAGAACCTCGAACTCAAATTCAACAGAAGCATGTTCTCACTGGAGTTCAGCCTACTAACCAGAGGACTACTAGGTATAAATAAGTACACAGAGGAACCTACAGACGAAGAGCTCTGCCGTTTTGTTGAAATGTTGGGGTACAACACAACACTGAGAAAAAGAAATGACTTCAGAAGAAATCGATTACCTCCTCTGTGGAACACGCTCTTCTCCATCCTAAATCGGTGCCTAACAGGAAAAGTGGGTAGTCCAGACCAAACTTCTCACCAAATCATGACCATAATGTACGGGGTATATTATGATCTACCTCTGAACTATTCCACCCTCATGATGCAGGAAATGGTTAACACCATTGATCGCAGAATCTCCTCCCAGAAGGCCAAGGGACGATCAAAAGATGCTCTACCTCCTCTGCAATATCAACGTATTCTGAGTGTACTACTAGAGCCTCTGCTCCGTCTACAAAAATGGCCAATAGAGGGACCAACGGCCAAAATGTATCCCTTGAACAAAAACACCCCAACAGAGCACGAAGATGAATACCCATTCTGCAGACCTCTGCCAAAGAAACTTCTGGGATACGCTACAGACAAGACCCTTAAGTTAGAATACATACGCGATCATAGGACTCCAGAACCGAGTCCTGTGACACCTCCGCGTCTAGGAGTCCCCTTAGGATCTAGGGTTGTAGAAAGAATGTCCGACGAAGAATGGGCAGTGGCCTTGGCTAAGCACGAACAGGTACAAGGAAACTTCTATGCTATGCGAAACACAATCCACTCTACTCCTAAGAGCAAAACCTCTGCCTCCACCCCCAAGAAGAAGGCTCACAAGAAGAGGAAGACAACAGAGGGTACTTCTACCAGTGCTGCACAAATCCAACAGTCCCCTCCTCGTGCAACAGAAACAGGATCCTCTGCACAACCCCCTCCTCCAAAAGAAAAGAAGAAAAAAAACATAAGTCTTCAGAGGAGGGTGCCCCAAACCCAAAAAGGAAAAGGAGCAAGAAAAAGACCAAGAAACCTCACACCCCTATGCGGACCATCGCAGAGGATGCATAAATGGTCAAAGAAACCAATGAACAACCTCTGCAATCTGCTTCACCTATCCACTTTGCAGACCATCAGGGAGACTTCAACTCTTTCCTTGAGCATTCGAAAATCGCCGATACCCTAGATACTTCTGGCTGGAACGCAGAAGCCCTCTCTCATCAATCAACAGAAGCTCCAAACTTCAGAATCTCTTCTGACTTGGAAGAGGATGACCAAACCCCACAAAATATACGGTCTGCAACATCAGAGGTACTTCAGAACCCCTTCACCCAACCTGGTTTTGATGTACTACTAGCAAGCCCAGAGGATTTGGCTAAAACCACCACCAAAACCCCACCAGTCATAGTCTCAGAGGTGGACTCTGATGAAGAAGATGATCAGGCAGAAGAAGGACCTCTACACCCCCAAGTACGACAATTAATTGGCTCACATCCAATGTACGACTCTTTACGTACTGGTGCAGGAGCATCAACAGAAGTAAGGATAGAAGCACCGAGCCATAGGGTAGCGACAGAGGTTGAGACTATAGATGGAGAAGAAGTGATTGGATGCTCCACAGATAGGGCTGGCAATGGGTAAGGGTAAACCCGTTACCCGTTATGTTTCTACCCGTTGGATAAGGGTATGGATAAAAAAAGTTTTATCCATTTATCCACTTATCCATTGCCCGTTTACCCGAAATTTTAGTGGGTGGGGTATAGATAAACGGTTTTTTTCGTTATCCATTACCCGTTACGATATAATATACACACACACACACACACACACACACATATATATATATATATATATATAATTAAATATTAGTGTGTATATATATGCATAATTATATATTATTAATATTCTTTATAATATTGTCGTATATTAATATGTACTTTAATTTATTATTTATATTTATCGAGTAAAAGATTTCACGATGATTAAACGAGAAACAAGGCGGGTTCAAGAAAATAAATACAATGAAAAGTTCTTATAATTTTTTAATATTATACTATGATTATTCTTTGAAAATAATAAAATGTTTAGTATACATATTAGATACAAATAGTAACTATATTTATGAGCTTATGTTTTACTTATATATTTGAGATTTAACGATATCAATTATAGTTTAAAATAAAATTTTGTTTTACCATTTACCCATTACCCGTTTCGTTACCCGGTATTTTTAATGGGTAGGGTAGGATATAGATAAGGGTTTTATGAGATGGATAATTACCCGTTTCGTTACCCGCTATTTTAAATGGATTGGATAACGGATTAACCATTATCCTACCCATACCCTACCCGTTGCCAACCCTATCCACAGAAGCAGAAGCTAGAACTGATGCCTGGAATAGAAGAGGCACACTTCCACAACCAACACCCAGTGCACCCCACATGTTTATTACCGCCAGTCTAGTGGCAGAAGGTAATATTGAACAAGTGCAGCACGGCTCGACCCCAACCCAAACTGACCGGGCCGAGCTAACTCTTTCTACCTCTGTGCTAATCTTAGTCGGGGAAACCATTCCAGGGGAGTCCTGTCAAAAGGACTTGCCCTTAATAAGTGATCAATTGTCCCATATCACACCAGACATTCCTGCAGAGGAATCTGTTTCCTCTGCCACACGCACACACGTAAGTCCAATCGGCCCTTCAGAGGGGCCTAGAGTGCACGAAGACAAAGGGATTCTAGACAAATCCCCGAGTCAACTTAAGGATACTCATGTACCCACCTCTGGAGTGGATCAGGACAATGTCCTTAACAGAACCTCTATAGAGTCTGAAGCTGATAAAGCCTCTGCTCAAGGATTAGAGGGAAATCCTTCCGTCCTCAACATCAATACAGGGACGAAAGAAGGTGTCCAAGGAACAGCGACTCACTCTGGGGACGAATGTGTTCCCCCAGAGGTTACACCAAGTCCACATGTATCAAGGGATGAGTCCCAAACCCTTGTCACCTCTGTGGACAATACATTGAAAGAGTTGAAAAGCTCTTTTAATTCTTTTGCAGATACTACATCCAGGGCACTCACAAACCTGAACACCAAAATGGACAACCTGTCTACAGAGGTGAAAAATGCCTTAGCTCAGATGCAGGCAACTGCTAGAACCTCTGCCACCTCTGCTGCTGCTAATTTCGAGAAGGAAACAACCTCAGCCTTCCAAAGCTCAGTGAAAGACCGGCTAGATACGCTGAAGAAAGCATCTACCCCAACCTCTACGGGCATCACCCTAGAAGATCTAAAGAAAGCCCTTGAGCATGTCCAAGAACAAACCACAAATGCAACTCTGGCCATGAAACCTTCCGACTACATGACCAGAGCTCCGCTCACAGAACTTAGACAAGGGGTAATCGACCAAGTCACAGAGCTCATCAAAGCCTTCACAACTGCCAAAGCAAATTATATCAAAGACTTCAGGGAAAGCGTCGGCAGAATGCGCTATAACACAGAAGCAGAGCTCCACACTCTTCTCGGCCTCTGTGATGACGTATGCGCAAAACTCATAGCCGCAGGTGCAACTCCACCGAAAAGGCCTGAAGCATCGTGCAGAACAGAGGGTACTAAAAATAAGGGTCAGGATGGCTCTGATGATGACTCTGACTATTCATCAGATCATCCTGAGGGGGAGAAACAAAGGGAAGAACCTGCAAACAGAGGTTTACCAGAACCACCATTATCAGCAGAACCCCTAAACCAAGTTCCCCAAACTCAAACCCAAGGAGGAAACCAACAACAGACCACAGAGGCAACAACCACCTCTGTGGAAATATTCTCTGATGAAACTCCAATCATAACCCAAGTACCTGAAACCAACCAAGATCAACAACAGAAGACCACAGAGGCAACACCCACCTCTGTGGAAACATCTTCTGTATTCGGAGCAGATGTCCCAACCCGTAAA
Source organism: Saussurea involucrata (assembly GCA_033807775.1). Taxonomy (NCBI): domain Eukaryota; kingdom Viridiplantae; phylum Streptophyta; class Magnoliopsida; order Asterales; family Asteraceae; genus Saussurea; species Saussurea involucrata. Next base: position 43,656,503 of record CM066317.1, on the reverse strand, counting down.
GAATTCCAAATTCTAACATCCTCCGAAGAAGATCAACCATCCCAATCACCAAAACCAAAATCACCAAAAGAACTCCCCTCTCCAACACCAAAAACACCAGAAGAACCAAAACTACCATCCCCTACACCAGAAGCTGCAACAACAAAACCTCTATCTCCCACACCCAAAACCAGAACAAAAACCATTGCTCACAAAAGGAAACATCTGAGCAAAACCACAGAATCCTCACAAATAAAACCCACTTCACCAACAAAGTCCTCAGAAACACAAGTGCCAAAACCTATAGAGGCAACCTCCAAAACTACACAGGCACCCTCAGAAATCCAAAAGACAAATCCCACAGAGGCAGCCCCATCTCTACAAGAAGATCTTCAGCCGAAGGCAAAAGACAAAGGCAAGGGGATAATGATAGAGGAACCCAAAAAGATGAAGCCAAAGCATCAACCAGCAGAGAAATTAATGAAAAGCTCTTTCGACGCCTATGTGACACCAAAGCCAGAAGAAGACGACTGGGCTTTAGGTGCCACCCCTCTGTCAAACATACCTGTTCTGGATCCAAAGAAAAAACTCACAGAGGATCGAGTGGCAGAAATTAAGAAGAAAATGGATGCTCTACGCAGACCCATGTCTCCACCTGGTGCACCTCCACCTCAAATGGAAGAAGTGGTGTACAGGTATCTCTACAACAGAACTGCTAGAGATCCAATGCCACCAATGGTCTAAGATCTCAAACTTCGTGCTGACCTCGAAAACATCTTCACAAGAACAAAACCCAAGCTAAAACACGAAGTCTTCTCAATCGAAAAAATCGACAAGGTCATATACTGTAAGTTTTCTCAAACCAGAACTACACCTAAGGTTTCCTATAACATATATAAGCTCAAAAGGGAGAACAGAACATTGAATCAATTCTCAGATGCTGATCTGAGAAATCTAAATCCCTACGACCTACCGACCTTGTCCTCTGGACAAAAGAGAACTTCACAACAGATGCACATCGAAGGGCATACAGGGTGATCAGGAAAGCAATGCGTGAGAAGCTTCTGTTGTATAGCCTTGTCCACTTCCAATTAGCACGAGATCTCGGAGTAAGAAACCTCGCTCTCCGACCACCAGAAGACGATTGCCCATCCTCTGCCATACCCAACTCGATCATTACATCTCCAAGAGTTGGGTTAGTCTATCAAGATCCTGCTGGGAAGTCAAGACTATTCATAGAGATGGACTGTCAAAAGTATGCAACAAGTACTTTGACAGAGTTCAAAGAAAGCCTAGTAGAGCACAGAGGAACAGAGAAAATGGATCGGGGTAATGCAGATAGACTGATAGAAGTCATTGATTCAACAATCAACTTCCGAAACCTCTGCATCAGCTTCTATCACGAGCTTAGAGAGTTAGGATTCAACAATAGAAGTTTCAAAGACGCCAACGTCTGATAACCTCTACCAACCTCTGTTACCTTTACTTTCATCATGTAAATGAATGTAAGTGCCTCTGGCATAACTTTAAATAAAAGAAATTTTTATAGAGGAAAAATACCTCTTGTCACCGAGAAGACAAGAGGTATTGAAAAATAGGCTAAGTATAGAAGTCTTCGACAGAGGCTCTGCCGAGTCACGGAGAAGACAAAAGCATAGAAGTCTTCGACAGAGGCTCTGCCGAGCAACCAAGAAGACCGAAGTGAAGAATCGCCTAAAGACTCTTCAATGCGGACAAGGCCACAGAGCCTCTGTCATACTTGACAGAGCCTCAGGGGTATAAATAACCAAAGATCTATACAAAGACAATCGTGCTTCTCACGATTTTTGCTGTACGAAGATACTCAAGATAATTCGTACAAGGCATGATCTGACAACTCCACGTGTCAAACACTGATGGGTCATAGCCTTAGTAGAAGCCGGCGCATTAAATTAACGTTGTACTATCAACAATACCTGAATAGTGTTTTTAGTACCTTCAGTCCTTGTTGTCCAGATCTTGTCCCCTTTAGAAGTAGTATAAATAGAAGATTCATGTTGAGTTCTTCTATTAAGCTTTGCACAACACACACACCTTTAGAGCAGTTTCTTGTCAAACCTTTCGGTGTTCTTGGTGTTCTTATTATATCAAATACAGTGAATCATTGAGCTATTTATCTGTGTTATTTACACTTCATATATTTGATATTGTGTGTTATTCTACCTCATTATATCTGTTAGTTCGTTAAAACGCTTCCACATTATATATTGTTTGAACTAATTAGATAAAATAATCATTGTTAAACAAAACAGGAACCAACACACATGCTCCTTGATCCGAAAAGCTTTATTCTCCTACTTAGTTGGATGCGAAAAGTTGTGTGATTTTATGTTGGATGCGAAAAGTTTAATGCTTCCATGGTTTTTAAAGCTGCAAAGATCTGATTTTCCTGTACAAGACTTGAAGATAATTTGATAGAGTTTTGTTCAAGAGATTGACTTTACAATGAGCAATTTAAAGATTATTCTGTATTTGAAGATGATCAAAGCTTCAATGTCTAAAGCGGCCCGTGTTAAAGTTTTGAAGATAATGTACTGAAGAATGTTGCTATATTTTTTGTTAAACCTTGAATCCAAAGGGGGAGAATGTTAGAGCATTATTGTATTCAAGATTTACTACAAATTCAATGTACGTGTATTAGTCAATATCATGTGGTAATGTCTTATACCTTGTATGTCATGGGTATAAATAGGCTTGTCTTAGTCATTAGCTGGTAATCTTTCACAACATTGTAATTGTAAACTTGTAACTCATATATGGATGACAAATGTTTTCTCTCTCTAGAATCTATGTTTCATTCTGATCTTTTACACTAGATTTTGGGATTAACACCGCCGATCTTCACTCAGGCACGACCATCCGCTCCACAATCGGCTCAGCCAGATCCTAACCAAGTCGGTCCGTCTAATCCTGATCAAGTTGGTCCTTCCAATGTAAACCCACCGAAACTCAGTGAATCATAGAGAAAGCACCGAATTGTCAGACTTCGAGAAGCCTTTCTCGAAGAAACTGAAAGAAGGTTATTTGCACACCGCATTGGCCGTTTAGATCCATATGCAGTTCTGGATGTTGGTCAAGAGTCAGAAGTGTGTGCTTGTTTATTTAATTATATTCAATTTTTTAGGGGGAGTTAGAATTTTTCATAAAGTGATACATCTAACAAATCTGAAGTCGAGACAACTGAATGTGCATTTGTTTAGGGGGGAGCAGATTGGCATAAGTCTGTAAGTACAGTATATAGTATAGTTTTCTATTAGTAATTTTCTATTAAAAAAATAAAAAAAAATGATGATGATGAGAAGGGAGGAACATATTTTTAAAGAAAAGAGCTTAAACTGTCTGAATCTGATGAGAGAGTGTTAAAAGATTAATTTTTCTGAAAAAGTTGAAGTTTTTGAGCAAAAACACTTACTTTTCGCATCTTTAAGAGTACGAAAAGTACACAATTCGCATCCTTAAGGATACGAAAAGTGGGCTTTTCGCATCCTCAAGGATACGAGAAGTACACTATTCGCATCCTCAAGGATACGAAAAGTGAACTATTCGCATCCTTAAGGATACGAATAGTAGGTGTTCGCGTCTTCTTCAATGCGAGAAGTGATGTTTATGATTTCAATGCGAGAACCTTTTCTCACTAAGAAGAATTCGCATCCTTGTTCATGCGAGTCCTTCAGATGAACAGTACCATGTCTTTTCTTGTTGACATGAGGGGTCCAATTAAAGCGTGCCACATGTCATGTTTAAATGTGGGTATAAATTCAAAATCAAGATATTTTTTCCCACATTTTTCTATCACTTTCATCATACGAAAACCCCTGAAACACCACTGTTCATCTTCTTCACTTCGATTTCAACTTCAAAGTCACATTTCTCTCTCCTCAGGTATTCTTTTCACTTCATTCTTGTTTCTATATATTCGCTTTTGATAAATCCCAGATCTCTAGCAATAAGATATGAATGTAGTGAGAGAGAATCTAGAGAGCAAATATGTCATCCATGTATTGATCTCAAAGGATTACAAAAGGTTTCTAAAAGATTACTAAAGCTTTCTAACAAATGAACTAGACAAGCCTATTTATACCCATGACATACAAGGTATAAAGGCATTCACAATACTGTATAGACTCATACAGTACATTGACTTTTACAGTAAATCTTGAATACAACAATGCTCTAACAATCTCCCCCTTTGGATTCAAGATTTAAAAAATATGATAGCAGTCTTCAGCTCTTTGTAAAGTCAATCTTCTCAAACAGACACTCTATCAAACCATCTTCAAATAGCTTTATCTCCACTAGTTCACGGCGAACTATATGCTTTGACACTCTTTAAGAACTCGGCTTTGAAGAATCTTCAGACAAACATGAAAAGTCATTGTCTTTTTCTTTGAAAAATCAACCTTCTTCAATACAATCTTCAACAGATTGTCTTCAAGTCTTGAACATGGATTTCATATCTTTATATAGAACCATCAATCCGGAACAAGATAAATCAGAAACGATTAGAGTTTGGATCAGAAAGATGTGAAACCATCCACATTGTTGAACTTTTAGGTGTAAGCGCATTCCGAGAACCACTCAGAACTAAGATAACCAAATTCAGCAACATTTGGACTTCACATGATCCTTCTCCCCTGATCTTCAGTCTTTGTTCACGAATCATTGACTTGAAAGTTCTTAGACATGAGATATCTTTGACATGAAATTTTATTTTCTCCCCCTGAAAGTATGCATATATTTCAATAACGCACAGTATTTGAAATTGTAGCACAAATTTTAAAACAAATTTACACAAGGAAAATAACATTCATTGAATTTCATTTTATAACTACAAACATTTGATCATTTGAAAACTTTATAAAAGAAATTCAGCTTAATGAAATTTAACAAATTTTTCAATCAACTGAAATCAAATGCATGTGTTTGGATTCAAGAACAAGTCATCATTGTATATCAAGTTAAAAAATGTTCAGTTTCAACCCCTTTATTAAATCTATTTGGTGTGCTAGCATGGGAAATATGATTAGCTTCAAGCATATGCAATTCTAAAACATATAAGAATATTTTGCTCTACTCACACTATTTGTCCAAAATCAGAATTTTCACAAATTTACGGGTTTATCGCGACTTTGTATTTTCCCAAGTTTCAAGAGATATGTGCTCTTTGGCATCTTTTAATATTGTGCACATTTGAATCTTTTGATTTTGTGCTCATTGGCATCTTTTGATTTTGTGCGCATTGGCATCTTTTGATTCTGTGCTCATTGGCATCCTTTGATTTTGTGCTCATTGGCATCTTTTGATCAAAAAGTTTAGTAAGAATAAGATACACCGTTAAACATTACTTTCTATCTGGTTCTATAGCAGGATTTGGGTTAGCATATCCTAGACCAGTTGGCCTTAGGTGCTAGGTGTCGAGCACCCCTTAGAACTTAATTTCCAAAACCAGAAAGGCCACATCGATATATCTTAAACCCATTTGTACCAGTAGAACATGGCTTTCTATCTGGTTCTATTGCAGGATTTGGGTCAGCCGATCCCAGACCAGTTGATCTTAGGGACTAGGTGTCGAGCACCCCTTAGGACTTACTCTCCCAACCCAGAAAGGCCACAGGCACAAACTTTCAAACTAAATGATATTCTATATAAGTTCGAATTTCCATCACAAAATATGAATGATATCTCAATCACTTGGTTCTTAATCATAGTGCTTCCCCCATATTTTCGTTTCCATTCATCATTCTGATAAATAGGTTTTTTTTTTTAGCATTATATTCTATATAAGTCCAGATTCACATAACTTTGAGCATTCAGCATAATTTCATTCATGTTTTGCTTACCTTTCGATTTATTTCAGAGGTGAAAGTTGAAGCAAATCTAACTCAGATAATACAAAAATACTTGTAAAATCATCTTTTAGCACACATTTAATTCATTGAATGAAAATTGAAAATTTCATCTTATTGAATTAAATTTGTAAAGTTTCAAGTTTTCAAATCAGTAGAAACAAATATAATCCAATGTTACTTTTTACCACGTTCCTTGAAACAGAAAGATGTAACAGTTAAGGATATCACCTGAGAAGTGTGAGTTCTAAACTGATTTGTTTAGAAGTCTTAGTCGTTGAAGTACGGGTCCTGAACTGAATTGTTCAGAAGCCATAGTCGTTGAAGCACGGGTTTTGAACTGATATGTTCAAAAGCCATTAATATTTGTCTCCCCCTTAATGGTACAAATATTTTTCAAAAAATACGGCGCTTCTCTTCTGTTTTCAGTCATGTGTGTGGTATGTATCTACAATTCAGTACAACACATGATGTACCTACAAAACAGTTTAAGCAGATTTTGGTACCCAATGGCACTTGGGTCCTAGTGGGTTAGGTGTAGATTTCTTACAAGGAATACTGTAAGAACCATACCAATAAGAAGTATAATTTTTATGCACAAAGTCATTTGATCCACAGTAAGAACAACAGATTTTCTTATGTGCCAACCTAATCAGATGATTTACAGAATAAATAGGATTAGGTTTAGCATAAGATTTACCTTTTGGCGCATTGTTCTTCTTTACATTTGATGTGGATACAGATGATTTTGGCACATCTTTCTTTGGAACTGTTGTGCCTTTGATTCCCATTCCATCTTCACCCTCTTGAAGACTGGAACTTCTTCAGATCTGGAAGTATTAATTTTAGGCACCTTAAGAATATCATCCGATTTATCAAACAGAGGATTATAGAAAAGATTAGAAGAACGAATCTGACCTTTTGAGAAATCTGTTGATCTATTAAATTGTTTAGAAGGAATGTTTTTAAAACTTGAACTTGAAGCAGTTTTAAAAGAACATTCAGAATCATTTGAATCAACAAATGGAGTCTGAAAGATAGAATTATGACTAGCCTGCTTTGAGACATCAAATTTAAAAATGACGTCTTCAAGTTCTTTGACTTTGTTTATTAAAACATTTTTCTCTTTAGAAATTAGATCAAATTTCTTTTGGAGATCAGATTTGATCAACTGATCCTTCATAATATCAGCTGATAAACCAGATAATCTTTTGGTAAGATTAAGAATCACATCTTCAAAATATTCACGTTCCGATTCAAAATCTTTTTCCAAAAACTTTCTTTTATCAGTAATCTCTTTGAAAATTTCCATATTTTTCTTTTTAAGGGTTTTACTTTCCTTTTCAAAGAGATTTTTTTTTCCGTGAAATCTTTTCTTTCCTTTTCCAAAAGATTTTCTAATTCAGAGATTTTTATGGAAAGTTCAGAACTTTTAATCTCAAAAAAATTTCGTTCAGTTTCAAATTTAGCTCTTTCTTTTTCGAGCTTGTCTTTTTCTAAAAATAAAACTTTCTCAAAGTCTGAAACTTGTTTTGAAAGTTTTATACATTTCAGCTCAGTCTATTTCTTTTCTTCAAAAACTTTCTTTTCTTCAAAAGAAAAATTAGACAGTTTTCTCTTTAGATCGGCATTTTCACTGTCCAAGATTTTCCCTATATCTTTAACTTCTTTTAATTGAGCATGTAACTTTAAGTTCCACTTCACTCTCTTTTCTTCTCTACTCTTTAAATCGGCATTTTCTTTTTGAAGAGTTGTTACTTTCTCTTGAAGATTCTCGATTTGATCGTGCAGACTTGAGTTGTCTTTCTTTGCTTCAAGATCTGCAATATAAGCTTCAAGATCAGTTATTCTTTTAGTAAGTTTAGCATTTGAAGAAGAAATGTCTAAAATTTGTCTTTTCAGATCAACATTTTCTTCTTCCAATGCTTTATTTAAAATAGGAGTTGAAGAATTTGAAGCATTATCTTTAACAGGAGTTTCTGATATAGGAGATGTTTCTGATAAAATAACTTGTTGCAAAATTCCATTATTTGCCTTAGCTTTTTCAAGTGGCTTTGGAGGTGTTTTTGTTATTATGACTTGTTGCAACACTTCATTATTTGGTTTAACAGATACATGTGAATTAACAGATGTTTCTGTTATAATGACTTGTTGCAACTTTACATTTGGTTTAACAAAAACTTTTGCAATTGGAGGAATCTCCTTTTTCAGAGTTTGCTTCAAATCTTCACCACTGCTTTTAACAATAACTTGTTGTAAAACCATTTTGAATATTGCTAGAAATTGATCGTTCAGAAGATCAAGCAGACAGTGTATGAAAATATACAAAAAAATTATATAAAAATTTTTCTTGAAAAGCTCTTACAGTGTATGAAATACACTATAGAAAAAATTTCGTGATAAATTTTTTTCTCAAGAATTCGGATGTATAAGGATTCGAATTCACTCAATTCGAATGAAGAAGGATTCGAATTCACTCAATTCGAATCAAGAAGGATTCGAATTCACTCAATTCGAATCAAGAAGGATTCGAATTCACTCAATTCGAATCAAGAAGGATTCGAATTCACCCAATTCGGACGAAAAAGGATTCGAATTCACTCAATTCGAATCAAGAAGGATTCGAATTCACTCAATTCGAATCAAGAAGGATTCGAATTCACTCAATTCGAATGAACCTTGGTTCGAATTCACTCAATTCGAATGTACCTTGGTTCGAATTCTTTACTTGGAAAATTTAATCAACTCAATTCGAATCTAACACAGTTCGAATTCTCCTCAATTCGAATCTAACACGGTTCGAATTCTCCTCAATTCGAATCTAACTGGGTTCGAATTCTATGAATTCGAATGCTTAAGGGTTCGAATTCTATGAATTCGGATGCTTAAGGGTTCGAATTCAACACTTGTAAAAAAATCAAGAACACTCCGAATTGACTAAAATCAAGTAGAAAATCCCTTCAATGGTCCGAATTCCGTATGAATGATCCGAATTCACCAAGAATAATCCGAATTCTGCACTTTGAACACGAAAATCACTAAATCAGCCATAACTTTTTCAATTCTTGATCAATTGTTATGAAATTTGCACAGATTTGTTCGAAATTTGATTCCACACACTTTCTTAGATAATCACAAATCCTAATTCGATCAATTTAATCGAATTTTGATCCAAAAATAGTAGAAAAAGTTTTCGAACAAAAATGATATAAAATGATCAGATCTGCAAATTCTGTGCAGATTTTGGTGTTAATCCAAGAATTAAAGATGTTTAGGAATCAAATCCGAGTGCAATGATGTCAAGAATCAATCCAAAAGATCAAAAAATGAAAAAAATGAAATCTGGATGAATAGTAAATGAAGAAGGGTTAGAATTCTTGATGAACAGTGATGAATAGTGATGAACACCCAATCCGAATTCTTCAGCTTTAGTGTAAAAAATCTTCAATTTGGTCTTCGATCTGCTTGAATCTACTGTTTAGCTCTGATACCAATTGATAAATCCCATATCTCTAGCAATAAGATATGAATGTAGTGAGAGAGAATCTAGAGAGCAAATATGTCATCCATGTATTGATCTCAAAGGATTACAAAAGGTTTCTAAAAGATTACTAAAGCTTTCTAACAAATGAACTAGACAAGCCTATTTATACCCATGACATACAAGGTATAAAGGCATTCACAATACTGTATAGACTCATACAGTACATTGACTTTTACAGTAAATCTTGAATACAACAATGCTCTAACAGCTTTTTAGATTAGATTAGTTTCATTGGTTTAATTTCTGTTTTAGTTTAGTTTTAGTCCATCAATTTCAAGATATTATGTTAGTCAACTGTTCATATTTTGTGTTAATGTTTTTCATTTTTAAGTCCATCATTTAGGGTTCAGTTTAGAAATAGATAATAGATTTTTGATGGGTTTTAATTTTCGAGTCTGTATATATAACTTTGTGTTCAAAATTTTGGTTTTAAAATCAATATTTGAATGTATCTGGTTTGAATGTTGCGAGAACTAGGGTTTCATGTAAAACTGAAAATATCTCAAGGTTATAACTCGAATTGGTCTTAAGCAACCAGAACTCGTATCCTTTGGGTTACGAGTTCCTTAAACTCGCATTTTTTCTTAAGTCAAGAACTCGCATCCTATCTTCGAACTTATTCTTATTATTTGAAGGTCAGAATTCGCATCCTTCATAATGCGAATTCCTCATAATTCGCATGCTTCATGTTGCGAATTACTCATAATTCGTATCCTTATGCTTGCGAATTCTTCATAATTCGCATCCTTCACGTTGCGAATTCCTCACAATTCGCATCCTTCATGTTGCGAATTCCTCAAAGTTCACATCCTTCTTCTTGTGAATTCCTTCATCATTTTCATGTGTGTTGCGAGTTTCTGTGAGTCTATGTTGGTTGCGATTTATTGTGTGTCTGTTGCTTGCGAATTCTATACATATCGGTTTTTCATTTTTTTTTTAAAATGATTTTTGCCAAAATAACCGTTTTAGAACAGTTTTTCAAAACAACAGTTCACATGGCAGAAAATCAAGAGGAACAAAGTAGAGTTCACGGTTTTTATGAAAACATACCAATTATCCCTGACCCGACACCAGAAGTTCCACTTCCATCCACACGTTCAGTTCATCCATCCGTATCTGAAGCAGATCCAAATAACATCATCATTCTTCCAGGCGATTATGTGGAGATCAAGGCCAACAATCATCATGTTGACTTTGACAGTATCTTCATTTCTCCGATCATCAAAGAAATATTACGGAATCACCCGTTGGCATATGCATTAACTCATACAGTCAGTGTACATATGCTGTATCTTCAACAAGCCTGGAAGACTATTGTACACACCATAGAGAACCGAAGGCCAATCTTCTTGTTACAAATCGATGAGTTCAATACAAAGCTGGATTTTCACAGACTGCGGCTTGTTCTGAGATTACACGGGCCTGAATCTAGACCTGGGAGAACATCTTTTGACTCTTATGCATCGGAAGCTGAAGTATTTGACGACATTAGGGCTATGGGATACATCGGTGAATTGAATCAAATCAAAGACTTCAAAAAGGCAAATCTACCGCCTTTGTATTATACGATATTCTCCGTGATCAACAGATGCCAAACTTCAAAGCACTCAGGAAGCGATAATGCGAGTCTGAGTATTCTAAAGCTGTTCCACGCGGTAGTGTATGATCTACATGTAGATTATGCTGTTATCTTTTGGAATGTGGTACAACAAAAGGTGGAAGATAAACCAAAGATCAAAGGCAAACCTTATGTGCCCTATATGAGGTTCTTACAGATTATCGTCCATAGCATGATGCGGTCAAATAGAGAAATGCCACGAAGATTGAATCTTCCTTCTGCACCAGAAAAATCAATGCAATATCTTCAAAGGCAAAATAACGTCTTCCATAATGAAATGCCTTTACCCGAAGGGTTCCTTAGATACGCGGATCAGGACGCCGAGTGTATAGTAGAATATAGAGAGTCTATGGTCTAGCCACCACCGGAGGGACCTACCCCGGACTCAACCCCTAGGCGAGAGGACTCGGTGAGGGTTCAGGATGCACGGGCTGCTGAACGGGAAGAGTCGAGGGAAAATACCGAGAGGGGAACCGATGGGGGTCAGTCACATGTACTTGAAGATGCAGGGTCATCGTCTGAGGACACACAACTAGATGATCATGTACAAGACGATTCCGAAGAAGTAATTCCCGAACATATTGGAAACGCTTCTTTGGTTGAGTATTCTAATGATAGTACATGGTATGACAATGCGTCTGATCACGCGGAGGAACTCGATAATGATGATTCTAATGATGATGGAAATGATGATGGAAATGATGGTGCCGATGCTGCTAATATGTTTGGTGATGTCGCTGATATTCTTGAATTCCCACATATGAATCCTTCTGAAAATATTAATGTGGCGGAATTACCTCTTGAAGATATGCCTTTGATGACTTCCCAAGTTATTGAAGGAATGGGAGGTACAAGGAGAACCGAGGGAGAATTAGTTGAAAATATATGTGAGTCTGCGAGAGAAAATGAAAAAAAAAATATGGAGAGTGTGAGAGCTACCCAAACTTTCTATACCAGAAGGGCAGCCACATCCACCACCAGATCTCATGTGTTAGGATCAGGTTTTGAAAAAGATGTTAGTCGCCCACTAACGCAATTGCACACCTCAGCCAGCCATTCGACTTCTTCTCAACAAGAAGCCGTCTCATCTTCTCACGGGGCTATAGCACATGATCTATCTGGGTCTCACTTGGAGATTTCGGGCATTGAAACAGAGCGACCTCCTCCCCGGTCCTCGACCTTCATTCCTGCACAAGTTGAGTGTCTAGTACCAATTGCTAATATTTTTTCTTCTTTGAATAGGACACTTTTTGGAACATCTGATGCGCGTCTTTGTGACCCATCCGGAACACTTGGAGTAGATCCTTTTTTAGGACTACGAGGACTGAGTGGAAATCCTACCAGTGCTAACTGTAAGCTCCAATATTCTGAAATATTAGAAGTATTGAAAAATGGCCAAGTACAGAAGAACTTCCACAGAAGCTCTGCTGAGTGCAACAGAAGCTCTGCCGGGCATCTCAGAAGAATCAAAGGAAGTTTGATCAAGAGTGATCAAAGACCGAGGAAACTACAGAAGGACGCTTTCAGAAGACCAAGACCGCAGAACCTCTGTTACCAATAACAGAGCCTCTGCGGACAACATCAGAAGACAAGGAACCAAGAAGACTTCTCAGAGGACCGAGCCTCAGAACCTCTGCCACCCTTGACAGAAGCTCTGCAGAAGTAAACAACCAAAGACTCAGAATCCTGTGGACTACTTTACAGAGGAACCAGATCGCAGAACCTCTGTAACACATTACAGAGCCTCTATGGTCCTCAAAAGACTATGAAGATATTTATAATATCTTGCTACTGTTCCAAGACCTGTTCATCAACTTGCATGGCAACTTGCCCTGTCCAACTTCAACACGTGTCAAAATCTGAGTGGACTCAATAGGGCATGGTACAAAATAGACGTCTGCGCCATTTAATGCATTTACCAATAGTACATCTGCTCCATTAAATGCACATGGCTCAAACAACTGTTCACACCATCCAGTACACTATTCATGCCGTAAAAGGAACAGTGACCTACTTCATAGTCTTCTAAGAGTAGTATAAAAGGAAGACTCATGTTGAGTTCTTACAAACAACAAAACAACACACAAAAACAGAAAAACAAGAACACTTCAATCAAACATCAAGAACACATAGCTTATGCACATTTAGAGTCATATCTGTTTAAAGCTTTGCATACTCACTGTTCTTAAATCTGTTCTTGATATATATATATTCAGTAAACTTTGAGATATTATTTCCTGTTCACTGTTTATTTATATTGTGTTCTAAATCTATCAAACATATCTGTTAGTTCTTCAAATACGCTTCCGCATCAAACCTTAAACCTGAACTAATAGATCTGATAATCTTGTTTAAAGCAAAACGGGAACCAACAATTGGTATCAGAGCAAAGCTTGGTTTTCAATATCAAGTGATCCTCGTTTAGACAAGATTCTTGATAGAAACTGTCTGTTCTTAACCTATTCTTCATTCCATCAAACAAATTCTGTTTTATTGCCATTTTCGATTTATTCGATCTGGTAACATCCAAGAAACTGTTTCTTTCGTTAAAAACTTCATTCAAAATGTCAAGACTAAAATTTAGTGCTGATGCTGATTTTCATTATTATTTCAAACTCAGCACAAATTTTAAGAAAATAATTCCTACTCTTGAGAAAGAATTAGAGGAAAGAAACAAGAATATTCTTATTGACTCAGACAACATTGTCAAGCTTGAAGAATCAGGTAAACTCCTAAACTGGGAAAATCTTGAACTGAAAAGGAAACTATCTGAGTCAGAAGAGCTTGGTAAAAAGGAGAAAGAGAAGTTTGAGGAAGTTAAGACTATTTTTAAAGAAGAGAAGAAAAGCCTTGAGCTTAAGTGTCTAAACTTTTCTAAACTGATTTCCAACTTTGAAAAACTTATAATCAGTAAAAATGAAAAGTTTGGAAAAGAGAAAACTCTTCTTGAGACAAAGAATATGGAACTTTCTTTCAAATTCTCAAAATTACTTGAAAAGAGAGGAAAGAGCAGGATTTTGAAAGAAAAGAGTCTGAAAAGGTGAAGAGAGAAGGATTTCAAACAAAGTGTTTGAAAGACAAGTTTGAGAAGGAAAGAAAGGTCTTTAAAACTGAAATGTCAAATTTAACAAAGAGACTATCCGATTTGTCAAACAAGATTATGTTAGAGAAGAGGTATAAATCAGATCTTCTAAGAAAATTTGATTTAAACCTTAAAGAAAAAGATGTTTTAGCTAAAAGGCTTAAAGACCTTGTCTTAGTAAACTCTTGTGCTAAAAATTCAAATAATCCTGTTTACAAAAAGATGAAAATGGTTTGGAAAGTCAAAAACTCTATTCCAAACAAAAATGCTCCAAAACCATTTGTCTCTACAAAGCCTTCATCTTTTCATTCATATAAATGCTTTGATCTTCTGCTTCAATTAAGAAACCTTTTCTCTAAATCTTTCTGTGTACAAAATGGGTCATTTCAAAAGAAAAATCCAAAGACCCAAAATGAGAAAAGTCATAGAAAGAAAATTGGCAAACCAATAGAGATTGGCAAACCAGAGGACCTAAAGACAGCTCCAAATCCTAACAAAAAAGGACCCGTTTGGATATGGGTACCAAAAGTTCTTTGATCTGTCTTGCAGGAGAAAAGGACTTCTGATCATTACAGATCAGGACTCGCTCTTCAAAGGAGAAAAGGACTTCTAAACACATTAGTTTAGGACTCGCACTTTAGTGAAAAAGACTCATAAACAAATCAGTTTAAGACTCGAGCATCATCAGAAAATGACTTCTGACCATTACAGATCAGGACTCACTCTTCAGCAAACAATGGACTCCTTAATACTTCTATTAAGGACTCAGGCTTCAAAGTTAACTATGACTCTTAAAAACTTTGTTTAAGACTCATCCTTCAAAGGTTCTATACTTCACAGAACCTCTGTGGAATTGCTCAGAGCCTATGACAATCTCCACAGAACCTCTGAAGAGGTTGATCATTCAAGGGGGAGCCAAAGGAGGATTATGATCAACAAGAGTCTCTGTCGTCCAAACTAGACACTCTAAAAGGTATGTGTCGCACAAAATCTTTTTCCAAAACAGTTTTCCAGGACAAAAATTTCTAAATATGTCCTAAAAACAATGTTTAAAAACATAAAAACTTTGGATGATCAAAAAGTTTTATGAATTATTAGTTATTAGAAATTTCCAATAACAGAGCCTCTGCTGGCTCTGGCAGAGGTCCAAAAACCTCTGTAGGAAAATTTCTCTCTACTAAAGATTTATCGATCCTCTCCAATATTTTTCAAACGTTTTTGGTAAAAGCACACGCTTCAAGAGATAAAAAGGCAGGTTTCAAACCACAGAGATCAATCCTACAGAGGTTGTTAAATCAAGGGGGAGCGAAAAAGGAGACCTTGCTGAATCTACAGAGATTTATAAGTCAAGGGGGAGCTAAGAATGTGACATAAGAGATCACATTCGCCGATCAAAAAGAAATAGGTTGGTATCTCGCACAGAAGTCATAAGCCACAGTGTTCTTTCAACCAAAGAACCTCTGTAGATCACTCAAATCATTCAAATGACTTCTGCTGCACAAAATCTTTGAGATTTACAATTTTCTAGGACACCAACTTTCAAATAAGTCCTAAATACATTGTTAAAACTGATCAAAAACTTGGATGATTAAAAATGTTTATAAATTATTAGTTATTAGAAATTTCCTGTCACAGAGCCTCTGCTGGCTCTGGCAGAGGTCCAAAAACCTCTGTAGGATAATTTCTCTCTACTAAAAATTTATTAATCCTCTCCGTGTTTTTCAAACGATTTTCATTAAAAATACAATCTACAGAGATAAACGTTTTTCAAAATCACAGAGCTTCTGTACCCACAGAGCCTCTGTAAGATTTCCACTTAGGAATTTCTGTATCTGTAACGGTAATTTTTCTGTGGTGAAAATTTAAAACCCACGCATTTTATTTTCTTTAATGTGGCCGCCCACGACGTCTCGTCGTCACTGACATTGATGACGTGTCAAGTTTTCATTGACGTACATATCACGTCGTCCTAGAAACTTGCACCACACCGAATGAACTCGAGTGTGGAACTCAAATTTTATTAACTTTCTCACATTTTCACCGTTCCGAATTCTATCCGTTACCACAGTATAAAACCCAAGTTAAAATCACTTTCAAAACTTTACTATTCTCTCATCTTCTCCGGCGAACTTGCTTATTTCTTTATGAAAACCTAGAACTTTCAAACCTACAAATGGCTTCCAGTTCCAAATCTGCTCACGTTTCACCAACGAACTCTCCGACATCCTCTCCAGTGCATTCTGAGCACTCCCACAACCTACACATCGCCGTCGATGCCGACAGACATGACTCCGGCGACGAGGCATCCTTCGTACCCACTACCCACCTGCAACAATTTTTCTCAAATGACCATTTCGAGCAAACCCTTCCCATTAAATCGAATAACTGTTATCTTGTTCCTTCTCCTATGGCATTTGGCAAAGAACATGCCATCCTGCTAAACATCCTAGAGAACCACTTTCTTTACCCTCTTCTGAGAAAAACCGTTGAACAAATACCAGTACGATACCTACATCAGTTTTGGCAATCTTGCCGTTATGACGCTGACACCGATTTGATCAGAGGCTACATTTCTAAACCTGACCAAAGTAAGAGCCTTGAACTGATGTTCAATCGCACCATGTTCTCATTAGAATTTGGCCTTCCAACAAGAGGACTCATGGGAATCAAAAAGTATGCACCCCAACCAATAAATGAAGAACTTGTCGACTTTCTACACATGTTAGGGTACAACCAACAGTTGAAAAAGAGGAACGATTTCCGCAGAGCAAGACTACCTCCTCTGTGGAATACCTTATTCTCCATCCTAAATCGTTGCCTCACGGGAAAAATCGGGAGCATCGATCAAAGCTCACCTCAAATTCTCTCAATCATGTATGGTGTATACTATGATCTACCCCTAGATTATGCCACCATAATGATGCAAGAGATCATCAACACTATCGATCGCAAAATCGCCTCCCAGAAAGCCAAAATGTCTGATCACAACTGGTTACCCTCTCTGCAGTTCCAGCGAATCCTCAGTGTACTTTTCGAACCCCTACTCCTTATCCAAAAATGGCCAATGGACGGTCCCAAACCTAAGCAATTTCCTATGTCCAAAAACACCCCGACAGAACATGAGGATGGCTACCCACACATCAGGCCACTATCAAAGGTAATGTTAGGTTATGCTAGTGATGAAGAACTAGTTAGTGAGTACACACGCGTTTACAGAACTCCTGAACCCAGTTCTGTAACACCCCCGCGTATAGGAATGCCCATAGGAGGAAATGTAGTAGAGAAACTTACAGAAGAAGAATGGAAGATAAAATTGGCTAAACACAAGGCCAACCAGAAGAACTTCAGAGATATAAGGAAAGACCTCTATTCTTCAAAGAGGAAGTCTTCTGAGGGATCTAAAGAGAAGAAGAAGAAAAAGGGAAAGAAAACCAAGACCCCTACAGAGGAACAACTTGCCTCTGCTTCTGCTATCCAACAAACTCCTGCATAACCATCTTCTCCACCCACTGAACATCCCACATAACCCTCATCTCCACCACAAATCCAAGGTCCCTCTGCCCCTCCCTCATCCAAAAGAAAAAGAAAGTCAAAATCTACAGAGGAGGGAGCACCAAAACCAAAGAAGAAGAAATCAAAGAAGAAGAAACCATCTTCTCCTCTGCAATCAATTTCAGAGGGAATCGAAGAAGAACAACCTAAATCACAACCTCAATCTTCACCTCTGCAAACCCAAATAATTACAGAGGGTCGTGATACACTTCTGCCAAGACAAGAGACTGCAGAAGAAGAGGTGCAAATAGGTTTAGAGGATAGGGTAGAAACGTCTGGAGGAAAACAAAATGAAAAAGAAAAAGATGCCGAAGTTGCAGAAGGCACACATCCCTCAACCCCTCCCAGTGCAACCCACACATCTGACACCGCAGGTCTAGCTGCAGAAGGTGTCTTTAAAAAAGAGCAGCACAGCTCGAACCTCAACCAACCCATCCAGCCAGAGGTTACTCTTTCAACCTCTGTGCCCACAGAAGCCGGGGAATCCATTCCTAGGGAGTCTCCTCAGAGAGACTCACCTATAGTTCGTGATCCATTGCCCCAGATCACACTAGAACGCCCTATAGAGGAATTCGTTTCCTCTGACACGCACAATATAGGGCCAAAACTTCTTTCAGAGAGAAGTAGAGAGCACCATGACGAAGAGACTCTAGACAAGTCTCCAAGTCAACAGAAGAATATTCCGATACCCACCTCTGGAGTGGATTTGGACAATATTTTTCACAGAACTTCTGTAGAGACTGAAACTCAAGTTTCTTCTCGAGGATCAGATGGAAATCCTTCCACCCCCAACGTACAAACAAGGGTGAACGAAGGTGTCCCAGGAACAGGGACTCACTCTGGAGAAGGAGTTGTTCCTCCAGAGGTTACCCAAGAGGAACATGTTATGAAGGATGAGTTCCAAGCCTTTGTAACCTCTGTAACTCAAACATTGAATGAGTTGCAAAGCTCATTCACGTCTTTTACAGAGTCAACTTCAGGAGCGCTTACAGGATTAAATACCAAAGTGGATACCTTATCCACAGAGGTTAAAGCAGCTCTTGCAGAAATGAAGTCAACTACAGAAACTTCTGCTGTTGCTGCCATCGCCTCTGCCACTAACATTGCCAAAACAACCGATGCAGAGTTCGAGAAAAGTGCGACCAAAGCCTTCAAAACTTCGATCGAAATCTACTTTGAAAAAATGAAGAAAAATGCAGCAAGGCAAGCAGCACAAGACACCTGCAGAACAAAAGTTGCTGCTAAAAGAAGGCATGATGATCCTGATGATGGAGCATCTGGTCATCCTGAGGGGGAGAAAACAAAGGAAACAACGGAGGCTGCTTCTGCAAAAACTACAGAGAAAACTGCAGAACCCTCTACGACAGAAACCCATAAGGGAAAACAACAGAGGCAAAACACCTCTATCTCACCAGAGGATGCACCAACCACAGAACCTAAGGTAATCAATATTGCATCTTCATCCTCAGAACAAACTCCACCCTCACCCAAAGAACCAACACCAACCTCACAACCAATCCTGCGCAAAACAAGAGTAAAATCCATAGCTCGAAAACCCAAAAGACCAAAACGCACTGCAGAATTCATTCTTCGCAGAATGGAATTTGTATCTGCTTTTCAATCAGCAAAGCGTTTTGACATCCCACCTCCAAGACCCGAAAATTCTTCACCAACAGAGTTCTCTCAACCCGAAGTATCAAAACCTTTAGAGACAACAACCAAAACATCAGAGCATCCAACCCCAAAACCCAAAGAACCTCCAACTGTCAAATCAACAGAGGTTCCACCCATACAAATCCAAAACCCAATATCTGAAACCTCAAAGCCAAAAGATAAAGGCAAGGGAATAATGACAGAAGAAGAGCCAAAGAAGAAGATGCCAGTTGCTACAGAGAAATTGATGAAAGGTGCATTTAATGCCTTCGTCACTCCTAACCCGAAGAGGAAGACTGGGCATTCAACTTGAATCCTCTGTCAGAAAACCCATCCCTGAATCCCACAGCTAAGGTAACAGAAGGTAGAGTAGAAGACATCACTCGAAAGATGGATGAGCTAAGGAGACCAATTCCAAGATCTACTTCAACCATTGAACAAATGGAAGAACAAGTCTACAGTTATCTCTATAGACAACACTTCCAGAGCGATCTGCCAGCCCATGTCCGAGATCAGAAGCTCAGAGAGGAATTCGATGCAATCTTCACCTCTACAAAGTCAAAACCAGTCAATCAAGTGTACTCCATTCACAAAATAAAGAAGGTAATCTATTGCAAATAATCCAAAATGAGAACCTATCCTCATACGGTGTATACCATATGGAAAGTCAAAAGGTCTGACAGATCAGAGAATCAATTCTCTGATGCTGATATCCGAAACCTCAATCCCTATGACTTACCTGACCTTCTGCAATGGACAAAAGACAACTTCAATGACGACTGCCACAAAAGGTCTTATCGAGTTCTCAGAAAGGCGATGCGTGAAAAGCTCCTAATCTACAGCATGCTCGACATTCAACTAGCCATCGATCTGGGCATAACTACTCTAAGTATCAGACCACCAGAGGATTTCTTCCCACCCAATGCCATACCCAATTCAATCATCAAAACTCCAAGGTACGGGTTAGTATTCAAGAATCCTGCTGATCAACTGAAACTGTTTGTGACAATGGACTGTCAGAAGTACACAACCCATACTCTGAACATGTTCAGAAAGATACTAGAGGAGAATAAAGCAACAGAGCTTATGAACGAAGAATCTGCTCTGATGATGATCAAAGAGATTGATGCTACACTCGGCTTACGAAATCTCTGCCTCAAATTCTATGAAGAACTCAAGGAAGTAGGAAAAGACAACAGAAAGTTCAACGACTTCCCAAATGCAAAAATCTGAGTCTCTTCAAAGAACCTCTGTCAACGTTTATTTCTGTGTACTCAAATGTAAATGCCTCTGGCATAAATTCCAAAATGAATGAAATAATCTTCTGAGGTATTGTTTAACCTCTTCTTTACTTAGGTTAAAATGCATAAATTCAACCTTTTATTTTTCAATACTTAGGGGGAGATTGTTAGCTCCAATATTCTGAAATATTAGAAGTATTAAAAATGGCCAAGTACAGAAGAACTTCCACAGAAGCTCTGCTGAGTGCAACAGAAGCTCTGCCGGGCATCTCAGAAGAATCAAAGGAAGTTTGATCAAGAGTGATCAAAGACCGAGGAAACTACAGAAGGACGCTTTCAGAAGACCAAGACCACAGAACCTCTGTTACCAATAACAGAGCCTCTGCGGACAACATCAGAAGACAAGGAACCAAGAAGACTTCTCAGAGGACCGAGCCTCAGAACCTCTGCCACCCTTGACAGAAGCTCTGCAGAAGTAAACAACCAAAGACTCAGAATCATGTGGACTACTTTACAGAGGAACCAGACCGCAGAACCTCTGTAACACATTACAGAGCCTCTATGGTCCTCAAAAGACTAGGAAGATATTTATAATATCTTGCTACTGTTCCAAGACCTGTTCATCAACTTGCATGGCAACTTGCCCTGTCCAACTTCAACACGTGTCAAAATCTGAGTGGACTCAATAGGGCATGGTACAAAATAGACGTCTGCGCCATTTAATGCATTTACCAATAGTACATCTGCTCCATTAAATGCACATGGCTCAAACAACTGTTCACACCATCCAGTACACTATTCATGCCGTAAAAGGAACAGTGACCTACTTCATAGTCTTCTAAGAGTAGTATAAAAGGAAGACTCATGTTGAGTTCTTACAAACAACAAAACAACACACAAAATCAG
Organism: Saussurea involucrata; assembly: GCA_033807775.1. NCBI lineage: Eukaryota > Viridiplantae > Streptophyta > Magnoliopsida > Asterales > Asteraceae > Saussurea > Saussurea involucrata. Next base: position 43,635,043 of record CM066317.1, on the reverse strand, counting down.
AAAAACAAGAACACTTCAATCAAACATCAAGAACACATAGCTTATGCACATTTAGAGTCATATCTGTTTAATGCTTTGCATACTCACTGTTCTTAAATCTGTTCTTGATATATATATATATTCAGTAAACTTTGAGATATTATTTCCTGTTCACTGTTTATTTATATTGTGTTCTAAATCTATCAAACATATCTGTTAGTTCTTCAAATACGCTTCCGCATCAAACCTTAAACCTGAACTAATAGATCTGATAATCTTGTTTAAAGCAAAACGGGAACCAACACTAACACTATGCCAACACTGAGCATAGGTCACACAGTTGGTTCAACTACTGTGTTAACGGATCACCTAAGCGGTACCGGTGTTAGATTACCCGTCTTTGTGACAAGGGAAGATCTCGACGGCGCCCTAAAGGCTGTTAAGGAAACATTTATTCGGGAGTTACAAGGGGTAAAGGCATTATTGAAAGGGAAAGGGCCGGTAATTGATGAGCCCGTTGTACGTACTCGTCCGGAAATATTTTTGCCTCCGCCTCCGCAAAGTCGTGTAACTCCGCCTCCTCCAGTTCAACAAAATCCGATTGATCAATCTGTTAATGAGTTAAGAGATCTTTTCTATTTTAAATTAATGTCAATAAGCCCTAAAGATCAACAAAGTAAAACTCTATTGTCTTTGTTCGAGAACTTCCAATCCACTCCACCACCACCACCTCCACCTCCACCTACACCGACGGTTACGATCACGGAGTTCAATTCATTCAAGTCAGAAGTTGTACAATCTCTGAGCGATATGAAGCATTCCATAGATGAGTTGAAAGAATTGATGAAACCATCATGTAAGACTCAAGCCCAAGGTACTAAACGATGACATGATCAAGATCCTGATGATCATGATCAAGATCCTGATGATCATGATCATGAGGGGGAGAAAAGTAAGAAGCGAAGAGTTGAGTCTGAAAGTTCTAAAGTCGAAAAGAAAAATCTGTCAGTTTCTGAAATAGCTGACATGTTTGAATCTGGTGAAATGGGAGAGGCAAGTGGAAAACAGATTGTGCTGTATATTGATCCGAACGTGGAACCAATGGTTGAAAAGCCGGAGGTAGATGAGGAGGAGATAAGTAAAGCAAATGTGAGTGAAGGGTTCTTGAATGTTATCGATGTTAGTTCTGATGAAGAAGATGATGAAAGAGGTAAAAAGTATGATAGCTTTTGGAAGGCTAAGGAAGAAGAGGAACATATCAGTTTGATGGTTGATGATGGCATGGCGAATATTGAGGTCAACTTTGATGATGATGAGGTTGATTTTCTCAATGAAATTTATGGTCCAAACACACCGGAGGACATCTCAGTTAGCCCTATTCAGTCACCTGATACTTTAGCTTCTACTTTGTTCCCTATTCAGCCTGAAACCACTAACCTTAACATAAACCTTAACCAACCAAACCCTGATCAAACATCTATACCATCTTCTGAACCAATTCACCCACGACCTAATTCACCTATCCAACATGATCCTTTTGTTGAAGATGACAAACCCAAAATTCCCGAACCTCCTGTGATACCAACTTCTAACCTTTCAGATGATGAAGCTGGACCTTCTAACCCTTCCACATCTAACCAGCCTGGTCCTTCTAGTACAGTTCATGAGGCTAAAGAAAGATTAAGGTTATCAAGATTGAGAACACCTTTCATGGAGGATACTGAAAGAAGGATGTTTGTGCATAATATAAGGAGACTGAATCCTTATGCCGTTTTGGGGATCAATGATATGTCTGATGATTTCAAGTTTGAATATGTCTACTTTTTAAGAGGAAACTGTCAAAAGGAGAGATATGTGAAGAGTAAGAGGTTGATTGTGCAAGTAAAGGTTGTTCATGTCAAGAGATTCTACAAATTCTTCTTTCCTCACTTCGTTGTTCAAATACAAGATTGTAAAGATTATACCTTCAGCGAAGCAGATTTTTGTCATCATTCAATGGATGACTTCGAGTTCATGTATAACTTCTTTCGAAGCTTACAGATCAGAAAATAGAATGTTCTTATAGCTTTGAACGCCATCAAAAGGTTTTTGCAGAGACACGTTTTGTACACTCAATGTCATGACTCCCAAATGGCATTGGAGAGTAATCAATCTTTGGTGAATCTCACTCGTCCGATTCAAGATAAGAGAGGTATGATGAAATCACCTCTATATGTTGTTACTGAAGATCCAGAGTTTGGAGTTGTGTTCAAAAATGGAATGAACAAGATCTTTATTCGAATTTCTGAGCTGGCCAAGTATTCAGATGGAACTCTGAAGGTGTTGCTATTATAGTTGCAAGAGAGACTAAGACGTCATGATGAAGAAAGGAGGATCTCTTGGATGCCTTGTCGTGCAAGAATTTTACTAATCAATGCAATCAATGATTGTTGATCCAAACCCTCAGTGATTTGATAATGACCCTCTCTTAAATACTTAGTGAAAATTATGAGTAAACAATATGTATCAGAGTTTCACTATCGCTGATAAGTACTGAGATCTTACAGTACTGCTGATAGGAACTCTCACTCTTTAGATTAAACATTCAGCGAACCTGTTCATCATAATATTCTGAGTCTGTTCAGTACTTATGGTGATCGCCGATAAGTTAGTTGTTTACTTATAATCTCTGAAGACAAGTTTCACGTCAGCATAGGTTCTACGCTGAAGTCGAAGATCAAGCTCAAGAACCAGCGACAAGTCTCCTAATGAACTGATGCGGATCAGCGAAGACTCAGATTTGTCCAATCAACGTGAAGTATCAAGTACAATACTTTAGCTATCGGTGAACTCTATCATTCGCTGATATAGAATGATAGATCGCTGAAACAACGAAAAGCTGATCATGAGGTACTCCGTACAAAGTACTTTTGTCTTAACCACCCTTGCACGACTCCGTACGATATGTCTGAAATCGTACAACCTCTCTGATACTACACTGTTCAATCATGCGGCTACTAAGGTTGTCAACAAAGGTCAATGACGTACAACCAATGAGCTGCTGCCACGTGTAAAGTGTAAACTGCCATGCATTAAATGCATGCAGTATATTTGAAGATGAACTCACTTCATTTTGAAGTAACTTGCTAACTCTGGACAAGTTCATCCTTCTTATCTTGAGATAGGTTATTATTAGTAATTTCCTTCTCTTTCGTAGTGCAAGAAACTTAGTGTTCCAACTTGTTTAGATTTAGGATTTATCCTTAATCTTGTTTCCGCAACAAGCTGTAAATTGTTAATGATTTATCAATAAACAATTTAGAAAAGTAAAATCTGTGTGTTTGTATTCACCCCCCCCCCTTCTACAAACTTGTATAACCCTTCAGGACCAACAAGTGGTATTAGAGCCCTTTTGTTTAATCTCATAAACAAGATCTAATCTATACTAAGATTTCTATTCCTTGCTATTTCTAAAAATGGCTACCAACACAAACACAAACTATATAGACAATGGTTCTCTTGCAAAACCCCATAGATTCTCCAGAGATAATTTTAATCTATGGAAAAATAGGATGACTCTCTTCTTAGAAGGTGTAGACCCTACTATGCCTTATTATCTTGAAAACGGTCCATTTATTCCTGTAAGAATTGATGCCGCTGTACCTGCCGCTGAGAATAGACCTGCTTTTCCAGAAAGGCTGATACCCAAAGATGTTCATACGTGGACTGACGAAGATAAGAAGAAAGTGGCTATCGACACAAAAGCCAGATCCATACTATCCATGGCTCTTCCTGACGAAGTCTACCATTCCGTCATGAACCTAAAATCCTCAAAAGCCATGTGGGACACAATATGTGTTCAGTATGAAGGTACTGCTGAAGTCCAGGACTCTCGAAAGATCAACCCGGTAAGACAGTATGAAAGTTTCATTTGTGGTAAGAATGAGACTCTCTCTGAAGTTCACCAACGTTTTAATTGCTTAATAATAGATCTAAAAACTGTTGGTAAGGAATGTTCTAACTTTGAAGTGCTGACAAAGTTTTTAGAATGTTTACCTGAAAGCTGGGACAGGTATTCTATGTGTCTCAAGCTGTCCAAAGATCTAAGATCAATGACTCTTGCTACCTTATATGGCACGATGCTGAATCATGAGCAATCAAGCCATCTTAGGAAGAATCTTATAAAAGATTCCAAAAGCACCCCTGTTGCTTTAATCTCAGAGGAACCTTCTACTCAGCGACCCTCGGTCACTATCACTGAGTTAGAAAGTAACTCTGAAAGGTCATCAGATTCTGACTCCTCAGATGACGATGAATCTTTGGCTCTTCTAACTAAAAAGTTTAGGAGATTTGCCAAAAAGAAAATGTTTAGAAAGAACAAATCCCTTTCTATTACTGATAAGCCAAGATCACCAGCTCCTGTTGATAAGGCTACTGCTACTTGTTTTAACTGCGAAAAGATTGGACATTTCGCTAACGAGTGCAGATCTAAGAAAGTATCGAGAAACTCAGCGTTTCCCAATAAGTCCTTTATTCACAGGAATAAATATGACAAATATTCTAAGTTGAAAGAAAAGTATGCAAAGCTGAAAAGCTTTAAGAAGAAAGGCAAAGGCCTGATGGCTTACGATTGGGCTGCCTCTGAAGAAGAAGAATCATCATCTGACTCTGAAGATGATGAAGCCAATCTCTGTCTTATGGCAAAGATTGAAGATGAGGAAGAAAGTTCAGACATTCCCTCCACTTCAACCTCTGCTATTCAGGTATCACCTTCCTTCTTTACAAATATTGCTAATATTGATGAAGCTGATAGTCTCCGTAAAATCGATCTCTTGACTAGAAGTTTATATGAAGCCATGAATGGCAAAACGATAGTTGAAAACCAAAACCTTGATCTCGCTGAACAGCTTTAAAACTGTCACCTTCAAATAGAAAAGCTTTCTAAAATTGAAGAAGATTTTAAAGATCAAGTGCACTTAAATCATCTAGTCAAAATCGAATGAGCAGAAGCTATCGCTGCATTGAAAGCTGAAAAAGCTACTGTTGAAGGATGGTGTAATTCTTCAACAAAGATCACTGAGATAATCAAGTCTCAGATACCCCTGAGTGATAAACGTGGTATTGGTTACAAAGCTGATACTCAACCAACCACTTATCGTTCCATGCTCTTATTCGGAACTTTCGTATCCTCAGTCGCTGACACTTCATCTTCTTAGTGTTCGTCCTCTAGACCACCTATCCCTAAGGAAATCTCTACCTCTTCAAAAGGTAAAGAGAAAATGGTTTATCCAAAACCTACCTCTGTCTGTAAAGATAAAGGTAAATGAATTGCTTTGAACCAAAATCCTCAGAAGGGTACCTCTGTACCAAAGCTGAATGCTTCTAAAGCTTTAGTGATATATTCCTCTGGATCAAGGAATCAGATCTCTGGATCTACTCAGCGTGGGTCTATTCAGCGATCTACTCCTAGACTCAGAGTGGATATCCTTGGTAAAAAATCTGAAGAACTAAATATTCCTCCCATTTCAAAAGCCAAAAGCTTATTTGGTGATGGTCCTTCTAATTCTAAATCAAAAGCTCACCATTCAAATGGTCCTAGAACTACCTTTAGTTATAGGAAATGTTATCACTGTGGACTCACTGATCATATTGCTAGTAAGTGCCCTACAGCCACCATAGTTGAAAAGATAGCTAAGGTGAAGGTTGCCCCCAAGGCAAAGAAGACCACTGAGGTTAAGAAATTAACCAAAGTGAAGGCTGACAAAGTTGAATCTTCAAATGCTGCGAAGAATGCTGAACCTTCCATTCCAACTACTTCCACTGACAAACGTGTACACATGGTCAAGTGGATACCCAAGAAAAACTAATCTTCCTTTGTGATGTAGGTTAAGAAGGGTATATGGTATCTCGATAGCGGATGCTCTAGACATATGACTGGAAAGAAAAGCCTGCTCGCTGAATACAAGGAAGAGAAGGGTCCCTCTGTGACTTTCGGAGGAAATGGAAAAGGACATACTAGAGGGTTTGGTGTACTCTCAAATGGTACAACCACCTTCAGAAGAGTCGCATATGTTGAAGGGCTGAAGCAAAATCTGTTAAGCATCAGTCAGCTTTGCGACAAGGATAACAAGGTAATCTTTACCAAGGAATCCTGCTTTGTCACCGAGAAAAGGGAGAAGATAGCTCTCAGCGGTTATCGTTTGGAAAATTTTTATGTAAAAAACATGGACTTAACAACCACTGAGAACTCCTGTTTCTTCTCAAAAGCCTCATCTGATGTCAATTGGCTATGGCATAAGAGGCTCTCTCATCAGAATTTCAAGACACTGAACACTCTTTCTTCAAAAGAGTTAGTTACTGGTCTACCTCAGCACTCATACGCCAAAGAGTCTTTATGTTCAGCGTGTGAGAAAGGGAAGCACACCAAAGCAAGCTTTAAGTCAAAGCAAGAGTCCTCAGTGTCGTCTCCTCTACAACTACTCCATATGGATTTGTTTGGCCCTGTTAACAAACAATCCATCGCTGGAAAGAAATATACACTGGTCATAGTTGATGAATTCTCTCATTATACATGGGTTAAGTTTCTCCGTTCTAAGAGTGACACCCCTGAAGAACTCATCACCTTTGTTCGGAAGATGGAAACCCTGAACAACTTGACCGTTCGCTCAATAAGGAGTGATCATGGAACTGAATTCAAAAATAGTTCTCTTGATTCCTTCCTTGAGAGTAAGGGTATTTCTCACAACTTTTCTTCAGTGAGAACACCGCAACAAAATGGAGTCGCTGAAAGAAGAAATAGAACAATTATTGAAGCTGCACGTTCAATGCTCAGCGATTCTCACCTGCCTACTCAGTTTTGGGCAGAAGCTGTCAACACTGCTTGTTTTACGCAAAACAGGTCGTTGATAGTTAAAAGATTCAATAAAACAGCCTATGAACTTTTTCATGGGAGAAAGCCCTCAATCAGCTTTCTTCACATCTTTGGATGTCAATGTTTCATACTGAATAACATAGATGCCCTTGGAAAGTTTGATCCTAAAGTTGATGATGGAATCTTTCTTGGATACTCCTCAGTCTCCAAAGCCTTCAGAGTATTCAATCGAAGAAGACAAACTGTAGAAGAAACTATTCACGTCACGTTTGACTAGTCCCGTTCAGCGAACTCTAAACCGTCCGCTGATACTGAAGAACTGAATCAATGGATGTTCTCTCATCTTGGTGATTCAGAAGACATTCCCACTCCTCATACTCATACAGTGGAAGATGATGGTCCTACTATCATTCCAAATATGCAGAATAGTGAAGCTGAAACATCATGGGTCTCAGCTGTTCCTATAAACACTATACCTGCCTCTGAACCAAATGTCTCAGACATTCCATCTACTTCTCAGCAATCAGTGAATATAATGACAGATGCATCCATTCCTCTCCTGGCTGATACTCCAGACGTCGCTGAAGCTTCATCTTCAGCTCCTCCAGTTCAGATTGAGTCAGCATTTAATACTCCGGCTCAGCGATGGACTGTAAATCACCCAATTGATCAAATTCTTGGTGATCCAAACGCGGGTATTCAGACTCGACGAAGTGCAGGTAATATTTGTTTATTTGTAAATTTTATTTCTCTAACTGAACCAAAGAAAGTTGATGATGCCCTCAAAGATCCAAACTGGGTCAGCGCCATGCAAGAAGTGCTGACTGAATTCGAAAGAAACAAAGTTTGGAAACTTGTTCGAAGACCAACTGACAAAACAGTGATAGGTACTAAATGGGTCTATCGAAACAAGTTGGACGAACATGGAACTGTAACCCGCAACAAGGATCGTCTTGTTGCTCAGGGATACAGACAAGAGGAAGGCATAGATTATGACGAAACATTTGCTCCAGTAGCAAGACTAGAATCTATTCGTCTATTCTTAGCATATGCTGTACACAAAGACTTCAAAGTATATCAGATGGATGTTAAGTCAGCGTTTCTAAATGGAAAATGAATGAAGAAGTCTATGTGGAACAACCTCCATGATTCTCGGATCCTAAGCGTCCAGGTTATGTTTATAAACTGGATAAGGCACTTTATGGCTTAAAGCAAGCTCCACGTGCATGGTATGACACTCTTTCTACTTATCTCCATATTGAACAATTTGAGCGAGGTAAAATAGACAAGACTCTATTTTTCAGGAAAGTAAAAGGTCATATCATTCTTGTTCAAATATATGTTGATGACATTATATTTGGTTCTACTAACCCTGATCTCTGTACTCGTTTCGCTGATAGAATGAAAGATGAGTATAAGATGAGCATGATGGGTGAACTAACATATTTCCCTGGTCTACAGATAAAGCAAAATGAAAAAGGAACTTTTATTAATCAGGGAAAGTATGTTAAAGATATGCTGAAAAGTTCGATTTAACTGAAAGTTCAGCTATGAAAACCCCTATGGCACCTCCGCTGACACTTGACAAGGACTTGAAAGGAATTCCTGTTAATGTCACGCTGTACCGTGGGATGATCGGCTCACTATTGTATCTTAAAGCTAGCCGACCCGATATTATGTATGCAACATGTTTGTGTGCACGATATCAAGCTGAACCTAAGATGTCTCATATGAAAGCTGTAAAGCGAATTTTTCGATATCTTAAGGGTACAACGAATCTAGGTCTTTGGTATCCCAAAGATTCAGGATTCGATCTAATCGCCTATTCAGATTGTGATTTTGCAGGTTGCAAAATGGATAGAAAAAGCACCACAGGAGGATGTCAGCTCCTGGGTGGAAAGCTAGTGAGTTGGACAAGTAAAAAGCAAAACTCAGTGTCCACCTCCACAGCTGAAGCTGAGTATGTAGCCGCTGGAAGCTGTTGTTCTCAGGTCTTGTGGATGAGAAATCAACTACTGGACTATGACCTTCAGCTCTCAAATATTCCAATCCATTGCGACAGCACAAGTGCCATCGCTATAGCCAACAATCCAGTGCTTCACTCAAAGACAAACCACATCGAAATCAGGTATCACTTTATCAGAGATCATGTGATGAATGGAGATATAGAACTTCACTTTATCCTAACTAATTATCAGTTAGCCGATCTGTTCACCAAACCTCTTGATGAGACAAGGTTCAACTTTCTCATAAGCGAGCTTGGAATGCTGAACTTTGACAAGTAAAATATTCAGCGGTTCACATTTGATCAACGATACGATTATACAGACTTGTATAGCCCTCGGGATAAAATAAACTTGTATAACCCACTCTATCATTTTCTCTTTGAATAAACTTGATTCGCTGAAATCAAGGTATGTTTTTATCTCTCTGAAAATCGCATGTAAATGCAAGATTTCAAAACATTTTTGCATCGCTGAATATCTCTTCCTTATCAGCGATATTTTGAAATTTCTAAAACCATCACTGATACTTCTAAATTCAGTGCTTCATGTTTTCAAAAGTGTCCCTGAGTTTTTTTAAAACCTCAGAGACAACCAAGAATATGAAAGGACAAGTTGTGACGTCATTACAACGGATAAGCCCCGGCACGTTCTTTTCTGACACACGTTTGCACGTTTCGTTACTCGCCAATCAAATGCAAACACGTGTCCATGTCATGATGAAAATCTTTTCCCGCTCAAGATTTTCTCTTTCTCTAACCTCTATATAAACTCATTCTGGGTTTATATTTTTTTTTACGCGAACTTCTTCTCCAAGCTAAGAAAAATCACTGTTGCATCTGTGCTCTCGAATTTTTCAAGAACTTCAAACTTGTTCAAGAACTTCATCTTCTTCAAAGAACCAGGTTTATAATTCTTTTATTTTTTACCTGTTTCTACAAACTTGTTAATGATCTTCTCTTTGTTTTAAACAAGATCAAACAAAAGAACTTTCTAAAATGAAATCATCTCTTTCATGGTTTTATAAACACAACCTTTCATGGTTGTTCTTCAAGTTTAGACGCAAAATCTTAAACTTGTTCTTCATTTGTTTTTCCAGAATCCAAATCCTCAAAAGAAACTGGAAAACAAGATCTTTAATGGGTTTGCATTTCGTCTTTCAAAAATAAGAAAAACCCTAATCTTCATTAAGACATTTTCGTCTGAATGAAATGGACAAAATTCGAACCATCTTATTGGAAAAATCTTTCCACATTAAGATAATCCTTTTTTGTTAATCTTTGGTTGAACTGATAATACAGAATGGCATCTACTGACATTCCCAAGAACACCACCGCTGAGAACACTGCTACTGATTCTGCTGAGGAATTGGATATCATCAAGGCTCCTCAGGTCAAGTTCTCTCTTGACAAATTGGATTGGACTAAGGTAAACAACCTCTATGCGCTTCTCGAGTTTCCTCCTCGAAAGCAAGTCACACATCTCGCTGATGTTGTGAACTTCCTAAAGAACTGTTCCATCTCCACAGCCCTGACCATAACACCTCCCGCACATCAGCTTTTGCTATCACAATTCTGGTACTCAGCCACACACTCTCAGCTACCTTCAGCCAAAGACCCTTCAAAATTAATTGATTGCATCCTCTGCGATATTGAATATGGCACAATGAAGATTACACCTGCCATCATTCGCAAAGCCCTCAGCCTTCCCATCGCCACCAAAGAAAAACCTTTTGTTCCCCTCCCTGACCCCAAGAAAAACTCAGACAGGGAAGCCATCATTGCATTCTTCGATGCAATGGGCTATGTAGGGAAACCGGCAGAGACAAGAAGCCCGAGAAGAAGCTGACCATCATCAAGAAATCCAAAATGCCCAACGAGATGAATTTCATCTTCGCTCATTTAATCAGCTGTATGACTGCCAAGACCGGCTCCTCTGACCAAGCCGCTCAGCCTCAGCAAGCAATGGGATACGCTTTGCTGAAAGGTCTACATATAGACTGGGCATCGATCATCTATGATGACCTGGTACTAAGAGTGGACTTCGTCGCTGACAGATCTCCATGGGTTCCCTATCCTCGTTTCATCAGCGCTGTATTCCAAAAAGGCCTGAAGGACAGCTACCCTCAAGAGGGTGACCTGAAACTCTCTCAGGTTGGCCCTAAGGTACTCGACTTCAAACCGGTGGAAAACGAGGTATGTCTTTCTACGCTCTTAACTCTTCTTAATCCTCCTACTTCTTCTACTTCTGCAGCTCCTTCAGCGGGCAAACCCACCGCCGATACCCCAGCTGCAATCTCCATTCCTTCTCTGAAAAGGAAACACTCCTCACACCAACTTGGTTCCAAAAGAACTAAGAAAACGAAGGAGCAACCCAAGCACTCTCCTGCTAAAGACTCCTCAGCTCCTCCTGTTGGGCTGAAGGAAAGTTCAGTGGTACGCTCTGCCATGGCTGAAAAAGCCACCCCTTCTATCCCAACTTCAGCGTCTCTAAACGCTGAAGTTACAAACTTGGAATCTACCCAACCTCCTTCAGTCTCTCCAAAGACTGACGAAGCGATTCTCAGCGAATCCAACGCTGAACTCCGCACCCAACCTCCATTCTTATCCTTCGCTTCTCCCTCTACTCATTTGGACACTACTCCAGTTATCACTAAAGCACCTGTCATTCCTCCAGAAGCTAAAGTTGATGCTACTCAAGGAATGATGGATGTAGGACCTGCAGAGCTGATCGTACGTTCAGGTTCTTTCGCTGACGATATGGAACATTTCTCAGGCCATCGAGATTTTGATGAATTCATCAATCCTCCTGCAGGTATACAACAACCCCTAAACACTGTAACTGAACCCGAAACTTCTGAGCTTTCCTCTGTTCACAAGTTCTTTTATGTTACAGGTCCTAATTTGGGAGACATCAACGCTTCTCTGAAAGTAATAGAGACGAAGCTGACAGGTCTCACGACTACTCTTTCCGGCAACTCTTCAGCTGTAACAAACGCTGGAGAGAATCTTACGAAGCTGTCAACAGCCGTTGAAAAGAATGCCTCCAAAGCTGACGTGGAGAAGGTTGAAAACTCACTCAGCGGTTTCGCTAAAGTTCTCGCTGACATCTACACAGACTACCTCAACATAAAGAAATCAGTTGACACCATGTCCAGCGAAGTCACAACGCTGAAGACATCGGTTGGCACACTCAAAGGTGGTATGTCTGCTGTAAAGGTTGATGTCAGTTCAATAAAGACTGATATGAATTCTGTGAAGACCGATGTCAATACAATGAAGAATGACATCTCTTCTATTCAGAATTTATTGCAGCAGATCCTGACCAACACGACCAACACGACCACCCCTGCCCCTGCCCCTGCCCCTGCAGCTGAGAATTTCACTCCCGCGGATCGTGCTGAACTCGTGAAGATCAATCCTGGTATTTATGGTCTAGAAAACAGATTATCAGCGATTGAGACTTATGTGGGGGTCCCTGGCCAAGAAGACAGGGAGAAACCCACAACTGCGGAGTCGTCACATTCCTCCCCCACTCATCATGAAAAAGAGGGGGAGAAGAGCGCTGAAGACCTTTCCCATGATGAATCTATCAAGGGAGAGAAGACTGAAGCCCTTGATGAAGAGGGTGAGAAGACTCAGGGAGATGAACACCCTGAGGGAACCGAGAAGCTCGCCTCTGTATCTGAGGGGGAGCAACTCGAAGAAGAAGCTGAAGAATATGAGACTGAAGCTGAAGACGAAGAATCCATCGACTTATCTGATGATGAACCATCCTCTTCTCCAAAGAATGATGATGAAGATGATGATGATGATGATGACTCTTTTATCGTCAAGCCTGCTCAGAGGAACATAGCTCTTAAAGGGATCAAGATAAATGAACCTTCAGGGGAGCGGACAAAGACAAAGCCATCAGCATCTGAAGCTGACAAAGGCAAAGGAAAAGGTGTCGCTGAAGATGATGAAAATCTGACGATCTTGCTTAAAAAGCCGGTTTGTCAGGTACACAAATTTCCTACTCCACATCCCTACTCTATACACTTTATCAGCTCTACTCTCCACAAACCTATATACACTATCCCACACTTTCTCTATCTCTGTTCTACCCATGTTCTTACTTGTAAGATCGATGCGTTTCAGCTAGTCCTCTCCCCTGTTTGAGGATATCGCTGAAGTTCCTACAGCTGCGACTTCACCAACAATAATCCCAACTCTCAACGCTGAAGAAATAATCCCGGTCTTGGATTTGATCTCTGAGACCGATGAACCTGAAGAACAGCAACTCTCTCGCCGAAACAGACCTTCCATGGCTTCTCAAAAGCTGAGTGAAGAGGATCAGAAAAAGAGAGATGAAATAATCAAGAGATTCGAAGATCAGCGAATCATTCTGAAGCGTGATCAACTTCCCTCTATTCCTCCAAAGTTCAAAATCTCAAGGAAAGAATACGAAGATCATCTCAGAGCTGAACGTCTACTCGCTGAAAGAAGGGAAGCTGAAGAAAAAGACAGAGAATTCGCTATCAAGCTCACTCAAAAATCAGTGAAAGACCCCAAGCTGAAAAGAGCTCCAATCGATGTTCAACGTCAGCTATGGGATGATGCCCAAAGGATAGTTGAAGAAAAGACTAAGGTCTCTGATTCGACTGTAGAATGGGCTAAAGAAATGCTGAACTATCGATCTCGACCATCCAAAATTGTCAAAGTAAACATCAGAGGAAGACTGTTCGTTGATGTTCCTGTTGTTGAAGTTGATGTCTACAGAGAAGACGAGACCAAGCAAACCTTCTATGCGGCTACTTTAGAGAAGTTTGGTTTCTCTGAATGGTTGGAAGTGAAATTAGCCATTCAGGGATCGCGCTCAAAGTTCAAAGATCATGTCTAGAAAATCTTAAATCGACAACTCGATTTGCTTTCGTCTGCTGTGGATGTTCCTCCTTCAACTCTTCTTCCTCCTCAACAAAGAAGAGTCTCTGCAAAAGGAAAGAAAGTCTTAGACTCAGGTCATCCTATACGGAATGAAACAGGTATTGGTTTCTCTCGTGCTGAAGTACTTGGCCCTGATGCTGATCTCTCAGCGCTTGACACCTCCCTACCACCTGGAGAAACTTTCATTCCTGGCACAGTTGTAAGTGATCCTTATGGTATATTCTTTTTAGACTACGAAGGAAATCATCACTTTCAACGTATCTCTGAGCTCCACCTTGCTCCCATCGAACAACTCAGAGATCTCATATACTGGTGTGAAGTCAGACGCGACCTTAAAGCTAGACACCTGAAGCCCTTGATTTTTGAAGAAGCTCTGAACAAAAAGAATCAAGGAGTCGATGTACCTGACTGGATGATTCCCACATCAAAGACCCTTGATGAACTTCTCATTAAGGAATAACCTTTTGACTGATAGGATCGCCTCATTCTTCTATTTTATCAGTTATTCTTTTGTACTTGTAATTTATTTCGCTTGTACTTGTAATCTTTCCACTTCCTTTTGTAATTCTGATTCGAAGTTTAAAGAAAGATTTCAGCGAACGTACTTTACTCCATCAGTACAGAAAAGATCCCAGAAAATAGTAAAAGGGACAAATATTTTATGAGTTCTTTTTATCCTTATGTTTTCATTAAATAGCAATTTTCTTTGTTGCTATGTCATAATCAAATAGGGGGAGATTGTTGATCCAAACCCTCAGTGATTTTGATAATGACCCTCTCTTAAATACTTAGTGAAAATTATGAGTAAACAATATGTATTAGAGTTTCACTATCGCTGATAAGTACTAAGATCTTACAGTACCGCTGATAGGAACTCTCACTCTTTAGATTAAACATTCAGCGAAACTGTTCGTCATAAAATTCTGAGTCTGTTCAGTACTTATGGTGATCGCTGATAAGTTAGTTGTTTACTTATAATCTCTGAAGACAAGTTTCACATCAGCACAGGTTCTACGCTGAATTCGAAGATCAAGCTCAAGAACCAGCGACCAGTCTCCTAATGAACTGATGCGGATCAACGAAGACTCAGATTTGTCCAATCAACGTGAATTATCAAGTACAAGACTTTAGCTATTGCTGAACTCTATCATTCGCTGATACAGAATGATAGATCGCTGAAACAACGAAAAGCTGATCATGAGGTCCTCCGTACAAAGTACTTTTGTCTTAACCACCCTTGCACGACTCCCTACGATATGTCAGAAAAAGAACCTCCTTATTGTCTGAAATCGTACAACCTCTGCGATACTACACTGTTCAATCATGCGGCTACTAAGGTTGTCAACAAAGGTCAATGACATACAACCAATGAGATGCTGCCACATGTAAAGTGTAAACTTCCATGCATTAAATGCATGCAGTATATAAGAACATGAACTCACTTCATTTTGAAGGAACTTGCTAACTCTGGACAAGTTCATCCTTCTTATCTTGAGATAGGTTATTATTAGTAATTTCCTTCTCTTTCTTAGTGCAAGAAACTTAGTGTTCCAACTTGTTTAGATTTAGGATTTATCCTTAATCTTGTTTCCGCAACAAGCTGTAAATTGTTAATGATTTATCAATAAACAATTTAGAAAAGTAAAATTTGTGTGTTTGTATTCAACCCCCCCCCCCCTTCTACAAAATTGTATAACCCTTCGGGACCAACAAGATCACCGACAGAATCTCATTCCGTGCGGCAATGCAAAGAATTAAAGCATACTTGGGTTTTAGACCAAGAAGACCGGAGCTGCCTTGATAGCTAAGGGGGAGATTGTTAGAGCACTTTAGTAGCTATCAAGACAGTATTAATATTTTGTACTGTATCTTCTGAGTAGAGGCATGGACATGTCATGGCCCTACTATATAAAGAATATCCCTTTGTTAATTCATTAACACTTTCAAGCATTATGTTATTTGTACTTTGAAGATCAATATATGGATGACTATTTCTCTCTAGATTCTCTCTACATGTCATTGTGATTACATTGCTAGATTTGGGGATTTCACAATTTCAAAAGAGAGTACATGTTCTTTGTAAGAGGTAAAGTGCAAAGGAAAGAGTATGCCCATTCGAATAGTAGAATTCGTCAAGTAGAATTGGTCAAGTCAGATAAGTGGTGGCCAGGCAGTTTTACAGGATGTGGTATCCTGAATTCACAGTACAGATGTACACGTTTATCGAAGCTGATTTTCAGCACTTAAGGATTGATGATTTCGAGTTTATGTATCATCATTTCCGATGTCTGGAGATCTGAAAGCTCAACATACAGATTGCCCTCTGAGCTATCAAACGTTTTATGTATCGCCCGTATGTCTACTACAACGTCTTTGACTTCCAGCTCGCCCTTGAAAGCCATCAACCGATCGTCAACGTCAGAAGACCGAATAACCAACTCTCGAACATCGACAACTATCCTCTCTACTCCATCATCACTGAACCCGAATTTGGAGTGATCTACCAAAATCAACAGGGAGAAAGACTATTCTTCAGATTCTCCGAAATTGCCAAGTACTCCAATGGAACTTTGAAAGCAATTCGACTTCAACTGGAACAGATTCATAAGCGCAATGAAAGACAAATTGTTGGATTTCAAATACCAACCACCCGAAGACAGATTATGATTCGAGCCCTTGAAGAACTAGAAGACCGACTTGATTTCAGAAGAGCGATGAGAAGAATCGAGGTCTATCTGGGACAAAGACCAAGAAACAGAAGATTCATGCCATAACCGTTAAAGCTGCTGATTCCAAACTTTGAGCCAAAGGGGGAGATTGGTAGGGTTGAAATGTATTTGTCTTAAAGTTTGGGCTAAAAATGTAAAATACATAAAAGGTATAAATAGTTTATTTCACTTTATGTTTTAGGTTAATCATCACAATTAGAATAAAATAGTCATACTTTCTCTATAATCACTTTTTGCTATGGAATGAGATGGATGACAACATTGACTCATGTTATGTTCTTGATTATTGATTGATCATTATTGTTTATTGCACATTCTGAGATCTACAACGTATCATCAGACGATCAAGTTCCCAACACCGTGGGGAATCCAGGGGATTAAAAGTGAACAAAAGACCACTCGTGATTGCTAGAAGGCAATGTTGAAACCTCAGAAAAAGGACATCTAGCAATTACAGATTCAGGACGTCCCTGAGTTTGTCGACGACTATCGCCTGGAAGAAGTCTTCTTTGTGGGGGCATCACTAGATCCTACCATAAAGAAAAAGCTAATATTTTTTTGCAGGAACACGCCGACTGTTTTGATTGGACGCACGAAGACATGGTCGACATAGACCCCGACGTCATTTCTCACAAACTGAATGTCGATCCATCATATAAGCCCATAAAACAAAAATGTCAAAAATTCGCTCCTGAGCGAAATAAGGTGATCAACGATGAGGTAAAAAATTTGCTCAAGACTAGGAAGATCATAGAAGTAAAATACCCTGACTGGTTGGCCAACGTCGTGGTCGTACAGAAGAAAAACGGGAAATGGCGAGTATGCATCGATTTTACAGATCTCAACAAAGCTTGCCCTAAAGATCCGTTTCCATTACCTCATATCGACGCTATGGTTGACGCAACCGCGGGACATGAACTATTGACGTTCATGGACGCTTATTCAGGATATAACTAGATCCTAATGCACGCCGACGACCAGGAGAAGACCGCTTTTATGACAGACAAAGGTATTTACTGTTATAAGGTCATGCCTTTTGGTATGAAAAATGCAGGATCGACATATCAAAGAATGGTCAATAAGATGTTCAAAGAACATCTTGGTGACACGATGGAAGTATAAATCGACGACATGCTTGTCAAGTCAAAATAAGCGACTGATCACATCGATCATCAGAAGAGATGTTTCGACGTCCTTCGGGAATATCAAATGAAGCTAAATCCTACGAAAGGTGTTGGGAAACTTCTAGGATACATGGTCACACGATGAGGAATAGAGGCTAATCCTAATCAAATCAAAGCCTTGGTCGACATTAAGTGACCTAGAAACTTCAAAGAGGTCCAACGACTTACCGGTCGTGTGGCGGCGTTGAACAGGTTTATCTCATGATCATCGAACAAAAGCCATATATTCTATAACGTCTTAAAAAAGAACATGGGCTTTGATTGGACGGACGACCATGAGCGTGCGTTGCAAAAATTAAAAGAATACATGGCGTCTCCACCCCTACTATCTAAACCAAAAGACAATGAGGTCTTACAACTCTACATTGCTGTAAGTCCGCATTCTGTAAGTGTCGTCTTAACCAGAGAAGACGACAAGCAACAACTCCCGATCTATTATGTAAGTAAATCTTTATTGGATGCTGAAACCAGGTACACGTCTATGGACAAATTATTACCGTCACTAGTCACAGCGGCTAAAAGATACGACCTAGATACTACACGTCGATGGTTCATCTAAAGCCAAGGGGGCAGGTCTAGGCGTCGTCTTAAAGTCGCCACAGGAGGGCAAGATGGTGTACTCCATACGATGCGACTTCAAAGCCACAAACAATGAAGCTGAATATAAAGCCCTGATCGTGGGAATGAACATGGGCCACGACTTGGGGGCAACCGGACTTCACATCAAAAGTGATTCCCTATTAGTCGTCAATCAGATGAATGGGGAACTTGCGGCAAAAGACTCCAAGATGACATCTTATCTTATGTAGCCAAAGAAAAGTAAAAAATGTTCGATCCATTCTCAATCGATTATATCCCAAGAGATCAAAATACTCAAGCCGACGCGCTAGTAAATATTGGGTCTACACTTAGTAAGACATCGGTCGATGCCATCCCTATGATTCATCTGGCAACCTCGTCTATCGAGGATTCTAAAGAAATTCATGTCCACGATATCAAGAATTATCTCATGCACGACCAGTTACCCGAAGACAGGATGGAAGCTCAAAAACTTTGATTTAAGTCCGGGAAAAGGAAGTCGTCTTTTTTTATCCAGACTAACATTATCCACAGGCTTGTAATTCACGCTGAGATCGTATGTGATAATGGATCACACTTGCGAGGATCGTAATATCAAACTTATGACCTCAACCCCATGTTATCCTTAATCTAAAGGTCTTGCAGAATCAAGCAACAAAGTCATCATCAGTTCAATAAAGAAAAGACTTAAGGCTGCGAAAGGAAGATGGGTCGAGGAACTCCCATCGGTCTTATGGGCCAATCGTATGACGCCGCGTACATCTACGGGACAAACCTCATTCTCCTTGGTTTACGGCTGTGAAGCAGTCTTGCCTATCAAAGTACAACTGCCGACATCGAGACATACCTCAGTCGACCATAATCTGGTAGACATAAGTTACGATCTCGACGCTCTCGAAGAGCTAAGAGAATCTTCTTTAGTCAAAATGGCATCACAGAGACAGGTCATCGAACGACACTTCAACAAAAATGTTAAAGCCAAAGTCTTTTAGGAAGGTGACTTTGTCTTACTACGAGTATTCCAAAATACTATGGAGCTAAACGTAGGTAAGATGTCCATTAAGTGGGAAGGACCATACCGTATATCTGAAGTCGTAGGAAAAGGTGCTTATAAGCTCTAAACCCTCGATGATCAAGACACCCCACGTAGCTGGAACGCGGTACATCTAAAGAAATATTTCTTTTAAATATTTTTGACGACTTATTTATTACGATGACTACTGACTTAAGCATCAGAGGGTCGTTGGTCAAACCAACGACTACCCGCTAACCATGTTTATCGTAGGGCCGCATGATCGCATGAACGCCAATCTTACGACTAATGTCGTACAACCAATTTCTTACGACTAACATATTGTGATTGATGTCTTACGATATAAGTTCTAAAATTTAAGTCTTACGACCCTAGGTCCGGGACTTGGAAAAACCTTACAAGGCATTTGTCGCACGATCTCTTTATAAGTGTCTTGGATGCACGACTTTTATTTTTATTGATATATTGCTTCTATCGCACGATCTATGCTTTCTATGTATTTTATCTCATGAGAAGTATGTTATCGCAGGTATCGCCAGACTGATGCACAATCCATGTGATAAACAAAAAATGCTCGACAAACAATCGTTGGACAAAATTATTAGTATTGATATTTTCAAAATTACAAGTAGAAGGCCCGACCACCAACGCTCACCCCAAAAATACAAAAATAAAATTAATAAGAGTTACTCTTTGTCCTGGGCGACTTCCTCGTCGCCACCTCCTGCTTCGGCTTCTGCAGGATCATCCTCTTCAAGGGCATCCTTCTGATCGAGGTCTTGTTTCGTCCCGATCTGCCCTAGGAAAGTGGCGACCTCTGCGTCCGCGTTTGCCATGGGATTCTTCCTCTGGAGACGGCGATGCACGATTGCCGCCTTAACTCTGAAATGAGTCAAGGCTTCAAAGCCCAGAAGTTTCTCCTTCAAGTCGGCGATCGTCTCCTCCTTCGCCTTGATGGATGACTCAAGGTCTCCAACCTGTTTTTCACGCACGGTTAAGAGAGCTTTGGTCATCGTCACATCCGCCTCAGACGCGAAAGCCTTATTTTGGGGTATCTCCAGACACCCTTAAAGGTCGCTCGGTTCCCTCATCGAGGCCTCTAAGAGATCCTGAACATCGTCAAGCCTCGATGAGAGGGACTAGACCTTGGCCTCTGCCGCTTGTACCTACTCCCGCGCCCTTCGTTCCCCATCTTGGGCTTTGTGCATTTCCTCCGTTGTGCCGGAATCAGTCTTCTAGGCTTGTCCAGCTGCTGGTACAAGTACAAGGACGCCGGAAACGCCTGAAACATAACAAACATGTTAGAACAAATGACGGAAAGTCAAAAAATAACATAGGTCGGAAAAACTTACCATGAACAACAGTCCAGCGACGTGAGACCCGGTTTCATCGACCGACACACCCTTATAGCGATCCCGGAAGGACGGGATCAAATATTTCCCCAGATGGAGAAATATCTTCACTTTATTCAGGACGTCATCTTCCATGAAGTTCGACGGTAAAGTGAAATTTACCTTCGAAACTCCAGCTGACCGTTCGGTCTCAGGACCTTTCCCCTTGTCAACCCCGTAAGGGATCGACTTATCCGATAGAGGACTCGAATCCTCAGGAATCGGAGGGGCGACGCCGACCGGTTCAGCGTCGATTGCACCCGAAGATGCCTTCGTCCTCTCGATAGTGACAACCTTCGACGGGTCGCCTCCCTTCGACGACGGTTCCCTCCGGGAAGGAATTGTCTTTGTCTTTTTTACCCCCGACGCAGAAGTCGAGGGGGGGGGGGGGATTTCTCTTCAGCTCCTTGGCTTTCTTAGCCAAAAGGAGTTGAGCCTCCTTTTTCAGAAAGTCGTGGGACGACATCGAGCCAGATCCACCTGAAACCAAAGAACAAGAAAAAGTTAGGAAGGAAAGGGAAAGAGCTCAAGTCGTATGACCCAAGATTGCACGACCAAAAACACATGACCAAAGGTATGCGACTTACCGGCCATCTCAACCTCCTATCTCTCCTCTTCTTCCTCCTCCCTCCCGGCTGTCGAGGCCTCACTTTCTCCAATCACCTCAACGTCTGAGTCTTCGTCGACTAGGGCGCGGGAGGTAAAAAAGAGCATTCCCCGACACTGCTCCTCATGAACCTGTCGATCTTCTATTGAGTATCAGGGTGAGCCTCAGCCCTGTTGAAATCAATCGTTGAAAACAAAAAGAGAAAACGTCAGTAAACATGACCCAAGTTAAAAAAACAAAACAAAACTAAGCAACGACAAAGAAACCTACGCCCGATATTCCACCCGGTGGTGACCTAGAAGGAATCCTCGTCCGTTTAGTCGAGCGATTTCAGGCAACACAGAACGTATCAGTCTTTCCATTCACGATCGTTGACCGCGGTGTTATGAACAAGAACCTTCTCACCTCTAAACCTCGGGTAGAGGCTGTAGCGATGGTTCTTGTCGTCCTTCACCATATAGGTCGTCAAAAGATCATTGACCGTGAACGATGTGGCCCAATCCTTGGTAACTCGGTCGATCACCTGGACGATCTGTCATAACTGTGGCATCGTCTGACCCAGAGAAAGGTCGAACGTGTCCAAAAACGCCTTGGCCAAGGGTGAAAAGGGCAACTTAAACCCTATTTTAAACGGATATTCATATAAAATGAAATATCCGTTTGGGCACTCCTCAGGCCGAAGGTGGTCAAGAGGGAATATCTCAACGCTCTCAAGTATCTCGGCTAAGGTTTTGAAAGCCTCTAGACTCTCGTCGAAATTAATGGTGCTCGGTGGTTCACTAGACATAATGAAGTCTGGATCGCTAGTTAAGGCTAGAAAAAGGGTTTTCAAATCCCAGTTCTTCGTACGTCTCCTAGAAATGGACTTAATGTGCATAAAGGTCCATAAATCGTACCTTATATCCCTAAAACCTTGATTGAAAGAAAGAAAGGGTTGAGTTTGTGCATATTTTATCAAAGAAATCTCTCTCTAAAATGAAGGAAGCGTACAAAAGGAATAGATCGAATTCGATCCCTATTTATATGGTTTCCATTATGTCAGGTCGACCCATCGGACGATCGACACTTGTCCCCTGACCCTTCGCATGCCACCGTTGGATGGACAACACGTGTCCACAGCTGTCTTCCACACGCGCGAACGTCAGCACGACGTCATCAACTTTATCGACTTTTCGGTCACCTTCGAACCGATTCGGTTTCTTTCGAACCAGTGACGACTCAATGGTCGACACGTGTCCATTCATTTACCTCATAAATTAAAATTAAAATTCGCACGCCAAATTCAAATTTTGGGGGCAAATTGTTTAGGTAAAAAATCACACCTCACGACCAACGCAGGAAAATAAAGGACTTGATTCGCACGACAAGTCTTGTATTAATATAAGGTCTCTTAAATTATGCATGACCATATCTCTAATCGTCTCCAGTAAGGTATCTCTGTCGTACAACCGAAATGTCCACCGAAACAGGCGATCGTCGTACGATCATCCTTGACACTAACTTACTAATGGTCGACAAGTATCTCTTTTATGACTATTTAATGCAGGTCAAGCACCATAAAGGACAACGGTCATAACTGCAGACCGTAATCAAGTGTATTCAATGACAAAGACCGTTTTCCACATTTATGAAGGCCATTAATGATGCCAAAGCCTATATAATCCAAGACCATAGACACGTTCAAGGACAGCGAATTCTCATCGATACGCGACAAGGAATTCACAACGATTGAACACAACTGGTTCTCAGAGATATACAACTTACTCTCGAGCACACATAAGAATTTCTAGAAGCATTATCGAAGCATTCGAACAATCATTCGTAGAAACGCACGGCGAAGCATTATTTTCACACGACGCACGATACAATTCTACAATTAAGCCTGCTTTCCTTTTAATTGTAATCTATTGTACTCACTGTTTGGGTAAAAAATCACACCCTCGACCGACTTGAGAAATTCCCTCGACATGACCCATGACCAAGAATATCTACGACGGTCATACCCCCGACCGACAAAGGTAATACCCATTATTACCATATCCCCGACATACGATAGTTTACTATTGTTAATGCCAAAAATCACACCAAAGGGACAACTTAAGGTCGATGTTGACTTTAACAACTAAAGAAAGGAATCATTCGACAAAGGCGTGCGATAAAGACAAAAATGTAAATGAGACAGAGGATTTGATGACGCAGGAAAAACCTCAACGAGGAAAAAACCTGCGGACGACAATGGATGTCGTCGCTGCACTATGATCGCCAATTAGGGGCGATGTCCTTGGTGTTCCGGGTGTCGATCGTACAGAGATTACAATACAAATGAAGGGAAAGACTTCGAAATGTAAAGTACAAGTGTTTGAAATGTAAAAGCAGTGTGCGTCGTGTGTGAAAACAATATGTGAACTGTTGTTTAAGAGTGAAAGTCGTGCGTCGAGAGCGATCTTCTTTGAATGATCTCTTTGCTTCGAATGAATATTCTTCGAGTGTTTGTGTTTGCTTCTGTTGTTCGATGCTCTTGTTCTATCTCTCTCCCTGTGTCATTCGATGTCCTAAAACTGAGGATTGAACATGTGTTTTACCTTTTCTGGTCGTGGTCGAGACCTGTGAAATTTTGCCCAAACAGTTTGCCCCCAAAATTTGAAAGTAGGATGGCAAATTCGAATTTTAAATTTTGCTCGTCGGGTGTTCAGGGTTTTGTGTTGAAAAATACCTTGGTTGTTTTAGAAATGAATCGGTTCGATTCTAACTGAAGTCGGAGAGAAAACGAGGTCGTGACGTCATACTGACGCACAATTGTGCTTACCAGCTGTCTTTGACAGGTGTCGACGATCCGTGTGGTCATACGAAGAGACGGGGACGCGTGGCGATCATCTGAGGACTCGACCTGACATGATCATTTGCATAAAAAAAGATTACGATGGATCTTTTCTTGTTTACGACTTCAGAGGGTTTTGAGCAAAGATTTCTTTAAGGGTTTTCTTGTCGATTTTCGCTCGATTATTTCTAAAACTGCAAGAATCTTTGACCTAATTAGGATTTTCTGAGATCATATAAGATACTACCCTCCAGTTTGCATATGCGTCGCAAGTCTATTGCTAGAAAGCCTAGAAAAAACTGGGATATCTGGGGCCTTTCAGAAGTGCAAATCAATTTAACGGGGTTGGCAATGTCGACAGAGCCTAGAAGCACCATTAAAAACGAAGAAGATCTCGGCGACATTAGAAGTCTAGCGAGGATTCCCATGGGGATCACCGTAAGCAAGGTTGGCAAGGTTCGACCGGAAATGTGCCCCGAGGGGTATGTCGTTATATACGAATACTCGTTTAAGATAGGCTTTCATTGGCCATATTCGCCTCTGGTCAAAGAGTTCATGTGTGAATTCGATCTTTCACCGGGGCAACTGATGCCCCAGTTCTGGCGAGTTATCCTAATCATCGAACGACTTACCTCCAACTGGAATCCACCGATGAATGTGAGGGACCTACTGACGGCGTATAAGGTCAAAAGTGACTGGTATCGTCCCTATAGATGGTTTTCAAGGTACACGGGTGATCGTACCCTGGTTTTAAATACTGCGGTCAATGACCGTGGGTGGAAGAAGAGGTACGTATTCGTGCGGGTGTCGACGCTGGACATTGATAGTGACTGGATTAGGGAGGGTTGGAATATGACAGGTGAGCGTTTGTTTGTATGTTTTCATGTTATTCTGTTGCTCTGTTGTTTTTTGACTGATCTTCTTTTTTATGTGTAGATATTGATTTCGACAAGGTAGAGCCGGACGATGCTTCCCGGGCTAAGGTCGAAAAGTTCCTGGAGTTTAGTACTGAAGACTGGTCGTACGTCATGCGTCATTTGGTAGACGAGGATGATGACACCGTTTTCTTAAGCGACAGAGTGAGGATGGGTCGAGAGGAGAAAGAAGAAGATGAGAGAGAGGATTCTGAGGCAACCGAGGATAGAGAGGAGGAGGAAGTAGAGATAACTGGTAAGTATCTCTTTGCTTCTGTTCGTCCTAATCTATCTTTGTTCTCAATCGTCTAATTCTTTCTTTTACCTTACAGGAGAATCTTGGGCGCCTGCAGCCGTCGAGAAAATGGCTCAAGTCGAGCTAACTCGCAAGGCGAGTGTAGACAGGGGGAAGGATACCTCGACAGCTGGGTCGGGGTCTTAAAGAGAAAAGAGGTCCCGACATCTAGGTCGGGTCTCCACAAGAGGACGAGAATGTCCGTTTTGAGTGAACCATCGTCAAGGACGGGTGGTTCATCGAGAGTCGTCCCGCCTGAGAGGGCTAAGTTATGGACCGTGTTTATCGAGAAGCTTTCTGACACAGGTTCCGTTGATACGGCTTGACCGCCGACGATGTCTTCTCTTGCCGAGTCAGGCCCTTCTTTCGCCGAAAAGGGCAAGGGCGCCAAACCGGGCTCTGAAACGACGGTGAACTTTACATTGCCGTCAGATTTTTTGGATGATAATGTCCTAGACGGGACGAAACTGTTCCCTCATTTGGGAAAGTATCAGCTCCCTTCTTTCAGAGAGTATTTTGACGGAGTTTCTCTCGAGGATACTGAGGCCCATGTTGTTGGACTAGCGTTCATGGTAAGTCTATCTTTCAAGACTTTTGTTTATCTATTGTCGACGTCGTATTCTTTGCTAAAGTGTTTTCATATGTTTTCAGATGTTTCAGTCGTCTTTGGCGTTGTACGCTAAATCGACAAAGGTAGAAGGCTTAGTGGCTTCTGCCATCGAGAAAGAAGATGCGGGGTTAGAAAGGGAAAGGTCCACTTTAGAACACAAAGAGGCGGCATAGGTGAAACTCGACGATGCCTTGAACGAGCTGGAGTCTCTCGGCCACGCGAGGGATGATATGAACTCGCGTCTAAAGGAGTCCCTGTCTATGATGCACAATCAAAGGGAGACACTGGAGGGGATGAAGGAATCCCTGGTTATGAGGGAGAAAGAAGTTGAGGATTCTCAATCCATAGTCGTGGATTTAGAGGAGTTAGAGAAGTTGAGGGATGTGAATAAGTCCATCTTTTCCTTCGCTCGACTCACTGCTCGAGCAGCTATCATGCGAAATCGATTGCTAGGCAAGAATCCTGTGGCCTCAGCGTCGGACGAGTTGGATCTGTTCTTCAAGGAGGTCGGGACCGAGAGAGAGCTCGACTCGGATGATGAAAAGGAGGTCGAGGAGGAGGAGGAGGGTTTCCAGGGTGACGTGTCGGGCAAAGATGCGACCGACGTCCCTCCCCAACCTTAGAAAGATATCTTCGTTTGTTCTTGTTTCTTTGTTGCTCGACCGTTGGTGTTCGAGCTTTTTGTAAATGACAGTTTATTCGATGAATGAAATTCGGGCTTCTTTTGAACTTGCGCTTTATAAAATATCAGATCGACTGTCAAATTCATAAAAAAATATACAAGGAATCATGCGACTTAGGCATCTATTGTGTTAGAGCATTGTTGTATTCAAGATTTACTGTAAAGTCAATGTATTGTATGAGTCTATACAGTATTGTGAATGCCTTTATACCTTGTATGTCATGGGTATAAATAGGCTTGTCTAGTTCATTTGTTAAAAAGCTTTTGTAATCTTTTAGAAACCTTTTGTAATCCTTTGAGCTCAATACATGGATGACATATTTGCTCTCTAGATTCTCTCTCACTACATTCATATCTTATTGCTAGAGATTTGGGATTTATCAATTGGTATCAGAGCTAAACAGAAGATTCAAGCAGATCGAAGACCAAATTGAAGAATTTTTACACTAAAGCTGAAGAATTCGGATTGGGTGTTCATCACTGTTCATCAAGAATTCTAACCCTTCTTCATTTACTATTCATCCAGATTTCATTTTTTTTCATTTTTTGATCTTTTGGATTGATTCTTGACATCATTGCACTCGGATTTGATTCCTAAACATCTTTAATTCTTGGATTAACACCAAAATCTGCACAGAATTTGCAGATCTGATCATTTTATATCATTTTTGTTCGAAAACTTTTTCTACTATTTTTGGATCAAAATTCGATTAAATTGATCGAATTAGGATTTGTGATTATCTAAGAAAGTGTGTGGAATCAAATTTCGAACAAATCTGTGCAAATTTCATAACAATTGATCAAGAATTGAAAAAGTTATGGCTGATTTAGTGATTTTCGTGTTCAAAGTGCAGAATTCAGATCATTCTTTGTGAATTCGGATCATTCATACGGAATTCGGACCATTCAAGGGATTTTCTACTTGATTTTAGTCAATTCGGAGTGTTCTTGATTTTTTACAAGTGTTGAATTCGAACCCTTAAGCATCCGAATTCATAGAATTCGAACCCTTAAGCATTCGAATTCATAGAATTCGAACCCAGTTAGATTCGAATTGAGGAGAATTCGAACCGTGTTAGATTCGAATTGAGGAGAATTCGAACTGTGTTAGATTCGAATTGAGTTAGTAAAGAATTCGAACCAAGGTACATTCGAATTGAGTGAATTCGAACCAAGGTTCATTCGAATTGAGTGAATTCGAATCCTTCTTGATTCGAATTGAGTGAATTCGAATCCTTCTTGATTCGAATTGAGTGAATTCGAATCCTTCTTCGTCCGAATTGGGTGAATTCGAATCCTTCTTGATTCGAATTGAGTGAATTTGAATCCTTCTTGATTCGAATTGGGTGAATTCGAATCCTTCTTTATTCGAATTGAGTGAATTCGAATCCTTCTTGATTCGAATTGAGTGAATTCGAATCCTTCTTCATTCGAATTGAGTGAATTCGAATACTTCTTGATTCGAATTGTGTGAATTCGAATCCTTCTTCATTCGAATTGAGTGAATTCGAATCCTTATACATCCGAATTCGTGTGAAAAAAAAAAAAAAAAATTTCAAGAGTTTTTTGAGAAAAATTTTTATCCCGAAATTTTTTCTATAGTGTATTTCATACATTGTAAGAGCTTTTCAAGAAAAAAATTTATATAATTTTTTTTTGTAAAGTGTATTTTCATACACTGTCTGCTTGATCTTCTGAACGATCAATTTCTAGCAATATTCAAAATGGTTTTACAACAAGTTATTGTTAAAAGCAGTGGTGAAGATTTGAAGCAAACTCTGAAAAAGGAGATTCCTCCAATTGCAAAAGTTTTTGTTAAACCAAATGTAAAGTTGCAACAAGTCATTATAACAGAAACATCTGTTAATTCACATGTATCTGTTAAACCAAATAATGAAGTGTTGCAACAAGTCATAATAACAAAAACACCTCCAAAGCCACTTGAAAAAGCTAAGGCAAATAATGGAATTTTGCAACAAGTTATTTTATCAGAAACATCTCCTATATCAGAAACTCCTGTTAAAGATAATGCTTCAAATTCTTCAACTCCTATTTTAAATAAAGCATTGGAAGAAGAAAAATGTTGATCTGAAAAGACAAATTTTAGACATTTCTTCTTCAAATGCTAAACTTACTAAAAGAATAACTGATCTTGAAGTTTATATTACAGATCTTGAAGCAAAGAAAGACAACTCAAGTCTGCACGATCAAATCGAGAATCTTCAAGAGAAAGTAACAACTCTTCAAAAAGAAAATGCCGATTTGAAGAGTAGAGAAGAAAAGAGAGTGAAGTGGAACTTAAAGTTACATGCTCAATTAAAAGAAGTTAAAGATATAGGGAAAATTTTGGACAGTGAAAATGCCGATCTAAAGAGAAAACTGTCTAATTTTTCTTTTGAAGAAAAGAAAGTTTTTGAAGAAAAGAAAGAGACTGAGCTGAAATGTATAAAACTTTCAAAACAAGTTTCAGACTTTGAGAAAGTTTTATTTTTAGAAAAAGACAAGCTCGAAAAAGAAAGAGCTAAATTTGAAACTGAACGAAAATTTTTTGAGATTAAAAGTTCTGAACTTTCCATGAAAATCTCTGAATTAGAAAATCTTTTGGAAAGGGAAAGAAAAGATTTCACGGAAAAGAAAAATCTCTTTGAAAAGGAAAGTAAAACTCTTAAAAAGAAAAATATGGAAATTTTCAAAGAGATTACTGATAAAAGAAAGTTTTTGGAAAAAGATTTTGAATCGGAACGTGAATATTTTGAAGATGTGATTCTTAATCTTACCAAAAGATTATCTGGTTTATCAGCTGATATTATGAAGGATCAGTTGATCAAATCTGATCTCCAAAAGAAATTTGATCTAATTTCTAAAGAGAAAAATGTTTTAATAAACAAAGTCAAAGAACTTGAAGACGTCATTTTTAAATTTGATGTCTCAAAGCAGACCGGTAATAATTCTATCTTTCAGACTCCACTTGTTGGTTCAAATGATTCTGAATGCTCTTTTAAAACTGCTTCAAGTTCAAGTTTTAAAAACATTTCTTCTAAACAATTTAATAGATCAACAGATTTCTCAAAAGGTCGGATTCGTTCAACAAATCTCTTCTATAATCCTCTGTATGATAAATCAGATAACAAAACAAAAGTGCCTAAAATTAATACTTCCAAATCTGAAGAAGTTCCAGTCTTCAAGAGGGTGAAGATGGAATGGAGAATCAAAGGCACAACAATTCCAAAGAAAGATGTGCCAAAATCATCTGTATTCACATCAAATGCCAAGAAGAACAATGCGCCAAAAGGTAAATCTTCTGCTAAACTTAATCCTATTCATTCTGTAAATCATCTGATTAGGTTGGCACATAAGAAAATCTGTTGTT
Organism: Saussurea involucrata; assembly: GCA_033807775.1. Classification (NCBI taxonomy): domain Eukaryota; kingdom Viridiplantae; phylum Streptophyta; class Magnoliopsida; order Asterales; family Asteraceae; genus Saussurea; species Saussurea involucrata. The sequence goes on along the minus strand of CM066317.1, from coordinate 43,605,074 downwards.
CTTACTGTGGATCAAATGATTTTGTGCATAAAGATTATACTTCTTATTGGTATGGTTCTTACAGTATTCCTTGTAAGAAATCTACACCTAACCCACTAGGACCCAAATGCCATTGGGTACCAAAATCTGCTTAATCTGTTTTGCAGGTTCTTCATGTGTTGTACTGAATTGTAGATACATACCACACACATGACTGAAAACAGAAGAGAAGCGGCGTATTTCTTTGAAGAATATTTGTACCATTAAGGGGGAGACAAATCATGTATGGTTTCTGAATACATCAATTCAGGACCCGTGCTTAAATGTAAATGGCTTTTGAACATATCAGTTCAAAACCCGTGCTTCAACGACTATGGCTTCTGAACAACTCAGTTCAGGACCCGTACTTTAAAGACTAAGACTTCTAAACAAATAAGTTTAGAACTCACACTTCTCAGGTAATATCCTTAACAGCTATATATTTTTGTTTCAAGGAACAAGTGGCAAAAGGTAACATTGGATTATATTTGTTTCTACTGATTTGAAAACTTGAAACTTTACAAATTTAATTCAATAAGATGAAATTTTCAATTTTCATTCAATGAATTAAATGTGTGCTAAAGGATGATTTTACAAGAAACTTTGTACTATCTGAGTTAGATTTGTTTCAACTCTCACCTCTAAAATAAATCGAAAGGTCAGCAAAACATGAATGAAATTATGCTGAATGCTCAAAGTTATGTGAATCTGGATATATATAGAATATAATGCTCAAAAAGCCTATATGTCAGAATGATGGATGGAAATGAAAATATGGGCAAAGCACTATATTTTAGAACCAAGTGATTGAGATAAAATTGTTGCACTATCATTTAGTTTGAAAGTTTGTACCTGTGGCCTTTCTGGTTTGGGAGAGTAAGTCCTAAGGGGTGCTCGACACCTAGTCCCTAAGATCAACTGGTCTGGGATCGGCTGACCCAAATCCTGCAATAGAACCAGATAGAAAGCCATGTTCTACTGGTAAAAATGGGTTTAAGATATTTCGATGTGGCCTTTCTGGTTTGGGAAATTAAGTTCTAAGGGGTGCTCGTCACCTAGCACCTAAGGCCAACTGGTCTGGGATCTGCTAACCCAAATCCTGCTATAGAACCAGATAGAAAGTCATGTTTAACGGTGTATCTTATTCTTACTAAACTTCTTGATCAAAAGATGCCAATGAGCACAAAATCAAAAGATGCCAATGCGCACAAAATCAAAAGATGCCAATGAGCACAAAATCAAAAGATTCAAATGTGCATAAAATCAAAAGATGCCAATGAGCACACATCTCTTGAAACTTGGGAAAATACAAAGTCGCGATAAACCCGTAAATTTATGAAATTCTGATTTTGGACACATAGTGTGAGTAGAGCAAAGTATTCTTATATGTTTAAGAATTGCATACGCTTGATGCTAATCATATTTCGCATGCTAGCACACCAAATAGATTTAATAAAGGGGTTGAAACTGAACGTTTGTAACTTGATATGCAATGATGTCTTGTTTTTTGAATCCAAACACATGCATTTGATTTCATTTGATTGAAAAATATGTTAAATTTCATTAAGTTGAATTTCTTTTGTAAAGTTTTCAAATGATCAAATGTTTGTAGTTATAAAATAAAATTCAATGAATGTTATTTTCCTTGTGTAAATTTGTTTTAAAATTTGTGCTACAATTTCAAATACTGTACGTTATTGAAATATATGCATACTTTCAGGGGGAGAAAACAAATTGCTCCAGAATTCTTATTTTGAGGGGGAGCAAGGTTATTCTGTAAGGAGGAGATTGTTAGCAATACTCAAAGACACGACTGAAATTGAAAATGGTTTTCGATGCTCACCATCATCGAAAAAGGGGGAGAAAAGTTTAATTTCAATTTCATGTCAAAGAATTTTCAAATCAAAGATATTTCAAGTCAAAGATTCGTGAACAAAGACTGAAGATTGGGGAGAAGGATCATGTGAAGTCCAAATGTTGCCGAATTTGGTTATCTTAGTTCTGAGTGGTTATCGGAATGCGCTTACACCTAAAAGTTCAACAATGTGGATGGTTTCACATCTTTCTGATCCAAACTCTAATCGTTTCTGATTTATCTTGTTCCGAATTGATGGTTCTATATAAAGATATGAAATCCATGTTCAAGACTTGAAGACAATCTGTTGAAGATTGTATTGAAGAAGGTTGATTTTTCAAAGAAAAAGACAATGACTTTTCATGTTTGTCTGAAGATTCTTCAAAAGCTGAGTTCTTAAAGAGTGTCAAAGCATATAGTTCGCCGTGAACTAGTGGAGATAAAGCTATTTGAAGATGGTTTGATAGAGTGTCTGTTTGAGAAGATTGACTTTACAAAGAGCTGAAGACTGCTGTTATTTTTTTTATCTTGAATCCAAAGGGGGAGATTGTTAGAGCATTGTTGTATTCAAGATTTACTATAAAGTCAATGTATTGTATGAATCTATACAGTATTGTGAATGCCTTTATACCTTGTATGTCATGGGTATAAATAGGCTTGTCTAGTTCATTTGTTAAAAAGCTTTTGTAATCTTTTAGAAACCTTTTGTAATCCTTTGAGCTCAATACATGGATGACATATTTGCTCTCTAGATTCTCTCTCACTACATTCATATCTTATTGCTAGAGATTTGGGATTTATCATATTGTAACACAATAACTGGAACGTAAGCCAATAGACTTTTAAGTCGTGTATATAAATATAAGCATATGCGATTAAAGCATACATTCGGAGTACGAAATTTTTCTAAGTTAAGAAACTTAGGTCGTGAGATCGCTAGACCTCGCGATCGTACGACTAAGTCGTACGATTAATTCGAATCGTGTGCCCCTGTAGAAGGATGATCAAGTCATAGACCTGATCGTTTATGTCGTGCGACCTTGCAAAACTAGAGTCGTTTGATTATTGTCGTGTGATTCTGCGGAATAAACAATGTCAGAGGTTGGTCGTTGGCTAACCAAAGACCCTCCGATGCTTAAGTCAGTAATCTTCGTTGTTAAAAAATCGTATGAAAAAATAAAAAAGGGTTTAGAAGACGTACCTTTTCGGACGCGTCGTGCCCCGACTACGTGGGACGTCTTTATTATTGCTACCATCTTGCCCCCTTGTGGCGATTTAAGACGATACACTAAATGTCGTCGTGAATCGCCACAATAGAAGGTCTATCTTCGCGGCTTCAGGGTGGTTTTATAGAAATCACGAGCGACTTTCGGCTCACTTTTTATCTCCTGGATTCCCCACGGCGTAGGGAACTTTAGAGTATGATGATACGTCGAGGGAACGGCTTTCATCTCATGGATCCATGGTCGACCTAAGATGATGTTATAGGGCGACGCACAGTCGATGATACTGAACTTGGTCTGCTTGTTGATTCCTCCGGCGTAGACTGGCAAGATGATATCTCCATAGGTGCTCGTCGCTTCTCCATTGAAACCGACCAAAGTTGTCGAACGTCGGGTGATTTCCGAGCGATCGATCCCCATGGCCTTGATGGTTTCAAGGAAGATGACGTTCGCTGAACTGCCCCCATCGACCAAGACTCGTCGAGTTAAACAATTACCAACCGTGAGTTGAATGATCAACCCGTCATGATGTTTCTGGTACGAGTCACCGAGGTCGTCTTGGTCGAATACGATCTTCATAGCTTCCAACTCCAGATCTCCCTTAGGCCTTGATGAACGCGGGATAGGCCGATCATCAGGCGCTTAACTAGCGTGACGTTTGGCTGTGGAATACGTTAGACCACATACGTCGGAACCACCGGTGATACAATTGACGACTTTTGCATGCTCGGGGGTTGAAGGTCGATTGTCGCTAGCTGGGGTAACGACTTCGTCGATGATGTCTTTGAGATTGCCCTTCGAGACGTGATATGCCAGCTCCTTTTTGAGAGCTATGCAATCATCTGTCGTGTGACCATGGTCGACATGAAAGTCACACCATTTAGATTTATCTTTCTTAGCATCGTCCTGATCGGACTTCTTTGGCCATCGAATAGTCGCCTGGGCGGTCTTCAGAGCTCCGACCAAATCTTTAGTGGATCCTTTGAATCCATAAGAGGATATCTTGGGGTACTGAAGAAATTTGGTCGCGGTTTTAGCCTCTGCTATTGTCTTGAATCGGACGTTCGAGATCTGGCGCGCTGGCTCTATTTTGGAAATTGCTTTTGTCTTTAACTCGGGCTTTTTCACACCTAACGAGCTTTTGTCGTCGGTATGTTTGCGACGAAAGGCGGCGTCGTCCTCGACTCTCATGTATGCCAGGGTTCGAGCTCGGACGTCTTCAAAATTCTCTGGAGGATACTTGGTCAGGTCATTGTATAACCCTGAGCTGTCGTCTAGACCACGCTTATAAGCTTCAATTGCAGTCTTGACGTCACAATTGCGAATGCTGATCATCTCCGCGTTGAATCGATTGAAATAACTGCGGATAGACTCACTGGTCTTATGTACGACGTAATACAGGTCACTGGTCTGCTTCTCCATCTTGCGACTGCTGGCGAATTGCTGGGAGAATTTGTTGACCAATTCAGCGAACGACCCGATGGACTTGGTTTTAAGATTGATAAACCATTGGAGAGCAGGACCGGTGAGAGTTGCACCAAAGCTTTTGCACATACAGACCTCCTGATACATGTGTGGGATAGAGATCGTCCACATGAGCTGTTTATACTGCGCGACATGCTCTGTTGGATCGGTCACTCCCGAATACTTGGGTGTAAAGGCGGGGACATTGTACTTCTTTGGGACCTCGACAATCGCGATTTCATCGATGAAGGGCGACACCTGAAATCCTGATCGAGGTTCGACATCAACGGGCACGGCTTCCCCAGGTAGCTTGGCGAGCAAAGATAGGACGTGCTCGTTCCGATCTTCTAGCATTTTCAATCGCTGGGCGACGGGGTCATTGGGGTCAAGATTAACCCCTGCTTGCGGATTGATCCTGAACTGGTTCCATTGCCATGCGACGAGCCATTGGCGTCTCTGTTGAAAGGAACAAAATACGGCTGTGACCCATTCTGAAATGGCTGCGACCCATTCTGAAATGGCTGCGATCCATTCTGAAATGGTTGCGATCCATTCTGCATAGGTGGTGGCCTTATGTGCTGAGGAGGAACCGTCCCGAACTGGGGATTTGGATTGAACGGTCCCGGCTGCTGGTTCTGCATGAACGGACCTGGATGCTGATTCTGAGCGAACGGACCTGATCCTGGACCTGGATTATGCGCGAATGGTCGAGGACCATTTTGACCGAACGATCCTTGGCCTGGATTCTGAACGAATGGCCTAGGACCATTCGGAGGTCCAAAGGGATTTCTTAACCGTGCGATCTCTTCAGCTGCTCTATGGCTATGCTCCGCCATGGCGTTGATTTGATTTCGAGCGACTTCAAGCTCCTGGTACATCTGGGCAATGACATGTTGCTGATTTCCAGGGGCTGCCATTTTCCTGCAACAGAGAATAAAGAAAACTCCAAGAAACCGTTAGTAAAACGCACGTTTGTCGAAGATTTTCTCTAGATAAGGTCCCACGGATGGCGCCAAACTGTTAATGCCAAAAATCCCACCAAAGGGACAACTTAAGGTCGATGTGGACTTTAACAACTAAAGAAAGGAATCATTCGACAAAGACAAAAATGTAAACGAGGCAGAGGATTTGATGACGCAGAAAAAACCTCAACGAGGAAAAAACCTGCGGACGACAATGGATGTCGTCGCTGCACTATGATCGCCAATCAGGGGCGATGTCCTTGGTGTTCCGGGTGTCGATCGTACAGATATTACAATACAAATGAAGGGAAAGACTTCGAAATGTAAAGTACAAGTGTTTGAAATGTAAAAACAGTGTGCGTCGTGTGTGAAAACAATATGTGAACTGTTGTTCAAGAGTGAAAGTCGTGCATCGAGAGCGATCTTCTATGAATGATCTCATTGCTTCGAATGAATATTCTTCGAGTGTTTGCATTTTCTTCTGTTGTTCGATGCTCTTGTTCTATCTCTCTCCCTGTGTCATTCGATGTCCTGAAACTGAGGATTGAACTTGGGATTTATAGTTTTCGGATGATTTTAATTTAATCATTAAGATCTTTGATGATTGTCGTAACGGTCGTCGTCTTCAATGTGGGATTAGATGCTCATAACTGATTTCTTCTGTTATAGCCATTGTCCATTAATGACTTTGACTCCTACATTAAACACTGCACAAACATAACAGTCGTATATCGTGTTAGCCGGTCGAGGTCGCATGATTCTACGCGACGGTCGTGCGAAGTAGGCGACGTCGAGGTCGAGCGTCGTGAGGAACTCTCGACTTACCTTTTAGGGGGGACGACGGAAGTTTTTTGGGTCTTTGTCGGAACCTTATCTTAATACAAGATATAGCTCATAACATGTGTTTTACCTTTTCTGGTCTTGGTCGAGACCTGTGAAATTTTGCCCGAACAACTATTAACAGACATCCTGTGTCAATAGTCACTAAGGATAGTGACTTTACATCTCATGATCGCTCGACACGCATCGCATGTTACACGTGTCGCATGTTACATGTCTCAAGTCAAACGTCGCTAGTCTTACGTCACTAGTCTTATGCTACTAGTCTTACGTTATTAGTCCTACGTCGCTAGCCTTACGTCGCTAGCCTTACGTCGCCAATTACGTGTCGCCAGTTACGACTCGTTGATCTTATGTCGACAGTCTCCTGTCATCAGTCTTATATCACCCTGGTCCTGCGACCTGGTCTTACGACCTAGTCCTGCGACATCGTCATCCTGGTCTAACGACTTAGTGGTTTTACAACCTAGTCTTACGACAATTTCATAAGACCATTCCTATACTAAGATAAGGTCTTACAAGGCATTTAGAGTCATATACATGGTCTTATATTCTGCCTACGGTCGTATGCTCTGTAAGACCAATGTCCAGAACTTAAGACGGTCTTACAATTTCGCTAACCCTTAATGGTCGACAGCCGTTTCCTTTGTTCATTAATGCAGGTCTACAAGCCATTATGGTACAACGGTCAATAACGATCGAGCCCTTAATGACATTAAAGACTCAACAGCGGTTACAAAGACAATCATCAAAGCGCATTTAATGTCGGCAGCGGTTACAAGACCAACCATTAAAGCTCATCAATGACCGTCGAAACCTATATAAAGGCATGCTCCAATCTCGAGCAGGGGACGAATTCATCTAGCTATACAATTGCATTCTCATCTACTTCTACATTTTCTCTCTTGCATTCGAGCATACAAAGCTAACCCAAGTACCGCACGACAACAGTTCAAGCTGCACGACAACAACTTGTTTCGCACGATTTACGCACGACACACGACTTTTACACACGATTAAGTTTACTTTTTCTATCATTGTAACTTATTGTACACAAATCACCTGTAACACAAGGATAATCGCCCCTGATTGGCGACCATAGTGCACTGTCGACTCTCACAGAGTTGACCACGGTTTTTTCCCTCATTTTGGGGTTTTATGCGTCACCAAATCTCTTGTCTCTTTTACCTTTTCGTCACGATTATGTTGCTTGGGCTTGAGATACGTTTCTTTAGTTGTTAAATCTCCACATCGACCTTAAGTTGTACTTTTGTGCGATTTTTGGCATTAACAGTTTGGCGCCATCTATGGGACCCCATCTAGAGAAAATCTCACGCCAACACACATATCGCTCTAACGATTTTGTAAAGTTTTTTCCAGGTATATGGCAAATTGTCAAGATCCCCTGATTCAACTTCAATCGGAATTGAATACGGCTCGAAGCCAGATTCAAGCCCTGATAAAAAATGCTCCGTGAAAGTATCGCATGTATCGCATCATCCAAGGGACTCGGGGGCTCGAAACACCCTTCACAAACTGAAAAAAATACCACATTTGATTTCAAAAGTCCTTGGAAAAGGCACTTATCGACTCCATGTTACGGTAAGTGTGATGTCCCATTTAGAACAACTCTATATATATACTGTAAGTATATTCTCCTCGTTTAATTATTTTGATCTAATATATGATCGTTGATTCAAGCATCGAAAGATCATTGGTCAAAACCAACGACCACCCCCCGATTTTACATTGCAGGCTCGCAAGATCATATAAACACAGGTCTTACGAATTATATCGTGAGAACACAAAAGTCCCTATGACTTAAAACCCAGGTCTTACGATTCATATCGTGAGAAACAAAAGTCTCTAGGAATTATATCGCATGTCTTACGATTTATATCGTGAGAAACAAAGTCTCTACGACTTAAAACGCAGGTTGCTATTTATAGTCGTCAGTAAAAGACGACTTACATTTTTTCTTACGATCGCCAGTCATGGCAAACGCAGGTTGCTATTTATAGTCGTCAGTAAAAGACGACTTACATTTTTTCTTACAGTCATGGCAAACGCAGGTTGCTATTTATAGTCGTCAGTAAAAGACGACTTACATTTTTTCTTACGATCGCCAGTCATGGCAAACGCAGGTTGCTATTTATAGTCGTCAGTAAAAGACGACTTACGTTTTTTCTTATGATCGCCAGTCATGGCAAACGCAGGTTGCAACTTATAGTCGTCTCACGTTTTTTGTGATCGTCAGTCACGACAAACACAGGATAAAATTATCGGTCGCCAATAAAAGCGACTCGCATGTTGAAATCTCATGATCGCTAGTCATGACATATGTTGTCGACTTGTACATTGAATCTCACAATCACCAGTCATGGCAAGACGAATGTCAAAACGCAAAAGTCACCAATAAGTGCGACTCGCACACTTTAAATCTCAGGATTGCCAATAAAGGCAAGTCGCGAGGTTAGCCGTATAATCACAAGTAAGGTAAAATCTTTTACCGATTACCGCTAAAGCAAAACTTACACAATGTAACATAGGTCTCTAACGACCATATCGGCTCGGAACGCCAGATCATAGGTCTCTAACGACCGTATCGGCTTGGAACGCTAGATCATAGGTCTCTAACGACCGTGTCGGCTCAGAACGCCAGATCATAGGTCTCTAACGACCGTGTCGGCTCGGAACGCCAGATCATAGGTCTCTAACGACCGTGTTGGCTCGGAACGCCAGATCACAGGTCTCTAACGACCGTATCGGCTGTGAACGCCATATCACAGGTCTCTAACGACCGTATCGGCTGTGAACGCCAGATCATAGGACCACGTCGGCTATGAACGCCAGAACATATGTCTCTAACGACTACATCAACTCTGAATGCCAGATCACAAGTCTATAATGACCGTATCAGCTCGGAACGCCAGAACATAAGTCTTTAATGATTGAATCGCAAGATTCTTAAATTTTATCTTGGTTCGATCAGTCTATGATCATCGCCAAGCTTTATTTAGGCTCGATTGTCTTACGATTGACTCTCGATCCATATGTCTCAGTTTGATAAAGATCGTCCTACGATCATCATCAGTTCCTTATATTTTAAGATCGTCTCACGATCGTCGTCAATTTTTCATCCTTCACATTAGTGGAGGAATACCTCAGGTATCCTGCGCATTAATGATCATCGCAACTTACTTAATACTATCGACTTGTCACGCAATTTTAGCTGACCAAGTCGATTTTCTTCTAAATGATCCGATTAGTAAAAGCGACACGTCTCCGTATAAACACATTTTACTTTGGTACGAGATCTGAAATTCAAATGGCTTTGAAATTCAAATCTCAGGGGGCTAACTGTTTGGGTAAAAAATCACACCCTCGACCGACTTGAGAAATTCCCTCGACATGACCCATGACCAAGAATATCTACGACGGTCATACCCCCGACCGACAAAGGTAATACCCATTATTACCATATCCCCGACATACGATAGTTTACTATTAAAAGACATCCTGTGTCAATAGTCACTAAGGATAGTGACTTTACATCTCATGATCGCTCGACACGCATCGCATGTTACACGTGTCGCATGTTACATGTCTCAACTCAAACGTCGCTAGTCTTACGTCACTAGTCTTATGCTACTAGTCCTACGTTATTAGTCCTACGTCTCTAGCCTTACGTCGCCAGTTACGTGTCGCCAGTTATGACTCATCGATCTTACGTCGACAGTCTCCTGTCATCAGTCTTATATCACCCTGGTCCTGCGACCTGGTCTTACGACCTAGTCCTGCGACATCGTCATCCTGGTCTAACGACTTAGTGGTTTTACAACCTAGTCTTACGACATTTTCATAAGACCATTCCTATACTAAGATAAGGTCTTACAAGGCATTTACAGTCATATACATGGTCTTATATTCTGGCTACGGTCGTATGCTCTGTAAGACCAACGTCCAGAACTTAAGACGGTCTTACGATTTCACTAACCCTTAATGGTCGATGTTAATGCCAAAAATCCGACCAAAGGGACAACTTAAGGTCGATGTGGACTTTAACAAATAAAGAAAGGAATCGTTCGACAAAGGCGTGCGACAAAGACAAAAATGTAAATGAGACAGAGGATTTGATGATGCAGGAAAAACCTCAACGAGGAAAAAAACCTGCGGACGACAGTGGATGTCGTCGCTACACTATGGTCGCCAATCAGGGGCGACCTCCTTGGTGTTCTGGGTGTCTATCGTACAGAGATTATAATACAAATGAAAGGAAAGACTTCGAAATGTAAAGTACAAGTGTTTGAAATGTAAAAACAGTGTGCATCGTGTGTGAAAACTATGTATAAACTGTTGGTCGAGAGTGAGAGTCTTGCGTCGAGAGCGATCTTTTATGAATGATCTTTTTGCTTTAAATGAATATTCTTTGAATGTTTGCGTTTTCTTCTGTTGTTCGATGTTCGATGTTCTATCTCTCTTCCTCTGTTATTCGATGTTCATCAGATGTCTTAAACTGATGATTGAGCCGGGAATTTATAGTCTTTGTGCACTTTAATTGGATCATTAAGATCTTTGATGATTGTCGTAACGGTCGTCGTCTTCAATGTGGGTTTAGATGGTCATAACTGATTTCGTCGGTTATAGCCGTTGTCCATTAATAACTTTGACTCCTGCATTAAAAACTTGAACAAACATAACAGTCGTATAACGCGTTAGTTGGTTGAGGTCGTGTCTCGTTATTCTATGTGACGGTCGTGCGAAACATACGATGTCGAGGTCGAGTGTCGTGAGGAACTCTCGACTTACCTTTTAGGAGGGACGACGGAGGTTCTTTGGGTCTTCGTCGAGGCCTTATATTAATACAAGATATAGCTTCATAACATGTGTCTTACCTTTTCTGGTCGTGGTCGAGACCTGTGAAATTTTGCCCAAACAGTTTGCCCCCAAAATTTGAAAGTAGGATGTAAAATTCAAATTTTAATTTTTTCTTGTCGGGTGTTCAGGGTCTTGCGTTGAAAAATACCTTGGTTGTTTCGGAACCGAATTGGTTCAATTCTAACTGAACGAGAAGTCGAAGAGAAAACGAGGTCGTGACGTCATACTGACGCACAATTGTGCTTACCAGCTGTCTTTGACAGGTGTCGATGATCCGTGTGGTCATACGAAGGGACGAGGGCACGTGATGATCATCAATGGACTCGACCTGACATGATCGATTGCATAAATAAAGATTACGATGGATCTTTTCTTGTTTACGACTTTAGAGGGTTTTGAGCAAAGATTTCTTTAGGGGTTTTCTTGTCGATTTTCGTTCGATTATTTCTAAACCTGCAAGAATCTTTGACCTAATTAGGATTTTATGAGATCATATACGATACGACCCTCCAGTTTGCGTATGTGTCGCAAGTCTATTGCTAGAAAGCCTAGAGAAAACTGGGATATCTAGGGCCTTTCAGAAGTGCAAATCAATTTAACGGGGTTGGCAATGTCGACAGAGCCTAGAAGCACCATTAAAAACGAAGAAGATCTCGACGACATTAGAAGTCTAGCGAGGATTCCCATGGGGATCACTGTAAGCAAGGTTGGGAAGGTTCGGCCAGAAATGTGCCCCGAGGGGTACGTCGTCATATACGAATACCCGTTCAAGATAGGCTTTCATTGGCCATATTCGCCTCTAGTCAAAGAGTTCATATGTGAATTCGATCTTTCACCGGGAATCCATCGATGAATGTGAGGGACCTACTGACGGCGTATAAGGTCAAAGGTGACCGGTATCGTCGCTATAGTTTGTTTTCAAGGTACAAGGGTGATCATACCCTTGTTTTAAATACTGCGGTCAATGACCGTGGGTGGAAGAAGAGGTACGTATTCGTGCGGGTGTCGACGATGGAAACTGATAGTGACTGGATTAGGGAGGGTTGGAATATGACGGGTGAGCCTTTGTTTGTATGTTTTCATGTTATTCTGTTGCTCTGTTGTTTTTTGACTGATCTTCTTTTTTATGTGTAGATATTGATTTCGACAAGGTAGAGTCGGACGATGATTCCCGGGCTAAGGTCGAAAAGTTCCTGGAGTTTAGTACTGAAGACCGGTCGTACGTCACGCGTCATTTGGTAGACGAGGATGATGACACCGTTTTCTTAAGCGACAAAGTGAGGATGGGTCGAGAGGAGAAAGAAGAAGACGAGAGAGAGGATTATGAGGCGACCGAGGAAAGAGAGGAGGAGGAAGTAGAGATAACTGGTAAGTATCTCTTTGCTTCTGCTCATCCTAATCTATCTTTGTTCTCAATTATCTAATTCTTTCTTTTACCACACAGGAGAATCTTGGGCGCCTGCAGCCGTCGAGAAAATGGCTCAAGTCGAGCTAACTCGTAAGGCGAGTGTAGACAGGGGGAAGGATGCCTCGATAGCTGGGTCGGGAGTCTTAAAGAGAAAGGAGGTTTCGACAGCTGTGTCGGAACTTCTAAAGAGGACGAGGATGTCCGTCACGAGGGAGCCGTCTTCGAAGACGGACGGCCCATCAAGGGTTGTTCCGCCCGAGAAGACGAAGGTGTCGACCGTGTTTGATACGATCGGTGCGAAATCTGATGATACTGCACACCCGACGACGATGTCTCATTATGCGCAACCGGCGACGATGTCTCATACTGTGCAACTGGCGACGATGTCTCCTACTACCGCGTTAGGCCCCACCTCGACCGACAAGGGCAAGGGCGCGCAAACGGGTTCTGGAACGACGGTGAACTTTACGTTGCCGTCGGATTTTTTGGATGATAACGTCCTGGACGGGATGAAACTGTTCCCTCATTTAGGAAAGTATCAGCTCTCTTCTTTCAGAGAGTGTTTCGACGGAGTTTCTCTCAAAGATACTGAGGCCCATGTTGCTGGACTAGCGTTCATGGTAAGTCTATCTTTCAATAATTTTGTTTATCGGTTGTCGACGTCGTATTCTTTGCTAATGTGTTTTCATATTTTTTCAGATGTTTCAATCGTCTTTGGCGTTGTACGCTAAATCGACAAAGGTAGAAGGCTTAGTGGCTTTTGCCATCGAGAAAAAAGATGCGGCATTAGAAAGGGAAAGGTCCACTTTAGAACGCGAAGAGGCGGCATCGGTGAAACTCGACGATACCTTGAACGAGCTGGAGTCTCTCGCCCACGCGAGGGACGATATGAACTCGCGTCTAAAGGAGTCCCTGTCTGTGATGCACAATGAAAAGGATAAACTGGAGGGGATGAAGGAATCCCTGTTTATGAAGGAGAAAGAAGTTGAGGATTCTCAATCCAAAGCCGTGGATTTAGAGAAGGAGTTAGAGAAGTTGATGGATGAGAATAAGTCCATCTTTTCCTTCGCTAGACTCACTGCTCGAGCGGCTATCATGCGAAATCACTTGCTAGGCAAGAATCCTATGGCCTCAGCGTCGGACGAGTTGGATCTGTTCTTCAAGGAGGTCGGGACCGAGAGAGAGCTCGACTCGGATGATGAGAAGGAGGTCAAGGAGGAGGAGGAGGGTTTCCAGGGCGACATGTCGGGCAAAGATGCGACTGGCGTCCCTCCCCAACCTTAGAAAGATGTCTCCGTTTATTTCTGTTTCTTTACTATTCGACCGTTGGTGGTCGAGCCTCTTGTAAATGACAGTTTTATTCGGTGAATGAAACTTGGGATTCTTTTGAACTTGCGTTTTATAAAATATCACATCGACTGTCAAATTCATAAGATACAAGGAATCATGCGACTTAGGCATCATTGCAACACAATAACTGGGACGTAAGCCATAAGACTTTTAAATCATATATACAAACATAAGCATATGCGACTAAAGCATATATTCGGAGTATGAAATTTTTCTAAGTTAAAAAACTTAGATCATGAGGTCGTTAGACTTTGCGATTGTATGACTAAGTCGTGCGATTAATTTGAATCGTGTGCCTCTGTAGAAGGATGATCAAGTCATAGACCTGATTGTTTACGTCGTGCGACCCTGCGAAATCGTTTTGGTGTCATGCGACAGTCTCAGTGACTTATGTCGTGCGACCCTGCGATAAAACATTGTCAGAGGTTGGTCGTTGGCTAACCAACGACCCTCCGATGCTTAAGTCAGTAACCGTCGTTGTTAAAAAATCGTATGAAAAAATAGAAAAGGGTTTAGAAGACGTACCTTTTCTGACGCGTCGTGCCCATACTACGTGGGACGTCTTGATTATTGCTACCATCTTTCCCCCTTGTAGCGATTTTAAGACGATACACTACATGTCGTCGTGAATCGCCACAATAGAAGGTCTATTTTCGCGGCTTCAGAGTGGTTTTATAGCAATCACGAGCGACTTTCGGCTCACTTTTTATCTCCTGGATTCCCCACGGCGTAGGGAACTTCAGAGTCTGATGATACGTCGAGGGAACGGCCTTCATCTCATGGATCCATGGTCGGCCTAAGATGATGTTATAGGCCGACGCACAGTCGATGACGCTGAACTTGGTCTGCTTGTTGATTCCTCCGGCGTAGACTGGCAAGACGATCTCTCCAAAGGTACTCGTTGCTTCTCCATTGAAACCGACCAAGGTCGTCGAGCGTCGGGTGATCTCCGATCGGTCGATTACCATGGCCTTGATGGTGCCAAGGAAGATGACGTTCGTTGAACTGCCCCCATCGACCAAGACTCATCGAGTTAAACAATTACCAACCGTGAGTTGAATGATCAACCCGCCATGATGCTTCTGGTACGAGTCACCGAGGTCGTCTTGATCGAATACAATCTTCATAGCTTCCAACTCCAGATCTCCTTTAGGCCTTGATGAACGTGGGACAGGCCGATCGTCAGGCGCTTGACTGGCGTGACGTTTGGCTGCGGAATACGTCAGACCACATACGTCGGAACCACCTGTGATACAATTGACGACTTTCGCATGGTCGGGGGTTGACTTTCGTTAGCTGGGGTAACGACGTCATCGATGATGTCTTTGAGATTTCCCTTCGGGACGTGATACGCCAGCTCCTTTTTGAGAGCTATGTAATCATCTGTCGTGTGACCATGGTAGACATGAAAGTCACACCATTTAGATTTATCTTTCTTAGCGTCGTCCTGATCAGACTTCTTTGGCCATCTAATAGTCGCCTGGGCGATCTTCAGAGCTCCGACCAAATCTTTAGTGGATCCTTTGAATCCATAATAGGATATCTTGGGGTACTGAGGATATCTTGGGGTACTGAGGAAATTTGGTCGCAGTCTTAGCCTCCGCTTTCGTCTTGAATCGGACGTTCAAGATCTGGCACGCGGGAATTATTTTGGAAATTGCTTTTGTCTTGAACTCGGGCTTTTTCACACCTAACGACCTTTTGTTGTCGGTATGCTTGCGACGAAAGGCAGCGTCGTCCTCTACTCTCATTTTAAGAAAAACTGTGTGTGACGCTCCCCCTCAACAGATGAGTAGACTTACCTGATACTGCTTTGTGCTCCCCCTGAACACATGAACACACTATGAAAGCACATATATAGACATATAAACGTAGACGACAGTATGAAATAAAGGAAACACACGAAGAAAGAAAGAAAACAAACGAAACCTACAAAATAAATACAGAGACTTAAGCTAAATGTGTAACCGAGACAAGTAGAATACAAGTGCGAGGAAGTGTATGCTCAATCATCAGGAGTGTAAACACCGGATGATGAGTAGACAGTTACTCACAGATGTATGGAACTTGTAACGGGTACACAATCGGATTAAGTTGTCAGTTTTAGCATACCTAACTTGGACACAAGAGTATTAAAACGTTTTTCGTCCAAGACCTTTGTAAAGAGGTCTGCTAACTGATGCTCAGTATTTACGAAGTAGAGTTCGACTGTACCTCTTTCGACGTGATCCTTTAAGAAGTGATACCGAACGTCGATGTGCTTCGTCTTGGTGTGTTGGACCGGGTTGCTAGATATGGCAATAGCGCTCTTTGAGTCGCAGTAAATTGGGACTTTGACATACGTGAATCCGTAGTCTTTGAGTTGCGTCCACATCCAGATGACTTGTGAACAGCAGCTCACGGCGGCTTGTGAGTCTCAGATCCGTGCAACGAACAATGAAATCAATAGATATAACAATAGTAGTATACGATTTCAACTGGTCATCTCTATTAAGCTTTTAATTGAGAGAAAATTACAATACTAAGTCAGAAAGCAAATAAGACAACTAGCCTATTTTCTAAGGCTAAGGAAAATATTTATATGACGGGCCTGTGGTTAACAAGCCCACGACCCGTTCACTAATAAGGCTCAAATACAAGAATTACAAATTAAACCCTGAACTTTAATTCAACAAAAATTGACCCTAACATACCACCTGCTCCAGGACAAAAGATATTCCTCCTCGTACTTACAGATTATTTTTCCCAAATGGGTCGAAGCGGTTGCATTTTCCCATGTTAGGGACAAAGAAGTCATCTCTTTTAGCCAGACTAACATCATATGCAGGTTTGGGATTCCATCCGAAATTGTCTGCGACAATGGATCCCAGTTCATCAGCGACAGAACCCGACAGTTCTGTGAAGATAGAAACATTAAGCTGATGACCTCGACTCCTCGAAATTGTCTGCGACAATGGATCCCCAAGCAAACGGACTTGCTGAATCAAGCAATAAGACCATTGTTGCCTCGATCAAGAAAAGATTAAAATCCGCGAAGGGAAAATGGGTCAAAGAACTCCCTTCAGTCCTGTGGGCAAATCGTACGACACCACGCACGACCACATGACAACCCCCTTTTTCTCTAGTCTACGGTTGTGAAGCAGTTTTACGGATCGAAGTCCAACTCCCAACCTCGAGGCATACTTTCGTCGATCATAACCTGGTCGATTTGGGATACGACCTCGATGCCCTCGAAGAGCTTAGAGAGTCAGCCTTGATTAGAATGGCATCACAGAAGCAACCGGTCGAGCGATATTTCAATAAAAATGTCAAAATCAAAGTCTTTCAAGAAGGTGACTACGTCCTTCGTCGAGTGTTCCAAAACACTCAAGAGCTCAATGTCAAAATCAAAGTCTTTCAAGAGCTCAACTTTCTATTAAGTGGGAAGGTCCTTATCATATATCTGAAGTCGTGGGTAAAGGAGCCTATCGGCTACAGACCCTCGACAATCAAGAAATCCCACGTAGCTGGAATGCAACACATCTGAAAAGGTATTTATTTTAAAACCCCTTTTCTCTCGTATAAATTTTTATTCACCTCGACGGTAACTAACTTAAGCATCGGAGGGTCGTTGGTTAGCCAACGACCAACCTTTAACAATACTCCATCGCAGGATCGCATGACATAAGTTTATCGCGTGACTTTCGCAAGATCTCATGACATAAGTAGTCTGGTCGAATACATGATTTGACACGTGAGTTAGACTCATCGCATGGTGTAATTGTACAATCGACCCACGGTCTACGTGTTTTAACTTAGAAAAATCTCATATTCTGAACGTATGCTTTAAACGCATGTATACATGTTCGCTTGCACGATTTGTGTTTTGGTTGTTATTTCTCAATAAAAATCCTTTGTCGCACGTTATATATACGAGTGTTTTCATACGATTGAAATTATATTTGACGATTGCTTGTAATGAACGGTGAAAAACCTTACATTCGAAAGAAACTTCGTTCATACTTAATTACACCAAAAAAGACTCGATCGCCAACGGTCGAGCATGGAAAACAAAGTTCATAAAACAAGAAATCTATCCTAAGGATGAGGAAGAGTGTCGGTCGCATCTTTGTCCGAAGTCTCGAATTTGGAATCCTGATCAACTCTGAAACGCGCTGAAGAACTTATGCAAGGATCAAACGAGTTGGGAATTGTTTCCCAGCACCTTACACCGCAACATGTTACGAAGGTGAGTCTGCAATATTTTGAGAATGCGGCTCTTAAGATTAATGTTAAGGTTGGAGGAAGGAATACGATATTCTCGACAATCGACTTTCGGTCCAACGTCTTCTCTATCTTCGCACATCGAGCGAGAGAAGGTTGAAATACCTCTAAAATACATAAGACATATGTTAACAAACACTCGAAGAAAGCTAAGAAAAATTGGGAACACGAGTTTCGAAAGAAAAACTCACAAAGAACGCCAGTCCGGCTATACGCGATCCCATCTCTTCGATGGAGACCCTTCGAAAACGCTCCTCGAAAGATATGAGCTGATATTTGCCCCAGATGCGGAAATAATTCCGTCCCATTAAGGACATTATCAGCTAAGAGGTCAAACGGCAACATAAAGTTGACCGTCGAGACTTTCTTCTTACCCTCTCCCGTCTTTGCACCCTTGACCTTGTCGGCTGACGAAGGGGTCGACGTGGCTGCAGGGGACATCGTCGCCAGATGCGCATGATCCACGGATGTCACGTCAATCACGATCATTACCTTCACCTTCTTAGGCACAATAACTTTTGATGAGTCATCAACCTTCGAAGACATCTCTCTCGGAGTTGTCATCCTCGTAATCCTCGTCTTAAGTAAAATCTCGACGCAGCGATCAAGGTCTTTTTGCCTTTCTTCTTTGCCCTTGAGGGCAAACTCGAGTTGTGCCATTCTCTTAGCAGAGATGGTTGGCACCTTTGCAAACGATCCTCCTGAGAACATATAAACGATGAGCATCACAAGATGAACTTAAAAACGATAGAGGCCAAAGTCTTCAGAATCAGGGCACTAGCTAGACCGATGTTAAGCTCGAGCATGAATGCCTTAGTCAAAGATTAATAAAATATTTTTATAGACTCCTAAAGTCGTCAGGATCTTTGAAGACTTAAGAAAAGAGCAAGAAACCATACCTTATAAGTGCTCAAAAAACCTCGAAACTTTAAGCAAGTTGAAAATCCTGGCAATTTTGGAAAATATTGAGCGAAGAACAATAAAGAATCAAAATAGAATCTCTCTCTAAAAACTTTCCAAAATCATAAAAGGAAAGGATCCATCGTGGTCTCTATTTATGCAAACGATCATGTCAGGTCGAGTCCCTTGACGATCGACACACACCCTTGTCTCTTCGTATAACAGCACAGATCGCCGACACCTGGCAATGACAGCTGTTAAGCATAATCGTGCGTCAGCATGACGTCACGACCTTATCCTCCCTTCGACTTCCCATTCAGTTAGAATTAGACCGATCCAGTTCCTATGTAAATGAAAACATTATTCGACACGTGTCACGACTCTGGACATCCGACAAGCAAAATTTAAAAAACTTTTTGAAATTTGAATTTGCCACTCCACTTTTTCAAA
Organism: Saussurea involucrata; assembly: GCA_033807775.1. Taxonomy (NCBI): domain Eukaryota; kingdom Viridiplantae; phylum Streptophyta; class Magnoliopsida; order Asterales; family Asteraceae; genus Saussurea; species Saussurea involucrata. The sequence continues at coordinate 43,585,463 of CM066317.1, read as the reverse complement.
ATTTGGGGGCAAACTGTTTGGGTAAAATTTCACCAGTCTCAACCACGACCAAGGTAAGGAAAACACTTACTCCCCTTTGCTACAGTAAGGTAAAATCATTGTACTTTATCTCCTGATTAAAGTTGAATTCGAAAGTTATTTACCTCACGTCACTCTACCATTACGTCGTCTAGTTCACACGACCGTCGCATGGGACCTTGCGATCTCGACCGAATAACGTGCAATATGACTGTTACATTTGTTCAGTGTTTAATGCAGGAATTAATGACATTGATGAGCAACGGCTATAACCGACGAAATCAGTTATGAAGATTTAATCCAGCGAATGTTACGACAGTTATCGAAACACTTAATGAGGCAATTAAAACACCCGAAGACTACAAATACCCAACTCAATCACCATTTTAAGGATACTGGCACAAGACGAACACAACACAGAGACATCACACACCATCATCGGAACTCAGAAAAGCATTCAAAGCAAAGAACTTTCTCTCGAAGAATCGCTCTCGATGCACGACATTCACACACGACATGCATTGTTTTTACGTTCAAAACACTTGTTACTTTACATTTTGAAGTCTTTCTTTCATTTGTAATGTAATCTCTGTACGATTGACACCAGAAACATAAGGACATCGCCCCTGTTTGGCGACCATAGTGCAGCGACGACTTCCCCAGTCGTCCGCGGGTTTTTTCCTCGTTGAGGTTTTTCCCGCGTCACCAAAATCCTTGTCTCTTTACGATTCTCTATCTTTGTCGCACGCTTTGTCGAGAGATTCCTTTCTTTAGTTGTTAAATTCCACAATCAACGTTAAGTTATCCTTTTGGATGATTTTTGGCATTAACAGACATACCTCGCCTTCCACCCGCGGTCGTTGACCTGGGTATTCTGTACAAGCACCAAAGCACCCCTATGCTTAGAAGATAAACTATAACGGTGGTAACCATCCACCTTCACCGTATATGCCACCAGCAGGTCGTCCACATTGAACGACGACACCCACTCATTGGTGACCCTGTCAATCACAAAAATGATCCGCCAGAACTGCGACATCATTTGCGCAGGAGACAGGGAAAACCTAGCTAAGAAATCTCTAGCCAAAGGGGAAAAGGGCCACTTAAAGCCCGTCTTAAACTGGTATTCGTACAGAAGGAAATGTCCATCTGGATAATCTATCGGTCGGAACTGACCCGGTGAATGTATCGTAGCATCGTCAGGGATGTCGGACAAGGTCCTAAAGGCCTCTAGACTTTCCCGACCCTCAATCATGCTCGCTGGTTCGATCGACATTTTTTCCTAAGACTTGAAGAATACGAAAGAACTTTCTTCTAAATTTTTAAATGCTCAAAATGCATGTAACGATGGTAAGCAAATCTCTCTAAGATCTTTTCTAAAAACACAAGTGAACGTAAAGAGGAAACAATTCCCGAATTGCGTTATTTATGGCAAAGATCATGTCAGGATGGTCGACACCTGTCATCGCCTTTCCGCATGCATCATGCCGATGGGAGAAACCTGTCCCCTGAACGTCTTTTCCTTTCTGACACGACATCGTGACGTCACGGTCCCATCATTTCCTCCAATCCAAATCGAACCAAGACGGTTAGAATTCGACCAGATCCTCTCCCCATGCGACACGTGTCGAAACACTTTGTCAGATTTAAAATTCGAACTTCATGCCTGAAATTCAAATTTTAGGGGCAAACTATTTGGGTAAAAAATCACACCTCACGACCGACGCTAGAAAACTCGAATAACACTTTCATAAGACCACTCTCGCATTTAGATACGGTCTTACAGGTTGTTTATGGATGTCTGCTCGGTCGTACATTTTTGTGCTGGTCGTACGTTCTGTACGATCGACGTATGAGACTTATGACGGTCGTACGATTACACTAACCGTTAACAGTCAACACCGTTTCTTTTGTTCATTAATGCAGGTCCACGAGCATTCATGGTGCAAACGGCCAGTAACAGATGAGTCATCAATTGCATTCAAAGCCCGACAGCGGTTACAAAGCAGGCCATAAAGACACATTCAATGACCGGCGAAAGCTATATAAAGGCCTGCTCAACACTCAAAAGATATAATATATCATCTGAGTTAATCTGATTAAATCTGATCTACATCTGCTCCATCTACTTTCTAAGCAAATACACACCGGAAACACAGTGATTTATAGAGCATTCGAACAAAACATCGCTGAAGCAACTTCGCACGACAGTAGTTCGAACTGCACGACAGCAGTTTATTTCGCACGATTTACACACAACACACGTCATTTACACACGACTAAGTTTATTTTTACATTCATTTGTAATATGTTATACACAAAACACCTGTTACAAAAGGACTTTGCCCCTGTTTGGCGACTATAGTGCACCGTTAACTCTCACAAGTCGACCGCAGTTTTTTCCTTCGTTTTGGGGTTTTCCGCGTCACCAAATCTTCTGTCTTGTTTACTTTTTCCTTGCGATTGTGTTTCTTTGTCCTGAGATACGTTTCTTTAGTTGTTAAAAGTCCACATCAACCTTAAGTTGTTCTTTTGGGCGATTTTTGGCATTAACAACGACCATAGTGCACCATCGACTTCTATAGTCGGGTGCGGTTTTTACCCTCTACGGGGTTTTCCGCGTCACCAAATTCTCTCGTCTCTTTTTATCTTTGTTATCTGTCGTACGCTTTGTCGCGTGATCCTTTCTTTAGTTGTTAAAGCTCCACATCGACCTTAAGTTATTTTTTAGATGATTTTTGTAATTAACAGGTCGCACCGAAACCCTTACACATGGCGACCTCCAGATACTTCTGAGGTATGGACACTATCCACATCAGTTGCTTATACTGAGCAATATGCTCAGTCGGGTCTGTGATTCCCGAGTATTTAGGCATGAAGGCGAGGATAGTATACTTTTTTGGACGTCGACCGTAGTTACATCGTCGATGAAGGGGGACACCTGAAACCCGGAGCGCGGTTCAACATCGACTGGTATAGCAGCACCAGGTAATTTGGATAGTAACGAAAGCATTTTTTCATTTTGATCTTCGAGAAGCTTCAAGTGCTGGGCAACCGCGTCGTCCTGATTGGATCCTCCATTTATTGCACGAATAAAACCGGTATCCTGTGTCGTCATGCCTATTGTCGCTTGGAAGCCATTACGATGCGTCGAGTCATCAGCTTCCCCTTGTGGTGAAAAAGTAAACGACGGTTGAGGCATTGTCGGGATGTTTATCGTTGGGATCGGAATGAAGGAAGTCTGGAATGGGATAGTGTGGAAGGTCGTCAATGACAATGGCATCGTTTGATTTTGAAAAAGGATCGGGTGAAATGCTGCCGTCGACATAGGCATCATTTGATTCCGAAACAGCAGTGGTAGTCTGATATGCTGAGGTGGAAATTGTCCCTGGGGAGGAACTCCGGAGAACGGTCTTGGGCCATTTTGAGGACCAAAGAAGTTTCCAGCGTTCTAATTCAGACCACTTTTTTGATTAAAAACATTTCCTTAATTCTGGTGCGGGATGCCTTGAAGACCATAGAAGCCTCCTGGATTCTTGTTTGGACCGTTCTGTGGACCAAAGAAGTTTCCAGTGTTGTGGTTTACTCTGTTCTGATTTCTCAGCGATGCGAGTTCCGCCGTCGCCTTACGATTTTGCTCGTTTAGAGAATTGAGTTGGGTACGTGCAGCATACAATTCTAAACGCAACTGTGCGAGTTCATTGAATTGATGTCCTTGCCTAGAAATTCCCCTGAAAAGCACAGCAAACTCACGAAACAGTTAGTAACATGTACGCTTTGTCGGATATTTTCTCTAGATGGGGCCCCACGGTGGGCGCCAAACTGTTAATGCCAAAAATCACCCAAAGGTTAACTTAAGGTCGATGTGGAGCTTTAACAACTAAATAAAGGATCTTCGCGACAAATCGTATGACAAGAAATAAAAACAACAAGAGACAACAGAATTTGGTGATGTGAAAAACCCCGTCGAGGGTAAAAACCGCGATCAACTGTAAGAGTCGACGGTGCACTATGGTCGTCAAACAGGGATGCCGTCATTTAGTAACAAGTGTCGTGAATACAATTGATTACAATTACCAAAGAAATAAACTTAATTATCGAGAGTCGTGCGATTCTTCGAAGGATAATGCGGATGATTGCTTGAGTGCTTCGAGGATGCTTCTGGAAGTCCCTGTGTGTGTCCAAAATGACTTGTTCTTCAGTGTGGCTTCAAGATTGATATATATAAGCTTTGCCATCATTGATGGTCTTCATAAATGTTGAAAACGGTGTTGGCACTGAATGCACTTGATTGCGGTCTTCAGTTATGACCGTTATCCTTTAATATGCGTGACTTGCATTAAATAGCCATAAAAAACGCTTGTCGATCGTTAGTAAATCAGGGTCGAGGATAATCTTACGACAGTCGCTCGTTTCGACCAAGGTCTCGGTTGTACGTCGACGATATCTGATAGTTCCAGATCCGTGCAACGAACAATATGAAATCAATAGATAATAAACACAGGTTATGATTTCAACTGTTCATCCAATTTGCTTTCAATTGTAGAGAGAATTACAATAGAGTTTTGGAAAGCTAAAATGAACAACTAGCCTAAAACAAAGGCTAAACAAACATTATATATGGCGGGCCCGTGGTTAACAAGCCCACGGCCCGTTCACTAACTAGGCTTAATTTAAACAATTACAAATAGCCCCTTGAACTTCTATACAACCAAATATTGCCCTAACAATGTCCCCCTTTATATTGAAGTTCGAGTTCGCGCCAGTTATGAACATATGTTTTACGAAGCGCAAAGTGTACCTCGAACCATCTGATAGCATGGTGATAGTCGATGCGATCTTCAACCATTTCTAAGGCTTTTCGAGCAGTAGTTTCATTCGAATTGGGAACATACGATAGCCTTTGATTTTCATATTCGAAAGAGATGATTTTTCGAAGAGCATCTTGAACTCTGAAGAACGTGCCGTCGTAAAATCGGTCTACCTGACTGAAGCGCGGAAATCTCTTTTCTTTCAGTTCGTTGATGTAGACAATCCCAAATTTTGGTTCCAGAAGCTGTGCGTTCTCAGGATACATCTTCAACTCAGGTGCTTTCAGATCGAGCTTTATCGGGTTTACCTTCTTTGCTCTGTTCTCGATTGCCATTTAGAAGTCCGTGAGATAAGACATCATGATGGTACGGACTAGGAATCGACGAACAGCTTCGAGCGCTTTTGTTACTTGAAGCGGTCTGATAGTTCTTGTACGGAGGTCTTTCAGTATTACCAGGAAGTCGAACGGTTGGAGGTGCTGGAAGTCGGCGTCCGAGAATATCCATTCATTTCCGTCTTCGCGTTGGACGGTGAATACTGGATAATTGATTTTCAAAATTCGGCCTGCTTGGATTTTGAGCACCTCGGTGATCTTATGCTTGGTTCGGACTTGGTTAACTGGCAGACACCGCTTCATTGCATTTATGTACTGTCTTTGGTATTCAGGGTTTAAGCTGTAAATACCAATACAGAAAGTCGGCTCGATTGGGCGTAACCTGTGGACAAACAACATTTTAAGAGTTTCCTCCAGGTGAGGAATAAATATTGTGATCTTCTCCTAATGGATTTGTTGCTGTTGAGGAGGAGGAAGACCAGAAGCTGTCAGTTGTTGTTGAGGAGATGTTGGAATATCGGTCGTTGTAGATTCGTGTCTTGCAGAAGTTTCGGTGGCTTGAGCTGAGTGAATGGGAGTACCATACAAATTTTGGAGCAGAAACTAGTCGTAATCTACGTTGTCGTCTTCACCAGTAGGGAAGATCAGGTTTACCTAGAGATTTGCGGCACTGGCGGCTTTTTCATACCATGCATCTTCGGTCTCCGGGTTAATCTCGTAGTCTGGATCAATCAAATCCAGTATCGGGCTATCTGATGAGTCGTCTGTGACCAATTTCTGAGTTGTTCCCTCAGGCTTTTCAACCATCGGGTCTTCATCATTGGAGATGCCATATCCTGTACCATCTCGGCTAAGGGCAACTCGGCTTCGGGTGCAGTTTCGGTTGTTGTTGCCGCAGTTGAGGGTTCCTGTTGAACCACAGTAGCTTCAGGAATGATTGGGGCGGCAGACTCAGTTAATCTTTGTCTCTTGTTCTCCCTCTCACGGTGATCAGGATCATCCTGGTCATCGTGCCTTCTCTTGAGTCCGCCTCTTGCAGGTATCTTCGAGTGATCTGACTCTTTCGGACAGCGTGGTGAGCGCTTGTTGAAAGTCCTTAAGAGTCGTGTCAAGCTGGTCTAATCGGGATGTAACGGATGACGAAGGAGCAGTGACCTGTGATTTCAAAACGGAGATCAGGTCTGCTTCGGTAGAGGTGTTGGTTTCAGATTCTTGGAGCCGCTGAGCTAGAAGCATGGTTTTCAGGGTATCCACCGAAAGAGTTGGTTGAACGGGTGCTGGTGGAGGTGGTGGTGCAGTTTCAGGTTCGACCATCTTCTCTTTACCTTTGATCAGATTTTTCAGGTTGTTGAGCTCGGTAGTGAAACGCTGCTCCATGGCCTCACGGACGGTCTTTAGGGCGCCGTCCAAATATCCCTTTGACACTAAGTCGGGTAACGTAACTCCGGGGTCACTTAGAGCACCCGTTGATGCATCTACCGTAGAGGCAGAGCCACCTACGTTCACGGTTGGTGCATGGATAGCCGTGGTAGGATTTCCTTCCGATCCTTGCATTCCGCTTAAAGGCGGAGACGCTACAGAAGTTCCGATCGAGTCACGAAGAGCATCGATTTGGTGAGGCTCATCATGTGTCCTAGCCGAAGAATGTAATAATTCAAGTGGCTCTAGACTCAATGGTGCACTGAAAGAAGTCGAGACCAGGGGAGGCTGGTCTCTTGTTTCAATACCAGTACTCTCCGATTGAGAGATCGGTATAAGTTGTGCTTGATCCCCGTGAGAAGTTGAAACACCCATCTTTTGAGAGACGGGTGAGTGGCTGAGGAGGTTGTGCAATTGCGCCGCTGGGTCCACGACGACTTCTTCAATACCCCGTCCCAACGGATGAGATGGGATAGCAGATGTGGCAACCCGGATGACACTGGTTTGGGGTCGCTCAAAAGCCTCTTTATCTTTACGGCTTAATCTTTCTTGGTTCGCTTTCGACCGTAATTCCCTCCTTCTCACATGTTCTAACTCGTCAACACAGTCTCCCTCAGGTCTCCTTGTATCTCCCGTAGTAGGTTGGGTAGTTGGGATGAGAGGTGATGTAGGTGAGTCAGATGGGATGCCTTCGGTAAAGTCTGGGTTTGGTCCGATACTTGTAGGTATTAAGGAAATCCGTATGGCATGGGTCGTATCGGAATCGGTGGAGTCGGATTCCACGTCTTCAACATGTCAGGTAGGTGAAGGTGGGTCAGATAAATAGGGCTCAGAGTCATGATGGAGCATGGTTCGAGATGATGTTCCGGCATGGGAAGTACTGGTACGTGTATCCACTGCACCGCCCGCTCCGGTTCCCCTCGCATGAATTCTCAACACATCCCGTCCGGGAGCCCCTGCCGCCCGGGCCCTTCCACCTGTTGTCCTAGGACCCTCACGTCCCTCTGGTCTATGTCCCTGGGGAGGTCCCTCCGGTGCTGGCTGGACCATGGAATTCCCTAACTCTCGCCTATAGGCAACTACTCTTGTTTCAATCACAACTTCACCTTCAACACCTACATCTTCAACTTCACCTCCTCCAACTCTTCTCGCTTTTCCACAGAACCTGTTTTACCTAGAATATCTAGTCGACCTCATGAACCTCCTGGTTGGATGAAGTACTTTGTTATTGATCCAACCACATCTCATATATCAAATCTGGCATTCACAAGTATTGAACCTGATTTTCAATGTTTTTTCTCCACCCTCACCTCTATCATTGATCGTAGATCTTTCAACATCGTCATCCAGCATGCTCATTGGGTACAAGCAATGAATATCGAGCTTGATGCTTTGGAGCTCAATGATACATGGGTTATTGTTGGTCCCGAAGGGTTATACAAGTTTGTAGAAGGGGGGGGGGGTTGAATACAAACACACAGAATTTACTTTTCTAAATTGTTTATTGATAAATCATTAACAATTTACAGCTTGTTGCGGAAACAAGATTAAGGATAAATCCTAAATCTAAACAAGTTGGAACACAAAGATTTCTTGCACTAAGAGAGATAAGGAAATTACTAATAATAACCTATCTTGAGATTAGAGATTGAACTTGTCCAGAGTTAGCAAGTTACTTCAAATGAAGTGGGTTCATCTCTTTATATACTGCATGCATTAAATGCAAGTCAGTATACACTTTACACGTGTCATCAGCTGGTTGGTTGCATGTCATTGACCTTTGTTGACAACCTTAGCAGCCGTAAGGATGAACAATGTAGTATCAGAGTGGTTGTACAAATTCAGATTTTCGGAGGTTCTTTTCTGACATTTCGTACGGAGTCGTGCAAGGGTGGTTAAGACAAAAGTACTTTGTACGGAAGACTTTATGATCAGCTATTCGATGTTTCAGGGATCTATCATTTCAAATCAGCGAATGATAGAGTTAAGCGATAGCTAAAGTCTTGTACTTGATACTTCACGTTGATTGGACAAATCTGAGTCTTCGCTGATCCGCATCAGTTCATTAGGAGACTTGTCGCTGGTTCTTGGGCTTGATCTTCGACTTCAGCGTAGAACCTTTGTTGACGTGAAACTTGTCTTCAGGGATCATAAGTAAAACAACTAACTTATCAGCGATCACCATAATGACTGAACAGACTCAGAACATTAATGGTGAACAGTGTTCGCTGAATGTTTAATTTAAAGAGCGAGAGTTCCTATCAGCGGTACTGGAAGATCTTAGTACTTATCAGCGATAGTGAAACTCTGATACATATTGTTTACTTACAATTTTCACTAAGTATAAGAGAGGGTCATTATCAAATCACTGAGGGTTTGGATCAACAATCTCCCCCTATTTGATTATGACATAGCAACAAAGAGAATTTCTATTTAATGAAAACATAAGGATAAAAAGAACTCATAAAATATTTGTCCCTTTTACTGTTTTCTGGGTTCTTTTCAGTACTGATGGAGTAAAGTACATTCGCTGAAATCTTTCTTTAATCTTTGAATCAGAGTTACAAAAGGAAGTGGAAAGATTACAAGTACAAGCGAAATAAATTACAAGTACAAAAGTATAACTGATAAAATAGAAGAATTGAGGCGATCTTATCAGTCAAAAGGTTCTTCCTTGATGAGAAGTTCATCAAGGGTCTTTGATGTGGGAATCATCCAGTCAGGTACGTCGACTCCTTGATTCTTTTTCTTCAGAGCTTCTTCAAAAATCAAGGGCTTCAGGTGTCTAGCTTTAATGTCACGTCTGACTTCACACCAGTAGACGAGATCTCTGAGTTGTTCGATGGGAGCGAGATGGAGCTCAGAGATACGTTGAAAGTGATGATTTCCTTCATAGTCTAAAAAGAATATACCATAAGGATCACTTACAACTGTGCCAGGGATGAAAGTGTCTCCAGGTGGTAGGGAGGTGTCAAGCGCTGAGAGATCAGTATCAGGGCCAAGAACTTCAGCACGAGAGAAACCAATACCTGTTTCATTCCGTATAGGAGGACCTGAGACTGAGACTTTCTTTCCTTTGGCAGGGACTCTTCTTTGTTAAGGAGGAATAAGAGTGGAAGGAGGAATATCCACAGCAGAAGAGAGCAAGTCGAGTTGTTGATTTAAAATTTTCTCGACATGATCTTTAAACTTTGAGCGCGATCCCTGAATGGCTAATTTCACTTCCAACCATTCAGAGAGACCAAACTTCTCTAATGTAGCAGCATAGAAGGTTTGTTTGGTTTCGTCTTCTCTATAGACATCAACTTCAACAACAGGAACATCAATAAACATTCTTCCTCTTATGTTTACTTTGACAATCTTGGATGGTCGAGATCGATAGGTCAGCATTTGTTTCGCCCATTCCAAGGTTGTATCAGAGACCTTAGTCTTTTCTCTAACGATCTTTTGAGCATCATCCCATAGTTGACGTTGAACATCGAGGGGAGCTCTTTTCAGCTTGGGGTCTTTTATTGATCGTTGAGTAAGCTTGATGGCGTATTCTCTGTCTTTTTCTTCAGCTTCCCTTCTTTCAGCGATTAGGCGTTCAGCTCTGAGGTGTTCGTTGTATTCAGCTTTAGAAATTCTGAACTTTGGAGGAACTGAAGGCAGTTGATCACGCCTTAGAATTATTCGCTGATCCTCGAATTTCTTTATTATTTCCTATCTTCTTTTCTGTTCCTCTTCACTTAGCTTTTGAGGAGCCAAGGAAGGTCTGCGCTTGCGCGAGAGTAGCTGTTCTTCTGGTTCATCAGTCTCAGAGATCAAATCTAAGACTGGGATTATTTCTTCAGCGGCAGCTGGTATTATTGGTGAAGTCGCAGTTGTGGAGCTTTCAGCGATATCCTCAAACAGGGGAGAGGACTAGCTGAAACACAGCGATCTTACAAATAAGAACTTGAGTAGAATCAGATAGAGAGAATTGGTTCAAGTATATAGGCTTGGGTAGTAGAAACTGATAGTGTGTGATAGAGGAGGGATGGAGTAAGAGATGTTTAGTGTACCTGACAAACCAGCTTTTCAAGCAAGATCGTCAGATTGTCATCTTCAGCGACGCGTTTGCCGTTGCCTTTCTCAGCTTCAGATGATAAGGGCTTTGTCTTTGTCCGCTCCCCTGAAGATTCATTTATCGAGATTCCCTTAAGATCTTTGATCCTCGGAGTAGGTTTGACGATAAAGAAGTCATCATCATCTTCATCATCATCATCATCATTCTTTGGAGAAGAAGATGGTTCATCATCAGGGATGTCGATGGCTTCATCGTCTTCAGCTTCGGATTCTTCAGCGTCTTCTTCGAGTTGCTCCCCCTCAGATACAGAGGCGAGCTTCTCGGTTCCCTCAGGGTTTTCATCTCCCTGAGGTCCATCGGTGGTTTCTTCAGCATTTGTCTTCTATCCCCTGATAGATTCATCATGGGAAAGGTCTTCAGCGCTCGGATCTTCAGCGCTCTTCTCTCCCTCTTTTTCATGATGACTGGGGGAGGAATGGGTAGATTCAGCAGCGTTGGTAGGTTCTCTGTCTTCTTGGCCAGAGATACCTATACAACTTTCAATCTTTGCTAATCTGTCTTCAAGGCCAGAAATAGCAGGATTGATCTTTATCAGCTCAGTGCGATCCGCCGATGTGAAGTTGTCAGATGCAGGAACGGGGGCATGGGCAGGAGCTGGAGTATTTGCCTTGTATAGCAGCTGCTCGATCATCGTCTTTATTGAACCAACATCGGTCTTTACAGAGCCTAAGTCAGTCTTTATGGCAGACACATCTCCCTCGAGTTGTCCAACCGATGTCTTCAGCGTTGTGACCTCGCTGGACATGGATGAAACTGAGTGTTTGATATAGGTGTAGTCTGTGAAGATGTCAGCGAGCACCTTAGCGAAGTCGCTGAGAGTCTTATCAACTTGCTTTAAGTCATCTGTGGAAACCTTCTTATCCACCACCGTTGTCAACTTGTTGAGAATCTCTCCAGCGTTTGTTACAGCTGTAGAGTTGTTGGAGAGAGTGGTGGTGAGACCTGTCAACTTTGTCTCCACGGACTTCAGAGAGGCGTTGATGTCTCCCAAGTTAGGACCAGTAACAGATAAAAACTTGTGAACAAAGGAAATCTCAGAAGTTTGGGGTTTAGTAACAGTGTTTAGGGGTTGTTGTGTACCTGCAGGAGGATTCGTGAATTCATCAAAATCACGGGTGCCTGAGTAAAGTTCCATGTCGTCTTCAAACGTGCCCATGGATTGTCCTGCAGGTACTGTCTTCATCATTTCTGGATTATCAGCTTTGGGTTCCGTAGAAATGATGGCAGCTCCAGCGATAACTGGAGGAGAGACCAAATGAGTAGAGGGAGAAGCGAAGGATGAGAATGGAGGTTGGGTTCTGAGTTCAGCGTTGGAATCGCTGAGAATCACTTCATCAGTCTTTTGAGAGACTGAGGGAGGTTGGGTAGGTTCCAAGTTTTTAACCTCAGCGTTTAAAGACGCTGAAGTTGGGAATGAAGGGATGGCTTGTACAGGTGTGGTAGAGCGTACCACGGAACGTTCCTTCAGCTCTGCAGAAAGAGCTGAGGAGTCTTTAGCATGAGATTGCTGGGGTTGCTCCTTGGTTTTCTTGATCCTTTTAGAACCAAGTTGGGTGTGAGATTGTTTCCTTTTAAGAGGATTAGAGGTAGCAGCTGGGGTATCAGCGGTGGGTTTGTCCGCTGAAGGAGCTGTAGAAGTAGAAGTATGAGGGTTAAGAATAGTCAAGAGTTTAGAGAGACGTACCTCATTTTCGACTGGTTTGAAGTCGAGTATCTTCGGGCCGACCTGAGAGAGTTTCAGGTCACCATCAGTTGGGTAGGTTTCCTTCAGGCCACATTGGAAGATGGCGCTGATGAAACGTGGGTAAGGAACCCATGGAGGTCTGTCAGCTACGGTGTCCACTCTTAGAACTAGGTCATCATAGATAATCGATGCCCAGTCTATGTTGAGACCTTTCAGCAGAGCATAACCCATTGCTTGCTGAGGTTTAGCGGCTTGGTCTGAGGAGCCACTCTTTGCAGTCATGCAGCTTATTAGATGAGCGAAGATGAAATTCATCTCGCTGGGCATTTTTGATTTCTTGATAATCGTCAGCTTCTTCTCGGGCTTCTTGTCTCTGCCGATTTCCCATACATAGCCCATTGCATCGAAAAATGCAATGATAGCTTCCCTGTCAGAGTTTTTCTTCGGGTCAGGGAGGGGTACGAAAGGTTTTTCCTTGGTAGCGATGGGAAGGCTGAGAGCTTTGCGAATTATGGCAGGGGTGATCTTCATGGTGCCATACTCGAAATCGCAGAGGATGTAATCGATTGTTTTGGAGGGTTCTTTGGCTGAAGGAAGTTGGGAGTGTCTCGCTGAGTACCAGAATTGTGAGAGCAACAGCTGATGGGCAGGAGGTGTTATGGTCAGGGCTGTGGAGATGCAGCAATTCTTTAGGAAATTCACAGCATCATCTAGATGTGTGACTTGCTTTCGAGGAGGAAACTCGAGAAGCGCATAGAGGTTATTCACTTTTGTCCAATCCAGTTTATCAAGGGCAAATTTGACTTGAGGAGCCATGAGGATGTCCACTTCCTCAGAATCAGCGAAGATGTTCTCAGCGGTAGCAGGAATGTCAGACGAGGCCATTTCTCTGTATTATCAGTTCAACCAAAGATGTTAATAAATAAGAATAATCTTAATGTGGAAAGGATTTCCATTAAGATGGTTCAAATTTTATCCATTTCATTCAGACAAAATGTCTTAATGAAGATTAGGGTTTTTCTTGTTTTTGAAAACGAAAGGTAAAACCCATTTATTCTTGTTTATCCAGTTTTCTTTGAAGATTGGGATTCTGGAAAAACGAATGTGTGAAGAACAAGTTTAAGAATTTTGCATTTAAACTTGAAGAACAACCATGAAATGGTTGTGTTCATGAAACCATGAAAGAAAATGATTTCATTTTTAAGAAGTTCTTTTGTTTGATCTTGTTAAAACAACGATTAGATCAGAAATAAGTTATTTGCATTCTTTAAAGAATAAGAACATATTAACCTTGAAGTTTGATGAAGAAGATGATGAACAGTTCTTGAAGATTTGCACAAATGCAACAGTGAATTCTTTCTTGCGGAGGAAGATAAAGTTCGCGTAAAAGAAAAATATAAACAAAGAGTTTGTTTATATAGAGATTTTAGAAAGAGAAAATCCTTGAGCGGGAAAAGATTTTCATCATGACACGGACACGTGTTTGCATTTGATTGGCGAGTAAACGAAACGTGCAAACGTGTGTCAGAAAGAAGAACGTGCCAGGGCTTATCCGTTGCAATGACGTCACAACTGTCCTTTCATATTCTAGGTTGTCTCTGAGGTTTTGAAAAAACTCAGGGATACTTTTGAAAACATGAAGCACTGAATAGAAATATCAGTGAAGGTTTTAAGAAATTTCAAAATATCGCTGTTAAGGAAGAGATATTCAGCGATGCAGTTTATTTTGAAATCTTGCATTTACATGCGATTTGTCAGAGAGAGAAAAACATACCTTGAATATCAGCGAATCAAGTTTATTCAGAGAGAAAAATGATAGAATGGGTTATACAAGTTTATTTTATTCCGAGGGCTATACAAGTTTGTATAATCCTATCGCTGATCAAATGTGAACCGCTGAAGATTTTATTCTTCAAAGTTCAGCATTCCAAGCTCGCTGATGAGAAAGTTTAATCTTGTCTCATCAAGAGGTTTGGTGAACAGATCAGCTAACTGATAATCAGTTGGGATAAAGTGAAGTTCTATATCTCCATTCATCACATGATCTCTGATAAAGTGATACCTGATTTCGATGTGTTTTGTCTTTGAGTGAAGCACTGGATTGTTGGCTATAGCGATGGCACTTGTGCTGTCGCAATACATTGGAATATTCGAGAGCTGAAGATCATAGTCCAGTAGTTGATTTCTCATCCACAGGACCTGAGAACAACAGCTTCTAGCGGCTACATACTCAGCTTCAGCTGTGGAGGTGGACACTGAGTTTTGCTTTTTACTTGTCCAACTCACCAGCTTTCCACCCAGGAGCTGACATCCTCCTGTGGTGCTTTTCCTATCCATTTTGCAACCTGCAAAATCACTATCTGAATAGGCGGTTAGATCGAATCCTGAATCTTTGGGATACCAAAGACCTAGATTCGCTGTACCCTTAAGATATCGAAAAATTCGCTTTACAGCTTTCATATGAGATATCTTAGGTTCAACTTGATATCGTGCACACAAGCATGTTGCAAACATAATATCGGGTCGGCTAGCTGTAAGATACAATAGTGAGCCGATCATCCCACGGTACAGCGTGACATTGACAGGAACACCCTTAGTGTCCTTATCAAGTGTCAGCGGTGGTGCCATAGGGGTTTTCATAGCTGAACTTTCAGTTAAATCGGATTTCTTCAGCATATCTTTAACATACTTTCCTTGATTAATAAAAGTTCCTTTTTCAGTTTGCTTAATCTGAAGACCATGGAAATATGTTAGTTCACCCATCATGCTCATTTTATACTAATCTTTCATTCTATCAGCGAAACGAGTACAAAGCTCAGGGTTAGTAGAACCAAATATAATGTCATCAACATATATTTGAACTAGAATGATATGACCTTTTACTTTCCTGAAAAATAGAGTTTTGTCAATCTTACCTCGCTCAAATTTTTCAACATGGAGATAAGTGGAAAGAGTGTCATACCATGCACGTGGAGCTTGCTTTAAGCCATAAAGTGCCTTATCCAGCTTATAAACATAACCTGTATGCTTAGGATCTGAGAATCCTGGAGGTTGTTCCACATAGACTTCTTCATTCAGCTTTCCATTTAGAAACGCTGACTTAACATCCATCTGATTTACTTTGAAGTTTTTGTGTACAGCATATGCTAAGAATAGACGAATAGATTCAAGACTTGCTACAGGAGCAAATGTTTCGTCATAATCTATGGCTTCCTCTTGTCTGTATCCCTGAGCAACAAGACGAGCTTTGTTGCGGGTTACAGTACCATGTTCGTCCAACTTGTTTCGATAGACCCATTTAGTGCCTATCACAGTTTTGTCAGTTGGTCTCCGAACAAGTTTCCAAACTTTGTTTCTTTCGAATTCAGTCAACTCTTCTTGCATGGCGCTGACCCAGTTTGGATCTTTAAGGGCATCATCTACTTTCTTTGGTTCAGTTAGTGAAATGAAATTTACAAATAAACAAACATTACCTGCACTTCGTCGAGTCTGAATACCAGCGTTTGGATCACCAAGAATTTGATCAATTGGGTGATTTACAGTCCATCGTTGAGCCGGAGCGTGAGACGCTGACTCAACCTGAACTGGAGGAGCTGAAGATGAAGCTTCAGCGACGTCGGGAATGTCAGCCAAGAGAGGAATAGATGCAGTTGTCATTATATTCACTGATTGCTGAGAAGTAGATGGAATGTCTGAGACATTTGGATCAACTGCAGGTATAGTGTTTATTGGAACAACTGAGACCCATGATGTTTCCGCTTCACTATTCTGCATGTTTGGAATGATAGTGGGACTATCATTTTCTACTGGATAAGCAGTGGGAATATCTTCTGAATCGCCAAGATGAGAAAACATCCATTGATTCAGTTCTTCAGTATCAGCGTTCGGTTTAGAGTTCGCTGAACGAGATTCGTCAAACGTGACGTGAATAGTTTCTTCTACAGTTTGTCTTCTACGATTGAAGACTCTGAAGGCTTTGGAAACTGAGGAGTATCCAAGAAAGATTTCATCATCAGCCTTAGGATCAAACTTTCCAAGGAGATCTCTGTTGTTCAGTATGAAACGCTGACATCCAAAGATGTGAAGAAAGCTGATTGAGGGCTTTCTCCCATGAAAAAGTTCATAGGCTGTTTTATTGAATCTTTTGACTATCAGCGACCTGTTTTGCGTAAAACAAGCAGTGTTGACAGCTTCAGCCCAAAACTGAGTAGGCAGGAGAGAATCGCTGAGCATTGAACGTGCAGCTTCAATAATTGTTCTATTTCTTCTTTCAGCGACTCCATTTTGTTGCGGTGTTCTCACTGAAGAAAAGTTGTGAGAAATACCCTTACTCTCAAAGAAGGAATCAAGAGAACTGTTTTTGAATTCAGTTCCATGATCACTCCTTATTGAGCGAACGGTCAAATTGTTCAGGGTTTCCATCTTCCGAACAAAAGTGATGAGTTCTTCAGGGGTGTCACTCTTGGAACGGAGAAACATAACCCATGTATAATGAGAGAATTCATCAACTATGACCAGCGTATATTTCTTTCCAGCGATGGATTGTTTGTTAACAGGGCCAAACAAATCCATATGGAGTAGTTGTAGAGGAGATGACACTGAGGAAACTTGCTTTGATTTAAAGCTAGCTTTGGTCTGCTTCCCTTTTTCACACGCTGAACATGAAGACTCTTTGGCGTATGAGTGTTGAGGTAGACCAGTGACTAACTCTTTTGAAGAAAGAGTATTCAGTGTCTTGAAATTTAGATGAGATAGCCTCTTATGCCATAGCCAGTTGACATCAGATGAGGCTTTTGAGAAGAAACAAGAGTTCTCAGTGGTTGTTGAGTCCATGTTTATTACATAAACATTTTCCAAACGGTAACCGCTGAGAGCTATCTTCTCCTTTTTGTCAGCGACAAAGCAGGATTCCTTGGTAAAGATTACTTTGTTATCCATGTCGCAAAGTTGACTGATGCTTAGAAGATTATGTTTCAGCCCTTCAACATATGCGACTCTTCTGAAGGAGGTTGTACCATTTGAAAGTACACCATACCCTCGGGTATGTCCTTTTCCATTCCACCGAAAGTCACAGAGGGACCTTTCTCTTCCTTGTATTCAGCGAGCAGGCTTTTCTTTCCAATCATATGTCTAGAGCATCCGCTATCGAGATACCATATACCCTTCTTAACCTGAATACAAATTACAAAGGAAGATTAGTTTTTCTTAGGTACCCACTTAACCATGTATACACATTTGTCAGTGGAGGTAGTTGGAATGGAAGGTTCAGCAGTCTTCACAACATTTGAAGATTCAGCTTTGTCTTTCTTCACTTTGGTTAATTTCTTAACCTCAGTGGTAGGATTCACCTTGACCTGATTTGCACCAGGGTTGGTCTTCTTTGCCTTGGGGGCAATCTTCACTTTAGCCATCTTTTCAGCTTTGGTGTCTGTGGGGCACTTACTAGCAATATGATCAGTGAGTCCACAGTGATAACATTTCCTATAGCTAAAAGTAGTTCTAGGACCATTTGAATGCTGAGCTTTTAATTTAGAATTAGAAGTACCAGCACCAAGTAAACTATTTGCTTTAGAAATGGGACGAACATTCAGTTCTTCAGATTTCTTAACAAGGACATCCACTATGAGTCTAGGAGTAGATCGCAGAATATATCCAGAGATCAGCTTCTTTGATTCAGAGGGATGGGTCACTGAGTCTTTAGAAGGATTCAGCTTTGGTACTAAAGTACCCCTCTGAGGATTTTGGTAAATAACAATTCCTTTACCTTTGTCTTTGTCTTTAGAGACAGAGGTAGGTTTTGAATAAACCATTTTCTCCTTTCCTTTTGAGGAGGTAGGAGTTTCCTCAGGGATTGGTGTAATGGACGAGGAGCACTGAGAAGATGAAGTATCAGCGACTGAGGATACGAACGTTCCAAATTTAAGCATTGAACGCTCAGTGGTTGGTTTTAAAGTTTCATATTTGTAACCCAGACCACGTTTATCACTCAGGGGAATCTGAGACTTTATTATCTCAGTGATCTTTGTTGAAGAATTACACCATCCTTCAACAGTAGCTTTTTCAGCTTTTAATGCAGCGATAGCTTCAGCTCGTTCGATTTTGACTAGCTGATTTAAATATACATGATATTTAAAATCTTCTTCAATTTTAGAAAGCTTTTCTATTTGAAGGTGGCAGTTTTTAAGCTTTTCAGCGAGATCAAGGTTTTGGTTTTCAACCACAACTTTGCCATTCATGGCTTCATATAAGCTTCTAGTCAAGAGATCGATTTTGCGGAGACTATCAGCTTCATCAATATTTGCAATATTGGTAAAGAAGGAAGGTGATACCTGAATAGCAGAGGTTGAAGTGGAGGGAATGTCTGAACTTTCTTCCTCTTCTTCAATCTTGGCCATAAGACATAGATTTGCTTCATCATCTTCAGAGTCAGATGATGATTCTTCTTCTTCAGAAGCAGCCCAGTCATAGTTAGCCATCAGGCCTTTGCCTTTTTTCTTAAAGCTTTTCAGCTTTGCATATTTTTCTTTCAGCTTTGAGTATTTGTCATCTTTATTCCTGGGAATAAAGGATTTCTTGGGAAACGCTGAGTTTCTCGAAATTTTCTGAGACCTGCACTCGTTAGCGAAATGTCCAATCTTTTCGCAGTTAAAACAAGTAGCAGTAGCCTTATCAACAGGAGCTGATGATCTTGGCTTATCAGTAATAGAAAGGGTTTATTCTTTCTAAACATTTTCTTTTTGGCGAATCTCCTGAACTTTCTAGTTAGGAGAGCCAAAGATTCATCATTATCTGAAGAGTCAGAATCTGATGACCTTTCAGAGTTACTTCCTAACTCAGTGATAGTGACCGAGGGTTACTGAGTAGAAGGTTCCTCTGATATTAAAGCAACAGGGGTGCTTTTAGAATCTTTTACAAGATTCTTCTTAAGATGACTCGATTGCTCATGATTCAGCAACGTGCCATATAAGGTAGCAAGGGTCATTGATTTTAGATCTTTTGAAAGAACAGGATCTAATCTTACAATCAATATAGAAAGCAGTAAGTGAGAAGTTGTATGATCAAGCCGAATTGTATTCAATGATGAATAGAATTACAGAGAGCTAACTACTATTTATACTGCAACGGACATCTTAAAGCTACAGTACAAATAAGAAAGACTAATAAGAACATAACACGTGGCCTAATTAGTTTATAAAATACTAAGTAAAGTATCTCGTCATAAGTTCTGAACAGATAGTTCAGAACTTCTGAACATTCTTCTGATAAAGCTTCTCAGATCTTCTGACTCCTTAACTCAGACATCTGACTTCTCTTTCCACTGATCAATACTTCTGAGCTTTCACAGTCAGACCTCTGACTTCTCTACTCAGAACATCTGAGTCTTCTTATCAGATCTTCAACACTTGGTTTATTGACAAAACTTCAGATCTAACATCTTTTGACAGCTTGAGACACATAGAATAATTGTCCCAGCTTTCAAGTAAACATTCTAGAAACTTTGTCAGCACTTCAAAGTTAGAATATTCCTTACCAACAGTTCTTAGATCTATAATTAAACAATTAAAACGTTGGTGAACTTCAGAGAGAGTTTCATTCTTACCAGAAATGAAGCTTTCGTATTGCCTTACCAGGTTGATCTTTCTTGAGTCCTAGACTTCAGCAGTACCTTCATACTGAACACATATTGTGTCCCACATGGCTTTTGAGGATTTCAGGTTCATGACGGAATGGTAGACTTCGTCAGGAAGAGCCATGGATAGTATGGATCTGGCTTTTGTATCTATAGCCACTTTCTTCTTATCTTCATCGGTCCACATGTGTATTTCCTTAGGAATCAACCTTTCTGGAATAGCAGGTCTATATGCAGTGGCTGGAACTGAAGGATCAATTGTTACAGGGATGTATGGGCCGTTTTCAAGATAGTAAGGCATAGTAGGGTCTACACCTTCTAAGAAGAGTGTCATCTTATTTTTCCATAAGTTGAAGTTATCTCTGGAAAATCTAGGGGGTTTTGCAAGAGAACCATTGTCTATGTAATTTGTGTTTGTGTTGGAGGCCATTTTCAGATAATAGCAAGGAAGAGAAATATCTTAGATTAGATCTTGTTTATGAGATTAAACAAATCCGCTCTGATATCACTTGTTGGTCCCGAAGGGTTATACAAGTTTGTAGAAGGGGGGGGGGGGTGAATACAAACACACATAATTTACTTTTCTAAATTGTTTATTGATAAATCATTAACAATTTACAGCTTGTTGCGGAAACAAGATTAAGGATAAATCCTAAATCTAAACAAGTTGGAACACAAAGATTTCTTGCACTAAGAGAGATAAGGAAATTACTAATAATAACCTATCTTGAGATTAGAGATTGAACTTGTCCAGAGTTAGCAAGTTACTTCAAATGAAGTGGGTTCATCTCTTTATATACTGCATGCATTAAATGCAAGTCAGTATACACTTTACACGTGTCATCAGCTGGTTGGTTGCATGTCATTGACCTTTGTTGACAACCTTAGTAGCTGTAAGGATGAACAGTGTAGTATCAGAGTGGTTGTACGAATTCAGATTTTCGGAGGTTCTTTTCTGAAATTTCGTACGGAGTCGTGCAAGGGTGGTTAAGACAAAAGTACTTTGTACGGAAGACTTTATGATCAGCTATTCGATGTTTCAGCGATCTATCATTTCAAATCAGCGAATGATAGAGTTCAGCGATAGCTAAAGTCTTGTACTTGATACTTCACGTTGATTGGACAAATCTGAGTCTTCGCTGATCCGCATCAGTTCATTAGGAGACTTGTCGCTGGTTCTTGGGCTTGATCTTCGACTTCAGCGTAGAACCTTTGTTGACGTGAAACTTGTCTTCAAGGATCATAAGTAAAACAACTAACTTATCAGCGATCACCATAATGACTGAACAGACTCAGAACATTAATGGTGAACAGTGTTCGCTAAATGTTTAATTTAAAGAGCGAGAGTTCCTATCAGCGGTACTGGAAGATCTTAGTACTTATCAGCGATAGTGAAACTCTGATACATATTGTTTACTTACAATTTTCACTAAGTATAAGAGAGGGTCATTATCAAATCACTGAGGGTTTGGATCAATAGTTGTCACTACACTTGTAACAACCCAGATCCAAAAATAAAGCATAAACGTTCAACATTGATTAACTAGCCAAACGACCCCAAAATTTAGCTTTAACCAACCAGTACATCATAAGGTTTGCGGAACAACCTCTATACACAGCTGAGAAATTTCTAAACAATAGTCTTGATTTAAAAGTAAATTCATGAAACTATCTTTAATCCTCGCCTCAAGTTTAGACATTCTCCTTGCCCTTGCCCGAGCCTCCTTTGAAAAGCTTTCCTAAAAATGGGTTTATTTTTGAAAAGCGAAGGTTAGACCATAAGGTCTAGTGAGGTCCCTCTAGAACGACTTTCGCGCCATAACAATATAATAAGCAGTTTATAAACACTCTTAAACATTTTAGTGCATTGAAACAACGAACTTTCATCAACAACAAACTACACGTGAAATGGCACACTGAAGTCCCGCACCCCAGTGACAACATGTCAGTCTCATATTGCCTTACTGGAAATACACCCTTCATGGCATAAATGGGACACACCCCCCGGTATGAGCACTGGCGGGACACACCCCCCGACTTTGCCGTATCAAGTCCACTTTTAAATGTATGCATACGAAGAACTCAACCTTCTTACGACATAACAAACATGCAGTTTTCATATAGACGATGAAACATGCAGTTTCATAACATCTCAAGTGTAAGAAAATAGCATATGGATTAACTCATTTTCAGTTAGGAAAACTCACCTGCTGTCCTCGCTAAATTCTTCTTACATTGCCTTAAATCCCAAAATTGTGCACCTATGATTTAAAATGGAAAGCGAGAGTGAAGTCACCCGATTAACCCTCACGGTTACCGCTAAACGACGAATCTAAACGCTCCCCGAGCATACCCAAAGGCTTCTTTTCCGGGTCTCCCAACTGAATTGATCAATTCCGGATATCGCATACCGGATACTATTACCCGGAAAACTCATATCCGGAAATCGTTCAGAAATCTTCTATCCAGAAGTCCTATCCGTAAAACCCCTTATCCGAATAACAAAACACCCGCTCACTAAGTCGTCTGGAAAACCTCGTCCAGAAGCCAAGTCGTCTGGAAAACTTCACCCAGTCATGGGCGATTTCCGAGTGCGAAGGGTTTTTGCCGAACAGAACGTTTAATGCGTAAATCGAATCATCATAAACCGATTCCCCAAGTGGTTTTAGGACTTCAAGGTCGCTAGGAGAAAATACAAAACACTTATATAACTTTTCACTTACTCCACCCCACCACCGAAGTTCTTCAACAATTTGGGACTCCGGTTATTACAAAACCTCCCGCTAAAAGAATTTCGTCCCCGGAATTCAATCGCTGAAAAGTTTTGGGTATTTGGACCTCATGTCTGCTTCCACTTCCCAGGTTGCCTCTTGTCCCTTATGATAACGCCACTGAACCTTCACCAACTTGATTTCCTTGGTTTTCAACTTCCTAACTTTACGATTCACAATTTCCACTAGTTCTTCCACGTAAGTTAGCCTTTCAGTTTCAGCTAAGCATTCTTCAAGTTTGAAACGTGAAATGTAAGGTGAACGCCCCGCAATTCCTCGGGCATATCCAGTTTGTAGGCTACCTCTCCAACTCGTTCTATGACACCAAATGGCCCCACATTGCCTAGGCCTCAGCTTTCCCTTCTTCCCAAAGCGAACTACACCCTTCCAAGGCGATACTTTGAGCATTAACCTGTCTCCCATTTGAAACTCAATCGGCTTCCTTCTCTTGTTTGCACATATTTTATGTCGATCTTTCGCCGCTCTCATCTTCTCACGAATTAGATTGATCTTGTCGGCGGTCACTTGCACTATTTCTAGACCCGCCAATTGTCCTTCTCCCACTTTGTTCCAGCATAACGGTGTTCGACACTTGTGCGCGTATAATGCTTCAAATGGTGTCGCCTGGATGCTTGCATGATAGTTGTTGTTGTATAAGAACTCTATCAAGGGTAAGTGTACCTCCGAAGAACCTTTAAAATCTATCACGCATGCTCGTAGCATATCCTCCAATGTCTATATAGTTCTCTCACTCTGAACATCAGTCTGTAGGTGATAAGTTGTGCTCAACCTGAGTTGTGACCCCAACTCCCTCTGAAGGCTTCTCCAGAATGATGACGTACACCGACTATCACGATCAGATACTATAGATCGCGGCACTTCGTGTCTCGACACGATCTCATTTATATATAACCTTATCAGCTACTCCAACAGATCTGCTTCTCTAATTGGTAGGAAGTGTGCCGACTTGGTGAGACAATCCACGATCACCCATATTGCATCGTGACCCTTCGGAGTCCTTGGCAAATACGTGACAAAATCCATGATGATGTTACCCCACTTCCACACTGGTATATCCAAAGATTGGAGTTCCCCGTATGGCCGTTGATGCTCTGCCTTGACCCTCAGACAAGTCATGCATCATTCTACAAAGTGAGTGATGTCCTTCTTCATCCCTGGCCACCAATAAAATTGTCTCGATACAACTTATTCGTTCCCGGATGCACTGAATACTGAGACTTATGTGCTTCTTCCAACACGCTTATCCGTAAATCCCCTATCTTTAAAACCCATACATGGTTCCCTAAGCACCTCAAACCGCTACCGTTGATACTTAGCAAAGATATAATCCCGGCGATTCTTTCACTCTTTACATTTTCTTCCAACATCACCTATTCTTGAGACTTCTTAATCTCATCAAGTAGATCGGAAGTTACCTCGACCCTGAAGGCCACCACTTTGGTCGATTCTCCTCACTCCTTTCGAGTTAATGCGTCGGCAACCACATTCGCTTTAACCGGGTGATAAAGGATTTCACATTCATAATCGTTCAGTAGTTCCATCCATCTTCCATGTCTCATGTTTAACGTTTTCTGATCAAAGAGATGTCTAAGACTCCTGTGATCAGTGTAGATCTGACACTTAACTCCATATAAGTAGTGTCGCCAAATCTTTAAAGCAAACACTATTGTCGCCAATTCCGTATC
This sequence comes from Saussurea involucrata, assembly GCA_033807775.1. Taxonomy (NCBI): domain Eukaryota; kingdom Viridiplantae; phylum Streptophyta; class Magnoliopsida; order Asterales; family Asteraceae; genus Saussurea; species Saussurea involucrata. The sequence continues at coordinate 43,560,981 of CM066317.1, read as the reverse complement.
ATGCGTAGGGTAATTCTTTTCGTGATCTTTCAGCTGACGAGACACATAAGCGATCACCTTTCCACTTTTCATAAGTACGCATCCTAATCCCAGTTTGGATGCGTCACTATAGATTATGAATCCTTCGGATCCGCTGGGTAGTGACAGAATTGAAGCATTACTCAAACTTTCTTTCAACTTATCGAAAGCGTCCTCTAGAGCCTCAGTCTAAACGAACTTAACATTCTTTCTCGTCAACGCGGTGAAGAGCGTGGCTATCCGCGAAAAATCCTAAATAAACTTTCGATAGTAACCCGCTAACCCAAGGAAACTTCTCACTTCCGATGGCGACTTCAGTGGCTCCTAGTCTCTAATCGCTTTGATCTTAGCTGGGTCTACTTTGATACCGTCCACTGACACTACATGTCCAAAAAAACAGAACTTCTCTTAACCAGAACTCACACTTCAAAAACTTAGCGTACAACTTCTCACACTTCATTAATTCCAAAACTGCTCGGAGGTACTCATTGTGGTTCTTTCGAGATCGGGAGTAAACTATAATATCATCTATGAAAACAATTACGCACTTGTCCAGCAATGAACTGCACACTCGGTTCATTAAGTCCATAAATACTACTGGGCGTTAGTCAAACTGAAAGGCATGACCAGGAAATTGTAGTGTCCATACCTCGTGTGGAAAGTCGTCTTAGGCACGTCTTCCTCCCTCACCTTCAGCTGGTGATAACCCGACCTAAAATCTATCTTCGAGAAATAACTTGCGCCTTGCAACTAGTCGAAGAGATCATCGATTCTCGGAAGCGGACACTTGTTCTTGACTGTCACCTTGTTAAGTTCTCGATAGTCTATGCACATTTTTATAGACATGTTCTTCTTTTTAACGAAAAGTCCAGGCGCTCCCCAAGGCGATTAGCTTGGATGTATGAAACCCTGTCGAGTAACTCCTGTAGTTGCGTCATCATTTCCTTCATTTTTGTCGGTGCTAGGCGATAGGGCGCACGTGCAATTGGTGTCGCCCCGGGCACCAAATCAATTCTAAACTCCACTTAACGATCTGTGGGCAAAGTCGTCAAGTCATCCGGAAATATTTTCGGGTACTCATTTACTACTGACACCTCATCCACTCCCTTCTTCTCCTTCTTAGCGTCTAACACATACGCTAAATACCCAAGGCATCCCTTCCCTAAACATCGTCTAGATTTAATCATAGAGATTAAACATGATTTCTATCCCGTTGATGCCCATAAATTATTCCTTCTTTCTTATCAGGTAAAGTGATATGGATTAACTTCTTATTACACAAAATGTTAGCGTCATTATCCGCCAACCAATCCATACCTACTATCACATCAAACTCCCCCATCCCCATCGGGTACAAACGCAACGGGAATAAATGTCCATCTATATCAATGCTACACCCCTCATAGACTTCCTTCACCAAGACTTGACTATCACCCGCTACTTCTACCTCAAACCCAAAGTTTAACTTCTTAGGCTTCACTTACAATTTCCGAATAAAATTCGGTGACACAAAAGAACGACTTGCTCCCGATTCAAATAACACTTTAGCAAAAGTCGAGTCAATAAGGAAAGTACTTGTCACCACATCCGGTGTGTTCACCGCCTTCTCTGCTGACATGTTCAACGCCCTCGTCTTCGCGCGAGCTGGTTCTATCTTCTTTTCTCCGCCCCTCCCTCCACTACCACCACCATAACTACCAGCAAACCCTTTCCTCAATGGCGGGCAGTATGTCTTGATGTGATCCGCATTGATAGCATGACCTCGGACTATGGCAATCTCGCACCATGGGTCCTGTTTTCCCACACTTATAACACCCTTCCTTATCCGACAAGCATTCTCCTCTATGCATTATGTTGTACTTACCACAAGGTCTCTCCCCCGCTCTTGGTCCCACCCGCAACTCGGGTCTAGGAGCATTCGGTCTCTTAGCATCTCAATTAGGCCCTTCCCACTTCCGTTTATCACCAACTTTTTCTGAAATCTGTATGTTCCTTTCCTTCTCCGTAAGTTCTGCTGTATCTATTGTCGCTTGAAAAGTAGCGGGTCTCTTACCTGGATAAACTCTGTCACGCTGCTCTTCAATCCCCAAACATACCTCTCTATGAGGCTCTCCTCAGTAGGCACATATAACTCTGTAAACGGAGACTTCTCAACAAACATCGATGTATACCATTGCATCGACATAATCCCTTGTTCTAACCCCTGAAATTCTTCCTAAAGTTTCTTAACTGCCGCTACCGGGCAAAACTGCGCTTTAAACCTTTTGGGGAACGTCTCCCACTAAGTTGTCTTGTCCACTTCTGACCCTTTTCTACCAGTTTCTACATTCCACCAAAATATAGCATCAGATTTCAACATTAACATTGCGTACATCACCTTGTCTCTCTTAGCACACTTGCTAGTATCAGAAGCTAGCTCCATCTCTCGAATCCTTCTTAAAGCCATCACCAGGTTATGCTCCCCACTAAAATAAGGAGGTTTGCACGATGCAAAGGTCTTGAACGTGCATCCTTTAATCACTTTAACGCCACTCGGCTCAATTGGGGTCAGTTGAGAGTGGCCGATGTTTGGGTAAACAAAGCACACCTCACGACCGACGTAGGAAAACAAAGGACATGTTTCGCATGACAAGTATTGTATTAAGATAAGGTCTCTTAAATTATGCACGACCGTATCATTTATCATCGCAGTAGGGTATCCTCGTCGCACGACCAAAATGTCCACCGAAACGTGCGACCATCGTACGATTATCTTTGACACTAACTTACTAACGGTTGATAAGTGTTTCTATTATGACTATTGTTAATGCCAAAAATCGCACCAAAGTACAACTTAAGGTCGATGTGGACTTTAACGACTAAAGAAAGGAATCGTTCGACAAAAGCGTGCGTTTAAGACATAAATATAAATGAGACAGAGATTTTGGTGACGCGGGAAAAACCTCAACGAGGAAAAAACCCGCGGACAACAGTGGATGTCGTCGCTGCACTATGTCGCCAATCAGGGGCGATGTCCTTGTGTTTCTGGTGTCGATCGTACATAGATTACAATACAACTAAAGGAAAGACTTCGAAAATGTAAAGTAACAAGTGTCGCCAAATCTTTAAAGCAAACACTATTGCCGCCAATTCCATATCATGCGTAGGGTAATTCTTTTCGTGATCTTTCAGCTGACGAGACACATAAGCGATCACCTTTCCACTTTGCATAAGTATGCATCTTAATCCCAGTTTGGATGCGTCACTATAGATTATGAATCCTTCGGATCCGCTGGGTAGTGACAGAATTGAAGCATTACTCAAACTTTCTTTCAACCTATCGAAAGCGTCCTCTAGAGCCTCAGTCTAAACGAACTTAACATTCTTTCTCGTCAACGTGGTCAAGAGCGTGGCTATCCGTGAAAAATCCTAAATTAACTTTCGATAGTAACCCGCTAACCCAAGGAAACTTCTCACTTCCGATGGCGACTTCGGTGGCTCCTAGTCTCTAATCGCTTTGATCTTAGCTGGGTCTACTTTGATACCGTCCACCGACACCACATGTCCAAAAAACTGAACTCTCTTAACCAGAACTCACACTTCAAAAACATAGCGTACAACTTCTCACACTTCATTAATTTCAAAACTGCTCGGAGGTGCTCCTTGTGGTTCTTCCGAGATCGGGAGTAAACTAGAATATCATCTATGAAAACAATTACGCACTTGTCCAGCAATGAACTGCACACTCGGTTCATTAAGTCCATAAATACTACTGGGCGTTAGTCAAACTGAAAGGCATCACCAGGAAATTGTAGTGTACATACCTCGTGTGGAAAGTCGTCTTAGGCACGTCTTCCTCCCTCACCTTCAGCTGGTGATAACCCGACCTAAAATCTATCTTCGAGAAATAACTTGCGCCTTGCAACTGGTCGAAGAGATCATCGATTCTCGGAAGCGGATACTTGTTCTTGACTGTCACCTTGTTAAGTTCTCGATAGTCTATGCACATTTTCATAGACCCATTCTTCTTTTTAACGAAAAGTACAGGCGCTCCCCAAGGCGATGAGCTTGGATGTATGAAACCCTGTCGAGTAACTCCTGTAGTTGCGTCATCATTTCCTTCATTTTTGTCGGTGCTAGGCGATCGGGCGCACGTGCAATTGGTGCCACCCCGGGCACCAAATCAATTCTAAACTCCACTTAACGATCTGTGGGCATAGTCGTCAAGTCATCCGGAAATACTTTCGGGTACTCATTTACTACTGACACCTCATCCACTCCCTTCTTCTCCTTCTTAGAGTCTAACACATACGCTAAATACCCAAGGCATCCCTTCCCTAAACATCGTCTAGATTTAATCATAGAGATTAAACATGACTTCCTATCCCGTTGATCCCCATAAATTACTCCTTCTTTCTTATCAGGTAAAGTGATATGGATTAACTTCTTATTACACAAAATGTTAGCGCCATTATCCGCCAACCAATCCATACCTACTATCACATCAAACTCCCCCATCCCCATCGGGTACAAACGCAGCGGGAACAAATGTCCATCTATATCAATGCTACACCCCTCATAGACTTCCTTCACCAAGACTTGACTATCACCCGCTACTTCTACCTCAAACCCAAAGTTTAACTTCTTAGGCTTCACTTACAATTTCCGAATAAAATTCGGTGACACAAAAGAACGGCTTGCTCCCGAATCAAATAACACTTTAGCAAAAGTCGAGTCAATAAGGAAAGTACTTGTCACCACATCCGGTGTGTTCACCGCCTACTCTGCTGACATGTTGAACGCCCTCGTCTTCACGCGAGCTGGGTCTATCTTCTTTTCTCCGCCCCTCCCTCCACTACCACCACCATAACTACCAGCAAACCCTTTCCTCAATGGCGGGCAGTATGTCTTGATGTGATCCGCATTGATAGCATGACCTTGGACTATGGAAATCTCGCACCATGTGTCCTGTTTTCCCACACTTATAACACCCTTCCTTATCCGACAAGCATTCTCCTCTATGCATTATGTTGTACTTACCACAAGGTCTCTCCCCCGCTCTTGGTCCCATCCGCAGCTCGGGTCTAGGAGCATTCGGTCTCTTAGCATCACGATTAGGCCCTTCCCACTTCCGTTTATCACCAACGTTTTCTGACATCTGTATGTTCCTTTCCTTCTCTGTAAGTTCTGCTGTATCTATTGCCGCTTGAAAAGTAGCGGGTCTCTTACCTGGACAAACTCTCTCACGCTGCTCTTCAATCCCCAAACATACCTCTCTATGAGGCTCTCCTCAGTAGGCACATATAACTCTGTAAACGGAGACTTCTCAACAAACATCGATGTATACTCTTGCATCGACATAATCCCTTGTTCTAACCCCTGAAATGCTTCCTCAAGTTTCTTAATTGCCGCTACCGGGCAAAACTGTGCTTTAAACCTTTTGGGGAACGTCTCCCACTAAGTTGTCTTGTCCACTTCTGACCCTTTTCTACCAGTTTCTACATTCCACCAAAATATAGCATCAGATTTCAACATTAACATTGCGTACATCACCTTGTCTCTCTTAGCACACTTGCTAGTATCAAAAGCTAGCTCCATCTCTCGAATCCTTCTTAAAGCCATCACTAGGTTATGCTCCCCACTAAAATAAGGAGGTTTGCACGATGCAAAGGTCTTGAACGTGCATCCTTTAATCACTTTAACGCCACTCAGCTCAATTGGGGTCAGTTGAGAGTGGCCGATGTTTGGGTAAACAAAGCACACCTCACGACCGACGTAGGAAAACAAAGGACATGTTTCGCATGACAAGTCTTGTATTAAGATAAGGTCTCTTAAATTATGCATGACCGTATCATTTATCATCGCAGTAGGGTATCCTCGTCGCACGACCAAAGTGTCCACCGAAACGTGCGACCATCGTACGATTATCTTTGACACTAACTTACTAACGGTTGATAAGTGTTTCTATTATGACTATTGTTAATGCCAAAAAGCGCACCAAAGTACAACTTAAGGTCGATGTGGACTTTAACGACTAAAGAAAGGAATCGTTCGACAAAAGTGTGCGTTTAAGACAAAAATATAAATGAGACAGAGATTTTGGTGACGCGGGAAAAACCTCAACGAGGAAAAAACCCGCGGACAACAGTGGATGTCGTCGCTGCACTATGTCGCCAATCAGGGGCGATGTCCTTGTGTTTCTGGTGTCGATCGTACATAGATTACAATACAAATGAAGGAAAGACTTCGAAAATGTAAAGTAACAAGTGTCGCCAAATCTTTAAAGCAAACACTATTGCCGCCAATTCCATATCATGCGTAGGGTAATTCTTTTCGTGATCTTTCAGCTGACGAGACACATAAGCGATCACCTTTCCACTTTGCATAAGTATGCATCCTAATCCCAGTTTGGATGCGTCACTATAGATTATGAATCCTTCGGATCCGCTGGGTAGTGACAGAATTGAAGCATTACTCAAACTTTCTTTCAACCTATCGAAAGCGTCCTCTAGAGCCTCAGTCTAAACGAACTTAACATTCTTTCTCGTCAACGCGGTCAAGAGCGTGGCTATCCGTGAAAAATCCTAAATAAACTTTCGATAGTAACCCGCTAACCCAAGGAAACTTCTCACTTCCGATGGCGACTTCAGTGGCTCCTAGTCTCTAATCGCTTTGATCTTAGCTGGGTCTACTTTGATACCGTCCACCGACACCACATGTCCAAAAAACTGAACTTCTCTTAACCAGAACTCACACTTCAAAAACATAGCGTACAACTTCTCACACTTCATTAATTCCAAAACTACTCGGAGGTGCTCCTTGTGGTTCTTCCGAGATCGGGAGTAAACTAGAATATCATCTATGAAAACAATTACGCACTTGTCCAGCAATGAACTGCACACTCGGTTCATTAAGTCCATAAATACTACTGGGCGTTACTCAAACTGAAAGGCATCACCAGGAAATTGTAGTGTCCATACCTCGTGTGGAAAGTCGTCTTAAGCACGTCTTCCTCCCTCACCTTCAGCTGGTGATAACCCAACCTAAAATCTATCTTCGAGAAATAACTTGCGCCTTGCAACTGGTAGAAGAGATCATCGATTCTCGGAAGCGGATACTTGTTCTTGACTGTCACCTTGTTAAGTTCTCGATAGTCTATGCACATTGTCATAGACCCATTCTTCTTTTTAACAAAAAGTACAGGCGCTCCCCAAGACGATGAGCTTGGATGTATGAAACCCTATCGAGTAACTCATGTAGTTGCGTCATCATTTCCTTCATTTTTGTCGGTGCTAGGCGATAGGGCGCACGTGCAATTGGTGCCGCCCCGGGCACCAAATCAATTCTAAACTCCACTTAAAGATCTGTGGGCAAAGTCGTCAAGTCATCCGGAAATACTTTCGGGTACTCATTTACTACTGACACCTCATCCACTCCCTTCTTCTCCTTCTTAGCGTCTAACACATACGCTAAATACCCAAGGCATCCCTTCCCTAAACATCGTCTAGATTTAATCATAGAGATTAAACATGACTTCCTATCCCGTTGATCCCCATAAATTACTCCTTCTTTCTTATCAGGTAAAGTGATATGGATTAACTTCTTATTACACAAAATGTTAGCGTCATTATCCGCCAACCAATCCATACCTACTATCACATCAAACTCCCCCATCCCCATCGGGTACAAACGCAACGGGAACAAATGTCCATCTATATCAATGCTACACCCCTCATAGACTTCCTTCACCAAGACTTGACTATCACCCGCTACTTCTACCTCAAACCCAAAGTTTAACTTCTTAGGCTTCACTTACAATTTCCGAATAAAATTCGGTGACACAAAAGAACGGCTTGCTCCCGAATCAAATAACACTTTAGAAAAAGTCGAGTCAATAAGGAAAGTACTTGTCACCACATCCGGTGTGTTCACCGCCTTCTCTGCTGACATGTTGAACTCCCTCGTCTTCACGCGAGCTGGCTCTATCTTCTTTTCTCCGCCCCTCCCTCCACTACCACCACCATAACTACCAGCAAACCCTTTCCTCAATGGCGGGCAGTATGTCTTGATGTGATCCGCATTGATAGCATGACCTTGGACTATGGCAATCTCGCACCATGTGTCCTGTTTTCCCACACTTATAACACCCTTCCTTATCCGACAAGCATTCTCCTCTATGCATTATGTTGTACTTACCACAAGGTCTCTCCCCCGCTCTTGGTCCCATCCGCAGCTCGGGTCTAGGAGCATTCGGTCTCTTAGCATCACGATTAGGCCCTTCCCACTTCCGTTTATCACCAACGTTTTCTGACATCTGTATGTTCCTTTCCTTCTCTGTAAGTTCTGCTGTATCTATTGCCGCTTGAAAAGTAGCGGGTCTCTTACCTGGACAAACTCTCTCACGCTGCTCTTCAATCCCCAAACATACCTCTCTATGAGGCTCTCCTCAGTAGGCACATATAACTCTGTAAACGGAGACTTCTCAACAAACATCGATGTATACTCTTGCATCGACATAATCCCTTGTTCTAACCCCTGAAATGCTTCCTCAAGTTTCTTAATTGCCGCTACCGGGCAAAACTGTGCTTTAAACCTTTTGGGGAACGTCTCCCACTAAGTTGTCTTGTCCACTTCTGACCCTTTTCTACCAGTTTCTACATTCCACCAAAATATAGCATCAGATTTCAACATTAACATTGCGTACATCACCTTGTCTCTCTTAGCACACTTGCTAGTATCAAAAGCTAGCTCCATCTCTCGAATCCTTCTTAAAGCCATCACTAGGTTATGCTCCCCACTAAAATAAGGAGGTTTGCACGATGCAAAGGTCTTGAACGTGCATCCTTTAATCACTTTAACGCCACTCAGCTCAATTGGGGTCAGTTGAGAGTGGCCGATGTTTGGGTAAACAAAGCACACCTCACGACCGACGTAGGAAAACAAAGGACATGTTTCACATGACAAGTCTTGTATTAAGATAAGGTCTCTTAAATTATGCATGACCGTATCATTTATCATCGCAGTAGGGTATCCTCGTCGCACGACCAAAGTGTCCACCGAAACGTGCGACCATCGTACGATTATCTTTGACACTAACTTACTAACGGTTGATAAGTGTTTCTATTATGACTATTGTTAATGCCAAAAAGCGCACCAAAGTACAACTTAAGGTCGATGTGGACTTTAACGACTAAAGAAAGGAATCGTTCGACAAAAGCGTGCGTTTAAGACAAAAATATAAATGAGACAGAGATTTTGGTGACGCGGGAAAAACCTCAACGAGGAAAAAACCCGCGGACAACAGTGGATGTCGTCGCTGCACTATGTCGCCAATCAGGGGCGATGTCCTTGTGTTTCTGGTGTCGATCGTACATAGATTACAATACAAATGAAGGAAAGACTTCGAAAATGTAAAGTAACAAGTGTCGCCAAATCTTTAAAGCAAACACTATTGCCGCCAATTCCATATCATGCGTAGGGTAATTCTTTTCGTGATCTTTCAGCTGACGAGACACATAAGCGATCACCTTTCCACTTTGCATAAGTATGCATCCTAATCCCAGTTTGGATGCGTCACTATAGATTATGAATCCTTCGGATCCGCTGGGTAGTGACAGAATTGAAGCATTACTCAAACTTTCTTTCAACCTATCGAAAGCGTCCTCTAGAGCCTCAGTCTAAACGAACTTAACATTCTTTCTCGTCAACGCGGTCAAGAGCGTGGCTATCCGTGAAAAATCCTAAATAAACTTTCGATAGTAACCCGCTAACCCAAGGAAACTTCTCACTTCCGATGGCGACTTCAGTGGCTCCTAGTCTCTAATCGCTTTGATCTTAGCTGGGTCTACTTTGATACCGTCCACCGACACCACATGTCCAAAAAACTGAACTTCTCTTAACCAGAACTCACACTTCAAAAACATAGCGTACAACTTCTCACACTTCATTAATTCCAAAACTACTCGGAGGTGCTCCTTGTGGTTCTTCCGAGATCGGGAGTAAACTAGAATATCATCTATGAAAACAATTACGCACTTGTCCAGCAATGAACTGCACACTCGGTTCATTAAGTCCATAAATACTACTGGGCGTTAGTCAAACTGAAAGGCATCACCAGGAAATTGTAGTGTCCATACCTCGTGTGGAAAGTCGTCTTAAGCACGTCTTCCTCCCTCACCTTCAGCTGGTGATAACCCAACCTAAAATCTATCTTCGAGAAATAACTTGCGCCTTGCAACTGGTAGAAGAGATCATCGATTCTCGGAAGCGGATACTTGTTCTTGACTGTCACCTTGTTAAGTTCTCGATAGTCTATGCACATTGTCATAGACCCATTCTTCTTTTTAACGAAAAGTACAGGCGCTCCCCAAGACGATGAGCTTGGATGTATGAAACCCTATCGAGTAACTCATGTAGTTGCGTCATCATTTCCTTCATTTTTGTCGGTGCTAGGCGATAGGGCGCACGTGCAATTGGTGCCGCCCCGGGCACCAAATCAATTCTAAACTCCACTTAAAGATCTGTGGGCAAAGTCGTCAAGTCATCCGGAAATACTTTCGGGTACTCATTTACTACTGACACCTCATCCACTCCCTTCTTCTCCTTCTTAGCGTCTAACACATACGCTAAATACCCAAGGCATCCCTTCCCTAAACATCGTCTAGATTTAATCATAGAGATTAAACATGACTTCCTATCCCGTTGATCCCCATAAATTACTCCTTCTTTCTTATCAGGTAAAGTGATATGGATTAACTTCTTATTACACAAAATGTTAGCGTCATTATCCGCCAACCAATCCATACCTACTATCACATCAAACTCCCCCATCCCCATCGGGTACAAACGCAACGGGAACAAATGTCCATCTATATCAATGCTACACCCCTCATAGACTTCCTTCACCAAGACTTGACTATCACCCGCTACTTCTACCTCAAACCCAAAGTTTAACTTCTTAGGCTTCACTTACAATTTCCGAATAAAATTCGGTGACACAAAAGAACGGCTTGCTCCCGAATCAAATAACACTTTAGAAAAAGTCGAGTCAATAAGGAAAGTACTTGTCACCACATCCGGTGTGTTCACCGCCTTCTCTGCTGACATGTTGAACTCCCTCGTCTTCACGCGAGCTGGCTCTATCTTCTTTTCTCCGCCCCTCCCTCCACTACCACCACCATAACTACCAGCAAACCCTTTCCTCAATGGCGGGCAGTATGTCTTGATGTGATCCGCATTGATAGCATGACCTCGGACTATGGCAATCTCGCACCATGTGTCCTATTTTCCCACACTTATAACACCCTTCCTTATCCGACAAGCATTCTCCTCTATGCATTATGTTGTACTTACCACAAGGTCTCTCCCCCGCTCTTGGTCCCACCCGCAGCTCGGGTCTAGGAGCATTCGGTCTCTTAGCATCACGATTAGGCCCTTCCCACTTCCGTTTATCACCAACGTTTTCTAACATCTGTATGTTCCTTTCCTTCTCTGTAAGTTCTTCTGTATCTATTGCCGCTTGAAAAGTAGCGGGTCTCTTACCTGGACAAACTCTCTCACGCTGCTCTTCAATCCCCAAACATACCTCTCTATGAGGCTCTCCTCAGTAGGCACATATAACTCTGTAAACGGAGACTTCTCAACAAACATCGATGTATTCTCTTGCATCGACATAATCCCTTGTTCTAACCCCTGAAATTCTTCCTCAAGTTTCTTAACTGCCGCTATCGGGCAAAACTGCGCTTTAAACCTTTTGGGGAACGTCTCCCACTAAGTTGTCTTGTCCACTTCTGACCCTTTTCTACCAGTTTCTACACTCCACCAAAATATAGCATCAAATTTCAACATTAACATTGCGTACATCACCTTGTCACTCTTAGCACACTTGCTAGTATCAAAAGCTAGCTCCATCTCTCGAATCCTTCTTAAAGCCATCACTAGGTTATGCTCCCTACTAAAATAAGGAGGTTTGCACGATGCAAAGGTCTTGAACGTGCATCCTTTAATCACTTTAACGCCACTCGGCTCAATTGGGGTCAGTTGAGAGTGGCCGATGTTTGGGTAAACAAAGCACACCTCACGACCGACGTAGGAAAACAAAGGACATGTTTCGCATGACAAGTCTTGTATTAAGATAAGGTCTCTTAAATTATGCACGACCGTATCATTTATCATCGCAGTAGGGTATCCTCGTCGCATGACCAAAGTGTCCACCGAAACGTGCGACCATCGTACAATTATCTTTGACACTAACTTACTAACGGTTGATAAGTGTTTCTATTATGACTATTGTTAATGCCAAAAATCGCACCAAAGTACAACTTAAGGTCGATGTGGACTTTAACGACTAAAGAAAGGAATCGTTCGACAAAAGCGTGCGTTTAAGACATAAATATAAATGAGACAGAGATTTTGGTGACGCGGGAAAAACCTCAACGAGGAAAAAACCCGCGGACAACAGTGGATGTCGTCGCTGCACTATGTCGCCAATCAGGGGCGATGTCCTTGTGTTTCTGGTGTCGATCGTACATAGATTACAATACAAATGAAGGAAAGGCTTCGAAAATGTAAAGTAACAAGTATGGCCAAATCTTTAAAGCAAACACTATTGCCGCCAATTCCATATCATGCGTAGGGTAATTCTTTTCGTGATCTTTCAGCTGACGAGACACATAAGCGATCACCTTTCCACTTTGCATAAGTATGCATCCTAATCCCAGTTTGGATGCGTCACTATAGATTATGAATCCTTCGGATCCGCTGGGTAGTGACAGAATTGAAGCATTACTCAAACTTTCTTTCAACCTATCGAAAGCGTCCTCTAGAGCCTCAGTCTAAACGAACTTAACATTCTTTCTCGTCAACGCGGTCAAGAGCGTGGCTATCCGTGAAAAATCCTAAATAAACTTTCGATAGTAACCCGCTAACCCAAGGAAACTTCTCACTTCCGATGGCGACTTCGGTGGCTCCTAGTCTCTAATCACTTTGATCTTAGCTGGGTCTACTTTGATACCGTCCACCGACACCACATGTCCAAAAAATTGAACTTCTCTTAACCAGAACTCACACTTCAAAAACATAGCGTACAACTTCTCACACTTCATTAATTCCAAAACTACTCGGAGGTGTTCCTTGTGGTTCTTCCGAGATCGGGAGTAAACTAGAATATCATCTATGAAAACAATTACGCACTTGTCCAACAATGAACTGCACACTCCGTTCATTAAGTCCATAATTACTACTGGGCGTTAGTCAAACTGAAAGGCATCACCAGGAAATTGTAGTGTCCATACCTCGTGTGGAAAGTCGTCTTAGGCACGTCTTCCTCCCTCACCTTCAACTGGTGATAACCCGACCTAAAATCTATCTTCGAGAAATAACTTGCGCCTTTCAACTGGTAGAAGAGATCATCGATTCTCGGAAGCGGATACTTGTTCTTGACTGTCACCTTGTTAAGTTCTCGATAGTCTATGCACATTTTCATAGACCCATTCTTATTTTTAACGAAAAGTACAGGCGCTCCCCAAGGCGATGAGCTTGGATGTATGAAACCCTGTCGAGTAACTCCTGTAGTTGCGTCATCATTTCCTTCATTTTTGTCGGTGCTAGGCGATAGGGCGCACGTGCAATTGGTGCCGCCCCGGGCACCAAATCAATTCTAAACTCCACTTAACGATCTGTGGGCAAAGTCGTCAAGTCATCCGGAAATACTTTCGGGTACTCATTTACTACTGACACCCCATCCACTCCTTTCTTCTCCTTCTTAGCGTCTAACACATACGCTAAATACCCAAGGGATCCCTTCCCTAAACATCGCCTAGATTTAATCATAGAGATTAAACATGACTTCCTATCCCGTTGATCCCCATAAATTACTCCTTCTTTCCTATCAGGTAAAGTGATATGGATTAACTTCTTATTACACAAAATGTTAGCGTCATTATCCGCCAACCAATCCATACCTACTATCACATCAAACTCCCCCATCCCCATCGGGTACAAACGCAACGGGAACAAATGTCCATCTATATCAATGCTACACCCCTCATAGACTTCCTTCACCAAGACTTGACTATCACCCGCTACTTCTACCTCAAACCCAAAGTTTAACTTCTTAGGCTTCACTTACAATTTCCGAATAAAATTCGGTGACACAAAAGAACGGCTTGCTCCCGAATCAAATAACACTTTAGCAAAAGTCGAGTCAATAAGGAAAGTACTTGTCACCACATCCGGTGTGTTCACCGCCTTCTCTGCTGACAGGTTGAACTCCCTCGTCTTCGCGCGAGCTGGCTCTATCTTCTTTTCTCCGCCCCTCCCTCCACTACCACCACCATAACTACCAGCAAACCCTTTCCTCAATGGCGGGCAGTATGTCTTGATGTGATCCGCATTGATAGCATGACCTCGGACTATGGCAATCTCGCACCATGTGTCCTGTTTTCCCACACTTATAACACCCTTCCTTATCCGACAAGCATTCTCCTCTATGCATTATGTTGTACTTACCACAAGGTCTCTCCCCCGCTCTTGGTCCCACCCGCAGCTCGGGTCTAGGAGCATTCGGTCTCTTAGCATCACGATTAGGCCCTTCCCACTTCCGTTTATCACCAACGTTTTCTAACATCTGTATGTTCCTTTCCTTCTCTGTAAGTTCTTCTGTATCTATTGCCGCTTGAAAAGTAGCGGGTCTCTTACCTGGACAAACTCTCTCACGCTGCTCTTCAATCCCCAAACATACCTCTCTATGAGGCTCTCCTCAGTAGGCACATATAACTCTGTAAACGGAGACTTCTCAACAAACATCGATGTATTCTCTTGTATCGACATAATCCCTTGTTCTAACCCCTGAAATTCTTCCTCAAGTTTCTTAACTGCCGCTACCGGGCAAAACTGCGCTTTAAACCTTTTGGGGAACGTCTCCCACTAAGTTGTCTTGTCCACTTCTGACCCTTTTCTACCAGTTTCTACACTCCACCAAAATATAGCATCAAATTTCAACATTAACATTGCGTACATCACCTTGTCACTCTTAGCACACTTGCTAGTATCAAAAGCTAGCTCCATCTCTCGAATCCTTCTTAAAGCCATCACTAGGTTATGCTCCCTACTAAAATAAGGAGGTTTGCACGATGCAAAGGTCTTGAACGTGCATCCTTTAATCACTTTAACGCCACTCGGCTCAATTGGGGTCAGTTGAGAGTGGCCGATGTTTGGGTAAACAAAGCACACCTCACGACCGACGTAGGAAAACAAAGGACATGTTTCGCATGACAAGTCTTGTATTAAGATAAGGTCTCTTAAATCATGCACGACCGTATCATTTATCATCGCAGTAGGGTATCCTCGTCGCATGACCAAAGTGTCCACCGAAACGTGCGACCATCGTACAATTATCTTTGACACTAACTTACTAACGGTTGATAAGTGTTTCTATTATGACTATTGTTAATGCCAAAAATCGCACCAAAGTACAACTTAAGGTCGATGTGGACTTTAACGACTAAAGAAAGGAATCGTTCGACAAAAGCGTGCGTTTAAGACATAAATATAAATGAGACAGAGATTTTGGTGACGCGGGAAAAACCTCAACGAGGAAAAAACCCGCGGACAACAGTGGATGTCGTCGCTGCACTATGTCGCCAATCAGGGGCGATGTCCTTGTGTTTCTGGTGTCGATCGTACATAGATTACAATACAAATGAAGGAAAGGCTTCGAAAATGTAAAGTAACAAGTATGGCCAAATCTTTAAAGCAAACACTATTGCCGCCAATTCCATATCATGCGTAGGGTAATTCTTTTCGTGATCTTTCAGCTGACGAGACACATAAGCGATCACCTTTCCACTTTGCATAAGTATGCATCCTAATCCCAGTTTGGATGCGTCACTATAGATTATGAATCCTTCGGATCCGCTGGGTAGTGACAGAATTGAAGCATTACTCAAACTTTCTATCAACCAATCGAAAGCGTCCTCTAGAGCCTCAGTCTAAACGAACCTAACATTCTTTCTCGTCAACGCGGTCAAGAGCGTGGCTATCCGTGAAAAATCCTAAATAAACTTTCGCTAGTAACCCGCTAACCCAAGGAAACTTCTCACTTCCGATGGCGACTTCGGTGGCTCCTAGTCTCTAATCGCTTTGTTCTTAGCTGGGTCTACTTTGATACCGTCCACCGACACCACATGTCCAAAAAACTGAACTTCTCTTAACCAGAACTCACACTTCAAAAACATAGCGTACAACTTCTCACACTTCATTAATTCCAAAACTGCTCGGAGGTGCTCCTTGTGGTTCTTCCGAGATCGGGAGTAAACTAGAATATCATCTATGAAAACAATTACGCACTTGTCCAGCAATGAACTGCACACTCGGTTCATTAAGTCCATAAATACTACTGGGCGTTAGTCAAACTGAAAGGCATCACCAGGAAATTTTAGTGTCCATACCTCGTGTGGAAAGTCGTCTTAGGCACGTCTTCCTCCCTCACCTTCAGCTGGTGATAACCCGACCTAAAATCTATCTTCGAGAAATAACTTGCGCCTTGCAACTGGTCGAAGAGATCATCGATTCTCGGAAGCGGATACTTGTTCTTGACTGTCACCTTGTTATGTTCTCGATAGTCTATGCACATTTTCATAGACCCATTCTTCTTTTTAACGAAAAGTACAGGCGCTCCCCAAGGCGATGAGCTTGGATGTATGAAACCCTGTCGAGTAACTCCTGTAGTTGCGTCATCATTTCCTTCATTTTTGTCGGTGCAAGGCGATAGGGCGCACGTGCAATTGGTGCCGCCCCGGGCACCAAATCAATTCTAAACTCCATTTGACGATCTGTGGGCAAAGTCGTCAAGTCATCCGGAAATACTTTCGGGTACTCATTTACTACTGACACCTCATCCACTCCCTTCTTCTCCTTCTTAGCGCCTAACACATACGCTAAATACCCAAGGCATCCCTTCCCTAAACATCGTCTAGATTTCATCATAGAGATTAAACATGACTTCCTATCCCGTTGATCCCCATAAATTACTACTTCTTTCTTATCAGGTAAAGTGATATGGATTAACTTCATATTACACAAAATGTTAGCGTCATTATCCGCCAACCAATCCATACCTACTATCACATCAAACTCCCCCATCCCCATCGGGTACAAACGCAACGGGAACAAATGTCCATCTATATCAATGCTACACCCCTCATAGACTTCCTTCACCAAGACTTGACTATCACCCGCTACTTCTACCTCAAACCCAAAGTTTAACTTCTTAGGCTTCACTTACAATTTCCGAATAAAATTCGGTGACACAAAAGAACGGCTTGCTCCCGAATCAAATAACACTTTAGCAAAAGTCGAGTCAATAAGAAAAGTACTTGTCACCACATCCGGTGTGTTCACCGCCTTCTCTGCTGACATGTGGAACGCCCTCGCCTTCGCGCGAGCTGGCTCTATCTTCTTTTCTCCGCCCCTCCCTCCACTACCACCACCATAACTACCAGCAAACCCTTTCCTCAATGGCGGGCAATACGTCTTGATGTGATCCGCATTGATAGCATGACCTCGGACTATGGCAATCTCGCACTATGTGTCCTGTTTTCCCACACTTATAACACCCTTCCTTATCCGACAAGCATTCTCCTCTATGCATTATGTTGTACTTACCACAAGGTCTCTCCCCCGCTCTTGGTCCCACCCGCAGCTCGGGTCTAGGAGCATTTGGTCTCTTAGCATCACGATTAGGCCCTTCCCACTTCCGTTTATCACCAACGTTTTCTAACATCTGTATGTTCCTTTCCTTCTCTGTAAGTTCTTCTGTATCTATTGCCGCTTGAAAAGTAGCGGGTCTCTTACCTGGACAAACTCTCTCACGCTGCTCATCAATCCCCAAACATACCTCTCTATGAGGCTCTCCTCAGTAGGCACATATAACTCTGTAAACGGAGACTTCTCAACAAACATCGATGTATACTCTTGCATCGACATAATCCCTTGTTCTAACCCCTGAAATTCTTCCTCAAGTTTCTTAACTGACGCTACCGGGCAAAACTGCGCTTTAAACCTTTTGGGGAACGTCTCCCACTAAGTTGTCTTGTCCACTTCTGACCCTTTTCTACCAGTTTCTACATTCCACCAAAATATAGCATCAAATTTCAACATTAACATTGCGTACATCACCTTGTCACTCTTATCACACTTGCTAGTATCAAAACCTAGCTCCATCTCTCGAATCCTTCTTAAAGCCATCACTAGGTTATGCTCCCTACTAAAATAAGGAGGTTTGCACGATGCAAAGGTCTTGAACGTGCATCCTTTAATCACTTTAACGCCACTCGGCTCAATTGGGGTCAGTTGAGAGTGGCCGATGTTTGGGTAAACAAAGCACACCTCACGACCGACGTAGGAAAACAAAGGACATGTTTCGCATGACAAGTCTTGTATTAAGATAAGGTCTCTTAAATTATGCACGACCGTATCATTTATCATCGCAGTAGGGTATCCTCATCGCACGACCAAAGTGTCCACCGAAACGTGCGACCATCGTACGATTATCCTTGACACTAACTTACTAACGGTTGATAAGTGTTTCTATTATGACTATTGTTAATGCCAAAAATCGCACCAAAGTACAACTTAAGGTCGATGTGGACTTTAACGACTAAAGAAAGGAATCGTTCGACAAAAGCGTGCGTTTAAGACATAAATATAAATGAGACAGCGATTTTGGTGACGCGGGAAAAACCTCAACGAGGAAAAAACCCGCGGACAACAGTGGATGTCGTCGCTGCACTATGTCGCCAATCAGGGGCGATGTCCTTGTGTTTCTAGTGTCGATCGTACATAGATTACAATACAAATGAAGGAAAGACTTCGAAAATGTAAAGTAACAAGTGTCGCCAAATCTTTAAAGCAAACACTATTGCCGCCAATTCCATATCATGCGCAGGGTAATTCTTTTCGTGATCTTTCAGCTGACGAGACACATAAGCGATCACCTTTCCACTTTGCATAAGTATGCATCCTAATCCCAGTTTGGATGCGTCACTATAGATTATGAATCCTTCGGATCCGCTGGGTAGTGACAGAATTGAAGCATTACTCAAACTTTCTTTCAACCTATCGAAAGCGTCCTCTAGAGCCTCAGTGTAAACGAACTTAACATTATTTCTCGTCAACGCGGTCAAGAGCGTGGCTATCCGTGAAAAATCCTAAATAAACTTTGATAGTAACCCGCTAACCCAAGGAAACTTCTCACTTCCGATGGCGACTTCGGTGGCTCCTAGTCTCTAATCGCTTTGTTCTTAGCTGGGTCTACTTTGATACCGTCCACCGACACCACATGTCCAAAAAACTGAACTTCTCTTAACCAGAACTCACACTTCAAAAACATAGCGTACAACTTCTCACACTTCATTAATTCCAAAACTGCTCGGAGGTGCTCCTTGTGGTTCTTCCGAGATCGGGAGTAAACTAGAATCTCATCTATGAAAACAATTACGCACTTGTCTAGCAATGAACTGCACACTCGGTTCATTAAGTCCATAAATACTACTGGACGTTAGTCAAACTGAAAGGCAACACCAGGAAATTTTAGTGTCCATACCTCGTGTGGAAAGTCGTCTTAGGCACGTCTTCCTCCCTCACCTTCAGCTGGTGATAACCCGACCTAAAATCTATCTTCGAGAAATAACTTGCGCCTTGCAACTGGTCGAAGAGATCATCGATTCTCGGAAGCGGATACTTGTTCTTGACTGTCACCTTGTTATGTTCTCGATAGTCTATGCACATTTTCATAGACCCATTCTTCTTTTTAACGAAAAGTACAGGCGCTCCCTAAGGCGATGAGCTTGGATGTATGAAACCCTGTCGAGTAACTCCTGTAGTTGCGTCATCATTTCCTTCATTTTTTTCGGTGCTAGGCGATAGGGCGCACGTGCAATTGGTGCCGCCCCGGGCACCAAATCAATTCTAAACTCCACTTGACGATCTGTGGGCAAAGTCGTCAAGTCATCCGGAAATACTTTCGGGTACTCATTTACTACTGACACCTCATCCACTCCCTTCTTCTCCTTCTTAGCGCCTAACACATACGCTAAATACCCAAGGCATCCCTTCCCTAAACATCGTCTAGATTTCATCATAGAGATTAAACATTACTTCCTATCCCGTTGATCCCCATAAATTACTACTTCTTTCTTATCAGGTAAAGTGATATGGATTAACTTCTTATTACACAAAATGTTAGCGTCATTATCCGCCAACCAATCCATACCTACTATCACATCAAACTCCCCCCATCCCCATCTGGTACAAACGCAACGGGAACAAATGTCCATCTATATCAATGCTACACCCCTCATAGACTTCCTTCACCAAGACTTGACTATCACCCGCTACTTCTACCTCAAACCCAAAGTTTAACTTCTTAGGCTTTACTTACAATTTCCGAATAAAATTCGGTGACACAAAAGAACGGCTTGCTCCCGAATCAAATAACACTTTACCAAAAGTCGAGTCAATAAGGAAAGTACTTGTCACCATATCCGGTGTGTTCACCGCCTTCTCTGCTGACATGTGGAACGCCCTCGCCTTCGCGCGAGCTGGCTCTATCTTCTTTTCTCCGCCCCTCCCTCCACTACCACCACCATAACTACCAGCAAACCCTTTCCTCAATGGTGGGCAGTATGTCTTGATGTGATCCGCATTGATAGCATGACCTCGGACTATGGAAATCTCGCGCCATGTGTCTTGTTTTCCCACACTTATAACACCCTTCCTTATCCGACAAGAATTCTCCTCTATGCATTATGTTCTACTTACCACAAGGTCTCTCCCCCGCTCTTGGTCCCACCCGCAGCTCGGGTCTAGGAGCATTCGGTCTCTTAGCATCACGATTAGGCCCTTCCCACTTCCCTTTATCACCAACTTTTTCTGACATCTGTATGTTCCTTTCCTTCTCCGTAAGTTTTGCTATATCTTTTGCCGCTTGAAAAGTAGCGGGTCTCTTACCTGGACAAACTCTCTCACGCTGCTCTTCAATCCCCAAACATACCTCTCTATGAGCCTCTCCTCAGTAGGCACATATAACTCTGTAAATGGAGACTTCTCAACAAACATCGATGTATACTCTTGCATCGACATAATCCCTTGTTCTAACCCCTGAAATTCTTCCTCAACTTTCTTAACTGCCGCTACCGGGCAAAACTGCGCTTTAAACCTTTTGGGGAACGTCTCCCACTAAGTTGTCTTGTCCACTTCTGACCCTTTTCTACCAGTTTATACATTCCACCAAAATATAGCATCAGATTTCAACATTAACATTGCGTACATCACCTTGTCACTCTTAGCACACTTGCTAGTATCAAAAGCTAGCTCCATCTCTCGAATCCTTCTTAAAGCCATCACTAGGTTATGCTCCCTACTAAAATAAGGAGGTTTGCACGATGCAAAGGTCTTGAACGTGCATCCTTTAATCACTTTAACGCCACTCGGCTCAATTGGGGTTAGTTGAGAGTGGCCGATGTTTGGGTAAACAAAGCACACCTCACGACCGACGTAGGAAAACAAAGGACATGTTTCGCATGACAAGTCTTGTATTAAGATAAGGTCTCTTAAATTATGCACGACCGTATCATTTATCATCGCAGTAGGGTATCCTCATCGCACGACCAAAGTGTCCACCGAAACGTGCGACCATCGTACGATTATCCTTGACACTAACTTACTAACGGTTGATAAGTGTTTCTATTATGACTATTGTTAATGCCAAAAATCGCACCAAAGTACAACTTAAGGTCGATGTGGACTTTAACGACTAAAGAAAGGAATCGTTCGACAAAAGCGTGCGTTTAAGACATAAATATAAATGAGACAGAGATTTTGGTGACGCGGGAAAAACCTCAACGAGGAAAAAACCCGCGGACAACAGTGGATGTCGTCGCTGCACTATGTCGCCAATCAGGGGCGATGTCCTTGTGTTTCTAGTGTCGATCGTACATAGATTACAATACAAATGAAGGAAAGACTTCGAAAATGTAAAGTAACAAGTGTCGCCAAATCTTTAAAGCAAACACTATTGCCGCCAATTCCATATCATGCGTAGGGTAATTCTTTTCGTGATCTTTCAGCTGACGAGACACATAAGCGATCACCTTTCCACTTTGCATAAGTATGCATCCTAATCCCAGTTTGGATACGTCACTATAGATTATGAATCCTTCGGATCCGCTGGGTAGTGACAGAATTGAAGCATTACTCAAACTTTCTTTCAACCTATCGAAAGCGTCCTCTAGAGCCTCAGTGTAAACGAACTTAACATTATTTCTCGTCAACGCGGTCAAGAGCGTGGCTATCCGTGAAAAATCCTAAATAAACTTTGATAGTAACCCGCTAACCCAAGGAAACTTCTCACTTCCGATGGCGACTTCGGTGGCTCCTAGTCTCTAATCGCTTTGTTCTTAGCTGGGTCTACTTTGATACCGTCCACCGACACCACATGTCCAAAAAACTGAACTTCTCTTAACCAGAACTCACACTTCAAAAACATAGCGTACAACTTCTCACACTTCATTAATTCCAAAACTGCTCGGAGGTGCTCCTTGTGGTTCTTCCGAGATCGGGAGTAAACTAGAATCTCATCTATGAAAACAATTACGCACTTGTCTAGCAATGAACTGCACACTCGGTTCATTAAGTCCATAAATACTACTGGACGTTAGTCAAACTGAAAGGCAACACCAGGAAATTTTAGTGTCCATACCTCGTGTGGAAAGTCGTCTTAGGCACGTCTTCCTCCCTCACCTTCAGCTGGTGATAACCCGACCTAAAATCTATCTTCGAGAAATAACTTGCGCCTTGCAACTGGTCGAAGAGATCATCGATTCTCGGAAGCGGATACTTGTTCTTGACTGTCACCTTGTTATGTTCTCGATAGTCTATGCACATTTTCATAGACCCATTCTTCTTTTTAACGAAAAGTACAGGCGCTCCCTAAGGCGATGAGCTTGGATGTATGAAACCCTGTCGAGTAACTCCTGTAGTTGCGTCATCATTTCCTTCATTTTTTTCGGTGCTAGGCGATAGGGCGCACGTGCAATTGGTGCCGCCCCGGGCACCAAATCAATTCTAAACTCCACTTGACGATCTGTGGGCAAAGTCGTCAAGTCATCCGGAAATACTTTCGGGTACTCATTTACTACTGACACCGCATCCACTCCCTTCTTCTCCTTCTAAGCGCCTAACACATACGCTAAATACCCAAGGCATCCCTTCCCTAAACATCGTCTAGATTTCATCATAGAGATTAAACATTACTTCCTATCCCGTTGATCCCCATAAATTACTACTTCTTTCTTATCAGGTAAAGTGATATGGATTAACTTCTTATTACACAAAATGTTAGCGTCATTATCCGCCAACCAATCCATACCTACTATCACATCAAACTCCCCCCATCCCCATCTGGTACAAACGCAACGGGAACAAATGTCCATCTATATCAATGCTACACCCCTCATAGACTTCCTTCACCAAGACTTGACTATCACCCGCTACTTCTACCTCAAACCCAAAGTTTAACTTCTTAGGCTTTACTTACAATTTCCGAATAAAATTCGGTGACACAAAAGAACGGCTTGCTCCCGAATCAAATAACACTTTACCAAAAGTCGAGTCAATAAGGAAAGTACTTGTCACCATATCCGGTGTGTTCACCGCCTTCTCTGCTGACATGTGGAACGCCCTCGCCTTCGCGCGAGCTGGCTCTATCTTCTTTTCTCCGCCCCTCCCTCCACTACCACCACCATAACTACCAGCAAACCCTTTCCTCAATGGCGGGCAGTATGTCTTGATGTGATCCGCATTGATAGCATGACCTCGGACTATGGAAATCTCGCGCCATGTGTCCTGTTTTCCCACACTTATAACACCCTTCCTTATCCGACAAGAATTCTCCTCTATGCATTATGTTCTACTTACCACAAGGTCTCTCCCCCGCTCTTGGTCCCACCCGCAGCTCGGGTCTAGGAGCATTCGGTCTCTTAGCATCACGATTAGGCCCTTCCCACTTCCCTTTATCACCAACTTTTTCTGACATCTGTATGTTCCTTTCCTTCTCCGTAAGTTTTGCTATATCTTTTGCCGCTTGAAAAGTAGCGGGTCTCTTACCTGGACAAACTCTCTCACGCTGCTCTTCAATCCCCAAACATACCTCTCTATGAGCCTCTCCTCAGTAGGCACATATAACTCTGTAAATGGAGACTTCTCAACAAACATCGATGTATACTCTTGCATCGACATAATCCCTTGTTCTAACCCCTGAAATTCTTCCTCAACTTTCTTAACTGCCGCTACCGGGCAAAACTGCGCTTTAAACCTTTTGGGGAACGTCTCCCACTAAGTTGTCTTGTCCACTTCTGACCCTTTTCTACCAGTTTCTACATTCCACCAAAATATAGCATCAGATTTCAACATTAACATTGCGTACATCACCTTGTCACTCTTAGCACACTTGCTAGTATCAAAAGCTAGCTCCATCTCTCGAATCCTTCTTAAAGCCATCACTAGGTTATGCTCCCTACTAAAATAAGGAGGTTTGCACGATGCAAAGGTCTTGAACGTGCATCCTTTAATCACTTTAACGCCACTCGGCTCAATTGGGGTCAGTTGAGAGTGGCCGATGTTTGGGTAAACAAAGCACACCTCACGACCGACGTAGGAAAACAAAGGACATGTTTCGCATGACAAGTCTTGTATTAAGATAAGGTCTCTTAAATTATGCACGACCGTATCATTTATCATCGCAGTAGGGTATCCTCGTCGCACGACCAAAGTGTCCACCGAAACGTGCGACCATCGTATGATTATCTTTGACACTAACTTACTAACGGTTGATAAGTGTTTCTATTATGACTATTGTTAATGCCAAAAATCGCACCAAAGTACAACTTAAGGTCGATGTGGACTTTAACGACTAAAGAAAGGAATCGTTCGACAAAAGCGTGCGTTTAAGACATAAATATAAATGAGACAGAGATTTTGGTGACGCGGGAAAAACCTCAACGAGGAAAAAACCCGCGGACAACAGTGGATGTCGTCGCTGCACTATGTTGCCAATCAGGGGCGATATCCTTGTGTTTCTAGTGTCGATCGTACATAGATTACAATACAAATGAAGGAAAGACTTCGAAAATGTAAAGTAACAAGTGTCGCCAAATCTTTAAAGCAAACACTATTGCCGCCAATTCCATATCATGCGTAGGGTAATTCTTTTCGTGATCTTTCAGCTGACGAGACACATAAGCGATCACCTTTCCACTTTGCATAAGTATGCATCCTAATCCCAGTTTGGATGCGTCACTATAGATTATGAATCCTTCGGATCCGCTGGGTAGTGACAGAATTGAAGCATTAATCAAACTTTCTTTCAACCTATCGAAAGCGTCCTCTAGAGCCTCAGTGTAAACGAACTTAACATTATTTCTCGTCAACGCGGTCAAGAGCGTGGCTATCCGTGAAAAATCCTAAATAAACTTTGATAGTAACCCGCTAACCCAAGGAAACTTCTCACTTCCGATGGCGACTTCGGTGGCTCCTAGTCTCTAATCGCTTTGTTCTTAGCTGGGTCTACTTTGATACCGTCCACCGACACCACGTGTCCAAAAAACTGAACTTCTCTTAACCAGAACTCACACTTCAAAAACATAGCGTACAACTTCTCACACTTCATTAATTCCAAAACTGCTCGGAGGTGCTCCTTGTGGTTCTTCCGAGATCGGGAGTAAACTAGAATCTCATCTATGAAAACAATTACGCACTTGTCTAGCAATGAACTGCACACTCGGTTCATTAAGTCCATAAATACTACTGGACGTTAGTCAAACTGAAAGGCAACACCAGGAAATTTTAGTGTCCATACCTCGTGTGGAAAGTCGTCTTAGGCACGTCTTCCTCCCTCACCTTCAGCTGGTGATAACCCGACCTAAAATCTATCTTCGAGAAATAACTTGCGCCTTGCAACTGGTCGAAGAGATCATCGATTCTCGGAAGCGGATACTTGTTCTTGACTGTCACCTTGTTATGTTCTCGATAGTCTATGCACATTTTCATAGACCCATTCTTCTTTTTAACGAAAAGTACAGGCGCTCCCTAAGGCGATGAGCTTGGATGTATGAAACCCTGTCGAGTAACTCCTGTAGTTGCGTCATCATTTCCTTCATTTTTTTCAGTGCTAGGCGATAGGGCGCACGTGCAATTGGTGCCGCCCCGGGCACCAAATCAATTCTAAACTCCACCTGACGATCTGTGGGCAAAGTCGTCAAGTCATCCGGAAATACTTTCGGGTACTCATTTACTACTGACACCTCATCCACTCCCTTCTTCTCCTTCTTAGCGCCTAACACATACGCTAAATACCCAAGGCATCCCTTCCCTAAACATCGTCTAGATTTCATCATAGAGATTAAACATTACTTCCTATCCCGTTGATCCCCATAAATTACTACTTCTTTCTTATCAGGTAAAGTGATATGGATTAACTTCTTATTACACAAAATGTTAGCGTCATTATCCGCCAACCAATCCATACCTACTATCACATCAAACTCCCCCCATCCCCATCTGGTAGAAACGCAACGGGAACAAATGTCCATCTATATCAATGCTACACCCCTCATAGACTTCCTTCACCAAGACTTGACTATCACCCGCTACTTCTACCTCAAACCCAAAGTTTAACTTCTTAGGCTTTACTTACAATTTCCGAATAAAATTCGGTGACACAAAAGAACGGCTTGCTCCCGAATCAAATAACACTTTACCAAAAGTCGAGTCAATAAGGAAAGTACTTGTCACCATATCCGGTGTGTTCACCGCCTTCTCTGCTGACATGTGGAACGCCCTCGCCTTCGCGCGAGCTGGCTCTATCTTCTTTTCTCCGCCCCTCCCTCCACTACCACCACCATAACTACCAGCAAACCCTTTCCTCAATGGCGGGCAGTATGTCTTGATGTGATCCGCATTGATAGCATGACCTCGGACTATGGAAATCTCGCGCCATGTGTCCTGTTTTCCCACACTTATAACACCCTTCCTTATCCGACAAGAATTCTCCTCTATGCATTATGTTCTACTTACCACAAGGTCTCTCCCCCGCTCTTGGTCCCACCCGCAGCTCGGGTCTAGGAGCATTCGGTCTCTTAGCATCACGATTAGGCCCTTCCCACTTCCCTTTATCACCAACTTTTTCTGACATCTGTATGTTGCTTTCCTTCTCCGTAAGTTTTGCTATATCTTTTGCCGCTTGAAAAGTAGCGGGTCTCTTACCTGGACAAACTCTCTCACGCTGCTCTTCAATCCCCAAACATACCTCTCTATGAGCCTCTCCTCAGTAGGCACATATAACTCTGTAAATGGAGACTTCTCAACAAACATCGATGTATACTCTTGCATCGACATAATCCCTTGTTCTAACCCCTGAAATTCTTCCTCAACTTTCTTAACTGCCGCTACCGGGCAAAACTGCGCTTTAAACCTTTTGGGGAACGTCTCCCACTAAGTTGTCTTGTCCACTTCTGACCCTTTTCTACCAGTTTCTACATTCCACCAAAATATAGCATCAGATTTCAACATTAACATTGCGTACATCACCTTGTCACTCTTAGCACACTTGCTAGTATCAAAAGCTAGCTCCATCTCTCGAATCCTTCTTAAAGCCATCACTAGGTTATGCTCCCTACTAAAATAAGGAGGTTTGCACGATGCAAAGGTCTTGAACGTGCATCCTTTAATCACTTTAACGCCACTCGGCTCAATTGGGGTCAGTTGAGAGTGGCCGATGTTTGGGTAAACAAAGCACACCTCACGACCGACGTAGGAAAACAAAGGACATGTTTCGCATGACAAGTCTTGTATTAAGATAAGGTCTCTTAAATTATGCACGACCGTATCATTTATCATCGCAGTAGGATATCCTCGTCGCACGACCAAAGTGTCCACCGAAACGTGCGACCATCGTATGATTATCTTTGACACTAACTTACTAACGGTTGATAAGTGTTTCTATTATGACTATTGTTAATGCCAAAAATCGCACCAAAGTACAACTTAAGGTCGATGTGGACTTTAACGACTAAAGAAAGGAATCGTTCGACAAAAGCGTGCGTTTAAGACATAAATATAAATGAGACAGAGATTTTGGTGACGCGGGAAAAACCTCAACGAGGAAAAAACCCGCGGACAACAGTGGATGTCGTCGCTGCACTATGTCGCCAATCAGGGGCGATATCCTTGTGTTTCTGGTGTCGATCGTACATAGATTACAATACAAATGAAGGAAAGACTTCGAAAATGTAAAGTAACAAGTGTCGCCAAATCTTTAAAGCAAACACTATTGCCGCCAATTCCATATCATGCGTAGGGTAATTCTTTTCGTGATCTTTCAGCTGACGAGACACATAAGCGATCACCTTTCCACTTTGCATAAGTATGCATCCTAATCCCAGTTTGGATGCGTCACTATAGATTATGAATCCTTCGGATCCGCTGGGTAGTGACAGAATTGAAGCATTACTCAAACTTTCTTTCAACCTATCGAAAGCGTCCTCTAGAGACTCAGTCTAAACGAACTTAACATTCTTTCTCGTCAACGCGGTCAAGAGCGTGGCTATCCGTGAAAAATCCTAAATAAACTTTCGATAGTAACCCGCTAACCCAAGGAAACTTCTCACTTCCGATGGCGACTTCTGTGGCTCCTAGTCTCTAATCGCTTTGATCTTAGCTGGGTCTACTTTGATACCGTCCACCGACACCACATGTCCAAAAAACTGAACTTCTCTTAACCAGAACTCACACTTCAAAAACATAGCGTACAACTTCTCACACTTCATTAATTCCAAAACTGCTCGGAGGTGCTCCTTGTGGTTCTTCCGAGATCGGGAGTAAACTAGAATATCATCTATGAAAACAATTACGCACTTGTCCAGCAATGAACTGCACACTCGGTTCATTAAGTCCATAAATACTACTGGGCGTTAGTCAAACTGAAAGGCATCACCAGGAAATTTTAGTATCCATACCTCGTGTGGAAAGTCGTCTTAGGCACGTCTTCCTCCCTCACCTTCAGCTGGTGATAACCCGACCTAAAATCTATCTTCGAGAAATAACTTGCGCCTTGCAACTGGTCGAAGAGATCATCGATTCTCGGAAGCGGATACTTGTTCTTGACTGTCACCTTGTTAAGTTCTCGATAGTCTATGCACATTTTCATAGACCCATTCTTCTTTTTAACGAAAAGTACAGGCGCTCCCCAAGGCGATGATCTTGGATGTATGAAACCCTGTCGAGTAACTCCTGTAGTTGCGTCATCATTTCCTTCATTTTTGTCGGTGCTAGGCGATAGGGCACACGTGCAATTGGTGCCGCCCCGGGCACCAAATCAATTCTAAACTCCACTTGACGATCTGTGGGCAAAGTCGTCAAGTCATCCGGAAATACTTTCGGGTACTCATTTACTACTGACACCTCATCCACTCCCTTCTTCTCCTTCTTAGCGCCTAACACATACGCTAAATACCCAAGGCATCCCTTCCCTAAACATCGTCTAGATTTCATCATAGAGATTAAACATGACTTCCTATCCCGTTGATCCCCATAAATTACTACTTCTTTCTTATCAGGTAAAGTGATATGGATTAACTTCTTATTACACAAAATGTTAGCGTCATTATCCGCCAACCAATCCATACCTACTATCACATCAAACTCCCCCCATCCCCATCTGGTACAAACGCAACGGGAACAAACGTCCATCTATATCAATGCTACACCCCCCATAGATTTCCTTCACCAAGACTTGAGTATCACCCGCTACTTCTACCTCAAAGCCAAAGTTTAACTTCTTAGGCTTCACTTACAATTTCCCAATAAAATTCGGTGACACAAAAGAACGGCTTGCTCACGAATCAAATAACACTTTACCAAAAGTCGAGTCAATAAGGAAAGTACTTGTCACCATATCCGGTGTGTTCACCGCCTTCTCTGCTGACATGTGGAACGCCTTCGCCATCGGGCGAGCTGGCTCTATCTTCTTTTCTCCGCCCCTCCCTCCACTACCACCACCATAACTACCAGCAAACCCTTTCCTCAATGGCTGGCAGTATGTCTTGATGTGATCCGCATTGATAGCATGACCTCGGACTATGGCAATCTCGTGCCATGTGTCCTATTTTCCCACACTTATAACACCCTTCCTTATCCGACAAGCATTCTCCTCTATGCATTATGTTCTACTTACCACAAGGTCTCTCCCCCGCTCTTGGTCCCACCCGCAACTCGGGTCTAGGAGCATTCGGTCTCTTAGCATCATGATTAGGCCCTTCCCACTTCCGTTTATCACCAACTTTTTCTGACATCTGTATGTTCCTTTCCTTCTCAGTAAGTTCTGCTATATCTATTGCCGCTTGAAACGTAGCGGGTCTCTTACCTGGACAAACTCTTTCACGCTGCTCTTCAATCCCCAAACATACCTCTCTATGAGCCTCTCCTCAATAGGCACATATAACTCTGTAAACGGAGACTTCTCAACAAACATCGATGTATACTCTTGCATCGACATAATCCCTTGTTCTAACCCCATAAATTCTTCCTCAAGTTTCTTAATTGCCGCTATCGGGCCAAACTTCGCTTTAAACCTTTTGGGGAACGTCTCCCACTAAGTTGTCTTGTCCACTTCAGAGATTTTGGTGACGCGGGAAAAACCTCAACGAGGAAAAAACCCGCGGACAACAGTGGATGTCGTCGCTGCACTATGTCGCCAATCAGGGGCGATGTCCTTGTGTTTCTGGTGTCGATCGTACATAGATTACAATACAAATGAAGGAAAGACTACGAAAATGTAATGTAACAAGTGTCGCCAAATCTTTAAAGCAAACACTATTGCCGCCAATTCCATATCATGCGTAGGGTAATTCTTTTCGTGATCTTTCAGCTGACGAGACACATAAGCGATCACCTTTCCACTTTGCATAAGTACGCATCCTAATCCCAGTTTGGATGCGTCACTATAGATTATGAATCCTTCGGATCCGCTGGGTAGTGACAGAATTGAAGCATTACTCAAACTTTCTTTCAACTTATCGAAAGCGTCCTCTAGAGCCTCAGTCTAAACGAACTTAACATTCTTTCTCGACAACGCGGTCAAGAGCGTGGCTATCCGCGAAAAATCCTAAATAAACTTTCGATAGTAACCCGCTAACCCAAGGAAACTTCTCACTTCTGATGGCAACTTCGGTGGCTCCTAGTCTCTAATCGCTTTGATCTTAGCTAGGTCTACTTTGATACCGTCCACCGACACCACATGTCCAAAAAACTGAACTTCTCTTAACCAGAACATTGCGTACATCACCTTGTCTCTTATAGCACATTTGCTAGTTTCAAAAGCTAGCTCCATCTCTCGAATCCTTCTTAAAGCCATCACTAGGTTATGCTCCCCACTAAAATAAGGAGGTTTGCATGATGCAAAGGTCTTGAACGTGCATCCTTTAATCACTTTAACGCCACTCGGCTCAATTGGGGTCAGTTGAGAGTGGCCGATGTTTGGGTAAACAAAGCACACATCACGACCGACGTAAGAAAACAAAGGACATGTTTCGCATGACAAGTCTTGTATTAATATAATGTCTCTTAAATTATGCACGACCGTATCATTTATCATCGCAGTAGGGTATCCTCGTCGCACGACCAAAGTGTCCACCGAAACGTGCGACCATCGTACGATTATCTTTGACACTAACTTACTAACGGTTGATAAGTGTTTCTATTATGACTATTGTTAATGCCAAAAATCGCACCAAAGTACAACTTAAGGTCGATGTGGACTTTAACGACTAAAGAAAGGAATCGTTCGACAAAATGGTGCGTTTAAGACATAAATATAAATGAGACAGAGATGTGGATTTGACAGTTGTCACAGAGATTTTGGTGACGCGGGAAAAACCTCAACGAGAAAAAAACCCGCGGACAACAGTGGTAGTCGTCGCTGCACTATGTCGCCAATCAGGGGGGATGTCTTTGTGTTTCTGGTACCGATCGTACAGAGATTACAATACAAATGAAGAAAAGGCTTCGAAAATGTAAAGTAACAAGTGTCGCCAAATCTTTAAAGCAAACACTATTTCCGCCAATTCCATATCATGCGTAGGGTAATTCTTTTCGTGATCTTTCAGCTGACGAGACACATAAGCGATCACTTTTCCACTTTGCATAAGTACGCATCCTAATCCCAGTTTGGATGTGTCACTATAGATTATGAATCCTTCGGATCCGCTGGGTAGTGACATAATTGAAGCATTACTCAAACTTTCTTTCAACTTATCGAAAGCGTCCTCTAGAGCCTCAGTCTAAACGAACTTAACATTCTTTCTCGTCAACGCGGTCAAGAGCGTGGCTATCAACGAAAAATCCTAAATAAACTTTCGATAGTAACCCGCTAACCCAAGGAAACTTCTCACTTCCGATGGCGACTTCGGTGGCTCCTAGTCTCTAATCGCTTTGATCTTAGCTAGGTCTACTTTGATACCGTCCACCGACACCACATGTCCAAAAAACTGAACTTCTCTTAACCAGAACTCACACTTCAAAAACATAGCGTACAACTTCTCACACTTCATTAATTCCAAAACTGCTCGGAGGTGCTCCTTGTGGTTCTTCCGAGATCGGGAGTAAACTAGAATATCGTCTATGAAAACAATTACGCACTTGTCCAGCAATGAACTGCACACTCGGTTCATTAAGTCCATAAATACTACTGGGCGTTAGTCAAACTGAAAGACATGACCAGGAAATCGTAGTGTCCATACCTCGTGTGGAAAGTCGTCTTAGGCACGTGTTCCTCCCTCACCTTCAGCTGGTGATAACCCGGCCTAAAATCTATCTTCGAGAAATAACTTGCGCCTTCCAACTGGTCGAAGAGATCATCGATTCTCGGAAGCGGATACTTGTTCTTGACTATCACCTTGTTAAGTTCTCGATAGTCTATGCACATTTTCATAGACCCGTTCTTCTTTTTAACGAAAAGTACAGGCGTTCCCCAAGGCGATGAGCTTCGATGTATGAAACCCTGTCGAGTAACTCCTGTAGTTGCGTCATCATTTCCTTCATTTTTTTTGGTGCTAGGCGATAGGGCGCACGTGCAATTGGTGTCGCCCCGGGAACCAAATCAATTCTAAACTCCACTTGACGATCTGTGGGCAAAGTCGTCAAGTCATCCGGAAATACTTTCGGGTACTCATTTACAACTGACACCTCATCCACTCCCTTCTTCTCCTTCTTAGCGTCTAACACATACGCTAAATACCCAAGGCATCCCTTCCCTAAACATCGTCTAGATTTCATCATAGATATTAAACATGACTTCCTATCCCGTTGATCCCCATAAATTACTCCTTCTTTCTTATCAGGTAAAGTGATATGGATTAACTTCTTATTACACAAAATGTTAGCGTCATTATCCGCCAACCAATCCATGCCTACTATCACATCAAACTCCCCCATCCCCATCCGGTACAAACGCAACGGGAACAAATGTCCATCTATATCAATGCTACACCCCTCATAGACTTCCTTCACCAAGACTTGAGTATCACCCGCTACTTCTACCTCAAACCCAAAGTTTAACTTCTTAGGCTTCACTTACAATTTCCGAATAAAATTCGGTAACACAAAAGAACGGCTTGCTCCCGAATCAAATAACACTTTAGCAAAAGTCAAGTCAATAAGGAAAGTACTTGTCACCACATCCGGTGTGTTCACCGCCTTCTCTGCTGACATGTGGAATGCCCTCGCCTTCGCGCGAGCTGGCTCTATCTTCTTTTCTCCACCCCTCCCTCCACTACCACCACCATAACTACCAGCAAACCCTTTCCTCAATGGCGGGCAGTATGTGTTGATGTGATCCGCATTGATAGCATGACCTCGGACTATGGCAATCTCGCGCCATGTGTCCTGTTTTCCCACACTTATAACACCCTTCCTTATCCGACAAGCATTCTCCTCTATGCATTATGTTATACTTACCGCAAGGTCTCTCCCCCGCTCTTGGTCCCACCCGCAGCTCGGGTCTAGGAGCATTCGGTCTCTTAGCATCACGATTATGCCCTTCCCACTTCCGTTTATCACCAACTTTTTCTGACATCTGTATGTTCCTTTCCTTCTCCGTAAGTTCTGCTGTATCTATTGTCGCTTGAAAAGTAGTGGGTCTCTTACCTGGACAAACTCTCTCACGCTGCTCTTCAATCCCCAAACATACCTCTCTATGAACCTCTCCTCAATAGGCACATATAACTCTGTAAACGGAGACTTCTCAACAAACATCGATGTATACTCTTGCATCGATATAATCCCTTGTTCTAACCCCAGAAATTCTTCCTCAAGTTTCTTAACTGCCGCTACCGAGCAAAACTGCGCTTTAAACCTTTTGGGGAACGTCTCCCACTAAGTTGTCTTGTCCACTTCTGACCCTTTTCTACCAGTTTCTACATTCCACCAAAATATAGCATCAGATTTCAGCATTAACATTGCGTACATCACCTTGTCTCTTATAGCACATTTGCTAGTATCAAAAGCTAGCTCCATCTCTCGAATCCTTCTTAAAGCCATCACTAGGTTATGCTCCCCACTAAAATAAGGAGGTTTGCATGATGCAAAGGTCTTGAACGTGCATCCTTTAATCACTTTAACGCCACTCGGCTCAATTGGGGTCAGTTGAGAGTGGCCGATGTTTGTGTAAACAAAGCACACCTCACGACCGACGTAGGAAAACAAAGGACATGTTTCGCATGACAAGTCTTGTATTAAGATAAGGTCTCTTAAATTATGCACGACCGTATCATTTATCATTGCAGTAGGGTATCCTCGTCGCACGACCAAAGTGTCCACCGAAACGTGCGACCATCGTACGATTATCTTTGACACTAACTTACTAACGGTTGATAAGTGTTTCTATTATGACTATTGTTAATGCCAAAAATCGCACCAAAGTACAACTTTAGGTCGATGTGCACTTTAACGACTAAAAAAAGAATCGTTCGACAAAAGCGTGCGTTTAAGACATAAATATAAATGAGACAGAGATTTTGGTGACGCGGGAAAAACCTCAACGAGGAAAAAACCCGCGGACAACAGTGGTATTCGTCGCTGCACTATGTCGCCAATCAGGGGCGATATCCTTGTGTTTCTGGTGTCGATCGTACAGAGATTACAATACAAATGAAGGAAAGGCTTCGAAAATGTAAAGTAACAGGTGTCGCCAAATCTTTAAAGCAAACACTATTTCCGCCAATTCCATATCATGCGTAGGTTAATTCTTTTCGTGATCTTTCAGCTGACGAGACACATAAGCGATCACCTTTCCACTTTACATAAGTATGCATCCTAATCCCAGTTTGGATGCGTCACTATAGATTATGAATCCTTCGGATCCGTTGGGTAGTGACAGAGTTGAAGCATTACTCAAACTTTCTTTCAACTTATCGAAAGCGTCCTCTAGAGCCTCAGTCTAAACGAACTTAACATTCTTTCTCGTCAACGCGGTCAAGAGCGTGGCTATCCGCGAAAAATCCTAAATAAACTTTCGATAGTAACCCGCTAACCCAAGGAAACTTCTCACTTCCGATGGCGACTTCGGTGGCTCCTAGTCTCTAATCACTTTGATCTTATCTAGGTCTACTTTGATACCATCCACCGACACCACATGTCCAAAAAACTGAACTTCTCTTAACCAGAACTCACACTTCAAAAACTTAGCGTACAACTTCTCACACTTCATTAATTCCAAAACTGCTCGGAGGTGCTCCTTGTGGTTCTTCCGAGATCGGGAGTAAACTAGAATATCATCTATGAAAACAATTACGCACTTGTCCAGCAATGAACTGCACACTCGGTTCATTAAGTCCATAAATACTACTGGGCGTTAGTCAAACTGAAAGGCATGACTAGGAAATCGTAGTGTCCATACCTCGTGTGGAAAGTCGTCTTAGGCACGTGTTCCTCCCTCACCTTCAGCTGGTGATAACCCGACCTAAAATATATCTTCGAGAAATAACTTGCGCCTTGCAACTGGTCGAAGAGATCATCGATTCTCGGAAGCGGATACATGTTCTTGACTATCACCTTGTTAAGTTCTCGATAGTCTATGCACATTTTCATAGACCCGTTCTTCTTTTTAACGAAAAGTACAGGCGCTCCCCAAGGCGATGAGCTTCGATGTATGAAACCCTGTCGAGTAACTCCTGTAGTTGCGTCATCATTTCCTTCATTTTTTTTGGTGCTAGGCGATAGGGCGCACGTGCAATTGGTGCCGCCCCGGGCACCAAATCAATTCTAAACTCCACTTGACGATCCGTGGGCAAAGTCGTCAAGTCATCCGGAAATACTTTCGGGTACTCATTTACAACTGACACCTCATCCACTCCCTTCTTCTCCTTCTTAGCGTCTAACACATACGCTAAATACCCAAGGCATCCCTTCCCTAAACATCGTCTAGATTTCATCATAGATATTAAACATGACTTCCTATCCCGTTGATCCGCATAAATTACTATTCTTTCTTATCAGGTAAAGTGATATGGATTAATTTCTTTTTACACAAAATGTTAGCGTCATTATCCGCCAACCAATCCATGCCTACTATCACATCAAACTCCCCCATCCCCATCCGGTACAAACGCAACGGGAACAAATGTCCATCTATATCAATGTTACACCCCTCATAGACTTCCTTCACCAAGACTTGACTATCACCCGCTACTTCTACCTCAAACCCAAAGTTTAACTTCTTAGGCTTCACTTACAATTTCCGAATAAAATTCGGTAACACAAAAGAACGGCTTGTTCCCGAATCAAATAACACTTTAGCAAAAGTCGAGTCAATAAGGAAAGTACTTGTCACCACATCCGGTGTGTTCACCGCCTTCTCTACTGACATGTGGAACGCCCTCGCCTTCGCGCGAGCTGGCTCTATCTTCTTTTCTCCGCCACTCCCTCCACTACCACCACCATAACTACCAGCAAACCCTTTCCTCAATGGCGGGAAGTATGTCTTGATGTGATCCGCATTGATAGCATGACCTCGGACTATGGCAATCTCACGCCATGTGTCCTGTTTTCCCACACTTATAACACCCTTCCTTATCCGACAAGCATTCTCCTCTATGCATTATGTTTTACTTACCACAAGGTCTCTCCCCCGCTCTTGGTCCCACCCGCAGCTCGGGTCTAGGAGCATTCGGTCTCTTAGCATCACGATTAGGCCCTTCCCACTTCCGTTTATCACCAACTTTTTCTGACATCTGTATGTTCCTTTCCTTCTCCGTAAGTTCTGTTGTATCTATTGCCGCTTGAAAAGTAGCGGGTCTCTTACCTGGACAAACTCTCTCACGCTGCTCTTCAATCCCCAAACAAACCTCTCTATGAGCCTCTCCTCAGTAGGCACATATAACTCTGTAAACGGAGACTTCTCAACAAACATCGATGTATACTCTTGCATCGACATAATCCCTTGTTCTAACCCCAGAAATTATTCCTCAAGTTTCTTAACTGCCGTTACCTGGCAAAACTGCGTTTTAAACCTTTTGGGGAACGTCTCCCACTAAGTTGTCCTGTCCACTTCAGACCCTTTTCTACCAGTTTCTACATTCCACCAAAATATTGCATCAGATTTCAGCATAAACATTGCGTACATCACCTTGTCTCTCTTAGCACACTTGCTAGTATCAAAAGCTAGCTCCATCTCTCGAATCCTTCTTAAAGCCATCACTAGGTTATGCTCCCCACTAAAATAAAGAGGTTTGCACGATGCAAAGGTCTTGAATGTGCATCCTTTAATCACTGTAACGCCACTCGGCTCAATTGGGGTCAGTTTAGAGTGGCCGATGTTTGGGTAAACAAAGCACACCTCACGACCGACGTAGGAAAACAAATGACATGTTTCGCATGACAAGTCTTGTATTAAGATAAGGTCTCTTAAATTATGCACGATCGTATCATTTATCATCGCAGTAGGGTATCCTCGTCGCACGACCAAAGTGTCCACCGAAACGTGCGACCATCGTACGATTATCTTTGACACTAACTTACTAACGGTTGATAGGTGTTTCTATTATGACTATTGTTAATGCCAAAATCGCACCAAAGTACAACTTAAGGTCGATGTGGACTTTAACGACTAAAGAAAGGAATCGTTCGACAAAAGCGTGCGTTTAAGACATAAATATAAATGAGACAGAGATTTTGGTGACGCGTGAAAAACCTCAATGAGGAAAAAACCCGCGGACAACAGTGGAAGTCGTCGCTGCACTATGTCACCAACCAGGGGTGATGTCCTTGTGTTTCTGGTGTCGATTGTACATAGATTACAATACAAATGAAGGAAAGACTTCGAAAATGTAAAGTAACAAGTGTTTTCTAATGTAAAACAGTGTGCGTCGTGTGTGATTGTCGTGCGTCGATAGCGATTCTTCTACGAGCGATTTATGTGCTTCAAGTGTTCTTCGGAGTTCGAGTGCTTGTGTCTGTGGTTCGATGTTGTATCTGTGTTCCGTCCCTTGAAATGATGATTGTTCTTGATATTTATAGTCTTCGGGCACTTTAATTGGATCATTAAGGACTTTGATAACTGTCGTAACGGTCGCCGTCTTTAATGCGGGATTAGATGTTCTTAACTGACCTCGTCGGTTATAGCCGTTTTCCATTAATGGTGTTGACTCCTGCATTAAACACGGAACAAACATAACAGTCGTATAGCGCGTTAGTCGGTCGAGGTCGCATGGTTTTATGCGACGGTCGTGTGAACTATGCGACGTCGAGGTCGAGTGTCGTGAGGTAAAAGATTTTTGATTTTATCTTTAATCATGAGAGAAAGTACTATGATTTTACCTTCGTTATGGAAAAACGGAATAGGTGTTTTCCTTACATTGGTCGTGGTCGAGACTGGTGAAATTTTGCCCAAACAGTTTGCCCCCAAAATTTTAAAGTAGGATGGCAAATTCGAATTTTAAATTTTGTCAGTCGAATGCATAGAATTATGAGAAAGTTACCTCGGCTGTTGATAGGCGGTTTTCACACCCCCTAAATCTAACCGCACGTGTACGGTGTCGAAATTAAGTAATAACGTATGGTAAGTACGAGTATCGAATCCACAGGAACTAGGAACTAAGTATCACAATTACTACAAGCTCTATTAACTGAACAATCGAAATTGAGAGATGGTGTTGAACTAATTAATTGCAAGAAAATAAATCAAACACAAGACAGTAAACAGCTATGGAAACTTCCGATAGAGAAAACAGTTGAGGGTTGGAAATCCTTAGGTTTTCACATACGAATATCAGACTTGAAACGATTACCAGTTATTCCCTTAATGAATATCAAATCTTTAAAAGTCACCGTTGTTCTCTTTCGAGCAACAACGGGTTTTATTTTGAAAATGACAAGTTTTATCTTTCGATCTCAACTTATGGATTCCAAAACACATTAAGCGCAAGATTAATTGTGAACATATAGATTTTATCTCTCGATCTCAACCTAAATGGTTCAATTAGGATTAAGGCATATTCGGTATATCTCTATCACCAAATTCTCGCATTAGACATGTAATTTCTAGTTCTAGTTAACAATTAATTCTCTCGAACTCAACTGGAAACAACAAAACAATTGACAGGTAGCTAAACTCTCAAAAGCATTAAAACCAAATTACACGCATTCATTAAATAAGAAAACTGATAAATGTTCAAGTCATCTGTTCATATGCTTACAAACTAAATTCATTCCAACCCCCAACATGAACAGGTTAGTTCATGTCGGTGGTGGATTCAAACACAAAAGAAAAGAAAAGAACAATGGAAGAAAACATGGCAAACATGATCGTGGTGAATGGAATGATGTACTCCCTTCTCTCGTGTTCATATCTACTTCGCGTGATGAACGTGGCTCCGATTGATCCTCTAACGTGGCTCCGAAAGGTGTAAAAAGTCTCCCAAAATCGCCCCCTAACTGCTATGGCCGTCGTGTGTGAGTTTCGTTCAAAACCTAGTTGCAGAAATTAGTTTTATAAAACTGGGCGTCGGGGCCAGCGCCGGTGCGGATGGGCTGGCACTATGACTGGCGCCAGATTCTGCTTGGATTCTTGGCGCGGATGGTGGCGCCAGTTGGCTGGCGCCAGCACTGGCGCCAGATTCTGTTTCGCGATTTCTCGATCTCTCTCGTTTTCATCTCCGGAACTTAACTTTGTTACTCTTTTGGACAAAAATGCTTGTACCTGTACTTTCTCAACAACAACCCGTGAAAAACACGTATTTCACTTGAAGACATTCGCAAACCACCTAGTTTGAGATTCATAATAATGTCGAAAATCGACATTATCAACAACCCCAAACCGAGCGTTGCTTGTCCTCAAGCAAAATAGCGATAAAATAGAATAAAAGCACATATAAGAGAAATGTAATAACTGCACACCTCCCAATTGGTACCACGTGATGCACTGGTGATTTCCCATACCCGTGAATGCCTATCTCATTCTCGCCTCATTCCTATTTCGTTGGATCTATGACCTTCCATTGTAAGTTGAACTCGTGACTGCTTTGTTTCCATTAAGGTTGTTCTAGGTCCGGACATACTACGGAAAACATTTCGCCTCGACCCTACCTCACGGGATGCTCTCATTTCACTCGAACCTAGGTTGTCGCACATGTTGTCATGTATAAGGAGGTTATGTACAAGAATATTCAAAAATTCACATGACAACTCTAAAGAAAGACGCACAAGTGTCCAAAAAGTCGATCTCAGAAAGGAATCAAGTAGCAAGACAGGGAGTATCAGCAAAGGTGGTCGTATACCGTAATCGCATTTTCCAGAAGATCATCGAGGTCTTTACAAGGTTTGTAACGGGGCTTGGGTTATGGCTGAGAAACGAAGGGTAAAAAGGATCAAAATCCTTGGCGTGTCAATCATTAGCAGTTATGACTCTATAGTTTTCCGCTCTATTGTTTGGCCCTCTTTGTCACTATTGGAGTCGCTTTGACTCTCTTATTTTATGCTGCAATGGATGCTATCACTAATAACTGTATTTCTTTTCTTTTTGCATTTTCTCTATATTTTTTTTTTCAGTTGGGACTTCATTGGTCCTCTTTTTTTTTATTGGGGCGACATTGGCCCTCTTTCCTATTTCTTGGGTTACATTGACCCATTTTATTCTCAATGACTGACCTGCACTATTTTCTTTTCTGCTCTATCTTTCAGTTCATTACCGCTCAGATTGACACACTTTCGGATAAGGTTGGCTAAAGCTTTTGGCTCGGGTTTAAGGTGGGTCTGAAATGAAAAGGTGAGTGTATGGCTACAAAGGGCTATGGTTACACACAAATGGGTGAAAGGGTTACGAAAGCTAAAAACAGGGTTAAACAAACACACAATGCATGGAATCATCTCTTAAGGTCCACACGAAATGGTCTACTACACCCTTACCTAATATCCTGATGGTAGTCTTTGCTACTTAATGCAATAATATAGCGAGATCAGTCTATATTCACGACAAGGAACTCGAAAAAGTGTATATGATTTTCGTATATGAATCCCTCGAAATGAATAACGTCTTTTAGGCTCAAGTCTCACTATAGGGTGGTCTCCACTAATGTCCCTAGTCATGTCCTTTCCCAGTCCATCCCTAATGGTCACGTCACTATCACAAGATTCTTCCCACAATGGTCGGTCTCAATCATTCAAAGCAAAAAATTTAGCTAAAGTGATCTAAGGCATGCAGAGGTGCGAGAAATCTACGTGCATAAACGTGGGCCCGATTGGGCAACCCCAAACCTTACCCACACATTGTCCCCAATGTGCAGGTGTTGGCGTAGGCGATACTAAGACAAGTATCGTTGTGCGGTTATTACAGGTAATAGACAGGCATACATAGCATAACATGAAGCACAAAGAGCTAATCTAGTTTTTTCAAAAACATGGCCACCCCAAACCTCGGTGAAACCGAGGTTTGCACAGGGATAAAAGTGAGTGCGTAGATGTTTAAAAAGTGAGGCACCCCAAACCTAAGTGAAACTTAGGTTTGTTGCATCTCGTTCAGCTGATGGAACCAAAACATCATACACCACTCGTTAACATGTAGAATTAGAACATACCTGTTTGCCCGGAGAGATTCTCTTGAAAGATTGGAACGCCTAGTTGGAAGACATCGGAAACGAAGGAGAAGGGGATGCACGAACAAAAACAAAAAGAAAAAGAAAGCAAAGAAAACTGAATTTTTTTTTTAAAATGAAAACATACCAAATGCATAAAAATAAAGAAAACGCAAACCTCGGTGGGTTGCCTCCCACCCAGCGCCGTATTTAAAGTCGTGGCACGACTGTGCGGTTCTCAACTTGGCTCCGTATCCACAGGATTGTACCGTCCACACTTATGGTCCTTCGCGGACTTCTCTACTCCTTCCTCTCTTTCACCACTTCTTCTTTCCAGCAACTTGAACCTCACGTTCTCACCTCCAACTCTGAACGTGATCTCACCCTCTTCAATATCAATCAAAGCTCGGCTCGTGGCTAAGAATGATCGTCCCAAAATCAACGGGACCTCTTCATCTTCGTCTATATCGATCACCACGAAGTCGACTGGAAAGTAAAACTTACCGACCTTGATTAACACGTCCTCGATCACTCCATATGGGTATCTGATTGATCGATCGGTGAGCTTTAACGTCATGTATGTCGGGCTTACCTCACCCAGGCCGAGTTTCCTGAAAATAGAAAGAGGCATCAGGTTAATACTTGCCCCTAAATCACATAAAACTTTATTAAAAGTAAACTCCCCAATCTGAATAGGGATCGAGAAATTCCCTGGATCTTTAAGCTTCAGGGGAAGCTTATTTTGGAAAATTGCGCCGCACTCCTCAGTAAGTGAAACTGTAGACTGGTGGTCGATTGCCCTCTTCTTGGATAAGATCTCTTTCATGAACTTCATGTAAGAAGGCATTTGTGCTAAGGCATCTGCAAAAGGGATGCTAATAGTTAGTTTTTTAAATACATCAATAAATTTCGAAAAATTAACATCATCCTTATTCGCTTTCAGTCTATTCGGATATGGCACTCTTGGAATTTCCGGCTTGACCGGTGGTTGCTTT
This sequence comes from Saussurea involucrata, assembly GCA_033807775.1. Lineage (NCBI taxonomy): Eukaryota > Viridiplantae > Streptophyta > Magnoliopsida > Asterales > Asteraceae > Saussurea > Saussurea involucrata. Next base: position 43,517,813 of record CM066317.1, on the reverse strand, counting down.
AGCTTCGTCTCTCCGCTCTTCTTGTTCTCTTCGTCACCCGGGTTCTCTTTAACCACGAACTCTTTATCAGCCTCTAACTCATCCATATCTATGGTCTCGACCTCTTTCTCCTTGGGATCGGCTCCTTTTGATGTAAGCTCTCGTGTTGGCTCCTTGATCAGCTCTTTGCCACTTCTTAGATAGATGGCATTGCATGTTTCCCGGTTTGTCCTTTCCGTTTGACTTGGAAGTGTTCCGGGAGGTCGGTTTTGTAGGGCTTCAGAAATCTGCCCCACTTGCCTTTCCAAGATCTTGATGGAGGCGGTGTTTTGTTCGGTAGCCGCCTTGACAGTGTTGATCGTGCTTGCTAATCCCTCGACTGTGCTGTCCATCTTGGTCATGAACGTCATCATCATCTCTTCCAGCCCCGGTTTATTCTCCCCAGATGGTCCTTCATTCCTTTGGTGAAACCCTGGAGGACGGTAAACATTATTAGTATTGGAAGAATGAGAAAAGTTAGAAAAGTTACCTTGTTGTTGCTGATCGGGTTGGCTCCATGACAGATTAGGATGCTTTTTCCACCCCTCATTGTAAGTGTTCGAGAAAGGATCGTTCCTTGGTTGGTTCCGGTTTTGCATATATTGAACTTGTTCAGGTTCTCCCGGATTGCCCCCTTTCAGACGGTCCGTGATAAAAGCTAGTTGAGCTTTTAGTTCCTTAAGCTCATCCGACTCCCGAACACTCGCTACATGTGCAACAGAAGATCGTGGTGTGGAATAGCTATGCTCGGCTAGGTTCTCGATCAAGTCAACCGCTTCTTCATACGTCCTGTTCATGAGAGCTCCACCCGCTGCGGCCGTAATGTCATTCTTAAATTGTTGGTGAAGGCCTCCGAAGAACGTTTGGATTATTACCCAACCATGTAACCCGTGATGTGGACACTTCTTCAACATGTCTTTGTATCTTTCCCACGCCTCATATAGCGTCTCTTGGTCCCATTGCGCGAAGTGCGTAATGTCGGCCATTAGTTGAGCGGTTCTTCCCGGCGGGAAGAATTTTTGAAGGAATGTCGCTTTCAGATCTGCCCATGTAGTGATAAGATCTGATGGTAGGCCATCTATCCAAATTTCAGCTCTACCCTTTAGGGAAAAACTGAAAAGCCTTAGCTAGATCGCGTTCTCCTCCATCCCGTTGATCTTGAATGTATTGCAGATCCGTTCAAATGCTCGTAGGTGCGCATGGGGATCTTCAGTCGGTGCTTCCCCAAACTGGTTCTGTTGTACCATTACGATGGTACTCGGCTTGATCTCGAAGTAGTTTGCCGCAGTGGTGGGTGGTTGGACGCCTATTCGTGCGGCTGCCACATTAGGATTGGCAAACCACCGCATAGGACGTCTTTCTGGAGGTGCTTCGTCACCCATATTCAATCTTCTTTGAGATTTAGATTCCTTGCGTAGCTTACGGACGGTTCTTTCGATTTCTGGATCGAGTTGCTCGAGTCCTTCCCCTCGGGTCTTCCTTGGCATAAACAAATTAGTACCTGAAAAGAAAGTAAACGAGATTAGCAGTCCAGAAATTTAAAGTGATGAAAAAAATAACAAAATAAAAAAAAATGTCCAATCTAATAACGCTTATAGATGGTAGTGCTATTAGTTGCAACTAGTTCCCCGGCAACGGCGCCAAAAACTTGATAGGCGGTTTTCACCCCCCCTAAATCTAACCGCAAGTGTACGGTGTCGAAATCAAGTAATAATGTACGGTAAGTACGAGTATCGAATCCACAGGAACTAGGAACTATGTATCACAATTACTACAAGCTCTATTAACTGAACTATCGAAATTGAGAGATGGTGTTGAACTAATTAATTGCAAGAAAATAAATCAAACACAAGACAGTAAACAGCTTTGGAAACTTACGATAGAGAAAACAGTTGAGGGTTCGAAATCCTTAGGTTTTCACATACGAATATCAGACTTGAAACGATTACCAGTTATTTCCTTAATGAATATCCAATCTTTAAAAGTCACCGTTGTTCTCTTTCGAGCAACAACGGGTTTTATTTTGAAAATGACAAGTTTTATCTTTCGATCTCAACTTATGGATTCCAAAACACATTAAGCGCAAGATTAATTGTGAACATATAGATTTTATCTCTCGATCTCAACCTAAATGGTTCAATTAGGATTAAGGCGTATTCGGTATATCTCTATCACCAAATTCTCGCCTTAGACGTGTAATTTCTAGTTCTACTTAACAATTAATTCTCTCGAACTCAACTGGAAACAACAAAACAATTGACAGGTAGCTAAACTCTCAAAAGCATTAAAACCAAATTACACGCATTCATTAAATAGGAAAACTGATAAATGTTCAAGTCATCTGTTCATATGCTTACAAACTAAATTCATTCCAACCCCCAACATGAACAGGTTAGTTCATGTCGGTGGTGGATTCAAACACAAAAGAAAAGAAAAGAACAATGGAAGAAAACATGGCAAACGTGATCGTGGTGAATGGAAAGATGTACTCCCTTCTCTCGTGTTCGTATCTACTTCGCGTGATGAATGTGGCTCCGAAAGGTGTAAAAAGTCTCCCAAAATCGCCCCTTAACTGCTATGGCCGTCATGTGTGAGTTTCGTTCAAAACCTAGTTGCAGAAATTAGTTTTATAAAACTGGGCGTCGGGGCCAGCGCCGGTGCGGATGGGCTGGCACCATGACTGGCGCCAGATTCTGCTTGAATTCTTGGCGCGGATGGTGGCGCCAGCACTGGCGCCAGATTCTGTTTCGCGATTTCTCGATTTCTCTCGTTTTCAGCTCTGGAACTCAACTTTGTTACTCTTTTGGACAAAAATGCTTGTACCTGTACTTTCTCAACAACAACCCATGAAAAACTCGTATTTCACTTGAAGACATGCGCAAACCACCTAGTTTGAGATTCAAAATAATGTCGAAAATCGACATTATCAGCTGTCTTGGAACTGGATCGATCCGATTTTAACTGAACGAGAAGTTGGAACAAAAACGGGATCGTGACGTCATACTGACGCACGATGGTGCTTATCAGCTGTCTTTGACAGGTTTCAATGATCCGCGCGGTGATTCGAAAAGTCTGGGACGCGTGTCGGTCATCAAGAGACTCGACCTGACCCGATTTCTTGTATAAATAGAGACCTTGACGGATCGTTTCCTCGTTACGCTTTCAAAGAGTTTATTCAGAGAGAGATTTTTCCTTGATTTCCTTACCATTCTTCGTCCAAACTTTCCTGAACCCGTGAGAATCTTCGACTTGGTTAAGATTGTTCAAGGTCTAGAGCGCTTATATAAGGTACGATTTCTGTTGATTTCTTTAAGTCAGTTAGAAATGTCGATAGATCCTGAAAGCACTATCCAAGAACAATCGGGTCTTGATGAGTTTAGAAACATAGCAAAAATCCCTGCATGGGTTGAATTGATCTGCCCAGGTCAGATTCGATCGAACGAATGTCCCGAGGGGTATATTGTGATATACGAATACCCCTTTAAGATAGGTTTCGAATGGCCTTACTCGCCACTCTCTAAGGCTTTTATGCTAGAATTCAATTTAGCACCAGGTTGGTTAATGCCCCAATTCTGGCGAGTCGCACAAGTGATTGAGCGTCTTACTAAGAAGTGGGATACTCCCATGAATGTACGCGATCTCCTCTTGGCTTATCAAGCCAAGAAGGACGGGTGTCATCGATGTAGCTTATATTCTAGGTATAGGGGCGATCGTGCTTTGGTCCTACAGACCGCTGTGAACGATCGCAAATGGAAGTCTCGGTATGTCTTTGTGCGTAAGTCGACCCTTGATTCCGAGAGTGATTGGATTAGGACCGGATGGAATACGTCGGGTGAGCTTTCCAATTTCCTTGTCGTACGTCGTTTGTGATTTTTACCTGATTTTAACTTGCTTTTTGTATGTTAACAGCCATTAAGTTTGAGGACGTGAAGACTTACACTAATTCTCAAGCAAAGATCGACGCGTTCTTAGAGTTCAGCACTGGGGAACGGTCGTTTGTCGTACGACAATTGGGGGACGGCGACAAGGATTTAGTATACTTAGGAGAAAATCAGGGGGAGAAACGTGAGGAAGAAGAGGAGTCAAAAGAAGAAAGAGAGATGACTGGGAAGCGTACCTTCTTATTTCTTTCTGTGTTAATTCGAATCTTCTTCCCTTGTGATTTTCATAATTTTTACTCTCCTGTGGTTTCTGTTAATGCCAAAAATCTCACCAAAGGGACAACTTAAGGTCGATGTGGACTTAAACAACTAAAGAAAGGATCTTTCAACGAGACGTGCGACGAGGAATAAAATAAAGAAACAAGGGATTTGATGACGCAGGAAAAACCTCAATCGAGGAAAAAACCTGCGGACGACAGGAGGTGTCGTCGCTACACTATGGTCGCCAATAAGAGGCGACGTCCTTGGTACGATGATTACAATACAAATGAAGGAAATGCTTCGAAATGTAAAGTACAAATGTTTAAAGTGTAAAACAAGTGTTTATCGTGTGAATACAAAGTGTAAACAACTGTTGGTTGAAAGTTGTTGGCGTGCGTCGAGAGCGATGACTTGAGCTTTTCTCCGAGTGTTCTTGAGTTCGCTGTAGGGTTCTGGCTTTCAGTACTTGATTTCCAGAGTTTGAGGGTTCTTAGCTATGAGCTCGAATGTTTTTCTCTGCTGTTCGGTGATGTTCACTGATGATTGCTGATGTGTATCGGATGTTAACTGATATCCTTGATGTGAAGACTTAGCTTGGTATGTATAGTCTTCGCGTCATAAATTAGCTCCATTAATGCTTTGATCAATGGCTGGAAACGGTAGCCGGAGTGATTATCCATAATGTTCTTCGTCCGTTACGGCTGCTTGCTGTTAATGGCTTTGACTCCTGCGTTAAATACTTAACAAACGTAACAGTCAAGGTTAACGTTAGCTTTGGTCGAAGGTGCGGTGATCTTACGCGATGGTCTTACGGGACGGGCGATGCTATGGTCGAGCGTCATGGGGGACGTACGACTTACCTTTTACGAGAGACGACAGATGTTTTCTAGGTTCTTGTTGAGACCTTATCTTAATACAAGATATAGCTTAGGACATGCGTCTTACCTGTTTTGGTCGTGCTCGGGCGACGTGGTTTTTTGCCCAAACAGTTTTCCCCCAAAATTTGAAGGAAGGATGGCAAATTCGAGTTTAAATTTTGTCAATCAGACGCGTGAGAAAATAAGGCAAGGGAAAATTACCTTTAATCGTCTTGGAACTAGACTTAGTCCGCTTCTAACTGAACGAGAAGTCGGAAGAGGAACGAGGTCGTGACGTCATGCTGACGTACGATGACGCTTACCAGCTGTCGAGGACAGGTGTCGAAGATCCAGGCGGGCATGCGAAAGGACGGGGATGCGCAGCGGTCATCCAGGGATTCGATTTGATGCGATTGTTTGTATAAATAAAGATCACGACAGATCTTTTCTTGCTATACTTCGAAGTGTTTATTTGGGAAGAGATTTCGCCTTGATTCCTTTCCATTCTTCATCCGAACTTACTCGAATCGTTGCAAATCTTCGCCCTAGTAGAGATTGTTCGAGGTTTAGAGCGTTTATATAACGCATTGCTCTTCCGCTTTGGTTTTTATCGATCGTCTCCTTCATTTGATAAACAATGTCGATTGAACCAGAGAGTTCTATCGTGAGTCAGGAGGATTTAGATGCCTTTAGGCGTCTAGCGAAGATCCCTGCAGAAGTAGAGTTAACCATTCCAGGGGATATACGTCCTGAGAATTGTCCTGAAGGATGCTTCGTGATATACGAGTATCCCTTCAAAATAGGGTTTGAGTGGCCGTATTCGGTTTTATCTAAGAATTTCATGCGATATTTTGGCATGTCACCAGGGCAGTTGATGCCCCAACTTTGGCGGGTTTTTCTGGTTATCGAGCGATTGTCTGCAAAGTGGGATCCACCTATGACCCTGAATGATTTCTGGTTGGCTTATAGTGTTAAGAGAGACAAGAATTGGCGTTACAATACGTATTCCAAGTTTAAGGGTGACCGCACCCTGGTTTTGGGAACTGGCGTCAATGATCGTGGGTGGAAATCGAGGTATGTATTCGTGCGTACTGACTCGCTTGACATCAATAGCAAATGGATTCGTCCTGACTGGAACATGGGAGGTATGCTTTTTCGATATATGTCACTGTTTGGTTCTTCCACTTTCTATTTACTCATTGCTTTTGTCGTCTTTAGAGATTCAGTACGATGTCTTGCACCCGAACGAAAGTTCTCGAGCTAATGTCGACAGATTCCTGAGTTATAGTACTGATGATCGATCTTTCGTCACGTGGCAACCGGCGGCTGAGGACGAGGACGCGATGGGAGATTCTGAAGTAGAGGGAGAGAAGGATGAGAGGGAAGAAGCGACTGGTAAACGTACCGTAGTTTTTATTTTACTTTGTTTACTCTATCCGTCTGACGCTTCATGTATTTCCTGATCAGTGCCGACCAAGAGGAAATCGGTCTCTAGGGCGAGAGGAGAGCAGGTTATGCGTGCCCTTCGGGGTGAAAATGTTTCGACAGCTGGGTCGAGCGAAAAGAGAACTCGGAGGACAGTCCTGAGGGAACCGTCGTCTAGGGTTGATAACTCATCGGGAGTTGTTCTGCCTAAGAAGGCAAGGGCGTCATCTAGCCGTTTTGGCGTAACAGACGCGACACCAGCAAGTTCTGCGCTTCCGGCGACGGTGACGAAGCCGATGTCCAATGTGTCGATCCCAACGTTTGCTGACAGGGGCGAGGGATCATCGGCCGAAGTTATGACGGTCAATTTTACATTGCCGTCTGACTTTATAGCGGATGGTGTCATAGACGGGACGACGTTGTTCCCTCATCTGGGGAAGTATTTGCTCCCTCTTTCGGGGAGCGTTTTCGTGGAGTTCCGGCCGGAGAGAGTGGATCTCAAGTTGCCAGTCTGGCGTTCACGGTGAGTGTCAATCTTTCATGACTTGTCTCGTTCGTTTAGTCATCTAATATTTTCTTGTGTTATTTTTCAGACGTTCCAGTCGTCTTTGGCATTACACGCTGGGATGTCGAAAGTTGAAGGGTTGATGGCGTCTGCCCTTGAAAGATAAGCTGTGGCGTTGGAGAGAGAGAAGGCGGCTTTAGATAGGGAGAGGTTTGCCTTGGCGCATGCTGACGAGCTAGCCATCCAGCTTTTCGATGCTCAGTATGCACTGCAGGAGATTCGTGCGGAAGGAGTGGCAGATAAAGGTCCTCGGGTCGGGACTTCGAGCAGGGATACGACCGATGTTCCCCCTGCCGTCTAGAATTTTCCTTTCCTTGTTAGTTTTTCCATTCGACCAATCAGGGATCGAGTATGTATATAATGGTTTACTTAATGAATATATCTTTTGCTTATGCTTTATTCGAATCGCATTTGATTATAAAGTCGAACATAAGATACATATGAAACCATGCGACTAAGGCACTTATTGTAGTACGATAATAAGAACGTAAAACAAATAAAAACACTCGATTAAAGCATCCATTCAGGGTATAAAAGCTAAGAAACTTAGATGTAAGTTATTTAGGATTTGCGATTGTACGACGAGATCGTACGAGGAATTTGCGTCGTATGCCCCTGTGGAGGGATGGTCAGGGAAGAAAATCCTGATTGTTTATGTCGTGTGATTCTGCGAATTTAAAGTCATCTAGTAGACTTAATGATTACTGCCGTGCGATTCTGCGATAATCTGTCGTGCGATTCTGCGATAAAACGATGTCGGGGGTTGGTCGTTGGCTAGCCAACGACCCTCCGATGCTTAAGTCAGTAAACGTTTTGTGAGAAAAAATCGTATGAAAAAGAGTTAGAGAACGTACCATTTCAGACTCTCTCTATTTGCCCCTGTCATTTATTACCTTATTCTTGTTGGGAGGAAAAGATATGTTTTAAATGACAGAATGACACGGAGAAATATTGTCCTGCGTTGACTATGTTGTCGTGCGACCGGGCACCATAATAGACTTATCTCTGTGAAAAAGATATTAATTTAGGGCTAGAGGAATGAACCTGTCGAGAGCCTGATCTTGTGACTTTAGTTTATTTTCGCGGCTTTAAGGTAGACTTGTAGCACTCACGAGCGACTTTTGGCTCACTCTTAATTTCCTGGATTCCCCATGGCGTAGGGAATTTCAACATTTGATGATACGTCGAGGGAACGGCTTTCATATCATGGTTCCATGGTCGTCCTAAGATGATGTTATAGGCCGACGCACAATCGATGACACTGAACTTGGTCTGCTTCTTGACTCCTCCGGCGTAGATGGGCAAGATTATCTCTCCGGAGGTGCTCGTCGCTTCTCCATTGAAACCGACCAAAGTCGTCGAACGCCGGGTGATTTCCGAGGGATCGATTCCCATGGCTTTGATGGTGTTGAGAAAAATAACATTTGCTGAGCTGCCCCCGTCGATCAAGACTCGACGCGTTAGACAGTTACCGACCGTGATCTGAATGATCAACCCGTCGTGATGCTTCTGATACGAGTAGCCAAGGTCGACGTGGTCGAACACAATCTTCATGGCTTCTAGCTCCAAATCTCCTTTGGGTCTAGACGAGCGAGGAATAGGCCGATCATCGGGCGCCTGACTGGCATGACGCTTGGCCGCTGAATACGTCAGACCACACACATCTGAACCACCGGTGATGCAATTGACGACTTTCGCATGCTCGGTGATCGTCGTTCGATGTCCGTTAGCTGAAATAGAGACATCGTCGATGATGTCTTTAAGATTTCCTTTCGGAAAATGATATGCTAGTTCCTTCTTGAGTGCGATACAATCATCTGTCGCATGACCATGGTCGACGTGGAAGTCGCACCATTTTGATTTATCCTTCTTAGCATCGTCCAAGTCGGACTTCTTTGGCCATCGAATGGTAGCTTGAGCGGTCTTCAGAGCTCCGACTAAGTCCTTTGCAGATCCTTTGAATCCGTAAGAGGATATCTTGGGGTACTGAGTGAACTTAGTCGCGGTCTTGGCCTCTACTTTCGTCTTGAAACGAACATTTGAAATTTGGCGTGCTGGCTCTATTCTGGAAACAACCTTTGTCTTGAACTCTGGCTTTCTGATGCCTAACGACTTATTGTCGTCAGTGTGCTTGCGACGAAAGGCGGAATCATCTTCGACCCTCATATATGCTAAGGTTCGAGCTCGGACGTCTTCGAAAGTCTCTGGGGGATACTTGGTCAGATCGATATATAGACATGAACTATCGTCTAGACCACGCTTATAAGCTTCGATCGCAGTTTTGATGTCACAATTGCGGATACTGATCAATTCAGCATTGAATCTATTGAAATAACTTCGAATAGACTCATTGGTCTTCTGCACGACATAGTACAGATCACTAGTCTGCTTTTCCATCTTACGACTGCTGGCGAATTGCCGGGAGAAATGGTTGACCAATTCGGCGAACGACCCGATAGATTTGGGTTTGAGATTGATCAACCACTGGAGAGATGGACCAGTGAGAGTTGCCCCGAAACTCTTGCATATGCATACTTCCTGGTACATGTGTGGAATCGAGATTGTCCACATGAGCTACTTATACTGCGCGACATGCTAGTTGGATCGGTCACACCCGAGCGAGGCTCAACGTCGACAGGCACGGCTGCCCCAGGCAACTTGGCGAGCAAGGACAGGACGCGCTCATTTTGGTCTTCTGACATCTTCAAACGCTGGGCGACGGGATCGTTAAGATCAGGATTTGCCCCTGTCGAGGGATTGGTCCCTAGACTAGTGCCATTACCATGCGACGAACCATTGGTGTCCCCGTTGAACGGGACAAAATATGGCTGCGACCCATAGTGGAATTGTTGTGGTCCATTCTGAAACGATTGTGGTCCTTGCTGAAATGGCTGCGATCTCTGCTGGAAAGATTGCGATCCTTGCTGGAAAGGTTGTGATCCTTGCTGGAAAGGTTGCAGACCACCTTGGAACGGCTGGGATCCATTCTGAAACGGCTGGGTGCCACCTTGCAATGGTTGGGATCCATTGTTCAATGGTGGTGGTCGGATGTGTTGAGGGGGAATTTGCCCAGACTGGGGATTCGGAATGAACGGACCCGGCTACTGATTCTGCATGAATGGACCTGGATGCTGATTCTACGCGGACGGGCCTGGTCCCGAACCTGGATTCTGGATGAATGGTCTAGGACCATTCTGGGATCCAAAAGGATTCCTTAGCCACGCGATCTCTTCAGCTGCTCTGCGATTCTGCTCTGCCATTGCATTGAGTTGATTCCTGGCAACCTCGAGCTCCTGATACATCTGAGCGACGGCTTGCTGCGGATTTCCAGGGGCTGCCATTTTCCTGCAAAAGAAAATAGAAGAAACTCCAAGAAACTATTAGTAGAATGCACGTTCGTCGAAGATTTTCTCAAGATGTAGTCCTACGGATGGCGCCAAACTGTTAATGCCAAAGATCGCACCAAAGGAACAACTTAAGGTCGATGTGGACTTAAACAACTAAAGAAAGGATATTTCGACGAGACGTGCGACGAGGAATAAAATAAAGAAACAATGGATTTGATGACGCAGGAAAAACCTCAATCGAGGAAAAAACCTGCGGACGACAGGAGGTGTCGTCGCAACACTATGGTCGCCAATCAGGGGCGACATCCTTGGTACTGGCGTCGGTCGTACGATGATTACAATACAAATGAAGGAAATGCTTCGAAATGTAAAATACAAATGTTTAAAGTGTAAAACAGGTGTTTGTCGTGTGAATACAAAGTGTAAACAACTGTTGGTCAAAAGTTGTTGGCGTGCGTCGAGAGCGATGACTTGAGCTTTTCTCCGAGTGTTCTTGAGTTCGCTGTAGGGTTCTGGCTTTCAGTACTTGATTTCCAGAGTTTGAGGGTTCTTAGCTATGAGCTCGAATGTTTTTCTCTGCTGTTCGGTGATGTTTGCTGATGTGTATCGGATGTTAACTGATATCCTTGATGTGAAGACTTAGCTTCGTATTTATAGTCTTCGCGTCATTAATTAGCTCCATTGATGCTTTGATCAACGGCTACAACGGCTGGAAACGGTTGCCGGAGTGATTATCCATAATGTTCTTCGTCCCTTACGGCTGCTTGCTGTTAATGGCTTTGACTCCTGCTGGAAACGGTGCAGTGATCTTACGCGATGGTCGTACGGGACGGGCGATGCTATGGTCGAGCGTCATGGGGGACGTACGACTTACCTTTTACGATAGATGACGGATGTTTTCTGGGTTCTTGTTGAGATCTTATCTTAATACAAGATATAGCTTAGGACATGCGTCTTACCTGTTTTGGTCGTGGTCGGGCGACGTGATTTTTTGCCCTAACAGTTTCCAGGGGAGTCTCAACCACGGATGTCGAGTGTCTCTGCTAAAAGAGAAGCAGAGCTTGAACTTGCTCGTAAGGGTAGGGAGCAGAGGCAGAAGCTTATGTCCACTGGTCCAGCTGTTCCGAAGAAGACGAGGACGACGATCCCGAGGGAACCGTCTTCGGGGGTTCATGACTCTTCTAGAGTCGTTACGCCTGAGAAGGCGAAGGTCGCATCGCCCAAGAAGTCATATTCCGATGCGATTGCTGCGACACCTATTAGTTATGTGCCTCCGGCGGAAACGGCGAAGTCCCCGTCAACCACGTCGGATTCTTTGTAGGCCGGCAAGGGCAAGGATCAGCCAACGGGAGGGGTTAAGGTCACGACGGTTAATTTTACATTGTCGTCGGACTTTATGGCCAGTAGTGTCCTGGACGGGACGAACCTATTTCCTCACCTGGGGAAATATCTGCTCCCTTCTTTCAGGGAGCGTTTCGTGGAGTTTCCTATCGAGGAGACGGGAGCTCATGTCGACGGGCTGGCTTTCATGGTAAGTCTTTCTTTCAAGACTTGGTTCGTTTGTCGTTGTCATTATCGTTGTCGGTGTCATTGTTCGTTGTTGGTGTCGTTGTTCATTGTCGTATGTTTATTTACAATATTTGTTTTATGATTTTGAAGGCGTTCCAGGCTTCCCTAGCTTTGCGGGGTGAGACAATGAAGATAAAGGATCTAATGTCTGTTGCGTACGAGAGGGAGAACGCGGCGTTGGATAGGGCGAAGGTCGCTGCAGAGCGTGAAGAGGCTCTGTCAAAACGTCTCGATGATGCCTTGAAACATCTAGAGGCCGTCGAATGTGCAAAGGATGAGGCCAATCATCGCTTGACACAGACCCTGTCCATGGTTGCCGATCAGAGGGAGGAGATGGACAAAGTTACGGAATCCTTGGCTGCGATTACAAAGGAAGCCGAGGATTCTAAGTCCAAGGTAGAGAGTCTTAAGAAAGAGGTGCAAGCTGCTAAGGACGAGGGTAAGTCCGTTTTTGCTATAGCTCGCCTGACTGCTAGGGCGGCAATCATGAGGCGACATCTGTTGGGGAAGGATCCTCTTGCTTCGGCGTCGGAAGAGCTCGATATTTACTTGAAGGGCGTCGGGACTGTGAGAGACCTTGATTCGGATGACGAGAAGGACGTCGAGGAGGAGGTGGTAGACGAAGGTCTTCAGGGTGGGACCTCAGGCAAGGATGCGACTGATGCCCCTCCTCAAATCTAACCGCAAAAATTCTTTACTTTTGTTTATACCGATCGACCGTTGGTGGTCGAGTTCCTTTTAATGTAATCGACAGTTTATTCATTGAATGAAATTTAGACTTTCTGTCGAACTTGTGATTTTATGAATAAATACAACGTTAATTGTAAGATTCACTAAGTAAAAATAACCAAGAAATCATGCGACTTAAGCATTATTGCAACACAATAACTGGAACGTAAGCCATAAGACTTTTAAATCGTGTATATAAACATAAGCACACGCGACTAGAGCATACATTCAGAGTATGACATTTTTCTAAGTCAAGGAACTTAGATCACGAGATCGCTAGACTTTGCGATCGTACGACTAAGTCGTGTGATGAACTTGAATTGTGTGTCCCTGTAGAAGGATGATCAAGTCATAGACATGATCATTTTCGTCGTGCGCCCTTGCGAAACTAGAGCCGTAAGATTAATGTCGTGCGATTCTGTGGAAAAATTATGTTAGAGGTTGGTCGTTGGCTAACCAACGACCCTCCGATGCTTAAGTCAGTAACCGTTCGCGATGAGAAATCGTATGAAAGGAGAGAAAAGAAATTAGGGAACGTACCTTCTCATATTTTCCCTCTTTTTTTTGAATGGGGTATTTGCCCCCCGTCATTTATTATCCTATTCCTTTTAGGAGAAAATAGGTTTTAAATGACGAATCGACACATAGATCTTGGGAAATACCATCTATGTCTGCGTCGACCGTGTTTTCGCGCGACAGGGCAAGATAGCCGTTTTATTCCTGTAAGAAAGGCATGAGTTTATCTTTAAGGTTAGAAATAGAAGGATGAACCTGTCGAGACCTTACGGTCGGTTCGTGACTGCTAGACGGCTTACTTTCGCGGCTTCAGAGTGGTCTTATAGCAGTCACGGACGACTTTCGGCTCACTTTTGATTTCTTGGACTCCCCACGGCGTAAGGAACTTCAGGGTCTGATGATATGTCGAGGGAACGGCTTTCATTTCATGGATCCATGGTCGACCTAGAATGATGTTATAGGCTTACGCGCAATCGATGACGCTGAACTTGGTCTGCTTGTTGATCCCTCCGGCGTAGACTGACAAGATGATATCTCCATAGATGCTCGTCGCTTCTCCATTGAAACCGACCAAAGTTGTCGAACGTGGGGTGATTTCCGAGCGATTGATCCCCATGGCCTTGATGGTGTCAAGGAAAATGACGTTCGTTGAGCTGCCCCCATCGATCAAGACTCGTTGGGTTAAACAATTACCAATCGTGAGTTGAATGATCAACCCGTTGTGATGCTTCTGATATGAGTCACTGAGGTCGTCTTGATCGAACACAATCTTCATAGCTTCCAACTCCAGATCTTCTTTTGGCCTCGATGAACGCGGAATAGGCCGATCGTCGGGTGCTTGACTGGCGTGACGCTTGGTTGCGGAATATGTCAGACCACACACGTCCGAACCACCGGTGATGCAATTGACGACCTTTGCATGCTCGGGGGTTGATGGTCGATGGTCACTAGTTGAAGTAACGACGTCATCGATGATATTTTTGAGATTGCCCTTCAGGACGTGATATGCTAGCTCCTTTTTGAGAGCTATGCAATCATCTGTCGCATGACCATGGTCGACATGAAAGTCGCACCACTTAGATTTATCTTTCTTAGCATCGTCCAGATCGGACTTCTTGGGCCACCGGATGGTCGCCTGGGCAGTCGTCAGAGCTTCGACCAAATCCTTAGTGGACCCTTTGAACCCGTAAGAGGATATCTTGGGGTACTGAGGAAATTTGGTCGCGGTCTTGGCCTCTGCTTTTGTCTTGAATCGGACGTTCGAGATCTGGCGCGCGGGCTCTATTTTGGAAAGTGCTTTCGTTTTGAACTCTGGCTTCTTTACACCTAACGACCTCTTGTCGTCGGTATGCTTGCGACGAAAGGCAGCGTCGTCCTCTACCCTCATATATGCTAGGGTTCGAGCTCGGACGTCTTCGAAATTCTCCGGAGGATACTTGGTCAAATCGGTATACAACCCCGAACTGTCGTCCAGACCACGCTTATAAGCTTCGATTGCGGTCTTGACGTCGCAATTGCGAATACTGATCATCTCCGCATTGAATCTATTGAAATAACTCCGAATAGACTCATTGGTCTTCTGCACGACATAATACAGGTCACTGGTCTGCTTCTCCATCTTGCGACTGCTGGCGAACTGTTGAGAGAATTGGTTGACCAATTCAGCGAACGACCCGATGGACTTGGGTTTGAGATTGATCAACCATTGGAGAGCAGGACCAGTAAGAGTCGCACCGAAGCTCTTGCACATACAAACCTCCTGATACATATGTGGGATCGAGATCGTCCACATGAGTTGCTTGTATTGCGCGACGTGTTCGGTCGGAACAGTCACTCCCGAATACTTGGGCATGAAGGCAGGGACGTTGTACTTCTTCGGGACCTCGACGGTCGTGATCTCATCGATGAAGGGCGACGCCTGAAACCCTGATCGAGGCTCGACATCGACGGGCACGGCTGCCCCAGGTAGCTTGGCGAGCAAAGATAGTACGCACTCGTTCTGATCTTCTAACATTTTCAATCGCTGGGCGACGGGGTCATTAGGATCGAGATTTGCCCCTGGTTGCGGATTGACTCCTGAACTGGTGCCATTGCCATGCGATGATCCATTGGCGTCCCCGTTGAAAGGAACAAAATATGGCTGTGGCCCATTCTGAAACGGCTGCGATCCATTCTAAAATGGTTGCGATCCATTCTGAAATGGCTGCAATCCATTTGTAAATGGCTGCGATCCATTCTGCATGGGTGGTGGCCTTATATGGTGAGGAGGAACCGTCCCGAACTGGGGATTTAGGTGGAACGGTCCCGACTGCTGGTTCTGCATGAACGGACCTGGATGCTGATTTTGAGCGAACGGATCTGATCCTGGAACTGGATTATGAGCGAAGGGCCTAGGACCAGTCTGGCCGAACGATCCTTGGCCTGGATTCTGAACGAATGGCCTAGGACCATTCTGAGGTCCAGAGGAATTCCTTAACCGTCCGATCTCCTCAGCTGCTCTGCGACTCTGCTCTGCCATGGCGTTGATTTGATTTCGAGCGACTTCAAGCTCCTGGTACATCTGGGCAATGACATGCTGCTGATTTCCAGGGGCTGTCATTTTTCTGAAACAGAGAACAAAGGAAACTCCAAGAAACCGTTAGTAAGACGCACGTTCGTCGAAGATTTTCTCTAGATGAGGTCCCACGGATGGCACCAAACTGTTAATGCCAAAAATCGCACCAAAGTACAACTTAAGGTCGAAGTGGACTTTAACAACTAAAGAAAGGAACCGTCCGACAAAAGCGTGCGTTTAAGACAGAAATATAAATGAGACAGAGATTTTGGTGACGCGGGAAAAACCTTAACAAGGAAAAAACCCGCAGACGACAATGGAAGTCGTCGCTGCACTATGGTCGCCAATCAGGGGCGATGTCCTTGTATTTCTGGTGTCGATCGTACAAAGATTACAATACAAATGAAGGAAAGACTTCGAAAATGTAAAGTAACAAGTGTTTTCTAATGTAAAACAGTGTGCGTCGTGTGTGATTGTCGTGCGTCGAGAGCGATTCTTCTACGAGCGATTTCTATGCTTCAAGTGTTCTTCGGAGTTCGAGTGCTTGTGTCTGTGGTTCGATGTTGTATCTGTGTTCCGTCCCTTGAAATGATGATTGTTCTTGATATTTATAGTCTTCGGGCACTTTAATTGGATCATTAAGGACTTTGATAACTGCCGTAACGGTCGCCGTCTTTAATGCGGGATTAGATGTTCTTAACTGACTTCGTCGGTTATAGCCGTTGTCCATTAATGGTGTTGACTCCTGCATTAAACCCTGAACAAACATAACAGTCGTATTGCGCGTTAGTCGGTCGAGGTCGCATGGTTTTATGCGACGGTCGTGTGAACTATGCGACGTCGAGGTCGAGTATCATGAGGTAAAAGATTTTCGATTTTATCTTTAATCATGAGACAAAGTACTATGATTTTACCTTCCTTATGGAAAAAGGGAATAGGTGTTTTCCTTACCTTGGTCGTGGTCTGGTGAAATTTTACCCAAACAACTATTTAATGCAGGTCAAGCATCATAAAGGACAACGGTCATAATTGAAGATCGTAATCAAGCATATTCAATGACTAAGACCGTTTCTCACATTTATGAAGGCCATAAATGACGCCAAAGCCTATATAATCCAAGACTGAAGACACATTCAAGGGCATCTGATTTTCAGAGATATACAACGAATTCTTCACAATAAACAACCGATTCTCAAGAACTCACCAAGAAGCATTCTCTAAGCATTTGAAGGATCAATCGCAGAAACGCACGGCGAAGCTTTATTTCTACACGATGCACGATACAATTTTACAATTAAGTCTATTTCTCTTGTAATTGTACTCTACTATACTCACGACACTTTTTACTAAAAGGCGTCGTCCCTGTTTGACGACCATATTGCACCGTTGACTTCTATAGTCGACCACGGTTTTTACCCTCGACAGGGTTTTCCGCGTCACCAAATTCTCTTGTCTCTTTTTATCTTTGTTATCCGCCGTACGATTTATCACATGATCATTTCTTTAGTTGTTAAAGCTCCACATCAACCATAAGTTACCCTTTGGGTGATTTTTTGCATTAACGATTTGGCGCCCACCGTGGGGCCCCATCTAGAGAAAATCTCCGACAAACCATACGTCCTACTAACCGTTTCTTAAGCTCTCTCTGTTTTTCAGGAAATGTCGAGCCAAGGAAACTTCTTCGGACATCAGAATGGTCCGAACCAAAATCAGAACCATGGAAACTTCTTCGGGTATCAGAATGGTCCGCTGCAGAATCCAGGAGGCTTCCACGGTCCTCAAGGAACCCTGCTCCAGATTTCAAGAAACTTTTCCAATTCACAATATGGTCTGAATCAAAATGTTGGGAATGCCTTCGGTCAACAAAATGGCCCAAGACCATTGTTAATGCCAAAAATCGTCCAGAAAGATAACTTAAGGTTGATTGTGGAGCTTAACAACTAAAGAAAAGAATCTAGCGACAAATCGTGCGACAAAGACAGAAAACGTAAGAGACAGAGATTTTGGTGACGCGAGAAAAACCTTAACGAGGAAAAAACCCGCGGACGACTTTGGGGATCGTCGCTGCACTATGATCGCCAAACAGGGGCGATGTCCTTATGTTTCAGGTGTCGAGAGTACAATGGTTACAATACAAATGAAAGGAAATACTTTAAATGTAAAGTAAACAACTGTATCGTGCGTGAAAACTAGTGTGTCGTGTGTAAAAACAATGTGTCGAGCGTGGGAGTCGTGCGTCGAGAGCGAACTGTTGAGAGAGATTTCTTTGCTTCGAGTGTTCTTCCGAAAGCCGATGTCCCCAAATGGGATTGTGATATTCGTATTTATAGTCTTCGTAGCTTTAATTGAGCATCATGATTGTAGGAGTAACGGTCGCAACGGTCACTGCTGTAAATGCCCATAATTACTTCTGTCGGTTACGTCTGTTGGCCATAAAGGGCATTGACCCTGCATTGAATGAGAAAACATAACAGAAATGCCGCATGTTAGTCGGTCGAAGTCGCGAGCTATGTCACGACGGTCGAGGTCGAAGGGTACTTTTAACTTCAGCTTTGGTTAAAGGATCAAGTGTTCATGATTTGACTTGGTTATGAGGGAAGTGCAATAAATGTTCTTAGTGTCTTGGTCGTGGTCGAGACTCGTGATTTTTTGCCCAAACAGTTTGCCTCCAAAATTTAAAAAGTGGAATAGCAAATCCAAGTTTCAAAAGTTTTTAAATTTTGCTAGTCGGACGTCTAGGGTCGTGACACGTGTTTAAAAAATCTTTTCAGTTGCCTTGGAACTGGATCGGTGCAATTCCAACTAAAGAATAAGTCGAAAAGGTGATAAGGTTGCGACGTCATGCTGACGTACGATCGTGCACAACAGCTGTAAACGCCAAGTGTCGACGATCTGTCGAGTATTTGAAAAGGCAGGGGCACGTGTCGATTATCGAGAGGTTCGACCTGACACGATCGTTTCCATAAATAGCGACCTTCGATGGATCTTTTCCACTTTACGATTTCATAGAGTTTTTAGAAGAGATTTCTTGCGATTTCCTGTCGTTCTTTCGCCGAATCTTTCCCAAACTTGTAAGATATCTTCGACCTGTTAGAGTTTCAAGGTTTTTAGCGTGCCTATATAAGGTACGATTTCTCGGTCTTTGTATGCGTCGTAAGTCGATTGCTAGGAAACCTAGGAAGAACTGGGATATTTGGGGCTTTTTAGAGCGGAAAATTTTGTTAAAGGGATTAGCGATGTCGACGGAGCCTAGGAGTAACATCCAGGATCAGGACGCTCTAGTCGACTTTAGGACTTTAGCAAAAATCCCTGCAGGGATTACTGTGAGTAAGGTCGGTAATATTAGACCGGAGATGTGTATCGAGGGGTATGTCGTGATATACGAGTATCCCTTTAGAATAGGCTTCGAGTGGCCCAACTCTCCTCTGGCGAAGTCTTTTATGTGCGAGTTTGACCTCTTGCCTGGACAACTGATGCCCCAATTCTGGAGGGTGATCCAGGTCATCGAGCGACTTACCTCACACTGGGAGTCGCCGATGAACGTAAAAGACCTTTTGGCTGCTTATCAGGTCAAGAAAGATACGTACCGTCGCTACAGCCTATTCTCGAGGTATAAGGGCGACCGTACCTTGGTCCAAAAAACCGCGGTTAACGACTGCAAATGGAAGACCAGGTACGTCTTTGTACGAGTAGCAACGCTGGACTCTGACAGTGATTGGATCAGGTCTGGATGGAACATGGCCGGTGAGTTTTAGCTGTGGTCGAGCGTCTGCTTTGTTATATTTGTCACTTTGCTTTTTGGCTAATCTTCTTTCTCTGTGTTTTCAGACATCAATTTTGACAGCGTAGAGCCCAACGACGATTCCAAGGCTAAAATTGAGAAGTTCTTGGAAATTAGCACAGACGATCGATCGTTCGTCACACGCCATCTAATAGACGAAGACGACGTGGTTTTCTTGAGTGATAGGATACAGTTAGGTCGAGAGGAGAGAGAGAAAGAGGAGAGAGAGGAGGAGGACGAGTCTGAGGATACTGAGGAGACTGAGGAGGAGAAGAAAGAGGAGACAGAGGTACAGATGACCGGTAAGTGTACCCTACTCTGTTTCAACATATTCTTTCTCTTGCCTCGGTATTTTAATTGTCCTTTCTTCTTTGTTTCACAGGAGAATCTCTGCAATCCCAGCCGAAAGTGTCGTCGGCGATGGCCAAGAGGGCGGCTTAGGCCGAACTGGCTCGCAAGGCGAGGGAGAAAAGGAAGGAAGCCCCGACAGCTGGGTCGGTGGTTTTGTTAAACCGTACTACCACATGATATAGGCAACGGAAGCATATTTAAAATTGAATCATCCATGGCAATACAAACAAACAACTTATAAAGATGCATACGTTCTAGATGATTAACTACAATAGAAAGAATCAAGAACACTTACTTGTTTCATGTGATTGTCGAAAACACAAAGATGAATTAACCTTGTTCTTGCTTCTTGGATGTCAAGGATCAATAGTGTGAATCCCTCTAGTGGCTCACACTTAAGAACACCAAACCAACAATCAAGATTGAAGCTTTAAACCCTAAACCCTTATTTAGGGTTTACGATTTTGGGAGGGAGGAGAGGGGCGGTTACGGCCTCGATAGAGAGAGAGAGATTGATCAAAAAACTCTTTAGGGTTTGATCCCTAGTAGTTTATTTATAATTCCCTTATTTACACCTAGCCACCTTGAAACGATAAGCTTGTTAAAAACTCTTTTAACCAATTATCATTTAGTCCCTATAATTAATCCAATTAATTATATTGTAGCTTATAATTAATTTATCATCAGATGACAAATTAATAAACTAACTACTTTAACTCCCCTTCATTCTTCTGATTGTTATTTAGGTCTTAAGGGCAACCCAAAAGGACCCTGCTATTATTAGAAATATTACCAATAGTTAATGACTCTGGACACTATATCCAACAGTCTCCCACTTGGACAAGTTATTAACTCTATTTGGTTTAACGCTTTCAAATAATCAGCAGAGAACAAGCCATCCAATGCAGCTGCCGAACTCTGATAAAGATTCGGTCCTAAGATAAGTGATTTAATGTCCTTTGTTCTACAAGATATCATATGAACCTGAGACATGGATAAATGTCTATCTCATGGATCAAGATTATGTTTCCCGATTTCCGATATGTGTTGAATTCATCAGACTACTCAATTGAGTTTGACCTCTTGCCTGGACAACTGATGCCCCAATTCTGGAGGGTGATCCAGGTCATCGAGCGACTTACCTCACACTGGGAGTCGCCGATGAACGTAAAAGACCTTTTGGCTGCTTATCAGGTCAAGAAAGATACGTACCGTCGCTACAGCCTATTCTCGAGGTATAAGGGCGACCGTACCTTGGTCCAAAAAACCGCGGTTAACGACTGCAAATGGAAGACCAGGTACGTCTTTGTACGAGTAGCAACGCTGGACTCTGACAGTGATTGGATCATGTCTGGATGGAACATGGCCGGTGAGTTTTAGCTGTGGTCGAGCGTCTGCTTTGTTATATTTGTCACTTTGCTTTTTGGCTAATCTTCTTTCTCTGTGTTTTCAGACATCAATTTTGACAGCGTAGAGCCCAACGACGATTCCAAGGCTAAAATTGAGAAGTTCTTGGAAATTAGCACAGACGATCGATCGTTCGTCACACGCCATCTAATAGACGAAGACGACGTGGTTTTCTTGAGTGATAGGATACAGTTAGGTCGAGAGGAGAGAGAGAAAGAGGAGAGAGAGAGGAGGAGGACGAGTCTGAGGATACTGAGGAGACTGAGGAGGAGAAGAAAGAGGAGACAGAGGTACAGATGACCGGTAAGTGTACCCTACTCTGTTTCAACATATTCTTTCTCTTGCCTCGGTATTTTAATTGTCCTTTCTTCTTTGTTTCACAGGAGAATCTCTGCAATCCCAGCCGAAAGTGTCGTCGGCGATGGCCAAGAGGGCGGCTTAGGCCGAACTGGCTCGCAAGGCGAGGGAGAAAAGGAAGGAAGCCCCGACAGCTGGGTCGGTGGTTTTGTTAAACCGTACTACCACATGATATAGGCAACGGAAGCATATTTAAAATTGAATCATCCATGGCAATACAAACAAACAACTTATAAATATGCATACGTTCTAGATGATTAACTACAATAGAAAGAATCAAGAACACTTACTTGTTTCATGTGATTGTCGAAAACACAAAGATGAATTAACCTTGTTCTTGCTTCTTGGATGTCAAGGATCAATAGTGTGAATCCCTCTAGTGGCTCACACTTAAGAACACCAAACCAACAATCAAGATTGAAGCTTTAAACCCTAAACCCTTATTTAGGGTTTACGATTTTGGGAGGGAGGAGAGGGGCGGTTACGGCCTCGATAGAGAGAGAGAGATTGATCAAAAAACTCTTTAGGGTTTGATCCCTAGTAGTTTATTTATAATTCCCTTATTTACACCTAGCCACCTTGAAACGATAAGCTTGTTAAAAACTCTTTTAACCAATTATCATTTAGTCCCTATAATTAATCCAATTAATTATATTGTAGCTTATAATTAATTTATCATCAGATGACAAATTAATAAACTAACTACTTTAACTCCCCTTCATTCTTCTGATTGTTATTTAGGTCTTAAGGGAAACCCAAAAGGACCCTGCTATTATTAGAAATATTACCAATAGTTAATGACTCTGGACACTATATCCAACAGTCTCCCACTTGGACAAGTTATTAACTCTATTTGGTTTAACGCTTTCAAATAATCAGCAGAGAACAAGCCATCCAATGCAGCTGCCGAACTCTGATAAAGATTCGGTCCTAAGATAAGTGATTTAATGTCCTTTGTTCTACAAGATATCATATGAACCTGAGACATGGATAAATGCCTATCTCATGGATCAAGATTATGTTTCCCGATTTCCGATATGTGTTGAATTCATCAGACTACTCAATTGAGTTTGACCTCTTGCCTGGACAACTGATGCCCCAATTCTGGAGGGTGATCCAGGTCATCGAGCGACTTACCTCACACTGGGAGTCGCCGATGAACGTAAAAGACCTTTTGGCTGCTTATCAGGTCAAGAAAGATACGTACCGTCGCTACAGCCTATTCTCGAGGTATAAGGGCGACCGTACCTTGGCCCAAAAAACCGCGGTTAACGACTGCAAATGGAAGACCAGGTACGTCTTTGTACGAGTAGCAACGCTGGACTCTGACAGTGATTGGATCAGGTCTGGATGGAACATGGCCGGTGAGTTTTAGCTGTGGTCGAGCGTCTGCTTTGTTATATTTGTCACTTTGCTTTTTGGCTAATCTTCTATCTCTGTGTTTTCAGACATCAATTTTGACAGCGTAGAGCCCAACGACGATTCCAAGGCTAAAATTGAGAAGTTCTTGGAAATTAGCACAGACGATCGATCGTTCGTCACACGCCATCTAATAGACGAAGACGACGTGGTTTTCTTGAGTGATAGGATACAGTTAGGTCGAGAGGAGAGAGAGAAAGAGGAGAGAGAGGAGGAGGACGAGTCTGAGGATACTGAGGAGACTGAGGAGGAGAAGAAAGAGGAGACAGAGGTACAGATGACCGGTAAGTGTACCCTACTCTGTTTCAACATATTCTTTCTCTTGCCTCGGTATTTTAATTGTCCTTTCTTCTTTGTTTCACAGGAGAATCTCTGCAATCCCAGCCGAAAGTGTCGTCGGCGATGGCCAAGAGGGCGGCTTAGGCCGAACTGGCTCGCAAGGCGAGGGAGAAAAGGAAGGAAGCCCCGACAGCTGGGTCGGTGGTTTTGTTAAACCGTACTACCACATGATATAGGCAACGGAAGCATATTTAAAATTGAATCATCCATGGCAATACAAACAAACAACTTATAAAGATGCATACGTTCTAGATGATTAACTACAATAGAAAGAATCAAGAACACTTACTTGTTTCATGTGATTGTCGAAAACACAAAGATGAATTAACCTTGTTCTTGCGTCTTGGATGTCAAGGATCAATAGTGTGAATCCCTCTAGTGGCTCACACTTAAGAACACCAAACCAACAATCAAGATTGAAGCTTTAAACCCTAAACCCTTATTTAGGGTTTACGATTTTGGGAGGGAGGGGAGGGGCGGTTACGGCCTCGATAGAGAGAGAGAGAGATTGATCAAAAAACTCTTTAGGGTTTGATCCCTAGTAGTTTATTTATAATTCCCTTATTTACACCTAGCCCCCTTGAAACGATAAGCTTGTTAAAAACTCTTTTAACCAATTATCATTTAGTCCCTATAATTAATCCAATTAATTATATTGTAGCTTATAATTAATTTATCATCAGATGACAAATTAATAAACTAACTACTTTAACTCCCCTTCATTCTTCTGATTGTTATTTAGGTCTTAAGGGCAACCCAAAAGGACCCTGCTATTATTAGAAATATTACCAATAGTTAATGACTCTGGACACTATATCCAACAGTCTCCCACTTGGACAAGTTATTAACTCTATTTGGTTTAACGCTTTCAAATAATCAGCAGAGAGCAAGCCATCCAATGCAGCTGCCGAACTCTGATAAAGATTCGGTCCTAAGATAAGTGATTTAATGTCCTTTGTTCTACAAGATATCATATGAACCTGAGACATGGATAAATGTCTATCTCATGGATCAAGATTATGTTTCCCGATTTCCGATATGTGTTGAATTCATCAGACTACTCAATTGAACACATCAATTCTAGTCAGGGTTTGGCCAAACACTTAGTATCAACACAAAATCATCGAGGGGCCCATGGATATCGGTTCTCCTGTTTAGGCAGAAGGAACAAATAAACATTGACTACACATTTCATTTATGTTCATCAAATTATACATGGACATACCCTGTATAACTGCCAGTCACGGTCAGCGTTGGAGCACACCAAAGCATAACAGAATCATAGAGCAAAACTCTATGCATCTCTGTTTGAAGAACATAAAATATTATCATCTCAAAATTACTCTGACTTAATCCATGAAGTAAACTTTTGAGTGCGGGTCGTTCCAATACCCAAATCACCATTATGTACTCATGAGTGTTAGTTGTATTCTCTATGCTTTCGACACTCCATGACAGTCTTGAATCACTACTTACTTCCAGGAGTATGACTGACTGTGGAGGTTTAAGTAAATTAATACTCAGGAATTTGGTTCTAAACATGCAAAACAAAACACGATAATAAATTAAATGTAAATGGACGCAATCCAACATATATTATAATCTCCATATAATAATCTCCAAATCAAATACAATTTATTACGTTTTCAATACATCAAACTAACAACTAAAACATTCAAGGTATTTTGATAATTCTAACACCTATGGCTTCAGTATGATACTCCGCCACCGTGTCCTGCTTGGAACATTTCCAAGTCACGGCCCAACCATTCAACAAGAACACCCATCCTGACTGCGAGCGGGAATCATCCCGATCTGTCTGGAAACTCGCATCAGTATAACCTGTTACTCGTAATTCATCTTTTCCACCATAGACTAAGAACATATCTTTAGTCCTCCGAAGATACTTAAGAATGTTCTTTATAGCCGTCCAATGACTTTCGCCTGGGTTCCCTTGATATCTACTCACCATGCTTAAAGCAAATGAGACATCACGTCTAGTACATGTCATGGCATACATGATCGATCCTATAGCAGATGTATATGGAATTCGACTCATTCTATCTCGATAAATTCTTATTCCAAGTATGTATGCTCCATTTCCCAAATCTTTCATGGCGAAACATTTCCCGAGCCAGATCTTTACATCTTGCAACATCGGAATATTGTTTTCTCTGAGTAGTATGTCATCAACATACAAGACTAGAAATACAACATTACTCCCACTAGCCTTAACATATACGTAGGACTCATCTTCGCTTTGAGAAAATCCAAATTCCTTGACCTCTTCATGAAAACAAAGATTCCAGCTACGAGACGCTTGTTTAAGTCCATAAATGGATCTTTTAAGCTTACACACTTTATCTGGATACTCGGTATGTACAAAACCTTCAGGTTGTGCCATATACACATCCTCATCAAGTTTCCCATTGAGGAAAGCGGTTTTTACATCCATTTGCCATACTTCATAGTCATGAAATGTAGCTATGGCAAGCAATATCCTGATAGACTTAATCTTTGCCACTGGTGAGAAGGTTTCATCATAATCAATTCCTTGAGTTTGAGTGTAACCTTTTGCAACCAGTCTAGCCTTGAATGTGTGCACATTCCCATCCATGTCGGTCTTCTTTTTGAAGATCCACTTACACCCAACTGTCTTGCGACCTGGTGTGTGATCAACCAATTTCCAAACTTGGTTATCGTACATAGATTGAATCTCGCTTTCCATGGCCTCTTTCCATTTGGCAGCCTCAGGGCCTGCCATCGCTTCCTCGTAGTTGGATGGCTCATCCGCACTATCAAATATTTTATCATTGACTAGTGTTAGAGCAAGTTTTATATGTTGATTTAAAGTTCAAGGGTTTGTTTTGTAATAGATTAATCTTAGTCCATAGTGAACGGGCCGTGGGCTTGTTAACCACGGGCCCGTACTATATAATGTTGAATTAGCCTAAGAAAAAGGTTAATCATCTCATTAGCTTTCCTACTCATATTGTAAACACTCTGAATGAAAGCTTAATACAGGGATGACCAGTTGAAATCATTGTTCTTATTTGCTTATTATTTCGATTTCACTATTGTTGCACGGATCTGATCCTACAATTGGTATCAGAGCAGACGGACGGATTGATTCTAAGGTTTGAATTCATCAAATTTTGGTTAGTTTGACTTTCACTCGTCTGACTTTTCTTGAATTCTTGAT
The DNA here is from genome assembly GCA_033807775.1 of Saussurea involucrata. Taxonomy (NCBI): domain Eukaryota; kingdom Viridiplantae; phylum Streptophyta; class Magnoliopsida; order Asterales; family Asteraceae; genus Saussurea; species Saussurea involucrata. The sequence continues at coordinate 43,491,235 of CM066317.1, read as the reverse complement.
TTTTTGATTCAATCGAAATCAGTTGTTTTGCTTATTGGGTTATATTAGCATTATCATTCTAAGAGTTTCTGCAAAATTTTACATCCTAATTCGTTCGTTTGATTGGTCAATTTTGCAAATCAAGTTCAAAACTTTTGGTTGTGTTCTTACTCAAAAATCCGATTTTTGCTACCAAAAAGTGTTGTTTTTGCTCTAAAATCGATTGGGTTAGTGTAAGTTTGTGCTTGGTATTGTTTCTAACCTTTCAGGAACACATTAGAATAACCCTAGTCGAGTTTCGATCGAAATTAAGCAAAACAGCCGACTTTTCCGGACAAAACAGCCGTGTTTTCCGGACAGATCAAGGTGTCCGGACGTTTGTGGTTCCATGCGGACAAGTCAGTCATCCGGGTAAGTCAATCATCCGGGTAAGTTTTTCAAATCTCTATCTTTCCGGGTAATCTAGTTCCGGACAACTCAAAGTTTCCGGAATTCGTTTTATCCGGAAATCCTCATTTACCCGGAATCATTGTAGTATCCGGACACATCATTCTTTCCGGAAACTTCAAAGTACCCGGAAATTCTATAATTTCCGGACTCTATTGTATCCGGTAAAATCTTGCTTACCCGGTTAATTCCATCCGGTATCTTTAGAGCATCCGGTAACCTTGGTTATCCGGACAACTCAAGATATCCGGACAACTCAAGATATCAGGATAACTCTGCATTCTTGAACTGTTTTTCGTAAATCTAGTCAAGATACTTCTTGATCAGACCCTTACTTCGATTCCTATCCAGTAAGACCACTGTAGTCCACTTTAGAACCTGCGTTAGGATATCACTCTTAGAATCTTGCGTTAGATTCTCATTTTGAATCAATATACCCGTCTGACGATCATTCCGTTGCAACCAAAGATGTCTGCTTCTCGTGACGCCCTCGCCATTGGTACCGACACCAAGCCTCCATGCCTATACCCAAACGAGTACAGTCAATGGCGCGACAGATTCATGATTTTCATTGAATCAAAGGACAACTATGAGTTCATCAAGCAAGCTCTTGAAGAAGGTCCTATCGCGCCACCAATGAAGGATATTGAAGCCGCTGAAGGTGTTGAACCCAAGAAAGAGAAAAAGACCTTTGCCGAAATGTCAGAGTTTGAAAGAGGGAGGATAGAAGGGGAGAAACATGCGAAGAGATATTTGGTGCAAGCACTTCCCAACTCGACCTACACTGCCATCGACAGCTACAAAGACACGGCTAAATGCATGTGGGACCAGGTAGCCAAAATGATGCGTGGGAGTGCAGTTGGAAACCAACTGAAGATCAATACTGCTATAACCAAGTTCGATGGTTTCAAGCAGCGTCCTGGCGAGACTCTTACTCAGGCTTATGAACGTTTCTGCTCTCTACTCAATGAGCTGAACAAGAATGGGATAGTTCGGTCAAACACGGAGAATGCCCTCAAGTTCCTCAACAACCTCTTACCCGAATGGAAAGTTTTTGCATCTCATGTCAGGCATAACAACCTGATTGAAAGAATCGGCATAAATGAACTCTACGAGACACTTCTTCAAGATGAAGATGAAGTGAATGAGCTACTTGCCGAGAAGAAGACTGAACCCAAGCCTGTAGCTGATCCTATTGCTCTTATTTCCACCAACAAGGGAAGACCTTCGAGCCGACACACCGAACGGGCTCAAAAGCATAATTCTTCTGATTCTGAACCGGAAGAGAAAAAAGATGAAGATTCTGATAGTGAAGTAAACGACTTCATGAAAGCCATTGCCCTCCTGACAAAGACCTTCAAGCAACAACAGTTTTACAAGAAACCAACGTCTAATGGTCAGCGCTACTCCACTTCTGCCAACAAGCGTCATGACTACAAAGACAAATATGAAGGTAAAAAGAAGGTCGATGAGCAAGATCAGACTGAGAAGAAGGACAAGACTGAGAAAGTTGACCGCAAGAAGAAAGATGAGCCCGTGAAATGCTATAATTGCAGGAAACTTGGTCACTTTGCCAAAGATTGCCGCCAGCCTACAGTGAAGAATGTCCACTACTACGAGGCCAAGCTAGCTTTAGCAAAACAAAAGGCGACTGGAGAAGCAATGTTCGCTGAGGATGATTACTGGCTGCAAAGATCTGATAATGAAGATGAAGATGAAGTTGCTAATGCTTTCATGGGATATCATTCCTCCACTGATGAGGAAACCGTAACTGCACTTGCAAATCAGGTATGTGAATCTTGTCAACCAGATTTTTTGAATGCTATGCAATCATTTTATGGTCAGGCTGAATCCTTTAAGGCTACTTCTAAAGAACAAAAGATTGAAATTAAAACTCTAACAGAAAAGCTTAATGTTCAAACGAAGTTAACTGAAAAGTATAAGTCTGAAAATGCTGATTTAAAAGATAAATGCAAAATCCTTTCATTAGCACCCAAAGACTTAAGGGCCAGAATATCTGAACTCCAGCGTCAGCTTGATCAGTGCTTAAATGAGAAAGAAGACATTATTTATCAATGTTCTTCCCTTCAAGTTCAACACAAGGAGTATGTGGCTAAAATCCTAAACCTTGAAACCAAACTCCACCAAAGGGGACAGACAGATGAAACCATTTTCCTGAACAAACCCAAAGAGTTCACGTATTTTAACAAAGAGTGGGGAATCGGATATGATAATCCCCACTATTTGAAAAAGGGAAGATGGCATGTACCCATTCTGTATGACTTTGCCTGTTATGGTTTATCTACAAAGTACCCGGAGTACAAAATCAAGTGGACTGGTCCTCTAGAACCTGAAAAGGAGGAGTAAACAGAGGAATACAAGCGCGCACACAAATTAGGAATTCAACTTCCATTTTGCTATGAACCTCTAAATTACTCGTATCAAAAGAACAAAAAGTACCTTTCCAATGACTACTTCGACCCCTACAAAGTGGCAACACCCAAGGATTCCTCAAAGAAGGATGAGGATGTAGCACCAGCAACCAAGACCGAGACGGATGAGTTTAAACTCTATGTTCCCCCTCTCATCTTGGAAGCAAAGATAGTAGAGTTGGAGGAGTCACTGAAAAGGGAAAGGTTGGTTTTTCAAAATGAGAAGAACGATTTAATCAAAGCTCTTGAGAAACTCAAAACTGAGATAACCAATGGTATGACAAGTGAAGAAAAGGAAAATTTTCTGTGGGAAATCAATACGCTTTCATCAAAATTGTCTGAAATGACAAAAGAAAAGCAAGCTTTACTTGACAAACTTGAAAAACAACAACCGGTCAAAACCGAAGTTGTGTCTGATGAAGGACAGGAGATCCCTCGGTGTGAAATCAATCGACTCACATCACAACTCTCTGCCTTGGCAACAGAAAAGATGGAAGAGTATGCGAGAAATGGTCAGCTTCAAGAGCAAATTGACCAACTCCAATCTGAAAAGGAGATTTCACCCGAACCTTCCTCAAATTCATCCGATAAGTCTTCGTGCAAAGCTTACTTAGGCAAGATTTCTAGTTCACAAACCGGTCAAGATTCTCAAGACGAGAGTGTTTTAAGGAATTTGAACTCTGATTTTTCAAACGCTTCCGCACCAAATTCCTCAAAGCACACTACAGAAAGCACAAAGTGTTCCTCGCCTTCCTCGACAGATCCAAGTCCTGAAATTCCGGAGATAGATTTTTCAAAATACATGAACTCCGAAGGTAATTCTGATAGAGAGTTTGAGTCGTTCCCTTTCGACAAACCTCTTCCAAGTCATTCTGACTTTTTGTCTCCAGTGGTTAATCGTCCGGTCAATTTTCAAAAGGGCGACTGTTCTCAATCCAAGACTCCGGCTGTGATCAAGATTCTTAAAAATGCTTCAAATTCTCAAAAACAATCACAGCCGAAGCAAAAGACCGAACGACCGACCACTAAGATTCCTGTTTCCTCAAAAGTCACTGACCGTACAGTCCCTGTTGTTTCGGATAAAACCGGTCGAGCTAAACAAATAAAACCAAAGTGGCCAGCCAAGGAATCTGTCAAGGATGATGCATCAAAGTCGTTCAATACTGTCTTTCATCCTAGGATGAACAAAAACGATTGTGCCTGGAATCATAGGAATAATTTTGTTAATAGAGATGTTAATTTTCCGATGAAAATTTATTCCATTCAGCAATTGATTCAATTATCACACGATCGTTTGTGTTGTTCTAATTGTGGTTGGAATGATTTTGATGACATTGCTAATAATGACTGGTTTGGGTCATATCAAAGGTTTAATCATACACCCAAACGCATACCCCGTAATAACCAGCAAAGTCACTATCAAAAACGGGGTTACCAATCAGCGGTTAAACCACAGCGGGAGACCAAACCTGCTCCTAGATGGGTTGCTCCTACTGAGGTTAAACCGGCACCCAGGTGGAAAGCTGCTACAAAATCTGTTCCTCCTAAAGGTGTAAATTCTGCACCGAAGAGGAAACAAGTGCCAAAACCAGTTCCCTATAACGGTGTAATTCCTAAACCTAAAGGGAAAGCTGGGACAAAGCAAGCTTCCCCAAAAGGTGCCAAACTTAACCCTCCCGGACCCAGGCAAATCTGGGTACCGAAGGTCCGCTAAATTTGTTTTGCAGGACGGTCATGTGTGGTCCTTAGACAATGGTTGCTCCACACACATGACCAGAAGGAGGGAGCTGCTCACGATCTACAAGGAATAATATTGTGAAGACATGAGGTTTGTCTATACCTGAACTTTCACGGACTGCTCATATGTTTAGGGGGAGCATGATCAGGTATCAGGTAAGTCACTCTACTTTTAAGGGGGAGCGTCACACACAATTTTTTTAAATGCTGAAAAGTTTTTTGTGTGTGTGGATACTCCCGTGCGCATCTCCCTCTACGAGCACATTCTGAGGGGGAGCATGTCATCTTATGCTCACCATTTGAGGGGGAGCGACACAAGTTTTTCTTTAAATGTCTAAAAGTTTTTATGTGTCGAACTCTCCACTGCACAATTTTTTTGCAATATTCGAGGGGGAGCAAAGCCATCCCCATGCTCAGTTTGAGGGGGAGCGAGAGAAGGTTCATTTTTAAATCCAAACAGTCCTATTCTGGCAAAATCTACAAGGACAGAAAGAATCAAGAACACTTACTTGTTTCTTGTGATTGTCGAAAACACAAAGATGAATTAACCTTGTTCTTGCTTCTTGGATGTCAAGGATCAATAGTGTGAATCCCTCTAGTGGCTCACACTTAAGAACACCAAACCAACAATCAAGATTGAAGCTTTAAACCCTAAACCCTTATTTAGGGTTTACGATTTTGGGAGGGAGGAGAGGGGAGGTTACGACCTCAATAGAGAGAGAGAGAGAGAGATTGATCAAAAAACTCTTTAGGGTTTGATCCCTAGTAGTTTATTTATAATTCCCTTATTTACACCTAGCCCCCTTGAAACGATAAGCTTGTTAAAAACTCTTTTAACCAATTATCATTTAGTCCCTATAATTAATCCAATTAATTATATTGTAGCTTATAATTAATTTATCATCAAATGACAAATTAATAAACTAACTACTTTAACTCCCCTTCATTCTTCTGATTGTTATTTGGGTCTTAAGGGCAACCCAAAAGGACCCTGCTATTATTAGAAATATTACCAATAGTTAACGACTCTGGACACTATATCCAACATTTAAGTGAAAAGAGGCCCCGACAACTAGGTCAGGAATCTTCAAGAGGACGAGGACGTCTGTCCTGAGGGAACCGTCTTTGAAGACGGGTGGCTCATCGAGAGTCATTTCGCCTTAGAAGGTGAATGCGTCGACCGTATCTGTCGAGAAGACTTCTGATACGATTGGCACGATACCCGTCGATACTGCGCAACCGGCGAAATCGACGGTGTCTCCTACCGCCACGTCAGTCCCCTCATCGGCCGACAAGGGCAAGGGCGCGCACACGGAAGAGAGAGAGAGAGAGAGAGGAAACAACGGTAAACTTTACGTTGTCGTCGGATTTCATGGTGGACAATGTCCTGGACGGGATGAGCTTGTTTCCCCACTTGGATAAGTTTTAGCTCCCCTCTTTCAGGGAGCACTTCAACGGGGTCTCCATTGATAGTGTGGGGTCCTATGTTGCCGGAATGGCGTTTATGGTGAGCCTATCTTTCGAGACTTTGTTTTTCGTTTGTCGTTGTCGTTGTCGTTGTCGTTTTCGGGTATTTTACTAACGTGTTTTCATATGTTTCAGACATTTCAGTCTTCCTTGGCTCTGCATGCCGAGACGTCGAAGATTGAGGGTCTAGTATCCTCTTCTATTAAGAGAGAGGATGCGGCATTGGCAAGGGAGAAGTCCGCCCTAGCGCGTGTTGAGGGTATGTCGAAACGACTAGACAATGCCCTAGACGAGCTGGAAGCCGTCGAACATGCGAGGGCCGACGTGAACTCTCGTCTGAAGCAATCCTTCTCTATAATCGCCGACCAAAGAGAGGAGTTGGACAGGAGGCAGGCGTCCTTGGACATGAAGAAGAAGGAGGTCGAGGAGTCCAAGTCCAAGGTGGCGGACCTGGAGAAGAAGGTGAGGGAGCTCAAAGATGAGGTTGTGTCTACTTTTGCCCTTGATCGTCTGACAACACTTGTCGGGTAATAATCCCCTGCCTTGGCGTCGACCGAACTTGCTTACTTTCTGAGTGAGGTCGGGTCCGCAAGGGATCTCGACTCTGATGATGAGAAAGAGGTTGAGGAAGAAGAGGTTGTAGACGAGAGCCCCCAGGGTGAAGTTTCAGGCAAGGATGCTCCCGGCGGTCCTTCTAATCCTTAGAGAATTTTTCCTTTTGTCTTAGTTTCGAATGCTCGACCGTTGGTGGTCGAGCTGTTTCGATGTAATCGTATATTTTATGAATGAAATTTTACTTTTTCGTATGTACGATGTCGATTTACACATGTCGTAGATAGATATAACATCAGCTATGAAACTCGTTAAGTATAGAACAAACAAGGAATCGTGCTACTTAGGCATCCATTGTAATTACCAAGACTAGCACTTAACTCATAAGATTTTTCATACTTTATGTTGGAAAACATAAGCACGTGCGATCAAAGCATTCATTCAGAACATGAAACTTGTCTAAGTTAAAAAACTTAGATCATGGGTCGCTAGACCAGACGATCGTACGACGAAACTTGAGTCGAATGCCCCTGTGATAGAATATTCAAGTCATAGACCTCAACACTTATGGCATGGGACCTTGTGAGATTAAAGTCGTGTAGTAGACTTTGCAATATTATGTCGTGCGATCTGCGATAAAACAATGTCAGAGGTTGGTCGACCCTCCGATGCTTAAGTCAGTAATCGTCGTAATAAAAATCGTATGAAAGAAGGAAAAGAATTTCAGAAAAAATTACCTTCTCAGATTTTTCCTAGATTTTTCCCATCTAAGGGGGGAATATTTAACACCTTATTCCCTTTAGGAGCAAATAGGTTTAAATGACGGGTTCGACACTGAGTTGTTGGGAATTGATGCCAAGGTCTATGTCGACCGTGCGGTTGGGCGAAATACTCGGTATGTTCCTGTAGGAAAGATATTAGTTTGTTTTTAGAGTAGGGATCGAGAGACGAACTTGTCGAGACTTTCCGGTCGTCCTTGCTTTGATCTAGGATGCCTTTGTCGACCTGTAACTGCAGGATGGCCTACTTTTGCGGTTTCAGGGTGGTCTTATAACAGACACGGGCGATTTTCGACTCACTTTTGATCTCCTGGATTCCCCACGACGTAGGGAACTTCATGGTCTGATGGTACGTCGAGGGCACTGCTTTCATACAATGGATCTATGGTCGACCTAAGATGATGTTATAGGCTGATGAGCAGTCAATAACGCTGAACTTGGTCTACTTATTGATCCCTATGGCATAGACAGGCAATATGATTTCTCCAAAGGTACTTGTAGCTTCTCCATTGAAACCGACCAAGGTTGTCGAATGTCGGGTGATTTCCGATCGATCGATTCCCATGGCCTTGATGGTATTAAGGAAGATGACGTTCGCTGAACTGCCTCCATCGACCAAGACTCGCCTGGTTAAACAATTACCAATCGTGAGTTGAAAGATCAACCTGTCATGATGCTTCTGATACGAGTCACCGAGGTCATCTTGGTCGAATGAAATCTTCATGGCTTCTAACTCCGGATCTCTTTTTGGTCTTGCTGAACGCGGGATAGGTCGATCGTCAGGTGCTTGACTGGCATGGCGTTTGGCTGCAGAGTATGTCAGTCCGCACACGTCGCAACCACCAGTAATGCAGTTGACGACCTTCGCATGCTCGGGAGTTGGCGGTCGATTGTCATTACCTGGAGTAACGACATCATCGATGATATCTTTGAGATTGCCCTTCGGAACATGATATGCTAACTCCTTTTTGAGAGCTATGCAATCATCTGTCGCATGACCATGGTCGATATGGAAGTCGCACCATTTTGATTTAACCTTCTTATCATCGCTTTGGTCGGACTTCTTTGGCCATCGGATGGTCGCCTGGACGGTCTTCAGAGCCTCGACCAAGTCCTTAGTGGTCCCTTTGAATCTGTAGGAGGATATCTTAGGGTACTGAGGGAATTTGATCGCGGTCTTGAACTCTGCTTTTGTCTTGAATCGGATGTTCGAGATTTATTGCGAGGGCTCTGCCTTGGACACTGCCTTCACCTTGAATTCTGGCTTCTTCACGCTTAGCAATCTTTTGTCGTCAGTATGCTTACGACGAAAGGCAACATCATCCTCTACCCTAATATATGCAAGGGTTCTAGCTCGAACATCTTCGAAATTCTCCGGGGGATACTTGGTCAAATCAGTATATAAACCCGAACTGTCGTCTAGACCGCGTTTGTAGGCTTCGATCGCGGTCTTGACGTCACAGTTGTGGACACTAATCATCTCTGCATTGAATATATTGAAGTAGCTTCGGATCGACTCCCCAGCTTTTTGCACGACGTAGTACAAATCTCTGGTCTGCTTCTCCATCTTGCGACTACTGGCGAATTGCTGGGAGAACTGGTTGACCAACTCGGCGAACGACCCGATGGATTTGGGCTTGAGATTGATCAACCATTGGAGGGCAGGACCTGTGAGGGTCGTCCCAAAACTCTTGCACATACATACTTCTTGATACATGTGCGGGATCGAGACCGTCCACATGAGCTGCTTATACTGCGCGATGTGCTCCGTTGGATCGGTCAACCCCGAATACTTGGGCGTGAAGGCGGGGATATTATATTTCTTTGGGACGTCGACGGTCGCGATCTTGTCGACAAAAGGCGACGCCTGATACCCTGAACGAGGCTCGACGTCGACGGGCACGGCTGCCTCTGGTAGCTTAGCGAGCAGAGACAGGACGCGCTCATTCTGGTCTTCTAGCATCTTTAATCGCTGGGCGACAGGGTCATTAGGATTGGGATTTGCACCTGCCAGTGGATCGACTCCTGCACTGGTGCCATTGCCGTATGACGAGCCATTGGCGTCCCCGTTGAAAGGGACAAAATACGGTTGCGACCCATTCTAAAACGGCTGCGACCTATTCTGAAACGGCTGCGACCCATTCTGAAACGGCTGCGACCCATTCTGCATGGGTGGCGGCCTTATATACTGAGGAGGAACTGTCCCGGCCTGAGGATTTGGGTTGAACGCCCCCGATTGTTGGTTTTGCATGAACGGACCTGGCCCTGGATTGCGGACGAACGGAGCCGAACCAGGGTTATGGATGAATGGAGCGGATCCTGGGTTCTGACCGAATGATCCTTGACCCAGATTCTGGACGAATGGTCTTGGACCGTTCTGTGGTCCGAAGGGATTCCTCAGTCGCGCGATTTCCTCAGCTGCACTTCGACTCTGCTCATCCATGGCATTGATTTGATTTCGCGCTACTTCCAATTCTTGATACATCTGGGCAATGATATGCTCTTGATTTCCAGGGGCTGCCATTTTCCTGAAATAGAAAACAGAAGAAACTCCAAGAAACCGTTAGTAAAACGCACGTTTGTCGAAGATTTTCTCTAGATGGGGCCCCATGGTGGGTGCCAAACTGTTAATGCCAAAAATCGTCCAGAAGGATAACTTAAGGTTGATTGTGGAGATTAACAACTAAAGAAAAGAATCTAGCGACAAATCGTGCGACAAAGACAGAAAACGTAAAAGAGATAGAGATTTTGGTGACGTGGGAAAAACCTCAACAAGGAAAAAACCTGTGGACGACTTTTGGGATTGTCGCTGCACTATGATCGCCAAACAGGGGCGATGTCCTTATGTTTCAGGTGTCGAGAGTACAATGGTTACAGTATATACTTTAAATGTAAAGTAAACAACTGTATCGTGCGTGAAAACTAGTGTATCGTGTGTAAAAACAATGTGTCGAGCGTGGGAGTCGTATGTCGAGAGCAAACTGTTGAGAGAGATTTCTTTGCTTCGAGTGTTCTTCCGAAAGCCGATGTCCCCAAATGGGATTGTGATATTCGTATTTATAGTCTTCGTAGCTTTAATTGATCATCATGATTGTAGGAGTAACGGTCGCAACGGTCACTGCTGTAAATGCCCATAATTACTTATGTCGGTTACGTCTGTTGGCCATAAAGGACATTGACCCTGCATTGAATGAGAAAAACATAACAGAAATGTTGCATGTTAGTCGGTCGAAGTCGCAAGCTATGTCACGACGGTCGAGGTCGAGGGGTACTTTTAACTTCAGCTTTGGTGAAAGGATCAAGTGTTTATGATTTGACTTGGTTATGAGGGAAGTGCAATAAATGTTCTTAGTGTCTTGGTCGTGGTCGACACTAGTGATTTTTTGCCCAAACAATCATTCTTTGGAGTTCCCCCTTAGGGGCGATATCCACCACAACATCTTCGACCGCCGCCGCTGTTTCAGAATCGAACGATGCCTATGTCGTCGACAACATTTCAGCCGATTCCATTTCAAAATCAGACAATACCCATGTCATCGGCGACATTTCACACGATACCATTTCAGACTCCCTTCGTTCCGATTCCAGCGATGAGCATCCCGACGATGCCCTAGCCGACGTTCACTTTTCCACCTCAAGAAGATGTTGCTGACTTGACGCACCATAATAGCTTCCAGACGAACGTTGGCTCTGTCCCTACGATGAATGGAGGGACCGGTCAAGACGATCTGGTTTCCTGACGCCTAAAATTCATCGAAGACCAAAATGAAAAGATGTTATCACTGTTGTCCAAATTACCTGCTGCTGCCGTCCTCGTCGACGTCGAGCCCCGCTCTCGATTTCAAGCATCCCCTTTTTGTTGATGAAATCGCAACTGTCGACATCCCAAAAAAGAAAAGTATTCCATCTTTCACACCCACGTATTCGGGAATAACCGACCCGACGGAACACATCGCTCAGTACAAACCGTTGATGTGGACCGCGTCAATCCTGCATCAGTACCAGCAACTATGCATGTGCAACAGTTTTGGTGCGACCCTTACAGGAGCTGCTCTCCAATGGTTGATCAACCTCAAACCCAAGTCCATCGGAAATTTTGATGAGTTGGTCAACCAGTTTTCACAACAATTCGCTAGCAGTCGCAAGATGGAGAAGCAGACCAGTTACCTGTATTACGTCGCTCAAAAAACTTGAGAGTCCATTCGCAGTTATTTCAATCGTTTCAACGCATAAATGATCAATATTCAAAACTGCGATGTCAAAACCACAATCGAGGCCTACTAGAGAAGTCTTGACGACGACAATTCAGTGTTGTACACCGACCTTATGAAAGTACCCTCCAGAAAACTTTGAAGACGTCCGAGCTAGAAACGTTAGCATACATGAGAGTGGAGGACGACATGGCATTCTGTCGTAAGCATTCGGGCGACAAGAAATCGCTGGGAGTAAAGAAATCGGATTTCAAATCCAAGGCGAACGTCGAAACGGAACCCGCACGCCATATATCGAACGTCCGATTCGATAAGAAGAAGACCAATCCTACGACCAAGTTTCCTCAATATCCTAAGATTTCCTCCTACGGATTCAAGGGTACATCCAAGGACTTAGTTGAAGCCCTCAAGAATATACAATCAACTATTCGATGGCCCAAAAAGAGCAACAAAGATGACGTCAAGAAAGACAAATCCAAGTGGTGTGACTTCCATAGCGACTACGGTCACACGACGGATGATTGCGTGGCACTACAAATGGAAATGGCTTGGCTTGTCCCCAAGGGTCATCTTCAAGGATTGATCAATAAAGAAGAAACGCTTGTCTATAATACACGACCTACATCACCTGTCCACGCGAAGGTCGTCAACTGTGTGACAGGAGGATCGGACGTATGTGGTCTAACTTATTCGACAGCCAAAAGGCACGCCAGCCAAGTATCGGACGAGCATCCGATTCCTCGGTCATCAAGACCAAGACAAGAATTGGAGCTAGAAGCAATGCCCATAACATTCGATCAAGAGGATCTTCAAGACAGCTTGCAAAAGCATCATGACGGGTTGATTATCTACCACAGGGTGGCAAGATGGTGTACTCCATACGATGCGACTTCAAAGCCACAAACAACGAAGCTGAATATAAAGCCCTGATCGTGGGAATGAACATGGCCCACCACTTGGGGGCTACCGGACTTCACATCAAAAGTGATTCCCTATTAGTCATCAATCAAATGAATGGGGAATTCGAGGCAAAAGATTCCAAGATGACAGCTTATCTTAAAGTAGCCAAAAAAAAGTCATAAATGTTCGATCCATCCTCATTCGAGCAAATCCCAAGAGATTAAAATACTCAAGCCGACGCACTGCAAATCTTGGGTCTGCACTCAATAATCCATCGTTCGACGCCATCCCTATGATCCATCTGGCGACCTCGACTATAAAGGATTCTGAAGAAATTCATGTCCTCAACGAAGAAAACGGTTGGTCGAACGATATCAAGAATTATCTCACGCACGACCACCTGCCCGAAGACAGGATGGAAGCTCGAAAACTTCGATTTAAGGCTTAGAAATATCTCATGATCGGTGACAGACTTTATCGACAATCATCAACAGGTCTGAACCTAAGATGCATTGACAACCAAGCCCAACTGCAAAAAAATCTGAAAGAAATGCACAACAGTGAATGTGGTAATCAGTCAGGTGGTCGTATTCTTGCGAATCGAATATCTCGACAAGGTTACTATTGGCCAACCCTGTGACAAGATGCCAGCAGGTACGTCCAAAGTTGTGACTCGTGTCAACGACACTCAAGTATGATCCACCAACCTTCTGAGCCCTTGCATACGACATTGATCCCATGGCCCTTCATGAGATGGGGAATGGATATCGTCGGTAAGTTACCTCCTGCCCCTGGGCAGAAAGTCTTTTTATTAGTCCTTACGGAATATTTTTCTAAATGGATAGAAGCAGTTGTTTTCTCAAGTCCGGGATAAAGAAGTCATCTCTTTTATCCAGACTAACATTATATGCAGGTTTGGAATTCCCTCCGAGATCGTATGTGATAATAGATCACAATTCATAAGTGATCGCACTCGACAGTTCTGCGAGAATTGTAATATCAAGCTTACGACCTCAACTCCACGTTATCCTCAATCCAATGGTCTTGCAGAATCCAGCAACAAAGTCATCATCAGTTCAACAAATAAAATACTTAAGGTTGCGAAATGAAGATGGATCGAAGAACTCCCATCAGTCTTATGGGCCAATCGTATGACGTCGCGTACATCCACGAGACAAACCCCGTTTTCACTGGTTTATGGATGTGAAGCGGTCTCGCCTATTTAGGTACAACTGCTGACATCGAGACATACCTCAGTCTACCATAATATGGTAGACTTAAGTTACAATCTCGACGTTCTCAAAGAGCTAAGAGAATCTTCTTTAGTCAAAATGCCATCACAGAGACAGGTCGTCGAACGACACTTCAACAAAAATGTTAAGGCCAAAGTTTTTCAGGAAGGAGACTTCGTCTTATGATGAGTATTTCAAAATACTAAGGAACCAAACGCACATAAGTTATCCACTAAGTGGGAAGGTCCCTATCGCATATCTGAAGTCGTAGGAAAAGGTGCTTACAAGCTCCGAACCCTCGATGATCAAGGCATCCCACGTAGCTGGAATGCGGTCATATAAAGAAATATTTCTTTTAAGTATTTTCTTATGATTTATTCATCACGACGACTACTGACTTAAGCATCGGAGGGTCATTGGTCAAACCAATGACCACCCGCTAACCATGTGTATCGCAGGGTCGCATGATCGCACGAATGCCAGTCTTACGACTAATGTCGTACAACCAGTGTCTTACGACCAATATATTACGACCGATGTCTTACGATCAAAATTCCATGATTGAAGGTTTACGACCCTAGGTCCGAGACCTGAAAAAATATCACAAGGCCTTTGTCGCACAATCTTTTATAAGTGCCTTGGATGCATGACTTTCATTTTTTATTAACATATTGCTTCTATCGCCTGATCTATGTTTTCTATGCATGACAAGTATATTATCGCAAGTATTGCCAGAATGCACAATCCATGTAATAAATATAAAACGCTCGACAAAAACTCATAAGACGAAAAGACTTGTATTAAAATTCTAAAAAATACAAAGCAAAAAGGCGCAACCACCAATGGTCGCCCATGGAAAAAACTGAATAAAAGGAAAACTAAGGCTGGGGAAGCTCTTGGTCCTGGACGAGCCCCTCATCACCATCATTGGCCCCGAGGCCTGCCACCTCTCCTTCTTCAAGCTCGTCCTTTAGGTCGATCTCTTTCTCATCGCCAACCTGCTCCATGTAGGTGGCGAACTCATTCGCAACATTGGCCATAGGGTTCGTCCCTTATAAATTACGGCGCATAATTGCCGCCTTGACCTTGATACAGGTCAACGCCTCAAAGGAGGCCAATCGCCATTCTTGTTCGGCGATCAACCTCTCCTGAGAGCCAACGAGCGATCTGAGATCCTCGACCTGAGCCTCGCTCTCGTTGACCCTGGCGTCAGACACAAAAGCCATCACCGAAGCTTCCCTCCAATGCTCCTGGAGCTCCTCTTTCTCCCGATTCGCGACTTCCAGATGAATCTGCATATCATCAAGTCGAATCTGAAGGGATTCCGCCCTGGCCATCGCCGCATGTTCCCCCTCATGAGCTTTACGCATCGCTTCTTTGGCGCGTCAGATTCGCTTGACGGCCATAGGGGCTACTCGTCTGATTTTCTCTATGTGATTGTACAGACAGAGTGACGCTTGAAACGCCTGTAGATGCACGATCAATCAATTAGAATATTAGACAAGAATAAAAAGTCTAAACGAACAATGAAAGCTCACCTTAAAGGAGAGCCCAGCAACATGAGATCCCACTTCCTCGATTGGGACCTCCTTGTATTGCCCTTGGAAGGACGGAATAAGAAATTTCCCCAAGTCAGGGAAAAGCTTCGCCGCATCAAGGGCATCGTCGGACATAAAATTCAACGGCAACGTAAAGTTGACCGTCAAAACCTCTGGGCCACCCTCAACCTGGTGACCCTTCCCTTTGTCTAGTGGAGCAGACGATTGGGACTTTCTCACCTCAACTGATGGTGCCACCTCTGACGACGGAGGAACCAGTGTCGCAGTAGCTACGTCGTCAGACGTCTTCACCATCTCGGGTGCAGCAACCATTGAGGGATCGCCACTCTTGGACAACGGTTCCTTCCGAAACGTCGTCCTGGTTTTCTTTATCCCCGACGAAGGGGATGCTGGGGCTTTTCTATTCATCTACATGGCTTTTTTAGCCAGAAGGAGTTTCGTTTCTCTCTTAGAGAGACCTTGCGGCAGTTTAGACCCAGATCCACCTGCAATCGGAAACGAAAATCAGAAAGAAAAAATAAAACGGATCGTATGACCAGATGTCGTAAGATCAACCCCCAAAACAACGCATAATTTACCTGACATATTCACTTCCTCTTTATCTTCTACTCCTCCCCTGGCGGCCGACGATTAAGACATTTGGGCCTCAACAGGTTCGTTGTTAGATTCCTCAACGACAACTGTGCGATTAATAGAAAAAGAACGATCCTCGATGCTATATCGTAGGAGCCGTATGATCTTCTCCGGAGTCTCAGGAAGGGGTTGAACTCCCTCGAAGTCAATAACTGGATCACAAGAGAAAGCAGGTAAGCACGATATAAAAAATAACAATGCAAGAAATCATACGACAAATGAAAAACCTACCATCTCTATTCCAACCCGACGTTACCCATGAAAAATCCCCCTCGATGAGGTCTAGAGACCGCATCCTACCAAAAATATACCACGCCTTCCAACCTCGGTCGTTTACCATGGTATTATGGACTAAGACACGATCTACCCTAAGCCTCGAATGGAGGCTATAGTGACGATTGTTATCCCCCTTCATTATGTAAGCCACCAAAAGGTCATTTATCGTGAAAGGTGTCTCCCAGTCGGACGTAACCCTTTCAATCACATGGACGATGCGCCAGAACTGGGGCATCGTCTGTCCGGGCGACATATCGAACCTGTCCCAAAACGCCCTAGATAACAGCGAGTAGGGCTACCTAAAGCCTATTTTGAAGGGATATTCGTACATAACGAAATACCCCTTTGGACACTATTGTGGGCCAAGCTGGTCAGGAAGGTTTAACCTAATTGCAGCTGGGATCTGGGCCAAATCCTTAAAGGCATCAAGTTCACTACCCTCGTCGATCGAACTAGGAGGCTCACTCGACATGATAAAGTCGGGAGAAGTCACTTGGGCTACGTATAACTGTCTGACGTCCCAGTTCTTAAAGGGTTTTGTGACAACTGTCAAATTGACACCTCAGGTTAGAACTACTTTGGATACCTTATTATTATGACATAGTTTACACAGTGCAATTTTAGCAGTAAACACGGTACGATAGGAAAATTCGAGAAATTTTGCCTAAGAAATCCTTGAATTAGGAAATTATCCATAAATCTCATAAAATGCCAACTTAATATACATTTATACTACAAGTATTTATGTAGTTGATAATTTTTATATTCCAATCATATTATATATATAAATACTTTATTTTATATATATATATACTTTGTATTTTAACTTTAAAGAGAAGACTTGTATTTTGATTTTAATCTTTAAAGACAAGAAGTGACTAAATACAATTGTGTCACACCACCCCCACCCACCTAGAGAGGCCGGCCACACCCCCCCCCCCTCTCTCCATATGTATGCAACACTCTTCACAATTCACCTCATTCTCTCATTTCACTCTCTCACTAGAAGAAGGCTATCATCTCCTTCTCTCTCCATCTTCAAATCTTCATCCTCATCTTCATATTCATCTTCAAATCTTCATCACAACTCCAGCCCCTAAATCATAGTTCTTCAAGAGTTCAAGATAATCAAAGGTAAAAACAAGTGTGTTGGGTGAAATCCAGACACACTCTTTTAAATCTTTTTCAACTTTCTTGTATTTTATGAATGTTCATCATCTTTTCTACACTTTCTTCATGTTTTTTTTAAAAACCATCTTTCATATGTCTTAATGTTTGTAGATTTACTATCATAACATCTTTTGTTAGTAAAAGATGGTGAATCCAAAATCAAACCAATGTTAAGACCAAAGATGAACATTTTGAACACATGCATGTAGTTTTCTTGAGAAATCAATCATCTTTTATTCAAGAATTTTATGAGTAAGTCTTTGAAATCCACTAAAAACATACTTAAACAAACATGCATGAGCTAAAGATGCACAATTTTAAGTTGCATGTTGATGTTCTTGGCAAGAACACCAACCTTTTCCAAAATGGGTCTTTTACAAGAAGTTATAAAAGTTGAGTTGATAGGTAACGTGCATGCATTTTAATTAGATCAAAATGTGTTTTGGAGCTGAAAATAAATGTATGGAAGAGGGTCAAATCGGATTTTTAATGCAAAGGAATAAGAATTTTGGGTTAAAAAGTCAATATGGGAGCACATGCACAAGGTGTAGTTTGGACAGCTTGCTGTCAGATTTCACACCCCACTTCTGGAAATTATTCTTATGTGTTAAAATTCAAACCCAAGTGGTTTCATTCAAAAACTCAAAGATTTGATTTATCAAACAGTCCTCACAAAATCCGTGCACAAACAGCAAAGTCTTCTGTCGGGTTTTACGTCGTGTATTATTTCATGTACTTGTACTCTTTCAAAAATTATGAAAATGATGCCAAAAGTTTCCTAACTCATTGAACTAATTGAACATAAAATTTCATGATCAAATTATACCTGGAAGTTACCCAAAGTTGGACACCAAGTGACATCAAATTCTGGACAGCAAAGGACAAATTATTATTATTATTAAGGACTAACTTCTAATCCCATTTCATCATTTTATGACGAAATAGTGGAGTATATATGTATATCTTATATTTATTTATTTATGCATTTTATTTATGCACTTTATTTATTCCTTATCCATTTTCATCATTTTATGATGAAATTGTGGAATTTTCATATATATAATATATTTATATATATTTAGGCATTTTATATATATTCTTGATCCAATTTCATCATTTTATGATGAAATCGTGGAATATAAATATATACTATACCTATATATTTATACATTTAAATACTTGTCATTTCGTTTACGACATCTAATTTTATCGTTGTTACGATAAAATTTCGGTTTATACATATATATGTTCTATATATGTTTACGTTCTTTAAAACCCTTTTCGTTACTTATTGTGACGAAATTGCGGAAACTCAAATCTAATAAGAACAATGTATACGTTTATTACATTATAATATTAAAACACAACAAGGCATTTTATGACGATTTGGATAGTTAGTACCGAACCTTCGAGATCGAAAACTCACTAGTGACCTTACGTTCATAGGTTTGAAGTAGGATCATCTCGGAGTACTTGAGGGAGATTCCCGGATTCTATCGCGTATCATGTGAGTTCACATCCCCTTTTTCAATGTTTTACATATTTTGGGGTGAAAAGCATGTCGTTACTACAATTATTTTACGCACCGATTATTTCGTTTTCTTGGAAATACGAAACTTGCTATGCTTATTTATGCTCTATGGTATCTATGTTGTGCAAATGTTGTAAGTTTGAGTTTCTTTTGCTATCGTTCAAAAGTCCCCGTTTATATTTACGTTACCCGTTTAACTTACGAGTGTGAGCCGTTGGTAATTATGGATAACGTTATTTGGTTTGACACCCCACTCACAAGTAGCGCTTGTTTGAGTGCATAATTATTGTTTGTATTTGCGCATTGTTGGCGATAGAACATGCGTCGGGGCGATTCTGTCGGTATAGGTCGGGTAACGGGCTCAATAATTTAGCATTTTACATATGATTACCTTGAGCAAGTGGTTTTTATAACCGATTTATTTATCCCTTGTGTGGATTTAAACTATTTTGCGATGGCAAACAATGTTATACTCATTAAACCTGTGATCTCACCAACTAGTGCATTAGTTGACACTCTGTAACGTCCCAAAAATTACAAGGAATTTGAAATTTTAAAATATATTCATTTCATTATAATCAAACCATAAGTTAACAAATCTCATTACAATAAAAATAAACGTCGTTAATTAACACCGTCAAATGAAATTTAAGCAGTGGAAAAGTTATATAATTAAATCCCCATTTAAAAAGTTAAACTTAAACAGCCTTCGCCTTGCGCCCGTGTGTACCGTCATGCTCGACTGCTACTCGCACCTGAAAACATAAGATATTGGGAAGGGGTAAGCACGAAGCTTAGTGAATTCTACCACCTACGCAGGTAGCAATCACACATATATCACCCCTACTCGCAAGTAGGCAAACAACACCGCAATTACAAGTATAGAAACAATTCAAGGTTAAACATGTAATCACATACCTCGGTCCCACCGAGCCCTCGGTCTCCCCGAGTTCACACAACACTTTTAAACAATTCATCGGTCTCCCCGAGCCCTCGGTCTCCCCGAGTTCACACAATTCCTCGGTCTCCCCGAGTTCACAAAATTCCTCGGTCTCCCCGAGCCCTCGGTCTCCCCGAGGTGTACACCAAACACACGCCAATCACATATTTTATAATTTACCACTAGCTATCACATCACAACTAGTTCACGTAAGCATACAATAACACGCAAGAGCAAACGCAACATATATGTAACTCCTAGTCTACGCAGTGAGAGAACTCACCTTAAGAGCAAAGCTTATGTCCTCAACAGCAACACGAACCGGCCAACACCAGCTCACCTTTTTCCACCTAAATAAGTGATATCAAACGTCACCACGAAGTCCTAACCCAAATTCACAACTACTAGATTACAAGTTACAAATTCCAGCTTTTACTCTAAAAACACATGTCTTCTCGGGACCTGTTTAACCCCTTATAAACTGATAAATCCAGAAATATTTTTTCATAATCACAAAGTCCTATGTCTTAGGGTTCCAGGGACATATCGCACGTGCTCTATCGATTTTTCTACAATTTACTATGGATTTTACAAAACTGACTTGCAGCACAGTGAAAAACAGGACCTTTCAGTACAAAACAGCAATTTGACACTAGCTATGGTCCGAACTGGTTTTTCCGTAAAACATATGAAACTTACTAGACTCAGAATGGGAGATTTTGGCACTGATTTCACCCCAATACGATGTTCGTAGAAAAAGTTATGGCTTTCACCAAAACAGTGGCAGAAACTGTGTAATTCACATGAAATGACAAATAATGCTTAGTAACCCAATAAGCCATAGCTTAACCCAAACAGACCCGCCACTACCACCAATATTAGAGCAATACAAAGTCTTCTCTAGATTATACTAGAGGCATACAAAACCATCATACACTTGGAAATAAGCACATCAAGATGTATGAAACCAAAATAGAGCAAGAATGGAGAAAAATCACCACAAAGTTACTGCTGTGCAGAATCCCACGAAACCATGACCTCCGGACTTCAAAACCACGATCCCACCGTCCAGAATGTTGATAAAGATGTCGTGAAGCTGATCACCAAAAATCACGACGATCCGACCGTTCAATCTCTGGGAAACAGAAGTTTTCTGATGCTAGGTTTACAAATACGAAAAATGAAGCTCTCTCCCTTTTTCTTGTTTCTCTCCACTCTCTCTTTTGTTGCTACTCTATCTCGGCCGAACTCACAAGGGAAGGGGAGGGGGTAGCAAGCCGTAGGGTTTCTTTGCATGGGCCGAAACCCACCCCTTTTGGCCCTTTAACACGTTTAGTCCCTCAACTTAAGCCTTCTCGCAACTAACCCAAAATTCCGACATTTTTAACGATTAGGTCCAACTCGACTAACCCCGTTAACGGAAACCACATTAAATCAAACTTAAAAGAAAAGAATTAATACTAATAAATTGCATACTGGGATACGGGCTTTACAACTCTCCCCCACTTGGATTAGACTTCGTCCTCGAAGTCTAGGCTAGCGAATAACTCGGAATAGTTCTTGCGCATCTCCGCTTCGGGTTCCCACGTCCACTCGAACCCCTTCGGTGCTGCCACTGGACTTTCCTCAACTAGAATCTAAATTTCTCACCCCGTCTAGAATTTCTCGAATACTTTTCTTACTACCAAAACTCCTTCAAGGACACTGAAATTATGACCGGAAGAACACTCCAACAACTGGATTCATTCCTAGCCAAACGACTTCGGTTGCCTCCCAACCTTAGATGTTCCATACATCCCGATTCAACTTTCAAGCTCTAACCATTCTAAAGGTACTCACCAATATTCCCTACAGGATACTCGAATCCGATCATTCCTACCATTACTACCGATTACTTCCACGAGTTCTATAGGCTCCCAAAATTTATTTCACGCAGATCATCAAACCAGTAAACTTATAATCACCCACGAAGGTCATTTCACCATAACCATTCATCACAATTAAGCATTTCAGGGTTACTACTACCATCGCCATTATTATTTCAAAATCGGCTACAAATCTCCGATTACACTAAGGGTGTTTGGCTTCAAGTCCAAAAGTCGACACCTAAATATACTACTTACTTCAAAAAGGTTACTGCGCATTTATTCTCTTAATTACAAAGGGCATCATTCCCTTAACCGACACTATTCGGCCTTCATTACTAACACGCGTGGAATACCCAACCTTCCACAGTCTACTTATCCTCCACACTCGCTCTACGAAGCCTAGTTACACCGTATCAAGATGCACCTTAACGTCTACCTCCCAGGTACGTCTCAAGGCCCGGCATATCAGGACTACCTCTCAGGTAAGTGCCCAAGACTATACCCTCCCAGTGCCTACTGGAAAGTCAAGGTCATAACACAAGAATACCAGAGTCCCACCCCGAGATACCCAACCGACCATTACCAACGACTGACTGACGTGACCAAGGATCCAATGCAAAACAGTTTACTAACAACATGCCTATCCCGAAATGACTCATTCACCCAACATGTAAATACTCAACGTGCACTAAGTGCAAAACTGTGCAACAAAACAACCCATCAACAAAACTCCACATCGAGCCATTAAAAACCATGCAATTGACCCATGACTATCTCAAAGTTCAAACCGAGCAAAATGCTCCACGCTTGCTAGACCCATAAGTCGGTCAAAAACGCGTTTAAATAAAGTTTAAGCAAGCAATACTCTAAAATCAACATTAGTCCCAACCTCAACACGGGTTAAACAAAAGAGTTTTCCAAAAGGACTCACACCCTTAAAA
The DNA here is from genome assembly GCA_033807775.1 of Saussurea involucrata. Classification (NCBI taxonomy): domain Eukaryota; kingdom Viridiplantae; phylum Streptophyta; class Magnoliopsida; order Asterales; family Asteraceae; genus Saussurea; species Saussurea involucrata. Next base: position 43,468,581 of record CM066317.1, on the reverse strand, counting down.
ATTCTCAAAATGACACATAACACTTAGAGGTGCACTTCCCAAATGGTTTACAAAATCATTTACAAAATATTTTCAACGTCAAGATTTTTCATTTCAAAAAGACCGTAAGCAATAAAACTACTATTACCAGGTCGGTAGTTACGCAAAAATGGACACGCTCGTCCCACATATGAAAATCATGTTGAAAATCATTTAATTGCAGCTTAGATTACTCACAAAACGTAAAGCGAAATAAATAATTTCTTTGAAAATGAACCGTCACGGTTCTAGTATGAATTGACTCATGACATGTATTTAAAGTAACCGCTCGACCTTACACCGGGTGCGACAAAAGTGTGCACTTAATTTCAAAATCAGTTCCACGACATTTGACCCCAAAATTTATCTTTTTCAACATAAAATGTCGTGGCACAGTGTTCACCAACAAATCTTACGCGCGTCGGCTAGTCATACAAAACGATGAAACGGTTTACAAATATATTTTTGTTAAAACACAACTGTCTCGTGTAAGTTTCAAACTTAAAGATAAAAACCAATTTGTTTCCATCCTTTGAAAATATCGACTAAAGTCCCATAAAATCTCAAAAGGTGGGGTTCTTTAAATTGATTTCCAATATTTCCCCAAATGGTCACATAAACAAATAAGATATGCACCTCGTGAAATTAAACCCACACGACTCAACATGCCGTAAAACAAAACTTATTTTAACCAAATCACTCAAATTGCTTTATACAGACATCGTGGAATGTAACTTCTCGTCTCAACTCTAACATATGTGGAGGAGTTCCAATGTTAAAGTCACAAGCCGTAGTCACTTGCCCAACATTTTAAACACCACAAAACACGGATATCATCTTACCCGAAAGGACCGTTGGAAAAATAACGAAATGAGACAAATTATAACAAAGTTTGCACTCCCGTGATAAAACGATTTCATACACTTTCAAAACCATAATTCAAAATCTTGTATGTGTGCTGAACATTTCCCAAAATTCCAAAACACCATCCATAAAATGATTTGAAACACAAGAATTTGTTAATGCAATCTATTTCAAAATCAAACTTTGTGCATGACTTAGTCGGCATTCTACGCCTCGACTCCCACTCCTCCAAATCTCTCCGATCCACTAACGTCATCCGGACATTTAAACCTCTTAGGCAAGTTGGGAAATTACGTCAAATAATCCCTACGATTTTTCCTCAAATAAAAGTCGGCTCTATAAGCCTATGATTCTAGCACAATCATCCATCTTGGCCCGAAACAAACATCATCCTCATTGTCACTCCAAGTGACTAATACTAGAATCGTCCTTTTATTCTAACGACTACTAATTTATAACCTTCGACACTACCCCAACGATCATCCCATCAAAGCAAATCAAGTACACACCTGTACTAGTAGGTTTACTATAGTCGTTCCTCCTTGTGATGGCTATTCTGGGTAGATATTACAACGAGTTATTAGCACATAATAATTCACACTAACAACGCTCACGCTTAACTCCTTAGATTACTCGTGACTTTCCCCGACTCGAGCATTGATCCTGTGTTTCCGATAGTAGGAGCTCTACTACTACCTTCCACACCTATCATCACTCGTTCCGAGTTCCATCCGATGGGTCCAAGTAGTTTCTCGCCGATAACTACACACATAAGCCCGCACCGACATATGTACACACTCTTCCTAGCTCCCTAGGAATTCCACCCAACTCCACTACCCTTGTTATGACGAAATCCCCACTAGTCATGATGAGTCGCCTCGCGAATGCATAGTCGCACACAGTGTAAAACCAGATAGACATTCGAATATAAGATTCTATCCTACAACGGTTGGACTCAAACAAGAGCTGCGCAATAGAACTAAATCCGACATTCTAAGGCTATTTGGTTCCTACCGCATACAACCTATAGTGCATTCACTTAACAACTTATCAAGGCTAGCATGAACTCCTATTAGCAAACAACAAACATGCAATACAGTGTAATAAGCACCAAACAATCTAGCACACATACTCCTATGTTCTAGAAAGCAATCTAGCATACATACTCGTATGTAAACACTCTTCCCAGCTCACTAGGAATTTCATCTCATCCCACTACCCTTGTTACCACGGAATCCCTATTAGCCATAACGAGTTGCCTCGCGAATACCCAGTCGCATGCAGCGTGGATCAAATAGACATTCGAATACAAGATTCTATCCTAGAACGGTTGGACTCAAACAAGAGCTGTGCAATAGAACTAAATCAAATATTCTAAGGCTATATGATCCTTACTGCATACAACCTATAGGGCCTTCACTTAACAACCTACTATAACTAGTATTGATTCCTACTAGCAAGCAATCATCATACAGTACAGTGTAAACAACATGGGCAATCTATCATGCATACCTTATGATCTAGAAAGCGATAAATACACTAAGTACTGTACCTTCCCACTTAGCGTCGGCTGACTGTACACACTGCGCCCTCCATCACCGTTTCCCAAACGGGTTTTTCCTTTTTCTTTCATTCGAAAGATTTTAGTAAAAGAATTTGAAATTTCATAGCCGCAACTTGAGACCAAACACACCGAGATGTGTTTGATTCACTCAAGCTGTGCTCTGATACCAAGTTGTAACGTCCCAAAAATTACAAGGAATTTGAAATTTTAAAATATATTCATTTCATTATAATCAAACCATAAGTTAACAAATCTCATTACAATAAAAATAAATGTCGTTAATTAACACCGTCAAATGAAATTTAAGCAGCGGAAAAGTTATATAATTAAATCCCCATTTAAAAAGTTAAATTTAAACAGCCTTCGCCTTGCGCCCGTGTGTACCGTCATGCTCGACTGCTACTCGCACCTGAAAACATAAGATATTGGGAAGGGGGTAAGCACGAAGCTTAGTGAATTCTACCACCTACGCAGGTAGCAATCACACATATATCACCCCTACTCGCAAGTAGGCAAACAACACCGCAATTACAAGTATAGAAACAATTCAAGGTTAAACATGTAATCACATACCTCGGTCCCACCGAGCCCTCGGTCTCCCCGAGTTCACACAATTCCTCGGTCTCCCCGAGTTCACACAATTCCTCGGTCTCCCCGAGCCCTCGGTCTCCCCGAGGTGTACACCAAACACACGCCAATCACATATTTTATAATTTACCACTAGCTATCACATCACAACTAGTTCACATAAGCATACAATAACACGCAAGAGCAAACGCAACATATATGTAACTCCTAGTCTACGCAGTGAGAGAACTCACCTTAAGAGCAAAGCTTATGTCCTCAACAGCAACACGAACCGGCCAACACCAGCTCACCTTTTTCCACCTAAATAAGTGATATCAAACGTCACCACGAAGTCCTAACCCAAATTCACAACTACTAGATTACAAGTTACAAATTCCAGCTTTTACTCTAAACACACAGGTCTGCTCGGGACCTGTTTAACCCCTTATAAACTGATAAATCCAGAAATATTTTTCCATAATCACAAAGTCCAATGTCTTAGGGTTCCAGGGACATATCGCACGCGCTCTATCGATTTTTCTACAATTTACTATGGATTTTACAAAACTGACTTGCAGCACAGTGAAAAACAGGACCTTTCAGTACAAAATAGCAATTTGACACTAGCTATGATCCGAACTGGTTTTTCTGTAAAACATATGAAACTTACTAGACTCAGAATGGGAGATTTTGGCACTGATTTCACCCCAATACGATGTTCCTAGAAAAAGTTATGGCTTTCACCAAAACAGTGGCAGAAACTGTGTAATTCACATGAAATGACAAATAATGCTTAGTAACCCATTAAGCCATAGCTTAACCCAAACAGACCCGCCACTACCACCAATATTAGAGCAATACAAAGTCTTCTCTAGATTATACTAGAGGCATACAAAACCATCATACACTTGGAAATAAGCACATCAAGATGTATGAAACCAAAATAGAGCAAGAATGGAGAAAAATCACCACAAAGTTACTGCTGTGCAGAACCCCACGAAACCATGACCTCCGGACCTCAAAACCACGATCCCACCGTCCAGAATGTTGATAAAGATGTCGTGAACCTGCTCACCAAAAAGTACGACGATCCGACCGTTCAATCTCCGGGAAAGAGAAGTTTTCTGTAGCTAGGTTTACAAATACGAAAAATGGAGCTCTCTCCCTTTTTCTTGTTTCTCTCCACTCTCTCTTTTGTTGCTACTCTATCTCGGCCGAACTCACAAGGGAAGGGGAGGGGGTAGCAAGCCGTAGGGTTTCTTTGCATGGGACGAAACCCACCCCTTTTGGCCCTTTAACACGTTTAGTCCCTCAACTTAAGCCTTCTCGCAACTAACCCAAAATTCCGACATTTTTAACGATTAGGTCCAACTCGACTAACCCCATTAACGGAAACCACATTAAATCAAACTTAAAAGAAAAGAAATAATACTAATAAATTGCATACTGGGATACGGGCTTTACACACTCTCATTTACATGCTTTTCAGGGGAACATCCTTAAGGTTGGAACTTAGGAAGGCTACACGTGATGAAGCTTTCTTTACTATCTTTAATTTTATGTTCATTTCCCTTTTGTAAAAACAATTGTAAAAGACAAGGTTTTAACCTTTGAATGTATTTTGATGGTTGATGTGATCTTGTAACTTTTGCTATGAAACTTGGGTTGTACATTCCGTGTTTCCGCTTTAGCGGGGTGTTACAGGTTTATTCGCTAAAGTTTTAATATGCATAAGGGGTATAGGAGTCGTACCTTAAATACGCTTCTAAAGACCTTAAAATCCTGGAAAGGATTCGATTCTTGCCAAATTCGGCAAAGATTTCAAGAAAATCTCTCTCTAAAATGCCAGGAAGCGTAAAAAAAAAGAAGAGACCGAATTCGAGTCATATTTATACGGTTTCCAAGTGTCAGGTCGAGCCGCTCGATAATCGACAGGTGTCATCATGCCACCACCCGAAGGATAACACGTGTCCACAGCTGTCATCCACACGCTCAAACGTCATCATGACGTCGTCGATCTTTTCAACTTTTTGGTTAACTTCGAGTCGATTCGGTTCCTTTTGAACCAGAGATGACTCAGTGAATTCAGTTACCTTGGGAATTAAAATTTAAATTCACACACCAAATTCAAATTTTAGGGGCAAACTATTTGGGCAAAAAAATCACACCTCACGACAGACGCAGGAAAACAAAGAACATGCTTCGCACGACAACTCTTGTATTAAGATAAGGTATCTTAAATTATGCACGACCGTATCATTTATTCTCGCTAGCAAGGTATCCCCGTCACACGACCAATGTGAGATCCCACATCGGCTAGGAGGGGGAACGAAGTCCTCCTTATAAGGGTGGATGGATACCTTCCTTGCATGAGGCCTTCTGTGAGGAAACAAAACCTTGTGAGGTACCGGTATGCTGTTATGCAGAGGGTACGCTCAAGGAGGACAATATCATGGGTCGGGCTCAGTTTCCGCTGTGCACTCGGCTGTGTGGTTGGTGGTGCGTCACCTCACACAACATGAGGCCTTTTGCCTATCACAGGGTGCAGTCTGGGTGCGTCCCACGTATGCCTGTGTGGACAAGAACAAAACCGCGAGCGGTACCGGCATGTTGTTATGCAGAGGGTATGTACAAAGCGGACAATATCATGTACGGTGGGCTGGGGATGTTACAAAATGGTATCAGAGCCAGTCACCGGGTCGCTGTGTCAGCGACGACGTTGATCCCACGTAGTTGGGTGGATTGTGAGTTCCACATCGGCTAGGAGGGGAACGAAGTCCTCCTTATAAGGGTGGATGGATACCTTCGTTGCATGAGGCCTTCTGTGAGGAAACAAAACATTATGAGGTACCGGTATGCTGTTATGCAGAGGGTACGCTCAAAGAGGACAATATCATGGGTCGGGCTCAGTTTCCGCTGTGTGGTTGGTGGTGCATCCCCTCACACAACATGAGGCCTTTTGCCTGTCACAGGGTGCGGTCTGGGTGCGTCCCGCGTATGCCTGTGCGGGCAGGGACAAAACCGTGAGCGGTACCGGCATGCTGTTATGCAGAGGGTATGTGCAAAGCGGACAATATCGTGTACGGTAGGCTGGGGATGTTACAACCAAAGTGTCCACCAAAACGTGCGACCATCGTACGGTTATCCTTGACACTAACTTACTAACGGTCGACAAGTGTTTCTCTTATGGCTATTTAATGCAGGTCAAGAACCATAAAGGACAACGGTCATAACTGAAGATCGTAGTCAAGCATATTCAATGACTAAGACAATTTCTCACATTTATGAAGGCCATTAATGACGCCAAAGCCTATATAATGGAAGACTGAAGACATATTCAAGGGCATCTGACTTTCAGAGATATACAACGAATTATACGCAATAAACAATCGATTCTCAAGAAATCACCAAGAAGCATTCTTGAAGCGCTCGAACTATCACTCGCAGAAAGGCACGAAGAAGCTTTATTTTCACACAACGCACGATACAATTTTACAATTAAGTCTACTTCTCTTGTAATTGTAATCTACTGTACTCACGACACTTGTTACTAAAGGACGTCGTCCCTGTTTGACGACCATAGTGCACCGTCGACTTCTATAGTCGACCGCGGTTTTTACCCTCGACGGGGTTTTCCGCGTCACCAAATTCTCTTGTCTCTTTTTATCTTTGTTATATGTCGTATGATTTGCCGCATGATCCTTTCTTTAGTTGTTAAAGCTCCACATCAACCTTAAGTTATCCTTTGGGTGATTTTTGGCATTAACAGTCGCCCACTTCTGTTACAGGTAGGTGTTAATGCCAAAAATCACCCAAAGGATAACTTAAGGTAGATGTGGAGCTTTAACAACTAAAGAAAAGGATCTCAAGACAATAATTGTTAAACTATTTAGTACATTAATATATATATTATTAAAAATATATATTAATTATACACACAATGCAGCCCCTTCGGCCCCTCACAAAAAATAAAAATTAAAACAAAATAGACACACACACCAAATGCTTCTTCTTCCCCCATAACTGGACTTACATAGTGTTGGAAGAAAAAGTTTTACCAAACAAAAACATGCAACGAAAGCTTATAATAAAAAACGAAAAACGAACTTCTTCCTCTAAGAGATGATCCATTGTACAAGTGTTACTAGCAACTAGAAAAGAGATGAAGATAGAGGTAAAATCATACCCTTGAAGACTTTGGAGGATCCAAAGGAGAATCACTCTATCAAGTGCACACCCAAAGCTCCAAGTTCTTTTACAAGATTTTTCCTTTCTTCTCCAAAGCTTTTATGAAAAAAAAGCTATTATGTTTCTCTAGCATTTAATACACACACACTTGTGTGTGTGTTTTTGGCCGAAAGGTTAAGGGAGAGAGAGAGGAGGATTCGGCTCTCCTCTTGAAAATCATAAAAGAGGTGGAGTGTAGTCATAAATATAATTTATGGCATATTGCTTTTGTGTCTACAAGCAATCTTCTATTTACAAAATTGATCCCTCCTTTTTTTCTTCTAGTTTCTAATTAAACCATCACTTATGATGTTTAACAAACTTTCCCCTTAATCATATAATTCTTGCAATTTTAGTTTGAACTTTGTGTGCGAACGTTGGAGAATGGCCATACATTCAAGTGTCAGCACCAAATCATTGAGGGGCCCATGGATATCACTTTTACCATGAGACAAAAGGAACAAATTGCTTTGTGTAAAGCCCGTGTCCCGGTAGGGTTTTTAAAATTCTTAATGTAATTATTTTATTGACGTTTAAAGCGAGTCTTGTTAACGAAAGTTGTCAAAGGGGACCTTGAATGTTATGCGTGGCAAACCTTACTCCCTTTTGCAATAATATAGAAATTCAGGGACCAAAAGTGTCAAAGGGATTGAGCCTAGGGGTCAAAGGTGGACAATGGAGGTGTTTGGGTGGTTGAACGACCAAGGGAAGGGGAACCGACCCCCCCCCCCCCTCTTCCTCTTCTCGGCGGTTTCCAAATTGCGCCAACATATAGTTTTCTTTTGTTATTTGCTTATTTTGGCTCCATAGTTTTTGATTTGCCGAGAGGGTGATCGTGAGTGTGAGAAGCCGAGAGAGGAAGAAAAAGAGAGAGAGAGAGGTCGCTGGAGAAACGCCGTCGCCGGAAAACCACCGGTGTCAACGTCCTTCGTCGGAGAGGTCGAGAAGAAGGGATTGCAGGCACGGTTGCGAGTCGTCGTTGTAAGGTATGACTCTCGTTACGTTTCTGTTTTTGCGACGGCCATAGCTTTTCCGTCGTAACTCCGATTGAGCCGAAACTGGTACCCACGGTTCAAGTTAGAGGTCGACCACGTTTTCCGTGTTTTAGCGGAAAACCGATTTAGCTTCTAGCTAGGTGAAAAAGTGGTCGCAAATTTGGTGATTTGTCATTTTATGTGAATGACGATTTTTCTGCCACTGTTTTGTCGTGGCCGTAACTTTTTACTCGTAGCTCGGATTGAAATGAAATCGGTGGCCGAAGTTCACTAATCGAGTCAGGAAAGTTTTTCGTGTTTTGCCGAGAATCTGGTTAAGCCTGTAGCTGGGCCGTATGGGGCTGTTTATACAGCCTGGTCCGAAAAACCTCCAGCTTTCTGTCCCTGTTTTGTTTTATGCATAACTTTTGCTTGGAATGTCGGATTGGGATGAAACTGGTGCCAAAAGTTCCCATTCTGAGTCTAGTAACTTTTATATGTTTTGTGGAAAAACCAGTTCGGGCCATAGCTAGTGTCAAATTGCCATTTTATACTGACAGGTCCTGTTTTAGCTGCACTGCGAGATGTTTTTGTAAAATTCGTATAGAGTGCTAGGAATATCGTTAGGACGCGTGCGATACGTCCCTGGAACCATAAGACATTGAACTTCCTGGATGTGGAATTAAGTTTTTGGTTTGATCATTTTAGCAGGGGTAAAATGGGTCCCGAACAGACCTGCGTTTTTAGTATAAAAGCTGGAATTTTAGTTTTGCTAAACTAGTAAAAGTGTCGTGAGTTGGGACTTCCCGTTGACGTTTTAGTGCGTATTTAGGTGGGAAAAAGTGAGGAAGGTTGACGTGCTGGTGTTGCGGCTCGGGAGCGCGTCGGTTTGCTTTGAGGTGAGTTCTCTCACCGCGTAGTTAGGAATTTCATGTATACCGCTGTTTTTGTGCTATGTGTTATTACGTGTTTACGTGGACCAATTTGGATGGGATGATTTAGCTGTGATTGTTGAAATTATATGTCGATTATTTGTGCTTGCGTACACCTCAGTGGGACTGGGGGGCTCGGTGGGACCGAGGGCTCGGTGGGACTGAGCTAGTACATCTATTTACCTTTACTCGGTGGGACCGAGGGCTCGGTGGGACTGAGCTAGTACAACTATTTACCTTTACTCGGTGGGACCGGGGGCTCGGTGGGACTGAGCTGGTATTGCTATATTTTGTATACTCGGTGGGACCGAGGTTTGTATGTATGCATGAATCATTATGTGGCTTCGTATTCATGGTAGTGGTGATGTTTCCTACTTGCGAGTAGGGGCGATATGCGTGGGGTTGCTACCTACGTGTGTGGTTGAATTCACTAAGCATTATAGCTTACCCCTTCCCAATATGTTGTTATTTCAGGTGCGGGCGGCAGTCGGGCGTGACCGTACACACATCAAGCGCAGAGTACCAAAGATTGTTAAACTTTCACTTTCGAACCCTTTGAATTTAATTATATAATTTTCCGCTGCATAAACTTTGTTGACGGTTTGAGTCAACGACGTTAATTTCACTTAAGACGTGAATTATTGAATTATGGTTGTTTTATAATGAAATGTATGTTTTAAAAATTTTAAATTTCCTTGTAATTTTTGGGACGTTACAACTTGGTATCAGAGCACGGCTTGAGTGAATCAAACACATCTCGGTGTGTTTGGTCTCAAGTTGCGGCTATGAAGTTTTTAAACTCTCTTATTAAAATCTTTGAAAATAAATGAACGGAGAAAGCCCGTTTGGGAAACGGTGATCGTGGGCGCAGTGTGTACAGTCAGCCGACGCCAATTGGGAAGGTACAGCACTTAGTGTATTTATTGCTTTCTAGGCATAGGGTATGCATGCTAGATTGCCGAGGTTGTTTACACTGTGCTGTACGATGACTGCTTGCTAGTAGGAATCAATGCTAGATATAGTAGGTTGTCAAGTGAAGGCCCTATAGGTTGCATGCAGTAAGAATCATATAGCCTTAGAATATTTGATTTAGTTCTATTGCGCAGCTCTTGTTTGAGTCCAACCGTTCTAGGATAGAATCTTGTATTCGAATGTCTATTTGATTCACGCTGCGTGCGGCTGGGTATTCGCGAGGCAACTCGTTATGGCTAACATGGATTCCGTTGTAGCAAGAGTAGTGGGATGAGATAAAATTCCTAGTGAGCTGGGAATAGCGTTTACATATGAGTACGTATGCTAGATTGCTTTCTAGAACATAGGAGTATGTATGCTAGATTGCTTACGTGAATTTTGTGGTACTGTATACTTGTTACTTGCTATTAGGAACTCATGCTAGCCTTGATAGGTTGTTATGTGAATGCACCTTAGGTTGTATACAGTAGGAACTGAATAGCCTTAGAATGTTGGATTTAGTTCTATTGCGCAGCTCTTGTTTGAGTCCAACCGTTGTAGGATAGAATCTTATATTCGAATGTCTATCTGGTTTCACTGTATACGACTGTGCGTTTACGAGGCGACTCGTCAGGGCTAGTGGGGGTTCCATTCTAGCAAGGGTGGTGGGGTATTACGACTTTTCTAGGGAGCTAGGAAAAGTGTTTGCATATGCCGGAATGGGCATATGTGTTTGTTTGTGGTAAGCAACTACTTGGACGTCCCGGGACAGGACTCGAAACGAGTAAGGATAGGTGTGAAGGGTAGTAGCAGAGCTCCTACTATCTGAAGCACAAGATCCGTGCTCGAGTCGGGGAAAGTCACGGAGAATCCGAAGAGTTGAGTGTGAGCGTAGTTAGCAGGTTTTAATGTGTGCTAGTAGCTCGTTAAGGAGGAACAACAATGTTGATCCAGATGCTGATGCTGGAATTATTGCTGATCAGATTCGTGAGATGTTTGCGGTCGAGGTGACGCATATTTTGAGGAGGCGATCCCCGAAATTATTACCGCCATTCGTGATGAGGTAATAGTGTCGATGGAGGAGCGCATCGCGGCGATTCCACCCCCTGCGGGTGGGCAGCCCCGAACAAGAGGGTCGGGATCGGTTATAAAGTGCACATTCCTTATCGGTGGTTGTCCTGCGAACTAGAAGGTTCGCTTCGCGGTGAATCTGTTACGAGACGGAGCGAAAGACTGGTGTGCTATTGCTTTGACGCTTAACGGGCGCACTACTTGACCTGGGAGGAGTTCGTCGTATGTTTCGTGTAGAGCATGTGCCTCTAGTGGAGATGTAGAGGAGTGCCAAAGAGTTCTTGGAGCTCTATCAGACTGCGGAGGCCATAAAGGAGGTGAACCGAAAGTTTACGGAAATGACATTATTCTATCCTTAGCATGCTGCTTTTGAGGACATGAAGAGGACACGGTGCAAGGATATGTTACGTACCAAGATCAGGGAGTTCGTGAGTACCGCGCAGTATGCTTCACTTGCTGTAGTGATAGAGGCGGCCCGAGGTAGAGTTCGTCAACTGGGAGTGGAGGAGGCACAAGCTACGTATAAAGTGGTGACAGGTACGTTCTTGGTTAACTCGGTGCTTGCTATGGTGACGATTGATAGCAGGGGCTACTCATCCTTCTGTGTCTCACATAGTCAGTGAGTGTTTGGGGCCGAGTTGTAGGACGGTTAGGCTGTCCACTTGTGGTTGCAGTTGCTGAAGACAGGACCTCGACGGTTACTGACGTGTACCGGGGGTGCACTATGGAGATCTCTGGTGTGAGGTTCCTGATTGATTTGATTCCGATCGCTATGCGGGAGTTGTGCGTGACTGTGGGCATGGATTGGATGGATGCGTATGATGCGGAGATTGTTTGTCGTCGCAAACAAGTACGAGTTCGAACCCCAAGCGGGGGAGAAATGCTAGTTCAGGGCGGCTTGCCCAGGCGGACCTCAGCGATATGTTCGGCTGCAAGGGCTCGGAGGTACTTGCAGCACAGTGGTCAGGGATTTTTGGCGTATGTGATCGACACGCGCGACGACGGAGAGAAGAAGTCTGTGGAGGATGTGCCAATTGTACGGGAGTTTGCTGACGTATTTTCCCGAGGAGTTACCGGGGATACCTCTCGAGCGACAGGTAGAGTTCCACGTTGATTTGATTCCGGATGCTGCTCCGGTGGCCAAGGCACCTTATCGCCTGGCTCCTTCGGAAATGAAGGAGTTGTACACTCGTTGCAGGAACTTATCGAAAAGGAGTTCACAAGCCGAGTTGTCCACCGTGGGGAGCCCCGATTCTGTTTGTGAAAAAGAAAGACGGGTCCCAACGGATGTGTATAGACTACCGTGAGTTGAATAAGCTTACGGTGAAGAATCGTTATCCTCCGCCAAGGATCGATGACTTGTTCGATCAGCTTCAGGGAGCCTCGGGGTTCTCTAAGGTTGATTTGAGATCGGGGTATCATCGGATGCGGGTGAGGAGAGAGGATACGGAGTAGACGGCCTTTCGTTCACGTCATGGCCATTTACAAGTTGTGGTGATGCCTCTCGGGCTCACCAATGCACCCGCAACGTTCATGGACCTCATGAACCGGGTATGTAGCCCTATGTGGGATCGATCGGTGATCGTGTTCATCGACGATATTCTTGTGTAATCGAAGTCGAAGGAAGAGCATGAGATGCATTTGCGAGAAGTTTTGGAAGTTTTGAGGCGGGAGAAGCTGTATGCTAAGCTCTCCAAGTGTGAGTTCTGGTTACGAGAGGACCACTTTCGAGAGCATGTCGTGAACCAGAATGGTATTATGGTGGACCCGACCAAGATTACGGTTGTGAAGCGGTGGAAAATGCCAATCGCGAGAGAGTTTCGGGGGAAAATTCCGAATTTTGTCCGTGATAGTCATGGGTCAATTTCTCGGTCTTAATGGAAGGTTGGGTATCCCACGCGTGTGGGTACTGTAGGCCGAATATTATCGGTTAGGGAATGCTGCCCTTTGTAATAAAGAGGATAAATGCGTAGAATTTTTGAGGTAAATAGTATACTTAGGTGTCGACTTTTGGGCTTGAGGCCAAATGTCTTAGTGTAATTGGGGAATTGTAGCCGATTTTAAGGAAATTATGTTGATGATAGTAGTAATCATGAGATGTTTGCTTGTGGTGGAATGACCTTCGTGGATGATTATAAATTTACTAGTTTGATAATTCATGTGGAGTAAATTGTGGGAGTCTATTATAACTCGTGAAAGTTAATCGACAGTTAATGATAGGAATGATCGAATTCGAGTATCCTGTAGGGTATATTGGTGAGCAACTTTAGAATGGTTAGAGCTTGAAATTTGAATCGGGATGTTTGGACTATCTATGGTTGGGAGACAACCGAAGTCGTTTGACCAGGAATGAATCCAGTTGTTGGAATGTTCCTCCGATCATACTTGCGGTGTACTTGAAGGAGTTTTGTGGTAAGAAAAGTATTCGAGAGATTTTTAGGCGGTGTGGGAAATCTTAAATTCCTGTTAGTGAAGGTCTAGTGGAAACACCGGAAGTGCTCCGAGTAAACTTGGGAACCTGAAGCGAAGATGCGAGAGAATTATCCGGAGCTGTGTGCGGGTGTAGACTTCGGGGACGAAGTCTAACTCAAGCGGGGGAGAGTTGTAAAGCCCGTGTCCCGGTAGGGTTTTTAAAATTCTTAATGTAATTATTTTATTGACGTTTAAAGCGAGTCTTGTTAACGAAAGTTGTCAAAGGGGACCTTGAATGTTATGCGTGGCAAACCTTACTCCCTTTTGCAATAATATAGAAATTCAGGGACCAAAAGTGTCAAAGGGATTGAGCCTAGGGGTCAAAGGTGGACAATGGAGGTGTTTGGGTGGTTGAACGACCAAGGGAAGGGGAACCGACCCCCCCCCCCTCTTCCTCTTCTCGGCGGTTTCCAAATTGCGCCAACATATAGTTTTCTTTTGTTATTTGCTTATTTTGGCTCCATAGTTTTTGATTTGCCGAGAGGGTGATCGTGAGTGTGAGAAGCCGAGAGAGGAAGAAAAAGAGAGAGAGAGAGGTCGCTGGAGAAACGCCGTCGCCGGAAAACCACCGGTGTCAACGTCCTTCGTCGGAGAGGTCGAGAAGAAGGGATTGCAGGCACGGTTGCGAGTCGTCGTTGTAAGGTATGACTCTCGTTACGTTTCTGTTTTTGCGACGGCCATAGCTTTTCCGTCGTAACTCCGATTGAGCCGAAACTGGTACCCACGGTTCAAGTTAGAGGTCGACCACGTTTTCCGTGTTTTAGCGGAAAACCGATTTAGCTTCTAGCTAGGTGAAAAAGTGGTCGCAAATTTGGTGATTTGTCATTTTATGTGAATGACGATTTTTCTGCCACTGTTTTGTCGTGGCCGTAACTTTTTACTCGTAGCTCGGATTGAAATGAAATCGGTGGCCGAAGTTCACTAATCGAGTCAGGAAAGTTTTTCGTGTTTTGCCGAGAATCTGGTTAAGCCTGTAGCTGGGCCGTATGGGGCTGTTTATACAGCCTGGTCCGAAAAACCTCCAGCTTTCTGTCCCTGTTTTGTTTTATGCATAACTTTTGCTTGGAATGTCGGATTGGGATGAAACTGGTGCCAAAAGTTCCCATTCTGAGTCTAGTAACTTTTATATGTTTTGTGGAAAAACCAGTTCGGGCCATAGCTAGTGTCAAATTGCCATTTTATACTGACAGGTCCTGTTTTAGCTGCACTGCGAGATGTTTTTGTAAAATTCGTATAGAGTGCTAGGAATATCGTTAGGACGCGTGCGATACGTCCCTGGAACCATAAGACATTGAACTTCCTGGATGTGGAATTAAGTTTTTGGTTTGATCATTTTAGCAGGGGTAAAATGGGTCCCGAACAGACCTGCGTTTTTAGTATAAAAGCTGGAATTTTAGTTTTGCTAAACTAGTAAAAGTGTCGTGAGTTGGGACTTCCCGTTGACGTTTTAGTGCGTATTTAGGTGGGAAAAAGTGAGGAAGGTTGACGTGCTGGTGTTGCGGCTCGGGAGCGCGTCGGTTTGCTTTGAGGTGAGTTCTCTCACCGCGTAGTTAGGAATTTCATGTATACCGCTGTTTTTGTGCTATGTGTTATTACGTGTTTACGTGGACCAATTTGGATGGGATGATTTAGCTGTGATTGTTGAAATTATATGTCGATTATTTGTGCTTGCGTACACCTCAGTGGGACTGGGGGGCTCGGTGGGACCGAGGGCTCGGTGGGACTGAGCTAGTACATCTATTTACCTTTACTCGGTGGGACCGAGGGCTCGGTGGGACTGAGCTAGTACAACTATTTACCTTTACTCGGTGGGACCGGGGGCTCGGTGGGACTGAGCTGGTATTGCTATATTTTGTATACTCGGTGGGACCGAGGTTTGTATGTATGCATGAATCATTATGTGGCTTCGTATTCATGGTAGTGGTGATGTTTCCTACTTGCGAGTAGGGGCGATATGCGTGGGGTTGCTACCTACGTGTGTGGTTGAATTCACTAAGCATTATAGCTTACCCCTTCCCAATATGTTGTTATTTCAGGTGCGGGCGGCAGTCGGGCGTGACCGTACACACATCAAGCGCAGAGTACCAAAGATTGTTAAACTTTCACTTTCGAACCCTTTGAATTTAATTATATAATTTTCCGCTGCATAAACTTTGTTGACGGTTTGAGTCAACGACGTTAATTTCACTTAAGACGTGAATTATTGAATTATGGTTGTTTTATAATGAAATGTATGTTTTAAAAATTTTAAATTTCCTTGTAATTTTTGGGATGTTACACTTTGACTACATAGACCTCCCCACTAATCATGTTATATTTGATTAGTCCCTTTGTGGTTGCCAGTTACGGACAACGTTGGAGAATGGTCAAAATATAACCGACTTCATGTCAGGAGTCTCATGCATCTCCACTCTAGGATAAAAGATATTACCATCTTAGAACTACTTGTGACAGAAACCATGAAGTAATCCCTAGGTGTTGGTCGTTCCAAAACTTGATCTCTATCAAGTTCATATGAACGTAGTTGCATCCGATGCCATTTCCATCTCTATGGATAATCAACTCACACCTCATATCAGTCTTAATTATTACTCCCTTCCTTTGAAGAATAAACGACTGTGGAGATTTTTGAATAAACTAGTATTCAAAGGAAGTTTATAAACATGCAAACTAGAACACATTGATACACCAATGAAATGATTGCTCCGAGCACATACTATGATCTCAACATAATAATCATCATGTCATATGCAAATGTAAACTGTTTAAGTTCCAAAATCTCAGATCAACTAAAATATATATTCAAGCTAAATCGCTAACAACTCTGTTGATCCAAACCCTCAGTGATTTGATAATGACCCTATCTTATATACTTAGTGAAAATTGTAAGTAAACAATATGTATCAGAGTTTCACTATCGCTGATAAGTACTAAGATCTTCCAGTACCGCTGATAGGAACTCTCGCTCTTTAAATTAAACATTCAGCGAACACTGTCACCATTAATGCTCTGAGTCTGTTCAGACCTTATGGTGATCGCTGATAAGTTAGTTGTTTACTTATGATCCCTGAAGACAAGTTTCACTTCAACTTAGGTTCTACGCTGAAGTCGAAGATCAAGCTCAAGAACCAGCGACAAGTCTCCTAATGAACTGATGCGGATCAGCGAAGACCCAGATTTGTCCACTCAACGTGAAGTATCAAGTACAAGACTTCAGCTATCGCTGAACTTTATCATTCGCTGAAGTGAAATGATAATCGCTGAATCAACGAAAGCTGATCATGAAGTCCACCGTACAAAGTACTTTTGTCTCAACCTCCCTTGCACGACTCCGTACGAAATGTCAGAAAAGAACCTCCGATTATCTGAATTCGTACAACAACTCTGACACTACACTGTTCATACATGCGGCTACTTAGGTTGTCACCAAAGGTCAATGACATGCAACCAATCAGCTGATGACACGTGTAAAGTGTATACTGACTTGCATTAAATGCATGCAGTATATAAAGAGATGAACTCACTTCATTTGAAGTAACTTGCTAACTCTGGACAAGTTCAATCTCTTATCTCTAGATAGGTTATTATTAGTAATTTCCTTATCTTTCTTAGTGCAAGAAACCTTAGTGTTCCAACTTGTTTAGATTTAGGATTTATCCTTAATCTTGTTTCCGCAACAAGCTGTAAATTGTTAATGATTTATCAATAAACAATTTAGAAAAGTAAAATCGTGTGTTTGTATTCAACCCCCCCCCCCCCCCCCCCCTTCTACAAACTTGTATAACCCTTCGGGACCAACAAGTGGTATCAGAGCAGATTTGTTTAATCTCATAAACAAGATCTAATCTAAGATATTTCTCTTCCTTGCTATTATCTGAAAATGGCTTCAAACACAAACACCAATTACATAGACAATGGTTCTCTTGCAAAACCCCCTAGATTTTCCAGAGATAACTTCAACTTATGGAAAAATAGGATGACACTCTTCTTAGAAGGTGTAAACCCTACTATGCCTTACTATCTTGAGAATGGTCCATTCATCCCTGTAACGATTGATCCTGCAGTTCCAGCGACTGCGAATAGACCTGCTATTCCAGAAAGGCTGATTCCTAAGGAAATCTTTCAGTGGACCGAAGAAGATAAGAAGAAAATGGCTATAGATACAAAAGCCAGATCCATACTATCCATGGCTCTTCCTGACGAAGTCTACCATTCCGTCATGAACCTGAAAACCTCAAAAGCCATGTGGGACACAATATGTGTTTAGTATGAAGGTACTGCTGAAGTCCAGGATTCAAGAAAGATCAACCTGGTAAGGCAATACGAAAGCTTCATTTCTGGTAAGAATGAAACTCTCTCTGAAGTACATCAACGTTTTAACTGTTTAATAATAGATCTGAAAACTGTTGGTAAGGAATATTCTAACTTTGAAGTACTGACAAAGTTTCTAGAATGTTTACCTGAAAGCTGGGACAATTATTCTATGTGTCTCAAGCTGTCAAAAGATCTTAAATCAATGACCCTTTCAACCTTATATGGTACATTGCTGAATCATGAGCAATCTAGCCATCTTAAGAAGAATCTTGTAAAAGATTCCAAAAGCACCCCTGTTGCTTTAATCTCAGAGGAACCTTCCACTCAGCGACCCTCGGTCACTATCACTGAGTTAGAAAGTAACTCTGAAAGGTCATCAGATTCTGATTCTTCAGATGATGATGGATCCTTGGCTCTCCTAACTAAAAAGTTCAGGAGATTCGCCAAGAAGAAAATGTTCAGAAAGAACAAACCGCTTTCAATAACTGACAAGCCAAAATCATCAGCTTTTGTTGATAAGGCTACTGCTACTTGTTCCAACTGCAAAAAGACAGGTCATTTCGCTAATGAGTGCAGGTCAAAGAAAGTCATGAGACCTTCAGCTTTCCCAAAGAAAACCTTTGTTCCAAGGAATAAAGATGATAAATACTCAAAGCTGAAGGAAAAGTATGCAAAAGTGAAAAGCTTTAAGAAGAAAGGCAAAGGCTTAATGGCCAACTATGATTGGGCTGCTTCTGATGAAGAAGAATCATCATCTGACTCTGAAGATGATGAAGCAAATCTCTGCCTTATGGCTAAGATTGAAGATGAGGAAGAAAGTTCAGACATTCCCTCCACTTCAACCTCTGCTATTCAGGTTAAGAAGGGTATCTGGTATCTCGATAGCGGATGCTCTAGACATATGACTGGAAAGAAAAGTCTGCTCGCTGAATACAAGGAAGAGAAAGGTCCCTCTGTGTGACAACTGTCAAATTCACATCTCAGGTTAGAACTGTTTTGGAAACCTTATTTTTTTATGACATAGTTTACACAGTGCAATTGTAGCAGTAAACCCGGTACAATAGGAAAAATTGAGAAATTTTGCCTAAGAAATCCTTGAATTAGGAAATTATCCATAAATCTCATAAAATGCCAACCTAAAATATTTATATACTACAAGTATTTATGTAATTGATAATTTATATATTTCAATCATATTATATATGAAAGTACTTTGTTTTATAATTACTTGGTATTTTAAGTTTAGGAGAATACAAGTATTTTTATATCTAACCAATAATACAACATTTATCTTTAGTATTTATATTTTTTTTATTAATAAACCCCCCCCCATGTGAAATCCGCCCCTTCCCCCCTCTCTCCCTATTTCTATAAAATAAACCTTACATTTCATTTTTGAATCATTTCTTTTACTTGCATTTTCTCTCAAGTATCATCCCTCTCTCTCTCCACCTTCAAATCCTCATATCTTCATCTTCAAACCTTCAAACCTTCATCACAACTCCAGCCCCTAAACTCTTATACTACAAGAGTCCAAGGCAATCTAAGGTAAACATAAGTGTGTTGGGTAAAATCCACACACATTCTTTTAAGTCTTTTTCATATTCTTGCATTTTTAAAAGTATGATCTTCATCTTTTTGTTACACTTTCTTCACATATTTTAAAATCATCTTTATGGGTCTTAATGTTTGTAGATTTACCATCATAACATCTTTTGTTAGTAAAAGATGGCGAATCCAAAATCAAACCAAAGTTAAGATCAAAGATGAACATTTTAAACCCATGCATGTAGTAATCTTGAAAGATCCATCATTTTTGTTCAAGAGTCTTATGAATGTATCTTTGAAAACCACTAAAAACACATTTAAACCTACATGCATGAGCTCAAAATACTGAATTTTTGGTTGCATGTTGATGTTCTTGGCAAGAACATCAACAATCTTCAATATTGGGTCTTTTACAAAAAGTATTCAAAGCTTGAGTTGATGGTTGTTTTGCATGCATTTTAAATGGATCATAAATATGTTTAGGAACTGAAAATATTTGTATGGATGAGAGTCAAATCGGATTTTGCATGCAAAGGAATAAGAATTTTGGTTTAAAAGTCTAGTTGGGTGCACATGCACAAGGGTTGATTGGACAGCTTGCTGCCAGAAATTACACCTCACTTCAAAGAGTCATATCTCACTCATTTTAACTCCAAATGGAGTGATTCCTTTTCTGGAATTCATTTTAGTGTGTTAAGATTCAAACCCAAGTGGTTTCATTTAAAAACTCAAAGATTTCATTTATCAAACAGTCCTCACAAAATCCGGATGCAAACAGCAAAGTATTCTGTCGGATTTTACGTCGTGTATTATTTCATGTGCTTATACTTCTCCAAAAATTATGAAACTGGTGTCAAAAGTTTCCTAACTCATTGAACTTAATGGACATAAAATTCATGATTTAATTATACTTGGAAGTTACCAAAAGTTGAACACAAAGTGACATCAAATTCTGGACAGTAAAGGACAATTTATTATTTATTATAAGGACTATTTCTAATCCCATTTCATCATTTCATGATGAAATAGTGGAGTATATAAGTATATCTTTTATTTATGCAATTTATTTATGTCTTTTATTTATGCATTTTATTTATTCTTTTTCCCTTTTCATCATAATGATGAAATTGTGGAAGGTTTATATATATAATATATTTATATATATTTATGCATTTTATTCTTGATCCCATTTCATCATTTTATGATGAAATATTGGAGTATAAATATATATTATGTCTATATATTTATACATTTAAATATTTGTCATTTCGTTTAGGACCCCTAATTTTATCATCGTTACGATAAAATTTCGGTTTATACATGTATACGTACTATATATGTTTTTGTTCTTTAAAACCCTTTTCGTTACTTATTGGGACGAATTTGTAGAAACTTTAATCTAAGAGAACAATGTATACGTTTATTACGTTATAATATTAAAACACAACAAGGCATTTTATGATGATTTGGATAATTAGTACCGAACCTTCGAGATTGAGAACTCACTAGTGACCTTACGTTCATAGGTTTGAAGTAGGATCATCTCGGAGTATTTGTGGGAGATTCCTGGATTCTGCCACGTATCAAGTGAGTATTCACAGCCCCTTTTTCAACGTTTTACATATTTTGGGGTGAAAAGCATGTGGTTACTACAACTATTTTACACACCGATTATTTCGTCTTCTTGAAAATACGAAGCTTGCTTATTTATGCTCTATGGTATCTATGTTGTTGCAAATGTTGTAAGTTTGAGTTTCTTTTGCTATCATGTATAAAGTCCCCGTTCACGTATACGTTACCCGTTTAACTCACGAGTGTGAGCCGTTGGTAATTATGAATAACGTTATTTGGGTTGACACCCCCACTCACAAGTAGCGCTTGTTTGAG
The DNA here is from genome assembly GCA_033807775.1 of Saussurea involucrata. Taxonomy (NCBI): domain Eukaryota; kingdom Viridiplantae; phylum Streptophyta; class Magnoliopsida; order Asterales; family Asteraceae; genus Saussurea; species Saussurea involucrata. Next base: position 43,447,192 of record CM066317.1, on the reverse strand, counting down.
TGCATAATTATTGTTGTATTGCGTAATGTTGGTGATAGAACATGCACGTATGTGGAATGAGTCCACCGTTGTGGTAGGGGCAAATTATGTCGGTATAGGTCGGGTAACGGGCTCAATAACTTAGCATTTTACATATGATTACCTCGAGCAAGTGGTTTTATAACCGTATTATTTTATTCCATGTGTGGATTTAAACTATTTTGTGATGGCAAACAATGTTATACTCATTAAACATGTGATCTCAACAACTAGTGCATTAGTTGACACTCTCATTTTCATGCTTTTCAGGAGAACGTCTTTAAGGTTGGAACTTAGGAAGGCTACACGTGATGAAGCTTTTCTTTACTATCTTTAAATTTCATGTTCATTTCCCTTCCATAAAAACAATTGTAAAAGACAAGGTTTGACCTTTGAATGTATTTCGATGGTTGTTGTGATCTTGTAACTTTTGCTATGAAACTTGAGCTGCACATTCCGTGTTTCCGCTTTAGCGGGGTGTGACAGATTTGGTATCAGAGCTAAAGGTTATAGAGAATACCGGTTTTCCTTTGGAAAACTGCAACTATAACCAAAAACGGGAATGAACATTTAATTTGCTAAACATGTTGCTAGTATAACTAATTCGGGTATTGCATCATTTGTCTTTAATTAAACAAAGCCTGATCACCTATGTTTAATTAAAGAAAGAGTAATGCGAGACCGGAAATGGATATACTAGGAAGATGTGTGTTTTCACACTTGATGCTTCACGTTGTATGCCCAGTAGGAGCGTAGTTATTGCCTTTAGTATGCAATAGTATAGTACGCTTAGTCTTTATCTTGCACGGTAGTAATGTTATACACTCATACTTCAGTATCACTATGTCAACATCCTCATCACATTCTTACTTCAGCAATACCATGTCGTCATCGTCATCGAGCTCGGAACCTTCCTACACGCCATCAAGTGAGCGTACGTCCGACGTGGAACGAGACCCTTATGATGAGCCGAGGATGCCTCCGGTTGTGGCTCCTCCACAACCCAATCCTAGGGGTCCACGTACGAGGCAAACCGCTAGGAAGAGCGTGCCAATACCTAGACGAGTGTCTTTTAGGTCTGATCAGCGAGACGCACCGGAACCCTCACGGGTGATCGAGGGAGTACCGATTAGTCGAGCGCCTGGCATGACCTGGACCGAAGAGCAACGCTATAGGGCCGTGACAATGGACTTGCACGGATGTCAAATGAGGGTCAGTCACCAGAGTCAAGTTGTGACCGAGCTAGTGGAATTAAGTCACCTTTTAACCAACATGTCGTTCGATGCCGTGAATGGAGCTAAAGTAGGTCGGAGGGTAGCTTTACGAGCCGAGATAATGAGCATAGTAGTAGTGATGCTATTGACGATATTGGTGTTGTGGGTTTCGATTGAAGTGTACCGGGGCGGATATTGACGTAGACGGTGGAAGATTTAGAGGAGTAGTGCTAGCTATGCTTGTGTTGATGATCTTGATAGTTGTGTATTTGGGATGGTTTTGAATAGGATGATTGATAGTTTGGCAGCTTTTGATAAGACTTTTTGGTTCAAAGGAAAACATTTTATTGTGGTTATTATGAACTAAGTATTTTGGGTAATTATAAGTGATTGATGGTATTAGATCTAAAAACTTTAGTATTGATGTAGGATGAACCTCAAAATTTTGGTATTTGCGGCATTATCTAAAAATAGGAATGAAGTTTTATCTTAATGTAATCGGGAGCAGGAATAAGAAAGTAGTATGGAACTTTGGGATGAATACTAAGGAAGTAGGGAGTTACCATGGACCCCTCCCGAAATGCAATCAGTGCAATTTGCATCTTGAAGGAACCTGTCCCATCTGTGAACTTTGTAAGCAAAAGGCTCATTTCACCCGGTACTGCAAGAGGGGAAAGTGTGTAAAGGAGGAAGGAAGAGTATGCTTTGAGTGCGGAAGTCCAGATCACTTCCGAAATGTGTGCCCAAGGCTGAAAAGGGGACCAATCAATAACAACGTTGGGTATCAAGCAAGACAAGTCAATCAGGGAAACCAAGGAGGACAAGCTCGAGGACGGGCATTTGTTTTAGGAGCAGAAGAAGCACGTCGAGACCCTAATGTAGTGATAGTTACGTTTCTTCTAAACGATCATTATGCATCCGTATTATTCGACACTGGTGCCGATAAGAGCTTTGTTTCGTTAGATTTTTGGCCTTTGATCAATCTAGAATCTAAGAAAATGCCGAACGCTTATATTGTTGAGGTTGCTAATGGATTTGAATTAGAAGCTAAGGATGTAATCTTAGGCTGTACCTTGAACTTAGCTGATAAACTGTTTAGTGTCGATCTTATTCCAATTGAATTGGGGAGTTTCGATGTAGTAATAGGCATGGATTGGTTATCTAAGCACCGAGCAGAGGTTAGTTGTTTTGAAAAGACGGTTAGGTTACCATTACAAGGCGGAGAAACCCTAGTTGTCCAAGGAGATAGAGCTGGAAGGAGTCTAAAGATCGTATCATGTATGAAGGTCCACAAGTATTTGAGGAAGAAGTATGTTGCGTTCTTGGCGCAAGTAATTGAGAAGAAGCCTGAGGAGAAGCGAGTTCAAGATATTCCTGTGGTGAAGGATCACCCAGAAGTATTTCCAAACGATTTGCCTGGACTTCCACCGTTTAGAAAAGTCGAATTTCAGATCGATCTTGTACCTGGAGCAACGCCTGTAGCCAAGGCCTCGTACCGCCTAGCACCTGCGGAAATGCAAGAGTTATCGAATCAACTTCAAGAACTTTTGGATAAGGGATTTATTCGACCGAGTTCATCACCCTGGGGAGCACCGATCCTTTTTGTCAAGAAAAAGGATGGAGCATTCCGAATGTGTATCGATTATAGGGAGCTTAATAAGTTAACAATCAAGAACCGATATCCCCTCCCTCGAATAGACGATATGTTCGACCAGTTGCAAGGTGCAACTTACTTCTCTAAGATTGATCTTCGATCGGGATATCATCAGTTGAGAGTCCGAGAGGAAGATATTCCTAAAACAGCTTTTAGAACTCGCTATGGACACTACGAGTTTTTAGTTATGCCTTTTGGATTGACGAACGCGCCAGCTGTGTTTATGGATCTAATGAATAGAGTATGTAGGCCATACCTTGATAAGTTTGTGATTGTGTTCATCGATGATATACTAATCTATTCTCAGAGTAAGAAGGATCACGAGCAGCATCTAAAAGTGATTTTAGAGCTTCTTAAGGAACATAAGTTATATGCCAAATTCTCTAAGTGCGAATTTTGGATTCGGGAAGTACATTTCTTAGGTCACGTAATCGGAGAGAAAGGGATTCACGTGGACCCGGCTAAAGTGGAAGCCATTAAGAAATGGGAAGCCCCAAGGACTCCAACGGAAATTCGCCAATTTCTAGGCTTGGCAGGGTATTATCGACGTTTTATCAAGAATTTCTCTAAGATCGCTAAACCCCTTACCACGTTAACCCAAAAGGAGAAGGAATTCGTTTGGGGAATTCCACAAGAAGAAGCATTTCAACTTCTGAAGAAAAAGTTGTGCAATGCATCGATTTTAGCTTTACCGGAAGGAACGGAGAATTTTGTAGTGTATTGTGACGCATCACATCAAGGATTAGGTTGCGTATTGATGCAAAATGATAAGGTGATAGCATATGCCTCGAGACAATTAAAAGTTCACGAAAAGAACTATACCACACACGATTTGGAACTCGGAGCTGTGGTATTTGCTCTGAAAATATGGAGACATTATCTATATGGTACCAAGTATACTATTTTCACCGATCATAAAAGTCTTCAACACATCTTTGATCAAAAGATGCTGAACATGAGGCAAAGAAGATGGGTAGAACTGCTCAGCGATTACGATTGCGAGATACGTTACCACCCAGGTAAGGCCAACGTGGTAGCCGATGCCCTGAGTAGGAAAGAAAGGGTAAAACCTTCACGAGTCCGAGCGTTAGTAGCACTGGTTCAAACAAGTTTGAAAACCCGAATTTTTGAAGCTCAGATCGAAGCATTGAAATCTGAAAACCTGAAGGAAGAGACTCTTCATGGTTTAGAGTCTAGTTTTGAAACTAAGATTGATGGAGTACGTTACTTTAAAGGCAGAGTATGGATCCCAAAGGCTGATAACCTACGGAAAATGATTTTAGAGGAGGCTCATAAATCGAAGTATTCAATTCACCCAGGAGCGGACAAGATGTATAAGGATTTAAGGGAATACTATTGGTGGCCAGGAATGAAGAAGGATATTGCCATATATGTAGGAAAATGCGTAACGTGTGCAAAAGTCAAGGCAGTTTATCAAAAGCCATCGGGACTGTTACAACAACCGGAGATTCCCCAGTGGAAATGGGAACAAATCACTTTGGATTTCATAACCAAACTCCCAAGAACTGCCAAAGGGCATGACACGATTTGGGCTATAGTAGATCGATTTACGAAGTCCGCACATTTCCTACCTATTCGAGAAGATTATAAGATGGAAAAGCTTTCTCAGATCTACATCAAGGAGGTCGTTACGCGGCATGGAGTTCCAATTTCCATTATATCGGATAGAGATAGTCGCTTTACATCCCGATTTTGGCAATCACTCCAAAAAGCGTTGGGTACTCAGTTGAACTTAAGCACGACTTATCATCCTCAAACGGATGGTCAGAGTGAACGGACCATTCAGACGTTGGAGGACATGCTTCGGGCATGTGTAATAGATTTTAGAGGAAGTTGGGATAACCATTTGCCATTAGTTGAGTTTTCCTACAATAATAGCTATCATACTAGTATTCAGTGTGCACCATATGAGGCTCTATACGGTCGCAAGTGTCGATCACCTCTTTGTTGGCTGGAAATTGGGGATAGACAACTATCTAGTCCGGACATTGTTCAAGAAACCACCGACAAGATCGCAATCATCAGGGATAGACTTAAAGCAGCTCAAGATCGTCAAAAGAGTTATGCGGATAATCGAAGAAAGCATTTAGAATTCCAAGTGGGTGACCGAGTCTTTTTAAAAGTATCCCCTTGGAAGGGAAGAGTCCGTTTTGGGAAAAGAGGAAAGTTGAGTCCACGGTATGTTGGACCATTCAAGATCACGGAAAGAATTGGACCAGTAGCTTATAAGCTGGAATTGCCAATGGAGTTAAGTGCTATTCACAACACGTTTCACGTATCGAACCTTAAAAAGTGTTTAGCTGATGAAGCAGTAACCGTGCCTTTGGAAGAAGTCCAAATCAACAATAAACTGCACATCGTAGAGGAACCAATGGAAATACTCGATAGGGATGTCAAGCGTCTTAGGAGAAGCAAAATCCCGATAGTAAAAGTCCATTGGAACACAAGGCGTGGGCCTGAATATACTTGGGAGCGGGAGGATTACATGTTACAAAAGTATCCTCACCTCTTTGCAAGCAAACGCTAGTAACACTTGAATTTCGGGACGAAATTCTTCTAACCGGGGGAGACTGTGACAACTGTCAAATTCACATCTCAGGTTAGAACTGTTTCGGAAACCTTATTTTTTTTTATGACATAGTTTACACAGTGCAATTGTAGCAGTAAACCCGGTACAATAGGAAAAATTGAGAAATTTTGCCTAAGAAATCCTTGAATTAGGAAATTATCCATAAATCTCATAAAATGCCAACCTAAAATATTTATATACTACAAGTATTTATGTAATTGATAATTTATATATTTCAATCATATTATATATGAAAGTACTTTGTTTTATAATTACTTGGTATTTTAAGTTTAGGAGAATACAAGTATTTTTATATCTAACCAATAATACAACATTTATCTTTAGTATTTATATTTTTTTTATTAATAAACCCCCCCCCATGTGAAATCCGCCCCCTCCCCCCTCTCTCCCTATTTCTATAAAATAAACCTTACATTTCATTTTTGAATCATTTCTTTTACTTGCATTTTCTCTCAAGTATCATCCCTCTCTCTCTCCACCTTCAAATCCTCATATCTTCATCTTCAAACCTACAAACCTTCATCACAACTCCAGCCCCTAAACTCTTATACTACAAGAGTCCAAGGCAATCTAAGGTAAACATAAGTGTGTTGGGTAAAATCCACACACATTCTTTTAAGTCTTTTTCATATTCTTGCATTTTTAAAAGTATGATCTTCATCTTTTTGTTACACTTTCTTCACATATTTTAAAATCATCTTTATGGGTCTTAATGTTTGTAGATTTACCATCATAACATCTTTTGTTAGTAAAAGATGGCGAATCCAAAATCAAACCAAAGTTAAGATCAAAGATGAACATTTTAAACCCATGCATGTAGTAATCTTGAAAGATCCATCATTTTTGTTCAAGAGTCTTATGAATGTATCTTTGAAAACCACTAAAAACACATTTAAACCCACATGCATGAGCTCAAAATACTGAATTTTTGGTTGCATGTTGATGTTCTTGGCAAGAACATCAACAATCTTCAATATTGGGTCTTTTACAAAAAGTATTCAAAGCTTGAGTTGATGGTTGTTTTGCATGCATTTTAAATGGATCATAAATATGCTTGGGAACTGAAAATATTTGTATGGATGAGAGTCAAATCGGATTTTGCATGCAAAGGAATAAGAATTTTGGTTTAAAAGTCTAGTTGGGTGCACATGCACAAGGGTTGATTGGACAGCTTGCTGCCAGAAATTACACCTCACTTCAAAGAGTCATATCTCACTCATTTTAACTCCAAATGGAGTGATTCCTTTTCTGGAATTCATTTTAGTGTGTTAAGATTCAAACCAAGTGGTTTCACTTAAAAACTCAAAGATTTCATTTATCAAACAGTCCTCACAAAATCCGGATGCAAACAGCAAAGTATTCTGTCGGATTTTACGTCGTGTATTATTTCATGTGCTTATGCTTCTCCAAAAATTATGAAACTGGTGTCAAACGTTTCCTAACTCATTGAACTTAATGGACATAAAATTTCATGATTTAATTATACTTGGAAGTTACCAAAAGTTGAACACAAAGTGACATCAAATTCTGGACAGTAAAGGACAATTTATTATTTATTATAAGGACTATTTCTAATCCCATTTCATCATTTCATGATGAAATAGTGGAGTATATAAGTATATCTTTTATTTATGCAATTTATTTATGTCTTTTATTTATGCATTTTATTTATTCTTTTTCCCTTTTCATCATAATGATGAAATTGTGGAAGGTTTATATATATAATATATTTATATATATTTATGCATTTTATTCTTGATCCCATTTCATCATTTTATGATGAAATATTGGAGTATAAATATATATTATGTCTATATATTTATACATTTAAATATTTGTCATTTCGTTTAGGACCCCTAATTTTATCATCGTTACGATAAAATTTCGGTTTATACATATATACGTACTATATATGTTTTTGTTCTTTAAAACCCTTTTCGTTACTTATTGGGACGAATTTGTAGAAACTTTAATCTAAGAGAACAAGGCATTTTATGATGATTTGGATAATTAGTACCGAACCTTCGAGATTGAGAACTCACTAGTGACCTTACGTTCATAGGTTTGAAGTAGGATCATCTCGGAGTATTTGTGGGAGATTCCTGGATTCTGTCACGTATCAAGTGAGTATTCACAGCCCCTTTTTCAACGTTTTACATATTTTGGGGTGAAAAGCATGTGGTTACTACAACTATTTTACACACCGATTATTTCGTCTTCTTGAAAATACGAAGCTTGCTTATTTATGCTCTATGGTATCTATGTTGTTGCAAATGTTGTAAGTTTGAGTTTCTTTTGCTATCATGTATAAAGTCCCCGTTCACGTATACGTTACCCGTTTAACTCACGAGTGTGAGCCGTTGGTAATTATGAATAACGTTATTTGGGTTGACACCCCCACTCACAAGTAGCGCTTGTTTGAGTGCATAATTATTGTTGTATTGCGTAATGTTGGTGATAAAACATGCACGTATGTGGAATGAGTCCACCGTTGTGGTAGGGGCAAATTATGTCGGTATAGGTCGGGTAACGGGCTCAATAACTTAGCATTTTACATATGATTACCTCGAGCAAGTGGTTTATAACCGTATTATTTTATTCCATGTGTGGATTTAAACTATTTTGTGATGGCAAACAATGTTATACTCATTAAACATGTGATCTCACCAACTAGTGCATTAGTTGACACTCTCATTTTCATGCTTTTCAGGAGAACGTCTTTAAGGTTGGAACTTAGGAAGGCTACACGTGATGAAGCTTTTCTTTACTATCTTTAAATTTCATGTTCATTTCCCTTCCATAAAAACAATTGTAAAAGACAAGGTTTGACCTTTGAATGTATTTCGATGGTTGTTGTGATCTTGTAACTTTTGCTATGAAACTTGAGCTGCACATTCCGTGTTTCCGCTTTAGCGGGGTGTGACACTCTGTGACTTTCGGTGGAGATGGAAAAGGACACACCCGAGGGTATGGTGTACTTTAAAATGGTACAACCTCCTTCAGAAGAGTCGCATATGTTGAAGGGCTGAAGCATAATCTTCTGAGCATCAGTCAGCTTTGCAACATGGATAACAAAGTGATTTTCACTAAGGAATCCTGCTTTGTCACTGACAAAAATGAGAAGATAGCTCTCAGCGGTTATCGTTTGGAAAATGTTTATGTAATAAACTTGGACTCAACAACCACTGAGAACTCCTGTTTCTTCTCGAAGGCATCTTCTGATGTCAACTGGCTATGGCACAAGAGGCTCTCGCATCTGAATTTCAAGACACTGAACACTCTTTCTTCAAAAGAGTTAGTCACTGGTCTACCTCAGCATTCATACGCCAAAGAATCTTTATGTTCAGCGTGTGAAAAAGGGAAGCAGACCAAGGCAAGCTTCAAGTCAAAGCAAGTCTCCTCAGTGTCATCTCCTCTACAACTACTCCATATGGATTTGTTTGGCCCTGTTAACAAACAATCCATCGCTGGAAAGAAATATACGCTGGTCATAGTTGATGAATTCTCTCGTTTTACATGGGTTATGTTTCTCCGTTCCAAGAGTGACACCCCTGAAGAACTCATCACCTTTGTTCGGAAGATGGAAACCCTGAACAATTTGACCGTTCGCTCAATAAGGAGTGATCATGTAACTGAGTTCAAAAACAGTTCTCTTGATTCCTTCTTTGAGAGTAAGGGTATTTCTCACAACTTTTCTTCAGTGAGAACACCACAACAAAATGGAGTCGCTGAAAGAAGAAATAGAAAAATCATTGAAGCTGCACGTTCAATGCTCAGCGATTCTCACCTGCCTACTCAGTTTTGGGCAGAAGCTGTCAACACTGCTTGATTTACACAAAACAGGTCGCTGATAGTTAAAAGATTCAATAAGACAGTCTATGAAATTTTTCATGGGAGAAAGCCTTCAATCAGCTTTCTTCACATCTTTGGTTGTCAGTGTTTCATACTGAACAACAGAGATGCCCTTGGAAAGTTTGATCCTAAGGCTGATGATGGAATCTTTCTTGGATACTCCTCAGTTTCCAAAGCCTTCAGAGTCTTCAATCGTAGAAGACAAACTGTAGAAGAAACTATTCACGTCACGTTTGACGAATCCCGTTCAGCGAAATCTAAACCAAACGCTGATACTGAAGAACTGAATCAATGGATGTTTTCTCATCTTGGTGATTCAGAAGATGTTCCCACTCCTCATGCTCACACAGTAGAAGATGATAGTCCTACTATCATACCAAACATGCAGAATAGTGAAGCTGAAACATCATGGGTCTCAGCTGTTCCAATAAACACTATACCTGCAGTTGATCCAAATGTCTCAGACATTCCATCTAATTCTCAGCAATCAGTAAATGAAATGACAAAAGCAAGCATTCCTCTCTTAGCTGATACTCCAGAAGCAGCTGAAGCCTCATATTCAGCCCCTTCAGTTCTAGATGAGTCAGCGACTTATACTCCGGCTCCGCGATGGACTGCAAATCACCCAATTGATCAAATTCTTGGTGATCCAAACGCCGGTGTTCAGACACGCCGAAGTGCAGGTAATATTTGTCTATTTGTTAATTTTATTTCACTAACTGAACCAAAGAAAATAGATGATGCCCTCAGAGATCCAAACTGGGTCAGCGCTATGCAAGAAGAGCTGACTGAATTCGAAAGAAACAAAGTTTGGAAACTTGTTCGCAGACCAACTGACAAAACGGTGATAGACACTAAATGGGTCTATCGAAACAAGTTGGACGAACATGGTACTGTAACTCGCAACAAAGCTCGTCTTGTTGCTCAGGGATACAGACAAGAGGAAGGCATTGATTATGACGAAACTTTTGATCCAGTAGCAAGACTTGAATCTATTCGTCTTTTCTTAGCATATGCTGTACACAAAAACTTCAAAGTACATCAAATGGATGTTAAGTCAGCGTTTCTAAATGGAAAGCTGAATGAAGAAGTTTACGTGGAACAACCTCCAGGATTCTCAGATCCTAAGCGTCCAGATTATGTGTATAAGCTGGATAAGGCACTCTATGGCTTAAAGCAAGCTCCACGTGCATGGTATGACACTCTTTCTACTTATCTCCATGTTGAAAAATTTGAGAGAGGTAAGATTGACAAAACTCTTTTCTTTAGAAAAGTAAAAGGTCATATCATTTTAGTTCAAATATATGTTGATGATATTATATTTGGTTCTACTAACCCTAAGCTTTGTACTCGTTTCGCTGAAAGAATGAAAAATGAATATAAAATGAGTATGATGGGTGAACTAACATATTTCCTTGGTCTTTAGATTAAGCAAACTGAAAAAGGAACTTTTATAAATCAGGGAAAGTATGTTAAAGATATGCTGAAGAAATTCGATTTAACTGATAGTTCAGCTATGAAAACCCCAATGGCACCACCGCTGACACTTGATAAGGACACTAAGGGTGTTCATGTCAATGTCACGCTGTACCGTGGGATGATCGGCTCACTACTGTATCTTACAGCTAGCCGACCCGATATTATGTTTGCAACTTGCTTATGTGCACGATATCAAGCTGAACCCAAGATATCTCATATGAAAGCTGTAAAGCGAATCTTTCGATATCTTAAGGGTACAGCGAATCTAGGTCTTTGGTATCCCAAAGATTCAGGACTCGATCTAACCGCCTATTCAGATAGTGATTTTGCAGGATGCAAAATGGATAGGAAAAGCACCACAGGAGGATGTCAGCTCCTGGGTGGAAAGCTGGTAAGTTGGACAAGTAAGAAGCAAAACTTAGTGTCCACTTCCACAGCTGAAGCTGAATATGTAGCTGCTGGAAGCTGTTGTTCTCAGGTCTTGTGGATGAGAAATCAGCTACTAGACTATGATCTTCAGCTCTCCAAAATTCCAATCTATTGCGACAGCACTAGTGCCATCGCTATAGCAAACAATCCAGTGCTACACTCAAAGACGAAACACATAGAGATCAGATATCATTTTATCAGAGATCATGTGATGAATGGTGATATAGAACTTCATTTTATCCCAACTGATTATCAGTTAGCCGATTTGTTTACCAAACCTCTTGATGAGACAAGATTCAACTTTCTCATCAGCGAGCTTGGAATGCTGAACTTTGAAGGATAAAATCTTCAGTGGTTCACATTTGATCAGCGATACGATTATCCATTCTTGTATAACCCTCGGGATAAAATAAACTTGTAAAATCCATTCTCATCTTCTCTCTGAATAAACTTGGTTAGCTGATATCAAGGTATGTTTTTCTCTCTCTGACAAACGCATGAAAATGCAAGATTTCAAATGTTCTACATCGCTGAATATCTCTTCCTTAACAACGATACTTTGAAAGTTCTAAAACCATCACTGATATTTTTATTCAGTGCCTCATGTTTTTCAAAAGAGTCCCTGAGTTTTTCAATACCTCAGAGACATCCTAAAAAAGAATGTGAAAGGACAGTTGTGACGTCATTTGCAACGGATAACACCAGGCACGTTCTTCTTTCTAACACACGTTTGCACGTTTCGTTTACTCGCCAATCAAATGCAAACACGTGTCCGTGTCATGATGAAAAACTTTCCTGCTCGAGTTTTTCTCTCTCTACTCTATTCCTATATAAACATTCTCTTTGTTTATATTTTTCTTTTACGCGAACTCTATCTTCCTCCGCAAGAAAGAATACTGTTGCATTTGTGCAAATCTTCAAGAACTGTTCATCATCTTCTTCATCAAACATCAAGGTTAATATGTTCTTATTCTTTAAAAGAATGCAAATAACTTGTTTTTGATCTAATCCTTGTTTTAACAAGATCAAACAAAAGAACTTCTTAAAAATAAAATCATTTTCTTTCATGGTTTTATGAACACAACCATTTCATGGTTGTTCTTCAAGTTTAAAAGGAAAATTCTTAAACTTGTTCTTCACACATTCGTTTTTTCCAGAATCCCAATCTTAAAAGAAAACTGGATAAACAAGAATAAATGGGTTTTACCTTTCGTTTTCAAAAACAAGAAAAACCCTAATCTTCATTAAGACATTTTGTCTAAATGAAATGGATAAAATTTGAACAATCTTAATGGAAATCCTTTCCACATTAAGATTATTCTTATTTATTAACATCTTTGGTTGAACTGATAATACAGAGAAATGGCCTCGTCTGACATTCCTGCTACCGCTGAGAACATCTCCGCTGATTCTGAGGAAGTGGAAATCCTCAGGGCTCCTCAAGTCAAATTTGCCATTGATAAACTGGATTGGACAAAAGTGAATAACCTCTATGCGCTTCTCGAGTTTCCTCCTCGAAAGCAAGTCACACATCTAGATGATGCTGTGAATTTCCTAAAAAATTGCTGCATCTCCACAGCCCTGACCATTACACCTCCTGCGCATCAGCTTTTGCTCTCACAATTCTGGTACTCAGCGAGACACTCCAAACTTCCCTCAGCCAAAGACCCATCCAAAATTATCGATTGTATCCTCTGCGATATCGAGTATGGCACCATCAAGATCACCCCTGCCTTACTTCGCAAAGCTCTCAGCCTTCCCAATGCTACAAAAGAAAAACCTTTCGTACCCCTCCCTGACCCGAAGATAAACTCTGACAGGGAAGCTATCATTGCATTTTTCGATGCAATGGGCTATGTATGGGAAATCGGCAGAGACAAGAAGCCCGAGAAGAAGCTGACGATTATTAAGAAATCCAAAATGCCCAGCGAGATGAATTTCATCTTCGCTCATCTGATAAGCTGCATGACTGCAAAGAGTGGCTCCTCTGACCAAGCCGCTAAACCTCTGCAAGCAATGGGTTATGCTCTGCTGAAAGGTCTCAACATAGACTGGGCATCGATTATCTATGATGACCTAGTTCTAAGAGTCGACACCGTAGCTGACAGACCTCCATGGGTTCCTTACCCACGTTTCATCAGCGCCATCTTCCAACATACCCTAAAGGAAACCTAGCCAGCTGATGGTGACCTGAAACTCTCTCAGGTCGGCCCGAAGATACTCGACTTCAAACCACTCGCTAATGAGGTACGTCTTTCTCAACTCTTAACTCTTCTTAACCCTCATACTTCTTCTACCTCTGCAGCTCCATCAGCGGACAAACCCACCGCTGATACCCCAACTGCTACCTCTATTCCTTCTCTTAAAAGGAAACAATCTCACACCCAACTTGGTTCCAAAAGGATCAAGAAAACCAAGGAGCAACCCCAGCAATCACATGCTAAAGACTCCTCAGCTCTTTCTGCAGAGCTGAAGGAAAGTTCCGTGGTACGCTCTGCCACACCTGAACAAGCCATCCCTTCCTTTCCAACTTCAGCGTCTCTAAACGCTGAGGTTCAAAACTTGGAACCTACCCAACCTCCCTCAGTCTCTCAAAAGACTGATGAAGTAATTCTCAGCGATTCCAACGCTGAACTCAGAACCCAACCTCCTTTCTCATCCTTCTCTTCTCTCTCTAATCCTTTGGTCTCTCCTCCAGTTATCGCTGGAGATGCCATCATTTCTACGGAACCCAAAGCTGACAATCCGGAAATGATGAAGACAGGACCTACAGGACAATCCATGGGCACTTTTGAAGACGACATGGAACATTTCTCAGGACATCGAGATTTTGATGAGTTCATCAATCATCCTGCAGGTACACAACAACCCCTAAACACTGTTACTAAACCCCAAACTTCTGAGCTTTCCTTTGTTCACAAGTTTTTATCTGTTACAGGTCCTAACTTGGGAGACATCAACGCCTCTCTGAAGTCCGTGGAGACAAAGCTGACAGGTCTCACCACCACTCTCTCCAACAACTCTTCAGCTGTAACAAACGCTGGAGAGAATCTTTTAAAGCTGACAACGGTGGTAGAGAAAAAGGCTTCCACAGATGACTTGAAGCAAGTTGACAAGACTCTCAGTGAATTTGCTAAGGTGCTCGCTGACATCTTCACAGACTACACCTCCATCAAACACTCAGTTTCATCCGTATCCAGCGAGGTCACAACGCTGAAGACATCGGTTGGACAACTCGAGGGAGATGTGTCTGCCATAAAGACTGACTTAGGCTCGGTAAAGACCGATGTTGGTTCGATAAAGACGATGCTCGAGCAGCTGCTAGACAAGGCAAATACTCCAGCTCCCGCCCCCGTCCCTGCATCTGACAACTTCACAGCGGCGGATCGCACTGAGCTGCTAAAGATCAATCCTGCTATTTCTGGCCTTGAAGACAGATTATCAATGATTGAATGTTGTGTAGGTATCTCTGGCCAAGAAGACAGAGAACCTACCAACGCTGCTGAATCTACTCATTCCTCCCCCAGTCATCATGAAAAAGAGGGGGAGAAGAGCGCTGAACATACCAGTGAGAAGAGCGCTGAAGATGTTTCTAAGAGCGCTGAAGACCTTTCCCATGATGAATCTATCAGGGGAGAGGTGAATGAAGACCCAACTGCTGAACCTCAGGGAGTTGAAAACCCTGAGGGAACCGAGAAGCTCGCCTCTGTATCTGAGGGGGAGCAACTCGAAGAAGACGCTGATGAATCCGAAGCTGAAGACGATGAAGCCATCGACATCCCTGATGATGAACCATCCTCTTCCCCAAAAGATGATGATGATGATGAAGATGATGACGACTTCTTTATCGTCAAACCTGCTCCAAGGATCAAAGCTCTTAAGGGGATGTCGATAAATGAACCTTCAGGGGAGAAGACTAAGACAAAGCCCTCAGCATCTGAAGCTGAGAAAGGCAAAGGCAAACGCGTCGCTGAAGATGACAATCTGTCGATCTTGCTTAAAAAGCCGGTTTGTCAGGTACACTAAAAATCTCTTACTCCATATCTCCTCTATCATACACTATCAGTTTCTACTACCCAAGCCTATACACTTGAACCAATTCTTTCTATCTGATTCTACCCAAGTTCTTACTTGTAAGATCGTTGTGTTTCAGCTAGTCCTCTCCCCTGTTTGAGGATATCGCTGAAGGATCCACAACTGCGACTTCACCAAAATTACCAGCTGCCGCTGAAGAAATAATTCCAGTCTTAGATTTGATCTCTGAGACTGATGAACAAGAAGAACAGCTACTCTCGCGCAAACGCAGACCTTCTTTGGCTCCTCAAAAGCTAAGTGAAGAGGAACATAAAAGAAGAGAGGAAATAATAAAGAAATTCGAGGATCAGCGAATAATTCTAAGGCGTGATCAACTGCCCTCAGTTCCTCCAAAGTTCAAAGTTTCTAAAGCTGAATTCAACGAACACCTCAGAGCTGAACGCCTAATCGCTGAAAGAAAGGAAGCTGAAGAAAAAAACAGAGAATACGCCATCAAGCTTTCTCAACGATCAGTAAAAGACCCCAAGCTGAAAAGAGCTCCCCTCGATGTTCAACGTCAGCTATGGGATGATGCTCAAAAGATCGTTAGAGAAAAGGCTAAGGTCTCTGACACAACCTTGGAATGGGTGAAACAAATGCTGACCTATCGATCTCGACCATCCAAGATTGTCAAAGTAAACATCAGAGGAAGAATGTTTATTGATGTTCCTGTTGTTGAAGTGGATGTCTACAGAGAAGACGAAACCAAACAAACTCTCTATGCTGCTACATTAGAGAAGTTTGGTCTCCCTGAATGGTTGGAAGTGATATTAGCCATTCAGGGATCGCGCTCAAAGTTCAAGAGCCATGTCGAGAAAATTTTAAATACTCAGATCGACTTGGTTTCTTCTGCTGTGGATATTCCTCCCTCCACTCTTCTTCCTCGTCAACAAAGAAGAGTCGCTGCCAAAAGAAAGAAAGTCTCAGGTCCTCCTATACGGAATGAAACAGGTATTGGTTTCTCTCGTGCTGAAGTTCTTGGCCCTGATGCTGATCTCTCAGCGCTTGACACCTCCCTACCACCTGGAGAAACTTTCATCCCCGGCACAGTTGTAAGTGATCCTTATGGTATTTTCTTTTTGGACTACGAAGGAAATCATCACTTTCAACGTATCTCTGAGCTCCATATCGCTCCCATCGAACAACTCAGAGATCTCGTATACCGATGTGAAGTCAGACGCGACATTAAAGCTAGACACCTGAAGCCCTTGATTTTTGAAGAAGCTCTGAAGAAAAAGAATCAAGGAGTCGACGTACCTGACTGGATGATTCCCACATCAAAGACCCTTGATGAACTTCTCATCAAGGAAGAACCGTTTGACTGATAAATCACCTCATTCTTCTATTTTATCAGTTATACTTTTGTACTTGTAATTTATTTCGCTTGTACTTGTAATCTTTCCACTTCCATTTGTAACTCTGATTCAAAGATTAAAGAAAGATTTCAGCGAACATACTTTACTCCATCAGTACTGAAAAGATCCCAGAAAACAGTAAAAGTGACAAATATTTTATGAGTTCTTTTTATCCTTATGTTTTCATTAAATAGCAATTTTCTTTGTTGCTATGTCATAATCAAATAGGGGGAGATTGTTGATCCAAACCCTCAGTGATTTGATAATGACCCTATCTTATATACTTAGTGAAAATTGTAAGTAAACAATATGTATCAGAGTTTCACTATCGCTGATAAGTACTAAGATCTTCCAGTACCGCTGATAGGAACTCTCGCTCTTTAAATTAAACATTCAGCGAACACTGTTCACCATTAATGCTCTGAGTCTGTTCAGACCTTATGGTGATCGCTGATAAGTTAGTTGTTTACTTATGATCCCTGAAGACAAGTTTCACGTCAACTTAGGTTCTACGCTGAAGTCGAAGATCAAGCTCAAGAACCAGCGACAAGTCTCCTAATGAACTGATGCGGATCAGCGAAGACTCAGATTTGTCCACTCAACGTGAAGTATCAAGTACAAGACTTCAGCTATCGCTGAACTTTATCATTCGCTGAAGTGAAATGATAATCGCTGAATCAACGAAAGCTGATCATGAAGTCCTCCGTACAAAGTACTTTTGTCTCAACCTCCCTTGCACGACTCCGTACGAAATGTCAGAAAAGAACCTCCGATTATCTGAATTCGTACAACAACTCTGACACTACACTGTTCATTCATGCGGCTACTTAGGTTGTCACCAAAGGTCAATGACATGCAACCAATCAGCTTGTAACGTCCCAAAAATTACAAGCAATTTTAAATTTTAAAATAAACATTTCATTGATAACAACTCATTAAATGATCCCAACGTTTCGTTTACAAACACATAATTAATATCTTTATAAAATAAAACCAGCGGAATAAATGTTTAATTATTAGAATCATAAAGCAACCAGCTCTTCCCGCGCGCCAGTGTGTACTCGTCACGCCTTGGAGCCGCCCGTACCTGAAACCACAGTTTATTGGAAAAGGGTAAGCACGAAGCTTAGTGAATTCCAACACATGCGCAGATAGGAATTATATACACATCACCCCTATCCGCACATAAGCAACAACATCACAGTTACATAAAACGAGTAAACGCCTACAAGTAATTATGTATCCAACACCTCAGTACCATCGAGGCCTCGGTCCCACCGAATTGTAATGTAACCCAACACCTCAGTACCATCGAGGCCTCGGTCCCACCGAATTGTAATGTAACCCATCACCTCAGTACCATCGAGGCCTCGGTCCCACCGAATTGTAATGTAACCCAACACCTCAGTACCATCGAGGCCTCGGTCCCACCGAATTGTAATGTAACCCAACACCTCAGTACCATCGAGGCCTCGGTCCCACCGAATTGTAATGTAACACATTTATACCAAGCATACAAACCAATCAAATATTACACACCACAAACAACTAGTTCACACCACAAAGACAGTAGTACATACAAACTATTATGACATGCATACAACCCCTAACTACACAGTGAGAGAACTCACCTCGATTGCGCGCCCAGCTTAATAACACAATTCCAGCTTCACAATTACGGTCACTTCCCAGCACCTAAACGCATGTTAAAACGTGTCAATACGAGACCCGGACCCTATGACACGACACACGCTTAAACCGTCACTAAAACTAAATTCCGTTCACCCAAAACAGGTCTGTTCGGGACCTGTTTCTACCCCTTTAAACCCATAAAATTCCCAATATTATTTCATGACCATAAAATACTCTGAGTTAGGGTTCCAAGGACATATTATACGCCTCCTAACGATTTTTCTACAATTTACTACGGATTTTACAAAAACAGTTTTCGGAACAGCGAAATTCAGCACCTTTCAGTATAAAACGACAAATCGACCCATGCTACGTCCCGAACTGGGTTTTGCACGAAACACAGAAAAGTTTCTAGACTCAAAAAGGGAACTTTTGACACCGATTTCACCCCAAACCGAGTTACGAGCAGAAAGTTATGACCATGACAAAACAGTGGCAGATTACAACACTGTCGGTTTACCGACCTGCTGTAAAAACAGAAGTTTTCCGCCTAGCTAGGGGCCGAACCAGCCTTTCGCTAAAACACGAAAAACGTGCCCGACACAGAATGTGAACCGTGGACACCAGAATCGCCTCAAACCGAGTTACGACGAGAATGTTATGGCCGAAATACGAACTGGACAGAAAACTAATTTTCACATAAAATGACGAAACACCGAACTTGCGACCACTTTTTCGCCCAGCTAGAGACCGAACCAGTTTTCCGCTAAAACACGGAAAACGTGCTCGACCCTGAACTTGAACCGTGGGCGCCAGTTTCGGCTCAAACGGAGTTACGACGGAAAAGTTATGGTCGCGCGAAAACTGGACAGCACACTAAAATTTTCATAAAAGATAACTTTATAAACGGTTCGCGGCTCCAACGATTCGGGGTTTACGCTAAGAGTGTGACCCACTGCCACCGCCCTCCACCCACAGCCACCGCAGCGGCGGCGTGCGGCGGTGGTGGTCTCGCCGGAAAAACGAAAAGGAAAAGAAAAGAATGAGACTAACGAGAACCACATACCTCATGACGGCGTCTCTTCACCACAACCAAACCGCTCCCTCTCGATCACTCCGACGACAGCGGTTGTGGCGGTCTCCGGCGACAGCAGTAGCGGCGGCGAGGGCTGCTGCCGCTGGTCCTTTCCTCTCGACCCTCTCCTTCTCGCGATCACTCTCCCTCTCTCTCGGTTCTTCTCTAACTCTCTCTTCTCGTGACCTCTTTCTCCCTCTACGGCCGAACCACACAAGGGTAGGGTTTTGGGGTAAGTTTGGTTTTGCGTGGAATGCAAGAAAAGAACAAAGAGATATCACAAAGGGGGGTGTTCGGCCTAGAGTGCATGGGCCGAAACCCATGCCACAAGTTTCCAAGAAATGCGCAACTAGTCCCTCGTTTACACCTTATCTCACAATTTACCCCAAAACGACACGTATGCTAACATTTTGATCCTTTTTGACACCAAACCACTAACCAAAAGCAAATAAAGGTAAACATTTTAAATTATTAAAATTAATTAATAAACGTACCGGGACACGGGCTTTACAACTCTCCCCCACTTGGATTAGACTTCGCCCCCGAAGTCTACGTCCGCAAACAGCTTCTAATAATTCTCTCGCATTTGATGATATCCCAAACTCAAACCACTTTCAAGCTCTAACCCTTCTAATGGTGCTCACCAATATACCCTACAGGATACCCGACTACGATCATTCCTACCCTTAACTGTCGATTAACTACCACAAATGCTAATAGACTCCAAAGATTTTCAATAAATTATATCAACAAAACATCGACCCCCTGCCGAACATCGGTCCAACCGATTGCAATAACAAACATCGGCCACCCGCCGAACATCGGTCCAACCGATCACAATAACTCAAATAAGCGTGGTATTATCCTAGACACTAACACAAATTGATATCCCCCACTACCAAATCACTAACACACACGTAGATCATTCCACCACAACCATTCATCACAAGTGATCATTTCAGGGTTACTACTACCATCACCACGATTATCTTAAAATCGGCTACAACTCTCCGATTATACTAGAGGTGTTTGGCCTCAAGCCCAAAAGTCGACACCTAAATATACCACTTACCTCAAAAGGTTCTACGCATTTATTCTCTTAATAACAAAGGGCATCAATCCCTTAACCGATACTATTCGGCCTACAGTACTAACGCGCGTGGGATACCTACCTTCCCCCGTCGACGTATCATCCACACTTGCTCTACGAAGCCAAGTCACACCGTATCGAGGATACACCTTGACGTCTACCTCCCAGGTAACGCCTCAAGACCCAGCACACCGGAAATACCTCCCAGGTAAGTGCCCACAACTATATCCTCCTAGTACCTACTGGAAAGTCTAGGTTAAAGCACATGAATACCGGGGTCCCACCCCGAGATACCCAACCGACCATTACCAACGACTGAATAACGTGTCTAAGGATCCAAAGCAAACAGCCTACCAACAACATGCCTATCCCGGAATGACTCACTCACCCGAACATGGAAATACTCAACGTGCAATAAATGCAAAACTGTGCAACAAAAACAACCCATCAACAAGACTCCACATCGAGCCATTAAAACCGGACAATTGGCCCATGACTAACTCCAAGTCAAAACCGAGCAAAATGCTCCACGCTTGCTAGACCCATAGGTCGGAAAATGCGTTTAAACAAAGTTTAAGCAAGCAATACTCTGAAATCAACCTTAGTCTCAGACTCAATACGGGTTAAACAAAAGAGTTTTTTCCAAAAGGACTCACACCCTAAAAAATTCTCGAAATGACACATGACACTTAAAAGCACATTTCCCCAAATGGTTTACAAAATCATTTACAAAATATTTTCAACATCAGGATTTTCATCTCAAAAAGATCGTATGTAATAATACTACTATTACCTGATCGATAGTTACGCAAAACTGAACACGCCTGTCCCACATAGGAAAAATCATGTTGAAAATCGTTCCATTGCAGTTCAGTTTACTCACACAAACACAAGCGTAATACACAATTTCTTTAAAATGAACCGCCTCGATTCCAGTATGGATTGACTCATGACGTGCACTTAAAGTAACCGCTTGACCTTAAACAGGGTGCGACAAAGGTGTGCACATATTTCAAATTAAGTTTCACGACATTTGATTCAAAAATTCCTCTTTTTAATCATAAAATGACGTGGCACAGGGTTCGCCACAAATTTTTCGCGCGTCAGCTAGTCACACAAAACGATGACACGGTTTACAAATATATTTTTGTTAAAACACAATTGTCTCGTGTAAGTTGCAAACTTGAAGACAGAAACCAGTCCGCTTCTAATAATTGGAAATATCGACTAAAAACCTCGTAAAATCTCAAACTGGGGGCAGACATGCAAGCTTGTAACACTTCCTCAAGTTTCGTACTTGGGGCATATAATGTCAAAACCTTATAGTTTAAAAAAATGTATTTATCGAAAATGCTCAAAATACTCGTTTCCCCCAAAGCAAAAGTTTTTAATTTCCCAAAAAAATGAACGGTAATTCTAAATTAACCGAATATAAAAAATCTACGCATTTATATTTCCAAAATATAACACATTGTAATCGTATGCATGATGTTTACAACATTAAAACACTCCTTGGATCAAATGGTCTTTCATTTCGACAAAAAGGAACTAAAGCATTTTCTTGCACGACTCGTTCATCAAAATGCCGAGAACAAAGGTTACCCCAGTATGCATACCCCTAAGTCGATAAATCGCATTTTCATGAAAATGTCAATAAAACCTTTAGCTGACTAAAAAGCGCACTAAACAACTCCTTATGAAATGTTACCAAAATTCCTCCATGCATCACTTATGTCACGCATGAATCAATCCACACACTGAACTATTTGCAAAATAAACACTTAGTAACACAAACTCTCGAACGAAAAGTTAAGCGACACTAGAATTCCAAACTCATTTTAGACAAATCACTAAAATAGCCTTTAAACAGACATCGTGGAATGTAACTTTCCGTCTCAACTCTAACACATGTGGAGGAGTTCCAATGTTAGAGTCTCAAGCCGTAGTCACTTACCCAACATCTTAACTACCACAAAACACGGATATTATCGTACCCGAAAGAACCGTTGGAAAATAATCAAATGAAACAATCTTTTACAAAGTTTTCAACTCCCGTGATAAAACGGTTTCAAGCATTTTCAAAACTATAATTCGAAATCCTGTGTGTGTGCTAAACATTTCCCAAAGTTTCAAAACACAATCCATATAAGGATTGGAAACACAAAAATTAGTTATTGCAATCCTATTTTCAAAATAACTTCGTGCATGACTCATTTGGCATTCAACGTCTCGACTCATATCCCTCCAAACTCCCGATCCACAATCGTCATCCGGGCATTTAAATCTCTTAAGGCAAGTTGGGAAATCACATCAAATCACCTTACGGGTTTTCCTCAATTCAACGTCGGCTCAAAAGCCTATGATTCTAGCACAAATGCCAATTTTTTGACCCGAAATGGTCTACTTAAAACAAACCACATCCTTATCGTCACCCCAAGTGATTGCTACTGGACACGTCCTTCTATCCCAACGACTACTAGATTAGAACCTTCATAACTACCCCAACGATCATCACCTCAAAGCAAGTCAAGTATACACATGTACCAGGGGATCTACTACATTTGTCTCTCCTCGTGACGGCTATTCAGGGTAGATAATACAACGCGTTATTAGCACATAACAACGCACACTAAAAACACTCACGCCCAACTCCTTGGATTCCTCGTGACTTCCCCGGCTCGAGCATTGATCTTGTGCTTCCGGTAGTAGGAGCTCTACTACTACCTTCCACACCTATCATTGCTCGTTCCGAGTCTCATCCCGAGGGTCCAAGTAGTTTCTCGCCGAAACTATACACATAAAATAATTAATCCACACATGCCAGTTCAAGAACATATCCTAAACAGGCAAACTCATACAACTACTGTATATATATAAAACCATCGGTCTCCCCGATCAGACAGCCACAAATGTATACTTAATATACCATCGGTCACCCCGATCATACAACAGCAATTAAATATATAATTAATAATATGCCCGCACCAGCATATATATACATCCACCCTTCCTAGTTCCCTAGGAATTTCCTCTTATCCCACTACCCTTGCTACTACCGAATCCATACTAATTATAACGGGTGACCCCGCGAATACCCGGTTATATGCAGTGCGAAATAAATAGACAGTCGAATACAAGACTCTATCCTAGAACGGTTGGACTCAAACAAGAGTTGCGCAATAGAACTAAATCGAATATTCTAAGGCTATAAACCTCTTACTGCATACAACTTAGAGGGCATCCACTTAGTAACCTATCATAATTAGCATAAATTCCTAATAGCAAGTAGTTCAACATACAGCATAGTGTCCACAACAGGCAATCTAGCATGCACACTCTATGATCTAGAAAGCAATAAAACACTAAGTACCGTACCTTTCCCCTTTGGCTCCGGCTGACTGTACACACTGCGCCTCCAATCACCGTTCTCAACGGAATTTTCCTTCCTTTTATTTTCTAAAACGATCTTAAAGGAATCTTATAGCCGCAAACTTGAGATCAAACACACCGAGGTGTGTGTGATTCACTCAAGCTGTGCTCTGATACCAAGTTGTAACGTCCCAAAATTTACAAGCAAATTTAAATTTTAAAATAAACATTTCATTGATAACAACTCATTAAATGATCCCAACGTTTCGTTTACAAACACATAATTAATATCTTTATAAAATAAAACCAGCGGAATAAATGTTTAATTATTAGAATCATAAAGCAACCAGCTCTTCCCGCGCGCCAGTGTGTACTCGTCACGCCTTGGAGCCGCCCGTACCTGAAACCACAGTTTATTGGAAAAGGGTAAGCACGAAGCTTAGTGAATTCCAACACATGCGCAGATAGGAATTATATACACATCACCCCTATCCGCACATAAGCAACAACATCACAGTTACATAAAACGAGTAAACGCCTACAAGTAATTATGTATCCAACACCTCAGTACCATCGAGGCCTCGGTCCCACCGAATTGTAATGTAACCCAACACCTCAGTACCATCGAGGCCTCGGTCCCACCGAATTGTAATGTAACCCATCACCTCAGTACCATCGAGGCCTCGGTCCCACCGAATTGTAATGTAACCCAACACCTCAGTACCATCGAGGCCTCGGTCCCACCGAATTGTAATGTAACCCAACACCTCGGTACCATCGAGGCCTCGGTCCCACCGAATTGTAATGTAACACATTTATACCAAGCATTCAAACCAATCAAATATTACACACCACAAACAACTAGTTCACACCACAAAGACAGTAGTACATACAAACTATTATGACATGCATACAACCCCTAACTACACAGTGAGAGAACTCACCTCGATTGCGCGCCCAGCTTAATAACACAATTCCAGCTTCACAATTACGGTCACTTCCCAGCACCTAAACGCATGTTAAAACGTGTCAATACGAGACCCGGACCCTATGACACGACACACGCTTAAACCGTCACTAAAACTAAATTCCGTTCACCCAAAACAGGTCTGTTCGGGACCTGTTTCGACCCCTTTAAACCCAGAAAATTCCCAATATTATTTCATGACCATAAAATACTCTGAGTTAGGGTTCCAAGGACATATTATACGCCTCCTAACGATTTTTCTACAATTTACTACGGATTTTACAAAAACAGTTTTCGGAACAGCGAAATTCAGCACCTTTCAGTATAAAACGACAAATCGACCCATACTACGTCCCGAACTGGGTTTTGCACGAAACACAGAAAAGTTTCTACACTCAAAAAGGGAACTTTTGACACCGATTTCACCCCAAACCGAGTTACGAGCAGAAAGTTATGACCATGACAAAACAGTGGCAGATTACAACACTGTCGGTTTACCGACCTGCTGTAAAAACAGAAGTTTTCCGCCTAGCTAGGGGCCGAACCAGCCTTTCGCTAAAACACGAAAAACGTGCCCGACACAGAATGTGAACCGTGGACACCAGAATCGCCTCAAACCGAGTTACGACGAGAATGTTATGGCCGAAATACGAACTGGACAGAAAACTAATTTTCACATAAAATGACGAAACACCGAACTTGCGACCACTTTTTCGCCCAGCTAGAGACCGAACCAGTTTTCCGCTAAAACACGGAAAACGTGCTCGACCCTGAACTTGAACCGTGGGCGCCAGTTTCGGCTCAAACGAAGTTACGACGGAAAAGTTATGGTCGCGCGAAAACTGGACAGCACACTAAAATTTTCATAAAAGATAACTTTATAAACGGTTCGCGGCTCCAACGATTCGGGGTTTACGCTAAGAGTGTGACCCACTGCCACCGCCCTCCACCCACAGCCACCGCAGCGGCGGCGTGCGGCGGTGGTGGTCTCGCCGGAAAAACGAAAAGGAAAAGAAAAGAATGAGACTAACGAGAACCACATACCTCATGACGGCGTCTCTTCACCACAACCAAACCGCTCCCTCTCGATCACTCCGACGACAGCGGTGGTGGCGGTCTCCGGCAACAGCAGTAGCGGCGGCGAGGGCTGCTGCCGCTGGTCCTTTCCTCTCGACCCTCTCCTTCTCGCGATCACTCTCCCTCTCTCTCGGTTCTTCTCTAACTCTCTCTTCTCGTGACCTCTTTCTCCCTCTACGGCCGAACCACACAAGGGTAGGGTTTTGGGGTAACTTTGGTTTTGCTTGGAATGCAAGAAAAGAACAACGAGATATCACAAAGGGGGGTGTTCGGCCTAGAGTGCATGGGCCGAAACCCATGCCACAAGTTTCCAAGAAATGCGCAACTAGTCCCTCGTCTACACCTTATCTCACAATTTACCCCAAAACGACACGTATGCTAACATTTTGATCCTTTTTGACACCAAACCACTAACCAAAAGCAAATAAAGGTAAACATTTTAAATTATTAAAATTAATTAATAAACGTACTGGGACACGGGCTTTACACAACTGATGACACGTGTAAAGTGTATACTGACTTGCATTAAATGCATGCTGTATATAAAGAGATGAACTCACTTCATTTGAAGTAACTTGCTAACTCTGGACAAGTTCAATCTCTTATCTCTAGATAGGTTATTATTAGTAATTTCCTTATCTTTCTTAGTGCAAGAAACCTTAGTGTTCCAACTTGTTTAGATTTAGGATTTATCCTTAATCTTGTTTCCGCAACAAGCTGTAAATTGTTAATGATTTATCAATAAACAATTTAGAAAAGAAAAATCGTGTGTTTGTATTCAACCCCCCCCCCCCCCCCTTCTACAAACTTGTATAACCCTTCGGGACCAACAAACTCTAATGCCTATAGACGTAGTATGAGTATCGTGCTTGGTCTGAGGCAAGGGCTTGGTGAATGGATCAGCCAAGTTCCTACTTGAGTCAACTCTACTAATGATAATGTCCTTGTCTTTGACAACCTTCCGAACGTAATGAAATTTCCTGAGTATATGTCATGTACGCTTGTGTGACCTAGGTTCTTTAGCCAAGATGACTGCACCCTCATTGTCACAGAAGATCTCTATGGGATCATGAATAGTGTGAACTATGCCAAGATCCCCAATGAACTTCTTCATCCACATGGCCTCTTTTGCAGCCTCATTAACTGCAATATACTCAGCCTCTGTTGTCGAATCTGCTACAGTGCTCTGCTTGGAACTTCTCCAAGTGACCGCTCCACCATTTAGCAAAAACACAAATCCTGATTGTGAACATGAATCATCTCTATCAGTTTGGAAGCTAGCATCTGTGTATCCTTTTACACATAGCTATTCATGGCCACCATAGACCAAGAACATGTCATTTGTCCTTTTCAGGTACTTGAGAATGTTCTTGACTGCTATCCAATGGGCTTTGCCAGGGTTGGCCTGATATCTACTTGCATGCTTAAGGCATATGATACATCAGGCCTAGTACAAATCATGGCATACATGATCGATCCTACAGCCGAAGCATATGGAACCTGACTCATTTTATCTAATTCCTCAGTGGAATTAGGACACTGAGACTTGCTTAGTGCCATGCCATGCTGCATAGGCAAGAACCCCTTCTTGGAGTCTTGCATCTTAAATTTCTTCAAGATCTTATATATGTAGGTACTTTGGCTTAACCCAATAAGCCTCCTGGGTCTATCTCTATAGATCTTGATGCCTAATATGTATGCCGCATCTCCCATGTCTTTCATGGAAAAACAATTCCCTAGCCAAGTTTTAACACTTCGCAGTGTTGGAATATCATTTCCCATGAGCAGTATGTCATCTACATACAACACAAGAAAGACTACGATGCTCCCACTAGTTCTGACATAAACGCATGGTTCATCTTCACTTCTGACAAAACCAAATTCCTTGATTTTCTCATCAAAATAAAGATTCCAGCTACAAGATGCTTGCTTGAGTCTATAAATGGACTTCTGAAGCTTACACACTCTATTGGGATGCTTAGGATGTTGATAGGGTTATTTTATTAACCCTATTTTAGCTATGTTTTACATTAATTTTGAGCTCAATTCCACATTTATTGCTTTATTTATAGTCAATTTTTAGTTAAATGCAACAAAAACAAATATTAGATACATTTCGTATTTAATTACAAAAATGCATCGCAAAAACACAAAAATAAGTATGTTTTATATGTATTTTGTAGGTACGTAAGCACGGTCGTGTTTGAAGTCTAAATTATGGATCTTGAAGGACGGATCACGGAACTTAAAGGAAGACTTCGATATTTTGGGCCGATAGTTGGTGACGTTTTTGGACTCAACAAAACTGATATTTTTGGGCTCGATGTAATTTTCTGTATGGGCCAAAAACAATTAAGTATGGACCAATGTTTGTAAACATGTTTGGACCGATAGTCTAGATTTGTGGATGGGCCAAAGACATTTTGGTTGGGCCAAATAAGTATTGTCAAAGTGGGCCGACTGTTTTGTGTTACTCATGGGCTGAAGACAACAAACCAGAAGATGGGCCGAAGGTTCAAGTCCATGGGTCGGACCTTATGACCCTTGGAGCTCCATTTTACAAAACTTGGCCACCAAGAATAATTAGTAGTATAAATAGAAGTGTTTAGTTAGTGTTTTAAGTGTGCTTGGTACTTGGAATTTCCTTGTAACTTAGTCACCATGGTCCATTTGTAATGCATCAATGCCGAACACCCCTTTCGCATGATTCAAAATTCACGGTTTGTGGTCTAAAATGATTTGGTTTGTAATCTTAATCTTAATCCATTAGCTAAACATCTTTAAGTTCATTAAACTTTAGTGTCAAAACTCTTTTCCCTAAACTCTCTTAAACTCGTTTTCATAACTCTTAACTCTTAAGTCAACCTTTAATCTTTAAACTCGTTAATTTCTCAAACTCATTTTAGTTAAATTTAATTACTTTCAAAGTCACGTTTTTAATTAAACTCTCATCAAACAACTCACGGTTTTCTTTCTTTAATCTCCTTCTCGATACTCAACAAACTTGGTTCTCATGTAATCTCACTTACAATATAAGCCGGAAGTCTGAATTAATCACTTTGGATTCCCAAGTAAAATTCGTTCACGGTTTGGTAAGTGATTTCACAAAAGTTCGATTTTTCTCTCATCTCGAAAGCACGTTAATTTTAGTTTCCATAACTAGTCCGTTAACAAACATCTTCAATAACTCCTCGCTTTCACTTTACATTTAAAACAAGATTTTCCTCATAGTTTAATAATCTCGTTTTCGCAAACTTTAGTTTTAAAAATCAATGCTTAACTCTCTCATCAACTTTGTAGTAATTAATGTTAAATGCTTTCCAACTCTTTCCATAAGTGTCATGTTAAATTAATAATTTCTCTCAAAGCATAGATAACTTGTGCAACAAATCACGACGTCCCGTTCAAGTAAGTTTCATTTAATTTACGCATTGTCCATTTCCATTATTTGTTTTAAAACTCGTAAATCTTTTATAATTGGAATCTGAACGATGATGGGCTAATCGCCTTAGTTCGGGGTATAAAGAGAAATTGGGACCGAAATTAATAAAAGGATAAAAAGGTGTATCGTATGGTATGATTGTCTGACGTTATTTAAATCAAGGTTATATTTTGTGGTGGATCACAATTGACCAACTGAGAACTGGTACGTTGTATCATGAAATATTCGACACTTGAGATAACTGAAGAATACTGTCTCATCTCGATACCTAATTATTAATCTAATCCCAATGGATCTTTATACCCTGTGTTTTCCTCTTATAATTGTTAATTTTCATTAGTTGTTAACCACAAACTCCCAACAAAAGATTACCTTCGCATTCGCCATCTGAAACCAGCTTTTAACAATTGGATCTTTAAAGAGAAACTTTTCCACGCTTCCCTGTGGGATCGATATTCGGTACTTAGTACCATTATTACTTGTTACAAGACGATAATAGACTGGGATGTATATTTGCGTCATGGTTTATTTCTGACTGATATTGCGGATAATACCCTCACAATATACTCTGGTTTGATTTTACTCTTGTTTCTTTTACAGGAGTAGAGCAATAAAAAGAGCGAACAAGTTTTTGGCACCGTTGCCGGGGAAGCAAGACAGAAGTTTTTCTTTTTATAAGTAAAATTTTTAAAAGCAAGTTTTCTACCACAATTTTGAGAAAAGAAAAAAATCTATTATTTTAAATTATAGTGCATGCCAAGGTTGCCGCACGGTGAAATCTTCCAACTTGATCCTGACATTGAAAGAACTTTTAAACAATGAAGAAGAATTCAAAGAGCTAATCGAGTGTTAAATTCTTTAGAAATGTCTGAAAATTATTCTTCGTCGGACCATGAGGACGGTCCTTCGTTGGGCCTGATGGGCGGCCTATTATTAATGAAAATCTCGAAAACCCGCCAATAAATAATCTTGACGATGAGGAACAAAACATTTTTCGATTAGCTAATTCAAAGGATGGTGGTATTATGTCTTACGTTGTTCCTGTTTTAACTCAGTTACATTCAGGAATTCTTATACCAACTTTGCAAGCCCGCCACTTTGAATTAAAACCAATAATGTTTCATATGCTCCAAACTAACGGCCAGTACGCTGGTTTGGCATCTGAAGATCCTCATTCTCATTTAAGGTCCTTCAATGAAATTACAGACTCTTTTAAGCTTCCTGGTGTAGAAGACGATGCACTAAAATTAAAACTTTTTCCATACTCTTTAAGAGATAGTGCACGGTCTTGGTACAACTCAATGAAGCCAGATTCTATAGTTACCTGGGCCCAAATGGCGGAAAAATTTCTAAAAAAATATTTCCCACCCACGAGGAATGCTAAGTACAGAAACGCAATTTTCACTTTTACACAAATGGACGATGAGGTAGTTCCTGATGCATGGGATAGATACAAGGAGCTTTTGAGAAAATGCCCTCACCATTGCATTCCGTATTGCATTCAGTTAGAGACGTTTCACAGTGGTTTAAATACTACTACAAAACAAATACTCGACGCAACTGCAAACAGAGCTTTCACTTCTTGTACCTATAATGAGGGATATGATATTCTTGAAATAATTTCTAACAACAATGGTCAGTGGGCTGATCCACGTGCATTACCACCTAGAAAAACAACAGGAGGAGCTCAAGATCCTGATGCTTATGCATTGATATCTACACAGCTGAATGACATGGCATCTTTGATTAGAAACCTTAATGCTGTGTCAGTCAACCCTGTCATGCCTCCTGCTACTGTTCAGTCTATCCAGTGCACATACTGTGGTGATGGTCACAACTTTGAACATTGTCCAGGAAATCCCGAGCGTATCATTTATATAGGTAACAATAATAATAATAATAACTATAATAACAATAACAAAGGAGGACCCTTTTCTCAGACTTACAACCCTGAGTGGAGGAACCATCCTAATTTTTCATGGCATAGTCCTGCATTAAATCCACCACCACCTAAATTGCAAGGTCAAACCCAGCAATTTTATCAAAGACCTCAAAACAACCAGCACACGAATTCTCAAAATAATCAACATGCTTTTCAACAAAAGTCAAACCACCATGCTTAATCATCTACTTCCTTGGAAGCTATGATGAAGGGATTTATATCCCAAACTCAGGCATCAATTAAAAATCTGGAGACCCAAGTAGGTCAAATGGCTTTAGAGATAAGAAAACGTCCTTCCGGTTCTCTACCAAGTGATACAGAAATACCCCCGAGAATTGGAAAAAAGCATGTAAAAGCTGTAACTTTGTGGAGTGGTAGGGATTTACCAGAAAACATAAAAAAAGATTTAATAAAGCCAACTCAAGCAGAGCCATAAAAGAAAAACACTGTTTTAAACTCCGCTAAGACCAATGGAATTATTGGGCCTGAAAATACTGTTGGGCCCAATAACAACATTCACATTCCAACAATCCCAATATTAATTCCTGAAGACCCTAAGAAAGATCAAACAACCACAGACAAGCCTGTTGTGGATGTGTCACAATCTGGTGACAGTCCCAAAATTCCTGGTGAAATTAAGATAGACAAGACCTCACCATGAGTTTCAGCACCAACTATTCATAAGACTACACCTCCTACTATAGTTCCTCCTTATATTCCTTATCCCCAAAGGATAAGGAATGAGAAAGATGAACTGCAATTCAAAAAGTTCTTAGATGTTTTTAAACAGCTGCATATCAACATACCTTTGGTTGAAGCCATTGAACAAATGCCTAGTTATGCAAAATTTTTAAAAGATATTTTAAGTAAAAATAAGAAATTGAATGAGTATGAGACTGTAGCTCTGACTGAATGTTGTAGTGCTACGTTCTCCAACAGGATCCCTCCAAATATGAAAGATCCTGGAAGTTTTACCATCCCATGTTCTATAGGAGGTAAAGAAGTAGGACAAGCTCTATGTGACTTAGGTGCCAGTGTAAACCTTATGCCTTTATCTGTATTCAATACCCTAGGCATAGGTGAAGCTAGACCCACAACTGTATCTCTCTTATTAGCTGATAAGTCCATAGCTTGGCCTAAAGGTAAAATTGAGGATGTCCTAGTCCAGGTTGATAAGTTTATTTTCCCTACAGATTTTATTATCTTAGACTTTGAAGCTGACAAAGACATTCCCATCATTTTAGGAAGACCTTTGATAAGTCCCAAATCTAGCAATCAAACACAATGTAATCTAGAGAGAGAAATTAATTAGAGCATATGTCATTCATGTATTCAAAAGTGTAAATACAAATGACATCAAAGGTTGTGATTTACAAGAAGAGTCTTTCTTTATATAGTAAGGGTGTGACATGCCCATACCTCATACTGGATAGCATTTACAGTAAAAAAGATAATATGCCTGATAACTACACTATAGTTCTAACAATCTCCCCCTTAGTTATCAAGGCAGCTCTGGTCTTCTTGGTCTGAAGCCCAAATATGATTCTATTCTTCGCATGGCAGCCCGGAATGAGATTCTGTCGTTGATATCATTAATTGGATTAATCAACAGAATTCTTGCACGAGACGACATCCAAGTTATCTTTCTTTCTCCGTCATGTCATTTCAATCTTTCTTGCAACTGTAGCAGAACCACCTTCAGTGTTCCATTAGAATACTTGGCCAACTCAGCAATCCGAATAAAGATCTTGTGCCCCCTATCATTTCTGAACATGATACCAAACTCTGGATCATCAACAACTGTGTATAAAGGCATTCTCATTAGACCTCCCAATTCTTGATTAGGTCGAATGAGATTCACCATCGGTTGATTACTCTCCAATGCCATTTGGAAATCAGGACTTTGAGTATACAAAACGTATCTCCGCAAAAACCTCTTGATATTTTCTTTTCTGATCTGCAAGTCTCGGAAGAAGTTATACATGAACTCGAAATCGTCCATTGTGAGATGGCAAAAATCAGCTTCACTGAAGGTATAGTCTCGACAGTCCTGTCTTTGTACCGCAAAGTAAGGAAAGAACAACGTGTAGAATCTTTCGACATAAACTTCCTTTATCTGCACAATTAGCTTCTTGCTTTTAACAAACCTTTGCTTTTGGCAATTTCCCCTTAAGAAATAAACATATTCGAACTTGAATGAATCTGACTGATCGTTGATCCCCAAAACTGCATACGAATCAAGTCTTCTTATTCTGTGCACAAACAACCGTCTTTCAGTATCCTCCATGAACGGTGTTCTCAACCTTGACAGTCTTAATCTTTCCTCAGCCTCTTGAACTGTACTAGAAGGACCAGGCTGGTTTGATGTAGAGGGGTTTGAGGGTCCGACTTAATTAGTTGAGGGGTTGGAAGTTGGTATCACGGGTGGTTCGGGTATTTTGGGTTTGTTTTCTTCAGTGAAAGGATCATGTAAGATTGGTGAATCAGGTCTTGGATGAATTGGTTCAGAAGATGGTATTTTGGTTTGATCAAGGTTTGGTTGGTTAAGGTTGATGTTAATATTTGTGGTTTCAGACTGGGTTGGTAATAATGTAGAAGAAATGGGTTCAGGCGACTGAATAGGGCTCATAGTGATGTCCTCCAGTGTTTTCGGGCCAAAGATCTCAGTAAGAAAGTCAACCTCATCATCATTGAATTCAACTTCAACATCCACCATATCATCATCAGCCATCAATGTAATCTCTTCCTCTTCTTCCTTAACTTTCCAAAAGCTGTCATACTTTTTGCCTCTTTCATCATCTTCCTCGTCCAAACTAACGTCAATAACATCTAGAAATCCTTCACTTTCATTCGCCTTTCTTATTTCTTCCTCGTCTGCCTCTGGCTTTTCAACCATCGGTTCCACGTTCGGATCAATGTATAACACAATCTGTTTCCCACTTTTCTCTCCCATCGCGCCGGATTCAAACATATCAGAAATTTCAGAAACAAACGGATTTTTCTTTTCACCTTTGGAACTTTCAGACTCAGCCCTTCTCTTTGTGCTCTTCTCCCCCTCATGATCATGATCATCGGGATCTTGATCATGTCCTCGCTTGGTACCTTGAGATTGAGTCTTGCACGACGGAGTCATTATCCCTTTCAACTCATTCATCAAATTCTTCATGTCACTAAGGTTTTGCATGACCTCAGTTTTGAACTCTTGAAACTCTGTCGAAGTTACAACATTTGGTGCAGGTGCAGGTGGAAGTGGAGGTGGTTGATGTCGGGGTTGAAAATTCTGTAGAAGTTGTAGTAGACTTTGGCTTTGGTGATCGTCAGGACTAATAGATAACAATCTGGCATAGAACAGATCCTTTAACTCTTCTATGGATAGATCTTGCGGAGGCTTATTTCTTCATGGAGGCGAAGTTACACGAACTTGCGAAGGCGGAGGCATAAAAAATTCCGGACGTGGACGCATCGCGGGCTCATCAATTACCGGCCCTTTGCCTTTCAATAATCCTTTCACCCCTTGTAACTCCCGAATAAAAGTTTCCTCAATAGCCTTTAGGGCGCCGTCGAGATCTTCCCTTATCACAAATACGGGTAATCTAACTCCGGTACCACTTAGGTGATCCGTTGACACAGCAGTTGAACCAACTGTGTGACCTACGCTCAGTGTTGGCATAGTATTAGCATTGGTAGGATTTCCACTCTGTCCTCGTAGTCCTAAAGTAGGATCTACTCTCAGTTTTCCGGATGGGTCATAAAGACTCGCATCAGATGTTCCAATAAGTGTCCTACGCAAAGAAGATAAAAAATTAGCAACAGGCACTAGACTCTCAACTTGTGCAGGAATGAAGGTCGACAAACGGGGAGGGAGTCGCTATGTTTCAATACCCGGACTCTCCAAGTGAGAGTCGAATTGATTGTGTGCTAAAACCCCGTGAGAAAGTGAGACGCCTTCTTGTTGAGAAGAAGCCGAATAGATGGCTGAGGTGTGCAATTGCATTAGTGGGCGACTAACGTCTTTTTCAACACCTGATCCCAACACATGAGATCTGGTGGTGGATGTGGCTACCCTTTTGGTATAGAAAGTTGTGGTAGCTCTCACACTCTCCATAGTTTTTTCTTTAGTTTCTCTCACAGACTCACATATATTTTCAACTAAAACTCCCTCAGTTCTCCTTGTACCTCCCATTCCTTCAACAACTTGAGAAGTCATCAAAGGCATATCTTCAAGATTGATTTCTTCCACATTAATGTTAGCTGACATATGCATTCGTGGAAATTCAAGAATATCAGCAACATTACCAAACATATTAGCTGCACCAGCATCATCATTTCCATCATCATTACCATCATTATTAGAATCATCATCAGCTTGTTCCTCCGCGTGATCAGACGCATTGTTAGACCCTGTACCATCATTAGAAGACTCAACCGAAGGAGCTCTTCCAATATGTTCGGGAATACGCTCATCGGTGTTTTTTCGTACACGATCATCTAGTAGTGTGTCCTTAGACGATGGTCGTGTATCTTCAAGTACAGGTGACTGACCCCCACCGGTTCCCCTATCGGACTTTTCCCTCGACTCTCCCCGTTCAGTAGCCCGTACGTCCTAAACCCTCGCCGACTCCTCTCGCCTAGGGGATGAGTTCTGGATAGGTCCCTCTGGTGCTGGCCGGACCATAGACTCTCTATAATCAATAATGCACTCAGTGTCCTGATCCGCGTATCTAAGGAACCCTTCTGGTAGTGGCATCTCAAAATCATATTGCCTTCGTGGTAGTTGAAGATATTGCATAGATTTTTCGGGCACAGATGGATAATGAATTCTTCTTGGGATATCTCTGTTTGACCGAAGCATACTGTTAATGATGATCTGAAGAAATCTCATGTAAGGGACGTATGGCTTTCCCTTGTTTTACCTTCGAAGCTCAATCTTGTCGCTCAACTCATGCCAGAAGATGGTTGCATAATCTACATGAAGATCATACACCACTGCATGAAATAGTTTTAGAAACCCGATACTTGCACTGTCAGGTCCCGAATGTTTAGCAGTTAAGCACCGGTTGAGTATTGAGAAGATCGCGTAATACAAAGGTGGTAGATTAGCTTTATGAAAATCCTTCACTTTTGTCAGTTGCTCAGTATATCCCATAGCCCTTATTCCTTGAAACACTTCTTCCTCATATGGATAAGCATCAAATTCTGTCTTGCCTTCACGAGAATTAGGCTCAGGTAGCCTCAATACGAGTCTCAGTCTGTGAAAGTCAAGCTTTGTTACGAACTCATCAATTTGGAATAAAAAGATCGGTCTTCCATTCTCCATGGATGTAGTGATTGTCTTCCATGCTTGTTGTAGGTACAGCATAGGCACATTGACTGTATGAGACAATGCGTACGCTAACGGGTGATTTCGAAGCACTTCTTTCACCACCGGGTTGATGTTGATGCGATCAAAGTCAACATTGTGATTGTTAAAAATGATCTCAACGTAATTGGTCGGGTGAATGATAGAATATTCAGAATGTCTTCCGGTGAGAGATTGGTGTACTGAGCGTGTAGAAGATAATGGGTTATCGGGTGTTGGATCGGGAATAACTGGGACATGTTCATCAAAACCTTGAACACGACTTTGCTCTTCTTGATTGGCCATTTGCACTGTTGTTTTGGAGCAAAACAGTTCTGAAACAATTAACTGTATGAAAAAAAAATTGGAAAATATTTCTGAAAAATCCCAAGTGTAGTATTCGGATCACACACACAAGCAAAGGAATTCGGATCCAATGTGGAAAAATAGACAATGGATTCGGATGTACAAGGATCCAAAACCAAAGGATTCCGGATCAAGAAGGATCTGAAACCAATACTTAGAAAATATTAAGAATCCAAAACCAAGCGAATTCGAATAAACAAGATCCGAATTCATGACTTAGATATATTTCAGTATTTTGAAAAAAACTTTAAACCAAGGATTTCATATCCAATAGGAACCGAAACCAAGGAATTCATATCCAATTGGATCTGAAACCAAGGAATTCGTATCCAGAAGGATCCGAAATCATGACATTAAACACAAACACTTTTCACAAAAAGCAAGTCAATGATTTCGTATCAACAAGGATCCGAAATCAAGACATGGAAACAATTGGGCATCAAGAAACCTTTCGGATGAAAAGTGATCCAAAATCCAAAAGTTATTTAACCTAAACAGACCCATGTTTGACCTGAAACTATGTATACGCACATGAACATACAGACTCAAGAAAAAAACATATGAACACGAAGAACACCAATAGACCCATTTTTGAGAACACGATAAAGAACACAGATTTACATACACACAGATAGGTTCGACATATGATAAAGATCATTGAAGCATAACAGATTGAACCTAGAAACAAACATAACTAATGAGGATGATGAAACAGAAAATGAACTCAATGATGATGATGATGAACATGAACAGTAACCAACTTGATTTCATACAAATAAGCATAGCAGATGATTATAATCGATGAAATTACACGGATGGAATTGTTCACATGATTAAAACGAGTCTAAAGAGATAAGAATCAACAAAGATGGTTACCTCATGATAAAGATATGAACAGTTGAAGATGAAGAACTCGAAGATGATGATGAACAGTGCTTCAAAGAGAATGCGAGAGAAGTTTTCAAGAATTTGAAAAAGTGGGAAATGATGATTTGAATTCTTTTTATACTCAAAAGAATTTGACACTTGGCACGATTTTAGAGTACCCCACTTGTGCAAAAGTAAAAAAAGCATGTCTGAAAAATAGACATGACACTGTTCATCTGAACATTTCGCATGAACATAGATGCAAAAAGTTCCAAATTGAAGGAATTCTGATCAAACTGAGTTAAAATGATCAACCATTTCGTATTCAAAAGAATCTGAAACCATTAGTTTCGTATCCTTAAGGGTCTGAAACCATTGGTTTCGTATCCTTAAGGGTCCGAAACCATTGGTTTCGTATCTATAAGGTTCCGAAACGGATGATTTCGTATCCTTAAGGATCCGAAATCACTGAATTCGTATCCTTAATGATCCAAAACCTTAGTGGTTTTAAAGAAAAAACCAACTTTTTCAGAAAAAACTTCAAACAGTTAAATCTCACACCAGATAAAAACCTTTGTAATCTCTTACTTAAAACCCCCTAATTTTATTTTTTTAATATTGAATGAAAAAACTATGTCCTATACCATACTTACAGACTGATGCCCTCATGCTCCCCCTAAACAGATGCATATTCAGTTGACTCGACCTCAGAGAATTCTGCAAGTACAGATGAAAAGCTTGGTACTCGTAGAAAATGAGTCCAGATTAGTTAGATGTATCACATGATGAAAAATTCTAACTCCCCCTCAAAAATATAATATACTTTGTTGGTTCCCGTTTTTGATTAACAAAGATTATCTTATCTATTAGTTCAAATAAGATGTGTTGCGCAAGCGTATTTGAAGAACTAACATATATGTTTATATAGAAACAACACACAATATCAAATAATCAGTATATGAAGAACAGATGAATATCTCAAAGATTACTGTATTTGATATATATTAAGAACACCAAGAACTTCAAAGGATTGACAAGAAATATGCAGTTAATGGTGTGTGTGTTAAGCTTAAACTTAAGGATATATGAGTATTTTCGTGGTGTTTAGCTTTTTAGAATAACTCAACATGAGTCTTCTATTTATACTACTTCTAAGGGGACACACTTTAGACAATAAGGACTGATCTACAGTAGACAGGATCATTTGAATAGTAGCAGGTACGATGTTCATTTAATGCGCACGTTCCATTTCTGACAGAGCCCTATTAGAGTTTGACACGTGTAGTTGATGTCAGGGCACGTCTGGAACAAGTGGATGAGCGGATCCTGGAACAGTAGAAAGATATTTGTAAATCTTCCAAGTCTTTAGTATAAACCGCAGAGGCTCTGTCAAGGGTGACAGAGGTTCTGCGGCTCGGTCCTCTGTGAGCAGTACTTCTGTAGTTCGTTCTTTGGTCTTGGCGTTTCTTGATTGATCTTCTTGTTTACTTCGGCAGAACTTTGGTGACACTCCGTAGAACTTCTGTGATCACTCGGCAGAGCTTCTGTCGAAGTCTTCTATACTTAGCCAATTTTTCAATACTTCTAATATTATGAATATTGGAGCTAACAATCTCCCCCTAAGTATTGAAAAATGAAAATTTTGAATTATGCTTGATTTGGCTAAGTAAATAGACAGAGGTTAAACAATACCTTAAAGATTCATTTCATTTCTTTTCATTTTGAATTATGCCATAGACATTTTACAGTTTACAGAGGTATGTAGATGAGACTCAGACATTTGCATTTGTGAAGTCATTGAAACTTCTGTTGTCGAATCCCACTTCTTTGAGCTCATGATAGAATTTGATGCATAGTTCTCTTAAGCCAATTGTAGCATCGATTTCTCTGATCATTCTGTCTGCTGATTCTCAATCCATAAGCTCAGTAGTACTGGTTGCATACTTCTGACAGTCCATTTCCATAAAAAGTCTTAATTGACCAGCAGGATCCTTATACACTAACCCGTACCTTGGTGTTTTTATGATTGAGTTGGGCACGACAGAAGGTGGGCAGTGATCCTTTGGTGGTCTTAGGCTTAGGTTTCTGACTTCAAGATCTCTTCCCAGTTGAAAGTCTATCATGCTATATAGCAGAAGCTTTTCCCTCATCGCTTTCCTGAATACTTGATAGGCCCATCTGTTAGCATCGGTGTCGAAGTTTTCTTTCGTCCAAAGTAGAAGATCTGGCAGATCGTAGGGGTTCAAGTTCCTTATATCGGCATCTGAAAATTGATTTTCGGACTTGTTCTCCCTTTTGACTTTGTAGATGTTGTACCTGATCTTTGGAAAGATTATTGTTTGAGAGAATTTGCAGTAAATTACCTTTTCAATTTTGGACTCTGAGAAGACTTCTGCCCTTGCTTTTGGCTTTGTTCTTGTGAAGGTGTTATCAAGGTCAGCTCTGAGTTGAGGATCTTCGATGTGAGGCAGAGGATTTTTCTGATTTTGTTGTTTGTAAAGATACCTATACACCACCTCTTCCATTTCTGCATGTCGTGTACTCGGTGGAGGTATTGGTCTTAGCAGAGCATCTATTTCTCGTTTTATCTCTGCAACTCTACCCTCTGTTACCTTTGCTTTTGGATCAAGGATTGGAAATTTTTTACAGAGGATCTAAATTGAATGCCCAGTCTTCTTCAGGTTTAGGAGTGACAAAGGCATAGAATGAGCTCTTCATCAACTTCTCAGTTGTCTGAGGCATTGTCTTTTTCTTCTTTGGTTCTTCTGTCACGATTCCCTTTCCTTTATCTCGGGCTTGGGGAGGCTCAGAACCTGTTGCCTGTTTTGGATTTTCTGGGATTGCTTCTGTTGGTTTCGGGGTTTAGTCCTCTGTTGGTTTGGGTGTAGAGGTTTTTGTGGGTATGAAGGGGATTGCCTCTATAGTTTTTGACACTTCAGTTTCTGAGGACTTTGGTGGTGATGGTTTTGTTGGTTTGATTGGGGATTTGGGTTCTGTAGAGAGTTCTTCTGTGAGCTCGGTTGTGGTTTGTGGAGGGATATCAAAACGTCTTGCAGCTCTAAAAGCAGATACGAACTCCATTCTCTTTAGGACATATGTAGCAGAACGTTTTGGTCTGTTAGGTTTGTGGGCGATTGATTTTCTTCTGGGGTAGGTTTTGAGTTGGGTTGTTGGTATTGGTGTAGGAGTGGGAAGTTCTTCTAAGGAGGAAGATGATAGGATTTGAACTTGTTCTTAAACAGGGACATCTTCTCCAAAGACAGAGGTGGTTTCCACAAAGGCTGGTGTTTCCTCTGTGGGCCTCTGTTGGTTTCCTTGACTTTAGGTTGGGGGATCTTGAGTTTCAGGCTCTGCGGTTGTCGTAGTTTCTGCAGCTGTAGCCTCTGTTGTTTTCTCAGTTTGATTCTCCCCCTCAGGATGACCTGATGCATCAGGGTCATCCTGCCTCCTTTCTTTAGAACCTTCTGCTCTGAAAGTGTTGTTGGGATTCTTTGCAGCTTGTTGCCTCATCTTTTCAAGATAAATCTTGATGGAGTTTTTGAATGCAGAGGTTGCACTTCTTTCGAATTCGGCAGCATGTATTTTTGCAGAGGTTGTGACAGAAGATTCGGCAGCAGACTTCATCTGGGACAGAGTTTGTTGTACCTCTGTGGACAAGGCGTCCATTTTGGTATTTAGTCTTGTAATGGCTCCTGAAGTAGTCTCTGTAAAAATAGAAAAGGAGCTTTGCAACTCCTGTAGTTTTGATTCACAGAGGTTACAAAGGTTTGGAACTCATCCTTTGTCACATGAGAGTCAGTGGTAACCTCTGGAGGAACACATCCATCCCCAGAGTGAGTCCCTGTTCCTGGGACACCTTCGTTCACCCCTGTTTTTACGTTGAGGGTGGAAGGATTTCCTTCTGATCCTTGAGGAGAAACTTGTGTTCCAACCTCTACAGAAGTTCTGTGAAGGTCAGTGTCCAAATCCACTCCAGAGGAGGGTATTGGAATGTCCTTCTGTTGACTCGGAGACTTGTCTAGAGTCTCTCCATCTCTGTGCTCTCTACTCCTCTCTGAAAGGAGGTTGGGACCTATTGTTGTGTGCGTGACAGAGGCAACATATGCCTCTGTTAGGAGTGCGATTGTGGTCTCGGGCGAATGACCACGAACTACGGGTAAGTCCTTTAGAGAGGACTCCCCTGGAATGGTTTCCCTAGGAATAAGTGGCACAGAGGTTGAAAGAGTAACCTCTGGCTGGCTGGCTGGGGTTTGGATCGAGCTGTGCTGCTCTTGTTCAATGATACCCTCTGCCGCTAGACCGGCGGTATCAGATATGTGGGTTGCACTAGGAGGGGGTTGGGGATGTGTGCCTTCTACTTCTGCGGCATCTTTTTCTGTAGTACCCTCTGTGGTTTCTACCCTAACATCTTCTTCTGTACGTGTAGGGGTTGGTTCCTGAGTGTTAAGCTCTGGATGGAGGAAACGATTGTGCAGAACCTCTAGAGTCTGATATTGAATGTTCTGAGGAGTTTGATCATGTTCATCCAAGTTTGAGGCTATCGTGTAGTTGGGTGTCCCTGTCGATTCATGAGACAATGGTTCTGCGGTCCATCCTGATGGATCTACGGTGTGAGCTATTTCGGGTTGGTTGAGGAAGGTATTAAAGTCTCCCTGTTGATCTGCATAGTTTATTGGGGAGGGAGGTTGCAGAGGTATAGTTTGGTCTTCCTCTTCCTGTTCGACTCCCTCTGCAATGGACTACAGAGGTGATGTGGGTTTCTTCTTCTTCAATTTCCTCTTCTTTGGCTTAGGGGCTCCCTCCTCTGTGGATTTGGTTTTTCGTTTCTTTTGTTTTGGAGGGGAGGGAGGTGCTGAGGATCCTGTTTCTGTTGCAAGTGGTGGAGAGAGTTGAGCTGCAGAGGTTGTAGTTTCCTCTGTTGGTTTCTTTTTCTTGCTCTTCTCTTGGGTTTTGCTTGCAAAGGTTTTTCTCTTGGATGAAGAGGGGTATATGCCTTCTCTTTGGGCATGGAACCGTTCCTGTACTGCGTCGACCGTGTTTTCGCGCGACAGGGCAAGATAGCCGTTTTATTCCTGTAAGAAAGGCATGAGTTTATCTTTAAGGTTAGAAATAGAAGGATGAACCTGTCGAAACCTTACGGTCGGGTCGTGACTGCTAGACGGCTTACTTTCGCGGCTTCAGAGTGGTCTTATAGCAGTCACGGGCGACTTTCGGCTCACTTTTGATTTCTTGGACTCCCCACGGCGTAAGGAACTTCAGGGTCTGATGATATGTCGAGGGAACGGCTTTCATTTCATGGATCCATGGTCGACCTAGAATGATGTTATAGGCTTACGCGCAATCGATGACGTTGAACTTGGTCTGCTTGTTGATCCCTCCGGCGTAGACTGACAAGATGATATCTCCATAGATGCTCGTCGCTTCTCCAT
Organism: Saussurea involucrata; assembly: GCA_033807775.1. Lineage (NCBI taxonomy): Eukaryota > Viridiplantae > Streptophyta > Magnoliopsida > Asterales > Asteraceae > Saussurea > Saussurea involucrata. Next base: position 43,403,912 of record CM066317.1, on the reverse strand, counting down.
TGAAACCGACCAAAGTTGTCGAACGTGGGGTGATTTCCGAGCGATTGATCCCCATGGCCTTGATGGTGTCAAGGAAAATGACGTTCGCTGAGCTGCCCCCATTGATCAAGACTCGTCGGGTTAAACAATTACCAATCGTGAGTTGAATGATCAACCCATTGTGATGCTTCTGATATGAGTCACTGAGGTCGTCTTGATCGAACACAATCTTCATAGCTTCCAACTCCAGATCCCCTTTTGGCCTCGATGAACGCGGAATAGGCCGATCGTCGGGTGCTTGACTGGCGTGACGCTTGGCTGCGGAATATGTCAGACCACACACGTCCGAACCACCGGTGATTCAATTGACGACCTATGCATGCTCGGGGGTTGACGGTCGATGGTCGCTAGTTGAAGTAACGACGTCATCGATGATATTTCTGAGATTGCCCTTCGGGACGTGATATGCTAGCTCCTTTTTGAGAGCTATGCAATCATCTGTCGCATGACCATGGTCGACATGAAAGTCGCACCACTTAGATTTATCTTTCTTAGCGTCGTCCAGATCGGACTTCTTGGGCCACCGGATGGTCGCCTGGGCGGTCTTCAGAGCTTCGACCAAATCCTTATTGGACCCTTTGAACCCGTAAGAGGATATCTTGGGGTACTGAGGAAATTTGGTCGCGGTCTTGGCCTCTGCTTTTGTCTTGAATCGGACGTTCGAGATCTGGCCCGCAGGCTCTATTTTGGAAAGTGCTTTCGTTTTGAACTCTGGCTTCTTTACACCTAACGACCTCTTGTCGCCGGTATGCCTGCGACGAAAGGCAGCGTCGTCCTCTACCCTCATATATGCTAGGGTTCGAGCTCGGACGTCTTCGAAAGTCTACGGAGGATACTTGTTCAAATCAGTATACAAACCCGAACTGTCGTCCAGACCACGCTTATAAGCTTCGATTGCGGTCTTGACGTCGCAATTGCGAATACTGATCATCTCCGCATTGAATCTATTGAAATAACTCCGAATAGACTCATTGGTCTTCTGCACGACATAATACAAGTCACTGGTCTGCTTTTCCATCTTGCGACTGTTGGCGAACTGCTGAGAGAATTAGTTGACCAATTCAGCGAACGACCCGATGGACTTGGGTTTGAGATTGATCAACCATTGGAGAGCAGGACCAGTAAGAGTCGCACCGAAGCTCTTGCACATACAAACCTCTTGATACATATGTGGGATCGAGATCGTCCACATGAGTTGCTTGTATTGCGCGACGTGTTCCGTCGGATCAGTCACTCCCGAATACTTAGGCGTGAAGGCAGGGACGTTGTACTTCTTTGGGACCTCGACGGTCGTGATCTCATCGATGAAGGACGACGCCTGAAACCCTGATCGAGGCTCGACATCTACGGGCAGGGCTGCCCCAGGTAGCTTGGCGAGCAAAGATAGGACGCACTCGTTCTGATCTTCTAACATTTTCAATCGCTGGGCGACGGGGTCATTAGGATCGAGATTTGCCCCTGTTTGTGGATTGACTCCTGAACTGGTGCCATTGCCATGCGATGATCCATTGGCGTCCCCGTTGAAAGGAACAAAATATGGTTGTGGCCCATTCTGAAACGGCTGCGATCCATTCTAAAATGGTTGCGATCCATTCTGAAATGGCTGCAATCCATTTGTAAATGGCTGCGATCCATTCTGCATGGGTGGTGGCCTTATATGCTGAGGAGGAACCGTCCCGAACTGAGGATTTGGGTTGAACGGTCCCGACTGCTGGTTCTGCATGAACGGACCTGGATGCTGATTTTGAGCGAACGGATCTGATCCTGGAACTGGATTATGAGCGAATGGCCTAGCACCAGTGTGACCGAACGATCCTTGGCCTGGATTCTGAACGAATGGCCTAGGACCATTCTGAGGTCCAGAGGAATTCCTTAACTGTGCGATCCCCTCAGCTGCTTTGCGACTCTGCTCTGCCATGGCGTTGATTTGATTTCGAGCGACTTCAAGCTCCTGGTACATCTGGGCAATGACATGCTGCTGATTTCCAGGGGCTGTCATTTTTCTGAAACAGAGAACAAAGGAAACTCCAAGAAACCGTTAGTAAGACGCACGTTCGTCGAAGATTTTCTCTAGATGAGGTCCCACGGATGGCGCCAAACTATTAATGCCAAAAATTGCACCAAAGTACAACTTAAGGTCGATGTGGACTTTAACAACTAAAGAAAGGAATCGTTCGACAAAAGCGTGCGTTTAAGACAGAAATATAAATGAGACAGAGATTTTGGTGACGCGGGAAAAACCTTAACAAGGAAAAAACCCGCGGACGACAGTGGAAGTCGTCGCTGCACTATGGTCGCCAATCAGGGGCGATGTCCTTGTATTTCTGGTGTCGATCGTACAGAGATTACAATACAAATGAAGGAAAGACTTCGAAAATGTAAAGTAACAAGTGTTTTCTAATGTAAAATAGTGTGCGTCGTGTGTGATTGTCGTGCGTCGAGAGCGATTCTTATACGAGCGATTTCTATGCTTCAAGTGTTCTTCGGAGTTCGAGTGCTTGTCTCTGTGGTTCGATGTTGTATTTGTGTTCCGTCCCTTGAAATGATGATTGTTCTTGATATTTATAGTCTTCGGGCACTTTAATTAGATCATTAAGGACTTTGATAACTGCCGTAACGGTCGCCGTCTTTAATGCGGGATTAGATGTTCTTAACTGACTTCGTCGGTTATATCCGTTGTCCATTAATGTTGTTGACTCCTGCGTTAAACACTGAACAAACATAACAGTCGTATTGCGCGTTAGTCGGTCGAGGTCGCATGGTTTTATGCGACGGTCGTGTGAACTATGCGACGTCGAGGTCGAGTATCGTGAGGTAAACGATTTTCGATTTTATCTTTAATCATGAGACAAAGTACTATGATTTTACCTTCGTTATGGAAAAAGGGAATATGTGTTTTCCTTACCTTGGTCGTGGTCTGGTGAAATTTTACCCAAACAGCTATTTAATGCCGGTCAAGCATCATAAAGGACAACGGTCATAATTGAAGATCGTAATCAAGCATATTCAATGACTAAGACCGTTTCTCACATTTATGAAGGCCATAAATGACGCCAAAGCCTATATAATCCAAGACTGAAGACACATTCAAGGGCATCTGATTTTCAGAGATATACAACGAATTCTTCACAATAAACAACCGATTCTCAAGAACTCACCAAGAAGCATTCTCTAAGCATTTGAACGATCACTCGCAGAAACGCACGGCGAAGCTTTATTTCTACACGATGCACGATACAATTTTACAATTAAGTCTATTTCTCTTGTAATTGTACTCTACTATACTCACGACACTTGTTACTAAAAGGCGTCGTCCCGGTTTGACGACCATATTGCACCGTTGACTTCTATAGTCGACCACGGTTTTTACCCTCGACTGGGTTTTCCGCGTCACCAAATTCTCTTGTCTCTTTTTATCTTTGTTATCCGTCGTACGATTTATCACATGATCATTTCTTTAGTTGTTAAAGCTCCACATCAACCATAAGTTACCCTTTGGGTGATTTTTGGCATTAACGGTTTGGCGCCCACCGTGGGGCCCCATCTAAAGAAAATCTCCGACAAAGCATACGTCCTACTAACCGTTTCTTAAGCTCTCTCTGTTTTTCAGGAAATGTCGAGCCAAGGAAACTTCTTCGGACTTCAGAATGGTCCGAACCAAAATCAGAACCATGGAAACTTCTTCGGGTATCAGAATGGTCCGCTGCAGAATCCAGGAGGCTTCCACGGTCCTCAAGGAACCCTGCTCCAGATTTCAAGAAACTTTTCCAATTCACAATATGGTCTGAATCAAAATGTTGGGAATGCCTTCGGTCAACAAAATGGCCCAAGACCATTGTTAATGCCAAAAATCGTCCAGAAAGATAACTTAAGGTTGATTGTGGAGCTTAACAACTAAAGAAAAGAATCTAGCGACAAATCGTGCGACAAAGACAGAAAACGTAAGAGACAGAGATTTTGGTGACGCGGGAAAAGCCTCAACGAGGAAAAAACCCGCGGACGACTTTGGGGATCGTCGCTGCACTATGATCGCCAAACAGGGGCGATGTCCTTATGTTTCAGGTGTCGAGAGTACAATGGTTACAATACAAATGAAAGGAAATACTTTAAATGTAAAGTAAACAATTGTATCGTGCGTGAAAACTAGTGTGTCGTGTGTAAAAACAGTGTGTCGAGCGTGGGAGTCGTGCGTCGAGAGCGAACTGTTGAGAGAGATTTCTTTGCTTCGAGTGTTCTTCCGAAAGACGAAGTCCCCAAATGGGATTGTGATCTTCGTATTTATAGTCTTCGTAGCTTTAATTGATCATCATGATTGTAGGAGTAACGGTCGCAACGGTCACTGCTGTAAATGCCCATAATTACTTCTGTCGGATACGTCTGTTGGCCATAAAGGGCATTGACCCTGCATTGAATGAGAAAAACATAACAGAAATGTTGCATGTTAGACGGTCGAAGTCGCGAGCTATGTCACGACGGTCGAGGTCGAGGGGTACTTTTAACTTCAGCTTTGGTTAAAGGATCAAGTGTTCATGATTTGACTTGGTTATGAGGGAAGTGCAATAAATGTTCTTAGTGTCTTGGTCGTGGTCGAGACTCGTGATTTTTTGCCCAAACAGTTTGCCTCCAAAATTTAAAAAGTGGAATAGCAAATCCAAGTTTCAAAAGTTTTTAAATTTTGCTAGTCGGACGTCTAGGGTCGTGACACGTGTTTAAAAAATCTTTTCAGTTGCCTTGGAACTGGATCGGTCCAATTCCAACTAAAGAATAAGTCGAAAAGGTGATAAGGTTGCGACGTCATGCTGACGTACGATCGTGCACAACAGCTGTAAACGCCAAGTGTCGACGATCTGTCGAGTATTTGAAAAGCTAGGGGCACGTGTCGATTATCGAGAGGTTCGACCTGACACCATCGTTTCCATAAATAGCGACCTTCGATGGATCTTTTCCACTTTACGATTTCATAGAGTTTTTAGAAGAGATTTCTTGCGATTTCCTGCCGTTCTTTCGCCGAATCTTTCCCAAACTTGTAAGAGATCTTCGACCTGTTAGAGTTTCAAGGTTTTTAGCGAACCTATATAAGGTACGATTTCTCGGTCTTTGTATGCGTCGTAAGTCGATTGCTAGGAAACCTAGGAAGAACTAGGATATTTGGGGCTTTTCAGAGCGGCAAATTTTGTTAAAGGGATTAGCAATGTCGACGGAGCCTAGGAGTAACATCCAGGATCGGGACGCTCTAGACAACTTTAGGACTTTAGCAAAAATCCCTGCAGGGATTACTGTGAGTAAGGTCGGTAATATTCGACCGGAGATGTGTATCGAGGGGTACGTCGTGATATACGAGTATCCCTTTAGAATAGGCTTCGAGTGGCCCTACTCTCCTCTGGAGAAGTCTTTTATGTGCGAGTTTGACCTCTTGCCTGGACAACTGATGCCCCAATTCTGGAGGGTGATCCAGGTCATCGAGCGACTTACCTCACACTAGGAGTCGCCGATGAACGTAAAAGACCTTTTGGCTGCTTATCAGGTCAAGAAAGAAACGTACCGTCGCTACAGCCTATTCTCGAGGTATAAGGGCGACCGTACCTTGGTCCAAAAAACCGCGGTTAACGACTGCAAATGGAAGACCAGGTACGTCTTTGTACGAGTAGCGACGCTGGACTATGACAGTGATTGGATCAGGTCTGGATGGAACATGGCCGGTGAGTTTTAGCTGTGGTCGAGCGTCTGCTTTGTTATATTTGTCACTTTGCTTTTTGGCTAATCTTCTTTCTCTGTGTTTTCAGACATCAATTTTGACAGCGTAGAGCCCAACGACGATTCCAAGTGAGAAGTTCTTGGAAATTAGCACAAACGATCGATCGTTCGTCACACGCCATCTAATAGACGAAGACGACGTGGTTTTCTTGAGTGACAGGATACAGTTGGGTCGAGAGGAGAGAGAGAAAGAGGAGAGAGAAGAGGAGGACGAGTCTGAGGAGACTGAGGAGGAGAAGAAAGAGGTACAGATGACCGGTAAGTGTACCCTACTCTGTTTCAACATATTCTTTCTCTTGCCTCGGTATTTTAATTGTCCTGTCTTCTTTGTTTCACAGGAGAATCTCTGCAATCCCAGCCGAAAGTGTCGTCGGCGATGGCCAAGAGGGCGGCTCAGGCCGAACTGGCTCACAAGGCGAGGGAGAAAAGGAAGGAAACCCCGAAAGCTGGGTCGGGGGTTTTTAATGAAAGGTTTTGTTAAACCGTACTACCACATGATATAGGCAACGGAAGCATATTTAAAATTGAATCATCCATGGCAATACAAACAGACAACTTATAAAGATGCATACGTTCTAGATGATTAACTACAATAGAAAGAATCAAGAACACTTACTTGTTTCATGTGATTGTCGAAAACACAAAGATGAATTAACCTTGTTCTTGCTTCTTGGATGTCAAAGATCAATAGTGTGAATCCCTCTAGTGGCTCACACTTAAGAACACCAAACCAACAATCAAGATTGAAGCTTTAAACCCTAAACCCTTATTTAGGGTTTACGATTTTGGGAGGGAGGAGAGGGGAGGTTACGGCCTCAATAGAGAGAGAGATTGATCAAAAAACTCTTTAGGGTTTGATCCCTAGTAGTTTATTTATAATTCCCTTATTTACACCTAGCCCCCTTGAAACGATAAGCTTGTTAAAAACTCTTTTAACCAATTATCATTTAGTCCCTATAATTAATCCAATTAATTATATTGTAGCTTATAATTAATTTATCATCAGATGACAAATTAATAAACTAACTACTTTAACTCCCCTTCATTCTTCTGATTGTTATTTGGGTCTTAAGGGCAACCCAAAAGGACCCTGCTATTATTAGAAATATTACCAATAGTTAATGACTCTGGACACTATATCCAACAGTCTCCCACTTGGACAAGTTATTAACTCTATTTGGTTTAACGCTTTCAAATAATCAGCAGAGAGCAAGCCATCCAATGCAGCTGCCGAACTCTGATAAAGATTCGGTCCTAAGATAAGTGATTTAATGTCCTTTGTTCTACAAGATATCATATGAACCTGAGACATGGATAAATGTCTATCTCATGGATCAAGATTATGTTTCCCGTTTTCCGATATGTGTTGAATTCATCAGACTACTCAATTGAACACATCAATTCTTGTCAGGGTTTGGCCAAACACTTAGTATCAACACAAAATCATCGAGGGGCCCATGGATATCGCTTCTCCTGTTTAGGCAGAAGGAACAAATAAACTTTGACTACACAGTTCATTTCTGTTCATCATATTATACATGGACATACCCTGTATAACTGCCAGTCACGGTCAGCGTTGGAGCACACCAAAGCATAACGGGAATCCTAGAGCAAAACTCTATGCATCTCTGTTTGAAGAACATAAAATATTATCATCTCAAAATTACTCTGACTTAATCCATGAAGTAAACTTTTGAGTGCGGGTCGTTCCAATACCCAAATCACCATTAGGTACTCATGAGTGTTAGTTGTATTCTCTATGCTTTCGACACTCCATGACAGTCTTGAATCACTACTTACTTCCAGGAGTATGACTGACTGTGGAGGTTTAAGTAAATTAATACTCAGGAAGTTGGTTCTAAATATGCAAAACAAAACACGATAATAAATTAAATGTAAATGGACGCAATCCAGCATATATTATAATCTCCATATAATAATCTCCAAATCAAATACAATTTATTACGTTTTCAATACATCAAACTAACAACTAAAACGTTCAAGGTATTTTGATAATTCTAACACCTATGGCTTCAGTATGATACTCCGCCACCGTGTCCTGCTTGGAACATTTCCAAGTCACGGCCCCACCATTCAACAAGAACACCCATCCTTACTGCGAGCGGGAATCATCCCGATCTGTCTGGAAACTCGCATCAGTATAACCTGTTACTCGTAATTCATCTTTTCCACCATAGACTAAGAACATATCTTTAGTCCTCCGAAGATACTTAAGAATGTTCTTTATAGCCGTCCAATGACTTTCGCCTGGGTTCCCTTGATATCTACTCACCATGCTTAAAGCAAATGAGACATCAGGTCTAGTACATGTCATGGCATACATGATCGATCCTATAGCAGATGCATATGGAATTCGACTCATTCTGTCCAGTTCTTTGCTAGTGCTGGGACATTGATCTTTGCTCAATCTTATGCCATGTTGCATGGGCAAAAAACCCTTTCTTGGATTCACTCATATTGAATTTCTTCAATATCTTATCCAAGTATGTACTTTGGCTAAGTCCAATTAAACGCTTGGTTCTAACTCGATAAATTCTTATTCCAAGTATGTATGCTGCATTTTCCAAATCTTTCATGGCGAAACATTTCCCGAGCCAGATCTTTACATCTTGCAACATCGGAATATTGTTTCCTATGAGTAGTATGTCATCAACATACAAGATTAGAAATACAACATTACTCCCACTAGCCTTAACATATACGCAGGACTCATCTTCGCTTTGAGAAAATCCAAATTCCTTGACCTTTTCATGAAAACAAAGATTCCAGCTACGAGACGATTGTTTAAGTCCATAAATGGATCTTTCAAGCTTATACACTTTATCTGGATACTCGGTATGTACAAAACCTTCAGGTTGTGCCATATACACATCCTCATCAAGTTTCCCATTGAGGAAAGTGGTTTTTACATCCATTTGCCATACTTCGTAGTCATGAAATGTAGCTATGAAAAGTAATATCCTGATAGACTTAATCTTTGCCACTGGTGAGAAGGTTTCATCATAATCAATTCCTTGAGTTTGAGTGTAACCTTTTGCAACCAGTCTAGCCTTGAATGTGTGCACATTCCCATCCATGTCGGTCTACTTTTTGAAGATCCACTTACACCCAACTGTCTTGCGACCTGGTGTGTGATCAACCAATTTTCAAACTTGGTTATCGTACATAGATTGAATCTCGCTTTCCATGGCCTCTTTCCATTTGGCAGCCTCAGGGCCTGCCATCGCTTCCTCGTAGTTTGATGGCTCATCCGCACTATCAAATGTTTTATCATTGACTAGTGTGTCTCCTTCCTTTGTAATATGAAAACCATAATAAAACTCAGGAGGTTGACTTACTCTACTAGTTCTGCGAAGAGGTGGTGGAGGTATGTTAGTTTCCTCAACAGGTGGTTCAACCTCATGTTGAGGGCTAGTGTCAACTATAGGTTCATCATTGGTTGTTTCTTGAATTTCTTCAAGATCAATACTGCTCCCACTATCCCTTTTGGAAATGAGCTCCCTTTCTTGGAAGACTCCCCTTCTAGCTACAAACACTCTGTTCTCCGAAGTTTTGTAAAATATATATCCAAAGGATTTGTAGGGATAACCAATGAACCAACACTTCTCTGCTCTAGGTTCTAGCTTGTCGTTAGTTTCGCGCCGAACGAAGACTTCACAACCCCAGACCTTTATATGTGCCAACGAGGGACGAGTCCCATTCCACATTTCAGAGGGTGTCTTTGCAACCTTCTTAGTTGGAACGAGGTTTAAGATATGAGCTGCAGTTTCTAAGGCATAGCCCCAGAACGATATTGGAAGTGTAGCACGACTCATCATGGACGGAACCATATCAAGTAGCGTTCGATTTCTTCTCGCAGCAACACCATTGAGTTGTGGTGTTCTGGGAGGAGATAATTGCGAAACTATTCCACAATCCCTTAGATAGTCGTAGAGTTCTTGACTCAATTATTCTCCACCCCTGTCGGATCGGAGCATCTTGATTTTCTTGCCCAGTTGGTTTTCTACTTCGTTTTTGAATCCTTTGAACACTTCAAAGGTGTCCAACTTGTTTTTCATCAAATAGATAAATCCATATCTACTAAAATCGTCAGTAAAGGTAACAAAGTGTCTTTCACCGTTTCTCGTGGCAGATCTGAACGATCCACATACATCTGTGTGGATTAAGTCCAACAGATCCTTACCCCTTTCCATTTTTCCTTTGAAAGGTGCTTTCGTCATCTTGCCAAGTAAACAAGACTCGCATTCTTCATTAGACTTTAAGTCAAATGGTTCCAAGACCCCATCCGATTGGAGCTTGGCTATGCGTTTCTTGTTTATGTGGCCAAGACGATGATTTATCCAATTCACTATTGGAGGAACCAACATTTAGAGTTAAGTTATTATTATTTCTACCAACACAAATCACGCTTTCATAAACACCATTACAAGGAGACGCTTTAAAATAAAAACAACCATGTTTATAAACCAAAATACAACCATTATTATTATCAAATTGAAATTCAAAACCATCCTTGTACAATGCATGAAAAGAAATAATGTTTCGAGCCATTTCTGGCGAGTAGCAACAATCTAATAACTTTATTGAAAAACCACTACTAAGCATGTGCTCAAAATCTCTAATCTTGGTAACAGCGGCAATCATCCTGTTTCCCATGATCAGATTTAGCTCCCCATGCTTCAACGTTCTACTTCCCTTTAGTCCCTGGAAATTAGAGCAAATGTGAGTATCATATCCCGTATCAAGGACCCAAGAGTTAGAAATGGAAGTACTATGGAGTTCAATTGTAAAAATACCTGAGGTGCCACACCCTTTGACCTTGTTCATTTTCAAGTCCTCCAGATATTTTGGGCAGCTTCTCTTCCAATGGCCCCTTTCTTGACAGTAAAAGCATATGGCCTCTTTAGGGTCACTTATGGGTGGTGTGTCAGAAGAATCAACTTTTCTCTTAAGTCCTTGGTTGCGAGGAACAACTTTAGCCTTTCCCTTCCCTTTGGGATGAGAAACTTTCTTCTTCTTACAGCCACCTTCCCTAATGGCCAGGACGGGAGCAGTTGAGTGAGCACTTTGGGTCTTACCCATACTTGCTTCAGCAGATCTCAACATGCCATGGAGCTCCATCAAGGTCTTGTCCATATTGTTCATATTAAGTTCACTATGAACTGTTTATATGCCCCACTAAGAGAGTTTAGCACCATGTCAATGGCAAGCTCTCTTGGGAAATCGACACCTAGATTGCCTAACCTGTCAATGTACGCTTTCATCTTTTGCACATGCGCACATACAGGGGCACCGTCCTGTTGCTTACATTCCATAAGCGATTTTACGACTTGGAACCTTTCTTGCCTCGCTTGCTCCTGAAACATTTTACGAAGCTGCTCATTTAGTTCAAACGCCCCCATGTTCTCGAAACTCTTTTGAAGTTCCGGTGACATGGACGCCAACATGAGACACACGACTTTTGTGGATTCCGCGAATTGCTTATTGTATTCAGTTACTGCTTCAGGCCTTGCATCATCATTAAGTATAGGAAGATCCTCGTCGAGCAAATACTCTTTGTCTTCGTACCTCAAGGCAATTCTCAAGGCACGAATCCAATCCAAGTAGTTTGGCCCAGTTAGCTTATCTTTACTTAGGATAGAGAGTAACGTAAGGTTGGATGTTGAGTGAGAAGGAGGAGGAGGAGGATTTTTTCCAGCCATCTGTAGATATACATTTTTCGTTAATTTGATATTTAACCCCTAAAATAATTTTCCAAAAATATTTAACAAGGCTAGGATCCATATTTTATCTTATGATGTGAAAAGGGATGCCGTAATCACATCACAAGGTTATTTTAGGTAAACAATTGCTATTTGTTAATTTCATTCACTATGAAACTCCTAGGTCTTTTGAGATTCATTGACTTATGTCAATGGCATGTTAATCTCGATTATGCTTATCTTCCTTTTGTGACTGGGAACGCGAGGATCACAAACAAGATAGTGAATCGACCATGGAAAAACACATGGACCCCTCGGCTCAAGTACGCTTGAGAATCACGAGCGCCACATCATTTTCAACTATAGTTTCACATTAACGTGCCGGCAAACCGCACACGCTCCGTTAACAAACTATAAGATTATGTGTGTTCTTCATCATGGGTAGCATACGACTTTCACATTTCTTAGTATATCTAAAACGGGATTTTTTTGTTTTATACTTCATAGTTAATACTTTTAACTTGTCACATTGACCTATCAAACATTTTCGGTAATTCCACTAGTCCACACAAGAGGCGGTGAGTTTGGTAACGCACGACGTTTTAAAAACCCTTGACTCATTCGGTAACCATATTCTAGGTAACCTCCTTAAACCCCCTTAGAGTGTTTATAGTGAGTACGCCTAGTCTCGGTTTGACTATCAATGTATTATTTAATCATATATATATAATTGAGGTCTAATATATATATAAGAATTGAATGGAATTTTAAACATTTTAAAATTATGATTATCCAATTAATTCTAATTAACCATGTGAGCACATATTTAACAATTAATATAATTGTTTCCATATTAGATTCCAATTAAACATGTGAGGATACATGCTAATAATTAATGTGAATATCTGACATATAAATTATATTCACTATATAAATAATGTCAATGTTTATCTTACAATATTTATTCAAACTTGAATATATTTGCTTATTGTAAGAATGTATTTAAGATTATCTTATTCAATTCAAGATTATCCATTCGATATTTGCCTTAGCTTATCATTGATGTGTTTTCTTAGGCAAGTTAGGAAACTAGCCATACATAATTAGGATTATCTATTAAATTTAAGATTATCCATTCAATATTTTTCAAAGCTTATTATTGATGTGTTTTTCCTTAGGCAAGTTAGGAAACTAGCCATACATAATTATGGTATAACAAGCAAAAATAAAACGACTACTACGCCATACACAATTATGGTATAACATGCATAAAAAACGACTACTACCATATACCCTTTAGAGATACCAATAAAACTTTAATCGCTAAAAATAGAAACTTTTTCATGCAAGCAAGATTTTTTTTTCAGTTTCCAAAATTATAGCTTTTGTGGTTATGACCATGAAACCCTAACTTAGGGATTAAGCAATTCAATGGCCACAAACTTACTGCACTATGTCGAAAATAAAACATGTGCCTTCTGGACCTCAAACGATTAATCCAACCGTCCAGAAGGTAAAACATAATGTCTTGAAACTACTGTCCAAAAAATGCGACGATCCGACCGTCTAAACTCCGGGAATAGATAAAACGGCTCGTGTGATCCCAGAAACAAGTAATCAATGCAATAACAATAAAATGTCCACCTCTATATTCAATGAATCAATCCAAGCTCACACAATACAATGAAGAACAAATTAAGTGTGTGTGGCTAGTGTGTGTAGGTGACCCTTGTGATTGCTTGACCTAATAAGGAAAGTAAGTAAACATTATATACCTAGGGTAAAGAATCACCCTATTACAAAATAGGCCCCTCTACTTAGTACAACTAGAATTTTAGGCACTAACATTCTCCCCCTTTGTACAAGTAGAGGCAAAGAAATTAGACATCAACTGGATTCACAGTACGTTTACGGAGACCAAAGATGTGTTCGAATCGGCGCAGTTCCAGACGATAGTCTTTTCGGTAAGATATGGCTTTCAGCACTTGGTCGACCAAATCCTTTTCTTTATCAGAGAGCTTTGCTTCTCCATTGGCATCCAGACGAAGCCTGCTTTCCAGATGAACCGGGATGATCTTCAAAGTGCCCTCACAGAACTTGTTCATTTCAAAGACTCGCAAAAATTTCTTCTTTGAGTCAGTATCAATGTAGACAACTCCAAGTTCTGGCTTGCTCAGCACGGTGTAAGCTGGGATACCTTGAATATCTGATAGGCGTCTGTTAGGTCTTTTCAGGTTGACATTCGCTTGAAAGGATTCCAAGCCCATCTGAAAATCAGTGAGGTACGAGAACTTGAGAATATTCTTCATAAAGTTTTTCACACTTCTGAAGGCAGCTCTGTAAGGTATTCTGTTCTCATGATTCTTCAGCTCTGGATGCTCAATAAGAAGGTTGAGAAGACTTAGAAGATCGTTCAACCGCAGACTCTTGAAATCAGCTTCAGAAAATATGCTTTCAGACCCATCTGATCTCAAGACGGTGAACTCTGGATAGAAGACGTCAAACAACTTCTTAGATTCAACTTTGAGTATCTTCATTATCATGTTGTCTGACTTGACTTCTTCTGATCCTCTGTCTTTGTTCTTCATTACATATAGGAATTCGACCTTCTTCAGTGATGGCCAATTTTCAATACCGTATACCTTTTCCATGTTGACTCGCTGGACTTTCCGCACGTAAAGTTCTTTCCTTAAAGTTTCTAGGAAGGGAGTTCGGATTGAAACTCTCTCCCCAGTGGCTACATATTTAGGTTCAACATCAACGATAGCTTGGAAAAGACGAAGTTCAGCTTCAAGTACTCGATCTCTAATTTTACCATCCGGTATTATTGGAGCATGTGGTGCTAGAGTACCTGAGCTTGGACCTGCAGATTCGACATTTGATGGAGCATTTTCTTGCACGGCCGGGACATCTTCTTCGGACTCTGTATCCATATTCTGATCCCCAGTAACTGTCTCACATTCAAGCTCATCTAAGGCAGCAACCATTTCTTCTTTGATCTGGAAGTTTAGAAGATCAGGTTCTGCATCTGAATCAATTTCTACGACTTCAGTTCTATTGTCAACAGCCGCAGGCTTTTCAACCCCAACTATGACATCAGCTAGAACTACTGTATCTTCCACTATCTCCATCACAGTATCCGTTCCACCTGTAACCTGTTCTCCAGTTGGCTGATCTGAGACATGAACAATTCCAGCAGCTGTCCCACTTTATTCAACAACTGCTGTAGATCTCTTCTCCCCCTCATGTTGATCAGGCGGATCCTGATCATCATGTCTATGTTTCTGGGAGGTTTCAGCTTGAATGCCACACCTATCTTCAACAACTGCAACCCGTGAGGCAAGAACCTTATATCCATTCAGTAGGGCGTTGGTCATATCTGAGATAGCATTAGTTAGCTTCTCATACTGAGTGTTTAGTGCAGCTAGCCCATCTGAGAATGTTGACGATTGAGGTTGGGGTTGAGGTTGTGATTGTTGGCGCAGTAAAGAAACAAGATCCACTTCTTCGGCAGTGTTGGAGTCGCATTGGGCTAAAAGTCGGGCTAACAGCTCTGATTTGAGCTGGTCGGTTGGGATCTGGTGTAATGGAATTGGTTGAGATTGTGGGTCAGGTTGTGTCGCGGTAGAATCTGCAATGCCTTTTCCTTTAACAGCGCTGGATACATCTTGAGACAACTTTTTCATCTATTCTTTCATTTCGGCCATATGAGCTTTATAGGAGTTGCTCAAGGACTTGATGGCAAGCTGCAAAAGGGGCACTGTTACAAGGTTATCCGGTCCAATAGAGGACCGTACACGTTCAGCTTCAGAGGGACTAACACCCAGACCACTTAGGTTACTGGTTGAAGTAGCGGTTGAAGCAACTGTACTGCCTGTGTTCAAAGCTGGCATGGTGTTAGCTATGACAGGTCTTCCGCCCGGTCCTCGTGAAGCACCAACGAATGGCGACGACACTCTGGGCGTTCCGGTTGGGGCACGAAAGCCTCCAACTTGGTGTTGTTCCAACAATTGTGTCCTAGGAAAGAATGTTGTACCAAACGGTCCTAGACTCAATGTGCGTGGAACAAAAGGCGGTGGCCGGGGCGGGAGCCTACCTGATTCAATACCAGCAGACACCGAGTGTGTCGCCGATAGAGTTTGTGCTAAATCCCCTGTGCTAAATGAAACACCGGCCTATAGAGAGACCGATGAGTGGATAAGTGGGGCTGTGCTATGCATGGCTGGGTCCACCATGGCTTCTTCAATACGCGACGGCGACGAACGCACGTCGGTAGTAGATGTGGCTACCCGGCTTGTAACGGTTTGGGGAGAGTCGGCAGTTAAAACTTTGCCCGACTCTATCACAGCTTCACTCAATTCTTTTCTCCCTCTTTCCTCACCACTACCTATCTCTTCCACTACTACTTCTTCTTCTACTTCTTCGTTTATCGTAGAAGTAACCGCAGCAGCAGTAGCAGTTTCGAGCAATCCGGTGGGACGAGTAGTCTCGGTATCCGGACTTACAACACGTGGCCTTTTGCCCATGTGTCTCGGAATCAAATTCGCTGAAGGATCATGTCCTAAGTCGTCATCACCATCATCATCATCATCGTGGGGAGGAATGAAAGGTTCTATTTGGGCATCTGGATTGGTTGTATCATCATCGGGAGATGATGCAGCAGCATAAGCTTCATCCCAGGTTACATCGTCATCAAATACGTTCACTGGAGGAATCTGAGGTGGTGGTTGAGCTGGTCGTGAAGAGGATGCTTGGCCAACAGTCCGTACTCTTCTCTCGACACTCTTTCTTTTTGTTCTCCTCACCCCTCGTTGTTCAGGAACACCCCCTTGTTCCTGAACCCCCTCAACTCTTAGACCCTCACTGCCTAAAGGAATTGTATCGTGGGTAGGTCCCTCCGGCTCCGGCTGGACCGGCAATGCATTATCTATTCTATACTGCCTAACTACCCTGGACTGTTGGTCAGCATAGGCAAGTAGTTCTTCTCGAAGAACGGCGGTATGAGCAAAATCCATCGCCTTGGGCATTCGAAGAACGTGCATATATTGGCTTGGCCCTCGGGGATGTTGCTCACGACGTGGGATCTCGGCGTTGTCAGTCATAGCATGATGTATCAAGATCTGGAAGAACCGCTGAAAGGGGACGAAATTACGTCTCATCTTCGGTTTTAGCTGATCGGCAGCAAGTTCTATCATTTCGTTCCAGATCAAGACAGCATAATCAATGGTGTGGTTAAAGACGAACGCGTGGAACATTCGTAAGGTTGCAAGGTTGGTCTTATCTAACCCTGTATGCTTAGACGTCATACATCTGTTGAAGATAGAACATATTGAATAGTATAGTGGCGGTAGGTAGTTGCGTCTGAACATTGAAGATCCGGTCAGTGGTAGATTGGGTGGAGGTTGATAACCCAAACTTTGAATATCCGCACGAAGCTGAGATTCAGGAATCGGATCCTGAATGTTTTCACTAGGTAGGTTTAGAGATCGTCTAATGCCTCGAAGAGTGAAACGGACATCAAAGTGGTCAACCTTGGCTGTGAACTTAGGTACTCGATCCGTTGGTCTGTAGGTTAACGTACTCCAGAATTGTTTGAGGTAGATTGCAGGCACGAGCTCGACCTTTGTCAATGCAGTCATTACCGGATGATGACGGATAATCTCGGTGATGATTGGATGCTCGAAGCGAACTGCAAGATCTAGATGATGATTGTTGTCTAGAAATTGCACAGGTGGGCTCGTCGATGGATAAATCTCCTCGTCAAGGTCATGTGCATTTACTGAAGGAAGTGACGAACGATGCGAGCGGATAATGGCATTATCATCCGAAGCATAGTCATCTTGATCAGCCATCTGGAATAGTACACAGTTAAGAATCGGACCAAAATCGAGTTTGCCTTGTAAAAAAAAATTCAAAAAATTTCAAAAAATTTTCTAAGTCTAGGCCAAGTCGCAATCAACTAACAGAAGCATGTCACAGGCCACTGCGACATCGCAATGGGAAGAGGTTGAGAACAGTTAAAGTCGCAATGCAAGACTGCGATTTGGTCCCCAAGTCGCAATGAAGGACTGCGACTTGGTTGAATATCTGACCATTGCGACTTGCTTGAATATTTGAAGTCCTATTGACTGCGACTTCGATGAACACCGAACTATTCCTAAGTGTTCAGGCCCAGATTTTTGCTTTTTCGCTCAAAACATGTTAAAACCCACACCACTGGACTCGCAATCCTAACAAGAACTAACCCTAAGCATTTAAACACCCTATCTAACAACAACAGATATCGACATTTAGGCAGATTGAGCAATATCGAACCTAAAACCCTAAAACACAATCATAGCATACTGATTTATGGATGAAAAACGATGGGAATCGAGATTCATTACCTCGATGATGATGTGAATGGATAGCACGAACCAGAAACTTCGAATATGCACTTGAATCGAAAAACAGTAGAGAGAGATTTCGAGAGGGTTTAAGAGGGTTTTGAAATTTGAAAAGTCAAGGTCTCAACCATATACGAAATTTTTCAAAAAAAGTGACACGTGGCACAATCTGATTGGTCCAAGGGTTGACCGGCCACGTGTCATCAAGTCGCAATGAACAAATCACAACTTGACAATTTTGAAATCGCAATCGACCATTGCGATTTACACTGTTCACCTGACCAAGTCGCAATGCACTATTGCGATTCGGTACTGTTCATTCACCCAAGTCGCAATAGGCGATTGCGACTTGGTACTGTTCATCACCCCAAGTCGCAATGGGACACTGCGACTTGGTACTGTTCACATGGTCAAATCGCAGTAGGCCATTGCGACTTGCACTGTTCAAACCTCCAAATCGCAATAGACCATTGCGATTTGGCACTGTTCAAACTTCCAAGTCTCAATGCACCATTGCGATTGGATACTTTTTAAGCTCATTGAGAAGTCGCAATAGAAGGCTGCGACATCTCACTGTCCACATGTGAAATCGCAAGCGATATTGATGTAAAACTGGACATTTTTTTCAGATAAAAGAAAGATTTTATCATATTGGAAGATGTCCAACTTCCAATTGATTAAGCACAAAAGGTTTTAAAACACGGTTTTCACTCCCCTTAAATGATGCAAAGATTTTGCAAATAGAATTTCATCATTTAAAAGCAAGTGGTTTAAAAACAGAGTAGAAAACTTACCTGTAGATCTTCAAATAAGAAGCGCAGGAATTCAACACTTACAAGCTCATTTAGAGATACACGCTCCCCCTATTGTTGTGCATACTCTAT
Source organism: Saussurea involucrata (assembly GCA_033807775.1). NCBI lineage: Eukaryota > Viridiplantae > Streptophyta > Magnoliopsida > Asterales > Asteraceae > Saussurea > Saussurea involucrata. The sequence continues at coordinate 43,385,126 of CM066317.1, read as the reverse complement.
AAAAATTGTGCTCCCCTTGAGACTATGAACACAGCTTATGCAGACATAGATATCATAACCAGAAATAAAAGGCAACAAAGATAATAGACAATGAAAAACAACAAAGACATGAAAATAAATATTTTAGATTGAGAATAGAATGAGATGAAAATTTGTATGTATCAATCTAGATAGAGAAAACTAGATTGAGTTACACATATTTCCATGCATTATATGATCAATATAGAATATTAAATTTTCATGTTCAACATGCCGAGCTTGGATACTAAGAAATTAAAACGTTTTTCATCCAAGGCTTTGGTGAAAAGATCGGCAAGTTGAAACTCAGTTGTGACAAAGTATAGCTCAATTGTACCTTTTTCAACGTGATCTTTGATGAAATGATACCTTATGTCGATGTGTTTGGTCTTTGTATGTTGGACCGGATTAGCTGATATTGCAATTGCACTCTTGCTATCGCAATAAATGTGGATCTTCTCATACTTGAAGTCATAGTCAGATAGTTGAGTCTTCATCCACAGAACCTGTGAACAACAACTGGCAGCGGCCACATATTCTGCTTCCGCAGTTGATGTTGAAACACAATTCTGTTTCCTCGAGGACCAACTTACTAGTTTATCACCCAAAAACTGGACATGGCCAGATGTGCTCTTCCGGTCTAGCATACTACCACCATGATCGGCATCAGAATATGCAGTGAGTTCAAATCCTGTTCCTTTTGGGTACCACAGACCAAGGTACGGTGTCCCCTTCAAGTATCGAAAGATTCTTTTAACAGCACTCCGATGAGATACCTTTGGTTGTGCCTGATATCTTGCACAGAGACATGTTGCAAACATTATATCTGGACGACTTGCCGTCAGGTACATTAAAGAGCCTATCATCCCGCGATAATCCTTAACATCTACATCCTCACCTTCTGGATTCGGACCTATTTTAGATCCAGGAGCCATAGGTGTTCCAATAGAGGTGCAGTTTTCCATCTTAAATTTCTTCAAGATGTCAAACACATACTTCGACTGGTTAATGAAGATGCCTGAGGAAAATTGCTTGACTTGTAATCCAAGAAAGAAATTAATCTCTCCCATCATACTCATCTGGAATCTGGTCATCATTATAGCCGAGAACCAAGTACACAATCCAGGATCAGTTGAACCAAATATAATATCATCAACGTAAATTTGTACTAAAAGGATTTCACCGTTTTTATGCAGAGTGAAGAGAGTTGTGTCGATTTTACCTTTTCGAAAGCCAGCACCAAGTAGGTAGGTAGATAAGATTTCATACCAGGCGCGAGGGGCTTGCTTTAGACCGTAGAGATCTTTGTCAAGAATGTAGACGTGATCTGGTTTATCTTTGTCCACAAAACCCTCTGGTTGAGAAACATATACTTCTTCTTTCAAGATACCGTTCAAGAAAGCAGTCTTCACGTCCATTTGATAGACAGTGAAGTTTCTGAAAGCGGCAAATGCAAGAAACATCCGAATTGCTTCTAAGCGAGCCATCGGTGCATACGTCTCATCATAGTCAATTCCCTCTTGTTGCCTATACCCTTTGGCTACAAGGCGTGCTTTATTTCTCACAACAATCCCATCTTTATCTTTCGTATTCTTGAGGACCCACTTGGTACCAATCAATGTTTTACCTTTGGGTCTAGGAACTAAACGCCACACATTCAATGCTTCAAACGAATTCAGCTCATCTTGCATGGCAATGATCCAATCTGGATCTTCCAAGGCTTGTCGAACTGATGTAGGTTCAACTTGACTTAGAAAAAGCGCGTAAAGGACTTCATTGGCCGTTGCAGATCTAGTCTTCACAGGTTCGGAGACGTCACCAATGACTTGTTCAATTGGGTGACTCTTAGTCCATCTCGAAGCATGAGGATGAACAATTATAGCACCATAGTTGGGATCCACTAAGGTAGGATCTTTATCAAAATTCAGCTCTATTGTCAAGGTAGGTTCCGGTTGTCGGGCGGGTTCATTGACAGAAGTGTCAACAGGAACTGCCTCCGGTTCTGCTTTAGAAGATGACTCATGTTGAGTTGCAGAATCCTCACCATTGTCATTAGAAGATGTACCTGACGAAGAAGCACCATTCGTGGAAACGTGTTGTGTTGCTTGTGGAGATTCCCTTTGCATATTACTTGAAGTTGTAGCAGGAGTTGTTGCACCAGTTGAAGGAGTAGTCAGTTCCGGTGAAGGCCTTGACAAAGTAGCATTAGCTGGTGGTGGGACAACATTGCTCCTGTCAGTCATAGATGAATTAGGTTTATCACTTCTGAAAAAATCATCATAAAAATATTCAAACAATAAATCAAGATCAACAGGTTTAGAGTTAGAAGTGGAAGCTTGATCCTTGTTTGACAATCTAGTCATCATTGGACGAAATTGTCCAGATGCTAGAATACCAGATAACTCGGGTTCTGTACTGTTTTGCACAGAAGCCATTGCTTCAGATTCATCAAATCTGACATTAATGCTTTCCATCACAGTTCTGGAAGATTTGAGATAGATCCTGTAAGCTTTTGATGTGAGAGAGTATCCGATAAAGAAACCCTCAATGCCCTTAGGACTGAATTTATTCAGGTTATCCTTATCATTCAGCACCACGCACCTGCATCCAAAAACACGAAAGTAGTGTATAACAGGTTTTCTATTATTAATCAATTCATATGGAGTCTTGCCAAACCGTCGATGTATGATTGAACGGTTTTGTGTATAGCATGCCGTTGCAACAGCTTCAGCCCATAGGAATAGTGGTAGATCAGCATAAGACAGCATCGTTCTGGCCGCTTCAACTAGTGTACGGTTACGTCTTTCAACTACACCGTTCTGCTGAGGTGTTTTGGCCGCAGAATATTGATGAGTGATTCCCAATGACTTAAAGAAGTCATCAAGAGTTCTGTTTTTAAACTCTGTCCCATTATCTGATCTAACAGTCTGAACTGTTTGTTGACGATTCACTTGAAGCTGTTTGATTAACGAGATGATCAAGTCAGGAGTTTCATCCTTTGAGCGTAGGAACTTGACCCATGTGTATCTCGAGTAATCATCGACGACAACTAACACGTAACGTTTGGCACTAATACTTTGAGTCTTCATCGGACCGCAGAGATCCATATGAAGTATTTCCAAAGCTTTGCTGGTGCTGGGTTCTGGTTTCGGTGGATGAGGAGCACGCTTCATCTTCCCCTTCTCACAAGCAATACAGAAATTATCCTTTTCAAATGACAGAACTGGTAGACCTATGACTAAATCACCCAAAACCAACTTTTGAATGTAGCGAAAATTAAGATGAGATAGTCGTCTATGCCATAACCAGCTTTTCTCTAACGTCGCTTTTGACATCAAGCATACATCAGTCTTGGGCTTGAGTGTTGATAAATCAATGGTGTATAGATTAGATTTCCTAGAACCAACTAGAAGCTCATCACCTCCGTCGGTAAGAACAGCACAACGGGTTTTCTTGAAATGGACTTCTAGGTCTTTATCACAAAATTGACCTATACTAAACAGGTTGTGTCCTAAGCCCTCGACATAATTGACTTTTGTAATTCGCACATTATCTTTTACAATATCCCCATAACCCAGAATTGAAGCGTATTGATCATTTCCAAACTTCACCTTTCCACAGTCTTGTTCAACAAAATTAACTAGCAGCTCTTTTCTTCCAGTCATGTGCTTTGAGCAGCCTGAATCTAAATACCATACATGACTGGGCTGCAAAATGGAAATTAGACGGTTTTAGGTACCCACTGCCAATTGGGTCCTTTTGGGTTAGTAGGCTTGGATTTAACATTTTGCTTTCTATAACCGGTTTTAAAATAAGCATTTGAATAAAACCAACGATTATAGTCAGATTTGCAGATAAAATCATCCACACCACAAGAAGCACAACAAATTTGATCTCGTGCCAAATTAATCAGTTGTCGCATTGGATAAACCTTGTAAGGAACTACAAGTTTTTGTCTATTGCCAACATCATAATTAATAACATTTGAAACAAAATTGTTTTTCTTGGAATTTAAAACATTTAAATTGACGTGGGATGATTTGATCTGGGCCACATCCTGTGCGGACTTCTTTATTCTCCACTCAAGACGCGTATTGTTTTTCAAATTACGATCTGAAAAACCAGACAAATAAGAGTTGTAAGCTTTTGAATATTGAGTCTGAAAAGAGTTAACATGCTTCTTTCTTTTTGTTCTTCTTTTCCTTTTCTGTAATGATGATTTTGATTTGGATTTAGAATGAACATCATTAACAGAGATTTTCTTAACTGATTTTGAAGATTCCCCTTCCAAAATAATCTTTTCAGGTTTCTCTTCATTTATTAGAAAAGTGGTGTGATCTGGAAGTTTGGCACATAAATCAAATTGAACTGGCACTTCACATACACCTTTATATTTGTCCTTACCAACATTCTTGCTTTCAAAATCAATATCAGTATCAGTATCATAGGATGGTTTGCCGATATCATCAGACTTGGGAAAAAGAAAGTCATTAAACTCTTTCTGAAAGATTTTATCTTCTTCCGTAGGAAAATATATAGGAAGATCTTTATCAAACTGATCTTCCAAAACCCAAGGTTCAAAATCATCTTGGTCATTGGTTGTCCACTATCTCAAGATAGCATTTCCTATAAAAGCTTTGCATGAGGAAACATCTGAATCTGAAGATTGTTTTTCTTTTAAAGCTTTTTCTTCAGATATTTCCTCAAGTTTTGTTTTCATTTCCTTTAAGCTTTCTGAAAATATAGTGAGCAAAACTTCCTTCTCAATCTCAAAAGCAAGCTTCTCGTCTTTTCTGACTTCTTGAATGTTGCTTTGGATCTTGCTTTCGAGGTCCATGAGTTTTTGTTCAAGAACCATTGGTGGAAAGTATCTTTTACCTTCAAAAACTGGTTTGACAGTTTCAACCTTTTGAGTATTCCCTTTCTCCTCCGGTTCTTTAACAACATGACTCTCAAAATAATTGTTTGGTAAGGTTTTCTTAGAATTCAATGCCTTTGCATTGTCTGGACCATACCAAAAAGGAAGTTGCATATTAACTGTGGTTTTCCTTTTTATTTCTTCTTTCGCCTTATAGTCTTCATCATCCATCTTGATTTGAAAGTTTGAATGTACGGCAAGTTCAATCCATTCAAATTTGTACAACGTGGGAGATTTTGATAAAGCATTGTTCAGGTATTGTGGATTATCATACCCGATTCCCCACTTTGAGTTGAAAAATCTGAACTTGTTTGGTTTATGCATGTGAATTGTTTGTTCTGTTTGACCTGCTTTGTACAATTTATTTTCCAGATCCTTAACATTTTCACATAGTTCATCATTTCTGTCTTTATAAGCATGTAGCAGACTCTCAAACTCGCTATTCTTGACTTCCGAATTCAACAATTTATCAGATAGTTCAGTTATTCTTTCTTCAAAATACGCAAGACCAATCTCAAATTCGGCCTTTTTCTTTTCAAAAACTTTAATTTTACTTTCTTGATCTATTATTATAGCCTTTTGAGTGGAAATTAACTCGTCTGCTCTTTCCTGGTCTTTTGTTAAGTTTTCTAATCTTTTTGATAAACAAGCTTGTTGAGTAAAGAATTGATTGTAAAGAGCGGAATGTACCTCGTTGGAAGTAGACTCTGAACCATCACCATCGGTTTTCTTGGTCATGAAACACATCTTAGTCTGAGCAGCTTTCTCACCTTCAGCTTCATCATCAGACATATCTAGCCAGAATTCTTCTTCAACCATCAGTGCTATCCCTGCTTCTTTCTTCTCGGCAAGCAGCAACTTGTTCTTGTAGTATGTAGAATCCCTGACTTTCGGCTTCCAACACTCTTTAGAGAGATGACCAGGCTTCCCACAATTGTAGCATGTCGGAACTTCCTCTTTCTTCTCAAACACCATTTTCTCTTCCGGCTTCTTATACTCAGGCTTCTTGTACTCCTCTCTCTTGTACTCAACCTTCTTATCATCAAACCTTCTACTCGACTCAACATTCGCCTTGTGTTCAAAATTCTTGGAACCAGACGCATACCTTTGATTGTTGGACCCGGGAGATTTTCCAAACTTTCTCTGAAAAGAGTTAGTAAGAAGTGCCATTGCTCGCTTCATACTTTCAATTTCATCTATCTCACCATCTTCACCCTGTTCATCATCAGAATGCTTTGAATAATTTCTGTTTGGTTTGACAGACACCAAAGCAAGCGGTTCTAGTTCTTCTTCCTTCTTATCCTTTCTTTTCTCTTACCTATTGTCCTTCTTCTTTTTCTTTGTCCTCTTGGCTTCAGCATCTTCTTCATCCTGTTTCAAAGTCTCGTACATCTCTTGAAGAGACAAAACATTCAGCCTTGAATTTTGTTTCATACGATGAGCATACTTCTTCCACTCGGGTTGAAGTACATTCAGAAACTTTACATTATGCTCAATTATCGATTTGTTGATATTGTATCTGTTCAGCTCGTTCAAGATAGTAGTGAAGCGGTCGTATGTGGAATCAAGAGCTTCACCATCTTTCTGTTTAAAACTCTCATAAAGATTAATAGCATTTGAAATTCTCATCTGGTTTTCAATCTCAGAACCTTGATAAAGTTTTATCAATTCATCAAACATGGCTTTCCCGGAGTGGTTCTTGCTATCTACTTTTCGGTAAATATCATTAGTTAATGCTTGAATTACAAGGGACTTTGCCATCCTATCCCCATAATATCTCTTCTTCTGTTCAGGGTCATAGTGAATTGGTAAAACTTCAACCCATTCAGGAATTGGATCCCCGTCAGTAAGAATCCCTCTCCTCATTATCTTTTCCATCGGAACATTAACCAGTGAGTGTGAAATGAATTCCCCGTTCTCTTGTCTCTCCACATAATCCATAAAACGGTCTTTCCATATTTTAAACTCTTTGGGAAAAAAAACCGGTGGTTTATCCTTAGATCCAATTGTTAATATATCTCTAGCAGTCATATTCGATTACTTGTCTTTGATCGTTTGTATTCTTTAGATTTGATTGGTAAAAAAAAAAATTCAAACTGAAGTCTCAACCCACTAAAGTCGCAATGCAATGAAGTCGCAGCAGTTGGAATCGCAACAAATGGAATCGCAATGATTGGAATCGCAACAAATGTAATCGCAATGAAATGGAATCGCAACAGAGTAAAAATTTCACTCAAGTCGCAATAGAGGATTGCGATTTGTTACTGTTCACGGGGTAATGGATTGCGATTCGGGATCGAAGTCGCAATAGGTCACTACGATTTGGGAGTCAAGTCGCAACAGGTCACTGCGACTTTGTACTGTTCACTCAACGTTCACTGCGATTTCGATGAAGATCAAGGTTGCGATTTCGATGAATATGAAGGTTGCGATTTCGATGAAGATTCGAATGATCGGGAGTTGATTCTTCAAAAATTATCCAAATGATCTGAAAAATGGTAGGTAAGGTCGAAATACGATTCTGGGCAGGTTTATAACTTCAAGTTTCGTCCAAAAACCACTAGAACAGTGATTTTCGATCCAAAACAGTAGGTTTTTGCTCAAAAGTTCGAAAAAACGAATTTGCACGATTTGAGAACGATTCTGGTGTGATTATGGAATCAAAACACGCAGAAATGAATATCAAACACTTCTAAATCAATCCTAATCCATTTGAAGAACTCAAATGATCAAAATCAATAAGAAATGGATGAAAACTTGAAGAACACTCAAAATGCAAAAACTCTCAATACAATCTAATCTGATCTAAATGAATACATTGCTCTGATACCAATTGTGATCCCAGAAACAAGTAATCAATGCAATAACAATAAAATGTCCACCTCTATATTCAATGAATCAATCTAAGCTCACACAATACAATGAAGAACAAATTAAGTGTGTGTGGCTAGTGTGTGTAGGTGACCCTTGTGATTGCTTGACCTAATAAGGAAAGTAAGTAAACATTATATACCTAGGGTAAAGAATCACCCTATTACAAAATAGGCCCCTCTACTTAGTACAACTAGAATTTTAGGCAATAACAGCTCGTTGCGTTTTCCAGAAAATTCAATACGAATTTTATGCTATTGAGCTAAAATCTAAGAACTTTGGCTCTGATACCACTGAAAGGTTTTGTTAAACCGTACTACCACATGATATAGGCAACGGAAGCATATTTAAAATTGAATCATCCATGGCAATACAAACAAACAACTTATAAAGATGCATACGTTCTAGATGATTAACTACAATAGAAAGAATCAAGAACACTAACTTGTTTCTTGTGATTGTCGAAAGCACAAAGATGAATTAACCTTGTTCTTGCTTCTTGGATGTCAAGGATCAATAATGTGAATCCCTCTAGTGGCTCACACTTAAGAACACCAAACCAACAATCAAGATTGAAGCTTTAAACCCTAAACCCTTATTTAGGGTTTACGATTTTGGGAGGGAGGAGAGGGGAGGTTACGGCCTCAATAGAGAGAGAGAGATTGATCAAAAAACTCTTTAGGGTTTGATCCCTATTAGTTTATTTATAATCCCCTTATTTACACCTAGCCCCCTTGAAACGATATGCTTGTTAAAAACTCTTTTAACCAATTATCATTTAGTCCCTATAATTAATCCAATTAATTATATTGTAGCTTATAATTAATTTATCGTCAAATGACAAATTAATAAACTAACTACTTTAACTCCCCTTCATTCTTGTGATTGTTATTTGGGTCTTAAGGGCAACCCATAAGGACCCTGCTATTATTAGAAATATTACCAATAGTTAATGACTCTGAACACTATATCCAACATTTAAGAGAAAAGAGGCTCCGACAACTAGGTCAAGAGTCTTCAAGAGGACGAGGACGTCTGTCCTAAGGGAACCGTCTTTGAAGACGGGTGGCTCATCGAGAGTCATTTCGCCTTAGAAGGCGAATGCGTCGACCGTATCTGTCGAGAAGACTTCTGATACGATTGGCACGATACCCGTCGATAATGCGCAACTGGCGAAATCGACGGTATCTCCTACCGCCACGTCAGGCCCCTCGTCGTCCGACAAGGGCAAGGGCGCGCAGACGGGAGAGAGAGAGAGAGAGGAAACGACGGTAAACTTTACGTTGTCGTCGGATTTCATGGTGGACAATGTCCTAGACGGGATGAGCTTGTTTCCCCACTTGGATAAGTTTTAGCTCCCCTCTTTCAGGGAGCGCTTCAACGGGGTCTCCATTGATAGTGTGGGGTCCTATGTTGTCGGACTGGCGTTTATGGTGAGCCTATCTTTCGAGACTTTGTTTTTCGTTTGTCGTTGTCGTTGTCGTTGTCGTTTTCGGGTATTTTACTAACGTGTTTTCATATGTTTCAGACATTTCAGTCTTCCTTGGCTCTGCATGCCGAGACGTCGAAGATTGAGGGTCTAGTATCCTCTGCTATTAAGAGAGAGGATGCGGCATTGGCAAGGGAGAAGTCCGCCCTAGCGCGTGTTGAGGGTATGTGGAAACGACTCGACAATGCCCTAGACGAGCTGGAAGCCGTCGAACATGCGAGGACCGACATGAACTCTCGTTTGAAGCAATCCTTCTCTATAATCTCCGACCAAAGAGAGGAGTTGGCAGGAGGCAGGTGTAATCCCAGATCTAATCAAATAACAATGTAAAACTCCATGATCTTCATTGAATTTAGAGAAAGAATACAAAGATGAGAATGAGATCCACTTTCTCTCTCTAGAAAGTCATCCCTCTCTATACACACTTCCTATTTCTCTCTCAATTACACACGTATGAATGACCTCTTCAATGACTTCTTCTCAATTACAATTACAAGGTATCTATATATACCTTTGACTATCACTTTAGTAAATTTGACTTTGACTCTTTAAGCCTCTACTTTGATTTTTGACTATCACATTTGACTCTTTACAATTGTACAACAATACAACAAATCTTGAATACATTTTATGCACTAACAATCTCCCCCTATGGATTCAAGATTTAAAACATTGATGACGATAGTCTTCAGCTCTTTGTATCTTCAGATTTTCACCACTTTAGCACTTTGAACAATCTCCCTTTTCGCTTTGAAGGAATATCAATCTTCGAAAAATAACTCTGAAGAATTTTCAAATAGGCGTTGTCTTCAGAAATCCAATCTGACTGCTTTAGTCTTCAACTGGATCTTCAAAATCAAATAGTCATCAAAGTATAGAAACACAATCTTCAAATCTTTGTGGTGTTGGTCAAAGTCTTCAAACAGAATCTTCATCTTTTTGAATCTTCGTATCACTGGTATTTGAAACACGAATCTTTGAAACATCGTAGCACAAATCTTTGCATCTTTGAGAAATATCTTCAGTCTTTGAACATGAAATGGCTTTTGAGCTTTAACGGGGTTTTGAGCTTTTCGAATATCTTGAACTGCGTATCTTCATCTCTTGAACAATGAACAATCTTTGAACTTTGAATCTTTGTCGAATCATCTCGAAACATCTTGAAAACATCTTGAAACATCATGTATTTTTTATCTCGATCTTCTTGACGTCAATAAAACTTCACTTTATCTTGAAATTGAAGCTTTCATATCATCTCCCCCTTTTTGATGATTGTGAGCATCATGATCATCAAAATTCTCTTTTCAATTTTAGCAGTCTTTGAATACACCAATAACAATTTTCTCCTTCTGATCTGAATATCCGTCAATTCCAAAAATATTTATCCGAATCTTTTCAAATTCAGACAATAGTAACGTGGTAACCCTGAAACAACTAATGAATCAGTTAAAAATGCCTGTAAGTTGCACGGAGCCACTTAGTACAACGAATGCACTTTGGAAAGGAGCTTTTTGATGTTCACTCCTCCAGGGCTTCCATTCAATTATCGAAAAACCACAAAGGAAATTTCTATGAACGTTATGACAAGAAAACATATTCCTTGTGTGTACGTGCTTGTGTAGAAAGAATGAAGCAACATATGCTTGAATAATAATAGGCTCAAATTGTGTAAACTGTTGAGACAGCAACAAGTTTTCCACGGACTCAATGTGCATGAATAAAGAGCGAAGGTGGGGCAAACTTCCTTCTTTTTCAATATCTAGACCTTCCGAGTGAAGATCAGATAGATGATATGCTGCGTCCCCAAGAAAAATGAAACATCTCTTTGTTAAGAAAGAAACGAGTAGCTGGTGGGGTTAATGCAAGAGTTGGCATGGGCTAGTTGCCTGTTTCAATGATGGTCACCAAAGAATGTGAACCAATCAGTAATGTGGCTGCCCGGCTCAGAAAGTGGTTGGTGCAGAGTTCTCTTATTCTTTTAACTCTGTTCTCACACCCTCTTTCTGTTTTTAATCCGCTAACTTCTAACCAAACTCTCATTTTCATTTTACCTCAGCACAATGAGATACTCAATCGGATGAGTAATCTCCCCCACTCTTTGATTTCGACCCCTCACCCCTCAATCACTCAAGGATAACTTCTTGGGTAGGAAACACTGGTTAACGTGGATCCATAGAAGTTTTGTAAATCCTCACACTGCCATGAAATTTTGTCCTAAAATGTTGCGTTGTTCAACAATTCATCTTGAACAATTAAGAGTATCGGCATTTGATGACATTGCCATCAGAATGTATGCTCTTCAATAATATCATGAAAATTTGAGCATTTGATCTTTGAAGATTTCTCAAAACAAGAATATTGAAAGAATGAAATGAACTCGAAAGACTTGTTTGAGAATCTGACAATGTATCAATCAGATCAAATCACATGAATGATAATCATGTAAGGTTTAGGGTATCAAAGAATTGGATATTTTGTTTATATGACCAAATATAAACAATCTTTGAATGAAACGTTTAAGTTCGAACGCTGAAATGAATATGATGCTCAATCAAACTTTGACAATTCAAACGGGAGTATTACCATCGAAAAATTGGTTAATTGTGAGACATGGTAATAACAAAGTCAATATGAAGCTGAACCGATGTGTGTGAATACTTGAAAGTATAGAAAAGATAATACGCAAGTATTAATGTTTAGAAACACACGGTCAGAAATGATGTAACGAGAATCCGAGATCTGAATATGTATATATATGAGTTTCGATGGGAGCTTGTAATATTGATGTTACATGAGTAAGTTTCGAAATGGGGGCGACGGATTATAAAGTTAACTATGATGTGTAGGGAGGAATAGGTCCCGTAAGGAACTCATGTTAAAGGATAGGTTAAGGAAGTAGTTAAGAGTTATCTTTTGTTGTGGAAGTCGGCAACGGTGTATGTTGACCGAGGCCGAAGACTCAAACCAATGAGTGTAAGTTGATAGAATATCTTGTGTGAGTGTCTCTATAAATAGGGTTAGAGAGCTCATTTGTAAACACAAGGCACAATGTGAGAGCTTAATTGTGAGAGAGTGAGAGAGTTATCCTTTGTACTTACATGATCAAAATCTAATATGAGGATGACATTTGTATCTCAATCTCTCTCTAGATCTTGAATTGTTGTTGATTTATGGGATCACAAGTGGTATCAGAGCCGAATTGAAGACATTTCTTCGATACGATCATCGGATCTCGACAATTCAAGTGAAAAAGTGCCGAAATTTGAAGAATTTTGAAGATTTTGGAGTTTGATCTTCAAGTAAGTGTGTTCTAATCACTTGATCTATTAAAGATCTGTTCGTTGTTCGATTCCAGATCCATTCCTATATTCAGAATCGATCAACGTGAACAAATCGGTGATTTAGAAAGTTTTGAGTTTTTCGGAAAATCTTAGATCTAGAAGATTTTGATGTGCATGGATTGATTTTAGCCAATCAGATCATTTTCTGCATTGATTATGAAGAGATTGCAACAATCAGATCCGATTTTAGTGAAGAAATGTGCGAAATACGATTTTTGGGGATGAACAGTAGCTACCTCGCCAGAAAACGATTTTGGCAAGAATTTGCTATTTTCACCGAAGTTTTGATGATTAGATGCTCACAGATCTGTTCGGTTTGAAGTAACGAACTGTTTGCAGTAATTTGGGGTGAAATTCAGCAAGAAATCGAGGTTTTTGGGCTGATTAAAGTGTTCGTCGGAAATGTTCGTAACTGTCGCACGATGATACTCATAACTGTCGGACAACAAAGGTCTTAATAAACTCATAACTATCGTATGCTTAATTGTTCATCATATTCATAACTGTCGTATGACACTAAAACTCATAACTGTCGTACATAGCTAAAACTCATAACTGTCGTACAACATTGGACCAACTTCAAATTTTAGTCGCACAAGACACATACGACAGTTACTATTTATACACGACAGTCGCACGACTCATATACGACAGTTACTGTTCATTGGGTCTAGTCGTACAAGAAGCATACGACTTCTACTGTTCATGTGCGCTAGTCGTACGACCATGCGCATACTCGGGCGGCGATCATGCGGCAACACTTGTCGGGTAATAATCCCCTGCCTTGGCGTCGACCGAACTTGCTTACTTTCTGAGTGAGGTCGGGCCCACAAGGGATCTCGACTCTGATGATGATAAAGAGGTTGATGAAGAAGAGGTTATATACGAGAGCCCCCAGGGTGAAGTTTCGGGCAAGGATGCTCCCGGCGCTCCTTCTAATCCTTAGAGAATTTTTCCTTTTGTCTTAGTTTCGAATGCTCAACCGTTGGTGGTCGAGCTGTTTCGATGTAATCGTATATTTTATGAATGAAATTTTACTTTTTCATATGTACAATGTCGATTTACACATGTCGTAGATAGATATAACATCAGCTATGAAACTCGTTAAGTATAGAACAAACATGGAATCGTGCTACTTAGGCATCCATTGTAATTACCAAGACTAGCACTTAAGTCATAAGATTTTCATACTTTATGTTGGAAAACATAAGCATGTGCGATCAAAGCATTCATTCAGAACATGAAACTTGTCTAAGTTAAGAAACTTAGATCATGGGTCGCTAGACCAGACGATCGTACGACGAAACTTGAGTCGAATGCCCCTGTGATAGAATATTCAAGTCATAGACCTCAACACTTATGTCATGGGACCTTGTGATATTAAAGTCGTGTAGTAGACTTTGCAATCTTATGTCGTGCGATCTGCGATAAAACAATGTCAGAGGTTGGTCGTTGGCTAGCCAACAACCCTCCGATGCTTAAGTCAGTAATCGTCGTAATAAAAATCGTATGAAAGAAGGAAAAGAATTTCAGAAAAAATTACCTTCTCAGATTTTTCCTAGATTTTTCCCGTCTAAGGGGGGAATATTTAACACCTTATTCCCTTTAGGAGCAAATAGGTTTAAATGACGCGGTCGACACTGAGTTGTTGGGAATTGATGCCAAGGTCTATGTCGACCGTGCGGTTGGGCAAAATACTCGGTATGTTCCTGTTGGAAAGATATTAGTTTGTTTTTAGAGTAGGGATCGAGAGACGAACCTGTCGAGACTTTCCGGTCGTCCTTGCTTTGATCTAGGATGCCTTTGTCGACCTGTAACTGCAGGATGGCCTACTTTTTCGGTTTCAGGGTGGTCTTATAACAGACACGGGCGATTTTCGACTAACTTTTGATCTCCTGGATTCCCCACGGCGTAGGGAACTTCATGGTCTGATGGTACGTCGAGGGGACTGCTTTCATATAATGGATCCATGGTCGACCTAAGATGATGTTATAAGCTGATGAGCAGTCAATAATGTTGAACTTGGTCTACTTATTGATCCCTCTGGCATAGACAGGCAATATGATTTCTCCAAAGGTACTCGTCGCTTCTCCATTGAAACCGACCAAGGTTGTCGAAAGTCGGGTGATTTCCGATCGATCGATTCCGATGGCCTTGATGGTATCAAGAAAGATGACGTTTGCTGAACTGCCTCCATCGACCAAGACTCGCCTGGTTAAACAATTACCAATCGTGAGTTGAAAGATCAACCCGTCATGATGCTTCTGATACGAGTCGCCGAGGTCGTCTTGGTCGAATGAAATCTTCATGGCTTCTAACTTCGGATCTCTTTTTGGTCTTGCTGAACGCGGGATAGGTCGATCGTCAGGTGCTTGACTGGCATGACGTTTGGCTGTAAAGTATGTCAGTTCGCACACGTCGCAACCACCAGTGATGCAGTTGACGACCTTCGCATGCTCGGGAGTTGGCGGTCGATTGTCGTTACCTGGAGTAACGACATCATCGATGATATCTTTGAGATTGCCCTTCGGAACATGATATGCTAACTCCTTTTTGAGAGCTATGCAATCATCTGTCGCATGACCATGGTCGACATGGAAGTCGCACCATTTTGATTTATCCTTCTTATCATCGCTTTGGTCGGACTTCTTTGGCCATCGGATGGTCGCTTGGACGGTCTTCAGAGCCTCTACCAAGTCCTTAGTGGTCCCTTTGAATCTGTAGGAGGATATCTTAGGGTACTGAGGGAATTTGGTCGCGGTCTTGAACTCTGCTTTTGTCTTGAATCGGATGTTCGAGATTTATCGCGAGGGCTCTGCCTTGGACACTGCCTTCACCTTGAATTCTGGCTTCTTCACGCTTAGCAATCTTTTATCGTCAGTATGCTTACGACGAAAGGCAACATCATCCTCTACCCTCATATATGCAAGGGTTCTAGCTCGAACATCTTCGAAATTCTCCGGGGGATACTTGGTCAAATCAGTATATAAACCCGAACTGTCATCTAGACCGCGTTTGTAGGCTTCGATCGCGGTCTTGACGTCACAGTTGTGGACACTAATCATCTCTGCATTGAATATATTGAAGTAGCTTCGGATCGACTCCCCAACTTTTTGCACGACGTAGTACAAATCTCTGGTCTGCTTCTCCATCTTGCGACTACTGGCGAATTGCTGGGAGAACTGGTTGACCAACTCGGCGAACGACCCGATGGATTTGGGCTTGAGATTGATCATGTTGATCCCATTTTAAAGCAAACAGTAGAAGAAATAAAACTTCATTAAATTGTAGAGATAAGAGGAACAATAAGAACAATGATAAAATAAACTCATCTCATTTTCATTGATGAATAATATGGAGGATTGAAGAACACCACACATTCACAATAGAATGACTCTTATGAGAATAGTCTGTGTGTTTTTGGTGTGTATCTTCAACTATGACCTTAATGATAAATGAAACCCTAAGCTTCTATTTAAAGGGTCTATTTACATTAAAAAGGCTCAAGCCCATAAAGTTAACTAAAAAGCTAACTAAAAAGCCCATACACTTTTCTTTATAAAACATTTAATTAAATTAGGAGCTAATTTAATCTAACAATCTCCCCCTAATGTTTTATAAAGAAAGCATCATCTTGTAGTCTCCCCCTTGCTTTCTTTAGAAACTTTTGCGTTCCAATCTTCGAGTCTTCAAAGCATCATAAGCTCCCCCTCAAATGTAGGCTCATCTTCTTGAAAAACTAAGACAATTAACCCCATTTTGTCTAGTTCTCATGACTCAACTTCACTGTTGAGTAAGCATTCAGCACCGAGATTTAAACTTGAGTAACAGAGGAGGGAGTGACATTCATTATGTCACAATAGCAACATGAAACCGTGAAGAAAAGTCGAGAGAACACCGTTCTTGAAAGCAGAAAGAGCATGAATTAATTACAATGCTTTCGGTCCAGCACCTTACAGCAGAATTTGAGGCTGATTTTGGCATACCAGCTCACATAATTTGAGAAAACTCAGAACTTCAAAGTCGTGCGTCTGTGAATTATCTTTCCAATGCAACTGGACGCGTGTCAGTTGGAGCACCAAGTAAAAAGTTGTGCGCATGTTTCTGAAGCAGCGCAAAGCTGTCAAACAAACTGAAAAGTTTCGGGCTCCGGGCTTTTGGCTTGTTTTGATTTCTGGACCAACGAACTCTAATAAACATGCTTGAGTCT
Organism: Saussurea involucrata; assembly: GCA_033807775.1. Classification (NCBI taxonomy): domain Eukaryota; kingdom Viridiplantae; phylum Streptophyta; class Magnoliopsida; order Asterales; family Asteraceae; genus Saussurea; species Saussurea involucrata. The sequence goes on along the minus strand of CM066317.1, from coordinate 43,368,279 downwards.
GCTTCTGGTCCCTTCTGGTCATTGCTCTTATTTCTGAAAATTTTGATCCAGAGAGCCTCTTGATTAAGCTCTGAACTGACTCCTCTGGATGTACATATGAGCATCTCTGAACTGACTTTCAGAGGCCTTGCATGTCCTCTGAACAACATTTGAAATTATAAGCATGTATAGAGATTATGTGCATCACCTCTGTATGAATTAAGCACAATTAAGCTCTTTACAGCAGTGGCTTAATCTGGACAGCCACGTCTTTCTGGACTTTAGTAGCTACTCGGAATCATTTTCTCATTCAAAACTATGCACAAGTAGACTTTGATCTTTAAGTCTCTGGAAGGTCTTAACAGAAGCAGCTAATTCGGTGGCTTAATGGCTGTTTGGATGGCTTCTGCTTCTAGACAGCTTCTGACAAAATCAACAGAGCTCTGGTAATGTCAACAGAGCTCTGGTAAACTCTTGTGTCTGAAAAAAATATTAAGCCATCCTCTGTCAAGTCAACAGAGCTCTGGTAAGCTCAAACAGAGCTCTGGTCAGCCTTTGAAAAAAAAATTAACAGAGCTCTGGTGTATCTGAAATATTAACAGAGCTCTGTTAAGCTCTGTGATAAGCTTCTGCTAAACCCAAACTCTGATCTCAGCATCTGTTTAAACATGATCTTTGTACGCACATGCTGTCATAATCTGGACAGCCTTTAAAATAACAGAGCTCTGGTTTCTGGTTTTGTTCAGCTTAAAAAAATCACAGAGGCTCTGATAAACTCTGAGCAACACATTTGCTTGAACCTTCTGCTCTGACCTCTATCGTGCAAAACTCTGATTAAATCTTTGAACTACCTCTGCCACTGCACACTTCTGATTTTGGACAATACAAACAAGATTTCAGTCGTCAGAGCTCTCTGATAAATCAACAGAGCTCTGTGAATTGCCTCTGTACAAATTGATCATCACAACTTCTGTGCGCATTCTGATATCTCGATAAGCTGATGCACATTTGTGAATTTTCTGAACAGCCTATCCCATTAAGCTCAGCAACCACTTGGGTCTGATGATCATTAAGGTCATCATCCATTAAGCTAAACATCAAATTCTGATTGCATATCTCTGGATGGTCTATCCCAAACCTTTTGCTAAATTGTGAATTATAAAATTCAGAAATCTTCTTAACTGTGATCAAGCTCTGCACATCCAAGTCTGAATCGTCATAAATTAACCCTGATGAAGATGAGTGAAAATCTGAACAGCCTTGAATAAACTCGGGATAAGCTGCATATTTTTTAAACATAGCAGCTGATGTGCAAAATGATCTTCTGCACAAATCTTCAAATCAAAATCTCTGGATGCAAAGATTGCTTCTTTCAGTACCTCTGAACGGTCTGCATATATTGTTTTGTAACTGAGGCATCTGCGCAGTTTGGAAATCAAACAGAAGAAGGTTTTATTGTTTTTGGCTTCGAACAACAGCATAATATATTTTTTGCAACTTGAGACAGCAACTTGCTGTTTTGATAGCATAAAGATCGAACAAACAACATGACAACTTCTGTTTTGAAACGGTTTAGACATCTGCTGTTTTTTCAGCTTTGACAACAAGTAGACAGCAGCAAAGTCTGCTCAATTTTCTGTTTTTAATTCACTTTGACAGCAACATGACAGCAAACAAACTGTATTTTGGATCTTTGTACTTCTGGAACATTTGTGGATGTGTAGAAGCATTTTTCTCGTCCATTTAGGCATCTTCTGGGTATTGCCAATCTCTGAGCATTCTAATAAATCTGGACGAACTCTGAACACCTCTGACAGCGTCTAAGAAGTTAACAGAGCTCTGGTATGCTCAACAGAGCTCTGGTGTCTCTGAAATATCAACAAAGCCCTGTACAGCTTCTGATGTGACAGCAGCAGGTGGCTTAATCGAACTTTTGGATTGCTCTTTATCTACTTCATCAGAGACCTCTGTGGTTACCCTCTAAGATCGACAGAGCATCTCTGGCGTCTTGAAAACTACTGCTTCTGACCAGGCACTAACATTAACTTTCTGCTGAATTCAATCTTTTGAGCTTACTGCTGCAGAATTGTTAACAGTACCTTCTTTTTGACAGCTTAGTCTAAAGCTTTCTTGGATCTGCAATCTGTAGCACAGATCTGAGTTGCAAACCTGGACAACCTGTTATCGCTGAGGCTCTGCACAATTCAATCAGAGGATCTGTGCACCCTCTGTGATCTGTCTCTGCAAGAATTCGAATGTAGCAGCTTCCTTGTTCTATGCAGCTTCTGTTGAGAACTTCTGATAAGTTGTACAGAGGCTCTGAATAGACAACAGTAGCCTCTGTGGCACTGGTTTTGTAAACAACTTCTGATCTTGATCAATTGCCTATACATCCCTCACATCTGCTGCATTGGATGCACTTGTCTGAACAGCAAAGATGTGCACCTTTAATCCCCATTTCAGCAGACTGCATGAATCAGAACCAACCGAATTGCTTAAGCTCCGCACAGCAGCAGCTTAACGAGGACAGTAGCTTAGTGAAACTCCCTTATCCCTCCATAAACCAACTCTCCCTTGTCCAAAAAAAAATTGAGTACCAACTTCTAAATGAACAAAAATGATACACAGGGCTGTTGGTTTCCAAGTTTCACAAAATCTTTGGTGTTGAAAATAAGACGATCTTCATAATTTTTAGAACAATGAGTGCAAATGCTCAGATCTCTAACTGATCAGGTCAGAAAACTGATTAGAAGCACTAAAAAGTCAAAAAAAAATTCAGATCAGACTTTGAAAATTAGCACAGCACCAAATCTTTCTCAAACAACTTTTTGAAGACCCAAGTGATTTTGTTTTTCATTTAAACAATTATCAGCAGCGGAACACAAACAAAATCAAGATCAAAGAGAGTCCAATCTTGGATTTAAATAAAGGTCGGATCAAAGATCAACAACCTTACTACCAAGATGCCAAAAAAATGCTATGCACTAAAGCACACACAAGGATGAGATCATAGATCAACCATCTACTTAGTGCTTATCAAATAAGACCAATGAATGAGAAAGAATCAAAACACACACATGTATTAAATCTGATCAGATTTGATCCAAACAGAACCAAATCTTCACATAGGCATTTCATCAAACATGTGGTGTGCAGAATCAGATTTTGTGAAGAGAAACACTAATTTTCTGTCAAAAATAAGCTATTAGAATGATATTTGTGTTTAGGCTCATGTGATTGAATCAATCTAAGCACCAAAACAACAGATAAATCATCTAATCTTCTATTGTTGCTATAGATGACCGATTGAAGAAGAGTTTCTTCAATCCAGCTCTGATACCAATTGTTGATCCCATTTTAAAGCAAACAGTAGAAGAAATAAAACTTCATTAAATTGTAGAGATAAGATGAACAATAAGAACAATGATAAAATAAACTCATCTCATTTTCATTGATGAATAATATGGAGGATTGAAGAACACCACACATTTAAAATAGAATGACTCTCATGAGAATAGTCTGTGTGTTTTTGGTGTGTATCTTCAACTATGACCTTAATGATAAATGAAACCCTAAGCTTCTATTTAAAGGGTCTATTTACATTAAAAAGGCTCAAGCCCATAAAGTTAACTAAAAAGCTAACTAAAAAGCCCATACACTTTTCTTTATAAAACATTTAATTAAATTATGAGCTAATTTAATCTAACAGATCAACCATTGGAGGGCAGGACCTGTGAGGGTCGTCCCAAAACTCTTGCACATACATACTTCTTGATACATGTGCGGGATCGAGACCGTTCACATGAGCTGCTTATACTGCGCGATGTGCTCCGTTGGATCGGTCACCCCCGAATACTTGGGCGTGAAGGCGGGGATATTATATTTCTTTGGGACGTCGACGGTCGCGATCTTGTCGACAAAAGGCGACGCCTGATACCCTGAACGAGGCTCGACGTCGACGGGCACGGCTGCCCCTGGTAGCTTAGCGAGCAGAGACAGGACACGCTCATTCTGGTCTTTTAGCATCTTTAATCGCTGGGCGACAGGGTCATTAGGATTGGCATTTGCACCTGCCAGTGGATCGACTCCTGCACTGGTGCCATTGCCGTATGACGAGCCATTGGCGTCCCCGTTGAAAGGGACAAAATACGGCTGCGACCCATTCTGAAACGGCTGTGACCTATTCTGAAATGGCTGCGACCCATTCTGAAATGGCTGCGACCCATTCTGCATGGGTGGCGGCCTTATATACTGAGGAGGAACTGTCCCAACCTAAGGATTTGGGTTGAACGCCCCCGGTTGTTGGTTTTGCATGAACGGACCTGGCCCTGGATTGCGGACGAACGGAGCCGAACCAGGGTTATGGATGAATGGAGCGGATCCTGGGTTCTGACCGAACGATCCTTGACCCAGATTCTGGACGAATGGTCAAGGACATTTCTGTGGTCCGAAGGGATTCCTCAGTCGCGCGATTTCCTCAGCTGCTCTTCGACTCTGCTCAGCCATGGCATTGATTTGATTTCGCGCTACTTCCAATTCTTGATACATCTGGGTAATGATATGCTCTTGATTTCCAGGGGCTGCCATTTTCCTGAAATAGAAAACAGAATAAACTCCAAGAAACCGTTAGTAAAACGCACGTTTGTCGAAGATTTTCTCTAGATGGGGCCCCATGGTGGGCGCCAAACTGTTAATGCCAAAAATCGTCCAGAAGGATAACTTAAGGTTGATTGTGGAGCTTAACAACTAAAGAAAAGAATCTAGCGACAAATCGTGCGACAAAGACAGAAAACGTAAAAGAGACAGAGATTTTGGTAACGTGGGAAAAACCTCAACGAGGAAAAAACCTGTGGACGACTTTGGGGATAGACGCTGCACTATGATCGCCAAACAGGGGCGATGTCCTTATGTTTCAGGTGTCGAGAGTACAATGGTTACAGTATATACTTTAAATGTAAAGTAAACAACTGTATCGTGCGTGAAAACTAGTGTGTCGTGTGTAAAAACAATGTGTCGAGCGTGGGAGTCGTGTGTCGAGAGCGAACTGTTGAGAGATATTTCTTTGCTTCGAGTGTTCTTCCGAAAGCCGATGTCCCCAAATGGGATTGTGATCTTCGTATTTATAGTCTTCGTAGCTTTAATTGATCATCATGATTGTAGGAGTAACGGTCGCAACGGTCACTGCTGTAAATGCCCATAATTACTTATGTCGGTTACGTCTGTTGGCCATAAAGAACATCGACCCTGCATTGAATGAGAAAAACATAACAGAAATGTTGCATGTTAGTCGGTCGAAGTCGCAAGCTATGTCACGACGGTCGAGGTCGAGGGGTACTTTTAACTTCAGCTTTGGTTAAAGGATCAAGTGTTTATGATTTGACTTGGTTATGAGGGAAGTGCAATAAATGTTCTTAGTGTCTTGGTCGTGGTCGACACTAGTGATTTTTTGCCCAAACAATCATTCTCTGGAGTTCCCCCTCAGGGACGATATCCACCACAACATCTTCGATCGCCGCCGCTGTTTCAGAATCGAACGATGCCTATGTCGTCGACAACATTTCAGCCGAATCCATTTCAAAATCAGACAATACCCATGTCATCGGCGACATTTCACACGATACCATTTCAGACTCCCTTCGTTCCGATTCCAGCGATGAGCATCCCGATGATGCCCTAGACGACGTTCACTTTTCCACCTCAAGAAGATGCTGCTGACTTGACGCACCATAATAGCTTCCAGACGAACGTTGGCTCTGTCCCTACGATGAATGGAGGGTCCAGTCAAGACGATCCGGTTTCCTGACGCCTAAAATTCCTCGAACACCAAAATGAAAAGATGTTATCACTGTTGTCCAAATTACCTGCTGCTGCCGTCCTCGTCGACGTCGAGCCCCGCTCTCGATTTCAAGCATCCCCTTTTTGTTGATGAAATCGCAACTGTCGACATCCCAAAAAAGAAAAGTATTCCATCTTTCACACCCACGTATTCGGGAATAACCGACCCGACGGAACACATCGCTCAGTACAAACAGTTGATGTGGACCGCGTCAATCCCGCATCAGTACCAGCAAGTATGCATGTGCAACAGTTTTGGTGCGACCCTTACAGGAGCTGCTCTCCAATGGTTGATCAACCTCAAACCCAAGTCCATCGGAAATTTTGATGAGTTGGTCAACCAGTTTTCAAAACAATTCGCCAGCAGTCGCAAGATGGAGAAGCAGACCAGTTACCTGTATTACGTCGCTAAAAAAACTTGAGAGTCCATTCGCAGTTATTTCAATCGTTTCAACGCATAAACGATCAATATTCAAAACTGCGACGTCAAAACCACAATCGAGGCCTACTAGAGAGGTATTGACGATGACAATTCAGTGTTGTACACCGACCTTATGAAGTACCCTCCAGAAAACTTTGAAGACGTCCGAGCTAGAAACGTTAGCATACATGAGAGTGGAGGACGACGTGGCGTTCTGTCGTAAGCATTCGGGCAACAAGAAATCGCTGGGAGTAAAGAAATCGGGTTTCAAATCCAAGGCGAAAGTCGAAACGGAACCCGCACGCCATATATCGAACGTCCGATTCGAAAAGAAGAAGACCAATCCTACGACCAAGTTTCCACAATATCCTAAGATTTCCTCCTACGGATTGAAGGGTACATCCATGGACTTAGTTGAAGCCCTCAAGAATATACAATCAACTATTCGATGGCCCAAAAAGAGCAACAAAGATGACGCCAAGAAAGACAAATCCAAGTGGTGTGACTTCCATAGCGACTACGGTCACACGACGGATGATTGTGTGGCACTACAAATGGAAATGGCTTGGCTTGTCCCCAAGGGTCATCTTCAAGGATTGATCAATAAAGAAGAAACGCTTGTCGATAATACACGACCTACATCACCTGTCCATGCGAAGGTCGTCAACTGTGTGACAGGAGGATCGGACGTATGTGGTCTAACTTATTCGACAGCCAAAAGGCACGCCAGCCAAGTATCGGACGAGCATCCGATTCCTCGGTCATCAAGACCAAGACAAGAATTGGAGCTTGAAGCAATGCCCATAACATTCGATCAAGAGGATCTTCAAGACAGTTGGCAAAAGCATCATGACGGGTTGATTATCTAGCTTACCACAGGGTAGCAAGATGGTGTACTCCATACGATGCGACTTCAAAGCCACAAACAACGAAGCTGAATATGAAGCCCTGATCGTGGGAATGAACATGGCCCACCACTTGGGGGCTACCGGACTTCACATCAAAAGTGATTCCCTATTAGTCGTCAATCAAATGAATGGGGAATTCGCGGCAAAAGATTCCAAGATGATAGCTTATCTTAAAGTAGCCAAAAAAAAGTCAAAAATGTTTGATCCATTCTCATTCGAGCAAATCCCAAGAGATTAAAATACTCAAGCCGACGCACTGCAAATCTTGGGTCTGCACTCAATAAGCCATCGTTCGACGCCATCCCTATGATCCAGCTGGCGACCTCGACTATAAAGGATTCTGAAGAAATTCATGTCCTCAACGAAGAAAACGGTTGGTCGAACGATATCAAGAATTATCTCACGCACGACCACCTGCCCCGAAGACAGGATGGAAGCTCGAAAACTTCGATTTAAGGCTTAGAAATATCTCATGATCGATGACAGACTTTATCGACAATCATCAACAGGTCTGAACCTAAGATGCATTGACAACCAAGCCCAGCTGCAAAAAATTCTGAAAGAAATGCACAACAGTGAATGTGGTAATCAGTCAGGTGGTCGTAGTCTTGCGAATCGAATATCTCGACAAGGTTACTATTGGCCAACCCTGTGACAAGATGCCACCAGGTACGTCCAAAGTTGTGACTCATGTCAACGACACTCAGGTATGATCCACCAACCTTCTGAGCCCCTGCATACGACATTGATCCCATGGCCCTTCATGAGATGGGGAATGGATATCGTCGGTAAGTTACCTCCTACCCCTGGGCAGAAAGTCTTTTTATTAGTCCTTACGGATTATTTTTCTAAATGGATAGAAGCAGTTGTTTTCTCAAGTCCGGGATAAAGAAGTCATCTCTTTTAACCAGACTAACATTATATGCAGGTTTGGAATTCCCTCCGAGATCGTATGTGATAATATATCACAATTCATAAGTGATCGCACTCGACAGTTCTGCGAGAATTGTAATATCAAGCTTACGACCTCAACTCCACGTTATCCTCAATCCAATGGTCTTGCAGAATCCAGCAACAAAGTCATCATCAGTTCAACAAAGAAAATACTTAAGGTTGCGAAAGGAAGATGGATCGAAGAACTCCCATCAGTCTTATGGGCCAATCGTATGACGTCGCGTACATCCACGAGACAAACCCCATTTTCACAAGTTTATGGATGTGAAGCGGTCTCGCCTATTTAGGTACAACTGCTGACATCGAGACATACCTTAGTCTACCATAATCTGGTAGACTTAAGTTACAATCTCGACGTTCTCAAAGAGCTAAGAGAATCTGCTTTAGTCAAAATGCCATCACAGAGACAGGTCGTCGAACGACACTTCAACAAAAATGTTAAGGCCAAAGTTTTTCAGGAAGGAGACTTCGTCTTATGATGACTATTTCAAAATACTAAGGAACCAAACGCACATAAGTTATCCACTAAGTGGGAAGGTCCCTATCGCATATCTGAAGTCGTAGGAAAAGGTGCTTACAAGCTCCGAACCCTCGATGATCAAGACATCCCACGTAGCTGGAATGCGGTCATATAAAGAAATATTTCTTTTAAGTATTTTCTTATGATTTATTCATCACGACGACTACTGACTTAAGCATCGGAGGGTCATTGGTCAAACCAATGACCACCCGCTAACCATGTGTATCGCAGGGTCGCATGATCGCACGAATGCCAGTCTTACGACTAATGTCGCACAACCAGTGTCTTACGACCAATATATTACGACCGATGTCTTACGATCAAAATTCCACGATTGAAGGTTTACGACCCTAGGTCCGAGACTTGAAAAAATATCACAAGGCCTTTGTCGCACAATCTCTTTATAAGTGCCTTGGATGCATGACTTTCATTTTTTATTAACATATTGCTTCTATCGCCTGATCTATGTTTTCTATGCATGACAAGTATATTATCGCAAGTATTGCCAGAATGCACAATCCATGTAATTAATATAAAACGCTCGACAAAAACTCATAAGACGAAAAGACTTGTATTAAAATTCTAAAAAATACAAAGCAAAAAGGCGCAACCACCAACGGTCGCCCATGGAAAAAACTGAATCAAAGGAAAACTAAGCCTGGGGAAGCTCTTGGTCTTGGACGAGCCCCTCATCACCATCATTGGCCTCGAGGCCTGCCACCTCTCCTTCTTCAAGCTCGTCCTTTAGGTCGATCTCTTTCTCATCGCCAACCTGCTCCATGTAGGTGGCGAACTCGTTCGCAACATTGGCCATAGGGTTCGTCGCTTATAAATTACGGCGCATAATTGCCGCCTTGACCTTGATACAGTTCAACGCCTCAAAGGAGGCCAATCGCCCTTCTTGTTCGGCGATCAACCTCTCCTGAGAGCCAACGAGCGGTCTGAGATCCTCGACCTGAGCCTCGCTCTCGTTGACCCTGGCGTCAGACACAAAATCCATCACCGAAGCTTCCCTCCAATGCTCCCGGAGCTCCTCTTTCTCCCGATTCGCGACTTCCAGATGACTCTGCATATCATCAAGTCGAATCTGAAGGGATTCCGCCCTGGCCATCGCCGCATGTTCCCCCTCATGAGATTTACGCCTCGCTTCTTTGGCGCGTCGGATTCGCTTGACGGCCATAGGGGCCACTCGTCTAATTTTCTCTATGTGATTGTACAGACAGAGTGACGCTTGAAACGCCTGTAGATGCACGATCAATCAATTAGAATATTAGACAAGAATAATAAGTCTAAACGAACAATGAAAACTCACCTTAAAGGAGAGCCCAGCAACATGAGATCCCACTTCCTCGATTGGGACCTCCTTGTATTGCCCTTGGAAGGACGGAATAAGAAATTTCCCCAAGTCAGGGAAAAGCTTCGCCGCATAAAGGGCATCGTCGGACATAAAATTCAACGGCAACGTAAAGTTGACCGTCAAAACCTCTGGGCCACCCTCAACCTGGTGACCCTTCCCTTTGTCTAGTGGAGCAGACGATTGGGACTTTCTCACCTCAACTGATGGTGCCACCTCTGACGACGGAGGAACCAGTGTCGCAGTAGCTACGTCGTCAGACGTCTTCACCATCTCGGGTGCAGCAACCATTGAGGGATCGCCACTCTTGGACAACGGTTCCTTCCGAAACGTCATCCTGGTTTTCTTTATCCCCGACGAAAGGGATGGTGGGGCTTTTATATTCATCTACATGGCTTTTTTAGCCAGAAGGAGTTGCGTTTCTCTCTTAGAGAGACCTTGCGGCAGTTTAGACACAGATCCACCTGCAATCGGAAACGAAAACCAGAAAGAAAAAATAAAACGGATCGTATGACCAGATGTCGTAAGATCAACCCCCAAAACAACGCATAATTTACCTGACATCTTCACTTCCTCTTTATCTTCTACTCCTCCCCTGGAGGGCGACGATTAAGGCATTTGGGCCACAACAGGTTCGTTGTTAGATTCCTCAACGACAACTGTGCGATTAATAGAAAAAGAACGATCCTCGATGCTATATCGTAGGAGCCGTATGATCTTCTCCGGAGTCTCAGGAAGGGGTTGAACTCCCTCGAAGTCAATAACTGGATCACAAGAGAAAGCATGTAAGCACGATATAAAAAATAACAATGCAAGAAATCATACGACAAATGAAAAACCTACCATCTCTATTCCAACCCGCCGTTACCCATGAAAAATCCCCCTCGATGAGGTCTAGAGATCGCATCCTACCAAAAATATACCACGCCTTCCAACCTCGGTCGTTTACCATGGTATTATGGACTAAGACACGATCTACCCTAAGCCTCGAATGGAGGCTATAGTGACGATTGTTATCCCACTTCATTATGTAAGTCGCCAAAAGGTCATTTATCGTGAAAGGTGTCTCCCAGTCGGACGTAACCCTTTCAATCACATGGACGATGCGCCAGAACTGGGGCATCGTCTGTCCGGGCGACCTATCGAACCTGTCCCAAAACGCCCTAGATAACAGCGAGTAGGGCTACCTAAAGCCTATTCTGAAGGGATATTCGTACATAACGAAATACCCCTTTGGACACTATTGTGGGCCAAGCTAGTCAGGAAGGTTTAACCTAATTGCAGCTGGGATCTGGGCCAAATCCTTAGAGGCATCAAGTTCACTACCCTCGTCGATAGAACTAGGAGGCTCACTCGACATGATAAAGTCGGGAGAAGTCACTTAGGCCACGTACAACTCTCTGACGTCCCAGTTCTTAAAGGGTTTTGTGACAACTGTCAAATTTACACCTCAGGTTAGAACTACTTTGGATACCTTATTATTATGACATAGTTTACACAGTGCAATTTTAGCAGTAAACACGGTACGATAGGAAAATTCGAGAAATTTTGCCTAAGAAATCCTTGAATTAGGAAATTATCCATAAATCTCATAAAATGCCAACTTAATATACATTTATACTACAAGTATTTATGTAGTTGATAATTTTTATATTCCAATCATATTATATATATAAATACTTTATTTTATATATATATACTTTGTATTTTAACTTTAAAGAGAATACTTGTATTTTGATTTTAATCTTTAAAGACAAGAAGTGACTAAATACAATTGTGTCACACCACACCCCACCCCCCTAGAGAGGCCGGCCACACAACCCCCCTCTCAACATATGTATGCAACACTCTTCACAATTCACCTCATTCTCTCATTTCACTCTCTCACTAGAAGAAGGTTATCATCTCCTTCTATCTCCATCTTCAAATCTTCATCCTCATCTTCATATTCATCTTCAAATCTTCATCACAACTCCAGCCCCTAAATCATAGTTCTTCAAGAGTTCAAGATAATCAAAGGTAAAAACAAGTGTGTTGGGTGAAATCCACACACACTCTTTTAAATCTTTTTCAACTTTCTTGTATTTTATGAATGTTCTTCATCTTTTCTACACTTTCTTCATGTTTTTTTTAAAAACCATCTTTCATATGTCTTAATGTTTGTAGATTTACCATCATAACATCTTTTGTTAGTAAAAGATGGTGAATCCAAAATCAAACCAATGTTAAGACCAAAGATGAACATTTTGAACACATGCATGTAGTTTTCTTCAGAAATCCATCATCTTTTATTCAAGAATTTTATGAGTAAGTCTTTGAAATCCACTAAAAACATACTTAAACAAACATGCATGAGCTAAATATGCACAATTTTAAGTTGCATGTTGATGTTCTTGGCAAGAACACCAACCTTTTCCAAAATGGGTCTTTTACAAGAAGTTATAAAAGTTGAGTTGATAGGTAACTTGCATGCATTTTAATTGGATCAAAATGTGTTTTGGAGCTGAAAATAAGTGTATGGAAGAGGGTCAAATCGGATTTTGCATGCAAAGGAATAAGAATTTTGGGTTAAAAAGTCAATATGGGAGCACATGCACAAGGTGTAGTTTGGACAGCTTGCTGTCAGATTTCACACCCCATTTCAAAGGGTCATATCTCACTCAATATAACTCCAACTGGAGTGATTCTTTTTCTGGAAATCATTTTTATGTGTTACAATTCAAACCCAAGTGGTTTCATTCAAAAACTCAAAGATTTCATTTATCAAACAGTCCTCACAAAATCCGTGCACAAACAGCAAAGTCTTCTGTCGGGTTTTACGTCGTGTATTATTTCATGTACTTATACTCTTTCAAAAATTATGAAACTGGTGCCAAATGTTTCCTAACTCATTCAGATAATTGGACATAAAATTTCATGACCAAATTATACCTAGAAGTTACCCAAAGTTGGACACAAAGTGACATCAAATTCTGGACAGCAAAGGACAAATTATTATTATTATTAAGGACTAACTTCTAATCCCATTTCATCATTTTATGATGAAATAGTGGAGTATATATGTATATCTTATATTTATTTATTTATGCATTTTATTTATGCACTTTATTTATTCCTTATCCCTTTTCATCATTTTATGATGAAATTGTGGAATGTTCATATATATAATATATTTATGCATTTTATATATATTCTTGATCCCATTTCATCATTTTATGATGAAATCGTGGAATATAAATATATACTATACCTATATATTTATACATTTAAATACTTGTCATTTCGTTTACGACCTCTAATTTTATCGTTGTTACGATAAAATTTCGGTTTATACATATATATGTACTATATATGTTTACGTTCTTTAAAACCCTTTTCGTTACTTATTGTGTCGAAATTGCGGAAACTCTAATCTAATAAGAACAATGTAAACGTTTATTACATTATAATATTAAAACACAACAAGGCATTTTATGACAATTTGGATAGTTAGTACCGAACCTTCGAGATCGAAAACTCACTAGTGACCTTACGTTCATAGGTTTGAAGTAGGATCATCTCGGAGTACTTGTGGGAGATTCCCGGATTCTATCGCGTATCATGTGAGTTCACAGCCCCTTTTTCAATGTTTTACATATTTTGGGGTGAAAAGCATGTCGTTACTACAACTATTTTACGCACCGATCATTTCGTTTTCTTGGAAATACGAAACTTGCTATGCTTATTTATGCTCTATGGTATCTATGTTGTGCAAATGTTGTAAGTTTGAGTTTCTTTTGCTATCGTTCAAAAGTCCCCGTTTATATTTACGTTACCCGTTTAACTCACGAGTGTGAGCCGTTGGTAATTATGGATAACGTTATTTGGTTTGACACCCCACTCACAAGTAGCGCTTGTTTGAGTGCATAATTATTGTTTGTATTTGCGTATTGTTGGCGATAGAACATGCGTCGGGGCGATTCTGTCGGTAGAGGTCGGGTAACGGGCTCAATAACTTAGCATTTTACATATGATTACCTTGAGCAAGTGGTTTTTATAACCGATTTATTTATCCCTTGTGTGGATTTAAACTATTTTGCGATGGCAAACAATGATATACTCATTACACCTGTGATCTCACCAACTAGTGCATTAGTTGACACTCTCATTTACATGCTTTTCAGGGGAACATCCTTAAGGTTGGAACTTAGGAAGGCTACACGTGATGAAGCTTTCTTTACTATCTTTAATTTTATGTTCATTTCCCTTTTGTAAAAACAATTGTAAAAGACAAGGTTTTAACCTTTGAATGTATTTTGATGGTTGATGTGATCTTGTAACTTTTGCTATGAAACTTGAGTTGTACATTCCGTGTTTCCGCTTTAGCGGGGTGTTACAGATTTGGTATCAGAGCTAAAGGTTAAAGAGAATACCGGTTTTCCTTTGGAAAACTGCATCTATAACCAAAAACGGGAAAGAACATTTAAATTGCTAAACATGTTGCTAGTATAACTAATTCGGGTATTGCGTCATCGGTCTTTAATTAAACAAAGCCTGATCACCTATGTTTAATTAAAGAAAGAGTAATGCGAGACCGGAAATAGATATACTAGGAATATGTGTGTTTTCACACTTGATGCTTCACGTTGTATGCCTAGTATGAGCGTAGTTATTGCCTATAGTATGCAATAGTATAGTACGCTTAAGCTTTATATTGCGCGATAGTAATATTATACACTCTTACTTCAGTATCACTATGTCAACATCCTCATCACACTCTTACTTCAGCAATACTATGTCGTCATCATCATCATCAAGCTCACAACCTTCCTACACGCCATCAAGTGAGCGTACGTCTGACGTGGAACGAGACCTGTACGATGGGCCAAGGATACCTCCGACTGTGGTTCCTCCACAACCCATCCCGGTAGTGATGCCACCTAGGGGTCCACGTACGAGACAAACCGCTAGGAAGAGCGTACCCATACCTAGACGAGTGTCTTTTAGGTCTGATCAGCGAGACGCATCGGAACCCTCACGGGTGATCGAGGGAGTGCCGATTAGTCGAGCGCCTGGCATGACCTGGGCCAAAGAGCAACGCCTTAGGGCCGTGACAGTGGATTTGCACGGATGTCAAATGAGGGTCAGTCACCAGAGTCAAGTCATAACCGAGCTAGTGGAATTGAGTCACCTTTTGACCAACAGGTCGTCCGACGCCCTAAATGGAGCAAAAATAACCCGGAGGATAGCTTTACGAGCCGAGATAATGAGCATAGTAGTAGTGATGCTATTGACGCTATTGGTGTTGTGGGTTTCGATTGAAGTGTATCGGGGCGGATATTGACGTGGACGGTGGAAGATTTAGAGGAGTAGTGCTAGCTATGCTTGTGTTGATGATCTTGATAGTTGTGTATTTGGGATGGTTTTGAATAGGATGATTGATAGTTTGGCAACTTTTGATAAGACTTTTGGGTTCGAAGGAAAACATTTTCTTGTGGTTATTATGAACTAAGTATTTTGGGTAATTATAAGTGATTGGTGGTATTAGATCTAAAAACTTTAGTATTGATGTAGGATGAACCTCAAAATTTTGGTATTTGCGGCATTATCTAAAAATAGGAACGATTTTTTTATCTTAATGTTATCGGGAGCAGGAATAAGAAAGTAGTATGGAACTTTGGGATGAATGCTAAGGAAGTAGGGCATTACCATGGACCCCTCCCGAAATGCAATCAGTGCAATTTGCATCATGAAGGAACCTGTCCCACCTGTGAAGTTTGTAAGAAAAAGGCTCATTTCACCCGGTACTGCAAGAGGGGAAAGTGTGTAAAGGAGGAAGGAAGGGTATGCTTTGAGTGCGGAAGTCCAGATCACTTCCGAAATGTGTGCCCAAGGCTGAAAAGGGGACCAATCAATAACAACGCTGGACATCAAGCAAGACAAGCCAATCAGGGAAACCAAGGAGGACAAGCTCGAGGACGGGCATTTGTCTTAGGAGCAGAAGAAGCACATCGAGACCCCAATGTAGTGACAGTTACGTTTCTTCTAAACGATTATTATGCATCCGTATTATTCGACACTGGTGCGGAGAAGAGCTTTGTTTCGTTAGATTTTAGGCCTTTGATCAATCTAGAATCTAAGAAAATGCCGAATGCCTATATTGTTGAGGTTGCTAATGGATTTGAATTAGAAGCTAAGGATGTAATCTTAGGCTGTACCTTGAACTTAGCTGATAAACTATTTAGTGTTGATCATATTCCAATTGAATTGGGGAGTTTCGATGTAGTAATAGGCATGGATTGGTTATCTAAGAACCGAGCAGAGGTTAGTTGTTTTGAAAAGACGGTTAGGTTACCATTACAAGGCGGAGAAACCCTAGTTGTCCAAGGAGATAGAGTTGGAAGGAATCTGAAGATAGTATCATGTATGAAGGTCCATAAGTATTTGAGGAAGAAGTATGTTGCGTTCTTGGCGCAAGTAATTGAGAAGAAGTCTGAGGAGAGGCGAATCCAAGATATTCTTGTGGTGAAGGATCACCCAGAAGTATTTCCAGACGATTTGCCTGGACTTCCACCGTTTAGACAAGTCGAATTTCAGATTGACCTTATACCGGAGCGACGCCTGTAGCCAAGGCCCCGTATCGCTTAGCACCTGCAGAAATGCAAGAGTTGTCGAGTCAACTTCAAGAACTTTTGGATAAGGGATTCATTCGACCAAGTTCATCACCCTGGGGAGCACCGATTCTCTTCGTCAAGAAGAAGGATGGATCATTTCGAATGTGTATCGATTATAGGGAGCTAAATAAGTTGACAATCAAGAACCGATATCCTCTCCCTCGAATAGACGATTTGTTCGACCAGTTGCAGGGTGAAACTTACTTCTCTAAGATTGATCTTCGATCGGGATATCACCAGTTGAGAGTCCGAGAGGAAGATATTCCTAAAACAGCTTTTAGATCTCCCTATGGACACTACGAGTTTTTAGTTATGCCATTTGGATTGACGAACGCGCCAGCTGTGTTTATGGATCTAATGAATAGAGTATGTAGGCCATACCTTGATAAGTTTGTGATTGTGTTCATCGATAATATACTAATCTATTCTCAGAGTAAGAAGGATCACGAACATCATCTAAAAGTGATTTTAGAGCTTCTCAAGGAACATAAGATATATGCCAAATTTTCTAAGTGTGAATTTTGGATTCGATAAGTACATTTCTTAGGTCATGTAATCGGAGAGAAAGGGATTCACGTGGACCCGGCTAAAGTGGAAGCCATTAAGAAATGGGAAGCCCCAAGAACTCCAACGGAAATTCGCCAATTTCTAGGCTTGGCAGGGTATTATCGGCGTTTTATCGAGAATTTTTATAAGATCGCTAAACCCCTTACCACATTAACCCAAAAGGAGAAGAAATTCGTTTGGGGAGTTCCACAAGAAGAAGCGTTTCAACTTCTGAAGAAAAAGTTGTGCAATGCACCGATTTTAGCTTTACCGGAAGGGACGGAAAATTTTGTAGTGTACTGTGACGCATCACATCAAGGATTAGGTTGCGTATTGATGCAAAATGATAAGGTGATAGCATATGCCTCGAGACAATTAAAAGTTCATGAGAAGAACTATACCACGCACGATTTGGAACTCGGAGCTGTGGTATTCGCTCTGAAAATATGGAGACATTATCTATATGGTACCAAGTGTACTATTTTCACCGATCATAAAAGTCTTCAACACATCTTTGATCAAAAGATGCTGAACATGAGGCAAAGAAGATGGGTAGAACTTCTCAGCGATTACGATTGTGAGATACATTACCACCCAGGTAAGGCCAATGTGGTAGCCGATGCCCTGAGTAGAAAAGAAAGGGTAAAACCTTCACGAATCCGAGCATTAGGAGCACTGGTTCAAACAAGTTTGAAAACCCGGATTTTTGAAGCTTAGATCGAAGCATTGAAATCTGAAAACCTGAAGGAAGAGACTCTTCATGGTTTAGAGTCTAGTTTTGAAACTAAGATTGATGGAGTATGTTACTTTAAGGGTAGAGTATGGATCCCAAAGGCTGACAACCTATGGGAAATGATTTTGGAAAAGGCTCATAAATCTAAGTATTCAATTCACCCAAGAGCGGATAAGATGTACAAGGATTTAAGGGAATACTATTGGTGGCCAGGAATGAAGAAGAATATTGCCATATATGTAGGAAAATGCATAACGTGCGCAAAAGTCAAGGTTGTTCATCAAAAGCCGTCGGGACTGTTACAACAACCGGAGATTCCCTAGTGGAAATGGGAACAAATCACTATGGATTTTATAACCAAACTCCCGAGAACTGCCAAAGGACATGGTTCGATTTGGGTTATAGTAGATCGATTTACGAAGTCTGCACATTTCTTACCTATTCGGGAAGATTATAAGATGGAAAAGCTTGCTCAGATCTACATCAGGGAAATCGTTACGCGACATGGAGTCCCAGTTTCCATCATTTCGGATAGAGATAGTCGTTTTACATCTCGGTTTTGGCAGTCACTTCAAAAAGCGTTAGGTACGCAGTTAAACTTAAGCACGGCCTATCATCCTCAAACGGATGGTCATAGTGAGCGAACCATTCAAACATTGGAGGACATGCTTCGGGCATGTGTGATAGACTTTGGAGGAAGTTGGGATAACCACTTACCGTTAGTTGAATTCTCATACAACAATAACTATCACACTAGTATTCAGTGTGCGCCATATGAATCTATGTATGGACGCAAGTGTCGATCACCTCTTTGTTGGTTGGAAATTGGAGATAGACAATTATCTAGTGCGGATATTGTTCAAGAAACCACCGACAAGATCGCAATCATCAGGGATAGGCTTAAAGCAGCTCAAGATCGTCAAAAGAGCTATGCGGACAATCGAAGGAAGCCTTTAGAATTCCAAGTTGATGACAGAGTCTTTTTAAAGGTATCCCCTTGGAAGGGAACAGTTCATTTTGGGAAAAGAGGAAAATTGAGTCCACGGTATGTTGGACCATTTAAGATCACGGAAAGAATTGGACCAGTAGCATATAAGCTGCAATTGCCAATAGAGTTAAGTGCTATCCACAACACGTTTCACTTGTCGAACCTAAAGAAGTGTTTAGCTGACGAAGCAGTAACCGTGCCCTTGGAAGAAGTCCAAATCAACGATAAACTGCACATCGTAGAGGAACCAATAGAAATACTCGATAGGGAAGTCAAGCGTCTTAAGCGAAGAAAAATCCCGATAGTAAAAGTCCATTGGAACACAAGGCGTGGGCCTGAATACAATTGGGAGCGGGAGGATTACACGTTACAAAAGTATCCTCACCTCTTTACAAGCAAACCTGTTAACACTAGTAACACTTGAATTTCAGGACGAAATTCTTCTAACCGGGGGAGACTGTGACAACTGTCAAATTTACACCTCAGGTTAGAACTACTTTGGATACCTTATTATTATGACATAGTTTACACAGTGCAATTTTAGCAGTAAACACGGTACGATAGGAAAATTCGAGAAATTTTGCCTAAGAAATCCTTGAATTAGGAAATTATCCATAAATCTCATAAAATGCCAACTTAATATACATTTATACTACAAGTATTTATGTAGTTGATAATTTTTATATTCCAATCATATTATATATATAAATACTTTATTTTATATATATATACTTTGTATTTTAACTTTAAAGAGAATACTTGTATTTTGATTTTAATCTTTAAAGACAAGAAGTGACTAAATACAATTGTGTCACACCACACCCCACCCCCCTAGAGAGGCCGGCCACCCCCCCCCCCCTCTCTCCATATGTATGCAACACTCTTCACAATTCACCTCATTCTCCCATTTCACTCTCTCACTAGAAGAAGGCTATCATCTCATTCTCTCTCCATCTTCAAATCTTCATCCTCATCTTCATATTCATCTTCAAATCTTCATCACAGCTCCAGCCCATAAATCATAGTTCTTCAAGAGTTCAAGATAATCAAAGGTAAAAACAAGTGTGTTGGGTGAAATCCACACACTCTTTTAAATCTTTTTCAACTTTCTTGTATTTTTTTCTACACTTTCTTCATGTTTTTTTAAAAACCATCTTTCATATGTCTTAATGTTTGTAGATTTACCATCATAACATCTTTTGTTAGTAAAAGATGGTGAATCCAAAATCAAACCAATGTTAAGACCAAAGATGAACATTTTGAACACATGCATGTAGTTTTCTTCAGAAATCCATCATCTTTTATTCAAGAATTTTATGAGTAAGTCTTTGAAATCCACTAAAAACATACTTAAACAAACATGCATGAGCTAAAGATGCACAATTTTAAGTTGCATGTTGATGTTCTTGGCAAGAACACCAACCTTTTCCAAAATGGGTCTTTTACAAGAAGTTATAAAAGTTGAGTTGATAGGTAATTTGCATGCATTTTAATTGGATCAAAATGTGTTTTGGAGCTGAAAATAAGTGTATGGAAGAGGGTCAAATCGGATTTTGCATGCAAAGGAATAAGAATTTTGGGTTAAAAAGTCAATATGGGAGCACATGCACAAGGTGTAGTTTGGACAGCTTGCTGTCAGATTTCACACCCCACTTCAAAGGGTCATATCTCACTCAATATAACTCCAAATGGAGTGATTATTTTTCTGGAAATCATTTTTATGTGTTAAAATTCAAACCCAAGTGGTTTCATTCAAAAACTCAAAGATTTCATTTATCAAACAGTCCTCACAAAATCCGTGCACAAACAGCAAAGTCTTCTGTCGGGTTTTACGTCGTGTATTATTTCATGTACTTATACTCTTTCAAAAATTATGAAACTGATGCCAAATGTTTCCTAACTCATTGAACTAATTAGACATAAAATGTCATGACCAAATTATACCTGGAAGTTACCCAAAGTTGGACACAAAATAACATCAAATTCTGGACATCAAAGGACAAATTATTATTATTATTAAGGACTAACTTCTAATCCCATTTCATCATTTTATGATGAAATAGTGGAGTATATATGTATATCTTATATTTATTTATTTATGCATTTTATTTATGCACTTTATTTATTCCTTATCCCTTTTCATCATTTTATGATGAAATTGTGGAATGTTCATATATATAATATATTTATATATATTTATGCATTTTATATATATTCTTGATCTCATTGCATCATTTTAAGATGATATCGTGGAATATAAATATATACTATACCGATATATTTATACATTTAAATACTTGTCATTTCGTTTACGACCTCTAATTTTATCGTTGTTACGATAAAATTTCGGTTTATACATATATATGTACTATATATGTTTACGTTCTTTAAAACCCTTTTCGTTACTTATTGTGACGAAATTGCGGAAAGTCTAATCTAATAAGAACAATGTATACGTTTATTACATTATAATATTAAAACACAACAAGGCATTTTATGACGATTTGGATAGTTAGTACCGAACCTTCGAGATCGAAAACTCACTAGTGACCTTACGTTCATAGGTTTGAAGTAGGATCATCTCGGAGTACTTGTGGGAGATTCCCGGATTCTATCGCGTATCATGTGAGTTCACAGCCCCTTTTTCAATGTTTTACATATTTTGGGGTGAAAAGCATGTCGTTACTACAACTATTTTACGCACCGATTATTTCGTTTTCTTGGAAATACGAAACTTGCTATGCTTATTTATGCTCTATGGTATCTATGTTGTGCAAATGTTGTAAGTTTGAGTTTCTTTTTCTATCGTTCAAAAGTCCCCGTTTATATTTACGTTACCCGTTTAACTCACGAGTGTGAGCCGTTGGTAATTATGGATAACGTTATTTGGTTTGACACCACACTCACAAGTAGCGCTTGTTTGAGTGCATTATTATTGTTTGTATTTGCGCATTGTTGGCGATAGAACATGCGTCGGGGCGATTCTGTCGGTATAGGTAGGGTAACGGGCTCAATAACTTAGCATTTTACATATGATTACCTTGAGCAAGTGGTTTTTATAACCGATTTATTTATCCCTTGTGTGGATTTAAACTATTTTGCGATGGCAAACAATGTTATACTCATTAAACCTGTGACCTCACCAACTAGTGCATTAGTTGACACTCTCATTTACATGCTTTTCAGGGGAACATCCTTAAGGTTGGAACTTAGGAAGGCTACACGTGATGAAGCTTTCTTTACTATCTTTAATTTTATGTTCATTTCCCTTTTGTAAAAACAATTGTAAAAGACAAGGTTTTAACCTTTGAATGTATTTTGATGGTTGATGTGATCTTGTAACTTTTGCTATGAAACTTGGGCTGTACATTCCGTGTTTCCGCTTTAGCGGGGTGTTACAGGTTTATTCGCTAAAGTTTTAATATGCATAAGGGGTATAGGAGTCGTACCTTAAATACGCTTCTAAAGACCTTAAAATCTTGGAAAGGATTCGGTTCTTGCCAAATTCGGCAAAGATTTCAAGAAAATCTCTCTCTAAAATGCCAGGAAGCGTAAAAATAAAAAAAGAGACTGAATTCGAGTCACATTTATACGGTTTCCAAGTGTCAGGTCGAGCCGCTCGATAATCGACAGGTGTCATCATGCCACCACCCGAAGGATGACACATGTCCATAGCTGTCATCCACACGCTCAAACGTCATCATGACGTCGTCGATCTTTTCAACTTTTTGGTTAACTTCGAGTCGATTCGGTTTCTTTTGAACCAGAGATGACTCAGTTAATTCAGTTACCTTGGGAATTAAAATTTAAATTCACACACCAAATTCAAATTTTAGGGGCAAACTATTTGGGCAAAAAATCACACCTCACGACCGACGCAGGAAAACAAAGAACATGCTTCGCACGACAACTCTTGTATTAAGATAAGGTCTCTTAAATTATGCACGACCGTATCATTTATCCTCGCTAGTAAGGTGTCCCCGTCACACGACCAATGTGAGATCCCACATCGGCTAGGAGGGGGAATGAAGTCCTCCTTATAAGGGTAGATGGATACCTTCCTTGCATGAGGACTTCTGTGAGGAAACAAAACCTTGTGAGGTACCGGTATGTTGTTATGCAGAGGGTACGCTCAAAGAGGACAATATCGTGGGTTGGGCTCAGTTTCCACTGTGCACTCGGCTGTGTGGTTGGTGGTGCGTCCCCTCACACAACATGAGGCCTTTTGCCTGTCACAGGGTGCAGTCTGGGTGCGTCCCACGTATGCCTGTGTGGGTAGGAACAAAACCGCGAGCGGTACCGGCATGCTGTTATGCAGAGGGTATGTGCAAAGTGGACAATATCGTGTACGGTAGGCTGGGGATGTTACAAAATGGTATCAGAGTTGGTCACCGGGTCGATGTGTCAGCGAGGACGCTGATCCCACGTAGTTGGGTGGATTGTGAGATCCCACATCGGCTAGGAGGGGGAACGAAGTCCTCCTTATAAGGGTGGATGGATACCTTCCTTTCATGAGGCCTTCTGTGAGGAAACAAAACCTTATGAGGTACCGGTATGCTGTTATGCAGAGGGTACGCTCAAAGAGGACAATATCATGGGTCGGGCTCAGTTTCTGTTGTGCACTCGGCTGTGTGGCTGGTGGTGCATCCCCTCACACAACATGAGGCCTTTTGCCTGTCACAGGGTGCGGTCTGGGTGCGTCCCGCGTATGCCTGTGCGGGCAGGAACAAAACTGTGAGCGGTACCGGCATGCTGTTATGCAGAGGGTATGTGCAAAGCGGACAATATCGTGTACGGTAGGCTGGGGATGTTACAACCAAAGTGTCCACCAAAACGTGCGACCATCGTACGGTTATCATTGACACTAACTTACTAACGGTCGACAAGTGTTTCTCTTATGGCTATTTAATGCAGGTCAAGAACCATAAAGGACAACGGTCATAACTGAAGATTGTAATCAAGCATATTCAATGACTAAGCCAATTTCTCACATTTATGAAGGCCATTAATGACGCCAAAGCCTATATAATCGAAGACTGAAGACATATTCAAGGGCATCTGACTTTCAGAGATATACAACGAATTCTACGCAATAAACAACCGATTCTCAAGAAATCACCAAGAAGCATTCTTGAAGCGCTCGAACTATCACTCGCAGAAAGGCATGGAGAAGCTTTATTTTCACACAACGCATGATACAATTTTACAATTAAGTCTATTTCTCTTGTAATTGTAATCTACTGTACTCACGACACTTGTTACTAAAGGACGTCGTCCCTGTTTGACGACCATAGTGCACCGTCGACTTCTATAGTCGACCGCGGTTTTTACCCTCGATGGGGTTTTCCGCGTCACCAAATTATCTTGTCTCTTTTTATCTTGGTTATCTGTCGTATGATTTGCCGCATGATCCTTTCTTTAGTTGTTAAAGCTCCACATCAACCTTAAGTTATCCTTTGGGTGATTTTTGGCATTAACAATCGCCCACTTCTGTTATAGGTAAGTGTTAATGCCAAAAATCACCCAAAGGATAACTTAAGGTCGATGTGGAGCTTTAACAACTAAAGAAAGGGATCTCAAGACAAACAACACAATCACAAACAAAAAGTAAATAAGACAGGAGAATTGGTGACGCGAAATACCCAAACGAGGGAAAAAACCGCGGCCGACTCGGGAAAGTCGACAGTGCACTATGATCGCCAAACAGGGGCGAAATCCTTTGGTAACAAGTGTCGTGAATACAATAGATTACAATAAGAGTAAAAGTAAACTTAATCGTAAAATAAAGTTGTGTGTCATGCGATAAATCGTGCGAATTGGAATGTTGTCGTGCGAATCGAACTGCTGTCGTACGAATCTTGTGTAAGCGATATGTGTTCGAATGCTCAGATTGTCACTGTTGTATTGCGTAGAAATGTAGAGTGTCTAATTCTTGAGAGTTCAGTTGTGAATGTGTCTATGAATGCGTATATGAATGTGTAGCCCCCTTCGAAGTATGGTGCAGGCCTTTATATAGCTTGAGGTAGCATTAAATTTGTCTTGATGACTTGCTCGTAACCACTGTCGGGTCTTTAACTGTCATTAAAAGCTCGTCCATTATGACCGTTGTATAATCATTGCTCTTAGACCTGCATTAATGAAACAAAGAAAATGGTTGTTGACGGTTAACGATTAGTATGGTCGTATGACCGTCTTAAGTCACGGTTGTCGGCCGTATGGATCTTACGACCATCATAGAAATGTACGACGGAATAAGCAGTTGTAAACAATCTGCAGGACCTTCTCTTATTAGAAGAATGGTCTTACTTAAATGTCATATACTCATATGTATTTTTTATCGTCGGTCGTGAGGTGTGGATTCTTACCCAAACAGTAGGCTAGACACCTCAACCCACGTCTCATTACCACTCTTGGAATGGCCTTCAGATGCAAACTTTGTTTGGCGATCTAGCAACGCTTGCAATGTCTCTTGTAGCTTGCCCATTTTCGTAGTGAGTTTCTCCTCAGTAAAAAAAGCTTGGGTGCATCCGTGACCATGACCCCTTGACTGACTCCTTCCTCTCACGGACGTCGTACTTTTCTGTTGTGACAACTCGTGCTCCTTGGGAGCCTCAACACTTCTAGCTCGATGGACAACCGGTGCCTTTTTCTTTCCTGGAGTCACCGTCGTGGCTCCATCCGCCTGCATGGCAGCTCCTCGGGGTGTCTTTGTCTTCCTCCTCCCTCTTCTGTGGCCTCCGCCCCTCCCACGGGTGGTCGCCTGTCTTGTAGGATCTACTGGTCTATCCTCCAAAACTTCATCCACTTGAACAACCTCCACCACTAGCACCACTTCCTCAACTGGCACGGCTTCCTCAACTGGCACTGACCTACTTCTTAAGGTTCTTCCTGACATAACTGCTTACTGCAATTTGCACAATATAACAACTTAAGATAACAGCTCCATAATAATAAGGCAAAGTAAGCACATACATGTACCTGTAAGTTCTCAATTACACTGGCCAGATGTAATCCCGAACCTACCTTACATGACAGCTCTCGCTACCCTATCATTCATGTCCCTGTCAAGGTTTCTTCTAACGCGCTCCTGGTTCTCAGTTGTGACTCATATTCCCACAGTTTAAGTCTAGGTCCGTTCGGTCACCTAAATCTCTTAAACTATGGCTCTGATATCAACTGTAATAACCCAGATCCAAAAATAAAGCATAAACGTTCAACATTAATTAACTAGCCAAACAACCCCAAAATTTAGCTTTAACCAACCAGTACATCATAAGGTTTGAGGAAACAACCTCTATACACAGCTGAGAAATTTCTAAATAAAAGTATTGATTTAAAAGTAAGCAATGAAACTATCTTCTAATCCTCGCCTCAAGCTTAGACCTTCTCCTTGCCCTTGCCCGAGCCTCCTACTAAAAGATTTCCTGAAAATTAGTTTTGAAAAGCGAGGGTTAAACCATAAGGTCTAGCGAGGTCCCTCTAGAACGACTTTCGTGCCATAACAATATAATGACCAGTTTATAAACATTCATAAATATTTTAGTGCATTGAAAAACGAACATCAACAAGAAACTACACATGAAATGGCACACTGAAGTCCCGCACCCCGGTGACAACGTGTCAGTCTCATACTGCCTTACTGAAAACACACCTTCATGGCATAAACGGGACACACACCCCGATATGAGCACTAGCGGGACACACCCCCCGACTTAGCCGTATCATGTCCACTTTCAAATGTATGCATACTAAAAACTCAACGTTCTTACGACATAACAAACATGCAGTTTTCATCTAGACGATGAAACATGCAGTTTCATAACATCTCAAGCGTAAATAAAATAGCATACAGATTAACTCAATTTCAGTTAGGAAAACTCACCTATTGTCCTCGCTAAATTCTTCTTACTTTACCTCAAATCCCAATATTGCGCACCTATGGTTTAAAAAGGAAAGCGATAGTGATAAGTCACCCGATTAACCCTCACGGTTACTGCTAAATGACAAATCTAAACGCTACCCGAGCATATCCAAAGGCTGCTTTTCCGGGTCTCCCAACCAAATTGGTCAATTCTGGATATAGCATATCAGATACTATTACCCAGAAAACTCCTATCCGAAAATCGTTCGGAAATCTTCTATCCGAAAAACCCCTTATCCGGATAACAAAACACCCAGATACTAAGCCGTCCGGAAGCCAACCCGTTCGGAAAACTTCACCCAGTCTTGGGCGATTTCCGGGTACAAAGGGTTTTTGCCGAACAGAACGTTTAATGCGCAAATCGAATCATCATAAACCGAGTCCACAATTGGTTTTAGGACTTCAAGGTCGCTATGAGAACATACAAAACACTTATATAAACGATTAATCATCCAAGAATTCTTTCTCATCAACACTAAACCATTTTAGGTTCCAGAGTCCTACAAATCCCCTTTTTATATGAATGAAGAACTTAGAAAATACTATAGGTGTGTAAGGTGGAACGATTACCTTGAAGAACTGAGTGTATAAGCTTTCTTTCCAATCCTTGATTTCTTCCCAATTGCACCTTCCAAAATCTCACGCACAATATTGTGTTTTTCTCTGGCCTCCACAATTGATAGCATGAATGAGATAAATAGGATTTTAGGGTCTTAACCCCTATCCTAATATTTACATTTAGATCCTTGGACTTTAACTTTTCACTAACTCCACCCACCAACCAAGTTCTTCTACAATTTAGGAATCTAGTTATTACAAAACCTCCCCCTTAAAAGAATTTTGTCCCCGGAATTCCATCGCTGAAAAGTTGGGCGTATTTGGACCTCATGTCCGCTTCCACTTCCCAGGTTGCCTCTTGTCCCTTATGATAACGCCACTGAACCTTCACCAACTTGATTTCCTTGGTTCTCAACTTCCTAACTTTACTATCCACAATTTCCACAGGTTCTTTCACGTAAGTTAACCTTTCATCCACACAAATCTCCTCCAACGGCACAGCCATGTCGGTTTCAGCTAAGCACTTCTTCAAGTTCGAAACGTAAAATTTAGTGTGAACACCCCGCAGTTCCTCGAGAAAATCCAGTTTGTAGGCTACCTCTCCAATTCGTTCAATGATACCAAATGGCCCCACATACCTAGGCCTCATCTTTCCCTTCTTCCCAAAGAGAACTACACCCTTCTAGGTGATACTTTAAGCATTACCCTGTCTCCCACTTGAAACTCAATCGGCTTCCTTCTCTTATTTGCATACATTTTCAGTTGATCTTACACCAGAGAAAGGGGATCCTCTTCCTGATCCTACAATTTATCAGAGGTTGATGGGTAAACTAATTTATTTGACAATCACTAGATCCTCTTCCTGATCCTACATTTTCAATTTTCATTGTTCAATTGTTGTCTCAGTACATGCATCAACCAACCACCACCCATCTTCAAGCTGGTAAACGTCTTCTCCGGTATTTGGTTGGTACCATCTCTCAAGGCATTCTTCTTGCATCCGATTCTGCAGCCCACCTTAATGCATATTGTGATAGTGACTAGGCTAGATGCCCTATCACGAGACGATCTACCACCAGATATTGCATTTTTCTTAGACAATCCCCTGTTTCTTGGAAAACCAAGAAACAACCCGTAGTTGATCGATCATCTATAGAGGCAGAATACAGAGCCATGGCTCTCGTGAAGTCACTTGCCTTTCAGCTCTTCTCAAAGATCTTGGTCTCAAACATCTCCCTCCAACTGTGCTAAAATGTGACAACAAGGATGCCTTGGCCATTGTTGCCAATCCTGTTCTACATGAGAGAACCAAACATGTAGAAATTAATTGTCACTATGTCAGGGATCAACTCAAGGCTGGTATCATTCACACCGAGAATGTATCTTCTAAAGAGCAAGTGGCTGATATTCTAACCAAGGTGCTTCCGGTACAACTTCATCTCCGTCACGTGCACAAGCTGGGAGCTTCGCCTCAACCTCTCTCTCCAGCTTGAGGGAGAGTATTAAGGAATAACTAAAGATATTTGCATTTATCTTTTATTGCTTTAGCTTTATTGCTTTCTAGAAGGTTTTGTCCTCTTTAGGCACGTTGGCCGATATAGGTTGTTTGTATCCTCTTTGTGAAAGGACAGTAAAGGAGCAATACAATTTGGCCCATATTTCTCTCTCTCAAAATCTTCTTTCTGCTCTAATATTTCTCTGCAATGATATCTGCATTTCTCCAAATTATTTTGGCATCAAGGTAAAATTGTCGTTTATTTCATTCAAACGGTTTCTTTGGCATAATAAACTAACTACTATTTAATTTACACATGTAACTTAATCTACTTTGTTTGATGCTGAAGTTGGAGGATTATATCAAGTCGTATACCATTAATAATTTCGATGTCATTAAGGCTCCTTAAGTTCAAGATTTGGTTGTAATATCTTGTTAGCTGACATTTAAATTATACATTGAGATTATAATTTAAATAAAACTTCTGGGATTTATTAATTATCAACCAAAACTTAGGGGTTGTTTACCCAACGCTTACCGATAAGTGTTTACCGGGTCACTTATCTTATTGGATGGACATGGTAAGGGCCAAGAATCTTACCCGGTAAGAGTGATGGCATGAACCAAGAGTCATATCCAATAAGTGTGGGTGACGACTTTTACACGGTTAATATTTATAGATATGACACCATTTTAATGGATTAGATACCCGGTAAGATAAGTGATAGTGTTAAATCTTACCTATAAGCGCTTACCGATAAGAATTTAGGTAAATGACCCCTAATTAATAATGTGCATTTTGTATTTACAGTATCTAATATTTTGAGTTTTATGTTCCATCTTTATTTTTAATCTTATTCATATTTAAATGTTTATAAGACAATGTGAATGTACTCCATTGAATTTATTATGTGCTGGTTTTAAGACTTTTTATGTCATGGATACATCAGTTACATGTGTCTCTTACATGATAATACTTCCATGTTTCAAGTATTCACAAGTGAATATATATCAAATTTATTTAGAATATGCACCATGTGAGGGGACATTTCAAAGATGATCAGCGATTGAGGCTAGCAGAGGGGTTCAAACCTCTCTTCCGAACGATTTGAACTTAAGCCTGTTGTATATTTGAGCGAAATCGCTTTGCCCCTTTGCCAACCAAGCTACATGTGCGAGGGCTTTTTTGTTTTCCATATATAATAAAACTTCATACTGTGCTTAGTCGGTGCATTGCTCGGACATACTACTAGTATATATATATATATATATATATATATAGATGTGTGTGTGTGTGTGTGCGTGCGCGCGTGTGCGATACATGGTCTTGTTGATGTTTATGTTTTCAAATTGTTTTTTTTAATCTTTTTTATTACATGGGAATAAGTAACAAGTTAAGTTTGAGGGTGAGATGACTCTCATTTTAAGTGTTATTTACAAATGTTCATGGGTGTTTCTCTTCCCTTTTAGTGTGTGTGTATTTCCATTATGTGATTGTGTTTCTCTTTGTATTCATTTTTATTTATTTGAAGATGGTAAGAATAAAAGTTTCTGTTTTGATATTTGTATTTGTTATTTATGGGTTAAATGCTAAAAGGTGGACAGATCGTGACCAACACCCACTAATTCCCCACTGTAGGTTGCACCTACTGTGTGATCTCTTCGATAAGAGGAGGAAAATACCTTCATGATTTTTTTTGCCTAAATCGGCCACCTGCGATCTAGTTTGGTATGAAGTCAACTCTGAATATTACTATATGGAAGTATGGAGAAAGATTAAACTAACAACATGAGCTCAAAGGCAAAATAAAGTGAGGATAATCCTTTCTGGGATGTTTTCGGCCCATGTCAAACATCACATCATATCTTTTCCTTATCTAAGTATAAATAAAGGTCTTCAGTTTACATTTGACGTAGAACATGTAGAAGGCATCTAGCTACTTATTTTTATAGAGGTCTTTGTTACATAAAACTCACGACTTCAACACCCCGTTATCCACAGTCGAATGGACTAGCATAATCTAGCAATAAAGTCATTATCAACTCCATAAAGAAAAGACTTAGAGTTGTGAAAGGTAAATGGGTCGAGAAACTCCCATCTGTTCTTTGGGCCAATCGTACGACTCCTTACACGTTTATAGGTCTAACCCCCTTCTCTTTAGTTTGTGGTTGTGAAGCCGTACTACCCGTTGAGGCCAGACTACCAGTCATACGACACAAATCTGTCGATCAAAATTTGGAGGACTTAAGTTACAATCTTGATGCACTTAAAGAACTAAGGGAATCAACATTAATCAAGATGGCGTCACAACAGTCGATCGCTCGACACTTCAACAAGAACGTGAAAGATAAAATATTTCGAGAAGGCAATTACGTCTTAAGACGTGTCTTCCCAAACACTAAAGAACAAAACGTAGGTAAATTATTCACTAAGTGAGAAGCACCTTATCAAATATTCGAAATCGTTGTAAAATAAGCCTACAGGTTACAAACCCTAGACGATCGAGACATCCCACGTAGCTGGAATACGGTACACTTAAGAAGGTACACCTTCTAAATTTTAGTTTTTCTCTCATAACGTCGTTACTAACTTAAGCATCGGAGGGTCATTGATAAGGTGTTGTTTGTTTTTTCAAAATAAGCTCTTAATTTTCACTTATGTCTGATTCAGTCAGACGTAAGGTGATTCAGACCGTTTGTTTTTTCTTTCTTTTTAAGAGCCTCTTAACTCTTAATGTCCTCTGAATAATTAAGTGACAACCTAGCCACTTAATTACCTCTTATTTCCATCCAACATCATTCTTTCGATTTCAACGTCGGTCTTAGCCCAGATGCTCCCCGAATTTGTGAAAACACAAAACATGAATATCGTAAATTTGTGTGTTGGCTTTCTAAATCGCGTAAATCAGCTCTTTGGTGTTTGATATATGATTAAAACTCCATAAACCTCACAAATCTGTCAGCATCCTTCTTTTATTTCTCTTTTTCGATTTGTCCTTCGATCATCCATGCTCACATCAATTGACGTATTTAAGTTGAATTTTTGAGGAATAAAATAGAAAAATATACATATTCAGACGTTTGTCAGTTTATAAAAACAAACAGTCTTATTGATTCAGATTTCAGACTTCAGCACTACCTCTTAAAAATTAGAAGTGAAACATACTTCAGACTTCAACACCTCTCAAAAAACAAACGCCACCTTATCAATGACCACCACTAACTACGATCCAAACGTACGGAACTCACGACCCAAATGTAGTTACTCAAATATACATATTTGTTCAAAAATAAGCATCACATTTTACTATTTTAGTTTATCTAAAAATAAATATTTACATTTTAAAATAAACGTTTATTTACTTATTCTTCTGTAATTATAAAATAGATAAATTAATTACTATCTTTATTACTATTAAATATAAACTTATCTTTTAATTAATTAAAAATCTAGGGCAAATTAAATAAAAAGGAAACGTACTTTGTTCTAGTTTTTACTTTAGGGAACATACTTTTAAAATACACGTTTAAGGGTCTATAACATAACTTTGTTACCAAAAAGGGGACTAAGTAACCGGTATAACCAGTAACTGGTAATAATTGTTAAACTATTTAGTACATTAATATATATATTATTAAAAATATATATTAATTATACACACAATGCAGCCCCTTCGGCCCCTCACAAAAAATAAAAATTAAAACAAAATAGACACACACACCAAATGCTTCTTCTTCCCCCTTAACTGGACTTACATAGTGTTGGAAGAAAAAGTTTTACCAAACAAAAACATGCAACGGAAGCTTATAATAAAAAACGAAAAACGAACTTCTTCCTCTAAGAGATGATCCATTGTACAAGTGTTACTAGCAACTAGAAAAGAGATGAAGATAGAGGTAAAATCATACCCTTGAAGACTTTGGAGGATCCAAAGGAGAATCCCTCTATCAAGTGCACACCCAAAGCTCCAAGTTCTTTTACAAGATTTTTCCTTTCTTCTCCAAAGCTTTTATGAAAGAAAAACTATTATGTTTCTCTAGCATTTAATACACATACACTTGTGTGTGTGTTTTTGGCCGAAAGGTTAAGGGAGAGAGAGAGAGAGGAGGATTCGGCTCTCCTCTTGAAAATCATAAAAGAGGTGGAGTGTAGTCATAAATATAATTTATGGCATATTGCTTTTGTGTCTAACAAGCAATCTTCTATTTACAAAATTGATCCCTCCTTTTGTTCTTCTAGTTTCCAGTTAAACCATCACTTATGATGTTTACTAAACTTTCCCCTTAATCATATAATTCTTGCAATTTTAGTTTGAACTTTGTGTGCGAACGAATAGGATAATACCAATATTTAATTATTTTGTGTCAATGGGCATATCTCCAACAGACTCCCACTTGCACTTGACACAATAAATATATAATGGCACATGTGTGTCATTCAAGACACTATTTTGTAATCAAAACCAGAAGGTATGAAACAGTCTTAAAGGTAAGTGATCAATTATCCTTTTGTTCTAGATACCCATATGAACATGACACATGGTATGTTGTCAATCTTCAGACCGTACAATATTATATTTCTCAATAGAGAGTTGTGGTGACCTAAAATAGACTACAAAATTGATCCAATATCAATTCAGTCTGAGTATGGCCATACATTCAAGTGTCAGCACCAAATCATTGAGGGGCCCATGGATATCACTTTTACCATGAGACAAACAGGAACAAATTGCATTGACTACATAGACCTCCCCACTAATCATGTTATATTTGATCAGTCCCTTTGTGGTTGCCAGTTACGGACAACGTTGGAGAATGGTCAAAATATAACCGACTTCGTGTCAGGAGTCTCATGCATCTCCACTCTAGGATAAAAGATATTACCATCTTAGAATTACTTGTGACAGAAACCATGAAGTAATCCCTAGGTGTTGGTCGTTCCAAAACTTGATCTCTATCAAGTTCATATGAACGTAGTTGCATCCGATGCCATTTCCATCTCTATGGATGATCAACTCACACCTCATATCAGTCTTAATTTATTACTCCCTTCCTTTGGAGAATAAACGACTGTGGAGATTTTTGAATAAACTAGTATTCAAAGGAAGTTTATAAACATGCAAAATAGAACACCTTGATACACCAATGAAATGATTGCTCCGAGCACATACTATGATCTCAATATAATAATCATCATGTCATATGCAAATGTAAACTGTTTAAGTTCCAAAATCTCAGATCAACTAAAATATATAATCAAGCTAAATCTCTAACAACTCTAATGCCTATAGACCTAGTATGAGTATCATGCTTGGTCTGAGGCAAGGGCTTGGTGAATGGATCAGCCAAGTTCCTACTTGAGTCAACTCTACTAATGATAATGTCCTTGTCTTTGACAACCTTCCGAACGTAATGAAATTTCCTGAGTATATATCATGTACGCTTGTGTGACCTAGGTTCTTTAGCCAAGATGACTGCACCCTCGTTGTCACAGAAGATCTCTATGGGATCATGAATAGTGTGAACTATGCCAAGATCCCCAATGAACTTCTTCATCCACATGGCCTCTTTTGTAGCCTCATTAACTGCAATATACTCAGCCTCTGTTGTCGAATCTGCTACAGTGCTCTGCTTGGAACTTCTCCAAGTGACCGCTCCACCATTTAGCAAAAACACAAATCCTGATTGCGAACATGAATCATCTCTATCAGTTTGGAAGCTAGCATCTGTGTATCCTTTTACACATAGCTATTCATGGCCACCATAGACCAAGAACATGTCATTTGTCCTTCTCAGGTACTTGAGAATGTTCTTGACTGCTATCCAATGGGCTTCGCCAGGGTTGGCCTGATATCTACTTGTCATGCTTAAGGCATATGATACATCAGGCCTAGTACAAATCATGGCATACATGATCGATCCTATAGCCGAAGCATATGGAACCTTACTCATTTTATCTAATTCCTCAGTGGAATTAGGACACTAAGACTTGCTTAGTGCCATGCCATGCTGCATAGGCAAGAACCCCTTCTTGGAGTATTGCATCTTAAATTTCTTCAAGATCTTATCTATGTAGGTACTTTGGCTTAACCCAATAAGCCTCCTGGATCTATCTCTATAGATCTTGATGCCTAATATGTAGCCGCATCTCCCATGTCTTTCATGGAAAAACAATTCCCTAGCCAAGTTTTAACACTTCGCAGTGTTGGAATATCGTTTCCCATGAGTAGTATGTCATCTACATACAACACAAGAAAGACTAGATGCTCCCACTAGTTCTAACATAAACGCATGGTTCATCTTCACTTCTGACAAAACCAAATTCCTTGATTTTCTCATCAAAATAAAGATTCCAGCTACAAGATGCTTGCTTGAGTCTATAAATGGACTTCTGAAGCTTACACACTCTATTGGGATGCTTAGGATGCTGATAGGGTTATTTTATTAACCCTATTTTAGCTATGTTTTACATTAATTTTGAGCTCAATCCCACATTTATTGCTTTATTTATAGTCAATTTTTAGTTAAATGCAACAAAAACAAATATTAGATACGTTTCGTATTTAATTACAAAAATAAATCGCAAAAACACAAAAATAAGTATGTTTTATATGTATTTTGTAGGTACGTAAGCACGGCCGTGTTTGAAGTCTAAATTATGGATCTTGAAGGACGGATCACGGAACTTAAAGGAAGACTTCGATATTTTGGGCCGATAGTTGGTGACGTTTTTGGACTCAACAAAACTAATATTTTTGGGCTCGATGTAATTTTATGTATGGGCCAAAAACAATTAAGTATGGACCAATGTTTGTAAACATGTTTGGACCGATTGTCTAGATTTGTGGATGGGCCAAAGACATTTTGGTTGGGCCAAATAAGTATTGTCAAAGTGGACCGACTGTTTTGTGTTACTCATGGGCCGAAGACAACAAACCAGAAGATGGGCCGAAGGTTCAAGTCCATGGGTCGGACCTTATGACCCACGGAGCTCCATTTTACAAAACTTGGCCACCAAGAATAATTAGTAGTATAAATAGAAGTGTTTAGTTAGTGTTTTAGGTGTGCTTTGTACTTGGGATTTCCTTGTTACTTAGTCACCATGGTCCATTTGTAATGCATCAATGCCGAACACCCCTTTCGCATGATTCAAAACTCACGGTTTGTGGTCTAAAATGATTTGGTTTGTAATCTTAATCTTAATCCATTAGCTAAACATCTTTAAGTTCATTAAACTTTAGTGTCAAAACTCTTTTCCCTAAACTCTCTTAAACTCGTTTTCATAACTCTTAACTCGTAACTCAACCTTTAATCTTTAAACTCGTTAATTTCTCAAACTCATTTTAGTTAAATTTAATTACTTTCAAAGTCACGTTTTTAATTAAACTCTCATCAAACAACTCATGGTTTTCTTTCCTTAATCTCCTTTTCGATACTCAACAAACTTGGTTCTCGCGTAATCTCACTTACATCATAAGCCGGAAGTCTGAATTAATCACTTTGGATTCCCAAGTAAAATTGGTTCACGGTTTGGTAAGTGATTTCACAAAAGTTCGATTTTTCTCTCATCTCGAAAGCACGCTAATTTTAGTTTCCATAACTAATCCGTTAACAAACATCTTCAATAACTCCTCGCTTTCACTTTACATTTGAAACAAGATTTTCCTCATAGTTTAATAATCTCGTTTTCGCAAACTTTAGTTTTAAAAATCAATGCTTAACTCTCTCATTAACTTTGTAGTAATTAATGTTAAATGCTTTCCAACTCTTTCCATAAGTGTCATGTTAAATTAATAATTTCTCTCAAAGCTTAGATAACTTGTGCAACAAATCACGACGTCCCGTTCAAGTAAGTTTCATTTAATTTACGCATTGTCCATTTCCATTATTTGTTTTAAAATTCGTAAATCTTTTATAATTGGAATCTGAACGATGATGGGCTAATCGCCTTAGTTCGGGGTATAAAGAGAAATTGGGACCGAAATTAATAAAAGGATAAAAAGGTGTATCGTATGGTATGATTGTCTGACGTTATTTAAATCAAGGTTATATTTTGTGGTGGATCACAATTGACCAACTGAGAACTGGTACGTTGTATCATGAAATATTCGACACTTGAGATAACTGAAGAATACTGTCTCATCTCGATACCTAATTATTAATCTAATCCCAATGGATCTTTATACCCTGTGCTTTCCTCTTATAATTGTTAATTTGCATTAGTTGTTAACCACAAACTCCCAACAAAAGATTACCTTCGCATTCGCCATCTAAAACCAGCTTTTAACAATTGGATCTTTAAAGAGAAACTTTTCCACGCTTCCCTGTGGGAACGATATTCGGTACATAGTACCATTATTACTTGTTACAAGACGATAATAGACTGGGATGTATACTTGCGTCGTGGTTTATTTCTGACTGATATTGCGGATAACACCCTCACAATATACTCTGGTTTGATTTTACTCTTGTTTCTTTTACAGGAGTAGAGCAATAAAAAGAGCGAACAAGTTTTTGGCGCCGTTGCCGGGGAAGCAAGCCAGAAGTTTTTCTTTTTATAAGTAAAATTTTTAAAAGCAAGTTTTTCTACCACAATTTTGAGAAAAGAAAAAAAATCTATTATTTTAAATTATAGTGCATGCCAAAGTTGCCGCACGGTGAAATCTTCCAACTTGATCCTGACATTGAAAGAACTTTTAAACAACGAAGAAGAATTCAAAGAGCTAATCGAGTCTTAAATTCTTTAGAAATGTCTGAAAATGATTCTTCGTCGGACCATGAGGACGGTCCTCCGTTTGGGCCTGATGGGCGGCCTATTATTAATAAAAATCTCGAAAATCCGCCAATAAATAATCTTGCGATGAGGAACAAAACATTTTTCGATTAGCTAATTCAAAGGATGGTGGTATTATGTCTTACGTTGTTCCTGTTTTAACTCAGTTACATTCAGGAATTCTTATACCAACTTTGCAAGCCCGCCACTTTGAATTAAAACCAATAATGTTTCATATGCTCCAAACTAACGGCCAGTACGCTGGTTTGGCATCTGAAGATCCTCATTCTCATTTAAGGTCCTTCATGGAAATTACAGACTTTTTTAAGCTTCCTGGTGTAGAAGACGATGCACTAAATTTAAAACTTTTTCCATACTCTTTAAGAGATAGTGAACGGTCTTGGTACAACTCAATGAAGCCAGATTCTATAGTTACCTGGGCCCAAATGGCGGAAAAATTTCTAAAAAAATATTTCCCACCCACGAGGAATGCTAAGTACAGAAACGCAATTTGCACTTTTACACAAATGGACGATGAGGTAGTTCCTGATGCATGGGATAGATACAAGGAGCTTTTGAGAAAATGCCCTCACCATGGCATTCCGTATTGCATTCAGTTAGAGACGTTTCAC
The DNA here is from genome assembly GCA_033807775.1 of Saussurea involucrata. NCBI lineage: Eukaryota > Viridiplantae > Streptophyta > Magnoliopsida > Asterales > Asteraceae > Saussurea > Saussurea involucrata. Next base: position 43,330,009 of record CM066317.1, on the reverse strand, counting down.
AGTGGTTTAAATATTACTACAAAACAAATGCTCGACGCTACTGCAAACGGAGCTTTCACTTCTTGTACCTATAATGAGGGATATGATATTCTTGAAATAATTTCTAACAACAATGGTCAGTGGGCTGATCCACGTGCATTACCACCTAGAAAAACAACAGGAGGAGCTCAAGATCCTGATGCTTATGCATTGATATATACACAGCTGAATGACATGGCATCTTTGATTAGAAACCTTAATGCTGTGTCAGTCAACCCTGTCATGCCTCCTGCTACTGTTCAGTCAATCCAGTGCACATACTGTGGTGATGGTCACAACTTTGAACATTGTCCAGGAAATCCCGAGCGTATCATTTATATAGGTAACAATAATAATAATAATAATAATAATAATAATAATAATAACTATAATAACAATAACAAAGGAGGACCCTTTTCTCAGACTTACATCCCTGAGTGGAGGAACCATCCTAATTTTTCATGGCATAGTCCTGCATTAAATCCACCACCACCTAAATTGCAAGGTCAAACCCAGCAATTTTATCAAAGACCTCAAAACAACCAGCACACAAATTCTCAAAATAATCAACATGCTTTTCAACAAAAGTCAAACCACCATGTTTAATCATCTACTTCCTTGGAAGCTATGATGAAGGGATTTATATCCCAAACTTAGGCATCAATTAAAAATTTGGAGACCCAAGTAGGTCAAATGGCTTTAGAGATAAGAAAACGTCCTTCCGGTTCTCTACCAAGTGATACATAAATACCCCCGAGAATTGAAAAAAGCATGTAAAAGCTGTAACTTTGAGGAGTGGTAGGGATTTACCAGAAAACATACAAAAAGATTTAATAAAGCCAACTCAAGCAGAGCCAGAAAAGAAAAACACTGTTTTAAACTCCGCTAAGACCAATGGAATTATTGGGCCTGAAAATACTGTTGGGCCCAATAACAACATTCACATTCCAACAATCCCAATATTAATTCCTGAAGACCCTAAGAAAGATCAAACAACCACAGACAAGGCTGTTGTGGATGTGTCACAATCTGGTGACAGTCCCAAAATTCCTGGTGAAATTAAGATAGACAAGACCTCACCATGAGTTTCAGCACCAACTATTCATAAGACTACACCTCCTACTATAGTTCCTCCTTATATTCCTTATCCCCAAAGGATAAGGAATGAGAAAGATGAACTGCAATTCAAAAAGTTCTTAGATGTTTTTAAACAGCTGCATATCAACATACCTTTGGTTGAAGCCATTGAACAAATGCCTAGTTATGCAAAGTTTTTAAAAGATATTTTAAGTAAAAAGAAGAATTTGAATGAGTATGAGACTGTAGCTCTGACTGAATGTTGTAGTGCTACGTTCTCCAACAGGATCCCTCCAAAGATGAAAGATCCTGGAAGTTTTACCATCCCATGTTCTATAGGAGGTAAAGAAGTAGGACAAGCTCTGTGTGACTTAGGTTCTAGTGTAAACCTTATGCCTTTATCTGTATTCAATACCCTAGGCATAGGTGAAGCTAGACCCACAACTGTATCTCTCTTATTAGCTGATAAGTCCATAGCTTGGCCTAAAGGTAAAATTGAGGATGTCCTAGTCCAGGTTGATAAGTTTATTTTCCCTATAGATTTTATTATCTTAGACTTTGAAGCTGACAAAGACATTCCCATCATTTTAGGAAGACCTTTGATAAGTCCCAAATCTAGCAATCAAACACAATGTAATCTAGAGAGAGAAATTAATTAGAGCATATGTCATTCATGTATTCAAAAGTGTAAGTACAAATGACATCAAAGGTTGTGATTTACAAGAAGAGTCTTTCTTTATATAGTAAGGGTATGACATGCCCATACCTCATACTGGAAAGCATTTACAGTAAAAAAGATAATCTGCCTGATAACTACACTATAGTTCTAACAGTGAATGTGGTAATCAGTCAGGTGGTCGTAGTCTTGCGAATCGAATATCTCGACAAGGTTACTATTGGCCAACCCTGTGACAAGATGCCACCAGGTACGTCCAAAGTTGTGACTCATGTCAACGACACTCAAGTATGATCCACCAACCTTCTGAGCCCTTGCATACGACATTGATCCCATGGCCCTTCATGAGATGGGGAATGGATATCGTCGGTAAGTTACCTCCTGCCCCTGGGCAGAAAGTCTTTTTATTAGTCCTTACGGATTATTTTTCTAAATGGATAGAAGCAGTTGTTTTCTCAAGTCCGGGATAAAGAAGTCATCTCTTTTATCCAGACTAACATTATATACAGGTTTGGAATTCCCTCCGAGATCGTATGTGATAATATATCACAATTCATAAGTGATCGAACTCGACAGTTCTGCGAGAATTGTAATATCAAGCTTACGACCTCAACTCCACGTTATCCTCAATCCAATGGTCTTGCAGAATCCAGCAACAAAGTCATCATCAGTTCAACAAATAAAATACTTAAGGTTGCGAAAGGAAGATGGATCGAAGAACTCCCATCAGTCTTATGGGCCAATCGTATGACGTCGCGTACATCCACGAGACAAACCCCGTTTTCACTGGTTTATGGATGTGAAGCGGTCTCGCCTATTTAGGTACAACTGCTGACATCGAGACATACCTCAGTCTACCATAATATGGTAGACTTAAGTTACAATCTCGACGTTCTCAAAGAGCTAAGAGAATCTGCTTTAGTCAAAATGCCATCACAGAGACAGGTCGTCGAACGACGCTTCAACAAAAATGTTAAGGCCAAAGTTTTTCAGGAAGGAGACTTCGTCTTATGATGAGTATTTCAAAATACTAAGGAACCAAACGCACATAAGTTATCCACTAAGTGGGAAGGTCCCTATCGCATATCTGAAGTCGTAGGAAAAGGTGCTTACAAGCTCCGAACCCTCGATGATCAAGACATCCCACGTAGCTGGAATGCGGTCATATAAAGAAATATTTCTTTTAAGTATTTTCTTATGATTTATTCATCACGACGACTAATGACTTAAGCATCGGAGGGTCATTGGTCAAACCAATGACCACCCGCTAACCATGTGTATCGCAGGGTCGCATGATCGCACGAATGCCAGTCTTACGACTAATGTCGTACAACCAGTGTCTTACGACCAATATATTACGACCGATGTCTTACGATCAAAATTCCATGATTGAAGGTTTACGACCCTAGGTCCGAGACTTGAAAAAATATCACAAGGCCTTTGTCGCACAATCTCTTTATAAGTGCCTTGGATGCATGACTTTCATTTAACATATTGCTTCTATCGCCTGATCTATGTTTTCTATGCATGACAAGTATATTATCGCAAGTATTGCCAGAATGCACAATCCATGTAATAAATATAAAACGCTCGACAAAAACTCATAAGACGAAAAGACTTGTATTAAAATTCTAAAAAATACAAAGCAAAAAGGCGCAACCACCAACGGTCGCCCATGGAAAAAACTGAATAAAAGGAAAACTAAGGCTGGGGGAGCTCTTGGTCCTGGACGAGCCCCTCATCACCATCATTGGCCCCGAGGCCTGCCACCTCTCCTTCTTCAAGCTCGTCCTTTAGGTCGATCTCTTTCTCATCGCCAACCTGCTCCATGTAGGTGGCGAACTCATTCGCAACATTGGCCATAGGGTTCGTCCCTTATAAATTACGGCGCATAATTGCCGCCTTGACCTTGATACAGGTCAACGCCTCAAAGGAGGCCAATCGCCATTCTTGTTCGGCGATCAACCTCTCCTGAGAGCCAACGAGCGGTCTGAGATCCTCGACCTGAGCCTCGCTCTCGTTGACCCTGGCGTCAGACACAAAAGCCATCACCGAAGCTTCCCTCCAATGCTCCTGGAGCTCCTCTTTCTCCCGATTCGCGACTTCCAGATGAATCTGCATATCATCAAGTCGAATCTGAAGGGATTCCGCCCTGGCCATCGCCGCATGTTCCCCCTCATGAGCTTTACGCCTCGCTTCTTTGGCGCGTCGGATTCGCTTGACGTCCATAGGGGCTACTCGTCTGATTTTCTCTATGTGATTGTACAGACAGAGTGACGCTTGAAACGCCTGTAGATGCACGATCAATCAATTAGAATATTAGACAAGAATAAAAAGTCTAAACGAACAATGAAAGCTCACCTTAAAGGAGAGCCCAGCAACATGAGATCCCACTTCCTCGATTGGGACCTCCTTGTATTGCCCTTGGAAGGACGGAATAAGAAATTTCCCCAAGTCAGGGAAAAGCTTCACCGCATCAAGGGCATCGTCGGACATAAAATTCAACGGCAACGTAAAGTTGACCGTCAAAACCTCTGGGCCACCCTCAACCTGGTGACCCTTCCCTTTGTCTAGTGGAGCAGACGATTGGGACTTTCTCACCTCAACTGATGGTGCCACCTCTAACGACGGAGGAACCAGTGTCGCAGTAGCTACGTCGTCAGACGTCTTCACCATCTCGGGTGCAACAACCATTGAGGGATCGCCACTCTTGGACAACGGTTCCTTCTGAAACGTCGTCCTGGTTTTCTTTATCCCCGACGAAGGGGATGGTGGGGCTTTTCTATTCATCTACATGGCTTTTTTATCCAGAAGGAGTTGCGTTTCTCTCTTAGAGAGACCTTGCGGCAGTTTAGACCCAGATCCACCTGCAATCGGAAACGAAAATCAGAAAGAAAAAATAAAATGGATCGTATGACCAGATGTCGTAAGATCAACCCCCAAAACAACGCATAATTTACCTGACATCTTCACTTCCTCTTTATCTTCTACTCCTCCACTGGCGGCCGACGATTAAGACATTTGGGCCTCAACAGGTTCGTTGTTAGATTCCTCAACGACAACTGTGCGATTAATAGAAAAAGAACGATCCTCGATGCTATATCGTAGGAGCCGTATGATCTTCTCCGGAGTCTCAGGAAGGGGTTGAACTCCCTCGAAGTCAATAACTGGATCACAAGAGAAAGCAGGTAAGCACGATATAAAAAATAACAATGCAAGAAATCATACGACAAATGAAAAACCTACCATCTCTATTCCAACCCGCCGTTACCCATGAAAAATCCCCCTCGATGAGGTCTAGAGATCGCATCCTACCAAAAAGATACCACGCCTTCCAACCTCGGTCGTTTACCATGGTATTATGGACTAAGACACGATCTACCCTAAGCCTCGAATGGAGGCTATAGTGACGATTGTTATCCCCCTTCATTATGTAAGCCACCAAAAGGTCATTTATCGTGAAAGGTGTCTCCCAGTCGAACGTAACCCTTTCAATCACATGGACGATGCGCCAGAACTGGGGCATCGTCTGTCCGGGCGACATATCGAACCTGTCCCAAAACGCGTTAGATAACAGCGAGTAGGGCTACCTAAAGCCTATTCTGAATGGATATTCGTACATAACGAAATACCCCTTTGGACACTATTGTGGGCCAAGCTGGTCAGGAAGGTTTAACCTAATTGCAACTGGGATCTGGGCCAAATCCTTAAAGGCATCAAGTTCACTACCCTCGTCGATCGAACTAGGAGCCTCACTCGACATGATAAAGTCGGGAGAAGTCACTTGGGCTACGTATAACTGTCTGACGTCCCAGTTCTTAAAGGGTTTTGTGACAACTGTCAAATTTACACCTCAGGTTAGAACTACTTTGGATACCTTATTATTATGACATAGTTTACACAGTGCAATTTTAGCAGTAAACACGGTACGATAGGAAAATTCGAGAAATTTTGCCTAAGAAATCCTTGAATTAGGAAATTATCCATAAATCTCATAAAATGCCAACTTAATATACATTTATACTACAAGTATTTATGTAGTTGATAATTTTTATATTCCAATCATATTATATATATAAATACTTTATTTTATATATATATACTTTGTATTTTAACTTTAAAGAGAATACTTGTATTTTGATTTTAATCTTTAAAGACAAGAAGTGACTAAATACAATTGTGTCACACCACCCCCCACCCCCCCTAGAGAGGCCGGCCACACCCCCCCCCCCCTCTCTCCATATGTATGCAACACTCTTCACAATTCACCTCATTCTCTCATTTCACTCTCTCACTAGAAGAAGGCTATCATCTCCTTCTCTCTCCATCTTCAAATCTTCATACTCATCTTCATATACATCTTCAAATCTTCATCACAACTCCAGCCCCTAAATCATAGTTCTTCAAGACTTCAAGATAATCAAAGGTAAAAACAAGTGTGTTGGGTGAAATCCAGACACACTCTTTTAAATCTTTTTCAACTTTCTTGTATTTTATGAATGTTCTTCATCTTTTCTACACTTTCTTCATGTTTTTTTTAAAAACCATCTTTCATATGTCTTAATGTTTGTAGATTTACCATCATAACATCTTTTGTTAGTAAAAGATGGTGAATCCAAAATCAAACCAATGTTAAGACCAAAGATGAACATTTTGAACACATGCATGTAGTTTTCTTGAGAAATCAATCATCTTTTATTCAAGAATTTTATGAGTAAGTCTTTGAAATCCACTAAAAACATACTTAAACAAACATGCATGAGCTAAAGATGCACAATTTTAAGTTGCATGTTGATGTTCTTGGCAAGAACACCAACCTTTTCCAAAATGGGTCTTTTACAAGAAGTTATAATAGTTGAGTTGATAGGTAACTTGCATGCATTTTAATTGGATCAAAATATGTTTTGGAGCTGAAAATAAATGTATGGAAGAGGGTCAAATCGGATTTTGCATGCAAAGGAATAAGAATTTTGGGTTAAAAAGTCAATATGGGAGCACATGCACAAGGTGTAGTTTGGACAACTTGCTGTCAGATTTCACACCCCACTTCAAAGGGTCATATCTCACTCAATATAACTCCAAATGGAGTGATTCTTTTTCTGGAAATTATTTTTATGTGTTAAAATTCAAACCCAAGTGGTTTCATTCAAAAACTCAAAGATTTAATTTATCAAACAGTCCCCACAAAATCCGTGCACAAACAGCAAAGTCTTCTGTCGGGTTTTACGTCGTGTATTATTTCATGTACTTGTACTCTTTCAAAAATTATGAAAATGATGCCAAAAGTTTCCTAACTCATTGAACTAATTGAACATAAAATTTCATGATCAAATTATACCTGGAACTTACCCAAAGTTGGACACCAAGTGACATCAAATTCTGGACAGCAAATGACAAATTATTATTATTATTAAGGACTAACTTCTAATCCCATTTCATCATTTTATGACGAAATAGTGGAGTATATATGTATATCTTATATTTATTTATTTATGCATTTTATTTATGCACTTTATTTATTCCTTATCCATTTTCATCATTTTATGATGAAATTGTGGAATGTTCATATATATAATATATTTATATATATTTATGCATTTTATATATATTCTTGATCCAATTTCATCATTTTCTGATGAAAGCGTGGAATATAAATATATATTATACCTATATATTTATACATTTAAATACTTGTCATTTCGTTTACGACCTCTAATTTTATCGTTGTTACGATAAAATTTCGGTTTATACATATATATGTACTATATATGTTTACGTTCTTTAAAACCCTTTTCGTTACTTATTGTGACGAAATTGCGGAAACTCAAATCTAATAAGAACAATGTATACGTTTATTACATTATAATATTAAAACACAACAAGGCATTTTATGACGATTTGGATAGTTAGTACCGAACCTTCGAGATCGAAAACTCACTAGTGACCTTACGTTCATAGGTTTGAAGTAGGATCATCTCGGAGTACTTGTGGGAGATTCCCGGATTCTATCGCGTATCATGTGAGTTCACATCCCCTTTTTCAATGTTTTACATATTTTGGGGTGAAAAGCATGTCGTTACTACAATTATTTTACGCACCGATTATTTCGTTTTCTTGGAAATACGAAACTTGCTATGCTTATTTATGCTCTATGGTATCTATGTTGTGCAAATGTCGTAAGTTTGAGTTTCTTTTGCTATCGTTCAAAAGTCCCCGTTTATATTTACGTTACCCGTTTAACTCACGAGTGTGAGCCGTTGGTAATTATGGATAACGTTATTTGGTTTGACACCCCACTCACAAGTAGCCCTTGTTTGAGTGCATAATTATTGTTTGTATTTGCACATTGTTGGCGATAGAACATGCGTCGGGGGCGATTCTGTCGGTATAGGTCGGGTAACGGGCTCAATAACTTAGCATTTTACATATGATTACCTTAAGCAAGTGGTTTTTATAACCGATTTATTTATCCCTTGTGTGGATTTAAACTATTTTGCGATGGCAAACAATGTTATACTCATTAAACCTGTGATCTCACCAACTAGTGCATTAGTTGACACTCTCATTTACATGCTTTTCAGGGGAACATCCTTAAGGTTGGAACTTAGGAAGGCTACACGTGATGAAGCTTTCTTTACTATCTTTAATTTTATGTTCATTTCCCTTTTGTAAAAACAATTGTAAAAGACAAGGTTTTAACCTTTGAATGTATTTTGATGGTTGATGTGATCTTGTAACTTTTGCTATGAAACTTGGGCTGTACATTCCGTGTTTCCGCTTTAGCGGGGTGTTACAGGTTTATTCGCTAAAGTTTTAATATGCATAAGGGGTATAGGAGTCGTACCTTAAATACGCTTCTAAAGACCTTAAAATCTTGGAAAGGATTCGATTCTTGCCAAATTCGGCAAAAATTTCAAGAAAATCTCTCTCTAAAATGCTAGGAAGCGTAAAAAAAAGAAGAGACCGAATTTGAGTCATATTTATACGGTTTCCAAGTGTCAGGTCGAGCCGCTCGATAATCGACAGGTGTCATCATGCCACCACCCGAAGGATGACACGTGTCCACAACTGTCATCCACACGCTCAAACGTCATCATGACGTCGTCGATCTTTTCAACTTTTTGGTTAACTTCGAGTCGATTCGGTTTCTTTTGAACCAGAGATGACTCAGTGAATTCAGTTACCTTGGGAATTAAAATTTAAATTCACACACCAAATTCAAATTTTAGGGGCAAACTATTTGGGCAAAAAAATCACACCTTACGACCGACGCAGGAAAACAAAGAACATGCTTCGCACGACAACTCTTGTATTAAGATAAGGTCTCTTAAATTATGCACGACCGTATCATTTATCCTCGCTAGTAAGGTATCCCCGTCACACGACCAATGTGAGATCCCACATCGGCTAGGAGGGGGAACGAAGTCCTCCTTATAAGGGTGGATGGATACCTTCCTTGCATGAGGCCTTCTGTGAGGAAACAAAACCTTGTGAGGTACCGGTATGCTGTTATGCAGAGGGTACGCTCAAAGAGGACAATATCATGGGTCGGGCTCAGTTTCCGCTGTGCACTCGGCTGTGTGGTTGGTGGTGCGTCCCCTCAAACAACATGAGGCCTTTTGCCTATCACAGGGTGCAGTCTGGGTGCGTCCCACGTAGGCCTGTGTGGACAGGAACAAAACCGCGAGCGGTACCGGCATGCTACTATGCAGAGGGTATGTACAAAGCGGACAATATCATGTACGGTGGGCTGGGGATGTTACAAAATGGTATCAGAGCCAGTCACTGGGTCGCTGATCCCACGTAGTTGGGTGGATTGTGAGATCCCACATCGGCTAGGAGGGGGAACGAAGTCCTCCTTATAAGGGTGGATGGATACCTTCGTTGCATGAGGCCTTCTGTGAGGAAACAAAACATTATGAGGTACCGGTATGCTGTTATGCAGAGGGTACGCTCAAAGAGGACAATATCATGGGTCGGGCTTAGTTTCCGCTGTGCACTCGGCTGTGTGGTTGGTGGTGCATCCCCTCACACAACATGAGGCCTTTTGCCTGTCACAGGGTGCGGTCTGGGTGCGTCCCGCGTATGCCTGTGCGGGCAGGAACAAAACCGTGAGCGGTACCGGCATGCTGTTATGCAGAGGGTATGTGCAAAGCGGACAATATCGTGTACGGTAGGCTGGGGATGTTACAACCAAAGTGTCCACCAAAACGTGCGACAATCGTACGGTTATCCTTGACACTAACTTACTAACGGTCGACAAGTGTTTCTCTTATGGCTATTTAATGCAGGTCAAGAACCATAAAGGACAACGGTCATAACTGAAGATCGTAGTCAAGCATATTCAATGACTAAGACAATTTCCCACATTTATGAAGGCCATTAATGACGCCAAAGCCTATATAATGGAAGACTGAAGACATATTCAATGACATCTGACTTTCAGAGATATACAACGAATTATACGCAATAAACAATCGATTCTCAAGAAATCACCAAGAAGCATTCTTGAAGCGCTCGAACTATCACTCGCAGAAAGGCACGAAGAAGCTTTATTTTCACACAACGCACGATACAATTTTACAATTAAGTCTATTTCTCTTGTAATTGTAATCTACTGTACTCACGACACTTGTCACTAAAGGACGTCGTCCCTGTTTGACGACCATAGTGCACCGTCGACTTCTATAGTCGACCGCGGTTTTTACCCTCGACGGGGTTTTCCGCGTCACCAAATTCTCTTGTCTCTTTTTATCTTTGTTATATGTCGTATGATTTGCCGCATGATCCTTTCTTTAGTTGTTAAAGCTCCACATCAACCTTAAGTTATCCTTTGGGTGATTTTTGGCATTAACAGTCGCCCACTTCTGTTACAGGTAGGTGTTAATGCCAAAAATCACCCAAAGGATAACTTAAGGTAGATGTGGAGCTTTAACAACTAAAGAAAAGGATCTCAAGACAAACAACACAATCGCAAACAAAAAGTAAATAAGACAGGAGAATTGTTGACGCGAAATACCCAAACGAAGGAAAAAACCGCGGCCGACTCGGGAAAGTCGACAGTGCACTATGATCGCCAAACAGGGGCGAAATCCTTTGGTAACAAGTGTCGTGAATACAATAGATTACAATAAGAGTAAAAGTAAACTTAATCGTAAACTAAAGTTGTGTGTCATGCGATAAATCGTGCGAATTGGACTGTTGTCGTGCGAATCGAACTGTTGTCGTACGAATCTTGCATAAGCGATATGTGTTCGAATGCTCAGATTGTCACTGTTGTATTGCGTAGAAATGTAGAGTGTCTAATTCTTGAGAGTTCAGTTGTGAATGTGTCTATGAATGCCTATATGAATGCGTATATGAATGTGTAGCCCCCTTCGAAGTATGGTGCAGGCCTTTATATAGCTTGAGGTAGCATTAAATTTGTCTTGATGACTTGCTCGTAACCACTGTCGGATCTTTAACTGTCATTAAAAGCTCGTCCATTATGACCGTTGTATAATCATTGCTCTTAGACCTGCATTAATGAAACAAAGAAAATGGTTGTTGACTGTTAACGATTAGTATGGTCGTATGACCGTCTTAAGTCACGGTTGTCGGTCGTATGGATCTTACGACCATCATAGAAATGTACGACGGAATAAGCGGTTGTAAACAATCTGCAGGACCTTCTCTTATTAGAAGAATGGTCTTACTTCAATGTCATATGTAGGCTTGTAAAGGAACCGAACGAACACGAACGGAGGCTTGTTCGTGTTCGTTCATTTAACTTAGTCGAACAAATGAACGAACACGAACGGTAAACGAACAAAATCTTAGGTGTTTGTGTTCGTTTGTTTAAGAAATGGGTGTGTTTGTGTTCGTTCGTTTAAGTGCTAAACGAACGTAAACGAACATAAACGAACGGACGGACATAAATGAACAGCCATAAACGAACAACCTTAAATGAACAAACATAAACGAACGAACAAAAATTCAAAAGCAACCATCATTACTTGTCATTTTGTTACCTAGTACGCCAATTATCCACGTATAGGTCCTAATTTAATGGTAATGGACTAATGGTAGGGTTGTAAACTAGGTTAAAAAGGCTCACGTATAAGTCCTAATTTAAGTAATGAAGGCCCAAAATATAATTGCCAAATTAAGTTAAGAAGACCCAACATCTAATATACATTTGTTTTATTTTAATTACACATATAAATATTTATATATAAATGTTATAATATAAAATATAAACGGACATAAATAAACGAACGTAAATGAACGAACGTTCACGAACGTAAATGAACGAACGAGACATTTGTTCATGTGCGTTCGTTTAACTAAACGAACAAAAAAAACATGTTCATGTTCGTTCATTTATTAAATAAACGAACATAAACGAACTTCCCGCCGAACGGTTCACGAACGGTTCGGCGAACGTTCAGTTCGTTTACAAGCCTAGTCATATGTATTTTTTATCGTCGGTCGTGAGGTGTGGATTCTTACCCAAACAGTAGGCTAGACACCTCAACCCACGTCTCATTACCACTCTTGGAATGGACTTCAGATGCAAACTTTGTTTGGCGATCTACCAACGCTTGCAAGGTCTCTTGTAGCTTGCCCATTTTCGTAGTGAGTTTCTCCTCAGTCAAAAAAGCTTGGGTGCATCCGTGACCATGACCCCTTGACTGACTCCTTCCTCTCACGGACGTCGTACTTTCCTGTTGTGACAACTCGCGCTCCTTGGGAGCCTCAACACTTCTAGCTCGATGGACAACCGGTACCTTTTTCTTTCCTCGAGTCACCGCCGTGGCTCCATCTGCCTGCATGGCAGCTCCTCGGGGTGTCTTTGTCTTCCTCCTCCCTCTTCCGTGGCCTCCGCCCCTCCCACTGGTGGTCGCCTGTCTTGGAGGATCTACTGGTCTATCATCCAAAACTTCAACCACTTGAACAACCTCCACCACTGGCACCGCTTCCTTAACTGGCACTGCTTCCTCAACTGGCACTGACCTACTTCTTAAGGTTCTTCCTGACATAGCTGCTTACTGCAATTTGCACAATATAACAACTTAAGATAACAGCTCCATAATAATAAGGCAAAGTAAGCACATACATGTACCTGTAAGTTCTCAATTACACTGGCCAGATGTAATCCCGAACCTACCTTACATGACAGCTCTCGCTACCCTATCATTCATGTCCCTGTCAAGGTTTCTTCTAACGCGCTCCTAGTTCTCAGTTGTGACTCATATTCCCACAGTTTAAGTCTAGGTCCGTTTGGTCACCTAAATCTCTTAAACTATGGCTCTGATATCAACTGTAATAACCCAGATCCAAAAATAAAGCATAAACGTTCAACATTAATTAACTAGCCAAACAACCCCAAAATTTAGCTTTAACCAACCAGTACATCATAAGGTTTGAGGAAACAACCTCTATACACAGCTGAGAAATTTCTAAATAAAAGTATTGATTTAAAAGTAAGCAATGAAACTATCTTCTAATCCTCGCCTCAAGCTTAGACCTTCTCCTTGCCCTTGCCCGAGCCTCCTACTAAAAGATTTCCTGAAAATTAGTTTTGAAAAGCGAGGGTTAAACCATAAGGTCTAGTGAGGTCCCTCTAGAACGACTTTCGTGCCATAACAATATAATGACCAGTTTATAAACATTCATAAATATTTTAGTGCATTGAAAAACGAACATCAACAAGAAACTACACATGAAATGGCACACTGAAGTCCCGCACCCCGGTGACAACGTGTCAGTCTCATACTGCCTTACTGAAAACACACCTTCATGGCATAAACGGGACACACGCCCCGATATGAGCACTAGCGGGACACACCCCCCGACTTAGCCATATCATGTCCACTTTCAAATGTATGCATACTAAAAACTCAACCTTCTTACGACATAACAAACATGCAGTTTTCATCTAGACGATGAAACATGCAGTTTCATAACATCTCAAGCGTAAATAAAATAGCATACAGATTAACTCAGTTTCAGTTAGGAAAACTCACCTATTGTCCTCGCTAAATTCTTCTTACTGATAAATCCCAAATCTCTAGCAATAAGATATGAATGTAGTGAGAGAGAATCTAGAGAGCAAATATGTCATCCATGTATTGAGCTCAAAGGATTACAAAAGGTTTCTAAAAGATTACTAAAGCTTTCTAAAGTATTTCGAAGTGTTTCTAACAAATGGTCTAGACAAGCCTATTTATACCCATAACATACAAGGTATAAAGGCATTCACAATACTGTATAGACTCATACAGTACATTGACTTTACAGTAAATCTTGAATACAACAATGCTCTAACAATCTCCCCCTTTGGATTCAAGATTTAAAAATTTGACAGCAGTCTTCAGCTCTTTGTAAAGTCAATCTTCTTCAACAGACACTTTATCAAACTATCTTCAAATAGCTTTATCTCCACTAGTTCACGGTGAACTATATGCTTTGACACTCTTTAAGAACTCAGCTTTGAAGAATCTTCAGACAAACATGAAAAGTCATTGTCTTTTTCTTTGAAAAGTCAATCTTCTTCAATAAAATCTTCAACAGATTGTCTTCAAGTCTTGAACATGAAATTCCGATCTTTGTATAAAACCATCAATTCGGAACAAGATAAATCAGAAACGATTAGAGTTTGGATCAGAAATATGTGAAACCATCCACATTGTTGAACTTTTAGGTGTAAGCGCATTCCGAGAACCACTCAGAACTAAGATAACCAAATTCAGCAACATTTGGACTTCACATGATCCTTCTCCCCCTAATCTTCAGTCTTTGTTCACGTGAAATCATTGACTTGAAAGCTCTTAGACATGAGATATCTTTGACATGAAATTGAATTAAACATTTCTCCCCCTTTTTCGATGAAAGTGAGCATCATTATCATCGAAAACCTTCTTCAATTTCAGTCGCGTCACTGAGTATTACTAACAATCTCCTCCTTAGTAGATAACCTTGCTCCCCCTCAAAATAAGAATTCTGGAGCAATTTGTTTTCTCCCCCTGAAAGTATGCATATATTTCAATAACGTACAGTATTTGAAATTGTAGCACAAATTTTAAAACAAATTTACACAAGGAAAATAAAATTCATTGAATTTCATTTTATAACTACTAACATTTGATCATTTGAATGCTTTACAAAAGAAATTCAACTTAATAAAATTTAACAGATTTTTCAATCAAATGAAATCAAATGCATGTGTTTGGATTCAAGAACAAGTCATCATTGTATATCAAGTTAAAAAAAATGTTCAGTTTCAACCCCTTTATTAAATCTATTTGGTGTGCTAGCATGGGAAATATGATTAGCTTCAAGCATATGCAATTCTAAAACATATAAGAATATTTTGCTCTACTCACACTATTTGTCCAAAATCAGAATTTTCACAAATTTACGGGTTTATCGCGACTTTGTATTTTCCCAAGTTTCAAGAGATGTGTGCTCATTGGCATCTTTTCTTTTGTGCTCATTGGCATCTTTTGATTTGTGCACATTGGCATCTTTTGATTTTGTGCTCATTGGCATCTTTTGATCAAAAAGTTTAGTAAGAATAAGATACACCGTTAAACATGACTTTCTATCTGGTTCTATAGCAGGATTTGGGTCAGCAGATCCCAGACCAGTTGGCCTTAGGTGCTAGGTGACGAGCACCCCTTAGAACTTAATTTCCCAAACCAGAAAGGCCACATCGATATATCTTAAACCCATTTGTACCAGTAGAACATGGCTTTCTATCTGGTTCTATTGCAGGATTTGGGTCAGCCGATCCCAGACCAGTTGATCTTAGGGACTAGGTGTCGAGCACCCCTTAGGACTTACTCTCCCAAACCAGAAAGGCCACAGGCACAAACTTTCAAACTAAATGATATTCTATATAAGTTCGAATTTCCATCACAAAATATGAATGATATCTCAATCACTTGGTTCTTAATCATAGTGCTTCCCCCATATTTTCATTTCCATCCATCATTCTGACATATAGGCTTTTTGAGCATTACATTCTATATATATCCAGATTCACATAACTTTGAGCATTCAGCATAATTTCATTCATGTTTTGCTGACCTTTCGATTTATTTTAGAGGTGAGAGTTGAAACAAATCTAACTCAGATAGTACAAAGTTTCTTGTGAAATCATCCTTTAGCACACATTTAATTCATTGAATGAAAATTGAAAATTTCATCTTATTGAATTAAATTTGTAAAGTTTCAAGTTTTCAAATCAGTAGAAACAAATATAATCCAATGTTACCTTTTGCCACTTGTTCCTTGAAACAAAAATATATAGCAGTTAAGGATATTACCTGAGAAGTGTGAGTTCTAAACTGATTTGTTTAGAAGTCTTAGTCTTTAAAGTACGGGTCCTGAACTGAGTTGTTCAGAAGCCATAGTCTTTGAAGAACGGGTTTTGAACTGATTTGTCCAAAAGCCATTGTCGTTGAAGCACGGGTTTTGAACTGATATGTTCAAAAGCCATTGTCGTTGAAATCCGGGTTCTAAACTGATGTGTTTAGAAACCATTGTCGTTGAAGCACGGGTTTTGAACTGATATGTTCAAAAGCCATTGATATTTGTCTCCCCCTTAATGGTACAAATATTTTTCAAAAAATACGCCGCTTCTCTTCTGTTTTCAGTCATGTGTGTGGTATGTATCTACAAATCAGTACAACACATGATGAACCTGCAAAACAGATTAAGCAGATTTTGGTACCCAATGGCACTTGGGTCCTAGTGGGTTAGGTGTAGATTTCTTACAAGGAATACTGTAAGAACCATACCAATAAGAAGTATAATCTTTATGCACAAAATCATTTGATCCACAGTAAGAACAACAGATTTTATTATGTGCCAACCTAATCAGATGATTTACAGAATAAATAGGATTAGGTTTAGCAAAAGATTTACCTTTTGGCGCATTGTTCTTCTTGGCATTTGATGTGAATACAGATGATTTTGGCACATCTTTCTTTGGAACTGTTGTGCCTTTGATTCTCCATTCCATCTTCACCCTCTTGAAGACTGGAACTTCTTCAGATTTGGAAGTATTAATTTTAGGCACCTTAAGAATATCATCCGATTTATCAAACAGAGGATTATAGAAAAGATTAGAAGAACGAATCTGACCTTTTGAGAAATATGTTGATCTATTAAATTGTTTAGAAGGAATGTTTTTAAAACTTGAACTTGAAGCAGTTTTAAAAGAGCATTCAGAATCATTTGAATCAACAAATGGAGTCTGAAAGATAGAATTATGACCGGTCTGCTTTGAGACATCAAATTTAAAAATGACGTCTTCAAGTTCTTTGACTTTGTTTATTAAAACATTTTTCTCTTTAGAAATTAGATCAAATTTCTTTTGGAGATCAGATTTGATCAACTGATCCTTCATAATATCAGCTGATAAACCAGATAATCTTTTGGTAAGATTAAGAATCACATCTTCAAAATATACACGTTCCGATTCAAAATCTTTTTCCAAAAACCTTCTTTTATCAGTAATCTCTTTGAAAATTTCCATATTTTTCTTTTTAAGAGTTTTACTTTCCTTTTCAAAGAGATTTTTCTTTTCCGTGAAATCTTTTCTTTCCTTTTCCAAAAGATTTTCTAATTCAGAGATTTTCACAGAAAGTTCAGAACTTTTAATTTCAAAAGATTTGCGTTCAGTTTCAAATTTAGCTCTTTCTTTTTCGAGCTTGTCTTTTTCTAAAAATAAAACTTTCTCAAAGTCAGAAACTTGTTTTGAAAGTTTTATACAATTAAGTTCAATTATTTCCTTTTCTTTAAGAATCTTCTCTCTCCTGTCTTCAATGCTCTTCAGATCAGCATTTTCCTTTTTAAGAGTTGTTACTTTCTCTTGAAGTTTCTCGATTTGATCGTGCAGACTTGAGTTGTCTTTGTCTTTCTTTGTTTCAAGACCTGCAATATAAACTTCAAGATCAGTTATTCTTTTAGTAAGTTTAGCATTTGAAGAAGAAATGTCTAAAATTTGTCTTTTCAGATTAACATTTTCTTCTTCCAATGCTTTATTTAAAATAGGAGTTGAAGAATTTGAAGCATTATCTTTAACAGGAGTTTCTGATATAGGAGATGTTTCTGATAAAATAACTTGTTGCAAAATTCCATTATTTGCCTTAGCTTTTTCAAGTGGCTTTGGAGGTGTTTTTGTTATTATGACTTGTTGCAACACTTCATTATTTGGTTTAACAGATACATGTGAATTAACAGATGTTTCTGTTATAATGACTTGTTGCAACTTTACATTTGGTTTAACAAAAACTTTTGCAATTGGAGGAATCTCCTTTTTCAGAGTTTGCTTCAAATCTTCACCACTGCTTTTAACAATAACTTGTTGTAAAACCATTTTGAATATTGCTAGAAATTGATCGTTCAGAAGATCAAGCAGACAGTGTATGAAAATACACAAAAAAATTATATAAAATTTTTTCTTGAAAAGCTCTTACAGTGTATGAAATACACTATAGAAAAAATTTCGAGATAAAAAATTTTCTCAAAAAAACTTTTTTTTTTTTTTTTTTTTTTTAATTCACAAGAATTCGGATGAGTAAGGGTTCAAATTCAACGAATTCGGATGAAGAAGGGTTCAAATTCACTCAATTCGGACTTAACTTGGTTCGAATTCAATGAATTCGGATGCTTAAGGGTTCGAATTCAATGAATTCGGATGCTTAAGGGTTCGAATTCAATGAATTCGGATGCTTAAGGATTCAAATTCTATGAATTCGGATGCTTAAGGATTCGAATTCTATGAATTCGGATGCTTAAGGGTTCGAATTCAATGAATTCGGATGCTTAAGGGTTCGAATTCAATGAATTCGGATGCTTAAGGGTTCGAATTCAACACTTGGAAAATTTAATCAACTCAATTCGAATCTAACACAGTTCGAATTCTCCTCAATTCGAATCTAACACGGTTCGAATTCTCCTCAATTCGAATCTAGCTGGGTTCGAATTCAATCAATTCGAATCCTTCTTGAGTCGAATTCTACACTTGTATTTCCAAGAACACTCCGAATTCTTCTTTGAATGATCCGAATTCACCAAGAATGATCCGAATTCACCAAGAATGATCCGAATTCTGCACTTCGAACACGAAAATCACTAAATCAGCCATAACTTTTTCAATTCTTGATCAATTGTTATGAAATTTACACAGATTTGTTCGAAATTTGATTCCACACACTTTCTTAGTTAATCACAAATCCTAATTCGATCAATTTAATCGAATTTTGATCCAAAAATAGTAGAAAAAGTTTTCGAACAAAAATGATATAAAATGATCAGATCTGCAAATTCTGTGCAGATTTTGGTGTTGATCCAAGAATTAAAGATGTTCAGGAATCAAATCCGAGTGCAATGATGTCAAGAATCAATCCAAAAGATCAAAAATTAAAGAAAAGATGAAATCTGGATGAATAGTAAATGAAGAAGGGTCAGAATTCTTGATGAACAGTGATGAATAGTGATGAACACCCAATCCGAATTCTTCAGCTTTAGTGTAAAAAATCTTCAATTTGGTCTTCGATCTGCTTGAATCTTCTGTTTAGCTCTGATACCAATTGATAAATCCCAAATCTCTAGCAATAAGATATGAATGTAGTGAGAGAGAATCTAGAGAGCAAATATGTCATCCATGTATTGAGCTCAAAGGATTACAAAAGGTTTCTAAAAGATTACTAAAGCTTTCTAAAGTATTTCGAAGTGTTTCTAACAAATGGTCTAGAAAAGCCTATTTATACCCATAACATACAAGGTATAAAGGCATTCACAATACTGTATAGACTCATACAGTACATTGACTTTACAGTAAATCTTGAATACAACAATGCTCTAACACTTACTTTACCTCAAATCCCAAAATTGCGCACCTATGGTTTAAAAAGGAAAGCGATAGTGATAAGTCACCCGATTAACCCTCACGGTTACTGCTAAACCACAAATCTAAACGCTACCCGAGCATACCCAAAGGCTGCTTTTCCGGGTCTCCCAACCAAATTGGTCAATTCTGGATATAGCATATCAGATACTATTACCCAGAAAACTGCTATCCGAAAATCGTTCGGAAATCTTCTATCCAGAAAACCCCTTATCCGGATAACAAAGCACCCAGATACTAAGCCGTCCGGAAGCAAACCCATTCGGAAAACTTCACCTAGTCTAGGGCGATTTCCGGGTACGAAGGGTTTTTGCCGAACAGAACGTTTAATGCGTAAATCGAATCATCATAAACCGAGTCCACAATTGGTTTTAGGACTTCAAGGCCGCTATGAGAACATACAAAACACTTATATAAACGATTAATCATCCAAGAATTCTTTCTCATCAACACTAAACCATTTTAGGTTCCAGAGTCCTACAAATCCCCTTTTTATATGAATGAAGAACTTAGAAAATACAATAGGTGTGTAAGGTGGAACGATTACCTTGAAAAACTGAGTGTATAATCTTTCTTTCCAATCCTTGATTTCTTCCCAATTGCACCTTCCAAAATCTCACGCACAATATTGTGTTTTTCTCTGGCCTCCATAATTGATAGCATGAATGAGATAAATAGGATTTTAGGGTCTTAACCCCTATCCTAATATTTACATTTAGATCCTTGGACTTTAACTTTTCACTAACTCCACCCACCAACCAAGTTCTTCTACAATTTAGGAATCTAGTTATTACAAAACCTCCCCCTTAAAAGAATTTTGTCCCCGGAATTCCATCGCTGAAAAGTTGGGGGTATTTGGACCTCATGTCCGCTTCCACTTCCCAGGTTGCCTCTTGTCCCTTATGATAACACCACTGAACCTTCACCAACTTGATTTCCTTGGTTCTCAACTTCCTAACTTTACTATCCACAATTTCCACTGGTTCTTTCTTGTAAGTTAACCTTTCATCCACACAAATCTCCTCCAACGGCACAGCCATGTCGGTTTCAGTTAAGCACTTCTTCAAGTTCGAAACGTAAAATTTAGTGTGAACACCCCGCAGTTCCTCGAGAAAATCCAGTTTGTAGGCTACCTCTCCAACTCGTTCTATGATACCAAATGGCCGCACATACCTAGGCCTCAGCTTTTCCTTCTTCCCAAAGAGAACTACACCCTTCTAGGTGATACTTTAAGCATTACCCTGTCTCCCACTTGAAACTCAATCGGCTTCCTTCTCTTATTTGCATACATTTTCAGTTGATCTTACACAAGAGAAAGGGGATCCTCTTCCTGATCCTACAATTTATCAGAGGTTGATGGGTAAACTAATTTATTTGAAAATCACTAGATCCTCTTCCTGATCCTACATTTTCAATTTTCATTGTTCAATTGTTGTCTCAGTACATGCATCAACCAACCACCACCCATCTTCAAGCTGGTAAACGTCTTCTCCGGTATCTGGTTGGTACCATCTCTCAAGGCATTCTTCTTGCATCTGATTCTGCAGCCCACCTTACTGCATATTCTGATAGTGACTAAGCTAGATGCCCTATCACGAGACGATCTACCACCAGATATTGCATTTTTCTTAGACAATCCCCTGTTTCTTGGAAAACCAAGAAACAACCCGTAGTTGATCGATCATCAATGGAGGCAGAATACACAGCCATGGCTCTCGTGAAGTCACTTGCCTTTCAGCTCTTCTCAAAGATCTTGGTCTCAAACATCTCCCTCCAACTGTGCTAAAATGTGACAACAAGGATGCCTTGGCCATTGTTGCCAATCCTGTTCTACATGAGAGAACCAAACATGTAGAAATTAATTGTCACTATGTCAGGGATCAACTCAAGGCTGGTATCATTCACACCGAGAATGTATCTTCTAAAGAGCAAGTGGCTGATATTCTAACCATGGTGCTTCCGGTACAACTTCATCTCCGTCACGTGCACAAGCTGGAAGCGTCGCCTCAACCTCTCTCTCCAGCTTGAGGGAGAGTATTAAGGAATAACTAAAGATATTTACATTTATCTTTTATTGTTTTAGCTTTATTGCTTTCTAGAAGGTTTTGTCCTCTTTAGGCACGTTGGCCGATATAGGTTGTTTGTATCCTCTTTGTGAAAGGACAGTAAAGGAGCAATACAATTTGGCCCATATTTCTCTCTCTCAAAATCTTCTTTCTGCTCTAATATTTCTCTGCAATGATATCTGCATTTCTCCAAATTATTTTGGCATCAAGGTAAAATTGTCATTTATTTCATTCAAACGGTTTCTTTGGCATAATAAACTAGCTACTATTTAATTTACACATGTAACTTAATCTACTTTGTTTGATGCTGAAGTTGGAGGATTATATCAAGTTGTATACCATTATTAATTTCGATGTCATTAAGGCTCCTTAAGTTCACGATTTGGTTGTAATATCTTGTTAGCTGACATTTAAATTATACATTGAGATTATAATTTAAATAAAACTTCTGGGATTTATTAATTATCAACCAAAACTTAGGGGTTGTTTACCCAACGCTTACCGATAAGTGTTTACCGGGTCACTTATCTTATTGGATGGACATGGTAAGGGCCAAGAATCTTACCCGGTAAGAGTGATGGCATGGACCAAGAGTCATATCCAATAAGTATGGGTGACGACTTTTACACGGTTAGTATTTATAGATATGACACCATTTTAATGGATTAGATACCCGGTAAGATAAGTGATAGTGTTAAATCTTACCTATAAGCGCTTACCGGTAAGAATTTAGGTAAATGACCCCTAATTAATAATGTGCAGTTTGTATTTACAGTATCTAATATTTTGAGTTTTATGTTCCATCTTTATTTATAATCTTATTCATATTTAAATGATTATAAGACAATGTGAATGTACTCCACTGAATGTACTAGTAGTATGTCCGAGCAATGCACCGACTAAGCACAGTATGAAGTTTTATTATATATGGAAAACAAAAAAGCCCTCGCACGTGTAGCTTGGTTGGCAAAGGGGCAAAGCGATTTCGCTCAAATATACAACAGGCTTAAGTTCAAATCGTTCGGAAGAGAGGTTTGAACCCCTCTGCTAGCCTCAATCGTTGATCATCTTTGAAATGTCCCCTCACATGGTGCATATTCTAAATAAATTTGATATATATTCACTTGTGAATACTTGAAACATGGAAGTATTATCATGTAAGAGACACATGTAACTGATGTATCCATGACATAAACAGTCTTAAAACCAGGTCAGAATAAATTCAGTGGAGTACATTCACATTGTCTTATAAACATTTAAATATGAATAAGATTATAAATAAAGATGGAACATAAAACTCAAAATATTAGATACTGTAAATACAAAATGCACATTATTAATTAGGGGTCATTTACCTAAATTCTTACCGGTAAGCGCTTATAGGTAAGATTTAACACTATCACTTATCTTACCGGGTATCTAATCTATTAAAATGGTGTCATATCTATAAATCTGTCGATCATAACTTAGTAGAGTTAAGTTACAATCTTGATGCACTTAAAGAACTAAGGGAATCAACATTAATCAAGATGGCGTCACAACAGTCGATCGCTCGACACTTCAACAAGAACGTGAAAGCTAAAATATTCCGAGAAGGCAATTACGTCTTAAGACGTGTCTTCCCAAACACCAAAGAACAAATCGTAGGTAAATTATTCACCAAGTGAGAAGCACCTTATCAAATATCCGAAATCGTTGTAAATATGCCTACAGGTTACAAACCCTAGACGATCGAGACATCCCACGTAACTGGAATACGGTATACTTAAGAAGGTACACCTTCTAAATTTTAGTTTTTCTCTCATAACGTCGTTACTAACTTAAGCATCGGAGGGTCATTGATAAGGTGTTGTTTGTTTTTTCCAAATAAGCTCTTAATTTTCACTTATGTCTGATTCAGTCAGACGTAAGGTGATTCAGACCGTTTGTTTTTTCTTTCTTTTCAGAGCCTCTTAACTCTTAATGTCCTCTGAATAATTAAGTGACAACCTAGCCACTTAATTACCTCTTATTTCCATCCAACATCATTCTTTCGATTTCAACGTCGGTCTTAGCCCAGATGCTCCCCGAATTTGTGAAAACACAAAACATTAATATCGTAAATTTGTGTGTTGGCTTTCTAAATCGCGTAAATCAGCTCTTTGATGTTTGATTTATGATTAAAACTCCACAAACCTCACAAATCTGTCAGCATCCTTCTTTTATTTCTCTTTTTCGATTTGTCCTTCGATCATCCATGCTCACTTCAATTGACGTATTTAAGTTGAATTTTTGAGGAATAAAATAGAAAAATATACATATTCAGACGTTTGTCAGTTTATAAAAACAAACAGTCTTATTGATTCAGATTTCAGACTTCAGCACCACCTCTTAAAAATTAGAAGTGAAACATACTTCAGACTTCAACAACTCTCAAAAAACAAACGCCACCTTATCAATGACCACCACTAACTACGATCCAAACGTACGGTCGATGGTAACTCACGACCCAAATGTAGTTACTCAAATATACATCTTTGTTTAAAAATAAGCATCACGTTTTACTATTTTAGTTTATCTAAAAATAAATATTTACATTTTAAAATAAACGTTTATTTACTTATTCTTCTGTAATTATAAAATAGATAAATTAATTACTATCTTTATTACTATTAAATATAAACTTATCTTTTAATTAATTAAAAAATATAGGGCAAATTAAATAAAAAGGAAACGTACTTTGTTCTAGTTTTTACTTTAGGGAACATACTTTTAAAATACACGTTTAAGGGTCTATAACATAACTTTGTTACCAAAAAGGGGACTAAGTAACCGGTATAACCAGTAACTGATAATAATTGTTAAACTATTTAGTACATTAATCTATATATTATTAAAAATATATATTAATTATACACACAATGCAGCCCCTTCGGCCCCTCATAAAAAATAAAAATTAAAACAAAATAGACACACACACCAAATGCTTCTTCTTCCCCCATAACTGGACTTACATAGTGTTGGAAGAAAAAGTTTTACCAAACAAAAACATGCAACGAAAGCTTATAATAAAAAATGAAAAACGAACTTCTTCCTCTAAGAGATGATCCATTGTACAAGTGTTACTAGCAACTAGAAAAGAGATGAAGATAGAGGTAAAATCATACCCTTGAAGACTTTGGAGGATCCAAAGGAGAATCACTCTATCAAGTGCACACCTAAAGCTCCAAGTTCTTTTACAAGATTTTTCCTTTCTTCTCCAAAGCTTTTATGAAAGAAAAACTATTATGTTTCTCTAGCATTTAATACACACACACTTGTGTGTGTGTTTTTGGCCGAAAGGTTAAGGGAGAGAGAGAGGAGGATTCGGCTCTCCTCTTGAAAATCATAAAAGAGGTGGAGTGTAGTCATAAATATAATTTATGGCATATTGCTTTTGTGTCTACCAAGCAATCTTCTATTTACAAAATTGATCCCTCCTTTTTTTCTTCTAGTTTCTAATTAAACCATTACTTATGATGTTTAACAAACTTTCCCCTTAATCATATAATTCTTGCAATTTTAGTTTGAACTTTGTGTGCGAACGTTGGAGAATGGCCATACATTCAAGTGTCAGCACCAAATCATTGAGGGGCCCATGGATATCACTTTTACCATGAGACAAAAGGAACAAATTGCTTTGACTACATAGACCTCCCCACTAATCATGTTATATTTGATCAGTCCCTTTGTGGTTGCCAGTTACGGACAACGTTGGAGAATGGTCAAAATATAACCGACTTCGTGTCAGGAGTCTCATGCATCTCCACTCTAGGATAAAAGATATTACCATCTTAGAACTACTTGTGACAGAAACCATGAAGTAATCCCTAGGTGTTGGTCGTTCCAAAACTTGATCTCTATCAAGTTCATATGAACGTAGTTGCATCCGATGCCATTTCCATCTCTATGGATAATCAACTCACACCTCATATCAGTCTTAATTATTACTCCCTTCCTTTGGAGAATAAACGACTGTGGAGATTTTTGAATAAACTAGTATTCAAAGGAAGTTTATAAACATGCAAACTAGAACACATTGATACACCAATGAAATGATTGCTCCGAGCACATACTATGATCTCAACATAATAATCATCATGTCATATGCAAATGTAAACTGTTTAAGTTCCAAAATCTCAGATCAACTAAAATATATATTCAAGCTAAATCGCTAACAACTCTAATGCCTATAGACGTAGTATGAGTATCGTGCTTGGTCTGAGGCAAGGGCTTGGTGAATGGATCAGCCAAGTTTCTACTTGAGTCAACTCTACTAATGATAATGTCCTTGTCTTTGACAACCTTCCGAACGTAATGAAATTTCCTGAGTATATGTCATGTACGCTTGTGTGACCTAGGTTCTTTAGCCAAGATGACTGCACCCTCATTGTCACAGAAGATCTCTATGGGATCATGAATAGTGTGAACTATGCCAAGATCCCAAATGAACTTCTTCATCCACATGGCCTCTTTTGCAGCCTCATTAACTGCAATATACTCAGCCTCTGTTGTCGAATCTGCTACAGTGCTCTGCTTGGAACTTCTCCAAGTGACCGCTCCACCATTTAGGAAAAACACAAATCCTGATTGTGAACATGAATCATCTCTATCAGTTTGGAAGCTAGCATCTGTGTATCCTTTTACACATAGCTATTCATGGCCACCATAGACCAAGAACATGTCATTTGTCCTTCTCAGGTACTTGAGAATGTTCTTGACTGCTATCCAATGGGCTTTGCCAGAGTTGGCCTGATATCTACTTGTCATGCTTAAGGCATATGATACATCAGGCCTAGTACAAATCATGGCATACATGATCGATCCTACAGCCGAAGCATATGGAACCTGACTCATTTTATCTAATTCCTCAGTGGAATTAGGACACTGAGACTTGCTTAGTGCCATGCCATGCTGCATAGGCAAGAACCCCTTCTTGGAGTCTTGCATCTTAAATTTCTTCAAGATCTTATCTATGTAGGTACTTTGGCTTAACCCAATAAGCCTCCTGGATCTATCTCTATAGATCTTGATGCCTAATATGTATGCCGCATCTCCCATGTCTTTCATGGAAAAACAATTCCCTAGCCAAGTTTTAACACTTCGCAGTGTTGGAATATCATTTCCCATGAGTAGTATGTCATCTACATACAACACAAGAAAGACTACGATGCTCCCACTAGTTCTGACATAAACGCATGGTTCATCTTCACTTCTGACAAAACCAAATTCCTTGATTTTCTCATCAAAATAAAGATTCCAGCTACAAGATGCTTGCTTGAGTCTATAAATGGACTTCTGAAGCTTACACACTCTATTGGGATGCTTAGGATGTTGATAGGGTTATTTTATTAACCCTATTTTAGCTATGTTTTACATTAATTTTGAGCTCAATTCCACATTTATTGCTTTATTTATAGTCAATTTGTAGTTAAATGCAACAAAAACAAATATTAGATACGTTTCGTATTTAATTACAAAAATGCATCGCAAAAGCAAAAAAATAAGTATGTTTTATATGTATTTTGTAGGTACGTAAGCACGGTCGTGTTTGAAGTCTAAATTATGGATCTTGAAGGACGGATCACGGAACTTAAAGGAAGACTTCGATATTTTGGGCCAATAGTTGGTGACGTTTTTGGACTCAACAAAACTGATATTTTTGGGCTCGATGTAATTTTCTGTATGGGCCAAAAACAATTAAGTATGGACCAATGTTTGTAAACATGTTTGGACCGATTGTCTAGATTTGTGGATGGGCCAAAGACATTTTGGTTGGGCCAAATAAGTATTGTCAAAGTGGGCCGTCTGTTTTGTGTTACTCATGGGCTGAAGACAACAAACCAGAAGATGGGCCGAAGGTTCAAGTCCATGGGTCGGACCTTATGACCCTTGGAGCTCCATTTTACAAAACTTGGCCACCAAGAATAATTAGTAGTATAAATAGAAGTGTTTAGTTAGTGTTTTAGGTGTGCTTGGTACTTGGAATTTCCTTGTTACTTAGTCACCATGGTCCATTTGTAATGCATCAATGCCGAACACCCCTTTCGCATGATTCAAAACTCACGGTTTGTGGTCTAAAATGATTTGGTTTGTAATCTTAATCTTAATCCATTAGCTAAACATCTTTAAGTTCATTAAACTTTAGTGTCAAAACTCTTTTCCCTAAACTCTCTTAAACTCGTTTTCATAACTCTTAACTCTTAACTCAACCTTTAATCTTTAAACTCGTTAATTTCTCAAACTCATTTTAGTTAAATTTAATTACTTTCAAAGTAACTTTTTTAATTAAACTCTCATCAAACAACTCACGGTTTTCTTTCCTTAATCTCCTTCTCGATACTCAACAAACTTGGTTCTCATGTAATCTCACTTACAATATAAGCCGGAAGTCTGAATTAATCACTTTGGATTCCCAAGTAAAATTCGTTCACGGTTTGGTAAGTGATTTCACAAAAGTTCGATTTTTCTCTCATCTCGAAAGCACGTTAATTTTAGTTTCCATAACTACTCCGTTAACAAACATCTTCAATAACTCCTCGCTTTCACTTTACATTTAAAACAAGATTTTCCTCATAGTTTAATAATCTCGTTTTCGCAAACTTTAGTTTTAAAAATCAATGCTTAACTCTCTCATCAACTTTGTAGTAATTAATGTTAAATGCTTTCCAACTCTTTCCATAAGTGTCATGTTAAATTAATAATTTCTCTCAAAGCTTAGATAACTTGTGCAACAAATCACGACGTCCCGTTCAAGTAAGTTTCATTTAATTTACGCATTGTCCATTTCCATTATTTGTTTTAAAACTCGTAAATCTTTTATAATTGGAATCTGAACGATGATGGGCTAATCGCCTTAGTTCGGGGTATAAAGAGAAATTGGGACCGAAATTAATAAAATGATAAAAAGGTGTATCGTATGGTATGATTGTCTGACGTTATTTAAATCAAGGTTATATTTTGTGGTGGATCACAATTGACCAACTGAGAACTGGTATGTTGTATCATGAAATATTCGACACTTGAGATAACTTAAGAATACTGTCTCATCTCGATACCTAATTATTAATCTAATCCCAATGGATCTTTATACCCTGTGCTTTCCTATTATAATTGTTAATTTTCATTAGTTGTTAACCACAAACTCCCAACAAAAGATTACCTTCGCATTCGCCATCTGAAACCAGCTTTTAACAATTGGATCTTTAAAGAGAAACTTTTCCACGCTTCCCTGTGGGATCGATATTCGGTACTTAGTACCATTATTACTTGTTACAAGACGATAATAGACTGGGATGTATATTTGCGTCATGGTTTATTTCTGACTGATATTGCGGATAATACCCTCACAATATACTCTGGTTTGATTTTACTCTTGTTTCTTTTACAGGAGTAGAGCAATAAAAAGAGCGAACAAGTTTTTGGCGTCGTTGCCGGGAAAGCAAGGCAGAAGTTTTTCTTTTTATAAGTAAAATTTTTAAAAGCAAGTTTTTCTACCACAATTTTGAGAAAAGAAAAAAATCTATTATTTTAAATTATAGTGCATGCCAAGGTTGCCGCACGGTGAAATCTTCCAACTTGATCCTGACATTGAAAGAACTTTTAAACAACGAAGAAGAATTCAAAGAGCTAATCGAGTGTTAAATTCTTTAGAAATGTCTGAAAATGATTCTTCGTCGGACCATGAGGACGGTCCTCCGTTGGGCCTGATGGGCGGCCTATTATTAATGAAAATCTCGAAAACCCGCCAATAAATAATCTTGACGATGAGGAACAAAACATTTTTCGATTAGCTAATTCAAAGGATGGTGGTATTATGTCTTACGTTGTTCCTGTTTTAACTCAGTTACATTCAGGAATTCTTATACCAACTTTGCAAGCCCGCCACTTTGAATTAAAACCAATAATGTTTCATATGCTCCAAACTAACGGCCAGTACGCTGGTTTGGCATATGAAGATCCTCATTCTCATTTAAGGTCCTTCATTGAAATTACAGACTCTTTTAAGCTTCCTGGTGTAGAAGACGATGCACTAAAATTAAAACTTTTTCCATACTCTTTAAGAGATAGTGCACGGTCTTGGTACAACTCAATGAAGCCAGATTCTATAGTTACCTGGGCCCAAATGGCGGAAAAATTTCTAAAAAAATATTTCCCACCCACGAGGAATGCTAAGTACAGAAACGCAATTTTCACTTTTACACAAATGGATGATGAGGTAGTTCCTGATGCATGGGATAGATACAAGGAGCTTTTGAGAAAATGCCCTCACCATTGCATTCCGTATTGCATTCAGTTAGAGACGTTTCACAGTGGTTTAAATACTACTACAAAACAAATACTCGACGCAACTGCAAACGGAGCTTTCACTTCTTGTACCTATAATGAGGGATATGATATTCTTGAAATAATTTCTAACAACAATGGTCAGTGGGCTGATCCACGTGCATTACCACCTAGAAAAACAACAGGAGGAGCTCAAGATCCTGATGCTTATGCATTGATATCTACACAGCTGAATGACATGGCATCTTTGATTAGAAACCTTAATGCTGTGTCAGTCAACCCTGTCATGCCTCCTGCTACTGTTCAGTCTATCCAGTGCACATACTGTGGTGATGGTCACAACTTTGAACATTGTCCAGGAAATCCCGAGCGTATCATTTATATAGGTAACAATAATAATAATAATAATAACTATAATAACAATAACAAAGGAGGACCCTTTTCTCAAACTTACAACCCTGAGTGGAGGAACCATCCTAATTTTTCATGGCATAGTCCTGCATTAAATCCACCACCACCTAAATTGCAAGGTCAAACCCAGCAATTTTATCAAAGACCTCAAAACAACCAGCACACGAATTCTCAAAATAATCTACATGCTTTTCAACAAAAGTCAAACCACCATGCTTAATCATCTACTTCCTTGGAACCTATGATGAAGGGATTTATATCCCAAACTCAGGCATCAATTAAAAATCTGGAGACCCAAGTAGGTCAAATGGCTTTAGAGATAAGAAAAAGTCCTTCTGGTTCTCTACCAAGTGATACAGAAATACCCCCGAGAATTGGAAAAAAGCATGTAAAAGCTGTAACTTTGTGGAGTGGTAGGGATTTACCAGAAAACATAAAAAAAGATTTAATAAAGCCAACTCAAGCAGAGCCATAAAAGAAAAACACTGTTTTAAACTCCGCTAAGACCAATGGAATTATTGGGCCTGAAAATACTGTTGGGCCCAATAACAACATTCACATTCCAACAATCCCAATATTAATTCCTGAAGACCCTAAGAAAGATCAAACAACCACAGACAAGCCTGTTGTGGATGTGTCACAATCTGGTGACAGTCCCAAAATTTCTGGTGAAATTAAGATAGACAAGACCTCACCATGAGTTTCAGCACCAACTATTCATAAAAATTTCCGGACGTGGACGCATCGCGGGCTCATCAATTACCGGCCCTTTGCCTTTCAACAACGCTTTCACCCCTTGTAACTCCCGAATAAAAGTTTCCTTAATAGCCTTTAGGGCGCCGTCGAGATCTTCCCTTATCACAAAGACGGGTAATCTAACTCCGGTACCACTTAGGTGATCCGTTGACACAGCAGTTGAACCAACTGTGTGACCTACGCTCAGTGTTGGCATAGTATTAGCACTGGTAGGATTTCTACTCTGTCCTCGTAGTCCTAAAGTAGGATCTACTCTGAGTGTTCCGGATGGGTCATAAAGACTCGCATCAGATGTTCCAATAAGTGTCCTACGCAAAGAAGATAAAAATTAGCAACAGGCACTAGACTCTCAACTTGTGCAGGAATGAAGGTCGAGGACCGGGGAGGGAGTCGCTCTGTTTCAATACCCGGACTCTCCAAGTGAGAGTCGGATAGATTGTGTGCTAAAACCCCGTGAGAAAGTGAGACGCCTTCTTGTTAAGAAGAAGCCGAATAGATGGCTGAGGTGTGCAATTGCATTAGTGGGCGACTAACGTCTTTTTCAACACCTGATCCCAACACATGAGATCTGGTGGTGGATGTGGCTGCCCTTCTGGTATAGAAAGTTGTGGTAGCTCTCACACTCTCCATAGTTTTTTCTTTAGTTTCTCTCGCAGACTCACATATATTTTCAACTAAAACTCCCTCAGTTCTCCTTGTACCTCCCATTCCTTCAACAACTTGAGAAGTCATCAAAGGCATATCTTCAACATTGAATTCTTCCACATTAATGTTAGCTGACATATGCATTCGTGGAAATTCAAGAATATCAGCAACATTACCAAACATATTAGTTGCACCAGCATCATCATTTCCATCATCATTACCATCATTATTAGAATCATCATCAGCTTGTTCCTCCGCGTGATCAGACGCATTGTCAGACCCTGTACCATCATTAGAAGACTCAACCGAAGGAGCTCTTCCAATATGTTCGGGAATACGCTCATCGGTGTTTTGTCGTACACGATCATCT
This sequence comes from Saussurea involucrata, assembly GCA_033807775.1. Classification (NCBI taxonomy): domain Eukaryota; kingdom Viridiplantae; phylum Streptophyta; class Magnoliopsida; order Asterales; family Asteraceae; genus Saussurea; species Saussurea involucrata. The sequence goes on along the minus strand of CM066317.1, from coordinate 43,297,784 downwards.
AGTAGTGTGTCCAGTTTCTGAGGACTTTGGTGGTGATGGTTCTGTTGGTTTGATTGGGGATTTGGGTTCTGTAGAGAGTTCTTCTGTGAGCTCGGTTGTGGTTTGTGGAGGGATATCAAAACGTCTTGAAGCTCTAAAAGCAGATACGAACTCCATTCTCTTTAGGACATATGTAGCAGAACGTTTTGGTCTGTTAGGTTTGTGGGCGATTGATTTTCTTCTGGGGTAGGTTTTGAGTTGGGTTGTTGGTATTGGTGTAGGAGTGGGAAGTTCTTATGAGGAGGAAGATGATAGGATTTGAACTTGTTCTTAAACAGGGACATCTTCTCCAAAGACAGAGGTGGTTTCCACAAAGGCTGGTGTTTCCTCTGTGGGCCTCTGTTGGTTTCCTTGACTTTAGGTTGGGGGATCTTGAGTTTCAGGCTCTGCGGTTGTCGTAGTTTCTGCAGCTGTAGCCTCTGTTGTTTTCTCAGTTTGATTCTCCCCCTCAGGATGACCTGATGCATCACCATCATTAGGGTCATCCTGCCTCCTTTCTTTAGAACCTTCTGCTCTGCAAGTGTTGTTGGGATTCTTTGCAGCTTGTTGCCTCATCTTTTCAAGATAAATCTTGATGGAGTTTTTGAATGCAGAGGTTGCACTTCTTTCGAATTCGGCAGCATGTATTTTTGCAGAGGTTGTGACATAAGATTCGGCAGCAGACTTCATCTGGGACAGAGTTTGTTGTACCTCTGTGGACAAGGCGTCCATTTTGGTATTTAGTCTTGTAATGGCTCCTGAAGCAGTCTCTGTAAAAATAGAAAAGGAGATTTGCAACTCCTGTAGTTTTTGATTCACAGAGGTTACAAAGGTTTGGAACTCATCCTTTGTCACATGAGAGTCAGTGGTAACCTCTGGAGGAACACATCGATCCCCAGAGTGAGTCCCTGTTCCTAGGACACCTTCGTTTACCCCTGTTTTTACGTTGAGGGTGGAAGGATTTCCTTCTGATCCTTGAGGAGAAACTTGTGTTCCAACCTCTACAGAAGTTCTGTGAAGGTCAGTGTCCAAATCCACTCCAGAGGTGGGTATTGGAATGTCCTTCTGTTGACTCGGAGACTTGTCTAGAGTCTCTCCGTCTCTGTGCTCTCTACTCCTCTCTGAAAGGAGGTTGGGCCCTATTGTTGTGTGCGTGACAGAGGCAACATATGCCTCTGTTAGAAGTGCGATTGTGGTCTCGGGCGAATGACCACGAACTACGGTAAGTCCTTTAGAGAGTACTCCCCTGGAATGGTTTCCCTAGGAATAAGTGGCACAGAGGTTGAAAGAGTAACCTCTGGCTGGCTGGGTGGGGTTTGGATCGAGCTGTGCTGCTCTTGTTCAATGATACCCTCTGCCGCTAGACCGGCGGTATCAGATATGTGGGTTTCACTAGGAGGGGGTTGGGGATGTGTGCCTTCTACTTCTGCGGCATCTTTTTCTATAGTACCCTATGTGGTTTCTACCCTAACATCTTCTTCTGTGCGTGTAGGGGTTGGTTCCTGAGTGTTAAGCTCTGGATGGAGGAAAGGATTGTGCAGAACCCCTGGAGTCTGATATTGAATGTTCTGAGGAGTTTGATCATGTTCATCCAAGTTTGAGGTTATCGTGTAGTTGGGTGTCCCTGTCGATTCACGAGACAATGGTTCTGCGGTCCATCCTGATGGATCTACGGTGTGAGCTATTTCGGGTTGGTTGAGGAAGGTATTAAAGTCTCTCTGTTGATATGTATAGTTTATTGGGGAGGGAGGTTGCAGTGGTATAGTTTGGTCTTCCTCTTCCTGTTCGACTCCCTCTGCAATGGACTGCAGAGGTGATGTGGGTTTCTTCTTCTTCGATTTTCTCTTCTTTGGCTTAGGGGCTCCCTCCTCTGTGGATTTGGTTTTTCGTTTCTTTTATTTTGGAGGGGAGGGAGGTGCTGAGGATCTTGTTTCTGTTGCAAGTGGTGGAGAGAGTTGAGCTGCAGAGGTTGTAGTTTCCTCTGTTGGTTTCTTTTTCTTGCTCTTCTCTTGGGTATTGCTTGCAAAGGTTTTTCTCTTTGATGAAGAGGGGTATATGCCTTCTCTTTGGGCATGGAACCGTTCCTGTACTGAGTAATGTTTTTCTAAAGCTCTGGCCCATTCTTCTTCTGTCATCCTCTCCACTATTCTAGTACCTATGGGGATACCTAAACGCGGGGGTGTCACAAGACTTGGTTCTGGAGTCCTGTGAACGCGTATATACTCTTCTTTTAGGTCTTTATCTCTGGCATATGTCAGAAGATTCTTCGATAGAGGTCTGCAGTGGGGATATTCGTCTTCATGCTCTGTAGGAGTGTTTTTGTTCATGGGAAAACGTTTTACAGTTGGCCCTTCCATTGGCCATTTCTCCATAAGAAGTAGAGGCTCGAATAAGACTCCTAGAATTATTTGATATTGCAGAGGTGGCAGATATCCTGGTGTGTTCTTTTTGGCTTTTTGGGTTGCAAGCTTTCTGTCGATCGTATTTACCATCTCCTGCATCATGATGGTGGCATAATCAAGTGGAAGATCGTAATAGATCCCATACATGATGGTCAGGATCTGGTGTGAGCTCTGGTCAGGGCTGCCAATTTTCCCTGTGAAACAACGGTTCAGGATGGAGAAGAGGGTATTCCACAGAGGTGGTAGTCTGCCTCTGCGGAAATCATTGCGTTTCCTTAGGGTTGTGTTATACCCTAACATCTCTACAAAACGACAGAGTTCCTCATCCGTTGGTTCCTCAGCATACTTCTTTATTCCAAGTAGACCCCTGGTTGGTAGGTTGAACTCAAGCGAGAACATAGTTCTGTTGAACTTGAGTTCGAGGTGTGCAGATTTGTCTGGCTTCGAAATATAGCCCTTAATCAGAGAATCATCTGAATCAAATCGGCAACTTTGCCAAAATTGATTCAGATATCGAACGGGGATTTTGGTTGGGGTTTTGGAAAGGAGGGGGTATAGGATACGGTTTTTGTAACACCCGTAATTTCAGTAAGTAATTATCGCCCAAATGTTTTGCATCTTGAAAATGGTGGGATTTATGTTTGGAAGACACTGCGTAAAGTCTCTAAGAGTATCGGGAGTTTGGCGTTGAAAAAGTTGAGTTTCGGGGTTCGGTACGTCTTGTGCGACTATGACCAGCGACAATGACCATGTCATTGTCGCGGTGTCATTGTCGTGATGGAGGGGCAAATCGAGAAATCAAACAGAAGGGTGACAGAGGGTCGCGACTATGCCCCAACGACAATGCCAAGGGCATTGTCGCCCTGTCAATGTCGCGCCAGGGTACTGGAGGGCTGTTTCAGATCGGGTTTAAAGGGGTTCAGCTAGCTTCTTTCTCATTTTTCATCCAAGGTCGATTCCTCTCAGCTCTCTCTCCCTAAAATACGAAACTTGACACTAGGAAACCCCAAATTCATCTTCTTGCTCTTCATCTTCTCCACTTAAACCAACCCATTCCACCATTGTTGACCATTTTTGGAGCTTGAAGCTTTTGGGAGTTTTGAAGTTTGCTCTTGGAGGATTTAAGTATGTAAGGTAATACTTCTCTATCCAAAAGTGTTTTTATTGTTGATTTCATCTCCCTTATACCTTGTGATGTTAAGGGACGAATTTGGGAAGGATTTGGTAAGGAAATCTTGTATTACTCCTCTTTGAGAACTAGGGTTTGATATAAGTTGGGAGTTTTGATGTTTTATGGCTGGAGAATGATTGCATGTGGTTGGATTATGATATTGATGGTTGGGAACTTATGAATTTAGGTTTTTGGAAGTTTTGGCTTGAGGATGCAAACTTCATCAAAGGAGCTTACGTTTGGAGAACTCTAGATTTAGCTCAATCTAGCAAAGGTGAGTTCAAGTTACTTTGCGAAAACTTTGTACATGCCAAAATGAGTATTTTACAAATACGTGCATGTTTTACTTGAAAATGTATGAGGTTGAGTTATTTGAATAGTTTAACTCTTTTGAAGTGTTTAGCTTCATAAATGTGTAAAACACCCGTATTTGGGGCTTTTGAATATTTGGAAGGTTGAAAACCATAAATTGTCTTTAAAAGATTAATTGCTCAAAATGAGGTTTATTTGGTGGTTTAATCATATATGTGTAAATGATTTTGTAAACCATTTGGGAAATGCACTTTTAAGTGTTATGGGTCATTTTGAGAATGTTAAGGGTGTGAGTCCTTTTGGAAAACCCATTTTGTTTAATCCATGTTGAGTTTTGGGGTTAATGACTATTTTGGGATACGTGTTTCTTAAACAATGTTTAAACGCGTTTTATGCGATGATGACCGACTTTATGGGTCTAACAAGCTTGGAGCACTTTGCTCGGTTTTGATTTTGAGATAGTCTTGGGACATTTGTCCGGTTTAAATGGCTCGATGTGGAGTCTTATTTACGGGTTGCTTTTATTGCACCGTGTTGCACATTATTGCACGTTGTTGATATTTTACATGCTCAGGGTTGAGTCTAGGATGTGTTATATGCTTAATTGCATTTTCATTTGCATGATTTGACGTCAATAAATGATCATTAGATCTTTGAGCAGAGGGCTCGGTTTTGGACTCAATTGAGTCTTGAGGGCATTCTCCCGATTTTAATAAGCTCGACGTGGGCTTGGGGTTTGCATTGCATGAGTTGCATCATATTTGAGTTTTACATGATTTGAATGCATTGGTTATTCTTTTGAGGTCATGTATAAGTTTTTAAGTTCAGTAAGCTTGTTTTGGATGGTGGGTTTGCCAAGGTAAAGACCTAGTATGGTTGAACTTGGTGGTTTAAATGGACTAAAGACCTAGTATGGTTGATGTCTAAGAGGGGCTAAAGACCTAGTATGGTTGATGCCAAAGACGGACTAAAGACCTAGTATGGTTGATGTCTAAGAGGGACTAAAGACCTAGTATGGTTGATGCCAAAGACGGACTAAAGAGCTAGTATGGTTGATGTCTAATATGGGCTAAAGATCTAGTATGATTGATGACGAGGATTGACTAAAGACCTAGTATGGTTGATGTCATCTGTTTTTACACATCCAAGAAGCTTACTTGCATTTATTTTAATCGTGGTTTAATTTATGTGTTTGCCACATTCGATGAGATCGGGTCTCCCCCGTCACCGAAGGGTGTCGATTTCTGGTATTTTATCTATTCACATTGTTGAGGTTATATTACATGCATATGGATTGTTTTCCATGATTGGTGGACGGATTCATGTTACATTCTTATTGGATGTTTTAACTGGTGGAGTTTTATTTTATGGTATTTGGATTTTAATACATCTTACGTTTGCGTGAGTTTTGCTTCGTATTATGTTTCCAATGAAAGGTTATATTTAAATGAAGGGTTTCAATGTTTTACGTGTTGAGTAGGTATTGTCAACCGTATTTGAAGGTTTTGCCTAAAACTAGAATTATTCACGTAATTGGGTGAATTGGGATTTGTAACTCATATTGGAAAACGCTTTACACTTTTCGGGAATGGTTTTCCATGGATTTTGAGTGTGTTGGAAAATGAGTCGTTTATGCCGTTTGAGAAATCCTTTTGGAAATGATAACCTTTGTCGCAAACTTTCACTAAAGGTTTATTGGATCATGACTAAAACTACTAATTCCCGATTTATGATTTTATATAGTCATGATAAATTGCTTGAACTCACTAGGCGTAAGCCTAACCCTTTTTATTTGTCGGCATGTGCAACAGGCTCAGGTTGGGGTACCTCTAGCTACGTTGTGAAGTGACGAGTGCTAGTAAAGTGCACGAGAGGTGACTTGTTTAGTGAAGTATTCCGCATTTAATTGGGACTAGCAACTTGTGTTGTATTAAGTAACGCCCGTCCTAAGTTTTAGTTGTGGAAATTATAATGTTTAAATTCCGAGGTATTTTCAGGAATGAATTGTAGAGACGATTTCATCTCATTTTGATTATTTTATTGAAATTAAAGTTAGTTGCTCGTTCCAAATTTGAGGGTGTTACAAGTTGGTATCAGAGCATAAGTTTGAGAGATTTAGGTGTTGATTTTGGATACCTAGACTCAAACTAGTGTTTGTTTAAGTAAAAGAGAGTGAAATTCACCTTTAGGCACTTTTAAGATAGGATGTTTTGAAGTTGATGGATGTTATTAGAAACGAGAATCACGTTGAGAATAACAAGGATAATCATGTACGGTGCGTTCATAGTGACACCTGGCCAGTGTCATGGTGAACCTACTAGTACATGTGTATACTTGAATTACTTTAATGTGATGATCGTTGGGGTAGTAAAGGAGGTACTAAGCTAGTAGTCGTTGGAATAGATGAACGATCCTAGTATTAGTCACTTAAAGTGACGATAAGCATGATGATTGCTCTAAGTAGACCGTTTCAGGTCAAGATTGATGGTTGGACTAGAACCATAGGCTGATTGAGCCGACTTTGATTTTTGAGGAAAAACCGTAAAGTTAATTGATATAATTCCCAACTTGCCTTAAGAGGTTAAAGCATCCGGATGACAATAGTGGACCGGAGGGATTTGGAAGGGTATGAGTTGAGATGTTGAATGCCGACTAAATCATGCACGAAATTTATTTTGGAAATAAATTGCATCAACTATTTCTTGTGTTTCCAATCCTCATGTGGATTGTGTTATGAATTTTGAGAAATGTTTGGCACGCACACAAGATTTCAAATTATGGTTTTAAAAGTGCATGAAACCGTCTTATTGCGGGAGTAGCAAACTCCGCCGGGAATTGTTTTGCCTTACTTCATAGTTGTTCAACATTTGTTTTGGACGTGCTGACAATAGTATTTTTATGATGCTGAGATGTTGGGCAATAACTACGGCTTGTGACTTTAACATTGGATCTCCTCCACATATGTTAGAGTTTGGACGTAAAGTTATTTTCCATTATGTCTATGTGAAGTTATTTTGGGAATTTTGTTTAATGTGAGTTGTTAAACAATGTGGTTTATGTGGCATTACCCTGGAAGGGGATTTTTGGGATTTTGGCGTCCCATTTATGATTTTGCTTATAACAATTTGGCTTTGGAAGCATGGTGTTTAGCGCCGTTTTATTGACTTGGAGTCATTGAGTCCATGAAGGTTCATGGAGCTTTATTTTAGGACATGTTGGGTCGTGTGAGTATAATTTCACAAGGTGCAAACTTTAATTTCTTATGTGAAAGGTTTATAAGTTATGTGGGCATTTGGTCCCACTCGAGTTTGTTGAGAAAAGTTAATTTTATGCCGTAAGGCGGCTAAGAAGAGATGAGTTTGGAACTCTAGTGTCGCGTAACTTTTCTTTCAAAAGTTTGTGTTACTAAGTATTTCATTACAAATAGTTCGGTGTATGGATTGATTTATGCGTGGATTAAGTGATGCATGAATGAACATTTTGTTGACATTTCATAATGACTTGCTTGGTGCGTTTTTGGTCAGTTAAAATTTTTATTGCCATTTTATGTAAATGCGTTATATCGACTAAGGGGTATGCATAGCTTGGTAACCATTGTTTCTCGACACTTTGATAAACGAGTCGTGCATGAAAATGTTTTATTAACTTCTGGTTTAAATAAGATACCATTTGGTTAAATCATGTTTTAGTGGTGTGGGGATCGCGGATGGTATACAATCCGTGATATTTGAAAAACACAAACGTATGAATCGTTAATATTGGTCAATTTTGATTGCCGAATGTTTTGGAAAATTGTAAACCTTTTGGTTTTGGAAGAAAGGTGTGTTTGGAGTATTTTTAACAAATACATTTTAAGCAATGACGTTTTGATGTTTTATGTTCCAAGTACGAAATTTTGAGGAAATGCTTCGTGATGAAGATTTTAGAAAATTGTTTGTATAAAACTACGTTGCATGTACTTTCTTATGTTTTGGAACATTGATGCGCACCGTTGGTGCAATTTGGAATTTGAAAATAGGTTTGAACCCCTTTTGGTGTCAACAATTTATAAGCATTTATTTTCCCTTATGTTTTGAGAAAACACATTGTTGTGTGCAAACTTTGCCTGAAACGTTTTGCCCGTGTGTCATTATGTGACCAGTTGAAGAAATTTTGAGAAATTGATTTAAAGAGTTTTATCTTTTGAAATTTGGTCACGAACTATTTGATGCATGTTAGTTCGCTTCCAGAAAATTTCTAATGGAAGTGTTACAAGCGTGCATGCCTACCCCAAGGTGAAGTTGTATGATGTTTTAGTCGATATTTTCAAGTGATGGAAACGTATGAGTTTTTGTATTAACTAGGGAATTCGCACAAGTCATTTTGTGTTTTGACCAAGAATATTGGTAAACCGTTCCATTGTTTTGTGTAATAAACTAACGCGTGCAAAATTTTGTTGGTGAACCTTGCTTCATTCCGTTTAATGGTTGACAAGGAAATGTTGGAGTCAAATGTCATTTGGACCTCTTTTGGAATACGTGCACACCTTGTGTTGCACCCCGTTTAAGGTCGAGCAGTCACTTTACATGCATGACATGAGTCAATCCATACTAGAACCGTGGCGATTCGTTTTAAAGAAATTGTTTTTTACGCTTTTGCGTTTTGTGAGTAAACTGAAGTGCAATGAAATGATTTTCAACATGATTTTCATATGTGGGATGAGCGTGTCCATTTTTGCGTAACTACCGAATTTATAATAGTAGTTTTGTGCGTACGATTATGTTGATATGAAAATCCTTGTGTTGAAAATTTATATGAAAAGTTTTATCGATTGCCATATTTATTGAATGATGCACTTGAAACCTTGAACTCATTAAGAACTTTGGAAAGGTTAAGTAACCCAGTTAAGGGTGAGTGCGTGTATCACTTTGACGGTGGAGGGTTGGGTATTCCACGCGTGATAGTACTGTAGGCCGAATGGTTTCGGTTGAGGGGATGATGCCCTTTGTAATTAAGAGGATAAATGCGCAATAACCTATTTTGAGGTAGGTGGTATAATTGGGTGTCGACTGTTAGGCTTGAGGCTAAGCATCGTTAATGTAATCGTGAATTGTAGCCCGATTTTAAAGGAATGATGGCAATGGGGTAGTAACCCTAAGATGCCCAATTGTGATGAGCGGTTTTGGTGGAATAACCTTCGTGTATGGTTAAAGGACTTGTCGGTTTTATAATTGTTTTTTTTTTGGGATGGATTCTTGGAGTCTGAAACTGAAATCGATAAGTATGGAACGTTTTAAGGTTGGGAGACAACCGAAGTAGTCCGATCTGGGGTTACCTCAGTGAAAGAAGTATTCACTCGAGCGGAAGTACTGTGTACTTGAGAGGATGTTGTTGGTAATAATTGGTTGAGGAATTATCTTTATAGACTGTGTGGGGGGAATTTAGATTCCAGTTAGGAACTGATAAATTATAGTCGGCGTTGAGTCGGTTAGCCTTGGGTTGTAAAGGATGTAGATTTCGAGGACGAAATCATCCTAAGGTTGGGAGGATTGTAACACCCGTAATTTCGGTAAGTAATTATCGCCCAAATGTTTTGCATCTTGAAAATGGTGGGATTTATGTTTGGAAGACACTGCGTAAAGTCTCTAAGAGTATCGGGAGTTTGGCGTTGAAAAAGTTGAGTTTCGGGGTTCGGTACGTCTTGTGTGACTATGACCAGCGACAATGACCATGTCATTGTCGCGATGGAGGGGCAAATCGAGAAATCAAACAGAAGGGTGACAGGGGGTCGCGACTATGCCCCAGCGACAATGCCAAGGGCATTGTAGCCCTGTCAAAGTCGCACCAGGGTACTGGAGGGCTGTTTCAGATCGGGTTTAAAGGGGTTCAGTTAGCTTCTTTCTCATTTTTCATCCAAGGTCGATTCCTCTCAGCTCTCTCTCCCTAAAATACGAAACTTGACACTAGGAAACCCCAAATGTATCTTCTTGCTCTTCATCTTCTCCACTTAAACCAACCCATTCCACCATTGTTGACCATTTTTGGAGCTTGAAGCTTTTGGGAGTTTTGGAGTTTGCTCTTGGAGGATTTAAGTATGTAAGGTAATACTTCTCTATCCAAAAGTGTTTTTATTGTTGATTTCATCTCCCTTATACCTTGTGATGTTGGGGGACGAATTTGGGAAGGATTTGGTAAGGAAATCTTGTATTACTCCTCTTTGAGAACTAGGGTTTGATATAAGTTGGGAGTTTTGATGTTTTATGGTTGGAGAATGATTGCATGTGGTTGGATTATGATATTGATGGTTGGGAACTTATGAATTTAGGTTTTTGGAAGTTTTGGCTTGAGGATGCAAACTTCATCAAAGGAGCTTACGTTTGGAGAACTCTAGATTTAGCTCAATCTAGCAAAGGTGAGTTCAAGTTACTTTGCGAAAACTTTGTACATGCGAAAATGAGTATTTTACAAATACGTGCATGTTTTACTTGAAAATGTATGAGGTTGAGTTATTTGAATAGTTTAACTCTTTTGAAGTGTTTAGCTTCATAAATGTGTAAAACACCCGTATTTGGGGCTTTTGAATATTTGGAAGGTTGAAAACCATAAATTGTCTTTAAAAGATTAATTGCTCAAAATGAGGTTTATTTGGTGGTTTAATCATATATGTGTAAATGATTTTGTAAACCATTTGGGAAATGCACTTTTAAGTGTTATGGGTCATTTTGAGAATGTTAAGGGTGTGAGTCCTTTTGGAAAACCCTTTTTGTTTAATCCGTGTTGAGTTTTGGGGTTAATGACGATTTTGGGATACGTGTTTCTTAAACAATGTTTAAACGTGTTTTATGCGATGATGGCCGACTTTATGGGTCTAACAAGCTTGGAGCACTTTGCTCGGTTTTGATTTTGAGATAGTCTTGGGACATTTTTCCGGTTTAAATGGCTCGATGTGGAGTCTTATTTACGGGTTGCTTTTATTGCACCGTGTTGCACATTATTGCACGTTGTTTATATTTTACATGCTCAGGGTTGAGTCTAGGATGCGTTATATGCTTAATTGCATTTTCATTTGCATGATTTGACGTCAATAAATGATCATTAGATCTTTGAGCAGAGGGCTCGGTTTTGGACTCAATTGAGTCTTGAGGGCATTCGCCCGATTTTAATAAGCTCGACGTGGGCTTGGGGTTTGCATTGCATGAGTTGCATCATATTTGAGGTTTACATGATTTGAATGCATTGGTTATTCTTTTGAGGTCATGTATAAGTTTTTAAGTTAAGTAAGCTTGTTTTGGATGGTGGGTTTGCCAAGGTAAAGACCTAGTATGGTTGAACTTGGTGGTTTAAATGGACTAAAGACCTAGTATGGTTGATGTCTAAGAAGGGCTAAAGACCTAGTATGGTTGATGCCAAAGACGGACTAAAGACCTAGTATGGTTGATGTCTAATAGGGGCTAAAGACCTAGTATGGTTGATGCCAAAGACGGACTAAAGACCTAGTATGGTTGATGTCTAAAATGGGCTGAAGATCTAGTATGATTGATGCCGAGGATTGACTAAAGACCTAGTATAGTTGATGTCATCTGTTTTTACACATCCAAGAAGCTTACTTGCATTTATTTTAAACGTGGTTTAATTTATGTGTTTGCCACATTCGATGAGATCGGGTCTCCCCCGTCACCGAAGGGTGTCGATTTCTGGTATTTTATCTATTCACATTGTTGAGGTTATATTACGTGCATATGGATTGTTTTCCATGATTGGTGGACGGATTCATGTTACATTCTTATTGGATGTTTTAACTGATGGAGTTTTATTTTATGGTATTTGGATTTTAATACATCTTACGTTTGCGTGAGTTTTGCTTCGTATTATGTTTCCAATGAAATGTTATATTTAAATGGAGGGTTTCCATGTTTTACGGGTGGAGTAGGTATTGTCAACCGTATTTGAAGGTTTTGCCTAAAACTAGAATTATTCACGTAATTGGGTGAATTGGGATTTGTAACTCATATTGGAAAACGCTTTACACTTTTCGGGAATGGTTTTCCATGGATTTTGAGTGTGTTGGAAAATGAGTCGTTTATGCCGTTTGAGAAATCTTTTTGGAAATGATAATCTTTGTCGCAAACTTTCACTAAAGGTTTATTGGATCATGACTAAAACTACTAATTCCCGATTTATGATTTTATATAGTCATGATAAATTGCTTGAACTCACTAGGCGTAAGCCTAACCCTTTTTATTTGTCAGCATGTGCAACAGGCTCAGGTTGGGGTAGCTCTAGCTACATTGTGAAGTGACGAGTGCTAGTAAAGTGCACGAGAGGTGACTTGTTTAGTGAAGTATTCCGCATTTAATTGGGACTAGCAACTTGTGTTGTATTAAGTAATGCCCGTCCTAAGTTTTAGTTGTAGAAATTATAATGTTTAAATTCAGAGGTATTTTCAGGAATGAATTGTAGAGACGATTTCATCTCATTTTGATTATTTTATTGAAATTAAAGGTAGTTGCTTGTTCCAAATTTGAGGGTGTTACAGTTTTCCATGATGTTGGGGAGAAGGGCATGGGCTTCGCCGAAGGCTGTTGGTGAGGGTACCAGGTAGCAGTTGTTTGATTTTAATGGAAGAACATCCTCAAAATGTTCTTTGGTCAGAAAATATTGAAGGTGAGTGGTTGGTGTAAAATTAGCAGAGTCGTCGGAGTTTTCTTTTTCTGCATTTCCGGCGACGTTAGGGTTGTGTGAGTGCTCTGAATGTACTGGGGATTGTTGAGGAGAGTTCTGAGCATCGTGGGAACTGGAAGCCATTTTTGCACAGTAAGAGTGATGAGAATTTGCAGGTTTCGCCGGAGAAGAAAGTAAGTTCGTAAAGGTTTATGAGGAGGGGTAACTTGGGTTTTATAGTAAACGGTAGAATCTGAAGAGGTAATATATGGAAGTGAATAATTTTTGGGGTCCGTACTTGAGTGTGAACGGCGGGTTCAATTTCCAGGAGAACGTGTGTCGTGTACGTCCAATGAAAATGTGACACGTCAGCAGTGTCGGAGCATGACTTGACGTCGTGCGAGGCCCATTAATGATTGGTGCGTGTGTTTCTTTTCCTCCACATATTTTTCACTCGCAGTAAAATAGCCGTTACTGTTGCAGAAATGCCCAAAGTAAAAACTGACAGAGGCTCTGTGATTTACAGAAGTTCTGGGATTTGAAAACCTTGTTTTTTTTTCCTCTGTAGGTTGTACCAAAGAAAACGTTTGAAAAAGCATTGGAGAGGATCGATAGATTTTTAGTGAAGAAATTGCTTTCACAGAGGTTTTGGAGCTCTGTCAGAGCCAGCAGAAGCTCTATGAGAGGAAATTTCTTATAACTAAAAATCTATTAAACTTTTGATCATCCAAGTTTTTAATATGTTTTAAGAAATGTTTTTAGGACATATTTGGAAGTTGGTGTCCTAGAAAACTATTTTGGAAAAAGGTTTTGTGCAGCAAAGAGTGACATTTGATGGTCTATGTTGGTCCCGAAGGGTTATACAAGTTTGTAGAAGGGGGGTTGAATACAAACACACAGATTTTACTTTTCTAAATTGTTTATTGATATATCATTAACAATTTACAGCTTGTTGCGGAAACAAGATTAAGGATAAATCCTAAATCTAAACAAGTTGGAACACTAAGTTTCTTGCACTAAGAAGGAGAAGGAAATTACTAATAATAACCTATCTCAAGATAAGAAAGATGAACTTGTCCAGAGTTAGCAAGTTACTTCAAAATGAAGTGAGTTCATCTTCTTATATACTGCATGCATTTAATGCATGGCAGTTTACACTTTACACGTGGCAGCAGCTCATTGGTTGTATGTCATTGACCTTTGTTGACAACCTTAGTAGCTGCATGTTTGAACAGTGTAGCATCAGAGTGGTTGTACGATTTCAGACAATAAGGATGTTCTTTTCTGACATATCGTACGGAGTCGTGCAAGGGTGGTTAAGACAAAAGTACTTTGTACGGAGGACTTCATGATCAGCTTTTCATTGATTCAGCGATCTCTCATTCTATATCAGCGAATGATAGAGTTCAACGATAGCTAAAGTCTTGTACTTGATACTTCACGTTGATTGGACAAATCTGAGTCTTCGCTGATCCGCATCAGTTCATTAGGAGACTTGTCGCTGGTTCTTGGGCTTGATCTTCGACTTCAGCGTAGAACCTACGTTGACGTGAAACTTGTCTTCAGAGATCATAAGTAAACAACCAACTTATCAGCGATCACCATAATGACTGAACAGACTCAGAGCATTATGGTGAACAGTGTTCGTTGAATGTTTAATTTAAAGAGCGAGAGTTCCTATCAGCGGTACTGGAAGATCTTAGTACTTATCAGCGATAGAGAAACTCTGATACATATTGTTTACTCATGATTTTCACTAAGTATAAGAGAGGGTCATTATCAAATCACAGAGGGTTTGGATCAACAATCTCCCCCTATTTGATTATGACATAGCAACAAAGAAAATTGCTATTTAATGAAAACATAAGGATAAAAAGAACTCATAAAATATTTGTCCCTTTTACTGTTTTCTGGTATCTTTTCTGTACTAATGGAGTAAAGTACGTTCGCTGAAATCTTTCTTTAAACTTCGAATCAGAATTACAAAAGGAAGTGGAAAGATTACAAGTACAAGTGAAATAAATTACAAGTACAAAAGAATAACTGATAAAATAGAAGAATGAGGCGATCATATCAGTCAAAAGGTTCTTCCTTAATGAGAAGTTCATCAAGGGTCTTTGATGTGGGAATCATCCAGTCAGGTACATCGACTCCTTGATTCTTTTTGTTCAGAGCTTCTTCAAAAATCAAGGGCTTCAGGTGTCTAGCTTTAATGTCGCGTCTGACTTCACACCAGTAGATGAGATCTCTGAGTTGTTCGATGGGAGCGAGGTGGAGCTCAGAGATACGTTGAAAGTGATGATTTCCTTCGTAGTCTAAAAAGAATATACCATAAGGATCACTTACAACTGTGCCAGGAACGAAAGTTTCTCCAGGTGGTAGGGAGGTGTCAAGCGCTGAGAGATCAGCATCAGGGCCAAGTACTTCAGCACGAGAGAAACCAACACCTGTTTCATTCCGTATAGGAGGACCTGAGTCTGAGACTTTCTTTCCTTTGGCAGAGACTCTTCTTTGTTGAGGAGGAAGAAGAGTGGAAGGCGGAATATCCACAGCAGAAGAGAGCAAGTCGAGTTGTTGATTTAAGATTTTCTCGACATGATCTTTAAACTTTGAGCGCGAACCCTGAATGGCTAATTTCACTTCCAACCATTCATAGAGACCAAACTTCTCTAAAGTAGCAGCATAGAGGGTTTTTTTGGTTTCGTCTTCTCTGTAGTCATCAACTTCAACAACAGGAACATCAATGAACAGTCTTCCTCTGATGTTTACTTTGACAATTTTGGATGGTCGAGATCGATAGGTCAGCATTTCTTTAGCCCATTCTAAAGTCGTATCAGAGACCTTAGTCTTTTCTTTGACGATCCTTTGAGCATCATCCCATAGCTGACGTTGAACATCAACGGGAGCTCTTTTCAGCTTGGGGTCTTTTACTGATCGTTGAGTAAGCTGGATGGCGTATTCTCTGTCTTTTTCTTCAGCTTCCCTTCTTTCAGCGATTAGGCGTTCAGCTCTGAGGTGATCTTCGTATTCTTTCCTTGAGATTTTGAACTTTGGAGGAATAGACGGAAGTTGATCACGCTTCAGAATGATTCGCTGATCTTCGAATCTCTTGATTATTTCTTCTCTCTTTTTCTGATCCTCTTCACTTAGCGTTTGAGGAGCCAAGGAAGGTCTGTTTCGGTGAGAGAGCGTCTGTTCTTCAGGTTCATCAGTCTCAGAGATCAAATCTAAGACTGGGATTATTTTTGAAGTCGCAGTTGTAGGAACTTCAGCGATATCCTCAAACAGGGGAGAGGACTAGCTGAAACGCAACGATCTTACAAGTAAGAACATTGGTAGAATAGAGATAGAGAAAGTGTGGGATAGTGTATATAGGTTTGTGGAGAGTAGAGCTGATAAAGTGTATAGAGGAGGGATGTGTAGGAAATTAGTGTACCTGACAAACCGGCTTGTTAAGCAAGATCGTCAGATTTTAATCATCTTCAGCGATACCTTTACCTTTGCCTTTGTCAGCTTCAGATGGCTTTGTCTTTGTCCGCTCCCCTGAAGGTTCATTTATCTTTATCCCTTTAAGAGCCATGGTCCTCTGAGCAGGCTTGACGATAAAGGAGTCATCATCATCATCATCATCCTTCTTTGGAGAAGAGGATGGTTCATCATCAGAAAAATCGATGGCTTCTTCGTCTTCAGCTTCTGACTCAGATTCTTCAGCTTCTTCTTCGAGTTGCTCCCCCTCAGATACAGAGGCGAGCTTCTCGGTTCCCTCAGGGTGTTCATCTCCCTGAGGTTCAGCGGTTGTTTCTTCATTTCTCTTCTTACCCTTTTCACCAAGGGTAAGGTCTTCAGTCTTCTCTCCCCTGATAGATTCATCATGGGAAAGGTCTTCAGCGCTCTTCTCCCCCTCTTTTTCATGATGAGTGGGGGAGGAATGATTCGACTCAGCAGTTGGTGTTGATTCCCTGTCTTCTTGGCCAGGGATTCCCACACACACTTCAATCGCTGATAATCTGGTTTCTAAACCAGAAATACCAGGATTGATCTTCAAGAGTTCAGCACGATCTGCGGGAGTGAAATGCTGAGGAGTAGGAGCAGGGACGGGGGCAGCCGTGTTGGTCAGGATCTGCTCCAACAATGTCTTCATAGAAGCGATGTCGTTTTTCATCGTATTGACATCAGACTTCACAGAATTCATGTCAGTCTTCGCTGAGCCGACATCAGCCTGTACAGCAGACATACCACCTTCGATTATGCTAACCGATGTCTTCAGCGTTGTGACTTCGCTGGACATGGTGTCAACAGATTTCTTGATGTCGAGGTAGTCTGTGTAGATGTCAGCGAGAACTTTAGCAAACCCGTTGAGTGAGTTTTCAACCTTCTCCACGTCAGCTTTGGAGGCATTCTTTTCGACTTCAGTTGTAAGCTTTGTAAGATTCTCTCCAGCGTTTGTTACAGCTGAAGAGTTGCCGGAAAGAGTAGTCGTGAGACCTGTCAGCTTTGTCTCTATAGCTTTCAGAGACGCGTTGATGTCTCCCAGATTAGGACCTGTAACATAAAAAAACTTGTGAACAGAAGAAAGCTCAGAAGTTTGGGGTTCAGTTATAGTGTTTAGGGGTGGTTGTGTACCTGCAGGAGGATTGATGAATTCATAAAAATCTCGATGGCCTGAGAAATGTTCCATATCGTCAGCGAAAGAGGCCGAACGAATGGTCAGCTCTTGAAAGTGCAGGATCTATTCTTACAATCAATATAGAAAGAAGTAATTGAGAAATTGTATGATCAAGCCCAATTGTATTCAATGATGCACAGAATTACAGATCTAAGAGAGAGATCACCTCAAAGATTACAAGGAAAGAATACAAGTAATATGGGAAAATCAATCAGTTAGCAACGTAGTGCTAACCACTCTATTTATACTGCAACAAACATCTTAAAGCTATAGTACAAATAAGAAAGACTAATAAGAACATAACACGTGTCCTAATTAGTTTACACATTACTAAATAACGAAACTCGTCATAAGTTCTGAACAGGTAGTTCAGAACTTCTGAACATTCTTCTGATCAAGCTTCTCAGAACTTCTGACTTCTCTTTCTCAGATCTCTGACTCTTCTTCTCAGAACTTCTGACTCTTCTTCTCAGAACTTCTGAATCTTCTTATCAGATCTTCAACACTTGGTTTATTGACAAAACTTCAGATCTAACAGCTCTGCAGGTCCTACTTCCGTCGTTCCTTTAGCTTCTGGAGGAATGACGGGTACCTCAGTGATAACTGGAATTGAGTCCAAAGGAGTGGAGGGAGGAGAGAAGGAAAAGAATGGTGGTTGGGTGCGGAGTTCAGCGTTGGATTCGCTGAGAATCGCTTCGTCAGTCTTTGGAGAGACTGAAGGAGGTTGGGTAGTTTCCAAGTCTATAACTCCAGCGTTTAGAGACGCTGAAGTTGGGATAGAAGGGGTGGCTTTTTCAGCTGTGGCAGAGCATACCACTGAACTTTCCTTCAGCCCAACAGGAGGAGCTGAGGAGTCTTGAGCAGGAGAATGCTTGGGTTGCTCCTTGGTTTTCTTAGTTCTTTTGGAACTAAGTTGGTGTGAGGAGTGTTTCCTTTTTAGAGAAGGAATGGTTGTTGCAGCTGGGGTATCAGCGATGGGTTGGTCCGCTGAAGGAGATGCAGAAGTAGAAGAAGTAGGATGGTTAAGAAGAGTTAAAAGCGTAGAAAGACGTACCTCATTTTCCACCGGTTTGAAGTCGAGTACCTTAGGGCCAACCTGAGAGAGTTTCAGGTCACCCTCTTGAGGGTAGCTGTCCTTCAGGCCTTTTTGGAATACGGCGCTGATGAAACGAGGATAAGGAACCCATGGAGATCTGTCAGCGACGGAGTCCACTCTAAGTACCAGGTCATCATAGATGATTGATGCCCAGTCTATATGGAGACCTTTCAGCAAAGCATATCCTATAGCTTGCTGAGGTTGAGCTGCTTGGTCAGAGGAGCCGGTCTTGGCAGTCATGCAGCTGATCAAGTGAGCGAAGATGAAATTCATCTCGCTGGGCATTTTGGACTTCTTGATGAGTGTCAGCTTCTTCTCGGGCTTGTTGTCCCTTCCAGTTTCCCATACATAGCCCATTGCATCGAAGAATGCAATGATGGCTTCCCTATCTGAGTTTTTCTTGTGGTCAGGGAGGGGAACAAATGGTTTTTCTTTGGTGGCGATGGGAAGGCTGAGGGCTTTGCGAATTATGGCAGGTGTAATCTTCATTGTGCCATATTCAATATCGCAGAGAATGCAATCAATTGATTTCGAAGGGTCTTTGGCTGAGGGTAACTGAGAATGTCTAGCCGAGTACCAGAATTGCGAAAGCAAAAGCTGATGTGCGGGGGGTGTTATTGTCAGGGCTGTGGAGATGGAACAGTTCTTCAGGAAGTTAACAGCATCAGCGAGATGTGTGACTTGCTTTCGAGGAGGAAACTCGAGAAGCGCATAGAGATTGTTTACCTTTGTCCAATCCAATTTGTCAAGAGAGAACTTGACCTGAGGAGCCTTGATGATTTCCAATTCCTCAGCATAATCAGTAGCAGTGTTCTCAGCAGTGGTGTTCTTGGGAATGTCAGTGGATGTCATTCTGTATTATCAGTTCAACCAAAGATTAACAAATAAGAATAATCTTAATGTGGAAAGATTTTTCCAATAAGATGGTTCGAACTTTGTCCATTTCATTCAGACGAAAATGTCTTAATGAAGATTAGGGTTTTTCTTGTTTTTGAAAGACGAAATGTAAACCCATAAATGATCTTGTTTTCCAGTTTCATTTGAAGATTTGTATTCTGGAAAAAAACGAATGTGAAGAGCAAGTTTAAGATTTTTGCATTTAAACTTGAAGAACAACCATGAAATGGTTGTGTTCATAAAACCATGAAAGAAAATGATTTCATTTTTAAGAAGTTCTTTTGTTTGATCTTGTTAAACAAAGAGTAGATCAGAAACAAGTTATTTGCATTCTGTAAAGAATAAGAACATATTAACCTTGATGTTTGATGAAGAAGATGATGAACAGTTCTTGAAGTTATTTGCACAAATGCAACAGTGAATTCTTTCTTGAGGAGGAAGATAAAGTTCGCGTAAAAGAAAAATATAAACCCATAATGAGTTTATATAGAGATTAGAGAAAGAGAAAATCTTGAGCGGGAAAAGATTTTCATCATGGCACGGACACGTGTTTGCATTTGATTGGCGAGTAAACGAAACGTGCAAACATGTGTCAGAAAAGAACGTGCCGGAGCTTATCCGTTGTAAAGACGTCACAACTGTCCTTTCATATTCTAGGATGTCTCTGAGGTTTTGAAAACTCAGGGACACTTAAAAACATGAAGCACTGAATAGAAATATCCGTGTTGGTTTTAGAAATTTCAAAAGATCGCTGATAAGGAAGAGATATTCAGCGATGTAAATTGTTTTGAAATCTTGCATTTACATGCGATTGTCAGAGAGATAAACAACATACCTTAATATCAGCGAATCAAGTTTATTTAGATAAAAACAATGATAGAATGGGTTATACAAGTTTATTTTATCGAAAAATTTGCTTTACAGCTTTCATATGAGACATCTTGGGTCCAGCTTGATATCGTGCACACAAACATGTTGCATACATAATATCGGGTCGGCTAGCTGTAAGATACAATAGTGAGCCGATCATCCCACGGTACAACGTGACATTAACAGGAATTCCTTTCAAATCCTTGTCAAGTGTCAGCAGAGGTGCCATAGGGGTTTTCATAGCTGAACTTTCGGTTAAATCGAATTTCTTCAGCATATCTTTAACATACTTTCCCTGATTAATAAAAGTTCCATTTTCATTTTGCTTTATCTGTAGACCAAGGAAATATGTTAGTTCACCCATCATGCTCATCTTATACTCATCTTTCATTCTATCAGCGAAACGAGTACAAAGATCAGGGTTAGTAGAACCAAATATAATGTCATCAACATATATTTGAACAAGAATGATATGACCTTTTACTTTCCTGAAAAATAGAGTTTTGTCTATTTTACCTCGCTCAAATTTTTCAATATGGAGATAAGTAGAAAGTGTGTCATACCATGCACGTGGAGCTTGCTTTAAGCCATAAAGTGCCTTATCCAGTTTATAAACAT
Organism: Saussurea involucrata; assembly: GCA_033807775.1. Taxonomy (NCBI): domain Eukaryota; kingdom Viridiplantae; phylum Streptophyta; class Magnoliopsida; order Asterales; family Asteraceae; genus Saussurea; species Saussurea involucrata. Next base: position 43,277,094 of record CM066317.1, on the reverse strand, counting down.
AACCTGGACGCTTAGGATCCGAGAATTCTGGAGGTTGTTCCTCATAGACTTCTTCATTCAGCTTTCCATTTAGAAACGCTGACTTAACATCCATCTGATATACTTTGAAGTCTTTGTGTACATCATATGCTAAGAATAGACGAATAGATTCTAGTCTTGCCACTGGAGCAAATGTTTCGTCATAATCTATGCCTTCCTCTTGTCTGTATCCCTGAGCAACAAGACGAGCTTTGTTGTGGGTTACAGTTCCATGTTCATCCAACTTGTTTCGATAGACCCATTTAGTGCCTATCACTGTTTTGTTAGTTGGTCTTTGAACAAGTTTCCAAACTTTGTTTGTTTCGAATTCAGTCAGCTCTTCTTGCATGGCGCTTACCCAATTTGGATCTTTGAGGGTATCATCTACTTTCTTTGGTTCAGTTAGAGAAATAAAATTTACAAATAAACAAATATTACCTGCACTTCGTCGAGTCTGAATACAGATCACCAAGAATCTGATCAATTGGGTGATTTACAGTCCATCGCTGAGCCGGAGCGTGAGACGCTGACTCAATCTGAACTGGATGAGCTGAAGATGAAGTTTCAGCGACGTCTGAAGTATCAGTCAAGAGAGGAATGGATGCAGTTGTCATTATATTCACTGATTGCTGAGAAGTAGATGGAGTATCTGAGACATTTGGTTCAGAGGCAGGTATAGTGTTTATAGGAACAGCTGAGACCCATGATGTGAAGGAAGCTGATTGAAGGCTTTCTCCCATGAAAAAGTTCATAGGCTGTTTTATTGAATCTTTTAACTATCAGCGACCTGTTTTGCGTAAAACAAGCAGTGTTGACAGCTTCTGCCCAAAACTGAGTAGGCAGGTGAGAATCGCTGAGCAGTGAACGTGCAGCTTCAATAATTGTTCTATTTCTTCTTTCAGCGACTCCATTTTGTTGCGGTGTTCTCACTGATGAAAAGTTGTGAGAAATACCCTTACTCTCAAGGAAGGAATCAAGAGAACTATTTTTGAATTCAGTTCCATGATCACTCCTTATCGAGCGAACGGTTAAGTTGTTCAGGGTTTCCATCTTCCGAACAAAGGTGATGAGTTCTTCAGGGGTGTCACTCTTAGAAAGGAGAAACATGACCCATGTAAAACGAGAGAATTCATCAACTATGACCAGTGTATATTTCTTTCCAGCGATGGATTGTTTGTTAACAGGACCAAACAAATCCATATGAAGTAGTTGTAGAGGAGACGACACTGATGAGACTTGCTTTGTCTTAAAGCTTTCTTTGGTCTGCTTCCCTTTCTCACACGCTGAACATAAAGACTCTTTGGCGTATGAGTGCTGAGGTAGACCAGTAACTAACTCTTTTGAAGAGAGAGTGTTCAGTGTCTTGAAATTCAGATGAGAGAGCCTCTTATGCCATAGCAAGTTGACATCAGATGAGGCTTTTGAGAAGAAACAGGAGTTCTCAGTGGTTGTTGAGTCCATATTTATTACATAAACATTTTCCAAACGATAACCGCTGAGAGCTATCTTCTCCTTTTTGTCAGTGACAAAGCAGGATTCCTTGGTAAAGATTACCTTGTTATCCTTGTCGCAAAGCTGGTTGATGCTTAACAGATTATGCTTCAGCCCTTCAACATATGCGACTCTTCTGAAGGTGGTTGTACCATTTGAGAGTACACCAAACCCTCGGGTATGTCCTTTTCCATTTCCTCCGAAAGTTACAGAGGGGCCCTTCTCTTCCTTGTATTCAGTGAGCAGGCTTTTCTTTCCAGTCATATGTCTAGAGCATCCGCTATCGAGATACCAGATACCCTTCTTAACATGCATCACAAAGGAAGATTAGTTTTTCTTGGGTATCCACTTGACCATGTGTACATGTTTGTCAGTGGAAGTAGATGGAATGGAAGGTTCGGCAATCTTCGCAGCATTTGAAGATTCAGCTTTGTCAGTCTTCACTTTGGTTAATTTCTTAACCTCAGTGGTCTTCTTTGCCTTGGGGGCAACCTTCACCTTAGCTATCTTTTCAGCTATGGTGGCTGTGGGGCACTTACTAGCAATATGATCAGTGAGTCCACAGTGATAACATTTCCTATAACTAAAAGTAGTTTTAGGACCATTTGAATGTTGAGCTTTTGATTTAGAATAAGAAGGACCAGCACCACATAAGCTTTTGGCTTTTGAAATGGGAGGAATTTTTAGTTCTTCGGATTTCTTATCATGGATATCCACTCTGAGTCTAGGAGTAGATCGCTGAATATACCCACGCTGAGTAAATCCAGAGATCTGATTTCTTGATCCAGAGGAATATATCACTAAAGCTTTAGAAGCATTCAGCTTTGGTACTGAAGTACCCTTCTGAGGATTTTGGTTTGAAATAATTCCTTTACCTTTGTCTTTACATACAGAGGTAGGTTTTGGATTAACCATTTTCTCCTTTCCTTTTGAAGAGGTAGAGATTTCCTCAGGGATAGGTGGTCTAGAGGACGAACACTGAGAGGATGAAGTGTCAGCGACTGAGGATACGAAAGTTCCGAATAAGAGCATGGAACGATCAGTGGTTGGTTCTTGAGTATCAGCTTTGTAACCAAATCCACGTTTATCACTCAGGGGTATCTGAGACTTGATTATCTCAGTGATCTTTGTTGAAGAATTACACCATCCTTCAACAGTAGCTTTCTCAGCTTTTAATGCAGCGATAGCTTCTGCTCGTTCGATTTTGACTAGCTGATTTAAGTGCACTTGATCTTTAAAATCGTCTTCAATTTTAGAAAGCTTTTCTATTTGAAGGTGACAGTTTTTAAGCTGTTCAGCGAGATCAAGGTTTTGATTTTCAACTATGGTTTTGCCATTCATGGCTTCATATAAACTTCTAGTCAAGAGATCGATTTTACGGAGACTATCAGCTTCATCAATATTAGCAATATTTGTAAAGAAGGAAGGTGATACTTGAATTGCAGAGGTTGAAGTGGAGGGAATGTCTGAACTTTCTTCCTCATCTTCAATCTTTGCCATAAGACACAGATTGGCTTCATCATCTTCAGAGTCAGATGATGATTCTTCTTCACCAGAGGTAGCCTAATCATAGTTAGCCATCAGGCCTTTGCCTTTCTTCTTAAAGCTTTTCAGCTTCGCATACTTTTCTTTCAGCCTAGAATATTTGTCATCTTTATTCCTAAGAATAAAGGATTTCTTGGGAAACGCTGAGTTTCTCGAAACTTTCTGATACCTGCACTCGTTAGCGAAGTGTCCAATCTTTTCGCAGTTAAAACAAGTAGCAGTAGCCTTATCAACAGGAGCTGATGATCTTGGCTTATCAGTAATAGAAAGGGGTTTGTTCTTTCTAAACATTTTCTTTTTGGCGAATCTCCTGAACTTTTTAGTTAGGAGAGCCAAAGATTCATCATCATCTGAAGAGTCAGAATCTGATGACCTTTCAGAGTTACTTCCTAACTCAGTGATAGTGACCGAGGGTCGCTGAGTAGAAGGTTCCTCTGAGATTAAAGCAATAGGGGTGCTTTTGGAATCTTTTATAAGATTCTTCTTAAGATGGCTTGATTGCTCATGATTCAACATCGTGCCATATAAGGTAGCAAGAGTCATTGATCTTCGATCTTTTGACAGCTTGAGACACATAGAATAACTGTCCCAGCTTTCAGGTAAACATTCTAAAAACTTTGTCAGCACTTCAAAGTTGGAATATTCCTTACCAACAGTTTTTAGATCTATTATTAAGCAATTAAAACGTTGGTGAACTTCAGAGAGTGTCTCATTCTTACCACAAATGAAGCTTTCATACTGTCTTACCAGGTTGATCTTTCGAGAGTCCTGGACTTCAGTAGTACCTTCATACTGAACACATATTGTGTCCCACATGGCTTTTGAGTATTTCAGGTTCATGACGGAATGGTAGACTTCGTCAGGAAGAGCCATGGATAGTATGGATCTGGATTTTGTGTCGATAGCCACTTTCTTCTTATCTTCATCAGTCCACGTATGAACTTCTTTGGGTATCAGCCTTTCTGGAATAGCAGGTCTATTCTCAGCGGCAGGTACAGCAGCATCAATTCTTATAGGAATAAATGGACCATTTTCAAGATAATAAGGCATTGTAGGATCTACACCTTCTAAGAAGAGAGTCATCCTATTTTTCCATAGATTAAAATTATCTCTGGAAAATCTAGGGGGGTTTTCAAGAGAACCATTGTCTATATAGTTTGTGTTTGTGTTGGTAGCCATTTTTAGAAATAGCAAGAAAGAGAAATCTTAGTATAGATTAGATCTTGTTTATGAGATTAAACAAATCCGCTCTGATACCACTTGTTGGTCCCGAAGGGTTATACAAATTTGTAGAAGGGGGGTTGAATACAAACACACAGATTTTACTTTTCTAAATTGTTTATTGATAAATCATTAACAATTTACAGCTTGTTGCGGAAACAAGATTAAGGATAAATCCTAAATCTAAACAAGTTGGAACACTAAGTTTCTTGCACTAAGAAGGAGAATGAATTACTAATAATAACCTATCTCAAGATAAGAAAGATGAACTTGTCCAGAGTTAGCAAGTTACTTCAAAATGAAGTGAGTTCATCTTCTTATATACTGCATGCATTTAATGCATGGCAGTTTACACTTTACACGTGGCAGCAGCTCATTGGTTGTATGTCATTGACCTTTGTTGACAACCTTAGTAGCCACATGTTTGAACAGTGTAGCATCAGAGTGGTTGTACGATTTCAGACAATAAGGATGTTCTTTTCTGACATATCGTACGGAGTCGTGCAAGGGTGGTTAAGACAAAAGTACGTTGTACGGAGGACTTCATGATCAGCTTTTCGTTGATTCAGCGATCTGTCATTCTATATCAGCGAATGATAGAGTTCAACGATAGCTAAAGTCTTGTACTTGATACTTCACGTTGATTGGACAAATCTGAGTCTTCGCTGATCCGCATCAGTTCATTAGGAGACTTGTCGCTGGTTCTTGGGCTTGATCTTCGACTTCAGCGTAGAACCTATGTTGACGTGAAACTTGTCTTCAGAGATCATAAGTAAACAACTAACTTATCAGCGATCACCATAAATACTGAACAGACTCAGAGTATTATGGTGAACAGTTCCGCTGAATGTTTAATCTAGAGAGTGAGAGTTCCTATCAGCGGTACTGTAAGATATTAGTACTTATCAGCGATAGAGAAACTCTGATACATATTGTTTACTCATGATTTTCACTAAGTATAAGAGAGGGTCATTATCAAATCACAGAGGGTTTGGATCAACAGTCTACATAAGTTCTTTATTGTGGGAAGAACTCTGTAACCAATGACTTCTGTTGCAGTGCATTTGTACGCGAAGATTCTCTTTGAAATTGACACACAAGGTGATCGACAGAGTTTCCAAGATTATTGATTTATGATCATAGAGCTTTTGCCTGCAGAACCTCTGTTGGACTCAGCAGAGGCTCTATGACCTTAAATTTCTAATAATGGAAAGCTCAAAATTCTTTTTGATCAAATTTTATTTGGAATGTTTTTAATAATGTTTCTAGAACATATTTAGAAATTTGTGTCCTAGAAAATTATTTTCAAAAAGAATTTGTACGAGATACCAACCTTTTTGGTTCTTCTTTGTCCGGCAAAGTTCTTTTTTTCTGTAAATGTCATCTCTTCCTCGGCTCCCCCTTGACTTATAAATCTCTGTAGATTAGGCAAGGTCTCCTATTTCTCCCCTTTGATCTAATCAACCTCTGTAGATCAAGTATGTTCTCCTTCAGCTCCCCCTTGATCTAATAAACCTCTGTAGATTAAGTATGTTCTCCTTCTGCTCCCCCTTGACCTATGCTTGGTTTTAAAATGTGAAGTAAAGCATAGAACATAGGTCAATCTCATCATAGGTTCTGTGGAGATTGTCAGAGGTTCTGAGCAATTTCACAGAGGTTCTGTGAAGTATAGAACCTTTAAAGGATGAGTCTTAAACTGAGTGTTTAAGAGTCATTTTGAACTTTGAAGCTTGAGTCCTTAGCAGAAGTATTAAGGAGTTCATTGTTCATTGAAGTGCGAGTCCTTAACAGAAGTATTAAGGAGTCCATTGTTCACTGAAGTGCGAGTCCTTAACAGAAGTATTAAGGAGTCCATTGTTCATTGAAGTGCGAGTCCTTAACAGAATCATTAAGGAGTCCATTGTTCACTGAAGTGCGAGTCCTTAACAGAAGTATTAAGGAGTCCATTTACCTGCAAGACAGGTTAAAGACATTTTGGTACCCATATCCAAATGGGTCCTAGAATGTTAGGATTTGGAGTTGTCTTCAGGTCCTCTGGTTTGCCAGTCTTTGCTGGTTTGCCAGGATCCTTTCTGTGACTCTTCTCACTTTGGGTCTTTGGAATTTTCTTTTGAAATGATCCATTTAGAACACAGAAAGATTTAGAGAAAAGGTTTTTTAATTGAAACAGAAGATCAAAGCATTTATAATTATGAGAATGAAGAGATGAATGCTTAGTAGAAACAAAAGGCTGTGGAGCATTTTTGACAGGAGTGGATTTTTTGACTTTCCAAACCATTTTCACTCTTTTGAAAACAAGATTATTTGTATTATCAGCACAAGAGTTTGCTAAAACAAAGTCCTTAACCTCTTTATCTAAAACATCTTTTTCTTTAAGATTTAAATCAAATTTCTTTAGAAGATCTGATTTATACTTTTTCTCCAACATAATCTTGGTTGACAAAACATATATTCTCTTTGTCAATTTGGACATTTCAGCTTTAAAAACCTTTCTTTCTCGCTCAAAATCATCTTTTAAACACTTTGTTTGAAATCCTTCAACCTTCACCTTTTTAGACTCTTTTCTATTAAAATCATGCTCTCTCCTCTCCTTTTCAAGAGTCTTCTGTAATTCTGAGATTTTGCAAGAAAACTCCATAGATTTTGTTTAAAAAATGGTTCTCTCTTTTTCAAATTTCTCTCTCTCACAGATCACAAGTTTCTCAAAATCAGAAATCAGACTAGAAATTTTTAAACATTTGAGTTCAAGTCTTTTCTTCTCTTCTTCAAAAATTGTCTTAACTTTCTCTTTCTCCTTTTCACAAAGCTTTTCTGACTCAGATAATTTCCTTTTCTGTTCAAGATTTTCACAGTTTAGAAGTTTACCTGATTCTTCAAGCTTAGCAATTTTATCTGAATCACTAAGAATGCTCTTGTTCCTTTCATCTAGTTCTTTCTTAAGATTAGGAATTATCTTGCGAAAATTAGTACTTAGTTTCGAATAGTAATGAGAATCAGCATCACCACAGAATTTTATTCTAGACATTGTTACTTGAGAAATCTAGAGACAAATGAATAATGATTCAATTTCCGACAATTTTGCACTTTAATGGAGTTTTAACGAAAGAAACAATTTCTAGTTTTACCAAAAATCGACTAAATCGAAAATGGCTGAAAAACAGAATCTGTTTGAAGGAATGAATAACAGGTTAAAATCAGACCACGTTTCTACCAATAATCTTGTTAAACGAGGATCGCTTGATTAAAAATTAAGCTTCGCTCTGATACCAATTGTTGGTTCCCGTTTTTGATTAACAAAGATTATCTAATCTATTAGTTCAAATAAGATGTGTTGCGGAAGCGTATTTGAAGAACTAACAGATATGTTTATATAGAAACAACACACAATATCAAATAATCAGTATATGAAGAACAGATGAATATCTCAAAGATTATTGTATTTGATATATATTAAGAACACCAAGAACTTCAAAGGATTGACAAGAAATATGCAGTTAATGGTGTGTGTGTGTTAAGCTTAAACTTAAGGATATATGAGTATTTTCGTGGTGTTTAGCTAACTCAACATGAGTCTTCTATCTATACTACTTCTAAGGGGACATAGTTTAGACAATAAGGACTGATCTACAGTAGACAGGATCGTTTGAATAGTAGCAGGTACGATGTTCATTTAATGCGCACGTTCCATTTCTGACAGAGCCCTATCAGAGTTTGACACGTGTAGTTGATGTCAGGGCACGTCTGGAACAAGTGGATGAACGGATCCTGGAACAGTAGAAAGATATTTGTAAATCTTCCAAGTCTTTAGTATAAACCGCAGAGGCTCTGTCAAGGGTGACAGAGGTTCTGCGGCTCGGTCCTCTGTGAGCAGTACTTCTGTAGTTCGTTCTTTGGTCTTGGCGTTTCTTGATTGATCTTCTTGTTTACTTCGGCAGAGCTTTGGTGACACTCCGTAGAACTTCTGTGATCACTCGGCAGAGCTTCTGTCGAAGTCTTCTATACTTAGCCTATTTTTCAATACTTCTAATATTATGAATATTGGAGCTAACATACTTAAATAAACAAGCACACATGCTCCCCCTTAATGTTTTAAAGAAAACATAGAAATGCCTAAGTGTTTAACATTCCTAGTTTGCTGATTAAGAAATTGAACCTTTTTTCATCCAAAGGTTTTGTAAATAAATCAGCAAGCTCTAGTTCAGTCAGCATGAAATGCATTTCTATAGTTCCTTTCTCAACATAGTCTTTAATAAAATGGTACCTGACATCGATGTGCTTCGTTTTAGAGTGTTGAACAAGATTTTCAGTTATTGCTATTGCGCTTTTGGAATCACAATAGATTGGGATCTTGTTGATGATATATCCATAATCCTTTAGCTGAGTCTTCATCCAAAGCACTTGAGAGCAACAGCTAGCCGCGGCCACGTATTCCGCTTCCGCAGTAGATGTTGACACGCAATTTTGCTTCTTTGATGACCAGCTAACAAGTTTATCCCCTAGAAATTGACAAGCACCAGATGTGCTTTTTCTGTCCATTCTATTATTGGCATGATCTGCAGCTGTAAATGCGATTAGCTCAAACCCCGAATCCTTAGGATACCAAAGACCCAAATTTCTTGTGCCTTTGAGATATCTAAGGATTCGCTTAACAGCAGCAAGGTGAGATTCCTTCGGGTTATCTTGAAAACGAGCACAAAAAGATGTTGCAAACATAATATCCGTTCTACTCGCCGTAAGATATAGTAAAGATCCAATTATGCTACGGTATAACTTTTGATCGACTAATTTATCGGATAAATCAGCGTCCAAAAGCCTACCGGTAGCCATTGGTGTTTTCATAACGGAGGAAGAATTTAAATCAAACTTTTTAAGCATATCATTTATATATTTTGATTGATTTATGAAAATGCATTCATTTGATTGTGTCACTTGGAGACCAGGAAAAAATTTTAATTCCCCCATCACGCTCATTTGAAAACGGCTTTTCATCACCTCTTCAAAATCTTTACACATATCAGGGTTTGTAGAGCCAAATATTATGTCATCAACATATATTTGTGCAAGAATTAAATCATCACCTTTCTTTTTGAGAAAAAGAGTTGTATCTATTGTACCTTTGGTGTATCCCTATTCAAGCAGATGGATAGTTAGAGTTTCATACCATGCCCGTGGAGCTTGTTTAAGTCTGTAAAGGGCTTTATCCAAGACATAGACATGGTTTGGATATTCCGGATCTACAAACCTTCAGGTTGACTTACATACACCTCTTCATGAAGAATCTCGTTCAGAAAAGCAGACTTGACGTCCATCTGAAAGACCTTCAAGTTTTTATGAGCGGCATATGCAAGAAAAATTCTGATGGCTTCAATCCTTGCCACTGGTGCGTAGGTTTCATCATAATCAATTCCTTCTTGTTGATTATACCCTTTTGCGACCAATTTGGCTTTGTTTCTAACTATAATTCCTGATTCATCCTTTTTGTTCCTAAAGACCCATTTAGTTCCAACTATTGTCTTGTCTTTAGGACGCTTCACCAAATGCCAAACATCGTTGCGCTTAAACTCATTTAACTCTTCTTGCATAGCATTTATCCAATCTGGATATTGTAGTGCTTCAGATGCTTTCTTGGGTTCTAACGAGCTCAGGAAGTTGACATACAAACACTCGTTTGTTGTCACAGATCGTGTCTTTACACCATCCTTGATGTCACCAATAATATCCGTAGGAGGATGTGCCATTGTCCATTTGTGTGTACTATGGAGTGTTGAAATTTCTACACGAGTGTTGGTTGAGTCATTTTCATCCAAAACCGCAAGAATTTCTTCGGTTGATTCAGCTGAAGATACATGAGTCGGTTCAGGTAATTCAACTTCTGGTATTTGTAATTCAGGTGAAGAAACCTCCGATGATGTGTTTTCTGAAACCGGAACTTCAGGTTGAATTTCAGTCTCAGAGACTAGAACAGTTGTAGTTTCACTCGGAGTTTCGTTAGTTGCACCAGAAGTACTAGCACCGACATCTTCAGATGGACCGGAGAAGCTGACACTCGTCTGTTGTGAAGTTGCATTTACGGATGTGATAGGTGGTTCCATATCTGCACAATAATCCATAAACGCATCATGAAATAATAAATCTAACTCTTTAGTATTATTATTATTTAATACAGAATTAGAAAACTGTTTTGGCACAGGTTCTACTCCTTTTTTTAGTAGAAACTTCAGGTTGTTGTCCGAGTCCTGAACCGTGTTGTCCAGAAGTCAAGGTCACATTCTCGTCAAACATTACGTTAATACTTTCGATGATTGACTTTGTGCGATAGTTGTAGATCCGGTATGCTTTGGAATTCAAGGAATAACCAATAAAAATCTCTTCATCAGCTTTGACTTGGAACTTCGTGTAAGAACAGGATCTAATCTTACAATCAATATAGAAAGCAGTAATTGAGAAGTTGTATGATCAAGCCCAATTGTATTCAATGATGAACAGAATTACAGATCTAAGAGAGAGAGAATCTCAAAGATTACAAAGAATGAATACAAAGTTATACGGGAAAAATCAATCAGTTAGCAACATAGAGCTAACTACTATTTATACTGCAACGGACATCTTAAAGCTACAGTACAAATAAGAAAGACTAATAAGAACATAACACGTGTCCTAATTAGTTTATAAAATACTAAGTAAAGTATCTCGTCATAAGTTCTGAACAGGTAGTTCAGAACTTCTGAACATTCTTCTGATAAAGCTTCTCAGATCTTCTGACTCCTTAACTCAGACATCTGACTTCCCTTTCCAGACTTCTGATTTCACTGATCAATACTTCTGAGCTTTCACAGTCAGACCTCTGACTTCTCTACTCAGAACATCTGAGTCTTCTTATCAGATCTTCAACACTTGGTTTATTGACAAAACTTCAGATCTAACAATCTCCCCCTTTTTGTCAAATAAACTTAAACTTTGCATCATCCAGTTCTTTCAGAGCAGGAACAATTTTCTGAAGTAGCACATTTCTCATATTAAGCCTTTTATCAATTTTGTCAATGATTTCTTGAATAATTTCAACTTGCTGATTGATTACTTCTTGAGTCATGTTTGCTTCCTTCACTTTCAGCATCTTTTTCTCCAAATTATGCTTTATGATTCTTAAAGTTCCAGAACACTATTTTGCGGTTTCCTTTGCTCTGAAGAAAATCTTTCCACTTTTGTTTTTCAAAAATACTCCCAAATCTGGATATTTGTGAACACTTCCAGTCTTTAACTTCTTTTTCTGTTCATGATCTGTGTTGGGATTTGCCAGATAAACACATGACTTTTGTAGGTACAAAGCTATTTGAAAATCTGTATAACAGTGCCACCTTAAGATGTAGAACATGGCCTCAATTACCACACTTCTGGCCTTCCTTTCATTTCTGTCTTTGCTCGACTCTTTGAAGCATAGAAAGCTGTGTAATCTGTAGAAGTCAACTACTGATAGTTTCTCAAAATCTGCATCAGTAAAGTAATAAACCTTGCCATCTTCTCTCAAAACTTCAAAAGATAAGTACTCCATCTTTCTGAATTTCTTAACCCTCAATTCTCTGATTCCAGTGATTAAAAAATCTGAGTAAACAGCTTGCTTTGTTTTGCCAAGACATCTTAATTTTTCAGCCAACCAGATCTGAGTCTCCTTAGGTCTATCATAATACACATCCAAGAATTGTACTTCTTTTGGTTTGAAGAACTCAGGTAAATCAAATTCAAGAAAGTATCCATTTAGATCAATGGATATTTCATCTTCTTTTGGTTCAGACTGTTCAGCTTGATCAAAACTAGTTATCTGCACATTCTGAGATGTTGTGTTCTGCACTTCTTCAACTTCATCTGACAAAATTTCATTCACTTCATACTCAGCAGGAAACACAAAATCATTATGTAGAATCTTTTTGGGATTCACCTCAGATAGCAACCATTCACCACTGTTTCTGATTTTTCTTCTAAGATCCAACCTCCTCTTCACACAGTTTATACATCTCTTCTTTAAACTCTCTTTTTCAGTTTCCACACTTACTTCCATTTTAATCAATAACCAATTCAGAGTTGCATCACTGTACTTCACCAACTCTTTTAATCTGAACAATTCAAGCCTTTAGTGAACTATATATGTGAACCCTTCTGTCTCCATTCCTTCATTCACAAATCCCTTCAAATGCAAATCAACTTCTGTTTTCTTTGTGGGAGAACTCAGATTACACTTTTCTTTTCTTTCTTCAATAGCTAATTGGAAGTCATACAAGTATATATTTCTGACATAAATACCCAGAAGTCTTCTGCATTCAATTTCTATCAAGGCTTCTTCAGTGCTAGCAAAGAACTTGACTAGAAAGATCTGATCATCAAGAGTCAATCTGTGAAAATCAAAAGTAGACATGGAAACCTTTGTATTTCTTTCTTTCAGTACTTCCATTCTAACAAACATTAAACCATTGAATTCATCTTGTTGAAACATCAGAACTTTCTCAATTCTTTTCTGAATATGCAGTTTTGAGTCAGGAACTCTGAACCTGTTAGAAGCTTCTGAGTAGACCATCTGAGCTCTGTCATCCATAAAACCATCAATGTTACTTTCCAAAGGCTCATACTCTCCTTCTGTGTAGTAGAGATCATCATATATTTCCTCAGGAAAAATATCATCATGAAATTGTCTGGCTAATGGCACATCACTTAACTCTAGAATGAAATCACATACAGGTTCTTCTAGTCTTTGCAATTTAATCTTTGGGATCTCAATTGGTTTTCTGAATACATACTCAGAAGGCATAAAGAAGTCTTTCACTTTCACATACTCTTCTTCTGTATTTAACTCATCACAAAAGTTAAATCTAAAATCATCTTCAAAATCCTGAGTATAATTCACAGTTCTGTCTTCTTCTCCCATTAGATCAATAGGTCTTACCATTTTTATTCCTTGCTGAACTTTTTGAACATTCAAAGCTCTGACTAAATTATTATGCATCCTTCTGATCAACTCTTCACTTAACCTCCTTTCTTTTAATTCAGAATCCGTCATATTTTCTTTGTTATACACCACAATATCTGTACACATGTTGACCACTTCACTTTCCACTGTCTTTTTTAATCTCAATACAGATTCCTCAATAGCTTCAGTTTCATCTGAGTTTCTTTCCATTTCTATGTCTAAATTCAATTCCTCTGTTTTATCTGAATCACCACCATCTGTACTTTCCAACTCCATTTACTCTGTATCTGAGCTATCAATCTGAACTATCTGAGTTATTGCCTTTAAATTTTCCTGTGTCTGATCTTCTGAACTTTTTGTACTGGCTAATTGCATATCTGCCATCTCAAAATCTTCTATGCCAATATCATCATCAGAACTTAACCTTTGTCTTTTCTCCCCCTTTTGATGATCATGAGGCTCATTATCATCAAACTTTCTTTTCAAGTTCTGATTAAAAGTAACTTCAGGTTCAGCTTCTGCAATAGGAACAGGATCAAGAGGCTTTGAAGTAGAAGCCAATGATACACTCAGTGCTTTCAGTATAGATTCCTGCATACCTTGCATTTGTTTTAACATATCTTTTTGAAAACCAGACATTATATCCACGATCTCCTTTTTGTGAGAATCCAAGGATTTCTTTACATCATCTACTTTGGTTTCAACAGAAATCAACTTTTTCTCCAACACAACTTTCAACTCTTACATCTCATCATTCAAATCCTCCACCTTCTTCTCCAAATTTTCTACTTTTTCCCCCATCTCCTTGTTTTGTTTCTGAATCTTTTCAAATTCAGAAGTTTCTAACAGTGAACCTGAACCAACAGATGGTCCAGTTTTCATGTGCCCAGAGGGCTCATGGCATGTAGATAACACACAGTCATCTTGTACAACAGATGCACGTTTTTATGAGGCTTTTGTAATGTTCACCTCACCAGGACTTCCATCCAATCCTCGACACCCAACATTAGGTATGTCTATGAATGTTGTTTCAGGAATACGAAATTCCTGATTTGTGCAAGTGTCAAAAGGAATTTCAGGCTCAATATGAATAGGACTGTGATATTCAGACTCAATGTGTTGAAAAATGAATTGGGATTTATCACCTCCCTCCAAATGAGTTTGGGATGGTTCCCCGGATTTGTGTGAAACAGTAGCATGTTGAAATGCTTCTGAGTGGATATGAATGGGTTGTTCAAGATCCACCACTAGGTCCATGGTGTTTGTTTCAATATTGGACACCAAGAGATGTGAACCAATAGCATTTGTGGTTACCTGGTCAAGATTAGCTGGTTCAGAGGCATCTCTTTCTGTTTGAACCTCTGTTGACAATCTCTCATCCTCATCACTCTCATTCTGTTTTTCCTCACCAAATCTAACCAAGCTCTCAGAATTTTCCTTCTCAGGTCTCTCAGAATGTTCACCCATCTGAACATCCTCCCCCTCTCTAATTCGACTAGACCCCTCACCTCTCTTCTCAGGTTGGTCCTCTTGGGTAGGGATTTGAGGTAATTCAATTCCCATAGAGGCGCAATAAGCTTTTAAAATCTCACTCTCCCTTGGAATATAGTTCCTAAGTGATTTTGGCAATAGTTTATGATTGGGATAGTTTTCAAGTCTTGTTACTGAGGTCATCTTACCCAAATAAAATGTAGGACCATGCTCTTCATTTGTTCTTCTTGAGATTGTTCTGTTTTCCTGCATGGCATACCAAATAACAATTTGCCAGTACCTTATGTAAGGAATGTATGTCAGTGGAGCATCCTTTGTTTTCTTCTGAATTGCTTTCTGATTCTTCTCAAATGTATTCTTCATATCTTCCAAAAGTATTAAAGTATAGTCATAATGCCTATTCTTCACTAAACCCTGAAATATCTGAAGAATTTGTTTAGAACCTTGATCAGCAGAACTATTCTTCCCTGACACACATTTATTTACCACATGAAAGAAGCAAGCCCAAATAGGTGGTAATTTGTTTCTTCTGAACAAACTGAGAGTCCTCAATCCTTCATTGTATCCCAACTTCATAAACTCTGCTATTAATTCCTCTGTTAAGGGTGAGTCCTCAAAATCTGTTCTTCTTTGTACATCATCTTTCTCTGGTAAATTCAGCATTTCTCTTAGTGCAGAAATAGATAAGACAAATGTCACTCCTCCAATTTCAGACACAAACTTATTATCTTCTAACCTAAGATGTTTCCACCATTGTTGTATGTACTGAACAGGCACATTTTTACTTCTTGTAAACCATTTTCTGTACGGATGATGTTTGAATAACTCCATGATAATTCTGTGTTCAGGCTTAAAACGGCTTTCCTCAAATAATATAACACAGTTATTTTCAGATAATTTCAGCCATTCACTATCAGGAACAATTCTTTCCACTAAAATAGGTCTATCTGACATAATAGAACCTGCAGCACTTTGTTCATGTTCAATATTAACATTTACCTCATCCGCATTTCCTTCAGATTCATCCATTTGTTCATCTTCTCCATCATTTCTTATTGCTCCTTCCTCTACAGTTCTATTCTGTACTTCATCATTATCCGAATCAGATGAATCCATTATTGATTTTGTAGAGTGTAGCGAAATTTGACCACTCCTTTGAATTCTAGACATGATTTAAGAAGAAAACAAATTCAAAGAACTCTGGATTTGATTCGTATCTCACTTTTCGCTCTGGAATTTGAAAAGATTTGAAATAGGGATTTTAAGACCTATTTAAAATCCGCAAAGTTGAAAGGTTTAACGGAAAAGCGAAATCAATGTTATAACGGAGTCAACACATTTGAAATGCCACAGAGGATTTAAATGAAATGTGTGGCAGAATCAAACAAATATGAAGCTGACACGTGTTAGTGGATAGAATTTTGACTCAAGTCAAAGATCTGAATAACACGCTCAGATGTTTTGACTTTTCTTTATCAGATATCTGATTGTTCTTCTCAGAAGAATTTTACCTTGTAACCAAAATGTCATTTAAAATCAACTTCTGACAAATATAAAACATTTTGATTATTCAGAAGAGGTTTGAACATATAGAAACACTTTTTATCATCAAAATTCTGTTCATATTATGATGAATTAAAAAATCATTTAAAATCTTATATCTGAATATGAATTTTTTTTTTTAATTCAGATATAGTTTGAATAACAACAAAATTTATCATGAAAAGCTTGTTCTTCTTAGAATAATCAGAGATAGAAAATGAAAGCAAATCTTTTAAGCATCACAAAATGATTTCCAAAGGAATTTTGATGCTCCCCCTTGACTTGAGCATGCATTTGACTATTAATGATACATAAAGATGAGATGAAAAGATAATAGAAGAAGCATAATCCACACAGTTGAAGTATTTGTATTTTCAAAAATAAATTTTTGAAAGCTAGATTGCTGATGTATTGACTTAGAATCTCTGACCGTAAGATTCAGAGGTTCTGATCTCAAGACTCAGAAGTTCTGACCTCAAGACTCAGAAGTTCTGAACTCAAGACTCAGAAGTTCTGAACTCAAGACTCAGAAGTTCTGAACTCAAGACTCAGAAGTTCTGAACTCAAGACTCAGAATTCTGAGTACACTACTCAGACAATTTTACTTAGAAAAATTTAGCATTTTTAAGAAAAAAAATATTTTCAATTAGGCAGATTAAGCATTCCTATTTTACATATGAGAAAAGAAAACCTTTTGTGATCAAGAGGCTTTATGAACAAGTCAGCCAATTGATACTTTGTATGCACAAAGTGCATCTCTATAGTTCCTTTTTCCACATAGTCCTTTATAAAATGATACCTCACATCTATATGTTTAGTCTTTGAATGTTGAACAGGATTCTGAGTAATGGCAATTGCACTTTCTAAGTCACAATAGATGGGAATCTTGTTAAGCTGATATCCATAGTCCATGAGTTGTGTTCTTATCCACAATGTTTGAGAGCATGAAGCAGCAGCAGCAACATACTCTGCTTCAGCAGTTGAAGTGGATACACAATTCTGCTTCTTTGATGTCCCACTCACTATTTTATCTCCCAAAAAGTGACAAGCACCAGATGTACTCTTTTTGTCCAACCTACTTCCTGCATGATCAGCATCAGTGAAAGCAGTCAATTTGAAGTCAGTTTCTTTTGGATACCATAAACCTAGATCAGGTGTTCCTTTGAGATATCTTAAAATCCTTTTGACAGCCAACATATGTGATTCTTTCGGGTTAGATTGAAATCTAGCACAGAAACAGGTAGAAAACATGATATCTGGTCTACTTGCAGTCAAATAAAGTAATGATCCAATCATGCCTCTATAAAGTTTGATATCTACTGAAACACCTTTGAGATCAGCATCTAACTTTATGTTAGTTGCCATAGGTGTTCTCATAGAAGCACAATCAGACATTTTGAACTTTTTCAGAATATCTCTGACATATTTTCCTTGATTTATAAAAATACCTTTTGGTAATTGTTTGACTTGAAGACCAAGGAAAAAATTCAGTTCACCCATCATGCTCATTTCAAATTCATATGACATGATTTTTGAAAAATTATCACATAATTCTGGACTGGTAGAACCAAATATTATGTCATCAACATAAATCTGAATCAGAATCAAATCATCACCCTGTTTCTTTAAAAACAAAGTTGTGTCAATCTTACCTTTCTTGAATCCTGAACCTAACAAGTGTTTAGTAAGAGTGTCATACCAGGCTCGTGGTGCTTGTTTTAGACCATATAAAGCTTTGTCTAAAATATAAACATGATCAGGGAATTCTGGATCAACAAAACCTTCAGGTTGATGGACATACACCTCTTCATTAAGTTTGCCATTTAGAAGGGTGATTTGACATCCATTTGATACACCTTGAAATTTTTATGTGCAGCATAGGCTAAAAATATTCTGATTGCCTCTATTCTTGCCACTGGTGCAAATGTCTCATCATAATCAATTCCCTCTTGTTGACAGTATCCCTTAGCAACCAATCTTGCCTTGTTTCTGATGACAACACCTGATTCATCCTTTTTGTTTCTGAACACCCATTTAGTTCCAATAATAGATTTACCTTCAGGCTTTGGGATGAGTCTCCAAACTTTATTTCTTTCAAATTGAAGCAATTCCTCTTGCATTGCTGAAATCCAGTCTGGATCTAATCTTACAATCAATATAGAAAGCAGTAATTGAGAAGTTGTATGATCAAGCCCAATTGTATTCAATGATGAACAGAATTACAGATCTAAGAGAGAGAGAATCTCAAAGATTACAAAGAATGAATACAAAGTTATACGGGAAAAATCAATCAGTTAGCAACATAGAGCTAACTACTATTTATACTGCAACGGACATCTTAAAGCTACAGTACAAATAAGAAAGACTAATAAGAACATAACACGTGTCCTAATTAGTTTATAAAATACTAAGTAAAGTATCTCGTCATAAGTTCTGAACAGGTAGTTCAGAACTTCTGAACATTCTTCTGATAAAGCTTCTCAGATCTTCTGACTCCTTAACTCAGACATCTGACTTCCCTTTCCAGACTTCTGATTTCACAGATCAATACTTCTGAGCTTTCACAGTCAGACCTCTGACTTCTCTACTCAGAACATCTGAGTCTTCTTATCAGATCTTCAACACTTGGTTTATTGACAAAACTTCAGATCTAACAATTCGTAAGGTGTTCACGATCCTTCAGCACAAAACATCTGCATCCAAAAACACGCAAAAAATTAATATTGGGTTTGCGATTATTAATGATTTCATATGCAGTTTTATTTAATCTTTTATTAATAATGGTCTTGTTTTGCGTGAAGCATGCGGTGGAAACTGCTTCAGCCCACAAACTTGGTGGAAGACCCGAATAAGCAAGCATTGTCCGAGCTGCTTCTACAAGCGTCCGATTCTTTCTTTCAACCACTCCATTTTGTTGTGGAGTTATTGGTGCAGAAAAGTTGTGGGAAATGCCAACAGATTCAAGAAAAGATTGTAGCGTAGCATTCTTGAATTCAGTTCCGTTGTCACTTCTTATCTTTCGAACTGGACGTTGTAGAAGAATCTGAATCTTGTTGATGAATTTGATGATCAACTCAGGTGCTTCAGATTTGAGTGGCAGAAAATCCAACCAAGTGTAGCGCGAGTACTCATCAATCATAAATAATATATACTTCTTTCCTCCCATTGATTGAGTTCTCATCGGGCCACAAAGATCCATGTGAATTAGTTCCAGAGCATTGTTACAGTTGGACCAAGTTTTGGACTTGTTAGAAACGTGTTTCATTTTTCCCATTTCACAAGTCGGACAGATAGAAACTTTGTCGATCTTCAATTCTGGAAGTCATGAAACTAATCCATCAATCCTCAGCTTATTGATGCTTCAAAAGTTTTGGTGAGACAGGCTTCTATGCCACAACCAACATTCATCTTTAGAAGCCTTTGACACAAGACACACTTGTTTCGAAACAACGAGACTTGCAAAATCAGTGATATATAAATCTCCGCATCATTTCGCTCTAAAGATTTCTGAACCTTTCTCATCCATAATATAACAGAACTTCTTGTCAAATATAACCTTACAGTCCTTGTGGCAAAAATGACTTATGCTGAAAAGATTATGCCCTAAACCTTCTACATACAGAATCTTCTCAATTGACATCGAATCATTTTTCAACGTTCCGTAGCCTCGAACGTAACCTTTTGAGTTGTTCCCAAAACCTACCGATCCGCCAGGATGTACAGTAAAATCATTCAATAAATGCTTGTACCCCGTCATGTGTCTTGAAGCTCCCGAATCAATGACCCACACATGACGGTCCTGTAAAAAAATTTACCTCATCTTAGGTACCCATATCAGTATGGGTCATTTGTTGTTAGTACGGATCAGTTTGTTTATCTCAGTTGATGAACCCTGAATTTTGCCTTTAAAAGTGAGCTCATTTTATGAATTTGGTTTGTTTACTTGATCTTTGGGAATCCATTTCCAAACCATATTCACCTCAACTGATTTTGTTTCTTTCTTTTTGTTCTTTTTGTTCTTTTTGTTTGACCTAAAACCGAACATTCTTGCAAATTTATTAGCTGAAGATTTTAAAGAAGAAGGTGAAGTATTAAACTTTTTGTTTTTAGGAGCACTGTTATTCAGCTTGAAATAGTTGTCCCAACAATGAGCACAATGTATTCTTCTTTTAGATTGCGTCAACAGTTTAGAATATGAAAGTGAGGAATTTTTATTGCCACAAGCATTGCAAACATTACAAGAATGTATACAATTTTTATTCAAAGAACAACATTTCTCAACATCGGTACTCCTATTCTTACTATTTCCAACACGCTCCTTTAAATCCAAGCACTTTTCTTCATCCATTTCTGAAGAAGAAGAAGAAGAAGAAGAAGAAGAAGAAGAAGAAGAAGAAGAAGAAATGTTAGAACTCTTAGAGTTAGAAGAATCATTTGAACAAGAATCAGATTTGGTTCCGGATGATTCTCCTTTCTCATTAGCAATGTATTCTTTTCATTTGAATCTGAATTAGATTCAATCAAAGAATTATCAAAGCATACAAATGATGATTTATTTATAGAGATTGATTCTTTTGTCTTAAGATTAATTCCTTCGAAAGAACATTTCTCTTTTACATTGACCGAACACGAAGATTTAGGTTGATCTGTTGATTCACATTGATTTGAACACTTTTCACAAGTATTTGAATCTTTAGATTTTGATAATTCAAATATTCGGGATTCAAGTCGTCGAATCTCAACTTGAAGTTCAAGATTGACTTTTTGACTATGATTTAAACCCATTCTAATATTTTCATTATCATCATCTAATTTTTCAACTTGTAATTTTAACTCAGAAATTTGATTTTCTAAGTCAATAATCTTAATCAATGCCGAATCCAGATCAGGAAATTCAGACACGGTTTCTTAAACAAACTCCTGTTTGTTAGAATCTGATTTAATATTTGACACCTTTTCGTCACAAGATTCAGACTTAACAGATTCAGGTTCATTGATTTTAGAATCGGTAGATTTATCCATATATTCATTTGAAAACAGTAAATTAAATTCAGTTAGTTCAACCTTTTTGGTTTTATAACTGGAATTTAATTCATTGTATTTAAAATTTGTCGTATTGAATCTAGGCTTTTCGTTCGAACCTTTATCCGTCTTGACTTCCTCTTTATTTGAAACAGAAGCTTAAGTATTAGATTTAACAAAGTTTTCTGATATTGGAGGTATTTCTGTTTTAAGAGTTTCCTTCAAACCTTCACCCAATTTTTCAATTGTGTAAAGATTTTCAGGTGCTTTCTTTAGAACCTCAACATCAGACAATCCTAGTCCCATTTTCGGATTAAAAAATCGAGTATCTTTTGGGTTACTAGTTATTAATTTTAGAGTTTGCTCAGTCTGACCTCTTTTATAATTCAACTCTTCAAGTTGTTTGATCTTTGCAAAAGCTTCTATTCTTTCTTCAGAGAGAATCTTAATTTTAAACTGACAGTCTATATTTTCATCACTTATTGTTGATCCAAACCCTCAGTGATTTGATAATGACCCTCTCTTAAACACTTAGTGAAAATTATAAGTAAACAATATGTATTAGAGTTTCACTATCGCTGATAAGTACTAAGACTTTACAGTACCGCTGATAGGAACTCACATTCTTTAGATTAGATATTCAGCGAACATTGTTCATCATCTTATAGCTCTGAGCCTGTTCAGTCTATGAGATGATCACTGATAAGTTAGTTGTTTACTTATGACCCCTGAAGACAAGTTTCACGTCAACCAATGTTCTACGCTGAAGTCGAAGATCAAGCTCAGGAACCAGCGACAAGTCTACTCATGAACTGATGCGGATATCAGCGAAGCAAGACATGTCCATTCAACGTGAAGTATCAAGTAGAAGACTTCAGCAATCGCTGAACTTTATCATTCGCTGATAAAGATCTGACTCAACGAAAGCTGATCATGAGGTCTCCCTGCATGTTACTATTGTCTTACCTCCCTTGCATGTCTCCGTACGAACTGTCAGAACGGACATCCCTTTTGTCTGTAATCGTACAACAACTCTGATTCTACACTGTGCACCATGCGGCTACTAAGGTAGTCTACAAAGGTCAATGACATGCAACCACTCAGCTGCTGCCACGTGTAAAGCCATACTGCCATGCATTAAATGCATGTAGTATATAAGAAGAACCTTACTTCAGTTTTGAAGTGGGCTCGGACCATCTTCTTATTTCTCTCTTATTGTTAAGTTATTATTCGTAATTTCTTTAACTCTTTCTAGTGCAAGAAACTTAGTGTTTCTCAAGACTTGTTAAGATTAGGTTTATCCTTAGTCTTGTTCCGCAACAAGTTGTAAATTGTCTTGATTTATCAATAAACAATTTAGAAAAGTAAAAACGTGTGTTTGTATTCAACCCCCCCCCCCCCCCCCCCTTCTACAAACTTGTATAGCCCTTCGGGACCAACAAGTGGTATCAGAGCAGATTTGTTTAATCTCATAAACAAGATCTGATCTATACTAAGATTTTTCTTCCTTGCTATTTCTTAAAATGGCTACCAACACAAACACCAACTATATTGACAACGGTTCTCTTGCAAAACCCCCTAGATTCTCTAGAGATAATTTTAATCTATGGAAAAATAGGATGATTCTCTTCTTAGAAGGTGTAGACCCTACTATGCCTTACTATCTTGAAAACGGCCCATATATTCCTATAAGAATTGATGCTGCAATTCCAGCCGATGAGAATAGACCTGCTATTCCAGATAGGCTGATTCCTAAGGAAATTCATATGCGGACTGATGAAGATAAGAAGAAAGTGGCTATCGACACCAAACCAGATCCATACTCTCCATGGCTCTTCCTGACGAAGTCTACCATTCCGTCATGAACCTGAAACCCTCAAAAGCTACGTGGGACACAATCTGTGTTCAGTATGAAGGTACTTTTAAAGTCCAGGACTCTAGAAAGATCAACCTGGTAAGACAGTATGAAAGCTTCATTTGTGGTAAGAATGAAACTCTCTCTGAAGTACACCAACGTTTTAACTACTTAATGAAAGATCTGAAAACTGTTTGTAAGGAATATTCTAACTTTGAAGTACTGACAAAGTTCTTAGAATGTTTACCTGAAAGCTGGGACAGTTATTCTATGTGTCTCAAGCTGTCAAAGGATCTAAAATCAATGACCCTTTCTACCTTATATGGTACGATGCTGAATCATGAGCAATCGAGTCATCTTAAGAAGAATCTTGTAAAAGATTCCAAAAGCACCCCTGTTGCTTTAATCTCAGAGTCACCTTCCACTCAGCGATCGACTATCACTGTCACTGAGTTGGAAACTAACTCTAAAAGATCATCAGACTCTGACGTTTTAGATAATGATGAAACTCTGGCATTCCTGGCTAATAAGTTCAGGAGATTTGCTAGAAAGAGTAATTTCAAGAAAAATAAACTTCTTGCTATTACTGACAAGCCAAGATCATCAACCCATGTTGATAAGGCTACTGCTACTTGCTATAACTGTGAAAAGATAGAACATTTTGCTAGCGAGTGCAGGTCAAAGAAAGTCTCTAGACCCTCAGCTTTTCCCAAGAAAAACTTTACTCACAGGACTAGAGATGAAAAATATAAAAAGCTAAAAGAAAGGTATTCAAAGCTGAAAACCTTTAAGAAGAAAGGCAAAGGCCTTATGGCTGACTATGATTGGGCTGCCTCTGACGAAGAAGAATCATCTGACTCTGAAGATGATGATGAAGCCAATCTATGTCTCATGGCCAAACTTGAAGATGAGGAAGAAAATTCTGACATTCCCTCTACTTCAAACTCTGCTACTAAGGTATCACCTTCCTTCTTTACCAATATTTTAAATATTGATGAAGCTGATAGTCTTCGAAAGATCGATCTCTTGACTAGAAGTTTATATGAAGCCATGAATGGCAAAACTGTGGTTGAAAATCAAAACCTTGATCTCGCTGAACAGCTTAAAAACTGTCACCTTCAAATAGAAAATCTTTCTAAAATTGAAGATGGTTTTAAAGATCAAGTTCACTTAAATCAGCTAGTCAAAATCGAGCGCGAAGAAGCTATCGCTGCATTAAAAGCTGAAAAAGCTACTGTTGATGGATGGTATAATTCCTCAACAAAGATCACTGAGATAATTAAGTCTCAGATTCCCCTGAGTGATAAACGTGGTCTTGGTTACAAAGCTGATACTCTAGAACCAACCACTGACCGTTCCATGCTTAAGTTTGGAATGTTCATATCCTCTATCCCTGACACTTTCTCATCTCAGTGTTCCTCTTCTAAACCGCCTATCCCTGAGGAAATCTCTACCTTAACTTCAAAAGGTAATGAAAAAGTTATTTATCCAAAACCAACCTCAGTCTTTAAAAACAAAGGTAAAGGAATTGCTTTTAACCAAAATCCTCATAAGGGTACCTCTGTACCAAAGCTGAATGCTTCTAAAGATTCAGTGACTTATCCCTCTGGTTCAAAGAATAAGATCCCTGGATTTATTTAGCGTGGATCTATTCAGCGATCTACTCCAAGAATCAAAGTGGAAATTATTGGTAAGAAATCTGAAGAACTGAATGTTCCTCCCATTTCAAAAGCCAATAGCTTACTTGGTGCTGGTCCTTCTAATTCAAAATCAAAAGCTTAGCATGCAAATGGTCCTAGAACTACTTTTAGTTATAGGAAATGTTATCATTGTGGACTTACCAATCATATTGCTAGTAAGTGCCCCACAGCCACCCAAGCTGAAAAGATAGCTAAGGTGGAGATCATTGCCCCCAAGGCAAAGAAGACCACTGAGGTTAAGAAATTAACCAAAGTGAAGACTGACAAAGCTAAATCTTCAAATGTTGCGAAGACTGCTGAACCTTCCATCTCCTCTTCTACCCCCACTGACAAGTGTGTACACATGGTTAAGTGGGTACCCAAGACAAACTAATCTTTCTTTGTAATGCAGGTTAAGAAGGGTATCTGGTATCTCGATAGCGGATGCTCTAGACACATGGCTGGTATGAAGAACCTGCTTACTGAGTACAAAGAAGAGAAGGGTCCCTCTGTAACTTTCGGTGGAAATGGAAAAGGACATACCCGAGGGTTTGGTGTACTCTCTAATGGTACAACAACCTTCAGAAGAGTCACATATGTTGAAGGGCTGAAGCATAATCTTCTAAGTATCAGTCAGCTTTGCGACAAGGATAACAAAGTAATCTTTACTAAAGAATCCTGCTTTGTCGCTGACAAAAAGGACAAGATAGCTTTCAGCGGTTATCGTTTGGAAAATGTTTATGTAATAAACATGGACTCAACAACCACTGAAAACTCATGTTTCTTCTCAAAAGCCTCATCTGATGTCAACTGGCTATGGCATAAGAGGCTCTCTCATCTCAACTTCAAGACACTGAACACTCTTTCTTCAAAAGAGTTAGTCACGGGTCTACCTCAGCACTCATACGCAAAAGAATCCTTATGTTCAGCGTGTGGGAAAGGCAAGCATACCAAAGCAAGCTTTAAGTCAAAGAAAGTTTCCTCAGTGTCATCTCCTCAACAACTTCTCCATATGGATTTGTTTGGCCCTGTTAACAAACAATCCATCGCTGGAAAGAAATATACGCTGGTCATAGTTGATGAATTCTCTAGATATACATGGGTTATGTTTCTCCGTTCTAAGAGTGACACCCCTGAAGAACTCATCACCTTTGTTCGGAAGATGGAAACCCTGAACAACTTGACAGGTTCGCTCAATAAGGAGTGATCATGGGACTGAATTCAAAAACAGTTCTCTTGATTCCTTCTTTGAGAGTAAGCGTATTTCTCACAACTTTTCTTCAGTGAGAACACCGCAACAAACGGAGTCGCTGAAAGAAGAAATAGAACTATTATTGAAGCTGCACGTTCAATGCTCAGCGATTCTCATTTGCCTACTCAGTTTTGGGCAGAAGCTGTCAATACTGCTTGTTTTACGCAAAACAGGTCGCTGATAGTCAAAAGATTTAATAAAACAGCCTATGAACTTTTTTATGGGAGAAATCCTTCAATTAGCTTTCTTCACATCTTTGGATGTCAGTGTTTCATACTGAACAACAGAGATGCCCTTGGAAAGTTTGATCCTAAGGCTGATGATGGAATCTTTCTTGGATACTCCTCAGTCTCCAAAGCCTTCAGAGTCTTCAATCGAAGAAGACAAACTGTTGAAGAAACTATTCACGTCACTTTTGACGAATCCCGTTCAGCAAATTCTCGACCTTCTGTTGATACTGAAGAACTGAATCAATGGATGTTTTCTCATCTTGGTGATTCAGAAGATATTCCCACACCTCATACTCATACCGTTGAAGATGATAGTCCTAATATCATCCCAAACATGCAGAATAGTGAAGCTGAAACATCATGGGTCTCAGCTGTTCCTTTAAACACTATACCTGCTTCTGAACCAAATGTCTCAGACATTCCATCTACTTCTCAGCAATCAGTGAATGAGATGACATCTGCACCTACTCCTCTCTTGGCTGATATTCCAGAAGTTGTTGAAGCCTCATCTTCAGCTCCTCCAGTTCAATTTGAGTCAGCGACTTATGCTCCGGCTCATCGATGGACTGTAAATCACCCAATTGATCAAATCCTTGGTGATCCAAACGCTTGTGTTCAGACTCAACGAAGTGCAGGTAATATTTGTTTATTTGTTAACTTATTTCTCTGATTGAACCAAAGAAAATAGATGATGCCCTCAAAGATCCAAACTGGGTCAGTGCCATGCAAGAAGAGCTGAGTGAATTCGAAAGAAACAAAGTTTGGAAACTTGTTCGAAGACCAACTGACAAGACAGTGATAGGCACTAAATGTGTCTATCGAAACAAGTTGGACGAACATGGAACTGTAACCCGCAACAAGGCTAGTCTTGTTGCTCAGGGATACAGACAAGAGGAAGGCATAGATTATGACGAAACATTTGCTCCAGTAGCAAGACCAGAATCTATTCGTCTATTCTTAGCATACGTTGTACACAAAGACTTCAAAGTATATCAAATGGATGTTAAGTCAGCATTTCTCAACGGAAAGCTGAATGAAGAAGTCTATGTGGAACAACCTCCAGGATTCTCAGATCCTAAGCGTCCACGTTATGTTTATAAACTGGATAAGGCACTTTATGGCTTAAAGCAAGCTCCACGTGCATGGTATGACACTCTATCCTCTTATCTCCTAATTGAAAATTTTGAGCGAGGTAAAATCGACAAAACTCTATTTTTCAGAATAGTGAAAGGTCATATCATTCTTGTTCAGATATATGTTGATGACATTATATTTGATTCTACTAACCCTGATCTTTGTACTCGTTTCTCTGAAAGGATGAAAGAAGAGTATAAAATGAGCATGATGGTTGAGCTAACATATTTCCTTGGTCTTCAGATAAAACAAAATGAAAAAGGAACTTTCATTAATCAGGGAAAGTATGTTAAAGATATGCTGAAGAAATTTGATTTAACTCAGAGTTCAGCTATGAAAACCCCTATGGCACCTCCGCTGACACTAAACAAGGATTCAAATGGAATACCTGTTAATGTTACGCTGTACCGTGGGATGATCGACTCTCTCTTGTATCTTACAGCTAGCCGACCCGATATTATGTACGCAACCTGTTTGTGTGCACGATATCAAGCTGAACCTAAGGAATCTCATATGATCGCTGTAAAACGAATCTTTTGTTACCTTAAGGGTACTATGAACCTAGGTCTTTGGTATCCCAAAGACTCAGGGTTTGATCTAATCGCCTATTCAGATAGTGATTTTGCAGGTTGCAAATTGGATAGGAAAAGCACCACAGGAGGCTGTCAGCTCCTGGGTGGAAAGCTGGTGAGTTTGACAAGTAAAAAGCAAAACTCAGTGTCCACCTCAACTGCTGAAGCTGAGTATGTAGCCGCTGGAAGCTGTTGTTCTCAGGTCTTGTGGATGAGAAATCAACTACTAGACTATGACCTTCAGCTCTCGAAAATTCCAATCTATTGCGACAGCACAAGTGCCATCGCTATAGCCAACAATCCAGTGCTACACTCAAAGACCAAACATATCGAAATCAGGTATCATTTTATCAGAGATCATGTGATGAATGGTGATATAGAACTTTATTTTATCCCAACTGACTATCAGTTAGCTGATCTGTTCACCAAACCTCTTGATGAGACAAGATTCAACTTTCTCATCAGCGAGCTTGGAATGTTGAACTTTGAAGAGTAAAATCTTCAGTGGTTCACATTATATAAGAGATAGGATAAAACAATTATATAACCCATTCTATCATTCTCTCTCTGAACATAATTGAGTCACTGAATTCAAGGTATGTTTTCTCTCTTGCTCGCTGACGTTCGCATGTGAATGTAAGATTTCAAAACAAATTGCATCGCTGAATATCTCTTCCTTAACAGCGATACTTTGAAATTTCTTAAACTAACACTGATATTTCTATTCAGTGCTTCATGTTTTTCAAAAATAGTCCCTGAGCTTTCAAAACCTCAAAGACATCCTAAAATATGAAAGGACGTTTGTGACATCATCACAATGGATAAACCCTGGCACGTTCTTTTTCTGACACACGTTTGCACGTTTCGTTTACCTTCCAATCAAATGCAAACACGTGTCTGTGTTTTGATGAAAAACTTTCCCGTTCAAGTTTTTCTCTCTCTCAAATCTCTCTATACAAACTATTTCAGGTTTATATTTTTTTACGCGAACTTCTTCTCCAAGCAAGAAAAGATTTACTGTTGCTTATTTCCATAAATCTGTTCATCTCCTTCTTCGATTACCAGGTTAATATTCTTATTATTTACCTGCATAATTTGTTTCTGATCTTCTTATTGCTTTTAACAGATCAAACAAAAGAAACCTTTTCTAAAATGAAATCATTTCTTTCATGGTTTTATGAACACAACCTTTTCATGGTTGTTCTTCAAGTTTAAAACTCAAAATCTTAAACTTGTTCTTCATTCGTTTTTCCAGAATCCTTATCTAAAGGAAAATGGATAACAAGACTTTTAATGGGTTTGTTTTTCTTTTTCAAAACAAGAAAACCCTAATCTTCATTAAGACATTTCTGTTTGAATAAAATGGACAAAAATCGGAAAACATCTTATTGGAAAATCTTTCACATTACGACTCTTTTTTTTATGATTCATGGTTGATATGTTAAACAGAAAATGGCATCTTCTTCTCCTGCTCCTACCACTGAGAATCCTTGGCTGCAAAGAAACTGACTCTTGTCAAAGATCCTCAGGTCAAGTTCAAGCTTGAGGAAATCAATTTTTCAAAATCGAACAACCTTCATGCGCTTTTTGAGTTTCCTCCTCGAAAGCAAGTCACGCATCTGGATGATGCTGTGAACTACCTCAAAACATGTTGCTTATCCACAGCCCTGACTATTACACCCCCTGCTCATCAATTCCTACTATCTCAGTTCTGGTATACTGCCAGAAGAGCTCAGGTACCCCATGCCAAAGACCCAACGAAGATCGTTGACTCTATTATGTGTGACACAAAATTTGGCACCACCAAAATCAACCCTGCCATTATTAGGAAAGCACTGAGCCTTCCTAACTCTACCAAAGAAAACCGCGTTGTCCCTCTCCCAAACCACAAAAACCATGCTGATAGGGAAGCCATCATTGCATTCTTCGATGCAATGGGTTACGCATGGGACACTGGAAGGGACAAAAAGCCTGAGAAGAAACTGACTTTGATCAAGAAGTCCAAAATGCCCAGCGAGATGAACTTCATCTTCGCACATCTGATAAGTTGCATGACAGCGAAGAGTGGCTCCTCTGATCAAGCTGCTCAACCTCAGCAAGCAATGGGCTATGCATTGCTGAAAGGTCTAAATGTTGACTGGGCCTCAATCATCTACGACGACCTTGCGTTCAGAGTGGATATAGCTGAAAGATCTGCATGGGTTCCTTATCCCAGATTCATCAGCGCCGTCTTTCAACTTGGACTTGGCGAAAGGTACCCAACAGAGGGTAATCTGAGACTCTCTCAGGTTGGCCCTAAGGTACTCGACTTCAAGCCACTGGTAAACGAGGTACGTCTTTCTACTTTCTTATCTCTTCTCAATCCTCCTTCTACTACTTCTACAGCTCATTCAGTAGAAATCCCCACCGCTGATACCCACGTTGCACCCTCCACTCCTTCTCGAAAAAGGAAACACTCAACTTCCCAACTTGGTTCCAAAAGAATCAAGAAAACCAACGAGCAACCCCCCCCCCCCCCCCCAGCGTTTACATGCTGAAGACTCCTCAGCTCATCTTGAAGAGCTGATGGAAAATTCAGTGGTACGCTCTGCCACAACTGATCAAGCCACATCTTCCATCCCGACTTCAGCGTCTCTAAACGCTGAAGTTATAAACATGGAAATGAACCCACCTACTTCAGCCTCTCTACAGACTGAAGTGATTGACAGTGGATCCAACGCTGAACCCCGCACCCAACCATCATTCTCATCCCTCATTCCTCCTACTCAATCTTTGGTCTCTGCATCAATTTTCCCAACTTTCTCAGGGACACCCTTCATCGTACATGACTCAGCTGCAGACACTCTAAATACGATGATGGCTGCAAATTTAGGATCTATAGGCACCTCCATGCGCCAAGGTACTCTTGAAGGCGACATGGAATTTCATTCAGGACACAAAGGGTTCGACAACTTCGCCAACCCGCCTGCAGGTATAAACACAATCCAAAACACTCCTCTTTCTCTACCCCAAACTTCTGAGGTTTCCTCTGTTCATAAGTTAATAACTGTTTCAGGTCCTAATTTGGGGGATATCAACACCTCCCTGAAGGCCCTGGAAACAAAGGTGGAAAATTACAATACCATTCTCTCCACAAACTCTTCAGCGGTTACAGACGCTGGAGAGAAACTCAAAAGGTTGACCGAGATCGTCGATACAAAAGTCTCCAAAACTAATCTACAGAAGTTGGATGGTAGCATCGCTCAATTTGTTACCACCCTCGCTGACAATTCAACCACAACCACCTCTCTTTCAACAAACTTCACCTCTCTGTCCAATGAAGTCACATCATTGAAGACAGAGGTTGGTTCTCTTAAGGGTGAAGTTTCCACGATCAAGGCTGACGTCTCCGCCGTCAAAGAAATTGTTCAGAAAGTGCTCGATCGCCTGAACGTCCCAACTTCTAATTTTTCTCAGGTCGATCGCGAAGCTCTTTAAAAGATCAATCCTGCTATAACTGGCCTGGAAGTCAGATTAGCAAAGATTGAAAACTGTATTGGGATCTCTGACCTAGAAGACAGGGACCAAATACACACTGCCAATGCTGAACAATCTGTTACCTCCCCCAACCATAATGTGGAAGAGGGGGAGAAGACTAAAGAAGACCTTCGCTATAATGCTGAGGGGGAGGGTATTGAAACTGCTGCTGGTGGTACTTCAACTCCACAACCTCAGGGAGTTAAAAACCCTGAAGAAACCGAGAAACCTTCTTCTGTATCTGAGGGGGAGCAAATCGATGAGCAACTGAAGGAAGCTGCTGCTGACATGACCGAACCTTATGCTGAAGAGGTCGAGTCTGAAGAAGAAACTGAAGATGATGAACCTGTCGACATCTCTGATGAAGAACCATCATCATCCCCCAAAGATGATGATGATGATGATGACGATTTCTTCTTCGTCCAGCCTGTTGCAAAAGCCCCAGCTCAAAAAGGGATCAAGATAAAAGAACCTTCAGGGGAGCGGACCAAGACAAAGCCTGCAGCGTCTGAAGCTGACAAAGGAAAAAACAAAGGCCTCGCTGAAGAAGACAATCTGACGATCTTGCTTCAAAAGCCAGTTTGTCAGGTACACTACCTTCTATTCCCTTACACTGCATCCCTCCTCTATCCCTTCTCAATCTCAATCCTTCTATCCTTAAAACCTCTATACACTTAACCACATTCTTTTCTCTATCTGTTTCTTCCCAACTTTTCTTACTTAAACAATCGCTGTGTTTCAGCTAGTCCTCTCCCCTGTTTGAGGATCCCGCTGAAGCTCCTTCGACTACACCAGAAATAATCCCAGCCACAAGAGCTGAAGAAATAATCCCAGTCTTGGAATTAACCACTGAGACTGATGAACCTGAAGAACAGCTGCTCTCTCACAAAAACAGACCTTCCTTGGCTCCTCAAAAGCTAAGTGAAGAGGATCAAGAAAAGAGAGATGCAATGATCAAACAGCTTGAAGATCAGTGAATCGTTCTTCCTCGTGACAAAATCCCTGCTCCCGCAAAGTTCAGGATTTCAAGGAAAGAATACGAGGATCATCTAAGAGCTGAAAGATTACTCGCCGAAAAGAAGGAAGTTGAAGAAAAAGATAAGGCTCTCGCCATCCAGCTTGTCCAAAAATCGGTGAAAGACCCCGCGTTGAAAAGAACTCCCATTGATGTCCAACGTCAGCTATGGGATGATGCCCAAAGGATCGTTGAAGAAAAGACTAAAGTATCTGATTCGACTTTGGAATGGTGTAAAGAAATGCTGAACTATCGATCTCGGCCATCCAAAATCATCAAGGTAAATATCAGAGGAAGACTGTTTGTTGGCGTTCCTGTTGTTGAAGTTGAGGTATTCAGAGAAGACAAAACCAAGCAAACCTTCTATGCTTCTACTTTAGAGAAGTTTGGTTTCTCGGAATGGTTGGAAGTGAAATTAGCCATTCAACGATCGCGCTCAAAGTTCAAAAGCCATGTCGAGAAAGATTTAAATACTCAGATCGACTTTGTAACTTCTGCTGTGGATATTCCTCCTTCCACTCTTCTTCCTCCTCAACAAAGAAGAGTCTCTGCAAAGGAAAAGAAAGCCTCAGACTCAGGTCCTCCTATACGGAATGAAACAGGTATTGGTTTCTCTCGTGCTGAAGTTCTTGGCCCTGATGCTGACCTCTCAACGCTTGACACCTCCCTACCACCTGGTGAAACTTTCATCCCTGGCAAAGTCGTAAGTGATCCTTATGGTATATTCTTTCTAGACTACCAAAGAAATCAACACTTTCAACGCATCTCTGAGCTTCCAATCACTCCCATCGAACAGCTCAGAGATCTCATATACTGGTGTGAAGTCAGACGCGACATTCAGGCACGTCACCTCAAGCCCCTGATCTTTGAAGAAGCAAAGAACAAAAAGGATCAAGGTGTCATTGTCCCTGACTGGATGATTCCCACATCAAAGACCCTCGATGAACTTCTCATCAAGGAAGAACCTTTTGACGGATAGGATCGCCTTGTAATTCTTTCTATCCTTATCTGTCTACATCTTCTGTACTCGTAATTTTATTTGTTGTACTTGTAATTTTTCCACTTCCCTATGTAATCTTTACGAAGTTTAAAGAAAAATTTCAGCGAATGTACTTTACTCCATCAGTACTGAAAAGATCCCAGAAAACAGTAAAAGGGACAAATATTTTATGACTTCTTTTTATTCTTATGTTTTCATTAAATAGCAATTTTCTCTATTGCTATGTCATAATCAAATAGGGGGAGATTGTTGATCCAAACCCTCAGTGATTTGATAATGACCCTCTTTTAAACACTTAGTGAAAATTATAAGTAAACAATATGTATTAGAGTTTCACTATCGCTGATAAGTACTAAGACTTTACAGTACCGCTGATAGGAACTCTCATTCTTTAGATTAGATATTCAACGAACATTGTTCATCATCTTATAGCTTTGAGCCTGTTCATTCTATGAGATGATCGCTGATAAGTTAGTTGTTTACTTATGATCCCTGAAGACAAGTTTCACGTCAACCAATGTTCTACGCTGAAGTCGAAGATCAAGCTCAAGAACCAGCGACAAGTCTACTCATGAACTGATGCGGATATCAGCGAAGCAAGACCTGTCCATTCAACGTGAAGTATCAAGTAGAAGACTTCAGCAATCGCTAAACTTTATCATTCGCTGATAAAGATCTGACTCAACGAAAGCTGATCATGAAGTCTCCCTGCATGTTACTATTGTCTTACCTCCCTTGCACGTCTCCGTACGAACTGTCGGAACGGACATCCCTTTTGTCTGTAATCGTACAACAACTCTGATTCTACACTGTGCACCATGCGGCTACTAAGGTTGTCTACAAAGGTCAATGACATGCAACCACTCAGTTACTGCCACGTGTAAAGCCATACTGCCATGCATTAATTGCATGCAGTATATAATAAGAACCTTACTTCAGTTTTGAAGTGTGCTCGGACCATCTTCTTATTTCTCTCTTATTGTTAACTTATTATTCGTAATTTCTTTAACTCTTTCTAGTGCAAGAAACTTAGTGTTTCTCAAGACTTGTTAAGATTAGGTTTATCCTTAATCTTGTTCCGCAACAAGTTGTAAATTGTCTTGATTTATCAATAAACAATTTAGAAAAGTAAAAATGTGTGTTTGTATTCAACCCCCCCCCCCCCCCCCCCCTCTACAAACTTGTATAGCCCTTCGGGACCAACAAGTGGTATCAGAGCAGATTTGTTTAATCTCAAAAACAAGATCTGATCTATACTAAGATTTTTCTTCCTTGCTATTTCTTAAAATGGCTACCAACACAAACACCAACTATATTGACAACGGTTCTCTTGCAAAACCCCCTAGATTCTCCAGAGATAATTTTAATCTATGGAAAAATAGGATGATTCTCTTCTTAGAAGGTGTAGACCCTACTATGCCTTACTATATTGAAAACGGCCCATCTCTCGTTTTCTTCTTCAATTCAGAAGTTTCAGATTCAAGCTTTTTATTTTTTATTTTAATGACATCTTTTTCTTTTTCTCTATCTTCGGCTAGGCATTTATAAAGAAGTGCCTCATCGTGATATCTTAACAATGAACTATTCTCATTATCAAGTTTCTTTTGAACTTGTTCAAATTTCTTTTCAAGTTCAGATATCACGAGTTGCATTTCTTTATATTTAGAATCTTCAGTTTCGGAATCATTATCAGAATTATCAGAAGAATAAAGAGATGGTACCTCGGATTTCTGGTCATCTTCATCCATTTTTGCCATTAAGCTGTACTTTACTTCAGTAAAGTGAGCTTCTTCATCATCAGAGGAATCAACAAGCCAGATTTCTTCTTTGGCATTGATTGGCTTTCCACTTTCTTTTGCCTTTGCCAAGTGCGCTTTCCTCTGATAGTACTCATAATCCTTTACTTTACTTTGTTTGCAATCTCTAGCAAAATGACCGGGCTTACTGCAATTAAAGCAGTTTTTTATCATCTCTATCCTTATTCTCCTCTTTTTTCCTTTTTCTCCTTTTTCTCCTTTTTCTCCTCTTTTTCTTCTTTCTATTCCTTTTTGTCCTCATACTTCTTCAATGATAAGTCCCAAATCTAGCAATCAAACACAATGTAATCTAAAGAGAGAAAGTAATGAGAGCATATGTCATTCATGTATTCAAAAGTGTAAGTACAAATGACATCAAAGGTTATGGTTTACAAGAAGAGTCTTTCCTTATATAGTAAGGGTATGACATGCCCATACCTCATACTTCTTCTCAAATCGCTTGTATTTGTTAGCTTTGTTAAATTCAGGTTTTGTCTTTGAATATAATTTCTTTCTACCAAACCTATTTTGAAATCTATTGGTTAACAAAGCTAACTTTTCAGCAATATCAGTCATATCATCTCCAGAACCGTCACTTTCATCATCATCAGAACATTTCATTTTCTTGCTCATATCAGAAATCAAAGCTTTTGCCTTCAAACCCCCGCTTTTCTTATGCTCACTTAGAAGAGCCAAAGATTCTTCCACCTTTTTATTTTTATCCTTTACCTCCTTCACCTTGTCTTCATGTTTGACCAAGGATGCTGAAAATATCAGTCAGCTTTTCATCATCCATGTCTCTTGACATTTGAAGCTGAATAGAGTAAGAATCCCACTCAGGTAGGAGGTTCTTGACAAACTTGTAATTAATTTCCGATTCTGATTTGTCAACACCATTCCTTCGTAGATCATTCAGAATGATGTTGTATCGATTGTAAGTCTCCTTCAACGATTCACCATCTCTTGCTTTGAAGCCTTCATAAGCATTAATGCTTTG
The DNA here is from genome assembly GCA_033807775.1 of Saussurea involucrata. NCBI lineage: Eukaryota > Viridiplantae > Streptophyta > Magnoliopsida > Asterales > Asteraceae > Saussurea > Saussurea involucrata. Next base: position 43,240,762 of record CM066317.1, on the reverse strand, counting down.
GTTTCTTTTAGTCTTCAAAGATTTCGTTGATCCTTCAAACTGCCTTTCAAGCTCATCCCATATTTCCTTTGCTGAGTCACGGTTATCTACTCGGTTGTAGATATCGTTGGGAATGGCCATGGTCAAATACGTCAATGCTAATTCATCAATAGCCACTTTTTCTTTATCACTTTCATTGTAAAACTTGTACTCTTTTTGAACTCTCCTTGGAGCAACGTATAGACTTGTAGCTGTTTCAGCCTGACCACCAATATCCATATATGTTATGTGAGGACCATTTTTGATTGAAACCATAAGATCTCTGTTCTGATGATTTAAGAACTGAATCATTCTCTTTTTCCATTGAGAATATTCTTCAGCTAGAAGAACTGGAGGTTTAGACTTTGAACCCATGCTTAGTAACGCTCTCGACATCTTTAGTATTGCTAGAAGTTGATCTTTCAGAAAAACAAGCAGTAAGTGTAAAAAAGATTTACACTTAGAATAAACTGTTCAAAAATTCAACACTGTAGTCACAATTCGGATTCAACTCAAACTATAAAAATTCAGATGAACCTAGATCCGAAACCAGCAGATCTCGGATTGAACTGATACGAAACCAACAAGAATTCGGATTAGCTTTGATACGAAACCAACAAGAATTCGGATTAGCCTTGACGCAAAACCTTTACTTCCCTGGTCCGAAACCAAACTTGATCTGAAATCAAACTTGATCCGAAACCAAACTTGATCCGAATCCAAACTTGAAAATTTTACAAGTGATCCGAAACCCAAACTTGTGAAATTATCACTATTCGCTTTATGATCCGAAACCAAGACCTTGAACAATCCAAAACCACAAAACTCTGAATAATTCGAAACCAAACTTGAACGATCCGAATCCCTCTTGAATGATCCGAAACCCTTATGAATGATATGAATTCTTCACTTAAACACCAAAAATCACTGAATCGACCACATTTTTCTCAATTCTTGATCAATTTTAATGAAATTTATACAGACTTGTTCGCAATTTGATTCCACGCACTTTCTTAGATGATAATGAATCCTAATTTGATCAATTTAATCGAATTTTGATCCAAAACTAGTAGGAAAGTGTTTTTCGAACAAACATACACAAATTCGTCAAATTAATGATTTATGTGCAGAATTTGGCTAAGATTCTTGAAATAAAGATGATCATGTATGAAAAATGAGTTCAGAGATGTCAGGAATCAATCCAAATGATCCACAAAGGGTAGAAATCGTGAATTCTGGATGAACAGTAGATGATGAACAGTGTACGAAGAATGATCCGAATCCATGATGAACAGTGTAAAAAAAATTCTGATTTGGTTCTGAATCTGTTTGAATCTTCTGTTTGTGCTCTGATACCAAATGATAAGTCCCAAATCTAGCAATCAAACACAATGTAATCTAGAGAGAGAAGGTAATGAGGGAATATGTCATTCATGTATTCAAAAGTGTAAGTACAAATGACATCAAAGGTTATGATTTACAAGAAGAGTCTTTCCTTGTATAGTAAGCGTATGACATGCCCATACCTCATACTGGAAAGCATTTACAGTACAAAAGATAATCTGCCTAATAACTACAATATAGTTCTAACAACCTTTCCTAGCCACTGGAAGAACTCTGATAGATGTCCAAAAGGGTGAACTCACCATGAGAGTTCAAGACCAACAAGTAACCTTTAATGTGTTGGACTCCCTTAAGTATCCTGAAGAGAGAGGAGAGTGTTCTACCTTAAGTTTGATCGAATCTTGGTGTCTAGACCAAAATTTTGGGGAGGGAATGGAAATGGAAGAATTAGATAGTGAAGAAGATAAAGCAGAGTTTGATGACTTAGAAGACATTCCCTCCCCAAAATTTTAGAAAATAAGGGAGTCCTTAGATAGGTCACCTCTGTTGTTGAAGTTTTAGAAAATAAGGAGAGGAAAACTCTTGTGCCTTCCTTAGAATGTGCTCCAAACTTAGAATTAAAGCAACTTCCCTCACATTTGAAATATGCCTTTTTAGGAGATCCAGGGAAATTGCCAGTCATTATTTCATCATCCTTAGAATCTGACCAGGAGGAAAAATTGGTGAACGTGTTGAAACAACACACCAAGGCCATAGGATGGACCATTGCTGAGTTAAAGGGCATAAGCCCTACTATTTGTCAACAAAAAATCATTTTGGAAAACAAAGATTTTACCTCAGTTGAGCCTCAAAGAAGACTCAATCCAATGATGAAGGAAGTTGTTAAAAGGGAAATTTTAAAATGGTTGGATGCTGGCATAATCTATCCTATTGCCAGTAGTACTTGTGTCAGTCCTGTGCAGTGTGTACCCAAAAAGGGTGGAGTTACTGTGGTAACTAATGGGAAGAATGAACTTATACCTACTAGAGTAGTGTTAGGATGGAGAATCTGTATGGACTATAGAAAGCTTAATCAGGCTACCCAAAAAGACCACTTTCCATTGCCTTTCATTGACCAGATGTTAGACAGACTAGCAGTTAAGGAGTTTAATTGTTTCTTAGATGGTTATTCCGGTTACAATCAAATTGCCATTGCACCTGAAGATCAGGAGAAAACCACTTTCACATGCCCTTATGGCACTTTTGCCTTTAGAAGAATGCCTTTTGGACTTTGTAATGCACCTGCCACTTTCCAAAGATGTATGATGTCTATTTTCTCAGATATGCTTGAACAGTCCATGGAAATCTTCATGGATGATTTTTCAGTTTATGGGACATCATATGATCTATGTTTACAAAACCTTGAAAACAGTCTTAAAAGATGTGAAGAAACAGATTTGGTTTTGAACTGGGAAAATGCCACTTTATGGTTAAAGAGGGCATCGTATTAGGTCATCTCATTTCCAATAGAGGTATTGAGGTTGATAAAGCCAAATTAGAAGTAATTGCAAAATTACCTGAACCAACCACTGTTAAAGGTATCAGAAGTTTCTTAGGACATGCAAGTTTTTACAGGAGGTTTATCAAAGATTTTTCTAAAATATCCAAACCTCTGTGTTTTCTATTACAGCATGACCATGCTTTTAACTTTGATGATGGTTGTAAAAAAGCTTTTAAAATCTTGAAAGAAGCATTGGTCACTGCTCCTGTAATAGTGACTCCTAATTGGTCTTTACCGTTTAAAATAATGAGTGATGCTAGTGACTGGGCTGTTGGAGCCATTCTAGGACAATGAAAAAATAAAGTTTTTCACTCTATTTACTATGCTAGTAAAACTCTCAATGAGGCCCAAATAAATTACACCACTACTGAAAAAGAACTGTTAGTTGTGGTCTTTGCTTTTGAAAAATTCAGATCATATTTGATGGGTGCCAAAGTGATTGTGCATACTGATCATGCAGCCATCAAATATCTTATTTCAAAAAAAGATGCAAAACCTAGGCTAATAAGGTGGGTCTTGTTACTACAAGAGTTTGATTTGGAAATCGTTGACAGGAAGGGTGTAAACAACCAAGTGGCTGACCACTTGTCAAGACTGGAAAAACAAGAACACACTGAACACACTAATGACATCAGTGATGTTTTTTCAGATGAAAGAATCTTAGCTGTGCAACATACTGCAACACCTTAGTTTGAAGATATTGTTAATTATTTAGCTTGTGGGATCATTCCCATGGAATTAAATAAGCATCAAAGAAAGAAACTCATATTTGATTCCAATAAATTTCTTTGGGATGATCCATTTTTATTTAAGATTTGTGCAGATCAGGTGATCAGAAGGTGCATCCCTAAAGAGGAAGTGGCATCTGTCCTATATCACTGTCATACAGGTCCATGTAGAGGACATTTTGGAGGAAGCAGAACAGCTGCAAAGGTATTACAATCAGGTTTGTACTGGCCTACCCTAAATAATGATGCCTACAACTTTGCAAAAAGTTGTAATGAGTGTCAAAGAAGTGGAAATATTTCTCAGAGAAATGAAATGCCTTTAAATGGGATTTTAGAAGTAGAATTATTTGATGTTTGCGGCATTGATTTTATGGGACCATTTCTACTGTCAAACAATTGTGCCTACGTCATGGTAGCTGTTGACTATGTATCTAAATGGGTAGAGGCTATGGCATGTCACTCTAATGATGCTAAGACTGTTATCAAATTTCTCCCAAAGCACATCTTCACTAGATTTGGCACACCCTGTGCCCTGATTAGTGATTAGGGCACCCATTTCATCAACAACCTATTAGAGGAAGTCCTGGACAAGTACAACATTCAGCATAGTGTGGCCACTGCATATCACCCTCAAACCAATGGTTTGGCTGAGTTGTCCAATAGAGAAATCAAAGGAATCTTAGCTAAGGTAGTCAAGCCACACAGAAAAGACTGGGCATCCAAACTGGATGATGCCTTGTGGGCCTACCGGACCGCTTACAAAACCCCTATTGGAATGTCCCCATATAAACTAGTTTTTGGGAAAGCCTGTCACCTGCCTGTAGAATTAGAACATAAGGCCTATTGGGCCATAAAGGAACTTAACATGAGTTTGGATGAGGCAGGAAAAAGAAGAGCTCTACAACTTTGTGAGTTAGAAGAACATAGGAATTTTTCTTATGAAAATGCCAAACTTTATAAAGAAAATACAAAGAAATGGCACGATAAGAAAATTTGTCCAAAAGAGTTATTTGTAGGACAGCAGGTCTTCCTGTTCAACTCCCGACTCAGGTTGTTTCCAGGAAAACTAAACTCTAGATGGACAGGACCGTATCAGATTGCTAAAGTTTATCTCTACGGACAGCGAGTAAAACCATTTGTTGAACCTCAAAATCTGATACAACAGCTTGTGGAGGTCGTCCACTTTCCAGAGTAGCAATAAAATAAAATAAAAATATGTATATACAATAATAAAGGATAATATAAAAATACAAAAAGAAGAATAAACATATAAAAATATATAATTGCGTAGTTTATTTAGAAAAAACAAGAAAAATCTAAAATAACGGTTATCAAAATAAAATAATTTATTTTAAAGAAAATAAAGAGAGATTTGCGAAAAGATGTAAATTTTGGGGAAAGGCAGAGTTTGGAGATAAGAATTTTAATCAGGAGAGGAGTAAGAAATTTTCGACCAGTGGCCAAATTCTTATAAAAAGGGTAGTAACCAAAACAGATGATCGAAGATAGATAATGAGAAACTGATTTTTTACTGGCCCCAAAAAATATTTTAAGTCAGGCCCACGATCAATTCAGCTTTATAATCAGTTGGGCCGGTTACGTTTTCTTAAGTTGGACTTCTAGATTGTTTAATAAAAATAAACTAGGCCAAGAATACTCGGCCCAGTGTCCAATTTGGTTTCTAGCCCAAATAAACAAAAAGAAGAATATGTAAACTGATTTTTTATTAACAAGATTTCTTTGCAGCAATCCAATCTAACCAAATTAGTAACTTAATCTAGTTACTGTATGGCAGTGTACGATTTTGGGAGCATTAAATGCTCGTACTTGATTAAGGATAACATGCAGGCGATTTTTCTTCTTCATGCGAAAATCAAACACACACACACACACACTGCTATTTCTTCTTCTTTGTTGGAATTGCACACTGCCACCGCCGGATTTTTCTTTTATGTCAGCTCAAGAGATCACCTCACACCCCTCTCTTAGCTTACATCACCCATCTCTCTCGACCTCTCATCTTCCTGTATAAAACCCACTTCCTTACCTTTTCTATGGCTAGAGCTCGAAAAACCCACACACTCACCTCGGTGAATCGCCGAATAACCCGAAGCCAAAGCCACCTATTATTCTCGAAATCCCATCGACGAACAAAGCCTAGGACACACCGGAGAATCTAATCAATGGCCACCGGCGATGATCGAAAACCCCCGATGCTGCCACCGCCTTTTTCTCCGGTGAATCAACAGTGCGCAAATGCTCACTCGAAGCTCCGAGAGTTAGTTGATGCGGCCGAACGATTGATGCAAGAGTCGTCTTCGTCTCAATCCCGCACACAAAAGGTATATTCAAACCCTTTATTTGCGGAGTATGTGGACCAGAAACTGAGCTTTTCTGAGTTGAACCCACGACCAACATATGTGACCGGAGTACCAATCGGAGGGTGTGATCCCACTTATTTGGCTACAAATAAGTTTCTGATGAACTATGGTCCGAGACCTATGTTCTATCGACCCGATATGAGACCACGGTTTTAAGCACGCTCGATTTTCTCCTAGATACATGCACCAACAGGGCCCTCGTCAGCCGATTTCAAGTGCGATTGTATTAAACTCTCAAGGAAACCCACTTCCAAATCACCTCTCGGCTTTTCGCCCATTCAACCCCGTACGAGCATCTGTAGTCACTAACCTAAACTACCCTCCAGTGGCACCAACTGATGTGCCCACGGACCATCGCCAAACAAACCCCCAACTTACCATCGAACCACCTACTGCAATCCCTACACTCGTAAAACCCTCTCCAATCTCCCCTAAAAATGCATCAGAATCTGACCCAGTTACACCCATTCATAAATACTATAACACCCTCAAAATTGTGATGAGCAACTAACTTTAATTTCAATAAGTTAAACTAAAAGATGATAAAATTACTTCTACAAATCATCCTTAAAAATACCTCAAAGTTTAAACCTCACGAATTAAACAACTAACAACTCAAGGCGGTGTCACTTAACCCAAATACAAGTTGCTAATCCCAACAAGTGTGGAAGACTTCGCTAAGCATCTCACTCCTCGTGCACTCTACTAGCACTCATCGCTTCACAATGTAGTTAAAGCTATTCCCAACCTGAACCTGTTGCACATGCCAACAAAGAAAAAGGTTAGGCTAACACCTAGTGAGTTCAAGAGTTTACATCATGAGCAAATCGTTTAATGGACCAAAAGATTCAACTTGATATATGATTCTCAAAATGGGTTTGTATAAAAGACGTCGACAACCCAATTTCCAAACGCACACAATTCCTGTGAGGAAAGCCTCCAATGAATTCATTTCTATGCAATAAACTCAAATCCAAAACTCACATCAAGAGTTAATTAAATAATAATTTCTCAATTAATCATCAATTCAAATGATACTCAAATAGTTAAAACATCCAAACAAGGATGAAACATAAAACTCGTCCATCAATCATGGAAAACAATCCATACGCGTATAATATGACATTAATAATGCGGATAAACAAAATACTCGAAATTAACACCCTTCGGTGACGGGGAGACCCGATTTTATCGAATGTGGCAAACACATAATTTAAACCACGATTAAATAAATGCAAGTAAGTTTCTTGGATGTGGAAAACAGATGACATCAACCATACTAGGTCTTTAGCCCATCTTAGACATCAACCATACTAGGTCTTTAGTCCATCTTAGACATCAACCATACTAGGTCTTTAGTCCATTAGGACATCAACCATACTAGGTCTTTATCCCCTCTTTGGCATCAACCATACTAGGTCTTTAGCCCATTAAGACATCAACCATACTAGGTCTTTAGCCCATTAAGACATCAACCATACTAGATCTTTAGTCCATTAAGACATTAACCATACTAGGTCTTTAGTCCATTAAGACATCAACCATACTAGGTCTTTAGTCCATTAAGACATCAACCATACTAGGTCTTTAGTCCATTACAATACCATCCCAATATCAACACAATATCAAGTCCTCATTCATTTTAAATAACAATATTAGAAACAACTATGATCATAAAAGCATCATTTTACACATGTAATCATCATATTTTTACAAATGTTACAACCCTAGCTTTTACCCTCTTCATACTTGGAATCACGAGAAGATGATGGGTGTATATGTTCAAAACATCCTTCCACACCACCCATCCATATCACTCCTCCTCTAATTAAAACCACCCTCATATTTAAGTTCTAATCTCCTCAAAAGGGAAGATTAGGTCACATATCATAAAAGTATTAAACTAACAAGTGAATTAGCAAGTCATTCAAGAAATGTATACACAAACACATTTATAAGCTTAGTAGGTCAAGAAACTCACCTTAGAAGGTTTGTAATTGATAAAACCTAACTTCTTGGAAAACCCTAGAAATAGACTTTACTTGAATCTCGAGAAAGAACCCTAGATTCACCAAATACATCCCTTAATATGATAACCTCACGAAAAGAGTAGAGATTCAACTCAAAAGTAAACTTACTTGGGATGTTGAGAGTTAAAGTCTCTATATGTGAAAACCCTAGAAGTTTCAAGTAGCTTTGTCTACTAAGATTTTGGAAGGAGATAAACACCAAGCATTCAATGAAGCCTCACCAACTAATTTCTTCTAACATGGTTTTGAAACCTTAGCATTTGATGAGAGGAGAAAGTGAGAAGATGGAGAAAATCGCCCAGCAAGAGAGAGAGATAGAGAGAGAGAGAGAGAGAGATTTCTGCTGGAAGAATGAGAGAATGCCAAAAAGTCATCCAAAATCGACCTTTTGAAACAGAACCCGCCCATCCAGTCGCGACTATGCCCCCGTGACTTTGCCCTGGACATTGTCGCGGGGCAATGTCGCCCCGACCACCTGCTCTCTGTTTGGTTTTCACACTTCGGTCATTCTTCGGCGATAATGATAATCGCGACTATGCCCTGGCATTGTCGCCGGGCATAGTCGCTGCCTACTCCTAGGCTGCTGTTCGGTTTAGGTTTTGAGCAGAAAACTTCCCATGCAACCCCCCCTCGAGGCGTATGCGGCTAAGTCGTGGCCAAGGCCCTTCTAAGACTCGTGTATGGCAAATCTTGCCACCTTTAGCATGTATTACAAGTACATATATATATATATGTATATAAAAGATATGCACGCATGTATATATATATATATATATATGTACCTATACCTATCTATATATCTTAGTTACGCATAATTACTTATAATCAAGGTAAACGCGTCAAAAGGTCGAGTAATGCTTACGAGAAATATTGGGGATGTTACAAGTACCGAGCCCAATCTTAGCCCGATTTCTCATGCGATCCAAATAGCATTATGTGTTCCACACTCCAAAGCAAAACCTTGTTCTTTAAGAATTTCAAATAACTTCGTTTATAGATTGAGTTAGGATTTTCTGGGTGTTACAATCCTCCCAACCTTAGAATGATTTCGTCCTCGAAATCTAGATCCTTTACCACCAAAGGCTGATCAACTCAACGCCGACCATAATCCATCAACTTCCAACTGAAATCTAAACTTCCCCTACACGGACTACTAAGACAAACCTCAAATAAACTCTTACCAACAATGTCCTCTCGGGCACATTGTACTTATGTCCGGGTGAACGCTCCATCTACTGAATCAACTCCCAACCACAATACCTCGGTCGTCTTCCAACCTTATGTGTTCCATACTTTCCCGACGACGGATCCTTACTCTAAATCAATCCGTGTTCGCAGACTCTTAAATTTCTCCAGTTCCTCCAGGGTTTGATTACATCTAAAACCAACGAACCTCCAAAAGTTGACACCTAGTCACACCACCAAAACTCGACTCATCACAGAGCTCTACACACGAGTTTCATTCCTCAAATAGTTCCACCAATCCATAGTCATCCCCCATGGTCTAAAGGGTCCTACACGACCTTCACGCAATACCGACAACCCAAGACAAGGTTGCCGAAGTGAACGGTTACCAAAGCACTAACAAGGGACACCGCAAGTCCCACCTTTCATTTGCCCATAAGAAATGATTCGCTCCCGCAAACGACATCATACGGCTCACGACAATCACACTCGTTAGAAACCCGATCTTTTATCGAAAGGTTCTACACGCCCTCACCCCTAACTGGGGTTGCTCAACCTCACCAGGCCTAAAGAGTTCAAGGTTTTCAAGTGACGGACTCAATAAATATGCCAATAAAGTTTTCACTAGATTTTTCAACACAAAAGTTTTTATACTAACGTCATATACGTACAAAAACTTACCACTTCTCATCTAGTGGATGCACAAACATGGACACACTCGTCCCACGTATGAAAATCATTTGAAAACCTTTTCATCACAATTTAGTTTACTACCGAAACATAAAACGTATTCAACAGCTTTTAAAATGAACCGCTTGGGTCTCATCGCGGATTTACTTGTGCTAGACACGCAAAGTAATTTCCCATATTAAAATAGCATTCGACAACCTGTGTGTACAAACTCGAAAAGAAGAATTTACACGACATCAATTCCCAAAGTTCTCTTTTTAACCATAAAACGACATGAACTGAAATTCATTACCAACTTCGCATGTGTCAGTTTTATTCACAGAGAAACGAAGCAAACCATTTACACACTTTGGCTAAAACACGACATAGTCTGAGCCATCTCCCAGTCTTTAAATCAAATAACAGAATATTTTCATCATTTGGAAATATCGGTTTAAACATCGAAAAGAAATCTCGAATCAAAGTTTTGCATGCCAATCTGCAGCATCTTCTTAGTAGTCATTCTGAAATGGTATAGCACATACCGGATAGTCACTACTAATTTCTAAAGTAGAAATTTATTAACTCAAATTTCAAAACTCCTCATTCAGTCGTATAACGACAAGTAAATAAAATCTTTTGACCAGGCTCGCACACCTCAATGTGTTTTTCCTCAAAACCTCAGAAAATAATACGTGCACATAATTTGACTGACACATAAAATAATTCAAGTCAACTTCAAACCTCAAATCGCACAAGCGATGTACACTAATGTCCCAAAGTAGTGGCTACAAAACTACTCTTGTCAATCAATCAATATAGTGCATGTGCGAGAAAGAACATCAATAATGTCAACAAATAAGAGTGCATAAAACAGAACATTAAAGATGCACTATCATGATGCTCTTCTATGCATTACTCACGCCACGTATAAGTCAATTTGCACACCTAGCAAGTTGCAACAAATATGCTACCACAATCCTCAAAGGAGAAGCTATGCGGCACCAAAACTCCAAAACCACTCTTTTGATGCAAAACGTCATGAGGCATATTTTAACAAAATTCGCATGGGACTCGATACTCACTCAACCCATATAATAATGCACGCCATCATCTAAGTATGCACATGACTCAGTGTCACCCATGCAACGCAACACGTCGTAAAACGAAACTTCATCGTATTTCTACAAAACTTCCATCAAACTCGATGGAACTCAACAACATCGACCCAAATAAATGGTGTCACAGTTTTCGTTTTCAATAATCAATTTGCGTAAAACAATATTACCAAATCATCAAAATTCTCAAAATCCCCTTTTTACGAGATAAAATAACACCTCTTCGTCAAAACTCGCAAAATTCAAATTCCCATTAAAGATCCATACTAAAACAAGGGAATGTAACTCTCCGTCCAGACCTTAGCATATGTGGAGGAGATCCAATGTTAAGGTCGTAAGTCGCGGTTACTTATCAAAAACCATAAACGACATTAAAACATGGATATCACCATATCCGAAAGTAATAGTGGACGACTACAAGGAATAAAATAAATCCCGACCAGGTTCACAACCGCCTATCGTAAAATAATTTCATGCATGTTCCAAAATCATGATTTAAAATCTTGCGTATGTCAAACTTTTTCCAAGATTGAGTAGTACAGTCCATCCGACGAATTGAAACATAAGAAATAATCAATGCAATTTATTTTAAAAGAAAATAAATTTCGTGCATGCATTTTGTCGGCACTCAACGTCCTGGTCACATTCCTCCAATTTCTCCGATCACACTATTGTCATCTGGATACTCACACATCTTAACGCGAAGTGGGAAGTCACATCGACTAACCCCACAATTCTCCTCGAATTAAGTCAATTCAATAAGCCTTCGGCTCCAATCCAACTCTCAATCATGCTTACCACCACTCCAAATGGCAAATGCTAAAATCGTCAACTTCTTCTAACGACTACTCGCTTAGAACTCCTTTACTACCCTAACGGTCATCACGCTAGAGTCGTCCAAGTACTCTCATGTAACCGGTAGGTTCACCATAACATTGGTCAGGTGAAATTTTGAACGTACCGTACATGATCATCCTTGCTACTCTTGACGTGACTTCTCGTTTCTAGTAACTCCAACAACCTTCAAACATCCTATCTTAGAGTGCCTAATGGTGCAATCTATTTCTCATTACTTAAAACAACGCTAGTTTGAGTCTAGGTATTCAACAACCAACACCTAATTCTCTCAAACTTATGCTCTGATACCAACTTATAACACCCTAAAAAATTAGGATGAGCAACTAACTTTAATTTCAATAAGTTAAACTAAAAGATGATAAAATTACTTCTACAAATCATCCTTAAAAATACCTCAAAGTTTAAACCTCACGAATTAAACAACTAACAACTCAAGGCGGGTGTTACTTAACCCAAATACAAGTTGCTAATCCCAACAAGTGCGGAAGACTTCGCTAAGCATCTCACTCCTCGTGCACTCTACTAGCACTAATCACTTCACAGTGTAGCTAAAGCTATTCCCAACCTGAACCTGTTGCACATGTCGACAAAGAAAAAGGTTAGGCTAACATCTAGTGAGTTCAAGAGTTTACATCATGAGCAAATCGTTTAATGGACCAAAAGATTCAACTTGATATATGATTCTCAAAACGGGTTTGTATAAAAGACGTCGACAACCCAATTTCCAAACGCACACAATTCCTGTGAGGAAAGCCTCCAATGAATTCATTTCTCTGCAATAAACTCAAATCCAAAACTCACATCAAGAGTTAATTAAATAATAATTTCTCAATTAATCACCAATGCAAATGATACTCAAATAGTTAAAACATCCAAACAAGGATGAAACATAAAACTCGTCCATCAATCATGGAAAACAATCCATACGCGTATAATATGACATTAATAACGCGGATAAACAAAATACTCGAAATTAACACCCTTCGGTGACGGGGGAGACCCGATTTCATCGAATGTGGCAAACACATAATTTAAACCACGATTAAATAAATGCTAGTAAGTTTCTTGGATGTGGAAAACAAATGACATCAACCATACTAGGTCTTTAGCCCATCTTAGACATCAACCATACTAGGTCTTTAGTCCATCTTAGACATCAACCATACTAGGTCTTTAGTCTATTGCCCCTCTTCGGCATCAACCATACTAGGTCTTTAGCCCATTAAGACATCAACCATACTAGGTCTTTAGTCCATTAAGACATCAACCATACTAGGTCTTTAGCCCCTCTTCGGCATCAACCATACTAGGTCTTTAGCCCATTAAGACATCAACCATACTAGGTCTTTAGTCCATTAAGACATCAACCATACTAGGTCTTTAGTCCATTAAGACATCAACCATACTAGGGGCCTGTTTGGTAGTGGCTTAATGAGATTAATAAGGCCTTCAGCTTATTCGCTCAGCTATATAGAGATGTTTGGTAGTGGCTTAATAAAAAAAAACCATGACTTATTCGCTCAGACTAGAGGAGGAAGCTTTATTTGGTCAGACACCCTTTTTCCCCATTTACCCCTCAAAATAATCAAACACTCTCAGCTCACAAAACCCTCACTCCAGCCACCTCCCTCCCACGAACACCCTCCAGCAGCACCTGCTCGTCGATCTGCTCTCCACGGCGACTTCTTTCTCAGATCGAAGCTTCTCACCGGCAACCCTCTCTCTCACCGGAGCATCTCGTTACTGTCCTCTCTTCTCTTCTCGGCGCTGCTGTGAAATAAAAAGGGATGGGTTTTATTTCTTGAAAAATAGGAAGCAATCTCCCATCTTCTTTAGGTTTAGATAGTTAGATTTGAAACTCTTAAATCTTCTCATTTTAGATTTCATGTTGTATATGTTTGACTGATTTAAAAAAGGATGAAGATGATCTTCTCAAAGTTTTGTTTTCTATTCTTCTTTCTTTGATTCAGAAAGGATGAAAATCCAAAACTCTAAAAATCTTCTCGTTTATTTGAGTTTCACTTTTTTGATTTCTTCTTGAAGATGAAGGCACAAGAAGCAAGATGATTGGTATCCACAAGGGTTTTCTTATCTTGAAGCTACAGCAACTTTCTTATCTTTATTTTATTATGATTTTTAATTTCTTGTAATTTTGTTTGAAATCTACGAATTGGGACAAACAATAAATATGTAGTTTGGATTTTAATTTTTACCATTCGGATAGGAAGATTTTATTTTTACATGAACCATTAATTATCTTCTTCTAAACTTAGGGGTAAAACAGTCATTTTCATTATCCAGACAGTGTATTCAGCATAGCTAACAAACAACACCCTTGTCTAATTCATATAGCCAACTTTATCTAGACAGTCAACTTTATCCATACAGGACTTAATGAAAAACCAACCAAACAACCCCTAGGTCTTTAGTCCATTACAATATCATCCCAATATCAACAAAATATCAAGTCCTCATTCATTTTAAATAACAATATTAGAAACAACTATGATCATAAAAGCATCATTTTACACAAGTAATCATCATATTTCTACAAATGTTACAACCCTAGCTTTTACCCTCTTCATACATGGAATCACGAGAAGATGATGGGTGTATATGTTCAAAACATCCTTCCACACCACCCATCCATCTCACTCCTCCTCTAATTAAAACCATCCTGATATTTAAGTTCTAATCTCCTCAAAAGGGAAGATTAGGTCACATATCATAAAAGTATTAAACTAACAAGTGAATAAGCAAGTCATTCAAGAAATGTATACACAAAGACATTTATAAGCTTAGTGAGTCAAGAAACTCACCTTAGAAGGTTTGTAATTGAGAAAACCTAACTTCTTGGAAAACCCTAGAAATAGACTTTACTTGAATGTCGAGAAAGAACCCAAGATTCACCAAATACAACCCTTAATATGATAACCTCACGAAAAGAGTAGAGAATCAACTCAAAAGTAAACTTACTTGGGATGTTGAGAGTTAAAGTCTCTATATGTGAAAACCCTAGAAGTTTCAAGTAGCTTTGTCTACTAAGATTTTGGAAGGAGATAAACACCAAGCATTCAAAGAAGCCTCACCAACTAATTTCTTCTAACATGGTTTTGAAACCTTAGCATTTGATGAGAAGAGAAAGTGAGAAGATGGAGAAAATCGCCCAGCAAGAGAGAGAGATCGATTTCTGCTAGAAGAATGAGAGAATGCCAAAATGTCATCCAAAATCGACCTTATGGAACAGAACCCGCCCATCCAGTCGCGACTATGCCCCGCGACTTTGCCCTGGGCATTGTCGCGGGGCAATGTCGCCCCTGACCACCTGCTCTCTGTTTGGTTTTCACACTTCGGTTATTCTTCGGCAATAATGACAATCGCGACTATGCCCTGGCATTGTCGCTGGGCATAGTCGCTGCCTACTCCTAGGCTGCTGTTCGGTTTAGGTTTTGAGCAGAAAACTTCCCATGCAACCCCCCCCCCCCCCCCCTCGAGGCGTATGCGGCTAAGTCGTGGCCAATGCCCTTCTAAGACTCGTGTATGGCAAATCTTGCCACCTTTAGCATGTCTAACAAGTACATATATATATATATATATGTATATAAAAGATATGCATGCATGTATATATATATATATATAAATATACATATACCTATCTATATATCTTAGTTACGCATAATTACTTATAATCAAGGTAAACGCGTCAAAAGGTCGAGTATTGCTTACGAGAAATATTGGATGTTACATGTACCGAGCCCAATCTTTGCCCGACTTCTCATGCGATACAAATAGCATTACGTGTTCCACACTCCAAAGCAAAACCTTGTTCTTTAAGAATTTCAAATAACTTCATTTATAGATTGAGTTAGGATTTTCGGGGTGTTACAAATACACTCGAAGGATAAAACCCACTGGGGAAAGTAGCATGCAACCGATAAAGAAACGAAAGGTTTGGGTGGAGATCGAAGATGGTGAGCTAGTTGTTTCGGAAGAAGTTGTGGAGAAAGTTGCGGAAGAAAAGGAATCAGAGAACTCTCAAGGAGTTCGTTATGTCGATAAAGGCAAACAAAAAGTCGGTACCTCTTCAAACTCGAATATTACTTGCTTTGATTTATTTTCATGTCATGAGGCTTAGCTTAAATTTCCCACTTTAGCACGTAAAATATGCCATGCACTACGTGGATTTCATGTTGATTCATTACTTGCACACTCGCACATTGGTTATTTGATCACAAAATTAGGTTGGGAGATTTTTTGTGAACCACCAAGTCAATATAATATTGACTGGGTAAGGGATTTCTATAGTGAACTGTCCGTTACGGGTGGTGTGGAAATCCTTGTTAGACAAACCAGGTTTGATTTTTCGGCCACGACCATTAATAACCTCTTGGGTATTGTCCTTGTCCCACCTAAACATTTCGAGATGGAACGGTTGATCAAAAATCTAACCAATAAGGATCTAGATGATATTTTAGAAACAATAGCAAATAAAGGATCCGAGTGGGAATTTACTGGAAATTCATGTATTATTCGCACGCATTGTTTAAAACTGGAGGCAAATGTCTGGTTTTTTCTTTTTAAGACACAGTCTAGCTCCAACCACTCACGATACTAGTCTTTGCATGGTTCGAATTTTGATTTTATATTGCATCCTTAAGGGACACCGATTCGATGTTGGATGTCTCATCTCCAACAATATACGTGGAGGTGTTGACCGGTGCAAGGCTAGAATGTCCCATCCTTCCATAATACACACACTTATGAAAAACGCAAATGTTACCATCCTACCCACCGATACTTTTTCAAAAGAAAAACTAGTCATGGAAAAACAAAACGTGGATAGACTGATGCGTAACAATATGTGTGTGCATTCGGACTCGGACAGATCTGATAGTGATGGAATTGCTTCTTTGGAAGCAAAGTTTCAATCACTTAAGATTGAGATGCGAACAACACTTAAGGAACACCAAGTGTTGATTTCAAAAAAAAATCGACCAGCAGGAACGTGAGAGGAGTGACAGTAACGATGTGAAAGATGTGAGATTAAGGAGATTTGAGGGCATGCTTGTGAGTAGGCTGAAGTTTGAGAAAGCAAAAGACGATGTGACGAGAGGTATTTTGACGAAGGAACACCTGGAGATCGCTAGGACTCTACCATCGTTTCCCATCCATTTATTATGGGAACCAGTTGAGCGTACTCCTACTCATCATGAGTAGGGCAGGTTCAATTTCACGACTCTATCCATTTTAATTTTTATGCACTTTAATAAATTGCACTTTAATTTCATCGCCTAGATTCATGATTTTGAATTGTAAATTTGGAGTAATTTTTTCTTGACATTATCTTGTGTTGATTTCATGTTTTGCGGATTGTTATTTGCATGCTTGTTTGATAGCCTGCGTAAATGGGAAAGTTTTCTCACCAGCACATTCCATGACACTAGAACTAGCCCCCGGATTTTTGTTTCCAATTTTTGTTAGAATCACTTTTGCAACCACACCATACACAAAAAGCCAATTTTTTCGCTTGATCAATGGTTGTGTTGGTCCCGAAGGGTTATACAAGTTTGTAGAAGGGGGGGGGGGGTGAATACAAACACACAGAATTTACTTTTTCTAAATTGTTTATTGATAAATCATTAACAATTTACAGCTTGTTGCGGAAACAAGATTAAGGATAAATCCTAAATCTAAACAAGTTGGAACACAAAGGTTTCTTGCACTAAGAGAGATAAGGAAATTACTAATAATAACCTATCTTGAGATTAGAGATTGAACTTGTCCAGAGTTAGCAAGTTACTTCAAAATGAAGTGGGTTCATCTCTTTATATACTGCATGCATTAAATGCAAGTCAGCATACACTTTACACGTGTCATCAGCTGGTTGGTTGCATGTCATTGACCTTTGCTGACAACCTTAGTAGCCGTAAGGATGAACAGTGTGGTATCAGAGTGGTTGTACGATTTCAGATTTTCGGAGGTTCTTTTGTGACATTTCGTATGGAGTCGTGCAAAGGAGGTTGAGACAAAAGTACTTTGTACGGAAGACTTTATGATCAGCTATTCGATGTTTCATCGATCTATCATTTCGAATCAGCGAATGATAGAGTTCAGCGATAGCTAAAGTCTTGTACTTGATACTTCACGTTGATTGGACAAATCTGAGTCTTCGCTGATCCGCATCAGTTCATTAGGAGACTTGTCGCTGGTTCTTGGGCTTGATCTTCGACTTCAGCGTAGAACCTTTGTTGACGTGAAACTTGTCTTCAGGGATCATAAGTAAAACAACTAACTTATCAGCGATCACCATAATGACTGAACAGACTCAGAACATAAATGGTGAACAGTGTTCGCTGAATGTTTAATTTAAAGAGCGAGAGTTCCTATCAGCGGTACTGGAAGATCTTAGTACTTATCAGCGATAGTGAAACTCTGATACATATTGTTTACTTACAATTTTCACTAAGTATAAGAGAGGGTCATTATCAAATCACTGATGGTTTGGATCAACAATCTCCCCCTATTTGATTATGACAGCAACAAAGAAAATTGCTATTTAATGAAAACATAAGGATAAAAAGAACTCATAAAATATTTGTCCCTTTTACTGTTTTCTGGGATCTTTTCAGTACTGATGGAGTAAAGTACATTCGCTGAAATCTTTCTTTAATCTTTGAATCAGAGTTACAAATGGAAGTGGAAAGATTACAAGTACAAGCGAAATAAATTACAAGTACAAAAGTAAAACTGATAAAATAGAAGAAATAGGCGATCTATCAGTCAAACGGTTCTTCCTTGATGAGAAGTTCATCAAGGGTCTTTGATGTGGGAATCATCCAGTCAGGTACGTCGACTCCTTGATTCTTTTTCTTCAGAGCTTCTTCAAAAATCAAGGGCTTCAGGTGTCTAGCTTTAATGTCGCGTCTGACTTCACACCAGTATACGAGATCTCTGAGTTGTTCGATGGGAGCGAGATGGAGCTCAGAGATACGTTGAAAGTGATGATTTCCTTCGTAGTCTAAAAAGAATATACCATAAGGATCACTTACAACTGTGCCAGTGATGAAAGTTTCTCCAGGTGGTAGGGAGGTGTCAAGCGCTGAGAGATCAGCATCAGGGCCAAGAACTTCAGCACGAGAGAAACCAATACCTGTTTCATTCCGTATAGGAGGACCTGAGACTGAGACTTTCTTTCCTTTGGCAGGGACTCTTCTTTGTTGAGGAGGAAGAAGAGTGGAAGGAGGAATATCCACATCAGAAGAAACCAAGTCGATCTGAGTATTTAAAATTTTCTCGACATGGCTCTTGAACTTTGAGCGCGATCCCTGAATGGCTAGTTTTACTTCCAACCATTCAGAGAGACCAAACTTCTCTAAGGTAGCAGCATAGAAGGTTTGTTTGGTTTCGTCTTCTCTGTAGACATCAATTTCAACAACAGGAACATCAATAAACATTCTTCCTCTGATGTTTACTTTGACAATCTTGGATGGTCGAGATCGATAGGTCAGCATTTGTTTCGCCCATTCCAAGGTTGTATCAGAGACCTTAGTCTTTTCTCTAACGATCTTTTGAGCATCATCCCATAGCTGACGTTGAACATCGAGGGGAGCTCTTTTTAGCTTGGGGTCTTTTATTGATCGTTGAGTGAGCTTGATGGCGTATTCTCTGTCTTTTTCTTCAGCTTCCCTTCTTTCAGCGATTAGGCGTTCAGCTCTGAGGTGTTCGTTGAGTTCAGCTTTAGAAATTTTGAACTTTGGAGGAGCTGAAGGCAGTTGATCACGCCTTAGAATTATTCGCTGATCCTCGAATTTCTTTATTATTTCCTCTCTTCTTTTCTGTTCCTCTTCACTTAGCTTTTGAGGAGCCAAGGAAGGTCTGTGCTTGCGCGAGAGTAGCTGTTCTTCTGGTTCATCAGTCTCAGAGATCAAATCTAAGACTGGAATTATTTCTTCAGCGGCAGCTGGTTTTATTGGTGAAGTCGCAGTTGTGGAGCCTTCAGCGATATCCTCAAACAGGGGAGAGGACTAGCTAAAACACAGCGATCTTACAAATAAGAACTTGGGTAGAATCAGATAGAGAGAATTGGTTCAAGTGTATAGGCTTGGGTAGTAGAAAATGATAGTGTATGATAGAGGAGGGATGGAGTGAGAGATGTTTAGTGTACCTGACAAACCGGCTTTTCAAGCAAGATCGTCAGATTGTCATCTACAGCGACGCATTTGCCTTTGCCTTTCTCAGCTTCAGATGCTGAGGGCTTTGTTTTTGTCCGCTCCCCTGAAGGTTCATTTATCGAAATTCCCTTAAGAGCTTTGATCCTCGGAGCAGGTTTGACGATAAAGAAGTCATCATCATCTTCATCATCATCTTCATCATTCTTTGGAGAAGAAGATGGTTCATCATCAGGGATGTCGATGGCTTCATCGTCTTCAGCTTCGGATTCTTCAGCGTCTTCTTCGAGTTGCTACCCCTCAGATACAGAGGCGATCTTCTCGGTTCCCTTAGGGTTTTCATCTCCCTGAGGTCCAGCGGTGGTTTCTTCAGCATTTGTCTTCTCTCCCCTGATAGATTCATCATGGGAAAGGTCTTCAGCGCTCGGATCTTCAGCGCTCTTCTCCCCCTCTTTTTCATGATGACTGGGGGAGGAATGGGTAGATTCAGCAGCGTTGGTAGGTTCTCTGTCTTCTTGGCCAGAGATACCTACACAACTTTCAATCTTTGCTAATCTGTCTTCAAGGCCAGAAATAGCAGGATTGATCTTTATCAGCTCAGTGCGATCCGCCGCTGTGAAGTTTTGAGATTCAGGGACGGGGGCAGGGGCGGGAGCTGGAGTATTTGCCTTGGTTAGCAGCTGCTCGATCATCGTCTTTATTGAACCAACATCGGTCTTTACAGAGCCTAAGTCAGTCTTTATGGCAGACACATCTCCCTCTAGTTGTCCAACCGATGTCTTCAGCGTTGTGACCTCGCTGGACACGGATGAAACTGAGTGTTTGATAGAGGTGTAGTCTGTGAAGATGTCAGCGAGCACCTTAGCAAATTCGCTGAGAGTCTTATCAACTTGCTTCAAGTCATCTGTGGAAGCCTTCTTCTCTACCACCGTTGTCAGCTTTGAAAGATTCTCTCCAGCGTTTGTTACAGCTGAAGAGTTGTTGGAGAGAGTGGTGGTGAGACCTGTCAGCTTTGTCTCCACGGACTTCAGAGAGGCGTTGATGTCTCCCAAGTTAGGACCTGTAATAGATAAAAACTTGTGAACAAAAGAAAGCTCAGAAGTTTGGGGTTTAGTAACAGTGTTTAGGGGTTGTTGTGTACCTGCAGGAGGATTGATGAATTCATCAAAATCCCGATGGCCTGAGAAATGTTCCATGTCGTCTTCAAACGTGCCCATGGATTGTCCTGCAGGTCCTGTCTTCATCATATCTGGATTGTCAGCTTTGGGTTCCGTAGAAATGACGGCAGCTCCAGCGAGAGCTGGAGGAGAGACCAAATGAGTAGAGGGAGAAGCGAAGGATGAGAATGGAGGTTGGGTTCTGAGTTCAGCGTTGGAATCGCTGAGAATCAATTCATCAGTCTTTTGAGAGACTGAGGGAGGTTGGGTAGGTTCCAAGTTTTTAACCTCAGCGTTTAAAGACGCTGAAGTTGGGAATGAAGGGATGGCTTGTTCAGGTGTGGCAGAGCGTACCACGGAACTTTCCTTCAGCTCTGCAGAAAGAGCTGAGGAGTCTTTAGCATGAGATTGCTGGGGTTGCTCCTTGGTTTTCTTGATCCTTTTAGAACCAAGTTGGGTGTTAGATTGTTTCCTTTTAAGAGGATTAGAGGTGGCAGCTGGGGTATCAGCGGTGGGTTTGTCCGCTGAAGGAGCTGCAGAAGTAGAAGAAGTATGAGGGTTAAGAATAGTTAAGAGTTTAGAGAGACGTACCTCATTTTCGACGGGTTTGAAGTCGAGTATCTTCGGGCCGACCTGAGAGAGCTTCAGGTCACTATCAGTTGGGTAGGTTTCCTTCAGGCCACATTGGAAGATGGCGCTGATGAAACGCGGGTAAGGAACCCATGGAGGTCTGTCAGCTACGGTGTCCACTCTTAGAACTAGGTCATCATAGATAATCGATGCCCAGTCTATGTTAAGACCTTTCAGCAGAGCATAACCCATTGCTTGCTGAGGTTTAGCGGGTTGGTCTGAGGAGCCACTCTTTGTAGTCATGCAGCTTATTAGATGAGCGAAGATGAAATTCATTTCGCTGGGCATTTTGGATTTCTTGATAATCGTCAGCTTCTTCTCGGGCTTCTTGTCTCTGCCGATTTCCCATACATAGCCCATTGCATCGAAAAATGCAATGATAGCTTCCCTGTCAGAGTTTTTCTTCGGGTCAGGGAGGGGTACGAAAGGTTTTTCCTTAGTAGCGATGGGAAGGCTGAGAGCTTTGTGAATTATCGCAGGGGTGATCTTCATGGTGCCATACTCGATATCGCAGAGGATGCAATCGATTGTTTTGGAGGGGTCTTTGGCTGAAGGAAGTTGGGAGTGTCTCGCTGAGTACCAGAATTGTGAGAGCAACAGATGATGGGCAGGAGGTGTTATGGTCAGGGCTGTGGAGATGCAGCAATTCTTTAGGAAATTCACAGCATCATCTAGATGTGTGACTTGCTTTCGAGGAGGAAACTCGAGAAGCGCATAGAGGTTATTCACTTTTGTCCAATCCAATTTATCAAGGGCAAATTTGACTTGAGGAGCCCTGAGGATGTCCACTTCCTCAGAATCAGCGGAGAAGTTCTCAGCGGTAGCAGGAATGTCAGACGAGGCCATTTCTCTGTATTATCAGTTCAACCAAAGATGTTAATAAATAAGAATAATCTTAATGTGGAAAGGATTTCCATTAAGATGGTTCAAATTTTATCCATTTCATTCAGACAAAATGTCTTAATGAAGATTAGGGTTTTTCTTGTTTTTGAAAATGAAAGGTAAAACCCATTTATTCTTGTTTATCCAGTTTTCTTTGAAGATTGGGATTCTGGAAAAACGAATGTGTGAAGAACAAGTTTAAGAATTTTACATTTAAACTTGAAGAACAACCATGAAATGGTTGTGTTCATAAAACCATGAAAGAAAATGATTTCATTTTTAAGAAGTTCTTTTGTTTGATCTTGTTAAAACAAAGATTTGATCAGAAACAAGTTATTTGCATTCTTTTAAAGAATAAGAACATATTAACCTTGAAGTTTGATGAAGAAGATGATGAACAGTTCTTGAAGATTTGCACAAATGCCACAGTATTCTTTCTTGCGGAGGAAGATAAAGTTCGCGTAAAAGAAAAATATAAACAAAGAGTTTGTTTATATAGAGATTTTAGAAAGAGAAAATCCTTGAGCGGGAAAAGATTTTCATCATGACACGGACACGTGTTTGCATTTGATTGGTGAGTAAACGAAACGTGCAAACGTGTGTCAGAAAGAAGAACGTGCCAGGGCTTATCCGTTGCAATGACGTCACAACTGTCCTTTCATATTCTAGGTTGTCTCTGAGGTTTTGAAAAACTCAGGGATACTTTTGAAAACATGAAGCATTGAATAGAAATATCAGTGAAGGTTTTAAGAAATTTCAAAATATCGTTGTTAAGGAAGAGATATTCAGCGATGCAATTTATTTTGAAATCTTGCATTTACATGCGATTTGTCAGAGAGAGAAAAACATACCTTGAATATCAGCGAATCAAGTTTATTCAGAGAGAAGATGATAGAATGGGTTATACAAGTTTATTTTATCCTAAGGATTATACAAGAATGTATTAATCGAACAGTTGATCAAATGTGAACCGCTGAAGATTTTACTCTTCAAAGTTCAGCATTCCAAGCTCGCTGATGAGAAAGTTGAACCTTGTCTCATCAAGAGGTTTAGTGAACAGATCAGCTAACTGATAATCAGTTGGGATAAAGTGAAGTTCTATATCTCCATTCATCACATGATCTCTGATAAAGTGATACCTGATTTCGATGTGTTTTGTCTTTGAGTGTAGCACTGGATTATTGGCTATAGCGATGGCACTTGTGCTGTCGCAATAGATTGGAATATTCGAGAGCTGAAGATCATAGTCCAGTAGTTGATTTCTCATCCACAGGACCTGAGAACAACAGCTTCCAGCGGCTACATACTCAGCTTCAGCTGTGGAGGTGGACACTGAGTTTTGCTTTTTACTTGTCCAACTCACGAGCTTTCCACCCAGGAGCTGACATCCTCCTGTGGTGCTTTTCCTATCCATTTTGCAACCTGCAAAATCACTGTCTGAATAGGCGGTTAGATCGAATCCTGAATCTTTGGGATACCAAAGACCTAGATTCGATGTACCCTTAAGATATCGAAAAATTCGCTTTACAGCTTTCATATGAGATATCTTAGGTTCAGCTTGATATCGTGCACACAAGCATGTTGCAAACATAATATCGGGTCGGCTAGCTGTAAGATACAGTAGTGAGCCGATCATCCCACGGTACAGCGTGACATTGACAGGAACACCCTTAGTGTCCTTATCAAGTGTCAGCGGTGGTGCCATAGGGGTTTTCATAGCTGAACTTTCAGTTAAGTCGAATTTCTTCAGCATATCTTTAACATACTTTCCCTGATTAATAAAAGTTCCTTTTTCAGTTTGCTTAACCTGAAGACCAAGGAAATATGTTAGTTCACCCATCATGCTCATTTTATACTCTTCTTTCATTCTATCAGCGAAACGAGTACAAAGCTCAGGGTTAGTAGAACCAAATATAATGTCATCAACATATATTTGAACTAGAATGATATGACCTTTTACTTTCCTGAAAAATAGAGTTTTGTCAATCTTACCTCGCTCAAATTTCTCAACATGGAGATAAGTGGAAAGAGTGTCATACCATGCACGTGGAGCTTGCTTTAAGCCATAAAGTGCCTTATCCAGCTTATAAACATAACATGGATGCTTAGGATCTGAGAATCCTGGAGGTTGTTCCACATAGACTTTTTCATTCAGCTTTCCATTTAGAAACGCTGACTTAACATCCATCTGATGTACTTTGAAGTTTTTGTGTACAGCATATGCTAAGAATAGACGAATAGATTCAAGTCTTGCTACTGGAGCAAATGTTTCGTCATAATCTATGCCTTCCTCTTGTCTGTATCCCTGAGCAACAAGACGAGCTTTGTTGCGGGTTACAGTACCATGTTCGTCCAACTTGTTTCGATAGACCCATTTAGTGCCTATCACAGTTTTATCAGTTGGTCTTCGAACAAGTTTCCAAACTTTGTTTCTTTCGAATTCAGTCAGCTCTTCTTGCATGGCGCTGACCCAGTTTGGATCTTTGAGGGCATCATCTACTTTATTTGGTTCAGTTAGTGAAATGAAATTTACAAATAAACAAATATTACCTGCACTTCGTCGAGTCTGAATACCAGCGTTTGGATCACCAAGAATTTGATAAATTGGGTGATTTACAGTCCATCGCTGAGCCGGAGCATGAGACGCTGACTCAACCTGAACTGGAGGAGCTGAAGATGAAGCTTCAGCGACGTCTGGAGTGTCAGCCAAGAGAGGAATGGTTGCAGTTGTCATTATATTCACTGATTGCTGAGAGGTAGATGGAATGTCTGAGACAATTGGATCAACTGCAGGTATAGTGTTTATTGGAACAGCTAAGACCCATGATGTTTCAGCTTCACTATTCTGCATGTTTGGAATGATAGTGGGACTATCATTTTCTACTGGATGAGCAATGGGAATATCTTCTGAATCGCCAAGATGAGAAAACATCCATTGATTCAGTTCTTCAGTATCAGCGTTCGGTTTAGAGTTCGCTGAACGGGATTCGTCAAACGTGACGTGAATGGTTTCTTCTACAGTTTGTCTTCTACGATTGAAGACTCTGAAGGCTTTGGAGACTGAGGAGTATCCAAGAAAGATTCCATCATCAGCTTTAGGATCAAACTTTCCACGGGCATCTCTGTTGTTCAGTATGAAACACTGACAACCAAAGATGTGAAGAAAGCTGATTGAGGGCTTTCTCCCATGAAAAAGTTCATAGGCTGTTTTATTGAATCTTTTGACTATCAGCGACCTGTTTTGTGTAAAACAAGCAGTGTTCACAGCTTCTGCCTAAAACTGAGTAGGCGGGTGAGAATCGCTGATCATTGAACGTGCAGCTTCAATAATTGTTCTATTTCTTCTTTCAGCGACTCCATTTTGTTGCGGTGTTTTCTTTATTTCGGAAATGCTAGGCTAAACATCCTTTGGGATGTAGGAAAGAGAAGTACCTGGATTTTATTAAAAATGCTTGAGTAATCTTTATACTTAGAACATTTGTTGTTTTGGTCATTCATTCTCGATATTTACCCAAAGATGCGAACAAGCCGATCACTTGCAAGGATCTAAAGTCTAGTTCTTAACTTAGAAATGAGTAGAACGCAGTGACACGAGCTTGAATGATGCTAGGGGATTCGAAAGAATTCTTATGACACTTACGAGAGTGAGGTCGGCATAGTGAGCTAATCTCTGCCCACTGGAGTAGTAGGCAAGCTAATTTGTGTATTAAAAACACTTAAAGTATTTGTCTCTACACATTCCATCGAGGCCTGAAAAGGTCCATTAGAGATTACCATTGACAAAACAACAAATACTAAGAGTATGGGATTTTTATCTAACGGTGTGAGTATTTTGTAACCGGGCTTTTCTAGCGAAAATGTCCACCACGAATACGAGGATCACTTCTAAGGACCGAGTATTTGAGATAAAATCTAGGGAAAATCCAACCTACATTCCTCCTTTTAAATCTTAGTAAAATCGTTAAAGTAGCTATTTTCACCAAACAAAACCAAGTATTATTTTCTTCTCTACTTTAAACTTGTAAAAGGAGCTCATGAGAACCGTATTGTCTTGATTGTCCAGTCCCTGTGGATTCGATTCTGGTATTTTACCAACTATTACTTGCTGTGACGATCATAGTGGACAGTGTACACTTGCACTTCCCACTGTGGACAGTTTGCAACCCACTGCGATTAAAACACACATTTCGCACGTGACAAGTTTTTGGCGCCGTTGCCGGGGACTGGCGTGATTTTTAATCTCAAGACATTAGTTTTTGTTCGAGCCCGAGTAACTCGTTTTTCTAAGCTTTTCGTGTTGCATGCCAAGGCAACAACACGAACCTTTGTTACCAATCGATCTTGAAATAGAGAAAACTTTTCGAAGAGGACGCAGAAACAGAAATCGACAACCCCCTGTGATCCCCACGGTGAACATGGTCGAAAGACCACCTGCCGTGGAGACCACCATAACGATTGCCGATAGCAAAGATCGAAAAATACGGGACTATGCTACTTCCGGAGTTAGTGATTTAGGCTCCGGGATTCGAAGGCCCGTCCTTGAAACAACGCATTTTGAACTCAAACCGGTGATGTTTTAAATGATCCAAGCCATGGGTCAATTTGGAGGATCGCCATCTGAGGATCCGCACTCGCACTTAAAATCATTTTTAGAAATGACCGATTCCTTTCAGTTGCAAGGTGTTTGTGATGAGGCATTAAGACTAAGGCTTTTCTCTTTTTCATTAAGGGACAAGGCGAAGTCTTGGCTGAACGCACATGCACCTCACTCGATAACCACTTGGCAAGAGCTTGCTGATAAATTTTTGCAAAAATACTTTCCTCCAACAAGGAATGTAAGGTTTCGAAATGATATAATTCTGTTTAGGCAAGAGGAAGATGAGGCTGTTTCGGATGCATGGGAACGATTTAAAGATTTACTTCGAAAATGCCCACATCATGGCATCCCACATTGCATCCAATTGGAGACCTTTTACAATGGTCTTTCCAATGCAGCCAAAATCATCTTAGATGCAACAGCCGGTGGAACATTTACGAGTATGACTTACAACGAAGGATATCAAATCTTAGAAAAAGTGTCCAACAACAATACCGAATGGTCAAATCCGAGAGCACCCATGTCAAAGACCAACACCATCGATTCCGAAGCACTTAAAACCATGAATGCGCAATTAGTGGCCTTGACCAAAATCGTTTTAAATCAAAATAGAGGCCAAGTAAATTCCGCAACACATCTCCCTGAAAACTGCTCCCTCTGTGGAGAGGAGCATGTTTTTGATTTTTGTCCAGCAAATCCCGAATCTGTTAATGTCATAGGAACCAACCAGAGGAATAACCCTTATTCGCAGACTTATAATCCAGGTTGGAGAAATCATCCAAATTTCTCTTGGTCTGGTAATCAAGGACTCCAACCCCAAGGGTCGAGTCATATCCAGCAAAGACCACACAACCCCCCTGGATTTCAATCACATCACATTGCGCAATCCTCACATAACAGTGGGCAGCACCCACAGAACTTTCACCAATGGCAGTCCTCACAACCATACCAACCACGATCCAACCAATCAGCTGAGGTTCAACAATCGATTGAATCAATTCTCAAGGGTTTTATGAATCAAACTCAAGCAGCCATTAGGAACATAGAGACTCAAGTAGGATAACTAGCCGTTGAAGTTAAGAATAGACCGCCAGGAACATTACCTAGTGACACCGAGCAAGCTAGGGTGATAGGAAAAGGACCAGAACATGTCAAGTCCATAACACTGAGGAGTGGAAAGGATCTGAAAGATATCATTTTTGAGTCTGATGATTCGCCTCAAAAACCCACTGTGAGCACCACAGTGGGCACTCCTCAAGTCACTGTGATCCCCACAGTGGGGACCGACATCCCTGATCTTCTCACTCTTGGATCTGTCCCAAAGCCTACTATTCCAAAGTCAATACCACAGCAAACTCAAATCGACCCACGAAATATTCCTTTTCCTGAAAGAATGAAGCCGAAAAATGTCGATGTTCAATTTAAAAAATTCATAGACATTTTTAAACAACTTCACATTAACATAACTTTGGTAGAAGCTCTCGAGCAAATGCCAACATATGTTAAATTTTTAAAGGATATTTTGAACAAAAAGAGAAAATTGGGTGAATTTGAAACTGTGGCTTTGACCGAGGAATGTAGCGCCCTCCTCACTAGCAAGATTCCACCTAAGTTGAAAGACCCAGGTAGTTTCACCATTCCATGCACAATAGGAGGACAAGTGTTGATCCAAACCCTCAGTGATTTGATAATGACCCTCTCTTATATACTTAGTGAAAATTGTAAGTAAACAATATATATCAGAGTTTCACTATCGCTTATAAGTACTAAGATCTTCCAGTACCGCTGATAGGAACTCTCGCTCTTTAAATTAAACATTCAGCGAACACTGTTCACCATTAATGCTCTGAGCCTGTTCAGTCATTATGGTGATCGCTGATAAGTTAGTTGTTTTACTTATGATCCCTGAAGACAAGTTTCACATCAACAAAGGTTCTACGCTGAAGTCGAAGATCAAGCTCAAGAACCAGCGACAAGTCTCCTAATGAACTGATGTGGATCAGCGAAGACTCAGATTTGTCCACTCAACGTGAAGTATCAAGTACAAGACTTCAGCTATCGCTGAACTTTATCATTCGCTGAATTGAAATGATAATCGCTGAATCAACGAAAGCTGATCAATAAGTCCTCCGTACAAAGTACTTTTGTCTCAACCTCCCTTGCACGACTCCGTACGAAATGTCAGAAAAGAACCTCCGATTATCTGAATTCGTACAACGACTCTGACACTACACTGTGCATACATGCGGCTACTTAGGTTGTCACCAAAGGTCAATGACATGCAACCAATCAGCTGATGACACGTGTAAAGTGTATACTGACTTGCATTAAATGCATGTAGTATATAAAGAGATGAACTCACTTCATTTGAAGTAACTTGCTAACTCTGGACAAGTTCAATCTCTAATCTCAAGATAGGTTATTAATAGTAATTTCCTTATCTTTCTTAGTGCAAGAAACCTTAGTGTTCCAACTTGTTTAGATTTAGGATTAATCCTTAATCTTGTTTCCGCAACAAGCTGTAAATTGTTAATGATTTATCAATAAACAATTTAGAAAAGTAAAATCGTGTGTTTGTATTCAACCCCCCCCCCCCCCCCCCCTTCTACAAACTTGTATAACCCTTCGGGACCAACAAGTGGTATCAGAGCAGATTTGTTTAATCTCATAAACAAGATCTAATCTAAGATATTTCTCTTCCTTGCTATTATCTGAAAATGGCTTCCAACACAAACACCAATTACATAGACAATGGTTCTCTTGCAAAACCCCCTAGATTTTCCAGAGATAACTTCAACTTATGGAAAAATAGGATGACACTCTTCTTAGAAGGTGTAGACCCTACTATGCCTTATTATCTTGAGAATGGTCCATTCATCCCTGTAACAATTGATCCTGCAGTTCCAGCGACTGCGAATAGACCTGCTATTCCAGAAAGGCTGATTCCTAAGGAAATCTTTCAGTGGACCGAAGAAGATAAGAAGAAAGTGGCTATAGATACAAAAGCCAGATCCATACTATCCATGGCTCTTCCTGACGAAGTCTACCATTCCGTCATGAACCTGAAAACCTCAAAAGCCATGTGGGACACAATATGTGTTCAGTATGAAGGTACTGCTAAAGTCCAGGATTCAAGAAAGATCAACCTGGTAAGGCAATACGAAAGCTTCATTTCTGGTAAGAATGAAACTCTCTCTGAAGTACATCAACGTTTTAACTGTTTAATAATAGATCTAAAAACTGTTGGTAAGGAATATTCTAACTTTGAAGTACTGACAAAGTTTCTAGAATGTTTACCTGAAAGCTGGGACAATTATTCTATGTGTCTCAAGCTGTCAAAAGATCTTAAATCAATGACCCTTTCAACCTTATATGATACATTGCTGAATCATGAGCAATCTAGCCATCTTAAGAAGAATCTTGTAAAAGATTCCAAAAGCACCCCTGTTGCTTTAATCTCAGAGGAACCTTCCACTCAGCGACCCTCGGTCACTATCACTGAGTTAGAAAGTAACTCTGAAAGGTCATCAGATTCTGATTCTTCAGATGATGATGAATCCTTGGCTCTCCTAACTAAAAAGTTCAGGAGATTCGCCAAGAAGAAAATGTTCAGAAAGAACAAACCGCTTTCAATAACTGACAAGCCAAAATCATCAGCTTTTGTTGATAAGGCTACTGCTACTTGTTTCAACTTCGAAAAGATAGGTCATTTCGCGAATGAGTGCAGGTCAAAGAAAGTCATGAGACCTTCAGCTTTCCCAAAGAAAACCTTTGTTCCAAGGAATAAAGATGATAAATATTCAAAGCTGAGGGAAAAGTATGCAAAGCTGAAAAGCTTTAAGAAGAAAGGCAAAGGCTTAATGGCCAACTATGATTGGACTGCTTCTGATGAAGAAGAATCATCATCTGACTCTGAAGGTGATGAAGCAAATCTCTGCCTTATGGCTAAAATTGAAGATGAGGAAGAAAGTTCAGACATTCCCTCCACTTCAACCTCTGCTATTCAGGTTAAGAAGGGTATCTGGTATCTCGATAGCGGATGCTCTAGACATATGACTGGAAAGAAAAGCCTGCTCGCTGAATACAAGGAAGAGAAAGGTCCCTCTGTGACTTTCGGTGGAGATGGAAAAGGACACACCCGAGGGTATGGTGTACTTTCAAATGGTACAACCTCCTTCAGAAGAGTCGCATATGTTGAAGGGCTGAAGCATAATCTTCTGAGCATCAGTCAGCTTTGCGACATGGATAACAAAGTGATTTTCACTAAGGAATCCTGCTTTGTCACTGACAAAAAGGAGAAGATAGCTCTCAGCGGTTATCGTTTGGAAAATGTTTATGTAATAAACATGGACTCAACAACCACTGAGAACTCTTGTTTCTTCTCAAAGGCATCTTCTGATGTCAACTGGCTATGGCACAAGAGCCTCTCGCATCTGAATTTCAAGACACTAAACACTCTTTCTTCAAAAGAGTTAGTCACTGGTCTACCTCAGCATTCATATGCCAAAGAGTCTTTATGTTCAGCGTGTGAAAAAGGGAAGCAGACCAAGGCAAGCTTCAAGTCAAAGCAAGTCTCCTCAGTGTCATCTCCTCTACAACTACTCCATATGGATTTGTTTGGCCCTGTTAACAAGCAATCCATCGCTGGAAAGAAATATACGCTGGTCATAGTTGATGAATTCTCTCATTTTACATGGGTTATGTTTCTCCGTTCCAAGAGTGACACCCCTGAAGAACTCATCACCTTTGTTCGGAAGATGGAAACCCTGAACGATTTGACTGTTCGCTCAATAAGGAGTGATCATGGAACTGAGTTCAAAAACAGTTCTCTTGATTCCTTCTTTGAGAGTAAGGGTATTTCTCACAACTTTTCTTTAGTGAGAACACCACAACAAAATGGAGTCGCTGAAAGAAGAAATAGAACAATTATTGAAGCTGCACGTTCAATGCTCAGCGATTCTCACCTGCCTACTCAATTTTGGGCAGAAGCTGTCAACACTGCTTGTTTTTACGCAAAACAGGTCGTTGATAGTTAAAAGATTCAATAAGACAGCCTATGAACTTTTTCATGGGATAAAGCCTTCAATCAGCTTTCTTCACATCTTTGGTTGTCAGTGTTTCATACAGAACAACAGAGATGCCCTTGGAAAGTTTGATCCTAAGGCTGATGATGGAATCTTTCTTGGATACTCCTCAGTTTCCAAAGCCTTCAGAGTCTTCAATCGTAGAAGACAAACTGTAGAAGAAACTATTCACGTCACGTTTGACGAATCCCGTTCAGCGAACTCTAAACCGAACGCTGATACTGAAGAACTGAATCAATGGATGTTTTCTCATCTTGGCGATTCAGAAGAAATTCCCACTCCTCATGCTCACACAGTAGAAGATGATAGTCCCACTATCATTCCAAACATGCAGAATAGTGAAGCTGAAACATCATGGGTCTCAGCTGTTCCAATAAACACTATACCTGCAGTTGATCCAAATGTCTCAGACATTCCATCTATTTCTCAGGAATCAGTAAATGAAATGACAAATGCAAGGATTCCTCTCTTAACTGATACTCCAGAAGCAGCTGAAGCCTCATCTTCAGCCCCTTCAGTTCTAGATGAGTCAGCGACTAATGCTCCGGCTCAGCGATGGACTGCAAATCACCCAATTGATCAAATTCTTGGTGATCCAAACGCTGGTGTTCAGACACGACGAAGTGCATGTAATATTTGTCTATTTGTTAATTTTACTTCACTAACTGAACCAAAGAAAATAGATGATGCCCTCAGAGATCCAAACTGGGTCAGCGCTATGCAAGAAGAGCTGACTGAATTCGAAAGAAACAAAGTTTGGAAACTTGTTCACAGACCAACTGACAAAACGGTGATAGGCACTAAATGGGTCTATCGAAACAAGTTGGACGAACATGGTACTGTAACTCGCAACAAAGCTCGTCTTGTTGCTCAGGGATACAGACAAGAGGAAGGCATAGATTATGACGAAACATTTGCTCCAGTAGCAAGACTTGAATCTATTCGTCTTTTCTTAGCATATGTTGTACACAAAAACTTCAAAGTACATCAAATGGATGTTAAGTCAGCGTTTCTAAATGGAAAGCTGAATGAAGAAGTTTACGTGGAACAACCTCCAGGATTCTTAGATCCTAAGCGTCCAGATTATGTTTATAAGCTGGATAAGGCACTTTATGGCTTAAAGCAAGCTCCACGTGCATGGTATGACACTCTCTCTACTTATCTCCATGTTGAAAAATTTGAGCGAGGTAAGATTGACAAAACTCTTTTCTTTAGAAAAGTAAAAGGTCATATCATTTTAGTTCAAATATATGTTGATGATATTATATTTGGTTCTACTAACCCTGAGCTTTGTACTCGTTTCGCTGAAAGAATGAAAGATGAATATAAAATGAGTATGATGGGTGAACTAACATATTTCATTGGTCTTCAGATTAAGCAAACTGAAAAAGGAACTTTTATTAATCAGGGAAAGTATGTTAAAGATATGCTGAAGAAATTCGATTTAACTGAAAGTTCAGCTATGAAAACCCCAATGGCACCACCGCTGACACTTGATAAGGACACTAAGGGTGTTCCTGTCAATGTCACGATGTACCGTGGGATGATCGGCTCACTACTGTATCTTACAGCTAGCCGACCCGATATTATGTTTGCAACTTGCTTGTGTGCACGATATCAAGCTGAACCCAAGATATCTCATATGAAAGCTGTAAAGCGAATCTTTCGATATCTTAAGGGTACAGCGAATCTAGGTCTTTGGTATCCCAAAGATTCAGGATTCGATCTAACCGCCTATTCAGATAGTGATTTTGCAGGATGCAAAATGGATAGGAAAAGTACCACAGGAGGATGTCAGCTCCTAGGTGGAAAGCTGGTAAGTTGGACAAGTAAGAAGCAAAACTCAGTGTCCACTTCCACAGCTGAAGCTGAATATGTAGCTGCCGGAAGCTGTTGTTCTCAGGTCTTGTGGATGAGAAATCAGCTACTAGACTATGATCTTCAGCTCTCCAAAATTCCAATCTATTGCGACAGCACTAGTGCCATCGCTATAGCAAACAATCCAGTGCTACACTCAAAGACGAAACACATAGAGATCAGATAACATTTTATCAGAGATCATGTGATGAATGGTGATATAGAACTTCATTTTATCCCAACTGATTATCAGTTAGCTGATTTGTTTACCAAACCTCTCGATGAGACAAGATTCAACTTTCTCATCAGCGAGCTTGGAATGCTGAACTTTGATGGATAAAATCTTCAGCGGTTCACATTTGATCAGCGATACGATTATACAATCTTGTATAACCCTCGGATTAAAATAAACTTGTACAATCCATTCTCATCTTCTCTCTGAATAAACTTGGTTAGCTGATATAAAGGTATGTTTTTCTCTCTCTGACAAACGCATGAAAATGCAAGATTTCAAAAGTTCTACATCGCTGAATATCTCTTCCTTAACAGCGATACTTTGAAAGTTCTAAAACCATCACTGATATTTTTATTCAGTGCCTCATGTTTTTCAAAAGAGTCCCTGAGTTTTTCAAAACCTCAGAGACATCCTAAAAAGAATGTGAAAGGACAGTTGTGACGTCATTGCAACGGATAACACCAGGCACGTTCTTCTTTCTGACACACGTT
Source organism: Saussurea involucrata (assembly GCA_033807775.1). Lineage (NCBI taxonomy): Eukaryota > Viridiplantae > Streptophyta > Magnoliopsida > Asterales > Asteraceae > Saussurea > Saussurea involucrata. The sequence goes on along the minus strand of CM066317.1, from coordinate 43,205,790 downwards.
TGCACGTTTCGTTTACTCGCAAATCAAATGCAAACACGTGTCCGTGTCATGATGAAAAACTTTCCCGCTCGAGTTTTTCTCTCTCTACTCTCTTCCTATATAAACATTCTCTATGTTTATATTTGTCTTTTACGCGAATCAATCTTTATCCGCAAGAAAAGAAATACTGTTGCATTTGTGCTCTCAATCTTCAAAGAACAGTTCATCATCTTCTTCATCAAAAACTTCAAGGTTAATACGTTCTTACTTTTTACATATGCAAATAACTTGTTTCTGATCTTCTCTTTGCTTAAATAAAGATCAAAACAAAAGAACTTCTTAAAATAAAATCATTTCTTTCATGGTTTTATGAACACAACCATTTCATGGTTGTTCTTCAAGTTTTAAATCTAAATCTTAAACTTGATTCTTCATTCGTATCCATTTTTTTAAGAAACTGGAATACAAGACTTAATGGGTGTAAAATTCGTTTTTCAAAAACAAGAAAAACCCTAATCTTCATTAAGACATTCTGTCTAAATGAAATGGACAAAATTCGAAACATCTTAATGGAAATCCTTTCCATATTAAGACAATTCTTATTTGTTAATATCTTTGGTTGAACTGATATACAGAGAAATGGCATCTTCCAAGATCAACGTTAAAGCTGAAACCATCTCTTCTGACTCTGAGGGAGTGGAAATCATCAAAGCTCCTCAGGTTAAGTTTGAAATGGATCAACTGGATTGGACCAAGGTCAACAACCTCTCAGCGCTTCTCGAGTTTCCTCCTCGAAAGCAAGTCAAACATCTGGATGAGGCTGTCAACTTTCTGAAGAATAGCTGCATTCACACAGCCCTGACCATAACACCTCCTGCCAGTCAGCGGCTCCTATCCCAGTTCTGGTACTCTGCCAGACACACTGAGCTACCCTCTGCCAAAGACTCATCCAAAACCATCGACTGCATACTCAGCGATACTGAGTATGGCACCATTAAGATCACACCCTCCATTATCCGAAGAGCCCTGAACTTCCCAAATGCTACCAAAGAAAAACCCTTCGTTCCATTCCCTGACCACAAGAAGCTCTCCGACAAAGAAGAAATTACGGCCTTCTTTGATGCCATGGGTTACATCTGGGAAACTGGAAGGGACAAGAAGCCAGAGAAGAAGCTGACGCTGATAAATGAAAGAACAGGATCTAATCTCACAATCAATATAGAAAGCAGTAATTGAGAAGTTGTATGATCAAACCCAATTGTATTCAATGATGAACAGAAATACAGATCTATGAGAGAGAGAATCTCAAAGATTACAGAGAATGAATACAAAGTTATACGGGAAAAATCAATCAGTTAGCAACATAGAGCTAACTACTATTTATACTGCAACAAACATCTTAAAGCTACAGTACAAATAAGAAAGACTAATAAGAACATAACACGTGTCCTAATTAGTTTATACAATACTAAGTAAAGTATCTTGTCATAAGTTCTGAACAGGTAGTTCAGAACTTCTGAACATTCTTCTGATAAAGCTTCTCAGATCTTCTGACTTTCATATCTCTGACTCCTCTACTCAGATTATCTGAGTCTTCTACTCAGACCATCTGACTCTTCTTATCAGACATCTGACTTCTCTTTCCACTGATCAATACTTGTCTTCACAGTCAGACCTCTGACTTCACTACTCAGAACATCTGAGTCCTCTTATCAGATCTTCAACACTTGGTTTATTGACAAAACTTCAGATCTAACAATCTCCCCCTTTTTGTCAAATAAACTTAAACTTTGCATCATCCAGTTCCTTCAGAGCAGGAACAATCTTCTGAAGTAGCACATTTCTCAGATTAAGCCTTTTATCAATTTTGTCAATGATTTCTTGAATAATCTCAACTTGCTGATTAATTGCTTCTTGAATCATGTTTGCTTCCTTCACTTTCAGCATCTTTTTCTCCAAATTGTGCTTTATGATTCTTAAAGTTCCAGAACAGTATTTTGCAGTTTCCTTTGCTCTGAAGAAGATCTTTCCACTTTTGTTTTTCAAAAATACTCCCAACTCTGGATATCTGTGAACACTTCCAGTCTTTAAATTCTTTTTCTGTTCATGATCTGTGTTGGGATTTGCCAGATAAACACATGACTTTTGTAGGTACAAAGCTATTTGAAAATCTGTATAGCAGTGCCACCTCAAGATGTAGAACATGGCCTCAATTACCACACTTCTGGCCTTCCTTTCATTTATGTCTTTGCTCGACTCTTTGAAGCATAGAAAACTGTGTAATCTGTAGAAGTCAACTACTGATAGTTTCTCAAAATCTGCATCAGTAAAGTAATAAACCTTGCCATCTTCTCTCAGAACTTCAAAAGATAAGTACTCCATCTTCCTGAATTTCTTAACCCTCAACTCTCTGATTCCAGTGATTAAAAAATCTGAGTAAACAGCTTGCTTTGTTTTGCCAAGACATCTTAATTTTTCAGTCAACCAGATCTGAGTCTCCTTAGGTCTATCATAATACACATCCAAGAATTGTACCTCTTTTGGTTTGAAGAACTCAGGTAAATCAAATTCAAGAAAGTATCCATTTAGATCAATGGATATTTCATCTTCTTTTGGTTCAGACTGTTCAGTTTGATCAAAACTAGTTATCTGCACACTCTGAGATATTGTGTTCTGCATTTCTTCAGCTTCATCTGACAAAATTCCATTCACTTCATACTCAGCTGGGAACACAAAATCATTATGTAGAATCTTTTTGGGATTCACCTCAGATAGCAACCATTCACTACTGTTTCTGATTTTTCTTCTAAAATCCAACCTCCTCTTCACACAGTTTATGCATCTCTTCTTTAAACTCTCTTTTTCAGCATCCATACTTACTTCCATTCTACTCAACAACCAATTCAGAGTTGCATCACTGTACTTCACCAACTCTTTTAATCTGAACAATTCAAGTCTTTCGTGAACCATATATGTGAACCCTTCTGTCTCCATTCCTTCATTCACAAAACCCTTCACATGCAGATCAACTTCTGTTTTCTTTGTGGGAGAACTCAGATTGCACTTTTCTTTTCTTTCTTCAATAGCCAACTGGAAATCATACAGGTATATATTTCTGACATAAATACCCAGAAGTCTTCTGCATTCAATTTCTATCAAGGCTTCTTCAGTGCTAGCAAAGAACTTGACTAGAAAGATCTGATCATCAAGAGTCAATCTGTGAAAATCAAATGTAGACATGGAAACCTTTGTATTTCTTTCTTTCAGTATTTCCATTCTAACAAACATTAAACCATTGAATTCATCTTGTTGAAACATCAGAACTTTCTCGATTCTTTTCTGAATATGCAGTTTTGAGTCAGGAACTCTGAACATGTTAGAAGCTTCTGAGTAGACCATCTGAGCTCTGTCATCCATAAAACCATCAATGTTACTTTCCAAAAGCTCATACTCTCCTTCTGTGTAGTAGAGATTATCATATATTTCCTCAGGAAAAATATCATCATGAAATTGTCTGGCTAATGGCACATCACTTAACTCTAGAATGAAATCACACACAGGTTCTTCTAGTCTTTGCAATTTAATCTTTGGAATCTCAATTGGTTTTCTGAATACATATTCAGAAGGCATAAAGAAGTCTTTCACTTTCACATACTCTTCTTCTGTATTTAACTCATCACAAAAGTTAAACCTAAAATCATCTTTAAAATCCTGAGTGTAATCCACAGTTCTGTCTTCTTCTCCCATTAGATCAATGGGTCTTATCACTTTTATTCCTTTATGAATTTTCTGAACACTCAAAGCTCTGACTACTTCATTATGCATTCTTCTGATCAATTCTTCATTCAACCTCCTTTCTTCTGATTCAGACTCCATTGCCCTTTCACTGTTATAAACCACAATATCTGTACACCTGTTTACCACTGTACTTTCCACTATTTCTTCTATTCTCAAATCAGATTCCTCAATATCTACAGTTTCATCTGAGTTTCCTTCCATCTCAGTATCCAAGTTCAATTCCTCTGTTTTATCTGATTCATTACTATCAATACTTCCCAACTCCATTTCTTCTGTATCTGAACTATCAAGCTGTACTATCTGAACTATCTCCTTTAAATTTTCCTGTGTCTGATCTTCTGAACTTTTTGTATTGGCTAAGTGCATGTCTGCTATCTCAAAATCTTCTATGCCAATATCATCATCAGAACTTAACCTTTGTCTTTTCTCCCCCTTTTGATGATCATGAGGATCATTATCATCAAACTTCCTTTTCAAGTTCTGATTAAAAGCAACTTCAGGTTCAGCTTCTGCAATAGGAACAGGATCAAGAGGCTTTGAAGTAGAAGCCAAAGATACACTCAGTGCTTTCAATATAGATTCCTGCATACCTTGCATCTGTTTTAACATATCTTTTTGAAAACCAGACATTATATCCACGATCTCCTTTTTGTGAGAATCCAAGGATTTCTTTACATCATCTACCTTGGTTTCAACAGAAATCAACTTTTTCTCCAACACAACTTTCAAATCTGATACTTCATCATTCAAATCCTCCATCCTCTTCTCCAAATTTTCTACTTTTTCCCCCATCTCCTTGTTTTGTTTCTGAATCTTTTCAAATTCAGAAGTTTCTAACAGTGAACCCGAACCAACAGATGGTCCAGTTTTCATGTGCCCAGAGAGCTCATGGCCTGTAGATAACACACAGTCATCTTGTACAACAGATGCACGTTTGAATGAGGCTTTTGTAATGTTCACCTCACCAGGACTTCCATCCAATCCTCGACACCCAACATTAGGTATGTCTATGAATGTTGTTTCAGGAATACGAAATTCCTGATTTGTGCAAGTGTCAAAAGGAATTTCAGGCTCAATATGAATAGGACTGTGGTATTCAGACTCAATGTGTTGAAAAATAAATTGGGATTTATCACCTCCCTCCAAATGAGTTTGGGATGGTTCCCCGGATTTGTGTGAAACAGTAGCATGTTGAAATGCTTCTGAGTGGGTATGGATGGGTTGTTCAAGATCCACCACTAGGTCCATGGTGTTTGTTTCAATATTGGACACCAAGAGATGTGAACCAATAGCATTTGTGGTTACCTGGTCAAGATTAGCTGGTTCAGAGGCATCTCTTTCTGTTTGAACCTCTGTTGACAATCTCTCATCCTCATCACTCTCATTCTGTTTTTCCTCACCAAATATAACCAAGCTCTCAGAATTTTCCCTCTCAGGTCTCTCAGAATGTTCACCCATCTGAACATCCTCCCCCTCTCTACTTCGACTAGACTCCTCACCTTTCTTCTCAGGTTGGTCCTCTTGGGTAGGGATTTGAGGTAATTCAATTCCCATAGAGGTGCAATAAGCTTTTAAAATCTCACTCTCCCTTGGAATATAGTTCCTAAGTGATTTTGGCAATAGTTTATGATTGGGATAGTTTTCAAGTCTTGTTACTGAGGTCATCTTACCCAAATAAAATGTAGGACCATGCTCTTCATTTGTTCTTCTTGAGATTGTTCTGTTTTCCTGCATGGCATACCAAATAACAATTTGCCAGTACCTTATGTAGGGAATGTATGTCAGTGGAGCATCCTTTGTCTTCTTCTGAATTGCTTTCTGATTCTTCTCAAATGTATTCTTCATATCTTCCCAAAGTATTAAAGTATAGTCATAATGCCTATTCTTCACTAAACCTTGAAATATCTGAAGAATTTGTTTAGAACCTTGATCAGCAGAACTATTTTTCCCTGACAAACATTTATTTACCACATGAAAGAAGCAAGCCCAAATAGGTGGTAATTTGTTTCTTCTGAACAAACTGAGAGTCCTCAATCCTTCATTGTATCCCAACTTCATAAACTCTGCTATTAATTCCTCTGTTAAGGGTAAATCCTCAAAATCTGTTCTTCTTTGTACATCATCTTTCTCTGGTAGATTCAGCATTTCTCTTAGTGCAGAGATAGATAAGACAAATGTCGCTCCTCCAATTTCAGACACAAACTTATTATCTTCTAACCTAAGATATTTCCACCATTGTTGTATGTACTGAACAGGCACATTTTTACTTCTTGTAAACCATTTTCTGTACGGATGATGTTTGAATAACTCCATGATAATTCTGTGTTCAGGCTTAAAACGACTTTCCTCAAACAATATAACACAGTTATTTTCAGATAGTTTCAACCATTCACTCTCAGGAACAACTCTTTCCACTAGAATAGATCTATCTGACATAATAGAACCTGCAGCACTCTGTTCATGTTCAATATTAACGTTTACCTCATCCGCATTTCCTTCAGATTCATCCATTTGTTCATCTTCTTCATCATTTCTTATTGCCCCTTCCTCTGCAACTCTATTTTGTACTTCATCATTTTCCGAATCGGATGAATCCATTATCGATTTTGTAGAATGTAGAGAAATTGGACCACTTCTTCGTATTTCAGACATGATTTAAGAAGAAAACAGATTCAAAGAACTCTGGATTTGATTCGTATCTCACGTTTCGCTCTGGAATTTGAAAGAAATTTGAAATAGGGATTTTAAGACCTATTTAAAATCCGCGAAGTTGAAAGGTTTAACGGAAAAGCAAAATCAATGTTATAACGGAGTCAACACATGTGAAATACCACAAAGGATTTAAATGAAATACGTGGCATTGTCAAACAAATATGAAGCTGACACGTGTTAGTGGATAGAATTTTGACTCAAGTCAAAGATCTGAATAACACGCACAGATGTTCTGATTCCACGACTCAGAAGAATTTTGCCTTGTAACCAAAATGTCTTTTAAAATCAACTTCTGACCAATATAAAACATTTTGATTATTCAGAAGAGGTTTGACCAGATAAGAAATGAAAACAAATCTTTTAAGCATCACAAAATGATTTCCAAAAGAATTTTGATGCTCCCCCTTGACTTGAGCATGCATTTGACTATTAATGATACATAAAGATGAGATAAAAAGATAATAGAAGAAGCATAATCCATACAGTTGAAGTTATTTGTATTTCTCAAAAATAAATTTTTGAAAGTTAGATTGCTGAAGTATTGACTCAGAATTTCTGACCTTAAGATTCAGAGGTTCTGATCTCAAGACTCAGAAGTTCTGAACTCAAGATTCAGAAGTTCTGAACTCAAGACTCAGACAAGTTTACTTAGAAAAATTTAGCATTTTTAAGAAAAAAATATTTTCAATTAGGCAGATTAAGCATTCCTATTTTACATATGAGAAAAGAGAACCTTTTGTGATCAAGAGGCTTTGTGAACAAGTCAGCCAATTGATACTTTGTATGCACAAAGTGCATCTCTATAGTTCCTTTTTCCACATAGTCCTTTATAAAATGATACCTCACATCTATATGCTTAGTCTTCGAATGTTGAACAGGGTTCTGAGTAATAGCAATTGCACTTTCTGAGTCACAATAGATGGGAATCTTGTTAAGCTGATATCCATAGTCCATGAGTTGTGTTCTCATCCACAATGTTTGAGAGCATGAAGCAGCAGCAGCAACATACTCTGCTTCAGCAGTTGAAGTGGATACACAGTTCTGCTTCTTTGATGCCCAACTCACTATTTTATCTCCCAAAAAGTGACAAGCACCAGATGTACTCTTTCTGTCCAACCTACTTCCTGCATGATCAGCATCAGTGAAAGCAGTCAATTTGAAATCAGTTTCTTTTGGATACCATAAACCTAGATCAGGTGTTCCTTTGAGATATCTTAAAATCCTTTTGACAGCCAACATATGTGATTCTTTCGGGTTAGATTGAAATATAGCACAGAAACAGGTAGAAAACATGATATCTGGTCTACTTGCAGTCAAATAAAGTAATGATCCAATCATGCCTCTATAAAGTTTGATATCTGCTGAAACACCTTTGAGATCAGCATCTAACTTTATGTTAGTTGCCATAGGTGTTCTCATAGAAGCACAATCAGACATTTTGAACTTTTTCAGAATATCTCTGACATATTTTCCTTGATTTATGAAAATACCTTTTGGTAGTTGTTTGACTTGAAGACCAAGGAAAAAATTCAGTTCACCCATCATGCTCATTTCAAATTCAGATGACATGATTTTTGAAAAATTATCACATAATTCTGGACTGGTAGAACCAAATATTATGTCATCAACATAAATTTGAATCAGAATCAAATCATTACCCTGTTTCTTTAAAAACAAAGTTGTGTCAATCTTACCTTTCTTGAATCCTGAACCTAACAGGTGTTTAGTAAGAGTGTCATACCAGGCTCGTGGTGCTTGTTTTAGACCATATAAAGCTTTGTCTAAAATATAAACATGATCAGGGAATTCTGGATCAACAAAACCTTCAGGTTGATAGACATACACCTCTTCATTAAGTTTGCCATTTAGAAAGGCTGATTTGACATCCATTTGATACACCTTGAAGTTTTTATGTGCAGCATAGGCTAAAAATATTCTGATTGCCTCTATTCTTGCCACTGGTGCAAATGTCTCATCATAATCAATTCCCTCTTGTTGACAGTATCCCTTAGCAACCAATCTTGCCTTGTTTCTGATGACAACACCTGATTCATCCTTTTTGTTTCTGAACACCCATTTAGTTCCAATAATAGATTTACCTTCAGGCTTTGGAATGAGTCTCCAGACTTTATTTCTTTCAAATTGAAGCAATTCCTCTTGCATTGCTGAAATCCAGTCTGGATCCTCTAAGGCTTCATTAGCTTTCTTTGGTTCAATCACACTCAAGAAACCAGCAAACATTGCTTCATTTGCTGTAGCTGATCTGGTTTTTACTCCTGCTGAAGGATCACCTATTACTTGATGAATAGGATGATTTTTAGTCCATTTATTTGCACTAGGAAGTACATCAATCTCTGAATAATTGTTGTTTGCATCATTCTCATCAATGATTGCTTGTAATTCTGAATTGTCCCCTTTTTCTGATGTATGAATAGGAGTCATATCCAAGTTTGGGTTCTGATTAATGAAGTCAGAATTCAGAGTGACTTGTTCAGAGTTCTGAGTACAAGAATCAGAATTCTGATTACAAGGTTCAGAATTTTCACCACTTGTATGTATTAGATTTGGACATTCCTCTGATGGACCTTTGTCAGAAATTACAGTTGATTGAACTATTTCTGGAGTCTTATTTTTCATCTCTTTGACCATCTTTGGGTTTTCATATTCTGCATAAGAATCAGAAATTAGTTCACTAAAAGCATCCTTAAATAGTAAATTGAGTTCTGAACAAATAGGATTAGAATTTGTATCGGAAGTCATTTTTGTCTTGTTCAGCATGAGTTCTGAACTGTCTTGTTCAGAAGTCCGCATTCTGGCTTCATCAAAAGTTACATTTATGCTCTCCATCATCCTCTTGGTTCTTCTATTGTAGATTCTGAATGCTTTGGAAGTTAAAGAATAACCCACAAAGTATCCTTCATCTGCCTTTTTATCGAATTTGGCAAGATTTTCTCTGTCTCTGAGAACATAGCACCTGCAACCAAAAACATGAAAGAATTTGATTAATGGTTTTCTTTTATTTATCAGTTCATAAGCAGTCTTATTTAATCTCTTATTGATTAAAGTTCTATTTTGTGTAAAACAAGCAGTTGCAATTGCTTCAGCCCATAGGAAAGTAGGAAGATTTGCATAAGCCAGCATTGTTCTCGCAGCTTCAACTAGAGTTCTATTCTTCCTTTCAACAACACCATTTTGTTGAGGAGTTCTGACAGCAGAAAAATTGTGAGAAATCCCAGAACTTTCTAAAAAATTCTGAAGAGTCTCATTTCTGAACTCTGTTCCATTATCACTTCTGATTTTCTGAACTTGAAGTTGTAAGAGAACTTGAATCCTTTTGATAAAATTTATCAATGTAGTAGCAGCTTCTGACTTAGCTCTTAGGAACTCAACCCATGTGTATCTGGATAATTCATCAACAATCACAAGCATATATTTCTTTCCTCCCATCGATTGAACTGAAATTGGACCACAAAGATCAGTATGAATCATTTCTAATGGTGCTTTGCAAGATGAGTCCATTTTTAATTTGTGAGAACTCTTTTTCATCTTGCCCATTTCACAAGCTGAGCATAATGATTCTTTTTCAAATTTAAGCTTTGGTAAGCCTTTAACCAAATGTTTTGCAACAAGATTATTAAGATCTTTGAAATTCAGATGAGAACATCTTCTGTGCCAAAGCCAGCATTCATTTGCAGTTGATTTTGATAAAAGACAAACTGTATTTAATGTTTTCAATTTTGAAAAATTAACTACAAATAAGTCCATATGTCTTTTGGCCCAGAAGACTTTAACATCATTTTCAGTTAAAATCATGCAACCTGTTATTTGAAACTTAATTTGACAAAGACTGTCTAAAAACTGACTTATGCTGAAAAGATTATGCTGTAATCCTTCAACATAGAAAACCTTTTGGATAGTCAGATCCCCTTTAGTTAAATCCCCATAACCTTTGACTTGTCCTTTGCTGTTATTTCCAAAGTTTACTGCTCCTCCAGCCTTTTCTGTGAAGTTTGATAGAAAAGACTTCTGACCTGTCATGTGTCTTGAAGCTCCTGAATCTAAAAACCACACATGACAGCCCTGCAAAAGGATCAGTTAGGTTTAGGTACCCATTTTGGAATGGGTCCATCTTTGTTAGCTTTGTCATTGGATTTAACATTAGTACCTTTTACTCTCCACTCAAAATCTTTCTTCAAACACCACTTTCCTTGAACTTTTATGAAGTCAGAACATTTTCTGCTTACAAGCTTGTTCAAATTCTTTTTGAGAGTTGTAACTTTTGGTTTTGCTATATTTTCAACTTTCTTTTCTTTTATCTTTTCTTTCTTCTGAGTCTGAGGAACAGAAATTTTCTTCTTTTCTGTATTTTGAGAAACAGAAACTTTCTGAATATCTTTTCTTATGTATGAAACAGAAGTTATTTTGACTTGACATTTATGAGAATATTGGAATGAATCATTTTTACATCTAACACAAACAAGATTTTTCTTTGCAAGTGACAATAAATCTGAAACATAGATCATTTCATTTTTATTTATACTGTTCAGAGTACAACTGCCCTTATTACAAGAATTTCTAGCGTTGAGTTCAGAAGTAGATTTCATTCTAAGCTTCTCAAGTTCCCTTTTCAGATCATTCAACTTTGCAAGATCATCTTTCCTTTTGCTTTCTTCTTTTTCTGAAAAATTCAAGTTCTTTTTGTTAGAAGAATTAGATGATTCACCTTTTTCATATGTACTTGATTCATTAAAGAATTTATCATTTTCTCTTGAAGCATTAATTTTAAAAAGATCATACTCAGTCTTCAGTTTTTCAAGCTCTGTTATTTTCTGAATAAAAATATTCTTTTCTTTCAAAACTTCTTCAAGTTTAATATCCACCTCACAGAAATCATTTTCAAGTTCATCATAAGCTTTCCTTAAATCCTCAAGTTCTTGACTCACAAGATTAAATCTCTTTTCAAGTTTCAAAAATTCATCTGATTTTGTTTTAGAAAATCCAGTTGAATCAGACTTCTGACTACCTGAGTCAGAGTTCTGATTTACAGACTCAGATGTCTGATCTTTAGACTCAGAATTCTGACTACAAAGTTCAGAATCCTGACTAGAAATTTCAGACTTCTGATTGACTGTTTCAGAATTTTTACTTGTGTCAAATATGCTCTCAATGTCATGATATGAAAAACTTGGTTGTTTATTTTTGTAGCTGACATTTAAGGAATCATACTTGAATTTAGTATCATTGTATCTTGGCTTTTCATCTGTTGGTTTAGAAACTTCTTTCTTAACCTTTTCTTCTGAACCAACTGACTTTTCTGTTTTAGACTCAGAAATTGTCTCATCTGACTTTTTAGAGTTTGGTCTTTGCAAATTGTCAGAACTTGTTATAGAACTAGCAGGTCTTATGAAAACTTCAACAATTTCTGGGATTTTTGGCTTAGAAACTTGAAGTTTTTCATACAAGTTAATTGGAGCTCTTTTTAAAGTGACATTTTCTTCCAATCCCAATCCCTTCTTTGGGTTGTAAAATCTTGTATCTTTAACATTGCTTAATAAAAGATTTAGTGTTTGCTGAGTCTGACCCCTTTTCAAATTCAGATCTTCTAATTCTTTAATTTTGGTGTATAAATTCTTTCTTTCTTCAAATAACATATCAAATTTTATTTGTAAATCACCTTTTTCATCCTTTATTTTTGAAAACTCAGCTTTTAGTTCAGAAAGCCTTTTCATCAATTTAGAATTTTCATCTTTAACTTTCTGTTTCTCAGCCTCAGATTCTTCATATTGTTCTTTTATTACTTCTTTTTCAATTCTGAATTTGTTAACCAAATTTCTTTCTCCTTTTATCTGTTTTCTTAGATTAGCAAATTCAGTTTTCATTTCACCAATCTGTGTCATTAACTCTAATTCAAGTGAAGAATGTACCTCAGCAGATGACTCAGAATCAGCATCTTCAAAATCAGAATCATCCTCATTCCTCATTTTTGCCATATAGCTCTGCATCTGTGGAAAGTTGATGTGATCATCTTCATCAGAAGTATAGTACAACCAATTCTCCTGTTCAGCCAACAAAGCAATTTTATCCTCTCTCTTCTTTGCAAGCTGAGCCTTCTTGGTGTAGTACTCATAGTCTTTCACAATTTTAACTCTGTAATCCTTAGCATAGTGGCCAGAATTTCCACATTTGAAACACAGATTCTTTTCTTTTCTTTCATCCTTCTCTTCATTGTTTTCTTCACTTCTCTCTACTCTCTTTTCAAACTTATTTTCTTCTCTGTCTTCTTTCTTCTTATAGTCTGAACTCCCAACTCTCTTATAATTTCCTTGAAATCTACCCTTCCCATACCTTTTATTGAAAGTATTTGTCAACAAAGCTAGTTTCTCAGCCATTATCTTGATATCTTCATCATCTTCTGATCCTTCTTCCTTGTCAGATTCTTCCAGATTAGGTATCTCTGATAGATATGCAGTCTTTTTGGGTGCTTTGATTGCTTTGGACTTTGATAAGAACGCTAACTGATCAGCAACATTTTTCTTCTCTTCCACCACTAACTTGACAGAGTCTTCATGTTGATTAAGAACACAGAATAGATCATTTAAGTCTTCTTCACACATATCCTTGTTCATTTGCAGACTTATGGCAAATGATGACCATTCTGAATTTAGACTGTTCAGAAATTTGTAATTTATTTCTGATTTTGTTTTCTTCAGTCCATTTCTTCTCAAGTCATTTAGAATAGTGCAAAATTTACTGTATGTCTGTGTCAAACTTTCTGACTCTTTTGCTTTGAACCTTTCATAAGCATTTATGCTTTGATTTAACTTTGCCTGAATAGATCTCACAGTTCCTAACATTTGCCTTTCCAATTCGTCCCACATTTCTTTAGCTGATGATCCACTGTCAATCCTGTTAAGAACCTCATTTGGGACAGCCAAAGTCATCAAAGTAATTGCTCTTTTGTCAATAGCATGCCTATTTTTCTGTTCAGCTGTGTATTGGGAATAACTCTTTTTCACCCTGGTCGCTGGAATTTCTGGAGTTGTCTCTGTAGCAGGGGTTGCAGCAACATCGATGTATACTTCAATTGGGCCTTCTCGAATAGAAATCATAAGGTTTTCATCAATGTTGTCTAAGAATTGGATCATTCGGATTTTCCATTGCTGATACTCTTCTGGTATAAGAACAGGCGGTTTGGTTTCAGATCCCATGGCTAGATATTCTTTAGAAGACATGATTGTAAGAAAATTCAACAGAAAGACAAATTCGAGTTTCTTGATCGAAATGTAACAGGTAATTCAAGAATTGACAAGAATTCAAGAACTAGCCCTAGCAGCGGAATTGAATTTTGAATGAATCAAGAAATCTTCAAGAAATTTATCAATTGATCTTCGCGATAACAATCTTGAACGAATTTGTTTGTTGATTGGCTCTGATACCAATTGAAAGAACAGGATCTAATCTCACAATCAATATAGAAAGCAGTAATTGAGAAGTTGTATGATCAAACCCAACTGTATTCAATGATGAACAGAAATACAGATCTATGAGAGAGAGAATCTCAAAGATTACAGAGAATGAATACAAAGTTATACGGGAAAAATCAATCAGTTAGCAACATAGAGCTAACTACTATTTATACTGCAACAAACATCTTAAAGCTACAGTACAAATAAGAAAGACTAATAAGAACATAACACGTGTCCTAATTAGTTTATACAATACTAAGTAAAGTATCTTGTCATAAGTTCGGAACAGGTAGTTCAGAACTTCTGAACATTCTTCTGATAAAGCTTCTCAGATCTTCTGACTTTCATATCTCTGACTCCTCTACTCAGATTATCTGAGTCTTCTACTCAGACCATCTGACTCTTCTTATCAGACATCTGACTTCTCTTTCCACTGATCAATACTTGTCTTCACAGTCAGACCTCTGACTTCACTACTCAGAACATCTGAGTCCTCTTATCAGATCTTCAACACTTGGTTTATTGACAAAACTTCAGATCTAACAATAAAGAAATCCAAAATTCCCAACGAGATGAATTTCATCTTCGCTCACCTGATCAGCTGCATGACAGCAAAATCCGGATCTTCTGATCAAGCCGCACAACCTACGCAGGCCATGGGATACGCACTGCTGAAAGGAATCTTTCTTGGATACTCCTCAGTTTCCAAAGCCTTCAGAGTCTTCAATCGTAGAAGACAAACTGTAGAAGAAACTATTCACGTCACGTTTGACGAATCCCGTTCAGCGAACTCTAAACCGAACGCTGATACTGAAGAACTGAATCAATGGATGTTTTCTCATCTTGGCGATTCAGAAGAAATTCCCACTCCTCATGCTCACACAGTAGAAGATGATAGTCCCACTATCATTCCAAACATGCAGAATAGTGAAGCTGAAACATCATGGGTCTCAGCTGTTCCAATAAACACTATACCTGCAGTTGATCCAAATGTCTCAGACATTCCATCTATTTCTCAGCAATCAGTAAATGAAATGACAAATGCAAGCATTCCTCTCTTAGCTGATACTCTAGAAGCAGCTGAAGCCTCATCTTCAGCCCCTTCAGTTCTAGATGAGTCAGCGACTAATGCTCCGGCTCAGCGATGGACTGCAAATCACCCAATTGATCAAATTCTTGGTGATCCAAACGCTTTGTTGATAAATCCCAAATCTAGCACAAAGTAATGAACAAGTGTAGAGAGAATCTAGAGAGCAATCTTGTCATCCATATATTGATTTCCAAGTGTAAAATGACAAATGCTTCAAGTTGTTATACAAAATAACAAAGGAACTCCTTTATATAGTAGGACATGACAAGCCCATGCCTCTACTAAGGAGAAACAGTACAAGATATTAATACTGTCTTGATAGCTACAAAAATGCCATAACAATCTCCCCCTTAGCTATCAAGGCAGAAAGGGTCTTCTTCTACTTCGAAACCCAAGATGCGTTTCAATCCTTCGCATAGCCATTCTGAAGCTCAATTTTTCATCTATCTCTTCAATGGCTCTTGACAAAACTCTTCTAGGTTTTGAAGACATCCAATTAACTTTTCGTTCAGCATCATGTCTTTTGAGCTTTTCGACTAACTGAAGTCTTACAATTTTAAGCGTACCATCAGAATATTTTTCCAACTCATTAAACCGAATGAATATCTTGTTTGCACCATTACTGAACACAACACCAAACTCTGGTTCTCCAATCACACAATATAAAGGCATCCTCATCAATCCAGTCAATTCTTGATTTGGTCTTAACAGATTTATTCTTGGTTGATAGCTTTCCACACCCATCTGCAAATCATGACACTGTGTGAATAAAACGTGTCTTCTCAGAAATCTCTTAATGGCATTCAAAGCAAGAGTTACGTTTTCCCTTCTGATCTGAAGATCTCTGAAATGATGATACAAGAACTCAAAATCTTCCATGGTTAAATGACAGAAATCAGCTTCAGTAAATCTATAATCTCTGCAATCTTGCCTTTGAACAAGAAACTCTGGATACCACAACTTGTAATACAGTCTAGCTGTTACCTCCTTTATAGACACAATCAACTTCTTGCTCCTCACCTCTCTTTTCTTTTGACACTTGTCCCTTAGAAAGTACATATATTCGAACTTGTATTCGGCTGTTTGATCTGTAATACCCAACACAGCGTAGGGATTCAAAGTTCTGATTCTGTGCACAAACAGTCTTCTTTCTTCTTCTTCTAGGAAAGGTGTTCTCAAATACAAAGTTCTTTGTCGTTGTTCAAGTTCAGTCAATTTTCTGCTCCGTGAGGATGAAGGACCAGGTTGATCAGCAGGATTAGAAGGACCAGCTTCATCATGACTAGGAATGATAGGAGGTATTGAAGATGTAGTGGATTGAGGATCAGTCTCTTCGGATTTTGGCTCTTTAGATAATGGATCATGAGAATGATGTGGTTCAGATACAGGTATAGTGGTTTGAGTTGAAGTAGATTGGTTAAGGTTGATGGTTATAGGTGTAACAGAAGGTTGTTCTGACATCAAAGTGGTTGAGATATGTTCGGGTGAGTGTACAGGGCTAAAGATTATTTCTTCAGGAGTTTGTGGCCCATATATCTCTGACAAAATATCAACCTCTTCTTCATTAAATCCAACACATTGATCTTCTGGTTCATAAGTAAATACCAAAAGTGGTTCTTCTTCCTCCTTAACTTTCCAATACCGATCATAAGCTCTTGCACTTTCATCAGTTTCTTCATCATCAGAACTAATTTCAATCAACTCCACAGATTGCACGAATCGATCAACCACTTCTCTTATCTCCTTCTCATTTACCTCAGGCTTTTCAACCGTTGGTTCTATATTCGGATCAACATATAATACGATCTGTTTTCCGCTTTGATCACCCATAGCACCTGATTCAAACATCTTAGATATTTCAGCAACAGTCGGATTCTTTTTATGACCTTGAGAGCTTTCTGACTCAGCTCTTCTCTTCTTACTCATCTCCCCCTTATGATCATGATCATCGGGATCCTGATCATGTCTTCTTTTAGTACTCTGAGCTTGAGTCTTACACGACTGTTCCATTAATGCTTTCAACTCAACAATTGACTGCTTCATATCACTTAAAGATTTCACAACTTCAGACTTGAAAGTAGATAACTCTTTGGATAATGCTTGAAACTGTGTGGGTGTAACTGAAGGTGTAGGTGGAAGTGGATTTGGAGTAGATTGGAAATTCTGAAGTAGAGATAACAAGGTTTTACTTTGCTGATCTTCAGGACTCATAGACATCAGTTTGGCATAGAATAAATCCCTTAATTCATCAACACTTTGATCCACTGGTGGTTGTTGCATAGGAGAAGACTGAGGTACTCGAGGCGGAGCCAGATAGATTTCTGGACGAGGACGTACAGCTGGCTCATAAGTCATCGGTTCTTTTCCCTTCAACTGATTCTTCACACCTTGTAACTCCCGGATGAACATAGTTTCAATGTCCTTTAGGGCGCCATCGAAGTTTTCCCTTGTCACAAAGACGGGTAAAGTAACACCGGCACCACTTAGGTTTGTCGTTGACACAACAGTTGTTGCAACTGTGTGACCTACACTCAGTGTTGGCATAGTGTTAGCACTGGTAGGATTTCCACTCTGTCCTTGTAGTCCTGTAAAAGAATCTACTCTGAGTGTTCCGGATGAGTCACGAAGACGCGCATCAGATGTTCCTGAAAGTGTCCTATTCAAAGAATCAAATATGTTAGGAACAGGCACTAGACTCGAACTTTGTGCAGGAAAGAAGGTCGAGGACTGGGGAGGAAGTCGCTCTGTTTCAATATCCGGAATCTCCGAACGAGATCCAGATAGTGTTTGTGCTAAAACCCCGTGAGAAAATGAGACAGTTTCTTGTGAAGAAGAAGCTGAATAGCTGGCAGAGGTGTGCAATTGCGTTACTGGGCGAGTAACGACTTGTTCAACACCTGATCCCAACAAATGAGATCTGGTGGTGGATGTGGCTGCCCTTCTGGAATAGACAGTTTGGATATCTTTCACACTCTCCATATTCTTTTCTTCAGTTTCTCTCACAGTCTCACATATATTTTCAACTGATACTCCCTCGGGTCTCCTTATGCCTTCCGTTCCTTCACTAACTTGAGTCGACATTAAAGGCATGTCATCAAAGTTTAAGCTTTCCACATTAATATTATCTGACATATTCAATTGTGGAAATTCAAAGATATCAGAAACGTTACCAAACCAATTTTCTTCAGTAGTAGCATCAGCACCAATATTTCCAGCATTCCCTTGATCATCATCATTATCATCGTTGTCATCTTCATCACCATCACGATGTTCCTCCGCTGAATCAGACGCATTATCAGACTCTGTACTATCACTAGAGTACTCAACTAAAGGAGGATCCCCAATGTGTTTAGGAATTTCTCCCTCAGAATCGTGTTGTACAAGATCATCTGTATGTGTGTCCTCGGACGATGACCATGTATCTTCAAATACAGATGTATGATCCCCACCAGTTCCCCTCTCAGTGTTTTCCCTCGACTCTCCCCGTTCAGTAGCCCGTGCATCCTGAACACTCACCGACTCCTCTCGCCTAGGGGTTGAGTCTGGGGTAGGTCCCTCCGGTTCTGGCTGGACCATAGACTCTCTATACTCGATAATGCACTCAACGTCCTGATCCGCGTATCGAAGAAATCCTTCAGGTAACGGCATCTCATAATCAAATTCAGTTTTACGAAACTGAAGATACTGCATAGCTTTCTCGGGCACAGAAGGATGATTTGCTCGTCTTGGAATTTCTCTGTTAGAACGAAGCATGCTATGAATGATAATCTGAAGAAACCTCATATATGGAACATAAGGCTTTCCCTTGTTTTGTCGGCGAAGATCTATCTTCTCATTCAGTTCATGCCAGAAAATAGCTGCATAATCTACATGAAGATCATACACTACTGCATGAAATAGCTTCAGAAATCCGACGCTGGCACTGTCTGTTCCGGCATGTTTAGCAGATAAGCATCTATTAATAATGGAGAAGATTGTATAGTATAACGGTGGTAGGTTCGCCTTATGGAATTCCTTCACCCGAGTTAAGTTTCCAGTGTATCCCATAGCACGTATTCCTTCAAACGTTTCTTCTTCAGATGGAAAAGGATCAAACTCAGTCTTTCCTTCTCGTGAATCAGGTTCAGGTAGCCTCAGAATCATTCTTAGTCTTTGGAAATCAAGCTTTGTGATGAAGTTGTCTATTTGGAATACAAAAATTGGTCTTCCATCTTCCATAGTTGTTGTTATTGTCTTCCATGCTTGCTGTAAATATAGCATAGGCACAACGACAGTATTCGTTAATGCGTATGCTAACGGATGATTCCTGAGCACTTCCTTTATCACTGGATGAATGTTGATGTGATCAAAATCAATGTGATGATTGTTGGGAATGATCGCAATATAGTTGATCGGATGAATGATAGCATGATCTGGATGAATTCCGGCTTGGGATTGATGTACTGATCGTGTTGACGGTAAAGGTACATCGTGTGTCGGTTCGGGTAGACTCGGAATATGATCATCAAATCCTTGAACATGACTCTGTTCTTCCTGATTGGCCATTTTACCTGTTGATAATAGTTCTTACAGAATTAGTCTTTGAAAAAAAATTCTAAGTATAGAATTCGAATCATAGTGCATTCGAATTCATGATTTGTCTTTGAATATCAATTCGAATCCACAAGGGTTCGAATTCATCCAATTCGAATCCACAAGGGTTCGAATTCATCCAATTCGAATCCACAAGGGTTCGAATTCATTCAATTCGAATCCATAAGGGTTCGAATTCATCCAATTCGAATCCATAAGGGTTCGAATTCATTCAATT
This sequence comes from Saussurea involucrata, assembly GCA_033807775.1. Classification (NCBI taxonomy): domain Eukaryota; kingdom Viridiplantae; phylum Streptophyta; class Magnoliopsida; order Asterales; family Asteraceae; genus Saussurea; species Saussurea involucrata. Next base: position 43,185,935 of record CM066317.1, on the reverse strand, counting down.
CGAATCCATAAGGGTTCGAATTCATCCAATTCGAATCTATAAGGGTTCGAATTCATCCAATTCGAATCCAAAGGCATTCGAATTCAACAGTTGAGCCCTAATTCAGATTATAACATGTGAATTCGAATCTAAAGGAATTCGAATCTAAAGGCATTCGAATTCAACACTTGAGCCCTAATTCAAATTATGACATATGAATTCGAATCTAAAGGCATTCTTTCTTAACATGTTTCATGAATTCGAAACAAGAACGATTCGAAATCATGTTCGAATTCAACAATGTTCATGAATTCGAATCAGGTATGGTTCGAATTCATGTTCATATGAACACGATGATGAACAGTAAACTTTTTGATTTTACAGATTAGCATAGTAAATGTTTACAATCAAACAAACCATTCGTATAGAATGATTCGTATTACATTTTCGAATCTGATAAGAGTAATTTCGATAGAAATGTTTACCGGATGAGGATGAATCAAGCAGATGAAGGATCGATAAAGTGGAAGATGAACAGTGTTCTCTTGAGAGTGTTTGAAACAATACCAAATAGTGAAAAGTGGGAAATAAGGTTTCGAACCCTATTTATACTCAAAAAAAATTTGTACACTTGGCACACATTAGAGTACCCCACTTGGCAATCAGTTAAAAATGCATGTTTCAAAACATTAGATATGGCACTGTTCATCTGAACAATTTACATAAACAAATATGTAAAAAATTCAAAAAGAGTTCGAATCAGATAAAGTTGTACAACAATTGATATTGATCTCATTGAATTCGAATCCTTAAGGGTCCGAATTCATTGAATTCGAATCCTTAAGAGTCCGAATTCATTGAATTCGAATCCTTAAGTGTTCGAATTCTTTGAATTTGAATCCTTAAAGGTCCGAATTCATTGAATTCGAATCCTTAAGAGTCCGAATTCATTGAATTCGAATCCTTAAGTGTTCGAACTCTTTGAATTTGAATCCTTAAAGGTCCGAATTCATTGAATTCGAATCCTTAAGAGTCCGAATTCATTGAATTCGAATCCTTAGGAGTCCGAATTCATTGAATTCGAATCCTTAGGAGTCCGAATTCATTGAATTCGAATCCTTAAGTGTTCGAATTCTTTGAATTCGAATCCTTAAAGGTCCGAATTCATTGAATTCGAATCCTTAAGAGTCCGAATTCATTGAATTCGAATTCTTAAGAGTCCGAATTCATTGAATTCGAATCCTTAAGAGTCCGAATTCATTGAATTCGAAGTGTTCGAATTCTTTGAATTCGAATCCTTAAAGGTCCGAATTCATTGAATTCGAATCCTTAAGTGTTCGAATTCTTCAAATATTTGTATGAAAATTTTCAACTTTTTTCTGAAAAGTCCAACAACTGTTCTAAAATTCTCACATCAGATAAAATTTTGTAAGCTCTCAGATACAGATAACACTTTTACAGATTTATGTCGAATTGCTCCCCCTTAACAATTGCATAAACTGTTATCTTTTCTTCATAGAAATCTGCACAAACAGAGAAAGATTTGGTACTCATAGAACATGAGTCCAAACTGTTAGAATTATCACTTTGTGTAAAAATCTAACTCCCCCTTAAAATATGAATTCTTGAGCAACTTGCTTTCTTCCTCTGAAAATATGCATAAAACTCAGTATTTGATATTGGATCAAAAATACATTTCACAAGGAAAGTCAAATTCATTGAATTTTGTTTTATGACTACTAACTTTTGATCATTTGAAAGCTTTACAAAAGAAATTCAACTTAATAAAATTTAACATATATTCCAATCAGATGAAATCAAATGCATGTGTTTGGATTCAAGGACAAGACATCATTGCTTATCAAGTTATAATTGTTCAGTGTCCACCCCTTTATCAAATCTATTTGGTGTGCTAGCATGCGAAATATGATTGGCATAAAGCTTATGTATTTCTACAATATATAAGAATACTTTGCTCTACTCACACTATTTGTCCAAAATCAGAATTTTTACAAATTTACGGGTTTATCGCGACTTTGTATTTTCCCAAGTTTCAAGAGATATGTGCTCTTTGGCATCTTTTCTTTTGTGCTCATTGGCATCTTTTGATCAAAAAGTTTAGTAAGAATAAGATACACCATTAAACATGACTTTCTATCTGGTTCTATAGAAGGATTTGGGTTAGCAGATCCCAGACCAGTTGGCCTTAGGTGCTAGGTGTCGAGCACCCCTTAGAACTTAATTTCCCAAACCAGAAAGGCCACATCGATATATCTTAAACCCATTTGTACCAGTAAAACATGGCTTTCTATCTGGTTCTATTGCAGGATTTGGGTCAGCCGATCCCAGACCAGTTGATCTTAGGGACTAGGTGTCGAGCACCCCTTAGGACTTACTCTCCCAAACCAGAAAGGCCACAGGCACAAACTTTCAAACTAAATGATATTCTATATAAGTTCGAATTTCCATCACAAAATATGAATGATATCTCAATCACTTGGTTCTTAATCATAGTGCTTCCCCCATATTTTCGTTTCTATTCATCATTCTGATAAATAGGCTTTTTGAGCATTATATTCTATATAAGTCCAGATTCACATAACTTTGAGCATTCAGCATAATTTCATTCATGTTTTGCTGACCTTTCGATTTATTTTAGAGGTGAGAGTTGAAACAAATATAACTCAGATAAAACAAAAATACTTGTAAAATCATCTTTTAGCACACATTTAATTCATTGAATGAAAATTGAAAATTTTATCTCATTGAATTAAATTTGTAAAGATTCAAATTTTCAAAGTAGTAGACACAAAATATAATCCAATGTTACCTTTTACCACGTTCCTTGAAACAGAAAGATGTAACAGTTAAGGATATCACCTGAGAAGTGTGAGTTCTAAACTGATTTGTTTAGAAGTCTTAGTCGTTGAAGTATGGGTCCTGAACTGAATTGTTCAGAAGCCATGGCCGTTGAAGCACGGGTTTTGAACTGATATGTTCAAAAGCCAATGATATTTGTCTCCCCCTTAATGGTACAAATATTTTTCAAAAAATACGCCGCTTCTCTTCTGTTTCCAGTCATGTGTGTGGTATGTATCTACAATTCAGTACAACACATGATGAACCTGCAAAACAGATTAAGCAGATTTTGGTACCCAATGGCACTTGGGTCCTAGTGGGTTAGGATATGATCATAGATTTAAGTAAGCAAGAACACGAACTCCCCCTCAATGTCTTAAGGATTCAACATTCCTAGTTTGCTGATTAAAAAATTTAACCTCTTTTCATCTAAAGGTTTTGTGAAAAGATCAGCAAGTTCTAGTTCTGTTGGTACAAAGTGCATTTCTATAGTTCCCTTCTCAACATGGTCTTTGATAAAATGGTACCTGACATCTATGTGTTTCGTTTTGGAATGCTGAACAGGATTTTCAGTTATTGCAATTGCGCTTTTGGAATCACAATAAATGGGGATCTTGTTGAAGATATATCCATAATCCTTTAGCTGAGTTTTCATCCAAATTACTTGCGAACAGCAACTAGCGGCGGCCACATACTCTGCTTCAGCCGTAGATGTTGATACACAAGTTTGCTTCTTTGATGACCAGCTTACTAGTTTATCTCCCAAGAATTGACAAGCACCAGATGTGCTTTTCCTGTCCATCATATTTCCCGCATGATCTGCATCTGTGTAAGCAGTTAGTTCAAACCCAGAATCCTTAGGATACCAAAGACCCAAATTTTTTGTGCCTTTGAGATATCTAAGGATTCGCTTTACAGCCACAATATGAGATTCCTTCGGGTTTGCTTGGAAACGTGCACAAAAAGATGTTGCAAACAAAATATCCGGTCTACTTGCCGTTAGATACAGTAAAGATCCAATCATGCCTCGGTATAACTTTTGATCGACTGATATACCAGATGAATCAGCGTTCAAAAGCTTACCGGTAGCCATGGGAGTTTTCATGGTGGAAGAGGAATTTAATTCAAATTTCTTAAGCATATCATTTATATATTTTGATTGATTAATGAAAATGCCTTCATTTGACTGTGTCACTTGGAGACCAAGAAAAAATTTTAACTCTCCCATCATACTCATTTGAAAACGGCTTTTCATCACCTTTTCAAAATCTTTACACATATCTGGATTTGTAGATCCAAATATAATGTCGTCAACATATATTTGTACTAACATTAAATCTTTACCTTCTCTTTTGAGAAAAAAAGTTGTATCTATTGTACCTTTGGTGTATCCATTTTTAAGCAGGTGAATAGTCAGAGTCTCATACCATGCCCTCGGTGCTTGCTTTAAGCCGTAGAGTGCTTTGTCTAGAATGTAGACATGGTTGGGATATTTGGGATCAACAAAGCCTTCAGGTTGACTTACATACACTTCCTCATGTAGTATTCCATTCAGAAACGCAGATTTGACGTCCATTTGGAATACCTTCATGTTCTTATGTGCTGCGTATGCATGAAAGATCCTTATTGCTTCAATCCTTGCTACTGGTGCATAGGTTTCATCATAATCTATTCCTTCTTGTTGATTGTAACCTTTAGCAACCAGTCTTGCTTTATTTCTGACTATAATCCCCGCTTCGTCCTTTTTGTTTCTAAAGACCCATTTGGTTCCAACTATGGTTTTGTCTTTTGGACGTTTCACCAAGTGCCACACTTCGTTGCGTTTGAACTCATTTAATTCCTCTTGCATGGCGTTGATCCAATCTGGATCTTGTAAAGCTTCAGATGCTTTCTTGGGTTCTAACGTGCTAAGAAAATTTACGTACAAACATTCGTTTGTAGTCGCAGATCGGGTTTTCACTCCATCATTCAGATCACCAATTATATCAGCCGGAGGATGTGCTCTTGTCCATTTATGACTACTTGGAAGAGTTGGTATATCCATACGAGTGTTTGATGGATTATTTTCATCCAATACTGCAAAAATCTCCTCTGTCGATTCAGCTGAAGATACATTTGTCGTTTCCGGTATGTTGACTTCTGTTTCTAATCCTTCAGATGTGGAAGTCTCCGATAAATGATTTTCTGAAACCTGAACAACTGGTTGAATTTCAGGTTCAGAGACAGGAACGTGTTCACTTGGAATCTCATTAGTTTCTACAGAAGTACTAGTATCAACATCTTCAGTTGGACCGGAGATATTTGCACTCGTCTGATTCTGAGATGCATTCACAGATGTGATTGGTGGTTCCATATCTGCACAGTAATCCATAAATGCATCATGAAATAGTAAATCTAAATCAGTAGTATTATTATAATTCAAAGCTGAATTAGAAAACTGTTTCGTCACAGGTTCTACTCCATTTTTAGTAGAAGCTTCAGATTTCTGTACGAGTTCTGAACTAAATTGTCCAGAAGTCAATGTCACAGTCTCGTCGAACGTAACGTTGATACTCTCGATTACTGATTTTGTTCGATTATTATAAATCCTGTATGCTTTCGAGTTCAAGGAATAGCCTATAAAGATGCCCTCATCAGCTTTAACTTGAAGCTTTGTAAGATATTCACGATCTTTCATCACAAAACACCTGCATCCAAATACACGCAGAAATTTGATGTTAGGTTTGCGATTGTTGATTAATTCATATGCAGTTTTGTTAAAGCGTTTATTTATAATAGTTCTGTTTTGAGTAAAACACGCTGTGGATACTGCTTCAGCCCATAGACTTGGTGGAAGACCCGAGTAAGCAAGCATCGTCCTAGCAGCTTCTACAAGAGTTCGATTTTTCCTTTCAACTACTCCATTTTGTTGTGGAGTAATTGGGGCAGAAAAATTATGAGTTATTCCAACGGATTCAAGAAAATATTGAAGAGTTGCATTCTTGAATTCAGTTCCGTTGTCACTTCGGATTTTTCGAACAGGGCGTTGTAGAAGAGTTTGAATCTTCTTGATGAATTTAATGATCTGCTCGGGTGCTTCAGACTTGAGTCGTAAGAAATCCAACCAAGTATATCGCGAAAACTCATCAACCATAACCAAGATATATTTCTTTCCTCCCATTGACTGAGTTCGCATTGGGCCACAGAGATCCATATGAATTAATTCCAAGGCATTGTTACAATTAGACAAAGTCTTGGTCTTGTGAGAAACATGTTTCATCTTTCCCATTTCACAAGCTGGACACACAGAAACTTTGTCAATTTTCATTTCAGGAAGCCCGGAAACTAATCCATCAATTCGAAGCTTGTTGATGCTGCGAAAATTTTGATGCGAGAGCCTTCGATGCCATAACCAACACTCTTCTTGTGAAGCTTTTGATACAAGACAGACTTGATTAGAAGCAACAAGAGTTGTAAAATCAGTCATGTATAAGTCTCCGCATCTTTTTGCTCTGAAGATTTCTGACCAATTTGCATCCAAGATGTAGCAAAAATCTTTATCAAATAACACCTTACAGTTCTTGTCGCAGAACTGACTTATACTGAAAAGGTTATGCCCTAAACCTTCAACATACAAAATCTTTTCAATTTGCATTGAGTCATTTTTCAACGTTCCGTAGCCTCGAACGTGACCTTTTGAGTCATTTCCAAATCCCACTGATCCTCCAGGATGTACAATAAAATCTTGCAAGAAGTGCTTGTACCCCGTCATGTGTCTAGATGCTCCCGAATCAATGACCCACACATGACGGTCCTGTTAAGAAACAATTATCTTATTTTAGGTACCCATATCTGCATGGGTCCTTTCTTGTTAGTATGGATCAGTTTATTAATGACATTTGATGCCCCCTGAATTTTGCCTTTAAAAATTAAACGATTGAGTAAATTTGGTTTGTTAACTTCATTTTTTGGAATCCATTTCCAATCCATATTTACTTCAACTGTTTTCTTTTCTTTCATCTTTTTATTCTGTTTGTTTGATCTGAAACCAAACATTTTGGCAAATTTGTTTGCTGAGGATTTTAAAGAGAAGGAAGAAGTTTTAGACTTCTTATTTGTTGGAGCATTTCTGTTTAGCTTGAAATAGTTATCCCAACAGTGAGCACAATGAATTCTTCTTTTAGCTTGTGACAATAATTTGAAATCTGAAATTGCGGAATTATTATTGCCACAAACATTGCAAACATTACAAGAATGTATACAATTTTTGTTCAAAGAACTACATTTCTCAGAGTCGGTGCTTCTATTCTTGCTATTCAGAACTTGTTCCTTCAAATCCACATACTTTTCTTCATCCATTTCTGAGAAAGAAGAAGAAACATTGTCAGAACCTTTAGAGGTAGAAGGATCACTTGAAAACAAATTAGATTTATTTTCAGATGATTTTTCTTTCTCTTTTCCTTTTGAAACTGGATCACTTGAAAACAAATTAGATTTATTTTCAGATGATTTTTGTTTCTCTTTTCCTTTTGAAGCTGGTTCTGTTTTTAAATCAGATACCTTTGATGAAAACTTTTTATGGTAGACTTCACAAAACTTTAATTCTATTTCAAATTCAGTTCTTTCTTTCTTCTGCTTTTCTTTTTCTAGAAATAGAACTTTTTCAAAATCTGAAATTTGTTTCGAAAGTTCTACACATCTTAATTCAAGATTTTTCTTTTCTTTAAAAAATTTGAGCTTTTCAAAAGGATCAAACATACTTGAAGATTTATTTTGATCTTTGGATTCAGCTTGTTTTGAACATTTTTCACAACTTTTTGAGGCCTTAGAGTTTGATATTTCATCTAATTTGGATTCTAGTCTTTGAATCTCACTCTTAAGATCAAGATTGATCCTTTTTGTATGATCAAATTCTAGTCCAATATTATCACGATCATCCTCTAATTTTTCAAAATCTAATTGCCATTTGGAAATTTGATTTTCTAAATCAACAATTTTAAGTAAAGCTGAGTCCAAATTAGGAAATTCAGAAGAAGTTTCTGGAACAAACTCCCTTTTGTCAGAATCTGATGTATTATTTGACTCCATTTCAACGTTAGATTTAGTTTTAACAGATATATGTTCATTGATTTTGTCAACAATTGTTTTAGCCATAGATTCATCGGAAAACAACGAACTAAATCCAGTTGGTTCAAACATTTTGGTTTTGTAACTGGAGTTTAATTCATCATATTTAAAATTTGTTATATTGTATCTAGGCTTTTCTTTTGAACCTTTGTCTGTTTTAGCTTCATCTTTCTTTGAAATTGGAGTTGAAGAATTTGAAGCATTATCTTTGATAGGAGTTTCTGATTTAGGAGATGTTTCTGATACAATAACTTGTTGCAAAATTCCATTACTTGCCTTTGCTTTTTCTTGTGTCTTTGGAGGTGTTTTTGTTATTATGACTTGTTGCAACACTTCATTATTTGATTTAACAGATACAGGTGAATTAACAGGTGTTTCTGTTATAATGACTTGTTGCAACTTTACATTTGCTGGTTTAACAAAAACTTTTGCAATTGGAGGAATCTCCTTTATCAGAGTTTGCTTCAAAACTTCCTTTTTCTCATGAGGTTTTATTGTTTTGAAACTCTTGTCATCAGATAATCCTAGACCCATTTTTGGATTATAAAATCGTTTATCTTTTGGGTTGCTAGTCAACAAATTCAGCGTTTGCTCAGATTGGCCTCTTTTGTAATTTAAATCTTCAAGCTGCTTAATCTTTTCAATTGCTTCTTTTCTTTCATCAGAAAGAACCTTGATTTTGAACTGAAAATCTATGTTTTCATCATTTAAATCAGTTATTTTCTTTTTTAACTCAGAAATTTCAGATTCAAGTATTTTAACATTTGATCTAATAATTTCTTTCTCCTTTTCTCTATCTTCAGCTAAACACTTATAAAGAAGTGCTTCATCATGATATTTCAGCTTTGAGCTTTTCTCATCTTCATATTGTTTTTGCACTTTTTCAATTTTCTTTTGTGCCTTTTTAAATTTCTCGTTAAGCTCAAATATCACAACTTGCATTTCTTCATATTTGTCATTTTCAGTTTCAGATTCATTTTCAGAATTATCAGAATAAAGAGAAGTGTTATCATAAAGAGAAGGATATAGAGATTGTACCTCAGATTCCAGATCTTCCTCATCAAGTTTAGCCATTAAACTGTGCTTCACTTGAGTGAAGTGAGCTTCTTCATCATCTGAAGAATCCATCAGCCATATTTCTTCTTCAGCATTTACTGGCTTTCCGGTTTCTTTGGCTTTTGCGAGATGTGCTTTACGCTGATAGTATTCAGAATCCTTAACTTTCTTCAACTGACAATCTCTGGCAAAATGACCCGGCTTACCGCAGTTATAGCAGTTTCGGTCATCCATATCCTTCTTTTCTTCCCTCTCCTTTTTCTCAACTTTCTCCTCTTTTTCTTCTTCCTTTTGATCCTTGTTCTCATACCTTTTCTCAAACCTTTTGTATCTGTTCACTTTGTTGTAATCAGGTTTGCTTTTTGAATGAAACTTCTTCTTTCCATATCTGTTTTGAAATCTTGTAGTTAACAAGGCTAATTTTTCAGCTATCTCACTCATTTCATCTCCAGAACTGCTGCTTTCATCATCATCATCAGAACTTATCTTCTTTTTGCTTAACCCAGAGATCAAAGCCTTTGTTTTCATCGCTCCACTTTTCTTGTGTTCACTTAGAAGGGCTAAAGATTCTTCAACCTTTTTCTCCTTTTCTTTGACCATTTTTACCTTTTCTTCATGTTGACCCAGAATGCTGAAAATATCGGTCAACTTTTCATCATCCATATCCCTTGACATTTGAAGCTGAATAGAGTATGAATCCCATTCCGGCAGTAAATTCTTGACAAACTTGTAATTAATCTCTGATTCAGACTTGTCAACTCCATTCCTTCTTAAATCATTCAGAATGATGTTGTAACGATCATAAGTATCTTTCAACGATTCTCCATCTCTAGCTTTAAACCCTTCATACGCATTGATGCTCTGATTCTTTTTGGTCTTCATTGATTTTGATGAACCTTCAAACTGCCTTTCTAGCTCATCCCAAATATCCTTTGCTGAATTTCGGCTGTCTACGCGATTATAGATATTGTTTGGAATGGCCATAGTCAAGTATGTCAATGCTTGCTCATCAATTTCAACTCTAGCTTTATCAGCATCACTGTAATATTTGTATTCCTTTTCTATTCTTCTTGGAAGAATCTCTTGACTTGTTTCTGTTGCAGCAATGCCACCAACCTCTATGTAGGCTTTGTAAGGACCGTTCTGAATGGACAGCATAAGATCTCTGTTCTGATGATTCAGAAATTGAATCATTCTCCTTTTCCATTGAGAATATTCTTCAGCTATCAATACCGGAGGCTTATTCTTAGAACCCATGCTCAGCATATCTCTCGACATCTTCTGATAATTGGCTAGATAAACGATCGTTCAGAAGATAAAGCAGTTAGTGTAAGAAAAATTACACTTATGAGAATTTAATCAACATTCCTAAGAATTCGGATGCTCAATTCGGATGCTCAATTCGGATGATCAATTCGGATGATCAATTCGGATGCTCAATTCGGATACTCAATTCGGATAATCAATTCGGACTTGATAGATTTCGAAATCCTCCAATTCGAACTTAACAGCGTTCAAATTCACTCAATTCGGATGTACTAAGGTTCGAATTCACTCAATTCGGATTATGTTGAGTGCGAATTCACGCAATTCGAATGTAACTGGATTCGAATTCACTCAATTCGAATTTACTTAGGTTCGAATTCACTCAATTCGAATGTAATAGGGTTCGAATTCTCTATGAATGTTCCGAATTCTCTTTGAATGATCCGAATTCACCAAGAAGGATCCGAATTCTGCACTTCGAACTTCAAAATCACTTAATCTGCCATAACTTCTTCAATTCTTGATCAATTGTGATGAATCTTATATCAAATTGTTCGTAATTGAAATCTGCACACTTTTCCTGTTGATCACAATTCACAATTCGATCAATTTAATCGAATTAAGATCCAAACAGTGAACTTGAAGTTTTTGAAAAAATATTCAAGAATCGATCAGATCTGTCAATTCTGTGCAGATTTTGATGTTTATGCAAGAATTAAATGTGTTCAGAATCCAAATCCGAGTTGAACGATGCAAAGAAATTATTCAAAAACTCAAAATCTAGAAAATCTTCATGTCTGAATGTTAAGACTTCAGATGAACAGTAAACTTCTCTTGGTCCGAATTCTTGATGAACAGTGTAAAAATTCTTCAATTTGCTCTTTAATCTGCTTGAATCTTCTGTTTAGCTCTGATACCAATTGATAAATCCCAAATCTAGCACAAAGTAATGAACAAGTGTAGAGAGAATCTAGAGAGCAATCTTGTCATCCATATATTGATTTCCAAGTGTAAAATGACAAATGCTTCAAGTTGTTATACAAAATAACAAAGGAACTCCTTTATATAGTAGGACATGACAAGCCCATGCCTCTACTAAGGAGAAACAGTACAAGATATTAATACTGTCTTGATAGCTACAAAAATGCCCTAACATTTGTGTTCAGACACGACGAAGTGCAGGTAATATTTGTCTATTTGTTAATTTTATTTCACTAACTGAACCAAAGAAAATAGATGATGCCCTCAGAGATCCAAACTGGGTCAGCGCTATGCAAGAAGAGCTGACTGAATTCGAAAGAAACAAAGTTTGGAAACTTGTTCGCAGACCAACTGACAAAACGGTGATAGGCACTAAATGGGTCTATCGAAACAAGTTGGACGAACATGGTACTGTAACTCGCAACAAAGCTCGTCTTGTTGCTCAGGGATACAGACAAGAGGAAGGCATAGATTATGACGAAACATTTGCTCCAGTAGCAAGACTTGAATCTATTCGTCTTTTCTTAGAATATGTTGTACACAAAAACTTCAAAGTACATCAAATGGATGTTAAGTCAGCGTTTCTAAATGGAAAGCTGAATGAAGAAGTTTACGTGGAACAACCTCCAGGATTCTCAGATCCTAAGCGTCCAGATTATGTTTATAAGCTGGATAAGGCACTTTATGGCTTAAAGCAAGCTCCACGTGCATGGTATGACACTCTCTCTACTTATCTCCATGTTGAAAATTTTGAGCGAGGTAAGATTGACAAAACTCTTTTCTTTAGAAAAGTAAAAGGTCATATCATTTTAGTTCAAATATATGTTGATGATATTATATTTGGTTCTACTAACCCTGAGCTTTGTACTCGTTTCGCTGAAAGAATGAAAGATGAATATAAAATGAGTATGATGGGTGAACTAACATATTTCCTTGGTCTTCAGATTAAGCAAACTGAAAAAGGAACTTTTATTAATCAGGGAAAGTATGTTAAAGATATGCTGAAGAAATTCGATTTAACTGAAAGTTCAGCTATGAAAACCCCAATGGCACCACCGCTGACACTTGATAAGGACACTAAGGGTGTTCCTGTCAATGTCACGCTGTACCGTGGGATGATCGGCTCACTACTGTATCTTACAGCTAGCCGACCCGATATTATGTTTGCAACTTGCTTGTGTGCACGATATCAAGCTGAACCCAAGATATCTCATATGAAAGCTGTAAAGTGAATCTTTCGATATCTTAAGGGTACAGTGAATCTAGGTCTTTGGTATCCCAAAGATTCAGGATTCGATCTAACCGCCTATTCAGATAGTGATTTTGCAGGATGCAAAATGGATAGGAAAAGCACCACAGGAGGATGTCAGCTCCTAGGTGGAAAGCTGGTAAGTTGGACAAGTAAGAAGCAAAACTCAGTGTCCACTTCCACAGCTGAAGCTGAATATGTAGCTGCTGGAAGCTGTTGTTCTCAGGTCTTGTGGATGAGAAATCAGCTACTAGACTATGATCTTCAGCTCTCCAAAATTCCAATCTATTGCGACAGCACTAGTTCCATCGCTATAGCAAACAATCCAGTGCTACACTCAAAGACGAAACACATAGAGATCAGATATCATTTTATCAGAGATCATGTGATGAATGGTGATATAGAACTTCATTTTATCCCAACTGATTATCAGTTAGCTGATTTGTTTACCAAACCTCTCGATGAGACAAGATTCAACTTTCTCATCAGCGAGCTTGGAATGCTGAACTTTGAAGGATAAAATCTTCAGCGGTTCACATTTGATCAGCGATACGATTATACAATCTTGTATAACCCTCAGGATAAAATAAACTTGTACAATCCATTCTCATCTTCTCTCTGAATAAACTTGGTTAGCTGATATCAAGGTATGTTTTTCTCTCTCTGACAAACGCATGAAAATGCAAGATTTCAAAAGTTCTACATCGCTGAATATCTCTTCCTTAACAGCGATACTTTGAAAGTTCTAAAACCATCACTGATATTTTTATTCAGTGCCTCATGTTTTCAAAAGAGTCCCTGAGTTTTTCAAAACCTCAGAGACATCCTAAAAAGAATGTGAAAGGACAGTTGTGACGTCATTGCAACGGATAACACCGGGCACGTTCTTCTTTCTGACACACGTTTGCACGTTTCGTTTACTCGCAAATCAAATGCAAACACGTGTCCGTGTCATGATGAAAAACTTTCCCGCTCGAGTTTTTCTCTCTCTACTCTCTTCCTATATAAACATTCTCTATGTTTATATTTGTCTTTTACGCGAATCAATCTTTATCCGCAAGAAAAGAAATATTGTTGCATTTGTGCTCTCAATCTTCAAAGAACAGTTCATCATCTTCTTCATCAAAAACTTCAAGGTTAATACGTTCTTACTTTTTACATATGCAAATAACTTGTTTCTGATCTTCTCTTTGCTTAAATAAAGATCAAAACAAAAGAACTTCTTAAAATAAAATCATTTCTTTCATGGTTTTATGAACACAACCATTTCATGGTTGTTCTTCAAGTTTTAAATCTAAATCTTAAACTTGATTCTTCATTCGTATCCATTTTTTTAAGAAACTGGAATACAAGACTTAATGGGTGTAAAATTCATTTTTCAAAAACAAGAAAAACCCTAATCTTCATTAAGACATTCTGTCTAAATGAAATGGACAAAATTCGAAACATCTTAATGGAAATCCTTTCCATATTAAGACAATTCTTATTTGTTAATATCTTTGGTTGAACTGATATACAGAGAAATGGCATCTTCCAAGATCAACGTTACCGCTGAAACCATCTCTTCTGACTCTGAGGGAGTGGAAATCATCAAAGCTCCTCAGGTTAAGTTTGAAATGGATTAACTGGATTGGACCAAGGTCAACAACCTCTCAGCGCTTCTCGAGTTTCCTCCTCGAAAGCAAGTCAAACATCTGGATGAGGCTGTCAACTTTCTGAAGAATAGCTGCATTCACACAGCCCTGACCATAACACCTCCTGCCAGTCAGCGGCTCCTATCCCAGTTCTGGTACTCTGCCAGACACACTGAGCTACCCTCTGCCAAAGACTCATCCAAAACCATCGACTGCATACTCAGCGATACTGAGTATGGCACCATTAAGATCACACCCTCCGTTATCCGAAGAGCCCTGAACTTCCCAAATGCTACCAAAGAAAAACCCTTCGTTCCATTCCCTGACCACAAGAAGCTCTCCGACAAAGAAGAAATTACTGCCTTCTTTGATGCCATGGGTTACATCTGGGAAACTGGAAGGGACAAGAAGCCAGAGAAGAAGCTGACGCTGATAAAGAAATCCAAAATGCCCAGCGAGATGAATTTCATCTTCGCTCACCTGATCAGTTGCATGACAGCAAAATCCGGATCTTCTGATCAAGCCGCAAAACCTACGCAGGCCATGGGATACGCACTGCTGAAAGGTCTAAACATTGACTGGGCCTCCATCATATATGATGACCTAGTACAACGCGTGGACTCTGCTGCTGACAGACCTGCATGGGTTCCTTACCCAAGATTCATCAGCGCCATCTTCCAGTATGGCCTGAAGGACAGCTACCCACAAGAGGGTGACCTGAAACTCTCTCAGGTTGGTCCTAAAGTGCTCGATTTCAAGCCTGTCGTCAATGAGGTACGTCTCTCTACCCTTCTCACTCTTCTTAAAAATTCTTCGACTTCTGTGGCTCCTTCAGCGACAATACCCATCGCTGATACCCCGGCCACACAATCCTCTCCTTCTAAGAAAAGGAAACAATCCTTAATTCCACTTGGTTCCAAAAGGATCAAGAAGACCAAGGAGCAACCCCAGCACTCTCTTGCTGAAGACTCCTCAGCTCATTCTCAAGAGCTGAAGGAAAGTTATGTGGTACGCTCTGCCACACCCGTTCAAGCCATCCCTTCAATCCAACTTTCAGCGTCTCCAATCGCTGAAGTTAAAACCTTGGAACCTACCCAACCTCCTTCAGTCTCTCAAAAGACTGATGAAGTGATTGTCAGCGAATCCAACGCTGAACCTAGTACCCGACCCAAATTCTTATCCTTTGCTCCTCCCTCCACTCACTTGGACTCTACTCCAAAGACCACTGGAGATGCCATCATTCCAGAAGCCACAGTTGAAGCTTCTCAGAGAATGATGAAGAAAGGATCTGCAGAGATCACCATTCCTCACCGTACTTTCGAAGAGGATATGGAACATTTTTCAGGAACTTGCAACTTTGACGAGTTCATCAATCCTCCTGCAGGTACAAATCAAATCCTATACACTGTAACTAAACCTGAAACTTCTGAGCTTTCCTTTGTTCACAAGTACTTATAAGTTACAGGTCCTAATTTGGGAGACATCAACGCGTCTCTGAAGTCCGTGGAAACAAAGCTGATGGATCTCACCACTACTCTTTCCAACAACTCTTCAGCTGTAACAAACGCTGGAGAGAATTTGACAAAGCTGACAACGGTGGTGGAAAAGAAGGCTTCCACTGCTGACATTCAAGACCTTGATAAAACGCTCGGAGAATTTGCCAAAGTACTCTCCAACATCTACACTGACTACACCAGCCTCAAATCCGCAGTTTCCAACATGTCCAGCAATGTTACAACGCTGAAGACATCTGTTGGAGCACTAGAGGGTGATATGTCAGCTGTCAAGACTGACTTAGGTTCTGTAAAGACCGACGTTAGTTCACTGAAAACGATGATTGAAGAGTTGTTGAACAAGGAAAACAATCCAGCTCCTACTCCTGCCCCTGCACCTATTTTTGAATCTTTCACAGTGGCAGATCGCACAGAGCTGAAGAAGATCACGCCTGCTATTTCTGGCCTTGAAGACAGAATAGCAAGGCTTGAAGGTTGTGTGAAAATCTCTGGCCCAAAAGACATAGATAACACCAACGCTGAGTCTACCCATTCCTCCCCCAATCATGAGAAAGAGGGGGAGAAGAGCGCTGAACATACCAGCGAGAAGAGCGCTAAAGACCTTTCCCATGATGAATCTATCAGGGGAGAGGTGAATGAAGACCCAACTGCTGAACCTCAGGGAGTTGAAAACCCTGAGGGAACCGAGAAGCTCGCCTCTGTATCTGAGGGGGAGCAACTAGAAGAAGATGCTGAGGAATCTGAAGCAGAAGATGATGAAGACGTCGACATCGCTGATAATGAACCATCCTCCTCTCCAAGGAATGATGATGATGATGATGAATATGACGATGATTTCTTTGTTGTCAAACCTGCTCCTCGAACCAAAGCTCTTAAGGGAATCGTAATAACTGAACCCACATGGGAGAAGACAAAGGCAAAGCCCTCAGCCTCTGGAGCTGAAAAAGGCAAAGGCAAAGGCGTCGCTGAAGATGAAAATCTGGCGATCTTGCTTTAAAAGCCGGTTTGTCAGGTACACTAAACTTTACTTATATTCCTTCCCTGAACATCATCTATACACAATCAGTTCTCTACTCCTCAACCTCTATACACATCCACATTATTTTTTCTATCTTTTCTACCCAAGTTCTTCTACCCAGTTCTTATTTGTAAGATCGCTGTGTGTCAGCTAGTCCTCTCCCCTGCTTGAGGATTTCGCTGAAGGTTCAACAACTGCGACCTCACAAATAAAGCCAGTTGCTGCTGATGAAATAATCCCAGTCCCAGATTTGATCTCTGAGGCTGATGAACCAGAAGAATAGCTTCTCTCGCACAAACGCAGACCTTCCTTAGTTACTCAAAAGCTAAGTGAAGATGATCAAAAGAGAAGAGAAGAGATGATAAAGCGATTCGAGGATCAGCGAAGAAATGTGAAGCATACTGAACTTCCTTCAGCTCAACCAAAATTCAAAATCTCAAAAGCTGAATATCAGGAACACCTCAGAGCTGAACGTCTCATCGCTGAGAGAAAGGAAACTGAAGAAAAGGACAAAGAATACGCGATCAAGCTTACTCAAGACTCTGTCAAAGATCCAAAGCTGAAGCGTATTCCCATTCAAGTCCAAAGAAAGCTCTGGGAAGAAGCCCAGAAGATCGTGGAAAAGAAAACTGAAGTTTCTCAGACCACCCTGAACTGGTGTAAAGAGAAAATAAACTTCAGATTTCGTCCAGCAAAGATCAACAAGGTACTTATCTCTGGAAGAACATCTATCGGAGTACCTATTGTTGACATCAAAGTTTTCAGAGAAAATGGCCAAACTGAAGGTTTTCGCGCTGACACGGTAAAAAGGTATGGTCTCTCTGAATGGCTGGAGATGAGGTTGGCTATCCAAGCTTCTAAATCTAAGTACAAGGATCATTTCGAAAAGCTGATAAACAGACAGATCGACTTGATTTCTTCCTGTGTGGATATTCCTCCTCCTCCTGATCTTAAGCTGAAAAGAAAAAGGGCCTCTCCAAAGAAGAAACGTCAAGATTCAGACTCAGGTCCTGTCATAAGAAATGAAACTGGTATCGGTTTCTCTCGCGCTGAAGTGCTTGGTCCTGACCCTGATTTATCTGCTCTTGATATTTCCCTGCCACCTTGTGAAGTTTTCGTCCCTGGTAAAGTCATCAGTGATCCATATGGAATATTCTTTCTTGACTACGATGGACGTAAATGTTTTCAACGGATAGCTGAGCTCCCAATCACTCCAATCGAACAGCTCAGAGATCTCATCTGGTGGTATGACTTCAAACAAGACATTCAGGCACGACACCTAAAACCCCTGATTTTTGAAGCTGCTCTGAAGTTAAAGAATCAAGGAGAAAAGGTTCCTGACTGGATGATCCCCTCTGAAAAGACGACCCTTGATGAACTTCTCATTAAGGAAGAACCCTTTGAAAACTGATGTAATCACCTTATTCTCTAGTTTATCAGTTATCCTTCTGTACTTGTAATTTATTTCGCTTGTACTTGTAATCTTTCCATGTTCAATTTGTAACTCTGATTCAAAGATTAAAGAAAGATTTCAGCGAACGTACTTTACTCCATCAGTACTGAAAAGATCCCATAAAACAGTAAAAGGGACAAATATTTTATAAGTTCTTTTTATCCTTATGTTTTCATTAAATAGCAATTTTCTCTGTTGCTATGTCATAATCAAATAGGGGGAGATTGTTGATCCAAACCCTCAGTGATTTGATAATGACCCTCTCTTATATACTTAGTGAAAATTGTAAGTAAACAATATGTATCAGAGTTTCACTATCGCTGATAAGTACTAAGATCTTCCAGTACCGCTGATAGGAACTCTCGCTCTTTAAATTAAACATTCAGCGAACATTGTTCACCATAATGCTCTGAGTCTGTTCAGTCATTATGGTGATCGCTGATAAGTTAGTTGTTTACTTATGATCCCTGAAGACAAGTTTCACGTCAACATAGGTTCTACGCTGAAGTCAAAGATCAAGCTCAAGAACCAGCGACAAGTCTCCTAATGAACTGATGCGGATCAGCGAAGACTCAGATTTGTCCACTCAACGTGAAGTATCAAGTACAAGACTTCAGCTATCGCTGAACTTTATCATTCGCTGAATTGAAATGATAATCGCTGAATCAACGAAAGCTGATCATGAAGTCCTCCGTACAAAGTACTTTTGTCTCAACCTCCCTTACACGACTCCGTACGAATTGTCAGAAAAGAACCTCCGATTATCTGAATTCGTACAACGACTCTGACACTACATTGTGCATACATGCGGCTACTTAGGTTGTCACCAAAGGTCAATGACATGCAACCAATCAGCTGATGACACGTGTAAAGTGTATACTGACTTGCATTAAATGCATGTAGTATATAAAGAGATGAACTCACTTCATTTGAAGTAACTTGCTAACTCTGGACAAGTTCAATCTCTAATCTCAAGATAGGTTATTATTAGTAATTTCCTTATCTTTCTTAGTGCAAGAAACCTTAGTGTTCCAACTTGTTTAGATTTAGGATTAATCCTTAATCTTGTTTCCGCAACAAGCTGTAAATTGTTAATGATTTATCAATAAACAATTTAGAAAAGTAAAATCGTGTGTTTGTATTCAACCCCCCCCCCCCCCCCTTCTACAAACTTGTAACCCTTCGGGACCAACAACAAGAAGTAGGTCAAGCACTCTGTGATCTAGGAGCTAGTGTCAACTTGATGCCACTGTCCATTTTTAACAAGTTAGGTATTGGAGAGGCTAGACCCACAACCGTGACATTACAACTAGCCGACCGGTCCATTGCTTATCCCAAGGGAAAAATAGAAGATGTTTTGGTCCAAGTGGATAAATTTATCTTCCCCGCCGATTTTCTAGTTCTAGATTATGAGGCCGATAAAGAAATCCCAATCATCTTAGGGCGTCCGTTTCTTGCAATCGGACGTACTTTGATTGATGTGCGCAAAGGGGAACTCACGATGAGAGTTAATGACCAAGAGGTGACATTCAATGTTTTTAAGTCTCTTAAATATATAGATACCGAAGATTGCTTTGCCTTGAGTTCGATTTATGGAACCCACAGTTTTGACACACTGCCCACAGTGGGGAGAACAGTTCCCACAGTGAGGAGTGATAGTGAGCACTCTGAATCTGAGAGTGATGACACTTTTGAGGATGAGTGTAACGAAATGGTTGCAGCTTTTGAACCTCTGGACTTTAAGGATAGAAATGTTCAACCCCCTTCAATAGAACGACCTCCCGAGTTAGAGCTTAAACCATTGCCTTCCCATTTCAAATATGCTTATCTCGCTAAAGATAATAAACTTCCCGTTATTATCTCTTCTAAACTTAGTGAGAAACAAGAACAACTCCTGATCGATTTGTTGATGAAGCATAAGAAGGCAATTGGTTGGACCATAGCGGACATTCGAGGAATTAGCCCCTCTTTATGTCAACATAAGATTAATTTGGAGAGTGACCACCCGGGGAAAGTCCAACCTCAAAGAAGGTTGAACCCCATCATGAAGGAGGTAGTTAAGAAAGAAGTCTTGAAGTGGTTAGACGTCGGTATTATCTATCCCATTGCTAGTAGTAGTTGGGCGAGCCCCGTCCAATGTGTCCCTAAAAAGGGAGGGACGACTGTAGTGAAGAACGAAAGGAATGAGCTCATTCCCACTAGGACTGTCACGGGATGGAGGATATGCATGGACTATAGACAACTCAATTTGTCCACTAAGAAAGACCACTTTCCTCTACCTTTCATCGATCAAATGCTTGATAGGTTAGCGGGAAAGGAATTTTATTTTTTCTAGATGGATACTCCGGATACAACCAAATCCACATTGCACCCGAGGACCAAGAAAAGACCACCTTTACTTATCCCTACGGCACTTTTGAATTCCGGAGAATGCCATTTGGATTGTGTAATGCCCCCGCCACTTTTCAACGTTGTATGATGGCCATTTTTACCGACATGATAGAAGATACCATAGAAGTTTTTATGGACGATTTTTCTGTGATAGGGACATCATTTGACAATTGTTTGGGAAATTTAGATAAAAGCCTATTGAGATGTGAGACCCACGACCTAGTCTTAAATTGGGAAAAATGTCAGTTTATGGTCGAAGAGGGTATTGTTTTAGGGCACCATGTCTCAAAAAGAGGGTTGGAAGTTGACAAAGCCAAGCTTGAGGTTGTGGCACAACTTCCCGAACCCACAACGGTGAAAGGTATTCGAAGTTTTTTGGGTCACGCGGGTTTTTATAGGAGGTTCATCAAGGATTTTTCGAAAATTACAAAACCCTTATGTAACCTGTTACAACATGAAAAAGACTTCATTTTTACCCAAGAATGCCGAGAAGCTTTTGAAAAAATCAAGGAAGCATTAGTCACAACACCCATAGTGACCACTCCTGACTGGTCACTCCCATTCGAAGTGATGTGTGATGCCAGCGATTGGGCTGTGGGGGCTGTTCTCGGACAGAAAAAGAACAAAGTTTTTCACCCCATTTATTATGCAAGTAAAACACTGATTGAAGCTCAGATTAATTACACTGTTACTGAAAAAGAATTACTTGCGGTGGTGTTTGCTTTTGATCGTTTCAGGTCATACTTGATAGGGACGAAGGTCATAGTGCACACAGATCATGCAGCGATCAAATATTTGATCAACAAAGCTGATTCCAAGCCACGGTTGATTAGATGGGTTTTATTGCTGCAAGAATTTGACCTTGAGATCGTCGACAGAAAAGGAACAAGCAATCAGGTTGCCGACCATTTGTCCAGGCTCGAGAAGACAGTGGGGACTGTTGATCCCACTCCTGATCCCACTCCGGTAAAAGAAACTTTTCCCGATGAACAATTACTATCTGTTCAACATCATAATATTCCTTGGTATGCTGATATTGCAAACTTTTTAGCAAGTGGACTTAAGCCCCACGGGATGAGTGGACAACCATTCAAAAAGTTTTTACACGACACACGACAATACGTTTGGGACGATCCTTTCTTGTACAAGATAGGGGCGGACCAAATATTGAGGCGTTGTGTCCATGGGAGTGAGCAACATCAAATACTCCATGGTTGTCACACATCCCACTACGGTGGCCACTTCGGTGGAAACCGTACTGCGGCGAAAATCTTGCAAAGTGGATTCTTTTGGCCCACTGTTTTTAAAGACTTGTATGAATTTGTGAAAAATTGTGAGCAATGTCAACGTACGGGGAATATATCGCAAAGAAATGAAATGCCTCTTAACAACATTTTAGAGGTTGAACTTTTTGATGCTTGGGGAATAGATTTCATGGGACATTTTCCAAATTCCAACAATAATTTTTATATCTTGGTTGCGGTAGACTATGTTTCGAAATGGGTAGAAGCCATTGCATGTCACTCTAATGATGCCAACACCGTGGTGAAATTTTTGCATAAAAATATTTTCACTCGATTCGGAACACCACGGGCATTGATTAGTGACGAAGGCACCCATTTTATAAACAAAGTCATGGCCTCGGTTCTTGCTAAATATGACATACATCATAGAGTGGCCACCGCATACCATCCACAAACCAATGGTTTGGTCGAGCTTTCAAATCGTGAAATCAAAGGAATTTTGGAAAAAGTTGTTAAACCGCACCGAAAAGATTGGTCAACCAAACTTGATGATGCTCTTTGGGCCTATCGAACTGCCTACAAAACTCCTTTGGGAATGTCTCCATTTAAATTAGTTTTTGGCAAGGCCTGCCATTTACCAATTGAATTAGAGCATAAGGCGTTTTGGGCCCTTAAAGAACTTAACATGAGTGAGGATGCTGCGGGAATCAAAAGGAGTTTACAAATGCATGAGCTAGAGGAGTTGCGATATCACTCCTATGAGAACGCAAAGTTGTATAAAGAGAAGACCAGGATGTGGCACGATCGTAGGATCAACCATAGGGAGTTCATAGAAGGACAACAGGTACTATTGTTCAACTCCCGTCTCAAACTCTTTCCAGGTAAACTAAAATCACGATGGACGGGACCATACACCGTTGTCAAGGTGGGTCCTTTCGGAACAGTAGAGTTGAAATCTCCACAATCGGGTCAAACCTTTAAAGTCAATGGGCAAAGGGTAAAGCATTTTCTGCATGAGAGTGCCCACTCTTCACCTCACTATGGTTAGAGAAAGTCAACGCTGTTTGTAAATATTTTATTTCAGTTAAATGTTGTCTTTTTATTAAAGTTGGTATTTTTAATTCTGCATGGTAGTTTATTTCTATGTGTGTAGGAGAATTTTAGCACTTTTTGGAACAAAAAGGTTCGCGGTGGGCAGAAGCTGGTCACTGCGCTCCTCACTCTCGGTCTGACTTATGAAGAGACGGTTTGGGGGGCCCAAGGCTGACACACATCATACTTTTCTTACACATATGTCATCCTTTCCTGCCACTTGTCCTCTCCCCACTTATTCCCAAGAGAAACCATCATTGTCCTTCTCTCTCTCTCTCCTAAAAACCGTTCCCTCTCAAAAACAAAAAACCCCTCCTTTTAAAAAATAAAACCTCTCTCTCTCCATAAACCACCTACACTTTTCATCTTTTTCTTTCTTTTTAACGAACCAGACAAATCCCAAAACCCTAAAATGGCTAGAAGCAAAAGATTAAACTCTCATCCCGATGCACCCACACGTCCGGCGGTCCGTCGCCGAACCAACGAGGACCAACCACCGGAGGCCGTCACCGGCGATCTCAATAGAACCCCACCGATCTCCGGTGAACCTCCGGTCATCTCCAATGTTGCAGACGCGAGTTCGTCCAAACCAGAGAGTCCAAAAGCCGTATCTTCATCAAGGGTCTCGGACTCTGTTCAAACCCCTTTTGATGATACAGATTTTTAGGAGGATGAGGAAATGTAGAGGTTACGAGAGGAATACAACCAAAGGGTCGCGGAAATCAAGAGAAGGAAGGAAGAAGCAGAGAGAAAGCGCCGAGAGAAAGAGGAAAGATTAAAACGAGAAGAGGAGGAAAGATTGAAGAAGGAAGAAACTGAAAGATTGGCTAGAGAAGAAGAGGAGAGAAAACGAGTGGAGGAGGAAGAACAAAAGAAGGCTGAGGAGGCAAGGATTCTTGAGCAAGAAAAGAAAAAAACAGAGGACGAGCGATTGGCACGTGAGGAAGAAGAAAGAAAAAGAGTCAACGAAGAAAGGCAGAAAAAGATTAAGAAGCAGACTCAGACTGTAGAAACTCCCCAAGACGAAAATGCTGATATTGTGAAGGATGTCCGCACCACTGCCCACAGTGAGGAAACCCCGACCAGAACACTCCAGAGGAGCAGGGGAGTGGTTACGCGATCTGGTGTAACCAAGAAGGCATCATCCGTAAAGCCTAAAAGAAAAGCATCGAGTAAAGGTAAGGGTATCGAACCCTCGTTAAGTTCTTCTTCTAGTGATACTAATACGGGGAGTGAACAAAACCCATCTGAAAGTCCACATCTGTCCACTGTGGGGACTGTTCATGCCCCCAGTGGGATACCGAGGCAATTCACTTCCCCCGCAGCTAGAGCCCACTATGAGTGTATTTGCACACGGAAGTTGAATTTAGAGAAGGGTTTCGACCCCGACTTCGTAGAAGCCAATCCTTTTATCAAAGATAGACTGATAGCGCAAGATTGGCCAACCATTGCCACTGCCAATCGTTGCGCTAATGCTTCATTAGTCCGGGAATTTTTTGCTGAAGCCTCCCAACCAATCGTTTGTGAAGGTTAGAGGAAAGGTTGTGGACTATACTCCAGGTCAAATAAATCGAGTGTTAGGTAGAGGAGCCCCGGAACCTTGTGCTTTCGGACAGTTCTTGGCAAAGATGACTCCGGCTGATGAGGAGTTGATTTTAAAAGAAATAGCAATAGAGGGAAGGCCATGGAATCAAGATGGCCAGAGGAGGTGTCTATACGCTGGCTCCCTCACAACTGAGGCTGCTGTGTGGTTCCAATTCCTTCGGGCCTCTGTGGCCCCAACATCACACGACACGACTCTCTCCATGCATAAGTGTGCCATGCTTTACTGCGTTCTCACTAGAAAGAAGATAAATCTGGGAATCGTTATGCATGGTGCCATCCGTCAGGCCCGAACACGAACCAAGGTAATCCTACCCCTTCCTTGCCTTATTACACATTTGCTAATAGATTCCGGAGTGCCCACAGTTGAAGAAGACCAGTGGATCGTTTCCACGAAAAACATCAGTGTTCAGACCATTAAGAAGATAAGAAGAGAGATAGGAGGCCAGTCTGATGAGCCTGCCCAGGTACAGCTCAACGTGCGAATAGCCGACGAGCACATAGTGGGCATTGATTCGCCCACTGTGGAGAAAAAGGGTACCTCACTGCGTCCGAAGACCACAGGAGAAGCAAGCACCAGCACAGTCAACCCAATGACCGCCATTCTGCACGCCATTTCCGCACTCACGTACAAAGTCGACCTCCTCGCAGCTGAGCAGAAGATTATAAACTGCGCCCTTGAATCAGTCTGGATGT
This sequence comes from Saussurea involucrata, assembly GCA_033807775.1. Taxonomy (NCBI): domain Eukaryota; kingdom Viridiplantae; phylum Streptophyta; class Magnoliopsida; order Asterales; family Asteraceae; genus Saussurea; species Saussurea involucrata. The sequence continues at coordinate 43,160,795 of CM066317.1, read as the reverse complement.
ACAACCGCGATCGTGATGAGGTTGTGAACCAAATGTACATGGCTGCCGATCCTCTCCTTGCCGCGCAAATCCCAGAATTTCCAGAGGGGATCTGCCCCACTGTGGCAAGTGAGGATGATTTTGAGGAAGACTTGGCCGACAGTTCACCAAAGGCAACCCAAACCCCTTAATGGTTTGTTAAAACTTTGGTTTCCACTCATGATGCTCTCTAAAATAATTTTAATTTCTGTTTGGTTTGATTTTATGCCTATGGCTAGGCTTTTGACACTTTGCTGAATTCTTATTTTGGTTCGTAATGCATGAAATCCTACCGCTCGGTAGGTACTTTTGGGTACTAACGTATTTGTTGTTTGAATGCCTGTTTGATCTCGTTTCCATTTCAAGGTACAACTTTCGGCTTCCGACTTAAAAAGGTCACTTTTGTAAGTACAAATCTCAACTTGTCCCGTGAATTGATATAGGCCATTTTTCGCATCCAAACACGATCCTTTTTGTACCCCAAACCACCACCTTTGTACGTTAATTCAATGTCACAGTGGGGACACTGTGAGATTTAAGTTTGAGGTGGGAACTTTCAAAGTGACTTCCAGTTTGCCCATAGTGGGGACACTGTGAAGTCCAAGTGTGAGGTGGGTAAGCCATACCCACCTCCAAAAAAAAAAAACACAAAAATACAAAAACAAAAGAAAATCGGAGTGTCACTAGCAAAATTGATGGTGTGCCTTTTCTGGACCATCAAAGTGCTCACTCCCAGAAAAAGATGGTGTGCCTATTCTGGACCATCAGAATACCCACTTTCACAAAAATAGCCACACCTAAATAAAGCCTGAAAGTGTGCGTACATACCCATGAAAAATCCAAAACACCCACTTCTTGAAATAAAAATCTCCAAGCGAGATTTCCGGTCCATGTTTGGAAGTACTTGCCAAAAACCCTTGGGAAAATATTCAAAGCCATAAACCCGTCGAAACCAAGAAAGCCCTATTGATTAATGGAAAACAAGGGAAATATTTCGTCAAACACAAAAGTGAAATTTTCAAGTTTGGAACCGAAGGAAGTATCGAAGGAAGGAGATCAACGCCCGTTCAAGTCAAGAAGTATGTAAGTCCCTAAAAGTTCTAGTGCATTTTGTTCATTTTATTTCTTTCTTTTTATTACTTGGGGACAAGTAATGGTTTAAGTTTGAGGTTGTGATAACTCTATTTTTAGAGTTATTATTTCCATTTATTTTCCACTTTATTTTGTCAATTTTAGCCATTTCACTTCTTAAAACCCCCATTCTTGGTATAATTCTTGAAAATGAGCAAAAAGAGTAAACCATAGTCTTTAATAAATTATTTTGTGGAATTTGGGTGTTTTTCACGTTTTATCCTGCAGTGACCACTGTTGTGCCCACTCCGGCTGCCCACTATTCGAGCTGATCAAGAAAGACAAAAGAAACTATTAGTTGGGATCTAATTTTCTGGAGGAGGATGGTTCATATGGCAGGGAAATGGCTGGAGGAAGTACAAAATGGCATCTACATTGAAGATTGCAACAAGTACTCCTTTATGTAATTGGTTTGCACAAGGTGCTGATTTCTGCCACAACACAGCAGTTTTTACCCATTGGAAGACTCATCTCTTTTGTGTAATACCCAACTCTTTCTCATAGTATATAAAGGAGCACTTGGGTTCATTTATTACAATCTTGGAATCTTACAATCATCTTGGGTTAAGTTTAGATAGTTAAATAGCTTTAATTTCTCTCATCTACCACATTAGTTTTAGTCTTTTAAATTACTGCATTAACTTAGCGTTAATTTCCGTAATTTCCCTGTCTAGTTAATTGTAGTTCGTAAAACACAGTGGACAGGGACGAATTCTCGTTCCCCACTGTGAGTACTATTCAATCCACTTTCAGTTTTATTATGTGCAAATCTTCATCTTTTGTTTTCTTTATTTCGGAAATGCTAGGCTAAACATCCTTTGGAATGTAGGAAAGAGAAGTACCTGGATTTTATTAAAAATGCTTGAGTAATCTTTATACTTAGAACATTTGTTGTTTTGGTCATTCATTCTCGATATTTACCCAAAGATGCGAACAAGCCGATCACTTGCAAGGATCTAAAGTCTAGTTCTTAACTTAGAAATGAGTAGAACGCAGTGACACGAGCTTGAATGATGCTAGGGGATTCGAAAGAATTCTTATGACACTTACGAGAGTGAGGTCGGCATAGTGAGCTAATCTCTGCCCACTGGAGTAGTAGGCAAGCTAATTTGTGTATTAAAAACACTTAGAGTATTTGTCTCTACACATTCCATCGAGGCCTGAAAAGGTCTATTAGAGATTACCATTGACAAAACAACAAATACTAAGAGTATGGGATTTTTATCTAACGGTGTGAGTATTTTGTAACCGGGCTTTTCTAGCGAAAATGTCCACCACGAATACGAGGATCACTTCTAAGGACCGAGTATTTGAGATAAAATCTAGGGAAAATCCAACCTACATTCCTCCTTTTAAATTTTAGTAAAATCGTTAAAGTAGCTATTTTCACCAAACAAAACCAAGTATTATTTTCTTCTCTACTTGAAACTTGTAAAAGGAGCTCATGAGAATCGTATTGTCTTGATTGTCCAGTCCCTGTGGATTCGATTCTGGTATTTTACCAACTATTACTTGTTGTGACGATCATAGTGGACAGTGTACACTTGCACTTCCCACTGTGGACAGTTTGCAACCCACTGCGATTAAAACACACATTTCGCACGTGATACTTCATATAAGCTTCTAGTCAAGAGATCTATTTTGCGGAGACTATCAGCTTCATCAATATTTGCAATATTGGTAAAGAAGGAAGGTGATACCTGAATAGCAGAGGTTGAAGTGGAGGGAATGTCTGAACTTTCTTCCTCTTCTTCAATCTTGGCCATAAGACATAGATTTGCTTCATCATCTTCAGAGTCAGATGATGATTCTTCTTCTTCAGAAGCAGTCCAATCATAGTTAGCCATCAGGCCTTTGCCTTTCTTCTTAAAGCTTTTCAGCTTCGCATATTTTTCTTTCAGCTTTGAGTATTTGTCATCTTTATTCCTGGGAATAAAGGATTTCTTGGGAAACGCTGAGTTTCTCGAAACTTTCTGAGACCTGCACTCGTTAGCGAAGTGTCCAATCCTTTCGCAGTTAAAACAAGTAGCTGATGATCTTGGCTTATCAGTAATAGAAAGAGGTTTGTTCTTTCTAAACATTTTTTTTTGTCGAATCTCCTGAACTTTTTAGTTAGGAGAGCCAAAGATTCATCATCATCTGAAGAATCAGAATCTGATGACCTTTCAGAGTTACTTCCTAACTCAGTGATAGTGCCCGAGGGTCGCTGAGAAGAAGGTTCCTCTGAGATTAAAGCAACAGGGGTGCTTTTAGAATCTTTTACAAGATTCTTCTTAAGATGACTCGATTGCTCATGATTCAGCAACGTGCCATATAAGGTAGCAAGGGTCATTGATTTTAGATCCTTTGACAGCTTGAGACACAAAGAATAATTGTCCCAGCTTTCAGGTAAACATTCTAGAAACTTTGTCAGCACTTCAAAGTTAGAATATTCCTTACCAACAGTTCTTAGATCTATAATTAAACAATTAAAACGTTGGTGAACTTCAGAGAGAGTTTCATTCTTACCAGAAATGAAGCTTTCGTATTGCCTTACCAGGTTGATCTTTCTTGAGTCCTGGACTTCAGCAGTACCTTCATACTGAACACATATTGTGTCCCACATGGCTTTTGAGGATTTCAGGTTCATGACGGAATGGTAGACTTCGTCAGGAAGAGCCATGGATAGTATTGATCTGGCTTTTGTATCTATAGCCACTTTCTTCTTATCTTCATCGGTCCACATGTGTATTTCCTTAGGAATCAGCCTTTCTGGAATAGCAGGTCTATTCGCAGTGGCTGGAACTGAAGGATCAATTGTTACAGGGATGTATGGGCCGTTTTCAAGATAGTAAGGCATAGTAGGGTCTACACCTTCTAAGAAGAGTGTCATCCTATTTTTCCATAAGTTGAAGTTATCTCTGGAAAATCTAGGGGGTTTTGCAAGAGAACCATTGTCTATATAATTTGTGTTTGTGTTGGAAGCCATTTTCAGATAATAGCAAGGAAGAGAAATATCTTAGATTAGATCTTGTTTATGAGATTAAACAAATCTGCTCTGATACCACTTGTTGGTCCCGAAGGGTTATACAAGTTTGTAGAAGGGGGGTTGAATACAAACACACAGAATTTACTTTTCTAAATTGTTTATTGATAAATCATTAACAATTTACAGCTTGTTGCGGAAACAAGATTAAGGATAAATCCTAAATCTAAACAAGTTGGAACACAAAGGTTTCTTGCACTAAGAGAGATAAGGAAATTACTAATAATAACCTATCTTGAGATTAGAGATTGAACTTGTCCAGAGTTAGCAAGTTACTTCAAAATGAAGTGGGTTCATCTCTTTATATACTGCATGCATTAAATGCAAGTCAGCATACACTTTACACGTGTCATCAGCTGGTTGGTTGCATGTCATTGACCTTTGTTGACAACCTTAGTAGTCGTAAGGATGAACAGTGTAGTATCAGAGTGGTTGTACGATTTCAGATTTTCGGAGGTTCTTTTCTGACATTTCGTACGGAGTCGTACAAGGGAGGTTGAGACAAAAGTACTTTGTACGGAAGACTTTATGATCAGCTATTCGATGTTTCAGCGATCTATCATTTCGAATCAGCGAATGATAGAGTTCAGCGATAGCTAAAGTCTTGTACTTGATACTTCACGTTGATTGGACAAATCTGAGTCTTCGCTGATCCGCATCAGTTCATTAGGAGACTTGTCGCTGGTTCTTGGGCTTGATCTTCGACTTCAGCGTAGAACCTTTGTTGACGTGAAACTTGTCTTCAGGGATCATAAGTAAAACAACTAACTTATCAGCGATCACCATAATGACTGAACAGACTCAGAACATAAATGGTGAACAGTGTTCGCTGAATGTTTAATTTAAAGAGCGAGAGTTCCTATCAGCGGTACTGGAAGATCTTAGTACTTATCAGCGATAGTGAAACTCTGATACATATTGTTTACTTACAATTTTCACTATGTATAAGAGAGGGTCATTATCAAATCACTGAGGGTTTGGATCAACAGGTTGTCCAATGAGGACATTGAACCCTTCTAAATTTTAGGGAGGGGAAATGATATGGTAAATCATATAAAAATTCGACACCATATCATTTTAAAGTGCACACCCCTTCGCAAAATGCGGCGCACCCACAAAAAGAAAAGAGGAATTAACAATGCAAAAATGAGCAAAGCTTCGCATTTGTTTTTCCTCACATCAAGAAAGTGTCAAAGACACCGAAGGGACCAATGTGTCTCATCGCAAATCACCAAAGGAAAAGGCAGAAAAATTGTGCCAAATTTGAATTTTTTTGAAAAATTGGTAAAAAAACACCATTTTTACCAAAACAAAAAGCCAAACACTCACCCCCGATACCGGTTGCATTGTGATTTTAATTAAACAGAAATTTTGTGGCTAGCCTATGGATTGACATTTATTTGTGAGTAAGTTGAGAGATGTCATTTTACAAAATGCTATCAATACATGTTGTGTGAATATCATGAATCAAAGGATGATTGAAATACATGTTGAGAGATTGGGAAATTGCGACAAATTTACAACAAATAAAATAGCTCAAAATTAATTTTCCTTAATAAAGTTGCTTGAGGACAAGCAACAGTTCAAATTCGTGGTTGTGATAGGGTTGTTTTATTAACCCTATTTTAGCTATGTTTTACATTAATTTTGAGCACAATCCTACATTTATTGCTTTATTTATAGTCAATTTTTAGTTAAATGCAACAAAAATAAATATTAGATACGTTTCGTATTTAATTACAAAAATGCATCGCAAAAACACAAAAATAAGTATGTTTTATATGTATTTTGTAGGTACGTAAGCACGGCCGTGTTTGAAGTCTAAATTATGGATCTTGAAGGACGGATCACTGAACTTAAAGGAAGACTTCGATATTTTGGGCCGATAGTTGGTGACGTTTTTTGGACTCAACAAAACTGATATTTTTGGGCTCGATGTAATTTTCTGTATGGGCCGAAAACAATTAAGAATGGACCAATGTTTGTAAACATGTTTGGACCGATTGTCTAGATTTGTGGATGGGCCAAAGACATTTTGGTTGGGCCAAATAAGTATTGTCAAAGTGGGCCGGCTGTTTTGTGTTACTCATGGGCCGAAGACAACAAACCAGAAGATGGGTCGAAGGTTCAAGTCCATGGGTCGGACCTTATGACCCATAGAGCTCCATTTTACAAAACTTGGCCACCAAGAATAATTAGTAGTATAAATAGAAGTGTTTAGTTAGTGTTTTAGGTGTGCTTGGTACTTGGGATTTCCTTGTTACTTAGTCATCATGGTCCGTTTGTAATGCATCAATGCCGAACACCCCTTTTGCATGATTCGAAACTCATGGTTTGTGGTCTAAAACGATTTTATTTGTAATCTTAATCCATTAGCTAAACATCTTTAAGTTCATTAAACTTTAGTGTCAAAACTCTTTTCCCTAAACTCTCTTAAACTCGTTTTCATAACTCTTAACTCTTAACTCAACCTTTAATCTTTAAACTCGTTAATTTCTCAAACTCATTCTAGTTAAATTTAATTACTTTCAAAGTCACGTTTTTAATTAAACTCTCGTCAAACAACTCACGGTTTTCTTTCCTTAATCTCCTTCTCGATACTCAACAAACTTGGTTCTCGCGTAATCTCACTTACAATATAAGCCGGAAGTCTGAATTAATCACTTTGGATTCCCAAGTAAAATTGGTTCACGGTTTGGTAAGTGATTTCACAAAAGTTCCATTTTTCTCTCATCTCGAAAGCACGTTAATTTTAGTTTCCATAATTAGTCCGTTAACAAACATCTTCAAGAACTCCTCGCTTTCACTTTACATTTAAAACAAGATTTTCCTCATAGTTTAATAATCTCGTTTTCGCAAACTTTAGTTTTAAAAATCAATGCTTAACTCTCTCATCAACTTTGTAGTAATTAATATTAAATGCTTTCCAACTCTTTCCATAAGTGTCATGTTAAATTAATAATTTCTCTCAGAGCTTAGATAACTTGTGCAACAAATCACGACGTCCCGTTCAAGTAAGTTTCATTTAATTTACGCATTGTCCATTTCCATTATTTGTTTTAAAACTCGTAAATCTTTTATAATTGGAATCTGAACGATGATGGGCTAATCGCCTTAGTTCGGGGTATAAAGAGAAATTGGGACCGAAATTAATAAAAGGATAAAAAGGTGTATCGTATGGTATGATTGTCTGACGTTATTTAAATCAAGGTTATATTTTGTGGTGGATCACAATTGACCAACTAACAACTGGTATGTTGTATCATGAAATATTCGACACTTGAGATAACTGAAGAATACTGTCTCATCTCGATACCTAATTATTAATCTAATCCCAATGGATCTTTATACCTTGTGCTTTCCTCTTATAATTGTTAATTTTCATTAGTTGTTAACCACAAACTCCCAACAAAAGATTACCTTCGCATTCGCCATCTGAAACCTGCTTTTATCAATTGGATCTTTAAAGATAAACTTTTCCACGCTTCCCTGTGGGATCGCTATTCGGTACTTAGTGCCATTATTACTTGTTACAAGACGATAATAGACTGAGATGTATACTTGCGTCATGGTTTATTTCTGACTGATATTGCTGATAATACCCTCACAATATACTCTGGTTTGATTTTACTCTTGTTTCTTTTACAGGAGTAGAGCAATAAAAAGAGCGAACAGATGTACAAAACCCTCAGGTTGTGTCATAAGGCGGTTTTTACGTCCATTTGCCATATCTCATAATCATGAAATGCTGCTATGGCAATCAGTATCCTAATAGATTTTAACATAGCGACTGGTGAAAAGGTTTCATCGTAGTCTACACCATGAGTTTGCGTGTAATCCTTTGCCACCAGTCTAGCTTTGTACGTGTGTAGTTTCCCATCCATGTCGGTCTTCTTCTTGAAAACCCATTTACACCCAACTGTTTTAAGATCAGGCGTTTGATCAACCAAGTCCCAAACTTGATTATCATACATGGATTGGATCTCGCTTTCCATAGCCTCCTTCCATTTAGCAGACTCTGGGCCTACCATGGCTTCCTGATAGCTGGTAGGTTCATCAAGATCTACCAGAGACTCATCACCATCAGAAATGAGTAAACCATATCTTTCAGGTGCATAACGTACTCTATCAGACCTGCGAACATGTGGTGGCTGAATGTCAGGTTCTCCATTATATTGAGGTTGTACAACCTCTTGATGGTAACTAGTGCCAACATTGGATTCCATGTTGGTTGATTCTTGAACTTCTTCAAGATCAATTCGGCTCCCACTGGCCTCTTTAGGCATCAGCTCCCTTTCTAGGAAGACTGCCCTTCTAGCAACAAAAACTTTGGTTTCAGAAGGTGTGATCCCAGATCTAATCAAGTAACAATGTAAAACTCCATCATTTTCATTGAATTTAGAGAAAGAATACAAGAATATGATTGAGATCCACTTTCTATCTCTAAACTCTCTCTCTCTAGAAAGTCATCCCTCTCATGATACAATTCTCTCAATACACACGTATGAATGACTTTCACAGTGATAATTCTATTACAATCACCTATTTATACTTCTTGACTATTCACTTAGTTACTTTGACTTTGACCTTTAAAGCCTCTACTTTGGCTTTTACAAAGACTTGACTTCTTACAATTAGACATTAAATCTAGAATACATTTTATGCACTAACAATCTCCCTTTATGGATTCAAGATTTAAAAATTGATGACGATAGTCTTCAACTCTTTGTGATCTTCAAATCTTCAACACTTTAGCTCTTTGAACAGTCTTCCTCTTCGCTTTGAAGGAAGATCAATCTTCGAAAAATAACTCTGAAGAATCTTCGAATAAGCGTTGTCTTCAGAAATCCAATCTGACAGCTTTAGTCTTCAACTGGATCTTCAAAATCAAATAGTCATCAAAGTCTTGAAACACAAACTTCACATCTTTGCGGTGTTGGTCAAAGTCTTCAAACAAAAACTTCATCTTCTTGAATCTTCACATCACTGATCATTGAATCATTGTAGCACAAATCTTTGAATCTTTGAGCTTTGAAATATATCTTCGGTCTTTGAACATGAAATGGCTTTTGAGCTTTAACGGGGTTTTGAGCTTTGAAAAACATTCTTGAATGAACTTGAATCTTTGTAGCTTTGAGTTCCTTGAACTGCTTATCTTCACTTCTTTGAACAATAACACTCTTTGAACTTTGAACTTTCTTGAATAGTCTCGAAACATCTTGAAACATCTTGAACTTTTCATCTCGTGCTTCTTGACTTTAACAAAATTCTCGTTATTCTGAAATTGAAACTTTCAAATCTTCTCCCCCTTTTTGATGATTGTGAGCATCATGATCATCAAAATTCTTTTCAATTTCAGCAGTCTTTGAATATACCCATAACAATCTCCTCCTTTCGATCTGAATATCCGTCAATTCCAAAAATATTTATCCGAAACTTTTCAAATTCAGACAAAATAAAGTAGTAACCCTGAAACAACGAATGAATCAGTTGAAATGCCTGTAAGTTGCACGGAGCCACTTAGTACAACGAATGCATTTTGGAAAGGAGATTTTTGATGTTCACTCCTCCAGGGCTTCCATTCAATCATCGAAAAACCACAAAGGAAATTTCTATGAATGTTATGACAAGAAAACATATTCCTTGTGTGTACGTGCTTGTGTAGAAATGATTGAAGCAACTTATGCTTGAAAATTAGGCTCAAATTGTGTAAACTGTTGAGACAGCAACAAGTTTTCCACGGACTCAATATGCATGAATGAAGAGCGAAGGTGGGGTAAACTTCCTTCTTTTTCAATATCCAGACCTTTCGAGTGAAGATCAGATAGATGATATGCTGCGTCCCCAAGAAATATGAAACATTTCTTTGTTAAGAAAGAAATGAGTAGCTAGTGGGGTTAAATTCAAGAGTTGGCATGGGCTAGTTGCCTATTTCAATGATGGTCACGAAAGAATGTGAACCAATCAGTAATGTGGCTGCCCGGCTCAGAAAGTGGATAGTGCAGAGTTCTCTTATTCTTTTAACTCTGTTCTCTCACCCTCTTTCTGTTTTTAATCCGCTCACTTCTAACCAAACTCTCATTTACATTTTACCTCAGCTCAATGAGATACTCAACCGTATGAGTAATCTCCCCCACTCTTTGATTTCGACCCCTCACCCCTCAATAACTCAAGGATAACTTCTTGGGTAGGAAACACTGGTTAACGTGGATCCATAGAAGTTCTTTTAAAATCTCACACTGATTCCCATAAAATTTTGTCCTAAAATGATGTGTTGTTCAACAGTTTATCTTGAACAATTAAGAATATCGGCATTTGATTAACATTGCCATCAGAATGTATGCTCTACAAGAATATCATGAAATATTTGAGCATTTGATCTTTGAAGATTTCTCAAAACAAGGATATTGAAAGAATGAAATGAATGCAAAAGACTTGTTTGAGAATCTGACAATGTATCAATCAGATCAAATAACATGAATGATAATCATGTAAGGTTTAGGGTATCAAAGAATTGGATATTTTGTTTATATGAACAAATATAAACAATCTTTGAATGAAACGCTTAATTCTCTTACGCTGAAAGAATATGATGCTCAACAAACTTTGAAATCAAGCGGGAGTATTACCATCGAAAAATGTTTCGTTTTGAGACATGGTAATAACAAAGTCAATGTGAAGCTGAACCGGTGTGTGTGAATACTTGAAAGTATAGAAAAGATAATACGCAATTATTAATCTTTAGAAACACACGGTCAGAAATGATATTATAACAATCCGAGATATATATATATATATATATATATATATATATATATATATATATATATATATATATTGTTAGCTCCAATATTCTGAAATATTAGAAGTATTGAAAAATGGCCAAGTACAGAAGAACTTCCACAGAAGCTCTGCTGAGTGCAACAGAAGCTCTGCCGGGCATCTCAGAAGAATCAAAGGAAGTTTGATCAAGAGTGGTCAAAGACCGAGGAAACTACAGAAGGACGCTTTCAGAAGACCAAGACCGCAGAACCTCTGTTACCAATAACAGAGCCTCTGCGGACAACATCAGAAGACAAGGAACCAAGAAGACTACTCTACAGAGGAACCAGACCGCAGAACCTCTGCCACCCTTGACAGAAGCTCTGCAGAAGTAAAGGACCAAAGATCTACAGAAGACTGCTCAAAGAGGATCAAGCCTCAGAACCTCTGTAACACTTTACAGAGCCTCTGTGGTCCTCTAAAGACTTGGAAGATATTTATAATATCTTGCTACTGTTCCAAGACATGTTCATCAACTTGCATGGCAACTTGCCCTGTCCAACTTCAACACGTGTCAAACTCTGAATGGACTCAATAGGGCTTAGTACATAATAGACGTCTGCGGCATTTAATGCAATACAAAACATACAACTGTTCATGCCGTCTGATCAACAGTAGCTTATACTTTATGGTCCCCTTGTAGTAGTATAAAAGGAAGACTCATGTTGAGTTCTTCCTAACAAGAACACAATCACGACGACAGTTAAAATCAACACATAAGAACACATAGCTTATGCACATTTAGAGTCATATCTGTTTAAAGCTTTGCATACTCACTGTTCTTAAATCTGTTCTTGATATATATATATTCAGTAAACTTTGAGATATTATTTCCTGTTCACTGTTTATTTATATTGTGTTCTAAATCTATCAAACATATCTGTTAGTTCTTCAAATACGCTTCCGCATCAAACATAAACTCGAACTAATAGATCTGTTATTCCTGTCTAATCAAATACGGGAACCAACAATTGGTATCAGAGCGAAGCTTGGTTTTCAATATCAAGTGATCCTCGTTTAGACAAGATTTTTTGATAGAAACTGTCTGTTCTTAACCTATTCTTCATTCCTTCAAACAGATTCTGTTTTACTGCCATTTTCGATTTATTCGATCTGGTAACATCCTAGAAACTGTTTCTTTCGTTAAAAAAAACTTCATTCAATATGTCAAGACTAAAATTTAGTGCTGATGCTGATTTTCATTATTATTTCAAACTCAGCACAAATTTTAAGAAAATAATTCCTACTCTTGAGAAAGAATTAGAGGAAAGAAACAAGAGTATTCTTATTGACTCAGACAACATTGCCAAGCTTGAAGAATCAGGTAAACTCCTAAACTGTGAAAATCTTGAACTGAAAAGGAAACTATCTGAGTCAGAAGAGCTTGGTAAAAAGGAGAAAGAGAAGTTTGAGGAAGTTAAGACTGTTTTTAAAGAAGAGAGAAAAAGCCTTGAGCTTAAGTGTCTAAACTATTCTAAACTGATTTCCAACTTTGAAAAACTTATAATCAGTGAAAATGAAAAGTTTGGAAAAGAGAAAACTTTTCTTGAGACAAAGAATATGGAACTTTCTTTCAAAATCTCAAAATTACAGAAATCTCTTGAAAAAGAGAGGAAAGAGCAGGATTTTGAAAGAAAAGAGTCTGAAAAGGTGAAGAGAGAAGGATTTCAAACAAAGTGTTTGAAAGACAAGTTTGAGAAGGAAAGAAATGTCTTTAAAGCTGAAATGTCAAATTTAACAAAGAGACTATCTGATTTGTCAACCAAGATTATGTTGGAGAAGAAGTATAAATCAGATCTTCTAAGGAAGTTTGATTTAAACCTTAAAGAAAAAGATGTTTTAGCTAAAAGGCTTAAGAACCTTGTCTTAGCAAACTCTTGTGCTTAAAATTCAAATAATCTTGTTTACAAAAAGATGAAAATGGTTTGGAAAGTCAAAAACACTATTCCTGACAAAATTGCTCCAAAGCCATTGTTTCTACTAAGGTTTCATCTTTTCATTCAAATAAATGCCTTGATCTTCTGCTTCAATTAAGAAACCTTTTCTCTAAATCTTTCTGTGTACAAAATGGGTCATATCAAAAGAAAAATCCAAAGACACAAAATGAGGAAGGTCATAGAAAGAGAGTTGGCAAACCAACAGAGACTGGCAAACCAGAGAACCTGAAGACAGCTCCAAATCCTAACAAAAAAGGACCCATTTGGATATGGGTACCAAAAGTTCTTTGATCTGTCTTGCAGGTAAACGGACTTCTGATCATTACAGATCAGGACTCGCTCTTCAGTAGAGAAAAGGACTTCTAAACACATCAGTTTAGGACTCGCACTTCAGTGAAATGGACTCTTAAACAAATTAGTTTAAGACTCGATCTTCATCAGAAAAAGACTTCTGATCATTACAGATCAGGACTCACTCTTCAGCGAACAATGGACTCCTTAATACTTCTATTAAGGACTCGGGCTTCAAAGTTCACTATGACTCTTAAACACTCTGTTTAAAACTCATTCTTCAAAGATTCTATACGTCACAGACCTTCTGTGGAATTGCTCAGAGCCTCTGACAATCTCCACAGAACCTCTGATGAGGTTGACCTATGTTCTGTGCATTATTTATCTCTTTTGATTCAAGCATAGGTCAAGGGGGAGCAGAAGGAGACCTTAAATTGATCTACAGAGGTTGATCATTCAAGGGGGAGCCAAAGGAGGATTATGATCAACAAAAGTCTCTGTCGTCCAAACTAGACACTCTAAAAGGTATGTGTCGCACAAAATCTTTTTCCAAAACAGTTTTCAAGGACAAAAATTTCTAAATATGTCCTAAAAACAATGTTTAAAACCATAAAAACTTTGGATGATCAAAAAGTTTTCTAAATTTTTGGTTATGAGAAATCTTCACTCTGAGAGCCTCTGTTGGCTTTGACAGAGCCTCTGCTGGCTTTGACAAAACCTCAAAGTCTCTGTAAATGAAATTTTTTGTACTAAAAATCTATCGATCCTCTCCAATATTTTTCAAACGTTTTTGGTAAAAGTACAAGCTTCAAGAGATGGATAGGCAGGTTTCAAACCACAGAAATCAATCCTACAAAGGTTGTTAGAGCAAGGGGGAGCGAAAAAGGAGACGTTGCTGAATCTACAGAGATTTATAAGTCAAGGGGGAGCTAAGAATACGACAGAAGAGATCACATTCGCCAATCAAGAAGAAAAATAGGTTGGTATCTCGCACTCACACAATGCTACAGAAGTCATAAGCCACAGAGTTCTTTCAACCAAAGAACCTCTGTAGATCATTCTAATCAATCAAATGACTTCTGCTGCACAAAATCTTTGAGATTTAAAATTTTCTAGGACACCAACTTTCAAGTAGGTCCTAAATACATTGTTAAATCTGATCAAAAACTTGGATGATTAAAAATGTTTATAAATTATTAGTTATTAGAAATTTCCTGTCACGGAGCCTCTGCTGGCTCTGGCAGAGGTCCAAAAACCTCTGTAGGATAATTTCTCTCTACTAAAGATTTATTGATCCTCTCCGTGTTTTTCAAACGATTTTCATTAAAGAAACAATCTATAGAGATAAAAGTTTTCCAAAATCACAGAGCTTCTGTACCAACAGAGCCTCTGTAAAGATTTCCACTTGGAAATTTATGTATCTGTAACGGTAACTTTTCTGTGGTGAAAATTTAAAACCTACGCGTTTTTTCATTTAATGTGGCCGCCCACGACGTCTCGTCGTCACTGACATTGATGACGTGTTGAGTTTTCATTGACGTACATATCACGTCGTCCTAGAAACTTGCACCACGCCGAATGAACTCGAGTGTGGACCTCAAATTTTATAAACTTTCTCACATTTTCACCGTTCCGAATTCTATCCGTTACCACAGTATAAAACCCAAGTTAAAATCACTTTCAAAACTTTACTATTCTCTCATCTTCTCCGGCGAACTTGCTTATTTCTTTCTGAAAACCTAGAACTTTCAAACCTACAAATGGCTTCCAGTTCCAAAGCTACTCACGGTTCACCGACGAACTCTCCGCCACCCTCTCCAGTGCATTCTGAGCACTCCCACAACCCACACATCGCCGCCGATGCCGACAGACATGACTCCGGCGACGAAGCATCCTTCGTACCCACTACCCACCTGCAACAATTTTTCTCAAATGACCATTTCGAGCAAACCCTTCCCATTAAATCGAACAACTGTTATCTTGTTCCTTCTCCTACGGCATTTGGCAAAGAACATGCCATCCTGCTAAACATCCTAGAGAACCACTTTCTTTACCCTCTTCTGAGCAAAACCGTTGAACAAATACCAGTACGTTACCTACATCAGTTTTGGCAATCTTGCCGTTATGACGCTGACACCGATTTGATCAGAGGCTACATTTCTAAACCTGACCAAAGTAAGAGCCTTGAACTGATGTTCAATCGCACCATGTTCTCATTAGAATTTGGCCTTCCAACAAGAGGACTCATGGGAATCAAAAAGTATGCACCCCAACCAACAAATGAAGAACTTGTCGACTTTCTGCACATGTTAGGGTACAACCAACAGTTGAAAAAGAGGAACGATTTCCGCAGAGCAAGACTACCCCCTGTGTGGAATACCTTATTCTCCATCCTAAATCGTTGCCTCACGGGCAAAATCGGAAGCATCGATCAAAGCTCACCTCAAATTCTCTCAATCATGTATGGTGTGTACTATGATCTACCCCTAGATTATGCCACCATAATGATGCAAGAGATCATCAACACCATCGATCGCAAAATCGCCTCCCAGAAAACCAAAATGTCTGATCACAACTGGTTACCCCCTCTGCAGTTCCAGCGAATCCTCGGTGTACTTTTCGAACCCCTACTCCTTATCCAAAAAGGGCCAATGGACGGTCCCAAACCTAAGCAATTTCCTATGTCCAAGAACACCCCTACAGAACATGAAGACGGCTACCCGCACAGCAGGCCACTGTCAAAGGTAATGTTAGGTTATGCTAGTGATGAGGAACTAGTTAGTGAGTACACACGCGTTTACAGAACTCCTGAACCCAGTTCTGTAACACCCCCGCCTATAGGAGTGCCAATAGGAGTAAGTATAATAGAGAGACTTATAGAAGAAGAATGGAAGATAAAGTTAGCTAAACACAAGGCCAACCAGAAGAACTTCAGAAATCTAAGGAAAGACCTCTATCCTTCAAAAAGGAAGTCTTCTGAGGAATCTAAAGAAAAGAAGAAAAAGGGAAAGAAATCCAAGACCCCTACAGAGGAACCACTTGCCTCTGCTATCCAACCACCCTCTACCCCCTCCCTCTTCCAAAAGAAAAAGGAAGTCAAAATCTTCAGAGGAGGGGGCACCAAAACCAAAGAAAAGGAAATCAAAGAAGAAACCATCTTCTCCTCTGCAATCAATTACAGAGGGAATCGAAATCACAGAGGTTCTTGATTCACTTCTGCCAAGACAAGAGACTGCAGAAGAAGAGGTCCTAATAGGTAAATCTAAAGAAAATAGGTTAGAGGATAGGGTAGAAACGTCTGGAGGAAAAGAAAATGAAAAAGAAAAAGATGCCGAAGTGAAAGAAGGCACACATCCCTCACCCCCTCCCAGTGCAACCCACACATCTAACTCCGCAGGTCTAGCTGCAGAAGGAGTTATTGAAAAAGAGTCGCACGGCTCGACCCCTACCCAAACCAAACAGCCAGAAGTCACCCTTTCGACTTCTGCGCCCACAGAAGCCGGGGAATCCATTCCTAGGGAGTCTCCTCAGAGAGACTCACCTATAGTTCGTGATCCATCGCCCCAGATCACACTAGAACACCCTACAGAGGAATTCGTTTCCTCTGACACGCACAATTTAGGGCCAAAACTTCTTTCAGAGAGAAGTAGAGAGCACCATGACGAAGAGACACTAGACAAGTCTCCAAGTCAAAAGAAGAATATTCCGATACCCACCTCTGGAGTGGATTTGGACACTGTTCTTCACAGAACTTCTGTAGAGACTGAAACTCAGGTTTCTTCTCGAGGATTAGATGGAAATCCTTCCACCCCCAACGTACAAACAAGGGTGAAGGAAGGTGTCCCAGTAACAGGGACTCACTCTGGAGGAGTTGTTCCTCCAGAGGTTACCCAAGAGAAACATGTTACAAAGGATGAGTTCCAAGTCTTTGTAACCTCTGTAACTCAAACATTGAATGAGTTGCAAAGCTCATTCACGATTTTTACAGATTCAACTTCAAACGCGCTTACGGGATTAAATACCAAAGTGGATACCTTATCCACAGAGGTTAAAACAGCCCTTGAAGAAATGAAGTCATCTACATAAACTTCTGCTGCTGCTGCCATCGCCTCTGTCACTAACATTGCCAAAACAACCGCTGCAGAGTTCGAGAAAAGTGCGACCAAAGCCTTCAAAACTTCGATCGCAATCTACTTTGAAACAATGAAGAAAAATGCAGCAAGGCAAGCAGCTCAAGACACCTGCAGAACAGAAGTTGCTGCTAAAAGAAGGCAGGATGATCCTGATGATGGAGCATCTGGTCATCCTGAGGGGAGAAAACAAAGGAAACAACGGAGGCTGCTTCTGCAAAAACTACAGAGAAAACTGCAGAACCCTCTACGACAGAAACCCAGAAGGGAAAACAATAGAGGCAAAACACCTCTATCTCACCAGAGGATGCACCAACCACAGAACCTAAGGTAATCAATCTTGCATTCTCATCCTCAGAACAAACTCCACCCTCACCCAAAGAACCAACACCAACCTCACAACCAATCCTGCGCAAAACAAGAGTAAAATCCATAGCTCGAAAGCCCCAAAGACCAAAACGCACTACAGAATTCATTCTTCGCAGAATGGAATTTGTATCTGCTTTTCAATCAGCAAAGCGTTTTGACATCCCACCTCCAAGACCCGAAAACTCTTCACCAACAGAGTCCTCACAACCCGAAGTATCAAAACCTTCAGAGGCAACAACCAAAACATCAGAGCATCCAACCCCAAAACCAACAGAACCTCCAACTGTCAAATCAACAAAGGTTCCACCCACACAAATCCAAAACCCAATATCTGAAACCTCAAAGCCAAAAGATAAAGGCAAGGGAATAATGACAGAAGAAGAGCCAAAGAAGAAGATGTCAGTTGCTACAGAGAAATTGATGAAAGGTGCCTTTAATGCCTTCTTCACTCCTAAACCCGAAGAGGAAGACTGGGCATTCAACTTGAATCCTCTGTCAGAAAACCCATCCCTGAATCCCACAGCTAAGGTAACAGAAGGTAGAGTAGCAGACATCACTCGAAAGATGGATGAGCTAAGGAGACAAATTCCAAGATCTACTTCAACCATTGAACAAATGGAAGAACAAGTCTACAGTTATCTCTACAGACAACACTTCCAGAGCGATCTGCCAGCCCATGTCCGAGATCAGAAGCTAAGAGAGGAATTCGATGCAATCTTCACCTCTACAAAGTCAAAACCAGTCAATCAAGTTTACTCCATTCACAAAATAAAGAAGGTAATCTATTGAAAATACTCTAAAATGAGAACCTATCCTCATACGGTGTATACAATCTGGAAAGTCAAGAGGTCTGACAGATCAGAAAATCAATTCTCTGATGCTGATATCCGAAACCTCAATCCCTATGACTTACCTGACCTTCTGCAATGGACAAAAGACAACTTCAATGACGACTGCCACAAAAGGTCTTATCGAGTTCTCAGAAAGGCGATGCGTGAAAAGCTCCTAATCTACAGCATGCTCGACATTCAACTAGCCATCGATCTAGGCATAACTACTCTAAGTATCAGACCACTAGAGGATTTCTGCCCACCCAATGCCATACCCAATTCTATCATTAAAACTCCAAGGTACGGGTTAGTATTCAAGAATCCTACTGATCAACTGAAACTATTTGTGACAATGGACTGTCAGAAGTACACAACCCGTACTCTGAACATGTTCAGAAAGATACTAGAGGAGAATAAAGCAACAGAGCTTATGGACGAAGAATCTGCTCTGATGATGATCAAAGAGATTGATGCTACACTCGGCTTACGAAATCTCTGCCTCAAATTCTATGAAGAACTCAAGGAAGTAGGAAAAGACAACAGAAAGTTCGACGACTTCCCAAATGCAAAAATCTGAGTCTCTTCAAAGAATCTCTGTCAACGTTTATTTCTGTTCAGTTAATGTACTCAAATGTAAATGCCTCTGGCATAAATTCCTAAATGAATGAAATAATCTTCTGAGGTATTGTTTAACCTCTTCTTTACTTAGGTTAAAATCCATAAATTCAACCTTTTATTTTTCAATACTTAGGGGGAGATTGTTAGCTCCAATATTCTGAAATATTAGAAGTATTAAAAAATGGCCAAGTACGGAAGAACTTCCACATAAGCTCTGCTGAGTGCAACAGAAGCTCTGCCGGGCATCTCAGAAGAATCAAAGGAAGTTTGATCAAGAGTGATCAAAGACCGAGGAAACTACAGAAGGACGCTTTCAGAAGACCAAGACCGCAGAACCTCTGTTACCAATAACAGAGCCTCTGCGGACAACATCAGAAGACAAGGAACCAAGAAGACTACTCCACAGAGGAACCAGACCGCAGAACCTCTGCCACCCTTGACAGAAGCTCTACAGAAGTAAACGACCAAAGATCTACAGAAGGCTGCTCAAAGAGGATCAAGCCTCAGAACCTCTGTAACACTTTACAGAGCCTCTGTGGTCCTCTAAAGACTTGGAAGATATTTATAATATCTTGCTACTGTTCCAAGACCTGTTCATCAACTTGCATGGCAACTTGCCCTGTCCAACTTCAACACGTGTCAAACTCTGAATGGACTCAATAGGGCTTAGTACATAATAGACGTCTGCGGCATTTAATGCAATACAAAACATACAACTGTTCATGCCGTCTGATCAACAGTAGCTTATACTTTATGGTCCCCTTGTAGTAGTATAAAAGGAAGACTCATGTTGAGTTCTTCCTAACAATAACACAATCACGACGACAGTTAAAATCAACACATAAGAACACATAGCTTATGCACATTTAGAGTCATATCTGTTTAAAGCTTTGCATACTCACTGTTCTTAAATCTGTTCTTGATATATATATATTCAGTAAACTTTGAGATATTATTTCCTGTTCACTGTTTATTTATATTGTGTTCTAAATCTATCAAACATATCTGTTAGTTCTTCAAATACGCTTCCGCATCAAACATAAACTCGAACTAATAGATCTGTTAATCCTGTCTAATCAAATACGGGAACCAACATATATATATATATATATATATATATATATATATATATATGAAAAACATTTAAAATCACACTTCTAAAATTATTAAATATGTTTGAATTAGAGAAGTGTTTTGAACATTTAAAAAAAATATTTTTCATGCTTGAAATTCGTTCTTCTTTCAAACAATCTCAGATTAAGTTCAGAAGATACGTACAGTTAAACGTTTAAGCTCCCCCTCAAATCATGATTGACTGATTTAAAAAATCAGATAAGCTCCCCCTGAAAATCTGCAAAAGATCTTAACAAAACAAGATTAGTATATGAAACAGTCAAAGTATAAACCAATGAAATACGAGTTCTAAACTGATGTGTTTAGAAGTCAAACTCGTTGAAGTGCGGGTCCTAAATTGATCTGTTTAGAAGCCATTAGTTCTTTTATGCTCGGGTTCTAAACTGATGTGTTTAGAAACCATTGTCCTTTGCTCCCCCTTAATGGTACATATAATTCTTCAAAAATTTGCACCGTTTCTCTCTTGTTTTCAGCCATGTGTGTGATATATATGTAGCATTCAGCAAAACACATGATAAACTTGCAAAACAGATTAAGCAGATTTTGGTACCCAATGGGACTTGGGTCCTGGTTTGTTAGGTGCTTTTCTTTTTGAAGGAATACTGTAAGTACCATACCAAAATGGAACATTCTCTTGCTTAATGAAATCATTAGTTCCACAAAAATAACAACAAAGTTTCTTTTGCGCCAACCTAATCAGATGATTTCCAGGATATATAGGATTAGGTTTAGCGAAAGACTTACCTTTGGGAGTATTTTTCTTCTTGTTCACCGTCGGTGGAGGAACAGATGATTTCGGAGCATCGTTCATAGGTGTAGAACCCTTTACCTTCCATTCCATCTTTACAGGCTTGTAGATAGGTATATCAGAACTTGTAGCATTACGGTTGTAGAAAAGATTAGAAGATCGCATCTGATCTTTTGATTTGACAAACGTTGTCGAAGAAACAGAAGAACGTTCATGAACAGAACCAGGAGCAGTCTTTGATGAATCAGTTGAACCATCATTCGGCGATTGTTCAGATGATTTAACATGAATCTTAGTTGCTTCCAAATTCCGAACTTTATCGGACAGAACATTCCTTTCTTGAATAGTCAGATCAAGTTTCTTCTGTAGATCAGATTTGAGCTTCTGCTCTTTCATAGCTTCCGTTGCTAAAGCAGATAACCTCCTTGTTAGCTTCAAAATTTCAGCCTTAAAGATGTTTCTCTCCTCTTCAAAGTTCTTCTCTAAATCAGATATTTTCTTTGAAAACTCAGCAGACATTGTTTCATAAGATTTTCTTTCAGTATTAAAATCTGCTCTTTCCTTTTCAAGATTTTCTTTTTCCAAGAATAACGCCTTCTCAAAATCAGAAACTTGTTTTGAAAGATTTATGCATCTAAGTTCAATAACTTTCTTTTCGTTCT
Source organism: Saussurea involucrata (assembly GCA_033807775.1). Classification (NCBI taxonomy): domain Eukaryota; kingdom Viridiplantae; phylum Streptophyta; class Magnoliopsida; order Asterales; family Asteraceae; genus Saussurea; species Saussurea involucrata. The sequence goes on along the minus strand of CM066317.1, from coordinate 43,139,080 downwards.
CCAAAACAATTATCTTTTCATCAATCAAAGCATTATGGTCAGGAAGCTTCTTTGAGACATCAAATTCATAAGTTGTTCCTTTATCACAAACTCCAGGCTTTGAATTCTCTTTACAAACAGGGGTAGGTTGAACTTTGAAATCCTTTTCAAAAGAAGAACATTCAAGATTAAACCACTTTCTCAGAGTAAATTCTTTTCTTTCCTTTTCCAAGACAATTTCTAAATCAATTACTGTCTTTGAAAGTTCACTCATCTTCTCTTCAAAAGATTGTCTTTCATTTTCAAATACAACTTTCTCATTTTTAAATTGTTCGCGTTCAAGATTTAAATCAATATCAGATATTTTTCTTTCTTCATTGGAATAATTTCTTTCCTTTTCCAATTCAGTTTCTAATATCATGATCTTTTGAGAGAGTTCACGAATCTTTTCCTCGAAACAATTTGTTTCATTCATGAAATTGACCTTTTCATTCTCAAATTGTGTATGCTCGGAGAGAAGAATACTCTCAAGATCTACCACTTTCTTTGACAGTTTGATGCATTTTCTATCAATCTTTTGTTTTGAATCGAAGATACTCTTTGTTGATTCAGAAAACTTTTTGATCAAAGAATGTTCAATTCTACCTGTTTCCTTTTTCACCTCGTCATTGAAACTAGAAGATATTTCCTTAAAAGTAGTTGAAAAAATAGTTGAAAGGAGATCATTTTCATAATCATATTTGATCCTTTGTTCAGCAAGCGAGATTTCCAATTCAACAATTTTCCCTTCAAGAACTAATGTAGGAACATATTTCTTTGTTTCAAAAACTTGGTTGTTGACTGGCTTTGTAGCACAAATGTCAAAATAGTTATTTGGAAGTGGTTTATCTAGATTGTTGAGAATCTTCAACACCTCATTAGTATAGCAAAATGAAAGTTGGATATGAGTTGTTAAAGCTCTTTTTCTTTGTTCTTCTTTTTGTGTTTCTTTTTCATCAGTCCAAAAAAATTCATAATCGGGCCAATATCGTGCGTACCTTAAACATTCAAAATTATACACTGTCGGTACTGCTTTGATAGCTTTGGCTCCATATTTTGGACATTCATAACCAAGCCCCCAATATTTATTGGCATTGCTTACATGTCTTGGCTTGTTCATAAAAATTGTTTGTGAAGATTGATCTCTCAAATACAGCTTCTTTTCCAAATCATTGATTTTATTTAAAAATTATGTGTTTTGAGAGGTAATATTTTTCAAAGAAAGTTCGCTTTCACTATTCTTTTTCTTTAGATTAGCGTTTTCAGCTTCCAAAGAATTTGATTTTTCCTCAATCTCCTTGATATCATCTCGTGATACCAAATCAGGTAGCTTCTTTTTCAGCTCGGCGATTTTAGTTTTTAACAAATTCTCCTTTAACTCAAACTCTTCTCTGTCTCTTGTCACTTGGTTTTGAAGCTCAGTGAACTTCTTCACATTAGCTTGTGTTTGCAATTCAGCAAGTGCTTTTCTATAAAGACTAATATCTTTACTTTGTTCTTTAATTTCAGCCATATATTTAAAAACCTTGCCCTGTAGTATGCCACTACTTATATTTGATTCTTCAAGTTTCTGTGTTAAATGGCATATCTTTTGTGAATCACACCACCAACTTTGAAATTCAGCCATTGTTACCTGAAAAAGATTAAAAAATTGATCGTAGTCAGATACTTCGTGAGAAGTAGAATATACACACACGATAATCAGAGAAAAATCGATTAAAGTCAGAAAAAAAATTCAAAATTAAAATTTTGAATAACAAATTATAAAATTTGTCGTTCAAAAATTAATTCCGAAAAATAAATGCGGAATACTGGACTTTAAATCGCCAAACCTGCAAAAAGTAAGAAAAATATATCAGTTTCGATCCAAAACAGGTAAAAAGTGATAAAACGAACAAGAAATGAAAAAATACTAAAAATAGGGACTAAAAATGACAAAGTACGAAACTAAAACGAAAAATAAGGACTAAAAGTGTAAAATACTAAGACTTATAAAAGATAAGGACTAAAAATGATAAAAGTCTAAAACTTAAGACTCAAATGACTAAAAAATGAAAAATTCTAAAAATACTAAGTACAAGAACCAAAATTATCAAAAATCTAAACTTAAACTACAAGGACTAAAACTGTAATAAACCTAATCTTAACTACAGAGGCTAAAAATGTAAAATCCTAAACTTAAAAACTATAGGGACTAAATCTGTTGAAACCTAAATCTAACTAACGACCACTAAAAGATTTAGGACCAAAAATGTTAACAAACTAACTACAAACTACAGGGACTGGAATTGACAAAACCAGAAACGTTTGGTACTGTTCATCATCTCCTCCAAACGACGATCTGATACTTTCAAACTCGGTTTTCTTTGTCAAACTTCAACCAAATTCGATGATTTTTCTTGCAATATGATCCTTAAACGAATACAAATCGAATGGAATCAAAGATATTTGATCATGCAACTAAGAATAATCGTGGGCAAAGCTTGAACAAACACCGACGAACACCACGTTTTTCCGACGAGAGATTGTTTCAGGTGAAGAAAACTTAGTTTTGTACGACTAAGAGATCTTGTCCGACTACCCGACGCGTACGACTACCAGACCTGTACGACTAGAGTTGTGCGACTGGAGTTGTCCGACTAAAAACAAATTTAATCGTCCGACAAACTTTTAATCGTACAACGTGGTATACGACATTTATGAAGATTGTGTTGTACGAGAGTTATGTTGCTGAGGCGTACGACAATTATGAACAAGTCGGACAAAATGTGTACGACAGTTTTAAATCGTACGACAGTTATGATTTCCGGCGTTGATTTCCAGATTTCGGCGAGGAACGTTTTTCCGATGAAATCTTTCAACACATGGAATTCACTCCAATCTTCGTCGTTTTCGATTCTGAAAGTTGTAAACTGATCAAAAACTAAAAAAACGAATTGATATGAGAAAGAATTTCGATCAGATCATAACATAATCTGAAATCAAATCTCAAAAATCAAAACCATCGAAGAACTTAAACAAAATGCTACTGTCAACTTTTCAAAATTCTAATCCCACTAATTTCTTGTGATTCTTCAATCCTGAAAACAATTCTGTATCAGAAATCATTAACAAATTAGATCTGTGAAATCGAATCAACACAAAACAACACTAAAATTGATTTATCGATCTTCATATTCAATCAAAATTCGGATGAACAGTAACATCCAAAAAAAAATTCAAAAACACAATTTGTTGTTTAAAATCAGAACATTTGATTTGAAGTCTTTTCAAACAACAAATTATATCAGATTGTGAACTGAAATCAATCAAAAACACAAACTAATTCCGAATTTTTGAAGATTTTTCAAGAAAAATCTCAAAAACTCAAGAACTTCAATTTTCTTCCAAAAATTGACAAAAAATTCTTCAATTGGTGCATAATGTGATCTGATCTAGCTCTGATACCACTTGTGATCCCAGATCTAATCAAGTAACAATGATGAATACACTTAGATCTTCATTAGAATAGAGAAATGTACAAGATTGGAATGAGATCCCCTTTCTCTCTCTAAACTCTCTCTCTAGGAAGTCATCCCTCTCTTACAATTATGAATTCAACGTAACGGCGGGTGGGGTGGGTGCTAATAGTCCTCGACATTGAATTCTGATTAGTGATTTTTTATGTATAGTCTTACCTTCCATCGGAAACTCCAGCTGCCCTGAAGTCCTTAAGAGAGCAAGATTTGGCATCTCTTCGAGGTAACGGCCAAGGAGAACGTAAATCGCACGAGAGGATTTACGATTATGATGTATACAATGATCTCGGATCTCCCGACCTGAGCTTAAGTTCAGCACGGCCGGTTCTCGGTGGCGAGCAACTTCCTTACCCTAGGCGTTGTCGTACTGGTCGGAAAATGTCATCTAAAGATCCATTGACGGAGAGCAGAGATTTGCTCCCGCGCCCGCGCCCGTTTTATGTACCTATCGATGAAGATTTTTCAGAGATAAAGTTGGTAACCTTTGGAGCGAGGACTTTGTACTCGGTGCTTCATGTTGTTCTACCCATCTTAGACTCAGCCTTGACAGACAAAGACAAGGGATTTCCTTTATTCACTGCCATAGACTTGCTTTACAACGAAGGTGTCAATGTACCTCCCCCTGACGGTGGACTTCTAAGTGTTTTACCTAGACTTATCAAAGGTGCTACTGATGCTGCAAACACCGTTATCAAGTTTGAGACCCCTAAAACTATTAACAGGGACACATTCTCTTGGTTTCGTGACGAGGAATTTTGTCGACAAACGCTTGCTGGCCTCAATCCAATGAACATACAGTTGGTTACGGAATGGCCATTGATGAGTAAATTGGATCCTGAAGTTTATGGACCTGCCGAATCTGGTATCACCAAGGAGATTGTTGAACAAGAGATTAAAGGTTTCATGACTCTTGAAGAGGCTTTAGCGCAAAAGAAATTGTTCTTGTTGGATTACCATGATTTACTCTTGCCTTACGTAAACAAAACGAGAGAGCTTGATGGGACAACTCTCTATGGTTCAAGGACTTTAATATTCCTTACTCCAACTGGAACATTGCGGCCACTGGCCATAGAGTTGACTCGCCCACCAGTCGATGGGAAACCACAGTGGAAGCATGTGTACACACCCTGTTGGGATGCCACCGGTGCCTGGCTCTGGAAGCTAGCTAAGGCTCATGTCCTTGCTCATGATTCTGGCATTCACCAGCTTGTTAGCCATTGGCTGAGAACACATTTTTGTATCGAGCCTTACATAATTGCAACCAACCGCCATCTTAGTCAAATGCATCCTATTCGACGATTACTCCTTCCACATTTTCGGTACACGATTCAAATCAATGCTCTAGCTCGACTAGCTCTCATTAATGCCGAAGGTATTATAGAGTCATCATTCTCTCCTGGAAAATACTGTATGAAACTTTGCTCTGATACCACTTGTGATCCCAGATCTAATCAAGTAACGGTGTAAAACTCCATCATCTTCATTGAATTTAGAGAAAGAATACAAGAATATGATTGAGATCCACTTTCTCTCTCTAAACTCTCTCTCTAGAAAGTCATCCCTCTCATGATACAATTCTCTCAATACACACGTATGAATGACTTTCACAATGACAATTCTATTACAATCACCTATTTATACTTCTTGACTATTCACTTAGTTACTTTGACTTTGACCTTTAAAGCCTCTACTTTGACTTTTACAAAGACTTGACTTCTTACAAATAATACAATTACATATTAAATCTTGAATACATTTTATGCACTAACAGAAGGTTTGTAAAACAAATATCCAAAAGATCCAGTAGGATATCCAATAAAATAACACTTCTCTGATTTGGGCTCTAACTTGTCTTGAGATTCACGACGAACGTAAGCCTCGCAACCCCAGATTTTTTAATATGCTAGTGAAGGAACTCTACCACTCCGTATTTCAGATGGTGTTTTGGAAACCTTCTTGGTTGGAACGAGGTTAAGGATTTTTGATGCAGTCTCTAGGGCATAACACCAGAAACTGATTGGAAGTGTAGTGCAACTCATCATGCAACGAACCATATCTAACAATGTTCGGTTTCTCCTCTCGGGCACACCATTGTGTTGGGGTGTCCCGGGTGGAGTTAATTGTGAGATAATCCCACAATTTCTTAGATGATCGCTGAATTCTAGACTAAGATACTCACGACCTCTATCAGATCTGAGGATCTTAATCCTTTTGTTTAGTTGATTCTCCACTTCGTTCTGGAATGTCTTGAACACCTGAAAGGTTTCAGACTTATGTTTAATCAAATAAATATATCCATATCTACTGAAATTATCAGTAAATGTAACGAAGTACCTTTCGCCATGTCTTGTGGCTGATCTGAACGGTCCACACACATCAGTGTGTATAAGGTCCAACAGATCTTTTCCCCGTTCACAGCTTCCTGTGAATGGTGCCTTAGTCATCTTCCCTAGTAAACAAGATTCACATTCATCATAAGATGCGTGATCAAATGATTCCAAAATCCCATCCGCTTGGAGTTTGGCGATGCGTTTCTTGTTAATGTGGCCAAGACGACAGTGCCACAGATATGTCTTATCCAAACCATTTTTGGATGAAGTCGAATCAACATTAAGGATTGAACTATTATTGTTTCTTAAGCTGATGTTGGTTTCATAGATGCCATTACAAGGACTAGCTTTAAAATAAAGTAACTCATTTTTAAACACAAGAATTGATCCATCATCAAATACAAAATTAAAACCATCCTCATACAGTGCTTTAAAAGAAATAATGTTTCTGGCCATTTTGGACGAGTAGCAAATATTCAATAATACCACAGATAGACCAGATTCAAAAGTAAGCTCATAATTCCCAATCCTATCAACTGGAGCAACATGCTTGTTCCCCATGATTAGGTCGAGCTCTCCGCGTCTCAGCTTCCTACTTCGTTTTAGTCCCTGCGCATCAGTACAAATGTGAGTACCACATCTTGTGTCCAATACCCAGGAACTAGAAGCAGAAGTGTTGTGGAGTTCAATAATATACATACCTGAAGGTTCGACCACACCCTTGGCCTTAAGATCTTTAAGCTCCTTCAGGTATTTCGGACAGCTGTGCCTCCAGCGTCCTTTCTCCCCATAGTGGAAACATGTTGCATCCTCAGGAGTTTTCGCTTGAGGAATCGCATAGTTAGCCTTATCCTTACCCTTGCCTTTGGGCTTGAAGTTGGATTGACCAACATTCTCCTTCCCCTTGCCTTTGGGTGGGTTTCGCTTCTTATTCTTGACTCCTCCTTCCTTGATGGCCAACACGGGAGCAGCAGATTTAGCTTTGGCTACGTTAGACTCGGCGGTCTTCAGCATGCCATGGAGCTCCATGATGGTTTTCTCCATGTTGTTCATATTGTAGTTCAGTATAAACGATTCATATGAACTAGTCAACGAGTTTAGGATGAGATCCGTGGCAAGCTCCTGACTAAAGGGAAAACCAATACGCTCTAGTTGGTCGATGTACGATTTCGTTTTAAGAACGTGTACACTGACACTGCTTCCCGGGGTCATTTTGCAGCCCACCAGAGATCTGACTGTGTCAAACCGTTCTTGCCTAGCCTGCTGTTGGAACATATCCCTCAGCTGGTTAAGCATATCATACGCCCCAAGGCTCTCCAGAACCTTTTGGAGTTCAGGTGCCATGGTCGCTAACATGAGGCAAGCGGCCTCGTTTTATTCGGTCAGACGTTTTTCGTACTCTTCCCGAATCGCCCGAGATGCTCCGGTTGGTGGTGCCTTAGGGAGGGGTTCCTCAATGGCTCTCTGCTTCTTTTCCATCTTGAGTACGATTCTCAGTTTGCGAAGCCAGTCCATGAAGTTCAAGCCCGTGAGCTTGTCCTTCTCGAGGAGCCCTTTCAGACAAAAGTTTGAAATCGATGAACTCGTGTTGTTGTTTCACATCTATCAAAGTAGAAAAAATATATTTTAGTGATCTGAATTAAATAATCCTTGTTATAATAATTACCCAAAAGTTTAAATAAACAATTATATTTAACAAGGCTAAGATCCATATTTCACTTCTTAGCTACGACGGGTATTGTTGGTTCCCGTTTTGCTTTAAACAAGATTAACAGATCTATTAGTTCGAGTTTATGTTTGATGCGGAAGCGTATTTGAAGAACTAACAAATATGTTTGATAGATTTAGAACACAATATAAATAAACAGTGAACAGGAAATAATATCTCAAAGTTTACTGAATATATATATATATTAAGAACAGATTTAAGAACAGTGAGTATGCAAAGCTTTAAACAGATATGACTCTAAATGTGCATAAGATATGTGTTCTTATGTGTTGATTTTAACTGTCGTCGTGATTGTGTTCTTTTTGTTAGGAAGAACTCAACATGAGTCTTCCTTTTATACTACTACAAGGGGACCATAAAGTGTAAGCTACTGTTGATCGGACGGCATGAACAGTTGTATGTTTTGTAGAGCATTAAATGCCACAGACGTCTATTATGTACTAAGCCCTATTGAGTCCATTTAGAGTTTGACACGTGTTGAAGTTGGACAGGGCAAGTTGTCATGCAAGCTGATGAACAGGTCTTGGAACAGTAGCAAGATATTATAAATATCTTCCTAGTCTTTAGAGGACCACAGAGGCTCTGTAAAGTGTTACAGAGGTTCTGCGGTCTGGTTCCTCTGTAGAGTAGTCTTCACCGGATTTCGAGTCTTTGGTCGTTTACTTCTGCAGAGCTTCTGTCAAGGGTGGCAGAGGTTCTGTGGCTCGGTCCTCTGTGAGAAGTCTTCTTGGTTCCTTGTCTTCTGATGTTGTCCGCAGAGGCTCTGTTATTGGTAACAGAGGTTCTGCGGTCTTGGTCTTCTGAAAGCGTCCTTCTGTTGTTTCCTCGGTCTTTGATCACTCTTGATCAAACTTCCTTTGATTCTTCTGGGTTGCCCGGCAGAGCTTCTGTTGCACTCAGCAGAGCTTCTGTGGAAGTTCTTCTGTACTTGGCCATTTTTCAATACTTCTAATATTTCAGAATATTGGAGCTAACAATCTCCCCCTAAGTATTGAAAAATAAAAGGTTGAATTTATGCATTTTAACCTAAGTAAAGAAGAGGTTAAACAATACCTCAGAAGATTATTTCATTCATTTTGGAATTTATGCCAGAGGCATTTACATTTAAGTACACAGAAATAAACGTTGACAGAGATTCTTTGAAGAGACTCAGATTTTTGCATTTGGGAAGTCGTCGAACTTTCTGTTGTCTTTTCCTACTTCCTTGAGTTCTTTATAGAATTTGAGGCAGAGATTTCGTAAGCCGAGTGTAGCATCAATCTCTTTGATCATCATCAGAGCAGATTCTTCGTCCATAAGCTCTGTTGCTTTATTCTCCTCTAGTATCTTTCTGAACATGTTCAGAGTACGGGTTATGTACTTCTGACAGTCCATTGTCACAAACAGTTTCAGTTGATCAGTAGGATTTTTGAATACTAACCCGTACCTTGGAGTTTTGATGATTGAATTGGGTATGGCGTTGGGCAGAAATCCTCTGGTGGTCTGATACTTAGAGTAGTTATGCCTAGATCGATGGCTAATTGAATGTCGAGCATGCTGTAGATTAGGAGCTTTTCACGCATCGCCTTTCTGAGAACTCGATAAGACCTTTTGTGGCAGTCGTCATTGAAGTTGTCTTTCGTCCATTGTAGAAGGTCAGGTAAGTCATAGGGATTGAGGTTTCAGATATCAGCATCAGAGAATTGATTCTCTGATCTGTCAGACCTCTTGACTTTCCAGATTGTATACACCGTATGAGGATAGGTTCTCATTTTAGAGTATTTGCAATAGATTACCTTCTTTATTTTGTGAATGGAGTAAACTTGATTGACTGGTTTTGACTTTGTAGAGGTGAAGATTGCATCGAATTCCTCTCTTAGCTTCTGATCTCGGACATGGGCTGGCAGATCGCTCTGGAAGTGTTGTCTGTAGAGATAACTGTAGACTTGTTCTTCTATTTGTTCAATGGTTGAAGTAGATCTTGGAATTGGTCTTCTTAGCTCATCCATCTTTCGAGTGATATCTGCTACTCTACCTTCTGTTACCTTAGCTGTGGGATTCAGGGATGGGTTTTCTGACAGAGGATTCAAGTTGAATGCCCAGTCTTCCTCTTCGGGTTTAGGAGTGACGAAGGCATTAAATGCACCTTTCATCAATTTCTCTGTAGCAACTGGCATCTTCTTCTTTGGCTCTTCTTCTGTCATTATTCCCTTGCCTTTATCTTTTGGCTTTGAGGTTTCAGATATTGGGTTTTGGATTTGTGTGGGTGGAACCTCTGTTGATTTGACAATTGGAGGTTCTGTGGGTTTTGGGGTTGGATGCTCTGATGTTTTGGTTGTTGCCTCTAAAGGTTTTGATACTTCGGGTTGAGAGGACTCTGTTGGTGAATAATTTTCGGGTCTTGGAGGTGGGATGTCAAAACGCTTTGCTGATTGAAAAGCAGATACAAATTCCATTCTGCGAAGAATGAACTCTGCAGTGCGTTTTGGTCTTTGGGGTTTTCGTGCTATGGATTTTACTCTTGTTTTGCGCGGGATTGGTTGTGAGGTTGGTGTTGGTTCTTTGGGTGAGGGTGGAGTTTGTTCTGAGGATGAGGATGCAAGAGTGATTACCTTAGGTTCTGTGGTTGGTGCATCCTCTGGTGAGATAGAGGTGTTTTGCCTCTGTTGTTTTCCCTTCTGGGTTTCTGTTGTAGAGGGTTCTGCAGTTTTCTCTGTAGTTTTTGCAGAAGCAGCCTCCGTTGTTTCCTTTGTTTTCTCCCCCTTAGGATGACCAGATGCTCCACCATCAGGATCATCCTGCCTTCTTTTAGCAGCAACTTCTGTTCTGCAGGTGTCTTGAGCTGCTTGCCTTGCTGCATTTTTCTTTATTGTTTCAAAGTAGATTGCGATCGAAGTTTTGAAGGCTTTGGTCGCACTTTTCTCGAACTCTGCAGCGGTTGTTTTGGCAATGTTAGTGGCAGAGGCGATGGCAGCAGCAGCAGAAGTTTCTGTAGATGACTTCATTTCTTCAAGGGCTGTTTTAACCTCTGTGGATAAGGTATCCACTTTGGTATTTAATCCTGTAAGCGCGTTTGAAGTTGAATCTGTAAAAATCGTGAATGAGCTATGCAACTCATTCAATGTTTGAGTTACAGAGGTTACAAAGACTTGGAACTCATCCTTTGTAACATGTTTCTCTTGGGTAACCTCTGGAGGAACAACTCCTTCTCCAGAGTGAGTCCCTGTTCTTGGGACACCTTCTTTCACCCTTGTTTGTATGTTGGGGGTAGAAGGATTTCCATCTGATCCTCGAGAAGAAACCTGAGTTTCAGTCTCTACAGAAGTTCTGTGAAGAACAGTGTCCAAATCCACTCCAAAGGTGGGTATCGGAATATTCTTCTTTTGACTTGGAGACTTGTCTAGTGTCTCTTCGTCATGGTGCTCTCTACTTCTCTCTGAAAGAAGTTTTGGCCCTAAATTGTGCGTGTCAGAGAAAACGAATTCCTCTGTAGGGTATTCTAGTGTGATCTGGGGCGATGGATCACGAACTATAGGTGAGTCTCTCTGAGGAGACTCCCTAGGAATGGATTCCCCGGCTTATGTGGGCACAAAAGTCGAAAGATTGACTTCTGGCTGTTTGGTTTGGGCATGGATCGAGCTGTGCTGCTCTATTTCAATGACACTTTCTGCAGCTAGACCTGCGGTGTCAGATGTGTGGGTTGCACTGGGAGGGGGTGAGGGATGTGTGCCTTCTGCAACTTCGGCATCTTTTCCTTTTTCATTTTGTTTTCCTCCAGAGGTTTTGTTGGGAACTGAAGATATGCTAAGTATGGTTAGTACTGCCAGAACAACATTACTACTGCCAGATCAATGTTAGTGCTGCCAGAACAAAGATACTACTGCTAGTTCAAGGTTAGTACTGCTGAGTCATTAATGCTGCAAGAACATGAGTAGTACTGCTAAACAAGTTACTACTGCTGGTACATGGTTAATACTGCTGAACAAAAGTTAGTACTGCTGGTGTCTTACGAAAACTGTTAGTACTGCTTGGGCATATCGAAGATTACTACTGCTGGAAGATTATTAGTACTGCTTGAAAAGAATGAAGTTAATACTGCTTGTGATCAGAACATGGAATGCGAGATTGAAGGAGATAAAGATGGAATGATTGAAGATATACTTAAAAGAATATTCTGAAGATCAATCTTATTTTGATAGTTATCTTGTAATTATTCTGTATATATATTTGTTGATAGATAGCTATTAAAAAGACGAGAAAATAAGACGATATACAAGAGAAAATATAATTAGAATTCGATTGTGTTTTAGAGAGAATTAACCTCAAGGTTTAAGAACCCTATTTCTAGAGAAGTAGAAGTCGTCTTGATTGAGCTTGTTCATCAAGATTGAGGTTTGGTTGTAATCTTGTGAGTCGAAACAGTGAATACAAACAATTGTGTGTTTTCTGATATATTGTTCTTTGATTGTGGGAATTAAAGTTCTATTCCGCAGATTCTTTAATTCTGAATTCTAAGTATTGTTAATCTTGTTAAGATTCGATCCTGACAAGTGGTATCAGAGCTTGTGTTTCTTAGAATTCTAAGTATTGTTAATCTTGTTAAGATTCGATCCTGACAGGTTTCTACCCTATCCTCTAAACCTATTTGGACCTCTTCTTCTGCAGTCAGTAGAAGTGAATCAAGAACCTTTGTGAAGATTGGAGTTTGCAGAGGTGGTTCGATTCCCTCTGTAATTGTTTGCAGAGGAGAAGATGGTTTCTTCTTTGATTTCCTTTGCTTAGGTTTTGGTGCCCCCTCCTCTGAAGATTTTGACTTCCTTTTTCTTTTGGAAGAGGGAGGGGCAGAGGGTGGTTGGATAGCAGAGGCAAGTGGTTTCTCTGTAGGGGTCTTGGATTTCTTTTCCTTTTTCTTCTTCTCTTTAGATCCCTCAGAAGACTTCCTTTTTGAAGGATAGAGGTCTTTCCTTAGATTTCTGAAGTTCTTCTGGTTGGCTTTGTGTTTAGCCAATTTTGTCTTCCATTCTTCTTCTGTAAGTCTCTCTATTATACTTACTCCTATGGGCACTCCTATACGCGGGGGTGTTACAGAACTGGGTTCAGGTGTTCTGTAAACGCGTGTGTACTCACTAACTAGTTCCTCATCATTAGCATACCCTAACATTACCTTTGACAGTGGCTTGCTGTGTTGGTAGCCGTCTTCATGTTCTGTAGGGGTGTTCTTGGACATAGGAAATTGCTTAGGTTTGGGACCGTCCATTGGCCATTTTTGGATAAGGAGTAGGGGTTCGAAAAGTACACTTAGGATTCGCTGGAACTGCAGAGGGGGCAACCAGTTGTGATCAGACATTTTGGCTTTTTGGGAGGCGATTTTGCGATCGATGGTGTTGATGATCTCTTGCATCATTATGGTGGCATAATCTAGGGGTAGATCATAGTATACACCATACATGATTGAGAGAATTTGAGGTGAGCTTTGATCGATGCTCCGGATTTTGCCCGTGAGGCAACGATTTAGGATGGAGAATAAGGTATTCCACAGAGGGGGTAGTCTTGCTCTGCGGAAATCGTTCCTCTTTTTCAACTGTTGGTTGTACCCTAGCATGTGCAGAAAGTCGATAAGTTCTTCGTTTGTTGGTTGGGGGCATACTTTTTGATTCCCATGAGTCCTCTTGTTGGAAGGCCAAATTCTAATGAGAACATGGTGCGATTGAACATCAGTTCAAGGCTCTTACTTTGGTCAGGCTTGGAAATATAGCCTCTGATCAAATCGGTGTCAGCGTCATAACGGCAAGATTGCCAAAACTGATGTAGGTAACGTACTGGTATTTGTTCAACGGTTTTGCTCAGAAGAGGGTAAAGAAAGTGGTTCTCTAGGATGTTTAGCAGGATGGCATGTTCTTTGCCAAATGTCGTAGGAGAAGGAACAAGATAACAGTTGTTCGATTTAATGGGAAGGGTTTGCTCGAAATGGTCATTTGAGAAAAATTGTTGCAGGTGGGTAGTGGGTACGAAGGATGCCTCGTCGCCGGAGTCATGTCTGTCGGCATCCGCGGCGATGTGTGGGTTGTGGGAGTGCTCAGAATGCACTGGAGAGGGTGTCGGAGAGTTCGTTGGTGAAACGTGAGCAGATTTGGAACTGGAAGCCATTTGTAGGTTTGAAAGTTCTAGGTTTTCAGAAATAAATAAGCAAGTTCGCCGGAGAAGATGAGAGAATAGTAAAGTTTTGAAAGTGATTTTAACTTGGGTTTTATACTGTGGTAACGGATAGAATTCGGAACGGTGAAAATGTGAGAAAGTTTATAAAATTTGAGGTCCACACTCGAGTTCATTCGGCGTGGTGCAAGTTTCTAGGACGACGTGATATGTACGTCAATGAAAACTCGACACGTCATCAATGTCAGTGACGACGAGACGTCGTGGGCGGCCACATTAAATGAAAAAAAAAACGCGTGGGTTTTAAATTTTCACCACAGAAAAGTTACTGTTACAGATACAGAAATTTCCAAGTGGAAATCTTTACAGAGGCTCTGTTGGTACAGAAGCTCTGTGATTTTGGAAAACTTTTATCTCTGTAGATTGTTTCTTTAATGAAAATCGTTTGAAAACACGGAGAGGATCAATAAATCTTTAGTAGAGAGAAATTATCATACAGAGGTTTTTGGACCTCTGCCAAAGCCAGCAGAGGCTCTGTGACAGGAAATTTCTAATAACTAATAATTTATAAACATTTTTAATCATCCAAGTTTTTTGATCAGTTTTAACAATGTATTTAGGACCTATTTGAAAGTTGGTGTCCTAGAAAATTGTAAATCTCAAAGATTTTGTGCAGCAGAAGTCATTTGAATGATTTGAGTGATCTACAGAGGTTCTTTGGTTGAAAGAACTCTGTGGCTTATGACTTCTGTGGCATTGTGTGAGTGCGAGATACCAACCTATTTTTCTTCTTGATCGGCGAATGTGATCTCTTCTGTCGTATTCTTAGTTTCCCCTTGACTTATAAATCTCTGTAGATTCAGCAAGGTCTCCTTTTACTCTCCCCCTTGATCTAATAACCTTTGTAGGATTGATTTCTATGGTTTGAAACCTGCCTATCCATCTCTTGAAGCTTGTGCTTTTACCAAAAACGTTTGAAAAACATTGGAGATGATCGATAAATCTTTAGTAGAGAGAAATTTTCCTACAGAGGTTTTTGGACCTCTGCCAGAGCCAACAGAGGCTCTGTTACAGGAAATCTCTAATAACTAATAATTTATAAAACTTCTTGATCATCCAAAGTTTTTATGGTTTTAAACATTGTTTTTAGGACATATTTAGAAATTTTTGTCCTGAAAAACTGTTTTGGAAAAAGATTTTGTGCGACACATACCTTTTAGAGTGTCTAGTTTGGACGACAGAGACTTTTGTTGATCATAATCCTCCTTTGGCTCCCCCTTGAATGATCAACCTCTGTAGATTAATTTGTGGTCTCCTTCTTCTCCCCCTTGACCTATGCTTGAATCAAAAGAGATAAATAATGCACAGAACATAGGTCAACCTCATCAGAGGTTCTGTGGAGATTGTCATAGGTTCTGATCAATTCCACAGAGGCTTTGTGAAGTATAGAACTTTTGAAGGATGAGTCTTAAACAAAGTGTTTAAGAGTCATAGTGAACTTTGAAGCTTGAGTCCTTAATAGAAGTATTAAGGAGTCCTTTGTTCGCTGAAGAGTGAGTCCTGATCTGTAATGATCAGAAGTCATTTTCTGATGAAGCTCGAGTCTTAAACTGATTTGTTTAAGAGTCTATTTCACTGAAGTGCGAGTCCTAAACTGATGTGTTTAGAAGTCTTTTCTCTACTGAAGAGCGAGTCCTGATCTGTAAGGATCAGAAGTCCGTTTACCTGCAAGACAGATCAAAGAACTTTTGTTACCCATATCCAAATGGGTCCTTTTTTGTTAGGATTTGGAGCTGTCTTCAGGTTCTCTGGTTTGCCAGTCTCTGTTGGTTTGCCAAATTTCTTTCTATGACCTTCCTCATTTTGGGTCTTTGGATTTTTCTTTTGATATGACCCATTTTGTACACAGAAAGATTTAGAGAAAAGGTTTCTTAATTGAAGCAGAAGATCAAGGCATTTATTTAAATGAAAAGATGAAACCTTAGTAGAAACAAATGGCTTTGGAGCAATTTTGTCAGGAATAGTGTTTTTGACTTTCCAAACCATTTTCATCTTTTTGTAAACAAGATTATTTGAATTTTCAGCACAAGAGTTTGCTAAGACAAGGTTCTTAAGCCTTTTAGCTAAAACATCTTTTTCTTTAAGGTTTAAATCAAACTTCCTTAGAAGATCTGATTTATACTTCTTCTCCAACATAATCTTGGTTGACAAATCGGATAGTCTCTTTGTTAAATTTGACATTTCATCTTTAAAGACCTTTCTTTCCTTCTCAAACTTGTCTTTCAAACACTTTGTTTGAAATCCTTCTATCTTCACCTTTTCAGACTCTTTTCTTTCAAAATCCTGCTATTTCCTCTCTTTTTCAAGAGATTTCTGTAATTTTGAGATTTTGAAAGAAAGTTCCATATTCTTTGTCTCAAGAAAAGTTTTCTCTTTTCCAAACTTTTCATTTTCACTGATTATTAGTTTTTCAAAACTGGAAACCAGTTTAGAAAAGTTTAGACATTTAAGTTCAAGGCTTTTCTTTTCTTCTTCAAAAACAATCTTAACTTCCTCAAACTTCTCTTTCTCTTTTTCACAAAGCTTTTCAGACTCAAAAAGTTTTCTTTTCAGTTCAAGATTTTCACAGTTTAGGAGTTTACCTGATTCTTCAAGCTTGGCAATGTTGTCTGAGTCACTAAGAATGCTCTTGTTTCTTTCCTCTAATTCTTTCTCGAGAGTAGGAATTATTTTCTTAAAATTTGTACTGAGTTTCGAATAATAATGAAAATCAGCATCAACACTAAATTTTAGTCTTGACATATTAAATGAAGTTTTTAACGAAAGAAACAGTTTCTAGGATGTTACCAGATCGAATAAATCGAAAATGGCAGTGAAACAGAATCTGTTTGAAGGAATGAAGTATAGGTTAAGAACAGACAGTTTCTATCAAAAATCTTGTCTAAACGAGGATCACTTGATATTGAAAACCAAGCTTTGCTCTGATACCAACTGTTGGTTCCCGTTTTGCTTTAAACAAGATTAACAGATCTATTAGTTCGAGTTTATGTTTGATGCGGAAGCGTATTTGAAGAACTAACAGATATGTTTGATAGATTTAGAACACAATATAAATAAATAGTGAACAGTAAATAATATCTCAAAGTTTACTGAATATATATATATTAAGAACAGATTTAAGAATAGTGAGTATGCAAAGCTTTAAACAGATATGACTCTAAATGTGCATAAGCTATGTGTTCTTATGTGTTGATTTTAACTGTCGTCGTGATTGTGTTCTTTTTGTTAGGAAGAACTCAACATGACTCTTCCTTTTATACTACTACAAGGGGACCATAAAGTGTAAGCTACTGTTGATCGGACGGCATGAACAATTGTATGTTTTGTAGAGCATTAAATGCCGCAAACGTCTATTATGTACTAAGCCCTATTAAGTCCATTTAGAGTTTGACACGTGTTGAAGTTGGACAGGGCAAGTTGCCATGCAAGTTGATGAACAGGTCTTGGAACAGTAGCAAGATATTATAAATATCTTCCTAGTCTTTAGAGGACCACAGAGGCTCTGTAAAGTGTTACAGAGGTGTTGCGGTCTGGTTCCTCTGTAGAGTAGTCTTCACCGGATTCCGAGTCTTTGGTCGTTTACTTCTGCAGAGCTTCTGTCAAGGGTGGCAGAGGTTCTGTGGCTCGGTCCTCTGTGAGAAGTCTTCTTGGTTCCTTGTCTTTTGATGTTGTCCGCAGAGGCTCTGTTATTGATAACAGAGGTTCTGCGGTCTTGGTCTTCTGAAAGTGTCCTTCTGTTGTTTCCTCGGTCTTTGATCACTCTTGATCAAACTTCCTTTGATTCTTCTGGGATGCCCGGCAGAGCTTCTGTTGCACTCAGCAGAGCTTCTGTGGAAGTTCTTCTGTACTTGGCCATTTTTCAATACTTCTAATATTTCAGAATATTGGAGCTAACAGGTATGCCGTGGATCACAACTACAAGTTATTTAGGTAGGTAACTATTTTACCAATTTCATTATCTATGAAATTCTTAGATCCTTGCGGGATTCGTTGAGATCCATTATGTCATTTGGCATGTTTAATCCCTTCAACGCTAATCCTTTCTCATGACGGGTATGTCGCGGATCACAAGTCTAGATTATAAACCGTCCATGATAAAACACGTGACATCCGGCCCAAGACTCTCGGGTTTTGCGAATTTCACATCATCGTCCCTAATGTTTAACTGACGTGTTGGCTTTAGCACTTCCCACGCCGAAAGACGGTTAGTTCAAATGTGTGTTTTAGTCATGGGTAGTGTTTGATTTACTTAAAAACGGGTTTTTGTTTTTCTAGTTAAAATCTTTTAACTTTCTTTTTAGAAAAAATTTGTTTTATACCATTTTAAAACAATTCTTATATTTTTGCTAAAATTCATTTGCTTGTTTAGTTTTGTTAACTCGTTAACGAAACTCTGTGATTCTTTAATTATTTAAAATTAATTTTCTGGCATGCAAGGCGTAAACAAAATCATAAAATAATAAAGCAACTACAACAAGCAAAACGGTAACATTGTCTCCATTCCTATATGTTTTTCCGGTGAGCCAATACACGGAAAAACATGGTCAATCTAGGGACACAACCAAAGAGACGAGTCGGCTCCCACTAAAACCCACCATCACCAACGATGCGTGGATGGGCCGCCTTCAGCTTCAGCGACAGTTTTGCAGCATCAGCGACAGTTTTCAGCCATCAGCGATGGTCTGTCAGCATCAGCGACGATCTGTCAGCATCAGCGACAGCCATCAGCTTTCAATTCTCAGCTTTCAGCGACAATTTTCAGCCTTCAGCGACAGCTTTTCAGCACTTGCCTCCTTTAGTTGCACCGTCTTCGATTTACAATTTTGGAAAATAATTTCTTACTTTATTCTATGCTATTTTACAAATACTTTTACATAGCATAAATGAAACGACATACAAGTCGCACAAATTATTACAAACCAATAATAAATCGAATATTAACCAACCATCACTATCACATGGGTCAAGAGAGACACTTGTTACCCATACAAACACAAAAATGAACCAAAACAAGGAGTGTCAAAATCCTTGTAAGCCATATTTTGATAAAGATTGATTTAAACATACACTTTTGGCACTTATTACAAAATCAATCATTGTTTGCATGTTTCTATGTCATCAAAAATATTTTATTTTTTTTTGACAACATAAACACACAAACACACTTTTATGTTTTGTAAGTATGGTTTTCATGTCAAAACCATCCAAACAACAACATGCAAGTGAATCAAAATATTTTGGGAAAACAAAACCGAAATCCATACTTAATGAAAAAGCAACTTTTTCTTTTATTTTTACAAATACTAGTTTTGTAAAACAAGGTTTTCAAGACTTTAATTTATTTATCCCTCTTTTATTTATTTTATATCAAAACAAAATAAAATCTCTTAGTATTTTTCGGATCCATCACAAAAATTCCGAAATTTTGATCTTTATAAATATTGGACCATGACAACAAAAAAAAACTTTTGTTTTTCCAACATGCATGTCAAAATCGAAGGTCCAAGAGGGAGGGAAAAAAACTTAAAACATGAAAAACCTTAGAAATCCTTTTGCATGTTCTTTACACATTTTTTCCCGTAAATGTGTACAAAATATTCAACAACGATTTCTTAAAGAAAAAGATTACAAAATGTCATAACCTTGTACAAGTGGCTCTGATACCACTGTTGGAAGAAAAAGATTTACCAAACAAAAACATGCAACGGAAGCTTATAATAAAAAAACGAAAAACGAACTTCTTCTTCTAAGAGAGGATCTGTAATCCCAGATTTAAACAAGTAACAATGATGAACACACTTAGATCTTCATTAGATTAGAGAAAGAATACAAAGATAAGATTGAGATCTACTTTCTCTCTCTAAACTCTCTCTCTAGGAAGTCATCCCTCTCTCTATGCTCACCTCTCTCAATACACACGTATGAAAAATACAAATGACTTTCTTGCTTACAACTCTAATACACACACATTATATACCCCTTGACTTTCCACATTAGTTACTTTGACTTTGACTTCCATCACCCTTACTTTGATTATTGACTATTATATTTGACTCTTTACAATTGTACAAATATACAATAAATCTTGAATACATTTTATGCACTAACAATCTCCCCCTATGGATTCAAGATTTAAAAATTTGATGACGATAGTCTTCAGCTCTTTGTGATCTTCAGATCTTCAACATTTTAAGCACTTTGAACAATCTCCCTCTTCGCTTTGATGGAAGAACAATCTTTGAAAAGTAACTCTGAAGAATCTTCAAGTAGACGTTGTCTTCAGAAATCCAATCTGACTGCTTTAGTCTTCAACTGGATCTTCATCGTCAAATAGTCATCTAAGTCTTGAAAAACAGTCTTCAAATCTTTGTGGTGTTGATCAAAGTCTTTAAACAGAATCTTCATCTTTTTGAATCTTCGTATCACTGGTCTTTGAAACATTGTAGCACGCATCTTTGCATCTTTGAGATTTGAAATATATCTTCGGTCTTTGAACATGAAATGGCTTTTGAGCTTTAACGGGGTTTTGAGCTTTTCGAATATCTTGAATTGCGTATCTTCATCTATTGAACAATGAACAATCTTTGAACTTTGAATCTTTGTTCGAATCATCTCGAAACATCTTGAAACATCTTGAAACATCTTGAACTTTTTAACTCGAGCTTCTTGACTTCAATAAAAAATCACTTTATCTTGAAATTGAAACTTTCATAGTTTCTCCCCCTTTTTGATGATTGTGAGCATCATTATCATCAAAATCCTTTTCAATTTCAGTAGTCTTTGAATATACCATTAACAATCTCCTCCTTCTGATCTGAATATCCGTCAATTCCAAAAATATTTATCCAAATCTTTTCAAATTCAGACAAAACAAAGTGGTAACCCTGAAACAACTAATGAATCAGTTATAATGCCTGTAAGTTGCACGGAGCCACTTAGTACAACGAATGCACTTTGGAAAGGAGCTTTTTTTATGTTCACTCCTCCAGGGCTTCCATTCAGTCATCGAAAAACCACAAAGGAAATTTCTATGAACGTTATGACAAGAAAACATATTCCTTGTGTGTACGTGCTTGTGTAGAAAGAATGAAGCAACATATGCTTGAATAATAATAGGCTCAAAGTGTGTAAACTGTTGAGACAACAACAAGTTTTCCACAGACTCAATGTGCATGAATGAAGAGCGAAGGTGGGGCAAACTTCCTTCTTTTTCAATATCTAGACCTTCCGAGTGAAGATCAGATAGATGATATGCTGCGTCCCCAAGAAAAATGAAACATCTCTTTGTTAAAAATAAATGAGTAGCTGGTGGGGTTAAATGCAAGAGTTGGCATGGGCTAGTTGCCTGTTTCAATGATGGTCACCAAAGAATGTGAACCAATCAGTAATGTGGATGCCCGGCTCAGAAAATGGATAGTGCAGAGTTCTCTTATTCTTTTAACTCTGTTCTCTCACCCTCTTTCTGTTTTTAATCCGCTCACTTCTAACCAAACTCTCATTTTCATTTTACCTCAGCACAATGAGATACTCAACCGGATGAGTAATCTCCCCCACTCTTTGATTTCGACCCCTCACCCCTCAATCACTCAAGGATAACTTCTTGGGTAGGAAACACTGGTTAACGTGGATCCATAGAAGTTTTGTAAATCCTCACACTGATTCCCATGAAATTTTGTCCTAAAATGATGTGTTGTTCAACAGTTTAGCTTGAACAATGAAGAAAATCGGCATTTGAATTTACATTGCCATCAGAAAGTATGCTCTTCAATAATATCATGAAGATTTGAGCATTTGATCTTTGAAGATTTCTCACAACAAGAATATTGAAAGAATGAAATGAATTCGAAAGACTTGTTTGAGAATCTGACAATGTATCAATCAGATCAAATCACATGAATGATAATCATGTAAGGTTTAGGGTATCAAAGAATTGGATATTTTGTTTATATGACCAAATATAAACAATCTTTGAATGAAACGTTTAAGTCCGAACGCTGAAATGAATATGATGCTCAACAAAATTTGAAATCAAACGGGAGTATTACCATCGAAAAATTGGTTAATTGTGAGACATGGTAATAACAATGTCAATATGAAGACGAACCGGTGTGTATGAATACTTGAAAGTATAGAAAAGATAATACGCAAGTATTAATCTTTAGAAACACACGGTCAGAAATGATGTTACGAGCATTCGGGATTTCCATTAAAATCATTTAAAAACACACTTCAAAAATTATAAAATCTATTTGAATTAGAGAAGTGGTTTGAACATTTAAGAAAACATTTATCATGCTTGAAAGTTGTTCTTCTTTCAAACAATCTCAGATTAAGTTCAGAAGATACTTACATTGATATGTTTAAGCTCCCCCTCAAATCATGATAGACTGATTAAAAATCAAATAAGCTCCCCCTCAAAATCTGCAAAAGATCTTAATCAAACAAGATTAGTATGTATAGCAATCAAAGTCTAAAACAAATAAGTACGAGTTCTAAACTAATGTGTTTAGAAGTCAAACTCGTTGAAGTACGGGTCCTAAACTGATATGTTTAGAAGCCATGAGGAACAGTAACTGTCGTATACAACTCATACGACTAGGATTGCTAGTCGGACAAGAGTCATGCGACTGTCGTGTTGGAACAGTAACTGTCGTACACAACTCATACGACAAGGATTGCTAGTCGTATAAGAGTCGTGCGACAGTCGTTTATGAACAGTAACTATCGTATACGAGTCATGCGATAGTCGGACATGAACAGTAATTGTCGTATCCCTCGTGTACGACTACTTTCCAGACTTGAACTTTTTCAAGTTTTCAAAATGTGAACTTTTCAGATTTAAAAACTTATCAGTGTTCAAAGAAATCTTTTGCTCCCCCTTAATGGTATATATATACTCTTCAAAAAAATTGCACCGTTTCTCTTTTGTTTTCATTCATGTGTGTGATATATATTTAACATTCAGCACAACACATGACGAACCTGCAAAACAGATTAAGCTGATTTTGGTACCCAATGGGACTTGGGTCCTAGTGTGTAAGGTGTAGATCTCTTTGAAGGAATACTATAAGTACCGTACCAATAAGAAGTGTAATCTTTATGCACAAAATCATTTAATCCACAGTAAGAACAACAAATTTTCTTATGTGCCAACCTAATCAGATGATTTGTAGAATGAATAGGATTAGATTTAGTAGAAGAAAATTTACCTTTTGGAGTGTTGTTCTTTTTGGCATTTGATGTGGAAGCAGATGATTTTGGTACATCATTCTTTAAAGGTGTTGTACCTTTAACTCTCCATTCCATCTTCACAGGCTTGTAGATGGGTGTATTTGAACCGATAGAAGATTTAGAATTAGAAACCTTAGAACTTGGAATTTGCGATTCCTTTGACTTCTCATTTTTCTTTCCTTCTTTTAAAGGTGAATCCTTTGAGTTTGAACACTCACCTTTATAGAAAGTACTTGAAAATTTTTCTTTCTTTATAAAAGAAACAGATGTTATCAAAAGTGGACTTTCTAGAGATGATTGAAATGAATGACTACCACATTGAGCACATTCGAGATTCTTTCTTGCAAGAATCAAAAAATCTGATCCATAGGTTTTTCCACACATACAAGAATTATTGACTTTAGTTTCAGGAATGGTATTCAATTCATTCATCTTAGAAATCTTTTTCAAATCATCTTTCTTTTCACATGTTTTCTTTTCTTCAGAAATAATAAAATCAGAATGGTCCGGAAGTTTCTTTGAGAAATCAAATGCACAAGCTTTTCCTTTTTCATTTTCTATTGGTTTTGACTTGGTTTCAAAAACTTTCTCGTTTGGTTCATAATCACAATCCGAATCAGAATCGGCGTTGTGAACTTCAAAATCTTTGGTGGACTCAGGTGAATTCCAACTTTTGAAAGCATTTTCTTCTCTTTCTTTTGCTAATTTCTTTTCTAACTCATCCACCTCTTGAGAAAGCTCAATTATTCTCATTTCATGAGAATGTTTCTCTTTTTCAAAAATTACTTTTTCATTTTCGAAAATTACTTTCTCAATTTCAAACTGTGCTCTTTCAAGATTGAAAGAATCTTCAAAATCAGACATTATATTAGGTTTTCCCTCTTTCAAAGATTTTTCTAATGTCATCACTTTTTGAGACAAATCACAATTCTGTTCTTTAAGAAAGTTGCTTTCTTCAAGATTGAACCAGTTTTTCAAAGCAAATTCTTTTCTTTCATTTTCTAACACAATCTCTAGATCAGTTTTTGTTTTTAACAAATCAGTCAACTTTGTTTCAAATGAATTAATTTGGTTTACAAAATTGACTTTCTCATTTTCCAAATTGGTATGCTCAGAAAGAAGAATATTCTCAAGATCTGCCACTTTCTTAGAAAGCTTGAGACAATTTTGATCAATCTTTTGTTTTCCATTAAAGATTTTTAATGTTGAATTAGAAAACGTTTTGATCAAAGCATGTTCAATCTTTCCAGTTTCCTCTTTCACTTCATCATTGAAACAAGAAGATATTTCCTTAAAAGTAGTTGAGAAAATAGTTGAAAGGAGATCATTTTCATAATCATATTTGATCCTTTGTTCAGCAAGAGAGATCTCAAGTTCAACAATTTTCCCTTCTAGAACCAATGTAGGAACATATTTCTTAGTTACAACAACTTGATTGTTAGTAACCGGCTTTGTAGCATTTATGTCAAAATAGTTATCTGGAAGTGGTTTATCTAGATTGTTGAGAATCTTCAATGTCTCAGTAGTATAGCAAAATGGAAGTTGAATATGAGTTGTTAAGAATCTTTTTCTATTTTCCTCTTCTTGTGTTTCCTTTTCACCAGTCCAAAAAATTTCAAATTCAGGCCAATATCGTGCATATCTCAAGCATTCAAAATTATACAGTGTTGGTAATGCACAACTAGCTTTGGCCAAATGTTTTGGATTTTCGTAACCAAGTCCCTAATACTTATTAACAGAACTCACTAACCTTGGCTTGTTTAGAAAAATTGTTTGATCTGTTTGATCTCTCAAATAAAGCTTCTTTTCCAAATCTTTGATTTTATCCAAAAATTCTGTGTTTTGAGAGGTAATAGTTCTCAAAGTAAGTTCGCTCTCACTATTCTTTTTCATAAGAATATTGATCTCAACATCCTTGCTTTTGAGATCTTGAACAATCGTTGAGTTCTCCAACACACTCACTCTTTTGTTCAAATTCTCAATTGTTGTTCTATAATTGACTTCTTTTTGTTCAAGATCTTGGATCTTTATTCTATTGTCTCTGTCCTTAATTGACTCATTCCAACCATAATATTCATCATCATCCATTGTTACCTGAAAAGATTAAAAAAATGATGGTTGTCAGATACTTCGTGAGAAGTAGAATTATGCACACACGATAATCAAAGAAAAATCGATTAAAGTCAGAAAAATTTTCAAAAATTAAAATTTGAATAACAAATTATAAAATTTGTCGTTCAAAAATTAATTCCGAAAAATTAATGCGGAATAATGGACTTTAAATCGACAAACCTGCAAAAGATAAGAGAAATATATCAGTTTCGAGCAAAAGCAGGTAAAAATTGATAAAACGAACAAAAATTGAAAAATTACTAAAAATAGGGACTAAAAATGACAAAATACGAAACTAAAACGAAAAATACGGACTAAAAGTGTAAAATACTATCACATATAAAAGACAAGGACTAAAAATGAAAAATTCTAAAAGACTAAGTCTAAGGACTAAAAGTGTAAAAAAAACTTAAGTAGAAGGACTAAAATTGTAAAGTTTTGAAGTTATGAGTGTAGTGTCGTGCGACAGTTATGAGTGTAGTGTCGTACGACAGTTATGAGTGTAGTATCGTGCGACAGTGTTGGTCCCGAAGGGTTATACAAGTTTGTAGAAGGGGGGGGGGGGTTGAATACAAACACACGATTTTACTTTTCTAAATTGTTTATTGATAAATCATTAACAATTTACAGCTTGTTGCGGAAACAAGATTAAGGATAAATCCTAAATCTAAACAAGTTGGAACACTAAGGTTTCTTGCACTAAGAAAGATAAGGAAATTACTAATAATAACCTATCTTGAGATAAGAGATTGAACTTGTCCAGAGTTAGCAAGTTACTTCAAAAGAAGTGGGTTCATCTCTTTATATACTGCATGCATTTAATGCAAGTCAGTATACACTTTACACGTGTCATCAGCTGATTGGTTGCATGTCATTGACCTTTGGTGACAACCTAAGTAGCCGCATGTATGCACAGTGTAGTGTCAGAGTCGTTGTACGAATTCAGATAATCGGAGGTTCTTTTCTGACATTTCGTACGGAGTCGTGCAAGGGAGGTTGAGACAAAAGTACTTTGTACGGAGGACTTCATGATCAGCTTTCGTTGATTCAGCGATTATCATTTCAATTCAGCGAATGATAAAGTTCAGCGATAGCTGAAGTCTTGTACTTGATACTTCACGTTGAGTGGACAAATCTGAGTCTTCGCTGATCCGCATCAGTTCATTAGGAGACTTGTCGCTGGTTCTTGAGCTTGATCTTTGACTTCAGCGTAGAACCTATGTTGACGTGAAACTTGTCTTCAGGGATCATAAGTAAACAACTAACTTATCAGCGATCACCATAATGACTGAACAGACTCAGAGCATTATGGTGAACAGTGTTCGCTGAATGTTTAATTTAAAGAGCGAGAGTTCCTATCAGCGGTACTGGAAGATCTTAGTACTTATCAGCGATAGTGAAACTCTGATACATATTGTTTACTTACAATTTTCACTAAGTATATAAGAGAGGGTCATTATCAAATCACTGAGGGTTTGGATCAACAATCTCCCCCTATTTGATTATGACATAGCAACAGAGAAAATTGCTATTTAATGAAAACATAAGGATAAAAAGAACTTATAAAATATTTGTCCCTTTTACTGTTTTCTGGGATCTTTTCAGTACTGATGGAGTAAAGTACGTTCGCTGAAATCTTTCTTTAATCTTTGAATCAGAGTTACAAATTGAACATGGAAAGATTACAAGTACAAGCGAAATAAATTACAAGTACAGAAGGATAACTGATACACTAGAGAATAAGGTGATTACATCAGTTTTCAAAGGGTTCTTCCTTAATGAGAAGTTCATCAAGGGTCGTCTTTTCAGAGGGGATCATCCAGTCAGGAACCTTTTCTCCTTGATTCTTTAACTTCATAGCAGCTTCAAAAATCAGGGGTTTTAGGTGTCGTGCCTGAATGTCTTTTTTGAAGTCATACCACCAGATGAGATCTCTGAGCTGTTCGATTGGAGTGATTGGGAGCTCAGCTATCCGTTGAAAACATTTACGTCCATCGTAGTCAAGAAAGAATATTCCATATGGATCACTGATGACTTTACCAGGGACGAAAACTTCACAAGGTGGCAGGGAAATATCAAGAGCAGATAAATCAGGGTCAGGACCAAGCACTTCAGCGCGAGAGAAACTGATACCAGTTTCATTTCTTATGACAGGACCTGAGTCTGAATCTTGACGTTTCTTCTTTGGAGAGGCCCTTTTTCTTTTCAGCTTAAGATCAGGAGGAGGAGGAATATCCACACAGGAAGAAATCAAGTCGATCTGTCTGTTTATCAGCTTTTCAAAATGATCCTTGTACTTAGATTTAGAAGCTTGGATAGCCAACCTCATCTCCAGCCATTCAGAGAGACCATACCTTTTTACCGTGTCAGCGCGAAAACCTTCAGTTTGGCCATTTTCTCTGAAAACTTTGATGTCAACAATAGGTACTCCGATAGATGTTCTTCCAGAGATAAGTACCTTGTTGATCTTTGCTGGACGAAATCTGAAGTTTATTTTCTCTTTACACCAGTTCAGGGTGGTCTGAGAAACTTCAGTTTTCTTTTCCACGATCTTTTGGGCTTCTTCCCAGAGCTTTCTTTGGACTTGAATGGGAATACGTTTCAGCTTTGGATCTTTGACAGAGTCTTGAGTAAGCTTGATGGCGTATTCTTTGTCCTTTTCTTCAGTTTCCTTTCTCTCGGCGATGAGACGTTCAGCTTTGAGGTGTTCCTGATATTCAGCTTTTGAGATTTTGAACTTTGGTTGAGCTGAAGGAAGTTCAGTATGCTTCACATTTCTTCGCTGATCCTCGAATCGCTTTATCATCTCTTCTCTTCTCTTTTGATCATCTTCACTTAGCTTTTGAGTAACTAAGGAAGGTCTGCGTTTGTGCGAGAGAAGCTTTTCTTCTGGTTCATCAGCCTCAGAGATCAAATCTGGGACTGGGATTATTTCATCAGCAGCAGCTGGCTTTATTTGTGAGGTCGCAGTAGTTGAACCTTCAGCGAAATCCTCAAGCAGGGGAGAGGACTAGCTGAAACACAGCGATCTTACAAATAAGAACTGGGTAGAAGAACTTGGGTAAAAAAGATAGAAAAAAATAATGTGGATGTGTATAGAGGTTGAGGAGTAGAGAACTGATTGTGTATAGATGATGTTCAGGGAAGGAAAATAAGTAAAGTTTAGTGTACCTGACAAACCGGCTTTTTAAGCAAGATCGCCAGATTTTCATCTTCAGCGACGCCTTTGCCTTTGCCTTTCTCAGCTCCAGAGGCTGAGGGCTTTGTCTTTGTCTTCTCCCCTGTGGGTTCAGTTATTACGATTCCCTTAAGAGCTTTGGTTCGAGGAGCAGGTTTGACAACAAAGAAATCATCGTCATCTTCATCATCATCATCATCATCCTTCCTTGGAGAGGAGGATGGTTCATTATCAGCGATGTCGACGTCTTCATCATCTTCTGCTTCAGATTCCTCAGCATCTTCTTCGAGTTGCTCCCCCTCAGATACAGAGGCGAGCTTCTCGGTTCCCTCAGGGTTTTCAACTCCCTGAGGTTCAGCAGTTGGGTCTTCAATCATCTCTCCCCTGATAGATTCATCATGGGAAATGTCTTCAGCGCTTATCTCCCTGGTATGCTCAGCGCTCTTCTCCCCCTCTTTCTCATGATTGGGGGAGGAATGGGAAGACTCAGCGTTTGTGTTATCTCTGTCTTCTAGGCCAGAGATTTTCACACAACCTTCAAGCCTTGCTATTCTGTCTTCAAGGCCAGAAATAGTAGGCGTGATTTTCTTCAGCTTTGTGCGATCTGCCTCTGTGAAAGATTCCAAAATAGGTGCAGGGGCAGGAGCAGGAGCTGGATTATTTACCTTGTTCAGCAGCTCTTCGATCATCGCTTTCATCGAACTAACGTCGGTCTTTACAGAACCTAAGTCAGTCTTGACAGCTGACATATCACCCTCTAGTGCTCCAACAGATGTCTTCAGCGTTGTAACATTGCTGGACATGTTGGAAACTGCGGATTTGAGGCTGGTGTAGTCAGTGTAGATGTTGGAGAGTACTTTGGCAAATTCTCCGAGCGTTTTATCAAGGTCCTGAATGTCAGCAGTGGAAGCCTTCTTTTCCACCACCGTAGACAGCTTCGTCAGATTCTCTCCAGCGTTTGTTACAGCTGTAGAGTTATTTGATAGAGTGGTGGTGAGGTCGGTCAGCTTTGTTTCCACGGACTTCAGAGACGCGTTGATGTCTCCTAAATTAGGACCTGTAACAGATAAGTACTTGTGACCAAAGGAAAGCTCAGAAGTTTCAGGTTTAGTTACAGTGTATAGGATTTGATTTGTACCTGCAGGAGGATTGATGAACTCGTCAAAGTTGCAAGTTCCTGAGAAATGTTCCATATCCTCTTCGAAAGTACGGTGAGGAATGGTGATCTCTGCGGGTCCTTTCTTCATCATTCGCTGAGAAGCTTCAGATGTGGCTTCTGGAATGATGGCATCTCCAGTGGTCTTTGGAGTAGAGTCCAAGTGAGTGGAGGGAGGAGCGAAGGATAAGAATTTGGGTCGGGTACTAGGTTCAGCGTTGGATTCGCTGACAATCACTTCATCAGTCTTTTGAGAGACTGAAGGAGGTTGGGTAGGTTCCAAAGTTTTAACTTCAGCGATTGGAGACGCTGAAAGTTGGATTGAAGGGATGGCTTGAACGGATGTGGCAGAGCGTACCACAGAACTTTCCTTCAGCTCTTCAGAATGAGCTGAGGAGTCTTCAGCAAGAGAGTGTCGGGGTTGCTCCTTGGTCTTCTTGATCCTTTTGGAACCAAGTGGAATTAAGGAGTGTTTCCTTTTCTTAGAAGGAGAGGATTGTGTGGCCGGGGTATCAGCGATGGGTATTGTCGCTGAAGGAGCCACAGAAGTCAAAGAAGTTTGGTTAAGAAGAGTGAGAAGGGTAGAGAGACGTACCTCATTGACGACAGGCTTGAAGTCGAGCACTTTAGGGCCAACCTGAGAGAGTTTCAGGTCACCCTCTTGTGGGTAGCTGTCCTTCAGGCCATACTGAAAGATGGCGCTGATGAATCTTGGGTAAGGAACCCATGCAGGTCTGTCAGCAGCAGAGTCCACGCGTTGTACTAGGTCATCATATATGATGGAGGCCCAGTCAATGTTTAGACCTTTCAGCAGTGCGTATCCCATGGCCTGCGTAGATTGTGCGGCTTGATCAGAGGAGCCGGTCTTTGCTGTCATGCAGCTGATCAGGTGAGCGAAGATGAAATTCATCTCGCTGGGCATTTTGGATTTCTTTATCAGCGTCAGCTTCTTCTCTGGCTTCTTGTCCCTTCCAGTTTCCCAGATGTAACCCATGGCATCAAAGAAGGCAGTAATTTCTTCTTTGTCAGAATGCTTCTTGTGGTCAGGGAATGGAACGAAGGGTTTTTCTTTGGTATCATTTGGAAAGTTCAGGGCTTTTCGGATTATGGAGGGTGTGATCTTAATGGTGCCATACTCAGTATCGCTGAGTATGCAGTCGATGGTTTTGGATGAATCTTTGGCAGAGGGTATTTCAGTGTGTCTGGCAGAGTACCAGAACTGGGATAAGAGCCGCTGACTGGCAGGAGGTGTTATGGTCAGGGCTGTGTAAATGCAGCTATTCTTCAGAAAGTTTACAGCCTCATCCAGATGTTTTACTTGCTTTCGAGGAGGAAACTCGAGAAGCGCTGAGAGGTTGTTGACCTTAGTCCAATCCAGTTGATCCATTTCGAACTTAACCTGAGGAGCTTTGATGATTTCCACTCCCTTAGAATCAGAAGAGATGGTTTCAGCGGTAACGTTGATCTTGGAAGATGTCATTTCTCTGTATATCAGTTCAACCAAAAATATTAACAAATAAGAATTGTCTTAATATGGAAAGGATTTCCATTAAGATGTTTTCGAATTTTGTCCATTTCATTTAGACAAAATGTCTTAATGAAGATTAGGGTTTTGCTTGTTTTTGAAAAACGAATTTTACACCCATTAAGTCTTGTATTCCAGTTTCTTTTTAAAAAAATGGATACGAATGAAGAATCAAGTTTAAGATTTAGATTTAAAACTTAAAGAACAACCATGAAATGGTTGTGTTCATAAAACCATGAAAGAAATGATTTTATTTTAAGAAGTTCTTTTGTTTTGATCTTTATTTAAGCAAATAGAAGATCAGAAACAAGTTATTTGCATATTAAGAAGTAAGAACGTATTAACCTTGATGTGTGATGAAGAAGATGATGAACAGTTCTTTGAAGATTGAGAGCACAAATGCAACAGTATTTCTTTTCTTGCGGATAAAGATTGATTCGCGTAAAAGACAAATATAAACATAGAGAATGTTTATATAGGAAGAGAGTAGAGAGAGAAAAACTCGAGCGGGAAAGTTTTTCATCATGACACGGACACGTGTTTGCATTTGATTGGCGAGTAAACGAAACGTGCAAACGTGTGTCAGAAAGAAGAACGTGCCTGGTGTTATCCGTTGCAATGACGTCACAACTGTCCTTTCACATTCTTTTTAGGATGTCTCTGAGGTTTTGAAAAATTCAGGGACTCTTTTAAAAAACATGAGGCACTGAATAGAAATATCAGTGATGGTTTTAGAACTTTCAAAGTATCGCTGTTAAGGAAGAGATATTCAGCGATGTAGAACTTTTGAAATCTTGCATTTTCATGCGTTTGTCAGAGAGAGAAAAACATACCTTGATATCAGCGAATCAAGTTTATTCAGAGAGAAAATGAGAATGGAGTGTACAAGTTTATTTTATCCCGAGGGTTATACAAGTTTGTATAATCGCTGATCAAATGTGAACCGCTGAAGATTTTACCCTTCAAAGTTCAGCATTCCAAGCTCGCTGATGAGAAAGTTGAATCTTGTCTCATCGAGAGGTTTGGTAAAAAATCAGCTAACTGATAATCAGTTGGGATAAAATGAAGTTCTATATCACCATTCATCACATGATCTCTGATAAAATGATATCTGATCTCTATGTGTTTCGTCTTTGAGTGTAGCACTGGATTGTTTGCTATAGCGATGGCACTAGTGCTGTCGCAATAGATTGGAATTTTGGAGAGCTGAAGATCATAGTCTAGTAGTTGATTTCTCATCCACAAGACCTGAGAGCAACAGCTTCCAGCGGCTACATATTCAGCTTCAGCTGTGGAAGTGGACACTGGGTTTTGCTTCTTACTTGTCCAACTTACCAGCTTTCCACCCAGGAGCTGACATCCTCCTGTGGTGCTTTTCCTATCCATTTTGCATCCTGCAAAATCACTATCTGAATAGGCGGTTAGATCGAATCCTGAATCTTTGGGATACCAAAGACCTAGATTCGCTGTACCCTTTAGATATCGAAAGATTCGCTTTACAGCTTTCATATGAGATATCTTGGGTTCAGCTTGATATCGTGCACACAAGCAAGTTGCAAACATAATATCGGGTCGGCTAGCTGTAAGATACAGTAGTGAGCCGATCATCCCACGGTACAGCGTGACATTGACATGAACACCCTTAGTGTCCTTATCAAGTGTCAGCGGTGGTGCCATTGGGGTTTTCATAGCTGAACTATCAGTTAAGTCGAATTTCTTCAGCATAACTTTAACATACTTTCCCTGATTGATAAAAGTTCCTTTTTCAATTTGCTTAATCTGAAGACCAAGGAAATATGTTAGTTCACCCATCATACTCATTTTATATTCATCTTTCATTCTTTCAGCGAAACGAGTACAAAGCTCAGGGTTAGTAGAACCAAATATAATATCATCAACATATATTTGAACTAAAATGATATGACCTTTTACTTTTCTAAAGAAAATAGTTTTGTCAATCTTACCTCGCTCAAATTTTTCAACATGGAGATAAGTAGAGAGAGTGTCATACCATGCACGAGGAGCTTGTTTTAAGCCATAAAGTGCCTTATCCAGCTTATAAACATAATCTGGACGCTTAGGATCTGAGAATCCTGGAGGTTGTTCCACGTAAACTTCTTCATTCAGCTTTCCATTTAGAAACGCTGACTTAACATCCATTTGGTGTACTTTGAAGTTTTTGTGTACAGCATATGCTAAGAATAGACGAATAGATTCAAGTCCTGCTACAGGAGCAAATGTTTCGTCATAATCAATGCCTTCCTCTTGTCTGTATCCCTGAGCAACAAGACGAGCTTTGTTGTGGGTTACAGTACCATGTTCGTCCAACTTGTTTCGATAGACCCATTTAGTGCCTATCACCGTTTTGTCAGTTGGTCTGCGAACAAGTTTCCAAACTTTGTTTCTTTCGAATTCAGTCAGCTCTTCTTGCATAGCGCTGACCCAGTTTGGATCTCTGAGGGCATCATCTATTTTCTTTGGTTCAGTTAGTGAAATAAAATTAACAAATAAACAAATATTACCTGCACTTCGTCGTGTCTGAACACCAGCGTTTGGATCACCAAGAATTTGATCAATTGGGTGATTTGCAGTCCATCGATGAGCCGGAGCATAAGTCGCTGACTCATCTAGAACTGAAGGGGCTGAAGATGAGGCTTCAGCTGCTTCTAGAGTATCAGCTAAGAGAGGAATGCTTGCATTTGTCATTTCATTTACTGATTGCTGAGAAATAGATGGAATGTCTGAGATATTTGGATCAACTGCAAGTATAGTGTTTATTGGAACAGCTGAGACCCATGATGTTTCAGCTTCACTATTCTGCATGTTTGGAATGATAGTGGGACTATCATCTTCTACTGTGTGAGCATGAGGAGTGGGAATATCTTCTGAATCACCAAGATGAGAAAACATCCATTGATTCAGTTCTTCAGTATCAACGTTCGGTTTAGAGTTCGCTGAACGGGATTCGTCAAACGTGACGTGAATAGTTTCTTCTACAGTTTGTCTTCTACGATTGAAGACTCTGAAGGCTTTGGAAACTGAGGAGTATCCAAGAAAGATTCCATCATCAGCCGTAGGATCAAACTTTCCAAGGGCATCTCTGTTGTTCAGTACGAAACACTGACATCCAAAGATGTGAAGAAAGCTGATTGAGGGCTTTCTCCCATGAAAAAGTTCATAGGCTGTTTTATTGAATCTTTTGACTATCAGCGACCTGTTTTGCGTAAAACAAGCAGTGTTGACAGCTTCTGCCCAAAACTGAGTAGGCAGGTGAGAATCGCTGAGCATTGAACGTGCAGCTTCAATAATTGTTCTATTTCTTCTTTCAGCGACTCCATTTTGTTGTGGTGTTCTCACTGAAGAAAAGTTGTGAGAAATACCCTTACTCTCAAAGAAGGAATCAAGAGAACTGTTTTTGAACTCAGTTCCATGATCACTCCTTATTGAGCGAACGGTCAAATTGTTCAGGGTTTCCATCTTCCGAACAAAGGTGATGAGTTCTTCAGGGGTGTCACTCTTGGAACGGAGAAACATAACCCATGTGTAACGAGAGAATTCATCAACTATGACCAGCGTATATTTCTTTCCAGCGATGGATTGTTTGTTAACAGGGCCAAACAAATCCATATGGAGTAGTTGTAGAGGAGATGACACTGAGGAGACTTGCTTTGACTTGAAGCTTGCCTTGGTCTGCTTCCCTTTTTCACACGCTGAACATAAAGACTCTTTGGCGTATGAATGCTGAGGTAGACCAGTGACTAATTCTTTTGAAGAAAGAGTGTTCAGTGTCTTGAAATTTAGATGCGAGAGCCTCTTGTGCCATAGCCAGTTGACATCAGAAGATGCCTTTGAGAAGAAACAGGAGTTCTCAGTGGTTGTTGAGTCCATGTTTATTACATAAACATTTTCCAAACGATAACCGCTGAGAGCTATCTTCTCCTTTTTATCAGTGACAAAGCAGGATTCCTTAGTGAAAATCACTTTGTTATCCATGTCGCAAAGCTGACTGATGCTCAGAAGATTATGCTTCAGCCCTTCAACATATGTGACTCTTCTGAAGGAGGTTGTACCATTTGAAAGTAAACCATACCCTCGGGTATGTCCCTTTCCATTTCCACCGAAAGTCACAGAGGGACCTTTCTCTTCCTTGTATTCAGCGAGCAGGCTTTTCTTTCCAGTCATGTGTCTAGAGCATCCGCTATCGAGATACCAGATACCCTTCTTAACCTGAATACAATTTACAAAGGAAGATTAGTTTTTCTTAGGTACCCACTTTACCATGTATACACATTTGTCAGTGGAGGTAGTTGGAATAGAAGGTTCAGCGTTCTTCGCAGCATTTAAAGATTCAGCTTTGTCTTTCTTCACTTTGGTTAATTTCTTAACTTCAGTGGTAGGAGTCACCTTGACCTGATTTGCATCAGGGTTGGTCTTCTTTGCCTTGGGGGCAATCTTCACCTTAGCTATCTTTTCAGCTTTGGTGGCTGTGGGGCACTTACTAGCAATATGATCGGTAAGTCCACAGTGATAACATTTCCTATAACTAAAAGTAGTTCTAGGACCACTTGTATGCTGAGCTTTTAATTTTGAATTAGAAGTGCCAGCACCAAGCAAACTATTGGCTTTAGAAATGGGACGAACATTCAGTTCTTCAGATTTCTTACCAAGGACATCCACTCTGAGTCTAGGAGTGGATCGCTGAACAGATCCAGAGATCTGATTTCTAGAACCAGAGGAGTGGATCACTAAAGCTTTAGAAGCATTCAGCTTTGGTACTAAAGTACCCTTCTGAGGATTTTGGTAGATAACAATTCCTTTACCTTTGTCTTTAGAGACAGAGGTAGGTTTTGAATAAACCATTTTCTCCTTTCCTTTTGAGGTAGGAGTTTCCTCAGGGATTGGTGTAATGGACGAGGAGCACTGAGATGATGAAGTGTCAGCAACTGAGGATACGAACGTTCCAAATTTCAGCATTGAACGTTCAGTGGTTGGTTTTGGAGTATCATATTTATAACCCAAACCACGTTTATAACTCAGAGGAATCTGAGCCTTAATTATCTCAGTGATCTTTGTTGAAGAATTACACCATCCTTCAACAGTATCTTTTTCAGCTTTTAATGCAGCGATAGCTTCTGCTCGTTCGATTTTGACTAGCTGATTTAAATATACTTGATCTTTAAAATCTTCTTCAATTTTAGAAAGCTTTTCTATTTGAAGGTGGCAGTTTTTAAGCTTTTCAGCGAGATCAAGGTTTTGGTTTTCAACCACAGCTTTGCCATTCATGGCTTCATATAAACTTCTAGTCAGCAGATCGATTTTGCGGAGACTATCAGCTTCATCAATATTTATAATATTGGTAAAGAAAGAAGGCGATACCTGAATAGCAGAGGTTGAAGTGGAGGGAATGTCTGAACTTTCTTCCTCATCTTCAATTTTAGCCATAAGGCAGAGATTGGCTTCATCATCTTCAGAGTCAGATGATGATTCTTCTTCATCAGAAGCAGCCCAATCATAGTTGGCCATTAAGCCTTTGCCTTTCTTCTTAAAGCTTTTCAGCTTTGCATACTTTTCCTTCAGCTTTGAATATTTATCATCTTTATTCCTTGGAACAAAGGTTTTCTTTGGGAAAGCTGAAGGTCTCATGACTTTCTTTGACCTGCACTCATTTGCGAAATGACCTGTCTTTTCGCAGTTGAAACAAGTAGCAGTAGCCTTATCAACAAAAGTTGATGATTTTGGCTTGTCAGTTATTGAAAGCGGTTTGTTCTTTCTGAACATTTTCTTCTTGGCGAATCTCCTGAACTTTTTAGTTAGGAGAGCCAAGGATTCATCATCATCTGAAGAATCAGAATCTGATGACCTTTCAGAGTTACTTTCTAACTCAGTGATAGTGACCGAGGGTCGCTGAGTAGAAGGTTCCTCTGAGATTAAAGCAACAGGGGTGCTTTTGGAATCTTTTACAAGATTCTTCTTAAGATGGCTAGATTGCTAATGATTCAGCAATGTACCATATAACGTTGAAAGGGTCATTGATTTAAGATCCTTTGACAGCTTGAGACACATAGAATAATTGTCCCAACTTTCAGGTAAACATTCTAGAAACTTTGTCAGTACTTCAAAGTTAGAATATTCCTTACCAACAGTTTTTAGATCTATAATTAAGCAATTAAAACGTTGGTGAACTTCAGAGAGAGTTTCATTCTTACCAGAAATGAAGCTTTCGTATTGCCTTACCAGGTTGATCTTTCTTGAATCCTGGACTTCAGCAGTACCTTCATACTGAACACATATTGTGTCCCACATGGCTTTTGAGGTTTTCAGGTTCATGACGGAATGGTAGACTTCGTCAGGAAGAGCCATGGATAATATGGATCTGGCTTTTGTATCTATAGCCACTTTCTTCTTATCTTCTTCGGTCCACTGAAAGATTTCCTTAGGAATCAGCCTTTCTGGAATAGCAGGTCTATTCGCAGTCACTGGAACTGCAGGATCAATTGTCAGAGGGATGAATGGACCATTCTCAAGATAGTAAGGCATAGTAGGGTCTACACCTTCTAAGAAGAGTGTCATCCTATTTTTCCATAAGTTGAAGTTATCTCTGGAAAATCTAGGGGGTTTTGCAAGAGAACCATTGTCTATGTAATTGGTGTTTGTGTTGGAAGCCATTTTCAGATAATAGCAAGGAAGAGAAATATCTTAGATTAGATCTTGTTTATGAGATTAAACAAATCTGCTCTGATACCACTTGTTGGTCCCGAAGGGTTATACAAGTTTGTAGAAGGGGGGGTTGAATACAAACACACGATTTTACTTTTCTAAATTGTTTATTGATAAATCATTAACAATTTACAGCTTGTTGCGGAAACAAGATTAAGGATAAATCCTAAATCTAAACAAGTTGGAACACTAAGGTTTCTTGCACTAAGAAAGATAAGGAAATTACTAATAATAACCTATCTTGAGATAAGAGATTGAACTTGTCCAGAGTTAGCAAGTTACTTCAAAAGAAGTGGGTTCATCTCTTTATATACTGCATGCATTTAATGCAAGTCAGTATACACTTTACACGTGTCATCAGCTGATTGGCTGCATGTCATTGACCTTTGGTGACAACCTAAGTAGCCGCATGTATGCACAGTGTAGTGTCAGAGTCGTTGTACGAATTCAGATAATCGGAGGTTCTTTTCTGACATTTCGTACGGAGTCGTGCAAGGGAGGTTGAGACAAAAGTACTTTGTACGGAGGACTTCATGATCAGCTTTCGTTGATTCAGCGATTATCATTTCAATTCAGCGAATGATAAAGTTCAGCGATAGCTGAAGTCTTGTACTTGATACTTCACGTTGAGTGGACAAATCTGAGTCTTCGCTGATCCGCATCAGTTCATTAGGAGACTTGTCGCTGGTTCTTGAGCTTGATCTTTGACTTCAGCGTAGAACCTATGTTGACGTGAAACTTGTCTTCAGGGATCATAAGTAAACAACTAACTTATCAGCGATCACCATAATGACTGAACAGACTCAGAGTATTATGGTGAACAGTGTTCGCTGAATGTTTAATTTAAAGAGCGAGAGTTCCTATCAGCGGTACTGGAAGATCTTAGTACTTATCAGCGATAGTGAAACTCTGATACATATTGTTTACTTACAATTTTCACTAAGTATATAAGAGAGGGTCATTATCAAATCACTGAGGGTTTGGATCAACAGACAGTTATGAGTTAGTGTCGTACGACAGTTATGAGTTTATGAACACAGTATCGTACGACAGTTATGAGTTTATGAACACAGTATCGTACGACAGTTATGAGTTTATGAACACAGTATCGTACGACAGTTATGAGTTTTATGAACACAGTATCATACGACAGTTATGAGTTTATGAACACAGTATCATACGACAGTTATGAGTGTCGAACCCCAAAAACTTTCTAAGTCCTCTAAGTCACTCAAATCACAACCAATTGACCTGAAACTTTGCAGATCACTTCGCGAATACTATCTGAACACTTCTTGTTCAGATTATACTACTAAAAACGCACAAAATCACTACCTTTCGATCCAAAACATAAAACTTCCAAAAACCTCAAAAAGTCACCAAAAAATCGATCAATTGATGTTCCTTTGATCCAATATCTTGCCCAGACTTGTTAGAAACACTAAATCGATCACTTCTGTACCAAAAAAACACAATCAAATTCCGAATTTTGAAGATTTTTATAAGAAAAGTCTCAAACACTCAAGAACTTCAATTTTCTTAAAAAATTTGACAAAAATTTCTTCAAATTGTGCATAATCCAATCTGATTAAGCTCTGATACCACTTGTAATCCCAGATTTAATCATGTAACAATGGTAGAAATCAAGAACACTTCATAGATTTAGAGAAAGAATACAAAGATAGGATTGAGATCTACTTTCTCTCTCTAAACTCTCTCTCTAGGAAGTCATCCCTCTCTCTATGCTCACCTCTCTCAATACACACGTATGAATTACAAAATGAAGATAGATGAAGATAGAGGTAAAATCATACCCTTGAAGACTTTGGAGGATCCAAAGGAGAATCCCTCTATCAAGTGCACACCCAAAGCCCCAAGTTCTTTTGCAAGATTTTTCTTTTCTTCTCCAAATATTTTATGAAAGAAAAACTATTATGTTTCTCTAGCATTTAACACACACACACACTTATGTGTGTTTTTGGCCGAAAGGTTAAGGGAGAGAGAGAGGAGGAGGAATCGGCTCTCCTCTTGAAAATCATAAGAGGTGGAGTGTAGTCATAAATATAATTTATGGCATATTGCTTTTGTGTCTAACAAGCAATCTTCTATTTACAAAATTGATCCCTCCTTTTTTTTCTTCTAGTTTCTAGTTAAACCATCACTTATGATTTTTAACAAACTTTCCCCTTAATCATATAATTCTTGCAATTTTAGTTTGGACTTTGTGTGCGATCGAATAGGATAATGCCAATATTTAATTATTTTGTGTCAATGAGCATATCTCCAACACATAGCATGACTCAAATTTTTAGAGAGGATGAAGATGATGGTTTCTAAGCCAATAAGCCCCCTCTGTTCAAACGAAAGTCTTATTTCAATTTATTTTGTAATCTCCCATAATTAAAAAAACCTTCAGCTCAAATGCTCTTTCCAGCTTTCAAACACATCAAATCTTACATATCAATAGTTTTATATTTCGATTTGGCAACCCTTGATTACTTTGATGGAGAAGAATACCAGAGGGCGAGATTGTTGCTTTGTTTTAATTTGGATATGAATTTGGTTGGTTTATGATTTATGTTTCTTTTATGGTTTATTTTTTGTTTGTGCGTTTGAGGTCAAGAAGATGACCAGAATGGGTTGTCAGAGAGGGTCTGGTATCATCACGTCGGGATTTGGGGCCAAAGGGGGTGCGTTGTGCGTATAATTGATATATATTTTTTTATAATATATATTAATATACTAATTACTTTAGCAACTATTACTGGTTACCGGTTACTCAATCCCTTTTGATAACAAAGTTATGTTATAGACCCTTAAACGTGTATTTTAAAAGTATGTTTCCTAAAATAAAAACTAGAACAAAGTACGTTTTCTTTTTATGCAATTTGCCAAAAATCTAATATATATATATATATATAGAGAGAGAGAGAGAGAGAGGGGAAAGTTCAAATGAAAACTCAAATTCAATTGTGAAC
Source organism: Saussurea involucrata (assembly GCA_033807775.1). Taxonomy (NCBI): domain Eukaryota; kingdom Viridiplantae; phylum Streptophyta; class Magnoliopsida; order Asterales; family Asteraceae; genus Saussurea; species Saussurea involucrata. The sequence goes on along the minus strand of CM066317.1, from coordinate 43,098,396 downwards.
GTGAGGACGAATCTTGGCCTTTCCATCTCTATTGATCCAATGACTCATATTAAATAGAGTTTTTACTTAAAATTATTAATTAAGGTGATTAGGGGTAAAAAGGGAATATAATTTAAACTCATGCCTACCATATTTGACCTTTTATTATCTTTTTTAATTAAAAACTTTTACCCCCCTTAAAGTTTAAAATAAATTATCTTAAAAATAACTAATAGTTTAATCAAACAAATTACATCAAAAAAATGAGAATTCTGTGCTCTTCGATATGACATCCATCTCGATATAGTTTTTTTGTTGTTTTAACCGTTTTTACGTGAAATGTCATATACGTGTTATATTCATTATGAATATTTATGTATTCAAGTGTTTATAACATCTCGACACCGTAAGTCCGTAACTCGACATCACCTTCTACAACACTTTCTTCAACGTCCTAAGGTATCGTGTTCTTCATTACCGTAACCCAACACCCATCAAGATGAATCGGGAACCTATCGAGTTTCGATTATGAACCGAGGAACGAAATAGAGTGTGTCACGTCTCCACACCTTCACGGGTCACTCATGTATTATTATTCATGAATAATGTATCATTCAGTATGAATAATACATCATTCAGGGTGAATAATACACGATTCATGAATCGTGTATTATTCACCCTGAATGATGTATTATTAATACTGAATATTGTATTATTCATCCTTGTTGGTTCCCGTTTTGCTTTAAACAAGATTATCAGATCTATTAGTTCAGGTTTAAGGTTTGATGCGGAAGCGTATTTAAAGAACTAACAGATAAGTTTGATAGATTTAGAACAAACTATAAATAAACAGTGAACATAATATTATATCTCAAAGTTTACTGAATATATATCAAGAACAGGTTTATGAACCGTGAGTAAGAAAAAGCTTTAAAACAGATATGACTCTTAAGGTGAATAAGCTTTTGTGTTCTTGATGTTCGATTGAAGTGTTGTGTATTGTGTGTGTGTAAGGAAGAACTCAACATGAGTCTTCCTTATATACTACTCTAAAGGGGACCATAAAGCATATGCTACTATTCAAAAGGTACGTATGAATAGTTGAGAGGATGTCGTGAACAGTTGCAAGGATGGCATGAACAGTCAGACGTGCTGTATTGCATTTAATGCAGCAGACGTCTAATATGTACTAAGCCCTACTGAGTCCAATCAGAGTTTGACACGTCGATGTTGGACAGGGCATGCTACCATGCAAGTTGATGTACGAGTCCTATAACAGTAGCAAGATATTATAAATATCTTCAAGTCTCAGTGAGGACCACAGAGGCTCTGTAATGAGTTACAGAGGTTCTGCGGTCTGGTCCTCTGTGGAGCAGTCTTCGCCGGATTCTGAGTCTTTGGTCTTCTTTGTGCGTATGACAGAGCTTCTGTAGGAAGCCTCTGCTGCTTCTGTAGCTTCTTGACCTTGATTTCTCGGTAATGTCGGCAGAGCCTCTGTAAGAGGCTTTCTTCACTTAGCCTATTTTTCACTACTTCTAAATACTTCTATGATTAGGAAGATTGAAGCTAACAATCTCCCCCTAAGTAGTGAAAAATAAAAAATTTGAACATGAGTTAAGTTTGGCTAAGTTAGATAAGACAGAGGTTAAACAATACCTCGAAATTTCTTTCATTTAGAAATATGCCAGAGGCATTTTACATTTGAGTACAATGAAAGATAAACTTTAACTTTGTTTGCAGAGATTGGAGGTCTGAGAATCAGATTTTGGCATCTTTGAAATCGTTGTAGCTTATGTTGTCTCTGCCGACTTTTCTGATCTCTTTGTAGAATCTGATGCAGAGTTCTCTTAGGCGGATTGTTGAGTCTATTTCTCTGATGAAAGTATCTGCATCATCTCTATCCATTTTCTCTGTACCTCTGTATTTTACAAGGCTTGCTCTGAATTTGCTCAGAGTATTGGTTGCGTACTTCTGACAATCCATGAGTACAAAAAGTTTAACCTGGTGTTGTGGGTTTTGAAATACTAACCCAAATCTTGGTTCTCTGATGATTGAGTTGGGCACAACGTCTGGTGGGCAGCGATCTTCTGGTGGTCGTAGATCTAGATGTTTGAGACCAAGATCCTTTCCCAGCTGAAAATCTATCATGCTGTATAGTAGAAGCTTTTCCCTCATCGCTTTTCTCAACACTTGATAGGCTCTGGTATTAGGCTCTGTGTTGTAGTTGTCTTTTGTCCATTGCAGAAGGTCAGGTAGATCGTAAGGATTGATGTTTCTTAAGTCAGCATCAGCGAAGGTAGATTCTGAATTGTTCTCTCTTCTGACTTTGTAAAGATTGTACCTGACCCTTGGATAGGTTCTTGTGAAGGAGAATCTGCAGAAGATCACCTTTTTGATTTTGTGAATTGAGAAGACATCTGCTTTGGTTCTTGGCTTTGTTCTTGTGAAGATGTTCTCAAATTCTTCTCTGATCCTTGGATCTGTCACGTGATCTACTGGATGATTTGTCTGATAGGATTGTTTGTAGAGGTATTTGTATACCACTTCTTCCATCTCTTCATGTGTTGGACCAGGTCGTGGAATTTGTCTTCTGAGACTCTCCATCTATTGAACAACTTCTGCAGCTCTACCAGTTAGAGGAATTTCTGACAGAGGCTTCAATCCATGTGCCCAGTCAACTTCTTCGGGTTTTGGGGTTTGAAAGGCGTCAAACGCACTCTTCATTAGTTTTTCTGTTGGCTTTGGCAATGTTTTCTTCTTTTTTGGCTCTTCTGTCAGTATCCCTTTGCCCTTATCTTTTGCTATTGTCGTGGCAGAACCTGTTGCTTCTGTGGGTTTTGAGGTTGGCACTTCTGTTGGTTTGATGGAGGTTGCCTCTGTGGATTTTGACGATTGTGATTTAGAGGACTTTTGTGGCGATGGTTCTGTTGGCTTGACTTGCTCTGTAACCTCTGTTGGAGGTTGTTTGATGACTTCTTCTGCGAGCTCAGTTTCTGTTGATGAAGTATTGACATCAAATCTTCTTGCCATTTTGAAAGCTAAAGTGAACCTGTTCCTTTCTTCTTCTCTCTGTGCCATTCGATCACTCATTGTTGTGTGCATTCTTTTCAGAACATCAGAAGCAGAGGTCGTTGCTCTTTTTGGTTTGGTGGCAATCGACTTTCTTCTGGGTATGGTTTGGGGTGTTTCCACAGAGGTGGGTGTTTTCTCTGTGGTTTGTTCATCTGTTTCTTCCAAAATGATTACCTCAGGGGCGGTTGTTGCCTCTGTGGCTTGCTGATCTGCTTCTGGAGTTTTGGTTTCGTCAGGAGATGATTCCACAGAGATGGGTGTTGTCTCTGTGGTCTTTTGGGTTTGTTGTTGGGTTTCTTCTGGAGGGGCTTGGTTGATTGGTTCTGCTGCGATTGGTGGACTTTGTATTCCTCTGCTCGTAGCTTTCTCTCTTAGATTCTCCCCCTCAGGATTATCTGATGGACCAGGTTGGTCATCATCAGAATCATCCTGACTTTTATCAGAAGTACCCTCTGCTCTGCAAGAAGTGTTGGGCTTCTTCGGTAATTCAGCTCCTGCTGCCATCAACTTTTCACAGACATCATCGCAGAGGCCAATCAATGTCGCAAGCTCTGCTTCTGTTTTGAAACGCATTCTGCCGACACTCTTTCTGAAATCCTTGACATAGTTGGCATTTGCAGTTGTGAAGGAGACAATGACTTCTGTGACCTGGTTAATGACGTTCTGTCCGAGCTCTGTAAGCTGTGCTCTGGTCATATAGTCTTTTGGTTGCATTATTGTCGAGTTGCGTATTGCCTCTGCTTGTACTTGTGATAGGGCATTCTGTAAGTCTGCAGGAGTGATGCCCTCTGCTCTGTGGGATTGCGTATTCATTTGTTCAAGGAAATCTTTGACAGAGTCCCTGAAAGCAGAAGTTGCAGTTGTTCCGAATTCCTGAGCTGCAGAAGTGGCTGTTGCTTTGGCAGTAGTTTCGGCAGAAGACTTCAACTCTGAGATGGCGGTTTTTACCTCTGTGGACAGATTGTCCATTTTGGTGTTCAGTTTCAGGATAGCCGTAGATGTTGTCTCTGTAAAGGATTTGAAAGAGCTTTGCAACTCTTTCAATGTTTGGTTCACAGAGGTGACAAGGGTTTGGAACTCATCCCTTGATACTTGTGTTCCTTGTGTAACCTCTGGAGGAACACATTCGTCTCCAGAGTGAGTCCCTGTTCCTGGGACACCTTCGTTCACCCTTGTTTGTACGATGGGGGTGGAAGGATTTCCTTCTGATCCTCGAGAAGAAACCTGAGTTTCGATCTCTACAGAAGTTCTGTGAAGAACAGTGTCCAAATCCACTCCAGAGGTGGTTATTGGAATGTCCTTCTGTTGACTGGGAGACTTGTCTAGAGTCTCTTCGTCTCTGTGCTCACTACTTCTCTCTAAAAGAAGTTTTGGTCCTAATGTGTGTGTGGCAGAGGAAACGAATTCCTCTGTAGGGTGTTCTAGGGTGATCTGGGGCGACTGATCACGAACAATAGTTGAGTCTCTTTGAGGAGACTCCCTAGGAATGGATTCCCCGGTTTCTGTGGGCACAGAGGTTGAAAGAGTAACCTCTGGCTGGATGGGTTGGGTTAGGATCGAGCTGTGCTGCTCTTTTTCAATAACTCCTTCTGCAGCTAGACCTACGGAGTTAGAAATGTGGGTTGCACTGGGAGTTGGTTTTGGTTGTGTGCCTCTATTTATCCAGGCATCTTTTCTTGCTTCTTCCTTCATGTTCTCAGAAGCCTCTGTAATTTTACCTCTGTTCCATTCAGCTTCAGTTTGTTCTATTTCTTCTGAAGATGGGTTTGGACTTCTTCTGTGGACATCCAATCCTTGAATGAAAGGGTTTTGTAAAATAACAGGGGTTTCGGCTGGTTGATTTCTGGGTGTTGTGTCATCTTCTTGCAGATGTGTGTCAATGCCAGAAATGAAGAAATCTTGTTCTTCTGGAGAGTGGTGGTCGAGAGGTTGTGCCGTCCACCCTGCTGTATTTAGGGTGTTGGCAATTTTAGGGTTCTGTAAGAAGTCGTTCAGGTCTCCTTGGTGAGCAAATCTATCTGGAGATTGATAGGGTGATTGATACCTTTCTGTAGCCATTTCTTCTTCTGCAACTTCTTCTTCAGCAGTTTCCTCTTCTGCAATGGTTACCAACTTTGCAAGTGATTTACCATGCCTCTTTTTGGTTTTCCTCCTCTTAGGATTTGGTGCCCCTTCTTCTGTTGATTTTGATCTTTTCTTCTTCATTTTTTGGGAGGAGGGAGGAGCAGAGGAGCCAATTTCTGTGGCATGAGGAGGTGAGGGTTGATCTTCTGCAGCGCTTGTTGAGGTGCCTTCTGCAGTTTTCCTCTTCTTAGCTTTTGGAGTAGATGCAGAGGTTCTTGATGAAGACTTCTTTCCCATTAGTTCTGCACGTTTGGCTATAAAACTGAGTTGAATAGCCATGTGCTTTGCTAACTTCTGATCCTTTTCTTCTTGAGTGGAAAGAGGTTTTGCTATCATTGTTCCTAGGGGGACACCTAAACGCGGGGGTGTCATAGGACTCGGTTTAGGAGTTCTATGATCGTGTATATACTCTTTCTTAAGGGATTTATTCGATGCGTATTGCAGAAGCTTCTTTGACAGAGGTCTGCAGTGTGAGTAGCCATCAGCATGATCAGTGGGGGTATTCTTGTTCATCGGGAACTGTTTGGGAGTTGGCCCTTCCATTGGCCAATTTTGGATTAGCAGCAGAGGTTCGAACAGTACTCCTAATATTCTTTGGAATTGCAGAGGTGGTAGAAAGTTGAGATCGTTTTCTTTGACCCTTTTCGAGTTGTTCTTTCTGTCGATGGTGTTTATGATCTCTTGCATCATTATGGTCGCATAATCTAGTGGAGGATCATAGTAAACCCCATACATGATGCTCAAGATTTGATGTGAGCTCTGGTCAATACTTCCTATCTTTCCTGTCAGTCATCTGTTAAGAATAGAGAACAAAGTGTTCCACAGAGGTGGTAATCGGCCTCTGCGGAAGTCATTTCTCTTCCGTAGTTGGGTGTTGTACCCAAGCATTTCCACGAATCGACAGAGCTCTTCGTCTGTTGGTTGCTCTGCATAACTCTTCAATCCCAGAAGACCCCTTGTTGGTAGGTTGAATTCAAGTGAGAACATTGTTCTGTTGAACTTGATTTCAAGATGCTCAGATTTATCAGGTCTTGAAATGTACCCTTTGATAAGAGAATCGTCTTTATCAAATCGGAAGCTTTGCCAAAATTGGTTCAAATAACAGACTGGAATTTTGTTCGGGGTTCTTGATAGTAGAGGGAAGAGGACATGATTCTCCATGATGTTCAGAAGTATGGCATGGGCTTCGCCGAAAGTAGTGGGTGAGGGGACCAAATAGCAGTTGTTGGATTTGATAGGAAGAATGGCTTCGAAATGATCCTTTGCTATAAAGTTTTGCAAGTGTGTCGTCGGAGCAAAGTCTGCTGAGTCCCCGGAATCTTGTTGTTCAATATTTCTTGCAAGGCTAGGGTTTTCAGAATGTTCTGAATGTGCAGGGGAGTGTTCCGGTGAGTTCGCCGGAGAGAGTTCAGAGGATGTAGCTCGAGAAGATGAAGCCATTTGATTTTAAGAATAAGATTTTTGCAAGCTTTTTGCAGGGTTTCGCCGGAGAAGAAGATGAGAGTTTGTAAAATGTTTTATGAGAGGGTAAGCTTTGTTTTTATAGGATGGTAAAACGGTAGAATTCGAAAGAGTAAAATATATGGCAATGGATTAAAGTTTGGAATCCGCACTCGAGTTTGAGCGGCGGGTTCAACTTTCCAAATAAAAACGTTCCATGTACGCCCAATGAAAATGGGACACGTAGGCCTTGTCAGAATATGACAGGACGTCGTGCGCGGCCCATTAATGCTAGGCGCGTGAGGTTGATTTTAGCCATATGAGTTTCACTCGCAGTAACAGTAACCGTTATTACCACAGATAACAAAATGGCAGAACTTTTGTGTTTTACAGAAGCTCTGTGATTTTGAAAATCTTGAGTTTTAACCTTTTCTCATATATCTCATTGTTGTCATGACTCTGAAGGTTCTTCTTTGAACGAAAACGTTTGTAAAGACATTGGAGAGGATCAATAGGATTTTGTCAAGAAATTTTACTCACAGAGGTTTTGTAGCTCTGATGGAACTTGCAGAAGCTCTGCGAGAGCCAGCAGAAGCTCTATGAGAGAAAAAATCTTATAACTTGAATTCTATTAACTTTCTGATCATCCAATTTTTGATCTGTGTTAAGAGATGTTTTTCGCACATTTTTGAAGGTTGGTGTCCGAGAAAACTATTTTGATAAACGTTTTGTTCGAGAAGGTCATGGTGTGTGTTGTCGATTTCCGAGATAACATTCCAAAAGATCGACAGAAGGTTAATTTGTGATCACAGAGCATATTTCCTGCAGAAGCTCTGTTGAGCTCAGCAGAAGCTCTATGACCTTAAATTTCTCCTATTTCGAATTTTGTTAAACCTTTTGAACTTTTGATTTTTGAAATGTTATTCATAGTATATTTAGGACATATTTGACAATTCTTGTCCTAGAAAACTGTTTTCTAAAAACCTTTCGTGCGAGAGACATACCTTTTGGTTCTTCTGTTCTCGGCAGTTTTGTCTTTCTTCTGTCGATGGAGAATTATCGACATTCTTCTTTGGCTTTCCTTTGAAGGATTTACCTCTGTAGATCATTTCAGGGTCCCTTTTGCTCCCCCTTGATCTAATCGCTTCTGTAGATCAAGAATTTTCCTTTTTCTCCCCCTTGATCTATGCTTGGTTCAAAGAATGGTAAGATTTGTATTGAGCATAGATTATGTTTACCAGAGGTTCTGTAAGGGTTATCAGAAGATCTGAGCGGACCCACAGAGGCTCTGTAAACAATTTATTTTATATATATAAAAAAATATAAACTGAAATAAATTTATCAACGCAATAACTTAGTAATAATAGATATTTATACTTATTTACAGAAGATAAAGCTATACTTACAGAGGATTTTCACACCATGTTAATCATTCCTAACTTACCCACCAAGAAGTTGAATCTTTTCTCGTCTAATGCTTTGGTGAATAAGTCAGTGAGTTGATATTCTGTGGGCACGAAATGCATTTCGATTGTACCGTATTCAACATGATGTTTCAAGAAATGATACCTTATATCGATATGCTTGGTTTTTGAGTGTTGCACAGGGTTGGCAGAGATAGCAATAGCACTTTTGGAATCACAGAAGATGGGTATTTTGAACAGAATGTGGCCGTAGTCTTTTAGCTGAGTCTTCATCCATAGAACCTGAGAACAACAGCTAGCGGCAGCAACGTATTCAGCTTCTGCAGTGGATGTGGAGACACAATTCTGCTTCTTGGAGGTCCAACTGACTAGTTTACCACCTAGGAATTGACAACTCCCAGAGGTACTCTTTCTGTCGAGCATGCATCCTCCATAGTCTGAATCTGTATAAGCTTTAAGACTAAAACCAGAGTTCTGTGGATACCAGAGACCAAGATTGTTGGTCCCCTTCAGGTATCTAAAGATTCTTTTTACAGCATCATAATGTGATTTCTTTGGATTAGCTTGATAACGTGCACAAAGACATGTGGCATGCATAATGTCAGGTCTGCTTGCTGTTAAGTATAACAGAGATCCAATCATGCCTCTGTAGAGAGTACATTCTACAGAAATACCATTTGGATCTAAGAATAACTTATTTCCAGTGGCCATTGGAGTCTTCATTGCAGAGGTATCAGAGAGATTATATTTTAAAAGTATGTCAGAGACATATTTGGCTTGATTTATAAAAATTCCCTCTGAAGATTGTTTGACTTGAAGTCCGAGGAAGAATGTTAATTCTCCCATCATACTCATTTCAAACTCACTCTGCATGAGTTTTTCAAAAAATTTGCACTCTTCTGAATTTGTAGACCCAAAAATTATGTCATCTACGTATATTTGTACAAGCATTATCTCACTATTTTTGCGTTTATAGAATAAGGTAGTATCTGTTGTACCTCTGTTGTAGCCATTGACTAGAAGGAAGGTAGAAAGTCGTTCGTACCATGCTCTTGGAGCCTGTTTCAGTCCGTATAGAGCCTTTTCAAGGTAGTATACATGCCTTGGAAACTTTGAGCTTTCAAAACCTGGTGGCTGATTTACGTAAACCTCTTCTTGGATTTCACCGTTTAGAAAAGCTGATTTTACGTCCATCTGATAGACTTTAAAACCTCTGTGGGCTGCGAAGGCTAAGAATATTCTTATTGCTTCGAGACGTGTGACAGGGGCAAAAGTCTCATCGTAGTCTATGCCTTCTTCTTGTCTATATCCTTTTGCTACTAATCTTGCTTTGTTTCTGACGACCACTCCATCTTCATCCTTCTTGTTTCTATAGACCCATTTAGTCCCAATGGCCTGTTTCCCTCTTGGCAGAGGTACTAAAGTCCATACTCTGTTACGCTCAAATTGCAGAAGTTCTTCTTGCATGGCGTCTACCCAGTTTGGGTCATCTAGGGCTTCAGAAATCTTCTTTGGTTCTATAACACTAATAAAATTTGTAAAGAAACAAAAATTAGCAGTGGCAGACCTTGTTTTTACTGAGTCAGAAGGTTCTCCAATTATTTGGCTTGGAGGATGGCTTTTTGTCCACTGAGTTGTGCGTGGAAGATGATCATCAATGTCATCAAAACTTTCTTCAGAGGCTTCTTGTGTTTCTTCTTGTGCAGCCTCTGATGTTCTTCGTGCCTTGGTAGTTGATTCTATCGTTTGTGGAATGATTGGTACGAGTGGTGGTGGAGTTTGTTCCTCTGAGGATGTATAGTCTTGGTCCTCGATCTCCTCTGTAATTGGTTCTTCTGTGGTTTGTGCAGCTTCTGTGGTCGTTTTTCTTGATGTTTCATCTTCTGCACTTTCTTCTGCTTCGACAATTGCATCTGTAGTATTTATAGAAGAAGATGAAGCATTATTTGGACCAGTTAGAGTCATACCTGTAGGATTTTGTTCGACAGAGGATGGTTCTTCAGAAACTCTGATGGTTCCGACAGAAGGATCAATGTCATTGTGGAACATCTCCAAAAATAGAAGATTCAAATCTTCTTTTGTTCTTGAGATGTCAGAGAATTTCCCTTTAATTCCGAGTTCTGAACTTATTTGCTCAGAAGTCATTTGGAATGAATCATCAAAAGAAACATTGATGCTTTCTACAATCTTGTGAGACTTTGTAAGGAATGTTTTGTAGGCTTTGGAAGTGGCAGAGTATCCAATGAATTTGCCTTCATCTGCTTTTACATCAAACTTTCCTCTTGAATCTCTGTCGTTTAAGACGAAGCATTTGCATCCGAATACATGGAAAAATTTGATGTTTGGCCGCCGTTTGTTAAGCAATTCGTAAGGCGTCTTGAGGTGTCTTTTCACAATGGTTGATCGATTTTGAGTATAACACGCAGTAGAAATTGCTTCTGCCCAAAAGTTCATTGATAATCCGCATGCTGACATCATAGTTCTTGCGGCTTCCACAAGTGTTCGATTCTTTCTTTCGACAACACCGTTCTGTTGTGGAGTGCGAGCTGCAGAGAAGTTCTGTGAAATTCCTTCTGTTGAAAGATAAGTTTCAATGACACAGTTTTTGAATTCTGTGCCGTTGTCACTTCTTAACTTCTGTATTTTGCAGTCATAAAGAACTTGGATTCTTTTCATTAGATTTATCAATATAATTGGAACATCTGATTTCTTTCTGATAAATTCAACCCATGTGAAACGTGAATACTCATCAACTAAGACAAGTATATATTTCTTGCCACCTAGGCTCTGTATTGCAATGGGACCGCAGAGGTCGACATGAAGCATGTACAGAGGCCTGGTGCAAGACACATCTGTTTTGCCTTTGTGGGAAGCTCTTTTGAGTTTTCCCATCTCACAGGCAGAACATAAATGATCCTTATTGAATTTAACATTTGGCAAACCTTTAACTAGATCAAGTTTGACCAGTTTTTCCAATGTGTGAAAATTCAAGTGACAAAACCTGTTGTGCCATAACCAGGCTTCTTCACTTTTGCAGGCAACAAGGCAAACTTTGTCCTTGTTCTTTGAGTTGAAGTTCATTAGATATAGATCACCTATTCTTTCAGCTCGCAGAAGTTCCATACTTGTTTCTTCACTTTGTAGAGAGCAGAAAGTTCTTTTGAACAACACATTGAATCCTGTATCACAAAGTTGACTTACACTGAGTAGGTTGTGCTTAAGGCCATCCACATATGCAACTTTGTATACAGAAACGTCTTCTTTCCTTATGACTCCATAGCCTTTTATATGTCCTTTCTTGTTGTCTCCAAAAGTCACAGATCCACCATCTTGTGTTTCTTTGTACGTGGATAGTGCACTTCTGTCACCAGTCATGTGCCTTGAGCATCCGGAGTCTAGATACTAGATTGGCACATACTTCTTCTGCAGGACAATCACAGAGATTTAGGTACCCATATCCATATGGGTCCAATATTGTTAGAGTTTTTCAAGTTTGCTTTGGCATTCTTGAAATACATTTTGTTTTCTGCAGAAAAGTCAGATTGTTTCTTTGTGGGATTTGACTTTTGAATTGGCGTAGAGAGTAGACAATCTTGATTTGAAAAATGATTATTAAGTTTAGACATAAGATCAAAGCAATGACAGTATTGAATATGAGATGTAATTTGTTTGAACTTTTCATTGAACTTTTTAAACTCAGCCACAAAGGCATTACATTCTTTCTTTACATTAGATTTCCTATTACTAGAAGATCTATGAATACTCGAATGTTGTTTGCAAAAGCTCTGTTTAGGACCTGCCTTCTGTGGGTTGCTTCTGTGGTGAGCTTCCTTTATCACTGTCACAGAAGAAAAAGATTTATTAACCTTGGGTTTTGAAAATCTAGAACTTATAGGATCAATAGAGGTCTTCTGTAACATTTTAAGCTCAGCAGAGGTTTTGACATGTAGATTCAAATTTAGAAAATCTTGGCAGATTGGAATCTCTGTGAGTTTCTCTTTTGGAGAAATAGTTCTGTGAGGAACTTCAGAGGAGTATTTAACATCCTCTGTGTCATAGAGAGTTATCCCAGATGTAACATCTGTCTCTGAATCGTCAGAAGATGAGTCGTCCTCGTATACAGAGGTTGAGTCAATTCTTTCAATAGAGGTTGAATTTTCCGAACATGCATCATACAAGCTTTCTTCCTCTGTAGAATAGTTTTCATAGATTGCAGAGGTTTCTAATAAGATTTCTTCAGTGAGAGATTTATCTATAGAAGATGTACAGAATTTTTCTAAAACGCTTGATTTCCATATTTCCAAAATTTCTTTTTCAATTAAGTTTTTAAAGTTTTCTTCTGAAAAAATGGGTTTAAACTCAGGAGCTTCTGCTGATAACTTCTTTTCAACGTTTATCAAACAGACAAAAGCAACCTGTGTTTGGGTCTCTGGTTTACCAAACTTGAAGATACCAATCTGATCTTGTGTTTTCAGATATTTCTTTGTTTTGATACCTCTATTGACAGAGGTTGAAGATGATGAGTCTGTGTTTTCAAACCACACGTTAATCATCTTCTTATGTTTCTTCAAGTAAGGATCCACAGAGATTTTCGCCCGTTTGCTTACAGAGATTAGATTTGGAAAATCTGGTTTGTTTGTTTTTCCAATCACAAATAACGAGGACAGAGGTTTGTTTCTTTTGCCTTCAACACCTAGGGTGATATCATCATACCCTATACCTCGTCTCCCTATTTGTGAGTTTATTTTTTCATAAACTTTCTGTGCATCTTTATAGTTTTTAAGCAAAACTTCTCTTCTGAGTAAATCTTGCCATAATACCTCTCTTTCTCTTTGAAAGTATTCTTTAAGAGCTCTTATGTCAGTAGTTTCGCTCCTTGAAACTGAAAGTTCTTTTGTTTTATCTTTTAAAGTATTGGTTAATTCAGAAATTTGTTTTTTTAAAGGATCTAGAGTTTTGTTCCATTTCTTTTCTATTCTCTCTTTTTCCTCAAAAATCTTTGCTTTTTCTTGAGTGAGAAGCCGTACTTCTCTCTCATTGAAAGTGAGTCTTTTCTGAATACTTTGATTTATCTCTTTCAGTTCAATTAATTCAATGTTAATTCTAAGTGTATTATCATCTACAGAGGTAATACAAGAGTTGGAATTTGAAGTAGATACCTTAGAGTCAGTGTAGGAGTCGACTTCTGCCATGCCACAGAAGAGGGCATTGGCGGTATGTTCATCGTCAGAAGTAGAGTCTGACTGGAAGTCTTCTGTGTTCTCCTCAGAATGTCCTTTTTCCATTAAGGATTTTTTAGCATAATATTCGGCTTTCTTTTTGTAGAAAGCAGAGTCCCTCTGTGGGCGATTTGATCTGCTTCTGCATTCATTCGCAAAATGGCCTGGTTTTCCGCAGTTAAAACACCCTTGAGGAGTGTTTCCTGTTCGGTCATTGGACTTCTGTAGGTCTCCGCCTTTCTCTGATCTACATTCATTTGCATAGTGACCAGGTTTGCCGCACTTGTAGCATTCTTGCTGTGTGTGGCTTACCGAGTCATCTGACCTCTGTCGGTCATTCCCTCTGTAATTTCTATCGCTTGACCTCTGTCGGCCACTTGATTCTTCTCCTCTTCTGTCATCTCTTCTGTTGTCCTGGTTGTCTCTATCATATCTTTCATTTCCGGAACCTCTTCTGTTTCCTCTGAACTCTTTTGTCAATAGAGCTAAAGATTTAACTAGTGACGCAAGAGTTATTTCCTTTTCTGCTTGCTCTTCTTCTTCACTGTCAATTATCACCATCTTCTTCTTCTCCTTCTTCTTCTCCTCTGTGGCTTTATCATTTCTTGGTCTCTATGCATCCTCTTTAGTTTTACTAACCAATGCATATGGTGCAATGGTTAGTGTTTTAGCCTGTGCTATCTGAGGTTCTTGTGCGGCTAATGTTCCGTAAAGATCAGAGAGAGTCCAGGTGTCTAGATCCTGATTTGTCTGTAGGGACATAGACAGCTGGAGCCATTCTTCATTTAGACTTTTTAAAAACATGACATTGTTTTCTTCAGAAGTTCTGTCAATGCCTGATTTTCTGCACTTGTTGATTAGAGAGTTGAATCTGTCGTATGTTGTTTGCAGAGATTCTGTTGCAGAGGCTTTGAATGCATGATATTCATTGATGTACTGTGCTCTTCGGTTTTTTTGTGTTTTAGCACCTCCTTCCAACTGTCTTTCCAGTTCTTTCCACAGATCATGCGCTGTTTTACATGAATCCAAGGATTGAAAGAGTTCGTTGGGTATTGCCATAATTAATGTCCTCTTGGTTTTCTGAGAAACTTCATCTTCTGCTTTATCTTCGGTTGACCACTCCCCTTTTGGCTTTGGTTTTTGATGTTCGGGGATTTCGGCAGATTCAGCAGTAGCAGGTACACGAGGTACTACTGTCATGGGAATAGGAGGAGGATTGTACAGATATTGTACTAGATTTCTTTCAGTGCCCTCGAAAAAATGGACCATTCTAATTTTCCACTGAGGATACTCATCTCGAAGGAGAGTAGGAGGTTTAGTGAGAGAACCAGTAGTAAAGAAATTATTTGTATTTGTCATTTTTGAAGATTTTAGAAAGAAAGTATGACTAAAGAGTTACTTCGATGAACTTGAAGATTTTCTGGGTTTAAGCAGTTTCCAGACACAATTTTAAATCTCAATAATATCTATCACGAATCTTGATAAGTGGATCACTTGATATTGAAAATCAAGGAAGGCTCTGATACCAATTGTTGGTTCCCGTTTTGCTTTAAACAAGATTATCAGATCTATTAGTTCAGGTTTAAGGTTTGATGCGGAAGCGTATTTAAAGAATTAAAGAACTAACAGATAAGTTTGATAGATTTAGAACAAACTATAAATAAACAGTGAACAGAATATTATATCTCAAAGTTTACTGAATATATATCAAGAACAGGTTTATGAACCGTGAGTAAGAAAAAGCTTTAAAACAGATATGACTCTTAAGGTGAATAAGCTTTTGTGTTCTTGATGTTCGATTGAAGTGTTGTGTATTGTGTGTGTGTAAGGAAGAACTCAACATGAGTCTTCCTTATATACTACTCTAAAGGGGACCATAAAGCATATGCTACTATTCAAAAGGTACGTATGAATAGTTGACAGGATGTCGTGAACAGTTGCAAGGATGGCATGAACAGTCAGACGTGCTGTATTGCATTTAATGCAGCAGACGTCTAATATGTACTAAGCCCTACTGAGTCCAATCAGAGTTTGACACGTCGATGTTGGACATGGCATGCTACCATGCAAGTTGATGTACGAGTCCTGTAACAGTAGCAAGATATTATAAATATCTTCAAGTCTCAGTGAGGACCACAGAGGCTCTGTAATGAGTTACAGAGGTTCTGCGGTCTGGTCCTCTGTGGAGCAGTCTTCGCCGGATTATGAGTCTTTGGTCTTCTTTGTGCGTATGACAGAGCTTCTGTAGGAAGCCTCTGCTGCTTCTGTAGCTTCTTGACCTTGATTTCTCGGTAATGTCGGCAGAGCCTCTGTAAGAGGCTTTCTTCACTTAGCCTATTTTTCACTACTTCTAAATACTTCTATGATTAGGAAGATTGAAGCTAACAATCCTAAATGTTGTATTATTCATTTTTACTGAAAATGAGTTTTCATTTGAACCCACCCTATATATATATATATAGGGGTGGGTTCAAATGAAAACTCAAATTCAATTGTAAACATGAGGACAAGTCACAACCATTGATTAAGATTTGGAAAACTAATCAATGGTTAAAACTTAATGAAACCAATTGAGAAGTGATTAGGGGCAAATATGAAAATTTGAATCAACGCCTACCATCTTTGACTTTTTATTTTCTTTTTTAATTAAAAAACGTTTACCCCCTTAAAGTTTAAAATAAATTATCTTAAAAATTACTAATATTTTAATCAAACAAATTACATCAAAAAAACGAGAATTTCGTGCTCTTCGATATGAAATCCATCTCGATATAGTTTTTTCTTCATTTTAACCGTTTCTACGTGAAATGCTATGTATGTGTTATATTCAGTCTGAATATGTATGCACGTTTCCTGTTGTCCATATTCAGTATGAATAACAAAGGAGAACGTTCATTCACTATTCATGACGAATAACACAATATTCAAAATGAATAATACAACATTCAGGATGAATAATACACGAATTTCTGATTCATGTATTATTAAACATGAATAACACATTATTAATCCTGAATAACACATTATTCACCCTGAATAACACATTATTCAACCTGAATAACACATTATTCACCCTGAATAACACATTATTCATGTTGAATAATATATGAATGACCTGTGAAGGTTGAACACATGACGTACTCTCTTTGTTTTCCGATTCACAACCGAAACTTGGTTTTATTCTTTATGAATATGTATGCACATCTTCAGGTGTCCACATTCAGTATGAATAACAAAGGTGAACGTTCATTCACTATTCATGATGAATAATACAATATTCAGGATGAATAATACATGAATTCATGAATCGTGCATTATTCACCCTGAATGATGTATTATTCATACTGAATGATACATTATTAATGAAGAATAATACATGAGTGACTCGTGAAGGTGTGGAGACGTAACGCACTCTCTTTTGTTCATCGGTTCACAATCGAAACTCGATAGGTTCCCGATTCATCTCGATAGGTGTTGGGTTATGGTAATGAAAAACACGATACCTTAGGACGCTGAAGAAAGTGTTGTAGAAGGTGATGTCGAGTTACGAACTTACGGTGTCGAGATGTTGTACGCACTTGAACATACATAAATATTCATACCGAATATAACACGTATATGACATTTCACGTAAAAACGGTTAAAACAACAAAAAAACTATATCGAGATGGATGTCATATCGAATAGCACGAAATTCTCGTTTTTTGATGTAATTTGTTTGATTAAAATGTTAGTAATTTTTCAGTTAATTTATTTTAAACTTTAAGGGGGGTAAAAAAAATTAATTAAAAAAGAAAATAAAAAAGCAAACATGGTAGGCGTGGGTTTTAATTATCTTCCATTTTTACCCCTAATCACCTTAATTAATAATTTCAATTAAAAACTCTATTTAATATGAGTCATTGGATCAATATAGATGGAATGGCCAAGATTTGTCCTCATGTTTACAATTGAATTTGAGTTTTCATTTGAACTTTCCTCTATATATATATATATTAAAGTTATATATTTTTTATTATAGATATTTATTTTGGATCTTTTATCACATTTCTATGTAGGGAATTTAATTAAAATACCCAAAGTTTGACTTTGACTTGCCAAAATATCCATTTTTTTCAGTTTTGCCAAAATACCTTTTTTTTCGCGATAGGGTCCGCGATCGCGGACCAGGGTATTTTCTGAAAATTGGGATCCCGCAATGGCGGGATGAGACCGCGACCATACCAAAATTTGTGATTTCTAATTCATATTTACACTTTCAACCCCTATACTTATTTACTTAATTTACTTTGTATCTTTTACTTTCCTAATTTTAATTTTACATTTAACACATATAATCGTTTATTAACTAAAATACGTTAAAAAAATACGTTTTAATTTTAACAAGTTACACCATTATAATCGTCTTTTCGATACGTTCGAAATGAGCCCAATATTAAATATTTTTTGATTTATTTATTTTAATATATATATCATATATACTACACAAAAATATTTTTTATATTTAAAATCCATATTCTTATAGTTAAAATACGTTTTATTTATTTTATTATCGATGGTCCAAGTGTAAGTATTAAAAATTGGCAGAGGCTTTGTGATGGACAGACATCGATCATTTTGTGGATACTCTGTAACTACAAATACTTCAGCTCCAAACACACATGAATCATCATTCGCCAAATACCCATTTTCACAATTCTTAAATGAGTCTAGTGATACCAACTTGTCAAAACCCCATTTCATATTCTTCTCGTGAAACATCGTCCTATTGTCATTCACGATATCTATAAACACATACAAATAATAATAATTTAAAACGATTTAATGAATTAGTTAATATATGATTATTATGTTAATGCGATAAGAGTGTAAAAGAAAATTGAAAAAGTAAGAAATGTACCATAAATTAAATAATTACGTATAAAGGTATGAATTGTAAATATTAAAAATATTTTTATGTAGTATATATGATATATAATAAAATAAATAAATCCAAAAATATTCAATATTTGGCTCATTTCGAAGTTATCGAAGAGACGAGTACAATGGTGTAACTTGTTAAAATTAAAACGTATTTTTAACGTATTTTAGTTAATAAACGATTATATGTGTTAAATGTAAAATTAAAATTAGAAAGTAAAAGATATAAAATAAATTAAGTAAATAAATATAGGGATTGAAAGTGTAAATATGAATTAGAAATCACAAATTTTGGTATGGTCGTGGGTTCTCATCCCGCCATCGTGGGATCCCAATTTTCCGCGATCGCAGACCCTATCGCGAAAAAAATGGATATGTTGACAAAATTAAAAAAAAATAGATACTTTGGTAGGTTAAAGTCAAACTTTGGGTATTTTAATTAAATTATTTCTATAAGACGTATATAAGTAAAAAATAGTACGGTCACTTGCATTGCTTTCGTTTCCTCCATCTACGTCGTCTTCTATACTATAAACCCTGTCCCTAAAAAAACCCTAATTACAGAAACGATAAGCGACCATGGCGGCACAAAAGGGACAGAACGATTTGACGATGAAGGAGCTTGACATACAGATGATGTTGTCTGCCGAGGTGCATCTCGGTACTAAGAACTGTGATTTCCAGATGGAAAGATACGTCTTCAAACGCCGCAACGATGGTATATATATACTGTTTTGGATTTGCTTTTAATTTAATTGCCTACCTATCACTGTTCCGCAACTTAGGTTGAACAATTTTGTTTATTAAAGTCTGATGCAAATATATTGTTCATCCAAGCTTCAAATTACAATTTAGGCTCGCTCTTCATTGAAGGTTGTACAGCCTTCATTGGAACCAAACATATGAAAACCAGTGAACTAACCAAATTGGTAAAAAAGAAAAACTCAATAGTTGTGGATATTCTTTGGGGAAAGTTAATCAACAACATAATATGAGAAAATATTGATTACTGTACCATGTTATCCTTCTAAAAGACAAAAGAACATGTTGCCAATTTGCCATTAAAATTAATGATGTCTTTAGGTCAGTTAAAGATTGTTTACGATGTTGCTAGGTGGGTAAGATTACATGGCACAATAAGTTTATTCAATATTTTCTCTTTAACCTGACCATCATCATTCTTTCATCTTATTTTCATGAGGTATTCTGGCCACTGCCAAATTGATACATTTGGTATTGAAGAATCTTAAATGCCTACTGACATAGTATAGATAAAAGCTAAGATTATGTTATTATTGATCTTGTTTTATTAACCTTGACACCTCTGTTTTATGTTCTCTAGTTATGTCACTTGGATTTTCATATTGTGCAATCTTGTTAAGTCAATTGCTCCCTTTGCCCCAAACAAGTTGCTATGATTTAAAAGAAATGGCTTAACTAAGCATTTGATGTACTAAACCAAACCCAATGTACCCGGTATATTGGAAGTGGGGTCTGGCGGGTAAGACGCAAGTTTTAACAGCCTTTTTCTCAATCACAAGGGTTGTGGCGTACAGGTTTAGGTCCTGGGGGATGTGGTGTCTGCCCAGGGTTTGAATCCGGGCGTACACAACAATTGTTGCCACTGAGGTTTAATCAGGGCCGATGTCTTACAGTCATAATTTGCCAAGGGATTAGTCTAGGCATAGCCTAGGATACCCTTCCCAAAAAAAGACAGGCCTTTTTTCTACCCCAAAGGGTAGACATGCAATTTTTGTGAAACCCCCCTGCTTGTGAGAAGGTTTTTGAAAGAAATGGGAGAAAGAGTACGTTTGTCAACATATTTGAAAGTTTGTTGATACCCTTTAGTAATGAAAAGATAAAGGGAATCATGTGGCCCTAAATCAATATCTTTAGCATTCGAAATAATTATATTTGTTAACTAGAAAAGTTTAGAATATTGCCAAAAGATGTTACATGTAATTAAAAATGTCTTAAAATGGAGATTGTTGCAGTTAGTTCGGGAACTAGAGTACAACATATGGATCACCATGAAAACATAAATATTTGCCAAAGCAATATAAATTTAAGTGGCAGCATGAATCAACTATAAAACAACTAAATCAGATAAATTAATCTCTATTTTGTAAAAGAACTTTTTTTCTTTTTGTAAATAGTCAATATATCAATGGGGACGTACGATCTTTTAAAATGCTAAACAATTAATGGCTGGAAGGAATTTTATAATCTATAATTTGACACCAATATCGATATATTTTTTGGATTTTTTTTACTGGGTCTTCAATCATGGTTTTAAGAAGTGTGAGGCGTACGCCTCGAGGTGAGGTGGCTCAAAATCGCACCTGAGGCGGTGCCTCTTAATCCCCTGACGAGGCGTGAGCGGTGGAGAGGCATACGCCTCAGTACAAAGGCTAAATTATTTTAAAAAATGACTGAAATCTCCTCTGTTTTTTTAAAACCTTGTTCTTCAGTAGTTCTCCTAAGCCCTGTCTTCTACTCTATGTGTCCTTCGTGAGTTCCAGTTTTCTCCTGTTTTCTTTGCATATTCTTCCTCGATTCTCTTCGGTTCACGGGAGTATTATGAATATGTATATACTGGATACACTTCTTTTATGTTTAGTCTCTACTATATGTCACAGTCACAATCACACTTCTACTCCCAGTTTGTTGATTTTTAATATTTCTTCTTTATGAGCTGTGAACATATTAATACATATACATACATATATATGTTATGAATAGATCAATATTTTTTTCTTTGTTACTATATCTATATTTCGTGATTGAAAAAAGTGTACGTGGATTCTTCTACTAATTAAGTATGATATATATATATATATATATATATATATTGTGTCTAATGCTCAAGTGTCAAGTGTGTGTGTATATATATTGTATATATTTTCTGAGTAGAAGCAGTGGGATGCAGATTGGTATAAACATATTTTGTGTAGTATATATATTTCCGCCTCGGGGCTTACGCCTCGCCTTGCCTCGCTGAGGGAAAACGCCTTGAGGCACGATTCAGCTTTTTCAAAACTTGTTTCAAATTAGGAAGATTTTCTGTGATGACACTTGTTTGCTTACATCATTTGCATAGTCATTGTAACTTGTATACGTAAGTTTTATCTGTAGCTGTTCTATTGCTTTCCTATGATAACATGATATATTTTCGATCCTCAGGAATATACATCATTAATCTTGGCAAAACATGGGAAAAGCTTCAAATGGCAGCCAGGGTTATCGTTGCAATAGAGAATCCCCAGGATATCATTGTACAATCTGCCAGACCATATGGTCAGAGGGCTGTGCTGAAATTTGCCCAATACACTGGGGCCCATGCCATTGCTGGACGCCATACTCCTGGTACCTTCACCAATCAGCTCCAGACCTCCTTTAGCGAACCTCGTCTCCTAATCTTGACTGATCCACGCACCGACCACCAGGTTTATATAAATCATCTTCTAATGACTGCTGGCTTGCAATATTTGAAGGGCTGTTGTTAATTCAGCTAAAGGCATGTTTGGTTGGTGTTCCATTAAGTCTTGTGTGGATTAATCTGTATGTATAGATTGGAAAGGTTTTTGTTTGAGAGTGTTTTTTCATAAATGGAAGTAACGTGTTTTTTAATCAGGAGGGACAGGTTTGGAAAAAAAAACTTGGCTTTCTAGCTTATTGAATAAGTCACTTTGTATATCATTAAGATTAGCTGACTGAATAAGGTGCGAGTCCCATTAAGCTTATTAAACTGCTAACAAACAGACCTGTAGACTGCCTTTTATGAAGGAAGACTTTAATAACTGGAAGTTACTAACAAGTGCGGATTTTGTTTTTTTATTTGATGATAGATGATATAATTATGAGTCAAGAGAATCCATATTTACATTACATTACATTACATGTTTTGCTAAATAATTGAAATTTTGGAGAATTTGTGTATCTATTTTAAGTGTATTATGTATTTGATCTGACATTTTGATGTTTATTTTGCAGCCCATCAAGGAGGGAGCACTTGGAAATATACCAACAATAGCCTTTTGTGATACTGATTCTCCCATGAGATATGTAGATATTGGTATCCCCTCTAACAACAAGGGAAAGCATAGTATTGGCTGTCTCTTTTGGCTTTTAGCGAGAATGGTTCTGCAAATGCGTGGGGTTATCAACCAGGGGCATAAATGGGATGTCATGGTATGCATCAAGAAGCTTAACATTCATTAAGAAATATTATTCTTATTTAAATTTGTTTTATTAATAAGAAGGTTACTCCTTTGTACAACTTTACTTTAATAAACATGCATATTATTATTATTATTATCGTATTTGCTGTAATTGTGGTTATTATTGCAGGTGGATCTGTTCTTTTACAGGGAACCAGAGGAGGCAAAGGATGAACAAGAAGATGAGGTAGCTTTGGTTACAGACTACCCAGAGTATGGTGGTGGTGATCAATGGTCTGCTCAAATTCCTGATGCTCAATGGGCACCTGATATGCCGCCGCCAATTGCTGCCGCCCCTGTGGCGGCAACCACCTGGACTGCTGCTGATGGTAAGAGACCAGTAAAATTCTTTTTATTTGGTTTTTGTTCCAACTTATTGGATTTTGTTGAAGTGCAATTAGTTGTGAAACTGCAATGTTTAATTCTGATGGTTTATCTTCCTCATTCCAGCTCCGGTTTCTGGCACCGGCGGATGGGAATCTGTGGCGGCACCTGTAGCTCCTGTTGAAGGTGTTGCTGCCACTGCTAGTGCAACTGGATGGGAATGAAGTTTATCTCATGGTCAAACTCATATTTAGTTTATGGATACTCAGGTATTCTACACCCAGAAATCTTTTCTATTTGTTGAGGAATCGTTGATTATTAGGTTATCGTTTTGGGAATTTTGGCTTACGGATTTTTGTTAAAATATAATACCCAAGTTATTTGATTTGATTTTTTTTGCTTCACACATTCGATACGTCCTTTCCGGTGATGATATTTGGTGCCTTTCTAACTCCTAAAAGGTTGCAAAAGGGCACCCTAAATAAGGCTATGGCAGGGTTTAGGTGATAGACTAGCCGACATACTAGCCATTTTTGGTTTTGGTGGAAGTAGTGATAAACCGGATAATAATGTAAAATAACCTTAAAAAGACGTTAAAAATCAATTTTGAAAGTTTTAAGGGGCATAATTGGAAACAAATGGAAAATGCCCCTAGTGTTGAGATTTGACCACAAGTTAGTGATTGGACCTATCTATAGGACAATAGGACCCGTTAAGATTTGGCAAGGCCATAATGGGTCAAGGCTTGGGATAGAGGACCAACAGACCAGTTAGGCAAAGATTGTTTTTGATAACCGTTAGGTCGGTTTGTGTTCACTTTGACCAGTGTTCTAAAGTTAACCGTCAAGAAAACCAACAAACCCATAGCTTAGAAGTTGAGCTACCATAAAGCCCCATTTGGTTTGCATATGGAATTGAAGGAATTGGAAGGCCAATTCCGTTTACCAAATTTCATTCAGTTGTTTAGGGTGTTTGGTTCGTAGAATGATTTTTGCATGATTGGAATCTGGAAAGAATTGGAATGGAATATTATCAGGTTTGACCATGGTTGGCAGGAAATGGAATGTAAACTTGAAATATGTCTGTTTGGTTTGCAATGGAATCGGAATGGAATTATGAAAAATGAAAAAAATACCCTTTCTTTAATTTTAATTTTAAATTTTTTTTCTTATAAACAATTTTAAAATTAACATTTAAAGAGAATAAAATATGTAATTTACCATTTAAGAAATCGTATATAAATATAAAATGTGTAAATCATTCACAAACCAAATCATTCACACAAAGTTACTACATCAAATACCCATATATAAATATTGTTTTCAAACCGTTTTTACAATGTTAAAAGTTGTCGAACCATAACATCAAAGCAACAAGTACCAAAAACATAAACCAAAAGTATTGTTTTTAAACCAAACCTGTCATTGGTCCAACATAAAGTGGACTCAAAAATATATACCAAACATGTGTACTCCAACCAAAAATATTGTTTTCACCACCAACCGATCAAGTGTTCAACATGAATCGGACCTAGTTTTCACGCCTTCCCTTCTTCAAGCTCTAGAATGTGATCAATAGATTCATAATCCTTTGTTATCTTTCGTAATGCACTAAACATTTCAGTTTTATAAAATGAACCAAACTTTTCAAGCTCATCAGTGATCATGGAAGTTTTTTTTGAGCATTTCAACTTCAACTTCAACTTCCATCAACGATTGCGATGCTTTCATAAGTTTGTCACCAAACACAAATGTAGCATTGTTGATTACCTCATGCAAAGACTTGCTTCTGATTTTCCTTTTCTTGCTACCACTTGTGCACTCTTGGCTTTGCATATTTGTGTGTGCATTAAAGGCATCATCTTGATCATCAGAAAGATTGATATGGTCTTCCATGCTTCCGTCTTTGCTTCCATCTTGCATCTCCATAGCATCTCTTACTACCCATTAGCTCTATCTTTGCTAAAAACAATGCACAAATCCTCAAAATGAGGATATGTCCTGTTTTTCCATTTAGCGGCCTCTTTGTGAACCTATTTTATATCATAACAAATAAATTCAATTATAAAACAACAAATTATATATACACGTACCGCTAGATAAGCCTCCCATATCGGTGGTTCAGCAATCATGCAATTTTTTTTGCTATCAAAACCAAATCCGCTAGTATTAGTACCATAAACCATGTCATAAACAACCTGCCAATTTTTTTTCATCGTCTTTATCCTTGACTCAACATGAGGTTTACCCAATATACCAGAATTGAGAAGTGATTCTTTTACAGCTTGTTCCAATTGTTGTAAATGTCCAGATTTGAAGCCACTGTCAGCTTTATGCTCTCCATTATATACCATATTTACCAAACTCTCAACAAGTTTGGCATCTTCGAGTGCAGACCACACACGATAGTTTCTTCATTATTCAAATAGAAATAGAAAGTTGATAGACACACATCAATTCATTTCCATACAAATACAACACAAAACCATAACATTAACTCAAATAGAAATAGAAAGTTGATAGACACACATCAATTCATTACAAATGTAACATAATTCAAATAGAAATAACGTTGATAGACAAACATGAATTGGTAACATTCCATGATGCAAACATATCTTGAGCTAAACTATCCCTAAATGCAGTCCACATGTTTGATGTCCCAACATATGTGATAACATCCTCATCTCCGGTTCCATTGTCTTCGATTCCATCATCTTCAGTTCCAACATCCGATTCATATTCATTCTCAAGTGGATCAATTGGCATTTCTTGCCTAATAAATTGTGGATAAGACAACATGCCATAATGATCCTATTTTTAAGGTCAACCGGATAATACGGGTTATCTCTCAAAATACCAAAGCTCTTTTTCAAAATACTGAAACATCTTTCTATAACATTTCGTGTAGAAGAATGCTTCATGTTGAACAATTCTTTTGCCGTTGTTGGTTCGTGTCCTTCACGCCAATCATTTAAATGATTCCGCTGACCTCTATAAGGGCAAGAAAACCCTCCCTATTTATCTACCCACAATCTACCAAGTAATAACATGACCTTGGCACCTTCAAACCATGCGGCCTAAGAAGTGCATCACGAAGAACTCGACCATCTGCGGCTGAACCCTCCCATCCAAGTAACACATAGATAAATTGCATATCTTGTGAACACACACCTAATATATTTGTAGCAATATCATCTTTTCTTGTTCTCTATCTAGGTCTGTCTTCAAGTGGTACTAAACACTTGATATTTGTTCCATCTAAAGCCCCTAAACAATTCTAAAACAAAAAAAAACAAATGACCATTAAATATAATTATGTTATTTACGTGCTAATAATAAAAAAAAATAATTACATATACCTTGATCCATTTCCATCTTTCGTCGGTAGATGTAATAACCGAGTCTTTTTGTAAATAAATGAAGATTGTGGGCTTAAGGGTAAACACCCATAAGTGAAGGGGTCTTTGTGTAAAGTGTGAAAGAATGGTTCAAATCCCCAAAACCCTACTCTATTTTCTCATTCTCAGTGGTTTGCGACTAAGCTTTGTGTGTGAAGAAAGGATCGCCGATTTTGGAAGGAGAGCTTGGGTGTGGAGGAGCTTCGATTGTGGATTCAGCATCTCCATCAAGGTGTGCGGTGTGGAGGTTACATTTTCAAGTGAGAACGTTTTAGCGTGGACCACAGGTGAATCTTTCTAAACTGAAGCTTTATCGATACTCGAATTTGTTACTTGTACCGACATATCGAATTGCATGATTTACGTTGTTTTAAATATGCATGATAAAGGTGTGTAAGTTATATTATGGGTATGTGCGGGACATGTGATGACTTAATATGGATATATGGGGAGTGTGTCCCATCCAGGATATAGGAATTCGTTTCATATGATCACTAAGGGCGGGTGTGTGCCCTAACACGCTGTCACAGGTGTGTACGTGACTAAGGGCCTGTTTGTTAGCAGCTTAATGAGCTTAATGGGACTCATAGCTTATTCAGTCAGTTATACATGATTGTTTGGTAGTGGCTTAATGATATAGAAAGTGACATTTATTAAGCATTTAGGAGGGAGCTTTATGCAGAAAGCCAAGTTTTGTCCAAACCAGTCTCTCCCAATTAAAAAACATGGTCCTTCCATCTATGAAAACACCCTCCCAAACAAAAACCTTTCCAATCTATACAGATAGATTAATCCACACAGACAACTTTATTCATACAGGTCTTAATGGAAAACCAACCAAACAACCCCTAAGTGTGAGCCATTAATATATGTTGTGTGTGTACTTAAACTGATATAAGTGTGACCGTTTATAAATGCTTATAAACTCTCTTTAGTTGATAATTGCGGCGTGGCGTTGGTAGCAAGAGGGATCTCACTAGACCTCATGGTCTAACCCTCGCTTTTCAAAACTAAAACCTTTTCAGGTAAGTAGGTAGCCGAGAGCTCGTTTAATAAAAATGACAAGATGTGAGTTGGAGCTTGCGTATAGAAGGATTAGAAGTCTTTCCTTGTTATTTCGTAGTTATGTTCTCAGCTGTAGTTAGGCTTATTTCTGCGAACCCAGTTTTGTAATCTTGATAGTGTGAATATGTTGGGCCATTTTTGGCATTTTGAATTAAAGAAGTAGCTATTGGCATGCTTGTTTGGTGTGGGTTGTTACAGTTGGTATCAGAGCGCTGGTTTAAGGGATTTAGGTGACCGGATGGGCCTAAACTTAAACTGTGGATTAGAAGGACACAACTGAGATATAGGAAGCCTTTAGGGAAGACCTTGATCACCGAGAATTCAGGACGATGGTAGTGAGGACTCTCATGTAAAGTAATTCAAATCATATCTGGCCAATGTCATTATGAATTTACAGGTACATTGGTGTGCTTGATTATTGTTGTTCAGATGGTCGATGGAGGTGGTACTGTGTAAAGAGTGGTGGTAGTGTGTAGAGATTGGTGGTAGTGTGTAGAGACTTCTAACCTTGCCATGGTGGCAATGGTTTAGTGTGTTGCGCGAGACCGTTCATGGTGTGATTGATGACACCATCTTGAAGGAGTATCGTTTGAGTTTAGGGTGGCCGATGTGAGGTAGAACCTCTTGGGTTCATAAGGGAAGAATAATTGATGGGAGTTGAGCTCCTAATTTCTAATGATTCTTCATTCTGGGAGTTTTCGATGTCGATAAATTGGGATCTTGAGAGTTTCAACTCAAGAATCGAGTAGTGGAGATGAGCCTTTTGACTCTCTAGTCAGTGGAAGAGTGGCAATGGTCGTTGAGAAATGATAGACATGTTGGTTGGTAATATGAGGCGAGGATAGGATGAAAAGGGGCTATTGTTGGTTAATCTATTTGGGGTCGAAGTGACGCCACATATCCTGCAAATCAGTAGTCAAGGTGGTAACTGTGTGGTTGGGACACACAAGTACGTGGGG
The DNA here is from genome assembly GCA_033807775.1 of Saussurea involucrata. Taxonomy (NCBI): domain Eukaryota; kingdom Viridiplantae; phylum Streptophyta; class Magnoliopsida; order Asterales; family Asteraceae; genus Saussurea; species Saussurea involucrata. The sequence goes on along the minus strand of CM066317.1, from coordinate 43,070,250 downwards.
GAAGCACCGGTACCAAAGGTTGTTGCAATGTGAGAAACCTGATGGTTTGGTCGGAAGTAGAGTGCCGATGTTGAATTGTTGTGAATGTCAATGGTCGACCTTGCTAGAGTGAATGGCCTTCAATGTAAAGTGAGTCATGCATTGTGTTTTCAAACAAATTACATGAGCCCCGCATGTCAAATATATGTGTGTGTGTGTGTGTGTGTGTGTGTGTGTGCGCGCGCGCACCTTTAATGTAAGTTTCTGGTTTTGAAAAATGAGTGGGCGCGTGCAAGTGTGTGTTTGAAGGAAAAGACAAATTTATTTTATGTTGTGTGATAAATTTCGAACTTGAAGAAATAGTGAATTATTTCACCTCTTTTACAAATGAGTTAACCTTGTTGTAAAAATCATAACAACATTCGATCGCATGGTTTTATAAGTGAAATCGGTATGGACACGTTGCTGTCATATCAATGAATGTGAAAGTCGACCGACTCGCTCGGTGCGAGTAATTTTGCCGTATTTTAAAATTGCACGAAAATAATTTCAGTTAATGCATTTTCGATTGCTGGACAAGATTGTGAGATATCATGGGTTGCGTGTGCGCAATCCTTGAGATCGATGTGTGTGTGGCCATTTTATGGCGGTGTCGTGTCATGCATGTCTAACCTTGTTTCACGACGTATTTTCAAATGTGCAAAGCAATTTAAATCATTGTGTTGTCATGCATGAAGGCTATGAACTCGCTAGGTAGTGAGAGATATCGTATTTAAGGATGAGGGAAAGTTTTTAGAGTGGAAATGTGTGGTTGAGTCGTCGATGGTCGATTCGTGACCTGGTGTTCCCTTTTTGGGAGGGCGACGAATATCAGAAGTCTCACTCTTTGACTTTAGTGATGCTTGTATTAGAGTAGCATGTGCTCTTATTCAGTAATTTAAGGCGTAGTTGGTGGCCGGGGGTGTCTCCCGGATGAATTTCAAAGCGGGCAAGATACTTCTAAAAATAGCCTATTAATAAGTAGCGATGTAGTATGATGATGAAATGGTATCGGCGTGGAGCCGGAGTTTGAGGTGGTCTTGTATTTAGGCTATTTGTCAAGTAAGTTTTGTATCTCAATCGGGTGAGGACTGTTGGGCACAAGGTTAGTTACGATGTGCGGGAAGAGGTAGATTTTGTTGGGAATTTTCGTTTGTCGGAGGCACCGTTGAAACTTCATGTCGGTCGTTGATGTCGAAGTCAACTACTGGTGTTGATATCGTTGTCGGGGGCTGGAAATGGAAAAGGAAACTCTGGTGTGCTTATTTTGTCGGGTTTATGCAAAGATGTAAAAGGTCGTATGGAGAAAGGTGTGTACCTGTCAGGATGCTGGACCGTCTTGTGCGAGTGTTATAAGAGTGGAAGATCACTAGTTGGATAGGTGATTTCCGGTGTGGTTGATGTTTCGTTCGTGAATGAAGTAGTTAGCACAATTCAGGTGGGACACGTGGATTTTGTTGGTCTGCAAGGGAACGTCTTATCGTCTGGTTTATTTGAGCGTGTTTTGTGTGGATTTCGAAGAGCCGACTGGGGACAAAGACTTGATCGAGTGAGGTAGACGATCATAAGTTTTGGTTCATCTAGGTTTGAGAAAAGACCAGGTCGTGAGATAGCTTTATTTCAAATACATGTTGTGATTTGCATGGAGAAGGCAAGGCCTATTGTGTGTACGAATGATCGTGAGGATTTTTCCTCTAGTGTGGTGGTTGTGTGGATAAGTTAGTGGTAACTTATACAAAGTAGGCATGCGAGTCATTGGTGTGGTAGTGAGTTGTTGTGAAGTTAAGTGGTGGGACTGTTGTTGATGTGGGATAAGCGTAAGTGGGAATCTTTGCTCAGAGATTGCTGTTAAATTATTCAAAGGTGGCATATATAGGTGTGATGAGATGCATGGATGCTTGGTTGGTGATTTTGTATTGCTAGTTTGAGAATAAAAGAGTGGAGGAGTAGTTGGTGACTACCTAAAGGAGAGAACCGGGTGCTCATAGGTTGCAATGAGCTGGTGGGTGAGTTGTCTTATGTCGTTGGCATATTTATGAAGATGTTGGATTGGTTAATTCATGATGGTTCGTAGTAGATATGGAACCTTTGGGAATGTTATTCCTTGTGTGTAAAGGAATTCAAAGGAGTGGTGTAACCCCGTTTGGGAAACGAGAAGTGTGCGGTGGCTTCGAGCATTGGGTGTTATTTCTGAATGACTTGGTTGAATTTCTCGTGTGAGATGTGGTGAAACCGTTGGTTAGGCATAGTAACCATTGGGATTGCGTGTATGGAGTGGTCAATGTTGGATGGACAGTGTTTCATACTAGTCTGAGGAGGTAGGGATAGTATGTTGAAATAATGAGTAAACTTGAAGTAGAAAGTTTGGCAAGTGACTGAAAATGTGAATCAATGGGTACCGAGTGACATCGTCTGGTACATGAACTCCTTGTGGGAGTATGAGAAAGAGAATTTGTGTGTATGTGATAGTTTAAGGGTCGAGGAAAGTTAGTTTGTGTGGTTGGTCGAAAGTGTGCACCTTCTAGTGAGCCGTTCTTTGGAAACATGTTTTATGTTTTGAGAAGGAAGTGGAAGAAGGAAGTTGAATGTAGTGCTCGGAATGAAGGACCATTGAGTTAGACTTGGTAGTAGTGAGGGAAATATTCCAAGCGAGTTTGTCGTTCGGTGTTAAGTTAATGGGAATAGTTTTGTGTGAGCATGAACACTCCTTCCTGTTGAGTGGGTGAAACTTGGATTTATCTCTTATGTGGATGGACGATTGTTGGATGCAGTGAGAATTTGAATGTGTGTCTTCAAGATTGGTTCGGTTTGGTTGAGGGTTGCTTTAGATGTGGGGATGTGGAAGTTTCCTACTATTAGCTGATGTTGTGGTGAGAACATATGAATTGTTTATAATTGATGAATTGTAGTCAATTCAATTCAGGCAAGGAAGTGTTATCTGCGTTAGACGTATATCGTGTTGGGGAAAGCGATTGTAGAATTACGTGTGAAGCCCTTAATTTGACGCGTTTTAAAACCATGAGTCTAGGTGTGGATGATATTGTGTACAATTGTTACAGTTGGTACAGTTGGCCTGAGGCGTTTTTTTATGTTACGCGAATTTTCTGGGGTAAGAGTTGTAGTTAACCGAAAGTGTGATAATTCGTTGGTATACGCGTTATTGTTGAAGGGTTATGCGTAGTGGGATTGATAGAATCCTTAGAGAAGCAAAGAGGTTGGCATGTGCAGTTATCTGTGGATCTTCCAAGAATAAAGATGTATCGTGGGAAAGAGGCATTTGGTGAGTGTTACGACTTTATCCACACCCTTATAAAAAGAATGTTTTTCGTTTATAATAAATAAACCAAGACGCAAGTATACATCTCGATTTATTATTGTCTTAAAACAAGTAATAATGGTACAAAAGTACCGAATATCGATCCCACAGGGAAGCGTGGAAAAGTTTCTCTTTAAAAGTCCAGTTCGTAAAAGCGAGTTTCAGATGGCGAATTCGAAAACAATATTTTTGATGGAGGTTTTGTTAACAATTAAACTAAAATCAATTATAAAAAGAAGCACAGAGTATAAAGATCCGTTGGGGTGATAATAATAGCTAAATATGAAGATGAGACGGAATTCCTTAGTTATCTCAAATGTCGACTATTTTATGATACAACGTACCGAGTGTCAATTGGTCAATTGTGATACACCATAAAACATAACATTGATTTAAATAACTTTGGACAATCATGCAGTACGATACACCTTTTTATTTTGTTATCGGTCTCGGTCCCAACTTCACTTTATACCTCGAACTAGGACGCTTAGCCCATCATCGTTCGGTTTCTAATTATAAAATATGTATTAACTGAAAAGCAAATAATGGAGATGGACAATACATAAACAACCTACAATACTTATTGTTAAAAGTACGTATTTTGTCGTGCAAGTAACCAACTCTCGAAAATCTAATTATAAATCTAGAAAAACTGTTTGAAGATATGTGAACTGAGAAGTTAACGATAGCTTTAAATCACAAGGAAAATCTTGTTTTAAATGTGGAGTTCCAAATCGATAATATCTCGTAAGTGCAACGGAATTCTTCGTACCAAAACTTCTATGATTCCAATAATTATATCCAACCGTGAACCAATCTAGTTGGGGATCCGAAAGTATTAGTCGGACTTCCGGTGAATAATAATTAATGGAATCGTATTGGAGTTGATATTAAAGAATCCAAAAACGTTAAATAATAGATGAAACGTGCAATTAACGACTTTTCTTTATAACGAACTTCTTTCAATTCTATGGACTATACTCAACCGTGAACTAATCTAGTTGGGGATCCGAAAGTATTAGTCGGACTTCCGGTGAGTGATAGTTACAGAATCGTTATCGGAACGTATACAAATTGGGTTGTTGTTTACCTATGCGAACCGAAAGTAAAATGAATGCAAACAGTTCGTATGGAGCTGCTGCATACAATCGAACATAAACACACACGGTTAAAACAGTTTAAGCAGTAGAAGAGATATAGAAACACAACATATATTATCTAACGATTGATAACAATGGTTGAACCGAAAAGGCTCAAACCGAAGGAACTAGCTCCAGCTGTGAACACCGAATGCTATGGAGATGCTAAGCTAGTAATCTACTTGATCAACAACTATTTTGAAGATGGATGTATATCACAGCCGGCTATGTCTATTTATAACAGGTTCGTGGCTTGCAGAAGAAGAAAGGATACATGGATCGGGTAAGATCCATGGCCTTTCTTATCTATGGGCCAACTTAACATATCAAACCCAAAAGAAGCCCAAGTGTTGTTTGTTTAACTACAAGGTGGGACCAGCCCATTTTTAAGCCGGCCCAATTCGGTTCTAACCGATCAAAACGAGAGTTTATATATCTGAGTAGTTATGTGCAAAGCCCAAGAAGAGAATCCGTCCACAAAATGTTCCAAATCCGCAGCTTGCTATGTATTATACTGCGATTATCAAAACTGGATTCTTCACGGCTGAATCATCAATCCTGAAATGCACATACATAATTTTAGCTTTTTGTTGTATTTTTCTCATTTTTATACGAAAACAGTAGCTTCTATTTTCTGCTTATAATTACTAGAAAACTTTAACTAAACGACTCAATGGGGAACGAAAATGAGCTCAAAAATTGGAATTAAACGCTTAAAATAGGGTTAATAAATAACCCTATCACAACCGCATATTCGAACTGTTGCTTGCCCCTAAGCAACTTTATTAAGAATGCAAAATTTTGAGCTATTTATTTTGAGTATCAAGAACTAGTATTTTTCCATAATCACTATACACACAAACACACTCTTTCCATTATGTTTACTTCATGCAAATTGATATCCATCCATAAAATAAATGTTCAACATCTCACATCAAAAATTATCAACCATAAGCTAGCCAACTAATTCCTTGATTAATTAGAATCCATTTATTGCAACCACGAGGGGCTCATGCATTTGGCTTTTTCATTTATTTTCTTGCATGCCTTTTCCAAGATGTTTATGGCACAATTTTTCTACCGTCTTTTGTTTGTGAGGCTTGAAATGAGACACATTGGTCTCTTTGGTGTCTTTGACACTTTTCTAAATGCATTGAAAATTTTGCCGAAGCTATGCTTCGTTTATGAAAATTTTCAAATTTGGTGCATTTTCGACCTTTGGAACACTTGATGCAAAGAGATGTATGTCTTCATGAGATGATATGGTTATGATCATGCAATATTTACCATATCATCCCCCCTCCCAAAACTTTGAAGGGTTCAATGTCCTCATTTGAACATTAGGTGTATAAGCATTGTGTTTGCATGGAGAAAGGTGGTGAATATGAATGTTGCATGGATTCTAACAAAAGGTTGGGGAATCAAAGAATCACAAGGCTAGTTCTAGTGATACAAAAATGGAAGAATTGAGACTTGTTATTTTATTCAGGCTATCAATGCAAATAATGAACAAATGAAATCAAGTGTGAATTGTGTGTAAAGTGATTTGAAGAAAATAACAGTTACTCAACATTCAACGGTCCCAGACTCTATTATCTAACATGCATAAAACGAAATACTCTTATTCTAAAGCAATACAGGGTTTGATAGAACACGAAACATGCCTACTCATGGGGAGTAGGTTGCTGCCCGGCAGGTTTCCACAGTAAATCCAAAGGGAATGGGGGAAGATCTTTCACCAATTCAGGATGTTCTTTCATCCACATCGCACGCTGCAAATCATCTTTCACCTTTTCATATTGAAACCATCGCTCCACACGTCTTACCATCTCCTTCATCATTCCTCTCATCTCACCATTCTCATCAGATATCTGCTGAGTCAATTGTCTAACCTGCTTAGTTATCAAAACCATGTGTTCTTTGAGGGTTGCCTTGATGTCACCTTTTAGCAAATGAATGCTTGCTTCTAAAGAAGCAAACCCATCACCATTTGGTTCGGGTTTGAAAATTGTGTTATTTCGCATCAATCTATCCACGTTGGTTTTGTCTAAAAACATTTTCTCCGTTGAAAAACTCATCCGTGGGTAGGATGATGACGTTTGCTTGTTCCATCAATGCATGTATAATTGTTGGGTATGACATACGTGCATTAGATCGTTCAATACCCCCAACAATTATATCAGAAATGAATCGACCAACATTAAACTTTAGTTCGGACATAATGCAATAAAGGATAAACACCCTTGTCATGCAAAGTGATGCATCATGAGAAGTAGGAAATAACGTGTGCCTAAGAAAATAAAACCACACATTTGCCTCGGGTTTGAGACAATGGGTACGTAGAAAACGTGTATTTCCTTTAAATTCCCATTCGGATCCATCGTGAGCAATAACATTCAAAATATTTTCCAAGTCCTCATCAGATGCACAATCAATCAGTCTCTGAAATTCAGAATACCGGGGTGGCTTAAGTCCCAAAACTTGATTTATGGCCGTGGCCGAAAAATCAATAGTGGTTTGTCGGACTTTGATTTCTACACCGTTTGTAACAGCAAGTTCGGTGTAGAAATCTCTCACCCAGTCCAGATTGAACTTGGTATTCATTTCACATAACTTTTCCCAACCAAAATTTGTGATTGTGTACCCAAATTTAGGGTGTGCAAGAAGTGCACTTACGTGGAACGATTTGGGTGTGTGACAGATTTTTGAACTAAAGTTAGCATGTTGTAAGAAAGCTTCATGACAACTAAACCTATTATATTTAGATAAAAATGTATTAGGTGAGATACCCACTTTTGTTTTACCCTTGTCCACCACAGTTGGTGGAGTGATCTGTTGGGTCTCCTCCAGCTCTTCAATTCTGACTATGTTCTCGTCTCCGTGTTCTTTTAGATCATCCTCTCCTCCTTCATTGATCCTTCTCTTTTTCACCTCCTTAGTGTGAGCTTCGATCACGCCCTTAAATCGCCTTTTGTATTGAACAGGTGCAGCAGGGGGTTGTTGTGGGTTCAAATTGTTTGATGGTTGGGGGTTCAAATGGGTCAGATTATGGTTTCGTCGGTGATCATAGGGCACCGATGTAGATGAAGTAGGGGGATAGAGGGGGTTTGGTCTGGTCGAGTGAACCGTGCGAAAGGCAGAATGGGGGTTTGGAACGGCTTGACCTCGAGAGTTCAGAATGATCACCCGTGGGATTGCATGAGACCCGATAGGAAGAGGGTTTTGTTGTTGTTGCCTCAGAGGAGGAAATCCAGGTGGGGGTGATACAGGCCTTCTTAATGTTAGTGGACCATGATCAAAGTGATGAAGGAGGTCTCTGGAAGAGATGAACGTACGATCGAAAACTCCGGTGATCATCCTACGACTTTTCGGCGACTCTTGAAAAATAGAGTTGAGGTTAGGCGCTACCGAGTTTCTGGACATGGCGTTGAACGAAGGGTTCCCAAAACCAGATCGAGCTTGGTTTTGCTGCGGATGCATCGTCAACGAGTCAACGACAGAAGCGAGAGTGAGAAGAGAAGAGGGAGGGTTATTTTGCTGAGGGGTGTTTGGGAATGGTCCGAAATTCATGTTTCGGTTCATGATCTGAGGTAAAATCGAGCAAGAATGGGAGGAAGACGAAGATCCGAGGGTTGTTCGATTTTTGTGAGCATCGCCATCGTCTCCGTCGATCTCTTTTATACTCGAGAGAAGATACCATCAAGTACACAGTTGAATTTTGGAGCAGAAGACTGATGTGTACAGTGATTTGGTGTCAGATTGGAAGATATAATTGCCGGCGCTGGTGATGTGTTCAGGCGTCATGGGGAAGAGGAGGGAAATGAGGTTTTGTTTGGTTAAGGTTGAAACAGGAAAACAACAAAATCAGTTATTGTACTTCTCAAATCTTATTTGAACTAGATTAAAACCTTTCAATTCTTATCTAGTTCGGTCAATCCGATTTGGTCCAAATTGAACTATAATAAAATCTGATTTTGTAATTTCATCACTCTTAAAAACCCATGATTATTAGGATGACAAATTTACTGACTGTTGGGCTTAGAGTTAGCCCAAAGTTCGTTGGGATAAAAATATCGAGTGTAACCAAATAATTGCATTGGGCCGCCCGTTTGTTTATTAAGACAGATTGGCGGATCCGAGCCCATTTGGTTAGGAATTTCTATTTTTATCGAGTGAGTAAAAATTAGCGTTTTGCTCAGATTATTCCTCAGAATCATAGTTTTAAACAAAGTACCCTCATCACCAGCTTTTAATGAAAATTTGGCTAAGAGCCGAAAATTTTCATTCCCTCCTTATGATATTTCAATCACCAAAACTTACCTATGTAGATCCTTCCCAAAACTTTATAAATAAACTTGAAATATTTTTGGTTGTTCTTTTCTTTTTTTTCTTTTTAAAAAAAAAATAAATATTTACAATTCATTGGATTAAAATCCAAGACCTTACCACAGTGGTTAATCTAGGAGATGAACAACCTTGACAGGTTGTTGTGTCAGTGCAGAGGGCTCGATAAAAGGTTTTACCCTTTGTCCGTTTACCTTGAAAGTAATTCCCTTTTCTGGATCAATTAATTCAACAACACCATAGGGAAAAAATTTTGCAATCTGATATGGTCCCATCCACCTAGAATTTAGCTTACCTGGAAACAACCTGAGTCTAGAGTTAAAAAGTAGGACTTGTTGTCCTTCAAATAACTCTTTTTGAACAATTTTTTTGTCATGCCATTTTTTGTGTTTTCCTTGTAAAGTTTGGCATTCTCATAGGAAAAGTTCCTATGCTCTTCTAGTTCACATATTTGCAAAGTTCTTTTTCTTCCGGCATCGTCTAAACTCATATTAAGTTCCTTAATGGCCCAATAGGCCTTGTGTTCTAGTTCAACAGGTAAATGGCAGGCTTTTCCAAAAACCAACTTATAAGGAGACATTCCAATAGGGGTTTTGTAAGCAGTCCGGTAGGCCCAAGGCACGTGGTCAAGGATGGAGTGAGTGCCTTCATCACTAATCAAGGCACGTGGTGTACCAAATCGAGTGAAAATGTGCTTTGTAAGAAATTTGACCACTGTTTTAGCATCATTGGAGTGGCAGGCCATAGCCTCCACCCATTTGGACACATAGTCTACAGCTACCAAGATGTAGGCACAATTGTTGGACAGTGGAAAAGGTCCCATGAAATCAATGCCCCAGACATCAAATAATTCTACTTCTAAAATTCCATTTAAGGGCATCTCATTCCGTTGAGAGATATTTCCACTTCTCTGAGACTCATTACAGCTTTTCGCAAAGTTGTGAGCATCATTGTTTAGGGTAGGCCAGTAAAATCCTGATTGTAGGACTTTAGCAGCAGTCCTTTGTCCACCAAAGTGAATTCCACATGGACCTGTATGGCAATGATGTAAAATAGATGTCACTTCTTCCGTTGGGATGCACCTTCTGATTACCTGATCTGCACAGATTTTAAACAAATATGGATCATCCCACAGGAACTTTTTAGAATAAAAAATGAGTTTCTTTCTTTGATGTTTGTTGAGTTCCTTGGGAACGATCCCACATGCAAGATAATTAACAATATCTGCAAACCAAGGTAATGCAATATGTTGTACAGCTAAAATTCTTTCATTTGGAAAAACCTCACAGATATCACTTGTGTGTTCTTTTGTGTCTTGTTTTTCCAGTCTTGACAAATGGTCAACCACCTGATTATTTATACCCTTTCTATCAACAATCTCCAAATCAAATTCTTATAGTAACAAGACCCACCTGATTAACCTAGGTTTTGCATATTTCTTAGAAATAAGATACTTAATGGCGGCATGGTCAGTGTGCACGGTTACTTTGGCACCCATCAAGTATGATCTGAATTTTTCAAAAGAAAAAACCACAACCAATAACTATTTTTCAGTGGTGGTGTAATTAATTTGAGCCTCATTAAGGGTTTTACTAGCATAGTAAATGGAATGAAAAACTTTATTTTTCCTTTGGCCTAGAACAGCTCCGACGGCCCAATCACTAGCATCACTCATAATTTCAAAAAGCAAGGACCAATCAGGTGCCACTATTACAGGAGCCGTGACCAATGCTTCTTTCAGGATTTAAAAAGCCTTTTTGCATTCTTCATTAAAATTGAAAACATGGTCAAACTGTAGTAGTGTACACAAAGGTTTGGATATTTTGGAAATATCTTTGATAAACCTTCGGTAAAAACCTGCATGGCCTAAGAAACTTCTTATCCCTTTTACATTGGTTGGTTCAGGTAGATTTGCAATCACTTCCAATTTTGCCTTATCAACCTCAATACCTCTTTTGGAAATGAGGTGACCCAATACAATGCCCTCTTTAACCATAAAGTGACATTTTTCCCAATTTAAAACCAAATAAGTTTCCTCACACCTTTTAAGGCTTTTCTCAAGGTTTTCAAAACACAGATCGTATGATGTCCCATAAACAGAAAAGTCATCCATGAAGACTTCCATGGACTATTCAAGCATATCTGAAAAAATAGACATCATACATCTTTGGAAAGTGGCAGGAGCATTACACAGTCCAAAAGGCATTCTTCTGAAAGCAAAGGTACCATAAGGGCAAGTGAAAGTGGTTTTCTCTTGATCTTCTGGTGCAATGGCAATTTGATTGTAGCCTGAGTAACCATCTAAGAAACAATAAAACTCCTTTCCCGCTAGTCTGTCTAACATTTGGTCTATGAATGGCAATGGAAAATGATCTTTTTGTGTAGCTTGGTTAAGCTTCCGGTAATCCATACATATTCTCCAACCTGACACTACTCTAGTGGGTATCAGTTCATTTTTCTCATTAATTATTACAGTTACTCCTCCTTTCTTGGGTACACACTGCACAGGACTCACACATGTACTACTAGCAATAGGATAGATTATGCCAGCATCAAGCCATTTTAAAATCTCTTTTTTCACAACCTCTTTCATCATTGGATTAAGTCTTCTTTGAGGTTCAACAGAGGTGAAATCTTTATTTTCTAAAATGATTTTATGTTGACAAATAGTAGGGCTTATACCCTTTAAATCAGCTATGGTCCATCCTATGGCCTTAGTGTGTTGTTTTAACATACTAACCAACTTTTTCTCTTGATCAGTTTCTAATGAGGATGAGATGATGACTGGCAACTTCCCTGGTTCTCCTAAAAAGGCATATTTCAAATGCGATGGGAGTTGTTTAAGCTCTAGGTCTGGAGCACAATCTAAGGAAGGCACAAGGGTTTTTCTATCCTTATTCTCTAAAACTTCAACAGCAGAGGTGACCTGTATGTCTTCTAAGTCCTCAAACTCTGCATCATCTTTTTCACTATCAAAATTTTCAATTCCCATTATTTCCTCAACACTTTGTTCTTGACACCAAGATTCAATCAAGCCTAATGTAGAGCATTCCTCTCTTTCTTCAGGATATTTAAGGGAGTCCAATACATTAAAAGTCACCTGTTTGTCTTGAACCCTCATGGTGAGTTCACCTTTTTGGACATCAATTAGAGTTCTGCCTGTAGCCAAGAAAGGCCTTCCTAAGATAATAGGAATGTCTTTATCTGCTTCAAAGTCCAAAATAATGAAATCTGCAGGGAAAATGAACTTATCAACCTGGACAAGGACATCTTCAATCTTACCTTTTGGCCAAGCTATTGACTTATCTGCTAACAAAAGTGAAACAGTTGTGGGTCTAGCTTCACCTATGCCTATAGTGTTAAAAACATATAGAGGCATAAGATTTACACTGGCACCTAAGTCACATAGGGCTTGTCCTACTTCTTTTCCTCCTATGGAACATGGGATTGTAAAACTTCCAGGATCTTTCATCTTTGGAGGGATTTTGTTTGACAACATAACACTACAACCTTCAGTCAGAGCTACAGTCTCATACTCATTCAACTTTTTCTTTTTGCTCAGAATGTCTTTTAAAAACTTTGCATACGTTGGCATTTGTTCAATGGCTTCCACCAAAGGTATGTTAATATGCAACTGTTTAAAAACGTCTAAAAACTTCTTGAATTGCAATTCTTCTTTCTCATTCTTCATCCTTTAGGGATAAGGAATGTAAAGAGGAATTGTTGTAGGAGGTATAGTCTGTAGAAGAGTAGGTGTTGTTGTTGTAGGTAAGATTTTGTCTTTCTCGTCATCACTAGGTACTTTGGGACTGCCACCAGCTTGTGGTACGTCCCTTACAAGTTTGTCTTTGGTTTGATCATTCTTGGGGTCCTTATGAGTTAACAGTGGAAAAATAGGAATGGTAGTGGAACTATTGAGCACAACCGTGTTACTTGCTCCAATATTTCCATTAGACTGAGCAGGGTTTGAAACCGCGTTTTTCTTTTCTTGCTCTGCTTTGTCTGGGTTTTTAAAATCTTTTTGTGTATTTTCTGGTAAATCCTTACCACTCCTCAAAGTCACAGCTTTTACATGCTCTTTTCCGATTCTTGGGGATGTTTCAGTGTCACTAGGCAAAGAACCGGGAGGACGTTTTCTCATTTCCAAAGCCATTTGACCCATTTGGGTTTCCAGATTCTTAATTGATGCCTCAGTTTGAGACATGAACCCCTTCATCATTGCTTCCAAAGAAGTGGATGACTCAGCATGATGGTTTGACTTTTGATAAAAAAAACATGTTGGTTATTTTCAAGGTTCTAAATGGCGTGAGGCGTGGCGTGGCGGCAAGGCTAAGGCTCAAGCCTTAGGAGCCACGGCGAGGCCATGGCGTTTATCATGGCGTGACTTATGGCGGCAAATCTCTATATCGAATATAATACTATATATAAAAACATATGTTTTGTACTATTAATTGACGAGTCAATGATAATAAACAAGTTAAATTAGGTTATACATATTAAAAACTAGCAAATAAGACATTAAAGCGTAAAGAAAAATCAAATATCGCGTTATAAAAGACCGCACGTTAGGCCATGGCGTGCCACAGGCATAATGTGGCGTGAGACACAAGCCTTGAGCCACGGCGCGCCATGGCGGCTGTCGCGGCGAGCTTTTTAGAACAGTGGTTATTTTGAGAATTTGCGTGCTGATTATTTTGAGGTCTATACTGAAATTGTTGGTTCTGACCTTGCAACTTAGGTGGAGTTGGATTTAAAGCTGGACTGTGCCATGAAAAATTCGGGTGGTTTCTCCACTCAGAGTTATAAGTCTGAGAAAAGGGATCTCCTTTATTATTATGGTTGTTATTATTATTATTATTATTATGACCGACGTAGTTGATATGTTCAGGATTTCCAGGACAATGTTCAAAATTATGGCCATCACCACAATACGTGCACTGTATAGACTGGGCAATAGGAGGAGATGCAACATGATTGAGTGTCACAGCATTGAGGTTTTTTTTTATCAAAGATTCCATGTCACTTAACTGAGTAGATATTAATGCGTAAGCATCGGGATCTTGAGCTCCAGCTGTCCGTCTAGCTGGCAATGCACGTGGATCAGCCCACTGACCGTTGTTGTTTGAAATTCTTTCAAGTATGTCATATCCTTCATTATAGGTACAAGATGTGAAAGCTCCGTTTGCGGTAGCGTCGAGCATTTGTTTTGCAGTAATATTTAAACCACTGTAAAACGTCTCTAACTGAATGCAGTACGGAATGCCATGATGAGGGCATTTTCTCAAAAGCTCCTTGTACCTATCCCATGCATCAGGGACTGCCTCATCGTCCATTTGTTTAAACGTACAAATTGCATTTCTGGACTTAGCATTCCTTGTGGGTGGAAAATATTTTTTTAAAAATTCTCAGCCATTTGGGCTCATGTAATTATAGATTCTGGATTCAAAGAGTTATACCAAGATCTTGCACTGTCTCTTAGTGAGTATGGAAAGAGTTTTAATTTTAGTGCATCATCTTCAACTCCCGGAGGCTTAAAAGAATCTGTAATTTCCATGAAGGACCGTAAGTGAGAATGAGGATCTTCTGTTGCCATACCAGCGTATTGACCGTTGGTTTGTAACATATGAAACATTATTGGTTTTAACTCAAAGTGGTGGGTTTGCAAAGTTGGTTTCAAAATTCCTGAGTGTAACTGAGTTAAGCATAAGACATAATATCACCATCTTTAGAGTTAGCTAACCGAAAGATGTTTTGTTCCTCATCATCAATATTATTAATTGCCCGGTTTTCTGGTATTCCATTATTCATAGGTCGCCCATCAGGATTGACAAACGGGGGAGCTTCTTCATAATCCGACATAGACTCACTATCAGACATTTCAGAAGTCTTTAAGACTTGGTTAGCTCTTTGAATCCTTCTTCGTTGTCTAAACGTTCGTTCAATATCGGAGTCAAATTGGAATAATTCACCGTGAGGCAACCTTGGCATACACTAATTTTTTTTTGGTTTTTCAAATAGGTGGTAGAAAAACTTGCTTTTAAAAACTTTACTTATAAAAAGAAAAACTTCTAGCGTGCTTCCCCGACAACGGCGCCAAAAACTTGTTACGACTTTATCCACACCCTTATAAAAAGAATGTTTTTTCGTTTATAATAAATAAACCAAGACGCAAGTATACATCTCAATTTATTATCGTCTTAAAACAAGTAATAATGGTACAAAAGTACCGAATATCGATCCCACAGGGAAGTGTGGAAAAATTTCTCTTTAAAAGTCCAGTTCGTAAAAGCGAGTTTCAGATGGCGAATTCGAAAACAATATTTTTAATGGAGGTTTTGTTAACAATTAAACTAAAATCAATTATAAAAAAAAAGCACAGGGTATAAAGATCCGTTGGGGTGATAATAATAGCTAAATATGAAGATTAGACGACATTCCTTAGTTATCTCAAATGTCGACTATTTTATGATACAACGTATCGAGTGTCAGTTGGTCAATTGTGATACACCATAAAACATAACATTGATTTAAATAACTTTGGACAATCATGCAATACGATACACCTTTTTATTTTGTTATCGGTCTCGGTCCCAACTTCACTTTATACCCCGAACTAGGACGCTTAGCCCATAATCGTTCGGTTTCTAATTATAAAAGATGTATTAACTGAAAAGCAAATAATGGAGATGGACAATACACAAACAACCTACAATACTTATTGTTAAAAGTACGTATTTTGTCGTGCAAGTAACCAACTCTCGAAAATCTAATTATAAATCTAGAAAAACTGTTTGAAGATATGTGAACTGAGAAGTTAACGACAGCTTTAAATCACAAGGAAAATCTTGTTTTAAATGTGGAGTTCCAAATCGATAATATCTCGTAAGTGCAACGGAATTCTTCGTACCAAAACTTATATGATTCCAATAATTATATCCAACCGTGAACCAATCTAGTTGGGGATCCGAAAGTATTAGTCGGACTTCCGGTGAATAATAATTAATGGAATCGTATTGGAGTTGATATTAAAGAATCCAAAAACGTTAAATAATAGATGAAACGTGCAATTAACGACTTTTCTTTATAACGAACTTCTTTCAATTCTATGGACTATACTCAACCGGGAACCAATCTAGTTGGGGATCCGAAAGTATTAGTCGGACTTCCGGTGAGTGATAGTTACAGAATCGTTATCGGAACGTATACAAATTGGGTTGTTGTTTACCTATGCGAACCGAAAGTAAAATGAATGCAAACAGTTCGTATGGAGCTGCTGCATACAATCGAACATAAACACACATGGTTAAAACAGTTTAAGCAGTAGAAGAGATATAGAAACACAACATATATTATCTAACGATTGATAACAATGGTTGAACCGAAAAGGCTCAAACCGAAGGAACTAGCTCCAGCTGTGAACAACGAATGCTATGGAGATGCTAAGCTAATAATCTACTTGATCAACAACTATTTTGAAGATGGATGTATATCACAGCCGGCTATGTCTATTTATAACAGGTTCGTGGCTTGCAGAAGAAGAAAGGATACATGGATCGGGTAAGATCCATGGCCTTTCTTATCTATGGGCCAACTTAACATATCAAACCCAAAAGAAGCCCAAGTGTTGTTTGTTTAACTACAAGGTGGAACCGGCCCATTTCTAAGCCGGCCCAATTCGGTTCTAACCGATCAAAACAAGAGTTTATATATCCGAGTAGTTATGTGCAAAGCCCAAGAAGAGAATCCGTCCACAAAATGTTCCAAATCCGCAGCTTGCTATGTATTATACTGCGATTATCAAAACTGGATTCTTCACGGCTGAATCATCAAACCTGAAACGCACATACATAATTTTATCTTTTTGTTGTATTTTTCTCATTTTTATACGAAAACAGTAGCTTCTATTTTCTGCTTATAATTACTAGAAAACTTTAACTAAACGACTCAATGGGGAACGAAAATAAGCTCAAAATTGGAATTAAACGCTTAAAATAGGGTTAATAAATAACCCTATCAGTGAGACCGGAGGTTGTGCGGTTGACCGCCGATAAGTCAACCGGTTGATCCGCGAGAAGTTAGGGGTGGCTTAAGACCGCCAAAGGATATATGCGAACAAAAGGAGGAAATCGATTGAATTTCTAGTGGGTGACAAAGTGATGGTACAAGTTTCGTCGTGGAAAGGCGTGTGTTTTGGAAGTAAAGGGAAACTAAGGCCTAGGTATGTTGAGTCGTTTGTCATCACCAAGCGTGTGGGTGAAGTGGCGTATAAGTTAGATACCCAAGGAACTTCAGGGAATTCATTCGACATTTCACGTGTCGAATCTGAGGAAGTGCTTGGCCGAGGCAAGTATGGTCTACCATTTGAAGACATTCGCATGGACGAAAAGTTAAATTATGTTGAGGAACCAGTGGCGATCGTAGATCGCAAGGCCAAGATGTTGAGAACTAAATAGATATCGCTAGTAAAAGTTCAGTGGCGTTTCTATAAGGGGCAAGAAGCGACTTGGGAAGTGGAATCGGATATGAGAACCCGTTTCCCTCATTTGTTCGAAGATGGAATTTTGAGGACGGAATTCTTTTGAGGGGAGGATGCTGTAATAATCGGGTCTTTTTGTAAATAAATGAAGATTGTGGGCTTAAGGGTAAACACCCATAAGTGAAGGGGCCTTTGTGTAAAGTGTGAAAGAATGGCTCAAATCCCCAAAACCCTACTCTATTTTCTCATTCTCAGCGGTTTGCGGCTAAGCTTTGTGTGTGAAGAAAGGATCGCCGATTTTGGAAGGAGAGCTTGGGTGTGGAGGAGCTTCGATTGTGGATTCAGCATTTCCATCAAGGTGTGTGGTGTGGAGGTTACATTTTCAAGTGAGAACGTTTTAGCGTGGACGCCAGGTGAGTCTTTCTAAACTGAAGCTTTATCGATACTCGAATTTATTACTTGTACCGACATATCGAATTGCATGATTTACGTTGTTTTAAATATGCATGATAAAGGTGTGTAAATTATATTATGGGTATGTGCGGGGCATGTGATGACTTAATATGGATATATGGGGAGTGTGTCCCATGTAGGATATATGAATTTGTTTCATATGATCACTAAGGGCGGGTGTGTGCCCTAACACGTTATCACATGTGTGTACGTGACTAAGTGTGAGCCATTAATATGTGTTGTGTGTGTACTTAAACTGATATAAGTGTGACCGTTTATAAATGCTTATAAACTCTCTTTAGTTGATAATTGCGGTGTGGCGTTGGTAGCAAGAGGGATCTCACTAGACCTCATGGTCTAACCCTCGTTTTTCAAAACTAAAACCTTTTCAGGTAAGCAGGTAGCCAAGAGCTCGTTTAAAGAAAATGACAAGATGTGAGTTGGAGTTTGCGTATAGAAGGATTAGAAGACTTTCCTTGTTATTTCGTAGTTATGTTCTCAGTTGTAGTTAGGGTTATTTCCGCGAACCCAGTTTTGTAATCTTGATAGTGTGAATATGTTGGGCCATTTTTGGCATTTTGAATTAAAGAAGTAGCTTTTGGCATGCTTGTTTGGTGTGAGTTGTTACAGTAGAGTCCTCAAGAACAAATTCATGTTTCTTAAACAAATGTGGATGTAACCTTATCACCGAGCTGCAAACTCTCTTAACAATTCTACTAATGGTTTCTCCCGAACGATGAAAACGACATGCGATGACCCGGTTCTTAACATTATGAGCATAAATGTGAAGAAAAATGACAACTTGTTCATCAATACCCATATTCCCAGTTGCTTGTAATCCTCCAAAAGTTTCAGGCATATTACATAACTTCTTAAAACACCTCCTATTCATCTTAAGATGTGATATGCAAATAGTATAACTCTCATAAGCATACCTATGTAATATGACATATCGATCCACATTTAACAAAGAATATTGAATACATGGTTTTTTCGTTTGGTAATTGGCTATTACTTTGAAAATAGTAGTGAAATACCAAACAATAGCAATCATAGCCTCAATCCAAAACAATCGAATAAGCCTACGTCTACGTGTTGTTGGTAAACTAAGTCGGGTCATTTCTTGTTCCAATTACACAATATGTTATTAACAATACTAAAACAGTAGCTACATTATAAATCATTCACAAAGAAATCTGCAAAAAAAGTAGCATAACCAAGCACACAAAACTCTACAAAACAGTAGCATTATCATACACAAAGAAATCTACAAAACTATACAAAACAGTAGCATTATCATGAAATCTGTTTGAAATGGTAATCTGCAAAAATATGTAATACATACAAAAAATGGTAATATACAAAACAGTAATATGCAAAAATGGTAATATACAAAATGGTAATATGCAAAAATATGTAGATCTGCAAAAATATGTAAAGCATACAAAAAATGGTAATATACAAAACAGTAGCAAAAAGTACGTAAAACATCAAAGAAATATGTTTGAAACATGAAAATTGTAACCCAAAAAAATCTGTTTGAAGAAGAACAGATCGAAATTTGTTTGAAATCTGTATGAAACATCAAAATCGTAACCCAACAATCGATAATGAAGAAGAACAGATCGAATGGAGAAGAACAATCCGTTCGAAATCTCTTAAAAAATCAAAATCAAAATCAAAATCAAAATCAAAATCAAAATCAAAATCAAAATCAAAATCAAAATCAAAATCAAAATCAAAATCGAATGGTAATCTCCATTCGAAATCTCTTGAGAAAATCGAAAATCAGATTGTAGAAGAACAATCTGTTTGAAAAAATCAAAATATGTTGAACAATCTGATCGAATGGAGAAGAACAATCGAAGGAGAAGATGTATACCTGATCGAATGGAGAAGAACGAAGAAGAGACCCGAGCTCGATCGACAAAAGCAGCGTGAATGAGAGTGACCAGATGCGGCTAGGGTTTTATCTTTAAGGAGGGTATTTTTGTCATTTTAAAAATTTAGGTTGGAATGGGTTTCATTTCCATCTACTTTGCAAAGGACTGATGAAATCCAATATGTAAAGGAATCTATGGAATTCAATTCCATTCCATAGGTAACCAAACATGACAATGGAATTTGGTCAACGGAATTGACCATTCCAATTCCACCCAATTCCGTCAGAATCCGACGAACCAAACGCACCCTTAGTTTACACAAGGTATGGAGTTGAATTCCACGGATTTCACTAGTCACGGATTTCATATGCGATGGGGGTCGGGGTCGGGGACGGGGAATGCATTACCCACCTAATATCCGCCCCGTTTCCATCCCTACCCTCGTGTATCATTCTGGTCAAATTCTCCCCTTACGCTGTGTTCTCGAGTTTGTTTTATGAGGGAAAGGAACGAAAAGGGGAGGAAAATAGGAAGGAAATAAAAAATGTTGTGTTCTCGAGTTTTTTTAAAGTGGGAAAGGAAGGGAAGGGGAAGGAAAATATTGATGATTTTTCTCCCAAAACTTTCCGCCCAAATGTGGGAGGAAACGGAAGGAAAGAAAAGAAATGAAATAAAAAGAATTAAAAATATTTATAAAATTACACATATACCCATTAATTACATTTCATTATGAAATAAATGAGGGTATATTGGTAAAAGTAACATCTTTCCTTTCCTTTCTCTCCTGCTTAAGAACATGAAAATTTATTTTCTTTCTCTCTCCTTCCTTTCTTTTCCTTCAATATCAAGAACACAAATACAAATATTTATTTCCTCCCGTTTCGTTTCTTTTTTTTCTTTCTCTTCCCTTTCTCTTCTTTTCTTTTCTTTCCTTCTAAAACTCGAGAACGCAGCGTTAATGTAACTTGCAACTAAAAGACAGATTAAAATTAAAAAAAAAACCCTAAAATTTTCCAAAGGTCGCCTACCTTGTCTCATTCTCGTCGCCACCATCCAACGCGCCCCCACCCTCGCGTCTCATTCCGGTCGTCCTACACCACCCATCGCCGGTGCTACCACCATCACCCCGTCGTCGCCATTCCAAACCAACACCGATAACATTCCAGGTCGTCGCCAAACCAGCAGCGGCAAGATTCAAACCCTCTGGCCAAACCTAATCTCGATTTCTCATCTAGCCTATTTGATTTCTTATATGTGTGTGTTTTGCGGGGATGCATCTGTGGTTTAATTGATCGACGGATCAATGCGCAGCAGCAACTAGTGCATCCGTACATCCTCTTTGTTTTGCTCTATTTGACATAAACAACATGGGTTCAAAGAAGAAAGGTTTATTTTCTATCCCAATTCGTTTAAATTCGTGAGTTTGTTGTTTTTATCTCTTCGTTTGCACCTCTAACGTCTGTGGAAAATGCAAGATAACATAAGAGCCAATTACAAAGGCTTTCAGAAAAGGTGAACACAATTCATGTTTTCCTTAATATTTTTCTTTATTTAAATCCTAAAGTAAGATGAATGTTGATTGAAATGAACCAAGGGCGTAGTTTTGTTTTTGAAAAGTTCATATGTTATCACTTTTTGAAGTGCAATGTATCCCTTTTGAGAATGATTCTATGGATAAGCAATCTTATGAAAGAATGTTGCTCAATGCTTTGAGTTATTGCCATCGGTTATGGGTTTTGGTTTTAGGCTTAGTTTTACATGTTATTCGGGCAAAAACATGCTATTGTGGAGGTTCTTCATGATTCCACTATGTTATTGTTCAAGCATTGATCAAATCTTGTTCTTTTTTCTTCTCTAGAGGATCTAGAGTTCTTTGAATTCTTGAAGGAACATGACAAAGAGCTTCTTGAATTCGATGATGAAGTAACATGACAAAGAGCTTCATCATTAAGGACGTCATCAGGTGTGCCACAACCAACATGCCAGAAGGCATCCTACCGTATTCAATTTCAAATGACATTGTTAATGATATATACCATGATGAAGGTGTAGATTGTTGTTGGTGATGAAGAACATTGTGAAAATCAGGATGTTGTTGGACATCAAGAAGGGTTACAAGAAAGTCAAATGATTGTATGTTTACCAAAAATTAATGATGCAAATGAAGAATGGTTCATGCCACGACCTTAACATAGGTCAGGCGTTACTTTGCTATATTTTAGTGCAACTTTTGGTATATTTGGCTCAACTGTTTGTATTTTTGTTTCAACTTTTGGTATATTTTGATTCAACTTTTGGTAAATTATGCCCAACTTATATATACATATATTGATGTTTTGGATACAATTTTTGTATGTTTTGGGAAGAGTAATGAAAATGGTATATTCGTTTCGTTTTACAATGCAAGTATTTTTTTCGTTTAGAAATTGTCTAGGTACTCGATCGTTCAAAATATAAAAGTCCATTGGGGTTTTTCGAACCTTTTCAATTATTTTACCACATTAACCAATTTTATAGGTCACAATGATGTATCTAATAGGTTTTGGAAAGTTGAAGGATTATTTAACAACTTTATAAAATTCTTACGACCGGACATACCTTGAGAACAAGTCTTAATGATGAAGGACCATAAGACTAACGGTCGTCACATCTGATGAGAGTCGTAAGTTGCCTTCGACATACGGCTTACGATGGAAAACACGTGTACCCTTAATCGTCACTAAGTAGCGACAATCGCCAGTATTTGACGATGCAAGTTTATCGTTACTAACCCACAACAAAACCGCGTTTTGCGTTGCTTTAATGCAGGTCATCTTATAACGACCAACAATCAGAACTAAAGACCGTCACCAAGAGCATTAAAGACGAAGATTGTTGCCGACATCAAGGCTCATAAAAAGACTCAATTAATGACAAACAAACCTATATAAACAAAGCTCGGTTTACCTGGAGGGGCATCAGTTCAACATCAGAACACAAACAATCATCAACAGTGCATAAACAAATGCTCTCAAGGAATCTCACGACACGCTCAGTCAATCTCACGATTTCTTTTATTTACAATCATATTATAATCAATTGTATTTTCGACCCTTGTTGCTAAAGGACGACGTCCCTGTTTGACGTCACTAGTGAACCGACGACCTTCATTGTTGTCTGTAATTTTTACCTCGACGGAGTTTTTCGCGTCACCAAATCTTTATGTCTCTTTTATTTATTGCGTTTGTCGTTGTTTGTTAAAGGATACCGTCTTTAGTTGCTAAAGCTCCACACCGACCTTAATTATTCTTAAGAGTAATTTTTGGCATTAACATACATTGTCTATCAATGTTTGTAACTAAGAGATTTTTAAAAAGTGTGCTTAAAAGTGTAATACTTTATACTTTATAGGTTGCCTTTTAACATTTTAAGACTTTTAGTTAGGGGGTGTTTGGGATTGCTTATTTAGAGGGCTTATTAACTTGTTTCGTTTTGCTAATAAGCAGTTTTTAGTGCTTGAGTGGGAGAAAAAAAAACTACGTATACCGTTTTGCCACCGGTGATAAGGAGTTTTTTTATAAGTCATTTCATTCTAACTTATGAGTTTTTTTGGTTATTTTACATGTATAAGCAATCCCAAACACCAAAAAATAACAACTTATTAGCTTATTACGTTTTGGTACCACCATAAACTAATTCAAACACTTTTTATAAAACTTCATTTTGACATCACATAAGTTAATAAACACTTTTACATAAAAGCATAAGTTGTTTTAAATAACCAATTCCAAACACCCCTTAATATACTTTATAAAGTAGTACAGACGAGTTCTAACGAAAACTTCTGACAAAACAAAAACTTATATCACACACGGTGGTTATAGTAATAAAAAAGCTTAAGAAATCTTCATTATGATGCTCTAAGAGCATCTTCAACATCTTCTTCAAAATGAAAAAAATGAGGATTTTGAACTATAATTTTACTTCAACAATTTTTCTAAAATAGAGAAAGTAGGAGAGAAAAAAAAATTAAATATAGAGATAACCTAAAAAATTATTATTAAATGAAAGTATCAATAAAAGACTTTGAAAATAAATATCTAGAAAAGATAATATTTTAATAGATAAATAAAAATATTTTATTATGTATATAATCAATGTTGGATTATTTAAAAAGGACATGTTTGAAGATGAATATAAATATTTTTGAAATTCTGACTTTTAGTCTTCTGCTTTGGGAGAAATTTTGGAGGGAGATGCTATACTATAAGTGCGGTTATTTGCATTGCTTTCATTTTCGTCCATCTACTTCGTCTTCTATACTATAAACCCTGCCCCTAAAGAAACCCTAATTGCAGAAACGATAAGCGACCATGGCGGCACAGAAGGGACAGAACGATTTGATGATGACATACAGATGACGTTGTCTGCCGAAATGCATCTCGGTACTAAGGCCATCCACAGCGCATAGATAAAAGCCCTCAATGCCACATCAGCGCCACATCAGCTTTTCTCCTCAAGCCCTAAAGACCCCCAACGCATAACTAAAAGCCCTCTTGCCACCTCATTTTTTTAATTCTTTTATTTATACATTTAATTATTTAACAAAATAAAAATATTTATATATTTTTTAATAAATAAAAATAAGATAAATAATAAAAATAAAAATTCATATCATTCATTAAAAAATAAAAATTACAAAATACAAAACACTACCAATTATGAAACTGTTTAATTTGCTCTTTTCTCGCTAAAGTAACCCTCAAAACGTCTCCCGTAAGGTGATCATGCGGGGTCATGAAAAACGCGAAGTCTTTCTCAAATCGTTTTTCTCGTTCGATTTCTCGTTCGTGTTCCAACCTTTGAAGTTCGAGATCGAGTTTTTTCATTTTGTATTCCATTGTATCATCAATCTTGTCGTTGAACGTCGTCAACAACTGAGTAACACTTTCGTTCGTATTCGTCCCGGACGTATTACTCGTTGATGTTTTTTTGCCTTGTTTCTCTCAATGGGTCGTTGAAGTTGCTCGATGGAGTTGTCGTGATCGTCATCATTGGAAGGGTTGGTACGTTTTGAACCCCGCGATGAAGTTGTCGTCATCGTTGGAACGGCTCCCCATTTTGGACATTTTTTGAGGACTTCCTAAGCTTGTTCTTTAGAGAAAGCAAACCCTTGTTGTGCTTGGTACCGTTCGTGTGCCACTCGTGAAATGTCGGCATCACTCATTCCGCTTGATCTATTATTGACCAAGTTGTTGTAGATGCCACCAAAAAGAGCAATTTTTTTATTCAGGTCGTTGAACTTGGTGTTGAGTTGATGAGTTGTTCTATAATTGGCGCGACCCATCAAACTAAAGAACACTTCCCCGATTCGGGTCCAAAAACCTTCTACATTTATGTAAATTCAAGTATAAGAATATTAACAAGAATAATAATAATAATAATAATAATATTAATAATAACAATAATAATAATAATAATAATAATAACAATAAAAATATTACCATGGGTTTGTGCGTTACCGATAACGGGGTCCTCCGAAACGTCAACCCACGCCGACACTAACGCGAGTTCCTCCTCGTTAGTCCACATCTGTTTGGGGGCTCTATTTTCATATTGTTTGTTTTTTCCTTTTCTCGATGGTCTCGGGTTTGATGGTTCCGGGTTTGATGGTTGTGTGTAGATGGATTGTGGTGTGTGCGGGCTAGTATGTTGGGTTTCCGGAACAATGTCGTCGGCGAGATTGATTGCGGGTGAAGGAATATTGTAGTTGGCCGGAGTAAAACCTTGTTCAATCAAACCGGGACGTGTAAATTGGTAAGAAAATTGTTGGTGAAATTGTTGGGGAAATTGTTGCGAAAATTGTGGCGGAAATTGTTGCGAAAATTGTGGCGGATATTGTTGCGAAAATTGCGGATGATAACCTTGTTGTGTAAACGCTTGGAAACCAAGCTCCGGGTCTTCTTGCGGTTGTGGTGTATCCGGTCGGTTACGACGGGATGTGGGTGTTTTGTTTGGATTCATGATGAAATTTGAGAGAGTTTGAGAGATTGTTGGTGTGAAAAAATAAGAGGTTGAGGGTTAATATATATAGTGTGATTAAATTGAAAAAAAAAATTAAAAAAAATTGATTTAGAAGTAGCCGTTTGAAAGAGCCGTTGAATAAAAAATTAAAAAAAAAATTAAATAAACATGAAATCGTTCGGGTTCCTCGGGTTTTCAAACCCGCACCCCGAGCCCGAGCCCCAAGCCCGCAGCCCCCGCAGCGCAGCCCGCAGGAGCCCGAACCCGAGCCCGAGGCGTTGCGGATGGCCTAAGAACTGTGATTTTCTGATGGAACGATACGTCTTCAAACGTCGCAACGATGGTATATACTGTTTTGGCTTTGTTTTTAATTTAATTGCCTAGCTATCACTGTTCCGCAACTTAGGTTGAACAATTTTGTTTATTAAAGTTTGATGCAAATATATTGTTCATCCAAGCTTCAAATTACAATTTAGGATCGTTCTTCATTGAAGGTTGGTGAAATCATAGAGTATGTTGTTGGTTTCATCTCTTCAAGATTAAAGAACAAGCAAGCGAATTACCAAACATATGAAAACCAGTGAACTAACCAAATTGGTAAAAAAACAACTCAGTAGTTGTTGATATTCTTTGAGGAAAGTTAATCAACAATATAATATGAGAAAATATTGATTACTGTACCATGTTATCTTTCTAAAAGACAAAAGAACAGGTTGCCATTAAATATTTGCTTAAGCAATATGAATTTGAGTGGCAGCATGAATAAAGCAACTCAATCAAATAGCACTAGTCTCTACTTTGTTAAAGAAATATAATTGAAGTTGTCACTGCAAGCTAAGTGTATTTTTTAATTTTTTTTTAGCAGCGAAACTTGTAATGGTGTTAGTAGTGTAAATGGACAGTGTTACACCAAATATAGTGTAATACTATTCATTACACTAAATTTAGTGTGGAAAATAGAGACCCCATTGGAGATATGAATAATGTTATTTACACCAAATTTAGTGTTTAGTGTAAGATTTAGTGACCCCAATTGGAGATGGTCTTAGGAACACTCCATCTCCAAATACCCTCATCATTTGCAATCCCGACACTTTGTGTGTCCTTACCTCGCCTTTTCATGTCACAACCTTGATCAAGACCTGTTCTCAGAAACCAAATACCAAATAATTGTTGGGTTTAATCTCAATCAAGCCTCATAAATATATATATGTGTATATAAACCAGACAAAGTGAAAGGGTGTGATGAAAAGTTGTGACTTTTCATCCACAACCGTCCACAACCGCCGTTCACCAACTGCCATCACGAACAGTCGCGATGGTTCAATAGAACCTGTTCACTTAGTATAAATAAGGATCCATTGTAATAGTTTCAAAGTACTTTTTCTCAATATATGAAAACTTTAGTTTGATTAAAGATCTTGGATAAACCGTGTGAAATCCACATCAATTGGTATCAGAGCTTTTGGTTATCATCATACCAAAGTTCATCATCTACCCAGAAATCAAACGAGAGAAAGTCACCAGAAGAACCGCCGGAGATTAAACGATCAACCACCATCTCAAATTGATCATTTGGGGTTAATCAGAATCTCAAGAGGATAACCAGGGCGGCCAAACACCAGAACACCTGGCACCCACCGAAACAGAGGAAAACATACCTGTCTCGGAGATAAGAGAATGAGTTCTCAAAAGGCAACCATACGGGTTAGCAGAAACAGAAGCAAGCATACGGCTTAGCAGAAACAGAAGCAAGCATACGGCTTAGCGAAATAGTCACCGGAGGAAGAACGACAACGGACCGTCGCTCACGAAACTCGCCGGCGAAGATCGAACGGAGAAGAACACAGGGATCGCAACCCTGGTTTTCTTTTCTCGCAACTCACGCAACACAGAAGGTGTAAAATCCCTTTTCCCCTTTTGTCTTTATAAATTTAACCTAATTTTTCTTTTGGGTTAAGTAAAGGATAAAAATAAAAAAAGGAGAGAATTAATCTTTTATACATTTTATTTTTGTTTCTTAAAACATAAAATTTTATCTGCTTTGTTAAAGAAAACAAATAAAAGTTTTTTTTTTTAATTTTTTTTTATAACCGGCCAATTATAAAATTTATATTTTTAAAAAAAAATCAAAGAAAACAAATAAGATTATGACAGGGAAAAGCGATAAGGAACCTGGAGATAGTTCCAAGAGTAGGGAAATTGGGTTAAACACCCAGTTCCAGTGTCCTATGTTGAAAGGATCGAACTACAACATTTGGGCAATTCGAATGCAAGTAATACTGGAAGCAAATGGTCTTTGGGAAATGATTGTACCACAACCAGAAACTCAAGCCGATATCAAGAAGGATAAAACCGCTATCGCATACCTTTACCAATCACTACCAGAAGATCAATTGCTACATATTTCAAAATACAAGACTGCAAAGGCAGTTTGGGATGCATTGAAGATTAGACACGTCGGAGTAAATCGTGTCCAACAAGCAAAGCAACAAACACTCAAATCAGAATTTGAGATGTTACAGATGAAAGATAATGAATCATTAGATTCATTCATTACGAAGATAACGAGTATTATCAACAAAGCAGCACGCGTTGGATTGACATATGAAGACCCTGTTCTCGTACGGAAACTACTAAATGCCGTACCAGACAGATTCCTTCAAATAGTCGCATCCATTGAACAATACTCAGATCTAGACTCTATGTCATTAGACGAAGCAATCGGGAGATTGAAGACATTTGAAGAAAGACTGAAATACAAGAAAGAAAGACCGGTGGACAGTCAGGAGAGACTAATGCTCACACAATATGAAGGTCGAGGCCAACCTCTCAGAGGACGTGGTCGTGGGAGATTTAACCAGTCATGAGGCCGAGGGATTAACAGATTCAGATCTGAAAGAAGAAACTGGGAACCCTCAAAGAATAATTTTAAGAAGGAGTCAGACAGCAACTCAAAGAAATTTACTCCTGATAGGAGTAAGATATTATGTTTCAACTGCAACAAGTATGGACATTTCGCTAGACAATGTCCACAGAAGATTAAAGAAGCAGAACAGTCAAATCTAATTGAAGAAGATTTAGAGCCAACATTACTAATGGCAACTATTGAAGAGCACCACGAAGTTTGTTTAAACGAGAAGAATTTCGAACCAAGCAAGAAGACTACAAATGATGAAAGTTTATGGTATTTAGACAACGGTGCAAGTAATCACATGACAGGAGTCAGAAATCATTTCAGGGAGATCGACGAAAAGATCACTGGAAACGTACGATTCGGGGATGGATCATACGTAGAGATCAAAGGGAAAGGATCTATACTGTTGGAATGCAAAAACAAAGAACAACGCGTCATATCGCAAGTTTACTACATTCCAAACTTGAAGAGTAATATATTGAGCTTAGGCCAATTAACAGAAAATGGGTGCAAAGTAGTGATGGAAGAAGACACATTACTACTATCTGATTCAAGCAACAATGTTCTACTCAGAGTTACGCGATCGAGAAACCGCCTTTATAAAGCAAACTTGAGGATAGGCGAACCTACATGTCTCTTAGCCAACTTACATGATGAAACATGGCTATGGCATGCAAGACTAGGCCATTTAAACTTTAAATCTTTAAAGTCAATGGCAACGAAGAATTTGGTCCAAGGAATCCCTGCTATTAAACACACTACAGATGTCTGCGACATATGTTTGATAGGGAAGCACGCTAGAGCTCCATTTCCTCAACAAGCAAAGACAAGGTCTGAAGCACCTCTGGATTTAGTATTTGGAGATCTATGCGGTCCAATATCAACACCTACACCATCGGGTAAAAGGTACATATTTCTCTTAGTAGATGACTACTTAAGATATATGTGGGAATACTTTTTGAATTCAAAAGATCAAGCATTTGGGATCTTCAAAGAATTCAAAATAAGGGTGGAAAACGAACTTGGAACCAAATTAAAGATGTTTAGAACAGACAGAGGAGGGGAATTCACATCAAATGAATTCTTACAATATTGCAAAGAAAATGGCATCACAAGACAGTTAACTGCACCATACTCACCTCAACAAAACGGAGTCGTTGAGCGGAAGAATAGGACAATTCTTTCAACTACAAGATGTATGATGAAAGCAACAGGAATGCCACAAAACTTATGGGCAGAAGCAGTTAGACATGCCATACTACTATTAAATTGCACACCAACGAAGTCACTAGAAGACATTACTCCATACGAAGCGCTGAAGGGAAGAAAACCAAACCTACGTCATCTTAGGATTTTTTGATGCATCGCATATGCAAAGGTACCTTCACAACACTTAACAAAGTTAGATGATAGAAGTATACAAATGGTATACTTAGGCACTGAGCCAGGATCAAAAGCATATCGCTTGTTCGATCCAACGACTAAGAAAATTTGTGTCAGTCGAGACGTGAAGTTTAAAGAAGACGAGACATGGAATTGGAAGGAATATACAAAAGATTTCGATCTAGAAGAACCAGAATGGAGAGATTTCATTATAAGGTATAATGAAACACCGAGTACTCAACCTATCTTAGATGAAGATGAGGAGATCGAAAATGATGTTACATCTGGTAACAATGACGAAGATGATGAAATACCTTTACCAACCAATTCACCAACTAATACGCCAATACCCCATGCAAATACATACGAATATAGTCCACAACAATCCACTAACTACTCACCAAATTCACAAAGCGGGGCACCTTCAACAACTGACTCGAGAATTGATCATACACCTATAAGAGGTTATAGAACCTTGAATGATCTATACGACAACACTGTCGAACTATTACTAGTTGAAGATGAACCAAGAAACTACAAAGAAGCAGCCAAAGATGACAAATGGATTGAAGCTATGAAAGCCGAGATAGACTCCATCAACAAGAACAATACATGGAAACTAACCACTTTACCAAAGGATCATAAAGCAATTGGTCTAAAGTGGGTATTCAAGACAAAACGAGATGCAAATGGAGAAATAGTGAAGCACAAGGCACGACTAGTAGCCAAAGGATATATTCAGGAACATGGAATAGACTTTGATGAAGTCTTCGCACCAGTAGCACGAATCGAGACAATACGATTGATACTAGCTCTGGCAGCATACAATAAATGGGAAGTACATCACTTGGATGTAAAATCAACATTTCTACATGGCGAGTTAAAGGAAGAAGTTTATGTCTCACAACCTGAAGGATTTATAAAACCAGGAGATAAAGGAAGAGTCTACCGACTCATGAAAGCCCTATACGGACTAAGACAAGCTCCACGGGCATGGTATACAAAATTAGACCACTGTTTCTAAGCAAATTTTGGCAAGAGATATTTTCGCTTCAAGGTAGCCATCTCAAGTTCAGTTCCGCATACCACCCCGAAACTGATCGGCAGACCGAAGTAGTCAACCGCAGCTTAGAAACCTATCTCAGGTGCTTCGCTGCCGACCAACCCAAAACGTGGTCTCATTGGCTCCCTTGGGCCGAATTTTGGCACAACACTGCTTATCATGTGTCCACCAATACTACCCCATTTGATATTGTCTACGGTCGACCTCCTCCGACCGTCCTTTAGTTTATTCCCGGTGAAATCCGTTGTGATTTAGTGGCCCAGGATCTGTCCGACCGTGACGAGGCGCTTAAGCAACTCAAATATCATTTGACACGCGCACAAGCTCGTATGATGTCTATGGCTGATAAACATAGACGAGATGTGGAATTTGCAATTGGAGATCGGGTATTTCTTAAGCTCCGCCCACACCGCCAGCAAACGGTTGTTCGTCGGATTAATCAAAAGCTAGCCGCCCGCTATTATGGTCCAATTCCTATTATTGCTAAAATCGGTTCGGTCGCCTACAAACTCCAACTCCCGGATTCTACCCGCATTCACCCAATCTTTCATGTCTCCCTCCTCAAACAAGCTGTGGGAAATTACTTTGTCGAACCATCCCTTCCTCCGGGTATGGAAATGGACTCCTCCACCCCCCTCACCCACTCAAATGTATGGCGACTCGTTGGGTTACTAAACAAGGGGTTCGCTCTGAACAATGGCTCATCAAGTGGTCTGATAGCCCAGCTGAGAATGCTACATGGGAGGACACACCTGCAATTGTCAGCCAGTTTCCCACCTTCAGGCTTGAGGACAAGCCTGATTTTAACAATGGCGGCATTGATAGCAACGACCCAATACTTGAGGATCAGCCCATTTCACTAGAAGGCCCATCAAGTCCACATCCCACGCCTTTTTATTTGGTGTTTGTTGAAGTGCAATTAGTTGTGAAACTGCAATGTTTATGTTATTGGAAAGTCTCGTAATTTTGATATCCGGTTTCTGGCACTGGCGGATGGGAATCTGTGGCGGCACCTGTAGCTCATGTTGAAGGTGTTGCTGCCACTGCTACTGCAACTGGCTGGGAATGAAGTTTATCTCATGGTCAAAACTCATATTTAGTATACGGATACTCAGGTATTGTTTTGGGAATTTTGGCTTACTACTTTCTATTAAAACATAATACCCAAGTTATTTGATTTGATTTGATTTGGGGTGATGATATTTGGTGCCTTTCCAACTCCCAAAAGGCTGCAAAAGGGCACCATAAATAAGGCTATGTCTGAGAAAGTAGTTAACCAATAGACTAGCCGTTTTATTATACATAATAATGTCAAATGATCTACAAAGACGTATTACAAAATTAATTTGAAAAAGCCCTAGTGTTAAGATTTGATCACGGGATAGTGATTGCACCTATATATAGGACTCGTTAAGATTTGGCAAGGCCAAAATTGGTCAAGACTTGGGATACAGGACCAACGGCCCATGATAACCATGGGTGTTTAGGTCGGTCTGTGTTCACCTTGACCAATGCTCTAACAAACCCATAGCTTAATAAGTTGAGCTACCATAAGGCCCCGTTTGGTTTGAAATGGAATTGGAAGGCCTATTCCATTTACCAAATTCCATTTGTTAACACGAGGAATGGAATTGAATTCCATGGATTTCACTTTTCACGTATTTATTCCGTCGCATATGTGATGGAGTTGAAATTGATTTCTACTCTTTTTTTCGGTGACAAGTACTTTTAAACCGTTGATCACTCATAATCAAATACTCTCCCATGAATTGCGGCTTAGAAGATAATTGGATTAAACGCAAAACCACATCACATTTCACAATGTGGTTTTGTGCGGTTTGAGGCATATGCGGTGCAGTTTATGGTTTTTCCCTAAACCGCACAACAAACACCTCTAATAAACATTATAAGATGGACGTCAAAGTAACCGAATGGCAAGCCAGTTGAATCACGAATTGCATCATCCTACATAACTCTATATTATACATCTAAATATGGCTGGTTGATGTAACTGTGCTTGCAAAGAATCTTTTGCTTTTAATACAGACCAACTATTTTTATTGTGATGTTTTAGGGTGGAATTTTCCTCCACCCTAAAAATAGACTATAATTTCCGAACCAATATAAATACCCAGACAAGCTTGAGATCCACCGGCTTTATAACCAAAAAATTGTGAGACGCCATTCTTTCACTTTCAAATGTCTTGAAAAGAACCAACTTTTATCGAGCCTGAAAGCTGGCTACTGTAACGTAACATAACATAAGAGAGTTTGAAAGAGAAAGCAGGTTCGACTATCGGCCCTCAATCAACCATCACCAAGACTTTTGACTCGTCCAAAATGTATAACTCATAATTATTCCCAAAGGTGTGGATTAATCCCGTAACAAAGACACCAGAGATCATGTCTAAATACAGATGAATCTGGGATACAAAATTAATAACATAATATAAAATAAAACAAATAAAAATGACATAAAAGTATATATATTGTAAAATCCAAGTGGCTCTTCCTTCTTTTTTATTACCAAAAAGGTTTTTTAAAAAAAGGTGCCAAAATGATTCATACATATAAATGGCACATACAATCACACGCCTTTGGTACTTTGGAGAAGCAAATAGCAGACCTGTATTTTTCATATATCTATTACTATCTTAATATTGGTTTTAACCAATAGTCTTAATTACAAGTTCTAATGCATAAGATACCATCATTTTATGCACAAAAGTTGAAAATCTCTTAAACACAAATTAGTATGCACAATTTACAAGTTCTTGATGCAAGAAACCCATGTCACCGCCAAAAATGATCTGTTCAGGCATGCTTTCTTCCATCACAGTTTTCTTGAACCCTATTTAACGTAATTCGTGGCCCAGACACCCATTCGGCCATTCCTGCTACCTCCCGCCATTTCACACTCCCAAAATTTCAAATATTCAAAAATTGATTCAGGCTTCCAACTAAAATTCCCTTTGAGGCAGATTTCAAATTAAAAAATTTGAATGCTACTTGCTTCCAATTTCTCGTTGTTCCATTGTTGTCGTTCCAAAAAAAACCCTGCAAAACATCGATGCCCTCACCCAGAAACCATCGTCTACTTTCTCTTCTATGTTCCTTTTTGGTATGGTTTAATTATGCTTCTTTCTCCTGTTGGAATAATCATGATTTGTATTTGATAGATAATAAGATGACAAGAAAACATACCCGATGATCCTGAGGATCCAGTGAAAGCATTAAACATATTTGCCATTGATTGTCGGGTTCCCAGAACAAGGTGATTGTATGATGATGGGTGAAGATCGATTCTGGAAGAGACGATCACAGGGAGGCGCACGGCTGTGTTCTTAATCAGCTGATTTTGTGATTAGGGTTAAAAGAAAGATTAGGGTACTCTATTTATAATAAGAGTATCTTACACTTTTAACCCTTGGTGTTTATTATGTGCAGTATAATCCCCCATAGTTCCAATCACCTAATGGGAAACCCTATAGTATGTCAATAATAGTAAATACGCCCATCAAATATTTACCAGACATAGGGATTTCAGTTATTGTCAATTATCATATCAGGAATGATAAACGATCAGTGACGGTCACTTTTAAGGTGGTTCCAACATTCTCCCACTTGACCAAGCGATCTTTTATCTATGAGTATCAATAAGTCCGGCCGGGATAATACTCATTTTGTTTTAAACTGAAATCATAGCTAATAAGTACAGCCGTAGAGAAGAATATCAACTCAGGACCCCCACTAGTCAAACTATGACTCAAATTTAAAACTGAATAAGCAATAATCAATTGACTAAGACAGATTTCGTTATAATAATGTCCATACACCATTATGAGCTCAAAGCGTAACTAATAGACAAACAAAATCTGAATATAGAGGAAAATTTTATTAAGATAATAGTAATGACCAATAAGTACAATATGCTATTAAATTAAGTCTTTTGTAAGCCCCATCTTCGACACGTGTCCTACGAAGACATTAGGAGGAAGACCTTTGGTCATCGGATCCGCTAGCATATTCTTTGTACTTATGTGTGCCTCTTTCACCCTCTTATTCTCCTCAGGCAGCTTTCTATTCTCAACCTTCAGCTTCCTCATACTGCTCATCATCTTCTTCAACCTCAGTCCCTTTCTGGACTCCACACCCTGCTTTACTTCTTTCTTGAGCACCATCATCTCCTTCTTCAGCCCCTTAATCTTGTTATCAAACTCCAACCCTTGTTTCAGCAGGCTGTCCATGATGGCACTGTTTTGAGAGCAAATGGTTTGCAGCAACCCCATCATATCACCATGGCTTAACTTCTCATGCCTCAACCTTGAGACACTTTTGGTGTCAATAACCCACTTCTCATCTGTCTCCCCTTTAATGTCGTCCTCCTTATATTGGGGCACACCTGTAGTCAAGAAATTGGATAACAAACTAGGGAAGAAAAACTTCCCTCGGGTCCATTTTGCAGAGTAGTTAATGGACTTACATATGATGTCCCCAGTGTTTACTTTCTGCCCAGTCATGAGGCAGTACAGGAGGATCATTCTTTCACAGTTTATGGAACTGTCATGGGTGGTTGGGGCAAGGGAACTTCTAATGAAACTCATCCAAACATTTGCATCTGGAAGGAGGTTGTTGGCTTTAAAGGTCCTAAGCATGTAGTTAGGATGATTTTCCCATGCCGTTCCAGGTTTCCCAATGACCTTAACCATGTCATCTAACAGTCTGTGGGTTGGTGTTCTGGTGAGCGTGTCAAAGGCAATGGTTGTAGGTGTGGTGATTTTCAAAAAATTGTTTATGGGTTCTGTAGTGAAAGGGAGACCTACACCTCTCACAGTGATGATGGTGGTGTTGCACTCAAAAAGCTCAACATAAAATTCCTTAACTAAGGTGAGGTTGTAAGAAAGTTTTACCTCACAGAACTCCTCCCATTGTTGCTCTGTAATCACCTTGTTGATGAACTCAAACTCCCTAATGCTCTTGGAATCAAACCCTTTGTCCATCAAGGCAAACTTCTTCTTCAGCTTGTCACAGGCCTTCTGTGTTTCAGGGCTGCTGAAACCATCATAAACCTTCCTGGGCCTTGATATGATGTGAGACCCAGATGGTCCAGCCTCTGGTTGCTTTGTGGATGCTCCAGCATTGGTCTTCTTAGCAAAGGCCTTAGCTTTTCTTGTTCTTGGTGGTTTGGAGCAATGGTCTTCTGCCTTGGCTTCTTGGTCTTGGGTCCAGAACCTGTAGGATTAGTAGAGGTGGTATCCACATGATCTGAGGCCTTCCTCTTGTTAGGATTCTCATTTGGTTCATCAACAGGGCTGTTGGGAACCTCCACAGAAGCATTTTTTGCTTCAGAAGCCTGATGATGTTTGGATGCTCCAGCATCAGTGGTATGTGGGGAATCCTGTGCCGTCTTATCTGCTTCCATGTTGAGATCAGGGAGGGGGGTTTTGCCCTTTTCCCTTTGTGTAGAAGTAGAACCCGTATTCTGAACATGGGTCTCCTCATGTGATTTTTCTCTTTCCCCTGCATCCTTTGATGCCTCTGTGGCTTCAGGTTCTATCACCACAGTGGGTGATTCAAGAGTAGCCTCATTGGTGGTGGGTTTGGGTGAGATTGGAACATTGGGTTCACCCATAGAATGGTCTATGTTTGATGTCGAGGCCTCAACCACAGAGGGGTTTTCATTGATGGAAGAATCAAAAAAAGTTTTTTCAAATGTGGGTTTTTCAGAGGGTTTGATGGGAGTTTCTTCCACATTAGGTTATTCAGTGGTTTTGGGAGTGGTATCGATAGTAGGATTGTCGATGGGAGTAGAAGAGGGATTGGGGGCAGTTTCTAAATCAATGGTTTCAGGGTCACTAGAGTTCGATGGGGGTCGAACTGCATCCCTCTGTCGTATGCTTCTTCTTATGGGCTGATCATCCCCATCTCTCACTGCTACCTGCTTCACTCTCGCCATCGATTTTACTTCTTGATCGAGTTCGCCGAAAATTATGGCAGTTTTGGGTGGTTTTCGGATGGAAGAGAGAGAAGATGCAAAAAGGGGTTTTTGATTTTTGGTGGTTTTTGGGAAGTTGAAAAAG
Source organism: Saussurea involucrata (assembly GCA_033807775.1). Lineage (NCBI taxonomy): Eukaryota > Viridiplantae > Streptophyta > Magnoliopsida > Asterales > Asteraceae > Saussurea > Saussurea involucrata. Next base: position 43,033,175 of record CM066317.1, on the reverse strand, counting down.
TAGTTTTTGGATTAGGACAAACCACCTTTACCCTTTTTGATTTAATCCTATTTTAATAACATCTGTTATTTACTAAGAGAGGTACATAAAAGACATTTTTAAGTGTACCTTGAAAAGATGTTAGGGATGAGGTACTTGTACCTTCCTTAGAAAAACAACAAAAGTAGTACAAAATGGAGGCTTGGGTTATGATGAACTTTTCCAGGGGTTACCTCATTTGTACAATCATTATTGCAATGCTAAAACTCACCAACCTCAAAAATTTCACCTTTCTCCCACTTGAAATATGATCAGGAGGTGGATGCTGGAGGAATGCTGCAACATCCAGAGTCTTCTTGCCTTGAATGCAAACTGTTACAACAAAAACACTAACAAATCTTGTTAAGATTAAAACTACAATTAAACTAAGAAATTAATATCTACAAATACTTATGGACTAGAAAGAGTCCATGGATTTTTATGAAGCTTTTAGCAAACTGTAGCAAAAAACACAGAGCTTTGCTCTGGGATTGCTACAACATCATGGTAGAGTTTCACTCTCTGGCCATTAACTTTAAACACATTGTTGTTCTTAGGATTGATCAAGTCTACAACCCCATAGTGGTAGATTTTGTGAATGGTAAAGGGACCAGACCATCTGCTTTTGAGTTTTCCTGGAAACAATTTCAGTCTGGAATTGAACAAAAGAACCTGCTGTCCTGCTTTTAATTCTCTATGTTGGATTCTCTTATCATGCAACTTTTTGGTCTTCTCCTTATAGAGTTTGGCATTCTCATAAGATATGTTCCTATGCTCTTCCATCTCACACAGTTGTAATTTTCTTTTGTTTCCAGCATCATCTAAGGACATGTTTAGCTCTTTGATGGCCCAGTATGCCTTATACTCAAGCTCTAAAGGGAGGTGACAGACTTTTCCAAAGACTAGCTTGTATGGAGACATACCAATTGGTGTCTTAAAAGTAGTTCTGTATGCCCATAAAACATCATCTAATTTAAAATCCCAGTCTTTCCTGTTTGGTTTTACCACCTTTTCCAGGATTCCTTTAATTTCCCTATTAGAAAGCTCAGCCAGTCCATTTGTCTGTGGGTGGTATCTGTGGTTAATATTGTATTTTTCAAGAGTTCCTTGCAACACCTTATTCACAAAATGGGTACCCTCATCACTGATTAGTGCTCTGGGGGTACCAAACCTTATAAAAATGTATTTCTGAAGAAATTTAACCACAATTTTTGCATCATTGGAAGCACATGCAATTGCTTCCACCCACTTTGACACATAGTCAACAACCACAAAGATGTATTGACAATTGTTAGATAGTGGGAAAGGTCCCATGAAATCAATTCCCCACACATTAAACAATTCCACTTCCATGATTCCATTTAAAGGCATTTCATTTTTTTTGAGAAATGGAACCAGTCCTTTGACATTCATTACACTTTTTGGAAAAGTTATAGGAATCTTGGAAGAGATTTTGCCAATAGAAACCAGATTGTAAAACTTTGGCTGCTGTCCTTTGGCTCCCAAAATGACCTCCATATGCTGAGGTGTGGCAATGTTGCAAGATTGCTGCCACATCAGTTTCTGGGACGCATCTTCTCAAAATTTGATTTGAACCAAGTTTAAACAGAAAAGGATCATCCCAGAGATAAAATTTGGCATCATGGAAAAACTTTTTAAGCATATGGCCAATATAATCAGGAGGTTTGATTCCACAGGCCAAGTAATTAGCAATATCAGCATACCAAGGGATGTTGGGGGAATGCTGTAGCATCAATATTTTCTCATCTGGGAAGGATTCAATGATATCTCCTTTCCTTTTCTTTTCCACTAGGTTCTCTAACCTAGACAAATGGTCAGCTACTTGGTTGTTTACTCCTTTTATATCCACAATCTCTAGGTCAAACTCTTGCAACAACAAAACCCACGTAATCAACCTAGGTTTGGCATCCTTATAGAGATTAAGTATTTAATGGCAGCATGATCTGTATGCACAATGACTTTTGCTCCCACTAAATATGATCTAAACCTCTCAAAAGCAAAAACTACAGCCATTAGTTCTTTTTCAGTTGTTGTGTAGTTGATTTGTGCTTCATTCAACGTTTTACTTGCATAATAAATTGAGTGAAACATTTTTTCCTTTCTTTGACCTAAGACAACTCCTACAGCCCAGTCACTTGCATCACACATGATTTCAAAAGGTTTTTCCCAATCTGGGGCCACAACCACTGGAGCAGTTACCAAAGTTTTCTTTAAAGTGGTGAATGCATTTCTACATTCATCATTGAAATCAAATTTGTGGTCATTTTGTAAAAGTAAACACAAAGGTTTTGAGATTTGTGAAATCCCAAATCTAGCAAGAAATCAAGAATGATGTAGAGAGAGAATCTAGAGAGAACTTGTCATCCATATATTGATCTCTAAAGTGTAAATGACAAATGATCAAGAAGTTCCTAAAGGGATCTAGATTCCTTTTAACTAAGAACTAGACATGCCTATTTATACCCATAACATACAAGGTATAAAGGCACAAGCAACTAATACAGTACATTGACTTTACAGTAAATCTTGAATACAATAATGCTCTAACAATCTCCCCCTTTGGATTCAAGATTTAAAAAATATGACAGCAGTCTTCAGCTCTTTGTAAAGTCAATCTTCTCAAACAGACACTCTATCAAACCATCTTCAAATAGCTTTATCTCCACTAGTTCACGGCGAACTATATGCTTTGACACTCTTTAAGAACTCAGCTTTGAAGAATCTTCAGACAAACATGAAAAGTCTTTGTCTTTCTCTTTGAAAAATCAATCTTCTTCGATAAAATCTTCAACAGATTGTCTTCAAGTCTTGAACATGAAATTCCGATCTTTGTATAAAACCATCAATTCGGAACAAGATGAATCAGAAACGATTAGAGTTTGGATTAGAAAGATGTGAAACCATCCACATTGTTGAACTTTTAGGTGTAAGCGCATTCCGAGAACCACTCAGAACTAAGATTACCATATTCGGTGTAAGCGCATTCCGAGAACCACTCAGAACTAAGATAACCATATTCGGTGTAAGCGCATTCCGAGAACCACTCAGAACTAAGATAACCAAATTCAGCAACATTTGGACCTCACATGATCCTTCTCCCCCTAATCTTCAGTAGTCTTTGTTCACGAATCTTTGACTTGAAAGTTCTTTGACATGAAATATCTTTGACTTGAAAGCTACTCAGAACTAAGATAACCAAATTCGGTGTAAGCGCATTCCGAGAACCACTCAGAACTAAGATAACCAAATTCAGCAACATTTTGACTTCACATGATCCTTCTCCCCCTGATCTTCAGTCTTTGTTCACGAATCTTTGACTTGAAATCTCTTTGACTTGAAAGTTCTTTGACTTGAAATATATTTGACTTGAAAGCTGTTTGACATGAAATTGAATTAAACATTTCTCCCCCTTTTTCGATGATGGTGAGCATCATAATCATCGAAAACCATTTTCAATTTCAGTCGTGTCTTTGAGTATTGCTAACAATCTCCTCCTTAGAGAATAACCTTGCTTCCCCTCAAAATAAGAATTCTGGAGCAATTTATTTTCTCCCCCTGAAAGTATGCATATATTTCAATAACGTACATTATTTGAAATTGTAGCACAAATTTTAAAACAAATTTACACAAGGAAAATAAAATTAATTGAATTTCATTTTATAACTACTAACATCTGATCATTTGAAAGCTTTACAAAAGAAATTCAGCTTAATGAAATTTAACAAATTTTTCAATCAACTGAAATCAAATGCATGTGTTTGGATTGAAGAACAAGTCATCATTGTATATCAAGTTATAAACGTTCAGTGTCAACCCCTTTATCAAATCTATTTGGTGTGCTGGCATGCGAAATATGATTAGCATAAAGCTTATGCATTTCTAAAACATATAAGAATACTCTGTTCTACTCACACTATTTGTACAAAATCAGGATTTTCACAAATTTACTGGTTTATCGCGACTTTGTATTTTCCCAAGTTTCAAGAGATGTGTGCTCATTGGCATCTTTTCGTTTGTGCTCATTGGCATCTTTTGATTTTGTGCACATTGGCATCTTTTGATTTGTGCACATTGGCATCTTTTAATCAAATAGCTTAGTAAGAATAAGATACATCGTTAAACATGACTTTCTATCTGGTTCTATAGCAGGATTTGGGTTAGCAGATCCCAGACCAGTTGGCCTTAGGTGCTAGGTGTCGAGCACCCCTTAGAACTTAATTTCCCAAACCAGAAAGGCCATATCGATATATCTTAAACCCATTTGTACAAGTAGAACATGGCTTTCTATCTGGTTCTATTGCAGGATTTGGGTCAGCCGATCCCAGACCAGTTGATCTTAGGGACTAGGTGTCGAGCACCCCTTAGGACTTACTCTCCCAAACCAGAAAGGCCACAGGTACAAACTTTCAAACTAAATGATATTCTATATAAGTTCGGATTTCCATCACAAAATATGAATGATATCTCAATCACTTGGTTCTAAAACATAGTGCTTCCCCCATATTTTCGTTTCCATCCATCATTCTGACATATAGGCTTTTTGAGCATTATATTCTATATATATCCAGATTCACATAACTTTGAGCATTCAGCATAATTTCATTCATGTTTTGCTTACCTTTTGATTTATTTCAGAGGTGAAAGTGTAAGCAAATCTAACTCAGATAATACAAAGATTCTTGAAAAAATCATCTTTTAGCACACATTTAATTCATTGAATGAAAATTGAAAATTTTATCTCATTGAATTAAATTTGTAAAGATTCAAGTTTTCAAAGTGGTAGAAACAAAATATAATCCAATGTTACCTTTCATCACTTGTTCCTTGAAGTAAAAGGATATAACATTTAAGGATATTACCTGAGAAGTGTGAGTTCTAAACTGATTTGTTTAGAAGTCTTAGTCTTTGAAGTACGGGTCCTAAACTGAATTGTTCAGAAGCCATTATTCTTTGTCTCCCCCTTAATGGTACAAATATTCTTCAAAAAACAAATCCACCGCTTCTCTTCTGTTTTCAGTCATGTGTGTGGTATGTATTTACAAATCAGTACAACACATGAAGAACCTACAAAACAGATTAAGCAAATTTTGGTACCCAATGACACTTGGGTCCTAGTGGGTTAGGTGTAGATCTCTTTGAAGGAATACTATAAGTACCGTACCAAAAAGAAGTATAATCTTTATGTACAAAATCATTTGATCCACAGTAAGAACAACATATTTTCTTATGTGCCAACCTAATCAGATGATTTACAGAATGAATAGGATTGGGTTTAGCATAAGATTTACCTTTTGGCGCATTGTTCTTCTTTGCATTTGATGTGGATACTGATGATTTTGGCACTTCTTTCTTTGGAACTGTTGTGCCTTTTACTCTCCATTCCATCTTCACCCTCTTGAAGACTGGAACTTCTTCAGGTTTGGAAGTATTATCTTTAGGCACTTTTGTTTTGTTATCTGATTTATCAAACAGAGGATTATAGAAGAGATTTGTTGAACGACTCTGATCTTTTGAGAAACCAGTTGATCTATTAATATGTTTAGAAGGAATGTTTTTAAAACTCGAACTTGAAGCAGTTTTAAAAGAGCATTCAGAATCATTTGAATTAACAAATGGAGTCTGAAAGATACTTTCAGGACTTACCTGCTTTGAGACATCAAATTTAAAAATGATGTCTTCAAGTTCCTTAACTTTGTTTATCAAAACATTTTTCTCTTTAGAAATTAGATCAAATTTCTTTTGGAGATCAGATTTTATCAATTGATCCTTCATAATATCCGCTGATAAACCAGATAATCTTTTGGTAAGATTAAGAATCACATCTTCAAAATATATGCGTTCCGATTCAAAATCTTTTTCCAAAAAAATTCTTTTATTAGTAATCTCTTTGAAAATTTCCATATTTTTCTTTTTAAGGGTTTTACTTTCCTTTTCAAAGAGATTTTTCTTTTCTGTGAAATCTTTTCTTTCCTTTTCCAAAACATTTTCTAATTCAGAGATTTTCATGGAAAGCTCAGAACTTTTAATCTTAAAAGATTTGCGTTCTGTTTCAAATTCATTTCTTTCTTTCTCTTGCTTCTCTTTTTCAAGATATGAAACTTTCTCAAAATCGGAGATTTGTTTCAAAAGTTTTATATATTTTAGTTCAATTATTTCCTTTTCTTTAAGAACTTTCTTTGAAGAAGGTGACACTCCTTCATGTTCAGAAAGCTTCTTCTTCAATTCAACGTTTTCACTTTCCAACGTTGTTGTCTTTTCTTGAACTCTTTTTATTTGATTTCGTAAATATGAGTTCCCCTTTTCACTCTTGTCTTTCTCACTCTTCATATCAGCATTTTCTCTTTGAAGAGTTGTTACTTTCTCTTGAAGTTTCTCGATTTGATTGTGCAGACTTGAGTTGTCTTTCTTTGTTTCAAGACCTGCAATATAAACTTCAAGATCAGTAATTCTTTTAGTAAGTTCAGCATTTTGTTCTTTCAAAATAGATTTTTCATTTGAAGAAGAAATGTCAAAAATGTGTCTCTTCAAATCAGCATTTTCTTCTTCTAATGCTTTTATACTCCCTTGAAGCTCCTTTATGTTATCTTGATGAGTTGTGATCTCAAGTGTCTTATTTTTCTCTTGAGTGATTTCAAGCACTACAAACTTGTCATTCAAAACTTTCAGTTCGGACTCAAGAGAAGAGACTTTGTCTTCTAATAAAGCTTTCTCAGACATGAGCTTTGTATTTTTTCTTGCATCATCATTAGAATGTCTTATGTATCTAGAAAGAAAACCTTCAAGACGCTTGATCTCATCTTTAGCTTCAGGAAGAGTCCATTTTCTATCTTTTCCTAACTGATACCATATTCTCCCACTTAAATTCTCTATGTCAGACATCTTGAAGAATGCTAGAAGATTGATCGTTCAGAAAATCAAGCAGAAAAATTTTTATATAAAAATTTTTCTTGAAAAGCTCTTAAAGTGTATGAAATACACTATAGAAAAAATTTCGGAATAAAAATTTTTCTCAAAAAACTTTTTTTTTTAATTCACAAGAATTCGGATGAATAAGGATTCGAAATCAATGAATTCGAATGAATAAGGGTTCGAATTCAATGAATTCGGATGCTGAAGGGTTCGAATTGAAAGAATTCGGATGCTGAAGGATTCGAATTCAATGAATTCGGATGAAGAAGGATTCGAATTCACCCAATTCGGACTTAACTGGGTTCGAATTCACTCAATTCGGACTTAACTGGATTCGAATTCACCCAATTCGGACTTAACAGGGATCGAATTCTATCCTTGGTAAATCAAAACCAACTCAGATTTATCCAAAACTCCTCAATTCGAATCTAACAGGGTTCGAATTCAACTCAATTCGAACTTAACAGAGTTCGAATTTAATGAATTCGAAAGCTTCTTGAGTCGAATTCTATACTTGTGATGCCAAGAACACTCCGAATTCCCTTTGAATGATCCGAATTGTGTATGAATGATCCGAATTCACCAAGAATGATCCGAATTCTGCACTTCGAACTTAAAAAACACTAAATCAGCCATAACTTTTTCAATTCTTGATCAATTGTTATGAAATTTGCACAGATTTGTTCGAAATTTGATTCCACACACTTTCTTAGTTAATAACAAATCCTAATTCGATCAATTTAATCGGATTATGATCCAAAATAGTAAGAAAATGTTTTCGAACAAAAACAGATATAAAATGATCAGATCTGCAAATTCTGTGCAGATTTTGGTATAGATCCTTGAATTAAAGATGTTCAGGGATGAAAATCGAGTGCAATGATGTCAAGAATCAATCCAAAAGATCAAAAAATGAAAAAGATGATGATTCTTGATGAACAGTAATCGATGAAGGGTAAGAAATCATCATGAATAGTGATGAATGAAGGATCCGAAATCTTCAAGAACAGTGTAAAAAATCTTCAATTTGCTCTTTGATCTGCTTGAATTTTCTGTTTAGCTCTGATACCAAATGTGAAATCCCAAATCTAGCAAGAAATCAAGAATGATGTAGAGAGAGAATCTAGAGAGAACTTGTCATCCATATATTGATCTCTAAAGTGTAAATGACAAATGATCAAGAAGTTCCTAAAGGGATCTAGATTCCTTTTAACTAAGAACTAGACATGCCTATTTATACCCATAACATACAAGGTATAAAGGCACAAGCAACTAATACAGTACATTGACTTTACAGTAAATCTTGAATACAATAATGCTCTAACAAGATTTTTTGAAAAGTCTTTGATAAACCTTCTGTAAAATCCAGCATGACCAAGAAAGCTTCTAATTCCTTTAACAGTGGTTGGTTCAGGTAGTTTTCAATAACTTTTAATTTAGCTTTGTCTACCTCAACCCCCCTTTCTGAAACCAGGTGTCCAAGAACTATCCCATCTTTGAACATGAAATGACAATTTTCCCAGTTTAGGATAACTTTTAATCAGTTCCCAATTTTCCCAGTTTAGCTTTGTCTACCTCAACCCCCCTTTCTGAAATCAGTTTCCTCACACCTTTCAAGGCATTTTTTCAAATTTTCCAAACAGTTATAAAAAGATGAGCCATACACAGAAAAACCATCCATAAATATTTCAATGGATTCTTTAAGCATGTCAGAGAATATGGACATCATACATCTTTGAAAAGTTGCAGGAGCATTACAAAGACCAAAGGGCATTCTCCTAAAGGCAAAAGTACCATAGTGACAAGTGAAGGTGGTCTTTTCTTAGTCCGCTGGTGAAATGGCTATTTGATTGTAACCGAAGTATCCATCCAAAAAGCAATAGTACTCTTTTCCAGCTAACCTGTCTAACATTTGGTCAACAAATGGTAGTGGAAAATGGTCCTTTTATGTAGCTGTGTTAAGTTTACGGTATTCCATGCAAATTCTCCATCCTGAAACTACTCAAGTTGGGATGAGTTCATTCTTTTCATTGGCCACTACTGTAAACCCTCCCTTCTTAGGGATACATTGGACGGGACTAACCCAATAGCTACTGGCTATAAGAAAAATGATTCCTGCATCTAGCCCTTTTAGCACTTCCTTTTTCACTACCTCTTTCATGACAGGGTTTAGTCTTCTTTGTGGTTCAATGGATGTGTAGTTCTTGTCTTCTAAAATGATCTTATGTTGACAAATAGAGGGACTAATCCCCTTAAGGTAAGCAATAGTCTATCCTATGGCTTTTGTGTGCAACTTCAACAAATCCACTAACTTCTTTTCTTGATGCAATTCTGTAGTGGATGAAATGATGACATGCAGTTTGTTTTCATCTTTTAGAAAAGCATATTTTAAATGGGATGGGAGTTGTTTCAACTCCAGTTCAGGTGGTGAAATGACTGATGGTGTGAAAGTCTTGTGCTCACTAGGTTCCAAAGATAACAAGTTAGCAACAGTCTCATCTATTTTCTTCTCATCTACAGCATATTCCTCATCATCCTCTTCCTTTAACCTACAAATTTCCCTAACTCTTTCTTTATTACACATGGTTTCAATCACACTTAGGCTAGAACATTCTTCCATGTCATCAGGGTATTTCATTGAATTGAAGACATTGTATGTGACTTTTTGGTCTTGGAGTCTCATGGTCAACTCTCCCTTTTGAACATCTATCAAGGTTCTTCCGGTGGCTAAAAATGGTCTTCCTAAGAGAATAGGAATATCTTGATCAGCCTCAAAATCTAGATGATAAAGTCTGCAGGAAAGATGAATTTGTCAACCTGAACTAAGACATCTTCAATTTTACCCTTAGGATAGGCAATGGTCTTGGCAGCTAAAATGAGCGTGACAGTGGTAGGTCTGGCTTCTCCTATACCTAAGCTATTAAAAATAGACAAAGGCTTAAGGTTGACACTGGCTCCCAAATCACATAAGGCCTTTCCAACTTCTTTCCCTCCTATAGAACAGGGAATAGTAAAACTCCCTGGGTCTTTGAGTTTAGGTGGAATTTTGTTGGTCAAGAGAGCACTACAACCTTCAGTCATAGCCACAGTTTCATATTCAGTCAACTTCTTTTTCTTGCTTAAAATGTCTTTAAGAAATTTGGCATAATTAGGCATTTGCTCAATTGCTTCAACAAGGGGTATGTTGATATGCAATTGTTTAAACACATCTAAAAATTTCTTGAATTGTAATTCTTTCTTATTATTCTTCAATCTTTGAGGATAAGGAACATAAGGAGGAACTGGTTCAATTATGGCTTTCTTTGTTTGTGTTGAGCTGGATAGGTGGACTTCCTCCACCCTCAAATTTGGATCTTTGATGCCTTTTGTTATACCTTCTTTGACAGGACATTTTGGGTTGCTGACCTCACTTTCCACCGTGTTTTCCTTTGGGATTGGGTTTTTTTGGCTCTAAGCCCTTAGGCGATGGTTCTTCTAGGGTGGTAGGCAATGCTGTAGCATTGGATTTGACATTGAACTCTTTTCTATTTCAGCTTGGGTTTTTGGTACAAACTCTTTGTCTAAGGGTTTATCTAAGTCTTTCTCACTCCTTAGTGTCACAACTTTCACATGTTCTTTTCCTGAGGACCTAAGGACTTCTATGTTACTTGGCAAGGTCCCCACAAGTCTGTTACTTTGCTTAAGAGCGAGTTGACTGACCTGTGTTTCAAGGTTTCGTATTGAAGTTTGAGTTTGGGCAATAGAAGCATTGGTTTGGGAAATTGTAGTGTTAGTTTGAGCAATAAAACTTTTCAACATTGCTTCCAAGGAAGCATCTGCTTATGAAGGGGGCTTGTTTTGAAAAGATGGTTTGTTGTTTTGAAAATTCTGGTTTTGATGATTTTGGTAATTTGTATAACTGCTGGCATGATGTTGAGTTTGAAAATTGGAATTTACTTGTTGCTTATGCTCAGGTGGGTTTAAACTTGGGTTGTTCCATGAAAAAATTGGATGTTGTTTCCAATTGGCATTGTAGTTGTTGGAGTAAGAACAATTTCTATTATGAACATAGTTAACTGATTCGAAGTTGTGAGGACAATGTTCATAAGAGTGGTCCCCACTATAACAAACACATTGCACTGAGAGGACAGCTGGAGTGGGTGTAGTGGCAGTCGGCTGTGCTCCTTGACCTCTAGTTATGTTTTTAAGCATATTGGTCATGGAAGCAAGCTGAGCTGTCAATGCAGTATATGCATCTAAATAATGCATTTCAGTAGTCTTCTTTGTAGTTGGTGCCCTTAGATCAGCCCAATGCCCATTGTTTATGGAAATCTTTTCAAGAATTTCATACCTGGTGTTATAGGTATTGGAAGTAAAAGCCCCTCCTGATGTTGCATCAAGCATTTGTTTTGCATTGGAATCAAGTCCATTGTAAAACGTCTCGAGTTAATAACAGTAGGGAATGCCATGGTGAGGGCATTTCCTTAATAACTCCTTAAACCTTTCCCAAGCATCGGGAAGTGCTTCATCGTCCATTTGTTTGAACATGCAAATTTCATTTATGGACTTAGCATTCCGGGTAGGTGGAAAATATTTTATTAAATAATTTTCAGCCATGTCAGCCCATGATGGTACAGATGCTGGTGCCAATGAATTAAAACATACTTTTGCCCGATCCCTTAAAGAAAATGGGAACAAGGTGAGTCTTAAGGCATTAGAAGATACCCCATGAATCAGGAAAACATCAATGCTTTCTTTAAAAGATTTTAAATGTGAGTGTGGATCTTCCGATGGTAATCCGGCAAATTGACCATTGGCTTGCAACATTTGAAACATAATGGGTTTTGGTTCAAAATGTGTTGTGTCCATGTGAGGCTTTACAATTCCTGAATTTAATTGCTCAAAATTAGGAATTGCGTAGTCCATGATTCGCCCATTTTTCGAGTTTGCAAGGTCAATGATGTTAAGAGGTTCATTTTGTTCATTGTTACCATGAGATTCTTCATCATCATTTTCATTATCAATTGGCTGCTCTAGAAAGACATGAACTGGGGGTTTCCAAAAATTGGAGGATTACCAAAAATTGAAGGGTTTCAAAATTTGGTGGTGCTCTAGGGTTTTCTAAAATTTGGTTGTACTCTAGGGTTCCCTAATGGTGGTGGTCTTACTTCTAAGACAGGTGGTCTTAGTGGTCTATGCTCAAATCCTGGTGGTGCATCCATATCGGGAGGATTCATGGAATTTGAAGTTCTTTGTAACCTCCTTGTATGATGAAAGGTTCTTTTTATGTCAGGATCTAACTCAAAAAGTTCCCCTCATTGGAGTCGTGGCATACACCACACTTAGTGTGATTTGGACGGTGTTAGAAAAACCAAATCTTTTAAAATACTTTTATAGACTTTTAGCGTGCCAATCCCCGGCAACGGCGCCAAAAACTTGACAGTGCTTTGAATACACCGATAAACGTGTGCTAATTAAACCTCAAAGCAAGTATACAATGAGATATAATGTCGTCTTTCAAGTAATAGAGTGGTGAGAGCCACATATCGTCCTACAGAGATTGGAGTAAAAGTGCAATAAAAGTCTAAGAAAAGAAATGACTTCAGAGGATCAATTCGAAGATAATTGTTTGGTTGGAGTTATCACAGATTGATCACACAAATAATAAAATAAAGCAAGGGTGTAAGATATTGGGGTGAAGACTAAACACAGATTCCAGCAGACTAATGTTGTGGCAATGCTACAACATTCGTCTATTAATAACTAAGTTCACCATCTACTTTTTAGGAAGCCCTTCCGGATCTTCATCATTGCACTACTGATCTAGCTTTTAACCAACCCATTCCTGGTGTCGTATCAGGACTATCAATAGTATCAAATGATGCCTTCCAAGTATATGGATAAACAAATTCCTTTGATAAAAATCACTCTTCCAAGTTGATCCCATACCAGTTAAGTTGGCGTGTTCTGAGTGGTCCATTCCTGGTACACACTCAATACTTTTACCACCATTAGATATGACCAACCTATCGGGCAAAATCAAACCGGGCGACAGAGATGACAAATTCCTTTGTCAGTAGCTCTTCCAAGTCTTACTTCCTTTGTCATTCGGATTAACGTGCATATCAATGGCTCATTCCTGATGCCATGACACCTTAACACTTTCAAAGTGATCAATATGTCATGGAGTAAACTCGATCTTTTATAAAACTTAACTTGAAATGATGAAAATCATTATTAAGAAACAATGTCCACCTTTCTTTTGTGTTTAAAACCTCACCCTTCAATCTCACACCCAAGCTAGAGAAATTAGCTACTCATACTTGAAAGTAAATTACAACAAATATAAAGAACATAAATTAAATACATAACATAAAGTTAAATTGCAGAAAATAAAGACAAGTATGTAAAGTGCATAAAGTAAAAAGTGGTAGAATGTTGCAGCAATTAGGGATGAGCATCGAGGACCGTTTTCCCGAACTGAACCTGGACCGAACCGATACTGGACCGAACCCGAATCGGTACCATATATTCGGTCCGTTATTCGGTTCCAAACATTCCTCAAAATCGGTATTCGGTATTTTGGTATTCGGTACCGGGAATTTCCCGGAAAAACTGAAACCGAACCAAATTTTTTAAAAGCAAAGTTTTTTTTAAAATTTTCAATCATGCATATCATCTCCTAAATAAAGTTTATCTTGATTGTTTTTAACATTAATTATTATTGTTTCTAGTTGTATATATAGAGATTGAAGATTTGATAACAAACAAAATGGAAAAACGAAAATCATAAAAAAATTCCGAAGATTGTTGAACTTTTGTTTGGTTTTGAACTTTTTGATTGTTTGTGATTAGTTTTGAAACACATTTGAAACATTATGAAGGAATTTTGGTTTCCGATTGGTTTTGATACACATTTGATACATTTTAAAATTTTTGCTCCTAAGTGGTCCTAGTACCGATTTTCCCATCCCAAAACCGAAACCGAACCGGTACCGTACCGGTACATACGGTTCGGTTTTCGGTACCAATTTTTAGTCCCAAAAAAATTCGGTACCAGTCCGGTCCCGATCTCATCCCTAGCAGTAATGTTGTCAGTAATGCTGCAGCATTTTATCACTAGAGATTAAGATGAAAAGAAGAATTAAAGATTCAAAAGTAACTTGCATAAATTAAAATTAGACTAGAGATTTTCACATCAGTTATGAACTGATTAAAGGTTACCAAAAACCTAACTACACATCCCTATTTATACAAGAGAGGGATGGCATAAAGGAAAATATCAAAATAAATCTTAAAGGTACAAAAGAGGTACAATAAATGTACTAGCATATTATCTTTAAGGAACTAGATTGTACTAATCTCATTATAAACAAAAGGCGTCATTTTTAAATGTAACTAAGCTAGTTGGATTTGGATTTGCTTGACTTTCTTCACTTGCTTCCCAAAAGATAAGTTTTATGTCATAAATCCTCCTCCATTCTTCATGATAACCAATGTTGTAGCAATGAGATAGCAACATCTTGTACTAAGAACAAGTTAGCCATTCTATTTTGTAAAAAACAGGTAAAATTAAATACTTAGCTCCATGATTAAGAAAGATAAAAATAAGAGAATAAAATGACTCAAAGGTTGGGATAAAGCAAATATTCTATCTAAAAATAAAGTAAAAAGACACTTTATGCATTGAATTATCAATGCATATCAACGGCTACTGTCAACATGCTTCAAACTGTTACGAGTTTCGCTACCGGAGCGAATGTCTAATGGAAATCGATGCCCTCTATTTGTGTGAAGCCTTTTGCGACTAGTCTTGCTTTGTAGCGTTCGAATTCTCCTGTAGGTTTATATTTTATCTTGTATACCCACTTGGAGTCAATTGCTCGCTTCCTAGGGGGTAGTTGTTCGAGTGTCGAGGTCCCATTTTCTTCAAGAGTCGTTATCTCTTTTTGCATAACCTCTCTCCATTTTGGGTTCTTAACTGCATGATGAAAGTATTTAGGCTCATCAAGTGACGAATGGCCGATAGGTAAGGTTTGTGAGCTAGAGTGAAATTTTTATACGACACAAAGTGAGATAAAGGGTGGGCCGTCGAGGTTCCCGAATGGTCTATGGATGGCGGAAAATCTACCCTGTTTTGACCAAGATGCTTTGGTTAGGTTTTAATACGTTCAATGCGTCTACTCGGATCATCTCGTGCGGGAGGTGGAGCTTGGTTTTCTGATCGGTCAAGTGTCTCGCCGTTATTTTCTGGTAATGTTGTGGGGTTGTCGATTTCGGGCTATCCTCGTTCACAATCACTTGGTTCAAGCTCATTGGTTTCGAGCGCTCTTGGCTCAAAAGTGCTTGCTTCGGGCTCACTTGGCTTTGTGCAAGTTGTTGCTACATCTTCGAATGTACTCCAATAATCGTTAGTATCATGTTTATCTTACCTAAGACTTTCATTCAAGTCTATGGTTTGGAAGGGAAATCTTTCTTCAAGGAATTTTACATCTCTCGAAATTATGATTTTTCTTTCCTTCAAATCAAATACCCGATAACCCTTTTGTCCTTGAGGATAGCCGACAAATACACAAGGTCCCCCCTCTCTTTGAACTTATCTCCCCCGGTCATGTTGTTTTTAGCATAGACCAAACACCCGAATGTACGCATGTGGTCATAAGGGGGGTTGTGTCCAAGTAGAATCTCATATGGTGTTCTATCATCAATGACTTTGGAGGGTAGTCTGTTGATGATGTAGGTAGCTGTCAAAACATATTCCCCCCAAAAGCCGGTTGGAAAGTTTGCTTGGAATCTTAATGCTCTTGCGATTTCAAGGATGTGCCTATGCTTCCTTTCAACGACCCCATTTTGTTGCGGTGTGTGGACACATGACGTTTCTAAAATTATTCCTCGCTCTTCATAGAAATTCATCATGAATTTTGAGGTAAATTTACCGCCATTGTCGCTTCTAATCTTCTAAATTTTCTTTCCAAACTGTGTGTTGACCATGTTGCAAAAGGCCACAAGACAATTACTAGCATCAGACTTATTTGATTAAATAAATCCAAGTAGAACGACTGAAATCATCCACAATGGATAAAAAATAGCGAGCTCCGGAGATCGAAGGAACACGGTATCTTCCCCAAATATCACAGTGTAACAAATCAAAACAGGCAGTACTTTTAATAGAACTATCAGAGAATGAAAGTCGAGTTTGCCTAGCCTTTACACAAGAATCACAATGTTCAATGCTAACAATGCTCTTTAGAAAATCAACGTGTTGAAGTTTGGTGTGTGAGGCATGACCTAATCTTCTATGCCAAATCTCCATAACAACCGACATTGCCATTGCTGTTCTTTCGATCTTTGTCGGTTCCATGAAGTATAGACCATTCCTCGTCCTCCCCATGCCAATCAGGTTCCTTGAGTGTGAGTCCTGAATGATGCAGAAGTCCGGAAAAAAGTCATTGAGCAGTTAAGTTTTTTTGTAATTCTGCTTACTGACAACAAATTGCATTTAAAATCTGGTATGTATAGAACATCATCGATTTGCGTTTTGTTTGGTAAAATGGAACCCCCAATTCCATGAACAGACACACCGGTGTCCCATCGTGTGAGTTTTTTAAATTATATAGAATGGAATTGTTACAAGCGTTGTGTTCTGTTGCTCCTGTATCTATCACCCAAGGTTTGGTAAAATTTATCTTACTCGTCATGTTTGCTTCTGGTCCCTTTTATGCGTCTAGGTGGCGTAAGAGTCTCGCATATTGTTCCGTGTTTAGCCCTGCTATTGGACTGGTACCGAGCTCGACAATGGCGACTTTCGGTCTTGGTTTCTTGCCTTCTTTGTGTTCACCTCCTACGTTTGTTCTACGTGGGCGCATCTCCCACCACTCTGGATATCCTTTTAATTCAAAACATTCCTCAATAGTGTGTCGGGTCTTTCCACAGTGTCGACATTTTAATTCACTACGATTATTGGCCTTTCATTCCTCTCTGCTCTGCTCAAGATGTTGTTGTCCATAGGTTTGATAGGCAGCGACTTCAAAGCTCGTTTTTCTTGATGCAGTAATGGACCTTTGTTGTTCATCTCAACAACTAAATGATAGACTGTACCAAGTGTGGGCATCGGTTTGGTGTTAAGGGTTTGGGTCTTTACTGTCCCAAAGACTTCATCAAGACCCATCAAGAATTCATAGATATGTTCGATTTCCTTCGATTCCATGAGTCTTATCCCAAGTTGGCACGTGCATTTACCGCAAGTGCATTTTGGTAGTGGGGACACGAATTGAATTTCGTCCCAAATTCCTTTCAATCTCGTATAGTATGCTGAAACAGACAATTTGTCTTGCCTTGCCAAAGTCAGTGCTTGTTTCAACTCGTAAGCTTGTGGGGCGCTTTCTTTCCCGAATCATTCTTCAAGGTCGCCCCAAATTTCTTTCGATGTGGTAGCGTACTTCACGCTGTTGCGTATTTCTTTTTCCATGGTTGTTGTAAGCCATCCTTTAATTATGGCGTCGCTTCTTTGCCACATCCGTAGATTAGGCGAGTCTCCTGTCGGTTGTAGGATCGTGCCATCAACGAATCCAATTCTGTTTTTTGCCAGGAGGAAATCTTGCATCTCTCTTGACCAATCTGCATAATTGTTGTCTTTTAGGGTCTCATTTACATGCATCTGACGGGGATAGTCGTTTGGGTGGATGTAATAAGGAGAGTTGGGATCAGATGACGGATTGGTGGACGATTCCCCTTGAGATCCGTCTTATTTTTCCATGGCAATGAATTTCGATTATGTCGTCTGGGTTATAGATTCTTAAGCGGCAGATGGATTCTTGGTTGGTTCTTGGTTAGTTCCGTCGTTGATTTGTGGTTTTGAAACAATAGTGAAAAGGGAAAAAGAGGTAGACGTAGTATTCAAGTGTTTTGAATATGCAATTGGTTTGTTGAATCAGATATAAGAAGATGGTGAAAAATGTTAGTCGACGACGAATTAAATGGTTGGAAGATGCAACTGTGAAAAAAGGGTGAAGAAAGAGTTAGCAGGGGATTTTAAGGTGGTGGTGATGAAAGATGAGGTGGGAGGCGCCTTTTTTAAGGTTTATTAAAGAATGGTTTTTTTTATATTGGTGTGATTCTCACATCTTTGTTTGGGTTGGCCTTTTTTGTAAACTATTTCCCAGTTTCTTGATTTGCTCTTGATACCATGTGAAATCTTGGGTTCCACTTACTTTTATTTTTCCATAATGGAAAATTTATACAGGGGCTATAAGAGAAAAAAGGAAAATCCTACTTTGACTAGGAGAAGGGGACTAGAGATTGGGTAAAATAAGGATAATAATTAAACTAATATATTACTTTCTTTCTTCAATATATGATGTCATATTTTCGTCACTTATGTTGTGTGTCAAAACTTGTATTATTAAGTAGTTTTTTAACAGTAGATACCCACATTCATTACCACCAGCTCAAGAGTACAAGCAAGATACAAGCATGTCACGAACGAACCAAAGGAACCGATCGAGGACGGCACATCGGTCCAGAATTTACAAACAACCCTATACTAATGATGCATTGTAGTACCAAACAACTTAATAGCAACGAAAGCAAAACGAAAAACAAAAACAAAAACAAAAACACAGAACAACCAAGTATGAGCAGCAGTGTTTGCAAGGGGCAGACCCAGACAGCCCACGCCAAGCAGCAGTAGCATGATGAGAACAGCTGCTACTGTTCAGCACACCAACATTACCCAGACCTCACCAAGCTGCAGCAGCTTAATGCAGACAACTGTTTCTGTTAAGCCAATCTCCACAATCCAGCACAGTTAAGGCCCGAAGCAGCAACGTCTACCCTGTTGGTATTAAGGTTACTGAACACCCACACTACGAGGCCTCGTTGATGCTTTCATACGTCACCCCGCGGAAGGGCTCGATAGCCACGACGCCCAGTCTAACGCTAGATCCTTGTCTCTTTTAGTCACCCACTCGAACGTTTTCATTTGAAACCCAAAGAGGGTGTCTTTCGTGATGCCACAAGCCTTTCCGAACACCATTTTATTCTGATTCTCCCAAATTAAGTAGAGTATACACCAAACCGTTCCTTGCCACCTCCTTAACCCTCTTGACGACAATCCCAAACTCCCACCACTATTAATAAGATCGTCCAGACAGCTCACTTCGCCCATGTTGATGCTCCACCATCTGCCTACTTTATCCCAAAGTTCTTTCACCTTGATACATTTGACGAGAGCATGGTCCACCGTCTCGACTTCACTTTCACATCTTGGACAAAGGGTGGAGTGTAAATCTATCCCCAATGTATCCAAGACCTCACGTGATGGAAGCCTTCCTTTTTTTGCTCGCCATAAGAATATGCATATCTTTTTTGGGATTGCACTACTCCATGAAGTTGTTGATACACTTCCTTATAGTGCCCCTATCCTCTCTTCCATCACCGACCTCAACCGTCTCACCGTGAACCCCTCTTGACTATCCAAAGCCCACGACGCTTTGTCCGCGCAAACCCCGTTTGGCTTGTGTCTCTCAAGCAAATTCCTTAGGTCCTCTATCTCCCCAATCTCTCTCCCCCGTGGCTCCCTCCTCCACCCCCACTCCTACCTCCATTCTCCCTCCTCACCACTTCTCCCCTTCTACCCGCAACCAACACCTCCTTGTCCAATTCTAGTCGATACAGCCTTTTATACACCTCTTTAAGCCTCCCTCTAGATGCCCACCTATCCTCCCGAAACCACGTATGCACCCCATCCCCACATTCTTCCCAAAGGAATTCGAGAAAGGTACCCCTTCCCCATCGAGCTCCTTCCCTAATTTAACAATACTCCCCCAAACCGAACCTCCCCCTCCCTTCAATCCTTCTTCCAAAAATCCCCCATCCCACCCATACAAACTTTTGATAACCCTTACCCACAAAGCTTCATTCTCATTGTGAAACCTCCACCACCATTTCCCAAGCAAACCCCGATTCAAATCTCGAAGTCCACTGATGTTAAGCCCCACCCCCCCCCCCCCCCGCGTCTCAAAACCCCCCACAACCGTATCCCATTTAACCCATGCACATCCTCTCCTCTCGCTCCCATTCGGCCCAAGACCCACCCCACCCCAAAAAAAAATTCGTCTCACACTCTCAAGCAAATTCAAAACACCTACCGGGGTACGAAACAACGAAAAGAAGTATAGCGAAACACTACCTAGGACCGACCTTACCAAAGTCCAAAGTCCAACGTCCCCCAAAGGACATCACTTTGGCTTTCCACGATGCTAACTTTGCCTTCATCTTATCCACCATCGGAGTCCAATGCGAGATTCTTTTCATTGACGCACCCACCGGAAGTCCGAGATAAATAAAAGGTAGAGAGTCCCAACCACATCCCAACCCGGACGCCCACGCTTGAATTTCTGATTCCAATACACCCACACCGAAAAGCTTACTTTTACTTAGGTTGAGCTTTAGGCCCGACACCGCATGGAAGCAACGGAGGATTGATAACGCCACTTTTTGGAGTTATTTTCGGGTCTCAAACCAATGAGATTGGCTTGTGTTCTAGCAAAAAGGCGGCATTTTATGTTATATCGAGTGAAATATGCAGGTAATCTAAAAGGAGACAAACATCGAGAAAAGAAGCGAAAAAGAGCCCAAAACGAGTCCAAAACGAAGCCAACGGAAGCCCGAGATCCAGATCCAACACCCATGCCCGAACCATGAACCAAACCTGACCCGGAACAGCTTTGGGAAACCGCGCAGTTTGCAAGTCGCGGGCAAAACTGCGCAAGTCCCTGTTCGTTTTTCAGACTTTATGTCTTCCGGAATTAGGTCATTATTAGAAGATAGACTCGACACACGACGAACGGCAGCGACTAGGAGGCGATTTTCAGAGGTTTTTCGGAGCTTTTGGAGCCACGATAGAGGATCGATTGAGGAGGAAGTCACGACGCGAAGCGGATTAGAGCCGAGAGAAGGGAGTTCATTATTGCATTCACCACGATCACATTCACTATGTTTACATTGATTGTTTCCTTTCCTTCTCTTATGTTTTTATCCACCACCAACATGAACTAAACTTCAGATGTTGGGGGTTGGAATGAATTTGGTTTAAACTTATGAACGGATGATTTAAGACTTTTATCAGTTTTTCCTATTTTAATGAAGCATGTAATTTGGTTTTTAATGCTTTTGTGAGTTTAGCTAGCTTCCAATTGTTTTGTTGTTTTCAGTTAAGTTCGAGAGAATTAATTGTTAACTAGAACTAGAAATTGCATGCCTAAGGTGAGAAATTGGATAGAGATATACCAGTGTAAGCTTTAGTCCCAGTTAAATCTTGTTTTTAATGTGTTTTGAGTGTCATAAGTTAAGATCGAGAGATAAAGCTTGTGTCTTCAAAATAAAACCCGTTGTTGCTTTAGAGAGAACAACGGTGATTTTCGAGATTGGGTATTCATTAAAGGGAATAACTTGGTAATTGTTTTAAGTTAAATGTCCGTTCGTGAAAACCTTAGGATCTCCAACCCTCAACTGTTTTCTCTATCAAAGTTTCCTAAGTTTTTTACTGTCCCGTTTGTGATCTGTTTTCTTGCAATCAATTAATTCATACCAACAACTCAATTTGCGACCGTTCAGTTAATAGAACTTATAGTCATTGTGATACTTAGTTCCTAGTTCCATGTGTTCGATACTCGTACTTTTTGTACTATTACTTGATTTGACCCGTACACTTGCGGTTAGATTTAGGGGGGGTGTAAACCCGCCTATCAAGGATCAACATTAGATTTTTCAGATTTGCAAGCTTCCATTCTCCGAAAAATATTACGTCGTCCGCGAATTGAAAGTGTGAGATATGGACGGCATCACGCCCCACTTTGATGCCTTCAAATATGCCTTTGCTGACCGCTTCCACCATTAAGTTGTGTAGCCTTTCGGCCACCACTAAAAATAGGAAGGGGGCAATCGGATCACCTTGCCTAAGGCCCCTTTCCATTTTAAATTGGTTCGTCGGTGCTCCGTTCACTAAAAAATCTTAGCCGATTGTAAGCACGAATCAATCCATTTCTTCCACTTTGGGCCGAATCCCATATCCTCCAATGCCTCCAAAAAGAAGGCCCATTCAATCGAGTCATATGCCTTTTCAAAGTCGACTTTGAAGATCAAGCCCTTCTTTTTGTTATTCTTTAGGAAACTCACCACCTCGTTCGCTATTAGAACCCCATCAAGGATTGACCTACCGTGAATGAACGCATTTTGCTCTTTGCTTATGAGTTTCCCCATCACCATCTTCATCCTTTCCGCCAATAGTTTCGAAATGATTTTATAGAGGATCCCAATTAGGCTAATCGGCCGAAAATCATTTAGCCTAATTGGATTATCGTTCTTTGGAATCAACGTCAAGAATTATGCATTACACCCGTCGTGGATTTCTCCTTTCTCCCAAAACCACTCCATAACCTCCATTAAATCACCTTTCAATATCTCCCAAAACCTTTTTATGAATCCGATTGTAAATCCATTCGGTCCCGGTGATTTGTTGCTTCCGCATTGCTTAATCGCCATCCACACTTCCTCTTCCGAGATCCTCCTTTCAAGCAAGGAGGCTTCCTCCCCTGAGAGTTTCTTTGTACAACCCAACACTAGCTTGGGTGCCCGACGCCGATTGCTTGCGAATTTATTTTTAAAGAATTCGAGCACATGCTCTTTAATATTCTCCGGGTCCTCCATCCATACCGTATCTATGTTTAACCCAAAAATTGAATTTCTCCTTATCCGATTTTTTATCGCCACGTGGAAAAATTTGGAGTTTTCGTCACCATCCTTTATCCACTTGACCTTGGATTTTTGTTTAGCCATGGCCATACTCTTTTCTTCCAAAGCTAGCCACTTTTTCCTTGCCTCTAGCCAACATTTCCTTTCCGCATCCCCTAATGGCTTAGATTCAGGTTCACTCTCCCATTTCTTGACTTCCTCCTTTTTCCTACGTAGATCTCTTGCCATCCCTCCCCCCCCCCAATTTTCCCGGCAGCAAGCTCTCAATGCATTTTTGACATTTTTGAGCTTGTCCCGGAATCGACAATCCGGTCTAGTGGAAGTTACCTCCTCGACCCACGCTTCTTTTACCACATCTTCTAGGTCACCATCTTGTAGCCATGAATCAAAGAATTTAAATGGACGCGACCCGAAGTCGGCTCATTCATCACAAAGCATGATCGGAACATGATTCGACCATTTCCGCTCCAAGGCTTTAGCTCCCAATTTCTTCCAAAGATAGCCACAGTCCCTTGTCACCAAGAATCTATCAAGTTTGATAAACTTTTTCCCATCGGCACTTACCCTCGTGTATTTGTGTCCTCCCAATCGAATATATTCAAGACTACATCTATTGATGAAGTCGTTGAACTCTTCCACACCTTTGGCATTTGTCATGGAGTTTAGAGTCTCGTTCTCCCCTCGTACCTCATTAAAGTCTCCAAAAAACCCCACCTCACCTCTTTTTTGTCACAGAATTGCTCCAGTTTCCTCCAAAGTTACACCCTTTCATTGTGGTCGCATGGTCCGTAAATATTGCACAACCAACAAGACCCTCAAAGGCCCCCCATTTCCCCACCACCGCCACATAATTTTCATCTTCTATCTAAAATTCACATTTGAAAGTGTTCTTATTCCAAATTAATAACAATCCCCCCCGACCTTCCTTCCGCCGCAACCTGCACAAAATCACTATCACTGCAACCCCATAGTCCGCCAATAAATTGACCGTTTACAGTTTTCATTTTTGTTT
Source organism: Saussurea involucrata (assembly GCA_033807775.1). Classification (NCBI taxonomy): domain Eukaryota; kingdom Viridiplantae; phylum Streptophyta; class Magnoliopsida; order Asterales; family Asteraceae; genus Saussurea; species Saussurea involucrata. Next base: position 43,009,483 of record CM066317.1, on the reverse strand, counting down.
CCTGCATCCCTATCATACACGGCTTTTCTTTATTACAAATATCTTTAATCCACTCCCTTTTCACCATCGATCCTAATCCTCTAACGTTTAGCGACACAATCTTCATAAGAATAGCATAAGAATCGAAACTTACTTGGGCCTCCCACATTACTTCTTCCCAGCTTCCCTCACTCAGTTTATCTTCTTCTGCCTCGGTCCCCCACTTCACCCCAATCTTTGCTCCAAACTCCTCCAGCCCTACTGATGCGTCCGTACTTCTTAATTCATTTGAGACTGCAGCCTGATTCGATAAAGAAGCCCCTACCCCTGTCGATTTCGTTCCACCATTTATACTGGATTCCCCATTCTTCGACGATATTCTTTGCCCATTTTTTGCGTTGCCATTATTCCTCGCTATTTGTTTTAAAAAGTGAAAACTCACTCTACCTCTTCCAATCATACAACTTTCGCCCTTTTTCATTTTTGTTTTATCCACGTATCCTCCCTGTATTTCTAGTCTGTCTTTTTCTCATTGCTTAAATCTTTTTCCTTTCTTTTCGCACATCGCATCTCCAGACTTTGTTCCAACAAGCCGTCTGATTTAGGGTCTTCATCCCCACCAATTTGATTCGATCCTTCCTCCCCACCATTTTGTTTCGATGCTTCTGCCTTTAGATTGTCTTTCCCATTGCTACCCTGTCGTTACAAAACACACTCCTGATCTGGAGCAGTTTGGGCTTCGAGGGAATCAAATTGATGTTGTGTGCATGGCCCAACTGGGTATGGCCCAACTGGATTATTTTTGGTCCTGTTACCTTTTTTTTATTGCAAAGAGGGCCCAACTGTTGGAATTTTCTGTGGCCCATAAGGCTGGCCCAAGGAGTTTCCTTCAACATTATCAGTGTGGAAAATGTGAGCCTGAGGTGTCACCCTTTCAGCCGTCTCCCCCTCCTTGGGAACCTTTATTGCTACACCATTAATGGTACCCATCATTATGTTTTTCCCCTTCCCCAACGCTTCACCTCCCTTACCGGTTCCCGTCGACATTTCGGTCACGTTTGGCCTCTTCTCCGATTGAACCTCCGCTTCTCCATTTCGATCGTCTTCGTTTTGATTGTTTATACCTTGTCGTTTTTTATCCTCCATATTTTCGAACCTGCTCTCCTCTACTAACCAGTCCTCCTCGTTTCCGCCATCAGCTTCTGACCACTCGGACGAGATTGAAGATTTCGTTTCATCCACGTCACTATCCCATCCGTTTGTTTCTATGTCCTCCGTCACTTGGCATTGAGAAGGCTGTTGTCTAATTCCTCAACTTTGATCACGTAGAAAAGGTCCCCGACTTTGATACTCTTTATCTCACTTATTCTATCCACAAGACCCGTACTAATCAAAATCTTCCCCCACAGTAAAATTGGACTTTCCTCTATGTTACAATTTTGGTGCTTCAAAACCTTTCCCCACTTGCTTTCTATCCCTATGAACGTTTCCTCCTTCCACGAGTGAAGCGGAACCCCCTCTATCCTTATCCATGCTAACCTGTCAGTCGGACGGAATCCGATCGACCGTCTTCTCAGATCCCTCACCCACTGGTGTACACCGTGTGCCCTATTACTCAAGATGTTCTCCAGTGCGCCCTTTGATTCAAAACTAATTAATATACTTCTTCCTCCCAACATCTTTAGGCAACACCCTTCCAATTCTTTCAATTTGAAGAGGTTTTGTATGGTGTCAATGTTGTCCAGTGAGGTTTCTCATCTGGTTTCCATGTCCCTAGTACTTGTTGTTCGTTACTGAATTGTCCTTTTTTCCGTGTCTTACCACGTCCGCGTAAGTCTCCGCCACTCCGTCGCCTCTCCCCACATTTTGTTCGTTCCTTTTTGCCATCTCCTTTGGACTAGTGGGCTTATTTTCCATTTATTTTCGAGACTCCCTCTCATTTGCCAAGAATATCCTCAATCTGTACGATCCAATCCATATGTCCTTCAGCCTTTTTTCGAGTGCCATCCCATCATCCACAAACTTAAATCGAACGAAGCCGAATCTTTCACCGTTCCGTAGTCTCTTGTTAGCCATGTAAATATCCGTTACTGCCCCGTATTTCTTAAAAATCCTCCAAAGATGCGTCACCTCAATCCTTTTAGGGAAATTGTAGAACATCAGTGATGTCACATTTGGATTCCTGTTGTCATTGGTACGTCTGGTTCGTAGTGCTCCGCTATACCTAAACGAAGATTTCCTATACCCCGTCCCTATCCTCTCAGTCTCACCCACTCTCACGTAATGTCTCGCCCCCACACTCCCCGGCGTTCCCTCTCTCTCTCTCTCTCTCTCTCTCTCTCTCTCTCTCTCTCTCTCTCTCTCTCTCTCTCTCTCTCTCTCTCTCTCTCTCTCTCTCTCTCTCTCTCTCTCTCTCTCTCTCCCTCTCCTTCCTTATTAAGTAGTTAGATTGCAAATTGTTGAATATACTTTATTACGTGATTGTGTTTTGATTCATTGTTAGTTTTGAGAAATATACATTTTATTTATCTTCAAAAATAAATATTCATTTTATTTATTTCTAATTAGGTTTTAAATAGTTGGACAATTTTTAATCTTAAAGTTGTTATACTAGTGAAAATTTTAAATTATCAAAATAATTAATATGACTGTATTAAAGGCTAATACATTGTTATTTGTCAATGTGTTAGAAGTAGGCATGGCAACGGGGCGGGTATGGGGTGGGGTTGCCTATCCCCGGCCCCGGCCCCGGTTTGTTATTACGACCCCCGGCCCTGGCCCCAGCCGAGTACGGGGATTCCCAACCCGGCCCCGGTCAACCCCTGGTCAACCACCGGTCAAGTGAGAATTTGTGCAAACAAGCAGTAACATGAAACAAATAGGAAAAAAAGGTATTGAGCTAAATTTAGATGGTTATAGAATAATAATCCAGTTTAACAAAATCAGGAAGCCATTACAGACTGGTAGTGCAGCAAGCAACGTGCGTGCGGCGGCGGGTGCGGCGGTCTGTGTGGTAGACTGGTAGTGCAGCAAGCAACGTGCGTGCGGCGGCCGGCGAAGGGTGTGGGTGGAGTGCAGCGGCCGACGCCGGTGGAGCCGTGGAGGTCGGAGGATGGCGTCGATCAGTCGATGGAAACGTAGTTGGGTTTGGGAGTCGACGGGTTTGGGAATTGGGAGTCTATCTAGGGTTTCTTAATTCTTACTTTCTTTTGTTTTTGTTTTGGGTGTAGACGTGTAGTCACTAGTCAGTAGTCGACAGGTTTAGGAATTTATTTTTTTAAATATATAATATATTTAATAAAATATATAATTTTTTTTAATATATATGTATACCGGGTCCGGGGCGGGTCGGGGGATGGGCATCCCGGCCCCGGCCCCGGTTTTCTGAAATGGGGAATCCCCGGCCCCGGCCCCGGTACCCGGTTTGGCGGGGAATCCCCGACCCCGGTCGGGTCGGGTGGACCGGGTTCCCCACCGGGTCGGGTCAAATTGCCATGTCTACTTAGAAGAGTCCAACAAAAAACTAAACATAATACCAACAAAGGCATGGCAAGCAAGTCGCTCAGGCATATAACAAAAGGTATTATATTAATTTTGGTAGAAAAAAATAAAAAAATACATGAATAGGTTTGATTCTTGTAAATGTTCAAGACAAAACCAAATATGAATATCCATATAATTCACAAAAGGTATTTATCCATGTACTTTAATGGTGCGTTTGGAAACACTACAAAAAAAATTGAAATTTCCGACGGCCAAATCCGTCGGTAAACGGCTAAATCCGTCGGTAATCCGTCGGTAATCGTCGTCGGAAATAACCTGGTCGGTAATTAATTTACCGACGGATTACCGACGGAATTTACCGACGGATTACCGACGGCCAAGATTACCGACGGATCACCGACGCCGGCATATACCGACGGATTACCGACGGTTATCCGTTACCGACGGATTACCGACGGTCCTTTTTACCGACGGATTACCGACGGTCCTCTGTTCCGACGGATTTGGCCGTCGGTAAATTTATTTAAATTAAATTAAATCTAAATAAATTAAAATATTAAATTATATTTTGTAAAAATTACCGACGGCAAATCCGTCGGTAATCCGTCGGTAATATTTATTTTAATTAAAAAAAATTAAAAATACAGAATAAACTGTACATAAAACCTGTATTTAATTCCTGGGCAAAAACTATTACAAAATACTATTGTATTTAATAAAATAATATTGTATTTAATACAATATCATCCCAAATCCGTAAACTAATTTCAATGTTAGTTATCCTAATACAAAATAACACTATTGTATCCTATATACTTCAGCTTCAAGATCTCGAAGTAGCCTCACATATGCTGGAACCAAGCATGTCCTATCACAACCAGAAAAACATTGAAAATTATAAGAGAAAATAAATAGTGATTACCCAAAGAAAACAATCAAATTAATATACATACAACTAAATCAGATGTCACATATACTTGCTCCTGTTTAACAAAGCACGGTGTTTGAAATGCATAAAGACGTCTGCGGTAAACATCATTAATTCACATGAAATTTCTAATCTTTCTACTTGAATGGATAGAATCATCATGTATGAATGAAAGTGAATTGATTTCCAAATTAAAAATTGGCTTCTAGATAAATTCCCAGAAACAAATAGGTAGCTTTACACTAACTTAACCACTCCTTTAGTTTAATAAATACTGATGGCACTTTGAATAGTTTCTATGAACAATCAGTACTTTCCCTTTTGCTTCAGCTTTAAAGCTATATATCCATTCCTTCATCTAAGTCTATTCCTACAAACCCCAAAAGCAAAGTTATGTTATTCATCATTATAGAACCTCTTACAAAAACAACTGCATATATATTATATTTGGTCTTTTGATACGATAATTAAGCTCCAATTAAGCTAACGAAACACAAGGAGGATCATGGCCAGCATATTCGCAAGTTAATGTGGTTCAAGGAATCTAACGTAATGCAGATGTACGCTATCCTTTTTAATTCAGTTAATTACTATACCTAATTTAGGGGTGAGCAAACGGGCGGGTCGGGCGGGTTCGGCCGAAATTATGCAAACCCGATCGGGTTCGGGTGGTGGATTCGGAGCCCGAAACCCGCCCATAGTGTATATCGGGTTTCGGGTTACTTCGGGTTGCGGGTTCGGCGGTTCGGGTTGAAAGGAAAGTATCATAACAATTAGGTTTCATTGTTGCCATAGACATAGTATCTACATTTCCTAGCGAACTGACCATTCCATACAACAACAGTTGATGCTACAGATTCCTTAACTTTACTATATACCCCATTACCTCCATTTCAAATTTTCAACCTCTAACCACTCGATACGTAACTAATAACATATATGCATATATCCCAGCTTCTTATTATTTAAAACCACCTGCATACATAATATACATAACTAATAACATATATGCATACATACAGATACAGTCATTAAGTCATACATATTAGTATATTACATGACACAATTACACAGTCACACTTCTAACATGTAATTTACACAGCTGCAGCCATTTTACACAATACTACTCATTTACACAGTAGACTGTAGACACTAGACAGAAGTCACAGAACCAAAATTTCTACTCATTTACACAGTAACAACTAACAATTACACAGCTTTTGTGCAGCAATAAAGATTAGATAACAAACATATTAAAGATCATTAAAGATTAGATAACAAACATCCAATCTATAACTAGAACCTCGTGTAACGGAGTCAAGAACATCATTTATCAAGCACAGGATTGTGTATTCTAAAACGATATCATAAAACGAGCCAAAGACATCCATGTTACAGCATATCTGTGATATATAAAAACCCAGTTTAAGATGATCAAGAAGAGATGGATAGTTTATAAGAAGGTTCAAAGACTCTTTGAAATTTTAATAGAGAGAGGGAAAGTATCTCTTGTCATATATGCATTATCAACATTCATGTATGCAATTTCACAATCATATATGCAATTTCAAAAGTCATATATGCATTACCATATATGCATTATTATACAGAACAAATCCTAAGGAGACTCAAACTTACAGGGAGGAGTTCCAAGGGCATGGCCTTTATTTTCCAGTTGAGCTGGTGACCTACGGGGAGGAGTGGTAGTCAAACGCAAGTCAAAGTGCAATCACCTAATAAGTATTAAAAAAAAGGGTGATTGCATACACCTTGAGATACTTTTAAAATCACGAGAAGTGATGACATAGATCTTATGTTGAGTTATCTGGTGCAACAACTTCATCAAAAAGTCATGATATGTAATAAATTAGCCAGCAGTAGATGAGCATGTGTAGTAGCAATTCAAGGCATTCAGCCTGTGATGTGAGACCCCACATGAAGATATAGACACATACCTGGACGTCCGCTGAGAAAGCAGGGTGTGTGTTATGAGGGGTATTATAGACAATACCCATAGAATGTTGGAGTCCGGCTAGCCACAGACCATTGAACCTGCATAAGGGCTCTTTTGGAGAGTAATCTGATGGGTTCCACATGTCCCACATAGAATGAAATATATGGTTGTAAAAGATGCAAGTAGTTAGATTTTACAAATCTGCAATAAAAACTCCATAGTGCACACGTCACATGGTTGTGACTTGTGACTCTGAAAAATATATGTGGAACACAGCCTAAGGACCACTTTTTATACTTATTCTAATTGGGAGGAAAATAACATGGTCCACTTATCAGCATGTCGATGGATCTTGGTGGAGGCATAAAATGTGTTAAAAATATGACTGACCTTAATTAACATTAAAAAACTATGAACACTTGTTATATACTTGTGTTCAGTGCTAGTGTTTGATGCTCTTAATACAAAGTAAATGCTATTAAAAATTGGACAGTAATCAAATTAATATATATATATATATAACTGAATCAGATGTCACATATACTTGCTCCTGTTCAACATTACAATTTCTCTATGTTTCTTTCTCTCACAACTATCACTAAATTTTACAAAATTAAAAGGTAAACATCATTAATCAAGTAAAGGATCATCTTAATCATTTGCTTTGTTATATTATAACAAATTTCGGCAACTTTTGAAAAGAACAATTCAGTCAGATGATACTCTCCTTTTGATTTAGTGGAGACAGATTCTTAATGTGTTTTTAGTCGTTTCATGTCTGATGCAATTGCAAACATAAAACTGATGCTATTAAAACAAAAAACCTGATGCCTTAGTCTTTAGAAGCACATTTAGCCGGTTGTTTATATAAAAAAAATAGTGCTATGGAAAAAGGACATCAACTAGCAATACCTCACCTTGTTTAAAAGAAAGCAATGGAGAATACTAAACCAAGTCTGATACACGTTTGCTGCAAAATCGAAATTGAAATGGAAATCTAAAAGGGTTTAGAAACCTAGAAATTAAATGGAATTGTATATCAAAATCGATTATCTTACCTGGGAGAAATCTCTAGGGTTTTGAGAAAAGTGTGAAATCAAAACCTCAGTAGGATGGAGGTACATGTATTCATACATCAAATTGGCCATCTGTTCGAGGTGATACAGAGACCGATTTCCTGTCGATGCAGAAGGAGAAACGGACCTGCAGCAGTGGTGACGCTAGATGTTGAGACTTTATTGAAATCCCGAAACACATAAACCCAAAGAAAAACGAAAAACAATCATACCTGCAGCAGTGCTCGACGCTAGATGTGGTAACCCCTTCTTCATGATCGGAGGCAGAGGAGGGAGGCGTGGAGGGAGGCGTGGCCTGGCTATAATCTTTTCTTTTAGGGTTTTTTAGATTTGGGGGAGGGGTATTGGTTTAGAAAGAGAAGAGGGAAAATAGAGGGGGAACCGGAAATCAGTGGGAATATTGGAAATTTTTTGGGAAAATCTAAATTTTTTGAAAATTTTAAAGATCATATAAATATATATGTATTTATTATTAATCTTGTATTAATTGTTTAAATAATAGATGTATTATTCTAAATAATAACATGTATGTTAAAGTCCAATAAATTAGTGACATGATATTAAAATATATTTTATCATAAATCCATAGATTTTATCGTTATTATTATATGTTACCAATAAAGCTACTATTTAAAAGTTAATAAAACTGATTAAAATCCAATAGATCTATTAAAGCCTATAGAGCCGATTAAAACTCAATAAAATCGATTAAGGCTCAATAGAACCCAATAAAACTGACTAAGAACTATTATAATTGAATAAGACTCTTTATGACTTATTAACGTCCAATAACACCAATGGTGACTTACTATGTGTTAGTATGCACATATGTACTACATATATGCATGTGGTGTGTATTGGGTTCAATAATACCAGTAAGACCAACTATAACTTATTAAGAACTACGTACTAAAGTTTATGCTTTGAATAATGTCATTGTTCTTTAAATTATCTTTTATATAAAAAAAGAGTGAACTACATTATGCATGGTTTACCAAGTTATATATGGATCTCATAAACATTATTAACTGTATGTTTTCGTGGTTTACATTTCGTTATGAATAGGACTCTTTATGACTTATTAAGTCCCACTAACATCAATGGTGACTTACTACACGTTAGTATACGAATATGTACTATATATATGCATGTGGTGTGTATTGGGTTCAATAAGGCCGGTAAGACCAACTATAACTTATTAAGAACTACTAAAGCTTACTAAGAATCATTATAACCCAACAAAGCTTTTTATGACTTGTTAACTAAGAATCATTATAACACCAATAGTGACTTATTACGTGATTGTATGCATGTGGTGTACTACATATATGCATGTCGTATGTATTGGGTTCTATAAGATCACTAAGGCCCATGTAGCTTATTAAGAACCACTAAAGCCTATTAAGAACCATCATAGTCCAACAAGACCTTTATGACTTAATAAGGCCAAATAACACTTATTATGTGTTTGTATGTATGTATATACTGCATATATGCATGTGGTGTGTATTTGGCTCTATAAGATCACTAAGTGAAATTTATCGGGCTTTTATGGTTTACAATTACTCTTAATGAACTATTAGGCCTTTAAAGCCCAGTAGAACCCTTTAAAGCCCGATAGATTCTTTAAAGCCTAATAAAATCGCTTAAATTCCGATAGAATTGATTAAAACTCAATAAAACCCTTTATGGCTTATTACATGTTTGTATACAAAGTGTGTACTGTATATATGCTTGTGGGGTCTATTGGGGTTGATAAAACCACTAAGACCCACTATAGGTTAATAAGACCCAATGAGATCCATTATAACACAATAAGATACTTTATGGCTTATTATGACCTGCTAACACCAACGGTGACTTATTGTCTAGCTGTATGTACACAATTACCAAACAACACACATATTGTATGTTATCTATACATTTGTATATACATGTGTACCTATACTATCATACCTGTACATATACATCCACACATACATGTATATACATACAAACATTCATACACATATACAAACATTCATAAACATATAGACAATACACATGACACATAAATTAACATATATGTATTGTATATACATATGTGTACATCATCCACTTGTACATACACACATGCATGTATACACATACAAACATTTATACATATATACACATATGGACTTAGTGTAGTGAATGGCATTGAACCATAACACGATTGATGGACTCGATGGCTTTAATTGCATTTAGTGGGTGATAGTGAACTTTATTTGAACTTAATAGGCTTCAGTGACTTTTAAAGAACTTGATTGGGACTTGATGGTTCTATTGGCTTAGTAGTCGTTCAAGAATTGTATCACGTCTCTTACTGAACTATAACGGGTCTTAATGTGCCTAAGTGACTTTTACTTAACTATGTTGGGCATTCATGGGTTTTAGTGGCTCTTAATGAACTTGATTGGGCCTTGGTGGGCTTCAATATCTCTTGATGAATTGTTATTGCACTTGTTGGGTCATATTTGACTATTTGTGTATCGGTAATCAAATTAGAACCATAAAAAATCGTTATAAATTCGCGAGAACTGAAACGGTATATGTATACTTTTTAAACATATATTTGTGTTTACACATAGACATACACACATATATGTATATACATACAAACATTCATACATATATACATCGACGGTCAATTTAATATATTTTTTAAAAAAATAATGTAATTATTTACCGACGGATTACCGACGGGTTAGTTTATAAAATTAAATAAAAAATAAATAATCCGTCGGTAATTACCGACGGATTACCGACGGATTATTTAATTAAAAAAATAAATAATAAATAATAAATAATCCGTCGGTAATCCGTCGGTAATTACCGACGGATTACCGACGGATTATTTAATTAAAAAAATAAAAATAAAAATTAAATAATCCGTCGGTAATTACCGACGGATTATTTAATTAAAAAAATAAAAAGTAAATAATAAATAATCCGTCGGTAATTACCGACGGATATTTATTTATTTATTTTTTTAATTTTTTTAAATGAAATCCGTCGGTAATTCGTCGGTAATCCGTCGGTAATTACCGACGGTTTGTATCCGTCGGTAATTTTCGTCGGAAATTTGAGTTTTTCTAGTAGTGAAACTGAAGGAATCATAATTGTTGATTATGTTGACCAAAATTCAATTCCAGATGATATAAAATTCTATACATTTTACTAATTATATTTTATCATTCCACAACAAGGTAAAACGAATTCAATGTCATTTCATATCATTTTTACTGAAAAGATAATATTACCATAGTAATATAGGGCGATAATCAAACGACAACCACAAATATGTTACAAATCCGTGAAAACTAATATAAAAATATTTTATTACATGATTTTTTCCCATCAAAACCAATGATTTAAGATATTGTTTCACATATGTTTGTGTTCACCTTGTGAAAAAATTACATGTGAAAAAGGAATTTTGATTCACTTAGTGAAATGAAAAATACACGTAAAAAATATTCACATGGTGAGCATAACCAAACCGACCCGAACCCCGAAAATTGTCCCAAAACTGATACCCGACCACCCGAACACCCCGACCCTGAAAAACTTTGCGGGTATATCGGATCGGGTTGGGTATCCACCCCACCCATACCCATACCCGAACCCGTCCGAATATCCGAAAATTTAATTATTTAAAAAAAATATTAATATTAAGGACGCATATCTGGCACGGTACTCAACCCGCGTAAACTTTTTATCCAACGTAAGTTTTTTTACCTTTCCGTGTAAACTTTTAATTCAACGTAAGTTTTTTTTACCTTTCCGCGTAAAATTTTTATCCAACGTGGAGTACGTGTGGTACATACGTGGACTTTACACAGACACGTGTGACAGAAAAACTAAATTTAAAAAAAAAAATATTTTTTCTTTAATCTTTGAGAGGAAAAACAAACATACGCAGAGAGTTTTCTGCACGTAAATTTTTCTGCGAAAGTTGTAGGTATTTGGGACATAGGGTTCTAAAATGGGTATAGGAAGAAGTAGAAAAAAAATCCTTTTTTTTTACATCTCCCGCATGATACTCAACTCCCACATAAACATTCAACTACAACTCCTGCATGATACATAGCACCACTTATTTGACTTTCTTTCAACTGTTGACTCTTGTTTGCATGAAGTTTGTTCGCTGCATACCTTCAATTTCATCGCTGCCATTTTTTACCATCACTTGCATGCATACCTTCTTATTACGGTTAACCTGCTGCATGTGTCTTCTCATCCATAGATAGCATACATTCATAGGTTTTTTAGCCAGACAATTTTGGTTTGTTTGGTTTCTTGGAAAACAGGCCCAACCCAAACATACCAGACCCGAAAACCCGAGACCCAACCTCACCCGAAACCCGAGGGCCGAGGCCCGAACTCTATTTAGGACGGGTTTCGGGTTCCACAATTTCCACCCGATACCTGATCGGTTTGGGTTTTTGGGCCCCGACCCGAACCAACCGCTACACACCCCTAAATAAATCAATGTGAAACTATCATATTATGAAACAAATATATGTGAAGAAAAATATATTAAATCTTAGAATTTGATGAAAAAATATAATGTAAACAAATATTTTTATATTGGTTCTCACGGGTTTGTAACATATTTATGATTCTCATTTGATTTAACCCCGAGTAATATATATATATATATATATATAGATGGCCCTTATTATGAAACCATTTAAAAAGGTGAAACCTATAAAACCTCATCTAGACCGTTAATGAACTAGATCAAGGGCTCTAAAAGACGCGGTGGCATATGCAGTAATAAAATTTGAAAGTAAGGGCATGATCGTCTAATGTAAAAGTATGAAAGGGTATAATAGTAAAACAAAAATACGAATCAGTTTAGGAAAGAATCTCGAATGCGCAAAATTAGGGCTTGATTCAGATTTCGATGAAATCAAACCCCCGAATTAAACGTAAACGATTATACGAAATTAACTGTCATCACGATACTCTTTGTGAACACGATTGGAAAGATATTACGCCGACGTGAAACGCATCAACGAAAAAATCAAATACGAAAAGGAAAATGGCGGACCATGAACAAGTTCCACCAAGAAGAGTGAGATTTTGAATTTTTTTTTCGTGTATATCTATTTCCTTAAAAAAAATACGAAACGTAGCACATTTAAATACGATAAACACATGCAGTTAGAAGACCAAGCGAGAGAATCTGGCTTAAAACATCATTTTCAAATTTCAAGAACACCCCGGATAACCTTGTTTGCCTTGACGGAACTGCGCCGGAAACGGACGAAGAAAAAGGTATGTTTGTAAGTTAGTTCATGTGAAATAATGTAATATGAAATGTCATTAAATAAACTCTTGTTAAATCTGTAATGGCACCAAACAAAAAGAAATCAGTAATGGAGCCAAATGTGGAAGATATTGTTCAAAGAGGAATGGAAGTTTCAGTAATCGAAGGTATGAAACACGATACATTTTTATTGGGATTCATGATATGCACGTGCATAGTGTAATTGAGTTTTTAATATATGAAACACGAAAACCTTTAACATGATTCAGATAGTTACTTGTATATGAATTAATATTGAGCATGACTTTGAGTATTGTGCGAAACAATGAGTGTGTACCTAGATCACCGAGAAAATCTTTGGGTACGTAATAATAAAAAAAGGTGGAATTTTTTTAGGTGAAATAAAGTATATGAAACATGTGCATTTGGAATCGAGGATATCTAATCTACTTAGATTGTTTGATACAACTATGAAATACATAAATTCATATAGGATTGTATGCCGCATATATGAAATTCGTATAATTTTACAATAAAATGTGAAAAGGCAATGATTCGTATGAAACATGGAATGGTAAAAAGGCGAAGGGAACATTATTTTATGAAAATACTTGTCTTGCTACTGGCTTTGATTACAGTGGACAGCAGTTTAGTGAAAGCAGTTGTGAAACCGAATTTAGGGAATCTACAAGATAAAGGTATGAGACTCGTATGAAAATATCTAATTATATGAAACATTGGCGTAATTGAAGTGTTGACTCGTAAATACCATAGATTTGTCGATCATATTGCAAAAACTAGATAGGGGGTTTAGTTCAATGGCATTAGCAGATGAAGGAAAAGGTATACACAACGAAGGTACGGTGGTAACAATGTCATCTAAAAAAAATATTAATTACATATATAACGTATGGATACTGATCTGCAAACATGTTGTTTCATAGGGGAACGAAAAATGGACCGTCGTGAAACACAAAGCTTGTCGAAAAAACATAAAGTTGATAGAAAGAGATCACGTCCGAAAAATCTCGAGATAATTTGTTACAATGAAGGTGACATGTAATCATAGATTTCATTAAAATTACGTTTGCATATTGTTTCATGACATTGGCTTTACGCTTGTCAATTTACAACAGATCCCGGCGACGACGACTTTGTAACAAACCCAAGTCAGATGGTCGAAGTTCCAAGAGAAAATCGCCGCGCAGCTAAAAAGCAAAAGAAAAATAAAGAAAAGCAGGCCACGAAGAGGGTAAATGTTGGTGGAATCCGGACAAGGACATCACCGATGATTCTGTAATCAACGCTTTCGTTGATGAGTGCCAAACAAAAGGATGCTTTAAGTGAAATTGGTTTCGAGTCACTTATAGGGATGATAGTGGATGGTATACCATCAAAGCTAGGTTATTTTGTTGTCGACAACCTAGACACCGATCATATGGCCCTGCGATTTGGAAATTCAGAAATAAAGATAACGGAGCAGGCAGTACATAGAGTGCTGGGTATTCCAAGCGGGGGAATAGATCTAGACAATATTGATGTCACCTTAAAGGGGATGCATTCCTTGGATAGGTCGAAGAAAGCTTACCATAAAGACAAAATGAGTCCGACTGACGTGAGTAACACAATAATCGATAAGACTAACGGGGATGATGAATTCAAGTGGAATTTCATTGTGTTGTTTGTGAACTCTATGGGTGAGTGTAGCCCAACAGGTGGGTGCAACGCAAATTTTTTGTCCAGAATTGATAGCATCGACATGATTCGTAAGATAAACTGGTGCAAGTACATCTGCATCCGTGTGGAGCGAAGCAAGAGGAATTGGAAACGCGACACATACGACAGTTTTTACTGTGGCCCTCTAACATTACTAACAGTAAGAACATCTGGAATGTTTTCACGTGAATACATACAATGAAATCTAACTTAACTTCATACGGTTGCGCCTTTTTTGCAGCTTCTGTACGTCCAGCACACATCAGTAAAAAATGCGGATAGTAATGGCATTTTCTTACCTATCAAGGAGTGGACAATGGAGAAACTACGAGAAAGACAAAACGAAAGCATAAAGGCGGGAGGTCTGAATATGGCAACTGTATTGTGGGATGAAGATGTTGATGAAGTTCCAATTAGAAGTGTGAAACGTGTTCACGAACATGCTACGATGAACATTTCTTTTCAAACAGCCGCTAGACACTTGCAAGATAAAGATTTATTTCGTACCACCAATGTCCAGCCGATAAGTCTGAATGATGTTGAAAGACATGGTACAATGAAGATGACTTTTGACCCAACATCGGAGTACGTGCAAGATGAAGAGTTATTTCGTACCGCCGATGTCTAGCAAACATCTGAACAAAAAGCAAAGGCACCAGAACCTGGGGTTGAAATTCACGAGATTGGAACAAGTGGAGTAAACAAGAACGATGATGAAAATGGACTAATTTATGATGAGGAGGAACTTAGCAAGGTAATACGAATTTTATAAGTTACTTTCAATCGCGTACACAAACAACTTATAACTTTTTAACTGCGTGATCAACTAAACCAACTTGTAGGCTTAACTAACATTTGTTCAGGACTACATGGATAGGATAGACGCGAAATTCTTGGAGTTGTACTCAACTAAATGGGACCTAGAACAACTCCTAGATGAGGCCAAAGGTTTGTTCCCATATGAGGACCAATTCGACAATTACAAGGAAAGTTTGGCATCCATCTTTAAAGACGAAGAAACAGTAGCCGAGCAGGAGAAATATGAAGCAAGTGTGGGAGTTGAACAAGAAGAAGTACGCGCCAACACAAAGGGGAAGGAAACTGCGGGCACAGTAACTCCTGTGAAACTCGTATTCACAGAGGACGACTGTTTGGAAAAACAAAGCCCTTTGTCACCAATTTGGTACAGTCAGACAACTTACGGAATAATAGATGAGACTGTAAGGATTAACTCAGGGGAGAAGGTAGAATCGGTGAAGGAAAAGAGTGTGACATGTGAAGAGTTGCATAATCGGGATGATTCAGCACCGAGTTTTGATATTGCTTTCAGCCAGCTAACACCTTTAGACGGAGGGGGTAAAATTGATAAGGGTAAAAAGGTGTACGAACCATCGGACATAGCCCCAAGATTAAGGAAAAGAGAGCCTAAATTTGGAGAACAAATGAAATCACCATACGTGAAAAGACAGGTGCTACTAGGAAAAGGAATAGCAATGAAGGAGAAGAAAGTTCACGAATGGACAATCTCGGCATGTGGAATTCAGAGATAACATTCTAAAAAAAATTAAAATTATCCTTTTACATACTTTTATTTACACTCCTTAATATTATAATCCTTTTTTTAAATACATTAGTTTTCATATGGCAGTGAAATCGTGTTCTCGTCGGACTCGGGACACACGATTACGAGGATTGCTATGGAAACACTTGCATCGCACGAACATGTATTCAACATCGTAATAGATGGTTGGGTTACTGTGCTGAATTATGAGGAACGTCTAAGAAGTCGATAATCACGACGCAAATTATTTGTGAAGACTGGTACAACGGTAATATCAATACATACAAATACATGCTAAAATAAAAGGTATCTGTTTGACGCTAACAGTTTCGTCCAAACAGGATGGGGATGTTTTACTATACGACATGCACGACTTCAACCCACGATTCAAATGCTTTTCACGTAACTTCGCAAAGGCATGCGACTTCAACACCAACAACATCAACCTAAAGAACGTAAACATGGTAACTTTTTATAAATTGCAAAAAATAACACGCACAACGTAATCTCACGTTACATATACATTTAAGCTGTAAATACCACGTTTCATATGATGTGATTCCACCGATTTTTTTTATTTACAGGTGTTCACTCCAATGAAAAGGAGGCATCTTTTCTACTGCGTAGTTTTTGACCTGAAATACCACTCAGTAGAGGTGTTGGATAACACAGGTGATTTGGACGAGATTGACGACTTATACCACTACGATGTTCATATTCTGGTATGGAACATACCAGCTTTCGTATCAATATTACTGTTTTATATTACTTGTTACTAACTAAAGATGGATGAAACAGCATATGATGTTCCTTCATCACCTACGAAACATAAACCACCCATCTGAAAAGCAAATGAAGATTGCCGAAAAAACACGCTTGTTATTGTCGTGGTTAACAACCAGGAACGATTTGGACAGTGGCGTGTTCCTTATGCATCACATGGAAAATTATATGGGAGGAGGAGTGCGTACGTGGTACACCGGTCTGGGAAAAGAGGGACCAGGACAAGATAAACAGCTAGAAATTTTGAGAAAGAAGTACACAACCAAAATCCTCTTAAGCGAAACCAACAGAAAGAGAGGATATGTCGAGTCGGAGGCCATTGCTTTTGGGATGCTGGATGCAAACGAGCGTGGGAGTTTACTATCGAAGGCATCAACAACAAGGAAGGTTAGAATTAGAGGATTTAGGGTTGCTTGTGATTTAACATTCAATGCTTGCTCACGTGAACAATTACAGTAGTTTGTTATTTTATGTAGCGATGTGAGTAACACTTGGTTATGTTTTCCACTTACATTATTGACGTATTAGGTTGTTAAGTTTCGCTTTAACATGGTATTTGCTTTTTAAACAAGTAAGGTGATGTTTCATTTATATGCATATTTTTTATGTTAGAACATTTCATATGCTTTTCAATGTCATTACATACATATCGGGGGTGTGAAATCATATAATTTTGGCTATAAACAGTTTACTTTGGGACATGGTTATTTAATACCATAAACCTTATTAGATTATGTTATTTCAAAATGAAGAACTTAAACTCCAAAAAAACTCTTATTAACAGTTTTACGGTTTAATATTTAAAAGAGTTCAATAATGAACAATGTTTGAGTGAAACGGACATGACCATTACAAAATGGATGAATTTTATCAACTCATTAATTAAGTTATAACACATTAATAATACACCAGAAATGTATACAATCTGTATACAAAAACTACACCTCCATGGTAACATTAATATATATATATATATATATATATATATATATATATATATATATGTGTGTGTGTGTTTTTTATTTATTGCTCCTAGGGTTTCATAATTACATCTAGAACCAAAAAAATATATTTGGTCAATATGCATTAAATACTACTTGAAATTAAAAAATTATTTACATCGAATATCATGTTTTCATACTACCTTATACTGCATGCGTATTCGATGATAATGAAATGTTTTTGGTCATTTCATATACCTTATTCATGTCTTTAAATTCTACATAATGTAATATTTATTTTGTATAAAAATCAAATATTGATAAATCTTTTACTTAATGTATGAATATGGCATGTTGTAATATATAGATCAATATAAAAAAATATTGACAGTAAGGGTACCAATACCCCTAATAACAAATATGCTCTAATCACAAAGTAAACAAAGTACCAAAATAAATAAACTTCGATTTCATATATTAAAGGTAGGTACATGTGTTTTTATTTATTTATAAAAAGACCCATAAAAAAACCAGCAAAAAACAAGTTCATACACCGGTCACCAACAAAAAAAAAACGATAACACTTCTAGGGTAATGATTCATATGAGATAAAACAACAAAATAAGTTTTATAAACCAAAATGGAATCATCACCTACCAACCACTATCATACTACACTACACACCATCAATACCTTCAAACGCTTTACATGAACACCACGCTTTCACTTTCTTGATTGCCTTAGTTTGCTTGTCCATAACCACTGTCTTTTCCCATTGCTTGATGGAAATGGAATCATAATCGTCCTTGCGCATCTTGGAAATGGTCTGTTCATGCTTGAGTTTTTGCCTCTTCTTCTCAAGTTTTGCTTCCAGACGCTCAACTTTAGTTGTCAGATCACGGTTCTCTGCCAAGAGATCAAGGTTGTGGTTCACCAAGGATCGCAATAAATACTGCGGAACATGGGGCTGAGGGGGTTGAGGAGTTTCATCATCGGAAGAGGAATGGTAATCCATAATGGTAGAGATGAAGATGAATAGGATGAAAGGGAAAATGATGGATATGAAATATATAACCGGCGATTTCGTATGTGAATTAAATAGCTGCGGAATAGGGTTTCTTGGAATGGGTAAAGCAGTTATGGCACACGCTACCCAATTAGAGTATTTTAAATTCAATTTACAAATATTAAAAACAATGATGAAAGAAGCGCACGTCTATTTAAATAAAAATAACAAAAAAACCCTTGAGATTATTATAATAAAATGCAATATGAAAAGGTATAAGCAAAGCATTAAAAAATCATGCACAACAGGAAAACTTATTTTAGCACGAGTCAGTATAAAATGAAAAACTAACAACAAGAAAAACTGAATTTTTATATTCAATAACAAAATAATTATAACACTTACTGAAAAAATAAAACATTCAACCAAAAAATGTTCATCATTTCATAAACTCATAAGACATGTCAACTAAATATTCATTATGGAAAAAAAACTGTTAACTGGTGATCCAAACAAAAGGAAATAAAAATATTGTTCACACATCTAAACAAAAAAACGATTATTAATTCGGCACAACAAAGATTAATCATCTTTAGAGCGAGAAGGACAATTATGGTAATCGTGATTTGCCATCAACTTACAACTCCTACACATGCGTTTAGGTTTCTTCGATCTCGAAGCCGCTTTCTCAAACGCTCCAATCAATCGTTTCCCTGTTCCACATCCTTTGTTTCGTATACCAGATGGTGGTAAAATTACTGCATCATCTGGAACATCAACACCGTAACATTCCCTCAGTGCTTCGGCCTTATCCAGTGCCGGACATGGAACATAGTTCTCTACATCAAAATCAGACTTCATCTTGTCTAAAGTTGTGGAAAAAGAAAATAGTTTTTCCTTTTCATTCCTCAAACGACTAACAAGAACAGCGACCTTCGCATATACTTCATTAATTAGACGCTCTTTCTCAACATCTATCTCACCGTATCGCGCCCTAGCAGCTTGGATCTCAACAGGTACCAAGGATCTAGTCCAACGCCTTTCTACAATATAGTCAGGAATTGTAACATGACCATTATTCATTAAAACCTTAAACATGTGACGACATATTAACCCATTACGGACAAAATGATTGCAATCACATTCCATCTATTTCGCATCATCGTCATGAATAACAACAAAAAATACAATTATAATAATATTATGAATAATACTTACAATATACGTCGCTTTAGCAACAAACTTCTTGTTCTGGTGAGTGACCCGATATAGATTATTACCAATTACTTGCACCCAACAGAAATATAGAGCTTTACTAATTTCTTTCTGCACCTAAAAAACAGTTCGCGTGTATACCTCGGACGCGTGCTTCTCAATCAACATGGGGTTCACACAACGGGGGAATGTGTTCCTTGTAACAAACTCCAATGAACGATGCTTGTTTCTTTGCTTTTCTATCGAAGCATCAAACGCATGAATAAATTTCACCAAATCATTGCGAAAGGACGCGAATAACGGAAATGCGTGCAAACTCTCGGAACGAGACGTAGTTCGCATTAGTCCAGACATCCGGTCGCCCTTGTAATACGCAGGAATCCATGACTGACGGATTTCATACATGTATTTCAGCCATTCGTTGCGATGCAACGAGAAATCATCCATTAATTCTTTCCATCCACTGTCAAAGTCCTCCGCAGATGCGTTCGGATTCTAGACCAACTTATTGAACCTCCTTTGGAATTCAGAATTCACATGTAGATGAAAAAATTAAAATTTAATAATTGAAAACATCAATACAATAACTTGACAAATTTTACTAACATCGGAATTACCTAATTAGGAACTTTCTTTGTAATGTGCCACATACAAAGACGATGCTTAGACTCAGTGAAAACCTCGGGAATGGCTTGTTTCATGGCAGCGCATTGGTCAGTTATTACAAAAACAGGTTGCTTGCCATGTTCTTGAATAAACGCATTCAACACCCATTTAAAATTAACGATGCTCTCGTGACTAATCACAGCAGCTGCATCTACGACGGACCTCTTGTGATTGTCAATTGCTATGAATGGTACAAAATTCATAGCATGCCTGAATAACACACAAATAAACAAAATCAATCGATTTTCATATAAACCAAGATTAATGAAATAGTACCTATTCGTCCGGTACGTAGCATCAAGCGACACTGTGTCACCAAACTCCTTGAAATTCAACTTCGCAATCTCGTCGGCCTAGAAAATAGCTTGAACATCGCTTTCATGGACTAAATAACCGAAGAAGAAATCAGGAACATTGCACCTACGTTTCGCAAGCAAATTGATTAGCATTTGGGCATCTTTTATTCCAACAAAGGTCCCCATGTCCCTTCTAGCATTCTCGTAATCTACAGGAGTAGGACCAACGTACTCATATCCACCTTTAAGCGTTGCATTTATAGTATGTGCCTTGCACCACCAATACTTGCAGATGAAGCATTATACACATTACTGTAATCCGTGTACTGCAACTGCCTTCTTGATTTGCAAAGCAACTTATCATGAAAATTATATAGCGCATGGTTATGCCTTTCTACAAATTTGTACACAACATACACACTGTTCTCTTTCTTCAAGTGGAATTTCATACATGCCTTGCAACCAGTTCTTTTAACGTTTGAATTACGCACTTTACGATCGCAATTACTACTATCATAATCTACTTTTTTTTTCCAGGAAAACCTTCACGACTGTATAACAGATACCTTGTTAAAATATCCCCAAACCTATTTTTCTTTTTGTTTGGCCTCCTAACATCAAAACCTGAAACTTCTGCATATTTCATATAGGCTGCCTCGGCTTTCTCAATGGACAGAAATTCATGTCCAACATGTAACTTAGTTTCATCATCGACACGCGGTATCCAATACTTCGTACCACCAGGAGTGACAAAGGTTTCAACATCATCTGATACGAAAAAATACAAAACAGATATATCAACTATAATCAGAAAAATACACACGACATCCATTAAGAAACAGAAATATTGTACGATTATAGTAAACAACCAAAGTTTCAACATTTCATACAAGTGGCATGCTATTAATAAGTACTTATTGGTATTTCATATGAAAATTACATTATGAAAAAAATGGTCAACAATATATGTTGCCGCATATCTTTGAATTACGATACATCCATGAGACTTGCCAATAAAAAAATACGACTATAAAAAAATACACCGGAATTCATACATGATAAATTACATAACTCGCTTGCACAACTATTAACTACAACTAACCATCATCTTTGTTTTCGTTAACTGCGGTATCTTTATCGATGGTATCATCCTCATTATATTCTTTGGAACAATCACCTCCAGAATCAATTGACGTTTCTGTAGAATCTTCGATTATGAATTCTGAAAACACAGACGACGTTAAGGTATCACCTTCTTTTGCAGACATCAAAACATCATCATCCATTATGAACGAACAATCAAAAACTGAAAAATAATTCTGTATGAAACGATGGTGATTAACTGAAAACGCAATGTGCTATAATAGATTGATATTGAATGAAAAAAAAAATTGATTGCATGAAAATAGGAAACCGTCTATATCCATAAATAACTACCCTAAAAAAATATTGTTTAAAAAAAACGAAAATAATAGAAAAATAAAAAAAGACGAAGATACCCTCCTTTCTAATTCGCGGGATAATTATCATCTAACGGTAGAGATTAGGTTTCATGGTTTCATGTTAATCAATTGGTTTCAAAAGAAGTTCCCTCTATATATATATAATATGTAATATATTATATAATTATATAATATAACATATAATTTATATAAAATATAAAATATATGTATATATACATATATATATATATATTAAATTATATATATAATATATAGATAATATCATTGTATCAATTTTAGGTGGAAGGAATACCGCAAAATGTTAAAAATAGAGAAACACTTAGGTGGCGTTTGTTTTTTAAGAGGTGCTGAAATCTGAAGTCTTATTTCACTTCTGATTTGTAAGAGGTGGTGCTGAAGTCTGAAACCTAAATCAATAAGATTGTTTGTTTTTGTAAACTGACAAACGTCTGAATATGAATAGTTGTCTATTTTAGCCTTCAAAATGTTATATAGTTGAATTGGATAATCATATAAATTAAAGCAACAAAAATGTTCCAGCTTGACAATAACATATAAAGTTCACTCAAATGTAATCATTATTCTAATTCTTTGAAGCCGAAATCAAAAAACGTCAAATTGATTAGTAAAAGAGTACAAACAAACACAATATTTTGGGTAAATATTACAACATGTAAAACCGAGCTACTATTCTACAAAAAAATTGGGGAATTTTTACATATATAACACATTGGTAGACCATCACCTCAAGTAGTTTGTACGATTTCTATATGTGTATACATGCACATATGCATAGAAACCACGAAACATCTTCATTTCCTTATATGCTCATGTGCTTATCGTCCGGATGTGGTTATTAAGGTGCTCCTCACATTTTTTGGAGGGTTTCCCTTGAACCACCACCCCCATATATATATATATATGTATATATATACTAGCAGTGTACCCGTGCAATGCAACGTGGTATAAAATTTAACTGTAAACGACGAAAAATCAATCCAATTCATCGTTAAAAAAGAAAACTTGAAATTTATGAAGTATTTTTTCATATTAATAACGCTAAATGTTTATCGGTTCGTGTTATTTGGTTAAACATAAAGTTTCAAGAAAATATATGTATAAAGCAAAATAGATTAAAAACTTGAATTATGAAAGATTATATGGACTGAAATGTAGTGTTTTTTTAGGAAATTAGAAACATATGTGAATAATTACTTGAAATGACAAATTATTTGGTTTGAGAGTTAGACTAAGATAACCACAAGGGTTGTGGTGTGGTGGTAAGGCCTGGGGAGTTCATAGCACTTGCCCGGGTTCAAATCCCACACTCAACACTTGTGGCCACTGGGGATTATCTCAGGGCTGCATTACTTCGCGGTCGGTGTATTTGCCAGGGATGTACTGGGCCGAAGGCCCAGGAACCCTTTCCAAAAAAGAGTTAGACTAAGATATTGCATAGATTTGATCTAATTCAATGAATATCCAATAGTAATATTCATTGGATAGAATTGATCCAATCCAATCGTCCATTAGATTAGATTGGTTGCCGAATGTTAACAAGATTGGATATGTTGTCCAATGGTAATTGGATTGGATCTAATAGCAAAATCCAACATACAACCGATGATTGAATCCACCTAAACCCGATGGTTCAACAGATTAACCCCCTAATAATTATATTGGTATTACATCAGGTATCTAGTTACAAAAAAAACATATTAAACCCTTAATATAACTTCAATTTATACATATATCAAAAGGGCACATTTTAAACCAAGGTCACACATGCAACATTCAAGATTTAAGGTTTTAACCTAAGCTACATCACATAAGTTGATGATAATCATACTTAACATGCTAAGACAACACAATTGCAACTTCATTAGAGTGCTCAACAATCTTGGCATGGAGTTCATCATCTTTCTTAGCACCCACAACCTTATCCACTTCTTTTCCAATCTCCAAGAAGATGAATGTTGGCATTGCCTCCATATATTACTCTTGAGCAATGCTCTCGACATAAATTGGTTATTTGGTTACCATAAGTAAATACAACTTTTTTCCATGGTTAGCATATTGCATAGTTATATTTTAAGACCAATGAGTTGCGACATAGCGGGAAAAAAGAGCAATGCATTTGAAGTATTAAGAGCTTTTACCTATCAAAATTGGCACAAATCTTGATGGGTAAATATGACGGTCTCTCTTTGTTCTGAAAAGCAACATTTGCAGCAACAGTTACCTACATATAAAGGGAAGAAATAAATAAAAATGTCAATCTTCTGGACTACAATACCCAAACCTGTCCCATAAGAGCATTGTCCCATAAGAGCACCAGGAAGAATTATATTTGTTCCCCATTTATGGTATCCTGTAACTTTTGATGCTCCAAGGACAAAATGAATAGCCACTTCAAATTCAGCAACTGTATCCCTCTTTGTTTCCATTCCAAGCTTTGTTTCCAAGAACCTTTATTAATATAAACAAGGTGAAAATAAGTTTTGCCATTTGAGATTGAACATATATTTAGCAAAAGCGGCCTTTGTAGCAAATACACAACAACAAACTCCAAACAAACACACATTAGAAGACAACTTTAAAGATATGGAAATACACACAAAACGCATCAACAGGGAGAGATCAAACCAACAAAAATAGATCTAGAAAAAACAACAAAGATCTACCATTTTTAAAGAAAAAACAAAGAAGGAAGGAAGCAAGGGAGGGAGGGAGGGATCAAAACGTATTCATTCTCTCGAATTTAGAACAACTCTTGTGTTCATTGCTGGTCTTTTTCCACAATTTTGAAATTCTAGTGATGCTAAATGAATGAAATACGACACATGTATGGAATACCACACATATGAAAAACAAGCTCGATGTAAGCAGTAGGTTATTAACACGTGTGTGATGTGACTCAAACTAACTACATAAATTGATCCCTTCAAACTCAAGCATGGGCTATATGCAGAAATTAAAAGTGAAACTGTAGATCCATACATACTTGAGAGTTTGAATCGCACCTGTCAAGTTCGTAGAACAATCGAAACATTGAAACGTACCTGTCAAGTTCATTTATTTTAGAGGGGTCCTTTATGTGTTTCATGGACATACCATTGCTTCTTATCGCATCACCATATTTAAAAAAACAAAAACGCTATGAATATAAATGCAGAACATGGAGAAACATTAAGCTGAGTACACACAAGGCTGAGCAAATGGTCGAGAATCTTATGATCGGCATGAAAGAGATGATGAACTAAAATGTGGTTAAATAGATCAGAGAAACAATTATGTTACCAAAACACAGTCCAAATTAAATCATAACCAAGCCAAGAATCGATACATTTTAGCCAAATTTCATGTAAAAAAGCACTAAAGCCAAGAATCTATACATTTTGGGGAAAATTACTTCACATACTCCAAATCAAAAGCTGCCAACAAATAAGGGGAAATTAGAGGAAGATTGATGAAGAACATACTCAAATTAGGCGGTGAGGAAGCGATGGAGATTAGAGAAGCAGATGGAGGTCGCCCAATTCGATTTTAGGGATGGAGATTGGAGAAGCAGATGGAGATGGAGATTGGAAATTACTCTGAAATTTGGTGTTCTCACTATTTCTTCGTCTCGCACTGTTTATATGCATCGTATGGAAACGTATGAAATCTTCCATAACAGGAAGAGAGTATGGTCTGAGAGGTGGGTAGAAGAGGGGAGGTAAGGGGGAGGTCAGAATTCAGAAAGCATGGTTGTGGACTTTAGGTATGGTCCAGTACTTTTGTGGTTGTCTAAAATAAGCATGGGCTGCAGCAGCTAGTAGGTATTTGTCCGATTTTAAAATCACGGCATCAAAGAGTTGTAAACTATGCTTTACAACTTGTAATTAAGAGATTTTTGAATTTAATGCTTTAAAGTGTGGTACATTGTGCTTTAAAATTTGTCTTTAAGACATTAGGTGTATATGCTTATATATGTAGTATATATATATATATCATGTATTATATATATTTATATGTATAATTTAAAGAAAAAACAAGTTCAAAGAAAAGGTAATTTTGTCTTTTTTCATTATTTTTTTTCCAATACGTAAGCCATATTCTGTAATCAAACAAACATTTTTCAATTTTTTGGCATATTATATTTTGTTTCCTGCCAACCAAACATTTGATGAAACCTAAATTTTAATCAAAACAAATATACATTTACCTGGTAATTCTAGAAAAATCTAATTTCTCATAAGATATCTATAATATATTTCAAACGAATCTATACTTGTGTTCTTCTTTGGTCCAGTGAAGCCTTAATCTTCTCCTTCGTTGGCCGT
Source organism: Saussurea involucrata (assembly GCA_033807775.1). Lineage (NCBI taxonomy): Eukaryota > Viridiplantae > Streptophyta > Magnoliopsida > Asterales > Asteraceae > Saussurea > Saussurea involucrata. The sequence continues at coordinate 42,982,774 of CM066317.1, read as the reverse complement.
TAAAGTTCTTTGGTTTCATCGATGATGAATCTTCATTAACAGTTATAGCTTATATGATCGTGCATTCTGCACCTCCTAATTAACTCATATTATAACTTAACTAGTAAACTCCATCGATCATGCCTAAATCACACTAGAGTAAAATATTTGATGACACTAAAATCACCAACAAATATGTCATCTTTTCTCTTACCTACATTCCTTAATCAAACCAAAATGTATATTTTACCTTCTTGGTTGTTCAACCATTTTAAAGATATGTGTATTAAATGCATTTATCTCAAAATATTTGTTTTCTTCTACAAAATTTTCGGGTTCACAAAATCCAAAATCCAAGAATATGTTGTTTTCTTGCGACGCTTTTTCATGTTTTCGCCTTGTTGTTTTCCTTTATTTTTCTTAAATCAAAAAGTTCCTCTCATATTCACATTCATTAAACAAACTAGTCGTATCCTTTTTCAATTTTCTTCCATCTTGAAGATTCGTGCATCCCCCCCTTTTTTCTCCTATATATATGTTTACTCTTGTGAGCTTTTTAGATACGCGAAAACCAAAATCAAACAGTAACATCAAAAATGAAATATTAAAGGAGGGTTGTATACTTGCTTATTGAATTAAATCAAAGTCTAGTACTTTCTTATTGCACTTCATTTTCACCATCTCTCTCTTCCTTTGTGAGATGCATGTCATACTTAGTTTGTTGATCTATGCGCCTTTCTATACTTCCATTTGACGTGTATTAAATATGGAGTTCTCAAATCATCAAAATTTCGAAACCCAGGATCCCTTAATGTATTTGGTTTCAACCCCATCAGAAGTTAATTCCTTAGAATGGACTTTCGTAGAGAACAAATTGTTTGAGAATGCCATAGCTGAAATAGATCCATCTTCTCCCACCTTCTTCGAAACTCTTGCCTCTAAGGTACCTAATAGATCTATTGAAGACATCAAAGTTCACTACCAAGCGTTGGTGGAAGACATAGAGATGATCGAAGCTGATGATGTCATCAAACTGCCAAAATATAATGACGAAAAAACCATAACTATAAATGAAGACTCATCGTTCATGCAACCAGAGAACGATAATGAAGAAAGGAGGAGAAGAATACGGATTCCTTGGACCAAAGAAGAACACAGGTATGGATTCATTTGAATCATGTTATCGATAAATTAGATTTTCCTAGAATTAGCTAGCAAGTGTAAATTTGTTTTTTTATTTTATTAGATGCAAGCATTTGGTAAATCTTATTTGCTTTTTGTATATGTTTTTCAATAAATACGTTTCAATCTAGCTAGATTCATAATTGAAGGCATCATTGCTCCTAATTAATTCTTTTTTCGACCCTTTTCCATGGGTGGACCGTGGACGTACTATATATATAGGAATTAATACATACCGACATAAAGATTGCTTAAGCTTTGTATATATGTTAGCGTAACTATTGTATTTTTTATTCAAGGTCACCCCTAGCCAATTAGCCATAGTAAGGATGGTCGTGGCCATAGAGCCAAGAGGGCTACAATTTTATTTTTGGACAATAAAGTTTAAGTTTTATGTGTCTTTGTGTGTGTGTGTGTATAGCAAATCTCAAACTACTAACAAACTTCCTTAATTTTCTCAATTATCTTCATCTCTCTCTCTCTCTCTCCGGCGACCTACACTCCGGCGACCTCCTCCTACTCTGGCTATCTCCAATCCGGCGACCTCCCCCAAAATTCCGGCGAGTTTCATAATTTTTTCGAGTTTCATAACAGTTTTTTTCATAAACAGTTTTTTCATAAGTTCGAGTTTGTAAGTTTCATAAACCGTTTTTTCGAAATTTTCACATTTCATAGGATAAAAAACAATATGAAACTGGCGAGTTTCATAATTTTTTCACGTTTCATAGGAGAAAAAACAATATGAAACCGGCGAGTTTCATAATTTTTTCACGTTTTATAGGAGAAAAAACAATATGAAACCGGCGAGTTTCATAATTTTTCACGTTTCATAGGAGAAAAAACAATATGAAACCGGCGAGTTTCATAATTTTTTCACGTTTCATAGGAGAAAAAACAATATGAAACCGGCGAGTTTCATAATTTTTTCACGTTTCATAGGAGAAAAAACAATATGAAACCGGCGAGTTTCATAATTTTTCACGTTTCATAGGAGACGTTTCATAGGAGACGTTCTGGACAGCTTCTCCGGCGAAGGTTGTTGTGATGGTCACAGCCGCGATGGCAGTAATGGTGGTGGGCGGTGGTTGTGATGATAACGGATGGTGGTGGCGCACCCACGGTGGTGGTGACAATCTGTCGTGGTGAAACGTGATGATCTCTCTCTGCTTTATATTCACTCGATAGCTTCTTCCACATGAAACCATTGTGTAGAGATTGTTTTTGACTCTTCACCGGTGGTTTGGAATCATGGTGGCCGGAATTTTGAAGCTCCCTCTATATAGATGGTTGGCCGGAATTTCAACTTCTCCGGCGAAGGTGGTTGTGATGGTCACAGCCGCGGTGGCAGTAATGGTGGTGGGCGGTGGTTGTTTTTGACTCTTCACCGGTGGTTTGGAATCATGGTGTCCGTAATTTTGTGAGAGAGAGAGAGGGGGATGGTGGCCGGAATTTTGTGAGAGAGAGAGAGAGAGAGGGGGATGGTGGCCGGATTTTGTGAGAGAGAAAGGGGGATGGTGGCCGGATTTTGTGAGAGAGAGAGAGAGATAGAGATTGATTCAAATCAATTAATATATTCCAAAATTAATAGATTCCAAGATTAAATACCTAAAACACTATTCCCAAAATACCCTTCCCTATTTTTTAAATTCAAAAATCCCTCAACCGTTGATCAAAAAAACGGATGGCTTAGATTGGTTTACATTGTTTACATAAAAAAGAATGTTTACATTTGAAGCTCCCTATATATATATATATATATATATATATATAAATGCCTTAAAGAAAACTATATTATTTTGTTATCTTGAGAAACTTTTTTCCATATAAATTTGTATACAGGTGGTTTCTACTTGGGCTTGAGAAGTTTGGAAAAGGAAACTGGAAAAACATTTCGACACACTATGTGGTGACTAAAACTCCGGCTCAAGTTGCTAGCCATGCACAAAAGTACTATCAAAGGCTATATTCACCGATTCCTATTGATCGACGTCGTACCAGCATCCATGATGTTCAACTACCGACTCATGATCATGTTCAACAAGCTACAAATTTGAACACCACTACATTTCCTCCCATTGAGAACAATGGTTTACTTAAAGATCAATCACTAGTTTGTCCTGCATTCTCTACTGCCGATCATGTCACTGTGGATGCACAATATCGAAGAACGATTCTAGAACTTCCAACCAACGCATCAATATCAACATCGACATCAACATCAACATCATCATCATCGCCAACAATGGAGTACTTAAACTTTATCAACTAGCCACTAAGTCCAAAGGTTTGACCCTACATGTTTTATACAATGGATCGAGTTCAAGTAAATTGTTATGCTTCACATAAAGATGGTTCTATTAAATAATGATAATATATTATGTCTATGCTTTTTTAAATATTTGTATCGGTACTTGTTAGTAACTTACTACTATATAAAAATTGTTTGAAATATCGTGGCTTTCTCAATATTTCAAATCTATTTGGTTTTTAATATTGTATAAATGAACACATGTTTAAATAAATCATTCAAAAAATACATACATTGTAGCTAAAATTTCTTGCACTTAACGGTAGTTATATTGGATGCTTGAATGATTATAAGTCATCACATTTATAACAAGAATATATGATGCACCTTTGGGATCGAGTACGGGTGGTGTGCACTACAAGAAAATTGGGCAACAGTGACGAAAATTAGCGAGGGAAAAAATCCCTCACTAATTAGCGAGGGATTGACCACTAACCCAATCCCTCACTAATCCCTCACTAATTAGCGACGGATTAGCGAGGGATTAATGAGATATTAATCACAACCTCAATCCCTCGCTAATCCCTCACTAATTAGCGACGGATTAGCGAGGGATTGGAGTTGTGATTAATCTCTCATTAATCCCTCGCTAATCCGTCGCTAATTAGTGAAGGATTGACCACTAACCCAATCCCTCGCAAATCCCTCACTAATTAGCGACGGATTAGCGAGAGATTAATCACAACCCCAATCTCTCGCTAATCCCTCACTAATTAGCGACGGATTAGCGAGGGATTGGGTTTGTGATTAATCTCTCATTAATCCCTCGCTAATTAGTGAGGGATCGGCCACAAACTCAATCCCTCACTAATTAGTGAGGGATTGAGTTTGTGATTAATCGCTAATTAGTGAAAGATTGACCACTAACCCAATCCCTCACTAATTAGCGACGGATTAGCGAGGGATTAGTGAGGGATCGGCCACAAACTCAATCCCTCGCTAATTAGTGAGGCATTAGCGAGGGATTTGCAAGGGATTAACCACAAACCTCAATCCCTCGCTAAATCCTCGCTAATTAGTGAGGGATTAGTGAGGGATTAGCGACGGATTAGCGAGGGATTGACCACACTCACTAATTAGCGAGGGATTAGCGAGGGACTCTTGTAATCCGTCGATAATTAGTGAGGGATTAGCGAGGGATTGAGGTTTTTTTCTTGTTTTCTCATATATATATATATATATATGGGTTATATGTAGAAATATATATATGTATATGTTATATGTATTTGTTTTATGTATCCGTCAATCCGTGTTATATATTGGTATACATGATGTGTGTGTGTGTTAGTTAATAACGATAATAGAATCTAAAGGTATATATATTGTTGTGTTTGTGTTGTATATAGATTTATATGCATGTGTCTATGTGAATGAGGCTAAGGCACATAATCAATTAAGAACTTCTAAAGAAAAGAGGACGACTTAAGACAGAAAGAACGATCATAAGAAGTAAGTCACTTGCAAGTCCAGGAAGAATTAAATACTGATTTATTGGAAGAGAGGCGAATAAATTAATAGATTCATCATCTCACTCGAATCGATTCAAGAAGGCAAGAACCAACAGATACCTTCTTCAGGTGCTGAGTCATCACAGACAAAAATATATAATAAATATATAAAGCAACAGAGTCATCGTAGCTAGTATTTTTGAATTCTTCCGAAAGGAATAGACAATATGTATCATATGATGTGTATATGTGTTATATATATGTATTGTAGAAAGATCGTGAGAAGTTGAGATTAACGTGAGAAAATATGTTTGAAAAGAGTATTTAAGAAAATCCGTTTGAAAAGGTCAATAAATATTTTTACACAGTTTTTTACAATAACGGTGTAAAAAACATATACATTTTTACACGGTTTTGAAAAGAGGAATCGTTTAAAAAAGCTGAGAGGTCATTTTACACGTTTTTTTAAACCATGTAAAAAAGACTATTTTAATAATTATATATATATTCTATACAAAAATGTTATTAATAAAACTGTTTGTTTTTAAATTACAGTATTTATTTTTTAAATTAGGACAAATAAAAGTTTATTAACTTGTTCAAAAAAATTGAAATAATTATTAAAATAGTATTTTTTTTAACAAGCTTATTAATCACATATAGTAATTGAAATAGCCACAACTTTATTTATTTATTGAGTCTATTTTTGGATTTAAAAGAGTTATATGGAGTAAATAGAAGTAAAACACAATTACATAAAACACAATCAGTTGAAGAAGTCAATAGAAGTAAAACACAACACTCAGTAAAACCCTAATTCACTTTCACCCTCCCTCAATCGACCGCCACACTCCTCTCACCTCTCCATCGCTCCGTCGATTCAAGTGAAGAACAATCAGGTAACTTTTTTTTCACCTCTCCCTCTATGACTGTTGTCTTGATATGCAAGAAGAAGACCCAATTACATGTTCAAGAATGACGCTGAACTCATCTTCTTCCGCAAGAAGAAGACCAAATGGCGGCATTCTTGATTTCTTTTGTTTTGATCCAGCAGACTGTAACTGAGTTACTTCTTGGGGTGTGTATCTTCTGTGTTTCCATTGGTTCTCATGTTTTCTTTGAAAATTCCATTCGTCCCTATGGTTTGGCCCCGATGTTTTTTTGCCAACGATTTGGTTTCTGTGTGTTTTTTCGTCATTGTGAGTAGGTTCCAGTTTGTTTGAAGAAGTGGAGTTACAGGCTTGGGTTTAGTGGTCTAACATCTGAAGTGTACGAGCGAACCCACTGTACGAACCGGAAGCTTGTTCCGGGTTCGTCCAACCCGCCTACTGATCCTCCTCGTTATATTTACCCCAAAGCGGCTAGGGTGGCAGTAAGTTCATTACTTTGTTTTATATAACCATTTGATAGGTTTAAAGTAATATGTTTTAATGAATATAGTGATATTATTAGTTTGGGCTGCCATTGTTGGGCAGACGCTATGCTAAATAGATATGTGTCGATAATGTGACTACGATTGGTAATTAGAATGTTATAATTGTTAAAAGCAGGCATTGGATACGTTTGATTTACAGTCGTTATGCTGCTGAAATGTCTGCAGAAATAATTAAGGTCGCCCGTTTTTGTTTTGGTAAACCACAGGAACGCTTTCGGGAACTTAGGGATGCGACCTACTCTAATGCACAGCCTGACACCCCTCCTCCTGATGATGCAACTCTTTGGGAGCAGAGTGTTGGAGGACGAAAGAAGGATCGTCTATTTGGTTTTGGGACCACTCAAGATCCCTATTATGCTATGACCGGTGAATGTAGCAATAGCAGCGGGAGATCATTTGGACCGCCAGCAGAGGTATATTAGTTATGTTGTTATGTATCATGTCATTACTTTTGATTGCCAACAAATTAAATGATTCTTGTCAAATATTGACTATTACAGGTAATTGAGTTAAAAGAGAAAATTGCAAAGATGGAGGAGGAGGCAAAGGAGCGGGAGGATCGCTATGTGGTTCAGCTAGAGACTAAACAAAAGAGAAGGGAAGATCTAGAGGCCGAACAAGCCAATCAAGTTGCCCAGTTAGCCGTGCAGGTTGCGTTATCGGAGCATTTTGCTTCTTTCATGCGGCAACAAGGATACACTTTCCCCCCTCCCGGACCTCCCGCTAGTTAGATTGTTGCTTCATTTTAAGGCCTTTTGTTGAATTGTATGAATTTGGAATCTACGCCTTTATGAATTTGGTATTTTAAATTTTATGAATTTGGATATTTTTAGTTTGTTGGAAAATTTCGGTTTGTTATTTTCAATTTATGGGCAAGTTTTGTATTATAAAATACAGGAAATATAGAATTTCATTTAATTTTTTTTAAATAACTAAAAATCAGCGAGGGATTAGCGACGGATTTCCATCGCTAAAACGTAAGCAGAATCCTCGCTAATCCGTCGCAAATAAGTGCCCTCGCTAATCCCTCGCTAATAAGTGCCCTCGCTAATCCATCGTAAATAAGTGCCATCGCTAATCCCTCGCTGATATAAGCCCTCGCTAATCCGTCGCTGATATTAATCCCTCGCTAATCCGTCGCTGATTATAATCCCTCGCTAATCCGTCGCTGATTATAATCCCTCGCTAATCCCTCGCTAATCCGTCGGTAATAAGTGCCCTTGCTAATCTGTCGCTGATATTAATCCCTCGCTAATCCGTCGCTAATCCGTCGCAGATATCATCAGCTACGCCCGTTTGACTCGCGAACCATCAGCGACGGATTAGCGACGGATTCGAGCTTTAGCGAGGGATTAGCGAGGGATTTGGCCCTCACTGATGCTCATTATTTTTGTAGTGGTGCCCTAAGCGGCGTGAAGTCCCGACCATCGAACTGTACGCCATCGACGTCTAATGCCTGATGGATGGCCCATTGTCGGGCATCCCTCATATGGTCCTTGTATCTATTCCGCAAGGTACGACAAAGGCATATAAAACATTTGCCTCGATATGAGGTTCCCATCTAAACTTACCATGTATACACATTGTTTGTATTATGTAATTTTTTTGAAACAAATAGTTTGTATTGACTAAAATACAAACCAAAAACTGCTTGAGTATGGACGCTAGATGAGACTTAAGGAGATCCCCATAGTGAACTCACGGACCAACGATCATGGACCGAAAGATGAAGGTAACCTCCCGGACAGCAGGTGCTTCTCGAAACCTTCACAATTACAAAATATAAGGAATAGACACTAGTATCAATATATTATGTACTAGCTTAAAACCTTATACCACATATACTTAGTCGTCGCCTATCGCCTGAACCTCTGGTTGATGACTCGGATAACGAGGCGTCTGCGCTAAAGTATGGGGGACTCTATTCCTCGACCATGATCCAGGGAACGAGGCCACAACCACATCACTCCCTTGTTGCATATGATCCAACCCATTAATGAAAGTGCCGATGATCTAATCGTCGAAGTTGTCGGCGCGGGATCATTGCGCCCGGTAGAGCTGCTACCAAATTTACATGCATTTGAGCCATCTCATTGTGATTAACTCCATGACCTGCCATATTCCTGTAAATGATAAGGACTCTACGAAGATCACTAGTAGGACTCTACGAAGATCGCTAGTAGGACCTGTGTTCGTCGAATAATTTCTCTAGTTGGAGCCCTGGTAATGCCCATCAGAATAACTTAAGGTTAGTATGAATCTTTAACGACAAAATATGGTATCCTACGGTTAACACACAACAAGGGCGAAAAAGTAAATAAACATAGAGATTTGATGACACAGAAAACCCTTGTCGAGGGTAAAAACCGCGAATGACAGTAAAGGTCATCAGTGCATTATGGACGTCAAATACGAACGTCATCCTTTAGAAACATGTGTCAAAAGTACGAATGATTACAATATGATCGTAAACAAAAGGAATCGTGAGTTTGGAACGTGAGATTTCTTTAGAGAATTGCTTGTGTGTTGTCGTATGCTCTGAGACTAGGCTTGTGTATTGATAATAAACTTCTTGTGTAGCCTTCAGCTCGGCTGAACTTCATTTATATATGTTCTTGGTCATTAAACGAACCTTTTATGGTCTTTAATGTCAGCAACGATCTTCGTATCGATGGTGCTTGATTGCAGTCTTCAGTTATGAGCGTTGTCATTAATGAGCGATGACGTGCATTAGAGAAACATAAGTACACAGTTTTGTCGTGAACTAGTAACGATAAAAATGCATCGTTAGATACTTACGATTGTCGTTACTTAGTGACAATCGATGGTACGGGTATCTTCAGTCATAAGTCGTACGTCGAAGATAACTTACTGTTAGCGTCAGAAACGACGACCGTTAGTCTTACAATCTTTGGTCGTCAACACTACTAGACAAAGCCATATTTCCGACTAAAGTTTCCGATGGACGGTGATGTATTACCGACGGAATACCAATGGATTTTTGAATTTAGAGACAAACACCCTTTCCTTCGGTGATCCGTCGGTAAAATAAACGTTTCCGACGATTACCGGCGGACACATTAATATTTTAATTTTGATTTATTTTTAAATAAATGTCCATCGTAAATATATATATATATATATATATATATATATATACTATAAAATAAATTCCGTCGGTGATCCGTCAAAAATTACCGACGGATTACCAATGGTCGTGCGTTAGCCGTCGGTAATCCGTCGGTAATTTGTGACGGATCATCGATGGAATTTTTTAGTACGCGTATGAGGTTTTACGAATAATATTTTGTCTTATTTGGTTTATATGTGTGTATGTATATGTTTATATGTATTTATGGATATCTGTATATCTACACGCATGTATACAGTACATATATACTCTATATACATATGTTTGTATGTCTATGTGTACGTGTCTATATATGTATGTATGTTTGTATGTCTATATATGTATCAATGTTTGTATGTCTCTATATGTATGTGTGTATATTATATGTATGTATACATATGTACATGTATTGCATAAAGTACATACTATATAACATATGTTTGTATGTCTATGTGTACATGTCTATACGTGTATGTATGTTTGTATGTCTATATATGTATGAATGTTTGTATGTCTCTATATGTATGCATGTGTATTTTATATCTATGTATACATATGTACCTGTATTGCTTATATGTATACAATACATACTACTTATACATATGTTTATCTGTCTGTATGTACACGTCTATATATGTATGTATGTTTATATGTCTATATATGTATGAATGCTTGTATGTCTATATATGTATGAGAATTCATATATATTCCTTCTTATGTTTATACGTATATGTGTATGTAACACATGTTGGCTAGCCAACAGAATATGCATGATAGATGTACGTATTTGTGTATCTATATATCGTATGTATATGCATATAAATGTCTGGATTAAGTTACTAGCTAAAACTCAAAAATCATAGTTGGTTCTTAACGTATGTCATTTTGTAATGGTTTGGTGCCTCTATCTAATGATCGTTAACTTTTTCCGTTAAATCCATTAATATCAGGGGCACTTTAGTCATTTTAAATCTAGGTTCTACGATTTAAAAACCCATATTTAGACAAATGGTGGCATGAATTGACCCCAAAAAGGTTAAATTCACTAAAATACCCCTGATCTAATTGGACTTAACGAAAAACGTTATCGGCCGTTAGAAGGTGGGACCAAAACTGTTACAAAATGACACAATTTCATAACGCTTTTGGTCCCTCCTCCTAACGACCTTTAGCTTTTAGCGTTATATTGTAACACCCTAAAATCAGGGCAAATTTAAACCTTAAAATTTATCAGAATCAATTAAGATTTCGTCCAAACTTTTATACATAAGCGGAGAATTAACTATGAGGGTTCATATACACAATTTGAATAATCAAAACAACCTATTAATCTAATCGTGATAACTATGATTAGATTAAATTGGTTGTCTAAGTCGTTCATCAAAAGCATCCTCGCATAAGCTAACTTCTCCACTTAGCATCAAAAGTTGAATACCCAAAACACTCGTCCCTCTTCCCGTTACTTCCCCGAGCTCGTACCTGGTAAGAAAATTTAATTTGAAACGATTAGGCTAACGCCTAGTGAGAACATCCAATTTCAAATTAAAACTTAGCAGCTTTGGAAACTCAAGTAATCAAAGCGTGTAAACAAACCTGGTTTACCACCATTCTTACCGTACACATACTCATCATGCGATGACGGGAACATACCTGATTCCATGAGTATGACTAACATTCAGAAATGCATATCATTACATTCGAGAGCCTACTACGAATCATTACAGATTCTAGATCATCGCTCATGTCCAAGAAATTACAATTTACTTTATGCCTATTTCTTGGAGTGGAAGTAGAGATTACAATTTACTTTATGCCTATCTCTTACCTTCCTATAGAAATCAGGAATTACAATTTACTTTATGCCTATTCCCAGATTTCTACTCACAACACGAAATGAGAATTACAATTTAATTTATGCCTATTCCTCATTTCTCATCACCTTACGAAATAGGAATTACATGTTACTTTATGCCTATTCCTCATTTCAGGTCAACGGGAATTACAAGTTACTTTATGCCTATTCCACGTTACAACTACTACCAGTGCATATGGATCCATTACACTTACTATACTCAAGCATAGTATCAACTAAATCAAACCTCCAAGGCTAACACTTTAACATCCAAATATAGGTATGTTCAAGCTGCTAAGATTGTATTTCGATTTATCAAACATACCCTGCCAAAAGTTATCAAAACTCCTAGTTACCGAAAACTCAGAAGTATCCGAAACATCAATAGTGACCGGACAACAGATGTTTTCGGACACCATAACTATCCGGATGTCACCACTTACCGGACATCATAACTTTACCGGACATCATAACTTTACCGGACATCATAACTTACCGGTCATTTAGCCTATCCGGATGTTTACCGGAAACATAATCAATCCGGATGACATCCGAAAACTAACCAAATCCGGATACCACCCGGTATCTATTTATCCGGAAACTAACTTTTTACCGGATACTACAGGAAAGAAAAACTTACCGGATGCCATGCCTCGTCCGGATACCATCGAACAGGAGTTTCCGGATACCTCATTTTTATCCGGAAACTACGACTGTGTTCCGGTTTTATCATCGGCTACTCTCAATAAATCCATTCTTAGTTCAATACACATCATTATAACAGTTCTAAAACATGTAGACAAGTTAACAACACAAGAATCATTCAATTTTGATGTCTATTATATCAAAACAAGATGAACTCACCTTGAACTTCTTGACCCAACACAATTTGATTTCCAAAACTCAGATTCCTTCTTTCTACTGAATCAATACCAATCAATACCCAAAATCAACTACCAAACAATGATTCAAGTGATTCAGATTTAGATACAAGGATTAACTTTACTTACCTAGCAAAACCAATTTCCAATTTCTCCTTTCTTCTTTCTCTCTGTTCTTGTTGCAAACCCACTTCTCAGGAAACTTCAAATGAGATAAAATCTCATTTTCAGCCGACCTCAATCTTATCTACACCCAACTTTCCATAAATGACCATTCACACCCTCAATTTCCAATTTTCAACTAATGACCAAACAAACCTTCAATTCCTAATTTTCATAATTAGTTTAGACTTTGGTCATTTTAAATTTCAATCCTTTTTGAGTTTTACCTTTTACGAAAAGTCCAATACTTAGACTAAAATACAAATCGACCCCATTCACATAATATAATGGAAATTCAAGGTGTTACAAATCTCCCCAACTTGAAAATGATTTCGTCCCCGAAATCAAAATTAAGTAAATAGATGAGGGTATCTAATCTTCATATCCTCTTCAGATTCCAACGTCACGTTAGCACCTCTGTGATGTTTCCATTATACTTTTACCATAACCACATCCTTATGTCGTAGCTTCTTAATCGATCTTTCTAAAATCGTTTCCGGTTCCTCCACACAACGACTCTTCTCATCCACTCTTACTTCAGTAAGTGGAATTACATCATTCTCTTCGGCTAAACATTTCCGAAGGTAACTGACATGAAAGGTATTGTGGATTCCTTCCAATTAAGGTGCAAGATTCAACTGATATGCTTGAAGTCCAACTCTCTTAGTTATGGTGAAAGGTCCAAGAAAATGAGGACTCAACTTTCCACGTTTACCAAACCTTATCACACCTTTCCACGGGGATACCTTAAGCATCACACGCTCCCCAACTTGGAATTCCTTCGGCCTTCTTTTCAGATCGGCATAACTCTTTTGTCGATCTTGAGCCGCTTTTATATGCTTCCGAATTTCTTTCACTTTATCAGCCATTTGTTGAACAAGTTCAGGACCAGCAAATTGCTTTTCTCCAGCTTCTAACCAATACACTGGAGTTCTACACTTCCTTCCATACAAAGCTTCGAAAGGTGCTCTTCCAATACTGGAATGATAACTATTGTTATACGCAAACTCCACCAAAGGTAAACGTGTATCCCAGTTACCTCCAAAGTCTAACACACATGACCTGAGCATATCTTCCAAAGTTTGAACGGTTCTTTCACTTTGCCCGTCCGTTTGTGGATGGTATGCAGTGCTCAAATTTATTCTTGTGCCCAATTCTTCTTGTAGTAACTGCCAAAACCTCGAAGTAAATCGGCTTTCACGATCAGAAACTATAGACACGGGTATACCATGTCTTGAGACCACTTCATCAATATAAAGCTTGGCTAACTTATCAATTGGTGATGCTTCTTTCATTGCTAAGAAGTAAGCACTCTTGGTCAACCGATCCACGATTACCCATATGGTATCGTTACCCTTTGACATTCTTGGTAACTTCGTCACAAAATCCATGGTAATCTTATCCCATTTCCATTCCGGAATCTCCAAAGATTGTAGACTTTCGTAGGGTTTTTGATGTTCGGCCTTCACTAACGAGCACGTCACACACTTTTCTACAATTTGTGACACATCTATCTTCATAGCTGGCCACCAATAGTGTAGCTTCAGATCCCTATACATCTTAGTACTTCTAATATGTATAGAATACTTGGACTTGTGGGCGTCTTCGAGAATTAATTCTCGATTTCCTCCTATCTTTGGCACCCAAACGCGGCCTTGGAACAGTTTGACCGCACGATTATCTCCAGTTAGTTGAAGAAGTTGTTTGATCATGACTTCCTCTTTCAAATTTTCTTCCAATAAGGCTTCCGCTTGTGTCTCTTTTATTCTTTCAATCAAACTTGACGTCACATCAATTCTGACGTTAGTTGGTTTCAAGCACCCACTATATTCTTTTCTACTTAAAGCATCAGCAACAACATTTGCTTTACCAAGATGGTAATGCAATTCACAATCATAGTCTTTAAGTAGTTCTAACCAACGCCGTTGCCTCATGTTCAACTCTTTCTGATCAAATACATGCTTCAAACTCTTATGAACAGTGAAGAGAGTGCACTTTGTCCCATACAGATAATGTCGCCACAATTTCAATGCAAACACTACCGCTGCAAGTTCTAAATCATGGGTAGGGTAGTTCTTCTCATGTTCTTTGAGTTGTCTTGATGCGTAAGCAATCACCTTACCGCGTTGCATCAACACACACCCCAAACCCATTTTTGACGCGTCACTATATACTACTAAATCTTCCGTTCCTTCCGGTAGTGCAAGAATAAGAGCTCCACACAACTTTTGTCGTAATATCCAGAAAGTTGACTCTTGCTTTTCAGTCCATACAAACTTTACATTTTTCCGAGTCAAAATGGCCAAGGCAGAAGCAATCTTTGAAAAATCTTTTATAAACCTCCGGTAATAACCTGCCAGACCCAAGAAACTCCTTATTTCTGATGCGCTCTTCGGTGTTTCCCAGTTCGTCATTGCTTCTATCTTTGCCGGATCTACCTTGACTCCTTCAGAAGTAATCACATGACCAAGAAATTGTACTTCTTTTAACCAAAATTCACACTTTGAAAATTTTGCGTACAATTTCTCCTTCCTTAAAAACTTCCAAGACTTCACGAAAGTGATATTCATGATCGACTTCATTTTTTTGAATAAACAAGTATGTCAACAATGAACACGAAGACAGACTTGTCTAAGAATGGTTTACATACCCTGTTCATCAAATCCATGAACACGGCAGGAGCATTTGTCAACCCGAATGGCATTACAAGAAATTCATAATGCCCATACCTCATTCTGAACGCCGTCTTGGGAATATCTTCATCCCTTACTCGTACTTGATGATAGCCTGACCTTAAATTAATCTTTGAGAATCATCCCGCACCTTGAAGTTGAGCAAACAAATCATCAATTCTTGGAAGCGGATACTTATTCTTAATAGTCACCTTATTCAGCTCCCTATAGTCGATGCACATTCTCATAGTGCCATCCTTTTTCTTGACAAATAATACCGGAGCTCCCCAAGGCGAAGAACTCGGCCTAACAAAACCCTTGTCGAGCAATTCTTGTAATTGAGACATCATTTCTTTCATTTCAGCTGGCGCTAAACGGTACGGTGTACGTGCTATCGGTGCCGCTCCAGGAACAAGATCAATTCGAACTTCTACTTGTCGTTCTGACGGTAGACCTGGAAGATCATCAGGGAATACATCTTGGAATTCACGTACTACCCTTATGTCTTCCATTTGTTTTTTTTCTGTCTTAACATCCAGGACATATGCTAAGTAGGATGAACATCCTTTCACCAGACATTTACATGCCTTTGCAACGGAAATTAACGGGACTTCCTCTTTTCTCTTTTCCCCGAAGATGAATACTTCATCATTGTCAGGCATAGGAATCCGAATTAATTTCTTTGCACAAAGAATTTCTGCCTAGTTGATTGTCAGCCAATCCATACCCACAACTACATCAAACCCCCCGATTTCCATCAACATCAAGTTAATCGGAGATTTCCTTTCCCCTATCAAAAGCAGACAACCCTCAAGTCTTTCACGAACTAAGACTTGACCCCCGTTAGCTATCTTGACTACTAAGGCATCTTCCAAGGTAGTGACAGTCATAGCTAACTTGTGATAGAACAATTTTGATACAAATGACAGATTGGCGCCACAATCAAATAATATTCGTGCGGGAATGGAATTAACGAGAAATGTACCAGAAACAACGTCTTTATATTCCTTAGCCTCATCAGCCGTCATATGAAATTCCCTACCCATTGGCTTAGGAGTATTTGGCTTCTTTCCCTAATATCTAACCTTCCTCAGCTTTGAACAGTCTCTTCGGAAGTGACCGGGTTGTTTACACTCGAAACAGATCAACCCTTGAATAGGACATCTTGCAGCTTGATGACCAGTTTTTCCACATTTGAAACATTCACTTCCTAACACCCGACACAAGCCAAAATGCTTACTTTGGCACTTCTGACACCAGTTTGGTTCCCGACGAGACTCTTAACGGACATTCTTGCCAAATGTTTTAGATTTCTGAGAAGACTCCGACCCGCCTTCCCATTTTCGTTTCTCTCCTCCTTGTGTCTTTTCTTCCTTATCTTTGGCATAAACCTCTTCTATCACTTTAGTTTCTTCGATCGTCTCCCTTAATGTCAAGGCTTTAGAGTTTCGTACTCGAGACATCATGTCAGCCGATAAGCCCTTCAGATAGGCTTTAATCTTTTCCTTCTCAGTTGGAGCCACATGCCCCACTAAATTCATCTTTTCCATGAATAATTGAGTGTACCCCAGAACAGACGAAGTACCCTTCTTAAGAGTCCGAAACTCTTCTTCAATTCGATCCATTTCGTTCTCGTTACAATACTCTTCTAAAATCTTTCTCTTGAACGACTCTCACGTCATAGCATCCAAAACTGGAGTCGTCACGGTCGATGTTACGATATTCCACCAGGTTAAAGCGTTGCCTCGTATCATTTGAGAACCGAACCTGACCTTCGATTCCTCATCGCATTCACAAGCTCGAAAAGCCTGTTCTATCTCTCTAAGTCAGTTCATGCATGCTATCAGATTATCTGTTCCAGCAAACTCCGGTGGTTTGCAACTCAGAAAACGTTTTATAAGAGCAAATTCTCTCCACTCTCCTGTTTACATTCACTACAGGAATACGAGGTGGTGTTACTACACCAGTACCTGTCTCTGGTCATCGTAACTCAGTACTTCTGTCATTCAACGCTTTCATGAACATCTTTGATTGTTGTGCCAGTGATGTATTCATTGCTCGTATCATATTTTCCATCATGCGAGATTCCATCGTAGACTCGGTTGTCACCGGATTAGAGGTACCGGCACTTGTTCTTTGCGCTTGACTTTCCACTCCTCCTATTAAAGGTGGCCTTGGCGGACTTTCATGTGTTCTACCCATTTCAGGTTGCTTTTCCACCCCCAATCAATTACTGCCCTATCTTCCGAAGAATTAGGGGATCTGGTTGGTGTATTCACCATCGTATTCTGACATAGCACAAAAAGATAACCATAAGGAATGGTTACACTTACCTAAACACACGAAACGTACTTTAACGTTCATTAGTCACTGTAACAATTCAGAAACAAGTATGCTTATGTAACAATATATATTCATAATAATAATAGCTAATTGAAATTGTGAACATACTATACATGAGAATCCTCATTACCTTCGTTACAGTGCTTAACTCACGTATTTCCGTCGACTCTAAGACTATCCCGTCTTAGTACTTCTACCCATATCTCACAAATCATAACTTAATTCATATCAACTTAAGTCTAGGTATCTCACTATCATACCTAGTTCACTTAAACTTCAGCTCTGATACCATATTGTAACACCCTAAAATCAGGGAAAATTTAAACCTTAAAATTTATCAGAATCAATTAATATTTCGTCCAAACTTTTATACATAAGCGGAGAACTAACTATGAGGGTTCATATACACATTTTGAATAATCAAAACAACCTATTAATCTAATCCTGATAACTATGATTAGATTAAATTGGTTGTCTAAGTCGTTCATCAAAAGCATCCTCGCATAAGCTAACTTCTCCACTTAGCACCAAAATTTGAATACCCAAAACACTCGTCCCTCTTCCCGTTACTTCCCCGAGCTCGTACCTGGTAAGAAAATTTAATTTGAAATGATTAGGCTAACGCCTAGTGAGAACATCCAATTTCAAATTAAAACTTAGCAGCTTTGGAAACTCAAGTAATCAAAGCGTGTAAAAAACCTGGTTTACCACCATTCTTACCGTACACATACTCATCTTGAGATGACGGGAACATACCTGATTCCATGAGTATGACTAACATTCAGAAAGTCACATCATTACATTCGAGAGCCTACTACGAATCATTACAGATTCTAGATCATCGCTCATGTCCAAGAAATTACAATTTACTTTATGCCTATTTCTTGGAGTGGAAGTAGAGATTATAATTTACTTTATGCCTATCTCTTACCTTCCTATAGAAATCAGGAATTATAATTTACTTTATTCATTTTCCCAGATTTCTACTCACAACACGAAATGGGAATTACAATTTACTTTATGCCTATTCCTCATTTCTCATCACCTTACGAAATAGGAATTACAAGTTACTTTATGCCTATTCCACATTTCAGGTCAACGGGAATTACAAGTTACTTTACGGTTTGTTTTCAACCCCCCCCCCCCTTCTACAAACTTGTATAACCCTTCGGGACCAACAAGTGGTATCAGAGCAGATTTGATTAATCTCATAAACAAGATCTTATCTATACTAATCTCTTCTTCCTTGCTATTTCTTAAAATGGCTACCAACGCAAACACAAACTATATTGACAACGGTTCTCTTGCAAAACCCCCTAGATTCTCCAGAGATAACTTTAATCTGTGGAAAAATAGGATGATTCTCTTCTTAGAAGGTGTAGACCCAACTATACCTTATTACATCGAAAATGGTCCATATATTCCTATAAGAATTGATCCTGAAGTTCCAGCCGCTGAGAATAGAGCTGCTATTCCAGAAAGGTTGGTTCCCAAGGAAATTCATATGTGGACTGATGAAGATAAGAAGAAAGTGGCTCTCGACACCAAAGCCAGATCCATACTTTCCATGGCTCTTCCTGACGAAGTCTACCATTCCGTCATGAACCTGAAAACCTCAAAAGCCATGTGGGACACAATCTGTGTTCAGTATGAAGGTACTTCTGAAGTCTAGGACTCACGCAAGATCAACCTGGTAAGACAGTACGAAAGCTTCATTTGTGGTAAGAATGAAACTCTCTCTGAAGTACACCAACGTTTTAACTGCTTAATAATAGATCTGAAAACTGTTGGTAAGGAATATTCTAACTTTGAAGTACTGACAAAGTTCTTAGAATGTTTACCTGAAAGCTGGGACAGTTATTCAATGTGTCTCAAGTTATCAAAGGATCTAAAATCCATGACTCTTTCTACCTTATATGGCATGATGCTTAATCATGAGCAATCAAGTTATCTTAAGAAGAATCTTGTAAAAGATTCCAAAAGCACCCCTGTTGCTTTACTCTCAGAGTTACCTTCCACTCAGCGATCTACTATCACTGTCACTGAGTTGGAAACTAACTCTGAACGTTCATCAGATTCTGACGCTTCAGATGATGATGAAACTCTGGCATTCCTGGCTAATAAGTTCAGGAGATTTGCTAGAAAGAGTAATTTCAGAAAGAACAAACCTCTTGCTATTACTGACAAGCCAAGATCATCAACCCCTGTTGATAAGGCTACTTCTACTTGCTATAACTGTGATAAGATAGGACATTTTGCTAGCGAGTGCAGGTCAAAGAAAGTCTCTAGATCCTCAGCTTTTCCCAAGAAAAACTTTACTCCCAGGACTAGAGATGAAAAATACAAAAAGCTGAAAGAAAGGTATTCAAAGCTGAAAACCTTTAAGAAGAAAGGCAAAGGACTGATGGCTGACTATGATTGGGCTGCCTCTGACGAAGAAGAATCATCTGACTCTGAAGATGATGATGAAGCCAATCTATGTCTCATGGCCAAACTTAAAGATGAGGAAGAAAATTCTGACATTCCTTCTACTTCAACCTCTGCTACTAAGGTATCACCTTCCTTCTTTACCAATATTTTAAATATTGATGAAGCTGATAGTCTTCAAAAGATCGATCTCTTGACTAGAAGTTTATATGAAGCCATGAATGGAAAAACTGTTATTGAAAATCAAAACCTTGATCTCACTAAACACACCTTCAAATAGAAAAGCTTTCTAAAATTGAAGAAGATTTTAAAGATCAAGTTCATTTAAATCAGCTAGTCAAAATCGAACGCGAAGAAGCTATCGCTGCATTAAAAGCTGAAAAAGATACTGTTGATGGATGGTATAACTCCTCAACAAAGATCACTGAGATAATAAAGTCTCAGATTCGCCTGAGTGATAAACGTGGTCTTAGTTACAAAGCTGATACTCTAGAACCAACCACTGACCGTTCCATGCTTAAGCTTGGAATATTCGTATCCTCTATCCCTGACACTTTCTCATCTCAGTGTTCCTCTTCAAAACCTTCTATCCATGAGGAAATCTATACTTTAACTTCGAAAGGTAAAGAGAAAATCATTTATCCAAAACCTACCTCAGTCTCTAAAGACAAAGGTAAAGGAATTTCTTTTAACCAAAATCCTCAAAAGGGTACCTTTTTACCTAAGCTGAATGCTTCTAAAGCTTCAGTGACTTATCCCTCTGGTTCAAAGAATAAGATTCCTAGATTCATTCAGCATGGATCTATTCAGCGATCTACTCCTAGAATCAAAGTGGATACCATTGGTAAGAAATCCGAAGAACTGAATGTTCCTCCTATTTCAAATACCAAAAGTTTACTTGGTGCTGGTCCTTCTAATTCAAAATCACAAGCTCAGCATGCAAATGGTCCTAGAACTACTTTTAGTTATAGGAAATGTTATCATTGTGGACTTACCAATCATATTGCTAGTAAGTGCCCCACAGCCACCCAAGCTGAAAAGATAGCTAAGGTGAAGATCATTGCCCCCAAGGCAAAGAAGACCACTGAGGTTAAGAAGTTAACCAAAGTGAAGACTGACAAAGCTGAATCTTCAAATGTTGCGAAGACTGCTGAACCTTCCACCTCCTCTTCTAAACCCGCTGACAAGTGTATACACATGGTTAAGTGGGTACCCAAGACAAACTAATCTTCCTTTATAATGCAGGTTAAGAAGGGTATCTGGTATCTCGATAGCGGATGCTCTAGACACATGACTGGTAAGAAGAACCTGCTAACTGAGTACAAGGAAGAGAAGGGTCCCTCTGTAACTTTCGGTGGAAACGGAAAAGGACATACCCGAGGGTTTGGTGTACTCTCTAATGGTACAACAACCTTCAGAAGAGTCGCATATGTTGAAGGGCTGAAGCATAATCTTCTAAGCATCAGTCAGCTTTGCGACATGGATAACAAAGTAATCTTTACTAAGGAATCCTGCTTTGTCGCTGACAAAAAGGAGAAGATAGCTCTCAGCGGTTATCGTTTGGAAAATGTTTATGTAATAAACATGGACTCAACAACCACTGAGAACTCCTGTTTCTTCTCAAAAGCTTCATCTGATGTCAACTGGCTATGGCATAAGAGGCTCTCTCATCTAAACTTCAAGACACTGAATAGTCTTTCTTCTAAAGAGTTAGTCAATGGTCTACCTCAACACTCATACGCCAAAGAGTGCTTATGTTCAGCGTGTGAGAAAGGGAAGAAGACCAAAGCAAGCTTTAAGTCTAAGCAAGTTTCCTCAGTGTCATCTCCTCTACAACTTCTCCATATGGATTTGTTTGGCCCTGTTAACAAACAATCCATCGCTGGAAAGAAATATACACTGGTCATAGTTGATGAATTCTCTCGCTATACATGGGTAATGTTTCTCCGTTCTAAGAGTGACACACCTGAAGAACTCATCACCTTTATTAGGCCATCCGTACTCGAGCGGGCTCGGGCTCGGGTTCACGCCAGGTGGCTCGGCGGGTAGGCGGGTAAGGGGTACGGGAGGGGCGGGTTCAAGCGGGTTAGGCCAGCGGGTTAGGCCTTCGGGTTCCCCACCCCGCTCATACCCGAAGCTTTCTCCATTTTTTTTATTCCAACGGTTATGTTTGGCAACAGCTCTATCCAATTAATTTTTTTTTCAATTTAAACACTATAAATCAACCTCAAATCTCATCCATTTTTCACACCAAAATTTAAACACTCACCTCAATCCTTAAATATTTTCTTTCATTTCTTTCAATCCGATATAAACTTTATGGATTCGCCACCCGTTTCATCGTCCGGTTCTTCATCATCCATTGACACCGACGAGGAATTCGGTCAACTATTTGATCGTTATGCAGATTTGTTGCAAGAAGGTGTAGATAGACGGTATGGTAGCATCGCCTCATCGTCAAGAAGACCGAGGTCCGGGTACATAGAAAAAGGTCGGGTAGATGCTAACGACCGACTTTTGCGGGACTACTTTGGCGAAAACCCGGTGTATAATCCGGATTTGTTTAGACGGCGGTTTAGGATGAGCATGCAACTATTCAAACGGATAGTTCAAGATTTATCGGGAGTGTATCCGTATTTTTAATTTTATTTTGTAATTTTATTTTTATTTTGTAATTTTATTTTTATTTTTATGAATGTTATGACTTTTTATTAAAAAATTAGATGAGGTGGCATGTGGGTTCAAGAGGTTCAAAAGGTTCAAAAGGTTGGGGTACGGGATTTGTGGGTTCAAAAAGGTTCAAGAGGGTTCAAAGTGGAAAGCTGATGTGGCGCTGATGTGGCGCAGAGGGTTCAAAAGGTTTGAACCTAGGGTACGGATGGCCTTAGGAAAATGGAAGTCCTGAACAACTTGACCGTTCGCTCAATAAGGAGTGATCATGAGACTGAATTTAAAAACAATTCTATTTATTCCTTCTTTGAGAGTAAGGGTGTTTCTCACAACTTTTCTTCAGTGAGAACACCACAACAAAATGGAGTCGCTGAAAGAATAAATTAAACTATTATTGAAGCTGCACGTTCAATGCTCAGCGATTCTCACCTGCCTACTCAGTTTTGGGCAGAAGCTGTCAACACTGCTTGTTTTACGCAAAACAGGTCGCTGATAGTCAAAAGATTCAATAAAACAGCCTATGAACGTTTTTCATGGGAGAAAGCCTTCAATTAGGTTTCTTCACATCTTTGGATGTCAGTGTTTCATACTGAACAACAGAGATGCCCTTGGAAAGTTTGATCCTAAGGTTGATGATCGAATCTTTCTTTCTTGGATACTCCTCACTCTCCAAAGCCTTCACAGTCTTCAATCGAAGAAGACAAACTGTTGAAGAAACTATTCACGTCACTTTTGACGAATCCCGTTCAGTAAATTCTCGACCCTCTGCTGATACTGAAGAACTGAATCAATGGATGTTTTCACATCTTGGTGATTCAGAAGCTATTCCCACTCGTCATACTCATACCGTTGAAGATGATGGTCCTACTATCATCCCAAATATGCAAAATAGTGAAGCTGAAACTTCATGGGTCTCAGCTGTTCCTCTAAACACTATGCCTGCTTCTGAACAAAATGTCTCAGACATTCCATCTACTTCTCAGCAATCAGTAAATTTAATGACATCTGCACCTACTCCTCTCTTGGCTGATATTCCAGAAGTTGCTGAAGCCTCATCTTCAGCCCCTCTAGTTCAGGTTGAGTCAGCGATTCATGCTCCGGCTCAGCGATGGACTATCAATCACCCTATTGATAAAATTCTTGGTGATTCAAACACTGGTGTTCAGACTCGACGAAGTGCAGGTAATATTTGTTTATTTGTTAACTTTATTTCTCTGATTGAACCAAAGAAAATAGATGATGCCCTCAGAGATCCAAACTGGGTCAGCGCTATGCAAGAAGAGCTGACAGAAATTGAAAGAAACAAAGTTTGGAATCTTGTTCGAAGACCAACTGACAAGACAGTGATAGGCACTAAATGGGTCTATCGAAACAAGGTGGACGAACATGGAACTGTAACCCGCAACAAGGCTCGTCTTGTTGCTCAGGGATACAGACAAGAGGAAGGTATAGACTACGACGAAACATTTGCTCCAGTAGCAAGACTAGAATCTATTCGTCTATTCTTAGCCTACGCTGTACACAAAGACTTCAAAGTTTATCAAATGGATGTTAAGTCAGCGTTTCTCAATGGAAAGCTGAATGAAGAAGTCTACGTGGAACAACCTCCAGGATTCTCAGATCCTAAGCATCCAGGTTATGTTTATAAACTGGATAAGGCACTTTATGGCTTAAAGCAAGCTCCTCGTGCATGGTATGACACTCTCTCTACTTATCTCCATATTGAAAACTTTGAGCGTGGTAAAATCGATAAGACTCTATTCTTCAGGAAAGTAAAAGGTAATATTATTCTCGTTCAGATATATGTTGATGACATTATATTTGGTTCTACTAACCCTGACCTTTGTACTCGTTTCGCTGATAGAATGAAAGCAGATTATAAAATGAGTATGATGGGTGAGCTAACATATTTCCTTGGTCTTCAGATAAAGCAAAATGAAAAGGGAACTTTCATAAATCAGGGAAAGTATGTTAAAGATATGCTGAAGAAATTTGATTTAACTCAGAGTTTAGCTATGAAAACCCCTATGGCACCATCGCTGACACTAAACAAGGATTCTTCTGGAATACCTGTTAATGTCACGACATACCGTGGGATGATCGGCTCTCTTTTGTATCTTACAGCTAGCCGACCTGATATTATGTACGCAACCTGTTTGTGTGCACGATATCAAGCTGAACCTAAGGAATCTCATATGATCGCTGTAAAGCGAATCTTTCGTTACCTTAAGCGTACTCCGAACCTAGGTCTTTGGTATCCCAAAGATTCAGGGTTTGATCTAATCGCCTATTCAGATAGTGATTTTGTAGGTTGCAAATTGGATAGGAAAAGCACCACATGAGGCTGTCAGCTCCTGGGTGGAAAGCTGGTGAGTTGGAGAAGTAAAAAGCAAAACTCAGTGTCCACCTCAACTGCTGAAGCTGAGTATGTAGCTGCTGGAAGCTGTTGTTCTCAGGTCTTGTGGATGAGAAATCAACTACTGGACTATGACCTTCAGCTCTCGAAAATTCCAATCTATTGCGACAGCACTAGTGCCATCGCTATAGCCAACAATCCAGTACTACACTGAAAGACCAAACATATCGAAATCAGGTATCATTTTATCAGAGATCATGTGATAAATGGTGATATAGAACTTCATTTTATCCCAACTGATTTTCAGTTAGCTGATGTATTTACCAAACCTCTTGATGAGACAAGATTCAACTTTCTCATCAGCGAGCTTGGAATGCTGAACTTTGAAGAGTAAAATCTTCAGTGGTTCACATTTGATCAGCGACCGGATAAAACCAACTTATATAACCCATTCTATCATACTCTCTCTGAACAAAGTTGATTCGCTGATATCAAGGTATGTCTCTCTTTACTCGCTGACGTTCGCAAATGAATGCAAGATTTCAAAACAAATCACATCGCTGAATATCTCTTCCTTAACAGCGATACTTTGAAATTTCTAAAACTAACACTGATATTTCTATTCAGTGCTTCATATTTTCAAAATGTCCCTGAGCTTTCAAAACCTCAGAGACATCCTAAAATATGAAAGGACGTTTGTGACATCATCACAACGGATAAACCCTGGCACGTTCTTTTTCTGACACACGTTTGCACGTTTCGTTTACCATCCATTCAAATGCAAACACGTGTCCATGTCATCATGAAAATCTTTTCCCGCTCAAGATTTTCTCTTTCTATACTCTCTATATAAACTATTTCGAGTTTATATTTTCTTTACGCGAACTTCTTCTCCAAGCAAGAAAAACTACTGTTGCATTTTGAACTCAAGTTTTCCAGAAAACTGTTCATCTTCTTCAACGTTTGTAAGGTTAATATTCTTATTATTTACCTACTTTACCTTGTTTATGATATTATTATTGTTTCTACAAGATCAAACAAATGAACTTTTAAAAATGAAATCATTTCTTTCATGGTTTTATAAACACAACATTTTCATGGGTGTTCTTCAAGTTTTAAACTCAAAATCTTAAACTTGTTCTTCATATGTTTTTCCAGAATCCTTCTCTCTAAAGGAAACTGGGAAACAAGGCATTTACTGTTTTGTATTTCTTATTCAAAACAAAGAAAACCTTAATCTTCATTAAGACATCTTTGTCTGAATGAAATGGACAAAATTCGACAACATCTTATTGGAAATTCTTTCCACATTAAGACATTGTTCTTCATCCCTTCTTCATGTTTATATATGTTAAACAGAAATGGCATCTTCAGCTGCTGCTCCTACCACTGAGAAATCTCCTACAACGGAGAAACTGACTCTACCAAAGGCTCCTCAGGTAAAGTTTACGCTTGAGAAAGTAGACTTTTCGAAATCAAACAACCTCTATGCGCTTTTCGATTTTCCTCCTCGAAAGCAAGTCACACATTTGAATGAAGCTGTGATTTTTCTCCAAACCTGCTGCTTATTCAAAGCCTTAAACTTCGTACCCCCTGCCCATAAATTCCTTCTATCTCAGTTCTGGTATACTGCCAGACACACTCAGGTTCCTTCATCCAAAGACTCTAAGAAACTCCTTGATGTCATTCTCTGTGACACCAAATTTGGCACAACCAAAATCAATCCTGCCATTATCAGGCGAGCACTCAGCCTACCCACTGCTACCAAAGAAAAACCCTTTGTCTCTCCCAAACCACAAAAACCATGCTGATAGGGAAGCCATCACTGCATTCTTTGATGCAATGGGTTACGCATGGGACACAGGGAGGGACAAGGAGATTGAGAAGAAACTGACCCTGATCAAGAAGTCCAAAATGCCAAGCGAGATGAACTTCATCTTCGCACACTTGATAAGCTGCATGACAGCAAAGAGTGGCTCCTCTGATCAAGCTGCTCAACCTCTGCAAGCAATGGGCTATGCATTGCTGAAAGGTCTACATGTTGACTGGGCCTCGATCATCTATGACGACCTTGCATTCAGAGTAGATATTGTAACACCCTCAAATTTGGAAAGAGCAACTAATTTAAAATTTTCGATATTACATCCGAAACAATAGGTAAAATACCTCCAATTACAAACAATGGTTATCTCCAACTAATACATACTACACAAGTCTCATTACCAAGACTAAACCCACTTCGGACATCACCTAATCCAAATACAAGTGCTACTTCCCAAGGGTAAATGCGGAAGACATAACTTAAGCTATTCACCTCTCGTGCACATTACTAGCACTCGCCACTTCACAATGTATCTAGAGCTACCCCAACCTGAGCCTGTTGCACATGCCGACAAATAAAAAGGGTTAGGCTTACGCCTAGTGAGTTCAAGCATTTTATCATGACTATATAAAATCATAAATCGGAAGTTAGTAGTTATAGTCATGATTTAAATAAATCTTTAAATGAAAGCTTGCGACAAAGATGATCATTTCCAAAAAGATTTCTCAAACGGCATAAACGACTCATTTTCCAACACACTCAAAATCCATGGAAAACCATTCCCGAAAAGTGTAAAGCATTTTCCAATATGAGTTACAAATCCTAATTCACCCAATTACGTGAATAGTTCTAGTTTAGGCAAAACTTTCAAATACGGTTGACAAATCATACTCAACCCATAAAACATGGAAACCATCCATTCAAATATAACCTTTATTAAAACATAATACGAAGCTAAACCCACGCAAACGTAAAATGTATTAAAATCCCAATACCATTTAAAACATTCAATAAGAATGTAACATAAATCCATCCATCAATCCTGGAAAAACAATCCATATACAAGTAATATAACCTCAAGAATGTGAATAGATAAAATACCCGAAATCAACACCCTTCGGTGACGGGGGAGACCCGATCTCATCGAATGTGGCAACCACATAAATTAAACCACAATTAAATAAATACAAGTAAGCTTCTTGGATGTGGAAAACGGATGACATCAACCATACTAGGTCTTTAGTCAATCCTCGGCATCAATCATACTAGATCTTTAGCCCATCTTAGACATCAACCATACTAGGTCTTCAGTCCGTCTTTGGCATCAACCATACTAGGTCTTTAGCCCCTCTTAGACATCAACCATACTAGGTCTTTAGTCCATTTAAACCACCAAGTTCAACCATACTAGGTCTTTACCTTGGCAAACCCACCATCCAAAACAAGTTTACTTAACTTAAAAACTTATACATGACCTCAAAAGAATAACCAAATTGGTGATGAGATTAGGAGATTTTCTTAACCAAATACCATCAATATCACCCAAAACACTTCAATAAGGAAGAGAAAGTAAAAGACAACAACAATCTATCTAGAAATTACCTCAATCACTTGATTCCTCTGAAAGAGAGCTCCTAGACTCCCAAAAAGCTTCAAACTCCCAAGTGTTCAACAATGGTGGAAATGAGTTATTTTGGGTAGAGGAGATGAAGAGGAGAGGGGAGGAGTTTTAGGGTTTCTAGAGAGAGAGATGATTTTTAGAGAGAGAAATGAGAGAGTTTGAAAGAGTTAAGAGAGATGAGTGAAATGGGGAAAAAGAAGAAGAAAAGGGTTTAAAACACCTTGGAACCCGTCGGCTATAGTGACACGGCTATTGTGACAGTGTCACTATCGCCAGGGCACAATAGCTCAAACCCTTCCCACTCGCGGTACAACTTCGGCTATAGTGACACGGCTATTGTGATAGTGTCACTATCGCCGGGGCACAATAGCTCAACCCCTTCCCTCCGGCTATAGTGACACGGCTATTGTGACAGTGTCACTATCGCCAGGGAACAATAGCTCAAGCCCTTCCCTTTGGCTATGGTGACACGGCTATTGTGACAGTGTCACTATCGCCAGGTCACAATAGCTCAAGGTGTACCGAAACTCGTTTTGGCCATAACTTCCTTGTTTTAGCTCCGTTTTCGCTCCGGAAAGGACCGTTGGACTCGTATTCGAATTCCTCATCCAACAAGACCATAAAATCTAAGATTTGACCCCAAAATCTTATTTTTCATAATTTTCTTAAAGATCGGTTTCCACACTGGTTCGACATTGGACCTCTCCGAAAATTACGGGTGTAACAATCCTCCCAACCTTAAAAGGATTTCGTCCTCGAAATCTATATCCTTTACAACCCAAGGAAAACCGAGTCAACGTCGACTATAATTTATCAGTTCCTAACTAGAATCTAAATCCCCTCCACACAGTCTATAAAGACAAATCCTCGAACATTTGCTTATCAACCAAAACCCCTTTCACGTACACTGCAATTACGATCAGAAGAACATTCTAATCACTGGAATAACTCCTAGTTGGACGACTCCGGTTGTCTCCCAACCTCGGAAGTTCCATACATCTTGATTTCAGTTTCAAACTCTAAATCACTCTAAGGTTTGTTCACTAATGAACCCAACTGAATCATCAATTTCGATCGTTCCTACCATTAACTGCTGATTAACTCCAACGAGTTCTAATAGAATCCAAAATTCATCTCACATGAATCATCAACCGACAGGTTCATCAACCACGCACGAAGGTTATTCCACCAAAACTGCTCGTCACAACTGAGCCTCTTAAGGTTACCACTACCATTACCAATATTCTTTTAATATCGGCTACAAACCTCCGTTTACACTAACGGTTCCCGATCTCAAGACCACAAAGGTTGACACCTAGTTTTACCACCAAACTCTGAACTCTAACAGAACTCCACACACGAGTTCCGTTTACCGAGTGTTTCCACAAAACTAAGGCTGTCAACAAAGCGGCTATACCAACCTCGAAATGTGTTACCGCAAGTCTAACTCTTCAATTACGACAAACACGTTTACTTTGCTACTGATATCATCCGGCCCATAATACCAACACGTGTGGAATACTCAACCTTCCACCGTCGAAGTGCTACACGCACTTACCCTTAATTGAGGTACATACCCTTTTTCAAGGTCCTAACGAGTTCAAGGTTTTCAAATGCGTTATTCAATAAATATGCCAATTAATCAAAACCATTCACAAAATATTTTCAACACCAAGATTTTCATCTCAAATAACTCGTGCGAAATAAAACTACTACTATCACCTCGGTAGTTACGCAAAACTGGACACGTTCGTCCCACATAGGAAAATCATGTTGAAAATCATTTCATTGCAGTTCAGTTTACCCACAAAACGCAAAAGCGTAGTAAACAATTTCTTTTAGATGAAACACCACAGTTCTAGTATGAATTGACTCATGACATGCATGTAAAGTGACTGCTCGACCTTAAACGGGGTGCGACACCAGGTGTGAACGTATTTCAAAAGAGGTCTAAACAACATTGACTCCAACATTTCCTCGTCAACCATAAAACGACATGAGGCAAGGTTTACCAACAAAATTTTGCGCGCGTCAGCTTATTACACAAAACGATGGAGCGGTTCACCAACATTCTTAGTCAAAACATAAAATGACTTGTGCAAATTCCCTAGTTAATACAAAAACCCATACGTCTCCATCACTTGAAAATATCGACTAAAACATCATACAACTTCACATTGGGGTAGGCATGCAAGCTTGTAACACTTCTAATAGAAATTTTCTTGTAACTAAATAACGTGCATCAAATGGTTCGTGACCAAATTTCGACAAATGAAACTCTTTAAATCAATTTCTCAAAATCTCTCATCCGGTCCTATAATGCCATTTGAGTAAAACGTTTCTGGTAAAACTTGCACACAACAATGCGTTATTCCAAAACATATTAGGAAATAGGTGTTAATAATTATTTGACATCGAAAGGGTTCAACTTATTTTCAAATCCCAAATTGTACTAACGGTGTGTATCAATGTCCAAAACATAAGAAATCCCGCGTACTATAATTTTATACAAAAAATTTCTAAAATCTTCCTCACGAAGCATTTTCTCAAGGTTTCGTACTTGGGACACAAGACGTCAAAACGTAATTGCTAAAAATGTATTTGTCCAAATACTCCCAACACACATTTCTCCGGAAACCAAAAAGGTTTTCAATTCTTCCAAAATAATCGGCAATTCAAAGTTAACCAAATATCAATGACTAACACATTTTCATTTTCAAAATGCAAAACATTGCGAACTGTGCATGATTTCTACAACACCAAAACACCCTTTGACCGAATGGTCATCATTTAAACAAGAGTCTATAAAACATTTTCACTCACAATCCGTTCAACAAGTGACGAGAAACAATGGTTACCAAGCTATGCATACCCCTAAGTCGATATAATACGTTTCACATAAAAACGGTAATAAACATGTAGCTGACCAAAAGCGCACCAAGCAACTTATTATAAAATTTCACCAAAATGTTCTTTCATGCATTACTTAAGCCACGTATAAATCAATCTATACACTGAACTATTTGCAATGAAATACTTAGTAACACAAACTTTTTGAAAGAAAAGTTACGCGACACTAGAGTTCCAAACTCATCTTTTCTTAGTCGCCTTATGGCATAAAATTTACTTTTCTCAACAAAACTCGAGTGGGACCAAATGCCCAACCAAAACTCGTAAACTTTTCACATAAGCAATTAGAGTATGCACATTGTAAAATTGTACTCACACGACTCAACATGTCGTAAAACCAAACTCCATGAACCTCCATGGACTCAATGACTCCAAGTCAATAAAACGGCGCTAAACACCATGCTTCCAAAGCCAAATTGCTAAAAGCAAAAATCATAGATGAGACGCCAAAATCCCAAAAATCCCCTTCTAGGGTAATACCACATAAACGACATTGTTTAACAACTCTCATTAAACAAAATCCCCAAAATAATCTCACATAGACATAATGGAAAAATAACCTTCCGTCCAAACTCTAACATATGTGGAGGAGATCCAATGTTAAAGTCACAAGCCGTAGTTATTGCCCAACATCTCAAACATCATTTATATATGATTATCATTACGTCCAAAACAAATGTTGAACAACGATGAAATAAGGCAAAACAAATCCCAGCGGAGTTCGCAACTCCCGCGATAAAACGGTTTCATGCACTTTTAAAACCATAATTTGAAATCTTGTGTGCGTGCCAAACATTTCTCAAAATTTATAACACATTCCACATAAGGATTGGAAACACAAGAAACAGTTGATGCAATTTATTTCCAAATAATTTTCGTGCATGATTTAGTCGGCATACAACGTCTCCACTCATACTCCTCCAAAATCCTCTTGTCTACTATTTTCATCCGGATATTCAAACCCCTTAAGGCAAGTTGGGAAATACATCAATTAACTTTACGGTTTTTCCTCAAATCAAAATCGGCTCAAAAGCCTATGGTTCTAGTTCGACCATCAATCTTGACCCGAAACGGCCTACATAAAGCAAACATCATGCTTATCGTCACTCCAAGTGACTAATACTAGAATCGTCCATCCATTCCAACAACTACTAGTTCAGAACCTCCTTCACTACCCCAACGATCACCACATGAAAGCAATTCGAGCATGCACATGTACTAGTAGGTTCACCATGACACTGGCCAGGTGTCACTATGAACGCACTGCATATGATTATCCTTGTTGCTCTCGACGTGATTTCCGTTTCTAAAAGCTCCATCAACCTCAAAACATCTTATCTTAAAGTGCCTAAAGGTGAATTTCACTCTCATTTACTTAAACAAACACTAGTTTGAGTCTAGGTATCCAAAATCAACACCTAATTCTCTCAAACTTATGCTCTGATACCAACTTGTAACACCCTCAAATTTGGAAAGAGCAACTAATTTAAAATTTTCGATATTACATCCTAAACAATAGGTAAAATACCTTCAATTACAAACAATGGTTATCTCCAAGTAATACATACTACACAAGTCTCATTACCAAGACTAAACCCACTTCGGACATCACCTAATCCAAATACAAGTGATACTTCCCAAGGGTAAATGCGGAAGACATAACTTAAGCTATTCACCTCTCGTGCACATTACTAGCACTCGCCACTTCACAATGTAGCTAGAGCTACCCCAACCTGAGCCTGTTGCACATGCCGACAAATAAAAAGGGTTAGGCTTACGCCTAGTGAGTTCAAGCATTTTATCATGACTATATAAAATCATAAATCGGAAGTTAGTAGTTATAGTCATGATTTAAATAAATCTTTAAATGAAAGCTTGCGACAAAGATGATCATTTCCAAAAAGATTTCTCAAACGGCATAAACGACTTATTTTCCAACACACTCAAAATCCATGGAAAACTATTCTCGAAAAGTGTAAAGCATTTTCCAATATGAGTTACAAATCCTAATTCACCCAATTACGTGAATAATTCTAGTTTAGGCAAAACTTTCAAATACGGTTGACAAATCATACTCAACCCATAAAACATGGAAACCATCCATTCAAATATAACCTTTATTAAAACATAATACGAAGCTAAAGTCACGCAAATGTAAAATGTATTAAAATCCCAATACCAGTTAAAACATTCAATAAGAATGTAACATAAATCCATCCATCAATCCTGGAAAAACAATCCATATACAAGTAATATAACCTCAAGAATGTGAATAGATAAAATATCCGAAATCAACACCCTTCGGTGACGGGGGAGACCCGATTTCATCGAATGTGGCAACCACATAAATTAAACCACAATTAAATAAATACAAGTAAGCTTCTTGGATGTGGAAAACGGATGACATCAACCATACTAGGTCTTTAGTCAATCCTCGGCATCAATCATACTAGATCTTTAGCCCATCTTAGACATCAACCATACTAGGTCTTTAGTCCGTCTTTGGCATCAACCATACTAGGTCTTTAGCCCCTCTTAGACATCAACCATACCAGGTCTTTAGTCCATTTAAACCACCAAGTTCAACCATACTAGGTCTTTACCTTGGCAAACCCACCATCCAAAACAAGTTTACTTAACTTAAAAACTTATACATGACCTCAAAAGAATAACCAATGCATTCAAATCATGTAAACCTCAAATATGATGCAACTCATGCAATGCAAACCCCAAGCCCACGTCGAGCTTATTAAAACCGGGCGAATGCCCCCAAGACTCAATTGAGCCCAAAACCGAGCCCTCTGCTCAAAGATCTAATGATCATTTATTGACGTCAAATCATGCAAATAAAAATGCAATTAAGCATATAACACATCCTAGACTCCACCCTGATCATGTAAAATATCAACAACGTGCAATAATATGCAACCCGGTGCAATAAAAGCGACCCGTAAATAAGACTCCACATCGAGCCATTTAAACCGGACAAATGTCCCAAGACTAACACAAAGTCAAACCGAGCAAAGTGCTCCAAGCTTGCTAGACCCATAATGTCGGTCAAAAACGCGTTTAAACATTGTTTAGGCAAGCTATACTACAAATTCATCATTAACCCCAAAACTCTTTACGGGTTAAACAAAAAGGGTTTTCCCAAAGGACTCACACCCTTATAATTCTCAAAATGACACATAACACTTAAAAGTGTATTTCCCAATTGGTTTTCAAAATCATTTACACATATATGATTAAACCTCATTTTGAGCAAATAATCTTTTAAAGACAATTTATGGTTTCTAACCATCCAAACATCCAAAAGCCCCAAATATGGGTGTTTTACACATTTATGAAGATAAACACTTCAAAAGAGTTAAATCAATCAAATAACTCAACCACATATATTTTCAATTAAAACACACACATATTTGTAGAATATTCATTTTGGCATGTACAACGTTTTCGCAAAGTAACTTGAACTCACCTTGCTAGATTTAGCTAAATCTAGGGTTTCTCCAAACGTAAGCTCCATTGATGAAGTTTGTATCCTCAAGCCAAAACTTCCAAGACCTAGATCCATAAGTTTCCAACCATGAATATCCTTATCTAACCATAAGAAATCATCCTCCAACATTTTATAACCCAAACCCAATTTATATCAAAACCCTAACTTCATAGGTGATGAGATTAGGAGATTTTCTTAACCAAATACCACCAATATCACCCAAAACACTTCAATAAGGAAGAGAAAGTAAAAGACAACAACAACCTAACTAGAAATTACCTCAATCACTTGATTCCTCTGAAAGAGAGCTCCTAGACTCCCAAAAAGCTTCAAACTCCCAAGTGTTCAACAATGGTGGAAATGGGTTATTTTGGGTAGAGGAGAGGGGAGGAGTTTTAGCGTTTCTAGAGAGAGAGAGACGATTTTTAGAGAGAGAAATGAGAGAGTTTGAAAGAGTTAAGAGAGATGAGTGAAATGGGGAAAAAGAAGAAGAAAAGGGTTTAAAACACCTTGGAACCCGTCGGCTATAGTGACACGGCTATTGTGACAGTGTCACTATCGCCAAGGCACAATAGCTCAAACCCTTCCCACTCGCGGTACAACTTCGGCTATAGTGACACGGCTATTGTGACAGTGTCACTATCGCCGGGGCACAATAGCTCAACCCCTTCCCTTCGGCTATAGTGACACGGCTATTGTGACAGTGTCACTATCGCCAGGGCACAATAGCTCAAGCCCTTCCCTTTGGCTATGGTGACACGGCTATTGTGACAGTGTCACTATCGCCAGGTCACAATAGCTCAATCATACAACTTGAAAATATCGACTAAAACATCATACAACTTCACATTGGGGTAGGCATGCAAGCTTGTAACACTTCTAATAGAAATTTTCTTGTAACTAAATAACGTGCATCAAATGGTTCGTGACCAAATTTCGACAAATGAAACTCTTTAAATCAATTTCTCAAAATCTCTCATCCGGTCCTATAATGCCATTTGAGTAAAACGTTTCTGGTAAAACTTGCACACAACAATGCGTTATTCCAAAACATATGAGGAAATAGGTGTTAATAATTATTTGACATCGAAAGGGTTCAACTTATTTTCAAATCCCAAATTGTACTAACGGTGCGTATCAATGTCCAAAACATAAGAAATCCCGCGTACTATAATTTTATACAAAAATTTCTAAAATCTTCCTCACGAAGCATTTTCTCAAGGTTTCGTACTTGGGACACAAGACGTCAAAACGTAATTGCTAAAAATGTATTTGTCCAAATACTCCCAACACACATTTCTCCGGAAACCAAAAAGATTTTCAATTCTTCCAAAATAATCGGCAATTCAAAGTTAACCAAATATCAATGACTAACACATTTTCATTTTCAAAATGCAAAACATTGCGAACTGTGCATGATTTCTACAACACCAAAACACCCTTTGACCGAATGGTCATCATTTAAACAAGAGTCTATAAAACATTTTCACTCACAATTCGTTCAACAAGTGACGAGAAACAATGGTTACCAAGCTATGCATACCCCTAAGTCGATATAATACGTTTCACATAAAAACGGTAATAAACATGTAGCTGACCAAAAGCGCCCCAAGCAACTTATAATAAAATGTCACCAAAATGTTCTTTCATGCATTACTTAAGCACGTATAAATCAATCTATACACCGAACTATTTGCAATGAAATACTTAGTAACACAAACTTTTTGAAAGAAAAGTTACGCGACACTAGAGTTCCAAACTCATCTTTTCTTAGTCGCCTTATGGCATAAAATTTACTTTTCTCAACAAAACTCGAGTGGGACCAAATGCCCAACCAAAACTCGTAAACTTTTCACATAAGCAATTAGAGTATGCACATTGTAAAATTGTACTCACACGACTCAACATGTCGTAAAACCAAACTCCATGAACCTCCATGGACTCAATGACTCCAAGTCAATAAAACGGCGCTAAACACCATGCTTCCAAAGCCAAATTGCTAAAAGCAAAAATCATAGATGAGACGCCAAAATCCCAAAAATCCCCTTCTAGGGTAATACCACATAAACGACATTGTTTAACAACTCTCATTAAACAAAATCCCCAAAATAATCTCACATAGACATAATGGAAAAATAACCTTCCGTCCAAACTCTAACATATGTGGAGGAGATCCAATGTTAAAGTCACAAGCCGTAGTTATTGCCCAACATCTCAAACATCATTTATATATGATTATCATTACGTCCAAAACAAATGTTGAACAACGATGAAATAAGGCAAAACAAATCCCGGCGGAGTTCGCAACTCCCGCGATAAAACGGTTTCATGCACTTTTAAAACCATAATTTGAAATCTTGTGTGCGTGCCAAACATTTCTCAAAATTTATAACACAGTCCACATAAGGATTGGAAACACAAGAAACAGTTGATGCAATTTATTTCCAAATAAACTTTGTGCATGATTTAGTCGGCATACAACGTCTCCACTCATACTCCTCCAAAATCCTCCGGTCTACTATTTTCATCCGGATATTCAAACCCCTTAAGGCAAGTTGGGAAATACATCAATTAACTTTACGGTTTTTCCTCAAATCAAAATCGGCTCAAAAGCCTATGGTTCTAGTTCGAACATCAATCTTGACCCGAAACGGCCTACATAAAGCAAACATCATGCTTATCGTCACTCCAAGTGACTAATACTAGAATCGTCCATCCATTCCAACAACTACTAGTTCAGAACCTCCTTCACTACCCCAACGATCACCACATGAAAGCAATTCGAGCATGCACATGTACTAGTAGGTTCACCATGACACTGGCCAGGTGTCACTATGAACGCACTGCATATGATTATCCTTGTTGCTCTCGACGTGATTCTCGTTTCTAAAAGCTCCATCAACTTCAAAACATCTTATCTTAAAGTGCCTAAAGGTGAATTTCACTCTCATTTACTTAAACAAACACTAGTTTGAGTCTAGGTATCCAAAATCAACACCTAATTCTCTCAAACTTATGCTCTGATACCAACTTGTAACACCCTCAAATTTGGAAAGAGCAACTAATTTAAAATTTTCGATATTACATCCGAAACAATAGGTAAAATACCTCCAATTACAAACAATGGTTATCTCCAACTAATACATACTACACAAGTCTCATTACCAAGACTAAACCCACTTCGGACATCACCTAATCCAAATACAAGTGCTACTTCCCAAGGGTAAATGCGGAAGACATAACTTAAGCTATTCACCTCTCGTGCACATTACTAGCACTCGCCACTTCACAATGTAGCTAGAGCTACCCCAACCTGAGCCTGTTGCACATGCCGACAAATAAAAAGTGTTAGGCTTACGCCTAGTGAGTTCAAGCATTTTATCATGACTATATAAAATCATAAATCGGAAGTTAGTAGTTATAGTCATGATTTAAATAAATCTTTAAATGAAAGCTTGCGACAAAGATGATCATTTCCAAAAAGATTTCTCAAACGGCATAAACGACTTATTTTCCAACACACTCAAAATCCATGGAAAACCATTCTCGAAAAGTGTAAAGCATTTTCCAATATGAGTTACAAATCCTAATTCACCCAATTACGTGAATAGTTCTAGTTTAGGCAAAACTTTCAAATACGGTTGACAAATCATACTCAATCCATAAAACATGGAAACCATCCATTCAAATATAACCTTTATTAAAACATAATACGAAGCTAAAGTCACGCAAACGTAAAATGTATTAAAATCCCAATACCAGTTAAAACATTCAATAAGAATGTAACATAAATCCATCCATCAATCCTGGAAAAACAATCCATATACAAGTAATATAACCTCAACAATGTGAATAGATAAAATACCCGAAATCAACACCCTTCGGTGACGGGGGAGACCCGATCTCATCAATTGTGGCAACCACATAAATTAAACCACAATTAAATAAATACAAGTAAGCTTCTAAGATGTGGAAAACGGATGACATCAACCATACTAGGTCTTTAGTCAATCCTCGGCATCAATCATACTAGATCTTTAGCCCATCTTAGACATCAACCATACTAGGTCTTTAGTCCGTCTTTGGCATCAACCATACTAGGTCTTTATCCCCTCTTAGACATCAACCATACTAGGTCTTTAGTCCATTTAAACCACCAAGTTCAACCATACTAGGTCTTTACCTTGGCAAACCCACCATCCAAAACAAGTTTACTTAACTTAAAAACTTATACATGACCTCAAAAGAATAACCAATGCATTCAAATCATGTAAACCTCAAATATGATGCAACTCATGCAATGCAAACCCCAAGCCCACGTCGAGCTTATTAAAACCGGGCGAATGCCCCTAAGACTCAATTGAGCCTAAAACCGAGCCCTCTGCTCAAAGATCTAATGATCATTTATTGACGTCAAATCATGCAAATAAAAATGCAATTAAGCATATAACACATCCTAGACTCCACCCTGAGCATGTAAAATATCAACAACGTGCAATAATATGCAACACGGTGCAATAAAAGCGACCCGTAAATAAGACACCACATCGAGCCATTTAAACCGGACAAATGTCCCAAGACTAACTCAAAGTCAAACCGAGCAAAGTGCTCCAAGCTTGCTAGACCCATAATGTCGGTCAAAAACGCGTTTAAACATTGTTTATGCAAGCTATACTACAAATTCATCATTAACCTCAAAACTCTTTACGAGTTAAACAAAAAGGGTTTTCCCAAAGGTCTCACACCCTTATAATTCTCAAAATGACACATAACACTTAAAAGTGTATTTCCCAATTGGTTTTCAAAATCATTTACACATATATGAGTAAACCTCATTTTGAGCAAATAATCTTTTAAAGACAATTTATGGTTTCTAACCATCCAAACATCCAAAAGCCCCAAATATGGGTGTTTTACACATTTATGAAGATAAACACTTCAAAAGAGTTAAATCAATCAAATAACTCAACCACATATATTTTCAATTAAAACACACACATACTTGTAGAATATTCATTTTGGCATGTACAACGTTTTCGCAAAGTAACTTGAACTCACCTTGCTAGATTTAGCTAAATCTAGGGTTTCTCCAAACTTAAGCTTCATTGATGAAGTTTGTATCCTCAAGCCAAAACTTCCAAGACCTAGATCCATAAGTTTCCAACCATGAATATCCTTATCTAACCATAAGAAATCATCCTCCAACATTTTATAACCCAAACCCAATTTATATCAAAACCCTAACTTCATAGGTGATGAGATTAGGAGATTTTCTTAACCAAATACCACCAATATGACCCAAAACACTTCAATAAGGAAGAGAAAGTAAAAGACAACAACAATCTAACTAGAAATTACCTCAATCACTTGATTCCTCTGAAAGAGAGCTCCTAGACTCCCAAAAAGCTTCAAACTCCCAAGTGTTCAACAATGGTGGAAATGGGTTATTTTGGGTAGAGGAGATGAAGAGGAGAGGGGAGGAGTTTTAGGGTTTCTAGAGAGAGAGTGACGATTTTTAGAGAGAGAAATGAGAGAGTTTGAAAGAGTTAAGAGAGATGAGTGAAATGGGGAAAAAGAAGAAGAAAAGGGTTTAAAACACCTTGGAACCCGTCGGCTATAGTGACACGGCTATTGTGACAGTGTCACTATCGCCAGGGCACAATAGCTCAAACCCTTCCCACTCACGGTACAACTTCGGCTATAGTGACACGGCTATTGTGACAGTGTCACTATCGCCGGGGCACAATAGCTCAACCCCTTCCCTTCGGCTATAGTGACACGGCTATTGTGACAGTGTCACTATCGCCAGGGCACAATAGCTCAAGCCCTTCCCTTTGACTATGGTGACACGGCTATTGTGACAGTGTCACTATCGCCAGGTCACAATAGCTCAAGGTGTACCGAAACTCGTTTTGGCCATAACTTCTTTGTTTTAGCTCCGTTTTCGCTCCGGAAAGGACCGTTGGACTCGTATTCGAATTCCTCATCCAACAAGACCATAAAATCTAAGATTTGGCCCCAAAATCTTATTTTTCATAATTCTCTTAAAGATCGGTTTCCACACTGGTTCGACATTGGACCTCTCCGAAAATTACGGGTGTTACAGATATGGATGATAGACCTTCATGGGTTCCATATCCCAGATTTATCAGCGCCGTCTTTCAACAGGGACTTGGGGACAAGTACCCAAAAGAGGGTGATCTGAGACTCTCTCAGGTTGGCCCTAAGGTGCTCGACGTCAAGCCGCTGGCAAATGAGGTACGTCTTACTACTCTTTTATCTCTTCTTAATCCTCATTCTTCTACTTCTGCGGCTCATTGAGTGGAAATCCCCACTGCTGATATCCAAGCTGCACCCTCCACTCCTTCTCGAAAAAGGAAACAATCTACTTCCCAACTTGGTTCCAAAAGGATCAAGAAAACCAAGGAGCAACCCCCCCAGCATTCACATGCTGAAGACTCCACAGCTCATCTTGAAGAGCTGATGGATAGTTCAGTGGTACGCTCTGCCACAGCTGATCAAGCCACGCCTTCCATCCCAGCTTCAGCGTCTCTAAACACTGAAGTTATAAACTTGGAACAGAACCCACCTCCTTCAGTCCCTCTAGTGACTGAAGTGATTGACAGCGGATCCAACGCTGAACCCCACACCCAACCCACTTTCTCAACCATCATTCCTCCCACCTCTCCTTTGGTCACTCAAACTCTTCCCCTATTCTCCTCAATAAACATCTTCCTCAACGACACTACTACTGAACATCTTCAGAGGATGATAGAACAAAATACAGGACCTGCAGGTACTTCCAGTCGTCAGGGAACTATTGAAGACGACTATGAAACTTTCTCAAGGTTACGAGGCTTCGACAACTTCGCCAACCCGCCTGCAGGTATACACATTATCCAAACACTTCTGTCTCTCAACCCCAAACTTCTGAGCTTTCCTCTATTCATAAGTTAATAACTGTTTCAGGTCCTAATTTGGGGGATATCAACACCTCCCTGAAGGCCCTGGAAACAAAGGTGGAGTCTTACAACACCACTCTCTCCACAAACTCTTCAGCGGTTACAGACGCTGGAGAGAACCTCAAAAGGCTGACCGAGGTTGTTGAAACGAAAGCCTCCAAAGCTGATATGGAGAAGGTGGATGGCAGCATAGGAACTTTTTCTACCACCCTCGCTGAAACCTCCACCAACGTCAACAATCTCAACCTCACCAACACCACCCTCGCAACAAACTTCACCACACTATCCAATGAAGTCACATCATTGAAGACAGAGGTTGGTACTCTTAAGGGTGAGGTCACCACGGTCAAAGATCTCCTTCAGCAGATACGCAATCGCCTGGACGCCCCAAAGTCTCACTTTACTCAGGCCGATAGAGAGGATCTTCGAAAACTCTCCCCTACTATATCTGGCCTCGACGACAGATTAGCAGTGGTTGAACTTTGTATGGGACTCACTGGCCAAGAAGACAGTGATTCTCATACTACTGATGCTGTTGATGTTGCTGATATTCCTCTTGCCTCCCCTCTTCATCATGTGGAAGAGGGGGAGAAGAAAAATGAAACTGCTGCTTCTACTTCAAAACCTCAGGGAGTTGAAAACCCCGAGGGAACCGAGAAACCTCCCTCTGTATCTGAGGGGGAGAAACTCAAAGAGCAACACAAAGAAGCCGTTGCTGATGTGACCGTACCTTACGCTGATGAGGTCGAGTCTGAAGAAGAAGAAGAAGCTGAAGACGACAAACCCATCGATATCGATGATGAAGAACCATCATCATCCCCTAAAGATGATGATGATGACGATGATGATGATGACTTCTTCTTCGTTGAGCCCAAGAAGGCCCCTGAGAAAGGGATTTCGATAAATGAACCTTCAGGGGAGACGACCAAGACAAAGCCTGCAGCGTCTGAAGCTGACAAAGGAAAAAACAAAGGCCTCGCTGCAGAAGGCAATCTGGCTATCCTTCAGATTAAGCCAGCTTGTCAGGTACAATATCTTCTCTTCCCTTATACTGCATCCCTCCTCTATCCCTTCTCAATCTCAATCCTTCTATCCATAAAACCTCTATACACTTAAACCCCATTCTTTTCTATCTCTTTCTTCCCATGTTCTTACTTAAACAATCGCTGTGTTTCAGCTAGTCCTCTCCCCTGTTTGAGGATCCCGCTGAAGCTCCTACAACTACACCAACAATAATCCCAGCCACAAGAGCTGAAGAAATAATCCCAGTCTTGGATTTAACCACTGAGACTGATGAACCTGAAGAACAGCTGCTCTCTCACAAAAACAGACCTTCCTTGGTTCCTCAAAAGCTAAGTGAAGAGGATCAAGAAAAGAGAGATGCAATGATCAAACAGCTTGAAGATCAGCAAATCATTCTTCCTCGTGACAAAATTCCTGTTCCTACAAAGTTCAGACTTACGAAGAAAGAATTCACTGATCACCTCAGAGCTGTAAGATTACTCGCCGAAAAGAAGGAAGCTGAAAAAAAAGATAAGGCTCTTGCCATCCAGCTTGCCCAAAAATCGGTGAAAGACCGAGTGTTGAAAAGAACTCCCATCGAAGTCCAACGTCATTTATGGGAAGACGCCCAGAAAGTCGTTGAAGAAAAGACCAAAGTATCCGATTCTACTTTGAAATGGTGCAACGAGAGACTGAACTATCGATCTCGACCATCCAGAATCAACAAGGTAAATATCAGAGGAAAAACGTTCGTAGACGTTCCTGTTGTTGAAGTTGACGTATTCAGAGAAGACGAGACCAAGAAAACCTTTTACGCTACTTCATTAGAGAAGTTTGGTTTCTCTGAATGGTTGGAGATACGAATAGCCATTCAGCGATCTCGCTCAAAATTCAAGAGCCATGTCGAGAAGATTGTAAATTCTCAGATCGACTTGGTTTCTTCTGCTGTGGATATTTCTCCCCCATCTCCTCTTCCAACTCAACAAAGAAGGGCCTCTGCAAAGAAAAATCTGAAACCTTCAGGCTCAGGTCCTCCTATACGGAACAAAACAGGTATTGGTTTCTCTCGTGCTGAAGTAGTTGGTCCTGACCCTGACCTCTCAGCGCTTGACACCTCCCTGCCTCCTGGTGAAACTTTCATCCCTGGAAAAGTCTTAAGCGAACCCTATGGTATCTTCTTTTTAGACTATGATGGAAGACAACACTTTCAACGCATCTCTGAGCTTCCCATCACTCCCATCG
This sequence comes from Saussurea involucrata, assembly GCA_033807775.1. NCBI lineage: Eukaryota > Viridiplantae > Streptophyta > Magnoliopsida > Asterales > Asteraceae > Saussurea > Saussurea involucrata. The sequence goes on along the minus strand of CM066317.1, from coordinate 42,938,871 downwards.
AATAGCTTAGAGACCTCATCTACTGGTGTGAATTCAGACGCGACCTTCAGGCTCGATACCTTAAGCCCTTGATTTTTGAAGAAGCAAAGAACAAAAAGGATCAAGGAGTAACGGTCCCTGACTGGATGATTCCCACATCAAAGACCCTTGATGAACTTCTCATTAAGGAAGAACCCATTGACGGATAGGATCTCTCTTATAATTCCTCTATCTTTACTTGTCTATATCTTCTGTACTTGTAATTTTATTTGCTGTACTTGTAATTTTTCCACTTTCCTTTGTAATCTTTACGAAGTTTAAAGAAAAATTTCAGCGAATGTACTTTACTCCATCAGTACTGAAAATATCCTAGAAAACAGTAAAAGGGACAAATATTTTATGAGTTCTTTTTATCCTTATGTTTTCATACTTAGCAATTTTCTTTGTTGCTATGTCATAATCAAATAGGGGGAGATTGTTGATCCAAACCCTCAGTGATTTGATAATGACCCTCTCTTAAATACTTAGTGAAAATTGTAAGTAAACAATATGTATCAGAGTTTCACTATCGCTGATAAGTACTAAGATCTTATAGTACCGCTGATAGGAATTCTCGCTCTTTAAGTTTAAAGTTCAGCGAACACTATTCATCCAGTAGCTCTGAGCCTGTTCAGTCTCTGTGATAATCGCTGATAAGTTAGTTGTTTACTTATTATCCCTGAAGACAAGTTTCACGTCAACATATGTTCTACGCTGAAGTCGAAGATCAAGCTCAAGAACAGCGACAAGTCTACTAATGAACTGATGTGGATATCAGCGAAGCCAAGATTTGTCCACTCAACGTGAAGTTACAAGTAGAAGACTTCAGCAATCGCTGAGATTTATCATTCGCTGATAAAGTACTGATTCAACGAAAGCTGATCATGAAGTCTTCCTCTACAAGTTACTTTTGTCTTTCCCCCCTTGCACGTCTCGGTACGAAATGTCAGAACGGACATCCTTTCTGTCTAGAATCGTACAACAAACTCTGATTCTACACTGTGCACCATGCGGCTACTAAGGTTGTCTACAAAGGTCAATGACATGCAACCACTCAGCTGCTGCCACGTGTAAAGCAATACTGCCATGCATTAAATGCATGCAGTATATAAGAAGAACCCTACTTCAGAAATGAAGTGTGCTCAGCCATCTTCTTATTCTTCCTTACTACTGTGTGTTAGGTTATTACTCGTAATTTCCTTATCTCCTTTCTATCTTATTCTAGTGCAAGAAACTTAGTGTTCTTAACTTGTTAAGATTAGGATTAGTCCTTAATCTTGTTCCGCAACAAGTTGTAAATTGTTTTGATTTATCAGTAAACAATTTAAAAAAGTAAAAATTGTGTGCTTGTATTCAACCCCCCCCCCCCCTTCTACAAACTTGTATAACCTTTCGGGACCAACAAGAATACATGCAACGAATAGTATTTCTCAGTTGTCCTCGAATTTACGACGCTCACCACAGTGGCGAACAAAGTGGCCACTTTCTGCCAGTCCAACATTTAACCCAAAAATGATGCCTTCAACCATAAAAACACAAACTTTTATCCTCAATAGCTCCAAATGAAAATAAATAAATAAAAAGGAGAAACATGGACACATAAAGAAAAACACACACTAAAATGAAAGAAATACACACACAAACAATGTGTAAATAACACTCAAAATGAGAGTTATCAAGTATTAAAAATTTTCCATCTAGATTTTTTTTACAAAATTGTCAATTCACCTGCAAATCTGACACCGCAAGCCTACTTTTGCTTGCGGTGTCATATTTTTCCCGACAATCGCATGATTAGATTAAAAAAATAATAAATAAATAAAACCACAAGCCATGTCGTAGAACCGTAGGCCTTGCGGTTTCGTTACAAAAATAATTATTTTTAAAAATAGCCCTGTTAGGACCATAAATGTCCTACACATTATAAAGTTATATAAAGAATTATATAGAGCTTAATTAGTTTAATTAATTGTTAGTAAAAGCCTCATAATGATAAATGGGCTTTAGTGTGCTTCATGGGCTCGGGCCATGTCTGTCATAGGCCTAAGTATAAATAGATAGATTTGCCTTAGAAATTAGGTTAGCAGAAAAGAAAGCCAAATTAATCATTCATCATCATTCATATCATTAGTATGGTAAACACCCTGAAGCTTAATGCAGTATATGGATGACTAGTTGAAATCATACTGATTTGTTCTTTATTCTATTGATTTCATTGATTGTATGCACTAATCTGAAACTCACAATTGGTATCAGAGCAGAATCGGTGATTTGAAGAAAGAAAAGAAGCCAATCGAAAGCAAGAAAAAGCAAGAAATGTTCGTATTCAATTTTCTGGAAAACGCAGCTGTTCCGTTTTGTCTATTCCCGGAGTTTGAACCGTCGGATCGTCGCAATTGTTGGACAGTTGCTTCACGACATCTTGATCTACATTCTGAACGGTGGAGATTGTCGTTTGAAGTCCATAAGGCACCTGTTTTATTTTCGACATAGTGAAGTTTTTTTTTGTTGGGGTGAATCGATCATCAATCGGGTTTGCAAAGCTTTTCGTTGATTTAATAATTAATTTGTTAGATATCGATTGTTTAATCGTTTTAATTTGTTTTTTATCTGCATCTATATCAATTCTCAAAGGTATCAATTTTTCAATTTAAAAATCAGTTCTTGAGTTTTGGTGTTGTTCTTAATTTTTTTGTGCTGATTATTGAAAAATAGGATATATTTTGCTTAGAAATCGATTTGGGTATGTTTGTTTTTGTGTTTTGGTTGATTTCTAACCTTTCAGCAGTGAAATCAAGCAACCCTAGTCTAGCGAAGATCCGAATTGCAAGCACAGCCGTCGTATCCGGAAGTTCCTAATTTTTCCGGGTATGTTTCCTATTTCTCACCACTATCCGGACAAATCCATCCGGATTGTTTCTGGTTCGCGGATAAAATTTCTCCCTGACACCCAATTTTTTCCGGATAAAATAAAGTTTCCGGACAAAACTAATTTTCCGGATGAAATATTGAAGTTCCCGGATGCCATATTTTTTGGATAACACCCACTATCCGGATAAACTTATCTTCCTGAACAACACCTTCTTTTCCGGTGATTTTTTTTCGGACATGTCTTTACCGGATAACCTCAAACTTTTCCGGATATAAGCAGCCAACAATTGTTGACCATCTTCATTCATTTCTTTAACCATTTGGTGCATGCTATCGTTTATTATATATATATATATATATATATATATACCACTGCACATTTTTTTCTTCCTCTTTGACTCTCATGCTCATCTTGACCACAGTTGCATAATTTTTTTTTAAATTGTTGCATGCTCATACATGGTAGATGCCATACATATTTAAAGATGGTTAAAATAGTTTGTTTCTATGTTTTCTAATCCAACGTGGCATTCATTGATACATACATTTCGCTTTGTCCGGAAATTTGAATTCACCTCATCCGGTAAGTTTTCTTTGGGAAAATCATTCACCCGGTAAGCTTGTAATACGGAAATCAAGTACCCGATAACTTTCATCCGGTAAGTTTTTGGTTGGTATGTTTTGATTAGTAAACCCATTTGACCAATTCTTGAAAGTTTTTCGCTCGAATCTGATCAGTACCCGAGTTACCGCACGTCTCGTGATTGAGAGTTTTAACGAAAGTTGCGATTTTTCTTAACGATCGATTTGCAATTTTTTGTGACGTTTGGAGAAGTTTTTAGCGACGATTTGCATCAGTTTGCATGGTTCATGTTTTTGAGTTTTAGTAACGGTTTGAGATTATTGGCGACGATTTTCAATTATTAGCGACTATTATCATTTTATGTGATTTTAGTTGACGTCTTTGATCTAACTTGGTTTGTTTTCTTACAGGTGTCATTCTCGAAGCTTGATTCTGTCCGTTTAGAGTTAATAATCAGATTTTAAATTTTAAAACGAATTTATTTTTTAGATTTGTTTTCTGATTTAATTTTGATTTTCTTCAGCAGTTTTGATTATTCAAAGTAACACCGATCAACGATCAAATTTTTTCAGGTAACAATGACGTATTGCTTTATTCGGGAATGTTTAGAACATCAAAGACTATATGAAATGAATATCAAGCAAACAGATGAATTGTGCAACAAGTACATCAAAGAACTGAAGGAACAGAAATATCCATTCTAGAATAGTTCTGAGAAGCTTGTTAAATCTGAAGAAAAGGCAACGATCTTAGAAACTGAGAACACTGAGCTGAAAAGGAAGATTTCTGAATTGCCATCACAAGACGACATAAAGGCACTTGAAGAAAAGGGAAAGACCTTGGAGCGTGAAAATCTTGAGTTAAAGAAAAGGATATCTGTTCTTGAAAAACAGATTCCTGTTTTTGAAAAAGAATAGAGTGACTTCTCAAATTAGAAGAAGAATTTTGAAAGAAAAATTCTTGATCTTTCCAAAAGGATTTTCGAGGAAAGAAAAGTGTTTGAGCTTAATAATGCTAAACTTTCTAAACAGATTTCTGATTTTGAACAAGTCTTAGTGCTTGAGCGAGAAAAGTTTGAGAACCAAAGAAAATCCTTTGAAAGTGTTAAGAAAGAGCTTGAAAAGAAAAACGTTGCGTTTTTCAAAGAAATATCTGACAAACGCAACACTATTGAGAAAGATTTTGAATGTGAAAGAACCATATTTGAAACAGAAATTCATAAGCTTACATAGAAATTATCTGGGTTAGCAACCGAGATTTTGAAAGAACAAATGGTTAAATTTGATCTACAAAAGAAATCTGATTTAATTCTCGAAGAACGAAATGCTTTATCCGTTATAATCAAGAAACTTGAAGAAAGCAAGTCCAAAGGTGTTCAACCTTCTTATGCTTCAAGTTCAATTTCTACAAATCGTTCTTCAAAGAGTTTTGTCAAAACAAATGAGTTTTCAAAAGATCAGATTCGACCTTCCAATCTTTTTTATAATTCTCGTGTCGATAATAAAGACAATCAACTGTTTCGAAAAGTCAAAATGGTTTGGAAAAGGAAATCAACTACAGAAGACAGTGATGGAAACACGTCTTATAAATCTCCTGTAGTTGATACTAAGTCGTTTATTCCCAAGACTGATTCATCTACTCATGTTTATTCTACAGCGAAGCTAATCAGTCTGAGTCGAGCAAAGGTCTGTTGTACTAATTGTGGGAAGAATGACTTTGTGAATCCAAGGTACGCAAATCATTGGTATGGTACTTATAGTATCTCCGGTCCTCACTATAATAGGGCATCTAACCGTCAAGGATCCATCAATGGATGGATACCAAAATCCTTCTAATTTATTTTGCAGGAACGGCATGTGCACATAGTTCAGAACATTCTTTCCACATGACTGCATTCGAAGGTTATGCCACATTTGAGGGGGAGTACTATTCTATGAAAGGTAAGTGAACTTCAACTGAATTCAAAGACCGTGGTAATTCATTCTGAATAACTTACTTGTGTTTGTTATTCTCCAATTTTAATCTCCATGATTGCCACTTCCAATATTTTCTTGACTTAGTTATTTCCATGTCTCTAATATGTTTGTTGATTTATCGATGGAAATACACTCGTTTGAATTCCTAGTTGTTTTCCAAGTTCGCTATTTCTTGTAAATGATTCAATTCTTTTCTTATATGTTAATTGTGACTTGTTCTTCACAATTAAACTTTCTAATCATTGTTTGATTTTTGACCAAAATGTGCTTAATGAGTCATTCTGTTTTGCGCTTGATTTTGTTTCTTGAAATTCTGGTATTTCAACTATGACTTCTGATCATCTCAGATCAGGACTCGTTCTTAAATGTTTTGACTTCTAAACATTTCTGTTTAGAACTCGTTCTTCACTGTTTACTAAACTGTTCTACTCGCTGCATGAAAAGGAGTGTTAGGATTTTTATCGTTTCTATGGTCTATCCAGAACCGGAAGGACCTACCCAAGAAACACACCCATTTATAGACAACAGTGAAGGGTCTAGATTGATAGATGAGTTCGGAGTAAAAAAAGAAAAATGGTGAGGATGTGACAGGACTTAAAAGAATTATTGGTCCTTATCAAACCGAGTCAGTTATCCGGGTAACCACACAATCTATTTATTCTCGTTCTTTGGAGATGAATATTGAAACAGACATGGACCCATTGTTGATAACTCGTGTCACCCCACCCAGCCCCTCAAGTATCTCACAACAGATGCTTGTTTCATATATTCATGGAGAATTAGCACATAATCTATCTATTCCTCACTCGGAAGTCTTAGATATTGAAAAAGGAAGACATCATCTCCGGTCTCCGAACTTCATATTCTAATCACTGAGTCTATTGATTTTAATTTGCGTCCCAAGTTAAATCAATATTTGAGCCAAACAGATATAATTTATTTCTTTCACACATGCACGAGTCTTTGTGATTCCCATTGCATATCTTCGTGATATTTCCGGAACAGTTTGTTGGTCCCGAAAGGCTTAAACAAGTTTGTAGAAGGGGGGGGGGTTGAATACAAACACACCATTTTACTTTTCTAAATTGTTTATTGATAAATCATTAACAATTTACAGCTTGTTGCGGAAACAAGATTAAGGATAAACCTAAATCTAAACAAGTTGGAACACTAAGGTTTTCTTGCACTAAGAAAGATAAGGAGATTACTAATAAAATCCTATCTTGAGAGATTTGAACTTGTCCAGAGTTAGCAAGTTGCTTCAAATGAAGTGAGTTCATCTCTTTATATACTGCATGCATTTAATGCAATCCAGTATATACTTTACACATGTCATTAGCGGATTGGTTGCATGTCATTGACCTTTGATGACAACCTTAGTAGCCGCATGAGTGAACAGTGTAGTGTCAGAGTGGTTGTACGATTTCAGATTTTCGGAGGTTCTTTTCTGACATTTCGTACGGTGGCGTGCAAGGGAGGTTAAGACAAAAGTACTTTGTACGGAGGACTTCATGATCAGCTTTCGTTGATTCAGCGATTATCATTTACTATTCAGCAGATGATAAAGTTCAGCGATAGCTGAAGTCTTGTACTTGATACTTCACGTTGAGTGGACAAATCTGAGTCTTCGCTGATCCGCATCAGTTCATTAGGAGACTTGTCGCTGGTTCTTGAGCTTGATCTTCGACTTCAGCGTAGAACCTTTGTTGACGTGAATCTTGTCTTCCGGGATCATAAGTAAACAACTAACTTATCAGCGATCACCATAAGGACTGAACAGACTCAGCGATATGGTGAACAGTGTTCGCTGAATGTTTAATCTAAAAGTGCGAGAGTTCCTATCAGAAGTACTGTAAGATCTTAGTACTTATCAGCGATAGTGAAACTCTGATACATATTGTTTACTTACAATTTTCACTAAGTATTTAAGATAGGGTCATTATCAAATCACTGAGGGTTTGGATCAACAATCTCCCCCTATTTGATTATGACATAGCAACAGAGAAAATTGCTATTTAATGAAAACATAAGGATAAAAAGAACTCATAAAATATTTGTCCCTTTTACTGTTTTCTGGGATCTTTTCAGTACTGATGGAGTAAAGTACATTCGCTGAAATCTTTCTTTAAATCTTTGAATCAGGTTACAATATGAATAAGAAAGATTACAAGTACAAGCGAAATAAATTACAAGTACTGAAGGATGACTGATACAATAGAGAAAATGGTGATTGTTGTCAGCCTTCAAAGGGTTCTTCCTTAATGAGAAGTTCATCAAGGGTTGTCTTTTCAGTTGGAATCATCCAGTCAGGAACCTTTTCTCCTTTATTCTTTAGCTTCAGAGCAGCTTCAAAAATCAAGGGTTTTAGGTGTCGTGCCTGAATGTCTTTTCTGAAGTCGCACCAGTAGATGAGATCTTTGAGCTGTTCGATTGGAGTGATTGGAAGCTCAGCGATCCGTTGAAAGCATTTACGTCCGTCGTAGTCAAGAAAGAATATTCCATAAGGATTACTGATGACTTTACCAGGGACGAAAAGTTCACATGGTGGCAAAGAGACATCAAGGGCAGATAGATCAGGATCAGGACCAAGTACTTCAGCGCGCGAGAAACCAATTCCAGTTTCATTTCGTATGACAGGACCTGAGTTTGAATCTTGACGTTTCTTCCTTGGAGAGTCCTTTTTTCTTTTCGGCTTTAGATCAGGAACAGGAGGAATATCCACACAAGAAGATATCAAATCGATCTGTCTGTTTATCAGCTTTTCGAAATGATCCTTGTACTTAGATTTTGACGGTTGGATAGCTAACCTCATCTCCAGCCATTCAGAGAGACCATACCTTTTTACAGTGTCAGCACGAAAGGTTTCAGATGAGTCATCTTCTCTGAACAGTTTGATGTCAACAATAGGTACTCCGACGGAGGTTCTTCCAGAGATGAATACCTTGTTGATCTTCGCTGGACGATATCTGAAGTGGATTTTCTCTTTACACCAGATCAGGGTGGTCTGAGAAACTTCAGCTTTCTTTTCCACGATCTTCTGGGCTTGTTCCCAAAGCTTTCGTTGGATTTGAATGGGAATACGCTTCAGCTTGGGGTCTTTGACAGATTCTTGAGTGAGCTTGATGGCGTATTCTCTGTCTTTATCTTCAGCTTCCTTCCTTTCAGCGATGAGGCGTTCAGCTCTGAGATGATCTTGGTATTCAGCTTTTGAAATTCTGAACTTAGGAGGAACTGAAGGTAGTTGATCGCGCTTTAGGATGATTCGCTGATCCTCGAATCGCTTTATCATTTCTTCTCTCCTCTTTTGATCTTCTTCACTCAGCCTTTGAGCAACTGAGGAAGGTCTGTTTCTGTGCGAGAGAGGTTGTTCTTCTGGTTCATCAGTCTCAGAGATTAAATCTAAGACTGGGATTATGTCTTCAGCGTTAGCTGGAATTATTGGTGAAGTCGCAACAGATCTTTCAGCGATATCCTCAAACAGGGGAGAGGACTAGCTGAAACGCAGCGATCTTACAAATAAGAACTGGGTAGAAGAACTTGGGTAGAAAAGATAGAAAAAAATGTGGATGTGTATGGTGTTTGTGGAATGGATAACTGATTTTTCATAGATGATCAGGGAAGGAAAAATAAGTTTAGTGTACCTGACAAATCGGCTTTGCAAGTAGGATCGCCAGATTATCATCTTCAGCGATGCCTTTGTCTTTGCTTTTCTCAGCGCCAGAGGCTGAGTGCTTTGTCTTTGTCTTCTCCCCTGAAGGTTCTTTTATTGAAATACCTTTAAGAGCTTTGGTTCGAGGAGCAGGTTTGACAACAAAGAAATCATCGTCATCTTCATCATCATCATCATCGTTCCTTGGAGAGGAGGATGGTTCAGCTTCAGGGATGTCGAAGTCTTCGTCTTCTTCTGCTTCAGATTCCTCAGCATCTTCATCGAGTTGCTCCCCCTCAGATATAGAGGCGAGGTTCTCGGTTCCCTCAGGGTTTTTATCTCCCTGAGGTCCAGTAATCCGATCTTCATTACCCTCTCCCCTGATAGATTCATCATGGGAAAGGTCTTCAGCGCTCTTCTCCCCCTCTTTCTCATGATGGGCGGGGGAGGAATGGGTAGATTCAGCATTGGTGTTGTCTCTGTCTTCTGGGCCAGAGATTTTCACACAACCTTCAAGCTTAGCTATTCTGTCTTCTAGGCCAGAAATAGCAGGCGTGGTTTTCTTCAGCTCTTGGCGATCCTCTGCGGTGAATGAGTCCAAAACAGGTGCAGGGGCCGGAGCAGGAGCTGGATTATTTGCCTTGTTCACCAGCGTCTCGATCATTGTCTTGACGGAACCAAGGTCGGTCTTCACTGAGCCCAAGTCGGTCTTGACCACTGACATATCACCTTCGAGTGTACCAACCGATTTCTTCAGCGTTGTAACTTCACTGGAAATGGTGGAAACTGATGATTTGAGGTTGGTGTAGTCAGTGTAGATGTCGGAGAGCACTTTGGCAAAGTCGGCGAGAGTTTTATCAAGATCTTTGATGTCATCAGAGGAGGCCTTCTTTTCCACCACAGTAGTCAGCTTCGTCAGATTCTCTCCAGCGTTTGTTACAGCTGTAGAGTTATTTGATAGACCGGTGGTGAGATCCGTAAGTTTCATCTCCATAGACTTCAGAGACTGGTTGATGTCTCCCAAAAAAGGACCTGTAACATATAAGTACTTGTGAACAAAGGAAAGCTCAGAAGTTTCAGGTTTAGTTACAGTGTTTAAGGCGGGATCTGTACCTGCAGGAGCGTTGACGAACTCATCAAAGTTTCGAGTCCCTCCATAGTGTTCCATATCTCCCTCAAAAGTTCCGTGAGGAATGGAGATCTCTGCAGGTCCTTTCTTCGTCATTCGCTGAGAAGCTTCAACGGCTTCTTGAATGATGGCATCTCCAGTTTTGACTGGAGGAGTGTCCAAAGAAGTAGAGGGAGTAGCGAAGGATAAGAATTGGGGTTGGAGTTCAAGTTCAGCGTTGGATTCGCTGAGAAGTACTTCATCAGTCTTTTGAGAGACTGACGAAGGTTGGGTAGATTCCAAAGTTCTAACCTCAGCGTTTAGGGACGCTGAAGTAGGTTTAGAAGGGATGGCTTGAATTGGTGTGGCAGAGCGTACCACGGAACTTTCCTTCAGCTCTTCAGAATGAGCTGAGGAGTCTTCAGCATGCAACTGCTGGGGTTGCTCCTTGGTTTTCTTGATCCTTTTGGAATCAAGAGGGGTAAGAGATTGTTTCCTTTTCTTAGAAGGAATGGATTTTGTGGCCGGGGTATCAGCGATGGGTATTGTCGCTGAAGGAGCCACAGAAAGCGGAGAATTAAGAAGAGTGAGAAGAGTAGAGAGACGTACCTCGTTGGCGACAGGCTTGAAGTCGAGAACTTTAGGGCCAATCTGAGAGAGTTTCAGATCACCCTCTTCAGGATAGCTGTCCTTCAGGCCATATTGAAAGATGGCGCTGATGAATCGCGGGTAAGGAACCCATGCTGGTCGGTCAGCGGCAGAATCAACACGTTGAATGAGGTCTTCATAGATGATGGAGGCCCAGTCAATGTTGAGACCTTTCAGCAGTGCGTAACCCATGGCCTGCTGAGGTTGAGCGGCTTGATCAGAAGATCCGGATTTCGCTGTCATGCAGCTGATCAGGTGAGCGAAGATGAAGTTCATCTCGCTGGGCATCTTGGATTTCTTTATCAGCGTCAGCTTCTTCTCAGGTAGCTTGTCTCTTCCAGTCTCCCAGATGTAACCCATCGCATCAAGGAAAGCAATGATTTCTTCCCTGTCAGCGTGCTTCTTGTGGTCAGGAAATGGAATGAAAGGATTTTCTGAGGTAGCGTTAGGGAATTTCAGAGCTTTACGGATTATTGCGGGGGTTATCTTGATGGTGCCATACTCAGTATCGCTGAGTATGCAGTCGATGGTTTTAGATGGATCTTTGGCTGAGGGTAGGTTGGTGTGTCTGGCAGAGTACCAGAATTGGGATAATAGACGCTGACTGGCAGGAGGTGTGATTGTCAGTGCTGTGTATATGGGGCTATTCTTCAAAAAAATCACAGCGTCGTCTAGATGGGATACCTGCTTCCGAGGAGGAAACTCGAGAAGCGCTGAAAGGTTGTTTGCCTTTGTCCAGTCTAGTTGATCCAGCTCAAACTTAACCTGAGGAGCTTTGGTGATTTCCAGTTCCTCAGAATCACTGGAGATGGACTCAGCGGTAACATTCAGCTTTGAAGTTGCCATTTCACTGTATTATCAGTTCAACCAAAGATGTTAACAAATAAGAAATATCTTAATGTGGAAAGAGAATTTCCATTGAGATTTTTCGAATTTTGTCCATTTCATTCAGACAAAAAAGTCTTAATGAAGATTAGGGTTTTTCTTGTTTTTTTTTTTTTAAAAAAAACGAATATAACACCTATAAGCCTTGTATTCCGGTTTTTTTTTTTTTAAAAAAAAAAAATGGATACGAAAGAAGAACAAGTTTAAGATTTTAGATTTAAAACTTGAAGAACAACCATGAAATGGTTGTGTTTATAAAACCATGAAAGAAAATGATTTTATTTTTGAGTTCTTTTGTTTGATCTTGTGTAAAACAATGATAAGATCGAAAACAAGTTATTTGCATTTGATAAAAGATAAGAACATATTGACCTTGAGTTTGATGAAGAAGATGATGGACAGTTCTTGAAGATCGAGAGCACAAAATGCAACAGTGTTCTTTTCTTGCGGAGAAAGATTGATTCGCATAAAAGACAAATATAAACTTTGAGAGAGTTTATATAGGAAGAGAGTAGAGAGAGAAAAACTTGAGCGGGAAAGTTTTTCATCATGACACGGACACGTGTTTGCATTTGATTGGATAGACAACGAAACGTGCAAACGTGTGTCAGAAAAAGAAACGTGCCTGGTGTTATCCGTTGCAATGACGTCACAACTGTCCTTTCACATTCTTTCGTTGTCTCTGAGGTTTTGAAAGAAAAACTCAGGGACTCTTTGGAAAATATGAAGCACTGAATAGAAATATCAGTGAGGGTTTTAAGAAATTTCAAAATATTATTCAGCGATGAAAGAATTTGAAATCTTGCATTTTCATGCGTTTTGTCAGAGAGAGAAAACATACCTTGATATCAGTTTAACCCAATTTATTCAGAGAGAAGATGATGAAATGGATTGTACTAGTTTATTTTATCCAGAGCCTATACAAGAATGTATAAACGTATCGCTGATTAAATGTGAACCGCTGAAGATTTATCCTTCAAAGTTCAGCATTCCAAGCTCGCTGATGAGAAAGTTGAATCTTGTCTCATCAAGAGGTTTGGTAAACAAATCAGCTAACTGATAATCAGTTGGGATAAAATGAAGTTCTATATCACCATTCATCACATGATCTCTGATAAAATGATATCTGATTTCTATGTGTTTTGTCTTTGAGTGTAGCACTGGATTGTTTGCTATAGCGATGGCACTTGTGCTGTCGCAATAGATTGGAATTTTGGAGAGCTGAAGATCATAGTCTAGTAGTTGATTTCTCATCCACAAGACTTGAGAACAGCAGCTTCCAGCGGCTACATATTCAGCTTCAGCTGTGGAAGTGGACACCGAGTTTTGCTTCTTACTTGTCCAACTTACCAGCTTTCCACCCAGGAGCTGACATCCTCCTGTGGTGCTTTTCCTATCCATTTTGCAACCTGCAAAATCACTGTCTGAATAGGCGGTTAGATCGAATCCTGAATCTTTGGGATACCAAAGACCTAGATTCGCTGTACCCTTAAGATATCGAAAGATTCGCTTTACAGCTTTCATATGAGATATCTTAGGTTCAGCTTGATATCGTGCGCACAGACATGTTGCAAACATAATATCGGGTCGGCTAGCTGTAAGATACAGTAGTGAGCCGATCATCCCACGGTACAGCGTGACATTGACAGGAACACCCTTTGTGTCCTTATCAAGTATCAGCGGTGGTGCCATAGGGGTTTTCATAGCTGAACTTTCAGTTAAGTCGAATTTTTTCAGCATATCTTTAACATACTTTCCCTGATTTAGAAAAGTTCCTTTTTCAGTTTGCTTAATCTGAAGACCAAGGAAATATGTTAGTTCACCCATCATACTCATTTTATACTCATCTTTCATTCTATCAGCGAAACGAGTACAAAGCTCAGGGTTAGTAGAACCAAATATAATGTCATCAACATATATTTGAACTAAAATGATATGACCTTTTATTTTTCTAAAAAACAAAGTTTTGTCAATCTTACCTCTCTCAAATTTTTCAAGGTGGAGATACGTAGAAAGAGTGTCATACCATGCACGAGGAGCTTGCTTCAAGCCATAAAGTGCCTTATCCAGCTTATAAACATAACCTGGACGCTTAGGATCTGAGAATCCTGGAGGTTGTTCCACATAAACTTCTTCATTCAGCTTTCCATTTAGAAACGCTGACTTAACATCCATTTGATGTACAGTGAAGTTTTTGTGTACAGCATATGCTAAGAAAAGACGAATAGATTCAAGTCTTGCTACAGGAGCAAAGGTTTCGTCATAATCTATACCTTCCTCTTGTCTGTATCCCTGAGCAACAAGACGAGCTTTGTTGCGAGTTACAGTACCATGTTCGTCCAACTTGTTTCGATAGACCCACTTAGTGCCTATCACTGTTTTGTCAGTTGGTCTCCGAACAAGTTTCCAAACTTTGTTTCTTTCGAATTCAGTCAGCTCTTCTTGCATAGCGCTGACCCAGTTTGGATCTCTGAGGGCATCATCTATTTTCTTTGGTTCAGTTAGAGAAATAAAGTTAACAAATAAACAAATATTACCTGCACTTCTACGAGTCTGAATACCAGCGTTGGGATCACCAAGAATTTGATCGATTGGGTGATTTACAGTCCATCGCTGAGCCGGAGCATGCGTCGCTGACGCAGTCTGAACTGGAGAAACTGAAGATGAGGCTTCAGCTACTTCTGGATAATCAGCTAAGAGAGGAATGCTTGCATTTGTCACTTCATTCACTGATTGCTGAGAAATAGATGGAATTTCTGAGACATTTGGATCAACTGCGGGTATAGTATTTATAGGAACATCTGAGACCCAAGATGTTTCAGCTTCACTATTCTGCATATTGGGAATGATAGTAGGACCATCATTTTCAGTTGTATGAGTATGAGTAGTGGGAACATCTTCTGAATCACCAAGATGAGAAAACATCCATTGATTCAGTTCTTCTGGATCAGCGTTCGGTTTAGAGTTCGCTGAACGGGATTCGTCAAACGTGACGTGAATAGTTTCTTCTACAGTTTGTCTTCTTCGGTTGAAGACTCTGAAGGCTTTGGAAACTGAGGAGTATCCAAGAAAGATTCCATCATCAGCCTTAGGATCAAACTTTCCAAGGGCATCTCTGTTGTTCAGTATGAAACACTGACAACCAAAGATGTGAAGAAAGCTGATTGAAGGCTTTCTCCCATGAAAGAGTTCATAGGATGTCTTTTTGAATCTTTTGACTATCAGCGACCTGTTTTGCGTAAAACAAGCCGTGTTGACAGCTTCTGCCCAAAACTGAGTAGGCAGGTGAGAATCGCTGAGCATTGAACGTGCAGCTTCAATAATTGTTCTATTTCTTCTTTCAGCGACTCCGTTTTGTTGTGGTGTTCTCACTGACGAAAAGTTATGAGAAATACCCTTGCTCTCAAGGAAGGAATCAAGAGAACTGTTTTTGAATTCAGTTCCATGATCACTCCTTATTGAGCGAACAGTCATATTGTTCAGAGTTTCCATCTTCCGAACAAAGGTGATGAGTTCTTCAGGGGTGTCACTCTTAGAACGGAGAAACATTACCCATGTATAACGAGAGAATTCATCAACTATGACCAGCGTATATTTCTTTCCAGCGATGGATTGTTTGTTGACGGGGCCAAACAAATCCATATGGAGTAGTTGAAGAGGAGATGACACTGAGGAAACTTGCTTGGACATAAAGCTTGCCTTGGTCTGCTTCCCTTTTTCACACGCTGAACATAAGGATTCTTTGGCGTATGAATGTTGAGGTAGACCAGTGACTAACTCTTTGGATGAAAGAGTATTCAGTGTCTTGAAGTTGAGATGTGAGAGTCTCTTGTGCCATAGCCAGTTGACATCAGAAGAAACAGGAGTTCTCAGTGGTTGTTGAGTCCATGTTTATAACGTAAACATTTTCCAAACGATAACCGCTGAGAGCTATCTTCTCCTTTTTGTCAGAGACAAAGCAGGATTCCTTGGTGAAAATCACTTTGTTATCCATGTCGCAAAGCTGACTGATGCTCAGAAGATTATGCTTCAGCCCTTCAACATATGCGACTCTTCTGAAGGATGTTGTACCATTTGAAAGTACACCATACCCTCGGGTGTGTCCTTTTCCATTTCCACCGAAAGTTACAGAGGGACCCTTCTCTTCCTTGTATTCAGCGAGCAGGCTTTTCTTTCCAGTCATGTGTCTAGAGCATCCGCTATCGAGATACCAGATACCCTTCTTAACCTGCAATACAAAGGAAGATTAGTTTTGCTTGGGTACCCACTTCACCATGTATACGCGTTTGTCAGTGGAAGTGGTTGGAATGGGTTCAGCAGTCTTCGCAGCATTTGAAGATTCAGCTTTGTCTTTCTTCACTTTGGTCAATTTCTTGACCTCAGCGGTATGAGTCACCTTGACCTGACTTGCAACTGGTTTGGTCTTCTTTGGTGCTATCTTCACCTTAGCTATCTTATCAGCTTTGGTGGCTGTGGGACACTTACTTGCAATATGATCGGTAAGTCCACAGTGATAACATTTCCTATAACTAAAATTAGTTCTAGGACCACTTGTGTGCTGAGCTTTTAATTTGGAATTAGAAGTGCCAGCACCAAGTACACTATTGGTTTTTGAAATAGGACGAACATTCAGTTCTTCAGATTTCTTACCAAGGACATCTACTCTGAGTCTAGGAGTAGGTCGCTGAACTGATCCAGAGGTCTGATTTCTAGAACCAGATGAATGAATCACTAAGGCTTTGGAAGCATTCAGCTTAGGTACTAAAGTACCCTTCTGAGGATTTTGATAAATTACAATTCCTTTACCTTTATCTTTAGAGACAGAGGTAGGTTTTGAATAAACCATTTTCTCCTGACCTTTTGAGGAGGTAGGAGTTTCCTCAGGGATTGGTGTAATCGACGAGGAGTACTGAGATGAAGAAGTGTCAGCTACTGAGGATACGAACGTTCCAAATTTAAGCATTGAACGTTCAGTGGTTGGTATTGGAGTATCATATTTATAACCCAGACCACGTTTATCACTCAGAGGAATCTGAGCCTTAATTATCTCAGTGATCTTTGTTGAAGAATTACACCATCCTTCAACAGTAGCTTGTTCAGCTTTTAATGCAGCGATAGCTTCCGCTCGTTCAATTTTGACTAGCTGATTTAAATGGACTTGATCTTTAAAATCTTCTTCAAATTTAGAAAGCTTTTCTATTTGAAGGTGGCAATTTTTAAGCTTTTCAGCGAGATCAAGATTTTGGTTTTCAACCACAGCTTTGCCGTTCATGGCTTCGTATAAGCTTCTAGTCAGTAGTTCGATTTTACGGAGACTATCAGCTTCATCAATATTTACAATATTGGTAAAGAAGGAAGGTGATACCTGAATGGCAGATGTTGAAGTGGAGGGTATGTCTGAACTTTCTTCCTCTTCTTCAATCTTGGCCATGAGACATTGATTTGCTTCATCATCTTCAGAATCAGATGATGAGGCTTCTTCATCAGAAGCAGCCCAATCATAGTCAGCCATTAGGCCTTTTCCCTTCTTCTTAAAGCTTTTCAGCTTTGCATACTTCTCCTTCAGCTTTAAGTATTTGTCGTCTTTATTCCTTGGAACAAAGGATTTCTTTGTAAAGGCTGAAGGTCTCATGATTTTCTTTGACCTGCACTCGTTAGCGAAATGACCTGTCTTTTCGCAGTTAAAACAAGTAGCAGTAGCCTTATCAACAAAAGCTGATGACTTAGGCTTGTCAGCTATAGAAAGAGTTTTGTTCTTTCTAAACATTTTCTTCTTGGCGAATCTCCTGAACTTTTTAGTTAGGAGAGCCAAGGATTCATCATCTGAAGAATCAGAATCTGATGATCTTTCAGAGTTACTTTCTAACTCAGTGATAGTGACCACGGGTCGCTGAGTAGAAGGTTCCTCTGAGATTAAAGCAACATGGGTGCTTTTGGAATCTTTTACAAGATTCTTCTTAAGATGGCTAGATTGCTCATGATTCAGCAATGTGCCATATAAGGTAGCGAGTGTCATTGATCTTAGATCTTTTGACAGCTTGAGACACATGGAATAATTGTCCCAGCTTTCAGGTAAACATTCTAAAAACTTTGTCAGAACTTCAAAGTTAGAATATTCCTTACCAACCGTTTTAAGATCTATAATTAAGCAGTTAAAACGTTGATGTACTTCAGAGAGAGTTTCATTCTTACCAGAGATGAAACTTTCGTATTGTCTTACCAGGTTGATCTTTCTTGAATCCTGGACTTCAGACGTTCCTTCATACTGAACACATATTGTGTCCCACATGGCCTTCGAGGATTTCAGGTTCATGACGGAATGGTAGACTTCGTCAGGAAGGGCCATGGATAGTATGGATCTGGCTTTTGTATCTATAGCCACTTTCTTCTTGTCTTCATCGGTCCAATGATGGATTTCCTTTGGAATCAGCCTTTCTGGAATAGCAGCTCTAGTTGCAGTGGCTGGAACGGCAGGATCAATCGTTACAGGGATGTGTGGACCGTTTTCAAGATAGTAAGGTATAGTAGGGTCTCTGGAAAATCTAGGGGGTTTTGCAAGAGAACCATTGTCGATATAGTGAGTGTTTGTGTTTGAGTTGGCCATTTTCAGATAATAGCAAGGAAGAGAAAATATCTTAGATTAGATCTTGTTTATGAGATTAAACAAATCTGCTCTGATACCACTTGTTGGTCCCGAAAGGCTTAAACAAGTTTGTAGAAGGGGGGGGGGGGGGTTGAATACAAACACACTATTTTACTTTTCTAAATTGTTTATTGATAAATCATTAACAATTTACAGCTTGTTGCGGAAACAAGATTAAGGATAAACCTAAATCTAAACAAGTTGGAACACTAAGGTTTTCTTGCACTAAGAAAGATAAGGAGATTACTAATAAAATCCTATCTTGAGAGATTTGAACTTGTCCAGAGTTAGCAAGTTGCTTCAAATGAAGTGAGTTCATCTCTTTATATACTGCATGCATTTAATGCAATCCAGTATATACTTTACACATGTCATTAGCGGATTGGTTGCATGTCATTGACCTTTGATGACAACCTTAGTAGCCGCATGAGTGAACAGTGTAGTGTCAGAGTGGTTGTACGATTTCATATTTTCGGAGGTTCTTTTCTGACATTTCGTACGGTGGCGTGCAAGGGAGGTTAAGACAAAAGTACTTTGTACGGAGGACTTCATGATCAGCTTTCGTTGATTCAGCGATTATCATTTACTATTCAGCAGATGATAAAGTTCAGCGATAGCTGAAGTCTTGTACTTGATACTTCACGTTGAGTGGACAAATCTGAGTCTTCGCTGATCCGCATCAGTTCATTAGGAGACTTGTCGCTGGTTCTTGAGCTTGATCTTCGACTTCAGCGTAGAACCTTTGTTGACGTGAATCTTGTCTTCAGGGATCATAAGTAAACAACTAACTTATCAGCGATCACCATAAGGACTGAACAGACTCAGCGATATGGTGAACAGTGTTCGCTGAATGTTTAATCTAAAAGTGCGAGAGTTCCTATCAGCAGTACTGTAAGATCTTAGTACTTATCAGCGATAGTGAAACTCTGATACATATTGTTTACTTACAATTTTCACTAAGTATTTAAGATAGGGTCATTATCAAATCACTGAGGGTTTGGATCAACACAGTTTGAGAAGTAATTTTTAAAATTTTACTTCAGTGATAACTGGAAGTCCTATCAGAGATACCCCATTGCCAACTCTGAATATAGGCCACACAACTATTTTAATTGTTGTGATAACAGTTACTAATGTGTTTCTGTGTTAGATATTTACCCCATTCTGGTTACTTAATGTTTTGATCTGGAATTTTTGCTACTCGTCACTATTGTCTTTGAAAGTACATGATGCTCCAGATGCTCCTACTCATCATGAGGGGGAGAAAGTGTACAGATTCAAAGACGCCGAATATCAAGTTGAGGGGGAGTTAGCAAAAGTTGAGGGGGAGTAACTGTTATTTGATCAGTTTCGAAATCCGAAAAGAGTTCGAAAAGTTTACAAGTGATCAAGTCTTCTCATTCCTTATCAAGTGGTGTCTGCTACAATTTATTATTTCCTCCTTCAAGCGTACTGGTTCTACAAGTTCTTAAAGATGAAAGCCAATTCAACTCATGACTACTTCAACTCATGACTAATTCAACTCGCGGTTCAAAGACAAATTCTCTTTTTTAAACTGAAGATGCACTATGGAATGTCACGTAACTTGCACATTATCATTCTTGTGTGCTTATCCGATATGTTTAGTTTCTACAGTTCAAAGCTGCTTTTCGTGCACTCGGTCAAGGTTATTGTTCGTTGAATCTGGTTATAAAGTTGAAGATATGAAGATAAGAGCTTTATTCAAGGGGGAGTTTGGAAAGACTTGAAGACAAGCAACACCAAAGTTTTTTTTCAAAGATTACAAAGTGGAGAGAAGATCAAGACCTAAAGTTTTCAAGACCGGTTTTTCTTTATATAACTTTAGGGGGAGATTGTTAGGACCATAAATGTCCTACACATTAGAAAGTTATATAAATAATTATATAGAGCTTAATTAGTTTAATTAATTGTTTGTAAAAGCCTCATAATGATAAATTTTGAAGTCCCACATTAAAAATTAATATATTATCTAATGAAAATAATAAAATTCATGTTTTCAACAATTAGTAGTTACAAAAATAATTGTTCACAAAATAGTTATTTTTGTAACGAAATCGCAAGGCTTGCGGTTTTACGACAAGACTTGCGGTTTTACTTATTTTATTTTATTAATTCCAATCATGCGGCTGTCAGAATAAATCTGAAACCGCAAGCAAAGTAGGCTTGCATTGCAGGTCAATGGACATTTTTGTAAAAAGATCTAGATGGCTATTTTTCAATGCCTCCATGGTCAAAGAGGTTGTTTAGGTAAATAACTCCTCAAAGCCCACATGTTCTCCACCATCAACTGCCACCGATATACCATCTCCGACCACCATTTGCTCCACCACACCCCACAAACTACTTTGCCTAATATCGAAAGCTACATCGACCATACTGCCGACTTGACCCACCTTCCTGCTCCTCGACTCTTTGGTACCCACTTGCATTGGACCCTGCTACCCCAATGCATGACTTCCTGCAATTTTTTGTACGTCTTTAGGGACCCGAAAGATGTATTGATTTCAAAATGGCTTTTCATGAACAAAATCAGATTGAAAGATTTAGCTCCATTTTCATTGGATGAAGCATTCGAGCTTTTCTGCCAAACGGTTTCCGAGTTTGGGCCAATTGTGGGAGCATGTCCTGTCATACTACTTGGAGAGCGAACTTGGATTCTCCATATAAGATTTTGTTCTTGAAGTATGAGGAATTGAAGAAGCAACCGGAGGTGGAGCTGAGGAAGTTGGCGGCCTTCATGGGACATCCATTCACAACGGAGGAAGAGGAGAAAAGGATGGTGGGGGAGATTGTTAAGATGTGTAACTTTGAGATTTAAGTAATCTAAAGGTAAACAAGAAGTGTGCTAATGATTTTGAGGTGGTGGAGCTGGAAAAGCATTTTTTTTAGGATAGGAGAGATTGGAGATTGGAAAAACTACTTGAGTGAGGAGATGAAAAAACTTATCGAAAAAATCACAGATGAGAAGTTGAAGGTCTCAGGTTTGATCCTTGGTGCAAAATAAGGTTTAAGTCATGAATGGCTCCTTCATGTTGCTCCTAATTACTTTGCGTCCGAGTGTGTTTAAGTTCATGTTCATCGATGGCTGCTTCATGTCACTCCTAATAAAGATCAGTTTGGTTTGTTCTTTGTAACATAATATTTTCATTTATTGTAACACCCGTTAATCCAAGTTTATAATGAGTTCGGCCATGTGTGGCTAAAACAAGAGAATGGGAAGGTTTGGGCTAAATAAAGAAAAATAATAAGAAAAGAAGGACTTGGTTGCAATTCAGGAGAACATATATAAAGTGGAGAAATCCCTAATTGCCTCCTCATCTGATCATTGTGGCTGCGTTCGTGAAAGAGAGAAAGAGCAGGGAGATTCTTGGCTAAGAGGTCAATTAAAGGTTTCACTCAAGGTAAATGTCGACCTTCTCCTCTAATACTTAGTGTTATTCGGTTTATCCATGTTTGGGCTTTGTAATGTAGAAGAACACTCCATTTTCTTACCGTGTTATGTCTAAAAAGCGGGTATTATGAGGTTTTAATTGTTTTGAATCGATTTAGAGGTAAATAGTTGAATAAAATGGGTGTTTATGGTTGGAGGATGAACCCAAGTGATTGTCTAATCAAGTCTGAGGTAGAAATCACGATTTCTAATCAGTTTAAGAGACTTGGGGTTTTCTCAGTTCGAGGAACCCGGTAATCGCCCCGTTCGGACAGTGTGGAATCCAGACAGTGGGGGTTTCCAAATAAAAGTCCGGAAAGATTGGTGTCGGACACTGGAGGTTCCCGGATGTTGTAGAAACCGGATAGCGATCCGGGTAGTGTAGAATCTGGATAGTAGTTCGGATAGCTATTATCTTGATGCGAGCCCGGATAGGGTACCCGGATAGTAGGTGCCCAGATAGTAGGGTACCCGGATAGAGGTATCCGGGTAGCTTTGGGTGTCCAGAAGGGTCTGGTCCGAGAAGTTTCGGGTGTCCGGATGAGTCGTGCCCGGACTGTTTAGATTTGGTTAATGTTTTCTGATATGGGGTTGTTGTACGATTTTAGGTATTCGGTTCGGCTAGTTCAGTAGTGGGACGCGTGTGTGCATAACCTCGATAATCAGGTGAGTTCCCTTACACCTTCTCAAATGGAGCATATGTTAAATGTTTTGATTATTACTGAAAATGGTACGAGCACATGCATGCCTTACTTTCAAATCTTTACAAATCGTATGAACAACCTGTTTTGGAAATCTTTATAACTGCATGCTATGAACTGTTGTATAAGATGCTTGTATTGCTGAGTTATTGATAGCTTAGTCCTGTATGCCTATGTGGGAGTCGGGTTGCACAATGGTGGTTGAACCGTACCTTGAGTCTTTTGGACTCTTGGGAACGGTGTTGAGTCGTGTGCCTTGATACTGTTTCTCACGCACACGGTATGGCATCTACTAGGGGGCCAAGGGGATCTACTGGGGGCCCCAAGCGCCCGAGCGTGATTGTCACCTGAAGGTGACGGATGTGGAAGACCACTGTGCAAATGCCCTTGTGTAAAGCTGATTATAGTTGTTATTGTTTGTTTTAAAGTTTTAACAGTTATTTCGATGATATTGTTTAAAAACGTTTTCGAGAGGGAATTCACTAGACCTCATGGTCTAACCTTCGCTTTCAAAACTAAAACCATTTTCAGGGAACCGTGTTAGCGGAGCTTCTTCCAAAGGGAAGGAGAAGGATTGAAGGTAGTGATGGAGACACCAGGATTAGAGCACCGTAGACTACTTATTTAGTTTTATGAAGTTAGACATTCGGTTGTGGTAGTTGATTTCGCTGCCAAAATTTTGCAACTCTGTAAACCGTGATGTTTTGGGACCCGGTTAGGCTTATTTTTATGTTACGCGTTTGTTTGGGTTTTGGGTTGTTACATTTATGTTCCAAAGCACTCTCTATTCTTAATATTTAAAATAAATAAATTAAATGTTTTATTTAAAATATAGTTTAAACAAGTCTATATCTATATCTGTATAGATATATTCTATAGTATATTACTACATTAATATCCATCTTGACCAAAACTCTTAAGTACAACCTACAAAACACAAAATACTACCATTTTTTGCATATATTTCAGAAATCTCTTAAATGCAATATCAAATGCATAATGTACAAGCTATTAATGCATAATTTAAACACAATCCCTAACAAACCGAGTGTGGTACATACAACGTGTACTTTCTCCTACATCTAGAGTCTTCCTTCTCTTTAGAGCATCTCTAATGCATAAGTCTTTTAAAGCTTTTTACTATTACAAAATGTTTTCTAAAAGGTTTTTATGCATTGGAGTGGAAAACGTTTTGGTGAAAGGGTTGGTACGTATATATCAACCTGTTATTGGAATAGCTATTTGGTAAACAAAAGGTTGATGGAAAACCATTTAAAAAGCTTTTTGCATTGGAGGAGGTTTTTAAAATAGTTTTTTTGCAAAAGAAAACTAGTGGAAACCCTATGTGGCAAAAAGAAAAAGTCATTGAATGACGTATGCATTGTGGATGCTCTTGGGAATGCCATTGACCGAAACCTATCCCTTTTCCAAATTTCAAAAGAATGTTCCCATATCGATGAATCACTCTTTAAGATTCTATGTTCTCAGTTTGAATTCAAAATTCAAATTGTAAATGATGCCCTCTCCCCTGTCTCGCTCACCACCGCTTGCTCTCCTCCCTCCGCCGTTGTTCATCATTTTCCATCCCAAATCCGGTAATTGTTATTTTTAATTGCCTTTTTACTCCTTCTCCATCAATTCTATGTTTTTTCTCACCAGTTTTGAATATGACAATATATTAAGTGCTTATTGTTTGCCCAAAATCATACTTCTACAATTGAAATCAGAAGGTGCTACCTTTGGTACTACTCTTATTTTACACGATCTGAATCTCAGAGGGTTACAAATTTTCTTCGTCAGAGGATGCTCATATTCTTGCTAGGTATCAATTTGCTTTTTTCTTATCCCTTTTTTTATCTGTAGTTATTGCACTCCCGATTATACGAAGAGGGGTATTTGTTCATCCATGACTATTTCATCATTTGTCTTCTTCTTCTTTCTTCTTTCATTCTCTTTCGATTATAATCCATATAGTGGTTTAAGTGGATTTGTGTTTCTGTGAAATTCATAAGACATTTGTTGGTCCCAGAGGGGTTATACAAGTTTGTAGAAGGGGGGGGGGGGGTTGAATACAAACACACGATTTTTATCTTTCTAAATTGTTTATTGATATGTATCAAATAAATTACAGTTTGTTGCAGAACAAGATTAAGGAATAATCCTAATCTAAACAAACTATGAGTACACTAAGAGTTCTTGCACTAGAAATAGAGATTAAGAAAATAAGAACACTAAGGAGAGTATTCTTTCACACAGTAAGTTCAGCGAGAGTGAGGAATGGCCGAGCTTCTTCAAAATGAAGTAGGGTTTCCTTTATATACTGCATGCATTTAATGCAAGTCAGTATACTTTACACGTGGCATCCTCTGGTTAGTTGCATGATTTGACTTCAGTAGACAACCTAGTGGTCGCATGATGAATAGTGCAGAATCAGAGTTGGATGTACGATTCTGGACAAAAGGGATGCCCGTTCTGACAAAATCGTATGGGGGCGTGCAAGGGGATAAGACAAAAGTTACTTGTAGAACAGGCTTCATGATCAGCGTTCGCTGAATGATTCTTTATCAGCGAATGATAAAGTTCAGCATTCGCTGAAGTCTTCTACTTGAAACTTCACGTTGAGTGGACAAGTCTTGGCTTCGCTGATATCTGCATCAGGTCACTAGTAGACTTAGTCGCTGGTTCTTTGGCTTGATCTTCGACTTCAGCGTAGAACATATTTGACGTGAATCTTGTCTTCATGGATCATAAGTAAACAACATAATTTATCAGCAATCATCAGTGAGACTGAACAGGCTCAGGCTCACTGATGTACAGTGTTCGCTGAAGTGTAATTTAAAGAGCATGA
Source organism: Saussurea involucrata (assembly GCA_033807775.1). NCBI lineage: Eukaryota > Viridiplantae > Streptophyta > Magnoliopsida > Asterales > Asteraceae > Saussurea > Saussurea involucrata. The sequence continues at coordinate 42,913,490 of CM066317.1, read as the reverse complement.
GTTTCCTATCAACGGTACTAAACTGACTTAGTATATTTCTTTGATAGTGAAACTCTAATACATATTGTCTACTTACAATTTTCACTAAGTGTTTCTCAGAGTCATCATCAAATCATTGAGGGTTTGGATCAACACAAGCTCTTCCTTTTCTAAAGATATTTTTTCCTTTTCTTGAGTGAGAAGTCTGGCTTCTCTCTCAAAGAATGTAAGCTTTTTCTGAATATTATCACAAGTCTTTTTAAGTTCAGTGTAATCTTCGGTCAGTTTAAGAAGATTAGCTTCAGTTTCATTAGAGGGAGAATCAGAAGTGGATACCTCACTATCAGAGTCTGAAGAGCTGACTTCTTCCATGCCACAGAACAGGGCATTCTTTTTATCTCCTTCGTCAGAAGATTCATCGGACAGCCAGTTTTCTTGCTCAACCATGAGAGACTTTTGAGCGTAGTACTCTGTCTTCTTTTTATAAAAGGCAGAGTCTCTCTGTGGGCGATTGGGTTTGCTTCTGCAGTCTGCTGCATAGTGGTCTGGCTTGCCACAGTTAAAACATCCCTGGTTCTGTGGTGGGTTTCCAGCTCTGTCACCTTGTCTCTGCTGGTGATCACCATTTCTGTCATTTGCCTTCTGTTGGTCGTTGGTATCTTCTCTTCTTTGGTTCCCTTGCTCATACTTCCTACTCCGATCATCTCTTCCATCTCGTTCATACCCAGTCTTCTTCCGGTAACCTCTGTTACCAAACTATCTCGTCAACAAAGCCAAAGATTTGGCTATAGAGGCCATAGTTGTCTCCTCTTCATCCACCAGCTCTTCTTCCTCGCTATCCACCACCATAACCTTCTTCTTTTTCTCCTTCTTCACTTCCACAAACTTCTCCTTCTTGGGCTTCTCCTTTGCCTCTCTAGCCTTGCCAACCATTGCCAGAGGTCCGCCCGTTTGGGCTTTCGTCTGAGCAATCTGGGTTTCTTGAGCGGCTAACGTGCCATAGAGGTCCGACAGAGTCCAGGTGTCCAAATCCTGATTTGTCTGTAGGGACATGGACAACTGGAGCCATTCGTCGTTTAGGCTCTTAAGGAACGTAACGTTGTTCTCCTCAGAGGTTCCGTGGATTCTGAACTTCATGCACTTGTTGTTCTCCTCAGGGTCATTATCAAATCACTGAGGGTTTGGATCAACAATCTCCCCCTATTTGATGATGACATAGTAATAAAGGAAAATTGCTAAGTAAGAAAACATAAGAATAAAAAGGACTCATAAAATATTTGTCCCATTTACTGTTTTCAGATATCTTTTTAGGTACTGATGGGGTAAAGTACATTCACTGAAGTTTTTCAATAACTTCGTAGAGATTACAAGGGGAAGTGGAAAAATTACAAGTATAGTGAATTAAAATTTACAAGTACAAAAAGTTACAAGCTGATAAAAGATAGAATAATTACAAAAGGAATCCTATCATCTATTCAAGGTTCATTCTTGGCAAGAAGTTCATCAAGAGTATTTGTTTCAGGAACCATCCAATCAGGGACTTTCACTCCCGGTTCCCTTCTTTTCTTGGATTCTTTGTAGATCAAGGGCTTCATGAAATGTCCAAGTAGGTCTTCTCTGAATCCACACCAGTAGATGAGATCTCTGAGCTGTTCGATAGGAGTAATGGATAGCTCAGAGATGCGTTGAAAGCATTTGTGTCCAGTGCAGTCAATGAAGAATATGCCATAGGGATCGCTGACAACCATTCTAGGGATAAAATCTTCACCAGGGGGTAGGGATACATCGAGCGCTGATAGGTCAGGATCAGGACCAAGGACAACTTCTTGTGAGAAATCGATGCCGGTTTCATTTTGTATAGGAGGACCTGAAGCTGAGGGTTTCTTCCTTTTCTTTGCAGCAGGCCTTCTATGTTGAACTGGAAGAGGATGGATATCAACGGCTGATGTTACCAAGTCGATCTGCTTGTTAAGAGATTTCTCAACAAAGGATTTGTAAATTGAGCGCAACCGCTGAATGGCTATCCGCATCTCCAACCATTCAGAGAAACCAAGCTGATCAAGCCACGATGTGTAGATAGTTGCCTTCTTACCATTCTCTCTGATAATATGAATGCCAATGATAGGAACATCGTTCAGCGTCCTTCCCCTGATGTTGACCGTTTTGATTCTGGATTTATGGCGTCGAAAATGACATTTCTCCTTGCACCAAGCTACAGTGGAATCAGAGACCTTGGTTTTCTCTTCTCTGATCTTCTTGGTGTCATTCCAGAGCTTTCGCTGAACAGAGATAGGAACCTTCTTCAAGACTGGATCCTTTACCGATCGTTGAACGAGTTCAATGGCATAGGCTTTATCTTTCTCTTCAGCCTTCTTTCGTTCGACAAGGAATTGTTCAGCCTTGAAAGTTGAAAGACTCAACGATTTCCCGAGTAGATGACATATTTAGGTGAGGAGGGACAATCCGCTGATCTTCTAGTTTTTGAATCATCGCTGCTCTTTTTCTTTTTACATCTTCACTTAGTATTTGAGGAACCAAGGAAGGTATTTTTCGGTGCGAGAGCAGCTCTTCTTCTTCTTCAAAAACGTCATCGGTCGAGTTCAGGACCGGGATTATTTCTTGATCATCAGCTCTGGAGGTTGGGATTATTGCGAGATTGTCGAGAGGAGCTTCAGTTTGACCCTCAGGCAGGGGAGAGGACTAGCTGAAACAAAATGATCAATGGATTAGACCATTTGGAAAAGAGATAGAGAAAAGACGGGTTTAAGTGTTTAGAGGTTTAAGTGAGAGTAGGATAGTTATTGAGAAGGGGTAGAGGAGGGATGCAGTGTAAAGGAAAAGAATGTAACATACCTGACAAACTGGCTTCTTGAGGACAATAGCCAGGTTGTCCTCAGCGAGGCCTTTGTTTTTTTCCTGGTTAGCCGCAGTCGCTAGAGGCTTGGTTCTGGTCCCCTCCCCTGGTTCATTAAAGACGACCCCTTTTAGAGGAGGGGCTCTTTTTTGCTTTTGCTGGAATACGAAACCTTCATCGTCATCATCATCATCATTTTTGGATGATGATGAAGGTTCGTCATCCTGGATTTCCAGGACTTCTTCTTCATCAGCCTCAACTTCTTCCTCATCTTCCGAGGTTTCAACAAGCATGGTAGAATTTGCCTATTCTTCGAATTACTCCCCCTCAGAATGAGAGGGACTTCTTTCGGTTCCCACAAGGTTTTCATCTCCCTGAGGTTTTTCAGCAATATCCTCCCCCTCGGAAACATGGGGAAGGCCTTCATCTTTATCCTTCTCCCCCTCTTCCTCATGTTGGATGGGGGAGGTAGCAGCGTTGGTAGTAGCAACAACTACCTGTTCAGTACTCCTGTCTTCTGGGCCAGGAATGACTGAACGGTTTTCAACCGCTGCTAATCTGTCTTCCAGGCCAGATATAGCAGGGGTTGTCTTCACGATGTGCTCCACTGCCTTTTCCAAGTTTTCTCGGTCGAGCTGAGAAAAGTGGGACAAAGGAACAGTGGGAGCATTCAGGCGATCGAGGATTTGTCGCAGTAGATCGTTCGAGGAGCCGACCTTATGAGCAAGGTTGCTCATCCTGCCTTTCAGGGTTGTCATCTCTCCCTGAAGATTTGAAACCTCTGTCTTCAGCGTTGTGACTTCGTTGGACAGGGTTTTGAAGTTGGTGGAGAGGTTGGTGTTGGTGTTGTTGAGGGTGCTGAGGATGGAAGAGTTGTTGGTGATGGCCTCAACGACAGAAGATAAACCGCCTTCAAGCTTTGAGACGTCAGCAGTTGTAGCCTTGTCGTTCATCGTGTCGGCCATCTCTTCAGCATTTCCCCAGCGTTGTAACCGCTGTGGAGTTGTTGGTGATGGTGGTGGTGAGAGTTTCCACCTTATTAGCGATCTCTGTGAGGGAGTTGCTAATAGTCCCCAAGTTAGGACATGTAACTGAAAATAACTTATGAACAAAGGAAAGCTCAGAAGTTGGGGGTCCAGAGAGAGGAGTGTTTAGGGTACCTGGAGGCGGGTTGGAAAAGGTGTTGATGTCACGGTAGCCTGACAAGTGTTCCATGTCATCTTTCAGCGTTCGACGAGTGGAAGCACCTTCATGTCCTTGATTTTGGTACATCAAGCGTTGTAGTTCAGCAGCAGAGCTGTCGTCCAGAAGGATGACATTCCAGGGTGATGCAGTAGGGAATATGAATTTTGAAGAGACCAATGAATGAGAGGGAGGAGCGAAGGGTGAGAAGATGGTGTGGGTAGCAGATTCAGCGTTGGATCCGTTGAGAATAGCCTTCGCAGCGCTTTGAGGCGCTGAGGATTGGGGGTTCAGATCCAAGGGTGTTTCAGTAAACTGAGGCACTGAAATAGGTATTGAAGTGGGTGGTTCAGCGGAGGTGACAGAGTGTACCATGAAACTATCCAGCGTCGTCTGCAGAGGGACCGACGTGGAGTCTTCACCCTGGGAAGGCTTGGGTTGCTCCTTTGAGGTCTTTTTGGATATATGGATGCCAAGGGAGGGATTCAGATTGTTTCCTCTTTTTGGAAGAGGTGGAGGTTGCAGCCTGGGTATCAGGGGTTGGGTCGACCGCTGTCGTTGAGGTAGCTGCAGAAGTAGAAGAAGATAAAGAGCGAAGAAGAGGTAAGAGTTAAGAGAGTTGTACCTCGTTAGGGATGGGCTTGTAGTCGAGCACCTTCGGGCCGAGCAGAGAGAGTTTCAGGTCGCCACTAGTGGGATACTTTTCTTCCAACCCGTGCAAGAAGATATTATTGAGAAAGCGGGGATAAGGAACCACCGCTGGACGATCTGCGACGTCCACTTTCTCCAGCAGATCTTCGGAGATCAGGCTAGCCTAGTCCACGTGAAGACCTTTGAGAAGGGCATAGGCTATGGCAGTCTGAGTCTTGGAGGTCTGATCCGCCGACCCCGTATTTGCAAACATGCCGCTTATGATGTGAGCAAAGATGAAGCTGAGCTCGCTGGGCGTCTTGCCCTTAAGCACAGTCGTTATCTTCTTCTCAGGTTTCCCAGACGATCAGGGTTCCAGTTGTAACGCATCATGTCCAAGAAGGCGATAAGTTCCGCCTTTCCTGCAGTAGTGTTAGGGTCAGGGAATGGGATGAAACGATGAGTCTTGGAGCTTCCTGGGAGATTCAGGGTTGATCGTATAGCCCCAGGGGTGATTTGGGCTTCACCAAGTTCAGTTTCAAAAGCAATCGCGTCATGCTTGCGATTAGGGTTTTTGGTGGATAGGATAGTGGTACGGTGTGCGGTATACCAAAACTGAGCAAGTAGGTTTTTGTGTGCAGGGGGTCTGATGGTCAGGGCTGTCGCCAGAGGACAAGTCTGGATGAAGTTAACAACATCATCAAGATGGGTAATCTGCTTCTTCTTAGGGAATTCCAAGAGGGCGTAGGGATTGTTTGAATGGAACTGGATCTTGTCTAGTGAGTGTTTCATGTTTGCTGCCTTTGGGTGTTCAGCAGTGTTAGAAGCAGAAGATATAGGAGATGCAGCTTTGTCAGTTGCCATTTCTGTTCAGAACACAAAAAGAATGAAGAAGATGAAGAAAACTTCTTAAAAAGGAAAGAGATTCCACAATAAGATTTTTAGGGTTTTTTCAGTTTCCATTTCGAAAAAGAAATGGTAAACTAGGGTTTCTAGTTGTGAAAAAAATACAAACACTAGTGAAGTTTCTTGTTTTCCAGTTTTCTTTTAAGGAAAGGATTCTGGAAAACGTATGAAATGCATAAGTTTAAGATTTTTATTTTAAACTTATAAGAACAACCTGTAAACAGATTGTGTTCATAAAACCATGAATAAAATGATTTCTTTTTTAGAAAGTTCCTTTGTTTGATCTTTTGAAAACAATAATAAGATCAAAAACAAGTTTTTGAGAGATTAAGAAGAGAAATGAAACATGTTTTGTTGAAGTATAAAATAATGATTCACAAGTTCTTGTAAAAATAATCTGAATGCAAAAGAGTTCTGTTGCTTTAGAGGGTATGATCGCGTAAAAGGTAAAAATATAAGCTCGAAGGGTTTATATAGTGAGAGTAGAGAGAGAAACTTATGAGCGGGAAAAGTTTCTCATGATGACACGTGACACGACCCTTAAATCTTATTGGATAAGAAAACGAAATGGGCGAGCGTGTCAGACGAAAAGGTGTGCCATGGTTTATCCGTTGTGATGACGTCACAAACGTCCTTTCATATTTACAGTTGTCTCTGAGGGTTTTTGAAAAACTCAGGGACATTTTGGAAATATAGAAGCTCTAATTAGAAATATCAGTGAGATTTTCAAAAGAATCACTGAAAGGAAGAGATATTCAACGATGTAATTTATTTTGAAATTCTGCATGCTGAGACAAACGTCAGCGTTTAAGAGAGAGAACATACTTTGATATCAGCGAATCAGTTTTGTTCAAAGATTATATGATTAGTATGGGTATAGAAGTTCATATTATCATTGATCTAATGCTAATCACTTAAGATTTTATTCTTCTAGGTTCAGCATTCCATGCTTGCTAATGAGAAAGTTGAATCTTGTCTCATCAAGAGGTTTGATGAACAGATCAATTAACTGAAAGTCAGTTAGAATAAAATGAAGTTTTATATCACCATTCATCACATGATCTCTGATAAAATGATACCTGACCTCGATGTGTTTGGTCTTTGAGTGTAGCACTGGATTGTTGGGTATGGCGATGGCACTAGTGCTGTCGCAATAGATTGGAATTTTGGAGAGCTGAAGGTCATAGTCCAATAGTTGATTTCTCATCCATAAGACCTGAGAACAACAGCTTCCAACGGCTACGTACTCAGCTTCAGCGGTTGAGGTGGACACTGAATTTTACTTTTTACTTGTCCAACTCACCAGCTTTCCACCCAGGAGCTGACAGCCTCCTGTGGTGCTTTTCCTATCCAATTTGCATCCTGCAAAATCACTATCTGAATAGGCGATTAGATCAAACCTTGAGTCTTTGGGATACCAAAGACCTACGTTAGGAGTACCTTTAAGGTATCGAAAAATACGCTTTACAGCGATCAAATGAGATTCCTTGGGTTCAGATTGATATCGTACACATAAACAAGTTACATACATAATATCAGGACGCCTAGCTATAAGATACAGAAGAGAGCCGATCATCCCACGGTACGCTGTGACATTAACAGGCTTCCCTGAAGGATCTTTGTTAAGTGTCAGTGGCGGTGCCATTAGGGTTTTTATAGCTGAGCTTTGAGTTAAATCAAACTTTTTCAGCATATTTTTAACATACTTACCTTGGTGAATGAAAGTACCTTTTTCATTCTGCTTGATTTGAAGACCAAGGGAATATGTCAGTTCACCCATCATACTCATTTTATATTCAACTTTCATTCTTTCAGCGAAACGAGTACATAATTTAGGGTTAGTAGAACCAAATATAATATCATCGACATATATTTGAACAAGAATGATATGACCTTTTACTTTCCTGAAAAAAAGAGTTTTATCGATTTTACCACGCTCCAATTTTTCAATATGGAGATAAGTTGAGAGAGTGTCATACCATGCAAGAGGAGCTTGTTTTAAGCCATAAAGTGCCTTATCCAGCTTATATACATAACATGATCAGTGAATCCTGGAGGTTGCTCAACATAGACTTCTTCATTCAGTCTTCCGTTAAAGAATGCGGATTTAACATCCATCTGATATACTTTAAAGTCTTTGTGAACAGCGTATGCTAAGAATAGACGAATAGCTTCGAGTCTTTCCACTGGGGCAAATGTTTCGTCGCAGTCTATGCCTTCCTCTTGTCTGTATCCCTGAGCAACAAGACGAGCCTTGTTGTGGGTTACAGTTCCATGTTCATCCAAGTTGTTTCGATAAACCCACTTAGTGCCTATCACTGACTTGTCAGATGGTCTTGGAACGAGTTTCTAAACTTTGTTTCTTTCAAATTCAGTCAGCTCTTCTTGCATAGCGCTGACCCAGTTTGGATCTCTGAGGGCATCATCTATTTTCTTTGGTTCAATCAGAGAAATAAAGTTAACAAATAAGCAAATGTTACCTGAACCTCGTCGAGTCTGAACACCAGAGTTTGGATCACCAAGAATCTGATCAATGGGGTGATTGATAGTTCATCTCTGAGCTGGAGCATGATTCGCTGACTCAATTTGAACTTCTGGAGGAGCTAAAGAAGAAGCTTCAGCAACTTCAGGTATTTCAGGCAAAAGAGGAAGAGATTCAGATGGCATTTCATTCACTGATTGCTGAGAAGTAGATGGTATATATGAGATTGATGGTTCAGAAGCAGGCATAATGTTAAGAGGAATTGCTGAAACCCATGACGATTCAGCTTCACTGGTCTGCTTGCTTGGGATGATGGTAGGATCATCATCAGCGGTAGGGATATTGACCTGAGGATTTGGAATACTTTCCGAGTCCCCAAGATGAGAAAACATCCATTGATTCAGTTCTTCAGTATCAGCAGAAGGTCTTGAACTCGCTGAACGGGATTCGTCAAAAGTGATGTGGATTGTTTCTTCTACAGTTTGTCTTCTACGATTGAAGACTCTGAAGGCTTTGGAGATTGAAGAATATCCAAGAAATATTCCATCATCAGCCTTGGGATCAAACTTTCCAAGGGCATCTCTGTTGTTCAGTATGAAACACTGACATCCAAAGATGTGAAGAAAGCTAATAGAAGGCTTTCTCCCATGGAAAAGTTTGTAGGCTGTTTTCTTGAATCTTTTGACAATCAGCGACCTGTTTTGAGTAAAACAAGCAGTGTTGACAGCTTCTGCCCAGAACTGAGTAGGTAGATAAGAATCACTGAGCATTGAACGTGCAGCTTCGATGATCGTTTGATTTCTTCTTTCAACGAATCCATTTTGTTGCGGTGTTCTCACTGAAGAAAAGTTGTGAGAAATACCCTTACTTTCAAAGAAGTTTTCAAGGGAACTGTTTTTAAATTCAGTCATGTGATCACTCCTTATTGAGTGAACGGTCATATTATTCAGGACTTCCATTTTCCTGACAAAAGGGATGAGTTCTTCAGGGGTGTCATTCTTAGAACGGAGAAACATAACCCAGGTGTAGCGAGAGAATTCATCAACAATGACCAGTATATAATTCTTTCCAGCGATGGATTGTTTATTAACGGGACCAAACAAATCCATGTGAAGAAGTTGAAGAGGAGATGACACTGAGGAAACTTGCTTTAACTTGAAGCTTGCTTTGGTTTGTTTCCCTTTCTCACACGCTGAACATAGAGATTCCTTAGCGTATGAATGTTGAGGAAGACCAGTGACCAACTCTTTTGAAGAAAGAGTATTCAGTGTCTTGAAGTTGAGATGAGAGAGCCTCTTATGCCATAGCCAGTTGACGTCGGATGAGGCTTTGGAGAAGAAACAGGAATTCTCAATGGTTGTCGAGTCCATGTTTATAACATAAACATTTTCCAAACGGTATCCGCTGAGAGCGACTTTCTCCTTTTTGTTAGTGACAAAGCAGGATTCCTTAGTGAAACATACTTTGTAGTCCTTGTCACATAGCTGACTGATGCTTAGAAGATTATGCTTCAGCCCTTCGACATAAACGACTCTTCTGAAGGTTGTTGTACCATTAGAGAGTACACCAAACCCTCGGGTATAGCCTTTTCCATTTCCACCAAAGGTCAAAGAGGGACCTTTCTCTTCCTTATATTCAGCGAGCAGGTTCTTTTTGCCAGTCATGTGTCTAGAGCATCCGCTATCGAGATACCAGATACCCTTCAGGACCTGCAAACAAAGGAAGATTAGTTTGATTTGGGTACCCATTTTACTATGGGTCCACATTTGTCAGTGGTGGTTCAGGAAGTGGAAGGTTCAGCAATCTTCGCAGCATTTGAAGATTCAGCTTCAGTGACATTCTTCACTTTGGTTAATTTCATAACCTCAGTGGTTGATTTCACCTTGGCCTGATTTGCACCAGGATTGGTCTTCTTTGCCTTGGGGGCAATGATCTTCACCTTTGCTAATTTCTCAGCTTTAGTGGCTGTGAGGCACTTACTAGCAATATGATCGGTAAGTCCACAATGATAACATTTCCTATAGCTAAAAGTAGCTTTAGGACCATTTGCATGCTTAGCCGAAATTTTTAAATGAGCAGGGCCAACACCAAAAATACCTTTGGCATTAGAAATTGGAGGAACTAGCAGTTCTTCGGATTTCTTACCAATTACATTCACTCTCATTCTAGGAGTAGACCGCTGAACGAATTCAGGGATCTTGTTCTTAGAAGTAGAAGGATGACTTGCTGAAGGTTTTGAGACTTTCAGCTTAGGTACATTGGTACCTTTCTGAGGTTTTTGATTAAAAATATTTTCCTTACCTTTGGAAATTAAGGTAGGTTTATCCTCAGGGATAGGAGTTTTAGAATAAGAACACTGAGACGAAGATGTGTCAGGGATAGATGACACGAACATTCCAAACTTAATAATGGAATGATCAGTGGTTGGTTCTTCAGCGTCAGCTTTGTAACCAAGACCACGTCTGTCACTGAGGGGAATCTGAGCACCTAATATCTCCGTGATCGTTGTTGAGGATTTACACCATCCTTCAACAGTAGCCTTTTCAGCTTTTAATGCAGCAATAGCTTCTTCTCGCTCAATACTAATGATTTGATTTATGCAGACCTGATCTTTCAAATTTTCTTCTATTTTAGAAAGCTTTCGATTTTCTAAATGACAATTCTTAAGCTGTTCAGCGAGATCAATATTTAATTTTTCAGCTTTGGTCTTTCCATTCATGGCATCATATAAATCAATAGTCAAAAGATCGATTGTCCGTCGTCTATCAATGTCATTAAAGACTGAAGTGGAAGTGTCAGTGAGAGTATTTGATACCTGAGAGGTAGAGGTAGAAGTAGATGGAATTTCAACTTGTTCTTCCTCTTCTTCTATTTGGGCCATGAGGCAGCGATTGTCCTCATCATCATCTTTAGAGTCAGAAGATTCTTCATCAGAAGCAGTCCAGTCATGATCTTCAGCGATCAGACCTTTTCCTTTCTTCTCAAAGCTTTTCAGCTTTGCAAATTTTTCTTTCAGCTTTTGATACTTGTCATCTCTAGCCTTGGGGTTAGAGGATTTCTTGAAAGAAGAGGATGGAAATTTGTAGACTTTCTTTGACCTTCATTCACTAGCAAAGTGTCCTACTTTTTCACAGTTAAAGCAGGTAACAGTGGCTTTATCAACAGGGGTTGAAGATTTTGGCTTGTCAGTGAGGGAAAGAGGTTTATTTCTTCTGAAATTACTCTTTCTGGCGAATCTCCCGAATGTATTGGTCAGAAGTGCCAGAGATTCATCAATTTCTGAAGGATCAACTTCTGATGAATCATCAGAGTTAGACTCCAACTCAGTGATACTGACAGTAGAACATTGAGTGGGTACCAACTCTAAAGAGAGTAAAGCAACATGTGTGCTTTGGAATCTTTTACAAGATTTTCTTAAGATGACACGACTGCTCATGATTGAGCATAGTGCCAAATAAGGTAGAGAGGGTCATTGATTTCAGATCCTTTGAGAGCTTAAGACACATAGAATAACTGTCCCAGTTTTTAGGAAAACTTTCCAGAAACTTTGTCAGGATCTCAAAATTAGAATATTCCTTACCAACAGTTTTTAAGTCAATGATTAAATAGTTAAACCGTTGATGTACTTTAGAGAGAGTTTCATTCTTACCACAAATGAAACTTTCGTACTGGCTTACCAGGTTGATCTTTCATGAATCGTGGACTTTAGTAGTACCTTTATATTGAACACATATAGTGTCCCACATGGCTTTGGAACTTTTCAGGTTCATGACGGAGTGGTAGACTTCATCAGGAAGAGCCATTGAGATGATGGATCTGGCCTTAGTGTCGATGGCCACCTTCTTCTTGTCTTCATCAGTCCAGTTAGTGACCTCCCTGGGGATGATCCGTTCAGGGATGGCAGATCTGGTAGCAGTGGCTGGAACTGCAGGGTCTATCATGAAAGGGACATATGGTCTATTTTCGATATAGTGAGGTATAGTGGGATCTACACCTTCTAAGAAGAAAATCATCCTATTTTTGCAAAGATTGAAACTATATTTGCTAAATCTAGGGGGTTTTGCAAGAGAGTCATTATCGATATAGTTTGTATTTGTGGCGTTTGCCATAATGAAGAATAGCAAGGAAGAGAAAAAGAAATAGAAAGTATAAGCAAGATCTTGTTTATCAGATTAAACAATCTGCTCTGATACCACTTGTTGGTCCCAAAGGGTTATACAAGTTTGTAGAAGGGGGGGGGGGGGGGGGTGAATACAAACACTTGTTGGTCCCTTGTAATTTTTCCACTTCCTCTGGTTAGTTGCATGATTTGACTTCAGTAGACAACCTAGTGGCCGCATGATGAATAGTGCAGAATCAGAGTTGGTTGTACGATTCTAGACAAAAGGGATGTCCGTTCTGACAAAATCGTTTGGGGGCGTGCAAGGGGATAAGACAAAAGTTACTTGTAGAACAGGCTTCATGATCAGCGTTCGCTGAATGATTCTTTATCAGCGAATGATAAAGTTCAGCGTTCGCTGAAGTCTTCTACTTGAAACTTCATGTTGAGTGGACAAGTCTTGGCTTCGCTGATATCTGCATCAGGTCACTAGTAGACTTATTCGCTGGTTCTTTGGCTTGATCTTCGACTTTAGCATAGAACATATTTGACGTGAATCTTGTCTTTGGGGATCATAAGTAAACAACATAATTTATCAGCGATCATCAGTGAGACTGAACAGGCTCAGGGCTCACTGATGTACAGTGTTCGCTGAAGTGTAATTTAAATAGCATGAGTTTCCTATCAGCGGTACTAAACAGACTTAGTATATTTCTTTGATAGTGAAACTCTAATACATATTGTCTACTTACAATTTTCACTAAATGTTTCTCAGGGTCATTATCAAATCACTGAGGGTTTGGATCAACAACATTACATCATGTGATCTTGGTCCTTTATCAAATTGATTCTTAGGTTTTCATGAAGTTTTATTATGTGATTTAGATTTCTTTTCGCAGAAAGTTTGGCTAACTTGTAAGATACTTGAGTTGGACCACAAATTTCATTTTTGCTTTCTCTGTTTCTGGTTCGCTCTGGATTCCCTTGTAATGTTTAAAAAAAATTATATGATGTTGCCTTTCTTTCATTTTATATCATCAAATGAGTGCTCTCTAGATTTCTAAGTTTTTAAGATTTTGCTTTTATACGATTGATTTTGATTATGTAGTCGTCTAATGTTTGTTTTGCTTATTGCTAACTTCTTTTGATCATAAAGGCATGTATTTTTTTAAACTTCATAAGTTTTACTAGGAAAAGGCTTTGGACATGAGTCTAGATCTTGTTTTGGATCTTGGGTTAATGGTAACTGGTTTAAGAAGTAAAAGTTGTTTTCATTAGTGACCAGACATCACTCTTGTTAAATCATGTTGTTGGAATCAAAATCTTAATGCCATTTGTTGTAATTCATTTCATGTAGCATGTTGATCAAGTAATTTTAAACCATTATTCCAGCTTCTCCTGCAAGGCTCGCATCACAACTACAAGAATCTCATAAAGGGTTGAAACAACTTTTATCCTATAAAATGGATAGTGTTACACATGATTTATTTTCCAGGATTTCTGTTAAGATCAAGACCTGAATATTCCAAGACCATATTTTTATTTATATAACATTAGGGGGAGAATTGATACAGATTCAAAGACACATACTTCTGCCACCACCTCTCAGGTACATCTATCTCCTACTATTTCTCCCGGCTCTCATTGAAGCTGATAGGCTTAGAGCTATCGATATATTGACTATTGATTTATACGATGCCATGAATGGCAAGACCAAGATGAACAAATAAATTTATATTTAATTGAACAGCTTAAAAATTGTCATCTAAAAATTCAAGAGCTTTCAAGCATAGAAGAAAATTTGAAAGATCAGGTCTACGTAAATCAAGTCATCAGTATCGAGCGTGAAAAGGCTATCGTTGAACTGAAAGCTGAGAAAGATACTGTTGAAGGATGGTATAAATCCTCAAAAAATATCACTGAGATACTAAGTGCTCAGATCCCCGCGAAAGAAAAAAGTGGTCTTTGTTACAAAGCTGAAGCTGAGGGATCAACCACTGATCGTTCCATGCTCAAATTTGGAATGTTCGTATCTTTGATCCCTGACACTTCTATTTCTCAGTGCTCTTCTTCTTCTTCTAAAAATCCCATCCCTGAGGAAAAACCTACCTTGATTTCTAAAGGTAAAGAAAAAATTGTTCAAAAACCTTAGAAGGGTACCAATATACCTAAGTTGAAAGTTTCAAAACCTTCAGCGAACCATCCATCCACTTCTAGGAATAAGATCCCTGAATTCGTTCAGCGATCTACTCCTAAAATAAGAGTGGATGTCTGTAACACCCGTAAAACTCCCAATCTCGATTTATGCGACTTTAGATTCACCTAACTCTTACATGTGCCATCACTACGTTCTATGAACCTAACTTGTCAAACATTATGTGCATGCATGCTTTTGCACCCAAACTGATTGTTATTGGTGGGAAGGGGGTTTCGGTACACTCTGTACAAGAGTGACACCGTGAGAGTGCCCTTGGCACAATCGCGTGTCACAATTGCAGGCTGTTTACCACTCTCGGTACATTCTGTGCGAGAGTGACACGACGAGAGTGCCCTAGGCACAATCGCGTGTCATAATCGTCGGGTGTCCAGGGTTAGTCGCGGTACACTTCTCGCGAAAGTGCCGCTGCGAGAGTGCCCTTGGCACAATCGTCGGGCATACTCGCCGTCGGGGTACTGCCTTATATAAGATGCGATTTTTAGTTCTTAGGTTACACACTTCATTCCAAATCAGTTCCAGCCGATTTTCTTAAGGAGCCAAGGGCGATTTCACCCACTTTTCATCCCTGTCTCTCTCTTCATTAAATCCCCACTAGGGTAACACTTCATTTATTGAGGATCTGTGAGCATTTGGGAACATTTATTGAAGAATTCTTCCAAGAGTTTTAGCATCTACAACTCCAAATCACATCTTCCATTTCTCCACATCTAGGGTTTCATCCATTTTCTAGGTTTTGGTCTAAAAACCTAGATTAGTGAGTTTTTGAACCTGCTTTAAGTTAAATCCATGTTATTCACTTGCTATTTTACTTGTTCCTTTACTTTCTTGGAAACCCTAATTTTGAGGGGAGTGACCCATGGCTTATGGGAGCACTTGATGGGTTTAATACGTGGATACTATGTATTTGTGACTTGGAAGACTTAAGATTCCTACTCTATGATTATGAGTTTACTTTAATATTAATGAACATGTCTTAATGATTAAGCTAGACAACCTACTTGGCTTATTGAGTATGATGACCCCATACGAGACCTTGTGCATCTGTATATGTGAAATACATGCTCTAGTAGAGGGTGAATATAATATGAGGCTACGAGGAAACCCCTTGATTCTAATATTTTCTCTACTCATATGTTATAAATTGGGGCTCGTGCGTCGATTGTATATATTGGTGTGTCTTATGATTATATTGGGTTTTGAATGAATCAAGTTAAGTGTTCACTAGGAGGACATAGTCTAGGGCACCACCCTATGGGTATGTGCCTAGGCCCTCGCCATTTTGGGGCAATGCCTATGTTGTATCCCTGGATGTGCCGGGCCTTTGGTGTCGCTTTTATGCGGATGGCACTAAGGTATCTCGACTCTTTGGGTAGAACTTCTTGATGTTATGGGTCTCCCCCATTGACTTCAAATCTACCTATGGAAGCCAGAATAATTATTCTTATGTGTACATATTATTTGTATGTGTCATTAATTGGGATTACTCACCAAGCCTTGTCTTGACACTTGTTTGATTGTTGCCTTAAATCTCATGTTCTAGCGGAGCCGTTGTGAAGAAAGATTAGGCGGAGCGTTTGAGCCTCAAGGATATGCTTTTGGGGCACGAACTATAGAAGATTACATGTTTAGAAATAACAACCCTTTTGTAATCTTAATTCCTCAATAGGATTTAGATTAGTTGGTTGTTATAAATCCTTCATTGACTATAATTGTAATTTAACTCCAATACTTGTAATTCGCCTTTTGGGTTGGCTCCTGATGATTTATATACCGCTCTTTCGTATTATGAATGTTTTTCGTTTACCCCTATTTTTAGGGTGTTACAATGTCACTGGTAAGAAATCTGAAGAACTTAAAGTTCCTCCGATATCCAATGCCAAAGGTATTCTCGGTGCTGGCCTGCTTATTTAAAATTATCTAATAAGCACGCCTCTGGTCCTAAAGCTACTTTTAGCTATAGGAAATGTTATCACTGTGGACTTATCGATCACATTGCTAGCAAATGCCCTACAGCCACCAAAGCTGAGAAATTAGCTAAGGTGAAGATCAATGCCCCCAAGGCAAAGAAGACCATCCCTAGTGCAAATCAGGTTAAGGTGAAAACCAACACTGAGGTTAAGAAATTCACCAAAGTGAAGAATGTCACTAACGCTGAGTCTTCAAATGCTGCGAAGACCACTGATCCTTCCTCATCCTCTGCCACTAACAAGTGTGGACCCATCGTAGTGTGGGTGCCTAATCAAAACTAATCTTCCTTTGTTTGCAGGTCTTGAAGGGCATCTGGTATCTCGATAGCGGATGTTCTCGACACATGACTGGTAGAAGAAACCTACTCATTGACTACAAGGAAGAGAAAGGTCCCTCGGTGACCTTTGGTGGAAATGGCAAAGGTTATACCCAAGGGTTTGGTGTACTTTCCAATGGTACTACCACCTTCAGAAGAGTCGCATATGTTGAAGGACTGAAGCATAATCTTCTAAGCATCAGTGAACTATGTGACAAGGACTACAAAGTTTTCTTTACTAAAGAAGCATGCTTTTTCACTGATCAGAAGGAGAAAATCGCTCTCAGTGGATACCGGTTGGAAAATGTTTACGTCATAAACATGGACTCAACAACCACTGAGAATGCTTGTTTTCTTTCTAAGGCCTCATCTGATGTCAACTGGCTTTGGCATAAGAGGCTCTCTCATCTAAACTTCAAGACGCTGGATACTTTTTCTTCAAAAGAGTTGGTCACTGGTCTTCCTCAACATTCATACGCTAAGGAATCTCTATGTTCAGCGTGTGAAAAGGGAAAACAAACAAAAGCAAGCTTCAAGACCAAGCAAGTATCTTCAGTGACCTCTCCTCTTCAACTTCTCCACGTGGATTTGTTTGGCCCTGTCAACAATCAATCCATCGCTGGAAAGAAATATACACTGGTCATTGTAGATGAATTCTCTCACTACACCTGGGTGATGTTTCTCCGTGTTAAGAGTGACCCCTCAGAATAACTCACATCTTTTGTCAGGAAAATGGAATTCCTGAACAACCTCACTGTTCGCTCAATAAGGAGTGATCATGGGACTGAATTCAAAAACAGTTCCCTTGATAACTTCTTTGAGAGTAAGGGTATTTCACATAACTTTTCCTCAGTGAGAACTCCACAACAAAATGGCGTCGCTGAAAGAAGAAACCGAACGATCATCGAAGCTGCTCGTTCAATGCTCAGCGATTCACATCTTCCAACTCAATTCTGGGCAGAAGCTGTCAACATTGCATGTTTCACGCAGAATAGATCGCTGATTGTCAAGAGATTCAACAAGATTGCCTATGAACTTTGTCAATGTTTTATCTTAAACAACAGAGATGCTCTTGGAAAGTTTGATCCCAAAGCTGACGTCGGAATATTTCTTGGATATTCTTCTATATCCAAAACCTTTAGAGTCTTCAACAAGTGAAGACAAACTGTAGAAGAAACTATTCATGTCACCTTTGACGAATCCCGTTCAGCAAACTCAAGACCCTCTGCTGATAACAAAGAACTCAATCAGTGGATGTTTTCTCATTTTGGGGATTCAGAAGCTAATGTTAACCCTGACCGTCAGGTCAACAATCCTACCGCTGATGATGATCCTATCATCATTCCCATCATGCAGACAAGTGAAGCTGATTCCACATATTGGGTTTCATCTGCTCCCATCAACACTATGCCTGCTTCTAAACCATCAACCTCTGATATTCCATCTACTTCTCAACAATCAGTGAATGAATTTTCATCTAAACCTCTACCTATCGTGCCTGAGTTGCATGAGATCGCTGAAGCCTCTTCTTCAGCACATCCAGTAGTTCACTCTGAGTCAGTGTTTCCTGCTCCTGCTCAGCGATGGACGATAAATCACCCAATTGACCAAATTCTTGGTGATCCAAATGTAGGTGTTCAGACTCGACGTAGTGCAGGTAACATTTGTTTATATGTTAATTTTATTTCACTAATTGAACCAAAGAAGGTTGATGATGCCCTCAGAGATCCGAACTGGGTCAGCGCTATAAGAAGAGTTGCCTGGATTCGAAAGAAACAAGGTTTGGAATCTCATTCCTAGACCATCTAACAAGTCAGTGATAGGCACTAAGTGGGTCTATCGAAACAAGTTAGATGAACATGGAACTGTAACCCGTAACAAGGCTCGTCTAGTTGCTCAGGGATACAGACAAGAGGAAAGCATAGATTATGACGAAACTTTTGCTCTAGTGGCAAGACTCGAAGCTATTCGTCTATTTCTAGCATACGTTGTTCACAGAGACTTCAAGGTTTATCAGATGGATGTTAAGTCAACATTCATTAATGGAAGGCTGAATGAAGAAGTCTATGTTGAACAACCTTCAGGATTCTCTTATCCTAAGCATCCAGGTTATGTCTATAAGCTGGATAAGGCACTTTATGGACTGAAACAAGCTCCACGTGCATGGTATGACACTCTATCCTCTTTTCTCCTTATTGAAAAATTTGAGTGTGGTAAAAGCGAAAACACTCTATTTTTTAGGAAAGCAAAAGGCCATATTATTCTTGTTCAAATATATGTTGATGACATTATATTGGTTCTACTAACCCATCTCTATGTACTCGTTTCGCTGAAAGAATGAAATCTGAATATAAAATGAGTATGATGGGTGAGCTGACTTATTTTCTTGGACTCCAAATCAAGCAAACTGATAAGGGTACGTTTATCCACCAAGGTAAATATGTCAAAGATATGCTGAAAAAAATTGATTTAACTCAAAGCTCAGCTATGAAAACCCCTATGGCACCTCCACTGACACTTAACAAAGATCCTTCAGGAAACCTGTTAATGTCACTTCGTACTGAGGGATGATCGACTCTCTTTTTTATCTTACAGCTAGCCGACCTGATATTATGTATGCAACTTGTTTATGTGCACGATATCAATCTGAACCCAAAGAATCTCATCTGATCGTTGTAAAGCGAATTTTCAGATATCTTAAGGGTACTCCCAACCTAGGTCTTTGGTATCCCAAAGACTCAGGGTTTGATCTAACTGCCTATTCAGATAGTGACTTTGCAGGTTGCAAACTAGATAGAAAAAGCACCACAGGAGGCTGTCAACTCCTGGGTGGAAAGCTGGTAAGTTGGACAAGTAAGAAGCAAAGTTCAGTGTCCACTTCTACCGCTGAAGCTGAGTATGTAGCTGCTGGAAGTTGTTGTGCTCAGGTCTTATGGATGAGAAATCAGCTATTAGACTACGACCTTCAGCTCTCCAAAATTCCAATCTATTGCGACAGCACTAGTGCCATCGCTATAGCCAATAATCCAGTGCTACACTTAAAGACTAAACACATCGAGATCAGGTATCATTTTATCAGAGATCATGTGATGAATGGTGATATAGAACTTCACTTTATCCCCCACTGACTTTCAGTTAGCTGATCTTTTCCCCAAACCTCTTGATGAGACAAGATACAACTTTCTCATCAGCGAGCTTGGCATGCTGAACCTTGAAGATTAAATCTTCAGTGGTTACGCATTATGTCAGTGATAAAGGAAGTTATATATCCTTATTCATCATCTAATCTCTGAACAAAATTGATTCGCAGATACCAAGGGATGTTTTTCTATTCCCATTCGCTGAAGCTTTCTTCAGTATGTTGTGTTTCAAAACATAATTGATCGCTGAATCTTTTCCTTCAGTGATTCTTTTGAAATAACAAAGCTCACTGATAATTTCTTAATCAGTGACTCTTCTTTTTAAAATCCTCTCTGATGTTTTCAAAACCTCTAGCGAAACGTTTTTGAAAGTGAAAAGACAAGTCTAACATCATCAAAACGAATAACCAATGGCACGCCTTTTTCTCTGACACGTTCGTCCGTTTGAATTCTTGCCCAATCAGCTTCATGGGACGTGTCCGTGTCATGATGAGTAACTTTTCCCGCTCATCATTTTCTCTCTCTACACTCACTATATAAACTCTTCATGTTTATATTTTTACCTTTTACGTGCACAAACTCTGTCAAGCAAGAAATCTTCAAGCATTTTGTTCTTGGATTTGTAATATTCAAACATGTTACTTATATCTTCAACCTTCACTCATACAGGTTCATATCTTCTTATCTTAAATCTTTTTATATCTTGTTTTGATCTTACTTCTTGATACATTAAATCAAAACAAACGTTTTTCAAACATAAAATCATCTTCTTCATGATCTTATTGACAAAACTTGAAATATAGTTTTTCTTTTGAGATTAAAATAAAAATCTTAAACTTAAACATTCATATGTTTTTCCAGAATCCCTTTCCTTAAAAAGAAACTGAAAAACATTGTTTTTCACTAGTTTAAAACTCTTCTAAAACTAGAAACCCCACATTTTATTATTTCTTCCCTAAACTGGAAACTGTAAAACCCTAAAATCTTCAAACCCTTATTTTGGATAAAACATTTCCATTTTAAGAAGTTCATCTTTTTCTTCTATATCTTTTGTTTCTAAACAGAAATGGCATCTTCAAACGTTGTTGCTACCAACACTCCAGTTTTGACAAGGGCTGAAAATGTGAAATATGAGTTGAACCAAATTGTCTTTGCCTCAAACAAACCCTATGCACTGCTGGAATTTCCACAGAAAAAGCCATCCCCACATCTAAATGACGCGGTGAACTTAATCAAAACTTGCCCTCTAGCCACTGCTATGACCATCACACCCCCTGCACACCACAATCTTCTACAGTCGTTCTAGTACACTACTCACCGTACCACTACTACCTCCAGGAAAACTAGAAAGGAATACTCAGTGATCGGGTTTCAAACCGAACTGGGTCAAGGAGCTATATCCCCTGCAGCCATCCACCAGGCACTGAATCTCTCTGTCAGTACCAAAACTAACCCATTTGTCCCTCTCACTGACCCTAACACCACTAGAGGTGAGGCTGAACTCATAGCCTTTCTTGATCTCGTGAAATACTTATGGGAGACAGCCCGCAGTGGGGAGCATGACAAAAAGCTTACCAAGGTTCTCAAAAACAAAATGCCCGCTGAATTAAACTTCATCTTCGCCCACTTCATAAGTTGCATGACAGCCAAAACAAGCTCCACTGATCAAGCCTCAAAGACTCAGGTTGCCATGGCTTATGATCTGCTGAAGGGTATGAATGTGGACTATGCCCGCATTATCTTTGAAGACCTGATGGACCGGGTCGAAAAGCATGAACGCTCCATAACCGTTCCCTACCCACGTTTCATCTCAGTCATCCCACAACTGGCTCTAGGCAACCTCTACCCTAAGCAGGGAGACTACAAGCTCTCCCAGGTTGGCCCCAAGGTACTCGACTTCAAACCCATCGAAGGCGAGGTAAGTCTTTCTACTCTACTCTCTCTTCTCCTCCCCACTTCTTCTCTTTCAGCAGCTCCATCAGCGGCACAACCCTCCGCTGATACCCAGGCTGCTACAACCACCTCTCTTAAAAAGAGGAAACAATCTACTATCCCCCTTGGCATCTATAAGTCCAATAAGATCCACAAGGAGAAACCTCAGCCTTCACAGGCTCCAGAATCAGCGATTGCCTCTTCACATATATCGTTTGATGATTTCATGGTCAACTCCTCCACAACTGCAAAACCGTCCCATCAACCACTCCAGAGACTCAAATGTCTGAAGCTTCAATGGAACCTACCCCAACAACTTCAGCGTCTCCAAGCATTGAAGAGGTCTTCCTCAGCGCCTCCAACGCTGAATCTATTGCCCCATGTTTCTCAACCATTTCTTCTTCTTCTACTCCTTTTCTCTACACCACCTTCAGAGTTTCACCAACGCTACCATCATTTCCACTAATGGATACATGCGCCTCCACTCTTCAGAGCATGATCAGGCGGAACTTCACAGGACCTGTAGGTTCTTCTACAGCAATCCCTGTTCGTTCGTTAGAGGAATACATGGAACACTGGGAGGAACTCGCGACTTCAGCACCTTCTCCAACCCCAATCCTATAGGTATCCATACATAATCCATTCCCCTATCTGAAACCCCAACTCCTGAGCTTTCATTTGCTCACAAGTTATTTTCTTTTTCTGGTCCTAATTTAGGGATAATCAGCTCGTCCTTCACGGATATCGCTGATAAGGTGAAGACTCTCTCCACCAATATCTCCACCAACACCTCGACTATCACTGATGTTGGGGAAACGCTGAAGACCATCTCCACTACCCTTGCAGAGAAAGCCAACTCTGCTGATATCTCTAATCTGCAAGGGGAAGTGAAAGACCTGGAGCTCGCTCTCAACAACAACACTTCTGCGCTCTAGGATGTCAAAACAGAGGTCGCCAATCTAGCCAGCGACCAGAAGCAGCTCTCCACCCAATTCACCAGTCTCAGCGATGAAGTTGGGTCCCTGAACACCACTGTTACAAACCTCCAAGGTGAGGTGAGCAGCCTTTCCACAAACGTAGATACTTGCAACTCGCTGCTCACCCAAGATCCTGGAGAGGATGGAAGCGCCGACGGTCCCTGTCTCCCACTTCTCTTCAAATGATCACAAACTTTTAGGGATGACAACAGATTTCGTCATTCTAGCTACATCTCGCATCCCTGATCTGGAAACCAGGTTAGAGACTGTTGAAGTGTTAACGACCAACACTTCAGGGAACCCTGGCCAAGAAGACAGGGTCCCTGAGGAAACTCATGTTGCTGCTGCTGCTACCGTTACTGTTACTTCCCCCTATTCGGTGGAAGAGGGGGAAAAGACACTGAAGACTTCCACCGAATTGTTGAGGGGAGGAAGAAAATATAGAAACAGAGACCCTCAGGAACTTGATCATCCTGAGGGAACCGCTGAACAACCCTCATCTTTTGAGGGGGGGCTAGGCGAAGACCTTCCTCATTCTCCTGCTGACAAAATCCTCAACATTGACTCTGAGGATAAGGAAGAGAATGATGAAAAGGATGCTGAAGAACTAGATATAGCTGATGAAGAACCCTCAACCGGTTCTTCTACCAAGGATGATGATGATGAAGATGATGTCCTTTTTAGTTTCATTCTGATGTCATCAAAGTCCCTGCTCTAAAGGGTGTCTCCATCAACGATCCAGGGGAGAAGACCGCTGCAAAGTCTCCTGCTAAGAAAGCGCAGCATGGCAAAAATAAAGGCCTTGCAGATGACAACTTGGCTATCTTCCTCAAGAAGCCAACTTGTCAGGATGTTATCTCTTCTTTCCATACACTGCCTCCCTCCTCTACCCATTCTCAATCTCTACCCTACTCCTCCTAAAACCTCTAAACACTTAGCCAATTCTTTCTCTATCTCCTTCTACCTTCAAAAGATCTAACTCTATTGATCATTTTGTTTCAGCTAGTCCTCTCCCCTGCTTGAGGCTACCGTTGAAGATCCTCCATCAACAACGCTACAAATAATTCCAGTTCTCCAAGCTGAAGATCCAATAATCCCGATCTCTGCCCTGAATGAGACTGATGAACAAGCTGAAGAACAACTGCTTTCCCATCCCAGAAGACCTTTTCTGCATCCTCAAAGGTCAGATGAAGATGAACAAAGAAGGAAAGTAGCGATGATCCGGAAGCTAGAAAGTCAGCGTCTCATCCCTGCACATCTCAACTGCCTGGCTCCAAGGGAAATCGCTGAAAGCCTCAAGGCTGAGAAGATCCTCGCTGAACAACATAAGAGTGAGCTCGCTGATAAAAACTTCGCTCTTGAAATTTCTCAACGTTCAGTAAAGGATCCTCAGCTGAAGAAATTTCCTCTCAAGGTCCAGCAACAACTGCTCAAAGACGTTGGCATGAAGAAGACAGAGAAGACAAAGGTCAGCAACACCACCTTGGCCTGGTGCAAGAAGAAACTCCACTTCAGGTTGTTGTCAGCAAGAATAAAATCTGTAAACCTGAAAGGGAGGACTGTCAGAGGTTCTGCTATTGTCGATGTCCAGATGATCAGAGAAAATGGAGTGTCAAGAACTTGTTATATCTCAGAGCTGCAAAAACTTGGGCTCAACGAATGGTTAGAAATTCGGATCGCAATTCAGCGATCTCGATCAAAACGCTATTAACAAGCTAATCGACCAAGTCTCCTTAGCTGTTGATCTGCCCATTCCAGCCATCAAACCAAAACAAAGCGCTCCAAAGAAAAAGCCTCCACCATCTTCAGGCCTGTTATACGAAACGAGACTGGTGTTGACTTCTCTCGTGAAGATGTACTTGGTTCAGATGCTGATCTTTCAGGACTTGACATCTCACTGCCTCCCGCTAAAGAATTTGAAGCTAGAAAGGTAGTCAGTGAACCTTATGGCATATTCTTTTTTGACTACTATGGTCGCAAGTGCTTTCAACGCCTATCTGAGTTACCCATCACTCCTATCGAATAACTCAGAGACCTTCTGTATTGGTGTGATCGCTCCTTCCTTTGAAGATTCGTCAAGCCCCATATCTACCGTGAAACCAAACGAAGACGGGATCAGGGAGTAACAGTCCCTGATTGGATGATTCCACTGACTGACACCCTTGATGAACTTCTCTTCAAGGAATAACCTGAATAGCTGATAGGATCACCTTTTGTATTCTTCTATTTTATCAACTTCTAAACTTTTGTACTTATAATTATTTTTCACTGTACTTGTAAGTTTTCAACTTCCCTTGTAATATTGTATTTACGAAGTATTGAAAAGTTTCAGTGAAGTACTTTACTCCATATGTACTAGAAAAAATCCCTGAAAATAGTAAATGGGACACACACTTTATGAGTCCTTTTTATCCTTATGTTTTTTAACTTAGCAATTTTCTTTTATTGCTTTGTCATTATCAAATAGGAGGAGAATGTTGATCCAAACCCTTCAGTGATTTGATAATGACTCT
This sequence comes from Saussurea involucrata, assembly GCA_033807775.1. NCBI lineage: Eukaryota > Viridiplantae > Streptophyta > Magnoliopsida > Asterales > Asteraceae > Saussurea > Saussurea involucrata. The sequence goes on along the minus strand of CM066317.1, from coordinate 42,888,294 downwards.
CAAAACTACTTAGTGAAAATTGTAAGTATACAATATGTATCAGTGTTTCACCATCTAAGAAATTATACTAAGTCTGTTTAGTATCGCTGATGGAAAACACATGCTTTAATTTATACTTCAGTGATGCATGTACATCAATGAGCCCTGAGCCTGTTCAGTCTCACTGATGATCGCTGATAGTTTCATTTGTAATTGTTTGCCTATGATCCCTGAAGACAAGATTCGCGATAACTGAGTTCAATGCTGAAATCAAAGACCAAGCTGACGAACAAGTGACTAAGTCTACTAGTGACCTGATGCGGATATCAGCGAAGACAAGACTTGTCCATTTCACGCGAAGTTTCTAGTAGCAGACTGCAGCGAACGCTGAACTTTATCATTCGCTGATAAAGATATATTCAGCGAGCGCTGATCACGAAGCTTGTTCTACAAGTTACTTTTGTCTTATCTCCTTGCACGCCACGTACGATTTGTCAGAACGGACATCCATTTTGTCTAGGATCTTACAAACCACTTTGCAACTACACTGTTCATCATACGGCCACTAGGATGTTTGCTAAAGTCAAATTCATGCAACCAACCAGACGCTGCCACGTGTAAAGTTGTACTGACTTGCATTTAATGCATGAAGTATAAATAGAAAACTCTTCTTCATTTTTGAAGAGCCTACCTTTCCTCGCTGAACTACTTTGTGCAAGAAAATCTCTCCTTAGGTTTTCTTATTTTCTCTCTATTATTTCTAGTGCAAGAAATATGTGTGTTTCTCATAGTTTGTTTAGATTAGGTTTTATACTTGATCTTATTCCGCAACAAACTGTAAATTGTTTGATATATATATCAATTAACAATTTAGAAAGATAAAGATTTGTGTTTGTATTCACCCCCCCCCCCCCTTCTACAAACTTGTATAACCCTTCGGGACAAACATTTTGCATTCCAAATCTTTGCAAAATTTTATCTATATACGCCCTTTGTGACAAACCCAAATTACATCTTTCTCTGTTTGTTTTGATCTCTATACCAAGAACATAATTAGCTTATCCCATGTCTTTCATGTCAAACTGACTTGAAAGAAATCTTTTAGTATCATTCAATAAACCAATACTACTACTGGCTAACAAGATATCATCAACATACAAGATCATCAGAACAAAATCACTACCATTACACTTTATATATATGCACTCATCTAATTTGTTCTCCATGAAACCATAACTAGAAATAACATTATCAAACTTAAGATACCATTGTCTGCTCGCTTGTTTTAAACCATAAATAGATTTTTGAAGTTTACATACCTTATTTTCTCCCTGTTCAAAACCTTCTGGTTGCAACATATGAATCTCCTCATTTAACTTACCATTTAAAAATGCAGTCTTAACATCCATCTGATGCAATTCTAAGTCAAAATGTGCCACAAGAGCCATAAATATTCTGAAACTATCCTTTGTAGAAACCGAAGAAAATGTCTCATTGTAATCTATTCCCTCTTTCTGATTATAACCCTTAGCTACGAGTCTTGCTTTGAACCTTTCAACATTTCCATTTACATCTTTCTTTGTTTTAAAAACCCACTTGCAGCCTATAGGTTTACAAAATTCAGGTTTGTCCACCAAAGTCCAAACATTATTTGTTGACATACTATTAAGTTCATCTTCCATAGCAGACATCCATTTTGAACAATTGGCAGATTGCATAACTTACTTAAATGTAATAGGATCATCTTCATTTAATATATTTTCAACATCTATATGATATACCTCATAATAATCTGGAATAGCAGACTTTCGCACTCTCTCTGACCTTCTCAAATTCGGTTGTCCCACTTCATAATTGTGTGGTTCAGATTGTTGGTTGTGTTGATCCATGTGTGTTTTATCATTATTGATCTGCTCCATATGTGTGACATTCTTATTTGCTTCACTACTTTCAAGAGGCAATGGATTTACTTCTACAACTGTTAGATTACAACTATCATCCATATTAAAGAACTCGGGATATACAAACAACTCATCAAACTTTCTTTCATCTGAATCTGAAATAGACGCAGTAATGCTATCTTGGACATATTAATAATTCATTAAGGAAAACAGCTCTGTTATTAGTCTCAAAAATTCTGGTGCCTCTCCCAGAACAATAAAATTTGTAACCTTTTGATTTTTCAGAATAACCAATAAAGTTACAACTTAGTGTTTTTGAGTCAAGTTTCCCAGTTTCAGCAGAAAATTGAACTCTAGCCTCTGCTTAATTTACATCCCCAAACATGTAGATGATTTAAACTAGGCTTATAACCCTTCCATAACTCTTTAGAAATATGAGCCAAGCTTTTGTGCCATAAGTAAGATGAACTATCTTGATTACGTTTTCTCTTGTTTATTGATTTTGTATTAAGAAATGAGATCTCCATAGTTTTGTTAGACAAATGAGACACACAATTAACTAACCAATACCCATCTATATGATATTAGCGTTACCAAAACATTGAGACAAATAATAGAATGACATAATTTTATTATTACTAGAGAAAGAGTATACTAATACTGGGAATATAATATACATTGTCTAAAGTTAATACAAAGTAATTCTTAAATAGAAACATAGTAGAACCTATAGCTTTTACAACAACCTTTAGACCATTAGCAGTGCATACCCTAGTTTCAAACTTGTTTGGGATTGTAAGGCTTGATAATTAATCCCTGCAAGGAATTGATAATGTTAGAATTGGAGAGTCGATTGATAGATTGAGAGACAAACTTGAGATGGTTGAATCGGCCGGCTTTCATATATTGAGAGAGTATTACAAAAGAGAGTCTAACCTAATAATGAACCCTAAGAGATCTATTTATACAAGGTAAGATACACATAATTATAGAAAGGACCCTGAACTATACATATTGACAATAATACTCTAACACCCCCCCCCCCCCCCCTCAAACTCAAGTAGTGGAAGAATGAGCCAAATTGAGTTTGGAAACAAGAGCCCGAAAACGCCCTGGAAGATGAGCTTTGGTGAACATATCTACAGTCTGATCAATGGTTGAGATTGGAAGAAGTTTAACCGTCTTACGAAGAACATGTTGACGAGTGAAATGACAGTCAATCTCGATGTGCATTGTACGCTCATGAAAGACATCATTGTGAGCAATCTGAATAGTACTATTGTTATCACACCATAATGGTGTTGGGGAAAATTGATGAGCACCCATATCAGATAGTAGCCAGCGTAGCCATACGAGTTCTTGTGTAGTGTCTGCTAAGGCTCTATATTCCGCTTCAGTACTGGACCGAGCTGACAGCGATTGTTTCTTGCTGCGCCAGGAGATAAGAGAGTCCCCAAGGAAGAAACAATAGCCGGTGGTGGAATGACGGTCTGTTATATCACCATCCCAGTCAGCATCTGAGAAGGCACGAAGAGTTAAGGATGATGTGGCTGAGAAGTGAAGCCCATGAAACATTGTCCCTTTGAGGTACCGAAGTATGCGAAGAGCAGCGGCATAGTGGTCTGAGCATGGAGCAGCCATGAACTGGCTAATTATATGAACTGCATAGGCAAGATCTGGTCGAGTAACGGTCAGGTAGACTAGAGATCCAACCAGTTGACGGTACCGTGTGGGATCCCGTAGAGGGGTTCCAGCATTGGGAGCAAGATGCAGATTTTGCTCAATAGGTGTAGAGGCAACCTTGTTGTCTGTAATCCCAGCTTTGGACAGTAGGTCTGAAATGTACTTGGCTTGACAGAGATAGATTCCGGAAGAGTCTGATAGAACTTCAAGACCAAGAAAATAATGGAGCTTGCCAAGATCTTTCATCTCAAAACATGAGCTGAGGGAATGTTTGAGCTGGGTAATGCCTGTAGAGTCACTGCCGGTAATGATCATATCATCAACATACAGTAGGAGTAAGATAGTACCTGCAGCAGTAGTCCGAGTAAACAAGCCAGAATCATAATTACTCAGAGAAAACCCCAATGAGATGACAGTATTGCTAAATTTTTTAAACCAAGCACGAGGAGCTTGTTTGAGGCCATAGAGGGCTTTTAGAAGTCGACAAACATGACCTTGACGGGATGTCACACCTGGAGGGAGTCTCATGTAGACTTCCTCTTCGAGATCACCATTTAGAAAGGCATTCTTGACATCCATCTGATAGAGTGGACACCTCTTGGTGGCAACGATGGCTAGGAGGCTATGAACCGAGGTGACCCGAGCCACGGGAGCAAACGTTTCCTCGTAGTCAATGCCATATTCTTGATTGAAGCCTTTAGCCACTAGACGTGCTTTGTAAAGATCAATAGAACCATCAGACTTTGTTTTGATTTTGAAGACCCATTTGCAACCAATGGGTGACTTGCCCGGTGGGAGAGGTACAAACTCCCATGTATTTGCTTTGTCAAGGGCCTGAGGTTCCTCAGTCATAGCTTGCTGCCAAACAGGGTTAGAAGCGGCTTCCTTGTAGGAAGTGGATTCATGGTTAGACAGCAAAGTGACATAACAATGATAATCACGAAGGTGAGAAGGAACTTGTCTTAACCGATCGGAGCGTCGTACTTCATCTTGTGATTGAGAGGAGCTAGGATCCATAGACTCAGCAGATGGCTCAGAAGTAGTCCTTGGAGTTGGTGCAGATGATTAATCATGATCAGATGGCATAGATGGGACAGATGAAGGCTCAGATGAGACAGGTAAAGGCTCAGATGAGACAGGTGAAGGCTCTTGTGGAGATGAGACGGAAGAGGGTGGATCAGATGGTGAGGAGAGTATGTAATCTAATTGGAGTGAGTCTAATGAGATAGATGTGTCTGTGAAGAAAGAAGTAGAAGGAGTGGGTGTGTCCTGAAATTTTGACACCGTAGAGAAGGGAAGATGTTCCCAGAAGGTGAAATGACGGGATATACGAAGTCTCTTAGAGACTGGATCCCAACAACGATAACCTTTATGTTCAATTCCATAGCCAAGGAAGTAGCACAAGCGAGAGCGAGGTTCAAGTTTGGTGTGTTCATGAGATTGCAGCTGAACAAAGCAAGCACAACCCCACACTTTGAGTAGTTCATAGGGAGGAGAGACGCCATAGAGTACTTCATACGGAGACTTTTGATTGAGAATAGGAGTCGGGTGTCGGTTGATGGTGTAGACAGCCGTGAAGGCTGCTTCACCCCAAAAGTGTTCAGGACACTTGGCTGATATTAACAAAGTACGGACAGTGTCAAGGATGTGACGGTGTTTGCATTCTACACGACCATTTTGTGGAGAGGTGCCGGGACAGGAGTACTGAGAAAGAGTACCCTGAGATTGAAGAAAAGAGAGAAGAGACGATTCTTTGTATTCCATAGCATTATCTGCTCGAAGAACCTTTATAGTCTTGGAAAATTGGATTAGAATCATACGAGCAAAGGTGATATAAACTTTAGGTAACTCTGAGCGGTTTTTCATGAGATAAATCCATGTAAAACGTGTGTGATCATCGATAAAGATAACAAAATATCGAGCACCTCCCATAGATGGGTGTGGTGCTGGTCCCCATACATCAGAATGAATAAGGTCAAAAGGAGTGGTTTCTGCTGCTGTTGTAGTTTCTGCTTCTTTAACAAGCTCTTCCACCTTTTCTATCTCCCCCTTATTCTGTGTACTGGACTCCCCCTTAAACTGTGCATTATCCATTTCCATCTCAGTCTCCATCTGAACTGTCTCCCCCTCAACTTGTAGACCCTTTTTATTCAGTTCTGCTTCTGATTCTGACTCCCCCTTTTTGGGAGCATCATCAGTTGGAATTCTTCTTCTCAGCATAAATCTTGCCTTTTTCTTTCTGTGCACAACTTGGTGACCATCTTCTTGAGCTTCTCAATTTGAGACTGTTGGTAGGTGACCACAGCCTTCAGTTTCTCAATCTCCTTCTTCTGTGCCATAACATCCAAGTTGACATTTCCAATGATTTCCATCAATTCATCATAGTTATATCTATCCTCACCTTGTTTAGAAGTGTTTACCTTCTTTAAAGGATCACTGGAAGTTTTAGCAGAAGCCTTCTGCCTAGCAGAAGCACTAACTGCCCCCTTGGTTTCTTGGCACCTGGGTCCTCCTAATGATTTCTCATTTAGAGTTGCCATGGGGAAGGTCTTATTTATGTTACCACTGTCCTTCTCTGTGCTAGCAGAAGTAGTGGCAGCCTTAGCACCCATATGCTCATCCTTCTCCTTAGAGAGCACCTTCTTGGGGTTGGGAGACACCCCTGTGGTTTCCCTATTGATATTCTCAATTGGAGAATGCTCCAACTGAGGGCTTAAAGGCTTAGGGCTCTGAGTAGGTACATCAAGGGAAGGAACCTTGTGCACCTTTCTTCTTTGAAACTTGTTGGATAAAACAGGAGTGGGCTTTTGAAGTATGTGCTGAGGGATATTTATATTGAGTGAAGGTGGGGTTTGGCCATCAGTGGGATGATCTAATGAGGGCCTTGATCCTGATGCCATACCTTCAGAGGGGTGGGACACAACCATCATTGTAGAGAACAATGGTGTGTCAACTCCTTCCGAGTCCCTAGGAAGTCTTTTCATATTTGAAAAAACCTTCCCTTTAGGGGATTTGGGTACATATACCTCAGTAAACTGAGGTAAGTCCATCAATTCCTTGTTAATAACTTCTTGCACAAACCTTGGATACATGTAAAAGCTCTTTTTGGATTCCAAGTTTGATACAAGATCATTAAAGATCATAGCTGAAAAGTTGTACTTTCTGGCAGTGGATAAGCAGACCAAGGCATATGCAATGGGACTGCTGAACTCACTCCATCCAGTAGTTTTCTTGGAAATACAGTGCATCAGGGTATGAACAAGAAATCTCCATTGGATGAAAAATTTTGACTTGTAGAATTTAAAAACACCAATGGGACCTTCATACCCCATTCTTTGTAAAGTCGAATATAAGTCATCAGAAGATAGAGAGGTTATACCTGAGGCATCATCCAAGTGAAGAGAGATGCGAATAACCTCCTCTGTGACTTTCAAGGGTTTATCACAAACCCTTGTTCGAATGGTTTTCTGCCCTTCTTCGAAACTAACAGTGGCATTCTCCCAAAATTGCGTCTGATGTTCGATATAGATGGTTGGGCTCACCGTTAGGGCATAGGAGATGTGCGAGGATTTGAGAAAATCGACGATATCGTGGAATCCCGCAGCTTGTTTCGGCTTCTGAAGCATGGCTATTTCATTGTGCTCATCAACAAACTCCATGATTCCTGAGGATTCGTGAAAGAAAAACACAAAGATTCTGGGGAGAATAGGTTAGAACGAGAGAGAAGAAGTTAATGCGAAGAGTCGTTATGAACTTTGGCGGACAAACAGGGGTATTTATTGCAGTATTTGCCCTAGATTTTCAAAAGCAGTATTAACGACATAAGCAGTATTAACTACTGAGCAGTATTAACTGCAAGGCAGTATTAACTACACAGCAGTATTAACTACCGAGCAGTATTAACTACCAAGCAGTATTAACTACCAAGCAGTATTAACTACCTAGCAGTATTAACTACCAAGCAGTATTAAAAGACATATGCAGTATTAACTACACAAGCAGTATTAACTACACAAGCAGTATTAACTGTGCACTAGCAGTATTAACCACTGAGCAGTATTAACTGCAAAGCAGTATTAACTGCACAAGCAGTATTAACTGCAAGGGCAGTATTAACTCTGCACTAGCAGTAGTAACTCTGCACTGGCAGTAGTAACTCTGCACTGGCAGTAGTAACGCTGCACAGGCAGTAGTAACTACACTTGCACTTTTCTGCACTTGGTAATCTGAGGGAAACAGAGGATCCTGAGAAAGAGAGTTAGTAGCACCAAATATATGAAGAAATACAGGTATAAAAACAGAAAGTCATAAATTTATTCTAGGTTGATCATGCCCACACTTGTTACCAAAAAGGTGAATCTACCCACATCAAAAGCTTTTGTGAATAGATCAGCAAACTGGTCATTTGTATGAACTTTAGCAACCTGAATTAATTTCTTTTCATTGCAATCTCTTATAAAGTGATACCTTATCTCTATATGCTTTGTTTTTGAGTGTTTGACTGGATTATTAACAATGCTAATAGCACTGTTGTTATCAATGAAGATTGGAGTGTGAAGAAATGTTACCCCATAGTCCAACATCTGATTCTGAATCCATAGAACCTGAGAGCAGCAGCTTGCAGCAGCTATGTACTCAGCCTCTGTGGTAGATAAGGACACTGTGGTTTGTTTCTTACACTGCCAAGATACTAGTCTTGTACCCAAAAACTGACATCCACCTGAAGTAGACTTCCTATCCAGGTTGGCTCCACCCAAATCACTATCTGAATATGCAAGTAAGTCAAAAGAGGATTCATAAGGATACCAGAGACCTAATCTAGGTTGCCCTTTTAAGTATCTGAATATTCTCTTGATAGCATGAAGGTGTGATTGCTTAGGAGAAACCTGAAATCTGGCACATACACATACTGGAAACATAATGTCAGGTCTAGAGGCTGTGAGATACATGAGTGAACCAATCATTGATCTGTAATGATGGACATCCACATCCTCCCCCTCAAGATCTGCAGTGATCTGTTTATGTGTTTCCATTGGTGTGCTTGCTGGCTTTGAGTCTGATAAACCAAACTTGTCCAGGATGTCTTTCACATACTTGGATTGGCTAATAAAAATCCCATCTTTCCTCTGTTTTACCTGAAGCCCAAGAAAGAATGTAAGTTCTCCCATGGAACTCATCTTGAAGCTTTTGTGCATCAATTCTTCAAACTCTTTACACATTTGATCATTGGTGGATCCAAAGATGATGTCATCCACATAGATCTGAACAAGTAATGTACCTCTCTTTCTCCTCTTGATAAACAGGGTCTTGTCAATTACTCCTCTTTCAAAGTCATTTTTCAAGAGATAGGTAGACAGAGTGTCATACCATGCTCTTGGGGCTTGATGCAAACCATAAAGAGCCTTATTCAGCTTGTATACTCTGTCAGGGTGCAATGGATTCTCAAATCCAGGGGGTTGACAGACATATACTTCTTCCTCAATACTTCCATACAGAAATGCACTTTTGACATCCATTTGGTACACTTTGAACTTCATGTATGAGGCATAGGCTAGAAATAACCTGATTGCTTCAATCCTTGCCACAGGAGCAAAGACTTCCTCATAATCTATTCCTTCTTCCTGAGTGTACCCTTGTGCAACCAGTCTAGCTTTGTTTCTGATCACAATCCCTCTGTCATCCTTCTTGTTCCTAAAAATCCACTTGGTGCCAATTGCTCTATGACCTTTTGGAAGATCTACCAAGTCCCAAACATCCTGTAATTTGAACTGTAGCAGCTCCTCTTGCATTGCCTCTATCCAGCTTGGGTCTTTCATAGCATCATAAGCCTTTTTGGGCTCAATCTGGGACAGAAAGCAAGTAAGAACAGTGTTAACTGTATTTTGCTGCTCTTGCAACTCTTGGAGTCTGCTTTGCTTTCTAGTCATCATGGGAGATGCAATATCTCCAATCACCAACTCAGGAGGATGATTTTTCTGAGTTCTTGTTGGATGACCAGCTTCCTCTTGTATGTCCTCATCCAGATTTGACTCATTTAATTCTGGATTTGTTTCTGCTTCTTCAGTCACCTCAGATTCTCTGGAATTTGGACCTGAAGACTGATTTTCCTCTGCTCTCCTCTCTTCTTCGTTCTGAATAGGTTCAGTCTCCTCTTGGTGTTCACAGAATTCAACAGGATCAAAGGAAGGGAGTGGAAATATCACAGATTGAATTCTGTGTTCTGATGTTGGTGTATCCCTTTGTCCTGCATATACATCACTACTGAAACCCAAAGAATTAGTGAGTGAATCAATGTCAAACAGCCAATTAGGACCTGAACCAATAGGATTTGGTGTGTTCTCATTGCATTTGACATTGTCACTTTCTTCAATTATTCTAGAAGAGGTATTAAAAACTCTGTAGGCCTTACTTTGAGATGAATACCCAACAAGAAAACCATCATCTGCTTTGCTATCAAACTTGCCTAAGTGAGATTTGGTATTGAGAATAGTACAAGGACATCCAAATGGTTTGAAAAATCCAATATATGGTTTCCTTTTATGGAAAAGCTCATAAGGTGTCTTGTTTTTAGGCTTGACAACTAAAACTCTGTTTTGAACATAGCAGGCAGTATTAACTGCTTCTGCCCAAAAAGTAATTGGTAACTTTGAATCAGCTAACAGAGATCTAGCAGCCTCAATCAGTGTCCTATTCCTTCTCTCAGCAACACCATTTTGTTGTGGAGTCCTAGGAGCACTGTATTGTCTCTCAATTCCTTTTTCTTCACAAAAGGTGTTTAGATCAAAAATTTTAAACTCAGATCCATTATCTGATCTAATGACTTTCACTCTTTGATTTGATTGGTTTTCAATTTTGAGAATAAAAGATTTGATCAGTCCACTTGTCTCATCTTTAGTTCTCAGAAAATATACCCAAGTAAATCTAGAATAATCATCAACAATAACTAAGCAGTATGATTTCTTGCCAATACTCATCACATTGGTAGGACCAAACAGATCCATATGTAACAGTTGAAGAGGATTTGAGATAGTGTTTATCTCTTTGGTCTTATGAGAAGTTTTGTGTTGTTTGCCTTTGAGACAAGCAACACAATGATCATCACATGAATAGACTTTGGATGGCAAACCTCTTACAAGGTTATTCTTAACAAGTTTATTCATTGTTTTAAAGTTCATGTGACACATCCTTCTGTGCCAAAGTGATGATTCATCTAAAGAAGCTTTTGAAACTAAACAATTTAGGGATGAATCAGATGAAACACTTTCCAAATCTAAACAATATACATTATCCTTCCTAGGAGTTCTCAGAAGTATCATGTTTTCATCAACCACTTTGTATCCAGGAGCAAGGATAATACATTCAGAATCAGTAAACAATATGCTATGCTTCTTGTCACAAACCTGTGATACACTTAACAGGTTGTATCTCAATTGTTCAACATAGTACACATCTTCAAAGGTCATCTTACCCTTTGAAACATCACCCTTACCACTTATCTTTCCACCAGCAGGATTATCCCCAAATGCAACATGTCCTCCATCAATCTTTTTGAAATTTTTGAGGCAGGCCATGTTACCTGTCATGTGCCTGGAGCAACCACTATCAACATGCCAAATGCTCTTCCCCTTGAGCTGTTGGTTGCCCTGCACATCAAGATAAATCAGTTAGTTTTATTGGGAACCCAAGCCGAAGTGGTCTTGGGTCTCCCTTGCTCATCAAAGTACTTGCACTTGGTTTTGATGAGATTTTCAAATTTAGGTACTGCAGTACTGGAGTACTTTGTCAAAATTATTGGTGTAGCAGCACTAGAAGCAGTATTAACCTCAGAAGTACTAACAGTGCTAGCAGTACTAATACTGGAAGCAGCAGTACTGTTAGCAGCAGTATCAGCAGTACTAACAGAGGTAGCAGTATTAATAGAGTTAACACTGCTAGAAGCGGTATTAACAGAGTTAACACTGCTAGTAGCAGTACTATCTGAAGAAGAAGCACTAAAAGTATTAGCAGCACTAACATTGGACTGATTACTAGCAGTATTAACACTGCTAGCAGCACTAACTTTGGAATGATTACTAGCAGTATTAACACTGCTAGCAGCACCAACTTTTGAAGCAGTACTAACAGTGTTAGCAGTATTAACACTGCTAGCAGCAGTATTGTTTTTAGTGCCTTTTGGAACCCACATAGTACCACATTCCTTTTCAGTCGTTTTCTTGATGTGGCTTTTGGGTTTATCTTGTTTCTTTGCCACATTTTTCTTTGCAGACTTTTTATAGCCACCATTCTTTCTGTAACCACCAGGTTTTTGAAAAGATCTTTGAGCATTAAACCTTTGGTTAACAGGATTGAAATAACAGTGTTTGGCTAAATGATTTAGCTTACCACAGATGAAACAAGGTTTTGGCCTGTTAATTCTGTTCAGATCAACTCCTTGTCTCATAGCCCACTGGTTATTCCAGTTCCTTTGATTTCCCCTCTGATTATCATGTTTTTGGGGCTTGTTCTCTTTAGATTTCCTGCAAGAACACTGTTTACAGGTATTGGGAGCCACAACTGTGGTCTGTGTATATTGGACTCCCTTTTCTGTTTCTGTCCTTTTCATCTCATTGTTCTTTCCCCAAGGATTTCCATCTTTCTCATTGGTCACAATTTCATTGTCTAAGGGAACCTTACTACTAACACTCTTATTCTTCTTAGATTCTTCCTTCTCTGTTTTATCCTTAACTACTACTTCTTCTTCACAAGGATCTATATTAATCTTTAATTCAGGATCCTTCCTATCCTTGGTCTCTAACAAATCAGACTTAGGAGGTATGTAGTTGTTATTGTAGGGTGGAGGTGTGGCATTGTACCCTATCCCTACTTTCATCTTGTCATGGATTTGAGCCTTAATGATGGTATCCATGGTTTTAGAAGCACAGGTAAACTTTTCAACATCAAGTTTAACCTTCTTAAGCTCTTCTTTTAATTTCTCATTCTCCTCCCCAGACACTTTCAGCTTAATCTCATACTCATTCTTCTCCCACTTCCAATAGTTAGTATCATAGGAGTGTTGAAGTTCATTAGCTTGAAAAGCTCTAATTTGTTCCTCAAACCTTTCTACAATCCTAACATAATCTTTCACATCTTTCTCTAGCCTCTTAAGGTTATCACACATACCCTGATTGTGATCCCTATATCTTTTAACAGCATCAATGCAAGCTTGAGAACAGAGTTTAGATTGTACCTCCGTGGGAATATCAGATACTTCTGCCATAAGAGCTTGATTCTGACAGGCTTCCTCAGCTTGATCACTCCAATCAAATCCCATTCCTTGTTGAGAAACAAGGGCTTGAGAGGAGCTTCTGTTTTGGTTTCCATTTGGAGCCTGTTGATGTGATCCTCCACTTCTGCATTCTCTGGCAAAGTGTCCCATCTTGTGACACTTATAACACTCAACCTTGGACTTGTCAAAGCCTGCACCATCTTCTCTTCTCTGGGAAAAGTTGTTTCTCCCAGTCCTTTTGATGAATTTCTTCACCCTCATTGATAGCATAGCCATCTGCCACTTGATGTCCATCTCTTCCAGATCATCAGCATTAATCTGCTCTAAATCATCATTGATTAGAGAAGAGTGAACATGACTAGAAAAGAATGCTTCTAGTACAGAATCTGCCACTTGATGTCCATCTCTTCCACTTGTCAGGATCGATTCTTAACAAGAATTAAACTTCTTAGAAACAGAATTTAGAGAATCTTGCGGAATAGAACTCTAAATCAATTAAAGAACAATCAATAGAATTCAACACACTGTATATATCAAACTGTATTACTCACAAGCTTTACACCAAACCTCAATCTTGTTGAACAGGCTCAACAAGACGACTTCTACTTCTCTAGAAATAGGATCTACGATCTTGAGGTTAATTCTCTCTAAAAGGCTAAAACAACTTTTGTTAAAAACTGTTCTGTCTGCTTTAAAACCCTAATAGCTATCTATATATATAACAGAATAAGTACAAGATAACTACTAAGAATAAAACGATCTTCAAAATATACTTCCATGCTTATCTTCAGCTTTCCTTCTTTATCTTCTCATACCATACATATCTTCTCAGCAGTATTAACAATGATTTGACTTAGCAGCATTAACGAACCTTCAGCAGTATTAACCTTCACAGTCTTCTAGCAGTAGTATCTCAGCTCAGCAGTACTAACCATGTCTTCTCTTGATTAGTTCCACCAGCAGCATTAACAGAACCTGCAGTATTAACAGAATCAGGGTTAGCAGCATTATCAGAGGATGAAGATAATAAAGCAGCATTATAAACAATTCCAGATGGCCTTTTCTTGGCTTCAACTTCAGCCTCAAATACTCTCAGATCATTGTAGAGGTCATCTAGCTCTTTGTCCTCCAATTGGTCATTCTGTCTGAATGAGACTGTGTACATGGTCCATTCTTCTCCCAATGATCTAAGGAACTTTCTATTGACATCATCAGCATCCATGTGTACACCCACAGTAGCTAATTCTCCAATCAACTTGTTAAATCTGTCAAAAGTTTGAGTCATAGACTCATTCTTTGCAGACATGAAGTTCTCATATTGTTGCCTGAGAATAGCCTTTTGATTTCTCTTTGTGCTCTTTGTGCCAGTAAATCTTTTCTCCAGAGCATTCCACAACATCTGTGCATCTGTGCAGTGTTGGAATTGATGTTGGTACTCATTAGGAATAGCCAAAAGCAGAGTGCTTAAGGCCTTCATCTCTGTTTGTCTGACTTTCTTTTCAGCATCTGTCTTGGGAGGAGGTCTCTTTCCATCTACTCCAATCTTTCCTTCATTACATGGGCCATTTTCTATGATGTCCCATATTGCATAATCAGTAAGAAGAATGTACTGCTTGATTCTCAGTTTCCACATGTCAAATTCATTGGGTTTGAGCATGGGAACCTTTGAAACAAGAGTACTGTGAGTATCCATTGAATTGTCCATAGCTTCTAAGATACCAATGCTCTGATACCACTTGTCAGGATCGATTCTTAACAAGAATTAAACTTCTTAGAAACAGAATTTAGAGAATCTTGCGGAATAGAACTCTAAATCAATTAAAGAACAATCAATAGAATTCAACACACTGTATATATCAAACTGTATTACTCACAAGCTTTACACCAAACCTCAATCTTGTTGAACAGGCTCAACAAGACGACTTCTACTTCTCTAGAAATAGGATCTACGATCTTGAGGTTAATTCTCTCTAAAAGGCTAAAACAACTTTTGTTAAAAACTGTTCTGTCTGCTTTAAAACCCTAATAGCTATCTATATATATAACAGAATAAGTACAAGATAACTACTAAGAATAAAACGATCTTCAAAATATACTTCCATGCTTATCTTCAGCTTTCCTTCTTTATCTTCTCATACCATACATATCTTCTCAGCAGTATTAACAATGATTTGACTTAGCAGCATTAACGAACCTTCAGCAGTATTAACCTTCACAGTCTTCTAGCAGTAGTATCTCAGCTCAGCAGTACTAACCATGTCTTCTCTTGATTAGTTCCACCAGCAGCATTAACAGAACCTGCAGTATTAACAGAATCAGGGTTAGCAGCATTATCAGAGGATGAAGATAATAAAGCAGCATTATAAACAATTCCAGATGGCCTTTTCTTGGCTTCAACTTCAGCCTCAAATACTCTCAGATCATTGTAGAGGTCATCTAGCTCTTTGTCCTCCAATTGGTCATTCTGTCTGAATGAGACTGTGTACATGGTCCATTCTTCTCCCAATGATCTAAGGAACTTTCTATTGACATCATCAGCATCCATGTGTACACCCACAGTAGCTAATTCTCCAATCAACTTGTTAAATCTGTCAAAAGTTTGAGTCATAGACTCATTCTTTGCAGACATGAAGTTCTCATATTGTTGCCTGAGAATAGCCTTTTGATTTCTCTTTGTGCTCTTTGTGCCAGTAAATCTTTTCTCCAGAGCATTCCACAACATCTGTGCATCTGTGCAGTGTTGGAATTGATGTTGGTACTCATTAGGAATAGCCAAAAGCAGAGTGCTTAAGGCCTTCATCTCTGTTTGTCTGACTTTCTTTTCAGCATCTGTCTTGGGAGGAGGTCTCTTTCCATCTACTCCAATCTTTCCTTCATTACATGGGCCATTTTCTATGATGTCCCATATTGCATAATCAGTAAGAAGAATGTACTGCTTGATTCTCAGTTTCCACATGTCAAATTCATTGGGTTTGAGCATGGGAACCTTTGAAACAAGAGTACTGTGAGTATCCATTGAATTGTCCATAGCTTCTAAGATACCAATGCTCTGATACCACTTGTCAGGATCGATTCTTAACAAGAATTAAACTTCTTAGAAACAGAATTTAGAGAATCTTGCGGAATAGAACTCTAAATCAATTAAAGAACAATCAATAGAATTCAACACACTGTATATATCAAACTGTATTACTCACAAGCTTTACACCAAACCTCAATCTTGTTGAACAGGCTCAACAAGACGACTTCTACTTCTCTAGAAATAGGATCTACGATCTTGAGGTTAATTCTCTCTAAAAGGCTAAAACAACTTTTGTTAAAAACTGTTCTGTCTGCTTTAAAACCCTAATAGCTATCTATATATATAACAGAATAAGTACAAGATAACTACTAAGAATAAAACGATCTTCAAAATATACTTCCATGCTTATCTTCAGCTTTCCTTCTTTATCTTCTCATACCATACATATCTTCTCAGCAGTATTAACAATGATTTGACTTAGCAGCATTAACGAACCTTCAGCAGTATTAACCTTCACAGTCTTCTAGCAGTAGTATCTCAGCTCAGCAGTACTAACCATGTCTTGCAGTAGTAATTTGGTCTAGCAGTACTAACCGTGTCTAGCAGTAGTAATTTGGTCTAGCAGTACTAACCGTGTCTAGCAGTAGTAACTTCGTCTAGCAGTAGTAACCTTGACTAGCAGTAGTAACTTGGTCTAGCAGTAGTAACGAAGAACTGGCAGTAGTAACATTGTCTTGGCAGTACTAACCATACTTAGCATATCTTCAGTTCCCAACAGAGAAGCAGATTTAAAATCATTGGTTTGAAAAGGTAAAGCATGATGTTTGCCAAGTTGACAAGATAAGGAAGAAACATTTTCAGAGGAAGTGTTTCCTAACAACTCTGAACTAGCTAACACTTTTATTCTAGCTAAAGATAAATGGCCTAGGCGCGCATGCCATAGTTCAAAAGAAGGAGTACTAGAAACTGAAGCCGCAAAGTTAGATGAAGGTAATGGGAGACGGAGGTAGACCATTCAACCATCCGACCAACTTTACGGCCTACTCCAAGGATCTGCTTGGTCTTTGGATCCTGCACAACACAACCAGAAGGATGAAACAAAATGATTAGACCGGCTTCCATAAGCTGTGTAATTGAAATCAGGCTCAGAGATAAGTTAGGAATATGCAGCACATCAGATAATTGAATGTTGGGGGTAGATACAGTCCTACTGAAAGATACAGGTAAACGAGTATCATCAACGGTACGGACTGAGGAGAACATGCTGGAAGTTTGTTTAGAGACAAAACCGTCAGCCTTAGGTGTCATGTGGTTACAACAACCAGACTCAAATAGCCAAGGGTTACCTGATGCGGAGGTATTGCATTGAGAATTCATACCCATAGAACTTGTCATGAGTTGTTCCATGAGCTCTTGATTTCGACGCATGAGTTCCATAAGGTCAGGCGTGGAGTTGTTGTTATGCTGTGCCGGAACTGCTGGTGATGGAGAATCTTGAATGATGGAGCCAACAACTGATTGAACTCGGGACTGCTGCCTTTGATTACTGGAGTTCTTTGGATGTTTTGGGCAATCAGACCCATAGTGACGTGGGTGTACGATCCCACACCAGCGACATTTCCGAACTGGACAGTTGAGGAGAAGGTGAGAAGTAGAATGACAGAATGTGCATTCACTGTTGTTCCCCTTTCCCGCAGATTTAGACTGGTCATTGGTGCCCCATTTACCTTTTGGTTTTCCTGAGTTGGAAGTGTAGAGCACAGTATCTAATGGTAGTGGAAAACGCTGTTAAAGACGAGTTTCTTCACTTAGCAGTTCAGTGATAGCTTCTTCAAGAGTAGGTAATGGATGCTGATGTAGAAGCGAGGCTCGAACGTTCTCAAAGCGATCAGTGAGACCCATGAGAATAGTAACCAAATGCAATTGGCTAAAGTAAGCAGTAAATTTCCGAGCAGTTTCATCAAAGATTTGAGGTGCACCCAGGTTCAGATGATCTCTAAGAGCTTGCATCTCAGAGATGTAGGAGTTGATAGACTGATCAGGCATTTGCCTTTTGTTCTGGAAGGTAGTCCACAGTTGGTATTGATGAGATAAGCCTGTAGAAGTGTACTTGTTTGCAAGAAAATCCCATAGTCCTTTTGCTGTGGTATAGCCAGGGAATTACTGATTGATCTCAGTAGTGGTAGAAGCGTTTATGAACCCGAGGATGCGAGCATTTGCGATGTCCCAATCATTCATACGTTTTGCAAAGTCGACACTTTCCTTTTCCTCTTGAACAGTAATGGTAGACGTACCAGTGACATAGGTATAGAGTCCATGAGACTTGAGGAGAATGGACATATGGTGATGCCACAGGACGTAGTTGTTCCCATTGAGAACGACAGAGATGGGATTGGAGTGACTGAAGTTGTGAGCCATTCGAACTGATTCAGGGATTTGATAAAGCAGGTTTGTCGCAGCTCACTCTTGTCGCAACTAACTGATATCGCAACACACGAGTGTCACAACCAAAAGGTCTTGTCGCAATGGGGAAGGTTGTCGCAATAGAGAAGGTTGTCGCAACTGAGGATTGCGATAAGATACTATTCAAAGGATGAGGGTTGCGATAAGGAACCTTGTCGCAAGTAAAGGTTGCGATAACAAACTTGTCGCAAGTGAAGGTTGCGATAGAAACAACCTTGTCGCAAGTAACAGTTGCGATAGTTATGATACTGAGGGTTGCGATAGTTATGATACTGAGGGTTGCGATAGTTATGAGACTAAGGGTTGCGATACTTATGAGGGTTGCGATAGTTATGAGATTCAAGATGTTCTTGAGTCAAAACTTAAAAACTGATCAGTTTTGGCTGAAATTTGGTACGCAGGTTCGTGACACTATTCTGGGAAACTTTAATGCTTGGTGTTTTGTCCGAAAAATAGCAGAAGATGGTTTTTCGAAGCAAAACAGAGTGCAGTGTAACAAAGATGAAAAACTCCGGAAAAAAAATCGAATGATACGTACCTACAGCTCTGATACCATGTTAGAATTGGAGAGTCGATTGATGGATTGAGAGACAAACTTGAGATGGCTGAATCGGTCGGCTTTCATATATTGAGAGAGTATTACAAAAGAGAGTCTAACCTAATAATGAACCCTAAGAGATCTATTTATACAAGGTAAGATACACAGAATTACAGAAAGGACCCTGAACTATACATATTGACAATAATAAAATGCATAAAATGCATGGGTGACCCAGTATCGATCAAACCACCAAGAATTTTTATGCACAAAAGAACTTGACTCAATATTAATTAAAAACTTTTTAAAATATAAAATTACCTTTCTTATTGAGCCAAGCCTTAAACCCTTGACAATCTTTCTTACAAAAGAAGCATTTCATAGCAGGTTCACAAACTTGCTCTTATATATCTTTGTTGTTACGAGTCTTAATTTGGAGTGATCTTAGAAGTACTACCCTTATGCCAATTCTTGAATTTTGGCTTGGCAATCAAGTTTACAGCAACTTCCTTCCTCCCTCCTTTTCTTATATTCATCATCATCAATCTCAACACAGAGTGAGATCAATTCATTCACTGTCCATTGCTCCTTATTATGAGCCTTGTATAACTGCTTGAGATTGTCATATTTAGTAGCCATGTTGAGTGCCGTCAACTTGTTTGCATAGTCTGAACCCTTCATTATGAACTCCCTAACATTGATTTTTTCATCATAAGCTTCATCAAGTTATTTATCTCAGCTTTATCAGATACTTAAATTTTTCTGCAATAGAAGCATAATACACCTTGGCTATTTCAGAATCTGGTATGCCTCCCCTCACATTTTCAGAGATGCTCTTTTTGATCATTAGCAATGCCATCTTGTTATGTTTCTTCCATTCCTCATGCTTCTTTCTCTTTCTCTGGCCTGGTGGATCCTCCTTTAGCACATGATCAAAATCCAATATTCCCAAGTTGAGTTCCACATCAGCCTTCCATTTCTTATAGTTTGAACAAGTGACAAGTTCAATTTGACTTATTGTCATTGGAAAATTCATGGGTCATGTGGCTCCTAATTCCACCAAAATGTTTATGTGAAGCAATAGAACTTCTCTGTATCAGAAATCCCTTGTGTATTAGCAGTAACCAAAGACAAAACTTTATATATATATATATATAGGATACGGTTGACAATTCCTTCCATTAAGAAAACTGTCAATAACCATCAGTTTAAAACTTGATCTTATCCACAACAATTTGTAGATAAAAGACATAACTATATATACGTAAATAAATAGACTTGTATATAAATTCATAGATAAACTGTAAAGTCTGTTCAAGTTCTATATGTTAAGTTCATAAAATAATCTTACAACAGGTAGGCAAGGAAATTTGTTGTCGTCTAACACTTAGTCGAGGAGCTGCCATTTTATCGCCTAACTCCATCTCTGCAGTGTGTGTTTTCTGTTAAATACTGTGTGTTAGTTTGTTCATGACAAGTTTGTTGAATGCATGATTGTTTTGCAAGTTTGGAACAGTTAATCTCGATAAGAAGCTCACGACAGTTTCGAATTTTTCGATTGTTTTTTGGTATTTTTCGGAAGCTTCGTTCGAGAATTTGAGAGGTTCTGTTTTGATATAGTCGATTAAGAAGGTTGAAAGAAGCTTCTTGGAACATGAAGAAAAGTCTCTTTCAAAGAAACAGAAGCTTACGAGAAGGTTTCGAATTTTTTTCGGTTTTTCGGTATATTTCGGAAGCAAATATCGAGAGATTCGGAGCGAGTTTCGACTTCTAATCAGTTAAGGGAGCTTAAGGGATCATAAACGAAGAGTTTCGGTCGAAAAAGAAGGTTCCATAACGTCTTTTGCAGGTTTGGTTGTGAGGTTGAAGATGGTGAATAGTAACTTAACGGAGTTCCGTTAGTTCCATTAATGTTGTGACATTTTTGGTCCTTGTTCCGTTAAAATCCGTCAGAGTTCGTTAGATTTGTTAGTTTTTCTTCTATTTTAGTCCTATTTCTGTTAAGAGTCAGTTAGTGTCAGTTAGTTGGATTAGTTAACGGTTTTGTTAGTTTTTCAGTTAGTTTTATTAACAATTTTAGTTCTCAGTTAGTGTTTTAGTTGAGTTTTAGGAATTGTTTTTTTTAGTCACTGTAGTATATGTTTTTGTTTCTTTTCAATTTTAGTCCCTGTAGTTTGTGTTTCCATTTGTGTCAGTTTTAGTCCCTAGACTTTTAGGTTTTAGATTATTACCTTTTTTGGTCCCTGTAGTTTTCAGTTTTAGAACTTTACATTTTTAGTCCTTATAGGTTATGATTTTTCGAATTTTACATTTTAGTCCTAGAGTTTTAAGCTTTTAAGTTTTGTCATTTTGAGTCCTTTTAGCTTTTAATTTTTGGTTTTTATCATTTTTAGTCCTTTTTTGTCGAGTCTTAGTATTTTTTTTTACTTTTAGTCCTCATTTTTCAGGTTAGTTCTATAGTTTTTTATTTTTAGTCCCTATATTTTGTATTTTTTTCCATTTCTAGTCACTTTTGTTCAATTTTAGTTCGTATTTTTTTTAATTTTCATTTGTGTCCTTTTTAGTCCTTGTTTTTCGTTTAATTTTCATTTTAATCATTTTTTATTTTGTCAATAATACGTGCATTTGTTCGTTACTGGTATATTTTTTTCTTTTGTATTGCAGGTTCACCAATTAAAGTTCAATATTTCCGCGCTGATTTTTCAGAATTAATTTTTGTAAGACAAGTTTATAATTTTTTCAGATTTTAATTTTTGAAAATTTTCTGACTTTAATCGTGTTTCACTGATTTTATATTTTTATGAGCGTGCACATAATTCAACTTCTAAGCGAAGTTTCTCTTGACGATCACTCTATTAGGTATATTTTTTGCTTATATTTTTATAGTTTACGTCTAATTTTCGTGTTTCATTTCTTTTCAAGTTTATATCAAGATATCTTCTCATCCAAATGTCATGTTCAGTAACCTCTGAAGAAGATATTTATGTTCTTGTTCAACAGACTAAGATGACTAATCTTGAAAACAAAATTGCAGATATTGAAGCAGAACGAGATGAATTGAAACTTGAGAACTCAAATATTCATGATCAAATGAAGAAGCTTCAAGAGAAAGCAACATCTTTGGAAAATGGGAATGCTGATTTGAGAAAGAAAATTTCTAGTTTTGAAATAAATTTTGCAAAAGAAGAGGAAGAATTTGAAAAGGGTTTTGTACAGAAGTTGTCAAATATTTCCAAGAAATCATTTGAAGAAAAGAAATTTATTGAGCTAAAATGTAAACTTTCAAAACAAGTTTCTGATTTTGATAAAGTCTTGATAATTGAAAGAGAGAATTTTGAGAAAGAAAGAATGGCTTTTAAAACTGAAAGAAAACTTTTTAAAGAAAAGTTAGTTGAGCTTTTAGGAAATATTTCTGATTTGGAAATAATTTTGGAAAGAGAAAGAAAGGAATTTGAAGGAAAGAAAAGTTCTTTTGAAAAAGAAAAGAAGAGTTTTGAAAAGAAAATGTTGGAGTTTTCAACAATTATCTAATAAAAGAAAGAGTTTGGAAAAAGAATTTGAAATTGAAAGAAAATATTTTGAGAATGAAATCTTAAAACCTACAAGAAAGTTTGTTGGTCCCGAAGGGTTATACAAGTTTGTAGAAGGGGGGGTTGAATACAAACACACAGATTTTACTTTTCTAAATTGTTTATTGATAAATCATTAACAATTTACAGCTTGTTGCGGAAACAAGATTAAGGATAAACCTAAATCTAAACAAGTTGGAACACAAAGGTTTTCTTGCACTAAGAGAGATAAGGAAATTACTAATAATAACCTATCTAGAGATAAGAGAATGAACTTGTCCAGAGTTAGCAAGTTACTTCAAATGAAGTGGGTTCATCTCTTTATATACTGCATGCATTTAATGCAAGTCAGTATACACTTTACACGTGTCATCAGCGGATTGGTTGCATGTCATTGACCTTTGTAGACAACCTTAGTAGCCGCATGAATGAACAATGTAGTATCAGAGTGGTTGTACGATTTCAGACAATAGAAGGTTCTTTTCTGACATTTCGTACGGAGTCGTGCAAGGGAGGTTAAGACAAAAGTACTTTGTACGGAGGACTTCATGATCAGCTTTCGTTGATTCAGAACATTATCATTATCTATTCAGCGAATGATAAAGTTCAGCGATAGCTGAAGTCTTGTACTTGATACTTCACGTTGAGTGGACAAATCTGAGTCTTCGCTGATCCGCATCAGTTCATTAGGAGACTTGTCGCTGGTTCTTGAGCTTGATCTTCGACTTCAGCGTAGAACCTATGTTGACGTGAAACTTGTCTTCAGGGATCATAAGTAAACAACTAACTTATCAGCGATCATCATAAGAACTGAACAGGCTCAGAACATTATGGTGAACAGTGTTCGCTGAATGTTTAATCTAAAGAGTGAGAGTTCCTATCAGCGGTACTGTAAGATCTTAGTACTTATCAGCGATAGTGAAACTCTGATACATATTGTTTACTTACAATTTTCACTAAGTATTTAAGAGAGGGTCATTATCAAATCACTGAGGGTTTGGATCAACAATCTCCCCCTATTTGATTATGACATAGCAACAGAGAAAATTGCTATTTAATGAAAACATAAGGATAAAAAGAACTCATAAAATATTTGTCCCTTTTACTGTTTTCTGGGATCTTTTCAGTACTGATGGAGTAAAGTACATTCGCTGGGATCTTTTCAGTACTGTTTCATTTCGTATGATAGGACCATCATTTAAAGATTTAGACTTCTTCTTCTTTGCTGAGGCCTTTCTTTTCTGAGTTTCGAGAGGAGGAGGAGGAGGAGGAATATCCACACAAGAGTAGACCATGTCGATCTGCTTGTTTAACAGCTTTTCGAAAGGTTCTTTGGATTTAGATTGAGACTTCTGTATGGCTAACCTCATCTCCAACCATTCAGAGAGACCGAATTTCGTGACAGCTTCGGCATAGAATTTTTCGTAGTGGTCATTGTCTCTGAATACCTCGATTTCAGCGATTGAAATTTCCAGGGTTGATCTTCCACTGATGAGTACCTTGTTGATTCTGGCAGGAGAGAATCTGTAATGTACCTTTTCTTTGCACCAGGCTAGAGTGGACTGAGACACAGTTCTCTTTTCTTCAGTTATCTTCTTGGCGTCTTCCCACAGCTGACGTTGAACTTCAATTGGAGCTCTTTTCAGCTTGGGGTCTTTTACTGATCGTTGAGAAAGCTGGATGGCGTATTCTCTGTCCTTTTCTTCAACTTCTTTTCTTTCAGCGAGTAGACATTCAGCTCTGAGGTGATCCTTGTATTCCTTTTTAGAAATTTTGAACTTCTTAGGAATGGAAGGAAGTTGATCACGTTTTGGAATGATTCGCTGAGCCTCGAACGTCTTTATTATTTCTTCTCTTCTTCTCTGTTCCTCTTCACTTGGTTTTTGAGAAACCAATGAAGGTCTGTTTGGATGAGCGAGCATTTGTTCTTCTGGTTCATCAGTCTCAGAGATCAAATCTAAGACTGGGATTATTTCTTCAGCAGCAGCTGGCATTATTGGTGAAGTCGCAGTTGTGGAACCTTCAGCGATATCCTCAAACAGGGGAGAGGACTGGCTGAAACACAGCGATCTTACAAGTAAGAATTTGGGTAGAATCAGAGAGAGGAAATTTGTTCAAGTGTATAGGCTTGGATGGTAGAACTGATAGTGTATTGATAGAGGAGGGATGGAGTAAGATATGTTTAGTGTACCTGACAAACCGGCTTTTCAAGCAAGATCGTCAGATTGTCATCTTCAGCGACACTTTTGCCTTTGCCTTTCTCAACTTCAGATGCTGAGGGCTTTGTCTTGGTCCGCTCCCCTGATGGTTCATTTATCGAGATTCCCTTAAGAGCTATCGTCCTCTGAGTAGGCTTGACAATGAAGGAGTTATCATCATCGTCATCGTCATCATCATTCTTTGGAGAAGATGATGGTTCATCATCGGATAGATCGATGTCTTCTTCGTCTTCAGCTTCAGATTCAGATTTATCAGCTTCTTCTTCGAGTTGCTCCCCCTCAGATACAGAGGCGAGCTTCTCGGTTTCCTCAGGGTTTTCAACTCCCTGAGGTCCAGCAGTGGTTTCTTCAGCTGTCTTCTCACTCTCTTCAGCGAGGGTGAGGTCTTCAGTCTTCTTTTCCACGACAGATTCATCGTGGAGAAGGTCTTCAGTCTTCTTCTCCCCCTCTTCTTCATGATGAATAGGGGAGGAATGTGTTGACTCAGCAGCTGTATCTTCTCTGTCTTCTTGGCCAGAGATTCCTATACAACATTCAATCTTTGCTAATCTGTCTTCATGGCCAGAAATAGCAGGATTGATCTTCTTGAGCTCAGTGCGATCCGCCGCTGTAAAATTTTTAGAAGCAGCGACAGGGGTGTTCGCTTTGTTCAGTAGCTGCTCCAACATTGTTTTCATCGAACCAACGTCAGTCTTTACAGAGCCTAAGTCAGTTGTCAGAGTGTTCACATTTGTCTTTACAGAAGACATATCTCCTTCGAGTGTGCCAACCGATGTCTTCAGCGTTGTGACTTCGCTGGACATGGTGTCAACTGATTTCTTGATGTCGAGGTAGTCTGTGTAGATATCAGAGAGAACTTTGGCAAAATTGGTGAGTGATTTATCAACATTCTCCAAGTCAGCTTTGGAGGTATTCTGTTCGACGACAGTTGTCAGCTTTGCAAGATTCTCTCCAGCAGTTGTTACAACTGAAGAGTTGTTGGAGAGAGTGGTGGTGAGACCTGTCAGCTTTGTCTCCACAGCTTTCAGAGAGGCGTTGATGTCTCCCAAATTAGGACCTGTAACAGATAAGTACTTGTGAACAAAGGAAAGCTCGGAAGTTTGGGGTTCAGTTACAGTGTATATGGTTTGGTGTGTACCTGCAGGAGGATTGATGAACTCGTCAAAATTACGGGTTCCTGAAAAATGTTCCATGTCATCTTCAAAAGTGCCCATGGGTTGTTCTGCAGGTCCTGTCTTCATCATTCATGGAGTATCAGCTTTAGTTTCCGTAGGAATGACGGCAGCTCCAGTGATAACTGGAGGAGAGACCAATGAAGTAGAGAGAGAAGCAGAGGTTGAGAACTTGGGTTGGATGCGAAGTTCAGCGTTGGATCCGCTGAGAATCACTTCTTCAGTCTGTTGAAAGACTGGAGGAGGTTGGGTAGGTTCCAAGTTTGTAACCTCGGCTTCTAGAGACGCTGAAGTTTGGATGGTATGGATGGGTTGTTCAGGTGTGGCAGAGCGTACCACTGAACGTTCCTTCAGCTCTGCAGAATGAGCTGAGGAGTCTTTAGCAAGAGATTGCTGGGGTTGCTCCTTGGTTAGCTTAGTCCTTTTGGAACTAAGTTGGGTAGATGATTGTTTCCTTTTCTTTGAAGGAGGGGATTTTGTGGCCTGGGAATCAGCGAGGGGTGTTGTCGCTGAAGGAGCCACAGAAGTAGAAGAAGTAGGGTTGAGAAGAGTTAGAAGGGTAGAAAGACGTACCTCATTTTCCACCGGTTTGAAGTCAAGTACCTTAGGGCCAACCTGAGAGAGTTTCAGGTCACCCTCTTGCGGGTAGCTGTCCTTCAGGCCATATTGGAAGATGGCACTGATAAATCTTGGGTATGGAACCCATGAAGGTCTATCAGCGGCAGAGTCTACTCTTTGCACCAAGTCATCGTAGATGATAGATGCCCAGTCAATATGTAGACCTTTCAGCAGAGCGTATCCCATTGCTTGCTGAGGTTGAGCGGCTTGGTCAGAGGAGCCGGTCTTTGCAGTCATGCAGCTGATTAAGTGAGCGAAGATGAAGTTCATCTCACTGGGCATTTTCGACTTCTTTAGCAGGGTCAGCTTCTTCTCGAGCTTCTTGTCTCTTCCAATTTCCCATACATAGCCCATTGCATCGAAAAATGCAATAAGGGCTTCCTTGTCAGCGAGCTTTTTGTGATCAGGGAGAGGAACAAAAGGTTTTTCTTTTGTAGCATTGGGAAAGTTGAGAGCTTTGCGAATGATGGCAGATGTGATCTTTATTGTTCCATACTCAGTATCGCTGAGGATACAATCAATTGTTTTAGAGGGATCTTTGGCGGATGGTAGCTGAGAGTGTCTGGCAGAGTACCAGAATTGGGATAGTAGTAGCTGATTTGCAGGAGGTGTGATGGTCAGGGCTGTTGAAATGCAGCTATTCTTTAGGAAATTCACAACATCTTTCAGATGTGTGACTGCTTTCGAGGAGGAAACTCGAGAAGCGCAGAAAGGTTGTTCGTTTTGGTCCAATCTAGTTATTCCAGAGTGAACTTAACCTGGGGAGCCTTGATAATTTCCACTTCCTCAGTATCAGCGGCGATGTTCTCAGCGGTAGCAGGAATGTCAGAAGATGCCATTTCTCTGTATTATCAGTTCAACCAAAGATGTTAACAAATAAGAATTATCTTAATGTGGAAAGAATTTCCAGTAAGATGGTTCGAATTTTGTCCATTTCATTCAGACGAAAATGTCTTAATGAAGATTAGGGTTTTTCTTGTTTTTGAAAATGAAATGTAAAACCCATTTATTTTTGTTTTCCAGTTTCCTATGAAGAAATGAGATTCTGGAAACGAATGAAGAACAAGTTTAAGATTTTTGCATTTAAACTTGAAGAACAACCATGAAATGGTTGTGTTCATAAAACCATGAAAGAAATGATTTCATTTTTAAGTAGTTCTTTTGTTTGATCTTGTTAAAACAAAGAGAAGATCAGAAACAAGTTATACGCATTTGATAAAAAATAAGAACATATTAACCTTGATGTTTGATGAAGAAGATGATGAACAGTTCTTGAAGGTTTGAGAGTACAAATGCAACAGTGATTCTTGCGGAGGAAGATTGTTCGCGTAAAAGGAAAATATAAACCAAGAGTTTGTTTATATAGAGAGATTAGAGAGAGAAAATCTTGAGCGGGAAAATATTTTCATCATGACACGGACACGTGTTTGCATTTGATTGGAAGTTTGAACGAGACGTGCAAACGTGTGTCAGAAAGAAGAACGTGCCGGGGTTTATCCGTTGCAATGACGTCACAACTGTCCTTTCATATTCTTTTAGGATGTCTCTGAGGTTTTGAAAGCTCAGGGACTCTTTTACAAACATGAAGCACTGAATGGAAATATCAGTGAAGGTTTTAGAAATTTCAAAATATCGCTGATTAAAGAAAAGATTCAGCGATACAATTTGTTTTGAAATCTTGCATTTACATGCGACTGTCAGAGAGAAAACATACCTTGATATCAGCTAACCAAGTTTATTCAGAGAGAAGATGATGGAATAGGTTATACAAGTTGATTTTATCCTAAGTTTATACAAGATGTATAATCGTATCGCTGATTAAATGTGAACCGCTGAAGATTTTACCCTTCAAAGTTCAGCATTCCAAGCTCGCTGATGAGAAAGTTGAATCTTGTCTCATCAAGAGGTTTGGTACACAAATCAGCTAACTGATAATCAGTTGGGATAAAATGAAGTTCTATATCACCATTCATCACATGATCTCTGATAAAATGATATCTGATTTCTATGTGTTTAGTCTTTGAATGTAGTACTGGATTGTTTGCTATAGCGATGGCACTTGTGCTGTCGCAATAGATTGGAATTTTGGAGAGCTGAAGATCATAGTCTAGTAGCTGATTTCACATCCACAAGACTTGAGAACAACAGCTTCCAGCAGCTACATATTCAGCTTCAGCTGTGGAGGTGGACACTGAGTTTTGCTTTTTACTTGTCCAACTCACCAGCTTTCCACCCAGGAGCTGACATCCTCCTGTGGTGCTTTTCCTATCCAATTTTCAACCTGCAAAATCACTATCTGAATAGGCGATTAGATCGAATCCTGAGTCTTTGGGATACCAAAGGCCTAGGTTCGATGTACCTTTTAGGTATCGAAAGATTCGCTTTACAGCTTTCATATGAGATAACATAGGTTCAGCTTGATATCGTGCACACAAACATGTTGCATACATAATATCGGGTCGGCTAGCTGTAAGATACAAGAGAGAGCCGATCATCCCACGGTACAGCGTGACATTAACAGGTATTCCCTTTGAATCCTTGTCAAGTGTCAGTGGTGGTGCCATAGGGGTTTTCATAGCTGAACTCTGAGTTAAATCGAATTTCTTCAGCATATCTTTAACATATTTTCCCTGATTAATAAAAGTTCCTTTTTCAGTTTGCTTAATCTGAAGACCAAGGAAATATGTTAGTTCACCCATCATGCTCATTTTATACTCATCTTTCATTCTTTCAGCGAAACGAGTACAAAGATCAGGGTTAGTAGAACCAAATATAATGTCATCAACATATATTTGAACTAGAATGATATGACCTTTCACTTTTCTAAAAAATAGAGTTTTGTCAATCTTACCTCGCTCAAATTGTTCAATATGGAGATAAGTAGAGAGAGTGTCATACCATACACGAGGAGCTTGCTTCAAGCCATTAAGTGCCTTATCCAGTTTATAAACATAACCTGGACGCTTAGGATCTGAGAATCCTGGAGGTTGTTCCACATAGACTTCTTCATTCAGCTTTCCATTTAGAAACGCTGACTTAACATCCATCTGATGTACTTTGAAGTTTTTGTGTACAACATATGCTAAGAATAGACTCTAGTCTTGCTACTGGAGCAAATGTTTCGTCATAATCTATGCCTTCCTCTTGTCTGTATCCCTGAGCAACAAGACGAGCCTTGTTGCAGGTTACAGTACCATGTTCGTCCAACTTGTTTCGATAGACCCATTTAGTGCTTATCACCGTTTTATCAGTTGGTCTTCGAACAAGTTTCCAAACTTTGTTTCTTTCGAATTCAGTCAGCTCTTCTTGCATGGCGCTGACCCAGTTTGGATCTTTGAGGGCATCATCTATTTTCTTTGGTTCAGTTAGAGAAATAAAGTTAACAAATAAACAAATGTTACCTGCACTTCGTCGAGTCTGAACACCAGCGTTTGGATCACCAAGAATTTGATCAATTTGGTGATTTACAGTCCATCGCTGAGCCGGAGCATGAGACGCTGACTCATCCTGAACTAGAGGAGTTGAAGATGAAGCTTCAGCAACTTCTGGAGTATCAGCCAAGAGAGGAGTAGGTGCATATGTCATTTCATTCACTGATTGCTGAGAAAAAGATGGGATGTCTGAGACATTTTGTTCAGCGGCAGGTATAGTGTTTAGAGGAATAGCTGAGACCCATGATGTTTCAGCTTCACTATTCTGCATGTTTGGGATGATAGTAGGACCATCATCTTCAACGGGATGAGCATGAGGAGTGGGAATGTCTTCTGAATCACCAAGATGAGAAAACATCCATTGATTCAGTTCTTCGGTATCAGTGGACGGTTTAGAGTTCGCTGACCGGGATTCGTCAAACGTGACGAGACTAGTTTCTTCTACAGTTTGTCTTCTACGATTGAAGACTCTGAAGGCTTTGGAAACTGAAGAGTATCCAAGAAAGATTCCATCATCATCCTTAGGATCAAACTTTCCAAGGGCATCTCTGTTGTTCAGTATGAAACACTGACATCAAAAGATGTGAAGAAAGCTGATTGAGGGCTTTCTCCCATGAAAAAGTTCATAGGTTGTCTTATTGAATCTTTTGACTATAAGCGACCTGTTTTGCGTAAAACAAGCAGTGTTGACAGCTTCTGCCCAAAACTGAGTTGGCAGTTGAGAATCGCTGAGCATTGAACGTGCAGCCTCAATAATTGTTCTATTTCTTCTTTCAGCGACTCCATTTTGTTACGGTGTTCTCACTGAAGAAAGGTTGTGAGAAATACCCTTACTCTCAAAGAAGGAATCAAGAGAACTGTTTTTTGAATTCAGTTCCATGATCACTCCTTATTGAGAGAACGGTCAAGTTGTTCAGGGTTTCCATCTTCCGAACAAAGGTGATGAGTTCTTCAGGGGTGTCACTCTTGGAATGGAGAAACATAACCCATGTGTAGCGAGAGAATTCATCAACTATGACCAGCGTATATTTCTTTCCAGCGATGGATTGTTTGTTAACAGGGCCAAACAAATCCATATGGAGTAGTTGTAGAGGAGATGACACTGAGGAGACTTGCTTTGATTTAAAGCTAGCTTAGGTCTGATTTCCTTTCTCACATGCTGAACATAAGGACTCTTTGGCGTATGAGTGTTGAGGTAGACCATTGACTAACTCTTTTGAAGAAAGAGTATTCAGTGTCTTGAAATTCAGATGAGAGAGCCTCTTATGCCATAGCCAGTTGACATCAGATGAGGCTTTTGAGAAGAAACAGGAGTTCTCAGTGGTTGTTGAGTCCATGTTTATTACATAAACATTTTCCAAACGATAACCACTGAGAGCTATCTTCTCCTTTTTGTCAGTGACAAAGCAGGATTCCTTAGTGAAAATCACTTTGTTATCCTTGTCGCAAAGCTGACTGATGCTTAGAAGATTATGCTTCAGCCCTTCAACATATGCGACTCTTCTGAAGGAGGTTGTACCATTTTAAAGTACACCATACCCTCGGGTATGTCCTTTTCCATTTCCACCAAAAGTCACAGAGGGACCCTTCTCTTCCTTGTATTCAGCGAGCAGGTTTTTCTTTCCAGTCATGTGTCTTGAGCATCCGCTATCGAGATACCAGATACCCTTCTTAACCTGCATTACAAAGGAAGATTAGTTTTTCTTGGGTACCCACTTAACCATGTATACACATTTGTCAGTGGAAGTAGTTGGAATGGAAGGTTCAGCAGTCTTCGCAGCATTTGAAGATTTAACTTTGTCTTTCTTCACTTTAGTTAATTTCTTAACCTCAGTGGTCTTCTTTGCCTTGGGGGCAATCTTCACCTTAGCTATCTTTTCAGCTTTGGTGGCTGTGGGGCATTTACTAGCAATATGATCAGTGAGTCCACAGTGATAACATTTCCTATAACTAAAAGTAGTTCTAGGACCATTTGAATGCTGAGTTTTTAATTTTGAATTAGAAGTACCAGCACCAAGTAAACTATTTGCTTTAGAAATAGGAGGAACATTCAGTTCTTCGGATTTCTTACCAAGGACATCCACTCTGAGTCTAGGAGTAGATCGCTGAATAGATCCAGTAGATCGCTGAATAGATCCATGCTGAGTCGATCCAGAGATCTGAATTCTTGATCCAGAGGGATAGGTCACTGAAGCTTTAGAAGCATTCAGCTTAGGTACTAAAGTACCCTTCTGAGGATTTTGGTAAATAACAATTCCTTTACCTTTATCTTTAAAGACAGAGGTAGGTTTTGGATAAACCATTTTCTTTTTACCTTTCGAGGTAGGAGTTTCCTCAGGGATTGGTGTATTGGACGAGGAGCACTGAGAGGATGAAGTATCAGCGACTGAGGATACGAACGTTCCAAATTTAAGCATTGAACGCTCAGTGGTTGGTTTTGGAGTTTCATATTTGTAACCCAGACCACGTTTATCACTCAGTGGAATCTGAGACTTAATTATCTCAGTGATCTTTGTTGAAGAATTACACCATCCTTCAACAGTAGCTTTTTCAGCTTTTAATGCAGCGATAGCTTCTGCTCGTTCGATTTTGACTAGCTGATTTAAATATACTTGATCTTTAAAATCTTCTTCAATTTTAGAAAGCTTTTCTATTTGAAGATGACATTTTTTAAGTTGTTCAGCGAGATCAAGGTTTTGGTTTTCAACCACAGTTTTGCCGTTCATGGCTTCGTATAAACTTCTAGTCAAGAGATCGATCTTACGGAGACTATCAGCTTCATCAATATTTACAATATTGGTAAAGAAAGAAGGTGATACCTGAAATGCAGAAGTTGAAGTGGAGGGAATGTCTGAACTTTCTTCCTCTTCTTCAATCTTGGCCATAAGACAGAGATTGGCTTCATCATCTTCAGAGTCAGATGACGATGCTTCTTCATCAGAAGCAGCCCAATCATAGTTAGCCATCAGGCCTTTGCCTTTCTTCTTAAAGCTTTTCAGCTTCGCATATTTTTCTTTCAGCTTTGAGTATTTGCCATCTTTATTCCTTGGAACAAAGGATTTCTTTGTAAAAGCTGAGGGTCTAGAAACTTTCTTTGACCTGCACTCGTTAGCGAAATGTCCTGTCTTTTCGCAATTAAAGCAAGTAGCAGTAGCCTTATCAACAAAAGCTGATGATCTTGGCTTGTCAGTTATGGAAAGAGGTTTGTTCTTTCTAAACATTTTCTTTTTGGCGAATCTCCTGAACTTTTTAGTTAGGAGAGCCAAAGATTCATCATCATCTGAAGAATCAGAATCTGATGACCTTTCAGAATTACTTTCTAACTCAGTGATAGTGACCGAGGGTCGCTGAGTAGAAGGTTCCTCTGAGATTAAAGCAACAGGGGTGCTTTTGGAATCTTTTACAAGATTCTTCTTAAGATGGCTTGATTGCTCATGATTCAGCAACGTGCCATATAAGGTTGAAAGGGTCATTGATTTAAGATCCTTTGATAGCTTGAGACACATAGCATAATTGTCCCAGCTTTCAGGTAAACATTCTAGAAACTTTTTCAGCACTTCAAAGTTAGAATATTCCTTCCCAGCAGTTTTTAGATCTATAATTAAACAGTTGAAACGTTGGTGAACTTCAGAGAGAGTTTCATTCTTACCAGAAATGAAGCTTTCGTATTGTATTACCAGGTTGATCTTTCTTGAGTCCTGGACTTCAGACGTTCCTTCATACTGAACACATATTGTGTCCCACATGGCTTTTGACGATTTCAGATTCATGACGGAATGGTAGACTTCGTCAGGAAGAGCCATGGATAGTATGGATCTAGCTTTTGTATCTATAGCCACTTTCTTCTTATCTTCGTCGGTCCACATGTGTATTTCTTTAGGAATCAGCCTTTCTGGAATAGCAGGTCTATTCGCATCAGCTGGAACTGCAGGATCAATTGTTACAGGGATGAATGGGCCATTTTCGAGATAGTAAGGCATAGTAGGGTCTACACCTTCTAAGAAGAGAGTCATCCTATTTTTCCATAAGTTGAAGTTATCTCTGGAAAATCTAGGGGGTTTAGCAAGAGAACCATTGTCTATATAATTTGTGTTTGTGTTGGTGGTCATTTCTACAAGGAAGGAAAAGATTAGTATAGATAAGAACTTGTTTATGAGATTAAACAAATCCGCTCTGATACCACTTGTTGGTCCCGAAGGGTTATACAAGTTTGTAGAAGGGGGGGTTGAATACAAACACACATATTTTACTTTTCTAAATTGTTTATTGGTAAATCATTAACAATTTACAGCTTGTTGCGGAAACAAGATTAAGGATAAACCTAAATCTAAACAAGTTGGAACACAAAGGTTTTCTTGCACTAAGAGAGATAAGGAAATTACTAATAATAACCTATCTAGAGATAAGAGAATGAACTTGTCCAGAGTTAGCAAGTTACTTCAAATGAAGTGGGTTCATCTCTTTATATACTGCATGCATTTAATGCAAGTCAGTATACACTTTACACGTGTCATCAGCGGATTGGTTGCATGTCATTGACCTTTGTAGACAACCTTAGTAGCCGCATGAATGAACAGTGTAGTATCAGAGTGGTTGTACGATTTCAGACAATAGAAGGTTCTTTTCTGACATTTCGTACGGAGTCGTGCAAGGGAGGTTAAGACAAAAGTACTTTGTACGGAGGACTTCATGATCAGCTTTCGTTGATTCAGAACATTATCATTATCTATTCAGCGAATGATAAAGTTCAGCGATAGCTGAAGTCTTGTACTTGATACTTCACGTTGAGTGGACAAATCTGAGTCTTCGCTGATCCGCATCAGTTCATTAGGAGACTTGTCGCTGGTTCTTGAGCTTGATCTTCGACTTCAGCGTAGAACCTATGTTGACGTGAAACTTGTCTTCAGGGATCATAAGTAAACAACTAACTTATCAGCGATCATCATAAGAACTGAACAGGCTCAGAACATTATGGTGAACAGTGTTCGCTGAATGTTTAATCTAAAGAGTGAGAGTTCCTATCAGCGGTACTGTAAGATCTTAGTACTTATCAGCGATAGTGAAACTCTGATACATATTGTTTACTTACAATTTTC
Source organism: Saussurea involucrata (assembly GCA_033807775.1). NCBI lineage: Eukaryota > Viridiplantae > Streptophyta > Magnoliopsida > Asterales > Asteraceae > Saussurea > Saussurea involucrata. The sequence continues at coordinate 42,853,338 of CM066317.1, read as the reverse complement.
ACTAAGTATTTAAGAGAGGGTCATTATCAAATCACTGAGGGTTTGGATCAACAAAGTTATCTGGTTCCAACTTGAAAGAATTTGAAATTGAAAGAAAGTTATCTTGTGGCGTACTGGTTAAGGCTTGTGGGGGATGTGGCTAGTAACCCATCTACCCCAAGTTCGAATCCAGGCGCTTCCAACTTGTGGCCACTGGGGATAAACTCAGGGCTGCACGCTTTAGCAGCTGGGGCAATTGCCTCACCTTGCCGGGATTAGTCGGGGCAATGTCCTCGGATACCCTTAAAAAAAAAAACAAATATTATGAAGGAGCAAAAGGTAAAATATGATATTCAAAAGAAATATGATTTGATTCTTGATGAGAAAAATGATTTGCTTAACAAAGTCAAAGAACTTGAAGATATAAACTTTAAGGTTGAATTATTTGAACAAGCTAGTCCCGATACAATTATTCAGTCTTCGTTTGATGATTCAACTGATTATGTGTCTTCATTTAAAACTGCTTCAAGTTCACTTAAAGCAAATGTTTCTGTCAAATCAAAAAGTTTTTCAACAGATCAGGTTTATCCTTCTAACCTTTTCAATAATTCTGTTGATAGTTCGGATAATAATTTTTCTAAGCCTAAAGATAACAATATTTTCAAGAAAGTGAAGATGGTTTGGAGAGTGAAAGGCATAACTCCAGAGAAAGATGTTCCGAAATCATCTGTTCCCACTCCAAATGCCAAGAAGAACACTGTTTTTCAAGGTAAGTCTTCTATTAAACCTGATTTAGTTTATTCTTTAAATCATTTAATCAGGTTAGCACAAAAGAAAACTTGTTGTTCTTATTGTGGAACTAATGATTTAGTTCATAAAGATTATGTTCAGTACTAGTATGGTACATACAGGATTTCTTCAAATAAAACTGCACCTATTAATCAATATAATTTAATATCAATTATTATTTATCTTTTTAATTATTATTTAATTAATTTTTTCATATCGTATATAACGGTTATTTAAAATCATAAATTAATATATATTTTGTTTTAACAAATTAAAAATTATATAATTAAATATTGTAATTGATAGTTTTAAATTCATAATAAATTTTAAATTCTTTTATTTATAATAAATTAAAATTCATAACAAATTAAAATTTTTTACTACATTGGTTGTATTAATTCATAACAAATTTTAAATGATTCATAACAAATTCATAACAAATTTTTTACTACATTGGTTGTATTAATTCATAACAAATTAAAATTCATAATAAATTTTAAATTCTTTTAATTAACATGCTATATTATTTAAAACTTTTTACTACATTGGTTGTATTAATTAACATATTATGTTGCTATAAAGTTGTTTTAATTATATAATTAAATATTGTAATTGATAGTTTTTTGAAGATGTCTTTTTTAGTAATTTTACATGTTTATAACCTAGTTTTTGTCATACATGACTTCTTTATCAGTTAGCTAGCTTATTAGCTAATTTGCTAAACATAGCCTAAGTATTAATTTGGTTTACAAAATCTAATTCGTGAAGTGAAAAAGGTATTGATATCTACGATAATGCATAATTTGATTTTATTTTATTATTATTGTTATTTGCATTATTAGTTAAGATTTAATAGGATTTTTTTTTCAAATTATTTAAAATAAAATATCTTTGTAATCTTTGATATATTTTTTCTTAAATTATATTGCCTTTAAGAGTAAACTACAATTTTGGTCCATGTGATTTACACCATACTACAAAAGTCATCCCTATTAAAGTACAATTATCTTCTTTACTATTTACATTTTGCTTAGAAATCATTTCTGACTACTAACTTCGTTAAGTAAAGGCATTTATGTTTTTTATTTTTATTCTTTTTGTCTTATATGTTTTGTCTTTACTCAAATGACCAATATTGTAGTTTGCCTTTTTATTTATATTTATATTTATATTTTTAAAAATGGTTATAACCACATTTTAAAAAATATAAAAATATCACACACCGTTTTTTAAATTGGAAATCGGTAAAATATAACAAAAATTGAAGTGAATAAATTATAAAAAAACGATCACTTTGTTAGTCCCAGATGGCTATAACAAGTTAGTCACAGATGGCTATAAAAAAACGATCACCGTATTGTAGTATGGTTGAATACAATACTCAAAATTTTCACAATTTTAATTCTATTATTGAAAATCTTTCAACAAGAATTACACATAGAAACTTAAGACTGTTGTGGAAAAGAACAGATAAACTATTCTAACAATCTTTCACAAAGTATACTAAACAAAATAACTAAGAACACTTAGAACAAAGCTATGAAGTTTTTAGCAATATGGAGATTTCTTGCACTGAGAGAAATCTTCCAGTTCACGTAGAATCTTAGAACACACAGTAATCTTCAAGTATCTCAAGATGTAAGTGATATCTTCTGCATGGAGAGGTCTTCCTTTTATAGTGAGGATGAGTGTACTGAGCATTAAATGCTTAGTACGAATTTCCTCCAGTTACTTGCTTCGTACCAATGGACTTATGTAAAGTTGATAAGTCACAATCACATTTTCCTTGATACAAGGAATAGAACCCATGTTGAAAGGGACCTCTTCTAAAAAATAGATAAAAGGACAAATTGTCACTTTTATCTGACAATAGGATATAATAAAAGATCTTCTCATTTTGTCTCCAAGGAGTACACCACCGATGAAAGCTTTGAGATATGTGACACATCTTTGAAGAAAAAGCATCTTTGAGATATGTGACACATCTTTGAAGAAAAGCATCTTTGACTTCGGTGACACATCTTTGAAGAAAAGCATCTTTGAGACTTCTTTGAGATCCCACCTATTTGAGAGACTCCATAGGTGGGATATGTTGGCCGATACAGAGAGTGATCGGTGGAGAGGTGTCCACCGATGTGTGTGAACACCATCGGTGGACAATGACTTGTATGTGTTGAGAAAAGATCTTTCACTTCCACATATAATCGTATATTAACTAAAATACGTTAAAAAGACTTTTTAATTTAAACAAATTACGTCATTATAATCGTCTCGTCGATACCTTCGAAATGAGCCTAATATTGAATTTTTTTGATTTAATTATATTATTATGCGTCATACGTTTACGTTATTTTTTTATATTGTTATTCGTCGATACCTTCTTATTTTTTTTATTTAATTATATTATTTCGAAATGAGCTCAATATTAACTAAAATACGTTAAAAAAATACTTTTTATTCCAACAAATTCCAACTTTGATTACTCATTTAAATCAATATATTCACGAGTACGAGTACGCTCTATATATTATTTATACATATCTAATCTACGTCTGTATGGGTCGATCCATGTACTTGCATCTGGAAATCGACAATGTGTCCAATGTTGTGTGAGTGTGGACATTGGGTATTCTCCGTTTAATACCACTTTTATGTAATGATTACCATTAACATGCACTGTTGCAATTGACACATGTTGGGATGGTGACGGCGGTTGTGTCCTGAATGGTAAGTATGTCACATTACCTGCCATATTGAGAACATGTAGTATGACATTGAACCTTGAAGCAGCTAGAATTCTCATTTCAGGCATAGCGATCCAATACATAGGTGGTGCAAAGACGCCCTTCTCGAAAAAATTCAACGCATCATAAATTCTTTGACACTCGTCTCTGCCAATCACAAAAGAGTAATATTCTTGATACTCAGTTAGTTCATCAATTAACTCTCTGCGGATGTTGTCCCATTGGTCTTCATGACCACCCAGACAAGTAGATATGGCTCGAAATCCACAATTTCCATCGCCCAATACATCTTGTATTTGTGTGATGTATGGATGAAATAAACTCGGGATTTGATCAAGATATGGATTTGGGGGGTGGGTTGTCGTGGGAAGTAGGAGCTATGCCTCGCTGATTCTTGATGAGCAAAACCTTGAGAGTTGATAAATGTCGGCGTGTTAGAACAACTGCGTCTACGAGGGTCTTCAGGAATCTTTTTCTGTAGAGCTTGATTCTTTTGAGAAGGACGTCCACGAGTGGTTCTATGAGGCGAGGGTTCATCAAACAACGGTTTTGATGACGTTATTATATTTTTTAACCTTTTTAGCAAGGTTTTACGACCAGAAATTGATTGTTTATTAAAATTTTCTCTAAACATCTGTACTTCGTCGTCACATTGAATATCATCATCTTGTGCGGAAGCACATGGCGAGAAATCAAGTTTTTTCCAAAATACGTCGATCGCATCAAATGGAATGTGTACGCCTTGGCATGTATATAGTGGAATGTGTACGCCTTGGCATGTATACGTCGATCGCATCAAGTGGAATGTTAAAATTAAAACGTATTTTTAACGTATTTTAGCTAATATACGATTTTATGTGTTAATATAATAAATGTATAAAATAAAAATTATAAAAGTAAAAGGTATAAAGTAAATTTATTTAATTAGTATAGGGGGGTAAAATGTAAATATTAAAATTATATTGTGTATGTGAGAGGGATAGTGGGGGACAAAAGTTGCAGGGGGGTAGGAATAGTATCACCCTTTGTGATTGGTACGGAGATCTGAAATCTTAAGAGCATCTCTGATGGAAGTTTTTTGTTAAGAATTTAGAGGAGTTTGGGTTCTTATAAGAACTCTCTACAATTGTAGTTCCTACAAGCCATTGCACTTTTTGCTTGTAAGAACCTTACATTGAAGATGCTCTAATCATACCTCGGACTCGAAGGGAATATTTGCGCTGTTAAAAATAACCGTTAATTATCATGATATCGTCCGCCGACACTAAACGAAGTTTGGATATTTTCCGTAACCGAGGGTAACGGTTGTTTTCCGGCTACACAGAGCATCTCCAATAGCTTCCCCAAAATGGGGAAAATGGAAAAAATGGGAATTTTAGGCTAATATTTTGCTCCAACAGCTTTCCCAAAACTATCCTCAAAATGGTGAAAGTTGGAGAGAGAATGTTTTTTTCTCCAAATATGGAGATCACTCCAAAAATGATTACCAAGTGAGAGGATCAATAGAAAATTTTGAAAATAAATATGTAGAGAGAAATATAATATTTTAATAGATGAATAGAATATTTTTATTAAGATTGGATTCTCTAAAATGGAGAAGCTGTTGGAGATGAATGAATTTTTTTTAGAGACTTTGGCTTTCAATTCTCCATTTTTAAGAAATTATAGGAAAGCTGTTGAGATGCTCTAGCTGTGGGAAACTACGTCGGTCACGAACTTGGTTTCTTGGCGGCAATTATTAAAAGCCATGTGACACCCTACCTTTTCTGTTTCATCTGGGCCCACACCCAACAACAATATCAAGTACTCTTCTTCCTCTTAGAGCATCTCCAATGGTCAAGCCAAATGACTTGAAGAATAGCTTGAGGATGGGTTGACCCATTGGAGTAATAACTTGAGAATGGGTTTACTCATCAACAACTTGAGAAACCTCAAGTCTTTGAAGAAAATTTTGTGAGAGGCAAAGAGAGAGAATGAAACTAAAAGGTGGGACCAATATTTTTTTAGTATTATTTTCATTTTGATCAAGTCATTCAAAGGGTTAACCATTGTGGATGCCTTAAAAACCATCACGTGATGATGTCACGTGACACCTCTTCTTCTTTCATTTTTTTTTCTTTTCTTGTTTCTTTTTTTCCCTTTTTAAAGAAAGAGTAAATTACGGATTTGGTCCCTCAGGTATGTCAAATGTTACGAAATGGGTCCTTTATCTTCAAACATTATAAGATAACCCCCCATGTATGAAGTTTGTTACGAAATTGGTCCCTAAAGCAGACAACAATCTATTTCCTCCGTTAAGCTCGAGAATAAAATGGTCTTTTCATATTTTTTTATTTCTTTCAACATTTTTAATCACTTTTATATTTTTCTCTTGAATATTCATCTTCTCCAAAAAGATAATGATGAACACCATGAATACCATGAAGAACACTATGATTATCAAACTTTAAATCAAATTCAAATAACACCAATACCATTTAACAAATCCAAACCCAATCCCAAAAATATCAATTAAATCAAAACCCTAAATCATAATCAATAAATCTGAAGTAAATCAAATTGAAATCTAAACTAAATTAAAACCCTAGGATAATGATGATGCAAATCCAGAAAAATAGGGTCTTTAGGGTCCATCCTTTATTGTAGACCTGGAGAAAGGGGAGAGGGATTGGAGATTTAGATCGGACCCAGAAACCTAAACAAGAACAACAAGAAAACGTCGAGGTCGACCCAGATCGGACCTAGATCGGAGATGAAGTCGAAGACAGATCGGCCGGTGACTTCGTCTTCTCCGGCGATTTCGCCTGAACCCTAGGCGGCTGCCCTCGCTTCTTCTTCACACTTCATCTCTTCTCTCGATCTATCTTCTGGATCTCTCTTGTGCAGACCTTAGATCTCGATCTCTTCCCTCTATCTCTTCTCAGATCCGTTTTTTCTCTCTTATCTCTCTCTCTCATTTACTTTTAATACTAGATTGTTTAGGTTTTTAAATGTGATATTGGTTTAAAGAAAAAAACGACTAATATTAATTTAGGTTGTTTAAATCTAGGTTTAATTTAGTTTTTTAAATCTGGAATTAATTAATTAAAAAAGATGAACGTTCAAGAAGATGAATGTTCTTGATGTTCATGATAATATTCTTGAAGAAGCTGAATGTTCAAGAAAAAAAATCTATAATTAATTAAAAATGGTAAAATAAATGAAAAAGGGTAAAATGATCATTTTACCCTCGAGCTTAACGGGGAAAATAGACGACCGTCTGCTTGAAGGACCAATTTCGTAACAAACTGCATACCTGGAGGGTTATCTTGTAATATTTAAAGATAAAAGACCTATTTCATAACATTTAACATACCTGAGACTGTGGCATGAAACACCTTTTTCCTTACCGTTTTAAAATTATAAAATGATTATCGTGATTTAGAAAAAAACGTTATTCTTTTCTATCCATTAAATGAGGGCGTTTTCTTCCTTTTACTCAAATTTGTTGTCACTTACCCGATCAAAGAAGTAAACTACAATTTCAGTAATAAAACGAGGTGATAGGAAATAATTTTGAAAGTACAATGCTGTAATGAGAAATGCCACGACAGCACCATAGTACACGTGGACACCCTATGTGGACTATAAGGTGGCATGAAAACCTGGTGTAGTAGGTAAATTTAAAGCATAATGCTATAATAAGTAAATACTTTAAAGTACAATGCCCTAATAAAAAACAAATTAAAAGTACATTGCTGTAATTAGAAAATATGAAAGTACAATGCTATAATTTGAAAATAAATGAAAGTATGTTGCTATTTTGCGCATTTTGCCCCATAATAAATAAGTAACTAGCATGCCATGTGTCGACTTCTGATGAGCCGACTTCAGTATTTTCCCGCCTAAACATGTATCTGGACGCAGTTTACATTATAAGTTCAATTAGCACACCCACATTCACTCCTCCTTAAATATTTCTTTAATTCAATTTTTTTAATTTATACGTTACATTTACTACCTTTATAATTAGGTATGTAGTTAATTTTAATCCCTTAATTTTTTATTTTTCACTTTTATCTTATAAACATAAATAATGTAATTTATCATTTCTTTGTATTAATTTATTTTGTCTTTTAGACTATGTTTATCAGCAATCCAATCCAATCAAATTTCTATTAAAAAATTCATTTCTGTCTCTTCCACCTACCTAATTTCAATCTCAATCCAATCTTACATTTTTTATAGTTTATTAGCAATCTAATCCAATCTCAAATATTTTTAAAAATATATATATATATATTTAATATATTATCATATATATAATATTTTTATTATTATTCTTGAATATAAAAAATAGATAAAAAAACTATCTAATATTATAAAACATAATTATAATTATAAAAAAGGAAACTTACATTGAAAATAAATAAAACAAGTTACAAATAGAAGTACGGATATTCAGAACTCAAACAATAATTTGGGTAGTTTGGATCCATAACAGAAAATTGCAAAAAAATGAGTTTTCAAGATAAGAGAGTATTGAAATAGAAAGAAAGATTGGTGTGCTGAAAATATGTCAAGTTTGGTCTCTATTTGCAGGGAATTGAAAAATATAACTTTTGGTATATTTTTATTTTTATTTTTTTTAAAGTAATCTTTTTATTATCTAAAAAAATCTAATTAAACCAATCACCTGCCATGTGTAAAATATTTACTTAAAAAATAAAAAATAATATCCTGAATCCAAGATTGGATTGCAATTGGGATTGCTTTGACCGTGTTCAAATAATGTAATTTATCATTTCTTTGTATTAATTTAATTTGTCTTTTAGACTATGTTTATGGCAATTCAATCTAATTCAATCCAATTTCTATTAAAAAATTCATTTATCTTTCTTCTACCTACTTAATTTCAATCTCAATCAAATCTTACATTTTTTTTTACAGTTTATTAGCAATCCAATCCAATCTTAAATATTTTTAAAAATATTTATATATTTAATATATTATCATATATATATATATATATATAATATTTTTATTATTATTTTTGAATATAAAAAATAGATAAAAAACTATCTAATATTATAAAACATAATTATAATTATAAGATATTCAGAACTCAAACAATAATTTGGGTAGTTTGGATCCATAACAGAAAATTGCAAAAAATAGAGTTTTCAAGATAAGATAGTATTGAAATAGAGAGAAAGTTTGGTCTATATTTGTAGGGAATTGAAAAATATGACTTTTGATATATTTTTTATTTTTTATTTTTTTTGTTAAACTTATCTATTTATTATCTAAAAAAATATAATTAAACCAATCACCTAATGCCATCTGTAAAATATTTACTACATGATCTGGAGTTTCTTCAACCTACCAATCCGTCTATTAGTATAAAGTGGAATGTTATCGATTCCAATTTTTTGCAGCTTTCTTCAACATGTCAACTTGTAACCTTCTTCAAACCACACCAGAATCAAAAGAAGATGCATTATTCGAGAAGACTTGCGAGGAGCACAAACAGTTGATAAAAACACTTCCCATAGGCAACGGGTGGGTGCGTCAACACCTCTATAACTACAAAGGCTGCTGGTTAGGCTCCGACATCTTGAAAAACAACTTGCTTCTTCACACCCACTTCAGATCCCAACCGTCCGATATCTTCTTGGCCTCCTACATGAAGTCTGGAACCACCTGGCTCAAAGCCCTCATGTTCTCCACCACCAACCGCCACCGCTACACTATCTCCGACCACCCTTTGCTTCACCACAACCCACATATCACTTTCCCTCATATTGATACCTGGTTCGACCCTACTGACGACTTGACCCGCTTGCCTACACCACGACTCTTTTCTACCCACTTCCCTAAAACCCTCTTACCCCCATGCATGACTTCATGCAAGTTTGTCTACATCTGTAGAGACCCGAAAGATGTATTGATCTCAAAATGGCATTTCATGAACAAAATCAGATCAAAAGATCTGGCTCCCCTTTCGTTGGATGAAGCGTTTGAGCTTTTCTGCCAAGGGGTTTCTGATTTTGGGCCGTTTTGGGAACATGTTTTGCAATATTGGAGAGCGAGCTTGGAGTCTCCGGATATGATTTTGTTTTTGAAGTATGAGGAATTTAAGAAGCAGCCGGAGGTGGAGTTGAGGAAGTTGGCGGCCTTCATGGGACAGCCGTTCACGACGGAGGAAGAGGATAAAGGGGTGGTGGGAGAGATTGTTATGTTGGAACCACCTTAAAAGTGACCGTCACTGATCGTTTATCATTCCTGATATGATAATTGACAATAACTGAAATCCCTATGTCTGGTAAATATATGATGGGCGTATTTACTATTATTGACATACTATAGGGTTTCCCATTAGGTGATTGGAACTATGGGGAATTATATGACACATAATAAACACCAAGGGTTAAAAGTGTAAGATACTCTTATTATAAATAGGGTACCCTAATCACACTTTAACCCTAATGACTCATTGCTAATCAACAATCAGCCGTGTGCCTCCCCTAAGATCGACTCTCTCAAGATCGATCATCATCCCATCATAATACGATCACCTCGTTCTGGGAACCCGACAATCAATGGCAAATATGTTCAATGCTTTCACTGGATCCTCAGGATCATCGGGTATGTTTTCTTGTCATCTTATTATCTATCAAATACAAATCATGATTATTCCAACATGTGGTATCAGAGCCCCAGGTTCAAAATTGATTCATGATTTGTATTAGTTTTTGATGGCTTTAATTCATTGGTTTCTTTCGTGTTTATGTATGCCGCCGCAAACATCAAAACTGCATTGAATTGCAATTTTATCATCTGCGATTATAATGCTATTTTTTCCATCGTATTAAACCCTAATTATGCCATGTTAATTGATCAATGTTATTTATCCCGAATTGATCAATGTATGGAATTTTTTTTCCGAAAACCTTACTTTTCGCTACTGTACATTGCGAAAACCTTACTTTTCGCTACTGTACATAGCGAAAACCTTACTTTTCGCCACTGTACATTGCGAAAACCTTACTTTTCGCCACTGTACATTGCGAAAACCTTACTTTTCGCTACTGTACATAGCAAAAACCTTACTTTTCGCCACTGTACATTGCGAAAACCTTACTTTTCGCTACTGTACATAGCGAAAACCTTACTTTTCGCCACTGTACATTGCGAAAACCTTACTTTTCGCTACTGTACATAGCGAAAACCTTACTTTTCGCCACTGTACATTGCGAAAACCTTACTTTTCGCTACTGTACATTGCGAAAACCTTACTTTTCGCTTATGTACATAGAAAAAACCTTACTTTTCGCTTCTGTACATAGCGAAAACATTGCACTAATATTTATGGTCTCATCATTTGTGCCCAAAGGTCAAATATGATTCTCATAATGCATTTTTTTTCCTTTTGCATAATGAACACTGAGTATACTAATTCTGCCCAAAGGTGATTTAATATACCTGTGTGTCAAAAGGACTTTCTACATGCATAATTCACACGATGCTCTATTTTGTGCCCAAAGGTCAAAAGATAAGCATTGCGTTGCATAACCCTAACGCTCATGTTTACTTAGATATTAGTTATTTCTGCCCAAAGGTGATGTAACATCTAAGTAGAGCCTTACTTTGACTTATTGTTTTGGTGTTTACAATAGGTATACTCATCACTAGCTTCATCACTAAAATGGTCATAGTTTCATTACTCTAAGGAATATTACTGTTAGGCCTGCTTACTTTAACATTACTTTGATTCCATTACTTTAAGAAACATTACTTTGTCTGCCTTTTATAGCTAACTACGTCACTATAATAATCTTCTATAACTTATATCCTCCTCCTTTCCTAATCAGTATCTAACTTTGGCATTGAGCCACTTACTGGTGCGAACTTTGCGTCATGGAAGGATCAATTACTTCTTACTCTGGGGATGCTAGACCTTGACCATGCTATTCGCCATGATGAACCCACTGCTATTACTGCTGCGTCCACTGCAGCTCAGAAAGCGGATTTTGAAAAGTGGGAAAGGGCAAATCGCTTGTCACTAATGATGGTCAAGAACTCCATTAACCTCAGTATCCGAGGAGCTATCCCTGACTCTGATAAAGTCAAAACTTACCTCAAATCTGTTGAGGATCACTTCAAGGGATCGTCTAAGGCTCATGCAAGTAGCTTAATGCTACATATGCTCACTCTGAAATATGAAGGAAATAGCAGTGTCCGTGAACACATTATGAAAATGATTGATATGGCTCATAAGCTTAAGAGTCTTGAGATGGAAGTCTCTGATAATTTTCTTGTGCATTTCATAATGACCTATTTGCCTGCTCGGTTCGACACCTTCAAAGTTAACTACAACGCTATGAAGGATAAATGGTCGATAAGTGAACTGATTGCAATGTGTGTGCAAGAGGAGGATCGCCTAAAGCTGGTACAACCTGAAGCTGTTCACCTGACAACCACTGGCAATTCTAAGAAAAGGAAGGGTAACCACAGTAATCAGACTGGAAACAAAGTCCAAAAGGATAATAATCATGGTGCCGTTGCCTCTGGCTCTAAATCCTTGTCTAACAAACCTAGCTGCAAATTCTGTCGTGCCAAAGGGCACAGACAGAAAGATTGCCCTAAGTTCAAGGAATGGCTAGCTAAGAAAGGTAACATTCTTTATGCAATATTTGATTCCTTTACTACTGATGTCCCAATTAATACATGGTGGGGTGACTCTGGTTCTATGGTCCATGTGACAAACTCAATGCAGGGATTCCTTACAATCCAGAAGCTACCAAAGGGCCAAAGAAAACTTAGAGTTGGAAGCGGTGATCTCTTAGATGTCGAAGCCATGGGAACTTTAAATTTACATATGAGTACCGGAAAGTGTATTAGACTAGTGGATACCTTATATGTACCGAGAATTACTCGGAACCTTGTATCCATATCTAGACTAGACCTTGAAGGTTATGTAATAATTCATGGTTGCGGCAAGATTGCCATTACTCAAAATAATGAAATACTTGGTCGAGGTTTCTTGGATGGATTGCTGTATAAATTAGAACTAGATCATAATTTCTCACAGTCTTTGTTGTCTCTTAATATTGATGACGTAACTAAAACAACAAAATCACCTAAACAATTAGAGAATTCCTCCATGTTGTGGCATAAACGTCTTGGCCACATCTCACGAGATCGAATGACTCGACTCGTAAAGGATGGAATCTTACCTTCTCTTAATTTTAGTGATTTTGAAACATGTATTAAGTGCCTCAAAGGCAAAATGGCGAAAGGGAATAAGAAAGGAGCCACTAGAAGTTCCAACTTGTTGGAAATAATTCACACTGATATTAGTGGTCCTTATCCAGCATCAATCACAGGACATACATCATTTATTACATTCATTGACGATTATTCGCGTTATATGCACCTATATCTGATTAAGGAAAAATCTGAATCCTTACAAACTTTTATTGATTTTAAAACTTTGGTTGAAAACCAACTTGATCATAAAATAAAAGTTGTGAGATCAGATAGAGGAGGTGAGTATTATGGTAGACATACTGATATTGGTCAAGCTCCTGGTCCTTTCTATAATTTTTGCAAGGAACATGGCATAATTAACCAATACACCATGCCTGGTTCTCCTCAACAAAATGGTGTTGCTGAAAGGAGAAACAGAACCTTAATGGACATGGTGAGAAGTATGCTTGCTAACACTAACTTACCTACTTTCCTCTGGACTGAGGCATTAAAAACAGCCGTTCATATACTCAATAGGGTTCCATCAAAATCTGTCCCTAAAACTCCTTATGAAATCTGGACAGGTAGGAAACCGAGTCTAAAATATATGAAAGTATGGGGCTGTCCTGCCGAAGCAAAAGTCTATAACCCTAACTTAAAGAAACTGGATCCCAAAACCCTTACATGTTTCTTTATCGGTTATCCTGATAACTCAAAAGGTTATCGGTTTTACTGTCCTTCCCACACTACGAGCATCATTGACACGCAGCATGCCACATTTCTTGAGAACTCAAAGATCAGTGGGAGCACGACAAATCATGACTCAGATTTGCAAGAAGTACAAGAAGCGGGGGGAAACCATCCTACTTCTATTTTTATTCCTCCGATAATTCCTCTTGTACCCACCGCTGCTCCTAATATCACTGATCCAACTCCTCCTAACGCCGAGGGAACATCATCATCGCCTCTTGTACCCAACCATGAGCCTAATACCACTGATCCCACTCCTCCTGTTACTGAACTGGAAAATCAACTCAGGAGATCATCTAGGGCACGCAGGGCCACAAACTTTGATGATTTCGTAACCTTTACTGAACCGGAAAATCAACTCAGGAGATCATCTAGGGCACGCAGGGCCACAAACTTTGATGATTTCGTAACCTTTTTATCCGAAGATGAGGACATTGGAAAGCTTACTGATCCTACCTCTTATCGAGAAGCCATTAATAGCGATCAGGCCACTCAGTGGAATGAAGCCATGATTGAAGAGCTTAATTCCATGCAACATAATGATGTTTGGGATTTGGTTGAACTTCCTGAAGGATCCAAAACTATCGGTTGTAAATGGGTCTTCAAAACCAAATTAGACTCGAAAGGAAACATCGAACGCTATAAGGCCAGACTGGTTGCAAAAGGGTTTACTCAAAAGGAAGGAATCGATTATCAAGAGACCTTCTCTCCTGTCTCTCGTAAAGATTCTTTAAGGATTGTTATGGCACTTGTAGCTCATTATGATTTAGAGTTACATCAGATGGATGTCAAGACCGCATTCTTAAATGGAGACTTGCAAGAAGACGTATACATGCGACAACCTGAAGGATTCATTCCAGAAGGTAAAGAGCATATGGTCTGCAAGTTGAAGAAATCCATTTATGGGTTGAAGCAGGCATCACGACAATGGTACCTCAAGTTCCATAAAATCGTAAAAGGGCAAGGTTTTCTAAAGAATCAAGTGGATCAATGCACCTATCTCAAGATCAGTGGGAGTAACTTTATAATCCTTGTCTTGTACGTAGATGACATCCTACTAGCAAGTAACAACTTGGATATGCTGCATGAGTCGAAGCGGATGCTTTCGCAAAATTTCGACATGAAAGATCTCGGTGATGCCTCTTATGTCATTGGTATCGAAATACATCGAGATAGGCATAATGGTGTTTTGGGTCTTTCTCAAAAGGCATATATTGAGCGTATCTTAAAACGCTATAACATGCAGCACTGTACACCCACTGTAGCTCCAGTAGTTAAAGGGGACGTGTTTGGTTCTTTCCAGGCTCCGAGCACTGAGATTGAAAAGGAAGAAATGAGGATGATACCTTATTCGTCTGTAGTAGGGAGCATTATGTATGCTCAGGTCTGTACTCGTCCGGATATCGCTTATATCGCTGGTATGCTGGGACGTTACTTATCTAATCCCGGAATAGCACACTGGAAAGCGGCTAAAAAGGTTCTACGATATCTGCAAGGGACCAAAGACTACAAATTAACTTATAGAAGAAGTGACAACTTAGAAGTAGTAGGATATTCTGATTCCAATTTTGCTAAATGCAAGGAAGATAAGAAATCTACTTCTGGGTACATATTTATGTTAGCTGGTGGACCTATCTCCTGGCGGAGTCATAAACAAAAGCTGACTACAACGTCCACCATGATGGCTGAATACGTTGCCGTTTATAATGCCAGTTGTCATGGGATGTTGTTAAGGAACCTGGTCAGTGGACTCAAAATCGTCAACTCCATTTCTAGACCATTGAAGCTTTACTGTGATAACTCAGCTGCCGTAACTTTCTCGAACAGTAACAGTTCAACTGGCGCTGGGCTGTATCTTGATACAAAGTATCTGTTTGTGCGCGAACGGGTTGAGGAAAATGTCCTTTTTATCGAGTACATAAGTACAAAGAATATGCTAGCGGATCCGATGACCAAAGGTCTTCCTCCTAATGTCTTCGTAGGACACGTGTCGAAGATGGGGCTTACAAAAGACTTAATTTAATAGCATATTGTACTTATTGGTCATTACTATTATCTTAATAAAATTTTCCTCTATATTCAGATTTTGTTTGTCTATTAATTACGTTTTGAGCTCGTAATGGTGTATGGACATTATTATAACGAAATCTGTCTCAGTCAATTGATCATTGCTTATTCAGTTTTAAATTTGAGTCATAGTTTGACTAGTGGGGGTCCTGAGTTGATATTCTTCTCTACGGCTGTACTTATTAGCTATGATTTCAGTTTAAAACAAAATGAGTATTATCCCGGCCGGACTTATTGGTACTCATGGATAAAAGATCGCTTGGTCAAGTGGGAGAATGTTGGAACCACCTTAAAAGTGACCGTCACTGATCGTTTATCATTCCTGATATGATAATTGACAATAACTGAAATCCCTATGTCTGGTAAATATATGATGGGCGTATTTACTATTATTGACATACTATAGGGTTTCCCATTAGGTGATTGGAACTATGGGGAATTATATGACACATAATAAACACCAAGGGTTAAAAGTGTAAGATACTCTTATTATAAATAGGGTACCCTAATCACACTTTAACCCTAATGACTCATTGCTAATCAACAATCAGCCGTGTGCCTCCCCTAAGATCGACTCTCTCAAGATCGATCATCATCCCATCATAATACGATCACCTCGTTCTGGGAACCCGACAATCAATGGCAAATATGTTCAATGCTTTCACTGGATCCTCAGGATCATCGGGTATGTTTTCTTGTCATCTTATTATCTATCAAATACAAATCATGATTATTCCAACATGTTAAGCTTTGTAGCTTTGAGAATTTGAGTAATCGAGAGGTGAACAAGAACGGTGTGAGTGATTTTAAGGTGGCGGAGCTGGAAAACCGTTTGTTTTTTAGGAAAGGAGAGAATGGAGATTGGAAAAACTACTTGAGTGAGGAGATGAAAGAACGTATCGATAAAATCACAGAAAAGAAGTTAAAGGGTTCTGGTTTAATACTTGGTTCAAAGGTTTGAGTCATCAATGGCTCTTTCATGTTGCTCCTAATTACTTTGTGTTGGGTGTGTTTAAGTTTTGCTTCATGTTGCTTCTAATAAGGATTTTTTTGGTATTGCTACATGCAATAGCTTTATAATACTAAGGTGGCGTTTGTTTTGTAAGAGGTCTGAAGTCTTATTTCACTTCTGAATAATAAGAGGTGGTGCTTTAAAAGGCCGGTAAGGTATTAGGTTACCTCTTCTAGTTTAACATGTATTTCAGACTTAAGAGCCTCTGAAATTTGGAAGAAAAAAAAACAAACGGTCTGAACGTAAAAACGTCCGGTCGATTCAGACTTCAGAGGTATTAAGAGGTTTAAAAAAAACCGCCCCTAGGTTTCTTGTTGTTCCACCTCTCTTAATATCTGAGCTGAATGTGAATCTACTTCATAAACACTGAAGATACATGATTTGCAAATCTAACAAACTTGATTTGAAAGAATAGGTGATTGTCATAAGAATAAATTGCTTAAAAATTTGACAAGATTCCAACAAGGCCCTATGGATGCATTTGTCATCAAGAGAAAAAATAAATAAATATAAAAACGAAAAATTCAAATCATAAGTTTGTGAACATATTATATAGAATGTGCATTGCTAGCTGTTACATTACATTTAAGAAACTATCCACTTCCATGGTCAATTGATTGATTTTAAACTTGTTTGGAATACTAATAATCATGTCTTGCAATATATGTTGAATCTTACGATACCATTCGCATTACGTGGATCATGGACAATCTATATTTCCATTTTCTTGTTAGGATATGAATTTCTATTACACTATATTTGGTGTAACACTATTCATTTACACTACTTTTTACATCACTTTTAAAAAATAATGTTACCCATTAGAGAAGATTTACTATTAACACTAAAATTTACATTATTTTTGAAATTTGATATAAAATATAGTGTGACCCATTGAAGATGCCCTAACTATTACAAGTAGATTAATTACTATTTAAATTGTAACTTCATGATAAAAGAGGGACAATCTGTAGGCTTTACTAAAGCTAATTAAAATTTTAAAAAAAAGAGAACTAAAAAGAAAAAGTTGAATATCTTTTATATGATGCCTAGTCTTCTTGTATGTCTATGTTTTCAATTATTTTTATTTTTGTCCTAAGTTACTTGGGGACAAGTAATAAAAACAAAGTTAAGTTTGGGGTGACATAACTTTCATTTTGAGAGTTATTTACACATTGTTCATGGGTGTTTTTCTTCCCTTTTAGTGTACATATGTGTTTTCCCGTTAAGTGCATGTTCATGTTTTTCTTTGTATTCATTTATTTTCATTTGGAGCTAGATATTGAGGATAAAAGTTTGTGGTTTGATGTTTGCACTACTACATAAATGCCTTTTTTAAACGCACTTTTTTAAACGGTTTTTAAAAAAATTCGAAAAAATCGTTTAAAAAGGTGGCCGTATTTTTTTAAGTTCATTTTTAAACGGTTTTTTGAGTTTGAAACCGTTTGAAAAAGTTACGGACTTTTTTATACGGTTGTTTACAGAAAACCGTATAAAAAGACCTATGAATTTTACACGGTTGCATAAAAAACACCGCATAAAAATCTGTCAAACATATTTACACGGTTTTTTAAGTACCGTGTAAAATTCATAGGTCTTTTTCTACGGTTTTTTGTAAACAACCGTATAAAAAAGTCCGTTACTTTTTCAAACGGTTTTTCACTCAAACAACCGTTTAAAAAGGGTTTAAAATTGTAGGGTTTAAAAATTCTCAAAAATTTTGTTCCCACCTTATTTGATTTCCCTCCATAACTCCTCTAATTTTATCCCAAACTCCTCAAACCCTTACCCTTTCCCTAAAAAAAACTCAGATTGATACCGCCTCCCAAACTCCAAACCCTTACCCTCCCACACCTCTCGTCCTCCCCATCTCGCCATCACCACCTCTCACCGCTGCTCACCATCCGTGTCCTCAGTCCCTGACACTTCCTCATCTCAGTGTTCCTCTTCAAAAACTCCTATCCCTGAGGAAATCTCTACCTTAACTTCTAAAGGTAAAGAAAAAATTGTTTATCCAAAACCTCAGAAGGGTACCTTTGTACCTAAGCTGAATGCTTCTAAAGCTTCAGTGACCTATCCCTCTACTTCTAAGAATAAGATCCCTGGATTTATTCAGCGATCTACTCCCAGAATCAGAGTGGATATTATTGGTAAGAAATCCGAAGAACTGATTGTTCCTCCCATTTCCAATGCCAAAGGTATACTTGGTGCTGGCCCTGCTCATTTAAAATTAACGGGTAAGCATGCAAATGGTCCTAAAGCTACTTTTAGTTATAGGAAATGTTATCACTGTGGACTTACAAATCATATTGCTAGTAAGTGCCCCACAACCACCAAAGCTGAAAAGTTAGCTAAGGTGAAGATCAATGCACCCAAGGCAAAGAAGACCACTGATATTAAGAAATTAACCAAAGTGAAGAATAATTCTAAAGCTGAATCTTCAAATGCTGCGAAGATTGCTGAACCTTCCACTTCCTCTACCACCACTGAAAAATGTGGACCCATGGTTAAATGGGTGCCCAAGTCAAACTAATCTTCTTTTGTTTGCAGGTTAAGAAGGGTATCTGGTATCTCGATAGCGGATGCTCTAGACACATGACTGGAAAGAAAAACCTGCTCACTGAATACAAGGAAGAGAAGGGTCCCTCAGTGACCTTCGGTGGAAATGGAAAAGGCTATACCCGAGGGTTTGGTGTACTCTCTAATGGTACAACAACCTTCAGAAGAGTCGCATATGTTGAAGGACTGAAGCCCAATCTTCTACGCATCAGTCAACTATGTGACAAGGATAACAAAGTGATTTTCACTAAGGAATCCTGCTTTGTCACTGACAAAAAGGAGATGATAGCTCTCAGCGGTTATCGTATGGAAAATGTTTATGTTATAGACATGGACTCTACAACCACTGAGAACTCCTGTTTCTTCTCAAAAGCCTCATCTGATGCCAACTGGTTATGGCATAAGAGGCTCTCTCATCTCAACTTCAAGACACTGAATACTCTTTCTTCTAAAGGGTTGGTCACCGGTCTACCTCAACACTCATACGCTAAGGAGTCCTTATGTTCAGCGTGTGAGAAAGGGAAACAAACTAAAGCTAGTTTCAAATCTAAGCAAGTTTCCTCAGTGTCATCTCCTCTACAACTTCTCCATATTGATTTGTTTGGCCCTGTTAACAAATAATCCATCGCTGGAAAGAAATATACATTGGTCATAGTCGATGAATTCTCTTGCTATACCTGGGTAATGTTTCTCCGTTCTAAGAGTGACACCCCTGAAGAACTCATCACTTTTGTCAGGAAAATGGAAGTCCTGAACAACATGACCGTTCGCTCAATAAGGAGTGATCATGGGACTGAATTCAAAAACAGTTCCCTTGATTCCTTCTTTGAAAGTAAGGGTATTTCTCACAACGTTTCCTAAGTGAGAGCACCGCAACAAAATGGAGTCGCTGATAGAAGAAATCGAACTATCATCGAAGCTGGACGTTCAATGCTCAGTGTTTCTCATCTACCTACTCAGTTTTGGGCAGAAGCTGTCAACACTGCTTGTTTTACTCAAAACAGGTCGCTGATAGTCAAAAGATTCAAGAAGACAACCTATGAACTTTTCCATGGGAGAAAGCCTTCAATTAGCTTTCTTCACATCTTTGGATGTCAGTGTTTCATACTGAACATAAGAGATGCCCTTGGAAAGTTTGATCCTAAGGCTGATGATGGAATCTTTCTTGGATACTCCTCAGTTTTCTAAAGCCTTCAGAGTCTTCAATCGTTGAAGACAAACTGTAGAAGAAACGATCCACGTCACTTTTTGTTGGTCCCGAAGGGTTATACAAGTTTGTAGAAGGGGGGGGGGGGGGGTTGAATACAAACACACGATTTTACTTTTCTAAATTGTTTATTGATAAATCATTAACAATTTACAGCTTGTTGCAGAAACAAGATTAAGGATAAATCCTAAATCTAAACAAGTTGGAACACTAAGGTTTCTTGCACTAAGAAAGATAAGGAAATTACTAATAATAACTTATCTAGAGATTGAACTTGTCCAGAGTTAGCAAGTTACTTCAAATGAAGTGAGTTCATCTCTTTATATACTGCATGCATTTAATGCAAGTCAGTATACACTTTACACGTGTCATCCGCTGATTGGTTGCATGTCATTGACCTTTGGTGACAACCTAAGTAGCCGCATGTATGTACAGTGTAGTGTCAGAGTTGTTGTACGAATTCAGATAATCGGAGGTTCTTTTCTGACATTTCGTACGGAGTCGTGCAAGGGAGGTTGAGACAAAAGTACTTTGTACGGAGGACTTCATGATCAGCTTTCGTTGATTCAGCGATTATCATTTCACTTCAGCGAATGATAAAGTTCAGCGATAGCTGAAGTCTTGTACTTGATACTTCACGTTGAGTGGACAAATCTGAGGCTTCACTGATCCGCATCAGTTCATTAGGAGACTTGTCGCTGGTTCTTGAGCTTGATCTTCGACTTCAGCGTAGAACCTATGTTGACGTGAAACTTGTCTTTGGGATCATAAGTAAACAACTAACTTATCAGCGATCACCATAATGACTGAACAGGCTCAGAACATAAATGGTGAACAGTGTTCGCTGAATGTTTAATTTAAAGAGCGAGAGTTCCTATCAGCGGTACTGGAAGATCTTAGTACTTATCAGCGATAGTGAAACTCTGATACATATTGTTTACTTACAATTTTCACTAAGTATATAAGATAGGGTCATTATCAAATCACAGAGGGTTTGGATCAACAATCTCCCCCTATTTGATTATGACATAGCAACAAAGAAAATTGCTATTTAATGAAAACATAAGGATAAAAAGAACTCATAAAATATTTGTCCCTTTTACTGTTTTCTGGGATCTTTTCTGTACTGATGGAGTAAAGTACGTTCGCTGAAATCTTTCTTTAATCTTTGAATAAGAGTTACAAATGGAAGTGGAAAAATTACAAGTACAAGCGAAATAAATTACAAGTACAAAAGTATAACTGATTCAATAGAAGAATGAGGCGATCTATCAGTCAAACGGTTCTTCCTTGATGAGAAGTTCATCAAGGGTCTTTGATGTGGGAATCATCCAGTCAGGTACGTCGACTCCTTGATTCTTTTTCTTCAGAGCTTCTTCAAAAATCAAGGGCTTCAGGTGTCTAGCTTTAATGTCGCGTCTGACTTCACACCAGTATACGAGATCTCTGAGTTGTTCGATGGGAGCGAGATGGAGCTCAGAGATACGTTGAAAGTGATGATTTCCTTCGTAGTCCAAAAAGAAAATACCATAAGGATCACTTACAACTGTGCCGGGGATGAAAGTTTCTCCAGGTGGTAGGGAGGTGTCAAGCGCTGAGAGATCAACATCAGGGCCAAGAACTTCAGCACGAGAGAAACCAATACCTGTTTCATTTCGTATAGGAGGACCTGAGACTTTCTTTCTTTTGGCAGCGACTCTTCTTTGTTGACGAGGAAGAAGAGTGGAGGGAGGAATATCCACAGCAGAAGAAACCAAGTCAATCTGAGTATTTAAAATTTTCTCGACATGGCTCTTGAACTTTGAGCGCGATCCCTGAATGGCTAATTTCACTTCCAACCATTCAGAGAGACCAAACTTCTCTAAGGTAGCAGCATAGAGAGTTTGTTTGGTTTCGTCTTCTCTGTAGACATCCACTTCAACAACAGGGACATCAATAAACATTCGTCCTCTGATGTTTACTTTGACAATCTTGGATGGTCGAGATCGATAGGTCAGCATTTGTTTCGCCCATTCCAAGGTTGTATCAGAGACCTTAGTCTTTTCTCTAACGATCTTTTGAGCATCATCCCATAGCTGACGTTGAACATCGAGGGGAGCTCTTTTCAGCTTGGGGTCTTTTACTGATCGTTGAGAAAGCTTGATGGCGTATTCTCTGTCTTTTTCTTCAGCTTCCTTTCTTTCAGCGATTAGGCGTTCAGCTCTGAGGTGTTCGTTGAATTCAGCTTTAGAAATTTTGAACTTTGGAGGAACTGAGGGCAGTTGATCACGCCTTAGAATTATTCGCTGATCCTCGAATTTCTTTATTACTTCCTCTCTTCTTTTCTGTTCCTCTTCACTTAGCTTTTGAGGAGCCAAGGAAGGTCTGCGCTTGCGCGAGAGTAGCTGTTCTTCTTGTTCATCAGTCTCAGAGATCAAATCTAAGACTGGAATTATTTCTTCAGCGACAGCTGGTATTTTTGGTGAAGCCGCAGTTGTGGATCCTTCAGCGATATCCTCAAACAGGGGAGCGGACTAGCTGAAACACAGCGATCTTACAAGTAAGAACTTGGGTAGAATCAGATAGAAAGAATTGGTTCAAGTGTATAGGCTTGGGTAGTAGAAACTGATAGTGTATGAAAGAGGAGGGATGGAGTAAGAGATTTTTAGTGTACCTGACAAACCGGCTTTTTAAGCAAGATCGACAGATTGTCATCTTCAGCGACGCGTTTGCCTTTGCCTTTCTCAGCTTCAGATGCTGAGGGCTTTGTCTTAGTCTTCTCCCCTGAAGGTTCATTTATCGAGATCCCCTTAAGAGCTTTGATCCTTGGAGCAGGTTTGACGATAAAGAAGTCGTCATCATCTTCATCATCATCATCATCATCTTTTGGGGAAGAGGATGGTTCATCATCAGGGATGTCGATGGCTTCATCGTCTTCAGCCTCGGATTCATCAGCTTCTTCTTCGAGTTGCTCCCCCTCAGATACAGAGGCGAGCTTCTCGGTTCCCTCAGGGTTTTCAACTCCCTGAGGTTCAGCAGTTGCGTCTTCATTCACCTCTCCCCTGATAGATTCATCATGGGAAAGGTCTTCAGCGCTCTTAGAAGCATCTTCAGCGCTCTTCTCCCCCTCTTTTTCATGATGACTGGGGGAGGAATGAGTAGATTCAGCAGCGTTGGTAGGTTCTCTGTCTTCTTGGCCAGAGATACCTACACAACTTTCAATCTTTGCTAATCTGTCTTCAAGGCCAGAAATAGCAGGATTGATCTTCAGCAGCTCAGTGCGATCCGCCGCTGTGAAGTTGTCAGATGCAGGGACGGGGGCGGGAGCTGGAGTATTTGCCTTGTCTAGCAGCTGCTCGAGCATCGTCTTTATCGAACCAACATCGGTCTTTACAGAGCCTAAGTCAGTCTTTATGGCAGACACATATCCCTCGAGTTGTCCAACCGATGTCTTCAGCGTTGTGACCTCGCTGGATACGGATGAAACTGCGTGTTTGATGGAGGTGTAGTCTGTGAAGATGTCAGCGATCACTTTAGCAAAGTCGCTGAGAGTCTGATCAACTTGCTTCAAGTCATCAGTGGAAGCCTTCTTCTCTACCACCGTTGTCAGCTTTAAAAGATTCTCTCCAGCGTTTGTTACAGCTGAAGAGTTGTTGGAGAGAGTGGTGGTGAGACCTGTCAGCTTTGTCTCCACGGACTTCAGAGAGGCGTTGATGTCTCCCAAGTTAGGACCTGTAACAGATAAAAACTTGTGAACAAAGGAAAGCTCAGAAGTTTGGGGTTTAGTAACAGTGTTTAGGGGTGGTTGTGTACCTGCAGGAGGATTGATGAACTCATCAAAATCTCGATGTCCTGAGAAATGTTCCATGTCGTCTTCAAAAGTGCCCATGGATTGTCCTGCAGGTCCTGTCTTCATCATTTCCGGATTGTCAGCTTTGGGTTCTGTAGAAATGATGGCATCTCCAGCGATAACTGGAGGAGAGACCAAAGGAGTAGAGAGAGAAGCGAAGGATGAGAAAGGAGGTTGGGTTCTGAGTTCAGCGTTGGAATCGCTGAGAATTACTTCATCAGTCTTTTGAGAGACTGAGGGAGGTTGGGTAGGTTCCAAGTTTTGAACCTCAGCGTTTAGAGACGCTGAAGTTGGAAAGGAAGGGATGGCTTATTCAGGTGTGGCAGAGCGTACCACGGAACTTTCCTTCAGCTCTGCAGAAAGAGCTGAGGAGTCTTTAGCATGTGATTCCTGGGGTTGCTCCTTGGTCTTCTTTGATCCTTTTAGAACCAAGTTGGGTGTGAGATTGTTTCCTTTTAAGAGAAGGAATAGAGGTAGCAGCTGGGGTATCAGCAGTGGGTTTGTCCGCTGATGGAGCTGCAGAAGTAGAAGAAGTATGAGGGTTAAGAAGAGTTAAGAGTTTAGAAAGACGTACCTCATTAGCGAGTGGTTTGAAGTCGAGTATCTTCGGGCCGACCTGAGAGAGTTTCAGGTCACCATCAGCTGGGTAGGTTTCCTTCAGGCCATGTTGGAAGATGGCGCTGATGAAACGTGGGTAAGGAACCCATGGAGGTCTGTCAGCTACGGTGTCGACTCTTAGAACCAGGTCATCATAGATAATCGATGCCCAGTCTATGTTGAGACCTTTCAGCAGAGCATAACCCATTGCTTGCTGAGGTTTAGCGGCTTGGTCAGAGGAGCCACTCTTTGTAGTCATGCAGCTTATCAGATGAGCGAAGATGAAATTCATCTCGCTGGGCATTTTTGATTTCTTGATGATTGTCAGCTTCTTCTCGGGCTTCTTGTCTCTGCCGATTTCCCATACATAGCCCATTGCATCGAAAAATGCAATGATAGCTTCCCTGTCAGAGTTTATCTTAGGGTCAGGGAGGGGTACGAAAGGTTTTTCTTTTGTAGCATTGGGAAGGCTGAGAGCTTTGCGAATTAAGGCATGGGTGATCTTGATGGTGCCATACTCGATATCGCAGAGGATACAATCGATAATTTTGGATGGGTCTTTGGCTGAGGGAAGTTTGGAGTGTCTCGCTGAATACCAGAATTGTGAGAGCAAAAGCTGATGCGCAGGAGGTGTAATGGTCAGGGCTGTGGAGATGCAACAATTCTTTAGGAAATTCACAGCATCATCTAGATGTGTGACTTGCTTTCGAGGAGGAAACTCGAGAAGCGCATAGAGGTTATTCACCTTTGTCCAATCCAGTTTGTCAAGGGCAAATTTGACTTAAGGAACCCTGAGGATTTCCACTTCCTCAGAATCAGCGGAGATGTTCTCAGCGGTAGCAGGAATGTCAGACGAGGCCATTTCTCTGTATTATCAGTTCAACCAAAGATGTTAATAAATAAGAATAATCTTAATGTGGAAAGGATTTCCATTAAGATTGTTCAAACTTTATCCATTTCATTCAGACAAAATGTCTTAATGAAGATTAGGGTTTTTCTTGTTTTTGAAAACGAAAGGTAAAACCCATTTATTCTTGTTTATCCAGTTTTCTTTGGGAAAGCTTGGGATTCTGGAAAAACGAAAGTGTGAAGAACAAGTTTAAGAATTTTCCTTTTAAACTTGAAGAACAACCATGAAATGGTTGTGTTCATAAAACCATGAAAGAAAATGATTTCATTTTTAAGAAGTTCTTTTGTTTGATCTTGTTAAAACAAGGATTAGATCAGAAACAAGTTATTTGCATTCTTTTAAAGAATAAGAACATATTAACCTTGATGTTTGATGAAGAAGATGATGAACAGTTCTTGAAGATTTGCACAAATGCAACAGTATTCTTTCTTGCGGAGGAAGATAGAGTTCGCGTAAAAGAAAAATATAAACAAAGAGTTTGTTTATATAGAGATTTTAGAAAGAGAAAATCCTTGAGCGGGAAAAGATTTTCATCATGACACGGACACGTGTTTGCATTTGATTGGCGAGTAAACGAAACGTGCAAACGTGTGTCAGAAAGAAGAACGTGCCTGGTGTTATCCGTTGCAATGACGTCACAACTGTCCTTTCACATTCTTTTTAGGATGTCTCTGAGGTTTTGAAAAACTCAGGGACTCTTTTGAAAAACATGAGGTACTGAATAGAAATATCAGTGATGGTTTAAGAACTTTCAAAGTATCGCTGTTAAGGAAGAGATATTCAGCGATATAGAACATTTGAAATCTTGCATTTTCATGCGTTTGTCAGAGAGAGAAAAACATACCTTGATATCATCTAACCAAGTTTATTCAGAGAGAAGATGAGAATGGATTGTACAAGTTTATTTTATCCCGAGGGTTATACAAGAATGTATAATCGTATCGCTGATCAAATGTGAACCGCTGAAGATTTTATCCTTCAAAGTTCAGCATTCCAAGCTCGCTGATGAGAAAGTTGAATCTTGTCTCATCAAGAGGTTTGGTAAACAAATCAGCTAACTGATAATCAGTTGGGATAAAATGAAGTTCTATATCACCATTCATCACATGATCTCTGATAAAATGATATCTGATCTCTATGTGTTTCGTTTTTGAGTGTAGCACTGGATTGTTTGCTATAGCGATGGCACTAGTGCTGTCGCAATATATTGGAATTTTGGAGAGCTGAAGATCATAGTCTAGTAGCTGATTTCTCATCCACAAGACCCGAGAACAACAACTTCTAGCAGCTACATATTCAGCTTCAGCTGTGGAAGTGGACACTGAGTTTTGCTTTTTACTTGTCCAACTTACCAGCTTTCCACCCAGGAGCTGACATCCTCCTGTGGTGCTTTTCCTATCCATTTTGCATCCTGCAAAATCACTATCTGAATAGGCGGTTAGATCAAATCCTGAATCTTTGGGATACCAAAGACCTAGATTCGCTGTACCCTTAAGATATCGAAAGATTCGCTTTACAGCTTTCATATGAGATATCTTGGGTTCAGCTTGATATCGTGCGCACAAGCAAGTTACAAACATAATATCGGGTCGGCTAGCTGTAAGATACAGTAGTGAGCCGATCATCCCACGGTACAGCGTGACATTGACATGAACACCCTTAGTGTCCTTATCAAGTGTCAGCGGTGGTGCCATTGGGGTTTTCATAGCTGAACTTTCAGTTAAATCGATTTTTTAGCATATCTTTAACATACTTTCCCTGATTTATAAAAGTTCCTTTTTCAGTTTGCTTAATCTGAAGACCAAGGAAATATGTTAGTTCACCCATCATACTCATTTTATATTCATTTTTCATTCTTTCAGCGAAACGAGTACAAAGCTCAGGGTTAGTAGAACCAAATATAATATCATCAACATATATTTGAACTAAAATGATATGACCTTTTACTTTTCTAAAGAAAAGAGTTTTGTCAATCTTACCTCGCTCGAATTTTTCAACATGGAGATAAGTAGAAAGAGTGTCATACCATGCACATGGAGCTTGCTTTAAGCCATAAAGTGCCTTATCCAGCTTATAAACATAATCTGGACGCTTAGGATCTGAGAATCCTGGAGGTTGTTCCACGTAAACTTCTTCATTCAGCTTTCCATTTAGAAACGCTGACTTAACATCCATTTGATGTACTTTGAAGTTTTTGTGTACAGCATATGCTAAGAAAAGACGAATAGATTCAAGTCTTGCTACTGGAGCAAAAGTTTCATCATAATCAATGCCTTCCTCTTGTCTGTATCCCTGAGCAACAAGAGGAGCTTTGTTGCGAGTTACAGTACCATGTTCGTCCAACTTGTTTCGATAGACCCATTTAGTGCCTATCACCGTTTTGTCAGTTGGTCTGCGAACAAGTTTCCAAACTTTGTTTCTTTCGAATTCAGTCAGCTCTTCTTGCATAGCGCTGACCCAGTTTGGATCTCTGAGGGCATCATCTATTTTCTTTGGTTCAGTTAGTGAAATAAAATTAACAAATAGACAAATATTACATGCACTTCGGCGTGTCTGAACACCAGCGTTTGGATCACCAAGAATTTGATCAATTGGGTGATTTGCAGTCCATCGCTGAGCCGGAGCATAAGTCGCTGACTCATCTAGAACTGAAGGGGCTGAAGATGAGGCTTCAGCTGCTTCTGGAGTATCAGCTAAGAGAGGAATGCTTGTATTTGTCATTTCATTTACTGATTGCTGAGAAATAGATGGAATGTCTGAGACATTTGGATCAACTGCAGGTATAGTGTTTATTGGAACAGCTGAGACCCATGATGTTTCAGCTTCACTATTCTGCATGTTTGGAATGATAGTAGGATTATCATCTTCTACTGTGTGAGCATGAGGAGTGGGAACTTCTTCTGAATCGCCAAGATGAGAAAACATCCATTGATTCAGTTCTTCTGTATCAGCGTTCGGTTTAGAGTTCGCTGAACGGGATTCGTCAAACGTGACGTGAATAGTTTCTTCTACAGTTTGTCTTCTACGATTGAAGACTCTGAAGGCTTTGGAAACTGAGGAGTATCCAAGAAAGATTCCATCATCAGCCTTAGGATCAAACTTTCCAAGGGCATCTCTGTTGTTCAGTATGAAACACTGACAACCAAAGATGTGAAGAAAGCTGATTGAAGGCTTTCTCCCATGAAAAAGTTCATAGGCTGTCTTATTGAATCTTTTAACTATCAGCGACCTGTTTTGCGTAAAACAAGCAGTGTTGACAGCTTCTGCCCAAAACTGAGTAGGCAGGTGAGAATCGCTGAGCATTGAACGTGCAGCTTCAATGATTGTTCTATTTCTTCTTTCAGCGACTCCATTTTGTTGTGGTGTTCTCACTGAAGAAAAGTTGTGAGAAATACCCTTACTTTCAAAGAAGGAATCAAGAGAACTGTTTTTTAACTCAGTTCCATGATCACTCCTTATTGAGCGAACGGTCAAATTGTTCAGGGTTTCCATCTTTCGAACAAAGGTGATGAGTTCTTCAGGGGTGTCACTCTTGGAACGGAGAAACATAACCCATGTAAAACGAGAGAATTCATCAACTATGACCAGCATATATTTCTTTCCAGCGATGGATTGTTTGTTAACAGGGCCAAACAAATCCATATGGAGTAGTTGTAGAGGAGATGACACTGAGGAGACTTGCTTTGACTTGAAGCTTGCCTTGGTCTGCTTCCCTTTTTCACACGCTGAACATAAAGACTCTTTGGCGTATGAATGCTGAGGTAGACCAGTGACTAATTCTTTTGAAGAAAGAGTGTTCAGTGTCTTGAAATTCAGATGCGAGAGCCTCTTGTGCCATAGCCAGTTGACATCAGAAGATGCCTTTGAGAATAAACAGGAGTTCTCAGTGGTTGTTGAGTCCATGTTTATTACATAAACATTTTCCAAACGATAACCGCTGAGAGCTATCTTCTCCTTTTTGTCAGTGACAAAGCAGGATTCCTTAGTGAAAATCACTTTGTTATCCATGTCGCAAAGCTGACTGATGCTCAGAAGATTATGCTTCAGCCCTTCAACATATGCGACTCTTCTAAAGGAGGTTGTACCATTTGAAAGTACACCATACCCTCGGGTGTGTCCTTTTCCATCTCCACCGAAAGTCACGGAGGGACCTTTCTCTTCCTTGTATTCAGCGAGCAGGCTTTTCTTTCCAGTCATATGTCTAGAGCATCCGCTATCGAGATACCAGATACCCTTCTTAACCTGAATACAATTTACAAAGGAAGATTAGTTTTTCTTAGGTACCCATTTTACCATGTATACACATTTGTCAGTGGAGGTAGTTGGAATAGAAGGTTCAGCGTTCTTCGCAGCATTTGAAGATTCAGCTTTGGAAGATTCAGCTTTGTCTTTCTTCACTTTGGTTAATTTCTTAACCTCAGTGGTAGGAGTCACCTTGACCTGATTTGCATCAGGGTTGGTCTTCTTTGCCTTGGGGGCAATCTTCACCTTAGCTATCTTTTCAGCTTTGGTGGCTGTGGGGCACTTACTAGCAATATGATCAGTAAGTCCACAGTGATAACATTTCCTATAACTAAAAGTAGTTTTAGGACCATTTGAATGCTGAGCTTTTAATTTAGAATTAGAAGTGCTAGCACCAAGTAAACTATTGGCTTTAGAAATGGGACGAACATTCAGTTCTTCAGATTTCTTACCAAGGACATCCACTCGGAGTGTAGGAGTGGATCGCTGAACAGATCCAGGGATCTGATTTCTAGAACCAGAGGAGTGGATCACTAAAGCTTTAGAAGCATTCAGCTTTGGTACTAAAGTACCCTTCTGAGGATTTTGGTAGATAACAATTCCTTTACCTTTGTCTTTAGAGACAGAGGTAGGTTTTGAATAAACCATTTTCTCCTTTCCTTTTGAGGTAGGAGTTTCCTCAGGGATTGGTGTAAGGGACGAGGAGCACTGAGATGATGAAGTATCAGCGACTGAGGATACGAACGTTCCAAATTTCAGCATTGAACGTTCAGTGGTTGGTTTTGGAGCATCATATTTATAACCCAAACCACGTTTATCACTCAGAGGAATTTGAGCTTTAATTATCTCAGTGATCTTTGTTGAAGAATTACACCATCCTTCAACAGTATCTTTTTCAGCTTTTAATGCAGCGATAGCTTCTGCTCGTTCGATTTTGACTAGCTGATTTAAATATACTTGATCTTTAAAATCTTCTTCAATTTTAGAAAGCTTTTCTATTTGAAGGTGACAGTTTTTAAGCTTTTCAGCGAGATCAAGGTTTTGGTTTTCAACCACAGCTTTGCCATTCATGGCTTCATATAAACTTCTAGTCAGCAGATCGATTTTGCGAAGACTATCAGCTTCATCAATATTTACAATATTGGTAAAGAAAGAAGGCGATACCTGAATAGCAGAGGTTGAAGTGGAGGGAATGTCTGAACTTTCTTCCTCATCTTCAATCTTAGCCATAAGGCAGAGATTGGCTTCATCATCTTCAGAGTCAGATGATGATTCTTCTTCATCAGAAGCAGCCCAATCATAGTTGGCCATTAAGCCTTTGCCTTTCTTCTTAAAGCTTTTCAGCTTTGCATACTTTTCCTTCAGCTTTGAGTATTTATCATCTTTATTCCTTGGAACAAAAGTTTTCTTTGGGAAAGCTGAAGGTCTCATGACTTTCTTTGACCTGCACTCATTAGCGAAATGACCTGTCTTTTCGCAGTTGAAACAAGTAGCAGTAGCCTTATCAACAAAAGCTGATGATTTTGGCTTGTCAGTTATTGAAAGCGGTTTGTTCTTTCTGAACATTTTCTTCTTGGCGAATCTCCTGAACTTTTTAGTTAGGAGAGCCAAGGATTCATCATCATCTGAAGAATCAGAATCTGATGACCTTTCAGAGTTACTTTCTAACTCAGTGATAGTGACCGAGGGTCGCTGAGTGGAAGGTTCCTCTGAGATTAAAGCAACAGGGGTGCTTTTGGAGTCTTTTACAAGATTCTTCTTAAGATGGCTAGATTGCTCATGATTCAGCAATGTACCATATAAGGTTGAAAGGGTCATTGATTTAAGATCTTTTGACAGCTTGAGACACATAGAATAATTGTCCCAGCTTTCAGGTAAACATTCTAGAAACTTTGTCAGTACTTCAAAGTTAGAATATTCCTTACCAACAGTTTTCAGATCTATTATTAAACAGTTAAAACGTTGATGTACTTCAGAGAGAGTTTCATTCTTACCAGAAATGAAGCTTTCGTATTGCCTTACCAGGTTGATCTTTCTTGAATCCTGGACTTCAGCAGTACCTTCATACTGAACACATATTGTGTCCCACATGGGTTTTGAGGTTTTCAGGTTCATGACGGAATGGTAGACTTCGTCAGGAAGAGCCATGGATAGTATGGATCTGGCTTTTGTATCTATAGCCACTTTCTTCTTATCTTCTTCGGTCCACTGAAAGATTTCCTTAGGAATCAGCCTTTCTGGAATAGCAGGTCTATTCGCAGTCGCTGGAACTGCAGGATCAATCGTTACAGGGATGAATGGACCATTCTCAAGATAGTAAGGCATAGTAGGGTCTACACCTTCTAAGAAGAGTGTCATCCTATTTTTCCATAAATTGAAGTTATCTCTGGAAAATCTAGGGGGTTTTGCAAGAGAACCATTGTCTATATAATTGGTGTTTGTGTTGGTAGCCATTTTCAGATAATAGCAAGGAAGAGAAATATCTTAGATTAGATCTTGTTTATGAGATTAAACAAATCCGCTCTGATACCACTTGTTGGTCCTGAAGGGTTATACACGTTTGTAGAAGGGGGGGGGGGGGGGGTTGAATACAAACACACGATTTTACTTTTCTAAATTGTTTATTGATAAATCATTAACAATTTACAGCTTGTTGCGGAAACAAGATTAAGGATAAATCCTAAATCTAAACAAGTTGGAACACTAAGGTTTCTTGCACTAAGAAAGATAAGGAAATTACTAATAATAACTTATCTAGAGATTGAACTTGTCCAGAGTTAGCAAGTTACTTCAAATGAAGTGAGTTCATCTCTTTATATACTGCATGCATTTAATGCAAGTCAGTATACACCTTACATGTGTCATCAGCTGATTGGTTGCATGTCATTGACCTTTGGTGACAACCTAAGTAGCCGCATGTATGTACAGTGTAGTGTCAGAGTTGTTGTACGAATTCAGATAATCGGAGGTTCTTTTCTGACATTTCGTACGGAGTCGTGCAAGGGAGGTTGAGACAAAAGTACTTTGTACGGAGGACTTCATGATCAGCTTTCGTTGATTCAGCGATTATCATTTCACTTCAGCGAATGATAAAGTTCAGCGATAGCTGAAGTCTTGTACTTGATACTTCACGTTGAGTGGACAAATCTGAGGCTTCGCTGATCTGCATCAGTTCATTAGGAGACTTGTCGCTGGTTCTTGAGCTTGATCTTCGACTTCAGCGTAGAACCTATGTTGACGTGAAACTTGTCTTTGGGATCATAAGTAAACAACTAACTTATCAGCGATCACCATAATGACTGAACAGGCTCAGAACATAAATGGTGAACAGTGTTCGCTGAATGTTTAATTTAAAGAGCGAGAGTTCCTATCAGCGGTACTGGAAGATCTTAGTACTTATCAGCGATAGTGAAACTCTGATACATATTGTTTACTTACAATTTTCACTAAGTATATAAGATAGGGTCATTATCAAATCACAGAGGGTTTGGATCAACACTTTTGACGAATCCCGTTCAGCGAACTCTAGACCTTCTGTTGATACTGAAGAAATGAATCAATTGATGTTTTCTCATCTTGGTGATTCAGAAGAAGCTCCTACTCCTCCATCTCATACTCATCCCGCAAAAGATGATGATCCTACAATCATCCCAAGCATGCAGAAAAGTGAAGCTGAAACATCATGGGTCTCAGCTGTTCCTATTAACACTATGCCTGCATCTGAACCCTCATTCTCAGACATACCATCTACTTCTCAGCAATCAGTGAATGAAATGACATCTGAACCTCGACCTCTCTTGGATGATATACCAGAAGTTGCTGAAGCCTCATCTTCAGCTGCTCCAGTAGTTCAGGTTGAGTCAACGACTTATGCTCCGGCTCAGCGAGGACTATCAATCACCCTATTGAACAAATTCTTGGTGATCCAAACGCTGGTGTTCAGACTCGACGAAGCGCAGGTAATATTTGTTTATTTGTTAACTTTATTTCTCTGATTGAACCAAAGAAAATAGATGATGCCCTCAAAGATCCAAAATGGGTCAGCGCTATGCAAGAAGAGCTGACAGAATTTGAAAGAAACAAAGTTTGGAATCTCGTTCCAAGACCATCTGACAAGTCAGTGATAGGCACTAAATGGGTCTATCGAAACAAGTTGGATGAACATGGAACTGTAACCCGCAACAAGGCTCGTCTTGTTGCTCAGGGATACAGATAAGAGGAAGGTATAGACTACGACAAAACATTCGCCCCAGTGGCAAGACTCGAAGCTATTCGTCTATTCTTAGCTTACGCTGTACACAAAGACTTCAAAGTTTATCAAATGGATGTCAAGTCAGCGTTCCTAAATGGAAAGCTGAATGCAGAAGTCTACGTGGAACAACCCCCAGGATTCTCAGATCCTAAGCATCTAGGTTATGTTTATAAACTGGATAAGGAACTTTACGGCTTAAAGCAAGCTCTCTACTTATCTCCATATTGAAAAATTTGAGCGTGGTCAGATTGACAAAACTCTATTTTTCAGGAAAGTTAAAGGTCATATTATTCTTGTTCAAATATATGTCGATGATATTATATTTGGTTCCACTAACCCTGACTTGTGTACTCGTTTCGCTGATAGAATGAAAGATGAATATAAAATGAGTATGATAGGTGAGCTGACATATTTCCTTGGTCTTCAAATCAAACAGAGTGAAAAAGGAACTTTCATTCATCAGGGAAAGTATGTTAAAGATATGCTGAAGAAATTTGATTCAACTCAGAGTTCAGCTATGAAAACCCCTATGGCACCGCCGCTGACACTAAACAAGGATCCCTCTGGAAACCTGTTAATGCCACATCATACCGTGGGATGATCGGCTCTCTTCTGTATCGTACAGCTAGCCGACCTGATATTATGTATGCAACATGTTTGTGTGCACGATATCAAGCTGAACCTAAGGAATCACTTTTGATCGATTTAAAGCGAATCTTTCGTTACCTTAAGGGTACTCCTAACCTAGGTCTTTGGTATCCCAAAGACTCAGGGTTTGATCTAATTGCCTATTCAGATAGTGATTTTGCAGGTTGCAAATTGGATAGGAAAAGCACCACAGGAGGCTGTCAACCTATGGGTGGAAAGCTTGTGAGTTGGACAAGTAAAAAGCAAAACTCAGTGTCCACCTCAACCGCTGAAGCTGAATACGTAGCCGCTGGAAGCTGTTGTTCTCAGGTCTTATGGATGAGAAATCAACTACTGGACTATGACCTTCAGCTCTCAAAGATTCCAATCTACTGTGATAGCAAAAGTGCCATCGCTATAGCCAATAATCCAGTGCTACATTCAAAGACCAAACACATCGAAATCAGGTATCATTTTATCAGAGATCATGTGATAAATGGTGATATAGAACTTCATTTTATCCCAACTGACTTTCAGTTAGCTGATCTATTTACCAAACCTCTTGATGAGACAAGATTCAACTTTCTCATCAGCGAGCTTGGAATGCTGAACTTAGAAGAGTAAAATCTTCAGTGGTTCACATTTGATCAGTGATAAAAATGAACTTGTATAATCCATTAATCATCTACTCCCTGAACAAAATGTATTCGCTGATATCAAGGTATGTTCTTCTTTACTCGCTGACATTCGCCTATGAATGCAAGATTTCAAAACAATTTGCATCGCTGAATATCTCTTCCTTTCAATGATATTTTGAAATTTCTAAAACTAACACTGATATTTCTATTCAGTGCTTCATGTTTTTCAAAAGGTCCCTGAGTTTTTCAAATCCTCAGAGACATCCTAAAATATGAAAAGACGTATGTGACGTCATCGCAACAGATAGACCATGGCACACTTTTCTGACACACGTTCGCCCGTTTCGTTTTTCTTGACCAATCAAATTCAAGGAACGTGTCAGTGTCATGATGAAAAACTTTCCCGCTCACAGTTTTTTTGTCTCTCTAACTCTCACTATATAAACACATTCGAGTTTATATTTTCACCTTACGCGAACTTCATCTTCTTCAAGCAAGAACTTTGTTGCATTCAAGATATAATCTCAAGAACCTGTTCATCTTCATCTTCTTAAACATCACAGGTTAATATCTCTTTTATTTTGCAATTCTATACTTGTTTCTGATCTTATCTTTGTTTTTAAAAGATCAAACAAAAGAACCTTTCTAAAATGAAATCATTTTCTTTTCATGATTTTATGAACACAACCTGGAAACAGATTGTTCTTCAAGTTTAAAACAAGAATCTTAAACTTTCATCTTCATATGTTTTTCCAGAATCTCTTCTTTAACAGAAACTGGAAAACAAATGTTCACTATGTTTTGTACTCTTTCTCAAAACAAGAAAAACCCTAATCACCATTAAGACATCTTTTGTCTGAATGGAATGTGCAAAACCCAACACATCTTATTTTGGAAAATCTTTCCACATTAAGTCGATTATTGTTTATCTTTCTTCATGTTTGTGAACATAAACAGAAATGGCATCTACTACTGACATTCCTACTACCAAGTCTCCCACTGCTGCTGAAAGTGTTGTACTCACAAAGGCTCCTCAGGTTAAATTCAAAATCGAGCAAGTTACCTTCCAAAGCAACAATCCTTATGCTCTCTTCGACTTCCCTTAAAAGAAGCAAGTCACACATCTTGATGATGTTGTGAACTTTCTCAAAACTTGTCCCCTATCTACAACTCTGACCATTGCACCCCTGGCTCATAAATATCTTCTAGCTCAGTTCTGGTATACTGCCAGAAGAGCTCAAGTACCCTCATCCAAAGACCCAAAGAAAATGCTTGATGTCATTCTTTGTGACACCAAACATGGAACCTCCAAGATCACCCCTGCTACTATCAGGCGAGCCCTAAACCTCCCAGCTGCTACTAAAGAAAACCGCTTTGTCCCTCTACCAAACCCCAAAAACCTCGCTGATAGAGAAGCCCTGATTGCATTCTTCGATGCAATGAAGTATGCATGGGACACATGGAGAGATGAACTCCCTGAGAAGAAGCTGACTGCTATCAAGAAGTCAAAGATGCCAAGCGAGATGAACTTCATCTTCGCCCACTTGATCAGCTGCCTGACAGCAAAAACTGGGTCAACTGACCAAGCATCCCAACCCCAACAGGCCATGGGATACTCACTGCTGAAGGGACTTAACATTGATTGGGCATCAATCATTTACAATGATCTGTGTTCAGGGTGGACATGGCTGACAGACCAACATGTGTTCCATATCCCCGGTTTGTCAGTGCCATCTTTCTAAACGAACTTGGGGACAAATACCCAAAAGTGGGTGACCTGAAACTCTCTCACAGGTTGGCGTTAAAGTTCTTGACTACAAGCCCCTGCCAAACGAGGTACGTCTTTCTAAACTCTTATCTCTTCTCAACCCCAATTCTTCTACTTATGCGGCTACCTCAGCGGTAATCCCCATCCCTGATACCCAGGCCGTAACCTCCACTCCTTCTAAGAAATGGAAACACTCTACAACCACTCTTGGTTCTCCTAAGGCCAAGAAAACCAAAGAGCCACCCCAAGCCTTTCCAGGCTGAAGACTCCACGGCTCACTCTCTTGAAGAGCCGTTGGATAGTTCTGTGGTACGCTCTGCCACAGCTGCTCAAGCCACCCCTTCTATCCCAACGTCAGCGTCTCTAAACGCTGAGGTTATTAACTTGGAACTGAACCCCCTCCTTCAGGCTCTCTACAGTCTGAAGAAGTAATTCTCAGCGGATCCAACGCTGAACCCCTTACCAAATCCCTTTTCTCAACAGTTGTTCATCCCACTCAATCTTTGGACACTCCACCGGTTTTTCCTCCGTTCTCTGGAACGCCCGTCATCCTACATGATACAGCTGCTGATACTCTACATAGGATGATGGATGAAAATTTAGGATCTGTAGGCACTTCTATGCGCCAAGGCACTCTGGAAGGCGACATAGAACACTACTAAGGTTATCAAGGTTTTGACAACTTCACCAACCCGCCTGCAGGTCCTAATTTAGGAGATACCAACACCTTCCTGAAGGCTCTGGAAACAAAGATAGAATCCTTCACCACAACACTCTCTGCTAACTCTTCAGTGGTTACAAATGCTGGAGAGGAACTCAAAAAGCTGACCACCGAGGTCAAAGGCAAAGCCTCCAGTGCTGATCTAGAGAAGGTGGATGGTAGCATTGGTCAATTTGCTACTACCCTCGCTGAGAACTCCACCGCCAACATCACTCTCTCCAACAACTTTACAGCTCTGTCCAATGAAGTCACATCATTGAAGACAGTGGTTGGCGATCTTAAGGGAGAGGTGACTACTGTAAAGTCAGATGTGAACACGGTGAAGACTCTCCTACAGCAGATTCTCGAGCGTCTGAATGCTCCTACATGCACTCCCTCACATTTCACTCAGACGGATCGAGAAGATCTTCAAAAGATCAGTCCTACTATTTCTGGCCTGAAAGACAGAATAGTAGTGATTGAAACATTCATGGGAATCACTGGCCTGGAGGACAGTGATCCTATGACTGCTGCTGCTGCTGATATTCCTATTTCCTCCCCCACTCATCATGTGGAAGAGGGGGAGAAGCCTGAAGACCTTCCCCATAATGTTGAGGGGGAGGAGAAAAATCTTGAAGACCTTCCCCGTAACTCTGAGGGGGGAGGGTATTGTTTCTGGTGCTGCTACTG
The DNA here is from genome assembly GCA_033807775.1 of Saussurea involucrata. Lineage (NCBI taxonomy): Eukaryota > Viridiplantae > Streptophyta > Magnoliopsida > Asterales > Asteraceae > Saussurea > Saussurea involucrata. The sequence goes on along the minus strand of CM066317.1, from coordinate 42,814,747 downwards.
AACAACCTCATGGAGTTGAAAACCCTGAGGGAATCGAGAAACCTCCCTCTGTATCTGAGGGGGAGCAACTCGAAGAGGATAAGGAACCTGAAGCTGTTGCTGATGTAATAGAACACTACGCTGACGAGGAAGAATCTGAAGCTGAGGAAGAAGAAGAAGATAATGAAGACCTCGACCTTGAGGACGACAAACCATCATCATCCCCTAAAAACGATGATGATGATGACGATGATGATGACTTCTTCTTCGTCCAGCCTAAGAAGGCCCCAGCTCAAAAAGGGGTTATGATAATTGAACCATCAGGGGAGGGGACCACGAAAAATCCTGCAGCATCTGAAGCTGACAAAGGCAAAAACAAAGGCCTTGCTGCAGAAGGCAATCTGACTATCCTCCAAAGAAAGCCAGTTTGTCAGGTACAATACTTTTTCTTCCCTTACACTGCATCCCTCCTCTATCCCTTCTCAGTCCCAGTTCTTCTCTCCATAAAACCTCTATACACTTAAACCCCATTCTTTTCTCTATCTCCTTCTTTCCCAAATGATCTTACTTAAACGATCGTTGTGTTTCAGCTAGTCCTCTCCCCTGCTTGAGGATCCAGCTGAAGTTCCTCCTACTGCATCAACAATAATCCCAGCCCCTAGTGCTGAAGAAATAATTCCAGTCTTAGACTTCGCCGAGACTGATGACATTTTTGAAGAAGAACAGGAAAAAGAACCGCTCTCTCACAAGAATAGACCTTCCTTGGTTCCTCAAAAACCAAGTGAAGAAGAAACGAAAAAGAGAGCTGCTATGATTCAGAAATTTGAAGCTAAGCGCCTTGTTACTCATCACCTAAGGCATTTCACAAACAAGGAAATCGCTGAAGCTCTCAAAGCTGAACAACTCTTCGCTGAAAAGAAGAAGGCTGAAGAAAAAGACAGGAAATATGCCCTAGAGCTAGCCCAACGTTCTTTTGAAGACCCAGACTTAAGAAGATTTCCTGTTGTTGTCCAAGAGAAACTACTGATAGACGCACATAAGACTCACCAGAAAAAGACCAAAGTCAGCGACACCACTCTTGAATGGTGTAAGAAGATGTGCCACTACAGACAACATCCCTCAAGGATAAAAGCTGTAAATGTCAAAGGAAGATATGCTCTGAAAAATAACATAAAGGTACCGATCGTGAATGTCCAAATAGTAAGAGAAAACGGTCATTACAGAACTGTCTACATGTCTGCCATAAATACTTTTGGTCTCGCTGAATGGTTGGAGATGAGAATAGCAATTCAAAGATCCCGCTCAACTTTCAGGACCTATGTCGCACAAGAAATAAACAAACAGATCGACTTGGTTTCCTCAGCGATTGATATTCCTCGTCCTCCACAACCTCAGAAGAAGTGAGCTGCTCTAAAAAAGAAGACTCCCTCTTCTCCAGGCCTGCTGATAAGAAATGAGACAGGAATTGAGTTCTCTCGTGAAGCAGTTCTTGGTCCTGCCCCTGACCTTTCTGGACTTGACGTATCCCTACCTCCTACTGAAACCATCTTCCCTGGCATAGTTCTAAGCAATCTTTATGGCATCTTCTTCTATGACTTCAGTGGTCGCCTGTGTTTTCAACGCATCTCTGGGTTATACAAAACTCCCATCGAACAACTTAGAGATTTATTATACTGGTGCGAGTACAAACAAAGTCTCCTCGGACAACTCCTGAAACCCCACATCTATCGCGAAGCAAAGAAAGGAAGGGAACAGGGAGTTACAGTCCCTGACTGGATGATTCCAGAGACTGACACTCTTGATGAACTCGTCAAGAAAGAACCCGACTAGCTGATAGGATTTCCTTGTAATTCTTCTATCCTGCATCAGCTTATATCTTTTGTACTTGTAATTTAATTTGTTGTACTTGTAATTTTTCCACTTCCCTTTGTAACCTTATACGAAGTTAAAAGAAAAATTTCAGAAAATGTACTTTACTCCATCAGTACTCAAAAGATCCCAGAAAACAGTAAAAGGGACAAATATTTTATGAGTTCTTTTTATCCTTATGTTTTCATACTTAGCAATTTTCTATTGTTGCTATGTCATAATCAAATAGGGGGAGATTGTTGATCCAAACCCTCAATGATTTGATAATGACTCTTTAAGAAACATTTAGTGAAAATTGTAAGTAGACAATAAGTATTAGAGTTTCACTATCGCTGATAAGTACTATGTCTCTACAGTACTGCTGATAGGAAACTTATGTTCATTAAATTATGTTCAACGATATTGTTCATCAATACAGCTCTGAGCCTGTTCAGTCTTGTTGATGCTCGCTGATACTCTTAGTTGTGTACTTATGATCCCTGAAGACAAGTTTCACGTCAACTATGTTCTACGCTGAAGTCGAAGATCAAGCCAAAGAACCAGCGACAAGTCTACTAATGAACTGATGCGGATATCAACGAAGCCAAGATTTGTCCACTCAACGTGAAGTATCAAGTAGAAGACTTCAGCGATCACTGAGCTTTATCACTCGCTGATAAAGTACTGTTCAACGAACGCTGATCATGAAGTCTTCCTCTACAAGTTACTTTTGTCTTACCACCTTGCACGTGATAATTTCGTTTTCCGACATTATTTTGATCCTGAAATCGGTCTGTTGTTGTAAGTTCCCAAGTAAAATAGTAGAATTTAATGGCTTTGATGAGAAAGTACAGGTTTTTATGAATGACTAATGATGGAAGACTTTTTGGATCAATCGGAACAAGTTTACAGCATTCCAGAGCGAAAAAGAGAAATTCGGATTTTCGGGACAAACAGCGCTCTGCGCGCCTCTCTGCGCGCCACCAGACGCACAACCTTCTGTTCATACGCACTCCAGTGCTCTGCGCCTCTGTGCGCGTTTCCATACGCGCCGCCAAACGCGCAGAGGTTCTGGCCATTTTTATTCCACATTTCGGCTAGGGTTGAGGGGATTTCTAATCAGTTACGTTTGGAGGCTCTTTCTGGGCGATTTTGGGAGATAGAAGGCGACTTTTGAAGGCGAGAAGAGGGCTAGAAACATCAAGTAAAGAGAATCAACAAGGCGAATCGAATACGTACATCGGCGACTTAGGCTTTTCAGGGAGTTTTTAGATTTCTTTTCTTTTAGACAAAGCATGTTTACTTTCATTTCCATCTTTTCATTTCTGAGTTTTGAAACCCCCAACATGAACTAATCCGTTCATGTTGGGGGGTTGGTGTGAATCATGGTTTGATAATCGTTTAGCTTTACAGATAGATGTGATTGGTTTGATTTAGATGGATGAAACATTTGGGATTGTTCTTAATGCTTGTAATAGTCCGATCAACTATTATTTGATTTTATGAATCTTTTAACGGTTGAGAGAAGTTTTGAGATTTGATTAATCCTTTATGTCTTGGACAATTTTGAGATAGAAATATGATATGTCGTTCTTTGTGGCTTTTAATCACTGATTATTCAATTATAATTGTCTAGATCGAAAGATGATACAATGTTTTGAATGATTTTTGCTATAGCTTGATAGAGTATAGAATGGATTGTGATTATGCTTTTCATCATGAAGTTATTTCAATCATGTCAAACCTGTTTAGCTAATTGATTGTTTTCATGAGGAAAACCAACCCTCCAACTCTTTCTCTTATCTGAATTAATTAAAGTATTTTAATTCGTGTTCCGATAATCAACAATCCAAATCAATTTGCATTAGTCTAATTAATAGTCTATACAGTCATTGTGGTACTTGACACCTGGTTCCTTTGGTTCGATACTCGTACTTTCTAAGTACTATTACTTGATTCGACCCGTACACTTGCGGTAGATTTAGGGAGGGTGTAAACCCACCTATCAAGTTTTTGGCGCCGTTGCCGGGGAACCTGTTTTGTGTGAATATCACTACCAGCTGTAGAAATTATTATATTAGACACCCTGTTTTTATTTTTAATTCGCTTTGAAAGTTCTTATATTTTTGGGTTTTGAGATTGTATTTTGTCCTTTTCAGGTTACCTCTTGGTTTATGCCAAGAAGAAGACTGTTTCGGGAATTACTACCGATTGACCTAGAGATAGAACGAACCGCCAGAGATCTGAGAAGACAAGCACGAAACAGAATGGCCGACGTCAACATCCATGTTGAGAATGATTGGGAAGAGGAGAGGCCCATCAACAATGGTCCTCCTCCTAATAATCAGAACAATCAGAACCACAACAATGCCAATCATGGTCTCAACAACGTCAACCATAACGTCAACAATAATGTCAACCATGGGGTGAACAATGGGATCAATCATAATCTCAATCAAAACGCCAACAATGGAGTCCATCATAATCTCAATCACAATATCAATCATCCACCGCCGCCACCACAAAGGGTACCAATGAGAAATTTCGCCAACCCGAACATGGGAGCTGCACAACGAGGACCATATGCACCTCCGATAGCTGCTGATAATTTTGAAATCAAGCTTGGTACCATCCAATTGGTACAATCGAACATGTTTGGAGGTGCACCAACTGAAGATCCCCATGCACACTTGCGCGCATTTGAAAAGATATGCAATACTTTCAAAGTGAATGGGGTTGACCAAGATTCGATCAAGATACGGTTGTTTCCGTTTTCATTGAGGGATCGAGCCACTACTTGGGAAGAGAATATACCACTGGGGTCAATTCGAACTTGGAACGACATGGTTACAGCTTTTCTCAACAAGTTCTTTCCACCGGGGCGAACGACCCAACTGTTATCTGACACCACGTATTTCTCGCAATGGGATCAAGAGTCTTTGTATGAGGCATGGGAAATATACAAAGCGATGCTCAAGAAGTGTCCGCATAATGGGTTACAAGAGTGGATGATTATCCAAACATTCTATGTGGGATTGAATCCTCAGTTTAAGAATGACCTCACAGCTGCTGCAGGTGGAGCCTTAATGAACAAGTCATATGAGGAAGCGGTCGAATTGATAGAGAATTTAGCAGAACACAGCTATTCCACTCCAAGGTCCGCTGTTAGAAAGGTTGCAAGCGTGCAAGAAACAGAAGAGTTGAAGGCTATAAAGGCACAACTGAATGCACTGACTAATCAAATGAGAGGAGCTACCATTCAACCGAATGTTCAGAATGTTTATCGTCCCCCAGGTTATAATCAGAGGAAATATGATGAGGGGAAATCTTCAGAAAAGAAGCCGGGGTTAGAAGACATGATGATGAAATTCATGTCAAAGATGGAAGGTGCGGTTGAAGGATTGGCAAGTACAGTGGGCAATGTGAAGGCGACAATTGACCAAAATACTGCCTCAATCAGAATGCTAGAATGACAAGTCGGACAAATAGCTGAAGCACTACAATCCCGGACTCAAGGTCAATTCCCTAGTCAGACTGAACGAATACCAAGAGTGGAGTGCAAGGCTATTCATCTGAGAAGTGGAAAGGAGTTGATTATAGACCCTACCCGAGAACCTTTAACTGATGACACTAAAGCTAAAGGTACTGAAATGGGTCCCATCAAGGTAGAAGAGGTTGAGGTAGACGAGGAGATAGAGATTGAAAGGTCAAAGAATAGAGATAAGGGGAAGGAACAAGAGTGCACTCCATTAATGCCGACACGCAACCCATATGTGCCACCACTACCGTTTCCAAATCGGTTGAAGGCACATAAGGATGAGGAACAACTCAAGAAATTTCTTGACATTTTCAAGAAGTTACACATCAATATTCCATTTGTGGAGGCACTGGCACAAATGCCAAGTTATCTCAAGTTCATGAAAGACATCTTGTCCAAGAAGAGAAAGATTGAAGATCTTGCCACGGTTGCACTTACTGAGGAGTGCAGTGCTATAATCCAACATAAGCTTCCCCCAAAGCTTAAGGATCCTGGTAGTTTTACTATCCCTGTTCAAATAGAAAAATCTAACTTCAGTAAATCATTATATGATCTTGGCGCGAGTGTTAATCTAATGCCTTTATCCATTTTCAGGAAACTTGGCTTGAGGGAAGTGAAGCCAACAAACATGACACTTCAACTTGCAGATAGATCGGTGAAGTATCCTTATGGAGTCGTGGAAGATGTTTTGGTAAAGGTTGGAAAATTTTATTTTCCAGTTGATTTCGTAGTTCTAGATGTGGAGGAAGATGTTGAGATACCATTGATTTTGGGAAGACCCTTCTTAGCCACAAGCAAGGCTTTAATAGACATGGAAGAAGGTGTGATGATTTTCAGAGTGGGGAATGAGAAGGCAACCTTCCATGTTCTCAAAAGAGTAGAAGATAGAGGTGAACCAAGAACAAAGCAGATTGGATCAGAAACGGGTAAGAATGGGGAAACGCATGTGGGGAAAATCAGGAACAATCGTACGTGTGGGTGGTTCAACTCCGCAAGCGATACCGAGCCAAGTTGAGAGCCACACAGTCATGCCATGACTTTAAATACGGCGCTGGGTGGGAGGCAACCCACCATATGGTTAATTTTTTTTTAATTTTAGCAATTTCTTATATTGTGTGTTTTTGCTTTTGCTTTTGTTTGTTGTTTTGTGTTTTGTGTGTTTGTCTTTAGTTTTTGAACCCTGATAGCAATCCTGATATGACCAAGAGCAAGGCAACAGAAGAAAGGGACAAAATGGGTGAACAGTGATCCGCGCATGCATCCTGAAAGGTATCTACACAACACCTCTTTGCAAACCTCGGTTTCACCAAGGTTTGGGGTCCCTGTTTCACTTGAACTTTATCGTTGTATGATTCCTTGTGGTGAAAACAAACCTAATCTAGAGATTAGGTTTGGGGTGGCGTAATTGTCTTTATCTGTACCGTTTCGCAATTCTCGTGTTTATCTTGTGTGCTATTAATTGGTTCCATTGAGGACAATGTGTTTGTCTGGTTTGGGGTGGTTTGTCGAGTCTATCATTTGTTGATCTCAGTGGATTGAACAATCACCCTGTTTATAGTGAGGTATGGGTGACCAGTTTAGCATGATTTAGTGTGAGAGTTCGAAGACACTAATTTTGGGGGGAGGAGTTAAAAGGGATAATATAGCACGAGGTTGGATCTAGGTGAATGCACACACAGAGACATTAGTGGAGACCACCCGTGAGTTGTTGAGCCATACATTTGCTGATTTCGATTTTGAGAGACTACACACTACTCGATACACTTCGCATTTAGTCTTTTGGTCGTTGTTGTAGTTGATCTCGCTATAACTTGCATCCGTTATCAAAAACATTCATAGGAATAGGAGTGAAGCTTTTGCCTATATTTGTGAACAAACCATGTGTGAAATCATCAAGTTTTTGGTTGCTGCTAATCCCACTACTGTTCATAACTCCAAGTACCCAAAAGAAACCCGTTGTACCCCTTTAAAAAATAGACCGCAAATCCAGCAACTCAGTCATAAAGGAGTTTGCCAAAAAAAAAGATATAAAACTGAGGGGTCAGTTCAGGGAGTTTAAATGAAGAGTTGAGAAGTATGAGCGAAAGAAAATGGGAAGGTCACCCAAAGAACATCAAACATCCTTCTGAGGATTGTAAATCCTTTGACCTCCACCCAAAAGCAGCAACCATACCCATTTAAAGATCTGAATTCAGCATGGAGAGTTTGTAAAGAGTGGCGAAGCAACGTTTCTATGTCCTAGTCTTGATAATGGATTCCTTCTGAGATCAATTTGTGTACAACTGTGCGTTATTGTTTAATTGTTGTTCATGCATATTTTGTGAATTCTTGCACCCAACTTCTGAAAGCATGACAACATGTGTGAAACCTAGGGCTCAAGCGAAGAGAGAGAACCGTGAGGTAGGGTCAAAGCGAAATCCTCTCTATATGTGTGTTTATTCTAGGTACACTCAAGTGTGGTGTGGTCCATGATAACTCCCTTTCTCAAAGTCGTGCTGTTTGAGAATCCCATATCTAGGTCTGCTGGGTGGTGTCCATCTCACATGTAACTCATGGTGGTTGTTGAGTTGACTAGAGATCACTAATGATATTCTCGACAACACGAAATTGCGATTGTTTGGTTAGTAGTTGAATGCTTATGTGGTTCGCTATTTTGCTTGGGGACAAGCAACGCTCGGTTTGGGGTTGTTGATAATGTCGTTTTCCGACATTATTTTGATCCTGAAATCGGTCTGTTGTTGTAAGTTCCCAAGTAAAATAGTAGAATTTAATGGCTTTGATGAGAAAGTACAGGTTTTTATGAATGACTAATGATGGAAGACTTTTTGGATCAGTCGGAACAAGTTTACAGCATTCCAGAGCGAAAAAGAGAAATTCTGATTTTCGGGACAAACAGCGCTCTGCGCGCCTCCAGACGCGCCACCAGACGCGCAACCTTCTGTTCATACACACTCCAGTGCTCTGCGCGCCTCTGTGCGCCTTTCCACACGCGCCGCCAAACGCGCAGAGGTTCTGGCCGTTTTTATTCCACATTTCGGCTAGGGTTGAGGGGATTATTAATCAGTTACGTTTGGAGGCACTTTCTGGGCGATTTTGGGAGATAGAAGGCGACTTTTGAAGGCGAGAAGAGGGCTAGAAACATCAAGTAAAGATAATCAACAAGGCGAATCGAATACGTACATCGGCGGCTTAGGCTTTTCAGGGAGTTTTTAGATTTCTTTTCTTTTAGACAAAGCATGTTTACTTTCATTTCCGTCTTTTCATTTCTGAGTTTTGAAACCCCCAACATGAACTAATCCGTTCATGTTGGGGGGTTGGTGTGAATCATGGTTTGATAATCGTTTAGCTTTACAGATAGATGTGATTGGTTTGATTTAGATGGATGAAACATTTGGGATTGTTCTTAATGCTTGTAATAGTCCGATCAACTATTATTTGATTTTATGAATCTTTTAACGGTTGAGAGAAGTTTTGAGATTTGATTAATCCTTTATGTGTTGGACGATTTTGAGATAGAAATATTATATGTCGTTTTTTGTGGCTTTTAATCACTGATTGTTCAATTATAATTGTCTAGATCGAAAGATGATACATTGTTTTGAATGATTTTTGCTATAGCTTGATAGAGTATAGTAATGGATTGTGATTATGCTTTTCATCCTGAAGTTATTTCAATCATGTCAAACCTGTTTAGCTAATTGATTGTTTTCATGAGGAAAACCAACCCTCCAACTCTTTCTCTTATCTGAATTAATTAAAGTATTTTAATTCGTGTTCCGATAATCAACAATCCAAATCAATTTGCATTAGTCTAATTAATAGTCTATACAGTCATTGTGGTACTTGACACCTGGTTCCTTTGGTTCGATACTCGTACTTTCTAAGTACTATTACTTGATTCGACCCGTACACTTGCGGTAGATTTAGGGAGGGTGTAAACCCACCTATCAGCACGCCTCCGTACGAAAAATGTCAGAAAGGACATCCCTTTTGTCCAGGATCGTGCAACCAACTCTGATTCTACATTGTACATCATACGGCTACTAAGGTTGTCTACAAAGGTCAAACCATGCAACCAATCAGCTGCTGCCACGTGTAAAGTTGTACTACCATGCATTAAATGCATGCAGTATATAAGAAGAACCCTACTTCAGAAATGAAGTGCTCGGCCATCTTCTTCTTTCTCTCTTAGTGTTAGAATATTTATCTTTAATATTCTTATCTCCTTTCTGTCTTAATTCTAGTGCAAGAAACTTAGTGTTCTCATAACTTGTTTAGATTAGGTTAATCCTTAATCTTGTTCCGCAACAAGCTGTAAATTGTTTGATTATATCAATAAACAATTTAGAAAGTAAAAATCGTGTGTTTGTACCCCCCCCCTTCTACAAACTTGAATAACCCTTCGGGACCAACAAGTAAGCATATAGATGGCGCGTTATGCAGAAAGTCGAGTTTTATTCTTAACTTGTCCCTCCCAATTAAGAAACATGCTCCTTTTATCTATGAAAAAACTCTCGCAAACAAAAACCTTACCAATTTATGCACACATATTAATCAACACACACAACTTTATTCATACCGAAGGGGTTGTTTGGTTTGTTTTCCATTAAGTGTCCAAAACGGAGTATGTGTGAATGAGATATCGATACTCAAAGTTGAGTACTTGGAGGAATTTAGCAAAAACCAAATGGGCGTGGGAACGTGTCCCACATAGGAAGAAGGAGTAAACCTTCAATGGTTTATAACCAAATAAGTGTGAGGAGTTGACAAGCTCCTTTGAATGGTTTTACTCCAACACCTACCCGCGCGCAGGGGGGGTGCCGATTGACGATTTCGTAAGCTAAAATCGTCGAACTTGTGTGTGGGCGCGACCTGCGGACACGAATGCCGCTCCGAAATCTCGTGCTCACCAGCTCGATTTTGCTAATTTTCGTTTTAACCCAGTTTCAATTTTTGTAACTGAAAACGTATTTGTAACGTCCCAAAAACATAACATGCATTAACTTGGAATGAGCAGTCGAATTACATCAATAACTTGTCAATAACTCATCAATGAACTATACTAAACAAAATTTGACAGCGGAAGTCTCTAAATCCACAGCCGAGAGCTACATCTATAGCCATTAGAATCCAAAACTCTGGAGTCGCTCTAGTCTCAAAATTCTCCTTGAGTCACTCCTAGTTCTTACTGGAAGAACCCATAGTGCGCTTACCTGAAAATGGTTTAGTTTTTGAAAAGCGAGGGTTAAACCAAAAGGTCTAGTGAATTCCCTCCGAAAACAACATGTAAAACAGGTGGAAAACATTTATCAATAGACTATAATGCATCATCATACAAGGTACTGCACTGTGTGTGGATCACATAAACATTTCGCGATCGGGGTTCCATCAGGTCCCTTCCCGCCCTTCTTGGAGCCCACTCGGACTCCCCTCTACCGGATAGGAGGGAAACAGATTCCAACCTACCGGCCTGTCGTACATATCCAAGGGATCCTCAGATCCCGAGGACCTCTCTCTGACCCCACAGTGCAGACCGACACCACATAGCATATAGGTACGTTCATGAAAACATATAAGTTTAAAGTATCCGTACGTCATGTCTTTCATTTCTTCATGCTAAACATTTCATTTAATAGAACAGATACGTTCGTGAAAACCATGAAATCAGTTCATAACATTTCATGCTCGGTAAAACCATAATCAGTTAAAACATATATCATTTTGCGTCGAAAAAGGGTTTAGGGAACTCACCTGAAAAGCGAATCTTCTCCTTAGCCTCTCGTCTCGCTACGCTAATACACCTAATAATTAATTCATAGAATAATTAGACGCACTACACTTTCATTCTAAATTCCTCTCCGTATTCAATTCTGTCCAAAAACTACTAGGTCCGCACATAGTTCCTAAATTTGTCTGACCCAAAGTGTGAACCAGGCCCAACAGCAGGGAAGTCCCGGTAGTCTTCAACTCTCGGTACAGGGGAACTCCTGGTGCAGGGGAACTCCCGGTACAGGGGAACTCCCGGTGCAGGGGAACTCCCGGTGCAGGGGAACTCCCGGTACAGGGGAACTCCCGGTACAAGGGAACTCCCGGTACCCAAATACGAACAGAAGACAACTCCAACCGCTTTTCAACACCCAAATCTTCCTATATGGTACAATACGTGAGGTTTTATACATTCTTACCCAACCTATTCCATACATTTCTTTACCAGGTATTTCCTAGTCGACCGGTTCTCTGGATTACCAACCCAAATCACAAAGATGACTCCTCTACAGTGCTCTTAATCGAAACCCGACTGCAGACATGAATGCTAGACTGGAAAATTAACTTATCTATCTATTTCAATAAGCAACAATTAAACAGTTGAAGAAGAACTTGCTTACCAGATGATGTCTCTTTCCCAAGAATTGGTTTACCAGTCCTTCCTCTCGCTGTTTCTTCTTCTCGAAATCAGCCGCCAACACACAGAGATGAATACTAACCCTAGGGATCTGGTCCCTACTTATAGTTCCCACATTTACAAAACAACCCCTTGAATAAAACTTTCATTTCTTCCACTTTGGGCACCACACTATGCACTTGACGGAAACGGGTTGTTACAACACTCCCCCCTTAAAAGAATTCCGTCCCCGGAATTCCTTAATGAAAGGGATGCGGGTATCTATCCCACACCACAAACTGACACTTCCCCCAAGGCAATGCCACTTCTAACTCAGACAACCATCTCATAAATTTCGAAACATGGAGCCTTGAATGCAATCCCTTCCGTTCCTACGGCACTCTAACTCGTAGGCTACTGTTCCCACTCGATCGATCTTGGCAACGGTAGATCAACTAAGGCTTCTCGAGCATCTACACTTCCCTTAAAGAGGAACTTGGCTGAATTCCCCGCCACAACACGAGATTCTTTTACCAAGACACAAACATTCACTTGACAGCTTGGCACAAGGCCAACCCTGTACGTTCCGACACTCACCACCCCGAGTTCCTTCATCGCATCACAACTCACAACTAGTACCACCCAACATTTATGAAAGTGCACCTATTTGAATTACACTCATCCTGAAACACAACCATTACTCGCTGAAAGCCACGTTCATTCGGTCATAAAACATAACTCCGGTTACTCTTACTAACTGGGAGGGATAACCAAGGTCATACCATACTATTCTCACTAGCTTAAACACTGCACGACCAAATCGTTTACACATTTCTCACAAAGTCACTAAGTTAACTCCTTTAGTTGACTCATCCACTTCTTCCCTGCACAAATCTTACACAATTTACTACCTCGATATTCTTTCCAACGGTCCGCACACTAATCAAAGACAATCTACACAATACTGCACCTTTCGGCAATACTGTCAAGTTTACTACTTCCAATCTATTCACTTGCTCCGACATACTGTCTACACCTTCCCCACGTTAGTGTGGAGCACTGCTCACCAAACCATACTTGCCCCTCTCTCCCGACCTTTCCATATGTTGATATCGCTTTCTCATTACTTTCATAACCACCCAAGGCTTATACCTCTACCATGACATTTCAAATCAACTAACGATCATACTACTGCTCCGACCCACAGTCATCGTCATGTCATTCCTTAACGTAACCAAAATTTCCAACTATCTTCTTCTAGGGTCATTCCCTCACGCATAAGGAACAATTTTCATTCTTTAACGATGTCTCAACTACTATACTACAACTTGACTAATCTATTCATCACCTTCTTTAAACTTACTCATCCTTCAAGAATATACTTAACAACATACGTAACCACAAAGCTTGGTCTCACAGCTGGGCAATCGCCCAATTCTGCCCCGACATTCCATTCCGATAACAGTCAATATACACACCTACTTACAACCCACGTACTTCAACGACTGGGACTGCAAAACGTACACCCTATCCGAAATCCCAAAAGGACTTCCTTCTGATCCTTCATCTTTCTATCATTGCCTTACTACATCCCCGGCTGCCACAGATATCTTGGCAATTGACGCTACTATTCATTCTTACATTCACCACGCCTATTATCACACTACCGACCAAGTCTCTCATGGTCATTCGTACACAATTTACACTTTTCTTCATATTCTCCCGTATACTACAATCGAGTCTGTCTTGCTACTTAGTTCTCTCCCAACTTGTTGAACGATGACTTACGAGTTCACACTTAGCTCAAACACGAACATCCTAAGTAGCTCGTTTATGACCCGAGTCCTTTCTCAGACACGACACATTTTCTCACCGACTGGTATAGTCTACACTCACTTCGCTTGTGCTACACACCTAGTCCTTCTACGGACCCTCCTCGCCTCGTAAGTAGAGCGTCTATTCAACAACAACAGTCTCTTACTAATTTAACACCTCTACGAGATATACTATCAACTTACACTCCCTGGTTTGAGTCTTCGGCCTCGGCCAACATACACCGTTGCCGACTTCAACAACAAAAGACAACTCTTAACTACTTCCTTAACCTATCCTTTAACATGAGTTCCTTACGGGACCTATTCCTCCCTACACATCATAGTTAACTTTATAATCCGTCGCCCCCATTTCAAAACTTACTCATGTAACCTCAATATTACAAGCTCCCTTCGACTCTCATGTCCCACATCATGGACCTTTCATTCCTGTCTCACAGCACTACTCATAAAGAGTTGCTAACACCAATACCGTGATGACTCCTAGTCCTTCCTCCGGGCACCACCGTCCCTTGACAATCGTACTCCCAGCTACCGAGCAAGGGTGCAAACCCTCATACAACTGATACTATAATTTACTTCCGACTCTACCACTGTCCATAATTCCTCTTGAACACAAGTACTAAGGCTACAACATGTTTCTTGAATTGTCTGACACTTCTCCACTCTTGAAGTTCTTACTTAGCTTAACATTCCGCCTCATACGATCTAGTGAGTTCGTAGCCTTCATGCATGACAATGCAATAGATAAATTATTTCGTACATTTTATCATTTTGAATAAACAACACTCGAAAATACCTTGGGTACACTCGACCCCATTACTCTTATAACTTTAATGCCCTGCACAACGATTCGAGAATCGCTTGCATGCATCCTCCCGTGAACCTTAATCTTACTCCATTCGAACGACGTTATTATGATAGTAATATATTGCATGAAAATCTTTTCATTTGACACAATTTTGAAAGAATTACCGGCACTAAGTAAATCATTCGGTTCTCACACTCACCTGTATGATATCAATAAATCAATAGGTATTTGATTGCAAAAGTTTTGGTTGGCAAACGTTTTCCAGACCTTTTTGGTAACAATTTAACTTATCATAAAAATGTGGAATACTTTGCAAATCGCTAGACTCAACACTTCAATGTGCAACGCGGGTGAAACCACCTTTTCTTTAAACACGTGTGCACTCTCTGATTCGCTTTCGATTAAAATTTATATTTATCCGTTTAACTTAACTCGTGAAAATTTCGGTTTACATTTAAGAACACCATGCATGAGACGCTACTTGCAATTGAAGGCTACTCCCTCTAACAAGGTCAACCACTTTGCTCGCGCACTTATCCTTGACATTTTACCCACGATCAAAGATCGCCCTCTCGGTCAAGCATCAACTTGTTGTATATGCGTTCTACATCTCACTTACTCAACCATTTCATACTATTTTCGCTTTGATCGACTATCTCCCTTTCTACTTCTACAAGCTTTCAATTCACTATTAGTATCTTATTCCATTTATCCTGCCAATAAAAGCTCGACTAAAAGTCAGAGCTCCTCTGATACTCTCAAGGTTTTAACATTGTTCTATCTTACCATTCTGACTGACCTATCCCATGATTCCCAGAACTGGGACTCTCGAGGAACGAGAATCTTACTCAAACCAACCATCCATCCTCTTCGCACCCACGAGTATCTACCGCTAGACGCCTCATAACATTCTAAACAACCTTTCTTCTCTACCATATTTACATACATACATCACATCATAAGCAATCTCTCCTGATACTTCCCCGACAAGGGGTCTCAGTCTACCCCCTCAGGGATCTTGCTGACATTCTAAAGTACTGGATCACGACATAAACACTAGCTCCCGACTATCACTCCGGAACAAAAGGTAGGTTAAGCATACAATAGTGCAACGGATATATCTGGTACGGTTCTACTGGCCCATTAGCCAGGACATCCTCATCTTGATTTCTGGGAACAACCGGTAATGACCTGCTCCTCAAAATTCTCCTAGCCATAGTGCTAAATTGAAAGAAACCGGTAATTAATCCTTGCTAGACATGACACCGCGAATTTGCTATAGTAAGGTATTGTAAGCACGCACACGTACCTGTAAGTTCGTAATTACACTGGCCAGGTGTAATCCCAAGCTTACCTTACACGTTTGTCCTTGGCACCTTATTCCTAAGCGCATTTATAGTGATAGTTCCTAGAGGCAATCCTATGTCTCGGCTGTGTCTCTCATCTTACAGTTTAAGTTTAGGCCATATTGGTCACCTAAATCCCTTAAACTAAGGCTATGATACCATTTGTAACGTCCCAAAAACATAACATGCATTAACTTGGAATGAGCAGTCGAAATACATCAATAACTTGTCAATAACTCATCAATGAACTATACTAAACAAAATTTGACAGCGGAAGTCTCTAAATCCACAGCCGAGAGCTACATCTATAGCCATTAGAATCCAAAACTCTGGAGTCGCTCTAGTCTCCAAATTCTCCTTGAGTCACTCCTAGTTCTTACTGGAAGAACCCATAGTGCGCTTACCTGAAAATGGTTTAGTTTTTGAAAAGCGAGGGTTAGACCAAAAGGTCTAGTGAATTCCCTCCGAAAACAACATGTAAAACAGTTGGAAAACATTTATCAATAGACTATAATGCATCATCATACAAGGTACTGCACTGTGTGTGGATCACATAAACATTTCGCGATCGGGGTTCCATCAGGTTCCTTCCCGCCCTTCTTAGAGCCCACTCGGACTCCCCTCTACCGGATAGGAGGGAAACAGATTACAACCTACAGGCCTGTCGTACATATCCAAGGGATCCTCAGATCCCGAGGACCTCTCTCTGACCCCACAGTGCAGACCGACACCACATAGCATATAGGTACGTTCATGAAAACATATAAGTTTAAAGTATCCGTACGTCATGTCTTTCATTTCTTCATGCTAAACATTTCATTTAATAGAACAGATACGTTCGTGAAAACCATGCAATCAGTTCATAACATTTCATGCTCGGTAAAACCATAATCAGTTAAAACATATATCATTTTGCGTCGAAAAAGGGTTTAGGGAACTCACCTGAAAAGCGAATCTTCTCCTTAGCCTCTCGTCTCGCTACGCTAATACACCTAATAATTAATTCATAGAATAATTAGACGCACTACACTTTCATTCTAAATTCCTCTCCTTATTCAATTCTGTCCAAAAACTACTAGGTCCGCACATAGTTCCTAAATTTGTCTGACCCAAAGTGTGAACCAGGCCCAACAGCAGGGAAGTCCCGGTAGTCTTCAACTCTCGGTACAGGGGAACTCCCGGTGCAGGGGAACTCCCGGTGCAGGGGAACTCCCGGTACAAGGGAACTCCCGGTACCCAAATACGAACAGAAGACAACTCCAACCGCTTTTCAACACCCAAATCTTCCTATATGGTCCAATACGTGAGGTTTTATACATTCTTACCCAACCTATTCCATACATTTCTTTACCAGGTATTTCCTAGTCGACCGGTTCTCTGGATTACCAACCCAAATCACAAAGATGACTCCTCTACAGTGCTCTTAATCGAAACCCGACTGCATACATGAATGCTAGACTGGAAAATTAACTTATCTATCTATTTCAATAAGCAACAATTAAACAGTTGAAGAAGAACTTGCTTACCAGATGAAGTCTCTTTCCCAAGAATTGGTTTACCAGTCCTTCCTCTCGCTGTTTCTTCTTCTCGAAATCAGCCGCCAACACACAGAGATGAATACTAACCCTAGGGATCTGGTCCCTACTTATAGTTCCCACATTTACAAAACAACCCCTTGAATAAAACTTTCATTTCTTCCACTTTGGGCACCACACTATGCACTTGACGGAAACGGGTTGTTACAGTATTGAAGATAATAAATGATAATTAATTCGTTTAATTATTCATTTTGGTTACAGTAATTAATTTAACTAGTGCTAAAACCGCGCGTTGCGCGGTAGCGTGACTAACTTGGTAGTAATATAAATATTATCTATATAATACATTTTAATTGTTAAATATGATAATCGACAAACATTATACATATTTATTGTAGAAATCATTAGATTTTAATTGGTGGACTTTTAATATATATATATATATATATATATATAGAGAGAGAGAGAGAGAGAGAGAGAGAGGCGGGTTCAAACGAGGAGCGTACCAATTTAAGAGAACGTGAGGAGCAATTGACAGTTATGAATCACATGTGATTTGCAGTTGTGGATCACATGTGATTCACAACTGATCTGGACTCGAATTGACAGTTATGAATCATTAATGATTTACAGTGTTGAATCACATGTGATCCGCGACCTGCAGCATCGCGCCACGCCTCGCGCCACTTTTGCGCGAATTTTCGAGAAAGTTCCGATTTTTTAGCGTTGTAAATCATATGTGATCAGAAGCATGGGAGTGCTCCTCACGTTCTCACGTTTTGACGCGCTCCTCACATGAACCTTCCTCTCTCTCTATATATACATACATACATACATACATACATACATACATACATGCATGATAGGTTTTTTCCTATTAATGGTAGAAATGAAATTGGCCTAATTTATGCATTGTTTGTATAATTAATGATATTCTATGGAGTTTTTTTTCTTGTCGGAGTTGAAAGAGAATGGTACATGTGTCGATTTAATTATATTTATTATATCATCACAAAAAATTAAAGTATTTTATAGAAATATTAATGTTTTATCGTTTAAATGATACGTGTTCTAATAATATAAGTGTATATTTTCCATTAAGCTTATTATATAATTGGTCACAATTTATTCATCATATGGATTGGATTGGTATTAGTTTGGATACGGGAAAATCGATTCAGTCGTAAGTAAATTCAATTAAATAAGTTCCTTTGATACATTCATACTCTTGATATGTTCAACGATCTTCACGACTTATTTAGACAATATATCATTTATTTTTTATTTTGTTTGTGACATTTTCTACCAAAAAGAAATATGTTAAATACTCATAACACCATATAACTTAACAATAAACATAAGTCCATGTCTTAGGTAATGAGAGAAAGTGTGAGAGAAAAGTTGTTTGACAACAAACCAAGCAATGAGGTAGTCTACTAAAAAATGAAGAAGGGAAATGGATAGTTAATTAACATAAAGAAGGGAAAATGAATAGTTAAATAACATAAATTTCAATGTACATGTAAAAGTATTAAAACCCCAAAATATCATTTACATTATCATTGTTCTATTAACAATGTGATGAATCTTATGAAAAAAATTAGAAATGAGAATTAGGGTAATAATAAATGATAATTACGAAACAAGCAAAATCAATTTTTAATTGAGATTGAAGTTGTTGTAGATCGAATGACTCACATTTAATAATATAAGCGTATATTGTCCATGAAGCTTAATGGATAATTGGTCACATTTTATTTAAGAAATAGATTGGATGGGTATTAGTTTGGATACGGAAAACTGTATCCATTCGTAAGTACATTCGATCTAATAAGTACCTTAGATACCTTTATGTTTTTGATATGTTCAACGATCTTCACGACCTATTTAGACAATATCTTATTAGTTTTCTTTTGTTTGTGACACCTTTTACAAAAATAGAAACAAAAACAACATATAAAATACACAACATCATATAACTTAGCAATAAACATAAATCCATACCTTAGATAATGAGAGAAAGTGTGAGAGAAAAATTGTTTGACAACAAACCAAACCATTAGGTAGTCAACTAAAAAAATAAAGAACCAAATTAATAAGGGAAAGTGAATAATTAATTAACATAAAGAAAGGAAAAATGAATAGTTATGATATGTTCAACGATCTTCACGACCTATTTAGACAATATCTCATTAGTTTTCTTTTGTTTGTGACACCTTTTACAAAAATAGAAACAAAAACAGCATATAAAATACACAACACCATATAACTTAGCAATAAACATAAATCAATACCTTAGATAATGAAAGAAAAATGGTTTGACAACAAACCAAACCATTAGGTAGTCAACTAAAAAAATAAAGAATCAAATAAATAAGGGAAAATGAATAATTAATTAATATAAAAAAAGGGAAAATGAATAGTTATTTATCATAAAGAAGAGAAAATGAATAGTTAATAACATAAATTTCAATTGCATGTAAAAGTACTAAAAAGCCACATGCCTTCAATGAAAATATCATTTACATGATGATATAAAAGTCTTTAACATAATAAATATTTTAAAAAATCAAAAAGTTAATATGATATGAAAAGTCATAAAAAGTTAAATAAATAGTAATTAATGTTATTGGTTATTCACTTAATTATATATATAATAAGAGTATTGTACAAATAAAAATAAATGATAAATTATAGTATAATAAAGTATTATCTCATTTATGTATATTGCTTGCAATAGCTTTTTTTACATGTAAATTAAATGTATTAAATTACATAATCTTTATTTTATTTTTCATATATACAATTATAATCCGTTTCTTATTATATCCAATTGTTATGTAAATAAAAATATACATATTATTATAATATTCGAGTGTCATGTAAATAAAAAAAATAACGATTTTAATAAGAGTTAAAATGATTGGTAAAACTTAAAACATAAGAAAATATAAAAGACGAAAATAAGAAAAGAACTTTAAGCTCCTAACAAAGGTCAAAAGAAACGTATAACCTGAATGTAATACGAATTAGTCTTCTCGAAATAACCTGAAAAATAAGAATTACTATTGAAAAGGAACATGTTGAAGTTTGTTGAGATATATCATAGAATGTAATACGTATTTGCATGACTCAATTATTGAATAGTTGTTTTCATCAAGAATATAAAATCGTTGTCCACTGCTAAGAACAAACCCCAGTTCTATTAGAAAAACGTAATAAAGATATTTATGACAAAAGTAAACGTAATAAAAACCATAAAAAAATCATTAATACCTGAAATTAATTTTTTAACCTCACGGGTTGGGTTGATTGAAGGCATTTCGACACATCAACCCAATATTGGCAGTTTGAAAAAATTTCAACACAACTCAACCCAACCCAAACAAAGATACAACCCAACCCAACCCAACCCGTTCGGGTTGATCGGGTTGTGTTTAAACAAGATAAAATAAATATTAGAAACATAAAAATAAAGAAAACAAGTCTTTAAAATACAACCGACGTCTGACAATTCAAAAAAAATATATAGTTATTACATATTAAAATGTCTAAACCAAAATGATCAAATAACTTGACGTCTCCAACAACAACCATTGAAATATAACAATAAATTGTTTATATCCAATGATAACACATTAATTAAAAGCAGATTATATAACAAGCAGATTACAATTTATAAGTTATAACATAACAAACATATTACATAACAAGCAGATTACAATTTATAACTTATAAAAAATCAACCAGTACTCCATAACAATTACAATTAGTTAAAAACAGATTACATAACAAGCAGATTACAATTTATAAGTTATAACATAACAAGCATATTACATAACAAGCATATTACAATTTATAACTTATAAAAAATCGACTAGTATGTAATAACCGGAAAAATATGATGGTATTTGTCAATCTGCAAGGACTTGTTGTGTAAATGGAATGATAGTAAAGGGTTTAGAACCTAAAATTTGGGTGTCATTCAATACCCATGCAATCCATAAGTTTGAAACATCCATCCATTAATTAAACCATGACTTATCGATTGCTTTTAACGGTCAACGGATTAGTATAAAAAGGGGTGTAGAGTTTGTAGTCTCATGTAAATCTTGGACACTAACAAGATCTAGTGTGAGCAAAGGCATTGGTGGCAAAAAAAATTGGGATGTTACAAGAATCGGGGAGACGCTAACCGCTTCAAGGAACTTCAAGATCAGTTCGGGCTACCACGAGTACTGTGAATTAACGTGATTTTTAAACGGTTGCATATTTTCATTTATAAAGTTGCTTAATGTTCTCGAGAATTTTATTATGTCGTTTATGCAATAAATCATGACATGTTTTTATGATACATATGTGAAAATTTATGTGGCGACGGAGGTGTACTATGGTAAGACGAGCATGCTGTGTGAGCTTGTCTATAGCCGTAAGCGCGAACATGTTGTGTGAGTCCGCCAGGCAAAGCTGTGTAAGTTAGGCACCTCCCATGATGCCGTTAGCTTTGTTAATTATATTGTTTTGCCGCATGCATGTTAAATTATGATGCTTTGTGAAAACTATTATTGATATTATTTTCATGCATAAAACCGTGAATTCACTGCCCCAGGTTCACCCAAACACTTTTAAAACTTTTTGCAACCAGACGGTTTTTAGACTGGGAAGAAAAGTGGAATAAAGAGAGATATGAGGATTGACTCGAGAAGAAGGATATGTGCAATTCAAGGCACAAATATATAGAGCAATAATATGTTCGGCAAAACTGTAAAGTTAGAGATTTTATTTCCGCTGCAATGTAAGTGTTGGATTTTGGGATACTATTTTAATATATTGAGATATCGGAAATTTTGGGATGTTACAAATGGTATCAGAGCAATGTTTAAGTGAATTAGGTTACTGTAACCCTAAACTTAAACGGAGAATGAAAGATTTGTATTCTTAATAGATGTGCGACTAAAGAATGACTAATATTGATGAGAGTACTGGTCTAAGTTAATTTGGGGTTTATGATCCTAGTCTTAAACTAAATCAAAGCATATAAGACGTTAGATGTCTTGACATTAATGAATATAGTGATAAATGATGGAAAATGCATGGTAAGATGAGATACAAATATAAAGGTAGAGATAAAAGGGAATTTTAAGGGATAAAGTTTGGTGATAAACTCTCACTAAACTTCTTGAGTGAGAATAAAGTATGTTTAGCTTCAAGAATAAAATGAACTCAAAGTACCAATGATATAATGAGTTGATGCAACCCATATTTAAGCCATATGGGGAACATTCTTATATCCTTTGGCGGGAAGAATAATGAAATATGAGATATTAGCAACAAGGTCATTAGTGTCATCAATGAATGTAACTGATTCATGGTAAGAACCGATGATCTTGATTTTACAATCAAGAGTTGGAATGTTGGGATCATTTGTAAACCCTATGAGAATATTTAAGGGTTCTCACTGGATCAATTTCTTAAAAGAAAAGACCTCGTATATGTGTGTGATACTATGGTTGATTAGTTTTGTTCTCGAGAATTTTAATATGTTGTTTATGCAATAAATCATGACATGTTTTTATGATATATATGTGAAAATTTATGTTGCGACGGAGGTGTACTATGGTAAGACGAGCATGCTGTGTGAGCTTGTCTAAATCCGTAAGCGCGGACATGCTGTGTGAGTTCGCCAGGCAAAGCTGTGTGAGTTAGGCACCTCCCATGACGCCGTTATCTTTGTGAATTATATTGTTTTGCCGCATGCATATTAAATTATGATGCTTTGTGAAAACTATTATTGATATTATTTTCATGCATAAAACCGTGAATTAAATGGCCCTAGACTCACCCAAACTCTTTTAAAACTTTTTGCAACCAGGCGGTTATTAGACCGGGAAGAAAAGTGGAATAAAGAGAGATATGAGGATTGACTCGAGAAGAAGAATATGTGCAATTCAAGGCACAAATATATAGAGCAATAATATGTTCGACAAAACTGTAAAGTTAGAGATTTTATTTCCGCTGCAATGTAAGTGTTGGATTTTGGGATACTATTTTAATATATTGATATATCGGAAATTTTGGGATGTTACATAGTACTCCATAACAAGCAAAAAATTTATAAGTTATAACATAAGTACATAACAAGCAGATTACAATTAATTAAAGTAGAAAGCAAAAAATCGACCAGTACTCCAGTAGTGAAAGAAATCGATAAGTGAGAGGAAAACTGAAATCGATAACAGTACTCAAGTAGTGAAAGAAATCGGAGCCGCTGTGTTGGTCTGGAAAGAATCGGCGTCATTGTGTTGGTCGTCAAAGAAATCGAAGCGCTGTGGACAGTAATCGGTGTTGTGTGTAATACCCCGGGTAAGTCCGTTAGTTAAACCCTCTTTCCGTTAAAATTGGTTAACTTTATAATAATATGTTTAGGGTAAAATTTGGTAAATTTATAAGTTAAGGGTGTTTTGGTTATTAAGGAATAGTGTAACGTTAAAATAGTAAATATGGTTAATAATATCTGATTAGTGTCTAGATATTTCATTACAGCAGAAAATTCAGTAAGTGTATGTGTGTGTTTGGAGAGAAAAAGAAGAAGAAAGAAAAGGAAGGGTTAGGGATCCATTTGTTGTGATTGGAAGTGATTTCAGGTATGTCCCTTTACAAATTATGTTTATAATGGTCAGTAGATAATTTCTGTCGGATTAGAATCAGTAAAATCGAACTGGTATGAATCTCAGTCGGATTCTGGGTTTAAAATAGGCAAATCGACATAGGTTCCCGGACAAGATGAATGTGTCCGGGTAGTTTTGTTGGTGGTGTCTGGATAATGTTCTAAAGGTGTCCGAACGGGTTCTTTATCCGGGTAAGTTCTAATTTCTCTAGTTTTCCGGATGAAATGAGTTACCGGATAGTATCCGGATTGATATGATGTCCGGGTAGTTGGGCTGTCCGGATTATCTGTGCTGTCCGGATAGTTTGGGTTGTCCGGAACCCCCATGTTAAGTCGCCGTAGGGAAACAATTAAGGATAAGAGTTTGATAGGTTAAATAGGATTCTCAGCCTGCTAGAGAGTCTTCTGTGTTCTATATGGTAAAAAGATACTTGTATTTAATTGTTTCAGATACTGTAGATTTGGGGTGAAAGCATAACTGTTTTTGAGAAAGGCTTGGAAGCATTTTGATAAGCAAACAGGTGAGTTTTACTTTAAAACGTTTTTAAACTGGAATACATATATGTGTGGATTGGGAATCTAATAGATGGTGTGATTATGTGTTTATGTCTGAAATATAATATATTGAGATATTGTATTTACATGAGTATTCTACTATACGAGAATACGTTGGCCGGGCTTAGGACCGGTGTGTTGGTTGTAATATTCGTACATCGTTGTTGGCTGTAATTGTCGTACAACGGTGTTAATTTATTAGTTGGCTTGCAACCAATTAATATGGCCAAGAGAGTGAGACGGGAAGGTACATGATGTATGAGTCATAACTGGTATTTGTATTTGTGTTATGTATATGATGGTTGTGTAAATGGTTTCAAAACTAACAGGGATTTTCTCACTAGACCTCTAGGTCTAACCCTCATTTTGTTTTAAAATATGTATTCCAGGTCGTGGATCGAGTAAGAGCAAGTAGGAAGGGTATTTCGGTGATTAGCTTTTGGAAGAACTATGTTTTGAAGATCATGGCATGTTTTGTAGTTATATCTTTGATATTAGTTGTAATTTAAATAGAAAAAAATTGTAATGAAATATGTATTATGTGTGTAATGACTAAGGGACCGAAGTTGTAATGTGATGTATCTTTGTTAAGTAACGACGTTATGCAATGTATGCTATTTGATCTATGTTTGGAATACCGGGTCGTTACACTATGGTTCGTGAAGCCGGGAAGGATTAGGTCAAAAACCTGATGAGCGCCGCTGTTGCCTGTTGGTCGAGTGAGAATAGAGAGTGAGAGTTCTTGAGAGTTGAAATGGAAGAGGCGTTGTATTAAAGTGTTAAAACCGTAAATGTAACACCCTAAAAATCAGGGCAAATTTAAACCTGAATTAAAAGGGTTTACATAACTAATATCCATAAATAAACATTCTTAACAATAGAAAATAGTGATTAGAGTCAATTTACATCAAACTTGTCTCTAATGTAAATTCTCCACCCATCCTATTACTTTCCTGAACTCATACCTGGTAAGAAAATTTAATTTGAAAAGATTAGGCTAACGCCTAGCGAGAACATTCAGTTTCAAACTAAAACGTTAACAGCTTTGAAAACTCAATTAACCAAAGCATATAAACAAACCTGTTCACCACCATTCTTACCATACTCGTGTACTCGTCTCATAATAATGGACACATATCTGATCCCATGAATATGACTATCATTCATAAAGTCATATTATCATAATTGATATCCTACTACAAATCATCACGAATTCTAGTTTATCGATCAAGCCTAAGGACTTACATTTAATCACCATACTTTCTTCTTGAAATGGAGCAGATGTAACACTTATATATTGCCTCACTTAGTCTGCCGAAAGCACAAGAAAACAACACTTACACTTCGTCTAATTCATGTTTTCACATCTCAAATCCGAATAGCAACTATACTTTGCCTATTCACTACAGTCAATAAGAATAGCAATTCTACTTTGCCTATTCCCTCATTTCTACATGAATAACAATTCAACTTTGCCTATTCAATCATTCAACATGAATAGCAATTATACTTTGCCTATTCAATCATTCAACATGAATAGCAATTATACTTTGCCTATTCAATCATTTCAAGGATACACGAGAATAGCAATTATACCTTGCCTATTCCTCCTTCTCAATTATGAATAGCAATTCTACTTTGTCTATTCATTAATATGAATAGCAATTCTACTTTGCCTATTCATTAATATGAATAGCAATTCTACTTTGCCTATTCATTACATTCCAATATAAACAAGAATAGCAATTATATTTTGCCTTTCCTACGTTATCAAATAAAGCTAGTGTCTATGGATTCATTACACTTATTCGTACTCGTGCAGGTTATTGCTCCATATGGATTCCTCATATCATTCTATATGAGCAAATCATATTCAATATGTCAATTTCTCATAATAAAGTCTAGCAATTAATATCATCACTTACGGTTCTTTGGTATAACTTTATATACCATTGCACATTAGAACAAATAGTTAAAACTCGTAAAATCGTCCATCTAAAATTCGTTCATGAAATATCTCTTTATAAAAATATACCTTATCGTAATTTAAAAACGTTATAAAAAGGGTAACGTAAGAATGAACTCACCTGATAGCAATAGCGTCACTCTTTATGTTTGTAATGATTTCCGCCACCAAACTTCCAAGGTCTGAAATATCCAAATACATGATGCACTTGTATTAATCTACTGATTAGGACTCTAAAAATCCTAAATAACTCAAAATCCTATCTCTTATCGCAACCCACTACTTGCGTGTAACGCCCCAAAAATTACAGTAAATTTTAACTTTTAAAAATAAACATTTTATTAAACGAAACCTCATTAAATATCCAAAACCGTCTCGCTTGCAAACTTAACAATAAATATTCTCATTAAAGATAAACAGCGGAATTAAATTGTTTAAATGATACATCAAATTCTCATAAATATATTAACCCTTCACGCGCGCCAGTGTGTATCCGTCACGCCTTGGAGCCACTAGTACCTGGAACCACATTTATAGGAAAAGGGTAAGCACAAAGCTTAGTGAATTCCAACACATGCGCAGATAGCAATTATATGCACATCACCCTATCCGCACAAGATCAAACAACACAACAACTACATAATACAGGTAACCACATACAAGTAATTATGTACCCAATTCCTTGGTCCCACCGAGCCCTCGGTCCCACCGAGTTCACACAACATTTCCACCCACTTCCTCGATCCCACCGAGCCCTCGGTCCCACCGAGATATATATAATACGCATTTATACTAAGCATATAAACCAATCAAATACTACGCACCACAATACAACCAGTTCACACCACAAAAACAGTAGCACACACAAACTACCGCAATATACATACAATTCCTAACTACGCAGTGAGAGAACTCACCTCAAAAGCAAAGTAGATGTCCTCAACAGCAAAACGAGTCGGCCAACTCCAACTCACCTTTTTCCACCTAAATAAGTGATATCAAACGTCAAAGCGAAGTCCTAGCCCAAAGTCACAACTATAAGTTCACACATGAAAATTCCAGCTTTTACTCTAAGATTTACAGGTCTGTTTGGGACCTGTTTAGCCCCTCTTAAACTCATCAACCCAGAATTATTATTCCGTAATCAGTTATGTCTATGTCTTAGGGTTCCAGGGACATATCGCACGCGTTCTAACGATTTTCCTACGATTTACTATGAATTTTCTAAAAACGGGATGCGAGTCTGCCGAAATCGGACCTGCTGTAAAAATAGCTAATTTACACCTAGCTATAGGCCGAACCAGACTTTCACTAAAACACGAAAAGTGTGCCCGGCACAGAATGTGAACTGTGGGCACCGGTTTCGCCTCAATCCGAGCTACGACGGAAAAGTTATGAACGAAATAAAACTGGGCAGAAACGATATCGATCACATAAAATGATAACTTTATTAAAACGGTTTACGCGATTAGTTTAGGTTTTACGATTTAGGTTTTAAGGTTTTAAGCTACCAGGGGCTGGACTCACTGCGCACCACCCACTGCCACCTCCGGCAGTGGTGGTCACCGGCGGCGGCGGCGACGATGGTGGTTTACAACAACCCCGGCGAGACCACACGAAAAACCCGACCACCCATCTTGGCCGCACACACTCACACGCAACCACTCCACATCCCGCACGGTGCAACCACCGCCCTGGTGGTGCACGGCGGACACACACCGGCAGCCTAGGCTGCCGGCGGCTGTGGTGGTTTCACGGCGACGGAAAGTTAACGACGAGAAACAAAAGAAACGAGAAGAGAATGGAAGAGACGGTACCTCTCGCTCAGAAACGCAGCAACACACGATCCTCGTCGGCTCCTTCTCCCTCTCACGTTTTCTCGTTGCTGCACCTTCTCGCACTCTCTCCTTCTCCGGCAAGCTGCGGTGGTGGCGGCGGTTCCCGGCGATGGCGAAGAAAGACAAGGGGGGGGGGGGGTTACGGCCGTGATCCCAAGAGGAGAAGGGGTAGGGTTTTTGGGATGGTTTTGTTTTCTTTGTGTGAGCCACAAGCAAGCAAGAAGAAAGGAAACGAGAGGGGTCGGTCCTTTCCTATGGGCCGATCCATCCAACCCTGTTAACAAGTACAGTAAAGGTACCTGCAGTTAGAGTTTTCACAATAAGCCCCAAAATCCAACTTTTAACATTTCCGGTCAGTCCCGTTAATCCCGTTAACCAACAACGTTAAAAGAAAACACAATTTAATTTTATAAAAATAAAACATACCGGGATACGGGCTTTACATTGCGACATCGCTTATCGCAACCCATTGTTGTGATATCCCTCTTATCGCAACCAACTGTTGCGACTTTACATCTTATCGCAACCAACTGTTGCGAAATGATTCTTATCGCAACCATTTGGTTGTGATATACTCACTTTATCGCAACTCACTGTTGCGACACTCATCTTTGTCGCAACATTCATCTTTGTCGCAACTAACTAACATTCATCTTTGTCTCAACTAACTGTAAACGTCTTTAAGTCAAAACTGTTACTTTTAAGCCATGCATGCAACTATAAATTTGCAGATATGCTTAAGACTACTAATAGAACATATTCATAAACCCAGATTTCTCATAACATACAAAATCATCAAAACCCAATTTCTAAACGCATAGAAAGCTACATAAACTTAGTAGGAACATTTATAGTGAAGAACATACCTTTGTTTACTTCAGATTGCCTCTTAATTCCAGCTGAATAATCTGTTTTTCTTCTTCTTTCTTTCGATTCTCTCTCTCTATCTCTCTTTCTCTTGTATAAAACACACAGACACACAAGACCAAAGAAATAACCAAAACATGACACCTCACCTCTCTTTTATATAAAAAGAGGTGATGGTGATGATATCTTTCATCACTTAACCAATCAGCCCCCTCAATTTTCATCATTTGACAACTTCCACCCTCAAACTTATAAATTAGAATTAGAGTTTACCCCTTAACTTATAATTCCAATAAAAACTAATAACGTAACTTACTCGAGGATAAACTCTAAAATTAATCTATCATATAATTATACTCAAAATATACAATAAGCCAAACGTAACACTTATAAAAATTGAGATGTTACAGTAAAAAAATCACATGACGCGCTAAGGTGATCGGTTTGTCGGGTTGGGTCGGGTTCTATTGGGTCTGACCCAATTCCAACCCAAATGCTTCTGGTTGGCTATTTTTTTTATCGACAATGCTTCGGGTTACCTCGGGTTGGGATTTTTTGGGGTTGATCGGGTTTTTGAGCACCCCTACAAGAAGGAGCAAATAACTTTGTCCCAATCTTCCGAGGTCGGCAAGGTCTTGTATGTTGATTCTCGATCGACATAATTCACAAACAGTTCTTTAAACTCCAAGGTCGTAGACAACATAGCATATGTAGCATTCCATCGGGTACTAACATCTAAGATCAAATGCTTATTTGACCAGGTCATTTGCTTGGCAAGTTCGCTAAATATATGCAATCGACCTGGAGAGGCATTCACGTGTTTTACACTCTCACGAACATTGTGAATAATGTCTTTTATTTCCGACAAACCATCTTGAACCAACAAGTTGAGAATATGTTCACAACACCGCACATGGAATAACTTTCCCCCAACAACAGCTTTTTCTGAAGCCTCATAAATGCCCTCAACTTTGTAGCTCTCAACTAAAAAACTGAAAATATTGGGCAAAAAACGAGTAGCTCGAGTGGGCAAAAAACGACATTGAATATTCGAACCCAGATTTGTTCACACACTACGTAATCCTCGACTCCTCCCATAGCATCCTCTTTATATTTTGCTCCGTAGTGGGCAAAAAACGAGCAGAACGAGCAAATTTGTTGGATTGATTCGAACTGCAAGAAAGAACAAAAAAGGAACCGTACGTTTTGGGGAGAAATCGAGTGACGAGATGAAGCACTTTTTAGGATTCACGTAAACAACCTTCAACTTCAACCCTGCAACTCTTGAAGATGATTTCATCTAATGAGAACTAGTGAGGCGGCTTGCATTTAGGGTTTTGGGGGAAGGTAAAAGTGAAGTGGGAAAGGTGAAACATTTAGTATTAGGTAAAAAGTAAAAGAGTAAAAAAATATAAATAAGACAAAATGATGATATAATTTAAATCTAAATAAAATCAAAAAAGTTAAAACTTAAATAAATATTATTTGAATCCAAAAATAAATAAATAATAGATTATATACTAAATTATATAAAATTTAATATATAAACGAACATAAACGAACGTAAATGAACGAACATTCAAGAACGTAAATGAACGAACGAGACCCTTGTTCATGTTCGTTCGTTTAACCAAACGAACAAAAAAATATGTTCATATTAAATAAACGAACTTCCCGATGAGCGGTTCACTGAATGTTCGGTTCGTTTACAGCCCTAGGCTCCAGTCTAGAAGAATAGGCAATTGTCATAATACGTCCTCCAAATGATAAAGACCTTATACCTGCTTCTTTCAACATTCCCTTCAATCATGGCATTGAAAATGTTAGAGTCCCAAATCTACTAGACTTGAACCAATTTTTCACTATATGTGTTGGAACCTCCCTTCTCTACTCAAGAGCTCTTTTGAAGAGTAATCTTGAGGTTCCACATATTCTCACATGGTATCAAAGCCAACATTTATCACTCTAGGGACTCGATACTCTGGGACAATCTATACTCTCTTGCCCTTCACCCGTCTAGCCCCATCTCGACATTTTGGGACCGTCTAGCCTCCGTTAGAGAGGGGGGGGGGGGGGGTGTTAGAGTCCCACATCGTCTAGACTTGGACCAATTCTCCATTATATATGTTGGAACCTCCATTCTCTCTTCAAGGGCTCTTTTGGAGAGTAATCTTGGAGTTCCACCTATTCTCACATGAACAATAAACCAGATTTAATTATCACGCAAGTATTTATGTAAGGCACACTCATGACTTGGTAAGAATATCAACAATTTGTTCGGATGAACCGACCTTTATTATCTTTAATACACCTAAACTTACGTTTTCGTAACAATATGTACGTCAAAATCAATATGTTTAGTTTTTTTTTTCATGAAACATAGAGTTACCTTCTATTTGCATAGCTTGTTATCCCAACGAATAATAACATGATGTAATGAAGAAAGTTTAAGTTCAACGTAGATTTATAAACCAAATAATCTCACAAGTAGCGGAACTCATGTCTAGATATTCCGCTTTAGTAGAAGATTGAGACAATTTTTGTTTCTTATTTTCCAAGAGTTTAGAGACTTCCCTAAAAAAATATAACATGTAACTGACAGTCTGACCTTCTTGTCGAGAGACATTTCCCCTTACTTGAATCAACATAAGATCTAAGACTATCCACATTGGTGATCTCATTTTTGAGATCGTGAATAAGACAAAAACATTTTAAAAAAAAATAAATAGAAAAAAAAACCCACAAACCAATCTAAACCAATCCGTATCACTCAACAAACCAAGATTGGTGAAGATTGTTGTTTTATTTTTAAAAAAAATTGACACATGTCATGATTTTATTGGTTGGTTTAGATTTTTATTAAATAAAACTTATTTTATTAGAAATTGACTTTAACAAATAAATTAAAAATTAAAAAGTATACCAAAATTCATGGTTTTCAATTCCCTACAAATAGAGACCAATGTTGACATATTTTCACCACACCAATTTTTTCTCAGGTTCACATGCCAATGTCTCCCAATTATTGTATAAAAAATAAAAAATATAATTTTTATAAAATAATATTGTAGATTAGATTGGATTGTAGGGGATTGTGGTTGGAGTATGAAAATTTTGAGATTGGATTGGAGTTGAATATTATGTAAGTGAATGAGAGAGAAAGTAATATTTTAATTGAGATTGGATTGGTTGAGATTGTTGTTGTGGATAGTCTAAGAGCAAACAAGTCAGATCAAAGAAATGCAAACTTTACTTAGTGACTGGTTCAAATATCTCATAACTCTAAAAGCTAACTTGAGACGAGACGATTATTTTGAAAATTGGTTCCTCAAAATTACAATCAAATGAAAATTGGTTCCATTTTAATACAGTTTACCTTTTTTACACATTATTTATTAGATTCAACGATACAAAAAGTTTATTGACAACTTGTATCAATAATTGTAACTATTTTTTTTTTCTTTTGTCATTTTTGCTCCAAAGCAATTTAAAAATAAATACCTTTCCTTCATATATTGTTTATTAGATTTTTCCGACATAAAAATCAAACCCTTGTCTCATCGGCAATCGTGTGTTAAATTTCCATCTCTACTCTTTTAGAATCATGCACGACTTTTAGAGGTCGTTTACCAACTCTTTTCGGGTAAGTGCTGTCTGGGTAAGAGTGCTGTCCCGGGTAAGTGTTATCCGGATAAGAGTGTTTACCAAGTGTTTTTTGGTAAGTGCTTACCAACAAAAAATTACCATTTTAACCCTTATGTGATTATATGCTAAATTAATTGTAATTATTTCTATTATAAATCATTTAATGGAAGAGAAATACAAACTTCAAACTTTAAATAATTACTTACCAACAATATACTCTTTTTTTTATATAATTAACATGCAAATTAGACAAAAAATATAATTTTCATACTTCAAAATAAACGTCGAAACATATTAATAGTCATTCACATTTGAATACGAAACATTAATATCAAAAAGAAATTGTTTGTTGTTTCATCCAAAACAAAATAAAAATTAATTTGAAGCATTTGAAAACAATTGAGTTGCAATCTGATCCCGCAAATTAGACATATATCCATTGTCCTGAGAAGCTCCCCCACTGTACATTTTCATACGTGAAATAGACCTTTAACATACGATTAGAACAACAAAAACATGAAGATAAACAATCAACACTAACAAGTAACATAATACCAAACTGGATATATTAATTCATAATACCAAAAAGTCATAAAGTTTCATATTTGTCCATACAAAACACCAAAAAGTCAAAAAACTTCATATTCGTCCATACAAAACACCAAAAAGTCACAAATCACCCATAAAAAAGTCAGTCTAAATACCGCATCAACATCAAAGAGTAATAGCTTTGTTAAGTTGGAGTGCCGTAAATCTAATCCATGACTCACACTTCTCATCCTTCAAACGTAACCAAATTTTCCTATAGTCTATGCCTTGGCTAAAAAGGTAAAGTGTGACGTCATACAACAGGCCTTCCCAACCAAGCCTATCCAACTTCGACATGCAAGCATCCATATCACCATCCTCCATTGGCGTGTCAAAAATGTTTTTCACATGTGCCACCACATGAGCCAACTCCTCTTCCCATACCAATGGTTGAGTAGCTTTTCGT
Source organism: Saussurea involucrata (assembly GCA_033807775.1). Classification (NCBI taxonomy): domain Eukaryota; kingdom Viridiplantae; phylum Streptophyta; class Magnoliopsida; order Asterales; family Asteraceae; genus Saussurea; species Saussurea involucrata. Next base: position 42,780,941 of record CM066317.1, on the reverse strand, counting down.
TTTCTGGTTTGAGGACGAGAAGAACATTCTTGTGTCGAGCTAGATGTCCTTGAGTTGAAATAGGCGGTGCTTGATCGGAAGTAGGTGGTCTTTGATCGGAAGTAGGTGGTCTTTGTGTGATATCCAAGCCATGATCATCAACTACTAAAGGCGGGTTAGAAACATTAGCAACACGTGAAGGGTTTGGAGCATTAGACCACGATCCCCAACTCCCCATACCCGTGGCCGCAACTCCATCGAAAACTTGCATACAAAGCTAAGGATGACTCATCATACGATTCCATACCTACGTCAAAAAGGCCCAACACATTTCAAGAGAAGTACAAAAACAAAAAGAAAACACACACCGAACAACTAATAAAATAATAACCAAAAATTTAAAGTACCCACATCAAGAAAAATAACAACTAGATTCATTGGGTATTTTATAATTAGTGACATGTTATAATTAGTTATGTGGGATTCATACGTAGTCTAAATACCCAAAAATCAACGAGGATAAGTTTTAAGCACTCATTTGCAGAAATCGAATGTAATTTTAAGCATACAAATAAAACCCATTTGCAGAAATCGAATGTAATTTTAGGCATACAAATAAAACCCATTTACATGTAAGAGTTAAAAACTACTTCCAATACATACTACCATGTTGTTGCCCGCTACCCGAAACAGCAGCAAGTTTCTTGAAATTGAGTTCTTTTTAATCTTGAAGTCTATGAAGAATGAGGTCAAATGCTTCGACCCACATTAGGGTAGGGGAAACAATTCTGCCGTCAATATTGTATGTTTAGATTATTTAGCAAATAAGTACTATATATAATACTTTGATTTTTAATTTAATTACAAGTTGTATTAATAATTGCAATCAATCAATATATATATATATATATATATATATATTAATTAAAGGAGAAACCAACAAGAATCAGGTGGCACAATTACATTTGAGTATTCATCAAATCTTGAAATCTGGTGCATTTTGGTTATCCCATAAAATTTGTGAGATTTTAGTTAGTCGTTTTTTATTGCATTAAATTTTATTTATTAAATTTAAATATTTGGAAAATTTTAGTCTGTCAATTTAAAGGGGAAATTGACTCAAAACGGACATGGCTAAACAACACCAAAAAAGTCGATTTTCCTAATATATATATATATAGAGAGAGAGAGAGAGAGAGAGAGAGAGAGAATAGTTCAAATCAAAACTCAATTTTTATTGTGCACGTGAGGACAAATCTCGGTCGCTCCATCTCTATTGATCCAACAACTCATATTAAATAGAGTTTTTGATTAGAATTATTAATTAAAGTGATTAGGGTAAAAAAGAAAGATAATTTAAACTCGCGCCTACCATGTTTGACTTTTTATTTGTCTTTTTAATTAAAAACTTTTACCCCTGTAAAGTATAAAATAAATATCTTAAAAATTATTAATATTTTAATCAAACAAATTACATCAAAAAACGAGAATTCCGTGTTCTTCGATGTGACATTCATCTCGATATAGTTTTTTTTGTTTTAGCCGTTTTTACGTGAAATATCATATATGTGTTATATTCAAAGTGTGTACAACATCTCGACATCGTAAGTCCGTAACTCGACATCACGTTCTACACTTTCTTCAACGTTGTAAGGCATCGTGTTCTTCATTACCGTAACCCAACACCCCTCGAGATGAATCGGGAACCTATCGAGTTTCGGTTGTGAACCGAGGAACAAAAGAGAGTGCGCCACTTGTATAAATGTTAATTTAATTACAAGTTGTATTAATAATTGCAATCAATATATATATATATATATATATATATATATATATTAAAGAAGAAACCAGCAAGAATGAGGTGACACAATGACATTTGAGTATTCATCAATTTTTGAAATCTGGTGCATTTTATCCCACATTGGTGAGGAGATGATAGAATGAAAGAATGATGTGGGTATTTATTAGAAGGGAAAGTCTTTGTGAAAACTCATTGGTTAGCTTATTTTAGTTGACCCTCTATATGTACTCATGTGGTTGGCTAATTTTGGCTAACCATCTCAAGTTTGGGTTGGTTGCTTTTCACCATCCCCTTTATTTATATATATTAAAGGAACAACCAAGGTGAATGATGTGGCATCATGAGAGTTGAGTATTTCACAAACATTGGTGAAAAGATAAAAGTTTTGAAATAAGAATGGCTATAAGAAAAAGAGGATGTATGCTTTCATGTTAATTCATGTGGTCAGCTCAGTTTAGGTTACCTTATTTTTGCATCGTCCCACATTGGTGGAAAGATAAAAGTTTTGAAGTATGAAGTTTGTCTAAAAAAGGAGGGATGAATGTTTTTGTGTCTTCTCCTACGGTTGACTCAATTTAGCCTACCTTATTTTTGCAAAAATCTCGCTCTCTCTCTATATATATATATATATATATATATATATATATAACAAATAAAGTTGACTCATTTTACAATACTCAATCAATATCGACATCAATATATATAACCATGGTTGGGTCAAAACTAACCAAATGGAAAAAATTATTAGGCAAAAGTAAAAGAGAAACCACCAAGAATGACTTGGCATCATGAGAGTATTCCACAAACATTGAAATGTGTTTGAGTTTTATCATCCCACATTGGTGAAAACATGAAAGTTTTGAAGTAGGAAGTGGCTATAAGAAAGGAGGGATGGATGCTTTTGTCTTGATTCATGTGGTTGACTTAATTTAGCTTACCCTATTTTTGCATCATGCCACATTGGTGAGAAGATGCAAGTTTGAATTATGAGATGAGTATAAAAAAGAAGGGACGGATGTTTTTGTGTGGTTGAGTTTCATTATCCCACATTGGTGAAAAAATAGAAGTTTTGTACTAAGAATGGCTATAAGAAAAAGAGGATGTATGTTTTCGTGTTAATTCATGTGGTCAGCTCAATTTAGCTTATCTTCTTTTTGCATCATCCCACATTGGTGAAAAGATGCAAGTTTTGAAGTATGAAGTGAGTATAAGAAAGGAGGGATGAATGCTTTTGTGTCAACTCCTACGGTTGACTCAATTTAGCCACCTTATTTTTGCAAAAAAATCTATATTTATACAACAAATAAAGTTGACTCATTTTACAATACCTAATCAATCAATATATCAATATCAATCAATATCGACATCAATATATATAACCATGGTTGGATTAAAACCAACCTAATAGTAAAAATAATTAGGCAAAATTTAAAAAGAGAACCCAAGGAGAAACCACCAAGAATGATTTGGCATCATGAGAGTTGAGTATTTCACAAACATTGAAATGTGATTGATTTTTATCATCCCACATTGATGAAAACGTGAAAAGTTTTGATGTAGGAGTGGCTATAAGAATGGAGGGATGGATGTTTTTGTGTCATCATGTGCTTGGCTTAATTTAGCTTACTCTATTATTGTACCATCCCACATTGGTGAGAAGATGCAAGTTTGAAGTATGAGATGAGTATAAAAAAGAGGGATGAATGTTTTTGTGTGGTTGAATTTCATCATCCCACATTGGTGAAAAAATAGAAGTTTTGTACTAAGAATGGCTATAAGAAAAAGAGGATGTATGTTTTCGTGTTAATTCATGTGGTCAGCTCAATTTAGCTTATCTTCTTTTTGCATCATCCCACATTGGTGAAAAGATGCAAGTTTTGAAGTATGAAGTGAGTATAAGAAAGGAGGGATGAATGCTTTTGTGTCAACTCCTACGGTTGACTCAATTTAGCCACCTTATTTTTGCAAAAAAATAAAAATCTTTATTTATAACAAATAAAGTTGACTCATTTTACAATATCCAATCAATCAATATATCAATATCATTCAATATCGACATCAATATATATAACTATGGTTGGATCAAAACTAACCAAATGGTAAAAATTATTAAGCAAAATTAAAAGAGAAAGCAATGATGATGACATTTGACCATTAGGTTTGAGTATTCCTCAAAATTTGAAATAAGATTCAGTTTCATCATCCCACATTGGTTGTGATATAATAGTTTGAAAAAAGATGATAAATATTAAAAGAGGGATGAATGGCTTGAAATCTATAACCATGGTTGTAATCAAAACCAACCAAATAGTAAAAATAATAGTAAAAAATTAAAGAGAAATCAATGATGATGATTTGGGACAATGAGGTTTAAGTAATCCTCAAATCTTAAAATATCGTTAAGTTTCATCATCTCAAATTGGTGGTGGTAATATGATAGTTTGGAAGAAAATTATGGGTATAAAAAAAGGGATGAAAGGTTGTGAAATCTATAACCTTGATTGAAATCAAATACAACTAAATGGTAAAAATTAGAGTGCGAGATTAGAGGAAAACCAATGATGATGCTTTCACAACATGAGGTTTGAGTATCCCTCAAATCTAGAAATAAGGTTGATTTTTATCATCCCACACTGGTGGGAATATGATAGTTTGGAAGAAGATGATGAATATAAAAAAGAGGAATGAAGGGTTTTGAAATTTATAAACATGGTAGGAATCAAAATCATTCAAATGGTAAAAAGTGTGGCGCAAATTTAGGCACCATTGTGGATTGGTGGCTTGATACCGGAGCCACTAGAGACATTTGCAACTCAAAAAACTCATTTGCAATGTACCATAAAGTTAGTGATGAAGAACCGGTGTCTATGAGGAATGCTTCAATAGCGAAGGTAGAAGGAAAAACGAAGGTCGTACTGAAGCTCACTTTCGGGAAGGACCTTGTTCTTACAAATGTGCTACAAGTGCTTGACATTAGGTAAAACTTGAATTCCGGTCCTATGTTAAGCAATAAGGGATTCAAGATTTTATATGAATCCGACAAGTTTGTAATTACTAAAGGTGGTTTGTATGCTGCGAAGGTTACCTGTATGAAGGACTCTTCAAGATAAGCTATGTACATAATGACAATGTAAATATAAAAAACGTAACGAGCTCTTGTTATCCATACGTGATTAAGTCTTCTACCTTATGGCATTCTCGACTTGGACATGTTAGTTTTCGTTGTTTGCAAAGAATGACGAAACTTGGCATGTTACCGTCTTGCCCAATGAATAAAAAGACAAAGTGTGAAATTTGCATAAAATCGAAATACTCTTGTTATCTATACAAATCACTTGAGAAAACTAATGAAGTACTTGGTCCAATCCATAGTGACTTGTGCGACTATAAAACAACTCCTACACGTGGAGGGAAATACTATTACATATCATTTATTGATGATTGCAACAAATTTTCTATGTGTATTTAATCAATACCAAAGGTGAGGTTTTGAATATGTCTAAAACATACAAAACGGAAATTGAAAATCAAGTTGACAAACGAATCAAAATTCTAAGATCCAATAGAGGAGGAGAATATGAGTGTAATGTGTTTGCTAAATTTTGCTCCACTCATAGTATTGTACATCAAACAACGGATCCCTATACTCGTCAACGGAATGGAGTAGTCGAAAGAAAAAACAAGACATTGAAAAATATTATCAATTCAATGTTGATAACATCAAGAGCACCACATAGCTTATGAGGCGAGGCTTGCCTCACGGAAAACATGATATTGAATAGGATCCCTCACAAAAAGAGCAATAAATGTCTATACGAACTATGGAAAGGAAGGTTACCCATTTTCAAAAAACTGAAAGTGTGGGGTTGTATGTCCGAGGTTCAAGTTCCTTTGCCGAAAAGGACGAAATTTGGACCCAAAACCATAGATTGTATATACCTTAGTCCCGCCAAGAATAGTACATTATAGGTTTCTACTTTACAAATCTAATGTAGATGACGTGATTGTCAATACAATCTTAGAGTCTGCGGAAAAAGAATTATTTGAAGATATATTTCATTATAAGGACAAAAAGGGTCAATCCTCTAATCCAAAGAAAAGAGCTTGTGGGGAAACAACAAGTCATGATGAATTAGACCAACATGCTCAAAACATTAAAGATGAAGCTTCCCAGGTTCAACAAGAGTTAAAACCTATAAGAAGTAAACGTGGAAGAATAGGCAAATACCTTGAACCTGACTATACGACCTTCAATGTAGAAGGTGAACCTCAATCCTATAAGGTAACCATGGAGTCATCGGAGGCACTGTATTGGGACGAGACTATAAATAGTGAGATAGATTCAATTACTGAAAACAATACTTGGAAATTGGTTGATCTATCTCTAGGACACAAACCAATTGCCCATAAATTGAGCTTTAAAAGGCAACTTAGACCCGATGGTACCATAGAAAAATACAAGGCTAGATTAGTAGCCAAAGGGTAATGTCAAAAAAAGGTCAAGATTTCTTTGACACCTATTCGCCAGTTACTAGAATCACGTCTATAAGGACTTTGATAGCAATAGTAGCGATTCACAATTTGGAAGTTCATCAAACGGATGTGAAAATTGCTTTCTTAAATGGCGAACTAGATAAAGAGGACTAAATGCAATAATCTGAAGGGATTGTTGTAAAAGGTCAAGAACATAAGGTCTGTAAATTGGTGAAGTCCCTCTATTGACTTAAGCAAGCACCAAAGCAATGACATGAAAAGTTTGATAACACCTTATTGTTAAATGTATTCCAAATAACTGAATGTGATAAATGTGTTTTAAACAATGCAAAAATATGTATTTTCTTATATGTTTATATGTCGATGATATGCTTATCATGGGAACTAACTTAGATGTCTTTAATCAAACCAAGAAGATGTTACGCTCCTTATTTGATAGGAAGGATATGGGGGTAGCTGAAGTTATCCTTGGTATTAAAATTTAAAGAAATTATAATAGATACATCATATCTCAATCCCATTATACCAATCTCTGCTCTATTATTGTAATATAAAATGGAATGTTATAGATTCCACTTTTTTGCAGGTTTCATCATCATGTCGACTTCTGAGCCTTTTCTAACCACACCAAAATCAAAAGAAGATGCATTATATGAGATGATTCGAGAGGAGTACGTACAAACACTTGATAAAAACATTTCCCAAAGGCAACAGGTGGAAGGTCGAACACCTCTACAACTACAATGGCTTATAGTTAGACTTATTAAACGTTAAAAGAAACTTGCTTCTTCACACCACTTCAGATCTCAATCCATCGACATCTTCTTGGCCTCCTTCATGAAGTCTGGAGCCACATGGCTCAAATCCCTCATCTCAAATCCCTCATGTCCTCCCCCATCAACTGCTACACCATCTCTAACCACCATTTGCTTCAATACAACCACAAAGCACTTTCCTTAATATGGAAATCGAATTCGACCCTACTGATGACTTGACCCACTTCCCTACTCCACGACTCTTTGCTACCCACTTCCCACTCCACGCCTCATTGCTACCTACTTCCCATAAACCCTTATGCATGACTTCTTGCAAGTTTGTCTACGTCTATAAACACCTGAATGATATACTGATTTCAAAATGGGCATTTCATAAACAAAATCAGATCAAAAGATCTCGATCCCCTTTCATTGGATGAATCATTTGAGATTTTCAACCAATAAGTTTTCGATTTTGGGAACATGTTCTGTCATACAGGAGAGCGAGGCTGAAATCTCAGGACACGATTCTATTCTTGAAGTACGAAGAACTGAACAAGCAGTCGGAGGTGGAGCTGAGGAAGTTGGTGGCCTTCATGGGATAGTCGTTCAGAACGGAGGAAGAAGAGAAAGGGGTGGTGGATGAGATTGTGAACCAGTGTAGCTTTGAGAATTTGAGTATTAGAGGTGAACAAGAAGGGTGTTGATGATTTTAAGGTCGTGGAGGTGAACACTAGAGTTCTAGTAAATATTTGGGTTTTACATAAAGATGGTACTCTTAGCTGATGATATAATATTATGTATATGATTTTTTTAATGTGTTTGTTTTGCACATATAATATTATGTAGTATATACATATATATATAGGGTCCCTTCTTTTGCTAACCAACCTATTAGTACTAACCGTGCTAACCAATTTGGACCAATAAGAATCAAGGAATTTTCTTGGTTTTAGCAATAGTAATATGATTTCATTAGGGGTAGTTTACGGTTTTTATATTTTAATTATTTAATATATATTTACTTTCCTTTTATCAAGTTAGGATAATTCTGGTAGTTTCCTTTTATCACGTTAGGATAATTATGGTAGTTAGTATTTTTTTTAAGATTAACCTGTTGTCACGTTAGGTTAATTATGGTAGTTAGTAATTTTTTTAAGATTAACCTTAATCGTTTTCTTGTTCCTAAATCTAGCGTTTTCATCTCAACTTTTTTTCTCTCGATCATGGACTCCATCCAACACATGCATGTATGCACCTATTACTCATCAACACCTGCATATATGCACATATTACTCGTCAAAACAAGTGCATATATGCACACCAGATTCCTATTACTAACACAAGTGTATATATGAAGATTTAAAAATGTGCCTATATGCACATCAGCTGCATATATGAAGATCAAAAAGTACATATATGCATTTAAAACTACATATATGCACATCTTATAACTGCATATATGCACATCTTAGAACTGCATATATGCAGATCTTAGAATCACATACATAAAAACAAAAAATTGAAACTGCACATATGCACATATCACAAATAATGTATATGTGCATCTATGCACGTAACCCAATTTGGTCTTTATTTATGAGCACACACCTCAATAATCAACAACGAATATGTAGAATTATTCAAATTGAACTCCAGGTATACATGTGATGATGTGTATCATTGTAGTCGACTTATACAACCCTAGCCTCCACCCAACTCAACACCGAAAGAAACCCTAAAGCGACTCTCATCCATGGCCAAGAAACGAAAGTCGCGTGCTTCACAACCTTCAGTAGAAGAACTGTACCTATGGAGGAGCCTCAAGAGCAGATCAATGAAGCACAACACCAACAGGAGCAGGAAGAAAATGCTCAAGAAGAAGACGAAGAAGAAGAAAGCGATGACGAAACCACCCTAAACGAGGTCAAGGTTGAAGAGAAAGGCGGCGGAGGAGGAGGAGAAGAAGAAACAGAGGATTTAGATGAAGAATTTGTAGACAAGCTTCTTAAGCATTTCACCCGATGAGTGATGCATGTGGTGTGACGGTGGTTTGGAGAATGGAGAAGATGAAATCAGTTATGAAGAAATGGGAGGATCTATGATTTTTGGCTATTAAAATCGGATGCTTTAAAATAGGGATTAATTACCTAAGATAGACCGGTTACCAATTTTATGCTTAATATATTTTGACCAAAATACCCCTGTGCACATATGCACATATTTGCAAGGCGTGTGGGATAATTTGTTTTATTATATTAAAATCAACTATTAATCCTAGCCATTGATTTGGTGCATCTACAGTTGTGATTGGTTAGCACAGTTAGTACTAATGGGTTGGTTAGCAAAAGAAGGGGACTCTCTCTCTCTCTCTCTATATATATATATATATATATATATATGTGTGTGTGTGTGTGTGTGTGTGTGTGTGAATGTATTAATAATAATGTGTGTGTGTGTGTGTATTGTTTGGTAACCGCATAGAAATAGTTAATAAGTTACTATTGGTGTTATTGGGATATAATGGATCTTGATGAGTCTTATTGAGTTATAGTGAGTATTAACGATCTTATTGAGTCCAATAGACACCACATGCATATATGCAATAGATACTTGCATATAAACATGTAATAAGTCACTATTGGTGTTATTAGGCCTTAATAATTCATAAAATGTCTTATTGGGCTTTAATGGATCTTAGTGGATTTAAATGGGTTTCATTAGGCTTTAATGGACCTATTGGACTTTATTCGATTTATTGGGCTTTAGTAAGTTTTATTGGACTTTAATGGATCTATTGGGTTTTATTTCATTTTATTGGGCTTTAATGAGTTTTCTTTGGCTTTAATAGGTTATATTGTTTGGGTTTAGTTGGCTTTAATGGGTTATATTAGCCTTTAATGGGTCTATTGGGATTAATACAGTTTTATTGGGCTTTAATAAGTTTTATTGGCTTTAATCGGTTATATTGGGCTTTATTCGGTTTTATTGGGCTTAATGAGTTTTATTGGGCTTTAATCGGTTGTATTAAGATTTAAATGGTTTCATTGGACTTTAATGGATCTATTGGGCTTTATTCGATTCTATTGGTGTTGGTCCCGAAGGGTTATACAAGTTTGTAGAAGGGGGGTTGAATACAAACACACGATTTTTACTTTTCTAAATTGTTTATTGATAAATCTCAAAACAATTTACAACTTGTTGCGGAACAAGATTAAGAATAAACCTAATCTAAACAAGTTAAGAACACTAAGTTTCTTGCACTAGAATAAAGACAGAAAGGAGACAAGGAAATTACGAGTAATAACCTAACACACAGTAGTAAGGAAGAAGAAGATGGCCCGAGCACTTCATTTCTGAAGTAGGGTTCTTCTTATATACTGCATGCATTTAATGCATGGCAGTATTACTTTACACGTGGCAGCAACTGAGTGGTTGAATGTCATTGACCTTTGTAGACAACCTTAGTAGCCACATGGTGCACAGTGTAGAATTAGAGTTTGTTGTACGATCATAGACAAAAGGGATGTCCGTTCTGACAGTTCATACGGAGACGTGCAAGGGAGGTAAGACAATAGTACTTTGTAAGGAGACTTCATGATCATCTTTCGTTGAATCAGTACTTTATCAGCGAATGATAAAGCTCAGCGATTGCTGAAGTCTTCTACTTGATACTTCACGTTGAATGGACAATTCTGTAACTTCGCTGATATCCGCATCAGTTCATTAGTAGACTTGTCGCTGGTTCTTGGGCTTGATCTTCGACTTCAGCGTAGAACCTTTGTTGACGTGAAACTTGTCTTCAGGGATCATAAGTAAACAACTAAACTATCAGCGATCATCACAGAGACTGAACAGGCCCAGAGCTACTGGATGAACAGTGTTCGCTGAATGTCTAATCTAAAGAGCGAGAGTTCCTATCAGCGGTACTGTAAAGTCTTAGTACTTATCAGCGATAGTGAAACTCTAATACATATTGTTTACTTACAATTTTCACTAAGTGTTAAAGGAGAGGGTCATTATCAAATCACTGAGGGTTTGGATCAACAATTGGGCTTTTATGGGTTCTATTGGGATTTAGTGAGATTTATTGAGCTTTAATCGGTAAGAGATGACTTGGCATTACGATCATCAAACATAACCAAATGAGATGGTGCATCCAAGTGATGGTGTGGCTTGGAAGCATCTCAACACGAGGGATCCTGACTTTGCTTCTGAGATCCGAAATGTTCATCTTGGGTTATGTACCGACGGTTTAGACCCAAATAATTCAACTTTGAATCTGTATTTACCATGACCCGTCTTTCTTACCAGCTACAACTTACCTCCTTGGATGGCTTTGAAATATTCGTATGTTAAACTTGCATTAGTCATCCCTGGTAGAAAGATCTGTGGTCAGCATTTAGATGTGTTACTTAGGCTGTTAATAGACGGTCTAAAGATGTATGCGCAGGGCGTTCTTACGTATGATGAATATCGGAAGAATGATTTCGACATGAAGAATATACTACTATGGACTGTCAGCGACTTCCCGGCCTCTGCAATGTTGTCAGGTGAGAGCATGCACTGCAAGTTAGCATGTCCGTATTTCATGGGTGAGGTGGATTTCATTCAATTAAAAAATGGAGGGAAATCATGTTAGTTTGACTGTCCTCGGAGATGGTTACCTAGAACACAACCCTTCAGTCGTGATAAAAAAGGATTCATTAAAGGTAACAGTGTGTCAGCCGGTCCACCAACCAAGGTAACCCATGAAAAGATCTAGGAGTTCCGCCATTATCTTCCAACTATTTTCGAGGGCTTCTCATTTATTTCTAAGAATCTAAAATTTCACTGGTTCGGAACGAATCATAATTGCTTAAAGAGAAGCATCTTCTGGGAGCTGTCGTATTCGAAGAAGTGTTGATCTAACAGAACTTGGATGTCATACGCATTAAGAAGAACGTTTTTGAGAAACTATTTAACACTGTAATGGATACGCCTAAAACAAAAGACAATATCTTACGTATGATGAATATCGGAAGAATGATTTCGACATGAAGAATATACTACTATGGACTATCAGCGACTTCCCGGCCTCTGCAATGTTGTCAGGTGAGAGCATGCACTGCAAGTTAGCATGTCCGTATTTCATGGGTGAGGTGGATTTCATTCAATTAAAAAATGGAGGGAAATCATGTTAGTTTGACTGTCCTCGGAGATGGTTACCTATAACACATCCCTTCAGTCGTGATAAAAAAGGATTCATTAAAGGTAACAGTATGTCAGCCGGTCCACCACCCAAGGTAACCCGTGAAAAGATCTAGGAGTTCCGCCATTATCTTCCAACTATTTTCGAGGGCTTCTCATTTATTTCTAAGAATCTAAAATTTCACTGGTTCGGAACGAATCATAATTGCTTAAAGAGAAGCATCTTCTGGGAGCTGTCGTATTCGAAGAAGTGTTGATCTAACAGAACTTGGATGTCATACGCATTAAGAAGAACGTTTTTGAGAAACTATTTAACACTGTAATGGATACGCCTAAAACAAAAGACAATATAAAGGCGATGAGGGATGTAGAGGTTCATTGCGATCAACGGGATTTTCACATTGTCGCCTTAGGCAACAAAGTAGTGAACTTTTGAGAAAACAACAAGTAAAACAAGTGTGCTCATGGTTGAAAAAATTGAAGTTTCCGGATGGGTATGCTTCGAATATAGGAGTTGTGTGAACCTTAAAGAGTCCAAATTTTATAGCTTCAAGAGTCATGGTTGTATGTGTTTATGCAACGATTGCTCCCTATTGCCTTACAAGGGATGATACCAACTTAGATATGGGATGCAAAATATGCAATAACGGATTTGGTGCAATAACGGATTTGGTGTAATAACGAAGTTTTGAACATATTTTTGTGCGATATGTTCAAGGGTATTACACATAGAAGACTTGGTTTCATTGCAAACAAGTATTGCTCAAACAATTTGCATGTTGGAAAAGGTCTACTGATCTTGTGTATGTATATGCTTAACAATTGTTGATACGAGATTTAAAAGAATATTTGGACCATACACGGTTGGAGATGGGGGCTAGGAGGAAGACGAAACAGGAAGAGCTTGATGTGCAGGATGCACAGATGCGTTGCAATGTTACAAGAAGCGTAGAAGTGTGTTATGTGTAACACCCCAACTTAGGGGCCGTTTACATAATCACTTACCCGGGTAAGTGCTTACCGGTAAAACTCAACACTATCACTTGCTTTCCGGGTAAGATTTTAGTCCACCAAAATGGCATCGTATGCAACAATTTTGCCGGTAAGCGCTAACCGTGGTAAGAGTCGTCGCACTCACTTACCGGGTAAGACTCTCGGTCCTTGCTTCCGCTCTTACCGGGTAAGATTCTTGGTCTTTGCCATAATCATCCGGTAAGCTAATGTGACTTGGTAAGCACTTACCCGGGTAAACGTTTTGTAAACAGCCCCTTAGTGGCTAGATGTTTATAGTTTCAGAATTATGATATTTTGATCATGGCAAGTTACGTCAAATGTTACATTGATTTAAAAATAAAATGTAGTTGGTTTCAATGACAAGAACAAGAACAATACCTATTTAAAACAATACCTATTTAAAAGAACACGACATTTTTGCCTACAACTTTTTCGTGAAAACCTGTCGTTAAAGAGAGATTAGTCCCAAAACCGTCATAAAAGTTGGTGGGTAATTCAAATAAGAACCATTGTATCTTCTGGTCTAACGGAAATTTCCTTGGATGATTTTAGTGAGTAAAAGTCGTTTGTTTTATAGTGAGATTAATATTTTATGTTGCATTTGTGCCAAGTGTACCAGAATATGCATAGCAAAGTTCAGTAATTTGTGAAAAGAATGTGTTGAGATTTTATGCATGATATATTCAAATTTCATGATCTAATAAGAAACCTTGTTGGCATCTTTGATGTCATGTGTTTAAACAAAAGTGTTAAAAGTTATATATTGAACACGAAAACCGCTATCTGACTCAGCATAAGTGTGTACCTCTGGTTTTGTCAAAACAGAAAGAAGAAAAAGAAAGAGGGAGATGTAGTTCGTGTAAAAGACATGAGTATATAAGACTTCCGCTACAATGATTAACGGTATTTTGCATATGACATTTTTTGTTAGGGTTGCCGGTAATCAACTTTTTGCCAAAATATGACATTTTATGTTTATAGAGATGTTTAGAACGTTACGGCACCTGGAAAGTAGGGTATGACACTTTGGAGCGAGCGCGTTATGGATGTAATTATGACACTTTGATACTTGATTTCTAGCATTCTAACTGTCACATTCATAATAGTTTTTATATCATAAATTGTTGCATGTTTAGCATGTTAATTGCGACATTTTGTATTAAGTAAATTTAGAAAGTACAAAAATTCTTGTTTTTTAGTTTACAAAGTTTCCGAACGAACCCCGACGCAAAAAAAACGTCTCCTAAAAAGTATTAAGTGAAAATCCCTAAGAAATCAACACATTGAAAAGCCACAGGAAATCATTTCCATCGAAACTATGGTCGAAAATCCATCACAAATGGTCGCCGTAAAGTCATCAGAAATACTTTGAATTCCATCATAAACGATCGTACTACAACAAAGCTGGCTTTATAGGACGCCAAGAATATATGTTTAGACGTCCAAATATAATATTTTATTAAACTTAAGTTTATATCACGCTTTTTGGTTTGATCGTACAAACTTACGTCCTATAAAATACGACTTGACATTTTAAGGGTCCTATAAAACAATTTTTGTTATAGTGTTGTCCGACCTGATCAATTTCAGTCAATAATCTGTCAGAAAAATCTATTTCTGCCAGAAAACGCCATCTCTAAAAGTCCACCTTTTTTGCGTTGGGGTTCGTTCGTTCGGAAAGTGTTAATAATATCACATGAACTTTTTTAAGGCTAAAAATTAAGGTATTTATTAACATATATCTGTTTCAGGCCTAACAAAACTCTTGGTTTCCTACGAGGTCGTTTATTGTTATATATACCGTATATAAATATTACATACTTCAAAAAGACAAGTAAAAAAAGCGTTTCACACACTGAAACAAATATGTGTGCGATCAAGATATGGAAGAATAAATATATGCCAATTAATACTTTAAGTGTAGTCTTCTAACAAAAAAAATATGAGATAGAACATGATCTTTCGGTTCTTACATTTTGAACCGTTTCTATAGTTCTCGCATGATTATTCTCATATCAGAATCGGATTTGAAATGAAAATAGTAAGATCTCAAGGGAATTCCCTATTCCTTACCATCTAAGGGAATCGTTGCCTCATTATAATCACAAGTGATGGCGATTTTGCATGAGATAGTTAGAACATCTCTAACAGATTCTCTAAACGTTTTTCAAAATGTAGAACCAAAGTTGAAAACCTCTATAAAAAATTGCATTCAACTCCAATAGATTTCCACTTTATAGATTATTATAGGGAAATTAATTAAAATACCCAAAGTTTGACTTTGAGTTAACAAAATACCCACTTTCTAAACCATTTTACCAAAATACCCATTTACAATGGAATTCGCAATCGCGGACCAGGGGGTATTTTGAAAATTTGTCTCTCTAACATTCAATTTGATTTGAAATTTACACTTTCAACCCCTATAATTATTTACTTACTTTATTTTATACCTTTTTACTTTCATAATTTTAATTTTACAGCTTCATCATATTAACACATATAATCGTTTACTAACTAAAACACGTTAAAAAAATACGTTTTAATTTTAACAAGTTACACCATTATAATCGTCTATTTGATACGTTCGAAATGAGCCAAATATTGAATATTGTTTGATTTAATTATTTTATTATATATCATATATATACTACATAAAAATATTTTTAATATTTACAATTCATACTCTTATAATTAATTATTTAACTTATGGTACATCTCTTATTTTTTCAATTTTGTTTTACACTTTTATCACATTAACATAACAATCTTATATTAACTAAATGAAAAATAAAAAACTAATAGGTATAAAGTAAACTAACTAAATAAATATAATATAATTAAATTAAAAAAAATTCAATATTGGGCTCATTTCGAGGGTATCGACGAGACGATATTAATGGTGTAACTTGTTAAAATTAAAAAGAATTTTTAACGTATTTTAGTTAATAATTGATTAAATCGTCAAATTATTTGGATTATACGTCTCGCTGCATTGCAGCGGGTAAATAACTAGTATATATATATATATATATATATATATATATATATATATATATATATATATATATATATATATATATATCGAACTTCTTAACATATTTTAACGTAATTATGTATGTTAATGTGATATGTTAAAACATATTTTTAACATATTTTAGTTAATATATGATTATTATGTTAATGCGATAAAAGTGTAAAACGAAAATTGAAAAAGTAAGAAATGTACCATAAATTAAATAATTAACTATAATGTTATGAATTGTAAATATTAAATATATTTTTATGTAGTATATATGATATATAATTAAATAATTAAATCAAAAAATATTCAATATTAGGCTCATTTCGAAGGTATCGAAGAGATGATTACAATGGTGTAACTTGTTAAAATTAAAACGTATTTTTAACGTATTTTAACTATAAAAGTATCATAAATTAAATAATTAACTATAAGAATATGAATTTTAAATATAAAAAATATTTTTATGTAGTATATATGATATATATTAAAATAATTAAATCAAAAAATATTCAATATTGGGCTTATTTCGAACGTATCGAAGAGACGATTATAATGGTGTAACTTGTTAAAATTAAAATGTATTTTTTTAACGTATTTTAGTTAATAAACGATTATATGTGTTAAATATGATGAAGGTGTAAAATTAAAATTAGGAAAGTAAAAGGTATAAAGTAAAGTAAGTAAATAATTATAGGGGTTGAAAGTGTAAATTTCAAATCAAGTTAAACCTAATTGTAGGCCACGCATCTTCATGAAGACCTAGAGAGACAGCTATTGCTCGGAATCCGCAATTTCCATCACCTATCACACCATGTACCTGCTTGATGTAAGGGTGAAACAATGCTCGAAATTGATTGATGTATGGATGTGCATTATAATTTTTGAACATGAAAGAAACGTGTCTCGCTGGTTCTTGGTAGCTCATTTTTTCCAAGTCAACAAATCTAGACGCGTTCGAACTACTAGGTCTAAGGGGTCTTTCACTTGTAAAAGACAGGTCAACATGAGTTGCAACAGACGGATCAACATGAGTTGCAAATGAGGGATCAACATGAGTTTTTCTGAAAAGCTTATCCTTCAACGAGGGCCGTCCACGAGTAATCTTGTTAACAACAGGTTCACGAACCCATGTTTTTGATGCACTGGCTATCTCTTTTATCTTCCTCAGAAAACTGAACTTACCAGATCTCGATTGCTTGTTAAATTCCTCAGTAAACATTTGGACTTCAGCTTCACAACCTACGTCATCATCTTATAAAGATTGGCACGATGATAAATCAAGCGTCGTCCAAAATACATCAATTGAATCAATTGGGATAGGATGACCTTTGTTTAAGTATTGCATTTGTTCGTGCGCACATGGCAACCCATAACTTGTACGTAGTAGACAACTACAATTTTCAGAAAATAAGCCAACAGATTGAGCTCGCTCATACTCTTGGAATGTTATGTTTAATTCATAATGTGAAACGAAACCACACAATTGTTGGAAGTGTGGTATGCGATGACGATGTTTCGTGACACTTTTGCTCTCTTGAATACTTGCTTTAATTTCTGTATCTTGTGACTGAATGAGTTGATTGATCTTGCTCATAAATGTCGGTAGACTTGATTGCGCTGAATCCAAGTAAGTTTTCAACTTGGAATGTTGACTCTCTACTATGTTACTTGTCTGATTTCCAAAGTGGAGAAATTTGTCAGTCCAAACAGATACAGACATTTCTTTATATGGTTTCAACCATGTGTCATTCAGATAAGCAAGAACACCTGAAAATTAGAACAATTTAACTTTTTTTAGTAATTGTTAAACTTACATATAACATTATTGTTGATAAAATATTTCTAGGTTTCACATTGTTTGTTGACAAATCTTCCACCAATCGAGCTTCATTTTCAGACAATCGTCTTGCATATGCATGTCCCTCCAAATGTAATGCAAAATCATGATTATGTGCATCACATATCATAGCTAAAGTCCAACAATCATTACCCAAATGATTCCCTACCAACTGAAATGGATAATTTGTTTTTCTTGTGCCAGTATGTTTACTAGAGGTTTTGTTACTCCTGTATGTACCACCACAATCACATTAAAATTCTACTTTATCATGTTTGCTTCTTTTAATAACAATAACGAAACCAAGTGAATATCTCATATTGCGTACCCAATCAATTAGATCTTTACGAGAATTAAACACCTAAAATTGACTTTTTTTATTACAAACTACTAACTTTTCCAGATAATTTAACAAGATAAAATGAAACATAAAGATACCATATCAGTAGAAAATGCGGATGGTTGAGGGATTTCACAAGCTTCAGTTGATTTGTTTGAATTAACATTATCATCCTACACAAACACATAAAAATATGAAACGGGATAACATAATATATATATATATATATATATATATAAAGTAGTGGATGAAATATCTCATTATTTGAATTATGATACCATTGAAAATATTCACCCCAATTCGCTATTTTTAAGTGTTTTAAACCGATATATTGAAATATTACGACTTGCATAGTGACATGAATAGTGACGTGCATAGTGATGTGAATAGTGACGTGCATAGTGATGTGCATAGTGACGTGCATAGTGATGTGAATAGTGCATAGTGACGTGAATAGTGCATAGTAATTGTAAATGTTCTCGATATATAATTATGTAGTTATACGACAATTATTGACATTTAATACTCATAGAATTATCATTTTATGATTGATATGCATTATTTATTTAATGCATAAAGTGTCGTTTTCTTATCTTTTTAGTTAGAATATTTTATTTATCTCAACATTTGAGTCATTTTTGATTACTTATTTTTATCTTTTGTTTCATGGAGCTAAGTTTGTGATTTACCTGTCTTTTACTGATTTAGGAAGGATTAATGTGAATTTAATTATAGTGCAGCCCCTGCCCAGTGCTACAACATTGAAGTCTGGAATGTTGGAATGAAGAATTGATGTTGAGAAGACTTTTGCAGCTGACTTTTTGTCCCATAATTCAGCCTCACATCAGAAGAAATTCAATGCTTGATCTATTTTGTAAACTCTTAGATAACTTGTTGTAGTGTCCATAGAAGCATGGGGTGTAATAGTGTTAGTACCTTTTGAATAGTATAAGTTAGGCTAGTTACCTTCTCTCCTCTTAGTATAAATAGGAGAGGTTGGTTTTCATTTTCATTAGACAGTTTTGTAACCAGTTCTCACAGTTGGTTTGCAGGTCTAACCTTTAATTTATGCATTTCTACTTTATGTTCTTCATCTTGTTCTTCATGTTCTTATTATTAGCTATGAGTTGCTGCAGCATTGGTACAGCATTGCTGCACTAACTTATAGTCTTTTAATACTTACATTTTACTTTCTTGTCTTTTACATTTCTGTCTTTATATTCTGTCTTTCATTTATGTAATTTATATTACCTGTCATTTATATTTAAGCATGAGTAGCTAAGTTTAAATAGCTTGGGTGTGAGATAAAAAGGTGAGATTTTAAATATAACGAAAAGTAGGCATCGTTTCTCAATAATGATGTTTACCATTTCATGTTAAGTTTTATAAAATATCCAGTTACTTCCAGATGGTTGATCACTTTGAAAGTGTTAAAGTGCCATGGTGTCAGGAATGAACCATTGATATGCACGTCAATCCAAATGACAAATGAAGTATGCTCGGAAGAGATATTGATAAAGGAATTTATCGTCTCTGTCTTTTCTGGGTTGATTTTGCCCGATAAGTTGATCATCTGCGTGGATGGTAACAGTGTAGAGTGTGTGCCAGGAATGGACCGCTTAGAACACATCAACTTAACTGATATGGGAATCAGCTCGGAAGAGTGATTTTAACAAAGGAATTTGTTTATCCGTATACTTGGAAGGCTTCACCTTGCTATTGATAGTTCTGACAACAATGTCAGGAATTGATTGAGTGGCTGCTAGATCAGTAGTGAATTGTTGAAAACCTGAGAGGGCATCCTGAAAAGTAGATGGTGAACTTAAGTGTTAAGAGACAAATGATGTGGCAATGCTACAGCATTGGTTTGCTGGAAGTTATGTTTAAATCTTACCCCAACATCTTACACCCTTGCTATCCTTTATTAATTGTTATATAATCTGTGATAAATCCAAACACCAACAAAAATATTATCTTCGAATTGATCCTTGGAAATCATTTATTTTACTAAACTTTTATTACGCTTTTACTCCAATCTCTGTGGGAACGATATCTGGTATTTTAGCACTTTATTACTTGAAAGACGATATTAGATCTCGATGTATACTTGCGTTGAGGTTTAATTAGCACACGTCTATCGGTGTATTCAAAGCACTGTCAAGTTTTTGGCGTCGTTGCCGGGGATTGGCACGCTAAAAGTCTATAAGAGTATTTTAAAAGATTTGGTTTTTCTACCACCTTTGTTGCTTGTCATACGTCTCCATGTATGTGCAAGTAACAAGCTTTGGGTTTATCTTTCTATGAATATGGATTCAATGGGATATTCATTTGGGCCATATGAAATTGTTTTCTGTGACTTCTGTGGCGGAAATCATTTCACATATTATTGCCCTTCGAACCCTGATTCCAATTATTTCATGGAAGATAGTAATTGGGATACCTCACACTTCAATGGTTACACTCAATCATGGGAGGATCATCCTAATTTGTTTTTAAATAATCAAGATCATGGCACTTTCACATCACCAATACCACCCTACCAAGATTGGAGTAACACTTACGCAAATACTTTTAACCAATCTTGGGAGGAACAAGTTGATTTTTCTGAGAGTTTTCAAGGGGATGACTTTAACAACTCATTTTTACCCCTACACCCTCTTTAGAACTAATCGAAAACTTCAAATCTTTTGAAACTTTTGTGAATGAGCACATACAAAGTATGGAAGAGTACACACAAAGTATATTGACATCTGTTGCCAACATTTCAACTTATCTTGAAGAGATCAACAGACAAAACCAAATTCCTATACCAAGTGAGATTGAAAATATTGAATGTATTGGTAAGGATGAGGATGAGGTCGATACTTTGGAAAATAGTCAAGAGATGGAAAGTTACGAGAAGGAACCTGAGCATTTAAGCAATCCCTCTTCACTTCAAAATAGTGAAGAGGTGCAACACAATGCCAAGATTGTCATTAACCCCTACTTTGAATCTGTGCAGAAAAAACATATTGTTGCGGATGCTGCAGCAATCGTGCAGCAATGTTGTGTAGAAAATCTTCAAGTTGTTTCTGAAAAGGGACGTGATGATCAATCCATGGACTCGGGAAACTTCATAAAATCAAGTTCGATTATTGGTATGGTGGTGTGGAAAATGTTTTGTGGGATGGATTGTTTCCCCATTCGTTCCATTTTGTGTCGTGATCAACCAATAAAACACGTGATGAGAAACGTGTATAAACATAAGTGGAAAGAGAAACACCAATTTAAGTTGGTGAAAGAAGTTTGGGATGAGAAGCATACTGATGTGCTCCAGCAAATTCCACCATGCCACAATAAGTTGTCAACAAGAGATCCGATTGTTGAAAAAGAAGAACATTTTGCTAAAAGAAGAAAATGCGGATTCTAGTGCCGAAACATTCATTCCAACCACTTGGTTCACAACCTACTCCTATGGAGTAGGGAAGGTTCAAATCATTTACCTTAGTCTCCATGTTTTATTTTATTTTGTGCCTGGGATAGTTTTACAATTTTTAGGTTACTTTTCTTTTGCAAGATTACACATAAAATCATATCGTGTTTTTTGTTCATAGTCCTAATAATTTTTATCACTAATTTACCTAAGTTATGTGTTCTTATTAGAACTAGCAAATTTCTTCTTGGGACACAACTTGACTCACACACCCTATACACATTTAGGGAATGATCTAGGCCTTCTTTTTTAATTTCCAATAGCCACTTCTAACCCTTATACACCTATGTACTTCAATGCTTACAATAAGGACATTGTAAATAATAAATTTAAGGGTGGGAAGGTTTCACCTTAAGCATGAAAAGATCACTCAAAAGAGCAAAGCTCTAATATGATAAAGATGGTGCAAAAATATACCAAAATGTCCCATAGGGGCAAGGTATAAAAAGTCAACAAGAAAAGAGCATAAAATGCCAAAATTTGAAATTTTTTTGTTGAAGTTTTTGAGAGAAAAGGCTTGGTGAGAAATAATATGCCAAAGAGTGACCCTAAAAAGCCCTATTGATTCTAAATGTAGGATGTGTTGAGTCTAACAAAGAGAAGATTAGTGCTAGCTTATGATCCACACACACACACTTAGGCTTTAAATGAATGATAAAATATTTATGAAAGGCTATGAATTCCATGGGGTATGTTCTACATTATGTGGGCACCTAATGCCATGATCTTGCAAGAAACTTCAAAAACTGAGTCATTTTCTTTTTAGGTCTTTTAGTTGTTTGGGGACAAACAACACTTTAAATTTGAGGGTGTGATATGCATTATTTATTTAATGCATAAAGTGTCGTTTTCTTATCTTTTTAGTTAGAATATTTTATTTATCTCAACATTTGAGTCATTTTTGTTTACTTATTTTTATCTTTTGTTTCATGGAGTTAAGTTTGTGATTTACCTGTCTTTTACTGATTTAGGAAGGATTAATGTGAATTTAATTATAGTGCAGCCCCTGCCTAATGCTACAGCATTGAAGTCTGGAATGTTGGAATGAAGAATTGATGTTGAGAAGACTTTTGCAGCTGACTTTTTGACCCATAATTCAGCCTCACATCAGAAGAAATTCAATGCTTGATCTATTTTGTAAACTCTTAGATAACTTGTTGTAGTGTCCATAGAAGCATGGAGTGTAATAGTGTTAGTACCTTTTGAATAGTATAAGTTAGGCTAGTTACCTTCTCTCCTCTTAGTATAAATAGGAGAGGTTGGTTTTCATTTTCATTAGACAATTTTGTAACCAGTTCTCATAGTTGGTTTGCAGGTCTCACCTTTAATTTATGCATTTCTACTTTATGTTCTTCAACTTGTTCTTCATGTTCTTATTATTAGCTATGAGTTGCTTCAGAATTGGTACAGCATTGCTGCACTAACTTATAGTCTTTTAATACTTACATTTTACTTTCTTGTCATTTACATTTCTTTCTTTAATTTCTTTCTTTCATTTATGTAATTTATATTACCTGTCATTTATATTTAAGCATGAGTAGCTAAGTTTAAATAGCTTGGGTGTGAGATAAAAGGGTGAGATTTTAAATATAACGAAAAGTAGACATCGTTTCTCAATAATGATGTTTACCATTTCATGTTAAGTTTTATAAAATATCCAGTTATTTCCAGATGGTTGATCACTTTGAAAGTGTTAAAGTGCCATTGTGTTAGGAATGAACCATTGATATGCATGTCAATCCAAATGACAAAGGAAGTATGCTCGGAAGAGATATTGATAAAGGAATTTATCATCTCTGTCTTTTCTGGGTTGATTTTGCCCGATAAGTTGATCATCTGTGTGGATGGTAACAGTGTAGAGTGTGTGCCAGGAATGGACCGCTTAGAACACATCAACTTAACTGATATGTGAATCAGCTCGGAAGAGTGATTTTAACAAAGGAATTTGTTTATCCGTATACTTGGAAGGCTTCACCTTGCTATTGATAGTCCTGACAACAATGCCAGGAATGGATTGTGTGGCTGCTAGATCAGTAGTGAATTGTTGAAAACCTGAGAGGGCATCCTGAAAAGTAGATGGTGAACTTAAGTGTTAAGAGATAAATGTTGTGGCAATGCTACAGCATTGGTCTGCTGGAAGTTATGTTTAAATCTCACTCCAACATCTTACACCCTTGCTATCCTTTATTAATTGTTATATAATCTGTGATAAATCCAAACACCAACAAAAATATTATCTTCGAATTGATCCTTGGAAATCATTTCTTTTACTAAACTTTTATTACACTTTTACTCCAATCTCTGTGGGAACGATATCATGTATTTTAGCACTTTATTACTTGAAAGACGATATTAGATCTCGATGTATACTTGCGTTGAGGTTTAATTAGCACACGTCTATCGATGTATTCAAAGCACTGTCAATGATGTAAAATTAGTTTAAATGGACGGTTTCTTTTAAATTTATAGAACTATCAATTAATGATGAAATAGATATTTATAAAAATTACACACACACACACACACACACACACACACATATATATATATATATATATAGACTCTCTCTCTTCTCAATCTTTGACCTATATACACACACATGCATATGTATAGTACTTGTAATTGCTTAAATCCATGTATATTAGATATTCAATTTCCAACTCATTGAACTCAAATTAGCATAAAAGTCATCAAAGAGATCTAAACACCTATCTTTTGACAGAAAGTGTGTGTATTTTTTATAGATATGCTTCAAAAGAGATCACATGAAACATGAACAAACATGTGCAAGACCACAATAAAGAAACATTTAGGAAACCCTAATTTGAGAAGGGGGGGGGGGGGGGGGGAAGAAGAGGACATACCTGCAAATTGATGAGTAACTTCTGGAGCTTGCAAAAGGTAAAAGAGAGAGGAGGGGAAACAAAGGGTATTTAGTGGATGGGAAAAGGGAATGAAGCCAAAAGAACAAAGGTAATAAATCTAAAATAGAAGAGGTACAATTTCAATTCATATTATTATACAAGATATATATGATCACTGTACAAAAACATCGTCTACTAGAAAATATGAATACCATCAAGGATAATTTACTCAATCAAATGAAAATTATTTTAAGATCAACCATGGAAGGGACATTTGACTAACATAAAGAAAAATATATTTTACAAAGTTATAAAAAAATCAAAAGTTACAAATTTTATAAATTTCTAAACAAATTTATAAAATCAAAACATATATATATATATCATATATATATAAAGATAATATATATATATATATATATATAAAGATAATATATATATATATATATATATATATATATATATATATATATATATATATATATTGTTAGTCCCATTTAAACAAGGCAACGATTCATATATTGATATAGATAGTAACAAGAAGATAGATAATCAAAGTGGTGTATTATTCAAGATGAAAGCAACCTAGAGAGAGAATGGATCTCTCTCTAGAACACACACTACACCAAGGAGGCTACATTGCAATGACACTCACACTAAAACCCTAATTACACACACTAAACATTATATACCCCCTTGTTACACTATTAAGCCCAAGCCCATATAACATAACCCAAGCCCATATTACAATTAATACCCCTTTACAAAACTATCTTATAATTGGACATTTTGTGTCCTAACAATCTCCCCCTATAGTTTTGTAAAGGAATCACCCGTCTTGAAAGATCTTCAGTTCTTCTCCCCCTTGATTTCTTTAGAAAACCGTAGTGATGCAATTCTTCAAATGTAGTCTAGGCTCCCCCTTGAAATATGCTCTTACTCTTTATATTTCAACCTTGACAAATCGGATTCAATGTCTCGACCGAGTGCACGAAAAATATCTTCATAAATGTGGAAACTCTAGCTCGTACCGATAAGCTCACAAGAAAAAATAACGAGCGAGTTGTTGCTTGACAATACCAAATGCAAACTCAGTCTATAACACCAAATCCGTCGATAAGTCACGAGTTGAATAGGAATTCGGCTTAAGAGCGTGATTCGGATTTGCTCGAAGGAGGAAACATAATGAAGCATACACTATAAGGTAGGGTTTAGAAGAACTCCACAAGTAACATTGTTCATCAACTGTAGAAAAATGCTCATCCCCAAAATATCAGAATACTGAATGATGAAAATCCGGAACTTCAATCTTCAAGAAATAGCTGAATGATTATAAGCACTCAAGAGTCTGAATCACAACCAAAGCACCAGAACAACGATTGCAAGCACTCACAATTCTGATTGATCAGGTCAGAAGAGCACTCAACGGTCTAGCATCGTCAACAAAACTCCAGAATAATGATTGCAAATGCTCAAACGTCTAATTCAATTCAACCAAAGACTGAATTCCAACACCCATTTTTTTAATAGATAGGGTGATTACTTGGGCGAGGATACCATCTGGATCTCTAGAAACAGTCACGATTACACATTTTAACCCTTTGTTGCAACACAAACCATGTTAAAACCCAGAGTCGCAACGCACTGAAGTCGCAATGCACTGAAGTCGCAATAGCTGAAGTCGCAGCACCTGAAGTCGCAATAGGCAAAAGTTCACCCAAGTCGCAACTGAAGGTTGCGATTTGGTACTGTTCATAGTGTAATGGATTGCGATTCGGGACCGAAGTCGCAATAGGCAATTGCGATTTGGAGGCCAAGTCGCAATAGACCATTGCGATTTGGAGGCCAAGTCGCAATAGACGATTGCGATTTGGAGGCCAAGTCGCAATAGACCATTGCGATTTGGTACTGTTCATCGTGATGTGGATTGCGATATGCATGAATATATGACCATTGCGACTCGGATGAACATGAAGAACACTTAAGGTTGCGATATGGATGAAGATTCAAATAATCTTAAGTCTAATCCTCAAAAATGATCTGTTTGGGCTGAAAATTGGTACGTAGATGCGCACTGGGATTCTGGACAACTTTAATACTTCGAGTTTTGTCCAAAAACAACCAGAAATGTGTTTTTCAATCCCAAAACAGTGTGTGCAACAAAAAATCCGAAAAAATGACTGTTTCATACCAAGATTAGGCTGTTGATGATGAATCGTTGCAGAATGATCGTATCGATGATTGATTTCTTCGATTTTGGCTCTGATACCACTTGTTAGTCCCATTTAAACAAGGACAACGATTCATATATTGATATAGATAGTAACAAGAAGATAGATAATCAAAGTGGTGTATTATTCAAGATGAAAGCAACCTAGAGAGAGAATGGATCTCTCTCTAGAACACACACTACACCAAGGAGGCTACATTGCAATGAAACTCACTCTTAAAACCCTAATTACACACACTAAACATTATATATCCCCTTGTTACACTATTAAGCCCAAGCCCATATAACATAACCCAAGCCCATATTACAATTAATACCCCTTTACAAAACTATCTTATAATTGGACATTTTGTGTCCTAACATATATATATATATATATATAAACAAAAAAAAATATATATATATGACAAGTGAAATGAAAGATTATTCCTTCAAAATAATTAGCACAAAAAACAATGCATTCAAGACCCCATTCAAAGAGCATTGCCCTATATATATAATTGGTGTCTGTGTTGTGGGAGTAAATATATGGATGGATGTTGGGTTAAGTTTATGTTCTTCATATATATGAACTGTAGAGGCACTATAGTACCATTTAGTCTATTTCTCAGTTGTGTAGGTTGTTTCCGCCAACCAATTTTGTTATGGTGTAAGTAATTATTGAGACTCGTTGTGGGATATTCTATTTTTATGAATTAAAATGTTTAAATTTTGTTCGGGTTGTTTTAGTTGGTATCAGAGCCATAGTTTAAGGGATTTAGGTGACCGGACGGGCCTAAACTTAAACTTGGGAGTAGAAATCACAACTGAGAATCAGGAAAATGCGTTAGGAGGGCACTATTATTGATATAAGAAATGCGTTAGGAGGACACTATAGTGGAAATAGGACTAATAGGGTACTGAGGACAGTCATGTAAGGTAAGTTTGGGATTACACCTGGCCAGTGTAATTGTGAATTTACAGGTACATGTATGTGCTTAACCTGCCTTATTATTCCGAAGTTGTAGTCTGAAGCTAGACAGGTGTCGTGTTCCAATACTCTAGAATGTCAGCAAGATCCTTGAGGGGTAGATTGAGACCCATTGTTGGGAAAGTATCATGAGAGAGCGTTCATGATGTGATGTACGTATACATCGTAGAGAAGAAGTGTTGTATAGAGTATTACGAGTCGTCTAAAGGTAGCTTTTCGTGGATTCGGAGAGGAAGAATGCTTGAGTTTGAGTAAGACTCCTGTTTCGGGAGAGTCCCAATTCTAGAGATCATGGGATAGATTAGTCAGGATGGTAAGGAAAGTCAGTGTCAAAACCTTGAAGGTATCAATGGAGCCCTGGATTCTTGGTCGAGCTTTCTATTAGCAGGATAAATGAAATAAGATACCTATAGTGAAACGAAACCATGTAGAAGTGGAAAGTGAGATAGTTGATCAAGACGAAATAGTATGAAATAGTTGAGTAAGTGGACCGTTGAACGTATGTATAGCAAGTTGTTGCAAGACCGGGGGGGGGGGTCGAAAGTAGAGTGTCAATGATAAGTTGCGTGAGTAAAGCGATTGACCTTGTTTGAGTGAGTAGCCTTCAATTACAAGTAGACTTTCATGCATTAAGATCGTATATGTGCATATGAGATTTTTCATAAGTAAAGTAAATGTGTAGATATCAAATTTGATCGGATATGAGTCGGCGTGTGCAAGCGTATGTTTTAAGAAAAATGCAAATCCATTTACATCGCACAATGAAGTTTTGAGGACTACGATTTACAAAATATTCCACTCTTTTCATTATAAGTTAAATTGTTGCAAAAGTCAAGAAGACGTTTGAATGCAAAACTTTTATGACCAAGATAAGTTTTGACATGTTAAAGTTATATAAGTGAATGTGAGAACCGACTGGTTTACCTCGTGTCGGTAAGTCCTTTCAAAATTTTGTCGTATGAAAAGATTTTCATCCAATATTTATTTCTGTCGTAACAATATATTTTGGTTGAGTAAGATTAAGTTTCACGGAAAGTTGCATGCAAACGATTCTCGAGATCGTTGTGCAGGGTATTGAAGGGGTCGTGTGTACCCAAGTTGTTTCCAGGTGTTGTTTCTTTAAAATAATCAAAAGTGTGATGATTTATTTATCGCGTTGTCATGCATGAAGGCTATAAACTCACTAGGTCCTAGAGTACTACATTTTAAGCTAAGGAAGAACTCTTAGAGTGGAGAGGTATTGGACAGATCAGGGGAGAGTGTTCGTAGTTTTGGTACTTATGTTCAAGAGGAGAGATGAGCAGTGGAGGAGTCAGAAGTGGACTTTAATGTCGGTTGTATGAGAGTCTGTACCCTCGTGCGGTGACTGGAAATACAGTTGCCGAGGGACGGTTGTGTTCAGGGGAAGGACTAGAAGTCAGCAAGGTATTGGTATTAGCAACTCATTATGAGTAGTGTGGTGAAGTAGAGATGAAATATCCGCGACGTTGAATAATAGTTTTAAAGTGATCTTGTAATGTTAACGTTTCACGAGTGAGTTTGAAATGAGGACGACGGGATGTGAATTTGATTATGATATGTGGGAATGATTAGGTTCAGTAAGGGACCCTTGTTGGAGAATAGGTTAAGGAAGTATCAACGGGTCAACTATTGACGTTAAAGTCGGCAGTTGAGTGAGGTGTTTGAGACCGAAGACTTGAATCAGAAGGTTGAAAGTTAAAGGACCAATTTGTAGGGGTGTTAAGATAGTGAAAGACTGCTGTTTTAGATAAGCGTTTTACCTACGAGATGGATGGTTCGTAAAGAATGAAGTATTTAGCATAAACGGAGTGAGGGTATAGATTATGTCGATCTGTGAGGGAGTGCGCCCTGTCTATATATTGGTTTGGGATCGCAAAGAGCTATCAGGAAACGAGTATGTTAGAGTTATTTAGATATTCGTGTGTTGTGGTTCAACTAGAGCTAGGAGAGAGGCATTGTAGCGAGATAGACCTGGTTAATTTCGATTGAGGTCTTGAAGATAAGTTTGAGTTGTGTACGATTGTCCATGAGAGTCTTGGTCTGCTGTGTGATGTCATGAGTGAGTAATGTATAGTTATGTAGTGGCAATAATTGCCAAGTTAAAAGTGCCAGCTAGCGTCGTAGTGATGTGATGTTAGAGAAAGAGGAAGCATCAGATATAAGCCTTTTTGGGAGTTTTGGATGAGGTGTTCGAGTGTTAACCAAGTTGTTGGAGCACGTGGGGTGTAAGTTGACGTGGTGATATGTTTATGTTCGGGATAGCATCACGGAGTGGTGGTGGGTAGTTACCCAAAGGAGAAACCAAGTGTTTGTAGTTGTAAGAGTCGCTAAGTAAGCATATTTTGGGATCATTGGAAGTTTAAAAAGATGATGGATGTATTAGTCAAAATGTGGTGGAGTAGATGTGAAATCCTTAAAGAATGCGAGTGTTGCTTATGTGTGAACGAATTGTCTGAGAAAGTAAAAGTTGGAGTTTAAAGAATGTACAGTGACGTCGAACTCTGGTGACGTTCGAGGTGATTTAGTCGAAAGCCTTAAGTTAGAATTTTAGTGCAACCGTTTGGTTATGTATAGTAATGAGACAGCATTTGCAGCTTAAGAATTGTCGGAAGAGAGGGGCGAGTAATGTTGGTGGGCAGTACTCCACGCTAGCGTGGGGAGGTGAAGACAGTATGTCGGAATAAGTAAGTAAATCGGAAGTAGTAAACTTGACAGTAATGCCGATAGGCGCAGTGTTGTGTAGATTGTCCTTGATAAGTGTGCTAACTTTTGGAAGAAGTATTGAGGAAGTAAATTGTGTATGATCTTGTGCAGGAAAGAAGTGGATAAGACAACTGAATGAGTTAAGTTAGTGATTTTGTGAGAAACGTTCAAGCGAACTGATCGTTCAGTGTAAGCTATTGAGAACAGTAGGGTGTGATCGTGGTTACCCCACCTAGTTGAGTGGGAGTAACCGAAGTTATGTTATATGACTGGACGCTTGTAGCAAGCAGTGAGAAATTGATGAGCCTTCAGGATAAGTTCATTTCGGATAGGTGAGCACCCTAATAAGGAATTATAGAGGTTTCCTTCTATTAGACACGTTAAGTGTGAAATGATGAAGTGGTGAGAACGTACGAATTAGTTGACGAGTTGTAGCCAATGTAATTCGGGAAAGGAGTATGATCTGCATAGACGAATGTCGGTTGGAAGAAGTAATCTAGAATTTCAGGTATGCCAAGGAGAGGCTCAAGGGTGTGAGCTTGTCGAAATATACAAGGTTGGCCTTGTGCCAAGTTGTCAGTGAGGGAGTTTTCCTGACGGAAGATTCTCGTTGTTGTGGCGGGAATTCCCGCCAAGTTCTTTCTCTTAAGGAGGTATAGATGTAAGAGAGACCTTATTTAGACGTGTTTAAAGCTGAGAGTCCCGATGTGCGGACGGAGGCGCGGTTGGCCTTGGTTTTATCAGGTAGTTTTAAGCGATTATAGTGATCGAAGGGGGTACAAGTAAATAGTGCAAGATGGCACGTTTTAGCAAGTGATGACTCGTCGAGGGCGGTTTCATGTATGAAGTGCGGTTATGTTTCCCCTCTGAACGATTTGGGGCAGCCGAGTAGAACTGAGTGGTTCAATTGAGAACATAAGACTGTGGAATCTCGAGAATTGAGAGATAGGTAATGTGGACTACATCTGTGGGTCCGTCGGAGTTATGAAAGTTGAAATGATAGTGCGCGATCTTGAGGTAATAGATGAAATTTTGGGGGAATTCGTAGTGTGATGTGCGCCTCTGTTATGAGGAACAGATGAGAGAAGCTGTAGTAATGTCGACCTTGCGAGAATTACAGGCGATAAGAAGTTGACTTCTGTCTTTAGTGAGTAAGTTAGAGCAGCGACATATAAGTTAGACTTGCCAGAAGAAAATAAGAGGAGTGCATCAAACTTTTCTTGTGTCAAATCTGAAGAGATGTTTGGTTGAGACCGATGTAGCCATTCCATTTGAAAATGTTAGCATCGATGAGAGACTGTCGTACGAAGAAGAACCAATAGAGATGGTGGACAGCAAGTTCCGGAAATCAAGAATAGAGAAATTCGGCTAGTAAAAGTTCAGTGTAGGTTTCATAAGGGGGCGAGAAGCAACGTGGGAGGTGGAAGCGGAGATGAGAAACAGGTACCCTCACCTCTTTAAGAATGGAATTCCGGGGACGGAATTCTTTTGAGGGGGGAGTGTTGTAACAACCGAGATTTTTACGTAATTAAATAATTAAGGGCTTGTGTAAAAGGTGAAACAAGAAGAAAGTTTGAGGGGTCAAAGTGTAAAGTTGGGAAAGTTATTTAAAAGGGGTCCAAAGCCCTAGGAGGAAATCATTCTTCAATCAGTATTATTTCTGTGTGTGCTCTGTGTGTGTGTGGCGGCTGAGAGGAAAAGAAGAAAAGAAGAAGAAAGGGCGCTGTTGGTGATTTTGGGAAAGCAAGTGAGGAATTCTTAGCATCTATTCAAGTAAGTATTCTAATCCTCCTTCTCCTTAGTTCCTTCTTTCCGATTTGAAGATGTTTGGGAGGGTTTGGGTGTGTGTAATCACACACACACTCGATGTCCAGCGCTGTTGCAATATTATGGAGGTTGGGAAATCGATTTTTGAGTTTAATCGGTAATGTGAGCCTAGAATCTCTCTTTGAACCGATTTCTAGTTTAGCCTAAAGGTTTTCGGTAAGTTTTAGCAAGTTTTCGTTTTGAGCAGTAGAAAAACCCTGTTTCAGACCTGTCTGCGTGTCTGGGAAGAAGATGAAGTGGTTGAGTCTGAAATTCGCAAGCTAAGCCTGCGAGTTTGGGAAATTCGCAAGCTAAGCCTGCGAGTTTGGGGAAAATCGCAAGCTAAGCTTGCGAGTTTTGGAGAAAATCGTAACCCAAGGTTGCGAGTTTCAGAGCTCTACGAGTTTATGTGTCTTGCGAGTTTCAGTACCCTGCGAGTTTAGAGTCTTGCGAGTTTTAGAGGACTGCGATTTTCGTGCCTTGCGAGTTAGAGCTGAGAAAGTTTAGCTAGGTGCATCCACTTAATCAATAAATTATTGTTTAGGTGTGCGTTTGGAGCGGGTCTTGAAGTAAACGAGAGTTGCAACCAGGTGAGTTTTCTAAACTAAAATGTATGGCTTTTAAAGTGTTTTCAAAATGTGTTATGAATGTTGAGAAATTGCCATGCCTTATCATTATGCTTTAATTGCATGAAAGTTGTTTAAAGTTTTATGTAGAATGTATGCATACATCAAGGAGACGTAAACTGGCAAAGACGGGAGAGTAGTTCCGCCAGCTCTCGTGCGGGAAGGGAGGTCCCTATATGCCAGGAGCGAGGCTCCGCAAGGCAGCATGAGGCTGATTCGTTGTCACCTTCGGGTGGCTTCAGGGTGTCAGATTACGAGGAGGCGGACTTTAGTCCGTATATGATTTTGACGTGTTGAGTATGAATGTTTAAAGCTGAAAAGATAAACTGTTTTCTTAAACGCTTTGATAACTGTTAGGAGGGACTCACTAGACCTCATGGTCTAACCCTCGCATTTTCAAATTAAAACCTTTTCAGGTAAGCAGGTATCGAAAGGCTCTAGCAAGTAAGCAGGGCGTTAGCAAGAGGAAGATGAATAGTGTAGAGGCACTATAGTACCATTTAGTCTATTTCTCAGTTGTGTAGGTTGTTTCCGCCAACCAATTTTGGTATGGTGTAAGTAATTATTGAGACTCGTTGTGGGATATTCTATTTTTATGAATTAAAATGTTTAAATTTTGTTCGGGTTGTTTTATTAAATCTCTCCTTAATTCAATTTTTTTAATTTATACGTTACATTTACTACCTTTATAATTAGGTATGTAGTTTACTTTTAATCTCTTAATTTTTTATTTTTCATTTTAGACTCTTATCATATAAACATAAATAATGTATATGAACTAAAATGCATTAAGAAAACATTTCTATTTTTTACAAATTATACCATTGTAATCTCTTCGTCAAAATTTTCGAAATGAGCCCAATATTGAATACTTTTGGATTTAATTATATTATTAAATATTATAAATATATACGAATTATTGTGTCGTGATTAGTATGAAATTTGTTGAAATTAGTATGATATTTGACACAAATACTCACTAAATTGTCGTGATTTCCTTTTTGCAATTTCATATCAATTTTTACTTCAAACTCGAATTCCATCGACGAATTACAATTCTATCATAAGTGTTAGTGCAATATGTCTTCAAGGTTTAAATATAGAAAGGTCATAGTCAAAGTCAATGTATTGAGTTGTATTGTGTTGTTTACACCTTGTAATGTGTTTAGTATAAATAGCCTTTGTATAGGTTAGTTTAGAAGACTCTAGACATACTTAACTCACATTCTTATATTTTAGAGAGAGAAAGTACAGAACTCCTATCTTGTATACAGTGTTCTTGATCAATGAGATGACAAATTCACATATTCTCTATCTTGATTGATCCTTAGGGTTTAACAATTGGTATCAGAGCAGGATCTTAGATGCAGAGAGTGTTTCTGTGATCATACACAAATTTTTGTGAAGATCATCAAGAAAATTTGATCGATTTCTTGAATTTTTTAAGAAATCTCGTTTTCTTGAGATTTTTTCAAAATTTTTGTGTTTGTGATCGAATTGCTTCAAGTTTGTGATCAGTAGATTCGTCATCTGATTTGGAATAAGATTAAAGAAGGATTCGAAGGCTGATTTCAAGATTTGAGGCTTCGATTTTGAGATTTTGTCAGTTTTGAGTTTTTGGTTCGAAGCTACTGTTCGATCGATTTTTTTGTAGATTCAGTGTTTTTAAGAGGTTTTTGTTCAAAGATAAAGTGTTCAGACATCGATTTTGAGCTTATCTGTGAAGTTTCTTGCAGAGGTTTTTCAGATTTCAGACGTTTTTTAGTTTTTTTTGTGAACTTTTCGCAAGATCTGGACTTTTCGCAAGATTCATCGAACTTTTCGCAAGATTCATCGTGGTTTTCGCAAGTTCATCATTTGTTGAAGATCATCAGAATCCAAGTGTTACTTTTCGCAACCCAAAGTCACTCAAACAGTAACTGTTCGCAACCCAAAGACAAGCAAACAGTAACTTTGCGTATCCCTCTGTCACGCATACCTCAGATCTCTTCAAGATTTTCTAAGTCTAACTTTTCGCAACTGTTGCTTGCGAAACTCTGACTTTTCGTTTCTTCAGCTTACGCATACTGGTGGTTTTCGCAACTGTTGCTTGCGAAAACTGACACTTAGTCAATTTTTTTACTGTTCATCTGACCCGACTTTCTGCCATTTTCTGATTTTTTTTAGATCACGATGGCTTTTCAAGCTTCAGGTAATTGTCCTCCGATGCTTAACAAGGATTCGGATTTTGTGAAATGGACGGTCGACTTCTGGATTTCATTTCGAGAAGAGAAAATGGAGATTTAATGATAAAATCTTTCACCGAAGGCCCGTTGATTCTTTATAAACGGGAAGAAGATTTTACTGAAGAAGAGATATATCGGAAGAGAGCTGATAAAGATGCAACATTATATTTGATCCTTGTTATTTCCAAACTTCCACAATATACTTGTGCTCGATTAAATGCTTTCAAAAATAATCCTATGTTGTTGTGGAAGGAATTAACGAAGCTAATGCATGGATCGTATGTGAAGAATGCTGATAAGGAGGATACAAATCAGAAAACATCAGAAATTCACATAGAGGAACCGTCAAAAGCGGAAGAAAAGAAAGTTGATTTAGAGAAAAAGGAAGACATGAAGGATGTGATAGAAGATTCTGAGAAGATCACTGAGCTTACAAAGAGACTATCAGATTTAGAAAAATTAATAAAAGATGAAAGAGAAGAACATAAGAAAGAAAGAGAGGGTCTAGCTCTAAGAATTTCGGATCTTGAAAAGGAATTGAAGATGAAGACTAAAGCTTGTGAAGATAACAAAGCTTTTAAACTACAATTCCAAAGACTTTCCATGCAGAACTCAGATTTTCAGAAAGTTTTATTTTTAGAGAAGCAAAAGGTGGAGAAGGAAAGAGCCGAGTTTGAGGTTAAAAGGAAAGAGTTTGAAGTGAAGAATGGGAAGCTTTCAGAGAAAATTTCTGAACTGCAAGAGGAGTTGGATTTGGAAAGAAGTGAGTTAGAAAAGAGAAAGAAAGCTGAGTTTCAAGCAAGGAGCGTAAAGGATGATTTTTCTGTAGAACGGAAGATATTTCAGCAAGAAATTCAGAAACTCACGAAGAACTTGGCGGGTTTATCTACAAATATCATGAAGGAAAAGAGGGTGAATTGTGATATTCGGAAGAAGCTCGAGTTGATGACAAAGGAACGAAATGCCTTAAAAGACAAAGTGAGGTCGTTCAACAACTCCGAGTGTTTTTCAGAATGTCCGATGCGTCCTTCTAACATTTTCTACGAGCATTCTGTGGATATGTCTTCCAAATACTATGCTGATCTTCCTTCCTACAAAAGAGTCAACATGCAATGGAAGGTAAAAGGTAAATTTCCTGGAAAAGATGTACCAAAATCATCATTTCCAAATAAGAATTTTACAACGAAAGTTAATTCTTTTGTTAATTCTTATTGCGAAAATAATGATTTTGTTAATAATAATTATGTTCAATATTGGTATGGTACTTACCATTTTCCTTCTTCTTATAGAGCTCCGCTTAACGTGTCAGGACCCAAGACTCGTTGGGTACCAAAATCTACTTAATCTGTTTTGCAGATTTAGAGACAAGCGTTGAACTCTCGGAAGATGAAGTACTTGTGCATTCAAGAAGACATTGAACATCACATATTTTCAGGGAGTTCATTATTTTTTTTATATACATGTGATTAATGACATATCTTTTGGTATTTTGTAGGGGGAGAAAGATAAAAGACAATGGATTTTGAACACGTCAGTTCAAAACCCGCACTTCAACGGTAATGGCTTCTGAATACATCAATTCAGGACCCGTACTTCAAAGGCTAAGACTTCTAAATATATCAGTTTAGAACTCGTACTTATCAGGTGATATCCTTTCACTGTCATATCTTTCTATTTTTAGGACATGTGCTTAAAGGTATCATTGTGTTATATTTTATGTCTACTAACGTTGAAAGGTTGAACCTTCACAAATTTAATTCAATGAAGTGAAATTCTTCAATTTTTCATTCAATGAATAAAATGTGTGTTAAGGATGATTTTACGAGCATTTTTGTATCGTCGGAGTTATATTTGTTTCTACTTTCGCTTCTGAAGTAAGTCGAAAGGTCAGCGAAACATGTTTGAGATTTTGATATAAGCGCAAAATTGTGTAAATCTAGACTTATACAGAATACAATGCTCACAAAGCCTATTCGTCTTAATCATGAATGGAAATGAAAATATGGGGGAAGCACTACGTTTTTGAACCAAGAGATTGAGATGCTATAAAATAAAAAAAATAAAAATTATATATATATATATATATATATATATATATATATATATATATAATAAAATCATTCAGTTTGATAGTCTGTGCCTGTGGCCTATCTGGTTTGGGAGATTAAGTCCCAAGGGGTACTCGTTACCTAGCCCCTAAGATCAACTGATATGGGATTGGCTGACCCAAATCCTGCTATAGAACCAGGTAGAAAGCCATGTTCTACTGGTACAGATGGGATTAAGGTATATCGATGTAGCCTTTCTGGTTCCGGAGAGTAAGTCTCAAGGGGTGCTCGGCACCTAGCCCCTAAGGCCAACTGGTCTGGGATCGGCTGACCCAAATCCTGCTATAGGACCAGTTAGAAAGTTACGTTTACGGTGTATCTTAGTCTTAATAAACTGTTTGATTATAAAAGATGCCAATGAGCACATAATAAAAGTTGCCATTGTGCACAATATGAAAAGATGCCTAAGAGCACACATCTCTTGAAACTTGGGGAAAATACAAAGTGGCGATAAACCTGTAAATTTGTGAAAATTTTGTTTTTGGACAAATAGTGTGAGTAAGAGCAAAGTATTCTTATAGGTTTTAGAGGTGTATTTGTTTGTTGCTAATCATATTTCGCATGCTAGTCAACCAAATAGATTTTATAAAGGGGTTGAAATTGAACTTTTGTAACTCGATATGCGATGATGTCTTGTTTTTGAATCCAAACGCATGCATTTGATTTCATTTGATGGAAATATCTGTTACATTTCATTAAGTTGAATTTCTTTTGTTTGGTGTTCAAATGATTAAATGTTAGTAGTTATAAAATGTTGTTCAATGAATTCTATTTTCTTTATATAAGTTTGTTAAAATGTGCGCTTATATGATTTTTATGCACATTTTCAGGGGGAGAAAATCATCTTGCTCTACAATTCTTATTTTTAGGGGGAGCAAGATCTTTCGTTTATGGGGAGATTGTTTGTGTTTTTCAAGGGGAAGAAATGTTTTTGAAGAGGGAGATTGTTCGTGACTGAAATTGAAAAGATTTTCGATGCTCGTGATGCTCACTTTCATCGAAAAAAGGGAAGAATGTTTACTTCAATTTCATGTCAAAGAAAGTTTAAAATCAAAGATTCGTTTTAATGTCAACGGGGAGATTTGTAGAAAGAAGATGTCGTTTCAAGAAATGATAGGGGAAGTTTTATTCTTCAAGAGTTTTTTAAAAATCGATTGATCATTTCAGTGATCTCTTTCTTTTGAACTCGCGCGTTTATGAAGATCGACACTGAAGAATGAAATTCTCAAGTCAATGGAAATGGGGAGAATTCTTCAAGAGTTTGAGGAAAATCGATTGATCATTTTGTGATCTCTTTTTCTTGAACTTGTGCTTAAGGTTCTAAAAAGCTTTGTGTGAAGATTCATATTCTCCTGTTCGAAGAAAGAAGTTCGTTATTTGCCGTTTGAAGATTGTATGACGTTTTGACTTTGACAAGCTTTGATGAAGACCGAAGATTCAAGAAAGCTAAAGCTTGCTGATCGCATTTGTTTAAACCTTGAATCCAAGGGGGAGATTGTTAGTGCAATATGTCTTCAAGGTTTAAATATAGAAAGGTCAAAGTCAAAGTCAATGTATTGAGTTGTATTATGTTGTTTACACCTTGTAATGTGTTTAGTATAAATAGCCTTTGTATAGGTTAGTTTAGAAGACTCTAGACATACTTAACTCACATTCTTATATTTTAGAGAGAGAAAGTACAGAACTCCTATCTTGTATACAGTGTTCTTGATCAATGAGATGACAAATTCACATCTTCTCTATCTTGATTGATCCTTAGGGTTTAACAATAAGAGATTTAATTACTTAAAAAAAAAGATATCACTTATTAACTGACTTTTGGATTATGAGTTTGAACGTTTTTCAAAAATATAAATATGCAGTTATTGTGTATTCGTTTGATAAATTCATTTAGTAACGACATTTATAATAGGTATCAAACTTAATAAAAATATTTTTATCTTCAAGATAATATTCCCTATTTGTGGAATTTTTGTTTTTTTATCAATTATTGTATGTGTCACAAAATTATTCAACAACTATTAAACATCAAATAATTAACTTAAAACACAAATTTAATCGTCACGCAACGGGCGATATATATATATATATAACCAATAATTTAGTGAAACAAAATATATATACAACCGAATCTAATAACGTTTCATATCTTTCTAATAATGGGACTTTTTTTAATGAAAGGCACACACACACACACACACACACACACACACACATATATATATATATATATATATATAGCCACAGGTGCAATAGAGAAGTCCAAATATTTAGAGAAATAGAGAAGTGATCTTGACCATTCATTCGGTCAAGATCGGTTATAATTGATCAAAAGTTGTGGCTTTGACCGGTCAAAAGTTGCGGCTGTTCCAAAAATAGAAGGACAATTTTGTAACTTTTACAAAAAACACGGGCTGGGTTCATATATGAATCTGTGTGATTCACATATGAACTATACGTTCATATATGAACCTTTGTAATTCACATATGAACTCTTTATAACTAATTCATATATGAATCTTGTGATTCATATATGAATCTTTGTGTTTCATAGATGAAACTAATTAACTGTAGGTTCATATATGAATCAGTTGAACCAATTAACTGATTCATATATGAATCTTTGTGTTCATATATGAACCTTTGTAATTTACATATAAACTTTTTTTAACTAATTCATATATGAATCTTTGTGTTCATATATGAACCTTTGTGATTTATATATAATTTTTTTTAACTAATTCTCATATGAACAAATTAACTGATTCATATATGAATCACAAAGATTCATATATGAATCACAAAGGTTCATATATGAATTAGTTAAAAATATTTTATATGTGAATTACAAAGGTTCATATATGAACACAAAGGTTCATATATGAATCACACAAATTCATATATGAACATGTCCCGCGTATTTTTTACGCAACTACCCCTCTATCTTGTGCAGACTACGCGCAGACCACGCGAGGAATTATCCTCTGCTTCTCGGTCAAAGCCGCCGATCTTGACCAAATGCATGGTCAAGATCACTTCTCTATTTCTCTAAATATTTGGAATTCTCTATTGAACTCTTCCCTATATATATATATATATATATATATATATATATATATATATATATATATTGGTCTTTGTGGTTTACAAAAATTAACGATTAAGGTCCCTCAAAGGAACTTTTAACCAACAAGGTCCTTGTACTTTTGATTTTTATAACACATAAGGCCCCTCTTATTAACACCGTTAAATAAATTAAAGTTAAAAAGGGGCAATTTTGTCCATCGACTATTCCCATCCCTTTAAACAAGGGATTACATTTATATTTGGTTCATGTAGTTTACAAAAAATAACAAGTAACGTCCTTAAAAAACATGAATATACGTATGGACACAATGCCTCGTTTGATTAAAAAAAATCACATTGAATATCTAATCTACACCAAAACCTAAAACTTAAAAAGACTTAGATGGTGACCCAAAACTTAAGTTATGATATATATATATATATATATATACATATATGTATATGGGGCCATTCAAGGGAGATCCTAGTATTTTGTGGTAACTGTGAGATCCAATTTCAACCACAAATTATAGGATAAATTAGGAAATTGGTAATTTTGACTTTAATTTTAAATAAAGGACATTTTAGGAATTCTAGAAAATTTATCTCTCCTCTCTCCTCTTCACTCTTCCCTCTCCCGTAACATTCCATTGGGTCTAGTCCAACTATGATACCGTCATGAATCCGTGATACCGACTGTGATACGTCGTGAAACCGACTGTGATACGCCGTGACACCGACTGTGATACGTCGTGATACCGACTGTGATACGCCGTGAAGCAACAAGATGACGAAGATTGGTAGATCTGAACTAGAAGCAACGAGATGATTAAGATTGATGGCATCTTGTCGACCAATATTGATGTGATACCCATTCTCCGGGGGACTTGCCCGGAAGAGCCGCCAGAGTAGATCTGAAATAGAAGCCAGAGTCGATGTTATCGAGTCATGTTTGTTGTTAGCCCCTTGTGTATCGCATTATCGGTGTTATTTTGGAGATGGAGACTCAAGAACGGTGGGCGACTTCCATGGGGATACAGATCTGGAGTTTTGTTTTCATACTTGGTTTCATGGAGAATAAGATATAGGGTTTTCGACGTCGGTGCCTTGGAAGAAAATAAAGAGGATCAAAACTATTTCCTTTGTTTTCATACCTGGTTTCAATGGATGGTTTCAATGGAGAATAGAATCAAAACTATTTACTTCGCTTCAATTGATTTCTTATTAGAAAATAAAATAAAATAGTGGAATGGTGGCTTAAAAGAAAAGAGGATGCTCTTAATCAATGATGCGGCGGCAGAAGAGAAGATATAGGGTTATGGGTTGTCAAATAAAATAAAATTACCAATTTACCCTTTATTTTATTTTAGTAAACAACATCAATTATCTTAAATGATTGGCTCACATTGAATCTCATAGTTATCACAAACTACTTAGTTCTCATTTGATTAGGCCCCACAGTTCTCATTTGATTAGGCCCCTATATATATATATATATATATATATATATATATATATATATATATATATATATATTGATTGAATGATAATCAAATGATAATCACAAATATTTTACAAACCCGTGAAAAGCGATATAAAAATATTTTTTTACATAATTTTTTACATCAAAATCTATGATTTAAAATATTATATATATATATATATATATATATATATAGAGAGAGAGAGAGAGAGAGAGAGAGAGTTAAATGCAACTTTGGTCCCTCGAATGATTTTTTTACTAACAAGGTCCCTCTACTTTTGGTTCATTCCCCACACGAAGAATTATAAACTGACTTTGTACAATACCATATAGCAAATACCCCACATCGAAACCTATCCTCATTGATTAGGGCGCTTAGCGAGTGGCCTATCCTTTTTCAATTTTATAACACATAAGGTCCCTCTTATTAACACCGTTAAATAAATTGAAGTTAAGAAGGGACAATTTTGTCCATCTACTAATCCCATCCCTTTAAATAAGGGGTTAGATTTAAACTTGGTCCTTAAAAAATGTGGATAGAAGTATGGACACAATGCCTCATTTGATTAAAAAAACTAATAATGAATATCTAATCCACACCAAAAAGCAAAACTTAAAAAGATGTTGAATGGTGACACTCTTTTTGGTTTGATATTGGAAAGTAAAAAAACCTAAAGAAACTCTGATGTAGGCTTGTAAGTAAAAAAACTTAATAAAAATAAATTAGAAGTGATGGGACTGTAAAACTCTCAAGGTTCTAAATCACTATCATTTAGGTTTGTAATAAACTAATAAAAATAATGGAAGGGTATTTCAAGATATAGTCCTTAGTTTTTGGATATGTCCGACGAGTAAATCACCATACTTGAACTAATATGTTTGAACCAAATATTATATATATATATATATATATATATATATATATATATATATATATATATATATATATATATATATATATATAGGGTCAGGTTCAAGGGAAAACCTCAAATAAATGGAAAATCGGAAAACCACAAAAAAAACGGATGAAAAAGTATATCAATATGGGCGTCAAATTAACGAGAAAAATATTGTCGTTTATTTGGTGTAATTTATTTCGTTCGAAATTTCTTTATTTTTCGTCTTTTTTCGAATAAAAAATAGAGGGGTGAGGTTTTTTAGTTTAATTAATATTGTTGTAACCGCCTGTTTAATCACATCAATCAGATCATCTAATATAACGGTCGATTAGGTGTTTTTTAGTTTTTCATTTATTTGAGGTTTTCTCTTGAACCTCCCTATATATATATATATATATATATATATATATATAGGGGTGAGTTCAAATGAAAACTCATTTTCAATTGTGAACATGAGGATAAGTCACAACATGATCAAGATTTGGAAAATTAATGAATGGTTAAAACTTAATGAAACCAATTGAGAAGTGATTAGGGACAAATCTGTAAATTTAAATTAGCGCCTGCCATCTTTGTCTTTTTATTTTCTTTTTTAATTAAAATTTTTTACCCCCTTAAAGTTTAAAATAAATTATCTTAAAAATTAATAATATTTTAATCAAACAAATTACATCAAAAAAACGATAATTTCGTGCTCTTCGATATGACATCCATCTCGATATAGTTTT
The DNA here is from genome assembly GCA_033807775.1 of Saussurea involucrata. Classification (NCBI taxonomy): domain Eukaryota; kingdom Viridiplantae; phylum Streptophyta; class Magnoliopsida; order Asterales; family Asteraceae; genus Saussurea; species Saussurea involucrata. The sequence goes on along the minus strand of CM066317.1, from coordinate 42,737,305 downwards.
TTCTTCATTTTAACTGTTTTTTACGTGAAATGCTATGTATGTGTTATATTCAGTATGAATATGTATGCACGTTTTCTGGTGTCCATATTCAGTATGAATAACAAAGGGGAACGTTCATTCACTATTCATGACGAATAACACAGTATTCAAAATGAATAATACAACATTCACGATGAATAATACGCGAATTCCTGATTAATGTATTATTAAACATGAATCGTGTATTATTCACCTTGAATGTTGTATTATTCATCATGCATGATACATTATTCATGATGAATAATATATGAATGACCCATGAAGGTGTGAACACATGACGCGCTCTCTTTTGTTTTCCGATTCACCTTTGTTATTCATACTGAATGTGGACACTTGGATAATACAATATTCAGGATGAATAGTACAACATTCAGAATGAATAATACAATATTCAGGATGAATAGTACAACATTCAGAATGAATTATATAACATTCAGGATGAATAATAAACGAATTCATAAATCGTGTATTATTCACCCTGAATGATGTATTATTCATACTGAATGATACATTATTTATAAAGAATAATACATGAGTGACCGTGAAGGTGTGGAGACGTGACACACTTTCTTTTGTTCTTCGGTTCACAATCGAAACTCGATACATTCCCGATTCATCTCGATGGGTGTTGGGTTAAGGTAATGAAGAACACGATGCCTTAGGACGTTGAAGAAAGTGTTGTAGAAGGTGATGTCGAGTTACGAACTTACAGTGCCGAGATGTTGTACACACTTGAACGTACATAAATATTCATAAAGAATATAACACATATATGACATTTCACGTAAAAACGGTTAAAACAATAAAAAAAAACTATACCGAGATGGATGTCATATCGAAGAGCACGAAATTCTTGTTTTTTTGATGTAATTTATTTGATTAAAATATTAGTAATTTTTAAGATAATTTATTTTAAACTTTAAGGGGGTTAAAGTTTTTAATTAAAAAAGAAAATAAAATGTCAAACATGGTAGGCGTGTGTTTAAATTATCTTCCCATTATTCTATCTTTCTTTATTTTAGCTTTAAGCTTATGGACAAATATCTGGTTATATCAATAAAGAAGGTTTATCTAAAGATGATTATTGTTTTAAAACATCTTTAATCCTTGTCAAAAACTTAACCTCAACTTTAATTTTAGGATAACCTTTTATTTCTCAACTTTACCCAATTACTGTAGATGAAGAAGGAATTAGTACAAAAATCTTAAATAAAGAAATAAAATTCAAATTTACAGACCCAATTATTCATTCAGAACTAAATACCTTAAACAACAAAGTTAATCAAGCAAAATATTTAATTAATGAAATTAGCTATAAAAGAATTCTTGATAATCTACAAGATCCAAATATTCAAAATAGAATTAAACAGACAAAAGAAAGATTTGAAAATAATGTTTGTTCTACTTTTCCTAATGCCTTTTGGAAAAGAAAACAACATACTGTTAAATTACCCTATATAAAATATTTCAAGGAAAAGGATATTCCTTCAAAATCAAAAGCTATACATATGTCAAATGAATTACAAGATCACTGTAAAAAAGAAATTCAAGATTTAATAAACAAAAAACTCATAAGACCATCCAAATCACCTTGGTCTTGTTCAGTTTTTTATGCCATGAATGCAGCTGAATTAGAAAGAGGTACTCCAAGACTAGTCATTAATTACAAACCGTTAAACAAAGTCTTAGAATGGATTCGATATCCAATACCAAATAAAAGAGATTTATTGAAAATACTATATGATGCAAAAATATTTTCAAAATTCGATATGAAGTCGGGATTCTAGAAAATACAAATTCATGAACAAGACAAATATAAAACAGGGTTTAATGTTCCTTTTGGTCATTTTGAATGGAACGTCATGCGTTTTGGTCTCAAAAACGCTCCCTGTGAGTTCCAGAATATCATGAATGACATTATTATCCCTATAAGCAATTTTGCTATTGTTTATATTGATGATGTGTTAATTTTTTCAAAAAATTTGGAACAACATTTTAAACATTTAAACATATTCTATGATCTAGTTCTCAACAATGGACTAGTCATTTCTTCCACAAAAATGAGCTTATTTCAAACTAATATTAGACTCTTAGGACATGATATTGTTCATGGAACTATCAAACCAATACAAAGAAGCTTAGAATTTGCAAATAAATTTCCAGATGAAATAAAAGACAAGACTCAACTTCAAAGATTTTTAGGATGTCTAAATTATGTCCATGACTTTTTCAAAGATTTATGTGTTATTTGCAAACCCTTATATCAAAGATTAAAAAAGAATCCACCACCATGGACTCAAGAACATACCAATGTTATCAAACATATTAAAGAAAAAGTTAAATACTTGCCTTGTCTTAGTATACCACAACCGAATGCTAGTATCATTGTTGAAACCGATGCTAGTGATTTAGGATTTGGTGGAATATTAAAACAAAAAATTAACAAAGAATCAAAAGAAGAATTAGTAAGATTCTTCTCAGGAGCATGGAATGATACTCAAAAAAATTATTCAACAATTAAAAAAGAAATTTTAAGTATTGTCTTATGCATCAAATTTTTTGAAGATGATCTATATATGAAACCCTTTTTATTATGCATAGATTGTCAATCTGCAAAACCTATATTAGAAAATGATATAAAAAACATTATTTCAAAACAAATTTTTGCAAGATGGCAAGCATTATTAAGCAATTTCGATTTCAAAATTGAATTTATCAAAGGCGAGAATAATTCTCTCCCAGATTTTTTATCACGAGAATTTTTACAGGGGAAATGAATCAAAGAGAAGACAAAAGGATCGTTGTTCAAAATTCTGATAAGAGAGTGCAACTCTCTCCATGCAAATCAAATACTCCTCCTACTCCCTCATCATCCATTATTCCTATAAAAAATAGATTTGCTCCAATTACCCCTATCAAAGCTCAGCCTTCGTATTCCTTTTTAATACAAAAATCAGTCATCAACTCTCCAAACCTAACTCCCAAAAAATCTATTATATTGTCCAATACCCAGGCAATTACTCAAAGTCCCAAACCTTCTTCCTCAAAAGAGAAGGGCAGTTCTTATAACCAAAACCCTAACCAACAAATTGTCAAGATCCTTGAAGAACATGAAGTTCAAATCCATAACCAAGGATTTCATTCTCTCACGGATTTCCTCTTCCTCAAAAACTTCATGTTCATTGGAGGCAGTCAAAAGCCAAGAGAATATTATCAAGCAATTTTATAAAACACAGGTTCTATCAAGATTACGCATAATTCAAATCCTACTGATAAAACCACTATAGCTTTCAGCAAAGTTCAAATTCTTCGTATTCTCTCTATTCAAGATTGGAAAGCTCGTCCTTACGCTGAAAAACCCCTTCCAAACTATCTAAAACACCCTCTTTACAATTATTGTGATTACCAAGATGCTTGGTACAACCTTTTTTTATCTCAAAAGCAATTCACATTCATGGTTCATATTTTTCGATAAAACATTCGAGTGCTCATATCCCAAATGGTTCGTTCGATGGTTCAAATTCTTAGGAAATATTCCAGATACTCTTCCTAGTCCTGTTTTAAAAGGTTTCCAAAAATTCAAAGAAATCTTTTACCAAGACATTCCTGAGTTTGAATACCTCCTTCAATTCACCATCTTATTCAATGTTCCATGGATTATTTCATGGACCTTTAGTGTGACATCTGCAATTGGAATAAATCCAAGTCTTCTGCAAAGAGTAGTTAGAGTCAAATGGTGGGATAATCTTCCTTCAAATCAAATTCAAAGAATGACAATTCAAGGTGTTTCAGAATTCTATTCTGAAAATTATGAAGTCTCAACCTCCAAAGTCATTCAAGAAGAAGAAGATGAAGAAGATGAAGAACTAAGACAATTTATGGCAGTAGATTCAAAAGAAGAACTCGAGAAATTAATCAAACAAGTTAAACAACTATCTTCAAGCAGCAGTTCCGACACAAATCAAGATACAGAGTTAATTCAAGACGCTTAAAATCCGTATTCAGACGTAAATCTATATGATGTTTGAATAAGTGTGAGTTTGGTGTATTGTCTTTGTAGACAATTCCTTTGTTTATTCAAAAGTGTTATTATTCATATGTAGAAAATACACTTCTTCGTATTTTCGACTTATACTTATCAAATACAAATCATTATTAACACTTACAGGTATGAAGAAAGAAGCCAAAAGAGATAACAAAAGGGTCAAGAAAAGCTATGAAAGCTATGAAAAGGACCATGGCAAGAAAGTCAAAGAAAGACAAAACCATGGCAAAGAAGTCAAAAATAAGAAATCATTTTCAAAAGTTGTCGGCCATGCATTCTAAGAAGACAAAAGATGTCAGACAATAATGCAATTCAAAAGACGACAATAATGCAATTCAAAAGAAAAGATGTCGACAATCAATTACCGGTAAAAAAGACCTCAATTATAGAGATTTGAAGGCCAGTTGCCGGTTGCTTCTCAACTACAAAGAATTCGAATGCCTATAAAAGCATACTCAAGACGAAGAAGCTAATCATCAGTTTTCCTTCCCTTATTACAAAACTCTCTCTCTATCATAAATTCTTAGAATAATGATATGTCTAAGAAATCCCCTTCCCTCAAATTCTCAACCTCTAGATGTTCTAAGTCTTTAGACTTTCAAATACTCATTTCTCCAGATGTATGCAAAGATTGTCGGAAAGACAATTGTACCATTGATCATTTAATCAAAGAAGGTATTTTTTGATCATGCTTCAAGTTATTATGTTTAATAATGGTTTCCTTATTATGCAAAGTTTTAGTCGTATTCATCATATAAAAATATTTATTCAAAATTATAATCCAATGAGATTTCTTGATGAACTTGTAAATTTTTTCATAGGAAACAATATTTACAATTTCAGAATTAATTATCAATATGAACATTTTGAATATTTCCCAACACCTTATTTTTATCAACAATATTCATTATAATCTAAATTATGCTTAGTGTTGCTATATTTAATAACGGCTGTCTTATCCAATTTTTTTTATCATAATCATCATTTTAAAATGTTTATTTCAAGTAACTCTCCAAATGAACTTGCTGACGATTTAGCAAATTTCTTTTTAGAAAGCAATATAATAGATTTTATTACTATTCATCAAGAACAAAGAATATATTTTTCAAGAACAAATATATTTCAAACGATCCTGCAACGATCACAGAATGGTAGATGAATACTAGATGAATACTAGACTTTGTAAAATTTTCCAAGATATATTTAAAGATTGTTTTAAGTTTAAGAATATATATTCTTTTAATACAAACTGGATGTCAGTTACCAGACATCTTTTCTTTTGAATTGCATTATTGTCGTCTTTTGAATTGCATTATTGTCTGACATCTTTTGTCTTCTTAGAATGCATGGCCGACAACTTTTGAAAATGATTTCTTCTTTTTGACTTCTTTGCCATGGTTTTGTCTTTCTTTGACTTTCTTGCCATGGTCCTTTTCATAGCTTTCATAGCTTATCTTGACCCTTTTGTTATCTCTTTTGGCTTCATTCTGAGACCGATTCAGGATCGATTGAAATATATTTGTTCTTGAAAAATAAATTCTTTGTTCTTGATGAATAGTAATAAGATCTCTTATATTGCTTTCTAAAAAGAAAGTTGTTAATTCGTCAGCAAGTTCATTTGGAGAATTACTTGAAATAAACATTTTAAAATGATGATTATGATAAAAACTTTTTTGGATAAGACAACCGTTATTAAATATAGCAACACTAAGCATGATTAATTTGGATATAAATTAGAAGAAGTAGTTGGAAAATGGAAAAAAATATAGAGAAGAAAAGGCTGGAAAATATTCTAAGTGTTCATATTGATAATTAATTCAAAAATTGTTTATATTGTTTCCTATGAAAAAGTTTACAAGTTCATTAAGAAATCTCATTGGATTATAATTTTGAATAAATATTTTAATATGATGAATACGACTAAAACTTTGCATAATAAGGCAACCATTATTAAACATAATAACATGAAACATGATCAGAAAATACCTTCTTTGATTAAATGATCAATGGTACAATTGTCTTTTCGACAATCTTTGCATACATCTGGAGATATGGATATTTGAAAGTCTAAAGACTTAGAACATCTAGAGGTTGAGAATTTGAGGGAAGGGGATTTCTTAGACATATCATTCTAAGAATTTATGATAGAGAGAATTTTGTAAAAGGGGAAGGAAAAACTGATGTTGTTCTTTGTTTCTTTGATCTTCTTTTATAGGCGTTGGAGACTTCTTGTGACCGGCATTTGTTCGTCTATTTTCTTGAATAATTGAGTGTGACCGGTAGTTGCTGTTAATGCATTATTGATATGCATTATTTGTGGTCGACATCTTTAATGCATTATTGATATGCATTATTTGTGGTAGACATCTTTTTCTTCGTCTTTTGTGGTTTGCTTTGTCTTCTTTAGAGCACCATTTTTGGCTTTTTTGGTGAAATGGCCGACAAACCTTTTTGAAATAAGAGTATCTTTTTGACTTTTAGGCTTCAACTTTTTCTTTCTTGTTGTCGTCTTCTTGACTTTCTTGCCATGATTTTTCTTGATTATCTGTACTTGTAATAATTTGTATTTGATAAACTATTTGATAAGTATAAAGTCGAAAATACCAAGAAGTGTATTTTCTACATATGAATAATAACACTTTTGAATAATCAAAGAAATTGTCTACAAAGACAATACACCAAACTCACACAATTCAAACATCAATCACAAAGATTTATGTCAGAATACGGGTCTTGAGAATCTTGAAATAGTTCTGTTTCTTGAGACCTGTTTGAGCTACTTGGAGAACCTTGTTTAATTTCTTTGATATATCCTTTGATTTCTTCTTTGGAGTGAGTAGCGAAAAATTGCTTTATTACATCATCTTCATCTTCATCTTCTTTTGCTTCTTGAATAACCTTGGGGGTTGATTCTTCATAGTTTGCAGAATAAAATTCTGAAACTCCTTGAATTGTCATCTTCTGAATTTGATTGGAAGGAAGGTTGTCCCACCATTTGACTCTAACCACTCTTTGTAGAAGACTTGGATTTATACCAATTGCATATGTCACATTAAAAGTCCAAGAGATAATCCATGGAATTTTGAATAAGATGGTGAATTGAAGGAGATATTCAAACTCAGGAATGTCTTGATAAAAGATTTCTTTGTATTTTCTTGAAACCATTTAAAACAGGATTAGGGAGAGTATCTGGAATATTTCCTAAAAATTTGAACCATCGAACGAACCATTTTGGATATGAGCATTCGAAATTTTTATCGAAAAATATGAACCATGAATGTGAGTAGCTTTTGAGATAAAAGAGGTTGTACCAAGCATCTTGGTAATCATAGTAATTGTAATGAGGGTGTTTTGGATAGTTTGGAAGGGGTTTTTCATCGTAAGGACGAGCTTTCCAATCTTGAATATGAAGGATTTGAACTTTTCTATAAGCTATAGTGGTTTTATCAGCACGATTTGAATTATGAGTAACTTTGATAGAACCTGTGTTTTCTAAAATTGCTTGATAATATTCTCTTGTCTTTAGACTGCCTTCTATGAACAGAGAGTTTTTGGGGAAGAGGAAATCTGTAAGAGAATGAAATCCTTGGTTATGGAGTTGAACTTCATGTTCTTCAAGGATCTTGACAATTTGTTGGTTAGGGTTTTGGATATAAGAACTGCCTTTTTCTTTTGAGGAAGAAGGTTTGGGATTTTGAGGAGTGATTGTCTGGGTATTGAACAATATAATAGATCTTTTGGGAGTAAGGTTTGGAGAGATGATAACTGGATTTTGTATTAAAGAAGAATAGGAAGGATGAGTTTTGATAGGGGTAATTGGAGCAAATCTATTTTGTATATGAAGAATGGATGATGGTGAAGTAGGAGTAGTATTTGATTTGAATGGAGAGAGTTGCAATCTTTTGTCAGGATCCATGATCCTTTTATCTTTTCTTTCATTCATTTCCCCTGTAAGAATTCTCTTGATAAAAAATCCGGGAGAGAATTATTTTTGCCTTTGATAAATTCAATGTTGAAATCAAAATTACTTAATAAGGCTTGCCATCTTGCAAAAATTTGTTTTGAAATAACATTTTTTATATCATTTTCTAAAATAGGTTTTGTAGATTGACAATCTATTCGTAATAAAAAGGGTTTCATATATAGATCATCTTCAAAATTTTTGATGCATAAAACAATACTTAAAATTTCTTTTTTAATTGTTGAATAAATTTTTTTTGAGTATCATTCCATGCTCCTGAGAAGAATCTTACTAATTCTTCATTTGATTCTTTGTTAATTTTTTGTTTTAATATTCCACCAAATCCTAAATCACTAGCATCAGTTTCAACAATGATACTAGCATTTGGTTGTGGTATACTAAGACAAGGCAAACATTTAACTTTTTCTTTAATATGTTTAATAACATTGGTATGTTCTTGAGTCCATGGTGGTGGATTCTTTTTTAATCTTTGATATGAGGGTTTGCAAATAACACCTAAATCTTTGAAAACGTCATGGACATAATTTAGACATCCTAAAAATCTTTGAAGTTGAGTCTTGTCTTTTATTTCATCTGGAAATTTATTAGCAAATTCTAAGCTTCTTTGTATTGGTTTGAAAGTTCCCTGAACAATATCATGTCCTAAGAATCTAATATTAGTTTGAAATAAACTCATTTTTGTGGAAGAAATGACTAGTCCATTGTTGAGAAGTAGATCATAAAATATGTTTAAATATTTAAAATGTTGTTCCAAAGATTTTTAAAAAATTAACACATCATCAATATAAACAATAGCAAAATTGCTTATAGGGATAATAATGTCATTCATGATATTTTGGAATTCTGAAGGAGCGTTTTTGAGATCAAAAGGCATGACGTTCCATTCATAGTGACCAAAAGGAACATTAAAACCTGTTTTATATTTGTCTTGTTCATGGATTTGTATTTGCCAGAATCCTGAATTCATATCGAATTTTGAAAATATCTTTGCATCATAAAGTCTTTTTAATAAATCTTTTTTATTTGGTATTGGATATCGAATCCATTCTAGAACTTTGTTTAAAGGTTTGTAATTAATAACAAGTCTTGGAGTACCTCTTTCTAATTCAGCCGCGTTCATGACATAAAAAGTTGAACAAGACCAAGGTGATTTTGAAGGTCTTATGAGTTTTTTGTTTAATAAATCTTGAATTTCTTTCTTACAGTGATATTGCAATTCATTTGACATGTGAATAGCTTTGGATTTTGAAGGAATGTCTTTTTCATTGAAATCTTTTATATAGGGTAATTTAACAGTATGTTGTTTTCTTTTCCAAAAAGCATTAGGAAAAGTAGAACAAACGTTATTTTCAAATCTTTCTTTTGTCTTTTTAATTCTATTTTGAATATTTGGATCTTGTAGATTATCGAGAATTCTTTTATAGCTAATTTCGTTAATTAAATATTTTGCTTGATTAACTTTGTTGTTTAAGGTATTTAGTTCTGAATGAATAATTGGGTCTGTAAATTTGAACATTATTTCTTTATTTAAAATTTTTGTACAAAGACCTTTTTTCAGTTACAGTGATTGGGTAAAGTTGATAAATAAAAGGTGATCCTAAAATTAAAGTTGAGGTTAAGTTTTTGACAAGGATTAAAGATGTTTTAAAACAATAATCATCTTCACAAAATATGAACATTAGAAACTTTATAAGAAATATCAAGTTTTGATCCACTAGCTGATGAAAAACGATTTGAAGTTTTCTCATAATAAATTGTAGGAATGATTCCTTCTTGGATAACATTCATGTCAGCGCCACTATCAATAAGGGCAATGACAGTTATTTTAAATTCATTTTGTATACAAAGATTAATACTTGTATGCCATCTTTGATAGGAAATATTTTTAGGGATTTTAATTTTTTTGACGTTTGATTCATCATTTGTAATGATTGTGACTTTAGAGATTTCATCTTGAATATTACTTTTATCCTTTTCTATTTTTGAGAGGCGTTCTTTGATAATCCTTATCTCTGTTTTAACTAAAGTTAATTCTTCTTGAAATTCTTGAGTAGATATTGGTTTAGTCGTTTGGGAGAACCTGTTAAAAACTTCTTGATGATTTAATAACTCAGTAGTCTTTGAAGTATTTGTTTCTATTTTAGGATTATAATTGAGAAACTTTTTTGTAGCTTCATCTTTAATAGTTTGATCTGGAATTTTATCCAATAATTCAAGAATCTCTCTGTCTTCTTTTGTTATAACATTAATTTTGTTACAAGTACAATTTCCTAAACATTCACATGTTTCAGAATCTGAACTCGTAGTTGGACATTGTTCTAAAACATTTAAGTCATTATTATCATAATCTGATATGCTAGATTCATATTCTGAGCTTGAATAATCACTATTGAGAATTAATTTGCTTATTTGAGTTTTTAGTTGATAAGAGATTTGTAATTCATTGATCTTTTTCTTAACATAACAATTCTTTTCCGTGTGTCCAGTTTTACCACATTTATAGCAAATAATTATATCTCTTGATTCAGTTTGCTTATGAGGTATTTTGTTAAATTTTTTATACGGTTTTTTCTTATGATAATTATCAGTTCTATCAAATTTGTTTTTATCATATTTGTTAGTTTTATCATATTTTGTCTTAAACCTTTTGCCAGAATATTTCTTTGAATATCTTTTAGATTTGGACGATGTAGGAGCAGTTATATTTTCATAACCATATTGTTGACAGAAATTACCAAGTTCTTCTTTATTATTTATTCTGTCTTTCTTTATTTTGGCTTTAAGTTTTAAATCTGAACAGATAGCTAATCCTTCTTTATTAATGTAACCAGATATTTGTCCATAAGTTAATTCTGCATAAGGAATTTGATTATTATATTCTTTTCTTAATTTTTCTCTTACCCTTTCAGCAAAGAGTTTTGGTAAGCCTGCAATGAACCTTTCTTTCCAAAAGGCTTCTTTACAGTCTGATCTTATCATTACTTTTGATAAAAACATATCTTTATACCATCTATAATCTTGTAGTTTTCTACAAGTGAGATTTAGGAGTATTTCAGAACTTTTTTCTTGAAATAGAGATGGATCTCCTATAAAGTGTTTTACAATACTAAAGAGAAGAGTAGCGATTATATCTTCTTCTTCAGTTTGTACTTGTTGATTGTTTTCATTTTTGATAATAATTTTCTTTGCATTAAGAACAACATTTTTATGTTCTGCTATGTAATGATCCCACCAGTTTCTTAGAATACCTGTGAAACCTGATATGAGCATACCTGCAATTTGTTTTTCAGTATTGCCTTTAGTGAGATAGGCATTTGAAGCCATATTCATTTCTTGAATTATATTAAGAATTTGGTGTTCGGATAACCCATCTATGTTCCATTCATAAATTGAGGAGCCATCATACGCACTCCTTTCTCCCAAATATCCTTTTTCTTCAAATTGAGCATCAGGGAAAGTTGGTCTATGATAATAGTTTCTTGTTTGAGGGCGACTAGTATTAGTAGAAGTGCCTTTAAAAGTTAATTTATTGGAAAATTGTTTATGAATTTGAGATATCTCTTCAGATTCTGAATCTGAATCTGATTCTTGATTTAGAACATTTACTTTTAAATTGCTTAATTTTTGTTCTAATTCATTGACTAATTTTTTATTATATCCTAAATTGGTATTGGAATCAATTTGGTGAGGTATGACAATTGGATTGTTTTCTTTAATATTTTCTTTAGAGGGAGGAACCTCTATTTTTTTAATATTATTACTTTGATTATTTTCTAATCTATTTAGTTGTTGGCTCATAGTATTGAGAATTTCATTTGAATAATTATTTTGGTATATAATATCTTTCATGATTTCATCTTTAGTTGTCTTTTCAGTGATAGAGATTAGGGTGATCCTATAAATCTTTAATTTATTAAAATTATATTTTTTGGAGGATGTATTGTAGTTATAGTTTTCTCAGTGACAATATCTTTATAATCTTGAGTTATTTTTGGGGTGTCATAGATATTAATAAAATGGTTTGGAATATTTTGTTCCTTACAATACATTTCATACCAATTGAAGAAAGTTATATGAACATTATTTCTATTAATATAATCTCTCCATAAGAGTTGATGTTTGATTTCCTTTTGAGAATTATTAACCGATGAATAATAGAAATTTCTTCTTTCTTCATTATAATCATAATCAAATTCTTCTATAAGATATTTCATATTAATACCCGAATCACTCATTTTGTTTTACTTAAATTTGGGCTTTGTATTGATTAATTTCAGATATAATTTATGAAGGAGTAGGTTCGTAAACATAACTTTGAGTTTCTTCAGATCCTTCTTGATAAAAGGCTCGAGGAATTGATTTATTAAAATCTACATTTTTGAATTTTAATGATTGAGATTTTTGAAAGGAAGGAGTTTTTGTTCCACTTATTGACCATGTTGATAACCTTGAGGAGACAGATCTAAGATTATCGAAATTATTAAAATTAATATCTACTGATCCATCTTCATGTTCAATAATATTAGATACGTGGTTTGATTTATCTATAGGTTTTGGACTACCAATATCTTGGAGATTCCAGTTACATGATTGAGTAATTTCATTCCATTTAAGTCGTTTAGGAATTTGAATTTTAGTATGTTGAGGGTTGGCTTCAAATATTAATGTTTCATCTCTAGGGCTTGATATCTTGTGTAACAACCCAATTCCCATATATACAACAAATCACATAATGTAACATAACATGGATATAATAAAAGAAACATCATATTACAAGTATGGTCCCGTAGTCTCTTACAATTAAAATAAAACATTCCATTACAAACTTTGGCTTAATATATACATAACAGTTAACATTGTAATACGACTGCTAAACATGTCATAATCTTCATAATGTATTCCTACACAAAAGCTATCCATTGATTAAGCTAATCATTTGCCTTTACTCGATCCACCACCTGGAACACATATTTTTAAAACGAAATGAGGGATAGACCAGATGGTCTAAGTGAGAAAAATCCCTGTTAGTTTGAAATCATTCATATAAACTCTATTTATATAAATCACACACCACGATCAAATATATCAATTTGAATTCACACATCATATACCTTTCCTTCTCATTCCTCTTGGCCATATTAGTTAGTTGCAAGCCAACTAATAAATTTACAACACTGTACAACATCTACAGCCAAACAACGCTATACGGATTCTATAGCCAAACACACCGGTCCTAAGCCCGACCAACGTATTATAACACATTATAATACTCATGTAAATATAATACCTCAATATATTATAATTCACATATATCGCACATATAAACACATAATCACCAATTATCACATTCCCAAACCATACGTATATGTATTCCAGTTAAAAACATTTTTAAAATAAAACTCACCTATTTTGCTTATCAACACGCTCGCGGCTTCTTTCAAAATGATCTTATTTCTCACCACGACTCCACAGAATCTGAAACAATTTAAGGTATATATATTGCCTTACAAGACAATCATATAAAACCTACCAAGTTCCTATCCCCAACTGATTCACTGCTTACCGCAACCAATTGTCAAAACTTAACAACTACCGGGACTACACAGGGTACCGGTACTTCTCAGTACCGGGACTCCTTGGTACCGGGAGTCTCGATCATCGGGAGTTAACTCTACCGGGAGTCGACAATACCGGGAGTCGACTATACCGGGACTCCTCCTTACCGGGAGTCTAAATGACCGAGAGTCTACCGGGACTTCCCCGAGACTCCTAAGAACACAGTCGGTTTCAAAATACCCAGATTCAATCGAAACTAATACCAATCAACAAAATCGAACTTTCTAAACCGATAGATATCTTCTACTACTGATTACAAACACAAAGTGTAAAGGAGTTTACCTCAAAATCGAATCCAACCCAATCGATTGATGCTCTATCCGTAGGTTTCGTCCTCTGCTTCTTTTCGCTCAGAACTCACACACACATTTTCTAAAATAGGAAAGTGAGGATATCTGAAGTGTTTGAGATATTTATATCTCAAACTTACACTTTTGGCTCAAACTACCCAATAAGGACTAAAACACCCCTAACCTTATAACTTATCTCAAACTTACCCTAAACATTAAACATCATCGTTACATAAACTTTAACGGATAGGGAATTTGTCTAACGGACTTACCCGGTGTATTACATCTTGGTTTTTGGTTCAATTATTGAAGTCATAGTTTTGTAACATACTCTGTAGATTACGGCTACAGGTTTAGTGTCTTCTTTGAATTCTAGATTCTTTGTTTTGATAGTGAGAACTAAAGTATCTAATATATTTGAATCAAATAATCCTACAGAAAAATTAGGATAACAATTAAAGTAAATTGGGCCATTTGAGACATTAGTTTCTGCCATAGCAAGGATTGAATTTTGGAAGTTAGTGTTCCTAGCATCTCTAAGTATTAATAATACTGGGGCATCTATTCCTAATCTAAACAGAGGTTTGATGGCAACTTGAACTAATCCAACATGTAAAAATTTGTATTTTTGTCTATGTTGTATTATGGATGATTTGGATAAGAGGGTTAGATTACTATAATCTTTATTTATTGATATAGTTTGTTCTGTAGCTTTGATTGAATATCCTTAAAAGTAATCAAAAGTTCCTATCTTATAAACCGTTTTAACATCTTGTTTGGGAATTGTCCAGTTTGATAAGCTTTGCTCAATATTTGAAATATGGATTTCTGAAGAGTTCATATTGAGATTATTCTCTTCCATGTTATCATTCTCAGAAGAATGTTTTTTAGTGAATAAATTCATAGATAAATTCATAACTTTATATATTTAGAAAATTCTATTTAAAGGGTTGTTTTATGATAAAAGAATAATACCTTCTTTAAATACTTCTTGAATAATCAGAGGGACCACCTTCGGAGGGACCACCCATGGATAGTCGTGGTACGGCTGGACGGCTTACCTCTTGCGCCACTTACGCTACTCCAACCGACTGGGCTGACCAACACCGACATAAAAAGGCTGACCAACACTGACATCCAGTTTGTATTAAAAGAATATACATTCTTAAATTTAAAACAATCTTTAAATATACCTTGGAAAATTTCACAAAGTATAGTATTCATCTAGTATTCATCTACCAATTTCCACCGCTTCTGGCTCTGATACCATTCTGTGATCGTTGCAGGATCGTTTGAAATATATTTGTTCTTGAAAAATATATTCTTTGTTCTTGATGAATAGTAATAAAATCTATTATATTGCTTTCTAAAAAGAAATTTTCTAAATCGTCAGCAAGTTCATTTGGAGAGTTACTTGAAATAAACATTTTAAAATGATGATTATGATAAAAACTTTTTTGGATAAGACATCCGTTATTAAATATAGCAACACTAAGCATAATTTAGATTATAATGAATATTGTTGATAAAAATAAGGTGTTGGGAAATATTCAAAATGTTCATATTGATAATTAATTCTGAAATTGTAAATATTGTTTCCTATGAAAAATTTTACAAGTTCATCAAGAAATCTCATTGGATTATAATTTTGAATAAATATTTTTATATGATGAATACGACTAAAACTTTGCATAATAAGGCAACCATTATTAAACATAATAACTTGAAGCATGATCAGAAAATACCTTCTTTGATTAAATGATCAATGGTACAATTGTCTTTCCGACAATCTTTGCATACATCTGGAGATATGAATATTTGAAAGTCTAAAGACTTAGAACATCTAGAGGTTGAGAATTTTAGGGAAGGGGATTTCTTAGACATATCATTATTCTAAGAATTTATGATAGAGAGAGAGTTTTGTAATAAGGGAAGGAAAACTGATGATTAGCTTCTTCGTCTTGAGTATGCTTTTATAGGCATTCGAATTCTTTGTAGTTGAGAAGCAACCGGCAACTGGCCTTCAAATCTCTATAGATGATTGTCGGCATCTTTTCTTTTGAATTGCATTATTGTCGTCTTTTGAATTGCATTATTGTCTGACATCTTTTGTCTTCTTAGAATGCATGGCCGACTACTTTTGAAAATGATTTCTTCTTTTTGACTTCTTTGCCATGGTTTTGTCTTTCTTTAACTTTCTTGCCATGGTCCTTTTCATAGCTTTCATAGCTTTTCTTGACCCTTTTGTTATCTCTTTTGGCTTCTTTCTTCATACCTGTAAGTGTTAATAATGATTTGTATTTGATAAACTTTTTGATAAGTATAAGTCGAAAATACGAGGAAGTGTATTTTCTACATATGAATAATAACACTTTTGAATAAACAAAGGAATTGTCTATAAAGACAATACACCAAACTCACACTTATTCAAACATCATATAGATTTACGTCTGAATACGGATTTTGAGCGTCTTGAATTAACTCTGTATCATGATTTGTGTCGGAACTGCTGCTTGAAGATAGTTGTTTAACTTGTTTGATTAATTTCTTGAGTTCTTCTTTTGAATCTGCTGCCATAAATTGTCTTAGTTCTTCATCTTCTTCATCTTCTTCTTCTTGAATGACTTTGGAGGTTGAGACTTCATAATTTTCAGAATAGAATTCTGAAACACCTTGAATTGTCATTCTTTGAATTTGATTTGAAGGAAGATTATCCCACCATTTGACTCTAACTACTCTTTGCAGAAGACTTGGATTTATTCCAATTGCAGATGTCACACTAAAGGTCCATGAAATAATCCATGGAACATTGAATAAGATGGTGAATTGAAGGAGGTATTCAAACTCAGGAATGTCTTGGTAAAAGATTTCTTTGAATTTTTGGAAACCTTTTAAAACAGGACTAGGAAGAGTATCTGGAATATTTCCTAAGAATTTGAACCATTGAACGAACCATTTGGGATATGAGCACTCGAAATTTTTATCGAAAAATATGAACCATGAATGTGAATAGCTTTTGAGATAAAAAAAGGTTGTACAAAGCATCTTGGTAATCACAATAATTGTAAATAGGGTGTTTTGGATAGTTTGGAAGGGGTTTTTCAGCGTAAGGACAAGCTTTCCAATCTTGAATAGAGAGAATACGAAGAATTTGAACTTTGCTGAAAGCTATAGTGGTTTTATCAGTAGGATTTGAATTATGAGTAATCTTGATAGAACCTGTGTTTTCTAAAATTGCTTGATAATATTCTCTTGGCTTTAGACTGCCTCCAATGAACATGGAGTTTTTGAGGAAGAGGAAATCCGTGAGAGAATGAAATCCTTGGTTATGGATTTGAACTTCATGTTCTTCAAAGATTTTGACAATTTGTTGGTTAGGGTTTTGGATATAGGAACCGCCCTTCTCTTTTGAGGAAGAGGGTTTGGGATTTTGAGTAGTTGCCTGGGTATTGGACAATATGATAGATTTTTTGGGAGTTAGGTTTGGAGAGATGATAACTGACTTTTGTATTAAGGAGGAATAGGAAGGTTGAGCTTTGATAGGGGTAATCGGAGCAAATCTATTTTGTATAGGAAGGATGGATGATGAGGGAGTAGGAGGAGAAGTATTTGATTTGCATGGAGAGAGTCGTACTCTCTTATCAGAATTTTGAACAACGATCCTTTTATCTTCTCTTTGATTCATTTACCCTGCAAAAATTCTCGTGATAAAAAATCTGGGAGAGAATTATTCTCGCCTTTGATAAATTCAATTTTGAAATCGAAATTTCTTAATAATGCTTGCCATCTTGCAAAATTTTGTTTTGAAATAATGTTTTTTATATCATTTTCTAAAATAGGTTTTGCAGATTGACAATCTATGCGTAATAAAAAGGGTTTCATATATAAATCATCTTCAAATTTTTTGATGCATAAAATAATACTCAAAATTTCTTTTTTAACAGTTGAATAATTTTTTTGAGTATCATTCCAAGCTCCTGAAAAGAATCTTACTAATTCTTCCTTTGAATCTTAGTTAATTTTTTGTTTTAATATCCCACCAAATCCTAAATCACTAGCATCAGTTTCAACAATGATACTAGCATTTGGTTGTGGTATACTAAGACAAGGTAAGTATTTAACCTTTTCTTTAATATGTTTGATAACTTTTGTATGCTCTTGAGTCCATGGTGGTGGATTCTTTTTTAATCTTTGATATAAGGGTTTGCAAATAACACCTAAATCCTTAAAAAAGTCATGGACGTAATTTAAACATCCTAAAAATATTTGAAGTTGAGTCTTGTCTTTTATTTCATCTGGAAATTTATTAGCAAATTCTAAGCTTCTTTGTATTGGTTTGATAGTTCCTTGAACAATATCATGTCCTAAGAATCTAATATTAGTTTGAAATAAACTCATTTTTGTGGAAGAAATGACTAGTCCATTGTTGAGAACTAGATCATAGAATATGTTTAAATGTTTAAAATGTTGTTCCAATTTTTTTTGAAAAAATTAACACATCATTAATATAAACAATAGCAAAATTGCTTATAGGGATAATAATGTTATTCATGATATTCTGGAACTCAGAGGGAGCGTTTTTTAGACCAAAAGGCATGGCGTTCCATTCATAATGACCAAAAGGAACATTAAACCCTGTTTTATATTTGTCTTGTTCATGAATTTGTATTTGCCAGAATCCCGAATTCATATCGAATTTTGAAAATATTTTTGCATCATAAAGTATTTTCAATAAATCTCTTTTATTTGGTATTGGATATCGAATCCATTCTAAGACTTTGTTTAACGGTTTGTAATTAATGACTAGTCTTGGAGTACCTCTTTCTAATTCAGCTGCATTCATGACATAAAAAGCTGAACAAGACCAAGGTGATTTGGATGGTCTTATGAGTTTTTTGTTTATTAAATCTTGAATTTCTTTTTTACAGTGATCTTGTAATTCATTTGACATATGTATAGCCTTTGATTTTGAAGGAATATCTTTTTCATTGAAATCTTTTATATAGGGTAATTTAACCGTATGCTGTTTTCTTTTCCAAAAGGCGAACCGTATGTTGTTTTCTTTTCCAAAAGGCATTAGGAAAAGTAGAACAAGCATTATTTTCAAATCTTTCTTTTGTCTTTTTAACTCTATTTTGAATATTTGGACCTTGTAGATTATCAAGAATTCTCTTATAGCTAATTTCGTTAATTAAATACTTTGCTTGATTAACTTTGTTGCTTAAGGTATTTAGTTCTGAATAAATAATTGGGTCTGTGAAATGAATGATTCCTTCTTGGATAACATTCATGTCAGCGCCACTATCAATAAGGGCAATGACAGTTATTTTAAACTTATTTTGTATACAAAGATTAATGCTTGTATGCCATCTTTGATAGGAAATATTTTTAGGGATTTTAATTCTATTGATGTTTGGTTCTTCATTTGTAATGATTGTGACTTTAGGGATTTCATCTTGAATATTACTTTTATCCATTTCTATTTTTGAGAGACGTTCTTTGATAATTCTTATTTCTGTTTTTACTAGAGTTAACTCTTCTTGAAGTTCTTGAGTAGATATTGGTTTAGTAGTTTTAGAAAATCTGTTAAAAACTTCTTGAAGATTAAATAACTCGTTAGTCTTTGAAGTACTTGTTTCTATTTTAGGATTATAATTGAGAAACCTTTTTGTAGTTTCATCTTTAATAGTTTGATCTGGAATTTTATCCAATAATTCAAGAATCTCTCTGTCTTCCTTTGTTATAACATTAATTCTGTTACAAGTACAGTTTCCTAAACATTCACATGTTTCAGAGTCTGAACTGGTAGTTGAACAATGTTCTAAAACATTTAAGTCATTATTATCGTAATCTGATATGCCAGAATCATATTCTGAGCTTGAATAATCACTATTGAGAATTATTTTGCTTATTTGAGTTTTTAGTTGATCAGAGATTTGTAATTCATTGATCTTTTTCTTAACATAACAATTCTTTGTCGTGTGTCCGGTTTTACCACATTTATAGCAAATAATTATATCTCTTGATTCAGTTTGCTTATGAGGTTTTTTGTAAAATTTCTTATACGGTTTTTTCTTATGATAATTATCTGTTCTATCAGATTTGTTTTTATCATATTTGTTAGTTTTATCATATTTTGTCTTAAACCTTTTGCCAGAGTATATATTTGAATATCTTTTAGATTTGGACGATGTAGGAGCAGTTATGTTTTCATAACCATATTGTTGACAGAAATTACCCAGTTCTTCTTTGTTATTTATTCTATCTTTCTTTATTTTATCTTTAAGCTTTAAATCTGAACAGATAGATAATCCTTGTTTATTGATATAACCAGATATTTGTCCATAAGTTAATTCTGCATAAGGAATTTGATTATTATATTCATCTCTTAATTTTTCTCTTATTCTTTCTGCAAAAAGTTTTGGTAAGCCTGCAATGAACCTTTCTTTCCAAAAGGCTTCTTTACAGTCTGGTCTTATCATTACTTTTGATAAAAATATATCTTTATACCATCTATAATCTTGTAGTTTTCTACAAGTGAGATTTAGGAGTATTTCAGAACTTTTTTCTTGAAATAGAGATGGATCTCCTATAAAGTGTTTTACAATACTAAAGAGAAGAGTAGCGATTATATCTTCTTCTTCAGTTTGTACTTGTTGATTGTTTTCATTTTTGATAATAATTTTCTTTGCATTAAGAACAACATTTTTATGTTCTGCTATGTAATGATCCCACCAGTTTCTTAGAATACCTGTGAAACCTGATATGAGCATACCTGCAATTTGTTTTTCAGTATTGCCTTTAGTGAGATAGGCATTCGAAGCCATATTCATTTCTTGAATTATATTAAGAATTTGGTGTTCGGCTAACCCATCTATGTTCCATTCATAAATTGAGAAGCCATCATACGCACTCCTTTCTCCCAAATATCCCTTTTCTTCAAATCGAACATCAGGTAAAGTTGGTCTATGATAATAGTTTCTTGTTTGAGGGCGACTAGTATTAGTAGAAGTGCATTTAAAGGTTAATTTATTGGCAAATTGTTCATGAATTTGAGATATCTTTTCAGATTCTGAATCTGAATCTGATTCTTGATTTAGAACATTTACTTTTAAATTACTTAATTTTTGTTCTAATTCATTGACTAATTTTTTATTATATCCTAAATTGGTATTGGAATCAATTTGGTGAGGTATGACAATTGGATTGTTTTCTTTAATATTTTCTTTAGAGGGAGGAACCTCTATTTTTTTGATATTATTAATTTGATTATTTTCTAATCAATTTAGTTGTTGGCTCATAGTATTAAGGATTTCATTTGAATAATTCTTTTGGTATATAATATCTTTCATGATTTCGTCTTTAGTTGTTTTTTCAGTGATAGAGATTTGGGGTGATCCTATAAATCTTTGATTTATTAAAATTATATTTTTTGGAGGATGTATTGTAGTTATAGTTTCTTCAGTGACAATATCTTTATAATCTTGAGTTATTTTTGGGGTGTCATAGATATTAATAAAAGGGTTTGGAATATTTTGCTCTTTACAATACATTTCATACCAATTGAAGAAAGTTATATGAACATTATTTCTATTAATATAATCTCTCCATAAGAGTTGATGTTTGAATTCCTTTTGAGAATTATTAACCGATGAATAATAGAAATTTCTTCTTTCTTCATTATAATCATAATCAAACTCTTCTATAAGATATTTCATATTAATACTTGAATTACTCATTTTGTTTTACTTAAATTTGGGCTTTGTATTGATTGATTTCAGATAGAATTTCTGAAGGAGTAGGTTCGTAAACATAACTTTGAGTTTCTTCAGATCCTTCTTGATAAAAGGCTCGAATTTTAATAAATCATTTCCTCGAGCCTTTTATCAAGAAGGATCTGAAGAAACTCAAAGTTATGTTTACGAACCTACTCCTTCAGAAATTCTATCTGAAATTAATATCTACTGATCCATCTTCATGTTCAATAATATTAGATACGTGGTTTGAGTTATCTATAGGTTTTGGACTACCAATATCTTGGAGATTCCAGTTACATGATTGAGTAATTTCATTCCATTTAAGTCGTTTAGGAATTTGAATTTTAGTATGTTGAGGGTTGGCTTCAAATATTAATGTTTCATCTCTAGGGCTTGATATCTTGGTTTTTGGTTCAATTGTTGAAGTCATAGTTTTGTAACATACTCTGTAGATTACGGCTACAGGTTTAGTGTCTTCTTTGAATTCTAGATTCTTTGTTTTTATAGTGAGAACTAAAGTATCTAATATATTTGGATCAAATAATCCTACAGAAAAATTGGGATAACAATTAATGTAAATTGGACCATTTGAGACATTAGTTTCTGCCACCTGTCCTAAGAACCTAATATTAGTTTGAAATAAACTCATTTTTGTGGAAGAAATGTCTAGTACATTGTTGAGAACTAAATAATAAAATATGTTTAAATGTTTAAAATGTTGTTCGACGGATTTTGAAAAAATTAATACATCATCAATATAAACAATAGCAAAACTGCTTATATGGATAATAATGTCATTCATGATATTTTGGAATTCTGAAGGAGCGTTTTTGAGACCAAAAGGCATGACGTTCCATTCAAAATGACCAAAAGGAACATTAAAACCTGTCCATTATTCCTATAAAAAATAGATTTGCTCCAATTACCCCTATCAAAGCTCAGCCTTCCTATTCCTCTTTAATACAAAAATCAGTCATCATCTCTCCAAACCTAACTCCCAAAAAATCTATTATATTGTCCAATACCCAGGCAATTACTCAAAGTCCCAAACCTTCTACCTCAAAAGAGAAGGGCAGTTCTTATATCCAAAACCCTAACCAACAAATTGTCAAGATCCTTGAAGAACATGAAGTTCAAATCCATAACCAAGGATTTCATTCTCTAACGGATTTCCTCTTCCTCAAAAACTCCATGTTCATTGGAGGCAGTCAAAAGCCAAGAGAATATTATCAAGCAATTTTAGAAAACACAGGTTCTATCAAGATTACTCATAATTCAAATCCTACTGATAAAACCACTATAGCTTTCAGTAAAGTTCAAATTCTTCGTATTCTCTCTATTCAAATTCTTCGTATTCTCTCTATTCACATTCATGGTTCATATTTTTCGATAAAAATTTCGAGTGCTCATATCCCAAATGGTTCGTTCGATGGTTCAAATTTATATATATATATATATATGGCCATTCAAGGGAGAACTGGGTTATCTGTGGTAACATGAGATCCAATCTCAACCACATATTATAGGATAAACTAGGAAATCATTAATTTTGGTAAGTTTAATTAAAAATTTAATTAAAGGGTATTTTAGGTATTTTAGAAATAGCCTCTCTCCTCTCTCCAGCGAATATTATTCTGGCGAAACATTTTCATGAATACCCGGTAAACTCAAGATACATATTGTGATACCTTATCATGTGATACACTATCTTAAATCACAGTGATACAAAATACAATGTGAGACCAAAATACATACAAAATACCCCTAAAACCAAAATCACATTGTGATACCTTATCATGTGATACACTATATTAAATCACAGTGTATCACAGTGATACACTGTGATACCCATTTCAGATCTCGAATCATCTTGTTTTGTGGTAGTGGTAGCACGAGGCTGATGGTGGTGGCGGTAGGAAGATGAAAATAGAAAAGTGGATGGTGGTGGCTCACGAGAAACGGTATCGCGTGTTCTTGGAATGAGAAAACATAACCTGGGAAGAATTATCGTCAAGAACTGAGGCGCATAACATTGGTTTCATGGGGGAACCGAATGAGGTAAGGTTCGGCCGAGTTGAGTTTCATGAGAACCCGACTTCTTGTATATGTGAACAAACGGATAAAACGAACCCCACCGATCGAAAGACAAACAAGAGTATTTACTAGGCAGATGAAGTATTTGATCCAGAAATGTACCATGAAGATGAAGATAGAGATGGTATGGTTATCTCTAATTTTTTAGTATTTTGTTAATGGTACAAATCTGGATGGTGTTCATTTAGAAAATGAAGATATAATGTAGAGTGGCGGCTAGCAAAGATTTTAGGGTTTTAGGAGTTATAAAAAAATTTAAATTACCATTTTAGCCTTTATTTTGTTTTAATTAATAAAATTAATTATCTTAAATGATTGGTTCAAATTGGATTTCATGGATACCACAAACTACACAGTTCTCATTTGATTAGACCCCTATATATATATGGCCTTAGGTACATTTGAGAAGTGCTAAATATATGAGAAGTAGAGAAGTAATGTTGGTCCCGAAGGGTTATACAAGTTTGTAGAAGGGGGGGTTGAATACAAACACACAGATTTTACTTTTCTAAATTGTTTATTGATAAATCATTAACAATTTACAGCTTGTTGCGGAAACAAGATTAAGGATAAACCTAAATCTAAACAAGTTGGAACACTAAGGTTTCTTGCACTAAGAGAGATAAGGAAATTACTAATAATAACCTATCTTGAGATAAGAGATTGAACTTGTCCAGAGTTAGCAAGTTACTTCAAATGAAGTGGGTTCATCTCTTTATATACTGCATGCATTAAATGCAAGTCAGCATACACTTTACACGTGTCATCAGCTGGTTGGTTGCATGTCATTGACCTTTGTTGACAACCTTAGTAGCCGCATGGATGAACAGTGTAGTATCAGAGTGGTTGTACGAATTCAGATTTTCGGAGGTTCTTTTCTGACATTTCGTACGGAGTCGTGCAAGGGTGGTTAAGACAAAAGTACTTTGTACGGAAGACTTTATGATCAGCTTTTCGATGTTTCAGCGATCTATCATTTCATATCAGCGAATGATAGAGTTCAGCGATAGCTAAAGTCTTGTACTTGATACTTCACGTTGATTGGACAAATCTGAGTCTTCGCTGATCCGCATCAGTTCATTAGGAGACTTGTCGCTGGTTCTTGAGCTTGATCTTCGACTTCAGCGTAGAACCTATGTTGACGTGAAACTTGTCTTCAAAGATCATAAGTAAACAACTAACTTATCAGCGATCATCATAATGACTGAACAGACTCAGAGCATTAATGGTGAACAGTGTTCGCTGAATGTTTAATTTAAAGAGCGAGAGTTCCTATCAGCGGTACTGGAAGATCTTAGTACTTATCAGCGATAGTGAAACTCTGATACATATTGTTTACTTACAATTTTCACTAAGTATAAGAGAGGGTCATTATCAAATCACTGAGGGTTTGGATCAACAAGTAATCTTGACCATTTATTCGGTCAAGATCGGTTTTAATTGGTCAAAAGTTACGGCTGTTCCAAAAATAGAAGAGCGGTTTCGTAACTTTTACAAAAACACGGGACGAGTTCATATATGAACCTGTGTGATTCACATGAACTATCTGTTCATATATGAACCCATGTAATTCACATATGAACTATTTTTAACTAATTCATATATGAACCTTTGTGATTCATTTATGAACTTTGGTGTTTCATATATGAAACTAATTAACTGTAGGTTCATATATGAATCAGTGAACCAATTAACTGATTCATATATGAACTTTTGTATTTCATATATGAACCTTTGTGTTTCATATATGAAACTAATTAACTTTAGGTTTATATATGAATATGTTGAACCAATTAACTGATTCATGTATGAACCTTTATGATTCATATATGAACTTTTTTTAACTAAGGGCCGTTTACCTAACCACTTACCAGGTAAGTGCTTACCGGTAAAATTCAACACGATCACTTACTTCCCGGGTAAGATTTTAGTCCACAAAATGGCATCGTATGCAACAATTTAGCCGGTAAGCACTAACCGTGGTAAGAGTTGTCGCAGTCACTTACCGGGTAAGACTTTCGTTCCTTGCTTTCGACTCTCAGTCCTTGCTTCCGCTCTTATCGGGTAAGATTCTTAGTTCTTGCCATATTCATCTGATAGGCTAATGTGACTTGGTAAACACTTACCCGGGTAAGCGTTTTGTAAACGACCCCTAATTCTTATATGAACTAATTAACTGATTCATATATGAACACAAAGGTTCATATATGAATTAGTTAAAAGAGTTCATATGTCAATTACAAAGGTTCATATATGAACGTATAGTTCATATGTGAATCCCATAGATTCATTTATGAACTCGTCCCATGTATTTTTATGAAACTACCCCTCTATCTTGTGCTAACCACGTGCAGACCACACGAGGAATTATCCGTTGCTTCTCGGTCAAAGCCACCGATCTTGACTGCTTTGACCAAGAAGCAACGGATAATTCCTCGTGTGGTATGCGCGTGGTCAACACAAGATAGAGAGGTAGTTTCGTAAAAATACATGGGACGAGTTCATATATGAATTTATGGGATTCACATATGAACTATACGTTCATATATGAACCTTTGTAATTCACATATGAACTCTTTTTAACTAATTCATATATGAACCTTTGTGTTCATATATGAATCAGTTAATTAGTTCATATAAGAATTAGGGGTCGTTTACAAAACGCTTACCCGGGTAAGTGTTTACCAAGTCACATTAGCTTATCGGATGAATATGGCAAGGACTAAGAATCTTACCCGGTAAGAGCGGAAGCAAGGACTGAGAGTCGAAAGCAAGGACCGAAAGTCTTACCCGGTAAGTGAGTGCGACAACTCTTACCACGATTAGCGCTTACCGGCTAAAATGTTGCATACGATGCCATTTTGTGGACTAAAATCTTACCCGGAAAGTAAGTGATAGTGTTGAATTTTACCGGTAAGCACTTACCCGGGTAAGTGATTAGGTAAACGGCCCTTAGTTAAAAAAAGTTCATATATGAATCATAAAGGTTCATACATGAATCAGTTAATTGGTTCAACTGATTCATATATGAACCTAAAGTTAATTAGTTTCATATATGAAACACAAAGGTTCATATATGAATTACAAAGGTTCATATATGAATCAGTTAATTGGTTCACTGATTCATATATGAACCTACAGTTAATTAGTTTCATATATGAAACACCAAAGTTCATATATGAATCACAAAGGTTCATATATGAATTAGTTAAAAATAGTTCATATGTGAATTACATGGGTTCATATATGAACAGATAGTTCATGTGAATCACACAGGTTCAAATATGGACTCGTCCCGTGTTTTCATATATTTAGCACTTCTCAAATGAACCTAATGCCATATATATATATATATATATATATATATATATATATATATATATATATATATATAGCCATAGGTTCAATAGAGAAGTCCAAATATTTAGAGAAATAGAGAAGTGATCTTGACCATTCATTCGGTCAAGATCAGTTATAATTGGTCAAAAGTTGCGGCTTTGACCGGTCAAAAGTTGCGGCTTTGACCGGTCAAAAGTTGCGGCTGTTCCAAAAAATAGAAGGGCAATTTCGTAACTTTTACAAAAAACACGGGCTGAGTTCATATATGAATATGTGTGATTCACATATGAACTATACGTTCATATATGAACCTTTGTAATTAACATATGAACTCTTTATAACTAATTCATATATGAACCTTTGTGTTTCATATATGAAACTAATTAACTGTAGGTTCATATATGAATCAGTTGAACCAATTAACTGATTCATATATGAATCTTTGTGTTCATATATGAACCTTTGTAATTTACATATAAACTTTTTTTAACTAATTCATATATGAACCTTTGTGATTTATATATGATTTTTTTTAACTAATTCTCATATGAACAAATTAACTGATTCATATATGAATCACAAAGGTTCATATATGAATCACAAAGGTTCATATATGAATCACAAAGGTTCATATTTGAATTAGTTAAAAATATTTTATATGTGAATTACAAATGTTCATATATGAACACAAAGGTTCATATATGAATCACACAAATTCATATATGAACCTATCCCGCGTATTTTTTATGAAACTACCCCTCTATGTTGTGCAGACCACGCGAGGAATTATCCTCTGCTTCTCGGTCAAAGCCGCCGATCTTGACCGAATGCATGGTCAAGATCACTTCTCTATTTCTTTAAATATTTGGACTTCTCCATTGAACACTTCCCTATATATATATATATATAGGGGCCTAATCAATTGAGAACTGTGTAGTTTGTGGTATCCGTGAGATCCAATTTGAACCAATCTTTTAAGATAATTAATTTTATTAATTAAAACAAAATAAAGGCAAAAATGGTAATTTAAATTTTTTTATAACTCCTAAAACCCTAAAATCTTTGCTAGCCGCCACTTTACATTATATCTTCATTTTCTATATGAACACCATCCAGATTTGTACCATTAACAAAATACTAAAAAATTAGAGACAACCATACCATCTCCATCTTCATCTTCATCTTCATGGTACATTTCTGGATCAAATACTTCATCTGCCTAGTAAATACTCTTGTTTGTCTTTCGATCGGTGGGTTTCGTTTTATCCGTTTGTTCACGTATACAAGAAGTCGGGTTCTCATGAAACTCAACTCGGCCAAACCTTACCTCATTCGGTTCCCCCATGAAACCAATGTTATGCGCCTCAGTTCTTGACGATAATTCTTCCAAGGTTATGTTTTCTCATTCCAAGAACACGCGATACCGTTTCTCGTGAGCCACCACCATCCACTTTTCTATTTTCATCTTCCTACCGCCACCACCATCAGCCTCGTGCTACCACAACCACAAAACAAGATGATTCGAGATCTGAAATGGGTATCACAGTGTATCACTGTGATACACTGTGATTTAATATAGTGTATCACATGATAAGGTATCATAGTGTGATTTTGGTTTTAGGGGTGTATCACAGTGAATCTGGTATGTAATTTTGTATCACAATGCATCTCTATTTCTTCTTCTTCTTCTTCTTCTGTCAATTATATATATATATATATAGATATATATATATAGATATATATATATATATATATATATATATAGATATATATATACAGTGGCTACCATGAATATTGTGTGTATTTTGGTCTCACATTGTATTTTGTATCACTGTGATACATTGTGATTTAAGATAGTGTATCACATGATAAGGTATCACAATATGTATCTTGAGTTTACCGGGTGTTCATGAAAACGTTTCACCGGAATGATATTCGCTGGAGAGAGGAGAGAGGAGAGAGGCTATTTTTAAACTACCTAAAATACCCCTTCATTAAATTTTTAAATAAACTTACCAAAATTAATGATTTCCTAGTTTATCCTATAATATGTGGTTGAGATTGGATCTCACGGTTACCACAGATAACCCAGTTCTCCTTGAATGGCCCCCACCTCCTGGGCCATTCAAGGGAGAACTGAGTTGTTTGCGATAACTATGAGATCCTGTATGAGTCACATGTTAAAGAATAAATTAGAAAATTATTTATTTTGGTAATTTTGACTGAAATTTAATTTAATGGGCAATTTAGGTATTTAATTTTTTTTTATCTTTCCTCTCTCCTCTCTCCGGCAGTCGGCTTCCGATGAACCTTATTCTGGCGGATTCACAATGTGATAGCTAAAAAATGAACACGGTTAAAAAAGATACATAAAAGGATCATGATTGTGATACCCAAAATACATTGTGGTACACTGTGATTACCATTGAGATACAGTCTATGAACATTGTGATTACCCTTATGATACACTCAATACAGATTGTGTTACACTGTGATATCATTTTGTAAACATAAAAAATAACGAAATAAATAAGAAATGTTGTGATGCCCTCGTAAAACAATGAAGATACACTGTGATACACTTTATAAACAATGATGATACATATTGTGATATCCAATAGATCTAAACTTTATGACAAAATCTTATAGTGATACACTGTGATACATATATCAGACCCTGCGTTGCGTTGCGTTGCGTTGCGTTGCGTTGCGTTGCGTTGCGTTGCGTTGCGTTGCGTTGGTAACTTGTAACACAAAAGGAGATATTTTAGGAATTAAAAAAATTTACTAAAAATACCCATTTCTATTTATTTAAAATTTATATTAATTATCCTAAATATGTGGTTCACATTGGATCTCACGGTTACTTCAAACTATCTAGTTCTCATTTGATTAGGCCCATATATATGTATATATATATATATGGGCTTAATCAAATGAGAACTAGTTAGTTTGTGGTAACTGTGAGATCCAATGTGAGCTAATCATTTTATTATATTAATTTTATTTATTTAATTAAAAGGTAAGGGTGTATTAGTAATTTGATTAATTAAAATTTAAATATTATTTAATTTCTTTGGCAGTTATCAATCTAAGATAGTTTCCTTCATTATCTCAACAAATTGATTTGTGATTATCCATTACTGTATATAACTATGTCCAACTTAAACCCTTTGATTAATGGCTCCCCATCAAGTACAACGACACAAATGTTAAAGAAAAGCCGACTTTGAGAGCATGCATCGCCCTTCTCCGATCATCTTCATCCACTTTCCAGATTTTCCGGCAAACTATCGAAGTCATCTTTGACCCACTTTGCAGGAGGCGGTACGTGGTGGTTATAGAGGTGGTGGATACGTCCGCTTCTTGTTGTTGTTGTTGTTGTTGTTGTTGTTGTTGTTGTTGTTGTTGTTGTTGTTGTTGTTGTTGTTGTTCTTCTTCTTCTTCTTCTTCTTCTTCTTCTTCTTTCGTATTCTGTAATTTTCTCTACAATACAAGTAAAATCGTATTCATCATCACCGCCACCATTCTTTCAAAAACTTGGCGTCGATGCCAGAAGGAGCATCACTAGTGGTTATGTCCAGGGAAAGAAATCGAGATCACTAAACCGTGGTTAATCGTTTCGATGAGTTATTGGTCATCAATAGAGTGGAGATAACATCACCGGATTTATTGTCGTCGAAGAGTTTCATTGTACATGGAATCGTACGACCATTCGCCATGGGAAAGGTTTCTAGCATTTCCATATAAATCACACCGATCAGTTCATCTATTGATTGTATTTCTACTACTTCATTAATAAGTGATATGAAAGTAGTAATGAATGTGATGATGAATTGGATGACAATATGTATCACAATGGGTATCACATTGGTATCACGGAAGTTCTTGGGTATTACCAAAGTAATGAATGTGATGATGAATTGGATGACAGTAGGTATCACAATAGGTATCAAAGTGGTATCACAAAAGTTTATGGGTATCACAATAGTAACGAACGTGATTATGAAATGGGTGGAAGTATGTATCACAATTGGTATCACACTGGTATCGCAGTCGGTATCTCATTGGTATCACGATTGGTATCACAATGTATCTTGTATGTATTTTGGGTATCACATTGAAGATTGTGTATATTATATTTACTTGGTGTTCGGCGGAATAAGTTGGTCGGAGACCGGAGAGAGGAGAGAGGAGAGGGGATATTTTACAATACCTAAAATGCCCCTTAATTAAAATCTAAAGTAAAAAATACCAAAGTTAATAATTTCCTAATTTATGGGTTGATTTGTGGTTGAGATTGGATCTCACGGTTACCACAAACTAACTAGTTCTCCTTTGAATGCCCCCTATATATATATATATATATATATATATATATATATATTACAGTACTTATTTTCAAAATAATTTAATTATAATAGTGATTTTGCAAAAGTTGTTTAGATCATCTTCAATAGCTTCTCTAAAAATCAAAATAGAGAAATTGGAGATTTTGACAAAAAATTTCCAACGGATTTTCCAAAATGGAGAAACTATGAAAGAAATTGTAAATTTCTTCAAATTTGGAGAATTCTCCAAATTACAATGAGAGAGATATTTTATTTTATTTTATTCCATCAATAAGAATCTTGAAATAAAATGTTTAGGAGAGAGAAATAATATTTTATTAGATATATATAATATTTTAATAATATAAGTAATGATATATTCTATAAAATGAATAATCTATTGGAGTTGAATGCAAATTTTTATAGAGATTTTGAACTTTGGTTCTACATTTTGGAAAATGTTTCCTCTAACTATCACATGTAATTATAATGAGGTAACCACTCCCTTAGATGGTAATGAATAGGGAATGAGCTAGGGTTTAGATCTTAGTATTTTCACTCCAAACCCGATTAGGATGATATGAGAATAATCATGCGAGAACTATAAAAATGGTGCAATATGTAAGAACTGAAAAATCATGTTTTATTTCATATGATTTTTTTGTTAGAAGACCACAACTTAAAGTATTAATTCGCATATATTTATACCACCATGTCTTGCTCGCACACATATTTGTTTCAGAGTGTGAAACGTTTTTTTACTTGTTTTTTTTGGATTATGTAATATTTATATTCGGTACATTTAATAATAAACTCAAACATCCTCTTTACATTTGGTGAAGAATGAACCCTTGACCTCTTAGGAGACCAAGAGTTTTGATAAGCCTGAAACAGATATACGTTAGTAAATACCTTAAAGTATTAAGTGAAAATCCGTAATGAATTAACAACATTGAAAAGACCGGAAATCATTTCCATCGAAAACTTGTCAAAAATACATCGCAATTGGTCGTCGTAAAGTCGTCATAAATACTTTGAATTCCATCATAAATGGTCGCACTGAAACAAAATTGGCTATATAGGATGTAATAACCGTGTTCTAATCGTGAAGGTGTGTGCATGTGGCTAAAGCAAAAGATAATAGAAAATGGAGGACCTAGTTGCAATTGTGGGAAGGTATAAAAAGGGAGTAAATCCCTAATTTTGTTTTCACCGTATCATTCTTGCGGCTACATCAAGAAAGAGAGAGGGAAGAAGTTGAGAAGTTGTAGCAAGGGCATAGAGGCTCTTGAAGAAATCAATCAAGGTATGCTACTAACCTCTCTACTTCTATTGTTTTTCCATGGATGGGTGTGTGGGAGTAGGGAGAAAACCTAAATACTTTATTGTGTTCTTCTCTAAAAAGGATGTAATGGGTTTTGGATCGTTTTAGTCAAATTGTTGGTCGAATAAAGGGATTACTAGTTTGTTAAGGGTGGAAATGTTAACACAATCATATTTAAATGAGTTTGGACCGAAAACCATTGCTTCTAATCGATTTAAGGAAGTTTTTAGGGTTTATTGTGCGCGACTATCCGGGTATCGCCTGATCCGGATAGTCAGTTTCTGGGTAAGGAAGTCAGTTTCCGGGTGAGGATCCGGATAGTGGGTTTCCGGGTGAGGGATCCGGATAGTCAATTTTCCGGATAGCGGTGGTTTCCGGACGTGGTACCCGGATAGGACCATTCGGATTTCACTGGTTTCCGGATAAGCAAGTTGTCCGGATTGTTTTGTTATCTGGATGGGATTCCCGGATTGTTTTGTTATCCGGATGGGGTTCCTGGATTGTTTAGTATCCGGATAAGGTATGTGTCTGGATTTTTTGTTATCCGGATAAGGGTTTTTTTTGGATTTTAGTGTTGTCCGGATAGATAATCTGATGATGAGTTGTTTGGTAAATCTTAGGTGTTTGGTACGGTTGGAAGTGAAGTGTGTGCGTATCTAATCTCGACAATCAGGTGAGTTCCCTTGTACCCCTTTTATGTGAAAAATCAACTTGAGCATATTTTCCATAACTATGATATCGGCATTTTGTACATTGACATAAGAAATGTTATTTTATAACTATGAGATCGTTTTACCGCATATTCATGATTTGTATTGCTTTCATGTTTATATGCTTGTATGTGGAGTCGGGTTGCACAGTGGGGGATGGTTGTACCTTAGTTCCTTGAGGATCCTTGGGAGTTTGATGAACCGTGTGCCTTGAATCTGTTTCTCGTGCACACGAATATGGTATCTACTGGGGGGCCATGGGGATCTACTAGGGGCCTAAGTGTGGACATCACGTGGAGGTGATGGACGCGGAGACCACTGTGCAAATACCCTTATGTGGCAATTGTTTACAAACTGTTGTTTTATTCATTGATATGACAGTTACGTGTTATAAAGATGAGATTCTTTTAAATTGTTTTCGAGAGAGAATTCGCTAGACCTCATGGTCTAACCCTCGCTTTTCAAAACTAAAACAATTTTCAGGCAAGTAGTTTTGTGATGCTACTTCCAAAGGGAAGGAGAAGTTCAGAAGGCTTAGAGACGAAGGTAGCTGGTCTAGAGCACTATAGTAGTTTTGCTTAGCTTTAGACATCTCGGTTGTGGAAGTGTGTTTCCGCTGCTATTTCTTCTGTAAACTCTGATTATAAAGAGATGCGTTGGGACCTATGTTGTGATGTTTATTGTGCATGTCTTTTATGGTTTTTGAGTTATTACAAATGTTATCAGAGCCATAGTTTAAGGGATTTAGGTGACCGGATGGGCCTAAACTTAAACTGCGAATTTAGGGACACAACCAAGATATAGGACGCCTTTAAGAAAGATCACTCTAGGTGCACTAAAGATAAGGTTAAGATAAGTGACGTGTGAGGTAAATTTACATTACTCGTGGCCTGTGTAATTGTGAATTTACAGGTACATGTATGTGCTCAGAGTGCCTTATTATGCGGAGTTGCGTTTGAATATTGGTTATATGGAGTGTTTCCAGTTCTTGTAATGTAGAATAGATTGCTATTGCTGATATAGTCAATAGAGGAGTGATGGAATGGGGTAAATTCTAACCTTGCGGCGACGGAAATCATTTTTTTTATGATGCGTGGGGTCACTCATAGTGAGATTTGTGACACCTTCTAGACGGAGGACGGATCTTGGCGGTATTGAACCGATCAAAGGTAGAACTTCGTGTGATCGAAGGGGATGAATGGAGGAATGAGGAGTAAACTCCTAGTTTTAGTGAGTCCTTATCCCATGGTTTGATGTGTCAATCGGGTAAGGAAAATGAACCCTTGACTGTTAGTCAAGCGGTGTAGTAACAAGAATGATGAAGGAAAGATGTACGGGTTTGATCAAAGTGTGTGTATGAGTAGGACAGGAGGTAACCGGTCGTTGTTCGACCTTAAGGTTCAATTTTGAAAATCGCATGGTTGTGAATCATTGGTCTATGCGAGAACACAAGTTGTGGTAAGGACGAGAAGATGACCGTTGGCCGAAAGTTGAGTGTCGACGAGAAGTTATTGTGGGTTTAATGTTGGACCTTATTAGAGTGAATAACCTTCATCGCAAAGTTAGTTTCATGCATGGTGTCTTTTCATAAATGACTTACATGGACTTTTTTGTGTAAAGATTGTTTACGAGCATAATGAGCTCCTTGTTTTGGGAAAAATGAGTCGACACGCGCGAGCGTGTGTTTAAAGAAAAAGATAAACTTGTTTACAATGCACGATGATATTTTCAGCATAGTGATCTGTGAATTATTTTACTTTTCCGTGTGGGGATAAACACTATTGTGAAAGTCAAAAAAACATTTTACCGCAAAAGCTTTTATAACTGATACGAGTAGTAGTACTTTTAACATAAGGAGTGTGGGAGCCGACTGGCTCGCTCCATATAAGTGATTTTGTTCTGAAATTCTAATCGTATTGGAAATGTTTTACTTAATACGTTTTATTTGGGCCGATGCTGGTTCGGTTAACTAAAGTCGTGATTTATCGTGGGGTGGCATGTGAGCGACCTTAGGGTCGTTGTGTTTACGATTCGGCTTGAGTAGTGATGTGCCATGTATATGCTAATTTGTTTCTCATTGTGGTATTTATCGAACTTCCAAGTATTGGTGCATTTAAGAGCGAGGCAAGGTCTAATTGGAAAATGTTCGGTTGATTTCATTATGGCCTTAGTGTTTCAGTTAAAGGAAAACGGACTAGCGGGAGTCTCGGGCAATGAGTTTGATACTGATCGTTAACGGGTGATGTGGTTTCCTGTAAAGCGGGTATACCCATGATGAAGTCGGAATGTTGTTGAGATGCTTTAAATAGTTGCATGTTAATAAGTAGATATTGTGCCCTGAGGAAAGGATATCGGTATGAGTCGTGTAGTGTGAGGTATTGTAATAGGCTACGTACCACGCGAGTCTTATTACTTGATTTGTAAGGACTGTAGGGAACAAAGTTAGTACAATGCGTTGGAAGCGGTAGGTTCCGTTGGAAAAGTTTTCTGTGTCGATGAAATGGTGGAAGCCTCACTGTTTTACCTAGGGATGCTAAGGCTGATAACTGTTAAAAGTGTCCAGCCTCGAGATCAACATTCAGAAACTAAGATTCGAGAAGGAATTCTGGTGCGGCTAATTCACTAAATCTAATCATGGAAATGAAGGGTGGTCGGGGGAAATATATACGCGGCATGATGCTAGACACGCCGTGTGGGTGTGAAGAATGTGGAGTAGTGTAGTAGCTATGCGATTTCGTGAGAGTTTTGATGACCCATGTAGTATATTGGCACAACTGAAGTAGGTGCCTCGATCGAGTATATCGACCTGTAAGGGATTGTACCTTGTCGTGTGTTGGTCCCGAAGGGTTATACAAGTTTGTAGAAGGGGGGGGGGGGGGGGGTTGAATACAAACACACGATTTTACTTTTCTAAATTGTTTATTGATAAATCATTAACAATTTACAGCTTGTTGCGGAAACGAGATTAAGGATAAATCCTAAATCTAAACAAGTTGGAACACTAAGGTTTCTTGCACTAAGAAAGATAAGGAAATTACTAATAATAACCTAACTAGAGATTGAACTTGTCCAGAGTTAGCAAGTTACTTCAAATGAAGTGGGTTCATCTCTTTATATACTGCATGCATTTAATGCAAGTCAGTATACACTTTACACGTGTCATCAGCTGATTGGTTGCATGTCATTGACCTTTGGTGACAACCTAAGTAGCCGCATATATGCACAGTGTAGTGTCAGAGTCGTTGTACGAATTCAGATAATCGGAGGTTCTTTTCTGACATTTCGTACGGAGTCGTGCAAGGGAGGTTGAGACAAAAGTACTTTGTACGGAAGACTTCATGATCAGCTTTCGTTGATTCAGCGATTATCATTTCAATTCAGCGAATGATAAAGTTCAGCGATAGCTGAAGTCTTGTACTTGATACTTCACGTTGAGTGGACAAATCTGAGTCTTCGCTGATCCGCATCAGTTCATTAGGAGACTTGTCGCTGGTTCTTGAGCTTGATCTTCGACTTCCGCGTAGAACCTATGTTGACGTGAAACTTGTCTTTGGGGATCATAAGTAAACAACTAACTTATCAGCGATCACCATAATGACTGAACAGGCTCAGAGCATTAATGGTGAACAGTGTTCGCTGAATGTTTAATTTAAAGAGCGAGAGTTCCTATCAGCGGTACTGGAAGATCTTAGTACTTATCAGCGATAGTGAAACTCTGATACATATTGTTTACTTACAATTTTCACTAAGTATATAAGAGAGGGTCATTATCAAATCACTGAGGGTTTGGATCAACATCGTGGAATGATTTTTGTGGAGCTCGCAATGGATTGTCTAGGAACGTATATTTTGAGCAAGTACGGAAAATCGTGAGTGGTGGTTTGTCTAAATTCAGAGACAGGCAAGTCGTGAGACAAACTTGGTTATTTATGAACTTAGATGGAAATGAAAGCGACATTGTTATGTGTGCAAAGGTTCGGGAGCACCTGGTCTGCGGTGTGAAGTTGTGGGTGGAGATTGTGTGGATAAATTAGTGGTATCCTTTGCCAAAGTAGTTGCGCAAGACAATGTTATAGTGATGTGTTGTAAAGAAGGATAAACACAGATGGAAGTCTTTTCGGAGGTTGTGGACGAGAGTACGAAGTATTAAGCATGTAGTTGGGATGCATGGTTTGTAAGTTGGGGTTATGACATGGTTATTGTCAGAAATCGGTGGCTGGTGGTTGCCCAAAAGAGGAACCGTGTGCTTTTAGTGGCATAAGTCACTGAGTGAGTTCATGTTGGGATCAATAAAAGATCGATGAAGATATTGGATTGGTTAGTTTACGAAGTGACATAGTCGACACGGGATCCTTGAGGAATGTGAATTGCTCTTGGTGCACGAAGAAATTCTGGTGAGTATGTTGACTCTGTTTGGGAAAACGAAAAACGTGTGTTGTTGTTGATCATTGAATGATATTTCAGGAAGACTTGGTTGATTATCTCGAATTAGAATGGTGATGAAACCGTTGGTTGGGCTTAGTAACGCAAAGTGTTGTTGGCATGCTTGGAGCGATCGAGAATGGAGTGGATGTTGATAGGTGACGTAATGTTTTAAACGAATTTTGGATTTTGGTGTATGTCTTGGTTAAAGTGTGGAAAGACTCGTATGAGTTAATAAGTTTTTCCTTGAAAGGATGTGACCTATGCCTTCGAAAAGGCATCGTATAAGTGGTTGTATGGGACACTCAAAGTGTAAGATGTTGGTCCCGAAGGGTTATACAAGTTTGTAGAAGGGGGGTTGAATACAAACACAAGATTTTTATTTTTCTAAATTGTTTATTGATAAATCTCAAAAAAAATCACAACTTGTTGCGGAACAAGATTAAGAATAAACCTAATCTAAACAAGTTAAGAACACTAAGTTTCTTGCACTAGAATAAAGACAGAAAGGAGATAAGGAAATTACGAGTAATAACCTAACACACAGTAGTAAGGAAGAAGAAGATGGCCCGAGCACTTCATTTCTGAAGTAGGGTTCTTCTTATATACTGCATGCATTTAATGCATGGAAGTATTGCTTTACACGTGGCAGCAGCTGAGTGGTTAAATGTCATCGACCTTTGTAGACAACCTTAGTAGCCGCATGGTGCATAGTGTAGAATCAGAGTTTGTTGTACGATCATAGACAAAAGGGATGTCCGTTCTGACAGTTCGTACGGAGACGTGCAAGGGAGGTAAGACAATAGTACTTTGTAAGGAGACTTCATGATCAGCTTTCGTTGAATCAGTATTTTATCAGTGAATGATAAAGCTCAGCGATTGCTGAAGTCTTCTACTTGATACTTCACGTTGAATGGACAATTCTGTGACTTCGCTGATATCCGCATCAGTTCATTAGTAGACTTGTCGCTGGTTCTTGGGCTTGATCTTCGACTTCAGCGTAGAACCTTTGTTGACGTGAAACTTGTCTTCAGGGATCATAAGTAAACAACTAAACTATCAGCGGTCATCACAGAGACTGAACAGGCTCAGAGCTACTGGATGAACAATGTTCGCTGAATGTCTAATCTAAAGAGCGACAGTTCCTATCAGCGGTACTGTAAAGTCTTAGTACTTATCAGCAATAGTGAAACTCTAATACATATTGTTTACTTACAATTTTCACTAAGTGTTAAAGAGAGGGTCATTATCAAATCACTGAGGGTTTGGATCAACAATCTCCCCCTATTTGATTATGACATAGCAACAAAGAAAATTGCTAAGTATGAAAACATAAGGATAAAAAGAACTAATAAAATATTTGTCCCTTTTACTGTTTTCTGGGATCTTTTCAGTACTGATGGAGTAAAGTACATTCGCTGAAATTTTTCTTTAAACTTCGTATAAGGTTACAAAGGGAAGTAGAAAAATTACAAGTACAGCAAATAAATTTACAAATACAAAAGATATAAGCTGATAAGGATAGAAGAAATACAAGGAAATCCTATCAGCTTTCAAAGGGTTCTTCCTTAACGAGAAGTTCATCAAGGGTCTTTGTTGTTGGGATCATCCAGTCAAGGACAGTTTTTCCTTGATTTCTACTTTCTTGTGCTTCTTTGAAGATCAGGGGCTTGAGGTATCGTGCCGGAAGACCGCGTCTGAATTCACACCAATAGATGAGATC
Organism: Saussurea involucrata; assembly: GCA_033807775.1. Taxonomy (NCBI): domain Eukaryota; kingdom Viridiplantae; phylum Streptophyta; class Magnoliopsida; order Asterales; family Asteraceae; genus Saussurea; species Saussurea involucrata. The sequence continues at coordinate 42,697,633 of CM066317.1, read as the reverse complement.
CCTGAGCTGTTCGATGGGAGTGATGGGAAGCTCAGAGACACGTTGAAAACGTTGTCCTTCATCGTAGTCGAGAAAGAAGATACCATAAGGATTGCTTATGACTTTACCAGGGACGAAACGTTCACCATGTGGCAGAGAGGTATCCAGCGCTGAGAGATCAGGATCAGGACCAAGTACTTCAGCACGTGAAAAACCAATACCTGTTTCGTTCCGGATTGGAGGACCTGAATCTGATGGTTTGGAATTTTTCTTTGTAGAGGCCCTTCTTTGTTTAGTCGCAAGGGGAGGAGGAGGAGGAACATTCACAGCAGAAGAAACCAAGTCGATCTGAGAGTTTATGATTTTCTCGACATGGCTCTTATATTGTGAGCTAGATCGCTGAATGGCTATTCGCATCTCCAACCATTCAGAGAAACCGTACTTCTTGATCGTAGCAGCGTAGATGTTTTCCTTGGTACCGTTTTCTCTGAATAGATCGACCTTAACAACTAGAACGTCTATGGTCCTTTTTCCTCTGATGATCACCTTGTGAATTCTGGCAGTCCGATATCGATAGTGCAGTCTTTCTTTGCACCATTCCAAGGTAGAATCAGATACCTTGGTCTTTTCTTCAACGATCTTCTGGGCGTCTTCCCATAACTTACGTTGGACTTCGATGGGAGTTCTTTTCAGTTTGGGGTCATTCACCGATTCTTGGGCAAGCTGGATGGCGAGGGCCTTATCTTTTTCTTCAGCTTCCTTCTTTTCGGCGAGTAATCTTGTGGCTCTAAGATGACCAGCGAACTCTTTCTTTGATAACCTGAACTTTGTGGGAACAGGGACTTTGGAGCGAGGGAGGATGATTCGCTGATCCTCGAATTTCTTAATCATTTCTTCTCTCCTTTTCTGATCCTCTTCACTTAGCTTTTGAGGAGCTAAGGAAGATCTGTTTTTGTGAGAGAGAAGTTGTTCTTCAGGTTCATCGGTCTCAGTGATTAAATCCAAGACCGGGATTATTTCTTCAGCTCTTGTGGCTGGGATTATTGTTGGTGCAGCAGTGGGGACTTCAGCTGGATCCTCAAACAGGGGAGAGGACTAGCTGAAACACAGCGACTGTTTAAGTAAGAACATGGGAAGAAAGAGATAGAGAAAAAATGGGGTTAAGTGTGTAGAGGTTTTATGGAGAGGAGAACTGAGATTGAGGAGGGATGCAGAGTAAGGGAATAGAAGATATTGTACCTGACAGACTGGCTTTATCTGAAGGATGGCCAGATTGCCTTCTGCAACGAGGCCTTTGTTTTTGCCTTTATCAGCTTCAGACGCTGCAGGCTTTGTCTTGGTCGTCTCCCCTGAAGGTTCATTTATTGAAATCCCTTTTTGAGTTGTGGTTTTTGCGATAGGCTGGACGTAGAAGAAATCATCATCATCGTCATCATCATCATCATGTTTAGGGGATGATGATGGTTCTTCATCATCGATGTCGATAGGTTCTTCGTCTGCAGCTTCTTCTTCAGACTCGTCCTCATCAGTGTAAGGTTCGGTCACGTCAGCAACAACTTCCTTGTGTTTCTCTTCGAGTTGCTCCCCCTCAGATACAGAGGGAGGTTTCTCGGTTTCCTCAGGGTTTTCAACTCCCTGAGGTTGTGAAGCAGTAGCAACATTTTCATTTTTCTCCCCCTCCGAATTATGAGGAAGATCTTCAGCTTTCTTCTCCCCCTCTTCCACATAATGAGTGGGGGAGGAAACAGATTGATCAGCAGCAGCAGTCATAGGATTACTGTCTTCCAGGCTAGTAAGTCCCATGAAGGTTTCAATCACAACTATTCTTGCTTCTAGGCCAGAAATAGTAGGACTGATCTTTTGGAGATCCTCTCGATCGGCCTGAGTAAAGTGAGACTTTGGGGCATCCAGGCGATTGAGTATCTGCTGAAGGAGATCTTTGATCGTGGTGACCTCACCCTTAAGAGTACCAACCTCTGTCTTCAATGATGTGACTTCATTTGATAGAGTGGTGAAGTTTGTTGCGAGGGTGATGTTGGTGAGGTTGAGATTGTTGATGTTTGTGGAAGTTTCAGCGAGAGTGGTAGCAAAAGTACCTATGCTGCCATCCACCTTCTCCATATCAGCTTTGGAGGCTTTCTCATCAACGACCTCGGTCAACTTTTTGAGGTTCTCTCCAGCGTTTGTAACCGCTAAAGAGTTTGTGGAGAGAGTGGTGTTGTAAGATTCCACCTTTGTTTCCAGGGCCTTCAGGGAGGTGTTGATATCCCCTAAATTAGGACTTGCAGGTGGGTTGGCGAAGTTGTCGAAGCCTCGTAACCCTGAATGGTATTCCATGTCGCCTTCGAGAGTGCCTTGGCGCATGGAGGTGCCTGCAGATCCTAAGTTTGTTTCCATCATCGCAGGTAGAGTATCAGCAGCTGAATCATGAACGATGACGTTGGTTCCTGAGAATGGTGGGAAATTTGGTGGAGTGTCCAAAGAAAGAGTGGGAGGAGTGAAGGATGAGAAGATTGGTTGGGTGCGGGGTTCAGCGTTGGATCCGTTGACAATCACTTCAGTCTGTAGAGAGGCTGAAGGAGGTAGGTTCAGTTCCAAGTTTATAACCTCAGTGTTTAAAGACGCTGAGGTCGGGATGGAAGGGGTGGGTTGAGCAGCTGTGGTAGAGCGTACCACGAAACTATCCAGCGACTCTTGTAGAAGATGAGTCGAGGAGTCTTCAGCCGTTGATGGCTTGGAGGGTTGCTCCTTGGTTTTCTTGATCCTTTGAGAATCAATTTGGGTAGTAGAATGTTTCCTTTTATGAGAAGGAGTGGAGGGTGCAGCCTGGGTATCAGCGGTGGGGATTACCACTGAAGTAGCTGCAGAAGTAGAAGAACGAGGATTGGGAAGAGGTAAGAGAGTAGAGAGACGTACCTCGTTTGGCATGGGGCTGAAGTCGAGCACCTTAGGGCCAACCTGAGAGAGTCTCAGATCACCCTCTTTTGGGTATTTGACCCCAAGTCCTTGTAGAAAGACGGCGCTGATGAATCGGGGATATGGAACCCATGTTGGTCTATCAGCCATGTCCACTCTGAACGCAAGATCGTCGTAGATGATCGAGGCCCAGTCAACATGGAGACCTTTCATCAATGCATAGCCCATTGCTTGCTGAGGTTGAGCAGCTTGATCAGAGGAGCCGGACTTCGCTGTCATGCAACTTATCAAGTGGGCGAAGATGAAGTTCATCTCGCTCGGCATTTTGGACTTCTTGATCAAGGTCAGCTTCTTTTCAGGTTGTTTATCCCTCCCTGTTTCCCATACGTAACCCATTGCATCAAAGAATGCAGTGATGGTTTCCCTATCAGCATGGTTTTTGTGGTTAGGCAGAGGGACAAAGGGTTTTTCTTTGGTGGCAGTGGGTAGGCTGAGTGCACGCCTGATAATGGCGGGGTTGATTTTGGTCGTGCCAAATTTGGTGTCACAGAAAATGACATCAAGGAGTTTCTTAGGGTCTTTGGGTGAAGGAACCTGAGTTGTTCTGGCAGTATACCAGAACTGAGATAGAAGGAATTTATGAGCAGGGGGTACGAAGGTTAGTGCTTTGGATAAGCAGCAGGTTTTTAGAAAATTCACAGCATCATCCAGATGCGTGACTTGCTTTCGAGGAGGAAAATCGAAAAACGCATAGAGATTGTTGTTGTTGAAAGTTACTTTCTCAGGTGTGAACTTGACCTGAGGAGCTTTGGGGAGAGTCAGTTTCTCAGCAGCAGGAGATTTCTCAGCAGTAGGAGCAGCAGTAGGAGCAGCAGTAGAAATGCCATTGTTGTTTATCATGTCAACCAAAGAATATAGATAAAGAATACAGTCTTAATGTGGAAAGACATTCCAAAATAAGATGGTATTTATGTTTGTCCATTTCATTCAGACCAAAAATGTCTTAATGAAGATTAGGGTTTTCTAGTTTTGACAAAAAGAGACAAGAACTAGTGAATGTCTTATTTTCTAGTTTCCTTTAGAGATAAGGATTCTGGAAAAACATATGAAGAACAAGTTTAAGATTTTAGATTTAAACTTGAAGAACAACCATGAAGATTGTGTTCATAAAATCATGAAAGAAAATGATTTCATTTTAAAAAATTCTTTTGTTTGATCTTGTAGAAACAATGAGAAGATCAGAAACAAGTTAAAACAGGTAAATAATAAGAATATTAACCTTGTTGTCGAAGAAGAAGATGAACAGTTCTTGAAACGAGAATTCGAGAATTCGAGATGCAACAGTAAATCTTTTCTTGAAGAAGAAGTTGTTCGCGTAAAGGAAAAATATAAACCCGAATGTGTTTATATAGTGAGATTAGAGAGAGAAAGTTTTTCATCATGACACGGTCACGTGTTTTCATTTGATTGGATGGTAAACGAAACGTGCAAACGTGTGTCAGAAAAAGAACGTGCCAGGGTTTATCCGTTTGATTACGTCACAAACGTCCTTTCATATTTTAGGATGTCTCTGAGGTTTTTGAAAAACTCAGGGACATTTTGAAAACATGAAGCACTGAATTAAAATATCAGTGTTGGTTTTAGAAATTTCAAAGTATTGCTGAAAGGAAGAGATATTCAGCGATGTAATTTGTTTTGAAATCTTGCATTCATTTGCGAACGTCATCGAGTAAAGAGAACATACCTTGACATCAGCGAATCAAGTTTGTTCAGAGAGAAGATGATAGAATGGGTTATATAAGTTGATTTTATCCGCTTGCTGATCAAATGTGAACCTTTGAAAATTTTATTCTTCAAAGTTCAGCATTCAAAGCTTGCTGATGAGAAAGTTAAATCTTATCTCATCAAGAGGTTTGGTGAACAGATCAGCTAACTGAAAGTCAGTTGGGATAAAATGAAGTTCTATATCACCATTCATCACATGATCTCTGATAAAATGATACCTGATTTCGATATGTTTGGTCTTTGAATGTAGCACTGGATTGTTGGCTATAGCGATGGCACTAGTGTTGTCGCAATATATTGGAATCTTCGAGAGCTGAAGGTCATAGTCCAGTAGTTGATTTCTCATCTACAAGACCTGAGAACAACAGCTTCCAGCAGCTACGTATTCAGCTTCAGCGGTGGAGGTGGACACTGAGTTTTGCTTTTTACTTGTCAAACTCACCAGCTTTCCACCCAGGAGCTGACAGCCTCCTGTGGTGTTTTTCCTATCCAATTTGCAACCTGCAAAATCACTATCTGAATAGGCGATTAGATCAAACCCTGAATCTTTGGGATACCAAAGACCTAGGTTAGGAGTACCCTTAAGGTAACGAAAGATTCGCTTTACAGCGATCATATGAGATTCCTTAGGTTCAGCTTGATATCGTGCAAACAAACAGGTTGCGTACATAATATCAGGTCGGCTAGCTGTAAGATACAGAAGAGAGCCAATCATCCCACGGTACGTTGTGACATTAACAGGTATTCCAGAAGAATCCTTATTTAGTGTCAGCGGCGGTGCCATAGGGGTTTTCATAGCTGAACTCTGAGTTAAATCAAATTTCTTCAGCATATCTTTAACATACTTTCCCTGATTAATGAAAGTTCGCTTTTCATTTTGTTTTATCTGAAGACCAAGGAAATATGTTAGCTCACCCATCATACTCATTTTATACTCTGCTTTCATTCTATCAGCGAAACGAGTACAAAGGTCAGGGTTAGTAGAACCAAATATAATGTCATCAACATATATCTGAACAAGAATGATATGACCTTTTACTTTCCTGAAGAATAGAGTCTTATCGATTTTACCACGCTCAAATTGTTCAATATGGAGATAAGTAGAGAGAGTGTCATACCATGCACAAGGAGCTTGCTTTAAGCCGTAAAGTGCCTTATCCAGTTTATAAACATAACCTGGATGCTTAGGATCTGAGAATCCTGGAGGTTGTTCCACATAGACTTCTTCATTCAGCTTTCCATTGAGAAACGCTGACTTAACATCCATTTGATAAATTTTGAAGTCTTTGTGTACAGCGTAGGCTAAGAATAGGCGAACAGATTCTAGTCTTGCTACTGGAGCAAATGTTTTGTCGTAGTCTATACCTTCCTCTTGTCTGTGTCCCTGAGCAACAAGACGATCCTTGTTGTGGGTTACAGTTCCATGTTCGTCCAACTTGTTTCGATAGACCCCTTTAGTGCCTATCACTGTCTTGTCAGTTGGTCTTCGAACAAGTTTCCAAACTTTGTTTCTTTCAAATTCAGACAGCTCGTCTTGCATAGCGCTGACCCAGTTTGGATCTCTGAGGGAATCATCTATTTTCTTTGGTTCAATCAGAGAAATAAAGTTAACAAATAAACAAATATTACATGCACTTCGTCGAGTCTGAACACCAGCGTTTGGATCACCAAGAATTTGATCAATAGGGTGATTGACAGTCCATCGCTGAGCCGAAGTATGAATCACTGACTCAACTTGAACTGGAGGAGCTGAAGATGAGGCTTCAGCAACTTCTGGAATATTAGTCAAGAAAGGAGTAGGTGCAGATGTCATTACATTCAGTGATTGCTGAGAAGTAGATGGTATGTCTGAGACATTTTGTTCAGAAGCAGGCATAGTGTTTAGAGGAACAGCTGAGACCCATGATGTTTCAGCTTCACTATTCTGCATGTTTGGGATGATAGTAGGACCATCATCTTCAACGGTATGAGTATGAGGAGTGGGAACATCATCTGAATCACCAAGATGTGAAAACATCCATTGATTCAGTTCTTCAGTATCAGCAGAAGGTCTAGAATTCGCTGAATGGGATTCGTCAAAGGTGACGTGAACGTTTCTTCTACAGTTTGTCTTCTACGATTGAAGACTCTGAAGACTTTGGAGATTGAAGAATATCCAAGAAAGATTCCATCATCAGCCTTAGGATCAAACTTTCCAAGGGCATCTCTGTTGTTCAGTATGAAACACTAACATCCAAAGATGTGAAGAAAGCTAATTGAAGGATTTCTCCCATGAAAAAGTTCATAGGCTGTCTTTTTGAATCTTTTGACTATCAGTGACCTGTTTTGCGTAAAACAAGCAGTGTTGACAGCTTCTGCCCAAAACTGAGTAGGCAGGTGAGAATCGTTGAGCATTGAACATGCAGCTTCAATGATAGTTCTATTTCTTCTTTCAGCGACTCCATTTTGTTGCGGTGTTCTCACTGAGGAAAGGTTGTGAGAAATACCCTTACTCTCAAAGAAGGAATCAAGAGAACTGTTTTTGAATTCAGTTCCATGATCACTCCTTATTGAGCGAACGGTCATGTTGTACAGGACTTCCATTTTCCTGACAAAGGTGATGAGTTCTTCAAAGGTGTCACTCTTAGAACGGAGAAACATTACCCATGTATAGCAAGAGAATTCATCAACTATGACCAGTGTATATTTCTTTCCAGCGATGGATTGTTTGTTAACAGGGCCAAACAAATCCATATGAAGAAGTTGTAGAGGAGATGACACTGAGGAAACTTGCTTAGACTTGAAGCTTGCTTTGGTCTGCTTGCCTTTCTCACACGCTAAACATAAGGACTCTTTGGCGTATGAGTGTTGAGGTAGACCAGTGACTAACTCTTTAGAAGAAAGAGTATTCAGTGTCTTGAAGTTGAGATGAGAGAGCCTCTTATGCCATAGCTAGTTGACATCAGATGAGGCTTTTGAGAAGAAACAAGAGTTCTCAGTGGTTGTTGAGTCCATGTTTATAACGTAAACATTTTCCAAACGATAACCGCTGAGAGCTATCTTCTCTTTTTTGTCAGCGACAAAGCAGGATTCCTTAGTAAAGATTACTTTGTTATCCATGTTGCAAAGCTGACTGATGCTTAGAAGATTATGCTTCAGCCCTTCAACATATGCGACTCGTCTGAAGGTTGTTGTACCATTAGAGAGTACACCAAACCCTCGGGTATGTCCTTTTCCGTTTCCACCGAAAGTTACAGAGGGACCCTTTTTTTCCTTATATTCAGTGAGCAGGTTCTTCTTACCAGTCATGTGTCTAGAGCATCCGCTATCGAGATACCAGATACCCTTCTTAACCTGCAAACAAAGGAAGATTAGTTTGACTTGGGCACCCATTTCATCATGTGTACACACTTGTCAGTGGAGGTAGATGGAATGGAAGGTTCTGCATTCTTCGCAACATTTGAAGATTCAGCTTTATCAGTCTTCACTTTGGTAAATTTCTTAACCTCAGTGGTCTTCTTTGCCTTGGGGGCAATAATCTTCACCTTAGCTATCTTTTCAGCTTTGGTGGCTGTAGGGCACTTACTAGCAATATGATTTGTAAGTCCACATTTAGGGGTGTACGCGGGTTGGGTTGGGCTGTTTTTGACATTTTTACAACCCAACCCAATTATGGCGGTTTGAAAATTCTCAACCCAACCCAACCCATTCAAAAGTGTAACCCAACCCAACCCAACCCTTGCGGGTTAGGGCGGGTTGGGTTGGGTTGGCGGGTTAGAAATATAAATAAATGAAATACAATAAATAATACTAAAAATATACTCGAGAAAGTTATTAATTAGTACATTAATCATCCAAATATATATAAATATTATATATATATATCATGGTTCTAAATAACTCGTTATGACTTCGTTACGGCGTATTATGGCATCAAGGCGTAGGTTTGCCATCACGTTAACCCTTATGACTCCACTCTAAGGGTTGACTTGTTTTGTAACGCGTTATGACACGTTATGGTGCGTTACGATGTGTTGACGCATTATTTTGTAAGATGTAAGATTGTTTTTAGTACATAACTTGAAGAATAAAAGATAATTGTTCACGGAACGTAAGACTTAAATACTCATAATAAGAAAACCTAAAAACTAAAAACCCTAAATTGGTAAATACTTACTCTCATTCCCGTACACGAAGAGTCGGACGCGAACAATGAGAATTAAAGATAGTAGTAAGTAGAGATTCAAGATTTACTCTCGCTTTTGCACTTTCGATATCATTTTCTGTAAGCTCTATATATTTGATATCATTTTTTATTGTTTTATTACTTTACATCATTTATCTTGTTCTACGGTATTATTTAGTACATAACACACAATGTGTGTATATACGTGTGTGTATATATATGCCGCCGTAACTCGTAACGCCTCACGTCATTTAGAACCTATATATATATATATATATATATATATATAGAGAGAGAGAGAGAGAGAGAGAGAGGAAGGTTCATGTGAGGAGCGTAACAATTTAAGAGAACGTGAGGAGCACCGCCCATGTACAAAATCACATGTGATTCACAACACAAGGACTAAAAATCATATGTGATTAACATTTTGGACACGCGCGGTTTGTTACGCGGTTTGCAAAAGCGCGCGGTTTGTCCCGCGGTTTGTGTTGTGAATCACATGTGATTTTGTACATGGGCGGTGTTCCTCACGTTCTCTTAAATTGTTACGCTCCTTATTTGAACCCGACCCTATATATATATATATAGAGAGGAAGGTTCATGTGAGGAGCGTAACAATTTAAGAGAACGTGAGGAGCACCGCCCATGTACAAAATCACATGTGATTCACAACACAAGGACTAAAAATCATATGTGATTAACATTTTGGACACGCGCGGTTTGTTACGCGGTTTGCAAAAGCGCGCGGTTTGTCCCGCGGTTTGTGTTGTGAATCACATGTGATTTTGTACATGGGCGGTGCTCCTCACGTTCTCTTAAATTGTTACGCTCCTCATTTGAACCCGACCCTATATATATATATATATATATATATATATATATATATATATATATATATATATATAGCCTTAGGTTCAATAGAGAAGTGCAAATATTTAGAGAAGTAGAGAAGGAAAAAAACACGGGTCCGTTCATATATGAATGAACGTTCATATATAAACAGTCATATCTGAACGTTCATATGAACGTTCATATATGAACGTTCATATATGACTGTTTATATATGAACGTTCATATATGAACGGACCCGTGTTTTTTTACTTCTCTACTTCTCTAAATATTTGCACTTCTCTATTGAACCTTTCCCTATATATATATATATATATATATATATATATATATATATATAATTTATCGAAATAATATATATTAGTGGCGGGTTGGCGGTTTGGGTTGGGTTGAGTTATGCTAACCCAATATCAACCCTCCTAATTAGCGGGTTGGCGGTTTAGCGGGTTAGCGGTTTAGCGGTTTAGCGGGTTGGCGGTTTGGGTTTAATCGGGTTGTTAGCGGGTTGGGTTGGGCGGTTTTCACGGGTTGACGGTTTTCTGTACACCCCTATCCACAGTGAAAACATTTCCTATAACTAAAAGTAGTTCTAGGACTATTTGCATGCTTAGTCGTTAGTTTTAAATGAGCAGGGCTAGCACAAAGTATACCTTTGGCATTGGAAATGAGAGGAACTTTCAGTTCTTCAGATTTCTTACCAGTTATATCCACTTTAAGTCTAGGAGTAGATCGCTGAATAAATCCAGGGATCTTGTTCCTAGAAGTAGAGGGATAAGTCACTGAGGCTTTAGGAGCATCCAACTTAGGTACACAAGTACCCTTCTGAGGTTTTTGGTTAAAAGCAATTCCTTTACCTTTGTCTTTAGAGACTGAGGTAGGTTTTGGATAAACAATTTTCTCTTTACCTTTCGAAGTTAAGGTAGAGATTTCCTCAGGGATAGGAGGTTTTGAAGAGGAACACTGAGATGAGAAAGTGTCAGGGATTGAGGATACGAACATTCCAAACTTAAGCATGGAACGGTCAGTGGTTGGTTCTAGAGTATCAGCTTTGTAACCAAGACCACGTTTATCACTCAGGGGAATCTGAGACTTTATTATCTCAGTTATCGTTGTTGAGGATTTATACCATCCATCAACAGTAGCTTTTTCAGCTTTTAATGCAGCGATAGCTTCTTCGCGCTCGATTTTGACTAGCTGATTTAAATGAACTTGATCTTTAAAATCTTCTTCAATTTTAGAAAGCTTTTCTATTTGAAGGTGACAGTTTTTAAGTTGTTCAGCGAGATCAAGGTTTTGATTTTCAATAACAGTTTTGCCATTCATGGCTTCATATAAACTTCTGTTGATCCAAACCCTCAGTGATTTGATAATGACCCTCTCTTAAATACTTAGTGAAAATTGTAAGTAAACAATATGTAACAGAGTTTCACTATCGCTGATAAGTACTAAGACCTTACAGTACCGCTGATAGGAACTCTCAATCTTTAGATTAAACATTCAGCGAACACTGTTCACCATAATGCTCTGAGCCTGTTCAGTCCTTATGATGATCGCTGATAAGTTAGTTGTTTACTTATGATCCCTGAAGACAACGTTCACGTTAACATAGGTTCTACGCTGAAGTCGAAGATCAAGCTCAAGAATCAGCGACAAGTCTCCTAATGAACTGATGCGGATCAGCGAAGACTCAGATTTGTCCACTCAACGTGAAGTATCAAGTACAAGACTTCAGCTATCGCTGAACTTTGTCATTCGCTGATAAAGAATGATAAAACGCTGAATCAACGAAAGGTGATCATGAAGTCCTCCGTACAAAGTACTTTTGTCTTAACCACCCTTGCACGACTCCGTACGATATGTCAGAAAAGAACCTCCTTATTGTCTGAAATCGTACATCCACTCTGATACTACACTGTTCATTCATGCGGCTACTAAGGTTGTCTACTCAAGTCAGATCCTACAACCAATGAGTTGCTGCCATGTGTAAAGCATAAACTGCCATGCATTAAATGCATGCAGTATATAAGAAGACGACCTCACTTCATTTTGAAGCACGAACTTGTTAACTCTGGTCAAATTGTCTTTCTTGAGATAGGTTATTATTAGTAATTTCCTTCTCTTTCTTAGTGCAAGAAACTTAGTGTTCCAACTTGTTTATATTTAGGTTTATCCTTAATCTTGTTCCGCAACAAGCTGTAAATTGTTAATGATTTATCAAATAACAATTTAGAAAAGTAAAATCTGTGTGTTTGTATTCAACCCCCCCCTTTCTACAAACTTGTATAGCCCTTCGGGACCAACAAGTGGTATCAGAGCGGATTTGTTTAATCTCATAAACAAGATCTGATCTATACTAAGATTTCTCTTCCTTGCTATTTTTTAAAATGGGTACCAACACAAACACAAACTATGTTGACAACGGTTCTCTTGCAAAACCCCCTAGATTCTCCAGAGATAATTTTAATCTATGGAAAAATAAGATGATTCTCTTCTTAGAAGGTGTAGACCCTACTATGCCTTATTATCTTGAAAATGGCCCATATATTCATATAAGAATTGATCCTGCAGTTTCAGCGGCTGAGAATAGACCTGTTATTCCAGAAAGGCTGATTCCTAAGGAAATTCGTATGTGGACTGATGGAGATAAGAAGAAAGTGGCTATCGACACCAAAGCCAGATCCATACTCTCCATGGCTCTTCCTGACGAAGTCAACCATTCCATCATGAACCTGAAAACCTCAAAAGCTATGTGGGACACAATCTGTTTTCAGTATGAAGGTACTTCTGAAGTCCAGGACTCTCGAAAGATCAACCTGGTAAGACAGTATGAAAGCTTCATTTGTGGTAAGAATGAAACTCTCTCTAAAGTACACCAACGTTTTAACTGTTTAATAATAGATCTGAAAACTGTTGGTAAGGAATATTCTAACTTTGAAGTGCTGACAAAGTTCTTAAAATGTTTCCCTGAAAGCTGAGACAGTTATTCTATGTGTCTCAAGCTGTTAAAGGATCTAAAATCTATTACCCTTTCTACCGTATATGGCACGATGCAGAATCATGAGCAATCGAGGCATCTTAAGAAGAATCTTGTAAAAGATTCCAAAAGCACCCCTGTTGCTTTAATCTCAGAGTCACCTTCCACTCAGCGATCGACTATCACTGTCACTGAGTCGGAAACTAACTCTGAAAGATCATCAGACACTGACGTTTCAGATAATGATGAAGCTCTGGCATTCCTGGCTATAAGTTCAGGAGATTTGCTAGAAAGAGTAATTTCAAGAAAAATAAACCTCTTGCTATTACTGACAAGCCAAGATCATCAACCCCTGTTGATAAGGCTACTGCTACTTGCTATAACTGTGAAAAGACAGGACATTTTGCTAGTGAGTGCATGTCAAAGAAAGTCTCTAGACCCTCAGCTTTTCCCAAGAAAAACTTTATTCCCAGGAATAGAGATGAAAAATATAAAAAGCTGAAAGAAAAGTATGCAAAGCTGAAAAGCTTTAAGAAGAAAGGCAAAGGTTTTATGGCTGACTATGATTGGGCTGCCTCTGACGAAGAAGAATCATCTGACTCTGAAGATGATGAGGAAGCCAATCTATGTCTCATGGCCAAACTTGAAGATGAGGAAGACAACTCTGACATTCCCTCTACTTCAACCTCTGCAACTCAGGCATCACCTTCCTTCTTTACCAATATTGGAAATATTGATGAAGCTGATAGTCTTCGAAAGATCGATCTCTTGACTAGAAGTTTATATGAAGCCATGAATGGCAAAACGATAGTTGAAAATCAAAACCTTGATCTCGCTGAACAGCTTAAAAACTGTCACCTTCAAATAAAAAATCTTTCTAAAATTGAAGAAGATTTTAAAGATCAGGTTCACCTAAATCAGTTAGTCAAAATCGAGCGCGAAGAAGCTATCGCTGCATTGAAAGCTGAGAAAGCTACTGTTGAAGGATGGTGTAATTCTTCAACAAAGATCACTGAGATAATTAAGTCTCAGATACCCCTGAGTGATAAACGTGGTTTAGGTTACAAATATGAAACTCCAACACCTACCACTGAGCGTTCCATGCTTAAATTCGGAACGTACGTATCCTCAGTCGCTGACACTTCATCTTCTCAGTGATGCTCTTCCTATACACCAAATCCTGATGAAAAACCTACCTTAGTCTCTAAAGACAAAGGTAAGGGAATTGCTTTTAATCAAAATCCTCAGAAGGGTATCTTTATACCAAAGCTGAATGCTTCTAAAGCCTCAGCGAATCATCCCCTTGATTCAAAGAACAAGAACACTGGATATATTCAGCGTGGATATACTCAGCGATCTACTCCAAGAATCAAAGTGGATGTCACTGGTAAGAAATCTGAAGAACTCAAAGTTCCTCCTATTTCCACTGCCAGAGGTGTTCTTGATGCTGGTCCTTCCAATTTTAAACAATTGAATCAGCATGCAAAAGGTCCTAAAACCTTCAGTTAAAGGAAATGTTATCACGGTGGACTTACTGATCATATTGCTAGTAAGTGCCCCACAGCCACCAAAGCTGAAAAGATAGCTAAGGTGAAGATCATTGCCCCCAAGGCAAAGAAGACCACTGAGGTTAAGAAATTAACCAAAGTGAAGACTGACAAAGCTGAATCTTCAAATGCTGCGAAGATTGCTGAACCTTCCACTTCCTCAACCACCGCTGACAAATCTAAACCCAAGATGATATGGGTACCAAAGTCAAACCGATCTTCCTTTGTTTTGGAGGTTAAGAAGGGTATCTGGTATATCGATAGAGGATGCTCTAGACACATGACTGGAAAGAAGAACCTGCTCACTGAGTATAAGGAAGAAAAGGGTCCCTCTGTGACCTTCGGTGGAAATGGAAATGGCTATACCCGAGGGTTTGGTGTACTCTCTAATGGTACAACAACCTTCAGAAGAGTCACATATGTTGAAGGGCTGAAGCACAATCTTCTAAGCATCAGTCAGCTTTGTGACAAGGATAACAAAGTAATATTTACTAAGGAATCCTGCTTTGTCGCTGACAAAAAGGAGAAGATAGCTCTCAGCGGTTATCGTTTGGAAAATGTTTATGTAATAAACATGGACTCAACAACCACTGAGAACTCCTGTTTCTTCTCAAAAGCCTCATCTGATGTCAACTGGCTGTGGCATAAGAGGCTCTCTCATCTAAACTTCAAGACACTGAACACTCTTTCTTCAAAAGAGTTAGTCACTGGTCTACCTCAGCACTCATACGCCAAAGAGTCATTATGTTCAGCATGTGAGAAAGGCAAGCAGACCAAAGCAAGCTTTAAGTCTAAGCAAGTCTCCTCAGTGTCATCTCCTCTACAACTTCTCCATATGGATTTGTTTGGCCCTGTTAACAAACAATCCATCGATGGAAAGAAATATACGCTGGTCATAGTTGATGAATTCTCTCGCTATACATGGGTTATGTTTCTCCGTTCTAAGAGTGACACCCCTGAAGAACTCATCAACTTTGTTCAGAAGATGGAAACCCTGAACAATTTGACCGTTCCCTCAATAAGGAGTGATCATGGGACTGAATTAAAAAACAGTTCTCTTGATTCCTTCTTTGAGAGTAAGGGTATTTCTCACAACTTATCTTCAGTGAGAACACCGCAACAAAACGGAGTCGCTGAAATAAGAAATAGAACTATAATTGAAGCTGCACGTTCAATGCTCAGCGATTCTCACCTGCCTACTCAGTTTTGGGCAGAAGCTGTCAACACTGCTTGTTTTCCGCAAAACAGGTCGCTGATAGTCAAAAGATTCAATAAAACAGCCTATGAACTTTTTCATGGGAGAAAGCCTTCAATTAGCTTTCTTCACATCTTTGGATGTCAGTGTTTCATACTGAACAACAGAGATGCCCTTGGAAAGTTTGATCCTAAAGCTGATGATGGAATCTTTCTTGGATATTCTTCAATCTCCAAAGCCTTCAGATTCTTCAATCGAAGAAGACAAACTGTAGAAGAAACTATTCACGTCACGTTTGACGAATCCCGTTCAGCGAACTCTAAACCGTCTGCTGATACTGAAGAACTGAATCAATGGATGTTATCTCATCTGGGTGATTCAGAAAATATTCCCACTCCTACTCATACAGTTGAAGATGATAGTCCTACTATCATTCCAAACATGCAGAATAGTGAAGCTGAAACATCATGGGTCTCAGCAGTTCCTTTAAACACTATACCTGCTTCTGAACCAAATGTCTCAGACATTCCATCTACTTCTCAGCAATCAGTGAATGAGATAACATCTGCACCTACTCCTCTCTTGGATGATATTCCAGAAGTTGCTGAAGCTTCATCTTCAGCTCCTCCAGTTCAATCAGAGTCAACGACTTATGCTCCTGCTCAGCGATGGACTGTAAATCACCCAATTGATCAAATTCTTGGTTATCCAAAACCTGGTGTTCAGACTCGACGAAGTGCAGGTAATATTTGTTTATTTGTTAACTTTATTTCTCTGACTGAACCAAATAAAATAGATGATGCCCTCAAAGATCCAAACTGGGTCAACGCCATGCAAGAAGAGCTGACTGAATTCGAAAGAAACAAAGTTTGGAAACTTGTTCGAAGACCAACTGACAAAACAGTGATAGGCACTAAACGGGTCTATCGAAACAAGTTGGACAAACATTGAGCTGTAACCCGCAACAAGGCTCGTCTTGTTGCTCAGGGATACAGACAAGAGGAAGGCATAGATTACGACGAAACATTTGCTCCAGTAGCAAGACTAGAATCTATTCGTCTATTCTTAGCATACGCTGTACACAAAGACTTCAAAGTATATCAGATGGATGTTAAGTCAGCGTTTCTAAATGGAAAGCTGAATGAAGAAGTCTATGTGGAATAACCTCCAGGATTCTCATATCCTAAGCGTCCAGGTTATGTTTATAAACTGGATAAGGCACTTTATGGCTTAAAGCAAGCTCCCCGTGCATGGTATGACACTCTCTCTACTTATGTCCATATTGAACAATTTGAGCGTGGTAAAATCGATAAAACTCTATTCTTCAGGAAAGTAAAAGGTCATATTATTCTTGTTCAGATATATGTTGATGACATTATATTTGGTTCTACTAAACCTGACCTTTGTACTCATTTCGCTGATAGAATGAAAGAAGAGTATAAGATGAGTATGATGGGTGAGCTAACATATTTCCTTGGTCTTCAGATAAAGCAAAATGAAAAAGGAACTTTCATTAATCAGGGAAAGTATGATAAAGATATGCTGAAGAAATTCGATTTAACTCAGAGTTCAGCTATGAAAACCCCTATGGCACCACCGCTGACACTAGACAAGGATTCAAAAGGAATACCTGTTAATGTCACGCTGTACCGTGGGATGATCGGCTCTCTCTTGTATCTTACAGCTAGCCGACCCGATATTATGTACGAAACCTGTTTGTGTGCACGATATCAAGCTGAACCTAAGGAATCTCATATGATCGCTGTAAAGCGAATTTTTTGATACCTTAAGGGTACTGCGAATCTTGGTCTTTGGTATCCCAAAGACTCAGGGTTCGATCTAATCGCCTATTCAGATAGTGATTTTGCAGGTTGCAAATTGGATAGGAAAAGCACCACAGGAGGCTGTCAGCTCCTGGATGGTAAGCTGGTGAGTTGGACAAGTAAAAAGCAAAACTCAGTGTCCACCTCCACAGCTGAAGCTGAGTATGTAGCCGCTGGAAGCTGTTGTTCTCAGGTCTTGTGGATGAGAAATAAACTACTGGACTATGACCTACAGATCTCCAAAATTCCAATCTATTGCGACAGCACAAGTGCCATCGCTATAGCCAACAATCCAGTGCTACACTCAAAGACAAAACACATCGAAATCAGGTATCATTTTATCAGAGATCATGTGATGAATGGTGATATAGAACTTCACTTTATCCCAACTGATTATCAGTTAGCTGATTTGTTCACCAAACCTCTTGATGAGACAAGATTCAACTTTCTCATCAGCGAGCTTGGAATGCTGAACTTTGAAGAGTAAAATCTTCAGCGGTTCACATTTGATCAGCGATAGGATAAAATCAACTTGTATAACCCATTCTATCATTTTCTCTCTGAATAAACTTGATTCGCTGATATCAAGGTATGTTTCTCTCTCGCTACAATCGCATGTAAATGCAAGATTTCAAGACAAATTGCATCGCTGAATATCTCTTCCTTAATCAGCGATACTTTGAAATTTCTAAAAACAACACTGATATTTCTATTCAGTGCTTCATGTTTTCAAAAGTGTCCCTGAGCTTTCAAAACCTTAGATACATCATAAAATATGAAAGGACAGTTGTGACGTCATCGCAATGGATAAGCCCCGGGCACGTTCTTTTTCAGACACACGTTTGCACGTTTCGTTTACCTTCCAATCAAATGCAAACACGTGTCCGTGTCATGATGAAAATTTTTTCCCGCTCAAGATTTTCTCTCTCTCTAATCTCACTATATAAACACATTCTGGGTTTATATTTTTCCTTTAGGCGAACAACTTCTTCCTCAAGAAAACTACTGTTGCATTTTTTTTGCTCTCAAGTTTTCAAGAACTGTTCATCTTCTTCTTCAACGAACCAGGTTAATATTTCTTTTATTTACCTGTTTCTTAAAACTTGTTAATGATCTTCTCATTGTTTTTACAAGATCAAACAAAAGAACTTTTTCAAAAATGAAATCATTTCTTTCATGGTTTTATGAACACAACCTTTCATGGTTGTTCTTCAAGTTTAAACGCATATATCTTAAACTTGTTCTTCATACGTTTTTCCAGAATCCCAATCCTCAAAGGAAACTGGAAAACAAGATTTTTTATTGGGTTTGCATTTCTTTTCCAAAAACAAGAAAACCCTAATCTTCATTAAGACATTTTTGTCTGAATGAAATGGACAAAATTCGAACCATCTTATTGGAAAATCTTTCCACATTAAGATTATTCTTATTTATTATATATTTGGTTGAACTGATAATACAGAAATGACATCTACTGATATTCCTACCGCTGAGAACTCTGCTGCTGCTGAGGAACTGGAAATCACCAAAGCTCCTCAGGTCAAGTTCACTCTTGAAGAACTTGATTGGACTAAAACAAACAATCTCTATGCGCTTTTCGAGTTTCCTCCTCGAAAGCAAGTCACACATCTGAATGATGCTGTGAATTTCCTCAAAACCTGTTGCCTCTCTACAGCCCTGACCATAACACCCCCTGCTCATCAGCTACTACTATCTCAGTTCTGGTATTCTCCCAGACACACTCAGCTGACATCGACCAAAGACCCCACGAAGACAATCGATTGCATCCTCCGTGACACTGATTTTGGCACCATAAAAATCACCCCTGCCATTATCCGAAAAGCCCTGAGCCTTCCCATTGCCACAAAAGAAAAACCTTTTGTTCCTCTCCCTGACCACAAGAAACATTCTGATAGGGAAGCCATCACTGCATTCTTTGATGCAATGGGTTATGTATGGGAAACTGGAAGGGACAAGAAGCCTGAGAAGAAGCTGACCCTCATCAAGAAGTCAAAAATGCCCAGCGAGATGAACTTCATCTTCGCACATTTGATAAGCTGCATGACTGCAAAGACCGGCTCCTCTGATCAAGCCGCTCAACCTCAGCAAGCAATGGGATATGCATTGCTGAAAGGACTTCATGTTGACTGGGCCTCGATAATCTATGATGATCTAGTGCTCAAAGTAGACTCTGCCGCTGACCGACCATCATGGGTTCCATATCCCAGATTCATCAGCGCTGTCTTCCAAACAGGCCTTAAGGACAGCTACCCGAAAGTCGGAGACCTGAATCTCTCTCAGGTTGGTCCTAAGGTACTCGACTTCAAGCCAAAGGCGAACGAGGTACGTCTTTCTACTCTCTTAACTCTTCTCAATCCTCTTTCTTCGACTTCTGCAGCTCCTTCAGCGGAAAAACACACCGCTGATACCCCAGTTGCAACCTCCTCTCCTTCTAGAAAAAGGAAACACTCATCTACCAACTTGGTTCCAAAAGAACTAAGAAAACCAAGGAGCAACCCCAGCATTCACATGCTGAAGACTCCTCAGCTCATCTTGAAGAGCTGATGGAAAGTTCAGTGGTACGCTCTGCCACAGCTGAACAAGCCACCCATTCCATCCCAGCTTCAGCGTCTCTAAATGCTGAAGTTATAAACTTGGAAACGACCCAACCTCCTTCAGTCTCTCAAAAGACTGAAGAAGTGATTCTCAGTGGATCCAACACTGAATCAGCTCCACATCAAACCATCTCAACGCTCGCTTCTCTCTCTACTCAATTGGTCTCTAATTCACCCATCATTCCTCCAGAAGCTAAAGCTGATACTTTTCAAGGAATGATGGATGCAGGACCTGCAAGAATGTCCATGCGTACACGCACTCTAGCTGACGACATGGAACTTTTTTCAGGACACAGAGGTTTTGACGAATTCACCAACCCTCCTGCAGGTACACACCAACCCATGTACACTGTAACTAAACCCCAAACTTCTGAGCTTTCCTTTATTCACAAGTACTTATCTGTTACAGGTCCTAATTTGAGAGACATCAACGCATCTCTGAAGAACCTGGATACAATGCTGACAGGTCTCACCACTACTCTCTCAGACAACTCTTCAGCTGTAACAAACGCTGGAGAGAATCTCACCAAGCTGACAACAGTGGTCGAACAGAATGCCTCCAAAGCTGATTTGGAGAAGGTTGATCATACTGTTAGTGACTTTGCCAAAGTTCTTGCTGAAATCTACACCGACTACACCTCTCTCAAGAAAACAGTTCAAACCATGTCCAACGAAGTCTTAAAGCTGAACACATCAGTTGGAAATCTTCAGGGAGAAATGACTGCTGTGAAGACTGACGTAAGTTCAGTGAAGACATCGGTTGGAACACTCGAGGGAGAGATGTCTGCTGTAAAGAATGATGTAACTTCAGTGAAGACAATGGTGCAGCAAATCCTGAATCACCTGACCGCCCCTACCCCTGCACTTTCACAGTTTACTCCGGCGGATCATGCTGAACTTTTCAAGATCACTCCTGCTATATCTAGCCTAAAAGACAGAGTAGCAGCGATTGAAAACAACATGAGAATTACTAGCCAAGAAGACAGTAATCCTACTGCTGCTGCTGCTGAAAAGTCTGTTACCTCCCCCAACCATGATGTGGAAGAGGGGGAGAAACCTAAAGAAGACCTTCCCCATAATGTTGAGGGGGAGGAAAAGAACTCTGAAGACCTTCCCCTTACTGAAGAGGGGGAGAAGACAATTGAAGAAACAACTACTGGACCTCAGGGAGATGAAAACCCTGAGGGAACCGAGAAGCTTACCTCTGTATCTGAGGGGGAGCAACTCGAAGAGCAACTCGAAGAAGCTGCTGAAGAATCTGAATCCGAAGCTGAAGACGATGAAGCTGTCGAATTATCTGACGATGAACCATCATCCAGTGATAAGGGTGATGATGATGATGATGACTCCTTTATCGTCAAGCCTAGTCAGAAGACTACAGCTCTCAAAGGGATTGCGATAAATGAACCTTTAGGGGAGCGGACCAAATCAAAGCCATCAGCGTCTGAAGCTGACAAGGGCAAAGGAAAAGGTGTCGTTGAAGACGATGAAACTCTGATGATCTTGCTTCAAAAGCCAGTTCGTCAGGTACACTACATCTTACTTCCTTACTCTGCATCCCTCCTCTATCTATACACATTATCAGCTCTACTCTCCATAAAACCTCTATACACTTAACCCTATTCTTTTTCTATCTCTTTCTTCCCCAACTCTTCTTACTTAAATGATCGTTGTGTTTCAGCTAGTCCTTTCCCCTGTTTGAGGATATCGTTGAAGTTCCTACAGCTGCGACTTCACCAACAACAATCCCAGCTCCCAAAGCTGAAGAAATAATCCTGATCTTGGATTTGATCTCTGAGACTGATGAACCAGAAGAACAACAACTCTCTCACAAAAACAGACCTTCCTTGGCTTCTCAAAAGTTGAGTGAAGAGGATCAGAAAAAGAGAGATGAAATGATCAAGAGATTCGAAGATCAGCGAATCATTCTGAAGCGTGATCAACTTCCTTCTATTCCTCCAAAGTTCAGACTTTCACAAAAGGAATACAAGGATCACCTCATAGCTGAAAGGTTAATCGCTGAAAGAAGGAAAGCTGCAGAAAAAGACAGAGAACTCGCCATCCAGCTTACTCAACAATCAGTGAAAGACCCCAAGCTGAAAAGAACTCCAATCGAAGTTCAACGTCAGCTATGGGAAGACGCCAAGAAGATCGTTGAAGAAAAGAGAACTGTGTCTCAATCTACTTTAATCTGGTGCAAAGAAAAGGTACACTTCAGATATCGACCAGCCAGAATCAACAAGGTACATATCTCTGGAAGATCAACCCTCAAAGTTTCAATCGCTGAAATCGAGATATTCAGAGAGAATGGACAGTACGAAAAATTCTATGCTGAAGCCATCACGAAGTACGGTCTCTCTGAATGGTTGGAGATCAGATTAGCCATCCAGAAGTCTCAATCTAACTACAAGGATCATGTTGGAAAGTTGATAAATAAACAGATCTACTTAGTATCTTCTTGTATGGATATTCCTCCTCCCCCTCCTCTCGAAAGTCAGAAAAGAAGGGCCTCTGCAAAGAAAAAGTCTAAACCTTCAGACTCAGGTCCTCGTATACGGAACGAAACAGGTATTGGTTTTTCTCTTGCTGAAGTTCTTGGTCCAGAACCTGACCTTTCTGCACTTGACACATCTCTTCCTCCCGGTGAAACTTTCATCCCTGGGAAAGTCATAAGCAAACCCTATGGGATATTCTTTTTTGACTATGATGGACGACAACGTTTTCAACGAATCTCTGAACTTCCCATCACTCCCATCGAACAGCTGAAAGATCTCATCTTCTGGTGTGATTTCAAAAAAGACATTCAGGCACGGCATCTTAAACCATTGATTTTTGAAGAAGCTCTAAACAAAAGGAATCAAGGAGTAAATGTCCCTGACTGGATGATTCCCACATCAAAGACCCTTGATGAACTTCTCATTAAGTAAACAATATGTATCAGAGTTTCACTATCGCTGATAAGTACTAAGACCTTACAGTACCGCTGATAGGAACTCTCAATCTTTAGATTAAACATTCAGCGAACACTGTTCACCATAATGCTCTGAGCTTGTTCAGTCCTTATGATGATCATTGATAAGTTAGTTGTTTACTTATGATCCCTGAAGACAAGTTTCACGTTAACAAAGGTTCTACGCTGAAGTCGAAGATCAAGCTCAAGAATCAGCGACAAGTCTCCTAATGAACTGATGCGGATCAGCAAAGACTCAGATTTGTCCACTCAACGTGAAGTATCAAGTACAAGAAGTCAGCTATCGCTGAACTTTGTCATTCGCTGATAAAGAATGATAAAGCGCTGAATCAACGAAAGCTGATCATGAAGTCCTCCATACAAAGTACTTTTGTCTTAACCACCCTTGCACGACTCCGTACGATATGTCAGAAAAGAACCTCCTTATTGTCTGAAATCGTACATCCACTCTGATACTACACTGTTCATTCATGCGGCTACTAAGGTTGTCTACTCAAGTCAGATCCTACAACCAATGAGCTGCTGCCACGTGTAAAGCATAAACTGCCATGCATTAAATGTGTGCAGTATATAAGAAGACGACCTCACTTCATTTTGAAGCACGAACTTGTTAACTCTGATCAAGTTGTCTTTCTTGAGATAGGTTATTATTAGTAATTTCCTTCTCTTTCTTAGTGCAAGAAACTTAGTGTTCCAACTTGTTTAGATTTAGGTTTATCCTTAATCTTGTTCTGCAACAAGCTGTAAATTGTTAATGATTTATCAATAAACAATTTAGAAAAGTAACATCTGTGTGTTTGTATTCAACCCCCCCTTCTACAAACATGTATAGCCCTTCGGGACCAATAACTTCTAGTCAAGATATCGATCTTTCGAAGACTATCAGCTTCATCAATATTTAAAGTATTGATAAAGAAGGAAGGTGATACCTTAGTAGCAGAGGTTGAAGTAGAGGGAATGTCAGAATTTTCTTCCTCATCTTCAAGTTTGGCCATGAGACATAGATTGGCTTCATCATCATCTTCAGAGTCAGATGATTCTTCAGAGTCAGATGATTCTTCTTCGTCAGAGGCAGCCCAATCATAGTCAGCCATCAGGCCTTTGCCTTTCTTCTTAAAGGTTTTCTGCTTTGAATACCTTTCTTTCAGATTTTTGTATTTTTCATCTCTAGTCCTGGGAGTAAAGTTTTTCTTGGGAAAAGCTGAGGATCTAGAGACTTTCTTTGACCTGCACTCGTTCGCAAAATGTCCTATCTTTTCACAGTTATAGCAAGTAGCAGTAGCCTTATCAACATGGGTTGATGATCTTGGCTTGTCAGTAATAGCAAGAGGTTTGTTCTTTCTGAAATTACTCTTTCTAGCAAATCTCCTGAACTTATTAGCCAGGAATGCCAGAGTTTCATCATCATCTGAAGCGTCAGAATCTGATGAACGTTCAGAGTTAGTTTCCAACTCAGTGACAGTAATAGTAGATCGCTGAGTGGAAGGTAACTCTGAGAGTAAAGCAACAGGGGTGCTTTTGGAATCTTTTACAAGATTCTTCTTGAGATGACTCGATTGCTCATGATTAAGCATCGTGCCATATAAGGTAGAAAGAGTCATAGATCTTAGATCATTTGATAGCTTGAGACACATTGAATAACTGTCCCAGCTTTCAGGTAAACATTCTAAGAACTTTGTCAGTACTTCAAAGTTAGAATATTCCTTACCAACAGTTTTCAGATCTATTATTAAGCAGTTAAAACGTTGGTGTACTTCAGAGAGAGATTCATTCTTACCACAAATGAAGCTTTCGTACTGTCTTACCAGGTTGATCTTGTGTGAGTCCTGGACTTCAGAAGTACCTTTATACTGAACACATATTGTGTCCCACATAGCTTTGGAGGTTTTTAGGTTCATGACGGAATGGTAGACTTCGTCAGGAAGAGCTATGGAAAGAATGGATCTGGCTTTAGTGTCGATAGCCACTTTCTTCTTATCTTCATCAGTCCACATATGAATTTACTTGGGAACCAACCTTTCTGGAATAGCAGCTCTATTCTCAGCGGCTGGAACTTCCGGATCAATTCTTACAGGAATATATGGGCCGTTTTCAAGATAGTAAGGCATAGTAGGATCTACACCTTCTAAGAAGAGAATCATCCTATTTTTCCACAGATTAAAGTTATCTTTGGAGAATCTACGGGGGTTTGCAAGAGAACCGTTGTCAATATAGTTTGTGTTTGTATTGGTAGCCATTTTAAGAAATAGCAAGGAAGAAGAGATTAGTATAGATAAGATCTTGTTTATGAGATTAAACAAATCTGCTCTGATACCACTTGTTGGTCCCGAAGGGTTATACAAGTTTGTAGAAGGGGGGGGGGGTTGAATACAAACACACGATTTTTACTTTTCTAAATTGTATATTGATAAATCTCAAAACAATTTACAACTTGTTGCAGAACAAGATTAAGAATAAACCTAATCTAAACAAGTTAAGAACACTAAGTTTCTTGCACTAGAATAAAGACAGAAAGGAGATAAGGAAATTACGAGTAATAACCTAACACACAGTAGTAAGGAAGAAGAAGATGGCCCGAGCACTTCATTTCTGAAGTCGGGTTCTTCTTATATACTGCATGCATTTAATGCATGGCAGTATTGCTTTACACGTGGCAGTAGCTGAGTGGTTGAATGTCATTGACCTTTGTAGACAACCTTAGTAGCCGCATGGTGCACAGTGTAGAATCAGAGTTTGTTGTACGATCATAGACAAAAGGGATGTCCGTTCTGACAGTTCGTACGAAGACGTGCAAGGGAGGTAAGACAATAGTACTTTGTAAGGAGACTTCATGATCAGCGAATGATAAAGCTCAGCGATTGCTGAAGTCTTCTACTTGATACTTCACGTTGAATGGACAATTCTGTGACTTCGCTGATATCCGCATCAGTTCATTAGTAGACTTGTCGCTGGTTCTTGGGCTTGATCTTCGACTTCAGCGTAGAACCTTTGTTGACGTGAAACTTGTCTTCAGGGATCATAAGTAAACAACTAAACTATCAGCGATCATCACATATACTGAACAGGCTCAGAGCTACTGGATGAACAATGTTTGGTGAATGTCTAATCTAAAGAGCGAGAGTTCCTATCAGCGGTACTGTAAAGTCTTAGTACTTATCAGCGATAGTGAAACTCTAATACATATTGTTTACTTACAATTTTCACTAAGTGTTAAAGAGATGGTCATTATCAAATCACTGAGGGTTTGGATCAACATAAGACCGTCAGATCAGAATAAGTGTTAAAAATGTGGATGTTCCAAAGTGAACAGGTCATTCGATAGTGTATTTGGAATAGTGTGGTGTGAGCATGGTTACTCCTGCCGGTTGGGTAAGTGAAACTGAGATTTATTCCTTATTTGGCTGGACGCTTGATGGATGTAGTGAAAGTGTGGATGTAAATCTTCAAGATGATTTATCCCTTACCCCGGATGGTGGATTATGGAGGTCTCTTACTGTTAGTTATATACAAGTGTGAAATGTTGGCGTGTTTGGTTAACATTGTTGGGATGTAGTCAACGTGTCTTGGGGAAAGAAAATACTTTTGTGTTAGACGTGTGTCGTGGTGGGAAGTCAAAATTCAAGGTTGACCTGGTGCCAAGATTGGCGAATTGGGTGGCTACTTACTTTAGTAAAAGATTCATGCCGTTGTAGCATTAACTCGGTGAAATTCCTTCTTTAAGGAAGTGAAAATGTTTGTGAAAGTCATGATGAGACGCGTTTTAAAAACCGTGAGTCCAGGTGTGTGGACAAAGCGGACAATGTCTGGTACGGTTGACCTGGGATGTTACATTTATATGTGGCATAAATTGTCGGAAGGGCTACAAGTACATTATGTGAGTATTCCTAGCCTAAGAAAGTTGTGGTCTTGGACAAAAATGCTTGGAAGATTAATTGGAATCAAAGCTGTTAAATTTGGAAGTGCAAATCGTGAAACCTAAGGTTGGGGGGTCAGTTTGATGCCAAAGATATTGGCTTGGCTTGGTTTGTTTTGGTTTGCTTTGCTTTGGCTTGGTTTGCTTTGGTTTGGCTTGGTTTGGTTTGGCTTGATTTGGTTTGGCTTGGTTTGGTATGTATTGGTTTGGTTTGGTTTGGTTTGGCGTGGTTTGGTTTGGCTTGGTTAGGTTTGGTTTGGTTTGTCTTGGTTTGGTTTGGTTTGGCTTGGTTTGTTTTGGTTTGGTTCGGCTTGGTTTGGTTTGGTTGGCTTGGTTTGATTGGGTTTGGATGTTTGATTGGGGAAGTGAAAAAACAAAGAGGGTTGAGTTGAGTCGATTATATTTTGGTGTAATGGATTGAGGGACTGACATATGGATTGGATATGTTTAACGGACATGTGGGAGGTCGTTTTACGTTTCACGCCTCTATCTTGAAGAGCATTGGTTTAAAGCTAGTGAGGTTGTGTGTTTGCAAGTTATGCGAGTAGACGGGAAGTTAATGAAATCCAAATCGACCATCGATAGTAAAATTTAGGAACAAAAGACTAAAGAGGTTAGTCACGAGAAGATTCAGTGGCGATTCCACAAAGGATAAGTGATAACATGGGAAATGGAGCCTGAGGTGAGGGTCAAGTACCTGCATCTTTTGTAACACCCTAAAATCAGGGCCAATTTAAAGCTTAAAGTTTAACAAGGTTAGTCATGAAATCATCCAACTTTTATACATAAGAAGAGAATTAACTTTGAGGATTCATATATACAATTCGAATTCTCCAAAACAACCTATTAATCTAATCTTGTCAACTATGATAAGATTAAACTGGTTGTCTAAGTCATTCATCAAAAGCATCCCCGTATCAGCTAACTTCTCAACTTAATATCAACAAGTTGAATATTCAAAAGCACTCGTCCCTATTCCCTTTACTTCCCCGAGCTAGTACCTGGTAAGAAAATTTAATTTGAAACGATTAGGCTTACGCCTAGTGAGAACATCCAATTTCAAATTAAAACATTAACAACTTTGAAAACTCAGATATTCAAAGCATATAAACAAACCTGGTTTGCCACCATTCTTACCATACTCGTACTCGTCTCATAATGACTGGAACATACCCGATCCCATGAGTATGACTAATATTCAGAAAGTCATATCATCATATTCGAGAGCCTACTACGAATCTTTGCAGATTCTATATCATCGCTCATATCCAAGAAATTACAAGTTACTTTATGCCTATTTCTTGGAGTGGAAGTAGAGATTACAATTTACTTTATGTCTATCTCTTACCTTCCCATAGAAAATCATGAATTACAATTTACTTTATGCATATTCCTCGATTTCTACACTACGAAATGGGAATTACAATTTACTTTATGCCTATTCCCCATTTCCACGTAGACGGGAATTACAATTTACTTTATGCCTATTCCGCGTTTCACGTCATACTATAAAATAGGAATTACAATTTACTTTATACCTATTCCTCATTTCACAACACCTCTACGAAATGGGAATTACAATTTACTTTATGCCTATTCCGCATTTCAGGTCAACGGGAATTACAAATTACTTTATGTCTATTCCATGTTACAAATACTACCAGTGCATATGGATCCATTACACTTACTAGCGTATACGCATAACAACATATCACGCCACATCTCGTATCATAATCTGAACTCTAAGAATACTAGATAACCTATCGTATCCTCATCCTCAATTGTTCCCCCTTCGGCTACTTAGAAATACTTAATCTGATAATTATCAGAAAATGTATTCCGGACTCAAAGTCCGGAACCATCCAAAATCCATTTATATCGGATCTAAACCCAATTTCCGGAACTTAACCCATACCAGATCCAAACTCAAATTCCGGAACTCGCTATCACTAGATCCAAAGCCCGATTCCGGAACTTCGATACTGGGTATCCGATTCACGTCAAATTAGCTAAAAAAGCTCATCTAAATACAGTTTTTTGATCGATTTCATTTCAAAACATATTTACCAAATTATTTAGACAGTTTGTACCACAAAATCTTACTCAATTTCAAAAAGTATTTGAAAGAAGATGAACTCACCTGAAAGTTCTTGAGCCAGTTCAATCTTTATTCCAAAATTGGCTTCCTCTTCCAACAGAATCAATACCCTATTGAAAAATGATTTGAATAATGCAAACTACAGGTCTCTTATGAATTAATTTGGGAAGAGATTGCATCCTTACCAAATATCAGATTGCTTTCTCCTTCTTCACTCTCTCTGTTCTTGACCGACTTCAACACAAGACGATTTGAGATATTATCTCAATTCAGCTTACCCACTTCTTAAGTATTCTCAACTTTCAATAAATTACCAAACAGACCCTCAAGTTCTAATTTCACAATCTTTCTTAAACTTTAGTCAAACTACAAATTCAACCCTGAAGTTTACATTTACAATTAGTCCACAAACGTAGACTAAATTACAATTCGACCCCAAACATAATTAAATATTATATAATGGGTAAATCGAGGTGTTACATCTTTCGACCAAGGAATTTCGAGGACTGAATTCTTTTAAGGGGGGAGTGTTGTAATAACCGTGTTCTAATCGTGAAGGTGTGTACAATTTGTGGCTAAAGTAAAAGATAATGGAAAAGGGAGGACCTAGTTGCAATTGTGGGAAGGTATAAAAAAAGAGTAAATCCCTAATTTTGTTTTCACCGTATCATTCTTGCGGCTACATCATGAAAGAGAGATGGAAGAAGCTGAGAAGTTGTAGCAAGGGCATAGAGGCTCTTGAAGAAATCAATCAATGTATGCTACTAACCTCTCTACTTCTATTGTTTTTCCATGGATGGGTGTGTGGGAGTTGGGAGAAAACCTAAAAAGGATGTAATGGGTTTTGGATCATTTTGGTCAAATTGTTGGTCGAATATAGGGATTACTGGTTTGTTTAGGGTGGAGATGTTAACCCAATCATATTTAAATGAGTTTGGACCGAAAACCATTGCTTCTAATCGATTTAAGGAAGTTTTTGGGGTTTACTGTGCGCGACTATCCAAGTATCTCCTGATCCGGATAGTCAGTTTCCGGGTGAGGATCCGGATAGTGGGTTTTCGGGTGAGGGATCCGGATAGTCAATTTTCCGGTTAGGTAACCGGATAGCGATGGTTTCCGGACGTGGTACTCGGATAGGACCATCCAGATTTCATTGGTTTTTCGGATAAGCAAGTTGTCTGGATTGTTTTGTTATCCGGATAGGATTCCCGGATTGTTTTGTTATTCGGATGGGGTTCCGAGATTGTTTGGTATCCGGATAAGTTATGTGTCCGGATTGTTTGGTATCCGGATAAGGTATGTGTCTGGATTGTTTGTTATCCGGATAAGGGGTGTTTTCGGATTTTAGTGTTGTCCGGATAGATAATCTGATGATGAGATGTTTGGTAAATCTTAGGTGTTCGGTACGGTTGGAAGTGAAGTGTGTGCGTATCTAATCTCGACAATCAGGAGAGTTCCCTTGTACCCTTTTTATGTGAAAAATCAATTTGAGCATGTTTTCCATAACTATGATATCGGCATTTTGTATATTGACATGAGAAATGTTATTTTATAACTATGAGATCGTTTTACCGCATATTCATGATTTGTATTGCTTTCATGTTTATATGTTTGTATGTGGAGTCGGGTTGCACAGTGGGGGATGGTTGTACCTTGGATCCTTGAGGATCCTTGGGAGTTTGGTGAACCGTGTGCCTTGAATCTGTTTCTCATGCACATTGATATGGCATCTACTAGGGGGCCATGGGGATCTACTGGGGGCCCCGAGTGTGGACATCACGTTGAGGTGATGGACGTGGAGACCACTGTGCAAATACCCTTATGTGACAATTGTTTACAAACTGTTGTTTTATTCATTGATATGACAGTTACGTGATATAAAGATGAGATTCTTTAAAACTGTTTTCGAGAGGGAATTCACTAAACCTCATGGTCTAACCCTCACTTTTCAAAACTAAAACAATTTTCAGGCAAGAGGTTTTGTGACGCTACTTCCAAAGGGAAGGAGAAGTTCAAAAGTCTTAGAGACGAAGGTAGGTGGTCTAGAGCACTATAGTAGTTTTGCTTAGCTTTAGACATCTCAGCTGTGGAAGTGTGTTTTCGCTGCTATTTATTCTGTAAACTCTGATTATAATGAGATGTATTGGGACCCATGTTGTGATGTTTATTGTGCATGTCTTGTATGGTTTTTGGGTTGTTACATAGGACGTCGAAAATGTCTAAGCGTCCAAATAGAATTTATTATTAAGCTTAAGTTTATATGACCGAACTAAGAACCGGTCTATATAAAAATAGGAACAGGTCTATATAAAAATGTAACAATAGTTTATGTGACTTCTATTCATACCCCCTCCTATAAGAAGTATATGAGTGAGGTAGGGGAGGGTAAGAAATATGTGATGTGTGAGTGAGGAGGGGGTATTAATAGCTACCCTCTAGGTTTATAGGATTCTTTTGAGTGATTTAAGCAAATTTTAAGGACAATTTTAAAATATAATGTCGTATTAGTTATTTTATATGACAGTTTTAAGAAGTGTCCTATAAACCCATATTTTTATATGACAATTTTCAAATAATGTCTTATAGAATAACCAATAGAATACATTACTTTAAAAACGTCCAAAAAAACATGATGACAAAACACCTAACAATACCATTTACGCTATAAAACAATAGACTTTCACCGACGGAAAAATCCGTCGGTAAAAGTTGGATTCGTCAGTGAAAGTCTATCGACTTTCAAACGGATCTCTGATGGATATTAGTGACGAATCTCCGATGGGCCTGTTAACGACGGATCTCTATGCTTTAAGGTTCAGTACTTTGTGTTTAAACAATTGTAATTAAGACTTTTTGTTTAAATGGTTATTAATGTAGTTTTGATAAGATCACATATATTTCAAAAAGATTCATAATTTATAAAAGTCACATTTAATGTCGTAGATAACTTACATTTCTTTTCTACTATGATCAATATCACATATAATACACTGACAAAAATCAGTGAGTTTTTGTAAGGGAAAAAAGGTCGATTAATTGTGGATATCATACGTGATTTTTGATGAAAATTGTAATTTTTTTCAATAAATGTAATAACCAAGGTCCTAAATGAAGAGAATAAGAGTTTTGTGGAAAATGTTGTGAACTTATAACTTCGGGGCTGTTTTGCAAAATATTGGAAAGAGGGTATAAAACCCTCAGTTTTGGCTCAAAACCCTAGGTCTTGATAAAATCATCCTGGGCGACTGTGTGGGAGGACGGAAGAAAGAAATCTGCGATTGGAGAGAAATCAAAGAGAGTGTGCTAGATTGGAGGTAGCCATTTCAACAAGATCTTTAAGGTAAACCACCAATCTTACTTCCTCTTACTTTCTTATGGATGGATTTTCCATAAATTAAGATGATTATGAACTTCTGGGCTTATCTCTGTGGAGAATTGATGAAAAGAGGATTTATGGATGCTTAGCCATGTTTTTGCACATTCTTATGCTCACCCTCTTGTTTCGGAGACCTTAAGCCGTTTGGGGTTTTTCTTGTTAATCGATTCAATGCGAGTTTCTTGTACTCCGACAGCAGAACCTTGGGCGTGCCGATAATCGTCAAAGTCCGGTATAGCGCTTTCTGGAAGAGTCCAGTGTAGCTTTTTCTGGAAGGTTCTGGTATAGTGCTTTCCGAAAGAGTCCGGTACAATGCTTTCCGGAAGAGTCCGGTATAGCGTTTTCAGGAAGGATTCCGGTATAGCATTTTCCGGAAGAGTCCGAATATCTCGTTCCGGACAGTGGGATCGGGATCCGGAATATGGGATTTCAGACAGTTTAATTTCCGGAAGAAAAGTGGAACCTTTAATAAGTAATCTACTGTGCTAGTCGGGAAGTTTGAGAAAGTCAGTCGAGTGACTTATCCCTCTCGTGTTTACCATAGGGTGTTCGAGTCAGGGATCAGAAGCAGCGTAAGAAGGATTAAGCAAGGACAAGAGGTGAGTTTTTCTAACTAAATACGTATTTTAAACGTGTTTTCAGGAGTAAGGAAATGAATAATAAATGGTATGTTTATAATACATGAATATGTGTGTTTGGAAGTTAACTTAAAATGTATGCATACACTGTTGATAGATGTATATTGGCTAAGTTGGGGGGGTGTCCCGCCAGTGCTCATATCGGGGGGGGGGGGGGGGGTGTCCCGTTTATGCCATGGGAGGAGTGACCCAGTAAGGCATTGTGAGACTGACACGTTGTCACTTCCGAGAGACTTTAGTGTGCCACTTACATGTGTGGTTTTTACGTGAAAGATTTGTTAAAGTTGTTTATAAATGCTATGAAAGAATTTGAATATTTGATATTATAAATGTTGCCATTAGAGGGAGCTCACTAGACCTCATGGTCTAACCCTCGCTTTCTCCAAAACTAAATCTTTTCAGGGAAGTCGTTGGTAGGAAACTCTGAGAAGGGCAAGGAGAAGAGTTAATGCGAGGATGCTTAGACGATAACTATTTCTATTATTCTGTTGTACTTTTAGCTTATATTTTCAGTTGTGTATAGGTTGTTCCGCAAACCTAGTTTTGAGACAGTTGTATTCGATCAAATTTTGGGGACATTTTGGCTGGTTGATTTAAATTTAACGTTATGCTATGTGTAAGTCCCAAAATTGAAGCAACAATCAAGAATACTCCATAGAAAGTAGAATAGAGATAGACATGAAGAACAATTTATTGAATGATATCTACTCATATGATTGAAATACAATCGAGGGAGAAATTGATATACGACTCTCTTCAAATCTCACTGTGTATTCTCTCAAATGTCTCAAAGTCTCAAATGATAAAACTAGCCCAAGACCTTTATTTATAGGTCCATATTACAAGACATGGGCCCAAGCCCATTTTACTCCTATCAAACTTCCAAAGCCCAAATGACAAATTACAAAGTAAAATAAAACACATTTGACTTTTCTTGACTTTACATGGACTTTATAAAACTTTCTATATAATAGGAGTTTTCTAGACCCAACAATCTCCCCCTGAAGTTTTATAAAGAAAGCATCTTCAAATGATCTCCCCCTTGATTTCTTTGAAAACTTTAGCGTTGCACATTTTCACGACTTGCAAATCCATCCAAGCTCCCCCTCAAAATTTGCTCTTCTTCTTCACAAATTTCAACTTTAAAATCGAATCCAATGTGCAATAAGCTCGACTGGATGCTCAAAAATATTCAGCTCCATTGTGAAGAAACTTAACACACTCGTTAAGCCCACAAGAAAGTAATGTGCGAGCTACGTGACAAACCATAGTGCAAATTTCAGTTTGTAACAAAGAATCCGTCTTTGAAATCCGAGTTGAATGACCATTAAGCTCAAGAGCTTAATCCATTAAGATCAGAGGAGGAAGTGTCTCAACACACTTCAATAGATCAGCTTGAATTCACAAAATCAAAAGATAGAACACTTATCTGAAAACCGGGAGAAAATGAGTGAAAAACACAGCTTTCTGTCCAGCAAATGTCCACTGACTTTAACACAGAATCTGGCCATTAAGCACACTTATTCAGATCAAACTCAAAACATAAAAAATGTTCATCTGTGTCTTAGGAATCTAACGCATCTGGAATCGTCAAATTTGAAGCTACGAGGAGGGAGTTCTGAGCAAAATACGACAGGCGCGCAAAGCTGTCAAGTAACACACTTTTACTCATGAAACGTCTAAGTGTTACTTCTGAATGGGCTTGATCAGAAGTCTGAATACAAACAATCAGAATTCTGAATGCACTAGATCAGAATTCTGAAGTCTAAGAGTTAACATTTGTAGAGCATATCAGAACTTCTAAGTTCAAAAGACTTAAACTTCTGAGGAGTCATCCAAATCTGATTGCACTAAGCTTGACAAATCTTTTCTGATTAAGCATGAATCGATTTCTGAACAAACGAGAGTAAAATCTAAACAACACATTATCTTTTCAAAACACTTCAGATATTGCTTAATCTCGATAGCAAACAATTTTATGGACAACTTATGATCGAACTTCTGGACAGCTATATGAATAAGCTGTTTTGACAGCAAACAACAGTTGGACAACAGCAAATTCTGAAAACAATCAGCCCCATAACCTGCACTTTTTGACAACAACTTTGCCATTTTTGACAGCTAAGAAATAGCCCAACAGCTTGCTATTTTATGTTTTGACAGCTTACAACTAGTGTGACAGCAACTAGCTTTCTGGAATCAGCAACCTTTCTGTTTTAAACTTAACAACAGCTGCAACTTTCTGTTTTGCTCGAATATGAATCCAAACAACAACTTCTTTCTGTTTTAAATCCAACAAATAGATTTTGGAACAACAAACGGATAACCTCGTGATCTTTTCGAATCTATTGCAAACATGCTGTCATAAACCAACTTAACGGCCCTGTTTAGTCAACAAATCTTAATCTGAACTGAAACCACTTTCTGTTACAAACGACAACTATGCCATTTCATCAGAGATTTATACAATCTGTTGCAAACTTTCTCCATCATCACAGATCTGAAATCTTGTTTTCTCGAAAACAAACTAACTATTCAGAATCTTGATTTATCATAAATCCTCCCGAATATATCAAATGCTCACAAATTCAATTTGATTATGAAGAATGAGTCGATCTTTAACATATATTCAGAACGATGATTGCAGAAACTCAGATCTCTAATCATCATAGATTAAATGGATGATTATCGACACTCAAAAGTCTAGATCACAACCAATCCTCGAGAACAATGATTGTAAATACTCAGGTTTCTGATTAGCTACTTCATAAAAATGATTATAGACACTTAAAGGCCTAGCATCTTCAACAAAACTCCAGAATAATGATTGTTGAAACTCAAACTTTTTAATTAATCGGATCAGAAACTGATTTTAAGCACTCAATGTTCTAAAATCTTTTCCAAAACAGACTTAGAACATGTAAATCTGAATCAAATCTTTTGTAGACTTTTCATCGAGCAATTGGAGTGCACAAATTGATTAGAATGTAGATCAATGAACAAGTAATCTCTTCTTTTCATCAAGAACAATAAAGATCACAAAGATCTTCTTCAAAACTCAAAATCAATCTTCAAGATGAAAGAAATCACAGAAAAGTTACCTTGAGATTAAGCACACAATTAAGAACGATCTTGAATATCCAAATCTTCAAATTAGATCTTGAATTCTTGAGTTGTTGCAAAAATAACCATATCGAATGAAAATTGATTCGATTTAGCTCTGATACCAATTGTAAGTCCCCAAATTGAAGCAACAATCAAGAATACTCCATAGAAAGTAGAATAGAGATAGACATGAAGAACAATTTATTGAATGATCTCTACTCATATGATTGAAATACAATGGAGGGAGAAATTGATATACGACTCTCTTCAAATCTCACTGTGTATTCTCTCAAATGTCTCAAAGTCTCAAATGATAAAACTAGCCCAAGACCTTTATTTATAGGTCCATATTACAAGACATGGGCCCAAGCCCATTTTACTCCTATCAAACTCCCAAAGCCCAAATGACAAATTACAAAGTAAAATAAAACACATTTGACTTTTCTTGACTTTACACGGACTTTATAAAACATTCTATATAATTGGGGCTTTCTAGACCCAACACTATGTTTTAGTTTTTGGGGTGCCAGAATTAGTATCAGAGTCATAGTTTAAAAGATTTAGGTGACTGGACAAGCCTAGACTTAAACTGTGGGTGTAGAAATCACAACTGAGAATTAGGAAAGCGTTAGGAGAGCACTACACCAGAAATAAGACTAATAGGGTAGCGAGGACAGTCATGTAAGGTAGGTTCGGGGTTACACCTGGCCAGTGTAATTGCGAGCTTACAGGTACATGTATGTGCTTAACTTGCCTTATTATTCTAGAACTGTTGTCTTAAGTTGTATATTTTGGCGTGTTTCAGTAGTCAAGAATGTCTGAAAGAACTCTGAGGAGTAGATCTGTGCCGGTAGTGGGTACAATCCCGGTTACGAGGGAGATTCGCGTGGAGGAAATTCTAGAGGAGGACCAGTGAATCCTCCGAGGCGGGCGACCAAACGCGGAAGGGGCGGAGGTCGAGGAAGAGGACGGGGAAGACCACCACTGTGAGCTACCTCCTAGGCGGTGGGGACTAGCGTGGCAACTCGAGGAGGGAAAAAGATGCCGACCACCCGTCGGGCTAAGAGTGTGGGGGCACCTGTGTTGATCCAAACCATCAGTGATTTGATAATGACTCTGAGAAACAATTAGTGAAAATTGTAAGTAGACAATATATATTAGAGTTTTACTATCGCTGATAAATACAAAGTCTGTTTAGTACCGTTGATAGGAAGCTCTCGTTCTTCAATTTATACATTCAGCGAACACTGTTCATCAGTGAGCCCTGAGCCTGTTCAGTCTCACTGATGATCGCTGATAACTTATGTTGTTTACTTATGATCCCTGAAGACAAGTTTCACGTCAACCATGTTCTACGTTGAAGTCGAAGATCAAGCCAAAGAACCAGCGACTAAGTATACTAATGAACTGATGCGGATATCAGCGAAGCCAAGACTTATCCACTCAACGTGAAGTTTCAAGTAGAAGACTTCAGCAAACGCTGAACTTTATCATTCGCTGATAAAGAATCATTCAGCGAACGCTGATCATGAAGCCTCCTCTACAAGTAACTTTTGTCTTATCCCCTTGCACGCCTTTTGTATGATCTGTCAGAACGGACATCCCTTTTGTCCAGAATCGTACAACCAACTCTGATTCTACATTGTTCATCATGCGGCTACTAGGTTGTCTACTGAAGTCAAACCATGCAACCAACCAGAGGCTGCCACGTGTAAAGGTGTAATGACATGCATTAAATGCATGCAAGATAAAACTTTATACCCAAAACTACACCTTTCGGTGACGGGGGAGACCCGATTACTTGAACGTGACGGAACACGAAAGTATGTCACATATCTTTGTTAATAAAACAAAACGCATGGATTATACTCATAAGACATATCGAGTTCAACTCGTTTGAATCTGTTGCCCGTGGAGACTCGAATTCAACCCCTATACTTTGAGATGTCCAAATCCATGCAAACATACAAGCACATTGTAATTACACCTTACTGCTCATGGGACAATGCCCGACCATACGAGTCCACATCTTACTTACCATGAGGCACAATGCCCATTCCGTGCTACAATGAGGGAAACTAGTGTCCCATCATTGAACATAAAAAACTCAAGTGCCCGTGGATCCATAGCAATAAGGTCTAAAACATTACATGACACTAAACGAATGAACTAGCGCATTCAAAATATGTGATTCTCAAATAAATATAAACCATGACCAAAGCTCTACATTGAGCTATCAAAACTGGATAAATCTCCCCAAAACCCAACATAATCAAATACCGAGCAACAAGCTCAACTACTCAAAAGACCATTTGTTAAAAGTCATAAAATGCAATAAAACGTAAATATCCCACGTTTATGCGAAACCTGTCCCATAGACATGAATAACTCAACAAAACTCTAGGTTAAGACAAATCATTTTCCAAAGCACACATCAAGGTGCATTTATACCGAAAGATTTAAATTCGTAAGATAAATCGTTAAAATATCAATACTTCAGATTTATTCATCAAAATACTCAAAATACATCTTTTCCCAAAACCAAAAAGGTTTACAATTTCTAAAATGTTCACAAGGTAGGGAATGACCAAAATCTAATGACCCACACGTTCGTATTTTCAAAATGTACTATAACATACACTATGCATATTTCCAATAAACACTAAAAGTGAATTTTTACCAAATAACCTTCATTTATGCAATAAAATATCAAAACACTTTCATTTGCAATTTATTTATCAAATTTCCCAAAAATCCCAAATGTGGGTGTTTTGCAAGGTTTGTAAATTAAACACTTCAAATAATCAAAACCCACCAAATAACTTAACAATTGATAATTTCATGTAAAACACATAAACACTTTAAAAATGGACATTTTTGGCATGTACAACGTTTTCACAAATCAACTTGAACTCACCTTGCTAGATTTGGGCTAAATCCAGATTTCCCCCAAACTTGAGCTCCTTTGAAGAAACTTGAATCCTCAAGCCAAAACTTCAAAAAACCTCAATCCACAAGTTTCCAACCATAAATATTCATTCTCAAACACTTAAAGTCTTTCCCCAAATATTTTACATCCACATCTCAATTTATACCAAAACCCTAATTTCTTAGGCTAAGGAAAAGAGAGGATTACCTTACCCCGTGTATTTCACCAACAACATACTTCTAGGGTCTCTAAGATGAACCTCAAGCTCCAAATCTTCAAAAGAGTGAAATGGGTTGGGTGAAACCCTAGAAAAACTTGACAAAGAGGGTGAAGTGAAGAGATTATAGCTTTAGCTTCCAAAACCTTGCTAGATGAAGAAGAATCACTTGAAATCTCGAGTATTGGGGTCTCAAATCCACAATAGATACTAAGGGTTTTGGTTAATTAGAGAGAAAAACGAAGTGGGTGAAGTGAAATGAGGAAAGGGGTTGAAAAATCACGTTTTTATGGACCAGGTACCCGTGTGCGAGAATACCCAGTGACAATGTCACATGGCAAAGTCATTGGCAAGGTCGCCAAGTATGTATCGAAGGTGGTACCTCTACCGCGACAATGCCCTGTGGCAAAGTCGCTGGCATAGTCGCACCACCCAATCCGATACCCGAAAATTGCCGTTTCTTACGCGGAACACTCTCAATCGTCTTGGTGACTAAAAGCAACATAATCCTAACACAAAATCCAACAATTTGGATCCTCAAAAGACCCTGGGATGACTTTTGTTTACCAAAAATCCGGGTGTTACATTATTAGCTTCCATTAATGATATAAAATGTTTATAGACAAGTTGTAATACAATTGTATCTTGTGATTATAAAATGTCAGCTGACACACAAGGTTTTAGTTAAATGGCAGGTTCTCCGCAGATTCCAAAGAAAATATATATTTGAGGTCGAATATATTATTTAATGATCGACTTCGATACATGTTTAAAAGGTTTGTATTATAAACTATACCTAAGATTCAAGATTAATAAGTTTGAACCGTAGATCGATTAACTTGTTTATGGACTTGGGCTTGATAACTTTTATAAATCGATTTTATGATTTATGAATATATGAATATGTTCGACTTGAAAAGTGTAAGTTTGAATAGCTCGGTTCATCATGAAAATTTTAATTAAGCCGAGTCGAGAAGTCAAACATTGGTGTTATGAAACTCGACTTGTTAAGTCAAACAAGATTTACTTTGTGTTCCCCAACGACTCAAGCTTAAGACTTAACAAGTAGGGGCAGCTTATGTTAGAAAACTACAATTATTGATTAGAATCTTGGGAACCGTCCACAATGCGACATGTAGCATATTCATCAGGAATATATAATAATATAAACATGTTATTAACCATGAATGTTGTAAGATATTAATTATGAATGTGTGATTTACGATGAATAATTAATACGACCATATTCATGATGAATATGTGTGTAATTTATGATGAATAATACTTTTATATCACTACAAAACAAAGAGGTTTCACTAACTGATTTTTCCATCGTAAATCTCTGAAAGATTTGTGGCGATTCAGTGTAACATCCCGATATTCAGAATTGTGACTGATTTTTTATTATCTTCTGTTATGTCAAGGGGGTTTTAGGTGTTTAAAGAAACTCGGTTATCAATAGTGAATCAAGTCTTAGGTGGTGTTTGTTTTTTAAGAGGTGTTGAAGTCTGAATTCTGATTTCACTTCTGATTTTTAAGAGGTGGAACTGAAGTCTGAAATCTGAATCAATAAGACTGTTTGTTTTCGCAACTCACAAATGTCTGAATATATATGATTATCTATTTTATCCCTCAAAAATTCAACTTAAATACGTCAATTGAAGTGAGCATAGGTGATCGAAAGACGAAAAGAAAAAAATGAAACAAAAGAAGGATATTGTTAGATTTACGAGGCTGTGGAGTTTTAATCATATCTCATACGCCGAAGTCATGATTTAAGCGATCCAACATGTTCTAGGAATCCAAAACAAAGATCTACAATATTCATGTTTTGCATTTTTGCAAATTCATGATGCATTTGAGACAAAACTGACGTTGAAATCGAAAGAATGTTGCTAGACGAAAATAAGAGGAGATTTAATAGATTAGGTTACCACCTTTTTGTCCGGACCATATTAAAAAATAAGAGGCTCTGGAAAAAACAAACGCTTTGAATTATAAAAACCGAATCAAATTGAAGTGATAATTAAGAGCTTAAAATGAAAAAAACAAACGAAATTTTAATTTTCGAGGGCCTGTTCTGTAAATTCATTTATATCTATACAATATTATAAAGTATTTGAGAAAAGTTCTAAAACAATTTTTTATGCATTAACTACTATTAATTGATGCATATTACTTAAAAATCAAGATTACAACTAATGATGCATGAGTACAACTTTTAAAGTTGCATGTTCGAATTCGTAACTAACTGATAAACATAATCAAATATAAGATAAGCATCTCATTTTAAATCTAAAACATAATTAGGATAATCATCGAATTCTAACCTAATACTTATTTTTTTTTAAAATATTATATTATTAGATATAAAATACAATACATCATTATTAAACCTAAATTAAATTAAATTAAAGAAATTTATAAAATCAATTATCATTTTCTCAAAATCACACAAAACCGTATTATAAAATTGATAAAGAAAA
Organism: Saussurea involucrata; assembly: GCA_033807775.1. Taxonomy (NCBI): domain Eukaryota; kingdom Viridiplantae; phylum Streptophyta; class Magnoliopsida; order Asterales; family Asteraceae; genus Saussurea; species Saussurea involucrata. The sequence continues at coordinate 42,656,052 of CM066317.1, read as the reverse complement.
AATGAAACATTAAAATCAAGATGTATCGCGCTGTGTGCAAGTACACTTCTGGTTTAAAATAAATGATACGGTATCCAGTTGATGATTTGAACTAGTATTTGAGGTTTATAAAACTCTTCGGTGTAAGCACAGTTCACTTTTAAGGGGACAAAATCCAGAAAATGTTTGCAATTAACATTGAATATTTAGAGCGAAAACCGATGGTTGAAGGTGAGAAGTCGTGACCAAGTTTAAAGCTTCATATGGTAGCCATTCTTCGAATGATTAATGTAGTTTTGTTTGGTTTTCATGTTCTAAGATGATGGTATGATTGATTATTGATTCCAGTAGTATTTGATAGATTAATTTTGAAGTTTTTATAAAGAGCAACTTAGAACTCGAAAACCCTAGTTTTTAGAGGGTTAAATAGGGACTCATCTCTTAATATATCGCGAAAATTATAATTAATGTAATGGTATGAAAAGTCAGTAAAAAAATAGCTCAAAATTAAATCAAATGACTGAAAAATCGGACCTGTGTGGTGTGTGTAGCGTCGGGTTAAGAAAACAAGTAAACGGGACGGTTTTCTGGATCTGGGTTGGGCCAAATGATTATGTTTATTAATTATTTAAGTTAGAACATCCATTGCATAATGTCTTGCAAGATGACATAGCATGTCATGTGGATTGCAAGACCTTGCAATCAAATTTAGAAAAGCCTTTCACAATGAAGTATATGTAAAACAAATACATTTTTGTTTAATTTAATTAATTTATTAGTTTGTTTAAACATTAAGTTTTAATATGTTTATTAAATTTAATTCCTTTATTAATTTATTTGAACAATATTTTTTATTTTTTTTATTAAAACTTCTACCCACAATTTTTTATAAATAAATGATATTTTTATACGATGCTTTTTATTTAAACTACTAAAATAAAAATACATCAATGTAAATAAATTACGAAAATACAAAATATAGTAAAAGAATTATATTTACACAAAATATCCATGTATTTTATTTGTTAATTAAATTATGTTTACAAAAAATATAGTAAAAGAAAACAAAAGATAAACTTTAGTTATATATATTTTATAATTATTTTATTATATATATAATAATTATCTATATTATTTATATTATAATTTATTAGAGTATCCACACGCGTCTTCCAAGAGTTCTTGCAAGATGACATGACATGTCATGTGTCTTGCAAGGCTTTGCAAGACTTCCACCGTCTTGCACAATTAGCAAGACCTTGCAACAAATTTAATATAGTAAACAAATCATTTTTTAATTTAATTAGTTTGTTTGTTTGTTTAAATATTAGTTATTATTAATATGTTTATTAAATTTAATTCATTTATTAGTTTATTTGAACATTATTTTTTAATATTTTAATTAAAATTTCTTACCCATGTTTTATTTTTAAAAAATGATACTTTTATGTAATGTTTTTTATTTAAACTGCTAAATTAAAAGTACATTAATATAAAAATTACTAAAATACAAATACTAATAGATAAACGTACACAATTTATTTATCTCTATTTTATAATTAATTTATTAGTTATATTATAATTATCTATATTGTTTATATTATAATTATCTATATTTTTTTATTAGTTTAGAAAGGAGTTTGGTCTTGCATGTGTGTGGAATGTGTTATTGCAAAGCTGATGTGCCACTTGTGAAATGAGTAAGGTCTTGCAGGTAGGGATGGTGATTTGATCCGACCCGGCGGAGAACTCGGTCCACCTGACCCGGCCGGGCCGGGTAATACCTGGTTTTGCGGGGCCGAGGAAACCCGGTTTCCTCCAACCGGGGCCAGGGGAACTAGGCTTGTAAACGAACTGAACGTTCACTGAACCGTTCGTGAACCGTTCGGCGGGAAGTTCGTTTATGTTCGTTTATTTAATAAATGAACGAACATGAACATGTGTAACAACCCTATTCCCATATACACAACAAATCACATAATGTAACATAACATCGATATAACAAAAGAGACATCAAATTTGAAGTACGGTCCCGTAGTCTTTTACAATTAGCAGAAGCCGTTCTACTACAAACTTTCTACTAAATACATACATAACATTTAATATTGTAATACAACTGCTAAACATGCCAAAATCTTCGTCATATAATCCTTCACAAAAGCCATCCATCGATTACTCTAATTACTTGCTCTTACGCGATCCACCACCTGGAATACATATTTTAAAACAGAAATGAGGGTTAGACCTAAAGGTCTAAGTGAGAAAAATCCCTGTTAGTTTGAAATCATTTATATAAACTTTATTTATATAAATCACACCGCACTATCAAATATATCAATTTGAACTCACACAATATATACCTTCCCTTCTCATTCCTCCTGGCCATATTAGTTGGTTGCAAGCCAACTAATAAATTTACAACGTTGTACAACATCTACAGCCAAACAACGCTATACAGATTCTATAGCCAAACACATCGGTCCTACGCCCGACCAACGTATTATGACACATCATAATACCCATGTAAATATAATATATCAATATATTATAATTCACATATATCACACATATAAACACAGAATCATCAATTATCACATTTCCAAACCATACGTATATGTATATGTATTCCAGTTAATTATACTTTTAAAGTAAAACTCACTTGTTTTGATTATTACACACGCTCGTAAGCTCCTTTCAAAATGGTCTTATCTCTTACCACGACCCCACAGAATCTGAAACAATTTAAGATACATACACCGCTTTACTAGCCAAACATATAAAGCCTACCAGTTTCTGTTCTCAACTGTATCACTAAACTTAACAAACTACCGGGATCACACAGAGTACCGGAACTTCTCAGTACCGGGACTCCATGGTACCGGGAGTCTCGATCACCGGAATTTAACAATACCGGGAGTTACTATACCGGGACTCCACACTACCGGGATTCCACACTACCGGGACTCCATACTACCGAGATTCCCCACTACCGGGACTCCATACTACCGGGATTCCACACTACCGGGACTCCATCGGGAGTCTTCAAGAACACAGTCGGTTCCATTTTCAAAATAAAAACCTATATAACTTCAAATTTAAACATTCTAATCCGATAGAAGTCTAATACTACTGATTATAAACACAAATTGTAAAGAAACTTACCTCCAAAACGATTTCAGCCCAATCACTTGAAGCCCTAACCGTACGTTTTCTTCCTCTGCTACCTTTTCTCTCAAAACACACACACACACACATACACACTTTCTATTTTTAGGTATCTGATGAGTGTAGAGGCTTAAGAGATAATATAGGTCCAACTTACCTTCTTGGCTCAAACTATTCCAAAATGACCCAAAACACCCTTAACCTTATAACTTATCACAAACTTAACCAAATTATTACATCTTAAGGTTTAGTTAAGTTAACGGATAGATAAAATATCTAACGGACTTACCCGGGGTATTACATCATCTCCCCCTTAAAAGAATTCCGTCCCGGAATTCAGTTAAGCAAAAAGGTGAGGGTATTTGGCTCTCATTTCCGATTCGGATTCCCACGTAGCATCCTGACCTCTATGATGCTTCCACTGAACTTTCACTTGCCTGATTTCCTTATTCCGCAGCACTTTAACTTTACGATCAACTATAGCTTCCGGCTCTTCTACATAATTCAGTTTTTCATCGACTCGGATATCTGGTAGAGAGACTGCCTAATCTGGAGTAACCAAACACTTTCGGAAGTTCGATACATGAAACGCATTATGGATTCTGCTCAATTCTGGTGGAAGATCTAATCGGTAAGCTACTTCACCGATCCTTTCTGTTATTGCAAACGGTCCGATATACCTTGGGCTATGTTTACCTTGTCGTCCAAATCGGATGACTCCTTTCCACGGCGAAACCTTTAACATTACGTAATCCCTAACTTGAAATTCCAATGGCTTTCGGCGTCGATCAGCGTAGCTTTTCTGTCTGTCTTGAGCCACTTTCAATCGTTCACGAATCTGAGTAACCTTATCGGCGGTTAACTGAACTATTTCCGGCCCCGCTAACTGTTTCTCTCCCACTTCGTTCCAACATAGAGGCGTTCGGCATTTCCTACCATACAGTACTTCGAACGGTGCCGCTTGTATGCTGGAATGATAACTGTTTTTGTAAGCGAATTCGATCAGTGGTAAATGCTTATCCCACGATCCCACAAAATCAACAATGCAAGCTCGGAGCATATCTTCTAAGGTCTGAATTGTTCGTTCACTCTGCCCATCTGTTTGGGGATGATACGCCGTACTTAACTTTATCTGTGTCCCCATTTCCCTTTGAAAACTTCTCCAAAATTTTGAAGTAAAACGACTATCACGATCAGAAATGATAGAGATTGGAACTCCATGTCGAGTTACTATTTCGTCAATGTACAACTTAGCCAATCGCTCCATCGAATCGGTTTCCTTTATCGGTAGAAAGTGTGCAGACTTTGTCAATCTGTCGACTATCACCCAAATAGAATCAAATCCTTTCGGAGTCCTTGGTAGCTTCGTACTAAAATCTGTGGTAATCTGCTCCCACTTCCACATAGGTATTTCTAGCCGCTGTAGTTGACCAACCGGCTTTTGGTGTTCGATCTTCACTTTCTTACAAGTATCGCATCTTTCCACATACTGAGCAATCCCTCTTTTTATCCCCGGCCACCAATAGAATTGCTTTAGGTCTTTATACATCTTGTTTGTACCTGGGTAAATAGAGAAACGGGATTGATGAGCTTCTTGTAACACACGATCACGTAACCCACCCAAACGAGGTACCCACACTCTGTTTCCCAGACACAATAACCCACGATCATCTTTTACCAGCAATGCTGACATCCCTGTTAACCGTTCTGATTTCAGATGTTCATCCTGATAAGCCTCCACTTGACACTTCTGCAATTCGTCAAATATGTTGGGTAGGAGTTCAGTTCGTAGCGAAATAACTTTTATTGTTCCACTCCTTTCTTGACGACTCAGCGCATCCGCCACCACATTCGCCTTTCCCGGGTGATAAAGGATTTCACAGTCGTAATCGTTCAGCAATTCTAGCCATCTCTTTTGTCTCATATTTAGTTCCTTCTGATCAAAGAGGTGTTGGAGACTCTTGTGATCAGTATAAATCTGACATTTGGAACCATACAGATAATGTCTCCAAATCTTCAACGCGAAGACAACTGCTGCAAGCTCCATGTCGTGCGTAGGATACTGTCTTTCATGATCCTTTAATTGACGAGAAGCATAAGCAATAACCTTTCCCCGCTGCATAAGTACACATCCCAAACCCAGTTTTGACGCATCACTATAAACAACAAAATCTTCCGAACCTTCAGGTAGTGATAGAATCGGTGCGCTGCACAGTTTCTCTTTCAATATCCGGAATGCCTCGTCTTGTTCTGCTTTCCATTCAAACTTCAGGTTCTTCCGGGTCAGCTTAGTCAAAGGCGTGGCAATACGAGAGAAGTCTTTTATGAATTTCCGATAGTAGCCGGCTGTAACGTCCCAAAAATTTCAAGCAAATTTAAATTTTTTAAATAAACATTTCATACATAACAACTCATTAAATGCTCCCAACGTTTCGTTTGCAAATTCATAATTAATATCTTCAAAATAAAAACCAGCGGAATAACGTTTAATTATTAAAAACCATAAAGCAACCAGCTCTCCTCGCGCGCCAGTGTGTACTCGTCACGCCTTGGAGCCGCTCGCACCTGAAACCACAGTTTATGGGGAAAGGGTAAGCACGAAGCTTAGTGAATTCAAACACCATAAATAACACAGTTATTCCACACTACCCCTAAAACAGATAGTGACACATAAACGATCATACAGGTCTACGAACAAATCATAAACATGTATATCCACACCCACCCACCTAAAAAGGCACAAGTCGGTCCCACCGACCACATGATAGCATCTCCGGCCCCGCCGAACCCCCGGTCCCACCGAGTTTCTACGCCACCCGCATATAAAATCTCCGGCCCCGCCGAATCCTCGGTCCCACCGAGTTAACATGACAACATAGTATCAACTAGACACCCACTATCTAGTTCCACAACACAATCACATAGAGCTACCACACACGTACTACAGCAATGATGAAACAACCATTATTAGATATAGTGAGAGAACTCACCTCGAATGCGCGCCTAGCTTAACAATACAATTCAAGCTTCAATATTACGGTCACTTCCCAGTACCTAAACGCATGTTAAAACGTGTCAATACGAGACCCGGATCCTACGACACGACACACGCTTAAACCGTCACTAAAACTATTTTCCGTTCTCACTAAACAGGTCTGTTCGGGACCTGTTTCGACCCCTTTAAACCCAGAAAATCCCCAATATTATTTCATGACCAGAAAGTACTCTGAGTTAGGGTTCCAAGGACATATTATACGCCTCCTAACGATTTTTCTACAATTTATTATGAATTAAATACGAACGATTACCAAAACTGCCAGTTTTCGGTACAGCCTGCACAAACAGCCCAATACAGCCTAGCTACGGGCTTAACCAGACTTCCGGCAAAACACGAAAAACCTTCCCAACTCGATTTGGGAACTTTGGGCACCAATTTCACCTCAAAACGAGTTACGAATAAAGGCAGATTCCAGAAATTTTCACATGAAATGACGAATCACCGAACTTGCGACCACTTTTTCGCCCAGCTAGAGACCGAACCAGTTTTCCGCTAAAACACGGAAAACGTGCCAGACCCCGAACTTGAACCGTGGGCGCCAGTTTCGGCTCAAACGGAGTTACGACGGAAAAGTTATGATCAAACGAAAACTGGACAGCACACTTAGAATTTACATAAATTGATAACTTTATAAAACGGTTCGCGTTCGGCTTAACGGTTTGGGATTTACGCTACGATGATTTAGAGTTCAGGCCTGGTGTGTTTAGGGTTCCGTCACGAGTGTCACCCACTGCCACCGCCCTCCACCCACAGCCACCGTAGCGACGGCGTGCGGCGGTGGTGGTCTCGCCAGAAAAACGAAAGGAAAAAGGAAAAGAAACGAGACGAACGAGAGAGCTACTTACCTCACGACGACGTCTCACCACCACAACCAATCTTCTCCCTCTCGACCTCCGACAACCCAGGTAGCGACCTCCGGCGACAGCAGCAGCGGCGGCGAAAGGTGGTTGCCGCTGCGTTCTTTCTTCTCTTCTCTCTATTTCTCGCGATCTCTCTCTCTCTTCGTTTCTCTCTCTCTCTCGGCCGCACAACACAAGGAAACGAGAAAAAGGATTGTAGGGTTTAGGTGCTTGCTTGGTTGCTTGATTTACAAGGAAAAGAAACGAGAAAGCATGGGAGGGGTGTTCGGCCTTGAGTGCATGGGCCGAAACCCATGTCTATTTTACCTACAAGCCACATTAAGCCCCTCTAAAACTTATCACTTGGCACAAATTAAGACGGTTTAAAATTTATTACGCATTTGGTCAAACTTGCTAACCCCGTTAGTAAAGATTCGCTAAAAGAACGATATTAAAGCAATTAATTAAAAATATATATACATACCGGGACACGGGCTTTACAACTCTCCCCCGCTTGGATTAGACTTCGTCCCCGAAGTCCACGCCCGCAAACAGCTCCGGGTAATTCTCCCGCATCTCGGTTTCTGGTTCCCACGTCCATTCTGAACCTTTTCGGTGCTGCCACTGGACCTTCACCAATCCAATGAATTTGTTCCGCAAAGTCTTCCTCTTCCTCTCGACGATGGCTATTGGCTTCTCCACATAGTTGAGTCGCTCGTCAATCTGAATATCTTCGAGGGGAACTACCGCAGACTCATCCATCACACACTTCCGCAACTGAGAGACGTGGAAAGTGTTGTGGATCAGGCTCAGTTCCTCTGGTAGCTCCAATCGGTAAGCTACTTTCCCCACACGCGCGATGACCTTGTACGGTCCGATATATCGGGGACCCAACTTTCCCCGCTTGCGAAAACGGATTACCCCTTTCCAGGGTGACACTTTCAAAAGAACGTAATCCCCGACTTGGAACTCCAAGTCCGATCGTCTCTTATCGGCGTAACTCTTTTGTCGACTCTGAGCAGTGACTAACCGATCCCACACCATCTGAATCATTTCCGTCGTCTTTAGCACAACGTCGGTGCTCCCCAACACCCTGTGACCAACCTCGCCCCAGCAAATGGGCGTCCGACACTTCCTGCCATACAACACTTCGTACGGCGCTCTACCGATGCTAGCGTGATAGCTGTTATTATAGGAGAACTCAGCTAGTGGAAGATACTAATCCCAACTACCCCCGAAGTCAATAACACATGCTCGCAGCATGTCCTCAAGTGTCTGAATAGTACGCTCACTCTGCCCGTCAGTCTGAGGATGAAATGCTGTACTGAAATGTAACCGCGTACCCATTTCATTCTGAAACTTCTCCCAAAACCGGGAGGTGAAATGAGTATCCCGATCCGAGACAATCAAGACTGGCACCCCGTGCCTAGTTACAATCTCTCGGATGAAAACCTCCGCGAGCTTATCCGCCGAGAAGCTCTCTTTAATCGCCAAGAAGTGAGCGCTCTTAGTCAAACGATCCACAATTACCCAGATGGTATCAATCCCTCGCTGAGTTTTGGGAAGCTTAGTGATGAAATCCATCGTAATCTGCTCCCACTTCCACACCGGAATCTCCAAAGGCTGCAATTTCCCGTGCGGTCGCTGGTGCTCCGCCTTGACCTTCCGACAGGTCAAACATACCTCCACACATTTGGCTACATCCCGCTTCATGCCGGGCCACCAATAGCCTTCCCGTAAGTCTCTGTACATTTTGGTAGGTCCCGGATGAATCGAAAACTTGGACTTATGCGCCTCGTCCAATAGTATCTGTCGGTTCCCACCGGTGAATGGGACCCAAACTCTACCATATCGAGTCAGTAATCCTCGACCATCCCGTACAAATTTCGGAATTTCTCCCGAAACCCTCTCACGTTTTGCATTCTCCTCCAAAACGGCCACCTCCTGAGCGCTACCTATCGACTCCAAAAGCGGTGCAACCACGGTCAATCGCTGACACAAACCTCTCAGTGGTTCTCCAACCGGGTGTCGACTAAGTGCATCCGCGACCACATTTGCTTTACCCGGGTGGTAAAGTATCTCGCAGTCGTAATCCTTGACCACATCGAGCCACCTTCTCTGACGCATATTAAGATTCTGCTGATCCATGAGGTATTTAAGGCTCTTATGATCAGTGTAGATAGTACACTTGACACCATAAAGATAGTGTCTCCAAATTTTTAGATCAAACACCACTGCTCCCAGCTCCAAGTCATGAGTCGGGTAGTTCGCTTCGTGAGTCTTCAGCTGCCTCGAAGCGTAGGCTATGACCTTGCCGCGTTGCATAAGCACGGCACCTAACCCCTGATATGAAGCATCACAATAAACCACCAAATCCTCCATACCCTCGGGCAAAGTTAACACAAGAGCCTCACATAAACGCCTGCGTAGCTCCTCAAATGCCTTCTGCTGCTCTTCACCCCAACTGAAAGCTGCAGTTTTCTTCGTCAGTCGAGTCATAGGCAAGGCAATCTTGGAGAAATCTTGGATACATCTCCGATAGTATCCTGCTAACCCGAGAAAACTCCGCACCTCGGTAGGAGTTTTCGGCACCTCCCACCGCATGACCGCTGAAATCTTGGACGGATCGACCATGATACCGTTCTGATTCATGACATGTCCTAGGAATTGGACCTCTCGTAACCAGAATTCACACTTGGAGAACTTAGCATAAAGCTTCTCCCGCCTCAAAACATCCAACACTTCCCGCGAATGCATCTCGTGCTCTTCTTTCGTCTTCGAATATACGAGGATATCATCGATGAACACGATCACCGAGCGATCTAACATCGGGCTACATACTCTGTTCATGAGGTCCATGAACGCTGCTGGTGCGTTGGTGAGCCCGAAAAGGCATCACCACGAACTCGTAATGGCCATATCGCGTACGGAAGGCCGTCTTCTCCGTATCCTCACTTCGTACCCGCATCTGATGATACCCAGATCTCAGGTCAATCTTAGAGAACCACGAGGCTCCCTGCAACTGATCAAACAAGTCGTCAATCCTTGGCAGAGGATAACGATTCTTTACCGTAAGCTTATTCAGCTCCCGGTAATCAATACACATCCGCTGAGATCCATCCTTCTTCTTCACGAACAAGATCGGAGCTCCCCACGGTGAACAACTCGGCTTAATGAACTCTTTCTCGAGAAGTTCTTGCAACTGATCATACAGCTCCTTCATTTCCGGTGGAGCCAGGCGATAGGGTGCCTTGGCCACCGGAGCAGCACCCGGAATCAGATCGATTCGAAACTCCACCTGTCGTTCGGGAGGTATCCCCGGTAACTCGTCGGGAAACACATCGGCAAACTCCCTCACGACTGGCACATCTTCGGCAGTCTTATTCGCCTCGTCAATACGCGTATCTATCACATACGCCAAGTACCCCTGACCACTATGCTGAAGGTGTCTCCGAGCCCTCGCCGCGGAACATATTGCCGTAGTCCGTCTGGGCGAGTCTCCCTGAATCAACAACTCTCCCCCGTTTGGGGTTCGAACCCGCACTTGTTTGTGGCGACAAAAAATTTCCGCATCAAACGCGTCCATCCAATCCATGCCCACAATCACACAAAGCTCTCGCATAGCTATCGAAATCAAGTCTATGGGAAACCACACACCCGAGATTTCCAACGTGCATCCCCGATACACATCCGTAACCGTCAAGGTCCTATCATCGGCAACCTCGACTACCAAAGGACATCCTAACCGTCCCACCACTCGGCCCAAACTCTCGCTAAAGGTGCGAGACACAAATGAATGAGTAGCCCCGCTATCAAACATTACAACCGCAGGCACCGAGTTAACTAAAAACGTACCTGACATACAATTAACATCGTATAAAAACAAGGCATGAAAAGGAAGGACGAAAAGAAAGAGGGTGATGAAACATACCTGTCACCACCTTAGGCGTCGCCTGCGCCTCTTCCACCTTCAGCTGGTGGACTCTACCTCGCGCTGCCTCCGTTCCCGGCTGACCCGTACGACCGTCAGTGATGCGCAGTGGGGCATTTGTAGGAGCCCTCTGTGCACCACCCCCATCAGTTGCTCTCGCGTTCGGACAATTGGCCTTCACGTGGCCCGTCTGCTTGCAGTTAAAGCAGATCATCAATGGCGACTTGCAATCCCGGCTGAAATGACCGGACTGCCCACACTTGAAACACCCGTCAGTCCTCTTCCCACTAGTATCCCTGGGTTTAAACCCACCATTCCTCGAACTCCCGCGCGAATCAGAAAACTTTGACTTCTTTTGCACCGCAGAGATTGGCGTCACCGCCTGTGTCGCCTTTCTCTTCCTGGCTTGGGTCTCTAACTCCAGCTCCCTTCTCCGGGCTGCATCCATCATTGCTGACAAAGAAGCGTACGGCACCGTACTCACGAATTCCCTGATCTCGGTACGTAACATATCCTTATACCGAGCCATCTTCATTTCTTCCGAGGTGGCATACTGAGGACAAAACAGCGCCATCTCAGTAAATTTCTTGTTCATTTCCTTCACAGTCTCCGTGGTTTGGGTTAGCTCCAAGAACTCCTTTGCTATCCGCTCCATCTCTACCGGAGGCACGTACTCGGCACGGAACCGGGTAACGAACTCCTCCCAAGTAAGGGTAGTACGCTCGGCAACAGTCAGTGCTGAAGCGCACCAATCCTTCGCCCCATCGCGAAGCAAGTTCACAGCAAAACGGACCTTCAGATTATCCGGGCAGCCGCTGGTCAAGAAAGCACACTCCATGTCAGAAATCCAACGCATGCTAACAATTGGGTTCGGGTCTCCCTTGAACTCCGGTGGAGAACAGGCAGAGAGATCCCGATACTGGAACTCTCGATTACGGGGCTGTCCCCCAGCAGGCGGCGGAATCGCTGCAATGCGCTCCTCCAACAAAACCGTCACCTGATCTTGGATGGCGGTGATAATCTCGGGGATTGCCTCCCCGATCGCATACGCTACCTCAGACGCAATCATCTCTCGAATCTGTTCCTCCGTGATCCCCGCCTCAGTTCGCGGCTCAGTCGCGTTGTTCCTCCTAGTGATGGCCATTCTAGAGAGAAGAAAAATACGACGAGTTATTAGTACCTAATAACTCACACCAACAACACTCACGCTCAGCTCCTTGGATTCCTCGCGACTTTCCCGACTCGAGCACTGATCCTGTGCTTCCGGTAGTAGGAGCTCTACTACTACCTTCCACGCCTATCATCGCTCGTTCCGAGTCCCATCCCGAGTGGTCCAAGTAGCTTCTCGCCGCAACTACACACATATGCCCGCACCGGCATATATACTCACTCTTCCTAGCTCCCTAGGAATTCCATCCCAACCACTACCCTTGCTACTACCGAATCCCCACTAATCATAAAGAGTGGCCTCGCGAATACCCGATTACATGCAGTGCAAAACAAATAGACATTCGAATACAAGATTCTATCCTAGAACGGTTGGACTCAAACAAGAGCTACGCAATAGAACTAAATCGAATATTCTAAGGCTATAAGTCTCTTACTGCATACAACCTAGAGGGTATCCACTTAGTAACCTATCATAATTAGAATAAATTCCTAATAGTAAGCAGTCCAACATACCGCATAGTGTCAACAACAGACAATCTAGCATGCATACCCTATGATCTAGAAAGCAATAAAACACTAAGCATTGTACCTTTCCCTTCGGCTCCGGCTGACTATACACACTGCGCCCTCGATCACCGTTCCTCGAACGGGTTTTTACCCTTTGCTTTTATTCCCAAAAAGGTTTAATACGGAATTTGAAAATTTTCCCAGCCGCAACTTGAGACCAAACACACCGAGGTGCGTTTGATTCACTCAAGCTGTGCTCTGATACCAAGTTGTAACGTCCCAAAAATTTCAAGCAAATTTAAAAATTTTAAATAAACATTTCATACATAACAACTCATTAAATGCTCCCAATGTTTCGTTTGCAAATTCATAATTAATATCTTCAAAATAAAAACCAGCGAAATAACGTTTAATTATTAAAAACCATAAAGCAACCAACTCTCCTCGCGCGCTAGTGTGTACTCGTCACGCCTTGGAGCCGCTCGCACCTGAAACCACAGTTTATGGGGAAAGGGTAAGCACGAAGCTTAGTGAATTCAAACACCATAAATAACACAGTTATTCCACACTACCCTTAAAACAGATAGTGACACATAAACGATCATACAGGTCTACGAACAAATCATAAACATGTATATCCACACCCACCCACCTAAAAAGGCACAAGTCGGTCCCACCGACCACATGATAGCATCTCCGACCCCGCCGAACCCCCGGTCCCACCGAGTTTCTACGCCACCCGCATATAAAATCTCCGGCCCCGCCGAATCCTCGGTCCCACCGAGTTAACATGACAACATAGTATCAACTAGACACCCCACTATCTAGTTCCACAACACAATCACATAGAGCTACCACACACGTACTACAACAATGATGAAACAACCATTATTAGATATAGTGAGAGAACTCACCTCGAATGCGCGCCTAGCTTAACAATACAATTCAAGCTTCATGATTACGGTCACTTCCCAGTACCTAAACGCATGTTAAAACGTGTCAATACGAGACCCGGATCCTACGACACGACACACGCTTAAACCGTCACTAAAACTATTTCCGTTCTCACTAAACAGGTCTGTTCGGGACCTGTTTCGACCCCTTTAAACCCAGAAAATCCCCAATATTATTTCATGACCAGAAAGTACTCTGAGTTAGGGTTCCAAGGACATATTATACGCCTCCTAACGATTTTTCTACAATTTATTATCAATTAAATACGAACGATTACCAAAACTGCCAGTTTTCGGTACAGCCTGCACAAACAGCCCAATACAGCCTAGCTACGGGCTTAACCAGACTTCCGGCAAAACACAAAAAACCTTCCCAACTCGATTTGGGAACTTTGGGCACCAATTTCACCTCAAAACGAGTTACGAATAAAACGTTAAGGCTTTCGCAAGATCAAGGCAGATTCCAGAAATTTTCACATGAAATGACGAATCACCGAACTTGCGACCACTTTTTCGCCCAGCTAGAGACCGAACCAGTTTTCCGCTAAAACACGGAAAACGTGTCAGACCCCGAACTTGAACCGTGGGCGCCAGTTTCGGCTCAAACGGAGTTACGACGGAAAAGTTATGATCAAACGAAAACTGGACAGCACACTTAGAATTTACATAAATTGATAACTTTATAAAACGGTTCGCGTTCGGCTTAACGGTTTGGGATTTACGCTACGATGATTTAGAGTTCAGGTCTGGTGTGTTTAGGGTTCCGTCATGAGTGTCACCCACTGCCACCGCCCTCCACCCACAGCCACCGTAGCGACGGCGTGCGGCGGTGGTGGTCTCGCCGGAAAAACGAAAGGAAAAAGGAAAAGAAACGAGACGAACGAGAGAGCTACTTACCTCACGACGACGTCTCACCACCACAACCAATCTTCTCCCTCTCGACCTACGACGACCCAGGTGGCGACCTCCGGCGACAGCAGCAGCGGCGGCGAAAGGTGGCTGCCGCTGCGTTCTTTCTTCTCTTCTCTCTCTTTCTCGCGATCTCTCTCTCTCTTCGTTTCTCTCTCTCTCGGCCGCACAACACAAGGAAACGAGAAAAAGGATTGTAGGGTTTAGGTGCTTGCTTGGTTGCTTGATTTACAAGGAAAAGAAACGAGAAAGCATGGGGGGGGGGGGGGTGTTCGGCCTTGAGTGCATGGGCCGAAACCCATGTCTATTTTACCTACAAGCCACATTAAGCCCCTCTAAAACTTATCACTTGGCACAAATTAAGACGGTTTAAAATTTATTACGCATTTGGTCAAACTTGCTAACCCCGTTAGTAAAGATTCGCTAAAAGAACGATATTAAAGCAATTAATTAAAATATATATATATATATATATACATACCGGGACACGGGCTTTACACCGGCTAAACCCAGAAAACTACGTACTTCAGTTGTTGTCTTCGGCGGTTCCCACTTTTCAACTGCTTCCACTTTCATCGGATCAACTTGTATACCTTTCTCAGAAACCACGTGCCCCAGAAACTGAACTTTTCGTAACCAGAATTCACATTTAGAAAAATTTGCATACAACTTTTCCTTTTTCAGTAGCTCCAGAATCAAACGAAGATGTTGCGCATGCTCTTCCCTGGATCGGGAATAGATAAGT
Organism: Saussurea involucrata; assembly: GCA_033807775.1. NCBI lineage: Eukaryota > Viridiplantae > Streptophyta > Magnoliopsida > Asterales > Asteraceae > Saussurea > Saussurea involucrata. The sequence continues at coordinate 42,640,796 of CM066317.1, read as the reverse complement.
ATATCATCGATAAAAACAATTACAAATTTATCGAGATACGGCTTACATACCCGATTCATTAAATCCATAAAAGCAGCTGGAGCGTTCGTTAGTCCAAACGGCATCACTAAGAATTCGTGATGTCCATACCTTGTTCGAAAAGCAGTCTTTAGAACGTCTTCTTCTTTAACTTTCAACTGGTGATAACCGGATCTTAAATCAATCTTGGAGAAATAGCAAGCTCCAACTAACTGATCGAAGAGGTCATCAATTCGGGGTAACGGATACTTATTCTTTATGGTGCGCTTATTCAGTTCTCGGTAGTCGATACACATTCTCATCGAACCATCCTTCTTTTTCACAAATAACACTGGTGCTCCCCACGGTGAAGAACTAGGTCTGATGAAACCCTTATCGGATAGATCTTGTAGTTGTGCCATCATCTCTTTCATCTCTGGAGGTGTCAGACGATAGGGTGCACGGGCTACAGGAGTGGCTCCAGGAATCAGGTCTATACCGAACTCTACTTGTCTAACAGATGGGAGACTATTCAAGTCTTCGGGGAATACTTCAGGGAATTCACTAACAATAGGAATATCTTCCATCCTATTCTTTTCTGGCTTAATATCTATCACGTAAGCCAAGTAACTCTGGCAACCCTTATTCACACACTAACGGGCTTTTATCATAGATATAAGGCTAGACTGATGGTTCCTATGATCACCATAAATCACTACTGGTCCCTTCTCAGGTAATACCACATTTATTAACTTCTTATCACACACTATGTTAGCCTGATTCTCGGCTAACCAGTCCATTCCCACTACGACGTCAAACTCTATCAAAGTTATAGGAAACAATTGTATCGACACTCTACACTCCTCTATATTTATCACACAGTCATCAAATACTTCTTTAACTGACACTTGATTATCATTTGCCGTATCTACTGATAGAGCATGTTCTAGCATTTTAGGTTTCAAACACAGGCAAGCAGCAAATGTAGGAGACACAAACGATCGGTTTGCACCGGAATCAAACAACACCTTAGCACGTATAGAGTTTATTAAAAATGTACCTGTGACCACATCCGGAGTTTCCTCCGCTTCTTTCTCGGTCATTTGAAACGCACGACCCCTGGTTACTGGCGGTTCCAGTCTTGGTATTACTGGTTTAACAATCGCTGGCCTGCCCGATGACCCACCTAGCTGTATCCTCCCCCGCGGACAGTCCGACTGAGGTGATCCGGAGAATTGCATAAGAAACATAACCGCGTTACCTTACAATCTTTAATGACGTGTCCGGTCTTCCCACACTTATAACACGCTCGTAAATCACCTTGGCAATTTCCCTGGTGGACATGGTTGCACTTCTGACATGGTCTTTCCGCTGGTCGAAACGGCGGACGATTATCATACCTATGAAATAGGAATTTCTTCGGATCTTGTTGTGGTCCTTCCCACTTTCTCTTCCCGATACTTTTATCACCAGCATCTCTTCTAATATCTCGTTCAACATTCTCCGCGGCATCAACTGCAGCTGATAAGGTATCGGGTCCTTTTGCAGTCACTAGCCTTCTGACTTCTGAGTTCAGCCCAAAGATAAACCTTTCCATCTTCATCGTCTCCGTAGCAACGTAGTATTCTGCGAACCGAGACTTTTCCAGAAAGCTAGCAGTGTAATCTCGAACGGATAAGTTTCCCTGTTGCAAGTTCATAAATTCCCCTTCCAGTTGTTTGACGGCTGCTTGGGGACCAAATGCGTTCCTGTAGGCTATCATAAATTCTTCCCAAGAGAGGGTAGAATAAACATCAGATCCTTTAGAATGAATAAAAGATTCCCACCAATACAAAGCATCCCCTTTTAACATTGCTGCCCCATACAACACCCTATCTTCATCTGCACACTTGCTTGTCTTGAAAATAGCTTCTATTTCCTTCATCCATCTCATTGCTTTCACGGGATCCCTGTCTCATGAATAAGTCGGAGGTCTACAGCTTAAAAACATTTTATAATCACATTTCCTCACTACTGGTACGACAGTAGATGTAATGGGCATGCCCTCTTCATGAGTAGGATCTGGTCCTTCTATTTCAGTATTATGAGTTTGGTTGAACATAGCTTGAATATTGGCTTGTAATCTTCCCATTTCTGCCATTAGATCATCCCTAGTAACGAACTCTGTACCATGTGGCTGGACTCTGCCTCCGGCTCGACCTCCAGCTCTACCCCCAGTTCTACCCCCGACTCTGCCCCCAGTTCTGCCTCCCCCGTCCCCTGTTCCTATTGGCGGATTAGTTCTATTCGGATTTCTTCCTCCTCCTCGATTCGAATTTCGTGTACCGCTTGCCATTCTGTAGATTTAAACAAGGTTAATATACACGTAAGCACATACCCCATATAACAAGGTATTCCAGTTCAAACATGTACCTGTAAGATCACAATTACACTGGCCAGGTGTAATACGAAATTACCTTACATGATGTTCCTTCTACCCTTTTATACTTCATCATCCCAAGGTTCTATAATGATAGGGACATCCTACTCCACATGCAGTTTAAGTCTAGGTACAGATACAAATACCTAAATCCCTTAAACTAAGGCTCTGATACCATTTGTAACAACCCTATTCCCATATACACAACAAATCACATAATGTAACATAACATCGATATAACAAAAGAGACATCAAATTTGAAGTACGGTCCCGTAGTCTTTTACAATTAGCAGAAGCCGTTCTACTACAAACTTTGTACTAAATACATACATAACATTTAATATTGTAATACAACTGCTAAACATGCCAAAATCTTCGTCATATAATCCTTCACAAAAGCCATCCATCGATTACTCTAATTACTTGCTCTTACGCGATCCACCACCTGGAATACATATTTTAAAACAGAAATGAGGGTTAGACCTAAAGGTCTAAGTGAGAAAAATCCCTGTTAGTTTGAAATCATTTATATAAAGTTTATTTATATAAATCACACCGCACTATCAAATATATCAATTTGAACTCACACAATATATACCTTCCCTTCTCATTCCTCCTGGCCATACTAGTTGGTTGCAAGTCAACTAATAAATTTACAACGCTGTACAACATCTACAACCAAACAACGCTATACAGATTCTATAGCCAAACACACCGGTCCTACGCCCGACCAACGTATTATGACACATCATAATACCCATGTAAATATAATATCTCAATATATTATAATTCACATATATCACACATATAAACACAGAATCATCAATTATCACATTTCCAAACCATACGTATATGTATTCCAGTTAATTATACTTTTAAAGTAAAACTCACTTGTTTTGATTATTACACACGCTCGTAAGCTCCTTTCAAAATGGTCTTATCTCTTACCACGACCCCACAGAATCTGAAACAATTTAAGATACATACACCGCTTTACTAGCCAAACATATAAAGCCTACCAGTTTCTGTTCTCAACTGTATCACTAAACTTAACAAACTACCGGGACCAAACAGAGTACCGGAACTTCTCAATACCGGGACTCCATGGTACCGGGAGTCTCGATCATCGGGATTTAACAATACCGGGAGTTACTATACCGGGACTCCACACTACCGGGATTCCACACTACCGGGACTCCATACTACCGAGATTCCCCACTACCGGGACTCCATACTACCGGGATTCCACACTACCGGGACTCCATCGGGAGTCTTCAAGAACACAGTCGGTTCCATTTTCAAAATAAAAACCTATATAACTTCAAATTTAAACATTCTAATCCGATAGAAGTCTAATACTACTGATTATAAACACAAATTGTAAAGAAACTTACCTCCAAAACGATTTCAGCCCAATCACTTGAAGCCCTAACCGTACGTTTTCTTCCTTTGCTACCTTTTCTCTCAAAAACACACACACACACATACACACTTTCTATTTTTAGGTATCTGATGAGTGTAGAGGCTTAAGAGATAATATAGGTCCAACTTACCTTCTTGGCTCAAACTATTCCAAAATGACCCAAAACACCCTTAACCTTATAACTTATCACAAACTTAGCCAAATCATTACATCTTATGGTTTTGTTAAACGAACACGAACACCTAAGATTTTGTTCGTTTACCGTTCGTGTTCGTTCATTTGTTCGGCTAAGTTAAACGAACGAACATGAACAAGCCTCCGTTCGTGTTCGTTCGGTTCGTTTACAAGCCTAGAGGAAGTTACTCCCGACCCGCCCGGTACCCGGTTTTGATATATATATGTGTATTAAAAATTAATTTATTAAATATATATATATATATTTTATACATAATAAGTCAGATTCAGATACCCAAATTAATTAGGTCGCACAAGAACTCTCACTCATATTCACTCAGCTTCTGTTCCAAATTTGAAACCCAAGTGTCGCCGCCGCTACCTCCGGTCCACACTCCACCGTCCACGTCCTCCGCCGACCGCCGCTGCTACCTCCGTTGAAGATCTCTACCGCTGCTACCTCCAGCGCCGGCTGCTACCAGTGGGCAGTGGCGCTCCTGAGTCCACTCCAGTCTTTGTCTCACTCTCTCACAGTCTCACTCTTTGTCTGTCACTCTTTGTGGAATTGTGGTAAGTGTAAGTGTGTAACTGGTATACATTTCTGACCTTTTGCTTTTTACATTATAAATTACTTATTTACTTGGTTTTTGTTTTTTGCCATTAAAGTTATGTACTTAGTGATGTTCTTGCCTTCTTGGAATGATTCAAGATTTCAAGTGAGCTTTGTTTAATTGTTTCTACTTTCTACAATATACATTTGGTTTTGTAACAAAAATAAGCAACAAAAAAAGTTGAATAAACCGGGTTTTTGACCGGGTATATGACTGGGGCTGGGTGGCTAATCCCCGTACCCGCCGGGGCTAGGAGGCCGAAACTGGGCCGGGGCCGGGTGAGGGGATACCCGCCCCAAACCCGCCCCGTTACCATCCCTACCTCAGGGTGTGTGGATGGTAGTTTGGTCTTGCATTGATGTGGAAGGTATTGTTACAAAATTGATATGACACTTTAAAAAGAAGATTGGTCTTACAGGAGTGCAAATGGTCTTAGTTCCAATATGAATCCAGATTCAATCAAGTTAATGATTACATTTTTGAGACTTTTCTCATAAGACCATCCGTACTGTAAAGCCCGTATCCCGGTACGTAATTTCTTTTTATTAATCCTTTTCTTTTAAGTTTGATTTATTGGGGTTTCCAGTAACGGGGTTAGACGATTTGGACCCAATAGTTAATTATATCAATCGTTGGTTAGAGTGCGAGATGGAGTTAGTTGAGGGGCCAAAAGTGTTAAAGGCCAAAAGTCTTGGTTTCGGCCCATGCCAACTCGTAACCGAATCCATGTTTCTTTGAGGTGTTTGTGTTCTTTTTTGGTAACATAGCCCATGTATCTCAAACCAAAACTCACGGCTAGTGACCTTTTCGTGAGTATCAAGCAAGCAACCAAGAAAAACCCTACGTTCTCTTCCCCCATTCCCCTTGCGTTGTCGTCGGCCGGAGTGAGAGAGAAAGAGTCGCCAGAGAGAGAGAGGGCTCGCCGGAGAGAGAGGGAGAGCGAGCGAGAGACAAGAGAAGCCGGAGTCGTGTGTCACGGTTGTGTCGTCGCGAGGTAAGATTTCTTTTCGTCTTGTTTCCTTCTTGCGTTGTTGCCGAAACCGCCACCGCCGGTGGTGGCTGCCGCCGCCGCCGACCACAACTGCCGGAGGCGGCAGTGGGTAGTGTTTGGTGTTGTCCAACCTTCGTACGTCCGTTATATCTAAACCATAACCCAATCGCAAAAACATCTAAACCGTTTTAAAAATCACTTTCTGTCCCTATTTTGCGTCGGCCATAACCTTTTCTCCGTAGCTCGGTTTGAGGCGAAACTGGTGCCCACGGTTCACGTTCTGGGCCGGGCACATTTTCCGTGTTTTAGCGGAAATCTGGTTTGGCCTCTAGCTAGGTGAAAAAGTGGTCGTTTTTACAGTAGTTCGTCATTTTATGTAAAAAACTGCAGTTTCTGTCCCTGTCTTGCGTTAGCCGTAACGCTTTACTCGTAACTCGGTTTGGGGTGAAACCGGTGCCAAAAGTTCCCTTTCCGAGTCTAGTAACCTTTCTGTGTTTTGTGCAAAATCCAGTTCGGAACGTAGCATAGGCCAAATCGTCGTTTTATACCGATAGCTGCTGTTTTTCACTGTTCTGCGAACCATTCTTATAAAATCCGTATTTAATTGTAGAAAAATCGTTAGGAGGTGTATAATATGTCCTTGGAACCCTAACTCTGAGCACTTTCTAGTTATGTAATTTAATTAGGGATTTTCTGGGTTTATAGAGGTCGGATCAGGTCCCGAACAGACCTGTTTGGTTAGACCGAAAAGTCGTTTAAGTGACGGTTTAAGCATGCGTCGTGTTTTAGGGTCCGGGTCTCGTGTTAATGCATTTTTAACGTTCGTCTAGGTGTCGGGAAGTGATCTTGGATTGTGGAGCTTGAATTATTAACTGTGAGCTAGGCGCGCTTACGAGGTGAGTTCTCTCACTATATCTAATAACGGTTGTTTTATCATTACTGTAGTACGTGTGTGGTAGCTTTATGTGATTGTGTTGTGGAACTAGATAGTGGAGTGTCTAGTTGATACTATGTTGTATGCATGTTATGGTAGTTGTATGTACTACTGTACTTGTGGTGTGAACTAGTTGTTTGTGGTGCGTAATATGTGCTTGGGTTAAATGCTTAGTATAAACGTGTGTTACATTACAACTCGGTGGGACCGAGGGCTCGGTGGGACCGAGGAAGTGGAAAGAAACGTTGTGGGAACTCGGTGTGACGAGTGTGTTACATTACAACTCGGTGGGACCGAGGATCCGGCGGGGCCGGAGATTTTATACGCGGGTGGCGTAGAGACTCGGTGGGACCGGGGATTCGGCGGGGCCGGAGATGTTATCATGTGGTCGGTGGGACCGACTTGTGCCTCTTAGGTGGGTGTGTGTGGATATGCATGTTTATGATTTGTTCGTAGACTGGTATGCTTGTTTATGTGTATCTATCTGTTATAGGGGTAATGTGGAATAACTGTGTTATCTATAGTGGTTGAATTCACTAAGATTCGTGCTTACCCTTTCCCAATAAATCATTGTTTAAGGTGCGAGTAGCTCCAAGGCGTGACGGGCACACACTGGCGCGCGTGAAGAGCTGATCATTATATCGTTTTATAATTTTCATTTTTTTAAACTATTTATTCCGCTGTTTACTGTTTTTAGAGAATAATTATTCTTGGGTTGCAAACGAAACGGTTTGGGTTATTTAACGAGTTTAATTAATGAAATGTCATTTTTATAAATTTTAAATTCCTTGTAAATTTTGGGACGTTACAACTTGGTATCAGAGCCCGGCTTGAGTGAATCAAACACATTTCGGTGTGTTTGATCTCAAGTTTGCGGCTATAAAAATTTTCTTTAAAGTTTTTTTTTTGGGAAATAAAAAAGAAGGAAAATCCGTTTGAGAAACGGTGATCGGAGGCGCAGTGTGTACAATCAGCCGGAGCCAAAGGGGAAAGGTACAGTACTTAGTGTTTTATTGCTTTCTAAATCATAGAGTATGCATGCTAGATTGCCTGTTGTGGACACTATGCTGTATGTTGAACTACTTGCTATTAGGAATTTATGCTAATTATGATAGGTTACTAAGTGGATGCCCTCTAGGTTGTATGCAGTAAGAGATTTATAGTCTTAGAATATTCGATTTAGTTCTATTGCGCAACTCTTGTTTGAGTCCAACCGTTCTAGGATAGAGTCTTGTATTCGACTGTCTATTTGTTTCGCACTGCATATAATCGGGCATTCGCGAGGTCACCCGTTATAATTAGTAGGGATTCGGTAGTAGCAAGGGTAGTGGGATAAGAGGAAGTTCCTAGAGAGCTGGGAAGGGTGTTTATGTATGAGTATGTGTGCTAGATTGCTTTCTAGAACATAGGAGTATGTATGCTAAATTACTTGGTGCTTATTACACTGTATTGCATGTTTGTTGCTTGCTAATAGGAGGTTATGCTAGCCTTGATAGGTTGTTAGGTGGATGCACAATAGGTCGTATGTGGTAGGAACCGAATAGCCTTAGAATGTCGGATTTGGTTCTATTGCGCAGCTCTTGTTTGAGTCCAACCGTTGTAGGATAGAATCTTACATTCGAATGTCTATCTGGTTTGCACTGTGTGCGACTGTGCATTCGCGAGGCGACTCGTCATGACTAGTAGAAATTTCGTTGTAGCAAGGGTAGTGGTGGGGATGGAATTCCTAGGGAGCTAGGAAGAGTGAGTATATATGCCGGTGCGGGCATATGTGTGTAGTTGCGGCGAGGAACTACTTGGACCCCTCGGGATGGGACTCGGAACGAGCGATGATAGGTGTGGAAGGTAGTAGTAGAGCTCCTACTACCGGAAGCACAGGATCAGTGCTCGAGTCGGGAAAGTCGCGAGGAATCCAAGGAGTTGGGCGTGAGTGTGGTTAGTGTGCGTTGTTATGTGCTGATAACGCGTTGTATTATCTACCCAGAATAGCCGTCACGAGGAGAGACAACTATAGTAGATCCACTGGTACAGGTGTGTACTTGATGTGCTTTGATGGGATGATCGTTGGGGTAGTGACGAAGGTTGTAAATTAGTAGTCATTGGAATAAAAGGACGATTCTAGTATTAGTCACTTGGAGTGACGATAAGGATGATGTTTGTTATGGTAATCGGTTGGACCGATGTTCGGCGGGTGGCCGATGTCTGTTATTGTAATCGGTTGGACCGATGTTCGGCGGGTGGCCGATGTTTGTTATGGTAATCGGTTGGACCGATGTTCGGCGGGTGGCCGATGTTTGTTATTGTAATCGGTTGGACCGATGTTCGGCAGGGGGTCGATGTTTTGTTAATATAATTTATTGAAAATCTTTGGAGTCTATTAGAACTCGTAGGAGATAATCGATGGTTAATGGTAGGAATGATCGGATCCGAGTATCCTGTAAGGTAGATTGGTGAGCAACTTTAGGAGGGTTAGAGCTTGAAATTGAATCGGGATGTATAGAATATCTAAGGTTGGGAGACAACCAAAGTCGTTTGACTAGGAATGATTCCAGTTGTTGGAGTGTTCTTCCGATCATATTTTCAGTGTCCTAGAAGGAGTACGTTAGTTAGAAAAGTATTCGAAAAGTTTTAGAAGGGGTTTCAAGTGGACTTGGGAACCTGAAGTTGAGATGAGGGAGAACTACCCGGAGCTATTCGTAGGCAGAGACTTCGAGGACGAAGTCTAATCCAAGTGGGGGAGAGTTGTAAAGCCCGTATCCCGGTACGTAATTTCTTTTTATTAATCCTTTTCTTTTAAGTTTGATTTATCGGGGTTTCCAGTAACGGGGTTAGACGATTTGGACCCAATAGTTAATTATATCAATCGTTGGTTAGAGTGCGAGATGGAGTTAGTTGAGGGGCCAAAAGTCTTGGTTTCGGCCCATGCCAACTCGTAACCGAATCCATGTTTCTTTGAGGTGTTTGTGTGCTTGTTTGGTGACATAGCCCATGTATCTCAAACCAAAACTCACGGCTAGTGACCTTTTCGTGAGTATCAAGCAAGCAACCAAGAAAAACCCTACGTTCTCTTCCCCCATTCCCCTTGCGTTGTCGTCGGCCGGAGTGAGAGAGAAAGAGTCGCCGGAGAGAGAGAGGGCTCGCCGGAGAGAGAGAGGGAGAGCGAGCGAGAGACAAGAGAAGTCGGAGTCGTGTGTCACGGTTGTGTCGTCGCGAGGTAAGATTTCTTTTCGTCTTGTTTCCTTCTTGCGTTGTTGCCGAAACCGCCACCGCCGGTGGTGGCTGCCGCCGCCGCCGACCACAACTGCCGGAGGCGGCAGTGGGTAGTGTTTGGTGTTTTCCAACCTTCGTACGTCCGTGATATCTAAACCATAACCCAATCGCAAAAACATCTAAACCGTTTTAAAAATCACTTTCTGTCCCTATTTTGCGTCGGCCATAACGTTTTCTCCGTAGCTCGGTTTGAGGCGAAACTGGTGCCCACGGTTCACGTTCTGGGTCGGGCACATTTTCCGTGTTTTAGCGGAAATCTGGTTCGGCCTCTAGCTAGGTGAAAAAGTGGTCGGTTTTACAGTAGTTCGTCATTTTATGTAAAAAACTGCAGTTTCTGTCCCTGTCTTGCGTTAGCCGTAACTCTTTACTCGTAACTCGGTTTGGGGTGAAACCGGTGCCAAAAGTTCCCTTTCCGAGTCTAGTAACTTTTCTGTGTTTTGTGCAAAATCCAGTTCGGAACGTAGCATAGGCCAAATCGTCGTTTTATACCGATAGCTGCTGTTTTTCACTGTTCTGCGAACCATTCTTATAAAATCCGTATTTAATTGTAGAAAAATCGTTAGGAGGTGTATAATATGTCCTTGGAACCCTAACTCTGAGCACTTTCTAGTTATGTAATTTAATTAGGGATTTTCTGTGTTTATAGAGGTCGGATCAGGTCCCGAACAGACCTGTTTGGTTAGACCGAAAAGTCGTTTAAGTGACGGTTTAAGCATGCGTCGTGTTTTAGGGTCCGGGTCTCGTGTTAATGCATTTTTAACGTTCGTCTAGGTGTCGGGAAGTGATCTTGGATTGTGGAGCTTGAATTATTAACTGTGAGCTAGGCGCGCTTACGAGGTGAGTTCTCTCACTATATCTAATAACGGTTGTTTTATCATTACTGTAGTACGTGTGTGGTAGCTTTATGTGATTGTGTTGTGGAACTAGATAGTGGAGTGTCTAGTTGATACTATGTTGTATGCATGTTATGGTAGTTGTATGTACTACTGTACTTGTGGTGTGAACTAGTTGTTTGTGGTGCGTAATATGTGCTTGGGTTAAATGCTTAGTATAAACGTGTGTTACATTACAACTCGGTGGGACCGAGGGCTCGGTGGGACCGAGGAAGTGGAAAGAAACGTTGTGGGAACTCGGTGTGACGAGTGTGTTACATTACAACTCGGTGGGACCGAGGATCCGGCGGGGCCGGAGATTTTATACGCGGGTGGCGTAGAGACTCGGTGGGACCGGGGATTCGGCGGGGCCGGAGATGTTATCATGTGGTCGGTGGGACCGACTTGTGCCTCTTAGGTGGGTGTGTGTGGATATGCATGTTTATGATTTGTTCGTAGACTGGTATGCTTGTTTATGTGTATCTATCTGTTATAGGGGTAATGTGGAATAACTGTGTTATCTATAGTGGTTGAATTCACTAAGATTCGTGCTTACCCTTTCCCAATAAATCATTGTTTAAGGTGCGAGTAGCTCCAAGGCGTGACGGGCACACACTGGCGCGCGTGAAGAGCTGATCATTATATCGTTTTATAATTTTCATTTTTTTAAACTATTTATTCCGCTGTTTACTGGTTTTAGAGAATAATTATTCTTGGGTTGCAAACGAAACGGTTTGGGTTATTTAACGAGTTTAATTAATGAAATGTCATTTTTATAAATTTTAAATTCCTTGTAAATTTTGGGACGTTACAACTTGGTATCAGAGCCCGGCTTGAGTGAATCAAACACATTTTGGTGTGTTTGATCTCAAGTTTGCGGCTATAAAAATTTTCTTTAAAGTTTTTTTTTTGGGAAATAAAAAAGAAGGAAAATCCGTTTGAGAAACGGTGATCGGAGGCGCAGTGTGTACAGTCAGCCGGAGCCAAAGGGGAAAGGTACAGTACTTAGTGTTTTATTGCTTTCTAAATCATAGAGTATGCATGCTAGATTGCCTGTTGTGGACACTATGCTGTATGTTGAACTACTTGCTATTAGGAATTTATGCTAATTATGATAGGTTACTAAGTGGATGCCCTCTAGGTTGTATGCAGTAAGAGATTTATAGTCTTAGAATATTCGATTTAGTTCTATTGCGCAGCTCTTGTTTGAGTCCAACCGTTCTAGGATAGAGTCTTGTATTCGACTGTCTATTTGTTTCGCACTGCATATAATCGGGCATTCGCGAGGTCACCCGTTATAATTAGTAGGGATTCGGTAGTAGCAAGGGTAGTGGGATAAGAGGAAGTTCCTAGAGAGCTGGGAAGGGTGTTTATGTATGAGTATGTGTGCTAGATTGCTTTCTAGAACATAGGAGTATGAATGCTAAATTACTTGGTGCTTATTACACTGTATTGCATGTTTGTTGCTTGCTAATAGGAGGTTATGCTAGCCTTGATAGGTTGTTAGGTGGATGCACTATAGGTCGTATGTGGTAGGAACCGAATAGCCTTAGAATGTCGGATTTGGTTCTATTGCGCAGCTCTTGTTTGAGTCCAACCGTTGTAGGATAGAATCTTACATTCGAATGTCTATCTGGTTTGCACTGTGTGCGACTGTGCATTCGCGTGGCGACTCGTCATGACTAGTAGAAATTTCGTTGTAGCAAGGGTAGTGGTGGGGATGGAATTCCTAGGGAGCTAGGAAGAGTGAGTATATATGCCGGTGCGGGCATATGTGTGTAGTTGCGGCGAGGAACTACTTGGACCCCTCGGGATGGGACTCGGAACGAGCGATGATAGGTGTGGAAGGTAGTAGTAGAGCTCCTACTACCGGAAGCACAGGATCAGTGCTCGAGTCGGGAAAGTCGCGAGGAATCCAAGGAGTTGGGCGTGAGTGTTGTTAGTGTGCGTTGTTATGTGCTGATAACGCGTTGTATTATCTACCCAGAATAGCCGTCACGAGGAGAGACAACTATAGTAGATCCACTGGTACAGGTGTGTACTTGATGTGCTTTGATGGGATGATCGTTGGGGTAGTGACGAAGGTTGTAAATTAGTAGTCATTGGAATAAATGGACGATTCTAGTATTAGTCACTTGGAGTGACGATAAGGATGATGTTTGTTTTGGTAATCGGTTGGACCGATGTTCGGCGGGTGGCCGATGTCTGTTATTGTAATCGGTTGGACCGATGTTTGGCGGGTGGCCGATGTTTGTTATGGTAATCGGTTGGACCGATGTTCGGCGGGTGGCCGATGTTTGTTATTGTAATCGGTTGGACCGATGTTCGGCAGGGGGTCGATGTTTTGTTAATATAATTTATTGAAAATCTTTGGAGTCTATTAGAACTCGTAGGAGATAATCGATGGTTAATGGTAGGAATGATCGGATCCGAGTATCCTGTAAGGTAGATTGGTGAGCAACTTTAGGAGGGTTAGAGCTTGAAATTGAATCGGGATGTATAGAATATCTAAGGTTGGGAGACAACCAAATTCGTTTGACTAGGAATGATTCCAGTTGTTGGAGTGTTCTTCCGATCATATTTTCAGTGTCCTAGAAGGAGTACGTTAGTTAGAAAAGTATTCGAAAAGTTTTAGAAGGGGTTTCAAGTGGACTTGGGAACCTGAAGTTGAGATGAGGGAGAACTACCCGGAGCTATTCGTAGGCAGAGACTTCGAGGACGAAGTCTAATCCAAGTGGGGGAGAGTTGTAAAGCCCGTATCCCGGTACGTAATTTCTTTTTATTAATCATTTTCTTTTAAGTTTGATTTATCGGGGTTTCCAGTAACGGGGTTAGACGATTTGGACCCAATAGTTAATTATATCAATCGTTGGTTAGAGTGCGAGATGGAGTTAGTTGAGGGGCCAAAAGTCTTGGTTTCGGCCCATGCCAACTCGTAACCGAATCCATGTTTCTTTGAGGTGTTTGTGTGCTTGTTTGGTGACATAGCCCATGTATCTCAAACCAAAACTCACGGCTAGTGACATTTTCGTGAGTATCAAGCAAGCAACCAGGAAAAACCCTACGTTCTCTTCCCCCATTCCCCTTGCGTTGTCGTCGGCCGGAGTGAGAGAGAAAGAGTCGCCGGAGAGAGAGAGGGCTCGCCGGAGAGAGAGAGGGAGAGCGAGCGAGAGACAAGAGAAGCCGGAGTCGTGTGTCACGGTTGTGTCGTCGCGAGGTAAGATTTCTTTTCGTCTTGTTTCCTTCTTGCGTTGTTGCCGAAACCGCCACCGCCGGTGGTGGCTGCCGCCGCCGCCGACCACAACTGCCGGAGGCGGCAGTGGGTAGTGTTTGGTGTTGTCCAACCTTCGTACGTCAGTGATATCTAAACCATAACCCAATCGCAAAAACATCTAAACCGTTTTAAAAATCACTTCCTGTCCCTATTTTGCGTCGGCCATAACTTTTTCTCCGTAGCTCGGTTTGAGGCGAAACTGGTGCCCACGGTTCACGTTCTGGGTCGGGCACATTTTCCGTGTTTTAGCGGAAATCTGGTTCGGCCTCTAGCTAGGTGAAAAAGTGGTCGTTTTTACAGTAGTTCGTCATTTTATGTAAAAAACTGCAGTTTCTGTCCCTGTCTTGCGTTAGCCGTAACTCTTTACTCGTAACTCGGTTTGGGGTGAAACCGGTGCCAAAAGTTCCCTTTCCGAGTCTAGTAACTTTTCTGTGTTTTGTGCAAAATCCAGTTCGGAACGTAGCATAGGCCAAATCGTCGTTTTATACCGATAGCTGCTGTTTTTCACTGTTCTGCAAACCATTCTTATAAAATCCGTATTTAATTGTAGAAAAATCGTTAGGAGGTGTATAATATGTCCTTGGAACCCTACCTCTGAGCACTTTCTAGTTATGTAATTTAATTAGGGATTTTCTGTGTTTATAGAGGTCGGATCAGGTCCCGAACAGACCTGTTTGGTTAGACCGAAAAGTCGTTTAAGTGACGGTTTAAGCATGCGTCGTGTTTTAGGGTCCGAGTCTCGTGTTAATGCATTTTTAACGTTCGTCTAGGTGTCGGGAAGTGATCTTGGATTGTGGAGCTGGAATTATTAACTGTGAGCTAGGCGCGCTTACGAGGTGAGTTCTCTCACTATATCTAATAACGGTTGTTTTATCATTACTGTAGTACGTGTGTGGTAGCTTTATGTGATTGTGTTGTGGAACTAGATAGTGGAGTGTCTAGTTGATACTATGTTGTATGCATGTTATGGTAGTTGTATGTACTACTGTACTTGTGGTGTGAACTAGTTGTTTGTGGTGCGTAATATGTGCTTGGGTTAAATGCTTAGTATAAACGTGTGTTACATTACAACTCGGTGGGACCGAGGGCTCGGTGGGACCGAGGAAGTGGAAAGAAACGTTGTGGGAACTCGGTGTGACGAGTGTGTTACATTACAACTCGGTGGGACCGAGGATCCGGCGGGGCCGGAGATTTTATACGCGGGTGGCGTAGAGACTCGGTGGGACCGGGGATTCGGCGGGGCCGGAGATGTTATCATGTGGTCGGTGGGACCGACTTGTGCCTCTTAGGTGGGTGTGTGTGGATATGCATGTTTATGATTTGTTCGTAGACTGGTATGCTTGTTTATGTGTATCTATCTGTTATAGGGGTAATGTGGAATAACTGTGTTATCTATAGTGGTTGAATTCACTAAGATTCGTGCTTACCCTTTCCCAATAAATCATTGTTTAAGGTGCGAGTAGCTCCAAGGCGTGACGGGCACACACTGGCGCGCGTGAAGAGCTGATCATTATATCGTTTTATAATTTTCATTTTTTTAAACTATTTATTCCGCTGTTTACTGTTTTTAGAGAATAATTATTCTTGGGTTGCAAACGAAACGGTTTGGGTTATTTAACGAGTTTAATTAATGAAATGTCATTTTTATAAATTTTAAATTCCTTGTAATTTTTGGGACGTTACAACTTGGTATCAGAGCCCGGCTTGAGTGAATCAAACACATTTCGGTGTGTTTGATCTCAAGTTTGCGTCTATAAAAATTTTCTTTAAAGTTTTTTTTTTGGGAAATAAAAAAGAAGGAAAATCCGTTTGAGAAACGGTGATCGGAGGCGCAGTGTGTACAGTCAGCCGGAGCCAAAGCGGAAAGGTACAGTACTTAGTGTTTTATTGCTTTCTAAATCATAGAGTATGCATGCTAGATTGCCTGTTGTGGACACTATGCTGTATGTTGAACTACTTGCTATTAGGAATTTATGCTAATTATGATAGGTTACTAAGTGGATGCCCTCTAGGTTGTATGCAGTAAGAGATTTATAGTCTTAGAATATTCGATTTAGTTCTATTGCGCAGCTCTTGTTTGAGTCCAACCGTTCTAGGATAGAGTCTTGTATTCGACTGTCTATTTGTTTCGCACTGCATATAATCGGGCATTCGCGAGGTCACCCGTTATAATTAGTAGGGATTCGGTAGTAGCAAGGGTAGTGGGATAAGAGGAAGTTCCTAGAGAGCTGGGAAGGGTGTTTATGTATGAGTATGTGTGCTAGATTGCTTTCTAGAACATAGGAGTATGTATGCTAAATTACTTGGTGCTTATTACACTGTATTGCATGTTTGTTGCTTGCTAATAGGAGGTTATGCTAGCCTTGATAGGTTGTTAGGTGGATGCACTATAGGTCGTATGTGGTAGGAACCGAATAGCCTTAGAATGTCGGATTTGGTTCTATTGCGCAACTCTTGTTTGAGTCCAACCGTTGTAGGATAGAATCTTACATTCGAATGTCTATCTGGTTTGCACTGTGTGCGACTGTGCATTCGCGAGGCGACTCGTTATGACTAGTAGAAATTTCGTTGTAGCAAGGGTAGTGGTGGGGATGGAATTCCTAGGGAGCTAGGAAGAGTGAGTATATATGCCGGTGCGGGCATATGTGTGTAGTTGCGGCGAGGAACTACTTGGACCCCTCGGGATGGGACTCTGAACGAGCGATGATAGGTGTGGAAGGTAGTAGTAGAGCTCCTACTACCGGAAGCACAGGATCAGTGCTCGAGTCGGGAAAGTCGCGAGGAATCCAAGGAGTTGGGCGTGAGTGTTGTTAGTGTGCGTTGTTATGTGCTGATAACGCGTTGTATTATCTACCCAGAATAGCCGTCACGAGGAGAGACAACTATAGTAGATCCACTGGTACAGGTGTGTACTTGATGTGCTTTGATGGGATGATCGTTGGGGTAGTGACGAAGGTTGTAAATTAGTAGTCATTGGAATAAAAGGACGATTCTAGTATTAGTCACTTGGAGTGACGATAAGGATGATGTTTGTTATGGTAATCGGTTGGACCGATGTTCGGCGGGTGGCCGATGTCTGTTATTGTAATCGGTTGGACCGATGTTCGGAGGGTGGCCGATGTTTGTTATGGTAATCGGTTGGACCGATGTTCGGCGGGTGGCCGATGTTTGTTATTGTAATCGGTTGGACCGATGTTCGGCAGGGGGTCGATGTTTTGTTAATATAATTTATTGAAAATCATTGGAGTCTATTAGAACTCGTAGGAGATAATCGATGGTTAATGGTAGGAATGATCGGATCCGAGTATCCTGTAAGGTAGATTGGTGAGCAACTTTAGGAGGGTTAGAGCTTGAAATTGAATCGGGATGTATAGAATATCTAAGGTTGGGAGACAACCAAAGTCGTTTGACTAGGAATGATTCCAGTTGTTGGAGTGTTCTTCCGATCATATTTTCAGTGTCCTAGAAGGAGTACGTTAGTTAGAAAAGTATTCGAAAAGTTTTAGAAGGGGTTTCAAGTGGACTTGGGAACCTGAAGTTGAGATGAGGGAGAACTACCTGGAGCTATTCGTAGGCAGAGACTTCGAGGACGAAGTCTAATCCAAGTGGGGGAGAGTTGTAAAGCCCGTATCCCGGTACGTAATTTCTTTTTATTAATCCTTTTCTTTTAAGTTTGATTTATCGGGGTTTCCAGTAACGGGGTTAGACGATTTGGACCCAATAGTTAATTATATCAATCGTTGGTTAGAGTGCGAGATGGAGTTAGTTGAGGGGCCAAAAGTCTTGGTTTCGGCCCATGCCAACTCGTAACCGAATCCATGTTTCTTTGAGGTGTTTGTGTGCTTGTTTGGTGACATAGCCCATGTATCTCAAACCAAAACTCACGGCTAGTGACCTTTTCGTGAGTATCAAGCAAGCAACCAAGAAAAACCCTACGTTCTCTTCCCCCATTCCCCTTGCGTTGTCGTCGGCCGGAGTGAGAGAGAAAGAGTCGCCGGAGAGAGAGAGGGCTCGCCGGAGAGAGAGAGGGAGAGCGAGCGAGAGACAAGAGAAGCCGGAGTCGTGTGTCACGGTTGTGTCGTCGCGAGGTAAGATTTCTTTTCGTCTTGTTTCCTTCTTGCGTTGTTGCCGAAACCGCCACCGCCGGTGGTGGCTGCCGCCGCCGCCGACCACAACTGCCGGAGGCGGCAGTGGGTAGTGTTTGGTGTTTTCCAACCTTCGTACGTCCGTGATATCTAAACCATAACCCAATCGCAAAAACATCTAAACCGTTTTAAAAATCACTTTCTGTCCCTATTTTGCGTCGGCCATAACCTTTTCTCCGTAGCTCGGTTTGAGGCGAAACTGGTGCCCACGGTTCACGTTCTGGGTCGGGCACATTTTCCGTGTTTTAGCGGAAACCTGGTTCGGCCTCTAGCTAGGTGAAAAAGTGGTCGTTTTTACAGTAGTTCGTCATTTTATGTAAAAAACTGCAGTTTCTGTCCCTGTCTTGCGTTAGCCGTAACTCTTTACTCGTAACTCGGTTTGGGGTGAAACCGGTGCCAAAAGTTCCCTTTCCGAGTCTAGTAACTTTTCTATGTTTTGTGCAAAATCCAGTTCGGAACGTAGCATAGGCCAAATCGTCGTTTTATACCGATAGCTGCTGTTTTTCACTGTTCTGCGAACCATTCTTATAAAATCCGTATTTAATTGTAGAAAAATCGTTAGGAGGTGTATAATATGTCCTTGGAACCCTAACTCTGAGCACTTTCTAGTTATGTAATTTAATTAGGGATTTTCTGTGTTTATAGAGGTCGGATCAGGTCCCGAACAGACCTGTTTGGTTAGACCGAAAAGTCGTTTAAGTGACGGTTTAAGCATGCGTCGTGTTTTAGGGTCCGGGTCTCGTGTTAATGCATTTTTAACGTTCGTCTAGGTGTCGGGAAGTGATCTTGGATTGTGGAGCTTGAATTATTAACTGTGAGCTAGGCGCGCTTACGAGGTGAGTTCTCTCACTATATCTAATAACGGTTGTTTTATCATTACTGTAGTACGTGTGTGGTAGCTTTATGTGATTGTGTTGTGGAACTAGATAGTGGAGTGTCTAGTTGATACTATGTTGTATGCATGTTATGGTAGTTGTATGTACTACTGTACTTGTGGTGTGAACTAGTTGTTTGTGGTGCGTAATATGTGCTTGGGTTAAATGCTTAGTATAAACGTGTGTTACATTACAACTCGGTGGGACCGAGGGCTCGGTGGGACCGAGGAAGTGGAAAGAAACGTTGTGGGAACTCGGTGTGACGAGTGTGTTACATTACAACTCGGTGGGACCGAGGATCCGGCGGGGCCGGAGATTTTATACGCGGGTGGCGTAGAGACTCGGTGGGACCGGGGATTCGGCGGGGCCGGAGATGTTATCATGTGGTCGGTGGGACCGACTTGTGCCTCTTAGGTGGGTGTGTGTGGATATGCATGTTTATGATTTGTTCGTAGACTGGTATGCTTGTTTATGTGTATCTATCTGTTATAGGGGTAATGTGGAATAACTGTGTTATCTATAGTGGTTGAATTCACTAAGATTCGTGCTTACCCTTTCCCAATAAATCATTGTTTAAGGTGCGAGTAGCTCCAAGGCGTGACGGGCACACACTGGCGCGCGTGAAGAGCTGATCATTATATCGTTTTATAATTTTCATTTTTTTAAACTATTTATTCCGCTGTTTACTGTTTTTAGAGAATAATTATTCTTGGGTTGCAAACGAAACGGTTTGGGTTATTTAACGAGTTTAATTAATGAAATGTCATTTTTATAAATTTTAAATTCCTTGTAAATTTTGGGACGTTACAACTTGGTATCAGAGCCCGGCTTGAGTGAATCAAACACATTTCGGTGTGTTTGATCTCAAGTTTGCGGCTATAAAAATTTTCTTTAAAGTTTTTTTTTTGGGAAATAAAAAAGAAGGAAAATCCGTTTGAGAAACGGTGATCGGAGGCGCAGTGTGTACAGTCAGCCGGAGCCAAAGGGGAAAGGTACAGTACTTAGTGTTTTATTGCTTTCTAAATCATAGAGTATGCATGCTAGATTGCCTGTTGTGGACACTATGCTGTATGTTGAACTACTTGCTATTAGGAATTTATGCTAATTATGATAGGTTACTAAGTGGATGCCCTCTAGGTTGTATGCAGTAAGAGATTTATAGTCTTAGAATATTCGATTTAGTTCTATTGCGCAGCTCTTGTTTGAGTCCAACCGTTCTAGGATAGAGTCTTGTATTCGACTGTCTATT
This sequence comes from Saussurea involucrata, assembly GCA_033807775.1. Classification (NCBI taxonomy): domain Eukaryota; kingdom Viridiplantae; phylum Streptophyta; class Magnoliopsida; order Asterales; family Asteraceae; genus Saussurea; species Saussurea involucrata. Next base: position 42,620,562 of record CM066317.1, on the reverse strand, counting down.
TGTTTCGCACTGCATATAATCGGGCATTCGCGAGGTCACCCGTTATAATTAGTAGGGATTCGGTAGTAGCAAGGGTAGTGGGATAAGAGGAAGTTCCTAGAGAGCTGGGAAGGGTGTTTATGTATGAGTATGTGTGCTAGATTGCTTTCTAGAACATAGGAGTATGTATGCTAAATTACTTGGTGCTTATTACACTGTATTGCATGTTTGTTGCTTGCTAATAGGAGGTTATGCTAGCCTTGATAGGTTGTTAGGTGGATGCACTATAGGTCGTATGTGGTAGGAACCGAATAGCCTTAGAATGTCGGATTTGGTTCTATTGCGCAGCTCTTGTTTGAGTCCAACCGTTGTAGGATAGAATCTTACATTCGAATGTCTATCTGGTTTGCACTGTGTGCGACTGTGCATTCGCGTGGCGACTCGTCATGACTAGTAGAAATTTCGTTGTAGCAAGGGTAGTGGTGGGGATGGAATTCCTAGGGAGCTAGGAAGAGTGAGTATATATGCCGGTGCGGGCATATGTGTGTAGTTGCGGCGAGGAACTACTTGGACCCCTCGGGATGGGACTCGGAACGAGCGATGATAGGTGTGGAAGGTAGTAGTAGAGCTCCTACTACCGGAAGCACAGGATCAGTGCTCGAGTCGGGAAAGTCGCGAGGAATCCAAGGAGTTGGGCGTGAGTGTTGTTAGTGTGCGTTGTTATGTGCTGATAACGCGTTGTTTTATCTACCCAGAATAGCCGTCACGAGGAGAGACAACTATAGTAGATCCACTGGTACAGGTGTGTACTTGATGTGCTTTGATGGGATGATCGTTGGGGTAGTGACGAAGGTTGTAAATTAGTAGTCATTGGAATAAATGGACGATTCTAGTATTAGTCACTTGGAGTGACGATAAGGATGATGTTTGTTATGGTAATCGGTTGGACCGATGTTCGGCGGGTGGCCGATGTCTGTTATTGTAATCGGTTGGACCGATGTTCGGCGGGTGGCCGATGTTTGTTATGGTAATCGGTTGGACCGTTGTTCGGCGGGTGGCCGATGTTTGTTATTGTAATCGGTTGTACCGATGTTCGGCAGGGGGTCGATGTTTTGTTAATATAATTTATTGAAAATCTTTGGAGTCTATTAGAACTCGTAGGAGATAATCGATGGTTAATGGTAGGAATGATCGGATCCGAGTATCCTGTAAGGTAGATTGGTGAGCAACTTTAGGAGGGTTAGAGCTTGAAATTGAATCGGGATGTATAGAATATCTAAGGTTGGGAGACAACCAAAGTCGTTTGACTAGGAATGATTCCAGTTGTTGGAGTGTTCTTCCGATCATATTTTCAGTGTCCTAGAAGGAGTACGTTAGTTAGAAAAGTATTCGAAAAGTTTTAGAAGGGGTTTCAAGTGGACTTGGGAACCTGAAGTTGAGATGAGGGAGAACTACCCGGAGCTATTCGTAGGCAGAGACTTCGAGGACGAAGTCTAATCCAAGTGGGGGAGAGTTGTAAAGCCCGTATCCCGGTACGTAATTTCTTTTTATTAATCCTTTTCTTTTAAGTTTGATTTATCGGGGTTTCCAGTAACGGGGTTAGACGATTTGGACCCAATAGTTAATTATATCAATCGTTGGTTAGAGTGCGAGATGGAGTTAGTTGAGGGGCCAAAAGTCTTGGTTTCGGCCCATGCCAACTCGTAACCGAATCCATGTTTCTTTGAGGTGTTTGTGTGCTTGTTTGGTGACATAGCCCATGTATCTCAAACCAAAACTCACGGCTAGTGACATTTTCGTGAGTATCAAGCAAGCAACCAAGAAAAACCCTACGTTCTCTTCCCCCATTCCCCTTGCGTTGTCGTCGGACGGAGTGAGAGAGAAAGAGTCGCCGGAGAGAGAGAGGGCTCGCCGGAGAGAGAGAGGGAGAGCGAGCGAGAGACAAGAGAAGCCGGAGTCGTGTGTCACGGTTGTGTCGTCGCGAGGTAAGATTTCTTTTCGTCTTGTTTCCTTCTTGCGTTGTTGCCGAAACCGCCACCGCCGGTGGTGGCTGCCGCCGCCGCCGACCACAACTGCCGGAGGCGGCAGTGGGTAGTGTTTGGTGTTGTCCAACCTTCGTACGTCCGTGATATCTAAACCATAACCCAATCGCAAAAACATCTAAACCGTTTTAAAAATCACTTTCTGTCCCTATTTTGCGTCGGCCATAACTTTTTCTCCGTATCTCGGTTTGAGGCAAAACTGGTGCCCACGGTTCACGTTCTGGGTCGGGCACATTTTCCGTGTTTTAGCGGAAATCTGGTTCGGCCTCTAGCTAGGTGAAAAAGTGGTCGTTTTTACAGTAGTTCGTCATTTTATGTAAAAAACTGCAGTTTCTGTCCCTGTCTTGCGTTAGCCGTAACTCTTTACTCGTAACTCGGTTTGGGGTGAAACTGGTGCCAAAAGTTCCCTTTCCGAGTCTAGTAACTTTTCTGTGTTTTGTACAAAATCCAGTTCGGAACGTAGCATAGGCCAAATCGTCGTTTTATACCGATAGCTGCTGTTTTTCACTGTTCTGCGAACCATTCTTATAAAATCCGTATTTAATTGTAGAAAAATCGTTAGGAGGTGTATAATATGTCCTTGCAACCCTAACTCTGAGCACTTTCTAGTTATGTAATTTAATTAGGGATTTTCTGTGTTTATAGAGGTCGGATCAGGTCCCGAACAGACCTGTTTGGTTAGACCGAAAAGTCGTTTAAGTGACGGTTTAAGCATGCGTCGTGTTTTAGGGTCCGGGTCTCGTGTTAATGCATTTTTAACGTTCGTCTAGGTGTCGGGAAGTGATCTTGGATTGTGGAGCTTGAATTATTAACTGTGAGCTAGGCGCGCTTACGAGGTGAGTTCTCTCACTATATCTAATAACGGTTGTTTTATCATTACTGTAGTACGTGTGTGGTAGCTTTATGTGATTGTGTTGTGGAACTAGATAGTGGAGTGTCTAGTTGATACTATGTTGTATGCATGTTATGGTAGTTGTATGTACTACTGTACTTGTGGTGTGAACTAGTTGTTTGTGGTGCGTAATATGTGCTTGGGTTAAATGCTTAGTATAAACGTGTGTTACATTACAACTCGGTGGGACCGAGGGCTCGGTGGGACCGAGGAAGTGGAAAGAAACGTTGTGGGAACTCGGTGTGACGAGTGTGTTACATTACAACTCGGTGGGACCGAGGATCCGGCGGGGCCGGAGATTTTATACGCGGGTGGCGTAGAGACTCGGTGGGACCGGGGATTCGGCGGGCCGGAGATGTTATCATGTGGTCGGTGGGACCGACTTGTGCCTCTTAGGTGGGTGTGTGTGGATATGCATGTTTATGATTTGTTCGTAGACTGGTATGCTTGTTTATGTGTATCTATCTGTTATAGGGGTAATGTGGAATAACTGTGTTATCTATAGCGGTTGAATTCACTAAGATTCGTGCTTACCCTTTCCCAATAAATCATTGTTTAAGGTGCGAGTAGCTCCAAGGCGTGACGGGCACACACTGGCGCGCGTGAAGAGCTGATCATTATATCGTTTTATAATTTTCATTTTTTTAAACTATTTATTCCGCTGTTTACTGTTTTTAGAGAATAATTATTCTTGGGTTGCAAACGAAACGGTTTGGGTTATTTAACGAGTTTAATTAATGAAATGTCATTTTTATAAATTTTAAATTCCTTGTAAATTTTGGGACGTTACAACTTGGTATCAGAGCCCGGCTTGAGTGAATCAAACACATTTCGGTGTGTTTGATCTCAAGTTTGCGGCTATAAAAATTTTCTTTAAAGTTTTTTTTTTGGGAAATAAAAAAGAAGGAAAATCCGTTTGAGAAACGGTGATCGGAGGCGCAGTGTGTACAGTCAGCCGGAGCCAAAGGGGAAAGGTACAGTACTTAGTGTTTTATTGCTTTCTAAATCATAGAGTATGCATGCTAGATTGCCTGTTGTGGACACTATGCTGTATGTTGAACTACTTGCTATTAGGAATTTATGCTAATTATGATAGGTTACTAAGTGGATGCCCTCTAGGTTGTATGCAGTAAGAGATTTATAGTCTTAGAATATTCGATTTAGTTCTATTGCGCAGCTCTTGTTTGAGTCCAACCGTTCTAGGATAGAGTCTTGTATTCGACTGTCTATTTGTTTCGCACTGCATATAATCGGGCATTCGCGAGGTCACCCGTTATAATTAGTAGGGATTCGGTAGTAGCAAGGGTAGTGGGATAAGAGGAAGTTCCTAGAGAGCTGGGAAGGGTGTTTATGTATGAGTATGTATGCTAGATTGCTTTCTAGAACATAGGAGTATGTATGCTAAATTACTTGGTGCTTATTACACTGTATTGCATGTTTGTTGCTTGCTAATAGGAGGTTATGCTAGCCTTGATAGGTTGTTAGGTGGATGCACTATAGGTCGTATGTGGTAGGAACCGAATAGCCTTAGAATGTCGGATTTGGTTCTATTGCGCAGCTCTTGTTTGAGTCCAACCGTTGTAGGATAGAATCTTACATTCGAATGTCTATCTGGTTTGCACTGTGTGCGACTGTGCATTCGCGAGGCGACTCGTCATGACTAGTAGAAATTTCGTTGTAGCAAGGGTAGTGGTGGGGATGGAATTCCTAGGGAGCTAGGAAGAGTGAGTATATATGCCGATGCGGGCATATGTGTGTAGTTGCGGCGAGGAACTACTTGGACCCCTCGGGATGGGACTCGGAACGAGCGATGATAGGTGTGGAAGGTAGTAGTAGAGCTCCTACTACCGGAAGCACAGGATCAGTGCTCGAGTCGGGAAAGTCGCGAGGAATCCAAGGAGTTGGGCGTGAGTGTTGTTAGTGTGCGTTGTTATGTGCTGATAACGCGTTGTATTATCTACCCAGAATAGCCGTCACGAGGAGAGACAACTATAGTAGATCCACTGGTACAGGTGTGTACTTGATGTGCTTTGATGGGATGATCGTTGGGGTAGTGACGAATGTTGTAAATTAGTAGTCATTGGAATAAAAGGACGATTCTAGTATTAGTCACTTGGAGTGACGATAAGGATGATGTTTGTTATGGTAATCGGTTGGACCGATGTTCGGCGGGTGGCCGATGTCTGTTATTGTTATCGGTTGGACCGATGTTCGGCGGGTGGCCGATGTTTGTTATGGTAATCGGTTGGACCGATGTTCGGCGGGTGGCCGATGTTTGTTATTGTAATCGGTTGGACCGATGTTCGGCAGGGGGTCGATGTTTTGTTAATATAATTTATTGAAAATCTTTGGAGTCTATTAGAACTCGTAGGAGATAATCGATGGTTAATGGTAGGAATGATCGGATCCGAGTATCCTGTAAGGTAGATTGGTGAGCAACTTTAGGAGGGTTAGAGCTTGAAATTGAATCGGGATGTATAGAATATCTAAGAGACAACCAAAGTCGTTTGACTAGGAATGATTCCAGTTGTTGGAGTGTTCTTCCGATCATATTTTCAGTGTCCTAGAAGGAGTACGTTAGTTAAAAAAGTATTCGAAAAGTTTTAGAAGGGGTTTCAAGTGGACTTGGGAACCTGAAGTTGAGATGAGGGAGAACTACCCGGAGCTATTCGTAGGCAGAGACTTCGAGGACGAAGTCTAGTCCAAGTGGGGGAGAGTTGTAAAGCCCGTATCCCGATACGTAATTTTTTTTATTAATCCTTTTCTTTTAAGTTTGATTTATCGGGGTTTCCAGTAACGGGGTTAGACGATTTGGACCCAATAGTTAATTATATCAATCGTTGGTTAGAGTGCGAGATGGAGTTAGTTGAGGGGCCAAAAGTCTTGGTTTCGGCCCATGCCAACTCGTAACCGAATCCATGTTTCTTTGAGGTGTTTGTGTGCTTGTTTGGTGACATAGCCCATGTATCTCAAACCAAAACTCACGGCTAGTGACCTTTTCGTGAGTATCAAGCAAGCAACCAAGAAAAACCCTACGTTCTCTTCCCCCATTCCCCTTGCGTTGTCGTCGGCCGGAGTGAGAGAGAAAGAGTCGCCGGAGAGAGAGAGGGCTCGCCGGAGAGAGAGAGGGAGAGCGAGCGAGAGACAAGAGAAGCCGGAGTCGTGTGTCACGGTTGTGTCGTCGCGAGGTAAGATTTCTTTTCGTCTTGTTTCCTTCTTGCGTTGTTGCCGAAACCGCCACCGCCGGTGGTGGCTGCCGCCGCCGCCGACCACAACTGCCGGAGGCGGCAGTGGGTAGTGTTTGGTGTTGTCCAACCTTCGTACGTCCGTGATATCTAAACCATAACCCAATCGCAAAAACATCTAAACCGTTTTAAAAATCACTTTCTGTCCCTATTTTGCGTCGGCCATAACTTTTTCTCCGTAGCTCGGTTTGAGGCGAAACTGGTGCCCACGGTTCACGTTCTGGGTCGGGCACATTTTCCGTGTTTTAGCGGAAATCTGGTTCGGCCTCTAGCTAGGTGAAAAAGTGGTCGTTTTTACAGTAGTTCGTCATTTTATGTAAAAAAACTGCAGTTTCTGTCCCTGTCTTGCGTTAGCCGTAACTCTTTACTCGTAACTCGGTTTAGGGTGAAACCGGTGCCAAAAGTTCCCTTTCCGAGTCTAGTAACTTTTCTGGGTTTTGTGCAAAATCCAGTTCGGAACGTAGCATAGGCCAAATCGTTGTTTTATACCGATAGCTGCTGTTTTTCACTGTTCTGCGAACCATTCTTATAAAATCCGTATTTAATTGTAGAAAAATCGTTAGGAGGTGTATAATATGTCCTTGGAACCCTAACTCTGAGCACTTTCTAGTTATGTAATGTAATTAGGGATTTTCTGTGTTTATAGAGGTCGGATCAGGTCCCGAACAGACCTGTTTGGTTAGACCGAAAAGTCGTTTAAGCGTGCGTCGTGTTTTAGGGTCCGGGTCTCGTGTTAATGCATTTTTAACGTTCGTCTAGGTGTCGGGAAGTGATCTTGGATTGTGGAGCTTGAATTATTAATTGTGAGCTAGGCGCTTACGAGGTGAGTTCTCTCACTATATCTAATAACGGTTGTTTTATCATTACTGTAGTACGTGTGTGTGGTAGCTTTATGTGATTGTGTTGTGGAACTAGATAGTGGAGTGTCTAGTTGATACTATGTTGTATGCATGTTATGGTAGTTGTATGTACTACTGTACTTGTGGTGTGAACTAGTTGTTTGTGGTACGTAATATGTGCTTGGGTTAAATGCTTAGTATAAACGTGTGTTACATTACAACTCGGTGGGACCGAGGAAGTGGAAAGAAACGTTGTGGGAACTCGGTGTGACGAGTGTGTTACATTACAACTCGATGGGACCGAGGATCCGGCGGGGCCGGAGATTTTATACGCGGGTGGCGTAGAGACTCGGTGGGACCGGGGATTCGGCGGGGCCGGAGATGTTATCATGTGGTCGGTGGGACCGACTTGTGCCTCTTAGGTGGGTGTGTGTGGATATGAATGTTTATGATTTGTTCGTAGACTGGTATGCTTGTTTATGTGTATCTATCTGTTATAGGGGTAATGTGGAATAACTGTGTTATCTATAGTGGTTGAATTCACTAAGCTTCGTGCTTACCCTTTCCCAATAAATCATTGTTTCAGGTGCGAGTGGCTCCAAGGCGTGACGGGTACACACTGGCGCGCGTGAAGAGCATCACATTATATCGTTTTATAATTTTCATTTTTTTAAACTATTTATTCCGCTGTTTACTGTTTTTAGAGAATAATTATTCTTGGGTTGCAAACGAAACGGTTTGGGTTATTTAACGAGTTTAATTAATGAAATGTCATTTTTATAAATTTTAAATTCCTTGTAAATTTTGGGACGTTACACGTACCCATTTGCAAAAAGCCCACAGCGCCACATCAGCTTTTCTATAAACTCACTCCAAACCCAAAAGTGGAGTACCCGTTTGCAAAAAACCCAAAAGCCCTAAATGTCACCTCATTTTTTGTTATTCTTTTATTTATACATTTAATTATTTAACAAAATAAAAATATTTATATATTTTTTAATAAATAAAAATAAGATAAATAATAAAAATTAAAATTCATATCATTCATTAAAAAATTAAAAAATAAAAAATACAAAAATGTAAAAAATGTAAAATTACAAAATACAAAATAACCCAAAATTATGATATTTTCTAATTCTCTCTTTCTTCGCCAAAGTTGCCTTCAAAACGTCTCCCATAAGGTGATCATGCGGGGTTATGAAAAACGTCTCCGGGTCTTCTTGCGGTTGCGGTGTATCCGGTCGGTTACGACAGGATGTAGGTGTTTTGTTTGGATTCATGATGAAATTTGAGAGAGTTTGAGAGGTGTGAAAAATATAAGGGTTGAGGATTAATATATATAGTGTGAATAAATTGAAAAAAAAATAAAAAAAAATAAAATATGCAAAATAGCCGTTAATGACCGTTGGCAATTTAAATTTTTCAAAAAAAAATTAAAAAATAAAATAAAAGGGGAAAGCTCGAGCGGGTTTGGGAACCCGAATGGGGAAGCCCGCACCCAAGCACGGCCCCCCGTACCGGTTGGCTCAAAAGCCCGCATGGAGCCCGCATGGAACCCGACCACCACTACGGGTGGCCTAACCGGCTAAGTACATTTTCTTATGGGCCGTAGCTATTTTGAGTTTTGAATTTGAGATCATTTTTGGATTACAAGTGTTGGGCTGTAAATTGTAATAATCTATTTACTGAAAATTGTGTGATAAAAATCTAGCTAATAATTAGTTAAATTAATTTTATTAATAGATTTTGTATTAATTTTCAAAAATGAATTTTTCAAATAATAAATATAAGATCATCATGAAATTATGGACGTTCTGGAGTAGGGGTAAAGATTGATGTCATCAATAAATCATTATATGATTTACTATTGAATTGAGTCATTAAAGCTCTTTATTATATGGGTAAATCCAAAATAAAATATTGTATTTAATTAAATATTACATATTAAAATAATGTAATTTATCATGGATAGGGCACTATTTTGTAAGTGATACTCTAACTGTTCAATGGTTGTATTATGTACAAAAATGAGATACATGCTAAAGTACGATTTCTTATATTCGTGTATTTTATGTTCATATGATTTACGTTATATATTGATGATACATGTGAAAATGTTATTGTTGATCCAAACCCTTCAGTGATTTGATGATGACCCTTAGAATCACTTAGTGAAAGATGTAAGTAAACATTATGTATTAGTGTTTCACCATCAAAGAAAATATACTAAGTCTGTTTAGTATCGCCGAGATGAAACCACCGTTCTTAAATTTATTATTCAGTGATGTATGTACATCAACGACAACTGAGCCTGTTCAGTTTAGCTGATGATTAGTGTTTGATCATTTTGTAAATGTTTGCTTATAATCCCTGAAGACAAGTTTCGCGACAAAAGAGTTTTACGCTTAAAAACGAAGACCACGCTGAAGAACAATGATCTGATGCGGACATCAGTGAAACCAAAACTTGTCCACTACAAGCGATATTTCAAGTAGAAGACTTCAGCGAGAGCTGACCTTCTTTCAGGCCTCCCTGAAGGAGATCAACTCAGCGATTGCTGATCATGAAGCCTGCTCTACAAGAAATGTTTGTCTTATTCTATTGCACACTTTTGTACGATTTGTCAGAAGGACATGACTTTGTCCAGGATCGTACAAACCACTCTGCCACTACACTGTTCACCATGCGGCCAGATGCATGTTTGCAAAAGTCAGAAGCATGCATCCAACCAAGTGATGACACGTGTAAAGTCATTCTGACGTGCATTTAATGAATGCAGTATAAATAGAAGGAATACCTTCATTCTGAAGGTGGCGAACCGCTAAACTTCTATGTGCCTTAAGAAAAACTATCCTTAGATTTTCTTAACTTCCTTCTTTCTTTTATTAGTGAAATAATCTGTGTGATTATGTTTTATAGTTAGTCTTATTCCGCAACAAGCTGTAAATTATTTGATTTATTCAATAAACAATTTAGAAAGAGAAAAACTTGTGTTTGTATTCAACCCCCCCCCCCCCCCCTCCCCTCCGTTATGGAATGTGAGGAAATGTTACGAGGTGTGTATGCATGAACATTTTCACACTATATGCATGAAATGTTTTGTTGGAGCACATGTGGACGTCCAGGACAATAAATGATATTATACTTGGGATGTCGAGATACGTTAAGGGCGAGAAACTGCTATTAGGTTACATTGTACTTGATTTGTTCTTGTTAAAGTTAACCTTGGCGTGATTTATCACCATAAAAAGACGAGTCCCATGGTGCATGCAACACAAAGGGTGATTTCCAAAAAGAAAATTATTTTATAACATGCAAAGTTTTTAAATGATGTTTATGATGTTGTTGCACACTATGTTTTATGAAGATGTTACCCATGTTGAAAAACTCATGAGCTCACGAGGATTTTGGCTTAGTATTCCTATTTTAAATTTATACATGTATCTCAGTATCAGTTATACAAAAAGTTCAAAAGGTAATGAGAAAATCCAAGATTCGAAAAGAGTAGTCGAAATGTTGAATCCTTCTTGTTTATCAGTTTATGTACTTTAGGAAGCGACGCAAGATACTTAAATTAAGTCGATTCCACTTTTTGCAGCTTTCTTCATCATATCGACTTGTGAACCTCTTCCAACCTCACTAGAATAAAAAGAAAATGAATTATACGAGAAGATTTGCAAGGGCCACAAACAGGTGATAAAAATACTTCACATAGGCAAGGGATGGGTGGGTCAACACCTTTATAACTACAAGTGTGGATCCAAATTGACATGTAACAATAAATCAATGAACAATAACAAGAACAATTGATGATTTCAATTTGTCATCCCTCTTGTATTCATTCAACGTATCGTTCAGAGAATATTACAATCAAGGTAAATGTGAGTTCCAGATCCGTGCAACGAACAATGAAATCAATAGATATGAACACAATGTTTATGATTTCAACTGGTCATCCGTATACTGCTTTCAATGAGAGAGAATTACAATATGAGTTTAGGAAAGCAATGAACAACTTATTCAATTCCATATAGAATGAATGACCAACCTAATTTCTAAGGCAAAGCAACCTATATATACCAAGGCCTAATGCCTGAGGCCCACGGCCCATAAAGCCTAAACTAAGCCCATTAAGCACAAATGACTTTTACAAAACAATTAAATAACTCTAATAAACCTCTATATGATTATTTATATATCTTTATAATATGTAGGACATTTATGGTCCTAACAATCTCCCCCTAAAGATATATAAATAAAAATCGGTCTTAAAACCTTCAAGTCTTGATCTTCTTTTCTTCTTGAATATTTGAAACATTTCGGCGTTGCTTGTCTTCATGTCTTTCGACGCCCCCCCCCCCCTTGAATAAAGCTCTTGAATTTGATTTCAGCTTTAAAAGAACTTGTAGAACCAATATGCTCGATGGAGGAAATAATTTGAAGCGAACAACACTTGATAAGGAATGAGAAGAGTTGATCACTTGTATGCACTTTGAGCTCTTTGGATCTCGGAACAGATCAATCATTCGATTAAAAATCGGTCAACAGTTACTCCTCCTCGGCTTTTGCGTGGAGACTTCTTTACTCCCCCTCAGCTTTTGCATGGGGACTTCTTTCACTTGTATGCACTTTGAGCTCTTTGGATCTCGGAACAGATCAATCATTCGATTAAAAATCGGTCAACAGTTACTCCCCCTCGGCTTTTGCATGGGGACTTCTTTACTCCCCCTCGGCTTTTGCATGGGGACTTCTTTACTCCCCCTCGGCTTTTGCTAACTCCCCCTCAACTTGATATTCGGCGTCTTTGAATCTGTACTCTTTCTCCCCCTCATGATGAGTAGGAGCATCCGGAGCATCATGCACGTTCAAAGACAATAGTAACGAGTAGCAAAAAAATCCAGATAAAATCCAGGAAGTAACCAGAATGGGGTAACCATCTAACACAAAAACACATAGTAACTGTTATCACAACAATTTAAAAAATTGAGGGACATATGTTCAGAGTTGGCAATGAGGTATCTCTGATAGGACTTCCAATTATCACTGAAGAAAATTTAAGAAATTAACTTCTCAAACTGTTCCTGCAATATCACAAAGATATGCAATGGGAATCACAAAGACTCGTGCATGTGTGGAAGAAAATAAATTCTATCTATTTGGCTCAAAATATTGATTTAACCTGGGACACAAGTTAAAATCAATTGACACAGTGAATAGAATATGAATTTTGGAGACCGGAGCTGATGTCTTCCTTTTTCAATATCTAAGACCTACGAGTGAGGAATAGATAGATTATATGCTAAATCTCCGTGAATATGTGAAACAAACATCTTTTGGGAGATACTTGAGTTGCTGGGTGGGGTGTCACGAGTTATCGACACTGGAACCATGTCTGTTTCAATACTCATCTTCAAAGATCGAGAATGAATAGATTGTGTGGTTACCCGGATAACTGACTCGGTTTGGTAAGAACCAATAATTCTTTTAAGTCCTGTCACAGCCTCACCATTTATTCTTTTCACTCCGAACTCATCTAACAATCTAGACCCCTCACTGTTGTCTATAAAGGATGTGTTTCTTGGATAGGTCCTTCCGGTTCTTGATTGACCATAGAAATGATTAAAATCCTAACACTCATTCATGCAACGAGTAGAACAATTTAGTAAACAGTAAAGTACGAGTTCTAAACTGAAATGTTTAGAAGTCAAAACATTTAAAAACGAGTCCTGATCTGAGATGATCAGAAGTCAAAAAGATTAAGTTCGAGTTCTGATCTGAAGTAATCAGAAGTCAAGAAAATTCATTTGAAATATAGAATTTCAAGGAACAAGATCAAGCGCAAAACAGATTGACTCAGTGAGCACAGTGTTTGAAATAAATGAAACAATGATTAGAAAGTTTAATTGTGAATAACAAGTCACAATTAATATATCAGATAAGAATTGAATCATTTGCAAGAAATAGTGAACTTGGAAAACAACTAGGAATTCAAACGAGTGTATTTCCATCGAAAAAACAACGAATATGTGAGACATGGAAATAACTAAGTCAATGAACTGACACGTGGCAATCATGGAATTTAAAATTGAGAATAACAAACACAAGTAAGTTATCCAGAATGAATTGCCACGGTCTTTGAATTTAGTTACAGTTCACTTACCTTTCAGTACTCCCCCTCAAAATTGGCAAAACTTTTGAATGCAGTCATGTGAAAAGATTGTTTTGAACTGAGTGCACATGACGTTCCTGCAAAATAATTTAGAAGGGTTTTGGTATCCATCCATTGATGGGTCCTTGACGGTTAGATACCCTATTATAGTGAGGACCGGGAATACTATAGGTATCATACCAATGAGATTCGAATTTACGATCAACAAAATCATTCGAACCACATGTAGAACAACAGATACAATCATGAGAAAGTTGAAGCAACTGTTGAATTGAGTAAACTTTTAAGGGAAACATCACCTTTTGTTCAACAGAAGTACGAGAATTAAAAACATCATGATTCCGATTGTATGTCCTAACATGCGAAACTGGCTTAAATGACTTTGCATTCGTTTTGCTTTCATGTGATCCCTTTACCACCCAAACTTGTTTGAACCTCTTTCTTCGGCCATTATTATCTGAATTACCATTAAATGTATGACCAGTAGAGTTTGAGTAGACAGGACGTTTATAAGTCGATCGACCGGTCTTTTGTCGGGGCTGTGATTGTTTTTGAGAACAAGAATCAGTTTTAGGAACCTTGATCACAGCCGAGGTCTTAGGTTTTGAAGAACAATCGCCTTTTTGAAAATTGACCGGACGATTCACCGCTTTAGATAGAAAGTCGGTATGACTCGGAAGAGGTTTGTCAAATGGAAAGGATTCAAACTCTTCATCTGAACTACCCTCGGAATTCATGAATTTGGAAAAATTGATATCCGGAATTGATGGACTTGGATTGGTCGAGGGAAGTGAGGAACACTTTGTGCTTGTGTGCTTTGGGGAATTTGGTGCGGAAGCTAAGAAAAAATCAGAGTTCAAATTCCTTAAAACACTCTCGTCTTGAGAATCTTTACCGTCTTGTGAAGTAGAAATCTTGCCTATGAAAGCTTTGCACGAAGACGTATCAGATGAACTTGAGGAAAGTTCGGGTGAAATCTGCTTTTCAGATTGGAGTTGGCCAATCTGCTCTTGGAGCTGACCATTTCTCGTATACTCTTGCATCGCATCTGTTGCCAAGGAAGCCAGTTTTGATGTGAGTTTGGTGATTTCACCCCGAAGGATTTCATGTCCTTCATCAGACACAACTTCGGTTTTGACCGGTTGTAGATTCTCAAGTTTTGCAATTAACGCTTGCTTTTCCATTTGAAAAACTGACTTTTCTTTCTCGAGTGACTCCTCCAACTCGACTATCTTTGCTTCCAAGATGAGAGGGGGAACATAGTGTTTAAACTCATCCGTCTCAGTCTTGGTTTCGGTTGCTTGGTCCTCATTCTTATTGGAGGAATCCTTGGGCTTTGCAACCTTGTAGCAATCGAAGTAGTCATTGGAGAGATACTTCTTGTTCTTTTGATAGGAATAATTCAAAGGTTCATAACAAAATGGAAGTTGTATTTTGGAAGTGTGTGCGCGCTTGTATTCCTCAGTTTCCTCTTCATTTTCAGGTTCAAGAGGACCAGTCCATTGAATTGCGTATTCCGGATACTTTTTATCTAATCCAAAACAACCAAAATCATACAGAGTAGGTGTATTGAATATACCCTTTTGCAAGTAGTGTGGGTTATCATATCCGATTCCCCATTCCTTGTTAAAATACGTAAACTCTTTGGGTTTATTCATGTGGATGGTTTGATCCGTTTGACCTCTTTTATGGAGTTTGGTTTCAAGATCAAGTATTTTGGCAACAAACTCCTTGTGCTGAATTTGAAGAGCAGAGCATTGATAAACAATTTCTGCTTTCTCATTCAAACACTGATCAAGCTTTATGGTCAGATCAGATATCTTAGCTCGAAGATCTTTTGGTGCTATCGAAAGATTAGCACACTTTTCCTTTAGGTATGTGTTGTCAGATTTAAGCTTTTCAGTTATCTTTGTTTGAGCATCTAACTTTACTTTTAACGAGTTAATTTCAAGAAGTTGTTCATTTGAGGAAAACATATATGACTCTACCTTTTGACCAAGTAGTTGAATCTTATAAACTAAAGCATTATGAGTTGGTAGACATACCTGACAAGATTCTACAAGAGCTGGAGGCGTGGTGTGGTTGCTCATGGCATAAGCATCTCGAGTCATCTTTGATGGTTGCACTGATGTGATCGTCAGACGTTGGTTCGATTCAAAGTGGAACAGTATCAAGGATACTTACCGGGTGAAGAGCAAGTTACCGGGTGAAATGAGGTTCTGGATAAAAATATCAAACACACAAGAACTTACCGGATAAACGAGGTGTCCGAATAAAATGCTTACCGGAAAAAATTGGTTACCGGAAGAAACGCTTTCCGGAGGCAGGAATGTCCGGGAAAATTGGTTACCGGAAACTTTGGGTTTCCGGAACAAATATACCCGGATAGATTATGAAAATAAGACTTACCCGGAAAGTTGAACGTACCCGGAAAGAAAAAACACAAACGTCCGAAAACTGCTGCTACTATCCGGAAAGTGCGGCTGGAGTGATGAAATCGATTGGGAATCGATTAGGGTTGTCAAAAACGTTCCTGAAAGATTAGAAACACTTCCAAACACAAAAATAACACTACCCAAATCAAATTTGAAGCAAAAACAACAAGTTTTGATGGTAAAAAATATGTTTTTTTTATCAAGAACACACTCAAAACTTTTGAACTTAATTTGCTTAATAAACCACTCAAACGATCGAATTAGAGTATGAAAATTAGCAGAATCACTAATAGCAATGATACTAACAAAACTCAATAAACGAAATCGATCAATTTTAACAGAATCAAAAATTAGAATGTCACTCAAGAACACAACCGTATTGTTCAGAAAACTTACCAGAAATCGAATTGAACACTTTGAATCGATGTAGTCCGTCTGCTCTGATACCAATTATGAGTTCCAGATCCATGCAACGAACAATGAAATCAATAGATATGAACACAATGTTTATGATTTCAACTGGTCATCCATATACTGCTTTCAATGAGAGAGAATTACAATATGAGTTTAGGAAAGCAATGAACAACTTATTCAATTCTCTATAGAATGAATGACCAACCTAATTTCTAAGGCAAAGCAACCTATATATACCAAGGCCTAATACCTGAGGCCTACGGCCCATAAAGCCTAAACTAAGCCCATTAAGCACAAATGGCTTTTACAAAACAATTAAATAACTCTAATAAACATCTATATGATTATTTATATATCATTCTAATATGTAGGACATTTATGGTCCTAACAGTAAAGAACGATTTCTTAACAATAAGCTCTCTAATGAATCTCTCTAATGAATGGATAACCTAAAACTAAAGGTTAAGTAAACCTTATATACTAAGGCCTTTAAACAAACAAGGCCTAAGCCCATTAAGCAATTAAGCCCAAATAACACAATTAAGGCTCAAGTTCACAAATTCTTCCTTCTAGAATCAAAGGTGGAACATATCTTTTTGCTTCTAAAGGTTTTTCACAATTTGGTTTAACAGCAAATATATCAAAATAGTTATTCGAAAGTGTTCCATTCGGATTCTTTTCGTATTTTTCATACTCTCGAGTATAACAAAATGGAAGTTGCATTTTTGTTGTGGTTAATCGTTTCATGGCTTCCTCTTGTCTTATTTCTTATTCGTTTGACAATTCGATAACAAATTCAGGAAAATATCTGGCAAATCTGATGTACTTAAAATCATACAGCATTGGTAGAGATCTGCTTACTTTTGCCAAATATTTAGGATTTTCATAACCAAGTCCCCAATATTTGTTAATAGAACTCACAACCTTGGTTTGTTCATTTGAATAGTTTGATCTGTTTGACTCCTCAAATAAAGTTTCTTTTCCAAATCTTTGATTTTGTCTAAAAATTCTGTGTTTTGATTTGTGATATTGTTCAAAGAAAATTCACTCTCATTATTCTTGTCCTCTAACTCTTTGATTTTCTTTGTTAGTTCAGAAATTTGAGAATCAAAGAATATCTTTTCTTTTTCAAGCTGTTCTTGTTGATCTTTGAGAGTTTTAATCTCCACATTTTTCTTTTCTTTCTCAAGATTATCAGCAAGAATAGTCGAATTTAAAACTTCGTTTTGTTCTTTTTCCTTTTGTAACTTGGCTCTTAAATCTTGAACTGCCGATGTCATGACTGCTAATTCACGATATAAAATAGCTGTTACTTTTTCTGATTCAGCTAATTTAGTACGTGAGTTTGCTAGTTTAATACGTAAAGTAGTTATTTCATGATCAGCCGAGGGAGGTATAGGAAAGGAATTTACCTGAGAGTCACTGTACGAAGTGTCCTCTTCATCAGAATTAAGTTCTTCTTGGCACATATTGGCTTGTTCCTCATTCTCCGCCTCATCGTCGGTCATATCTAGCCAATACTCCTCCTCAACCAGTAAAGCTTTCCCTGCTTCTTTCTGTTTGGCTAGCATCAGTTTGGTTTTGTAGTAGTCAGAGTTCCGAACTACTTTCTTTCGACAGTCTTTAGCGTAATGACCGGGCGTGCCACAGTTATAACACTTCGGTGCCTCAGTTGACTTCTTCTCCTCAAACCTCTTCTTGCCATCAACTCTATTCTCAAACTTCTTCTCAACATCCTCAAACTTCTTCTCCTCAAATCTCTTCTCCTCAAACGGCTGTTTGTTCTCAAACTTTCTAGACCCAGAAGTGTACCTCAGATTGTTCGACGACGGTGTCTTATAAAATCTCTTCTGAAAGTGCCTTGTGAGTAGAAGCATAGCTTGTTCTAACTCAACTCCATCATTTGAAGTATTTCCTTTGTAGCCAGTCTCAAACATATCAGAACCTTCAGTCAAATAACTGTTATAATGCATATTAGCCTTAAGTTCCACCGGATCAGAAACAATTTCCTTTTTCTTCTTCTTATTTCTCTTCTCTTTGAGTTCTTCCACATCTTCCTCATCTTGCTGGATTGTTTCGAACAATTCATGCAACGGCATTGTAGAAAGTCGTGAATTCTGTTTCATTCGCCTAGACACACTTTTCCATCCCGGTTGTAAAATACTCAAAAATTTCACATTCACCTTGATTATCGCTTCTGGATCTTATTTTTACTCAGCTCATTCAGGAGAGTGATAAATCTATCATAAGTCTGATATAAACTCTCATCCTCCTTCGCCTTGAACTCCTCATATCGATTAATACAAAGAGTTGCTTTCATTTGATTTCCGATTTGAGATCCTTGTAGCATTTTCTCCAATGGGACCCACATATTATGTGTATTATCTTTAAAACTGTCAATCTTGTTAAATACCTCATTTGGAATCCCCATGATTAAAAATGATCTAGCTTTCTTATCAGCATCGTATCGTGCCTTCTCTTCAGTTGTGTATTCTCCAATCGGTTTCATCTTCACAGCTCCATCTTGTGCATTGGGAGTAAGAACAAGAATCGTTAATGGTTGCATCGGTCCTTCTTTCAAAGACTGTAGTAGATTAACTCCATTTTGTTGTCTCTCTATGTAGTTGTCAAATCTTTCTTTCCATTGTTCATACTCGTTTTCAATCAAAATAGGCGGACGAGATTCGGTTCATAATGACATCATCACATCGTTTTTCATCATCTTGTCAAGTTTACCTATTAATGATCTTTAAACAGATAAGCAAATCTTAGTGAACTGTAACAATTATCGCACAACAGTATGCGATGAACAGTACTTTGTTGCACAACCCTTGTGCGATGAGGAAAAATGAACAGTAGTTGTCGGGCAATGTTTGTGCGATCAAAAAGTTATCGGTCAAAATTATGTGCGATTAGCGAGATTGTCGATCAAAAAGTATGCGATCAGGAAAAGTTCTCGGTCAACAAAGAACTTATGAGCAGTAATTTCTCGATCAAGTCAGGTGCGATCAAAACTTGTGAACAGTAGTTCTCGCTCAATACTTGTGCGATGAAAAAGTTAATCGCTCAAGTTTTATGCACCAACTTTGAATGTCAGTGTTGTGCGACTTCTTTGAAGATTTGAAGATTAGCTTCGTGCGACTACTATGAACTCCGAACGTAAAATTCTTCTAAGTCCAATATCTCACTCTAAACTTATCCAATTGCTACCAAACTTTGTAGAAACATTCGCGATGCTAATCTGAACACTTTCTATGTAGAACACAACACCAAAAACTTACTAAACAGTGACTTTCGGTCCACTGCAAAAACTTTCTAAAAATCTCTAAAAATCCATAGAAATCTACTGGAATGTGTTATTTCGATCCAAATTCTTGCACAAATTACTTCAATCAACTAAAACGAACACCTCTGTAACACTAATCACGCACAAAACATTCTAAATCTGCCAATTCGATTCTAAGTCCGAAAATAACCAAAAAAATGCCCAAAAATCCTCAAAACTTTCACTAAACTTGCTTGAATCTGCTTGCTCTGATACCACATGTGATCCCAGAAACAAGTAAACAATATATGGATCAAGAATCACTTATGTCATCTCTCATTAATCTCCAAATGCAATATACAAAGTGTAGAGAGAAAAGTCTAAGCGACTTGAAGTAGTAATGTGATACGTGATAGAATCTAACTCTATCTAGGCTATTTATACCTAGACTAGAATTTACATATAAAGCCCTTCTACTTGGATACAATTACATTTTAAGCACCAACAGATATTTTAATATACATTACATGATACATTCTTGTTATTACTTGAGAAAGAGTAGTAAGTATTTATGGAATTGTTATATTTGACCTTGTGTATTGATTTATGGATGTGTGATGTTTATTTGTTGGTGGAATCCAAATGAAATCCAACCCCTAGCCTTCCCTAATAAACTTAGTAATTTCTTTATGGTGTTTGAGTCGTTGTTTGAATTGTTATTCTTGTATACTTCCATTTCTTTAGATAAGTAGTTTAATTAAATATAACTTGTTAACGCCAAAAATCACCCAAACGATAACTTAAGGTCGATGTGGAGCTTTAACAACTAAAGAAAGGATCTTCGCGAAAAATAGTACGACATGAAATAAAAACAACAAGAGACAACAAAATTTGGTGACACGAAAAAACCCGTCGAGTGTAAAAACCGCGGTCGACTGTAAGAGTCGACAATGCACTATGGTCGTCAAACAAGGACGACGTCCTTTAGTAACAAGTGTTGTGAATACAATTGATTACAATTACAAAAGAAATAAACTTATTTATTGAGATTCGTGCATTTCTTCGAAGGATAATGCAGATGATTGCTTGAGTGCTTCGAGAATGCTTCTGAAATCCCTGTGTGTGTCCAAAATGACTTGTTCCTCAGTGTGGCTTCAAACTTGATATATATATATAGGCTTTGGCATCATTAATGGTCTTCATAAATGTGGAAAACAATGTTCGCACTGAATGCACTTGATTGCGGTCTTCAGTTATGACCGTTTTCCTTTAATGTGCTTGACCTGCATTAAATAGTCATAAAGAAAACGTTTGCCGATCGTTAGTAAATCTTGGTCGAGGATAATCTTATGACAGTCGTTAGTTTCGATAAAGGTCTCGGTCGTACGTTGACGATATCCTACGACTGATGTGCTAAACGACGACTACGCTCACGATCGTACATAATTTATAGGACCTTATCTTAATATAAGACTTGTGGTGCGAAATAAGTATTTTGGTTTCTTGCGTCGGTCGTGAGGTATGATTTTTTACCTAAACAGTTTGCCCCCAAAATTTGAATTTTAGTGCGTGAATTTAAGTTTTAATTCCCGAGGTAACTGAATGGACACGTGTCGACCAATGAGTCGACCCTGGTTCGAAAGAAACTGAATCAGTTCGAAGGTAACTAAAAAGTCGATAAGATCATCGACATCATGCTAACGTATCGTGCGTGGATGACAACTACGTGACATGTGTCGTTCATCCGAAGGTGGCATGCAAAAAGTCGATGACACGTGTCGACCATCGAGCGGCTCGACTTGACATTGGAAACCGTATATATAGGGTTTGAAGTCTGATCCTTTTCCTTTTTTATGCCTTTGATAATTCTAGAGAGAGATTCTTCTTCGATTTTCTGCCAAAATCAGAGCACAATCTTCCTTTTCGTTAGGGATTTAGAGATTTTTATAAGGTACGACTCCTTCCATTTATGCGCATTAAGGGGTTGTTTGTTAGTGGCTTAATTGGCTTAGTGACATGTATGGCTTATTCGCTAAGCCATCCATGGATGTTTGTTAGGAGCTTATTAATTTAATCCATGACTTATTCGCTCAACATTCTTGAATATGTTGTATCCACTCAGCCATATACATCCCTAAAATACCCTTACCACCTCGCTTCTCATTTCACAGACAAAAAAAACCCATCAATCGGTGCCTACCTCTGCTCTCTTCGTCGTCAGCGAATCTGCTATCTCTGTCACCGGCAAAGCCACAACTGCTCCCTCAATCTGTTGCTAGCCACAACTGCTAGCCTTCAATCTGTTGCTAGCCACAACTGCTCCCTCCGTCGTCAGCGAATCTGCTATCTCTGTCACTGGCAAAGCTGCTTCCTCCGGCGCCGGTGTTGTTGCCTTTTCCTTACCCATCCTTCTCTTTACGGTCCTTTGCTTCATTACAGGAACTTACAGGGACAGCGGAAAAAATTTCAAATGGAGAGACTTATAGTCACCGATTGAGAATTTTACAGGGATGATGGATAATTTTTATGGTCCTTCCCCAAATCAGTCACCGACAAAACTGTTCATATCAGTACACAAATGGAGAATTTTGCAAAGGGGCAGTGGAATAATGATAGTTCTTGAGCCATTTCTGTTTCCATTTGTCGTGGGAGGGTGAGAAATTTTGTAAGGGAAAGATGGAACTTCCATTTGTATTTCTTTTTAGGGTTCATGACCATAGATGGGTTTTTTCTTTGAAACCGATGGGTTTTTTTTATTTCAATTTATAAAGAGATGGTAGAATTTCAATTTCCATGTGAAAATTATTCCATGAATATTGACGGTGGAAATTTTATGACGGTGGAAGGTGGGGTGATATTCCATAAAACAAAAAAATAAATGAAAGGGTAAAATAGTCATTTTCATGATTCAGATACTTTATTCAACTCAACAAACAAACAACATTTTTATTTATTTATACAGCCAACTTTATCTATATAGCCAACTTTATCCATACAGGACTTAATGAAAAACAAACCAAACAGCCCCTAAGTCGATTGTGAGGAGACAAGTGAAGAACTGGGATCTTAGAGACCCTTTTCTAGCACTAGTGAACCATCCTGATTTTATAATCTCTAGCGAACTCCCAATACCATTATTACCGATGATAATATAGAGGCCTTTAGGACTTCGGCCGTAATTCCTGAGGTGGTCGAGTTTTTTTACGCCCGATCACATTCGGCCCGAAGGATGTCCGGGTGGATACTTCATTCTATATGAGTATCCCTTCAAAATATGGTTTAAATGGCCTTTCTCACCTTTGGCTAGGGCGTTTCTAAATGAGTTCAACCTCTCTCCCGGTCAGACGATGCCGCACTTCTGGCGCATTATCCAAGTGATCGAAAAGATAATCGCTAGTTGGGCCGCTTCATTCACCATGAACGACCTGCTGGCGGCCTACATGGTGAAAGATGACAGGAACCACCGCTATAGCCTCTACTCGAGGTTTAGAGGTGAACGAGTCCTGGTCCAGAACACTACAGTCAGCGACCGTGGGTGGAAGGCTCGATACGTTCTGGGTCGGCTGAAGTTGCTCGACTTGACGAACGAGGACTCTTCGTGGGTCACCACCGGGTGGAGCATCGCTGGTGGGTTTAAGTTTTTGTAGTAATCTTTTATTTTTAATTTTGACCGTCTTACTGATGCTTTTCATGTGTTTCAGCAATCGACTTCCACAGAGTCAAGTCTCGCCCTGACACTTGGAAAAAGTCAAAAAGTTCCTGAGGTGTAGCGTCGGAGAACATTCCTTCTTCACCGCTCGTGCCCTAGTCGATGAAAATTCCGACATCGAGGTGATCGAGGCAACTGGGGCCTCGACCACAGGAAGAGAAGAAGGGGAGGAAGAAGAAGAGAGAGAGGAGATGGCTGGTAAGTTATCCTTGTCATATAGTGTAATTTGTCGTGCGACGTTTAGTCGTATGACCTTTGATCCCTTCTAACCTTTTCTTGTTTTCATTTCAGGCGGGTCAGATCCCATGCCAACGAACGACCTCTCGAAGAAGGAATTCCAACTCCTTCTGGCTAGGAAGGCTAGGGAGTTGAAGAGGAAAGGCCCCCCGACCCCCGTGTCGGGGGTAAAATAGATGAAGACGGCTCCCTTGCTGAGGGAACTGTCGACGAAGGGTGGCAACTAGGCGAAGGTTGACACTCCTGAGAAGACGAAGGAGTCTTCGGGCGCGATCGACGTTGAACCGATCAGCGTCACTCTTTCGGTGTAAAAGACGATACCCGAGGAGATAAGTCCTAAGTCGGACGATCCTACCCCCTATGAGGTCGACAAGGGGAAAGGACCCGAGGTTGAGGAGTCGGCCGATGTCTCGATGGTAAATTTTACTTTACCGTCGGACTTCCTAGCTGATGGCGTCCTGGACAGGGCGAAAATATTTCCTCATCTGGGGAATATTTGATCCCGTCTTTCCGGGATCGCTACAAGGGATTGTCGGTCGACGAGACCAGGTCCCATGTAGTTGGGTTGTCGTTCATGGTATGTTCGTTATCTCAAGTTTTATGTTTTTTTGTTTGTCTTGTGTATTCTAACTTGCATGATTTTATAAGGCGTTCCAGGCGTCCCTGTGCTTGTACAAGCGGTTGGATGAGGCCCAGAAGACTGCTTCCCGTGCTGTCGAGGAGATGTGCAGGTCGCAAGACGAAGAACAAAGGGCACGGGAACAGGTACTGGCGATAGAGGCCAGAGTCGAGTCTCTCTTGTCGAGGCTTGACAAAACTCACGACCTCCTAGAGGCGTCGATGAGGGAGCAGAGCGACCTTCAAGGTCGTCTGGAGTCGTCTCTAAATAAAGCTTCTGTGTCTGGCAGAAGTTACGGCGACCACAACTCTTCTGACTGTGAGCGAAAAACAGGTCGAAGACCTTGAGTCATCCATCAAGGAGAAAGGGGAGGCATCTTTGCCCTAGAGGAGAGGCTCCTCTCTTTTGAGGCCTTAACTCGTTTTAGATTTAAGGCAACGATCATGCGTCGCCACGTCCGTGGGAAAAATCCTATGGCGAACGCCGAAGCAAAAGTCGCCACTTTTCTAGAGCAGATCGGGGATGAAAAAGATCTCGATCAGGAAGATGTCCTTGAAGAAGACGGCCCTGCGGAGGACGGAGCTTGAGGTGGTGACGAGGAAGACGTCAAGGATCAGGAGTAGCCTTCCCTAGTCTTAGTTTTTGGATTTCCCTTTTTGAAATTTTTTGGGACGACCGTTGGTGGTCGAGCCTTACACTTGTAACTTTTTTGGAAGATATTAATACAAGTGTTCATTTTGTCTTACAATTTTTTGCCGAACGGTTTGCTTGTCATATGAGATAGAATTGTATTAGTCTAGCGAGAACTTACGATAATATGTCAAACACGTAATAGTATATAGAAATTGAGTCGAATAACATAATTTATGATCGAAACATAAAACATATGAATTAAGCAAAGAAGATCATGCGACTAAAGCTTCAATAAATATGTAATCGAAACATAGGTCATGCGACTAAGGCATTTTACAAAGATCGTGCGACTAAGGCCTTTTAAATTTTTCTAAGTCTTAGGCCCGGAGTCGTGAGACCTGAGACTTCTTGATCATCGAGTTGATTCGTTCGATGGAATTTAGCGTAGCAGCTGACTTGTGTTTAGATGATCGTGCGCTCCTGTGACATATCATTCGTTAGCAGTTGGTCGTTGGCTTAACCAATGACCCTCCGATGCTTAAGTCAGTAATCGTTATGATGAATAAATCGAAAGGAAAATATAATCTAAAAGAAGTATTTTTTTCAAGTGTACCGCACTCCAGCTTCGTGGGACGTCTTGGTTATCGAGGGTTTAGAGCCTATAAGCACATTTTCCTACGACTTCAGATATGCGATAGGGTCCTTCCCACTTGGTGGATACCTTACATGTATTTGGCTCTTTAGTATTTTGGAATACACGTCGAAGGACGAAATCACCTTCTTGGAAGAATTTGATCTTGACATTCTCATTCAAATGTATTTCAACCACTTGTCTTTGAGAAGCCATCTTGATAAGAGCAGCTTCTCATAGTTCTTCCAGGGCGTCGAGGTCATAACTTAGGTCCACCAAATTATGGTCGACCGAGGTGTGCCTTGACTTTGGTAGTTGTGTCTCGACAGGTAAGACCACTTCACATCCGTAGACTAGGGATAACGGAGTTTGACGTGTGAAAGTACGTGGCGCCGTACGATTGACCCATAGGACCGATGGAAGTTCTTCGACCCATCGCCCTTTTGTAGCTTTTAATCGCTTCCTTATTGAATTGACTATGACTTTGTTACTTGATTCAGCGAGTCCATTCGACTGAGGATATCGTGGTGTTGAGGTAGTGAGTTTGATGTTACGATCCTCACAAAATTTCTGAGTTCGATCACTTATGAACCATGAACCATTGTCGCATACGATTTCGGATGGGATTCCGAACCTACAGATAATGTTAGTCTGGATAAAAGAGATGTCCTCTTTATCCCGGACCTGGGAGAAAGCTGCTGCTTCTATCCATTTAGAGAAATAATCTGTAAGGACCAATAAAAATACCTTTGCCCAGGGGTAGGTGGCAACTTACCGACGATGTCCATTCCCCATCTCATGAAGGGCCATGGGATCAAAGTCGTGTGTAAGGGTTCTCAGGGTTGATGAGACATACCTGAGTGTCGTTGACAGGCGTCGCAACGTTGAACGTACCTGATTGCGTCTTGTCGTAAGGTCGACCAGTAGTAACCTTGTCGTGAGACTCGGTTTGCTAGACTGCGACCTCCTGAGTGATTGTCACACTCCCCGTTGTTCATTTCTTTCAGGATGGTTTGTATTTGATCGTTGCTGATGATGCATCATAAGTTCAGACATGTCGACGACAGTCGATAGAGCCTGTCTCCGATCATAAGATACTTGGAGGGTTTGAACATGATCTTGCGTGCCTCTATTCGGTCATCCGACAGTTGGTCATGCATAAGGTAATTCTTGATATCACGCGACCATTCATTTTCTTCATCGAGGACGTGGATATATTCATCACTATCGATAGATGGGGCTGCTAGGTGAAATATGGGGATATTATCGAACGACGGTTTACCAAGTGCCGACCCAAGATTGGCTAAAGCATCAGCTTGAACGTTTTGGTCTCTTGGGATTTGCTCGATCGAGAAGGATTTGAATTCTTCTGATTTTGATTTTTCCGTTTTAAGGTATGCCATCATTTTGGAATCTTTTGCCATGAATTTCCCGTTCATCTGGTTAGCGACGAGGATGGAATCGCTTTTGACATGTAATCCAGTTGCCCCCAAGCCTCATGCCATGCACATGCCCACGATCAATGCTTCGTACTCGGCTTTGTTATTGGTGGCTTTAAAATCACATCGTATGGAGTACACCATCTTGCCCCCCTGTGGAGACTTTAAGATGATGCCTAGTTCTTCCACCCTTGCGGTGGATGATCCGTCGACGTGGAGTATCCAAGCCGTGTCGTCGAGAGTCGCTACAGTATCTGCCCGTACGTCGGCTTCTAATTCTAGACTGAAATCAACGACGAAGTTTGCCAAGACTTGCGATTTGATCGTCGTCCTTGGCTTGAAGTCTATGTCATAGCTACTAAGGTAGACACTCTACTTCGCTAGTCGACCTGTCAGCTCTGGTTTTCTCAAGGCAAACTTAAAAGGATAGTTAGTAACGACAGTTATAGGATGCGATTCGAAGTAATGCCGAAGCTTTTTAGCAGCAGTGATTAATGCAAGCAGCAGTTTTTCCATGAACGAGTACCTGGTTTCAGCGTCTAGTAAAGACTTACTGATGTAATAAATCGGGAGTTGTTGTTTGTCGTCTTCTCGGGTCAATACTGCACTTACTGAATTGGAACTGACTGCCAAATATAATTGTAGTATCTCGTTGTCTTTAGGTTTTGATAACAGGGGTGGCGACGCCATGTACTCTTTCAGCTTTTGTAACGCTTGCTCGTGGTAGTTCTTCCACTCAAAGCCCCTATTTTTCTTTAAGACATTGTAAAGCAGGTGACATTTATCATAGGATCGACATATAAACTTGTTTAACGCGTCAAAGCGACCAGTGAGTCGTTGGACTTCTTTGAAGTTTCTCGGTGATTTAATGTCGACGATCGCCTTTATTTGGTATGGATTTGCTTCGATCCCGCGTCGTGTCACTATATATGCTAGAAACTTTCCGGCACTTACTCCAAAGGAGCATTTCGTAGGATTCAGCTTCATCTGGTATTTCCTTAGCACGTAGAACGATTTTCTCAGATGATCAATATGACCGTCCGCTTGTTTTGACTTGACAAGCATATCGTCGATGTATACTGTTTGGGCAAAAATTCACACCTCACGACCAACGACAGATAACCCGTATGACGTTTATGTAAGACCATTCTTGTATTGAGATAAGGTATTGTAGGTTATTTACAAACGAATATTTGGTCGTACATTTTCATGTTGGTCGTATGTTCCATACGACCGACGTCCAAGACTCAAGACGGTCGTACGATTACACTAACCGTTAACAGTCAACATCCGTTTCTTTTGTTCATTAATGCAGGTCCACGAGCAATCATTGCACAACGGTCATAACGGACGAGCTTTTAATGACATTGAAGACCCGACAACGGTTACAAAACAAGTCATCAAGACGCATTTATTGTCGACAAAAGCTATATAAAGGCCTGATCCACATTCGAACGAAAAAAAACAACCAAACACATCGATTACACGGCTACACACATCGAATCAACTAATAATATACGCAACACCCGAACTCTACATTTCTACACTCTCAACATTCTTACATTAGAAGCATTTGAACGAAAGTCACTCATACAAGTTTCGCACGAGGAGCAGTTAAAATCGCATGACATCAGCTTGTTTCGCCCGTTTTTCGCACGACGCACAACTTTATCTTAAGATTAAGTTTGTTTTTACTCTTATTATAATCTGTTATACACAAAGCACTTGTTACCAAAGGACTTTCTCCCCTGTTTGGCGATCATAGTGCACCGTCGACTCTCACAAGTCGACCGCGGTTTTTTCCCTCGTTTGGATTTTCCGTGTCACCAATTCTATTGTCTTATTTACCTTTTTCGCGATCGTGTTGTTTGTCTTGAGATCCCTTTCTTTAGTTGTTAAAAGTTCCACATCAACCTTAAGTTATCCTTTGGGTGATTTTTGGCATTAACAGTTTTGCACCATCCGTGGGACCCCATCTAGAGAAAATCTCAAGCCAAGCATACATCGCTCTAACGATCTTGTGAAGTTTTTGTTGTTTCTAGGAAAATGACGGTCCAACCAGATCCTTTGGCACAACAATTACAGGTCCAGGATATCCCTGAGTCCTCAAATGATTATCGTTTAGAAGAAGTCATCTTGGACTAGGACAAATCTGATCAAATTGTCTTTGTGGGGGCATCGTTAGATCACGTCATAAAGAATCAGCTAATATCCTTTTTGCAAGAACATGCTGATTGTTTTGACTGGACGCACGAAGACATGGTGGGCATAAACCCCGATGTCATATCCCACAAGCTAAACGTCGACCCATCCTTCAAACCAATCCAACAAAAACGTCGTAAATTCGCTCCTGAACAGAACAAGGTGATCAACGATGAGGTCGACAACTTGCTTAAGACTAGGAAGATCAGAGAAGTGAAATACCCCGACTAGTTAGCCAATGTCGTGGTCATATAGAAGAAGAAGAGGAAGTGGCGAGTGTGTAACGACTTCACAGATCTTAACAAGGCCTGTCCTAAAGATCTATTCCCACTACCCCACATTGACGCTATGGTCGACGCGACAGCAGGACATGAACTCTTGACGTTCATGGATGCTTATTCTGGATACAATCAGATACTGATGCTTTGCAAAGACCAAGAGAAGACTGCTTTCATGACAGATAAAGGCATATATTGTTACAAAGTCATGCCTATCGGTTTAAAAAATGCAGGATCAACCTACCAGTGATTGGATAACAAGATGTTCAAAGAACACCTTGGCGACATCATGGAGGTCTACATTCACGACATGCTGTCAAGTCTAAACAGGCGACAGACCATGTCGACCATCTAACGAAATTCTTCGACATCCTTTGGCAATATCAGATGAAGCTGAATCCTACGAAATGTTCCTTCAGAGTCAGCGCCGGGAAATTTCTGGGGTACATGGTCACACGACGAGGCATAGAGGCAAATCCTGATCAAATAAAGGCCTTGATAAATATCAAATTGCCCAGAAACTTCAAAGAGGTCCACCGACTTACAGGTCGTGTAGCAGCATTAAATCGCTTCATCTCACGATCGTCAGATAAATGTCGCCTGTCCTATAATGTCTTGAGAAAGAATAAGGGTTTCGACTGGACAGACGATCACGAGCAAGTGCTACAACGAATGAAAGAATATATGGTCGTTCCGCCCTTGCTTTCGAAAACAAAGGAACACGAGGTCCTACAACTGTATCTCCTCGTATGTCCATACTCAGTAAGTGTCGTCTTGACTAAAGAGGACGACAGGCAACAACTACCGATTTACTACGTCAGTAAGTCTCTACTGGACGCTGAAACACGATATACATCCATGATAAAATTACTTCTTGCGCTGGTTACAGCAGCAAAAAAGTTACGACACTACTTTAAATCCCAGCCCATTATCGTGGTAACAAATTTTCCTCTCAAGTCGGTCCTGAGCTAACAGAGCGAAATGGAGTATCTACCTCAGCGCCTACGATATTGACTTTAAGCCTCGTACGACAATTAAGTCACAGGTCCTAGCCGACTTCGTCGCCGATTTCAGTCATGAGTTGGAAAAAGAAGCACAGGTCGAGGCCTACACTGTGGCGACTACAAACGACACGACCTGGGTGCTCCATGTCGACGGATCTTCAAACTCCAGAGGAGCAGGTCTTGGTGTCGTCTTAAAGTCCCCACAGGGGGGCAAGATGGTGTACTCCATACGATGCAGTTTCAAAGCTACTAATAACAAGGCAGAATACGAAGCTCTGATCGTCGACATGAATATGGCTCACGACTTGGGGGCAGTCGGCCTTCACGTCATAAGCGATTCCTTATTGGTCGTAAACCAAATGAACGGAGAATTCACAGTAAAAGATTCTAAGATGATGGCCTATCTCAGGGTAGCCAAGGAGAAGTAAAAAATGTTTGATCCTTTCTCGATCGAGCAAATCCCCAGGGATCAAAACACTCAAGCCGATGCGCTAGCAAATCTTGGATCAACACTCAATAATCCGTCGTTCGACGCTATTCCTATGATCCATCTAGCGACCTCGTCCATCGAGGACTCTGAAACGATTTGTTTTCTTAACACAGAGAACAGTTGGTCGTGCGATATCAAGAATTATCTTATGCATGATCAACTACCTGAAGATAGAATGGAAGCTGGAAAGATTCGATTTAAAGCTTCAAAATATCTCCTCATAGGCGACAGACTTTGTCGACGATCATCGACGGGCCTGAACCTAAGATGCATTGATAATCCAGACCACGTACAAAACATTCTGAAAGAAATGCACGATAGCGAATGTGGAAACCATTCCGGTAGTCGTAGTCTTGCAAATCCCATATCACGACAAGGCTACTATTAGTCGACATTAAGGCAAGATGCCACCAGGTATGTCCAAAGTTGTGACGCATGTCAACGACACTCAGGTATGATACACCAACCTTCTGAACGTCTACATATGTCCTTAGTCCCATGGCCCTTCATGAGATGGGGAATGGACATCGTTGGTAAATTACCTCCTGCCCCAGGGCAAAAAGTTTTTCTTTAATCCTTACAGATTATTTTTCTAAGTGGATAGAAGCTGCCTACTCCTAGATTTGAGATAGAGAGGTCATCTCTTTTATCCAGACTAACATTCTATGAAGGTTCAGAATCCCATCCGAAATCGTATGTGACAATGGTTCACAGCTCATAAGTGATCGTACGCAACGGTTTTGTGAGGATCGTAATATAAAACTTACGACCTCAGCCCCGCGTTATCCCTAGTCTAACGGTCTTGCAGAATCAAGCAATAACGTCATTATCAATTCAATCAAGAAAAGACTTAAGGATGCAAAGGGAAAATGGGTCAAAGAACTCCCCTCGGCCTTATGGGCGAATCGTACGACACCTCGAACATCGACAACGCAGACACCATTTTCATAGGTTTACGGTTGTGAAGCCGTCTTACCTATTGAAGTGCAGCTCCCGACATCGAGACATACATCCATCGATCATAACTTGGTAGATTTAAGCTACGACCTCGACGCCCTCGAAGAGCTAAGAGAGTCTGCTTGGGTCAAAATGGCATCTTAGCGACAGGTTGTTGAACGACATTTCAACAAAAATGTTAAAGCTAAGATCTTTCAGGAAGGTGACTATGTCTTACAATGAGTATTCCAAAACACCAAGGAACCGAACGCAGGTAAGTTATCCACTACGTGGGAAGGACCTTATCGAATATCTAAAGTCGTTGGGAAGGGCGCTTACAGGCTTCAAACCCTCGACGACCAAGACATCCCATGTAGCTGGAACGCAGTACATTTAAAGAAGTATTTCTTTTGAAAATCTCACTTTTGATTTATCTCTCACAACGATTACCGACTTAAGCATCGGAGGGTCGTTGGTCAATCCAACGACCACCCTCGAATCTTACATTGCAGGCTAGCAGGATCGCACGGACGCCAGTCTTACGATTTATATCGTGAGAAACAAAGTCTCTATAACAAAAATGTCACGACTGCTATGTCACGACCGTCAAATTATGACTCATACGTCATAAGCGAAATCTTATGATTCATCTCATGGATCGTACTATCACAGCAGGTGCTTTTTAATCTAAGTTTCGAAGTTAAATTCTTATGACTTGAATTTCATACTTAGAATGTTTTTCAGCCCAGTCGCCCGATTACTTCGAAAGTTACAAGTACCTACGTCATACGGTTTTACATACGCCATACTGTTTTATACGCTCGTTCTTCGAATTCTGTTATCTCTTGTTTATTTTTGTTTACAACAAAGTAAAATAAGACGATAACATAACGAAAATTTACTTATATTAAATCGGGAGGAAATACAAGAAAAAGGCGCGACCGCTAACGATCGCCCTTAAACAAAAGTTACAAAAATTTACAAAGGTCTACTAAGGGCCCTGATCGACTCCACCCTCGTCTTCCGCACCACCCGTTTTGGTCGAGATCCTCTTCGGTCCTGACATGCTCAAGATAGGATGCAACCTCGGCCTCAGCACCAGCCAAGGGATTTTTCCCCTGCAGATGGCGGCGCATGATTGCCGCCCTACCCTTCAGGTCCCCCACCTGTTTTTCGCGCACGGGCACTTTAATCGCTAAAACCTCTGCCTCGTAGGCAGAGGCCTTCTCCAACGTCTCCCAGAGGCGACCTCGGAGCTCTTCCTTCTCCTGCGACGACGTCTCCAAACTACTGTGGAGATCGTCCAGTTGAACGGAAAGAGCCTCCACCCTGGCCTTTGTCGCCCGTTCTTCCTCTCGAGCTTTATGTTTGGGTAAAATTTCACCAGTCTCGACCACGACCAAAACTCTAAGGACATTTACTTTACTTCACTTATAAACAGAGTCAAATCATAAACCCCTTTGTCCTTTGACCAAAGCTGAAATCTTACGTACCTCTCGACCTCGACCGTCGTGTGGAATCACACGACTTCGACCAACTAACGTACGATTCTTCTGTTATGTTTTCCTCATTTAATGCAGGTCAAACGACATTTATGGCCAACGAACGAAACCGACAGAGCAGTTATGAACATTAAAACAACGAAGACCGTTGCGACCGTTACTAGAAGAATTCATGGAGTCATTAAATGCATTCGAAGACTATAAATATGAAGGCAAAGTCATCATTTGGGGGGGACTGGACTTTCAATCACACACTGTGTACTCAAGAACATCCGAAGCAAAGAAATCTCTCTCAAGTGATCGTTCTCGACGCACGACTTACACTCTCGACCAGCAGTCTTAGCACACGACACACTAGTTTTACATTCGATACACTTGTTATTTTTACATTTCAAGTCATTTGTATTGTAATCACTGTATCCCCGACACCTGAAACAAAGGACATTTCCTCTGTTTGGTGATCATAGTGCAGCGACGACTTCCACAGTCGTCCGCAGGTTTTTTCCACGTTGAGGTTTTTCTCGCATCACCAAAATCTTTGTCCCCTTTTCATTTTCTGTCTTTGTCGCACGATTTGTTGCTAGATTCCTTTCTTTAGTTGTTAAGCTCCGCAATCAACCTTAAATTATCCTTCTGGACGATTTTTGGCATTAACAGTTTGGCGCCCACCGTGGGGCCCATCTAGAGAAAATCTTCGACAAACGTGCGTCTTACTAACGGTTTCTTGTAGTTTCCTCTGTTTTCTGTTTCAGGAAAATGGCAGCCCCCGGAAATCAAGAGCATATCATTGCCCAGATGTACCAGCAATTGGAAGTGGCGCGAAATCAAATCAATGCCATGGCTGAGCAGAGTCGAAGAGCAGCCGAAGAAATCGCGCGACTGAGAAATCCCTTCGGACCGCAGAACGGTCCAAGACCATTCGTTCAGAATCCAGGTCAAGGATCGTTCGGTCAGAATTCAGGATCCGCTCCATTCATCCATAACCCTGGTTCGGCTCCGTTCGTCCGTAATCCAGGACCAGGTCCATTCATGCAGAATCAGCAGCCAGGTCCGTTCGCGCAGAACCAGCAGCCGGGATTGTTCAACCCAAATCCCCAGTTTGGGCATATCCCTCCTCAGTATATTAGACCTCCACCCATGCAGAACAGATCGCAGCCTTTTCAGAATGGGTCGCAGCCGTTTCAGCATGGGTCGCAGCCTTTTCAGAATGGGTCGCATCCGTTTCAGCATGGGTCGCAGCCGCATTTTCTCCCTTTTAACGGGGATGCCAATGGCTTGTCGTACAGCAATGGCACCAGTTCGAGAGTTGATCCATTGGCAGGTGCGAATCCCGTTCCTAACGACCCCGTCGCCCAGCGATTAAAGATGCTAGAAGATCAAAACGAGCGTGTCCCCTGCTCGCTAAGCTACCCGGGGCAGCCGTGCCCGTCGACGTCGAGCCTCGCTCAGGGATTCAGGCATCGCCTTTCATCGACAAGATCGCAACAGTCGACGTCCCGAAGAAGTTCAACATCCCCGCCTTCACGCCCAAGTATTCGGGGGTGACCGATCCAACAGAGCATATCGCGCAGTATAAGCAGCTCATGTGGACGGTCTCGATCCCACACATGTATCAAAAAGTATGCATGTGCAAAAGCTTTGGGGCGACTCTCACTGGTCCTGCCCTCCAATGGTTGATCAATCTCAAACCCAAGTCCATCGGGTCGTTCGCTGAGTTGGTCAATCAATTCTCCTAGCAGTTCGCCAGCAGTCGCAAGATGGAGAAGCAAACCAGTGACCTGTATTATGCCGTGCAGAAAGATAATGAGTCTATTCGAAGCTATTTCAATAGGTTCAATGCAGAGATGATTAGTGTTCGCAACTGCGACATCAAGACCGCGATCGAATCTTATAAACGTGGTCTGGACGACAGTTCAGGTTTATACACTGATCTGACCAAGTATCCTCCAGAAAGTTTCGAAGACGTCCGACCTCGAACCCTAGCATATATGAGGGTAGAGGTAGAACCCGCGCGCCAAATTTCCAACGTCCGATTCAAGACAAAAGCGGAGGCCAAGACCGCGACCAAGTTCCCTCAGTACCCTAAGATATCCTCTTACGGATTCAAAGGGTCCACCAAGGATTTGGTCGAGGCTCTGAAGACCACCCAGGAGACCATCCGTTGGCCAAAGAAATCTGATCAAGATGACGCCAAGAAAGATAAGTCGAAGTGGTGCGACTTCCATGTCGACCATGGTCATGCGACAGATGATTGCATAGCTCTCAAAAAGGAGCTAGTGTATCATGTCCCGAATGGAAATCTTATAAATATTATTGATGACGTCGTTACTCCAGGTAACGACGTCCGACCGCCCACCCCCGAGCATGCAAAGGTCATCAATTGCATCACTGGTGGTTCCGACGTGTGCGGTCTGGCATACTCTGCAGCCAAACGTCACGCCAGTCAAGCACCTGACGATCGACCTATCCCGCGTTCATCAAGACCCAAAGGAGATCTGGAGTTGGAAGCTATGAAGATCGTGTTCGACCAAGACGACCTCGGTGATTCATATCAGAAGCACCATGACGGGTTGATCATTCAACTCACGATTGGTAATTGTTTAACCCGACGAGTCTTGATCGATGGAGGCAGTTCAGCGAACGTCATTTTCCTTGACACCATCAAGGCCATGGGAATCGATCGATCGGAAATCACCCGACGTTCGAAAACCTTGGTCGGTTTCAATGGAGAAGCGACGAGTACCTTCGGAGAGATCATCTTGCCTGTCTATGCTGGAGGAATCAACAAGCAGACCAAGTTCAGCGTTATTGACTGCTCGTCGGCCTATAACATCATCTTAGGTCGACCGTGGATCCATGAAATGAAAGCCTTTCCCTCGACGTATCACCAGATTATGAAGTTCCCTACGCCGTGGGGAATCCAGGAGATCAAAAGTGAGCCGAAAGTCGCTCGTGATTGCTATAAGACCACTCTGAAGCCATCGAAATAAGCCATCCAGTGGTTGCAAGTCCAGGATATTCCTAGAATAGCTGACGACTATCGCGTAAAGGAAATCATCATGGACCAGAGCAAACTCAACTAGAAATTATTGACAGGTTCCTCTCTCGATCTCTACCCTAAAGACAGACTAATATCTTGTTTACAGGAACATATCGATTGTTTCTGCCTAGTCGCACGAAGAGATTGGCGTGTCTACTGTGGCGATTCACGATGACATATCCTAGACTTCGTATATCGTCTTAAAGTCGCCACGGGGGGGAAAGATTGTGCCAATAATCGAGACGTCCCACATAGTGGGGATGCGACACATCCGAAAAGGTATGTCTTCTAAGTTCTTTTCTATTTTTCATCCTATTTTTTACCGCAACGATTACTAACTTAAGCATCGGAGGGTCGTTGGCTAGCCAACGACCAACCTCTGACGTTGTTTTGTCGCAGATCGCACGACATAAGGTTGCAAAATCTACTACACGACTTTAATCTCGCAAGATCGCATGACATAAGTGTTGAGCCTATGACTTGATTATTTTGCAGGAACATACGACTCAAGTCTTATCGTATGATATAAACCTACGATTATCCAGGTCTAGCGACCCCCGATCTGAATTTCTTAAACTATAGAAATTTCATGCCTATAGAAATTTCATGTTCTGGGTGAATACTTTGATCGTCTGTATTCATATTTGCCAAACGTGATGTTAAAGTATAAAAGACTTATGACTTGTGTGCTAGTCTTTGTAATTACAATGGATGCCTAAGTCGCACGATTCCTTGTTTATTCTATACTTGACAGTTGATAATGTATCTATCTATGGCAAATGCGAATCGAAATAAATACACAAGTTCAGCAGAAAAACAAAATTTCATTCATTAACGAGCGATTACATCTAAAAGTAACTTGACCACCAACGGTCGGGCATTCAAAGCTAAGACAAAAACAAACCAAATCCTCTAAGGATTAGAAGGAGCGTCAGCAACATCCTTGCCCGAAGCTTTGCCCTGGGACCCTCGTCTACAACCACTTCTTCCTCAGCCTCTTTCTCGTCATCAGAATCGAGATCCCTATCGGTCCCAGCCTTGGCTAAGAAGAAGGATAGCTCTTCAGCTGCAGACGCGAGGGGATTCTTCCCCGACAAGTGTTGCCGCATGATCGCCGCCCGAGCTGTTAGACGAGCAAGGACAAAGGTAGATGCAGTCTCATCTTTGAGCTCCCTTACCTCCTTCTCCAGGACCGCCACCTTGGACTTGGACTCCTTGAACCTCTTTCTCCTTCATGTCCAAGGATGCTTGCATCCTGTCCAGCTCCTCTCTCTGATCTGCAATCACAGAGAAGGACTCCATCAGACGAGAGTTCACGTCGTCCCTCGCGTGTCCAACGGCCTCCAGCTCATTCAGGGCATCGTCAAGTTTTATCGACATCTCCTCGACTCGCGCTAGGGCAAATTTCTCCCTCGCCAACATCGCATCCTCCTTCTTAATGGCAGAGGACACTAAACCTTCCATCTTCACCGTCTCGGCTTACAGGGCCAGTGAAGACTGAAACATCTGAAACATATGAACTCGTTAGTAAAAATATCTGACAAACGACAACGACGATGACAACGAGAACGACATCGACAATGATAACGACAACGAAAAACAAAGTCTTGAAAGATAGACTTACCTTAAACGCCATTCCGGCGACATAAGCCCCCGAGCTCTCGATAGAGCACCCGTTGAAACGCTCCCTGAAAGAGGGGAGCTGAAATTTATCCAAATGAGGGAACAAACTCGTCCCATCCAGGACATTGTTCGTCATGAAATCCGCCGGCAACGTAAAGTTCACCGTCGTTTCCTCTCCCGTCCACGCGCCCTTGCCCTTGTCGGCCGATGCGGGGCCTGAAGCGGCAGCAGGAGACCCCGTCGATTTCGTCGGATGCGCAAGATCGACGGGTATCATGTCGACCGTGTCAGAAGTCTTCTCGACAGATACGGTCGACACCTTCGCCTTCTCAGGCGAGACGACTCTCGATGAGCCGCCCGTCTTCAAAGACGGTTCCCTCTGGACGGACGTCCTCGTCCTCTTGAGGACTCCCGACCCAGTTGCCGGAGCCTCTTTTCTCTTAAAGACCCCTGACCCAGCTGTCGAGGCTTCCTTCCTTCTTTCCCTCGCCTGGCGAGCCAATTCGGCCTGAGCCGCCCTCTTAGCCATCGCAGACGACATTTTCGACTGCGGCTGTTGGGATCCTTGTTGGGATTCCTGTTGGGATTCTTGTTGAGATTCTCCTATGAAACGAAGAAAAAAGGACAATTAGGCGACTGAAACGATGGAAGAAGCATGTCGAACAAAGAGAGGTACACTTCCCAGTCATCTCTACCACTATCGACTCTTCCTCCCTCCTTCTCTCCTTAGTCTCCTCTTCCTCCTTCTCTTCTTCTTTCTCTTCCTCCTCTCGATCCCTCTATAGCCTGTCGCTCAGAAACATCGTGTCGTCGTCCTCGTCGACCAAGTGACGTGTGACAAACGATCGTTCGTCAGGACTAATCTCCAAGAACTTCTCAATTTTAATCCTGGAATGGTCGTCAGGCTCTATGGCGTCAAAATTAATATCTAAAAAGACAGAGAAAGAAGGTCAGTCGAAAAGCAAAGCAATACAGACAACATAAAAAACGCTCGACTAGAGCCAAAACTTACTCGCCATGTTCCATCCGGGCCTAATCCAATCGCTGGCAGGGTCTAGTGTCGCTACCCGCATGAAGACGTACCTGGTCTTCTATTTGTGGTCGTTGACCGCAGTTTTCTGGACCAAGGTACGGTCGCCCTTATGCTTTGAAAATAAGTTGTAGCGACGATATGTGTCCGGATTGACCTGGTAAGCGGTCAAGAGATCTTTTACATTCATCGGCGACTCCCAGTGCGAAGTAACTCGCTCGATAACCAGAATTACGCGCCAGAACTGGGGCATCAGTTGCCCTGGCGACAGGTCGAACTCACACATAAACGCCTTAGCTAAAGGCAAATATGGCCAGTGGAATCCTATCTTGAAAGGGTACTCGTATATTATGACGTACCCCTCAGGGCACATCTCCGGCCGAATCTGACTGGCTTTGCTTACTGCGATCCCCGCAGGGATTCTCACTAGATTCCTAAAACTATCAAGATCATCTTGATCTTGTATGGCGCTCCTAGGCTCCGTTGACATCGATAAACCAGTTAACAAGATTTGACGCTCTGAAAAGCCCTAGATATCCCAGTTCTTCCAAGGTTTCCTAGCGATTAAGTTACGACGCATACAAAGACTGGAAAGTCATACCTTTTATAGGCGCTCTAAACCTCGAATCTCTAACAAGTCGAAGATCTCTCGCAAGTTTGGAAAGGATTCGGCGAAGAATAGCAAGCAAATCAAAGAAAATCTCTCTTAAAAAACTCTCTGAAATAGTAAAAGGAAAAGATCCGTCGAAGGTCTCTATTTAAGCAAATAGTCCTGTCAGGTCGAGCCTCTCGATATTCGACACGTTTCCTCCCCTTTTTGAATGCTCGACGGATCGTCGACACCTGGAAAATACAGCTGTTATGCACGATCGCGCATCAGCATGACATCACGACCTTATCCCCTTTTCGACTTCCCATTCAGTTAGAATTGGACCGATCCAGTTCCAAGGCAACTGAAAAGATTTTTTACACGTGTCACGACCCTAGACGTCCGACTAGCAAAATTTAAAAAACTTTTGAAATTTGAATTTTCCACTCCACTTTTTCAAATTTTGGGGGCAAACTGTTTGGGCAAAATTTCACCAGTCTCGACCACGACCAAAACTCTAAGGACATTTACTTTACTTCACTTATAAACAAAGTCAAATCATAAACCCCTTTGTCCTTTGACCAAAGATGAAATCTTACCTACCACTCGACCTCGACCGTCGTGTGGAATCACACGACCTCGACCAACTAACGTATGATTCTTCTGTTATGTTTTCCTCATTTAATGCAGGTCAAATGACATTTATGGCCAACGGACAAAACCGACAGAGCAGTTATGAACATTAAAACAACGAAGACCGTTGCGACCGTTACTAGAAGAAGTCATGGAGTCATTAAATGCATTCGAAGACTATAAATATGAAGGCAAAGTCATCATTTGGGGGGGGGACTGAACTTTCAATCACACACTGCGTACTCAAGAACATCTGAAGCAAAGAAATCTCTCTTAAGTGATCGTTCTCGACGCACGACTTACACTCTCGACCAACAGTCTTAGCACACGACACACTAGTTTTACATTCGATACACTTGTTATTTTTACATTTCAAGTCATTTGTATTGTAATCACTGTATCCCCGACACCTGAAAAAAGGACATCACCCCTGCTTGGCGATCATAGTGCAGCGACGACTTCCACAGTCGTCCGCGGGTTTTTTCCTCGTTGAGGTTTTTCCCGCGTCACCAAAATCTTTGTCCCTTTTTCATTTATTGTCTTTGTCGCACGATTTGTCGCTAGATTCCTTTCTTTCGTTGTTAAGCTCCACAATCAACCTTAAGTTATCCTTCTGGACGATTTTTGGCATTAACACTTTACGCTCACCCTCCTGTGCTCCCTGAAGCTCCTCAGCGATGGAAGGGTCGACCTTCTGGAACTCCTCCAGTTGGCCAAAAAGGCACAACGATGTCTGAAACGCTTGCAGTCGCACGAAAAATTTATGGTAAGTCTATCTTATCAGAGAGGAAAATCATACGACATAAAACAAAAAGGGACATACCAGAAAGAAGAGTCCTGCGACATGAGACCCCGTCTCATCCACAGAAACGCCCCGATAGCGTTCCTTGAAGGCTGGCAGGAGAAATTTTCCCAAGTTTGGGAAAATATTTGCCCTGTCCAAGACGCCATCCACCAAGAAGTTCGACGGTAACAGAAAGTTAACCGTCGTATTTTCAGGGGTCTCTTCGACCTGAGGACCTTTCCCCCTATCCCTTGCAGCGGATGACATTAGGGGCGATGGCATCGCCCCAGGTACGCCCGAAGGCGTCTTCGCCTTCTCTAGAGTGGAGATCAACGTAGGCTATCCACCCGTCGACGACGGTTCCCTCAGGGGAACCGGCTTTGTCTTATTCAAAGCCTCCAACCCTGAAGTCGGAGGATCCTTCCTCTTCAGCTTCGTGGACTTCCGGGCCAGAGCTAGTTGTGATTCCTTCTTTGACTTTCCATAAATAGACTGCATCTCTGAATCGCCTACAAAAACGACAAGTGTTAGAAATTATCGTATGACTCAAATTAAAAGAAAACGTACGATTAACACTTACTTTTCGAAGTCTCTTGTCGACTTCTCTCTTCGGCTTCTGAAGCTCCAACGGTCGTACGACTAGGAGAGTCGAATAACTCTTCAACGCAGCAAGAAAACAGTCTTGTGACGTTCTCTTTGGAGTCCGGAGCAGACCCAACTGTGGCAAAAATGATACCTGAAACGTTCGACCACGATTAGTAAAAACACAAAAATGATGCTAAAAAAATGTACGACAAGTTCAAATTTTATATACCCCTGGTGTTCCACCCGGATGCGACCCAGGAGGTATCCTTGTCTATACAATCGAGCGACAGTATACGACCGATAACATACTTGTCCTTCCACCCGCGGTCGTGGACCAGGGTGTCAGGAACCAAAGTATGCCCGCCTCTCAGCTTGAAGGACAGGCTATATCGATGATAGCCGTCCGACTTAGCATCAAACGCCGTCAGAAGGTCGCTCACCGTGAAAGGAGATTCCCAATCAGCGGTGATCCGATCAATCTCCTGAAAAGTCTGCCAAAGTTCCGGCAAGATCTGTCCAGGAGATAGGTCAAAGGCGTCTAAAAATTCCCTGACCAGGGGAGAAAAGGGCCACCTAAATCCTATTCTAAAAGGATACTCGTATAAGACAAAGAATCCTCTTAAACATTCTGTCGGTCTAAGTTGGTCGGGTGTGTATAATCGAACCTCGGCAGGTATACCTGCCAACAACCTAAAGGCTTCCACCTCCTTATTTTCTTGAAAAAAGCTCACTGGCTTGGAGGAGACAGAGAAATCTGTGACAGAAATTTGTGCTACGTATAGGTCCATACGGTCCCTATTCGTAGTAGTCTTCCTAGCTATCGATTTTTTCCGCATGGTTAAAAGGGGTTGTTGGTCCCGAAGGGTTATACAAGTTTGTAGAAGGGGGGGGGGGGTTGAATACAAACACACGATTTTACTTTTCTAAATTGTTTATTGATAAATCATTAACAATTTACAGCTTGTTGCGGAAACAAGATTAAGGATAAATCCTAAATCTAAACAAGTTGGAACACTAAGGTTTCTTGCACTAAGAAAGATAAGGAAATTACTAATAATAACCTATCTAGAGATTGAACTTGTCCAGAGTTAGACAGTTACTTCAAATAAAGTGAGTTCATCTCTTTATATACTGCATGCATTTAATGCAAGTCAGTATACACTTTACACGTGTCATCAGCTGATTGGTTGCATGTCTTTGACCTTTGGTGACAACCTAAGTAGCCGCATGTATGTACAGTGTAGTGTCAGAGTCGTTGTACGAATTCAGATAATCGAAGGTCTTTTCTGACATTTCGTACGGAGTCGTGCAAGGGAGGTTGAGACAAAAGTACTTTGTACGGAGGACTTCATGATCAGCTTTCGTTGATTCAGCGATTATCATTTCACTTCAGCGAATGATAAAGTTCAGCGATAGCTAAAGTCTTGTACTTGATACTTCACGTTGAGTGGACAAATCTGAGTCTTCGCTGATCCGCATCAGTTCATTAGGAGACTTGTCGCTGGTTCTTGAGCTTGATCTTCGACTTCAGCGTAGAACCTATGTTGACGTGAAACTTGTCTTTGGGGATCATAAGTAAACAACTAACTTATCAGCGATCACCATAATGACTGAACAGTCTCAGAGCATTAATGGTGAACAGTGTTCGCTGAATGTTTAATTTAAAGAGCGAGAGTTCCTATCAGCGGTACTGGAAGATCTTAGTACTTATCAGCGATAGTGAAACTCTGATACATTTTGTTTTACTTACAATTTTCACTAAGTAGATAAGAGAGGGTCATTATCAAATCACTGAGGGTTTGGATCAACAATCTCCCCCTATTTGATTATGACATAGCAACAAAGAAAATTGCTATTTAATGAAAACATAAGGATAAAAAGAACTCATAAAATATTTGTCCCTTTTACTGTTTTCTGGGATCTTTTCAGTACTGATGGAGTAAAGTACATTCGCTGAAATCTTTCTTTAATCTTTGAATAAGAGTTACAAATGGAAGTGGAAAGATTACAAGTACAAGCGAAATAAATTACAAGTACAAAAGTATAACTGATAAAATAGAAGAATGAGGCGATCTATCAGTCAAACGGTTCTTCCTTGATGAGAAGTTCATCAAGGGTCTTTGATGTGGGGATCATCCAGTCAGGTACGTCGACTCCTTGATTCTTTTTCTTCAGAGCTTCTTCAAAAATCAAGGGCTTCAGGTGTCTAGCTTTAATGTCACGTCTGACTTCACACCAGTATACGAGATCTCTGAGTTGTTCGATGGGAGCGAGATGGAGCTCAGAGATACGTTGAAAGTGATGATTTCCTTCGTAGTCCAAAAAGAATATACCATAAGGATCACTTACAACTGTGCCGGGGATGAAAGTTTCTCCAGGTGGTAGGGAGGTGTCAAGCGCTGAGAGATCAGCATCAGGGCCAAGAACTTCAGCACGAGAGAAACCAATACCTTTTTCATTCTGTATAGGAGGACCTGAGACTTTCTTTCCTTTGGCAGCGACTCTTCTTTGTTGACGAGGAAGAAGAGTGGAGGGAGGAATATCCGCAGCAGAAGAAACCAAGTCGATCTGAGTATTTAAAATTTTCTCGACATGGCTCTTGAACTTTGAGCGCGATCCCTGAATGGCTAATTTCACTTCCAACCATTCAGGGAGACCAAACTTCTCTAAGGTAGCAGCATAGAGAGTTTGTTTGGTTTCGTCTTCTCTGTAGACATCCACTTCAACAACAGGGACATCAATAAACATTCTTCCTCTGATGTTTACTTTGACAATCTTGGATGGTCGAG
Source organism: Saussurea involucrata (assembly GCA_033807775.1). Lineage (NCBI taxonomy): Eukaryota > Viridiplantae > Streptophyta > Magnoliopsida > Asterales > Asteraceae > Saussurea > Saussurea involucrata. Next base: position 42,576,529 of record CM066317.1, on the reverse strand, counting down.
ATCGATAGGTCAGCATTTGTTTCGCCCATTCCAAGGTTGTATCAAAGACCTTAGTCTTTTCTCTAACGATCTTTTGAGCATCATCCCATAGCTGACGTTGAACATCGAGGGGAGCTCTTTTCAACTTGGGGTCTTTTACTGATCGTTGAGAAAGCTTGATGGCGTATTCTCTGTCTTTTTCTTCAACTTCCTTTCTTTCAGCGATTAGGCGTTCAGCTCTGAGGTGTTCGTTGAATTCAGCTTTAGAAATTTTGAACTTTGGAGGAACTGAGGGCAGTTGATCATGCCTTAGAATTATTCGCTGATCCTCGAATTTCTTTATTATTTCCTCTCTTCTTTTCTGTTCCTCTTCACTTAGCTTTTGAGGAGCCAAGGAAGGTCTGCGCTTGCGCGAGAGTAGCTGTTCTTCTTGTTCATCAGTCTCAGAGATCAAATCTAAGACTGGAATTATTTCTTCAGCGGCAGCTGGTATTTTTGGTGAAGTCGCAGTTGTGGATCCTTCAGCGATATCCTCAAACAGGGGAGAGGACTAGCTGAAACACAGCGATCTTACAAGTAAGAACTTGGGTAGAATCAGATAGAAAGAATTGGTTCAAGTGTATAGGCTTGGGTAGTAGAAACTGATAGTGTATGAAAGAGGAGGGATGGAGTAAGAGATTTTTAGTGTACCTGACAAACCGGCTTTTTAAGCAAGATCGACAGATTGTCATCTTCAGCGACGCGTTTGCCTTTGCCTTTCTCAGCTTCAGATGCTGAGGGCTTTGTCTTAGTCCGCTCCCCTGAAGGTTCATTTATCGAGATCCCCTTAAGAGCTTTGATCCTTGGAGCAGGTTTGACGATAAAGAAGTCGTCATCATCTTCATCATCATCATCATCATCTTTTGGGGAAGAGGATGGTTCATCATCAGGGATGTCGATGGCTTCATCGTCTTTAGCCTCGGATTCATCAGCGTCTTCTTCGAGTTGCTCCCCCTCAGATACAGAGGCGAGCTTCTCGGTTCCCTCAGGGTTTTCAACTCCCTGAGGTTCAGCAGTTGGGTCTTCATTCACCTCTCCCCTGATAGATTCATCATGGGAAAGGTCTTCAGCGCTCTTAGAAACATCTTCAGCGCTCTTCTCCCCCTCTTTTTCATGATGACTGGGGAGGAATGAGTAGATTCAGCAGCGTTGGTAGGTTCTCTGTCTTCTTGGCCAGAGATACCTACACAACTTTCAATCTTTGCTAATCTGTCTTCAAGGCCAGAAATAGCAGGATTGATCTTCAGCAGCTCAGTGCGATAAGCCGCTGTGAAGTTGTCAGATGCAGGGACGGGGGCGGGAGCGGGAGCTGGAGTATTTGCCTTGTCTAGCAGCTGCTCGAGCATCGTCTTTATCGAACCAACATCGGTCTTTACAGAGCCTAAGTCAGTCTTTATGGCAGACACATCTCCCTCGAGTTGTCCAACCGATGTCTTCAGCGTTGTGACCTCGCTGGATACGGATGAAACCGAGTGTTTGATGGAGGTGTAGTCTGTGAAGATGTCAGCGAGCACCTTAGCAAATTCGCTGAGAGTCTTATCAACTTGCTTCAAGTCATCTGTGGAAGCCTTTTTCTCTACCACCGTTGTCAGCTTTAAAAGATTCTCTCCAGCGTTTGATACAGCTGAAGAGTTGTTGGAGAGAGTGGTGGTGAGACCTGTCAGCTTTGTCTCCACGGACTTCAGAGAGGCGTTGATGTCTCCCAAGTTAGGACCTGTAACAGATAAAAACTTGTGAACAAAGGAAAGCTCAGAAGTTTGGGGTTTAGTAACAGTGTTTAGGGGTTGTTGTGTACCTGCAGGAGGATTGATGAACTCATCAAAATCTCGATGTCCGGAGAAATGTTCCATGTCGTCTTCAAAAGTGCCCATGGATTGTCCTGCAGGTCCTGTCTTCATCATTTCTGGATTGTCATCTTTGGGTTCCGTAGAAATGATGGCATCTCCAGCGATAACTGGAGGAGAGACCAAAGGAGTAGAGAGAGAAGCGAAGGATGAGAAAGGAGGTTGGGTTCTAAGTTCAACGTTGGAATCGCTGAGAATTACTTCATCAGTCTTTTGAGAGACTGAAGGAGGTTGGGTAGGTTCCAAAGTTTTAACTTCAGCGATTGGAGACGCTGAAAGTTGGATTGAAGGGATGGTTTGTTCAGGTGTGGCAGAGCGTACCACAGAACTTTCCTTCAGCTCTGCAGAAAGAGCTGAGGAGTCTTTAGCATGAGAGTGCTGGGGTTGCTCCTTGGTTTTCTTGATCCTTTTAGAACCAAGTTGGGTGTGAGATTGTTTCCTTTTAAGAGGATTAGAGGTAGCAGCTGGGGTATCAGCGGTGGGTTTGTCCGCTGAAGGAGCTGCAGAAGTAGAAGAAGTATGAGGGTTAAGAAGAGTTAAGAGTTTAGAAAGACGTACCTCATTAGCGACTGGTTTGAAGTCGAGTATCTTCGGGCCTACCTGAGAGAGTTTCAGGTCACCATCAGCTGGGTAGGTTTCCTTCAGGCCATGTTGGAAGATGGCGCTGATGAAACGTGGGTAAGGAACCCATGGAGGTCTGTCAGCTACGGTGTCGACTCTTAGAACTAGGTCATCATAGATAATCGATGCCCAGTCTATGTTGAGACCTTTCAGCAGAGCATAACCCATTGCTTGCTGAGGTTTAGCGGCTTGGTCAGAGGAGCCACTCTTTGCAGTCATGCAGCTTATCAGATGAGCGAAGATGAAATTCATCTCGCTGGGCATTTTGGATTTCTTGATAATCGTCAGCTTCTTCTCGGGCTTCTTGTCTCTGCCGATTTCCCATACATAGCCCATTGCATCGAAAAATGCAATGATAGCTTCCCTGTCAGAGTTTTTCTTCGGGTCAGGGAGGGGTACGAAAGGTTTTTCTTTTGTAGCATTGGGAAGGCTGAGAGCTTTGCGAATTAAGGCAGGAGTGATCTTGATGGTGCCATACTCGATATCGCAGAGGATGCAATCGATAATTTTGGATGGGTCTTTGGCTGATGGAAGTTTGGAGTGTCTCGCTGAGTACCAGAATTGTGAGAGCAAAAGCTGATGCGCAGGAGGTGTAATGGTCAGGGCTGTGGAGATGCAGCAATTCTTTAGGAAATTCACAGCATCATCTAGATGTGTGACTTGCTTTCGAGGAGGAAACTCGAGAAGCGCATAGAGGTTATTCACCTTTGTCCAATCCAGGTTATCAAGGGCAAATTTGACTTGAGGAGCCCTGAGGATTTCCACTTCCTCAGAATCAGCGGAGATGTTCTCAGCGGTAGCAGGAATGTCAGACGAGGCCATTTCTCTGTATTATCAGTTCAACCAAAGATGTTAATAAATAAGAATAATCTTAATGTGGAAAGGATTTCCATTAAGATTGTTCAAATTTTATCCATTTCATTTAGACAAAATGTCTTAATGAAGATTAGGGTTTTTCTTGTTTTTGAAAACGAAAGGTAAAACCCATTTATTCTTGTTTATCCAGTTTTCTTTTAAGATTGGGATTCTGGAAAAACGAATGTGTGAAGAACAAGTTTAAGAATTTTTCTTTTAAACTTGAAGAACAACCATGAAATGGTTGTGTTCATAAAACCATGAAAGAAAATGATTTCATTTTTTAAGAAGTTCTTTTGTTTGATCTTGTTAAAACAAGGATTAGATCAGAAACAAGTTATTTGCATTCTTTTAAAGAATAAGAACATATTAACCTTGATGTTTGATGAAGAAGATGATGAACAGTTCTTGAAGATTTGCACAAATGCAACAGTATTCTTTCTTGCGGAGGAAGATAGAGTTCGCGTAAAAGAAAAATATAAACAAAGAGTTTGTTTATATAGAGATTTTAGAAAGAGAAAATCCTTGAGCGGGAAAAGATTTTCATCATGACACGGACACGTGTTTGCATTTGATTGGCGAGTAAACGAAACGTGCAAACGTGTGTCAGAAAGAAGAACGTGCCTGGTGTTATCCGTTGCAATGACGTCACAACTGTCCTTTCACATTCTTTTTAGGATGTCTCTGAGGTTTTGAAAAACTTAGGGACTCTTTTGAAAAACATGAGGCACTGAATAAAAAATATCAGTGATGGTTTTAGAACTTTCAAAGTATCGCTGTTAAGGAAGAGATATTCAGCGATGTAGAACTTTTGAAATCTTGCATTTTCATGCGTTTGTCAGAGAGAGAAAAACATACCTTGATATCAGCTAACCAAGTTTATTCAGAGAGAAGATGAGAATGGATTGTACATGTTTATTTTATCCCGAGGGGTATACAAGATTGTATAATCGTATCGCTGATCAAATGTGAACCGCTGAAGATTTTATCCTTCAAAGTTCAGCATTCCAAGCTCGCTGATGAGAAAGTTGAATCTTGTCTCATCAAGAGGTTTGGTAAACAAATCAGCTAACTGATAATCAGTTGGGATAAAATGAAGTTCTATATCACCATTCATCACATGATCTCTGATAAAATGATATCTGATCTCTATGTGTTTCGTCTTTGAGTGTAGCACTGGATTGTTTGCTATAGCGATGGCACTAGTGCTGTCGCAATAGATTGGAATTTTGGAGAGCTGAAGATCATAGTCTAGTAGCTGATTTCTCATCCACAAGACCTGAGAACAACAGCTTCCAGCAGCTACATATTCAGCTTCAGCTGTGGAAGTGGACACTGAGTTTTGCTTCTTACTTGTCCAACTTACCAGCTTTCCACCCAGGAGCTGACATCCTCCTGTGATGCTTTTCCTATCCATTTTGCATCCTGCAAAATCACTATCTGAATAGGCGGTTAGATCGAATCCTGAATCTTTGGGATACCAAAGACCTAGATTCGTTGTACCCTTAAGATATCGAAAGATTCGCTTTACAGCTTTCATATGAGATATCTTGGGTTCAGCTTGATATCGTGCACTCAAGCAAGTTGCAAACATAATATCGGGTCGGCTAGCTGTAAGATACAGTAGTGAGCCGATCATCCCACGGTACAGCGTGACATTGACATGAACACCCTTAGTGTCCTTATCAAGTGTCAGCGGTGGTGCCATTGGGGTTTTCATAGCTGAACTTTCAGTTAAATCGAATTTCTTCAGCATATCTTTAACATACTTTCCCTGATTAATAAAAGTTCCTTTTTCAGTTTGCTTAATCTGAAGACCAAGGAAATATGTTAGTTCACCCATCATACTCATTTTATATTCATTTTTCATTCTTTCAGCGAAACGAGTACAAAGCTCAGGGTTAGTAGAACCAAATATAATATCATCAACATATATTTGAACTAAAATGATATGACCTTTTACTTTTCTAAAGAAAAGAGTTTTGTCAATCTTACCTCGCTCGAATTTTTCAACATGGAGATAAGTAGAAAGAGTGTCATACCATGCACGTGGAGCTTGCTTTAAGCCATAAAGTGCCTTATCCAGCTTATAAACATAATCTGGACGCTTAGGATCTGAGAATCCTGGAGGTTGTTCCACGTAAACTTCTTCATTCAGCTTTCCATTTAGAAACGCTGACTTAACATCCATTTGATGTACTTTGAAGTTTTTGTGTACAACATATGCTAAGAAAAGACGAATAGATTCAAGTCTTGCTACTGGAGCAAAAGTTTAGTCATAATCAATGCCTTCCTCTTGTCTGTATCCCTGAGCAACAAGACGAGCTTTGTTGCGAGTTACAGTACCATGTTCGTCCAACTTGTTTCGATAGACCCATTTAGTGCCTATCACCGTTTTGTCAGTTGGTCCGCGAACAAGTTTCCAAACTTTGTTTCTTTCGAATTCAGTCAGCTCTTCTTGCATAGTGCTGACCCAGTTTGGATCTCTGAGGGCATCATCTATTTTCTTTGGTTCAGTTAGTGAAATAAAATTAACAAATAGACAAATATTACCTGCACTTCGTCGTGTCTGAACACCAGCGTTTGGATCACCAAGAATTTGATCAATTGGGTGATTTGCAGTCCATCGCTGAGCCGGAGCATAAGTCGCTGACTCATCTAGAACTGAAGGGGCTGAAGATGAGGCTTCAGCTGCTTCTGGAGTATCAGCTAAGAGAGGAATGCTTGCATTTGTCATTTCATTTACTGATTGCTGAGAAATAGATGGAATGTCTGAGACATTTGGATCAACTGCAGGTATAGTGTTTATTGGAACAGCTGAGACCCATGATGTTTCAGCTTCACTATTCTGCATGTTTGGAATGATAGTAGGACTATCATCTTCTACTGTGTGAGCATGAGGAGTGGGAACTTCTTCTGAATCGCCAAGATGAGAAAACATCCATTGATTCAGTTCTTCAGTATCAGCGTTCGGTTTAGAGTTCGCTGAACGGGATTCGTCAAACGTGACGTGAATAGTTTCTTCTACAGTTTGTCTTCTACGATTGAAGACTCTGAAGGCTTTGGAAACTGAGGAGTATCCAAGAAAGATTCCATCATCAGCCTTAGGATCAAACTTTCAAAGGGCATCTCTGTTGTTCAGTATGAAACACTGACAACCAAAGATGTGAAGAAAGCTGATTGAAGGCTTTCTCCCATGAAAAGGTTCATAGGCAGTCTTATTGAATCTTTTAACTATCAGCGACCTGTTTTGCGTAAAACAAACAGTGCTGACAGCTTCTGCACTGAGTAGGCAGGGGAGAATCGCTGAGCATTGAACGTGCAGCTTCAATGATTGTTCTATTTCTTCTTTCAGCGACTCCATTTTGTTGTGGTGTTCTCACTGAAGAAAAGTTGTGAGAAATACCCTTACTTTCAAAGAAGGAATCAAGAGAACTGTTTTTGAACTCAGTTCCATGATCGCTCCTTATTGAGCGAACGGTCAAATTGTTCAGGGTTTCCATCTTCCGAACAAAGGTGATGAGTTCTTCAGGGGTGTCACTCTTAGAACGGAGAAACATTACCCATGTAAAACGAGAGAATTCATCAACTATGACCAGCGTATATTTCTTTCCAGCGATGGATTGTTTGTTAACAGGGCCAAACAAATCCATATGGAGTAGTTGTAGAGGAGATGACACTGAGGAGACTTGCTTTGACTTGAAGCTTGCCTTGGTCTGCTTCCCTTTTTCACACGCTGAACATAAAGACTCTTTGGCGTATGAATGCTGAGGTAGACCAGTGACTAACTCTTTTGAAGAAAGAGTGTTCAGTGTCTTGAAATTCAGATGCGAGAGCCTCTTGTGCCATAGCCAGTTGACATCAGAAGATGCCTTTGAGAAGAAACAGGAGTTCTCAGTGGTTGTTGAGTCCATGTTTATTACATAAACATTTTCCAAACGATAACCGCTGAGAGCTATCTTCTCCTTTTTGTCAGTGACAAAGCAGGATTCCTTAGTGAAAATCACTTTGTTATCCATGTCGCAAAGCTGACTGATGCTCAGAAGATTATGCTTCAGCCCTTCAGCGAGCAGGCTTTTCTTTCCAGTCATATGTCTAGAGCATCCGTTATCGAGATACCAGATACCCTTCTTAACCTGAATACAATTTACAAAGGAAGATTAGTTTTTCTTAGGTACCCACTTTACCATGTATACACATTTGTCAGTGGAGGTAGTTGGAATAGAAGGTTCAGCGTTCTTCGCAGCATTTGAAGATTCAGCTTTGGAAGATTCAGCTTTGTCTTTCTTCACTTTGGTTAATTTCTTAACCTCAGTGGTAGGAGTCACCTTGACCTGATTTGCATCAGGGTTGGTCTTCTTTGCCTTGAGGGCAATCTTCACCTTAGCTATCTTTTCAGCTTTGGTGGCTGTGGGGCACTTACTAGCAATATGATCAGTAAGTCCACAGTGATAACATTTCCTATAGCTAAAAGTAGTTTTAGGTCCATTTGAATGCTGAGCTTTTAATTTAGAATTAGAAGTGCCAGCACCAAGTAAACTATTGGCTTTAGAAATGGGACGAACATTCAGTTCCTCAGATTTCTTACCAAGGACATCCACTCTGAGTCTAGGAGTGGATCGCTGAACAAATCTAGGGATCTGATTTCTAGAACCAGAGGAGTGGATCACTAAAGCTTTAGAAGCATTCAGCTTTGGTACTAAAGTACTCTTCTGAGGATTTTGGTAGATAACAATTCCTTTACCTTTGTCTTTAGAGACAGAGGTAGGTTTTGAATAAACCATTTTCTCCTTTCCTTTTGAGGTAGGAGTTTCCTCAGGGATTGGTGTAATGGACGAGGAGCACTGAGATGATGAAGTATCAGCGACTGAGGATACGAACGTTCCAAATTTCAGCATTGAATGTTCAGTGGTTGGTTTTGGAGCATCATATTTATAACCCAAACCACGTTTATCACTCAGAGGAATTTGAGCCTTAATTATCTCAGTGATCTTTGTTGAAGAATTACACCATCCTTCAACAGTATCTTTTTCAGCTTTTAATGCAGCGATAGCTTCTGCTCGTTCGATTTTGACTAGCTGATTTAAATATACTTGATCTTTAAAATCTTCTTCAATTTTAGAAAGCTTTTCTATTTGAAGGTGACAATTTTTAAGCTTTTCAGCGAGATCAAGGTTTTGGTTTTCAACCACAGCTTTGCCATTCATAGCTTCATATAAACTTCTAGTCAGCAGATCGATTTTTCGAAGACTATCAGCTTCATCAATATTTACAATATTGGTAAAGAAAGAAGGCGATACCTGAATAGCAGAGGTTGAAGTGGAGGGAATGTCTGAACTTTCTTCCTCATCTTCAATCTTAGCCATAAGGCAGAGATTTGCTTCATCATCTTTAGAGTCAGATGATGATTCTTCTTCATCAGAAGCAGCCCAATCATAGTTGGCCATTAAGCCTTTGCCTTTCTTCTTAAAGCTTTTCAGCTTTGCATACTTTTCTTTCAACTTTGAGTATTTATCATCTTTATTCCTTGGAACAAAGGTTTTCTTTGGGAAAGCTGAAGGTCTCATGACTTTCTTTGACCTGCACTCATTCGCGAAATGACCTGTCTTTTCGCAGTTGAAACAAGTAGCAGTAGCCTTATCAACAAAAGCTGATGATTTTGGCTTGTCAGTTATTGAAAGCGGTTTGTTCTTTCTGAACATTTTCTTCTTGGCGAATCTCCTGAACTTTTTAGTTAGGAAAGCCAAGGATTCATCATCATCTGAAGAATCAGAATCTGATGACCTTTCAGAGTTACTTTCTAACTCAGTGATAGTGACCGAGGGTCGCTGAGTGGAAGGTTCCTCTGAGATTAAAGCAACAGGGGTGCTTTTGGAATCTTTTATAAGATTCTTCTTAAGATGGCTAGATTGCTCATGATTCAGCAATGTACCATATAAGGTTGAAAGGGTCATTGATTTAAGATCTTTTGACAGCTTGAGACACATAGAATAATTTTCCCAGCTTTCAGGTAAACATTCTAGAAACTTTGTCAGTACTTCAAAGTTAGAATATTCCTTACCAACAGTTTTCAGATCTATTATTAAACAATTAAAACGTTGATGTACTTCAGATAGAGTTTCATTCTTACCAGAAATGAAGCTTTCGTATTGCCTTACCAGGTTGATCTTTCTTGAATCCTGGACTTCAGCAGTACCTTCATACTGAACACATATTGTGTCCCACATGGCTTTTGAGGTTTTCAGGTTCATGACGGAATGGTAGACTTCGTCAGGAAGAGCCATGGATAGTATGGATCTGGCTTTTGTATCTATAGCCACTTTCTTCTTATCTTCTTCGGTCCACTGAAAGATTTCCTTAGGAATCAGCCTTTCTGGAATAGCAGGTCTATTCGCAGTCGCTGGAACTGCAGGATCAATCGTTACAGGGATGAATGGACCATTCTCAAGATAGTAAGGCATAGTAGGGTCTACACCTTCTAAGAAGAGTGTCATCCTATTTTTCCATAAGTTGAAGTTATCTCTGGAAAATCTAGGGGGTTTTGCAAGAGAACCATTGTCTATGTAATTGGTGTTTGTGTTGAAAGCCATTTTCAGATAATAGCAAGGAAGAGAAATATCTTAGATTAGATCTTGTTTATGAGATTAAACAAATCTGCTCTGATACCACTTGTTGGTCCCGAAGGGTTATACAAGTTTGTAGAAGGGGGGGGTTGAATACAAACACACGATTTTACTTTTCTAAATTGTTTATTGATAAATCATTAACAATTTACAGCTTGTTGCGGAAACAAGATTAAGGATAAATCCTAAATCTAAACAAGTTGGAACACTAAGGTTTCTTGCACTAAGAAAGATAAGGAAATTACTAATAATAACCTATCTAGAGATTGAACTTGTCCAGAGTTAGCAAGTTATTTCAAATAAAGTGAGTTCATCTCTTTATATACTGCATGCATTTAATGCAAGTCAGTATACACTTTACACGTGTCATCAGCTGATTGGTTGCATGTCTTTGACCTTTGGTGACAACCTAAGTAGCCGCATGTATGTACAGTGTAGTGTCAGAGTCGTTGTACGAATTCAGATAATCGGAGGTTCTTTTCTGACATTTCGTACGGAGTCGTGCAAGGGAGGTTGAGACAAAAGTACTTTGTACGGAGGACTTCATGATCAGCTTTCGTTGATTCAGCGATTATCATTTCACTTCAGCGAATGATAAAGTTCAGCGATAGCTAAAGTCTTGTACTTGATACTTCACGTTGAGTGGACAAATCTGAGTCTTCGCTGATCCGCATCAGTTCATTAGGAGACTTGTCGCTGGTTCTTGAGCTTGATCTTCGACTTCAGCGTAGAACCTATGTTGACGTGAAACTTGTCTTTGGGGATCATAAGTAAACAACTAACTTATCAGCGATCACCATAATGACTAAACAGGCTCAGAGCATTAATGGTGAACAGTGTTCGCTGAATGTTTAATTTAAAGAGCGAGAGTTCCTATCAGCGGTACTGGAAGATCTTAGTACTTATCAGCGATAGTGAAACTCTGATACATTTTGTTTTACTTACAATTTTCACTAAGTAGATAAGAGAGGGTCATTATCAAATCACTGAGGGTTTGGATCAACAGGGGTAGATCGTACCTTAGATCTCTAAAAACCTCGAACGATCAAGCAAAAGCGTTGGTAGATCTCTTCCGAATCTCTCTAAAAGTCTCTCTCGAAAATGTATCGCAAGCGTAAAAAGGAAGTGAACTCCAGAATCGCGATATTTATAGCAAAGTCATGTCAGGTCGATCCGGTGGATGGTCGACAGCTGTCCACCACCTTTTCGCATCCATCGTGCCGATGAACGACACATGTCCTCTAACGGCTCCATGCCTCTGACGCGTCGCCATGACGTCACGACCACTTCGTATCCCTTGGTCCAAATCGAACCAAGATGGTTGGGATTCGACCAGACTCTCTCCCCATGCGACACGTGTCAAATCACTTCGTCAGATTTAAAATTCGAATTTCACGCCTAAATTCAAATTTTGGGGGCAAACTGTTTGGGCAAAAATTCACACCTCACGACCGACGACAGATAACCCGTATGACGTTTATGTAAGACCATTCTTGTATTGAGATAAGGTCTTGCAGGTTATTTACAAACGAATATTTGGTTGTACATTTCCATGTTGGTCGTATGTTCCATACGACCGACGTCCAAGACTCAAGACGGTCGTACGATTACACTAACCGTTAATAGTCAACTTCCATTTCTTTTGTTCATTAATGCATGTCCACGAGCAATCATTGCACAACGGTCATAACGGACGAGCTTTTAATGACATTGAAGACCCGACAGCGGTTACAAAACAAGTCATCAAGATGCATTTATTGTCGACAAAAACTATGTAAAGGCCTGGTCCACATTCGAACGAAAAAAAAACAACCACACACATCGATTACACGGCTACACACATCGAATCAACTGATAATCTACGCAACACCCGAACTCTACATTCCTACACTCTCAACATTCTTACATCAGAAGCATTTGAATGAAAGTCACTCACGCAAGTTTCGCACGACGAGCAGTTCAAATCGCACGACATCAGCTTATTTCGCACGTTTTTCGCACGACGCACAACTTTATCTTACGATTAAGTTTGTTTTTACTCTTACTGTAATCTTTTGTACACAAAACACTTGTTACCAAAGGACTTTCGCCCCTGTTTGGCGATCATAGTGCACCGTCGTCTCACAAGTCGACCGCGGTTTTTTTCCTCGTTTGGGTTTTCTGCGTCACCAATTCTCTTGTCTTATTTACCTTTTTTGCGATCGTGTTGTTTGTCTTGAGATCTATTTCTTTAGTTGTTAAAAGTTCCACATCAACCTTAAGTTATCCTTTGGGCGATTTTTGGCATTAACATATACTTCCATCGTGTCGCCAAGATAATATGTGAACATTTTGTTGACCAACCTTTGTATGTCGATCCTGCATTTTTCAGACCAAATGGAATAACTTTGTAGCAATAAATACCTTTGTCCCTCATGAAGGAGGTTTTCTCTTGGTCGGTAGTATGCATCAGTATCTGGTTATATCCATAATAGGCGTCCATGAACGTTAGAAATTCATGACCAGCGGTCGCGTCGACCATCGCATCGATATGCGGTAGTGGGAAGGGATCTTTCAGACATGCCTTGTTGAGGTCTGTGAAGTCAATGCACACCCTCCACTTTCCGTTTTTCTTTTGTACGACCACGACATTAACTAGCTAATCGGGATACTTTACTTCTCGGATTTTTCCAGTTTTGAGCACGTTGTCGACTTCTTCCTTAATCACTTTGTTTCGCTTCAGGGAGAACTTTTGTCGCTTCTGCTTTAGAGGCTTATATGACGGATCCACATTGAGATTGCGGGAAATAACATTTGGATCGATGCCGACCATATCCTCGTGTGTCCAAAGAAATTAGGTTGTCTTTGATGGCTAGATCGAGCGACGATCCAACAAAGACGATTTTATTGGGCTTGTCCTTGTCGAGGACGACTTCTTCCAAACGGTAGTCGTCGACAGACTCTGGGACATCCTGGACCTGTAATTGCTAGATGTCTTTCTTCGGGGGTTTCATTGTCATCTTGAAGCATTCACGGGCGATCTTTTGTTTACTTTTGATCTCGTGGACTCCCCCTGGCGTTAGGAATTTTATAGTCTGGTGATACGTTGAAGGTACAACTTTCATATCGTAGATCCATGGTCGACCCATAATGGTATTGTAAGCTGACGAACAGTCGATCACGTTGAACTTGGTTTGCTTGTTGACTCATTTGTCATATAGAAGAAGAGTAATCTCCCTGACAGTGTTTATCGAGTCTTCGTTTAACCCTACCAAGACTATAGATCGCCTTGTGATCTCTGACGTATCGATCCCCATTGCCTTGATCGTGCTTAGGAATATGACATTCGCTGAACTTCCTCCGTCGATTAAGACTCTTTTGGTCGAGCAGTTGCCTACCGTTAATTGGATTATCAACCCGTCGTGATGTTTTTGCCATGGCTCTTGAAGATCACTTTGGTCGAACGTCAATGACATAGTTTCTAGCTCTAACTCATGTTTAGATTTCAACGATCGAGATATAGGCTGGTCGTCAAGACCTCGTCTGGCGTGTCTCTTTGTTGTGGAATAGGTCAATCCGCACACGTCCGATCCTCCAGTTATGCAATTTACAACCTTTGTGTGAACTGGAGAGGGCGATCGTGCGCTTTGCACTTTTGTCGCGTCATTATCGATCAATCCCTTGAGGTGTCCCTTTGGGACGAGCCATGTGTGCTCGTTTTGCAGTGCGAGATTGTCTTCTGTCATGTGTCTATGATCGCTATGGAAGTCACACCACTAAGATTTGTCTTTCTTGTCGTCGTCTTTGTCACTCTTCTTAGGCCACCGGATGGTCGACTCTATGTTTTTCAGAGCCTCGACCAGGTCCTTGGAAGTTTCCTTTAACCCGTAATATGAGATTTTAGGATACAAGGACGCTTTTCTTTTTCTCGAACCCGACGTTCGAATTCTGTCGTGCGGGTTCTGTCTTGGCGACGGCCTTAACTTTGAAATCGGGTTTCTTCACGCTTCATGATCTTTTGTTCCCTGAATGTTTCCGACGAAATGTTGCATCGTCCTCAACCCTCACGTAGGCCAACGTCCTTGCTCGAACATCCTCAAAGTTATCTGAAGGATATTTCGTGAGATCAGTGTATAGTCTAGAAGTGTCGTCCAGGCCTCGTTTGTAATCCTCGATCACAGTTTTGATGTCGCAATTACGGACACTGATCATTTCTGCATTGAAGCGATTGAAATAGCTTCGAATGGACTCTCCAGTCTTTTGAGTGACGTAGTATAAGTCATTTGTCTGCTTATCCATCTTGCGACTACTGGCGAATTGTTGGGAAAATTGGTTGACAAGTTCAACAAAGTTATCGATGGATTTGGGTTTGAGATTGATCAACCACTGAAGGGCCGCTCCAGTAAGGGTTGTGTTTGGGTAAAAAATCACACCTCACGACCGACGCAGGAAAACAAAGGACTTGCTTTGTACAACAAGTCTTGTATTAATATAAGGTCTCTTAAATTATCCATGACCATATCTCTAATCATCGCCAGTAAGGTATCTCTATCGTACGACCGAAATGTCCACCGAAATAGGTGACCGTCGTACGATTATCCTTGATACTAACTTACTAATGGTCGACAAGTATTTTTTTATGGCTATTTAATGCAGGTCAAGCACCATAAAGGACAACGGTCATAACTAAAGACCGTAATCAAGTGTATTCAATGACAAAGATCGTTTTCCACATTTATGAAGGCCATTAATGACGCCAAAACCTATATATTCCAAGACCGAAGACACGTTCAAGGACAGCAAATTCTCATCAATACGCAACAAGGAATTCACAACGATTGAACATAACTGGTTCTCAGAGATATACAACTTACTCTCGAGCACACATAAGAATTTCCAGAAGCATTATCGAAGCTTTCGAACGATCATTCGCAGAAACGCACGACGCAACTTTATTTTCACACGACGCACGATACAGTTTTACAATTAAGTCTATTTTCCTTGTAATTGTAATCTATTGTACTCACGACGCCTGTTACTAAAGGACGCCGTCCCTGTTTGACGACCATAGTGCACCGACGACTTCTATAGTCGACCGCGGTTTTTACCCTCGATGGGGTTTTCCGCGTCACCAAATTCTCTCGTCTCTTTTTATCTTGTTATCTGTCGTGCGATTTGTCGCGTGATCCTTTCTTTAGTTGTTAAAGCTCCACATCGACCTTAAGTTATCCTTTGGGTGATTTTTGGCATTAACAGTTTGGCGCCCACCGTGGGGCCCCATCTAGAAAAAATCTCCGACAAAGCGTACGTGCTACTAACCGTTTCTTGAGCTCTCTCTGTTTTTCAGGAAATGTCGGGTCAAGGGAACCTTTTCAGTCCGCAAAATGGTCCAAACCAGAATGCTGGAAACGTCTTCGGACATCAGAACGGTCTGAACCAAAATCAGAATCAAGGAAACGTTTTGGGTATCAGAATGGTCCACTCTAGAATCCAGGAGGCTTCCATGGTCCTAAAGGAATCCCGCTCCAAAATTCAGGAAACTTTTTCAATTCATAAGGTGTCCTGAATCAAAATGCTGGGAATACCTTAGGTCAGCAAAATGGCCCAAGACCATTTTCTGGAGTTCCCCCTCAGGGAAAATATCTGCCACAACACCTTCGACCACTGCCGATGTTTCAGAATCAAACGATGTCTATGTCGTCGACAACATTTCGGCCGATTCCATTTCAAAATCAGACGATACCCATGTCATTGGCGACATTTCACACTATCCCGTTTCAGACTCCCTTCATTTTGATTCCAACGATGAGCATCTCGACGATGCCCCAGCCGACGTTCATTGTTCCACCTCAGGGAGATGCTACTGACTTGACGCATCATAATGGCTTCCAAACGAACATTGCCTCTGTCCCTGTGACAAATGGAGGGCCCAATCAGGAGGACCCGGTCGCCCAACGCCTGAAGCTTCTAGAATATCAAAATGAAAAGATGTTGTCACTGTTATCCAAATTACCTGTTGCCGTTGTACCCATCGACGTCGAGCCCCGCTCAGGATTTCAAACGTCCCCTTTTGTTGACGAAATCGCAACTGTCGACGTCCCAATAAAGTATAGTATTCCTGCTTTCGCGCCCAAGTATTCGGGAATAACCAACCCGACAAAACACATCGCTCAATACAAACAATTGATGTGGACCGCATCAATCCCGCATCAGTATCAAGAAGTCTGGACGTGCAAGACTTTTGTTGTGACCCTTACGAGAGCTGCTCTCCAATGGTTGATCAACCTCAAACCCAAGTCCATCGACAATTTTGGTGAGTTGGTCAACCAGTTTTCACAACAGTTCGCCAGCAGTCGCAATATGGAGAAGCAGACCAGTGACTTGTATTACGTCACTCAAAAAGTTGAAGTGTCCATTTGCAGTTATTTTAATTGTTTCAACGCAGAAATGATCAATATTTGAAACTGCAACGTCAAAACCGCAATCGAGGCCTACAAGCGAGGTATCTATGACGACCGTTTAGGACTGTACACCGACCTAACGAAATACCCTCCAGAAAACTTTGAAGACTTTACAGCTAGGACGTTGGCATATATGAGAGTGAACGACGACGCGGCAATTCGTCGTAGGCACTAGGGCGACGAGAAATCACTGGGTGTAAAGAAACCTGATTTAAACCGAAGGCGAACGTCAAAACGGAACCCACACGTCAGATATCGAACGTCCAATTCGAAAAGCAGAAGATCAATCTTATGACTAAATTTCCTCAGTATCCTAAGATTTCCTCATACGGATTCAAGGGTACATCCAAGGGCTTGGTCGAAACCCTCAAGAGCGTACATTTAACTATTCGATGGCCCAAGAAGAGCGACAAAGATGACGCCAAGAAAGGCGAATCCAAGTGGTGCGACTTCCATAGCGACTATGGTCACACGACGGACGATTGCGTAGCACTACAAAAAGAAATGGCTTGGCTCGTCCCCAAGGGTCATCTTCAAGGATTGATCGACAAAGAGGCAACGCCTGTCGATAATACACGACCAACCTCCCATGTCCATGCGAAGATCGTCAACTGTGTGAGTGGAGGATCAAACGTTTGTGGTCTAACTTATTCGGCAGTCAAAAGGCACGCCAACCTGTTGGTTCCTGTTTTCTTAACAATGATCTTAACTTTCAGTTAGTTCAGATTTAGATATGGTGTGGAAGCGTATGTAAGAACTGAAAGATAATGTAAAGGTAGAAGAACACACAATATCAGATAAATAGTATGTAAAGAACAGATGAGTATCTCCAAGATTACTGTTTGATATTTATCAAGAACACCAAGAACATAACAAGAAAGAACTGCTGGTGTGTGTGTTTGTGTGTAGCTTAATTATCTGATTCTCTTTCTCGTTAATAGAAGAACTCAACATAAGTCTTCTATTTATACTACTACAAAGGGGACATACTTTAGACAATAAGGACTGATCTACAGTAGACAAGATCGTATGAATAGTAGCAGGTACGATGTTCATTTAATGCGCATGTTCCAATTCTGACAGAGCCCTATCAGAGTTTGACACGTGTAGTTGATGTCAGGGCACGCCTAGAACAAGTGGATGAACGGATCCTGGAACAGTAGAAAGATATTTGTAAATCTTCTAAGTCTTCAGTATAAACTGCAGAGGCTCTGTCAAGGGTGACAGAGGTTCTGCGGCTCGGTCCTCCGCGAGCAGTCTTCTGCTGATTCTTGCCTTCGGTATTCTTGGGTTCTTCTGCAGAGCCTCTGTGGGTGAATTCTGTACTTAGACTATTTTCACTACTTTTACAAACAGAAAGATTGGAGCTAACAATCTCCCCCTAAGTAGTGAAAATTAAGAAATTTGAAAGTGCAAGGATTTTCCATGTACAAGAACATTTTTCTTTTCACATTAGATTATGCCAGAGGCATTTACATTTGATTGTATTGAAAAAATACAGAGGATTTGTTTGACTGACTCAGACGTTGGTATCTTTGAAGTCATTGAAACTTCTGTTGTCGAGTCCTTGTTGTATTAGCTCATGATAGAAACTGATGCAGAGTTTTCTGAAGTTGATTGTTGCATCGATGATCTCTATCAGTCTATCGGCTAGGCTTTGATTCATGAGCTCTGTTCCTCTGTGCTCCACTAGGATCGATCTAAACTCTGTCAAAGTACTTGTTGCGTACTTCTGACATTCCATCTCTACGAACAACTTTGATTTACCAGAAGGATCTAGAAATACTAACCCGACCCTTGGATTTGTGATGATTGAGTTTGGTGCAGCAGAGGGAGGGCAGTAGTTTTCTGGTGGTTGAATGGTTAAGCTTTTTACTCCAAGATCTCGAGCCAATTGCAAATCTACCATGCTGTATAGCATAAGCTTCTCGCGTATGGCCTTTCTAATCACCCTGTATGCTCTGCGAACTTCATCTGTTGTGAAATTTTCTTTTGTCCAGTCCAGAAGGTCAGGAAGGTCATAAGGATTTAAGTTTCTAAGATCCGCATCAGAGAATTGGTTCTCGGATTTGTCATCCCTTTTGACCTTGTATATATTGTATGAGACCTTGGGCCAGGTTCTGGTTTTGGAGAACTTACAATAGATGACTTTGATGATCTTGGATGTTGATAAGACTTCGTGTTTAGGCTTGGGTTTTGTTCTGGTGAAGAGGTTTTCGAGGTCAGCACGGAAGTCAGGGTCTTGAATGGTTGGTTCTGATTGATCCATTATGCCCATTCTGCTGTATAAGTACCTGTATACCACTTCTTCCATTTGTGTTGGTGGTGGTTGAGGTAAGGTTCTGCGCAGAGCATCTAATTGGTTCTTGACTTCTGCCACTCGATCCTCTGTTGGTTTATCCTTTGAATCCAGAACAGGTTTGTTTGACAGAGGAGCAACACCAAAAGCCCAGTCTTCTTCTTCTGGCTTTGGTGTCCTAATAGCATCAAAAGAACTCTTCATCAGTTTTTATGTTTGAGGTTGATGTTTGGGCTTCTTCTTCTGTGGTTCCTCAGTCATTATTCCTTTGCCCTTGTCTTTTGCCTTTGTCTGATCTGCTTGTAGAAATGGGGTTGCCTCTGTAGGATTTGACGCTTGAGTTTCAGAGGGCTTTGTTGTTGATGTTTTTGTTGGTTTGGGGATTGCCTCTGTAGATTTTGATATTTGAGTTTCAGAGGGCTTGATTACGGTTGCTTCTGTTGGAGAGGCTTCTGGTGGCTTGCTCAGATATTTCCTCTGTTTTTTAGCAACTGTTTTGGTTCTTGGTATTTTGGGTGTTAGAGAAGGAAGTTCATCTTCGGAGGATGTTAGGATTTGTAGTTCTTCTCTGGTTTGGACATCTTCTCCAAATACAGAAGGAAATTCCATAGAGGTGGGTATTGCCTTTGTGGTCTTCTGTTGTTGAACTTGGGTTCTTTCTGGTATTTGGGTTTCTTTAGGAATGGATTCCCCAGAGATGGTTGTTGTCTCTGTGGTTTTGTTTCTGCTTTGGGTTTCAGGTGTTTCGGTTGTAGCTGGGGTTTCTTCAGAGACCATTTCCACAAAGGTGGTTGTTGCCTCTGTGGACTGTTGTGTTCTTTGTTGGGTTTGAGTTGGGGGTGCAGAGGATATTTGTTCTGCGGATACCGGTGGAGCGGGTAGACCTCTGCTTGCAGCTATTTCCCTTTGTTTCTACCCTCGATTCTCCCCCTCAAGATGATCTGATGGACCATGATGGTCATCATCTGAGTCATCCTGACCTTTATCTATCGTACCATCTGCTCTACATGAAGTTTCAGGTTTCTTTGGTGGAACATCCCCTGCAGCAATCATCTTTGTGTATAAGTCATCACAGAGGTCGAGCAGTGTTTCAACCTCTGCTTCTGTGTTGAAGCGCATTCTGCCGACGCTTGCTTGAAACTCTCTGACATAGTTTGTGTTGGCAGCGGTGAAAGCTCTGATGAATTCGGTCATCTGATCAAGTATTCCTTGGCCGAGTTCTGTCACTTGAGCTCTTGTCATGTAGTCAGAAGGCTTCATGGCCTGAGTATTTCTGGTTGTTTGCTCTTGAACTTCGTCTAAGGCCTTCTTCAGGTCTTCAGGTGTAAGACCCTTAGATTTTGAGTATTGCTCTTTTAGTTGTTGAAGAAAGTGCTTGACAGACTCTTTGAAGGCAGTGGTGGCGGCTTTTCCAAATTCTTGAGCTGCAGAGGTAGCAGTGGTAGTAGCAGTGTGTGTTGCAGTGGACTTCATCTGGGTTAAGGCGTTTTGCACCTCTGTGGACAAGGTGTCCATTTTGGTGTTCAGATCAAGGATTGCCCTGGATGTAGTATCTGCAAAAGAATCAAAGGAGCTTTTCAACCCCTTTAATGTTTTGTCCACAGAGGTGACAAGGGTTTGGAACTCATCCCTTGAGACATGTGAGCTAGTTGTAACCTCTGGAGGAACACATTCGTCCCCAGAGTAAGTCTCTGTTCCTGAGACACCTTATTTTGCCCTTGTTTTGATGTTGGGAGCGGAAGGATTTCCTTCTGATCCTCGAGCAGAAGCATCTAGTGCTTCAGACTCTACAGAAGTTCTGAGAATGACATTGTCTAGATCCACTCCAGAGGTGGGTACTAGATTATCCTTCTTTTGACTCGGAGACTTGTCTAGAGTCTCTCCGTCTTTGTGCTCTCTAATCTCCTCTGAAGAGATGTTTGGACCTAGTTGTGTGCATGTGGCAGAGGAAATAAATTCCTCTGCAACGATTTCTGTTGTGATCTGGGGCAATAGATCACTTACTAAGGGCAAATCCTTTAGAGAGGATTCCCCTGGAATGGTTTCCCCGGGTATGATTGGCACAGGGGTAGAAAGAATTACCTCTGCCCGGTCGGTTTGGGGTGGGGTCGAGCTGTGCTACTCTTTTTCAATATTACCTTCTGCTGCTAGACCAGCAGTAATAGATGTGTGGGTTGCACTGGGAGATGGTTGTGGATGTGTGCCTTCTTCTTTTTCGGCATCTTTTTCCTTTTCATTTTCTTTTTCTCCTTCTGCTCTAACCACATCTTCTGTGATCCCTTCTGTCACTAGATCTAACCTAATCACTTTTTCTGTTTCCTCTTTTTCCATAACCTCTTCTTCCCTAGGACCAAAGGAGTCGTATATTGAGTGTGTGCCAAAAAGTCGTTGTACATGGGGATGCATAACTTGTGTACCATCAGAGGCAGAGATAACAGGTTCTGGACTGTTTCTGTGAACATCAATGCCAGGTTGAAGGAAGGGGTTATGTAGTATCTCTGGGGTCTCAGCCGGATTGTCTCTTGGAGTTTGGTCATCATCAGCTAACTCTGAGTCAACTCCAGAGATTGTGAAATCGGGATCTTCTGTGGCTTCTTCGGTTTCATGTGACAGAGCTTCTGCAGTCCATCCAGCAGTGTCAAGGGTGTGGGCAAATTCAGAGCATTGGAGGAAGTCAGAGAAATTCCCATGATGCGCATAATTTAGGGGATCGGGGGATTGCAGAGGGGATTCTTGTGCTACTTCTTCTATCGCCTCTTCTACCACTGTATCCTCTGCAATTGTTTGCATAGGAGACAGAGGTTTCCCAGTTTTCTTCTTGCTCTTTCTCCTCTTGGGTTTAGGTGCACCTTCCTCTGAGGCTTTGGATTTTCTCTTCTTCTTTTCCTTTGGGGGAGAGGGAGGAGCAGAAGATCCAACTTCTGTGGCATGAGGAGGAGAGGGTTGACCTTCTGCGACACTTGTAGAGGTACCCTCTGTAGTTTTCCTCTTCTGAGTTTTCTTTTGAGGAGTAGAGGCAGAGGGTTTTTGTTTTATGAGGCAGAGTAGATGGATTTTCTCTGAGCATGGAATCTGGCTTGATTGTCTTCATGCTTCTGAAAAGCAGTTGCCCATTCTTCATCTGTCAACCTATCTAATACTTCTATACCTATGGGGTCTCCTAGACGCGGGGGTGTCATGGGACTTGGTTCTGGAGTCCTATGATCGCGTATGTATTCTAGTTCTAGTTCTTCGTCCCTTACATATCGCAGAAGTTTCTTTGGCAGAGGTCTGCAGTGTGGGTATCCACCCGTATGTTCTGTTGGGGAGTTTTTTTTCATAGCATACATCTTTGTTATTGGCCCCTCCATTGGCCATTTTTCAAGCAAGAGTAGGGGATCTAGCAGAACACCTAGAATTCTTTGAAACTGCAGAGGAGGTAGAGCTCCTGTTTTGTTTGACTTTTTCTGCTGGAAGGTGATCTTTCTGTCGATGGTGTTAACCATTTCTTGCATCATGAGAGTGGCGAAGTCCAGAGGTAGGTCTTAGTAGACTCCGTACATGATGGCTAGTATTTGGTGTGAGGATTGATCTGGACTCCCCACTTTCCCGGTTAAGCATCTGTTGAGTATGGAAAATAGTGTATTCCACAGAGGTGGTAATCTGCCTCTGCGGAAGTCATTTCTATTTCTGAGTGGTACGTTGTACCCCAATATTTCGACAAACCTGCAGAGCTCTTCATCTGTAGGTTCCTGTGCAAAGGTCTTTAACCCTAGAAGACCTCTTGTGGGTAGGCTGAACTCAAGAGAGAACATAGTTCTGTTGAACTTGAGTTCAAGATGCGCGGATTTATCGGGTTTGGAGATGTAGCCTTTGATCTGTCGGTCTTCTGGATCAAATCTGCAACTTTGCCAGAATTAATTTATATATCTGGCAGGGATTTTGTCCACGGTTTTGGACAGAAGAGGGTAGAGAATATGTTGTTTCAAGATATGGAGAAGTATAGCATGTGCTTTCCCAAAAGCGGTTCTTGAAGGAACAAGGTAGTGATTATTGGGTTTTAAAGGTAGAACATTTGCAAAATGTTCATGTGCAAAGAAGTTTTGGAGATGCGTTGTCGGAGCAAAGTCTGCTTCATTGCCGGAGTTATCTTGCTCTAGGTTTCTTGCGATTTCAGGGTTTTCTGAATGTTCAGAGTGTTCAGGGTGTTCAGGGGAGTTCACCGGTGAGTGTGCAGGGGAGATAGCTTGAGAAGACGAGGCCATTTCTTGTATGAAGATAAGAATTTTGCAGGTTTTTGCAATGGTTCGCCGGATAAGAAAGTAAGTTCGTAAAGGTTTATGAGGAGAGGTAACTTGGGTTTTATAGTGAGAGGTAACGGTAGAATCTGAAGTGGTAAATATATGGAAGTGGATAATTTTTAGGGTCCGTACTTGAGTGTGAACGGCGGGTTCAACTTTCCAGAAGAACGTGTGCCGTGTACGTCCAATAAAGATGAGACACGTCAGCAATGTCAGAGTACGACTTGACGTCGTGCGCGGCCCATTAATTCTTGGCGCGTGGGTTTCTTTTCCTCCACATAATTTTCACTCGCAGTAAAATAGCCGTTATTGTTACAGAATTTCCCTAAGTTAAAAAATGACAGAAGCTCTGTAATGATAGAAGCTCTGTGGTTTGAAATCTTCATTTAATTTTTCTCTTATGTTGCTTGCATCTTTACCAAAAGTATTTGAAAAAGCATTGGAGAGGATCGATAGATTTTTAGAGTGGAAATTTGTATTCACAGAGGTTTTGGAGCTCTGTCAGAGCCAGCAGAAGCTCTATGAGTCGAAATTTCTCATAAATAAAAATCTAATAAACTTTTTGATCATCCAAGTTTTTAATTGTTTTAAGAATTGTTTTTAGGACATATTTGTAAGTTGGTGTCCTAGAAAACTATTTTGGATAAGGTTCTGTGTGAGTAACTCTTATTTTTGCCTAGGTTAATCAACAGAGGTTCTTGTGTTGGAAAGAGCTCTGTGACTTACCTTTTAGTGACTTTTGGCGTGCAAATGTTCAAGGGAAATCTGTAGAGGACATTCAAGTATATTGATAGAGTTTTTATTTTAAATTTATGATCATAGAGGATTTCCCTAGCAGAGCCTCTGTTGAGCTCAGCAGAGGCTCTATGACCTTAAATTTCTAATAACGAAGAACTCATTAATCTTTTTGAATATTTGAAGTTTGGAATGTCTTTAGCAGTGTTTCTAGGACATATTTGGAAATTTGTGTCCTAGAAAACTGTTTTCGAAAATGATTTTGTTCGTGTAAACTTCAAATATCTTGATTTGTTAGCACAAGTTCTGTGGTGTATGAAACTTTTTAACTTGAGACCTTCTGTATGACATTCAAGATGATCGATCGAGTTATTATATGTAATTTGTAGGAATAGAGGATCTGACTTACAGAAGCTCTGTTGAGCTTATGGAACCTTAAATTTCTCATAAAGGGAGACTCATCAATCGTTTTGATTATTTTCTTTTTGGAATGTCATAAGTAAAGTTTCTAGGACATATTTGGAAATTTGTGTCCTAGAAAATTGTTTTCTTTAAGGATTTGTACGAGATACTCACTTTTTGACTTTCCTTTGTTCGACGAAATTCTTGACCTCTGTAGATTGTGGTTGATCACAATTCTTCTTTGGCTCCCCCTTGAATGATCAACCTCTGTTGATCATTTCAAGGTCTTCTCCTGCTCCCCCTTGACCTCTGCTTGGATCAAATAAGATAAGTTGTGCATATACCATAGATTAATTCTTTCAGAGGTTCTGTAAGAACTGTCAGAGGTTCTGAGCAATCCCATAGAAGCTTTGTTGAGTATTGAACACTTGGTTATTGAGAATTTACATACAGAAATAATTTAAACTACAAAACAAAAGCAATGTATTTACATATTTACAGAATATTAAGTTATACTTACAGAGGTTTTAACTCATGTTTATCATTCCCAACTTACCCACCAAGAAAAGGAATCTTTTCTCATCTAGTGCTTTGGTGAATACGTCTGCAATCTGGTACTCTGTAGACACGAAGTGCATTTCGATTGTCCCATATTCAACATGGTGTTTCAGAAAGTGGTAACGGATATCGATATGCTTTGTTTTTTAGTACTGTACTGGATTGGCAGAGATGGCTATGGCGCTCTTTGAGTCACAGAAGATGGGAATCTTGAATATGATGTGGCCATAGTCCTTAAGCTGAGTTTTCATCCACAGGACCTGGGAGCAACAACTAGCAGCAGCAACGTATTCGGCTTCTGCTGTAGATATGGATACGCAGTTCTGCTTCTTAGAGGTCCAGCTGACTAGTTTACCACCTAGGAATTGACAACTCCCAGAGGTACTCTTCCCTGTCGAGCTTGCATCCTCCATAATATGAATCTGTATAAGCTTTAAGACCAAAACCAGAGTTCTTCGGATACCAGAGGCCACGATTTTTGGTCCCTTTGAGGTATCTGAAGATCCTCTTTACAGCATTATAATGGGATTCCTTCGGGTTAGCTTGATATCTTGCATAGAGACATGTGGCATGCATTATGTCAGGTCTACTTGCAGTTAAGTATAACAGAGACCCAATCATTCCTCTGTAGAGCGTGCACTCTATAGGTATGCCATTTGGATCTGAGTCTAACTTATTTCCTATGGCCATTGGCGTTCTCATTACAGAGGCATCAGAGAGACTGTATTTTGAAAGTATGTCAGAGACATATTTAGCTTGATTTATGAAAATTCCCTCTGATGATTGTTTTACTTGGAGTCCGTGGAAGAAAGTAAATTCTCCCATCATACTCATTTCAAACTCACTCTGCATGAGTTTTTCAAACTTTTTGCACTCTTCTGTATTTGTAGACCCAAAAATTATGCCGTCCACATATATTTGTACAAGCATAATTTCATCACTTTTTCGTTTATAAAACAAAGTTGTATCCTTCGTACCTTTGTCGTAACCATTATCGAGAAGAAAGGTAGAAAGTCTTTCGTACCATGCTCTTGGAGCCTGTTTCAGTCCATACAGAGCTTTGTCGAGGTAGTACACGTATTTTGGATACTTAGAGCTTTCAAACCCTGGTGGCTGTTGGACGTATACTTCTTCTTGGATTTCGCCATTTAGAAAAGCAGATTTTACGTCCATTTGGAATACTTTAAAACCTCTGTGGGCTGCGAAGGCTAAGAAGATTCGTATGGCTTCGAGCCGTGCGACAGGGGCAAAAGTTTCATCGTAATCTATGCCTTCTTCTTGGCGATATCCCTTGGCCACCAATCTTGCTTTGTTTCTTATGACCACTCCATCTTCATCCTTCTTATTTCTGAAGATCCATTTAGTCCCTATGGCTTGTTGTCCTCGTGGCAGAGGAACTAAAGTCCATACTTTGTTTCGTTCAAACTGTAGAATCTCTTATTGCATAGCGTCTACCCAGTTTTGGTCGTCAAGGGCTTCAGAGATCCTTTTTTGGCTCGATCACGCTAATAAAGTTTGTAAAGAAACAAAAGTTATCAGTGGCAGATCTTGTTTTTACCTTTTCAGCAGGTTCGCCGATTATAAGACTTGGAGGATGGCTTTTTGTCCATTTTGTTGTTCTTGGGAGATGGTCATCGATTTCATCAAGTTGTTCTTCAGAGGTTTCTAATTGTTGTTCTGGTGCAGCCTCTGTCGTAGATTTTGCTTTCGTGCTTGATCCTATAGATTGTGGAATGATTGGAATGAGTGGCGGTGTTTGTTCCTCTGAGGAAGTATAGACTGAGTCTTTTTGTTCCTCTGTTATTGGTTCCTCTGTGGTTTCTGGAGTTGGTTCTTCAGTACCTTCTGTGGTTGTTTTCCTTGTTGTATCATCTTCTGTTGGCTCCCCCTCGGCATTTGCATCTGTATGATTAACAGAGGAAGATGAATTATTTAAGGGACCAATTAGAGATATACCTATCGCGTTCTGGCTGGCAGAAGATGATTCTCCAGAGGCTCTGACGACTCCAGCAGAGGGATCAATGTCGTCATGGAACATCTCTTGAAATAGAAGATTTAAGTCTTCTTCTCTTGTTTTTGAGATGCCAGAGGATTCCCCTTTTAGACCGAGTTCTGAACTGATTTGTTCAGAAGTCTTCTGGAAGGTGTCGTCAGAAGAAACATTTATGCTTTCTACTATCGTTCGAGACCGCAGAAGATAAACTCTGTAGGCCTTGGAAGTTGCAGAGTATCCTATGAACTTTCCTTCATCTGCCTTTACTTCAAACTTTCCTCTTATTTCTCTATCATTTAAGACGAAGCACTTGCATCCAAATACATGGAAGAACTTGATGTTTGGTCGTCTTTTGTTGATCAAATGATATGGTGTTTTGATGTGTCTCTTTACGATGGTTGATCGATTTTGGGTATAGCAACCGGTTGATACTGCTTCTGCCCAAAATGTCATTGGTAATCCACATGCGGTTAGCATAGTTCTGGCGGCATCCATAAGCGTGCGATTCTTTCGTTCGACCACGCCATTCTGTTGTGGGGTGCGTGCAGCAGAGAAGTTTTGTGAAATTCCTTCTTCTGTAAGATAGGCTTCAATGACAGAGTTTTTGAATTCTGTACCATTGTCGCTTCTCAGTTTCTGAATCCTGCACTCATACAGAACTTGGATTCTCTTCATTAAATTTATCAGTATGTTTGGAACATCTGATTTCTTTCTGACAAATTCAACCCATGTAAATCTTGAGAATTCATCGATCAAAATAAGCAGATATTTCTTGCCACCTAGGCTCTGTGTAGATATTGGACCGCAGAGGTCAACATGTAGCATGTACAGAGGTCTAGGGCAAGATACATCAGTTTTGCCTTTATGGGAAGCTCTTTTGAGTTTTCCCATTTCACAGGCAGAGCATAAATGATCTTTATTAAATTTAACGTTTGGTAGACCTTTGACTAGATCAAGTTTTACAAGTTTATCAAGAGTATGAAAGTTTAAATGGCAGAACCTGTTGTGCCATAACCAGGCTTCTTCGCTTTTGCATGCAACAAGGAAGATTTTGTCTTTCTTGTTCTTTGCATTGAAGTTCATGAGATATAGATCTCCTCTTCTTTCGGCTCGCAGAAGTTCAATTCCTGTGTCCTCGCTCTGTAGAGAGCAAAAGGTTCTTTTGAACATTACGTCGAATCCCGTATCGCAGAGTTGACTAACACTGAGAAGATTGTGTTTAAGGCCATCAACATATGCAACTTTGCATACGGTTATATTTTCCTTCTTTATGACTCCGTAGCCTTTGATGTACCCCTTTTTATTGTCTCCAAAGCTCACAGATCCACCATCGTTCTTTTCTTTGTATGTGGATAGAAGACCTATGTCGCCAGTCATGTGCCTCGAGTATTCGGAGTCTAGATACCAGATCGGCACATACTGCTTCTGCAAGACAATCAGAGAGTTTTAGGTACCCATATCCACATGGGTCCAGTTTTGTTAGGGGTTTTCAAGTTTGCCTTAGCATTCTTGGTCTTTGTTTTAGCTTCTGTTGAAGAAACATTTTGTTTCTTCTTACCCTTGGATTTATCATTTTCTTTGGGTACAGTAAGATGAGAGTGTGGACTTTTGAGGTGTTGGTTTAATTTAAACATAAGATCAAAGCAATGACAGTATTGAATGTGCGAAGAGATTTGCTTGAACTTTTCATTAAATACATTAAATGGGGGCACAGAGGCATTACAATTTATCCTAACATTAGACTTTCTATTACAAGAAGATTTATGTAGGCTAGATCGTTGTTTGCAAAATCCTTTGTTGAGTGCGGCCTTCTGTGTCCCCCTTCTGTGGTGAACTTCTGTAGATTTCACTGTCACAGAAGAAAAAGATTTGTTAATTTTAGTCCATTTACCCTTCTGTTGCCATGTTAGTTTTTCTTTAACAGGTTTTAAGGGTTTTAAAATCTTTGAATTTGTTGGAATTTGAGTGGACATTAACTTCTGTTGTTTGAAAATTTCAAGCTCAAGAGAGGTTTTGGCTTGTATGCACATATCCAAAAAGTCTGGACAGATAGGAATTCCAATGATTTTCTCCTTGGGAGGAATAGTTCTGTTAAGAACTTCAGAGGTTTGTTTAAAAACCCTTGTGTCACTAGGTCCGATCTCTGACTTAGAGTCAGTCTCTGATTCGTCAGAGGATGAAACGTCCTCATATACAGAGGTTGAGTCACTTGGTTCTCTTTCGACAGAGGCTGGACTTTCAGAACATGTGCCATACTCACTTTCTTCCTTTTCTAAGGAACTATCTTCTAAGTTAACAGAAGTATCTGTTATGTTTTCTTCAGAGAGATCTTGATCGCTGGAAGATGTACAGAGGTTTTTTTTCTGAGATATCAAGTTTTTCTTCTGTAATTCTTGGCTTGAACTCAGGTGCCTCTGCTGATAATTTCTTTTCAGAATTCATCATGCAGACAAATGCAACTTGGGTTTGAGTATCTGGATTACCAAACTTGAAGATTCCTATCTGATCTTGAGTTTTCAGATACCTCTTAGGTTTGGATTCTCTTTTGACAGAGATTGAAGGTGACAAATCTGTGTTTTCAAACCACACATTTGTCATCTTCAGAGGTTTCCTCTTGTGAGGTTCCCTAGAGACTTTTTGCCTTTTACTTACAGAGAGAAGATTTGGAAATCCAGGTTTTCTTGTATCTCCAATGTGAAATAGACAGGACAGAGACTTGTCTCTTTTGGTTCCGGTATAAGGATCTATATCACAGAAGCCAATTCCCCGTCTCCCTATTTGTGTGTTTATTTTTTCGTACACCTTCTGAGCATCTTGAAATTTTTTTAATTTGAAGATCTCTTCTGAGTAAATCTTGACAGAGGATTTATCTTTCCTTTTGAAAATAATTTTTAAGAGCTAGGATGTTCATTCTGTCGCACTCAACGTCCATTAGTTCTTTAGACTTTGTTTTCAAGGAAGAATTAAGTTCAGAAATCTTTTCTTTTAAAGGATTTAACTTTTTGTTCCAGTTCATTTCAATTTCTTCTTTTTCTTTAAAGATTTTAGCTTTTTCTTGAGTGAGAAGTCTAGCTTCTCTCTTATAGAAGGTGAGCTTTTTCTGAATATTTTCATATGTCTTTTTCATTTCAGTGTATTCAATGTTAAGTTTAATCAAATCATCTTCTGCCATTTTAGAGTTAGAGGTAGAAGTGGATACCTCACTGTCGGAGTCGGAGCTGACATCTGCCATGCCATAGAATAGAGCATTCTTTGTTTCGCCTTCGTCAGAGGATGTGTCTGACTCCCAGATTTCTTTGTTAACCATTAGTGACTTCTGAGCATAGTATTCAGCTTTCTTTTTGTAGAAAGCTGCATCCCTCTGAGGGCGATTTGACTTGCTCCTGCATTCGTTGGCAAAGTGACCTGGCTTTCCACAGTTGTAGCATCCTTGGTTCTGTGTGGAGTTTCCAGCTCTGTCGTCTGACCTCTGTCGGTCACCACTTCTTTCGGTTCGGCATTCATTTGCGTAGTGGCCTGACTTACCACATTTGTAACACTCTTGAATCTGTGGAGTGTTGCCAGCTTTGTCTTCCGACCTCTGTCGGTCATTTCCTCTATCATTTCTGTCACTTGACCTATGTCGGTCACCACTTCTGTCGTTTGACCCTTCTCTTTCTCGATTATCTCTTTCATATCGTTCATTACCAAATTTCTTCTGGTATCCTCTGCTGAATTCCCTAGTCAAGAGAGCTAATGATTTAGCTATCGAGGCCAGAGTCGTTTCTTCTTCTTCTACTATTTCCTCTTCTTCTTCACTTTCTACCATCATGTTTTTCTTCTTCTTCTCCTTTCTTTCCTCTACTGCTTTCTCTTTCTTTGGTTTCTCTCTAGCCTCTGTAGTCTTACCAACCAATGCAAGAGGTGCAATGATCTAGGCTTTTGCTTGTGCTACCTGAGGCTCTTGTGCTGCCAATGTTCCATAGAGGTCTGATAGGGTCCAGGAATCTAAGTCTTGATTTGTTTGCAGAGACATAGATAACTGAAGCCATTCTCCATTCAGAGATTTCAGGAACATAACGTTGTTTTCTTCAGAGGTTCTGTAGATGCCGAACTTCTTGCATTTGTTTATTAGAGAGTTGAACCTATCATACGTAGTCTGCAGAGATTCGGTTGGCAGAGCTTTAAAGGCATAGTATTCATTTATGTATTGAGCTCTGCGGTTCTTCTAGGTTTTGACTCCTCCTTCTAGATGTTTTTCCAGTTCTTTCCATAGATCATATGCAGATTCACATGCATCCATGGACTGGAAAAGGTCATTTGGAATAGCCATAATCAGAATTCTCTTAGTTTTCTGAGCAACTTCGTATTTAGCCCAATCAGGATCAGACCAATTATCCTGGGTCTTTGGTTTCGTGTGTTCTGGGATTTCTGGTGTGTCGTCTGTGCTAGGAAACACGAGGTACAGTTATCATGGGAACGAAAGGAGGGTTACGGATATAATAAACCAATTCTTTGTCAGTACCCTCAAAGAAGTGAATCATTCGAATTTTCCATTGAGGGTATTCTTCTCTAAGAAGAGTGGGAGGTTTGGTTAAGGAACCCGCAGAGAGGAAGTTGTTTGTACTCGTCATTTTAGAGAAAGATAAATTATCCAGAAAAGGGTTTGAACAGCAAACTTTTCTGAGTATGAAGTGGATGCTTCGTATGAAGTTTTTAAGCTTAAAAGCTTTAAGCTGGGAACTAAAATGGAGTTTTCAACCAGAATAACAGATTCTATACTTTTACCAGAGTTTGAATGAATCGAAAAATGGCAGAAAAACAGAAATTGTTTGTTTAATATGAAGACTAGGTTAAAAATCCAAGTTTCTACCAAAGATCATAGTTTTAGAGTGGATCCCTTGATATTAAAAATCAAGGTTTGCTCTGATACCAATTGTTGGTTCCTGTTTTCTTAACAATGATCTTAACTTTCAGTTAGTTCAGATTTAGATATGGTGCGGAAGCGTATTTAAGAACTGAAAGATAATGTAAAGGTAGAAGAACACACAATATCAGATAAACAGTATGTAAAGAACAGATGAGTATCTCCAAGATTACTGTTTGATATTTATCAAGAACACCAAGAACATAACAAGAAAGAACGGCTGGTGTGTGTGTTTGTGCGTAGCTTAATTATCTGATTCTCTTTCTCGTTAATAGAAGAACTCAACATGAGTCTTCTATTTATACTACTACAAAGGGTACATACTTTAGACAATAAGGACTGATCTACAGTAGACAAGATCGTATGAACATTAGCAGGTACGATGTTCATTTAATGCGCATGTTCCAATTCTGACAGAGCCCTATCAGAGTTTGACACGTGTAGTTGATGTCAGGGCACGCCTAGAACAAGTGGATGAACGGATCCTGGAACAGTAGAAAGATATTTGTAAATCTTCTAAGTCTTCAGTATAAACTGCATAGGCTCTGTCAAGGGTGACAGAGGTTCTTCGGCTCGGTCCTCTGCGAGCAGTCTTCTGCTGATTCTTGCCTTCGGTATTCTTCGGTTCTTCTGCAGAGTCTCTGTGGGTGACTTCTGTACTTAGACTATTTTCACTACTTTTACAAACAGAAAGATTGGAGCTAACGCAACCAAGTATCGGATGAGCACCCGATTCCTCGGTCATCAAGACCAATGTTTGGGTAAAAACATCACACCTCACGACCGACGCAAGAAAACAAGGGACATGCTTCGCACGACAAGTCTTGTATTAAGATAAGGTCTCTTAAATTATGCACGACCGTATCATTTATCGTCGCCAGTAGGGTATCCCCGTCGCACGACCAAAGTGTCCACCAAAACGTGCGAACATCGTACGATTATCCTTGATACTAACTTACTAACGGTCGACAAGTGTTTCTCTTATTACTATTTAATGTAGGTTAAGAACCATAAATGACAACAGTCCTAACTGAATATCGTAATTAAGCATATTCAATGACTAAGACTGATTCTCACATTTCTGAAGGCCATTAATGTTGCCAAAGCCTATATAATCCAAGAGTGAAGACACATTCTGGGGCATCTGATTTTCAGAGATATACAACGAATTCTTGGCAACAAACATCCGATTCTCAAGAACTCACCAAGAAGCATTCTCGAAACATTCGAACAATCATTCACAGAAACGCACGACGAAGCATTATTTCACGCGACGCACGATACTATTTTACGATTAAGTTTATTTCTCTTGTAATTGTAATCTATTGTACTCACAACACCTGTTACTAAAGGACATCATCCCTGGTTGACGACCATAGTGCACCGTCGACTTCTATGGTCGACCGCAGGTTTTACCCTCGACGGGGTTTTCCGCGTCACAAAATTCTCTTGTCTCTTTTTATCTTTGTTATTCGTCCTACGATTTGTCGCGTGATCCTTTCTTTAGTTGTTAAAGCTCCACATCAACCTTAAGTTATCCTTTGGGTGATTCTTGGCATTAACAGTTTGGCGCCCACCGTGGGGCCTCATCTAGAGAAAATCTCCGACCAAGCGTACGTCCTACTATCCGTTTCTTGATCTCTCTTTGTTTTTTAGGAAACGTTGAGCCAAGGAAACTTCTTCGGAAATCAGAACGGTCTGAACCAAAATCAGAACCAAGGAAACTTCTTCGGACATCAGAACGGTTTGAACCAAAATCAGAATCAAGGAAACTTCTTTGGGTATCAAAATGGTCCGCTCCAGAATCCAGGAGGCTTCCACGGTCCTCAAGGAATCCCGCTCCAGAATTCAGGAAACTTTTCCAATTCACAAAGTGGTATGAATCAAAATGCTCGGAATGCCTTCGGTCAACACCTTCGACCGCCGCTGCTGTTTTAGAATCAATCGATGCCTATGTCTTCGACAACATTTCGGCTGATTCCATTTCAAAATCATACAATACCATGTCATCGGAGACATTTCACACGATCCCGTTTCAGACTCCCTTCGTTCCGATTCCAATGATGAGCATCCTGACGATGCCCCAGTCGACGTTCACTTTTCCACCTCAAGGAGATACTGCTGACTTAACGCACCATAATGGCTTCTAGACGAACGTTGGCTCTATCCGTACGACGAATGGAGGGTCCAGTCAAGACGATCTGGTTGCCCGACACCTGAAATTTCTCGAAGACCAAAATGAAAAAATGTTATCACTGCTGTACAAATTACCTGGTGTTGCCTTCCCCGTCGACGTCAATCCTCGCTATGGATTTCAGGCGTCCTCTTTTGTCAACGAAATCTCAACTGTCGACATCCCAAAAAAGTACAATATTCCATCTTTCACGCCCAAGTATTCAAGAATAACCGACCCGACGGAACACATCACTCAGTACAAAAAATTGATGTGGACCGCGTCAATCCCACATCAGTATTAGGAAGTCTGCATGTTCAAGAGTTTTGGTGTGACCCTTACAGGAGCTTCTCTCCAATGGTTGATCAACCTCAACCCAAGTCCATCGGCATATTTGTTGAGTTGGTCAACCAGTTTTCACAACACTTCGCCAGCAGTCACAAGATGGAAAAGCAGACCAGTGACCTGTATTACGTCGCTCAAAAAACTGGGGAGTCTATTCATAGTTATTTCAATCGTTTCAACGCAGAAATGATCAGTATTCAAAACTGTGACGTCAAAACCGCAATCTAGGCCTACAAATGAGGTCTTGACGATGATAGTTCAGGGTTATACACCGACCTTACGAAGTACCCTACAAAAATCTTTAAAGACGTCCGAGCTAGGACATTAGCATACATGAGAGCGGAGGACGACGTGGCGTTCCGTCTTAAGCATTCAGGCGACAAGAAATCGCTGGGAGTAAAGAAACCGGATTTCAAATCAAAGGCGAACATCAAAACGGAACCCGCACGCCAGATATCGAACGTCCGATTCGAAAAGAAGAAGACCAATCCTACGACCAAGTTTCCTCAATATCCTAAAATTTCCTCCTACGGATTCAAGGGTACATCCAAGGACTTGGTCAAAGCCCTCAAGAATGCACAATCAACTATTCGATGGCCCAAAAGGAGCAACAAATATGATGCCAAGAAAGACAAATGCAAGTGGTGTGACTTCCATAGCAACTACGGTCACACGACGGTCGATTGTGTGGCACTACAAAAGGAAATGGCTTGGCTTGTCCCCAAGGGTCATCTTCAAGGAGTGATCAACAAAGAAGCAACACCTGTCGATATTACACGACCAACATCCCATGTTAACGCGATGGTCGTCAACTGTGTGACAGGAGGATCGGAAGTCTGTGGTCTAACTTATTCAACAGCCAAAAGGCACGCCAACCAAGTATTAGACGAGCATCTGATCTCCCGGTCGTCAAGACCTAGACAAGAATTGGAGCTGGAAGCAATACCCATAACATTCGATCAAGCCAGCTGGCAAAAGCATCACGACGGGTTGATTATCCAGCTTACCGTTGGAAATTGTTCGACCAAAATATTCTTGGTCGATGGGGGAAGTTCGGCTAATATTATTTTCCCCAGCACAATCAAGGCGATGGGCATCAAAAATTGAGAGATCGTTCGCCGCTCAACGACTCTGGTAGGATTCAATAGAGACTCGACCAATACTCTAGGGGCAATTATTCTTCCAGACAACGTTAAAGGGATCAAAAAGCAGACAAAGTTTAACGTTCGTTGGCTTACAACAAAATTCTTGGTCGACCATGGATCCACGACATGAAAGTCATCCCCTCAATGTACCATAAGACGACCAAGTTCCCAACATCGTGGGGAATCCAATAGATTAAAAGTGAACAAAAGACCGCTCGTGATTGCTACAAGGCGACGTTGAAACCTTAGAAGAAGGATGTCCAACAATTACAGAGCCAGGACGTTCCTGAGTCTGTCGACGACTATCGCCTGGAAGAAGTCGTCTTAGACCAAAACAAGCCCGATCAAGTCGTCTTTGTGGGGGAATCACTAGATCCTACCATATAGAAAAAGCTAATCTCTTTTTTACAGGAACACGCCGACTGTTCCGCTTGGACGCACGAAGACATGGTCGGCATAGACTCCAACATCATTTCTCACAAATTGAACGTCGATCCATCCTATAAACCTATAAAATAAAAACGTCGAAAATTCGCTTTTGAGCGAAATAAGGTGATCAACGACGAGGTCGACAATTTGCTCAACACTGGGAAGATTAGAGAATGAAATACCCTGACTGGTTGGCCAACGTCGTAGTCGTATAGAAGAAAAACGGAAAATGGCGAGTATGCATCAATTTCATAGACCTCAACAAAGCTTGCCCTAAAGATCCATTTCCGTTAACTTATATCGATGCTATGGTCGATGCGTCTGCAGGACATGAACTATTGACTTTCATGAATGCTTATTCAGGATATAACCAGATCCTAATGAACACCGACGACCAGGAGAAGACCGCTTTTATAATAGACAAATGTATTTACTGTTATAAGGTCATGCCTTTTGGTTTGAAAAATGCAGGATCGACATATAAGAGGTTGGTCAATACGACACCATGGAAGTATCATCGACGGCATGTGTGTCAAGTCAAAACAAGCGAATGATCATATCGATCATCTGAAGAGATCTTTCGACGTCCTCCGTGAATATCAAATGAAGCTAAATCCTATGAAATGTTATTTTGGAGACAGTGCTGGGAAATTTCTAGGTTACATGATCATGCGACGAGGAATAGAGGCTAATCCTGATCAAATCAAAGCTCTGGTCGACATTAAGTCACCTAGAAACTTCAAAGAGGTCCAACGACTTACTAGTCGCGTGGCAGCGTTGAACATGTTTATCTCACGATCATCGGATAAATGCCATCTATTCTATAACGTCTTGAGAAAGAACAGGGGCTTCGATTGGACGGACGACCACGAACGAGCGTTACAAAAACTAAAAGAATACATGGCGTCTCCACCCCTACTATCGAAACCAGAGGACAAGGAGGTCTTACAACTCTACCTTGCCGTAAGTCCTCATTCTGTGCCATCTTAACCAGAGAAGATGACAAGCAACAGCTCTCGGTCTGTTACATGAGTAAATCTTTATTAGATGCTAAAACCAGATACACGTCTATGGAGAAATTATTATTATTGCTAGTCACATCGGCTAAAAAGTTACGACATTATTTCGAATCTCATCCTATAACTGTCGTGACTAACTTTCCTCTTAAGTTTGTCTTAAGAAAACCAGAGTCAACAGGTCGATTGGCAAAATAGAGCATATATCTCAGTAGTTACGACATCCAATTTAAGCCTAGGACGGTGATCAAATCGCAGGTCCTAGCAGACTTTGTTGCCGATTTCAGTCCTGAACTGGAGAAAGAAGAACAAGACGAGACTTTTACTGTGGCGACTACAAATGACATGACCTGGATGCTACACGTTGACGGTTCATTTAACGTCAGGGTCCAGGTCTTGGCGTCGTCTTAAAGTCGCCACAGGGGGGCAAGATGGTGTATTCCATACGATGCGACTTCAAAGCCACAAACAACTATAGATCCCAGTTTGATCAAGTAACAATGTATAAATGAAACGATTAAGCTTTATTGAATGATCGTAGAGAGTTACAAGATTAGAATGAAGAACACAACTCTCTCTATCTCTAAACCTGTGAAGCGCACGACTAATCTCACTTGCTAATTAACTAAACAAAGTAACATTAAATAGCTAGGGCTTAATGCTTAAAGCCTAAGCCCATTATGCTAATAAGCCCATTAATATAAATAAAGGCTTTTACAAAGCATTAATAATAAATATAAAACCTTGATATAACTTTCTATTTAATCGGACATTTATGGTCCTAACAATCTCCCCTTAAAGTTATATAAAGGAAAAAATGGTCTTGAAAACTTTAGGTGTTGATCTTCTCTCCCTCTTGAACATTTGAAACAATTTAGTGTTGCTTGTCTTCATGTCTTTCCAAGCCCCCCCTTGAATAAAGATCTTACTCTTCATAGTTTTAACTTTATCACCAGATTCAATATACGATACCCTCAACTGAGTAAACTAAAAGAAACTTTTAACTGTAGAAACTCAACACATCAGATCAACCCACAAGAAAGATAATGTGTGAGTTACGTGCCATTCTAGTGCATCTTCAGTTTGAAATCAAGAATCTGTCTTTTGAACCGCGAGTTGAATTGGCTTTGAAAAACATCAGAACTTGTCGAACCAATATGCTCGAAGGAGGAATCAACTTGATGCGAACACTACTTCGTAAGGGATAGAAGAATCATGCACTTGTAAATAACTTGACCTCCTTTTTTTTGAACTGATCAAATAACAATTACTCCCCCTCATCTTTTGCTAACTCCCCCTCAACTTGATATTCGGTGTCTTTGAATCTGTATCATCTTTGAATCTGTATCATTTCTCCCCCTCATGATGATTAGGAGCATCCTGAGCATCATGCAACTTCAAAGACAATACTGATGAGTAGCAAAATACCAGATAAAACAATAAGTAACCAGAATTGGGTAATCAACTAACACAGAAACACAAAAGTAACTATTGTCACAATAATTAAAATAATTGTATGGCATATGTTCAGAGTTGGCATCGGGGTATCTTTGATAGGACTTCCAGTTGTCACTGAAGTAAAATCTTAAAAATTACTTCTCAAACTATTCCGGCAATATCACAAATATATGCAATGAGAATCCTAAAGACTCGTGCATGTGTGAAAGAATTAAATTATATCTGTTTGGCTCAAATATTTATTTAACCTGGGAATCATGTTAAAAATCAATAGACACAGTGATTAGAAAATGAAGTTCGGAGACCGGAGCTGAAGTCTTCCTTTTTCAATATCTTAGACCTCCGAGTGAGGAATAGATAGATTATGTGTTAAACCTCCGTGCATTTATGAAGCAAGCATCTTTTGTGAGATGCTTGAGTGGTTGGGTGGGGTGACAGGAGTATGAATAGATTGTGTGGTTACCCGGATAACTGACTCGGTTTGGTAAGGACCAAGAATTCTTTTAAGTCCTGTCACAGCCTCACCAAATTCTTTTCACTCCGAACTCATCTATCAAGCTAAACCCTCACTGTTGTGTATAATTGGATGTGTGTCTTGGGTAGGTCCTTCCGGTTCTGGATGGACCATAGTGTTGATCCAAACCCTTCAGTGATTTGATGATGACCCTTAGAATCACTTAGTGAAAATTATAAGTAAACATTATGTATCATTGTTTCACCATCAATGAAAATATACTAAGTCTGTTTAGTATCGTTGACATGAAATCACTGCACTTAAACTATTCCTCAGTGATAAATGTACATCAGCGATAACTGAGCTTGTTCAGTTTAGTTGATGATCACTGATTGATCATTTGTAAATGTTCGCTTGTAATCCTGAAGACAAGTTTCGCGACAAAAGAGTTCAACACTGAATCGAAGATAAAGCTGATGAACAAGTGACAAGTCTACTAATGATTTGATGTGGATATCAGTGAAACCAAGACAAGTCCACAACACGCGATGTTTCAAGTAGAAGACTTCAGCGAGAGCTGACCTTCATTCAGGCCTCACTTAAGAAGATCAACTCAGTGATCGCTGATCATGAAGCATGCACTACAAGAAACGTTTGTCTTATCCCCTTGCACACTTTTGAACGATTTATCAGAAGGACATGTCTTTGTCTAGAATCGTACAAACCACTCTGCCACTACATTGTTCACCATGCGGCCAAAAACATGTTTGCAAAGGTTAGAAGCATGCATCCAACCAAATAGTGACACATGTAAAGTCCTCCTGATATCCATTAAATGCATCTAGTATAAATAGGAGGATTGCACCTTCATTTCGAAGGTGTCCCTGAACTACTTTGTGCCTTCAGAAAATTATTTTTAATTTTCTTTACATCTTTCTTTCTATTTTTTAGCGCAAGAAATCTGTGTGATTCTCATAGTTTGTTTAGATTATGGTCTTGTACTTAGTCTTATTCCGCAACAAACTGTAAATTGTTTGATTTATTCAATAAAACAATTTAGAAAGATAAAAATCTTGTGTTTGTATTCAAACCCCCTTCTATAAAATTATACTTTTATAACCCTTCGGGACCAACAATTGGTATCAGAGCAGATTGTTTACTCACAATAAACAAGATCTTGCTTATACTAATATCTTCCATGCTATTCTTCATATGGCAAATAACACAAACACAAACTACATTGATAATGGCTCTCTTGCCAAACTTCCTCGATTCAGTAAAGATAACTTCAATCTTTGAAAGAATGGAATGATGCTTTTCCTAGAAGGTGTAGATCCCACTATACCTCACTATGTGGAAAATGGACCCTATGTTCCATTCATTATCGATGATGTTGTTCCAGCCACTGCTACCACCCCTGCCATTCCTGAAAGGCAGGCCGTCAAGGAAGTCTCCCAGTGGACTGACAAAGACAAGAAGAGGGCGGCCATATATACCAAAGCTAGATCTATCATTTCTATGGCTCTTCCTGACGAGGTTTATCACTCTATCATGAACCTCAAAAGCTCCAAAGCCATATGGGACACAATCTGTGTTCAATATGAAGGCACCGCTGAAGTACAAGAGTCCAGAAGAACTAATCTGGTAAGACAGTATGAAAGATTCATTTGTGGTAAGAATGAAACTCTCTCTGAAGTTCACCAATGTTTAACTGTTTAATCATTGACTTAAAAACTGTTGGTAAGACCTACTCAAACTCCGAGATCCTGACAAAGTTCTTGGAATGTCTTCCTGAAAGTTGGGACAACTATACCATGTGTCTTAAACTCTTAAAGGATCTGAAATTCATGACCCTAAGTACCTTATTTGGCACTATGCTCAATCATGAGCAGTCGTGTCAACTTAAGAAGAATCTTGTCAAAGATTCCAAAAGCACACCTATTGCTTTACTCTCTTCAGAGTTAATGCCCACTCAGCGATCTTCTCTCACTATCACTGAGTTGGAATCTAACTCTGATGATTCATCAGATACTGATCCTTTAGAGCTTGATGAATCTCTAGCACTCCTGACTAACTCTTTCAAGAGGTTCGCAAGAAAGAGTAACCTCAGAAGAAACAAACCTCTCTTCATCACTGACAAGCGAAAATCATCTCATGTTGATAATGCCACTGCTACTTGCTATAACTGTTAGAAAATAGGTCACTTCGCTAGTGAGTGCAGCTCAAAGAAAGCTTTCAAACCTTCTTCATACTTTAATAAACCTCTACTCCTAAGACTAGAGATGACAAATACCTTAAGCTCAAAGAAAAATATGAGAAGCTGAAAAGCTATAAAAGAAAAGGTGAAGGTCTGATCGCTAAAGATCATGACTGGGCTGAATCTGATGAAGAATCAGATTCTAATGAAGAAGATGTGGCCAATCTCTGTCTTATGGCCGAAATCCAAGAAGTACAGGAAGAACCTGCTGAAATTCCCTTTACTTCTACTTCTCAGGTATCGCTCTCTCCTTCTCCTGAAATCATTGATGATGATAGACTTCATGCTATCGATATGTTGACTGTTGATTTATATGATGCCCTGAATGGAAAAACCAAAGCTAAACAACCAAATCTAGATTTAACTCAACAACTTAAAAATTGTCATTTAAAAATTCAAGAGCTTTCAAAAATCGAAGAAAATTTGAAAGATCAGGTTTACGTAAATCAAGTCATCAGCATTGAACACGAACAAGCTATCGCTGGTCGAAAGCTGACAAAGCTACTGTTGAAGGATGGTGTAAATCCTCAGCAAAGATCACTGAGATGATCGGTGCTCAGATCCCTGTCAATGACAGAAGTGGTCTTGGTTATAATGCTAACGCTGAAGAACCAACCAAATATCGTTCCATGCTTAAGTTTGGAATGTTCGTGTCTTCTATCCCTGACACCTCATCATCTCAGTGCTCTTCTTCAATTAATCAATCCCTGAAGAAAAATCCACTTTAATCCCCAAACTTAATGATAAAGGAAAAATTGTTTTCGAAAAACCTCAGAAGGGTACCAAAGTACAAAAGCTAAAGAAGTCTATACCTTCAGCTAATTGTGGATCCCAGATTAGTGCAATAATGTAGAAATCAATGAAATATAATCAATAAACACAATATGATTTCAAGTTGTCATCCATCTATTTCATTCGATGATTAAACCATTCAGAGAGTTTTTCACGTACGATTACAATGGTATGAATGAACTTCTCTAATCTGGTCGCTTTTTTCAAACTAGGTTAAGGAAAGCTATTTATACTTAGGCCTATGACAATTAAGTCCCAAGCCGATTAAGCTTTAAACTAAGCCCATTAAACAATTAAAGGCTTTTACAAATAAACTAAACTAATCTTTTCTTAATATCACTTTCTATTTTATAGGACATTTATGGTCCTAACAATCTCCCCCCTAAAGTTATATAAAGAAAAAACGGTCTTGAAAACTTCTCGTCTTGATCTTCTCTCCCTCTTGAATCTTTGAAAACCTTTGGTGTTTCTTGTCTTCATGTCTTTCCAGGCTCCCCTTGAATTAAGCTCTTTGTCTTCATATCTTCAACTTTATCACCAGATTTGGTGACATTTCACAATACATCTTCAGTAAGGAATCTATCTTTGAACCGCGAGTTGAATTTTCTTTCAGATTCAGTTTTAAGAACTTGTAGAACCAATATGCTCTAAGGAGGAAATTATGATTTGTAGCGAACACCACTTGATAAGGGATAGAAGAATCGATCACTTGTAAAACAATTTGAACTCTTTTTGGAACTGACCAATCTTGGAACTGATCAAACAACAGTTACTCCCCCTCAGCTTTTGCTAACTCCCCCTTAACTTGATAAACGGTGTCTTTGAATCTGTATCATTTCTCCCCCTCATGATGAGTAGGAGCATCGGGAGCATCATGTAACTTCAAAGACAAAACTGATGAGTAGCAAAATACTAGATAAAACGTTTTAGTAACCAAGATGGGGTAATCAACTAACACAGAAATATAAAAGAAACTGTTATCACATCAATTAAAATAATTGAGTGGCCTATGTTCAGAGTTGGCATTGAGGTATCTCTGATATGACTTCCAGTTATCACTGAAGTAAAGTTTTAAAAAAAATCTTCACAAACTGTTCCGGCAATATCACGAAGATATGCGATTGGAATCACAAAGACTCGTGCATGTGTGAAAGAAATAATTCATATCGATTTGGCTCAAAAATTAATTTAACCTGGGACGCAAGTTAAAATCCATTGACACAGTGATTAGAATATGAAGTTTGGAGACCGGAGCTGATGTCTTCCTTTTTCAATATCTAAGACCTCCGAGTGAGGAATAGATAGATTATATGCTAAATCTCCGTGCATTTATGAAACAAGCATCTTTTGTGAGATGTTTCAGTGGCTGGGTGGGGTGATACAAGTTATCGACACTCGTCCATGTATGTTTCAATATTCATCTCCAAAGAACGAGAATGAATAGATTGTGTGGTTACCCGGATAGCTGACTCGGTTTTGTAAGGACCAATAATTCTTTTAAGTCCTGTCACAGCCTTACCTAATTCTTTTCACTCCGAACTCATCTATCAATCTAGACACCTCACTGATATCTATAAATGGATGTGTTTCTTAGGTAGGTCCTTCTGGTTCTGGATAGACCATAGAAACGATATAAGCCCTAACACTCCTTTAATGAACCAAATAAAACATTATGTACACATTGAAGTACGAGTCCTGAACTGGTTTGTTCAGAAGTCAAAGCATTTAAGAACGAGTCCAGATCTGAGATGATTAGAAGTCATAGCATTTGAAATATAGAACTTCAAGAAACAAGATCAAGCGCTAAACAGAATGATTCAGTAAGCACCGTATTAAAAAAATCAGAAAGTATAATTGTGAAGAACAAGTCACAATTAATGTGTCAGATAAGAATTGAATCATTAAT
Source organism: Saussurea involucrata (assembly GCA_033807775.1). Taxonomy (NCBI): domain Eukaryota; kingdom Viridiplantae; phylum Streptophyta; class Magnoliopsida; order Asterales; family Asteraceae; genus Saussurea; species Saussurea involucrata. Next base: position 42,532,980 of record CM066317.1, on the reverse strand, counting down.
ATGAAATGACGAACAACGAAAACAAAATGGAATTCAAGGGAGTGTATTTCCATCGAAATAAATCAACAAATATGTGAGACATGGAAATAACTAAAACAAGAAAATATCACACGTGGCAATTTTGGAAGTTAGAAGCGAAGAAAAACAAACACGAGTAAGTTTTTCAGAATAAATTACCACAGTTCTTTGATTTCACTAAAAATGCATTTATGTGATAAATACCTGATACTTCCTCTCAAATGTGGCATAATCTTTGAATGCAGTCACGTGAAAAGAATGTTCTGAACTAAGCGCACATGACATTCTTGCAAAATATATTAGAAGGATTTTGGTATCCATCCTTTGATGGATCCTTGACGGTTAGATGCCATATTATAGTGAGGATCGGGGATACTATAAGTACCATACCAATGAGATTCATATTTTCGATCAACAAAATCATTCAAACCACATGTAGAACAACAAATACAATCATGAGAAAGTTGAAGCAACTGTTGAATTGAGTAAACTCTTAAAGGAAACATCACATTTTTTTCAACAGAAGTACGAGAATTAAAAGCATCATGATTATGATTGTATGTCCTAGCATGTGAAACTGACTTAAATGACTTTGTATTCGTTGTGCTTTCATTTGACTTATTCACTACCCAAACTTGTTTGAACCCTTTTCTTCAACCATTATTATCTGAACTACCATTAAAGGTATGATCAGTAGGGCTTGAGTAGGAAGGATGTCTATTTTGAGAATTTCCGGTTTGTTTCCGTTTCTATGAACGTTTTTTAGGTTAAGAGTTGTTTTTGGAAACATCGTTCACAGATCGGGTTTTAGGTGCGGATTTAGAACATTCACCCTTTCGAAATTAAACAGGTCGATTAACTGCTTTTGAAAGAAAATCTGAGTGATTTGGAAGCGGTTTATTGAATTCAAACTTTTGAAACTCATCATCTGAACACTCGTTAGAATTAATGAAAGTAGAAAAATCAATCTTATTTTCGGGTGGAACATCAGAAGAAGGTGAGGGACTATTAGGAACTGTGTTTTGCAAATAATCGGTTGCGGAAACGTTTTGAGAATCAGAGTTTAAATTCTTTGGCAAACTTATCACTTGAGATCCTTTCCCTTTCTAGTAGAGATTTTTCCAATAAATGCTTCACACGAAGATGTATCCAATGAGTTTGAGGACGGCTCACACAGAGTTATCCTTTGACTTTGGAGCTGGTCAAACTGCTCCTGTAGTTTGCCTTTGCTCACTCGCTCTTCCATCACTTCTGTTGCCAGAGCAAACAGTTTAGATGTGAGACGGTTGATTTCTGTCCGAAGGATTTCATGTTCCTCAACAGATACAGATTCGGTTTTGGTGGACTTTAAACACTCAAGTTTGGATTGAAGCTCTTGTTTCTTTTTTTGAAAATTTATCCGTTCCTGAGCAAATGACTCCTCTAGCTTGACTATTTTCGTTTCCAAGACAAGAGGCGGAACATAGCGTTTAAACTCGTCCATCTCTGTTTTGGTCTCAGTTGCAGAGGCCTCATCCTTTTTGGATGAATCCTTGGGCTTTGCAACTTTGTAGCCGTCACAAGTAGTCATTTGATAAGTATTTGGGTTTCTTTTTCGTATATGATGTGTTAAGAACTTCATACGCAAAGGGTGGTTGCATTTTAGTAGTATGTTTGCGTTTATATTCCTAAGTTTCCTCTACCTTCTCTTCGAGTGGTCCCGTCCATTTGATTTTATATTGGGGATATCTTTTCTCGAGACCAAAGAAGTTAAATTCGTAAAGAGTAGGTCTCATTGTCAAAATCTTTTTCAAGTAATGTGGGTTGTCGTACCCAATTCCCCATTCTTTATTAAAATAAGTGAATTCCTTGGGTTTGTTTAGATGAATCGTTTGATCAGTTTAACCTCAAGATCAGTTATTTTCGAAATATGCTCTTTGAGTTGAATTTGAAGAGAAGAGCATTGATAGACAATCTCAACTTTCTCATTCTCACACTAATCAAGCTTAGCGTTTAAATCAGATATTTTGGCTCGAAGATCTTTTGGTGCTGTCGAAAGATTTGCACACTTTTCCTTTAAGTAGGTGTTGTCAGACTTAAGCTTTTCTGTGATCTTTGTTTGAACATCTAACTTTTTTTGGGAATTAATTTCAGGTAGTTGTTCATTAGAGGTAAACATATGGGACTCTACCTTTTGACCAAGCAGTTGAATCTTATCAACTAAAGCATTATGAGTTGGTAGACATACCTGACAAGGTGCTGCAGATTGAGATGGGCAAGACATCTTTATTGCACTTAGATGATCGTCAGACAGTTGAAAATATTGATTCAAGGAAAAATCAGACAATATCAAGAATACTCAAATGTCCCCATCCTACGACTTAGCACGGGGGTCCTGTTACGAAATCCGGGTGGTTTTCGGATAGGGAATCCGGAAAAGTGTAAGTGTCCGGCCAAAATGGAAGTTACCGGGAAATATAATGTTATCGAATGAGATTACTTACCGGATGAAGTACTTACCAGATAGGGATGTCCGAGAAGTGAGTTTTCCACAAACTGGTACTGTCCGGATAGAGTGTCCGAGCAGGGCTTACCCGGAAATGGAAGTCGTCCGGATACGAGATCAATCCGGATAGGAGTCCGGATGAGATTGGAGTCCGGATACATGAGACTACCGGGAACTTTCGTCCTGATAGTGTTTTACCGGGAACTTTAGACAGTCCGCGTAAATGAGACTTACCATAAAAAATAGACAATCCTGACAAGAGACGTCCGAAAAGTGTCGAGAACAGGAAGAACTTACCAGAAGATATGCGAAGTTCCGGACACTGCAGCTGATTCGATAAAATCGGATTGAGTTCTAACTAGGGTTGCTCGATATCTTTCCTGAAAGGTTAGATATTGACCAAGACGCAAAAACACACAAGCCCAAAGGATTTCAAAGCAAAAAACAATGATTTTGATTCAAAAAATTTCAACTTTTTAAAGAACAGAGACAAAACTCAAGAACACTGATTTGCTTAGAAAATTACTCAATCGATCGAATTAAGATCTGAAAAATTGCAGAAACCCTAATATCACTATAATGAATCGAATGAAACGAGCAGAATCAAACAATTTTAATTAAAACGAAATAATTAGAATTTTAGAACTTCAAGAACAGTCCACAGAAACCAAACAGGAACTTTCCAGAAACCTTGAATCAAACAGTCTGTATGCTCTGATACCAATTGTGGATCCCATATTAGTGCAATAATGTAGAAATCAATGAAAGATAATCAATAAACACAATATGATTTCAAGTTGTCATCCATCTATTTCATTCAATGATAAAACCATTCAGAGAGTTTTTCACGTACGATTACAATGGTATGAATGAACTTCTCTAATCTGATCGCTTTTTTCAAACTAGGTTAAGAAAAGCTATTTATACTTAGGCCTATGAAAATTAAGGCCCAAGCCCATTAAGCTCTAAACTAAGCCCATTAAACAATTAAAGGCTTTTACAAATAAACTAAACTAATATTTTATTTATATCACTTTCTATTTCATAGGACATTTATGGTCCTAACACTAATCAACACTCTACTTCAAAGAACAAGATCCCTGAACATGTTCAGCGATCTACTCCTAGAATAAGAGTTGATGTTATTGGCAAGAAATCTGAAGAACCAAAGGTTCCTCCGATCTCTGATGCCAAAGGTATTCTTGGTACAGGCCCTGTCCATTTAAAAATATCAAATGCCTATCGTCCTAAAGCTACTTTTAGCTATAGGAAATGTTATCACTGTGGACTTACTGATCATATTGCTAGTAAGTGCCCAACAGCCACCAAAGCTGAGAAATTAGCTAAGGTGAAAATTACTTCCCCCAAGGCAAAGAAGATCATCCCTAGTGAAAACCAAGCCAAGGTGAAAATGCCACTAAGGTTAAGAAATTAACCAAAGTGAAGATTACCACTGACGCTGAGTCATCAGATGCTGTGAAGACAGTTGATCCTTCTACTTCCTCTACCACTGACAAATGTGGACCCATAGTTAAGTGGGTACCAATTCAAAATTAATCTTCCTTATGTTTGCAGGTCTCGAAGGGTATCTGGTATCTTGATAGTGGATGCTCTCGACACATGACTGGAAAAAGTAACCTGCTCAGTGAATACAAGGAAGAGAAAGGCCTCTCAGTGACCTTTGGTGGAAATGGAAAAGGCTATACCCGAGGGTTTGGTATAAATTCTAATGGTACAACTACCTTCAGAAGAGTCACATATGTTGAAGGAATGAAGCACAATACTCTTAGCATCAGTTAGCTATGTGATAAAGACTATAAGGTTTGCTTTACTAAGGAAGCATGCTTTGTCAATGATAAGAAAGAGAAAATTGCTCTCAACGGATATCGTTTGAAAAATGTTTATGTCATAAACATGGACTCAACATCCACTGAGAAAATTTGTTTTCTCTCTAAAGCCTCATCTGACGTCAGCTGGCTATGGCATAAGAGGCTCTCTCATCTCAACTTCAAGACGTTGAATACTCTCTCCTCCAAAGAATTAGTCACTGGCTTGCCTCAACATTCATACGCTAAAGAATCTCTCTCTAGTTTCAAGTCCAAGCAAGTTTCCTCAGTGGCAAACCCACTTCAGCTCCTCCACATGGATTTATTTGGCTCTGTCAATATACAATCCATCGCTAGAAATAAATACACTTTGGTCATAGTAGATGAATTCTCTCGATATATGTGGGTTATGTTCCTCTGTGCAAAGAGTGACACCTCAAAAGAATTCATCTCATTTGCCAGGGAAATGGAAGTCATAAACAATATGATCGTTCGTTCAATAAGGAGTGATCATTGAATTGAATTCAAAAATAGTTCTCTTGATAACTTCTTTGAGAGCAAGGGCATTTCTCAGAACTTCTCAGCAGTGCGAACACCTCAGCAGAATGGCGTCGCTGAAAGAAGAAACAGGACGATCATCGAAGCAGCTGGATCTATGCTCAACGATTCTCATCTTCCAACTCATTTCTGGGCAAAAGCTGTCAACACTGCTTGTTTGACACAGAATAGGTCGTTGATCATCAAAAGATTCAACAAAACGGCCTATGAACTCTTCCATGGAAGAAAGCCATGTATCAGCTTTCTTCACATCTTTGGTTCTCAATGCTTCATCTTAAACAACGGAGATGCTCTTGGAAAGTTCGATCCCAAAGCTGACGATGGAATACTTCTTGGATACTCTTCAGTGTCTAAAGCCTTCAGAGTCTTCAACAAGAGAAGACAAACTGTAGAAGAAACCATTCATGCCATCTTTAATGAATCCCGTTCAGCGAACTCCAGACCTACTGCTGATAACGAAGAACAGAATCAGTGGATGTTTTCTTATTTTGGGGAATCAGAAGCTAACCTTAACCTTGGCCCTCAGGTTAACAACCCAATCGCTGATGATGTTCCTAACATCATTCCTAGCAAGCAGACAAGTGAACTTGAATCCTCCTTTTGGGAATCAGTTGTTCCTATTAACACTTTGCCTCCTCCTGAACCCCCAACCTCTGAAATCCCATCCACTTCTCAACAATTAGTGAATGAAATCTCATCTGAACCTCAGCGAATTCTACTTGGGTATACCTGAAACTGCTGTTGAAGCTTCCACTTCAGTACCTCTAGAAGTTCTATCTGAGTCAGAGATTCAAGCTCCTGCTCAGCGATGGACCTTAAATCACCTAATTGATCAAATTCTTGGTGATCCAAATGCAAGTGTTCAGACTAGACGAAGTTCAGGTAACAATTGTTTATTTGTTAACTTTATTTCACTGATTGAGCCAAAGAAAACAGATGATGCCCTCAGAGATCCAAATTGGGTCAGCGTTATGCAAGAAGAGCTGACAAATATTGAAAGAAACAAAGTTTGGAATCTCTTTCCCAGTCCATCTAACAAAACAGTGATAGGCACTAAATGGGTTTAAAGAAACAAGTTATATGAGTTTGGAACTGTAACCTGCAACAAAGCAAGGCTAGTTGCTGAGGGATACAGACAAGAGGAAGGCATAGACTACGATTAAACTTTTGCCCCAGTGGCAAGACTCGAAGCAATTCGACTCTTTCTATCCTACGCAGTTCACAAAGACATCAAAGTTCATCAAATGGATGTCAAGTCAGCGTTTCTCAATGGAAGGCTGAATGAAGAAGTCTACGTCGAAAAACCTCCAGGATTCGCTGCTCCTAAGCATATAGGTTATGTTTATAAACTGATTTTCAGTTAGCTGGCCTTTTTACTAAACCTCTTGATGAGAAAAGATTTAACTTTCTCATCAACGAGCTTGGAATGTTGAACTATGAAGAATAACTCTTCAGTGGTTATGCATTGGGTCGGTGATAAAAATCTATCTCTTTTATTCATCATCTAATCTCTGAACGAATGTTCACTGATACCAAGGTATGTTTCTCTATCCCTGATCACTGAAGTTTAGTTTAGTAAGATGTTTTTCAAAAATAAAATTGTATCACCATTTATCTATCAGTGATATCTTTTGAAATAACATAAAATCCATCACTGATATTTCTCATCAGTGATCCATCATTTAAACAAAATCATCCCAGAACATTTCCAAACTATCAGGGATTCTTTTTGAAAATGAAATGACAGTTTTCTCATGTAACGTCATCAAACGGGTAATCCATGGCACGACTTTTCGTCTGACACGTTCATCCATTTCGAATTGTTGCCCAATAAGCTTCGTGGGACATGTCACGTGTCATGATGAGTGTTTTTCCCGCTCATCATTTCTTTCTCTCTTCTCTCACTATATAAACCCTTTGACTTTGTATTTTTACCTTTTACGCGCACATTACTCTCTCAAGCAAGAAATATTTCCTAAGCATTTGTGTTCTCGGATTTTATTTGAAACCTAAGACCAAGTTCTCAAACAGGTTCATTCCTACTTCTTTAAATCTTCTAAAAACTTGTTTTGATCCTAATCTTGTGTTTCTCAATATCAAAGCAAACGTTTTATTCTCATAAAATCATCTTCTTCATGATTTTATGACCAAAACTTTGAATCCAAAGTTTTTCTTAAAGTTTAAAAATAAAATCTTGAAGCTTCTTCTTCATATGTTTTCTAGAATCCTTCCTAAAAAGGAAACTGGAAAACTGTTATTCTACCTAGTTTTGGTCTTTGCCACACTAAAACTAAAAAAAACATTTTTTTGGTCTATTTTCTAAAAAGGAAACTGAAAAACCCTAAAAACCTCTTATTATGGAAATCTTTCCTAAACTAAGAATGTTCTTCTTCCTTCATTTTTTTGGTTCTTGATTATCAGAAATGGCCTCTGCTGCATCTGCACCCAAAGAACATGACTGGTGACCTGAACCAGATCATTTTCAGCTCCAACAACCACCTTGCCCTTTTGGAATTTTCAAAGAAGAAACCTTGCCCTCACCTCACTAAAGTTGTAGCATTCCTTAAGAACTCCCCAATCCACACTGCCAGCACCATTGCTCCTCCTGCACATCGTTACTTGCTCCAATAGTTTTGGTTCACTAAACCTCCCGTACTGGAAAACAAGTCACTGTCATCGGTTTCTAAAACTAATTTGGCCAGGGCTTTATCTAAGCTCGCGCTGCCCTAAACATACCCCTCGGTCCTTTCGAACCAATGCCTGAAGATGACGATGAACTTACTGCTTTCCTTGATCTCATGAAGTATGTACGGGACAAGAAGAACCGCACTGATGAAGATGACAAACGCCTGACAAAGATTCTCAAGGCAAAAATGCCTGATGAGTTAAACTTCATATTTGCTCATGTGATCTCCTGCATGACTACAAAGTTTGGCTCAACGGATCAAGCCAGCCATACTCAACTTTCAATGGCGTACTTGCTCCTAACTAGGCGAAAGATTGATTATGCCCGCATAATTTTTGACGACCTAATGGCCAAGGTCGAGAAGCCTGACAGGGATTTAAAGGTTCATTATGTTAGATTCGTCTCTGCCCTTCTCCAACTCTTCCTGAAGAATAAGTACCTGATGCAAGGAGATTACAAGCTCCCTCAGCTTGGAGTAAAAATCCTCGACTTCCAGCCGATCGAAGGTGAGGTACGTCTTTCTACTCTTCTCTCTACTTCTTCTACTTCGGTGGCGAATTCAGGGGTCAAACCCACCGCTGAGAACCAAGCCACCACCATCAAATCCCTAAAGAAGAGGAAACCATCTGAAACACCACTTGGCACCTATAAGTCCGAGAAGTCTTCAAAAGAGAAGCCCCAGCCCTCTCAAGGTACGGATTCAGCGATCGCCTCTTCACATGCATCGATTGAAAAATTCTTGGTACGCTCCACCACAGCTGAACCCGCTTCACCAAACACTTCCACGCTGAAGCATCTCTGCATCCTCACCAACGTTCTTAGTGCCTCAAAGCACTGAAGAAGTGATTCTTGGAAGCGCCAGTGCCGCACCTGCAAGCACAAGTTTCTCAGTCGCTGCCTCCTCTCCTACCATCTTGATCTCTACATATGCACCAGTGAGCTCTCTCACTGATACACAATCCACGCTGCTCTCCGACCTCATGCAACGAAACTCCACAAGACCTGAAGGTGTCTCTATTCCTTCCTTAGCAAATGACATGGAATATTATGGGGGAAGTAGAGATTTTGACATTTTCTCCAACCCTTCAGGTATCCAAATCAATCCCAATTCTTCTTCTCAACCCCCTTCCTCTTTTGAGCTTTCTTTTGCTCAAAATTTATGATCTTTTACAGGTCCTAACTTGGGCACCATCGCTACATCTCTCAAGGATGTCAGTGATAAAGGTGGGTTCGCTCTCCCAACCTCACCGAGAACACCGCAGCCGTCAACACTGTTGGTGATACGTTGAATACCATCTCCACCTCTCTTGCTAGCAAGGTCGATAATGTTGAAGTTTCAAAGCTGCAAGGGGAGGTGAAGACCCTACAGACTGACGTCGTTCACCACTCCTCCCCCATTCAAAACCTCTCCTCCTCCATCGCAACTCTCAGCAGGGACGTAGGGTCTTTTAAAGGAGATATGGGAGTGTTGAAGACTGAAGTCTCTGAGCTTAGGGGCCAAGTCAGCAACCTGTCCACCAAGGTAGATTCTTCCAACTCTTTACTTGGGCAAATCCTAGACCGCCTAAATGCTCCAACAGTCCCTGTCTCCTACTTCACTGCGGATGATCGACCGAAGTTGGGAATGGCAGTGTATTTCATTCTTCAGGCCACATCTGCCGTCTCTGGCCTAGTAGACAGAGTTGGTAAGCTTGAGGTTTCTAAGGCCTCAGTATCAGCTGACCCTGGCCTCGAAGACAGGGCTCCTGATACCTTTGTTTCCGCTAACGCTGCAAATGTTGCTCCTCCCTCCCCCGTGTTGATGAAGAGGGGGAAAAGTGTAGGTTCCTAGATTCACCTTATCTCATATAAACAACAAGATCAAAGATAGCGGAAGAATTATAAAGTTGTTTATGTATGAGTGATTGTGAGTAGCATAAAACATGAGAGAATAACAATATGATGAACAGTAATAGATGACAATAATGAATAACAAACTGCTTGTATATTGATATTTGAATAACACCAAGAACACGTTTTTGTGTGTGTATTCTGAAATCTCTTAGGCTACTAATCGTACACTAGTAGTGGAATGGAATTGTGCAGTGATAGTGTTCTCACAATTCTAGCAACGATCCTTACAATTCTCGACAATTTGTGTGTTCCACTAACGTTCTATTTATAGCCTAATAAAGTAATACACAGTGTACTATCAAACCCTATGATGACACGTGGAAAGCATGTATTCGTCCTTTTAGGGCTGACGTGGAGAGTGCGGACACTTGTCTATCACTTAGAGATTTCTACGAGACTTTGGTATCACAGAGGTCTTCATTCACCAGAGGTCTTCTGCCAGAGCTCTGGAGGTCTTCTGGAAATCTTGTTCTCTGATGTACTATCAGAGGTCTTCTGCCAAAGCTCTGACGATCTCTGATGGTCTTCTGTTTGTTTTTCTGCTAAGTTTTCAGCTTGATCTCTGGTGTCCTGTTCTCTGACGTTCTTCTGACTTGTGATATTTTCAATACTTTTACAAAGTCATACTTGGGGCTAACAATCTCCCCCTAAGTATTGAAAATTCAAACTATGCTATGATTACAGAGATTAAGCAAAAATTGAAGACAAAGAGGAGAAAGTCATCCTCTGTTAAAGCCTTTTACTTCTTTCAAAATATGATTACAATACAAAACAGAGAAAGATAGTAAATTAGTCATAATAGTTTTCTCTAAGAATTTTGTCAAATCTCATATTTAAATCCTTGAATTCTAGAGTAAGACTAAGATGTCTTACGAAACTATCGATGACTTCTTGTGGACACTTGGAGCTAGGAGGCCTCTCTTGTACGATCTTACGTAGACACTTCAGAGATTGAGAGGAGTACTTGTGGGCTTCTGCGGCTCTGATGGCTTTCTTAACTCTCTTCTGTCGGCATATGAATGCTTCTGGATTGGCTGACAGAGATCCTGTATGGTAGTTTTCAAGTCCCACAAGACTCTCATCTGGAGGTCCAATGCTCAGTTTCTCCAATTCGAAATCGATCCCATATTGGAAGTCGATTTGTGTTCTGAGGTTCACGTGCTCTTCCATGGCTACCAAGACTTCTGTTCGTGCAGTGCTGGCAGCTTTGAATCTGTCTGCGAAGTTGAGGCAATAGGCGTGTAGGGTAAGAAGGTCATAAGGGTTGAGCAGAACGAGTTAACGAGATTATGATGTTATCAATATTTTAAATCAATATATTCATGAGTATGATTAAAATCTAAATATTTTTTTCTACAAGTTTAATCAATATTGATATGGAGTAGTCCATACAATTGTATCAGGAAATCTTCAATGTTTCCATCGTGATGTAATAGTGCATTTTTGGTAATCTTCTGCTGTTACAAAATGCCCTATTGCAATAGCCACACACTGACGCTGTGTTCTTGAAACTCATTTTACGAAGGAAAGGAAAGAAATGGGAGGGAAAGGGGGGAAAGTAAAAAAAACCCGTGTTCTCGAAAAAAATTAGGAGAGAAAGGAAATAAAACGGAAGGAAAATAATGATAATTAAGTTTCCTTCCAAATCTTTCCTCCCAAATGTGGGAGGAAAAGGAAGGAAAGGAAATGAAAGCAATTAAAAACATTTAAAAAAATTACTAACATTATTAAAATTACAAAACTACCCGATCTTTCATTATAAAAGATATATTTTAAGGGTATATTAGTAAAAATTACGTATTTCCTTTTCTTTCTCTCAAGTTCAAGAACACGAAAAAAAAATTCCTTTCATTTCATTCATTTCCCTTCACTTTCGAGAACACAAATGAAAAAAATATTTTTTTTTCCTTTCTTTTTCCTTCCTTTCTTTTCCAGCCCTTTTTTTTTCTTTTCTCTCATGATTAGAGAACACAGCGTAAGAAAAAGGTAGTGGTTGTGTCACCAATTGCACATACTTGCCTTTCAAGAATATGTAAATATGTAATGTCAAGTTGTACTTTGAAGATATAGAAGTGTAAATATTAAAAATTATTCGCAAAATGAAAATGAAAAAGTAAATAATATATAATAAATTAAATAAATAACTATAAAAGTATAAAACGTAAATTTAAAAAAATAGTAAATATTATCAATAGAAGAAAAATTGGTGTTAGCGACGGAAATTAGCAACCGCAAAAATCATTCACTAATTAGTGAGGGATTGATCACAAATCTTTGCATAATTTATATCATTAGTATTTTTGTAAAATGTTAAAAAGTGATTTTAGAACCAAAAAGTGTTATTTTTTCTTACAAACAAAATACTTTTCTTGAAAAAAAGTATACAATTTAATAAGAGTCAATTCTTTTAGTCTCTTTTTAAAGAGAGATGAAAACATACTCTAGGTAAGATATCAATCATCCACGGGAAAAGTGAGGATTTTTTTTAAACTAAAGGTTATTTTTATTATTTATGCCACGTAATCATGATGATGTATCATCCACATTGCCACATCTAATCCATGTAAGCAACAAATAGGGGTTAACCGGTTTAAAAGCTAACATGTTACTCATTGCTATAATTAGTAGATTTTTCAAAGTAATTACCCTAATAGAAAATAATTTGAATGTGCATTGTTGTAATAACAAAAAATAAAAGTAACATAGTCTAATGTTTTAAATAATGTCAATTTTTTTTGGGGGGGTGGGGGGTTCTAAATATGGGAAACCTAAAGGTGACAAATTGTGGGTTGCTAGGAAAATGGTGGTGGCGGTTTTGGGTGGAGTATGATTCCCTATGGGTTAGAGTGATCAAGAGTGTGTTTGGGAGTGATGGGGTGAGGGGATTGGAGTTGTGTTCTTGAACCAATGTGGGTATATTTTTAGAGGGGTTTGGAAGAATATTATTAAGGTTGGCATGGATATTTATCAGCTAAGTGTAATGTTTTCGGAGTCTTATGGTAAGAGGGTCGGGGATGACAAATCTATGTATTTCTGGTCGGATTGGTGGCTAAGTAATTTTAAGATTCGAGATAGTTTTTCTAGGCTTTTCCGTCTCGAAGAGTGTTAGGGGCTTTGGTTAAGGACAGAGTTCGGTGGTGCGGTGGTGCTTGGGTTTGGAATTGGAATTGGAATTGGATTACGGAGCCGAGAGGGAGGGTCAGGGTGAGTTAGAGGAGTTATTAATTTTGTGTTTCTCAATGCATCCTAGTGGAAGTAACAGTGATAATTGGGTTAGGTTTTTATCAGAGCATGGTATATAAATTTTCTGTAAGTTATTTGAAAGCTTTGGTAGAAAGGAGGATCCTTAGCGGTGTTTCTCGGGGAAATGCTCCTCGTTGGTGTGGTGCCTTTGAAAGTTAACATTTTCATTTGGAGGCTTATTCGAGGTAGAATCCTAATTCGTGAGATTTTAGATAAAATAGGAATCGACTTGCATACGTGTGGTACAAAATTGAGTCTATTCTAGTTCCCAAATCCCACCAAAGCATTTGGAGATGGTGGAGATGTGATCCTCCTACCTTGAATTCTTTGTACGTAGGATATTTTTTTCCATTTACTTCAAATATGCAAGGAGGTAAATTTGGGTCGTTATTAGAATTGCCATCCTTTGAAAACTCTATACATCATTTGGAGCCCGAGGTACAAAAAGGTTTTTGCAACTCCCGGTGTATCCATTACGGATATAGGATTTAAAGTGTTGCTTCTTTCGTATTTCTGGATCTCTAATTGGTTAAAAAATTGTGGATTCGCATGAATCAATCGGTGTTGTGTTGGTTTTAATACTCTGGTATTGTTCTTCTAGGTTATTGTGTTCTTGGATCCTGTGTGTTGGTGCAAGTGTACCCAGCTTTAAATATTGTGATATATTTTTGGTACACATAAAATCACATCTCCATATTTATTTTGATGATTACAAAACACACCGCATTATTTTGTTATCTAATATTTTATCTGAGTGTACAGATATTTAAATGATCTCGATAATTTTTTATCTGAAGAATCCAAGTCTGAAGAGTTTCGTCATTTTATTTTAAAATGATAAACACCCTAAAATATTTTATCACTTGGATATTTCGTATCTATATAAATATATTTGAATCAAATATATATATACAATATTTTTTTATATATATTAAATCACTTGATATATATATATATATATATGCTGCTACTGTTCTTCATTAATTGCAAGAAGTGTGTTCAGCCGTTGTAACCCTGCGTTGCCTTGCTCTCATTGGACAAAAATTCAGGCGGTATACCGCCAAGGTCCACGCGGTATACCGCGGGTACTGTTCATCTGTCACATCCACTGCATATGAAGCTTCTAGTGTCAGGAAACTTTTCAGGCGGTATACCGCCATGTGCAACGCGGTATACCGCGGGTACATATGCCGTTTGTTTGTGCAGGTTGACCTTCTCCTCTGCTGTACTTTCTCTGACGCAGGTATACCGCGATGGTTTGGCGGTATACCGCGAAATCCCCAAGACTGTTGATCATCCAGTATAAATACATGCATCCAGCAGCCTTCAATGCTACACCAACTTCAGCAATAAATTCTCCCTCAGCATTTGATTATTATTCTGCTGCTTTCTTACTCACACTAAATCACTTAAACTGATAAAATTAATTTTTTTTTGAGCAAGAAATCTTGAGTTGATAGCAGATTAAAATCTCTCGATTAGTTGAATCAGCAACACAACTCAAGTGATCAAACTCTCTAAATATATCCAAGTGATAAACCTTATTCAAGAGTGATTATTCATATTAAAATTTATACTCTCTTGTAAGTGTTTGAATTAGAGTGAGTGATCCACATTAATCTCTCAAAGTAGAGTGTTTCGCGTTTGTTGTATTAAGGTTTGTGTTTCTACCGTAAAGAACACGTTTCGTATTGGATCTCCGAGAAGTGTTATTTTCTCGAGGTGGACTAGCCAACTTTGTGTTTGGTGAACCACTTTAAAAATACCGTTGTCAAGTATTCTCTTTCCCTTATCTATTTACATTTCCGCTGTGCATTTAAATTATATCTGTTTATATAATTGTTGTATATTTACTTGTTTATACTCTGCTTTTTTTTACTGTATTGTTTGTACTGTATTTATTTGTTCAAAGAATTTTTGAAAGAAAAAGATTTTAAATACAACCTTACCCCCCCCTTAGGTTGTCCAACATTTGGTATCAGAGCAGGTCTTTCAAAATATTCTGCATATTTTTCTCTTATTCTTCTAAATGGCTCAACAAACTAATATCGTGTTTTCAAAACCTCCTTTGATAGATACTGAAAAGTTTGGCATTTGGGCCGAGCTATTTGAATGTCACGTGCGTGGCAAAAATCAAAAGATTTGGAATATCATAGAAAAAGGAAATTTTAAACCCACCATTGTGAAAGATGATGTTTATATTGATAAACCTATAGATGACTGGACTACTTCTGATGAAGCTCATTTTTGTTTAAACTTTGAAGCTAAGAATATATTATATGCTGCTTTAACAACTGACGAAATTGAAAGAGTATATACATATAAAACTGCAAATCAAATATGGGAAAGTTTAAATAATACTCATCGTGGAAACACGGAGGTTAAATCTAGTAAAGTAAATATTTTAGTTCACGATTATGAACTATTCGAAATGAAACAAGATGAGTCAATTGACTCAATGTTTAAAAGATTTAACCTTATTGTGACTACTTTGAAAGGTTTGGATCGCACTTATCCTAACGAGGACTATATAAGGAAAATCCTACGTGCTCTTCCTTCGGAGTGGATGCAAAAGATAACATCTTTAGAAGACTCCCGTGACCTTTCCATAATGAAGATAGATGACTTGATCGGTAATCTTAAAGTGCATGAAATTGCACTTAAAAGAAACAAAGATCGGGAGCAAGTTAAAAAGAAATCAATCGCTCTCAATGTCTCAACACCAAAAGATGAGAAGAAAAAGGAGAAAGCTAGCTCCTCGAAAGATCCATCCGAAACTCTCGATGAAGTCGCCATGTTGGTAAGAAACTTTTCCAAATTTCTTAATAATAATAATAAATTTTCTAACAATGGCAGATTTCAAAGAAACGGTAACTACCGTCGTGGTGGTGATAATCGAAGTCGTAAGTTCCATAAACGAGACGAAAAAGTTAAGAAAAATGGCGACTCGAGTGAAGACGATAAAGCTAAGCCAAAGAGAGGCTTTTGCTACTCATGTGGTGACAAAGACCACTACGCCAATGAATGTCCGAAAAAGAACAAGTTCCAAAAGAAGAAGGAGAAAGCCTTCATTGGAGGCGCGTGGAGCGAGAGTGAAGAAGAAGATGACTATCAAGCCATTTGTCTTATGGCCGAAAGCGACGACGAGGTAAAATCTTCTTACTCGGATTACGATAGTGATTATGAAAGTGATAGTGAAAATAATCTTGAAGAATTATATGAATCTTTTCATAAAATGGCCGCTCTTGCAAATCGTTACCAAGATGAGAATGCTATGTTAAAAGAAACTGTAAATGCATGTAAAAAGGAAATAAAAAATGTTAAACAAAAATCTGAAAATGATATGGATATAATTGCTAAATTAGAAACTAAATTAGGAGAAAAAGATTTTTGTAAATCTTGTAATGCTTTAAATAAAGAAATTGCATCCTTAAATAAAAAATCACATGAAAATATTATTTGTACAAAATGTGATATTCTTGAGAATGAGATTACATGCTTAAAGGCTAAATGTGCTTCATATGAAAAAGATAACATGCTAGCTAAAGCCTTTGAAAGTAGTAATAAAAAGGTTCTTAACATGCTTAATATGCCTAACCGTATAAAATGTAGAAAAGGCATTGGTTCCAATACTTGTGTTGATAAATGTTCATGTATACCCATCAAAAGATTTTATGAATCACCTAAAGTAAATACAAGAAATCAATATGTGCAAAAACCTCCGTATGTGCGTAAAATAAATAATGTAAATTATAATACGAGAAAACCGTATGCTCGCATGTATCATGATAAATATTCTAAACCTAATAATAATGCGAATGTAAATGCTTGTTTTTATGTGTATGACAAATATAATCGCAAAATTAAAATGGTAAATAAATGGATTCCAAAAGGAATGTTTAGTAATGATAATCCCGGTGGTATGCGTTTATGGTTTTAAATGTGTTATGTATATGTGTTATATATTATATATAAGTAAAATATTGTTATTTGTACTTTTTATACTATTCATATATATATATACATACGTACTGCACATATATATATACATTTTATTTAATTCTTTTAATTCTTATATATATATACTTTGTTTGTTTAATGTGTTATATATATATATTAATATGGTTTGATGTATTATATATTGTGTAATATATTATATATATATATATTCTGTTTGACTTAATATATATGCATATTGGTTGACTTTTGAAACTAATTGTCAAGGACCCACGAGAAATGGGGACCATAAAAGTTACATCTTCATTATTGTAGATTGACCTTGATATGGACTGGATACTCGATAGTGGTTGCACACGTCACATGACCGGAAACAATAATCTCTTTTCATCATATAAGTCATGTGATGGTGGACAGGTAATTTTTGGAGGAAACTCCAAAGGAAATATAATTGGTAAAGGTACAGTTTCTTGCAATAATGTTCAATTTCTTAATGTTAATCATGTTGATAATTTACATTTTAATTTGTTGAGTGTTCGCCAATTGTGTAAAAATAATACAACTGTTGTCTTCGAAGAAGATTCTTGTAAAATCATAAAAAATGGTAAAGTTCTTTTAAATGGTTTTGTAAAAGGAAATTTATATATTTGTAAAACTGTTGTATCTGATAATGTATGCTTATCTTCTATTAATGATGTTTCTACTTTATGGCATAGGCGTTTAGGTCACGCTAATCTAAGGTTAATGCAAAACTTAAAAAATAAGGAGCTTGTGAGTGACCTGCCAAAATTAAAGTTTGATAATCATTTTTGTGATGCTTGTCGTGTCGGCAAACAACATCACGTTTCTCATAAATCAAAAAATGTTATTTCTACTCAAAGAGTTTTAGAACTTTTACATATGGATCTTTTTGGCCCGATGGCTATTCAAAGTTTTGGAGGAAACTTTTATACTTTGGTTATTGTGGATGATTATTCCCGTTATACTTGGACTTTATTTTTGAGACATAAAAATGAGGCTTTTGAAAAGTTTAAAATTTTGGGAAAACGAATTCAAAACCAACAAGGTTGTACGATTGTTTCCATACGTACGGACCATGGACGAGAATTCGATAATGATGTACAATTTGGTGCCTTTTGTGATAAACATGGTATAACTCATAACTTTTCGGCTCCTCGAACTCCTCAATCTAACGGGGTTGTTGAAAGGAAAAATCGAACGTTGCAAGAAATGAGTAGAACTATGCTAAACGAACATCAAGTTCCCCAAAAGTTTTGGTGTGATGCCGTTGCTACCGCGACCTATGTGCTTAACCGTGTCCTAATTAGAGGTATCCTAAATAAGACACCCTATGAACTTTACCGAGGTAGAAAACCTTCCCTAGCTCACCTAAAAGTTTTTGGTTGTAAATGTTTCATTTTAAACACCAAATCCTACCTAACCAAATTTGACCCCAAAGCCTATGAGGGAGTTTTCCTAGGTTATTCTTGGAATAGCAAAGCCTATAGAATCCTAAATAAGGAAACCATGGTAGTGGAAGAATCCCTTAATGTTAGTTTTGACGAAAGTCCTCCCAAACCGAGTGCACCCTTAGCAAATGATAATATCCGTGAAGGAGACGTCTTAGCCCAACAACTTAGTACCTTGGATTTAGGTACCCAACCTTCCACAAATAATATTGAATCTAGTGATGCCCCTCCATGCTTTATTCCACAAGGTATAGATGATCCTAACCTTAGAACCGCTCGAGGCCATCCCGTAGATCAAATTATAGGTGACCTAAACCAAAGGACAACTAGATCACAAATCCTTACCCATTGTGCTTTCCATGCCTTTATCTCAACCATAGAACCTAAAACCATAGATGAAGCTTTAGGTGATGAGGATTGGATTATGGCCATGCAAGAAGAGTTAAACCAATTTTCTAGGAATGATGTGTGGGACTTAGTGCCTAGCCCTAGTAGTCAAACCATTATTGGCACAAGATGGGTCTTCCGAAACAAGGTAGACGAGAACGGTGGAGTCACACGAAACAAGGCACGTTTAGTTGCCAAGGGGTACAGTCAACAAGAAGGTATAGATTATGACGAAACCTTTGCACCGGTTGCAAGGTTGGAGTCTATTCGAATGCTTCTCGCTTTTGCAAATGCTAAAGATTTTAAGTTATTTCAAATGGATGTTAAAAGTGCTTTCTTAAATGGTATTATAAATGAGGAGGTATACGTTTCTCAACCTCCCGGTTTTGAAAGTTTCGAAAACCCGACACATGTTTATAAATTAAAAAAGGCGCTTTATGGTTTAAAGCAGGCTCCGCGTGCGTGGTATGATAGATTAAAAACCTTTTTAATTGTTAGTGGTTATATTATGGGTAAAATTGATAATACTTTATTTGTGAAATATGTTCAAAATGATATTGTGGTTGTGCAAGTATATGTTGATGATATTATTTTTGGTTCCACTAATGAAAAATTGTGTAATGAATTTTCTGCGAAAATGACAAGCGAATTTGAAATGAGCATGATGGGAGAATTAAAATACTTCTTAGGATTGCAAATAAAACAATGTGAAACTGGTATTTTTATTAGTCAATCTAAATATTGTAAAGATATGTTGAAAAAGTTTAACTTTGAAAATGTGAAACCCGTTGAAACTCCAATGACCACAAATTTGCAATTATCTCGTGACGAGGAGGGAAACGATTTTAATGAAAAGATTTATCGTGGTATGATTGGTAGTTTATTATATTTAACTGCTAGTAGACCTGATATTATGTTTAGTGTATGTTTATGTGCTCGTTTTCAATCTTCACCTAAACAATCTCACTATGAAGCTGTCAAGCGTATTTTTCGTTATTTACGAGGTACTACTAATCTTGGCTTATGGTACGCAAAGAAACCCGAGTTAGAAGTAACGTGTTTCGCCGATTCCGATCTTGGTGGATCTATTGTTGACCGAAAAAGTACTAGTGGGGTATGTGCCTTTATAGGTCTCTCACTTGTATCTTGGTTCTCTAAGAAACAACAATCCGTAGCTTTGTCTACCACCGAAGCGGAATATGTAGCCGCCGCAAGAGCATGTGCTCAAGTCCTATGGATGAAACACACACTTACCGATTTTGAGGTACACCTAACCAAAATTCCAATTATGTGTGATAACTCAAGTGCCATAAACTTAAGTAAAAATCCCGTTTTGCATTCTCGTACCAAACATATTGAATTGAGACATCATTTTTTACGAGATAATGTTCAAAAAGGCAAAATCGTGCTTGAAAAGGTTGATTCGGAAGATAATTTGGCCGATATTTTCACTAAAGCTCTAAACAAGAAGGCGTTCTTTAAATTAAGACTTGGTTTAGGCATGCTTGAGTATAACCCTTGATAAATACTAACTCTCAAATATTTCATATTTTGAGGGGGAGCATCTTTCGAGGGGGAGCATAAGCGACCTTCTTAAACCCTTTTTGCTTCGACAAAAGGGGGAGAGAAACCGAGTATGCTTTCGTGTTTAGCGTTGTGTTTGTCATCATCAAAAAGGGGGAGATTGTTGGTGCAAGTGTACCCAGCTTTAAATATTGTGATATATTTTTGGTACACATAAAATCACATCTCCATATTTATTTTGATGATTACAAAACACACCGCATTATTTTGTTATCTAATATTTTATCTGAGTGTACAGATATTTAAATGATCTCGATAATTTTTTATCTGAAGAATCCAAGTCTGAAGAGTTTCGTCATTTTATTTTAAAATGATAAACACCCTAAAATATTTTATCACTTGGATATTTCGTATCTATATAAATATATTTGAATCAAATATATATATACAATATTTTTTTATATATATTAAATCACTTGATATATATATATATATATGCTGCTACTGTTCTTCATTAATTGCAAGAAGTGTGTTCAGCCGTTGTAACCCTGCGTTGCCTTGCTCTCATTGGACAAAAATTCAGGCGGTATACCGCCAAGGTCCACGCGGTATACCGCGGGTACTGTTCATCTGTCACATCCACTGCATATGAAGCTTCTAGTGTCAGGAAACTTTTCAGGCGGTATACCGCCATGTGCAACGCGGTATACCGCGGGTACATATGCCGTTTGTTTGTGCAGGTTGACCTTCTCCTCTGCTGTACTTTCTCTGACGCAGGTATACCGCGATGGTTTGGCGGTATACCGCGAAATCCCCAAGACTGTTGATCATCCAGTATAAATACATGCATCCAGCAGCCTTCAATGCTACACCAACTTCAGCAATAAATTCTCCCTCAGCATTTGATTATTATTCTGCTGCTTTCTTACTCACACTAAATCACTTAAACTGATAAAATTAATTTTTTTTTGAGCAAGAAATCTTGAGTTGATAGCAGATTAAAATCTCTCGATTAGTTGAATCAGCAACACAACTCAAGTGATCAAACTCTCTAAATATATCCAAGTGATAAACCTTATTCAAGAGTGATTATTCATATTAAAATTTATACTCTCTTGTAAGTGTTTGAATTAGAGTGAGTGATCCACATTAATCTCTCAAAGTAGAGTGTTTCGCGTTTGTTGTATTAAGGTTTGTGTTTCTACCGTAAAGAACACGTTTCGTATTGGATCTCCGAGAAGTGTTATTTTCTCGAGGTGGACTAGCCAACTTTGTGTTTGGTGAACCACTTTAAAAATACCGTTGTCAAGTATTCTCTTTCCCTTATCTATTTACATTTCCGCTGTGCATTTAAATTATATCTGTTTATATAATTGTTGTATATTTACTTGTTTATACTCTGCTTTTTTTTACTGTATTGTTTGTACTGTATTTATTTGTTCAAAGAATTTTTGAAAGAAAAAGATTTTAAATACAACCTTACCCCCCCCTTAGGTTGTCCAACACTGTGGTTATGGACCGGTGATGCTAGTAACGATGGTTGGACGACCAATTTAGATTCTGATTTGTTCATCCCAATCTTGTGTTGCCAGCGGGTTCGAAAGTCGACTTTCGTTTGTGATTGTTGATTTTTTTGCTGCTACTATTTGTGGGTTTGTTTGTCGACTTTGTTACCGTCTGATGGCTTTCGAATTCCACCCTTTTTCTTACTAGTGGATGTATAGTTTCTTGGGGTGCCTTGGTTTCCTTCTAGTTTTTGGTTTAGGATTTAGGTTGTTTTTAGGCTTGTGATTTCTTCTTTATGCATCTTGCAAAAAAATTACAAGGTTGTAGTTATTTTTGTGTCACTTTGCATCTCTTGTTTTTTTCTTGATTAAAATGCGGCCTTTAAAAAAAGAATAATAGTATAACAATTTTTTAAAGAAAAATAGATTATTATTTCATGTATTTATTCCTATAATTAATAAATAAATTTGTCCATTTTGTCAACAACAACTACAACTACAATTGCAATTTAAATATTTAATTAATAAATAAACATGTTTATTAAAGTATTTATGAAGTTAATCATTAAAAGTTTAATTCAATGAAGAGAGTAAAACTTTAAACATGCTTGAAACTTCAAAACTCACGAGATAACTATTTGGATCCATAATTCGTACAACTATTTCCATACTTTGCGACATTTAAACTTTAACATAAATAAAAAATTCATGTAACATGATCCATAAATTGATGGTATTATCATATTTCACTACTTAGGCTTTATTAATATATAACTTAAGTTTTTTTAGAGTAAACCACAAAATTAGTCCTTGTGGTTTGTGGAAGATAATACCTTTTGCTCATGAAGTTTTGAAATTACAAGATGATCATTGTGGTTTGCACAAGCATCTGAATTTAGTCGCTTTTTTTAAATACCGTTAAAATTTCTGTTAAACAAGGGGTATTTTCGTTCTTTTGATCTTTTTTTTGGCTTTTACTCAATCAAAAACGATTTTATGATTCAGGATCTCGTGGTTGTTGATAAGGTAAAAGATAAACAATCAATAAAAGAATGAAATTGTCTTATTATTTAACGGAATCCATTAAAAGGAGGGATCATATTCAAATGTTTTTGCAAACTATGATAACCAACTTTTAGTTTTGAAACTTAAGGCATAAAAAGTGTTATTTTCACAAACCATAGAACTAAATTTGTGGTTTACTCTTTTTTTTTTTTATACTAAATTATATGTCAATTAAAACCTGATAGCCTTTGAGGAGTATGTTTTTTAAGCCTAGAATATGATAGTCTAGATCACTACCTCTAAACCTCTAATATACTCTATTTCGAGTAAATTACAAATTAGGTCTTTGTGGTTTGTTGATATAACACTTTTTATTCATATAATTTTGAAAATACAAGATGGTCATCATGCAGACATGCCCTCCCTCTGAGCTGTTACAAGGATTATGGATCATGTTTCCATCATGACGTAATAGTGCATTTTTTGGTAATCTTCTGCTATTACAAACTGCCCTATTGCAATAGCCACACACTAAGTTGTGTCACCAATGGTAAGTCTATTGCACATACTTGCCTCTCAAAAATATGTAAATATGTAATGTCAAGTTATACTTTGAAGATACAGAAGTGTAAATATTAAAAATTATTCGCAAAATGAAAATGAAAAGTAAATAATATATAATAAATTAAATAAATAACTATAAAAGTATAAAACGTAAATTTTAAAAAATAATACTAAGTATTATCACTAGAAGGAAAATTGGTGTTAGCAACGGCAAAAATCATTCACTAATTAGTTAGGGATTGATCACAAATCTTTGCATAATTTATATCATTAGTATTTTTGTAAAATGTTAAAAAGTGATTTTAGAACCAAAAAGTGTTATTTTTTCTTACAAACAAAATACTTTTCTTGAAAAAAGTATACAATTTAATAAGAGTCAATTCTTTTAGTCTCTTTTTAAAGAGAGATGAAAACATACTCTAGGTAAGATATCAATCATCCACATGAATTGAATAGTTTGGCAATTGCATTTGTACCACTTTCTAAATATGGTAATATTTACCATCTTCTCATTTTGAGGAATTGCATTTGGACACATTGGTCTCTTAAGTGTCTTTGACACTTGACTTGTATGCACGAAAAACATTTGTAGAGCTTTGCTCTTTTTGCGTGTGTATGTGTTTTCACGTTTTGTGCATTGTTTTGAATTTTGTGTGTGTATGTGGGTATGCATGGAGATATGTGCAAAATGATATGGTATGAAAAATAACCATATCTCCTCCTCAAAACTTTGAAGGGTTCAATGTCCTCATTGAACATTGAAATAATCAAACCAATTTTTGGTAAGATTTGTGGTATCGGTGTATGGTGTGCGCAAAAATCTATTTCCAACAAAAAATGGTGAAAGCAAAGAGTTTTAAGGCTAGTTCTAGTGATGTGTTAAAAGAATGAGAGTGAGAAACCAAAGAAATTATTGAGGCTATGGAACAACCAAACGAAAATGGAAACAACTTTGCGTGTGATACATGTGCATGGAATGCATGATTGCATGAAAATTGTAGAAAACAGAACTTTCCAAATATAACAACAAAAACTTCCCAGACTCGGTAATGAAGTCTAACTACTAGACATGAAATATAAGACATAAAGTAAAAAGGATGATATGAACGAACCTGGCCTACTAGGAATGAGTAGGATGCCTATCAGCAGGCTACTATAATAGGTGCATCGGGAATGGGGGTAATGTCTTCAGGATCTCAGGGTGCTCCGTACTCCAAACTGCTCGCATGGCATCATCTTTAACCTTCTCATATGCCAGCCATGCAGTCCTCTCCTCCATCTCTTGAGTGTCTCCCAATGATCATCGGATTGGCCTGTGATCTGTGCGGTGATAAATTGCCGTTGCTCTCTTAGTGCCGCCCTGATTTCCTTTTTAAAGGAGCGAAGGGTTGCCTCTAAGGAAGCCAGACCATCATTTTCGCTCTTCGGTTGGAAGTACGTGTTGTTACGTAGCAACCGTTCAACGTTCATTTTATCCATGACCAATTTATCTTTCGAAAAATGGTCAGTGGATAAAATGGGTACCTTGGCTCGTTCCATGAGGGAGTGTATTATGGTGGGGTGCGACATGTGTGCATTGGCCCTATCAGCACCTCCAAGGATGTTGTTGGAGATGAGCCGGCCGGCATCAAATTTGTGGCCCTCCATAATACAGTATAATATGAAAACTCTAACCATGCATAAGCTAGTGTCATGTGTGGTAGGAAACAACGTGTGTCGTAGAAAATAAAACTAGACATTGGCTTTGGGTTTTAGACAATGAGTGCGTAAAACACGTGTGTTTCCCTGAAAACACGTGTGTTTCCCTGAAAATACCATTCTGACCCTTCATGGGCAATCCGTTTAAGGACTGCCTCCAAGTCAGCTTCAGTAACATGGTTAGCAAGTCAACAAAACTCAGATTTGTACGGAGGTGGCACCAATCCCAAAACACTATTAATGTGATCATCATAATAACAAACTGGGGTTTGTCTTACAGTGATTTCTATCCCGTTAGTAACCGAAAGTTCGGTATATAAATCATGTACCCAATCTAAATTGTATGGCTTAGGGATGCTACAAAGAAATTCCCATCCCAGTTTAGTGATTGTGTGCTGAAAGTGCGGGTGTGCGAGTAAAATACGGTGATGAAAACCTTTTGGAGATTGGCCTAGCTTATTGGCAAATGATTTGTGCCTGATTAATGCTTTAAGACAGCTAAACAGATGCATGTGAGTAATAAGGAGATTAGAAATGGTACCCACTTTTGATTTACCCTTTTTCACAATCGTAGCTAACTGTGGTGGAACAGCCGTTTGATCACCATTGGAATCATCATCTGAATCATCCTCCTCATTCCCCTCATTTTCTGCCAAAACCATATTCTCATCCTCCTCTTTAGTTTTCCTTTTCTTCAGAGGTTTGATGTTGGTTGCGGCTACTATCTTACACCTACGGGTGTATTGGATCGGTGGTCGTGGTTGGGGTGCGATGGTAGGTAAGGGGTCAGTAGGTAGGGGTGAGGTGAGTGTAGCAGTGGTAGTGGGTAAAGAGGTAGGGGGTATAGTAGTGGTGGTGGTGAGTGGTTATGTGGTGATGGGAGGTGAAGAGATTGAAGTGGTTGGGGCTGAAAGTCGATGGCCAATAGGTACTGCCGTAGGTGCGATAGGTGGGTAATCTAGGTTTAAACGAGGTTGTCGCTGGACTGGACTAAACGCGGACGGCTGATTTAGAATGGGCTCACCATTTGCGTTCAACACAACCACTGATGGAAAAGTTGGGGTTGGAGATGAACGAGGGTGGCGAGGTGTGTACCTAGCAATAGGGAAACCGGGAGGAGGCGATGGTGTGGTGGCGTAGCGATTGTTCATCAGGAACCGTTGAATGTCAGGTGGTGCTCAATGGAATTGAGGCGACGCATCGAGTCCCAAAAAGTCTCTGGTGATCACAGTTGGCTGATTGAGTGGTGAGTTTGGTGATCGTGGGGCACCAGAAGAGGAACCAAAGGAGTATGTGGGGTCATGATTACGGCGGTCCATGGTTGTAACACCCCGAAATTTAAGAATCGGGATTTTTGGACTTGCGGACGTCCGCATAAGGATGTGGTCGGACGTCCGGATTGATGCGGAAGTCCGGGGATCTTCCGCGGAAGCAACAGAGAAATTTGGGGTTTCGGTCAGGTTGAGGCCGAACATCCGCGGGATGCACCAGCCGGACGTCCGCGATGTGTCTGATGAAATAATTGTTTGCTTTTAAGGCCTTTCCTCTCTCTCTTCCCCAGTTTATTTCACAATCCTAACTCAACCCCTCTCTCTCTCAACCGATTTCTCCCTCAAGACAACCCCAAATCCTTCCTTCTCTTCTTCATCTTCTCCACTCAAATCAAACCCATTTTCACCATTGTTGAAGATTTGGAAGCTTAAAGCTTTTTTGGAGACTAGGAGCTTTTGGTTGGAGGATTCAAGTGACAAAGGTAATCTCTCTCTACCCAAAAGCTAGGGTTTTGTTGTTTTCATCTTCCCTTCTATTGTGGGCTTTATTGGTGTAATTTTGGTTATGCTTGGTTAAGGAAACCTTCTCCTTCTTCATCTATGAAATTAGGGTTTTGGTATAAGTTGGGATTTTGATGTAATGTGTTTGGGGAAATGATTCTACATAGTTAGATCTGGTTATTGATGGTTGGAAACTTATGGATCTAGGTTTTGGAAGATTTGGCTTGAAGATTCAAGTTTCTTCAAAGGAGCTTACGTTTGGGGAAAATCTAGATTTAACCTAAATCTAGTAAGGTGAGTTCAAGTTGATTTGTAAAAACTTTGTACATGCCAAAAATGTTATTTTCCAAGTATTTGTGTGTTTTAGTTGAAATTATCAATTGTTGGGTTAGTTGATGAGTTTAACCCTTTTTGAAGTGTTTACCTTTATAAAGTTGTAAAACACCCATATTTGGGATTTTGGGATATTTTGATGTGTAGAAATCATTTATATGTCCTTAAATGATTTATTGCTCAAATGGAATTTATTCAATGGTTTAATCATATTGAGGTAATTGAGTTTATAAACCATTTGGGAAAATGCACATTTTAGTGTCATGAGTTATTTTGAGAATTATAAGGGTATGAGTCCATTTGGGGAAAACCTTTGTTCTATCCCGTGACGAATTTTGGGGTTAATGATGATTTTATGGTATATGTTTACCTAAGCAATGTTTAAATGCATTTTTATATTTTGAGGACCGTTATTTATGGGTCTAATGGGTTTTGAGCATTTTGTTCGGTTTATGACTTTAATGAGTCTTGAGGACATTTGTCCGGATTTTAACATTTGGATATGGAGCTTTGGTCGCCAGTTGCATTATTGCATTATATTTGAAGAGTACATGTTTTGGGTGCGTGTGTCATTCAAATGGAGCTGTGTACTATTAGACCTTATTAGCTATGGATCCATAGGCACTTGAGTTTTTACGTTCACTGATGAGACGCTAGTTTCTCTTATTGTAGCACGGAATAGGCATCGGGTTCCATGGTAAGTAAGACGTGGGCCTATATGGTCGGGCGTTATCCCATGGGCAGTAAGGTGTAATTCCAGATGTGCTTGACACGGGATAGGCATCGGGTTCCATGGTAAGTAAGGTGTGGGCCTATATGGTCGGGCAGCGTCCCATGGGCAGTAAGGTGTAATCCCAATGTGCTTGTTTTGTAGATTTGGAGTGACCCAATGTATAGACCTGGAGTGGTTGAAATTGGGGGCTCCCAAGTCTCACGGGCAATAGATCTGGAGTGATTGAGCTCAGTATTACGAGAATAGTCCACGTGTTTGTTTTGTTGCATAGTATGTGACCCACTTTTGTGTTCCGTCACGTGAAATGTAAACGGGCCGCCCCCGTCACCGAAAGGTGTTGCTTTGGGTATTTGTTTTTATCCATGTTTTCGGTGATGTATCATGTTTATATGGATTGTTTTCCACGTTATGTGAGTTATGGGTTATATTTCATCCATGTTTGGGATGTTTGGAATAATAGCGATTTAATTGTGAATTCAATCGTTTTGGAAATCAAATGCTATTTCACTTTTCATGTTGGTTTTGGGATAAGTCCATTATGAGAATCGTTTTATATTAAAGTTTTCATCACGGGATTTGTGTGTGTTGGAAAATGGGTGGTTTGTATCTCAAGTAAAACCTTTTGAAGTCATGATTTAAATTGCATCTCTCCCTCGTCTTATGAATTAAATGATCATGACAAAACTCTTGAACTCACTAGGCGTTAGCCTAACCCTTTTTATTTGTCGGCATGTGCAACAGGTTCCGGTTGGGCTATAGTCTAGTGACACTGTGAAGAGATGAGTGCTAGTAGTGTGCACGAGAAGTGAATTGCTTGGTGAAGTCTTCCGCACGTATTTTGGGGGATTAGCAACTTGTAATTGTGTTAAGTAACACCCGACTTTATTTGGTCACCTAGTATGATTTGAATTATTAATTGTGAGAAGTATTATGTTTATCTTAAGGTAATTCCAAGAATGGCTTGTAGAAGGAATTTTATTCCTTAAGTGATTATTTTTATCGAAATTTTATTTAGTTGCTCTTTCCGGTTTTGAGGGTGTTACAAGTTGGTATCAGAGCATAAGTTTGAGAGAATTAGGTGTTGGTTTTGGATACCTAGACTCAAACTTGCGTTCTTTTAAGTTAATGAGAGCAAAATTGCACCATTAGGCACTCTCAGATAGGATATTTTGAGGATGTTGGAGTCACTAGAAACGGGAAGTCACGTCAAGAGTAGCAAGGATGATCATATACGGAACGTTCATAATTGCACCTGGCCAGTGCTATGGTGAACCTACCAGTTACATGATAGTACTTGACCAACTCTAGTGTGATGACCGTTGGGGTAGCGAAGAAGTTCTAAGCGAGTAGTCGTTAGAAGAGATTGATGATCTTAGCATTTGGCATTTGGAGTGGCGGTAAGCATGGTGATCGCATTAATTAGATCATTTCGGGTCAAAGTTGATGGTTGGATTAGAACCATAGGCTTGCTGAATCGACTTTAATTCAAGGAGAAATTGTAAGGTTAACCGTTGAAGCTTTCAATTTGCCTTAAGATGTTTGGATCTTCAAATGATGATAGTGTGACTGAAGGGATTGGAGGAGTGTGGTTTGAGACGTTGAGTGCCGACTAAATTCATGCACAAAATTTATTTTTAAAAATAAATTGCATCAGTTATTTCTTGTGTTTCAAATCCTTATGTGGATTGTGTTACAAAATCTCGGGAAACGTTTGGCACACACAAGATTTTAAATCATGATTTTGAAAATGCATGAAATTATTTTATTGCGGGAGTTGCAAACTCTGTCGGGACTTGCTTTATTTTGTTGTTGTTCAATGCTACTTTCGGATATAGTGATATCCATAATTTAATGATATTTAGGACGTTGGACAAGTAACTACGACTTATGACTTTAACATTGGATCTCCTCCACATATGTTAAGGTTTGGACGGAAAGTTATCTTCCATTATGTCTATGTCAAAGTTTTATTGGAAAATGTATTTAATGCAAGTTTTGTCGAAAAGTGTTGTTTATATTGTATTACAACAAGAAGGAAATTTTGGAATTTTGACATTTTAGTCATGATCTTGCTTTATGCAATTTGATTTTTGGAAGCGAAAGGTTTGGCATCACTTGGTTGATTCGAGGCCATTGAGCCCATGGAGTTTTACGGAGTTTCGTTTTACGACGTTTTGTGTCGTGTGAGTGCAATTTCGTAAGGTGCATACTTTAGTTATTGTGTGTGTTAATTTTGGATTACATTGGTCATTTTGTCTCGTGTGGGTTTTGTTGAGAACTATTATTTTATGTCGTGAGACGACCAAAAAGGAATGGTTTTTGGAACTTTGGTGTCGCGTAATTCCTCTTTTGAAGATTTGTGTTAACACATTTCGTTGCGATTTGTTCCATGTACGAACCGATTTATACTTAGCGTGAGTAATGCATGAAAGAACATCTTGATAGTATTCTTAACAAATTGCTTTATGCGCTTTTGATTAATTGATTGTTTTATTTTCATTCCACGCAAATGCATCATATTGATCTAGGGGTATGCATATTTTAATAGCCACTAATTCTTGATACTAATGAATAAATTGTGATTTAAAGTATTCTAGTGATTTATTGCATAAATGGAGGCCATTTGGTCAAAATATGTTTTAGGTTGCGGGGTTTATGCACGGTTTACGATATGATACATTTTGAAAACACGAATGTGTGAGTCGTTGAACTTTGGTTAATTTTTGTTTGATGAACGTTTTGGAAAATGATAAACCTTTTTGGTTTTGGAAAAAATTCGTATTTTGAGTATGTTAATGAGTAAATTTTAAGCATGAACATTTTAACGAGTTATATTACAAGTGTAAAACTTTTGGTGTAAATGCACCGTGATGGGGATTTTGGGAAGTTATTTGTCTTAACCTAGAATGAGTGGAATTGTTTATGTTTTTGGAACAATAATGCGCATTGTTGCATGACTCAGAATTTGAGGTCGATTTAAAACCCTTTTGGTGTCAACCAATTACAAACACTTATTATTTTCCTAAGTTTTGAGAAAGTACATTAACATGTATGGTTTTGTCAAAAGGTTTTACGCCTATGTCATTATATGACTAAATGAGAAAATTTTGAAACTTGAATTAATGAAATTTTCTATTTCAAAATTTAGTGTGGACTGCCTATTGCATGTAATCTCATTTTCGGAAAACCACTAAGAAAGTGTTACAAGTTGCGTGCATATTCCAATTTGAAATTTCTTCACAATGTTGTAGTCGATAAATTCAAATGATGAAAACGTACTGATTTTGTCTTTAAACTTGGAACTGACACAAATCATTTTATGTTTTAACCAAAGTATATTCATGAATCGTTTCACAGTTTCGCGAAATAATCTGACGCATGCGAATTTTATTGGGGGATTTTGATTCAATGTCATTTCATGGTTAAAAAGGAATTTTTGGAGTCGGTTGTCGTTTAAACTCCTTTTGAAGTACGCACGAACCTAGTTTCACTCTATTGAAGTATAAAATTACTTGCATGCATGACATAAATAAATCCATGCTAGGACCGTAACGGTTCCTTTCAAAAAAGTTGTTTATTGTGCTTTCGCGTTTTGTTAATAATCTAAGTTGCGATGAAATAGTTTCAATATGCTTTTCATATGTGGGACGAGCGTGTCCATTTTTGCACAACTACCGAATTGATAGTAGTAGATTTTGTATGTACGATTAACTTGATATAAAAACCTTTGTGTCAAAAAAATTCTATAAACGTTTTCGATTGGCATATTTATTAAATGTTTCGCTTGAAAAACCTTGAACTCATTAGAACCTTGGAAAGGTTAAGTAACCCCGGTTAAGAGTAACTGTGTGTGGAACTTCGACAGTGGAAGGATGGGTATTTTAATGCGTATTGGTACCGTAGGCCAAGTAGTGCTGTTTGTAGAGTCGACGTATCTTTGTAACTGGAAGGTTAGACTCGTGGTAGTTCCTGTTAATGTTGGTGGTAACCGTCTTGTTGGCAACTTTGTTTTGGGTCTTGGTCAATTTTCGTATAAAGGACGTGTACGACCTTATGGACACCATATTGATAACCTTGGTTTTGTGGGAATGCTCGACGGATAGAACTCGTTTGTGGAGTTCTGTTGGGAGTCAAAGCTTGGTGGTATAACTAGGTGTCAACTTTTTGGGTTTCGAAGTCAAGAACCGTTAGTGTATTTGGAGGATTGTAGTCCAATTTTAAAAGAATAGTGGTATCGCTTGTCGTGATTTTAAGAAGTTCGGATGGTGATAAATGGAATTAGTAGGATGTCTTTCCTTGAATGGTAAAAGAATTCGCAGATTTGACGATTGGTAATGAGATGTATCTTTGGAGTTGTATAACCTTTGGGTCAAGGATGACCGGCTGTTTTGAAGCCTAATTATACCCGTTAAAGCTAAGTGTCAACCCAATAGCGAGAACGATCGAATTTAGGAGATATATCGATTTCGATGGTGATCATACCTTGGGTGGTTGGAGAAAGGATCTAAAGGCGTGTAGATCAGGACTGACTGGGAGTCGGATTTTGCCGTTGGGGAAGCATGGATCGCCTAAGGTTGGGAGGCAACTTAGATCTTGTGGTCAGAAGCCACTTTAGTAAGTTAGGCTTTCACTTGGATATACGTGTAATATGCCTGAGCGGGAATTCGTTGTGAGTATCTCCAGGAAGTTTGTTATGTACAGTCCTATGGGGAATAAAATTCGAATCTGGTTGAAACCAAGGGATCATAGAATGTGTCGGGCGCAGTAGCCATTTGTTGTATGAAGACTAGATTTCGAGGACGAAATCATTCTAAGGTTAGGAGGATTGTAACACCCCGAAATTTATGAATCAGGATTTTTGGACTTGCGGACGTCCGCATAAAGATGTGGTCGGACGTCCGGATTGATGCGGAAGTCCGGGGATCTTCCGGGGAAGCAACAAAGAAATTTGGGGTTTCGGTCAGGTTGAGGCCGGACGTCCGCTGGATGCACCAGCCGGACGTCCGCGATGTGTCTGTTGAAATAATTGTTTGCTTTTAAGGCCTTTCCTTTCTCTCTCTTCCCCACTTTATTTACAACCCTAACTCAGCCCCTCTCTCTCTCTCAACCGATTTCTCCCTCAAGACAACCCCAAATCCTTCCTTCTCTTCTTCAACTTCTCCACTCAAATGAAACCCATTTCCACCATTGTTGAAGATTTGGAAGCTTGAAGCTTTTGTGGAGACTAGGAGCTTTTGGTTGGAGGATTTAAGTGACAAAGGTAATCTCTCTACCCAAAAGCTAGGGTTTTTTCGTTTTCATTTTCCCTTCTATTGTGGGCTTTATTGGTGTAATTTTGGTTATGCTTGGTTAAGGAAACCTTCTCCTTCTTCATCTATGAAATTAGTGGTTTGGTATAAGTTGGGATTTTGATGAAAAGTATTTGGGGAAATGATTCTACATGGTTGGATCTAGTTATTGATGGTTGGAAACTTATGGATCTAGGTTTTGGAAGATTTGGCTTGAAGATTCAAGTTTCCTCAAAGGAGCTTACGTTTGGGGAAAATCTAGATTTAGCCTAAATCTAGCAAGGTGAGTTCAAGTTGATTTGTGAAAACTTTGTACATGCCAAAAATGTTATTTTCCAAGTATTTGTGTGTTTTACTTGAAATTATCAATTGTTGGGTTAGTTGATGAGTTTAACCCTTTTTGAAGTGTTTACCTTTATAAAGTTGTAAAACACCCATATTTGGGATTTTGGGATATTTTGATGTGTAGAAATCATTGATATGTCCTTAAATGATTTATTGCTCAAATGGAATTTATTCAATGGTTTAATCATATTGAGGTAATTGAGTTTATAAACCATTTGGGAAAATGCACATTTTAGTGTCATGAGTTATTTTGAGAATTATAAGGGTATGAGTCCATTTGGGGAAAACCTTTGTTCTAACCCGTGACGAATTTTGGGGTTAATAATGATTTTATGGTATATGTTTACCTAAGCAATGTTTAAATGCATTTTTATATTTTGAGGACCGTTATTTATGGGTCTAATGGGTTTTGAGCATTTTGTTCGGTTTATGACTTTAATGAGTCTTGAGGACATTTGTCCGGATTTTAACATTTGGATATGGAGCTTTGGTCGTCAGTTGCATTATTGCATTATATTTGAAGAGTACATGTTTTGGGTGCGTGTGTCATTCAAATGGAGTTATGTACTATTAGACCTTATTAGCTATGGATCCATAGGCACTTGAGTTTTTACGTTCACTGATGAGACGCTAGTTTCTCTTATTGTAGCACGGAATAGGCATCGGGTTCCATGGTAAGTAAGACGTGGGCCTATATGGTCGGGCGTTATCCCATGGGCAGTAAGGTGTAATTCCATATGTGCTTGACACAGGATAGGCATCGGGTTCCATGGTAAGTAAGGTGTGGGCCTATATGCCCGGGCAGCGTCCCATGGGCAGTAAGGTGTAATCCCAATGTGCTTGTTTTGTGGATTTGGAGTGACCCAATGTATAGACCTGGAGTGGTTGAAATTGGGGGCTCCCAAGTCTCACGGGCAATAGATCTGGAGTGATTGAGCTCAGTATTACGAGAATAGTCCACGTGTTTGTTTTGTTGCATAGTATGTGACCCACTTTTGTGTTCCGTCAAGTGCAATGTAAATGGGCCGCCCCCATCACCGAAAGGTGTTGCTTTGGGTATTTGTTTTTATCCATGTTTTCGGTGATGTATCATGTTTATATGGATTGTTTTCCACGTTATGTGAGTTATGGGTTATACTTCATCCATGTTTGGGATGTTTGGAATAATAGCGATTTATTTATGAATTCAATCGTTTTGGAAATCAAATGCTATTTCACTTTTCATGTTGGTTTTGGGATGAGTCCATTATGAGAATCGTTTTATATTCAAGCTTTCATCACGGGATTTGTGTGTGTTGGAAAATGGGTGGTTTGCATCTCAAGTAAAACCTTTTCAACTCATGATTTAAATTGCATCTCTCCCTCGTCTTATGAATTAAATGATCATGATAAAACTCTTGAACTCAGTAAGCGTTAGCCTAACCCTTTTTATTTGTCGGCATGTGCAACAGGTTCCGGTTGGGCTATAGTCTAGTGACACTGTGAAGAGATGAGTGCTAGTAATGTGCACGTGAAGTGAATTGCTTGGTGAAGTCTTCCACACGTATTTTGGAGGATTAGCAACTTGTAATTGTGTTAAGTAACACCCGACTTTATTTGGTCACCTAGTATGATTTGAATTATTAATTGTGATAAGTATTATGTTTATCTTGAGGTAATTCCAAGAATGGCTTGTAGAAGGAATTTTATTCCTTAAGTGATTATTTTTATCGAAATTTTATTTAGTTGCTCTTTCCGGTTTTGAGGGTGTTAGAATGGTGGCGAGGTATTAGGGCTTCGTTCAAAAGGATGGTGGTGGCCGGTGGTTTATCGGAGACAATGAGCAAAAGAGGGTTTTTTTTACGTGTGATGGTAATCGACTAGAGTAGAGGCACGAGAAGGGGTTTCGTATCCACTATTTGTGTCTAGTTCGATGTCGACGGAGATAGAATGGTCGGAGACTGAAAATGGGGTTTTGGTGGTGGTTTTCCATTAACAGAGGTGATCGGATGATATAAGGAGGAAGACGAAGGGTGCGGGTCTGCATTGGGAACAGAAAGAAGGTGGCAGAACTGGCAGCTGATGGTGACAGTTATCAGCGCCGGCGCTGACGTGTGCCCGACGTGAGAGATCGAGAGAGAAAGGGTTTTTTGTTTGGTACGATGAAGTACCAATCTCTCTGCAATGCTCATTTTCTAGAGACTGAAAACAAATATCAGTGTACTGTTCAAATCTTACAAAACATAAAATCTTAGTTTAGTTTGAACTAAACGAGCTTAGTTTGCCTAATCATGCCTTAAGAAAATCTAGTTTGAAGAAAATCAGATTTTCAAATGGGTATTGGTGTTGGGCCGAAAACAACATATGTTTTGATATAAATTTTTGGGCCAAAAATTCATACCCACATAAACACAAATGGGTCGCACTAATTGGGTTGTATATCATATTTTTAGATGAAATGTTTTATCTCGATCGATCATTGCACCGCATATCTCGGAATTAATTTTTCTTGTGCCCAAAACAAGCATTTTGATAAAACATTGGCCATAGGCCGAATTTTTTTACTTCCCTTCATTAAAATCAGCTTCATCAATCTTCCTTGTTCATAATTTTCCTTTTGTATGAAAAATGATCCTTTCATCATATTTTTGTTCTTTTTCGTTTTCTATAAAATAAAGAAATATACATAATATATATACCTATATATATATATATATATTTCTTTTTAAGACAAACTGAATAAACAAAATTCTTTTTCTTTTAAATGAAATTTACATTCTCTTGGATTTAATTAAAAATCCGAGAGCTCACAAACTGTTCTTCAATTCAGGAGATGAACAACCTCAAGAGGTTGTTGTATCAGTGCAGTGAGCTCGATGAAAGGTTTTACCTTTGACCATTTACCTTGAAAGTAGTTCCCTTTTCTAGATCAATTAATTCTATAACACCATAGGGAAAAACTTTTGCGGTCTGATACGGTCCCATCCACCTAGAATTCAATTTCCCTGGGAATAACCTGAGTCTAGAACTAAACAATAGAACTTCTTGCCCTTCAAATAACTCTTTTGGAACTATTTTCTTGTCATGCCATTTTTTGGTATTTTCTTTGTAAAGTTTGGCATTTTCATAGGAAAAATTCCTATACTCTTCTAATTCACAAAGTTGTAGGGTTCTTTTTCTTCCAGCTTCATCTAGACTCATGTTAAGTTCCTTAATAGCCCAATAGGCCTTGTGCTCTAGTTCAACAGGCAGGTGACAGGCCTTTCCAAAAACCAACTTAAGGGGGGACATACCAATAGGGGTCTTATAAGCAGTCTGGTAGACCCATAAGGCATCATCCAATTTGGAGGCCCAGTCTTTTCTATGTGGCTTGACTACCTTAGCTAAAATTCCTTTGATTTCCCTATTGGACAATTCAGCCAAACCATTGGTTTGCGGGTGATAAGTAGTAGCCACCCTGTGCTGAATGTTGTATTTGTCCAGGACTTCCTCTAATAAATTGTTAATGAAGTGAGTGCCTTCATCACTAATTAAGGCATGGGGTGTACCAAATCTAGTGAAGATGTGCTTTTGAAGAAACTTGACAACTGTTTTAGCATAATTGGAATGGCAAGCCATAGCCTCCACCCATTTAGATACATAGTCTACAGCTACCAGAATGTAGGCACAATTGTTAGACAGTGGAAAAGTTCCCATGAAGTCAATGCCCCAGACATCAAATAATTCTACTTCTAAAATTCCATTTAAATGCATTTCATTCCTTTGAGAGATGTTTCCACTTCTCTGACACTCACTGCAACTTTTTGCAAAGTTGTGAGCATCATTGTTTAAGGTAGGCCAGTAGAATCCTGATTGTAGGACTTTTGCAGCTGTCCTATGTCCACTAAAATGACCACCACATGGTCCTGTGTGGCAATGATGTAAGATGGATGTCACTTCTTCCTTTGGGATGCACCTTCGTATCACCTGATCTGCACAAACTTTAAACAAATATGAATCATCCCACAAGAACTTCTTAGAATCAAAATTGAGTTTCTTTCTTTGGTGTTTGTTAAGTTCTTTTGGAATAAACCTACAAGCCAAATAATTAACAATATCTGCCAACCAAGGTAATGCAGCATGTTGTATAGCTAAACTTCTTTCATCTGGAAAATCCTCACATATATCACTACTATGTTCCTGTGTGTCCTGTTTTTCCAGTCTTGACAAGTGGTCAGCCACTTGATTATTTATACCCTTCTTATCAACAATCTCCAAATCAAACTCTTGTAACAACAAGACCCGCCTGATTAGCCTAGGTTTTGCATTTTTTTTGGAAATAAGATATTTGATGGCAGCATGGTCGGTGTGCACAGTTACTTTAGCACCCATCAAGTATGATCTGAATTTTTTCAAAAGCAAAAACTACAGCCAATAATTCTTTTTCAGTGGTGGTGTAATTGATTTGAGCTTCATTGAGGGTTTTACAAGCATAGTATATGGAATGAAAAACTTTATTCTTCTTTTTTCCTATAACAGCTCTGATACCTCTCATTTTGAGCGTTATTTACATTCCGTTTGTGTGTGTTTTTCTTCCATTTTAGTTGTGTTTCCTTTTTATTTGCTTGTGTTTCTTCCTTTTATTATTATATTTTCATTTGGAGTTGTTGAGGATGTTTTTAGAGTTAAAACGTCATTTTGTGTTAAAAATGACATTTGCGAATTTGTGGGCACCCAATGCCCACTGTGGGCACTCTTGAAAAAACAACCACCTAAACTCTTCAACTTGTGCAAGTGGTAAATGTTGGTGCAATCAGGTGTGGCACGCATTTCGAGGACCCCATTGGTTTTGCTATAAATAAGAAGAAGTGAAGGAGAAGCAGAGTCGACGAAAACCATCCATCCATATTTCTCTTGTTAATTTGCTTTCCAACAAACACCTCAATCCTTTGGCTTGAGGTGTAGTACTTTAAATTCTGTATTTTAATTCCGTATTTTATTTCTCGTGTTTAACTTAATGAAATTAGTTACTTCGTATTTCCTTTCTTTTATCATGTCTTTTACTTTTAGTATGAGCTAACCACCCTTTTGGGTGTGGGTGTGAGTCGAACTTGAGACTAGTAGGCGACACTTGGGTGTTTCCATTATTACTAGCTCTTAAGCTTGGTCACTTAAGTCGGGACTTAAACTCAACGCAGATAAGCTGATCACCTTGAAGTGTTAATATTAGATCTTAGACCTCAAGAGGGGCGGATCCGAAATACGACTTAAGTGATGCACAAAGATTTGAGAGAGTCTTTGATAATCACGTAGAGATACGGGTTCTGCATGATTTACTAAGGTTCGAACTTCGGTCGAGATTTATATCACAAAGAGATTTGGGTGTAAATCTCCATACTTAATGAACTTTGATTTTTGAGTCATACTTAGTTAAATCGGCAAGATTAAGAGTCGGAAATAATGGCGACTTTATGAGCATTTTATAGGACCGGTCTATAAAAATCCACTTTCGAGAGATCGGGCTTTTTATAGACATTCCGTACTACAAAGTGACTAACCATTTCGTCACTACGAACATCTCAAGGAAAACTTACACCCATACCCATTTTATTTACTTATTTAGTTTTTGTTGTTAAAACCCCAAAACTCACTCAAAAAGATATTTTATTCTTCTCTTATTGAAATCGGTGTATTCTCGACTTAGGACTCGGAACTTTGAATCCCAATCCCTGTGGATACGATACTCGGTACTTTTACCACTTTATTACTTGTAGCGATCCCAGTGTTGGTGTATATTTGCGCCCCCACTGTGGGAACATTTGTGCCCACATTTCTAGGTACACGTTTTCCAGTTACCAAGTTTTTGGCGCCATTGCCGGGGATTGACGTATTTCCAGAGTTCCTTGAGTTATAAGTTGAGTTTTTCATTGGTTTTTCTTTCACCGACATGGATGACTTTAATTGGGATGCCCCATATTTTAATACTTTCGACTATTCATGGGAACAACATCCTAATTTTTTGGAAAATATTCAAGATGATGACACCTACCCTTCATTCTCACCTCCTCATCAAGATTGTGTAAAGCCCGCGTCCCGGTATGGATTTTATTTAAAATACTTATTTATTTTTAATGTTTTCCTTAAGTCGAAGCTTTAACGGAAAAGACTTTAAATGTTTTAAAATTTAGACCAAAGCTAACGGGATTAGCGAGAATGACCGAAAATGTTAACGTTGGGTAAAACTATGTCAAATTGTAAGGACTTTTAGTGAGAGGGACTAAAATGTAAAGTTTTGTATGTGATTGCATGGATCGGCCCATAAGGGACCGACCCTTTCCCCCCTTCTCGTTATGTTGGCCTCACGCAAGGAATCAGCCCCCAAAAACCCTACGCCATTTTCCCTTCCCTGCTGCTATCACCGCCGAGCCATCCCCACCACCGGCGCCGTCGCCGAGGTTGCTGCCGGTGAGAGAGAGAGAGGGGTGCAGCGAGAGAGAGAGAGAGCTGCAGCGAGAGGAGAGTGCAGCGAGAGAGGGAGAAATCGAGAGAGAGAGAGGGAGCCGGAGTCGTGATCACTGCTGGGTTTTCGTCGCGAGGTAAGTTTTCTCTCTTTTGTTTTTTCGTTGCCATAGCACCATCACGAAACCACCACCATGGCTGCCACCGGTTGCCGCCGCCGTGCGCCACCAGCCGGGGCTGTGATGGTGGGCTGTTTTAGGGTCGCATGTGTGCGTGGGTGGGTGTGCGAGGCGGAGATAGGGTGGTCAAGTCGTACGTTTGTCTTCGCCGGATTTTCGTAAACCACCATTGCCGCCGCTGCCGGCCGCCGCTGCCGCCGGCGACCACCACTGCCGAGGGAGGCAGTGGGTGGTGTGCGGTTGAATCCAGTCCCTAGTGACCACAAAACCCTAATTGCTAACCCTAATCCGTGACCCGATCGCGTAAACCCGAAACGAAAACTTAAGTTATGATTTTATGTGATCGATATCGTTTCTGCCCAGTTTTTATTTCGTCCATAACCTTCCCGTTGTAACTCGGTTTGAGGCGAAACTGGTTCCCACGGTTCACATTCTGTGTCGGGCACATTTTTCGTGTTTCGGCGAAAGCCTGGTTCGACCTCTAGCTAAGTGCAAAATAGCCATTTGTACAGCAGGTCCGAATCTGCCAGATTTGCGTTTCAGTTTTAGAAAAATCATATAAATCGTAGGAAAATCGTTAGAACGCGTATGATATGTCCCTGGAAAGCTAAGACCTAGACCTATCTGGTTGTGAAAATAAATCTCTGGTTTAGAGGGTCTAGGGAAGGCTAAGCAGGTCCCGAACAGACCTGCAGATTAGACCGAAAAGATGGATTATCACTCGTTTAATCTTACATTTATAATTAAGGGTTGAGGCTTCGAGTTGACACTTTGTAGCACTTCTTTAGGTGACGAGAAGTGATTTTGGAGTTGGCAAGCTTGTGTGGTCAGTTGGGAACTTCTGCAACGCTTTCGAGGTGAGTTCTCTCACTGCGTAGGATAGGGATTATATATGCATTGCGGTAGTTTGTGTGTAATAACTGAATTATTGTGCGTAGTACTAGTTTGAGTTAATGTTTAGTATAATGCCATGGGTGTCGTATACATCTCGGCGGGGCCGAGGGCTCGGTGGGACCGAGGAATTGTGTACAAGTGTTGTGTGAACTCGGTTGGACCGAGTACTCGGCGGGGCCGAGGAATTTTGTATAAGTGTTGTGTGAACTCGGTTGGACCGAGTACTCGGCGGGGCCGAGGAATTGTGTACCAGTGTTGGATGAACTCGGAGAGACCGAGGGATGCCTACACGAGTGTGGTGTGAATTCGGGGAGCCGAAGGATACACGTACGGGTGTTTTTGCATGAGTTTGCTTATACAATTAGATTTGCTTGTGTTGGATGTCTATCTATGTGTGGATAGGAGTGGTGTATATATGATTGCTACCTGCGTATGTGTTTGAATTCACTAAGCTTCGTGCTTACCCCTTCCCTATAAATAATGATTTCAGGTACGAGTGGCAGTAAGGCGTGACGGTACACACTTGCGCGTTGAGAAGACTTTTATTATTAATTATTTTGAGACATCAAGTTTAGATTTATTATAATTTCCGTTGTGTTATTTATAATTGGTGATTTAACTTAACGAGGTTTTGATAAACGTTTAATTGGATTTAATTACTTATGGTTTAGTTTTAATAAAATGGTACTTTAAAAAAAAGTTCAAATTAATGTAATTTTTGGGACGTTACAAGTTGGTATCAGAGCCAGGAACCGAACTGGTGTGCCAGCGAGGACGCTGGGCTCCCAAGGGGGTGGATTGTAAGATCCCACATTGGTTGGGGAGGGGAACAAAGGTTGTCTTATAAGAGGAACTTGATACCTCCCATATCAGACGCGTTTTAAAACCGTGAGTCTAGATGTGCGGACAAAGCTGACAATATCTGGTACGGTTAGCCTGGGATGTTACAGATGGTATCAGAGCACAGCTTGAGTGAATCAAACACATCTCGGTGTGTTTGATCTCAAGTTGCGGCTATGAAATTCTTCTCTTAAATTTTTTGGAAAATAAAAGAAAGGAAAACCCGTTTGAGAAACGGTGATCGAGGGCGCAGTGTGTACAGTCAGCCGGAACCAAGGGAAAAGGTACAGTACTTAGTGTATTTATTGCTTTCTAGATCATAGGGTATGCATGCTAGATTGCTTGTGTTGGTTACGCTGTACTGTATGGTTATTGCTTGCTAGTAGGAATTAATGCTAGTCATATTAGGTTGTTAAGTGAATGCCCTATAGGTTGTATGCAGT
Organism: Saussurea involucrata; assembly: GCA_033807775.1. Taxonomy (NCBI): domain Eukaryota; kingdom Viridiplantae; phylum Streptophyta; class Magnoliopsida; order Asterales; family Asteraceae; genus Saussurea; species Saussurea involucrata. The sequence continues at coordinate 42,490,918 of CM066317.1, read as the reverse complement.
AAGAATCACATAGCCTTAGAATATTTGATTTAGTTCTATTGCGCAGCTCTTGTTTGAGTCCAACCGTTCTAGGATAGAATCTTGTATTCGAATGTCTATTTGTTTCACGCTGCATGCGACTGGGTATTCACGAGGCAACTCGTTATAGCTAGTAGGGATTCCGTTGTAGCAAGGGTAGTGGGATGAGATGAAATTCCTAGGGAGCTGGGAAGAGTGTTTACATATGAGTATGTATGCTAGATTGCTTTCTAGAACATAGGAGTATGTATGCTAGATTGCTTGGTGCTTATTACATTGTACTGCATGTTTGTTACTTGCTAATAGGAGTTTATGCTAGCCTTGATAGGTTGTTAAGTGAATGCACTATAGGTTGTATGCGGTAGGAACCGAATAGCCTTAGAATGTCGGATTTAGTTCTATTACGCAGCTCTTGTTTGAGTCCAACCGTTGTAGGATAGAATCTTATATTCGAATGTCTATCTGGTTTTACACTGTGTGCGACTGTGCATTCGAGAGGCGACTCGTCATGACTAGTGGGGATTTCGTCATAGCAAGGGTAGTGGAATTGGGTGAAATTCCTAGGGAGCTAGGAAGGGTGTTGTCATATGCTGGTACGGGCATATGGGATTAATTGTTGGCAAGAAACTACTTGGGCACTTCGGGACGAGACTCGAAACGAGTAAGGATAGGTGTGGAAGGTAGTAGTAGAGCTCCTACTATCTGAAGCACAGGATCCGTGCTCGAGTCGGGGAAAGTCACGGGGAACCCGAGGAGTTGAGCGTGAGCATAGATAGCAGGATTTATTGTCCTGAGAACTTGAAGGTTCGCTTCGCGGTGAATCTGTTACGAGACGGAGCGAAAGATTGGTGTGCTACCGCTTTGACTCTTAATGAGTGCACTACGTTGACCTGGGAGGCGTTCGTTGTGTGGTTCCGTGCAGAGTATGTATCTCCAGTGGAGATGGAGAGGATTGCTAAGGAGTTCTTGGAGCTCACTCAGTCTACAGACACGGTGAAGGAGATGAACCGGAAGTTCACGGAGATGGCACTATTCTGTCCTCAGTATGCTGCTTCCGAGGACATGACGATGACGTGGTACAAGGATATGTTACGTACCGAGATCTGAGAGTTCGTGAGTACTGCGCATTATGCTTCACTTGATGCGATGTTGGAGGCTGCCCGGAGGCGGGAACTTGAGCTGGAGACACAGGCTAAGAAGAGGAAAACGGTGCAGGCCGTGGTACCAGTTTCGGCTGTTCCAAAGAAAACGAGGTTTTCGGACTGACGCTCGAGTCAAAAGGAGCGGTGGGTTTAAGCCAGGGATAGTAGCGGAAGAAGAAGGTGATAAATGTAGTTACATTTTACCGAAACTGTGTGATCAGGTACGTTCCGAGTTAACTCGGCGCCTGCTGTGGTGATGTTTGATAGCGGGGCTACTCATTCGTTTGTATCTCACACCTTTAGTGAGCGTTTGGGTCGTAGTGTGGACGGTTAGGCTGTCCACTTGTAGTCGAGGTTGCTGATGACAGGACCTTGACAGTTAGTGACGTGTATCGGAGATGCACCTTGGAAATTTCTGGTGTGAGATTTCCTATCGATTTGACTCCAATCGCTATGAGGGAGTTGTGCGTGATTGTGGGCATGGATTGGAAGGATGCTTTTGATGCTGAGAATGTTTGTCGTCACAAACAAGTATGAGGTCGAACCCCAAGCGGGGGAGGACTGCTGGTTCAGGGCGACTCGCCCAGGCGGACCTCATCAATATGTTCGGCTGCGAGGGCTCGGAGGTACTTGCAGCACAATGGTCAGGGATTTTTGGCGTATATGATCGACACACGCGTCGACGGAGAGGAGAAGACTGCGGAGGATGTGACAGTTGTACGGGAGTTTGCTGACGTATTTCCCGATGAGTTACCGGGGATACCTCCTGAGCGACAGGTGGAGTCTGCATTGACTTGATTCCGGGAGCTGCTCCGGTGGCCAAGGCACCGTACCGCCTGGCTCCACCGGAAATGAAGGATTTGTACACTCAGTTGCAGGAACTACTCGAGAAAGAGTTCATCGAGCCGAGTTGTTTACCGTGGGGAGCCCCGATTCTGTTGTGAAGAAGAAGGATGGGTCCCAACGGATGTGTATAGACTACCGTGAATTGAATAAGCTTACGGTGAAGAATTGTTATCCCCTGCCAAGGATCGATGACTTGTTCGATCAACTTCAGGGAGCCTCGTGGTCCTCTAAGATTAATCTGAGACCGGGGTATCATCAGAAGCGGGTGAGGAGTGAGGATACGGAGAAAATGGCCTTTCGTATACGTTAAGGCCATTACGAGTTTGTGGTGATGCCTTTCGGGCTCACCAATGCACCAGCATCGTTCATGGACCTGATGAACAGGGTGTGTAGCCCGATGCTGGATCGGTCGGTGATTGTGTTCATCGACGATATTCTCGTATATTCAAAGACAAAGGAAGAGCACGAGATGCATTTGTGAGAAGTTTTGGAGGTTTTGAGGCGAGAGAAGCTTTATGCTAAGTTCTCCAAATGCGAATTCTGGTTACGAGAGGTCCAATTCCTAGGACATGTCGTGAACCAGAATGGTATTATGGTCGATCCGGCCAAGATTACAGCAGTGATGCGGTGGGAAGTGCCGAAGACTCCCACTGAAGTACGGAGTTTTCTTGGGTCAGCAGGGTATTACCGAAGATTTAATCAGGATTTCTCCAAGATTACTTTACCTATGACCCGTTTGACGAAGAAATCTGCGGCTTTTAGTTGGGGTGAAGAGCAGCAGAGGGCTTTTGAGGAGCTACGCACGCGTTTATGCGAGGCTCTGGTGTTGACTTTGCCCGAGGGTATGGAGGATTTGGTGGTATATTGTGACGCTTCTCACCAAGGTTTGGGCGCCGTGCTCATGCAGCGCGGTAAGGTCATAGCTTATGCTTCGAGACAGTTGAAGCCTCATGAGGCGAATTACCCGACTCATGACCTAGAGTTAGGAGCAGTGATGTTTGCCCTCAAGATTTGGAGGCATTACTTGTATGGCGTCAAGTGTACGATATACACTGACCATAAAAGCCTCAAATACTTGATGGACCAGCAAAACCTCATTATGCGTCAGAGGAGGTGGCTTGACGTGGTCAAGGATTATGATTGCAAGATACTTTACCACCCGGGTAAAGCGAATGTCATTGCAGACGCACTTAGTCGACATCCGGTTGGTGAACCACTACGGGGTTTATGTCAACGGTTAACAGTGGTTGCACCTCTCCTGGAGTCGATAGGTAGTGCTCAGGAAGTGGCAGTTCGGGACGAGAATGCCAATCGCGAGAGAGTTTCGGGAGAAATTCCAATTTTGTCCGTGATAGTCGGGGTTTATTGGCGCGATATGGTCGAGTTTGGGTTCCCTTCACTGGTGGGAACAGGCAGATATTGTTGGACGAGGCGCATAAGTCCAAGTTTTCTATTCATCCTGGAGCTACGAAGATGTATCGCGACCTGCGGGAGAATTATTGGTGGCCCGGCATGAAGCGGGATGTAGCCAAGTGTGTAGAGGTGTGCTTGACTTGTCGGAAAGTCAAGGCTGAGCATCAGCGGCCGCATGGGAAGTGGCAGCCTTTAGAGATTCCGGTATGGAAATGGGAGCAGATCACAATGGATCTCATTACGAACTCCCAAAGACACCACGTGGAAATGATGCTATTTGGGTGATTGTCGATCGTCTGGCTAAGAGTGCTCACTTTTTGGCCATTAGGGAGAGCTCCTCGGCGGAGGAGCTCGCAGAGATTTTCGTGCGAGAGATTGTAGCCAGGCACGGGGTGCCAGTTTCGATTGTCTCTGACAGGGACACTCGTGTTACCTCCCGGTTTGGGAGAGGTTTCAGGAGGAGATGAGTACGCGGTTACATTTTAGCACGACTTTTCATCCACAGACCGACGGGCAGAGTGAGCGGACTATTCAGACTCTTGAGGATATGCTTCGGGCATGTGCTATTGATTTTGGAGGTAGTTGGGATCAGTACCTTCCGTTGGCGGAGTTTTCCTACAATAACAGCTTCCATTCCAGTATTGGCATGCCGCCGTACGAGATGTTGTATGGTAGGAAGTGCAGGACGCCCGCGTGTCGGGGCGAGGTTGGTCAGCGGGTATTGGGGAGCACTGATATCGTGCTAAAGACGACGGAGATGATACAAATGGTGTGGGACCGTTTAGTTACTGCACAGAGTCGGCAGAAGAATTACGCCGACAAGAGACGATCAGATTTGGAATTTCAGGTGGGGGATTATGTGTTGCTGAAGGTTTCGCCCTGGAAAGGGGTGATTCGGTTTCGTAAACGGGGAAAGTTGGGGCCCCGTTACATTGAACCTTACAAAGTCATTGCTCGAGTAGGAAAGGTAGCTTACCGCTTAGAGCTACCGGACGAGTTGAGTTTGATCCACAACACCTTCCATGTGTCTCAGCTGCGGAAGTGTGTGGTGGATGAGTCCGCGGTGATTCCTCTCGAGGATATTCAAATCGACGAGCGGCTTAATTACGTAGAGAAGCCGATTGCCATTATCGACAGGAGGACTAGAACCTCGCGTATCAAGGTAATTGGCTTGGTGAAGGTCCAGTGGCAACACCGAAAGGGTTCTGAGTGGACTTGGGAACCCGAGGATGAGGTGCGGGAGAACTATTCGGAGCTATTTGCGGACGTAGACTTCGAGGACGAAGTCTAATTCAAGCGGGGGAGAGTTGTAAAGCCCGCGTCCCGGTATGGATTTTATTAAAAATACTTATTTATTTTTAATGTTTTCCTTAAGTCGAAGCTTTAACGGAAAAGACTTTAAATGTTTTAAAATTTAGACCAAAGCTAACGGGATTAGCGAGAATGACCGAAAATGTTAACGTTGGGTAAAACTATGTCAAATTGTAAGGACTTTTAGTGAGAGGGACTAAAATGTAAAGTTTTGTATGTGATTGCATGGATCGGCCCATAAGGGACCGACCCTTTCCCCCCTTCTCGTTATGTTGGCCTCACGCAAGGAATCAGCCCCCAAAAACCCTACGCCATTTTCCCTTCCCTACTGCTGTCACCGCCGAGCCATCCCCACCACCGGCGCCGTCGCCGAGGTTGCTGCCGGTGAGAGAGAGAGAGGGGTGCAGCGAGAGAGAGAGCTGCAGCGAGAGGAGAGTGCAGCGAGAGAGGGAGATATCGAGAGAGAGAGAGAGAGAGAGAGGGAGCCGGAGTCGTGATCACTGCTGGGTTTTCGTCGCGAGGTAAGTTTTCTCTCTTTTGTTTTTTCGTTGCCATCACACCATCACGAAACCACCACCATGGTTGCCGCCGGTTGCCGCCGCCGTGCGCCACCAGCCGGGGCTGTGATGGTGGGCTGTTTTAGGGTCGCATATGTGCGTGGGTGGGTGTGCAAGGCGGAGATAGGGTGGTCAAGTCGTACGTTTGTCTTCGCCGGATTTTCGTAAACCACCATTGCCGCCGCTGCCGGCCGCCGCCGCCGCCGGCGACCACCACTGCCGAGGGTGGCAGTGGGTGGTGTGCGGTTGAGTCCAGTCCCTAGTGACCACGAAACCCTAATTGCTAACCCTAATCCGTGACCCGATCGCGTAAACCCGAAACGAAAACTTAAGTTATGATTTTATGTGATCGATATCGTTTCTGCCCAGTTTTTATTTCGTCCATAACCTTCCCGTTGTAACTCGGTTTGAGGTGAGACTGGTGCCCACGGTTCACATTCTGTGTCGGGCACATTTTTCGTGTTTCGGAGAAAGCCTGGTTCGACCTCTAGCTAAGTGCAAAATAGCCATTTGTACAGCAGGTCCGAATCTGCCAGATTTGCGTTTCAGTTTTAGAAAAATCATATAAAATCGTAGGAAAATCGTTAGAATGCGTATGATATATCCCTGGAAAGCTAAGACCTAGACCTATCTGGTTGTGAAAATAAATCTCTGGTTTAGAGGGTCTAGGGAAGGCTAAGCAGGTCCCGAACAGACCTGCAGATTAGACCGAAAAGATGGATTATCACTCGTTTAATCTTACATTTATAATTAAGGGTTGAGGCTTCGAGTTGACACTTTGTAGCACTTCTTTAGGTGACGAGAAGTGATTTTGGAGTTGGCAAGCTTGTGTGGTCAGTTGGGAACTTCTGCAACGCTTTCGAGGTGAGTTCTCTCACTGCGTAGGATAGGGATTATATATGCATTGCGGTAGTTTGTGTGTATTAACTGAATTATTGTGCGTAGTACTAGTTTGAATTAATGTTTAGTATAATGCCATGGGTGTCGTATACATCTCGGCGGGGCCGAGGGCTCGGTGGGACCGAGGAATTGTGTACAAGTGTTGTGTGAACTCGGTTGGACCGAGTACTCGGCGGGGCCGAGGAATTTTTTATAAGTGTTGTGTGAACTCGGTTGGACCGAGTACTCGGCGGGGCCGAGGAATTGTGTATCAGTGTTGGATGAACTCGGAGAGACCGAGGGATGCCTACACGAGTGTGGTGTGAATTCGGGGAGCCGAAGGATACACGCGCGGGTGTTTTTGCATGAGTTTGCTTATACAATTAGATTTGCTTGTGTTGTATGTCTATCTATGTGTGGATAAGAGTGGTGTATATATGATTGCTACCTGCGTATGTGTTTGAATTCACTAAGCTTCATGCTTAACCCTTCCCTATAAATAATGATTTCAGGTACGAGTGGCAGTAAGGCGTGACGGTACACACTGGCGCGTTGAGAAGACTTTTATTATTAATTATTTTGAGACATCAAGTTTAGATTTATTACAATTTCCATTGTGTTATTTATAATTGGTGATTTAACTTAACGAGGTTTTGATAAACGTTTAATTGGATTTAATTACTTATGGTTTAGTTTTAATAAAATGGTATTTTCAAAAAAAAGTTCAAATTATTGTAATTTTTGGGACGTTACAGATTGGAATGAGACATTTATAAATACATTTGACCAATCTTGGGAGGGGAATTTTGATAATTTTTGTGATTTTCAAGGGAATGATTCTCACCATGGATTCACGTCCTTTGTTTCCAACAACCCACCCGGGAATGTTTTTGAACAGTCCAAACCGTCTCACTTTTTTGAAACTTTTTCCCCAAGCTTAACAGAAAATTTTACAACATTTTTGGGAAATTTTACATCCTCTTTTGAAGCCTTAAACACTAAGATGGGACAACTAGTCGACGAGTTGAAAAATCAAAGTCAAGGTTCCTTACCAAGTGATAATAAAAAATCAAAATGTGTTGGTAAGGATGAGAGTGATGTTGAGAAAGAGTTGGAGATTTTTGAGGCAAATTTCAAGCACATGAGCAAGCCTTCTTTACTTCCTAATAGTGAAGAAGTGCTTCAAGATGCTAAAATTCCTAACGTAATGATTTTTGCTCATTTTGTGCAGCCTTCTTTTTGTGATCACAATGTTCCTTTCAGGATCATGCCATGGACTGTTGGGAGGATTTGTGTGATCAAGAGCTCGGGAAAATTTCCTAGATCATGTTCTTTGGGTGGTGAATTTGTTGGAAGAACCTTTGGTATGGTGGAGGTGTCGATTATCTTGAAACCACTCCACTTTTTGAAGATGCACATGTGGGGTGGTGAACCACATCCTACATAACCTTGATGCAAACTTATATCTTCATACTCCCAACTCCAATTTTGTGTCTTTTATTTTACATTTTTGTGTGTGTGATTTGAGTCTGTTCATTTTCGACTAGTATCAAGAATTTTTGGGATCATAAACAAAAAAAATCTCATACATCTTATATCCTTAGACTTGAAGTTTCATAGTTTGAATAATCTTTCCACCACTAGCAGATTTCTAGAACTAAGCAACCAATTCCCCGGTATCCATATTGATTAAACTTTGAAGTTTTAGAAATGACACGGGCCTTCTTTCTAAACACTTGGTCGATACACTTTTCCTTTGTTGCCTTACCCGAGCCTTTGAGTCTTATTACTCCCTCCACAGTAAAAATATTGAGTATTTTAAGTTTGGAGGAGGAAACTCAAGTGTTGAAAAAAAAGAGCTAAATCCTTCGAAAAATTGGAAGGATAAATAAAAAAAATACAAATAGTTGAGTTTGACACGTTGAGGTAAACAAGTTGGGCAAAACACATCAAATACATAGTTTGAAATATTTTTCTTTGATGTAACCCAAAAAGACAAGTTTGGGGGAAGATGAAAAATGTAAGGATAGTGAGAAGCCTTAAACACCAACCCTTCAAAGTCCTGTGGATCTAAGTTTGCAAAGTCAATTATCATAAGATGCGTGAATTATAGCTTAGCCTATAGAAATCAAAATGCAATAAAAAAAAGAATAGCGTGGAAAAATAAGGAAAAACTATGGATGCTTTTAGTTATAGAGATTTGAGATGCAAAAGAAAAAAGAAAAAAGAATAATATTAAAGGTCCTATTTGTGATACTTAGTCTTCTTATGTATTTTGTTATCATTATTTGTTTTTATTTGTGTCTTTTAGTTACTTGGAGACAAGTAACAAGTTAAGTTTGGGGGTATGATAACTCTCATTTTGAGCGTTATTTACATTCCGTTTGTGTGTGTTTTTCTTCCATTTTAGTTGTGTTTCCTTTTTATTTGCTTGTGTTTCTTCCTTTTATTATTTTATTTTCATTTGGAGTTGTTGAGGATGTTTTTAGAGTTAAAACGTCATTTTGTGTTAAAAATGACATTTGCGAATTTGTGGGCACCCAGTGCCCACTGTGGGCACTCTTGAAGAAACAACCACCGCCCAAACTCTTCAACTTGTGCAAGTGGTAAATGTTGGTGCAATCAGGTGTGGCATGCATTTCGAGGACCCCGTTGGTTTTGCTAAAAATAAGAAGAAGTGAAGGAGAAGCAGAGTCGACGAAAACCATCCATCCATGTTTCTCTTGTTAATTTGCTTTCCAACAAACACCTCAAGCCTTTGGCTTGAGGTGTAGTACTTTAAATTCTGTATTTTAATTCCGTATTTTATTTCTCGTATTTAACTTAATGAAATTAGTTACTTCGTATTTCCTTTCTTTTATCATGTCTTTTACTTTTAGTATGAGCTAACCACCCTTTTGGGTGTGGGTGTGAGTCGAACTTGAGACTAGTAGGCGACATTTGGGTGTTGCCATTATTACTAGCTCTTAAGCTTGGTCACTTAAATCGGGACTTAAACTCAACGCAGATAAGCTGATCACCTTGAAGTGTTAATATTAGATCTTAGACCTCGAGAAGGGCGGATCCGAAATACGGCTTAAGTGATGCACAAAGATTTGAGAGTCTTTGATAATCACGTAGAGATACGGGTTCTGCATGATTTACTAAGGTTCGAACTTCGATCGAGATTTATATCACAAAGATATTTGGGTGTAAATCTCCATACTGATTGAACTTTGATTTTTGAGTCATACTTAGTTAAATCGGCAAGATTAAGAGTCGGAAATAATGGCGACTTTATGAGCATTTTGTAGGACCGGTCTATAAAAATCCACTTTCCAGAGATCGGGCTTTTTATAGACATTCCATACTACAAAGTGACTAACCATTTCGTCACTACGAACATCTCAAGGAAAACTTACACCCATACCCATTTTATTTACTTATTTAGTTTTTGTTGTTAAAACCCCAAAACTCACTCAAAAAGATATTTTCTTCTTCTCTTATTGAAATCAGTGTATTCTCGACTTAGGACTCGGAACTTTGAATCCCAATCCCTGTGGATACGATACTCGGTACTTTTACCACTTTATAACTTGTAGCGATCCTAGTGTTGGTGTATACTTGCGCCCCCACTGTGGGAACATTTGTGCCCACATTTTTGGGTACACGTTTTCCAGTTACCAAGCTCCTACAGCCCAGTTACTAGCATCACTCATAATTTCAAAAGGTAAGGACCAATCAGGTGCCACTATTACAGGAGCAGTGACCAATGTTTCCTTTAAGATTTTAAAAGCCTTTTTACAATCTTCATCAAAGTTAAAAGCATGGTCATGTTGTAGTGGTGAACACAGAGGTTTGGATATTTTGGAAAAATCTTTTATGAACCTCCGGTAAAAACCTGCATGTCCTAAAAAACTTCTGATCCCTTTCACAGTGGTTGGTTCAGGCAAATTTGCAATTACTTCCAACTTTGCCTTATCAACCTCTATACCTCTATTGGAAATGAGATGTCCTAACACAATGCCCTCTTTAACCATAAAGTGGCATTTTTCCCAGTTTAAAACCAAATCTGTTTCTTCACATCTTTTAAGACTTTTTTCAAGGTTTTCTAAACACAAATCATATGATGTACCATAAACAGAAAAATCAACCATGAAGATCTCCATGGACTTTTCAAGCATATCTGAAAAAATAGACATCATACATCTTTGGAAAGTAGCAAGAGCATTACATAGTCCAAAAAGCATTCTTCTAAAAGCAAAAGTTCCATAAGGGCAAGTAAAAGTGGTTTTCTCTTGGTCTTCCGGTGCAATGGCAATCTAATTGTTACCTGAGTAACCATCCAAGAAACAATAAAACTCTTTTCCCGCCAGTCTGTCTAACATTTGGTCTATAAAGGGTAATGGGAAATGGTCTTTTTGGGTTGCTTGGTTAAGCTTCTTGTAGTCCATACATATCCTCCAACCTGACACTACTCTAGTGGGTATAAGCTCTTTTTTTCTCATTTGTTACCATAGTAACTCCACCCTTCTTGGGTACACATTGCACTAGACTGACACATGTACTACTAGCAATAGAATAAATTATGCCAGCATCAAGCCATTTCAAAATCTCTTTTTCACAACCTCTTTCATCATAGGATTGAGTCTTCTTTTAGGCTCCACAGAGGTGAAATCTTTGTTTTCTAAAATGATTTTATGTTGACAGATGGTAGGGCTTATGCTCTTTAAATCAGCTATGGTCCATCCTATGGCTTTTGTGTGTTGATTTAACATACTAATCAACTTTTTCTCTTGATCAGATTCTAAGGATGATGAAATAATGACTGGTAACTTCCCTGGTTCTCCTAAAAAGGCATATTTCAAATGTGAGGGAAGTTGCTTCAACTCTAAGTCTGGAGCACATTCTAAGGAAGGAACAAGAGTTTTCCTATCCTTAGTTTCTAAAACTTCAACAGCATAGGTGACCTGTATGTCTTCTAAGTCATCAAACTCTGCTATATCATCTTCACTATCAGATTCTCCAATTCCCATGCCCTCCCCAAAACTTTGGTCTTGACACCAAGATTCAATCAAACCTAAGGTAGAACAGTCTTCTCTCTCTTCAAGATATCTATGGGAGTCCAACACATTAAAAGTTACCTGCTGGTCTTGAACTCTCATGGTTAGCTCACCCTTTTGGACATCTATCAGAGTTCTTCCTGTAGCTAGAAAAGGTCTTCCTAAGATAATATTAATGTCTTTGTCAGCTTCAAAGTCTAAGATAATAAAATCTGCAGGAAAAATAAACTTATCAACTTGGACAAGGACATCTTCAATCTTACCCTTATGTCAAGCTATGGACTTATCTGCTAATAAGAGAGAAACAATTGTGGGTCTAGCTTCACCTATGCCTAAAGTGTTAAAAACTGATAGAGGCATAAGGTTTACACTGGCACCTAAGTCACATAGGGCTTGTCCTACTTATTTTCCTCCTATGGAACATGGGATTGTAAAACTTCCAGGATCTTTCATCTTTGGAGGGATTTTATTGGACAACATAGCACTACAGCCTTCAGTCAGAGCTACAGTCTCATACTCATTCAACTTTTTCTTTTTGCTTAAAATGTCTTTCAAAATTTTGCATAGGTTGCCATTTGTTCAATGGCTTCAACCAAAGGTATGTTTATATGCAATTGTTTAAAAACATCTAAAAACTTTTTGAATTGTAGTTCTTCTTTCTCATTCCTAATTCTTTGAGGATAAGGAATGTAAAGAGGAACTGTAGTAGGAGATATGGTTTTTTGAAGAGTAGGTGCTGGTGTTGCTGGTAAGGTTTTGTCTGTCTTGTTGTCACTAGGAACTTTGGGACTGTCACCAGCTTGTGACACATCCACAACAGGGTTTTCTTTGGTTTATGAATCTTTCTTGTGTTCATCAGGGATTAACAATGGGTGGTTGGAATAGTAGTGGAGCTATTTGGCATAACAGTGTTATCTGTCCCAACAATTCCACTAGACTGAGCAGAGCTTGAAACTGTATTTTTCTTTTATGGATCTGCTTTGTCTGGCTTTTTAAAGTCTTTTTGTAAATTTTCTGGTAAATTCTTACCATTCCTCAAAGTTACAGCTTTTACACGCTCTTTTCCGATTCTCGGGGGTATTTCAGTATCACTAGGCAGGGAACCGGGAGGACGCTTCCTCATTTCTAAAGCCATTTGACCCATTTGGGTCTCCAGATTTTTATTGGATGTCTGAGTTTGGGACATGAATCCCTTCATCATTGCTTCCAAAGAAGTAGATGATGCAGCATGATGGTTTGACTTTTGAAAAGCATGTTGGTTGTATTGAGAATTTGCGTGCTGATTGTTTTGATGTCTGTGCTGAAATTGCTGGTTTTGACCTTGCAATTTTGGTGGTGTTGGATTTAAAGAAGGACTGTGCCATGAAAAATTAGGATGGTTCCTCCACTCAGGGTTGTAAGTTTGAGAAAATGGTCCTCCTTTGTTATTGTTATTATTATTATTACCAACATAGTTGATACGCTCTGGATTTCCGGGACAATGTTCGAAATTATGACCGTCACCACAATATGTGCATTGTATAGATTGGACAGTAGGAGATGCAACAGAATTGACTGACACAACATTAAGGTTTCTAATCAAAGATGTCATATCACTCAACTGTGTAGATATCAATGCATAAGCATCAGGATCTTGCACTCCTGCTGTCTTTCTCGGTGGCAATGCACGTGGATCAGCCCACTGACCATTGTTGTTATAAATCCTTTCAAGGATATCATATCCTTCATTATAGGTACAAAATGTGAAAGCTCCGTTTACAGTAGCGTCGAGCATTTGTTTTGTAGTAATATTTAAACCACTGTAAAACGTCTCTAACTGAATGCAGTACGGAATGCCATGGTGAGGGCATTTTCTCAAAAGCTCCTTGTACCTATCCCATGCATCAGGAACTGCCTCATCGTCAATTTTTTTAAAAGTATAAATTGCATTTCTGGACTTAGCATTCCTCCTGGGTGGAAAATATTTTTTTTAAAATTTCTCCGCCATTTGGCCCATGTCACTATAGAATCTGGCTTCAGTGAGTTGTACCAAGATCTTGCACTATCTCCTAATGAGTATGGAAAAAGTTTTAATTTTAATCTTAAAAGAATTTGTAATTTCCGTGAAAGACCGTAAGTGAGAATGAGGGTCTTCAGTTGCCATACCAGCGTACTGGCCGTTAGTTTGCAACATATGAAATATTATTGGTTTTAATTCAAAATGGTGGGCTTGCAGTGTTGGTTTAAGAATTCCTGAATGTAACTGGGTTAAAACATGAACAACGTAAGACATAATACCACCATCTTTGGAATTAGCCAACTGGAAAATGTTTTATTCCTCATCATCAATATTATTTATTATTGGCGGGTGTTCTGGATTTTCTCTATTATTAGGCTGCCCATCAGGATTGACAAAGGGAATTTCTTCCTCACTGTCCGTCATATACTCCTGTTCGGACATTTCGGGAGAATTTAAGACTCGATTAGCTCTTTGGATTCTTCTTCGTTGTCTAAACGTTCGTTCAATGTCGGGATCAAATTGGAATAATTCACCGTGAGGCAACCTTGGCATACAATATTTTTTTGGTTTTTCGAAAAGGTGAGAGAAAAACTTGATTTTAAAAACTTTACTAAAATAAAAGAAAAACTTCTAGCGTGCTTACCCGGCAGCGGCGCCAAAAACTTGTTGATATTCTAGACTACACCCTTTTAAAAAGTGCAACGTTGTTATAAATAAACTTTGACGCAAGTATACATCTTGGCCTATTATCGTCTTAAAACAAGTAATAATGGTACAAAGTACCGAATATCGATCCCACAGGGAAGCGTGGAAAAGTTTCTCTTTAAAAGTCCAGTTTGTAAAAGCGAGTTTCAGATGGCGAATTCGAAAACAATATTTTGTTGGAGGTTTGGTTAACAACTAAAGACAGAAATCAGTTATGAAAAGAAGCACAGGGTGTAAAGATTCGTTGGGATGAAATAAATAACAAGATAAAAAGATGAGACGGCATTCCTCGGTTATCTCAAGAGTCCACTATTTTATGATACAATGTACCGGGTGTCAATTGGTCAATTGTGATCCACCATAAAATATAACCTTGAATTAAATAACTTTGGGCAATCATGCAGTACGATACACCTCTTTATTTTATTATCGGTCTCGGTCCTAACTTCACTTTATACCCCGAACTAGGACGCTTAGCCCATCATCGTTCGGTTTCTAATTATAAAGGATGTATTAACTAAGAAAACAATTAATGGAGATGGACAATACATAAACAACAATTCTTAATGAAAACATGTAACTTGTTATGCAAGTAAAAACGGATTTTCTCGATTGAGAAGTTAACGACAACTTGAGATTGCGTGGAAAATCTTGTTTTAAATGTGAAACTAAAATGAAAGGAATCCTTAAGTGAACCACCACCGATTACGTTTGGAATAAATTCCAAACTATTAAACTATGGATTTGCTTACTTAAAAAAACAAAAGGTAATTAACTAGGATGAGATTAAATACTATTGCTTAAAATGATTAATTAGGCAAAACTTGAATTATAGTAAAAGATTTAAGTGGCTTGAGAAAAAGGTTTTATACCTGGAAACTTAACAACGTTGTCAAACACAATTAACCGTGAACCAATGGAATTGGGGACCCGAAAGTATTAGTCAGATTTCCGGTTAATAATGATAACGGAATTGTTTTCTAACCAAAATATAGAAACCGTGAGTTGGAAATTTTAGCTAGAACCGTAGGTATTGAAACTAAACAAGATCGATGGCAACTTAACGCAACAAAACCGTGAGTTAAAGAGAGAAAATTAGTAGCAAGTAACAAGCTAAAATCGTGAGTTTGCCAGAAATCTATTGTAGCAAGTTTAATAAAAAGGTAAACACAAAGAGGTTACTAACAAGATTAAAAGTAACAAGATATGAGATGTAAACACGTAAACAAGTAACAAACGAGGTGAGTAACGAAAAGTCTTGATTAATATAACGAGAACGAACTATGGTTGAACCCGAGTGGTTCGAACCGTGAGCTAGAGACACGGTTGTGAGAACCGGCTCTATGCTCACTATCTAACTACAACTACAAACTAAAACTAAGTATTAAGTGGTTTTTGTTTGTGGTTACATGAGGCTTCTATAAATAGTAAAGAAATACTTGGAGAGGGGAAAATGACCATGGGTCATACCCATGGATCAAAAGATCCATGGACCGAGAGCATAGGGGCCGAGAGATATAGCCCACAAAATAGCAATCCAAAGCCCATACAAATTGTTTTTGACAAATCCAAGTATTCGGCCCAATTGTAATTAGGCGGCCTAACGAGAGAAATGGTCCACAAAAATAAAGCCCGGTCATCAAAATTGCCAACCGCATCCTTCTTTTATGTGAATCTTCAAACGACCGTCTTCTCGTACCCTAGAATACACAAAGTGTAAAATAAGCTTTTTGGATTGATTTTCATGCGATTTTATGTGTTTTTGGCCAATTTAATACCCAAAGGCATAAATTGTTTATTTTACTTATTTGTTACTAAAATTAATTAAAAACAACTCAATGGGATAACAAAATGGCTCAAAAAGTGGAATTATATGGCTAAAATAGGGTTAAATAAATAACCCTATCAGATACCGATACCCAATGTGATACAACCAAACCCCAAAATCAAAATCAAAATCAAAATCAAAATCAAACCCACTGTGATACCCAACTAACCAGAAGTTGCCATTGTGATACCGATACCAAATGTGATAAAACCAAACCCCAAAATCGAAATCAAAGCCACTGTGATACCCTTGTGTTACACCGAAGCCCAAAAATCAAAATCAACCATAATCATCAAAACATAAAATCATAAATCAATTTCAAAAGCAAGCCAAGATCTGAAAATCAAACCCATGTCTTAAACTCTAAGAAGGTGTGGATGCAGGAATGGATTTGCTGGAACCGTCAATGGAGTGGGTAAGGGGGAAGAACAATGACCGAGATGGGATATGAAAGTGTGTGTGGGGGGGGGGGTGTTGGAGGAATCTGTTCTATCGTCTCCATCACAGGAACCGCCGCCGCTAACACAAATAAGTCATTGGTGCCGTAGATGTTGACGGTGGGAGCAGCAGTGGTCGTGGTTGCAGAATCTTAACAACGATCGACGGTGTAGTCAGTTCGAATCGCAGATCCCCATCCACCAAACAAACCGCCTATCTAGCGTCGATCACCGGTGGTTGTAGGGAAGAATCCGTCGGCGAAGGTAGTGGTCATGAACTGGAGCTTCCGCCATCGCCATTCTTCTTGAGTAGTCGGACGATGCATAGGGTTGAAGAGTCGTAGGAAAATGCAGAGGGAGGCGATAGACTTTTTTTAGAGAAAGAAGGAGAAGTTTTAGGAATACCCTTTTAGATTTATGAGAGAGAGAGGGGGGGATGTATAAGAGATTTTAGGAGATATTTGGGGATTGATTAACTTAATTAGATTAAAAACCCAATTTACTAAAATACCCTTTTAGATTTATTTAAAATTTATGTTAATTATCTTAAATGTGTGGCTCACATTGGATCTCACAGTTACCACAAAATAAATAGTTCTCATTTGATTAGACCCCTGTATATGTATATGTATATGTAGGGTCAGGTTCAGGGGAAAACATCAAAAAACGAAAAACTGAGGAATACCCTGGTTAGTCCTTTGTTTGAACGGTATGCACTTGTGTATACAAGTAATTTGTAACATGCATACGTGCATATGCACAAATGCATAATGCATACGTGCATAAAAACCAAAAAACAACTTAATTTACTTGTATGCACACGTCCAGAAGAAAGGCTACTAGGGTATTCCTTAGTTTTCCATTTTGAGGTTTTTCGTTGAACCTCCTGTTAGGTCACGTTTGTGGAATGTGAAGTTGTGAGTTCCAGATCCGTGCAACGAACAATGAAATCAATAGATAATAACAGAGATGTTTATGATTTCAACTGGTCATCCATATAATGCTTTCAATCAGAGAGTTTTACAATACAGAATAGAAAAGCAATAAAGACGACTAGCCTATTTTCTAAGGCTAATGCACTTTATATATGGCGGGCCCGTGGTTAACAAGCCTACGGCCGTTCACTAACTAGGCTCAAAATAAAGAAATACAATTTAAACCCTTGAACTTTAAATCAACAATAAATGACCCTAACAATCTCCCCCTTTGATTTGAAGTTCGATTTCGCGCCAGTTATGAACATATCTTTTACGGAGCGCAAAGTGTATCTCGAACCATCTGATAGCACGGCGATAGTCGATGCGTTCTTCAACCATTTCTAAGGCTTTTCGAGAAGTTGTTTCTTCTGGATTGGGAACATATGAAAGCCTTCGAGTTTCGGACTCGTGAGATATGATCTTTCGAAGTGCATCTTGTACTTTGAAGAGCGTGTCGTCGCAGAATCTATCTACCTGACTGAAGCGCAGAAATTTCTTTTCATTCTGTTCGTTGATGTAGACTATCCCAAATTCAGGTTGCAGAAGCAGAGCGTTCTCGGGATACATCTTCAACTCAAGAGCTTTCAGATTCGGCTTTATCAGATTTACCTTCTTTGCCCTGTTCTCAATTGTCATTTGGAAGTCCGTGAGATATGACATCATAATAGTACGAACCAGGAATCGACGAACAGCTTCGATCACCTTTGTAACTGGAAGCGGTCGGATAGATCTTGTACGGAGGTCTTTCAGTATTACCAGGAAGTCGAACGGATGGAGATGCTGGAAGTCGGCTTCAGAGAATCGCCATTCATTTCCGTCTTCTCTTCGGACAGTGAAGATAGGAAACATAACTTTCAAAATTCTATGTGTTTGGATGTTGAGCACTTCGATGATTCTATCCTTTGTTCGGACTTGGCTGACTGGTAGACACCGCTTCATCGCGTTTATGTACTGGCGTTGGTAATCGAGGTTAGAGCTGTAAATACCAATGCAGAAAGTCGGTTCGATTGGGCGAAGCTTGTGGACGAACAACTTCTTCAGAGATTCTTCCAGGTGAGGAATGAATACAGTGATCTTCTCCCAACGGATTTGTTGCTGAGGAGGGGGAGGAAGATCAGAAGCTGTCGGTTGTTGTTGAGGAGATGTCGGAATACCGACAGTTGTAGTCTCGGGTCTTGTTGAAGTTTCAGCGGGTTGAGCAGAGTGAACGGGTTTCCATATAAATTCTGGAGCAGGAACTGATCGTAGTCTACATTGTCATCTTCATCAGTAGGGAAGACCAAATTAACCTAGAAATTTGCGGCACTGACGGCTTTTTCATACCATGCATCTTTGGTTTCCGGGTTGGTCTCGCAGTCTGGATCAATCATATCCAGTATCGGCATATCTGATGAGTCAGCTGTAACCAGTTCCTGTGTTGAACCCTCAGGCTTTTCAACCGTCGGGTCTTCATCGTCTGAAATTTCCATATCTATTACCATCTCGGCTAATGGGAACTCGGCTTCGGGTGCGTCTTCGGTTGCCGTTGCCGCAGTTGAGGGTTCCGGGTGAACCACGGTTGTAGTTTCGGTGAGGATCAGGGCGGTCTCGGTTAGTCTTTGTTTTTTCTCCCCCTCACGGTGATCAGGATCATCCTGGTCATCGTGCTTGCGTTTCAGACCGCCTGCTTGAATCTTGCAGGTATCTTCGAGTGAACGAACTCTCTCGGACAGTGTAGTGAGCGCTTGTTTGAAGTCCTTAAGAGTCGAGTCAAGGGTATCCAGTCGAGTGGTAATGGATGATGAAGGAGCAGTGACCTGGGATTTCAGAATGGATAGCAGGTCTGCTTCGGTTGAGGCGTCGGTTTCGGATTGTTGGAGCAGTTAGGCTAGAAGCATCGTCTTGAGGGTGTCCACCGAGTAGGTTGGCTGAGTAGGAGCCGGTGGAGGTGTAGGTGCGGTTTCAGCTTCGACGATCATCTCTTTTTCTTTGATTAAGCTCTTGATTTTGGCGAGCTCGGAAGCGATGTGCTGCTCCATTGCCTCGCGGACAGCCTTGAGGGTGCTGTCCAGGGACCCTTGTGACACAAAGTCGGGTAATGTAACTCCGGGATCACTTAGATTACCCGTTGAGGCATCTACCTGAGAGGCAGAGCCACCTACGTTCACGGTTGGCGCAGGGATAGCCGTGGTAGGATTTCCGTCCGATCCTCGTGTTCAGCCCGACGGAGACACTACAGACGTTCCGATCGAGTCACAAAGAGTCTCGATTTGGTGTTCCTCATCATGTGTCCTAGGCGAAGAATGTTCAATTTCAAATGGCTCTAGATTCGATGGTGCACGAAATGAAGTCGAGACCAGGGGCTGTTGGTCTCTTATTTCAACACCGGTACTCTCCGAGTGAGAAACCGGTGGAAGTTGTGCTTGATCCCCGTGAGAGACTGAAACATCCGTCTTTTGAGAAACGGATGAGTGGATAAGGGTGTTGTGCAATTGCTCCGCTGGGTCCACGGAGTCTTCTTCAATATCCTGTCCCAACAAATGAGACGGGATAGTAGATGTGGCTACCCGGATATCACTCGGTTGGGTTCGCTCAGGAGCCTCTTTATCTTTACGGCTCAATCTTTCCTTGTTCGCTTTCGAACGCAGTTCTCTCCTTCTCACATGTTCTAACTCGTCACCTATAATTCCCTCGGGTATCCTAGTATCTCCCATAGCATGTTGGGGAGTAGAGGTAGGTGAGTCAAGTGGGATTCCTTCGGTGAAGTCTGGGTTGGGTCTGATACCGTGAGGGATTAATTTCAGGCGGATGTTACGGTCCGTATCGGATGCCGTGGAGTTAGATTCCACGTTTTCAACTTGACGCGGTGGTGAAGGCGGGTCAGATAAATATGGCTCGGAGTCACGGTGGAGCATCGGTCGTGAAGACGATGTTCCAGCTTCGCCTGTCGTTCGGGTAATGGGAATTACAGGTTGATGGCTAGAACTAGGACGCTGATCCAATGCACCTCCTGTTACGGTTCCCCTCCCGATAATTCTCAACACACCCCGCCCGGGAGCCCCAGCTGCCCGGGCCCTTCCACCTCTTACTCTCGGACCCTCACGTCTCTCGGGTCTATGTCCCGGGCGAGGTCCCTCCGGCGCTGGCTGGACCATGGGATTCCCTAACGCTTCCCTATATGCTACTACACTCGGGGCAGTAGCATCCGCGTGTGCCAGAAGGGCTTCAGGTATGGGCATGGCTATGGCATTAGACGGGTTGCGAATAACCATATATTGCAGGTGATGAGGAGGACATACCGGATAGTTTAGGCGTCGCGGTATGGCTGGATTGGCATCCATGTATTGTCGCACAGCCAATGAAAGGAAACGAGGGAAGGGGAGGAACTTCTTCTACTTCGTACCTCCGATTTGACGAATAGCTTGAACTAACTCCCGCCAGATGATCATTGCAAAGTCCACGTGGCGGTTGTAGCACACGGCATGGAATAACCGCAGGAAGTCGCCCGTATACTGGTCTATGCCCTTCCATCTCGAAGAAAGGCATCTGTTTAGAATCGTAAACAAAGTGTACCATATGGGGGCCAGGTACTTTCGGTTGAACGAGGACGGTCGGTCGAGGGCGTGATTGTAGCCGAGAGCGCGGACTTGAGCGCACAGAGTCGTGTCATTGAGCTCAGGGTCATAGCCTTGGTGTCCGCCGGCATTTGCTTCAGGAAGTGAAAGTAGATTACATTAACGCGCAAAAAAAGCCACGCGGACTTGAAGCCGCGACCAAAGTCCTTTTTTCATGCATTAATGTAAAATCACTAATTATTTTGTTCATTCTCGTGTTCTTTTAAATAGGTATTGTTCTCGTTTGAACCCGACTCTATATAGATGTATATATTTAAAGTTTAAGGGGAATAAAATCATGTTAGGGTCTCCAAGTTCCATTCATCCACCCCCTCTACCTACTTCACCATATGAAGAAAGAAGGAACAAACGAAAGATGGAAAGAAATAGGAGGAAGAAGAAGAGAATAATCGAGAAGGTGAAGAAGGATGAGGAACCCAAAGTTTTTCGGATTTTCGTACAACAATGCGCGACTTTGATCACGAGAACTGATCTACAAGCAAACATGGTCCGATTAAGCTGAAATTTTACAGGTAGCTTCCTAGATCATTGTTTTTTAATCTGAACGGTGGAGAATGGTTATAAAGGAGTTTAAATATGTTTTTCAGACCGGTTACAGTCACGTTTTTATGGGGGTTTTGGGTGCAAAAACAGGAAGAAAGCTCCATTTTAGGTCATGATTTCTTAGGATTTAACTTTCGTTTTCTTCACAAAACTTGTTCATGTCGTTGAGAAGATTAACATACTCAAAAATCAGAAAATTTGGTGAAGTTCTTAATGGTTAATTGAAGGTATGTCTTCGATTCAAAAAATTTAGTGTTTTAAGTTCAAGATTGGAACTTTTGGATATATTTTGATGAATACTTTCCATGAGACAATATATGTTTGAATAGTTTTAGTTATATAAGCTTTAGAGTAAATTACATTTTTGGTCCTTGTGGTTACTGCTCATTATCAAGTTTGGTCCCTCTTTCAATCTAATTACAATTTTGGTTATTATGGTTGCCATTTTATTTCACTTTTGATCCCCCTAACCAAGTTTAATTAAAAAATGTATATATTTACATTAAGGGTGTTTTGGTATTTTTAGCTTTTCTTTATCTTTCTCATTTTTTGTTTTATTAGATTATATACTAAATACAATTATAGTCCTTGTGTTTTTTTTCGTTTTTTTCTTTTCTTTTTCTTTCTAACTTTTTTCATCCTTTTTATATTAATTAATTAATGATAATTTTAACTAAAAATACATCAAACATTAGTATTTGATTTTGTAAATTATACCAATAGAAAAGTCTTTTCGGTACCTTTAAAATAAGTTAAATATTAAATAACTTTTAATTTTTTTTGCAATTTCTTTGATATATTTCTCCATATCCCTATACACTAATCCCACAAAACTTCCTATTTTAAATTGCCTTTAAATAATAGTATCGTTTTTTTATTATTTATGTCTACAAAAATCGTAATTTATCTATGTCTATTAGAATATAGATAAATTAATAGACATAGTTAAATTAGAATAACTATCCTTTTTTAGAAGTTATCATTTTTTTAAAAATTATGGGTTTTTCTTTTTAATTAATAGACATCGGAAAATTTAGATTTTTTTCCTTGCATAAATAACATAAAATACGATAAATTTCTTAAACACAACTTAAATAGAAAAGTTTTTTTTGGATTAATGGTAGACGGATTTGTAGATATATATCAAAGAGTAAAGTTCATTTTTCGTCCCCGACGTTTATACTTTTCAACGGTTTTCGTCCCTAAAGTTCATTTTCTCATTTTAGCCCCTCGCCTATCACACTATGCCACGGTTTTGGTACACGGTCCTAACTCCGTTTACTTTCTGCCGTTACCACTCCCCCACGTGCTTCGCACACGAGGGCATTTTTGTCATTTCATCTTTACCTCCTATTTCTTCTTAAAACGATTGTGTTCAACACCTCTCTCTCTCTCTCTCCCCCTTCGACACCTCTCTTCTACAACAGTTGCACTCCAGCTTCTTCTTCAACCTCTCGCATCAATGGTGATATGCAGATGTGGAGTACAATCAACAGTCCGAACCTCGTGGACAAGTTCTAATCCAGGGTGTCGGTTTTATTGTTGTTCAAGAGAGGCAAAGTGACTAATTTGGTCAAAATATTTCATTTTTTGTGTTTTTACCTAATCTGCATTTGCCTTACAACAGGAAAAAAGTTGTAGCTATATTTGTTGGTTGGACCAACTTGTGTCTCGTCGTTCCAGTGAAGTCATTGCTGACTTCACTGGCTTATTGAGATCTAAAAGGATGGCTGATGAAGCTTCTGCAGTGGCAAAACATTGGCCAAGATAAAAACTAAAATCATGGTTGTTTTGTTGTTGTTCTTTGAGTCTTTCTCAAGTTCCTCAACTCCCTCTTCCTTGCTGACTCAAAGTCACCACTGGAACCACTCTCAAAGTCTTCAAAGTCCAGTGCTTGATCAAAACCTTCACCTACTTCATCCTCATTGTCCTATGTCTCATTACCTACCCACTCAGCTTCCCAATCTACATTTTCATTGAACTGACTCATGTCTACTTCAGCCATGTAGTCAAAGTCATCGTCCTCCATGGTAAAGTGAAAGTCATCATCTTCACTATTGGACTCATCATCAACAGCCACATCTCCTTCCTTCTCAAGCACCCCTTCATCCACATGTTTACCTTCCCCATTCCCTACCCCAACATCACTACAACCCTCTCTAAAGAATGGGTCAAATTCATTCAAGCTTGTGAAATCTAAAACATGGTCTTCTTCTGGAGGCATTGATTCACCCACCCCTTCTGCACTTGTTGGGTCCAGTATCAGTAGCATCCTTACCTTTATAAACATTATCCCCAGAATTTCCTTTATCAACCCTATCCCCATCAAAGTCAATTGCCTTACAAATATTGTCATGAATATCCCCAGTAGCATCCTTAACTTCATCTTGTTTCTCTTGCCATTGTAAACATAATTTTTTCCTACAATTACTAGACCCATCATCAACAGATTTCTTTCTTATTTATTATAAGGTGGTGAATGTTCATCAGGTAACTCCTCAATGATCACTTTTTTAGGTCCAGGTGACAAAAATTAGGTTTTCAAGTTGGTCTTCCCATGTTCAACATAAACATTAAGAATTTGACAGTGTGGAATATATTTAAGTAACTGAATGACATCTTGATCACCACCAAAGGCATGTTGCCCAAAGTCTAGGTCACTGTTTGGTATGAGAAAATGGTAATACATCATGTAAGTACCTTGGTAACCTAGTTGTTGCGTTATTGCGTTCACTTCATGGATTGATAACTCATCAGGGTCTACCAAGTCGATGAAGGTTTCTTTCCCATTCAAATATTGTCTCCCTGGACTCCAAGTGAACCCCACCATGATGAACGTTGAACGAAAAGTATTGATGATACAAACCTGTCACATATTCAAACAAAAAATCAACCATTGTGCGTCTGGAATAAAACTTACAAAAGAAAAATAAAATCGTTGAAAATACGCACGATATATTTCATCTGGAACCAAGTCTTCAAATCATGCTTGAATCGACCACATTGAAGTAGCCATGGAACGAAGCTTCAAGCTTCAATCTTCAAGCTAAGAGATTGTTTGAGTGAACACGGAAGAAGTTTGCGTATTCGTGAATGGGTTTGGGCATGGGAGGTGAGAGGTGAGAGGTCTGACCAAAAGTAATCGAGTGTTTTTGTTTTAGAGAGAGGGGTTAGATTAAACAAATGGAGGGAAACGTTAGGTAAAAGTGGAATGATAAAAATGCCCTCGTGTGCGAAGCACGTGGGGGAGTGGTAACAGCAGAAAGTAAACGGAGTTAGGACCGTGTACCAAAACCGTAGCATAGTGTGATAGGTGAGGGGCTAAAGTGAGAAATGAACTTTAAGGACGAAAACCGTTGAAAAGTATAAACGCAAGGGACGAAAAATGAACTTTACTCTATATCAAATAAATTACATAAAAGTTTAAAAATATTCAATACTTAACTTATTTTAAAGGTATCGATAAGATTTTTCTAATGGTTTAATTTACAAAATAAAATACGTATTTTTAATGTATTGTTAGTTAAAAATTATCATTAATCAATTAATATAACAAGAGTATAAAAATGAAAAAAGGCAGAAAAGAAAATAAAAGAAAAAAAAGACAAACCAGAAGGACTATAATTGTAATTCACTATATAATCTACTAGAACAAAAAATGAAAAAGAACAAAAAAAAGTAAAAGGACCAAAATACCCTTAATTTAACCAAGTTTTTTAATTAAAGTTGGTCAGAGGGATCAAAAGTGAAACAAAATGGAGACCATAGTGACTAAAATTTTAATTAGTTTGAAAGAGGGACCAAACTTAATAATGGGTGACAACCACAACGACCAAAAATGTAATTTACTCTAAGCTTTATTTGAAACTTTAGTGCTTAAATTGTTTAGGTATTCAAGAGAGAAAGTTCCATCCAAACATGTTTTGATACGAGATCAAAGTATGAAATGAAAACAATTGACTTTTTATAAAAAGTCAAACTATTTGTTTATATGTCAAATTGATTGGTTTTATGCAAAATTAAAAGTTGAAATTGAAGACGTTTAGTAATGCAAGGTATATAAAGGTGTTGTGATGATCAAATCACATTTCATATGCATTGTGATGGATTTCTAAAGTTATAGGATGTTTATGTTTGATTTGAATAAAGATATGGAAATCAATGCTCTATTTGGACTTTAAGTGAAATAACGAGTACGTACACCTTCTAACATGGCTTAGATTATATAGTTATTATTTTGAAGGTTACAATTCAAAGCGAGAATTGTTTGAATGTCTCGCTAGAATGATTGTTATGATATAAAACGTATATGGACTGTATAGGTGTCGAGGACGGTTGGACGGGATACTTGGAGATTATATTTGAGTCAATCCAGCTAAGGCGAGTTCAAGCCACTTCAAGTAGTCTCAAAACTTGGTACACGTCAAACGATGTAATTTACATAACTGATTCATTTCGCTTATGTTTGAATATGTGTCATTGAAAAATGCTTGATTGAATAAGTGTTATGACATCTGGTTATTTGGTGTTTTGTACAAAGTAACTTTTAAGATGAAAACAAGCATGCTAAATATTTATGAGAAACAACATGGAATATTGTTTTGATGTTTTGAAACTTGATGTTTATCTAGCATGTTTTTTACTTAAGTTTTGGTGAAATACAATTTCTATAAATGAGGTATTGTGAGTTAATTGTTTGCTCACCAAAGTGGCATATTTAGATCCGGATCTGGCGACTTAGGGTCACCTCCTTGGTTGCGTATGTATTGGGGTCACGCCCTTTACAGTTGATGGGTTGCTCCCATCAGGCGTTGTATTGGAGTACCGTGCACGAATGGGTGCCAGATACTCGGCTAATAGGCATAGTGTCTGTAAGACACAACGTGCACACGGTGATTATGTTGAGGTTAGCCTAACGAATAAGTGGACTGCTAGGTATTCTGGTTATGTTGTGGGTCTCCCCCACATGGTGCGATGGTTGTTACCTCATTTTGAAATTTATAACCACATCTTTTATAAATTTTCGATTAAAGTAAATGTTGGTTTGCATATTGCTATTTTTATAAATCGTGCATTGTTTTCATATTTGGATCACTTTGATTTTCGATGCAATGTTTTATTATATAAACTCTTGAACTCACCAAGCATGAAGCCTGACTTATTTTTATTTTTCAACGTGTGTCCGAGGATCAGATGGTATCATTGAATGGTGTTAGTGGAGGTACACATTGTTAGACAACACTATTGGCCGATATAGTGTTTCGATTTCTGTATCGATTTGGACTGAAGATTAGCTCAAGATAATATTTAGTAGATTTTATATCTATACATTTGGAATATGTTTGTAAGTAGTAAATAAAATACACGATGTAAATACTAGCTTTTGGTTTTGGATTTGTTAAGTGTGTATGTGCATATGATTCACAAGATATAAAACAGGTATATACCGATATTTCGAAGAAATGTTAGAATAAAATTTGGGGCGTTACACGTATTGAATCTTTATTTATGTTTTTTTAGTATTTTTGGATAATAGAGTTTTTATCCATGGTTACAATATTTGGACATTAAACCTTCGTTTAGAGTGAGTGGGTTTTGAATTCATATTGAGTTGGTATTTTGATTTAGAGTTTTCATCACGAAAATAGTGGGTTTTGGAAAGATGTTGCTTTTACCATAAATACCTTTCATTTGAGAAATTGTATTTTAAATAAGTAGTCTTTTGGTTTTACTATATATGATGAAAATTGTTTGAACTCACTAGACATTAAGCCTAACATTTTTATTTGTTAGCATGTGCATGAGGTCATTGTTGGGAATGGTACTAGCGATACTATGATGGGTCGAGTGCTAGTTAGAGACGCGGGAAGGATCTAGTTTTTCGATGACGTCTTCCACTTTTGGAGATAGCGATTGTTATTTGGTTTTAGTAGCACCCGACTTGACCTAATATTTATGTAATTATTGGTTTATCAATTGTTGATGTAAAATCTAGATTTGATATTCGAGTTAATTCAATTATTGGTACACATAAAAGAATTTATCCTTTATCTGATGTATTATTAGAAATTTTAAATTAGTCGATCACTTGATCTTTCCAGTTTTAATGGCATACCTAGGAATGTAAATGGTGAGAGGGTTTCATGCGCCTATAAGTAAGGGATCTGCATCTTGTACAATGGACGTAAGGAAGGAACATTTTAATTTACTTGGTGGATGTGAAGAAGGGAGATATGCATCTCGTACGGTGGCTCTCGTGGTCGGATGTGGTGGCAGGAAGATATCGAGAGGGCTCAATGGAGGTGGGAATGGCTTTCATTCAACTACCAGTTTGAGATGAAGCAGGTACGAGTTGTCGGAGTAGGAACATAAATGGCGGTGAGGATGGATCTGTGTTTTTGGTTAATGGCGTTATGGTAACGCGACGAGTATGATGGGGGAAGATGAAGACCTATCAACATGGGCTGGTGGGTTGGAATGTGTAGTTTATGTATATGTATATATATTATAATTTTTTTAATATAAACTAAGAAAAATAGGTCATAAGGCTAAAATACCCTTCTGGTTAACTGATAACAAAAAAAAGAGTAAACTACAATTTTGGTCCCCGGTGTATACCAAAAACCATGAAAGTAGTCCCTAAATTTCAAAAAGTGCAAGAATAGTCCCTGGTGTCCTATTTTGCTATGAAAATGGTCCCTGCTCACTAACTCCGTTAAAAACCCAGTTAAGTCAGGGGTAAAATGGTCTTTTTACTTTTTTTTATTTATTTTTCTTTTCTTTTCTTGTCCACTAAACAACAAAATAAAGTTTTTGGAATTTTTTTTGAAATGAACAGTAAAGTTCATGTGTTCATCGTGAGTTTTCTTAAAAAAATGTGTTTGATTCTTGCTTTGGTTTATGTTTTTTTAATTGTTTGAACTCACAGATCAATATCGTCAATGATTTGGAATAGTTAGAATCGAAAATCATTCACAAAACAAAAGGCAAAGTGATCTTAATGTCGACGATTTGAATGTTCTTCGTGGATTTTTTATGGAGATCGATCTACAGATCTAAGCAGGGACGGACCTAGAAATTTTTTCATACGGTGGCACCATATTTTTTTATACGGTTTTTATCGAAGTGTCTTTCATCTTTTTATCGACGTTCAATATCATCCGATGTGTTTTTAGCCAAATTCCGGTGTTTCGAAAGATTTTTAACGTTTTTTGCTTGATTTCAGGGGATTTTTAAGTTTTTTATCTATTTCGAGAGATTTTTTCGTATATTTTGTTGATTTCAAGAGATTTTTTCGGTTTTTTTGGTTGAATGGGTATAAGATTTTGGACTTTTTTCAGTTTAGGTGCACCCCTTGTAGTTTCTATACGATTACGGTCAGGGCCGTTCCTGATATTTTGGAGGCCCTGTGCGAAAAACTAGATGTAATTTTAATTTTTTTCATATTATTTATTATATTACTTTTTACTATGTTTTATAATAAATATATCGATAACTTATTTTTGAATTTGATCAAAATGTCCATCTTTTTTTCTGTTTTGACACTAAATTTTAATTTTTAATGTTATTATATTAGTATGGACTCAAAATTAATAATTGATTTTAGTGTTTTAACTTCATAACTCATCCAATAAGGGTCTATGAGAAGGTAGGAGATACGAAAGTGAGGAGGAGATATGAATAACAATCATATTTCTATAGAATTGATCAACATTCGGTAATTATAAACTCATATCAACAAGAACGTATTACCATTAAAAATCAATATATTAAATATTAAAAGTGTGCCAAAAAAAACATACGAAGAAAATCAACAAATACTAAAAAAATCTAAATTCTCTTAAATATTGAAAGAAAAATATAAGATATAGAGTTAAAAAGTAAACAACTAAAGTTATTCAAAGCATCTCTATTAGCCAATTCATATCTTTTTCAACCATTGACAATCTAAATTTAAAGTCTCTAAAAAAATTATATTCAACTTGGATAACTATTTTATTTTAACAATTCTTTCGTTATTTTATATTATTAAATATTTTATAAATTCATTATCTCAAAACACTTTAAAAGTATTATACAAATAAAAGGAATGTAAATTAAAAGCTTTAGATTTGAATTTTGAAGAATAAATTATATAGAAAACATATTAAAAATAATAATATAATTAATTAAATCATCACGTAAAAAATAATAAAGCAATTATATATTTAAGTAATCCTAAAAAGAGTTAAAAATAAAGAAATTATTAAAAGGTTTATATATTTAATTTATTCTAAAAATGATTCATAATAACACAAAGCTGCTTTTTTTAAATAAAAACTAAAATTGTCTTAGGCACGCAGGATTCGATCCCTAGTTGCTTAGTAA
The DNA here is from genome assembly GCA_033807775.1 of Saussurea involucrata. Taxonomy (NCBI): domain Eukaryota; kingdom Viridiplantae; phylum Streptophyta; class Magnoliopsida; order Asterales; family Asteraceae; genus Saussurea; species Saussurea involucrata. Next base: position 42,461,240 of record CM066317.1, on the reverse strand, counting down.
CAAGACATTGGCAGGGAAGCTTTTGCCACTCCACCAGAGATGGATTCTGTAAAGCTTTGCATTAGATCTACTATATACCAACATTATCCTAAATCGATACGGTGGCACCTTCACAAAAACGAATTTTTTTACCCTTCGTCGGAAAATTCTTACGGTGGCACGTGCCCCTCTTGGGGTCCGTCCCTGGATCTAAGTTGTGTTTTTGATCGATTTGATTCCACAGTTCACCTAGTTTTGTTATTTCGAGCATATTACAATTTTCAGAATCGAAAATGAAGCAGAAAACAGTGAGATAGGTTGTTGAAAATCGAATTCGCCGGAAAATCGAATTGGCCGGATTTCTCGCCGGAATCTGCACGAAAATCGCCGGAGTTCTGATTTTTTGAACTTCTCGCACCATTCAAGAAACTTCTCGCAACCTGCAAAGAACTCGCATCCTTCTATCCAAAGAACTCGCATCCTTCTTCCAAAGAACTCACAACGTGCATCAAGAACTCGCATCATTCAAACAACTTCTCGATGAAACTTGGTGGCTTTCGATTGGTTTTCATTTTAGGATCACAACGCAACAAAAATCGTGAGATTTGGTCGAGATTTGAGCAAGAAAAAACGCAGCTGAAACAATCAGATCGTTGATTTTTGTATGTTCTTAGGAATTGTTGATGTAAACCAACTAAAAATGATTTAAATTAGAAACAATTCTTGAGAACATACAAATCTGGTGGGTTTCAAATCTGGGTTTGGTTTACATCTATTTTCGTTTACATCTCTTTCAAATCTAGGTGTTGTTTATGGGTTTCACTGAAGAAGATGAAGAAGATTCAAAAAAGAAAAAAAGTAAAAGTAAAAGAAAAATGATATAATTAATTAAAACAAATAAAAAAAAGTAAAAAGACCAAACTACCCCTGACTTAACTGGGTTTTTAACGGAGTTAGTGAGCAGAGACCATTTTCATAGCAAAACCAAAAACACCAGGAACTATTCTTGCACTTTTTGAAGTTTAAGTCCCACTTTCATGGTTTTTGGTATAGACTAAAATAGTAGTTTACTCAAAAAAAAACCTTAATAAAGTTATAGTGAATATCCGAATTACTTGTAAAATGCGTACAACATAATCAAATCCATAACTATTTCATTTTAGGACCTAAAATGTTATTTTGCATAAACCACAGGGACCAAAAATGTAATTTACTATATTTCTAAATGAAAAAGTGCAACAGATAAATGGACACTCCTAAATGCACCCAATTTTTACTAAATGCACCAAAAAAGTAAGTTATTAATTGCATTTAATTTCGAACCAATCATTACTTGATTTAAATAATATATATATATATTATTTGACATATATTTATATTATAATTTATTTGTTTAACATATATATATATTAGAAATATAAATATATATATATATATATATATATATTGTAATATATATATATATATATACGTAATATATATATATATATAAAGGTTCCGACAAAATTGTGATATTTGATTTGAATTTTACATTTTCACCCCTTATACTTATTTACTTACTTTGCTTTATACCCTTAACTTTCATAATTTAAATTTACATTTAACACATATAATTGTTTATTAACTAAAATACGTTAAAAAAATACGTTTTAATTTTAACAAGTTACACCATTATAATCGTCTATTCGATACGATCGAAATGAGCCTAATATTGAATTTTTTTGATTTATATATTTTAACGTATTTTAGTTAATAAACGATTATATGTGTTAAATTTAAAATTTAAATTATGAAAGTAAAAAGTATAAAGTAAAGTAATAAATAAGTATAAGGGTTGAAAGTGTAAATATCAAATTATTATGTCGGAACCTTTCTAGGGTATATGAATTTGTTTTCTTTTCTTCTTTTCCTTCCTGCTTCTTCTTCTTCTTTTCTCTCCTGCATCATCTTCTTCTTCTTCTTTTCATTCTTCCTTCTTCTTCTTCTTCTTCTTCTTTTCTCTCCTGAAAACCTCGAGTGAAATTCTTCCAACATCTGTAAGTGATTTTTTCCAACATCTGTGAATGATTTCTTCCAACATCGACTAAATTCAAATTACTTCTTGATTTATTTACTTTTATTTTCGTTTTACAGTTTACAAATGTGAGTTGGCCTCAAAACTCCAAGATTCTCATCTCTACTTTAATTTCCAGGTAATGCTAATTTTGTGTTAATTACTAGTTTATTCTTCTAAGATATGTACATTTTATTTTTAAACATAATATCAGTAATTAAGATTATCGGAGTACGTTTAAATGATAATGTTATGATAAACTATCGATCAAACTATTCATGTCACTATTCAGATCGACATTCGAATTTACTGGTATAAGATTTATAAAATGGCTAATTGGGGAGAAGATTTTTCAGCGTATCACAATTCAAACAATGAGGTATTTCGTCGAATATATATATATATATATATATATATTTCTCTTTGTGTATGTGTGTATATATATGATATTATTTCTTAGGGTTTATGTTTTGTGTAGGATAACAATGTCCATCCAAACAATTCATCTGGAGCTTATAGAAACCCTCATCCAGGAGCATTTTCTACCGATATGGTATTTTTAAGTTTCATTTGTTCTTGTCAAATTATATGATAAAACAAGCAGTTGTAACTAAAAGAAAAACAATCAATTTCAGGTGTTTAATTCTCGTCAAGAACTAATTAATTGGGTACGCAACATGGCATCTTCACTTGGTTTCGTTATTATTATTAAAAGAAGCAGGCGTGACTCAGATGGGGACCCATCTGAAGTTGTATTTCAATGTGATTGTGGTGGTATGTACAGAGGTAACAAAACCTCCAGTAAACATACCGGCACAAAAAAAACAAATTGTCCATTTGGCTTGGTAGGAATGAATTTGGGTAATGCCTGTTGGAATTTAATTGTGAAATGTGAAGCACATAATCATGACTTTGCATTACATTTTGAGGGGCATGCATATGCAAGACGACTGTCTGAAACTCAAGCCCAATTGGTGGAAGATTTGTCAGCCACAATGTGAAGCCTAGAGATATTTTATCAACAATAAAACAACAGTATCCAGATAATGTGTCTACATCAAAAACTATATACAATCAATGTCAGAAAGTTCGACTTAAGAAAAATGCAGGTAAACATTATGTTATGCTTTATTTATATGTAAAATGAAAGAAGAAGAGATAAAGTAAATTAAATAACAAGTATATCGTATACGGGTTGTAGTTAATTTGTAAGCTTAAAATGCAGGTAGAACCCCAATACAAGTTCTGCTGTCATTTTTACAAGAAGAAGGCTACGTATTTTATGATCGTGCAAATGACTTAACTAATGAGTTGGAAGATTTATTCTTTGCTCATCCTAGATCATTGGAGATATGGCGTGCATTTCCACACGTGTTGGTGATGGATGCCACTTATAAAACGACCATGTTTGATATGCCTCTCCTTGAGATTGTTGGTGTAACTTCAACTAATAAGACATTTTGCATAGCATTTGTCTTAATGCATAAGGAAAAGATATCTAATTATACTTGGGTCTGCTGTCATTTTTACAAGAAGAAGGCTACGTATTTTATGATCGTGCAAATGACTTAACTAATGAGTTGGAAGATTTATTCTTTGCTCATCCTAGATCATTGGAGATATGGCATGCATTTCCACACGTGTTGGTGATGGATGCCACTTATAAAACGACCATGTTTGATATGCCTCTCCTTGAGATTGTTGGTGTAACTTCAACTAATAAGACATTTTGCATAGCATTTGTCTTAATGCATAAGGAAAAGATATCTAATTATACTTGGGCATTAAATTGTCTACTGTCATTAATGGAGGGATATCTTTATCCACGTGTCATCGTCACAGATAGAGAGTTGGCACCGATGAAAGCATGCAATATTGTTTTTCCTGGTGCTAAAAGATTACTTTGTAGATGGCACATCTACCAAAGTATCATGAGAAATTGTAGACCGGCAATAACATCAAACCGTGATTGGGGTTCTTTTTACAATGCATGGGTTACATTAATTGCTTCGGAATCAGATGAAACTTACGTATCTAATTTCGCACAATTAGAAGCAACATTGCTCAGCTATCCAGGTACACTCAAATACATTATAATTAAAAATGTTGATAGGTTTAACAATTACTATTCATAGGATTGAAGTAATTTTTTTAACTTTTTTTCAGCTGTTCTTGATTATCTGAATGACACATGGTTGACATCATATAAGGAAATGTTTGTGTCTGCTTGGACAGACAAATTTCTCCACTTTGGAAATCAAACAAGTAACAGAGTGGAGAGTCAACATTCCAAGTTGAAAACTTACTTGGATTCTACACAATCAAGTCTACCGACATTTACGAGTAAGATACATAAACTCGTTCAGTCCCAAGATACAGAAATTAAAGCTAGTATTCAGGAGAGCAGAAGTGTCACAAAACATCTTCATCGTATACCACACTTCCAACAGTTGTGTGGGAAAGTTTCACTTCATGCACTAGACATAATATTCAAAGAATATCAACATGCTCAATCTGTTGGCTTATTCTCTGGATATTGTAATTGTCTGCTACGTACAAGTTATGGGTTACCGTGTGCGCATGAACAAATGTCATATTTGAACAAACGCCATTCTATCCCAATTGATTCGATTGATGTATTTTGGAGGAAGCTTGATTTATCACCGTGTCAATCCTTACAAGATGATGATATTGGTTGTGAAGATGAAATCAAAAACTTTACCGAGGAATTTAAAAAACAATCGAGATCTGGTAAGTTTAGTTTTCTGGGGAAGATAAAAGAGATAACGAATGCATCAAAAACATGGGTTCGGGAACCTGCTGTTAACAAGACTACTCGTGGACGTCCCTCGTTAAAGGATAAACTTTCCAGAAAACCTCATGTTGACCCGTCTTTTACAGCTCATGTTGAACCGTCTTATACGACTCAAGGGCCCCTTAGACGTAGTTCTTCGAACGCATCAACATTTGTTGACTTGGATAAAATGAGCTACCAGGATCCAGCAAGACATAGTTCTTTTGTGGGAAAGAATTATAATGTACATCCATACGTTAATCAATTTTCAGAAATGTTTCACCGTTACATCACACATGTACATGAAGTGATGGGGGATGGAAATTGTGGATTCCGAGCAATAGCTGTCTGGCTCGGTCTTCATGAAGATGCATGGCCCACAATTCGGTTTCAATTGATGGAAGAGTTAGACGCATACAAGGCAGAATACCTCGACATGTTTGGAAGTGAACATTGGAATACAACTTATAACACTTTAAACTTCTTTCGATCAGATCAAGGTGCACCATATGACCACTGGATGACAATGCCTGAAATACCCTTCTTGATTGCTTGCAAATATAATGTGATATTACACGTTATGTCAATGACAGACTGTTTGACGTACTTACCGCTTAGATCTACTCCGCCGGCGTGGTATCAACATGTTGTTTATACAATTGGGTATGTCAATGGTAACCATTATGTGAAACTAGTTTTAGCAGAAGGATACCCGTTTCCTACCATTACATCATATTTCTTCCGTTACAGTTATCCGTGTGCTGCTGCATGGGCTACCCCGTATACAGATCGAATACAGAAGTACAATCGTCTTTTACGTGTTAATTGTACTACAGATAATGTTATTTTAGAATAAGTAAAATGTAATAAACATTATGTTATGCTTTATTTATATGTAAAATCTCAATGTTTATTTTTTATTTTTCTAATTATTTTAGTTTATGTATGTTGATATGATAAAGATGTAACATTAAAATGAAAGAAGAAGAGATAAAGTAAATTAAATAACTAATTATAATGGTATAAAATGTAATTTAAAAATAAAAAATTATTTTTAAAAGAGTATATTAGATAAATATAGATAAGAACGTAAAATATAAAAAAAAATAATTATATATATATTTCTAATATATATAACAAAATAAATAATATATATATATATATATTATTATATTAAATCAAAAATGATTGGTACACACTCTTTTTTGGTGCATTTATCAAATCAAAGATTGCACATAGCCTCCCCGATAAATCTCAAGGGACGATTTTTATCGTTACGCTAAAAAAACAGTATTCAAAGGAGTTTGAGATCAAGTGATCGTTGCCCGAGCGAAGATATAAAACCTTATTCGGTTGACAACATTTCGATCCAGGGTATGGAGCAGTTGAATTCCATTCTTTGATTTCATTATTGTATAACAAAGTAAGAAACCCTAATTGAAAGTAGCCCAAGAATTTCATAAGAAAGGAGGGAGAATCATCAACATAATTGATTTTGTGTCTGGAAATTCTTCAAAAATGTCCTCCGTACGCTTTCTTGTATCACTTTGTTTCGTTTTTTCTCTTGTTCCGTTGATCTGTGCGCACGAGTTTAAGATAGATGGGAAGGTTTTGGAGCTTGATGAATCGAACTTCGATGCCGCAATTTCTTCCTTCGATTTCATCTTCGTCGATTTCTATGCCCCATGGTGTGGTCACTGTAAACGTCTTTCTCCAGAGGTAGGTCTATTTCTGCTTCTCCATATCCGTGTTCAGATTTTAACGTGTTTGCTTTGATTTTCTTTCACTTAAGGAGATCCTATTTGGCAGTAAATTACTAATTATAGGGTTATTAAGCTTAGGTTTATAAAATGTGTATGAAAGATAAAACTGATGCGACAATGAGAGAAAACTGATGCGGCAAAGTCATGAACCTGTAAAGAGGTTCATGACTGTGGATGCTCTTAGTACTAACCCCCGGGACCCAGCGGTTTCACCTTACTCCTCAGTAAGCACTAAGCAAGAGGTCTAGGGTTCGAGAGGTGCTATAAATTCATGTTGTGGGCTACCCATCTTGGCTAAAAGGTTGGAAATTTATTGGGTTCATGCAGAGGAATCGCTTTCTTACACTGTCATAAATAGGGATAATTCTAAATAGGTTAATAATAATGGATGCTAATGTGTTTGGAAAATATGTTTATATGATTTGGAGTTTGAAGAGATGCTATCTTCATCATACAACCTATAAGGATTAAATATATTTCCATTAGAGGTGAACTAACCTTTCAAAAAGATGAAAGTAGTGACGGCTTTAGAATGCTATTTATGTTCATGGTTGAAATGCCTCTATGTGGCCATTGCAACTAGCAAGGTTTAGTAGGCTAATTGTATCATTCTTACAAACAATATGCCCAGTGAATTCCTATTATAAGAACAAGAAACCATCCAAATTTTTTCTTTCTATAGGAGCATCAAGCTTATGAGCCACTCAGGGAAGTTGGTGGGTGTGGGTGGGTTATTGATCATAGATGAAGGATAATGTGTGTTATGATTATTTTGAGTTTTAAAATGTGTGCATGCTTATATGACCTAGGGAGAAATACAAGGCACATAAAGGAATCCACATGTCATGTCATTGACATAGAGAAGGTATTTGTTAGGGGTGTAAATGTCTAGTAGATGTTTCATTGAGATAATATTTTTAGCGTAAAGTTTTAGGTAGGATATTAACCGTTCAGTTACGCAGTTATTTGGAACGTTTAAACTTACCTTCTAGGTTGGTTAAATTGCTTCAACATCGATTTGTTCTTGCCAGTAAAGCTGGATAAATAGTTTTATTTGTAAGGTGTGGGAAACTTTGAGTTTGCTTGTGGTACTATAAGGTTAAAAGTTAGGCTTTGGCAACATGTAAACCAATCGTTTCTCTTTCAGTTTCTGATAAGCTTATTCTTTAATTTCTTTGATGCTCTATTGTGTGTGCAAATAGGTAAATGGATTGTGTGTTCCTTCCCTGCTATTAACAATTGAATTTCACAAATGGGTATTATCTTAATGGTGGATGCATTAGAAATTACTATGTGATATTTAAACAAAGGTGGCATATTCCACGTCTATTAGTCAGTGTTCTATTATTTGGTAGAGGCTAAGTCATCTGATGGTGCAAAAAGGAAACTGTTGTTTGTGCAGTTTCTTATTGCTTTAGAATATTGAGCAGTTAGCCTTAATTAATATGCTAGTATTCTTATTTCATTGGTTACAACTTGCTAATGTTTGCAACTTATGCTTTATTTTATGTTCATAAGCTTTACCCAAACTTCCATGGACCATCGTAAAGATCATGGAAACATTGTTGGCTTAAGAAAGTATCTTTATCGGAAACATGTTTTATTGAGCAATGCACATATATGGAGCACAAGACAAATGAGCAGGTTGAAAAATATAACCTTAAAGAAAGCTTAAAAATCATACTAAAGCTTAAATGCATAGATGTACGGTGTACCACATCCTACTCTCCCTCATATTAGAACATATATGTCAAAGATGCCCAACTTACTGTGTATTGGATCGATATGGGTCCTACAAGGGGGCTATCTCAACGTGTTTGCAACTTAACATTTGAAATGCGCCCAATCATGGGAATAAAGTAGCTTTTAATTGATGAGGTAGAAGGCCAATCTTTTGAGGATGGAATTGTAGGGGCCATATGGTTTTGGAGATGGTGTTAGGAGGAAGTACCATGATCCTTATGCATGATGATAGGATTACTTTGTGACATGAGCTTATAGAGGGGAATGCGGTTCAAATGGGAGAAAAAGGAAAGATGAAAACTTATGTGGTTCATGCGAGTGAGAAAACACGATTTATTTTGGGAATAAGGAAGGGTTAATCCTAGAGTCATCATCTACAATCAGAGCTACAAGTAGATGATGTTGGTTTAGGTCCTTACCATAACTCAAAGAATCATCGGCTATCATATCCACGTTAGGCGCTTGAGGAGAAAGAATCAGTTGGAATAAAAGAACAAAATTGTTGTGTCAAATATGCCATTAAAGTCCACTTTGATGACTTCTAATTGTTGTCCTGTATACCATTTGATGAAAGCTGACAAGCTATTGTTGTTTCATTTCAGTTAGATAAAGCTGCTCCTATGCTTTCCGGATTGACGAAGCCTGTTGTGATTGCAAAAGTAAATGCCGACAAGTATTCCCGTCTTGCTAAAAAATATGAAATCGAGTATGTTCCATTCCATGCCTGAATATGATTTCCAACTGATTTTGAAACAACAAAAACTGAAACATATAGGGCTGAATCACAAATCAATCTAATTTTTTGCTTATGTACAAAGTTCAAAATTTTAATAAAAGTTATTTTTGTCTAACACATGCATCTGTTGCTGTGATACAGTGGGTTTCCTACCTTAAAGATTTTTATGCATGGAGTTCCCACTGAATATAACGGGCCAAGAAAATCAGACTTACTAGTTCGATACCTGAGGAAGTTTGTTGCTCCTGATGTTACTGTTCTTGAATCCGATTCTGGTATTACCGAGTTTGTTGAAGCAGCCGGGACTGCGTTTCCAATATTTATAGGCTTTGGTTTGGACGAGTCAGCGATATCAAATTTGGCAATTAAGTTTAAGAAAAATGCATGGTTTTCGGTGGCAAAAGATTTCTCAGAAAACACCATGGCTTTGTATGATTTTGATAAGGTCCCTGCTTTGCTAGCCCTTCATCCAAGCTTCAACGAACACAACATTTTTTACGGTCCATTTGAAGGTTAGTTGAATTTAAAATTAAAATTACATGGTGAATTTCATTAAGAGTAAATTACGTTTTTAGTCCCTGTGGTCTGTTGAAATTTTCTATTTTTGTCCTTGTGATTTTGAAACTATGATTTTCTTTCGAGTAAATTACACGATTGGTCCTGTGGTTTACACTTTCTACCCATAGTGGTCCCAAAAACAAAATAATTACGCAAAAGGCCCCTGTGGTACGCATTTTCGCACCCTTTTGGTCCCTCCCTCTAACAAACTCAGTTAACCCTGTTAACTCAAAGGGGTATTTTGGTCATTTCTCACTATTTTGTCTTTTTCTAGTTTGTCTTTTTCTCACTTCATCTTCTCCAAACCCTTTTCTCTTCCTCTCTCTTTGACCAACAACACCTGCAACTTATATATATATATATATACAAAACCATCATTTTCTCTCTCTCTCTTTGACCCATATATATATATACATGTACAAAACACATACACACAGACTTGATATATACATATACAAAACACATACACACACAGACTTTATATATATATATATATATATATATATACACACACATATACAGAACAACCATTGTCTTCTTCAAGTGAAATCGATAATCTTATTGTTTCTTATAATTTCTCTACTCATTTTCAATTAGGGTTTTCTTATAATTTCTTGTTCTTGGTGGTGATGGTGACACATTCATCGTTGTATTTTTATATATATTCATTGAGGGGTTTGATTCAGGAGACGATTTCATTGATGGTTTTTTTTTCAAGCGACGATTTCGTCAATTTCTGTCATTTGCATTGTTGGGTTTGATAATGGCGGCGCCGGTGGTGGTTGCCGGAAAAACCCGTCACCAGAGGGTGTTTCTTTGTGTGTGTGTGCAGAGGCAAGAAGGGTGTTTTTTGTGTGTTGGGTTTAATAATGGAGTTGTTCTTGAATGGCATCATTAGGAACCCATTTCACGTCATTCCTCTTTCTCTTCCCTCTTGGCATCCATCGACTTGTATCTTCTTTCTCTATCTACCTCAACAACCCACCTCTCTACCGATCCAGAACATGGTTTTTCTCAAACCCCACTTGGAAAAACGTTGACTTTTTGTCTTCCTTCTTGCCCTCCCCATTGCTTCCTTCTCCCATTTTTTCTTGTTTCTTGCATTTTCAGGCCACCCAACTTACAAATTCTCCTTCTTACAACAATCTTTAGTGGTTTTCCTCTTCTGGGTAGTCTTCATTTTCATTGCAATCTTTAGTGTGTATGTGTTTTGTATATATATATATATACAAGTTGCAGGTGTGGTTCAAAGAGAGAGAGAGAAAGGGTTTGGGAAGATAAAGTGAGAAAAGACAAAATAGTGAGAAATGACCAAAATACCCCTTTGAGTTAACAGGGTTAACTGAGCTTGTTAGAGGGAGGGACCAAAAGGGTGCGAAAATGCATACCACAGGGGCCTTTTGCGTAATTATTTTTTTTTTGGGACCACTATGGGTAGAAAGTGTAAACCACAGGACCAATCGTGTAATTTACTCTTTTCTTTCTTATGGTTTGTAATTTGTTACCTTTTCCGTCGTTGTGATTTAAATTTTAATGCTTTTTTCATCCTTATGGTTTACCATTCATTTCTATTTTAGTCCATGCTTAAAAGTAGTGTTTTGGCCTCAGGGACGAAAATAGAAATGAATTGCAAACCAAGGGACGAAAATGTAAATTTTGAAATCACAACGACAAAATCGCAATTTTTAACAAACCACAAGAACGAAAAACGTAATTTACTCTTGAGTAAATTACTGTTTTGGTCCCTCAGGTATGCGAAAAATTACAAAACTGGTCCTTTAACTTTAAAAGTTACGTTTTGGTACCTCAGGTATGCATTTCGTTACGAAATTGGTCCCTCGAGCTGAGGGCCGTCTATTTCCTTCGTTAAGCTCGAGGGTAAAATGGTTTTTTTATATATTTTTATTTCTTTTAACATTTTTTAACTAATTATACCATTTTTCTTTTATTTTTTATTTTTTATTTTTTTATTTTTTATTTTTTTCTTGAATCTTCATCTTCTCCAAGAAGATTATGAAGAACATGAAGAACACCATGATCAAGAACACATAGCACACAATTCAGGTTTAAATACCTAAATCAAACCATATTGAAATCCTAAAGATCTAAATCAAACCCATATATAATAACCTAAATAAAAATCAAGAACCATAAATAAAAATATCATCATAGCCTCGATAATTTTTCGGTAACAGTAGGCGACAACCTCCAATATACCTCCAGATCGGAAAATAAAACCAATCTCGGACGAATCGGAAGCGGTACCAAAAGCATAAGTTGTTTTAATTTTTAAATAAGCAACCCAAACAGCACCGTATATATATATACACACACACACACACACACAGATAGAGATAGAGATAGAGAGAAAGAGAATAAGCAACCCAAACAGCACCTTATATATATATATATAGACAGAGAGATAGAGATAGAGAGAAAGAGACCATGGATGATTAAGGGTTTTGCAGATCTGAGCTTACCATTTTCCAAGGGTCTTCAATATGGTTAGTTTTTGTTCTTAATTTTTAGTTATGGTTCTTGATTTTTATTTAGGTTATTATATATGGGTTTGATTTAGATCTTTAGGATTTCAATATGGTTTGATTTAAGTATTTAAATCTGAATTGTTCTTGGTGCTATGTGTTCTTGATCATGGTGTTCTTCATAATCTTCTTGAAGAAGATGAAGATTCAAGAAAAAAAATAAAAGAAAAATGGTATAATTAATTAAAAAATGTTAAAAGAAATGAAAAAGGGTAAAAAGACCATTTACTTCGAGCTTAACGGAGGAAATAGACGGCCGTCAGCTCGAGGGACCAATTTCGTAACGAAATGCATACCTGAGGTACCAAAACGGTAATTTTTGAAGTTAAAGGACCAGTTTCGTATTTTTTGACATACCTGAGGGACCAAAACAGTAATTTACTCTTTACTCTTTCATTAATCTCTGCACTTTCTTGTAAACTAATTTTTTCTGTTATGAACACGCAGATAAGTTTTTGGAAGAGTTTATTCATCAGAGTCTTTTGCCATTGACCCTACCAATGAGCCCAGAAGGTCTAAAGCTGTTGAAAGACGATGATAGAAAAATCGTGCTGACCATTGTGGAGGATGAGACACATTTTGAATCAAAGGCCCTGATCAAGTTATTGAGGGCGGCTGCATCTGCAAACCGTGATCTTGTATTTGGCTATGTAGGTTTTAACCAATGGCAAGATTTTGCTGAGGCTTTTGAAGTTGATAGGAAAACTCCGTTGCCGAAAATGGTTGTTTGGGATGGAAATGAAATATTTTTCTTGGTAAGCACAACATTTTTATTGCTTCTTATAATTCATTTGCTTAAACTCTCTGGCATCGGTCACGATTATCTGTTGAATGCGTTTTTCTTCTTGTTATTATAATTAGAGTAAATTACGTTTTCAGTCCCTGTGATTTGTTGAAAATTTCTATTTTCGTCCTTATGGTTTCGAAATTACAATTTTATCCCTATGGTTTGTAATTCATTACTTTTTCCGTCCTTATGATTTAAATTTTATATCTTTTTTCATCCATATGGTTTACAATTAATTTCTATTATAGTCCTTCATACTTAAAAGTTGTGTTTTGGCATTACTTTTTTCGTCCTTATGATTTAAATTTTATAGCTTTTTTCATCCATATGGTTTACAATTCATTCCTATTTTAGTCCTTCATACTTAAAAGTAGTGTTTTGGCCTCGAGGACGAAAATAGAAATGAATTGCAAACCATACGGACGAAAACCGAAATTTTAAAACCACAGGGACGAAATCTGAAATTATTAACAAGCCACAGGGACGAAAAACGTAATTTACTCTTAAAATTATTATTTTTGCAACGAAGATTTGGTTCATTTTCGTTAACAATGTGGCAAAGATAAGGTACTGAAGTCTTTCAACTTCCTATTGCCATCAGGTTATCGGTTCAGAACACATTCACGGTGAAGATCAAGGATCCCAAATCACATTATTTCTTGAAAGATTCAGGGAGGGTAAGGTGATACAGAAGCAGCTTGGCCCTTCATTTTTGGGCTATATTACTTCACTTATCGGTATGAGAACTGTATACATCATCGTGTTTTTGATTGCCGTGATGTTTCTTATTGCCACCGTTGGAAAAGAGGAACCAATTGGGCCTGTTACTCAGTACCGTTCTGCAAGCGCTTCAACCTCTATTGCTGACAACAGTGACGCACATCTGTCTGCCCACAAGGAAGATTAGAACGCCGGATTTAGTTGATGTAAGAGAAATAGGAACACACGGGTATGGATTCTTTTCAGGAATTGTTTTCGTTTGTTTGTCCATTATTGTTTTTGTTTTGAACCACTGATCATAGATTGACGTTGCCAAAACCTTTTAATTTAAGAACAAGGGAAGCGTTTCGTATCGTAATTTAGTTTTTTGGTATGTTCTGGTTAGATAGTAGATGTGTCATTGTGTCAGATCTCGGTTATTTCTGAAAATTTAGCTTATTTTTTTCTCGCTTTCTAGCTTTTAAAAATTTGGTTTGGTATGTTCTGGCTGGTTAGATAGCAGCTTTCTAGATGTGTCATTCTGGTTAGATAGTAGATGTTCTGGTTAGAGCAGCTTAAGGTTGTTTTAATAGTCGATTTGGTGTCCGACATCTTCATCGCGTCATGTGAGGAGTGTTATCTATTATTGGTAGCATACTATATATAGCTTAATTGCAAGTCGAATCAATGGTGCTCTAGAGATGCAAATTTCTCCCTAGGCGTGGATCCAGTAATAATTTAGACAATGAATTTTTTAGGGGTCTTAAAGATGCCACCCTTTTAATTTGACGTGTGTTATAAGTCAACAAAAAGTGGTATTGGTAATGCATAGATACCGAGATCGATGAAGTCAAATTATGTCTCCTATAAGTTTGAGAGCCATTTGTTGAAGATAAAAGTATATATATATATATACATACTAGTTGTGTACCCGCGCGATGCTGCACGGGTGAATCACAATTCTGAAGCAAAAATTTAGTTCTGTTCATCCGTCCGTCTCGATAGGCATGTTTATGTAAATCAAGGATTTCAATTGAAGTCATTATGCGGTACAAAGTGTCTACCGAGGCATCGTGGGTATGTATATCAAAGCATAAAAGGCCATAGTTGGCTAATCACAACGGGAATGTTTTTGGTTGTCTTTGCCTTCATGTAGATGTCAAGTTTTAGAAATGTAAAGAGCTAGCAAATCAATACTTTCGGGACATGTCAGCTTGCATGTTTGCAAATCAATAGTTTCAATACTCTCAACATTAAAAATTAGACCATACATAATGATGTAACATGATTGATTGATGAAAGAATTCTAACATGATTGATTGATGAAAGATTACTAAAGCTAGGAAAACAACATATATTTGCGAAAACTAAAAAATGCATGCATAACTCACAGTGAAAGTGGTAAAAATATGTAAATAAAATATACAATATATGTAATTCTCAAAAAGCAAATGTAATTTAAAGACGTTAAGATGTGGATGGAATGATCTTTTTAAAAAAACTTATGTATCATCAAATTGCAATTTCTACATTGTGGCGTTGAATTAACTATGAAAACGTGCCAAAGTGATGTTTGAGGCCAATTAAAGGCAGAAACTGCTTTCAGCAGCGTTGGAAAGTTCAGCATCTTAGGACCCTCTCTTATCAGTTACCGGCTTGACTACTCACCAACACTGCGGAAAGCCCCAACAACTGGCAGAATGCAAAACAAAGTCAAGAACTCATGTGTCTTGCGTTTATGATTCTTCTATCATATTTGGTAAAAATGGGTCGTTTGCCAAACGTTAATCACTTGCCAGAGAAAGATATAGATCCTTTACTATGCCTCTTAACGCGTAAAGTTCTTGGTCATTGCCGTATTCTCACCCAATAACCCGTAAGAGCTTATTCAATTAAATAGCGAAAATAAAAATATGGACAGTAGTTCAATTAAAATCACCTCGAAAGACTTCACAAATGTTAAATGCATAAATGCTATACATTTTAATTCCCGTTCCAAATAATACGGTTCCAACACCATTCGAGCCACATTGCAGCACCGTTCCAGGCCATGTTCCAGCACCGTTTCAGCCCACGTTCCAGCACCGTCTGCGCAACGTTCTTGCCCAAATTCCAACACAGTTCAAACACCGTTTTAGGCCACGTTCCAGCATCGTTTTATGCTGTCTATTATAAAATGACTCCAGGAAATACAATAAAAAAGTCAAAAATGAAAGCATCCAACATCGCGCCAAATATGTGTTTTTGTCCACACACAATAATTTACGCTATTGAACTTCTTGCTGTAATGTGGCAACGTGTTGTTAAAAGTAAATAGAATGAAACGAGGTTCATCCGTACATGTTCTTGGTTCATATTAGTTGGAAAGTTCAGATCTTGGTTGATTGAAACCAATTAATACCAGATTGTTGTCATTTTTCTTAAACTTTTTACAAAGAGCAAGTAACATGCACTTGGTCGATTTGAATAAAAATTTATAAAGAGAATTCTACCAACAAAACCAATTAAAGCCCAAAACACCGTGTAAAAGGACTTGCAATCGATAAACAAGTACCCAAATCGAAATTTGTATTTGCATACCTGGGCAATCATCCAATTTATTTGCCTATCAAAGTGGCGTTCAAGCAGCGAAACTCTAATAGTAAGATCATCCAAAACACCCTGTAAAAGGACTTGCAATCGATTCATTCTAACAAATCAACTTCCTTGGTTGCTTATTCCTAAAATTAGTAAGCCAATAATCAGACACAAAAAGTGTAGTTTGATTAAACAACTAATAATTCTTACATGTTAAAGGTACATTTTAATTAATCCTTACCCCAGTTTCCTTTTTCACTTCTCTTACGGCTTCAGTTAAAATTTTCTCCAACTGGTCAAGGAAAAAGAGTTACCATTTTCAGCTTGTACTTCATTTTGCTGAAAATTTATTTGCGTGTGATCTTTTTGTGTTTTGCTTAATTTGTCATCTGAAAAGGCATTGCCTACCTTAAGAACCCGGTTGGTAACTTCCAAAGGCCAACAAGGTCAGGTGCACAATGTTTCTCTTGAACCACAAGGACCTGCAAGTGTTCACGGGATTAAGAACCAAGATGCCTACCATTTTTCATTCATGTCATTTCCCTCCATTCTATCCCTTTTTATTTGTAAAAGCCATCCAAAATCATGTACAAAATAGTTAGGGAAATGTTGTATAAGTAAAATGAATCAAGTAATTACATTTCAAGATTCTGGATGCTAACAATGCTCTTATGAAAATGGTAAAAACCACTGTAATTTACAATAAATGATAACACTTTTTATCCCAATATTCAAGTATAGTATTAATCGTCTGTATGCAATGAAAAAGCTAAATAGTATGGCCATGACGTTGGAGGTGGAGGTGGAGGTGGAGGTGGAGAAAGACAACACCATCCCCTTTGGACCAATCAAATTTGAAGTAAAAACTGATTTGAAATCCATTACTAATCAAGTTTTAACTATTCTACACCATATAGATCTCACCCGTTTTCCACCATCAGAATAATGGCAAGTCATAACAAAAACCATGGAAGAACAAAAACCTCTGAAAAGTATGGGTTTATGTTACAAAATCAAAACCGTACCTCAGTTTATGAGCTTGTTCCAGAAATTTAATTAATTTCTTACCTCAATTGTTTGAGAAAAGTGAGAGATGCAGATAACACCTGGAATCTGCATTTGAAATCAATTTTCTCCTCTGCTGGTGAAATACAAATACTGGATCGATTAGCTTCCATGTCGGTTTCAGACAGATTTAGGGGATGGAAATGAAAATAAATGTAAACGCATCAGTTTAAATGCGTATCTTCAGATTCGATTCATTCAGATGAATGTAAGGGGATTTGAGAAGTTGAGTGATCTAGATGCAAACTATGATTGTTGAATCAAGAAAAATGAAGATTTACAAATCAATATAAATCAAACCATACCAAAAGCAAAGAAAAAAGAAGCATAAATCAAACCTAAAAGGAATTTCAAAGAAACAAAGAAAAAGTAACATAGAGGAGATGATGGAACCACCCTTAAAAGTGACCGTCACTGATCGTTTATCATTCCTGATATGATAATTGACAATAACTGAAATCCCTATGTCTGGTAAATATTTGATGGGCGTATTTACTATTATTGACATACTATAGGGTTTCCCATTAGGTGATTGGAACTATGGAGGATTATACTGCACATAATAAACACCAAGGGTTAAAAGTGTAAGATACTCTTATTATAAATAGAGTACCCTAATCTTTCTTTTAACCCTAATCACAAAATCAGCTGATTAAGAACACAACCGTGCGCCTCCCTGTGATCGTCTCTTCCAGAATCGATCTTCACCCATCATCATACAATCACCTTGTTCTGGGAACCCGACAATCAATGACAAATATGTTTAATGCTTTCACTGGATCCTCAGGATCATCGGGTATGTTTTCTTGTCATCTTATTATCTATCAAATACAAATCATGATTATTCCAACATGTGGTATCAGAGCCCCAGGTTCAAAATTGATTCATGATTTGTATTAGTTTTGATGGCTTTAATTTATCGGTTTACTTCGTGTTTATGTATGCCGCCGCAAACATCAAAACTGCATTGAATTGCAATTTTATCATCTGCGATTATAATGCTATTTTTTCCATCGTATTAAACACTAATTATGCCATGTTAATTGATCAATGTTATTTATCCCGAATTGATCAATGTATGGAATTTTTTTTCCGAAAACCTTACTTTTCGCTACTGTACATTGCGAAAACCTTACTTTTCGCTACTGTACATTGCGAAAACCTTACTTTTCGCTACTGTACATTGCGAAAACCTTACTTTTCGCTACTGTACATTGCGAAAACCTTACTTTTCGCTTCTGTACATAGCGAAAACCTTGCACTAATATTTATGGTCTCATCATTTGTGCCCAAAGGTCAAATATGATTCTCATAATGCATTTTTTTTTCCTTTTGCATAATGAACACTGAGTATACTAATTCTGCCCAAAGGTGATTTAATATACCTGTGTGTCAAAAGGACTTTCTAGATGCATAATTCACACGATGCTCTATTTTGTGCCCAAAGGTCAAAAGATAAGCATTGCGTTGCATAACCCTAACGCTCATGTTTACTTAGATATTAGTTATTTCTGCCCAAAGGTGATGTAACATCTAAGTAGAGCCTTACTTTGACTTATTGTTTTGGTGTTTACAATAGGTATACTCATCACTAGCTTCATCACTAAAATGGTCATAGTTTCATTACTCTAAGGAATATTACTGTTAGGCCTGCTTACTTTAACATTACTTTGATTCCATTACTTTAAGAAACATTACTTTGTCCACCTTTTATAGCTAACTACGTCACTATGATAGTCTTCTATAACTTATATCCTCCTCATTTCCTAATCAGTACCTAACTTTGGCATTGAGCCACTTACTGGTGCGAACTTTGCGTCATGGAAGGATCAATTACTTCTTACTCTGGGGATGCTAGACCTTGACCATGCTATTCGCCATGATGAACCCACTGCTATTACTGCTGCGTCCACTGCAGCTCAGAAAGCGGATTTTGAAAAGTGGGAAAGGGCAAATCGCTTGTCACTAATGATGGTCAAGAACTCCATTAACCTCAGTATCCGAGGAACTATCCCTGACTCTGATAAAGTCAAAACTTACCTCAAATCTGTTGAGGATCACTTCAAGGGATCGTCTAAGGCTCATGCAAGTAGCTTAATGCTACAGATGCTCACTCTGAAATATGAAGGAAATAGCAGTGTCCGTGAACACATTATGAAAATGATTGATATGGCTCATAAGCTTAAGAGTCTTGAGATGGAAGTCTCTGATAATTTTCTTGTGCATTTCATAATGACCTCTTTGCCTGCTCGGTTCGACACCTTCAAAGTTAACTACAACGCTATGAAGGATAAATGGTCGATAAGTGAACTGATTGCAATGTGTGTGCAAGAGGAGGATCGCCTAAAGCTGGTACAACCTGAAGCTGTTCACCTGACAACCACTACTAATTCTAAGAAAAGGAAGGGTAATCACGGTAATCAGACTGGAAATAAAGTCCAAAAGGATAATAATCATGGTGCCGTTGCCTCTGGCTCTAAATCCTTGTCTAACAAACCTAGCTGCAAATTCTGTCGTGCCAAAGGGCACGGACATAAAGATTGCCCTAAGTTCAAGGAATGGCTAGCTAAGAAAGGTAACATTCTTTATGTAATATTTGATTCCTTTACTACTGATGTCCCTATTAATACATGGTGGGGTGACTCTGGTTCTATGGTCCATGTGACAAACTCAATGCAGGGATTCCTTACAATCCAGAAGCTACCAAAGGGCCAAAGAAAACTTAGAGTTGGAAGTGGTGATCTCTTAGATGTCGAAGCCATGGGAACTTTAATTTTACATATGAGTACCGGAAAATGTATTAGACTAGTGGATACCTTATATGTACCGAGAATTACTCGGAACCTTGTATCCATATCTAGACTAGACCTTGAAGGTTATGTAATAATTCATGGTTGCGGCAAGATTGCTATTACTCATAATAATGAATTACTTGGTCGAGGTTTCTTGGATGGATTACTGTATAAATTGGAACTAGATCATAATTTCTCACAGTCTTTGTTGTCACTTAATATTGATGACGTAACTAAAACAACAAAATCACCTAAACAATTAGAGAATTCCTCCATGTTGTGGCATAAACGTCTCGGCCACATCTCACGATATCGAATGACTCGACTCGTAAAGGATGGAATCTTACATTCTCTTGATTTTAGTGATTTTGAAACATGTATTAAGTGCCTCAAAGGCAAAATGGCGAAAGGGAATAAGAAAGGAGCTACTAGAAGTTCCAACTTGTTGGAAATAATTCACACTGATATTAGTGGTCCTTATCCCGCATCAATCACATGACATACATCATTTATTACATTCATTGACGATTATTCACGTTATATGCACCTATATCTGATTAAGGAAAAATCTGAATCCTTACAAACTTTTATTGATTTTAAAACTTTGGTTGAAAACCAACTTGATCATAAAATAAAAGTTGTGAGATCAGATAGAGGAGGTGAGTATTATGGTAGACATACTGATATTGGTCAAGCTCCTGGTCCTTTCTATAACTTTTGCAAGGAACAAGGCATAATTAACCAATACACCATGCCTGGTTCTCCTCAACAAAATGGTGTTGCTGAAAGGAGAAACAGAACCTTAATGGACATGGTGAGAAGTATGCTTGCTAACACTAACTTACCTACTTTCCTATGGACCGAGGCATTAAAAACAGCCGTTCATATACTCAATAGGGTTCCATCAAAATCTGTCCCTAAAACTCCTTATGAAATCTGGACAGGTAGGAAACCGAGTCTAAAATATATGAAAGTATGGGGCTGTCCTGCCGAAGCAAAAGTCTATAACCCTAACATAAAGAAACTGGATCCTAAAACCCTTACATGTTTCTTTATTGGTTATCCTGATAACTCAAAAGGTTATCGGTTTTACTGTCCTTCCCACACTACGAGCATCATTGACACGCAGCATGCCACATTTCTTGAGAACTCAAAGATCAGTGGGAGCACGACAAATCATGACTCAGATTTGCAAGAAGTACAAGAAGCGGGGGGAAACCATTCTTCCGGTATACTTATTCCTCCGATAATTCCTCTTGTACCCACCGCTGCTCCTAATATCACTGATCCCGCTCCTCCTAACCAAAACGCCGAGGGAACATCATCATCGCCTCTTGTGCCTAACGCTGATCCTAATATCACTGATCCTACTCCTCCCGCTACTGAACCGGAAAATCAACTCAGGAGATCATCTAGGGCACGCAGGGCCACAAATTTTGATGATTTCATAACCTTTTTATCTGAAGTTGAGGACATTGGAAAGCTTGCTGATCCTACCTCTTATCGAGAAGCCATTAATAGTGATCAGGCCACTCAGTGGAATGAAGCCATGATTGAAGAGCTTAATTCCATGCATCATAATGATGTTTGGGACTTGGTTGAACTTCCTGAAGGATCCAAAACTATCGGTTGTAAATGGGTCTTCAAAACCAAATTAGACCCGAAAGGAAACATCGAATGCTATAAGGCCAGACTGGTTGCAAAAGGCTTTACTCAAAAGGAAGGAATCGATTATCAAGAGACCTTCTCTCCTGTCTCTCGTAAAGATTCTTTAAGGATTGTTATGGCACTTGTAGCTCATTATGATTTAGAGTTACATCAGATGGATGTCAAGACCGCATTCTTAAATGGAGACTTGCAAGAAGACGTATACATGCGACAACCTGAAGGATTCATTCCAGAAGGTAAAGAGCATATGGTCTGCAAGTTGAAGAAATCCATTTATGGGTTGAAGCAGGCATCACGACAATGGTACCTCAAGTTCCATAAAATCGTAAAAGGGCAAGGTTTTCTAAAGAATCAAGTGGATCAATGCACCTATCTCAAGATCAGTGGGAGTAACTTTATAATCCTTGTCTTGTACGTAGATGACATCCTACTAGCAAGTAACAACTTGGATATGCTGCATGAGTCGAAGCGGATGCTTTCGCAAAATTTTGACATGAAAGATCTCGGTGATGCCTCTTATGTCATTGGTATCGAAATACATCGAGATAGGCATAATGGTGTTTTGGGTCTTTCTCAAAAGGCATATATTGAGCGTATCTTAAAACGCTATAACATGCAGCACTGTACACCCACTGTAGCTCCAGTAGTTAAAGGGGACGTGTTTAGTTCTTTCCAAGCTCCGAGCACTGAGATTGAAAAGGAATAAATGAAGATGATACCTTATTCGTCTGTAGTAGGGAGCATTATGTATGCTCAGGTCTGTACTCGTCCGGATATCGCTTATATCGCTGGTATGCTGGGACGTTACTTATCTAATCCCGGAATAGCACACTGGAAAGCGGCTAAAAAGGTTCTACGATATCTGCAAGGGACCAAAGACTACAAATTAACTTATAGAAGAAGTGACAACTTAGAAGTAGTAGGATATTCTGATTCCGATTTTGCTAAATGCAAGGAAGATAAGAAATCTACTTCTGGGTACATATTTATGTTAGCTGGTCCTGGCGGAGTCATAAACAGAAGCTGACTACAACGTCCACCATGATGGCTGAATACGTTGCCGTTTATAATGCCTCTTGTCATGGGATGTTGTTAAGGAACCTGGTCAGTGGACTCAAAATCGTCAACTCCATTTCTAGACCATTGAAGCTTTACTGTGATAACTCAGCTGCCGTAACTTTCTCGAACAGTAACAGTTCAACTGGCGCTGGGCTGTATCTTGATACAAAGTATCTGTTTGTGCGCGAACGGGTTGAGGAAAATGTCCTTTGTATCGACAGCTTGGAGAAGGAGGAACAGCAGGTTGATGTTGCAGCATTAAACACCACATCAACAGAAGAAACCAACACTGTTGTTGCAGCATCAGGAGCAACTGCTGGAGCTGCACAAGAGGAGTCACAGCCTACTCCTATGGAGTAGTACAGGTCTAAATCAATTCCTTAGCTTCCATGTTTTAATTTATTATGTTTGGGATAGTTTTTCATTTATAGGTTTCTTTTATTCTGCAAAATCTCACATAGGTAGTATCATATTTTTGTGTTCATATCCATAATAAATCTGTGAGGCACGCCAATCATAGCATTTTCTTCTTGGGACACAAATTGACCAATATGACCTATATACATTTAAGGGAATGATCTAGGCCATCTTTTCAATTTGCATAGCCACTTGTAACCTTGATACACTCACACACTTCATGGGGTACAATAGGGACATTGTACATTCTAAATTTTAGGGTGGGAAGGTTACACCCTAAAAGGAGGGTTACACCTTAAGGAAAGAAAAGTCAATACAAAAGAGCAAAGCTCTAATCTGATTTCTTGTGATCTTGTAAGTACCAAAAATGTCCCATAGAGACAAGGTACACAAATTCAACAAAAAAAGAGCACAAATTGCCAAAAATTGAAAAATCTTATGGAATTTTGTTGAGAGAAAAGGCTATGTGAGAAAAGAAATGCCAAAAAGAGTGACCTTACAAGCCCTAGTGATCCTAAATATAGGTTGTGTTGTGTCTAACAAAGAGAAGAGTGATGCTAGCCTAGGATCCATACACACCTCTATGCATGATTGGGTACTAAAAGATTTATGAAAGGCTATGAACTACATATGATAGGTACTACATTATGTGCGCACTTAATGCCAAGATTTTGCAAGAAAATTTCAAAAATTGAGTCAATTTCTTTTTTTGGTCTTTTAGTTATTTGGGGACAAACAACACTTTAAATTTGAGGGTGTGATATGCATTGATTATTCAATGCATAAAGTGCCTTTTTACCTTATTTTTAGATAGAATATTTTGAATTATCCCAACCTTTGAGTCATTTTATTCTCTTATTTTCATCTTTCTTAATCATGGAGCTAAGTATTTGATTTTACCTGTTTTTACAAAATAAAATGGCTAACTTGTTCTTAGTGCAGGATGTTGCTATCTCATTGCTACAGCATTGGTTATCATGAAGAATGGAGGGGGATTTATGACATAAAGCTTATCTTTTGGGAAGCAAGTGAAGAAAGTCAAGTAAATCCAAATCCAACTAGCTTAGTTACATTTAAAATTGATGCCTTTTGTTTGTAATGAGATTAGTATAATCTAGTTCCTTAAAGATAATATGCTAGTACATTTATTGTACCTCTTTTGTACCTTTAAGATTTATTTTGATATATTCCTTTATGCCATCCCTCTCTTGTATAAATAGGGATGTGTAGTTAGGTTTTTGGTAAGCTTCCATCAGTTCATAACTTATTTGAAAATCTCTAGTCTAGTTTTAATTTATGCAAGTTACTTTTGAATCTTTAATTCTTCTTTTCATCTTAATCTCTAGTGATAAAGTGATGCAGCATTACAGACAACATTGCTGCAACATTCTACCACTTTTACTTTATGCACTTTACATACTTGTCTTTATTTTCTGCAATTTAACTTTCTGTTATGTATTTAATATATGTTCTTTATATTTGTTGTAATTTACTTTCAAGTATGAGTAGCTAATTTCTCTAGCTTGGGTGTGAGATTGAAGGGTGAGGTTTTAAATAGACCTGGCAAACGTGTCGTGTCGTGTTCGTGTCGGGTTCAAAGTTAAACGGGTTGAGAGTGTCTGACCCTAACCCGACCCGTTTAATAAACGGGTCAGAAAATCACAACCCTAACCCGACCCGCCTAACCCGCCACGACCCGCCTAACCTGTTTAACCCGTTTAACATTTATAAACTAAAAATTAAATATCGAAAATTCACAAAAAATTACAAATCCAAAATTCAAATGAAAACATTATAAATCTAAATTTTATAGTTCAAATTTATAAGTTCTAACCAAATTTAAGACATTAAAACTCCAAACCATTAAAAAGGAAACTTAATATATATATAGTGTATATATATATATATATAAATATAAACCGGTTATTCAGGTCATTTTCGAGTTGAAATTTTTGACCCTGGCCTTACCCGTTTAATTTTCGTGTCGTGTCGTGTCAACCTGTTTACTTAAACGGGTTGAAATGTATTTCCCAAACCCATTTATTTCGTGTCGAGTTCGTGTCGGGTTAAGTGTCGTGTCAGTTTTTGGCAGATCTAGTTTTAAACACAAAAAAGGTGGACATTGTTTCTTAATAATGATGTTCATCATTTCAAGTTAAGTTTTATAAAAGATCGAGTTTACTCCATGACGTTTTGATCACTTTGAAAGTGTTAAAGTGCCATGGCATCAGGAATGAGCCATTGGTATGCACGTCAATCCGAATGACAAAGGAAGTAAGATTTGGAAGAGCTACTGACAAAGGAATTTGTCATCTTTGTCTTCCGGTTTGATTTTGCCCGATAGGTAGTCATCTCTAATGGTGGTAAAAGTGCTGAGTGTGTACCAGGAATGGACCACTCAGAACACGCCATCTTAACTGATATGGGATCAACTTGGAAGAGTGATTTTTAACAAAGGAATTTGTTTATCCATATACTTGGAAGGCATCATTTGATACTATTGATAGTCCTGATACGACATGAGGAATGGGTTGATTGAAAGCTAGATCAGTAGTGCAATGATGAAGATCCGGAAGGGCTTCCTGAAAAGTAGATGGTGAACTTAGTTATTAATAGACGAATGATGTAGCATTGCCAGAACATTAGTCTGTTGGAATCTGTGTTTAGACTTCACCCCAATATCTTACACCCTTGCTTTCTGTTGAGTTCTAGGTGTGTACCTGAAATTATCACAAATAAACCAGGACGCAAGTATACATATTAGTCTATTATCGCCTTTAACAAGTAATAATGGTACAAAGTACCGAATATTGATCCCACAGGGAAGCGTGGAAAAATTCTTTTTTTATAAGTCCAATAAATAAAAACAAGTCTCAGATGGCGAATGCAAAAGTAATTTTTTTGTTGGGAGTTTGGTTATCAACTAATGTGAAATTAATTATAAAGAAGCACAAGGTATAAAGTTCCGTTGAGATGAAATTAATAATAATTAGATAAAAAGATAAGACGGCATTCCTCAGTTATCTCAAGAGTCCACTATTTTATGATACAACGTACCGGGTGTCAATTGGTCAATTGTGATCCACCACAAAATATAACCTTGATTTAAATAACTTTGGACAATCATGTCATACGATACACCTTTTTATTTTATTATCGGTCTCGGTCCCAACTTCACTTTATACCCCAAGCTAAGACAGTTAGCCCATCATAGCTTTACATGCACTAAAAACTACAACGACGGTTGAGAAAACAAATAATGGAGATGGACAATTCATTATAGGAAACTTGAAACTTGGAAAGTACGTTTTAAGAAAATTATGAATTATAAACTAATGAGATGGAAAGTCTTGTTTTTAATGTGAAAATAAAACGAAAAGAACTCTTAAGTAAACCACCACCGGTTACGTTGGAATAAATCTCAAACGTTAAGCTATGGATTTGGTTACTTAAAAGCCCGACAAGTGATTTACTAGGATGAGATTAAAAACAATTGCTTAAAACGATTGATTAGGCAAAGCTTGAATTATAGTGACTTGAGAAAAAGGTTTTAACAATAAAAACGACAACAACACTTGTAACCTTTATAGTTTCACCATTACTACAAATCGTGAACCAAACTAGTTGGGGATCCGAAGAAATTAATTCAGACTTCCAATTTGTAGTAACAATTAAATTATAAAAGTGGGTCAAGAGTTGGTAATCGAAAATAACAAAACTGAAAATTAAGCTATCGAGAATTGGAGGATGGAACTGCGAAAAACATAAACTAAACCGATGATTGCGAGAGTAACCTTAGAAACGATAATCTTGACTTAAAAACCGTAAGAAGATGAAAACGAAGGTGCATAAACAGTAACTTTAAAATTAACGAAAACACGAGATTAATAAAAACACACTTATATTAAGACGAGAAATCAAACCCGAGCGTTACAACGGAACCACCGGAGTGTGAAATGTGAACCAACCCAAAGGAATTGTGGATTTGGGTCACCGCTACAGTGGCTGAAGCCAACAAAGAAGATAAAGAGGAGAGCTCTCGGCTCTCTCTCTCTCTACATCACTACCTCCAATAATTGAGATCACCTACTACATAAATATCTAAAATTGAGATAAGGAACTGATGGATGGATCGATGCCTACTTCACATGCATATATATACTAGTTTTTATGAGGCTTTTTTGGGGCCCAAGACTAAAGTATGGAGGCCCATACATACAAACCAAAATCAGCCCAACAATTCAATCATCTTGAGTCCATATCTTATTTAAACCAAAAGCCCAAAATAAGCTATCCCAAAATTCGGCCCATGTGATAAAATATGAGATCTGCGTTTTTCCGACCCAAAACGCTGCAAAAACGCTGCCGTATCCAAAACATGAAGTCGTCCATTTTCCTCTTGCTACGTGCAATCCATATATATCGACTTCAAAACGGCACTTTTCCATCCTCCTATAATTTAACCATTTTAAATGATTAAATTGGCTAAAATTATATAAAACATGCCACTTTGACGTTTCATGGTTCAAAGCATTTATTTATTAAATTAGACACTAAACTTAACTAAAAAGACTCAATGGGGAATAAAAACAAACTCAAAATTATAATAAAAGGTTATAAATAGGGTTATAAAAATAACCCTATCACAACCCCAAACTTGAATCGTTGCTTGTCCTCAAGCAACTTTATTAAACGAAAACTTTTGAGCTAAAACATTGTTAACCCAAATAAGAGAATTGTTCCTTTCCATCAATACCATGGACACATGCATGCATACGGTTTACAAGAATTGTTGCAACAACTAGTTTACATGGTAAACATTGATAGTCATTCATAAACCAATTTATCTCAAAATGCACAATAAATCACACCAAACCATAAGCTAGCCACACAACTCTCTATCTAATTGGAATCAAGAAATGCTCTTCAACAAAGGTATGCAATCGGTTTTTGTCAACTTTTTGTGATGCAATGCCTTTTACCACTTGCTCTTATTTTTCCTTTTATGGCATTTTGCCATCTTCTCATTTTTTAGGAACGTGGACACATTGGTCTCTTAGTGTCTTTGACACTTGACTTTTATGCATGGAAAACACATTTAGAGCTTTACTCGTTTTTGCATGGATGTTTTCACATTTGTGCATTTTTTGAATTTTTTGAATTTTTTGAATTTTTGTGTATTTGTGGGTAAGCAGAGAAATACCACAAAAATATGGTGTGAATGATATATCATGAACGAACGACCATATTTCCACAACCCCAAACTTGAAGGGTTCAATGTCCTCATTGAACATTGAATTGGATCGATACCAAAAATGGTAAGAATGGGTAGCTTGAGTGTACAAGTGCACAAAAATTGATTCCAACAAAAATTGGTGAAAATAAAGAGTTTAGCGGCTAGTTCTAGTGATGCATTTAAACTGCAAATGATAGACAAACATGAATTATTGTGGCTATCATTCCACCAATTCAACTAGCAATTACTCACTTGTGAGCCATGTGCATGTGTGCATGGCATGATCAACACTTACAACCTTTCTTTTGGAAACAAAAACAACCCCAGACACATATATAACTAGGAACATTAAATTAAAAGATGCAAGAAATTAAAAGATGATAGAACCTGGCCTACTCAAGATGAGTAGGTGAAACATCAGTATGCCCTCCTATTTGGATTGGAAATGGTAGGAGGTTCTTCAAGAGTTTTGCATTTTGCTGACTCCAAACGTGGTGTTTCTCTTTCCACTTATGCTTATATACTTCTCTCACCACTCGCTTTACTACTTGATCACGACACAAGACATTGATTTCACAAATGGGCGAACGATTCATCACCTCACCAACAACATAACACGATTTTATGAAGTCTTCCAAGTCCTTGGATTGATCATCACGTCCCCTTTTTAAAACAACTTGAAGGTTTTCTACAAAAATTTGTTGTAGGGATGTTACGGTATCTACAACAATATGTTCGTTCTGCACAGATTTATTGTAGGGGTTAATGAAAATCTTGGCACTTTGTTGCACCTCTTCTCTATTTTGAAGTGAAGAGGGGTTGCTCAAATGCTCAGGTGTTTCCTTGGAACTCTCTATCTTTTGAATCTTTTCCAAAGTATTAGCCTCACCCTCATCCTTACCGATACACTCATATTTTTCAATATCACTTGGTATAGGGATTTGGCTTTGTAATTTAAGTTCACTAATGATCTCTCCAGCACAAGTTGTTATGTTAATAACAACTCCTTGTATGTTTTGTAAGAAATCATTCATCAAAGTTTCAAAAGATTCGAAGTTTTCAACTTGTTCTAAAGGGGGCGTAGGGGGTAAAAATGAGTTGTTAAAATCATCCCCTTGAAAATTCCCAGAAAAATCATCGTGTTCCTCCCAAGATTGGTCAAAAATATTTGAGCAAGTGTTACTCCAATCTTGATAGGGAGGTATTGGTGATGGTAAAGTGCCATGATCTTGACCATTTAAAAATAAATTAGGATGATCCTCCCATGATTGAGTGTAACCATTAAAGTGTGAGGTATCCCAATTACTATCTTCCACGAAATAACAAGATTCGGGGTTCGAAGGGCAACTGTATGAGAAATGATTTCCGCCACAGTAGTCACAGAAAACAGTTTCACACGGCCCAAACGAATGTACCATTGAATCCATATTCACAGAAAGATATACTCAAAGATTTATTACTTGTGCACACATGGAAACGTATGACAAGCAACAAAGATGGTAGAAAAACTTGCTTTTATAAACTTTACTTTTAAAAAGAAAAACTTTTAGCGTGCTTCCCCGGCAACGGCGCCAAAAACTTGTTGAGTTCTAGGTGTGTACCTGAAATTATCACAAATAAACCAGGACGCAAGTATACATCTTAGTCTATTATCGCCTTTAACAAGTAATAATGGTACAAAGTACCGAATATCGATCCCACAGGGAAGCGTGGAAAAATTCTTTTTTTATAAGTCCAATAAATAAAAACAAGTCTCAGATGGCGAATGCAAAAGTAATCTTTTTGTTGGGAGTTTGGTTATCAACTAATGTGAAATTAATTATAAAGAAGCACAAGATATAAAGTTCCGTTGAGATGAAATTAATAATAATTAGATAAAAAGATAAGACGGCATTCCTCAGTTATCTCAAGAGTCCACTATTTTATGATACAACGTACCGGGTGTCAATTGGTCAATTGTGATCCACCACAAAATATAACCTTGATTTAAATAACTTTGGACAATCATGTCATACGATACACTTTTTTATTTTATTATCGGTCTCGGTCCCAACTTCACTTTATACCCCAAGCTAAGACAGTTAGCCCATCATAGCTTTACATGCACTAAAAACTACAACGACGGTTGAGAAAACAAATAATGGAGATGGACAATTCATTATAGGAAACTTGAAACTTGGAAAGTACGTTTTAATAAAATTATGAATTATAAACTAATGAGATGGAAAGTCTTGTTTTTAATGTGAAAATAAAACGAAAAGAACTCTTAAGTAAACCACCACCGGTTACGTTGGAATAAATCCCAAACGTTAAGCTATGGATTTGGTTACTTAAAAGCCCGACAAGTGATTTACTAGGATGAGATTAAAAACAATTGCTTAAAACGATTAATTAGGCAAAGCTTGAATTATAGTGACTTGAGAAAAAGGTTTTAACAATAAAAACGACAACAACACTTGTAACCTTTATAGTTTCACCATTACTACAAATCGTGAACCAAACTAGTTGGGGATCCGAAGAGATTAATTCAGACTTCCAATTTGTAGTAACAATTAAATTATAAAAGTGGGTCAAGAGTTGGTAATCGAAAATAACAAAACTGAAAATTAAGCTATCGAGAATTGGAGGATGGAACTGCGAAAAACATAAACTAAACCGATGATTGCGAGAGTAACCTTAGAAACGATAATCTTGACTTAAAAACCGTAAGAAGATGAAAACGAAGGTGAATAAACAGTAACTTTAAAATTAACGAAAACACGAGATTAATAAAAACACACTTATATTAAGACGAGAAATCAAACCCGAGCGTTACAACGGAACCACCGGAGTGTGAAATGTGAACCAACCCAAAGGAATTGTGGATTTGGGTCACCGCTACAGTGGCCGAAGCCAACAAAGAAGATAAAGAGGAGAGCTCTCGGCTCTCTCTCTCTCTACATCACTACCTCCAATAATTGAGATCACCTACTACATAAATATCTAAAATTGAGATAAGGAACTGATGGATGGATCGATGTCTACTTCACATGCATATATATATATACTAGTTTTTATGAGGCTTTTTTGGGGCCCAAGACTAAAGTATGGAGGCCCATACATACAAACCAAAATCAGCCCAACAATTCAATCATCTTGAGTCCATATCTTATTTAAACCAAAAGCCCAAAATAAGCTATCCCAAAATTCGGCCCATGTGATAAAATATGAGATCTGCGTTTTTCCGACCCAAAACGCTGCAAAAACGCTGCCGTATCCAAAACATGAAGTCGTCCATTTTCCTCTTGCTACGTGCAATCCATATATATCGACTTCAAAACGGCACTTTTCCATCCTCCTATAATTAAACCATTTTAAATGAGTAAATTGGCTAAAATTATATAAAACATGTCACTTTGACGTTTCATGGTTCAAAGCATTTATTTATTAAATTAGACACTAAACTTAACTAAAAAGACTCAATGGGGAATAAAAACAAACTCAAAATTATAATAAAAGGTTATAAATAGGGTTATAAAAATAACCCTATCACTTTCTTTTATTATTTGTGTAATCAATCTATGATAACTACAACCAAACAATTATCTTCGAATTGATCCTCTGAAATCGTTTCTTTTCTTAGACTTTTATTGCACTTTTACTCCAATCTCTGTGGGACGATACGTGGCTCTCACCACTTAATTACTTGAAAGACGACATTAGATCTCATTGTGTACTTGCTTTAAGGTTTAATTAGCACACGTCTATCGGTGTATTCAAAGCACTGTCAGCCGTAAAGAAGAATTGGGTTGTCCACCAACTAGATGTAAACAACGCATTTTTGCATGGAGACTTGGCAGAAGAAGTATACATGAGAATTCCACAAGGATTTACAAAGGAAAGGGACACTAGGGTATGCAGACTTAGAAAATCACTCTATGGTATAATAAATTCACAAAAGCATTACTAGAAGTTGGTTTTCGGCAATCTAAGGCAGATCACTCTCTTTTTATATACAAAAGAGGTATGATTTACTCTTCCGCACTTATATATGTTGACGACATCATACTCATGAGAAATAACGATCATAAAATTAATGAAGTGAAGAACACCTCAATGATCGATTTAGCATAAAAGACTTGGGTCCTTTAAAATACTTCCTGGGAATTGAAGTTGCTCGCACAACAGATGGAATTGTGTTAAGCCAACGAAAGTACACACTCGATATTCTAAAGGATAGTGGACTACAAGGTTTTCGCCCTAGTTCCTTCCCGATGGAATGAAACATCCATTTAGATCAAGCAACAGACAGTCCCGTCACTGATGTTGCACAATATAGACGTCTGGTAGGTAGATTGTTATATCTGTAAGTCACACTACCTGACATCACCTTTGCGGTCAAAATGCTCAGCCAATTTTTATCTGATCCATGACAAAGACACATGGAAGATGCAATGAGAGTACTCTGATACTTGAAATCAACACCTTGTCAAGGAATCTTTCTACCCGCAAAGGGAGAATTAACCTTAACGGCATTTTGCGAGGCAGATTGGCTAGGATGTGCATTCACTCGACGATCACAAATAGGTTACCTAATCCTATTGGGTGGTGCACCAGTATCTTGGTGAACAAAGAAGCAAGCGGTTGTCCCCAAATCCTCAGCTGAAAAAGAATACCGAGTCATGGCAACCACGGTCAGTGAGATTCTATGGTTGCGATGGTTATTATGTGATCTTGAGGCAACGCCTATTGTCCCCACCACACTTTATTGTGATAACGACGTTGCACGACACATAGCAAACAACCCAGTCTTCCACGAGCGCACTAAACATGTCGAGATAGACTGCTATTTCGTACGTGAAAGGGTAGAGTCAAGAGACATTCGGCCGCTTCACATTGACACTAAGAATCAGCTCGTAGACATATTTACCAAACCACTTGGGACTGACAGATTTCAATTTTTACTTGGCAAGTTGGGCGTTCGAAATCTTCACGTGCCAACTTGATGGGGAGTGAAGAAAGAAAGTAATATATTAGTTTAATTATTATCCTTATTTTACCCAATCTCTAGTCTCTTTCTCCTAGTCAAAGTAGGAGTTTCCTTTATCTCTTATAGCCCCTTTATAAATTCTCCATTATGGGAAAATAAAAGTAAGTGGAACCCAAGATTTTACATATATAGCCTTTGAACATTATTTTGGTTAAGACAACTTTTGGCAACCTAACTACAGCATTTTAACATTAATGATTTCATGAAAACATCACCAAATTATTGCTTGAGCATGAGGACATTTCAACATTGTTGATTTTATCATGAATATATTCCACTATTCCATCAATATAATATATTCAACATTTTTGGTTTTTTAATCAAAGGGCGGGGCCACATGGTGGCCAGAAGGGGCCTTGGATACCCCTGAGTTTTAAACTTTTTCAAACAGTCTAATATTTTAACTAAAAATAAGTCTAAGTGTTTCACCATTTCACAACATATATTCAATTGGGGCATCTCTAAACTAACCCACACAGACATAGCAATAAAATACTCACGGTAAAACAATGTCTCAACTCTCAATTGATGAACGATTGCTTGAAAAATATGTTTTTGCTGAAATTGATAACGAATATATCATAGATAAGTTCCAAAAAATGAAAACTCATCGAGGTCATTGTTAAATCTATGAAGGTCAAATATTATCTATATAATATTGTTATTTTTGCTATTTTCATAATGTCGATTTTTTTTTCTTTTCATATGGTGGTCCCCCCTGCCCCCCCCCCACCCCACCCACACACACAAAAAACCCGGCTACGCCTCTGTTTATAATACGTCAGACTATTACATTAAAAATCAGTTTCAAATAACATAAAATCATTTTCAATTGGCAACGTAAACTATAACAGATTCTAAACAGAAAATCAATTTCAACACCAAACTCTATAACCTAAAAATCAATTTTAATATTCAAACCATTTTCAATATCTACCTATCTAAACATATACACACCTACATATACATACACAATATATAAACATTGGCAAAACACATATATAGAAAAAAAAATAAGCAAAGAAAAAACATACAAATTAGAAGAGAAAACCGGATCACGGCTGGCGAGGGTGGCGGCGAGGATGGTGGTCGGAGTCTTCAAAATCGCCTGAAGAAGTATGGGGAGGTTGTGTGAAAAGGCAGAAGGAAAGCGATGTTGGTCCCGAAGGGTTATACAAGTTTGTAGAAGGGGGGTTGAATACAAACACAAGATTTTTATCTTTAAAATTGTTTATTGATATAATCAAACAATTTACAATTTGTTGCGGAATAAGATTAAGTATAAAACCTAACCTAAACAAACTTCGGGCATGTTTGTTAGCAGCTTAATGGGATACATAGCTTATTCAGTCAGTTATACATGAATGTTTGGTAGTGGCTTAAAAATATAGAAAGTGGCTTATTTATTAAGCTTTTAGAAGGGAGCTTTATGCAGAAAGCCAAGTTTTGTCCAAACTAGTCTCTCCCAATTAAAAAACATGGTCCTTCCATCTATAAAAACACCCTCCCAAATAAAAACTTTTTCAATCTATACAGACAGATTAATCCAGACAGACAACTTTATTCATACAGAACTTAATGGAAAACCAACCAAACAGCCCCTAAGAGAATCACACAGATTTCTTGCACTAGAAAAGATAGAATGAAGTTAAGAAAATTAAGAGTAACTTTCTAAGGCACGAAGAGTTCAGAGATAAGGGAACGAGCACTTCAAAAATGAAGTAGGGTTTCCATATTTATACTGCATGCATTAAATGCAAGTCAGTACAACATTACACGTGGCAGCACTTGGTTGGTTACATGAATTTGACTTTAGCAAACATGCTCTTGGTCGCATGATGAACAGTGTAGTTGGCAGAGTGGTTTGTACGATCCTAGACAAAGGGATGTCCTTCTGACAAATCGTACAAAGGCGTGCAAGGAGATAAGACAAAAGTAATTTGTATAGTAGGCTTCATGATCAGCGATCGCTGAGTTGATCTTTATCAGCGAATGATAAAGTTCAGCTATCGCTGAAGTCTTCTACTTGAAACTTCGCGTGAAATAGACAAGTCTTGTCTTCGTTGATATCCGCATCAGGTCACTAGTAGACTTAGTCACTCGTTCGTCAGCTTGGTCTTCGATTCAGCTTTGAACTCAGTTGTCGCGAATCTTGTCTTCAGGGATCATAAGCAAACAATTACATGAAGAGCATCCAGCGATCATCAACAAGACTGAACAGGCTCAGGTCTCGTTGATGTACAATTATCGCTGAATTATAATTTAACGGCAGATGTTTCCATCAGCGATACTAAACAGACTTAGTATATTTTCTTAGATGGTGAAACACTGATACATATTGTTTACTTACAATTTTCACTAAGTGATTATAAGGATCATCATCAAATCATTGGAGGGTTTGGATCAACAATCTCCCCCTATTTGGTGATGACAAAGCAATAAAGAAAAATTGCTAAGTTAAAAACATAAGGATAAAAAGGACTCATAAATACGTGTCCCATTTACTGTTTGCATGGATCTTTTTGAGTACTGATGGAGTAAAGTACTTCACTAAAACTTTTCATTACTTCGTAAATACAAGATTACAAGGGAAGTTGAAAAATTACAAGTACGATGAAAATTTTACAAGTACAAAAAGTTATCAGCTAATAAGATAGAAGAATTACAAGAGATCCTATCAGTTATTCAGGTTCTTCCTTGATAAGAAGTTCATCAAGGGTGTCAGTCTTTGGAATCATCCAGTTAGGGACTTGTTCTCCCTGTTCCCTTCTTCGTTGGGATTCACTGTTGATCTGGGGTTTCATGAAGGTTCCAAGCCAGGATTGATCACACCAATATAGTAGATCTATGAGTTGTTCGATTGGAGCGATGGGTAACTCAGACCAGTGTTGGAAGCACTTGTGATCGGTGTATTTCAGAAAGAAAATGCCAAGGGGTTCACTTACAACTTTTGCAGCTTCAAAATCTACCCCAGGTGGCAGTGATACGTCTAGTCCTGACAGATCAGCATTGGGACCGAGCACTGCTTCATGAGAAAAATCAATACTTGTCTCGTTTCGTATAGCAGGCCCTGAAGACGGTGCATCTTTCTTTTTCTTTGAGGGACGTTGGGTTTGATGAAACGCTGGAGGAGGAGGCAATTCGACCACTGAGGAGATTTGATCAATCATCCTATTGATGAATCTTTCTACCACTGGCTTATAACTTGATCAAGATTGCTGAATTGCAACCCGAATCTCCAACCATTCATTTAGTCCAAAGTGTTCAACGGTAGAAAGGTAGCAGGTCTTATGATCTCCTTTTTCTCTGATCGTCGTGACTTCTATAACTGAAGCACCTCTGACAGTTTTCCCTTTCAGGTTTACATGTTTGATTCGGCTTGGTAAACTCATGAAATGGACTTTCTTTTTACACCAGGCCACAGTGGTGTCGCTGACTTCAGTCTTCTTTTTCTTTGACTTACCGGCCTCTTTTAGTAGTTCTTGTTGGACTCTGAGGGGAAATTTTTTCAGCTGACGATCCTTTACTGAACGTTGGGCAATTTCGAGAGTAAAGGCTTTATCTTTGAGCTCGTTCTTCTTTTGTTCAGCTAGGATCTTTTCAGCTTTGAGACTTTCAGCAATTTCCTCAGGAGTCAAACAGTTGAGGTGGGGAGGGATGAGTCGCCTACTTTCCAGTTGTTGGATCATAGCTGTTTTTCTTCTGATTTCTTCTACTTCTGACCGCTGAGGTGGTAGAGAAGGTCTGGAAGAATGAGCGATCTGCGTTTGTTCTTCTTCTTGTTCACCGGTCTCATTCACAGAGACTGGGATTATTTGTTCTTCAGCTTGGAGAGTTGGGATTATTTGTAGTGAGGGAGCTTCAACGGTATCCTCAAGCAGGGGAGAGGATTGGCTGAAATAAAAATATCACTTGAGTTATATCTTTTGAGGTAGAAAGAGATAGATAAAGAATGTGTCCAAGTGTTTAGAGGTTTTAGGAGATGAAGGATAGAAGTGGAGAAGGGATAGATGATAGAAGCAGTGTAGGGAAATAGAAGGTAGTTTACCTGGCAAGGTGATTTCTTGAGGAGGATTGCCAAGTTGCCTTCAGTGGCAAGGCCCTTTTGCTTGCCATGTTGAGCCTTCTTTGCAGGAGACTTTCGAGTCGTCTCCCCTGCTTCATTTATTGAGATTCCCTTCTGAGTAGGGACCTTGATGGCGGTTGGCTGGAACCAGTAGCCATCTTCATCATCATCCTTGGGATCAGGATGAGCTGAAGGTTCGTCTTCATCAATCTCCACCTCTTCTTCCTCGTCTTCGTCTTCCTCATCAGTGAGGTCTATTCTTTGAGGAGAGAGGGGTGGAGTGGGAGCTTTGTCTTCGCCTTTCTCCCCCTCAGAATGAGAGGGTTCTTCAGCGGTTCCTTCCGGATTATCATCCTCCCACTCAGCTGAGGAAGGGTCCTTTTCAACATTATCCTCCCCCTCAACATATAGAGGGAGGTCTTCATCGTTCTTCTCCCCCTCTCCAACTAAATGGGAGGAGGTAGTAGTAGTAGTAGCAAAAGCAGCAGCAGCAGATTCAAGAGTCCTGTCTTCGAGGCCAGGAACTCCTGAACCTGAGGCTTGAATCTTTTCCACCTTATCCATTCTGTCTTCTAG
Organism: Saussurea involucrata; assembly: GCA_033807775.1. Classification (NCBI taxonomy): domain Eukaryota; kingdom Viridiplantae; phylum Streptophyta; class Magnoliopsida; order Asterales; family Asteraceae; genus Saussurea; species Saussurea involucrata. The sequence goes on along the minus strand of CM066317.1, from coordinate 42,423,100 downwards.
GCCAGAAATAGAGGGTGTAGCCTGAATAATGAAGTCCACTGCCATCTCCAACTTTGCTCGATCATCCGAAGTGAAGTGAGATAGAGGGACAGTGGGGGCTTCCAAGCGGTTGAGAATCTTGGTGATCAGGGTGTTTGAATTAGCAACTTTGGAGGTCAAACTGCTCACCTCACCTTGAAGGCCAGTGAGTTCGGTCATCAGCATACTAACCTCGTTGCTGAGGTTGGTGTAGTTGGTGGAGAGATCAGTGATGGAGGACTGGAGAGTCTGGATGGCGGTGGTGTTGTTGTTGATGCCAATCTCTAAATTTGTCACTCCCCCTCGCAGCGTTGAGAGATCTACAGAAGTGGCTTTCTCTGCGAGGGAAGTGGTGACGTTCTTCAGCGTTACCCCATCGTCATTAATCGCTGAGGTGTTTGTTTTCTGGGTTGTGGACAATTGATCCACTTTTGTAGTGACATCCTTGAGGGAATTACTGATGGTGCCTAAGTTATGACCTAAAACAAATAACAACTTATGAGCAAAGGAAAGCCCAGAAGAAGTTGGTGATTTAGAGGGGATTAAGGACATGTTTTGGATACCTGTAGGGTTGGAAAAGGCAGTGAAGTCGCGATTTCCTCCATAATATTCCAGGTCATCCTCAAATGAACGAGCAGGAATAGTTGTAGAAGAGCCTACAGGTCCTGTAGAGTTTTGTTGGATCAAGTTTTGTAGCATCTCGGCGCTTATATCCATCAGCGAGAACGCTAGAATAGTGGGAGCAGTTGTGATGACCAAGGGAGTAGAAGAAACGGAGGCTGAGAAGATCGTTGTTGTAGCAGGTTCAGCGCTGGTGTCGCTGAGAGAGACCTCCGCAGTTCTTTGAGGCACTGAGGATGTACCAAAAAAGTTTTAGAGAAATGAGGCTCTGAAATAGTTAGGGGGTGGTTGTAGCAGATGTGGAGGAGTGTTTCACGAAAATATCAAGTGTTGCCTGTGAAGAGGCAATCACTGAGTCTTGAGCCTGTGAAGGCTTAGGTTGCTCCTTGGAGGCCTTCTTGGGCTTATGGGTGCCAAGGGGGTGTTAGATTGTTTCCTCTTTTTAGATGAGGTGGAGGTTGCACCTTGGGTGGCAGCGGTGGGTTTCGTCGCTGAAGGAGTTGCAGAAGATGAAGAAGTGCAGAGAAGAGAGAGTAGAGTGGAAAGACTAACCTCGTCTGGGATCGGTTTGAAGTCGAGGACCTTGGGGCTGACCTGCGGGAGTTTGTAGTCTCCCTGCTTAGGATGCTTCTAGGCATCATCTGAAGAATGGCATAAATGAACCGTGGGTAGGGAACGGTCATGGAACGATCAGGCTTCTTGATCTTTTCCATCAGGTCTTCAAAGATTATGCGAGCGTAATGAACTTGCAGGCCTTTCAGGAGATAGTAGGCCATTGTAACCTGAGTTTTGGCGGCCTGATCAGTGGAGCCGACTTTGGTAGTCATGCAGGAGATGATGTGGGCAAAGATGAAGTTGAGTTTGGCTGGCATCTTGGCCTTGAGGATTTTAGTTCTCATCTTGTCATCCTCATCAGTTCTCATCTTGTCCCATGAATATTTCATGAGATCAAGGAATGCGATCAGTTCTTTATCACCTTCAGGAGTGTTGGGTCAATGAAAGGGACAAAAGGGTGTCCAGGGAGGTTCAGCGCTGAGCGGATCGCTGCAGGAGAGATAGTGCATCGTCCAAGTTCAGTTTGGAAACTGATTACAGAGTATGGCTTTCCGGTTTTCTTGAAGGTTTCAGTGGCACGCTCAGCAGTGTACCAGAATTGTTGAAGGAGGTGGCGGTGTGCAGGAGGAGCGATTGTCATGGCAGTTGAGAGTGGGCAGGTCTTCAAAAAGTTCACAGCTTTAGTGGGATGGGGGTTGGGTTTCTTTTTGGGAAATTCTAGCAAGGCTAGAGAGTTGTTGGTGGCTATGATGATTTGTTGGAGTTTACCCTTCATGTTATCAGACTTGATCATGGTTGCAGGAGCAGCAGCAGTTTTGATAGCAGCAACGTTAGAGGATGCCATTTCTGAATAAGTAATCAACAACAAAAAAGGATGGAGAAACTTCTTAAAATAGAAAAAGAATTCCAAAAATAAGGGTTTTTGAGGTTTAGGATTTTTACAATTTCCTTTTTAGGGAAGAAAAAATAAAGTGTGGGTTTTCTAGTTTTGAGAAGTTAAAACTAGTAGAAAAGCATGTTTTGTAGTTTACTTTTAAAGAAAGGGATTCTGGAAAAACGTATGAAAATCAAGTTTAAGATTTTTGATTTAAACTTAATGGAAAAACTATATTTCAAGTTTTTGTCATAAAATCATGAATAAGATGATTTTATGCAAGAAAAACGTTTGTTTGATCTTTGTAAACAAAAGAATATGGATCAAAACAAGTTTAAGAAGATTAGGAGTAGAAAATGGATGAAAATGTGAACCTGTTTGGTTGAAGATTTGAAGATTAGAGTAGCAGGTTTCAAAATTTTCAAGAACACACAATGCTTAAGGCAATCTTTACTTGAGAGATTTTAGTGCGCGTAAAGGGTAAAAATATAAACTCGAGGTGTTTATATAGGGAGGGTAGAGAGATAAAGTGATGAGCGAGAGAAACACTCATCATGACACTTGACACGTCTCACGAAGCTTGTTGGGCAAGTATTCAAACGGACGAACGTGTCAGACGAAAAGTCGTGCCATGGCTTATCCGTTTTGATGACGTCACAGTCAGAAACGTCTTTTCATTAAAAAAAATGTTTCCCTGATTTTTTTTTAAAATATCAGAGATAGTTTGTAAAATGAAGAGTTACTGTGTACACCTCGAATTTTCCATAAATATTATATAATTAATTTGGGAGGATGTTTAAAATAATGGGATGATATTATTTTAAACGATATGTCGAAAGGGGTCAAAAGTGAGTTTGATCGAAGTTTTAAGTTAATTGATGAATTATGAAACTTTGGGGGTTGGTCTTGTCAATTGTGGATAGTTTGAGATATTAAATGTGGGAGTCGGTTAAAATTAGAATTCATCTCAAAACTTCCTCTGATTGAAGTCGGTCCAGAAAGTTCAGAAAGAAAACCCAATTTGCTAACCTTTGTGCTTGGCTTTGAACCTTTGGAATTGAATTAAAATTGGATTTTGCAGAAGACTTTGGGTCGAAGCTTTATACAGGTGAGTTCATCTAACTGTTTTGCTTAATAAAGCCTAATTGTGAAATGAAATGGTTGAATAAGCGTAGTATTATCTATGAGAAATAGATACAAATCGATTTTTTAAAGTTTTGGGTAGGAAATGATTGAAACTGGGTAAAATTGGATAAATCCGGAAGATGAAAAATCCAGAGTATTCCGGATTCCGGATGTTTACCGGATTGGTTTCGGATACCGGAGGATTTCAGATTCCGGATAGTCGTCCAGATGTACCGAATACCGGATATTTCCGGAGACCGGATGTGATTTCCGGATGGTTCCGGATTTGTCTTTCCGGATTTGAATTCCGGATTAGTTTATCGGATAGGTTGTTTCGGATAACTTACTGTATGAGATTTTCATGATTAAGTTTTCTACGAACATGAAAAGTATCTTAATTATTTTGACAGTACGAATATCATTATAACTCAACTTCGAGTATGGTATAATTCGATATGTGTTTTGGTTTGATATGTATGTAAGCTAGTAATTGTAATGGATCCATAGGCACTAGCTTTACTTGATAACGTAGAATAGGCAAGGTATAATTGCTATTCTCGTTTATATTTGGGAACGAGGAATAGACAAGTTATAATTGTTATTCCCTATTATCGTGATGCGAAACGGTGAAATAGGCAAGGTATAATTGCTATTCCCGTTTTATATTGAGAGATGAGAAATAGGCAAGGTATAATTGCTATTTCCGTTCTTATTTGGGCGATTAGGAATAGGCAAGGTATAATTGTTATTCTACTTCCACTCCAAGAGATACACATGGACTAATTGTAATTTCTTGGACATGAGCAATGATCTAGAATCCGTGGCGATTTGTAGTGGGCTCATGAACATGATGCTACGACTTACTTAGTGTTTGTCATACTCATGGAATCGTGTATGATATCCCGTCATCAAAAGATGTTATGTGTACGGTAATAAAGAGTGAGACCAGGTGAATTTATTTGCTTTGTTTACAGTTTAGTTTTCAAAGCTATTATAGTTTTAATTTGAAAATGGGATGTTCTCACTAGGCGTAAGCCTAATCTTTTCAAATTAAATTTTCTTACCAGGTACTAGCTCGGGAAGGGATAAGCAGGGATGAGTGTCGAGAATGTCCCAGAGTTATGCTTTTGGAGTTTTGTTGGAGAATTTAGTGGAACAAAGATTTTGTTGAGATATTATAGACAACCCATATAATCTGATGTTATTGGTTATGAATTAGATTAGTCGGTTGTTTTTAATAGATCAGTTGTAATTATGTACCTTGTCCTTAACCCTCCCTCTATGTATGAAATTTTTTGGAAGAAAATGTTGTGGACCTTGTAAATTGAAGGTTTAAATTTATTGTGGTTTTTAGGGTGTTTCACACTGATTAAGAAAGATCGGCGATGAGTTTTGTTCTTTCAAAAGAATCACTGAAGAAAATGTTCAGTGATCAATTTAGTTTTGAAAAACAACATACTGAAGTAAACTTCAGCGAATAGAATTAGAAAAACATACCCTGATATCAGCGAATCATTTTGTTCAGAGATTAGATAAATAAGGAGATAGAATTTCCTTTATCACTGACTTAATGTGTGACCACTGAAGATTTATTCTTCAAGGTTCAGCATGCCAAGCTCACTGATGAGAAAGTTGAATCTTGTCTCATCAAGAGGTTTGGTAAAAATACCAGCAAACTGAAAGTCAGTAGGGATAAAGTGAAGTTCTATATCACCATTCATCACATGATCTCTGATAAAGTGATACCTGATCTCGATGTGTTTGGTCTTTGAGTGTAGCACTCGATTATTTGCTATAGCAATGGCACTAGTGTTGTCGCAATAGATTGGAAATTTGGAGAGCTGAGGTCGTAGTCTAATAGCTGATTTTTCATCCATAAGACTTGAGCACAACAGCTTCCAGTAGCAACATACTCAACTTCAGTAGTAGAAGTGGACACTGAACTTTTTTTCTTGCTTGTCCAACTTACCAGCTTTCCACCAAGGAGTTGACAGCCTCCTATCGTGCTTTTTCTATCCAGCTTGCAACCTGCAAAGTCACTATCTGAGCAGTTAGATCGAACCATGAGTCTTTGGGATACCAAAGACCTAGGTTGGGGGTACCCTTCAGATATCTGAAGATTCGCTTTACAGCGATCAGATGTGATTCTTTGGGTTCAGATTGATATCGTGCACAAAGACAGATAGCATACATACTGTTAGATAAAGAAGAGAGTCGATCATCCCTCTGTAGGCAGTGACATTAACAGGCTTCCCTGAAGGATCTTTGTTAAGTGTCAGATGAGGTGCCATAGGGGTTTTCATAGCTGAGCTTTGAGTAAGATCAAATTTTTTCAGCATATCTTTAACGTACTTATCTTCGTGTATGAACGTACCCTTATCATTTTGCTTGATTTGAAGTCCAATGAAGTATGTTAGCTCTCCCATCATACTCATATTGTATTCGGATTTCATTCTTTCAGCGAAACGAGTACAAAGATATGGGTTAGTAGAACCAAATATAATATCATTGACATATATTTGAACAAGAATGATATGACCTTTTACTTTCCTGAAAAATAGAGTGTTATCGATTTTACCATGCTCAAATTTTTCAATGAGGAGAAAAGAGGATAGTGTGTCATACCATGCACGAGGTGCTTGTTTCAGACCATAAAGTGTCTTATCCAGTTTATAAACATAACCTGGATGCTTAAGATCAGCGAATCCTGGAGGTTGTTCAACATAGACTTCTTCATTCAACTTTCCATTTAGGAACGCTGACTTGACATCCATTTGATAAACTTTGAAGTCTCTGTGAACAGCGTATGCTAGAAATAGACGAATAGCTTAGAGTCTTGCCACTGGGGCAAACGTTTCATCGTAGTCTATACCTTCCTCTTGTCTGTATCCCTGAGCAACTAGACGAGCCTTGTTGCGGGTTACAGTTTCATGTTCATCTAACTTGTTTCGATAGACCCTGTTAGTGCCTATCACTGACTTGTTAGATGGTTTGGGAACAAGATTTCAAACTTTGTTTCTTTCGAATTCAGTCAACTCTTCTTGCATAGTGCTGACCCAGTTTGGATATCTGAGTGCATCATCAACTTTCTTTGGTTCAATCAGCGAAATAAAATTAACATATAAACAAATGTTACCTGAACTTCGTCGAGTCTGAACACCTGCATTTGGATCACAAAGAATTTGATCAATGGGGTGATTCATAGTCCGTCGCTGAGCAGGAGCATGAGCAGCTGGCTCAGATGGAACTTCTGGAGGAGCTGAAGAAGAAGCTTCAACGATTTCAGGTAATTCAGGCAGGATAAGCTGAAGTCCAGATAGAGGTTTGTTTGCTGATTGCTGAGAAGTCGATGGATTATTAGAAGTTGACGGTTCAGAGGCAGGCACAGTGTTAATTGGAATAGCTGAAACCCAAGAGGATGATTCAGCTTCACTTGACTGCATGTTGGGAATGATGACAGGATCATCATCAGCGGTAGGGTTGTTGACCTGAGGGTCAGTGTTAGGAATAGCTTCTGAATCCCCAAAATGAGAAAACATCCACTGCGTAAGTTCTTCGTTATCAGCAATTGGTTTGGAGTTCGCTGAACGGGATTCATCAAAGGTGGCATGAATGGTTTCTTCTACAGTTTGTCTTCTCTTGTTGAAGACTCTGAAGGCTTTGGACGCTGAAGAGTATCCAAGGAAAATTCCATCGTCAGCTTTGGGGTCGAGCTTTCCAAAAGCATCCCTCTTGTTTAAAATGAAACATTGACAACCAAAGATGTGGAGAAAGCTGATAGATGGCTTTCTTCCATGGAAGAGTTCGTAGGCAGTTTTCTTGAATCTTTTAACAATCAGAGACCTATTTTGAGTAAAACAGGCAGTGTTGACAGCTTATGCCCACAATTGAGTAGGTAGATGAGAATCACTGAGCATTGATTTGGCAGCTTCAATAATTGTTTTATTTCTTCTTTCAGGGACATCGTTCTGCAGAGGAGTTCTTACTACAGAGAAGTTGTGAGAAATGCCCTTGCTCTCAAAGAAGTTATCAAGGGAACTGTTTTTGAATTCAGTCCAATGATCACTACTGATTGAGCGAACATTCATATTGTTCAGGACTTCCATTTTCCTGACAAATGAGATGAGTTTTTCTGAGGTGTCACTCTTAGCACGGAGGAACATTACCCAGGTATAGCGAGAGAATTCATCTACTATGACCAGTGTGTATTTCTTTCCAGCGATGGATTAAATGTTGACAGGGCTAAACAAATCCATGTGAAGGAGCTGAAGAGAGATGTCACTAAAGAAACTTACTTGCTTTTGAAACTTGCTTTTGTTTGTTTTCCTTTCTCACACGCTGAACAGAGAGATTCCTTAGCGTATAAGTGTTGAGGCGAGCCAGTGACCAACTATTTTGAAGAAAGAGTATTCAGCGTCTTGAAGTTAAGATGAGAGAGCCTCTTATGCCAAATCTAGTTGACATCAGTTGAGGCCTTAGAAAGAAAACAAGCATTCTCAGTGGTTGTTGAGTCCATGTTTATGACATAAACATTTTCCAAACGGTATCCACTGAGAGCGATTTTCTCTTACTGATCAGTGACAAAGCATGCTTCTTTAGTAAAGCAAACTTTGTAGTCCTTGTCACGTAGATGACTGATGCTAAGAAGATTGTGCTTAAGTCCTTCAATGTATGCAACTCTTCTGAAGGTTGTAGTACCATTAGAAAGTACACCAAACCCTCGGGTATATCCTTTGCCATTTCCACCAAAGGTCACTGAGGGGCCTTTCTCTTCCTTATAATCAGTGAGCAGGTTTCTTCTACCAGTCATGTGTCGAGAGCATCCTATATCGAGATACCAGATGCCCTTCAAGACCTGCAAACAAAGGAAGATTATTTTGGAATAGGCACCCACACTACAATGGGTCCACACTTGTCAGTGGTAGAGGACGTGGAAGGATCAGCGGTCTTCGCAGCATTTGAAGACTCAGCGTCAATGACATTCTTCACTTTGGTTAATTTCTTAACCTCAGTGGTAGTTTTCACCTTGGCTTGATTTCCACAAGGGATTTTCTTCTTTGCCTTGGGGGCATTGATCTTCACCTTAGCTAATTTCTCAGCTTTGGTGGTTGTATGGCATTTGCTAGCAATGTGATCGGTAAGTCCACAGTGATAACATTTCCTATAGCTAAAAGTATATTTAGGACCATAGGCATACTTATTTGATAATTTCAAATGGGTCGGGCCTACACCAAGAATACCTTTGGCATCAGATATCGGAGGAACTATAGGTTCTTCAGATTTCTTGCCAGTGACATCCACTCTGATTTTAGGAGTAGATCGCTGAACATATTCAGGGATCTTATTCTTAGAAGTAGAGGGATGGCTAGCTGAAGGTTTTGAAGCTTCCAGCTTTGGTACATTGGTACCCTTCTGAGGTTTTTAAAATATTATCTTTTCTTTACCTTTAAGTTTAGGGCTTCAGGTAGAGTTATCCTCAGGGATGGGATTTTTAGAAGAAGAAGAGCACTGAGATAAAGAAGTGTCAGGGATAGAAGACACAAACATTCCAAATTTAAGCATTGGACGATCAGTGGTTGGTTCTTCGACGTCAGCTTTGTAACTAAGACCACTTTTGTCTTTAGCAGGGATTTGAGCACTTAGTATCTCAGTGATCTTTGTTGAGGATTTATACCATCCTTCAACAGTTTCTTTCTCTGCTTTCAGCTCAGCGATAGCTTTTTCACGCTCGATACTGACAACTTGATTCACATAGACTTGGTCTTTCAAATTTTCTTCTAGTTTTGAAAGCACTTGTATTTTCAAGTGAAAGTTTTAAAGTTGTTCAGTTAAATCTTGATTTTTCTGTTCAGCTTTGGTCTTGCCATTCATGGCATCGTATAAATCAACAGTCAACAGATCGATAGCACGAAGTCTATCAGCCTTAGTGAGAGTAGGAGAAGGAGAAAAAGAAAGAGATACCTGAGAGGTAGAAGCAGAAGTAGAGGGAATTTCAGCATGTTCTTCCTCTTCTTCTTTTATATTGGCCATGAGGCAGAGATTGGCCTCATCTTCTTCATCTGAATCTGATTCTTCATCAGACTCAGCCCAGTCGTGTTCTTCAGCGAACAGACCTTTACCTTTCTTTTTGAAGCTTTTCAGCTTCTCGTATTTTTCTTTAAGCTTTTGGTATTTTTCATCTTTACTCCTAGGAGTAAAGGATTTCTTGTGGGAATAAGAAGGTTTGAGTGCTTTCTTTGACCTGCATTCACTCGCAAAGTGTCCTACTTTTTCACAGTTAAAGCATGTAGCAGTAGCCTTATCAACAGGAGTAGATTTTGGCTTGTCAGTGAGGGAAAGAGATTTATTTCTTCTGAAGTTACTCTTTCTAGCGAATCTCCTGAAAGAATTTGTCAGGAGTGCCAGAGATTCATCAAGGTCTGAAGGATCGGCTTCTGATGAATCGTCAGAGTTAGATTTCATTTTAGTGATCGTGATAGTTGATCGCTGAATGGGCGTTAACTCTGAGGGGAGTAAAGCAACAGGTGTGATTTTGGAATCCTTTACAAGATTCTTCTTAAGAATACACGACTGCTCATGATTGAGCATAGTGCCAAATAAGGTAGAGAGGGTCATGAATTTTAGATCTTTTGAGAGTTTGAGACACATGGTATAGGTGTCCCAACTTTCAGGAAGACATTCCAAGAACTTTGTCAGGATCTCGGAATTAGCGTAGGTCTTACCAACAGTTTTTAAGTCAATAAATAAGCAGTTGAAACGTTGGTGAACTTCAGAAAGGGTTTCATTCTTACCACAGATGAAACTTTCGTATTGTCTTACCAGGTTGATTCTCCTGGATTCCTGTACATCAGTTGTACCTTCATATTGAACACATATAGTGTCCCACATGGCTTTTGAGCTCTTGAGATTCATGACGGAATGGTAGACTTCGTTAGGAAGATCCATAGAGATGATGGATATGGCCTTAGTGTCGATGGCCACGGTCTTTTTGTCTTCTTTAGTCCATTGAGAAACTTCTTTGATGATAGTTCTTTCAGGAACTGCAAGAGTGGTAGCAGAGGCTCGAACAGGACCTTGGACCATATGAGGAACAAAGGGTCCATTCTCCACATAGTAAGGTATAGAAGAATATACACCTTCTAGAAAGAGCATCATTCGGTTCTTCCAAAGATTGAAGTTATCTTTGCTAAAACTAGGTGGTTTGGCAAGAGAGACATTATCTATGTAATTTATGTTTGAAGGGTTTACCATATTGAGAGATGATAAGGAAGAGATAGTATAAGCAATATCTTATTTATAGGATTAAACAATCTGCTCTGATACCACTTGTTGGTCCCGAAGGGTTATACAAGTTTATAGAATGGGGGGGTTGAATACAAACACAAGATTTTTATCTTTAAAATGGTTTATTGATATAATCAAACAATTTACAGTTTGTTGCGGAATAAGATTAAATATAAAACCAAACCTAAACAAACTAAGAGAATCACACAGATTTCTTGCACTAGAAAAGATAGAAAGTAGTTAAGAAAATTAAGGGTAATTTTCTAAGGCACGAAGAATTCAGAGATAAGGGAACAAGCACTTCAAAAATGAAGTAGGGTTTACCTATTTATACTGCATGCATTAAATGCAAGTCAGTACAACTTTACGCGTGGCAGCACTTGGATGGTTGCATGAATTTGTAGTAACCGTGTCCAAAAAGGAAGGGTTCCAAGTCTTGTGGTGGAAAGTTAATAAAATGGAAGTTGAGGGGGGTATTTTGTTATTAGGGGGTAAGGTATAAAATGGGCACAAAAACCTTAGGAGAGTCATATTTCTCCTGATTTTGTTGTGGTTGGCGGCTATTGAAGAGAAAAGAGGAGAGAAAGGGTTTTTGATATTCTTGGCATTTGAAGAAGAGAGGCACCAATCTGTGGATTCAGAAGAGAAGGTGGTGTTGGAATTCGTTTATGCTAGTAATTTGGTCAGGTAATCCTTCTTACAAACTCTCTGCTGATTTGATAGTGTTTGATTGTTCATTGGGAGTTTTTTGTAAGAAAGTGCTTTTTGGTCTTGAAAGAGAGATTAAATCATCTAATAGTGTTTGGATAGCAAGAATTTGATAAGAGTTGGTTATGTAATGTTCATGTTACCTTTTATCGCTCTATCGTGTTAATTTGGAGGATTTTCGGGAGATTACAGCCTCCAAACTCGTCCAGCGCCGTCCGGACACTTCGATCAGATGAATGTTTCCGGGTAAGTGTCCGGATAGGAGTTGTCCGGATATGTGTATGTCCGGATAGGAGTTGTCCGGATAGGATTTGTCCGGATAGGAGACGTCCGGATAGGATGTGTTGTCCGGAGAGCGTGATGTCCGGAAAAGGAGTGTTGTCCGGATTAGTTGTCGTCCGGATTAGTGTGGGTGTCCGGACTCTTTAGCGTCCGGAAAAGTAGGGTTGTCCGGAAAACCTGAGTTGTCCGGATACTTTTGCTGAGTTGTTTTATGCCCGTTTATTCAGGGAAGTCGATTTGGAAGTTTGGAACGGTTTAGGAACGAGAAGTAAGAGCCTCGGGTGAGTTTTCTAAACTAAAATGTGTGGCTTTTAAAGTGTTTTCAAAATGTGTTATGAATGTTGAGAATTGCCATGCTTTATTATTATGCTTTAATTGCATGAAAGTTGTTTAAAGTTTTATGTAGAATGTATGCATACATCGAGGAGACGTAAACTGGCAAAGACGGGAGAGTAGTTCCGCCAGCTCTCGTGCGGGAAGGGAGGTCCCTATATGCCAGGAGCGAGGCTCCGCAAGGCAGCATGAGGCTGACTCGTTGTCACCTTCGGGTGGCTTCAGGGTGTCAGATTACGAGGAGGCGGACTTTAGTCCGTATATGATTTTGACGTGTTGAGTATGAATGTTTAAAGCTGAAGAGATAAACTGTTTTTAAATGCTTTGATAACTGTTAGGAGGGACTCACTAGACCTCATGGTCTAACCCTCGCATTTTCAAATTAAAACCTTTTCAGGTAAGCAGGTTTCCAGGAGCTCGGGCAAATAGGCTGAGCTTAGCAAGAAGAGTCAAGAAGCATAGTGGCACTCTAGTTATTAGTTTTTCTCAGTTGTGTATAGGTTGTTTCCGCCAACCTAAGTTATTTAGACAGATGAAATGAAACTTTTGTGGACCCAGTTTTGTAATTATTTAAATATAAATGCTAAGTACGCTTTATTTAGATTGGGTTGTTACAATTGGTATCAGAGCCATAGTTTAAGGGATTTAGGTGACCGGACGGGCCTAAACTTAAACTTGGGAGTAGAAATCACAACTGAGAATCAGGAAATGCGTTAGGAGGACACTATTATAGAGATATGACTAATAGGGTACTGAGGACTGTCATGTAAGGTAAGTTTGAGATTCCAGCTGGCCAGTGTAATTGCGAACTTACAGGTACATGTATGTGCTTAACCTGCCTTATTATTCCGAAGTGGTAGTTAGAAGCTAGTGTTTATGTCGTGTTCCAGTACTTTAGAATATCAGTAAGATCCCTGAGGGGTAGGGTGAGACCCATTGTAGGGGAAGTATCGTGGGAAATCATTTATGAGGTGATGTATGTATACGTCATAGAGAAGAAATGATGTATAGAATGTTATGAGTCGTCTAGAGGTAGATCTTCGTGGATTCGAAGAGGATGAATGACTGATTTTGAGTAAGACTCCTGTTTCTGGAGAGTCCCAGTTCTAGAGATCGTGGGGTAGATCCATTGCAAGGATAAGGAAGGACAGTGTCGAGATCTTGGAGGTGTCAATTCAAGAGCGAGCAGAGGATTAGAGCTCTGACCCTTTAGTCGAGTCGTTCAGTGGCAGGATCTGTGAAGAGAGATTTATGTAGAGGACTGAAAACGTGTAGAGGTATAATATGAGATGATTTGATCGAGACGAAGGTAGTATGAAATGGTTGAGTAAGTGGACCGTTGAATGTATGTATAGCAAGTTGTTGCAAAGCCGAGAGGGCGACCACTGGTCGAAGGTAGAGTGTCAAGGATAAGTCGTGTGAGTAAAGCGATCGACCTTGTTTGAGTGAGTAGCCTTCAATTGCAAGTAGAGTTTCATGCATTGAGTTCGTGTATGGGTACATGAGATTTTTCATAAGTAAAGTAAATGTGTAAATATCAAATTTGATCGGATATGAGTCGGCGTGTGCAAGCGTATGTTAAAAGAAAAATACAAATCCATTTAGATTGTACAATGAAGTCTTGAGGTTTGCGATTTGCAAAATATTCCACTCTTTCCATGATAAGTCAAGAAAACGTTTGAATGCAAAACTTTTATAACCAAATGAGAGTTGACATGATGAAGTTATATAATTGAGTATGAGTTCCCAACACCTTTTACAACACAGAGTGTTAAATGTTTTAAATTAATTATGATTTCATTCCCGAGCATAAACTGTTTGTAACTGTCATGCATGTTTTCCACGAACTACGTGTTTTACTTAAGAAAGCCTGTTATGTATGATGAAATGAGAATGATGATTTAAAGGACTTAAAAGTGCATATTTTACGAAATGAATGATGTGCTTTGTGGAGTCGGTCTGCACTGTGGGATCAGAGAGTGATCCTCGGGACCTGATGATCCCTTGGATATGTATGACGGACTGGTAGGTTGGAACTCGTTTCCTCCTATTTCGAGTAAAAGGGAGTTTGCGTATGCTTCGAAAGAGGCGAGAGGGGAGTCTGCTTGGGCCCCGACCGCGGAATGCTTATGTGATCCAAAGCACAGTGCAGTACCATGCTGGAGGTTATGTTAGGATTTGCGATGAATCTTTTATAAACGTTTTATACTGGTTTACCTTGTGTCGGTAGTTCTTGCAGAATTATGTCATATGAAAAGATTTTCATTCAATACATCACTGTCGTAATAACATCGTTCTGATTGAGTAAGAGTAAGGTCGAAATGCATGCAAGCGATTCTCGAATCGTCGTGCAGGGCATTGAAGTTATAAGGGTGATGGGGTCGAGTACACCCAAGATAGTTTCAAATGTTGTTTATTTAAAATGATAAAAAGTGTAAATGATTTTATCTATTGCGTTGTCATGCATGAAGGCTATGAACTCACTAGGTCATAGGATATAGTATGTTAAGCTAAGGAAGAACTTCAAGAGTGGAAAGGTGTCGGGCAAATCAGGAAGGAATGTTGTAGCCTTAGTATTTGTGCTCAAGAGGAAAGGTGAACAGTGGTAGAGTCGGAAGTGGATTATAGTGTGGGTTGTATGAGGGTTTACACCCTTGTACGGTAACGGGAAGTACGGTTGTTGAGAGACAGATGTGTCTGGAGGAAGGACTTGAAGCCTTCAAGGTGACGGTTTTAGCAACTCGTTATGAGGAGTGTGGGAGGAAGAATGAAATGTCTATGGTGTGGGAATATGAGCTTCGAGGTGAGCTTGTAATGTTGTAGTTACGCGATGTGAGTTTGAAATGAGGACGACGGGATGTGAATTTGATTATGGTATGTTGGAAGGATTAGGTTCAGTAAGGGACCCTTGTTGAATAATAGGCTAAGGAAGTATCAACAGGTCAACTATTGACGTTAAAGTCGGTAGTTGTGTAAGCTGCATGAGACAGAAGACTTGAATCAGAAGGTTGAAAGTTGAAGGACCACTTTGTAGGGGTGTTAAGATAGGGAAAGGCTGCTGTTTTAGATAAGCGTTTTACTAGCGAGAGGTGATAGGATCGATTCTTAACAAGAATTAAACTTCTTAGAAACAGAATTTAGAGAATCTTGCGGAATAGAACTCTAAATCAATTAAAGAACAATCAATAGAATTCAACACACTGTATATATCAAACTGTATTACTCACAAGCTTTACACCAAACCTCAATCTTGATGAACAAATCTCACCAAGACGACTTCTACTTCTCTAGAAATAGGATCTATGATCTTGAGGTTAATTCTCTCTGAATAGCTAAACAACCTTTTGAATAACTGTTCTCTATATCGTGTATCTTGTTTTTCGTATATTATTCTAATAGCTATCAATACTATTTATACAAAAGTAATTACAAGATAACTATCAAAAGTAAATTGATCTTCTGAATCTTCGTTAAACATATCTTGATCAATTCCTTCTTTGTCTCCAAAAGTATCGCATACCAAACTTATCAAGTCAGCAGTATTAACAATGATTTGGCTCAGCAGCATTAACGACCTTCAGCAGTATTAACCTTCACAGTCTTCTAGCAGTAGTAATTTGGTCTAGCAGTACTAACCTTGTCTAGCAGTAGTAACCTTGCATAAGCAGTAGTAATGAAGAACTGGCAGTAGTAAAATTGTCTTGGCAGTACTAACCATACTTAGCATATCTTCAGTTCCCAACAATCTCCCCCTAACTTGACTTTTAGGAAAAGAAGTCAAGTTCTTCAGATGATGCTTCCAAAACTTAATCATACATGCCTAGATTAGGATTCAATCCCAGACTTTGATTGAGAATCCTTTTTACCAAGAATCTACCCATTGCTGAATCCTTGTTGCAGGTCAACTTAACATGTAGCATTCCTTTCAGCCTCTTCATGCTGTGATTGTATATTTCATCCACCAGATAGTATTCTTGAGTCGCAGAGTCAAGGGAGATGACATATACTCCACAGTTTTCATAGAGCATCCAGTTGGTAATGGCTTGAAACTGTGTGTTTATCCTATGCTGAACCGCTTCAGGTTTGAACATTTGGCACAAGAATTCAAGTACCATTTTAGAGATTGACATCCCTTGCTCAGTCAGCATGTTTTCATATAGTCTCATCCCAACTTTGAACATCTCTTCTAAGTCTGATCTTGAGCAAGTTCTGACAATTTTTCCCCAAGTTGAAAAGACTTCAAATTTTCCATCTGCTCTTTTTATCCTAATGAACTCCTTTCTACCATCTTTCAAAGTGTCCCAAAAGATGATTTCAGGAGCCTTAGATGATATTGGTTCAGCCTGAATTGGAATTGGGTTAGAGTCAACACCAGTAATATACAAATCACATTGGGCATCAGTTTGTGATTGTACATTGCTTGATTGCCCTGATGGAGTTGCCACTTCTTCTTCAGCAACTTTTGGATCAGATTTTTCTTTCACTGTTTCCTCCTGGGCCTCTTCTGCAGTTGGCTCCACCCTTGGCTTCTTTTCATTTTTCTTCTTTGAAGTTATGGGCTTGGTTCTTGGTCTTTTCTTTGACATCATCTTGGTTCTGTTAAAAGTTTTAACAGCTTCAGGGGTTGGTTCAGCTGTTTTAAGTTTTTCAGCAGCAATAACCATTTCTGCTGCTATGGCTGTTACTGCTTCTCTTAGAACATGTAATGATGCTGCTTCAACACTGTTCTTCACAATCCAGTATACTTCTTCATCAATTTCAGCTTGAGATGTAGTTACTGCTTCAGTTTCTGCTGCTTTTTCTGTTTGGCCTTCAGCAGCATTAACTGTTTCTGCTGCTTGTTCAAACTCAGCAGCATTAACAGTTTCTGCTGCTGTGGTTTCTGCTGCTGTTGGAGTTTCTGCTGCTGTGGTTTCTGCTGCTGTTGTAGTTTCTGCTGCTGTGGTTTCTGCTGCTATTGTAGTTTCTGCTTCTTTTGGAACTTCAGTTACTGCTGCCTTTACAGTTTCTGCTTCTTTAATAAGCTCTTCCACTTTTTCTGTCTCCCCCTTATTCTGTGCACTGGACTCCCCCTTAAACTGTGCATTATCAGTTGGAATTCTTCTTCTCAGCACAAATCTTGCCTTTTTCTTTCTGTGCAACAACTTGGTGACCATCTTCTTGAGCTTCTCAATTTGAGACTGTTGGTAGGTGACCACAGTCTTCAGTTGCTCAATCTCCTTCTTTTATGCCATAACATCCAAGTTGACATTTCCAATTGTTTCCATCAATTCATCATAGTTATATCTATCCTCACCTTGTTTAGAAGTGTTTACCTTCTTTAAAGGATCACTGGAAGTAGCCATCAATTCCTCTTTGTTATGTCTATCCTCACCCTTTTTAGAAGTTTTTACCTTCTTTAAGGGATCCTTGGAAGTTTTAGCAGAAGCCTTCTGCCTAGCAGAAGCACTAACTGCCCCCTTGGTTTCTTGGCACCTGGGTCCTCCTAATGATTTCTCATTTAGAGTTGCCATGGGGAAGGTCTTATTTATGTTACCACTGTCCTTCTCTGTGCTAGCAGAAGTAGTGGCAGCCTTAGCACCCATATGCTCATCCTTCTCCTTAGAGAGCACCTTCTTGGGGTTGGGAGACACCCCTGTGGTTTCCCTGTTGATATTCTCAATTGGAGAATGCTCCAACTGAGGGCTTAAAGGATTAGGGCTCTGAGTAGGTACATCAAGGGAAGGAACCTTGTGCACCTTTCTTCTTTGAAACTTGTTGGATAACACAGGAGTGGGCTTTTGAAGTATGTGCTGAGGGATATTTATAGTGAGTGAAGGTGGGGTTTGGTCATCAGTGGGATGATCTAATGAGGGCCTTGATCCTGATGCCATACCTTCAGAGGGGTGGGACACAACCATCATTGTAGAGAACAATGGTGTGTCAACTCCTTCCGAGTCCCTAGGAAGTCTTTTCATATTTGAAAAAACCTTCCCTTTAGGGGATTTGGGTACATATACCTCAGTAAACTGAGGTAAGTCCATCAATTCCTTGTTAATAACTTCTTGCACAAACCTTGGATACATGTAAAAGCTCTTTTTGGATTCCAAGTTTGATACAAGATCATTAAAGATCATTGCTGAAAAATTGTACTTTCTGGCAGTGGATAAGCAGACCAAGGCATATGCAATGGGACTGCTGAACTCACTCCATCCAGTAGTTTTCTTGGAAATACAGTGCATCAGGGTATGAACAAGAAATCTCCATTGGTTGAAAAATTTTGACTTGTAGAATTTAAAAACACCAATGGGACCTTCATACCCCATTCTTTGTAAAGTCGAATATAAGTCATCAGAAGATAGAGAGGTTATACCTGAGGCATCATCCAAGTGAAGAGAGATGCGAATAACCTCCTCTGTGACTTTCAAGGGTTTATCACAAACCCTTGTTCGAATGGTTTTCTGCCCTTCTTCGAAACTAACAGTGGCATTCTCCCAAAATTGCGTCTGATGTTCGATATAGATGGTTGGGTTCACCGTTAGGGTATAGGAGATGTGCGAGGATTTAAGAAAATCGACGATATCGTGGAATCCCGCAGCTTGTTTCGGCTTCTGAAGCATGGCTATTTCATTGTGCTCATCCACAAACTCCATGATTCCTGAGGATTCTTGAAAGAAAAACACAAAGATTCTGGGGAGACTAGGTTAGAACGAGAGAGAAGAAGTAAATGCGAAGAGTCGTTATGAACTTTGGCGGGCAAACAGGGGTATTTATATGCCCTAGATTATCAAAAGCAGTATTAACGACATAAGCAGTATTAACGACATAAGCAGTATTAACTACTGAGCAGTATTAACCGCAAGCAGTATTAACTGCACAAGCAGTATTAACTGCTGAGCAGTATTAACTACACAAGCAGTATTATCTGCACAAGCAGTATTAACTGCTGAGCAGTATTAACTACACAAGCAGTATTAATTGCTGAGCAGTATTAACTGCAAAGCAGTATTAACTGCAAAGCAGTATTAACCACACCTGCAGTATTAACTACAAAGCAGTATTAACTGCAAGGGCAGTATTAACTACTTAGCAGTATTAACTGCAAGGGCAGTATTAACTACTTAGCAGTATTAACTACTAGAACACTGGCAGTAGTAACTCTGCACTATGCATTACTAGTCAAATCCTCAAATGTCATCTTACACATCACTTTTACCACTTCTCTTACCTTCTGCAGGATTATTTTCAAAAGTAACATGTCCTCCATCAATCTTTTTGAAATTTTTGAGGCAGGTCATGTTACCTATCATGTGCCTGGAGCAACCACTGTCAACATGCCAAATGCTCTTCCCCTTGAGCTGTTGGTTGCCCTGCACATCTGATAAATCAATTAGTTTTTGTTAGGGACCCAAGCCATAGTGGTCTTGGGTCTCCCTTGATCATCAAAATACTTACATTCTGTTTTGATGAGCTTGTCAAAGTGAGGAACATCAGTGCTTGAGTACTTTGTTTTGATGATAGGTCTAGAAGCAGTACTAACTGATGCAGAAGTACTAACTTTGTTAGCAGCACTAACATTGTTAGCAGTATTATCTTTTAAGGAGGCATTGACAGTGTTAGCAGCACTAACACTGCTTCCAGAAGTACTAGCCTTCTTAGCAGTATTAACTAACTTAGCAGTACTAACACTAGAAGCAGTATTAATTGTTGAAGAGGTACTAACTGTGTTAGCAGTACTAACACTGCTAGCAACATTATTGCTTCCTGCAGTACTAACATTGTTAGCAGTACTAAATGAGTTGGCAGTATTATCATTAGTACCTTTAGGCATCCATACTCTAACACTTTCTGTTTCTGCCTTTTTCATGTGGCTTTTGGTTTTAACTTGTTTCTTTGCCACAACTTTCCTCACAGACTTTTTATAGCCACCATTCTTTCTGTAACCACCAGGTTTTTGAAAATATCTTTGAGCATTAAACCTTTGGTTAACAGGATTGAAATAACAGTGTTTGGCTAAATAATTTAGCTTACCACAGATGAAACAAGGTTTTGGCCTGTTAATTCTGTTCAGATCAACTCCTTGTCTCATAGCCCACTGGTTATTCCAGTTCCTTTGATTTCCCCTCTGATTATCATGTTTTTGGGGCTTGTTCTCTTTAGATTTCCTGCAAGAACACTGTTTACAGGTATTGGGAGCCACAACTGTGGTCTGTGTGTAATGGACTCCCTTTTCCTTTTCAGTCCTTTTGATCTCATTGTTCTTTCCCCAAGGATTTCCATCTTTCTCATTGGTCACAATTTCATTGTCTAAGGGAACCTTACTACTAACACTCTTATTCTTCTTAGATTCTTCCTTCTCTGTTTTATCCTTAACTACTACTTCTTTTTCACAAGGATCTATATTAATCTTTAATTCAGGATCCTTCCTATCCTTGGTCTTTAACAAATCAGACTTAGGAGGTATGTAGTTGTTATTGTAGGGTGGAGGTGTGGCATTGTACCCTATCCCTACTTTCATCTTGTCATGGATTTGAGCCTTAATGATGGTATCCATGGTTTTAGAAGCACATGTAAACTTTTCAACATCAAGTTTAACCTTCTTAAGCTCTTCTTTTAATTTCTCATTCTCCTCCCCAGACACTTTCAGCTTAATCTCATACTCATTCTTCTCCCACTTCCAATAGTTAGTATCATAGTGGTGTTGAAGTTCATTAGCTTGAAAAGCTCTAATCTGTTCCTCAAACCTTTCTACAATCCTAACATAATCTTTCACATCTTTCTCTAGCCTCTTAAGGTTATCACACATACCCTGATTGTGATCCCTATATCTTTTAACAGCATCAATGCAAGCTTGAGAACAGAGTTTAGATTGTACCTCAGTGGGAATATCGGATACTTCTGCCATAAGAGCTTGATTCTGACAGGCTTCCTCAGCTTGATCACTCCAATCAAATCCCATTCCTTGTTGAGAAACAAGGGCTTGAGAGGAGCTTCTGTTTTGGTTTCCATTTGGAGCCTGTTGATGTGATCCTCCACTTCTGCATTCTCTGGCAAAGTGTCCCATCTTGTGACACTTATAACACTCAACCTTGGACTTGTCAAAGCCTGCACCATCTTCTCTTCTCTGGGAAAAGTTGTTTCTCCCAGTCCTTTTGATGAATTTCTTCACCCTCATTGATAGCATAGCCATCTGCCACTTGATGTCCATCTCTTCCAGATCATCAGCATTAATCTGCTCTAAATCATCATTGATTAGAGAAGAGTGAACATGACTAGAAAAGAATGCTTCTAGTACAGAATCTGTAGTCTTCTCTTGATTAGTTCCACCAGCAGCATTAACAGAACCTGCAGTATTAACAGAATCAGGATTAGCAGCATTATCAGAGGATGAAGATAATAAAGCAGCATTATAAACAAATCCAGATGGCCTTTTCTTGGCTTCAACTTCAGCCTCAAATACTCTCAGATCATTGTAGAGGTCATCTAGCTCTTTGTCCTCCAATTGGTCATTCTGTCTGAATGAGACTGTGTACATGGTCCATTCTTCTCCCAATGATCTAAGGAACTTTCTATTGACATCATCAGCATCCATGTGTACACCCACAGTTGCTAATTCTCCAATCAACTTGTTAAATCTGTCAAAAGTTTGAGTCATAGACTCATTCTTTGCAGACATGAAGTTCTCATATTGTTGCCTGAGAATAGCCTTTTGATTTCTCTTTGTGCTCTTTGTGCCAGTAAATCTTTTCTCCAGAGCATTCCACAACATCTGTGCATCTGTGCAGTGTTGGAATTGATGTTGGTACTCATTAGGAATAGCCAAAAGCAGAGTGCTTAAGGCCTTCATCTCTGTTTGTCTGACTTTCTTTTCAGCATCTGTCTTGGGAGGAGGTCTCTTTCCATCTGCTCCAATCTTTCCTTCATTACATGGGCCATTTTCTATGATGTCCCATATTGCATAATCAGTAAGAAGAATGTACTGCTTGATTCTCAGTTTCCACATGTCAAATTCATTGGGTTTGAGCATGGGAACCTTTGAAACAAGAGTACTGTGAGTATCCATTGAATTGTCCATAGCTTCTAAGATACCAAAGCTCTGATACCACTTGATAGGATCGATTCTTAACAAGAATTAAACTTCTTAGAAACAGAATTTAGAGAATCTTGCGAAATAGAACTCTAAATCAATTAAAGAACAATCAATAGAATTCAACACACTGTATATATCAAACTGTATTACTCACAAGCTTTACACCAAACCTCAATCTTGATGAACAAATCTCACCAAGACGACTTCTACTTCTCTAGAAATAGGATCTATGATCTTGAGGTTAATTCTCTCTGAATAGCTAAACAACCTTTTGAATAACTGTTCTCTATATCGTGTATCTTGTTTTTCGTATATTATTCTAATAGCTATCAATACTATTTATACAAAAGTAATTACAAGATAACTATCAAAAGTAAATTGATCTTCTGAATCTTCGTTAAACATATCTTGATCAATTCCTTCTTTGTCTCCAAAAGTATCGCATACCAAACTTATCAAGTCAGCAGTATTAACAATGATTTGGCTCAGCAGCATTAACGACCTTCAGCAGTATTAACAATGATTTGGCTCAGCAGCATTAACGACCTTCAGCAGTATTAACCTTCACAGTCTTCTAGCAGTAGTAATTTGGTCTAGCAGTACTAACCTTGTCTAGCAGTAGTAACCTTGCATAAGCAGTAGTAATGAAGAACTGGCAGTAGTAAAATTGTCTTGGCAGTACTAACCATACTTAGCATATCTTCAGTTCCCAACAAGAGGGATGGTTCGTAAGGAATGAAGTATTTAGCACAAACGAAGTGAGGGTATAGATTATGTCGATCTGTGAGGAAATGTACCCTGTCGACATGATGGCTTGGTATTGCAAAGAGCTAGAAAGAAACGAGTATGTTAGAATTAATCAGAAACTCGGGTGTTGTGGTTCAACTAGAGATGGGGAGAGACAATGTAGCGAGATAGACTCGGTTATTTATGTGTGAGGTCTTGAAGATAAGTTTGAGTTGTGTATGTATGGCCATGAGAGTTTTGGTCTGCAGTGTGATGTTATGAGTGAGGAATGTATAGTTATGTAGTGGCAATAATTGCCAAGTTAAAAATGCCAGCTAGCGTCGTAGTGATGTGATGTTAGAGAAAGATGAAGCATCAGATAGAAGCCTTTTGGGAGTTTCGGATGAGGTGTTCGAGTGTTAACCAGGTTGTTGGAGCACGTGGGGTGTAAGTTGACGTGGTGATATGTTTATATTCGGGATAGCATCACGGAGTGGTGGCGGGTAGTTACCCAAAGGAGAAACCAAGTGTTTGTAGTTGTAAGAGTCGCTAAGTAAGCATATTTGGGATCATTGGAAGTTTAAAGAAGATGATGGATGTATTAGTCAAAAGGTGGTGGAATAAGATGTGAAATCCTTAAAGAATGTGAGTGTTGCTTATGTGTGAACGAATTGTCTGAGAAAGTAAAAGTTGGAGTTTAAAGAATGTACAGTGACGTCGAACTCTGGTGACGTTCGAGGTGATTTAGTCGAAAGCCTTAAGTTAGAATTTTAGTGCAACCGTTTGGTTATGTATAGTAATGAGACAACATTTGCAGCTTAAGAATTGTCGAAAGAGAGGGGCGAGTAATGTTGGTGGGCAGTACTCCACGCTAGCATGGGGAGGTGAAGACAGTATGTCGGAATAAGTAAGTAAATCGGAAGTAGTAAATTTGACAGTAATGCCGATAGGCGCAGTGTTGTGTAGATTGTCCTTGATAAGTGTGCTAACTTTTGGAGGAAGTATTGAGGAAGTAAATTGTGTATGAGCTTGTGCAGAAAGAAGTGGATAAGACAACTGAATGAGTTAAGTTAGTGATTTTGTGAGAAACGTTCAAGCGAACTGATCGTTCAGTGTAAGCTATTGAGAACAGTAGGGTGTGATCGTGGTTACCCCACCTAGTTGAGTGGGAGTAACCGAAGTTATGTTATATGACTAGACGCTTGTAGCAAGCAGTGAGAAATTGATGAGCCTTCAGGATAAGTTCATTTCGGATAGGTGAGCACCCCAATAAGGAATTATAGAGGTTTCCTTCTATTAGACACGTTAAGTGTGAAATGATGAAGTGGTGAGAACGTACGAATTAGTTGACAAGTTGTAGCCAATGGGATTCGGGAAAGGAGTATGATCTGCATAGACGAATGTCGGTTGGGAGAAGTAATCTAGAATTTCAGGTATGCCAAGGAGATGCTCAAGGGTGTGAGCTTGTCGGGATGTACAAGGTTGGTCTGGTGCCAAGTTGTGAGTGAGCGAGTTTTCCTGACAGAAGATTCTCGTTGTTGTGGCGGAAAATTTCTGCCAAGTTCTTTTTTCTTAAGGAAGTATAAATGTAAGAGAGACTTTAACTAGACGTGTTTAAAACCGTGAGTCCCGAGGTGTGGACGGAGGCGCGGTTGGCCTTGGTTTTATCAGATAGTTTTAAGCAAGTGTAGTGATCGAAGAGGGTACAAGTAAATAGTGCAGGATGGCACGTTTTAGCAAGTGATGACTCACCGAAGGCGGTTTCACGCAGGGAGTGCAGTTACATTTCCCCATCTGAACGATTTGGGGCAGCCGATTAGAACTGAGTGGATGGATTGAAAGCATAAGACTGTGGAACCTCGAAGAATTGAGGGATGTGTAAAGTGGACTACGTCTGTGGGTCCGTCGGAGTTATGAAAGTTGAATAGTTAGCGCGTGATCTTGAGATACTAGATGAAATTTTGGAAGGATACGTAGGGTGATGTGCGTCTCTGTTATGAGGAACAGATGAGGGTAGCTGTAGTGAGATCGACCTTGCAAGAATTACAGGCGATAAGGAGTTGACTTTCGTCTTTAATGAGCAAGTTAGAGCAGCGGCATACAAGTAGGACTTGCCGGAAGAAGTAAGAGGAGTTCATCCAACATTTCATGTGTCAATCTGAAGAAAATGTTGGCCGGGACCGATGTAGCCATTCCGTTAGAAGATGTCAGCATTGATGAGAAATTGATGTTTGAGGAAGAGCCGATTGAGATCGTAGACAGTAAAGTTCGTAAAACAAAGAATAGGGAGGTCAGACTGGTTAAAGCCCAGTGGAGATATCATAAGGGACGAGAGGCTCCGTGGGAAGTGGAATCAGATATGATGTCCAGGTACCCTCATCTTTTCGAGAATGGAATTCCGGGGACGGAATTCTTTTGAGGAGGGAGTGTTGTAGTAACCGTGTCCAAAAAGGAAGGGTTCCAAGTCTTGTGGTGGAAAGTTAATAAAATGGAAGTTGAGGGGGGTATTTTGTTATTAGGGGGTAAGGTATAAAATGGGCACAAAAACCCTAGGAGAGTCATATTTCTCCTGATTTTGTTGTGGTTGGCGGCTATTGAAGAGAAAAGAGGAGAGAAAGGGTTTTTGATATTCTTGGCATTTGAAGAACAGAGGCACCAATATGTGGATTCAGAAGAGAAGGTGGTGTTGGAATTCGTTTATGCTAGTAATTTGGTCAGGTAATCCTTCTTACAAACTCTCTGCTGATTTGATAGTGTTTGATTGTTCATTGGGAGTTTTTTTTGTAAGAAAGTGCTTTTTGGTCTTGAAAGAGAGATTAAATCATCTAATAGTGTTTGGATAGCAAGAATTTGATAAGAGTTGGTTATGTAATGTTCATGTTACCTTTTATCGCTCTATCGTGTTAATTTGGAGGATTTTCGGGAGATTACAGCCTCCAAACTCGTCCAGCGCCGTCCGGACACTTCGATCAGATGAATGTTTCCGGGTAAGTGTCCGGATAGGAGTTGTCCGGATATGTGTATGTCCGGATAGGAGTTGTCCGGATAGGATTTGTCCGGATAGGAGACGTCCGGATAGGATGTGTTGTCCGGAGAGCGTGATGTCCGGAAAAGGAGTGTTGTCCGGATTAGTTGTCGTCCGGATTAGTGTGGGTGTCCGGACTCTTTAGCGTCCGGAAAAGTAGGGTTGTCCGGAAAACCTGAGTTGTCCGGATACTTTTGCTGAGTTGTTGTTTTATGCCCGTTTATTCAGGGAAGTCGATTTGGAAGTTTGGAACGGTTTAGGAACGAGAAGTAAGAGCCTCGGGTGAGTTTTCTAAACTAAAATGTGTGGCTTTTAAAGTGTTTTCAAAATGTGTTATGAATGTTGAGAATTGCCATGCTTTATTATTATGCTTTAATTGCATGAAAGTTGTTTAAAGTTTTATGTAGAATGTATGCATACATCGAGGAGACGTAAACTGGCAAAGACGGGAGAGTAGTTCCGCCAGCTCTCGTGCGGGAAGGGAGGTCCCTATATGCCAGGAGCGAGGCTCCGCAAGGCAGCATGAGGCTGACTCGTTGTCACCTTCGGGTGGCTTCAGGGTGTCAGATTACGAGGAGGCGGACTTTAGTCCGTATATGATTTTGACGTGTTGAGTATGAATGTTTAAAGCTGAAGAGATAAACTGTTTTTAAATGCTTTGATAACTGTTAGGAGGGACTCACTAGACCTCATGGTCTAACCCTCGCATTTTCAAATTAAAACCTTTTCAGGTAAGCAGGTTTCCAGGAGCTCGGGCAAATAGGCTGAGCTTAGCAAGAAGAGTCAAGAAGCATAGTGGCACTCTAGTTATTAGTTTTTCTCAGTTGTGTATAGGTTGTTTCCGCCAACCTAAGTTATTTAGACAGATGAAATGAAACTTTTGTGGACCCAGTTTTGTAATTATTTAAATATAAATGCTAAGTACGCTTTATTTAGATTGGGTTGTTACAGAATTTGACTTTAGCAAACATGCTCTTAGCCGCATGATGAATAGTGTAGTTGGCAGAGTGGTTTGTACGATCTTGGACAAAGGGATGTCCTTCTGACAAATCGTACAAAGGCGTGCAAGGAGATAAGACAAAAGTAACTTGTAGAACAGGCTTCATGATCAGCGATCGCTGAGTTGATCTTTATCAGCGAATGATAAAGTTCATCTCTCGCTGAAGTCTTCTACTTGAAACTTCGCATGAAATGGACAAGTCTTGTCTTCGATGATATCCGCATCAGGTCACTAGTAGACTTAGTCACTCGTTCATCAACTTGGTCTTTGATTTCAGCTTTGAACTCAGTTGTAGCGAATCTTGTCTTCAGAGATCATAAGCAAACATATACATGATGAGCATTCAGCGATCATCAGCAAGACTGAACAGGCTCAGGTGGTCTCGCTGACGCATAGTTATCGCTAAAGTATAATTTAAAGGCAGATGTTTCCATTAGCGATACTAAACAGACTTAGTATATTTTCTTAGATGGTGAAACACTGATACATATTGTTTACTTACAATTTTCACTAAGTGATTCTAAAGATCATCATCAAACCATTGGAGAGTTTGGATCAACAAGCGATGATACAGATTAGCAATGGCTTTACGTTTTCTTCAACATAAACTTTTGTATCCTTAAATAAAATTGAATTATTAAATATTAAATAAATTATTAAGATATCTAATTAATTTTTAAATAATTACTACATATTAACTAATTAATTTTTGTAATCTTTATTTGAATCAAGTCTAATGACCACAGTACCCGCATTTAACCGGGTGGTGATGGAATTAACAGAAAAATGTTTAAAAGACGAAAATACCTCTAATTTAATTAAACTTAAGGGAAAATGTAAATGTCAGTTAAGAGTAGGGACCAAAACCGTTATGTAATTACACTCTTTATCATTGCCTTTTGCAAAGCAGATGGAACATTTTTTAACGCAAACGACAATCCTTTCCGCCGATAATGATGATCTGTAATGCAAAAAAGCAATCTTTGAATTATCATCAATATTTATACCCAAGTGCTAAAATCCAACCTTGAGATCGAACATAGACAAAAAAATTGCATCTTCCGGAGTCTCGAATAATAACTTCTTTTGAGGAAGAGGAGCCAAGAAATGATCAAGGGGCATATAATTTATGACCAATTTCAGTTTACCACGAAATTTCTCACTTCCTTTATTGACATAGAATGCTTCACATGTGCATGGTGATGTCGTAGGTATTATAATTCCTTGGTCAACAAGATCTATACATTCTTTAATTTCAAGTTGGTAATAACATGGGTTCATTTCCAGATGGGTTAAATTTATTGGGTTAGCGTCTTCATTTTCATTAACTCGAAGAGTAACGAAAAATGAAGGGTTTAGCCACAATAAGGCTTTATTTTTGGTAAGTTTGAATGATTTGTTGCTTAAGAGTTTTTATAGTAAGAGTTGATACCATATAGAGTCATGGAACAAAACTCCGTGGATTTAAGAAATTCTTGTGATTAACGAAGGCCTTAATCTGCATACCTCAGTTTTGGTAGCGTATGACGCATATCTGTTGGGTCACCAAAGATTTGAAATGACCTCCCGATCTCCTTTATAATCTTTGAAAACATCCATTGTACTTAGATAATTTGTAGGTTCTTTGTAATAGCTTAGTCGTGTATTCAAAATTCTGTGAAGTCAAAGATCAGCCGAAATCAAGAAGAAGAGAATCTACCAATGCAGATTGAAGATGAGCTTCTCAACCTCAACAAAGTTATTCCTACTGATTTCCTCATTGACAAATCGGTTGGATTCTCAAAATTCGGAGGATCCTTCTTTGTCTTCTTGCCAAGAAGATCTTCATCAAATCATGCAGTGATGGGGACATTCTCTGAAGATCCAAAAAAAATGATGTTTAGCTTCTATACCTTTTTCATGAATTGTCTACACCAAAGTCTGCAGGTCAACCCTATCCCATGAAAAGACAAAAAGGACATTTTGTCTCTATCAAGGACAATCTAACTTTCAATCCCATCATAACAAGTGTCTCATGCATTTAATGCAGATGGGAGTATTTAAAGGTGAAGACCCCTCCATGCAAGGTGACGTTTTTCGAAGATTTCTTCTAAGTGATAAAAGCAAAAATCCGCAGAAACCTTTGTCTCTTAAGAACTTCATAGCCTTGTTCTTAGTGTTCAAAGTTTTGTTGAGTTTTCTATATACTTTGTAAAAGATTGTTAGGATAGATTTTATTTGTTCTTTTCCGCAACAATCTTAAAAGTTTATGTGTGTAATTCTTGATTTTCAATTAATAACGAATTAACTTAAGTAATCATTTTGTGTATTGTATTCACCCCCCCCCCCCCCCCCCCCTCTTCTACAATACTTATAATTGTGTTTTATTTCATAGTTGGAACTAACAATATCAAACCCATGAGAAGATATTTGCCATGTGAACTTGATCCCAACAACGTGTATTTTGTAACATATTTGGGGAAAGCCAATTTTACCCTAGCATACTAATCTTGTCAATGATGAAGTGTCTGGATTCTCTGTTGGGAAAATTGGAGGTGTGGCCTCTAGTAGGGATATAGGAATTAGTATTGAAATTGAATATCTTGTATCAAAGGAAGCAATGACTGGGATGAGTTTGGCATATGTCGAGGTAAGAAGATGAATTATATCTAGAGGAATAGGCTACGATTTTTTGTAAGGGAGAGGGGATTGAATGGGAAGGGAAATATGGGGAAGAGGACTTTTCATAAACACTTTGTTGGTCCCAATAAGGGTTCTGCAACGGTTTGAGTTTGTAGAATGGGGGTGAATACAAACACAAAATTATACTTTTAAATTTTTTATTGATTATTATGAATTCAATAACATAATTTACAGATTGTTGCGGAAATAGAAAAGGTAAACCTATTCTAAAAAGTCTTAAGAATCATTAAGTTTCTTGCACTAGAAAGAAAGTGAGAAGAAAGGCTTTGAAGAAAATATATCTTCAAAGAATACATAAGAGTGGGATTCTTGGAGAGGAAGGTCTTTACTTTTATTTATACCTTATGCAATTAATGCAAGTCATAAGGTACTTTCCACGTGTCCATAAACTATTGGTTGCATGCATTTGACTTTATCCAAGACATGCTTTTGGTCGTATTGTGAACAGTAGAGCAGATAGAGGTTTGTACGGAGATAGACAAAAGAAGGTTTTCTTTTGTACCTTTGTGCTATTTGTGCAAGAGGATAAGACAAACAAATCTTGTAGAGCAAGACTCATGATCCGCTATCGCCGATAAGTATCTTCAGCTTTCATTCAGAGAAGTCTTCAGTTATTGTTGAGTCTTGATCTGATTTGCCACGCTTTATAGACTTGTCTTGTTCACTGAATGCCACTTCAGATCATAAGTATACTTGTCTTTATCATCAGTTGGGTCTTTGACTTCTGCTGAGAGTTTCTTTGAGCATGAAACTTGTCTTCAGGGATTACATTTAAAAATTGTTTACAAGAGAAGCTTACAGCGATTATTGAGTACACTTAGTGTATGATTGTTGAAGCTGAAGTTATTAACCTAAAACAGTTAAAGTAAATTTCACTAAGTAAAAAGATCATCATCAAATCACTGAGAGATTTTGGATCAACAATGATCTTTGTAGTCAAGTCATAGTTAACCAAATAGTCAGTGAAGAACATGAACAAGCTATTGCTAAACTTGAAGCTGAAAAGGCCATTGTCGAAGGATGGTGTAAGGCCTCAGCAAAAGTGACCGAAATTATCAGATGTCAAATTACCTTACAAGTTAAAAGTTGTTAGGGTTATAGCTCTGGAGAAAATATCCAAACCATGACAGATCTAAGTTAAAGTTTGGAATGTTTGTGTCTTCAAGAACTGAAACTGTTAGACCTTAAATCTCAAACTAAATCAATGATCTAAATAAAATTTGTAAAGCGGAAGAAATTTAGATCAAAATAGTTTATAAATGGGAGAACGATTAATCAAAATGAAGAACAATATGATCATAGAATCGTAGTCATGTGATTAATCGTGGCCATAAATCTTACATGGATTGGAAATGATGAGGGTATTTGGAGATGGAGTGTTTATAAAAACAATTCACATTCACAAACTACAAATGGGGAAGGGGACTCCAATATATATAGGGAAATACAGAAAATTGTGATTTACTAACTTTATGCTCAAGTTTTCCTTTTTACACTTTTAGCTCTATAATTGGGGCTAACAGTCTCCCCCTAAGTGATAAGAGGAAAAACTAATATGAAAATAACTTTTACATTTCAAATCATCTTCCCATTTTACTTTTAGAACATGGAGCTCCCCCTAGATATGACAACAAGTAGCTCCCCTTGATGTAGCAACATCATTCAAAAAAACTCTTTAAGTCTTGGTGTCCTCTAAAATCTAACTCCAGAAGTAGCACTATCTCTAGGATGAGAGTCCAAAGGAATCAGAGCCTCTGGCATAGGGTTGCTACATGTAGGCTTTCTTCGGTTGGGTCGGAGATAAGCTAGACTTCATTTGCCCACGATTCCGTCCAAGTCCAAGGTACACGCTGATATGTTAGTCAAGAAGTAGATCTAGATTTAGAAAGCTTGTCTAGAGATCTTCAAAAGCTCTGGATAAGAAGGCTTGCTACTTTTGACCTTCAAGGCTTTTGGAATCTACAGAAAGGGTCTGGACTTGAAACACAATCTTCCATGCTCCTCTGAACATGGTGCTCTCTGTGAAGAAATCTTCCAAAAATGATCAAGTAGCGCTTAGTAAACTTCAGAGGCTCTGGACAATGAACCAAAGGCTCTGGATTACCAAGAAGAAATCTTCCAAAAATAAGGAACCCGGAATGAGTATCAACAAAAAAATATGTTCCGATAGAAGACCTCGAAACCACCAAGTGTGTAACTTTGAGAACCCCGATGTAAGATCAAAGGATGAGAATTAGACTAGGAAGTTATTTGATCCTTGATAGAATTTCAACAACCAATTTTTTGTTTCAAGGATCTATCTCTAATGAACTGATGGTTATGAACTATACATCTTGATCCTTTGTTGTTTAGAAGCATTTTCTAATGAATAACGGGTCCACAACTGAGACGACCTGAAGTCGTGGCCATTTTGAAATCCAAAATTACTTTCCATGTGACCGTTAAGCAAGACATTTTGGAGTTGGACGTGTCTTAGTGCATTCTAAAATATCACCCATCATTTCCAAAAAATCTTTTGACAACAAAGAAGGCTACTATCCAACACCATTGTACTAACTTCTATGATGCTTTTGACCATGAAATATCTGGTTTCGGGAAAACTCATAGCATAAACATTGTAAATCAGGGTGTTAAGTTTCCATATAACTTGACTTCGCATTAATTGGTTCTCGAACGAATGAGATACGCTAAAAATGCCAAAGTTGCGCAAATCTCTCAGCGGATTATGCTTTAATATGTTCTAGATTCGTATCCACCTTTAGGTCTATATGCCCCCTCTGGTTGGCTTATCCATAGGTAGCCCTATCTCTGGTAAGTTATTTTAAGAGCAGATGGGTACCTCTATAGATAAAGGCATAACTAACTCTCAAATCAAGAAAGAAGGGTATTGTCCAGTAACGTTACACCAACTTTGACGTCGTTTTTCACCATCATACCTCTGGAGTTTGCAAAACCTCAAAACATAAAAAATTTAGATTGGTTTGTTATCTGTTTAGAAAATCCGAACTCAGCTTCTTTGGAGCTCGCACGAATAACATATGATCAATGTACCACAGTCGGGCAGATATGTTAACAGCTTCTGGTTCAACGTGTTAGCTTTTGGTTGAGAACCCTTTCTGCTCTAATGCACACAACTCTTAAGAGGCTCTGGTCCTTCATTATAGAGGCTCTGAACCATCATATCAGAGGCTATAGAAGTTCTATCAAGAAGCATATATGACTTGATGCATAATAGCTTTACCTCAACACACTACTGCCCACATCAAAGTTGCGTATGACCCTTCTACACTTTGAATCTCTTAAAAACTCAAAACATGAAACTTGTAGATTCATCTGTTTCCTATCCGGGGCCTTTTGAATCGCCTCAATTGGTGTCACGATGAGTGAGATATGAATAATATTGCACAACATCGCAAATTTGTCAGCATCTTAATTTCATTAATCTTCATAATTGAATCACGTTATGCACAACCAAATCACAGTCAAAATGTTGATTTCAAAAGTTTAGTTCTTGACATAAAAAATACTTCTTCATTATATCATTTCAAGAAACCAAATCTCTCTTAAGCAATTCATCGAACACCTTGTATGCATAATCAATTTTGGTTATATTCTACCCCCTTGTCTACAACCCCATTATGTGTAAGTTATTGTATTCCAGAATAAACAATATTTATAACTTCGTCCCTGTCATCAGACCCATCCCCATCCTTGGCATTGGTGACTGTCGGCTTCCCCTCTCCGACGATCTTTGCCTCCATGAACTCCCAACATCGTTTGTACTCTAAAACATTTAAATTCAAAACTCAAGTTTAAAAAACCCATAAGTTATATCAAATCAAAAGAACTTTCAAACCAATATCAACCTGGCCCATCTAGCAAAAATATAACTGAAATCTTGAAATTTCATAAAAGGGTTAAGTTCTTGCACATGAAAGGGGGAAGATTATGAAGATTTTTGCATAGTTTTTGGTCGATTGATGAAAATGGAGGCAGAATAAAGGAAAGCAATGGTGGAAACACCAACATAGATTGTTGCTAGTGTTGTATCAACCATGGTTCTTGTTGGACTTTGAATTAATTTCGCTCTACCACACTACCATCGTCGCCCCCTAGGTTTAGTCCATTGAAATACACATCCATTCTTATCCTCCGGTAAACCCTCCCCTTCTCCGGCGATGACCAAGAACTTTCAGCCATCATCTCCAGCCACCAAGAACTATGAGATATCAATTCAAAAATAAGTCTGGATGATCAAATCAACACAAACCTAATTTTTGAACAACAAAACAACACAAACCCTTTTTAACTAACAATAGCAATAACAATAACAAACACCATTTTCAAGAACAAATTACAACAAACCCTATTTTTGAAACCATTGGTACATATCTGTAAAACTCACTAGTTTTACAAGATCAAGAATCCTAAATTTGAATCAAACCCCTGAAATTCATGCCATATCAAAAGAAAGCATTGAAAAAAAACCTAATAATGACGTTGATCAAAACAAAATCGCAGGAAATGAGCAGATGCATAATGCAACACCCCAAATATTGGGATAAACAAAAGTTTCTATAAAACGGAAAAGTGGTATATATATATATATAAGTGTCAAAGCATGAGTCTCCCAAAAAGGGGAAATAATAAAGGCTTGTTAATTACAAGTCTGTAATCAAAACTAATTGAAATAACAACCTATTAATATAATTCCCTATGAAATAAGATTACAAAATAGGTGTCATCCAATCATCTAAAAATATTGTTCTTCTATAGAAATGGTGTCTCAAAAGTAGTCTTCCCCCAAGCTCGCTCTACCCCAGCTAAATCTTCTTAGAGACCGTGTCACTCGATCCTGAGATACATGTCGACACCAAACAAGTGTTAGGTCAAAAACCTAGTGAGTTGGAACAATTACTAGATAGCAACAAATAATGGCTATGAACATTTATACAATCAAGTAATCCAATATTGGAAGTCAATGGGGGAGACCCATAGCACCAATTAAGTTTCACCTCAAGAACCAATATACCTTATCGTCTACTACCACGAGTAACACCACAAGGCCTGGCACATTCGAAGACTACAATTGGGGCATTACTCGAATGACGGAGATCTAGGTGCATACCCACATGGTGGCACCCAAGACTATATCCTCCTAGTGTCTACTTGATGATTCATTCAATTTCCAAATGTGCCATAATACAATTTTACTCCAGTCAAAATGTACAAAATATCAATATAGACAACTTGTGGCTTAACCACCTCACAAGACCCCAATTTACTCAAAATGCATATAACTCTACATAAGGGATTTTCCAAGTATATTGCTTCATATCATGTGCATAAGAACACAATGCCATGAACCATAGACATATAGATACCAATGTACAACTCACAAAGCCAAATCTTCAAGTTAGGTCAAAACCCTAAAATATGGGTATTTTCATAAAAGAGACCAAAATACCAAATGTAGTTTATAAATCATGTAACATGCTTATTCAAGTACCAAACAAAGTATTTTTGCATTTAAAACTCCATGGATTCTCCAAATGGTGAAATGTGCATATTTTATCAAAAAAAGGAGATTTACACAATAGATGTGAGATGATGATGGAAAAACATATATAGACATGTATCTAGTTTGTACAAAACATTTTAAAACTCGCCACTTAAATTTTTAGAGTAAAACCTATAGAACCAAAGCAAACTCTAGAAAGTTGGTGAAGATGAGATGAGTACACTTGCTTCTTGCTTGAAACATCTAACAAATGTCCATCAATGACTTGATGTGCAATAAATGAGCTAGCCAAAACCCTAGCTTAGGAGTAAAAGAGGAGGGTTTCACGATGGAGAAAAGTATGCAAGGAGGGCTCCAAAATCGTAACCAAAATTGAAAATGTGAGTAAATAACTAAAGAGAATCGAAGATCCTCAATTATACCTACAGAGAGTCGCAGACGACTATGCCCAGCGACTATGCACTATGGCAATTTCGCTGGCATTTTCGCCGTAGTCCACTAGCTCACGGTACATTCCCCGTGACAGTAACGGGCGACTATGCCCTCTGTCACAGTCGCGAGGCATTATCGCCACGTATGTACCAAGACTCCCCCTTTCTCCGCGACAGTGACGAGCGACTATGACACTTGTCATAGTCGCGGGCAATCTCGCCCCATGCCTGTCAAGCACAATCTTTTGTCGTTTCGTCGATCCAAGTGTCCAAGTTAAAGGGTTAGAACATGGATTCTACTGATTTTAAACTTAAACCACGACTAAAGCAACAAAGACTGAAGATAAATTCTCGATATTACTTACTATAATTTTCATGGCGTTACGCAGAACCTCCAGTTTTTTTCGATTTTTTCGATAAGATCTGGATTCACTCGATTATGTTCACCAGATGGTTCCCTTTTGTCTTCAACCCAATGGATCAATAGAAGAAATAATAAGATATGGATTCACTCGGTTTTGTTTTCACTTCGATTTCTTCAAGCAGATGGTTCCTTCTTTTGTTCACCCAATTTTTTTCGCCAGATATGGATTCACTCAGAAGAGATAGACTACGCCGGTGAGAATGAAGCATCATAGGGGAAACTTTCTTCGAGAGGGGCGGCGTGATATTTGTACATACATAAATATATAAAATATATATTATATTAATATATGGAAATACATAAATCATGTAATTTTTATTTTTTTGAAAGAAAAGAGATAAGCATATGAAATTACCCTTGACTTAACGAAGTTGAGGTTAAAGACGTTAGGATAAGGGACATCCATAACAAGAATGAAACCACAATGACTATAGTTGAAATTATTTCATTCAAGGGACCCAATCCAATGATGAAGTTTATAATTTACTCCTTTCTTTTAAACTAGTTGAGTACCCGCGCAATGCGGCGGGAAGTAAAAATTGACCAGAGTAAACAAAAATGCAAAATACAAAAACGCTTTTATAAGAGCGAAAAAACGGTGCTATTGATCTAAAATAGAGAGTGGAATATCCAAAACATTAAGGGAAGGATCTAAAAGCATGAAAAGTCGTTATTTGTCATACATAATGATAAAATCTAAAATAAGTTCCAAGTTTCAAGATTCGCCGCACTATGCAGTGTCATAACCATATACGATTAAACATGAGTGTGAGTGATGACCATCCAACAAAGAACTTCAATATGGGATATCCCTAGATGGAGAATGTATGAAATCGTTAAAGTATGACCCAAGAGACCTCTGTTTGATTTCTTTTGAAGATTTCAACACCATCTTACAAAGTCAATTGATGATCACAACAAAAAGGTAAGTAAGCAAAATGAGATGTAGAAATTTCAAGATTAAAATGTGAGTAAGCAAAACTTTACCCGTGATGATGCATGGAGAAAACCTAACATAGAAATCTTACTTGAGGGTTATAATTTGGTTGGAAATGACTACAAAGAAAGAGGTGAGAGCCAAAAAGCCAAAAATCCAAAAATCTTCTTTGATCCATAAATCAAGACATCAAAAGTCATATATCAATTCTTTTTCAATTTATTACTTCTCAAAAATATTAAATATAAAACTTTAAGCAAAAGCATTCCCATACCGTGTATCCCATTTTTGGGACTTGTGAACTGCATCCATGGCTCCTTAAAAATGCATAAAGATATCAGCCCATTGGCATTTAAAAATCCCACAAAGTGTAAGAATTTCAAAGAGGCTTATTATCCAACCAATCCATCTGCAAAACAAATAATATTGTTTACTATTTATGCAAATACAATAATGATTCCAATTCCACAAAATGAAGGTTTATTAACATCTACAACCATTCTCTTCAAGAACTGATCCCAACGTTATATTGCATGAGATTATTAATAAATAAATGAATGTTATAGATCAAGCTTCTAACCTCAGTTAGGATAGGAGCGCTCGTGGGATAACTTTGCAAGGATTCAATATGTCAATGGGATCCAACTATTTCTTGCATTAAATATTGTTGATGCTTGTCGTCACCAAGCAATGTGTCCTTCCAAGCTTCATAAAACAAGTTTCTAGCCTTTTAGAATACTGGTGTTTACAGAGACATTATATTTCAAGAATGGATCCACTAAGGAGTGGTGGCTTGTGCCATCGTGGATATTATTAGTTGTAATGTTTAAACGTGATCATTAATGTTGTTGGAAAATTGATTGTGCTACCACATTGTTGTTGGAAGACTGATTGTGATGCCATTAGGCCTCGTTGTTGGAAAACTGAGAAGCTACAGTAGTTTGTCAAAATTTGGCATCACTTTCAAACAACTTGCACCTCGTCCTCTATATAGTCCAATCAAGCCTTCTTCTCTCGCTACTTCTGAAAGTGTTGATGCCATGTGAGCTGGGCACTTACCTCGTAGCGCTCCCTACCATTTGCCGTTTCCTCACCACCTCCAAAGGAAAACCGATTGTACTTTCAGTCAGACCTGCCAAAACAAAAGCACAAGTTCGTTGGATCCTTAAAAATAAAAATCAGTTAATGGTCACAAAACAAACAAGTAAGAAACTGCACACCTGAAAGGGATCCAATTAGTAACATCTCTGGACGACTTAAAGATCAAACGGACCGAATGGAGGCTGATTAAAAACAAAAACAAATATGATTAAAAATAAAATGATAAAGCATCAAAAACAAAAATACTAAAGATTCTGATCTAAAGCCAATAACAACCTACTACGATATCTTTTAACGATTTTGTACATCAATTACCTAAATATGAGATCCTCAAACTCTCCAAAGCTTGGCTAGCTTTTAATCCCAATAAAATGAAATCCGTTGAAATCATTCCACTTGCAGCTATTTAAGTCTCCAATGCACAAACCACATTTGAAACCAATTATCCACAAAAAGCTAACAGAATCATATGCCTATGCAACATGCCTAAATCCCTATTTGTATATGCCCACATATGCAGTAAACCCATTATTAATCTATCGAACGATGAATAGAAAATTACAATATAACAACAATTACTAAAAGAAATGATTTGTAAATAAATTTCCTAGTAAACGGTTAACCAGAACACAAAAAAGCTTAAAACAACACAAAAAAAAACCAAAGTATTAATTCAAACACATTTGCATCAATTCCCACTCCAACAATTTACAACAAAAATTATCAGACCTTCACTCAAGGTTTCATCACCAATCAACAATATTCAAGTAGCCTTATTATTATAATCCGCCATAGCTGTAGTAAAACAAGAGATTCTCCACCCGGTAAGAATTTGGTAAACGGCCCCTAAATAACATCTTCAAGTTTATTTAACTTGACAAAACAAAATAGTTAATCTCTTACTTTAATACCAGGGGCCATTGGAGCTTTCATCAAATAGTGCATTTTCTGTTGTTTAAATTTCCCTTTTCAATTGTCATTCTTCAACCAAACTCAAAATCCTCTAGCCGATACAAGGAACCATCACTTCTCTAAAGATCTTGAGCATTAAAACAAACCAGAGTTTGGTTATCCCATAAATACTTAGATAAAATAAACTAATGTCATTAACCTGACTGCAAAGAGAAAAATTACCTTTAGTGATTCATCTGGCAAGTCTTAGTTTACTGACCTGTACCAAAACATACATATTCTAAGGTCAGATGACCTGATTGCCAACTGCTTATCACGTGCAGTTATCTAAAGGTAAGAACAAAAAAATTATAAGTGTAAGGAAGCATTGAGATGGAAAACAAATAAAATTGTTACCAATAAATTGCATTGTGTGGCAAATTATAAACAACTCAATGGTAGAAACATCAAGCATCCTTGATTTCACAAAATATTTTGTGATCACTGGATGGCAAATCAGTTCATTACCTCGATAGCAAAAACATCAGTTTTGTTTTTGACATTTGCAAATAGATCAGTATCACTTGTTCCTTAACTATTTTATATTCCCTATAGAAGTACAGTACAGATGAACATAAACGTGTTATGAAGCACAAAACAGAAGTGTTTCTAAAAAAACCTCGTGAACACATAAAAATGTTGATACCCTGAGTTGAACCTGTGCATCCTCTGGCCCTACTTATTGTTCAATATTGAACTCATATCCTCTGTATTATAAAAGTAACCAAACAACGAAATCAAGATGACGAAAACCCTAAATCGCGATTTCTAACAAACAGAAGCATCAAAGAGAAGTGAACAGCCTCTTCAACAAAGGTAACATTACCAGATTTGGGAAGGAGAAGAAGAAAATCGACAGAGGGAGAGGTTGGAGAGAGCATCTAAATAAAAGTAGCGATTTGGGTGTTCTCTTGGAAGATAGATAGACGGCGGACGTTTAGGGTTTAGGCCGTGAAGAGAGCAAATTTGAATTCAAATTGAAAACTCTGTAATGAAAGAGGCGGCTTGGGAAGAGGAAGAGACGAATAGATGCTTACGAATTAACTACTTGTACAATATGCTTTAGAAGGTTGTTTTTAAGACTTTATGCATAAAAATGTTGTACTCTATGTTTGAAAGGTTGTTTTTAAGACTTTAAGACTTTTAGGCTAAATGCTTTATAAGATAGTATAGATAAAAAACAACTGTTAAATTTTTAAAAAAATACATTTAATTACCAACAGATTTTCCATTCTAAGAATTTAGCATTAATTAAAAAAAGTAATATCTTAAGAAACTTTAAAATAAATTTTATATAAAATAATAAGACATTTAATGTAACCAATAAAAAAATACATTCTCTTTCTTCACAATACATTTTTGAAAATTCTTCATATTTGAATATATTTATATTATTTTTTACTACTTTCATATTTTGGAAAAAGTTTTCAAAAATCTATTCGAGCAAAAAAGCAAGTAAAATATTCAAAATCTCCATTTTAAATGACGTGTTAGAGATGCTCTAACCACATAAAGTACAAAGAAGGCAAACCCATGACAAACCCGACCTAGTTGAACCAAAACACACATATGCGTAACAAAATGCATAAATTGCACGAAAATGCAACATATGTCATCCAGATTTTCTATGTAATTTCAAAACCTTAATTTTAGTACCTCAAATGTAACATCTCAAGCATTTAAACCACAAACATGTCACAAAACAGGAATCGAACCAAAATGGTTTTGAAAGTACGTTACACAAATTAGGAATCAGATTACATAATTTCATGTAATTGATTAGATATTTTCAGAAAACCAGATTAGGCAGTTGGAAAGACCACCACAGCTTTCAACAAACAAAAATAACAAAGCATAGTTGCAAATTTAAACACAAATAAAAGCATCACATTGCCTGTGTTTTTTTTTTATTAAGAGAAGCAATCGGACACACCAGCCAAATGCTAATGTACAGAAAATGAAACACTCGATCCAACCTAAGAGAAGATGGAAGAATTCAACCAACTTATAATCCGGTTTTATCACGAAGAAAATAGATTACTGGCGTCTTTTTTTTAATCTCAAGTTTGTTAAGTTTTCAGGTTTTCAGCAAGTCCAAGAGGAGGATCTTTTGATGATGGGTTTCAATTGTCTATCTTCTTCAAGTGAGATCATACCCAAATGTGATGGATCTTCTAACATCATTTTTGCTACCAAATATCCTGCAATTGACCATGTTTGATGCTTCCTAGCTTGCTTACCTACGTATCTTCCAAGTTTTCCGTCATAGTATTCAGGCCACCCGTCTTTTAGCAACCGGCTTTCAGCAAGTTCAATTGCCCGTCTTGCGATTTGTGGCCTCCCCGTTTTGATGCAGGCTGCCGTTAGTAACCATAGAAGCACTGCAATTGTGATAGAAATAAGACCAACACAGTTTA
The DNA here is from genome assembly GCA_033807775.1 of Saussurea involucrata. Taxonomy (NCBI): domain Eukaryota; kingdom Viridiplantae; phylum Streptophyta; class Magnoliopsida; order Asterales; family Asteraceae; genus Saussurea; species Saussurea involucrata. The sequence goes on along the minus strand of CM066317.1, from coordinate 42,382,016 downwards.
ATGTACTCCCTCTGTCTCAAAATATATGTCCGCAATAAAAGAAGGCATACAGTTTTAGGAATGTGTAATCATTATACTTTCTATTCAACCAAATGACAAGTTTACCCTTAATGATCAGCGAGTAAAGTATTGCTCGTCTCATAAGAATAAAATTGGAAAATGGACACTTACTTCTGGAAATGGACAATTTAGCCAATCTAAAATGTTTCAGTATAAAAGTTCTTTTGTTCTTTTTCTTATTCACTTTTTTGGTCCTTTCTTCTTTTAGTGGCAGCAAAAATACATATATATGCTTCTACATCTTCTGATTATTTTCCTCAAGTAATACCATGCATGGCGTTCAAACTAGAGTAAAATAACTACTACATAGTTCACCAAATATCCAATTGTCTGAATAAAGTATGCATGATAACTAGTTACAGCCTACCCCCAACTTGTTTGGATGAAGTGTTTGTAGCTGCTGTTGTAATTAATGTAATGTTTTAAATTAAAGTAATTCTAAATTTCACCTTGGTTCCAAAGCCCGCTGGTTCAAACTTGATCATGGATCAAATGTGACTACTGTAGGGTAAAATACTATAAGCACTAGGCAGTAGTGTCGAATCTGTTACTTACAGTTTCCAGCTAGCTTATTTACTTGTTATTTTTTATCTTGTTACTAAAAACTAAAGTACACTGTTAGTGTTAGTTCGTCGCTGAAGGTTACTCAAATTTAATGGTAGGTTAATGACTAAATTGATGGAATGCGTTGACGCATTGTGTATAATCTTTTATATTGCTTTGAAATAGTAACCAAAGAATTGAAGATTATCTAGTTTGCTTTTCATACTTAAATGAATGAATTTGATTCCAACTCTTGCAAGTTTTCAATAAATATTTTTGCTTTTGAAAGCAGTACATACTGCCTCATGCACCACACAAAATGGCTCTTTTTTGGGTTGATGCAAGGTTTGTGCCACACATCATGACTGCTATGTGTTGTATGCACTTTCTAGTAGTTAAATCTCTTTATAAGTAGTTTTATTGCAGTGTTTATTGTTGTCTAAACAGATACTGCATGGCCAAGATGAGAAGAGGATAGAAAATGGATAAGTTTTCTTGCATAAGATAAGTTAATCTAAAGTACCAAAGTCCTAGTTCTTGTAGCAAAAACTTCAGCGGTTAGTAGAGAATGTAAAAGTATGCTTCTAAAATCAGGTAGCAGAAAAAGCAGAAATTCTTTGAATAAAACGACAAATATGACAAACCTGGCCAAGATCCTCCATTGTGGTAACTCCATCTAGTGTTCTTAGGATCACAACCGGTTACAATTCTCCATTCGTGGCTTTCAATAGCTGGATAACAAATTTTTATAGGCATTTCTCCTACCAGCTCCTCCCAACGTGCTTCAAAAAGATCCATAATTGCTGAAGCTTGCTCGGGAGTGGCAAGGGAGGATAATATTGCAACACAGTTACCTAAAGCAAACCATCGAAAGTCCATCCTTGCAGGACTGACATTGCCAATAAAGTAACCACCACGTGTTGGCATAAAATCGAAAACCCAATCTGGGATTGAATCAGGAATAACATTAAACTTATTTACAGCAGTATGAGAGTACTCCTCTGTTTTATAGCGGTAGATGTCATTTAATTGTTGAAAGTCTATCCAGAAATAACTTCTCATGTGAAAGCTCAAGGCATGCAAGCGCTTCATTATTCTTTCCACAAATTCTTTTCCCTCTGCGTCAAGTTTGAGCATTGCCAAGGAACATCTCAACGCCATAAAAAAAAGAGCTTGGATTTCTATAGGATAACCATATATTCCCTGAAAGATGAATCGAGAATGCAGTGAGTACATAGATCCTCTCAAATGGAAGGCAATGCAAAAAGAATACTATTAGATTCATCGAATCAACCAGCATTCAGGATATGAAGCTGAATTATACCAAATAAACAGTAAATAGTCTTATCTAAACTGAGCTCTTGTTTTGACAATTAGTCACTAGAATATAGTTTATATTTATATCCACAGCATTCTAGCAAAATCATATTACAAGACTTCAAGAAATATCGAAGTTGTAAACATGACAATCTACATTTTATCATTATTAACTATGAACTATAGTTCTATAAACTTTCATTGCTTTGCTTGGTTCCTAGAGTACGGCTCTTTCCTCGAACTACTTTGAGGCAAAAGGTGGTGACATGGATTATCCAGTAGTAACAACAGGCAGGTTTCGACTTCTTATACCAAGAGATATAGTCTAACAAGGGATATATTTCAGATTATTAGCAATCTAGGCATAGCATTGATCTATTATTATTAACCCATAAGAGCATATCCAATGGTAAAGTCTTTACAGAATTTTTACTATTTTCTTTAGTCTTTGAAATGGCATTTTTGCATCGAACTATCGAAGATAAAGGCTTTTATCAGAAGCTAAATGCAAAGACGTGGTCTCCACCAAGCTTCTCACAAAAAAAAAATTCGTCTCTCGCCCTCTCCCTCTTTCTCCATGCTCAAGTCTTGGAAAGACTTTTTCCCATTAGAGTGACTCTAATGCAATGACTTTTCTTGATGTGTAAGATTCAGAAAGAAAGCAAGTCATTTTAGTCAGTAATCTTGTAAAGAGGGTTTCATATTGCCATTGAAGATGCTCTAAGTGAAACATTGTTTTTTGCCCTTCTAGATAAAATGGTGCCAACATCATCAACCAATGGTTCCATTATTTCTGTTATGATGCAATTTGTGCTGAACTTCACGATAACAAAAATGCTATTCTAATGAAGATGATGAAAAGAAGTTCTTAACACAAACTATTTAACTAAGCTAAAATTGGAACTACTAAAAGTTGCCAAGACTATTTTGAGTTGACAGAGCTTCCACTTTTTTACCAGGAAAGAGCCCTTAATATATAGTATATTATAAGGGTTACACCTGATCGATAAACACATAAAGCAAAACCCTAATAAGGTAGTACATTAATTTTTCTAACACTTTTTAAGCCTAACGCTCCCTAGCAAGTCTCTAGAATTCCCTGGATCACTAAAGGTTTTCTATCTAGTGATTGGTGTAATTCTGACTCGCTAAAACTAACATGGCTCAAAGAACCTCTTAGGATTAAAACATCCATATCTTCTCTAGACACAAGAGTAATCAAATATTAGACAGTTCATACCCATGGTACGGTTACTCCATATGATCAAAGAAAAATACAATTTCATGACTTGGTGTAACTTGTAAGTTTTGTATATTTTCCACAACAATCATGGGCAAAACATACATGCAGTAAGACATGGAAAAACATAACATGGAAAAACATAACATGGAACATAAGAATACAAGATGATGAGCTGGATGCTACTATCAAAAACAATTGAGAGCATGTGGTTACAAGAAAATTTGTCACTAGGAAGTGTATCATCAGCACAGTAGCAATGAGGAACATTTTCATGAATTCACAATGCATGATTCACTTCAACAGATGCCGATTATTAGTTAAAATAATGTTTTATTATTATACGTAGAGAATCTTGAATACACAGATGGCCCATGAACATGAATAAATAAATCTAATTCAGGCGTACACAACAATTGTGGCCACTGAGGTTTAATCAGGGCTGATGTCTTACAGTCATAATTTGCCAAGGGATTAGTCTAGGCATAGCCTAGGACACCCTTCCCAAAAAAACATATATAAATAAATATATAAAGAAATAAGAAGTAATAAAATAAACCTAACCAATCAGAACCGATCAGAACATTTTTCATTTTTTATTTTCACTATGTTTGAATTTCTTCCAGCAAAATTGATCCATCTGGATCATCATAAAACTAAGAAAGTTCTAGTGGCCAACCAACTATGTATAGAAAAATCAAATACCCATGAAAAAAATGCAATAATTTAAATGAAAAGGACCTAAATATTGTAATATGGAAAAGATAAAATGTGAAGGACTATATGATTTGGAAAAAGGAAATCCCAATATAAAACGCCATGATATCATCAACAAGATCTGACACCATGTTGAGAAACTGAAAACATTCTTACCATTCTGCGGTCAATCATTGAGCACCCATCTGCACACAGGAGAGTTGGAAATGTATCAAACCCCTCTGATAAGCACAAGGTTAATATAAGCCTCATCCCTTTTTGGCAGTCTGGTGTTTCAGCAAGAGTAAGATCTCCGGTAGACTTTGTATATGCACGGAGCAATATAATCCACCAGAACCCAGAATCAACCGGTGCGACTCTTCCAATGGCGCTCTCACCAAAATCTGCCACGATTGTATCTGTTTTACGTTCTGGGTCATGAAGTACTTTAAAACTAGCAGGCATTGCCCCTTCCCCAAGTTTGAATCTATCGATTCTTTTTTCCCACCCTTGAAGTTGAAGTGTCTTCAATAGGAAATTCTTCACTATATCAGGCTCACCATTCATCAGAAAAGCCAGGGCACTAGGAACAAAATCCCGTACAAAGACCTACATAGCATAAAGATAATAAATCAGAATGTGCACCAACCACATATTCATGATGTGGCAAAGGATCCACCATAAATAGATTTAAGGCTAGGACTTGACATTACATTGATGAAAACTATATGAGATAAAGTGATAATTAACATACATAATATAGTAAGACATTCAGGTTGATAAGAAGCTACAAGAACGTGCATATTCAAAATTGTTTTTCTGCAAAAAGGAAAACTAGGCTCATTTCCACCTGATGTTTCAACTAATACTTGCTAGATTGTAAATACATTTAACCAAAAAATTAGAATCTGGAGTAAGAAGTGGAATCTTCATCAAGAGGAGAAGTTGTAAATATTCAAGTATTTTACATGCAGCATTCTTGACATCATTTAGGTGAGCGGAAGCCTCAACAGAAGCAACTGTAAACAGGGGACTTGTATAGCCATGAGTCATCAACATAGTATAGTTGATGTGATGAAGTTTTCCCTTCTTGCAGGTGGGGCTTTTATTTTCTGGTATCTGGTATCTTCCATTTAGTTGTCTCCATCGTTCATGATGGACATGTTCAAGATACATTTGGAATATGTTCTTTTTGTTCTGTCCCTTTTTCTTGCTTTATCTTTTGAAAGGATAAGTCAGCTTACATAATAATACATAAGTATCTAGTTTTTGGAAAGATAAGATATTAAACTCAGGGAATTCCAATCTCAAACACGTTATGATTAAGGTGTACAAGCTTTTACTTGATCATAGTTTAGAACTTCCTCAGATGCATGATCATATGCAGCAATGGTGCCAACTGGTTGGCCCCTGAAATGCACCAATGATCTACGAAGAGAATCCCAGGCTTCGGCAACCATCGGATGGGGCTCGAAAGAGTTTCGGGTCGATGAAGCCGGGGTATCTAATCCAGAGCGTCCTCCTGGTGAATATCCAAGATCCAAATTGTCAAGACCCCTTGATAAAGACATCTCACTAAGTGACCTCTCGTCGAATGATCTCTCTCTTTTAATGGTAAGCCTCGGCCTATCCAGAAGCTTTGTCAGATCAAAATCATCCATTTCCGGAATAGAGCAAACTGAGCTAACATTACGAAGTCCAGACTCTTTAGGGGCATCCATGATACTCAACTCCTCCACCAAACGATAACCTGTATCATGATGCAAATCTATGAAGATTAAAGTACAAGCTCTAACTATATAAGATTGAATATAAAAGACAAAATTAGTCCTCTCCGTTTGTATTCATCGATAGAAAGTAAATAAACAAAGAACAATGACAAGGACACTTTAACTGCTAATATAATCAATCTTATCCGTTTGTAATCTGACATGTTAAGATATCAACATGCATTAAGTTATCTAGGGTTAATTTTAATGAACTTAAGCCAATAATTTTTACTTCCTCTGTCCCAAAATAAATAACCTCTATGCTTGAAGCTCAAATATCAAGAAGATCCTTAATCACTGTGATTCTTACATCACCAACCAGTTGCTATTAATGTCCTATTGGTACAATTAGATTCATTTTGCATTTTGATAGTCTGTGTAGAGAAAAACTGAGCGTTTGTGTGAAATTCGATTGGGAAAGGCATTTTGAAGCACACTCCTCTGGCTAGCTCAAGCAGATGATTGTGAGATGAAGTTATGAAAAAAGGAAAGTGTAGAATTATAGTTCATTTCTTCTATTAGAATTTCAAAATGAGAAGCCACAAAACTATAAATGCTACTTTCAATGTTGAACAACCTAAAATCAAAATCTTACCAAATTCTGAACTTTAATCTGTCCTAAGAACAAGACAAAACACTTGATAACAAAACTACCAAATCTGAAATTGCAGAGATAACTACAAAAATATCATTGAATCTGCATTAGTATTCTTCCACCATTCAACGATATTTCCAAGATCCATAATACATGTGCAACAGCAAACAATAAATGAACAAATATTCACAAAGTAACAACACGTAACACAAACCAGTGGTGAAAGTTTTGAAAAATATGTAAGAGATCTGAAGCTACTTCAAATGAAAACTACGAAAAAAAAAGGTAAGAGAGAAAGTGAAAACCTTGAAGATACGAAAATGGCGGAGAATGAGATTTTCCGGTGGACGGTCAAGAGCCGCCGGCAAAGAGATTGCCGGGAAAGGTTAGTCGTGGAGAAGACAAAGCAGAGAAGAGAAAGGGGAAAGAAGAAGAAGAAGAAGAAGAAGAAGAAGAAGAAAAAAGAGAGCATTTTAACGTACGGTTTTATTTATAGAGAGAGGGAGGGAGGAATTGTGAGTTGTGGTGTGCGCCTATTCAATTTTTTCTTCTAATCTAATAAATAATAAAACGTCAATGTGAGGGAGCTCTTTTACCCACGCCATCTTTATTGCGTTTCATTTTTTATGCCATTATTCGGACTTTTTTTATAAATTAAAAATATAAATAATAAAATATTATAATTTAAAAGTCGAGGTTGGTTCCGGTGAGAAATTGTTATCTACTGTTGAATGAAAAATTGATGAATATTAGGATGAGATGCACCGAATCAATTCCTTTTTAAGTTGCAATTCATAGGAAGTGATTTGATTAAAAATGACCAAAGGTTCAAAAATACTTCTCACCAAAAATAACACTTTTCACATGATATCGTGTCTTAGAGGTTGTGTGGCATTTGTTGACTGATTTGGTGAAGAATAGTTAAATGGTCAGAATAATTAAGAGGTTTTTATGATATAGTGTACAATTAAATATGGTTATTTGGTAATTGTTTATGATGAAATTAAGGATGTTGAATGGTTAAGGGAAACCCAAGATACAAAACTATTTAGAGGATTTTAAAACCATTAAGAGGCAGATTTTTCTTTTATCAAACAAGTTCACCTCGTAGCGATTCAGATGCTATCTTTTATTGTAACTATTAAGGGGTAAACAAATGGCCCCTGTGATATGTTTTCAATTCTTACTACTTTTAAAAGAGAAAGAAAAAAAAGAAAATTAATAATAAGTTTCCTCCTAAACTTGGGAGGAAATGAAAAAGTTAAACCCTTTAAAAATTACAAAATTACCTAATCTTTCATTTTAAATGATAGAGTGGATTATAAATTGGTTCATATGTTTTGATGTATTTTTATCCCTATAGTATGTTTATTATGGTTTTGTTTCATGTTGTATTCAACTTATCATGATTGTGGTTCATTTGAGTAACACCATTAAAATAAATTTATTAACTCGATTAAATTAGGAGCCATTTAGTTTTTTTTCCTACTATCTAGTTGTCTTTTGCCAATTAAAAAAAAGTAAAAACCACTTTTTTAATTACGTGCACACACATATATATAGCAAGGGGTAGTTTATTTTGCAATACATTAAAAGGTTACAACTAAGTGCAACCCTCATGTAAACCATTCATTTAGCTCATTTATTATGTTGACATTGATTGATTATTCGATTGCATTAATGATTACGGGTTTCATGCAATAATCTTACCTGCAATGCATAGTGTAACACCCTAAAAACGGGGTAAATTTAAGCCGAATTTTCAAACAAAATGAACCATTTAAATAAAGATCAATAGCTATTCATGAGTTTGCGGGGGAAGCGTTTACAACAAAAATAAAGAGATACAACAACAACAACCTATTAATCTAACTTAAGATTGTTTAGATTAAAATCGGGTGTCGCTATCTCAATTACAAAAACGCTTGGCTAAGGCCATCAACCACCGATATCTCGTCTATTCCAAAAATGCTATCTCTCTTCATCACACTTCCCTCAACCCCGGGAAGTCCCACCGCTAGGAAGGCTTGCTAAACACAACATACAATAAGAAGAAGTGTTAGCCTATAGCCTAGCAAAATAGCATTAGTATACCCACTCTATGTCGTTCCATCCAATACCGATTCGTCGTTCATTACATCATTGTATTCACGCAAGACATCAACCCACTCTAGGTCTCTAGTCCCACTCGAACGTCAACCCAAACCGGGTCTTTAGTTCAATAAGGCGTCAACCCCAAACCGGGTCTCTAGCCCTCAAAGACGTCAACCCAAACTAGGTCTTTAGTCTAGTGACATCAACCCACACCGGATCTCTAGTCACGAAGGCATCAATCCAAACCAGATCTTTAGTCTAAACGACGTCAATCCAAACCGGATCTTTAGTCTAAACGACGTCAATCCAAATCGGATCTTTAGTCGACGGCATCAATCCAAACTAGATCTTTAGCCCGTCTTTCCCAAAGGTAAAGAATTCTTCATATTCATTAACCGTCAATAAAGACGTATACATTATACAAAACTCCATATTCACTAACCATAAATTAGGAGTAGTTACTAACATATAAAGACATTAACAATTATCATTACTTCAAAAATCACCATTTACATCAAAACCCTATATTGACTCAAACCCACTAACTTCATAAAACATAGAACTGTTGATAGCATCCAAGAATCATATCATCATAACCACAATATGAAGATTCATCCATTTTTATCATCTTTGACAAGTTCAATCCCTAAACCTTCCATAAATGGAAAGTTAGGTCATTAATCACAAAATTCAAAAAAAGTTTAATATGTAAGCATAAACAAGAACAGTTAAAACATTTGATAATTAAACATAAGTGAGCTTAGTAGAGTAGAACACTCACAATCTAGGTTTTGAGGGAAAACCTAGAAAATAGCGAAACCCTAGCTTTGTAGAAGAAGGTGGAGCTTGAGACTTGATCTACATTTCACTTGTGCTTTAATGGAGGTCTAGGTTGAGCCTTTAATGGCTTCCAACCAACAATCTTGTGGGGAATTAATGTGGGGAGAGAAAAGGGTAGGTTTTGGGAGGGTTAGGTCCAAAATCGCCTTCAATGGGGAGAGAAATCGACTTTGGAGTGATTTGGTAAAAGTAGGAGAGAGAGAGAGATGGGAAAGTTGGGAGAAAAAGTGAAAAAACATTAGATGGCATGCGGACGCCCGCGATGCGCTCCATGCGGACGTCCGACTTCAGTTCTCAGCCAGAATGCCCAAACTCTCTGTATCTTCCGCGGATGACCTGCGGACCTCCGCATGCATGCGGACCTCCGGACTCAGGTCCATGCGGACGTCCACTTTGGCCAAAAATCCTAAAAACTCCACTTTCAAGTATGAGAACCTAGCATGTTTCTATGTCATTCCTAAAATATCGGATAGCATATATAGACCACATAAAGGCACACGTATAACACATAAAGTCTCTAAAAGTCTCAACGCTAAAGACTCCATACGATTTAAGATGCAAACCATAAAGCAAAATACAAAAGAAAAGGGTTCTTCCGAGGACACGGGTGTTACACGTAGTATTTCATTAAATGTCATGGAATGCATATTGTTTCATGAAAGTACCACATTCATTCGATGCATTACATGAATCATTATGTCATCGACATATTTTGCAGAAATTCGACAAAATCAGGTAAATTCATTTAGGAAATCAACGAGAATCCAAATGCAATTGATGGTTTAGATTAAGGTTGCACGAGTTATAACATTTTACTGGGTTGCAAAATAACCGTTGCCTATATAGCAATAAGGATATCAAAAATAAATGAATTAAAATATTGTTTTATGATTTTATTTGTTTATATTAAAAATTGATTAAATTAAATTTTCATACCTAATTAAGCAAAAATATTAAAACAATAAAAGAGATCCTAGTCAAAAAACATCAAAATACGGACCAAATCCTTAATTCGCTCCACACGAATATCCCCACGGCAACCTCCCTAAACCCGCTCTCCACACGAATATCCCCACCTTTTGGGGACAAGTTTTAACCACTTTGTCTCACCACCATCCACTCCCCTAGCTACCAACTTCTCCGCAATTGTTTCTTTTAACTTTTTCGTTGAAAACTCTCCCTCGTTATCTAACCACCATTTGGATTTTTCTAACCTATCTCTCCTTCTTCCCTTGGATTAATCTATAAAGTTCTTCCAATTCACCTACTTCCCTACCTCTCGGATTTCTCCTCCAACTCCATCTCCACACCCATTCCTCATCTCTCCAATCCCCCATTTCCGCCACTTTCGCCTCTCTATTCGATTCTAAAAGAAATAGCCTTTTGACCATATCCCCCAAATCATTATTGTCTACCCATCTATCTAGCCAAAATTTTGTATGTCTTCCATCCCCTGCCTCTTTCCCGAACGAGGGACTAAAGTTAAGTCCCACCATCTCTAACTCTTGTCCTGTCTTAGAGATATTTACCCACACCGAGTTACCCGAGCTCCTCCTAAACGCATCCCCTTTAAACCCCCCTCCTCCCCGAAGATATGTTTCACCACTTTAACTCAAAAAGCCTCACTTTCATTCGCAAACCGCCACCACCACTTTCCCAAAAGTCCCCAATTCGCCACTTGCAAGCTACCTACATTTAACCCACCATTTTGGAAGTCTCTCAACACCCTCTCCCAACTTACCCATGCCATCCCCTTTTTTACTCGACCCTTTCCCCCCTCCCAAAAAAAAAGTTACTTCTCACCCTCTCTAACTCACGAATCGCTCCTTTCGGGGCTCTAAACAATGCAAAGTAGTACAAAGTGATACTTCCAAGGACCGATTTTACCAAAGTAAGCCTTCCGCCATAAGAAATGAGTTTTGCTTTCCAAGATGCTACTTTATTTCTTACCTTTTCGATGAGCACTTTCCAACTTTCAATCCTTCCCATTGACGCGTCGACCGGTAATCCAAGATATGTGAAAGGTAATGTTTCGCTTCCACATCCCAAACCTCTCACCCACGATCTTACCTCTTCCTCGTCAATTTCCACCCCCATAAAATTTTCTCTTGCTCAAATCTATTCTCAAACCCGATAGAATGTGAAAGCACTTCAAGATCTTCATTAAGTTTTCAAGGTTGGTCAAACTCCATTTGCCAAAAAATATTGCATCGTTGGCATATTGAAGGTGCGACACTTCCACATCCCCGATTCCGACTTTTATTCCTTCGAACATTCCTTCCGCTTTTGCTTCCAACATTAAGATGCTAAGGCTCTCCGCTACAACCAAGAACATTCCTTAGTTTGTTGGTGATCCGTTCACCAATACTGAAATCGTCGACGACGCCAAACATGCCTTGATCCACTTACACCACCTAACACCAAATCCCAATTCTTCCATTATATTGAGGAGAAACGCCCATTCCACACTATCATAGGCCTTTTCAAAATCCACTTTAAAAATCAACCCTTGCTTTTTCGACCTTTTTAGGTACCCCACCGTTTCATTGGCCACTAGCACACCATCAAGAATATACCGTCCTTTTATAATTGTCGTTTGCGATTCGCTGATTATCACCCCAGTCATTGTTTTCATTCTCTCCTCTAACACTTTTGATAGGATTTTGTAATAAACCCCAATTAGGTTGATTGGTCGAAATTCACTGAGGCTAACCGGATTGAGATTTTTCGGAATGAGGGCTAAAAATGATGCGTTGCAACCTCCGTTAGTTTCCGCCGTCTCCTAAAATCGCAAAAGAGCCTTCATGAAATCTTCTTTTATTACATGCCAAAACTTTTTCACAAACAAAAATGTGAACCCATCGGGGCTGGGTGACTTATTATTACCATAACTTTTTACCGCACTCCATACTTCCTCTTCCGAGAACGGAATTTCGATTCTATCCGCATCTTCCTTCGTCAATTTCTTGAAATTGTCGCTCTTCAATTTTGAACCAACCTAAAAATTTGAGGAAAAATTATTTTTGAAGAAATCATAAATGAAGTTTTTTATCACCGTCGGATTCTCCGACCATACCGAATTGACACTCACCCCCCCCCCCCCCAAGTTGTTTCTCCTTTCTCGTTTCTTAATCACCGCATGAAATAACTTTGAATTTTCGTCCCCTTTCTCTATCCAAATAATCTTTGCTTTTTGTCTCGCCATGTCTATCTTCCTCTTTTCCTCGTCCAACCAATTTTTCCAGGCTTCCAACCATTTATTGATCTCTCGTCTTCCTCCAAAGTTTAGGTATCGACTATGGACTCCCACATCTTTGCTTCCTCTTTGTTTTGATTCAAGTTCCTTTCCAGACTACTATAGCGGTCGTTACTCATTTTTTTCAAGAGCATGAAAAAAAAATCTCTCGTGTTCAAGAGCATGAAAAAAAATATTTCCTGGACTTTTTCTTCCTTATTGAGAATACAAACAAATAAATTCATTTCCTTTCTTTTCAATATTTCTTTTCCTTTCGTTTCTTCTGTTTTCTTTTATCCCCGAATTTAAAAACACGAATAAGAAACGTAAAATATACTTTGATGTGTGTGAAAAGAATAAGAAAAGGGTCTAAATAGTGATGAGACGGGGTTATTTGTAATCGTCTTTGCTTTAATACTTTTTTTATTGAAAGGATATTTGAATAAAATGATTCTTATAATTTATAAATTATAATTAGATATGAAAATTTGACTTGTGGGAAGGGATATTTGTGCAAGTTTATCCCTATTGAAACAAGGATTCTTTGCTTTGATGAGTAATAGGACAAGGGATGAAGGTTGATTTTAGATTTGAAACGGGTATGAAATAAGATCGCATACTATATTATTGATTGTTAATGTGATTCCAATAAAGATATGGTGGGTACTATTATGGAGGATTTATCATTTTGTGATAAACGTGAGATATAATCTTAATCTTTCACCATATTAGTGATCATAATTTACAACAATTTTGTAATATTTATAAAAAAAATGCACATTTGAGTATTCGAAATTATGTAGGCAACAAGGTTATGTGGTTAATGGACATTACTTATCCTAACAAATATGCTACTCCTTATTAAAAATGATTCTACTTATAACAATTAATCTCGCCACTCTAATCTCTTTCAAAATTCGTTCAAAACAATTCAAATCAGATCATCTAAACTATATAACATAATTCGATCTCTTTTAAAATCTAAAACCCTAAACCAATTTGTGTATGAAGGGAGGCGATGAACATGAGTTACATATTGTGATCATGAGGGATGTACGTATTGTGAACCCAATCAATAAGGATGATAATACACGAGTTACATGAGGTATGTACATACTGTAAGTCCGTGGATAATTTGGATGATACTTAGTGTGCACATTCTGAAGTATTACCAATGTGATATTGAAAAATGCAACATTATAATAAAGTATTGACAAAGATGTTTCACATTGTGATCATTCACCACATATGAGGGTGTCAGAGAAGAGGAGGGCGTCAGAGAACTAGTTTGTGTCGGCATTCCTGTCAATCATTATGCAAATTATAGTCGACGATGTTCTATTGTATCTAAAAATCGTCACATTTTGTGTTATTTTATGTCCCAATGATGTCAGAAGTTGTGTTGATTTATGTCAATGTGTCGCTAGATTGGAATTGATTTGTGGCAAAACATTGAATATGTCGATTACTATCAATTTAAACTAATGTGGATAAGCATGGAAGGCTTGAAAAGATTCCGAAACGAATAATTTACTTTTGGAGAAACATAAACGTTAATTTAACTAAGGGATTGTTTACTAAATGCTAATCGATTACGCACTTACTAATATCATTTACTTCATTGATTAAGCATGATAAGGACCGATAAGCATACCCGGTAAGAGACAAGGGAAGGACCGAGAGTCTTACTCGATAAGTGTGTGAAACGACTCTTACCCGATAAGCGCTTACCGGGTTTAAAATGTTTGCCAACAATCAATTTTATGGCTAAGGATGTTACACTATAAGATAAATGAATGTAAATCTCTTGCCTGTAAGCGTTTATCCGATAATAATTATTAAAGTACTAAATTATATGGAAAGATATTTATCATCATTGCATTAAATGGAGTTAATGAATTTGATCTCAATGATATATGGGGTCACATAAAAAAAATGTATAAAAATTAAACCTTGAAAATTAGGTTTTATGTGTTGTTTTATAAATAAGATATTAATGAATGCTTTGCATGTGTGTGAAACACAAAAATAGACTTATACTTGGAAAAACTCATGGATATTCTGTAACACCTCGAAACTTCAGCAAATCGCCAAACTGATGTATGCGGACGTCCGCTTAAGGCATGAGCCGGACGTCCGTGTTCATGCGGAAGTCCACGAGTCTTCCACGGAAGCAGCAAAAGAAAGCTAAGGGGTTTCGGTCAGGTCAAGGCCGGACGTCCGCATGGATTCCAAGCCGGACGTCCGCGTGTAGTCTGATGAGATTTTTTGGTTTGCTTTTAAGACATTCCCCTCTTTCTTCCCTCACTTCATTTTTAATATCCCAACTCAGTTTCCTCTCTCTCTAAACCGATTTTTTCTCAAGAAAATCACAAACCCTTCCTCCTCTTCTTCATCTTCTCCACTCAAACCCAACCCATTTCCACCATTGTTGAAGATATGGAAGCTTGAAGCTTTTGTGGGAGACTATGATCCTTTACTTTGAGGATTCTAGTGATAAAGGTAATCTCTCTTTACCCAAAAAGTAGGGTTTTGTTGTTTTCATCTTCTATTCCATTGTGGGTTTTATTGGTATGATTTTGGTTAAGGAAATCTTCTCCTTCTTCATCTATGAGAATTAGGGTTTTGGTGTAAGTTGGGATTTTGATGTAAAATGTTGGGGAATAATTCTACATGGTTGGATCTGGATATTAATGGTTGGAAACTTATGGATCTAGGTTTTTGGAAAATTTGGCCGGAAGATTCATGTTTCTCAAAGGAGCTTATGTTTGGGGAAAAATCTAGATTTAGCCTAAATCTAGCAAGGTGAGTTCAATTTGATTTGTGAAAATGTTGTACATGCCAAAATGTTTATTTTAAAGTATTTGCATGCTTTATATCAAACTATCACTTGTTGAGTTAGTTGGTGGGTTTGGATTAATCAAAGTGTTGAACTTTACAAATCTTGTAAAACACCCACATTTGGAGATTTTGAGTGATTGATAAACAAATCACAAGTGAAAGTGTTTTTGTTAATTTATTGCATAAGTGAAGGTTGTTTGGTCAAAATACACTTCTAGTGTTTGTTGAGATTATGCAATAGTTATGATATGTTACGTTTTGAAAATGTGAACGTGTGAGTTGGGGATTTTGGTCAATCTCGACCTTATGAATATTTTGAGAGATGTAAACCTTTTATTTTGGGTCAAAGGCCAATTGTGAATTAAAAGGCAAAGATTTTGGGTAACGATGTATTTTGGGTCAAATGGGTCTTTTGAGTGTTTGCCGTTTTCAGTAGCTCGAGGTGGAGTCGTGGATGTGTTATGCGCTTATTTGCGTTTTATTCGAGTATGTGCCTCTTTGAATGTTTTGTCTTTTATGTGAAGACCATTTGATTATTATAAAGGATTTGAGTATATATATATATATATATATATATATATATATATATATATGCATGTATGGTTTCACTTCATTGGAAAAGTGGCAATGAAGGGGCTTTGAGATAATCATGCCTCGGAGCATGTGTTTGCATGATGTGGATTAGATACACTTCATTTGCATGAGTTGAATTTTGATGAACGATCATTAGATCTTTTGAGCTTATGGCTCGGTGTTGGACTCTGTTGGGTCTTGAGGGCATTTGCCCGGTTTTGAAAAGCTCGACGTGGGCTTGGGTTATGATTAGCATGAATTGCATTGTATTTGAGAATTACATGATTTGAATGCATTGGTTATTCTTTTGGTGTCATGTATAAATTTTAGATTAAAGTAAGCTTGTTTTGTATGGTGGGATTCCAAGGTAAAGATTCGGTCGGGTTGAACTTGGTGGTTTTAGGCTAGAGATCCAGTTGGGTTGATGCCTCAATAGACTAGAGATCCGGTTTGGGTTGACGTCTCCGTGGACTAAAGATCCGGTTTGGGTTGATGTCTCACTAGGCTAGAGATCCGGTTTGGGTTGATGCCTCACTTGACTAAAGATCCGGTTTGGATTGATGTCACAATAGACTAGAGATCCGGTTTGGATTGGTGTCACAATAGACTAGAGATCAAGTTTGGGTTTATGTCTAAAATTGACTAGAGACCTGGATATGGTTGATGTCATATGTTTTCCCATCCATGAAACATGCTTGTAATCTATATTTGTGGTTTAACTTGCGTGTTCGCCACATTCGATGAAATCGGGTCTCCCCCGTCACCGAAGGGTGTTGTTTTTGGGTAGTGTGTTGATCCGTATTGACGGCGTCGTATTATATGCGTATGGATTGTTTTGCCATGATTGATGGGCGGTATTTCATGTCTCATCCTTGTTTGGATGTTTTCAACTATTGGAGTATTATTCGTATTGATGAGTATTTGGGAATTTATTATTTATTTACCTCTTGGGTGAGTTTTGGATTTGAGTCCATTGCTGAGAAATGATTTTCATTGGAAACTTTCCTTACGGAAATTGTGTGCGTTTGAAAATTGGGTTGTCAGCGTATTTTATACAAACCCCTTTTTGGAAATCGTGAATTAAGTTGAATCTTTTGGGCTATCAAATTATTTTGCTCATGATGTAAACTCTTAAACTCACTAGACGTTAACCTAACATTTTTATTTGTCGGCATGTGCAACAGGT
Source organism: Saussurea involucrata (assembly GCA_033807775.1). Lineage (NCBI taxonomy): Eukaryota > Viridiplantae > Streptophyta > Magnoliopsida > Asterales > Asteraceae > Saussurea > Saussurea involucrata. The sequence continues at coordinate 42,365,027 of CM066317.1, read as the reverse complement.
TCAGGCTGGGAATAGCTTTAGCTACACTGTGAAGTGATGAGTGCTAGTAGAGTGCACACGAAGTGATTTGCTTAGTGAAGTCTTCCGCACTTTTGGGGATTTGCAACTTGTACTTGTGTTAAATAACACCCGACTTCAATTGGTCACATAGTATGACTTGAGTTATTAACTGTGGGAGTTGTATGCTTTAAATTTTGAGGTCTTTCCAATGATGGTTTGTAGAAAGGATTTTATCCTCATTTGGTTATTTTATCGAGATATTTGTTAGTTGCTCTTTCCAATTTTGAGGGTGTTACAAGTTGGTATCAGAGCATAAGTTTGAGAGAATTAGGTGTTGATTTTTGGATACCTAGATTCAAACTAGCGTTCTTTAAAGTAAATGAGAGCGAGGTTGCACCATTAGGCACTCTAAGATAGGATATTCGGAGGTTGTTGGAGTCACTAGAAACGAGAAGTCACGTCAAGAGTAGCAAGTATGATCATGTACGGTACGTTCATAATTGCACCTGACCAGTGTTATGGTGAACCTACCAGTTACATGAGAGTACTTAAACGACTCTAGCGTGATGACCGTTGGGGTAGTGAAGGAGTTCTAAGAGAGTAGTCGCTAGAAGAGGTTGACGATTTTAGCACTTGCCATTTGGAGTGGAGGTAAGCATGGTGATTACATTAAGTGGACCGTTCGAGTCAAAATTGATGGTTGGATTGGAGCCATAGACTACTTGATTTGACCTGGATTTGAGGAGAAAATTGTAAGTTAGTCGATGTGACTTTCAATTTTGCGTTAAGATGTTTGAGCATCTGGGTGACGATAGAGTGATCGGGGGAATTGGAGGAGTGTGACGTAGACGTTGAGTGCCGAATAAATATATGCACGGAATTTATTTTATTTTTAAAATAAATTGCATCAGTTATTTCTTGTGTTTCAAATCGTCGTATAGACGGCATTGCGAAATCTTGGAAAACGTTTAGCACACACAAGATTTTAAACCATGATTTTGGAACATGCATGAAATCATTTTACGACAGGAAGTTGTAAACCTGGTCGAGACTTACTTTATTCTTTGTGGTTGTCCACTACTACTTTCGGATACTGTGATATCCATACTTTAATGTCGTTTATGGTTTTGGACATGTAACCCCGACTTACGACTTTAACATTGGATCTCCTCCACATATGTTAAGGTTTGGACGGAGAGTTACCTTCCCTTGTTCCGGTGTTAAACTTTAATGGGAATTTCGATTTTGCGAGTCTTGACGAAGATGTGTTGTTTTATCTTGTGTTGCAACAAAAAGGAGATTTTTGGAATTATGATGATTTGGTCATAACGTTGTTTTATGCGATTTGATTATTGAAAACGAAAACTTTGGCACCATCTAACTGGTTGGATGTCATTGAGTTCCATCGAGTTTTATGGGAGTCTTGTGGAGCATGAAGGAGTTTCGTTTTACGACGTTTTGCGGAGCATGAGTGACACTTTGTCATGTGCATACTTGATTGATTGTGTGCGTTAATACATGGGTTTGAGTGAGTATTGTGTCTCATGTGAATTTTGTTGAGAAATGTGTTTTATGTCGTATTGCACCAAAAAGAGTGGTTTTGGAGTTTTAATGTCGCATGGCTTCTCCTTTGAGGATCGGGGTAGCATATTTGTTGCAACTTGCTAGGTGTGTGAATTGATTTATACGTGGCGTGAGTAATGCATATAAGAGCATCATGATAGTACATCTCTAAGGTTATGTTTTATGCACTCTCGTTTGTTGGCATTTTGATGTCCTTCTCGCAAATGTACTATATTGATTTATTGACATGAATAGTATTGTAGCCACTATTTTGGGGCGTTAATGCACATCGCTTGTGCGGTTTAAGGTTTGAAGTTGATTTGAATTATTTTATGTGTCAATCAAATTATGTGCACATATTGTTTTCCGAAGTTTGGAGAAAAACACGCTGATGTGTGCGAGCATGGTCAAAAGGATTTTATTTACTTGTCAATATATGACGGAATGAGAAGTTTTGAAATTTGATTCAATGAATTTCTACTCTAAAAATTTAGTATTGACTATCTGGTACGTGCTATGCTGTTTCAGTGTGACTACTAGGAAAGTGTTACAAATCGGCGTGCATACTTTTGATTTGAAATTCTTTTATGATGTTTAAGCCGATATTTCCAAATGATGAAAGCATCTTATTATTCGACTAAAAACAGGGAAAATGACCCAAATCATTTCGTGTTTTTAACCAAGGTGTGTAAATGTATTGTTGCGTTTCTCTACGAACAAACTGACCTATGTGAAGTTTGCTAACGAATTTTAGTTTGTGTCGTTTTATGATTAAAAAGAGAATTTTGGGAATTGATGTCGTGTAAACCCTTCTTTCGAAGTTTGTACAAACATTCGGTTGAACACTATCTTAATGTAGGAAATTACTTTGCGTGTTTAGCATAAGTAAATCCGAGATGGGACCCAAGCGGTGCCTTTTAAAAGTTGTCAAGTACGTTTTGCGTTTCGTTAGTAACTTGAGTTGCGATGAAATAGTTTTCAAAAATGATTTTTCATACGTGGGACGAGTGTGTCCATGTTTGTGCATCTACCGGGTAGGTAGTAGTAGTTTTTTTTTCTACGTATGTTATGTTGTCAATAAAACCTTCGTGTTGAAAAATCTAGTGAAAACTTTAATGGCATATTTGTTTAGTCTGTCACTTGAAAACCTTGAACTCATTAGGCTTGGTGAGGTTGAGCAACCCCAGTTAAGGGTAAGGGCGTGTAGAACCATTCAGTGAAGGATTGGGTTTCTGACGCGTGTTAATACCGTGAACTGTATGGTGTCGTTTGCGGGGTCGAATTATTTCTTGTTGGCATCTAAAAGGTGGGACTTGCGGTGTCTTTCGTTAGTGCTTGTGGTAACCGTTCACTACGACAACCTTGTTTTGGGTTTGTCAGTTTTATATAAAGGACGTGTAGGACCTTTAGACCGTGGGGATGACCTTAGATTTGTGGGGATATTCGAGGAATGAAGCTTGTGTGTGGAGCTCTGTGATGGGTCGAGTTTTGGGTGGTGTGACTAGGTGTCAAATTTTGGATTTCGAGGCCAAGAACCACTAGTGTGATTGGAGGGTGTAGTCCAAATTTTAATAAATGGTGGTATCGATTGTGTTGATCCTAAGAGGTTCGATTGTGATAAATAGATTTAGCGGGATGACCTTCCTTGTATGGTAAAATAAGATGGATGATTGGTAATTGGACGTACTTTTGGAGTGGTGTAATCGATGGGTCAGTAACGGCCGTTGGTGTTGGAGTCTAATGGACTCGTTAGGAGTAAGTGCCAGTTCAGTAGCGGGAACCTTGGATTTGGAGGTTTGTTGGTTTCAGATGTGATCAAACCTTGGGCTAATTGGAGAAAATTTAAGAGTGTGTGGACACGGATTGATTTAGAGTTGGGATCCGCAGTCGGGGAAGTGTGGAACACCTAAGGTTGGGAGACAACCGGAGTCATTTGGTTGGAAGTTACTTTGATAGATGGAGCGTTCACCCGGACATAAGTATAATGTACCTAACTGGTATTGATGGTAAGTATTTGTATAAAGTTGTCATAGCAGTTTTGTGTGAAGGAAGTTGGGTTTCAGTTTGGAAGCTGAGAGATCAAGGAAGGTGTTGAGTTTGTTATCCTTTGGGGGCAAGGGGTCTAGATTTCGAGGACGAAATCTCTTTTAAGGTTGGGAGGATTGTAACACCCCGAAATTTTAGCAAATTGACAAACTGATGTATGCGGACATCCGCTTAAGGCATGAGCCGGACGTCCGTGTTCATGCGGAAGTTCGCGAGTCTTCTGCGGAAGCAATAGAAGAAAGCTAAGGGGTTTCGGTCAAGTCAAGGTCGGACGTCCGCATGGCTTCCAAGCCGGACGTCCGCGTGTAGTCTGATGAGATTTTTTGGTTTGCTTTTAAGACATTTCCCTCTCTCTTCCCTCACTTCATTTTCAATACCCCAACTCAGTTTCCTCTCTCTCTCTCTCTCTTTCTAAACCGATTTTTTCTCAAGAAAATCACAAACCCTTCCTCCTCTTCTTCATCTTCTCCATTCAAACCCAACCCATTTCCACCATTATTGAAGATGTGGAAGCTTGAAGCTTTTGTGGGAGACTAGGAGCCTTTACTTTGAGGATTCTAGTGATGAAGGTAATCTCTCTCTACCCAAAAGCTAGGGTTTTGTTGTTTTCATCTTCTATTCCATTGTGGGTTTTATTGGTGTGATTTTGGTTATGATTGGTTAAGGAAATCTTCTCCTTCTTCATCTATGAGAATTAGGGTTTGGGTGTAAGTTGGAATTTTGATGTAAAATGTTGGGGAATAATTCTACATGGTTGAATCTGGATATTAATGGTTGGAAACTTATGGATCTAGGTTTTTGGAAGATTTGGCTGGAAGATTCATGTTTTCAAATGAGCTTACGTTTGGGGAAAAATCTAGATTTAGCCTAAATCTAGCAAGGTGAGTTCAAGTTGATTTGTGAAAACGTTGTACATGCCAAAATGTTTATTTTAAAGTATTTGCATGCTTTATATCAAACTAGCACTTGTTGAGTTAATTGGTGGGTTTTGATTAATTAAAGTGTTGAGCTTTACAAATCTTGTAAAACACCCACATTTGGGGATTTTGAGTGATTGATAAACAAATCACAAGTGAAAGTGTTTTTGTTAATTTATTGCATAAGTGAAGGTTGTTTGGTCAAAATACACTTCTAGTGTTTGTTGAGATTATGCAATAGTTATGATATGTTACGTTTTGAAAATGTGAACGTGTGAGTTGGGGATTTTGTTCAATCTCGACCTTATGAATATTTTGAGAGTTGTAAACCTTTTATTTTGGGCCGAAGGCCAATTGCGAATTAAAAGGCAAATAAATTGGGTAACGATGTATTTTGGTTTACGTAACCGTGTGGGCACGCGTATTTAGCCAAACGTTTATTTTGCCTTTACGGGCTTGATTAATACTCAAATGGGTCTTTTGAGTGTTTGTCGTTTTCAGTAGCTCGAGGTGGAGCCGTGGATGTGTTATGCGCTTATTTGCGTTTTATTCGAGTATGCGCCTCTTTGAATGTTTTGTCTTTTATGTGAAGACCATTTGATGATTATAAAGGATTTGAGTATACGTACGCACACACACACACACACACACACACACACACATATATATATATATATATATATATGCATGTATGGTTTGACTTCATTGGAAAAGTGGCAATGAAAGGGCTTTGAGATAATCATGCCTCGGAGCATATGTTTGCATGATGTGGATTAGATACACTTCATTTGTATGAGTTGACTTTTGATGAACGATCATTAGATCTTTTGGGCTTATGGCTCGGTGTTGGACTCTGTTGGGTCTTGAGGGCATTTGCCCGGTTTTGATAAGCTCGACGTGGGCTTGGGTTATGATTTGCATGAATTGCATTGTATTTGAGAATTACATGATTTGAATGCATTGGTTATTCTTTTGGTGTCATGTATAAATTTAAGATTAAAGTAAGCTTGTTTTGGATGGTGGGATTCCAAGGTAAAGATTCGGTCGGGTTGAACTTGGTGGTTTTAGGCTAGAGATCCAGTTGGGTTGATGCCTCAATAGACTAGAGATCCGGTTTGGGTTGACGTCTCCGTGGACTAAAGATCCGGTTTGGGTTGATGTCTCACTAGGCTAGAGATCCGGTTTGGGTTGATGCCTCACTTGACAAAAGATCCGGTTTGGATTGATGTCACAATAGAATAGAGATCCGGTTTGGATTGATGTCACAATAGACTAGAGATCCGGTTTTGATTGATGTCACAATAGACTAGAGATCCAGTTTGGGTTTATGTCTAAAATTGACTAGAGACCTGGATATGGTTGATGTCATATGTTTTCCCATCCATGAAACATGCTTGTAATCTATATTTGTGGTTTAACTTGCGTGTTCGCCAAATTCGATGAAATCGGGTCTCCCCCGTCACCGAAGGGTGTTGTTTTCATGTAGTGTGTTTATCCGTATTGACGGCGTCGTATTATATGCGTATGGATTGTTTTGCCATGATTGATGGACGGTATTTCATGTCTCATCCTTGTTTGGATGTTTTCAACTATTGGAGTATTATTCGCATTGATGAGTATTTGGGAATTTATTATTTATTTACCTCTTGAGTGAGTTTTGGATTTGAGTCCATTGCTGAAAAATGATTTTCATTGGAAACTTTCCTTACGGAAATTGTGTGCGTTTGGAAATTGGGTTGTCGGTGTATTTTATACAAACCCCTTTTTGAAAATCGTGAATTAAGTTGAATCTTTTGGGCTATCAAATTATTTTGCTCATGATGTAAACTCTTGAACTCACTAGGCGTTAGCCTAACCTTTTTATTTGTCGGCATGTGCTACAGGTTCAGGTTGGGAATAGTTTTAGCTACACTGTGAAGTGATGAGTGCTAGTAGAGTGCACGAGAAGTGATTTGCTTAGTGAAGTCTTCCGCACTTTTTAGGATTTGCAACTTGTACTTGTGTTAAGTAACACCCGACTTCAATTGGTCACATAGTATGACTTGAGTTATTAACCGTGGGAGTTGTATGCTTTAAATTTTGAAGTCTTTCCAAGGATGGTTTGTAAAAATGATTTTATCCTCATTTGGTTATTTTATCAAGATATTTGTTAGTTGCTCTTTCCAATTTTGAGGGTGTTACATATTCACACACAATAATAAAACATGTAAAATAACAAGAATCATAGCTTAAATTCAAACTCGTTAGATGCTGTTGGTTGATTTTCATGATTTTAATTTCACATGTGTTGTTTTATCTTTGAACCATTGTTCTAAAAGGCTCACCATAATAGCCGTCATGACGCGGCGTGGCTCAAAACTTGTGTCTCATACAACGTTAAAAGTAAAATTATTATTTACTTAATTTCTCAAAAATGTAATAATTACATTTTCTTCAAGATAATGCGACTTTTTTATTGCTTGGAACAAAAAAGTAAGATTATTGTGATTTAAAAAGAAAGAAAAAAATACAAACTTCACTCGACACATGGTATTGATATTAGGGCTTCTTCAACGGAGGGTTTTTGTTCATTTTTTTGATGTAATTTAAATATCAATAATTAATATTTATAAATAAAAATTAAATATCTAAATTACATATTAACAAAAACGAGGAAATTGTCACCTTTTTAAAATATATTAATATCATTATATATTATCTATATTATATATATATATATACTAGGAGTGTAATCGTACAATTCAACGTAATACATTTCGATTTTAATATTTTTCCTTTTATTTTGTTTTTGTCGTAAACATATATTATTGTCAAATTAATAATTTAAAAGTCCTCGTTCTTTTATAATTGGGAAATTAATTAAAATGGACCAAGTTTGAAATTGTGTTTCAGAAATACCCTATCTCTCTTCCGGTTTGCAAAATACCCCGAGTTTCTGCGATTTGACCCTCGATCGCAGACTCAGGCAAAAAATGAGATAGGTCCGCGATGCACTCCATAATCATCCGCGATGCACAATTAATTTTCCTAAATTTATTGCTGAGACCTATTTTGGGGGTTTTTTTCATCCGCAATTCGGTCCGCGTTGCAAACTTTATGTCTTTTTTTGGCAACATACAAAAAGTTGATTATAATTTTATTTACATCGGCGATGCACACTTTATTTACATCTTTCTCAAATTTTGCCCACCTGACCCGCGAAGGACATGATTTAATGAAATTGGGTCCGCGATCGAGGATGAATTGGGGATATTTAATTGCAGTCCGCGATCAAGGGTAAAATCGCGGAAGAAATGGGTATTTTTGTAAAGTGGGAGAGAGATGGAGTATTTCTGTAACCTAATTTCCAACATGATCCATTTTAATTAATTTCCCTTTATAATTTGTTTAATTCAAAGTTTTATCATAATTTAATTTGGGTTTAATATAGTATAGAATAGTATAAATATGTATATTACAATATTTAAAAGTCTCAATTGCCTTATAATATAGTATGTGTGTGTGTGTTCGCGTGCGTGCTTGTGAATATGACAGTTTTTTTCTTTATTTATTTTATTTTATATATATACACACATATATCACTAATAAAAAAAGCTTCCAATGCCAATAAAAAGTAACCCATCCAATGGTATTTAACATCCAAAAAAACTATCAAATAAAATGTGTCCCAAGTCGAAATAGGATTTTTTTTTGTCTACCTTACTTTCTTCATTTTTCCTTATATCAATAACTCAATCAAAATGCTATACAAATTGTGACTATGTAGACATACCAAAACTAAATCACTTATATGTTTTAATACAATCCTAGATCCTATTTCGTATAAAATAAATATATTCGTTCGTGTAACAATCTGTCTAATATATATAGAAACATATATTTTTGGACACTTTTTAAGTTCAAAATTATAGGTTACTAATAAAATTACTCCAAATATACTGAATATATAACAGAAAAAATAGTATACTTTATTTATTTTTAGATAAATCTAAAAAGAAAAAAAAACTCAATATGTGTATATAATAATTTATTTATTATTAATTAATATAATGAATTATTGTAAAATAAATATGTATTAATAATTGATTGATTAAACTATAAACAAATAAAAAAATTAAATTAATAATTGAAAAACAAATAAAATATAAATACAAATTAATTAAAATAACAAAAAAACAACAACAAAAGGACAAAATAGAATAAAAAGACAAAAAATACAATAATGACCTATGGGTTAGGGGTGCCATTAGCAATGGTTAGGGGTGCCATTAGCCTCCCCTAAAATAAACCCAAATTACTTTCTGAAAAATATTAAATCAATCAAGATTCAACCAACCGGCAAGACCACCTAACAATTTTCATTCCTTCTCATTGGTTAAACAATTAAGATCTCAACAACTCAACAGTAAATTACAAATTTGGCCCTCAAACTATTTACTATACTATAATAGTAGCCCATGACAATCTGTTTTTACTTTCTTTTTTATGAAATCAACAATCTATTCTATTATGGTCTAGGTACGTAAAACAAGCTAACTATGTGCACCTCCTATGATAGAAGTTTTAATTTAGAAGGCGTTTGATTGGGGATATTAAAAGACAACGAATGACAATGATAATAAAACATGTGGTTTGGTTTTTTTTAGAAAAGCAGCAATTATATTAACCACCCAAAATTTGGGCACCAATCATACAACACTTACCAAAACAAATCAAGCCACTAAAAGGAAGGCTTGTAAGCCACAAACCTAAGGCCAAGGAAGGCCCGCCCAACTAAACAGAACTGTCAGCATACATACACACATGAACAAATTAAGAGAATCTCTTGGCCAAAATTCGGCATTCCACAACATCCACATGCACAGTTAGTTACCAAGCAACAACTGCACCTACACGAACAGAATGAGCAGAGACAACTTCTGTAATGTTAATGGGGCCGATTCGAACCTCCAGGAGACAGTCCCTCCGGGTTTGCAAGCCACCGATTCCACTCAAAGTGTCTTCTACGCGTTCCTTTCCTCACCTTGGGCATAAGATCGACGGAATATCCAAACCCATCCGGTCAAGGACCGTTCTACTTGGAAGTCTACCTAAGCTAGCCCTCTAAAGGAAAATATTGATTTTCTTCGGGATCGTTTTCAACCATCTAGTTTCTGTGTTTTTCTCTCCTATCTCATCCAAACTATCTTCAATTATGTTTTTGAATTCTTGAACCGAATATTTCCCGTCCTCCCCATACAACCACTTACAACGATCTCTAGAATTCATCTTCGGGGACCAACCTTGGAGTAGCTCCTTTAATCTTTCCAACTCCCCTTCTTCCCTTCCCCTTGGTTCCCTTCTCCACGCCCACTTCCAAACCCAAGTATCACCCTCCCAAGACCCTATCTCGAAAACTAAAGCCTCTTTATTTGAATCGAGATGAAGCAACCTATTAAAAACTCCTTCCCAAAACTTCACCTCCTAGCCACCTTTCCGACCAAAATTTAGTATCCCCCACCTCTTTCCCAAAGGAGGAGGCAAGGTCAAAACCCAATTTATCTAAGTCTTTCCTTACCTTTATAATGTTAACCCAAACCAAACCCCCTCTCCTAATTCTTCTCCCGCCCCCCTTCAATCCGCCTCCCTCCCCAAAAATACTCTCCACCACCCTCACCCAAAGCGCCTCTTTTTCACAAGCAAACCTCCACCACCATTTCCCCAATAACCCCCAATTGGATACTTGCAAACTACCCACTTTGAGACCCCCTTTTTTAAAGTCTTTCAACACTTTACCCCATTTGACCCAAGCAACCCCTTTGTGATTATTGTTACCGCAACCCCCACCCCAAAAGAACGAACTCCTTACCCTCTCAAGCTCACTAACCACTCCTCTCGGGGCATGAAAGAGCGAGAAGAAATATAACGATAAGCTACCAAGAACAGATTTTACCAAAGTAAGCCTTCCACCAAACGAAATCATTTTGGCCTTCCATGACGCCAATTTGTTCTTCATCTTAGCCACCACTTCCTTCCAATTTTCGATCTTGCTCATATCCACACTTACCGGGAGGCCGAGGTACACAAACGGGAAGGACCCACTAGTACACCCAATACCCCTTCACCAAACTTGGATTTCTTCGTCTTCTACCCCCACTCCGTAAAGTTTGCTTTTATTAATATTAATCTTCAAACCCGATGCCTTAAAAAACCAATGAAGGATCAACATTATATTTTTTAAATTTGTCGTGGTCCACTTGCCGAAAAAGATTGCATCATCGGCGTATCGCAAATGAGACACTTCCACATCGTCGTTCCCAACTCTAACACCTTCGAAGATTTCATTCTCTTTTGCTTCCAACATGATGATATTAAGACTTTCCGCCACCACTAGGAAAAGAAATGGAGCTAGTGGATCGCCTTGTCTAAGACCTCTTTCCATTAGAAATTCCTTTGTCGGCGACCCGTTGACCAAAAACAAAATCGTGGATGATATTAGGCACGCTTTAATCCACATGCACCATTTTTGGCCAAAACCCATGTTCTCTAGCATATGTATTAGAAAACTCCAATCGACGCTATCGTATGCTTTCTCAAAATCCACTTTTAGTACCATCGCTTTCTTTTTTGATTTTCGAAGAGAGTCCACTACTTCATTTGCAATAAGCACTCCATCAAGGATAAATCTACCCTTAATGAATGTCGTTTGCGTGTCGCCGATGATCCGTCCTATAATCTTTTTCATTCTTTCCAAGAGCACTTTTGAAAGGATTTTATAATAAATTCGGATCAAGCTAATTGGTCGAAATTAATTGAGGCCTATTGAATTTTTTGTTCTTTGGAATGAGCGTTAAAAAAGAGGCATTACACCCTCTACTAATAGCCACCGTTTCCCCGAAATTTGAGATAGCCTTCACAAGATCATCTTTAACAACGTGCCAAATTGTTTTGATGAAAGAAATAGTTATACCATCCGGGCCCGGAGATTTGTTTTTCCCACAAGCTTGTATTGCCTCCCAAATTTCCTCTTCTGAGAATGGCTTTTCTAACTTCTCCGCTTCTTCGACCGAGAGCTTTTTGATTTTGTCACTTCTAAGGCTCAGGCCTCCATTCCTTTCCAACTTGAACTTGCTTTTGAAAAAATCGAACACACCTTTTATCTTTACCGGGTCTTCCGTCCATACCGAGTTGATATTCAAACCCCGAATTCCATTCCTTCGTTCTTTCTTCCTATTGGCCGCGTGAAAGAGTTTGGAGTTTTCGTCCCCATCCTCTAACCATTTTACTTTCGCCTTTTGCCTAGCTATCTCAGTCTTCTTCTTTTCCGCCTCTAGCCATTTAGTTCTAACTTCTAGCCTATGGACCCTTTCGTTTTCATCGAGACTTCTCACTTCAACAATTGCTTCCAATTTCCTCACCTCTTCCTTGATCTTTTCCACTTCCCCTTCTAGCCTCTTGAATTTCTCTCCACTCATCTTCTTAAGGCCAATTTTACATTTTTTTAGTTTGTCCCAAAAGACACAATCCGACACCGAAGACGTGACCCCACTATTCCAAGCCTCTTTGACCACATCCTCCACCCTTTCCTCGACTAGCCAAGTGTCTAATATTTTGAACGGCTTTGGGCCAAAGTCGCTCGTGTTATCGTAAAGTATTATCGGGAAATGATCCGACCACTTTCTTTCTAGTGACTTAACCCCCAAGCTCCTCCATACTAAGCAAAAGTCAGTTGAAGCAAGAAATCGAGCAAGTTTGCTAAATTTCCTTCCGTCATCACTAACTCTAGTGAACTTTTGACCTCCCATAGGAATTTCCAATAGTTGGCTATTTCAGATAAAATCGTTAAAATCTTCTGTACCTCTTTCGTTTGTAATCGAGTTTAACCTTTCATGATTACCCCTCACCTCATTAAAATCGCCGAACACGCACCACTTCACTTCCTCCTTCTTACAAATCGTTTCTATACTTATCCACACCTCTAAGCATTCTTTCGGATCTCTCGGACCGTATACGTTCACGAATCCGATTTAACCACTTATTTCTTTCCACGACCCAACCACTGCAACTAGATTTTTTTCAACCACAAAAAATTCACAGTTGAATTCCTTCTTGTCCCATACCAACAAAATCCCCCCCCCCCCCCCGAGTTTCCTGTTGCTTCCGATTGCACAAAATCCATATTGTCAGATCCCCAAACTTTTACCACTTGTGATTTGTCCCACTTCTTACATTTCGTTTCTTGAATACCAACCAAGTCTATCCTTTCTCTAGTGCACAAGTCCCATACCCATCCCCTTTTTTCCGCCACACCCATCCCTCTTATATTTAAAGACATAATCTTCATAAAATTTATTAAAACGAAACTCGGTCTCAAGACGCGCTTACCTGGATTAACGCCCCCTTCCATACGGACCTCCACACTTTTTCTCCCCATCCCAAAGAAGTCCTAATTTTCTTCCAAATTCCATGGAGTCGCATGTTTCATCTGTGCTTTTTAAATCTTCCGAAACTGCTTCTAATCCCTGTGAGGAGCATTTTGATTTCGTTTTCCTTGAGCCTTTTGATGAGCTGATGCCTTCCGACTGTTTAGACGGCTTTTGATTGTTGGACCTCGCCAATTTCTTGATCATGTGGAAACTAACTTTACCCCTGCCAAAACCCAAACTTCCTTGATTTTTATTCTTTACTTTCACGCTATCCTTTCCTCGCATCTCTTTATCAACCATTCTTCAATTCTCCTTTGAGACTTCCTTCTTTACCGTATTAATTGTAGCCTCTTTCCCAACAGGTTGTTTTGGCAGAAAGCCATTGGACGACAGGTTGAGAGAGTGAACAGGATTGTTCCTTTCGCATGAAATTGGACCTGGGTTATGCTGAGCATTTTCCAAAACAGAGCTAAGTCCAAGCCCATTGCTTCTATTGCTTCTTTTAATCTGGAAAATGGGCACAGAGAATTGAATTGGGCTTGCACTCCCTTTGGCCCTTGGGCCGACACCAACACTAACCCCATTACCCTGGTGGGGTCCGCCTCCAAAATTTCCTGTGTCACCGCCACACGTTTTGGACGTCGCATCATCCTCTCTTACGGTAGGGGGTTTCCTAGCGTGCTCCTCGATAATTGGAGGTTTAACTTCCCCATGTGACTCTTCACCTTCCTCTCCTTCCTCATCAATCCTTTCTGCCGGCGACGAAGTGCCGCCGATCACCTCATTCGACAACAGTTTATCATTTTGACCCTCTATGCCTTTCTCCGGTTCCTTTTATTCCGATTCTATGTTCCCCACTTCTTGAACATTATTAATCTCTCCTTTATGATTTTCCTCGAAAATGCTCTTTTCTACGACCCACTCCTCCTCATCACCGTCTTCTTCAGTCCAATCCGACGGAATGGAGGATCCATTATCTTCTTCGCTACTACTACAACCCCAATCCTCCCACGATGTTACTTGCCTACTTTCTTCCTCTACTACCCATACTCTGTAATATTACCCATCCACATTTATGCTTCGGAGATCGTCAATGCGAGACCTGATCGAGGTGGCCACCATCACTTTTCCAAATTCTAAGCAACTATTGTCTTCCCAGCTATAGTTTATGGAACATGTGGTTTGTTTTGATATAACATAATAAATCTATTACCCCAAACCCGTAAATTTTCATACCTAACTAAGTTGGGGGAATGAAAATTTTACTTCAGATCAATCCTCTTTTCCAATTCATCGCTACATCTCTTGATGTTGGATGAAACATGATTTTGTATTTTTCAAGTTTGACGAAACATATTTATATTCAAAATAGTATATAAAACAATTTATCATTTCTTCAGCATTCTTATTTCTTAAAATGAAACAATTGTTCCCTTAATTTGTTTGATCTATTTTATATATCTTTCTTTCCAACTTTATTGTATAATCATCATAGTTTGTTAGAGCATCTCCAATGAGGTTCTTATAAGAACCTCATTTACGGTGGTTCTTATAAGAGCATCTCCAACAGGTTTTCTATATTTTTTCGAAAATAGATAATCAAATGTTAAAATCTCTAAAAAGAATTACATTCGTCTCCAACAAATTTGCTATTTTAGAGATTTTAACACAAATTATATTAATATAATATTCTCTAATTTATATTTCCAATACATTTTAAAAAAAAAACTTAATATAAAATGATAAAAGATTTATGTTATTGATGGGATTGAATAAAATAATTGTTTCTCTCTCCTATTTAGAGAGTTATAGAGATTTTTTCATGAATCTCTATTTTAGCAAAGAAGATAGCAAACAAAGACCCATTTTTTTTCTATTTTAGCATTGTTGTTGGAGATGCTCTAAGAACCTCATTTATATGGGTTCCATGTATAATATTAATAAATTACAAAGTCAAGGAAATTAAAAAAACTAGAAAATATGTCATTTCACACAAACATCAAGGTAAGAACCAAGATTCTTATTTAAGAACCTAAAGAATATAAGGTTCTTAGACGAACTCTCCACAATGGTAGGTCTTACAAGTCGCCTCATTTTTTTACTTATAAGAACTTTGCATTGGAGATGTTTAAGAACATCTCCAATAACTATACTATAATATTTTTATAATAGAGTATCCATGGCCATATTCCATGCTAACAAACTGAATCCTCCGTGTATCCTACCTAGGCATCATTTGTCAAAAATAAGAGCATCTCCAATGGAGGTTCTTATAAGAACCTCTTTTTTACTCTTTTTGTTGCAACATCATCTCCAACTTATCAAACTAAGAACTCTCTTAAATGTCTACAATGGAAGTTGTAAACACCAGATCTATTAGGTAAACTTGTAATCTTCCATTGATCTTCAAGAATCTAGATATTACATAGGAATTAAGCACTTTCTCTCTCTAGATTATCTCTCTAGAACTCTCTCTTGATATTACTAATATGCTCATTGACTAATGACTTGCTTAACATCTAAGCTAACAAACCTATTTATACTTCCTAAACATTACAAAGCTTTAAACTAATTACATTGACTTTACATGACTTTGACTTTTACATTTGATTTTACAAGCTTTGACTAATTACAAGACTTTACGATAAATCTTGAATACAATAATGCTCTAACATTCTCCCCCTTTGGATTCAAGATTTAAAAAATATGGCAGCAGTCTTCAGTACTTGGTCTTCAAAACTTTAACTTTGACCGCTTTAAACTTTGAAGCTCAGATAATCTTTAAACAGCTTTATCTTCACTAGTTCACGGCGAACTAAACGCTTTGACATTCTTTAAAAACTCAGCTTTGAAGAATCTCCAGTCAAACATGAAAAGTCTTCGTCTTCTTTTTGAAAAGTCAATCTTCATGAAATGTAATCTTCAACAAATATTCATCAAGTCTTGAACGCGAATTTCAGATCTTTGAACTTTGTAGCTTTGAACTTTGAAGCTTTGAAAACTTTAAAGCTTTGAAAACTTTGAGGCTTTGAAAACTTTGAAGCTTTGAACTCAAACTTTGAATGATTTCTTAAACTTTGTATCTTCATCTCTTTGACCTTGAATTGTCTTCGAACAACGAACTTTCTCGAAACAACTCGGAATTATCTCGGAATGTCTTTAGCATATCATTTATCCCCCTTAATCTGTCATTGACAGAACTTCCTTTTCTACAGGATATCATTTCTCCCCCTGTTCTTCAGTATACTATTTCTCCCCCTTTTTGATGATTGTGAGCATCATGATCATCAAAACCTTCATCAATTTCAGCACGCACTTTGTTCACCACAAGTAACATTCTCCTCATTTTTGTCTGATAAACCGTCAATTCCGAAAGATATTTATCCGAATCTTTTCAAATCCAGACAAAAGAATGTGGTAACCCTGAAACAACGGATGAATCAGTTAAAATGCTTGTAAGTAGCACGAAACCACTTAGTACAACGGATGTACTTTGTAAAGGAGCTTTTTGTTATTCACTCCCCCAGGGCTTCCATTCAATCATCGAAAATCACAAAGTAAATTCTATGAACGTTATGACAAGAAAACATATTCCTTGTGTGAACGTGCATGTGTAGAAATAATAAAGCAACATATGCTTGAATAATATAGGCTCAAAGTGTGTAAACTGTTGAGACAGCAACAATTTTCCACGGGCTCAATGTGCATGAATGAAGAGCGAAGGTGGGGCAAACTTCCTTCTTTTTCAATATCCAAACCTTCCGAGTGAAGATCAGATAGATTATATGCTGCGTCCCCAAGATAAATGAAACATTCCTTTGTTAAGAAAGAAATGAGTGGCTGGTGGGGTTAAAGCAAGAGTTGGCATGGGCTAACTGCCTGTTTCAATGATGGTCACCAAAGAATGTGAACCAATCAGAAATGTGGCTTCCCGACTCAGAAAATGGATGGTGCAGAGTTCTCTTATTCTTTTAACTCTGTTCTCACACCCTCTTTCTGTTTTTAATCTGCTCACTTCTACCCAAACTCTCATTTACATTTTACCTCAGCACAATGAGATACTCAACCGGATGAGTAATCTCCCCCACTCTTTGATTTCGACCCCTCACCCCTCAATCACTCAAGGATAACTTCTTGGGTAGGAAACACTGGTTAACGTGGACCCATAGAAGTTTTATTATATCTCACACTGATCCCATGAAATTTTGTCCTAAAATGATGTGTTGTTCAACAGTTTATTTTGAACAAATAAATCGGCATTTAAGTAACATTGCCATCAGAATGTATGCTTCTCAATAATATCATGAAATACTTGAGCATTTGAACTTTGAAGATTTCTCAAAAACAAGGATAAAGAATGAAAGAAATGAATTCGAATGACTTGTTTGAGAATCTGACAATGTATAAATTAGATCAAATATTATGAATGATGATCATAAAGGATAGGGTATCAAAATGAAATTTGTTTATATGAATAAATATAAACAATCTTTGAATGAAACGCTTAAGTTTATCACGCTGAAATGAAAGTATGATGCTCAACAAAATTGAAATGCAAACGGGAGTATTACCATCGAAAAATTGTTTCGTTTTGAGACATGGTAATAACAAAGTCAAATTGAAGCTGAACCGGTGTGTATGAATACTTGAAAGTATAGAAAAGATAATACACAAGTATTAATCTTTGGAAACACACGGTCAGAAATGATGTTTCTATAATCCGATATTTATATATGTATATATATAGGAAAAACACTTAAAATCACACTTCTAAATTCATAAAATATGTTTGAGAACAGAGAAGTGGTTTGAACATTTAAGGAAAAATGTTTTTCTTGTTCGAAAGTCGTTCTTCTTTCAAACAATCGGAGATTAAAGTCAGAAGATACGTACAGTCAGAAATTTAAGCTCCCCCTCAAATCATGATATAATGATTTTAAAAACAGTTAAGCTTCCCCTTAACTTGTGCAAACGATCTTTACGTGTATAAAATCTGCACAAAGAACAAGACTTGGATCAAAATATCCTTAATCATTAAAACGAGTTATGTATTACAAGGATTGAAGTAAACTCAGAAGTCATAGTCGTTGAAGAACAGGTTCTAAACTGATATGTTTAGAAGCCATTTCTCTATGAAGTACGGGTTCTGAACTGAATTATTCAGAAGCCAAAATCTTTGTAGAACGGGTTCTAAACTGATGTGTTTAGAAACCATTTTAATCTTTTTGCTCCCCCTAAATGGCACAAATACTCTTTAAAAAATTTCACCGCTTCTCTTCTGTTTTCAATCATGTGTGTGGTATACATGTAACATTCAGCACAACACATGAAGAACCTACAAAATAGATTAAGCAGATTTTGGTACCCAACGGTACTTGGGTCCTAGTGTGTTAGGTGTAGATTTCTTAGAAGAAATACTGTAAGTACCGTACCAATAAGAAGCATAATTTTTATGCACAAAATCATTTGATCCACAGTAGGAACAACAAATTTTCTTATGTGCCAACCTAATCAGATGATTTGCGGAATGAATATGATTAGGTTTAGCAGAAGACTTACCTTTTGTAGCATTGTTCTTCTTGGCATTTGATGTGGAAGTAGATGATTTTGGCACATCTTTCTTTGGAATTGTTGTGCCTTTAACTCTCCATTCCATAATCACTTTCTTGAAGACTGGAACTTCTTTAGAATTGGAAGTATTAACTTTAGGCACCTTAAGAATATCATCCGATTTATCAAACAGAGGATTATAGAAAAGATTTGTTGAACGAATCTGATCTTTTGAGAAATCAGTTGATCTATTAAATTGTTTAGAAGGAATGTTTTTAAAGCTTGAACTTGAAGCAGTTTTAAAATAGCATTCAGAATCATTTGAATCAACAAATGGAGTCTGAAAGATAGTATCATTACTAACCTGCTTTGAGACATCAAATTTAAAAATGATGTCTTCATGTTCTTTAACTTTGTTTATCATAACATTTTTCACTTTAAAAATTAGATCAAATTTCTTTTGGAGATCAGATTTGATCAATTGATCCTTCATAATATCAGTTGATAAACCAGATAATCTTTTGATAAGATTAAGAATCACATCTTCAAGATATTTGCGTTCCGATTCAAAATCTTTTTCCAAGAATTTTCTTTTATCAGTTATCTCTTTGAAAGTTTCCATATTTTTCTTTTTAAGGATTTTATTTTCCTTTTCAACGAGATTTTTCTTTTCCTTAAAATCTTTTCTTTCCTTTTCCAAAAGATTTTCTAAATCAGAGATTTTCACGGAAAGCTCAGAACTTTTAATCTCAAAAGATTTTCGTTCTGTTTCAAATTCAGTTCTTTCTTTTTCTTGCTTCTCTTTTTCAAGATATAAAACTTTTTCAAAGTCGGAGACTTGCTTCAAAACTTTTACATATTTAAGCTCAATTTCTTTCTTTTCTTCAAAAGCTTTCTTCGAAAAAGATGACAACTTTTGATTACAAATATTTTCAAGCTCTTCTTTGTCTTTTGAAAACTGAGATTCAAAAACAGAAAATTTTCTTTTCAAGTCGGTATTTTCAATTTCCAAGACAGTTGTTTTTCTTGAAAATTTAAAACACTTTTCTTTAAAAGAATTTCTTTCAGTTTCAAACATGAGTTTCTTGATAACTTTGTCCTTTTTAGATTGATCTTCTTTCAACTCTAGTAGCTCCTTTTCAATATCAGAAAGCTTTTTCTTCAATTTATCGTTTTCACGTTCTACAACTTTCATATTCTCTTGAAGATCTTTCATATCATCTTGATGAGTTGAGATCTCCTTCTCATTAGTGGCTTCTTTCATTAGTTCGGAAAGTTGTTTCTCGAGAGCCAGATTTTTATCTCTATATTCACAAAAGAGATTTATGTACTCAATTGTCACTGGATCAGTGATTATCTCTCTTGACATCTTGATTTAATCCTGTAAAAATGAAACACATAAAAAAATTAGATGAAAAATACCAAAATATTAACAAAAATATACCTAATAGAGTGATCGTCAAGAGAAACTTCGCTTAGAAGTTGGAATTATGTGCACACTCTTAAAAATCAGAAAAACAAAACACAATGGTAATTGACCTAAACTAAACTCCATGGACTAAAAGTGTCAGAAACTGAAAGTATAAGTATATGGACTAAAACCAACACAATCTGAAACTTATAAGTCCAGGGGCAAACTTGCTAAAATGAAACTTTAACTAACTGATTTAACAGAAAAGGATCAAAAATGTCACAAACTTAACGAAACTAACGAAGTTCCGTTAAGTTAATATTCATCATCATCAACCTCACGACCCAATCTGCAAATCGCGTTATGGACAGGGGCGGACTTACCTTAGAAGTAGGGGGGATGGGCCCCCATGAGAAGCTTAATTTTTTTTACAAAGGTTATTTTTTTTAAAAAACATCAATTTAGTATGTGTCCCCCCAGTAAGATTTTCTTGGGACCCCAAGGCCACAACCCTAGCCGCAGACCTGCCTCCCCAAGCCTTGAACCGACTCCAGATCGCCGTCCGTCACCACCACACGAACGCCGGCCGGCGACCACCACAGCACCACACCACTCCACCGCCGCACAGCAGCAGTCAACAACCTGAGGTTGAGGTATAAACTTCGCTACTTCTTCCAATCTTCCTGCAATTACTTCGATTTTTGATTTTTCCAACTGATGTTCATAGGTTGTATTGTAACATCCCAGGCCAACCGTACCAAATATTGCCCGCTTTGTCCGCACACCTGGACTCACGGTTTTAAAACGCGTCTGATAGGGGAGGTATCAAGTTCCTCTTATAAGGAAACCTTTATCCCCTCCCCAACCAATGTGGGATCTTACAATCCACCCCCTTGGGAGCCCAGCGTCCTCGCTGGCACACCAGTCCGGTTCCCGGCTCTGATACCATTTGTAACAACCAAGGCCAACCGTACCAAATATTGTCCGCTTTGTCCGCACACCTGGACTCACGGTTTTAAAACGCGTCTGATAGGGGAGGTATCAAGTTCCTCTTATAAGGCAACCTTTGTTCCCCTCCCCAACCAATGTGGGATCTTACATGTATACTTGTATATTTTGATTTTTCCAACTGATGTTCATAGATTTTTGATTTTTCCAACTGATTTAGTCATTTTTGAGGATTGCTTGGTAGTTGATTTTTCCAACTGATTTTGATTTTTCCAACTGCCATTTCTTGATTGTGGTTCCATTTTGCATTCTTGCTGCAAACAGAAACAGTCAAAGTGTCAAACAGAGGATTCCATTTCTTAATTTGGGCATTTGGAGAATGGAGACAGTCAGACTCAGACAGAAACAAATTTAACTGCTTCTCTATAAAACAGGTTTGAATAATGAATATTTTCTTGATTTGGATTTTGGAGTGTTGTTTAGAGTGTACAAACCTAAATAATAGAAATATATAATCTAAAGTTTTGATATTTATTTTGCTAGAAAATGGAGAAATTTCTGAAAAGAAAAGCCTCAAGCGGAAACAACTCTACTTCAACGACACATACGAAAGTTGATTTGGACCATAAAGTTTGCTGCTTGATTGCAAGCAACCAACAATCTTAATTTTCCTTTTTCCAGGTGAACATTATATTCATTCAATTCATTTTTCCAAATAAAAAAGTTGCTTGATTTCGTCAGTTAGGGTATATTTAATCAACTGATGAACATGATGTGCAAAATCAACTTGTTATAGTATTTATCACTACCCTTAAGCTGCTACTAATGTCCTTCTTTAGGGTATGTGTATATATATATTGATAGGGTAATTATTTTGTGCCCCCATGACAACAAATTCCTGGATCCGCCACTGGTTATGGAACCAAACTTTTCGACCAAAACTGTTCGTTTATGATCCCTTAAGCTCCCTTAACTGATTAGAAGTCGAAAAACGCTTTCAAACTCCCAAAATTCGCAACCGAAAGTTTTCGATAAAAACCGAACGAAAACTTTAAACTTTGATATCTCCTTCGTTTATCGACGAAAATCGCTGATTTTTGTTGCGTTGAGATCGTTATTCGAATACCAATCAGATTCAATCAAAAAATCTCGATCACCCGTCGTTTTCTGAAGACCCACGTTTTTCCGGCGAAAAACGTTTTTCCGGCGAGCCTGTTTTCCGGCGAAAGAAGGATCCGAAATGAGCAGAATTCGTATCAAGGCAGATGCGAAATGATGATGGTTTCGTATCAAAGAGGGTCCGAGATGATATGGTTTCGTATCAAAGAGGGTCCGAAACCATATTTGTCAGCAAAATGAACCGAAAAGAATTTGAAATGAAACACACACACACTCAGCTGAATATTAAAAGCACACACACACCTTAATTTTTTTACGAAGGATCCGAAACCATTTTATAAGCACACACACTACAAACATCTTAAACACACACACATGCACCTAAAAAAAATAAGCAGGATCCGAAACCATTTGTGTGTGATCCGAAACCATATGATCAGAATTCTTTGCAAGCACACACACAGACGGCTTAATTTTCCTTTCTTCTTTGTTTCTTCTTTTCTTGTTACTTCTCTGCAAAAATTAAAAAACTCACAAACAATGTTAGATCATGAATTTTTAAGATCAGAACTAATCAAAAACACATTTTAATAACAGCTCAACAATTAATTTGGATCAAAAACTCAGATTTGAACACTTTTGCTCAAGAACATGAAGAACACCTCAAGAACATCATCAACCCAAAAATTTCAAAAAAGATTTTTATGGATTAAAACTTGAAATTTATGATTTATATATGTATAAAAACACTTTTTGGAAACGATTTTGCATAAAAATAGATCAAAACATCAACAATTTACAAAATCAATCTCCAAAAATTTTCACAGCCCACTTTTCTTCAAGAACACAAATTTTTTTAAAATCTTCAAATTGATCAATTCTTGATGTGTTTCTGCGAAATTGATGATGCAAATCTTGTTTATAATGATGGAGAAACACTTTGCAATCAAAATCAAACACAAAAACACACAAAAATTGCATAACCCATTTGTGATCTTCAAGTTCTTCAAAGATGGAGATTTTCTTCAAAAATCTTCAAAAAATCTTCAAAAAATCATGAATTTGGAAGAATTTTGCACATAATTCGATCTCCCAATGCTCTGATACCAATTGTAAACACCAGATCTATTAGGTAAACTTGTAATCTTCCATTGATCTTCAAGAATCTAGATATTACATAGGAATTAAGCACTTTCTCTCTCTAGATTCTCTCTCTAGAACTCTCTCTTGATATTACAAATATGCTCATTCACTAATGACTTGCTTAACATCTAAGCTAACAAACCTATTTATACTTCCTAAACATTACAAAGCTTTAAACTAATTACATTGACTTTACATGACTTTGACTTTTACATTTGACTTTACAAGCTTTGACTAATTACAAGACTTTACAATAAATCTTGAATACAATAATACTCTAAAAGTAGTTCTTATAATAACCTCCTTTTTATGGGTCCCATTGATTCTTTCAACATCAATAATAATTAAATAAGTTATGTTAATAATTATAAAGTAAACAAAATAAAATAAAATAAAAAGAGGAAAATGTCACTTCTTACAAACTCTCATGGTAAGAACCAAGGTTCTTATTTAAGAACCTAAAGAAGTTTGGGTTCTTATAAGAACTCTTCACAATGGTAGTTCCTACAAGGCATTGCACTTTTTGCTTATAAGAACTTTGCATTGGAGATGCTCTAAGCTAGCTTACTTTTTTGCTACATGTTTGAAAGGACTTAAACTTACTTATAAGCTAGCTTTTTGATAAGCTTGATGAGTGCTAATTTTATATATAAATTATATAAGTTTTTCGTGAAATTGATGTTCATTTGATGAGTAAATTCTTACTATAATGGGAGTTATTATTTAATTCGTTGAAGCAAGAAAAATAGGAGAAAAGAAGCAATCCAAGTGAATATATCATTTTCAAGCAAGGGCCAAGTTCAAGCGAGTTTGAAGTAAGTTGCCAGCTTTCCAACTCACGCAGAACTCACGTCGGGCACTGGATTCCCACGACTCAAGGGACAACTTTGAGCTACTTTGAAGTGAGTTGCGAGTTTTCCAACCCACGCCGAACTCACGTCGGGCCAACAGATTGTGGGCGTCAACAAATCATGGGCCTTTTTGGAGCAGTTTTCAGATTTTTTGGGTATAAAAGGATTTTTGTAACCGAAAATTGAGGGGAGGACAGCTGGAACAAGGAGGATTAGAATCAAGGGCCGATTTGGAGCCCTACTTCTCCATCCGTTTCTCATCCCCTTTGGTAATTTCTTTTATTTTTGTAGTTGTAACCCTAACTTCTATTCCAACAATAGTTAAGCTTTAGGTTTTGATGCATTTTCAATTGAGATTCCTATGTAAGATGTTGTGAATAAGTTTAATTGCTTGATTTCTTTATGAATGTCATTTTCATTTGAATTTCGATTTACTTGATCAATTAATTGATTTTCTTTTGAAACATAGCTAGTTAGAAACCTAAGATACGTAATTGTCTTGGATTTTGATAAAGTAGCAATTGAACCCACTTGATTTCGGTAAGGTTTTCGAAATAGGTTCTTGAAATCTTGCAATCAAAGCTCTAGTAAGTCGATCTTACGAGCTTATTGATTTGAATTGGTACTTCTCTCAATCGATAAAGCTAATTTCACCTAGGGGTTTAAGAGCTTATTTAAACTCTTATTTGTGATTAAGATTTGGTTAAGAGCTTGTTTAATCAATGTTTAATAAGGGAAAATCGAGGTTGTCAGAGCTTGTTGATAACCATGGCCAATTTGGGCTTGTTTTACTATTTTTCACTGTTAGGAATCGATGATGATGTTTTGCATGATTACTTGAAGTGGACTATATCAAATCCACCACCCCCTTTTTTTGGAAGGCATAGCGGCATCGACCCTTTCGATCAACTACCACGAACACAACGCACACACGCACGCACGCCTCCCCGGCGGTATCGGACATCCGAGGGCAGTCCACTAATCCGCCGCTGTGTAGAAGTCAAATAATTATCATGACCGATCCCTGTGGATTCGACCTGATTTACCACTATTACAATTTATATTGTGATTTGGGACAATTAGAACTTATTATTTGATGGTCTCGACAGCCGTCAAACTTTTGGCGCCATTGCCGAGGATTGGTTTCGGTGATCATTATTTAGCTTTTGCACTTTGTTTTTCTTTTATTTATTTTTTTCTTATAAATTTATTGTTTGTCTGAGTTAATCGTGTACCTAACGCCAATAGTTTTTAAGTCTTTTTTCATCTTTCATGGCGGGTTATCCATACCATTATGGGTTAGGATATACCACCAACACACGAGACTGAAACAAGGTAAATATCTCTTCCCTTGAGATGCAACTTTCAGATCTAACATCTTTTGGGATACAATTGGTTTGTAAAGAGCCACAACAGGTGAGAAGAAGTGGGGCGTACTGTTTGGGCAAAAAATCACGTCGTACGACCACGACCAGAGCAGGTAAGACGCACGTTATAATCCAAATCTTGTATTAAGATAAGGTCTCGACAAGAACCCATAAAACATCCGTCGTCTCCCGTAAAAGGTAAGTCGTACGTCTCCCATGACGCACGACCATAGCATCGCCCGTCCCGTACGACCATCGCATAAGATCATTGCACCTTCGACCAAAGCTAACGTTAACCTTGACTGTTACGTTTGTTAAGTATTTAATGCAGGAGTCAAAGCCATTAACAGCAAGCGACCGTAACGGACGAAGAGCATTATGGATAATCACTCCGGCGACCGTTTCCAGCCGTTGTAGCCGTTGATCAAATCATTAATGGAGCTAATTAATGACGCGATGACTATAAAAGACAAGCTAAAGCCTCATTTCAAGACACATCAGTTAACATCCAATATACATCAGCGAACATCACCAAACAGCAGAGAAAATCATCCAAACTCATAGCGAAGAACATTCAAACTCTGGAGATCAAGTACTGAAAGCCAGAACCTTACAGCGAACTCAAGAACACTCGAAGGGAAGCTCAAATATCGCTCTCGACGCACGACAACAGCCCTCGACCAGAAGTTCACACTTTGTATTCACACACGACAAACACCTGTTTTTACATTCAAACACTTGTACTTTACATTTCGAAGTATTTCCTTCATTTGTATTGTAATCATCGTACGACCGACGCCAGTACCAAGGACGTCGCCCCTGATTGGCGACCATAGTGCAGCGACGACACCCACTGTCGTCCGCAGGTTTTTTCCTCGATTGAGGTTTTTCCTGCGTCATCAAATCTCTTGTCTCGTTTATTTTTTCCTTCGTCGCACGTCTCGTCGAAAGATCCTTTCTTTAGTTGATTAAGTCCACATCGACCTTAAGTTGTTCCTTTGGTGCGATTTTTGGCATTAACAGTTTGGCGCCATCCGTGGGACCTCATCTAGAGAAAATCCTCGACGAACGTGCACCCTACTAACAGTTTCTTGGAGTTTTTTTCCTGCACTCTATTACAGGAATAATGGTAGCCCCTGGAAATCCGCAGCAAGCTGTTGCTCAGATATATCAGGAGCTCGAAGTCGCCAGGAATCAACTCAATGCAATGGCAAAGCAGAATCGCAGAGCAGCTGAGGAGATCGCGCGGTTAAGAAATCCTCTTGGGCCTCAAAATGGTCCTAGGCCGTTCGTGCGGAACCCAATTCCAAGATCGTTCGACCAGAATGGCCCTAGACCATTTGTACCGAATCCAGGTTCACCCGCACATAATCAGCATCCAGGCCCGTTCATGCAGAATCAACAGTCAGGGACGTTCAACCCAAATCCTCAGTTTGAGACAGTTCCTCCTCAGCACATAAGGCCACCACCCGTGAATAATGGGTCTCAACCATTACAAGGGTCGCAACCTTTCCAGTAGGGGTCGCAACCATTTCAGCAGCCATTTCAGAATGGACCTCAAGGTGGATTTCAGCCACTCCACGATGGATCGCAGCCTTTCCAGCATGGACCACAATCGTTTCAGAATGGACCGCAGCAATTCCAATATGGGTCGCAGCCATATTCTGTTTCGTTCAACGGGGACACCAATGGTTCTTCGCATGGTAATGGCACTAGCCCAGGGACCAATCCCTCGACAGGGGCAAATCCTGATCTTAACGATCCCGTCGCCTAGCGTTTGAAGATGTTAGAAGACCAAAATGAGCGCGTCCTGTCCTTGCTCGCCAAGTTGCCTGGGGCAGCCGTGCCTGTCGACGTCGAGCCTCGCTCGGGATATCAGGAGTCGCCCTTCATCGACGAGATCGCCACCATCGAGGTCCCAAAGAAGTATAACATTCCTGCCTTCACTCCCAAGTATTCGGGTGTGACCGATCCGACTGAGCACGTCGCGCATTATAAGCAGCTCATGTGGACGATCTCGATTCCACACATGTACCAGGAAGCATGCATGTGCAAGAGTTTCGGGGCAACTCTCACTGGTCCAGCTCTCCAGTGGTTGATCAATCTCAAACCCAAATCAATCGGGTCGTTCGCCGAATTGGTCAACCAATTCTCCCGGCAATTCGCCAGCAGTCGTAAGATGGGAAAGCAGACTAGTGATCTGTACTATGTCGTGCAGAAGACCAATGAGTCTATTCGAAATTATTTCAATAGATTCAATGCCGAAATGATCAGCATCCGCAATTGCGATGTAAAAACCGCGATCGAAGCCTATAAGCGTGGTCTGGACGATAGTTCGGGTCTATACACCGACCTGACCAAGTATCCCCCAGAGACTTTCGAATACGTCCGAGCTCGAACCTTGGCATATATGAGGGTCGAGGATGATGCCGCCTTTCGTCGCAAGCACACTGACGACAAGAAGCCATTAGGTGTCAAGAAGCCAGAATTCAAGCCGAAAGCCATATCCAGATTAGAGCCAGCGCGTCAAATTTCAAACGTTCGTTTCAAGACGAAGGCAGAAGCTAAAACCGCGACTAAATTCCCCGTGTACCCCAAGATCTCCTCTTATGGGTTCAAAGGGTCAGCTAAAGACTTAGTTGAAGCTCTGAAGACCACCCAAGCAACCATTCGATGGCCAAAGAAGTCCGACCTGGACGATGCTAAGAAAGACAAATCAAAGTGGTGCGACTTCCATGCCGATCATGGTCATGCGATAGACGACTGTATCACATTGAAGAAGGAACTAGCATATCATTTCCCGAAAGGAAATCTCAAGGACATCATCGACGATGTCGCTGTTCCAGCTAATGACCATCGACCGTCGACTCCCGAGCATGCAAAAGTTGTCAATTGAAATTCCCTACGCCATGAGGAATCGTGGAGTCGCTCGTGAGTGCTACAAGTCTACCTTGAAGCCTAGAAAATAAACTGAAGTCGCAAGCTCAAGCTCTCGACAGGTTCGTTCTTCTATCCCTAAATTAATATCTTTTCCACAGGGATAAATCTACTATGGTGCCTCGTCGCACGACAACATAGTCGACCGCAGGACAATATTTCTCCGTGTCATTCTGTCATTTAAAACCTATCTTTTCCTCCCAAAAAAGGATACGGTAATAAATGACAGGGGGCAAATAGAGAGTGTCTGAAATGGTATGTTCTCTAACTCTTTCTCATACGATTTTTTCTCACAAAACGTTTACTGACTTAAGCATCGGAGGGTCGTTGGTGAGCCAACGACCAACCCCCGACATCGTTTTATCGCAGAATCGCACGACAGTAACCATTGAGTCTACTAGATGACTTTAAATTCGCAGAATCGCATGACATAAAGGATCTTCTTCCCCGATCATCCCTCCACAAGGGCATACGATGCAAATTCCTCGTACGATCTCGTCATACAATCGCAAAGCCTAAATAACTTACATCTAAGTTTCTTAGCTTTTATACCCTGAATGGATGCTTTAATCGCGTGTTCTTATATGTGTTTTACGTTATTCTCATCGTATTACAATGAATACCTTAGTCGCATGATTTCATATGTATTTTATGATCAAATTCATAACCAATGTGATTTGAATAAAGCACAAGTTCAAACAAAAAGCGCATTTAAAAAGATCGTCAGGTACATGCTCGACCACCAACGATCGAGCAGCAAAGCAAACAAAATAAAATTCCTAAATTAAAGGAGGAACATCCGTCGCACTCATGCCCGAAGTCCCGTCCTGAAGGCTTTCGCCTGCCACATCCTCCTCAGCATCCTTCTCATCGTCCAAGTCGAGATCCCTCTCGGTCCCGACTCTCTCATAAAAGAGACGCAGCTCATCTGACGCTGAAGCCAAAGGATCCTTGCCCTGCAGGTGACGTCGCATAACTGCCGCACGCGCAGTAAGTCGAGCATAAGAAAAGAAAGACTTATTTTCGTCCTTCAACTCATCAGACTCCTTCTTCAAATTTATCACTTTAGCCTTGATTCCCTCGACTTCCTTCCTCTTCGCGGTTACGGATTCCTTCATCCCCTCCAGCTCCTCTCTCTGGTCGCGCATCAAAATCAGGGACTCCTTCAAACGCGAGTTTATCTCGTCTCTTGTATGACTGAGGGCATCCAATTCGTCCAGAGCATGGTCAAGGCGCACCGACATCGCTTCTTCATGCTCCAAAGCAGCTTTCTCTTTAGCTAACGCTGCATCTTCATCTTTGGTAACATAAGCCGTTGAAACCTCTATATTCGTCGTTTCGGCATGCAATGCCAGGGAAGCTTGGAACGCCTGAAGAATCATAATATGAGCGGCATTAGTAAACAACGACAACGACAACGACAAACGACAAGTCTTGAAAGAAAGGCTTACCAAGAATAAGAGTCCAGCTGTATGGAAATCTTTCTTCTCGAAAGAAAACCCGTCAAAACGCTCCCTGAAAGACGGAAGCAAATATCTTTCCAAATGGGGGAACAACTTCGTCTCGTCCAAGACATTGTCGTACAGAAAACCCGACGGCAACGTAAAGTTAACCGTCGTTTCCCCCAAAGGTCCCTTCTACGCGCCTTTGCCCCTGTCGGCCGATGAAGGGCCGGATAGGACAACGGGAGACATCGTCGCCAGTTGCGCAGTATCCATAGATTTCGCGCCGGTTGCAACCGACGCCTTCGCCTTCCTGGACAAGGCAACCCTCGATGGGTTACCCGTCTTCAAAGACGGTTCCCTCAGAACGGACACCTTTGTCCTCTTTAAGAGGCCTGACCCGGCTGTCGAGACCTCTTTTCTCTACAGGACTCCCGACCCAGTTGTCGAAACGTCCTTCTCCCTCGCCTCGCGAGCCACTTCGACTTGGGCCATCTTCCTAGCAACAGAAGACGTCGCCTGTGCTTGAGATTCACCTGTACGGTAAAAGAAAGAAATTAGACGATTCAGAACAGAGAAAGACCAGGTCAAGCGAAAAGAAGACAAAAGGATACTTACCAATTATCTTTACCTCTGGTTCTTCGCTCTCCTCTTCCTCCTCAGTCCTCCTCTTTCTCCTCTCGACCCATCCTCATTCTGTTGCTCAAGAAAACGGTGTCATCATCCTCGTCTATCAAATGACGCGAGACGTACGACCGGTCTTCAGTACTAAATTCCAAGAACTTTTCGATCTTAGCCCGAGAAGCATCATCCGGCTCTACCTTATCGAAATCAATATCTACGCCTAAAAAAGAAGATCAGTCGAAGAAACAATCGAGCAACAGAATAACATGGAAACGTACAATCAAAGGCTCACCCGTCATATTCCAACCCTCCTTAATCCAGTCACTATCAGTGTCCAGCGTCGACGCCCATACAAATACATACCTCTTCTTCCATCCACGGTCGTTGACCGCAGTATTTAAAACCAGGGTATGATCACCCTTAAACCTTGAAAACAAGCTATAGCGACGGTACCGGTCATTCTTGACCTTATACGCCGTCAGAAGGTCCCTCACATTCATCGGTGGATTCCAGTTGGAGGTAAGTCGTTCGATGATCAAGATAACTCGCCAGAACTGGGGCATGAGTTGCCCCGGCGAAAGATCAAATTCACACATGAATTCTTTGACTAAAGGCGAATATGGCAAGTGAAAACCTATTTTGAACGGGTATTCGTATATAACAATGTACCCCTCGGGGCACATTTCCGGTCGAACCTTGCCAACCTTGCTTACGGTAATCCCCCTGAGAATCCTCGCTAGACTTCTAAAGTCATCGGGATCTTCTTCGTTTTTAATGGTGCTTCTAGGCTCTGTCGACATTGCCAGCCCCGTTAAATTGATTTGCACTTCTGAGAGGCCCCAGATATCCCAGTTTTTTCTAGGCTTTCTAGCAATAGACTTGCGATGCATACGCAAACTGGAGGGTCGTATCTTATATGATCTCAGGAAAACTTAAATTAGGTCAAAGATCCTTGCAAGTTCTAATCGAACGGAAATCTCCAAGAAAAGATCCATCGTAATCTTTATTTATGCAGTCGATCATGTCAGGTCGAGCCCTTTGATGATCGCCGCGCATCCCCGTCCTTTCGTATGACCACAGGGATCGTCGACACCTGTCATCGACAGCTGGTAAGCATCATCGTGTGTCAGTATGACGTCACGACCTCGTTCCCTTTTCAACTTCTCGTTCAGTTAGAAACAGACCAGTATAGCTCCAAGGCGATTGAGGTAATTTCTAACTCTTGTCTTATTTCCTATGCGTCTGATTGACAAAATTTAAAACTTAAATTTGACATTCAATTTTCAAATTTTTGGGGCAAACTGTTTGGGCAAAAAATCACGTCGTACGACCACGACCAGAGCAGGTAAGACGCACGTTATAATCCAAATCTTGTATTAAGATAAGGTCTCGACAAGAACCCATAAAACATCCGTCGTCTCCCGTAAAAGGTAAGTCGTACGTCTCCCATGACGCACGACCATAGCATCGCCCGTCCCGTACGACCATCGCGTAAGATCATTGCACCTTCGACCAAAGCTAACGTTAACCTTGACTGTTACGTTTGTTAAGTATTTAATGCAGGAGTCAAAGCCATTAACAGCAAGCGACCGTAACGGACGAAGAGCATTATGGATAATCACTCCGGCGACCGTTTCCAGGCGTTGTAGCCGTTGATCAAATCATTAATGGAGCTAATTAATGACGCGATGACTATAAAAGACAAGCTAAAGCCTCATTTCAAGACACATCAGTTAACATCCAATATACATCAGCGAACATCACCAAACAGCAGAGAAAATCATCCAAACTCATAGCGAAGAACATTCAAACTCTGGAGATCAAGTACTGAAAGCCAGAACCTTACAGCGAACTCAAGAACACTCGAAGGGAAGCTCAAATATCGCTCTCAACGCACGACAACAGCCCTCGACCAAAAGTTCACACTTTATATTCACACCCGACAAACACCTGTTTTTACATTCAAACACTTGTACTTTACATTTCGAAGTATTTCCTTCATTTGTAT
This sequence comes from Saussurea involucrata, assembly GCA_033807775.1. Taxonomy (NCBI): domain Eukaryota; kingdom Viridiplantae; phylum Streptophyta; class Magnoliopsida; order Asterales; family Asteraceae; genus Saussurea; species Saussurea involucrata. The sequence goes on along the minus strand of CM066317.1, from coordinate 42,332,696 downwards.
TGTAATCATCGTACGACCGACGCCAGTACCAAGGACGTCGCCCCTGATTGGCGACTATAGTGCAGCGACGACACCCACTGTCGTCCGCAGGTTTTTTCCTCGATTGAGGTTTTTCCTGCGTCATCAAATCCCTTGTCTCGTTTATTTTTTCCCTCGTCGCACGTCTCGTCGAAATATCATTTCTTTAGTTGATTAAGTCCACACCGACCTTAAGTTGTTCCTTTGGTGCGATTTTTGGCATTAACACGTACACTAACAATGCTTATCCGACCAACCGGTACCCCACATCACAATATCACACCGAGGAAGCCTACACTTATGGAGGATTTTCAAGCCAAAATCACGGTCCGTCCGAGCCATACTCTAGAACCTATTATCTAGGATGGCAACCTCATCCATACTTAAACGAGTATGACTATAGCCGGTATGACCTTTCTTATCCTAGCTATGAATCAACACCACCTACAATACAAAGCTATTCCAAGGACTCAAGATTGTCTCTTGAAGATATTGTTAAATCACTAGCTCTTAACACATTGGAATTTTAATAGGAGACAAGAGCAAGCCTTCAGAACTTGGAAAACCAAATTAGCCAAAACGAGTCTTCAATATGTCGGTTGGAAGCTTAAATTGAAGAAAAGTTGGGATCGTTGAACAAGAAGAGGTTGGAAATCTCCCTAGAGGAAAAAGATAAAGTAGAAGGCACAAACCAATCTACTTCACGAGATGTCGACAAAATGGGAGAAAATGTTAATATGTTGGAACCGATAGTGGTTCCTCCTCCTTTCCCTACACCATTGGTTGATCTAATAAAAGAGGAGGAATTTGTAGACATCGGGATAACCTTCACCATACTAGAAAAATCGAAGGTAGATGATGAGAAGGGGAACCCGCATGCAGATACCTTTGCGGAGCTGAAACGCCCAATTACATTAGAGGACAAAGGACCTACGCTTGAAATCCAGAAAGATTTCAAGGCACCCCAACATCGCATGAAGACACATGTATGAAGCATTGACTTATTAGATACAAGATAGCGCGGAAAGCGTCTAGCCAAAGACGTTAAAGAAATGCGCTGCATAGGAGGCAACCCATGGATTTCCCTGTAATAACTGCGCCCTAAGTGTATCTATTTGTATGAAGTGTGGCCAAAGTAAAGTACAAGAGAAAGATGGGGGACTTTATTGCAATTGTTGAAAGATATAAAAGGAATGAAATCCCTAATTCATTTTGTGAAGGATGCCATCGTGAAAGAAGAGAAGAGAGGAGAAATCTAGAGAGCATGGGGAAGAAGCTTGTTAGAGGATTGCTTGGGAAATCACCATCTGCAAGTAAGACATTCATCCTCTAGTAATTTCATTTGTACTGATATGTGTTGATTTGAGAAAAGAAACCCTTGGAAAAAGGTTGTGTGCTTTTCCTAAGGAGATTTGGGAAATTTGGATCATTAAGGAATGATAATGTCTTATAAATATTATTAGTTGCTTAACAAGAGTTAGAATATTACTCTTCCCTAGTATTGGGTTGTTTTGGGGTGAAAATCTGAGTTTTTGGATCGAAAATGGAAGAAATTGGAGTTCACTATTCGAACGTCCGGATGTCGCCACATCCGGATTATGGTAGTTTTCGGATGAGTTAGTTTTCGGATGGTGTCCGGATCATGCTAGTTTCCGGATGGTGTCCGGGGTGTGCAAGTTTCCGGGTGATGTCCGTATTGTGCTAGGTTCCAGATAGTGCCTGATCTGTGATAGTTTCAGGGTTGGGCACCCGGATTGTGAGAGTTTTCGGACTGGCAACCAGACTGTTCCGATAACCGATTAGAGGGGATATTCGAGTGGTAAATTTCCGGACAAGGGTAAATCCAGATTATTGATGTTACCTAAATTATTAATTTATGGTAAAACGTTTGGCCTTTCATAGGTTTCGGTCGTTTTGAAGGTAGGACTCGACGTTAGACGAACTTATTGCTTCCAGGTGAGTTCCCTTACACCTTTTTATGTGAAATGAAATGATTTAAATGTTTTATTAACTGATCATGTTGTGAGATGCGAGTATGATTCATTTTTAAATTGTTATAAAATCCTCACATGAAAGATACGCTTTGAAAACGTTATATATGCATGTTGTGAACTGTTTTCTAAAGATAAGTGCATTGCTACATGTTCCTAGCCTTGCGTGATATACTTATGTGGAGTCGGGTTGAACAGTGGGATTAGTGTACCTTGGGATCCGACGATCCCTTGGGAGTTAAATCATTGACCCTGTGCGCATGGAATCTGTTTCCTACGCATGAGAGAATGGGGAGTCTGCTTGGGCCCCGAAGGCGAGAGGGGAGTCTGCTTGGGACCCGATCGTGGTTGGAATGGTTATGAAAGCAGTCTATGAACACTACGCAAATACCCATGTACGATGTTGGATTATGATTGTTGGGCCTTATGGCGGATAAAGTAATGTTTTTATGCTTGAATTGTATAAACTGCTTTTCAGTGGGGATTCACTAGACCTCATGGTCTAACCCTCGCTTTTCAAAACTAATACCATTTTCAGGGAAGCGTATTAGTGGTGCTTCGTCTTAAGAAAAAAGGGAAGATATGAATATTAGAGATGGAGGCGATCTTGTGTAGAGTACTCTAGTTCTTAATCTAGTATAGTTTTAGTATATCTAGTTCTCGGTTGTGAATGTTTGTTTCCACTGCCAGTGTTGTAACCTCTGATTTGGGATGTAATGTATGTACTGGACCCTTGTTTCGGGATATATTTTAAATAAAATGTATGTTATGGATTTTGGGTTGTTACAAATGGTATCGGAGCCATAGTTTAAGGGATTTAGGTGACCGAATGGGTCTAAACTTAAACTGTATGATGGGGACACAACCGAGATATAGGAATTGCCTTTAAGATCACTCTAGGTGCACTAAGGATAAGGTAGTAAGAACTGTCATGTAAGGTAAATTTGAAGTTACACATGGCCAGTATAATTGCGAACTTACATGTACATGTATGTGCTTAAATTGCCTTATATAGCGAAGCTGTCGTTCGAGTGTATAAAATTGTGGTCATTTAATTCTCGTAGTGTCTAGAAGATTGCTTTAGTCGAGACAGTCGATGGAGGAGTGTAAGTAGGGAGCAAGATCTAACCTTGCGATGATGGCAATGGTTTTGATATGATGTGTGAGGTCATTCACGATTTGAATGATGACACTCCCTGGAAAGAGTATTGTTCGGGGCAGCAGTGCATCGAGTAATTGTAGAACTTCTTGGGTTCAGAAATGGCTGGCTAAGGGTTAACTCCTAGTTTCTAGTGAGTCTCCATTCTTGGGATTTATGTGTCGATCATTTGGGATAGGAAATGAGGACTGTGTTGGAGTCTTGGAAGTTTACGCTCAGGCACGGATGAAGGGGACGGGCCTCTGACTTTAGTCAAGTGACATAGTGGAAAGGATAATGAAAGAAAGATATCATTATTGGATCAAAATATGTGTGTGAGAAGGATGTGAGGTAGCTGGTCGTTTAACGACCTGTTTCGGTCCAGGTTTCAGACCACATGACTTGGGGGTCATTGGTATATGCGAAAACTATGTGGGGGTGGTGAGACAGGTGGGTTGTGAAGCACCAGTACCACAAGTTACTAGAAGGTTTAGAAAGTGAGCGTTGGTCGAAAGTGGGTGTCAGTGATAAGTTTTTGGGAGTACAATGGTGAACCTTATTTGAGTGAATAACCTTCATTGCAAATTTAGCTTCATGCATGGTTTCATTTAATGAAGTACATGAACTTCTTCATGTTAAAGTTTTATGCAAGAATAATGAGTTTCTTGTTTTGGGATAAGTCGATGTGCACTAGCGTGTGATTAAAGAAAAAGATAAACTTGTTTATGATGCAAGATGACGTTTTGAGTGTAGTAAATTAGGAATCATTTCACTCTTTTCATCTGGGATAAAACACTTTTGTGAAAATCATGAAAACGTTTTACTGCAAAGTTTTTGTAACAGAATTGAGTATGGATACGTTGCTATCACACAAATGAGGGTGAGGGCCGACTGACTCACTCCGTATAAATGTTTTCGTTCCAAAATTTTCTAGTCGTATTTGAAATGTTTTCTTGAATATGTTTTTGTTTGTGCCGACATTGACTTGGTTGGGCAAGGTGGAGATCTATCATGGGGTTGCATGTGAGTGATCCTTGAGGTCGCTGTGTCTACTATTTAACTTGGGTGGCGTTGTGTCATGCATACTCAATTGGTTTCGTGTCATCGTACCTATTGATTTTAAAGTATGCAAATGATTTAAATCATTGTGTTGTCATGCATGAAGGCTATGAACTCGATAGGTCGTAAAGGATAATACAATTAAGGAAAAGAGGAAAGATACTGAGAATGGAAATTGTTCAGTTGATCAGATTTGGTCGAGTTATGACCTTAGTGTTTCAGTTAGAGGAGAATGGGAATAGCGGGAGTCCCGGACAATGAATTTGATAATGTTTGATAACGGGTAAATTGATTGTCAGAGAAGCAAGCATACTCATGATGAAGTTTGAAGTTGTGGAGAATCTCTAATTAGTAACATGTTAATAAGCAGATATTGTGCCCTGATGAAGGGCTATCGAGTATGAGCTAGAGAAGTGAGTGATATTGTAAATAAGTTACGTACCACACGAGTCTTAATTCTAAACGTGTAAATACGGTAGGGCACAAAGTTGATTGCGATGTGTTGGAAGCGGTAGATTCCGTTGGGAATCTTTGTTTGTTGGTAAAATGGTGGGAGTTTCCCTGTGTTAACTACAGATGTTAAAGTTGATAACTGTTAAAAGCGTTCTGGTTTGAGATCATCATCATCAGAAGGCTTAGATTCGAGAAGAATTTCAGGTGCAGTTTTTACGTTGAAATTATTTAAGGAAATGTGGGGTTGTCGGGAGAGGTGTATACGTGGTGTGATGCTGGACCACCTCGTATGGGTGTGGCGATCGTGGAGTAGTTGCTGTAGCTATGTGTTTTCCTAAGAGAGTTGATGGCCCGTAGAGGAACGGAGCAATTAGCACAACAGAAGTGGGTGCATTGAGCATACCGATCTGTAAGGGAATGTGCCATGTCGTTAGAATGATTTATAGGAGATCGCAATAAACCATCAAAGAACGTATATATCTTTGGGCAAATTGGAAAATCGTGAGTTGTGTTTCGCCTAGATGCGGGGACAGGCAAAGTCGTGAGATAGACTTGGTAATTCATGGATGTAGGTGAAAATGAAAGCAAGATTGTTTATGTGTGCAGATGACCATGAGAACCTGGTGTGCGGCGTGACGTTGTGGGTGAAGATTGTGTGGATAAAATTAGTGGCATCTTTTGTCAAAGTAGACATGATAATCAACGATATGGTAATGTGTTGAGAAGGAGGATAAGCACGGATGGAAGCCTTTTCGTAGGTTGCAGAGGAGTATACAAAGCGTTAAGCATGCTGTTGGAATGCATGGATTGTTAGTTGACGTTATGATATGGATATCTTCTGAATAAAAGAGTGGATCGGTGGATAGTGGTTACCCAAAAAAGGAACCACGTGTTTTTAGTTGCATGAGTCATTGAGGGAGTTATTTTGGGATCATTAAAAGATCGATGGAGTTTTTAGATTGGTTAGTTTACGAGGTGGTGTAGTAGATACGAGATCCTTGAGGAATGAGAATTGTTCCTGGTGCACGAAGGAACTCTAGTGTTTGGGGGAACGTGGTGAAACCGTTAGGTTTGGCGTAGTAAGACCGATGTGCTTTTGGCGCGTTGAAATGATCAGAAAATGGAGTAAGTATTGGTAGGAAGGCAATGCCCCAAGCTAGCGTAAGGAGATCAAGACGATATGTTCTGAAAGTAAGAAGGTTGGTAATGGTACCAAATAGGTGGAGAAATGTTTAAAGTGATGTCACTTGCAGACCTATGAACCCCTTGTGAGGGTAAGAGGGTGTGGATTTGGTGCATGTCATGGTTAAAGTGTGTGAAGACTTGCTCGGGTCAATAAGTTTTCCTTGAAAAATGCGTGATCTATGCCTTCAGGGATGCATGGTATAAGTGGTTGTATGTGACATTCAAAGTGTAAGACCGTCAGAGCTGAGTAAGTGTAGAAGTGTGAACATTCCAAGGCAATATGGTGTTCAACAATATGCTACTTGGAATAGTATTGAGTGAGCATGGTCACCCCTGCTTGTTGGATGCAGTGCGAACATGAATGTGAATCTTCAAGTGAATTAGCTTGGATTGGTGGATACTCTGAATGATGGACTGTGGAGGTCTCCTGCTGATGGCTATGTACAAGTGTGGAACGATGACGGGAGGGGAGCGTATGATGGATTTACAATGTTGATGTGTGGTCAGCACAGTTTGGGGAAGTAAGGTGCTTTGCGTTAGAATGTCGTAATTGTAGTGGTGATATTGGAAAGTTCTTTTATCTAGCGAAGAAATTCATAGCTGCGAGTTTATTGGGGGATTTAGGGTTGATCTTGTGCAAGATTGATGATTTGGATGGTTTTATATTTAGTAAATGATTCATGTGATGTGGCATTGAACTCGGCAGAATTCCACGTTTTAGGGAGGTGGAACTGTATGTGAAAACTTGGATTAGACGCGTTTTAAACCCGTGAGTTCAAGTGTGTGAACAATTCGGACAATAACTGGTGTAGTGGTTGGAGAATTAATTGGAACCAAAATTGAGAAAAATCGGTAAGCGTGAGGCTCTGAAACTTAAGGTCGGGATCGACTTGATGCTAAAGACACCTCGTAGATTGGGATGGTGCGTTCCGAGGGGGAAAAGAGTTGGACCACGTTTTTGTGGGTCAGTTGTAGTTAATGAAAGAGATTAGAGAGTTGGTGTATAACCTGGATGTGCTTGATGGATACGTGGAAATTCTTATTGTGTTTCACGCCTCTATTTTGGGGGCATTTGGTGGAAGCTGGTATGGCAATGCCTGCGAATGAAGTGCAAGTGAACGAGGAATTGAACTCATGGAGGAACCCGAAGAGAATTTCACAAGGGCCATGAATCGACTTAGGATGTGGAAACTGAGATGAGGGCCAAGTACCAGCAGTTATTTGACCAAGGAATTCCGGGGACTGAATTCTTTTAAGGGGGGAGTGTTGTAATAACCGCACCCTAAGTGTATCTATTTGTATGAAGTGTGGCTAAAGTAAAGGACAAGAAAAAGATGGGGGACTTTATTGCAATTGTTGAAAGATATAAAAGGAATGAAATCCCTAATTTCATTCATTTTGTGGAGGCTGCCATCGTGAAAGAAGAGAAGAGAGGAGAAATCTAGAGAGCATGGGCAAGAAGCTTGTTAGAGGATTACTTGGGAAATCACCATCTGCAAGTAAGACATTGATCCTCTAGTAATTTCATTTGTACTGATATGTGTTGATTTAAGAAAACAAACCCTTGGAAATAGGCTGTGTGATTTTCCTAAGGAGATTTGGGAAATTTGGATCATTAAGAAATGATAATGTCTTATAAATGTTATTAGTTGCTTAACAAGAGTTAGAATATTACTCTTCCCTAGTATTGGGTTGTTTTGGGGCGAAAATCCGATTTTTGGATCGAAAATGGAATAAATTGGAGTTCACTGTTCGAACGTCCGGACGTTGCCACATCCGGATTGTGGTAGTTTCCGGACGAGTTAGTTTCCGGATGGTGTCCGGATCGTGCTAGTTTCCGGATGGTGTCCGGATTGTGCTTGTTTCCGTATGGTTTCCGGGGGTGTGCTAGTTTCCGGGTGGTGTCTGGATTGTGCTGGGTTCCGGATAGTGTCTGGACTGTGATAGTTTTCGGATGGGCACCCGGATTGTGAGAGTTTCCGGACTGGCATCCGGATTGTTCCTATAACCGATTAGAGGGGAGTATTCGAGTGGTAAATATCCGGACAAGGGTGAATACAGATTATTAATGTTATCTAAATTATTAATTTATGGTAAGTCGTTTGACCTTTCATAGGTTTCGGTCGTTTCGAAGGTAGGACTCGACGTTTGACGAACTTATTGCTTCCAGGCGAGTTCCCTTACACCTTTTTATGTGAAACGAAATGATTTAAATGTTTTATTAACTGATCATGGTGTGAGATGTGAGTATGATTCATTTATAAGTTGTTATAAATTCGTCACATGAAAGATACGCTTTGAAAACGTTATATATGCATGTTGTGAACTGTTTTCTAAAGTTAAGTGCATTGCTACATGTTTCTATCCTTGCGTGGTATACTTATGTGGAGTCGGGTTGCACAGTGGGATTAATATACCTTGGGATCTGACGATCTCTTAGGAGTTAAATCGTTGACCCCGTGCGCATGGAATCTGTTTCCTACACATGAGGGAATGGGGAGTCTGCTTGGGCCCCGAAGGCGAGAGGGGAGTCTGCTTGGGCCCCGATCATGGTTGGAATGATTATGAAAGTGGTCTATGAACACTGTTCAAATACCCATGTATGATGTTGGATTATGATTGTTGGGCCTTATGGCGGATAAAGTAATGTTTTTATGCTTGAATTGTATAAACTGCTTTTCAGTGGGGATTCACTAGATTTCATGTACTAACCATCTCTTTTCAAAACTAAGACCATTTTCAGGGAAGCGCATTAGTGGTGCTTCGTCTTAAGAAAAAAAAGGAAGATATGAAGATTAGAGATGGAGGCGATCTAGTGTAGAGCACTCTAGTTCTTAATCTAGTATTGTTTTAGTATATCTAGTTCTCGGCTGTGGAAGTTTGTTTCCGCTACCAGTGTTGTAACCTCTTATTTGGGATGTAGTGTATGTACTGGGACCCTTGTTTTAGGATATATTTTAAATAAAATGTATGTTATGGATTTTGGGTTGTTACATTCCCTTTATTTGCTTTTTATTTTTTCGTATTTGCTTTAGTTTCTCCTCTTTCACTCTTGCATTTCCCTTTGTTTCTCAGGATTCACCTCGGAATTTGGAGCTAATAGGACACATCTACCTTCACGGACCCATACATTCAAGGATTATTCACCAAATCAGGGGAGTTTACTATTTCCCCTCATTATTTGATGTTTTGAATATCCTTTACTTTATAGAATATTGAGGACAATGTACGGTCTAAGTGTGGGGGTGGGATGCAATTTTTGAGTTTGCATGAATTGGCATGGTTTGGGTATATGCTTGCTTTTTAGGGGTAACTTTTGTAGTTTTTTTTGCAAAATTTTGTGCTTAAATGTGGATCTTTGTCCGTTTTGATGATGTGTTAGCATGTTTTTATGAGCTTAAATTGTTGATGAAGATGAGTTTGAACACATGTATAGCACTTAGAGTCGATTAGTGGTAATATGCCGGTTAAAGTTAACTTTTGCTAATCTCTTGAACAACTTTAACACCGTGAGACTTTGAGCCTATTAGACTAAACACTTGATATTAGTCTCAATTTCATTTCTTGTGTGTTTACGTCATGCCTAGATGTGTACCTCTAGAACTTGATCTGTCTCTCTTTAAGATTACATGGTATTTACATGCTAATAAATATGATAAAGGCCATCGTTTGCTTATTTTGTTAACCCATTAGCCTTAAGCCTACCCTTATGTTATTATTACCCCTTTTGTGCACCATTTTGAGCCTTAGCCTATTTATTTTGTCACCCACATCATAAACTAAACCAAACACGAATCACCCGACCAATCACCAATGGAGTGTCTCGGTATTCCCATATGCTTGAAAGTACAACATATATGTTGGGAAAGAAAAAATGAAAAAAAAAATGAAAAAATGAAAAAAAAAATGAAAAAGAAAAACCGATGAAAAAATGTGTCGTCAATAAATAAATAAAGTAAGATGACGGAAATGATGATATGGTTGATTATAAACATTTCATCTTTATTCCCTTCATCCAAAGGGAATTATGCTTCAATAGATAGATATGAAATCCCTTTGTGGAAATAAGTTTCATGGTTGAAGAACCAGTTTCTCCATTGGTGTAAGGCACTTAGTCACCTTTTCCCAAATACATCCCTACCTTACCCAAGCCTTATTTTACATTACACCCATAAAATTCCTTTTGTTTTATATGCATGTATTTTATCCAAGTAGTGGAGAGTGAGAGTCTTTTCAAGATTATGGTAGGTACATACTAGAGTAGTGACGGTTTGAGCGATACATTTCAACGGAGTGAATTGAGTGTTGTTTTAATTTTTCCTATTCGTGAGAGTTCTCGAGATTAGCTTATGTCTACTTGATTGTGTGTGTGCTCACTTTTTGATGCTAAATCGCAAATCTCGAGTTCATGATATGCTATATGTGTTAACATTCTTGTTTGATTCATTTTCACCACTTTGTGCTAACTTAGTTATTGCCGAGGACGGACAATGATCTAAGTGTGAGGGAATTTGATGAGTTCTAATTTTATATATATTTTATGTTAAATTCTTCGTGAAGTTGATGTTCATTTGATGAGTAAATGCTTATTATAATGGGAGTTATTATTTAATTGGTTGAAGCAAGAAAAATGAGAAGAAAAGAAGCAATCCAAGTGAACATCTCATTTTCAACAAGGGCCAAGTTCAAGCAAGTTTGAAGTAAGTTTCCAGCGTTCCAACTCACGTATAACTTACGACGGGCACTGAATTCTCACGACTCAAGGGACAACTTTGAGCTACTTTGAAGTGAGTTGCAAGTTTGCCAACCCACGCCGAATTCACGTCGGCCACTGCTTTCCCACGACCCATACCAAGTTAAAGCGAGTTTCAAGTAGGTTGCTCCACATCCAACCCACGCCGAACTCACGTCGGGCCAACAAATTGTGGGCCTCAACCAATCATGGGATTTTTTGGAGCAGTTTTCAGATTTTTGGGTATAAAAGGATTTTTGTAACCGACAATTGAAGGGGACGACTGGAACAAGGAGGATTAGAAACAAGGGCATATTTGGAGCACTACTTCTCCATCAATTTCTCATCTCTTTTGGTAATTTCTTTTATTTTTGTAGTTGTAACCCTAACTTTTATTCCAACAATAGTTAAGCTTTAGGTTTTGATGCATTTTCATTTGAGATTCCTATGTAAAATGTTGTGAACAAGTTTAATTGCTTGATTTCTTTATGAATGTCATTTTCATTTGAATTTCGATTAACTTGATCAATTAACCGATTTTCTTGAAATGGGTTCTTGAAATCTTGCAATCAAAGCTCTAGTAAACCGAGCTTATGAGTTTATTGCTTCGAATTGGTACTTTTCTTCAATCGATAAAGCTAATTACACCTAAGGGTTTAAGAGCTTATTTAAACTCTTATTTGTGATTAAGATTTGGTTAAGAGCTTGTTTAGTCAATGTTTAATAAAGGAAAATCGAGGTTGTCAGAGCTTGTTGATAACCATGGCCAATTTGGGCTTGTTTTATCATTTTGCACCGTTAGAAATCGATAATAATGTTTTGCATGATTACTTGAAGTGGACTATTGTTGGTTTTTTTAATCATCGTTATAAATCAATTTTTAGTCACATGTTTAGTCTAATTAGTCAAATCCACCCCCTTTACCTAACGTGTAAAAGTCAAATAATTATCACGACCGATCCATGTGGAATCGACCTGATTTACCACTATTACAATTTATATTGTGATTTGGAACTATTAGAACTTATTATTTGACGGTCTCGACAACCGTCAAAGTTACTTGGAGTAACTTATCAGAAGCTTTTTGTGACTCATTTGTACACTCGTTAATATTAATTATTACTATAAGTATATACTAATTATTAAATTTAATTATTATTAATTAATAAATAATTAATATAATCCGAAATTTTTAATTAAAATTTAACAATACGTTGATATTAAAATTTAATGATTTAGAATTATTGTTAATCCTAGCAATTATTTTTATATTATTAATTTATATTTTAATTATTAATTACTATTATTTTTTTTACTTATTATTCAATTATTTTCTTATATTTTATGTAACAATTATTTAAAATCATAACTTAATAAAAAAAATTAAAAATTTATTTTAACAAATTCAAAATTAATTATATATAATAATAAACTTTGAACTCATTTAAATAATATATTATATTATTTAAATTTTTATTACGGCTTTGTTTGAATTAATTAACATATTATATTGTTATAAGTTTATTTTAATTGTATTATTATATTTTGTAGTTGATACTTTTTTAGGATGTACATTTTATCATTTACATGCTTATAAGCTAGTTTTGGTCAAACTCGGCTAATTTATCAACAACTAGCTAACTTATTAATCCAACCCATTTATCAATTATCAAGTAGATTATAAATTATCAGCTAATTTTTCGACTAATTTACAAAACATAGCCTTAAACTATCTTCAATGGGGTCACTAAATCTTACACTAAACACTAAATTTGATGTAAAACTCACTATTCACATCTCCAATAATGTCACTATTTTCCACACTAAATTTAGTGTAATGAATAGTATTACACCATATTTGGTGTAACAATATTCATTTACGCTACTTTTACACCACTTTTTCAATTACATTTTTGGTCCCTCAATTTTGAGATTTATTATTTTTGTATTTAAAGTGTTAAAGTTTTAATAGGTTTATTATATATATATTATAAATTATTTTAATATACATTTTATATTTATGTTTTAGCTAAGTAAATAATATACAACATGATAAAATATTCGATGAAAGTAAGCTAATAGTAAAAGATGAAAACATAATCAACGGAAATTTAAAAATACATAATAACACCGAATGAAATTACTAGAAATCTAATAATCTGGTAACCTGCTTCCAGATCCTCCAAGATCGTTAAAGATCGGTCCAAATGAAGCCGATGTTGGTTGAAACGGTGATGAATGATAATAACCAATTTCAATAATTTCTCGCTCGTTATAGACAAATTAAAGACAAAGTAGCATACTTCGAGCTTCGGAACGCGTTAATCGATCATTTGTGGGTAAAATATAGTAATAAAAATTATTAAATACATATGTATTCTTTTTTTATTTGTTTTAATGTAACTTTTATTGTTTAATAAAAAGTTATGTTTTATGCATTAAAATAATTTAATTCACAATTAATAAAAAATAAAAAAATATTAAGTTATGATCTAAATAAAAAATATGGATATAAATTGTGAATTTTCATAAATATAAGAATATTAATTATTGAAAGTTTAATAAATTAATATAAAATAGATTTGGTGTAAAAAATAGTGTTATCCATTGGAGAAGATTTACCATTAACACTAAATTTTACACTACTTTTGATATTTGGTGTAAAATATAGTGTGACCCAGTGGAGATGCCGTTAACGTTGTGTTCTCTAATCTGGAGAGAAAAGAAAAGAAAGGAAATGGATGGAAAAGAAAGGGAGATAAGAGAAAGGAAAATAAAGTAATTTTTTCATTTGTGTTCTCGAAAGAGGAAGAATATGAAGGAATGAAAAGGAAATAAAATATTTTTTCGTGTTCTTAAACATGAGAGAAAAGAAAGAAAAGATGTCGTTTTTACTAATAATATACCCTTAAAATATATATTTTATAAGAAAATATCGGGTAGTTATGTAATTTTAATAATTTCAGTAATTTTTTAAAATGTTTTTGATTTCTTTCGTTTCTTTCCCTTTCCTGCCATATTTGAGAGAAAAGTTTTGGAAGGAAACTTATCATTATTTTCCTTCTGTTTCATTTCCTTTCTCTTCTAAAAAAGTTTCGAGAATACGAGCTTTTTTTACTTTCCATTCATCCCCTCCTTTCTTTTCGTTTCTAAAACGAGTTTTGAGAACACAGCGTAAAGAATGAATATCATTTCCTTCCTACTTTGCTGGAACGAATAATGACGAAAATGTGTCGTTTTTAAGAAAGACAGGAAATAAGATGTGACCCTTCACATTCTTTTGATAATTAAAACAAAGCTTTATTCATCCCTCTAACTTTTATGCTTATCTAATTAATAATTTAATTCAATTAAATTATAAATTATAAATTAATAATATAATAATTAAATATTTTAATTTAAGTGCTGTTATATTGTGTTATTTAAACATGTGTGTGTTGGAATAATCATGATTTGTATTTGATAGATAATAAGATGACAAGAAAACATACCCGATGATCCGAGGATCCAGTGAAAGCATTAAACATATTTGCCATTGATTGTCGGGTTCCCAGAACGAGGTGATCGTATTATGATGGGATGATGATCGATCTTGAGAGAGAGTCGATCGAAGGGAGGCACACGGCTAGGGTAATTAGCGATATCTCATTAGGGTTAAAAGAAGGATTAGGGTACTCTATTTATAATAAGAGTATCTTACACTTTTAACCCTCTGGTGTTTATTATGTGCAGTATAATTCCCCATAGTTCCAATCACCTAATGGGAAACCCTATAGTATGTCAATAATAGTAAATACGCCCATCATATATTTACCAGACATAGGGATTTCAGTTATTGTCAATTATCATATCAGGAATGATAAACGATCAGTGACGGTCACTTTTAAGGTGGTTCCAACATTCTCCCACTTGACCAAGCGATCTTTTATCTATGAGTACCAATAAGTCCGGCCGGGATGATACTCATTTTGTTTTAAACTGAAATCATAGCTAATAAGTACAGCCGTAGAGAAGAATATCAACTCAGGACCCCCACTAGTCAAACTATGACTCAAATTTAAAACTGAATAAGCAATGATCAATTGACTGAGACAGATTTCGTTATAATAATGTCCATACACCATTATGAGCTCAAAGCGTAACTAATAGACAAACAAAATCTGAATATAGAGGAAAATTTTATTAAGATAATAGTAATGACCAATAAGTACAATATGCTATTAAATTAAGTCTTTTGTAAGCCCCATCTTCGACACGTGTCCTACGAAGACATTAGGAGGAAGACCTTTGGTCATCGGATCCGCTAGCATATTCTTTGTACTTATGTACTCGATACAAAGGACATTTTCCTCAACCCGTTCGCGCACAAACAGATACTTTGTATCAAGATACAGCCCAACGCCAGTTGAACTGTTACTGTTCGAGAAAGTTACGGCAGCTGAGTTATCACAGTAAAGCTTCAATGGTCTAGAAATGGAGTTGACGATTTTGAGTCCACTGACCAGGTTCATTAACAACATCCCATGACAACTGGCATTATAAACGGCAACGTATTCAGCCATCATGGTGGACGTTGTAGTCAGCTTTTGTTTATGACTCCGCCAGGAGATAGGTCCACCAGCTAACATAAATATGTACCCAGAAGTAGATTTCTTATCTTCCTTGCATTTAGCAAAATC
Source organism: Saussurea involucrata (assembly GCA_033807775.1). NCBI lineage: Eukaryota > Viridiplantae > Streptophyta > Magnoliopsida > Asterales > Asteraceae > Saussurea > Saussurea involucrata. The sequence continues at coordinate 42,317,441 of CM066317.1, read as the reverse complement.
GGAATCAGAATATCCTACTACTTCTAAGTTGTCACTTCTTCTATAAGTTAATTTGTAGTCTTTGGTCCCTTGCAGATATCGTAGAACCTTTTTAGCCGCTTTCCAGTGTGCTATTCCGGGATTAGATAAGTAACGTCCCAGCATACCAGCTATATAAGCGATATCCGGACGAGTACATACCTGAGCATACATAATGCTCCCTACTACAGACGAATAAGGTATCATCCTCATTTCTTCCTTTTCAATCTCAGTGCTCGGATCTTGGAAAAAACCAAACACGTCCCCTTTAACTACCGGAGCTACAGTGGGTGTACAGTGCTGCATGTTATAGCGTTTTAAGATACGCTCAATATATGCGTTTTGAGAAAGTCCCAAAACTCCATTATGCCTATCTCGATGTATTTCGATACCAATGACATAAGAGGCATCACCGAGATCTTTCATGTCGAAATTTTGCGAAAGCATCCGCTTCGACTCATGCAGCATATCCAAGTTGTTACTTGCTAGTAGGATGTCATCTACGTACAAGACAAGGATTATAAAGTTACTCCCACTGATCTTGAGATAGGTGCATTGATCCACTTGATTCTTTAGAAAACCTTGCCCTTTTACGATTTTATGGAACTTGAGGTACCATTGTCGTGATGCCTGCTTCAACCCATAAATGGATTTCTTCAACTTGCAGACCATATGCTCTTTACCTTCTGGAATGAATCCTTCAATTTGTCGCATGTATACGTCTTCTTGCAAGTCTCCATTTAAGAATGCGGTCTTGACATCCATCTGATGTAACTCTAAATCATAATGAGCTACAAGTGCCATAACAATCCTTAAAGAATCTTTACGAGAGACAGGAGAGAAGGTCTCTTGATAATCGATTCCTTCCTTTTGAGTAAAGCCTTTTGCAACCAGTCTGGCCTTATAGCGTTCGATGTTTCCTTTCGGGTCTAATTTGGTTTTGAAGACCCATTTACAACCGATAGTTTTGGATCCTTCAGGAAGTTCAACCAAGTCCCAAACATCATTGTGTTGCATGGAATTAAGCTCTTCAATCATGGCTTCATTCCACTGAGTGGCCTGATCACTATTAATGGCTTCTCGATGAGAGGTAGGATCAGTAAGCTTTCCAATGTCCTCAACTTCAGATAAAAAGGTTATGAAATCATCAAAATTTGTGGCCCTGCGTGCCCTAGATGATCTCCTGAGTTGATTTTCCGGTTCAGTGACAGAAGGAGTGGAATCAGTGATATTAGGTTCAGCGTTCGGAAGCGATGATGATGTTCCCTCGGTATTTTGGTTAGGAGGAGCAGGATCAGTGATATTAGGAGCAGCGGTGGGTACAAGAGGAATTATCGGAGGAATAAGTATACCGGAAGAATGGTTTCCCCCCGCTTCTTGTACTTCTTGCAAATCTGAGTCATGATTTGTCGTGCTCCCACTGATCTTTGAGTTCTCAAGAAATGTGGCATGCTGCGTGTCAATGATGCTCGTAGTGTGGGAAGGACAGTAAAACCGATAACCTTTTGAGTTATCAGGATAACCGATAAAGAAACATGTAAGGGTTTTAGGATCCAGTTTCTTTAAGTTAGGGTTATAGACTTTTGCTTCGGCAGGACAGCCCCATACTTTCATATATTTTAGACTCGGTTTCCTACCTGTCCAGATTTCATAAGGAGTTTTAGGGACAGATTTTGATGGAACCCTATTGAGTATATGAACGGCTATTTTTAATGCCTCAGTCCATAGGAAAGTAGGTAAGTTAGTGTTAGCAAGCATACTTCTCACCATGTCCATTAAGGTTCTGTTTCTCCTTTCAGCAACACCATTTTGTTGAGGAGAACCAGGCATGGTGTATTGGTTAATTATGCCTTGTTCCTTGCAAAAGTTATAGAAAGGACCAGGAGCTTGACCAATATCAGTATGTCTACCATAATACTCACCTCCTCTATCTGATCTCACAACTTTTATTTTATGATCAAGTTGGTTTTCAACCAAAGTTTTAAAATCAATAAAAGTTTGTAAGGATTCAGATTTTTCCTTAATCAGATATAGGTGCATATAACGCGAATAATCGTCAATGAATGTAATAAATGATGTATGTCCTGTGATTGATGCGGGATAAGGACCACTAATATCAGTGTGAATTATTTCCAACAAGTTGGAACTTCTAGTAGCTCCTTTCTTATTCCCTTTCGCCATTTTGCCTTTGAGGCATTTAATACATGTTTCAAAATCACTAAAATCAAGAGAATGTAAGATTCCATCCTTTACGAGTCGAGTCATTCGATCTCGTGAGATGTGGCCGAGACGTTTATGCCACAACATGGAGGAATTCTCTAATTGTTTAGGTGATTTTGTTGTTTTAGTTACGTCATCAATATTAAGTGACAACAAAGACTGTGAGAAATTATGATCTAGTTCCAATTTATACAGTAATCCATCCAAGAAACCTCGACCAAGTAATTCATTATTATGAGTAATAGCAATCTTGCCGCAACCATGAATTATTACATAACCTTCAAGGTCTAGTCTAGATATGGATACAAGGTTCCGAGTAATTCTCGGTACATATAAGGTATCCACTAGTCTAATACACTTTCCGGTACTCATATGTAAATTTAAAGTTCCCATGGCTTCGACATCTAAGAGATCACCACTTCCAACTCTAAGTTTTCTTTGGCCCTTTGGTAGCTTCTGGATTGTAAGGAATCCCTGCATTGAGTTTGTCACATGGACCATAGAACCAGAGTCACCCCACCATGTATTAATAGGGACATCAGTAGTAAAGGAATCAAATATTACATAAAGAATGTTACCTTTCTTAGCTAGCCATTCCTTGAACTTAGGGCAATCTTTCTGTCCGTGCCCTTTGGCACGACAGAATTTGCAGCTAGGTTTGTTAGACAAGGATTTAGAGCCAGAGGCAACGGCACCATGATTATTATCCTTTTGGACTTTATTTCCAGTCTGATTACTGTGGTTACCCTTCCTTTTCTTAGAATTACCAGTGGTTGTCAGGTGAACAGCTTCAGGTTGTACCAGCTTTAGGCGATCCTCCTCTTGCACACACATTGCAATCAGTTCACTTATCGACCATTTATCTTTCATAGCATTATAGTTAACTTTGAAGGTGTCGAACCGAGCAGGCAAAGAGGTCATTATGAAATGCACAAGAAAATTATCAGAGACTTCCATCTCAAGACTCTTAAGCTTGTGAGCTATGTCAACCATTTTCATAATGTGTTCACGGACACTGCTATTTCCTTCATGTTTTAGAGTGAGCATCTGTAGCATTAAGCTACTTGCATGAGCCTTAGACGATCCCTTGAAATGATCCTCAACAGATTTGAGGTAAGTTCTGACTTTATCAGAGTCAGGGATAGCTCCTCGGATACTGAGGTTAATGGAGTTCTTGACCATCATTAGTGACAAGCGATTTGCCCTTTCCCACTTTTCAAAATCCGCTTTCTGAGCTGCAGTGGACGCAGCAGTAATAGCAGTGGGTTCATCATGGCGAATAGCATGGTCAAGGTCTAGCATCCCCAGAGTAAGAAGTAACTGATCCTTCCATGACGCAAAGTTCGCACCAGTAAGTGGCTCAATGCCAAAGTTAGGTACTGATTAGGAAAGGAGGAGGATATAAGTTATAGAAGATTATTATAGTAACGTAGTTAGCTATAAAAGGCAGACAAAGTAATGTTTCTTAAAGTAATGGAATCAAAGTAATGTTAAAGTAAGCAGGCCTAACAGTAATATTCCTTAGAGTAATGAAACTATGACCATTTTAGTGATGAAGCTAGTGATGAGTATACCTATTGTAAACACCAAAACAATAAGTCAAAGTAAGGCTCTACTTAGATGTTACATCACCTTTGGGCAGAAATAACTAATATCTAAGTAAACATGAGCGTTAGGGTTATGCAACGCAATGCTTATCTTTTGACCTTTGGGCACAAAATAGAGCATCGTGTGAATTATGCATGTAGAAAGTCCTTTTGACACACAGGTATATTAAATCACCTTTGGGCAGAATTAGTATACTCAGTGTTCATTATGCAAAAGGAAAAAAATGCATTATGAGAATCATATTTGACCTTTGGGCACAAATGATGAGACCATAAATATTAGTGCATGGTTTTCGCTATGTACAGAAGCGAAAATTAAGGTTTTCGCAATGTACAGTAGCGAAAAGTAAGGTTTTCGCAATGTACAGTAGCGAAAAGTAAGGTTTTCGCAATGTACAGTAGCGAAAAGTAAGGTTTTCGCTATGTACAGTAGCGAAAAGTAAGGTTTTCGCTATGTACAGAAGCGAAAAGTAAGGTTTTCGCAATGTTCAGTAGCGAAAAGTAAGGTTTTCGCAATGTACAGTAGCGAAAAGTAAGGTTCAACCGAAAAAAAAATTCTTTTCATTTGATCAATTCGGTATAATTAACGTTGATCAATTAACATGGCACAATTAACTTGATAAAAAAAATATATCAATTCACATGGCATAAATAACGCTGATAAAAAAAATGCAATTGAAAAAAAATAGCATTATAATTCGCTGGAAAATTTTTCGGCGGCTGAATTGCAACTCAGTGCAAAATTTCGATGTTTTGAAATTAAACAGTACAGTTTCTTATGATCATATTTTGCGAAAAGAAACAGATGATAGAACCATCAAAACGAACACAAATCATGAATGAATTTTGAACCTGGGGCTCTGATACCACATGTTGGAATAATCATGATTTGTATTTGATAGATAATAAGATGACAAGAAAACATACCCGATGATCCTGAGGATCCAGTGAAAGCATTAAACATATTTGCCATTGATTGTCGGGTTCCCAGAACGAGGTGATCGTATTATGATGGGATGATGATCGATCTTGAGAGAGAGTCGATCGAAGGGAGGCACACGGCTAGGGTAATTAGCGATATCTCATTAGGGTTAAAAGAAGGATTAGGGTACTCTATTTATAATAAGAGTATCTTACACTTTTAACCCTCTGGTGTTTATTATGTGCAGTATAATTCCCCATAGTTCCAATCACCTAATGGGAAACCCTATAGTATGTCAATAATAGTAAATACGCCCATCATATATTTACCAGACATAGGGATTTCAGTTATTGTCAATTATCATATCAGGAATGATAAACGATTAGTGACGGTCACTTTTAAGGTGGTTCCAACAGTGTGACGTGTATATGTAATTAATAGGGATCTTGTCATGACGATAATAAGTGAGTAAATTATATGATTGATCTATATGATTTATATATTACAATTTACAATACCTCAATCCTTATTTGAAAATAATTATGAATTATAATCCAACTATTTACATTTTGTTATGCCTTTAGTCCCTTGCATTGAATCAATCCAAAAAAAATTGTTAAGTGAAAGGTTGTTTGTTTTCCTTTTAATGATGTCATTAAGAGGTAACATCTTATTCCCTAAGAGGAGAGTCATGCTTGGAGAAAAAATTACCTCTGGATAATTCCAGATGCCTCTCAGCGATTTTTCATCTAGGGCCAACCAAACCATTCAGAGGTCACTTTTTCTTTGATTGCCCTTCAATCGACGACTCTTCTCAATGATGCCTCTCTCTCTCACATCGTTGCTTCTCATCTCATGGTATCTTCGATTCTTTTTATCATTCGCATACCCTCTCCTCACCAAAGTAAAGTAAAAACAAAATATGAATTTGAACCCAATATACCTGGCCTTCGCGAGAACCGCGTGAATCACTACACTCCTTGATTCACATGGTTCTCGCCGGTTGACACAAGGGTTTTTATACACACCGTATTCCACTTTGTTTGTATTCGTAAGAACTTTTCTTGAATTTAATGTAAATGAACCATAACTATGTAGCCCTATTCCTAATAGATTGACCCCAAAATAGCATATCCATATTATAAGAAAGCCTAGAGTCGCCACAATTGCGGAATTTGCCCCATGCAAATTTTTATTTGTTCGAGTATGCAAATAAATTGCGAAGTTGCTTTTCAAATAGAACCATTTTCTCCGTAAAGTTTTTTTTATCGTTTGAGGTAATGTTCTCGTTCTTCTCTATCTTTTCACATTGTTTTAGTTTTTAACTTATATTTTATCTAAGAGAATCATGTTAGAAGCATAAATTTTTGGTGCAGTAACGACTAACGAGAAAGTCCTATGAATTTTAGGTGGAAGTTACCTAGATTTGTGTTGTTATAAGTTTGAATCATTTTTATTGATCTTCTTCTCTATATCTTCTTCTCTTGGGACGGATGTAGCATAATTTAGTATTCTAGTGGAACTAAACACCAAGAGAGACCATTGTGGCAGGTGGTTGTTAATTATATTATTCCAATATGGTGGTTTGGAACATCGTGTGTTGTTTTTGGACTTTGATTGTTGACTTGACATCATACTTAAATTGTTATGTTCATGCTCGATCATCTAAATTTCAACATCTCGTAATTTAAGGGAATACGTTAACGATACTTTTATGTAAACAATTGATGTCACAAAAGAGGTACTTGTAAATAAATAGTTATGTTGTCATCGGACATTGCACAAGTGTGTGTTTGTTGTTTCACAGATTTAGTGTCCATCCAACTTAAACTATTAAAAACTGCCATGCAATTCCTTTTTCTTGTTTAACACTTATATTTCATTCATAACTAAATCATACATAGGGTTAAATACTTGACTTCAAAGACAGTTAGCTAGCCCTTTGTATTGGTTGGGTTTGCTGGATACGGGATCTTCGTAGTAGGTTGGACCAACATCCAACCGAGAGAGGGCAGTCTTAAGCAACAGGTTGGGAAACCCGCCCAAAGTAGCCTTAGACACATCCTTATCGCGGGAGGAGAAGAGATGAAAGATTCATAGTCCGCCCCTTATGTAGTACATAGAGGCGTCGCGAAGGAGTGAAGAATGCCCCTTTCCTCCCCTTAGTCATTACACTATATCATAAAGAGCATCTTCATCATTCTGACCATTTAACTACTCCGCATCAAACCATTCAATAACTGGCAAACAACCCATGGGTTAACTCAGAGGGGGTATTTAGTCTTTTTAAGAGTTCATTCATTTTTCTATTAAAATTTTCTTTTTTATAAAAGGTTCGTTGCAATAGCCGTCATGGTACGTCGTGGCTCAAGGCTTGTGTCTCACCCACATTAAGTCGGTGGCACACCATGGTGTAATGCATAGTTTTTGTAACGCTGATATTTGATTATTTTTTTTAGGTTTTTATTGTCTTATTTGCTAGCTTTTAATATATAACCTACTTTAATTTGATTATTGTCATTGACCCATTGAGTAAATAGTACAAAACATATGTTTTTATATATAATATTATTTATATATAATATAGAGATTTTTTGCCATATGTCACGCCTTGAAAAACGTTGTGGCCTCGCCATGGCTCTTATATGCCACACCTCACGCCATTTAGAACCGTGATATACACACACACACACACGCACACAAGGGGATTTCGTCCTCTGCGTCCTGCCCCACAATTGCTCTTCTCCGGCTATCGGAGTCTCGTCATCTCCATCAAACAAATAAGAGTCGCGTCATCTCGGATCAACCCCCTCTGCATCTGAAAAGAAATGGCCAACCATACGAGATGCAAAACATTCTTAATCCTACATCCAACTACTTTTCTCTAACTCTGAATACCATTTCCTCGCCCTCACTACATCACCATTTTAACCCATCTTCCATGCATCACCATCGTAAACCACCGTAAACCACAAATGGCGGGGGTGGAATATTACAGTAAACAACCCATAAAGGAATAGTATGCTTTTAAATATGGACCGAGACCTCCATTAGACACATAACACATACATAAAGATGGATTATGAATATGGGTTGAGAGTAGGGCTTCGAATTAGATGGAGAGTATCATTTTGAATTTGGAGACATCCATGGATTGCATTTTTATTCTAATTGGATTTGACTGGAAGAGCCACCCCTTGACCAATCAGTCCCCCGTATAACTACCCCTAATCGCAACAGAAATTTGGATTAGATTGAAGAAAAATATGTTGGTCCCAAAGGGGTTCAATAAGAGAAAATGGTTTGTAGAAAGAGGGGGTGAATACAAACACACAATTTTTACTTTTGAAATCCTTTTATTGATTACGGAACAACCAATACAAAATTAAAGTTTGTTGCGGAAGAAGATAAAGAAAAACCTAATCTAAATAATCTTGAAAATCACAAAGGATTTCTTGCACAAAAAAGATAAGAACAAGAGAGAAGAGTGTAAGACGAAGATGAAGGCTTACCAAGCAGTGTATTAAAGAGGAAGCTTTTCGCTGCTATTTATACCCAATACATTAATACACCTCAGAGTGTACAATCCATTTTCAATAGATGAGTGGAATGCATGTTCATGTCCTTTTGATGTAGCATACTGTTAGCCGCATATGAACAGTAAGGCTAGGTAGTTAGTAAGCACGATTGGGGACATAAAAGCAATTATACTATGTACCTTCGTCCTTTTGTGTAAGAGAGTATAACAAATAAATCTTGATGCGAAAGACTCTTTAATCAGTGATAGGAATGAGTCATTGAGGAATATTTAGCTATCGTTGAGTCTTAGTCAGACTTCACACTTGTTGTAGATAGTCTTGGTGTTACTGAATGCCCTTTCAAATCATGAGTAGACTACTCTTTATCTTCAGCTACTTCTTCAACATTGCCGAAGGATTCTTTGGTGTGAGTTTTGTCTTGAGGATTACTTAAGTTATTATATTACAATACGTGTTCAGCGATCACTTAACAAACTCAGTGATGATCACTGAAACTGAAATAATAAGTAAAACAAACTTAAGTATATATTACTAAGTATAATGATCATCATCAAATCACTGAGAGAGTTTGGATCAACAATCTCTCTCTATTTTATGTTGACAAAACAACATAAAGAAAATTGCTTAAGTTAAATAGCAAGGAAATGAAACTCATAAATACTTGTCCCATTTATTGTTTTGAGGGATCTTTTTCAGCACTTAGATGGAGTAAAACACTTAAATGAAATTTCATTCATATGTAGAAGATTACAAGTACAAAATGAAATTATAAGTACAGAGACGTACATAACTGACAATTACAAGAAAAGAAACTTATCATCTAAGATCAGATAAGGAAATGTAATAAGGGATCTCGAATCCTTGTTCTTTCCATTTTAGTATATCTTCATTTAGCCACGATCGAAGATACTAGGTATTTGACGGTACATATGAAGTTATGACACTCGTTGAAAGATATACTATACTTCCATGTCTACGAAAATAAGCCCATATTTAGGTTTGAAGTGAATAGAGTTAGGGATGTATAGACTTGTATCTGGTAGATATAGGTTCAACAAAGATAAGTTAGGTAAGTTATGACACTCGTTGAAAGCGATATTGTACTTCCATGTCTACGAAATAAACCCATATTCACGTTTGAAGTGAATAGAGTGTTGGGATAATCTGTTACATATGAAAAGGTGTGACCTTTTATATGAAAAGGTGTGACCTTTTATATGAAAAGGTGTGACTTTTCATGAAAAGGTGTGACTTTTCATTCACACCAACCGCCACCAACCGCCACCTTTTCATGAAAAGGTGTGACTTTTCATTGGCACCGGTTGATCTTCTATAAATAGGAAGCATATGTAACAGATTACAATATACAAAAACACATATTCTCTCAAATTCTCTCAAAGTTCTTCATTGTTCTTCATCATGGAAACATAGTAGAGAGCTGAAAAATGGAATCATTTCCATTGACTATGTAAAGTCAAAGAAGAACATTGCCGATCCTTTGACAAAGGGCCCAAGTAGAGAGCACGTATCCTTCACATCGAGGGGAATGGGCTTAAAGCCAACACAATGAGTTTCCTCGGCGGCAACCTAACCTAGCGAAATTGGAGATCCCATGGTCTAGGTTCAATAGGCAAACTAGTCGGGGACAACTCAAGAAGCAATTAAACAAAGGTATGCCTATTCCTATGATGTTTTCCTTTGTTTTCCGTTGATGATAAAGGGATGAATATTTTATTCTTAATAATGCTGATAGCTTCTTAGTAGAATACAACGAAGTATTCTTGATCAACATTACCTATATGAGATTGATGTGGGGTCACATCTTTGAGGACGGATATGGCTACGTCTTCTAAAATTCTCATGAAGAAAGGATTGTTCACGACCGAAATGAACACAACGGTAAGAGTCAACTATGCATAAACATGATATGTGTGATATTCATTGCATTGACTTACTACAAAACATGGTTAGTTCAAGACTCTTCGTCACTACCCACAAAGTAGGTCCGATGAATACTCACTAAGAACGGTTCAAGTCACCTAGACACCTTTTCTGATGCATTTCATGTTTATTTCCTGAATAAGAACAATAAATACTTTGAGAATATCTTATTTTCTATTCAAATGTGGGGTATTATTAGAGTTTGAATAGAAAATGTGGGGTATTGTTGGGATAATCTGTTACATATCAAAAGATGTGACTTTTCATATGAAAAGGTGTGACCTTTTATATGAAAAGGTGTGACTTTTCATGAAAAGGTGTGACTTTTCATGAAAAGGTGTGACTTTTCATGAAAAGGTGTGACTTTTCATGAAAATGTGTGACTTTTCATTCACACCAACCGCCACCAACCGCCACCTTTTCATGAAAAAGTGTGACTTTTCATTGGCACCGGTTGATCTTCTATAAATAGGAAGCATATGTAACAGATTACAATATACAAAAACACATATTCTCTCAAATTCTCTCAAAGTTCTTCATTGTTCTTCATCATGGAAACATAGTTTGATTCGTCAGGTTCAAGACTTCGATTCTTGAACGGATTGTTGTATCCTCTAGATAGACGTCCATTCTCTACGGTACGAGGGACGAATTTCTGTCTAAGGACACTGCTTGGCAGGCCTCAATCCAAATAACGATCTTCTTCAACTTCGTGATCAAGAAAGTCGAGTTAGTATTTTATCTTGAACTTTTGATTATGTATTTTCATTGATATGTAAATTTCAGATATATATATATATATATACCTATAAATAATTCAGTATTTCCATTTGATTCAATATTGCGTGTTACGAATTTCAATTCGTGTATCTAAGGTCTAACATAGAGTTAGGGGTGTATGGACTTGTATCTGACAGAGATAGGTTCAACATAGATAAGTTAGGTAACTCCACATATCCAAGAAGAACACCCATAGAGAACTTGGTTTCATGCTTTTGTTTGTGAGATGGTCCATCTTCAGTGTTAGTTATGATCTTTCCTCGACGAGTAGTCTTTTACGACAAAGGGGGAATGTCAATGATCTTGGATACTCTATCAAATAGTTTGTTCACTCGTTCTCGGCATATCCTTTGTACTTAGACTTTGATTTCCGAATGGCATATCAAATCTCCATCCATTCGTAGAAACCATACTTCCAGAGGAATGGAGGATAATCAATGATGGCATTCCGATCATCTTTGAAGATAACCATCGAGATATGAAGACCTCCATCTTTCATCCTCCCAGTGATAGTGACATTCATGATCTCGTGAGCATTTAATCTGTTCTCCACTCTGTCTCTACACCATCTCAACTCCATGTCCTTTCGTGTCAACTCTTTCTTATTCTCTTATTAGATTCTTTAAGGGGTAGAGCTTGAGTATTGATTGGATTCTTCTTCTTGAACTTCCCTTGAACTGTAATGGAGATCTGATGACCGTGGAGGGGATTCACACAGGGGAGAAGACGAGATGGAAGAAAGTGAGGGGGTAAATCAATTATATAAAGAGTTTATATAGTTGAAGCTAAGTATGGGAAAATAATAGATATGGGTAGAGGGTTGAGAGTTTCAGGATTAGAGAGAGAGAGAGGGGGGGGGGGTAAAAAGGGTTAAGGAAGAAGTTAGCTCATGTATGATGAGCTCCCCCTTAACTTGATGGAGAATGGCCAAATTTTCGTAAGCCATTCATTTACCTTTGCCGGTATAAGATTGTTGGTTCTTTGCCTGAGAAGGCCTCTCCCTTTGAGATTGAGGCTCACTGATTGATATTCCTTTGACCACTCAAATTTTAGCAAAATGCTGGAATATCTAAAATTTTGAATGCTAAAAAGTTAGCACTGGGTCGAGGTATACCTCATCCTATTAACGATCGCATACATTATTAAAATACTAATTTAAGCCTAAAGATTCACCAAGCAAGAACCATTGAGGACATGTTGAGGATTACATAAAAGTTGGAGAATTACATACTAAATCCGTTTGAGGCATTTCCTCAAACGCCCTATCTGCATATTCGCAACATATTGAAGAAAGCAAGAAAAACATGAAATCCAAAAGAGATCAACAACCACGTAGAGTGAATCGAAAGAAAATCCAAAAGAAGTTAAACAGAAGTGTGAATCGATGGAATGCAAAATTAAATTACCTGGACCGAGCGTGAATAGGATAAGAGTCTTGAGTATCGAGCGTGAATTGAAGAAAAACATTTTTATTTTTTACAAAGTATACCATTGTAATCGTTTTGTCAATACCTTCGAAATGAGCCCAATATTGAATATTTTTGAATTTAATTATATTATTAAATATCATAAATACATACGAATTAATGTGTCGTGATTAATATGAGATTTGTTGAAATTAGTATGGGATTTGATACAAATAATCACTAAATTGTCGTGATTTTTTTTGCAATTTCATATCAATTTTTACTTCAAAGTCGAATTCCTTCGACGAATTACAATTCTATCAAATTCAATTTTGTCAATGAAACACCCTTAGAATTATCATAAGAGATTTAATTACTTAGAAAAAATATATCACTTATCAACTGACTTTTGGATTATGAGTTCGAACATTTTTCAAAAATATAAATATGCAAATATTTTAGTATAGTATATTTAATTATTTATACTTTCTTAATCATGATTATATTATCCTCTAATTTTAATTGAACTACATAATATCAGTTATCAACAGATAGTTAGTTAATGATATTTTCAAAGTCAAATTGTTATGCTTCCCGTCAATTCACTTTAAATTAATCTTTCATAATAGTTGATAAGTTTTCTGGCATGATTTAATTTTTTTAAATTACCCCGTGTAATACACGATTCGAACCTAGTATCTGTAATATATGAGAGTCTTGAACGATGCAAGCGTATTAGGAATCGTCACTTTGGTATGCGATGGAAGCGTGTTCTTGTTGGGTCATCACAGATTTTAAGTTGACTCAATTTAAACCCACTTAGATACTTAGAATGTTTTTGGATTCTTTTGTGTAACTTGTACTCTTATATCAATTGTTCGGTGAAGTCGAAGATCAACCGAAACCAAGTGCGAAAACTATCTCATTGCGGAAGTGAGAAAATCGGCAGCAAGTTTCTACAAGTTACATCACCACCGATATGCTTGTGCTATCGGTGGACACGCATCACCGAATTGAAGAAATTCAGTGAGGAGTTCAAGAAGACTTCCACCGATATGTGTTCAGAAATCGGTGGGAGTTCAAGAAGACTGCACCGAAATATTAAACACTTCGGTGAAACTCTCTCTTTTCTAAAGAAGTGAGATTTCGAATTGGTGCAGTTTTTAATACAGGAGGTCGGTATCCCTATTCTCTATAGACAAAAGAGAAGATCATTTATTATGAGACAATATCCTATTGTCAGATAAAAGTGGCATTTTGTCATTTTATCTATTCTCAGATAAGGTCTTTTTCTGATACGACTGTCCTCCTGGTTCCTTGGATAAGTTAAAAAGGAGATATCAGCTTTTCAGAAGTCAACCTCTACAATGAATGAAAGAGTGACAAGTGTCCCATGCATTAAATGATGCATGGACTATAAATAGAGGTGAAGACTCTCCATGCAAATCACGCTTCTGAATATTACTAAGTGCAAGCTCCTTTCTTACTGAAACTGCATCTTGTGTCTAAGTGTCCAATTTGTTCTAAGTGTTTTTCAGTTTACTTTGTGTTAGATTGTTAGAATAGTTTAACTGTTCTTTTCCGCAACAATCTTTTGTTTTCTATGTGTAATTCTTATTGAAAGATTTTCAATATATTGAATTAAAACTTGTGAAAAATCTGAGTATTGTATTCAACCCCCCTTCTACAATACTTGTTGAGCCATTTTGGGACCAACAAGTGGTATCAGAGCGGAAAGTTTAATTCATAAACTTGATCCGCAATGGCTGCCTCATCTTCATCCCTAACTGTTGAAAACACTGGTCAAAACAATTTTGCTGAAAATGGTTCCATTTCAAAACCTCCCAAGTTTAATCCTAACAACTTTTCTCTATGGAAAAGCCGTATGATGCTATTTATGGAAGGAGTGGATACTAGATATCCAACCATTCTCAAGGAGGGACCTGTCATCCCGATAGTTTGGGCTCGCTATGAAAAGCAGAGGTCGGGTAAGGAAACAGTTGATAAGTCAAGTGACTCTGATGATTCTGAACCTTCCGATATAGAGAAAGCAAAGACTACTGGTCGTTACATTCTCAAAAACCCAAAGGAATATACTGATGAGGAAAAACGATTGGTGTCTCTGGATTCTCGGCTTAGAGCAATCATTGCTCTCTCATTTCCTGATGAAGTCTATCACTCTCTTATTAATTTCGGTACTGCTAAAGAGATGTGGACTACTTTGTGTGTACTTTATGAGGGTACAAAGGAAGTGAAGAAAAGCAAAAAGATTGGCCTCATTCGAAAATATGAGCTCTTTGCCTATGAAAAGGGAGAATCTCTTCCAAGCTTTTATAACCGTTTCAACTCTCTCTTAAATGATTTAAAGTTACTAGGTAGAGTTTATGATAATGAGGAAATTCTATGCAAGTTTATGGATTGTCTTCCTGACTTTTGGGAAAACATTTGCACTTGCATTAAAACTACCAAGGATTTGGAATACATGCCTTTAACTGTTTTGTATGGAACTCTGTTCAACTTTGAACAAACCAAGCTTCATAGGAAAACCATCTTCAAAGAGATAAAAAGCTCTTCAATAGCTCTTATCTGTGAAAGTTCCAAGAAAAGTCAAAATGTTCCTTGTATCACATATCCCTCATCAGACTCTGACACCGAAAATCAGAACAACCGTTCTCACCAAACGGAGGCATATATGAGTGATGCCGATGATGAAGGTGATGAAATTTCGGTACACCGAATGTATGATGAAATGGCTATGATGGCCGGTTTAAAAAATAAATCTCGAAATTTCAACAAACCCAGAAGTTTCAGAAAACCATCCTTTACAAAAATGTCTTCTTCTGATAAGACAAATGAAGAATGTTTCAACTGTGGTAAGAAAGGACACTTTGCTGCTGAGTGCAGAAACAAGCGTGTGTCAAAAGTCAATTCTACGTCCTCTGACAAATATCCTTCCAAATTTGAGAAATCCAAAGATAAATCATATTTCAAGAAAGATTCTCAATCCTCCTCACTCTCTCATCAGGAACGTGCTGAAAAGTACAAAGCTAAGTACAAGAAGGAAAAAGAAAGAAATGAAGGATCTCAAAGGAAAGGAAAAGGATTAATGGCAGAGGCTCATGACTGGGAAGAAGAAGAAACCTCTGACAGTGACTCTCAAAATATGTGCTTTATGGCCATATCAGAAGAGGTGGAAGAAGAAAAGGCAAAGTCTCCAATGGCATTAGTTTCAACTGAATGCTCATCATCATACTCTCAGGTACATCCCTTCAATGACATGACTGATATTGAAAAGATAAATGCTTATGAATCTTTAACTCAAGATTTTTACAATGTCAAAGAAAGCAAGAAAAGAAAATATGCTCAAGTTAAAAATCTTAAATCTCAACTTGAATCTTTCATGTGTCAACTTGGAAAGTTTGAGATAATCAAAACTGAGCTTGAAAATCTAAAAGTCATAAATCATGAAATTGAAAAGGAGAAGAATAGACTGTTCAAGAAGTTAAAGAAAGAATAGGAAATTGTCAGAAAATGGACAAGTTCCTCAAGGAATCTTGAACAGATCTTTCAAGACCAAATTGGTGGTAATAACAAGTTTGGGTTAGGATATGAAAAATCCATGCTTGAAAAATCTTCCCATGCACTTGTTCCCATCACCGATACATGGGATGATGACTCTGAGTCAAACTCTTGTGATTCCATTTCTTTAAATTCTGCTGATCTTAGTGAAGCCTTAAAATATGGAATGTTTTTAAAAGCCAAAGAATCTTCATCTGATCAAACCCATAAAGTGCAAAATTTGAAGGATACTGTTAAACCCATTCATGATGTGTTCAAAGATTTAACCATTGATAACAACTCTTCAAATCTTTCAAAATCTCAAGCTTTCAAAGAAAAACACACCATGGAAAAATCCTTCACCGATTTTGTCCAAAAGGGAAAAACCGAAGTTTTCTCAAGAAAGACCCCTGACCATGCTTCAACCTCAAGAACCGAACTTTTTAGAGGTCCTCGCAATCCCCTTTTCAGTCCAAAGATTAAGATTGATATAATTGGAAAGGAAAAAGGAAAGGAACAAAAACCCAAAAGAACTTTCATCTACCGAAAATGTTATAATTGTGGTGATACCTTTCATCTTGGTAAGGACTGCCCAAGGGAAAGAATCGACAGATCCAAACCCAAGGTCTCTCACATCTCTAACCCAAAAGGACCCATTACCAAATGGGTACCTAAGAACTGACTTGATGTTGTCTGTAGGTTTTTGAGCACCAACAAGTTTGGTATTTAGATAGCGGGTGCTCACGTCACATGACTGGAAACAAACATCTTCTTGTAAACTATGTGTCAGAAAAGGGTCCTTCTGTAACCTTTGGGGACAACTCCAGAGGTCACACTAAAGGGTATGGAACTCTCACGAATGGAACCCTCACCTTCAATAAAGTGGCATTTGTTGAAGGTCTCATGCATAACCTCCTTAGTATTAGCCAACTGTGTGATCTTGGATACAAAGTTATCTTTGAACTGCGTATCTGTACTGTTGTTGACAAGAATATGAAGGTTGTCCTCTCTGGAAGAAGGCTAGATAATGTGTATATCATTGATATGAGTCAAAACAACTCTTCAAATGTATGCTTCGTGTCTGACGATACAGTCAAAAGAAACTGGCTGTGGCATAAACGTTTGTCTCATCTTAACTTCAAAACCCTTCATAAATTATCAAACAAAGAGCTGGTGACTGGCATGCCTAAGTTGAACTTCGTCAAAGAAAAGCTGTGTGATGCATGTGAAAAAGGGAAGCTCACCAAATCTTCTTTCAAAACCAAGCAATGCTCTTCCATCAATCTCCCACTTCAGATGCTGCATATGGATCTATGTGGACCAGTCAGCACTCCCAGTCTAGGAGGAAGAAGGTATATTCTTGTTATTGTTGATGAATTCTCTAGATATACTCGGGTGTCTTTTCTCAGTTACAAAAGTGATGCAACTGAAGAAATCATCAACTTTGTCAAAAAGAATGAAATTCTGAATGGTTAGCTTGTCAGATCTGTAAGAAGTGACAATGGCACTGAATTCAGAAACAGTGGTTTAGAAGACTTCTTCAATGAGAAAGGAATCTCTCAAAACTTCTCTGCTGTCAGAACTCCACAACAAAATGGTGTTGTGGAAAGAAGAAACAGAACTCTTTGTGAAGCAGCAAGGTCTATGTTGAGTGAAGCAAAACTGCCAACCTATTTTTGGGCCGAAGCTGTCAACACTGTCTGTTTCACTCAAAACAGGTCGGTGATAACAAAAAGACATGAGAAAACCCCGTATGAAGTCTTTCATGGAAGAAAACCAAACATTGGTTTCCTTCATGTCTTTGGCTGTGTGTGCTTTATCCTAAATGACAGGGAAAATCTTGGGAAATTTGATCCTAAGGCAGATGAAGGAATCTTTGTGGGATATTCCTTGACTTCCAAAGCCTACCGAGTTTACAATCTTCGGAGAGAATGCATTGATGAATCTATCCATGTAAAGTGTGATGATTCAAGATCATCTTCCTTGACAAATGATGATGAAGAACTACATAGATGGATATCATCATGCATTGGGGATTCTCCCATTTCAACCTCCACCGATCCACCTTGTACTCCAAATATTTCCTCTGTTCCAAACAATCAATTTGGGTCATCTTCTTCATCACCTGAAACCCTCTCTGCCGAAATTTCCCCCATCGAACCCTATCCATCATCCACCGAAATTAACCCCATCACCGAACCTCTTCCTGCCAATAATCCCTCTGACGACCCACCTTCATCACACCCTGCCAACACTCCAGCCCCGAACTTCCCTTCCACTTCAATTATTCCTTCACCGATGCCCCCTACTCTCAAATGGACCAAAGATCATCCAATTGATCAAATCATCGGTGATCAGCAAGCAGGTGTTCAAACAAGGAGAGGTACCAGCAACATCTGTCTCTATGTGAATTTCCTATCTCTTGTTGAACCTAAAAAGATTGAAGAAGCCCTAAGCGACCCATGTTGGGTTTCGGCCATGCAAGAAGAACTCTCCCAATTTCAAAGAAACAAAGTCTGGAGACTTGTGCCTAGACCTTCAAGGAAAACAATCATCGGCACAAAATGGGTCTTCAGAAACAAAATGGATGAAGATGGTACTGTCATCAGAAACAAAGCCAGACTCGTAGCTCAAGGCTACCGACAGGAAGAGGGCATTGACTATGATGAAACATTTGCTCCTGTCGCCAGACTTGAAGCTATCAGGATCTTTCTTGCTCATGCTGCTCACAAGAACTTCAGGGTATTTCAAATGGATGTGAAAAGTGCTTTTCTGAATGGAGAACTAGCTGAGGAAGTCTATGTGAAGCAACCTCCAGGCTTTGAAGATTCCACACATCCAGACTATGTGTACCGACTTGACAAAGCTTTGTATGGGCTTAAGCAGGCTCCTCGAGCCTGGTATGACACTCTTGCCATCTTTCTACTCAAGCATGGCTATACTAGAGGTACAATTGACAACACTCTCTTCCACAAGCAAACTTCAGGTAATCTCATTCTTGTTCAAATCTATGTGGATGACATTATTTTCGGTGCCACCGATGAGTCTCTGTGTGATGACTTTGCCTCTCTCATGAAAAGTGAATATGAGATGAGCATGATGGGGGAGCTAACTTTTTTCTTAGGTCTTCAAGTGAAGCAAATTTCAGAAGGAATTTTCATAAACCAAAGCAAGTACATTAAAGATCTTCTGAAGAAATTTGGCTTTGAAAACTCCTCCCCCATGAAAACTCCCATGGCACCACCTTTGAAACTTGATACCGATTTAAATGGTGAATCTGTGGATGTTACCCATTATAGGGGCATGATTGGTTCTTTGCTTTATTTAACTACTAGCAGACCAAATATCATGTTTGCTACTTGTCTGTGTGCCCGTTATCAAGCAAATCCAAAGAAATCTCATTTGGATGATGTGAAACGGATTTTCAGGTATCTAAAGGGTACCATGCATCTGGGTCTTTGGTATCCCAAAGACTCAGGTTTTTAACTCATGGGATATTCAGATTCTGACTTTGCAGGTTCTAAAAATGATAGAAAAAGCACAACAGGCAGTTGTCAATTCCTTGGTGGAAAACTGGTAATCTAGTCCAGCAAAAAGCAAAATTCAGTCTCAACATCCACTGCCGAGGCTGAATATGTTGCTGCTGGAAGTTGCTGCGCACAGATTCTATGGATGAAAAACCAGTTGAGAGACTACAATCAGTTCTACTCCAAGATACCCATCCTCTGTGATAATTCAAGTGCAATTGCAATTGCAAACAATCCTGTTCTTCACTCAAGGTCCAAACACATCGATATCCGATATCATTTCATCAGGGACCATATCTCCAAAGGTGACATTGAGCTGCATTTTATTCCAACTAATCTTCAGCTTGCAGATTTGTTTACTAAACCTCTGGATGAGGCCAGATTCACCTTCCTCATCGGTGAACTTGGCATGTTGTACTTAGAATAGGTTCAAAAAAAATATCCTTTCGGTCTGATAACCTTCGGTGGCAACAAGATCCTTTTTCGGCATGAGCATCTTCAGTGATCTTTTCGATGCTCTGATAATTCTCGGTGGAACCAAGATCCACTTTCGGCATAAATATCCCAAGTGATCTTTTCGGTGACTCATCTCTCGGTGGATCTCCTCGGTGCGCACATCTGTCCTCTTCGGTGTCTCAACGCCTCGGTGGATCTCTTCGGTAAGCAAATCCTCACCGATTCCATCTCGGCATATCTTTCACCACCGATGATCTCTTCATTTCCTCACCGATGTCCACCGAAATTCAATCCTATCCACACGTCACACCTATAACCCTATTTGTGTCAGACCTGTTCACCTCCCCGTTTTGTGAAACGGCTTCCTGACCACGACTTCCAATGTGGTCATGATTTCTTTTTCTATTTTCCTTTATTTTTTTAACCGTTCCCCCACTTTTTGAAACCCTATAAATACACGACTCCTCCCTTTCTTTATCCCTTTACGTTTTCTTCTCCTTCGTGCTTCCTCTCTAAACCTGCAACTTCGTGCTTCTCTCGATCATCAATGGCGTCCTCCAAGCACAACCCCCTAGGTGTTTTGCCAATCTGAAATTCAACCCATGCAATCACGTTGCAAGATTTGAACCCGACCCCTCTCACCCAGAGTTTAACCATGTAATCAAGTTCTTCACTCGCTCTCCCCTTCTTCATGCCTTCTCCTGTAATCCCAAAATGAGCAAAATGCTCATTTGGAAATTCTGGCTTACCTGTGTGTATGACTCCTCAAATGATGCGATCCACGTATCCATCGTTTCTGAAGACGAAGGTGATCATGACCTCACCTTTGGGGTCGATGATGTTCGCACTGCACTTAAAATCGATGCTTTCGATCCCTATGACGAATGGCATTCAGATACCATTCTCGAAGATGTCCTCAGTACAACAGGTTACGTGGTCGATGACAACTCCAAAAGCTCCAAAGGTCCTGGAACTCTTCTTCGGAGTCACATGGGTGGTATATGGAACTTCTTCTTTGCCCATGTGATCCACTGCCTCTCCCGAAAGACGAGCGGCCATGATCAATCCCCTTCATATATCACCAAACTTGCCCATGCCTTAATCTTTCAACGCCGAGTGGATTTCTCCCAGTACTTCTTCACCGAATTAGTGGAAGTGATCTCCCATCCAAAGAAGTGCCATGTTGCCTACCTCCGATTTATCTCTATGATCATCCATCACAAACTTGGCAAAGCTCTGGACAAAGACCGCAAGTCTCACACTCCCCGATTCACTTATGACTGGTCTCCCCCGATTGTCGGCAGCAAGACTCTCAACGTCGGTGTTCTCGACACCGATCGTCCTTTACGCCGAGGTATGATCACTTTAGCCATCTCTCCAGAACTTCAATGGGGTGATTCTGAAATTCCAGGGTTTCAACACCCCGATATCCCCGAGGTCCTTCCTGCTGTTGTGACCTCCTCCCCACGTCCCAGAGTAAAGTCGGTCGGCGCGAAGAAGAAATCGGCCACCGACACCTCCGCCGCTGCTTCCAGGACCATAACACCGATTATCCCATCGGTGGCTTCCCCGGTCCAAAAACCTTCTAAGCGGAGGCACTCTTCGTCCCCCCCGAAGATTCGTCAAAAGAGATCTCGAGGAAATGTCCGTGAGCCATCCCCTTCCAAATCATTTTTGTTCACCACCGACCATTTAATTATCCCTAAGGCATCCCTAAATTTACCCCCTCCAACTCGTTCTTTAAGTGAACACGCAGACTCTCCCACCAAAAGTCTAGACTCTCCCTCCGAAAGTCTGGACCACGCACTTCACGGCCTTTCACCCGGTCACTTCTTGATCGATGATGATGCACAACCCAATCAGGGTTCCCCCCATTAGATCCCCCCCATGATTTCTTTGCAGGTCTCTTTGACGACACTGGTTCTCCCCGAACCTCCCCGTCGGTCGGAGAAATTCCCATTGAGTCCTCATCCCCCTCACCGACAGAGTCACCTTTGAACCAGACTTCTCCCCGAAGTTTTCCCCTGGTTCAAACTCCCCAAAGATCGCCTACGCCACACCGATCACCCTCCCCGGGTCAGAATTCACCCCGACGAGCTCCCACTCCGCCACCGAGACCACTATTCCCCGATGAAATGCTATATCCCGGCAACATTCCCATTTCGGCGGAGGATCCCCATCGCATCCGCTACATAGTTACTGGGGATGTCGGGGGTGACACCACTGTTCAAGCACCCTCTTTGATTGAAGACTTACAAGAAAGTGCTCGACAATGTCGGCTTGTCGGCACCCAATTTGAATCTTTCAAACAGGCCACTCTTGCAATGATTGCCATGACGAGTTCCCGAATGTCCACTATCGAATCTCGCCTGCCGCAGATTCTTTCAGATGCTATTGCCGATGCTCTACGGCCCTTTACCACCGACATCAACTCTTTGGTTTCCAAGGTGGATTCTTTGTCACGATCTCATGGGGATCTTGCCTTCTCCTTTGGTGCTTTCAAGGCAGCGTCCAACGTCAAAGATTCTGAACTTCAGAGGATGCTTCAAGACGCTAAGTCTCATCAAGACTTCAGCCAGACCACTGCCGACTCTCTTCGTGACATTCATGCCACACTTCAAGAATTCGGCCAACTGGAGATGGATCTCGGTGACTTCACCATGGTTTCTGAAGAGGTACCGAAACAACTCTCTTTTCTTCATAAGAAATTCGACTACGTTTTCAGACAGCTGGATATGAAGATTCTGGCTGGTGCTGAGGGGGAGAAAAAGACAACCCAACCCAAGTTGCCATCTCTTAAACATTCGGTCATCCCCAAGCCTCCATCTTCCACCGATGACATTCCTGAAACCACCGAAACTCACGCTGAAACCGCTGACATTGAGGGGGAGCAACTCTCTAAAGAAAAAGAGTTGGACTTGGAAGACAAAGCAACAACTGAGGGGGAGCAACTTTCTGCGGCCGAAACAGACAAGGGAAAGAAACGTCTTACTGCCGAACAATTGGCCGAACAGGAAAGAATAGAGAAAGAAAGGATGAAGTATGGGACTCGTCCCACCGATGCAGACAAACTCAAACTCAAACCTCCTTCATCACATCTGCAGGAACCCAATCTCGGACTGACTCCTCAAGAAATTGAGGAAGCCAGATTAGCCTAAAAAGCCCTTGATGATACCAAGGCCCTCTCTTTAAAAGTTGCGGAGGAAGAAGCCAAGAAAGCCAAGTCCACCGATGCCGTGTCGGCACAGAAATCGGTGCTGAGTGAATTTGAACAAGAGAGGAATGAAGAAGTTAGATGGTACAAGAAGAAGATGCACCACCGATCCGACAGAACCCCGATCTCAGGTGTCAAGATCGCAACCTCCAGAGCCAACCCAAAAGACATCTGCCTTATCATTGATCGGGAAGATGGCTCTTTGAAAAGTGTGAGAGACTACCAACTCAAAACTTACGGTCTCCCCGAATGGTACGAGATCTCTCGACACTTGGCCAAAAATCCAAACTCAAAGAAGGACATCTTTGTCAAATACATTGATGGTCTAATGGCAAAGATGAAGGAGATCAAAAAGAAGTATAGCATCGTGCTGACCACCGATGAAAGATCGAAACTACAATCCTTGAAGGAAGAAGTGCGCCTTCCCAAAGTTCAGAATCCTCCCGACACTGTCTTCAAGGATATGGCAAAGGAGGGAAAGATACCGAATGTAAGTAACTTAAATCTTTCCCTTCCCACTTCGGCATCATATCCCACGACAACTCTGGGCCTGTCACCGATTCCAGGGCTGTATTTCAACGATGGTTTCGGCAAACGAGCCTTCTTCAGATTCTCTCAAATCCCAGTTGCCGACACCATGTTTCTTGAAGGCCTCCACAACTTGTTCCCTCACATCCCCGACGCTCAACCATACTACCGAATCCTAATGGATGAGATCAAGCGTCGTCAATCATCAAAGAAGTAGGTTTTTCATTTTACCTATCGGTAGTTTTGATAATCTTTTGCTTCTTTACGTCACCTATGTATGAGAATGACTTATAAAATTCAAGTGCTTCTCTTGTTCA
The DNA here is from genome assembly GCA_033807775.1 of Saussurea involucrata. NCBI lineage: Eukaryota > Viridiplantae > Streptophyta > Magnoliopsida > Asterales > Asteraceae > Saussurea > Saussurea involucrata. The sequence goes on along the minus strand of CM066317.1, from coordinate 42,293,408 downwards.
TATGTAGCTGTACATAACTTTATTTCCTTGTTTTATATATACTGTATAGATATACTCAAAGAAACATAGTTCAAAAAAAAAAAGAAAAAAAAGAAAGGTCTATGTGAAAAGAACCCAAAAGAGTAAAAAGGGTCAAAATGCACTTATTTTCATTTGCTCTTTAACATTCTAAGGATAGAGATCAAATTCAAATAGGGGAAGATTGTTGGGTCATCACAAATTTGAAGTTGATACAATTTAAACCCACTTAGATACTTAGAATGTTTTTGGATTCTTTTGTGTAACTTGTACTCTTATATCAATTGTTCGGTGAAGTCGAAGATCAACCGAAACCAAGTGCGAAGACTATCTCATTGCGGAAGTGAGAAAATCGGCAGCAAGTTTCTACAAGTTACATCACCACCGATATGCTTGTGCTATCGGTGGACACGCATCACCGAATTGAAGAAATTCGGTGAGGAGTTCAAGAAGACTTCCACCGATATGTGTTCAGAAATCGGTGGAAGTTCAAGAAGACTGCACCGAAATATTAAACACTTCGGTGAAACTCTCTATTTTCTAAAGAAGTGAGATTTCGAATTGGTGCAGTTTTTAATACAGGAGGTCGGTATCCCTATTCTCTATAGACAAAAGAGAAGATCATTTATTATGAGACAATATCCTATTGTCAGATAAAAGTGGCATTTTGTCATTTTATCTATTCTCAGATAAGGTCTTTTTCTGATACGAATGTCCTCCTGGTTCCTTGGATAAGTTAAAAAGGAGATATCAGCTTTTCAGAAGTCAGCCTCTACAATGAATGGAAGAGTGACAAGTGTCCCATGCATTAAATGATGCATGGACTATAAATAGAGGTGAAGACTCTCCATGCAAATCACGCTTCTGAAGATTACTAAGTGCAAGCTCCTTTCTTACTGAAACTGCATCTTGTGTCTAAGTGTCCAATTTGTTCTAAGTGTTTTTCAGTTTACTTTGTGTTAGATTGTTAGAATAGTTTAACTGTTCTTTTCCGCAACAATCTTTTGTTTTCTATGTGTAATTCTTATTGAAAGATTTTCAATATATTGAATTAAAACTTGTGAAAAATCTGAGTATTGTATTCAACCCCCCCTTCTACAATACTTGTTGAGCAATTTGGGACCAACAGTTCTGAATCGTCACTTTGGGAATATAATTTTTGAGATAGTGGTTTGTATAACATTGGTAAGAATAAGGTACCTTATAAGGATTAGGAGAAGTAGGGGAAGGTTAAGAAGATGTATAAGATGGAGAATACTACAGATTTTAGGCCACCAGCCTATCTTACTGTCGCTTGACCCACAAATCCACATATATCGTTTAATCAGTCGAATATCCCCTAGAAATTGATCGTACTTTGGCAAAGAACTTGGAAATTTGAGATTCAACATAAACAAAGATAATAGCAGAAAGGTTCAAGTAAAAATGAAGACAAAACCTTACCCCAAGAGATGGACTATTCCTTCAAGACGGAGAAGACAAAGAGATGGATAGGAAATCGGAGATTCAATTGACATCGATAAAAGTCCTCACTAAATATTAACAAACGACTTCACTCTTGGAGAGAATTGGGCGAAATAGTTCTAAACCGACGAGAACTGACAGAAGCGAGGTAGATGGAAATTGACAGAATTGATAGAACTGAAGCAAATGCATATCGACAAGGTGGAGAGAGTTGAGTGAAGCCACCGTGTTCGTATTTCCAATAACTCTTCACTTCGAGAAATCAACATTCAGTTGTGTGTCTCCCCTTGTCTTGAGCCAACAACCTATTTGCTTCATTGCGATTTCACCTAGTGAATCTCCTAACTTGAACTAGTATTGTTACCCCTATTCTTAGCAACCTTCGTTTTATATCTGTCAAACCTCAATCGGTCTGCTTCCTCTCGATTCAAACTCTGGCAACAACAACCCCAAATCATTGCTAATCTCCCTGTAAATTGATCATTTTTGTTTTTATACGAGGCACACACTAAGTCAATAACAAAGCTAAACTAGATGTGTTAAGTCTAAGGCCAGGAATTTGTAAAAAAAAATTATTTACCACCAATGTACTTACTACATGTTATGTACTCAATCCAAAATTTGGATAAACAACATGGACGAGAATGTAATTCATTACTTTAATATAATGAAAAAAATGAGAAAAATACTAAATTACCCCTCATCTTGTGGGACATATGAGGTGAGTAACATAGCCAATTACACGGGGTTAAGTTCATAGACCAAAAATGTTAGGAAAACTAAACATTAAAAATTATGGGTATACTTAATGTGTTTGAGGTACTGAATCCAAACTTTAGATAAACAATATGGACCAAAAATGTAATTCAATCCATAAGCCATAAGGAAGGAATCCACTACATGCATATTCTTATTCCAACAAAACGTAAATTAGAAAAAGCAAAAGAAAAAGAGATGGAGTGGAAGATACCCAAAATCTAAAAACCCTGGGAAAGGTACGGTCATGAAGGTGACCGGTTACCGGCTATTGGAGGTAAACTGGGTAGGTGGGGGAGTGCGCTGCGCACGAGGAAATTGCTTAGGTTGGCATACCAATACATTACATACTACGCAGATCTGACGCGGATGTCTGGCGTGTTCCTCCCTCCTTATCACCGACGCATCATGTTTCATGCTTCCCTTTTATTTATTTATTATTATTATTATTATTATTTTCTTATTTTCATTGTTTATGAAGACTAATTAAGAAAATTTTGTTGAAATTATTTATTATATTTTTAAATAGCGCCTTCGGGCTTGGCTGCGGGTTCACCTTCGGGCTTCAAGGGCTCCTTCGGGTGGTGGTACGGGGAGCTGCGGGCATCCATTCGGGCTTGAAAACCCGCTGAACCCGAGGGTGTATGTGAGAGGAGGGTGAGGGTGGGGTGGGTTGCGGGTTCCATAATAGCATCGGGTACCCGGTAAACCATTTTAGGGTAAGGAGAGGGTTAGGAGAAAAGCTGATGTGACGCTGATATGGCGTTGAGGGCTTGAGGGCTTTTAGTTATGCGATGTGGATGGCCTTATAGAAATTATGTATACACGATTTAAGTTGTAAACTTAAGAACGTTCCTTAAGATCTTCTATAAAATATTTTAAATAAAGAAATAAAAGATCTTTCAAAATTTACATTTAATTTAATTCAATTAAATATTTATTTTAAATTTTCAACATTAATTATATTATTAAAATATAATTTATCTTCTTAATATTTTTTGATTATATAAAATAAGGTTATATTCAATCTTATCAATAAACAATATATAAACATCATTTTCAAAAACAATTCTATAAATATTTTATAATATATAATATAAATTAAAAAAAAAGATCAAACACACGGCTTCGGTATTGTTTGGCAAAACTAGTTTTTTTTTTGGTGTACGTGTTTAGATGACCATAAGCTAGCTTATAAGCTATCTTTTTGAAACGATATTTGGATTAGCATTTCAATAGCTTTTTGTAAATATTCCAATATTGTCTCTTATTATTATTTACTAACTATTATTATTAATAAATATTAATTTTTTAAATTTAATTATAATTAATTAATAAATATTAATTAATATTAAATGAAAATTATTAAATTAAATTTTAATTATACATTGATATTAAATTTTAATTATTTAGAGTTATTGTTAATCATATAAATTATTTTTATTTATTTTTTAATATTAATGAATATATTTTAACTATCATTTTTTAATTATTATTTTCATATTGTATGTAACGGTTATTTAAAATCATAAGCTAATATATATATATATATATATATATATATATATATATATATATATATATATATATATATATTCTAAAACTTGTTTAATAAATTCAAAATTTATAGTATATATGTAATAATAAATTTTAAATTTCTTTTAATTAACATGTTATATTATTTAATTTTTCTTTATTACATTGGTTGTGTTAATTAACATATTATATTGTTACAAATTTGTTTTAATTACATAGTTAAATATTGTAATTGATAATTATTTGAATATGTCCTTTTTGGTCATTTACACGCTTATAAGTTAGTTTTGCCAAACATGACTTTTTCATCTGCTATCATCTAGCTTGTCAGCTACCAACTAGCTTATCAATCAACAACTAGCTTATCAGCTACCAGCTAGCTTATCAGATAGTTTGCCAAACATAGCCTAATACACTACATTAATGTTGAACTCTACTACTACATCTATATACTCAATGAGTTTTTGTAATAAAATATTTAATTTAATTATTAATTGATTAAGATATGTAAGGTTGATCAATTTTATTTTTATTAATATTATATGTAATAATTATTTAATAAAATAGACTAATATAGATTTTTTCTAAAGGTTATTTTAACAAATCCAAATATTATAATATATATATATATATATATATATATATATATATATATATATATATATATATATAGGCTCCGTAAAATGCAAACCTTGCATTTGTTGCACCCCTTTACTAACCCATCTCAACCATTGATATGTCCATGTCATTTAGTATTTTATTAAAATAAAAAATATTATTTAGGGGTAATATAGTAAATCGACAAATACAGATTTTTTGGTTATTTTTGGATAATATTGTAACTGATAGAACTAACAAATCATTTCCTAAATTTTTTCCTAACATCTAATTTATCAAATATTTTGTCATTATCTTTAGAATCCTCTCTAGCATGATCATCTTCTCCAGCGTATTATCCAACATATTCATATTCTCCAGCATGCAATCCAACCTGAATCATATATGCAATAATTAATAGATAACCATTAGATATGTGCAGCCATCAAAACGGTAGAAGATTTGCATATATGCAACTATTTGCATATATGCAACCATCAAAACGGTAAACATTTGCATATATGCAACCATCAAAACGGTAGAACATTGCATATATGCAACCCAAAACGGTAGAACATTGCATATATGCAACCATCAAAACGGTAGAACAATTGCATATACGAAAAAATGACGTATGCTTACCTTCCAAAAACTCGTTCTTGATAACATGTCTTCTCCTGTTACCCTTTTTCGTAGTTTCATCCCTAAGCTTATCCCATTCAACATCGTTCTCATCTGCACGTTGTTTCATTCATCGTCGCTCCGTCCGGTTTGAGCTGAATATGGTGGCGGTGGAGGAGGCGGCATATAGACGGTGGTGCTGTGACGAAAAGAATGAGGAGGAGGAGGCGGAGAGACGGTGGAGGATGGCGGAGAGACGGTGGAGGATGGAGGAGAAACTGTGGAGCAGGAGGAGGCGGAGAGACGGTGGAGGAGGCGGAGAGACGATGGAGGAGGAGGAGACGTACGTCGCTGTTACCATTTGAAATTCCAATTTTTGTGTAGAAATTCCGAGATATGCTCCTAAATATCACGAGATATGCTTTTCCTTATTTGAAATCCCAATTTGTCTTCCAATTTTGCCCTTCCTGCTTCTTTTACTTTTTCAGTTTTGGTAACCACAAATCAAAAATTTACCATTCACACCCTTATTAATCTAGACCATTAGATGAAAAAATGAAAGGTTAGGATTGGTTTGTAAGGGGTGCAACAAATGCAAGGTTTGCATTTGATTTGCCCTCTATATATATATATATATATATATATATATATATATATATATATATATATATAGGGTTGGTTTCACGTGAGACCAATCTGTTTTCGTGAGACCACTAAATTAACACTAAACCTTTACAGTGATTCATTGTGAAGGAAAGAAAAACAGCGAACCTTCACGGCAAAAACACTGTGAAGGTTTACCATCACAATACCTTCACAATTTTTTGCTGTGAAGGTTTAATGCTAATTTTGTGGTCTCACGGAAATAGCATGGTCTCACATGATCTCAAGTATGTATATATATATATAGGGGCTTAATCAAATGAGAACTAGTTAGTTTGTGGTAACTGTGAGGTCCAATGTGAGCCAATCATTTTATTATATTAACTAGTGGTCTGTACCGCGCGTTGCACGGTATTCAGAAAACATGTTTTTAATAGTAGCATAGTTTAATATAAAAAATAAAATGACCAACATGGTAAAGTTATAGTTTTTGAGTACTAAAAGGTTATTCATCAACAATGCAATTATCTACCGCATTCAACAAACATATACACGAATCTATTCATAAATCATGTAAATTTAATACAAATGTGCATTTTACCTCTACTTTCATGACTATTGTTAAAAGAGTGTACAATTTTGTTATTTGAATTAACAACCCTATATCTCAAGAATTCGCAACCACCTGAAATTTTTTCATGGTATACACCAAACCCTCCTTCAACAACTGCTTGAACTTCGACACCAAATCTTCCATACTACTGTAGCTATTAGGGTTCTCTGAAGTAAGTTGGTATAAATCAATCTATATTACAAAGTGGGCATACCATTTCAATAAGAACTATATCCAAACTAATTAATTCTTTGTCTTTTTTAGTTCAAAGACTCCAGAATCGGCAAACTCTTACCTTAATCTCTCAACATTCATTAGCTCCCAAAAATTTCAACTTTATTCAATCCATTAAATATCAATAATATGGACGACAAAACCTACATTTTCCACAAATGTTAAAGAAATTCTATTTTGTGCATTCACATCATAAAAGGGCTTATTGATGGTATATTTTTTTATCTTTAATAGTAATTGTGTGGAAACCATGTGCTATGCGGTAGCGTCGGTAATTTGGGTGGTAATATGTAGATAAACATACATATACATCTTAGTTGGTAAATATAACTATCAACAAATCACATTCATATCACTTGTAAAAATTAGAAGAATTTAATTAGTGGAATTTTAATATATATATATATATATATATATATATATATATATATATATGTATATATAAGTTAAGTAAATAACTTGTAAATTGAATTAAATTAGTAACATTAACGATGGGCCCGAGGATAAATTTTGCATTGTTTGTATAATTTATATCTTTGCACGATGTTTTTCTTTTAGAAAGAGGGCTAGCTCTGACAATTTGTTAAAAATGAACAAATACACACTTAGATGATACGATAACTTCCGACCAAACGTATGTCTACTCTTCAAATGGGAGAGGGCCTAAAAGTTGACATGGATTACACTAATTCAAACAGCTAAACAAATAAATGATTGAAATAATGGTCTAAAATTCTCCACAACCTTGAAATTTTGCAAAACATATACATTTCCTTCTTGTAACAAAACGGTGAAACTTAGTGGCCAAGTTTTTTCGAACCAGAGTATCATCGGTGCCTAAACAACAAAAAAAAAACAATCAAATAATAAGCATAACAAATTTTGTTAATAGATGGCATGACCATAAGAATAAAGTAATATAAAAAAACACATTTTCGTGAATTAAAACCATATCAAAACTAATCTTACACCTTATAAAAAAAAGATAGATAGATTATCAACACAATGTTTTATTGAACTAATGATAGGTTTCTTCCATTGATGAGAGAAATAATCTCAAATGTGTTTTTATCCCAACATTAATAGTTTTTTATTATATATTGTCACCGAAATAAAGGGTATAAATTTGGATTTTTTATATATTGATTGTTATGTAATAAAAAATGAAAAAAGGTTTAGAAATTAATGTGTTGAGTTTAGATTAAAAATAAATCAAAATGACAAAACAAATATATAAATATGAGTGCACATACTCATTATTTTTTTATCATGTATATTGAAATGTATTAAATTATTATAAGTATTTTATTTATGTATATATATTCATAATAATTAAAAGAAGAATATGAAAAGTTAGATCAATTAATGAGGTATATTGATATATTATAGTTACAAAAATACATGAATTATCTAATCAATTAATGCGATATAAATACACAGGTTTCAAAAACTAAAAAAATAAATAATAGAAAACAATAATTCAAGCATTCACAAAATTTCAACATACATTTTTTTGCCTTTCTTTTATAATAATATATCGATATTGATGTATTGATTGTTGTGTAAATAAAAAAATAAATAGTAAATATCATATTGAAATATATTAAATTGTCATAACTATTTCGTTTGTATGTATTAATATATGGTAATCAGAAAAGGAATATGAAATGTTAGATTAATAATGAGGTATATTAATATATATTAAATACGAAAATACATGAACATTTGATCATTTAATGATATATATATATAAATTTAAAAAACTAAAAACTCGATAAATAATAAAAAACGATAATTCAATCATTCTCAAAATGTCTACACACATTCCTTAACTTTTTCCATAGTAGCATATTGATATTAATGTGATGATTGTTATGTAAATAGAAAATGAATATATAGTAAATAAAGCTAAAATATTTTAATTAAATTAATTGTCAAACTAATACTATAAAATTTATATAAATAGACTCGTATAAAATAAAAAAATGAAACGTAAACAAAAAACTTTTTTTTAATAATATTAATTGATTGTTTTGTAAATAAAAAATAATGGTAATTACATATTAATGTTAAACTAATAAAATAAAAGAGAATAAAAAGATTATTCATATTGATTGCTATGTAAATAAAAATTGAAAACCTAGAGGTAAAAAAAATTAGGTTGTTACAAACCAAATTTATGAAACTTTTCGACAAAAAAAAATTCAACCTTTAATCAGGAAAGATTTTTTCACTACGATTTAAGGATGCTTTTTTGGGAATGAAGTAATAGACACCATAAAAATTCTCACAACAATAACAATGTTAATGTCAATAGAAAAAATCTTAAAATAGTTAAAGAACGCAATTCAATCACATATATATGATTATTGTCAATGACGCTTAAACTTGGGGAAAAAAATTATCAAATCTTGTAATCACAAAATATCGAAATTTATTTGAATATATATAATTCAGTCGTAAACACAATTTGCTACGATAACAACAAATCCAACAATATGGAAAAGAAGAAATACATATTACATTTTTTCCAGAATATAATTGTTACATACTTGTTGATAATCTTCCATATCTTCTTCAACTTTCATCTTCTTCATCCTCCACTAAAGGATGAAATATGTAATAACAAACTTACAATTTTCAAGAATATAATTTCTACATACCTTTTTATAGTCTTCCATATCTTTTCAACTCTCATCTTCTTCATTCTCCACTAAAGTTAGTTTTAGAGTTTCACTTTGTTTATTATTACAACATAGAAAAACAAACTTAATTTATTACAAAATATAATTTTATTATACATAACTAACCTCAAAAAGCTAAAAAAAACTAAGCGGTGTGAGAAGAGTAAGCATCTTGTATGTCAAAAGGTATGGACAACAATGGTTGCAATTGTATGTCAAGAACCAACATGTTGCACATTGAAAAGTTAGTGAAGACCTTTGAACTTATTATCATAGAGTAAGTAAATCAAAGTACGATGACATTTGAAAGGACATGTAGAGTTATAAATACATATTGGAAAATACATAGAATGATGGAAATGGGGAAACTATCATAGATTGAGAAAAAAAGTAGTGATTATCATGTTTAGAGCTTCCACCTCATTCCTTGTAGTGGTAGTTTATATGGATATATAGATTGAGAGATAAAGATGAGTTAGGGAAAATGAAGAGAACAATGTTAAATGCAAACATGATGGATAATCAATGTTGATGGAAATGAAGAAGCAAATCAAAAGTTGGAAGTTAAACTTAGGTATGTAAAATTACCAAGAAACTCAACTTAATAATGAATTACACATTTCCCATATAGGGGCGAAAATGTCTTTAACATATTTCAACATTTAAAAAATCAAAAAATTGAGAAAAAAGAGAGAAGAGATTCTAGGCTTGAGAAGGCTCCATGTCATCACACTTGGTTTTTGTTTTAATATATATATTAATTTTATTTATTTAATTAATAGGTAAGGGTGTATAAGTAATTTGATTAATTATAATTTAAATATTATTTAATTTCTTTAGCAGTTATCAATCTAAGATAGTTTCCTTCATTATCTCAACAAATTGATTTGTGATTATCCATTACTGTATATAGCTATGTCCAACTTAAACCCTTTGAATAATAGCTCCCCATCAAGTACAACGACACCAATGTTAAAGAAAAGCCAACTTTGAGAGCATGCATCGCCCTTCTCCGATCATCTTCATCCACTTTCCAGATTTTTCGGCAAACTATCGGAAGTCATATTTGACCCACTTTGCAGGAAGCGGTACGTGGTGGTTATAGAGGCGGTGGATACGTCCGCTTCTTCTTGTTCTTCTTCTTGTTCTTCTTCTTTTTCCGTATTCTGTAATTTTCTCCACAATACAAGTAAAACCGTATCCGTCATCGCCACCACCATTCTTTCAAAAGCTTGGCGTCGATGCCGGAAGGAGCATCACTAATGACGTTATGTCCAGACAAAGAAATCGAGATCACTAAACTGTGGTTAATCTTTTCGATGAGTTATTGGTCATCAATAGAGTGGAGATAACATCACCGGATTTATTGTTGTCGAAGAGTTTCATTATACATGGAATCGTACGACCATTCGCCATGGGAAAGGTTTCTAGCATTTCCATATAAATCACACCGATCAGTTCATCTATTGCTTGTATTTCTGCTACTTCATTATAAGTGATATGAAAGTAGTAATGAATATGATGATGAATTGGATGACAATATGTATCACAATGGGTATCACATCGGTATAACAGAAGTTCTTGGGTATTACCAAAGTAATGAATGTGATGATGAATTGGATGGCAGTAGGTATCACAATAGGTATCACAGTGGTATCACAAAAGTTCTTGGGTATCACAATAGTAACGAACGTGATTATGAAATGGATGGTAGTATGCATCACAATGGGTATCACAATGGTATCACAAAAGTTCTTAGGTATCGCAATAGTAACGAACGTGATTATGAAATGGGTGGAAGTATGTATCACAATTGGTATCACAGTCGGTATCTCACTGGTATCACGATTGGTATCACAATGTATCTTGTATGTATTTTGGGTATCACATTGAAGATTGTGTATATTATTTTTACTTGGTGTTCGCTGAAATAAGTTGGCCGAAGACCGAAGAGAGGAGAGAGGATATTTTACAATACCTAAAATGCCCCTTAATTAAAATCTAAAGTCAAAAATACCAAAATTAATAATTTCTTAATTTATGGGTTGATTTGTGGTTGAGATTGGATCTCACGGTTACCACAAACTAACTAGTTCTCCCTTGAATGACCCTATATATATATATGACTTGGGATCATATGAGACCAAGTCGATTTTGTGATACCCGTAAGACCCATTCTTGGCCCTTAGATTATATCATTAAAGTGATCAATGGTCTCAACTTTCAAGGTGGCATTTTTGTAATTACTTTGAAGTGTCGTGGCATTAATGAAAGTTCAGAGTAACCTTTTCCCACCTTCAATCTTTTCACTTATTGGAAACCTCTTCAAGCTTCAGGTGAAATCGTATTTTCGGCTAACTGCAATTCTGATTGAAGGCGAAAGACGTGAATGTTAATCTAGTCTTCTATCGATTGAATCGTGCATCAAAATCTCAAGCAACTCCACATTCTGTAAGTGAAATTTGTCTTTGTAATTAAGCAACTAAATTAAGGTTTTCTTTTCAATGAAATTTCAATTTCTTATCGCAGAAATCGTGTGACAGCTACGTTTTGTTCTTTAGTGTGTGATTCATCTTCAACATTATATGAATAACTAAAATTTCATAATAATTAAACAAATTGTTTATTCTTGCTTCTTTGTTCTTCAGGATGTGTTTGTTTATTGTTTACATTTCAACAAAATCGTAAAATATGACTATGAGCCACTATTTCAAGTATCCAAATTGATTATATGTTTAATTTCAATAAAATCGTAAAATGTGAATACCAAGTACTTTTTCAATTACTTTTCAACTACTTTTTCATCTACACTCATAATCATCACCAATTCACCATTAGATGATTCTAGTTGAACTTGGTTCGTATTGATTTTAGAAAGGAACATGTTTTACGTGATGCCTCCTGTGTGCATTGTTTGTATTTCTAAATGGCTTTCTTGAAGTGTTATCCCTAATTTATCATCTTGCAATTTTTAAATTACGTGAACATACTTAAGGTATTGTTAGCTCCATAATTGTGATAGTATAAAATACAGTTGTTGTCTGTAAATAGTAATTTAGGTTCCCTTAACTTGCATATTTAGTATATTAAATAGGATTCTTCAACATGTATTCATTATGCTAGCAAAAACTATATATTTAAATCATTGTCGAACAAGGTGTATGATAAGGAACTCTTACATATATGTTTTGGATTCTACTTTTATATAGAATGGGCATTTTCTTATCTCGACAAAGTGTTTGTTTATGGGTTCTTTTATATACATAGACTTGCAAGACTATGAGGCATTGCATTCTACCTTTTAGCATTTAAGTTTTAGTTGCCAACACCTTAATCGCAACAAGAGGTCGCTATTTGTTGCACTCTATGAAATACTGCTTTGGTTTACTTAATGTGTGTTCTTTTGTCATATATTTTCAAGAGACTTGTTAAAAATGAATAGAAAAGGCCAACAATTAACTAAACAACTTGTTCCCAAGTTCAAAAATACTCCAAAGGAAGTAATATCAATAGACATTGGCAAAGATCCTAGAACAACTGAAAATTGAAGGTAACAATTGAATGAATCTTCACTACAAATTATTGCGCAAGTTAAGTTGTTTGTTGTTTAGGTTTCTTTAATTGATTTTCTATTCAATTTTTAACTTAACTAGAAGAAACAACACAATAGAACACATAGATTGATGTAGATCAAATATCAATTGAGATTGAGATTGAATACACACATCCAGAAGGGGTATATGATGAAGAACATGTAGAACTTGAAACCAATTAGCTAAATGTGAAAGGTATTAAAAACATTGAATAAACCTTTACAAAACATCAGTTGTGAATATTAGATTGTTGGATGTTTGTTTTTGGTATGTTTAACAAACGTATTGTTTAGTACATTGCTTTAGTTTCTATTATTGATTTTTTATGTCTTTTAAGTTAAGGAGAGGAAAATACAAAACACAGAGATGGATGGATTTTAAACACAAACAACCATAAATAGAAGATGATGAAGAAGAGCATGCAAAAGAAGAAGACTAGATGAAGAGGATGAAGTGCATAACAATGAATTAAATGAAAAATATATTAAACGATTGAAAAAACATTCACAATAAACTAGTTGTGAAGGTTCTCTTGATTTCAGTTCTGAACAACTAACCCTACCTCCTTATTATTTAAAGATTTAATTTATTTTGTTTTAGTATTATGTTGCACCTTCTGCATCAGTTCTCAGTTCAGAATCAAATGAGCTTTCTGAGGAAGTGAATGAACCATTATTTGAATGTCCCTTTTAAAATAAAACTTCAAAGTATGTATTGCTTTAAAGGTAATATTCTTATCTAAGTATGAGTAAGTAGGAACATAGACACTCGTTGTGAAGTTTAACTTATATAAAGTAACTTGTAACTTAAAGATATGCATATTATATATAGTCTAGAGAGAATAAGTTAAGTAAAAGAAGCTAAAAAGTGTTGATTGTTAGCTCTTAAACTTCATAACTAGTCCCAAGAGATGCAATATGCTCTGTGTTGAAAAGGAATCTGTTAGCCTGCCAAGTGGATGGCTATTGTTTATTTTTTCACATACGCAACTTTCTTTCCCCTTCCTTTGACAAACAAGGATGGCACACAACAAATAGAAACGAACCAAGAATCGCAACATCATGCATTGTCCATGTAGTCTACCAGTATATCATTCACCATACCTATATACCTGATATCTTCCCCATTGCACCATATATCGGTGCAAGTGCTCGACTGACCGATCCATGATTTCATTCACCCAAACAAGCAAAACTAACAACAATTTGCTGGTAAGGTCAAAACCAAATGGGGAATTTATTTAATGGGAAGGCAACTTTTAGTTTCATGCTAAATAGGAATCACTTATTGATTGCACAAAATCTTTTATATATTTCAAGGATGCTTGAAACAAATGAACCTTCATAGAAATCTGTTGTGAAGGTTTATTTTTATCAAGGATGCTTGAAATAAATGAACCTTCACAACATACTTGTTGTGAAGTTCAGTTATATCAAGTAACTTGTAACTTTTAATTGTAGATTGCTTTTGGGGTTCTCTAAACTAACTTATTGTGTACTGGTATATAATAAAACAAGTTCTTTTACATAATCTTTGAGAGGGCAATATTACTATTTCCAAGTGTTCAATCTCAAGGACCCATCATAACTGAGAATTAATATTAAACACAAGGCAAGCATGGAGAAAGTTCATGACAATCTACTGGTAAGTTTTTATTTATGTTAAATTCTGATAATAAATGTTTTGTTTGGTTTAGAACATTTCTAGAGCGTGATTATGATATAACATATGCATTTAATTTTAATTTTGCAGCATACTTTGTTCTGGAACTACTTGCCGGAAGTTGATTGTAACACCCTAAAATCAGGGCCAATTCTTCTTTCTCTTTCTCTTTTCTTCTTTCTCTCTGTATATGGCCGACTCCAACAAAACTGATTTGAGATATCATCTCAATTCAGCTTACTCACTTGATAAATATTCTCAACTTTCAATAAATGACCAAACAGCCCCTCAAGTTCTAATTTCACAATCTTTCTTAAACTTTAGTCAAAATACAATTTTAACCCTGAAGTTTACATTTACAATTAGTCCACAAACTTAGACTAATTTACAAATCGATCCCATTCATATTCAAATATAACATAACGGAAATTCGAGGTGTTACAAATCTCCCCAACTTGAAAATGATTTCGTCCCCGAAATGAAAGTTAAGAAAATAAGTGAGGATATCTTTTCTTCATATCCTCTTCGACTTCCCAAGTCACATTAGCACATCGGTGATGTTTCCATTGTACTTTAAACATGACCACTTCTTTATGTCGTAACTTCTTAACCGATCTCTCTAAGATCGCTTCCAGTTCTTCCACACAACGACTCTTCTCATCCACTCTTACTTCAGTAAGTGAAATTACATCATTCTCTTCGGCTAAACATTTTCGAAGATAACAGACATGAAAGGTATTGTGGATTCCTTCCAATTCAGGTGGAAGATCCAACTGATAAGCTTGAAGTCCAACTCTCTTAGTTATAGTGAAAGGTCCAAGAAAACGAGGACTCAACTTTCCACATTTACCAAACCTTATCACCCCTTTCCACGGGGATACCTTAAGCATCATACGCTCCCCAACTTGGAATTCTTTCAGTCTTCTTTTCGGATCGGCATAACTCTTTTGTCGATCTTGAGCCGCCTTCATGTGCTTTCGAATCTCTTTCACTTTATCGGCTGTTTGTTGAACAAGTTCAGGACCGGAAAATTGTTTTTCTCCAGCTTCTAACCAACACACTGGAGTTCTACACTTCCGTCCATACAAAGCTTCGAAAGGTGCTCTTCCAATACTGGAGTGATAACTATTGTTATACGCAAACTCCACTAAAGGTAAATGCGTATCCCAATTACCCCCAAAATCTAACACACATGACCTGAGCATATCTTCTAAAATTTGAATGGTTCTTTCACTTTGCCCGTCCGTTTGTGGATGGTATGCAGTGCTCAAATTGACTCTTGTACCCAGTTCTTCTTGTAGTGACTGCCAAAACCTCGAAGTAAACCGACTATCACGATCAGAAACTATAGACACTGGTATACCATGTCTTGACACCACTTCATCAATATAAAGCTTTGCCAACTTATCGATTGGTGAAGCTTCTTTCATTGCCAAGATGTGGGCACTCTTGGTCAACCGATCCTCGATTACCCATATGGTATCGTTACCCTTCAACGTTCTTGGTAACTTTGTCACAAAATCCATGGTAATCTTATCCCATTTCCATTCCGGAATCTCTAAAGATTGCAGACTTCCATAGGGCCTTTGATGTCCAGCCTTCACTAACGAGCACGTCACACACTTTTCTATAATTTGTGCCACATCTAACTTCATAGCTGGCCACCAATAGTGTAGCTTCAAGTCCCTATACATCTTAGTACTTCCAGGATGTATAGAATACTTAGACTTGTGAGTATCTTCAAGAATTAACTCCTTATTTCCTCCCACCTTTGGCACCCAAACACGGCCCTGGAACAGTTTGACTCCACGACTATCTTCAGTCAGTTGAAACCGCTGTTTAATCATAACTTCATCTTTCAAATTTTCTTCCAATAAAGCTTCCACTTGTGCCGCTTTTATCCTTTCAATCAAACTTGATGTCACATCAATTCTGGCGTTAGTTGGTGTCAAGTACCCACTATATTCCTTTCTACTTAAAGCATCACCCACACCATTTGCTTTACCGGGATGGTAATGCAATTCACAATCATAATCTTTAAGTAGTTCTAACCAACGCCGCTGCCTCATATTCAACTCCTTCTGATCAAAGACATGCTTCAAGCTCTTATGATCAGTGAAAAGAGTGCACTTCGTTCCATACAGATAATGTCGCCACAGCTTTAATGCAAACACTACCGCTGCAAGTTCTAAATCATGGGTAGGGTAATTCTTCTCATGTTCTTTGAGTTGTCTTGATGCGTAAGCAATCACTTTTCCCCGTTGCATCAACACACACCCCAAACCCATCTTTGACGTGTCACTATATACCACCAAATCTTCCGTTCCTTCTAGTCGTGCAAGAATAGGAGCTTCACATAGCTTCTGTCGTAACGTCCTGAAAGCTGACTTTTGCTTTTCAGTCCATATAAACTTTACATTCTTCTGAGTCAACATGGTCAAAGCAGAAGCAATCTTTGAGAAGTCTTTGATAAACCTCTGGTAGTAACCTGCTAGACCCAAGAAACTCCTTATTTCAGATGCGCTCTTCGGTGTTTCCCAGTTCGTCATTGCTTTTATCTTTGCCGGATCTACTTTGACTCCTTCTGAAGTAATCACATGCCCTAGAAATTGTACATCTTTTAACCAAAATTCACACTTTGAAAATTTTGCGTACAATTTCTCCTTCCTCAGAACTTCCAAGACTTCACGAAGATGGCATTCATGATCGACTTCGTTCTTCGAATAAACAAGTATGTCATCAATGAACACGATGACAGACTTGTCTAAGAATGGTCGACATACCCTGTTCATCAAATCCATGAACACGGCTGGAGCGTTTGTCAACCCGAATGGCATTACAAGATATTCATAATGTCCATACCTCGTTCTGAACGCCGTATTTGGAATATCTTCATCCCTTACTCGAACTTGATGATATCCAGACCTCAGATCAATCTT
This sequence comes from Saussurea involucrata, assembly GCA_033807775.1. Lineage (NCBI taxonomy): Eukaryota > Viridiplantae > Streptophyta > Magnoliopsida > Asterales > Asteraceae > Saussurea > Saussurea involucrata. The sequence goes on along the minus strand of CM066317.1, from coordinate 42,276,088 downwards.
TGAAAAGCATCCCGCACCTTGGAGTTGATCAAACAAATCATCAATCCTTGGAAGCGGATACTTATTCTTAATCGTCACCTTATTCAGCTCCCTATAGTCAATGCACATTCTCATAGTGCCATCCTTTTTCTTAACAAACAATACCGGGGCTCCCCAAGGCGAAGAACTTGGCCTAACAAATCCCTTGTCCAGTAGTTCTTGCAGCTGAGACATCATCTCTTTCATTTCGGCTGGTGCTAAACGATACGGTGCACGCGCTATCGGTGCCGATCCAGGGACAAGATCAATTCGAAACTCTACTTGTCGTTCAGACGGTAGACCTGGAAGATCATCAGGGAATACGTCTGGGAATTCACGTACTACCTTTATGTCTTCTACCTGTTTCTTTTCTGCCTTCACATGAAGAACATACGCTAGGTAGGATGAACATCCTTTTACCAGACACTTACGTGCTTTTGCAACAGAAATTAACGGAACTTCCCCTTTTCTCTTTTCCCCAAAGATGAATACATCATCATTAATAGCCATCGAAATCCGAATTAATTTCTTTGCACAAATAATTTCTGACTGGTTGATTGCCAGCCAATCCATACCCACAATTACATCAAACCCTCAAATTTCCATCAACAACAAGTCAATCAGAAATTTCGTTTCCCCTATCAAAATCTGACAACCCTCAAGTCTTTCACGAACTAAGACTTGACTCCCGTTAGCTATCTCGACTACCAAGGCATCTTCCAAGGTAGTGACAGGCATAGCTAACTTGTGATAGAATGATTTTGATACAAACGACAGATTGACGCCACAATCAAATAATATTCGCGCGGGAATGGAATTAACAAGAAATGTACCAGAAACAACATCTTTAGACTCCTTCGCCTCTTCCACCGTCGTATGAAATGCCCGACCCATTGGTTTAGGAGCATTTGGTTTCTTTCCCTGATCTCCACCCTTCTTTAGCTTTGGGCAGTCTCTTCAGAAGTGATAGGGTTGTTTGCACTCGAAACAGATTAACCCTTGAATAGGATAGCTTGCAGCATGATGCCCAGACTTCCCACATTTGAAACATTCACTTGAAACCACTCGGCATGGGCCAAAATGTTTGCTTCAACATTTTGGGCACCAGTTTGGTTCCCGACGAGACTCATAACGAACATTCTTGCCAAACGATTTAAATTTCTGAGAAGACTCCGACCGGCCTTCCCATTTTCGTTTCTCTCCGCTTGTATCTTTTCTTCCTTATCTTTAGCATAAACCTCTTCTATCACTTTAGCTTCTTCGATCATCTCCCTTAATGTCGAGGCTTTAGAATTCCGTACTCGAGACATCATGACAGCTGGCAAGCCCTTCAGATAGGCTTTAATCTTTTCCTTCTCAGTTGGAGCCACATGCCCCACCAAATTCAACTTTTCCATAAATAATTCAGTGTACTTCCGAACAGACGAAGTACCCTTCTTAAGAGTTCAGAACTCTTCTTTGATTCTATCCATTTCATTTTTATTACAATACTCTTCCAGAATCTTTTTCTTAAAAGACTCCCATGTCATGGCAGCCAAAACCGGGGTTGTTATTGTCGACGTCACAATGTTCCACCAGGTTAAGGCATTTCCACGTAACATTTGTGATCCAAACCTGACCTTTGACTCCTCGTCACATTCACAAGCTCGAAAAGCATGTTCCATCTCTCTAAGCCAGTTCATGCATGCTATCGGATTGTCTGCTCCAGTAAACTCTGATGGCTTGCAACTCAGAAAAGTTTTATATGAGCAAACTCTCTCCACTCTCCTGTTAACATTCACTACAGGAATACGAGGTGGAGTTACTACACCAGTACCCGTCTCCGGTCGTCGTAACTCAGCACTTCGATCATTTAACGCTTTCATGAACATCTCTGATTGTTGTGCCAGTGATGTATTCATTACTCGCATCATATTTTCCATCATGCGAGATTCCATCGTAGACTCGGTTGTCACCGGGTTAGAGGTACCAGTACTCGTTCTTTGCGTTTGACTTTCCAATCCTCCTATTAGAGGTGGCCTCGGCGGACTTTCATGTGTTCCACCCGTTTCAGGTTGCTTTTCCAACCCCCAATCAATTACTGCCCTATCTTCCGAAGAATTAGGGGATCTTGTTGGTGTATTCACCATCGTTTTGATATATCACAAAGAAATAACCATAAGAAATGGTTACACGTACCCAAACACAAGAAACATACTTTAGCGTTCATTAGTCACTGTAACAATTTAGAAACAAGTATGCTTGTGTAACAATATAACCATAATGACAGTAGCTAATTGAAATTGTGAACATACTATACATGAGTATTCTCGCTACCATCATTACAGTGCTTAATTCACGTATTTTCGTTGACTCTAAGACAATCCCGTCTTAGTACTTCTACCCATATCTCACAAATCACAACTTAATTCATCTCAGCTTAAGTCTAGGTATCTCATTATCGTACCTAGTTCGCTTAAACTTCAGCTCTGATACCATATTGTAACACCCTAAAATCAGGGCCAATTCTTCTTTCTCTTTCTCTTTTCTTCTTTCTCTCTGTATATGGCCGAATCCAACAAAACTGATTTGAGATATCATCTCAATTTAGCTTACTCACTTATTAAATATTCTCAACTTTCAATAAATGACCAAACAGCCCCTCAAGTTCTAATTTCACAATCTTTCTTAAACTTTAGTCAAAATACAATTTCAACCCGGAAGTCCGGAAGTTTACATTTACAATTAGTCCACAAACTTAGACTAATTTACAAATCGATCTCATTCATATTCAAATATAATATAACGGAAATTCGAGGTGTTACATTGACCGTGCGAAAACTGATAAAATGATACAACTCAGAACAAAGCAGAAATAATTGAAATGAATTGGAAAACAAAGAGAGATCATGTTGATTGTGGAGTCTTCGTCATATGGAGATTTCTTTTGATAAAATATTAAAAGATCTAAAAAGTGGGCTTGAAATGGAGAGTGCCGAAAAGAATGCCCAAGAGAAGCTGAATGATTTGAGGAGAAAGTTGCAATGAAGATTCTATTAGATAACTTCAACAAACAACTTTTGAACAAACCTAGTGAGGAATTGGAGCAAAAGTTTAGTTGAAAAAGGGATTGGAACATATTTTTTCATTTAGGTACTTATAATGGTTTAAAAATTGTTTTTAATGATTTATCAGTTGGTTGATAGTAATTTTTTGATAGCATGTCTAAAGTAGTCCAAGCAGTGCATTGTGCATTATGTTGGAAACTTCTTAAACGAGTTAAGTTGTGAATGACAAATTTTTTAAAGCATTGATAATACTTGTTGAATTTCCTTTATTGACATATCTTTTTTAGTTGAACATGTCTTGGAAACATTAGTATCCATGTTGTTAGAAGTTAAGACATTGTTTGTCATTTGAGCCTTTCACAATAGAAAATTGAAACTTTGCCGTAAGCTTATTGTGAAGGTTCATGAAATTTGCATTATGGTAAGTTTAACTAAGAGTGTTAAATCAAGACATTGTTTATACTTTAACAAAAGTCAAACTTAAGTGCAAGTTTAATTGATATTACCTTCACAAAAAATATTTGAACATTCGACAATAGAGAACTGAAACTTCACAGTAAGTTTGATGTGAAGGTTCATGCAATTTGCGTAAAACCAACTATAAATCAAAGTGTAAATTAAGATGTTGTGTATTACCTTCACATACTGGTCACACTTAAGTGAAAATTTAAACTATATTACTTTCAAATAAAATCTTTAAAGCTTAGACAATAGAGAACTGAAACTTCACAACAAGTTTTCTGTAAATGTTCATGCCATTTGCGTAAAATGAAGTCTAAATCAAAGTGTAAATTAAGATGTTGAGTATTTCCTTTACATAGAGGTCAAACTTCAGTTCAAATTTAAACTATATTACCTTCACATAAAAATCTTTAAATCTTGACAATACAAAACTGAAACTTCACAATAAGTTTGTTGTGAAGGTTCATACAACTTGTGTGAAAGTAAGTTTAAATCAAAGTGTTAAACTAAGACGTTGTGTATTACCTTCACACACAAGTCAAACTTAACTGCAAGTTTAATTGGTGTTACCTTGACGTAAAGTATTTGAACCTTTGACAGAGAACTAAAACTTCACAGTAAATTTATTATGAGGGTTCATTTAGTTTGCGTGAAGGTAAGTTAAAATCAGAGTGTAACATTGTTTATTTCCTTCACACAAAGTATCGATATGTTGTGGCGATCATATCCATTAGACATTGATCTCTTTGAAATCAAATATGTAGAAAATCATTAATCGATTTTTTTTGAATATTTGCATCGAGTTAACAGAACCTTCAAAATACAACCAATAATTCACGATGTTCCAGTGATCATCATCTTCATCAGATATTCTTTTCTCTAAATCCGAGTTCACAACAATATTGAGAGTAACATCCTAGAAAGACGCTTTTTTGCCTCTAGAATCGAGTTTCATAGTATTATAAGTTATGTATGACATCTCCCAATGACCAATGTTGGGAAATATAAGCATTGGCAATGTCTTGGGGGTAAGAGTCCCATAGCTGAGCATTCCCACTCTTTTGTATTCTCCTGATTGTGTACTGATTCCCGGTTCAATTGCAACCCATCAAACTAGATTCATAATTCAAATGTAGAAGATGCTTCTGTTTGCATGCAAGTTTCCTGATGTAATCATGATACTTCTATCTCTAGAAAGTATTAGAGTTAATCAAGGATCATAGACTGCTTCTTGCCATCCATTCAGTTGTCCTACAACTATTTGCAGCAAACAAAACATATATTACTTGTAAATAGATGATAACGCCATTTTTGGCGTTATTTTAGCACCACTTTCCGTGATTAAATTGCTTGGATTCCAAGCAAACGAAGCGTATTTTACGGTTTATTTATGAGTTTTTCAGGAATCTATGCTTCGAGAATAAACGAAGAACTTTGTAACAACCCACACCAAAATAGCATGCAAAAACCAATACTATAAAGTATAAGTGCCAAAACGGGCCCCACATAAGTCACACATCCAAAATTTCAAACTCGGGTTTGCAGAAATAACCCTAATTACAGCTGAGAAATCTTACTAGACAATAAAGGAAAGTCTTCTAGTCCTTCTATACGCAAGCTTCAGCTCACAATTTTCTCTTGCCTTTAAACGAGCCCTCGACTACCTGCTTACCTCAAAAGATTTTAGTTTTGAAAAGAGAGGGTTAGACCATGAGGTCTAGTGAGATCCCTCTTGATACCAACACCACGCCACAATTATCAACTAAAAAAAGAGTTTATAAGCATTTATAAACAATCGCACATTTATCAGTTCAAGTACACGGACAACACATAATAATGGCTCACGCTTTGGTCACGTACACACTTGTAACTACGTGTTAGGGCACACACCCGCCCTTAATAACATATGAAACGAATTCATATATTATGCATGGGACACTCTCTCCCATATATCCACATCAAGTCATCGCAAGTCCCTCCCAACGCATATCCAAAATATAATTAACACACCTTCGCCATGCATATTTAAAACAACGTAAGACATGCAATTCAATATATCGGTACAAGTAATAAATTCGAGTATCGATAAAGCTTTAGTTTAGAAAGACTCACCTGGTGTCCACGCTAAATGTTCTCAATTGAAACCACTATCCTCTATCCGTACCTACATTAGCACCCAACACAGAAAAGTGGATAAGCCACTTGACAACTCACGCAGCGTCCCGACCATCTAGACACTCTCAAAATGCTACTGACAACCAGAGCCCCGGACACAGGCGATCCGGATTCCGGATCTACCTTACGGACTCCTTCTGGATTCTGCTACTCTCCCGGACCCTTCCGGATTCCGGACTTTCCGGATTGTTTTCCGGATTTATCCGGACTCTAATTTTCCGGTACCCGCTTCCGGATCCGTTCCGGATTCCGGGCCTTTTCCGGATATCGGCTTCCGGTTCCCGACACACACTATCCGGGATCCTTTCTCCGGAAACTTTACCGGACACACACTATCCGGAACCCTTTCTCCGGAAACTGGCGATTTCTGGTAATGTATAGACGTATCGGAAACAAAGTAAAACTCACAAATCTCGACATTAAATCATAGAGACAGGAAACCCCAATCCCAACACTGTGGTTATCGATAAACAACAAATCTTTCCCAACCGGTTTCCCAACCTCATCAAAACCCAAAATAGATAAGGGAAATGAAGTTACCTTGATGTGGAGGAAGATTTCACACTCCAAGCTTTCCAATTCCAGGTTCTCTTTTCCAATTCAACAAGCTTCTTCTTCACACACACAAACACCTAGCCGTACCTTTTTCTGATAAGGAGAGAATGAGGGTTTTTTGGGTTTTAACCCTAATCCCTAATAATTGCATTCAAGTCCCTCAACTTTCACTCTTCACACCACACCCACGAACTTCACCTATTTACAAAATGAACCCGGTTATTACAGCATCCTCCCCTCAAAAGAATTTCGTCCCCGTAATTCCATATTCAAATAAATGAGGGAAACGGACCCTCATGTCCGACTCCACTTCCCAGTCGCTTCCTGACCCTTATGGAAACACCACTGAACTTTCACAAGAAAATCTCTTTAGTTTTCCACTTTCTGAACTTGTGATCCACGATCGCTAACGGCTCCTCAACATACTTCAACCTCTTGTCCAAACGAATATCTTTCAACGGTACTGCCATTTTTCCTCGGCCAAGCACTTCCTTAGATTGGACACGTGAAATGTCGAATGAACTCCCTGAAGTTCCTTGGGCATCTCCAACTTATACGCCACCTCACCACACACTCGATGATGACAAACAACCCGACACACCTAGGCCTTAGCTCCCATTTCTTTCCAAAGCGCACAACGCCTTTCCACGACGAAACTTTAAGAATCACTTTGTCACCCGCTAGAAATTCAATCGATTTCCTCCCTTTCTTCGCATATATCCTTTGGCGGTCTAGAGCCACCCTAACTTCCCGCGAATCTGGTTGACTTATCGGTGGTCGACCGCGCGACCTCCGATCTCACCTAACGTCTCTTTCCCGCGATACATCTTTACTCTTGGAAGATTCACAGATAACTGCACATGCCAACCTCTTTGCTTCTCTAAAGATTATCCTGCTTTACTTTGCGTGACCCTTCAACAACAGAGCGTATGCCAACAAATTTCCACACTTTCGGTTAACTACAACTCTTACCCCAGGTTATTCACGTACCATAACTATGATACCTCAGGCCAACTGTACACAATACCGTCCACACACCTAGACCCACGGTTTTGAAACGAATTAAGATTTTCACTCATAACTTCACTTCCGTGACAGAACAAATTACAAAGGTTAACGCCACAACAACATGATCAACCTCGAGTATCACCTTAACTCACATTTATGATCCTCATCAACAGATAACACACAATTCTACAATCATTTTCCCCAACACAATATACCTCTAAGGCAGATAACACTTTCTTGCCTAAATTGCATTGACTACGATCCATCAATAATAAACATGAAACATCCAAAAACCATGACAAATTTAAAACTTTAAAATTTATCAAAGTTAACCATAATTTCATTTCAACTCTTATACACAAACGGAGAATTAGCCATGAGAGTTCACATATACAATTTGAACTTATCAAAACAACTTGCTAATCTAATCCTAAACCTTAAGATCAGATTATACTAGTTGTTTAGACCATTCACCAAAACATCCTCGTATACTAACTTCTCCATCACCAAAAGTTGAATGTCTGATATCACTCGTCACTCTTCCCGTTATTACTTCCCTGAGCTCGTACTTGGTAAGAAAATTTAATTTGAAAAGATTAGGCTTACGCCTAGTGAGAACATCTACTTTCAAATTAAAACCTTATAAGCTTTGAAAACCAAATGTAAGCAAAACATATAAACAAACCTGGTTTGCCACCATTCTTACTATACACATAACATCTTTCGATGACGGGAATATACCTGATTCCATGAATATGTCTAACACTAAGTAAGTCATATCATCACGTTCGAGAGCCTACTACAAATCATCACAGATTCTAGATCATTGCTCATGTGCAAGAAATTACAATTTACTTTATGCCTATCTCTTATCTTCCCATAGATATCAGGAATTACAATTTACTTTATGCCTATTCCAAGATTTCTCCTCACAATACGAAATGAGAATTACAATTTACTTTATGCCTATTCCTCATTTAACGTCAACGGGAATTACAATTTACTTTATGCCTATTCCATGTTTCATGTCACAATATGAAATAGGAATTACAATTTACTTTATGCCTATTCCTCATTTCACGTCAACGGGAATTACAATTTACTTTATGCCTATTCCATGTTTCATGTCACAATATGAAATAGGAATTACAATTTACTTTATGCCTATTCCTCATTTCACGTCAACGGGAATTACAATTTACTTTATGCCTATTCCACGTTTCACGCCACAATATGAAATAGGAATTACAATTTACTTTATGCCTATTCCTCATTTCACGTCAACGGGAATTACAATTTACTTTATGCCTATTCCACGTTTTCAATTAATGACAGTGCCTATGGATCCATTACACTTCCTAGCATACGTGCATGGTATCAAACCAAATCATACTAACATCAATTATGAGTATGTTCATACTGTTAAGATTGAACTTCGATTAAATAATCATCCCCTGCCAAAAGTTACCATAACTCTTAGTTACCGGAAACTCAGAAGTTAATGGACATCAGAAGTACCCAGAACATCAGAGGTTACCGGGAACACATACAATCTAGATGGCGTCCGGAAACCAAAGTAATCTGGATACCACCAGGTAACTATTTATCCGGAAACTAAATGCTTACCGGACGATTTCACTCTTAATGCTTTTACCGGACACTACTGGATTCAAAACTTCCGGATACCTAATACTTACCCAAATACTGTCGACCTACATATTAATTTCTCAACCCCATTCGATATCTATTGCAACCATCTTATCATGCTATTTGCCATTCATTTCCAATACCCTTAACAACACCAATATACTGCTTAATTTAAACAAAACATATCAATTTAAACAAAAGAAAGGATGAACTCACCTGGGTTAAAAACGCAAACACAGACTGCAATTCAAATTGATTCACCTTCAATCTTTTCTTGCTACTGAATTGATATCCTAATTACAATAGCACATAATCATCAATTTGAAAAAGGATTTATCAAACAAACCATGAAATCCTTACCAATTGGACTCAGCTTGCCTCTTTCTTCTCTGTTTTGGGAACCGACTCTATGAACCAAGATTGAGATATTTCTCAATCTTCAGCCGACCTCCCTTTATATACCCCAAAACTATTGCCAAATAACATCATCAACCCTCAACATTCATAATTTCACGAATCGCTTAACACTTTGGTCAATTACACTTTGATCCTTCAACATATAAATCGTACCTTTTGTCTAAAATAACGTTTTCTCATTAGATTGACGTTCTCCCAAAATATACAATAATGGAAATTTCGAGGTGTTACAAAACAATTCACACGTTTTCACCACATCATCACCCCCACACTATACAGAGCTAAAAGTAGGAAACCTCCAAACTCCAACATCTGAAGCACCCACCAATCCAAACAAAACCAATCCTGAAGACACACATTCAAATTCTCCTTGCATCCAACAGTCGCCCATCCACATGTGAAATAATTCAAGTTTCACCCGCTCAACAGAAAGGAGTGTCCATGCTCACGCAAAGCCATTTTCATTAGCTTAACACCGAACGACAAGCTCAACTGGAATATTTCTCTCACCACTACCAAGTCTAACACAATGGTCCTTCATTCCAAGAACTACTTTCAACTTCCTTCTTCCACTTCCTTCTCAAGACATAAAACATGTTTCCAAAGAACGACTCATCAGATGGTGCACACTTTTGACCGACCACACAAGCTAGCTTTCTTCGACCCTTAAACCAATCACATACACGCAAATCCTCTTTCTCATACTCCCACTAGGAGTTCATGTAACTGACAATGACATTCTAAAAACATTGTTTCCCATTTTCAATGTCACTTGCCACACTTTCTACCTCCAATTTACTCACTTATTTCAACCTACCATCCCCTTTTCCTCAGGCTAGTGTGGAACATTTCTCCTCCAACATTGACCACTCCATACACGCAATTTCAACGGTTACTATGCCTAACCAACATTTTCACCACACCTCATACGAGAAATTCAACCAAGTCATTCCGAAATAACACCCAATGCTCGAATCCACCACACACTTCTCGTTTCCCCAAACGAGATTAACCCACTCCTTTGAATTTACTGTACATACAAGGATTAACTCAACATTTCCAAAGATTTCGTATCTACTACGAAACATCATAAACTAACCAATCCAACATCTTCACAAATATTTCAATGACATAAGGCAAACTCACTTATCAACTCATCGCAACCAAAGAGCACCCAATATCCTTCTTCGCTAGCCACCAACTACCACCCCATTCTTTTATTCTCAGATAACAATACTTCACGCCACTAAAACATCCATGCATCTCAACACACATAACTTGCCACATTTGAATAACTTATTAGTAAGCCCAAGCAAAGATTTCCACTTACGCTCATACCATTTCAACACCAACCCACCACTTAACCTCTCAGCAACTCATTACCACCAACGACTCGCATGCCCACTTTGTATAAGTTACCACCAACTTATCCACACAACCATGTTGATCCAAACCCTCAGTGATTTGATAATGACCCTCTCTTATATACTTAGTGAAAATTGTAAGTAAACAATATGTATCAGAGTTTCACTATCGCTGATAAGTACTAAGATCTTACAGTACCGCTGATAGGAACTCTCGCTCTTTAAATTAAACATTCAGCGAACACTGTTCACCATTAATGCTCTGAGTCTGTTCAGTCATTATGATGATCGCTGATAAGTTAGTTGTTTACTTATGATCCCTGAAGACAAGTTTCACGTCAACAAAGGTTCTACGCTGAAGTCGAAGATCAAGCTCAAGAACCAGCGACAAGTCTCCTAATGAACTGATGCGGATCAGCGAAGACTCAGATTTGTCCACTCAACGTGAAGTATCAAGTACAAGACTTCAGCTATCGCTGAACTCTATCATTCGCTGATATGAAATGATAGATCGCTGAATCAACGAAAGCTGATCATGAAGTCCTCCGTACAAAGTACTTTTGTCTTAACCACCCTTGCACGACTCCGTACGAAATGTCAGAAAAGAACCTCCGAAAATCTGAAATCGTACAACCACTCTGATACTACACTGTTCATCCTTACGGCTACTAAGGTTGTCATCAAAAGTCAATGACATGCAACCAACCAGCTGATGACACGTGTAAAGTATATACTGACTTGCATTAAATGCATGCAGTATATAAAGAGATGAACTCACTTCTTTTGAAGTAACTTGCTAACTCTGGACAAGTTCAAATCTCTTATCTCAGATAGGTTATTATTAGTAATTTCCTTATCTCTCTTAGTGCAAGAAACCTTAGTGTTCCAACTTGTTTAGATTTAGGTTTATCCTTAATCTTGTTTCCGCAACAAGCTGTAAATTGTTAATGATTTATCAATAAACAATTTAGAAAAGTAAAATCTGTGTGTTTGTATTCAACCCCCCACCCTTCTACAAGCTTGTATAGGCCTTCGGGACCAACAAGTGGTATCAGAGCAGATTTGTTTAATCTCATAAACAAGATCTAATCTAAGATATTTCTCTTCCTTGCTATTATCTGAAAATGGCCACCAATACAAACACAAATTATATAGACAATGGTTCTCTTGCAAAACCCCCTAGATTTTCCAGAGATAACTTCAACTTATGGAAAAATAGGATGACACTCTTCTTAGAAGGTGTAGACCCTACTATGCCTTACTATATTGAGAATGGTCCATTCATCCCTGTAAGATTTGATGCTGCAGTTCCAGGCACTGAGAATAGACATGCTATTCCAGAAAGGCTGGTACCTAAAGAAATCCATCAATGGACCGATGAAGATAAGAAGAAAGTGGCTATAGATACAAAAGCCAGATCCATACTATCCATGGCTCTTCCTGACGAAGTCTACCATTCCGTCATGAATCTGAAAACATCAAAAGCCATGTGGGACACAATATGTGTTCAGTATGAAGGAACGTCTGAAGTCCAGGACTCAAGAAAGATCAACCTGGTAAGACAATACGAAAGCTTCATTTCTGGTAAGAATGAAACTCTCTCTGAAGTTCACCAACGTTTTAATTGTTTAATTATAGATCTGAAAACTGTTGGTAAGGAATATTCTAACTTTGAAGTGCTGACAAAGTTTCTAGAATGTTTACCTGAAAGCTGGGACAATTATTCCATGTGTCTCAAGCTGTCAAAGGATCTAAGATCAATGACCCTTGCTACCTTATATGGCACGTTGCTGAATCATGAGCAATCGGGCCATCTTAAGAAGAATCTTGTAAAAGATTCCAAAAGCACCCCTGTTGCTTTAATCTCAGAGGAACCTTCTACTCAGCGACCCTCGGTCACTATCACTGAGTTAGAGAGTAACTCTGAAAGTTCATCAGATTCTGATTTTTCAGATGATGAATCCTTGGCTCTCCTAACCAAAAAGTTCAGGAGATTTGCCAAGAAGAAAATGTTTAGAAAGAACAAACCTCTTTCCATAGCTGACAAGCCTAAATCATCAGTTTTTGTTGATAAGGCTACTGCTACTTGTTTTAACTGCGAAAAGATAGGACATTTTGCTAACGAGTGCAGGTCTAAGAAAGTCTCTAGACCCTCAGCTTTTACAAAGAAATCCTTTGTTCCAAGGAATAAAGATGACAAATACTCAAAGCTGAAAGACAAATATGCGAAGCTGAAAAGCTTTAAGAAGAAAGGCAAAGGCCTGATGGCTGACTATGATTGGGCTGCTTCTGATGAAGAAGCATCATCATCTGATTCTGAAGATGATGAAGCAAATCAATGTCTTATGGCCAAGATTGAAGAAGAGGAAGAAAGTTCAGACATTCCCTCCACTTCAACCTCTGCTATTCAGGTATCACCTTATTTCTTTACCAATATTGCAAATATTGATGAAGCTGATAGTCTCCGTAAGATCGATCTCTTGACTAGAAGTTTATACGAAGCCATGAACGGCAAAACTGTGGTTGAAAACCAAAATCTTGATCTCGCTGAAAAGCTTAAAAACTGCCACCTTCAAATAGAAAAGCTTTCTAAAATTGAAGAAGATTTTAAAGATCAAGTATATTTAAATCAGCTAGTCAAAATCGAACGAGCAGAAGCTATCGCTGCATTAGAGGCTGAAAAAGCTACTGTTGAAGGATGGTGTAATTCTTCAACAAAGATCACTGAGATAATTAAGGCTCAGATTTCTCTGAGTGATAAACGTGGTCTGGGTTATAAATATGATACTCCAAAACCAACCACTGAACGTTCAATGCTTAAATTTGGAACGTTCGTATCCTCAGTCGCTGACACTTCATCATCTCAGTGCTTATCGTCCATTACACCAATCCCTGAGGAAACTCCTACCTCCTCAAAAGGCAAGGAGAAAATGGTTTATTCAAAATCTACCTCTGTCTCTAAAGACAAAGGTAAAGGAATTGTTATTTATCAAAATCCTCAGAAGGGTACTTTAGTACCAAAGCTGAATGCTTCTAAAGCCTCAGTGACCTACCCCTCTGGATCTATTTAGAGATCTACTCCTAGACTCAGAGTGGATATCCTTGGTAAGAAATCTGAAGAACTGAATGTTCGTTCCATTTCTAAAGCCAAGAGTTTACTTGGTGCTGGCACTTCTAATTCAAAATTAAAAGCTCAGCATTCAAATGGTCCTAGAACTACTTTTAGCTATAGGAAATGTTATCACTGTGGACTCACTGATCATATTGCTAGTAAGTGCCCCACAGCCACCAAAGCTGAAAAGATAGCTAAGGTGAAGATTGCCCCCAAGGCAAAGAAGACCAACCCTGGTGCAAATCAGGTCAAGGTGAATTCTACCACTGAGGTTAAGAAATTAACCAAAGTGAAGAAAGACAAAGCTGAATCTTCAAATGCTGCGAAGACCGCTGAACCTTCCATTCCAACTACTTCCACTGACAAACGTGTTTACATGGTTAAGTGGGTACCCAAGAAAAACTAATCTTCCTTTGTAAATGCAGGTTAAGAAGGGTATCTGGTATCTCGATAGCGGATGCTCTAGACACATGACTAGAAAGAAAAACCTGCTCGCTGAATACAAAGAAGAGAAGGGTCCCTCTGTGACTTTCGGTGGAAATGGAAAAGGACACACCCGAGGGTATGGTGTACTTTCAAATGGTACGACCTCCTTCAGAAGAGTCGCATATGTTGAAGGGCTGAAGCATAATCTTCTAAGCATCAGTCAGCTTTGCGACATGGATAACAAAGTAATTTTTACTAAGGAATCCTGCTTTGTCTCTGACAAAAAGGAGAAGATAGCTCTCAGCGGTTATCGTTTGGAAAATGTTTATGTAATAAACATGGACTCAACAACCACTGAGAACTCCTGTTTCTTCTCAAAGGCATCTTCTGATGTTAACTGGCTATGGCACAAGAGGCTCTCGCATCTAAATTTCAAAACACTGAACACTCTTTCGTCAAAAGAGTTAGTCACTGGTCTACCTCAGCATTCATACGCCAAAGAGTCATTATGTTCAGCGTGTGAAAAAGGGAAGCAGACCAAAGCAAGCTTTAAATCAAAGCAAGTTTCTTCAGTGTCATCTCCTCTACAACTACTCCATATGGATTTGTTTGGCCCTGTTAACAAACAATCCATCGCTGGAAAGAAATATACGCTGGTCATAGTTGATGAATTCTCACGCTTCACTTGGGTAATGTTTCTCCGTTCTAAGAGTGACACCCCTGAAGAACTCATCACCTTTGTTCGGAAGATGGAAACTCTGAACAATATGACTGTTCGCTCAATAAGGAGTGATCATGGAACTGAGTTCAAAAACAGTTCTCTTGATTCCTTCCTTGAGAGTAAGGGTATTTCTCACAACTTTTCGTCAGTGAGAACACCGCAACAAAATGGAGTCGCTGAAAGAAGAAATAGAACAATTATTGAAGCCGCACGTTCAATGCTCAGCGATTCTCACCTGCCTACTCAGTTTTGGGCAGAAGCTGTCAACACTGCTTGTTTTACGCAAAACAGGTCGCTGATAGTTAAAAGATTCAAAAAGACAGCCTATGAACTCTTTCATGGGAGAAAGCCTTCAATCAGCTTTCTTCACATCTTTGGATGTCAGTGTTTCATACTGAACAACAGAGATGCCCTTGGAAAGTTTGATCCTAAGGCTGATGATGGAATCTTTCTTGGATACTCCTCAGTTTCCAAAGCCTTCAGAGTCTTCAATCGAAGAAGACAAACTGTAGAAGAAACTATTCACGTCACGTTTGACGAATCCCGTTCAGCGAACTCTAAACCGAACGCTGATACAAAATGTTAGACAACCTAGGGGGGGTAAGGTTGTATTTAAAATCTTTTACTTTCAAAAATTCTTTTATAAATAAATACAGTACTGAAACAGTAAAAATAAATCAGAGTATACAAATAATAAATATACAACAATTATATAAACAGATATAATTAAAATGCACAGCGGAATAAATAAAGAGATAAAGGTTAGAGATACTTGACACGGAGATTTACTGATTTACCACCAACTGTGATAAACCAGCAGCCGAGACACTTCTCGACACGATCCAATAAATGTATTCTTTACGGTAGAACACAAACCAAATACAAAGGAATTTGTAATAGTTTCTCAAGCCTCTGCTATGAGATAAACAGGATCACACACCCGTTATTCAAATACTTACAAGAGGAGTATAACTCACAATGGGTAATCACTCTTGTATAATAATCACACTTGGATATTTTATAAAAAAAGGTTTTATAAAATATATATATTATAAATGAGAGAGATCAGATGAGCAGTGATGGTGTTGGTTGTATCTGTATTGTCTATCTTTTCTTCTTCACCATCGCATGCATTATATAGCAACACTTCCAACGGAAACAAGCATCCGCGGTATACCGCCAAATGCACGCGGTATACCGTGCAGTACAAAGTACGCTGACACTTCAACGGCTCTCATGCAAAGTTGACTTCTGGAATACGTACCCGCGGTATACCGGCTAGGACTCGCGGTATACCGCCGTCAGAAAAAGGTACTTCCAACCAATCAGAAACAAACACCACGCCTGCCGCGGTATACCGGCTGAACACCCGCGGTATACCGGCCGTACCACCGCGGAATACCGGCTCTACCTTCGCGGTATACCTGCGTCAGAAAGTGGTTGCAGAAACAGTACGCATGGCAGATACTTCTAGAACCAAAATTTCTTATTTATTTAAAAGGTTTTTAGAAATATCCAAGTGGTATATTATTTTAGGGTGTTTATCATTATTAGTTATAAACAATGATGACGACGTAAACACTTCCGTCTTGAACCCTTCAGATTAAATCTTCGTGTTCTTCAACAACTGCTCACTTGGATTAAATTGTTAGATAAACAATAATGCGGTGTGTTTGTAATCATCAAAATAAATATATATAAATATATAGAGATGTGGTACACTTGCACCAACAATCTCCCCCTTTTTGATGATGACAAACACAACCGCTAAGCATGAGCATATGCGGTTTCTCTCCCCCGTTTGTCGAAACAAAAAGGGTCAAGAAAGACGGTATGCTTCCCCTCGAGAGATGCTCCCCCTCAAAATATGCATATAATTGAGGTAGCATAAACTCATGGGTAAAAGAGCTAAAACGCTCCCCCTCAAATTAATAACGATATCAATTTGATTTTATAAAATTTGAGGGATAAAATAAAATGCAAAAAGCAATAGAGACATAAGATATACAAACCAATACGAAACACTTGCACCAAAACGGATCTTAAGGCTTCAATTTTCGGTTAATTTTATGTGATAAAAAAATCACCACGTATTATGACCTCGTCAGGTAACCACGTATTATAACCTCGGCAGGTAACCACGTATTATAACCTCGGCAGGTAACCACGTATTATAACCTCGGCAGGTAAACACGTATTATATCCTCGTCAGGAAACACGTATTATATCCTCGCCAGGAAACACGTATTATATCCTCGCCAGGAAACACCTACAAAAGGCAAAGAAAATTTTTCGTGGTACCCTTTTCTTATGGGTCCTTTTAACAGTTAGTATAAAACATAAACTGCAAAAAATATGTTGTCGACATAAAATAAAACACGACAAACATACAAAACCATATAAATGGTTTAAAACCACAAACGCATCCCACCGGGATTATCAACATTAAACATTCCTTTCGGAATCCATTTTCTAACCATTTTAATTTTACGATCGTATTCATCATAGACGTAAAATGAAGCATTTATATTCGCATTAGGTCTAGAAAAATTACTATTATACATACGAGCATGCGGTTTCCTTCCATAATTCACATTTTTTATTTTTGACATATATGGAGGTTTTCTCGTATCAACTTTAGGAGATGCAAAAAATCTTTTAATGGGTTTACACGAACATTTATCAACACATGTATCGGAACCAATGCCTTTACGACAATTTATACGATTAGGCATATTTAGCATTTTAAGCACTTTATCATTGCTACTTTGAAAAGCTTTTGCTAATAAATCATCCTTTTCATACGAATCACATTTTCCTTTTAAACATGCAATCTCATTCTCAAGAATATCACATTTTGCACAAATAATATTTTCATGTGACTTTTTATTTAAGCATGCAATTTCTTTATTTAGAGCATCACATGATTTGCAAACAATATTTTCGCATGCTTTCTTTTCTAAAGTGATAACTTTATCATTTAACTCATTTTTGATTTTATTATCACATGCAATGGTTTGTTTACAATTATTCAACTCATTTTGACATAATAATAATTCTTCTTTTAATTTAGCATTCTCATTTTTATAACTATTTACGAGAACAATCAATTTTTGAAAAGAGACATTTAACATATCAATATCATCATCGTTATCACTACAACTAGAATAACTTGAGTATGAAGTACATACCTCTTTCTCGCAGTCGACGATGAGACACGTTTCTTCATTTCTTTGATCTCGGGTTTCGTCTCTCTTTTCTTTTGAGTTTCCACCATAGGTGATGTTCAAGTTCTCCCAAATATCACGAGCAGTTTCAAAGAGATAAACACGCTCAATATCATCGTTAGTAAGAACCGAAAAGAGAAAATTTTTGGCTTCATAATTTAAACAATAATTAGCCTCATCTTCGTCGGACCATTCCGAGCTAGGTTTTTCAACAACTTTGTTGTTTTGAAATTTTGTGGGTTTGAAATTTCCTTTAATAATAATATCCCAAATATTTTGATTTATCCCACGAACATAACGTTCAAAAGAATTTGCCCAAAGATCAAAATTTTCGAAATCAATAAGAAGAGATTTAGAAAACCAAGCATTTTGTTGAGCCATAACAAAAATGGATTTAAAAATAAATAAACAGACGATTTTTGAAAGCCCTGCTCTGATACCAAATGTTAGACAACCTAGGGGGGGGTAAGGTTGTATTTAAAATCTTTTACTTTCAAAAATTCTTTTATAAATAAATACAGTACTGAAACAGTAAAAATAAATCAGAGTATACAAATAATAAATATACAACAATTATATAAACAGATATAATTAAAATGCACAGCGGAATAAATAAAGAGATAAAGGATAGAGATACTTGACACGGAGATTTACTGATTTACCACCAACTGTGATAAACCAGCAGCCGAGACACTTCTCGACACGATCCAATAAATGTATTCTTTACGGTAGAACACAAACCAAATACAAAGGAATTTGTAATAGTTTCTCAAGCCTCTGCTATGAGATAAACAGGATCACACACCCGTTATTCAAATACTTACAAGAGGAGTATAACTCACAATGGGTAATCACTCTTGTATAATAATCACACTTGGATATTTTATAAAAAAAAGGTTTTATAAAATATATATATTATAAATGAGAGAGATCAGATGAGCAGTGATGGTGTTGGTTGTATCTGTATTGTCTATCTTTTCTTCTTCACCATCGCATGCATTATATAGCAACACTTCCAACGGAAACAAGCATCCGCGGTATACCGCCAAATGCACGCGGTATACCGTGCAGTACAAAGTACGCTGACACTTCAACGGCTCTCATGCAAAGTTGACTTCTGGAATACGTACCCGCGGTATACCGGCTAGGACTCGCGGTATACCGCCGTCAGAAAAAGGTACTTCCAACCAATCAGAAACAAACACCACGCCTGCCGCGGTATACCGGCTGAACACCCGCGGTATACCGGCCGTACCACCGCGGAATACCGGCTCTACCTTCGCGGTATACCTGCGTCAGAAAGTGGTTGCAGAAACAGTACGCATGGCAGATACTTCTAGAACCAAAATTTCTTATTTATTTAAAAGGTTTTTAGAAATATCCAAGTGGTATATTATTTTAGGGTGTTTATCATTATTAGTTATAAACAATGATGACGACGTAAACACTTCCGTCTTGAACCCTTCAGATTAAATCTTCGTGTTCTTCAACAACTGCTCACTTGGATTAAATTGTTAGATAAACAATAATGCGGTGTGTTTGTAATCATCAAAATAAATATATATAAATATATAGAGATGTGGTACACTTGCACCAACACAAAAGAACTGAATCAATGGATGTTTTCTCATCTTGGTGATTCAGAAGATATTCCCACCCCTCATGCTCATCCAGTAGAAGATGATAGTCCCACTATCATTCCAAACATGCAGAATAGTGAAGCTGAAACATCATGGGTCTCAGCTGTTCCTATAAACACTATACCTGCAGTTGATCCAAATGTCTCAGACATTCCATCTATTTCTCAGCAATCAGTGAATGAAGTGACAAATGCAAACATTCCTCTCTTAGCTGATAATCCAGAAGTAGCTGAAGCCTCATCTTCAGTTTCTCCAGTTCAGACTGAGTCAGCGACGTATGCTCCGGCTCAGCGATGGACTGTAAATCACCCAATCGATCAAATTCTTGGTGATCCAAACGCTGGTATTCAGACTCGTAGAAGTGCAGGTAATATTTGTTTATTTGTTAACTTTATTTCTCTAACTGAACCAAAGAAAATAGATGATGCCCTCAGAGATCCAAACTGGGTCAGTGCTATGCAAGAAGAGCTGACTGAATTCGAAAGAAACAAAGTTTGGAAACTCATTCGTAGACCAACTGACAAAACGGTGATAGACACTAAATGGGTCTATCGAAACAAGTTGGACGAACATGGTACTGTAACTCGCAACAAAGCTCGTCTTGTTGCTCAGGGATACAGACAAGAGGAAGGCATAGATTATGACGAAACATTTGCTTCAGTAGCAAGACTTGAATCTATTCATCTTTTCTTAGCATATGCTGTACATAAAAACTTCACTGTACATCAGATGGATGTTAAGTCAGCGTTTCTGAATGGAAAGCTGAATGAAGAAGTTTATGTGGAACAACCTCCAGGATTCTCAGATCCTAAGCGTCCAGGTTATGTTTATAAACTGGATAAGGCACTTTATGGCTTAAAGCAAGCTCCACGTGCATGGTATGACACTCTTTCCACTTATCTCCATATTGAAAAATTTGAGCGAGGCAAGATTGACAAAACTCTATTTTTTAGAAAAGTGAAAGGTCATATCATTCTAGTTCAAATATATGTTGATGACATTATATTTGGTTCTACTAACCCTGAGCTTTGTACTTGTTTCGCTGATAGAATGAAACATGAGTATAAAATGAGCATGATGGGTGAACTAACATATTTCCTTGGTCTTCAGATTAAGCAAACTGAAAAAGGAACTTTCATTAATCAGGGAAAATATGTTAAAGATATGCTGAAGAAATTCGACTTAACTGAAAGTTCAGCTATGAAAACCCCTATGGCACCACCGCTGACACTTGATAAGGACACAAAGGGTGTTCCTGTCAATGTTACGTTGTACCGTGGGATGATCGGCTCACTATTGTATCTTACAGCTAGCCGACCCGATATTATGTTTGCAACATGCTTGTGTGCACGATATCAAGCTGAACCTAAGATATCTCATATGAAAGCTGTAAAGCGAATATTTCGATATCTTAAGGGTACAGCGAATCTAGGCCTTTGGTATCCCAAAGACTCAGGATTCGATCTAACCGCCTATTCAGACAGTGATTTTGCAGGTTGCAAAATGGATAGGAAAAGCACCACAGGAGGGTGTCAGCTCCTGGGTGGAAAGCTGGTAAGTTGGACAAGTAAGAAGCAAAACTCAGTGTCCACTTCCACAGCTGAAGCTGAATATGTAGCCGCTGGAAGCTGTTGTTCTCAAGTCTTGTGGATGAGAAATCAGCTACTAGACTATGATCTTCAGCTCTCCAAAATTCCAATCTATTGCGACAGCACAAGTGCCATCGCTATAGCCAACAACCCAGTGCTACACTCAAAGACAAAACACATCGAAATCAGATATCATTTTATCAGAGATCATGTGATGAATGGTGATATAGAACTTCATTTTATTCCAACTGATTATCAGTTAGCTGATCTATTTACCAAACCTCTTGATGAGACAAGATTCAACTTTCTCATCAGCGAGCTTGGAATGCTGAACTTTGAAGGATAAAACCTTCAGCGGTTCACATTGATCAGCGATAGGATAAAATCAACTTGTATAACCCATTCTATCATTCTCTCTCTGAATAAACTTGATTCGCTGATATCAAGGTATGTTTACTCTCTCTGACAAACGCATGAAAATGCAAGATTTCAAAACAAATGCATCGCTGAATATCTCTTCCTTAACAACGACCTTTTGAAATTTCTTAAAACCTTCACTGATATTTCTATTCAGTGCTTCATGTTTTCAAAGAGTCCCTGAGTTTTTCAAAACCTCAGAGACAACCAAGAATATGAAAGGACAATTGTGACGTCATTGCAACGGATAAACCCCGTCACGATTTCTTTCTGACACACGTTTGCACGTTTCGTTCAAACTTCCAATCAAATGCAAACACGTGTCCGTGTCATGATGAAAACCTTTTCCCGCTCAAGGTTTTCTCTCTCTAAAATCTCTATATAAACAACTCTTGGTTTATATTTTATCTTTTACGCGATCAAATCTTCCTCCGCAAGAAAAGAATTACTGTTGCATTTGTGCTCTCAAATCTTCAAAGAACTGTTCATCATCTTCTTCATCAAACATCAAGGTTAATATGTTCTTATTTATTACCAAATGCTTAACTTGTTTCTGATCTTATCATTGTTTTAAACAAGATCAAACAAAAGAACTTCTTAAAAATAAAATCATTTCTTTCATGGTTTTATGAACACAACCATTTCATGGTTGTTCTTCAAGTTTTAAATCTTAATCTTAAACTTGTTCTTCATTCGTATCCAGATTTTTTTTAGAAACTGGAATACAAGACTTTATGGGTTTTACATTTCGTTTCAAATCATGAAAAACCCTAATCTTCATTAAGACATTTATGTCTGAATGAAATGGACAAAATTCGAACCATCTTAATGGAAATTCTTTCCATATCAAGACAATTCTTATTTGTTAACATCTTTGGTTGAACTGATAATACAGAGAAATGGAAACTTCAAAGATCAATGTTACCGCTGAGAACATCTCCGCTGACTCTGAGGAAGTGGAAATCATCAAAGCCCCTCAGGTTAAGTTCAAGCTGGATCAACTAGATTAGACCAAGGTCAACAACCTCTCTGCGCTTCTCGAGTTTCCTCCTCGAAAGCAAGTCACACATCTGGATGATGCTGTGAATTTCCTGAAAAACTGCTGCATTTCAACAGCCCTGACCATCACACCTCCTGCAAGTCAGCTGCTACTATCCCAGTTCTGGTACTCTGCCAGACACTCTCAGCTACCATCCGCCAAAGATCCCTCCAAAACTATTGATTGCATACTCAGCGATACCGAGTATGGCACAATAAAGATAACCCCCGCAATCATTCGAAAAGCCCTGAACTTTCCCAATGCTACCAAAGAAAAACCGTTTGTTCCATTCCCTGACCATAAGAAGCATGCTGACAGAGAAGAAATCATTGCTTTCCTCGACGCAATGGGTTACATCTGGGAAACTGGAAGGGACAAGAAGCCCGAGAAGAAGCTGACGCTGGTAAAGAAGTCCAAAATGCCCAGCGAGATGAATTTCATCTTTGCACACCTGATCAGCTGCATGACAGCGAAGCCGCTCAACCTCAGCAGGCTATGGGATACGCACTGCTGAAAGGTCTACATATTGACTGGGCATCTATCATTTATGATGACCTAGTACAAAGAGTAGATTCGGCTGTTGACAGACCTGCATGGGTTCCCTACCCCCGATTCATCAGCGCCATCTTCCAATATGGCCTGAAGGACAGCTATCCTCAAGAGGGTGACCTGAAACTTTCTCAGGTTGGCCCTAAGGTGCTCGATTTCAATCCTGTCGACAATGAGGTACGTCTCTCTACCCTTCTCTCTCTTCTTAACCCTAATTCTTCGACTTCTGTGGCTCCTTCAGCGACAATACCCATCGCTGATTCCCCGGCCACACAATCCTCTCCTAAGAAAAGGAAACACTCTACAACCCAACTTGGTTCCAAAAGGATCAAGAAAACCAAGGAGCAACCCCAGCAATCCCATGCTGAAGACTCCTCAGCTCATTCTGAAGAGCTGAAGGAAAGTTCCGTGGTACGCTCTGCCACACCCGTGCAAGCCATCCCTCCAATCCAGACTTCAGCGTCTCCAAACGCTGAGGTTAGAAACTTGGAACCTACCCAACCTCCCTCAGTCTCTCAAAAGACTGATGAAGTGATTCTCAGCGATTCCAACGCTGAACTCAGAACCCGAACCCCATTCTTATCCTTCGCTTCTCCCTCCACTCACTTGGATACTCCTCCAAAGATCACTGGAGATGCCATCATTCCAGAACCCACAGCTGAAGTTTCTCAAAGAATGATGAAGAAAGGACCTGCAGAGATCACCATACCTCACCGTACTTTCGAAGAGGATATGGAACATTTTTCAGGAACTTGCAACTTTGACGAGTTCATCAATCCTCCTGCAGGTACAAATAAAATCCTATACACTGTAACTAAACCTGAAACTTCTGAGCTTTCCTTTGTTCACAAGTACTTATCTGTTACAGGTCCTAATTTGGGAGACATCAACGCCTCTCTGAAGTCCGTGGAAACCAAGCTGACAGATCTCACCACTACTCTTTCCAACAACTCTTCAGCTGTAACAAACGCTGGAGAGAATTTGACAAAGATGACAACAGTGGTAGAAAAGAAAGCTTCCACAGACGACATCAAGATTGTTGATAAGACTCTCAGCGATTTCGCCAAAGTGCTCGCTGACATCTACACTGACTACACCTCACTCAAAAACTCCGTTTCCTCCATGTCTGGCGAAGTCACAACGCTGAAGACATCGGTTGGAGCCTTAGAGGGTGATATGTCAGCTGTAAAGACTGACTTAGGCTCTGTAAAGACCGACGTTGGTGAGATGAAAACGATGATCCAGCAGCTACTCAACAAGGCAAATACTCCAGCTCCTGAACCAACCCCTGCATTGGAAACTTTCACAGCGACGGATCGCAAAGAGCTGGAAAAGATCAATCCTGCTATAACTGGCCTAGAAGTCAGATTAGCAAAGATTGAAAGCTGTGTGGGTATCTCTGGCCAAGAAGACAGAGAGCCTCCCACAGCTGAAGAGTCTACCTATTCCTCCCCCAGTCATCATGAGAAAGAGGGGGAGAAGAGCGCTGAACATCCCGAGGAAAAGAGCGTTGAACATACCGATGAGAAGAGCGCTGATGATCTTGAAAAGAGCGCTGAAGACCTTTCCCATGATGAATCTATCAGGGGAGAGAAGAATGAAGATCTTATCGCTGGACCTCAGGGAGATGAAAACCCTGAGGGAACCGAGAAGCTCGCCTCTGTATCTGAGGGGGAGCAACTTGAAGACGAAGCTGAAGAATCTAAAGCAGAAGATGATGAAGACATCGACATCCCTGATAATGAACCATCCTCCTCTCCAAGGAATGATGATGATGATGACGAAGATGACGATGAATTATTTATCGTCAAACCTGCCCCAAGGATTAAAGCTCTTAAGGGGATTTCAATAAATGAACCAACAGGGGAGCGGACAAAGACAAAGCCCTCATCCTCTGGAGCTGAGAAAGGCAAAGGCAAAAGCGTCGCTGAAGATGACAATCTGACGATCTTGCTTGAAAAGCCGGTTTGTCAGGTACACTAATCATATCTCACTCCATCCCTCCTCTATAAGTTCTACTACCCTAGTTCTTCTACCCAAGTTCTTCTACCCATGTTCTTATTTGTAAGATCGTTGTGTTTCAGCTAGTCCTCTCCCCTGTTTGAGGATGTCGCTGAAGGTTCTACTACTGCGACTTCACAAATAAAGCCAGCTGCTGCTGATGAAATAATCCCAGTCTTAGATTTGATCTCTGAGACTGATGAACCAGAAGAACAACCTCTCTCGCACAGAAACAGACCTTCCTCAGCTCCTCAAAAGCTGAGTGAAGAGAATCAAAAGAGAAGAGAGGAAATAATAAAGCGATTCGAGGATCAGCGAATCATTCTAAGGCGTGATCAACTTCCTTCAGTTCCTCCTAAGTTCAGAATCTCAAAAGCTGAATACAAGGAACACCTTAGAGCTGAACGCCTTATCGCTGAAAGGAAGCTGAAGAAAAAGACAGAGAATACGCCATCAAGCTTACTCAAGAATCTGTCAAAGACCCCAAGCTGAAACGTGTTCCCATTCAAATCCAACGAAAGCTTTGGGAAGAAGCCCAGAAGATCGTGTAAAAGAAAACTGAAGTTTCTCAGACCACCCTGATCTGGTGTAAAGAGAAAATTCACTTCAGATATCGTCCAGCGAAGATCAACAAGGTATTCATCTCTGGAAGAACCTCTATCGGAGTACCTATTGTTGACATCAAACTTTTCAGAGAAGATGGCCAATCTGAAGCCTTTCGCGCTGACAATGTAAAAAGGTATGGTCTCTCTGAATGGCTGGAGATGAGGTTAGCTATCCATTCGTCACAATCTAAGTACAAGGATCATTTCGAAAAGCTGATAAACAGACAGATCGACTTGATATCTTCTTGTGTGGACATTCCTCCTCTTCCTGATCTTAAGCTGAAAAGAAAAAGGGCCTCTCCAAAGAAGAAACGTCAAGATTCAAACTCAGGTCCTGTCATACGAAATGAAACTGGAATTGGTTTCTCTCGCGCTGAAGTGCTTGGTCCTGACCCTGATCTATCTGCCCTTGACATTTCTTTGCCACTATGTGAACTTTTCGTCCCTGGTAAAGTCATCAGTAATCCTTATGGAATATTCTTTCTCGACTACGACGGACGTAAATGTTTTCAACGGATCGCTGAGCTTCCAATCACTCCAATCGAACAGCTCAGAGATCTCATCTACTGGTGTGACTTCAGAAAAGACATTCATGCACGACACCTAAAACCCTTGATCTTTGAAGAAGCGCTGAACAAAAGAAAACAAGGCGTAACGGTTCCTGACTGGATGATCCCCACTGAAAAGACCCTTGATGAACTTCTCATTAAGGAAGAACCTTTTGAAAACTGATATAATCTCCTTTTTCTCTATTGTATCAGTTATCCTTCTGCACTTGTAAATTATTTCGCTTGTACTTGTAATCTTTCTGTTCTTCGTTGTAACCTGATTCAAAGTTTTAAAGAAAGATTTCAGCGAATGTACTTTACTCCATAAGTACTGAAAAGATCCCAGAAAACAGTAAAATGGACAAATATTTTATGCGTTCTTTTTATCCTTATGTTTTCATTAAATAGCAATTTTCTTTGTTGCTATGTCATAATCAAATAGGGGGAGATTGTTGATCCAAACCCTCAGTGATTTGATAATGACCCTCTCTTATATACTTAGTGAAAATTGTAAGTAAACAATATGTATCAGAGTTTCACTATCGCTGATAAGTACTAAGATCTTACAGTACCGCTGATAGGAACTCTCGCTCTTTAAATTAAACATTCAACGAACACTGTTCACCATTAATGCTCTGAGTCTGTTCAGTCATTATGATGATCGCTGATAAGTTAGTTGTTTACTTATGATCCCTGAAGACAAGTTTCACATCAACAAAGGTTCTACGCTGAAGTCGAAGATCAAGCTCAAGAACCAGCGACAAGTCTCCTAATGAACTGATGCGGATCAGCGAAGACTCAGATTTGTCCACTCAACGTGAAGTATCAAGTACAAGACTTCAGCTATCGCTGAACTCTATCATTCGCTGATATGAAATGATAGATCGCTAAATCAACGAAAGCTGATCATGAAGTCCTCCGTACAAAGTACTTTTGTCTTAACCACCCTTGCACGACTCCGTACGAAATGTCAGAAAAGAACCTCCGAAAATCTGAAATCGTACAACCACTCTGATACTACACTGTTCATCCTTACGGCTACTAAGGTTGTCATCAAAAGTCAATGACATGCAACCAACCAGCTGATGACACGTGTAAAGTATATACTGACTTGCATTAAATGCATGCAGTATATAAATAGATGAACTCACTTCTTTTGAAGTAACTTGCTAACTCTGGACAAGTTCAAATCTCTTATCTCAGATAGGTTATTATTAGTAATATCCTTATCTCTCTTAGTGCAAGAAACCTTAGTGTTCCAACTTGTTTAGATTTAGGTTTATCCTTAAT
Organism: Saussurea involucrata; assembly: GCA_033807775.1. Taxonomy (NCBI): domain Eukaryota; kingdom Viridiplantae; phylum Streptophyta; class Magnoliopsida; order Asterales; family Asteraceae; genus Saussurea; species Saussurea involucrata. Next base: position 42,248,231 of record CM066317.1, on the reverse strand, counting down.
CTTGTTTCCGCAACAAGCTGTAAATTATTAATGATTTATCAATAAACAATTTAGAAAAGTAAAATCTGTGTGTTTGTATTCAACCCCCCCTTCTACAAACTTGTATAGGCCTTCGGGACCAACAAGACACAACCACCACACACTAGAGGTACAAACCCCACGATCACTTGTACGCACATTAGGCATGGCCTTCTCCATGCCAATCACAACATATATTTGAAAAATATTATCTCACGACTTTGCCTTTCTCTAATCTAGATGAACCACAAATTATGACCGTCTACTTCACTCGATCGAGTCTTTATCCCTAACCGACTCTTCAGAATCCACACGAGACACACTCAAATAAACCAGACGATAAGACGCTCCCTTGCAGACCAACATAATCCACGTGTCCCACATGAGTTGTGCTAACTACTTCATTCATAAACGAAACATCAACCACATAAGAAAATCACCTATCCAACTATCAATTCTCCACTTTCAGAACACTCACATAAGGCGGTCCAACCTCTTGACCGATACACCTTTCCCCAACCGACCTCTTATCTCAGCGTATAAACCCGACAAAATAATCACACCAGGGTTACCTTTTCCAATTCCAATCTCCAGAAAACGATCTCAACAACCATCGTTGACTTCCACATCAACGCCCGACATAAAGATGATGCTTCAACGGTGCCTCCGACAACGAGAATTTCCACCGAAATCTAATTCTCTCCATGCATCGTAACTAACTTTGTGCCCCCACATTCCTCATATGTTTGAGCCACAAGACTTACCCGACAAATAGCCTAAATACAAGGCCACCTCAACTCCGGCTCCACGTCGATACCATTTCATCAACATGCTACAACGCTACCTTCGAAGTCTCTTGCCTACTTCGAAATCACCGGAACACCCCCCGGCTGTCAGCCACACGTCAAATTACCAAACAAGAGCAAAGACTACCATAATACAAGCATCTATAAATTCAAAGACTGGGACTGCAGTTATTCGCCGCCCTCCCTAAAAGGAAACACCAAGGTCACGAATTGACCATCGACGACTCAACCACATATTTCCACTCTCGAAACTTTCAAAATACTTAAGTGCGATATTTCTCACTACCTAGCGAGTTCATAGCCTTCATGCATGATGACACAATGATTCAAATCGTTTTACACACTTGAAATACACCGTGAAACAAGGTTTGATATGCATGACACGACACCTCCATATAGAATAGCCACACAAACATCGATCTCGAGGATCGCTCACACGCAACCCATGATATCTCACAACCTTGTCCATATATCAATCGAAAGTGCATTCACTGAAACTCTTTTCGTGAAATTTTTTAAAACACAGCAAAATCACCCACACTAGGAGAGTCAGTCGACCCTCACACTCGTTGATATGACAACAACGTGTCTACGCTGATTCCGCTTATAAAACCATGCGATCAAATATTTTTATGATTTCTACAACAAAGGTTAACTCACTCGTAAAAGACATGAAATAAGTCGCTATTTCTCCAAGTTCAAAATTTATCACACAACATAAATAAAAGTGTCATTTCCTTCAAACACACGCTAGCATGTGCCAACTTATTTTCAAATCCAGAAACTTACAAGGCACACACACACACGCACACACACACACACACACACACACACACACACACACATATTTGACATGAAGGACTCATGTAACTTGTTTGAAAATACAATGCATGACTCACTTTACATTGAAGGCTATTTGCTCTAGGAAGGTTAACCCTTTGCAGTTAACACAAATCAACACCGGCGCCCTACTTCCGACCAAACCATCAGGTTCCTCACATTTGCAACAACCTTCGGTACTGGTGCTTCCCCACACACTTGTATGCCCCAACTTCATAGTTACCACTTGACTACTGATTTGCAAAAATATGCGGCCTCACCTCGACCCCAAATAGGTTAACCAACAATAGCCCATTTTCATTTATCCTTGCCCCATACTACCAACCAACGCGTCTATCATTTCTTAACCACCCTTGCCACTCTTCCACTGACTAGAGAGTAAGAAAGCACATCTCTACTACCCGATCCTTGAGTTGAAACTCTCAAGATCCCAATTCATCGACATCGAAAACTCCCAGAATGAAGAATCATTAGAAATTAGGAGCTCACCTCCAATCAAGTATTCTTCCCTTATGAACGCCAAAGATTCTACCTCACACGGCCACCCACCATTCAAACAATACTCCTTCTAGATGTTGTCATAAATCACACCATGAACGATCTCGCACAACACACTAAACCATTGCCATCATGACAAGGTTAAAACTCTACACACTACCGCCAATCTCTACACACTACCACCACTCTTCACACACTACCACCACCCTCTATACACTACCACCACTCTCTACACACTACCACCTCCATCGACCATCAGAACAAAAGTAATCAAGCACACCCATGCACCTGTAAATTCATAATGTCATTGGCCAGATGTGATTTGAATTTACCTTACATGAGAGTCCTCACTACCATCGTTTTGAATTCTCAGTGATCAAGGTATTCCCTAAAGGCTTCCTATATCTCAGTTGTGCTCTCCTACTCCACAGTTTAAGTTTAGGCCCATCCGGTCACCTAAATCCCTTAAACTAGCGCTCTGATACCAACTGTAACAATCCACACCAAAATAGTATGCAAAAACCACTACTATAAAATATAAGTGCCGAAAACGGCCCCACATAAGTCACACATCCAAAATTTCAAACTCGGGTTTGCGGAAATAACCCTAATTACAACTGAAAAATCTAACTAGACAATAAAGGAAAGTCTTCTAGTCCTTCTATACGCAAGATTCAGCTCACAATTTGCTCTTGCCTTTAAACGAGCCCTCAACTACCTGTTTACCTGAAAAGATTTTAGTTTTGAAAAGCGAGGGTTAGACCATAAGGTCTAGTGAGATCCCTCTTGATACCAACACCACGCCACAATTATCAACTAAAAAAAAGAGTTTATAAGCATTTATAAACAATCACACATTTATCAGTTCAAGTACACGGACAACACATAGTGATGGCTCACGCTTTGGTTACTTACACACTTGTAACTATGTGTTAGGGCACACACCCGCCCTTAATAACATATGAAACGAATTCATATATTCTGCATGGAACACACTCCCCATATACCTACATCAAGTCATCGCAAGTCCCTCACAACGCATATCTAAAATATAATTAACACACCTTCGCCATGCATATTTAAAACAATGTAAGACATGCAATTCAATATATCGGTACAAGTAATAAACTCGAGTATCGATAAAGCTTAAGTTTAGAAAGACTCGCCTGGTGTCCACGCTAAATGTTCTCACTTGAAACCGCTATCCTCTATCTGTACCTACATTAGCACCCAACACACAAGAGTGGATAAGTCACTTGACAACTCACGCATCGTCCCGACCATCTAGGCACTCTCAAAATGCTACTGACAACCAGAGCCCCAGACACAGGCGATTCGGATTCCGGATCTACCTTCCGGACTTCTTCCGGTTTCTGCTCCTCTCCCGGACCCTTCCGGATTCCGGATTTATCCGGACTCTAATTTTTCGGTACCCGCTTCCGGATCCGTTCCGGATTCCGGGCCTTTTCCGGATATCGGCTTCCGGTTCCCGACACACACTATCCGGGATCCTTTCTCCGGAAACTTTACCGGACACACACTATCCGGAACCCTTTTTCCGGAAACTAGCGATTTCTGGTAATGTACAGACGTATCGGAAACAAAGTAAAACTCACAAATCTCGACATTAAATCATAGAGGTTTAGCTAATGCCCTTTAACTGTTTAAACCAACCAACCTTAAACATTCCCCCACTGATTAGTTGTTGAATCACACAGGAAACCCCAATCCTAACAGTGGGGTTATCGATAAACAACAAATCTTCCCCAACCGGTTTCCCAACCTCATCAAAACCCAAAATAGATAAGGGAAATGAAGTTACCTTGATGTGGAGGAAGATTTCACACTCCATGATTTCCAATTCCAGGTTCTCTTTCCCAATTCAACAAGCTTCTTCTTTATACACACAAACACCTAGCCGCACCTTTTTCTGATAAGGAGAGAATGAGGGTTTTAGGGGTTTTAACCCTAATCCCTACTAATTGCATTCAAGTCCCTCAACTTTCACTCTTCACACCACACCCACGAACTTCACTTATTTACAAAATGAACCCTGTTATTACAGCTTGGGTCTAAATGAGAAAATTATAGACGAGAATGAAGCATCCGACGAGTTAATGGCAAATGGAGGAGGTATGAGTCAATTCGTGGGTCAAAGCTCGGAGAAATGCGTTAAAAAAACTCAAAAAGGTGTCATCGAGACTTGGCAAGTTGGGCCATCAAGCAAAGGAAAAATCTTAATTTTTGCAAAACAGTGCCTACCGGTACTTGTATCAGTACTTTAAGTCCCGCTATAACTCCCGACAGCCTGAATTTTGCAAAACAGTGGCCACCGGGACTTCTGTCGGTACTTTAACTCTCAGTGTAAGTACCGACGACGGACTGATACGTTTTTAACCCCTTTTTCACCTTGGGTTTGGGACATTCTTCACGATATCGACTAGAGAGAGGCAAGGGACGATTTTGGGGCAACTTGGGGTGATTTTCCATAGATATTAAAGCCGATTAACGCTACGAAATCATCGGGGAACGTCGGATTAACAAAGATCAATTCCTTGTTCGTGGGTATTGCGATTCAACAAAAAAGGAGTTTGTTCATACATTGATTTCTTGTTCAAGAGACCATGTCTACTCTACTTTTCTTCCTTTTTGCTTTGTGTTTTAACACCCCCAACATGAACTAATCTTAGATTGTTGGGGGTTGGAAGAACTTTGGTTTGTAAGCATATGAACATGAACCTTGTGATTCTTATCACTTTTTCTAATCAATGAAACATATGAATTTGGTTTTAATGCTTTTGTGAGTTTGATCACCTTGCAAATTGATTTAACTGTTAGGAATTCGATTCGAGAGAACGATTCCATAACTTGACTTGAATTTGTATGCCTAGGGTGAGAAATTGGATAGTGATATACCAAGTAAACCTTAGTACTTGTTTTACAATCTTGTTCTTAAAGAATTTATGAATTCCTAGGTTGAGATCGAGAGATAAAACCTGTGTTTTCTATAAATAACGTTGTTGTTGCTCGAGAGAGAATAACAATTATTTACGTGATTGTGTATTCACTTGATTAGATTAGTTTGGTAATTATCATAAGTGGAGTGTTCTTGTAACAACCCGGATTTAAAATTAAGACTTGAAAGTTTGGTGGCCAAAATCAAATTAAGAGAAGTTATAATGAGGGACCTTTTAGCAATTTTTGGAAAGATATAAATTGGAGCCAATCCCTAGGTTTTCATTGATTGAATATTCTAGCATTTACTGTGGCGACTGAGAAGAAGAAGAGAAAGGAAAGGAAGGCGATCGGTATTGATTTCAATAGGAGAACTCCTAATCTGGTAAGCAATCGATTCCCTTATGTATTCTTTTCTGTGTAAGAAATGTATGGGTAAGTGAAATTCTAGTTATTCTTCAATGCTTGAACTGTGAAATCAAAGTAAGGGCATTAATGGAGTTTTAACTATAAATCAGATTGTTTAAAGATCGAATCAGACGATTTTATGAGTTTATGAGGTTAGAGTTAAGCACCTAGCAGTTTATAAAAGAGACCGTGTTGATAAATGATTTGGTAATAAGCGATTTAAAGGAGTCTAAAACTTGTGGATCGTAAAAGCATAAATCGTCGATCCGGAACTGAAAGTACCGGAACATGTGGATCCAGAATGGATCTTCCGGAACTAGGTCTCGGTGTTGTTGGGCTTGGAGCAATGTGATCCGGAATGAAATCTCGAAGTTCCGAAATTGGAACCTAAATAAGGATCCGGAACCCCTTGTTAAACCAGATCCGGAATGTAGAGGATCCGGAACTCTCTTTTATTTGCTTAAAACTCATTTGAACAGGAATAACGACCAACCAACAACAAGACCAGGAATGTGGCACTTGGGCCGGAACTGGGCTTGGATGTTACAAGATCCGGAACCTCACCACTTTGGATCCGGAATACTAAGGTTGGGCCATGGATGGATTTCTTTGTTGCGATCCGGTAATGGGCTAGCAGGCCCATCAAATCATGATTTATTAATGAATCAAAATCAATGTTGCTTGGGCTTGTAACTTTAAGTGGGTCGTGAACATGAATTCGCACAAGGATAATATTGAGTATTGTGGATCCAGTAATATTCATTGGGAGCTGTTAATTATTTAGTCTTGGGCTAAAACTAAGGAATCCGGTAGTTAATTAATGATCTAAAATATTTATTTTGGATCCAGTTTAGAAAAGGATTAAGGATCGGAAGTCGAGCGGTCACTAATTAAAATTTGTACGATATGCTTTAGGTGTAAGGACGATTCGGAACGAGACTCGGGGTTAGGAAAGAAATTGCTATCAGGTGAGTTCCCTAAACCCCTTTTACACGAAGTACTATGTTAAATGATTTTACTGATTATGGTTCGTTTATGAGCATGAACTGTTTTACCAACTGTTACGCATGTTTTCCATGAAATGTACGTTTTATTTTAAAGGACGGCTATTAGCAAGATGAAATGATGTACAAAGACTTCACACTTTGTGAATTACGTTAAGCTACGTGTATGCTATGATGAGTCGATCTGCACAGTGGGGTCAGGGTACCTTGGGATCCTATGTGTAACATCCTAAATTTTCAATAATAGTAATTTAATGAGAATTAGGATCTAATTGTATTTTGGTTTAAAACCATAAATTATGTTGTAATTTATAATTCAATAGGGTTAAAATACAAGGGTATAAAGTTTGGTGTTATTTTGGAAATAATGGAACTTGAGGGTGCTTTTGGTTATTTGATGAAAGTGTGTATGGATAAAAGGGTTAGAGCTGAGAAAATATCTCAGTATCTTGTTTTGAGTCGGCAAAGAAATCAGAGGAAAAAGGGAGAAAGAGAGAAAGAAGAGAAAGCAAGTTTTGTTCATCATTTTGGTAAGAAAATTGATAGTGGTTTCTAATAAAAATCTGTGTAGTTATATGTTGGTAAAACGAATTTGATTGTGGAATAGGTTTTTGGAATCACAAACAACAGATTTGAGGAACCAGCTTGTGCAGGAAGTGGTTTTTTTGCAAGCATAAGGTGAGTTCATTTGTTCCTTGCTTAAATCAGTGTTTTCATGTTAAATTAAACCTTGAAATAGCTGTGTAAATTGGTTATGAACTGTATGGAATGGTTTGGAATGAGCTTAATCGAACAGACATGAAAATGGATCGAGTTTTAGGCTGCAGAACCGAGTTTTCCGGATAAATCGTCGTATCCGGTTACCTCTGATGATGAATGTTTCCGGACGCAATAGAAACTGGGTAAAGTATTATTTTATCGTAAGAATCCGGATGAATGTAGTTACCGAATGGTATCCGGATGGTTTTAGTATCCAGATGTCGTCCGGATTAGAAAAGTATCCGGAAGGTTTAGTTGTCCGGAAAATCCAAGTTACCCGAAAAATCCAAGTTACCCGGAAAACCCCTGTTGTCCGGACATTTTAGGATGAAGATACGATAGGTTATATAGTATTCTTAGATTTGAGAATATGATATGAGCTGTCATATGTTGTTATGCATATATGTTAGCAAAGTGTAATGGATCCATAGGCACTAGTGGTTAGGTACACGTAGAATAGATGAAGATTAATCATTATTCTGATGTGTGTGAGAAGTCATGGAATAAACGTAATTCCTGGTTTCTAAGGAAAAGAAGAGATTGGCATGTGTATATTGTAATCACTATTTCCTTCTCTAAGAAATAGGCATGTGTATATGTAACGTCCCAAAAATTACAAGCAAATTTAATTTTTTTAAGTAAACAGTACATTTATAACAACTCATTAAACGAGCCCAATGTTTCGGTTGCAAACTCATAATTAATATCTTTATAATAAAAACCAGCGGAATAAACGTTAATTATCAAAACCATAACGCAACCAGCTCTCCTCGCGCGCCAGTGTGTACCCGTCACGCCTTAGAGCCACTCGCACCTGAAACCACAAATTATTGGGAAAGGGTAAGCACGAAGCTTAGTGAATTCAAACACCATAAATAATACAGTTATTCCACACTACCCCTAAAACAGATAGTGACACATAAACGATCATACAGGTCTACGAACAAATCATAAACATGTATATCCACAACCACCCGTCTAAAAGGCACAAGTCGGTCCCACCGACCACATGATAACATCTTCGGCCCTGCCGAATCCCCGGTCCCACCGAGTCTCTACGCCACCCGTGTATAAAACCTCCGGCCCCGCCGGACCCTCGGTACCACCGAGTCTCTACGCCATCCGCGTATAAAACCTCCGGCCCCGCCGGACCCTCGGTCCCACCGAGTCTCTACGCCATCCGCGTATAAAACCTCCGGCCCCGCCGGACCCTCGGTCCCACCGAGTTAACATGGCAACATAGTATCAACTAGTCACCCCACTATCTAGTTCCACAACACAATCACATAACGCTACCACACACGTACTACAGCAATGATAAAACAACTATTATTAGATATAGTGAGAGAACTCACCTCGAGTGCGCGCCTAGCTTAATAATACAATTCAAGCTTCACAATTACGGTCACCTCCCAGAACCTAAACGCATGTTAAAACGTGTCAATACGAGACTCGGACCCTATGACACGACACACGCTTAAACCGTCACTAAAACTAATTCCCGTTCTCTCAAAACAGGTCTGTTCGGGACCTGTTTCGACCCCTTTAAACCCAGAAAAATCCCAATATTAATTCATGACCAGAAATTCCTCTGAGTTAGGGTTCCAAGGACATATTATACGCCTCCTAACGATTTTTCTACAATTAATTACGGATTTTATAAGATCAGCCCGCAGAACAGCGAAAAACAGCACTTATCAGTATAAAACGACGATTTGGCCTAAGCTACGTTCCGAACTGGATTTTGCACAAAACACAGAAACGTTTATAGACTCAAAAAGGGAACTTTTGGCACCGAAATCACCCCAATCCGAGTTACGAGAAAAAAGTTACAGCTTACGCAAAACAGTGACCGAACTGCAGTTTCTTTTACATAAAATGACGATTCACTGAACTTACGACCACTTTTCCACCTATCTAGAGGCCGAACCAGTTTTCCGCTAAAACACGGAAAACATGCCCGACCCCGAGCTTGAACCGTGGGCGCCAGTTTCGGCTCAAACGGAGTTACGACAGAAAAGTTATGATCACGCGAAAACTGGACAGCACACTTAGAATTTCCATAAAATCACGATTTATAAAAACGGTTCAAGGCTTAATCGATTCGGGTTTTACGCTACGAGTGTCACCCACTGCCACAGCCCTCCACCCACAGCCACCGCAGCGGCGGCGTGCGGCGGTGGTGGTCTCGCCGGAAAACGAAAAGGAAAAAGGAAAAGAACGAGACGAACGAGAGAGCTACTTACCTCACGACGACGTCTCACCACCGCAACCAAACCTCTCACTCTCGATTCCTCCGACGACAACCGGTGGTGGCGATCTCCGGCGACAGCAGCGGCGGCGAGGGGTGGCTGCCGCTGGTCCTTTCTCCTCTTCTCTCTCTCGCGACACCTCTCTTCCTCTCGCTCCTCGCTGCTCTCTCTCTCTCTCACTCCTCGCTGCTCTCTCACTCTTCTTGCCGGCAGGACCAGCAGCGCCGGCTGCTGGTGGTGGTGGATGGTTCACGGCGGCAGAAAAAAAAAGAGAGAAGAAAGCTGCTTCTCTTTCTTTTCCTTGCGTGCGGCACAACCAAAAAACAGAAATGGGGTGCTTAGGGTTTTTTTTTTTGGGATTTCTTTACTTTTGTTTCTCCTTTCACGGCACCACACAACAACAAGAAAAAATATAAGGATTTCTACTATAAACTGCATGGGCCGAAACCCAAATATGGGTTTTTGGCCTTTGACACAAATGGCCCTTCCACTTGCAAGCCTCTCACTCCTAACCAAAAATTCCGATACTTAACGATTTGACCCAACTCGACTAACCAAGAATAATTAAAGGCAACAATTTAAATTGGTTTAAAGATTTATTACGCATTTGGTCAAACTTGCTAACCCCGCTAGTAAAGATTCGCTAAAAGAACGATATTAAAGCAATTAATTAAAATATATAAACATACCGGGACACGGGCTTTACAACTCTCCCCCACTTGGATTAGACTTCGCCCTCGAAGTCTCTGCCTACGAATAGCTCCGGATAGTTCTCCCTCATCTCAACCTCAGGTTCCTAAGTCCACTTGAAACCCCTTCTAAACTTCTCGAATACTATTCTTACTAACGTACTCTTTCTCAGACACTGGGATTATAATCGGCAGAACACCCCGACGATTGAAATCATTACTAGCCAAGCGACTACGGTTGTCCCCCAACCTTAGATATTCCATACATCCCGAGTCAAATCTCAAACTCTAACCACTCTAAAGCTGCTCCCCAGTATACTCTACAGGATACTCGATTACGATCCATCCTATCATTAATTGACGATTAACTTCTACGAATTCTAATAGACTCCAAAGATTTTCAATAAATTATATCAACAAAACATCGACCCCCTGCCGAACATCGGTCCAACCGATTGCAATAACAAACATCGGCCACCCGCCGAACATCGGTCCAACCGATTGCAATAACAAACATCGGCCACCCGTCGAACATCGGTCCAACCGATCACAATAACAAACATCGGCCACCCGCCGAACATCGGTCCAACCGATCACAATAACAAACATCGGCCACAACTCTCCGATTATACTAAAGGTGTTTGGCCTCAAGCCCAAAACTCGACACCTAAATATACCACCTACCTCAAAATGGTTGATGCGCATTTATTCTCTTAATAACAAAGGGCATCAATCCCTTAACCGATACTATTCGACCTACAGTACTAACGCGCGTGGAATACCTACCTTCCACCGTCGACGTATCATCCACACTTGCTCTACGAAGCCAAGTCACACCGTATCGAGGATACACCTTGACGTCTACCTCCCAGGTAACGCCTCAAGACCCAGCACACCAGAACTACCTCCCAGGTAAGTGCCCACAACTATATCCTCCTAGTACCTACTGGAAAGTCTAGGTTAAAACACATGAATACCGGGGTCCCACCCCGAGATACCCAACCGACCATTACCAACGACTGACTAACGTGTCTAAGGATCCAAAGCAAACAGCCTACCAACAACATGCCTATTCCGGATTGACTCACTCACCCAAACATGTAAACACTCAACGTGCAAGGAATGCCAAACGGTGCGACAAAAACAACTCATCAACTAGACTCCACATCGAGCCATTAAAACCGGGCAATTGGCCCATGACTAACTCCAAGTCAAAACCGAGCAAAATGCTCCACGCTTGCTAGACCCATAGGTCGGAAAATGCGTTTAAACAAAGTTTAAGCAAGCAATACTCTGAAATCAACCTTAGTCCCAGACTCAACACGGGTTAAACAAAAGAGTTTTCCAAAAGGACTCACACCCTAAAAATTCTCGAAATGACACATGACACTTAAAAGCACATTTCCCCAAATGGTTTACAAAATCATTTACAAAATATTTTCAACGTCAGGATTTTCATCTCAAAAAGATCGTATGTAATAAAACTACTATTACCTGATCGATAGTTACGCAAAACTGGACACGCTCGTCCCACATAGGAAAATCATGTTGAAAATCGTTCCATTGCAGTTCAGTTTACTCACACAAAAGAAAGTGTAATAAATAATTTCTTTAAAATGAACCGCCTCGATTCCAGTATGGATTGACTCATGACGTGCACTTAAAGTAACCGCTTGACCTTAAACAGGGTGCGACAAAGGTGTGCACATAATTCAAAATAAGTTTCACGACATTTGATTCAAAAATTCTTCTTTTTAATCATAAAAATGACGTGGCACAGGGTTCGCCACAAATTTTTCGCGCGTCAGCTAATCACACAAAACGATGACACGGTTTACAAATATATTTTTGTTAAAACACAACTGTCTCGTGTAAGTTTCAAACTTGAAGACAGAAACTAGTCCGCTTCTATTAATTGGAAATATCGACTAAAATCTCATAAAATCTCAAACTGGGGGCAGGCATGCAAGCTTGTAGCACTTCCTCAAGTTTCGTACTTGGGACATATAACGCCAAAACATTATAGTTTAAAAATATATTTATCGAAAATGCTCAAAATACTCGTTTCCTCCAAAGCAAAAGTTTTTAATTTCCCAAGAAAAAATGATCGGTAATTCTAAATTAACCGAAAGTAAAAAATCTTACGCATTTATATTTCCAAAATCTAACACATTTTAAACGTATGCATGATGCTCACAACATTAAAACACTCCTTGGATCAAATGGTCTTTCATTTCGAAAAAAAGGAACTAAAGCATTTGCATGCACGACTCGTTCATCAAAATGTCGAGAACAAAGGTTACCCCAATATGCATACCCCTAAGTCGATAAATCGCATTTTCATGGAAATGTCAATAAAACCTTTAGCTGACTAAAAAGCGCACTAAACAACTCCTTATGAAATGTTACCAAAATTCCTCCATGCATCACCTATGTCACGCATGAATCAATCCACACACTAAACTATTTGCAATAAAACACTTAGTAATACAAACTCTCGAACGAAAAGTTAAGCGACACTGGAATTCCAAACTCATTTTAAACAAATCACCAAAATAGCCTTTATACAGACATCGTGGAATGTAACTTTTCGTCTCAACTCTAACACATGTGGAGGAGTTCCAATGTTAGAGTCTCAATCCATAGTCACTTACCCAACATCTTAACCACCACAAAACACGGATAACATCGTACCCGAAAGAACCGTTGGAAAAATAACGAAAATGAGACAAATTCTAACAAAGTTTGCACTCCCGTGATAAAACGATTTCATACACTTTCAAAACCATATTTCAAAATCTTGTGCGTGTGCTGAGCAGTTCCCAAAATTCCAAAACACCGTCCATACAAAGATTTGAAACACAAGAGTTTGTTAATGCAATCTTATTTTCAAAATAACTCCGTGCATGACTCATTCGGCATTCAACGTCTCGACCCCTACTACTCCGAAACTCTCCGGTCTACTATTGTCATCCAGACATTTAAGCCTCTTAAAGCAAGTTGGGAAATCACATTGAATCATCTTACGGGTTTTCCTCAAATCAAAGTCGGCTCTATGAGCCTATGACTCTAACACAATCTTCCATCTTGGCCCGAAATGATCTGCTTACAACAAATATCATCCTTATCGTCACTCCAAGTGACTAATATTAGAATCGTCTTTCTATTCCAACGACTACTAGTTTAGGACCTTCATCACTACCCCCAATGATCATCACCTCAAAACACTTCGAGTACACACCTGTACTAGTAGGTTTACTATAGTTGTTCCTCCTTGTGATGGCTATTCTGGGTAGACAATACAACGCGTTATTAGCACATAATAACTCATACTAACAACACTCACGCTCAACTCCTTGGATTCCTCGTGACTTCCCCGACTCGAGCATTGATCCTGTGCCTCCGGTAGTAGGAGCTCTACTACTACCATCCACACCTATCATCGCCCGTTCCGAGTTCCATCCCAAGGGGTCCAAGTAGTTTCTCGCCGAAACTATACACGTATGCCCGCACCGGCATATGTACACACTCTTCCTAGCTCCCTAGGAATTCCATCCAAACCACTACCCTTGCTACTGCCAAATCCCTAATAGCAAGCAGCAGACATGCAATACAGTGTAACAAGCACCAAGCAATTTAGCATACATACTCCTATGTTCTAGAAAGCAATCTAGCACACGTACTCATACATAAACACCCTTCCCAGCTCTCTAGGAACTTCCTCTTATCCCACTACCCTTGCTACTACCGAATCCCTACTAATTATAACGGGTGACCTCGCGAATACCCGATTATATGCAGTGCGAAACAAATAGACAGTCGAATACAAGACTCTATCCTAGAACGGTTGGACTCAAACAAGAGCTGCGCAATAGAACTAAATCGAATATTCTAAGGCTATAAATCTCTTACTGCATACAACCTAGAGGGCATCCACTTAGTAACCTATCATAATTAGCATAAACTCCTAATAGCAAGTAGTTCAACATACAGCATAGTATCCGCAACAGGCAATCTAGCATGCATACTCTATGATCTAGAAAGCAATAAACACTAAGCATTGTACCTTTCCCTTCGGCTCCGGCTGACTGTACACACTGCGCCCTCGATCACCGTTCCTCGAACGGGTTTTTACTTTTTCTTTTATTTCCAAACAGATTTAATAAAGTATTTGAAAATTCCCCAGCCGCAACTTGAGACCAAACACACCGAGGTGCGTTTGATTCACTCAAGCTGTGCTCTGATACCAAGTTGTAACGTCCCAAAAATTACAAGCAAATTTAATTTTTTTAAATAAACAGTTCATTTATAACAACTCATTAAACGAGCCCAATGTTTCGGTTGCAAACTCATAATTAATATCTTTATAATAAAAACCAAACGAATAAACGTTAATTATCAAAACCATAACGCAACCAGCTCTCCTCGCGCGCCAGTGTGTACCCGTCACGCCTTAGAGCCACTCGCACCTGAAACCACAAATTATTGGGAAAGGGTAAGCACGAAGCTTAGTGAATTCAAACACCATAAATAATACAGTTATTCCACACTACCCCTAAAACGGATACTGACACATAAACGATCATACAGGTCTACGAACAAATCATAAACATGTATATCCACAACCACCCGTCTAAAAGGCACAAGTCGGTCCCACCGACCACATGATAACATCTTCGGCCCCGCCGAATCCCCGGTCCCACCGAGTCTCTACGCCACCCGCGTATAAAACCTCCGGCCCCGCCGGACCCTCGGTCCCACCGAGTCTCTACGCCATCCGCGTATAAAACCTCCGGCCCCGCCGGACCCTCGGTCCCACCGAGTCTCTACGCCATCCGCGTATAAAACCTCCGGCCCCGCCGGACCCTCGGTCCCACCGAGTTAACATGGCAACATAGTATCAACTAGACACCCCACTATCTAGTTCCACAACACAATCACATAACGCTACCACACACGTACTACATCAATGATAAAACAACTATTATTAGATATAGTGAGAGAACTCACCTCGAGTGCGCGCCTAGCTTAATAATACAATTCAAGCTTCACAATTACGGTCACCTCCCAGCACCTAAACGCATGTTAAAACGTGTCAATACGAGACTCGGACCCTATGACACGACACACGCTTAAACCGTCACTAAAACTAATTCCCGTTCTCTCAAAACAGGTATGTTCGGGACCTGTTTCGACCCCTTTAAACCCAGAAAAATCCCAATATTAATTCATGACCAGAAATTCCTCTGAGTTACGCCTCCTAACGATTTTTCTACAATTAATTACGGATTTTATAAGATCAGCCCGCAGAACAGCGAAAAACAGCACTTATCAGTATAAAACGACGATTTGGCCTAAGCTACGTTCCGAACTGGATTTTGCACAAAACACAGAAAAGTTTATAGACTCAAAAAGGGAACTTTTATCACTGAAATCACCCCAATACGAGTTACGAGGAAAACGTTACAGCTTACGCAAAACAGTGACCGAACTGCAGTTTCTTTTACATAAAATGACGATTCACTGAACTTACGACCACTTTTCCACCTAGCTAGAGGCCGAACCAGTTTTCCGCTAAAACACGGAAAACATGCCCGACCCCGAGCTTGAACCGTGGGCGCCAGTTTCGGCTCAAACGGAGTTACGACAGAAAAGTTATGATCACGCGAAAACTGGACAGCACACTTAGAATTTCCATAAAATCACGATTTATAAAAACGGTTCAAGGCTTAATCGATTCGGGTTTTACGCTACGAGTGTCACCCACTGCCACAGCCCTCCACCCACAGCCACCGCAGCGGCGGCGTGCGGCGGTGGTGGTCTCGCCGGAAAACGAAAAGGAAAAAGGAAAAGAACGAGACGAACGAGAGAGCTACTTACCTCACGACGACGTCTCACCACCGCAACCAAACCTCTCACTCTCGATTCCTCCGACGACAACCGGTGGTGGCGATCTCCGGCGACAGCAGCAGCGGCGGCGAGGGGTGGCTGCCGCTGGTCCTTTCTCCTCTTCTCTCTCTCGCGACACCTCTCTTCCTCTCGCTCCTCGCTGCTCTCTCTCTCTCTCACTCCTCGCTGCTCTCTCACTCTTCTCGCCGGCAGGACCAGCAGCGCCGGCTGGTGGTGGTGGTGGATGGTTCACGGCGGCAGAAAAAAAAAGAGAAGAAAGCTGCTTCTCTTTCTTTTCCTTGCGTGCAGCACAACCAAAAAACATAAATGGGGTGCTTAGGGTTTTTTTTTGGGATTTCTTTACTTTTGTTTCTCCTTTCACGGCACCACACAACAATAAGAAAAAATATAAGGATTTCTACTATAAACTGCATGGGCCGAAACCCAAATATGGGTTTTTGGCCTTTGACACAAATGGCCCTTCCACTTGCAAGCCTCTCACTCCTAACCAAAAATTCCGATACTTAACGATTTGACCCAACTCGACTAACCAAGAATAATTAAAGGCAACAATTTAAATTGGTTTAAAGATTTATTACGCATTTGGTCAAACTTGCTAACCCCGCTAGTAAAGATTCGCTAAAAGAACGATATTAAAGCAATTAATTAAAATATATAAACATACCGGGACACGGGCTTTACAGTATATTGTTATTTCTTAGATGTGTACAGAAATGGGCATGTGTATATTGCGGTTTCTGGAATAGATGTGTACGGAACTGGGCATGTGTATATTGCGATTTCCGGAATAGAAACATTACTCTAGAATCAGTACAGATTCATAGGGTAGCTCTGAGACATGATATGATGATGGAATGTGTGTCAGGCATATTCATGGAATTGGATAAAATCGTGCTAACGGAATAGAGTTACACGTATGGTAAGAGAAAGGGTAATGAGGTTTGTATAACTTGCTTACATTGATTTTGCAAATGTTATTATTGAAACGAATGTTCTCACTAGGCGTTGGCCTAATCGTTCATAAGATGTTTTCTTACCAGGTACCAGTTCGGGAAAGTAAAGGGTTGTGGGACGAGCGTTTTGGAATAGCAATGAAGTCAATTAACAGAAGGAGATTTTGAAGGATTGCTTAGATAGCTTAGTTAATCTAATCATAGAGATATAATTAGATTAATAGGCTATTTGAAGGATTCTGTATTGTAAATATACTCCTAATGGTTAATTCACTTGCTATATATCTATAAGTTGAAGTTTATGTTATCATAACTTGTGGAAATTTGAGGTTTAAATTAGCCATGATTTTAGGGTGTTACAATATGGTATCAGAGCTCTAGTTTAAGTGAACTAAGTATGTTGATGAGATACTTAGACTTAAGCTGTGATAAATTAAGTTATGATTCGTGAGAATGGGTAGAAATACTAAGACGGGATAGTCTTAGAGTTGACAGAAATACGTGAGATTAGTACTGTAACGATGGTAACGAGGATTCTCTTGTATGATATATTCACAATTTCAATTAGCTACTGTTATTTATGAATATATTGTTACATAAGCATGCTTGTTTCTAACATGTTGCAGTAACTAATGATCGGTATAGTATGTTTCGTATATTCGTATGTGTATAACCATTTCTTATGGTTATCCTCTTGTGTATATCAGAATGATGGTGAATACGCCGCCATTATCCCCTATTTCTGCGATGGATAGGTCCATGATTGATGGGACAGGAGAAAGGCAAACTGGAGTAGGCGAAATTCATGAGACTCCGCCGGGGTTTCTTTCTCTTGGAGGGACATCAAGTCAGGTACATAGGACGGGTACCAGTACTGCCAACCCAAGAACACCAGAAGCAGGTATGGAAGCCCGAATGATGGAAAACATGACAAGAATGATGACGAACGCAATGGCTCAACAAACCGAGATGTTTATGAAAGCATTGAATGATCGAAGTACAGAGTTGCAGCGAACGGGAACCGATACTGGAGTAATTAATCCACTTTCTACTCTAGTAACAGAAACAGAAAGGAGAGTGGAAAGAGTTTGTACGTACAAGACATTCCTAAGTTGTAAGCCGCCCGAGTTTAAAGGAACAGATAATCCAGTAACCTGTATGAACTGGATCAGAGAAATGGAACAAGCTTTCAGAGCCTGTGAATGTGATGAAAAGTCAAAGGTTAGGTTTGCTTCTCAAATGTTAAAAGGGAATGCACTGACATGGTGGAACATAATGACAGCTTCAATATCAGCTTCAGTATTGACTGCTATGACTTGGGAGTCATTCAAGAAGAAGGTTTTGGAGGAGTACTGTAATGAGAACGAGATGGATAGAATCGAAGAAGAGTTTCAGACTCTCAAGAAGGGTAACATGTCTGTGAGAAAGTATACTGAAACGTTTTTGGAGAAGCTGAATTTGGTGGGGCACGTGGCTCCAAATGAAAAAGAAAAGATTAAAGCTTACCCAAAGGGTTTGCCAGCGGATATGATGTCTCGTGTAAGAAATGCTAAAGCTTCGACATTGAGGGAAACGATTGAAGAAGCTAAGGTAATGGAAGAAGTTTACACGAAGGATAAAGAAGAAAAGACCCAAGTTGGGGAGAAACGAAAATGGGAGAGCCGGTCAGAGTCTTTTCAGAGACCTAAGGCAGCTGGTAAAGGTGTTCGTTATGATTCGCGTCGTGAACCAAATTGGTGTTCAAAGTGCAAGAGTAAACATTTTGGGCCGTGTCGGGTGACAGCGTTGGAATGTTTCAAGTGTGGGAAAAGTGGGCATAGTATGAGCAATTGTCCAGTTCAAGGATTTACGTGTCATGAATGCAAACAACCGGGTCACTTCCGTCGTGATTGTCCAAAGTTGAAAAAGGGCGGGGATCAAAGTATGAAGCCAAACGTTCCAAAGCAGTGGGTCGGGCCTTCCATATGACAGCTGACGAAGCTAAGGAATCGAAAGATGTCGTCTCGGGTACTTTTCTTGTTAATTCTTGTCCTGCGCGCATTTTATTCGACTGCGGTGCAAATCTGTCATTTGTGTCCAAGTCGTTCTTTCACAAGTTAGCTATGCCTGTTACTACTTTGGAAGATGCCTTAGTAGTTGAGGTAGCTAATGGGGGTCAGGTCTTGGTTCGTGAAAGACTTGATGGTTGTTTTATTTCGATAGAAGAGACAAAATTTCTGATCGACTTGTTGTTGATGGAAATTGGAGGATTTGATGTGGTTGTGGGCATGGATTGGCTGATAGCCAATCAGGCAGAAATATTTTGTGCATAGAAATTAATCCGGATTCCGATGGCCGATAGGGATGATGTACTCGTCTTTGGGAAAAAGCGAAAAGGGGAAGTTCCGTTAATTTCTGTTGCGAAAGCGCGTAAATGTTTAATGAAAGGATGTTCATCCTATCTAGCTTATGTTTTAGATATAAAGTCAGAAAAGAAGCGAGTGGAAGATATCAAGGTGGTACGTGATTTTCCAGACGTATTTCCCGATGATCTTCCAGGCCTACCGACTGAACGGCGGGTAGAGTTTCGTATTGATCTCATTCCTGGATCGGCACTAATTGCGCGAGCACCTTATCGTCTAGCGCCAGCCGAAATGAAAGAGATGATGACTCAACTTCAAGAGTTGTTAGATAAAGGTTTTGTTAGACCGAGTTCTTTGCCGTGGGGAGCTCCGGTGTTGTTTGTTAAGAAGAAAGATGGTACTTTGAGAATGTGTATAGATTACCGTGAGTTGAATAAGGTGACGATTAAGAACAAGTATCCGCTTCCAAGGATTGATGACCTGTTCGATCAACTCCAAGGTGCGGGATGTTTTTCTAAGATTGATTTAAGGTCTGGGTATCATCAAGTTCAAGTAAGAAATGAAGATATTTCTAAGACATCTTTTAGAACAAGGTATGGGCATTATGAATTTCTTGTAATGCCATTTGGGTTGACAAATGCTCCAGCCGTGTTCATGGATCTGATGAACAGAGTGTGTCGACCATTTTTGGACAAGTTTGTCATTGTATTTATTGATGACATACTTGTTTATTCAAAGACTGAAGCAGATCATGAGTATCATCTACGTGAAGTTTTAGAAGTGTTGAGAAGAGAGAAGTTGTACGCGAAGTTCTCGAAATGTGAATTCTGGTTAAAAGAGGTACAATTCCTAGGTCATGTGATCACTTCGGAAGGAGTTAAAGTAGACCCAGCAAAGATAGAAGCTATGACGAATTGGGAGACACCAAGAAGTGCGTATGAAATAAGAAGTTTCTTAGGTCTTGCGGGTTATTATCGGAGATTTATTAAAGACTTCTCGAATATTGCTTCTACTTTGACTTTATTAACTAGAAAGAATGTGAAGTTTGTCTGGACGGAGAAACAAGAATCAACTTTCAGAACTTTACGTCAAAAGTTGTGTGAAGCTCCTGTTATTGCCTTACCAGAAGGAACAGAAGATTTTGTTGTTTACAGTGATGCTTCCAAGATGGGCCTGGGATGTGTATTGATGCAACGAGGCAAGGTAATTGCTTATGCGTCAAGACAACTTAAAGAGCATGAGAAGAACTATCCAACGCACGATTTAGAATTAGCAGCGGTTGTTTTTGCTTTGAAGCTGTGGAGGCACTATTTGTATGGGACGAAGTGTACTCTTTATACTGATCATAAGAGCTTGAAACATGTCTTTGATCAGAAGGAGTTGAACATGAGACAACGACGCTGGTTAGAGTTACTTAAGGATTATGATTGTGAATTGCATTACCATCCTGGTAAAGCAAATGTAGTAGCCGATGCTTTAAGTAGAAAAGAGTATAGTGGGTGCTTGAAAACGACTAATGCTAGGATTGATGTAACGTCCAGTCTGATTGAAAGGATAAAAGAGGCACAAGCGGAGGCCTTACTGAAGGAGAATCTGAAAGAAGAAGTGATGAGTAAGCAACACCTTCAACTGACGGAAGATAGCCGTAGAATTAAGTTGTTTCGAGGTCGTGTGTGGGTACCAAAGATTGGAGGAAATTGAGAGTTAATTCTCGAGGACGCCCATAAATCTAAGTATTCTATACATCTTGGGAGTACTAAAATGTATAGAGATCTGAAACTGCATTATTGGTGGCCAGTTATGAAAGTAGATGTAGCACGAATAGTGGAAAAGTGTACAACATGTTCTTTAGTGAAAGCTGAACATCAGAAGCCTTATGGAAGTTTCCAATCTTTGGAGATTCCAGAATGGAAGTGGGAAAAGATTACTATGGATTTCGTGACGAAGCTACCAAAGACGCAAAAGGGTAACGACACCATATGGGTGATAGTAGACCGTTTGACTAAGAGTGCTCATTTTCTAGCTATGAAAGAAGCGTCACCAATAGATAAATTGGCAAAAATGTATATTGATGAAGTAGTGTCAAGGCATGGTATACCGGTGTCGATAGTGTCAGATCGTGATAGTCGGTTTACCTCAAGATTTTGGCAATCACTACAAGAGGAATTGGGTACGAAAGTTAATTTGAGTACTGCTTATCATCCGCAAACTGACGGGCAAAGCGAAAGGACCATTCAAAGTTTGGAAGATATGCTCAGGTGTTGTGTGTTAGATTTTGGAGGTAACTGGGATACGCATTTACCCTTAGTGGAATTTGCGTATAACAATAGTTATCATTCCAGTATCGGAAGAGCACCTTTCGAAGCTTTGTATGGTCGGAAATGTAGAACGCCTGTGTGTTGGTTAGAAGCCGGAGAGAAACAGTTTGCTGGTCCGGAACTAGTACAACAAACAGCTGACAAGGTGAAAGAAATTCGGCAGCATATGAAGGCAGCTCAAGATAGACAAAAGAGTTATGCTGATCCGAAAAGAAGACCAAAAGAATTTCAAGTTGGGGAGCGTGTGATGATTAAAGTATCCCCATGGAAAGGTGTGATAAGGTTTGGTAAACGTGGAAAGTTAAGTCCTCGTTTTCTAGGACCTTTCACTATAACCAAAAGAGTTGGTTTGCAAGCATCAGTTGGATCTTCTACCTGAATTGGAAGGAATCCACGATACCTTTCATGTTTGTTACCTTCGGAAATGTCTAGTCGAAGAGGAAAGTGTGATTCCACTTGCTGATGTAAGGGTAGATGAAAAGAGTCGATGTGTGGAAGAACCGGAGGCAATTTTGGAAAGATCGGTTAGAAGGTTGCGTAGTGGTAAGGAAGTAGCTATGTTGAAAGTACAGTGGAAACACCATCGAGGTGCAAATGTAACTTTAGAGTCGGAAGAGAGTATGAAGGATAGGTATCCCCATCTGTTTACCTGATCTTGATTTCGAGGACGAAATCATTTTCAAGTTGGAGAGTATTGTAACATCCTAAATTTTCAATAATAGTAATTTAATGAGAATTGGGATCTAATTGTATTTTGGTTTAAAACCATAAATCATGTTGTAATTTATAATTCAATAGGGTTAAAATACAAGGGTTTAAAGTTTGGTGTTATTTTGGAAATAATGGAACTTGAGGGTGCTTTTGGTTATTTGCTGAAAGTGTGTATGGATAAAAGGGTTAGAGCTGAGAAAATATCTCAGTATCTTGTTTTGAGTCGGCAAAGAAATCAGAGGAAAAAGGGAGAAAGAGAGAAAGAAGAGAAAGCAAGTTTTGTTCATCATTTTGGTAAGAAAATTGATAGTGGTTTCTAATAAAAATCTGTGTAGTTATATGTTGGTAAAACGAATTTGATTGTGGAATAGGTTTTTGGAATCACAAACAACAGATTTGAGGAATCAGCTTGTGTAGGAAGTGGTTTTTTTGCAAGCATAAGGTGAGTTCATTTGTTCCTTGCTTAAATCAGTGTTTTCATGTTAAATTAAACCTTGAAATAGCTGTGTAAATTGGTTATGAACTGTATGGGATGGTTTGGAATGAGCTGAATCGAACAGACATGAAAATGGATCGAATTTTAGGCTGCAGAACCGAGTTTTCCGGATAAATCGTCGTATCCGGATACCTCTGATGATGAATGTTTCCGGACGCAATAGAAACTGGGTAAAGTATTATTTTATTGTAAGAATCCGGATGAATGTAGTTACCGGATGGTATCCGGATGGTTTTAGTATCCGGATGTCGTCCGGATTAGAAAAATATCCGGAAGGTTTAGTTGTCCGGAAAATCCAAGTTACCCGGAAAACCCCTGTTGTCCGGACATTTTAGGATGAAGATACGATAGGTTATCTAGTATTCTTAGATTTGAGAATATGATATGAGCTGTAATTTGTTGTTATGCATATATGTTAGCAAAGTGTAATGGATCCATAGGCACCAGTGGTTATGTACACGTAGAATAGATGAAGATTAATCATTATTCTGATGTGTGTGAGAAGTCATGGAATAAACGTAATTCCTGATTTCTAAGGAAAAGAAGAGATTGGCATGTGTATATTGTAATCACTCTTTCCTTCTCTAAGAAATAGGCATGTGTATATTGTTATTTCTTAGATGTGTACAGAAATGGGCATGTGTATATTGCGGTTTCTGGAATAGATGTGTACGGAAATGGGCATGTGTATATTGCGATTTCCGGAATAGAAACATTACTCTAGAATCAGTACAGATTCGTAGGGTAGCTCTGAGACATGATATGATGATGGAATGTGTGTCAGGCATATTCATGGAATTGGGTAAAATCGTGCTAACGGAATAGAGTTACACGTATGGTAAGAGAAAGGGGAATCAGGTTTGTATAACTTGCTTACATTGATTTTGAAAATGTTATTATTGAAACGAATGTTCTCACTAGGCGTTGGCCTAATCGTTCATATGATGTTTTCTTACCAGGTACCAGTTCGGGAAAGTAAAGGGTTGTGGGACGAGCGTTTTGGAATAGCAATGAAGTCAATTAACAGAAGGAGATTTTGAAGGATTGCTTAGATAGCTTAGTTAATCTAATCATAGAGATATAATTAGATTAATAGGCTATTTGAAGGATTCTGTATTGTAAATATACTCCTAATGGTTAATTCACTTGCTATATATCTATAAGTTGAAGTTTATGTTATCATAACTTGTGGAAATTTGAGGTTTAAATTAGCCCTGATTTTAGGGTGTTACACTATGATCCCTTGGGCATTTGTGGTGAGCTTGTAGGATGGAATTTGTTTCCTTCCTACTCGTATGGAGGGAGTCCGCTTGAACTCCGGGATGAGCCGAGAGGGAGTCCGTTTGGGCCCCGATCGTGGTAGCTAATGTGATACTTGAACCATGTGCAGTACCATGATTGATGCTTATGTGGAGAATGCTAATGAGTTTTTATGAAATGATTTTTATACTATATGTATATTGATTACGGAGGGAATTTACTAGACCTTTTGGTCTAACCCTCGATTTTCAAAACTTAACCATTTTCAGGTAAGCAAATGGTAGGAAGCTCAGGTAAGTGAGCAAGAGCAGTATAGAGTACAGATGCAGATAGAGACAATGCCTGTGCCACTCATAGAAGCTAGAATGTTCTCAGTTGTGTATAGGTTGTTTCCGCCAACTTAAGTTTTGGAACTGATGTAATGAAATTTTTGGGACCCAACTTTTGTAATGTTCATGATTTAATGCCATGCTTGTTCCGTTTTATTTTTGGGCTGTTACAGTTCTTGTTGAAACCATTGGGATTCCAATCCTCAACTACAGTTCTCCCGAAAATCCAAAGTTGTTCTTTGTTTTTACTCTAAAGTTCATTTATTTAATTTAGTTATTAATCGTTTGCCAACAATTCATCAATCAGATCATCTAGTTAATAGTGATTATAGTCATTGTGATACTCAGTTCCTAGTTCTATTGGTTCGATACTCGTACTTCCAAGTACATATTACTTGATTTGACCCATACACTTGCGGTTAGATTAGGAGAGTGTAAACCCGCCTATCAATAGACCAAAAATGTAGAATAATCGTCAAATTTTGTTTGAACAAAATTGTTTTAGGTCACAGATAGAATGAAAGAACGAAAAACTATGGAGGATTCTTCAGAAATTTAAACCCTAGATTCAAGAAAAGAAAGGTGAATAAAATCAATTCATGTAAAAGATTTACTTACAACGGAGGAATTAGGCGAAATCAATGGAAATTGCATTTTCAACCACTAATTAGGAGTTTAAGACAAATTCATGCGGTAGCTTTCCACGACCTTTCCGCCCATCGTGCGCCACATTAAATGATGATTTATAATTTGAAATTTACACTTTCAACCCCTATAATTAGTTACTTACTTTACTTTATACCTTTTACTTTTCTAATTTTAATTTTACACCTTCATCATATTAACACATATAATCGTTTATTAACTAAAATACGTTAAAAAAATACGTTTTAATTTTAACAAGTTACACCATTGTAATCGTCTCTTCGATACCTTCGAAATGAACCTAATATTGAATATTTTTTGATTTAATTATTTTATTATATATCATATATACTACATAAAAATATTTGCATTATTTATTTTCTTTGCTCTAATCATCCATCCATATAATCAAATTTGGTGTTGATCGAAATTATTTCGCATTTACGCAATTAACAACTTTAAAATAGTTTGCTAAAAATTATCCTTTTATTTACAATTTCTTAGATTTTTTTAACTATTTAAAATCGTCATTTTATGTAAATTTTTGATTGATATTTAGTTGACAAAAGGTGAGTTCATATGAGAACGCTAACTATTTATGAAAACAAGAAAACAACCGCTATGTATAAAATCATATATGATTCACGTACAAAATCAAATATGATTATGCGATTTTTCCCTCCACTTTAAGTCGCAACCAAAGTCGCGACTTAAAACAAAATCACATATGATTAATAACTAAGTGATATCAGATTGTAAAACAATATTATATATGATCACATATGATTTACTAAAACACAATCACATATGATTAATAACTAAGTGATATCAGATTGTAAAACAAGATATGATCACACATGATTTAATTACTAAAACAAAATCACATATGATTAATAACTAAGTGACATCAGATTGTAAAACAAGATCATATATGATCACATATGATTTACCAAAACAAAATCACATATGATTAATAATTAAGTGACATCATATTGTAAATAAGATCATATATGATTAATAACTAGTGATATCAGATAACAGTCTTATAGATCACATATGATTTACCAACTAAAATAAAATCACATATGATTAATAACTAAGTGATATCAGAATGTAAAACAAGATCATATATGATTAATAACTAGTGATATTAGATAACAGTCTTATAGATCACATATGATTTACTATTGTTTCTTAATCATATATGATTTGATAGGTGTTCCTAACAAAAATCTCATCAAAACTATAAGGGTATGAATTGTAAATATTAAAAAAAATTATGTAGTATATATGATATATAATTAAATAATTAAATCCAAAAATATTTAATATTTGGCTCATTTCGAAGGTATCGAAGATACGATTACAATGATGTAACTTGTTAAAATTAAAATGTATTTTTTAACGTATTTTAGTAATAAACGATTATATGTGTTAATATGATAAATGTGTAAAATTAAAATTAGAAAAGTAAAAGGTATAAAGTAAAGTAAGTAACTAATTATAAGGGTTGAAAGTGTAAATTACAAATTATAAATCAATATTGAACGTGAAATGTGGCGCAAGTGGGTGGAAAACTATTAGTGGTTGAGAATGTTCCTCGCGTTCTCTTAAGTAGGTAAGCTCTTCGTCTGAACCCACCTCTATATATATATATATATATATATATATATATATATATATATATATATATATTTTTTTTTGAAACAAATTACAAGCAACTTTTTATAATATACTATAAGTGTACTCGTCTAATGCAGTGTGATAAATCTTGATTTTTATGTTTTACTTTTTCTCTTTTTCGGTTTTATAATACAGTGTGATTTTGAGAAAATAATAATTATTTTTATAAATTTGTTTAATTTAATTTAATTTAGGTTTAATAATGATGTATTGTATTTTATATTTTATATTAATAATATAATATTTTTTATAAACAAAAAATATCTAAGTATTATGTAGAATTCAATGATTATCCTAATTATCTGTTAGATTTTTTATATTTAAAATGAGATTCTTATCTTATATTTGATTATGTTTATCGATTGGTTACGAATTCAAACATGCAGCTTTAAAAAGTTGTATTCATACATCATTACTTATAATCTTGAATTTTAAGTAATATCCATCAATTAAACATAAAATTTGGTTTTTAAGAATTTTTTTAAATGCTTTATAATACGGTACAGATAATTATCTTAAAATTCAAAGGGAAAAGTATCATAATATATAATATAGGTATAATTTCTCCAGTTTTTAACATATTTACAAACAAATTCATATAAAACTTTAAATTAAGTATATTATAAAAATATTTGAATTTTGTGATCAATAATTCCACACATATATCAATATATTTATTTCGGCTTTTTGTTTACTGTATTTTCAAGATTATTAAACAAATAAAGCATGATATATTTAATAGAGGCGGCTTCAGAAAACATGGAGATGCGAATGAACCCTCTCTTTTTCAATTAAGACACGCATGATTTATTACTCAACGGTCACGCGGCACAATGCGTTGACTTCCTTTTTCAATGTTGGATAGTGGATATAGGTATAAAAAAAATTGAAAACTTTCATTAATTAAAATATCTTAAGTTGACCAACGAGTCACTAAAATGTCCAAATGTAACGATTCAGTATCCCATAACATACATAATATATATCAATTAACATTTTCATAAACAACGTCGTTATTTTCATAACAAAATACATGATAATTCACATTCGGTCCCAAAGTTTCAAAACTATACAATACAGAAATGTAAACATATCATAATCTTCGTCAGCTAGCAATCGCCTCCTATGCTTTATTCTTCCCTTTGCTAACAAAAGATCCTTGACCTGGAATACATATTTTTGAAAGGAAAAATGAGGGTTAGACCAAACGGTCTAGTGAAATAATCTCTGTCAGTTTAGAAGTCCTTTTTATAAAATACACATATACCACAAATAATTAAATACCAAATAAGACTCGTATATCGTGCACAACTCCTCATCCTCATTCCCCATGGCCATATTAGTTGGTTGCGAGCCAACAACACCGCTGTACAACAACTACAGCAAACATCCGCCGACATAGTTCGGCAAGTGCTCTCGTGTAGTGTAATGCACATATAAATACAATATATATATGTACCAATATATCATATTGTCATTTATAAAACCTTTCATCACATTCCAACCATATATATATCACATTTTCTTTTATAAAAACGTTACCACATTCCAATCACATATACGTCTCAATATAAACACATAATCACATCATGAATCATAATCTCAATCCGTACATATCCATCTCATATATATATATATCACATATATATGTATCCCAGTTGAAAACGTTTTAAAAGTAAACTCACCTTGAATGCTTAAAAATACGCTTCCAAGTCTTTCTCCGAGCTATCCGATCCTTTATCCCAAATTCTCAGAATCTGAAACCATTTACATACAAATATCTCCTTACCAACTTATGTATAAGACTTACTAGCAGGTTAAGGACTCTAGATACATCTATATAACTCTTATCCTCAAAAATGACCAAACAGCCAAAGTTTCCGGACAGCACAATTTATCCGGACAACACAATTTATCCGGACAACACAATTTATCCGGACAACACAGACTAATCCGGACAACTCGACTTTCCGGACAACACAAGGAATCCAGACACCAAAGTAATCCGGATGCCATCCGGTATCTCATTCCATCCGGAAACCATCAAATGAACCGTCCGGACACTAACAAAAGGAACTACCGGACACCACCCAAGAATCTACCCGGACACATTCATCTTGTCCGGGAACCTCTGTCGGTTTACCCTCTTTTTACCCAGATTCAACAGACGATACTACCAGATATGATTTCAACTATTCTACTCCGATGGAAACTATCTATAAGCAATTACCAACATAAAACACAAAGAAAACATACCTTAAATCCCTTCCAAGACCACCAATTTAAAGCCCTAGCCTTTTCCTTTCTTCTTCTTCTTTTGCTCCCAAAAACACACACTTACACACACTGAAATACCTGATGTTTCTGAGTTGTGAAATAGCTGAACTCCTAAAGGGATAATATCAAACTCATTTTACAACTTAGACCTTGAACTATTCATTAATGACCCACACACCCTTAACTTATAAATTTACCTAAACTTACCCTAAAATCCAACTTTAAGTTTAACTTTATTTAACGGAAAAGGGATTTTAACTAACGAACTTACCCGGGGTATTACATTATCTCCCCTTAAAAGAATTCCGTCCCGGAATTCGGTTAAGCGAAAATGTAATGAATACTTATCACTACTACTTCGAACTCAATCAAAACCATAGGAACTAACTGAATAGACACCCCACACCCACCTATATCTCTAACACAGATAAGCAACAAAAGCACAGAAATACCAATAATCATTTTACACCGAAGTCATATAACACTTTAGCACGTATAGAGTTTATTAGAATCATACATGTAACAGCATCAGGATTTTCTTCTACCTCTTGTTCCGTCATCTGAAAAATACGACCTTAGATTCCAGGTAGTTCAGACCCTTGTACTCCTCCCGACATACCACCCGTTGGTCTCACTGTCATATTACTTTGTTGTGCTTTCCACTGTGGACAATTAACCTGAATATGTTCAGGGGAGTTGCAAACGAAACAAAATCGAGTTACCCGACAATCTCTCGCGATATGACCACCCTTTCCACATTTGTAGCACTTTCGGGAATCACCATAGCAGTTTCCTTGATGAATACGGTCACATGTTGAACATGGTCTTCTTTCAGTTGGCCTGAAAGGTGAATAACTATCAAACCTCGGGGATTCGTATTCTTCCGAATCGTACGTCGTTTCTTCCAGTTTTCTTTTCCCAACACTCTTATCACCAACGTCTCTCCTATTATCCCGTTCCACAATTTCCGCGACATCTACTGCGGCTGAGAAGGTATCGGGTCCTTTTGCAATCACTAGCCTTCTAATTTCTGCATTTAACCCGAAAATAAACCTTTCCATCTTCAGAGCCTCCGTGGCAACATAGTACTCCGCAAAGCGAGACTTTTCCAGAAAGCGAGCAGTGTAATCCCTAACCGATAAACTTCTCTGATGTAGGTTCATGAATTCCTCTTCCAGCTGTCTAACTGCTGCTTGAGGACAGAACTGTCCTTTGAAAGCTGTTGTGAATTCGTCCCAAGTAAAAGTTGAGTATACATCAGATCCTCTAGAGGTAATATGAGCCTCCCACCAAAATAGAGCATCTGCCTTCAACATCGTGGTTCCATATAGCACTTTATCTTCTTTTGCACACTTGCTGGTCCTGAAGACAGCTTCTATCTCTTTCAGCCACCTCATGGCCTTCACTGGATCTCTTTCTCCTGTATATGTCGGGGGTTTGCAATTTAAAACATTTTATAGTCACACTTCCTTGGCACCGGTATGACAGTATGAGTAATGGGCATTTCGTCTTCCAGACTAGGATCTGGTATTCCAGTTTCTGTGTGACGAGTTCTATCGAACATAGCTTGTATATTGGCTTGAAGTATTCCCATTTCCACCGTCAAATCATTTCGTGTAACAAATTCGGTACCTCGCCCCTGAACTCTACCTCCAGTTCTGCCCCTACCTCTTTCTCCCCCTCTTCCCCTTCCTCCGGCTGTTGGGTTTGTTCTATTCGGATTTCCTCCTCCTTCCCGATTCGTTTGTCTAGTACCACTTGCCATTCTGTTGATTCAGACAAGGTTAATATACACATAAGCACATACCCCATATAATAAGGTATTCCAGTTCAAACATGTACCTGTAAGATCACAATTACACTGGCCAGGTGTAATAATGAAATTACCTTACATGATGTTCCATCTACCTTTTTATATTTAACATCCCAAGGTTCTACAATAATAGGGACATCCTACGTCACATGCAATTTAAGTCTAGGTACAGATACTAATACCTAAATCCCTTAAACTAGGGCTCTGATACCATCTGTAACGACCCGGTATCCCATAACATACATAATATATATCAATTAACATTTTCATACACAACGTCGTTACTTTCATAACAAAATACATGATAATTCACATTCGGTCCCAAAGTTTCAAAACTATACAATACAGAAATGTAAACATATCCTAATCTTCGTCAGCTAGCAATCGCCTCCTATGCTTTATTCTTCCCTTTGCTAACAAAAGATCCTTGACCTGGAATACATATTTTTGAAAGGAAAAATGAGGGTTAGACCAAACGGTCTAGTGAAATAATCTCTGTCAGTTTAGAAGTCCTTTTTATAAAATACACATATACCACAAATAATTAAATACCAAATAAGACTCGTATATCGTGCACAACTCCTCATCCTCATTCCCCATGGCCATATTAGTTGGTTGCGAGCCAACAACACCGCTGTACAACAACTACAACACCGTTGTACAACAACTACAACAAACATCCGTCGGCATAGTTCGGCAAGTGCTCTCGTGTAGTGTAATGCACATATAAATACAATATATATATGTACCAATATATCATATTGTCATTTATAAAACCTTTCATCACATTCCAACCATATATATATCACATTTTCTTTTATAAAAACGTTACCACATTACAATCACATATACGTCTCAATATAAACACATAATCACATCATGTATCATAATCTCAATCCGTACATATCCATCTCATATATATATATCACATATATATGTATCCCAGTTGAAAACGTTTTAAAAGTAAACTCACCTTTAATGCTTAAAAATACGCTTCCAAGCCTTTCTCCGAGCTATCCGATCCTTTATCCCAAATTCTCAGAATCTGAAACCATTTACATGTTGGAATATGCTCAAGTCATAATAGATAATTATATGGCTAGATACACGTGGGCCTATAGGGTCACACACAATACACTGAGATACCATTTAATTTAATATAATGTAATTATTGTATTTACATTATATAAATAACCTAAGTAACGTGGGGTAATTAGATGGGCACAAATCATTAAGTTTGGCTTAATGGGTTTGTATTGGATTTAAGTTAATAGCAAGCCTATTACGTTTAATTAAATCTTAGGCCCATAAAGTTTTAGAAGGGCGAACCTTTAAGAAGCCCAAGGAAGCTTTAGGGTTCATTAATATATAGAGATGTTAATGACCTAATTAAGTTGAACCTAATACTCCTCCTTCTCTCCCAAAATCGGCGCCCCTCCCCTAGGCCTCTCTAGGGTTTTTCCGCTTTGATCTTCTAGCTTGTTTCTTGTCTAATCGAAGCTATAAGATCCGTTACTAAGGAGGACTAGCATCCTGTGGTGATCAAGGAGGTGTAGTGTGGACTACTCTAGAGGTATTCTCCATTGAGTACTTGGTTTCAAAAGAGCACACAAGTGGATCCGAATTAGTGTACAAATCACGCTACAAAGGTATATCGTTATTTGTATTCTTCGTTTAATCATATTGGCAATACGTTGATCCTATTTGGTGATTGTTCCGCTGCGTTGTTATATATGTTTATTTTTGTGTTTCTTTACATAATCACCAACAGTGGTATCAGAGCCATCGTATGTGCCATATGATTATCATGTATATGTAAAAGTGGCTAAAACTAAAGTTTTTTTTCTGAAAATTTCAACCATCGTTGGGGTCTTGAATAATGTATTTTAAGATCCTATAGCCACAAGTTACATATACTTATCGTAGATTAATTATTGTAGTTTTTCTTCGTTTTCGTTGGCTTGTTTTATTTCTTATTGTAAGTGTTTTAGATCCATGGTAAAACATGCATTTTTACCATGGACCAAGCCAACACTCTTAATGATATTGTATTATTTTGTTGATGTGCAAAACCGATGAAAACCTTGACTGTTTGTGTGCCTTGTTTCATTATTTGTCGAGTTTTTGGGTTGTAATAGTTTAGGCAATTATTTTTACTTTGTTTAGTAGTAGATAAATGTATTTTATCAAAAATTGTAACCATTGCTCGGAATCGAATGGCGACAAAGTTAAAGACGAGAAGACATTTTCGGAGCTGCTGGACAGCCGGCACGAAAAATGGATTTCCCGGAGTTTGGCACATCGGATTGTGCTGATTATTGTTGCTAAAGTTCCATAAGACGTAGGGGCACAACTTTGCAGAAGGATGTTTCGATTGGGGAAGACTCCTTCCATGACGTTTCGGGCCCCGAAGCTGCTGCATTTTTTCGGACAGATTTGTGTTCGAATGTTCTTGTGGGTTCTACTTGCTCTTGATGGTCTTGGAGCAAGTGGGAGCCCATAAAGGGTTTATGTTGGCCCGTCCTTAGTTGCCCTCTTGGTCCGTGTGATGGCTCACGGGACCAAGCATAGGTTTTTCATCGGTTGAGGTTTTGCACATTTTGGTTGTGTGTTTTAATTTTTCTTGTATGTTGCATTGTTATAACTTGCAAATGGGTTTTCCAAACCAAAATTAAACACATACCACTTTTGAAACTAAATCCTTAGATTTAGTTAATATAAGTTTAAATTGGATTTGAAACTTAAAACTATTGTTTTATATAAATAACGCTTAAAAGGGTTTTATCGGTTATTTAATTTATGTACTGTCCAAGCTAATTAATATCTCATGTAGGTAATATTTTAGTCTCTAAATGGACATCTCGACACGCATGAAATAAAACAAATTAGACTATAAGTTAAGAAATGTTTTAACTTATGCTACGAATGAAGAATGCATGCTTCTTTCGTACCTTTTTTGACACGTTTTATCAAAATACTATACCCGTCACAATTTTAAGTCATGCCGTCCAATCGGCTTGAAATCCCTCGCCATTACTTTTTGCCTATGCGTGAGACCTAGGTTGAATTGTAATCCCGAGGTGATTATTGTCTATGCATGAGACCTAGATCTATTTTCACATGATTTCAAATTGGATGACTTAATCGAGTTAAGCAGGTAAGACCTTAACCCGAGGCAAGGATGGGACTAAACATGCCAGCTTGACACTAGTTGCTCGGCCACTAGATGCCATGGGTCCCATAAGGATCTAAGAATTGCACTTGTAATGCAATTGGTAATCATCACCTACCTATTGAATCTATCATTGCTAGCAGATCAACTGATGTGATGATAGAACCTCAATGAGGATCTTAGCCTTTTTCGTACAAAATTAATTGTTTTAAAAGTAAAACATGGGTAGTTAATTTAAAAAGGATTAATTATTGAAATTACTAATCTTGAACTTTGTATGTTTGTAGATGTCAACAACAAATCAAACCCTAAGCAACTCAACTATCAGGTCATTTCTTGAAAAAGAGAAACTGACAGGAATCAACTTTATCGACTGGTATCGAAATCTGAGGATCGTCCTCGGAGCTGAAAATAAGTTGATCCATCTGGAAGAAGCCTTACCTGAGGCACCTCCTGCCACTGCTACTGCTGCAGTTCGTGCAGCCTACACCCGTAGGTTTAACGAACAACAAGAAGTAGCTGCTCTCATGCTGGTGAGAATGAACCCCGAGATCCAAAAGAATTTGGAGGAACTCACAGCTTTTGAGATGCTACGAGAGTTGAAAACTATGTTTCAACAACAAGCAGAGCAGGAACTGTTTGAAACAGTCAAAGCATTCCACGCTTGTAAACAGGAGGATGGCCAGTCAGTTAGCTCTTACGTCTTGAAGATGAAAGGCTATCTTGACCGTATGGAGCGTCTTCGTTACCCCATGCCACAAGTTCTTGGAGTGAGCTTGATTCTTACCTCACTCTCCAAGGACTATAACCAGTTTGTTATGAACTATAACATGCATAGCATGGGGAAGACTATCTCTGAACTGCATGCTATGCTGAAGCTTACAGAACAAGGGATGCCCAAGAAAGCTCCTGCTGTTCTAGCAATCAGGGAAGGTAAAATCCCGAAACCCAAACCGCAAGCACTGGGCAAGGGTCGTGGCAAGGGTAAACATGTATACAAACCCAAACCTAAGATTCCCCCACCTGCTAAGAAGGAGCACCCTGCAAAGGACGCCACCTGCCATCACTGTGGAGTGATAGGCCACTGGAGGAGGAACTGTCCTGCTTACCTGGCAGAGTTGAAGAAGAACAAAGCTACCCCGGTTAGCACATCAGGTATCTTCACTATAGAACTCTATGCTTTTCCTAGTAAAACCTGGGTTTATGACACTGGTTGTGGAACTCACATTTGTAATAATGTGCAGGGACTAAGGGGAAGTAGAAAGCTAAACGACGGAGCTTTGGACCTGTACGTAGGCAATGGAATGCGTGCAGCTGTTAAAGCTATAGGGAGCTTTGATCTTATCCTCCCTAATGGATTGATTATTGTTTTAGACAATTGTCATTATGCACCTACTATTACTAGGGGTATTGTTTCGCTTTCTCGTTTGAAGAAAAATGGTTTTATCCATGTTTTTACGGATTATGGTATTTCGGTTTCTAAGGATAATATATTTTATTTTAATGCTATTCCTCGTGATGATATTTTTGAAATTGACATGCATAATCTTGTTTCAAACGATAGTTCTATATACACATGTAGCACTAATAAATCCAAACGGAATTTGGATTCAACTTACCTATGGCACTGCCGTCTTTGCCACATAAGCAAGAAGCGCATTATGAAGCTGCAACACGATGGGCTTCTAAAGTCAACCGACGATGAGTCGTTTGATAAATGCCTCTCTTGCATATCTGGGAAAATGACAAGAAAACCTTTCTCCCATATAGGTGAAAGAGCCAAAAATCTACTTTGACTCATACATACTGATGTATGTGGTCTATTTAGAACTGTGTCTAGGGAAGGTGCTAACTACTTCATCACTTTCACTGATGATTTCAGTCGCTATGGTTATGTGTACTTGATTAAACATAAACATGAAGCCTTTGAAACGTTCAAAGCCTTTCAAAGTGAAGTAGAAAATCAACTCGGCAAGACTATTAAAGCTCTCCGATCTGATCGAGGAGGAGAGTACATGAGTCAAGAGTTTTTAGACCATCTGACTAAGTGTGGGATTGTCTCACAATTCACTCCTCCATACACTCCACAACATAATGGTGTATCTGAAAGGAGAAATCAAACTTTGCTAGACATGGTTCGATCCATGATGAGTCTAAATACTTTGCCACTGTCCTTTTGGGGTTGTGCTCTGGAGTCTGCTGCTCGCATACTCAATATGGTTCCGACCAAGAAGGTTGATAAGACACCATATGAAATATGGCACGGGAAAGTCCCTAATCTGTCTTACTTGAAGGTCTGGGGTTGTGAGGCTCTCGTGAAACGAGACACACCGAACAAACTTGAGCCTAGATCTATCAAGTGTATCTTCGTAGGGTACCCAAAGAAAACGATGGGTTACTATTTCTACTACCCACCCGAAAACAAAATATTTGTTGCTCGGTATGCTGAGTTTCTTGAGAACAGTCTCATTTTACAAGAAGCAAGTGGGAGCACAGTAGAACTTGACGAGATTCAAAGCGAAGATGCGCAACCTCCTGGTGACACTAGCGAACATCACGCTGAGGCTGAACATGCAGATGTTGAACCACAGAATGATGTAATTCCCATTCGTAGATCCGCAAGGACACCTCAAGCACCTAAACGATATAGTTATTATATCGATGCTGAGGAGCAGAATTTGGGGGATCATGGTGAACCCTCTAACTATCAAGCTGCATTGTTGGATCTAGAATCCGATAAATGGCTTGAAGCTATGAATGCTGAAATACAATCCATGAAAGACAATCAAGTCTGGAACTTGGTTGATCTTCCTCCGAACTGCAAGACTGTCAGAAGCAAGTTGATCTTCAAGAAGAAGACCGACATGGATGGAAATGTACACACCTATGAAGCTCGTCTAGTAGCAAAAGGTTACACTCAAACCTACGGTGTTGACTATGAAGAAACCTTCTCGCCAGTTGCTGACATTAAAGCTATTAGGATTCTTATAGCCATAGCAGTGTACCATGACTATGAGATTTGGCAAATGGATGTCAAAACCGCTTTCTTGAACGGTCACCTTGATGAAGATGTTTACATGGTGCAACCTGAGGGTTTTGTGAATCTGAAACATCCCGAGAAAGTATGCAAGCTTCAAAGATCCATTTATGGACTGAAGCAAGCATCCAGAAGTTAGAATAAAAGGTTCGATGAGGAAATCAAAACGTATTGTTTCACTCAAAACCTTGATGAACCATGTGTGTATATGAGAGCTAGTGGGAGCATCGTCGTTTTTCTAATCTTATATGTTGATGACATATTGCTCATGGGGAACAACGTTCCAATGCTACAAGATGTCAAATCATGGCTTGGAAAATGTTTTGCCATGAAAGATTTAGGCGAAGCGGCGTACATCCTAGGAATCAAGATCTATCGGGATAGATCGAAGCGGTTAATTGGTTTAAGTCAAAGTGCGTACATTGACAAAATTCTAAAACGGTTTAGAATGGATGCTTCCAAACGTGGAAGTCTTCCAATGCAACACAATGTAAACTTGAGTAAGACTCAGGGACCCTCCACACCTGATGAGGTGAAGCGGATGAAGGGAATCCCCTATGCTTCGGCTGTGGGATCCATCATGTATGCAGTGAGGTGCACTAGACCTGATGTAGCGTTCTCTCAGAACCTTACGAGTAGATACCAACAGAATCCAGGAGAGAGTCACTGGACTGCTGTTAAGAACATACTGAAGTATCTTCGAAATACTGGAGATATGTTCCTTGTTTATGGTGGTGATGTAGAAAGAGAGCTCAGTGTTACTTGCTACAATGATGTTGGTTTCGAAACAGATCGAGATGACACTCGATCTCAGACTGGATACGTTTTCGTCATGAACTGAGGCGCTGTTGACTGGAAGAGTGCTAAGCAAAGCACTATTGCGATGTCTTCAACAAAAGCTGAATACATAGCTGCTTCCGAAGCTGCAATGGAGGCTGTTTGGATACGGAAATTCATTTCTGGGCTTGGCGTTGTCCCCAGTAATGAAAGACCCATGGATATGTACTGCGATAATTCTGGTGCCATTATCATAGCCAACGAACCTGGAGTTCAAAAGGGTGCCAGACACTTCCGCAGGAAGACTCACTACATTCGAGAGGCTATCGAGATGGGTGATATTCGTCTTCTCAAAGTTCACACAGATGACAACTTAGCTGATCCCTTTACGAAACCAATGTCTTGTACCAAACATATCAAGCATGCTAGGAACATTGG
This sequence comes from Saussurea involucrata, assembly GCA_033807775.1. Taxonomy (NCBI): domain Eukaryota; kingdom Viridiplantae; phylum Streptophyta; class Magnoliopsida; order Asterales; family Asteraceae; genus Saussurea; species Saussurea involucrata. The sequence continues at coordinate 42,209,841 of CM066317.1, read as the reverse complement.
ACTTCGACCAGCTAGTAGTCTCATGTAGATCTGTTTTTAGTAATTGAATAATTGGAACGTTGAACAATTTTTATTTTCACAATGAATTGATGTACTTGGTATGACCGTTTTCATTTATATCAACTGTGTTCTATATTTGCATGTTTAATCCATGAATGAATTATTTGTTCTAAATTGTTCATTGTCAGTTGATGATACGGGAGTATCATCGAGCTAAGGCAAATGTGAGCGTATTGGTGATATTCATTGGTGAATGAATATTAATGATGATGCCACCAAACTCACATGTTGTTAATTGGTGATGAACATTGGACTGACCCAACCTACGAGAGTTCACTGCATGGATCGGCGTCACCAGTGAATCTCGCAAATGGTTATGTCACTCGTCCTTAGACTTGAGATGCAAGCAGGTTTTGTATGGGTGGAATGTCGGTCTTTGATATGGTTAAACGTTGTCCTGAATAAGGCTGCTATAAAAATCATCTTCAGGAGTGATGTGAAGCACATGACAGGCACGTGCAGTCAAAAATAGGATTTGTTCCTCTACAGGTAATGGAGTTAGATACTACTGGGGCCCTCGATGAATTGAATAGATGTTTGTACGACCGTACCCAAATGTAATTAAGATGATGCTTGATTAATTTGGTAATCTAATTCAACAAACAGATCGAGAAACAGAATCGTTGAACAATTAGAATGACATATGATCCATGTCTAGTATTCAACAAGGTATCTGTAACAAAGGGATGACTGATTTAATAAACCATTTAAAATGAGACGTTTAAGAAACTAGCCTCATGTGTCTCTAGGGGCATTGGCGTGTTGCTAGACGCTAACCTTTGCTTGTATGATTACTTGTCATTATGACGTGCGCAAGTGGGAGCTGTTGGAATATGCTCAAGTCATAATAGATAATTATATGGTTAGATACACGTGGGCCTATAGGGTCACACACAATACACTGAGATACCATTTAATTTAATATAATGTAATTATTGTATTTACATTATATAAATAACCTAAGTAACGTGGGGTAATTAGATGGGCACAAATCATTAAGTTTGGCTTAATGGGTTTGTATTGGATTTAAGTTAATAGCAAGCCTATTACGTTTAATTAAATCTTAGGCCCATAAAGTTTTAGAAGGGAGAACCTTTAAGAAGCCCAAGGAAGCTTTAGGGTTCATTAATATATAGAGATGTTAATGACCTAATTAAGTTGAACCTAATACTCCTTCTTCTCTCCCAAAATCGGCGCCCCTCCCCTAGGCCTCTCTAGGGTTTTTCCGCTTTGATCTTCTAGCTTGTTTCTTGTCTAATCGAAGCTATAAGATCCGTTACTAAGGAGGACTAGCATCCCGTGGTGATCAAAGAGGTTTAGTGTGGACTACTCTAGAGGTATTCTCCATTGAGTACTTGGTTTCAAAAGAGCACACAAGTGGATCCGGATTAGTGTACAAATCACGCTACAAAGGTATATCGTTATTTGTATTCTTCGTTTAATCATATTGGCAATACGTTGATCCTGTTTGGTGATTGTTCCGCTGCGTTGTTATATATGTTTATTTTTGTGTTTCTTTACATAATCACCAACATTACATACAAATATCTCCTTACCAACTTATGTATAAGACTTACTAGCAGGCTAAGGACTCTAGATACATCTATATAACTCTTATCCTAAAAAATGACCAAACAGCCAAAGTTTCCGGACAACACAAAAGAATCCGGACAACACAATTTATCCGGACAACACAGACTAATCCGGACAACTCGACTTCCGGACAACACAAGGAATCCGGACACCAAAGTAATACGGATGCCATCCGGTATCTCATTCCATCCGGAAACCATCAAATGAACCGTCCGGACACTAACAAAAGGAACTACCGGACACCACCCAAGAATCTACCTGGACACATTCATCTTGTCCGGGAACCTCTGTCGGTTTACCCTCTTTTTACCCAGATTCAACAGAAAATACTACCAGATATGATTTCAACTATTCTACTCCGATGGAAACTATCTATAAGCAATTACCAACATAAAACACAAAGAAAACATACCTTAAATCCCTTCCAAGACCACCAATTTAAAGCCCTGGCCTTTTCCTTTCTTCTTCTTTTGCTCCCAAAAACATACACTTACACACACTGAAATATCTGATGTTTATGAGTTGTGAAATAGCTGAACTCCTAAAGGGATAATATCAAACTCATTTTACAACTTAGACCTTGAACTATTCATTCCACACACCCTTAACTTATAAATTTACCTAAACTTACCCTAAAATCCAACTTTAAGGTTAACTTTATTTAATGGAAAAGGGATTTTAACTAACGAACTTACCCGGGGTATTACACCAAACTCTTTCTATTTCAAAATTTTCGTGAAAGGGTTCTTGATTACCATCTTTTTTGTCTCAGTTCTTGTCTTTGTTCCATGTCACACCAAACGTGGGACAATGATTTATTGTTCTGTCCCTTTGTCGCGCCAAACGTAGGACAATGAATTGTGTCCTGTCATACCGTGTCTCATCCCATGCACCAAACGCAGCCATAAGAACCTTCATTGGAGATGCTCTTTATTAAATCTACAATTTATTTTAAAAATCATAAACTTCGTTATTATATATAGAACGATAATCAAATGAGAACCACGAATATGTTACAAACCCGTAAGAACCGAAATAAAAATGTTTTTTACATGATTTTTTTTTCATCAAAACCTATGATTTAAGATATTGTTTCACATGTGTTTGTGTTCACTATTAGAAAAGATTACACGTGAAAAAACAATAATTGGTTCTCCTAGTGAAATGAAAATACACGTAAAAAATATTCACGTTATGAAACAAATACATGTGAAACTATCATATTATGAAACAATATCTTAAATCCTAGCCTGTAATGAGAACATATCATATAAAAAATTGTTTTATATTAGTTCTTACGAGTTTATAACATATTTGTGGTTCTCATTTGATTTAATTAACCCATCTATATTAGCCATTTCTAATGATATCACAATATGTTATATCAAATCAATAAAAATTGGTATAAAATTTAGATATAACTTTTTTTGTTGGTCTAAATTTTAATGTAAATAAATAGTGTTATGGTAAATATAATATCTACATTTAAATGATTTGGCGTCAAATTTGATATTTGATGTACGCTTTGGTATCTCTATAAAAAAAGCAAAATGAATCTTATTAAACAAACAATGCAAGAACTATAAGAGGGAGGTTCGCAAGATGAAGACTAAAGGCAGAAAACTAAACTGCTTTCCAAATTCACCATTGCATATAAAATGTTGTGAAAAGCTGAGAAACAACAACAAAGCTAACTTTATTTACAAAGAATGGAAATGAGGAATTTTAGGGGTTTTAACCCTATTTCTCTTATTCTTATAATTGCCATCAATGTTTCATTCTTCAAACCACACACCCCCATTAAACTTTATTTACAAAACAAACCCGTTTATTACAGCATCCTCCCCTCAAAAAATTTCGTCCCCGGAATTCCATCTTCAAAAAAATGAGGAAAACGGATCCTCATGTCTGATTCCACTTCTCAAGTCGCTTTTTGTCCCTTGTGGAAGCACCACTGAACTTTCACCAAAGAGATCCCTTTTGTCCTCAACTTTCGAATCTTGCGATTCACGATTTCCAACGGCTCCTTAACATAGTTCAACTTCTCATCCACGTGAATGTCTCCTAATGGCACTGCCATACCTTCCTCGGCCAAGCACTTCCTCAAATTCAACACGTGAAAGGTCGAATGAACTTCCCGAAGTTCCTCGGGCAACTCCAGCTTATACGCCATTTCGCCCACACGCTCGGTGATGGCAAACGGCCTGACATACCTAGGCCTTAGCTTCCCTTTCTTTCCAAAACGCCCGACGCCTTTCCACGGCGATACCTTAAGCATCACTTTGTCGCCACCAAGAATTTAACCGACTTCCTTCTTTTATTCGCATACATCATTTGACAGTTTTGAGCCACCCTTAGCTTCTCGCGAATCTGGTTGATTTTATCGGCGGTCAACTGCGAGACCTCCGGTCCCACCAACTGCCTCTCTCCCACGACACATCTTCACTCTTGGAAGATTCTCAGATAATCGTACATGTCGACCCCTTTGCTTCTCTATTAGGATTCTTTTGCTCCCACTTTGCATAGCCCTTCAACAACAGGGCATATACCAAAAAATTATCACACTTTCGGTTAACTACAACCCTATATAATTCGCGTAATAGGACACCTCAAACCAATCGTACATAATACCGTCCACATACCTGGACTCACGGTTTTAAAACGCAACACATTAAGAGTTTCACACACAATTTCACTTCCGAAAAAGAACGAATTTACAGAGGTTAACGCCACAACAACATGAATCACTTATTAAAATAACGAACACTCAATTCGCCAACTTAACACAAGGTCAACCTTGAATATCACCTTAACTCACAGTTATGATCTTCTTCATCAGACAACACACAATTCTACAATCACTTTCCCTAACACGATATACGTCAATGCAGACACTTTCTTTCCTGAATTGCATTGACTACAATTCATCAATGTTAATTCAATTCATACGTTCTCACCACACCATCATCCCACACTATACTTAGCTAAAAGTAGGAAACTTCTACACTCCAACATCTGAAGCAGCCACCAAACCAAGCCGAACCAATCCTGAAGACACACATTCAAATTCTCACTGCATCCAATAATCGTCCATCCACATATGAAATAACTTAAGTTTCACCCACTCAACAGGAAGGAGCGACCACGCTCACACAAAACTATCCCCAATAGCCTAACACCGGACGACAAGCATACTTGGAATATTTCCCACACTAATACCCAGTTTAATCCAATTATCCTTCATTCCAAGCACTACATTCGACTACCTTCTTCCACTCCCTCCTCAAAACATAAAACATGTTTTCAAAGAACGGCTCACTAGAGGGTGCATACTTTTGACCAACCACACAAGCTAGCTTCCCTCGACCCTTAAACCATCACGTATACGCAACTCCTCTTTCTTATATTCCCACTTGGAGTTCATGTATCCAACAATGACACTCTGAAAACGTTGCTTCCCATCTTCTGTATCGCTTTCCAAACTTCCTACTTCCAGTTTACTCACTTATTTCAACATTCCATCCCCACTTCCTCAGGCTAGTATGGAACATTTCCCGTCCAACATTGACCACTCCATACACGCAAGTTCAATGGTTACTGTGCCTGTAATAACCAGGTATTTTATCTAATTTAAATTTGAGAAATTTTATAAGTATTGATTTTAGTATTTTATGGAGTTAGGAGTCAAGGGATAAGTTCCAACTTTTATTTGAAAGATTAGGGGTATTTATGGCCAAGTGAGATAAACTTAGGGTTTGTTTGGTCATTTTGCCAAACATTACACCACCACCGCCTCTAATACTTCATTTAGAAGATGATGTCTTCTTCTAGCATAACCTAGAAATATCTTAGAAGTTGTGTGTGTGAAAGTTTGGTTTAGAGAGAGAGAGAAGGAAATCGAAGGAGAAATTAAGAAGAAGAAGAAGAAGGAAAGCTTAGGATTGCTGCTGGAATTACTAGAACAACTGAAGAAATCAAGGTAACAATTCTGCACAATTCATATTTTAAGTGTTTTAATTCTTAAAAGTGTTCTTGAGTTTGCAAGATAAGTTTTAAGTGGGTTTTGGTTAAAAATGGATGTTTTGAGGAATCTGAGCTTATGGTTAGGTTATGTTATTAGTCTTAAACATATCTGCAAATTATCAGAAACATCCATGCTTTAAATCTGCAAAATTTCTGGGTTTAGGACGAACTTAGTTAACTGAGACATTCATCGAAGTCGCAATGGACGACTGCGACATTCATCGAAGTCGCAATGGTTGGTTGCGACTTGATTATGAAGTCGCAATGGTCGTTTGCGATTTGGCTTGGAATCGCAGTAGTTGATTGCGATTTGGGTTTGGAATCGCAGTAGTTGATTGCGACTTAGGATTGAAGTCGCAATAGTGGGTTGCGATTTCGGGGTGAAGTCGCAGTAGATGGTTGCGACTTGGTACTATTCATTGCGATTTTAATTTACTTTTTAGTGGGTTGCGACTTGAGTCGAGGATTTCGTAAGTTTAGTTTTAAAAGAGATATTTGGTATTTTATATGATTTCAGATTTTGTGAAGGATCGACATACGTGATATTAACTTGGGAAGACTTTTGTGATAAACATATCAAGTGAGTTTTTCTTTAAAGAGTATTTTACTGGAATGCATTATGTGAATAACGAATGTTTGATAAAGTGTATGAATATGTCATACGTGGGTGATTATAATATATTGAGATATTATAAATACGTGAATATTATATGAAAATATAATACGTGGCCGGGCTTTGGACCGGTGTGTTAAATTGGCTCGCAACCAATAATATTGGCCATTGATGGAGGGATAAGGTGGTATGAGACAAGTATGAAGCACAAATTGTGGTTGGTATTTATTTACGTATGATATATGTGTATTTATATAAAAAGTGTTTATATAAATGAATTTATAAAGATTACAAATATCAGGGATTTTCTTACTAGACCCTTAGGTCTAACCCTCATTTTCTGTTTTAAAAATTATGTATTCCAGGTGGTGGTTCCAGTAAGAACAAGTAAATAGAGTACTTGTTGGCTAGCTTTTGAGAAGATGATCATCATGATGCTATGGATGCTTTTGTACTTATAATTTTATTGTTATTACTATGTAACTCAAAGTGGTTCAAGTTGTACTGAAATTTTTATTTTTGTTCAGACTTTAGTTGGGACCAAATGTGAAATATGAAGTACTTTGTTGTAAACATGTTATGGATTATATGTTGTATGTATATTTGGAAGTTGGGTTGTTACAGATGGTATCAGAGCCCTAGTTTAAGGGATTTAGGTATTAGTATCTGTACCTAGACTTAAACTGCATGTGAAGTAGGATGTTCCTACTATTTTAGAACCTGGGGGATACTAAGTATAAGAGGTAGTAGGAACATCATGTAAGGTAATTTCAAATTACACCAGGCCAGTGTAATTATGATCTTACAGGTACATGTTTGAACTGGAATACCTTGTTATATAGGGTATGTGCTTATGTGTATATTAACTTTGTTTGAATCTACAGAATGGCAAGTGGCACTAGACAAAGGAATCAAAGAGGAGGAAGGAATTCGGGTGGAGAGAATCCACCAATAGAAACAGGGGGAAGAGGAGGAGATCGTGGTAGAGGCAGAAACGGAAGAGGAACTGGGGGCCGAACTGGAGGTAGAACACAACAGCATGGTACAGAGTTTGTTACACGGGATGATTTGACTGCTGAAATGGGGAGATTACATGATAGCATTCAAGCCATGTTCGAACGTAATCGTCATAATGAAACTGAAAGACCAGATCTGGAACATGAAGTGGAGATGCCACTTACCTCTACTGTTTTACCGGTAATGAAAAAGTGTGACTATAAAATGTTTCTTAGTTGTAAGCCCCCTACATACTCAGGAGATCGGGATCCGATAAAAGCTATGAGATGGCTGAAAGAAATCGAGGCTATCTTCAAAACGTGTAAATGTGCTGAAGAAGATAAAGTACTTTATGGAGCTGCGATGCTGAAAGGTGATGCTTTGTATTGGTGGGAGGCTCATATAGAGTCGAGAGGAACGGATGTATATACTACCTTTTCGTGGGAGGAATTTGTGTTAGCTTTCACAACACACTTCTGTCCACAAACTGCTGTCAGACAGTTGGAAGAAGAATTTATGAATCCACAACAAGGAAATCTGTCGGTTAGAGATTATACTGCGCGATTTTTAGAAAAATCTCGTTTTGCAGGATATTATGTTGCTACGGAGAAGATGAAAATGGAAAGATTTATCTATGGGTTAAATTCAGAGGTCCGAAGATTGGTGACTGCCACAGGGCCAAATACTTTTACAGCTGCGGTGAATGCTGCAGAAAATGTAGAACGAGATAATAAAAGGGATGCCGGAGATAGGAGCTTCGGGAAAAGGAAATGGGAAGGACCACCACAGGATTCAAGGAAGCCTAGATTTCAGAGGTTTGATAACCGTCCGACGTTTCGACCAGTGGATAGACCATGTCCAAGATGTAATCGCTACCATCAGGGAAATTGTCAAGTGGAATCTCGGGTCTGTTTTAAGTGTGGGAAAACCGGGCATGTTGTTAAAGATTGTCGATTAACGCGGTTTTGCTTTTTGTGTAATTCTCCGGATCACCTCCAATCAGACTGTCCAAGAGGTAGAATACAACAAGGGGGTACATCCGGGAAACCATCCATTACTAGACCAGTAGTCCCAAGAATAGAACCGCCGAAAACGAGGGGCCGTACATTTCAAATGACAGCTAAAGAGGCGGAGGAAACTTGTTAGCTCCAAGTATCTGTAAAATGAAAGTATTGAAAATAAAACCAAGTCAGAAGACCTACAGAGATAAAGCAGAAGACTTAGAAGACCAACAAAGAAGACCAACAGAACTCAACAGAGTTCTGGTGGAACCAACGGAGCTCAACAGAGCTCTGGCAGAAGATCAACAGAAGAACTGTTCATACCCGAAGACCAACAGAGTTCTGTCATAACACGCTCTGTTGAAGTGAAGACCTCTGTTATGCCCAAGTCTCGTAGAAATCCGAAGTGTCAGATACGTGTCCACACCTTTCCACGTATGCCCTAAAGATTGGAGACACACTTTCCACGTGTCATTCCAGGGTACGATAGTACACTGTCTACACTTTATGAGGCTATATATAGCGAGGTAGTGGAACAAACAATTGTAAGCTTTTGGAAGAATAGTTTTCCACAATTGTAAAAGCACACTGTCATATCCTCATAGCACTATCCCGTACGATATTGTCTCTGTGATTTCTTGATACACCATTGATCTTGTTCTTGGTGTTATCTTTATCAATATACGAGCAGCGTTTCTTATTTGATCTTGTTATCATATTCCTGTTCTATATTTGATATCACAGTTTACATATCGTCTCATACAATCACTCACTTTAATGGCTTTATATTTAAATGCTTCCGCTGTCTATTTAACTACCATTATCGTGATACGACGTGAATCTGGGAACCAACAATTGGTATCAGAGCTTGCTTGATTTGCTCAAATCAAGGCATCCAATCTACCAAGGTTGATTCACTGTTGTTGATTGTGTGTGTGTTTAAAAGCCTCATTATACTCTGTTTTACTGCTTAAAGTATTTTACATCTTCTCAGTTCATTTAATATCATACTAAGCTTTCCAGTCTAGATTAAAACATCTGTTCTACTATTTCATTGGTTACTGTTCCTCATACTTTAGCTTATTCTCATTATAGACCATTTGAAACTCTCATACTCTGTTTTCTTTTCAAAAAATGGCAAACATCAACGCCATTTATACTGCTGGTTCTCTGACCAAGCCTCTTACTCTTCTGAGGGATGAATACCCTCAATGGAAGATTAGGATGGTCAACTTCCTTGATGGAATGGATAAGGACTTAATGCGATCTGTCACGAATGGACCATTCCAACCCATGGTTTATGTCCCACGTGTACCCGCAACAGAAACCACTGATGAGATTCCTGCTCACTTCGAACCCAAAACCACTGGGATTACCGAAGAAGAAAAGAGCAAAATGGAAAATGACCTTAAAGCAGTGAGACTTATGATTATGGCCATTCCGAACGATATATTTCAAGAACTAGACTCATGTGTTACTGCCAAGGAAATCTGGGATCAACTTCTAAATCAACTTGAGGGTGGTATCAAAACCCAAAAGAACAGAAGGACCCAGTGTATAAATGAATACAATGATTTCAAGGCACTTCTTGAGGAAACCTTACAACAGACCTACAACAGATTTAATATTCTGATTAACAAATGTAAAAAGTGTGGGGTTGTTAGGTCGAAGGAAGATAACAATGTTCTGTTTTTGAAAAGTTTAAATGATGAATGGTTGAATCTGTCCATGTCTTTACAAGCTAATCAGGACTTAGATGCATGGTCTCTTACTGATGTGTATGGCACTCTGGCCGCACAAGAGAAGGATGTTGTCAAGAAAAAAGGCAAATCCACCATTGCAGGTCCTATCGCTTTGATTTCAGAATCTAAGAACTCAGCAGAAGAGAAACTCAACAGAGATGGCCCTAGCAGAGATAAGAAAAGAGAGAAAAAGAAAGGGAAGAAGAGCTTGGTTGCAGAAAGTGATGATGAAAGGAGTTCATCAGATGAGGATAGTGATATAAATGCCTTTGCTAAATCTCTTGCGTTAATAACTCAACAATTTACCCAGAGATTTGGCAACAGGACATTTGACATAAGAAAAAGGTACGAAAGAGAAGAAAAAGGTGACAGAAGTTATACTACACCTCAACAGAAACACCAGAACAGAAACCCGACAGAACAGAGACCTCAACCTCAACAGAAGTACAACGCTCCTGGTCCACAAAAGACTGATGCTGCACAACCCATCAACCAAAACGATGGTCGTTGTTTCAGATGTGGCAAACCTGGCCATTTCTCTGCTAACTGTAGAGGAAAACTTGTAAAAGATCAAGACTACTACAAGAACAAATACAAGTACAACTACAAAGAAAGGAGTTATGTCGCCGAGATGGAGAATTGGATCTCTGACTCATCCTCTGATGATGAACCAGAGCAAGCCAATGTTGCTGTAGATGATGAAAGTATGACAGAGGTTGACTAGATGACTGGAGAACGAATAGAGAGAACAGAAGAAGAAGATATAGCTCATGCATTCGCTCTTACTGTAACAGAGCCAGACGACAGAGCGCTGGAGACCATTAAACCCAGTGCCAAGGTATGTTCCTCCGAATCCAAGTCTGACTCAGAACTGGAAATGCATGTTTCGCAATTAACTGAGGAATTTCAATTACTAAAAGAAAAGCTTTCCGAGGAAAAAGAGCTAAGAAAGCTAGCTCAGAAGGATCTGTCCTTCTACAAGAGAGAGAAAACTCTCTTGGAACAAGAAAAGGAAGATATCTTCAAGGAGAAATCTGAGCTAGAGATCTTACAGCAGAAAGAGAAAAGTACTTTTTCTAAAAAGGTTAAAGAGTACGAAAATCTGTTAAAACAGAAAACCGAAGAAATGAAGAAGTCTGAGAATGAAAGACTTAACTCTATCGCTTTAAAAGACTTTTTTCAAAAAAAAGGGAAATCTTACATCAGTCCCTACAGAGAAAAGAACTTCAAATCAAAAAGTATCAGGATGCACATGATGTGCATGTTAAGATAAATTCTCAGATGGATACGCAAGGTCTTGGTTTCTCAGACCTTGCTCCCTGGAACGGAAAGAAGAAAACATCTCTGTTGACTACTTTCTGTGATGGGAAAATCCAAGAGAATGTTATCTCTAGTAATGTTGTTTTCAAAAGAATTAAAACCTCGGATGTTTACAAGAGGACGAAAAGGCTTGACTTTAGGAATGTCAGCTATGACTCCTTGGATCATGACAAGGTTCTTAAACCATCTTCAAAGTTTATTCTTGATCAAGGAAGAGCTAGAATCTTAATTCCTAACTCTGTCGAAAGTCTGGATCCAAAAGATATTTTCAACTTTAATTCTTTCAAGGAACAGAAGCCTGTCACTTCTGAGGCTGAATCCTCTGTTGAAATACCACAGAGCAAGCTCAACCCTGAAGCACCAGTCTTCTCTCCTACTTCTGAAACGATAAGAACATCTTTTGAAGAAGATCTCATGAAAGTTCTTAAAGAAAATGCTGTTTCTGATGCTTTAAAACCCAAGTTGAGAAGGTTTAAAACTGCAAAACCTGATTCTACAAAGCCTGTTTCTGTGAGTAACACCTCCAACAGAGCCACCAGAGACTTTCTAGCCTCTGACAGTGACTCTGACCCTGAGGTAGATGAGCAAATTTTCTGTACTCAACCAAATGCTTTGCACAAACCTAAATAGATACCGGCTGGATCCTTTGATTTAAAAGAAGACATATCATTTTTCAAGAAACAATCAAGATTTATACCGGTAACTGAGTTTAATAACAAAGAATTTAGAATTCTTGCTTCTAACTCAACAGAAGTAAAAGGTAAGGTGAAGGCAAGTACTTTACTTAACAACACCTTTGTTCCAACTTTTAAACCAATCAGATTTACACCAGAACAGAAGGGAAAATGGATAGTAAATGACAGACATACTTCCAATTCTGGTAGAAATCAAGATATCAATTTTGAGAAAAGAGAATCTGTCTCAAAAAATAGTTCAAACAGAATGCATGGTCCTAAAGCTTTTCAGAATCAAACTCCATCTAATAAACGATTCTTGAATAACAACTTGCATCAATCCTCATGTTCCATCAATTGCAATTGTGTTCATCTGTTAAGAAAACTGCAAAATCATATGAGTGGACCTCACTGTGTTCTGAATCAGTTACAAAAGATGATAAATCCCAAGACTGATCAGACCACACAGAAGAAAACCTCTGGCACAACATCAAAGAATGTAAAGCTTGTAAGAAAGACTGTTAACCCATCAAAGCCTAACAAGAAAGGACCCATCATGCAATGGGTACCTAAAAGAAACTAATCTGTCTTGCAGAAGCCTCATGTGCAGATCTGGTACCTAGATTCAGGATGTTCCAGGCACATGACAGGCAATAAGGAGCTGCTGACTTCATTCAAGAACAAAAAAGGAAGTGCAGTCACCTTTGGAGGAGACAATGGAGGACAAATTAGAGGTTATGGTACTCTGGTAAATGGTGGTGTTTCAGTTTCCGAAGTTGCTTATGTTGAAGGATTAAATCATAATCTTCTCAGTATAAGTCAACTTTGTGATCATGGGTTCGATGTCAATTTCAGGAAGAAGTTTTGTTCATTATTACTTTCTGAGTCTGGTCAAGAACTTTTAAGAGCCGACAGAAAAGGCAATCTTTATAAAATGAATTTTAATCCAAACCAGGGAACTACAACAGAGAAACTCTGTTTAGTCTCTTTGAACAAAGAAGATGCCTGGCTCTGGCATAAAAGATTTGCTCACTTAAATTTTTCAAATCTTGACAAACTCGTGAAATTGAACTTGGTAAAAGGTCTTCCTTCGCTGAAATTTGACAAAGACCATCTATGCTCTGCTTGTGAGTTTGGAAAAATGAAAAGATCCTCACACAGAACCAAGAGTGATCACAATTGCTTAAGACCTTTGCATATGCTTCATGTGGATCTCTGTGGTCCAATCTCTGTGCAAAGTCTGTCTGGCAAGAAGTATATTCTTGTGCTTATTGATGAATATTCTAGGTATACTTGGATTGAGTCATCAGAGCAAAATCTGATGTCCCAGAAATTCTGATAAGTTTATTGAGAAGGATACAGGTTCTGTTAGGACTAAAAGTGCAAAAGTTGAGAAGTGACAACGGGACAGAATTCAAAAATACTCGAATAGATTCTTATCTATCAGAAGAAGGAATTTCCCAAAACTTTTCAGCTACCAGAACTCCACAACAGAATGGCGTAGTGGAGAGAAAGAACAGAACTCTGGTAGAGGCCGCCAGAACCATGTTGGCCGGTTCTGTCCTTCCCATCAACTTCTGGGCAGAAGCAGTCTCAACAGCTTGTTTTGTTCAAAACAGAGCTGTAATAGTGAAAAGATTTAAAAAGACGCCTTATGAACTCATCAATAACAGAAGACCAAACGTGAAATATTTTCATGTTTTTGGGTGTAAATGTTATGTCTTGAACGACCGAGAACAGCTGGGTAAATTTGACAAGAAAGCGGACGAAGGAATCTTTATTGGTTATTCCCTGACCTCTAGAGCCTACAGAGTCTACAACACCAGAACTCGCGTCATTCAAGAAAGCGTGAACGTGTCCTTTGATGAAAGTACATCAAGTACCTCTGATCGCAAATCAACAGAGGAGACACCAACAGAACAGAAGAAGCATAGTTCTTCAAAATCAAGGGAAGAAGATATCAATCTCCTATTCGACGATTTCTTCGATGATGATGATGATTCCTCTGTCAACATCAACAGAGGAGATCAAGCTCAAAGTTCAACAGAACAAAATCTGACAGGTACAACTCTTACTGGTCCCTCCAATATTTCACCATCTACTTCTCTGTCTACAGGTATAATTCAGAGAAACGAGGAACCACAACCAGAACCTACACAAGAGCCATCATCACCTCTGCTAACAAATATCGGCAGAAACTCCCTGTTTGAAAGTTCACCTTCGCAGAGCCCTGTTGGCAATCCACAGAGCAATGAGGCCACTCTTCAGAGTTGTGTGCCACAGAACCCTGGCACCAACCCTCAGAGCTCTGTTGCTGAAGATCGTCTTTTTTCATCTGAAGCACAAACCACTCCTGTTGTCCATGCTCCCATGACAAAATGGACTAAGGATCACCCCCAACATCTTATAATTGGTGCTGCTGAAGATGGTGTCAAGACAAGATCGGCTACAATCAACGAAGCTTTCTTTGTTAACTTTTTGAGCATGATTGAGCCGAAAAGAATTTCTGAAGCACTTGAAGACCCAAACTGGATCGAAGCTATGCAAGAAGAGCTTCTTGAATTCGAGAGAAATAAAGTTTGGTCCTTGGTTCCACTCCCAAAAGGCCAATCAGCCATTGGAACCAAGTGGGTGTTTAGAAACAAGAAGGATGAAGATGGGATTATCATCAGAAACAAAGCCCGTCTGGTTGCAAAAGGATACTGTCAAGAAGAAGGAATTGACTATGACGAGACTTTTGCTCCTGTGGCTAGGCTAGAAGCAATCAGAATCTTCTTAGCTTATGCTGCTCACAAGGGTTTCAAGGTCTACCAAATGGACGTCAAATCTGCCTTCCTAAATGGCAGACTACAAGAAGAAGTCTATGTCCAGCAACCACCTGGTTTTGAAAATTCGGAGTTTCCAGACCACGTTTACAAGCTAGACAAAGCTCTGTATGGGCTTAAGCAAGCTCCCAGAGCCTGGTATGAAACTCTGTTCAATTTTCTGTTGGTTAATCACTTCGAGAAAGGTACTGTCGATAAAACTCTATTCTTTAGGAGATACAAGAATGATATACTTCTGGTACAAATATATGTTGATGACATTATTTTTGGGTCAACACGGCAAGAGTACTGTGATAAGTTTGAGGATTTTATGAAAAGTGAATTCAAAATGAGCATGATGGGAGAACTTTCTTTCTTCCTTGGTTTACAAGTAAAACAAACCGACAAAGGGACTTTCATAAGTCAGTCCAAATATATCTCTGACATTTTGAAAAAGTACAATTTTAACAACTCAAATTCAATGAAAACTCCTATTGCCACTGGAGTTAAGCTTGACCCTGACCTTAATGGTGAACCAACAGATGTCAAGAACTACAGAGGTATGATAGGGTCACTTCTGTACTTAACTGCCAGTAGACCCGATATAATGTTTGCAACGTGTCTCTGTGCTAGATTTCAGGCTAATCCTAAAGTTTCGCATTTCTCTGCCGTCAAGCGCATATTTAAATATCTGAAAGGGACTCAATTTTTGGGTCTCTGGTATCCTCTGAATTCTGGTTTCGAGCTTGTAGCATATACAGATTCAGACTATGGAGGATGCAAGAACGACAGAAAGAGTACGTCTGGTAGCTGTCAATTTCTTGGAGAGAAGTTAGTAAGTTGGACATCCAAGAAACAGAACTGCGTGTCCACCTCTACAGCAGAAGCAGAATACGTTGCTGCTGCTAGTTGTTGTTCTCAAGTTCTCTGGATGAAAACTCAACTCAAGGATTACGACTTGGAGTATGACAGAATTCCAATTTTGTGTGACTCCAAAAGCGCAATAGCAATCACAGCTAATCCAGTTCAACACTCAAAGACCAAGCATATCGATATAAGGTATCACTTCATAAAAGATAATGTTGAAAAAGGGACTATTGAAATGTATTTCGTTTCAACAGACTTCCAACTTGCTGATCTTTTTACAAAAGCCCTTGATGAAAGGAGATTTAACTTCTTAATCAGCAAATTGGGTATGCTGAACATGTCCTAACACTATTTATCACTCAACAGAACTCTGATGTTCCTACCAGAGATCTGTCAAAATAGTTGGGTAGGATAGTTCAACAGAGCCTCTGTCATTCACCAGAGCTCTGTAAAACATACTTTTTCAACAAGCTTCCAGTGAATTCGTTTGTATATATCTCTGTAAATATTTCTTTTAGCAAGTTTTTTTTTAAGCTCATATTTCTAGGGGGAGCTTATAAAAGAAAATATGCATGGTTTTAGGGGGAGCAAGTCAAAAAAAAAAATATTCTGATTTCAAAATGATCTTGAAAGAAAAATCTTTTTGAAAGAGGGAAAACCTGTTCTGATGAAATTTTTTTGAGAAAGTCGAACTTAGCAGAACCCTGATATTCTCACCAGAGCCTCTGTTGTTCCTCATCAGATCTCTGTTGAAAATTGTTGGTCAATTCTGTCCTTGTTCTTTGATTCTTCACATCAGATACAGAATTTTAAAATGTTTTTGGGTAAAGGTGAAACATGATTGGTCACTGAGCAAAGTTGAAAAGATCATTTCAACAGAGAAAGAAAATAACTGAGCTCCACCAGAGCTCTGTTAGTTTCTCTGCCCCATCATCAGAAACACGTCAGCAGAGAAGCGGGTCATTCTTTGAAAATCATCCACTTGTCACCCGCATATCTCTAACCGTGACGGTTTACTTGTCCTACGATTGTAAGAACAAAATCTTACGTGGCATCCTCTGATTGAAAGACAAACCACTAGGTGTTCCCACGATACACTGTTCAGGCCGTTCCACTTTCTGACACTCAAGTGCCTACAGTCCCTACGTTGTTTCCCCACCCACATGTTTCCCGTATAAACACCCAACTTCAACCCATTTCACTCTTACGCTTAACAACCATTTCAAACCCTTCATCTTTTCCCTCTCAGAAACCTATACCTTGTGGTTCTTAAGAATAACCCTAACCTGCAACAATGGCTGAACCCCAAAACCAACCCCAGAACTCTGATGATTCCAGTAACAACGAACCCGTAGATAACATCGTTATTCTACCATACGAGTTGGCTGATAACAACTACCGTTTTGATCCCAATCCAGCACTCTATTTACCCCTTTACCACATCTATATTGAGTTTTTCCGAAACTCAGAAGTTTTTACAGCCCTAACAGCCTTTGACGATCATCTTCCTGCAATATATGTCCAACAATGGTGGACCACATGCCAATACATTGAAGACGGCGTCAGAAGCGGAATAGTCGGAAGTGTCAACTCTGGTAATGGAGGATCAGGAACAATAAGGATTCGTGAAAGAACTCTCAGAAGAACTTTTGGGATGAAAACCAAAAGACAACTAGGTATTGATGCCTATGAGAAACCACCTTCTGTTGCTGTTCTTCTCGACTTCGTGAAGTTTTTGGGTTACAACAAAGAGTTAGAGAAAATAGGAGCCTTCAGAAGACAAAATCTACCACAAATGTGGAATTTCATGTTCTCAACCCTCAACAGAACCCTCACCTGCAAATCCGGCAGTCAAGACCAAGCGAGCACTGAAATCCTCGAAATCATGTATGGTCTGTTCTTCAACAGAAACTTCAACTATGCAGGGATCCTCTACAATGCACTTCTAGATGCTGTCAACACTAAAACCACTGCTCTAGCCAGAGGTGGAGAAGTTGGAAGACACAAATCCCTTAAAGCCATCAAGTTTCCTCGCTTTATCAGTTTGGTGATCAGAAGGGCATTCGACAGACTGGAACTGACACATCAGGGTCGTTCTACTCCTGTCTGGACCATGGCAAGATTCCAACCAACAACTTCAGGAGATTACCCTTTCATCAGAAGAATTCCAGGTACAATGATTGCTCTGATCAATCCAACCCACATCTCTATCCAAAACTATAGAACTGCTGCTCAACCTCAAGAACCTGAGGTGAGAACCCCAACATATTTAGGTTATGAGCCTTCTGTGGAGAGTGCGAGTGAGGAAATAGAAGAAGAAGAAAATAGACCAGAGGACAGAGTACCCGAAGTGGGGTCTTCCTCTAGAGTAATGGAGGAGGAAGTAGTGAACAGAGCATCCCCTAGGGAGACTGTTCAAGAGGGAGCAGAAGAGACTGCAGAAGTGGTGACAGAGAGATCGCACCCTTCTGGCAGTGTAGAGATTCATGAGATAGAGAGCTCACCAGAGAATTCTCAAACCCTAGAAACCGAGGGAAATGTGAGTATAGAACAAGATGTCCAAGTTGACACATCTGTGCGAGATCCTAACCAAACTCCCAGTGCTACCACATTACCTAATCCTGGTGATCAAGACCAAGGGATTATTGAAACAGAGGTGCACACCTCGAACCTTAACCAGCCAGACCCATCAGAGGCAACTCTTCATGCCTCTGGTACGCACGAAGCCGGGGAAGCTAGTCTTGCTAGTGATGTTCATTCGCCCCAGAACATCGACAGGTCACCTACACATAATGACGCCTCTGTGGCTCATGTAGTCGGAACACAACATAGACCCGAGAATTTTGTAATCTCACGTAGCATCTGTCCGACTCAGGGACAGTATGAGACCATAGTTGAACAAGGGAAACATTTGCTTGATCCAAATGCTTCTCATCATATCAGATTTCCTTCCTCAGAACCTGAGCTGGAGGAGGAACTTCTGATCAGAACACCTGTAGGTGATTCCCCTCAAAAGGAACATCAAGGATCGGGTGGAAGTCCTGCAAGAGCCAACATCAAAACAACTCTTGACGCAGGCGCCTCTGAACTCGAGGCAGAACTGGATCCATTAGTTGGTACCAGGGTTACCCCCGTTGACACTGTCACAAAAACAGAGTTCACAAGCTTCTGTGATAGTATCAACAACTCCTTGAATGAGTATAAACTTATCAATTCTCAAAAGGAGGAACTGATCCTCAAGGAAAATATTTCTCTCAGAGACGAACTGCAGAAACTGTCAGAGAAATATGCCGAACTTCATCAGAAATACATTGACACTGAAAGGATCAGAACAGAAGCTGAACAGACAAGAGGAGAGGAAATTGGCAGACTGGCTACAGAGATAGCAGATCTAAGAACCGTCAGAGCAGAAGAGAACACAAAGGTATCGACAGAAGTAGCTGACCTGAAAAGACTTGTGATCGACAACCATACAGCTCAAATGAACAGAACTCTGCCAGTCCCAACAGTTATCCTATCAGAATCCAACATCAGAACCTTGACAGAGCTCATTGATAACTCTGTTAAGAAATCCATAAAAGAAGCCACAACGTCAGATGCTGATCCTCTTAACATCTCCAGCCCCAACCCAAACAGTTTGCCAATGACAGTCGGTCAAATGGGCGACTTCAGAAGGGACGTCGTAAAGAAAATGATGACAATCTCGTCCAAATTTGTCATGAAAGCCCAGGCAACAAAAGCACTTGTGAAGGAATCACTGGACTCCCACAAATTCAACTTTGTGAGCCAAGTCGAGGAAATCAGAGGTGCTGCAGCAGAAGTGGAAGACACCTTGAAGAAAGCAGTTCCTACTTTCACAGATGCAATCTTACAATCTGTCATACATAAACGATCTGCTGAGAAAGCACCAGAGGGAGAGCCTTTTGGCAAAAGACGTAAGTTTGTTGACCAATTCTCACCCATTGTCTCCAGACTCTCTGATGAAGACTCCTCTGATGATGATGATTTCCACGATGCTGCATCAGATAGTAATTTGGGTGAGTCCTCGGGTCAACAAAAGGGGGAGAAGGAGAAGGAGAAGGAGAAAGAGAAGGAGAAAGAGAAGGAGAAGGAGAAAGAGAAAGAGAAAGAGAAAGAGACAGAGAAAGAGAAAGAAAAGGAGAAAGAAACAGAGACAGAGAAAGAAGAAGAGAGAGAGGCTGAAATGCCTACTGAAAGAGGCAAAGAGAAATTAACAGAAGAGGCCGGGACAGAAGATATGGGGATAACAGAAGAAGATATACCTACGGTGGAATTCGACTACATGTTCAAAAATCGAGTCATCAAACCGACAGAAGAGTCAACACAAGAACCACCAGAGATTATCTGCCTGGATACCCCTCCTACTTCACCAAGGACTGAACCAGAGAGATCAATCCCAATCTCTGCTGATGAACAAAGCCAAACAGAAGCTGCTCAAGAATATGTTCATATCGATATTCTTATGGCTGAAACTCATGAAGACCCAAACCCAATGATACCAGAACAAAACCCAGAATCATCCACCCAACACACCGATAAACCTGCCTTGGAAACGGTATTTGCATTTCTTTATGCTGACAGAGATATCATTCCTGCAAATGCCGTACCCATAAATCCTTACCTTAACCCAATCAGAATAAACACCATTACTGAAGCAAGGCGAATGTTCATCCGAAACAAGTCCAATCTGAACAGAAACATCAACTCACACTTCAGTATCAAGAGAATCCTAGACATCAAGCATAAGAAGTTCCAGCACAACAGAATGACCTATCATGAGTACACTGTGGAATCAACAGAAGGAAAGAACGAATTCTTCAACGACAACGATCTTGTCCTTCTAAATTCGTACGATCTAACTGTGCTTCATGCCTACTGCTTGAACTTCTCTGACAGATATACTCCAGCAAGAACAGCCTTACCTGAAGTCAAACTAGCTATGCAAGAGCACATCAATCTCAGAACTCAGACAGATTTTCAGCTAGGCATAGAGTTTGAAATTGAGAAACTGGCGATTGCACCACCAAACGAAGATCTTGAGGGCTATCGACATTTTAGGACTGGAACTGTAGTTGAAGATCCTCCAGTCTTTATCTGCCGACAGAAAGGGACAAAGAAAGCCATCAGATCTACTGAAGCTCATAAGTACACAAGTGAGTCGGTAGCATATCTCAAAAACATAGTTCAAAGTCTCCCGAGGAACAAGTGTCCGGAAGAACAGCAAAGGTCCTTCATCAACATAATTAATCTGATGCTTGACTTCCGTGAGCTAATCAGAAGATTCGACAGAATCCTTAGGGGAGATAATTACGCTTGATTGTACTTGTTCTTTCCATTGTAAAATCTTAAAAGAATAGTGCACAGGGTAACAGAGGGTAAAGTTCTCTGTTCTTTTGTTTTCAATCTCTTGTCATTTCCAATTTTTTATTTTCAATACTTAGGGGGAGATTGTTAGCTCCAAGTATCTGTAAAATGAAAGTATTGAAAATAAAACCAAGTCAGAAGACCTACAGAGATAAAGCAGAAGACTTAGAAGACCAACAAAGAAGACCAACAGAACTCAACAGAGTTCTGGTGGAACCAACAGAGCTCAACAGAGCTCTGGCAGAAGATCAACAGAAGAACTGTTCATACCCGAAGACCAACAGAGTTCTGTCATAACACGCTCTGTTGAAGTGAAGACCTCTGTTATGCCCAAGTCTCGTAGAAATCCGAAGTGTCAGATACGTGTCCACACCTTTCCACGTATGCCCTAAAGATTGGAGACACACTTTCCACGTGTCATTCCAGGGTACGATAGTACACTGTCTACACTTTATGAGGCTATATATAGCGAGGTAGTGGAACAAACAATTGTAAGCTTTTGGAAGAATAGTTTTCCACAATTGTAAAAGCACACTGTCATATCCTCATAGCACTATCCCGTACGATATTGTCTCTGTGATTTCTTGATACACCATTGATCTTGTTCTTGGTGTTATCTTTATCAATATACGAGCAGCGTTTCTTATTTGATCTTGTTATCATATTCATGTTCTATATTTGATATCACAGTTTACATATCGTCTCATACAATCACTCACTTTAATGGCTTTATATTTAAATGCTTCCGCTGTCTATTTAACTACCATTATCGTGATACGACGTGAATCTGGGAACCAACAAAACTCCAGATGTGGTCACAGGTACATTTTTCATAAACTCCACGCGTGCTAAAGTGTTATTTGATTCCGGTGCAAACCGATCTTTTGTGTCTCCCTCATTTGCTGCTCACATGCATTTAGAGCCGAAAATGTTAAAACATGCTTTATTAGTAGATACAGCAAATGATAACCAAGTGGCAGTTAAAGAGGTTTTTGATTGTTGCATGATAAATATAGAGGGGTGTGGGGTACCGATACAACTATTTCCTATAGAGTTGATCGAGTTTGATGTGGTCGTGGGGATGGATTGGTTAGCTGAAAATCGGGCTAACATAGTTTGTGATAAGAAAATAATCAACGTTGTTTTACCTGATAAGAGGGCAGTAGTGATCTATGGTGATCGTAAGAATCATCAGTCCAATTTTATAACTATGATAAAAGCCCGTAAATGTGTTAGTAAGGGTTGCTCGAGTTATTTAGCCTATGTGATAGATAGTAGGCCTGAAAAGATTAAGCTGGAAGATATTTCCATTGTTAGTGAATACCCAGAAGTTTTTCCTGAAGACTTGAATAGTCTTCCTCCTGTTAGGCAAGTAGAATTTGGTATAGACCTGGTACCTGGAGCCACTCCAATCGCTCGTGCGCCGTACAGACTAGCACCTCCAGAAATGAAAGAAATGATGGCACAACTTCAAGATTTATCTGATAAGGGCTTCATCAGACCTAGCTCTTCGCCATGGGGTGCACCAGTTTTGTTTGTAAAGAAGAAAGACGGTTCAATGAGAATGTGTATTGACTACCGGGAGCTGAACAAGCGTACGATTAAGAACAAGTATCCACTTCCAAGAATTGACGACCTCTTCGATCAGTTAGTTGGAGCTTGTTACTTCTCCAAGATTGATCTCAGATCTGGCTACCATCAGTTGAAGGTTAAAGAAGAAGATGTTCTAAAGACTGCTTTTCGCACGAGGTACAGTCACTATGAATTCTTGGTGATGCCTTTCGGACTGACGAACGCTCCAGCCGCTTTTATGGATTTAATGAATCGGGTATGTAAGCCGTATCTCGATAAATTTGTCATAGTATTTATCGATGATATACTTATTTATTCCCGATCCAAAGAGGATCACGCGCAACATCTTCGTTTGATTCTGGAGTTACTAAAGAAAGAAAAATTATATGCTAAATTTTCGAAGTGTGAATTCTAGTTACGGGAAGTTCAGTTTTTGGGTCATATAGTTTCAGAGAAGGGTATACAAGTTGATCCAGCGAAAGTGGAAGTGATTGAAAGATGGGAACCGCCGAAGACGGCAACCGAAGTACGTAGTTTTCTGGGTCTAGCTGGATACTATCGGAAGTTTATAAAAGACTTCTCTCGAATTGCAACACCATTGACTAAGCTGACTCGGAAGAATCTGAAGTTTGAATGGAAAGCAGAACAGGATGAGGCATTCAGAATATTGAAGGAGAAACTTTGCAGCGCACCGATATTAGCATTGCCAGAAGGTTCCGATGATTTTGTGGTCTACAGTGATGCTTCTAAGCTGGGATTGGGATGTGTACTTATGCAACATGGAAAGGTGATTGCCTATGCTTCTCGTCAGCTAAAGGATCATGAAAGACAATATCCTACTCATGATATGGAACTTGCAGCAGTTGTCTTTGCATTGAAGATTTGGAGACATTATCTTTATGGTTCTAAATGCCAAATTTTCTGTAACGTCCCAAAAATTACAAGCAAATTTAAATTTTTAAATAAACATTTCATTTATAACAACTCATTAAATGATCCCAACGTTTCGTTTGCAAACTCATAATTAATATCTTCATAATAAAGACCAGCGGAATTAAACGTTTAATTATTAAAAACCATAAAGCAACCAGTTCTCCTCGCGCGCCAGTGTGTACTCGTCACGCCTTGGAGCCGCCCGTACCTGAAACCACAAGCTATTGGGAAAGGGTAAGCACGAAGCTTAGTGAATTCTACACCATAAGTAACACAGTTATTTCCACACCACCATAAACAGATATTTGCACATAAACAGCATTTAGTGAATTCTACACCATAAGTAACACAGTTATTTCCACACCACCATAAACAGATATTTGCACATAAACAACATTCAAGTCTACGAACAAATCATAAACTTGCATACTCACACCAACCCACCTAATAGGCATACGTCGGTCCCACCGACCACACGACCATCGTGTAAACGCAACCCGGCACCCCCGGGTTCATACGCCACCCGCGTATACAACCTTCGGTCCCACCGAATTACTACGCCACCCGCGTATGTGACCCTCGGCCCCGCCGAACTCCTACGCCACCCGCGTAGTCACAACAATAAAGGTCCGACTAGACACCCCACTATTTAACCCCGCATCAAAAGCAATTAAAACTACCACATACATATACAACGTAATGTAAAAATAACCGTCATTAGTTATAGTGAGAGAACTCACCTCGAATGCGCGCCTAGCTTAACAATACAATTCAAGCTTCACAATTACGGTCACTTCCCAGCACCTAAACGCATGTTAAAACGTGTCAATACGAGACCCGGATCCTACGACACGACACACGCTTAAACCGTCACTAAAACTATTTTCCGATCTCGCCAAACAGGTCTGTTCGGAACCTGCTTCGACCCCTTTAAACCCAGAAAATTCCCAATATTATTTCATGGTTAGAAGATACTCTGAGATAGGGTTTCAAGGACATATTATACGCCTCCTAACGATTTTTCTACAATTTAATAGGAATTAAATACGAATGATTACCAAAGCTGTCAGTTTTCAGACCAGCCGTGCAAACAGCCCAAAACAGCCTAGCTACGGGCTTAATCAGACTTTCGGCAAAACACGAAAAACCTCCCCAACTCAAAATGGGAACCTTGGGCACCAAAATCACGTCAAAACGAGTTACGAGTGAAAAGTTAACGCTTTCGCAAGATCAAGGCAGATTCCAGAAGTTTTCACATGAAATGACGAATCACCGAACTTGCGACCACTTTTTCGCCCAGTTAGAGACCGAACCAGTTTTCCGCTAAAACACGGAAAACGTGCCCGACCCCGAACTTGAACCGTGGGCGCCAGTTTCGGCTCCGTCGGAGTTACGACGGAAAAGTTATAGCCGTCGTAAAAACAGTGGCTGAACGATTATTCACATAAAATGACGATTTATGAACGGTTCAAAGTTTAATCGGTTCGGGTTAAGCGATCAGTTTAGATTCCTCGATTAGGGTTAAGGTTCCACGAGTTGGACAATTTCCAGCACCACCCACTGCCACCTCCGGCAGTGGTGGGTGGCGGCGGCGGCCACCGGTGTTTTACGAAGCATAACGAGACAATTAGATGACCCGACTAACCACTAGACCACACACCCTCACCCCCACACCGTACCTGCCCTCACGACCACCACGCTGGTGGTTTCCGGCGGCACCCGCCGGCAGCAGCCATTACTGTGCCGGCGGTGGTAGGGTTGTGGCGTGTAGATGGCAGCGAAAGAAAGAACAAAGGGAACGAGTCTTACCTTGACGATGACGACACAGCAGCGGCGCCCACTCCGGCGACTCTTTCTTTCTCGATCCCTCCCTCTCTCGCTGGACTCTCTCTCCGGCGAACCTGCGATGGCGGCGGTGGCTGTTGTTTGGGTGGTCGGCGGCAGCAGAAAAGAAGGGAAGAGGAGGGTGGTTCACGGCACAATGGAGATGAAGAGAGAACAATAGGGTTTTCTTGTGGTTTGGTTTTCCTTTGCTTATTCTCACGGCAACCACACCAAACAAAAAATAACATGGGTCTTGACCGATCTGCATGGGCCGAACCCATGTGGGATCTTTGGGCCTTTGGCACAATTAGCCCCTTCACTTACAACTCTCTCACCACTAACCAAAAAAAATTCGACAATTTAACGATTTGACCCAACTCGACTAACCCCGTTTACGGAAACCACAATAATTGAACTTAAAAGAAATAGCTAAGACTAATAAATTACATACCGGGATACGGGCTTTACAACTCTCCCCCAATTGGATTAGACTTCGTCCTCGAAGTCTCTGCCTACGAATAGCTCCTGATAGTTCTCCCTCATCTCAACCTCAGGTTCCTACGTCCACCTGAAATTCCTTCTAAAACTTCTCGAATACTTTTCTAACCAACGTACCCCTTCTAGGACACTGACAAAATGATCGGAAGAACACCCCAACAATTGGAATCATTCCTAGTCAAACGACTTCGTTTGTTCTCCCAACCTTGGATATTCCATACATCTTGATTCAAATCTCAAGCTCTAACCCTTCTAAAGCTGCTCACAGTATACACTACAGGATACTCGACTACGATCATTCCTACCCTTAACTGTCGATTAACTTCTACAAGTTCTACTAGACTCCCAAAATTCGCAATGTATCACATTAACAAACATCCCCCCCCCCCCCCCCCCCGGCGAATATCGGTCCAACCGAATAAATACAACCATCGGCCCAGCCGAATATCGGTCCAACCGAATAAATACACCCATCGGCCCAACCGAATAAATACACCCATCGGCCCAGCCGAATATCGGTCCAACCGAATAAATACAACCATCGGCCCAGCCGAATATCGGTCCAACCGAATAAATACACCCATCGGCCCAGCCGAATATCGGTCCAACCGAATAAATACAACCATCCATGGTTTTAAACCCACCGCTCCTTTGATTCAAGAGCGAGTCTGAAAACCTCGTTTTCTTTGGAACTGCCGATTCTGGTGCAACGGCCTGCGCTGTTTTCCTCTTCTTAGTCTGTTCCTCTAACTCAGGTTCCTGGCTCCGAGCAGCCTCCATCATCACTACTACCTCATCACGAACGGCGGTAATAATCTCGGGGATTGCCTCCCTAATAGCATGCTTTACTTCAGCCGCGATCAACTCACGTATCTGCTCAGCAGTGATCCCGGCGCCAATCCCTGGCTCAGTAGTGTTGTTTCCCTTAGTGATGGCCATTTTTGGGGTAAAAATTACAACGAGTTATTAGCACATAATAACTCACACTAGCAACACTCACGCTCGACTCCTTGGATTCCTCGCGACTTTTCCCGACTCGAGCATTGATCCTGTGCTTCCGGTAGTAGGAGCTCTACTACTACCATCCACACCTATCATCGCCCGTTCCGAGTTCCATCCCAAGGGGTCCAAGTAGTTTCTCGCCGAAACTATACACATATGCCCGCACCGGCATATGTACACACTCTTCCTAGCTCCCTAGGAATTCCATCCAAACCACTACCCTTGCTACTGCCGAATCCCTACTTATCATAACGAGTTGCCTCGCGAATACCCGATCATATGCAGTGCGAAACAAATAGACAGTCGAATACAAGACTCTATCCTAGAACGGTTGGACTCAAACAAGAGCTGTGCAATAGAACTAAATCGAATATTCTAAGGCTATAAATCTCTTACTGCATACAACCTAGAGGGCATCCACTTAGTAACCTATCATAATTAGCATAAATTCCTAATAGCAAGTAGTTCAACATACAGCATAGTGTCCACAACAGGCAATCTAGCATGCATACTCTATGATCTAGAAAGCAATAAAACACTAAGTACTGTACCTTTTCCCTTTGGCTCCGGCTGACTGTACACACTGCGCCTCCGATCACCGTCTCTCAAACGGATCTTTCCTTCGTTTTATTTCCCAAAAACTTTAAAGAAAATTTTATAGCCGCAAACTTGAGATCAAACACACCGAAATGCGTTTGATTCACTCAAGCCGTGCTCTGATACCAAGTTGTAACGTCCCAAAAATTACAAGCAAATTTAAATTTTTAAATAAACATTTCATTTATAACAACTCATTAAATGATCCCAACGTTTCGTTTGCAAACTCATAATTAATATCTTCATAATAAAGACCAGCGGAATTAAACGTTTAATTATTAAAAACCATAAAGCAACCAGTTCTCCTCGCGCGCCAGTGTGTACTCGTCACGCCTTGGAGCCGCCCGTACCTGAAACCACAATCTATTGGGAAAGAGTAAGCACGAAGCTTAGTGAATTCTACACCATAAGTAACACAGTTATTTCCACACCACCATAAACAGATATTTGCACATAAACAGCATTTAGTGAATTCTACACCATAAGTAACACAGTTATTTCCACACCACCATAAACAGATATTTGCACATAAACAGCATTCAAGTCTACGAACAAATCATAAACTTGCATACTTACACCAACCCACCTAATAGGCATACGTCGGTCCCACCGACCACACGACCATCGTGTAAACGCAACCCGGCACCCCCGGGTTCATACGCCACCCGCGTATACAACCTTCGGTCCCACCGAATTACTACGCCACCCGCGTATGTGACCCTCGGCCCCGCCGAACTCCTACGCCACCCGCGTAGTCACAACAATAAAGGTCCGACTAGACACCCCACTATTTAACCCCGCATCAAAAGCAATTAAAACTACCACATACATATACAACGTAATGTAAAAATAACCGTCATTAGTTATAGTGAGAGAACTCACCTCGAATGCGCGCCTAGCTTAACAATACAATTCAAGCTTCACAATTACGGTCACTTCCCAGCACCTAAACGCATGTTAAAACGTGTCAATACAAGACCCGGATCCTACGACACGACACACGCTTAAACCGTCACTAAAACTATTTTCCGATCTCGCCAAACAGGTCTGTTCGGGACCTGCTTCGACCCCTTTAAACCCAGAAAATTCCCAATATTATTTCATGGTTAGAATATACTCTGAGATAGGGTTTCAAGGACATATTATACGCCTCCTAACGATTTTTCTACAATTTAATAGGAATTAAATACGAATGACTACCAAAGCTGTCAGTTTTCAGACCAGCCGTGCAAACAGCCCAAAACAGCCTAGCTACGGGCTTAATCAGACTTTCGGCAAAACACGAAAAACCTCGCCAACTCAAAATGAGAACCTTGGGCACCAAAATCACGTCAAAACGAGTTACGAGTGAAAAGTTAAGGCTTTCGCAAGATCAAGGCAGATTCCAGAAGTTTTCACATGAAATGACGAATCACCGAACTTGCGACCACCTTTTCGCCCAGCTAGAGACCGAACCAGTTTTCCGCTAAAACACGGAAAACGTGCCCGACCCCGAACTTGAACCGTGGGCGCCAGTTTCGGCTCCGTCGGAGTTACGACGGAAAAGTTATAGCCGTCGTAAAAACAGTGGCTGAACGATTATTCACATAAAATGACGATTTATGAACGGTTCAAAGTTTAATCGGTTCGGGTTAAGCGATCAGTTTAGATTCCTCGATTAGGGTTAAGGTTCCACGAGTTGGACAATTTCCAGCACCACCCACTGCCACCTCCGGCAGTGGTGGGTGGCGGCGGCGGCCACCGGTGTTTTACGAAGCATAACGAGACAATTAGATGACCCGACTAACCACTAGACCACACACCCTCACCCCCACACCGTACCTGCCCTCACGACCACCACGCTGGTGGTTTCCGGCGGCACCCGCCGGCAGCAGCCATTACTGTGCCGGCGGTGGTAGGGTTGTGGCGTGTAGATGGCAGCGAAAGAAAGAACAAAGGGAACGAGTCTTACCTTGACGATGACGACACAGCAGCGGCGCCCACTCCGGCGACTCTTTCTTTCTCGATCCCTCCCTCTCTCGCTGGACTCTCTCTCCGGCGAACCTGCGATGGCGGCGGTGGCTGTTGTTTGGGTGGTCGGCGGCAACAGAAAAGAAGGGAAGAGGAGGGTGGTTCACGGCACAATGGAGATGAAGAGAGAACAATAGGGTTTTCTTGTGGTTTGGTTTTCCTTTGCTTATTCTCACGGCAACCACACCAAACAAAAAATAACATGGGTCTTGACCGATCTGCATGGGCCGAACCCATGTGGGATCTTTGGGCCTTTGGCACAATTAGCCCCTTCACTTACAACTCTCTCACCACTAACCAAAAAAAATTCGACAATTTAACGATTTGACCCAACTCGACTAACCCCGTTTACGGAAACCACAATAATTGAACTTAAAAGAAATAGCTAAGACTAATAAATTACATACCGGGATACGGGCTTTACATTTTCACTGACCATAAGAGTCTCCAACATCTTTTCGATCAGAAGGAACTGAATATGAGGCAAAGAAGATGGTTGGAATTGGTAAATGATTACGATTGTGAAATCCTTTATCACCCCGGGAAGACGAACGTGGTAGCAGATGCATTAAGTCGTCAAGAAATAAGTGGGACAATAAAAGCGATATCGTTACGAGCTGAACTCCTTCCAAATATCTTTGACGAATTACTGAAGTGCCAAATAGATGCTTATCAGGAAGAAAGTTTGAAATCAGAACGGTTAGTGGGAATATCAGCATTGCTTGGGAAAGATGACCGTGGGTTATTATGTATGGGAAACAGAATATGGGTGCCTCGTTTGGGTGGATTACGTGATCGTGTACTACAAGAAGCTCATCAATCTCGATTTTCTATTCATCCAGGTACAAAGAAAATGTATAGAGATTTGAAACACTTCTATTGGTGGCCGGGAATGAAGAGAAGTGTTGCTAAGTATGTGGAAGATTGTACTACCTGCAAGAAAGTAAAGATTGAACATCAGAAGCCGTTTGGTCAGTTACAACGACTAGATATACCAATGTGGAAATGGGATCAGATCACTACTGATTTTATTACCAAGTTGCCTAGAACTTCAAAGGGATTCGATTCTATTTGGGTGATTGTGGATAGATTGACGAAGTCTGCTCATTTCTTGCCGATAAAAGAAACTGATTCCTTGGAACGTTTAGCTAAATTGTACATTAATGAAATAGTAACTCGACATGGAGTTCCAATCTCGATTATTTCCGATCGAGATAGTCGTTTTACTTCTAGATTTTGGAGAAGCTTTCAAAAAGAGATGGGAACGCAGATAAAATTGAGTACAGCTTATCATCCTCAGACTGACGGGCAGAGTGAAAGAACAATTCAGACTTTAGAAGATATGCTTCGGGCCTGTATAGTTGATTTTGGGGGATCGTGGGATAAACATTTGCCTTTGATAGAATTCGCCTACAACAACAGTTATCATTCCAGCATCCAAGCGGCACCGTTTGAAGTACTGTATGGAAGAAAATGTAGAACGCCTCTGTGTTGGAATGAAGTGGGGGAGAAACAATTAGCGGGGCCAGAAATAGTACAGTTAACAGCAGATAAAATTACGCAGATTCGGGACAGATTGAAAACGGCTCAAGACAGACAGAAAAGTTATGCAGATCGACGCCGGAAACCGTTAGAGTTCCAAGTCGGGGAATTTGTGATGTTGAAAGTTTCGCCCTGGAAAGGAGTCATACGATTTGGGAAGCAAGGTAAACTTAGTCCGCGGTATATTGGGCCATTTGAAATTACGGAAAGGATCGGTGAAGTAGCGTACAGATTGGATCTTCCGTCGGAATTGAGCAGAATTCACAACGCGTTTCACGTATCGAATTTTCGGAAATGTTTAGTTACCCCAGATCAGGCAGTCTCTCTACCAGATATTCAGGTTGATGAAAAGTTAAACTATGTGGAGGAACCGGAAGCTATAGTTGATCACAAAGTCAAAGTATTGAGGAATAAAGAGATCAGGCAGGTAAAGGTTCAGTGGAAACATCATAGAGGTCAGGATGCGACGTGGGAATCAGAGTCGGATATGAGAGCCAAATACCCTCATCTGTTCTCTTAACTGAATTCCGGGACGGAATTCTTTTAAGGGGGAGATGTTGTAATAACCAGGTATTTTATCTAATTTAAATTTGAGAAATTTTATAAGTATTGATTTTAGTATTTTATGGAGTTAGGAGTCAAGGGATAAGTTCCAACTTTTATTTGAAAGATTAGGGGTATTTATTGCCAAGTGAGATAAACTTAGGGTTTGTTTGGTCATTTTTCCAAACATTACACCCACCACCGCCTCTAATACTTCATTTAGAAGATGATGTCTTCTTCTAGCATAACCTAGAAATATCTTAGAAGTTGTGTGTGTGAAAGTTTGGTTTAGAGAGAGAGAAGGAAATCGAAGGAGAAATTAAGAAGAAGAAGAAGAAGAAGAAGAAGAAGAAGAAGAAGAAGGAAAGCTTAGGATTGCTGCTGGAATTACTAGAACAACTGAAGAAATCAAGGTAACAATTCTGCACAATTCATATTTTAAGTGTTTTAATTCTTAAAAGTGTTCTTGAGTTTGCAAGATAAGTTTTAAGTGGGTTTTGGTTAAAAATGGATGTTTTGAGGAATCTGAGCTTATGGTTAGGTTATGTTATTAGTCTTAAACATATCTGCAAATTATCAGAAACATCCATGCTTTAAATCTGCAAAATTTCTGGGTTTAGGACGAACTTAGTTAACTGAGACATTCATCGAAGTCGCAATGGACGACTGCGACATTCATCGAAGTCGCAATGGTTGGTTGCGACTTGATTATGAACTCGCAATGGTCGTTTGCGATTTGGCTTGGAATCGCAGTAGTTGATTGCGATTTGGGTTTGGAATCGCAGTAGTTGATTGCGACTTAGGATTGAAGTCGCAATAGTGGGTTGCGATTTCGGGGTGAAGTCGCAGTAGATGGTTGCGACTTGGTACTATTCATTGCGATTTTAATTTACTTTTTAGTGGGTTGCGACTTGAGTCGAGGATTTCGTAAGTTTAGTTTTAAAGAGATATTTGGTATTTTATATGATTTCAGATTTTGTGAAGGATCGACATACGTGATATTAACTTGGGAAGACTTTTGTGATAAACATATCAGGTGAGTTTTTCTTTAAAGAGTATTTTACTGGAATGCATTATGTGAATAACGAATGTTTGATAAAGTGTATGAATATGTCATACGTGGGTGATTATAATATATTGAGATATTATAATTACGTGAGTATTATATGAAAATATAATACGTGGCCGGGCTTTGGACCGGTGTGTTAAATTGGCTCGCAACCAATAATATTGGCCATTGATGGAGGGATAAGGTGGTATGAGACAAGTATGAAGCACAAATTGTGGTTGGTATTTATTTACGTATGATATATGTGTATTTATATAAAAAGTGTTTATATAAATGAATTTATAAAGATTACAAATATCAGGGATTTTCTCACTAGACCCTTAGGTCTAACCCTCATTTTCTGTTTTAAAAATTATGTATTCCAGGTGGTGGTTCCAGTAAGAACAAGTAAATAGAGTACTTATTGGCTAGCTTTTGAGAAGATGATCATCATGATGCTATGGATGCTTTTGTACTTATAATTTTATTGTTATTACTATGTAACTCAAAGTGGTTCAAGTTGTACTGAAATTTTTATTTTTGTTCAGACTTTAGTTGGGACCAAATGTGAAATATGAAGTACTTTGTTGTAAACATGTTATGGATTATATGTTGTATGTATATTTGGAAGTTGGGTTGTTACAGATGGTATCAGAGCCCTAGTTTAAGGGATTTAGGTATTAGTATCTGTACCTAGACTTAAACTGCATGTGAAGTAGGATGTCCCTACTATTTTAGAACCTGGGGGATACTAAGTATAAGAGGTAGAAGGAACATCATGTAAGGTAATTTCAAATTACACCAGGCCAGTGTAATTACTCCAACGAATTGATTTGGAGCATTGACCACGTTGGCTTGATGGGGGTTTCCACCGGCACCTCCTCCTCCGGGACCACCATGGTCTCTTCTATGGCGGAAATCCTTCGCTCGATGCCCCGGCTTTCTGCATACCCAACAACTCATCACACGCTTTTTGAAAGGCCTTCGTTGTACGGATAGTGGGTTTGAAGCATTGAGATGATGCTTGAAACCCGTCGCCTTTCCCTTTCCTTTTTGGAACTTTGAATTTGATGAGTTTCCGGTAACCATGTTTGCATTTGGTTCCAACGAGATTGCATCCGCCTTCTCGTTCATCCGGTTGTCCTCCTCCACCCGCAATTTGAGTATCAATTGCTCAAAACTCATATCCTCGGACAAATGTTTAAGATAGACTTTAAAATTTTTCCAGGATGGAGGCAACTTATCAATTATTGAACCAATAACAAAGTTAGAGTTGATGCCCATACCTTCGACTTCCAATTCATGGACCAAGATTTGCATTTCTTCTACTTGTTTCACGACCGGTTTGGAATCCGTCATCTTAAAGTTCAGGAATTTGCCCACGATAAATCGTGTGGAACAAGCGACTTCCGTTTTGTACTTTGATTCCAACGACTCCCAAATTTCTCTTGCCGTATTGAAGGATTAATAAATGTCATAAAGATCATCATCCAAACCATTAAGGATAAAATTCCGGCAATTGTATTCGTTTGCGTTCCAAATATCCAAGGATCGTTGGAACATAGCCAATTCAATTTGGGATGGGGCGTTTTCTCCCTCTCCAACCGGTGGTGTCGGTGCTTGATCGGTAAGCACGTTAGACACTTTCAACGTCGTCAAGTAGAAGAGCATCTTTTGTTGCCATTTTCTAAAACCGGAACCCTTAAATTTTTCGGGTTTCTCCACATTCGATTTCAACAAGGAAGAGTTTTCCATCGTCAACGAAATTTCTGTCTAAGATTGTTAGAACTTATATACACGAATTGAAATTCGTAACACACAATATTGAATCAGATGGAAAACTGAATTTATTTATATATATATATATGTATATACGAAATTTACATATAAACGAAAATACATAAACAAAGTTTCAAGGAGAAAAAGACTAACTCGAGTTTCTTGATCACAAATTTGAAGAAGAACGTTTGTTGGATTGAGGCCTGCAAAGCAGTGTCCTTAGACAGAAATTCGTCCCTCGTACCGTATCGATTGGACGTCTATCTAGAGGATACAACAACCCGTTCAAGAATCGAACTCTCGAACCTGACGAATCAAACTATGTTTCCTTCTTGAAGAACAATGAAGAACTTTGAGAGAATTTGAGAGAGTATGCGTTTGTGTATATTGTAATCTGTTACATATGCTTCCTATTTATAGAAGATCAACCGGTGCCAATGAAAAGTCACACCTTTTCATGAAAAGGTGGCGGTTGGTGGCGGTTGGTGTGAATGAAAAGTCACACCCTTTCATGAAAAGTCACACATTTTCATGAAAAGTCACACCTTTTCATATAAAAGGTCACACCTTTTCATATAAAAAGTCACATCTTTTCATATGTAACAGATTATTCCAACAATACCCCACATTTTCTATTCAAACTCTAATAATACCCCACATTTGAATAGAAAATAAGATATTCTCAAAGTATTTATTGTTCTTATTCAGGAAATAAACATGAAATGCACCAGAAAAGGTGTCTAGGTGACTTGAAACGTTCTTAGTGAGTATTCATCGGACCTACTTTGTGGGTAGTGACGAAGAGTCTTGAACTAACCACGTTTTGTAGTAAGTCTAGTCAATGAATATCACACAAATCATGTTTATGCATAGTTGACTCTTACCGTTGTGTTCATTTCGGTCGTGAACAATCCTTCTTCATGAGAATTTTAGAAGACGTAGCCATCTCCGTCCTCAAAGATGCGACCCCACATCAATCTCATATAGGTAATACTGATCAAGAACATTCCGTAGTGTTCCACCAATAAGCTATAAGTATTATTAAGAATAAGAATTCAACCCTTAAATCATCAACGGAAAACAAAGGAAAAAAACATCATAGGAATAGGCATACCTTTGTTTAATTGCTTCTTGAGTTGTCCCCGACTAGTTTGCCTATTGAACCTAGACCATGGGATCTCCAATTTCACTAGGTTAGGTTGCCGCCGAGTAGAACTCATTGGATTGGCTTTAAGCCCATTCCCCTCGATGTATAAGAGACTTGTTCTCTATTAAGGCCTTTTGTCAAAGGATCTGCGATATTTTCCTTTGACTTTACATAATCGATGGAAATGATTCCATTCTTCAGCAAGTCTCGTATTGTTTTGTGGCGACGCCTGATATGTCTCGATTTGCCGTTATAAATTTGATTCTTTGCTCTTGTAAGAGCAGCCATACTATCACAATGTATGCACACGGCGGTAACAGGCTTAGGCCACAAGGGAATACCCTCTAGGAAGCTTTTAAGCCATTCTGCCTCTTTGGCAGCTTTATCTAAGGCTACGAATTCGACTTCCATGGTTGACCGTGTATTTACGGTTTGCTTCGAAGATTTCCAAGATATGGCTGCACCACCAAGTGTAAACACATAGCCACTTGTGGACTTACTTTCAGAATGATTGGAAATCCAGTTTGCATCACAATATCCTTCTAGTACGGGAGGATATTTGATATAGTATAACCCATAGTTCATTGTGTACTTCAGATATCGAAGCACTCTTATAAGTGCATACCAATGATCCTTACTTGGGTTATGTGAGTATCGACTAAGTCTACTCACGGTATATGCTAGATCCGGTCTCGTACAATTCATAATGTACATCAAACTTCCAAGCACTTGAGTGTATTCCAATTGAGACACACTCTCTCCTTGATTCTTCTTAAGTTGGCTTGAAGGATCAAAAGGAGTGACTACCGGTCTATCATCATAGTGACCAAATTTCCTAAGAACTTTCTCAACATAGTGAGATTGAGTCAGAATGTAACTGTTAGGATCTCTTTGGATCTTTATCCCAAGAATTACATCTGCTACTCCAAGATCTTTCATATCAAACGGGGAGTGCAACATCTTCTTGGTTTGATTGATTACATCCATGTTGGTCCCTATGATTAGCATATCATCTACATATAGATATATTATGACACATGCGTTCTTGCTTTGTTTCACATATACGCATTTGTCACACTCATTAATTTGGAAACCATTTGATAGAAGAGTGTTATCAAACTTTTCATGCCATTGCTTTGGGGCTTGTTTAAGTCCATATAAAGACTTCACAAGTTTGCATACTTTATTCTCTTGACCTTTTACAACAAAACCTTCCGGTTGCTGCATATAAATTTCTTCATCTAATTCACCATTTAAGAAAGCAGTTTTCACATCCATTTGATGTATGTGTAGGTTGTGAATTGCTGCTATAGCCATCAACGTCCTAATGGACGTGATTCGTGTTACCGGTGAATAGGTGTCAAAGAAATCTTGACCTTCCTTTTGGCGGTAACCTTTGGCAACTAATCGAGCTTTATATTTCTCTATAGTACCATCAGGTCTTAGTTTCCGCTTGAAGATCCACTTATGACCAATTGCCTTGTGACCCGGTGGTAAGTCTACCAATCTCCATATTCAACCATACAAATCATTCCCCAAACATTTTCATCAATAATCTCAACTTATACCCAAAACCCTAATTTCCATAGATGAAGATATGAGAATATTACCTTAACCATAACTTGAATCCACCAACCAAAACACCTCTAGATCACCAACAAAACACCTATAGATCACCAACAAAACACCACAAGCTCCAACTCTTCAAAATGGACAAAAAGGTTGAATGAAACCCTAGAAAACTTTGGGTGAAGAAGATGAAGTGAAAAGG
This sequence comes from Saussurea involucrata, assembly GCA_033807775.1. Taxonomy (NCBI): domain Eukaryota; kingdom Viridiplantae; phylum Streptophyta; class Magnoliopsida; order Asterales; family Asteraceae; genus Saussurea; species Saussurea involucrata. The sequence goes on along the minus strand of CM066317.1, from coordinate 42,172,497 downwards.
TTTCAAGATTTGTTTCCCAAAAGTATGGTAGATGAAGAAATCACTTCCAAATTTCGAATCTTGTGGCTAAATGGCTCAAAATCGACTTTGGGGGCTTAGGGTTTCGGTTTGGGAGAGAAATGGTTAAAGGAGAAGAAGTGGGAAATGAAAAATGGGTTGAAATGGTGAAAATCACGTTTTTATGCTCCAGGTACCCGACGGCTAAAGTGACGTGCGAGAGTGACACAAGTGTCACTTTCGATGGGCACTCTCGCCGTGGTCAAATGGCTCTCGGTACAAAACCGGCGAGAGTGACATGCGAGAGTGACACAAGTGTCACTTTCGCTGGTCACTTTAGCCGAGATTGTACCGAAAGTTGTTTTGGCCATAACTTCTTCGTTTTAGCTCCGTTTTCGCTCCGGAAAGGCCCGTTGGACTCGTATTTGAATTATCCATCCAACAAGACACTATAAAATGTAGGATTTAATCCAAAATCCTATTTTTCATATTTATCTTAAAAGTTCCAAAAATCGGGATGTTACAGAAGCTTCATGATCAACGATCGCTGAGTTGATCTTCCATCAGAGAAGTCCTGATGTAAGTCAGCTATCGCTGGAGTCTTCTTCTTGAAATATCGCGTGTGTGGACTTGTCTTGGTTTCACTGATGTCCGCATCAGATCATTAATAGGCTTGTCACTTGTTCATCAGCTTTGTCTTCGATGTCAGCGATGAACTCTTTGTCGCGAAACTTGTCTTCTGGGATTACAAACAACACTGTTTTACATATGAAACAATCAACGATCATCAATGATACTGAACAGACTCAGGTTATCAATGATGGGCATTTATCACTGAGAAGTACTATGAAGAACCGTGGTTACCATCAGTGATACTGAACAGACTCAGTATGTTATCACTGATGGTGAAACACCAATACATACAAATGTTATTTATAATTTTCACTAAATATTTCTAAGGGTCATCATCAAATCACTGAGAGAGTTTGGATCAACACAGACTGTGAAGAACTCAGACAGAAAGAAAACTATTGTAGGGAACAAGAACTACCGTAGAAAGCAAACTATCACATAGAGCAGACTATCGCAGAGAACTAGGCGATAAGTACAACTATCGCAGAAAACATGTGCAGTAAACCAAGCATCGCAGACTACGTCGTGCGATAAACGTAACTATCGCAGACAACACGTGCGATAAAGCAAGTATCACAGACTATATCGTGCGATAAAGTTAACTACCGCACAAGAGTTGAGCGATAAAGTCAACTTTCGCAGGCAATGGTATGTGATAAACTTCAACATCACACGAGTATCATGCGATAAATAGACGTGTGCGATAAACCGTATGATGCAAATCTCCTTAGTGTGCGATGAACCTGACGAACGTGCGATAAATATATTTTCTAGAAAAATCAAAGAATCAGGCTAAAACCTCACACAAACTTGATGAAACTCAAACCTGGAAGTCGAATTGTGTATACTAACACAACCTATTAAGATCTAAATACCACAATTAATTCAATGTAGGTTAATTTTGCAAAAAATCAACCCAAAAGAGACCAAGAATAATGCGTTTAAAGAAAAAGATTTAGATCTGCAAAATTGATGATTAATCTAGCAGTATGCGGAATTAAAACAGTTCAGATATGATTCAATGAGAATATTGAATAAAATAGAACCCTTGAATATAACCAATTCTTCCAATTTTGTTTTTTGATCAAGCAGTCGATAAACAGCTTCCGTGGGCCGTTTGTGCAATAAACCACAAGAGTTCTTCAAAATCTGAGAAACTTGGATCGAATCGAAGGTCTCTCTGCTCTGATACTAATTGTGATTCCCAGATTCAAGTGTATAATCAATAAACAATAAAGAAAAAACAACAAACCGGAATCGGTGGTTCCTAGAATGAAGGAACCGGAACCGCTTACATCGCTCTATATTTTGGAAGCGGTCTCGTAACCGCTGGGAACCAGTTCCGGTTTCGGGGGCCTGGTGTCAGTTTTTTTTAAATTATAACATATCTTACAATAAAAAGATAATTTTAAAGTTATAAATACAACAATAGTGAAAACTAATCCGATAAAAACTAATTATTACAAATGGTGTTTAACCTAAATGGTAAATGAATAAATTCAATTTTGGCTTTATTAAATATTTATATTTAATAAATATATAAATATATTTTAGTAAAAAATAGTAGGTACTTGTCGGTTGTCGGTTTCGGTTCTAGGTACCCTGCGAGACCGGATACCCGGTTCCGGAACCGGTCCCGACGAGTACCTAACGGGTAACTGTTCCAAAAACTTGAGAACCAGAACTGAAACCGGTCTTAACCGATTCCGTATTTTACGAACAGGAATCATAACCAGTCACATCGGCTCCAATTGTAACACCCTCAAAATTGGAAAGAGCAACTAAATAAAATTTTCGATAAAATAACCAAATCAGGATAAAATTCCTTCTACAAACCATCATTGGAATTACTTCAATATTAAAAACATAACAACTTCAACTTTCAAAACCTAAGTCATACGCCAAGGCTACAAAAGGTTGGGTGTTACTCAACCCAATATCAAGTTGCTATTCCCAAAACACGGAAGACTTTACCAAGCCACTTACTACTTGAGCACACAACTAGCTCTCCAATATTCACAGTGTCACTAGAACTATATCCCGACCAGAACCTGTTGCACATGCCGACAAATAAAAAGGTGAGGCTAACGCCTAGTAAGTTCAAGAGTTTTTATCATGGTTATATAATTCGTAAGACGAGAAAGGTGCAATTTAAACCATGAGTTCCAAAAAGGATTTACTTTAAATGCAACCCACCCATTTTCCAACGCACACAAATCCAGTGACGAAAGCTCCATTATAAAACGATTCTAAAAAATGGACTCAACCCAAAACTCACTTGAAAAGTCAAATATTATTTGATTTCCAAAATTATAAAAACATGAATAAATCTCTATTATTCAAACATCCCAAATACGGATGAGACATAAATCACAGCCCATAAAATATGGAAAGCAATCCATATAAATATAATACGTCACCGAAAACATGAATAAAAATAAATACCCAAATAACACATTTCGGTGACGGGGGAGACCCGATTCCATGGTATGTGGCGGAACACAAAGTTAAACCGCATAACTATGTTATTGAATTACACCTCAGATCGTGACTCTATTGTCTGCTTTAAAAAGCTCCAACTCAAGTCGGACTGCATTGCCTACTATAAAAATTTGCTACACCAAGTCCCACAGGTGGAACCACCGTATCCTCCATTGCCTGTTGTGCCCAGCTACACCTCAAGGATACACGGTCTCATTGCCTGTTCATTCTCTAGTAAGTTACACCTCAAGGTTTCTATTGAACCTTCATTGCCTACTTACTAGCATTCAAGAATTGTAGTCTCAGCTCCTTACTTGATAACTCAAGATGTTCAACGCTCGTGCACAAGTGTTAGAACATCAACTATAAACCCAAATCCCAGAGTACAACCCAATACGACCGACTCATATGCAACTATAAACCCAAATCCCGGTTTCCAAAGGGTCCTACTCATCCTTTATGAAAAAACTGACCAAAACCCAAAACAAGGTTGCCGAGATGAACGGTTACCATAAGCATTAACAGAAGACACCACGAGCCTCACCCTTTAGTTACCAAAAAAAGATATGTCGACCTTGCAACCGATACCACTCGGCTTACGGTGTTATCACGAGTCGGAAAAATCCAACCTTCCACTGAAAAGATTCTTTTCGCCCTCACCCTTAACCGGGGTTGCTTAACCTTCCCAAGCCTAATGAGTTCAAGGTTTAAGTGACGGACTCAACATTTATGCCAATCAAAATTTTCATAAGATTTTCCAACACGAATGTTTTATACAATAAATCGTACTTATAAAGTCTACTATCACTTAACCAGTAGTTGTACATAATGGGCCCACTCATCCCACTTATGAAAAGTCATTTTAAAAATTACTTGATCACCACTCGTGTTATTAACGAAATGCAAAAGTATGCTCAACAAACTTTTAAAATGAACCGCTATGGTCCTAGCATGGATTTATTTATGCCATATACGTAAAGTAATTTCCTGCATTAAAATAGTGTGCAACAAGATGTTTGTAAGAAACTTCGAAAAAGAAACTTAAATGACACCAAACTCTAAAATTTCTCTCTTTAACCATAAAACGACATAGAATAAATTCACCAACAAAGTTCGCATGTGTCAATTCATTTCGCAAAAAGGCGAAATGATCTATATATAAATACTTTGGTTAACATATGAAATGATTTGGGTCGGTTTCAAGTTTAAAGCAGACTAACAATATGCTTTCATTGTTCGAAAATATCGGCTAAGATATCATGAAGAAATCTTAAACTAGAACATGCATGCAAACTTGCAACACTCTCCTCGTGGTTTTTCGGACATAAAATAACATGCAACAGATAGTCCATGCTAATTTCGAAAGCGGAGACTCATTAAATCACATTCCAAATATTTTCTCGTTTAGCCATATAATAACATGGAAATAAATCTTCTAACAAGACTCACACGCATTAATGTAGTTTCTCAGAACTTAGGAAAAACAATAGGTGCATGTAATTTGGTTGACATATAAAAGTATTTAAATTGACTTCAAATTTCAAGTCGTACCAACGGTACACATAGTCGTTCTAAAATAGTGGCTATACTCCCATGCACACCAATAAGTTAATATAATGCATTTGCATGAGACGATAACGAAAGTACCCATAACCGAAAGTGCATAAAAAACATAGATAAACTACTACGGTACCCTTATATACATACTCACGCCACGGGTATAAATCACTTCATACCCTAAACAAGGTGCAACGAAATATGCTAGCACAAATCTCAAAGGAGAAAACCACATGATATCAAAATTCCGAAAACCAATCTTTTTGGTTGCAATACAACATAGAGTAATATTTCTCCGCAAAACTCGCATGAGACAAATGCTCCATAAAACCCATAACTTAACACACACAAATAATTCAAGTATGCACATTACAAAGTGTCACTCATGCGTCGTAAAATAAAACCACACTAGACTCGACGAAACCTCCATAAAATTCAATAGAACCTAATGGCACCCAAACACTCAAGTGGTGCCAAAATTCTCGTTTTCAATAATCAAATCGCATAAAGCAAAGTTATGACTAAAATGTCACACTTCCAAAAATTTCTATTTTATTGCAATATGATATAAAGAAACACCCTTCAATAAAACTCGAATAAAATAATTCCCAATAAAGTTCAACACCAAAAATAATGGAAGGTAACTCTCCATCCAAACATTAACATATGTGGAGGAGATCCAATGTTAAAGTCACAAGTTGTAGTTACTTGCCTAAGTCTCTAAAAAACATTAAAATATGGATAACACAGTATCTGAAAATAGCATTGGACAATCAACGAAAATAAATAAAGTCTCGACAAAGTTTGCAATCACCTGCAGTAAAATAACTTCATGCATGCTTAAAATCATGGTTTAAGATATCGTGCGTGCTAAATGTTTTTCCAAGATTTCGTAACATAACCCACATGATGATTTAGGAAATAATTGATGCAGTTTATTTCATAAATAAATTTCGTGCATGAGTTTAGTCGGCACTCAACGTCTCAATACCACCCTCCTCAAATTCCTCCGGTCACACTATCGTCATCCGGATACTTGAACATCTTAAGGCGATAATAGAAAATTTCATCGCTTCACCGTATAATTTCTCCTGGAATAATGTCGATTCCATAAGTCTATGGTTCTAATCCAACCAACAATTTCGACCCGAAACGATCGACTTAATGCAATCATCATGCTTACTGTCATTCCAAGCGACAAGTGCTAAAATCATCAACCTCGTCTAACACTAGCCAGGTGCAATTATGAACGTAGTGTACATGATCATCCTTCTGACTCTCGACGCGATTCCCGTTTCTAGCGACTCCATCAACCTCAAGATATCCTATCTTAGAGTGCCTAATGGTGAAATTTCACTCTCATTCGCTAAAAGAACGCTAGCTTGAGTCTAGGTGCCCAAAATCAACACCTAAATTCTCAAACTTAAGCTCTCATAGTAACTTGTAACACCCTCAAAATTGGAAAGAGCAACTAAATTAAAATTTCGATAAAATAACCAAATAAGGATAAAATCCCTTCTACAAACTATCCTTGGAATTACTTCAATATTAAAAACATAATAACTTCAACATTTAAAACCTAAGTCATACGCCAAGGATATAAAAGGTCGTGTGTTACTCAACCCAATATCAAGTTGATATTCACAAAATGCGGAAGACTTCACCAAGCCACTTATTTCTTGAGCACACAACTAGCTCTCCACTTTTCACAGTGTCACTAGAACTATATCTTAACCGGAATTTGTTGCACATGCCGACAAATAAAAAGGTTAGGCTAACGCCTAGTGAGTTCAAGAGTTTTTATCATGGTTATATAAATCGTAAGACGAGAAAGGTGCAATTTAAATCATGAGTTCCAAAAAGGATTTACTTTAAATGCAAACCACCCATTTTCTAACACACACAAATCCCGTGACGAAAGCTCCAATATAAAACGATTCTAAAAAGTGGACTCAACCCATAACTCACTTGAAAAGTGAAATAGTATTTGATTTCCAAAATTATAAAAACATGAATAAATCTCTATTATTTAAAACATCCCAAATACGGATGAGGCATAAATCACAACTCATAAAATATGGAAAGCATACCATATAAATATAATACGTCACCGAAAACATGGATAAAAATAAATACCCAAACAACACCTTTCGGTGACGGGGGAGACTCGATTCCATGGTATGTGGCGGAACACAAAGTTAAGCCACATAACTATGTTACTGAATTACACCTCAGATCGTGACTCTATTGTCTGCTTTAAAAAGCTCCAACTCAAGTCGGACTCCATTGCCTGCTATAAAAATAGTTACACCTCAAGTCCCACACCCAGGTGGCACCACCGTATCCTTCATTGCCTGATGTGCCCAGCTACACCTCAAGGATACACGATCTCATTGCTTGTTCATTTTCTAGTAAGTTACACCTCAAGGTTTCAGTGAACCTTCATTGCCTACTTACTAGCATTCAAGAATTATAGTCACGGCTCCTTACTTGATAACTCAAGATGTTCAACGCTCGTGCACATGTGTTAGAACATCAACTATAAACCCAAATCCCAGAGTACCACCCAATACGACTCCTCTCCACAATTCCGGAATGGCGTACTTCCCAAAGTGAGAATACCAAGACTCTCCACTATATCAATATGACCGACTCATATGCCTATGGATCCAATGCATTACAGTCTTATAGTATGTGACTCCACTTGAATGACACCCGCACTCAAAACATGCATTTTTCAAATAAAATGCAATAAATGCAACAGACGACCAAAACTCCACATTCAAATGCTAAAACTCGGACAAATGTCCTCAAGACTCAATAAAGTCATAAGCCGAGTCATAAGCTCAACCAAAATAAATTAACCACTCATAAAGTCAAATAATGCATTAAAACGTATATAACCCACGTTTATGCGAAACATGCTCCATAGACACGAATAACTCAACACAACTCTTAAATTCAGACACGACATTTTCCAAAGTACTCATCAAAGTGCATTTATACCAAAAGAGTTACATTCGTGAGATAAATCATTTAAAATAACAACACTTAAGATTCGTTCACCAAAATACCCAAATTGCCTCGTTTCTCAAAACCGAAAGGTTTACAGCTTCTAAAATGTTCACAAGGTCGGAGATGACAAAAAATCCAATGACCCACATGTTTGTATTTTCACAACGTACCACAACATAAATTATGCATATTTCCAACAAAACACTAAAAGTGTATTTTACTAGATAACCTCCAATTATGCATTAAATATCAAAACACTTCCATTTATACATATTTTATCAAGTTATCCAAAAATCCCAAAAGTGGTTATTTTACAAGATTTATAAAATCAAATACTCCAAGTAATCAAAATCCACCAAATAATTCAACAATGAATATTTTCATGTAAAAACACACAAACACTTTAAAATGGACATTTTGGCATGTACAACGTTTTCACAAATCAACTTGAACTCACTTTGCTAGATTTAGGCTAAATCTAGATTTTCCCCAATTTGAGTTTCTTTGAAGAAACTTGAATCCTCAAGCCAAATCTTCCAAAACCTAGATCCACAAGTTTTCAACCATAAATATTCATATCCAACTACTTAGAAACGTTCACCCAAACATATTACATCAAAATCTCCACTTTGACCCAAAACCCCAATATGACCCAACCTTTCTCAAAATCGTCCAAACCGAAATTGGAGAAATATAATACTAGGAAATCATCAACGGAACATTATAACTCATAAAGAAGCTTGGAAATGAGGGGGATGAACTTACCACTTAGGTTTTGATGAAAACCTAGAAAACCCTAGCCACAACCTTGAAGAAATGGGTGGAGATGATGAATTCTTGCTCCTAGTTTCCAATCCTTAACTTGATGATTTACCACTTTAATTCTCAAAGATTTAAGCAATTAATGCCCCAAAATCGAAGCCAATGGAGTAGGAACATTCTTGGGAGGTTTTGGGAGAGAAATGGAGAAGATTAGAAGTGAGAAGTGAGAGAAATGGTTGAAATCCAGTTTTTGACAGCATTCTGCCCCCTGGGTGCTACATTGACCAGCGACTATGACACATGTCAATGTCGCTGGTCATAGTCGCTCAGGAGGTATCGAAGCCTGCTTTCCACCTGCTACTGTGCCAGTGTGACTAAGACCCAGTCATAGTCGCCGGGCATTGTAGCCAGACCCATACCAAGCCCCGAAACTCGACTTCTTCCACGCCAATATTCCCGATACTCTTGGGGACTTTAAGTAATGTCTTCCCAACATAAATCCCACTATTTTCAAGCTGTAAAATGTTCTGGTGATATTTACTTACCGAAATTACGGGTGTTACACCAATTTCGAAACCGACATTTCCAGAGAGGTTCCAGTTCCAAAGTCGGGTATCCAGTTCCGATGCTCACCTCTAGTTAGAAGGTAATAGGGATTTCAGATTTTCATGAATTGGCTGGGTAAACTCATTTGAGTCTTGAGCCTCTTCATTTTGACTCAGAGAGGCAGGTACTTTGGCCTTGATGAACATGCGGACTCTAGAGAGTTCAGAAGAGTTCATGGAGTGAGAATCTCTTGAATCATGGTCAGAAGACTCTTAGAAGGAAGGAATATCTAAAGATGAAGAGGCATGAACATTTGAAGAGCAATCAATGTCCGTTTTTCGAGTCCAATTCTAGATTTATCATCGCATGGCATTTGGTCTTGAAAGATCTTTTCAAGGTTCTTAAAAGAATTTGTCCATTTCTTTACAACTTCTTGTTCTTTCTTGAGACGTTTGAACATTTTTTTTTCTATTTTGCAAGAATGAAGTTGATATTTTTTAGATCCTAAAGTTAAATTGAGAAAGATATATTTGAAGTTTAGAGGAAAGAGACTTGATTGGGCACTAGCCTTTTTCTTTACCTCATTGACATTGTAGAAGTCAATGGTCAAGGTTTCAAATGCATCAATCTTTTCAAAGTCAGAAAAAAGTGAAAGAGATGTACCTAAGAGTAAGAGGAGAAGCACTCAGTAGAGACAAGAGTAGTGGAAGAGACATGTTTTTTAGGATCATTCATGTCATTTATCTTTGCCATGAAGAAGACATTTGAGGTGTCCTTCTCACTTTCAGAAGTGGTTCATCTAAGTCATGGGTTTCAGCGATTAGGCCCTTTCTTTTCTTTAGCAGACTTTCATTCCTCTCTTTTTCTCTCCTGTATTTAGCCTTATATTTTTCATCCTGGTCCACATTGGCTGGAAAGGGGGATTGCCTAGATTTTCAGAAGGGAGATCGACTGGAAGCATCGTGTCTTTGTCTTCCCAATTTGGAAGAAAATCGAATGGATGAAGAAGTTCTGGTTCTTCCAGTTCGTTTGCTTCTACACCCAGATGCAAAGTGGCATTTCTTTCCACAGTTGTAACACTCCTCACTTGTTTTATCAGCAGAAGAGTGTTTTGAGAAAGATAAGGAGGATTTTCGGCCAAACTTAGGTTTGTCAGATAAAAAACGAGATTTGCTCTTCAAATAGACGGCTAGCATGGCCATTTCGTCAGAAATTTGGTCAACAAAGGTTTCCTCACCTTCATCATCAGCATCACTGAGATATGCCTTTGATTGGTGGGTTGACTCCTCTCGACTTTCATGATCAGACTCAGAAGAAGGATAAGTAATTCTAAGAACACACAAGTTTCTTGGAAGTGTCACCGATAAGAGCTACAGAAGATCCGTGTATCCCTTTTATGACAGACTTCCTCTGGATCTTGCTCTATTCATAATTATACAAAGATTCGTAAAGTACAATAAGAGGCATATGCTCAAGATCCTTATTCGTCTTGAAACAAGTGCATATATTTTCCCAAAAACCGGGAAGACAATCTATGAACTTGCACAAGACTTCCATTATCATATACCCGACCTAGTAGTTTTAGATCGTTAATAAGACTATTGAAACAGTTATAGCAGTAAGAGAGAGATTCCCCCTTTGCATGAGAAAATAGTTCATATTTTCTTATAAGAACAAATTTTTCTACTCTTTTTAACTTCATTCGTTCCTTCATACAGAACACACAGGGTTGACCACATATCCTTAGCAGTAGACAAATTTACTAAGGAGTAATAAACTTCATCAGGAAGAGAGAGAGAGAGAGGGAGCAATGATGGCTCTGGCTTTAGTGACAAGTAGGGGTGAGCATCTAAACTGGGTACCCGCCTTTAGAACCAGAACCGCTCCAGAACTACCGGTTCTATAACCGGAACCGATGTGATTGGTTCCGGTTCCTAAAATACGAAACCGATCGAGACCGGTTCCGGTTCTGGTTCTGGTACTCATTTTTTAAACCGTTACCCGCCGGGACCAGGTACCCGCAGAACCGGAACCGACGGGTACCCGCTGTTTTTAAAAAAACTTATTTATATATATATATATATACATATATATATATATAACTCTTAATTAACTTCTTTTTAGGGTTTGGTTACTTCTCTTAGAAAATACAAGTCAGATTCATTTCATAGACCCTCTAAGATTCTCTCAAGCTTCATTGTGATTTCTCTCAAGGGTTTTGTTACTTTCATCGTGATTTCTATCAAGCTTCATTGACCCTCCAAAATTCATATGCAATTTTTCTAATCTCTCAGCCCCCACCGATGTAGTCCCCCACCAGAGGCCACCCCCAGTCCCCCACCACTGCAGTTTCGTTTGTTTTGCATCTCGATTTCGCACATAAATCGATATTTTTCTCGACTAATCTCTCATCTATTTCCATCTCTCATCTCGATTTTTGTTGTCAGTTTTGTTTACTATCCATTTCTATATAGCCATTATTTATGTTTGCTGTCAGTCAATAACATGTTTGCTATTGTATTATATATAGGCGTGGATGAAGTTAAAACCATGTGATAGAGGAAAGGTCGCCTAATATGAACCTAATCCGTGTCCTCATGCCACGTTGGACATAATCCCCAAGTAGATTAACGAGTAGTGTCTATTAGAGCATCTCCAATCATACGCCAAAACCAATTTTTTGCCGGTTAAATGGATCCAACCATACGGCAAACGGCAAATTAAAATGCCGGCCAAAGAAATGAAACGGCATATATGCCGTGCAAAATGCAATCGGCAAAAACAGAGGACCCACCACTTTTAATATTTATATATTACTTTTTTAAATGTACACACAAATATGTTATTTTTCTGCAAAAACACACAAGGTACACACACAAATATGTTATTTTAATGTGAGGTCCACAAATTTTGTGTTTTTTTTGGAGTATGGTTGGAGTTGGAGTTTTTTTTTGTGTTGGGCCCACCAAAATTGGTGTTTTTGCTGTTAAAAATTAGTGTCAAGGTTGGAGATGCTCTTATATTGGTTATCGATATGATGGATTTCATAATGTAGTAGATTCTGCCATTTTCTTGTCAAATGGCCTTTTTAGCTTAGTAAAACATGATACCTAACTTTGCCATCAAATATAAGTAAATTGTTAATTGTTAATTTTAAGGGAAAAGTCTAAAGAAATCCAATGGACTTTACTGTTTGAAATGATTAAGTCATTGAAACATTTTTTAAAACAAACAAGTCACTCAACTTTTTAAAGCCTATCAAATAAATCATTAAACTTTTCAAACATATCAAATAAATCCTATCGTAACCTAAAACCTATCCAGCAGGTAAAAGGATAAACAAAAAAAACTAACTAAATTATAATTAAAATTGGACGTCGTCGTATCATCTAACAGAGAACCAACCCATCGGCGCTTTCCCCCATCGACGCTTCCCACCCTTGCCTCACGCCTGACCCTCCCTACACCACCAGTCCCATCGCCAAGTCGCCACCGTCGTACACCACCAGTCCACGTCGCCACCGTCGTACACCACCAGTCCTGTCGCCCACAGTGGTCGCTTTTTCTGCAGGTTCGTTGGATTACTAGTGCATAAGAAGAAAAAGCTAAATGGTATGCTTTTAATGGTTTTGGGTATTCCTGATTGCCTCTCCTCCATAGGGCAAGAAGGATATTGACCGCAAAAACCGAATTCCATCGGTATCTCGGTTCCGAGGTTCAACCCTACGAAAAATCAACAAAGCGTGTAAAGTTTTCACGCGAAGAACGAATCCCTAATTTCTATCCATGTTCTTGGATTTGGGGTTTTATCAATTTAATCACCATTTCTGCAATTCGTTCGTATTGAGTATTTATTGTTTCTCGATTTAAGTTCAGAGTGAATGAAATCCACGTGTGTTGTGTCAAGAAGGCATGTTTCTGGTAGAGGGAAAGTTGACGGTGAAAAGATCAATCCATGGGAGGTATGTTTCATTTTCACTTCAAATTTCATTTGGGTATTTATGTTTTTACTGTAATCCTTTCATTATACTTTCCAATGCCTTAGAATGCACATCAATTTGTGTTTCAGATGGTGTCAATGGATGAGATGGATTATATTGTCTAAATATGTTTAAAAATACTACTCTGATTAGTTGAGTACCCGCGCAATACGGCGGGATCTAAGTTATCGATAGAGGCCAACATTCAAGATCAAATGTTCAAACTTCACCGATGATAAAATTAGCTATATATAAAAAACGGTGATTAAGATTGTATCCTAGCAATTGAAAACTTGCATTTGTTTAACTACTACCATACACCCACCTGGTAACTGCTTGCCGGTAAAACTCAACACTATCAGTTATCTTGTTGAATAAAATTTTAGTTCATTCGAACAACATCGTGTGCAATAATTTATCCGGTAACCGTTAAAGTTGTCGCCCTCACTTACCGGGAAAAACTTGTTATTGCCTTATCTCTTACCAGGTAAGATTCTCGGTCCTTGCCATATTCATCGGATAAGGTAATATAACTTAGGGTAAACGCTTACCCGGGTAAACATATGGTAAATGACCTCTTAGCCGTAATTAAACAAAATAATTTATAGTGGATATAGATAATAAACAAAATTTGGATATTAATAGTGTATTTAATGTTTCTTTTTGTAAAAATGATTTATGATTGAAAGTGTAAGGGTGAAAATATAAATTATCTTGATACAACCCAAATCCCACGTCCCCACCCACTTTCCCCCAAATCAGTATTAGGGCTTTGAGAGCCTTCGACCACAGTGACGACCATCGCGACCACAAACCACCAGACCACCATCGCTCCACGCCTCCACGCCTCCAGTCTCCAGCGACGCTCCACCGTGACCTCCGAGGCTCCGACCACCGTCTCCACTCTCCACTGACCTGCGTCCTACGGGCTACGGGCTACAGCGTAGTCCGACCACCGTCTCCTCTGCCTCCGTCTCAACTCTCACATTCTCACTCAAGGTATGCAAGCTACTTGGTTTTTTGTTGGCAATCTGATGCTACTTGGTTTTTTAGTTGGTACTAATAATTAATAGTAATTTGATGCTACTGTTATCTTACTTGGTATATTAGTTGGTATCTTGTTACTTGATTTAGTGAATGATAAATGCTTAGTTACATTGTAGTGATTATTATTAGTAATTTGATGCTACTGTCATCTTACTTGGTATATTACTTGGTATATTGTAACTTAATTGTTACAATGTATATTTTTAAATAGAAGTGCTTGATTTTAGATGGATTATGTATACGTAGCTTTGGCATATTGATCACAATATCTTAGGATTTAGGATTTTATTTAGGGTTAATGCATCATAATTTTGTTTGCTCCATTTAGAAGGTAGTTTGCTTTCCTTCAAGGTGTTAAGTGGGATTACTAACCAAACATGTTCACAAACTCTCCTGAGTCCTGACCCTACCTATCCTTTATGCCATAAATTCTCAACTCCTATGTGCATAACTTAGGTATATGGAGAGATAGTCGCTTAGCATTAATAACTATAATCTCGTTCTGTGTGCATCAATTCCTAGGTACTCTGCTTACTGTCAGATATTTGCATGTTCCTCACAAAGTTGCAAATTTGAGCCAGCAGGACCATTGCTGAATACTACAAAGTGTTTGGGCTTGGTTTCCTGGCTTTGATGAGTGCAGTTGAAGTTAGTCTACCATAATTATATATACATATATACATATATACATATATATATATATATTTATCATAGGAATGTGAACTTGTAAATTGGTGATTATAGCATGTTTGCTAAAACTCATATACATATGATGGTGATGGAGCATGGATAAGGGCTAATTCTGAATCTTTTCCGATCAGCCTTCGTTATAAATGACAAAAAGTCACCCAGATTAGTCAGATACAACAGGAAGATTGATCATATTCGACAAAATATAAATGAACATGAATACAGATCGAAAATATCTGACCTAAAACAATTGCAATTACCTTAAATTTGAGCTCGTGGAAGAGAACAATTCTCCGGATCCTCCAAAGAATCAAACTGTAACCAAAACGAAATCAAATTATAAGAAAATTAAGCCTTGAGAATTGACGAAAGCTGCTCAAATAAAAAAGGATACTTAATTATACAAGCTCATAATGCTACAACCTTTCTTTATGTTTCGTGTATTTCTCTTATTTTGTTATTATTTAAGGGTATTTGAATTAATACTTTATAACAATCAAACACTTTATACATGTATGTGTAATAAAACAATTCAGTAAGTCACAGAGACAAAAGATCAAAATACATTCAACAACAACATTACTTAACAATTTTCAACTCATGAATGTAGCATATTAATAGTATTGAACTTAAGAAGAGATTTTTTTATTTTATTTTTTTGACTTTTTGCATCCAAAATCTCAGAGATAGATCTATTCGAAAATTATTATTATAGAAGAAGTCATGATAACTATCCAAAGTCTTTTTGTTTTTAGATCTTAGAGATAAGCTCTAATAGTTAAAAGTCTAATTATTCATATCTGATATCTGATAAAATATATAAAATGTTATCAAATTCATAGTTTGTTAAAATTGTATCAAATATATATTGTGATAAAATATTCATATATGATACAATTTTAACAAACTATAAAATGTTATCAAATTCATAGTTTATTTATTTATTTATTCTTGGGTACGGTAGGATAATTATCTAAAACAGTTTTACGTCATATTATAGTTTTATAATATTTTTCTGCTTAAGAGTAAATGATTTTTTGGTTTAATTTTCATCTCGTAATGAAAAATGAATTTTATTTATCGTTTAATTTTTATTTTTGCCATCGATTTCCATGATAACTATCCAAAGTCTTTTTGTTTTTATATTCATATAATCACATTAAGAGGATATCATAATTACAACATTACACTTTGAAGCTTGTAATTAAGACTTTTTTGAAAAATATGCATAAAAAGGTAGTACCTTGTGCAATTTGAGTTGTTTTTAAGACTTTTAAGACTTTTATGCTTGAAAGTGTAGTACTTTAGGCTTTAAGGATTGTTTTAAGACTTTTGGTCAATATGCTTTATAAGATAGTATAGATATAGATATAGATATAGATAAGACTTTTATGCTTGAAAGTGTAGTACTTTAGGCTTTAAGGATTGTTTTTAAGACTTTTGGTCAATATGTTTTATACGATAGTATAGATATGTGTAAGGTATGTGGTAGTAAATCAAATAATTGGTCAATCACTTTTAAAGGTTGCTGTCTAGGAGATGTGGTATTATGTGGACAATAGCTATTTGTTTTACTCTTCCAAATACAGGTCGATCAATGTAGAATATGGCATAGTAGAACCATTGTGAGACATGAAAAGGATAGTAAATCTAAAGATGTAAGTCATGGCAGCTTCCTAGAAAATATGGTATATGTTTAATTTGGCCCTTAGTTTCTTTATTCTTATTATCCCATTCTTGGTATATAATCAATGTTTCTTTATTCTTATGATCCCTTCCTGGTAGAGTCCAACTTATATTCACTGGAAGGCTGGAAATATACAGTCAATGGTATAAATGATGAGTGAACAGTCAATGGTATAAATAAATGAGTGAACACACACAGTTGATGGAGTGTAAATCTCTCTCGCTCTCTCTCTCTATATATATATGTTTAATCGATGGAAAACACACCGAAATGAAGATGAAATGTTAGAAAACAAAAATAAATTACCTGGATTGAGGGGCGATGGAAGGACTAAGGAATCGATGAAATTGAGTAGAGTTTGAATGGTCACTCTGAATGCCATAAAGAAAATTCCCATTTTGAACAACTTTTAGAGCCACTTGCAGATTTGAATAACTATAAAAACACAGTAGATCGCCTAAAAATCCTGCAAATAAATAGACTATAAGTACAAATATGAGCCAATAACAATACTTAGCGCTAATATACTTCATCATTTTCTTCTTCATCAGAACAACTCAGTCTTTCAAACAATATCTAAGCAGTCAATTTCGACGAAATAGCGACGAAATAGCGAAAATAGCGACACTTGCGACCCTTATCGAAATTTCGATCCTAAATTTTGACCCAAAATAGCGATGTCGAAAATAGCGACGAAATTTCCGAAATTTGACCGAAATTTCCGAAATTTGACTTCGAAATTTGACCGAAATTTCCGAAATTTTTTAAGGGCTTTTTTTGGGGCTTCTTTAATTCTTTTGGACTTTGTTTTTGGTTTTTAATAAGTTTTGGGCTACTTTTAATCAAGTTCTGGGCCTCTTTATGTCTTTATTTGTTTTGGGTTTTTATCCAAACCTTTTGACCATTAATCTTTCACTCTTTGACCTAATCTTCCCAAATCAAATGCGACTTTCTGCTTACTGCCTTGCTTCCATCGACTTTCTGCTTTCATCCAGTCTCCATCCAGTAGCGATCTATGTTATTTGTGTGGTTTGAAATTTGTTTTATCATTATTCTATTAAGTTTTTAAGTTATATGTTATATATATATATTCATATTTAATTTTATTTTTATCGCTATTTCATCGCTATTTCCGCTATTTCAAATCAAGGTCTTGATCGAAATTTTCGCAATCGTCGTGTTAACTGCTTAGAACAATATACTTCCGAAAGTAATGAAGCAGGTTATACGAATAAATTTTGAAATTAAAGCATGTCTCCCTCAATTTCTGCAGCTCTGTATTAAAATTTTCCAAACTATATATTAGGTTTGAGAGTAAACCAAACAGGAAATATCAAGAGTCCAGGATTGCTATGGTTGTACATATAGTAGTTACAACCAAAACCACCACCACAATAGATCTGACATAATTTTAAAGAAAAAAATTAAAATGAGTTTAATAATATATATTATAGTGGAAAGTGTTGAGCATGATGCAAGAGTCTTGGAATCTTGTGCTATGATGTAGCACTCCGATACAAATAGAAGGTGATGATGCTACTTTCAAAATTACCGTCGTCATCATTGACTCAATTCTGCAGAATTTTGCAAGTAGAGTAAAAGTTTCCTCCAAAGCCTTATGGTTTCTGCAGTTGCAATTCAAAACTGAAAAAATCGATTTTAAATAAGTGGAAAACGGGTAAAGGTGTCGATGGGTACCTTTAGGTCAAAAAATAATCTAAAAACGATCAAACCCTAAGAAAAATTGACCATAAGGAAAACATAAAACCATAGTTGAAAGTAAAGATAAAGGAAAAAGTTGTTAGAAGCCCTGCTGAAATATATCACCAAATTGAAAAATCTGAAGCGCTAATTGGAGTGTACCTTTTAATATCAACACAGAAGACCCAACCATTGAGAAACCTAGCAAAATTGGAGAAATAGAGACGATGAAGCATGGAACATGTACAAAAATAATTTGAAGAGTACCTTGTCGTGAAGAGATGGAGAATGAAGCAAAGATAAACCCTACCTGGAAAGGTGGAGAATACCTTCAAGTAGGAGAAAACAACAGATCAGTGGGAAATTTCTAGGATTATCAATAAAAAAGATGAGGAAGTTACCGTGAATTTCTAGAAGTTAGTTGGATTAATTTTTTAAATAAAAAAATTAAGACTTTAAGACTTGGATTAATTTTTTAAATAAAAAAGATTTTAGACTTTAAGACTTTTAGTCAGCAGGAATTTAAATAAAAGAAAGCAGAATCTGCAGGAATTTAATTAATTTAAAAAAAAAGATTTTAGAGATAACTATTAATTTTCACCAGGAATTTAAATAAAAGAAAGCAGAATCTGTAGGAATTTAATTAATTTATAAAAAAAGATTTTAGAGACAACTATTAATTTTCAGCAGGAATTTAAATAAAAGAAAGCAGAATCTGCAGGAATTTAATTAATTTAAAAAAAAATTTAGAGAGAACTATTAATCTTCAGCAGGAATTTAAATAAAAGAAAGCAGAATCTGCAGGAATTTAATTAATTTATAAAAAAAAAGATTTTAGAGACAACTATTAATTTTCAGCAGGAATTTAAATAAAAGAAAGCAGAATCTGTAGGAATTTAATTAATTTAAAAAAAAAGATTTTAGAGAGAACTATTAATCTTCAGCAGGAATTTAAATAAAAGAAAGCAGAATCTGCAGAAATTTAATTAATTAAAAAAAGATTTTAGAGACAACTATTAATTTTCAGCAGAAATTTAAATAAAAGAAAGCAGAATCTGCAGGAATTTAATTAATTTAAAAAAAGATTTTAGAGAGAACTATTAATCTTCAGCAGGAATTTAAATAAAAGAAAGCAGAATCTGCAGAAATTTAATTAATTTAAAAAAAGATTTTAGAGATAACTATTAATTTTCAGCAGGAATTTAAATAAAAGAAAGCAGAATCTGCAGGAATTTAATTAATTTCTTTAAAAAAAAGATTTTAGAGAAAACTATTAATCTTCAGCAGGAATTTAAATAAAAGAAAGCAGAATCTGCAGGAATTTAATTAATTTAAAAAAAAGATTTTAGAGATAACTATTAATTTTCACCAGGAATTTAAATAAAAGAAAGCAGAATCTGCAGGAATTTAATCAATTTAAAAAAAAAGATTTAAGACTTTAAGATTTTTTAGTCTATATGCTTTATAAGATAGTATAGATAATTGAGAATTAATGATTTTGTTGAAACATTATATACATATGTAGTTTCTGATATATATATATATATATATATATATATATATATATATATATATATATATATATATATAACTTGCTATAGGGTTTTAAGGTTATGGAGACTGTACCTGCACCCACCTCAAGTGCACCCACCTCAAGTTAAACCTTCATCATCACAAGTAGAGGTGGCCAAACTGACCCGACCCGACCCGAACCGAAACCGGCCAAGAACCGGTTCTGGCCCAACCCGGTCAAGAACCGGTTTCAAGCCCGAGAGCCGGGACCGGTTCGCGTATATAGGAATTTCCTCGGCCCGACCCGGGACCGGTTCGTGACCCGGTTCGTGGCCCGACCCGGCCCGACCCGATTTTTTTCAAAAAAATAGAGCCGTTATATAGCCGTTTGGAACCCCTTGTGACCGTTTTTTGCCTCAAAAAACACCCTCCAAACCCCATATAAATACTAGGGGTGTTATGGAGGTCATCACCACCTTACATTGCTTACAAAACGCAAAAAACGCTTACAATTCTCATTTCTCGGCTCTCGTTATATTCGTTTCTCGCAAAAAACGCATACAATTCTCATTTCTCATTACTTATCCAATGATTCCAATCCAATTTTTCTTTGTTAAAGTTTAGTAATTAATTATTATACAAAGAAAGCAGTTAAAAAACAAAAAAATCCCCGGCCCTACTCCGACCCGGTTCTTGGCCCGGCCCGGCCCGGTTTTCCCGAAACCGGTTCTACATACAAGTAAACGGGTCAGGGGATTTCGGTTTAAACCCGGCCCGACCCGACCCGGTTCGCACGGTTACTGTGCAGAACCGGGTTGTCCCCCGACCCGACCCGGCCCGGCCCGATCCCGACTTTTGGCCACCTCTAATCACAAGCCTTAGAACATCAAGAACAACAACTTGAGAAACCTCCAAAACAATTCCCATCATACCTTGATACCCATAATTTATCTCCAACATCAAGAACTCTCTGTGAAATACTGAGGTTGTGGAAGAGATCATCAGATTTTCGTACGGATATCTTGCTGCTGTTGTGAGCAACGTGTGGACTCTAACACCTTACATCAAACCAAGCCCAACTAAGGAGAGAAGAATGCCTGGTAGACCATCTATAAACAGAAAAGATCAGAATCTGATCTGTAAACAGAAAAGATCAGAATCTGAGAGGTACTTATCGAGTGACTCAATCTCGGAAGACAACGACATGTAGCAATTGCTTGGAAAAGGGGTATATTTTGGTGCAACTTGTGATATATTTGGTGCAATCGTTGGTATTTTTTGGCACAACTTTTGGTATATTTTGGTTAACTTTTGGTAAATTATGCTCAATTTTTGTATACATCTATTTATGCTTTGAATACAACTTTTGTATGTTTTGGGAAGAGTAATGAAAATGGTATATTCGTTTCATTTTATAATTCTAAGTATTTATTTCGTTCAAAAATGTCTAGGGACTTAATTGTTCAAAATATGAATATATGTTGGGGTTTTTCAGACATTTTCCATTATTTTACCCTATTAACTAGTTTTAGAGGTTATATGTAATAACCAAGATTTTAATTTAGTCATAATTAGAATTTGTGGAAGAATTTCGAATTTAGAAAATTGTGTGGTCTAAGTGTAAAGAACTAAAAGTATGGTGTTTAGTGAGAAAAGCATAAAAAGGAAGGGAAAACCCTAATTTCTCATTTTAAGCTTTTGTCTAGTGTGTGTTGTGTGTGACTGGAAGAAAGAACAAGAAAAGGGATTTTGGCAATAAAGGAAGAAGGAGATGCGATTTTCAGTTGAGTTTTGGGAAGAACTCCATAATCATCCAGGTAAATCAAATCCTATCCCTCTCTAATTTAGTGTGTGTATTGTGAGAAATTAGAAAAGAAACTTAGATTTTGTGAGTTTATCGTGTTTCCCCATTAATCTGCGTAAGGGGTGTTGTAGTTTGGGTTAATGTGTAGCTATCGACCCATTTTGCTAATCTGGAGGTGTTGAGGGAATTAGGACTTGAGATTATGCAATTTTCTGCGTTTCTGGGTTTTTCTCGTAGCGTCCGGAAACCCTCAAGTCAGGGTAGTGTCCGGACGATTGGTGGTGTCCGGATGAGAGATGTGTCCGGGTAGAATTTTGGCAGCAGTTTCCGGTAGTTAACCGGAAACCTTTGTGGGTCCGGATAATTTTGGTTGTCCGGATAGTTGTCCGAATGGTCTTGGGTGTCCGGGTAGGTTGTCCGGATAACTCTGGTTGTCCGGATAGTTTTCCGAATGGTCTTGGGTGTCCGAGTAGGTTGTCCGGATAGCTCGGGTTGTCCGGATAGTTTTGACTATCCGGATACAGTGTCCGGAAAGTGTGGTATGACATAGTAGTGCTGACTGATAGACCGAGGGGCAATCTGTGTGAGTGTGTAATTCCATCAAGTGGCTTATCGTGGTAGTATGTATCCTTATAGGTGCAGTTGAAGGGAGGATCCATTTAGTAAGAGGATTAAGCAGGACGTCAGGTGAGTCTTTCTGAACCTAAATTTTATACAGGTGTGTGGTTGACTATTATTGTCTAATGGTGGGTTTTCCAAATACTTTTATTACAAACTGAAGGTTTAGTGTGTGGCATGGTTATTATTTAACTGTGTGCTTTTCAATTACTTTTATGGCAAAACGATAAAGGTGTGTGGTGTGGATTTTATCTAACGGTGTGTTATACAACTGCTGCTGTTTCAAGCGATGATTAATTGTGTGACAGTATGTGTTTCAAATGAAGAAACAGTGTGCTTGAATATTATTATGTAACAGTGTGCTTTTCAACTGCTTTTATTTCAAGGCAGGGTATGAATGTGCGATTCATAAGTGTGGTTTATATGTGTGTGACCATGCTCTGACTTTTGTGTGACATGGGCGGTGTGTGCCCGATTACGCTGTCACGGTGTGTGTGACATGGGCGGTGTGTGCCCGATTACGCTGTCACGGTGTGTGTGACATGGGCGGTGTGTGCCCGATAGCGCTGTCACGATGTGTGTGACTTTAGCGCGTGCCAGTAGCATGTGTCAATGTGTGCATATCAACTTTGTGTGCTAGTTATGATTTACACAATCCTTTCATAACTGATTTTATAAACTGAAATATTTTGGTGTGACTTGGTGTGGAGGGAACTCACTAGACCTCATGGTCTAACCCTCGCTTTTCAAAACTAAAACCTTTTTCAGGTAAGCAGTAGTCGAGGGCACGTTTAGAGTTTTGGCAAGACGTGGATCGGAGCTTGCGCTAGAAGGAATTAGAAGAATCTCCTTTGAAATGTTTAGTTAGATTTTCTCAGCTGTATTTAGGGTTATTTCCGCGAACCCTGTATTGTAAATCTTGTTAGTGGGACCATGTTGAGCCGTTTTTGGTGTTATGAACTAAAGAGGTAGCTTCTAGCTTGTATGTTCAAGTTTTGGGTTGTTACATTATAAGGATATATCTAACATGTTTTAGAAAGTCTAAGGATTTATTTGATAGGTTTTAAAAAGTCCAGTGACTTATTTGTTCCAAAACATTGTCCAAGGACTTAATCATTCAAAGCAGTAAAGTCTATTAGGTTTTTTTTGGACTTTTCCCTATTGTTAAATGTTAGTCAACTGTTACCAAATATGTTTGTTAATTATTTGGTATTAATGCCAGGTTTAATAATGGAAGTACATCTCATACACGAGGATGAAAGTGAGGCTATTGAGCAAAGCCAAATACAAATGCCCCAAGTCGGAGACAAAAGGAAATCAAATGTTTGGAACCATTACGAAGACATTAGAGATCCAAACGTGGGCAAGGTTGTAAAGGAAAAATGCAAGTATTGTACCAAGTTATTGGATGGGAGCACAAAGAATGGTACCTCTTCTCTCTCTAAACATCTTGGTGCATGTCCAAAATACCCTGCAAATATGGATAAAAAACAAATGAAAATTAGTACTTTTAGAACTAGTCAAAGTGATGATGCCACTATTTCTAATTGGAAGTTTGATCAAAATTCCATTAGACTTGCTTTACATAAAATGGTTATTATTAATGAGGAACCGTTTTCTGTCATCGAACGTGATGGATTTAGAGTTTTTTGTAGTGTCGTTGTGCCACAATTTTGTATTTCATCATGATTTACGATTGCTAGAGATTGTAGTAAACTATTTCTTAGTGAAAGGGAGATACTAAGAAATACATTCAAAAGTTTGAACTCTAGAATTTCTCTCACAAGTGATTGTTGGAATTTTGTGCAAAATTATAACTATCTTTCTTTGACTGCACACTTTATTGATGATAATTGGAGATTGCATAAAAGGGTTTTGAATTTCCGGTTAATGGATAGTCATAAAGGGAAGGGAATTGGAAAAGTAGTAGAATCATGTGTTTTTCAATGGGGTATTTAAGATAAGTTGTCTTGTCTTACTTTAGATAACGCAAGTTCTAATGATGTGGTTGTTGCGCATATAAAAGACAATCTTACTGAAAAACTTGTTTTAGGGGTGAGTTTTTTTATATGAGATGTGTTGCCCATATTTTAAACTAGATCGTTAAAGATGGCTTGAATATGGTTAAGGATTCCATTAATCGTATTCGGGGTGCAGTTATATATGTGAGGAGCTCTCCGACAAGAGCTAAGTTGTTTGATGAGTGTGCTTTAAAGTCAAAAATCCCGTGTAAGGGTTCTGTTTGGTTAGATGTGGCAACATGGTGGAACTCCACTTACATTATGTTAGATTTGGCTCTTAAATTTGAGAACTCTTTTTAAAGAATGAGACAAGAAGATCCCAATTTTGTAATAGAACTCAAAGATGGATTTCTATCCCAAAAAGATTGGGAAAATGCTAAAGCGTTATCACTTTGTCTGAAACAATTTTACGAGGCCACAAAAAGGATTTCCAGCACTTTATATGTTACAGCTAATATACATTTTCATGAGATCTTGGGTGTCCTTGCTTCGTTGTTAGAGTGGAGAGAAGATGATGATCCTAGTATTATTCGTATGGGTGATGAAATGAGAAAAAAGTTTGACAAATATTATGGAGATTTTGGCAGAACAAATGTGATGGTTTTAGTTGCAGTAGCTCATGATCCACTTTATAAGATGAGGTTTGTGAAGTTTTCATTAAAAAGGATCTTTCTTTTGGGATTCGATAAAGTGAGTGATATATATGATCAAGTATATGAGGTTTTGAAAAAATTGTATGACCATTATGATAATGTTTCTTTATCATCAAAGAATGATTCTTCTAGTTTCTTTGTGAATGATGATGGTGACCAAAAAAAAATTGGGACGGTGAAGAATAAACAGATGAGAAAAATCTATGATGAGTTGTATGAAAATGATGTTGGGGATGCTATTAAGAAATCTGATTGGATGAATATCTTGAGGCTCTGCCTAAAAAATGGATGTTGAATCTTTTGAAAATTTGAGGTGGTGGAGTGAAAAGTGTACTACATACAAGGTATTGACATCAATGGCAAAGGACATTCTAGCCATTCCAGTTTCTACAGTTGCTAGTGAGTCTGCTTTTAGTACATCCGGTTGTGTGGTGTACGAGTTTTGGAGTAGTTTGGGTCCGAAGACGGTGGAAGCTTTGATATGTCCTCAATATTGGTTGAGGACATCAACAATATGTATTGACATGGAAAAATATTTGGAGGATGTGCAGAAATACGAATAAAGTAATTTACTTATTTATTGTCTTTTTTCAGATAATTTTTATATCATATTTAATTGTCTAATTTGTGTTTTTTATTTGTTAATTTCATCCCAGAAATTGGTCGTATTGATCTAGATGAGACATTTGTTAGCATCAACTAATTTCTTTTTGAGGTAATCTTCTAATTTATTTATTGTAGTGGCAATTTATAAAATGGTGTGGTATTTGTTTTGTTAGGTGTTTTATTCGTTTTGACTTTGATCCAAGTGTTTTATTTGTTAGGTGTTGACGTGAAGACGTGAAGTGTCGTGAAGACATGAAGTGACAGGAAGACGTGAAGTGTTATCCAAGTGTTTTATTCGTTTTGTTGATGTCAAGACCCAAGAATTTCTAATTTGTTTATGTAATAATTACTTCTTATCGGATTAGTTTTCACTGTTTGTTGTATTTAACTATGTATTACTTTAAGTTGGTACTTTGTAATTATAGACTTAAAATTACGTTTTAATTGTATGAATGTTAAAAAAATTGACAGCGGGTACCCGGAACCGGAACCAGTTCCAAAATAAAGAGAACCGACGTGAGCGGTTCCAGTTCCGGTTCTTTCTTTCTAGGAACCGTCGGTTCTGGTTCCTTGAAATTTGGACGAGTACCTGGCTATGCTCACCCCTAGTGTCAAGAGAGATAAGACGTCTGTCTTTATCATTGTATTGACTAGATATAGTCACAAGTGGCAACAGTTCTTTCTTCATCGGAAATTTTGCTATCATTGGTCCTTTCGGGTCTCATAGCAAGCCCAGACTCTTGGGACAATGGTCCCTCATGAAGAATGGTAGGATATCTACTGTCAACTCCTTTCATAAAGATCATCATACGACTTTTCCACAGGGAGAAGTTATTAGGGTTAACTTTAGTGGTTTCGCTACAGAGGCATTATCGTATGATCCAACAAAGGGATTCTGGAGAGAAGAACCATTGTTTGTGTTCGAAGATGATGTCATTTCAGATCAAGTTTATTAGATTAAACTGACCTGCTCTGATACCACTTGTTAGTCCCAACAAGTAAATGACACGCAGTAACAAGTATTGTAGAAGGGGGTGAATACAATAAAATCTATCCTAACAATCATTCACTAAGAAAACAGAAAACCGAACACAACTTGAAAACACTTAGTAACAAGCTATGAAGCTCTTAAGGGATAGAGAGTTCTGTCGATTTCGCTTGAGCACTCATGAAATCTTTTTAAAAAGCGTAACCTTGCATGGGAGGAGTCTTCAGCCTTATATACCACCATGTGCATTAAATGCATGGAATACTCATGATGGGATTGAAAGTCAGACTTGTCCTTGAAAAGACAAAGTGTCCTTTTTGTCTTATCATGGGACAAAAGTGATTTGTATTCCTTGATGTAGACAATATCTGAAAAAAGTGAAAATGACAAATATATTTTCCCCAGACAACAGGTAATGTCTTTATTAGGTTCAAAGTGGGTGAAGATTTTTCCTCAGCAAAAAGACAAGGGAAAGATCCTCCGATTTTGAGGATCGCCCACGATTTGTCATGTAGAAATTGACATAACAGCTTACTTGATTTGGGCAGTTCATCTTTGATCTGCATCGCTTGATTCACTTCTTGCTGATTTTGGCTAGTCTTCTATTTTGGCGAACAGTTTAAGTATGACTAAACTATTACAAATAACTAACTTTTATCTAAGTACAAAAGATGTATTCAAAAGATATCATAAAGGAGATCGAGAGGTCATCTTCAAATCATCGGCGACCCAACAATCTCTCCCTATTTGAGGATGACATCTGATACTTAGAAAGTTTTAAGTAAAAGTGACGAGTAATGCATTTTGACCCTCTTTTACTCTTTTGGGTTCTTTTTCACATAGTCCATTTTTTTGTCTTTTTGGATATGTTAAGTTTATCCGGTTTTACAAACAAATGAAGGAATAAAAGAATAAACTAATTAACAACATAAATGAAAGAAAATGTACTTGAATTAAACTGAAAGATTGATTACAAGAGAAAATAATTACAAGTACATAGAAACTAAGCATCTCCAAACGGATCCCCTTGAATATAGTCCATCTTCTTCAACTTATCGGTCACTGCATTAAACAGAGGAACAACATCTACGCCCATCAGTATAATTTGAAGAATGCCAGCAAGGAACAAACTATCAGCCAAGTGGATTTGGTCTGCCTTGAAGAAGGCCGAACCCATCGTCGAAAAACATCCCATAAATCGGCTGAGTTATGATGGTGGTGGAAGGGTACGCTCCAAGGGTCGATAAGGATAAATCAAGATTTGAGACATTTGGGACCTTACCTTCTTTATCCATTTCCTGGAAGACCGATTCCTTCTTCTCCGATTTTGTCTTCGACTTTAAAGTGGAAGTAGGAGGATGATGAGCAAGCTTGAGCTTATGGATAAATTCATCGTCGACAGGAATGTGTTGGATCTTGTACTTGGTTCGGTAGTACTTCATCTTGTTTTGCAAAGAGCTGATGTGGTCCAAGACTTTCTCCTTTAAGGCACTCCTACTTTTCTTCACAAGATCGATGGTTTTGAACCATTCACTTAACCCATACACTTTTAACCAGTCAAGCTGATCATTTCGGTTCTATCCGTTTTCCCGGGTTATGTTCAGCCAGATAAGATCTTTTGCTGATTTTGGCCATGTAACACTCCGATTTCTGGAAGGTATCGATCTTTTAAGATAAACATGAAAAATAGATATTTGCAATAAATCCTATATTTTATAGTCTTGTTGGATGGAGAATTCAAATACGAGTCCAACGGTTCTTTCCAGAGCGAAAACGGAGCTAAAACGAGAAAGTTATGGCCAAAACAGTTTCAATACCTCCTGAGCTACTCTGACCAGCGGCAATGACCAGTGTCAAAGTCACTGTCATTGTCGCATGCAGGTAGTTGGGTACTGTCAAATACGAATTTTTAGCCTTTTCTCTCATTTCTCACCTCCCGATCAACCCCATTCTCTCCCAAACTATCTCCGACCCTCTCATATGAACCCTAAGTGATTTTAAGGCATTTCCTTGGGGTTTCAAAGTGTTCTTTCACCATCAAACTAAGAAGTGGATGCTAGCATCAAGACTTCATCTTCTTCATCTCCATCTTCAAGCTTCATCTCCATTTTCTTGGGATTCTAGAGTTTTGAGGTTTTACTCAAGATCCATGGGGTAAGTTCACCCTCTCCTTTTCTAAATCCTTATTTGAGTTATAAATGTTCCATTGATGATGTCCTAGTGTTTTATTTCTCCAATTTCGGTTTGGATGATTTTGAGAAAAGTTAGGTTAAATTGGGGTTTGGGGTCAAAATGGAAATTTTGATGTAATATGTTTAGGTGAACGATTTTAAGTGTTTGGGAATGATTATTGATGGTTGGAACTCTTGGATCTAGGTTTTTGGAAGATTTGGTTTAAGGATTCAAGTTTCTTCAAAGGAGCTCAAGTTGAAAAAAAATCTAGATTTAGCCTAAATCTAGCAATGTGAGTTCAAGTTGATTCGCAAAAACATTGTACATGCCAAAAATGTCCATTTTAAGATGTTTACGTGTTTTACATGAAAATTATCAAATGTTGAGTAATTGATGGGTTTTAATCATTTGAAGTGTTTGAGTTTGTAAATCTTCTAAAATACCCATATTAGGGATTTTTGGGTATTTTGGTGAATAAAGCATGAGTGAAAATGTTTTGATGATTTATTTTATAAATGGAGTTTACTTGATAAGAAAATGCATTTTAGTGTGTATTTTAGAAAAATGCATATAGTACGTTATGGGACGATTTGAAAATGTAACAGTGTGAGTTCCTTGGTAAAGACGGTTATCCTAACCCAATGTCTTGTTTCGGGTTTTCATGGCTTTGAAATATTTATTGACAAAAGTATGTGTTGTTACGTTTTGTGGATCCCAGATTAACAAGTGCAAATCAATGAATCAACACAATATGATATGAATGTCATAAATCTCACTTGATTGATTAACATAAATAGTAATGAACAATGTAGCCGTACAAAAGTAATTAGAAACTGATAACTAGGTCATTAACCCTAATTATGAAACAAAGCAAGCTATTTATATCCCCAAAGGGATAGTCACAAGAATTGACGATATCGGTCCCTATACTTCGATTCAACTAACACTAAGACCTAACAATCTCCCCCTTTGAATTGAAGTTCGATCTCACGCCAGTTCGGAACATATCGCTTTCGGATTGCAAAAAGAATTTCAATGTGCCGGATGAATTTTCTGAATTCCATCCTTTCTTCAATCTCCTTGAGAAGCTCTTTGGCAAGATACTTTCTGACATTGGCGTATTTCTCTGACGAATCTCTTTCCTCTTCTTCAATAATCTTCTTCAGCACATTCAGAATCTTTATCAAAGTCCCTTCACTGAACTTATGCACCTCACAGATCCTCATGAAACGTTTCTCTCCCTTGTCGTTCAGATACACGATCCCTGTCTCTGGTTTGAGTAAGAGAGTATGTACTTGAACGTCTTCGGCATCGGGAAGAGTCAGATTGGTCTTCAGAATATTCACTTTCTTCTGATTGCTTTCTATCCCCATCTGAAAGTCGTTGATGTAAGCGAGGGTAATGGCGCACTTCATGAATCTCTTTATGGTTTCAAGGGCTTTGGTGTATGGTAGTGGTTGGATAGTACGAGTCTTTAACTCTTTGAGAAGTACCGGGAAGTCGTTCAGGTTCAGGTGTCTGAAATCGGCTTCTAAGAATACCCATTCCTTTCCATCATCCCTTTTAACTGTAAAAACTGGGAACCATACCTTCAGAACTTTATCGGACACGATCTCAACGCTTTCAGTTATTCTGTGACTGGTTCTGACTCCGTGTACCATTCTGCTTCTTTTCATCACCTCCAAATACTGAGAACGAACCGCTTCTGACAGATCTGAGACCTCGTGACACATAACCGGGTCAAGTGGTCTGATCCAGTGTACAAATATCTTTTTGTGCGATTCTTCTAAGTATGGAACCAGGATCCGGACTCTCTCCCAACGAACTAGTTGAATTGGTTGAGGTCGAGCCGTTTCCGATTCAGGAATTGAAATCTCAGAGGTACCTGCAGTATCATGAGTATCATGCTGAGAGTCTGTTACATGTTCGCTTAGAAGGAGGAACTGATCATAGTCTTCATCGTTCATGAACTCATCACCATCTGAGAAATTCCATAGAGCATCCGTCTCAGATTGAATGGCCAAAACTGCTTTCTCTCTCCATTCTCTTTTCATTTCCGGATTGCCTTCAGAGTCCTCATCTATCAATTCCAGGAATGGCCTTTCCGGAACTGTCAGCATCATAAGATCTTCTGGTTCTCCCTCGGGCTTTTCAACCGTTAGGACTGCTGACTCTGGCACTTGATCTCTGACCGGTGTAGATAACTCCATGTCCTGAACCATGGTGTGGTTCAGTTTCAGCTGGAGTGTCGGTTAAAGGTTCTGTCGCTGAGGTTGACAGCTCGGTCAGTCTTTGTCTTTCCCCCCCCCTCATGTTGGTCAGGATCCTCTTGATCATCATGTCGTCTTTTCGAGCCCTGGGCTTGACCCTTGCAGGTGTTTTCGAGGCTGGCAACCCTGTCGGATAAAGTTTCGAGGGTGCGCTTAACATCAGTTAGGGTTGTGGTAAGGGTATCAAGTTTAGTGTTTAGTTGGGCTTGGGAATCTGTGTGAGTGACTGGGGGTTATGTTTGTGAGCGTAGTAGACTCACGAGGTCGGCTTCAGAGGATGTACTAGTGTTGGTTTGGGACAAGAGCTTATCGAGTAGAGCGGCTTTCAAAGCATCGATGCTCATGTCTTGCGGGTTAGGTGTCGGGTGAGGAGTTGTAACCTGTGGATGCGTAGGGGATCAACTGTGATTCCTTTACCCGTTATGGACCGTTTGATGAAGTCCATATCCTCTGCAAGTGTTGGTCCCGAAACGGTTATACAAGTTTGTAGAGGGGGGGGGGGGGGGGGGGGTTGAATACAAACACACAAATTTTTCTTTTCTAAATTGTTTATTGATATTTATCAAACAATTTACAACTTGTTCCAGAAAAAGATTAAGGATTAATCTTAATCTAAACAAGTTATGAGAAACACTAAGTTTCTTGTACTAGAATTAAGAAAGAAAGGAGATAAGAATATTACTAATAATATTCTAACACAAAGTAGTAGAGAGAAGAAGATGGCTGAGCAATTCATTTCTGAAGTAGGGTTCTTCTTATATACTGCATGCATTAAATGCATATCAGTACAACTTTACACGTGGCAGCAGCTGATTGGTTGCATGGTTTGACCTTTGTAGACAACCTTAGTAGCCGCATGATGTGCAGTGTAGAATCAGAGTTGGTTGTACGATCCTGGACAAAAGGGATGTCCTTTCTGACATTATCGTACGGAGGCGTGCAAGGGGGTAAGACAAAAGTAACTTGTAAAGGAAGACTTCATGATCAGCGTTCGTTGAATAGATCTTTATCAACGAGTGATAAAGTTCAGCGTTCGCTGAAGTCTTCTACTTGTAACTTCATGTTGAGTGGACAAATCTTGGCTTCGTTGATATCCACATCAGTTCATTAGCAGACTTGTCGCTCGTTCTTGAGCTTGATCTTCGACTTCAGCGTAGAACATAGTTGACGTGAAACTTGTCTTCAGGGATCATAAGTAAACAACTAAGATTGTCAGCGATCAACAACAAGACTGAACAGACTCAGAGCTTTATTGATGAACAGTATCGCTGAATGTATAATTTAGAGTGCGTGAGTTTCCTATCAGCGGTACTGTAGAGACATAGTACTTATCAGCGATAGTGAAACTCTAATACATATTGTCTACTTACAATTTTCACTAAGTGTTTCTTAAAGAGTCATTATCAAATCACTAAGGGTTTGGATCAACAATCTCCCCCTATTTGATTATGACATAGCAACAAAAGAAAATTGCTAAGTATGAAAACATAAGGATAAAAAGAACTCATAAAATATTTGTCCCTTTTACTGTTTTCTGGGATCTTTTAAGTACTGATGGAGTAAAGTACATTCGCTGAAATTTTTCTTTAAACTTCGTATAAGTTACAGAGGGAAGTAGAAAAATTACAAGTACATCAAATAAATTTACAAGTACAAAAGATACAAGCTGATAAAGATAGAAAGATTACAAGGAAATTCTATCAGCTAAAAAGGTTCTTCCTTAATGAGAAGTTCATCAATGGTCTTTGTGTTAGGGATCATCCAGTCAGGGACTTTTTCACCAAGATCCCGTATATTCTTTGCTTCTGTAAAGATCAGAGGCTTGAGGTAGTGTCCGAGAAGGTCATCTCTGAATCCACACCAGTAGACGAGATCCCTGAGCTGTTCGATGGGAGTGATAGGTAGCTCAGAGACGCGTTGAAAAGTTCTCGTCCATCGTAGTCGTGAAAGAAGATACCATAAGGTTCGCTTAGGACTTTTCCAGGGATGAAGCGTTCACCAGGGGGTAGGGAGGTGTCTAGCAGAGAGAGATCAGGTTCAGGACCAAGAACTTCTTCTCGTGAAAACCAATACCGGTTTCATTTCGGATAGGAGGGCCTGAGTCTGAAGGAGTTGTCTTCTTCTTTCCAGCAGGCCTTCTTCTTTTTTGAACTGGAGCAGGAGGAGGAGGAATATCCACAGCAGATGAAACCAAGTCGATCTGTTGATTTAACATCTTCTCGACGTGGTCTCTGAATTGTGAGCGTGATTGCTGAATGGCAATTCTTATTTCCAACCACTCAGAGAGACCGTATTTTTTGATAGAAGAGGCGTAGATGGTTTCTTTGGTACCATTTTCTTTGAATAAGTCGACTTCAACGACAGGAACGCTTATGGGAGATCTTCCCCTGATGTACACTTTGTTGATTCTGGCTGCCCGATATCGATAGTGCAATATTTCTTTGCACCATTCCAAGGTAGAGTCAGATACCTTGGTCTTTTCTTCGATGATATTCTTGGTGTCCTTCCACAATTTACGTTGGACATCAATGGGAGTCTTCTTCAGATCAGGATCCTTCACCGATTGTTGGACGAGCTGGATGGCGTAGGCTTTATCTTGTTCTTCAGCTTTCCTTCGATCGACGAGTTGTTTTTCAGCCTTGAGATGTTTCAGCGAATTCCTTTCTTGATAGTCTGAACTTAGGAGCATTGATTTTGTCTCGGGGAAGGATGATTCGCTGATCTTCAAGCTGTTTGATCATGGCTTCTCTCTTTTTCAGTTCATCTTCACTTAGCGTTTGAGGAGCTAAGGAAGGTCTTTTGTTGTGAGAGAGTAGCTGTTCTTCAGGTTCATCAGTCTCAGTGAAATCCAAGACTGGGATTATTTCTTCAGCACTAGGGGCTGGGATTATTGTTGATGCAGTAGGAGGAACTTCAGCTGGATCCTCAAGCAGGGGAGAGGACTAGCTGAAACATAACGATCATTTGAGTAAGATCATTTGGGAGAGAAGAGATAGAGAAAGAATGAGGGTTAACTGTAGAGAGGTTTTATGGAGAGGAGAACTGAGGTTGAGAAGGGATAGAGGAGGGATGCAGTGTAAGGAAAAAGAGTGTATGTTACCTGACAAACTGGCTTGCTGAAGAGAATAGCCAAGTTGTCTTCAGATAAAACACCTTTGTTCTTGCCTTTGTCTTTGTCCCCTCCCCTGATGGTTCATTTATCATAACCCCTTTTTGAGCAGGGACCTTCTTAGGCTGGACAAAGAAGTCGACGCCATCATCATCGTCATCATCATCATCGTTTTTAGGGGATGATGATAGTTCGTCGTCCTCAAGGTCGATGTCTTCATCATCTTCTGCTTCAGCTTCAGATTCTTCCTCATCAGCGTAGGGTTCGGTAACGTCAGCAGCAGCTTCAGTTTCCTCATCGAGTTGCTCCCCCTCCAATTCAGAGGGAGTTTTCTCGGTTTCCTTAGGGTTTTCAACTCCCTGAGGTTTCTCGGTTGTAGTAGCAGCAGCAGCATTTGTTTCAGTTGTCTCCCCCTCAGCATTATGGGGAAGACTTTCTTCATTCTTCTCCCCCTCTTCCACATGATGAGTGGGGGAGGTAACTGGAATTTCAGCAGCAGCGGCATCAGTGTGCATTGGGTCCCTGTCTTCCAGGACAGAGATCCCAACACAGGTTTCAATCCTACTTAATTTGTCTTCTAGGCCAGATATAGCAGGAGTTATTCTTTGAAGATCCTCTCGATCCACCTGAGTAAAATGCGATGGAGCACAAGTAGCAGCATTCAGGCGGTCGAGGATTTGCTGTAGTAAACCGGTCGCAGTGCTGACATCTGTCTTTAGAGTAGACACTTCTCCCTGAAGATTGCCAACCACTGTCTTCAGCGATGTGACTTCGCTGGACAGGGCTGAGAAGTTGGTGGAGAGAGTGTTGTTGGCAGTGGAGTTGTCAGCGAGAGTTGTAGCAAGATGTCCAATGCTACCTTCCACCTTCTCCAGATCAGCACTGGAGGCTTTGCCTTTCACCTCATCAGTAAGGGTTTTGAGAGCCTCTCCAGCGTATGTAACCGCTGAAGAGTTTGTGGAGAGAGTGGTGGTGAGAGATTCCACCTTGGTTGATAGATCCGTGAGCGATGTGTTGATGTCGCCCAAATTAGGACCTGTAAAAGTTGAAAAGTTGTGAACAAAGGAAAGCTCAAAAGTTTGGGGTTTTGAGAGAGGAGTGTTTAAGATGTTGTGTATACCTGCGGGATGGTTGACGAAGTCCTCGAAGTTTCGATTACCTGTAAAGGTTTCATAGTCATCTTCCAAAGAGCCTTTACGCTGAGAAGTTTCCGCAGGTCCTTTATTAAAATCATGCATCCGCCGTAGTTCTTCAGCAGATAAGTCACTCAGATGAATGACCTTCGTTGTAGAGAAGGGAGGAATAGATGGAGTGACCAAAGAAATGGTCGGAGGAGTGATGGTTTAGAAGAGGGTTTTTTGTGAGAGGTTCAGCGTTGGATCCACTGAGAAATACTTCTTCAGTCCTTAGAGGGTCTGATGGAGGGGGGTTCAGTTCCAAGTTTATAACCTCAGCATTTAGAGACGCTGAAGTTGGTATGGATGGGGTGGCTTGATCAGTTGTGGCAGATCGTACCACAAAACTATCCAGCGGCTCTTATACAGAAAGAGTCGTGGAGTCTTCAGCCTGTGAAGGCTTAGGGGGTTGCTACTTGGTTTTCTTGATCCTTTGAGAATCAAGTGAGGTAGTAGAGTGTTTCCTTTTCTTAGAAGGAGTGGAGGTTGCAGCCTGGGTATCAGCAGTTGGGATTACCGCTGAGGTAGCCGCAGAAGTAGAAGAAGTTGGAGGATTGAGAATAGATAAGATAGTAGAAAGACGTACCTCGTTCGGCATGGGGGTGAACTCGAGAATCTTGGTGCCAACCTGTGAGAGCTTCAGGTCGCCCACCTTCGGGTATTTGTTCCCGAGTCCCTGTAGGAAGAGAGCGCTGAGAAATTGAGGATAAGGAACCGTCTTCTGTCTTTTGGATTCCTCGACTCTCTGAACCATGTCGTCAAAGACGATTTTAGCCCAGTCGATGTGTAGGCCCTTCAGCAGTGAATATCCCATGGCTTGCTGGGGTTGAGAAGCTTGGTCAGAAGAATCAACTTTAGCTGTCATGCAGCTTATCAGGTGAGCGAAGATGAAGTTCATCTCGCTTGGCATCTTGGACTTCTTGATGGCAGTCAGCTTCTTCTCAGGGAGTTCATCTCTCCTTGTGTCCCATACATACTTCATTGCATCGAATAATGCAATGATGTTGTCTCTGTCAGTGGGGTTTTTGGGATTTGGTAGAAGGACAAAGCGTTTTTCTTTTGTGGTTGCGGGGAGGTTTAGGGTACACCTGATGTTACCAGGCGTGATCTTGGAGGTACCATGGTCAGTGTCAAAAAGGATGACTTAGATCTCCTTTTTGGGGTCTTTCTTTGAGGTTATCATAGCTCGTCTTGCAGTCCACCAGAACTGAGCAAGTAGATGTTTATTTGCTGGAGGAGTGACAGTCAGAGCTGTGGAGAGAGGGCATGTCTTGAGAAAATTCACAGCATCGTCTAGGTGAGTGATGTGCTTTCTCTTAGGGAAGTCGAAGAGAGCAAAAGGGTTGTTGCCTTGAAAGTTTATTTGCTCGTATTTGAAATCAACCTGAGGAGCAGGAGTGAGTACATTCTTTGAAGGAGCAGTAGGAGACTGAGTTGATGGTGCTTCAGTGGTTGATGCCATTTTTGTTTAAACATGAAGATTAAGAACAGAAGATCTTAAAATGGATAAAATGTCCAAAATAAGGATTTTTAGGGTTTTGTAATTCCTATTTAGAGAAGGAGATAGAAATTAGGGTTTTTCTAATTTTGTACAAAGATACAAAATCTAGTGAAAAAATTCATGTTTTCCATTTTCCTTTTTAAGAAGGGATTCTGGAAAAACATATTAAGAAGTCAAAGTTTAAGATTCTTAGTTTAAACTTTGAAGAACAATCTGTTTCCAGATTGTGATCATAAAATCATGAAGAGAAGATGATTTCATTTTAAGAAATTTCTTTTGTTTGATCTTTTGAAAACAAAAATAAGATCGAAAACAAGTTTTATGCAAGGAAAATAATAAGAATATTAACCTTTCGAGTGTTGAAGAAGATGAACAGTTCTTGAAATGAAGAGTTCAAAATGCAACAGTGTTCTTGCTTGAATGAGATGATGTTCGCGTAAAAGATAAAAATATAAACACAAAGGGTTTATATAGTGAGAGTAGAGAGAGAAAAACTATGAGCGGGAAAGTTTTTCATGATGACACGGACACGTCCCTCAAATTTGATTGGACAAGGAAGTCGAAACGGGCGAACGTGTCAGAGAAAACGTGCCATGACTTATCCGTTGTGATGACGTCACACACGTCCTTTCATATTCTAAAGTGTCTCTGAGGTTTTTGAAGGACTCATGGACATTTTGAAAAAAATAGAAGCACTGAATAGAAATATCAGTGAGATTTAGAAATTTCAAAAATATCACTGAAAGAAAGAGATATTCAGCGATGCAATAAGTTTTGAAATCTTACATTCATAGGCGAACGTCAGCGAGTAAGAGAGAACATACCTTGATATCAGCGAATCAATTTTGTTCAGAGAGTAGGTGATAAGTATGGGTTATACAAGGTCATTGTTATCACTGATCAAATGTGAACCGCTGAAGATTTTACTCTTCTAAGTTCAGCATTCCAAGCTCGCTGATGAGAAAGTTGAATCTTGTCTCATCAAGAGGTTTGGTGAAAAGATCAGCTACCTGAAAGTCAGTTGGGATAAAATGAAGTTCTATATCACCATTCATCACATGATCTTTGATAAAATGATACCTGATTTCGATGTGTTTGGTCTTTGAGTGTAGCACTGGATTGTTGGCTATAGCGATGGCACTTGTGCTGTCGCAATAGATTGGAATCTTTGAGAGCTGAAGGTCATAGTCCAGTAGTTGATTTCTCATCCACAAGACCTGAGAACAACAGTTTCCAGCGGCTACATACTCAGCTTCAGCGGTTGAGGTGGACACTGAGTTTTGCTTTTTACTTGTCCAACTCACCAGCTTTCCACCCAGGAGCTGATAGCCTCCTGTGGT
This sequence comes from Saussurea involucrata, assembly GCA_033807775.1. Taxonomy (NCBI): domain Eukaryota; kingdom Viridiplantae; phylum Streptophyta; class Magnoliopsida; order Asterales; family Asteraceae; genus Saussurea; species Saussurea involucrata. Next base: position 42,134,632 of record CM066317.1, on the reverse strand, counting down.
GCTTTCCCTATCCAATTTGCAACCTGCAAAATCACTATCTGAATAGGCGATTAGATCAAACCCTGAGTCTTTGGGATACCAAAGACCTAGGTTAGGAGTACCCTTAAGGTAACGAAAGATTCGCTTTACAGCGATCAAATGAGATTCCTTAGGTTCAGCTTGATATCATGCACACAAACATGTTGCGTACATAATATCAGGTCGGCTAGCTGTAAGATACAGAAGAGAGCCGATCATCCCACGGTACATCGTGACATTAACAGGTTTTCCAGAAGGATCCTTATTTAGTGTCAGCGGTGGTGCCATATGGGTTTTCATAGATGAACTCTGAGTTAAATCAAATTTCTTCAGCATATCTTTAACAAACTTTCCCTGATGAATGAAAGTTCCTTTTTCATTATGTTTGATTTGAAGACCAAGGAAATATGTTAGTTCACCCATCATACTCATTTTATACTCGGCTTTCATCCTTTCAGAGAAACGAGTACAAAGGTCAAGGTTAGTGGAACCAAATATAATATCATCGACATATATTTGAACAAGAATAATATGACCTTTTACTTTCCTGAAAAATAGAGTTTTATCGATTTTAACTCGCTCAAATTTTTCGATTTGAAGATAAGAGGAGAGAGTGTCATACCATGCACGAGGAGCTTGCTTTAAGCCATAAAGTGCCTTATCCAGTTTATAGACATAACCTGGATGCTTAGGATCTGAGAATCATGGAGGTTGTTCCACGTAGACTTCTTCATTCAGCTTTTCATTAAGGAACGCTGACTTAACATCCATCTGATAAACTTTGAAGTCTCTGTGTACTGCGTAAGCTAGAAATAGACGAATGGCTTCGAGTCTTGCCACTGGAGCAAATGTTTCGTCATAATCTATACCTTCCTCTTGTCTGTATCCCTGATCAACGAGACGAGCCTTGTTGCGGGTTACAGTTCCATGTTCATCCAACTTGTTTCGATAGACCCATTTAGTGCCTATCACCGACTTGTCGGATGGACGAGGAACAAGCTTCCAAACTTTGTTTCTTTCGAATTCAGTCAGCTCTTCTTGCATAGCGCTGACCCAGTTTGGATCTTGGAGGGCATCATCTGTTTTCTTTGGTTCAATCAGAGAAATAAAGTTAACAAATAAGCAAATATTACCTGCACTTCATCGAGTCTGAACACCAGCGTTTGGATCACCAAGAATTTGTTCAATAGGGTGATTGATAGTCCATCGCTGAGCCAGAGCATGATTTGTTGACTCAATCTGAACTTCTGGAGGAGCTGAGGATGAGGCTTCAGCAACTTCTGGTATATCAGCCAAGAGAGGAAGAGGTGCATATGTCATTTCATTTACTGATTGCTGAGATGTAGATGGTATATCTGAGATAGAAGGTTCAGAAGCAGGCATAGTGTTTAGAGGAACAACTGAGACCCATGATGTTTCAGCTTCACTAGTCTGCATGCTTGGGATGATGGTAGGATCATCATCTTCAGTGGGATGAGTATGAGATGGAGGAGTATGAATGTCTTCTGAATCACCAAGATGAGAAAACATCCATTGATTCAGTTCTTCAGTATCAGCAGAAGGTCTAGAGTTCGCTGAACGGGATTCGTCAAAAGTGGCGTGGATAGTTTCTTCAACAGTTTGTCTTCTTCGATTGAAGACTCTGAAGGCTTTGGAGACTGAGGAGTATCCAAGAAAGATTCCATCATCAGCCTTAGGATCAAACTTTCCAAGGGCATCTCTGTTGTTCAGTATGAAACACTGACATCCAAAGATGTGAAGAAAGCTAATTGAAGGCTTTCTCCCATGGAAGAGTTCATAGGCTGTTTTCTTGAATCTTTTGACAATCAGCGACCTGTTTTGAGTAAAACAAGCAGTGTTGACAGCTTCTGCCCAAAACTGAATAGGTAGATGAGAATCGCTGAGCATTGAACGTGCAGCTTCGATGATAGTTCAATTTCTTCTTTCAGCGACTCCGTTTTGTTGCGGTGTTCTCACTGAGGAAAAGTTGTGAGAAATACCCTTACTTTCAAAGAAGGAATCAAGGGAACTGTTTTTGAATTCAGTCCCATGATCACTCCTTATTGAGCGAACGGTCATGTTGTTCAGGACTTCCATTTTCCTGACAAAGGTGATGAGTTCTTCAGGGGTGTCACTCTTAGAACGGAGAAACATTACCCAGGTATAGCGAGAGAATTCATCAACTATGACCAGTGTATATTTCTTTCCAGCGATGGATTGTTTGTTAACAGGGCCAAACAGATCCATATGGAGAAGTTGTAGAGGAGATGACACTGAGGAAACTTGCTTAGATTTGAAGCTAGCTTTTGTTTGTTTCCCTTTCTCACACGCTGAACATAAGTGTTGGGTCACCAAAGATTTGAAATTGACTCACCGATGTTTTCCCTAAAATCCTACTTAGAATATTTTAGCATGGTTCTTTGAATGACTTGTACAAGATAGCAACTGTTCGGTGAAGTCGAAGATCAACCGAAACCAAGCTTGAAGAGATTCTATTTGCGGAATTAAGAAGACTCTTCTCAAGATTCATACAAGTCAATGTCCACCGAATTGTGTCTTCACACATCGGTGGACATCCTCACCACCGATGGTGTCTTCACACGTCGGTGGACATACTCACCACCGATGGTGTCTTCACACGTCGGTGGACATGCTCACCACCGATGGTGTCTTTACACGTCGGTGGACATGCTCACCACCGATGGTGTCTTGACACATCGGCTAAATCCATCCCACCGATAAGGATGTTTATCTCGGTGGGATCTTTGTGTAAATGGACTTTGTTGCAGATGTTTTTCAAAGACCAATGTCAATCATATCGGTGGAATACCTTCGGTATGATTGCATTGGAATACACATCAAGAAGATCATTTATTATGGGACAATATCATTTGCCAGGTAAAAGTGACTATTTGTCGTTTTATCCACTTTCAGCTAACGTCCCTTTCAGCATGGGTTCTATTCCTTGTACCAAGGAAAAGGTGATGTTGACATATCAACTTTTCAGAAGTCCACTGGTACGAAGCAAGTCTCCTGAAGACATGTGTACCAAGCATTTAATGCTTGGTACTCTTATCCTCACTATAAAAGGAAGTAGAAGACTCCATGCAAACTACGCTTTCTGGATATCTCTCTCAGTGCAAGAAATCTCCATATTGCTCAAAACTTGATAGCTTTGCTCTAAGTGTTCTTAGTTGTTTTGTTAGTATACTTTGTGTAAGATTGTTAAAATAGTTTATCTGTTCTTTTCTGCAACAGTCTTAAGTTTTCTATGTGTAATTCTTGTTGAAAGATTTTCAATAATAGAATTAAAATTGTGAAAATTTTGAGTATTGTATTCAACCCCCCCCCCCCTTCTACAATACTTGTTATAGCCATCTGGGACTAACAAGTGGTATCAGAGCAGAAAGTTTAACTCATAAACTTGATCTGTGATGGCTGCCTCTTCATCCTCTACTGTTGAAAATGCTTCTCAAAACAACTTTTCTGAAAATGGCTCCATTACCAAACCTCCCAAGTTTAATCCTAACAACTTTTCTCTTTGGAAAAGCCGTATGAAGCTATTCATGGAAGGAGTGGATACTAGATATCCAACCATTCTCAAAGAGGGACCTATTATCCCTCGAGTTTGGGCTCGCTATGAAACGCAGAGGTCTGGTAAAGAAACCGGTGAGAGGAAGGATTCTAGTGATTCCGATGACTCCGAACCTTCTGACAAAGAGAAAGCCAAAAGTACTGGACGTTATATTCTAAAAAATCCAAAGAAATATACTGATGAGGAAAAACGTCTAGTTACTCTTGACTCAATGCTTAGAGCAATCATTGCTCTCTCACTTCCTGATGAAGTCTATCATTCTCTGGTTAACTTTGAAACTGCTAAAGAGATGTGGACCACACTGTGTGTTCTATACGAAGGTACAGAGGAAGTGAAGAAATGCAAAAATATTTCTCTCATAAGAAAGTATGAACTCTTCACTCATGAAAAAGGTGAATCTCTTCCTAACTACTATAATCGTTTTAACTCTCTTCTGAATGATCTGAAGTTACTAGGCAGAGTCTATGATAATGAGGAAGTTTTAAACAAGTTCATGGATTGTCTCCCAGATTTTTGGGAAAACATGTGTACTTGTATCAAACTTCCAAGGACCTTGAGTACATGCCTTTAACTGTTCAATATGGAACTCTCTTCAACTTTGAACAAACCAAGTTACAAAGGAAATCTTTCATTAAAGAGATAAAGGGCACTTCTATTGCTCTTATCAGTGAAGATTCCAAGAAATCTCAAAGTGTTCCATGCATCACCTATCCGTCATCAGATTCTAAAAATGAAAGCCAAAGCAACTCTTCTCACCAATCGGAGGCATATCTGAGTGATGCCGATGATGAAGGTGAAGAAATGTCGGTCAAGCAGTTGTCTGATGAATTAGCCATGTTGGCTGGTTTCAAAAACAAATATCGTTTTTCAAACAAATCCAAATCTTTCAGAAAACCTTTCTCTTCTACAAAAACTCCCTCGTCTGATAAAACAAATGAGGAATGCTTTAACTGTGGAAAGAAATGACATTTTGCAGCTGAGTGTAGAAGTAAGCGTGTGATGAACTCTAGAAATTCATCTTATGACAAGTTTTCCTCCAAGTATGAAAAACCCAAAAATAACTCTTTCAAATCAAACCTTGCCAAGAAAGATACCCAATCCTCTTCCAAAGATCATCAAGAAAGGGCTGAAAAGTACAAAGCCAAATACAAGAAAGAAAAGGAAAGAAATAAGGGACTCCTTAAGAAAGGAAAGGGTCTCATGGCCGAAATTCATGATTGGGAAGAAGAGACTTCTGACAGTGACAACAACTCTCCCAACAAGTGCTTCATGGCCATCTCAGAAGATGTGGAAGATTCTGAAAAAGCTACCTCTCCAATGGCTTTGGTGTCTACTGGGTGCTCGACATCATACTCTCAGGTACATCCCTTTAATGATATGACTGACAATGAAAAGATTGATGCTTATGAATTCTTAACTAAGGATTTCTATTCTATGAAGGATGGTAAGAAAAGAAAATCTGAACAAGTCAAAAATCTCACCTCTCAACTTGAAATATGTTTGTCTAAACTTGAAAAGTTTGAGGAAATCAAAGCTGAGCTTGAAGATTTGAAAACCATAAATCATGTGATTTCAAAAGAGAAAAACAAACTTTTAAGAAATTAAAAAGAGAACAAGAGACTGTTGAGAAATGGACAAGTTCTTCAAAGAATCTTGAGCAAATCTTTAAAGATCAAATTTCTGTTAACAACAAATTTGGTTTAGGCTATGAAAAAACCATCTCTGACGTTTCTTCTCAAACTCTTGAGCCTACCTCTAGTGTGTGGGATGATGCCTCAGACTTAAGTTCCTGTGACTCTATTTCCTTAAACTCTCTAGATCTAGGTGAAGCTTTAAAGTTTGGAATGTTCATAAAAGCTAAAAAATCTTCGTCTGTTCAAAACATGGAAAAAGAGGACTCCAATGATTTTTCAAAACCCATCCATGATCTTTAAAAGGATTTAGCGATTGATGAATATGTCCCTCCTGATCTTACAAAATCAAAGTCTGTCAAAGGAGTTAAGTCTAACTCCACCGATGTGATGTCTCCACCGATGTGTAACTCTTCAAAAGATAAGTTTATTCCCCGATCTGTGAGACTCACAAACTTCACCGACGTTTCTTTAAAAGGAAAATCCTCAGATATTGGGAAAGAACCTTTCAAAAACACTTCAAGAAATCTTTCCAAACTCGCTTCCACTTCAGGTAATGGGACTTTAAGTTTTCCTCCTCACACCTCATTCTTTGGTCCTAAAACATTTCAAGTTAATGACAAAAGAAAAGGAAAAGAAAAAGTGCAAAAACCCAAAAAGATTTTTGTTTACAGAAAGGGTTATAATTGTGGTGACAATTTTCATCTTGCAAAGGATTGTCCAAAGGAAAGAATTGAAAGAATCAAACCTAAGGACTCTTCCTCTTCTAACCCAAAAGGACCCACTACCAAATGGGTACCTAAGAACTAATCTGTGTATGCATGCAGGCTTTTGAGCACCATCAAATATGGTATCTGGATAGTGGGTGCTCACGCCACATGATGGGAAATAAATCTCTTCTCATCAACTATGTGTCTGGAAAAGATCCATCTGTAACTTTTGGTGACAACTCTAAAGGTTACACCAAAGGATATGGAACTCTCACTAATGGATATGTCACTTTCAATAAAGTAGCATTTGTTGAAGGCCTCATGCATAATCTTCTCAGCATTAGCCAACTGTGTGATCTTGGATATAAAGTTATCTTTGAACTTTGTATCTGTACTGTTGTGGACAAGAATTTCAACGTAGTGCTATCTGGAAAAAGGATGGAAAATGTCTATATCATTGATATGGGACTAAGTAATAATTCATCCAATGTCTGCTTTGTGTCAGATGACACAGCCAAAAGGAACTGGCTGTGGCATAAACGTCTATCTCATCTGAACTTCAAAACACTCCATAAAATCTCAAACAAAGAACTGGTGACTGGCATGCCAAAGTTGAACTTTGTTAAAGAAAAGTTGTGTGATGCATGTGAAAAAGGGAAACTCACCAAAACTTCCTTCAAGACCAAGCAATGCTCGTCCATCACTCTTCCTCTTCAAATGCTGCACATGGATCTATGTAGACCAGTCAGCACTCCCAGTCTTGGTGGCAAAAGGTACATTCTTGTAATTGTTGATGAATTTACCAGATATACTTGGGTGTCTTTTCTCAGGTATAAAAGTGATGCAACTGAAGATATCATCAACTTTGTCAAGAAAAATGAAGTTCTAAATGGGCAGCTTGTACGATCAGTGAGAAGTGACAATGGCACTGAATTCAGAAATAGTGCTCTTGAAGACTTCTTTAATGAGAAAGGAATTTCTCAGAATTTCTTAGCTGTCAGGACTCCTCAGCAAAATGGAGTGGTGGAAAGGAAAAATAGAACCCTATGTGAGGCTGCTAGATCAATGCTAAGTGAATCAAATCTTCCCACCTATTTTTGGGCTGAAGCTGTTAATACTGCTTGCTTTACCCAAAATAGGTCGGTGATATCCAAGAGACATGACAAGACCCCTTACGAAGTTTTTCATGGCAGAAAACCAAATATAGGCTTTCTTCATGTCTTTGGCTGTGTGTGTTTTATTCTAAATGATCGTGACAGTCTTGGGAAGTTTGATCCCAAAGCTGATGAAGGAATCTTTGTTGGATACTCTCTATCCTCCAAAGCATATCGTGTATATAATCTCAGGAGAAAATGCATTGATGAGTCCATTCATGTCAAATTTGATGATCTAAGATCATCATCTCTTTCAAATGATGATGATGAATTACACAGATGGATTTCCTCATGCATAGGTGATGCTCCCATAGTCAACTCCACCGATGCATCCTCCATTCCTTTGAACCCATCAAATCCATCTACCTCAAATAACCAAGTTGGGTCACCTTCCTTAGTGCCGAACATCTTTTCCACCGAAATTGACCATCTTCCCACCGACATGATTCCTCCCACCGACATACACCTTTCCACCGATCCCATGCCTCCCACCGACCCTATGCCTTCCACCGAAAATAATGTCTTTCACCGATCCTCTGATCCAACTCCACCGACATTCCCCACACAAAATATTCCACCACCTTTACCTCCTGCCACAAAATGGACCAAAGATCACCCAATAGACCAAATCATTGGTGATCAACAAGCTGGTGTTCAAACTCGCAAAGGAGTTGGAAATATTTGTCTCTATGTGAATTTTCTATCTCTTAGTGAACCCAAAAAGATTGATGAAGCTCTATCAGATCCTTGTTGGATCACTGCCATGCAAGAAGAGCTTTCTCAATTTGAAAGAAACAAAGTTTGGAGATTGGTTCCCAGACCTCCAAAGAAGACAATCATTGGAACCAAATGGATCTTCAGAAACAAGATGGATGAAGAAGGCACAGTTATCAGAAACAAGGCCAGACTGGTTGCTCAAGGATACCGACAGGAAGAAGGCATTGACTATGATAAAACTTTTGCCCCTGTTGCAAGACTTGAAGCCATAAGAATCTTTCTGGCTCATGCTGCCCACCGAAATTTCAGGGTCTTTCAGATGGATATCAAAAGTGCTTTCCTCAATGGGGAACTTGCAGAGGAAGTCTATGTGAAACAACCACCTGGCTTTGAAGACCCAGCTCATCCAGACCATGTGTACCGATTAGACAAGGCTCTCTATGGTCTCAAGCAAGCTCCACGTGCTTGGTATGACACTCTTGCCAACTTTCTTTTAGAGCATGGATATTCCAGAGGTAAAATTGACAACACTCTCTTCATCAAGGAAACCTTAGTTAATATTATTCTTGTCCAAATCTATGTTGATGACATCATCTTTGGTGCCACTGATGAATCACTATGTGATGAGTTTGCTTCTCTCATGATGAGTGAATATGAGATGAGCATGATGGGAGAACTTACATTCTTTTTAGGCCTTTAGGTCAAGCAATCTTCAGAAAGGATTTTTATAAACCAAAGTAAATACATTCGTGACCTTCTGAAGAAATTCAATTTTTTAGATAGCTCTCCTATGAAAACTCCCATGGCACCACCTTTGAAACTTCATGCTGATCTAAAAGGTGAATCTGTGGATGTTACCAATTATCGAGGAATGATTGGTTCTCTTCTGTATTTAACTGCTAGCAGACCGGATATTATGTTTGCTACTTGTCTATGTGCCCGTTATCAAGCCAATCCAAAAGAATCACATTTAAAGGCTGTAAAACTGATTTTTCGGTATCTCAAGGGTACCTTGCACCTGGGTCTTTGGTATCCCAAAGACTCGGGTTTTTACATAATTGGGTATTCAGATTATGCAGGTCCCAGATTGATAGAAAGAGTACTACAGGTAGCTGCCAACTTCTTGGTGGAAAATTGGTCAGTTGGTCCAGCAAGAAACAGAACTCAGTCTCACCATCGACTGCTGAGGCTGAATATGTTGCTGCTGGAAGTTGCTGTGCCCAGATCCTATGGATGAAAAATCAACTAAGGGACTACAATCAAATCTACTCAAAGATTCCCATTCTGTGTGACAATTCTAGTGCAATAGCTATTGCAAACAATCCAGTCCTCCATTCCAGATCAAAGCACATAGATATCATATATCATTTCATCAGGGACCACATCTCCAAAGGTGACATTGAGCTGCACTTCATTCCTATAGATTTTCAGCTTGCCGATTTGTTCACCAATCCCTTAGATGAAGCCAGGTTCAATTTTCTAATATGTGAAGTTGGTATGTTGTATTTAGAAAATTAAAAAAAATGTGGTATAAATAATCGTGCTCACCGATCTCTTTCAGTATCGGTAACCGATCTTGTCCATGTCGGTGTACAAATTCCTCATCAAAACCAATGTCGGCCAAAGGGATTTATTAACTATGTGTCCTCATTATCCACCGATATCACATCGGTGGACACTCTCCTTAAATCCCCACCGAATTCGGTATCAATTCTTACACCGAAATCTCATATCGATGGCCTCTATCTCTTTTGTGTAAACTAAATCCACCGACACCATATTCCCTACCAATTCACTCAATTCTTTCTCAATTCCCTCCTCCATCGGTGGCTTTGCTCAACACCGACGTACGATTCCTCTTCTCATCACCGACATCTACCCCGATTTCTCAAAGCTTATCTCATACGATTCCCCATGCTTACCTCACTCTATGTGTCAGTGATGTTTGACCATTCCTTTTCATGAAATCTCTTTTAGCCACAAATCCCCAAATCATCATCATTATTTTTTTAAACTATTTTAGTTTATTTAAACCTCTCCTCTCACACCCATATAACCGTTCCCTCTCTTTTTTAAATCCCTCAACTCTCCTTATTCCACCTATATATATACAAACCCTTCACCTTCACCTTCCTCCTTCGTATTCTTCTTCGCAACCTGCAACTATCCACATATCTCTCTCTTCTCCTTTCTCTCTTCTCACCTTCTACAATGGCATCCTCCAAGAATGCGGTCCCTATATGTCTTGAGGACCTTAAGTTCAACACGTGTAAAATGGGCGGAATATGGAACTTTTTCTTTGCTCATGTTATTCATTGCCTCTCCCGCAAAACAAGTGGCCACGATCAATCACCGTCCTACATCACGAAGCTCGCTCATGCTCTGATCTTTCAAAGACATGTCGACTTCGCACAATATTTCTTCACTGAACTCACGGAAGTGATTAAGCATCCCAAAAAGTGTTATGTTGCCTACCCGCGCTTTATCTCGATGATTATTCAGCACAAGCTTGAAAAATCTTTGGAGGCGGACCGCAAATCTTCTTCTCCACGATTTGTTTATGACTGGTCTTCTCCGGTCGTAGGTGTCAAAACACTTAATGTTGGACCACTCGCAACCGACCGCCCATTACGACAAGGTATGATTACACTCGCTCACTCTCCCGAACTACATTGGGGTGATGCGGAAATTCCCGGGTTTAAACACCCGGACATTCCCGAGGTCACTCCAAATGTCGCGGTCCCTTCTCCCCGTTCCCGAGTTAAGTCGGGGGGCGCCAAAAAAGAAACAACATAAGGCCCCCGACACCTCCGCCACCGCTTCTAAGACTATGCCACCGATAAAACCATTGGTGGCTGCCCCGGTCCACAAACTTTCTCTCAAGCGGAGGCACTCATCTTCCCCCCCCCCCCCCCCCCCCCGAGATCTTCTCTAAAAAGGTCTCGGGCACCTTTGGTCGAACCATCCCTTCCACGGGACTTTCTTAAACCCAATACCGACTCCTCTGCAGTCTCTCAAAAGACTACAGTTGTAGACATGGAGATCCCATCTTTTGCCTTTCCACTCATCTCTTCGGTGGTAGAGATGACTTCGGGGACTCTCCCCTTGAAGGCGTAGATTTGTCACTACACGGCCTTTCACCCGATTAGTTTATGATCGATGACAAAGCACAACCCGATCAGGGTTCCCCCCCCCCCCCCCCATCGAATCCCCCCCCCCCAAATGACTTCTTTGATTTTCTTTTGGGTGACACTGGTTCTCCCTGAACCATCCCGTCCACCGAAGAGATCTCCTCCGAGCCTCCCTCACCGAAGCAACCCACACCCCAACGCTCTCCTACACCGATACAGGAGGATTCTCCTCCCCGAGATCCTCCTCCACCGAGAGCTCTCTATCCCGATGTGATGACAAAATACCTCCCAAATCTTGCCCCCGAAGACGATCGGTTTCGTCTTCATTTTCGTCTCCCGGAAATCGGTGGTCATGCTGTTACACGTACTTCTAACTTTCATGCTGATATTCAGGAATGTGCTCTCCAATGTCGGCTCGTCGACACTCAGTTTGAATCCTTCAAACACTCGACTCTTTCCATGCTTACACAGGCCAACTCCAGAATCTCGGTGATCGAGTCTCAGTTGCCACAGATTTTGTCAGATGCTCTTGCCGACACTCTTCGGCCTGTATCTAATACGATTGGTTCTTTATCTTCCAAGGTGGAATCCTTGACAAAGTCTCATAGGGATCTTGCTCTCTCTTTTGGTGCTTTCAGGGCATCCTTTCTAGTCAAGGATACTGAACTTCAGAGGCTTCTTCAAGAGAACCGGTCTCATCAAAGTCTTCATTCAAGCATCACCGAATCCCTCAACACTCTTCACACCAAAACTGACAACATGCAGGAGAAAGCCCAATGGGAAATGGACTTGGGTGATTTCACTATGATCTCCGATAAAGCCACTCAAAGCTTGGCTCTTCTTCACACCAAGTTTGATAGTTGTTTTCAACAGTTGGGTTTTAAGATTCCGGCTGCTGCTGAGGGGGAAAAGTCTGTTGGTCAACCAAAATTGCTCTCCATCAAGAGATCTATCAGCAACATGCCTCCACCTTCCACCGATAAATCATCACAAGCCACCGAAGCTCAAGCTATGCCTTCACCGAAAACATCACAGTCTCCACCGAAACATACAGGTACCACCGATCTTCTCTCCACACCACCGAAATCACCATCGGTGGAAATAATACATACAGTAGTTGAGGGGGAGAAAATCCAAGCATCTTCCGAGGGGGAGCAAAAATCCAAAACTCCCAAAGACAAAGGCAAGAAAACACTCACGACTGAACAGTTGGCCGAAGAAGAAAACAAAAGCAAAGAGTTAGCAAAATATGGGACTCGACATGCCGATGCTCAATCCTTGAAGCTAAAGCCTCCTTCTCAACAATCTCTGGAATCAAACCTCGGTCTAACTCCTCAGGAGATTGAGGAAGCCAGACTCGCTCAAAAAGCCTTAGATGATTCTAAGGCTCTCTCCGTGAAAGTTGCCAAGGAAGAGGCTATTAAAGCCAAGTCTGCCGACCCCATTTTCACCCAAAAATCGGTGTTGAGTGCCATCGAAGAAGAAAGGAACGAAGAAATTTCTTGGTACAAAAAGACCATGCACCACCGACTTAATAGATCCCCGATCTCAAACGTCAAAATTGCAACCTCCATAACCAACCCGAAAGATATCAGGCTAATCATTGATAGAGAAGATGGCTCGATGAAAAGTGTGAGAGATATCCACCTCGAACATTTCGGTCTCCCCGAATGGTATGAAATCTCTCAACACTTGCTCAGAAGTGTAAACCCAAAGAAGGACTTCTTTGTCAAATGCATTGATGGATTGATGGAAAAGATGAAAGAGATCAAAAGAAAACACAACATAGTCCTATCCACCGATGAAAGGGCAAAACTTCAATCAATGAAAGAGGAAATCTGTCTTCCCAAAGTCAAGAATCCTACCGACAAAGTGTTCAAGGAAATGGAAACCGAAGGGAAAATTCCAAATGTGAGCAACTTGAATCTGTCCATTCCTACATTTGTGCATTATCCTACTACGACTCTGAGCCTCTCACCGATTCCTGGGATGTTCTTTAATGATGGTTTCGGTCGTCGGGTTTTCTTCAGGTTTGCACAAATCCCCATCACATATACTTTGTTCCTTGAAGGCATCTCCAATCTATTTCCTTACATCCCCGAAGCTCAACCATTCTACCGAAATGTGTTGGATGAGATCAAGCGCCGACAAACTTCCAAGAAATAGATTTTCATCTTTCTCTGTGGTACTTGTAAAAGTTTGTTTCTCTTTTTGTCAAATGTACGAGAAAAACTTATCCAAATACAAGTACTTTTCTATTTGAATTTTCTTTCTGCACATAACCTTACTTTTATTTACTTGTAAATATTGTAAATAGTATACATACTCATACAAAAGAAAAATAGATCAAAAAGAACAAAAAGAATGGTCTATGTGAAAAGAACCCAAAAAGAGTAAAAAGGGTCAAAATGAATTTTACTTTTCAATACTCTTAAATATTCTAAGGAAGGAGCTCAAATTCAAATAGGGGGAGATTGTTGGGTCACCAAAGATTTGAAATTGACTCACCGATGTTTTCCCTAAAATCCTACTTAGAATATTTTAGCATGGTTCTTTGAATGACTTGTACAAGATAGCAACTGTTCGGTGAAGTCGAAGATCAACCGAAACCAAGCTTGAAGAGATTCTCTTTGCGGAATTAAGAAGACTCTTCTCAAGATTCATACAAGTCAATGTCCACCGAATTGTGTCTTCACACGTCGGTGGACATGCTCACCACCGATGGTGTCTTCACACGTCGGTGGACATGCACACCACCGATGGTGTCTTGACACAGCGGCCAAATCCATCCCACCGATAAGGATGTTTATCTCGGTGGGATCTTTGTGTAAATGGACTTTGTTGCAGATGTTTTTCAAAGACCAATGTCAATCATATCGGTGGAATACCTTCGGTATGATTGCATTGGAATACACATCAAGAAGATCATTTATTATGGGACAATATCCTTTGCCAGGTAAAAGTGACTATTTGTCGTTTTATCCACTTTCAGCTAAAGTCCCTTTCAGCATGGGTTCTATTCCTTGTACCAAGGAAAAGGTGATGTTGACATATCAACTTTTCAGAAGTCCACTGGTACAAAGCAAGTCTCCTGAAGACATGTGTACCAAGCATTTAATGCTTGGTACTCTTATCCTCACTATAAAAGGAAGTAGAAGACTCCATGCAAACTACGCTTTCTGGATATCTCTCTCAGTGCAAGAAATCTCCATATTGCTCAAAACTTGATAGCTTTGCTCTAAGTGTTCTTAGTTGTTTTGTTAGTATACTTTGTGTAAGATTGTTAAAATAGTTTATCTGTTCTTTTCCGCAACAGTCTTAAGTTTTCTATGTGTAATTCTTGTTGAAAGATTTTCAATAATAGAATTAAAATTGTGAAAAATTTGAGTATAGTATTCAACCCCCCCCCCCCCCTCTTCTACAATACTTGTTATAGCCATCTGGGACTAACAATAAGGACTCCTTAGCGTATGAGTGTTGAGGTAGACCAGTAACCAACTCTTTAGAGGAAAGAGTATTCAGTGTCTTGAAGTTGAGATAGGAGAGCCTCTTATGCCATAACCAGTTGACATCAGATGAGGCTTTTGAGAAGAAACAGGAGTTCTCAGTGGTTGTAGAGTCCATGTTTATAACGTAAACATTTTCCAGACGATAACCGCTGAGAGCTATCTTCTCCTTATTGTCAGTGACAAAGCAGGATTCCTTAGTAAAGATTACTTTGTTATCCTTGTCGCACAGCTGACTAATGTTTAGAAGATTATGCTTCAGTCCTTCAACATATGCAACTCTTCCAAAGGTTGTTGTACCATTTGAGAGTACACCAAACCCTCGGGTATAGCCTTTTCCGTTTCCACCGAAAGTCACAGAGGGACCCTTCTCTTCCTTGTATTCAGTGAGCAAGTTTTTCTTTCCAGTCATATGTCTAGAGCATCCGCTATCAAGATACCAGATACCCTTCCGAACCTGCAAACAAAGGAAGATTAGTTCGACTTGGGCACCCATTTAACCATGGGCCCACATTTGTCAGTGGTGGTAGTGGAAGTGGAAGGTTCAGCAGTCTTCGCAGCATTTGAAGATTCAGCTTCAGAATTATTCATCACTTTGGTTAATTACTTAACCTCAGTGGTCTTCTTTGCCTTGGGGGCATTAATCTTCACCTTAGCTAACTTTTCAGCTTTGGTGGCTGTGGGGCACTTACTAGCAATGTGATCGGTAAGTCCACAGTGATAACATTTCCTATAGCTAAAAGTAGCTTTAGGACCATTTGCATGCTTAGCCATTAATTTTAAATGAGCAGGGCCAGCACCAAGAATACCTTTAGCATCAGATCTTGGGGGAACCTGAGGTTCATCAAGATTCTTAACTAGAAAGTTCAGTTTGATCCTAGGAGTGGATCGCTGAACATTTTCATAAACCTTATCCTTAGAGGATGAGGAATGTTTAACTGAAGGTTTAACATTCTTCAGATTTGGTATTTTGGTACCCTTCTGAGGTTTTGGATAAACAATTTTCTCTTTACCTTTAGAAGTTAAGGTAGAGATTTTCTCAGGGATGGGAGTTTTAGAAGAGGAACACTGAGATGAGGAAGTGTCAGGGATAGAGGACACGAACATTCCAAACTTAAGCATGGAATGATCAGTGGTTGGTTCTTCAGTGTCAGCTTTGTAACCAAGACCACGTTTGTCACTCAGAGGAATCTGAGACTTAATTATCTCAGTGATCGTTGTTGAGGATTTACACCATCCTTCAACAGTAGCTTTTTCAGCTTTTAATGCAGTGATAGCTTCTTCTCATTCGATTTTGACTAATTGATTTATATGAACATGATCTTTTAAATCTTCTTCAATTTTAGAAACCTTTTCTATTTGAAGGTGACAGTTTTTAAGCTGTTCAGCGAGATCAAGGTTTTGATTTTCAACAATAGTTTTGCCATTCATGGCATCATATAAACTCATAGTCAGGAGATCGATCTTACGAAGACTATCAGCTTCATCAATATCTGAAATATTGGTAAAGAAAGAAGGTGATACCTTAGTAGCAGAGGTTGAAGTAGAGGGAATGTCATAATTTTCTTCCTCTTCTTCGATTTTTGCCAGGAGGCAGAGATTGGCCTCATCATCATCTTCTGAGTCAGATGATTCTTCTTCATCAGAAGCAGCCCAATCAAAATCAGCCATCAGGCCTTTGCCTTTCTTCTTAAAGCCTTTCAGCTTTGCATACTTTTCTTTCAGCTTTTGATACTTGTCATCTCTAGCCCTAGAGTTAGAGGATTTCTTGGAGAAAGCTGAGGATTTATAGACTTTCTTTGACCTGTATTCACTAGCAAAGTGTCCTACTTTCTCACAGTTAAAGCAGGTAGCAGTAGCCTTATCAACAGGGGTTGATGATCTTGGCTTGTCAGTAAGTGCGAGGGGCTTGTTCTTTCTGAAATTTTTCTTTTTGGCGAATCTCCTGAACTTATTAGATAGGAGAGCCATAGATTCATCAAGATATGAAGAGTCAGCATCTGATGATCATTCAGAGTTAGTTTCCAACTCAGTGACAGTGATAATAGATCGCTGAGTGGAAGGTGACTCTGAGAGTAAAGCAACAGGTGTGCTTTTGGAATCTTTTACAAGATTCTTCTTAAGATGACATGACTGCTCATGATTGAGCATAGTGCCATATAAGGTTGAAAGAGTCATAGATTTTAGATCCTTAGATAGCTTGAGACACATTGAATAATTGTCCCAGCTTTCAGGTAAACATTCTAGGAACTTTGTCAGAACTTCAAAGTTAGAATATTCCTTACCAACGGTTTTAAGATATATAATTAAACAGTTAAACCGCTGATGTACTTCAGAGAGAGATTCATTCTTACCACAAATGAAGCTTTCGTATTGTCTTACCAGATTGATCTTTTTTGAGTCCTGGACTTCATACGTACCTTCATATTGAACACAGATTGTGTCCCACATGGCTTTGGAGGTTTTCAGGTTCATGACGGAATGGTAGACTTCGTCAGGAAGAGCCATAGAAAGGATGGATCTGGCTTTGATGTCGATAGCCACTTTCTTCTTATCTTCTTCAGACCAACTATGAGGTTCCTTAGGCACGACTCTTTCAGGAATGGTAGCTCTAGTAGCAGTGCCTGGAACTTCAGGGTCAATTCTAACAGGAATATGTGGGCCATTTTCAAGATAGTAAGGCATAGTAGGGTCTACACCTTCTAAGAAGAGTATCATCATATTTTTCCACAGACTACAGTTATTTCTGGAAAATCTAGGGGGTTTTGCAAGAGAACCATTGTCAATATAGTTTGTGTTTGTGTTGGTAGCCATTATGAGAAATAGCAAGGAAGAGAAAGGATTAGTATAAGCAAGATCTTGTTTATGAGTTTAAACAACCTGCTCTGATACCACTTGTTGGTCCCGAAAGGGTTATACAAGTTTGTAGAAGGGGGGGTTGAATACAAACACACAAAATTTTCTTTTCTAAATTTTTTATTGATATTTATCAAACAATTTACAACTTGTTGCGGAACAAGATTAAGGATTAATCCTAATCTAAACAAGTTATGAGAAACACTAAGTTTCTTGCACTAGAATTAAGAAAGAAAGGAGATAAGAATATTACTAATAATATTCTAACACAAAGTAGTAAAGAGGAGAAGATGGTCGAGCACTTCATTTCTGAAGTAGGGTTCTTCTTATATACTGCATGCATTAAATGCATATCAGTACAACTTTACATGTGGCAGCAGCTGATTGGTTGCATGGTTTAACCTTTGTAGACAACCTTAGTAGCCGCATGATGTGCAGTGTAGAATCAGAGTTGGTTGTACGATCCTAGACAAAAGGGATGTTCTTTCTGACATTATCGTACGGAGGCGTGCAAGGGGGTAAGACAAAAGTTACTTGTAGAGGAAGACTTCATGATCAGCGTTCGTTGAATAGATCTTTATCAGCGAGTGATAAAGTTCAGCGTTCGCTGAAGTCTTCTACTTGTAACTTCACGTTGAGTGGACAAATCTTGGCTTCTCTGATATCCGCATCAGTTCATTAGCAGACTTGTCGTTGGTTCTTGAGCTTGATCTTCGACTTCAGCGTAGAACACAGTTGACGTGAAACTTGTCTTCAGGGATCATAAGTAAACAACTAAGATTGTCAGCGATCATCAACAAGACTGAACAGGCTCAGAGCTTTATTGATGAACAGTATCACTGAATGTATAATTTAGAGTGCGTGAGTTTCCTATCAGCGGTACTGTAGAGACATAGTACTTATCAGCGATAGTGAAACTCTAATACATATTGTCTACTTACAATTTTCACTAAGTGTTTCTTAAAGAGTCATTATCAAATCACTGAGGGTTTGGATCAACAGCAAGCTTCTTCAAAATCTCTGCTTGGACAGCCTTTAAGGCGCCGTCCAGAGTTTCCTTGGAGACGAACTCCGAGATACTAATGCCTGGAGCATTTAGCTTACCAGTTGTAGTGACTACAGTGGATTGCACCGCAGTACCGCCTGCGCTGACGGTTGGCATAAGGATAGCCATGGAAGGACTTCCACCATGTCCTTGTAAGCCACCAGACACCAGAAGGTAGACTCACTCGGGTGTTCCGGTCGAGTCACGAAGAATCTCGACGGTAGCAGTAGATATGTTCTGTGTCCTAGCCAAGAAAATAATATCATCAAGTGGCTCTAGACTCGATTGTGCGCCCAAAGAAGTCGAGAACCGAGGCAGGAGTTCTCTTGTTTCAACACCAGAACTCTCCAAGTGAGAGACCGGTGGCCGTTGTGCTACGTCCCCTAGTGAAAATGAAACATTATCCTTTTGAGAGGACACTGAGTGGCTGAGTGAGGTGTGCAATTGAATCGCTAGGCCCACGACGTCTGTTTCAATATCTTGTCCCAACGAATGAGACGGGGTAGCGGATGGTTGCCTGGCTTAAAGGAGGATGGGTGGAGGCGACACGAGTGGGTGACCTCTTCTTCTTGTACTTGTTCCGAGGACCCTGATGCAGATCCAGACGCTGAACCTGGTTCAGAACCAGATTCGGAACCCGACTCTGAGCCAGAGTCCGACTCGGAGCTGGAAGAGGAGGTTGCCTCTTCTTCATGTAGTTGTTCTTGTTCACGCATGATATCGACCACTTCCACCTCATGTAATTCGGGTTCTTCGTGTTGTGGTGAAGGAGGTGGAGTGGGTTAGCGATGGGACGAGCTAGCCCTGCTTATCGACCTTTCAGCACCGCCCGCGTCATGTCCCCTCACTATGTTTTCTCTCAACACGCCCTGTCCGGGAGACCCTGCTCTCTGGACCCTACCACCTCTAGTACGAGCACCCTCACGTCGCTCGAGTCGCGCTCCTTGGGCAGGTCCTGCTGGATTTGGCTAGACCATCAGAGCGACTATGTTGTTCTCTCGCCTATACTCTATCACACTCGGTGCCAAAGGGTCAGCAAGAGCTAGCAGGTCGGTGGGTATGATCATCGGGACTAGGTCAGGTATAGGTTGCTTGTTCTGAATCCTAGTCATGCGAGTCGAGAGAAATACCTCATGGTTAGCGCGTCGTGGAATAGATGGGTCGGCGGCCATGAAGTGTGCGATTGTGAGCTGCAGGAATCTGGGGAACGGGAGGCACGAAAGTCGTTTGTTGCGTTGCTTTTTTTGAACCTTGTCGAGCAGTTCGGTCCACATAATGGAGGCATAATCGATGTGCCTGTTGTAGGCCACTCCGTGGAAGAGTCGTAGTAGGCTGACGGTTGTCTGATCGATGCCCTTGATGATTGGTGAGAGACACCTGTTCAGGATGGTGAACAAGGTGTACCATAGCTGTTGAAGATGTATTCTGGAAAAGCGCGAAGGGTGGTTGAGCTCGCTAGCATAACCAAGTGCGCGCAGTTCTTGGCATAGTACAACATCGGATACAGCAGCACCAAAGTTAACTCGGCCGGGAATGGATGTCGCCTCCGGAAGAGCTAGAATCTAGCTCAGTAGATCTCGAGTAATGACCACCGGTGTGTCAGCAATGCGACCGTGAAGGTCGGTGTCTTGGCCACGTGCAACTGAGGTGAGAGACCTCCAAAGTTGTTGCACGTATACAGTCAGGACGTTGGCAGTTGCCGTCAATGCACGGTTGATTGGGTGGCGTTTGAGGATCTCCACAATGACCGGACATTGAAAAATAATGTTGGTCGTGTCCAAGTGAAAGTTGTTTGCTTGGAACGGAAAGTTTTGACCGACAGGAGGAGCGGGCATCACCTTGGGGTTGGTTTGGTTGTGCCATGAGAGTACCTGTTAAAGAACGGATAGTGTTGAGTTTCTATGGTATTTCCAAACCAATCTCATGTATCGGGTTCGTATTCTCGGATTTAAGAAAAACCGAGAGTAGAGTATTAACCGAAACAGGTCACTAGCCGGGTCTTAACGAGCCCGGAGTGAGTGTAAAACAAAGAGTGGATATGAACCAAACAGACTCAATAAATTTGAATAAGAATAAAAACGAAGAGCAATCCCGGAATGAACATACATCGGAACCGGAAAGGAAACCGGAACCGGGGTTGGTCGAGACCGGGACCCGGAGTGACATCCGAAACCGGTTTATACCGGAACCGGTGTCGACACCGGGAGTTACCCTTCCCCGGTATACGACCCGGGAGAGCGAAGCCGGGAGTCTAAGGACCCCGGTGCCGCAACCCAGAATCATTCCAGGGTTTTTCGATACCGGAACTTTGGCTAATCGAAACCGGGACACACCACGTACCGGAAGAGGGTCCAGGAAAAGGAGTAACCCGGAACTCGTGTGAGACCGGGACTTCGCAACCCCGGAACCCAATTCGGGTGTGGTTTTTTCCGATTGAACTTAACCAAAACAGACCAAATCGATATTGAATTGAGGGTCGACATCGATCATATCAATGATTGGAGTTCGAAATCGAGTAAAACCCAGTCGATTTGGGGTCGAATGATTGAGCCGAAGGGTTCGGAACCCTAGCGGCGCCGTCGAGACAGAAAACGATCGAATCGATCGATTTTACCCCAAATTAACCATCATTCTTCGATCGAAAACTGATTTGCAAGAGTTTAGATTACATACCTGATGAGTTGAGCGAAGATTGGAGTTCGATTGGAGCAAAAACACACGATTGGAGAGAATGTGAGAAGAAGTTAGTCCAGGAGAAGATTGAGCGTGAATCCTGTGGAAGATAAGAGTGATTTGAAAGTGAAATCCGGTTTATATATAAACTGGTTGATACCGGGTAGAAGTCCCAGTACCGGATCCGCTCCCACTCCGGGTCCAACTTATCTCAATTTTGGGAAATTTGCAAAAATTACCCCCAAAGTTTGAAAAACTTTTAAAAAATAACCTTGATTTTCAAAGATTTACATTTTAGCCCCTCAGGTTTAGAAATTCTATTTTCTCCCCCTCAACTTTTCAAAAACAAACTTCCACCCCCTTAACTTTTAAAAAATGACATCTCTCCCCCTCAACTTTTCAAAAATACAACTCTCCCCCTCAACTTTTTAAAAATAACGTCTCTCCCCCTTAACTTTTCAAAAAAATAACGGGGAACTTACCTTGGGGACTTGGTCTTTAGTGAATATCCTTTAGAACAATAGGTTAGTAGCTCGGGAAATTAACCGAAAACAAAGACGAAACCAATAGAAATAAAGAAACATCATAAAAACGAAAAATAAAACGAAAAACTATGAAGTAAATACAGAAGACGAGTCACCGATGTGCTTGAAACACCGAGACTTCACTACGAGACAAGTGTATCTTTTAAAGAGAAAGTTATCCTGGGGTAAAGAGATGGTGTGTCAAGTACAAAGGGAATTAGACTTTCAAGTTTAGCATACCAAGTTTGGACCGTTTTTCGTCCAAAGCTTTGGTAAACAAGTCAGCCAATTGATTTTTTGTACTTACAAAATAGAGTTCCACCGTACCTCGTTCCACATGATCTTTGATGAAGTGATAGCGCAAGTCTGATGAAGGAAGGAAGAAGAATGATGAAGGCAAGAAGTCAGAAGGGAAGTCAGACGATCGAGATTACGATGAACCGGTGAAGTGTTACAACTGTGGAAAGCGAGGACACTTTGCCAAAGACTACCAGAAACCTGTAGTGCGCAATTCTGAGTACTACAAGAACAAAATGTTGTTGTCAAGGCAGAAAGAAGCAGGTAAAGCGCTGCTGGCAGAAGACGATCACCGAAAGGTCTTGTTTTGGGTATTTATCTCTATCCATGTTTTCGATGACATTTTATATTTATATGGATTATTTTCCATGATTTGTGGGCAGCGTATTATGCCTCATCCGTGTTTGGATGTTTTGAATAATAGAGTTTTATTCGTGGTTATATTATTTGAAAATTAAATATTTATCCGCCTTTTTGAGTAAGTTATGGAATTAATTTCATTTTGGAAACCGTTATATAATGAAGCTTTCGTCACAGGATTTGTGTGTGTTGAGAAATGGGTTGTTTGCATAATTATTATAAATCCTTTTTGGGAAATTATGTTTTCAAACTACATCCTCCTCGTCTGTTGAATTGCTCAATCATGATAAAACTCTTGAACTCACTAGGCGTTAGCCTAACCTTTTTATTTATCGGCATGTACAACAGGTTCTAGATGGGGAATAGTTCTAGTGACACTATGAAGAGTGGAGTGCTAGATGTGTGTTCGAGAAGTAAGTGGCTTGGTGAAGTCTTGCACGGTTTTGGGATTAGCAACCTTGTTTGGGGTTGAGTAACACTCGACCTTTGTAGTCTTGGTGTATTGCTTAGGTTATGATTAATGTTGAAGTTGTTACGCTTTAAAATTTTGAGGTGATTTCAAGGATGGTTTGTAGTAAGGATTTTATCTTCATTTGAATATTTAATCGAAGTTTTAATTAGTTGCTCTTCCCTTTTTGAGGGTGTTACAAGTTGGTATCAGAGCTTAAGTTTGAGAGATTTAGGTGTTGATTTTGGATACCTACACTCAAGCTATCGTTCTTTTAAGTGAATGAGAGTGAAATTTCACCATTAGGCACATTAAGATAGGATGTTTTGAGATGGATGGAGTCACTAGAAACGAGAAATCATGTCTAGAGTAACAAGGATAATCATGTACGGTACGTTCATGTAACAACCCAAATTCCATATAAGACAGACATAGCATTAAAACATAACATTCTCATAACTAGTTCCCAAAATTTCATTACATTCATTTATAACTAAGGTTGGCGGAAACAACCTATACACAACTGAGAAAAACTACTACTACAAGTGGCACCGGCATTGTATCTATCTGCATCAGTACTCTATCATGCGCTTGCCCACTTACCTGAGCCTCCTACTAAAAGCTTACCTGAAAAGGTTTTAGTTTTGAAAAGCGAGGGTTAGACCATGAGGTCTAGTGAGTTACCTCCATAAACAGTATACGTCAACATTATAAATCATTTTTAGAAAACAGTTCACATTCTTCACACAAGTATCATTCATGGTACTGCACTGTGTATGGATCACATAAACATTCTTCGATCGGGGTCCCAGCAGGTTCCCTTCTCGCCTCTTCCGGAGCCTACGCAGACTCCCCTTCTCGGAGCCTACGCAGACTCCCATCTACTCGAAATAGGAGGAAACGAATTCCAGCCTACCAGTCTGTCATACATACCCAAGGGATCATCAAAACCCGAGGATCTATCTCTGATCCCACAGTGCAGACCGACTCCACATAGCATACACATAGTTCGTCATAAACATAAAACATGAACTCCGTATAACATTTTACAATCCATATCCTAATACTGGACAATCTTTTCAGTAGAACATTCTTTTCATGGAAAAACATTCGTAACACCTTGCAAATAAATCATGCTCATAAACATACCCTGATCAGTAAAACATAAAGCTTTCATTTACGTAAAATTCATGAAAATTAACAGGGCATTTTCATATAATCATTTTCCTTTGGAAACACGTAAAATCACGTATTTTAGTTAGAAAAACTCACCTGATAGCAAATCATTTCCCAACCTCGAGTCTCGCACCGACAGTACACCTAATTAATAATTTACAAAATAATTAGATATAACTAGATCTCAGATCTTAAATTTCTTCTCTTAACTCGGTCCTAAAAGAAATCTAGATTCTTGTAATTTAATCGCATTCCGAATTCCATAACTATATCGAATACCGGATCTGATTAATTTAGCCCACTTAATACCGAATTAAAAATTAATAACCCAACACTTTAATTGAGGTCCACTTAAACTTTCAAACATAAATCTTAGCCACGTGCCAACAAATTCAATTTATTTACCTAACCTTACTAGACCCTAATTAAATAAAGTGTCGGCCCACAGAGTAAACCAAAAGCCGCCGACCACCCTTTTTTTAAATTAGATTCTCGGTCCAGCTAGCAAGGCTTATGGCCCAAACACAATACCGGGACTCACACTTAGCACACCCCGGGACATATACCACACACCACCGGGACATAACTTAATTGACTACCGGGACTTAACTTAATTCACAAAATTACCGGTAAACCAATCTCCCGGTAAACCACAATTGGAGTACCGGTATGTGACTCCCGGTATGTCCAAGTCCCGGTAACACCCAGTCCCGGTACAACAAGTCCCGGTACCCGGCGATTTCGACAGAACTTACTCTTCTTTGATTATAACTTAGCACAAATTAATCATTAATATTTCTTCCACCATAAACATGTGTTACTCTTCGGTCTCATAATCGCATACTAAACCAATTTAACCGTTTAGCTAACCAATTTTAGATTTAAACCCTTTTGCTCTTGACTAGCTTTCACATCTTAAACATGGAGAAGGAATCAGAAATCTCTTAAACCAACATTTCAATCCTGTAAAAGAATACATAAGGGAAAACATGTTTCTTACCAGATTACAACTTCAAGAAACGAAAAACAGCTGCCAAACCTCACCACCGCCGGCGACCACCACCGGCAGCCAACCGCCGGCCTCCTTCTCCCCGCCATCTCTCTCTCTCGCTTCCTCTTTCCCGTTTCTTCTCGACGAACACACCAAGCACACACCCACACATCTCTCTCTCTCTCTCTCGCAAGCTCTCTCTCCCTCTCGCAGCTCTCTACAAGCATCCACACACACAGCTCTTTAAATGATTTCTTTCCCTTTTCTTCTCTCTCTCTCGAAAGCACACAGGGCCTTCTAAGGCATTTTCTTTCTTTCTGCACTCTTTTCACTCTCTCTCTCTCTCTCGATGACTGCAGCCGCAAAACATAGCAATAACCCTAGAATTGTTTTTCTTATTCCTCTAACAAAAGTGGGGCACGACTTAGGAAATAAATTTCCTAGTTTTTCTCACTTCCACCCTTATTCTTTTCACATACACAAATTTACCCCTTAGATTCCATTTAAATCCAAACACTCAATTTGGGGTTATTACAACCTCCCCTCCTTAACAGAATTCCGTCCCGGAATTCGCTCCGAAATAATCGGCGAAATTGATTATCAAAGCTTAAATCTCAACTCTCGGAATAAATCTTTCTAAATCATAACATGTGAACAAAGGTTGTAAACATCGCATTACTTACCACTCCCTAATTATCCTTATCTGATTCACGACCACATTAACAGTTTCCGGACTCAACTGCCTTTCTCGGCTAGTGCACTATAACCACTGATCCTTATCGTTCAAAACAATACAATTCCTTCTCTTTATCACAAGCAACTTTAACTTGACCAACTCATTTCAATTATAATTATCCACTTGTTTCAAAAGATAAACTCCAATTGAGATGCAATTCCTATCTTTCTATCCATCACAAATTGTCATGTATCATAACTTAGCATCAGCATCTCATTATGCTGGTATTCACAAAATCCATCAGTCAAAACTGATTTCTTAACTAATAAATCCACTGAGTAACCCAACCATTCACAATAAAATAATTTGAAAATTACATATCCCATCATACTATCATCAACTTCTTACTTTAACATATCGATTTTTAGTAAGAATCCCGGTAGAATTGTAACACATCCTTCAATAACAACCAAATGCCCCAACTTATCAAATCCATAATATCTTAATCAACCAATCAAAGGCTTATATATCTATCATGACGTTTCATATCAACTAGAGATCATACTACCACTCCGACTCATACGCATCATCATGACATTCCTTACACATAACCAAATTTCCAACTGTCTCCTTTTAGGATCATTCCCTCACACCTAAGAAACAATTCATGCCCTTTAGAGATTTAGCATCTACTATAACACAATTTGAATAACACACTCTTCATCCTCTTTAAACTTCCAATGATCTCAGCATATACCTACTTAGCGACTCTTACAACCAAAACATTTGGTTTCTCTTTTGGGTAATCCCCCACCACTACTCCGTCCTTCCATCCCGATCGTAATCACACTAGAAGGTCAACTTACCCTCTAGGTGCTCCTACAATCTGATTTATAGGTCGTACATCTCATCCGAAACCCCCACAAGCTTCTATCTGCTGCTTTCTTTCTCTCTAACATCACCTCACTACGATACTAGCCGGTACATTAACTTGGCAACTAATGCCATTACATAACTGTACATTCCTCACCCATAACATCACACTGCAGACCAAATCTCTCATGGTCATTCGTACACTCTTCACACTTTCCTTCATATTCTCCCGTATGCCACAAACGAGTCTATCTCGCTACGTACTCTTTTCCCACTTTGATGAACTATAACTCACGAGTTCTCAATTAATTCAAACACAAACGTTATAACTAGCTCTTTACGATTCGAGCCCTTACATAGACACCACACTTTTCTTACCGATTGATAAAATCTACACACTCGCTTCGATTGTACTACATACCTCATCATTCTACGTATCCCTCCATACCTCGTAAATAGAACGCTTATTCAAAATGATCACTTCCCATCCTCTTAACACTCCTACAAGGTGTCCTATCAATTTCCAACCTTCTGTTTCACGTCTTCGGCCTCGGCCATCTTACGTAGCTATCGAATTCTACAGCAACCGACAACCTGGAACTACTTTCTTAACTTATTCTTAAACATGGGTTCCTTTACAGAACCTAATCCTACCATCATATCATAATTACTTCGCAATACGTCTCCCTCTTTCTGGACTCACTCCTGTAATATCAATCTTACAAACTCACCTCAAGACTCACATTTCTACCTCACGGATATTTCATTCTTCCTTACCACACTACTCTTTAACGAGTCGCTAAAACCATCACCTTGAAGACTTCAAACCCTCCCTCCGGACACAACCGTCTGTTGACAACCGTACATCCAGCTACTGAACAAGGGTGCAAACCCTCATTCGACCGATACTATAATCCACTGCTGACTCTATCACTGTCCACCTTTCCTCTTGGGCACTCTTACTAAAGTTATATCATTCTTTCCTGATTTGACCAATATCTCTTCACTCTCGGAGTTCTTCCTTAGCTTAAAATGTAATACTCTATGACCTAGTGAGTTCATAGCCTTCATGCATGACAACACAATAGATAAATTATTTCATACATTTTATCATTTTAGATAAACCACCCTTGAAAAGCATCTTGGGTACACCCGACCCCAACACTCTTATAACTTCAATGCCCTGCACAGCGATTCGAGAATCGCTTGCATGCATCTTCCCGTGAACCTTAATCTTACTCCATCCGAACGACGTTAATACGACAGTGATATATTGCATGAAAATCTTTTTATTTGGCACAATTTTGAAAGAATTACCGTCACCAGGTAAATCAGTTGGTTCTCACACTCATTTGTATGATATCAATAAATCAATAGGTATTTGATTGTAAAAGTTTTGGTTGGCAAACGTTTTCCCGACCTTTTTGTAACAATTTAACTTATCATAAAAAATGGGTGAAATACTTTACAAATCATAAAACTCGAAACTTCATTGTGCCATGTGAATGAAATCGCCTTTTTCTTTAAACATACGCATGCACATTCTGACTCCTTTTCGATCAAAATTTATCTTTACACATTTAACTTCAATCGTGAAAATTGCATGTTACATAAAAGGACACCATGCATGAGACTCTACTTGCATTTGAAGGCTACTCGCTCTAACAAGGTCACTGCTTTACTCGCTTAGCTTATCCTTGACACTCTACCTACGACCAACGGTCGCCCTCTCGGTCATGCAACAACTTGCTGAACACGCTTTCCACATCTCACTTACTCAACCCTTTCATACTATTTCGTTTTTAGCAACTATCTCACTTTCCACTTCTACACGGTTTCATTTCACTATAAGCATCTTATTTCATTTATCCTACCATTGAAAAGCTCGATTAAGAGGTCAGAGCTCCCTCGACCCTTTCAAGATTTCGACACGGTATTTCCTTACTATTCTGACTGATCTATTCCAAGACTTCTAGAACTGGGACTCCCTCGAAATAGGAGCCCTGCCCGACCTCAAACATTCATCCTCTCCGAATCCACGAAGAGTTACCTCTAGACGACTCATAATAGTCTATACAACATTACTTCTCTACTGTGCATACCTTCATTACATCATAAGTGACTTCTCATGAAATTTCCCCATCAAGGGTCTTATTCTTCCCCTCAGGGATTTTGCTGACATTCTAAAGTACTGGAACACGACATAAACACTAGGTAGGTTAATAAGGTAGGTTAAGCACATACATGTACCTGTAAGTTCGCATTACACTGGCCAGGTGGAATCCCAAACTTACCTTACATGACAGTCCTCAGTACCCTATTAGTCCTATCTCTATAATAGTGTCCTCCTAACGCATTTTCTGTATTTACCATAGTGCCCTACTAACGCATTTCCTGATTCTCAGTTGTGATTTCTACTCCCAAGTTTAAGTTTAGGCCCATACGGTCACCTAAATCCCTTAAACTATGGCTCTGATACCATTTGTAACAACCCAAATTCCATATAAGACAGACATAGCATTAAAACATAACATTCTCATAACTGGGTCCCAAAATTTCATTACATTCATTTATAACTAAGGTTGGCGGAAACAACCTATACACAACTGAGAAAAACTACTACTACAAGTGGCACCGGCATTGTCTCTATCTGCATCAGTACTCTATCCTGCGCTTGCCCACTTACCTGAGCCTCCTACTAAAAGCTTACCTGAAAAGGTTTTAGTTTTGAAAAGCGAGGGTTAGACCATGAGGTCTAGTGAGTTCTGTAAAGCCCGTACCCCGGTATGTAATTTCTTTTATTAATTATTTTTTTTCTTTCAAGTTTGTTTTATCGTGGTTTCCGTTAACGGGGTTAGTCGAGTTGGGTCTAATCGTTAAGTATCGGAATTTTTGGTTAGGGGCGAGAGGCTTGCAAGTTGAAGGGCTATTTGTGTCAAAGGCCAAAAACCCACATTGGGTTTCGGCCCATGCAGAAAACAAAGCGGTCCATGTGGTTTTGTTGTTGTGTCGTGAGAAGGAAACCAAGGAAGAAGCAAATAACAAACCCTACGGCTCCATTCGTGTTCCTTGTTTTTTTTGCTTGTGATCGTCGGCTGGAGAAAAGGACGAAAAGAGAGAGAGAACCCGAGAGAGTGAGAAACCGGGAGCTCCATCGCCGCTGCCACTGCCGGAGCTGTTACCGCCGGCGAGAAGGAGGTCGTGAGGGAGAGAGTCGAGAAGGAGGAAGGGTTGTTGTTTTCTTGCTGCAGTATCGTAATCGGCAAGAGGTACGGTTCTCTCCTCGTTTCCTGTTCCTTTTTCTTTTCTTTTCCGGCGAAGCAACCACCGCCGTACGCCGCCTCGGTGGTGGCCGTGTGTGGGCGGTCGTGGTCATGCGTGTTCGTATGAGTGAAGTGGACAGCCGAGAGTGGTGGAGGAGAGGGGTGGTTTGGTGATCGAAGGGGGGTGTCCACGTTACGGTCGCCGCCGGGAAACCACCGCCGCCACCGTCGTGCCCCACTGCCGGAGGTGGCAGTGGGTGGTGCCCGTGGCGGTACCCTAAAACCACCTCTGGTCTAAACCATAAACCGCTAAACCAAATCTCAAAATCGTCTTATGATTTCATGTGAAATTCTCTTAATCTGCCACCTTTTTGCTAAAGCCGTAACTTTTGTTAGAAACATCGGATCTGGGTGAAATCAGTGCCAAAAGTTCCCATTCTGAGTCTAGTAACTTTTCTCTGTTTTGTGGAAAAACCAGTTCGGACCCTAGCTAGTGTCAAATCGTCGTTTTGTACTGAAAGGTCCTGTTTTTCGCTGTTCTGCGAATCGTTTTTGTAAAATCCATATTAAATTATAGAAAAATCGTTAGGACGCGTGTAATACGTCCCTGGAAAGCTAAGACCCGGACCTAGCGGGTAGTTAATTTTAATTGAGGATTTTCTGGGTTTAAGGAGGTCGAAACAGGTCCCGAACAGACCTGGTTTTCTAGGCCAAAAAGTCGTTTTAGCGACAGTTTAATCGTGCGTCATGTTTTAGGGTCCGGGCCTCGTGTTGATACGTTTTAACGTTCGTTTAGGTGTCGGGAAGTGATCTTGGATTTGTGGAGCTTGAATTATTGTTTGTGAGCTAGGCGCGCTTACGAGGTGAGTTCTCTCACTATTTTTAATATCGGTTACTTTTACATTACGGTAGCACGTGTGTGGTAGCTTTATTTAATTGTGATGTGGGACTAGATAGTGGGGTGTCTAGTGGGACCTTTATTGTCATGTATATGCGGGTGGCGTAGGAATTCGGTGGGGCCGAAGTTTGTATACGCGGGTGGCGTAGGAACTCGGTGGGGCCGAAGTTTGTATACGCGGGTGGCGTAGGAGCTCGGTGGGGCCGAAATTGTATACGCGGGTGGCGTAGAAACTCGGTGGGACCGGGTAATGCTTGCACGGTTATCGTGTGGTCGGTGGGACCGACGTATGCCTTTTGGGTGGGATGGTGTAGGTATGCATGTTTATGATTTGTTCGTAGACTTGTATGCTTGTTTATATGCAACTATCTGTTTTAGGGGTAGTGTGGAATAACTGTGTTAATTATGGTGGTTGAATTCACTAAGCTTCGTGCTTACCCTTTCCCAATAAATTGTGGTTTCAGGTACGAGTGGTTCCAAGGCGTGACGATTACACACTGGCGCGCGTGAAGAGCTGATTGTTATTAAGATTTACGATTATCATTTTTAAACCATTTATTCCGCTGTTTACTGTTTCTAGGGAATATTTATTATTGAGTTGCAAACGAAACGTTTTGAATGATTTAATGAGTTTAATTAATGAGATGTTATTTTAAAAAAAAGAGGTTTAAACTCCTTGTAATTTTTGGGACGTTACAAGTTCCCTCCATAAACATTATACGTCAACATTATAAATCATTTTTAGAAAACAGTTCACATTCTTCACACAAGTAACATTCATGGTACTGCACTGTGTATGGATCACATAAACATTCTTCGATCGGGGTCCCAGCAGGTTCCCTTCTCGCCTCTTCCGGAGCCTACGCAGACTCCCCTTCTCGGAGCCTACGCAGACTCCCATCTACTCGAAATAGGAGGAAACGAATTCCAGCCTACCAGTCTGTCATACATACCCAAGGGATCATCAGAACCCGAGGATCTATCTCTGATCCCACGGTGCATACCGACTCCACATAGCATACACATAGTTCGTCATAAACATAAAACATGAACTCCGTATAACATTTTACAATCCATATCATAATGTTGGACAATCTTTTCAGTAGAACATTCTTTTCATGGAAAAACATTCGTAACACCTTGCAAATAAATCATGCTCATAAACATACCCTGATTAGTAAAACATAAAGCTTTCATTTACGTAAAATTCATGTAAATTAACAGGGCATTTTCATATAATCATTTTCCTTTGGAAACACGTAAAATCACGTATTTTAGTTAGAAAAACTCACCTGATAGCAAATCCTTTCCCAACCTCGAGTCTCGCACCGACAGTACACCTAATTAATAATTTACAAAATAATTAGATATAACTAGATCTCAGATCTTAAATTTCTTCTCTTAACTCGGTCCTAAAAGAAATCTAGATTCTTGTAATTTAATCGCATTCCGAATTCCAAAACTATACCGAATACCGGATCTGATTAATTTAGCCCACTTAATACCGAATTAAAAATTAATAACCCAACACTTTAATTGAGGTCCACTTAAACTTTCAAACATAAATCTTAGCCACGTGCCAACAAATTCAATTTATTTACTACAACCTAACCTTACTAGACCCTAATTAAATAAAGTGTCGGCCCACAGAGTAAACCAAAAGCCGCCGACCACCCTTTTTTTTAAATTAGATTCTCGGTCCAGCTAGCAAGGCTTATGGCCCAAACACAATACCGGGACTCACACTTAGCACACCCCGGGACATATACCACACACCACCGGGACATAACTTAATTGACTACCGGGACTTAACTTAATTCACAAAATTACCGGTAAACCAATCTCCCGGTAAACCACAATTGGAGTACCGATATGTGACTCCCGGTATGTCCAAGTCCCGGTAACACCCAGTCCCGGTACAACAAGTCCCGGTTCCCGGCGATTTCGACAGAACTTACTCTTCTTTGATTATAACTTAGCACAAATTAATCATTAATATTTCTTCCACCATAAACATGTGTTACTCTTCGGTCTCATAATCGCATACTAAACCAATTTAACCGTTTAGCTAACCAATTTTAGATTTAAACCCTTTTGCTCTTAACTAGCTTTCACATCTTAAACATGGAGAAGGAATCAGAAATCTCTTAAACCAACATTTCAATCCTGTAAAAGAATACATAAGGGAAAACAAATTTCTTACCAGATTACAACTTCAAGAAACGAAAAACAGTTGCCAAACCTCACCACCGCCGGCGACCACCACCGGCAGCCAATCGCCGGCATCCTTCTCCCCGTCATCTCTCTCTCTCGCTTCCTCTTTCCCGTTTCTTCTCGGCGAACACACCAAGCACACACCCATACAGCTCTCTCTCTCTCTCTCTCTCTCTCTCGCAAGCTCTCTCTCCCCCTCTCGCAGCTCTCTACAAGCATCCACACACACAGCTCTTTAAATGATTTATTTCCCTTTTCTTCTCTCTCTCTCGAAAGCACACAGGGCCTTCTAAGGCATTTTCTTTCTTTCTGCACTCTTTTCACTCTCTCTCTCTCTCGATGACTGCAGCCGCAAAACATAGCAATAACCCTAGAATTGTTTTTCTTATTCCTCTAACAAAAGTGGGGCACGACTTAGGAAATAAATTTCCTAGTTTTTCTCACTTCCACCCTTATTCTTTTCACATACATAAATTCACCCCTTAGATTCCATTTAAATCCAAACACTCAATTTGGGGTTATTACAGTTCATAATTGCACATGGCCAGTGTTATTGTGAACCTACAAGTTACATGTGTATGCTTGGGCTGCTTTGATGTAATGACCGTTGGGGTAGCAAAAGAGTTTCTAAGCGAGTAGTCGTTAGAAAAGATTGATGATTATGACATTGTCGCTTGGAGTGACAGCAAATATGATGATTACATTAAGTGGACCGTCTCGGTCGGATTTGTTGGTTGGATTAGAACCATAGGCTTGTTGAACCGACCTTGATTCAAGTAGAAACTGTAAGGTTAATCGGTGCAACTTCAGGTTATTGTCTTAAGATGTTTGAGCTACCGGATGAAGATAGTGTGGTCGGAGGATTCAGAGGAGTGTAGTTTTGAGTCGTTGGGTGCCGCCTAAATTCATGCACAAAATTTATTTTTAAAATAAATTGCATCAATTGCTTCTTGTGTTTCAAATCGTCATGTGGATTGTGTTTCAAAATCTCGGAAAAACGTTTAGCACACACACGATTTTAAATCATGATTTTAAACATGCATGAAATTATTTTATTGCAGTTAATTGCAAACTTTGTCGGGACTTGCTCTATTTGTTGTTGTCCAACGTTATTTTCAGATACCACGTTATCCATATTTTGATGTTGTTTAAGATTTTGGACAAGTAACGACGACATATGACCTTAACATTGGATCTCCTCCACATATGTTAAGGTTTAAACGGAGAGTTACCTTCCGCTAATTTGGTGTTTAAGTTTTATTGGGAATTTTATCTCATGCGGGTTTTCTTGTAGAAGTACTACTTTATATTGTATTGCAACAAGTGAGAATTTGTGGAATTATTACATTTTAGCCATCACTTTGTTTTATGCAATTTGATTTTTGGGGTGAAAATGTCGGTACCATTTGGTTGATTTGAGGCCATTGAGCTCTATTGAGTTTTATGGAGTTTTGTTTTACGATGTTTTGTGTCGCATGGGTTCAACTTTGAAATGTGCATGCTTTGATTACTATGTGTGTTAATTTATGAGTTATAATGGGCATTTTGTCTCATGCGGGTTTTGTTAAGAAATATTATTTTATGTCGTAAGACAACTAAAAGGAATGGTTTTTGGAATTTTGGTGTCGCATAATTTCTCTCTTGAAGATTTGTGTTAGCACATTTCGTTGCAACTTGTTCAGTGTACGGATTGATTTATACGTGGCGTGAGTAATGCATATAAGAGCATCCTGAAAGTTTATCTTGATGATTTGCTCTATGCACATTCGGTTAATTGATTCTTTTATTATCATTTCATGCGAATGCATTATATTGATCTATGGGTATGCATAACTTTGTAGCCACTATTTTTGGGACTTTAATACGCATCGTTTGTACGGTCCGAAATTCTGAAGTTGATTTAAATTCTCTTAAGTGTCGACCAAATTACACGCACTTACTGTTTTCCTAAGTTCTGAGAAAATACCTTAATGTATGTAAGGCTTGTTAGAAGATTTTTATTTCCATGTCATTATATGACTAAACGAGAAATTTCAAAACTTGATTTAATGAATCTCCTCCTTTGAAATTTCGTATGGACTACCTATTGCATGTTGTTTTATCTTAGAAAAACTCCCAGGAGAGTGTTACAAGTTTACATGCATATCCTGATTTGAGATTTTTTCACGATATTTTAGCCGATACTTTCGAATGAATGAAAGCATATTGTTATTTGATCTTACATTTGAAAATGACACAAATCGTTTCATACTTTAACCAAGTGTATATATTGATCGTTACGTCATTTTGCGAAATAAACTAACACATGCGACTTTTGTTGGTTAATTTATTCCATGTCATTTACGGTTAAAAGAGAGAATTTTTGGAGTTGATTTCGTTTAAGTTTCTTTTTCGATGTTTCGTACAAACATTTTATTTCACACTATTTTAATGCAGGAAATTACTTTACGTTCATGGTATAAATAATTATGGGCTAGGACCGTAGCGGTTCATTTTAAAAGTTTGTTGAGCATACTTTTGCATTTGCTAGTAAATCGAGTAATGTATTTGTAAGAAGTCAAATGTAATAGTCAAAAGTCAAAGTAGAGGTGTTGAGAGTCAAAGTCAACACATTTTAGTAAGAGAGTCAAGGTATAAATAGATACCTTGTAATAGAATTAGTAAAAGAAGTTGTCAAAGAGAGTCTCATACGTGTGGAATATTGGAAATAGAGGGATGACAACCTAGAGAGAGATTCTAAAGAGAGAAAGGGGATCTAAACTCAATTCTTGTATCTTTCTCTATTCTAATGAAGAATCTCTTGGATTATTGCATTGTTACTTGATTAGATCTGGGATCACAAAATCCATATGTGGGACGTGTGTGCCCATTTTGCAAACTACCGGGTAAGTAGTAGTAGATTTTTACACGTACGATTTATTGTTATGAAACCCTTTGTGTTGGAAAATCTTTGGAAAACTTTAATTTGGCTTAAATGTTCTGTCACTTAAAAAACCTTGAACTCATTAGGCTTGGGATGGTTGAGCAACCCCGGTTAAGGGTGTGGGCGTGTAGAACCTTGCCGGTAAAAGTTTGGGTTTTCCGACGCGTGATAGTACCGTAAACCGTTTGGTGTCGTTTGCAAGATCGACATATTTTCTGTTGGTAACCGAAAGGTGGGGTTCGCGGTATCTTTTGTTAATGCTTATAGTAACCGTTCATTCGGCAACCTCATTTGGGTTTTGGTCAATTGCATAAAGGATGTGTAGAACCCTTTAGACACCGTGCTGATAACCTTGGTTTCGTGAGAATGTTTGACGAATGAAACTCGTGTATGGAGTTCTGTAGTGGCTCGAATTTTTGTAAAATGGCTAGGTGTCAACTTTTGGATTTCAAGGCCAAAAACAGTTAGAGTATGTGAAGCGTTATAGACCAATCTTAAGAGATAATAGTATCGCTTGTAGTGGTTTTAAGAAGTTCGGATTGTGATAAGTGGCTTTAGTTGAACGACTTTACTTGAATGGTGAAAGAATCTGTCGATTGGATGATTGGTAATTAGACGTATTCGTAGAGCCGTATAATCGATGGATCAAGGACGACCGTCTGTTTTGGAGTCTGATAGTACTCATTAGAGTTAGATGAGTGTTCGATAGTGGGAACGGCTGAACTTGGGAAGTTATTGTTATTTTCAGTGGCGATCGTACTTTGGGATGGTTGGAGAAAAAGTTTATAAGAGTGTAGATCTGGACTGATTGGTAATCGGAATCTGTCGTTGGGGAAGTATGAATCACTTAAGGTTGGGAGACAACCAAAGTCTTTTGGTTGGAAGCTACTCTAGTGAGTTAAGCGTTCCCTTGGGCGTATGGGAACTAGATTTCGAGGATGAAATCTCTTTTAAGGTTGGGAGGATTGTAACACCCCGATTTCTGGAAGGTATCGATCTTTTAAGATAAACATGAAAAATAGATATTTGCAATAAATCCTAGATTTTATAGTCTTGTTGGATGTAGAATTCAAATACGAGTCCAACGGTCCTTTCCGGAGCGAAAACGGAGCTAAAACGAAGAAGTTGTGGCCAAAACAGTTTTGGTACCTCCTTAGCTACTATGACCAGCGACAATGACCAGTGTCAAAGTCGCTGTCATTGTCGCATGCAGGTAGCTGGGTGCTGTCAAATACGAATTTTCAGCCTTTTCTCTCATTTCTCACCTCCTAATCAACGTCTTTCTCTCCCAAACTATCTCCCACCCTCCTATATGAACCCTAAGTGATTTTTGGGCATTTCCTTGGGGTTTCAAAGTGTTCTTTCACCATAAAACTAAGAAGTGGATGCTAGGATCAAGAGTTCATCTTCTCCATCTCCATCTTCAAGCTTCATCTCCATTTTCTTGGGATTCTAGAGTTTTGAGTTATAAATGTTAGGATCAAGAGTTCACCCTCTCATTTTCTAAATCCTTATTTGAGTTATAAATGTTCCATTGATGATGTCCTAGTGTTTTATTTCTCCAATTTCGGATTGGATGATTTTGAGAAAAGTTAGGTTAAATTGGGGTTTGGGTCAAAATGGAGATTTTGATGTAATATGTTTAGGTGAACGATTTTAAGTGTTTGGGAATGATTATTGATGGTTGGAACTCTTGGATCTAGGTTTTTGGAAGATTTGGCTTGAGGATTCAAGTTTCTTCAAAGGAGCTCAAATTGGGGAAAACTCTAGATTTAGCCTAAATCTAGCAAGGTGAGTTCAAGTTGATTTGCGAAAACGTTGTACATGCCAAAAATGTCCATTTTAAGATGTTTATGTGTTTTACATGAAAATTATCAAATGTTGAGTAATTGATGGGTTTTGATCATTTGAAGTGTTTGAGTTTGTAAATCTTGTAAAATACCCCTATTGGGGATTTTTGGGTATTTTGGCGAATAAAGCATGAGTGAAAATATTTTGATGATTTATTTTATAAATGGAGTCTATTTGATAAGAAAATGCATTTTAGTGTGTATTTTGGAAAAATGCATATAGTACGTTATGGGACGATTTGAAAATGTAACGGTGTGAGTTCCTTGGAAAAGAGGGTTATCCTAACCCAATGTCTTGTTTCGGGTTTTCATGGATTTGAAATATTTATTGACAAAAGTATGTGTTGTTACGTTTAATTTCATTTTATGAATTTTCACGATTGATCTTTTGAGTTAGTCGAGCTTATGGCTCGGTAATTGATTCCGTTAAGTCTTGGGGACATTTGTCCCGTTTTGATAGCTCAAAGTCGAATTTTGGTCATGATTTATGTTTATTGGAGAATTACATGTTTTGAATGCATTTGTTCATTCGTTTGGAGTCATATAACATTTTAGACTGTAATGCATTGGATCCATAGGCATATGAGTCAGTCATTTGGTTTAATGGGAACTTTATCCCTGTTTTGGAATTGGAAATAATTTTGGTTAGCGGGAGCGAGGTATAGACCGTTGGTGGTTGAACTCGTAGACCGAAAGACCCTTTGCGAAGGACTAGAGGTATAGATCGGGGGTGGTTGAACTTGATGTCCTTGCAATTGGGTATTATGCCAATGATGGGACGCTAGTTTTCCACATTGAGGCACATTTAGGCATCGAGGTAAGGTGTAAGACCTATGTGCTAATATATTCCCTTGGATTTGGATAACTCAATGTACAAACCTAGAGGGGTTGAAGTTGATACTCCACAAGTGTACGCTTAAAGGTGTTGAGCTTGATATGTCTTATGATTATAATCCAAGAACGTTGATAAGTGGCTTAACTTTGTGTGCCCGTCACATTCGGTGGAACCGGGTCTTCCCCGTCACCGAAGGGTGTTGTTTTGGGTATTTATCTCTATCCATGTTTTCGGTGACATTTTATATTTATATGGATTATTTTTCATGATTTGTGGGCGGCGTATTATGCCTCATCTGAAACACCCTAAAAACAGAGTCAATTTAAACCTTAAAATTTCCACAAGTTATGATCAAAAACTTTCAAACTTATATAACCTGAGGATCAAATGTAAGGTTTCTATATACAAATGACATTACTTAAATAACTTATTAATCTAATCATAACATAACAATCAGATTAATCCAGTTATCTAAACAACCGTCCCAAAAGCATCAAAGAATAACTAGATCCTCCGGTATCTCTAAGTCTGAATCTTTTCAAAAGTTCTCTTCTCTCATTCCCGCTACTTCCCAGAGCTTGTACCTGGTAAGAAGATTCAACTTGAAACATTAGGCTTTCGCCTAGTGAGAATACTCAAATCAAAATAAAATTTAATTAATTAAACAGATAACTCAAACCTGTTCTCACCCATCTTACCGTACAACAACTCCTTTTCAAAACGGGGAATCTACCCCACTCCCAATTTCCTACGACTAACTCATTTAATCGTAACAACAAAATAAGAGTTAACTATGAATCATTCCAGATTCACAATCAATGTTCACACACAAGAAAATTACAAGTCAAAACTTGCCTATTTCTTAATCAGGAAGTAGAGATTACAAATTACTTTATGCCTATCTCTAATCTTCCTCTCATCACAGGGAAATCTCCGATCTTCCCAAATCGAAATGGGAATTATTAAGCAAAAATCTGCTTATTCCACATTCCACCTCAGAATCAATGGTCCCCATGGGATTATAATATCGCGATACTCAAATCGAGACTCGTGATTCAAGGTACACCCAATTACTAAAATTACACCCCTTTTGTCTATGGCGAGTAATCGGTTCCCATCATACCGTACCCAAGTGCCCTCGGTGACCGGATGCCTATTTTAGTAAAAGCACATAATCACATAATATAATATATGTAATAATCGATACTACTATTTCTTCTCTTTAACTTAGCATGGAAGTTAATATCTCAATTGTTAACCTACATTTTGTACTCATAAGTAGATCTTAATAATTTATCTTAATGAAGCTTCAAATCGTATTCAGAATTCATAATCATATCACAGATTGCATATAGCAATTAATCATACTTGACATACAAGAATAATGATAAATACTAGTTTATCAGCTTCATAGGTAGCTCATCTTAGAAACTTTAGCATGGAATCAACATAACACAACTTTTAATCGTCCTCTTGGCTTATCTCTAATTTAATCAAGTCCATATAAAACATATTCATGCATACATATAAAACATCTAATTCAATATTAATTACTGAATTTTAAAGAGAGTTGAGTAAACTCACCTGATGCGTTATCACTCTTT
The DNA here is from genome assembly GCA_033807775.1 of Saussurea involucrata. NCBI lineage: Eukaryota > Viridiplantae > Streptophyta > Magnoliopsida > Asterales > Asteraceae > Saussurea > Saussurea involucrata. The sequence continues at coordinate 42,094,664 of CM066317.1, read as the reverse complement.
TTAATCCTTTTTAACTTGTAAAGGCTCCTTTCTTCACTACCACAGCTTACTGTATTATTCAATTTACATATACTGATATTAATTTTCAAAACAGAAACCTCTACAACTGAGAATCCTTAATTTCTAAAAATTACATTTCAAGTCTCAATCAACTGAAGTCGCAGTCGCCTATTGCGATCCCAATTCCAAATCGCAACCAACAGTTGCGATCTCAACTCCAAATCGCAACTCACCATTGCAATTCCACCCCAAATCGCAGTCAACGGTTGCGACTCCAAAGCCAAGTCGCAGTCCACTATTGCGACTCCAACTCCAAGTCGCAACTGTCTATTGCGACAATCATGAATGTCGCAACTCGAGGTTGCGACTTCGATGATATTCATCCAAGTCTCAGTCCACTAAAACATTCTTATACCCAGAATTTTGCAATTTTACTCTATGTTTGTTTATACAAACTTGCAGATATGTTTGATATACTTATCTTAACATATTCTAAAATTCAGATTCTCATAAACATCCAGATTTACCAAAACCCAACTAAAATTCCAAAGAAAACCTTTAAACTATAAGATGAAGAATTCAATGATATAATTACCTTATGATTCTTCAAACCAACATCAGATTAAATGAATTCCCAGCAAATCTTTTCTTCTTCTCTTTCTCTTTCTCGATTTCCTCTATCTCTCTCTCGGGTTCTCTTTTCTTTCAAATAACCGAATGCACACACGCCACCTCAAATACTCACACTTAGTCTTTTAAGGCTAGATAAATGACACCTTTCACTTAATGCATGAGTCATTAGACTATTTATCCAATAAACCCCTCAACTTTAGGAAAATGACACTTCAAACCCTCAAACTTTTAAAAGAGTAACATAGCACACCCCATGCATAAATAAAACTCATAATAGTAATCCTTAAGTTTATTTATTCTCAAAAGAAATCTTTCAACTTTCAACATTTGTATTTTAACCCTATTTGAATTATAACACTCTAAATAATTCAAGGTTACTCCAAGTACCAAAACATTCTATTATTAAAATAGTAATAGTAAAATTTAGGATGTTACAATACTCCCCAACTTGAAAATGATTTCGTCCCCGAAATCAAAATCAGGTAAACAAATGAGGATATCTATCCCTCATACTCTCTTCTGACTCTAAAGTCACATTAGTACCTCTATGGTGTTTCCACTGTACTTTCAACATAGCTACCTCTTTACCACTACGTAGCTTTCTAACCGATCTTTCTAAAATTGCCTCTGGTTCCTCTACACAACGACTCTTTTCATCTATTCTCACATCTGCAAGTAGAATCACATCTTCCTCTTCGGCCAAACACTTCCGAAGATAACATACATGGAAAGTATTATGAACCCCTTCCAATTCTGGTGGAAGATCTAACTTGTAAGCTTGTAACCCAATTCTCTCAACAATGGTGAAAGGTCCTAGAAAACGAGGACTCAACTTCCCACGTTTTCCAAACCTTATCACACCTTTCCATGGGGATACCTTGAGCATCACACGCTCCCCAACTTGAAATTCCTTTGGTCTCCGCTTCGGGTCAGCATAACTTTTCTGTCTATCTTGGGCTGCTTTCATATGCTGCCGAATCTCTTTTACTTTATCCGTTGTTTGCTGTACCAACTCTGGACCAGCAAACTGTTTCTCCCCGGCTTCTAACCAACATACCGGAGTTCTACATTTTCGACCATACAACGCTTCGAAAGGTGCTCTCCCGATACTCGAATGATAACTATTGTTATACGCAAATTCTACTAACGGTAGATGTGTATCCCAGTTACCACCAAAATCTAAAACACAACACCTGAGCATATCTTCCAAAGTTTGAATAGTCCGCTCACTCTGCCCATCGGTCTGTGGATGAAAAGCAGTACTCAAATTAACTTTAGTACCCAATTCTTCTTGCAGTGATCGCCAAAACCTCGAGGTAAACCGACTATCACGATCTGACACTATCGACACCGGTATACCATGCCTCGACACTACTTCATCAATATACAACTTTGCTAATTTCTCAATTGGTGATGCCTCTTTCATTGCTAGAAAATGAGCACTCTTAGTTAATCTATCCACGATTACCCATATTGTGTCGTTACCTTTTTGCGTCTTTGGTAACTTCGTCACAAAGTCCATGGTAATCTTCTCCCACTTCCATTCCGGAATTTCCAAGGATTGGAAACTTCCGTAAGGTTTCTGATGTTCAGCTTTCACCAACGAACATGTTGTACACATTTCTACCTTTCGAGCCACATCTACTTTCATCGCTGGCCACCAATAATGCAATTTCAGATCTCGATACATCTTCGTACTCCTAGGGTGAATGGAATACTTAGATCTATGAGCGTCTTCGAGAATCAACTCTCGATTTCCTCCCATTTTAGGCACCCAAACTCTTCCTTGAAATAATTTAACCCCACGACCATCTTCAGTCAACTGAAGATGTTGCTTACCCATTACTTCTTCTTTCAGATTTTCTTCTCGCAAAGCAACCACTTGTGCTTCTTTGATCTTTTCCATCAAACTTGACGTTACATCAATTCTAGCATTTACCGATTTTAAACACCCACCATGTTCTTTTCTACTTAAGGCATCAGCTACGACATTTGCTTTACCAGGATGGTAATGCAATTCACAATCATAATCCTTAAGCAATTCTAACCATCTTCGCTGCCTCATGTTTAACTCCTTCTGATCAAAAACATGTTGCAAACTTTTGTGATCAGTATAAAGAGTACACTTCGTTCCATACAAATAGTGTCGCCACAACTTTAAAGCGAACACCACTGCTAACTCTAAATCATGGGTAGGATAATTGTTTTCATGCTCTTTAAGCTGTCTTGAGGCATAGGCAATCACTTTGCCCCTCTGCATTAGCACACAACCTATACCCATCTTTGAAGCATCACTATACACGACAAAATCTTCTGTCCCTTCTGGCAAGGCAAGAATAGGTGCTTCACACAGTTTTTGACGTAAAGTTCTGAAAGCTGTTTCCTGTTTCTCCGTCCAAACAAACTTCTCATTCTTTCTAGTTAACAACGTCAAAGCAGATGCAATCCTAGAAAAATCCTTTATGAATCTTCTATAATAACCTGCTAATCCCAGAAAGCTCCTTATCTCAGATGCACTTCTAGGTGTCTCCCAATTCGTCATCGCTTCAATCTTTGAAGGATCTACTTTAACTCCTTCAGAAGTAATTACATGACCTAGAAACTGCACCTCCTTCAACCAAAATTCACACTTTGAAAACTTTGCATATAACTTCTCTTTTCTTAAAACTTCTAAGACTTCACGAAGATGTTGCTCATGATCTTCTTCAGTCTTTGAATAAATAAGTATGTCATCAATAAACACAATGACAAACTTATCTAAAAATGGTCGACACACTCTGTTCATCAAATCCATGAATACCGCAGGAGCATTTGTCAACCCAAATGGCATTACAAGGAACTCATAATGCCCATATCTTGTTCTAAACGCTGTTTTCGAAACATCTTCATCTCTTACTCGTACTTGATGGTATCCTGATCTTAAATCTATCTTTGAAAAGCATCCCGCACCTTGGAGTTGATCAAATAAATCATCAATCCTCGGAAGCGGATACTTGTTCTTAATGGTTACCTTATTCAACTCTCGGTAATCAATACACATTCTCATGGTGCCATCTTTCTTCTTAACAAATAAAACTGGAGCTCCCCAAGGTGAAGAACTCGGTCTTACGAAACCCTTATCTAATAACTCCTGAAGCTGAGTCATCATCTCTTTCATCTCAGCAGGTGCTAAACGATAAGGTGCTCGTGCAATCGGTGCCGATCCAGGAATAATATCGATACGAAACTCCACCTATCTTTCAACTGGTAAACCTGGAAGATCATCCGGGAATACATCCGGAAACTCACGCACCACGTTGATATCTTGAACATTTTTCTTTTCTAATTTTGTATCAATAAAATAGGCTAAGTAAGACCAACACCCTTTCGATAAACACTTACGCGCCTTCATCACTGATATCAAAGGAACATCTCCTTCCTGCTTCTCTCCAAATACGAATACATTGTCTTTCTCGCCCAATGGAATTCGGATCAGCTTCTTTGCGCACATAATTTCTGCCTGGTTCTTGCTCAACCAGTCCATCCCTACAACGATATCAAAACTCCCAATTTCCATTAACAACAAGTTAATTGGAAATTCTGTTCCCTCTATCATAATTTTACAATCGGCTAGGTTCTCCTTAACCAAAGACTGAACTCCATTAGCTATTTCGACTACTAAGGCATCTCCTAGAGTAGTAACAGGCATAGCTAACTTATGTTGGAACAACTTGGATACAAAAGAATAATTTGTGCCACTATCAAACAACACACGTGCAGGAATAGAGTTTATAAGAAATGTACCCGAGACCACGTCTTTTGACCCTTTCGCTTCATCAGCAGTCATTTGGAATGCACGACCGGTTGGTTTGGGAATAACTAACTTTCTTCCCTGATCTCCTCCTTTCTTCAACTTCGGACAATCTTTCCGAAAATGACCCGGTTGCTGACATTCGAAACAAACCGACCCAGGCACTGTACAATTTGACGCCATATGTCCCATCTTCCCACACTTGAAACATTGATTTCCGAACACACGGCATTGGCCAAAATGTTTACTTTTACATTTTGAACACCAACTCGATTCTCTACGAGAATCATTACGAATGTTCTTTCCGAATAACCTTAATTTCTGAGAAGGTTCTGAACGACCCTCCCATTTTCTCTTTTCTCCAACCTGCGCTTTCTCCTCCTTATCTTTCACATACATTTCCTCTATCACCTTTGCTTCCTCAATCGTTTCCCTCAAGGTAGCAGATTTCGAACTGCGAACCCTTGTCATCATATCTGCCGGTAGACCCTTCAGGAAATATTTAATCTTGTCTTTCTCCGCTGGAGCCACGTGCCCCACCAGATTCAGCTTTTCCATAAAAACTTCGGTATATTTTCTCACCGACATATTACCTTTCTTAATATTCCTGAATTCTTCTTCGATTCGGTCCATCTCGAGTTCGTTACAGTATTCTTCTAAAATCTTTGCCTTAAACTGATTCCAAGTTACGGAGTTCAAATCTGCTTCCGTCACAGTTGATGATAGCACATTCCACCACTGCAACGCTTTGCCGCGCAACATTTGCGACCCGAATCTAACCTTAGATCGTTCATCATTACATTCACAAGCTCGGAAAGCTTGCTCGATCTCTCTTATCCAGTTCATACACGCCACTGGATTGTCTTCTCCCTTGAATTCTGGCGGTCTACAACTTAGAACGTTTTGTAGGAACAATTTCTTTCAACCCTCCTATCTGTTTCCACTCCTGGATTTACAGTCGGATTTATCACATTAGTATCAACCATTGTTCGTCTTGGTTCCACATTTCGATCATTAAACATTTTCGTAAACATCTCTGCCTGCCTCCCCATCATAGTATTCATCAATTCTGCTTGCCTCTCCATTGAAGAATTCATCAGTCGAGTCACATTATCCATAATTCTTCCCTCTATACCTGAATCTGATGATGTTTGATCAGCATTACTGGTACTTCCTGGATGTACTCGACTTCGCATTCCTCCTAAGGAAAGAAAATCTGTTGGCGTATCAGGAACTCCGCCTAATCCAGTTTGTCTCTCTCCAACATCGTCTAACCAATTCCTATTCATCGAGGAATTTGGGGATCTCGGGGGTGTATTCACCATCGTTCTGATAGAGCATCAAAGAATACGCATCAGTTAATGGTTTATACAACTAAACATACAATACATACTTTACCGCTAATCAGTCACTGTAACAATTTAGAAAAAAGTATGCTTGTGTAGTAATATATTCATAATAACAGTAGCTAATTGAAATTGCGAACATATCATACATGAGAATCCTCATTACCATTGTTACAGTACCAATTTTGCGTATTTCTGTCGACTCTAAGACTACCCAATCTTAGTACTTCTACCCATATCTCGCAGATCATAACTTATTTCATCTCAGCTTAAGTCTAGGTATCTCAAATTCATACCTAGTTCGCTTAAACTAAAGCTCTGATACCATATTGAAACACCCTAAAAACAGAGTCAATTTAAACCTTAAAATTTCCACAAGTTATGATCAAAAACTTTCAAACTTATATAACCTGAGGATCAAATGTAAGGTTTCTATATACAAACGACATTACTTAAATAACTTATTAATCTAATCATAACATAACAATCAGATTAATCCAGTTATCTAAACAACCGTCCCAAAAGCATCAAAGAATAACTAGATCCTCCGGTATCTCTAAGTCTGAATCTTTTCAAAAGTTCTCTTCTCTCATTCCCGCTACTTCCCAGAGCTTGTACCTGGTAAAAAGATTCAACTTGAAACATTAGGCTTTCGCCTAGTGAGAATAATCAAATCAAAATAAAATTTAATTAATTAAACAGATAACTCAAACCTGTTCTCACCCATCTTACCGTACGACAACTCCTTTTCAAAACGGGGAATCTACCCCACTCCCAGTTTCCTACGACTAACTCATTTAATCGTAACAACAAAATAAGAGTTAACTATGAATCATTCCAGATTCACAATCAATGTTCACACACAAGAAAATTACAAGTCAAAACTTGCCTATTTATTAATTAGGAAGTAGAGATTACAAATTACTTTATGCCTATCTCTAATCTTCCTCTCATCACAGGGAAATCTCTGATCTTCCCAAATCGAAATGGGAATTATTAAGCAAAAATCTGCTTATTCCACATTCCACCTCAGAATCAATGGTCCCCATGGGATTATAATATCGCGATACTCAAATCGAGACTCATGATTCAAGGTACACCCAATTACTAAAATTACACCCCTTTTGTCTATGGCGAGTAATCGGTTCCCATCATACCGTACCCAAGTGCCCTCGGTGACCGGATGCCTATTTTAGTAAAAGCACATAATCACATAATATAATATATGTAATAATCGATACTACTATTTCTTCTCTTTAACTTAGCATGGAAGTTAATATCTCAATTGTTAACCTACATTTTGTACTCATAAGTAGATCTTAATAATTTATCTTAATGAAGCTTCAAATCGTATTCAGAATTCATAATCATATCACAGATTGCATATAGCAATTAATCATACTTGACATACAAGAATAATGATAAATACTAGTTTATCAGCTTCATAGGTAGCTCATCTTAGAAACTTTAGCATGGAATCAACATAACACAACTTTTAATCGTCCTCTTGGCTTATCTCTAATTTAATCAAGTCCATATAAAACATATTCATGCATACATATAAAACATCTAATTCAATATTAATTACTGAATTTTAAAGAGAGTTGAGTAAACTCACCTGATGCGTTATCACTCTTTTTAATCCTTTTTAACTTGTAAAGGCTCCTTTCTTCACTACCACAGCTTACTGTATTGTTCAATTTACATATACTGATATTAATTTTCAAAACAGAAACCTCTACAACTGAGAATCCTTAATTTCTAAAAATTACATTTCAAGTCTCAATCAACTGAAGTCGCAGTCGCCTATTGCGATCCCAATTCCAAATCGCAACCAACAGTTGCGATCTCAACTCCAAATCGCAACTCACCATTGCGATTCCACCCCAAATCGCAGTCAACGGTTGCGACTCCAAAGCCAAGTCGCAGTCCACTATTGCGACTCCAACTCCAAGTCGCAGCTGTCTATTGCGACAATCATGAATGTCGCAACTCGAGGTTGCGACTTCGATGATATTCATCCAAGTCTCAGTCCACTAAAACATTCTTAAACCCAGAATTTTGCAATTTTACTCTATGTTTGTTTATACAAACTTGCAGATATGTTTGATATACTTATCTTAACATATTCTAAAATTCAGATTCTCATAAACATCCAGATTTACCAAAACCCAACTAAAATTCCAAAGAAAACCTTTAAACTATAAGATGAAGAATTCAATGATATAATTACCTTATGATTCTTCAAACCTACATCAGATTAAATGAATTCCCAACAAATCTTTTCTTCTTCTCTTTCTCTTTCTCGATTTCCTCTATCTCTCTCTCGGATTCTCTTTTCTTTCAAATAACCGAATGCACACACGCCACCTCAAATACTCACACTTAGTCTTTTAAGGCTAGATAAATGACACCTTTCACTTAATGCATGAGTCATTAGACTATTTATCCAATAAACCCCTCAACTTTAGGAAAATGACACTTCAAACCCTCAAACTTTTAAAAGAGTAACATAGCACACCCCATGCATAAATAAAACTCATAATAGTAATCCTTAAGTTTATTTATTCTCAAAAGAAATCTTTCAACTTTCAAAATTTGTATTTTAACCCTATTTGAATTATAACACTCTAAATAATTCAAGGTTACTCCAAGTACCAAAACATTCTATTATTAAAATAGTAATAGTAAAATTTAGGATGTTACACATTCGTGTTTGGATGATTTGAATAATAGAGTTTTATTCGTGGTTATATTATTTGAAAATTAAATATTTATCCGCCTTTTTGAGTAAGTTATGGAATTGATTTCATTTTGGAAACCGTTATATAATGAAGCTTTCGTCACATGATTTGTGTGTGTTGAGAAAATGGGTTGTTTGCATAATTATTATAAATCCTTTTTGGGAAATTATGTTTTCAAGCTACATCCTCCTCGTTTATTGAATTGCTCAATCATGATAAAACTCTTGAACTCACTAGGCGTTAACCTAACCTTTTTATTTGTCGGCATGTGCAACAGGTTCCGGATGGAGAATAGTTTTAGTGACACTATGAAGAGTGAAGTGCTAGATGTGTGTTCGAGAAGTAAGTGGCTTGGTAAGTTTTGCGCGGTTTTGGGATTAGCAACCTTGTTTGGGGTTGAGTAACACCCGACCTTTGTAGTCTTGGTGTATTGCTTAGGTTATGATTAATGTTGAAGTTGTTACATTTTAAATTTTTGAGGTGATTTCAAGGATGGTTTGTAGTCAGGATTTTATCTTCATTTGTATATTTAATCGAAGCTATAATTAGTTGTTCTTCCCATTTTGAGGGTGTTACAGGCCATGAGATCCTAACACCGGAAATCGGAGAGTCTTTGAATCGGCCAGTGAAGGTCTTCCTATACCATCGGACACATTTATCCTTCAGCTCTTCAGCTTCCTTTGCCGATTTCTCCATGCTCCCAAGCTTTGTCTTTTGAGCCTCGGTCGGGTTGGGAATGTTAGTCTTCGCAACTTCTTCCCTTGCCACTTTCAAAGATAACATCTTGCTTTCATCATACAGTTTCTGGGCGATGACGGTTTCCTCAATTTCTTTCTCAAACAGGCCTAGAACATTGGTAGTCTTCCGGGGAGGCTTTAGTTCGAGTACATCCGAGTCAAAAGGCCTCTGCCCATATTTGGTCTCACTTTATGAACTTTTTCTTATCACTAAACTTTTTTGAAGTTTGTATAGTAGCTTTTGCACTTTCTGAACTATTTCTTATCAGTCCCAAATGAAAAGTTTTTCTTCTATCAATTTCTTCATAACCCCACACTATTGGCATGAAGACGATAAATAGTTCTTTGGTTTTAATTTATATGAACTTCTTGTGCTCTTTTATGAGTCTTACATGAAGTTTCAAAACTAGTATTATCCAACAAAAATCTCAGATAGAGGTTTTTTGCCGAAGACACCATAAATCAAGATGTTTGACTAAGTTTCCAGAAATACCTAACTTAGAAAGGAAGGAAAAAAGGTAGAAAACAACATAAAAAATTTGCAAAATAAAGGGAGGGGAGAAGACGGTATGGGATTTGAGGGCGAGAATGAGGCAAGAGCTGGAGAGCATGCTTTGATGAAAAAAAACCCTGATTTTGAATTTGAAACATGTTGTAGTGGGAGCTGAAAATAGGCAAACAAATATTTGAATTGAAGAAATATAAGTTTGAATTAACCCAACTTTGTGGTGGTACGCCCGAGGTTCAAAGGTATAGCCGTATGGTAGACCGGTAATTGGTGAGGAAAAAATGAAGCATCAACAGCTTGTACATTGTGCTTCACAATCGTAATTCATAGTTTTGACATTTCATACATAAAAGTACAATACCTAAAGCATGAACATTTGTACTTAAGAGTTTGATATATTATAAGATAGTATAAATATAGATTTACATAATATTATATAAAATATAATGTTTTTTGATTTTTTTATAGGAAAATGACGAAAAAATGTAAATGATTCAAATGCCTCTGTGGCTTGAACGTGTTTCCTATAAGAAGACATGCCTTCTTCTTCTACGTCATCACCCCTCCGGTAATAAACCCCGCTTCTCCGTCGTCCGGCGCAAGAAACCTACTCCGTTACCGCTCTTTACCATTCCTTCCTTAAGAAATCTTTCGTCGACTTCTCAGCTGTCGGCGGAACGGTTCTTTCATCAGAAAACCTCCTGCTCCAAAAAACGTGGTCGAACGACCCTCCCACCATATTCAGCATCCAACCTACAATGGCATTAAGTCAAGACGCAGTTGAGAAACTAACAACTCAAACCACCAACCACAATGTCTCTTGCATCAACTCGAACATCGAAGTTGAATACGCCACAGATTCTCTCCTAGTCCAGGCGATGGAAGAGTTAAAACTTGAAGTTTCTGCGGAAACGTCCATGTTTCGTACCACCTCCTTTCTAAAGACCGTCTTCGGTAGGATGTGGAAGTTTAGAGGTAACTTCTTGGGCTTGACCCAAAAACATTCCGTGGTCGGCGATATTTCTGGCATCAAACCCCGGTACCGGATATTTCTCAGGCAAAGGTAATTTCCCCCAAAACAATAGTAAAACAGTTTTTATTTTAAAAGTCAAACCCACCCTAAAAAAAGTACCCCTTACCTTTTTATAGCCTACCTAAGCCTACTCCTCAAAAAGTTACTTTGGAAACTTCTCATCCCAACCTCTACATAGCAAAAGTGACGGCTTCATGCTTAGAAAACAAAATAAAAAATACTTGGCAATCCTCTTCCTGTTCACGTGAAGACTTTTCTGACATTACCACCAACACTTTTGGTACTCTCTCTCCTTCCTTGCCTCCTAGTGGGGAGACAATATTTGACCCATCCTTAACTTCCTACCCCACTGCCCTTACCCCTCATCAGGTTTTACAACCACAAAAGGATACTCTATCCTTGCTTTTAACCAAAAAATGCACCCCCTCCTTGCGTTCCTCCCCCTCTCGGTTCCCCGCCCCATGTGCACCCCACCCCAATGCTTTCACCTTTAGAGGTCCCTCCTATCATTACACCTAAGCCTAGACTTACTAACCCCCTCACCCTCTCTCATACTAAAATTACCCAAGAACCATCCCATACATCCCATACCCATGCAATCCGTCACCTCTTCCCCCACACTCACCAAACTGTCACTAATAAACCCCATGCAAACCCCATGCAAGCTGTTGCAAAAAGTACCATGCAAACTGTCACTATTGCCACTATTCAAACCCACAATCATTCCAATCATCATCTTTTCGACATTAGGAGTTCAGATTACGTCTCCAACAAACCAGAGGCGGGACCCGTACCATGGGCCCGCCTACACCAATGAAGTTCTTGGCGTGGAACTGCCAGGGTATGGGCAACACGCGTGCGGTTCCGGTTCTTCGGGAATTGATTCGTACTTCCCGGCCCGATGTAATTTTCTTGTTTGAAACATTAGTTTCCCAGGCTAGAATTGATGTTGTTAAAGTTAGTTTGGGTTTCGAAAATTGTATCGCAGTTGACTGTAACGGTCGTAGCGGCGGCATTTGTGCTTTGTGGAATGACAATTCTAGCGTTTCTCTTTTGTCGTACTCGCAAAATTTTATTGATCTCCATGTAAACGATTGTATTAAGGGAACGTGGCGGGTAACGGGTTTCTATGGTTATCCCGAGCGGGGAAGACGTAGAGACTCATGGAACCTTCTTCGTACGCTTGCTACTCGGTCCACTACCCCGTGGGTGGTTATCGGTGATTTTAATGACCTTGTTTCCCAACATGAAAAAAGGGTCTCCTCGAGCACCCCGAATGGTGCATTCACGGCTTTAGGGATGCCCTTTTCCGATTGTAATCTCGTCAACATTCCTATGCATGGGTTTCCTTTTACTTGGTGTAGACACAAAGGAAAGGCTAACGAAGTTTGGGAACATTTAGATCGCGCGGTGGGATCGTTCTCTTGGACTTATCTTTTCCTCGACGCTTGGGTTGAAAATTTGGTTAGCCCCATTTCTGATCACTCTCCGATTCTTCTCCACACCACCGCTAATTCTTCGAGACGCCACCCTTCTAATAGCCTTTTTCGGATTGAAAACAAGTGGTTTCATGAGACAACTTTTGACAATGTGGTTTTGGATGGGTGGCTCGATGCTTCTTCTCTCCCGCTCCCGAACCGCCTTTCCGCGATCGCGGATGTTTTGAAGCGGTGGGGGCCGTAGCCTCCACGCCTCTCATCTTTTTAAGCTCAAAGAGTGCCGTGAAAAACTCTCCTTCCTTAAGGAGCATGTCTCCCCCGGAAACGCTAGCGATTTTGTGGTCACCAATAAAAAATGGTTTCTCTTCTTGTAAAAGAAGAGGAGCATTGGAAACAACGGGCTAAAGTTTTTTGGCTTCGAAAGGGCGATTCCAATACCAAATTCTTTCACGCTCATGCTAACAGAAGAAGGAAAAAGAATTTCATTCGACGCCTTAAAAATTGCAACGGGCTTTGGGTGTCGGAACCCGAGGATCTTCGATCCTTAGCCACGAATTATTTCATCAATCTTTTTTCCGAGAGTAATGGGTCGGCTTCTCTTATCACCGACAAGGTAAAATGTTGTATCTCGGTTGATGATAATAATCGCCTTAACACTCCATTCACTAAAAATGAGTTTAAAGAGGCTCTTTTTCAAATACACCCCGATAAAGCGTCGGGCCCCGATGGTTTTAACCACCGCCTTTTTCAACACTTTTGGGACTCGATCGGCGATATTGTTTTCTCGACGGGGGTTTCTTGGCTCCAAAACTGTTCCTTCCCCGAAGGTGTCAACGATGCTATTATAGCTCTCATTCCTAAATGCGACGAACCGACCACCATGAAGGATCTTCGACCCATTGTGCTTTGTAATGTTGTGCTAAAAATCATTACAAAAGTTCTTTCTAACCGCCTCAAGAAAATCCTACCCAAGGTGGTCTCGGAGAATCAATCGGCCTTTATTAAAGGGAGACTCATCACAGACAATGTTCTTCTCGCTTTTGAACTTCTCCATAGCATGAAACGAAACACCCGGAAAAAACATGGAGATGTCGCGCTCAAAATTGACATTAGCAAAGTGTATGATAGGCTCGATTGGAATTATATTCGTCTCATCTTATCTAAAATGGGGTTCTCGAGGCATTGAGTTGATACGATTATGCTATGCGTAACTTCGGTTAGATATTTCATGCGAATCAATAATGAGATTACGGGACCGATTTTACCCAAGAGGGGGCTCCGACAAGGCGACCCGCTTTCACCATACATATTCATTCTATGCATGGAGGGCCTCTCGTCTCTTATAGCGGATGCGGCTTCAAACAATCTCATCCATGGTTGTCGGGTTTCGAGACATGCGCCGGCTATCTCGCATCTTCTCTTTGCGGACGACGCCTTCCTTTTTTGCCAAGCTACTATTGACGAATGCACTACCCTTAAGGAAATTCTTGCTACCTTTGAAGACGCATTCGGGTTGGCGGTAAATTTTGACAAATCGGGCATAATGTGTAGCAACAATGTTGAGCCGACTTTAAAAAGTAACATTTGCAATGTTCTTGGGGTTTCAAAACCGCTCAATACCGGCAAATATTTGGGTCTTCCGTCTATAATTGGGAGAAATAAAAGAGCTATTTTCCGACATATTAAAGACAAACTTTGGCATCGTCTCTCCAAATGGCAGCAAAAACCGATTTCTAGTACGGGTAGAATACTCTTATCAAAGCGACGGCTCAAGCTATTCCGGTGTTTTTTATGAGCGTCTTTTTGCTTCCTAATACTCTTTTGCAGGAAATACATCGGATACTTAACACTTTTTGGTGGAGCTCAAAGAAAGACGGAGCCCAGTCCATTAATTGGCTCTCATGGGAAAAAATATGTTTACCGCAAAAACTTGGGGGACTTGGTTTTCGAGATTTCTCGGCTTTCAATTTAGCATTGTTGGGCAAACAAAGTTGGAGATTTCTCTCTAACTCGGATACGTTGGTAAGTAGAGTTTTCAAAGCTAAATATTACCCAAAAGGGGATTTTTTTGAAGCAAAATTGGGTCATAACTCAAGCTTCATTTGGCGAAGTATTTGGAGCGCCCATTCGATGCTAAAGAACGGTTATAGATGGAAAGTTGGCACCGGGGAGTCTATTCCCGTGTGGAATGACCCTTGGCTCCGGGATGATCGAAACTTTCGGGTGGAAAGCTCTCCGAGACCTTTCGAGGCCAACCTTCGGGTTTGCCACCTTTTTGCTTCGGATTCCAATGCTTGGAACCTCGATTTTTTATCCCAAGTCTTCTCTATCCGTGACCGTTCGGAAATTTTAAAAATCCCATGCGTTAGGAACGGACCGGATAGAATTATTTGGCATTGGAGCTCTAATGGTGTTTACTCGGTTAAAAGCGGTTATCGGTTCTTTATGGATTCCTTACTCCCCGACTCCCCCAACCCAAACGTCTTAAAATGGGGTTTTATTTGGAAAGCCAACGTTCCACTTAAAGTGAGGAGTTTCATTTGGAGATTGGGAAAGGATGTTCTTCCTTATCGGATTAATCTCCAAAAACGAGGTATTAATACCTCGTGCCTTTGCGCGCTTTGTGGCGTTAACCCGGAAAACAATTGGCACCTCTTCATTGATTGCCCGGTTACCACCAAGGTTTGGAAATAGGTGAATCTTTGGGACCTCGTTAATTCAAGGGCGGAGAATTCCGAAGACTTCACAACTTTTTTATCCTCCCTTATTGATGACGGCACTTTATCCAACTGTGACACTTTTTAATGGTTCTTTGGAGCATATGGAACATGCGGAATGACGCGTGGCAAAATGGTGCGGTTAAATTGCCTTCCATCGTGTCAAGACGTGCCTCCATTGTGCTCTCGGATTGGCTTACGGCCAATGTCCTCCGTTCACGGCTTGAGTCCCCCGTCATGCTTTCTTCGTGTGCTCGATGGCATGTTCCACCGACGGGGTTTCTCAAATGCAATTTAGACGCCGCTATATTTTGCGTTTCCAACCTTTCGGGCTCCGGGGCGATCATTCGCGATGAACACGGGTCCTTTGTTGCGGCCAAAACCTTCCTAGTAAACGGTACTCCTTGCTCTTTCGAGGGCGATCGAGTGGGTCTTGGGACTTGGATTTCAACGGGTTATTTTCGAATCTGACGCAAAGATTGTTGTCGATGCTTTCCACTCCGGTCAAGATGACTTTTCGGCTTTTAGGGACATCATTGCTAATTGTAGATCCCTTCTCTCGCAAAATGACTCGTTCTCATTTCAGTTCACTAGAAAACATTCTAACGGGGCCACTCACATCTTAGCTAGGAATGCCAGGAACCTTCCCAGTAATACCACTTTTTTTAGCATGCCTAGCTTTCTGTACGACCATGTAAACCCAATTTGTAATCTTTCTATTATTGAAACGTTTCCTTTTATTTCAAAAAAAAAGTTGGATATTTAGTAAAAACATATATTTTTATTAGACACAAAGGAGAAAACCTTGCGACAAGTTCTTCTATAATCGGCAAGTCAGCTAACGAAGAAAATAACTTGAATCTTCAACAAAAGGGTACACTTCAGATCTCATCTTTCTCTTCTTCTTCTCCTACATCGATTAAGCTACAACTATAACTGGTTTTGATGGCGGCGAAGTGGTGCTGGAGATCGATTGTGGTTTTTATATGGTGGTGCGCCACCACCACTACAACGCAAGCTATCTGGTTAGACTTACCTGCTTCAGGAACAAAGTGCGTCTCCGAAGATATTCAAAACAACGTCGTTGTTCTCGCTGATTACTCCCTTGTTAATGGTCAAGAGGACGCCCCTGTTCACCCCGCCCCCACAATTTCCGTTAGGGTAAACATCGATCTGGATCCTTCGAATTTTTTGGCGTAACTTTACTTTATATGATTTGAGTCAAGTAGTTATTCCCCAGATCTTAATCTGGCTAAGTTGGATGAGTTGATGTGGATTTGATTTAACTTGGTAGTTGCTCTAATTTGTAAGCAGGAATTTTTCTAGTTTTTGTTGTTGATATGGATTTATCAGGAGTAAGTTGTTAAAAAGAACTTAAATCAAAGTATGCGTAAATAGGATAATGTTGATTGCAGCTTGAGTAGAACAAAGCACGATGTTGGTTTATTGATGATATTGTGCAAAGATTGCAATTAGTGGCATAAAAGGTCATCTGTATGTGGTTTTGGATGCAGGCATGGGATAGTGTGAGAAGTGTCATTTTTGGTACTTTTAATCAAATACCCTCCCATGAATTGCGGCTTAAAAGGGAATTGATCCGGTGCATCTTATTTCAGTACATCTCATCCTAATGTTCGTTCATTTCTCATCCAACGGTTGATAACCACTTCTCACGCTTCTCACCAAATTTGGCACTTCTCACCGGAACCCAACCTCTGGATGCAATGCAAACACATAAACAATGAATCACAGATAAGAATCAAGATTTTTAAGAATTTTGGAGAATGATAACTGGAGCATGATATGGCTTGCTTGAAAGGGATAAGCATTGATGTCCATGACTAAAAAAGGGATATGTCTTGATGCAACTTCAATGTTGGTTCATTGAACCGTGGCTATAATAGAGAGCTTTGTATTTAGAATAACTACTTGCTTGAAGCGATCAAGTATCAAAGCTAAGTAAATGAATGTCCTTAATGCCCATATTAGAAGAAAAGAAAGAACATTGCCGTTAGAAATTTTAGAAAAAGAACATCCTAATGTCAAATGATACCATAGATTATGATTTACCTTGTTAGTATGTTTTCTATTGATTTGAAGAATGGATTTGTAAAAGGTTGCATAAACTAATCTGTTCCCACTACAAAAATTCACAATGATAAAAAAAAACAAAGATATTTTTATTGAAGGATTAAATTATATTATTTTATAGTTTAGTAGTCTATACTTTGTATGATTTCTATAGATCTTCTCGGCGTGCTTGCTTGGAATTCTAGCTCCTTTTCTGCATGAGCTTTCTAACAACCCTTCTTATTAAATGAACTTTGAAGGATTCTTCAACAGCAAAGAATGTACCTATGTCTCAAAATTGGAGCTTTGCTTTTTGTTTCTTGGACAATTAAATTAGGTTTTAAGTTCAATTCAATAAGACTTGTTTTTGCTATAGAAAAAAATTTGATAGTTATATAAGAAAAAGAAAAGGCAACGTTATGATTCCAATATTTAGAGAAAAAAACGTAACGATGTCAATGTAAATTTCAATATGAATATTAGTGCATTTCAACTTCGTATTTACAAATAAAAAAAATGGATTATTATTATATAAATGGAGTAATCTTGTAATAGGAAAATTGAGAAGATATGAAATATATATAAAGTTTTGGTGGACTAAAGCTATGGTCGATAGCTAGGGTTAAGCACTCACGTATATAGATAACTTACGTGTAGCTGAACTATAAACACTAGAATTAGCCAAAAATCGAACTTATGAAATAAGGATGATCTTTTCTAATGGGGGATGTAGCAATAATTGTTAAGATTCTTATGATGGCGATGCAATTGATGTATCACCTTGAACACACTATTCTTCTGGATTTAATGTTAGTCAAGATTCATAACTATTGATTGGTTCAAGATCTTATTTCATTTTATAATTAATTCCATAAAAATATCATATTGAACATAAATAATTAAGCATGTTCCAGATAACATTTATGATAACGTTTATCGTGGTGACCCAACAATTTGCTAGCGGAATTTAGTATAGGTATGATAACTCTTTTTTATTAATATTACATATATATGTATGTGTTTACATATGCATATTTAAGTCTATTTGTGTGTATTTTTTTGGTAACTGTAGTATCCCACAGGCCAACCAAGTCACCATGGTCCAAGTTTATGGAAGTGTTTATGTATGATGGGAAAATGTTACTTGCAGCATCCCACAAATATAGTAAAATATAGTTACTTTTATATTCTAATGATTGAGAATTCGAATACTTTCTTATATCAATTTCATTCTAGAAATCCCATATTTGTAATGCTTTTACAAGACATGTCATAGACTGTGAGATAAAATAAATCCTATAGTAAGTAATAAATGTTAATAACCAAGAAATTTAATCTACAAGGACTCATATATATATATATATATATATATTATGTAAGCACATGAAGGTTAAAATATTGAGAGCAAATTTGTCAGCCAACACCGAGTTCTTCATTAGTTGATTCAATATTTTCCTCCGAATACCACAAATTTAGGTATATAACTATACATAATTGCTTTAAATTGGTGTTGAAGTAAATTGGTCACAAAAATTAGAAGCTGACTATTTTTGGTAATCGAAACTAAAAGAATATATGTTAAAACTGAAACGGGAATGGTGACTTCATGTTGGATGGTTAATAATTGTTCTTTTAGCTTTCTTTAGCAATAACATATTGACTTGTATACTATGCACTTAAATGCCTCAAGTTAATGTTTAGGAGCATGGGATATGAGGTTTGAATTGCGTTTGGGGTTAAATTCGAAATTTGAACCAAGTTTGTTGTGACCATGGAATTGGATTTCCCATACATACCATTAATTGTTTCCAGAAATATATAATGTACGGAATTTCTGTTTTTTTTCTTGTGAATGAACTAAGTGTTACTTTCAAAGGTAACCTCTCCATACGGAAACAATCTCCACCACCAAGAGAATATGACTCATGGTCAATTTGCATTTACAACTACCGAATCCGGCAACTACTTAGCATGTTTCTGGGTAGATGGGAATCATCCAGGTGGCAAGGGTCTAACAGTTAGTCTCGACTGGCGAATTGGTATTGCTGCAAAAGATTGGGAGTCTGTTGCAAAGAAAGAAAAGATCGAGGTAATTATGTTTCTTTTTTGCAATATTAATTGTAGTTTGCTGCCTTCATTCACACGTGAATACTTCTCTTTTAGGGTGTTGAATTTGAATTGAGAAAACTCGAAGGTGCTGTGGAAGCCATTCATGAGAATTTGATTTATTTGAAGAACAAGTAAGTTTTTATTTATTTCTAGAATAATTGTTAGTTACTTTCTGAGGGAGTTATTTGTTCTGTTCCAATCTCAAACTCAAAAAAAGAAAAAAATTTGCATCGACCCCAAACAAGTGTCCACATTTCTTAGTTTGTCGCAAAATAAGTGTCAACTTTCAGAAGTAAGTGCCTACTTTCCAATTTTACCCTTAATTATTAGATGGAAAACGTCATTACTCCCTCTATTTATAAGGGTAAAATAGAGATGTATGCAACATAAAGATGCCATGTTTTTTACTTTGGTATGTGGAAACACACAGGGAAGCAGAGATGAGGGTAGTGAGCGAAAAGACGAATGGAAGGGTGGCATGGTTTAGCATCATGTCTCTTGGCGTTTGCATTGGAGTTGCGGTTTTGCAGGTGTGGTACTTGAAACGGTTTTTCCACAAGAAGAAACTTATCTGAGAAGTATACACATAACATATTTAAACCACACTAGCTTCAGAGATATTTTGAGATGTGGAGAGACCTGTGAAAAATGGTACAATTGTTGTATTATTATATGTATAACACTAGATAAAATTTTCAAGTAATTCAAGCAGGCTGCATTCCAATTTCTTTAGAGTCTTCTTTTTAACTGCATTATTTGAAGGTGCACCTGGCCTCATTGTAATGGTTTCTAATTGTTATGATACTTGCCAATTTACTTTATATTTGGACCATTTTGCCATTGTTATGGGATGGTATGTTCACCCCATTATCCAAAATATGTGGGGAAATGTTAGGGGCCGTTGTGGTTCGCAGAATTCGAAGGAATTTGATGGAATTGGTATGACAAATTCCTTTGTTTAGTTCAATTCTTGAAATAGATGGAATCCTTTAAATTCCGTTGAATTTCACAAATCAATAAATTCATCATTACTTGACCTAATGGAAGGAATTGAATTCTATCCTTTTGCATCCATTTTAACCAACACCGACCACCCTTTGCCCCCACCACGGCCATGTATTATCACTGTCACGCCTCCACCCCCGCCCACCCTCACCCACCCCTCTTGTCCCACCGCTATCACCCCCACTAGCCTCTGACCCTGTCTTCCCCACCCCCAACCAACAGGGAGGGCAGGGGTAAGGCAGGGAGGGTGTGGTTGGGGTAGGGTAGGGTGGGGTGGGTGCTATGATGATTGACAGTAGTGGTGGTCAGTGGGTAAGGCGGGTAAGTTGAGTCACCCATCACCAATATAATAGGGTGGGTGGTTATGGGGTTTGGGGGGAAGAGTGGGTGGGATGCTAGTTATGAACCAAACACCCCCTTAGATTTTGGCCCAAAATGCAGGGTTAATGGGTGAATATCGATTGACAATTGAGTTATTGTTAGATATGAACAAAAAAGCCTCGGTCCATGCCCCGACCAAAAAGCCTGGTTCTAGTAAGCCGAGCAAGTGATGATAACATATTACAACCGTACAGGTCTACAATTTCATATTTTGATAAGAAAAAGTTGAAACCCTACATGGGGCGTTGAGCAAGTGATGATAACATATTACAACCTTACAGGTCTACAATTTCATATTTTGACAAGAAAAAGTTGAAACCCTACAGGGGGCGTTTGGTACACTGGACAGGATGGGACTGGATAGAACAGAACAAGGTTGTACCATGTTTGGTGTGTTCATATGTGGGACAAAGTGGAACTAACTTGCACAAGGATGGGACACGCGTGTCCACCCCTCCCCCCCTAGAACTAGATGGAACAAGATTATTTGTACCAAAATACCCTTTTGATATTTTAACGTAACTCGCCTCCAAGAATGAAATTGGCCTTACACTTCTTCTTCCTCAAACTGATCCATCGATTTCTTCTTCTACCTCAACCATATCGATCGATTCACACAGGTATATTTCTCGATTTCTCCTTCTTCTTCTTCCCTTTTGCGATTTATTCTTTCTTCGAATTTATTCATCTCGATTTCAAACTGATCCATCGATTTCTTCTTCTTTCTTCCCTTTTGTGATTTTACTTCTACAATATTTTCTTATTCATCGATTTAGGGCAAACTAAAAACAGCAAACTGAGCGATTTCTTCTTCCCTTTTACTTCCTTCTTCTTCTTCTTCTTCTTCTTCTTTCGATTTCTTCTTCTTTTTTCGATTTCTTCACTGTGTTCTTTCTTTTTTTGATTTCCACAGGTTTTTTCGCTGTGTTCTTTCTTCTTCTCCACAGGTATTTCTCGTTTATGATGTAATAATTTTTGTATTATCATCCTTCATCATCAAACAACCATATTCAAAAGACTTTGTATTTGTGTTATGTGAATTATTGTTGAATGTTTGTGTTATCATCAAAAGACTGTATTTAAATCAAATTTTCTGTGATATGATAAAATAATTTTTCTGTGTTATATGAATGTTTGTGTTTGTGTTGTGTGATTTATTGTTGAATGTTTGTTGAATGTTTGTATTTAATAAAAAACACTAAAGAGCTCATCAGGGGTAAATTAGTCATTTTAACCAGTTATGTCCGGTCTTACCCAACGCTAGACACCTGTCATGTCCTGTATGCGTACCAAACGCACCCACAAGGTCTACGAATATTACAACCACCTCGAGCCAGTGTAAGTAATCAATGCTACTCTTTGGGACTTCTTTCCATAGGTCATCAGTTTGAGTCTTTTCAAGGTCAATAGTGATTTTCTTAACTGTTATCTCAGCCAGGGTCTCATGAGATTAGTCGAGGTGCACGCAAGTTAATCCAGATACCTACCGTTACCAAAAAAAAAAGAGATTGTCACTCACTACCAAACCTATTCGAGGCAAGTTAAGATCAAATCAACATTGGTATCAAAGCCCTCTTATTGAATTCATATTTTGTTAGATTTGTGCATGCATTCTTGTTCTCGTTTTTACGAATATAAAATACCATTTATGTTTATAGGAAGCCGACTATATCTATCTTATTTATGTTTTTCCTTACAATAAATTTATGTTTTTTATTTGAACAAATTATTGTCAACCATTTCCTATTTCACAAGAGCAATCCAAAAGTATCAAAAAGAAAATTAAACATTTCAATACCTTAAAACTTGCTTATGGGATCTTCATATATATACATTTTAGAAGTTTGTATACATGAAAAATATATATAGATACAAGTAATCAACGTTCTCCTCTTTGTTCCGGTGTCAATCCTCCCTTCCCGCAACTCGGGCAACTCCTTAGTCCAAAACCTTGGCACTCGTAACATCTGTATCAAACATTAAAACTTATTACAAGGAAAAGAAAAATAGTTTAATTCCAAATGATAATCGGACCAAGGTATCTATGATGATGGTAACGACAACAATAAACCTCGAAATAATATGTGTAAATACTGTACTTTTTATATAACAAAGAGAACAACAAGCACAGATTAACTCACTTCCAACGCTCAAATATATTCCCATTCTTCTTGTTTTTTCCCGTTCCCTGTTACAAGAAAACTCATATAAAGTATCCTCAATGAAAAAACATTCTTTGTAACAATTTTAATGAGTTGTTAGGATAAATTTTATCATTTGATTTCTATTTTAGGAACCTATTTTCAAACATAATTTTAAACAACATATTATTTCTTTTGATATAATCAAGGAAATATCTTATGTCTGTGACTGTGATGCAATAGAGGGAAAAGAAATTAATATGCATTTGTTTTTTTTATAAATAATATAGAGATAATTAATGAGACCTTGCATCCAGCACAGTCTATGGCACCTTGACCTCTGCATGTTTCACATTTCTTGAAAATCTGCAAATATTGATACATTAGAAAACCATATTATATTGTTATTAAATAATACTTTGAAAATGCATTTTGAATAATCTATCATAGATATTAATCTAATTTCATAATTTATAACATTAATTATCATATAAAATTTATATAAAAGGTAAACTGAATCAAAATGAAATCAACTGTATTTTTATTCTTATTTTAAGAATCATGATTATTATTCTAAAAACAAAAATGAAAGCAACAATTTACTTTCATTCCTATTTTGAAAAATAAAAAGTTTAATTACAAAGTCCCTTAAACCATAATAAAGATTTTGATTTTCCTAATTTCTCAAAATAAAATAAGAATGAAATTAGATTTTTTCTACTTTGCAAATAAGATTTGGGGAATGGAGAACTTACAGAGTTAAATGGAAAACCAGTGGATTTTGAAGCATGAGTTGCTATGGATATGGTGCTTCCTCTTTGAACATTAATGGGACTGGAATTGAATTTGGGTTGAGGATAAATCATCTGTGGACAAAGGGAAAAAAGGGCCTGAGAACCCATTTTCTGCTTCTTCTTCTTTTTTTTTAATATATATTTTATTTTATTTTATGTGGGAATGTTATAAATGTTACAATTGGTATGAAGTGGATAATGAACTTATGGTTCAAAGTTGCCCATCTTTCATCACCATACACCAAACACAATTGTCTCTAATTTTTGGAACAAAGATTTATTAAATTACATTAAAGGGACTCTTCATCATTCATCATGTCTAAGGGACTCTTCACCAATCGCTTACCCGGGTAAATGCTTACCAAATACCAAGTCACATTACCTTACCAGATGAATATGGCAATGGCAAGGACCATGAATCTTACCCGTTAAGAGCGAAGGCAAGGACCGAGACTTTTACCCAGTAAGTAAGTGCGACGATTCTTACCATGGTTAACGCTTACCAGGTAAATCGTTTTGCATACGATGCCATCTTGGTAGATCAAAATCTTACCTGGTAAGTAAGTGATAGTGTTGAATGTTACTGGTAAGCACTTACCGGGTAAGTGATTAGGTAAACGGCCACTAAGTCAGCATGGTAATCGGTTAATAACTTAATGCTCCGCGATACTTAAATGTTTGAGATGTGATACGTACCAAATCACTCTCCAAAAGTGGAAAACCATCTTAAAAAAAACAATCATTTACCATATACATTCATTAATCTATACAAATCATGATGCTTTACAAAGTCAACTCTGTACAGAATGGTCCACTGTTTATAAGGTTTTTCTTCAATTGTGGAAGAAAATGGTGGCTTAAACCTTGTTAAGCAGCAGCAGCCTGTCGTTCTCCGATCATCCACCTTGTCAAGTGAGTTGGGTCGATGGCCAAAGCGTTGAACGTTTTGGGGCAAATCCCAAGATCCGCTCCAATGAGTTCGTATTCCATCACTGCTGCTTCCATCTCCGCTTCCACACTCCCATCCTCCATAGACTCCACTGCTACAGAATGAAGAACCTCACCATAATGCTTCTCTTTATCGCTGTCGTTTTGAAACGGTTCCATCACAGGGCTCTGTTTGTTGCAATACCAAATCACACCTTAAATTATTAGATTAATCCATCCAAAAAAATTAAAAGAAGTTCGGTAAAACTGTTAAGTATCTAAAATACTCTTCAACAGTATAAAATAAAGGAATCCCATGGGTCAAAATTGTTACTAATGATTACAATTTACAATGGACAAAGAGGTCATTTTAGCTTAAATATTACTACCTCCGTCCCAAAATAAGTGTCTACATTTCTATTTTAGTTTGTCCCAAGTATCCATTTTCAAAAGTTGTCTACTTTTTCAATTCTACCATTAATTATGAGATGGAGAAATTATTACCCCTCTATTAGTATAAAATTGTCATTTAGTTAATTAAAAAGTATAACAATTACAATTACACATTTCCATAACTTCATTTAGTTAATTAAAAAGTAAAACAATTACAATTACATATTTCCATAACTGTGTTTTCTTCATTGTGAACATTCATCTAATTATCTTGAGACGAAGGGAGTAAATAGAAGAAAATACTAAACAAGTCTCTTGGACCCTGTGGTCAAGGTCCGAGGCTCGCTGCTAACAGGGTGTATGTATTTCTTTGTCTTCGAGAAAAAGAAGAAATTCAATAACATTATTATGAACTCAAAAAGTTAAATCCCAATATCTAACCAGCAAAATATGTTATTTGTGCAGTCATTTTGCCTTTCTTTCCTTGTAACTTCCTCATAAGTCATACCATAAATATTTTTCTTGCTCAACAAAAAGCTAACATCACATAAAAATATAAAATGACTAATAATATCGCCCGTCCCCAAAACCACTAATAATGCAATATCTAACCACCAAATGCTTATCGGGTAAGAATTTGGTAAACGACCCCTTAGTATCAACATGAATGTAAGTACGCAAGACAATGAAAAGAAGAGCCTCTGTGGTGAACATAACTACTATTTCTATATTTTTCCTTCGGTATTTCCTACTAGCAAAGGAATGAACAATAATATTGCATTCACCTAACTTTAGGAATTTATCAATCAGTAATGTTGTAGTACCAACCAGCAGAATTTATTAACAAAAGAATTTTACCATGAGGTAGTAGAAAGGTAAAAAAAATATTTACCTGACAGAACTGAGCATAATGCCTATATACCTCACTGGTTTCATCTTGCTCAGCAAGCAATGTACCTCCGTACCATCCATTCGCTTCATCTATTGAAGTCATTGCAAGATATCTACAAAGACATGATGCATTATTACAAAGTATATTGAATTTGTTTAATGAGATTTAAAATGGAATGGCATGAATAGCTCCATATAACCACTTTGCAACTGCCAAAAACAAGAATGCGCTATATTCTGTATCTGGGAGTAATACAGATGATGCTAATATCGAAATTACACGTCATGCTGGATGAAATGGCATTAAGTACTATTTTGCCAGCCTGGGATTGATGTTATATGATTGAATGTGAAACATGTGTCTACTGATAGAAAAAACAAAAAGAGCTTTGCAAGAGAAATACCTTCGAAATACGTCCTCTTCATTAGTGTCAATAGCCGAAGAAATCCAATTGGGGTCACATAAGTCATCAAATTTCTTCTCATCTTCACGTCCTCTGATGGCCAGTTCATCTGCTGCAACTTTCGGTGCAGAATTACTTTCTTCAAACTTCTTGTGGCCAAAAAGCCAGTTTGGGCTTCTAAGTTGTATTTCTCTGCAATTACCTATTATAGTTTAGTAAATGAACATAAATGCCACTGCCAGTGGCAATGCCAGCTGCACATAAAAATTCATTAGAGTTCTATTTGAAGCAATGAAGACGACGAAAACAACCAAAGTCATATTTATGGTAACAGGAGTTTTTCATGTATACATGCATGGCTAATTATAGAACTACATGAAAGAGAAACATCAGAACGGTGAATTCAGGAAGACGCTCACATGCTGCTTTTACTGTATAAAACCAAATATAGGGTGCTTTAACATGTAAATTTTACTTGTTTCAGAATCTTTTACTGAGTTGATCATATAAATATTAACCTTAGCTAGAATAGCAAGGTCTTCGACGCATCTTAAGTTCTATAGATAGACATTCCTTTGTCCAGCCACTCATTTGTTGCATAGAAAGGTTAATGAAACATAAAGAGTCTATAATCAAGTTTCAAGATCATTTATCCTCACCTTTGCTAAAGAAGCAATAGGGAATTTATGCTATGTATATAGGATTGTGTTGCATTATACAAGATTTTAAATATTTCATTGTTCTCTGCCCACTAGCCCATCTTGTGCATCATGTATGACAATGCATTCACTAAGCAACTGATGCGGGCCTTAGCGTGGAGGAGCGGGCCTTATTATTTTGGGAAGCCCATGATTGGGCTACCAAAGAGGGCCGCGCTTAAACAGCCGGGGCTCCGTTTCAGGCCCACGACCAGTCCATTCGAAGCCTGGAATGAGGCGCACGGCGTAGCTAGGCCCCACAAGTTTTGAACCCAAAAAACGTTGTTTTTACTATTGTTTTTAGACCTTTTCGTGTTTTTACTCCCTTTTTGGCATTTTTGTTGGCCTTTTTATGTTTGGCCCATAATCATTTTCAGGCCCATTTTGTTTTGGGCCTCCTATTTATATGTTTCTCATGTAATCTGGATGGTCACTGTGGATATTGGAAGCCTTTTGATTTCATCCCAAATTCTGAGTTATGTGACTTCGAATTTGAAGCCTAGGTTTTGAATTATTCGAATCAACGAATCCTAGAAGAGATTAGCCACGGATATTCCTAGCGAATCAACGTGTTTAGTCTGTTACTCGAACTTACTGCTGCATCAGTAAATCAATTCTTTGAAATCCTAAATAATACGAAAAGCAAGCAAAGTTTAGGAAGATACTTACACAGCATCAGGTGCCATTCCAGAATTTCCAGGTTTATGATCCGTTTCGCTACAAAGCCTTACATTCTTTATTGCACCACTAGTTCGTTCTATTAATTTGGAAAATGATGTCAACTTGATCCGTGAAAAGTCCTCTTTGCATGCTGCAATAGGTGTCAGACAACGCCCCATACATACAGGCTCAGCATCAGTTGGCGAACTGCAAACACAATGTCCAAAATATAAGATTGGTAGACTAGATCCCCCAAAAAGCATCATTGCATTTAATTTTTACCAGCCTTCTGGGATGAGATCATCCCCTATCCCAGATACGTGAAGATAATAATCAGAATCAAGTTCCCAAAGTGCCGGCTTTCCTTCCTGTGGCTGGAAGTAGCCCAAAAACCTGGTCAACACAATAAATAGATAGACTAAGAAGCTCGGTAAAGGGGAAATATAAAAAACAAATTAAACTACCTAAATATATCTCCAATAAGGGAGAGTAGATAAATAAAAGCCATTGAATCATAAATATAGTGGCATCTACGGGATGATAAATTAAGCAATAAGACATTGAACTAGTGACGGAAGATAGAACATTACAAATTTATAGCATCTTGTTTTTCACCATCTGTATAAGCATTACTGTAGTAGCGTTTAATAGATTTTAAAAATTCTCTAGATTGTGTTGTAGCTTTCCACTTTCCTTGCCTCTCTGGAAATACCTGCAATCAAACGGAAAGATATATTAAACACTACCGTCTTGTAGAGATGGCCAAATGGGCCCAGCCCGGCCCGGCCCGGCACCGGTGGAGGACCGGCACCGACTTGGGACCGGTTTGGGCCCGCCAGTCCTTAACCGGTTATGATTTTCATCCAAAAACAAGACCCTGATTTTCATCCAAAAACAAGGCCCGGCCCGGGACAGGTTATGAAACCGGTTACGGTACCGGCCCGATTTTTTATAAAATTTTTATTTTTAAATGTATTTTCAATAAAAACGTATTTGTTAGTGTATTTGATTGACCCAATTATAATAAAATGTATTTTTTAGTGCATTTGATAGACCCAATTATAATAAATGCGTATTTGTTAGTGTATATAACTGACCAAATTCTTCAAAAATATTTTTTATAAGTTAAAAATCAATTTTAAAAAAATAAAAGTATTTAAGTGGGCCCGGCCCAGGACCGGGCCTCGTAACCGGGCTGTATAAAGCTTAATCGGGCCTTTGTATTTGGGTCGGGACCGGTTACGAGATCACTATTTGGGCCCGGGACCGATTTGGGCCCAGCCCGGGACCCATTTTTGGCCATCTCTACCGTCTTGTAATAATCTCCATATCCCGATTAGTTGTGAATTAGGCTGTAATTTCACAAGTGTACATACAGTGTTGTGAGCTGCAGATCCACCATACTGTTGTGCAAGAGCATCACCCATGCTTTGGTACATATCCATTAGAGCTGCAGCAATACTACTATCAGCATCCACTTTGGGATCATCTGTCAATCCCATGGCATGGAGTTGGCGACCTAAGGCTGCTAAACCATACGCATACTGGGCAACATTTGTGCGATCTAAGCAATCAATGCAATTAGTTCGTAAAACTCCACTTTGGAACTGCGGATCTTTGTTGCTGTGGTTATATTTCTTAATCTTCTGACTATGGTTCAGATCTCTGTCTTGTTTGATCAAGTGACTAGATATATCAGTATTACCAGTTACCATTGATAGATCCCCTGAACCAGTTCTCAGATCTTTAAGGGAAGCTTCCCTGCAGAAAGTTGCAATGGCTGTAAGAATTAAAGCTAGGAATACAATAATCCAAGAGACCAACCTTTGGTCCAAGTGAGAGTGACGACTCTTATCTGGTAAACGCTTACCGGATTAAACTGTTTCATACGATGCCATTTTAATGGACTAAAATCTTAACCAGTAAGTTAAGTTTAAGTGTTAGACTTTTACTGGTAAGTGCTTACCAGGTAAGCATTGGGTAAACCGCTCCTAAATCCTCTTAGAAGCAACTAATCACCCTAATAGTACCACTAAGGAGCTGATATTGAATTAAAAGGTTCATACATCCTTCAGAGGATAAACTCAATTATACCATGTTTGATGTTCCTGTTTCAGCTTGTTATGAAGACTAGGGAGATTTGGAAACTAGAGATTTGATTCTCGCATCGCTTGTAAAACAATATACATATACCTATGCATGTAATTTAAACATAAATGATAAACCAAAAGGAACTACTTGCTATATGGTATCTGAAATTAAAGTTCCCATTCTAAGTTTTGTAAGAATTAAGATTTTTTTAGGTTTGAACTAAGGCACCCATTTAAAGGGCTCCTTAGTTCTCACATCCCCAATAGAAAGACTTAGACGAGCTTCGCCAAGGCGTACTGCATGAGTACGGTTGACATCCAACCACCGTGTGAGACGCAAGTTGCCGCCAACCAACCACGTGCCGGCACATGAGAGCGTTGTTCCATTTAGGGGTTTCATTGCCGCCATTGTCATCTTCATTCCGGCAAGTTTTCGCTTCATATTTTTGATTCAATTTGTATAATCTCGTTTGGTTTTTTCTATTTCCATCTTTTCTTTGCACAGTGGGAGCATAAGAAAGTATATCGCCTTCGGAAACCCTTATATGGCTTAAGATAGAGTCCTCAATATGGTTTGGCAAGTTCAGCCAAGTTATTTTGAAATATGGGAAACAAAAGTGCAAGTCTAATCATACATCTTCAATAGACGATTTGAAAATTGTGTGATCCTACTTGTAGCATATATTGATCATATTGTGATTACCAAAGCCTATCATAACAATTAACCATTAGACCCTTCAAGAACAAATTCTTTGTTACCTTAAAGGCGCACCACGAAGAGTATTGTTTTATGGGTGTCATGGTCATGCTAAGGTAGCATGCTTCATTGTCATGGTCATGCTAAGGTAGCATGCTTCATTGTTCCAGTTGAAGCTTTTTCGGATGTAAACTATGATGGATGCAAGGATGACATAAGATCTACCTCCAGAGAGTGTTTGTTGGGGAAATTCGGTTTCATGGATAAATAAGAAATCAAATGTGGTATCTTGCTTCATGGCTGACTTCGAGATTAGATCTATGGTTGACTTAGTATGTGAAATAGTATGGAGCCATCGGCTACTAAAAGAGATTGGCTATGCAGTTGTACTTTCGGTAATGCTTTGGTGTGATAATCAGGCAACTTTTCATACCGCTTCAAATATTGTCTTTCATAAACAAACTAAACACATCGAAATTGCTTGTCACCTTATCCGTGACAAGATTGAAGGCGGATTCATTACAACAAGATATGTTTGAAAAGAAGCAGTAAACGGGACTTATGACAACATTAGGAAGCAGTTAGGAGACATTTTGTTAAAAGCAGTAAACGGGACTTATAACAACATTTGTAACAAGCGGGGCATGATCAATATCTATGCACCAGCTTGAGAGCATGAGGGTGAGTGTTATGGAACAATGGTATGGAGACATTAGGAAACTAGAGAGATTTTATTCTCTCATCTCTTGTATATAAATATATGAATATATACATGTAATTTACACATAAGTCAATAGAAACTACTTGTTACACAACTATAGCCTCTTGAAAGGCGTGCATCTTATTTTGTTAGAGTCTTAGAGACATAACTCATCAAATTGGTGGTATGCCCTTAAGGTGTCATCCAATGTAAGCTTGTTTTTATTTAGTAAGACATAAATTTAAAGTTGTGTTTCAATGAACCGAAAACATTTACTTAAATTCCAAATTCACCCAGCCATAAACCCAAATCACAACCCACATATTTCACAACTTTCCAAATTTAACTCGACATAGGTAAAAGAACATATTTAGATCTTCCATTTTTGTGTATATAATTACTAGGAAAGTCTCGACAATGTTGTACTAAACATTAAAAAACCATCCCTTCAACTATTTAAAATTGTATTCACTCTATAGTCTATATTTTAAAGATAAAGAATAGGGGAAGGATATAAAGGGATTACTGTTAATACTCAGAATCCTCGTTTACGAGGTTTTAGATATAGCAAATACATAATACACTCACATATATAGCATGTCTTTGTATGTATGTAGAGATCCATATCTATATATGATACATATATAATATCTATATCTATGCATATTATATATGCATGTATGCATATCATTGTTCTAAAAACTTGCCGGACAGCCGCCATGGCACCAAGGCTTGTGTCTCACTCCACGTTAAGCCCATGTCACGCCATGGCCTAATGCGTAATTTTCGTAATGCGATATTTGATTTTTCTTTACGTTTTTAATGTCTTATTTGCAAGTTTTTTAATATATAACCTAATTTAACTTTCTTATTACTATTGAATCAGTGAGTAACACTACAAAACATATGATTTTATATATAATATATATGAATTAAAAATTTGACACCATAAGTCACGCCTTGAAAACGCCATGGCTTCGTCATGGCTCCTAAGGCTTGAGGTTTGGCCTTGCCGCCACGCCTCACGCCATTTAGAACCTTGATGCATATACATACATATACACATCTAGATATTTGTATATGTACATAGATATATATACCATAGTTGTTACGGTGCGACAGCGAACCACAGTGCTAGCCAACCACCAGGATGGGCATGTCAAGTCGTTCACATGTTATTTACATGTCCACACCTCATTATGTTGGAAAATTATATACTACCATCATTTGAATATCAAATACAAAATGATTTAATAATAATAAGTAACGACGTATCTAAAATAATAACCCAATTGTAGCAGCTAAATCATATACAAATACTATAAACAAATATAGACACTTTAATAAACAAAGTAGTATGTAAGAGTACGACATTTAATCACAACATGATAATAAATCACAATAAGTAAGTAATATTAAAAAAAACAGGTGTACTACTCTGACATCAAACTGTTTCTGCCAAAACAATTGTAAGTAAAAGAGTAGCTAATAGATTAAATTTGGACTTAAAAAGTAAATCTTTACGGATTATAGGCTTACAGCAGCAAATAGTAAATGGAAAAATCAGACAACGATGACTTTGACGGATACAAGGAATGATCAAATAAAACTCTTACAGCAAGTTAGGAAAAGAAAAAAAAATAACGTGAGAGTAAAGTGGTTTCATTTGCAATTACTCTTATTTTTAGACAAGGCTTCATATATACAAGGGTTGTTTTCAGCCATTTTAGTTTATATTGTAAGTGGCCTTTTCTTTTTTATTAATTCTTCTACATCTAATTTTTTGGGCTATACTTGAGCCTAAACATACGACGTGAGACGATCTGCCTCATTGGTTGGTCATCATCGTGCCCACATTCATGGCAAGGGAAGCCAATTTCTATACCTTGGGTTAGGCTAGAGGTCAACTCGTCAAAGTTGGTAGGTTGGGTAAAAGACCTAGTTAGTTTGATGTCGTCGGTTAGAGAGTCAAAGTTGGTTGGTTGGGTAGTATAAATAGGGGCCGAGGGATATAGAGGTTAATATGAATTCGATATTGTTGATTGGACGGTAGCCATGGGAGACCTCCAGCTTCTCAAATTGCTGGAACTTTCATAATCACACGATCTTAATAGAAATTACAGTATGTGATCATCTAGTGTTCATCACCATGCCATATAAGTACCGCCATGACACCAAGGAGACACCATAATAACCATGATCGATATATATATATATATATATATATATATATATATATATATATATATATATATGTGTGTGTGTGTGTGTGTACACACAGACATGTATGTTTGTGTGTCTATTGGTGGGAAGGTAACACGAGCCAATTATTATTCTGAATTGTTAGACATATTATCAGTTTGCTATTTAGATATATTAGAGGGTATCTAAGTGTATTTATCTTGCCTATATATATGGTTGTAATGTTCACTTTAATAAAAATAACAAAACATTACTTTTATCAATGGCTTGACTTGGTATCAGAGCAACCCAAACGTTCTGATTGCCCAACCCTTTATCGCCCAACCTAATCACCTGCTGCTGCCGGAAAACTCGTCAAACCAGTAACGCAACCCTAATCTCATCAC
Organism: Saussurea involucrata; assembly: GCA_033807775.1. Classification (NCBI taxonomy): domain Eukaryota; kingdom Viridiplantae; phylum Streptophyta; class Magnoliopsida; order Asterales; family Asteraceae; genus Saussurea; species Saussurea involucrata. Next base: position 42,061,169 of record CM066317.1, on the reverse strand, counting down.
CTGCTGCCGGAAAACTCATCAAACCAGTAACGCAACCCTAATCTCTACATGGCTGCCATCGCAACTTTCTCTGCTCAGGAAAAGACAGCACATAATTCTCACAAATTCGCGTTCACTCTTTCTCCCACCAATTATGGGTACTAGAAGGCAATGCTTGAGCCCTTTCTTATTACAAACAACCTCTTCGGTTATGTTGATGGAACTATACCCTGTCCAACACTAAAAGTTGGGACCGAAGATGCAATCACAGATAATCCCAGTTATCCTCGGTGGATTGCTAATGATGCACACGTCCGTATGATCATCATCTCTACCATCTCAGAAGCTTCTTTTCAACACGTCCAAGGAACAACCAGCCGAGACTTATGGCTTGCTTTGGAACGGGCATATGCACCAAACACCGCCTCTCGTGAATATACTTTAAAAACTCAACTTCTTAAAATCGCCATGAAAGGCGATGAAACCGCACAAGCTTATCTTAGCCGTGCTCAAGAGTATGCGACAGCCCTCGCCAACAATGGGGAGCCCATGAAGGACAAAGATCTTGTCATGCTTGCGATCTCAGGTCTTCGGGAAGAATACAACGGCTTAAAATCTACACTCTTGGCTCGTCATCCACCAATCAGTTTCAACGAACTAAATGGTCTTCTGAGTGATCATGATTATATGATCCATAAACCCGCGATTATCACAAACCAGCCGCAAGTTTTTGCTACTGCCACCGGCGACACTTCACAGGGTAATCTCCATGCTATTCACACTCTTCAACAATTGGCATCTCAATTAGGATTTCAATTAAATCCAGTGGCTTCCCAACAACAGCCCTCATCGCACGCTTTTTATGCCTCGCGACCATCCAACAATAATCGTGGAAATCGTCGTGGCAATTATCGCAACAACAACACCCGCGGCAGTGGTAACCGGGGTCGTGATTCCACTCAAAATACCGTTTATGGTCACTGTAGTCGATGTGGCATTGGGCATATTCCTTCCCAATGTCCGACTCAACAAAACACAACTCGGACAAGGCAGAATGCTCAAGCTCACTTCACGGCTTTTTCAGACCGCGGCTCTACATCAGGCGCCACTTGGTTTCCTGACACTGGTGCCAACTCTCACACTACGCCTGATCTTTCCAGTCTTGACTCGTCTGAGGTATATCATGGTTCTGACTCACTCCACGTTGGCGATGGTAAAGCTCTTCCTATTTTTCATATTGGCTCTTCCAAAATTTACTCACCTCATAAAACGTTCAATCTTTCTAATATTCTTCATGTACCTGAAATCAAAAAGAACCTTTTGTCTGTACAACAATTTTGTCATGACAACAATGTCTTCTTTGAATTTCACTCTTCCTTTTTTGTTGTGAAGGACGAACCTACTCGCACTACTCTTCTCACGGGCCCAAGTAAAAACGGACTCTATTCAATTCGTCTTCCTCAACTCAGGTCCCTTTCAAAGCTTGCATTCACAGCCACCAAAGCTTCCTCAACCATTTGGCATCAACGTCTTGGTCATCCACATCAACGTGTTTTTAGTTCTCTTATTTCTAGTTGTTCTCTACCAGTTTCTACAAAACAGTGTTCTTCTTTATGTTCTTCTTGTCAACTAGGGAAATCTTCGAAACTTTCATTACCAAGTTCCAATTTTCACAGTAATAATATCTTAGATTTGATATATTGTGATGTTTGGGGACCCGCACCTACCTTATCTTCTGATGGTCATCGTTTCTTTATGCTTTGTGTTGATCATCACACTCGTTATATGTGGCTCTACCCCTTAACACAAAAATCTGATGTTTATTCCACATTTACAAACTTTGTCAAAATGGTTGAAAGACAGTTCAATTCCAAACTTAAAACTGTCCAAACTGATTGGGGGGTGAGTTTCGCAACTTATCCCCATTCTTCACCTCTCTTGGGATTACTCATAGACGCTCATGCCCTTACACCAGTGAACAAAATGGTATTGTTGAGCGTCGCCATCGTCATGTCGTAGAAACTGGTCTTACTCTTCTTGCACAATCAAACCTTCCACAACGTTTCTGGCACTTCGCCTTTGAAACTGCTGTCTACCTCATAAATCGCCTACCATCTCGAATCTCTTCAAACAAATCCCCTTTTCAACATGTCTTCAATCGCAAACCCGATTACTCATTCCTTCGAGTTTTCGGTTGCCAATGCTTTCCGTACCTTCGCCCCTACAACCGTCACAAAATGGATTTCCGCTCCTCTCTGTGTGTCTTTCTAGGCTACAGTCCTCTTCATCACGGGTACCGTTGTTTTGATCCCGTGACTGATCGTATTTACATCGTCCGTCATGTTCGCTTCAATGAGGATATTTTTCCTTTCCACACTCCTTTACAGCCATCATCAGCTACACCTCTCACCCAACCCATTTATGTTTCTACCTTTCCCACTCCTGTAGAAACTGAATCGGATCCCGCCATTGCGGACGAAAGCACCTCCCTCAACCCCCCACCTCCTACCGTACCCGAACAGGTTCAGTCCAGAACCTGCTACCATACCTGAACAGGTTTCCGGTCCAGAACCTCAACCATCTCAACCTCCTCGCTCTCGCCCTCCAAATCTTCGACTGAATCCCAAACGAACAACTCCCTACAGTCCATCAGCCTATACCGTCACCTCTCCCGAATCCATTACCGAACCCACTTCTTTTTCCATTGCCAACTGTTTCCGGAGTGGCGTCAAGCCATGGCTGATGAATTCCAAGCGCTCATCAAAAACAAAACGTGGTCGTTAGTTCCTCCTGTTCCTAACACTAATATTATTGATTGTAAGTGGGTGTACAGGATCAAAAGAGACTCTCAGGGCAAGGTGTCTCGCTACAAAGCAAGACTTGTCGCCAAGGGCTTTAAACAACAACCGGGCATTGATTATCATGAGACGTTTAGCCCAGTCATCAAAGCTACCACTATTCGAGTGGTCTTATCTCTAGCCGTGACCAACAAATGGCCTCTCCGACAGTTGGATGACCAAAATGCATTCTTACATGGTGACTTGAATGAAACAGTATATGTTCGGCAACCGCAAGGATTCGTTGATTCCAGTAAGCCCAATCATGTGTGTCTTCTCCACAAATCTCTTTATGGGCTCAAGCAAGCTCCACGTGCATGGTTCACGCGGTTATCCACAACTCTTCAACGAATGGGTTTTTCGGGATCTAAAACTGATCCCTCCCTCTTTATTCTCAAATCTGGTCGCGTTCTTGTTTATGTTCTTGTCTATGTTGACGACATTATTATCACAGGCAACGACAACTTGGCTATCTCTCGGATCATTCAACAGTTGGGGTCTACTTTTGCCATCAAAGATCTTGGCAAACTTCATTATTTTCTGGGTATTGAAGTAGTCCCTCATGGCCATGATATTCTTCTGTCTCAACGCAAATACATATTGGATCTGCTTCACCGGTCCGGTATGGCAGACTGCAAACCGATATGTTCTCCCATGAGCACCACTCAGATCCTGACCAATGATGACAGCCCACTTCTCTCGGACCCAACCGCTTACCGTCAAGCAGTTGGCGCGCTTCAGTATGCCTCTATTTCTCGACCAGACATTGCTTTTGCAGTAAACCGGGTTTGCCAATTTATGCAGGCTCCAACCGAAAACCACTGGTCCGCTGTCAAACGAGTCTTGCGCTATCTCAAAGGCACAGCTAATTTTGGGCTATTTTTCCGTCATAACTCAGGGTCCTCCCTTCAAGCTTTCACTGATGTGTGCTGGCAGCCTACTAATCGCATGAAAATTAATGCTTTCTCTGATTCAGATTGGGCTGGATGCCCAGTTGATCGGCGCTCTACGGGGGGATATGCCATCTACTTGGGATCGAACTTGATCTCCTGGACTGCTCGAAAACAACGGACGGTTTCAAGGTCCTCCACCGAGTCTGAGTATAAAGCTCTTGCAGACACTGTAGCAGAATTAATCTGGTTAAAGGCTCTCCTTAGTGAACTGAATGTTACTCTAAAGTCCTCACCCACTTTGTGGTGTGACAATTTAGGTGCAACATATTTGTCTGCGAATCCAATCTTTCATGCCCGCACAAAACATGTTGAAGTAGACTTTCACTTTGTACGAGAACAAGTTGCTCAAAGACGATTAAATGTTCAGGTCATATCCACCGATGATCAGATCGCTGATGTGTTCACTAAGCCTCTACCCTCTCACAGATTTCTCTCCTTACGTTCCAAGCTGCAGGTCGTTCCCCGCCCTAAGCTTGCGGGGGAATGTTAGACATATTATCAGTTTGCTATTTAGATATATTAGAGGGTATCTAAGTGTAATTATCTTGCCTATATATATGGTTGTAATGTTCACTTTAATAAAAATAACAAAACATTACTTTTATCAATGGCTTGACTTGAATCATTCCTCCCAAAGTGAGTGCATTTGGAGAGATTACCAGGTAAGCTAGTAAGAGTTGTCATCACTATGGAATCACTACATGAAATACGCATAACTTAAGAAAGAAAAATAGAACAGTAAAAAGAAAAGAATGATTACAACAAAATAAAAAATCAAACAGAAGTTCAGAAAGAGAAGCTTTCATTGAAAGATTCAGAAGTGTGATAAAGGGACAGGTTGATTCACAATTTCAGTAACTAAGAGGTTGTGTATAGTGAACTAGACACTTGTGCGGTTCTGCCATAATCACTTAAGGAGCATGCATAAAATAAAGAATAAGTAACCAAAGGGTCATTGGCCCAGCGGTATCTGGGTTTTACCCGGTAGAGCCTAACCTCCTTAGAGGTCAAGGGTTCAAAGTGCATGAGTTTTGCCGTATTTAAATACTATATACTTTAAAAAATGATAATAAGTATCACACCTGGCAGTGCTTGTCCGACTGAGTTGAATGGATTTTTTTTTAATAACAGCTGCCTTTCCGCTATAATAGAACCCTGTCAAATCCAGTGCTTCACTAGCAACACCACCCAAAACTCCCAAGACGTTGGCAGACTTGCTTGAACACATCGAAAACAAAAGAACAGATCAATGATAGAAGCAAAATATTGTCTTGACAAACAGAACATACCTACCTCTTTGCAAACTTGTGGAAGTCCCAGTGGATAAACCTAAGCTGGTTTTCTTCCGGAAGTATCTGGTTTAGATACCCAACTGCATTGGTGAACTCACGCCGTAGCATCATTTCTCGTGGCCTTTTCTCCACAGTCTGCAATAATAACGATTACACAATCACCAGGTATTGCATTTTAATATTGCTATTTACAAAAGCATGTGAAGAATAAACAAAGATTAGTGACAATGAAAAAAAATGATCTCTAGACTTAAAACACACATAGATAGATGACAAAAAGCCTTTAGGTTTTAATAATGGATTCATGAAAGGTAATATTGATCGACAAATGGATGTGATAAGGTAATATGAAACTAAAAGTTTATGTAGATTGAAAAAAGGTTTACATGCGAATGAAGTAACTAGACAAAGACACCAATAAATTTAGAAGATAAACCTTGATGAGATTAAGCACAATAATTGGATTGTTATATCTCTTTTCCAGATCTTCAAAGTGAAGTTTGGTTGCCTCATATGTAGGATCATATCTTTGCACTAGAACCAAAGGCAAACAATCATCAAAACCTAATTCGTCAGAACAAATACCAAGATAACCAAGAACATAGTGCCATGAAAACAAGCTGTGTTAATTGGTGATTCTTACATATGATATCAGGTTTTGGACTGAATCGTGAAGCTTCTTGTGACCAAAACAGGGGAATTGAACCCCTCATTTGTACAACCGAACTCATTTTCCCTTTGCATGATCCCGATTCTTCATCGAGAACGATTTGTTCTGTTTCAACATCATTTGCAACCCTACCCCGATCATTTACTCCCCTTTTCAAGTAACTGTATCCATGGAGAACAATAGACAGCTAAGAATATATGACATGTGAAGTATTTTATTTTGCTAGAGGTACTTTTTAACAATTACTGACTATCAAGTAAGAAAGTGACCTTCCAAGGTAAAATTGTCACAAGTGACTGAAAACTGCTACATAACCCGTTTTATGCAAAAGCAAAAAAGAATAACCAGATATTACATTCATACAAAGAAATCAAGAAAGAAATATGAAGAAACTGAGTTCCAACTTAGAGTATTAAGGTCTAAGGCAGCATTTATAACTGCATACTTTAAAGCATCAAATAAATGCATACCAAAGAAAAAGAGCTCAATCAATCTAAAATGATTTCAAAGATCATATAGAGCATACCGTGTCCCTGCAAAGTGACGAGATCGCTTAGATAAGAGTGCAACACTGAAATCTCTTCCAAAGACTGATAATCGTATCTGTAATCATAAATGCACAATACTGCTTGAGTGAATCCCCATCTGATATTTATGAATTGACAGCTTGACACTGACTTGAATACAGGATTAAATATAAATGAATGTATGCATACAACAACACCCTGATTATTTTTTATCTTTGAAGACTCCAACGAAAGAGATAATGAATGCTAACAAATCTTTTATTTAATATACATGTGATGCAAGAAAAGATTTAGAAAAGATCCAATTAATATAATCACATCAAAAGATAAAACCACTCTGTTCTATGATGTTGACCTCTATAACAATATTTTCTCTTTTTATATTATCTCGTAATTTATAAGAAGACTAGAAGAGGAATACAAAAATACTTTAAATTATTTATAAAAGGGAGCACTTGTCTAACAGAGGAGAATGAAACCCTAAATGAATCCAACATGAAGGACACCTACAAGCAAGAGAAAAAGCAACAAACCTGTTTAAAATTTCCATGAACGAGAGCAATTGTCCAGATAGTGTTCTTGCATCTTGATCGAATTGGTTGCGTTAGAAAAGCATTCCACACAAATATGTCATCATATGGCATCCCTTCGTCGCAAGGAGATAGAACATTTTTCTGTAAGCTTCGCATTATAGGATACGTGTAACTATAGTAAAAGTCTTTTGTCAAGTCTACGCTGGACAAGAGCTTCTTATACCTGCAGCAATAGAGTGAACTCTATTAAAATTTAATAACAATTATGTAGAACAAGGAAGAAAAGTAGAAATGGAAGTTTACATAATGAAGCTACAAATCTACTTCCATTTAATAAAATATACATCAATATTTGAAATCCATGTAGCAAGTTTAAAATGACGATGGTAAATAACATCACATTTTTACACCAATACTTGCTATTTGATGTAATTAGTAGATTTGGTCGTTTAACATTTTCATATGACCAATAAGATTAGGGAAAGTGTTAATGTGATTTTGGAGGTAAAGAGAAACAGCTTGGAGTCTAAAGGGTTTTGTAACACACATCCGAGAGAAAACATATCTTCATTATAGTGGAACCTTTATTACAAAAGATGGAATCAACATTTGCAACATCAAGATTACGAAACTAAAACATAAAATCTAATACCCACGTTAAAACTATTCCTATCGTTGTCAAAACTATTAAACCCTGTAGCTCTAATCCTGTCACATCTCTTGTTCCTTGCCTCTGATACACATACATTTTTAAGAACATATATTTGCCGGGTGATTACAAGTTTTCTTGAATGCGCTGCTAAAACTATTTACATGCTATGATCATGTTGGATTTCATGTTTACAATGAAAGTTTAATTTAATCTGAATAAAACACAGTATATTAAGCACCACTTTAGTAGAAATCTACAAAAATATAATGCATTAGCTGTGAACTAATTTGGAGCCGATCCAAAATAAACTACCACGGTTTGTCTTATTCGTACACCCTTGTTACATGAGCAAAATCATTCATTGTCACCGGAAAGCCAAACAATAACAAAAATGAGCATCTTATGAGGTAATGACAACACAAGATACCTCAGCTCGGTTTTCGAATGAGCAACATCGGTTTGAACAGAGACATGTGGAATTGTAATAATTTGGCTCTCTTCAATGCTATAAATTGCATGACCACATATACACCCAATCTGCCTACGCTTTGTAACCAATATCAAATAAAATGACTCCAAGAACTTAATACAACCTGAAATCAAAATATTAAACTGAAGTTAACAGATCAGAAAACGATCAAATTATTACGTTCCAAATCAAATCAGCCTTTTGACTATTAATTTGTACCAAAGTAAATGAGCCAAACGCATTTCTTGACTTTTTAACCAACACTTGGTTTAGTTTATGGTATTTTTCATCCCACAAAGTTTCATATCAATCAGGTTTTCAGTAGTTAAATGAATGCAATAGCCAATTTCACCATGATAAATTGAATTATGGTATTTTTCATCCCACAAAATTTCTTATCAGAGTATCAGGTTTTCAGTAGTTAAACGAACGCAATCAAAAAGTATAGCCAATTTCACCATGACAACTCAATTTTCAATAGTCTGCTCGAAAATCAACCTCCGGAATATTTACATATCTAAACAATTCAAAGTTCACACACCATGATAACTCGCTCGATTTTTCAAAATTCAAATACCAGGCAAAAAAACCCCAATTACTTTGTAACTTAGGATTACAATTCATCGAATTACCGACCAGCGATGCCGTAGACCTTGGCGACGAAGGACAAACCACCAGTTGCCCGATTGCCTTCGGCAATTCGCTGAAGCAAGCTCTTGACTTCCTGAGGCGGATAGACTACAGGATCTTCGCTTATATTGAGATCGGAGGGTTCCATGCGATCAATTTTTAGGACTCGGAAGAATCTCTTCTTCCGATCACTGCCGATGAGATAAAATCTGGCCCTAGTTTCATAGAGTTTGAATTTCTCGAGGGAGTAGGAACTAGGGTCCATTTCTGGATCACTGGTCGGGTGGATTTTGGTGGATTTCGCCATCGCCGATTGGTGGCGACCGGATTGTTCCGGTGGTAGTTTATTGAGGATTTTCCACTCCTTCCTGATTTTTAGTCCGGAGAAAACTCCTATGCCATATTTCCATTTGCATCATTAATGTCTTAGTTTTCATAATTTTGCCCCTTTACTTTTGAAACACAAAAAATTAGACCTCTCTTTCGCTCCATCTTCCCACAAAATTATAAAAACTTTAAAAATTAAATATTTCCACCATTTCCAATAGTTTGTTTGTTAAGAGCTTAATGAGATCCATAGCTTATTCGATCAGTTACACTACACATGATTGTTTGGTAGTAGCTGTTAGGTCACATATATTGTATCCGAGATCACAAAGCCTTGAAGACTAAAATGATGAAAATTAGTCAAAGTGCTAAAACTCAAAAGTCAACAAAAGTCAAAGTATGAGGAGTTTAATTGTATTTTACATAATTTGTAACGTGGATGTATATAAACCTTGTGGTAGTTAATCTTGTAACTAGCTCTCATTAAGTCATTCAATGTAAGGGTTCTAGAAAGAAAGAAAGTGAGTTCAATTCTTATGTAAATATTTCTCTCAAGATTAAATACAAGATATGGTTGTGGATTACATTGTTACTTGTTCAAATATGAAAATAACAATTGGTATCAGAGTCTAATTGGTGATTTGAAGATCAAAGTTTGAAGAAGTTTGAAGTTTTTCGAAGAACACAAATGAGTTTGATAATTTTTCATTGATTTGTTGATTTTTGTGTTAGATTTTGATTGCAATCGTTTCTTAATCATTCTCTATCAATTTTGAATCGACTTTATCTCAAGATTTCATCAAGAATCAAAGACTTTGAAATTTTTGAAATTTTTTACGAGATCGCTTAGATAAGAGTGCAACACTGAATTTGAGAAAAGTGTTAGAAACGATTTTATCTCAAGATTTCATCATAAATCAAAGAATTTGAGAAATCACAGTTCCAGGCAGAGTGGCTTGTAAATAGTAAACACATGATTGTGACTATCAAGAAGATCATAACAAGAAAACTTGTTCATGTCTGGTACCCTGTATTCTATGTGATAAGGCATGATGCTAAAGAGTGGATGTTCTCTGAAACTGATTTCAAAAATCTTGAGTTAGAGGCTTTTGAAAACATTTATTTTGAGTTTAGGCGAAGAACTATCAAACCAGGAGATGTTACAACTGCCCTAACTGTCGTTAAACGGTTCATGAGAAGGCAAGTAAAGTACTCGTAAATTTCTGACTTGCAACTTGGAGTTGAAAGCAATCAGAGAAAGGTAAATTTACTGAAGCCTAATCAGAATTTGCCAGACTTTGAAAACTTCTCGATGTACATGATCTTTGAAAACCCCGAGTTTAGGGTGGTTTACAAGAATGGTATTGGTGAGAAATGCTTCATGAGATTTAGTGAAACTCGTTTGTGACTCGTGCGTTGCGCGACTGCTGTAAATTTTTAATTCAGGAATTATTTGACTAAGTTAAGCTAAAATATAATTCCTTGATTAATAATGAATGAATTACAATCTAAAACAATGAATATATTTTCATAAGTGTTGAATTTGCATATATTGATAATCGTTTGTTGTTACAGAAGACTTGAGATACATCTACAATAATTTTGTTGATATGTTATTCAGAACTCGAACGATGTGTACCATAATCATATCACTACTGTTGTTATGAATAGTATGAAGATTATTTTTTTCGAAAAAAAAGATCGGTTAAAGTTAGTCAATCATATGAGTTGTCAAAAAAGTGTATTCTCCTCATCTCCTCCTGTCAATGTATACAAACATATTATATACCATTTTCCATTTTCTCACCAATTTGGGATAAGCGAGCTCTCACGTATTTCAATACTTAAGAAATATTTCATTATCTATGGTTATATATTGATTATTTAGAACTTAAACGATATATCGCACTACGATATCATTATTGTTATTACAAATTGCTTGAGGATTTTTTTCACAAAGAAAAGAGGTAAAAAAATTAGTCACCCCAATAAGTTGACACAAATACTCGTCATCTTATCTTGTCATTACACATACCCAAATCTTTCATTTAAAAATGAAAACCAAATTCAAAAAAAAAATAAGAAGATAAAGGTATAGCAATTAATGTGTTGATTGTATATTAAAAGCAAATCAAAAGGAAAAAAAGTAATATGATTAAAATCTTCTTATTGAACAACCTTTTTGTTCTTCTCCAATATATTATAGATAGATAATAGATATTTATTGATGTAAATTAAAATCAATATATACATTAAAGGAAAAAGCATAAAGTGTTGATCAATTTTTAATTAGTTATTATTCAATTGTCATATAAATAAATATATGTATTTGTGTAAATAAACATATATTGATTAATTCATAATTTTTTATACATATTGGTCAATTTTTCATTATTATTTTTTTTCAATTTTGATATTTATTGATAGGTTTTTGATTATTTATTTTTCCAGTTGTCATGTAAATAAAAAAAATAAACGTATGTATATAAATCAAAATATATTAATTAATTGAGAAATTTTGTTAAATATTTATCGATTTTTGATTATTTAATTTTCTAGTTGTCATGTAAATAATATACATGGTTAAATAAAAACATATTGATTAATTTATAATTGTTAAATGTATATTGATCGGTTTTCGATTATTTATTTTTCCAATTATCGTGTAATTAAAATAACAAAAGAACTCTCAGATCCCAACAAAAATTAAAAGAAAGATGAGTTAAGTAAATAATAACTAATGGTAACGATTATTCACCTATATATACAGGGTTGAGTTCATTTGTTAACCCTATATTTCATGCTAACTTTGTTAACCAAAATCTTAGCCATTGATGTTAAAATTGACGGATGAGATCAAAAGTAATCAGCACATTAATTATAAATTGGGCCATGTGTAAAATATTTAATGAAATGAACATCAGTGTTAGGGGTATTTGTGGAAATTGGGCCATGTGTAATATTTAATGAGTTCATTTGATGTTAACACATTGGTTAACGATGAACAACACATGTTCAAATGTTCAATTTATTCACACATGAATAATTTATCCACGAATGAACACACATGAACTATTAACCCATACGACCAGATTACATGAAGATCTGATAAATTTGTTTATATGAACTATAAACCCACGCATGAACACACATGAACTATAAACTTATACGGCCAGATTAGATGAAGATGTGATACATTTGCTCAACACATCTTCATAATCAAATTGTTCATAAATTTTCAACACATGTTCATAATCAAATTGTTCATAAATGTTCAAATTAACAATTTGATCGTGTTGTGTTTCATCATGTTCATCAATCGAATGAACATCTACGTCTACTCTCTCTCCTCAACGTCGTTAAAAGCACCTTGATCACTCATGTTCACGATGCAAGAATATGAATTCATACACTAATTTGATACTAAAAACTTGCAAAATATTTGAGAATTAATAATATAGAATCAAGGAAATTTTGATGTTTGTAACTCCCTTAATAAATCAGTGTCATAAAACAAATACATGAAATTCCATCCATGCCCTTATTTAATGGTTATATACACATTTGAAACCACCATGTAAACCGGCTTCCTATTGGTTGATTGGAGTTAACAAAGTTAGCATAAAAGGTGTGGTTAACAAATGAACCTAACCCTGTATATACATATATAAAAAAGTAATATTTAAATAATAAAATGATAAATTATAGTAAAATAAAATATTATTTAATGTATATTGATTGCAATAAGATTTTTTACATGTAAATTAAAAGGTATTAAGTTGACGTGATTAATCGTCATCTTTATTTATATGTTATTTCAATCGGTTATAATTTGTTTCTTATTGTATTCAAGTGTCATGTAAATAGAAAAATATATTATTATATTCAAGTGTCATGTAAATAAAAAAAATGATTTTAATAAGAATTAAAATGATTAGTAAAATTTAAAACATAGGAAAAATATAGAGAACGAGAATTAAAAAAAACTCTAAAATCCTAACAAAATTCCAAAAAAATGTATGCCCGGATTAGTCTTCTCGAAATAACCTGAAAAAATAAAAATAACAATCGAAAAATAACATATTGAAGTTTGTTGTGGTTATATTATACATTGTAATACGTATTTGCAAGATTCGATTATCGAATCTCTGTTGTCATCAACACTATAAAACCGTTGTCTGATGTCAAGAATAAATCCCCGGTTCTATTTAGAAAAACAAAAACTTAAGAAACATATAGATGACAAATGTAAAAAAGAAAAGCTCTAAAATCCCAACAAAAGTCAATGACGAATAATACCCGGAGTAGTATTCTCAAACTAAACCTGAAAAAACGATTTTGTTGAAGAATAACAGTTTATGAAATGAAAGAACAAATTAAGTGATGGAGAAGAAAAAGAGTTTACCTAAAAATGATTTTTTAGAAGTGTTGGACAACCTAAGGGGGGGGGAGGTTGTATTTAAAATCTTTTTCTTTCAAAAAAAATCTTTGAACAAATAAATACAGTAAAAATAAAGCAGAGTATAAACAAGTAAATATACAACAATTATATAAACAGATATAATTTAAATGCACAGCGGAAATGTAAAGAGATAAGGGAAAGAGAATACTTGACAACGAGATTTTTAAAGTGGTTCACCAAACACAAAGTTGGCTAGTCCACCTCGAGAAAATAACACTTCTCGGAGATCCAATACGAAACGTGTTCTTTACGGTAGAAACACAAACCTTAATACAACAAACGCGAATCACTCTACTTTGAGAGATTAAGGTGGATCACTCACTCTAATTCAAACACTTACAAGAGGGTATAAATTTAATATGAATAATCACTCTTGAATAAGGTTTATCACTTGGATATTTTTAGAGAGTTTGATCACTTGAGTTGTGTTGCTGATTCAACTAATCGTGAGATTTTAATCTGCTATCAACTCAAGATTTCTTGCTCAAAAAATTAATTTATCAGTTTAAGTGATTTAGTGTGAGTAAGAAAGCAGCAGAATAATAATCAAATGCTGAGGGAGAACTTAATGCTGAAGTTGGTGTAGAGTTGAAAGCTGCTGGAGGCTTGTATTTATACTGGATGAAAATCAGCCTTGAAGATTTCGCGGTATACCGCCGAACCATCGCGGTATACCTGCGTCATAAAAAGTGTACAGCAAGGAGAAGGTCAACCTGCAAAAACTCAACGACTTTGTGTACCCGCGGTATACCGCGTTGCACATGGCGGTATACCGCCTGACAAACTTTCCTGACAAAAGAAGCTTCTCATGCAGAACAGTTGATGGGAAACAGTACCCGCGGTATACCGCGAATACCTTGGCGGTATACCGCCTAAAGATCTGTCCAATGAGAGCATGGCAACGCAGGAAACTTCGGCTGATCACAATCTTGCAACAGTAACAAGTAGCAGACAGCATATATATATATCAGAGATTTATATATAAAAGATATTATATATATATTTGATTCAAATATATTTATATAGATACGAAATATCCAAGTGATAAAATATTTTAGGGTGTTTATCATTTTAAAATAAAATGACGAAACTCTTCAGACTTGAATTCTTCAGATAAAAAATTTATCGAGATCATTTAAATATCTGCACACTCAGATAAAATATTAGATAACAAATAATGCGGTGTGTTTTGTAATCATCAAAATAAATATGGAGATGTGATTTTATGTGTACCAAAAATATATCACAATATTTAAAGCTGGGTACACTTGCACCAACAATCTCCCCCTTTTTGATGATGACAAACACAACGCTAAACACGAGAGCATACTCGGTTTCTCTCCCCCTTTTGTCGAAGCAAAAAGGGTTTAAGAAAACCGCTTATGCTCCCCCTCGAAAGATGCTCCCCCTCAAAATATGAAATATTTGAGAGTTAGTATTTATCAAGGGTTATACTCAAGCATGCCTAAACCAAGTCTTAATTTAAAGAACGCTTTCTTGTTTAGAGCTTTAGTGAAAATATCGGCCAAATTATCTTCCGAATCAACCTTTTCAAGCACGATTTTGCCTTTTTGAACATTATCTCGTAAAAAGTGATGTCTCAATTCAATATGTTTGGTACGAGAATGTAAAACGGGATTTTTACTTAAGTTTATGGCACTTGAGTTATCACACATAATTGGAATTTTGGTTAGGTGTACCTCAAAATCGGTAAGTGTGTGTTTCATCCATAGGACTTGAGCACATGCTCTTGCGGCGGCTACATATTCCGCTTCGGTGGTAGACAAAGCTACGGATTGTTGTTTCTTAGAGAACCAAGATACAAGTGAGAGACCTATAAAGGCACATACCCCACTAGTACTTTTTCGGTCAACAATAGATCCACCAAGATCGGAATCGGCAAAACACGTTACTTCTAACTCGGGTTGCTTTGCGTACCATAAGCCAAGATTAGTAGTACCTCGTAAATATCGAAAAATACGCTTGACAGCTTCATAGTGAGATTGTTTAGGTGAAGATTGAAAACGAGCACATAAACATACACTAAACATAATATCAGGTCTACTAGCAGTTAAATATAACAAGCTACCAATCATACCACGATAAATCTTTTCATTAAAATCGTTTCCCTCCTCGTCACGAGATAATTGCAAATTTGTGGTCATTGGAGTTTCAACGGGTTTGACATTTTCAAAGTTAAACTTTTTCAACATATCTTTACAATATTTAGATTGACTAATAAAAATACCAGTTTCACATTGTTTTATTTGCAATCCTAAGAAGTATTTTAACTCTCCCATCATGCTCATTTCAAATTCGCTAGTCATTTTCGCAGAAAATTCATTACACAATTTTTCATTAGTGGAACCAAAAATAATATCATCAACATATACTTGCACAACCACAATATCATTTTGAACATATTTCACAAATAAAGTATTATCTATTTTACCCATAATATAACCACTAACAATTAAAAAGGTTTTTAATCTATCATACCAAGCACGCGGAGCCTGCTTTAAACCATAAAGCGCCTTTTTCAATTTATAAACATGTGTCGGGTTTTCAAAACTTTCAAAACCGGGAGGTTGAGAAACGTATACCTCCTCATTTATAATACCATTTAAGAAAGCACTTTTAACATCCATTTGAAATAATTTAAAATCTTTAGCATTTGCAAAAGCGAGAAGCATTCGAATAGACTCCAACCTTGCAACCGGTGCAAAGGTTTCGTCATAATCTATACCTTCTTGTTGACTGTACCCCTTGGCAACTAAACGTGCCTTGTTTCGTGTGACTCCACCGTTCTCGTCTACCTTGTTACGGAAGACCCATCTTGTGCCAATAATGGTTTGACTACTAGGGCTTGGCACTAAGTCCCATACATCATTCCTAGTAAATTGATTTAACTCATCTTGCATGGCCAATATCCAATCCTCATCACCTAAAGCTTCATCTATGGTTTTAGGTTCTATGGTTGAGATAAAGGCATGGAAAGCACAATGGGTAAGGATTTGTGATCTAGTTGTCCTTTGGTTTAGGTCACCTATAATTTGATCTACGGGAT
Source organism: Saussurea involucrata (assembly GCA_033807775.1). Taxonomy (NCBI): domain Eukaryota; kingdom Viridiplantae; phylum Streptophyta; class Magnoliopsida; order Asterales; family Asteraceae; genus Saussurea; species Saussurea involucrata. Next base: position 42,044,771 of record CM066317.1, on the reverse strand, counting down.
GTCCTCGAGCGGTTCTAAGGTTAGGATCATCTATACCTTGTGGAATAAAGCACGGAGGGGCATCACTAGATTCAATATTATTTGTGGAAGGTTGGGTACCTAAATCCAAGGTACTAAGTTGTTGGGCTAAGACGTCTCCTTCACGGATATTATCATTTGCTAAGGGTGCACTCGGTTTGGGAGAACTCTCGTCAAAACTAACATTAAGGGATTCTTCCACTACCATGGTCTCCTTATTTAGGATTCTATAGGCTTTGCTATTCCAAGAGTAACCTAGGAAAACTCCCTCATAGGCTTTGGGGTCTAATTTGGTTAGGTAGGATTTGGTGTTTAAAATGAAACATTTACAACCAAAAACTTTTAGGTGAGCTAGGGAAGGTTTTCTACCTCGGTAAAGTTCATAGGGTGTCTTATTTAGGATACCTCTAATTAGGACACGGTTAAGCACATAGGTCGCGGTAGCAACGGCATCACACCAAAACTTTTGGGGAACTTGATGTTCGTTTAGCATAGTCCTACTCATTTCTTGCAACGTTCGATTTTTCCTTTCAACAACCCCGTTTGACTGAGGAGTTCGAGGAGCCGAAAAGTTATGAGTTATACCATGTTTATCACAAAAGGCACCAAATTGTACATCATTATCGAATTCTCGTCCATGGTCCGTACGTATGGAAACAATCGTACAACCTTGTTGGTTTTGAATTCGTTTTCCCAAAATTTTAAACTTTTCAAAAGCCTCATTTTTATGTCTCAAAAATAAAGTCCAAGTATAACGGGAATAGTCATCCACAATAACCAAAGTATAAAAATTTCCTCCAAAACTTTGAATAGCCATCGGGCCAAAAAGATCCATATGTAAAAGTTCTAAAACTCTTTGAGTAGAAATAACATTTTTTGATTTATGAGAAACGTGATGTTGTTTGCCGACACGACAAGCATCACAAAAATGATTATCAAACTTTAATTTTGGCAGGTCACTCACAAGCTCCTTATTTTTTAAGTTTTGCATTAATCTTAGATTAGCGTGACCTAAACGCCTATGCCATAAAGTAGAAACATCATTAATAGAAGATAAGCATACATTATCAGATACAACAGTTTTACAAATATATAAATTTCCTTTTACAAAGCCATTTAAAAGAACTTTGCCATTTTTTATGATTTTACAAGAATCTTCTTCGAAGACAACAGTTGTATTATTTTTACACAATTGGCGAACACTTAACAAATTAAAATGTAAATTATCAACATGATTCACATTAAGAAATTGAACATTATTGCAAGAGACTGTACCTCTACCAATTATATTTCCTTTGGAGTTTCCTCCAAAGATTACCTGTCCACCATCACATGACTTATATGATGAAAAGAGATTATTGTTTCCGGTCATGTGACGTGTGCAACCACTATCGAGTATCCAGTCCATATCAAGATCAATCTACAATAATGAAGATATAACTTTTATGGTCCCCATTTCTCGTGGGTCCTTGACAATTAGTTTCAAAAGTCAACCAACATACATATATATAAAGTCAAACAGAATATATATATATATAATACATTACACAATATATAATACATCAAACCATATTAATAAATATATATAACACATTAAACATAATATATATATATATAAGAATTAAAAGAATTAAATAAAATGTATATATATATGTGCAGTACGTATGTATATATATATATGAATAGTATTATATATTACTTATATATATAACATATACAACAGAATATATTTAAACTATATATATATATATAACACATTTAAAACCATAAACGCATACCACCGGGATTATCATTACTAAACATTCCTTTTGGAATCCATTTATTTACCATTTTAATTTTGCGATTATATTTATCATATACATAAAAACAAGCATTTACATTCGCATTATTATTAGGTTTAGAATATTTATCATGGTACATGCGAGCATACGGTTTTCTCGTATTATAATTTACATTATTTATTTTACGCACATATGGAGGTTTTTGCACATATTGATTTCTTGTATTTACTTTAGGTGATTCATAAAATCTTTTGATGGGTATACAAGAACATTTATCAACACAAGTATTGGAACCAATGCCTTTTCTACATTTTATACGGTTAGGCATATTAAGCATGTTAAGAACCTTTTTATTACTACTTTCAAAAGCTTTAGCTAGCATGTTATCTTTTTCATATGAAGCACATTTAGCCTTTAAGCATGTAATTTCATTCTCAAGAATATCACAGTTTGTACAAATAATATTTTCATGTGATTTTTTATTTAAGCATGCAATTTCTTTATTTAAAACATCACAAGATTTACAAAAATCTTTTTCTCCTAATTTAGTTTCTAATTTAGCAATTATATCCATATCATTTTCAGATTTTTGTTTAACATTTTTTATTTCCTTTTTACATGCATTTACAGTTTCTTTTAACATAGCATTCTCATCTTGGTAACGATTTGCAAGAGCGGCCATTTTATGAAACGATTCATATAGTTCTTCAAGATTATTTTCATTATCATTTTCATAATCACTATCGTAATCTGAGTAAGAAGATTTTACCTCGTCGTCGCTATCGGCCATAAGACAAATGGCTTGATAGTCATCTTCTTCTTCACTCTCGCTCCACGCGCCTCCAATGAAGGCTTTCTCCTTCTTCTTTTGGAATTTGTTCTTTTTAGGACATTCATTGGCGTAGTGGTCTTTGTCACCACATGAGTAGCAAAAGCCTCTCTTTGGCTTAGCTTTATCGTCTTCACTCGAGTCGCCATTTTTCTTAATTTTTTCGTCTCGTTTATGGAACTTACGACTTCGATTATCACCACCACGACGGTAGTTACCGTTTCTTTGAAATCTGCCATTGTTAGAAAATTTATTATTATTATTAAGAAATTTGGAAAAGTTTCTTACCAACATGGCGACTTCATCGAGAGTTTCGGAAGGATCTTTCGAGGAGCTAGCTTTCTCCTTTTTCTTCTCATCTTTTGGTGTTGAGACATTGAGAGCGATTGATTTCTTTTTAACTTGCTCCCGATCTTTGTTTCTTTTAAGTGCAATTTCATGCACTTTAAGATTACCGATTAAGTCATCTATCTTCATTATGGAGAGGTCACGGGAGTCTTCTAAGGATGTTATCTTTTGCATCCACTCCGAAGGAAGGGCTCGTAGGATTTTCCTTATATAGTCCTCGTTAGGATAAGTGCGATCCAAACCTTTCAAAGTAGTCACAATAAGGTTAAATCTTTTAAACATTGAGTCAATTGACTCATCTTGTTTCATTTCGAATAGTTCATAATCGTGAACTAAAATATTTACTTTACTAGATTTAACCTCCGTGTTTCCACGATGAGTATTATTTAAACTTTCCCATATTTGATTTGCAGTTTTATAAGTATATACTCTTTCGATTTCGTCAGTTGTTAAAGCAGCATATAATATATTTTTAGCTTCAAAGTTTAAACAAAAATGGGCTTCATCAGAAGTAGTCCAGTCATCTAGGGGTTTATCAATATAAACATCATCTTTCACAATGGTGGGTTTAAAATTCCCTTTTTCTATGATGTTCCAAATCTTTTGATTTTTGCCACGCACGTGACATTCAAATAGCTCGGCCCAAATGCCAAACTTTTCAGTATCTATCAAAGGAGGTTTTGAAAACACGATATTAGTTTGTTGAGCCATTTAGAAGAATAAGAGAAAAATATGCAGAATATTTTTTGAAAGACCTGCTCTGATACCAAATGTTGGACAACCTAAGGGGGGGGGAGGTTGTATTTAAAATCTTTTTCTTTCAAAAAAAATCTTTGAACAAATAAATACAGTAAAAATAAAGCAGAGTATAAACAAGTAAATATACAACAATTATATAAACAGATATAATTTAAATGCACAGCGGAAATGTAAAGAGATAAGGGAAAGAGAATACTTGACAACGAGATTTTTAAAGTGGTTCACCAAACACAAAGTTGGCTAGTCCACCTCGAGAAAATAACACTTCTCGGAGATCCAATACGAAACGTGTTCTTTACGGTAGAAACACAAACCTTAATACAACAAACGCGAATCACTCTACTTTGAGAGATTAAGGTGGATCACTCACTCTAATTCAAACACTTACAAGAGGGTATAAATTTAATATGAATAATCACTCTTGAATAAGGTTTATCACTTGGATATTTTTAGAGAGTTTGATCACTTGAGTTGTGTTGCTGATTCAACTAATCGTGAGATTTTAATCTGCTATCAACTCAAGATTTCTTGCTCAAAAAATTAATTTATCAGTTTAAGTGATTTAGTGTGAGTAAGAAAGCAGCAGAATAATAATCAAATGCTGAGGGAGAACTTAATGCTGAAGTTGGTGTAGAGTTGAAAGCTGCTGGAGGCTTGTATTTATACTGGATGAAAATCAGCCTTGAAGATTTCGCGGTATACCGCCGAACCATCGCGGTATACCTGCGTCATAAAAAGTGTACAGCAAGGAGAAGGTCAACCTGCAAAAACTCAACGACTTTGTGTACCCGCGGTATACCGCGTTGCACATGGCGGTATACCGCCTGACAAACTTTCCTGACAAAAGAAGCTTCTCATGCAGAACAGTTGATGGGAAACAGTACCCGCGGTATACCGCGAATACCTTGGCGGTATACCGCCTAAAGATCTGTCCAATGAGAGCATGGCAACGCAGGAAACTTCGGCTGATCACAATCTTGCAACAGTAACAAGTAGCAGACAGCATATATATATATCAGAGATTTATATATAAAAGATATTATATATATATTTGATTCAAATATATTTATATAGATACGAAATATCCAAGTGATAAAATATTTTAGGGTGTTTATCATTTTAAAATAAAATGACGAAACTCTTCAGACTTGAATTCTTCAGATAAAAAATTTATCGAGATCATTTAAATATCTGCACACTCAGATAAAATATTAGATAACAAATAATGCGGTGTGTTTTGTAATCATCAAAATAAATATGGAGATGTGATTTTATGTGTACCAAAAATATATCACAATATTTAAAGCTGGGTACACTTGCACCAACAAGAAGAATAATGATTTGTGAAATGAAAGAACAAATCAATTGATGGAGAAGTAGAAAAGAACTATAACACCTCGAATTTCCATTATATTATATTTGAATATGAATGGGGTCGAATTGTAATTTAGTCTAAGTTTGTGGACTATTTGTAAAATGTAAACTCCAGGGTTGAATTGTATTTTGACTAAAATTTAAGTAAGATTGAGAAATTTGAACTTGAGGGTTTGATTTGTCATTAGTTGAAAGTGGGTCTGGATATTTAATGTGGGAGTCGGCTACAATTGAGATTTTATCTCAATTGTGTGTGTGTGTGTGTGTGTGTGTGTGTGTGTGTGTGTGTGTGTGTGAAGTCGGTTCCCTGAAGCAGTGAAAGAGAATAAGAAATTGAGCAATTCTAGTTTTTTTGGTAAGGATTTCACTCCTCTTCTGTAGAGTTTGGTAATCTCAAGTGAATCATCTTTTAATTAGGTTATCGGATCAGTGGGTGAGAAGGATTTGGATTTTGGATTGTGCAGAGAAGTGGGTCTAAGAACTATAGGTGAGTTCATCTTCTTTCAAATGTTTTTAATTGAAATTGAGTAAGATATTTGGTAGAAAACTATCTGAATGTTTTGGTAATTATGTATTGAGATTGAATCGACCAATAAATTGAACGAAGACGAGATTTTAAAAGTGAAATTTATGTGTAGTTCGAAGTTCCGGAATTGATAGGATCCGAAATTTGTTGAATCCGGATGTGGTGGGATCCGGAACTGAGTTGTGTGATCCAGAATTTAGTTAGGATCCGGAATTGAGTTGGGATCCGGAATTAGGTTGTGATCCGGAATTGGGTTGTGATCCGGAATCGAGTTGGGATCCGGTCTCATTTGGGATCCGGTTCCGGATAGTTCCGGACTTTGAGTTCGGAATACTTTTCCGGATATAGTTCTGGATGTGTTATCTGGATAAGTTTATTAGCGGAACCCCCGTGCTAAGTCGCCGAAGGGGGAACATTTGAGGATAAGGATACGACAGGTTATCTAGTATCCTTAGAATTGAGAATGTGTTACGAGATTAGGCGTGATATGTTATTTTACATATACGCTAGTAAGTGTAATGGATCCATAGGCACTGGTAGTATTTGTAACGTGGATAGGCATAAAGTAACTTGTAATTCTCGTTGACCTGAAATGAGAAATAGGCATAAAGTAACTTGTAATTCCTATTTCGTAATGTGATGGGAAATGAGGAATAGGCATAAAGTAAATTGTAATTCCCATTTCGTGTTGTGGGTAGAAATCTGGGAATAGGCATAAAGTAAATTGTAATTCCTGATTTCTATGGGAAGGTAAGAGATAGACATAAAGTAAATTGTAATCTCTACTTCCACTCCAAGAAATAGGCATAAAGTAACTTGTAATTTCTTGGATATGAGCGATGATCTAGAATCTGTAATGATTCGTAGTAGGCTCTCGAATGTGATGATATGACTTTCTGAATGTTAGTCATACTCATGGAATCGAGTATGTTCCCGTCATCGCAAGATGAGTATGAGTACGGTAAGAATGGTGGCAAACCAGGTTTGTTTATACGCTTTGAATAATTGAGTTTCCAAAGTTGTTAAGGTTTTAATTTGAAAATGGATGTTCTCACTAGGCGTAAGCCTAATCGTTTCAAATTAAATTTTCTTACCAGGTACGAGCTCGGGGAAGTAGCGGGAAGAGGGACGAGTGTTTTGGTATTCGACTTTTGGTGCTAAGTGGAGAAGTTAGCTTATGCGAGGATGTTTTTGATGAATGACTTAGACAACCAATTTAATCTAATCGTAGTTGGCAGGATTAGATTAATAGGTTGTTTTGAGAATTCGAAATGTGTATATGAATCCTCATAGTTAATTCTCTACTTATGTATGAAAGTTTGGATGTAATTATGATTAACCTTGTTGAATTTTTAATGTTTAAATTGGCCCTGATTTTTAGGGTGTTACAAGAACTTACCTGAAAAACGATTTTGTTGAAGAATAATGAGTTGTGAAATGAATAATATATTGAAGAAGAAGACATTTACTAATCGATAAATCATGATTAATAAGCAATTGAAAGGTTTAGAGGTTTCATCTTCAAGAATGAAGATGAAAAGATTTGGAGGTTTCATCTTCAAGAATAAAGGTGAAAATGTTAGGAGGTTAATAATTTAAAATTACCAAAATAACCCTATTCTAATGAATTTTTATGTTTTTAGTATAAGGACAATAACGTCTTTAACATATCAAATATTTTAAAAATCAAAATGCTTAGAAAAAAGAAAGGTACTCTTAAGATGCTTAGAAGATGCCACATCATTGTCTTTGGTTTTTTCTTCTTTAATATATATACTAGTATTTGGTACCGCGCGATGCGCGGTGACGAAGTTTATGTTAGGAAATGCGTAACCAATTTAAGATGAAACGTAATTTGATAATTAAATGTAATATAAGACGATGAATGTATTAGAGTTTTTTTATGAAAATAAAGCAACATGCGCGGTGAAGAAGTTATGTTAGGAAATACGTAACCAAATTAAGATGAAACGTCGTTCGTTAACTGACAAATAATAAAACGCAATCTCCTGTGACCCGGTGTGGTTCAAACAACTAACATTCTCTAGTCAAATATTGTGCTATTCATTTTTCTCAATAAGAGATCTACTTTTGAACACAAATTATTTCTTATTTACAATTTAATTTATATTGTTTTGATTAACAAAGAGACATTCATATATTTTTTTTGTATTGTTACAATAATAATTCCGAAAAGATACAACATAAGTAAAAAGTCCCAACATAAGTAAAAAGTGTTCAAGGAAAATGTCCATGAAGAACTTTAGGTACATGTTAATATGAAGACAATGGAGATAATGAAATACAACCAAAGTTCGTAACAATTGAGTTTAACCTGGAAAAGAAGCAACATAAAATAATTACGATATATGGTTGTTTTAAATGGAATTTTCATGAAATCCACAACAATACTAAAAAATGTTTGACTACTAAATGTTTGAAAATCGAAAGAAAAAAAAAGTTATTCAAACAAATATTGTTTTACCATTAATTAGTTGTGGATTTTTGAGCAATCAATAGATAACCCACTAAGATTCCAACAAAGTTTTTTTTTAAAAAAACATATCATGAACATAAAAGGTAAAACCAATAGAGAAAAAGAAGTTGAGAGATGGATAAAGCAAGAACTCTAGAAGAAATGCCAAGAGAAGATGGATATGTTGTAGATTAACCATATACATACAAAATATATGCAAAATTACCCAAAAAAACTCCACTAACTGTTACATGTAGATTTTTTGTATATGACAATGGTCCTCATAACCACACTTGTAAGAGTTTATATGTTAATTTATTTCTTTTGAAGAAAGTGGGCAACAAACAATTATTTTCTCCTCCGTCACTCATGATTTCCTTGCTAGGGAAATAACACAAAGTTTACCATAATAAGCATTTACCTATTACATTTCCAATCAAATATAAACGATAAAGAAAGAAAAATAGAAATTAAAAATTAAAAACAATAATAAAAAAGTTTAAATTTATAAAATTTCAACGATTCCTCATTCAAGTTGTTGTCGGCAGACACACCTTTAAAAAGTAAATCTGAAATGAGATGAATAGAAAAGATTTATAAGAGATGAGCGAAGTTTGACAGTTGGATGTTAAACATAGTCTTGCAATTAAATTACCAAGAGAACAACCAAATTATAATGAAAAATAAATTTTTTCATAAAGAACAAAAATTTGTTTTAAAATGATTTTAAAAAGTAATGGAAAATTATACCTTACAATTGTTTCATGTCCAATTTCACAAAATAAAAACTCATTTCCCAAGCAATCCTAAAATGACAACACAATTCTTGTGTCCTCTATATATTGATTGTAACAATTATTCATTTGTATATATTAATGATTCAGAATTGGAAAAAATGAAATGTTTTATGAGTTTATAAGTGGCTTTAATTGTTGAAAATAATCAATATATAATGTAATATTTTAAAAATAAAAAATAAAAGAATTGCTTATATATTAACAATCGTACTAAAAAATAAAGAAATTTAATAGAAATTTTAAAATATAAGTATTGTTAGTTTGCAAAAAGATTATAAAATTAATCAGTTTAATAGAAATGTTGATTTATAAGCATTGTTAGCTTATAAAAAATATAATAAATTAAATATAAAAAATTATAAAAAAATAAAGTCATTTAATAAAAGTATATTGATTTATTTATAAAAATGTTAGGTTACTAAAAAATTTGTATCTTATTAATTAAATAAAAATAATAATAAGTTTATAAATTTAAATAAAAAATTTTGATTTATAAACATTGTTAGCATAAAAAGAAATATAAAAAGTTAAATAAAAATAAATTCATTTAATAAAAATATATATACCTTATTGATTAAATAAAAATAATAATAAATTTATAAATTTAAATAAAAAATGTATGATTCATTGTATAATTAAAAATGCATGGTAAATAATATTTTATATAATAATAATATATATTGGTTAATGGTTTTTAATTTAAATTAAAAAAGAAAATGAAAAGTTTAAGCATTTAATGTGTTGAAATCAATTAAAAATAAATCAAAATTATCACAAAAAATATAAAGGGCCATGGAGGCCCCTCCTTAATCCTCTCTCCAACATTCTTCTATATATATATATATATATATATATATATATATATATATATATATATATTTATTGTTAGCTTACTAAAAAAAGTGTATCTTATTAATTAAATAAAATAATAATATGTTTATAAATTTAAATAAAACAAAATTGGTTGTTAGCTTATAAAGAAATATAAAAAATTATATAAAAATAAATTCATTTAATAAATGTATATTGATTTATTTATAAACATGTTAGGTTACTACAAAATTTGTGTCTTATTAATTAAATAAAAATAATAATAAGTTTATAAATTTAAATAAAAAAATTTGATTTATAAACATTGTTAGCATAAAAATAAATATAAAAAGTTAAATAAAAATAAATTCATTTAATAAAAATATATATACCTTATTGATTAAATAAAAATAAAAATAAGTTTATAAATTTAAATAAAAAATGTATGATTCATTGTATAATTAAAAATGCATGGTAAATAATATTTTATATAATAATAATAATATATATTTGTTAATGGTTTTTAATTTAAATTAAAAAAGAAAATGAAAAGTGTAAGCATTTAATGTGTTGAAATCAATTAAAAATAAATCAAAATTATCACAAAAAAGATAAAGGGTCATGGAGACCTCTCCTTAATCCTCTCTCCAACATTCTCCTTTATATATATATATATATATATATTGATTGTTAGCATAAAAAGAAATATAAAAAGTTAAATAAAAATAAATTCATTTAATAAAAATATATATACCTTATTGATTAAATAAAAATAATAATAAGTTTATAAATTTAAATAAAAAATGTATGATTCGTTGTATAATTAAAAATGCATGGTAAATAATATTTTATATAATAATAATATATATTGGTTAATGGTTTTTAATTTAAATTAAAAAAGAAAATGAAAAGTTTAAGCATTTAATGTGTTAAAATCAATTAAAAATAAATCAAAATTATCACAAAAAAGATAAAGGGCCATGAAGGCCTCTCCTTAATCCTCTCTCCAACATTCTCCTTTATATATATATATATATATATGTATATATATATATATTGATTGTTAGCTTACTAAAAAAATTGTATCTTATTAATTAAATAAAATAATAATATGTTTATAAATTTAAATAAAAAAATTTGATTGTTAGCTTATAAAAAAATATAAAAAATTATATAAAAATAAATTCATTTAATAAAAGTATATTGATTTATTTATAAACATGTTAGGTTAATAAAAAATTTGTATCTTATTAATTAAATAAAAATAATAAAAAATTTATAAATTTAAATAAAAAAAATTTGATTTATAAACATTGTTAGCATAAAAAGAAATATAAAAAGTTAAATAAAAATAAATTCATTTAATAAAAATATATATACCTTATTGATTAAATAAAAATAATAATAAAATTATAAATTTAAATAAAAAATGTATGATTCATTGTATAATTAAAAATGCATGGTAAATAATATTTTATATAATAATAATATATATTGGTTAATGGTTTTTACTTAAAATTAAAAAAGAAAATGAAAAGTTTAAGCATTTAATGTGTTGAAATCAATTAAAAATAAATCAAAATTATCACAAAAAAGATAAAGGGCCATTGAGGCCTCTCCTTAATCCTCTCTCCAATATTCTCCTTTATATATATACTAGTGTTCGATATAGTGCGTTGCATGATAGTATATTTTTTTATTAAAAAGTGTTATATTAATCTAAAATGCAAAATAATTCGTTAATTAACAATCATTGAAATACAATGGGTTTATGGTGGGTGTTTTAGATGTAATTATCTTAAAAAAATATGATGAAGAAAAGAAATAATGTTTCATTGTTCTTTGTATTTATAGACTCCTATCACTACAAAACAAAGAGGTTTCACCGACAAATATATCCGTCCCCAAAAATGTGGCCTATGATCGTGATAACCGATGGATTTTTAATCAACGACAGAAAATCCGTTGGTAAAGCCTTTTTGTTTGGTAATACATAACATACATAATCATTGAAGCCAACAAACTCTATTATTTAGATGTGGAAAACCTTGTGTAAAACTATAACCGACAAAGTAACTGTATATTTGTTGCATTGTTTGTTCAATATATTGAAGGATGTGTCTTAGAACTACAACAAAAAACGACACTAATTATGCTTACTCGATCAATTAAATGTATGAAAGGTGCGTATTAAAAGCAATTAATGTATATAAAAAACACACACTAATTACACATTTATTACATGATCAATTAAATATATGAAACTTGTGTATTAAAAGCAGTTAATGTATATAAAAAAACCACACTAATTTTCTTAAATATGTGAAAGGTTGTAACACCTGGAAAATCCTTGTGAGTAATAATAGTCCTATTATTTCTTTATATTTTGACTTCTTAGATTATAATTGAATTCCTAAGTAATTTACGTGATTGTTACTTGTTATTTGAGAACTTCCGATAGAAATAGTAAGTTTATTCCTTAAGGAAATTAATGAAAAATAGATTATAAAGTTAAATATTAGATTTTATGGATTAGTTGGATGGGTAATTTGAATACGAGTCCAACGGTTCTTTCCGGAGCAAAAACGGAGTTCTAACGAAGAAGTTACAGCCAAATTAGTGGAAAACGAAAAGCAAACGAACAGAGGTTGGCGCGGATGGTGGCGCCGATGCACTGGCGCGGGCACCGGCGCCAAGCACCTGACGTGTTGAAAGGGGGTTAAAACCCACCTCTTGGTCCTTGTCACTTATCCTTTCATCTTAGAACTCAAAAATCAGATTGTTTGCTCTGCTTCATACGATTTTCTCCATCTAAACTAAGGTAAATCCACTTCTCTTAATCCTAGTTCAATTCAAACAACAATTAGATGAATCTCACCAATTAAATTTGATTTAGGGCAATATATCTTCATCTTTCTTCTTGGAGTGTTTGAGTTTAAATCATCAAGTTGGGGTTATACCAATTGAAGAATTAAGGTGAGTAACTTGTAATTAATTGATTGTATTACACTTATCTACCATTCTTTATCTTGATTTTGGTATGGTTAATGAGAAATCTTGATGTATAAGCTCTTAATGGTTAAGAGGGAAACAAGAAGAGTTCAAGTAAGTTATGGTGGATTAATTGTGTTTTACTTCTTAGAATGCCATGGTAAATGTTAGTGTTAAAGGTTTGGGTTTGATTATACACCATTGGTATGTGATTATGATGATGGCTTAATTTATGTCTTAATGAAGCAAAGATGGCTTAATGGTCAAAATGGACCTATTATTGAATTGTAAACATGGATGTTTATTATTGATAGCATATAGAATATGATTTTATACATATGGATGTATATGAACTACATGGAAGTAGTATTGATTATGTTAAATGGTTGGACCATTGTTAAGTGTTAATTATGCTTTGAATATTATTTGGATTAACATATTTGGTATTCACATAATTGGAGGAGCACCTAGTAGGCATTGGAGGATATATTCTTACACACCGTGGGGTAAGTGTAATTGATTCATACCTTCGGATACCGTGGGGTTTTTCCGTTGTGTTATGCCTTGTGACAATACCGTGGGGTACCGATCAAGGTATATCTTCGATTATGATGTAACTGGGTAGCAATATGGGCCTTCTCCATGGAATCCAATTTGTGAATGTATCGAATTGTTATTCCTACATGCTATGATTATACTCTATGTGCTATGTGTAAACCTCACTTAGGCTTTAAAAGCCTAACACTTGTTATGTGTTTTATGTGTTACAGATAATAGTGGTTTCGAACACAAGAAGGTCTAGAACGGGGTTGTGAGCATGGGATCATTGTTGGAGAGTGAAAGGTTGGAAGACTTATGATAGAACTTTCCGACATCCTTTTTGTAATTTGATTGCCATAATAGTGATCAGATAAGCTAGTGGTCCAATAGTAGTTATAATCAACTAAATCTTTGTATTAATGATTATGAAATGTTAATTAGGTATACTTTTACTTTAGTAATGTGTACCACTCTTCCGTTTTATGGAAGTTTTTGTTAACCCCTGTTTTGGGGTGTTACAAGTTGGTATCAGAGCTTTAGTTTAAGTGAACTAAGTATGCTGAGGAGGTACTTAGACTTAAGCTGAGATGAATTAAGTTGTGACTTGTGAGATCTGGGTAGAAGTACTAAGACGGGATAGTCTTAGAGTCGACGGAAACACGTGAATTTAGTACTGTAGCGATGGTAACGAGAATTCTTATGTATGATATATTCACAATCGCAATTAGCTACTGTTATTATGAATATATTACTACATGAGTATACTTGCTTATAAATTGTTACAGTGACTAACGTTTGGTATTATATGTTTTGTATGTTTAAATAGATGTAACCATTTCTTGTGGATATGCGTTTGTGTTATAAAAGAACAATGGTGAATACACCACTAAGGCCCTCTAATTCTTTTGAGGACAGAGCGGTAAATGATTGAAGGTTGGAAGGACAGCCTGGAACTGGCGGGACTTATGAAAGTACGCCGAGGCAAACTTTAATAGGTGAATTGAAGTGTGTAGAGATAGAATGTGAGTTGATTGATCAAGACAGGAATAATATGAAATGGTTGAGTAAGTGGGCCGTGGAATGCATGTATAGCAAGTTTTACAAGGCCGAGAGGGCGATCACTGATCGGAAGTAGAGTGTCAATGATAAGGTGCGTGAGTAAAACGATTGACCTTGTTTGAGTGAGTAGCCTTCATTTGCTAGTAGAGTTTTATGTATGGTGTCCTAGTGTATGTTACATGAGTTTTCGTGATTTCAAAACAAATGCATAAATATCAATTTTATCGAGGTTGAGTCAGCTTGTGCAAGTGTGTATTTAAAAGAAAAAGGCAATTTCATTTACGGCGCACAACGAAATTTGAGCTTGGAAATTTGCAAAGTACTTCATATTTTACGTGAAAATTTAAATCGTAGCAAAAAGTCAAGAAAACGTTGATAGCAAAACTTATATAACCAACAAGAGTATTGACTTGGTGATATTATATAAACAAGTGTGAGAACCGACTAGCTTACTTCATGTCGGTAAAATTTTTTTCTTTTTTTTCTTCTTCTTTCACACTTTTGTAATGTGAAAAGATTTTCATTTAATATATTACTGTCGTAATAGCATTGTTTTGATTGAGAAAGATTAAGTTTTATGGAAAGTAGTATGCAAACGATTCTCGAGATCGTTGTGCAGTACATTGGAGTTATGAGAATGTTGGGATCATGTATGCCCAAGTTGTTCCAAATGTTATTTTTTTTAAGAAAAGGTGTGAAATAATTTATTTATCGCGTTGTCATGAATGAAGGCTATGAACTCACTAGGTCGTGGAACATTACACTATAAGCTAAGAAAGAACTCCGATAGTGGAGAGGTGTTGAATAAATCATGGGAGAATGTTTATAGTTTAGGTATTTGTGTTCAAGGAAGAGGTGAACAGTGGGAAAGTCGAAAGTGGACTTTATTGTCGGTTGTCGAGGGACGGTTGTGTCCGAAGGAAAGACTAGTAGTCATCAAGATGATGGAATTAGCAAATCGCTATGAGTAGTGTGGTGAGACCGAAAGGAAATATCCTCGACGTCAAATAAGAATCTATGGTAATCTTGTGATATTAATGTTGTACGATTAAATTTGAAATAAAGACTATGGGATGTGAATTGAATTATGATATGTTGGAAGGATTAGGTTCAGTTAGGGACCCTTGTTAAAGAATAGGTTATGGAAGTATAGACAGATTGACTATTGACGTAGAAGTCGACAGTTGCGTAAGGTGTATGAGGCCTTTTGCCTGTCACAGGGTGCGGTCTGGGTGCGTCCCGCGTATGCCTGTGCTGGCAGGAACAAAACCGTGAGCGGTGCCGGTATGCTGTTATGCAGAGGGTATCCGCAAAGCGGACAATATCGTGTACGGTGAACTGGGATGTTATAGAATGCTATAGAATGCGGACAATACATATCTCGTGAAACACCACATGTGGGGATTTTGAGTGATTGGTGAATAAATCACGAGTAGAAGAGGTTTTGGTTAAATTATTACTGAAGTGAAAGTTAGGTGGTCAAAATACGCTTTTAGAAGTTTATTATGGTCGTGCAATAATTTTGGTGTGTTATATGCTTAATCGCATTTTTTTGTGTTGGTTTAACTATTGGTCTTATGTGTGAGGACCGTTTGATGATCTTGTATTTTCAGTACCCTTGGAACTAAAGAACTTTGGCAAAATAATATATATATATATATATATATATATATATATATTGTGGAGTATATAGAGTTGTATATACGTGTACATATAGATACATATATGAATTGACTCCATGGGGAAAGTAGCAATGAAGGGGTCGTGAGATTTTCATGTCTCGAAGTGTGTGTTGCATGATGTGGGATTTGATGTATTTTAAATTTCGTGAGTTGATATTGATAAATGATCAATAGACCCTTTGAGCAGATGGCTTGGTTTTGGACTCGGTTGAGTCTTAAGGGTATTCATCGGTTTAATTAACTTGACATAGGCTTGGGGGTTGGAATTACAGGAATTGTATTATAATTAAAGTTTACGTAATATGAATACATTGATTTTTTTGTTTGGAGATCATGTATGAATGTTAAAGTTAGAATCGGAAGATTAAAAGTTGAAGGATCACCTTGTGGGGGGGTGTTAGGATAGTAAAAGACTATTGTTGTAGATGAACATTCTACTTATGATGTAGATGGTTTATATAGAATGAAGAATTAGGCACGAACATGGTAAGGGTATGGACTATGTCGATTTGTGGTGGAGTGTGCACTGTATATATAACGGTTTGGAGTCACAAAGAATTAGTAAGAAGTGAGTAAGTTTAAATTAATTAGAAACTCGTGAGTTGTAGTTCAAACTAAAGTTGGGGAGGAATAAAGTAATGAAATAGATTCGGTTAATTGTGCGGGAGAGCATGAAGGTAAATTTGAATTGTGTACGAATGACCATGAGGAATCTGGTCTGCTGTGAGATGTTATGAGTGGAGAATGTACGAACGAGTAGTGGCATTAATTGTCAAGATAAATGTGTCAACCAGTAATAAGAAGTTATAAAGAGGGAACATTAGATGAAAGTCTTTTCGGGGATTCCAGGTGAATAGTACTAGTTGTCAATAAAGCTGTTGGAATTTGTGGTTGTAAGATGGTGTAGTGATTTGGCTATTATTGGAATAGAATGTCGAGCGGTAGTGTGAGTTTATCCAAAGTGATTGTGGTTGTGTGAGTCGCTAAATAAGTTTATGATTTTGAATCATAGGAAGTTTAATAAAGATGAGAAAGTGTTATCGGTATGTGGAAAAGTTGGGAGAAAGAGACAAATAATGATTGGAGGGTAGTACTCCATGCTAACGTAGGAAGTAATGATAGAAAGGTCGGACCTAAGAATGTAGTTATACTACAGGTTCAATGGAAATATCACCTTTGTTATATAATATTTTAGTGCTTGGTTGCAATGTGGTCGCGTAGTGCGATATTGATGTGAGGAAGTGGTAGTACTTTATACTGAAGAAACGTATGGGTCATAGATGTAGAGATGGGTGTCGTAGATATAGAAGTATTCAAAAGTGGTGAGTATGCTCAATTTAAAGTGAGTATAGATTTTCAAGCGGTATACGTTAATGTTATTTTGAGACCTGGAGATTGAGATGTGAATGATGACGGTATTGAAGACCAAGCAATAGTCGGATAAAGGTTTAATGATAAACGGTTACTTTAAGGAGGCTTACAAATCTAAGTTGGGGAGTGGATAATGAGGAAAGAAGTAAGGTTCAGGAAATATGAAAGATGAATCCTTGTTCCTTCTAGATTTTTATTTGTGAATGGAATTCATGTGTGGGTTTGGTTAGAGTGCAAAGGTTGGTGATAATTAGGTGTCAACTTTTGGGCTTAAGGCCAAACACCTTTAGTGTAATCGGGGAATTGTAGCCGATTTAAAAAAAAGAATGATGGTGATGGTAGTAGTAACCTTAAGATACTCATTTGTGATGAGTGGTCTTAGTGAACTAATCTTTGTGTATGGTTAGTGAACCTGTCCGATTGATGATTAATTATTGAGATGGATTTTGGAGTCTATTAGAGCTCTTTGGATGAGAATGGCCGTTAACGATAGGGACAATTGAAATTAGAGATTCGGTTGGTCTCAGTATTAATTGAGCCTTAAATTGATTTAGAGTTTGAAACTGAAATCAAGATGTATAAAACATTTTAAGGTTGGGAGATGACTGAAGTCGTATGGCTGGGAGTTTCTCTATGGTTGGAACGTTTATCTGTACATAAGTACAACGTATGTGTAGGGGCTTTGTTAATAAACAATTGTTCGAGGAATTGTCTTTATAGACCGTGTGGATGGAACTTAGATTCCCGTTAGGAATTGTTGAATTTTGGCCGACAGTGAGTCGGTTGACTTTTGGTTGTAAAGGATATAGATTTCGAGGACGAAATCGTTTTAAGGTTGGGAGAATTGTAACACCTGGAAAATCCTTGTGAGTAATAATAGTCCTATTATTTCTTTATATTTTGACTTCTTAGATTATAATTGAATTCCTAAGTAATTTACGTGATTGTTACTTGTTATTTGAGAACTTCCGATAGAAATAGTAAGTTTATTCCTTAAGGAAATTAATGAAAAATAGATTATAAAGTTAAATATTAGATTTTATGGATTAGTTGGATGGGTAATTTGAATACGAGTCCAACGGTTCTTTTCGGAGCAAAAACGGAGTTCTAACGAAGAAGTTACGGCCAAATTAGTGGAAAACGAAAAGCAAACGAACAGAGGTTGGCGCGGATGGTGGCGCCGATGCACTGGCGCGGGCACCGGCGCCAAGCACCTGACGTGTTGAAAGGGGGTTAAAACCCACCTCTTGGTCCTTGTCACTTATCCTTTCATCTTAGAACTCAAAAATCAGATTGTTTGCTCTGCTTCATACGATTTTCTCCATCTAAACTAAGGTAAATCCACTTCTCTTAATCCTAGTTCAATTCAAACAACAATTAGATGAATCTCACCAATTAAATTTGATTTAGGGCAATATATCTTCATCTTTCTTCTTGGAGTGTTTGAGTTTAAATCATCAAGTTGGGGTTATACCAATTGAAGAATTAAGGTGAGTAACTTGTAATTAATTGATTGTATTACACTTATCTACCATTCTTTATCTTGATTTTGGTATGGTTAATGAGAAATCTTGATGTATAAGCTCTTAATGGTTAAGAGGGAAACAAGAAGAGTTCAAGTAAGTTATGGTGGATTAATTGTGTTTTACTTCTTAGAATGCCATGGTAAATGTTAGTGTTAAAGGTTTGGGTTTGATTATACACCATTGGTATGTGATTATGATGATGGCTTAATTTATGTCTTAATGAAGCAAAGATGGCTTAATGGTCAAAATGGACCTATTATTGAATTGTAAACATGGATGTTTATTATTGATAGCATATAGAATATGATTTTATACATATGGATGTATATGAACTACATGGAAGTAGTATTGATTATGTTAAATGGTTGGACCATTGTTAAGTGTTAATTATGCTTTGAATATTATTTGGATTAACATATTTGGTATTCACATAATTGGAGGAGCACCTAGTAGGCATTGGAGGATATATTCTTACACACCGTGGGGTAAGTGTAATTGATTCATACCTTCGGATACCGTGGGGTTTTTCCGTTGTGTTATGCCTTGTGACAATACCGTGGGGTACCGATCAAGGTATATCTTCGATTATGATGTAACTGGGTAGCAATATGGGCCTTCTCCATGGAATCCAATTTGTGAATGTATCGAATTGTTATTCCTACATGCTATGATTATACTCTATGTGCTATGTGTAAACCTCACTTAGGCTTTAAAAGCCTAACACTTGTTATGTGTTTTATGTGTTACAGATAATAGTGGTTTCGAACACAAGAAGGTCTAGAACGGGGTTGTGAGCATGGGATCATTGTTGGAGAGTGAAAGGTTGGAAGACTTATGATAGAACTTTCCGACATCCTTTTTGTAATTTGATTGCCATAATAGTGATCAGATAAGCTAGTGGTCCAATAGTAGTTATAATCAACTAAATCTTTGTATTAATGATTATGAAATGTTAATTAGGTATACTTTTACTTTAGTAATGTGTACCACTCTTCCGTTTTATGGAAGTTTTTGTTAACCCCTGTTTTGGGGTGTTACAAAGGTGCATCTTAAATTGGTAGTGCCCAAATTCATATTGTACCATGTAACAACAACTCTTGATAGCAACCGATATCAAAAATAACAGCCGATTATGAATCAACATAAACATATGCATCAAAATCAACAATACCTAACAACAACTATGTGAGGTTTTGGTGGGTACGTTAACACATCTCTCAATCTCAAAATAAACCTGGATAAACCTTGTATTGTTTCTTCTCATTGAGGTAATTGAGAATTGCTACTGTCAAACTCAAAAATATGGGCAAATTCTTCTATCAAGTAAACGTGAACACATCTCTAAAGTTTCAGGGCTGATGTCTTACGGTCATAATTTGCCAAAAGGATTAGTCTAGGCATCGCCTAGGACACCCTTTTCAAAAAAAATGTTTTTTTCCCTTTGAGGTAATTGTGAGTTGCTACCGACAAACAATCTTTCTTGGCATAATTCTCTTATGATTTAATCTCGTTCACTCATTTAGCTACAAATATATAGTGTTATTCAAGTAAAACAAATCCTCTTAACTGTTGAAACTTGCATAGAACAAACTATTTATATTTGTTAATGAAGAGCAAAGACAGATAAAACCCTAAACCAAAAAACAAATAAAAAAATCGAATTTGAATACATATACAATGGAGCAGATTCTGATAAACGATTTGATTATATATTTATCAAAAGAGATAATCAATCGTTAAACTATCAAACTTGAAATCATCAGTTTACCAAATTGAGGCTCTAATATAAATATGGTCATATAAACAAAGAACGGGAAATCAAACAATAGCATGATTAGGAGGGACACCAAAACTTACTTCCCTCATTGAGGTTGACGCACGCTTCGTTCAAAATTGGTTGCACACACGACTACTATCGAAGAAAAAGCTATCGGGAATTGCAGAAGGTTCTATTTCCTTTGAGCTAAATAGCACAACATTGATAACTTTTTTCACTGATGGTTGCTAGATTTGGAGAGGAATACGAATAGTTAAGATAAAATCAGAGCAGATTTGGGTGTTTTGAATCCATTGGTTGCACACATGCAGGAGAAGCTGTGGGAAATAACAGGACCTCTCCGTTTATGTGGTTGAACAACACAGTAATGGATTTTCTTCACTGAAAAAAGACGGATAGTCAAAAGGTTAAATGTAAATGAATCTGAAATGCAACCTCATTTTAATGGAGTTACTTACTTCCTTCACTGCTAAAAAAACTCAATCCATGCATCACGGTTCTTCCTCTATTTGATGCCCTCTTGCTGCTTTCCAGATCCCAACAACGGAGAACTCTTCTCTCAATTCAATCCAACTGTTAGGACACTGAAGTTGTCCTTTATAATAGAAAGTTTTGTAAAGCAATAGCTGTGTTAAAGGGCTTATGCTTAATTGTTGTAGCAAGTGATGAAGACTATAAATAGGTCTTTACTTGTAGTTTGTAAGAAGTGAATTCATTAATACAAGATGTAGATCTCTAATCACTTTGTGTTCTCTCTAGGTTAGATTTCCTTTTCAATAATGTTCTTCATCATCTTGTTACACAATACTTGGATTGTATGAAGATCATGGACCTAACAAGTGGTATCAGAGCCAAATCGAATAATTTTTCATCGATACGATCATCGGATCTTCACAATTCAAGCGTTTTTAGCCCTATTTTTCTCAGATTTCGGATTCTTATGGTGTTTGTTCAAGAAAAAGTCGAACTCACTTTTTGGATCAAAAGTATGCCAAATCGATCGAATTACATGTTTTGATCAACTAGAAATCTGTTCATCTTCATTTTTCGAATAAGTCTGCGAAAGAATCACTGAAATTGGTCAAGAATTGAAGAAGTTATGATGATTTTAGTGATTTTCGGATGCTGTTACTTGAATTCGGATTATTCTTGATGAATTCGGATCCTTCATCGTTTACTGTTCATTGATGAATTCGGATCCTTCATCGTTTACTGTTCATTGATGAATTCGGATCCTTCATCATTTACTGTTCATTGATGAATTCGGATCCTTCATCGTTTACTGTTCATTGATGATTTCGGATCCTTCATGCTTTACTGTTCATGGTTTCGGATGCTACTATTGTTTGGATGGCTTAGATGGTTTCGAACTGTTCAGAGTTGTTGGTTTCGGATCTTGTGAAGTCCGAAATATTGCTGAATTTGGTCATCTTAGTTCTGAATTTCGGAATGTGCTTACACCTAAAGGTTCAAAGGTATGGATGGCTTCGCATCTTTCTAATCCTCATTCTAATGGTTTCGAATTCCATTTATTCAAGATAGGCATGGTTTCGCATCCAACATGACACGAAATTGCCATGATTTCGAACCCTTCATGATCCGAATTGTCTTGATTTCGAACCCAACATGATCCGAATTGAGTGAATTCGCACCCAGCATGATCCGAATTGAGTGAATTCGCACCCAGCATGATCCGAATTGAGTGAATTCGCACTCAACATGATCCGAATTGAGTGAATTCGCACCCTACTTAATCCGAATTGAGTGAATTCGCACTCAACATGATCCGAATTGAGTGAATTCGTACCCTACTTAATCCGGATTCATTGGTTTCGGATGCTTCATGGTCCGAATTCTGATGGTTTCGGATCCAAGAATTCTGATGGTTTCGGATCCAAGAAATTTATTGAAAAATATTTCTCATTAGGATATAATAGAAAGTTTTGTAAAGCAATAGCTGTGTTAAAGGGCTTATGCTTAATTGTTGTAGCAAGTGATGAAGACTATAAATAGGTCTTTACTTGTAGTTTGTAAGAAGTGAATTCATTAATACAAGATGTAGATCTCTAATCACTTTGTGTTCTCTCTAGGTTAGATTTCCTTTTCAATAATGTTCTTCATCATCTTGAAGGAGCTAATGATTTGAAGATGATTTGCTTTCCAAAACTTTAGGGGGAGAATGTTAGGACACTGAAGTTGTCCTTTATAATAGAAAGTTTTGTAAAGCAATAGCTGTGTTAAAGGGCTTATGCTTAATTGTTGTAGCAAGTGATGAAGACTATAAATAGGTCTTTACTTGTAGTTTGTAAGAAGTGAATTCATTAATACAAGATGTAGATCTCTAATCACTTTGTGTTCTCTCTATATTAGATTTCCTTTTCAATAATGTTCTTCATCATCTTGTTACACAATACTTGGATTGTATGAAGATCATGGACCTAACACCAACAATCTGACATCATCATTAGAAGGTCATCCTAGGTACACAACGTAAAACAAAAGAAAAAACCCAAGAAACATAAAAGACAGGTAAATACAAATAAAAATAAACCTAAGGCAAGAAATCAATAAAGTGTCTCCTCTCTTATGCGGCTCTCCTAAATTCTTCTCTTCTGTCACCACTGTAACAAAAAAAAGTTAGGATTAAGGATTGAGTTGTGTAAAGTAGAAGAAAGGGTGGCATTGGCACCGAGAAATGCAGAGAAAGGTGTAGTTTCTTCACTAATGAATGTCGATCGTGAAGCCATCGTTGTTAAAATCGATTGGACTTTGATTCAAAGTGTTTAATTGGATGTATATCTGGATCTGTAGTCTGTATTGGAATTCATATAGGAGGAATATGTAAAAATTAAGAAAACAAAAGGATGGAGAAGAGGAAGCATGCCAGAGCATACGAAAGGTTTGGAGGTTAACCCTGTCTAAATGACCGATATATCCCTCTTATAATCATACAGACAGTCTTTTCACATGGGCTTTAAAGTCCTTAACAAATTAAATGATAAATAAAAATACAAAAACTGAGAAAAATCGAAGAAGTGATTCCTGATCCCTAGAGCTGCCACGTCAGCACCCTTGGTTTTTGTTTTAATATATATATTGATATATATATATATATTGATATATATATATATTGATTGTTAGCTTACTAAAAAAATTGTATCTTATTAATTAAATAAAATAATAATATGTTTATAAATTTAAATAAAAAAATTTGATTGTTAGCTTATAAAGAAATATAAAAAATTATATAAAAATAAATTCATTTAATAAAAGTATATTGATTTATTTATAAACATGTTAGGTTACTAAAAAAATTTGTATCTTATTAATTAAATAAAAATAATAATAAGTTTATAAATTTAAATAAAAAAATTTGATTTATAAACATTGCTAGCATAAAGAGAAATATAAAAAGTTAAATAAAAATAAATTCATTTAATAAAAATATATATACCTTATTGATTAAATAAAAATAATAATAAGTTTATAAATTTAAATAAAAAATGTATGATCATTGTATAATTAAAAATGCATGGTAAATAATATTTTATATAATAATAATATATATTGGTTAATGGGTTTTAATTTAAATTAAAAAAGAAAATGAAAAGTTTAAGCATTTAATGTGTTGAAATCAATTAAAAATAAATCAAAATTATCACAAAAAAGATAAAGGGTCATGGAGGCCTCTCCTTAATCCTCTCTCCAACATTCTCCTTTATATATACTAGTGTCCATCCCGCGCGTTGCGCGGTAGCGATAAATATTTTAAGTACTTGACCGAGTTGAGTTAAGATAAAACGTAGTTTCTCCATTAATAGTTAATGAGATACAATTTTAAAAATATAATATATTTTCATAAGTGGTACATTTTCATATAGTATCGACCTTCTCTTCAAGATCCTTCATTCTTGCTAATTTATTATGGATTCAAATCGTGAGCTAAAACATATTTAGCTAACTAAATTTTTGACTATCAAAATTATCCCTTATTTCTTATAATTACCTTCATTCTCCAATCTTATGCCTTTTGAGAATACTGAAATCTCACAATGTGACTCATAATAATGGTTGTTCTTTTTATATAAATGAAGTTATATAAAGGTTAATATTTAATAAAAACTGATTTTTAGCAAAATAGGTCGACTAAAAAAAGACAACCAAATAAGTTATCACAAACTCTTTTAAACTTGTAAGACATCTTATCCACATTTTCCTTTGCTTGCCTATTGTTCTAAATTTGTCACCAATCTGTAAATGTGGACTTACCAAATAAGACATCTCATCTATCTTTTATAATTTATATACTAACCTCTTCTTTCAAATCTATCGTTTTTCACCGATGTGGGATAAACAAATAAGACATCTCTTTCAGCTTTTATATACTAACACCCTCTTCCAAATCTATTGTCTTTCCGTCGATGTGGGATAATTAAATAAGACTCTCATTTACTTTACATACTCACTAATTCTTCCAAATTTATCGTCTTTCTATCAATGTGGATAACATCATCTTAATTCAAGATTTGATAATACTTACATCTTCTTGTGACTTGTGAGATAATAAAAAAAACATCACGGTTCAACATTTGATAATATTATATAATTTGATGAAATATAATGATTTCTATACATTTATCTATCAATTTATTTACTTAAATAAATAGTTTTTAAGAAAAATAAGGTTGGCCATAAAGAATATCTAGCCAAGCAATCCTCTAATTAATCAAAAGCCAAGTCTCCTTGTTTAGTATAGTTACTTTCATTCTCCAATCTTATATTACTTATCATTGTGGGATGAGTCAAACACCACCACAATGCTAGATTTTGAAATACACAGATCTCACACTGCCACATTATTATATATTATTATTTCTTCTTTAATCTATAAATTTAATTATTTCAATTTTTTTAACTTCCCGACAATGTGAGATAGCTAAAAATCAACCACCCCACCAGTTGTTAAATACTCAAATTTCACGGTGTCACATCATGACCTTTAGTTCAATTATTGGTTTTTTAACATTTTTATTAATTGATATATTAATCGATTGATTTTTTATATAATAATAATTTTTATTTGTTTTTTAAAAAATTCATCCAAAATAAAACAATCTATGAATCATGGCCCTATGGATCATGGATGGGCACAAAGGTACCACATTCACATTTTCTATTCACATCTTTGTTCTAACTTTTCAACTTTTCACCAATGTGGGATAAACAATAACTCAACCATACAATTCACCACTTGAGAATACTCATATCTCATGATGTCATCTCATAACCTTTTTGGTTTTTTTAATACACACACACACATATATATATATATATAATATTGATAACTGATGATATTTTTTGTAAAAAATATCATTTAAAATAATACAATCTTATGTGTCAAAACCGACGAATAGACACAAATGCATTACACTCACCTTTCTTACACATCTTTATTCTATTTTTCAACTTGTCACCAATGTGAAATAGATAAAAGTAAACTACAATTGAGCATTTGAGAATACTCAATTTTCATGATGCAAAAAAAAAGGTCATCCAAAATAAGACAACCATATGAGAATGGACACAAAAACATCACATCCACCTTTTTATACACCTCTTTATTCAAAATTTTCAACTTTTCACCAATGTGGGAGAGCTAAAGCTCAACCACAATCTATCATTTGAGAATAATCTCATGATGCAAAATAAAGGTTATCCAAAATAAGATAACTCTATGAAAATGAAAACAAAGTCATCACATCCAACTTTTTTATACACATATTTGTTCTAATATTTCAACTCCTCACCAATGTGGGATAGCTATAACTCAACCACAATCCACCATTTGAGAATACTCAATTATCATGGTGCCACCTCATTCCTATTGGGTTTTCCTTTTATATATATAAAGATATATATATATATATATATATATATATATATATATATATATATATATATATATATATATATATATATATATATATATATTGATTGATTACCGGTTATTCATATGGTACTTTGAAATTTCAATACATTGATTTTTGCCCCTATACAAAATGTTGCAACATCCTTATAATATCATTCAACAACACAACAATTTACAGATACTACAGAAATGTCATTTAACAAATTCGAATACATCTACCCTTTCCTCTTGAAATTGAAAAAAAAGCAACTTCAAATAACATATCCGGGAAACTTGGTGAAATTAAGAACATAACTTTGACAAAAAGGGTGTAATGTTGGGTTGAAAAGCTCGAGAAACGTCATAAGATCATGCTCTATGGGCAGTATACGGCGGAAGCCTTAGGGGCCGTTTACTAACATAATTTAAGTAAGCGCCAAGCGAATAAGAGTGCAGCCTGGGTTCGATCTTGGTAAAGGGTAAGACGTTAAGTGTGGTATGGGCTCAATGTAGGTAAACTCTGACTGAAAATGGTTGTCAGATAAAATACCTGATGATAACCTATAAAGTGAATAATAATAATAATTGGATATGCATCTGATTGGCATCATCAGTCAGATCGGTATTTAAGGGTCATTTACCAAACACTTACCTGGGTAAGCGCTTACCAAGCCACATTACCTACCGGATTGATATGGCAAGGACCAAAAATCTTACCCGGTAGGAGCGAATGAAGGACCGAGAGTCTTACCCCGGTAAGTGAGGGCGACGACTCTTACCATGGTTAGCGCTTACCAGGTGAATTGTTGCATACGAAACCGATTTGGCGAACTAAAATCTTACCCGATAAGTAAGTGATAGTGTTAAATTTGACCGGTAAGCGCTTACCCGGGTAAGCATTTTGGTAAACGGCGTAAACTAATTGATGTCAGCAGTAGGTGAGTGGCCCTTATTTTGCTACCACCTGAAAATTTCAGACTAAAGGGTTGTTTAACAAACCTTACCAGGTAAGTAAAGGAGAAGACTCTTACAGGGTAAAAGACACTTGCCAATAATCCGTTTTGAGGGCCAAGAATGTTACCTAGTAAGGTAAGGTAAGTGTAAGCGTTTACCCGGTAAATGTTTGGTAAATGGCCCCTAAATAACAACTAAAACGGACCTTATCGGTCATCAGAAGACACAATAAATAACAAGAGCCCTCTTCTACTTTGTTTAAGCAACAGCAATATCATATAGTCTGTTATTCACACCATATTACAGCACAGGGGTCCAATACTTTATTGAGAGCATATCAAGGACAGATATCTGTATAGCAAAAACTAATTTGATGATTGCAATTCAGATGTGAAACAGTTGATCAAGAATCATCAACCATCAACCTTGTTCTTTGTAAGGAGTCCAAATCAATTTGCTAACATCAACCTCCAGACCACCACGACCAGCAGCTTTTAGATGACGGTCTAACACCTTCGGATCTGCACATATCACGTGCTGCCCTTTCCTGTATTGTATCAGTTCTAACGCCTGAAGAGTTGCCAAAATGTCTTCCGCCTTGATGGCCGTCATGTCACTAAGCTCCTGAACAAACAAAAAAGTTTATAAATACAAGTCGGTATTCTCAAAACGAGAGAACTGGTATCAGTTGCACTTGCTTAAAAAGTTCTATATGATGAAGGTTTCTCATAGTACATATCATGGATGCCCAACTACTTAGAGGTCAACCATTGGTTGGTAGATTTTTATAAATGAGGAAGAAATAAGCAATAGCTTATTGATCAAGGGCAGACTCAAAGAATTGACCTAAGATGAGATCCTATAAGAAATGATACAGCCCTGTAAACCAGCCAGGCTTGCCCGAGGCCTAAAAAGTCTTTCACCTTTGAGAAAAGACATAATCTATTTAAAGGCGAAGGATCGTGTGAGAAGTTGAGGTTAACATGAGAAGAGTGAGTGGATCTGAACCGTTGAACCGTTGATCACTTTTAATCAAATGCCCTCCCATGAATTGCGGCTTATAAAGGAATTGATCTGGTGCATCTCATCCTAATGTGCGTCAATTTCTCCAACGGTTGATAACCATTTCTCACACTTCTCACGTTAACCCAAACTTCTCACCAGAACCCAACCCTTTATTTTAAATCATACAAAATACACCATTTCCTTTCCAACTAAGATAAGGCTTAGTACATGCATTGTATTGGGGTAGCTAAACAAAAACAATAGCTTCAAAAACTATGGATATTTCCTCCCTATGTTCTTCAGCGACCTCCAGAGTCCAAATACTTCAACAACCAAATATTCCACCAACTAAAAAAACAATAAAAGTAGTCTTTATAGTAGAAGATCACGAAATATATGGAAAAAAATCATTTAAGAGTGTAGAACACTTAGTAATTTCTATTTAATAGTAATGAGAGTCCCCCATCAACTTGTTCATCGTTTTTTTCTTCACCAACACCCAAAATTACCATAGCAAAAAACTCATGTTGAACAATCAACAAAAGAAAACAAAAAAGAATAGAGAAGTACCCTAAAGTTATAAACCCAGCTTGCAATAATTACACTTACAACCTGGCCCGTAGGATGTTGATGAAAAAGATGATGATGAAATATATGTTGATGGTGACCCTGTTTCTATTGAATTAAAACTACTAACTACGTGTTCTATACCAACTAATTCTTTTATCATATTTTTTGTAATATTTTCTACTTAAAAGACTAATTTTATTATCTTGATATTTTTGAGTGGTGCAATATTTGGCCGTTGAAACCACAAGGGTGGTGGCGTGTTGGCAAGGGCTTGGAGGATGTGGTGGAATATCCCATCCACCCCGGGTTCGAGTCCA
This sequence comes from Saussurea involucrata, assembly GCA_033807775.1. Lineage (NCBI taxonomy): Eukaryota > Viridiplantae > Streptophyta > Magnoliopsida > Asterales > Asteraceae > Saussurea > Saussurea involucrata. Next base: position 42,015,353 of record CM066317.1, on the reverse strand, counting down.
GGCGTCAGCATTCTGTGGCCAGGCTTAGTCTCAGACGGCCGCTTTGTTTGTTTGTTTCCAAATTGCCAAGGATGTAGTCTAGGCAAAGCCTAGATGAACCTTATCCAAAAAAAAAAAAAATTGACCGTTGAGGAATTTGGGCTGTCCTAAGCAAGCCAGACACTCGGAAGGCTCCCTAAGGTTGTTTAAGAACTTGGAGAGAAAATGACCATATTTGACTATGTATGTAATAAGTCTCATCTTAAGTTGGAAAGAAAATGGTGTATTTTAAATTATCTTGCATAGGTTTCGTTTTTTAAAGCTAAAAAACTTTTTAGGCGCCTTTGCCCTTATGCAAACCTGGCCCGTTTATAGGATGGGTAAGGGGAACTTATCAAGCCCACGGTCTTGGACAAAAAGTAGGTTGGGCCCAGCCTGTGTCATTGTTTCCTGCCCAAGCCCGCAAATGATCCCCTCTAGTTTTAGCCTAAATATTTACATGGTAGTCCGGAGAAAATCAGGATTTTACAAGAGACAGAATCAAGTAATTCTAAAATCACAAGGAGCTCTAGTGAACTTAGAAATAAACCTTAATCGATATGTTGCCTTTGTGCTTTTTCAAAATGTCTAAAAGAACACGTGTCCAATATCCCCTGTAGCTAAGCAATCCCAAGTCAGAAAGAGGTCTTTCAGGCGTGCCAACTTTACCTTCTTTCTTGGAAAGTTCATATGCTGCACCATAGTAAAAGGTATTCCATCATTCACGTGCCAAACGTTAAAGATAAAAGCAAACTAGTGAAACATAAAACATGCAAGGGTTTTATCTCCTAACCATGATTGCAGAAGTGAAGTGTAAATAGCGGTTATTGCGGTGGTATAGCGGTCCGAAAATAGGGGTTCATATAATAATCATTACAATTAAATATAATATATATACATATGAATACATAACTTAACATATTATATGCATTAATTAAAAATATAGTTTCAACATCAAAAATCAACTTAAACAAGTTTCACACAAACAAAATAGAAGGAAGCTGGGAGTGAGACTGTTGGGACGTGGAGTGAGGCTGGGATCGAGGTTGACTGTCGGCGATGATAGAAAGAAGATTGAAAACCTAAGAATTTCTAACTGGATGCAATTTGTTGACTGTTAAGTGTTAACTTAGTGGATTAAAATAAAATAAGGGCCCAAGTCAAAATAAAAGCCCAAAAAAGATAAAAACGTAAGAATCAGATTCAAAAGAGGCCCAACTGAGAATATCGGTATTGCAGACCGCTATTTTACGTCAAATAGCGGTAAATTGCGCCGCTATTCTCGGAACCGCAATTTACCACCACTATTATGTAAATGACCGAATACCGATAACCGCTATTGCACTGCTATTGCACCGCAATTAACAGCATAGAGATAAGGTATAGTTATTTGAGGTGGAGCTATAATAAATACTGCAATTGTTACTACATATAATTATAAGCAGTCAAGGTAATATATTTATTCGCTTCATGTTCTAAAATTGTGACGAGAGTTTACACAATTACTATGTTGTCTCTGAATTGTGTGTTTAACCAATAAAGAAAAAGGAACTATCAGATGGTTGGAAAAAAAAGTCAAAAAGAAAAAGGAACTCACAAAATGCAATTAGAAATTTGCCATAGCCTTTCCTCTGATAGGGAGGAAGAGTTAGAATGCATGCTAGATTGTAGGACTCCTCTGAATGCTTCTCCTGCAATATGAATTATGAACAACAAAAATTAATTATTTTTTGCATTTCTTAGATTCCCAAAATGTGGCTTCAACTTCCTAAAACTCAACTAAATATGTTTCTAAAATATAATAAAACTTTTATGATTTTTTAAACTATCCCATCAGGAAAGCTTGAACAAGATTTTCTTAGAACACACATGATATCCATGAGAACTTGGAGTTGCAGAAAAAGGAAGATAAATTACCTTGGAGAAATAGCCAACCATGTGGCACCCACGATCATCACACTCACACAGCACGTAAAATAGAAACAGGTCAACATCATAGTAGAGGGTCTTATGATCAAGAAACAATTTTGCCAGATAACAGAGATTTTGGCCATAGACCTTGTTCTTTTTCCCATCAACCTGTTTCAAAATGTATTGCAACACACATTATTAATAAGAAATGTCAGTGAATTTACAGCTGATTTCGAAATAGAATTGAGGCTTTAGAGACATATTTCTTTCTCTAATTGTATACGTTGTAACAAGAATAGATTGTGCAAGGCTAAGATTAAAAACAAAAGGGAAATCTTCAATGCACTTCTCTAACATAACTTTAGCATGCGGAAGTAAACATCATATCCTAAGCTACACCCTTTCAAATGAAAGTGATTGTTAGCGAGGGACATGGAGATGACTTTATGTGAGATGACTTTGCTTAGTTTTTAACATCTTGTTTTAAGTTATGACTTTGAGACACCATTATTATAAATGTAACAGCTAATGACTTCTTTTAATGGTATTGCTTGTTTATTTTTATATCAATTTTATATTTGACAACCAAATACGATAATATTATATAAATTTTCAATGTTAACGCATACACATGCATATGACATTGTGAACAGCTTGTGGCCATACAAACAACATGGTGGGTGCATCCACACATGACATCATGGCGGTTGGCTACCGCCATGACTCGTTGTGGCATCATTAATGTATAGTGTACATCATTATATGCCTCTTCTAATCCTTTCTTGTATAGATCCTGATGGTATCATGTCTCCTGCAAACGTGTCCAAACCACAGTAATCTTCCCTCTCTCAACTTATTCATAATAAACGCAACTACCGACTCCTCCCAGAGAACGTTGTTCGGTATCATGTCAAACATGGCTCGACCATCGGTCATCTAAGCATAAAGCCTTTCTCTAACATCCCACCATTAGATATTCTTGGATTACCTCCTTCTAGATCTCTCCACCTAGCTCCAACACCATCTAGCATTATACTAGACGCCTATATAGGGTCACTACATACTCACCTACGTGACTTCACATTCTATGCATGATACTTGTTCTGCTCAATTGGTAAGGACAAAATCAAGTTGGCTAGCTTTGACCACTAAAAAAGGGTTTTAGATGAGTGCCATAATTTTTAACTGAAGTGCTTTATAGCCACCACGTCATATGCAAGTATGGTAAAATTTACAATTTCTTTACCTTGTTGATTCTAGTGACGTACACTCACGTTCCAACACAACTACTTAGTAAGGGAGTGACAGCCATCCATGGCGTACATAAATTGCAAAGCTTATTTACATTTAGCGTGCCCTAGTTCCAAGAAAAAGCATCGTTAAGAGGGGTTTTCTACAATAGCATCTCTTTATGTTCCACTTTCACATGAATAGGTATATATATATATCCCACTATCAACATCTATCGGATACCCTCTTAGTGCAGTTCAGGCTATGTAGAAATATATATTTGAAGTTGTTATGAAGAAATAGCTTAAGGACTCTAATGTACCAGTTTCCAATTAGATGAAAATCATGCACATAATATTATTAAAGAAAATAGCCTGTAATTTTTATATGTGCAAGCTTTTTCAATGTAATGAGCTAGCTAATGTGAAATGATGCAGTAAAACTCCTTCAATGACCAAGGTATAGTTCATAGGAGTTCAACTTTGGGGATGCAGTCATGTTGTATGTATGCGCATGTTAGTGTCTAAGCATGTGTTAAAGTGTCAAGAATATACCTCAAACATTGACAGGGTACCACTTCGATATATCTCATCACCAGGCGGATGCTTGAGATCACATTTTTTCTACAAGTACAAAAATGCTAATGGTGAGACTTTAAGTTAATTGTGCAAAAGAAAGAAAGAAAAAATCTACGTCCACTTATTTACAAATGTTAGAAACCAAAAGAGTAATGATAGTTAAGGGGCTTGAATGCAAGACAAACCATCTATTACTTCACAAATGGCAAATATGGGAAGAAAATTCAATATTATTAATAACATATATTCAACCTAAAAAAAATAAAAAGTCCATACCAAGAACAAAACAGTTGCATATAGCAAAATGAAACATAAGTGTCCTCTTTGCTAATTTAGGTTGGTCCTCCTAAGTGTTCTCGAATAACAAGTTATACACTTTAAATAACAATAAACATTAAACAATACACCAAGCTTGGTTTTTTAAGTGACTGGAACTTCCTTAACCTAGAGGTCCTAAACTCAAATCCACACTTGTGTATTGCAAGGTAAAGTACCAAGGTGCATCATTGGGTTGGAGGCAAAAGCTTCATCCCCATAGATGGTTTACCATGTCGGCATGTCTTCTAGAAAAAGCAAATAACATATGTTTACTATGCTATAACTTAAGTTCTAGCCATATATTTTGATTTCACATATATAATTTATGTGTTCAAACATCTCTTGCTAGTAACATACTAACATTATTAGGCTAAGAAAACGAACAAACTTACTCACATATATGTACGTAATAGTCAAAGTGGTAAACAAGTTGGTTTTCCTAGTCAAATTGATCTCCTTAATTATTCAAACTAAAACTCATAAAATGGAGCAAGTAAAGATCTTACAATGAACTACTAAGTGGAAGAGGGGAGGAGAAAGAGGGGGGAGGGGGTTGAGCATCCTTGCAAAATGATTGGGAGGTTTGGGTCCGAATTCAGGAACCACCCACCTGCTCTTGGGACACACAATTTACCTCTCCCACGATGGTCATGGGAACGGTATCGTGGGGGCACCAAACCAAACGAGCCTAGTATATCCCACTCGGAGGTAGGGTCTGGGAGGGCTGAGATGTATGCAGAACTTACTTGTGCCCCCAAATAGTAGAGCGGCTATTTCCATTAAGACCCCCACATGCAAAAAAAAGTGTAAAAAAAGCACAAAGGTTACCTGGAAAGGCTGAACAAATATAGAAAAAGAAGCAGTGAAAGAAAAGGCAAAGATTAAGGCTAGAAACAAACTAAGGGGCTGTTTACCAAATTTTCTATTAAGTCATGTATGGATAGATCTGTCTTTCTGGATAAACTTGTCTGTCTGGGTAAGAATGTGTTGTTTACTTTTTTACTTGACTCAACTGTCTGAATGACATAAATGACCGATCTACCCCTCAATCAAAATTATGATGTTTACACCAATTCAATCAAAATCATCCCAAAAAACTATTGTTAATCAATTCATCAAACCAAAAGTACTGTTCATCAAAACATAATAACCTGGAAAGAAGAAGACAATGATAAAAAAAACAATCCTAACAGAAAATCTGTGGAAGTCGTCACTGGAAATCCATGGAAATCTTCACTAAAAAAATTCATGGAAATCACATCTTGCAGCAGATAAAATCGAACCTGTAACAATGAAGGGGATAAAATCCATGGAAATTGGAGCAGTGGAGAAGAAAATGCAAAGAAACAATCCTAACAAATCTGGAAAGAAATCGATCTAAGAAATCGGAGAAGACAATGAAAAGAAACAACCCTAACAGAAAAAATCCATGGAAATCGACAACTTGCAGCAGATAAAATCGAACCTGCAACTTGCAGCGACGTGTAGCGGCGAACAGAGGCCACCAGCGGCGACCAGCGGCGACCGGCGGCGAGGAAAGACGTTCTTACAGCTAGGGGTTTGAAGAGAAAACATGGAAGGAGCGTGAAGGTGAGGAAGGAGCGTGCAGGGGGTTTTTTTCCTTCCAAGAGCCGTTCATTTTTAACAAGGGTATTTTTGTCAAAAGTTTGGCTTAATGTGGACAACACCTCTCATCTTACTGTGCGAATAAGCCATGTTATTAATCAATAAGTCACAAGTAAACAACATTGAATGGCTGTGCGAATAAGCCATTTCAGCCATTAAGCTGATTAAGTCATTAGTAAACACACCCTAAGATGAGAAAACCACTACCAAGGGAGAGGTAAGATGCACCAAAGAAACATATGAGCGTCATACCCTATTTGCATGTTGTTGAAATTGAAATACTTTCCAAGACATTATGACAAATAAGATAGTTAAAGAACAACCCATAGCCATAAGTTACATTACAAAATGGACTCCATTTAATGTGACATGTACACGTTAATAATTTTAGAACTTTATGGTCAAAATGGTTATTACCTAACTCCTCCCTTCACAAACATGCCATATCATGATCTAAATATTCACAAATTAAAAAACCAAATAAATTATAACATAACTCACCATATGTCTCTGAAGTTGTTCTTTGCGCTTCATGAAATTCAGACAAAACTCACAAAAGTACAGATTCAGGGAGTCATTGTATTCTGGTGGGAAGGGGGAGAAGTACCATGTCTCGATCTCGTACCTTCCGAGTTCTATAGTCGCAATATTTTTAACTTTGGTGAACTCTTCATGTTCACGTAAGCTGGCAGCATCAAGCTCTTCATGGCCCTATATAAGCCAATTGAAAAGGAAGGTTCAGAATCAAGTTTTGAAAAACTTCCACAACCTTGGTCTTGAATAAGTTGTGTTTGTTGCACATGAAATTCTCTATTAGACACCGATCAATTTAGAAAACCCAAAATTTTAACAACTGCAAAGCTATAGCAATCTAAGCATTCAATCAACAAACTTGACCTCCACTATGCACATGAAGCAACAATATACAACTACAAGATGATGAACATGTCTATAACTTGAGCAGTAACAGCTTAGATTGAGAGAAATAAATAACACAAACCTCAACATGAGTTTCATCAATCTTACGTTTCTGGTGGCGTGTCATTTTCAAACCTGTAACCTAAAACATCAATGCCGAGAGAAGAAATCAGGTAATGTATTTCAAATATCACCACAATAGATTAATACTAAAAAAGACATCAAAAACAGGAACAAGGTACACATATTTTACCTTGTCTTCCACCTTTTCATCTACATCGTTTTCAACTGAATCAAGATCAAGCTGTTCCAGTCTAACCCATTCGTCAAGTCTTCTATTGACTGTCAAAAAAGTTAAGTGAACTGATCACATATCAAAAACAGAAAACCACTTTGCCACATGCATATGCTATTACTTATTACTGCAAAACATTAACCACATACACATTATATCTCAAATCATTATGATAATGTGGATACTACAAGAAAAGCAAGGTCAAAACAAAGTCATAGGCAACAAGGACATGCAAGAAGCCAAGAACATACATACTTTTCTTTTCGAAATGAAGAATATGCATAGCCACTTAAATAGATAAGGTAATAAAAACATGAAACAAAAGCTACTCAAACAGATAAGGGAAGAACACTTTACAGACCATCTAATATCTATACTATCTTAAAAATCATTTAGGTAAGACTCTTATATTTCAAAAGTTCAACACCTATGAAGCATAGTAAAAATGACTTTTACATTAAGAGTTACAATTGTTGAAAAGTTATGGCTGAAAGCATGTCCCACATAGGTGGACCAATAAAAGGTGGAGTCCGATCCATGCTTATAAAAGAACTAGGAGTTCAAGGCTTTGGTTACAAAGTGTCCAATCAAATGCATTTTAAGTATCGGATTATTTTGTTTCTTGTTCTCTTGTTATACAGTATATGGAAAGGTAAGTTAAATCTTTGAAGAGTGCAGTGTAATTTGGGGGCTGGCTTGAGAGATGAACCTATGCGATTGTAATAATCTTTCACATAATGGATTTTCCTTTAGAGACCCGTGTTTCAAAAGAATAAAGAATAAAATCAAAACAATTTAGCATATCTAGACATTAATGTATACATGTGTAGGATTTCACATGATTGTAATTTCTATTTTGTTCAAACATAAATTTCAGATTTTCTTTTGACTAAGGAATTGCATTAATTTTTTATTGTCAGTTTACAATAAAATTTTGCATGCTGATGCATCGAACGGGTACACAACCAGTCTCATAAACGCATCAATTACTTACCTAAATGCAATAGTGATTATTCGCTAAGGGCAAAATATAGTACTCAAAGAAAGGTTTTCCATAATCCCAACAGAGGACAAGTCAACTTTCCTTCTGCTACTTCCATAGTTCCATTAGAAAATAAAAGACCAAGCTTCTTATACTTGACAGTAGATAAACAAGAATGTTTGTCTAAGTGGCCCTTGTACATTTTAAATATGTAAAAGAAGAAAAAAAGAAGAAAAACCTATAGTGGCAAAACCGTACGAAAGAACTCGCTTCCTTCATGAAGAGCTTATGTGCACTTAATCTCTAGGTATCAAAAGTCTCATTAGTTTGTTAGGTCCACTCTTGTGAGTTCTGGACAAAATCCTAGCAAAAACATTCTTGATAACAAACAAACCCTCTTCCAAAATCATGTCCTTGAATTATCCTCATTTTGCAATGCTTTCCCTCTCAGATAGTAGACTGCCTTCACCTTCTCGGTTTCTCCACTGCCTTTGTCAATGGATGTCTGGTGAATCTCAAAAATTTATGTGTGATCCAAGTTCATGTTCATTACCAAATTCTGTCTGCTCTGTGTTCTTCTTCAATGGGTGTTCAAGTTTTGTTGTCCTAAATTCTATAATGTCAAACTCAAATTGTATAAATATGAGCATTTGAATGACAAAAAAAAGTAACTAAAATTCTCGCATCACATACATCAGAAAAGCAAAAGAGAGAAAGAGTTCGGAGTGTTAAAAATCACTATTAAACCATTAGCTTTTTCAGTACCACTTGTTTTGTTCATGGTACTTAAGATAGCATGACGTACTTGTCAAATGTTTTTAGCACACCATATAGACTGCAAATCCTTTATTTAAGTATTTTAACAAAGAAGGTAGCAGACTAGTAGCTCTTCAGTGAAAATTGTCCGTTTGTTAAAAAGAAATAATTGATGTTAAATTCTCTCAGATTAATTACTATACAATATTTGAAACAAACAACGAAGGATTGAAATAAGTTGAGAAGTTCATCATAAAAGCAGAAATACAAGTTTTCAGTAAAAAAAATGAATAAAATGGTCTTAACAGTTCAGTTATTGTGTGGCAGCCAGCACGTTTTTTTCTTATTGTTCACAAATTTGGATAGCCTAAACGATTTTTTATATAGATCGCAGTATCAACACCTTCGGTCCCACTAATACATGATATTAATGCAAAGTGCTCCTCCCTCCACATGAACCGGGTAATCATGGCTCACTCACAAGAAAAGTAACAAGCCGGGATCAAACCTGGGTCTCCTAACACTAGTGTCTTAGGCCTGAGGCTTGAAAGCCATGATGACACCCTTGGCATGTTCTGTTTTCCACTGACATGTAAATGAAGACTGTTCCTTTACATAAAATTAAAAAACTGAAGACTGAAAAGCATTTGGCAACACATTTCTGTTCTTTAAGTTCTGATATTGTCGGGCTATACAACAATAATAATGAAGAAAAGAAGTATCAAATGCTATGATAAACAATTAACCATGGCCTTAGATTATCTCAATCGGAATGCATCAAAATGCATGAAACATTGAAACCGCTGAGATCACTTGTCATCATGATTCGTATAAATAAGAGTTTGATTCTTGAGTGTTGATACAGTAAGTGTTAAAAATTGTTTGACAGCCTTAAAACTAACTCAAATTAGTGATTATGCTGAAAAAATACCACTCATATTAAATGAAACCCAAACATCAAAACTTCCTAAAAACTAAAGATCTGTCTAATTTGGCAGACCTTATCCTTATGCAAATGTTTGCATATGCAAACTCAAACTATTTCAAGTCGCATTGATACAGCCACAATATAGAAGATACATTTTTCTCTTCTTTGATGTTTTGAAGTGTGAATTTTGGAGACAAATCTTTCGTTCCTTTTAACTGCTATTGACTATTGTCGCGAACTACAGTGATGATGCTATAATGACGTGTATATATTCCTTTCTGAGCAAATCTACATTAGGCAACTGTGTGTTTCATTGATTTAAAACCTTTTCAAGATGGGCATCAATTTCGATTCATAGGAATGATTTATGAAAACTAATGCATATCCTAGATGTGGTGGTAAGAGGCAGGATATGAAGATGTTGAGCGATGCAAGAAAGTGCATCAAGCAAAATAAGAGGGCAGTGAATGCCAAGAGAGAAGAGAGAGACCACAATTACTTAAAGAGGAAAAGACGTTATGCGGTTGTATATTATGATAGCTACTTGACCTAAAAAGGGACTGTTTGTGAAGAAACTTTTGAACCAGCATCAAGTCAACATGCCAATCCCGTGTCATCTTTTCTTTCTGCCAAACATTGTTTTCATCATCAATATTTTTAAACATAAATTGAAACAGAATTTTTAGTTGTTGCCAAACGATGACTCAGAATCAGTTTTCAGGAACCCATCTTACCAATTCAGGATCTCATTCACCTTTCAGAAAATATCCATAACAAAGTTACAACAAGAGATCCAACCTAGAGATACATAACATGGCTTATAGAGTTAAGACACTGTACAAAAACACATAATAAATGAGTTTCGGGAAGTTAGATACAATCATACAAGCATAAAATATTCAACACAATGCTGGAAGGCTACTTCCCAGCTTCCAACAGTTTTAGAAGAAACAGAAACTCGTTGGCTAATATTCTCTTAGCTAACCTAAATCTGTTACTTAAAACTTACTGAATTTCAAGCTTTCACCTCGTATTTTTTTCAAGTCTTAACCTACAAAATTGCAAATTTTATGTTAATCTAAAATCTTTCTTTCCATCTCAACGCATCCAATAAATCTACGCAATTCAGCTGCTAAAACACGGTTATTCTTCTTTTTCTTCTCCCGACTGCCATTTTGCCAATAAATTGTGAAAAACTAAACAAGCAAGGGCAAAAGAATAACTTAATTGCGAATTACAAGCATAACAAGCTATTCTTCGAAAGCCCTAGCCTAGTATCCCAATAAAACCCTAATTCGCAAAACCTAGATCGTCCAGTCCAAAACAGGCAAAGAAACCAGAGAAACAAGGTCCAAGTTCAACTCAATTATGACAGAACAAATTGTAAAAAGTTGTAGAGAAAGAAACTAAACAAAGAGTTGGTATCTTACACTCAGTGTAATGAACGTAGTACTCGTAGTCATTAGGGCCACCGGAGTGAAGTCTACGGCGTTCGATGACCTTGACGGGATGATGTTTGCCGTCCCTCCACCGGCACAGAACGCGAGTACCGACTTCTAGCGGCTGCATATTCTTGCTTTTGATAAGGATTTCATACACAGTAGTGATATGGAAGAAGGAAGCGAGAATAGGACCGTTGGGTAAAATCTTGATGATCGTAAACGAGGGTTGAAGACCAGACCGGAATCGTTCGGCCAAAATAACGAAACTGAAGTCGGTTTGGTTTTTTTAAACTTGTTTTTGGTTTATTTCTTGGTTCTAAACTTTTTTTTAAACTTTTCTCTCTTTTGGAATGTTGTAGAAGGAAATGTTAATTTGCACCATGTGGTTTAATTTCATCAAGGGTCCTAAACCCTAAAATTTATAGTTAGAGCATCCACAATCATGGTTGTGTCACATCAGCTTTCTCTCTTTGCCACATCAGTTTTCTTTTTCCTACATATTTTATAAATATTTCACACCCAATCATGGACCGATCCATGGTTAAATTAATAAAAACTATAATAATATAAAATTATATTGGTTAAATTTACTTATTATAACTAAAAGACAATTAATTTATTTATAAGTAGACGTTAAGCAACAATTAGAGTGATGTTGAAAAAAATAATTAAAGTAAATTTTAGAATATGAAATTAAGGAACAATTTGACAGTGGAAAATGAAATTGGTTTAAGGCCATCCGTAATGCATTCGGGCTCGGGCTAGGGAGCGGGTAGGGCGGGCTCGAGCGGGCTCCGGTACGGGGTGGGCGGGCATCCGGCTCGGGCTTGGCATGCGGGTTTGAAAACCCGAGAAACCCGAGGGCTTTGTTTGTTTTTTAATTTTTTTTTAAATTTTGAAAATAAATAAACTCCAACGGCTAGCAACGGCTATATTTATATTTATTTATTTTTAATTTTTTTTTTCAATTTAATCACACTATATATATTAATCCAAACATCTTATTTTTTCACACCAAAATCTCTCAAATTCTCTCAAACTCTCTCAAATTTCATCATGAATCCAAACAAAACACCTACATCCCGTCGTAACCGACCGGATACACCGCAACCGCAAGAAGACCCGAAGCTTGGTTTCCAAGCGTTTACACAACAAGGTTATCATCCGCAATTTTCGCAACAATTTCCGCCATAATTTTCGCAACAATTTCCGCCACAATTTTCGCAACATATTCCTTACCAATTTACACGTCCCGGTTTGATTGAACAAGGTTTTACTCCGGCCAACTACAATCTTCCTTCACCCGCAATCAATCTCGACGATGACGTCCTAAAAAAATGTCCAAAATGGGGAGCCGTTCCAACGATGACGACAACTTCATCGCGGGGTTCAAAACGTACCAAACCTTCCGATGATGACGATGACGACAACTTCATCGAGCAACTTCAACGACCCATCGGGAGAAACAAGGCAAAAAAAACATCAACGAGTAATACGACCGGGTCGAATACGAACGAAAGTGTTACTCGGTTGTTGACGACGTTCAACGAGAAGATTGATGATACAATGGAATACAAAATGAAAAAACTCGAACTCGAACGAGATAAGTTGGAACACGAACGAGAAATCGAACGAGAAAAAAGATTTGATAAAGACTTCGAGTTTTTCATAACCCCGCATGATCACCTTACGGGAGACGTTTTGAGGGCTACTTTGGCGAAGAAAAAGAGAATTAGAAAATTACATAATTTTGGGTAATTTTGTATTTTGTAATTTTTATTTTTTTAGTGTTTTGTATTTTGTAATTTTTATTTTTAATGAATGATATAAATTTTTATTTTTATTATTTATCTTATTTTTATTTATTAAAAAATATATAAATATTTTTATTTTGTTAAATAATTAAATGTATAAATAAAAGAATTAAAAAAATGAGGTGGCAAGAGGGCTTGAGGGTTTGAGGAGAGGGTTAGGAGAAAAGCTGATGTGGCGCTGATGTGACGCTTGAAGGCTTGAGGGTTGGGATACGGATGGCCTAAGGTTTGTAATTTTTAAAACAAATAAAACAATATTTGTAAATAATAATTATTATTTTATTAAAATTTGGAATTATAGATTTATTTGGGTAAAGTATAAATAAAATTAAAAAACCTAATTTTTAAATTTTTATTATTATTATAATGTTTGGCCCCACCATTTCTTGATAAAGAAGCTGTCCATGCAGATGGACCAGGTCCTCCTATGTGGCAATATACCAGGTCCTCCTATGTGGCAATATACCGGTCTTTCACAATGGTAAAAAAAAGTAAGAAGCATCCATGGTTTTGAAGAACCGACCGCTGTGGATGCTCTTAGGATCTTTATGGTTTACATGAATTTTTTAAAGTGGTTTCTATGTTTCGGTAACTATAATTATTATCTCTATTGGTTATAACTTTTGTTTTAAAAATAGTCACGAGTCGTTAACTGCTTTAAAAGCTCGGTTAAGTGAGGGATACTTTCGTTTATTTACACTTTTATTTGTCTTTTCTTGTTTTTTGTCCTTTTCTTGTCTCTTACACCAACCAACTTGTCTCTCCCTACCTAGCACCCCTCGTCGATTAGCATCTCTAACATCCGACCATGACCGTTCTCCCTAAACCCACAGGTTGACTACCCTTCTCCCTAAACCCATTGGCGATCACTGCCAACCTCCAGCCTCCACGCAACACACACATCTCAACTCCCTCTGTATGGCCTCTGTGTGTGTATGTTTGTGTAAATCCATATAGAGAGATCGATAGTGATGTATTTTGGATTCTATGTGTGTATATATATGTTGTATCGGGGTTTGGTCTATGTTCTTGGAGATGGAACCGACAAGATGAAGATGGAGTCCACCAGAGTGGATGGTGCTGGATGGAGAAGACCATCGGAGATGGCGTATTGGTCGTCGGATTTTCTGGGTTTGTGTATCACCCCTAAAAATAGAGGGAAATTTAAACATGAATAATAACATGTTTATAATCCAATGTACAAATAAGATAAGTAACAAGTAACAACCTACTAATCTAAACTACACTAAGCTTAGATTAAAAGTGGGTGTCACTATCTTCTTACAAAAGAAATTATATTCACAAAACAAATCGCCAAAGCTATTCTTCACAAAAAAAGTGCCATTATCGCCAATCATACCCTCCCCTCAAACCCGATAAGCCCCACCGCTAGGAGAACTTGATATACATGTCATTTTAAGAAAAAACTATTAGGCCTGAAGCCTACTGAGAACAAACATATTAATGATAAAGCTATAAAATCATAAAATAGTTTAACATAGCTTTAAATCAACATTTGATAATAAAAGTCAACCGACACTAGCATCAAAAGATGACGGGGGAGACCCTTTTTACTATACGTCGTGACGGAACACAAATGTAAGTATGCATCTAGGATGGACTATCAGTCTATCATTGACATCAACCATATCCAAGTCTTTAGTCATTATGGACATCAATCCTGTTAAATCTTTAGTCCAACATAAATACGAGTTCAACTTTATCCAACTCTTTTGCTCAAAGATCACCAAGTTCAACCATATCCATGTCTTTACCTTGGGACCTAGCCATCCAAGACAACTTATTCATTTAGAAACACATTATGAAACAATGCATAGTTCTAAATTACAATATGAGTATCATAACCCATTTTCCAAAACAGTAAAACAGACTTGTACGTCTATGGATCCATTACATTATAGTTTAACATAATAATACCTTCAAGTTATATTGTCTTATGTCCACATAAACACTTGTGTAAGATAAACCATCAATGGGAAAATCCATTATTTGTCAATAAAACCAACATGACTATTCCACATTTGTGTACCAAAACTCATCAAAATCAAGGAGTAATTATCATTTAAGCATATTAAACAATTCTCTATAGTTATTTCCTCAAAGTACTAAATTTGGCCAAAATCCTAGTTTTTGACCAAACTTTTCCAAAATCATCCAAATCAAAAATAGTAAAATAAAAACATTGAGAAAGCATAACCTAAAAGGGATTTTGTCTATGGCACATTTATAACATGTATAAAGATTTGGAAAAGAGTTAAATAAACTCACAATACTAAATTTTATTAAAAACCCAAAAACATAGAAATCTCTTAAATGTGAAGATTAGCCCTTAGTTTTTTCACCACCACCTACCACCAAAAACAAAAGCAAGTCAAACACAGTCAAATCATTGGCCACTACCCAAAAAATCAAAGCAAATAACAAACATCGAACAAAAAAGTAAGAGAATATTCGAAATCAAACCCTAAATTTTACGCAAGTGTTGTGTTTTGATTTGATTCATTTACATTGAGTTTTAGCTAATAAGCAAGGACATTTTGGTCTTTTACATAGAAAAAAAGACATAGTATAATTTATGCATTTGTAATATCAATGTAACTTGATACTTGTTGATGATGACAATGAAGCTTTTATCTGATTTTGAATAATTGGCCAAACAATAGAGGCATCAACTATAATCCATTAAAATCCACAATCGTTGATTCAAAAAAACCCAAATTAATAAAATAATACCATATCATGGATTTTACATCATCTCACCAAGTTTGTTTTACTTGACTTCTGTCTTCAACAACACACAACCCAACCCAACCCAGGTTTCACTTTATACCAATCAGCCTTCCAAACATCATCATCTACGGCCTCGACCCATTGTCCTTATTGCTCATTTGAGGAGGAGGAGTATACTGGCTTGTCGATGATGGTGAATACCCGGGTGCACTTGGCGAATACCCAGCACTTGGACTACAATTTCAAAACCATCACAATTAACAAAACTGTAAACTAATCATCAAGTATTTGGCAAGAACCAAGGGACCGTTTGGTTCGCGGAATTCAAAAGAATTTGATGGAATTGGAATGACAAATTCCTTTGACCAAATTCCAGTTCCTTTGTTTGGTTCAATTCCATCCATTGAATTCCACAAATCAATGAATTCATCATTCCTTGACCTAATGGGAAGACTTGAATTCCATCCTTTTGTATTCATTCTAACCAACACCGACCACCCCCTGCCCCATCACGACCATGCAACTATTGTCACTGTCACTCCCCCATCCCTACCCTGTCCTACTACCCACCTTCCATCCCTGCCCAACCAAACGGACCCTAAGTGAAAACCAAGACCAGATGAAAACTCACCTGTATTGTGGTGAGCTTGGGCTGTAGTCAGGAGCCACACCAGAGTTGTAAGGACTGCAGAAACACACAAATATCAACATACAATTAAGATGAGGGCACAAACCCCTCTATGTTTTCATTATACACATCAACAATCAAAACTAGACGGCAATGCTAAAATAATGACGCAATATAACCGAAATACGCTGCTATATAACCCTAAAGAGGGGAGGGGGGGGATTTGCAGTATTAAGTGAGAAAATATCAAGAAAGTTTTTCAAATATATGCAAAAAGCACAAGATATATAGATGTACCTGCTGGGACTGTATGTAGGGCTTGAAGGAGAGTAAGATGGAGACGTTGGAGAATATGATGGCGATGTGGGACTGCAATAACAAAGTTCACAACATTTAAAATTATAGTTAAAAGACCTATGCCCAAAATGTTAATCAAATAACACTAACCGAGTAACAAATCAACTATAGAAAAGAAATTCAAGTTATCAACCGACTCATAGAGAACATAAACAAGCAGTAAACTTCAGAAAGAAGAGATCGGCACTCGTACCTGTAGTTTGGCGATGTAGGGCTATATGGACTTGAAGGCGACAGTCTTGGACTACTAGGCGAATAAGCCAATGACGGGCTGTACTTGGCTGATGATGGATTGTAACTTGGTGAAGTCGGACTGTAGCTAGGTGAAGTAGGACTGTAGCTAGGTGAAGTAGGACTATAGCCAGGTGAGGTAGGACTATAAGCAGGTGAGGTAGGGCTGTATGATGGTGACGTAGGGCTGTATGACGGGGAGGTGGGACTGTACGATGGCGAGGTAGGGCTGTATGATGGCGACGTCGGGCTGTATGACGGCGAGGTAGGGCTGTACGATGGCGAGGTCGGGCTGTATGCTGGCGAAGTCGGGCTGTACGCTGGCGACGTCGGGCTGTACGCTGGCGAAGTCGGGCTGTAACTAGGTGATGTGGGTGAATAACTAGGCGATGTGGGTGAATAACTAGGGGATGTGGGGGAGTAGCTTGGTGAGGTGGGAGAATAGCTGGGTGAAGTGGGGGAATATGTAGGACTGGTTGGACTATAACCCGGTGAACTTGGACTGTAAGTTGGCGAGGTGGGACTATAACCAGGTGACGTAGGGCTGTATCCAGGTGAGGTCGGGCTGTATCCAGGTGAGGTCGGGCTGTAGCCTGGAGATGACGGGCTGTATCCTGGAGAAGACGGGCTGTATCCAGGTGACGAAGCCGGAGAAAAGCCCATTCCACCAACATAAGGCGAAAACTGCGCATCGTTAATCGGCGACAATCGTAGGTTCGGGCTCAACAGATAATTAGTCGGAGACATTGCACCATCGTGGAAAGGAGTAATCGGAGAGCGGCCAGGTGTCATTCCGATATCGAGTCCATCCATATAACTCGGGAGCTGAACATCAATAGCTTGTTGTAGCATCTGCTCGTTTAAATACAAAGCACAATCTCCTGTCCCTATAGGAGCAAGCTGGCCCAACATTATATTTTCAGTAACTCCTCGAAGATAATCTGTTTCAGCGTACACAGCAGCGTCGAGAAGGATATCGACCGTTTCCTCAAATGAGCATCTCATCATTGGGCCCGTATCGTTCCTATTGATCCCATGACGTGTTATGGCCATAAGATGACCACGATAAGTCATGGTATCACATAATATAGCCAAATGTCGATAATTTACATATGAGCCATCGAAAGAAATGACCACTCGAAGCTCGTCAAGTAAGGATCTCCGAACAGCTTCTATCCCAAGAACTTCAATCACTTCGATCAAATGATTACTAGTTGTTCTCAACGAATCAACATCCTCGTGTGTCATTACAGCCAACAGATTTACACCTTCAGTATCAAGCATCCATTCAACTTCCGGCTTGAATCCTTCATTCTCATCGAATTTGTTAACTTTGCCCGACTTGATGAACACCTTGTTAATATCAGGAATGCCACGTAGAGCCATTTCCGTTAGCATATTACTTTCGATTTTCTTGAGAAAGACATCATCTTCAGCAGATTCATCTTGTAACTCGCCTTTAGGAGCCTCGTCATTCATGATACGTATCCGCAGAATCAGCTTCTCGGCATTGTCATCGTTGAATATACAGGTTAAATCATCATCAAACTCGAGATTAATCTTCTCAGCAATATCAGCCATGCTCAACTTCTTATCAACCATCATCTCCCGATTCAGCTCGATACGCAGTAGCCAAGGAGATATCTTATCTGGGTCAATTTCTTCATCCGGCATTTCATAGTACGATTTGACAAAGTCAACATCCTCATCTATAAGTGTACTCATAGGATCCGGATCATACCATACTTCCGTAGCTTGAGTCACACTTCGCAGTGTCGTGTATTCCAATGCACACTGAACATTCTTCGCCCTATCTTTTGTCTTGCTAACATCAGGCTTCAAATAAACAGACAACGAAGGGGTTTTGATCTTTTTGGCAACGTTAATAATTTCTCTCAATCGGGGAACACCAAGCGTGACATTCTTCGCACTCACACCAGCATAATGGAAGGTGTTAAGAGTCATTTGTGTGGCTGGCTCACCAATGGACTGTGCTGCAACACACCCAATCATTTCTCCAGGTGCAACGAGTGACTGTAGAAACCTTGATTCAATCTCACCGATAACCCATTCAAACGCCTCACGAGTAAGCCTGTACTCGCTCAACACCCTCTTGCTCGAAAACGTGCTACGAAGAAGAATGTTGAAAAAGAGAGTGGCATTCTTTTGAGCTTCAATGCTCAACTGATCATCACCAGGAACAACCCGCAGCCTCTCCTGAAGTTTATCAACAGCTTCCACAATTTCCATTGGGTGCATATCTGATTGCCGCCTCAAATCGACCTTAAATGTCTTCTGTGCATTCCAAATAAGCCGTTTAAGATTCACAGGCATTGGCCATGAATTATCACCAGTAGTAGCAATCTCTGTTCCAAGCTGAATTCGATCAGCTTCAAGTTTTTGTACTTCAGCATCGAACACATTCCGGAACTCCCTAATAGTTTTCAGATCCTCCACATGGTCTGCTAACATATAACTTGGATTCCAGTTCTCATCATCAATCTCATACCTAAAAAGCCGATCAAACTCGCCCTTCTTAATTTTGAGAGAATCAAGTTTCTGAGTCTCAATCCAAACCGCATCCATACCGTCTTCCCCATAAAGAAACTGGATAACATCTCCCAAAGAGTTCCTAACAGTACCGTCATACTTCACCATGATATCTTCCATAGCTTTTACCAATCGCCGCTGAATATAACCAGTTTCAGATGTTTTCACGGCTGTATCAATCAGACCTTCTCTACCACCCATAGCGTGAAAAAAGAACTCCTGTGGTGTCAACCCTCGTAGATAAGAGTTCTCCACAAACCCACGACTTTCAGGCCCGTAATCATCCTTTGTGAAATGAGGAAGAGTCCGATCTATGAACCCATACGGTATTCGCTTACCCTCAACATTTTGCTGTCCCACACAAGCAGTCATTTGCGATATATTAATGAAACTTCCTTTTGAACCTGCCGTGACCATAGCCTTGAGATTGTTACTTTCGGATAAACTTTTCTGTGCACTACTTCCTGCGTCATCACGAGCCTTGTTCAGCACCTGAACAGAACAGCCTGTTAGTGGACTTAACACATATGTAACTCCATCTTTGAAAAAATCATAGAACAAAACGAGGTACCTGATTCACTCTATTTTCAAATGACTCCATCATGGTTCGACCAGGCTCTGCCTCCAACTGCTTATCTTGGGCAGCCCTAATAAGCTCTTTCACCTCATTCTTGGCTTTGGAAATAGTTTCATTGATCGTTTCCATAGTTGCTGCATCAGCAATTGTGTCTCCAATACCAATACTGAAACCTTGTTGCAAAAGCCAGTAGTTAACAAGCCACTGGGTATGTCCAAGAAACTTGCGAGCAGCATCTGGGCCAACCTCCTCCCTATATATTAGTGTAATAAATCATAAATTACAGGCACACCCACTAATTACCACGGAAAATATGTCAGAAAACACACCAGATGACATGGATAAGACTCCCCGTAGATGCACCAAGGGTTTTTTTACAAAGAGTGCCAGTTATAACCTCTCCCTTCTCTATTCGAACTTGAGTATCACCAGGTGTCAAATGTCCAGTTTCAGTTTCTGAATGCCAAGCAGCTGTCCTAATGAGATTTATCTGCTTTGGAATAATGAGATTGAACACCTGTTTTCCCGTCCATAGAGGTCTAGGTTTCAAAATGGTGGGTGTCGGTACTTTTCCATCAAAATCCTCCCACCACATTAATATGTTCATGAAAACATCCTGCATATTTAGAGAGGAGTAATCACAAAAGTATAAAATAAAAAGACAATTATTGACAAGCTTGTAATTATTATCACCTTCTCAATGAAGGTATCTCTCTTGGTGACTTTACGGCAACCTAAAAGTGTATCCTGCACAATACCCATAACTGGCCGATTTGCTTGAGGCGAGACGATGCATTTAGGTACCATCATCAACTCAAGAACCTCTGCTCTTGTTTCAAATGACTGAGGTACGTGCATGTTCATTTCATCTCCATCAAAATCAGCATTATATGGTGAAGTGACTGATAAATTTAATCGGAAGGTGGAGTACGGCATGATCTTAATCCTATGCCCCATTATGGACATCTTATGCAGACTTGGTTGTCGATTAAAAAGCACAAAATCTCCATCATTCAAGTGTCGCTCCACCTGTATATTCACAAGAGTGTCAGGGATGAATAACAATATCGCTATACTAAAACTAGGAAAAGAAATACAAAGAAAGGTGCAATGCATGCCTTGTATCCAAACTCCAGATGATGATCACTGCTTTTCTTCAAGTAACGAAGATCAAGCCTTTGACCATCTTCCCTGATAATATATCTCGCTCCAGTTTTACCCGGTGGAGGATGGGGCCCATACTCAACAAGCTCCTTCAACCTAATGGAAAATGAAAATTTTAAGTCAACAACTATAAGTCGAATAGGAAGAAGCAGAAAGATATATATTTCCAAATGTGTGCAGACCTTTCTATGTTATAGGGAGTGACTGTCTCAGGATAAGTAAGATTCAAAGCAATACTCCATGGTACTCCAAGTTGATCAATGTTAATGGTTGGATCCGGAGTGATGACCGTTCGTGCCGAAAAGTCAACACGCTTACCCATCAGGTTGCCTCTGATCCGACCCTCCTTTGCCTTGAGCCTACTGCATATGGATTTGATAGGGCGACCTGATCGTTGTGTAGCCTGTGGGATAAGCAGATTTCTATGCTTAGGTGGCAATTTAAGAATATTAGAGTAGGTGTATTTATAACTTGATATGAATAGAGACTGTATATACCCTTGGCTGACCCGGAAGCTCATTGTCGAAATATGTAGCAACATGAAACTGCAATAACTGGGCAAATTCAGAGATTATGTGTGCAGGAGCTCCATTCCTCTCTTGCCTTCTCAGATTCTCATTGTGTCTGATTATCATGGCCAGCTGATGAGTCAAGTCATCCTGTTTCAGAAATGAGTAGAACATAGCAAGTGAGATGAAATCTAACAAGGTGTTCAGAAAGGAATTTAGTCATGTCTGATGATCCTGTTTTGTTTTTTGATTTTTTTTTGGGGGGGGGGGGGGGGGGGGGAATTAGCAGGGCCAAAGCAATAAATCAAGAAACTTGCCTCACTCCGAGCCGAAGTATCCATCATCACAGATGGTCTGACTGGAGGTGGCGGTATTGGAAGGACCTGGAGTATCATCCAATCTGGACGAGCATATTTGGGGTTCAAGCCCAATAACATGCAGTCTTCATCACTTATCCGCTTTAATACGCTCAGAACCTGACAAACATTGATGCTTATGAGCCACTATAAATAAATAAATAAATAAAACGTTACGTGAATATGTAAAATGTACTGAAAGTTCCAGAATGATACTCTTTCTGCAGAGAGCTGTTGCTTTCTTTCAGCTGGCTCAGGAAGCTGTTCTGAATCGTCACTTTTCTTCTTCTGAAGCTTGTACTCTGCAACCATTTTCATACCTTCAATAGTAATTTTCGGCTGCTGGGCCCCACAACCCCCTCGGCTCTTCTTAACAGGTTCATCAGTGTCCTGGTTTTGAGAATCAATCTCATCACCGCCTTCACATTTACTTTTGCTCTTGCACGCATCTAAAATCTTCCTAAGCCTATTTTTCGGGTTTCTAATTTTTTGGGCTTGCTTGAATTTATGATCCTCCTGTAGAAAAAGAAACGACATTTTCCTCATGAGATACCACACGATACGTAGGATGCCAGAAATAGTTGTGTGCACATTGCTCAGCTCTTGGCTTTTTTACATATCTTTATTCTTTTCCCTTTGCACTAATATGGAAAAGTATAAACATAAAGATAAAATGCATCCATAGTTAGAGAGCAAATTCCATTTACACTTGCAACTAATTAACAGAACAGCCAGTAAAGTTTGTAATAGAAAATATTCAAAATCAAGCACAACGACACTTTTTTATTATGCGTCTTCAAATAGTCCACACATCAGCCATCCAGCAAGAGACTAAGCAATATCTAATTATACAACAAATATAAGCCCTACAATACCACCACAGCAATATAACTTTGCAAGCTTGCTCTCCTATCAAAACTGTTTCATTTCTCCTAATACATAGGTAGTATAAAGCTCCATCACAGTTGTGTTCTCTATTTCAGAAATTATGTGTTCATTGTGATCAGTCATAAAACAACCCAACAGAATATAACGTCATATTTCAATTCAAGTTATATCAAACTTCAGAAATGATGCAGTTCATGTTACTGAAGCTTTCATCAATTTCTGATATCAGCTGCATAACCCCAAAAACCCCAAGCTTCCGTATAGAGTACCTCATCCGCAAGGATTTTGGAGCAATTGAAGCACACGCATCTCATAATACTTAGCACGGTCTTCATAAATCCAATGTGAAACATAGGTTTCGCGAGCTCAAGATGCCCAAAATGACCAGGGCACTCAGCCATATTAGCCATACAAGTCTCACATTTCATCTTCCTATCAATGGTCCCAAGCCTCGGGTCACTGAGTCCAGCTACTTTCGGTTTCCCCCTCTCTGTCGTTTCACCATGCTCTATATGCACAACAGACATTTGCCTCTGCAACAACAAAAACAAACCATTAGCCATGATGATTTTTAACTTGTTCTCACTCCCCACAAATTCAGTATCCAAAAACCACCTCCTTAACCAACACAAAAACAAAATGACTCTACTCATTCAAGCCCTCAACTCAAAAGACTAAGTTATTTCTGTTTACTCATTGACATCAACAGGTTTCTTGAGATATCTAAAAACGCAAAATCTATGTAAACTCACTGCACCACATATTACATAGGAACCCAATTGTGATCTCTAACAAAGAAACAATTACTCTTCTTGACCTCACTTTTTAGTCAAATATCCATGAACCGAACAAATACCAACATAACCAACGGACAAAACGGGGAACAAATTCCACAATTTCGTCTGGAATGACAAAAAACAGCAAGGGGGGAAATGGTTATTACAATTTCATCGGGACTGAGGATTCCGAACTGAACCAGCCGGACTTTTGTAACTTCTGCAGGAGAATACGGGAACCGTATATCCATTGTTGTTGCTCAATACACACAGATCGGCGTAATTTTCAGGCCAAAATCATGAAAATTAGGGTATTGAAATAATACTGCAAACAAAATCGAACAAGGTTGTGTTTTTGAATTAAGAATTTGATTCGATCTACAGATGTGATTTATCAGTTGGATTGATTTTGCAACTCGCGGTTTTTCACTTCACACACTTGTGAGAGGTTCCGTTTTCGCTCTCGTGATTTACCGAAAGAGCGTAGCCGCAGGAAGGAATGAAAGAGGGCGGAGAAGGGTATTTATAGATGGAGAGGGCGGCTCTGCTCTAGCTCTTGGCTTCGGGAGATGGAAATTCCTATAATACCCTTCACAAAGGGATAGATTTGGTTATATGTTATGTCAAATTAATTAATTTATATTTTGAGAAATGTATTAAAATCGAATATATATTTTTTAGCTTGCTATTTAAAACCTTAATTTTGTTATATGATTTCTATTTTTTCATATAATTATTAGCTACTAGGTTCGAACCGTGTATTACACGTGGTAATTTAAAAAAATTAAATCATGCCAGAAAACTTATCAACTATTATGAAAGATTAATTTAAAGTGAATTGACGGAAAACATAACAATTTCACTTTGAAAATATCATTAACTAACCATCTGTTGATAACTGATATTATGTAATTCAATTAAAATTAGAGAAAATAATATAATCATGATTAAGAAAGTATAAATAATTAAATATACTATACTAAAATATTTGCATATTTATATTTTTAAAAAAGGTTCGAAGTCATAATCCAAAAGTCAGTTGATAAGTGATATATTTTTTTTCCAAGTAATTAAATCTCTTATGATAATTCTAAGGGTGTTTCGTTGACATAATGAAATTTGATAGAACTGTAATTCGTCGAAGGAATTCGACTTTGAAGTAAAAATTGATATGAAATTGCAAAAAAAAAATCACGACAATTTAGTGATTATTTGTATCAAATCCCATACTAATTTCAACAAATCTCATACTAATCACGACACATTAATTCGTATATATTTATGATATTTAATAATATAATTAAATCCAAAAATATTCAATATTGGGCTCATTTCGAAGGTATTGACGAAGCGATTACAATGGTATAGTTTGTAAAAAATAAAAATGTTTTTAATGCATTTTAGTTCATATGCATTATTTATGTTAATATGATAAGAGTCTAAAATGAAAAATGAAAAAGTAAGAGATTAAAAGTAAACTACATACCTAATTATAAGTGTAGTAAATGTAACGTATAAATTAAAAAAAATTGAATTAAGGAGAGATTTAAGAAGGAGTGAATGTGAGTGTGCTAACTGAACTTATAATGTAAACTGCGTCCAGATACATGTTTAGGCGAGAAAATACTGAAGTCGGCTCACCAGAAGACGACACGTGGCATGCTATTTACTTATTTATTATATGTATAGATGTATTCGTGTGATACAACGGAATTTAAAATTTTATTTTATATCTATAGGAATGAAGCGGTTGAAACTTCACACCTTGGTTAACTGGCTCGAAAGATGCCAAAAGTGGGGGAGATACAAATAAGTGTTCCATAAACTTATGCACCATTAAAGCATATAAAATCTCCTCAAGAGTTTTCCACCTTTCATTAACTCTCACCTTACCAATTCAGATTTGTGATTTTCTTTAATATCTAGTCATTTGACAATAACATATTTATGATTTTTCTTTCTTTTTCAATTATTTTCAAACTATGGAGTTAGTGTTTCATCAAAGGCAAGAAAAGGTGGATTTGGCCCAAAATAATTAAGCATGGTTTGGTTAGCACACAAGGTGTTTGATCAAATGCTCTATAGAAATATCGATTGTATTTAGGTTTAATGGGAAAAAAGGTAAAATGGCAACTTACGTCACTCAAAAAAAATCTGGTACAATAATCAACCAACAATTTAATTGAATATATACAAACAACAAATCTTCACAGACAACTTAATCCATATCGGGCTTAATGAAAAACCAATTGAACAACCCTTACTATTTATCGTTAAACCAATTAGCTAATAAAATCAGTTACAAACTCTTGTGAGGTCGATAAGATAGGGTATACCAAAAAAAAAAGTTGTTCGCTAAGTTGTTTACTAAGTCATGTCTCATCGTTAAAAATGAACACGAGTGTTTAAAGTAATATATATATATATATATATATATTGTTTACCATATGTTTCCACCTAAGCAACTTTTATCTTTATCTACAAGTAAATCATATAACAGAAATACACTGAAAACCATTTGTTTTAACTTAGATAGCTCAAGGTAAATGGCAAGTACAAGTACATTTACTTAATTTGCAAGAAAACAACAAGAAAAATAAGGGTTTGCAGCTATTGTAACAATCAGATTGCCCATAGTGTCATGGCCTTCACAAAGCATAATTTGTTAGCATGCAAAACAATATGAAATTAGTTAGATTGCATATCTAATACCCTAAATGAACATTTTATTCAAACTACTTGCATCTATTTTATATTGTGAGAAAGTTGCAATCAAACAGAGGTCTACAAGTGTTATAGTAAAGATTTGCATTGTCATTCCTTGAAGAACCACATGTGTTCAACTTCAAAATATCAAAAGGAGTAACAATCAGATTTTCCAACATAACAACATTAGTGCAATGCTCTCACTTTAACAATTTTATGAAGAAAAAAAAAACAATTTGATAAACGTGTAGCAAAAGAGTTAACATGGAATTATTCGAATTTCACAATTGATATCTATCAAAAGCCATGCTCTATATATATATATATATATATATAGGCAACTTGCTTTTGCTCCACAGTTTCAACACTTCAATCATCTGAGTCGTATCATAACATAGTATAATAATTAAAAAACCAAAATGTTCATGCCCCTTCTTAAGCAAATGCATTTGCAGAT
This sequence comes from Saussurea involucrata, assembly GCA_033807775.1. NCBI lineage: Eukaryota > Viridiplantae > Streptophyta > Magnoliopsida > Asterales > Asteraceae > Saussurea > Saussurea involucrata. The sequence goes on along the minus strand of CM066317.1, from coordinate 41,988,587 downwards.
GTTTGATTTAGTTTTAACTTCAATCCAAGTACCTCAAGGTAAATGTACTTACCATTAATAGCATGAAGTGAACTACAAATTGCAAACCAATTGAAAATTCAAAACCTTCAACATGTTAATGTTTATTTGTTTTTGTGTTGCCTGGTAAGGGATAAATTTTAAGCATTTAATACCAAAAGACTTCATGCTTTGCAAAATTTTAATAGAAACAACAAATTAAATTGTAGTACATGCGGTTTCATCACAAACGACATAACTCATAATGTAAGTTTATGGTTGAAAGAAAACCAACAAAAAGATGCATGTATGTTCTTCACTTACATATCTTTCCACTAGTATTTACTTAGACCATAACTACCAAAGTCTTTCTTTTGATGCTTGAAACTGCACGATGAAAGTGATATGAAATTTGTGAATCCAAAAGATATGGCAACACATTGGTCATTGTGAGTGATGAACCATGTCTGATACAAAAATGAAGAAATGCTTCAAAGTTATCGTCGGATGATTACAAAATAGAAAGATAACATATACTAATCTATTTTACATTAGATCCTATCTAGGAAATTAAAATTTTAAAATACAATCATTGCAATTAATACATTTTAATTTTCCCAAAAAAACCAAAATAAATCAACCACGGGCCTATGGGATAGACCATATATTATATTATTTTAAACATAAAACATTTAACATAAATAAAGGACCAAAACTCGAGTAAAATATTATATGACAATATATATTAAAACTGGCTCGATAGCTGAAATTGCGGGTTACTAACCCATGACCGATGATTAATACTTGGGCCTACTAGCTCGGGCCCAACTCCCAAAATAGGGCATCAACCCAAAATGGGATGACTCCAAATTAGTCGGCAGCCGGAATATGAAAAGCATAGCCCATACTAACTAGCCCAAGACATCGACCAAGTCGCATAGGGCAAAAGCCCAACACTCGGAACACCACCTTGATTGCTGGTGTTGGTAATGTTTGAAAATCGACCCATGACCCAAAAACAACGAAATTTGAGCCAAAAATCAGCCCCTTAACCGAATTATTCTATTAAAACCCGGATCATACGTTATCGCTCAAAAATCGATATATGACTTAGAAACAACACATGCACTAAAGTTTTCAATCTATAACCAATGGCCCAACACTTTTAGCCCAAAAATCAATTCAGGAATATGGCCCAAAACGGCCTAAACCCAATCACGAAGTTGTCGTGTATTGGGACCAAACTAGTTGAAACAGATCCGACGATTCAAGTTGTGTACCTAACCGGTGTCAAAAGCGCTTCGGTTGCCGCCAATTGGACAAAACAAAAATACAACCCAAAAGGCAAGGCTCTAGGCGCAGGTGACACCCAAACACAATGGTCGTACGATTCAAGATCAGTAGTGATGGTGATGAGACAGAAAACAAAGCCCACCCCGGTTGCTCATTTTTCGTGGACAGAAAGAGGAAGGACGGCAACCCTCAACGTGAGCGGCGACCAAAACCACGTTTTCTTGGCGACGAAGACAAGCAGTGGCAAGGGCCGCATATCATGACGATAATGAATGATCAAATATCAAGGGAGGAATTAAGCAATAAAGAATCATGGCTCATATGCGATACCAAATCACGAACGAGAAGAATCGTACAACTAAAGGTCATGGTTCACGTGCGACTTCAAGTCGTGGTTGAGCAGATCCAGACGTCGCAAAGTTGTGGTCCACAGATTCGACCTATAAATAAAAGAAAAGACAACAACCCTAGCCAAAGATGTCGATCAGAACATGGCAACAACCATGGAAAAAGAGGCAGCGATCGGAAAACACACATGTCGTTTTGCCTTGGTGGCCAGCGACGATGATGTAACACCCTAAAAATTGGGGTAAATTTAAACCTGCGAAAAATGCGGAAATAAACGAAACTGACATAGACAAATCACCCAAAGAGGGGAACAATTGTATGTCGTTTACATTACAAGTAAATGAGTGAAATAGAACTCAACAACCTATTAATCTAAACTATCAAGGCTTAGATTATATTCGGGTGTTGCCATTTCACTTCCAAAAATATATGAAGACTATAGTCCAAAATGTACGCCTCTATGTACTTCCACAAATGCTACCACCCTTCACGACTCTCCGCTCAAACCCGAGGAGTCCCACCACTAGAATGACTTGTGGAACACGTCATTTAAGAAGAAGTGTTAGGCTATGCCTAGTGAGGACAACAACTAAACATTTAATAATATAAATCGGGTAATTTAAAATGCGGTGACGTAATATAAATCTTGAGTAATAAACCGTTAGATACACAATACCTCATAAGTTTACGGGGATACCCATTGCCATAAGCGGTGACATATCATAAGATGAGTCACATGACATATTAGTAATACCGATCGCATACCATAATATAGATGGAAATCAAGCTCAACCCCGAAGAGTCCATTGCTTATGAGTTCCCAACTTCAACCCCTCTAGGTCTATACATTGGGTCACCCAAATTCCATAAACAATTAAGCAAATTGGAATTACACCTTACTGCTCATGAGACAATGCCCGACCGTATAGACCCACATTTTACTTATCATGAAACCTGATGCATATTTTGTGCTACAATGTGGAAAACTAGCGTCCCACATTGTACATAATGACTCTAGTGCCTATGGATCCATTACACTCAAAACCATGTAAACTATGACTCTCATATAAGACAATGTTAATCATACCATATGATTAAGCCTTATGACAATGATCATCAATAAACAATCATTCGTAATGGAAATATATTCATGAAGCTTCAATATATAGTTAGGGGATTCAATAGCTTCCAAAAATAGAGTTTAAACTTTATTTCAACATAAGAACCTTTTCCATAGATAATACATCAAAATCCTCAGATACTCCAAAACCCTAAAATCATTTTTCCTGACAAAGTGTGTTACGCATATGTAATCACCATGAATAAACCAAGGGGTACCATACTTTTATTTTTACAAATCCTTTCATCCAACAAAAACCCTAAAATGCCCAAAAATTAGGTTATAGATGGGAATTCATCTAAATCAAGAACAAGTAGAGGAGAAACATTTATAAGGTTAGAAAACATGATTATTACTTGTATGAGTTTAGAAAATGGGGATGAACTCACCTTGGAGGGTCGTTAGTCAAAACCCAAAAATGAAGATGGTGAAATCCCTTGAGAAGGAGTAAGTCTTGAAGACTAGCACCACTTAATGACTTAGAAATGTCCATTAATGAAGAAGGTAGTGTATAGAAATAAATGAAGGGAGAAGTAGATGGTGGAAACTTACCAAGGAGAGAAGAGAAAAACGTGGCTTAAAACCTAGAAAATGAGACGTCCTTTAAAAACTCGGTTGCACCTCATTAAATACCCAAATGCGCCTACGATTATGACACGCGATAGTGACAAGTGTCACTATCGGCGGGCACTCTCGCCTGCTACCCCAAACCTTGCAGTACATTTTCCGCGAATGTGACACGCGATAGTGCCACTGGGCACTATCGCCAGTATGGTACCGAGCCCAAACTTGGGGGTTTTCCTTGCATGCTTCGATGACCGGGATGCCATACGACTTAATAAAATTAATACAACCAGAAAGTAGTTTTAAATCCGAAATATGGGTAATATGTCTTTTAAATTTTTGGGGTGTTACAGATGACATCTCATGGCAAATCAATGCCAACCGCTAAATGCGGAGGCTTGGTTGAGCAATACAGAAACTAGAGAGATCTGGTGATATCACCAACAATGAGTCGACGAAGACCGACGATTGCTCGAAGGCGAAATGGCCACCTACAGTTGAGTTTTGTGAGAGAAAGAGAGATCTACGAATAGGGTTTCATTCACCATTGTTTTCCATATGGCCGTAGATGACTTTTGATAAAGAAATATGAACCAATCATATAAATAGGGTTACAAACCCTTTTACATTCAGTCAAAACTTTATTGTCATATAAATTTGTTCCCCTTTTAGTTAAATGCTCAAAGTGGCCATGATACAACTCTCGAGTTTTATTGCGAATTTGTAACTGTTTTGCGCAACGGAAAATCAATTAAACTTTGGTTACATAATTTATAGAAAAAGTTTCTAAATAAACTAAAACCTATAGCCGGATTGTTGGTTCCTGTTTTGCTTAACAATGATGATTCTATCTAATTAGTTCAAACAATATATAATGCGGAAGCGTTTTAACGAACTAACAGATATAATGAGGTAGAATAACACAAAATATCAAATATATGAAGTGTAAATAACACAGATAAATAACTCAATGATTCACTGTATTTGATATAATAAGAACACCAAGAACACCGAAAGGTTTGATAAGAATCTACTCTAAAGGTGTGTGTATCGTGCAAGGCTTAATAGAAGAACTCAACATGAGTCTTCTATTTATACTACTTCTAAAGGGGACAAGATCTTAGATAATAAGGATCGAAGGTACTAGGATACAGTTGATGAACAGTTGTTGGAATGTACTAATACACTATTCTGTCACTGTTGATACAACGTGCATTAAATGTTCCGTATTCTGCTTTAGGCTGAAACCTATCAGAGTTTGACATGTAGAGTTGTCAGGTCACGCCTTGTCAGACCGATATTCAGAACCTTCGAATGGCAGATATTGTAAGAGGCACGTTTGTCCTTGTTTAGATCTTTTGCGTAGATCTTCTTTTTACCACAGAGGCTCTGTCAAGTATGACAGAAGCTCTGTGGCCTTATCCGTTTAGAAGAGTCTTCTGTTGCTTCTTTACTTCGGTCTTCTTGGCTAACCCGTCAGAGCCTCTGTCGAAGACTTCTGTCTTCTCGGTTACTCGGCTACTCGGTAGAGCCTCTGTCGACGACTTCTATACTTAGCCTATTTTTAAAAGTGCAAGGATTTTATAGACTAAGTACTAGAATATTTTCTTTTCACATAAGATTATGCCAGAGGCATTTACATTTCATTGTTCTGAAAAGAAAAATTACAGAGATTTGTAGACTGACTCAGACCTTGGCATCTTTGAAGTCGTTGAAACTTCTGTTGTTGAATCCTAATTCTCTGAGCTCGTTATAGAAACTGATGCAGAGGTTTCTGAAGTTGATTACTTGGTCGATGACCTCTATCGGTCTATCTACGAGAGCTTGATTCATAAGCTCTGTTCCTTTATGCTCCACGAGGCTTGCTCTGAACTTTGTCAAAGTAGTTGTTGCATACTTCTGACAGTCTATTTCTACGAACAATCTTGACTTCCCAGCAGGATCTTGATAAACTAGCCCAACTCTTGGAGATGTAATAATCGAGTTTGGTATGGCAGAGGATGGGCAGTCGTCTTCTGGTGGTCGAAGATTCAAGTTTCTCACTCCGAGATCTCGTCCTAATCGGAAGTCGACTAGGTTGTATAGCAGAAGTTTCTCTCTCATGGCTTTCCTTAGCACCCTGTATGCCCTTCGATTTGCATCTGTTGTGTAGTTTTCTTTGGTCCAGTGTAGAAGGTCGCGTAGGTCGTAGGGACTTAGATTTCTCAGATCAGCATCTGAGAATTGGGTAACACTTCTGTCCTCCCTTTTGACCTTATAGATGTTATAGGAAACCTTAGGTGTGGTTCTGGTTTGAGAAAACTTACAGTATATGACCTTGTCAATTTTGGACTCTGAGAAGACTTGATGTTTTGGCTTGAGTGTTGTTCTTGTGAAGGTGTTCTCGAGGTCAGCATGGAAGTGGGGATCTTGAATGGTTGTGGGCAGAATATCTCTGGCACTTCTGTTGTACAGATATCTGTACACCACTTCTTCCATTTGTTATCGAGGTGCACCGGGTGGAGGCATGGGTCTGCGCATATCATCCATTCGCTTCTTGATTTGGGCCACTCGATCCTCTGTGACTTTTGCCTTCGGATCTAGAACAGGTATATTTGACAGAGGGGTAACACCGAAACCCCAGTCTTCTTGTTCTGGCTTTGGTGTCACATATGCATCGAAAGAGCTCTTCATCAATTTTTCTGCTGGTTGATGCTTGGGCTTCTTCTTTTTGGGTTCCTCTGTCATTATCCCCTTGCCTTTGTCTTTTGCCTTCGGCTAAAGATCTTCTTGTAGAGATGGGGTTGCCTCTGTGGGATTTGTCTTTTGGATTTCTAAGGGTGCCTTTGTAGTTTTGGGGGTTGCCTCTGTAGGTTTTGGCACTTGTGTTTCTGAGGACTTGGTTGGTAATGTGGGTTTTGTTGGTGAGGCTTCTGTGGTTTTGCTCAGATGTTTTCTTTTGTGAGCAATGGTTTTGGTTCTGGTTTTGGGTGTGGAAGATGGGGGTTTTGTTGTTGCAGCTTCTGGTGTTTTTAGTGTTGGAGAGGGGAGTTCTTCTGGTGATTTTGGTTTTGGTGATTGGGATGGTTGATCTTCTTCGGAGGATGTTAGAATTTGGAATTCTTCACGGGTTGGGACATCTGCTCCGAATACAGAGGTTGTTTCTACAGAGGTGGGTGTTGCCTCTGTGGTCTTCTGTTGTTGATCTTGGTTGGTTTCAGGTACTTGGGTTTGGATTGGGGTTTCCACAGAGGTGGTTGTAGCCTCTGTGGTTTGTTGATGATTTCCTCCTTGGGTTTGAGTTGTTGGGGGGACTTGGTTCAGGGGTTCTGCGGATACAGGTGGTTCTGGTAGACCTCTGCTTGCAGCTTTCTCCCTTGGTTTTTCCCTTTGATTCTCCCCCTCAGGATGATCTGATGAATCGTCAGAGTCATCATCAGAGTCATCCTGACCCTTTTCTTTAGTACCCTCTGCTCTGCACGAAGCCTCAGGTTTCTTAGGCGGTACTACCCCTGCGGCTATCATCTTGGCGCATAGATCGTCACAGAGGCCAAAAAGGGTCTGGACCTCTGCTTCTGTCTTGAAGCGCATTTTGCCCATACTTGTCTTGAATTCTTTGACATAGTTTGTGTTGGCAGCAGTGAAGGCTCGGATGAATTCTGTCATTTGATCAAGTATTTCTTGCCCAAGCTCTGTCAGCTGAGCTCTGGTCATATAGTCAGAAGGCTTCATGGCCAGAGTTTGTTGCATAGTTTGCTCTTGAACTTCCTCTAATGCCTTCTTTAGGTCTTCAGGGGTAAGGCCCTTAGAGGTGGATGCTTTGGCATTCATCGTTTCAAGGAAGAGTTTGATAGAGGTTTTGAATGCAGATGTGGCGCCTTTTCCGAATTCAGTGGCAGCAGATGCAGCAGAGGTATCAGCAGTTGTTCTCATCTGGGCTAAGGCATTTTGTACCTCTGTGGACAAGTTGTCCATTTTGGTGTTCATATCAGTAAAGGCCCACGAAGTAACTTATGCAAAAGAATCAAAAGAGCTTTTCAACTCTTTCAATGTGGTGTCCACAGAGGTGACAAGGGTTTGGAACTCATCCCTTGATACATGTGGACTTGGTGTAACCTCTGGGGGAACACATTCATCCCCAAAGTGAGTCCCTGTTCCTTGGACACCTTCTTTCGCCCTTGTTTGTACGTTGGGGGCGGAAGGATTTCCCTCTGATCCTCGAGCAGAGGCATCTTGTGCCTCAGACTCTATAGAAGTTCTGGTAAAGACATTGTCTTGATCCACTCCAGAGGTGGGTACAAGATTATCCTTAGGTTGACTCGGAGACTTGTCTAGAGTCTCTCCGTCTTTGTGCACTCTAAGCTCCTCTGAAGAGCCTTTTGGACCTTTAAGTGTGTGCGTGTCAGAGGAAACGAATTCCTCTGTTGGGATTTCTGTTGTGATCTGGGGTAATTGATCACTTACTAAGGGCAAGTCCTTTTGAGAGGACTCCCCTAGAATGGTTTCCCTAACTAAGATTGACATAGAGGTAGAAAGAGTTACCTCTGGCCGGTCAGTTTGGGTTGGGGTCGAGCCGTGCTGCTCTTGTTCAATATTACCTTCTGCCACTAGACTGGCGGTAATAGACATGTGGGGTGCACTGGGAGTTGGTTGTGGGAGTGTGCCTCTTCTATTCCAGGCATCAGTTCTAGCTTCTGCTTCTGTGGAGCATCCAACCACTTCTTCTCCATCTATAGTCTCAACATCTGTAGCTACCCTATGGCTCGATGCTTCTACTCTAACTTCTGTAGTGGCTTCTGCACCAGTGCGTAAAGAGTCGTACATTGGATGTGAGCCAATTAATTGTCGTACATGGGGATGCAGAGGTCCTTCTTCTGCCTGGTCGTCTTCTTCATCAGAGTCCACCTCTGAGACTATGACTGGTGGGGATTTGGTGGTATCCTTAGCCAGATCCGTTGGGCTTGCTCTGAGCACATCAAATCCGCGTTGGGTGAAGGGGTTCTGTAGAACTTTCGGAGTCTTAGACTGATTATTCTGTGGGGTTTGGTCATCATCATCCAAGTCATAAGAGATTCTGAAGTTTGGAGCTTCTGTTGAATGATGAGATAGAGCTTCTGCAGTCCATCCAGAAGGGTCTAAAGAGTGTGCAATCCCAGGTTATTGGAGGAAGAGAGAAAAATCACCCTGATCTTCTGCATAATTGATGGGTGAGGGTGATTGCAGAGGTTGGTCTTGGGTTTCTTCGACCATATCTGCTTCCTCTGCGATGGATTGTAGAGGAGTGTGGGGTTTCTTGGATTTCTTCTTGCTCCTTATTTTCTTTGGTTTGGGGGCACCCTCCTCATAAGACTTATGTTTTCTTTTCTTTTTGTCTTTTGGAGGAGAGGGAGGTGCAGAGGATCCTGCTTCTGTTGCATGAGGAGGGGATAGTTGAGCAGTAGAGGTAGAGGTGCCCTCTATAGTTTTCTTGTGTGTTTTCTTCTTCTTCTTCTTGGCAGATGGTTTTTTCTTTGTTGCAGGGGAGAGAATCGTTTCCCTCTGAGCCTGAAAGTTGGCCTATACAAGCTGATGTTTGGCCAAAGCTGCAGCCCATTGCTCATCTGACATCCTATCTACAACCCTAGTTCCTAATGGGGCACCTAGACGCGGGGGTGTCACAGGACTCGGTTCTGGAGTCCTATGATCGCGTATGTAGTCTAACTTGAGGATTTCGTCAGTTGCATATTCCAGAAGCTTTGTTGGCAGAGGTCTGCAGAAATCGTAGTCATCTTCATGTTCTGTAGGGGAGTTCTTTGTCATGGCATACATTCTTGCAGTTGGTCCCTCCATGGGCCATTTTTGTAGAAGGAGTAGAGGTTCTAGTAGTACACCCAGAATACGTTGATATTGCAGAGGAGGTAGAGCATATTTCGATCGTCCCTTGGCCTTCTGGGAGGAGATTCTTCGATCAATGGTGTTAACCATTTCCTGCATCATGAGGGTGGAATAGTCCAGAGGTAGATCATAATATACCCGTACATTATGGTCATGATTTGGTGAGAAGTTTGGCCTGGACTACCCACCTTCCCTGTTAGGCACCGATTTAGGATTGAGAAAAGCGTATTCCACAGAGGAGGTAATCGATTTCTTCTGAAGTCATTTCTTTTTCTCAGGGTTGTGTTGTACCCCAACATTTCAACCAAATGGCAGAGTTCTTCATCTGTAGGTTCCTCTGCGTACTTCTTTATACCTAGTAGTCCTCTGGTTGGTAGGCTGAACTCCAGTGAGAACATGGTTCTGTTGAATTTGAGTTCGAGGTGCTCGGATTTGTCAGGCTTTGAGATGTAACCCTTGATTTGTCTGTCTTCAGGGTCATAATAACAGCTCTGCCAGAATTGGTTAAGGTATCTGGCAGGGAATTTATCAACATTCTTTGAAAGTAGAGGAAAGAGATAGTGATTCTCCAGAATGTTCAATAGGATTCCATGTTGTTTTCCAAAAGCGGTTTTAGAGGGTACAAGGTAGTGGTTGTTGGGTTTTAGAGGAAGAACATTTTCATAATGTTCATGCTCTATGAATTTTTGCAGGTGGGTGGTCGGAGCAAAGGTTGTTTCATCGTCGGAGTTGTCTTGGTCCAGGTTTTGGACTCTTGTGGGATTTAAAGAGTGCTCGGAGTGAGCAGGGGAGTGAACAGGGGAGTTCGCCGGAGAGTGTGAAGAGGAAGCCATTTCTTGAATGTGAAAGAAAAGAGAAATTTTTGGAAGTTGCAGGTTTTAGCATAAGTTCGCCGGAGAAGAGAGAGTAAGTTCGTAAAGTTTGTGAAGGATTGGTAACTTGGGTTTTATACTGAGGGGATAACGGTAGAATCTGAAGGGTTAAATATGTGAAAGTGAATAAAATTTGGGGTCCGTAATTGAGTGTATACGGCTGGTTACGTCTAATGGAATTGCGACACGTCAGCAGTGTCAGAGTACGACGTGACGTCGTGCGCGACCCATTAAAGCTTGGCGCGTGAGCTTTTCAACTTTCAGAAGATTTTCACTCGCAGTATATTACCATTACTGTTACAGAATTTCCCTAAGTATCAGAAAACGACAGAAGCTCTGTGGTTTAAAACTTGCTTTTTATATCCTCTGATGCTTGCACCTTTACCAAAAACGTTTAAAAAATCATTGGAGAGGATCGATAGATCTTTAGTACAAAATTTTCATTCACAGAGGCTTTGAGGCTCTGTCGAGGCCAGCAGAGGCTCTGATAGTGAAAATTTCTCATAACTAAAAATTTAGAGAACTTTTTGATCATCCAAGGGTTTCATTGTGTTAAACACTGTTTTAGGACATATTTGGAAATTTGTGTCCTGGAAAACTGTTTTGGAAATGGATTTTGTTCGAGACATACTCTTAGAGTGTCTAGTTTGGGTGACAGAGACTCTTTGGTGGAGTGAGCTCTTTGCCCATAAGACTTTCTTCCAGTATCCTTGTGTGTGCATTTGTACGTACAAATCCTTAAAGAAGACATTTAAGGTTGATGGACAGAGTTTCCGTATGAAATTTGCAGTTCTAAAGGATCCGGCTTACAGAGGCTCTGTTGAGCTCAGTAGAAGCTCTATGACCTTAAATTTCCCATAACGGAAGGCTCGAAAATCTTTTTGATCATTTCTTGTTTGGAATGTCTTAAACAGTGTTTATAGGACGTATTTTGAAATTTGTGTCCTAGAAAATTGTTTTCAAAAAGGATTTGAACGAGTTACTCACCCTTGGTTCTCCTTTGTTCGGCAAAAATACCTGACTTCTGTAGATATGGTTGATCATATCTATTCTTTGGCTCCCCCTTGAATGATTAACCTCTATAGATCAGTTCAAGGTCTCCTTCTGCTCCCCCTTGACCTATGCTTGGATCAAATGAGATAAGTTGTGCACAGAACATAGGTCAAGGTTATCAGAGGTTCTGTGGAGATTGTCATACTCTGAGCAATCTCACAGAAGCTCTGTTGGTTACAGAACTTTTGATGATTAAGAATTTACATACAGAAGAGTTTAAATATATACATATTTACAAGAAGATCAAATCCGGAGTCAAGATACCAGATTGGCACATACTGCTTCTGCAAGACAATCAGAGAGTTTTAGGTACCCATATCCAAATGGGTTCAGCTTTGTTAGGGGTCTTCAAGTTTGCCTTAGCATTCTTGGGTTTGGTTTTAGCTTCTTTTGAAGAAACATTCTGTTTCTTACTCTTGAATTTAGCATTCTTGTTGGGTACAGAGGGTAAACAATGTGGACTTGAGAAGTGTTGGCTTAATTTATGCATGAGATCAAAGCAATGACAATAATGAATGTGCGAAGAGATTTGCTTGAATTTTTCATTAAAAACATTAAATGGGGGCACAGAGGCATTACATTTTGTCCTAACATTTGACTTCCTATTACAAGAAGACCTATGTAGGCTAGATTGTTGTTTGCAAAATCCTTTGTTATGAGCTGCCTTCTGTGTCTCCCTTCCGTGGTGAACTTCTGCAGGTTTCACTGTCACAGAAGAAAAAGATTGGTTATTTTTAGCCCATTTACCCTTCTGTTGCCATGTTAGTTTTTCTTTAATAGGCTTTTAGGGTTTTAAAATCTTTGAACCTGTTGGAATTTGAGTGGACATTTCCTTCTGTTGTTTAAATTTCTCAAGCTCAAGAGAGGTTTTGGCTTGTATACACATGTCCAAAAAGTCTGGACAGATAGGAACTCTTGTGATTTTCTCTTTGGGAGAAATAGTCCTGTTAAGAACTTCAGAGGATAGTTTAAAATCCTCTGTGTCACAAGGTACTATCTCTGACTTAGAGTCAGTCTCAGATTCATCTAGTCGTCCTCATCTACAGAGGTTGAGTCACTTAGTTCTATTTCGACATAGGCTGGACTTTCAGAGCATGTGTCATACTCACTTTCTTCCAAGTCAACAGAAGTATCTGTTAAGGTTTCTTCAGAGAGATTTTGATCAATGGAAGGTGTACATAGGTTTTCAGAGATATCACGTTTTTCTTCTGAAGCATTTGGCTTGAACTCAGGGGCCTCTGCCAATAATTTCTTTTCAGAGTTAATCATGCAGACAAAGGCAACTTGTGTTTGAGTCTCTGGGTTACCAAACTTGAAGATTCGTATCTAATCTTGAGTTTTCAGATATTTCTTAGGTTTAGACTCTCTTTTGACAGAGATTGAAGGTGACAAATCTGTGTTTTCAAACCACACATTTGTCATCTTCAGAGGTTTCCTCGTATGAGGTTCCCCAGAGACTTTTTGCCTTTTACTTACAGAGAGTAAATTTGGAAATCCAGGTTTTCTTGTATCTCCAATATGGAATAGAGTGGACAGAGACTTGTTTCTTTTGTTTCCAGTATATGGATCTATATCACAGAAGCCAATTCCCCGTCTCCCTATTTGTGTATTTATAATGCGGAAGCGTTTTAATGAACTAACAGATATAATGAGGTAGAATAACACACAATATCAAATATATGAAGTGTAAATAACACAGATAAATAGCTCAATGATTCACTGTATTTGATATAATAAGAACACCAAGAACACCGAAAGGTTTGATAAGAATCTACTCTAAAGGTGTGTGTGTCGTGCAAGGCTTAATAGAAAAACTCAACATGAGTCTTCTATTTATACTACTTCTAAAGGGGACAATATCTTAGATAATAAGGACCGAAGGTACTAGGATACAGTTGATGAACAGTTGTTGGAATGTACTAATACATTATTCTGTCACTGTTGATACAACATACATTAAATGTTCCATATTCTGCTTTAGGATGAAACCTATCAGAGTTTGACACGTGGAGTTGTCAGGTCACGCCTTGTCAGAATGATCTTCAGAACCTTCGAATGGCAGATATTGTAAGAAGCACGTTTGTCCTTGTTTAGATCTTTTGTGTAGATCTTCCTTTTACCACAGAGGCTCTGTCAAGTATGACAGAAGCTATGTGGCCTTATCCGTTTAGAAGAGTCTTCTGTTGCTTCTTTACTTTGGTCTTCTTGGCTAACCCGACAGAGCCTCTGTCGAAGACTTCTGTCTTCTCGGTTACTCGGCTACTCGGCAGAGCCTCTGTCGACGACTTCTATACTTAGCCTATTTTTCAATACTTCTGTTAACATAAAGATTGGAGCTAACACGGATCCAATAATGCATTTAATTAAAATAAACCACACACCATAGGGTGTTTAAAATTGTATCTTTTGTAGATCAACCTGGATTCAAACGTTGCACCAATAAACCAATAGAGGTTTTTGTAACACCCTAAAAATTGGGGTAAATTTAAACCTGAATAATTGTGGAATAAAATGTATATAACATAAATCGATCACCCAAAAAGGGGAAATAGTAAGGCATCTACATCATAAAATAAATAATGAGATACAACTCAACAACCTACTAATATAAACTATAAGGGCTTAGATAAAAGACGGGTGTTGCTATCTCACTTCCAAAAGTATATTGTCTAACTCCAAAGGTGTACGCCGCTATATACTTCACCAAAAGTGTTATTCATTCTTCATGACTCTCAACTCAAACCCGAGGAGTCCCACCGCTAGAATGACCTGTTATACATGTCATTTCAAGAAAAGTGTTAGGTTGAAGCCTAGTGAGAACAAATAGTTATATTTCAAACATGATAAAGTCGTTGAAGTAAAATATGGAAAACGTAAAAACGGACTTTTACACAATACCTCATGCGTTGACGGGGGAGACCCGTTTACCATAATCAGTGACGAAACACAAAAGTAAGTCACATGACATATTAGTAAGATCAAACACCTACAACAAGAATAAATGGATATCGAGCTCAACTCCTAAACATTTATTGCTCATGGGATCCCAATTTCAACCTCTCTAGGTCTATACATTGGGTCACCCGAATCCATTAAAACAAATAAGCACATTGTAATTACACTTTACTGCTCATGCGACAATGCCCGACCGTATAGGCCCACATCTTACTTATCATGAAACCCGATGCCTAGCTCGTGCTACAATGTGGAAAACTAGCGTCCCATCATCGTTTATAAAGACTCTAGTGCCTATGGACCCATTACACTCAAAACCAAATAAATAACCACTTCTAATTATACCAATACCAATTCAACAATATGACCAAACCTTGTGACAATATATACCAACAAGCAATTTCCATCATGATATTGTGACCATGAGGTTTCAATACTTAATCATAAAATCCCATAATTTCCAAAGTAACAATTTAAACGTTATTTCAACATAATAAACCAATTTCCATAAGTAATTGAAACACCCTGAAATTCACAATGGATTTAAACCCTTAAATTTATCAGAGTTTACCACCACAATTTCAAGCTTACAAAAATTTATCATAACAACCAGCTAATCTAATCCATAATCAACAGAAATAAATTATCATAGTTGTTCACAACATCTTTCAAAATATCTCCTATAACACTAAATTCTCTATCACCAATCCAAAAGTACAACTCTCGTACTCCTCGACACTCATCACTTTGTATCCCATCCCGAGCTAGCACCTGGTAAGAAAATGTAGATTGAAAACGATTAGGCTTACGCCTAGTGAGAACATCCAATTTTCAACTCATAATCTTTATAAGCTTTGAAAACCAACTTTGTAAACAAAACATATAAATTAACCTGATCCAAACTTTCTTACCGTACACATAGCATCTTTCGATGACGGGAATCATACCCGATTCCATGAATATGACAACACTAAGTATGTCATAGTATCATGTTCGAGAGCGCCACTACGAATCACCACGGATTCTAGTTTATAGCTCATGTCCAATAAATTACAATTAAAGGTCATGCCTTTTCTTGGAATGGAAGTAGAAATAGCAAATATATATTGCCTATTCCTAATCTACCAATAGAAAACGGAAACAACAATTATACTTTGTACATTTCACGTTTCCACATCTCAATTACGAATAGCAATTATACCTTGCCTATTCCACGTTTCAATATGAATAGCAATTCTACTTTGCCTATTCATTACATTCAATATGAATAGCAATTATACTTTGCTTATTCATTACATTTTAATATGAATAGCAATTCTACTTTGCATTCATTACATTCAATATGAATTGCAATTCGACTTTGTCTATTCATTACATTCAATATGAATAGCAATTATACTTTGTTTATTCATTACATTTCAATATGAATAGCAATTCTACTTTGCCTATTCATTACATTCAATATGAATAGCAATTCTACTTTGCCTATTCATTACATTTCAATATGAATAGCAATTCTACTTTGTTTATTCATTACATTCAATATGAATAGCAATTATACTTTGCCTATTCATTACATTCAATATGAATAGCAATTATACTTTGCCTATTCATTACATTCAATATGAACAGCAATTCTACTTTGCCTATTCATTACATTTCAATATGAACAGCAATTCTACTTTGCCTATTCATTACATTCAATATGAATAGCAATTATACTTTGCCTATTCATTACATTTCAAATATGAATAGCAATTCTACTTTGCCTATTCATTACATTCAATATGAATAGCAATTCTACTTTGCCTATTCATTACATTCACTATTAATAGCAATTATACTTTGCCTATTCATTACATTCAATATGAATAGCAATTCTACTTTGCCTATTCATTACATTCAATATGAATAGCAATTATACTTTGCCTATTCATTACATTTCAATATGAATAGCAATTCTGCTTTGCCTATTCATTACATTTCCTAGTATATGTGAGTATCAACTCAAAGCACATAACAACTCATCTCATACTCTCTGTTGATTTAATTGCTCTACCCTGTAAAAAAGTAATATCAAACAAGAGAGTGAGGGTATTATCAGCAATATCAGTCAGAAATAAACCATGACGCAAGTATACATCTCAGTCTATTATCGTCTTGTAACAAGTAATAATGGTACTAAGTACCGAATATCGATCCCACAGGGAAGCGTGGAAAAATTTCTCTTTTAAAGGTCCAATTATTTAAAAGCAGGTTTCAGATGGCGAATGCGAAGGTAATCTTTTGTTGGGAGTTTGTGGTTAATAACTAATGAAAACTAACAATTATAAGAGGAAAGCACAAGGTATAAAGATCTATTGGGATTAGATTAATAATTAGATATCGAGATGAGACAGTATTCTTTAGTTATCTCAAGTGTCGAATATTTCATGATACAACGTACCAGTTGTCAGTTGGTCAATTGTGATCCACCACAATATAACATTGATTTAAATAACGTCAAACAATCATACCATATGATACACCTTTTTATCTTTTTTATTAGTCTCGGACTCTCGGTCCCAATTTCTCTTTATACCCCGAACTAAGGCGATTAGCCCATCATCGTTCAGATTCCAATTATAAAAGATTTATGAGAATTAAAACAAATAATGGAAATGGACAATACGTTAATTAAATGAAACTTACTTGAGTGGGATGTCGTGACTTTTTGTACAAGTTATCAAAGCTTTGAGAGAAATTATTAATTAATCATGACAATTATGGAAAGAGTTGGAAATCATTTAATTACTACAAAGTTTATGAGAAAATTAAACATTGATTTTTAAAAGTAAAGTTTGCGAAAATGAGATTATTAAACTAAGAGGAAAATCTTGTTTTAAACGTAAAGTGAAAGCGATGAATTCTTGATGATGTTTGTTAACGGACTAATTATAGAAACTAAAATTAACGTGCTTTCGAGATGAGAGAAAAATGGAACTTTTGTGAAATTACTTACCAAACCGTGAACCAATTTTACTTGGGAATCCAAAGTGATTAATTCAGACTTCCGGCTTATATTGTAAGTGAGATTACGTGAGAACCAAGTTTTATCACAAGTTGAGAATGAGATTAGAAAAGAGAGTCGTGAGTTGTTTGCAAGATTAATTAAAAACGTGACTTTAAAAAGCAATTAAATTTAACTAAGAAGAGTTGAAGAGATGACAAGTTAAAGATTAAAGGTTGAGTTAAGTGTTTACGAGAGTAATGAAAAC
This sequence comes from Saussurea involucrata, assembly GCA_033807775.1. NCBI lineage: Eukaryota > Viridiplantae > Streptophyta > Magnoliopsida > Asterales > Asteraceae > Saussurea > Saussurea involucrata. The sequence continues at coordinate 41,971,275 of CM066317.1, read as the reverse complement.
GAGTTTAAGAGAGTTAAGAGAGTTATGAAAACGAGTTAAGAGAGTTATGAGAGTTATGAAAACGAGTTAAGAGAGTTATGAAAACGAGTTAAGAGAGTTATGAAAAGAGTGTTAACGCTAAAGTTTAATGTACTAAAAGATGTTTAGTTAATAGATTAAGATTAAGATTACAAACCAAATCGTTTTAGACCACAAACCGTAAGTTTCGAATCATGCAAAGGGGTGTTCGGCTCGGTGCATTACAAACGAACGATGGTGCGTAAGTAACAAAGAGATCAAGCACCAAGCACACTAAAATAACTAGCCTAATACATCTATTTATACTAATATTTTTCTTGGTGACCAAGTTTTATCATATGGAGCTCCATGGGTCTTAGATCCGACCCATGGACATGCCAAAACCTTCGGCCCATGTGAGTGTTTGTCTTCGGCCCGATCATACAACAAAACAGCCGGCCCATGCTATGTTTACAATATTGGCCCATGAGTTTAAATTGTTTTCGGCCCAATCATACAACAAAACAGCTAGCCTAACCGAGATTGTTTTTGGTCCATACAGAAAATTACATCGAGCCCAAAAATCGGTTTTCCATAGTTCAAAACGTCACCAACAATCGGCCCAAAATATCGAAGTCTTCTCTTTGAGTTCCGTGATCCGTCCTTCAAGATCCATAATTTAGACTTCAAATACGGCCTTTCTTACGTACCTGCAAAATACATATAAAATATACTTATTTTTATGTTTTTGTGAGGCATTTTTGTAATTAAATACGAAACATATCTAATATTTATTTTTGTTGCATTTAACTAAGAATGACTATAAATAAAGCGATAAATGCGGGATTTAGCAAAGGCTTTGTAAATGGGCTTATGCTTAAGTATTGTAACAAGGGAGGGAGACTATAAATAGGACATGTAATGTAGTTTGTAAATAACACTTTCATAATTCAAGATGTAGCTCTTAAATCATATTTTGTTCTCTCTAGTTTAGATTTACTTTTCTAATAAAGTTTTAGTCTTCTTCTACCTCTTCTTGTTACTAAATCTTGGATTGTTGAAGATCATGGACCAAACATGTGGTATCAGAGCCAAATCGACGAATTTTTCTTCGATACGATCATCGGATCTCAACAATTCCAGTGAATTTTAGCCCATTTCTGCACAGATTTTGAAATTTGTGACTGTTTGTTCAAAAAAGGTCGAACTTACGGTTTTGGATCAAAAGTCTATCAAATCGATCGAATTAGAACATGCTATCAACTAGAAATCTGTGCACATTCATCATGCGAATCTGTCTGTGAAAGAATCACTGAAATTGATCAAGAATTGAAAGAGTTATGATGATTTTAGTGATTTTCGGATGCTATTGTTGGTTTCGGATCATTCATACGAAGAACTCGGATAATTCATACGAAGAACTCGAATCATTCATACGAAGAACTCGGATCATTCATATTGAATTCGGATGATTCATATTGAATTCGGATGATTCATGTTGATTTCAGATCATGCGAAGTCTGAAATGTTGCTGAATTTGGATATCTTTGATCTGAGAAGTATAATTCTCGGATTGTGCTTACACCGAAAAGTTCAAGAATTCTGATGGTTTCGCATCTGCCTTATCCGAAGTCTGATGGTTTCCCATCCTTCTTGTTCCGAATTCATATGATTTCGCATCCTTCTTGTTCCGAATTCCCATGGTTTCGCATCCAACTGATCCGAATTCCCATGGTTTCGCATCCTCTTGTTCCGAATTCATATGGTTTCGGATTCCATTTGATCCGAATTGATGGTTTCGGATCCATTTAATCAGAGAAATTTATTATTTGGGCTGTGAAAAGTATTTCAAATGGCAGATTTTTTTTCTCTAGGGGCACTGGCCCTCGACCCCGTAAGGGCGTTGCCCCTTGACCCCATCCGCTAACTGGGTAGCGGAACCCCCATGCTAAGTCTCAGGAGGGGGACATTGTTCATGGATTTTAGCATAAAGCGTGTGTGACATCATTCTCATATTCAGTTTGCCACATACTTTTAGTAATTGTCAAAGTTTAAAAGAGCTCAAGTCTTTCAAGATTTTCAGAAGGTGAGTGTTGGAATTCAGTCTTTGATTGGATTGGAAGAGACGTTTGAGTATTTTCAATCATTATTCTGAATTTTTTGTGACGATGCTAGACCTTTGAATGCTCTTAATCATTCTTCTGACCTGATCAACCAGAATTGTGAGAGCTTGCAATCATTGTTCTGGTGCTTTGGTTGTGATTCAGACTTTTGAGCGCTTATAATCATCCAGCTATTTCTTGAAGATTGAAGTTCTGGATTCTCTTCATTCAGTGGTTTGAAGTATTTTGAAGATGAGCATTTCTCTACAGTTGTTGAACAATGTTATTTGCTTGGGTCGTCTCATCCCTACCGAGTAGCGTGTACTTTTTACCGTTCCTCCTTCGAGCAAATTCGGACCAAGCTCTTAAGCCGCTATAATTGATCATGATTGATCTGAATTATTTTTAGAGTTGATTCGGAACTCTGACTAAGTGCATTCAGAATTCAAAGTTCTGACTAAGTGCATTCAAATCTCTACGTCCTTGATTTTAAAATTCTGACTAAGTGCATTCAGAATTATGATCTTATGTATTCAAAATTCAAATCAAGAGTGATCAGATATGACTTGGGTTATCTAAGAGCAACTTTCAAGGGGGAGCCAAGCCTACATTTGAAGAATGCACCGCTAAAGTTGATCATGACTGATCTGAATTATTTTTCAGTTGATTCAGAACTCTGACTAAATGCATTCAGAATTCTATGTTCTGACTAAGTGCATTCACAGTTCTACGTCCTTGATTTTAAAGTTCTGACTCAATGCATTCAGAATTCAAAGTTCTGACTAAGTGCATTCAGAATTATGATCTTATGTATTCTGAATTCAGATCAAGAGTGATCCGCTAAAGTTTTCTCAAGAAAATCAAGGGGGAGAGGAGCTAAAGATTTCAAGATGATTTTGCTTTCCAAAACTTTAGGGGGAGAATGTTAGGACACTAAAGTTGTCCTTAATATTAGAAAGTTTTGTAAAGCAAAGGCTTTGTAAATGGGCTTATGCTTAAGTATTGTAACAAGGGAGGGAGACTATAAATAGAACATGTAATGTAGTTTGTAAATAACACTTTCATAATTCAAGATGTAGCTCTTAAATCATATTTTGTTCTCTCTAGTTTAGATTTACTTTTCTAATAAAGTTTTAGTCTTCTTCTACCTCTTCTTGTTACTAAATCTTGGATTGTTCAGATCATGGACCAAACACCCTCCCCAAAATTTAGAAGGGTTCAATGTCCTCATTGGACAACCATCGATCAAGAGAAAAAATTGGCTTTTTGTGTATGGTGTGGTTGCAAAAGTGATTCTAACAAAATTTGGAAACAAAAATTCGGGGGCTAGTTCTAGTGACATGAAATGTGCTGGTGAGAAAACTTTTCCATTTATGCAGGCTATCAAACAAGCATGCGAATAACGATCCTCAAAACATGAAATAAACACATGATAATGTCAAGCAAAAATTACTCCAAATTTACAATGCAAAATCCCAAATCTAGGCGATGAAATGAAAGTGCAATTTATTTAAAGTGCACAAAAATTAAAAGGGATAGAGGTGTGAAATTGAACCTGCCCTACTCATGATGAGTAGGAGTACGGTCAACTGGTTCCCATAATAAATGGATGGGAAACAGTGGTAGAGTCCTCGCAATCTCCGGGTGTTCCTTCGTCAAAATACCTCTTGTCACATCATCTTTAGCTTTTTCAAACTTCAGCCAACTCACAAGCATGCCATCAATCCTCTTCAGTCTTGCATCTATCTCATTGTTCCTGTCACTCCTCTCACGTTCCTGCTGGTCGAGTTTTTTCGAAATCAACACTTGGTGTTCCTTAAGTGTTGTTCGCATCTCAATCTTAAGTGATTGAAGTTTTGCTTCCAAAGAATAAATTCCATCACTATCAGATCTGTCCGAGTCCGAATGCACACACATATTGTTACGCACCAGTCTATCCATATTTTGTTTTTCCATAACTAATTTTTCTTTCGAAAAAGTATCGGTGGATAGGATGGTAACATTTGCGTTTTTCATAAGTGCATGGATAATGGACGGATGGCCCATTCTAGCGTTGCACCGGTCAACACCTCCACGTATATTGTTGGAGATGAGACGTCCAACATCGAATCGGTGTCCCTTAAGGATGCAATACAAAATTAAAATTCGAACCATGCAAAGACTAGTATCGTGAGTGGTTGGAGCTAGATTGTGTCTTAAAAAGAAAAACTAGACATTTGCCTCCGGTTTTAAACAATGCGTGCGAATAGTACGTGAATTTCCAGTAAATTCCCATTCGGATCCCTTATGGGCTATTGTTTCTAAGATATCATCTAGATCCTCATTGGTTAGATTTTTGATCAATCGTTCCATCTCGGAATGCTTAGGTGGGACAATACCCAAAAGGTTATTAATGGCCGTGACCGAAAAATCAACCTCGGTTTGTCTAACAAGGATTTTCACACCATCCGTGACGGACAGTTCACTATAAAAATCCCTCACCCAGTCAATATTATATTGCCTTGGTGGTTCACAAAAAATTTCCCAACCTAACTTAGTGATCAAATAACCAATGTGCGGGTGTGCAAGTAATGCATTAACATGGAATCCACGTGGTGCATGGCATATTTTACGTGCTAGAGTTGGAAATTTAAGCATGGCTTCATGACATGAAAATAAATCGTAACGAGTGATATTTGAGTCTAAAGAGGTGCCGACTTTTTATTTGCCCTTGTCAACCAAACAAACTCTTTGAGAGTTCTCTGATTCCTTTTGTTCACCATCTTGACCCGCATCTTCTTCCGAAATAACAAACTCACCATCTTCGATTTCCACCCAAACCTTTCTCTTTTTAATGGGCTGCATGTTACCCATCACACTCGATTTCACCCTTCGGCTATATTGGTAAGGGGTGGTATTTGGGTTAGGGTTAGGTATGTTTTTGGGTGAAATGGGGGTGGGTTTAAAGAGTGTGGAGGATGTCGTAGGTGGTTCCAAAGTAAGGAGAGGTGGTGGTTGTCGATGGTCTTGAGGTACGGATGTGGATGCAACTGGGGGCTAGTTTAGGTTGGTGATCAGAAATGCTCGCGCGGGGTCGAAGGGTTGAAAAGCTGATGGTTGATTTGGCATCGGGTTTCCCAGATGGTCTAATACTATCGCAACGGCAATCGAATGTTGAGGAATCTGTAGATGCGTGATTCTCGGAGCAAAACGAGCATGCTTAAACCCTGGTGGTGGTCGCAAATCGGGTTGGTAGAACATGGGTCTCGGACCATAGTTCATCAGAAATTTGTTTGTAGCTAGATATGTTCGATCACACCCAATAGATGGTCCTCTGATCATATTTGTTGGTGCATTTGGTGCCAACGAGTTCAAATAAGGTTTTCGATCCTCTTGTTCAGCGTAAAAAGGGATTTGTGTATACCCTTGATGTGCGAAGGTGTGACGATGATGGAGATTGAACAAACTGCTCGGCGGCTGCAGCGAGGCTTCGTAACCTGGAATGATCTTTGGTGAGTCGGTGGTTCACCGAAATGGACGACGGTGGTGGAATCGGGGGTTTTTGATCGTCGGAGTTCATTTTAGAAAGTCTCCGGTGAGTCGTTCTCGATCTTTGACGTCGATTTGGTTTCGCAGCTAAAAAGTGAGCTTGGCTTCGGGTGATTCTTCGATTTACCGAGGAAAATTTTAAGGTTTTGTGGGTTTGCTTTTTAGCTCTAGCCATGGAGAAGAAATGAGAAATGGGTCTTATACTGGAAGATGAGAGGTTGAGGGAGAGAGATGAGTGACGTCAGCGAGGAGGGTGTGAGGTGATCTCTTGAGCTGACATATACAAGAAATCGGCGATGGCAGTGTCCAGTTCCAACAAAGAAGAAGAAATAGCAGTGTGTGTGTGTGTGTTTGATTTTCGCATGAAGAAGAAAAAATATCGCCTGCATGTTATCCTTAATCAAGTACAAGCATTTAATGCTCTCCAAACAGTACACTGTACACAGTAACTAGATTAGAATTTCTGTTAGATTCTTAATACTCCAAAACAGATCTAGTTAAACGCCAATAAGTTAAATCCTTTTCTTTTAATTATTGGTTTTGGGCTAAGAGAATTAGTTCGGTTAATGGGCCGAGTAGTCTTGGCCCAATTAATCTTTGTTTTGAAATCGATCTCGAAGCCCGAAAATAAACATTTCACCGGCCCAACTAATTATAAATCATATTTTTAACGTAGGCGTGACTGAAAATATTATTCGGGGCCCAATAAAAAAAATCAGTTGCACGACAAATATTTTTGATCTTTGGTTCGGTTACTGCCTTTTATAAAGATTTGGCCTATGCCGAAATTTTTTATCCGCCTTTTGAATTAAACTCTTATCTCCAAGCTCTGCCTTTCCCCAAAATTTACATCTTTTCGTATACCTGTTTTTATTTTCTTAATATAAATTTTCTATTATATTTTTATAACCTTTACTTATATTTTTCTTATTTTAGAAATAAAATACGCACATATATATTTTTTATTTTTTTTCTTTTTCGTATTTTTATATTATCTATTTTTATTCTATATACATATTTTTTTTATTGCTGCTCTAGAAAATGGACAACCTCCACATGTTGTAGTATCAGAGCTGACGACTCAACAAATGGTTTTACTCGCTGTCCGTTTACCTTAAAAGTTGTACCTTTTTCTGGATCAATTAATTCTATCACTCCGTAGGGATAAACTTTAGCAATCTGATACGGTCCTGTCCATCTAGAGTTTAGTTTTCCTGGAAACAACTTGAGTCGGGAGTTGAACAGTAGGACCTGTTGTCCTGCAAAGAACTCTTTTGGACAAATTTTCTTATCGTGCCATTTCTTTGTATTTTCTTTATAAAGTTTGGCGTTTTCATAAGAAAAAATCCTATGTTCTTCTAACTCACACAGTTGCAGAGCTCTTCTTTTTCCTGCTTCATCCAAACTCATGTTAAGTTCCTTTATTGCCCAATAGGCCTTATGCTCTAATTCTACTGGCAGGTGACAGGCTTTCCCAAAGACGAGTCTATACGGGGACATTCCAATAGGGGTTTTGTAAGCGGTCCGGTAGGCCCACAAGGCATCATCCAGTTTGGATGCCCAGTCTTTTCTATGTGGATTGACTACCTTAGCTAAGATTCCTTTAATTTCCCTATTGGACAACTCAGCCAAACCATTGGTTTGAGGGTGATAAGCAGTAGCCACCCTGTGCTGAATGTTGTACTTGTCCAGGACTTCCTCTAATAAGTTGTTGATGAAATGGGTGCCCTCATCACTAATCAAGGCACGAGGTGTGCCAAATCTAGTGAAGATGTGTTTTTAGAGAAATTTGATAACCGTCTTAGCATCATTAGAGTGACAGGCCATAACCTACACCCATTTAGATACATAGTCAACAGCTACCAGGATGTAGGCACAGTTGTTTGACAGTGGAATTGGTCCCATAAAGTCAATACCCCAAACGTCAAATAATTCTACTTCTAAAATCCCATTTAAAGGCATTTCATTCATCTGAGAAATATTTCCACTTCTTTGACACTCATTACAACTTTTTGCAAAATTGTAGGCATCATTATTTAGGGTAGGACAGTACAAACCTGATTGTAATACCTTTGCAGCTGTTCTGCTTCCTCCAAAATGTCCTCCACATGGACCTGTATGACAGTGATATAGGACAGATGCCACTTCCTCTTTAGGGATGCACCTTCTGATCACCTGATCTGCACAAATCTTAAATAAAAATGGATCATCCCAAAGGAATTTCTTGGAATCAAATATAAGTTTCTTTCTTTGATGCTTATTTAATTCCTTGGGAATGATCCCACAAGCTAAATTGTTAACAATATCTGCAAACCAAGGTATTGCAGTATGTTGCACAACTAAGATTCTTTCATCTGGAAAAACATCACTTATATCATTAGTGTGTTCATTGTTTTCTTGTTTTTCCAGTCTTGACAAGTGGTCGACCACTTGATTGTTCACACCCTTCCTGTCAACAATTTCCAAATCAAATTCTTGTAGTAACAAGACCCACCTTATTAGCCTAGGTTTTGCATCTTTTTTAGAAATAAGATATTTGATGGCTGCATGATCAGTATGCACAATCACTTTGGCACCCATCAAATATGACCTGAATTTTTCAAAAGCAAAAACTACAGCTAATAATTCCTTTTCAGTAGTGGTGTAATTGATTTGGGCCTCATTGAGAGTTTTACTAGCATAGTAAATTGAGTGAAAAACTTTATTTTTTCTTTGACCTAGAACGGCTCCAACAGCCCAGTCACTAGCATCACTCATTATTTCAAAAGGTAAAGACCAATCAGGAGTCACTATTACAGAAGCAGTGACCAATGCTTCTTTCAAAAATTTAAAAGCTTTTTTACAATCATCATCCAAATTGAAAGCATGGTCATGCTGTAATAGGGAGCATAGAGGTTTGGATATTGAAATCATGGTCATGCTGTAACCCTTGATTTGTCTGTCTTCAGGGTCATAATAACAGCTCTGCCAGAATTGGTTAAGGTATCTGGCAGGGATTTTATCAACATTCTTTGAAAGTAGAGGAAAGAGATAGTGATTCTCTAGAATGTTCAATAGGATTCCATGTTGTTTTCCAAAAGCGGTTTTAGAGGGTACAAGGTAGTGGTTGTTGGGTTTTAGAGGAAGAACATTTTCATAATGTTCATGCTCTATGAATTTTTGCAGGTGGGTGGTCAGAGCAAAGGTTGTTTCATCGTCGGAGTTGTCTTGGTCCAGGTTTTGGACTCTTGTGGGATTTAAAGAGTGCTCGGAGTGAGCAGGGGAGTGAACAGGGGAGTTCGCCGGAGAGTGTGAAGAGGAAGCCATTTCTTGAATGTGAAAGAAAAGAGAAATTTTTGGAAGTTGCAGGTTTTAGCATAAGTTCGCCGGAGAAGAGAGAGTAAGTTCGTAAAGTTTGTGAAGGATTGGTAACTTGGGTTTTATACTGAGGGGATAACGGTAGAATCTGAAGGGTTAAATATGTGAAAGTGAATAAAATTTGGGGTCCGTAATTGAGTGTATATGGCTGGTTCAACTTTCCAGGAGAACGTGTGCCATGTACGTCTAATGGAATTGCGACATGTCAGCAGTGTCAGAGTACGACTTGACGTCGTGCGCGGCCCATTAAAGCTTGGCGCGTGAGCTTTTCAACTTTCAGAAGATTTTCACTCGCAGTATATTACCATTACTGTTACAGAATTTCCCTAAGTATCAGAAAACGACAGAAGCTCTGTGGTTTAAAACTTGCTTTTTATATCCTCTGATGCTTGCACCTTTACCAAAAACGTTTAAAAAATCATTGGAGAGGATCGATAGATCTTTAGTACAAAATTTTCATTCACAGAGGTTTGAGGCTCTGTCGAGGCCAGCAGAGGCTCTGATAGTGAAAATTTCTCATAACTAAAAATTTAGAGAACTTTTTGATCATCCAAGGTTTTCATTGTGTTAAACACAGTTTTAGGACATATTTGGAAATTTGTGTCCTGGAAAACTGTTTTGGAAATGGATTTTGTTCGAGACATACTCTTAGAGTGTCTAGTTTGGGTGACAGAGACTCTTTGGTGGAGTGAGCTCTTTGCCCATAAGACTTTCTTCCAGTATCCTTGTGTGTGCATTTGTACGTACAAATCCTTAAAGAAGACATTTAAGGTTGATGGACAGAGTTTCCGTATGAAATTTGCAGTTCTAAAGGATCCGGCTTACAGAGGCTCTGTTGAGCTCAGCAGAAGCTCTATGACCTTAAATTTCCCATAACGGAAGGCTCGAAAATCTTTTTGATCATTTCTTGTTTGGAATGTCTTAAACAGTGTTTATAGGACGTATTTTGAAATTTGTGTCCTAGAAAATTGTTTTAAAAAAGGATTTGAACGAGTTACTCACCCTTGGTTCTCCTTTGTTCGGCAAAAATACCTGACTTCTGTAGATATGGTTGATCATATCTCTTCTTTGGCTCCCCCTTGAATGATTAACCTCTATAGATCAGTTCAAGGTCTCCTTATGCTCCCCCTTGACCTATGCTTTGATCAAATGAGATAAGTTGTGCACAGAACATAGGTCAAGGTTATCAGAGGTTCTGTGGAGATTGTCATACTCTGAGCAATCTCACAGAAGCTCTGTTGGTTACAGAACTTTTGATGATTAAGAATTTACATACAGAAGAGTTTAAATATATACATATTTACAAGAAGATCAAATCCGGAGTCAAGATACCAGATTGGCACATACTGCTTCTGCAAGACAATCAGAGAGTTTTAGGTACCCATATCCAAATGGGTTCAGCTTTGTTAGGGGTCTTCAAGTTTGCCTTAGCATTCTTGGGTTTGGTTTTAGCTTCTTTTGAAGAAACATTCTGTTTCTTACTCTTGAATTTAGCATTCTTGTTGGGTACAGAGGGTAAACAATGTGGACTTGAGAAGTGTTGGCTTAATTTATGCATGAGATCAAAGCAATGACAATAATGAATGTGCGAAGAGATTTGCTTGAATTTTTCATTAAAAACATTAAATGGGGGCACAGAGGCATTACATTTTGTCCTAACATTTGACTTCCTATTACAAGAAGACCTATGTAGGCTAGATTGTTGTTTGCAAAATCCTTTGTTATGAGCTGCCTTCTGTGTCTCCCTTCCGTGGTGAACTTCTGCAGGTTTCACTGTCACAGAAGAAAAAGATTGGTTATTTTTAGCCCATTTACCCTTCTGTTGCCATGTTAGTTTTTCTTTAATAGGCTTTTAGGGTTTTAAAATCTTTGAACCTGTTGGAATTTGAGTGGACATTTCCTTCTGTTGTTTAAATTTCTCAAGCTCAAGAGAGGTTTTGGCTTGTATACACATGTCCAAAAAGTCTGGACAGATAGGAACTCTTGTGATTTTCTCTTTGGGAGAAATAGTCCTGTTAAGAACTTCAGAGGATAGTTTAAAATCCTCTGTGTCACAAGGTACTATCTCTGACTTAGAGTCAGTCTCAGATTCATCTAGTCGTCCTCATCTACAGAGGTTGAGTCACTTAGTTCTATTTCGACATAGGCTGGACTTTCAGAGCATGTGTCATACTCACTTTCTTCCAAGTCAACAGAAGTATCTGTTAAGGTTTCTTCAGAGAGATTTTGATCAATGGAAGGTGTACATAGGTTTTCAGAGATATCACGTTTTTCTTCTGAAGCATTTGGCTTGAACTCAGGGGCCTCTGCCAATAATTTCCTTTCAGAGTTAATCATGCAGACAAAGGCAACTTGTGTTTGAGTCTCTGGGTTACCAAACTTGAAGATTCGTATCTAATCTTGAGTTTTCAGATATTTCTTAGGTTTAGACTCTCTTTTGACAGAGATTGAAGGTGACAAATCTGTGTTTTCAAACCACACATTTGTCATCTTCAGAGGTTTCCTCGTATGAGGTTCCCCAGAGACTTTTTGCCTTTTACTTACAGAGAGTAAATTTGGAAATCCAGGTTTTCTTGTATCTCCAATATGGAATAGAGAGGACAGAGACTTGTTTCTTTTGTTTCCAGTATATGGATCTATATCACAGAAGCCAATTCCCCGTCTCCCTATTTGTGTATTTATTTTCTCGTACACCTTCTGCGCATCTTGATATTTTTTAATTAAAAGATCTCTTCTGAGTAAATCTTGACAGAGGACTTCTCTTTACTTTTGAAAATAATGTTTGAGAGCTAGGATATTCATTCTATCGCATTCAACGTCCATAAGTTCTTTAGATTTTGCTTTTAAAGAAGAATTGAGTTCAGAATTTTTTTCTTTTATAGGATTCAGATTTTTGTTCCAGTTCGTTTCAATTTCTTCATTTTCTTGAAATTTTTAGCTTTTTCTTGAGTTAGAAGTCTAGCTTCTCTCTCATAGAAGGTGAGCTTCTTCTGAACACTTTCGCAGGTTTCTTTAAGTTCAGTGTATTCAATGTTAAGTTTAAGCAAATCAGCTTTTGCTGTATTAGTGTTAGAGTTAGAAGTGGATACCTCACTATCGGAGTCGGAGCTGACTTCTGCCATGCCACAGAATAGGGCGTTCTTCATTTCTCCTTCGTTAGAGGATGTATCTGATTCCCAGATTTCTTTATTCACCATGAGTGACTTCTGAGCATAATATTCTGCTTTCTTTTTGTAGAACGCAGAATCCCTCTGAGGATGGTTTGACTTGCTCCTGCACTCATTTGCGTAGTGGCTTGGCTTTCCACAATTGTAGCATCCTTGGTTCTGTGTAGTGTTTGTCATTTTGAGAGAGAAAAATATCCAGAAAATAGGGTATGAACAGCAGACTTTTTAGAATATGAAGTGGATGCTTCTTATCACGTTTCTAAGCTTAAGAACTTTTAAACAGTGCACTAAAATAGAGTTTTAACCAGAAAACTATAAGTTTACCAAAGTTCGAATGAATCGAAAATGGCAGAAAAACAGAAGCTGTTTGAATAATATGAAGAATAGGTTAAAAATACTCCAAGTTTCTATTTTGGTTCCTGTTTTGCTTAACAATGATGATTCTATCTAATTAGTTCAAACAATATATAATGCGGAAGCGTTTTAACGAACTGGCAGATATAATGAGGTAGAATAACACACAATATCAAATATATGAAGTGTAAATAACACAGATAAATAGCTCAATGATTCACTGTATTTGATATAATAAGAACACCAAGAACACCGAAAGGTTTGATAAGAATCTACTCTAAAGGTGTGTGTGTCGTGCAAGGCTTAATAGAAAAACTCAACATGAGTCTTCTATTTATACTACTTCTAAAGGGGACAAAATCTTAGATAATAAGGACCGAAGGTACTAGGATACAGTTGATGAATAGTTGTTGGAATGTACTAATACACTATTCTGTCACTGTTGATACAACATGCATTAAATGTTCCGTATTCTGCTTTAGGATGAAACCTATCAGAGTTTGACACGTGGAGTTGTCAGGTCACGCCTTGTCAGAATGATCTTCAGAACCTTCGAATGGTAGATATTGTAAGAAGCACGTTTGTCCTTGTTTAGATCTTTTGCGTAGATCTTCTTTTTACCACAGAGGCTCTGTCAAGTATGACAGAAGCTATGTGGCCTTATCCGTTTAGAAGAGTCTTTTGTTGCTTCTTTACTTTGGTCTTCTTGGCTAACCCGACAGAGCCTCTATCGAAGACTTCTGTCTTCTCGGTTACTCGGCTACTCGGCAGAGCCTCTGTCGACGACTTCTATACTTAGCCTATTTTTCAATACTTCTATTAACATAAAGATTGGAGCTAACACGGATCCAATAATGCATTTAATTAAAATAAACCACACACCATAGGGTGTTTAAAATTGTATCTTTTGTAGATCAACCTGGATTCAAACGTTGCACCAATAAACCAATAGAGGTTTTTGTAACACCCTAAAAATTGGGGTAAATTTAAACCTGAATAATTGTGGAATAAAATGTATATAACATAAATCGATCACCCAAAAAGGGGAAATAGTAAGGCATCTACATCATAAAATAAATAATGAGATACAACTCAACAACCTACTAATATAAACTATAAGGGCTTAGATAAAAGACGGGTGTTGCTATCTCACTTCCAAAAGTATATTGTCTAACTCCAAAGGTGTACGCCGCTATATACTTCACCAAAAGTGTTATTCATTCTTCATGACTCTCAACTCAAACCCGAGGAGTCCCACCGCTAGAATGACCTGTTATACATGTCATTTCAAGAAAAGTGTTAGGTTGAAGCCTAGTGAGAACAAATAGTTATATTTCAAACATGATAAAGTCGTTGAAGTAAAATATGGAAAACGTAAAAACAGACTTTTACACAATACCTCATGCGTTGACGGGGGAGACCCGTTTACCATAATCAGTGACGAAACACAAAAGTAAGTCACATGACATATTAGTAAGATCAAACACCTACAACAAGAATAAATGGATATCGAGCTGAAATCCTAAACATTTATTGCTCGTGGGATCCCAATTTCAACCTCTCTAGGTCTATACATTGGGTCACCCGAATTCATTAAAACAAATAAGCACATTGGAATTCGACTTTACTGCTCATGCGACTATGCCCGACCGTATAGGCCCACATCTTACTTATCATGAAACCCGATGCCTAGCTCGTGCTACAATGTGGAAAACTAGCGTCCCAACATCGTTTATAAAGACTCTAGTGCCTATGGACCCATTACACTCAAAACCAAATAAATAACCACTTCTAATTATACCAATACCAATTCAACAATATGACCAAACCTTGTGACAATATATACCAACAAGCAATTTCCATCATGATATTGTGACCATGAGGTTTCAATACTTAATCATAAAATCCCATAATTTCCAAAGTAACAGTTTAAACGTTATTTCAACATAATAAACCAATTTCCATAAGTAATTGAAACACCCTGAAATTCACAATGGATTTAAACCCTTAAATTTATCAGAGTTTACCACCACAATTTCAAGCTTACAAAAATTTATCATAACAACCAGCTAATCTAATCCATAATCAACAGAAATAAATTATCATAGTTGTTCACAACATCTTTCAAAATATCTCCTATAACACTAAATTCTCTATCACCAATCCAAAAGTACAACTCTCGTACTTCTCGACACTCATCACTTTGTATCCCATCCCGAGCTAGCACCTGGTAAGAAAATGTAGATTGAAAACGATTAGGCTTACGCCTAGTGAGAACATCCAATTTTCAACTCATAATCTTTATAAGCTTTGAAAACCAACTTTGTAAACAAAACATATAAATTAACCTGATCCAAACTTTCTTACCGTACACATAGCATCTTTCGATGACGGGAATCATACCCGATTCCATGAATATGACAACACTAAGTATGTCATAGTATCATGTTCGAGAGCGCCACTACGAATCACCACAGATTCTAGTTTATAGCTCATGTCCAATAAATTACAATTAAGGGTCATGCCTTTTCTTGGAATGGAAGTAGAAATAGCAAATATATCTTGCCTATTCCTAATCTACCAATAGAAAACGGAAACAACAATTATACTTTTTACATTTCACGTTTCCACATCTCAATTACGAATAGCAATTATACCTTGCCTATTCCACGTTTCAATATGAATAGCAATTCTACTTTGCCTATTCATTACATTCAATATGAATAGCAATTATACTTTGCTTATTCATTACATTTCAATATGAATAGCAATTCTACTTTGCATTCATTACATTCAATATGAATTGCAATTCTACTTTGTCTATTCATTACATTCAATATGAATAGCAATTATACTTTGTTTATTCATTACATTTCAATATGAATAGCAATTCTACTTTGCCTATTCATTACATTCAATATGAATAGCAATTCTACTTTGCCTATTCATTACATTTCAATATGAATAGCAATTCTACTTTGTTTATTCATTACATTCAATATGAATAGCAATTATACTTTGCCTATTCATTACATTCAATATGAATAGCAATTATACTTTGCCTATTCATTACATTCAATATGAATAACAATTATACTTTGCCTATTCATTACATTTCAATATGAACAGCAATTCTACTTTGCCTATTCATTACATTCAATATGAATAGCAATTATACTTTGCCTATTCATTACATTTCAAATATGAATATCAATTCTACTTTGCCTATTCATTACATTCAATATGAATAGCAATTCTACTTTGCCTATTCATTACATTCACTATGAATAGCAATTATACTTTGCCTATTCATTACATTCAATATGAATAGCAATTCTACTTTGCCTATTCATTACATTCAATATGAATAGCAATTCTACTTTGCCTATTCATTACATTCAATATGAATAGCAATTATACTTTGCCTATTCATTACATTTCAATATGAATAGCAATTCTGCTTTGCCTATTCATTACATTTCCTAGTATATGTGAGTATCAACTCAAAGCACATAACAACTCATCTCATACTCTCTGTTGATTTAATTGCTCTACCCTGTAAAAAAGTAATATCAAACAAGAGAGTGAGGGTATTATCAGCAATATCAGTCAGAAATAAACCATGACGCAAGTATACATCTCAGTCTATTATCGTCTTGTAACAAGTAATAATGGTACTAAGTACCGAATATCGATCCCACAGGGAAGCGTGGAAAAATTTCTCTTTTAAAGGTCCAATTATTTAAAAGCAGGTTTCAGATGGCGAATGCGAAGGTAATCTTTTGTTGGGAGTTTGTGGTTAATAACTAATGAAAACTAACAATTATAAGAGGAAATCACAGGGTATAAAGATCTATTGGGATTAGATTAATAATTAGATATCGAGATGAGACAGTATTCTTTAGTTATCTCAAGTGTCGAATATTTCATGATACAACGTACCAGTTGTCAGTTGGTCAATTGTGATCCACCACAATATAACATTGATTTAAATAACGTCAGACAATCATACCATATGATACACCTTTTTATCTTTTTTATTAGTCTCGGACTCTCGGTCCCAATTTCTCTTTATACCCCGAACTAAGGCGATTAGCCCATCATCGTTCAGATTCCAATTATAAAAGATTTATGAGAATTAAAACAAATAATGGAAATGGACAATACGTTAATTAAATGAAACTTACTTGAGTGGGATGTCGTGACTTTTTGTACAAGTTATCAAAGCTTTGAGAGAAATTATTAATTAATCATGACAATTATGGAAAGAGTTGGAAATCATTTAATTACTACAAAGTTTATGAGAAAATTAAACATTGATTTTTAAAAGTAAAGTTTGCGAAAATGAGATTATTAAACTAAGAGGAAAATCTTGTTTTAAACGTAAAGTGAAAGCGATGAATTCTTGATGATGTTTGTTAACGGACTAATTATAGAAACTAAAATTAACGTGCTTTCGAGATGAGAGAAAAATGGAACTTTTGTGAAATTACTTACCAAACCGTGAACCAATTTTACTTGGGAATCCAAAGTGATTAATTCAGACTTCCGGCTTATATTGTAAGTGAGATTACGTGAGAACCAAGTTTTATCACAAGTTGAGAATGAGATTAGAAAAGAGAGTCGTGAGTTGTTTGCAAGATTAATTAAAAACGTGACAAAAAGCAATTAAATTTAACCAAGAAGAGTTGAAGAGATGACAAGTTAAAGATTAAAGGTTGAGTTAAGAGTTTACGAGAGTAATGAAAACGAGTTTAAGAGAGGTATGAGAGTTATGAGAGTTATGAAAATGAGTTAAGAGAGTTATGAAAACGAGTTAAGAGAGTTATGAAAAGAGTGTTAACGCTAAAGTTTAATGTACTAAAAGATGTTTAGTTAATAGATTAAGATTAAGATTACAAACCAAATCGTTTTAGACCACAAACCGTAAGTTTCGAATCATGCAAAGGGGTGTTCGGCTCGGTGCATTACAAACGAACCATGGTGCCTAAGTAACCAAGAGATCAAGCACCAAGCACACTAAAATAACTAGCCTAATACATCTATTTATACTAATATTTTTCTTGGTGACCAAGTTTTATCATATGGAGCTCCATGGGTCTTAGATCCGACCCATGGACATGCCAAAACCTTCGGCCCATGTGAGTGTTTGTCTTCGGCCCGATCATACAACAAAACAGCCGGCCCATGCTATGTTTACAATATTGGCCCATGAGTTTAAATTGTTTTCGGCCCAATCATACAACAAAACAGCTAGCCTAACCGAGATTGTTTTTGGTCCATACAGAAAATTACATCGAGCCCAAAAATCGGTTTTCCATAGTTCAAAACGTCACCAACAATCGGCCCAAAATATCGAAGTCTTCTCTTTGAGTTTCGTGATCCGTCCTTCAAGATCCATAATTTAGACTTCAAATACGGCCTTTCTTACGTACCTGCAAAATACATATAAAATATACTTATTTTTATGTTTTTGTGAGGCATTTTTGTAATTAAATACGAAACGTATCTAATATTTATTTTTGTTGCATTTAACTAAGAATGACTATAAATAAAGCGATAAATGCGGGATTTAGCAAAGGCTTTGTAAATGGGCTTATGCTTAAGTATTGTAACAAGGGAGGGAGACTATAAATAGGACATGTAATGTAGTTTGTAAATAACACTTTCATAATTCAAGATGTAGCTCTTAAATCATATTTTGTTCTCTCTAGTTTAGATTTACTTTTCTAATAAAGTTTTAGTCTTCTTCTACCTCTTCTTGTTACTAAATCTTGGATTGTTGAAGATCATGGACCAAACATGTGGTATCAGAGCCAAATCGACGAATTTTCTTCGATACGATCATCGGATCTCAACAATTCCAGTGAATTTTAGCCCATTTCTGCACAGATTTTGAAATTTGTGATTGTTTGTTCAAAAAAGGTCGAACTTACTGTTTTGGATCAAAAGTCTATCAAATCGATCGAATTAGAACATTCTATCAACTATAAATCTGTGCACATTCATCATGCGAATCTGTCTGTGAAAGAATCACTGAAATTGATCAAGAATTGAAAGAGTTATGATGATTTTAGTGATTTTCGGATGCTATTGTTGGTTTCGGATCATTCATACGAAGAACTCGGATAATTCATACGAAGAACTCGAATCATTCATACGAAGAACTCGGATCATTCATATTGAATTCAGATGATTCATGTTGATTTCAGATCATGCGAAGTCTGAAATGTTGCTGAATTTGGATATCTTTGATCTGAGAAGTATAATTCTCGGATTGTGCTTACACTGAAAAGTTCAAGAATTCTGATGGTTTCGCATCTTCCTTATCCGAAGTCTGATGGTTTCGCATCCAACTGATCCGAATTCCCATGGGTAGCGGAACCCCCGTGCTAAGTCTCAGGAGGGGGACATTGTTAATGGATTTTAGCATAAAGCGTGTGTGACATCATTCTCATATTCAGTTTGCCACATACTTTTAGTAATTGTCAAAGTTTAAAAGTGCTCAAGTCTTTCAAGATTTTCAGAAGGTGAGTGTTGGAATTCAGTCTTTGATTGGATTGGAAGAGACGTTTGAGTATTTTCAATCATTATTCTGAAGTTTTGTTGACGATGCTAGACCTTTGAATGCTCTTAATCATTCTTCTGACCTGATCAACCAGAATTGTGAGAGCTTGCAATCATTGTTCTGGTGCTTTGGTTGTGATTCAGACTTTTGAGCGCTTATAATCATCCAGTTATTTCTTGAAGATTGAAGTTCTGGATTCTCTTCATTCAGTGGTTTGAAGTATTTTGAAGATGAGCATTTCTCTACAGTTGTTGAACAATGTTATTTGCTTGGGTCGTCTCATCCCTACCGAGTAGCGTGTGCTTTTTACCGTTCCTCCTTCGAGCAAATTCGGACCAAGCTCTTAAGCCGCTATAATTGATATGAATTATTTTTAGAGTTGATTCGGAACTCTGACTAAGTGCATTCAGAATTCAAAGTTCTGACTAAGTGCATTCAAATCTCTACGTCCTTGATTTTAAAATTCTGACTAAGTGCATTCAGAATTATGATCTTATGTATTCAGAATTCAAATCAAGAGTGATCAGATATGACTTGGGTTATCTAAGAGCAACTTTCAAGGGGGAGCCAAGCCTACATTTGAAGAATGCCCCGCTAAAGTTGATCATGACTGATCTGAATTATTTTTCAGTTGATTCAGAACTCTGACTAAATGCATTCATAATTCTATGTTCTGACTAAGTGCATTCACAGTTCTACGTCCTTGATTTTAAAGTTCTGACTCAATGCATTCAGAATTCAAAGTTCTGACTAAGTGCATTCAGAATTATGATCTTATGTATTCTGAATTCAGATCAAGAGTGATCCGCTAAAGTTTTCTCAAGAAAATCAAGGGGGAGAGGAGCTAAAGATTTCAAGATGATTTTGCTTTCCAAAACTTTAGGGGGAGAATGTTAGGACACTAAAGCTGTCCTTAATATTAGAAAGTTTTGTAAAGCAAAGGCTTTGTAAATGGGCTTATGCTTAAGTATTGTAACAAGGGAGGGAGACTATAAATAGAACATGTAACGTAGTTTGTAAATAACACTTTCATAATTCAAGATGTAGCTCTTAAATCATATTTTGTTCTCTCTAGTTTAGATTTACTTTTCTAATAAAGTTTTAGTCTTCTTCTACCTCTTCTTGTTACTAAATCTTGGATTGTTGAAGATCATGGACCAAACACCCTCCCCAAAATTTAGAAGGGTTCAATGTCCTCATTGGACAACCATCGATCAAGAGAAAAAATTGGCTTTTTGTGTATGGTGTGGTTGCAAAAGTGATTCTAACAAAATTTGGAAACAAAAATTCGGGGGCTAGTTCTAGTGACATGAAATGTGCTGGTGAGAAAACTTTTCCGTTTACGCAGGCTATCAAACAAGCATGCGAATAACGATCCTCAAAACATGAAATAAACACATGATAATGTCAAGCAAAAATTACTCCAAATTTACAATGCAAAATCCCAAATCTAGGCGATGAAATGAAAGTGCAATTTATTTAAAGTGCACAAAAATTAAAAGGGATAGAGGTGTGAAATTGAACCTGCCCTACTCATGATGAGTAGGAGTACGGTCAACTGGTTCCCATAATAAATGGATGGGAAACAGTGGTAGAGTCCTCGCAATCTCCGGGTGTTCCTTCGTCAAAATACCTCTTGTCACATCATCTTTAGCTTTTTCAAACTTCAGCCAACTCACAAGCATGCCATCAATCCTCTTCAGTCTTGCATCTATCTCCTTGTTCCTGTCACTCCTTTCACGTTCCTGCTGGTCGAGTTTTTTCGAAATCAACACTTGGTGTTCCTTAAGTGTTGTTCGCATCTCAATCTTAAGTGATTGAAGTTTTGCTTCCAAAGAATAAATTCCATCACTATCAGACCTGTCCGAGTCCGAATGCACACACATATTGTTACGCATCAGTCTATCCATATTTTGTTTTTCCATAACTAAATTTTCTTTCGAAAAAGTATCGGTGGATAGGATGGTAACATTTGCGTTTTTCATAAGTGCATGGATAATGGACGGATGACCCATTCTAGCGTTGCACCGGTCAACACCTCCACGTATATTGTTGGAGATGAGACGTCCAACATCGAATCGGTGTCCCTTAAGGATGCAATACAAAATTAAAATTCGAACCATGCAAAGACTAGTATCGTGAGTGGTTGGAGCTAGATTGTGTCTTAAAAAGAAAAACCAGACATTTGCCTCCGGTTTTAAACAATGCGTGCGAATAGTACGTGAATTTCCAGTAAATTCCCATTCGGATCCCTTATGGGCTATTGTTTCTAAGATATCATCTAGATCCTCATTGGTTAGATTTTTGATCAATCGTTCCATCTCGGAATGCTTAGGTGGGACAATACCCAAAAGGTTATTAATGGCCGTGACCGAAAAATTAACCTCGGTTTGTCTAACAAGGATTTTCACACCGTCCGTGACGGACAGTTCACTATAAAAATCCCTCACCCAGTCAATATTATATTGACTTGGTGGTTCACAAAAAAATTCCCAACCTAACTTAGTGATCAAATAACCAATGTGCGGGTGTGCAAGTGTAATCCCAAATCTAATCAAGTAACAATCAAGAATTCAAGAGATCTTCATAGAATTGGAGAAAGAATACAAAGATGAGAATGAGATCCACTTTCTCTCTCTAAACTCTCTCTCTAGGAAGTCATTCCTCTCTCTTACACACTTCCTATTTCTCACGTATGAATTGCTAGAATGAGACTCCTAATGACTTGCTTTTTACAAATCCTATTTATACACTTTGACTATCACTTTAGTTACTTTGACTTTGACCAATACATTTGACTCTTTACAATTGTACAACAATACAATAAATCTTGAATACATTTTATGCACTAACAATCTCCCCCTATGGATTCAAGATTTAAAAAATTTGATGACGATAGTCTTCAGCTCTTTGTGATCTTCAGATCTTCAACATTTTAAGCACTTTGAACAATCTCCCTCTTCGCTTTGAAGGAAGAACAATCTTCGAAAAAATAACTCTGAAGAATCTTCAAGTAAGCGTTGTCTTCAGAAATCCAATATGACTGTTTTAGTCTTCAACTGGATCTTCAAAATCAAATTGTCATCAAAGTCTTGAAACACAATCTTCAAATCTTTACGGTGTTGGTCAAAGTCTTCAAACAAAAACTTCATCTTCTTGAATCTTCGAATCCTTGAACTTTGAAACATTGTAGCACGGATCTTTGCATCTTTGAGATTTGAAATACATCTTCGGTCTTTGAACATGAAATGGCTTTTTGAGCTTTAACGGGGTTTTGAGCTTTTCGAATATCTTGAATTGCGTATCTTCATCTCTTGAATAATAACATTCTTTGAACTTTGAACCTTTGTCGAATCATCTCGAAACATCTTGAAACATATTGACACTTTATCTCGAGCTTCTTGACTTTAACAAAAACTTCACTTTATTCTGAAATTGAAACTTTCATATCATCTCCCCCTTTTTGATGATTGTGAGCATTATGATCATCAAAATCCTCTTTTCAATTGCAGCAATCCTTGAATACCAATGACAATCTCCTCCTTCTGATCTGAATATCCGTCAATTCCAAAAATATTTATCCGAATCTTTTCAAATTCAGACAAAATAAATTGGTAACCCTGAAACAACTAATGAATCAGTTATAATGCATGTAAGTTGCACGGAGCCACTTAGTACAACGAATGCACTTTGAAAAGGAGCTTTTTGATGTTCACTCCTCCAGGACTTCCATTCAATTATCGAAAAACCACAAAGGAATTTCTATGAACGTTATGACAAGAAAACATATTCCTTGTGTGTACGTGCAAGTGTAGAAAGAATGAAGCAACAGATGCTTGAATAATAATAGGCTCAAAGTGTGTAAACTGTTGAGACAACAACAAGTTTTCCACAGACTCAATGTGCATGAATGAAGAGCGAAGGTGGGGCAAACTTCCTTCTTTTTCAATATCTAGACCTTCCGAGTGAAGATCATATAGATGATATTCCGCGTCCCCAAGAAAAATGAAACATTCCTTTGTTAAGAAAGAAATGAGTAGCTGGTGGGGTTAATGCAAGAGTTGGCATGGGCTAGTTGCCTGTTTCAATGATGGTCACCAAAGAATGTGAACCAATCAGTAATGTGGCTGCCTGGCTCAGAAAATGGATGGTGCAGAGTTCTCTTATTCTTTTAACTCTGTTCTCACACCCTCTTTCTGTTTTTAATCCGCTCACTTCTAACCAAACTCTCATTTTCATTTTACCTCATCACAATGAGATACTCAACCGTATGATTAATCTCCCCCACTCTTTGATTTCGACCCCTCACCCCTCAATCACTCAAGGATAACTTCTTGGGTAGGAAACACTGGTTAACGTGGATCCATAGAAGTTTTGTAAATCCTCACACTAATTCCCATGAAATTTTGTCCTAAAATGTTGCGTTGTTCAACAATTTATCTTGAACAATTAAGAGTATTGGCATTTGATAACATTGCCATCAGAATGTATGCTCTTCAATAATATCATGAAAATTTGAGCATTTGATCTTTGAAGATTTCTCAAAACAAGAATATTGAAAGAATGAAGTGAATTCGAAAGACTTGTTTGAGAATCTGATAATGTATCAATCAGATCAAATAATATGAATGATAATCATGTAAGGTTTAGGGTATCAAAGAATTGGATATTTTGTTTATATGACCAAATATAAACAATCTTTGAATGAAACGTTTAAGTTCGAACGCTGAAATGAATATGATGCTCAATCAAAATAGGAAAATACAAACGGGAGTATTACCATCGAAAAATGTTTCGTTTTGAGACATGGTAATAACAAAGTCAATATGAAGCTGAACCGATGTGTGTGAATACTTGAAAGTATAGAAAAGATAATACGCAAGTATTAATCTTTAGAAACACACGGTCAGAAAAGATGTAACGAGAATCCGAGATCTGAATATGTATATATATATATATATATATGAAAAACATTTAAATCGCACTTCTAAAATTCATAAAATCTGTTTGAGAATCGAGAAGTGGTTTGAACATTTAAAAAAAACGTTTTTCATGCTTGAAAGTCGTTCTTCTTTCAAACATTCTCAGATTAAGTTCAGAAGATACGTACAGATAAACGTTTAAGCTCCCCCTCAAATCATGATAGACTGATTATCAATCAGATAAGCTCCCCCTCAAAATCTGCAAAAGATCTTAATGAAACAAAGTTAGTATATGAAACAGTCAAAGTATAAAACAATGAAATACGGGTCCTGAACTGAATTGTTCAGAAGCCATTGTTTCTTTGAAGTCCGGGTTCTAAACTGATGTGTTTAGAAACCAATCGTTTCTTTGAAGTCCGGGTTCTAAACTGATGTGTTTAGAAACCATTGTTTCTTTGAAGTCCGGGTTCTAAACTGAGGTGTTTAGAAACCATAGATCTCTTTTTCTCCCCCTTAATGGTATATATACTCTTCAAAAATTTGCACCGCTTCTCTTCTGTTTTCATTCATGTGTGTGATATATATGTAACATTCAGCACAACACATGATGAACCTGCAAAACAGATTAAGCTGATTTTGGTACCCAATGGGACTTGGGTCCTAGTGTGTTAGGTGTAGATCTCTTTGAAGGAATACTGTAAGTACCGTACCAATAAGAAGTAAAGTCTTTATGCACAAAATCATTTAATCCACAGTAAGAACAACAAATTTTCTTATGTGCCAACCTAATCAGATGATTTGTGGAATGAATAGGATTAGGTTTAGCAGAAGATTTACCTTTCGGCGCTTTGTTCTTTTTGGCATTTGATGTGGAAGCAGATGATTTTGGTACATCATTCTTTGAAGGTGTTGTACCCTTAACTCTCCATTCCATCTTCACCTTCTTGAAGACTGGAACTTCTTTAGAATTGGAAGTATTAACTTTAGGCACTTTTGGTTTATTATCTAATTTATCAAGCAGAGGATTATAGAAGAGATTTGTAGAACGAATCTGACCTTTAAAGAAATCATTTGATCTATTGCATTGTTTAGAAGAAATGTTTTTAAAACTCGAACTTGAAGCAGTTTTAAAGGAGCATTCAGAATCATTTGAATCAACAAACGAAGTCTGAATGATAATTTCAGGACTGACCTGCTTTGAAACATCAATTTTAAAAATGATGTCTTCAAGTTCTTTAACTTTGTTTATCAAAACATTTTTCTCTTTAAATATTAGATCAAATTTCTTTTGGAGATCAGATTTGATCATTTGATCTTTCATAATATCATATGATAAACCAGATAATCTTTTGGTAAGATTAAGAATCGCATCTTCAAAATATTTGCGTTCCGATTCAAAATCTTTTTCCAAGTCAGATATTTTCTTTGAAAGCTCGGCATTGTTTGATTCAAAAGCTTTTCTTTCTATATCAAAATCTGCTCTTTCCTTCTCAAGCTTTTCTTTTTCAAGAAATAAAACTTTCTCAAAATCATTGATTTGTTTTGAAAGTTTTATGCATTTAAGTTCAAGAACTTTCTTTTCGTTCTCCAAAACACTTATCTTTTCATCAATGAAAGCATTATGGTCAGGAAGCTTCTTTAAGACATCAAATTCACAAGTTGTTCCTTTGTCACAAACTCCAGGCTTTGAATTCTCTTTACAAACAGGGGTAGGTTGAACTTTGAAATCCTTTTCAAAAGAAGAGCATTCAAGATTAAACCATTTTCTTAGAGTAAATTCTTTTCTTTCATTTTCCAAAACAATCTCTAAATCAATTACTTTCTTTGAAAGTTCACTAATCTTCTCTTCAAAACACTGTCTTTAATTTTCAAATACAACTTTCTTGTTTTCAAATTGTTCGCGTTCAAGATTTAAAACTTTCTCAATATCAGATATTTTTCTTTCTTCATTGGAAGAATTTCTTTCATTTTCCAATTCAGATTCTAATATCATGATCTTTTGAGAGAGTTCACGAATCTTTTCTTCGAAGCAATTTGTTTCATTCATGAAATTGACCTTTTCATTCTCAAATTGCGTATGCTCGGAGAGAAGAATATTCTCAAGATCTACCACTTTCTTTGAAATTTTGATACACTTTTGATCAATCTTTTGTTTTGAATCAAAGATACTCTTTGTTGATTCAGAAAACTTTTTGATCAAAGAATGTTCAATTCTACCAGTTTCCTTTTTCACTTCGTCATTGTAACAAGAAGATATTTCCTTAAAAGTAGTTGAGAAAATAGTTGAAATGAGATCATTTTCATAATCATATTTGATCCTTTGTTCTGCAAGAGAGATTTCCAGTTCAACAATTTTCCCTTCAAGAACTAATGTAAGAACATATTTCTTTGTTTCAACAACTTGGTTGTTAGTAACTGGCTTTGTAGCATTTATGTCAAAATAGTTATCTAGAAGTGGTTTATCTAGATTGTTGAGAATCTTCAACGTCTCAGTAGTATAGCAAAATGGAAGTTGTATATGAGTTGTTAAGAATCTTTTTCTGTTTTCCTCTTCTTGTGTTTCCTTTTCACCAGTCCAAGGAATTTCAAATTCAGGCCAATATCGTGCATATCTTAAACATTCAAAGTTATACAACGTTGGTAATGCACAACTAGCTTTGGCCAAATGTTTTGGATTTTCGTAACCAAGCCCCCAATATTTGTTAACAGAATTCACTAACATTGGCTTGTTCAAGTAAATTGTTTGTTCTGTTTGATCTCTCAAATAAAGCTTCTTTTCCAAATCTTTGATTTTATCTAAAAATTCTGTGTTTTGAGAGGTAATATTTTTCAAAGAAAGTTCGCTCTCACTATACTTTTTCTTTAGATTACTGATCTCAGCATCCTTGCTTTTAAGATCTTGAACAATCGTTGAGTTCTCCAACATACTCACTCTTTTGTTCAAATTCTCAATTGTTGTTCTATAATTGACTTCTTTTTGCTTAAGATCTTGGATCTGTATTCTATTTTCTTTGTCCTTAAGAGACTCATTCCAACCATAATATTCATCATCATCCATTGTTACCTTAAAAGATTAAAAATGATCGTTGTCAGATACTTCGTTAGAAGTAGAATTATGCACACACGATAATCAGAGAAAATTCGATTAAAGTCAGAAAAAATTTTCAAAATTAAAATTTTGAATAACAAATTATAAAATTTGTCGTTCAAAAATTAATTCTGAAAAATTAATGCGAAATACTTGACTTTAAATCGGCAAACCTGCAAAGGATAAGGAAAATATATCAGTTTTGAGCAAAATCAGGTAAAAAAAATAATCGAAAAAAAAAATTTAAAATAGACAATTGGGTACAACAGTCGTATATGAACAGTAACTGTCGTATGACACGGTGTGACTTGGATAGTGAACAGTAACTGTCGTATGACACTTGGATAGTGAACAGTAACTGTCGTATGACACTTGGATAGTGAACAGTAACTGTCGTATGACACTTGGATAGTGAACAGTTATGAGTTTACACAGAATTTTTTTCTAAGTATCGAAAAATCTTCAAATCAGATCCAATTGATTTGAAACTTTGTAGGGTTGATCGCGAGCACAGTCTGAACACTTTTACTTCTGCAAGAAACACCAAGAAACAAACAAAAACCAGTCAAATCGATCTGAACAGTAACTATTTTCGAAAATCCCAAATCTGCCAAATCTCTTGATTTTTGTTGTTTTGAGTTCGAATCCTTGCACGAATTGATCCAGATATTCAATTCTAACAAGTCTGTGCCTATAACTCGATCCAAAACAACCTCAAATTTCAGAATCCATATGCTATTCGAAAATGACAAAAAAATGCCCAAAAAATTTCAAATTCTTCACAAATCCGATCTGCTAGGCTCTGATACCACTTGTAATCCCAAATCTAATCAAGTAACAATCAAGAATTCAAGAGATCTTCATAGAATTAGACAAAGAATACAAAGATGAGAATGAGATCCACTTTCTCTCTCTAAACTCTCTCTCTAGGAAGTCATCCCTCTCTCTTACACACTTCCTATTTCTCACGTATGAATTGCTAGAATGAGACTCCTAATGACTTGCTTTTTACAAATCCTATTTATACACTTTGACTATCACTTTAGTTACTTTGACTTTGACCAATACATTTGACTCTTTACAATTGTACAACAATACAATAAATCTTGAATACATTTTATGCACTAACAGCAAGTAATGCATTAACATGGAATCCACGTGGTGCATGGCATATTTTACGTGCTAGAGTTGGAAATTTAAGCATAGCTTCATGACATGAAAATAAATCGTAACGAGTGATATTTGAGTCTAAACAGGTACCGACTTTTTATTTGCCCTTGTCAACCAAACGAACTCTTTGAGAGTTCTCTGATTCCTTTTGTTCACCATCTTGACCCGCATCTTCTTCCGAAATAACAAACTCACCATCTTCGATTTCCACCCAAACCTTTCTCTTTTTAATGGGCTGCATGTTACCCATCACACTCGATTTCACCCTTCGGCTATATTGGTAAGGGGTGGTATTTGGGTTAGGGTTAGGTATATTTTTGGGTGAAATGGGGGTGGGTTTAAAGAGTGTGGAGGATGTCGTAGGTGGTTCCAAAGTAAGGAGAGGTGGTGGTTGTCGATGGTCTTGAGGTACGGCTGTGGATGCAACTGGGGGCTAGTTTAGGTTGGTGATCAGAAATGCTCGCGCGGGGTCGAAGGGTTGAAAAGCTGATGGTTGATTTGGCATCGGGTTTCCCAGTTGGTCTAATACTATCGCAGCGGCAATCGAATGTTGAGGAATCTGTAGGTGCGTGATTCTCGGAGCAAAACGAGCATGCTTAAACCCTGGTGGTGGTCGCAAATCGGGTTGGTAGAACATGGGTCTCGGACCATAGTTCATCAGAAATTTGTTTGTAGCTAGATATGTTCGATCACACCCAATAGATGGTCCTCTGATCATATTTGTTGGTGCATTTGGTGCCAACGAGTTCAAATGAGGTTTTCGATCCTCTTGTTCAGCGTAAAAGGGATTTGTGTATACCCTTGATGTGCGAAGGTGTGACGATGATGGAGATTGAACAAACTGCTCGGCGGCTGCAACGAGGCTTCGTAACCTGGAATGATCTTTGGTGAGTCGGTGGTTCACCGAAGTGGACGACGGTGGTGGAATCGGGGGTTTTTGATCATCGGAGTTCATTTTAGAAAGTCTCCGGTGAGTCGTTCTCGATCTTTGACGTCGATTTGGTTTCGCAGCTAAAAAGTGAGCTTGGCTTCGGGTGATTCTTCGATTTACCGAGGAAAATTTTAGGGTTTTGTGGGTTTGCTTTTTAGCTCTAGCCATGGAGAAGAAATGAGAAATGGGTCTTATACTAGAAGATGAGAGGTTGAGGGAGAGAGATGAGTGACGTCAGCGAGGAGGGTGTGAGGTGATCTCTTGAGCTGACAGATACAAGAAATCGGCGATGGCAGTGTCCAGTTCCAACAAAGAAGAAGAAATAGCAGTGTGTGTGTGTGTGTTTGATTTTCGCATGAAGAAGAAAAAATATCGCCTGCATGTTATCCTTAATCAAGTACAAGCATTTAATGCTCTCCAAACAGTACACTGTATATAGTAACTAGATTAGAATTTCAGTTAGATTCTTAATACTCCAAAACAGATCTAGTTAAACGCCAATAAGTTAAATCCTTTTCTTTTAATTATTGGTTTTGGGCTAAGAGAATTAGTTCGGTTAATGGGCCGAGTAGTCTTGGCCCAATTAATCTTTGTTTTGAAATCGATCTCGAAGCCCGAAAATAAACATTTCACCGGCCCAACTAATTATAAATCATATTTTTAACGTAGGCGTGACTGAAAATATTATTCGGGGCCCAATAAAAAAAATCAGTTGCACGACAAATATTTTTGATCTTTGGTTCGGTTACTGCCTTTTATAAAGATTTGGCCTAGGGCCGAAATTTTTTATCCGCCTTTTGAATTAAACTCTTATCTCCAAGCTCTGCCTTTCCCCAAAAGTTACATCTTTTCGTATACCTGTTTTTATTTTCTTAAAATAAATTTTCTATTATATTTTTATAACTTTTACTTATATTTTTCTTATTTTAGAAATAAAATACGCACATATATATTTTTTATTTTTTTTCTTTTTCGTATTTTTATATTATCTATTTTTATTCTATATACATATTTTTTTTATTGCTGCTCTAGAAAATGGACAACCTCCACAGGTTGTAGTATCAGAGCTGACGACTCAACAAATGGTTTTACTCGCTGTCCGTTTACCTTAAAAGTTGTACCTTTTTCTGGATCAATTAATTCTATCACTCCGTAGGGATAAACTTTAGCAATCTGATACGGTCCTGTCCATCTAGAGTTTAGTTTTCCTGGAAACAACTTGAGTCGGGAGGTGAACAGTAGGACCTGTTGTCCTGCAAAGAACTCTTTTGGACAAATTTTCTTATCGTGCCATTTCTTTGTATTTTCTTTATAAAGTTTGGCGTTTTCATAAGAAAAAATCCTATGTTCTTCTAACTCACACAGTTGCAGAGCTCTTCTTTTTCCTGCTTCATCCAAACTCATGTTAAGTTCCTTTATTGCCCAATAGGCCTTATGCTCTAATTCTACTGGCAGGTGACAGACTTTCCCAAAGACGAGTTTATACGGGGACATTCCAATAGGTGTTTTGTAAGCGGTCCGGTAGGCCCACAAGGCATCATCCAGTTTGGATGCCCAGTCTTTTCTATGTGGCTTGACTACCTTAGCTAAGATTCCTTTAATTTCCCTATTGGACAACTCAGCCAAACCATTGGTTTGAGGGTGATAAGCAGTAGCCACCCTGTGCTGAATGTTGTACTTGTCCAGGACTTCCTCTAATAAGTTGTTGATGAAATGGGTGCCCTCATCACTAATCAAGGCACGAGGTGTGCCAAATCTAGTTGTAATAACCAGGTATTTTATTTAAATTAATTATGGAAATTTTATAAGTTTATATGGGTATTTTAAGGAGTTAGAAGTTAAAGGGTAAGTTATAATTTTATTATTGAAGTTTAGGGGTATATTTTGTTAAATGGAACAAGTTTAAGGTTCATTTGGAAAATTGATGACACCTCCTGGTAGCCAACAACCGACTTTCATTCTATATTAGGATGAGGTGTCCTCTTGTTACCCTTTTTAGCAAAAGTGAAGTGTGTGTGTGCATATGTGGTGTTTTTGGTTTTAGAGAGAGAGTGAGAGAGGTCGAAGGAAGCTAAGGAAGAGGAAGAAGTACCTATTTTATTGCAGCTGAGTTTAAGATTCAATTCATCTGAAACAACAAGGTATTAATCCATTCAAGTCTTTACTTTTATGTACAATAGGTTTTACATGAACTTTAGAAGTGGGTTATGTTATTTTTAGAAGGTATATGAATTCTGGGTTTAGAATAGTGTTCTAATAGTAGTATAAAACATATCTGCAAAGTTACATAAACATGCATAGTATAAATCTGCAAAAATCTGGGTTTTAGGATGAAACAGTAGACTGAGACATTCATCGAAGTCGCAATAGACGACTGCGACATTCAACGAAGTCGCAACAGTTGGTTGCGACTTGGCATTGAAGTCGCAATGGTCGTTTGCGACTTGGCTTGAAATCGCAGTAGTAGATTGCGATTCGAGTGTGGGATCACAGTAGTTGGTTGCGACTCCAAGGTGGAATCGCAATAGTGGGTTGCGACTCCAAGGTGGAATCGCAATAGTGGGCTGCGACTCCAAGGTGGAATCGCAATAAGGGGTTGCGACTTCGGGATGAAATCGCAATAAGGGGTTGCGACTTCAGGGTAAAATCGCAATAGGAGATTGCGATTTGGTACTGTTCATTGCGATTTCAGTTGGGAATTTTGTAAGTTTAAGTAGTAAAGGAAATATTTGGTATTTTATCTGATTTCAGATTCTGTGAGGGATCGACACACGTGAATTATCTTGGAAGAGTTTTTGTGATAAACACACGAGGTGAGTTTTTATTTGAAATGTTTTCAAATGGAATACATATATGTGATTAAATGTAATATGGTGCATATAATGTTTATATGAATATTGCATTGTATGAGTACTAGTTGGCCGGGCTTAGGACCGGTGAAAGTTGGTTGTACAAAGGGACAGTGGTGTTGGCTGTATTTAGTACAGCGGTGTAAATTAATTAATTGGCTTGCTACCAATTAATATGGCCAAGGAAAAGAAAGGAGAAAGAGATGGAAAGATTACATGAGTCATAATTGGTATTCTTATGTGAAGTATATGTATGACTTTGTGCAAAAGTTTTCTTTAACTAACGGGGATTTTTCTCACTAGACCTCAAGGTCTAACCCTCATTTTTGTTTTAAAATATGTATTCCAGGTCAAGGAGCAAACAAAAGACTATGATAGGATTTCTCATGTTTAGCTTTTGTGGATGTTGAATGATCATGAAGATTTCAGTTATAATTAGTAGTTGATATGTATTTTACTTTATTCGAAAAAGTTTGTACTAAAAGACCATATTGTAGAATTTAAAGGACCGTATTTGGATTATGATATGTTATTTTGTGGTGAATTATATGAAACTTGTATGTTGGGATTAAGGGATGTTACAAATGGTATCAGAGCCTTAGTTTAAGAGATTTAGGTATTAGTATCTGTACCTAGACTTAAACTGCATGCGAAGTAGGAGGTCCTTGTTATTTTAGAACCTTGGGATGATAGATATAAAAAGGTAGAAGGAACCTCACGTAAGGTAATTTTTTGATTACACCTGGCCAGTGTAATTATGATCTTACAGGTACATGTTGGAACCAGAATACTTTTTTAGATGGGGTATGTGCTTATGTGTATATTAACCTTGTTTGAATCAACAGAATGGCAAGTGGAACGAGACGAACAAACCGAGAAGGGGAAGGGAATCCGAATAGATCTAATCCAACAGCCGGTGGAAGGGGAAGCGGGGGAGAAAGAGGTAGAGGTAGGTCAGGGGGCAGAGTACAGGGGCGAGGCACAGAGTTTGTTACGAGAGACGACCTAGCGAATGAAATGGGAAGACTTCAGACAAATATACAAGATATGTTTAACCAGACTCACCATTCGGAAACAGAGATACCAGACCCTACCCTTGAAAACGAAGTGCCTATCGCACCTATTGTCACATCAGCACCCAGAAAGTGTGATTATAAAATGTTTTTAAGCTGTAAACCACCCAATTATGGAGGGGACAGAGATCCAGTAAAAGCAATGCGATGGCTGAAGGAGGTTGAAGCTGTATTTAAGACCAGTAAATGCGCGGAAGAAGATAAAGTGTTATATGGAACAGCAATGTTGAAAGCAGATGCCTTGTATTGGTGGGAAGCCCTTATTGACTCTGAAGGACCTGAGGTATATTCAACTTTTACTTGGGGCGAATTCTCGAGAGCATTTAAGGAACAGTTTTGCCCGCAAGCCGCAGTTAGACAGTTGGAAGAGGAATTCCTGAGCCTACAACAAGGAAATTTGTCAGTAAGAGACTACACTGCTCGCTTCTTGGAAAAGTCGCGTTTTGGGGAGTATTATGTTGCCACCGAAAAGATGAAGATGGAAAGGTATGTATTCGGATTGAATTCAGAGATCAGGAAGTTAGTGACTGTAGCGAGACCTAATACTTTTTCAGAAGCAGTAAATGCTGCGGAAAATGTGGAGCGAGACAATAAGCGGGATGTTGGGGATAAGAGTGCGGGAAAGAGAAAATGGGAAGGACCACAACACGATGTGAAGAAGTCTGGATTTCAGCGATTTGATAGTCGTCCACCTTTTAGAGCAGCTGAAAGACCTTGCCCAAAGTGCCACCGTTTTCACCAAGCGGGATGTTGGGGATAAGAGTGCGGGAAAGAGAAAATGGGAAGGACCACAACACGATGTGAAGAAGTCTGGATTTCAGCGATTTGATAGTCGTCCACCTTTTAGAGCAGCTGAAAGACCTTGCCCAAAGTGCCACCGTTTTCACCAAGGAAGCTGTCAGGTAGATCCTAGAAACTGTTATAAGTGCGGGAAGTTTGGGCACATTGCTAAAGATTGTAGGGTGGTTAGATTTTGTTATTCATGCAATTCGCCAGATCATCTTCAATCAGATTGTCCACTGGGAAGAATACCATCGGGTGGCACGTCAACAAGAGCATCGGGTGTTAGACCAACAGCACCGAGGTCAGAGCCAGCAAGAGCAAGAGGCCGTTCATTTCAGATGACAGCAAAGGAAGCGGAGGAAACTCCTGACGTAGTTACAGGTACTTTCTTAATAAATTCCACACGTGCTAAGGTGTTATTTGATTCTGGTGCAAACCGATCGTTTGTGTCTCCTTCATTTGCTGCTTACATGCGTTTAAAGCCGAAAGTGTTAGATCATGCTTTATTGGTAGATACGGCAAATGAAAATCAAGTATCAATTAAAGAAGTATTTGATAGTTGCGTGATAGATATAGAAGGGTGCGGGGTACCGATCCAGTTATTTCCAATAGCCCTGGTAGAGTTTGATGTGGTAGTGGGAATGGACTGGTTAGCCGAGAACCAAGCTAATATAAATTGTGATAAGAAGTTAATAAACGTTGTGTTACCTGAAAAAGGGCCGGTAGTGATTTATGGCGATCGTAGGAATTATCAGTATAATCTTATTAACATGATAAAAGCCCGTAAGTGTGTTAGTAAAGGTTGTCAGAGTTACTTAGCTTATGTAATAGATACTAAGCTAGAGAAGAGTAAGTTGGAAGACATTCCAATTGTTAGTGATTTTCCAGAAGAATTTCCTGAAGACTTGAACAGTCTTCCGCCCGTTAGACAGGTAGAGTTCGGTATAGATCTAATTCCTGGAGCCAACCCTGTAGCCCGTGCACCGTATCGTTTGGCGCCTCCGGAAATGAAAGAAATGATGGCACAACTGCAAGATCTATCCGATAAGGGTTTCATCAGACCAAGTTCTTCACCGTGGGGAGCACCAGTGTTATTTGTGAAAAAGAAGGATGGTTCGATGAGAATGTGTATCGACTACAGAGAATTGAATAAATGCACGATCAAAAACTAGTATCCTCTACCTAGAATTGATGACCTCTTCGATCAATTAGTTGGAGCTTGTTGTTTCTCCAAGATTGATTTAAGATCCGGTTATCATCAGTTGAAGGTCAAAGAAGAAGACGTGTTGAAAACTGCTTTTCGCACCAGGTACGGTCACTATGAGTTTCTAGTAATGCCATTTGGATTGACAAACGCTCCAGCCGCCTTTATGGATTTAATGAATCGGGTATGTAAGCAATATCTTGATAAATTCGTCATCGTATTTATCGATGATATACTTATTTATTCCCGATCCAAAGAGGATCATGCACGACATCTTCGTTTGATTTTGGAATTATTGAAGAAAGAAAAGTTGTATGCGAAATTTTCAAAGTGTGAATTCTGGTTGCGGGAAGTTCAGTTTTTGGGGCATATAGTTTCTGAAAATGGTATACAAGTCGATCCGATGAAAGTGGAAGCAGTTGAAAAATGGGAACCACCAAAGACAGCAACAGAAGTACGAAGTTTTCTGGGTTTGGCCGGCTACTACCGAAAGTTCATAAAAGATTTCTCTCGTATTGCCACACCGTTGACGAAACTGACTCGGAAGAATTTGAAGTTCGAATGGAAGGCAGAACAGGACGAAGCATTCAGGATATTAAAGGAGAAACTCTGCAGCGCGCCGATATTAGCATTGCCAGAAGGTTCGGATGATTTTGTGGTCTACAGTGATGCTTCTAAGTTAGGTTTGGGATGTGTACTCATGCAACGTGGAAAAGTAATTGCCTATGCTTCTCGTCAATTAAAGGATCATGAAAGGCAATATCCTACCCATGATATGGAACTTGCAGCGGTTGTCTTTGCATTGAAGATTTGGAGACATTATCTGTATGGTTCCAAATGTCAAATTTTTACTGATCATAAGAGTCTTCAACATCTTTTTGATCAAAAGGAACTGAATATGAGGCAAAGAAGGTGGCTAGAGTTAGTGAATGATTATGATTGTGAAATCCTTTATCACCCAGGAAAAGCGAATGTGGTGGCAGATGCACTAAGTCGACAAGAAAGAAGTGGAACGATAAAGGCGATATCTTTAAGAGCTGAACTTCTTCCAAACATTTTTGACGAATTACTGAAGTGCCAAATAGATGCTTATCAAGAAGAAAGTTTGAAATCTGAACGGTTGGTTGGGATATCAGCATTGCTTGGGAAAGATAACTGTGGGTTGTTGTGTTTGGGGAATAGGATTTGGGTACCTCGTTTGGGTGGATTACGTGATCGTGTACTGCAAGAAGCTCATCAATCTCGATTCTCCATTCATCCAGGTACAAATAAAATGTATAGGGATCTGAAGCAATTTTACTGGTGGCCGGGGATGAAAAGAAGCATTGCAAAGTATGTGGAGGAATGTACTACTTGCAAGAAGGTGAAGATTGAACATCAAAAACCGTTTGGTCAACTGCAACGATTAGAAATTCCAGTGTGGAAATGGGATCAGATCACAACTGATTTCATTACCAAGTTACCAAGAACTTCAAAGGGATTCGATTCTATTTGGGTGATTGTGGATAGGTTGACAAAGTCTGCTCATTTCTTGCCGATAAAAGAAACCGATTTTTTGGAACGTTTGGCCAAACTGTACATTAATGAAATAGTAACTCGACATGGAGTACCAATTTCGATTATTTCTGATCGAGATAGTCGTTTTACTTCTAGATTATGGAGAAGCTTTCAAAAAGAAATGGGAACACAAATCAAGTTGAGTACAGCATATCATCCACAGACTGATGGACAAAGCGAAAGAACAATTCAGACGTTAGAAGATATGCTTCGGGCTTGTATAGTTGATTTTGGAGGATCATGGGATAAACATTTGCCTTTGATAGAGTTCGCTTACAACAACAGTTATCATTCTAGTATTCAGGCGGCACCGTTTGAAGTATTGTATGGCAGGAAATGTCGAACGCCCTTGTGTTGGAATGAAGTGGGGGAAAAGCAGTTAGCAGGGCCAGAAATAGTGCAGTTAACAGCAGATAAGATTACTCAGACCCGGGATAGATTGAAAACGGCACAAGACAGACAGAAAAGTTATGCAGATCGACGCCGGAAACCGTTAGAATTTCAGGTTGGGGAATTTGTGATGTTAAAAGTTTCACCTTGGAAAGGAGTCATACGTTTTGGGAAACAAGGTAAACTCAGCCCGCGGTATATTGGGCCATTTGAAATTTCCGAAAGAATTGGGGAAGTGGCTTACCGATTAGATTTACCTCCAGAGCTAAGCAGAATCCATAACGCTTTTCATGTGTCGAATTTTCGAAAGTGTTTGGTATCACCAGATCAGACAGTGACTCTACCGGATATACAAGTGGATGAAAAGTTGAACTATGTGGAGGAACCGGAAGCTATTGTTGACCGAAAAGTCAAAGTTTTGCGGAATAAAGAAATCAGACAAGTGAAAGTACAGTGGAAACATCACAAAGGTCAGGATGCTACGTGGGAATCAGAGTTAGAAATGAGAGCCAAATACCCTCATCTTTTCTCTTAATTGAATTTCGGGACGGAATTCTTTTAAGGGGGAGATGTTGTAATAACCAGGTATTTTATTTAAATTAATTATGGAAATTTTATAAGTTTATATGGGTATTTTAAGGAGTTAGAAGTTAAAGGGTAAGTTATAATTTTATTATGGAAGTTTAGGGGTATATTTTGTTAAATGGAACAAGTTTAAGGTTCATTTGGAAAATTGATGACACCTCCTGGTAGCCAACAACCGACTTTCATTCTATATTAGGATGAGGTGTCCTCTTGTTACCCTTTTTAGCAAAAGTGAAGTGTGTGTGTGCATATGTGGTGTTTTCGGTTTTAGAGAGAGTGAGAGAGGTCGAAGGAAGCTAAGGAAGAGGAAGAAGTACCTATTTTATTGCAGCTAAGTTTAAGATTCAATTCATCTGAAACAACAAGGTATTAATCCATTCAAGTCTTTACTTTTATGTACAATAGGTTTTACATGAACTTTAGAAGTGGGTTATGTTATTTTTAGAAGGTATATGAATTCTGGGTTTAGAATAGTGTTCTAATAGTAGTATAAAACATATCTGCAAAGTTACATAAACATGCATAGTATAAATCTGCAAAAATCTGGGTTTTAGGATGAAACAGTAGACTGAGACATTCATCGAAGTCGCAATAGACGACTGCGACATTCAACGAAGTCGCAACAGTTGGTTGCGACTTGGCATTGAAGTCGCAATGGTCGTTTGCGACTTGGCTTGAAATCGCAGTAGTAGATTGCGATTCGAGTGTGGGATCGCAGTAGTTGGTTGCGACTCCAAGGTGGAATCGCAATAGTGGGTTGCGACTCCAAGGTGGAATCGCAATAGCGGGTTGCGACTCCAAGGTGGAATCGCAATAAGGGGTTGCGACTTCGGGATGAAATCGCAATAAGGGGTTGCGACTTCAGGGTAAAATCGCAATAGGAGATTCCGATTTGGTACTGTTCATTGCGATTTCAGTTGGGAATTTTGTAAGTTTAAGTAGTAAAGGAAATATTTGGTATTTTATCTGATTTCAGATTCTGTGAGGGATCGACACACGTGAATTATCTTGGAAGAGTTTTTGTGATAAACACACGAAGTGAGTTTTTATTTGAAATGTTTTCAAATGGAATACATATATGTGATTAAATGTAATATGGTGCATATAATGTTTATATGAATATTGCATTGTATGAGTACTAGTTGGCCGGGCTTAGGACCGGTGAAAGTTGGCTGTACAAAGGGACAATGGTGTTGGCTGTATTTAGTACAGCGGTGTAAATTAATTAATTGGCTTGCTACCAATTAATATGGCCAAGGAAAAGAAAGGAGAAAGAGATGGAAAGATTACATGAGTCATAATTGGTATTCTTATGTGAAGTATATGTATGACTTTGTGCAAAAGTTTTCTTTAACTAACGGGGATTTTTCTCACTAGACCTCAAGGTCTAACCCTCATTTTTGTTTTAAAATATGTATTCCAGGTCAAGGAGCAAACAAAAGACTATGATAGGATTTCTCATGTTTAGCTTTTGTGGATGTTGAATGATCATGAAGATTTCAGTTATAATTAGTAGTTGATATGTATTTTACTTTATTCGAAAAAGTTTGTACTAAAAGACCATATTGTAGAATTTAAAGGACCGTATTTGGATTATGATATGTTATTTTGTGGTGAATTATATGAAACTTGTATGTTGGGATTAAGGGATGTTACACTAGTGAAGATGTGTTTTTGGAGAAATTTGATAACCGTCTTAGCATCATTAGAGTGACAGGCCATAGCCTACACCCATTTAGATACATAGTCAACAGCTACCAGGATGTAGGCACAGTTGTTTGACAGTGGAAATGGTCCCATAAAGTCAATACCCCAAACGTCAAATAATTCTACTTCTAAAATCCCATTTAAAGGCATTTCATTCATCTGAGAAATATTTCCACTTCTTTGACACTCATTACAACTTTTTGCAAAATTGTAGGCATCATTATTTAGGGTAGGACAGTACAAACCTGATTGTAATACCTTTGCAGCTGTTCTGCTTCCTCCAAAATGTCCTCCACATGGACCTGTATGACAGTGATATAGGACAGATGCCACTTCCTCTTTAGGGATGCACCTTCTGATCACCTGATCTGCACAAATCTTAAATAAAAATGGATCATCCCAAAGGAATTTCTTGGAATCAAATATAAGTTTCTTTCTTTGATGCTTATTTAATTCCTTGGGAATGATCCCACAAGCTAAATTGTTAACAATATCTGCAAACCAAGGTATTGCAGTATGTTGCACAGCTAAGATTCTTTCATCTGGAAAAACATCACTTATATCATTAGTGTGTTCATTGTTTTCTTGTTTTTCCAGTCTTGACAAGTGGTCGACCACTTGATTGTTCACACCCTTCCTGTCAACAATTTCCAAATCAAATTCTTGTAGTAACAAGACCCACCTTATTAGCCTAGGTTTTGCATCTTTTTTAGAAATAAGATATTTGATGGCTGCATGATCAGTATGCACAATCACTTTGGCACCCATCAAATATGACCTGAATTTTTCAAAAGCAAAAACTACAGCTAATAATTCCTTTTCAGTAGTGGTGTAATTGATTTGGGCCTCATTGAGAGTTTTACTAGCATAGTAAATTGAGTGAAAAACTTTATTTTTTCTTTGACCTAGAACGGCTCCAACAGCCCAGTCACTAGCATCACTCATTATTTCAAAAGGTAAAGACCAATCAGGAGTCACTATTACAGAAGCAGTGACCAATGCTTCTTTCAAAATTTTAAAAGCTTTTTTTACAATCATCATCCAAATTGAAAGCATGGTCATGCTGTAATAGGGAGCATAGAGGTTTGGATATTTTAGAAAAATCTTTGATAAACCTCCTGTAAAAACCTGCATGTCCTAAGAAACTTCTAATACCTTTAATAGTGGTTGGTTCAGGTAATTTTGCAATTACTTCTAATTTGGCTTTATCAACCTCAATACCGCTATTAGAAATGAGATGGCCTAGAACAATGCCCTCTTTAACCATAAAGTGGCATTTTTCCCTGTTCAAAACCAAATATGTTTCTTTACATCTTTTAAGACTTTTTTCAAGGTTTTGCAAACACATATCATATGATGTCCCATAAACTGAAAAATCATCCATGAAGATTTCCATGGACTGTTCAAGCATATATGAGAATATAGACATCATACATCTTTGGAAAGTGGCAGGTGCATTACAAAGTCCAAAATGCATTCTTCTAAAGGCAAAAGTGCCATAAGGGCAGGTGAAAGTTGTTTTCTCCTGATCTTCAGGTGCAATGGCAATTTGATTGTAACCGGAGTAACCGTCTAAGAAACAATAAAACTCCTTACCTGCTAGACTGTCTAACATTTGGTCAATGAAAGGTAATGGGAAATGGTCTTTCTGGGTAGCTTGATTAATCTTTCTATAGTCCAAACAGATTCTCCATCCTGACACTACTCTAGTAGGTATAAGTTCATTCTTCTCATTAGTTACCACAGTAACTCCACCCTTTTTGGGTACACACTGCACAGGACTGACACAAGTACTACTGGCAGTAGGATAAATTATGCCAGCATCCAACCATTTTAAAATTTCCTTTTTAACAACTTCTTTCATCATTGGGTTAAGTCTTCTTTGAGGCTCAACTGAAGTAAAATCTTTGTTTTCTAAAATGATTTTATGTTGACAAATGGTAGGGCTTATGCCCTTCAAATCAGCAATGGTCCATCCTATGGCCTTGGTGTGTTGTTTCAACATGTTCACCAATTTTTCCTCCTGGTCAGGTTCTAATGATGATGAAATAATGACTAGCAATTTCCCTGGATCTCCTAAAAAGGCATATTTCAAATGTGAGGGAAGTTGCTTTGATTCTAAATCTGGAGCACATTCTAAGGAAGGCACAAGAGTCTCCCTGTCCTTATTTTCTAATACTTCAATAGCAGAGGTGACATGTATGTCTTCTAAGTCCTCAAACTCTGCTTTATCTTCTTCATTATCAGATTCTTCCATTTCCATTCCCTCCCCAAAATTTTGGTCTAGACACCAAGATTCAATCAAACTTAAGGTAGAACATTCCCCTCTCTCTTCAGGATACTTAAGGGAGTCCAACACATTAAAGGTCACTTGTTGGTCTTGAACTCTCATTGTGAGTTCACCCTTTTGGACATCTATTAGAGTCCTTCTTGTGGCTAGGAAAGGTCTTCCTAATATGATGGGAATATCCTTGTCAGCTTCAAAGTCTAGGATGATAAAATCAACAAGGAAAATAAACTTATCTACTTGGACTAGGACATCCTCAATTTTACCTTTAGGCAAAGCTATGGACTTATCAGCTAATAAGAGAGATACAGTGGTGGGTCTAGCTTCGCCTATGCCTAGGGTGTTAAAAACTGATAAAGGCATAAGGTTCACACTGGCACCTAAGTCACATAAAGCTTGTCCTACTTCTTTACCTCCTATGGAACACGGGATGGTAAAACTTCCAGGACTTTCATCTTTGGTGGGATCCTATTAGAGAACAAAGCACTACAACCTTCAGTCAGAGCTACAGTCTCATATTCATTCAATTTCTTCTTTTTACTTAAAATATCTTTTAAAAACTTTGCATAACTTGGCATTTGTTCAATGGCTTCCACCAAAGGTATGTTGATATGCAACTGTTTAAAAACATCTAAAACCTTTTTGAATTGCAGTTCATCTCTCTCATTCCTCATCCTTTGGGGATACGGAATATAAAGAGGAACTGTAGTAGGAGATGTAGTCTTTTGAATAGTTGGTGCTGAAACTGGTGGTGAGGTTTTGTCTATCGTAATTTTACCAGGAACTTTGGGACTGTCACCAGATTGTGACACATCCACAACAGACTTGTCTGTGGGTGTTTGATCTTTCTTAGGGTCTTCAGGAATTGACAATGGGATTTTTGGAATGGGAATGGTGTTATTGGGCCCAGCAGTGTTTTCTGGCCCAATAATTCCATTGGTCTTAGCAGAGTCTAAAACTGTGTTTTTATTTTCTGGCTCTGCTTGGGTTGGTTTTATTAAATCTTTTTGTATGTTTTCTGGTAAACCCCTACCACTCCTCAAAGTTACAGCTTTTACATGCTCTTTTCCAATTCTCGGGGGTATTTCTGTATCACTAGGTAGAGAACCGGAAGGACGTTTTCTTATTTCTAAAGCCATTTGACCCACTTGGGTTTCCAGATTCTTAATTGATGCCTGAGTTTGGGATATAAATCCTTTCATCATTGCTTCCAAGGAAGTAGATGATTTAGCATGGTGGTTTGTCTTTTGTTGAAAAGCATGTTGATTATTTTGAGAAATCGTGTGCTGGTTATTTTGAGGTATTTGATAAAATTGTTGGGTTTGACCTTGCAATTTAGGTGGTGGTGGATTTAATGCAGGACTATGCCATGAAAAATTAGGATGGTTCCTCCACTCAGGGTTGTAAGTCTGAGAAAAGGGTCCTCCCTTGTTATTGTTATTATGATTATTATTGTTATTATTATTACCTATATAATTGATACGCTCAGGATTTCCTGGATAATGTTCACAGCATGTGCACTGGATGGACTGAACAGTAGCAGGAGGCATAACAGGGTTGACTGACACATCATTAAGGTTTCTAATCAAAGATACCATGTCATTCAGTTGTGTAGATATCAATGCATAAGCATCAGGATCTTGCACTCCTCCTGTTGTTT
Source organism: Saussurea involucrata (assembly GCA_033807775.1). Lineage (NCBI taxonomy): Eukaryota > Viridiplantae > Streptophyta > Magnoliopsida > Asterales > Asteraceae > Saussurea > Saussurea involucrata. The sequence continues at coordinate 41,927,996 of CM066317.1, read as the reverse complement.
TCCTAGGTGGTAATGCACGTGGATCAACCCACTGACCATTGTTGTTAGAAATTCTTTCAAGAATATCATATCCCTCATTATAGGTACAAGAAGTGAAAGCTCCGTTTGCAGTAGCGTCAAGCATTTGTTTTGCAGTAATATTTAAACCACTGTAAAACGTCTCTAACTGAATGCAGTACGGAATGCCATGGTGAGGGCATTTTCTCAAAAGCTCCTTGTATCTATCCCATGCATCAGGAACTGCCTCATTGTCCATTTGTTTAAAAGTGCAAATTTCGTTTCTGGACTTAGCATTCCTCGTGGGTGGGAAATATTTTTTAGAAATTTTTCCACCATTTGGGCCCATGTAACTATAGAATCTGGCTTCATTGAGTTGTACCAAGACCGTGCACTATCTCTTAAAGAGTATGGAAATTTTTTTAATTTTAGTGCATCATCTTCTACACCAGGAAGTTTAAAAGAATCTGTAATTTTCATGAAAGACCTTAAATGAGAATGAGGATCTTCAGATGCCAAACCAGCGTACTGGCCGTTAGTTTGAAGCATACGAAACATTATTGGTTTTAATTCAAAATGGCGGGCTTGCAAAGTTGGTTTAAGAATTCCTGAATGTAACTGAGTTAAAACAGGAACAGCGTAAGACATAATACCACCATCCTTTGAATTAGCTAACCGAAAAATGTTTTGTTCCTCATCATCAAGATTATTTATAAATGGTGGGTTTTCAAGATTTTCATTATTAATAGGCCGCCCATCAGGCCCAAACGGGGGACCGTCCTCATGGTCCGACGAATAATCACTTTCAGACATCTCTAAAGAACTTAAGACTCGATTAGCTCTTTGAATTCTTCTTCGTTGTTTAAAAGTTCTTTCAATGTCAGGATCAAGTTGGAAGATTTCACCGTGAGGCAACCTTGGCATGCACTATAATTAAAATAATATATATATATATATATATATATATATATATATATATATATTCTTTTCTCAAAATTGTGGTAGAAAAACTTGCTTTTTAAAAAATTTACTTATAAAGGAAAAACTTCGGGCTTGCTTCCCCGGCAACGGCGCCAAAAACTTGTTGAGGATATTTGCTCTACCCTGTAAAAAAGTAATATCAAACAAGAGAGTGAGGGTATTATCAGCAATATCAGTCAGAAATAAACCATGACGCAAGTATACATCTCAGTATATTATCGTCTTGTAACAAGTAATAATGGTACTAAGTACCGAATATCGATCCCACAGGGAAGCGTGGAAAAATTTCTCTTTTAAAGGTCCAATTATTTAAAAGCAGGTTTCAGATGGCGAATGCGAAGGTAATCTTTTGTTGGGAGTTTGTGGTTAACAACTAATGAAAACTAACAATTATAAGAGGAAAGCACATGTATAAAGATCCATTGGTATTAGATTAATAATTAGATATCGAGATGAGACAGTATTCTTTAGTTATCTCAAGTGTCGAATATTTCATGATACAACGTACCAGTTGTCAGTTGGTCAATTGTGATCCACCACAAAATATAACATTGATTTAAATAACGTCAGACAAGCAAACCATACGATACACCTTTTTATCTTTTTATTAGTCTCGGTCCCAATTTCTCTTTATACCCCGAACTAAGACGATTAGCCTATCATCGTTCAGATTCCAATTATAAAAGATTTACGAGAATTAAAACAAATAATGGAAATGGACAATACGTTAATTAAATGAAACTTACTTGAGTGGGATGTCGTGACTTGTTGTACAAGTTATCAAAGCTTTTAGAGAAATTATTAATTAATCATGACAATTATGGAAAGAGTTGGAAAGCATTTAATTACTACAAAGTTGATGAGAAAATTAAACATTGATGTTTAAAAGTAAAGGTTGCGAAAATGAGATTATTAAACTAAGAGGAAAATCTTGTTTTAAACGTAAAGTGAAAGCGATGAATTCTTGATGATGTTTGTTAACGGACTAATTATAGAAACTAAAATTAACGTGCTTTCGAGATGAGAGAAAAATAGAACTTTTGTGAAATTACTTACCAAACCGTGAACCAATTTTACTTGGGAATCCAAAGTGATTAATTCAGACTTCCGGCTTATATTGTAAGTGAGATTACGCGAGAACCAAGTTTTATCACAAGTCGAGAATGAGATTAGAAAAGAGAGTCGTGAGTTAATTGCAAGATTAATTAAAAACGTGACTTTAAAAAGCAATTAAATTTAACTAAGAAGAGTTGAAGAGATGACAAGTTAAAGATTAAAGGTTGAGTTAAGAGTTTACGAGAGTAATGAAAACGAGTTTAAGAGAGTTATGAAAACGAGTTATGAGAGTTATGAAAACGAGTTAAGAGAGTTATGAAAAGAGTGTTAACGCTAAAGTTTAATGCACTAAAAGATGTTTAGTTAATAGATTAAGATTAAGATTACAAACCAAATCGTTTTAGACCACAAACCGTAAGTTTCGAATCATGCAAATGGGTGTTCGGCTCGGTGCATTACAAACGAACCATGGTGCCTAAGTAACCAAGAGATCAAGCACCAAGCACACTAAAATAACTAGCCATTACATCTATTTATACTAATATTTTTCTTGGTGACCAAGTTTTATCATATGGAGCTCCATGGGTCCTAGATCCGACCCATGGGCATGCCAAAACCTTCGGCCCATGTGAGTGTTTGTCTTCGGCTCGATCATACAACAAAACAGCCGGCCCATGCTATGTTTATAATATTGGCCCATGAGTTTAAATTGTTTTCGGCCCAATCATACAACAAAACAGACAGCCCAACCGAGATTGTTTTTGGTCCATACAGAAAATTACATCGAGCCCAAAAATCGGTTTTCCATAGTTCAAAACGTCACCAACAATCGGCCCAAAATATCGAAGTCTTCTCTTTGAGTTTCGTGATCCGTCCTTCAAGATCCATAATTTAGACTTCAAATACGGCCTTTCTTACGTACCTGCAAAATACATATAAAATATACATATTTTTGTGTTTTTGTGAGGCATTTTTGTAATTAAATATGAAACGTATCTAATATTTATTTTTGTTGCATTTAACTAAGAATGACTATAAATAAAGCGATAAATGCGGGATTTAGCTCAAAATTAATGGAAAACATAGCTAAAATAGGGTTAATAAAATAACCCTATCACTCTCAATCGAGTTATATTTGTGTTCGTACTGTTAAATGATTAAGGTACTTTTCATATTCAGAAAACACTTAATTATGAAGAGACCTCATACAGTAAGTTATCTGGAACAACCTATCCGGTAAACTAATCCGGAAATCAAGTCCGGAAAACATATCCAGAATATATCCGGAAATCAAATCCGGAATCCAAGGAGATCTGGTACTTTCCGGAAACCAAGACCGGAATCCATCCAGGAAAATATCCGGACAATTTAAAATCCGGACCCATCCGGAATCCGGATTCTATTCGGTATCCGGTACCAATCCGAAAAACTATCCGGAACCCGGAACACTCCGGTATCCGGAATCAACTCCGGACTATAATCAGGAAAATCATAGTCCGGAAACTTCATCTTTCGGGCTCTTCGATACACAATTCAATTCTTACTAGTTTAATTCCAATCACGAACAACTCTTTTCAATCTATTTCATAGAGATATAAATACGTTCACAAAACCAATTCAAGTCGATTCATTAAATTTATGGAGATAGATGAACTCGCCTGTGTAGATGCGAATCCGAAATTGGTATAAACTATCTCAATCTTTCAATCCCTTCTTGCTACTGAATCCGTATCCAAATTGAACTCAATTCTTCTTTCTCTCCTCTCTCTTCTTTCTAGAACCGACTTTACAAACAGGATTGAGATAAAAATCTCAATTGTAGCCGACTCCCTTTCTTTATACCAAATCAACTATTCTTGATGACAAAATCAACCCCAAAGTTTCAATATTCACAAATAGCTTAAACTTTGGTCAATTACACTTTGAATCCTTCCATATCAAAATACAACATAACTTTGATCAAGGAAATTCGGGGTGTTATGTAACACCCTCAAATTTGGAACGAGCAACTAGCTTTAAAATTCAATAAAATAACCAAAATAGATATAATCACTTCTACAATTGATTCCTTAAAATACCTCGGAATTTAAAACATCATAAGTCTAAAATAAAATGACTTAATCGGGTGTTACTTATCATAACACAAGTTGCTAGTCCAAACAATTTGCGGAAGACTTCACTAAACAAGTCACCTCTAGTGCACTCTACTAGCACTCATCACTTCGCAGTGTAGCTAAAGCTATTCCCAACCTGAACCTGTTGCACATGCCGACAAATAAAAAGGTTAGGCTAACGCCTAGTGAGTTCAAGAGTTTACATCATGAGCAAATCATTTGATAAACCAAAAGCTTCAACTTAATAAATGATTTTCTAAAAGGGTTTGTATAAAAGACATCGACAACCTATTCTCCAAACACACACAATTTCTGAGAGGAAAGCTCCCAATGAAAATCATTTCTCTGCAAAGGACTCAAATCCAAAACTCACATCAAGAGTCAATTAATAATAATTTCTCAAATAATCGCCAATGCGAATAAAACTCCAATAGTTAAAACATCCAATAAGGATGTAACATAAATCCGTCCATCAATCATGGAAAACAATCCATATGCATATAATATAACCTCAACAATGCGAATAAATAAAATACCCGAAGTCAACACCCTTCGGTGACGGGGGAGACCCGATCTCATCGAATGTGGCAAACACATAAATTAAACCACAATTAATAAACGCAAGTAAACTTCTTGGATGTGGAAAGCAGATGACATCAACCATACTAGGTCTTTAGTCAATCTTCGGCATCAACCATACTAGGTCTTTAGCCCGTCTTAGACATCAACCATACTAGGTCTTTAGTCCATCTTCGGCATCAATCATACTAGATCTTTAGCCCATCTTTGACATCAACCATACTAGATCTGTTGATCCAAACCCTCAGTGATTTGATAATGACCCTCTCTAAATACTTAGTGAAAATTGTAAGTAAACAATATGTATCAGAGTTTCACTATCGCTGATAAGTACTAAGATCTTACGGTACCGCTGATAGGAACTCTCGCTCTTTAGATTAAACATTCAGCGAACACTGTTCACCATAATGCTCTGAGGATGTTCAGTACTTATGGTGATCGCTGATAAGTTAGTTGTTTACTTATGATCCACGAAGACAAGTTTCACGTCAACATAGGTTCTACGCTGAAGTCAAAGATCAAGCTCAAGAACCAGCGACAAGTCTCCTAATGAACTGATGCGGATCAGCGAAGACTCAGATTTGTCCACTCAACGTGAAGTATCAAGTACAAGACTTCAGCTATCGCTGAACTTTATCATTCGCTGATAAGCAATGAATAAAGCTCTGATTCAACAAAAGCTGATCATGAAGTCCTCCGTACAAAGTACTTTTGTCTTAACCACCCTTGCACGACTCCGTACGAAATGTCAGAAAAGAACCTCCGACTGTCTGAAATCGTACAACCACTCTGACACTACACTGTTCATACATGCGGCTACTAAGGTTGTCAACAAAGGTCAATGACATGCAACCAACCAGCTGATGACACGTGTAAAGTGTATACTGACTTGCATTAAATGCATGCAGTATATAAAGAGATGAACCCACTTCATTTGAAGTAACTTGCTAACTCTGGACAAGTTCAATCTCTTATCTCAAGATAGGTTATTATTAGTAATTTCCTTATCTCTCTTAGTGCAAGAAACCTTAGTGTTCCAACTTGTTTAGATTTAGGTTTATCCTTAATCTTGTTTCCGCAACAAGCTGTAAATTGTTAATGATTTATCAATAAACAATTTAGAAAAGTAAAATTTGTGTGTTTGTATTGAACCCCCCCCCCCCTTCTACAAACTTGTATAGGCCTTCGGGACCAACAAGTGGTATCAGAGCGGATTTGTTTAATCTCAATAAACAAGATCTAATCTAAGATATTTCTCTTCCTTGCTATTATCTAAAAATGGCCACCAACACAAACACAAATTATATAGACAATGGTTCTCTTGCTAAACCCCCTAGATTTTCCAGAGATAACTTCAACTTATGGAAAAATAGGATGATACTCTTCTTAGAAGGTGTAGACCCTACTATGCCTTACTATCTCGAGAATGGTCCATTCATCCCTGTAAGAATAGATGCTGCAGTTCCAGCCGCTGAGAATAGACCCGCTATTCCTGAAAGGCTGGTCCCTAAAGAAATCTTTCAGTGGACCGACGAAGATAAGCAGAAAGTGGCTATAGATACAAAAGCCAAATCCATACTATCCATGGCTCTTCCGGACGAAGTCTACCATTCCGTCATGAATCTAAAAACATCAAAAGCCATGTGGGACACAATATGTGTTCAGTATGAAGGAACGTCTGAAGTCCAGGACTCAAGAAAAATCAACCTGGTAAGACAATACGAAAGCTTCATTTCTGGTAAGAATGAATCTCTCTCTGAAGTTCACCAACGTTTTAATTGTTTACTTATAGATCTGAAAACTGTTGGTAAGGAATATTCTAACTTTGAAGTGCTGACAAAGTTTCTAGAATGTTTACCTGAAAGCTGGGACAATTATTCTATGTGTCTCAAGCTGTCAAAGGATCTTAAATCAATGACCCTTTCAACCTTATATGGCACGTTGCTGAATCATGAGCAATCGAGTCATCTTAAGAAGAATCTTGTAAAAGATTCCAAAAGCACCCATGTTGCTTTAATCTCAGAGGAACCTTCTACTCAGCGACCCTCGGTCACTATCACTGAGTTAGAAAGTAACTCTGAAAGGTCATCAGATTCTGATTTTTCAGATGATGATGAATCTTTGGCTCTCCTAACCAAAAAGTTCAGGAGATTTGCCAAAAAGAAAATGTTTAGAAAGAACAAACCTCTTTCCATAACTGACAAGCCTAAATCATCAGCTTTTGTTGATAAGGCTACTGCTACTTGTTTCAACTGCGAAAAGACGGGACATTTTGCTAACGAGTGCAGGTCAAAGAAAGTAACTAGACCTTTAGCTTTCCCAAAGAAATCCTTTGTTCCAAGGAATAAAGATGACAAATACGCAAAGCTGAAGGAGAAGTATGCAAAGCTGAAAAGCTTTAAGAAGAAAGGCAAAGGCTTTATGGCCAACTATGATTGGGCTGATTCTGATAAAGAAGAATCATCATCTGACTCTGAAGATGAAGAAGCCAATCTCTGCCTTATGGCTAAGATTGAAGATGAGGAAGAAAGTTCAGACATTCCCTCCACTTCAACCTCTGCTATTCAGGTATCGCCTTTTTTCTTTACCAATATTGCAAATATTGATGAAGCTGATAGTCTCCGTAAGATCGATCTCTTGACTAGAAGTTTATACGAAGCCATGAACGGCAAAACTGTGGTTGAAAACCAAAATCTTGATCTCGCTGAACAGCTTAAAAACTGTCACCTTCAAATAGAAAAGCTTTCTAAAATTGAAGAAGATTTTAAAGATCAAGTTTATTTAAATCAGCTAGTCAAAATCGAACGAGCAGAAGCTATCGCTGCATTAAAAGCTGAAAAGCTACTGTTGAAGGATGGTGTAATTCTTCAACAAAGATAACTGAGATAATAAAGTCTCAAATTCCCCTGGGTGATAAACGTGGTCTGGGTTACAAATATGATACTCCAAAACCAACCACTGAGCGTGTAACACCCCAAAATAGGGGTTAACAAAAACTTCCATAAAACGGAAGAGTGGTACATATTACTAAAGTGAAAGTATTCATAAACATCGTTACCAAGACATTAATAAAAAAATATCTAGTTACTGTATAACTACCAAAAGACTACTTGCTTGTTTGCTCAATACTATAGCAATTCAAGATCAAAAGGATGTCGGGAAGTTCTAATGTAAATCTTCCAATTCTTTAACCTTCCAACATCAATCCCGAGCTCACACCCCGTACTAAACCTTCTTGTGTCCGGAACCACTAATATCTGTAACACATAAAACACATAGCAAGTGTTAGGCTTTTAAAGCCTAAGTGAGGTTTACGCAAAATACAAAGATTATAGTCACAACATGTAGGAATAACAATTCGATACATTCACTAATTGGATTCCATGGAGAAGGTCCATATCGCTACCCAGTTACATCATAATCGAAGATATACCTTGATCAATACCCCACGGTATGGTCACAAGGCATAACACAACGGAAAACCCCACGGTATCCGAAGGTATGAACCAAATACACTTACCCCACGGTAGGTATGAATATATCCTCCAATGCATACTAGGTGCTCCTCCAATTAAGTGAATACCAAATATGTTAATCCAATTAAGATTCAAAGCATATTAAGCACTTTAACAATGGTCCAACCATTTATCATAATAAATACTACTTCCATGTAGTTCACATACATCCACATGTATTAATTTCCATTCCAATTGAATTCATTAATAAACCACCATGTTTACAATTTAAGAATAAGCCCATCTGGACCATTAAGCCACCAGCTCATCATTAAGACGTTTATTAAGCCATCATGTCAATTTCACATACCATTGATATATAATCAAACCAAACTCTTATCATCAACATTTATCATGGCATACCAAGTACTAAACACAATTTATCCATATTGACTTACTTAAACTCTTCTTGTTATCATCTTAACCAATAAGAACATATAACTCAAGATTTTACCTTCATAATACAAAATCAAGACAAGAAATGGTAGATAAGTATAACAAAAACATTTAGTTACAGATTACTCACCTTTAGTTCTTCAATTGCTAACACCCTAACTTTGAATACTTGAACCTAGTTGCTCCAAGAAGAAGATGATTGATGCGCAAGCCCTAAGTAAAGTTTAATTGATAAGATTCTTATAACAATTACTTGAATTAGATTAGGATTAAAAGATGAAATTACCTTAGGTCAGATGAAGAAAATCGTCTGAGGATGAGAGCAAAAGCAGAAGTTCTATCTTAGAAGGATGAATGAATGACTAAGGGTAAAGAGGTGGGTTTATCCCCCTTTTGGCACGTCAGGTGCTCGGCGCCGATCACCCGCGCCGATGCATCGGCGCCAGCTTCTGTTTGCCAAACATCTAAACTTTTACTAATTAGGCCGTAACTTCTTCGTTAGAATCCCGTTTTTACCCCGGAAAGTACCGTTAGGCTCGTATTCAAAATACCCATCTAACTAATCCATAAAATCTACTATTCCACTATATCATCTATTTTTCATAAATTTACTTAAGGAATAAACTTACTGATTTCTATCGGGAGTTATCAAATAACAAGTAAAAATCACAGAAGTTACTTAAAATATTAATCATAATCTAAAAAGTCAAAATATTAATAAATATTAAACTTACTATTACTTACGAGGATTTTCCGGGTGTTACAATTCTCCCCCACTTGAAATAGATTTCGTCCTCGAAATCTTAGGTTAAGAAAACAAATGTGGATATTTGTTCTTCACAGTTACTCCTTTTTTTTTCAGCTCTATATAATCTATACACATACGCATTGAACCATCTTTCTTCTTTTCCATCTTAGCATTAATCACATATGTCAAGAATGCCTTACAACCCTTTTAGTACACATTTTCGCGCTTTCAACTTAGTCATAAACGCCATTTCTCCCTTCCTCCGATCCCCATATATAACAATAGGGTTTCCGTAAGAAGATGGTATACGAATTAGCTTCTTAGCACACACAATTTCCGCTTGAATTTCTGCTAACCAATCCATCCCAACCACTACATCAAAATCCTCAATCAAAATTGACATTAATTCTATTGGAAAATTCTTCCCTTCTATCTCTAGCGGACATCTTCGTAAAATATCTCTTACCACAACATTTTCACCATAACTATTTCTACTAACAAAGCTTCATCTAACTGACTAACAGGCAAATTCAACTTTTGAACAATGATAATGACACGAATGAATAACTTGCACCAGAATCAAATAAAACACGTGCAGGTACGGAGTTTAGAAGAAACGTACCCGACACCACATCCTTTGAACTTCTAGCCTCATCCGTCGACATCTGAAATGCCCTTCCCGTTGCCTTCGGTGGTTCTGACTTGGGTTTCCCAGATCCGTCTGTCTTCAACCTTGGGCAATCTCTCTTCACGTGACCCGGCTCACGGCATTCAAAACAAATTACCCCTTTTATTGAACAATCCTGCATTAAGTGCCCGACTTTTCCACATTTACTACAAGTTAGAGGACCCTGATACTGACGAGTGTTACACGGACCCACATGAGATTTCCTGCATCGATTACACCATCTAGCCTCGTTACGATTATCTCCAACTTCATTCCCCGAGAATGGTCTTTGCTGACGAAAATTTCCAGATGACTCTTCCCATTTCCTTTTCTCACTTGTTGGTCCACTTTCCAACTTTCCTTGAACCAAATCATCTTCTATCCGTAAGGTTTCTTCAATTGCCTCTTGTATGGTTGAAACCTTAGCATTTCTCAAAGTAGTCTTCATACTAGCCGGTAATCCCCTTTGATACGTCTTTATCTTTGTTTTCTCGTCAGGAGCTAAGTGTTCTACCAGATTTAACTTCTCCAGAAACAATCTTGAGTATTCCATAATTGACATGTCTCCTTTCTTCAAGCCACGGAACTCATCTTCAATCTTATCAAGTGCCCGCTCACTGCAATATTTTTCCAAAATTTTCCTTTTGAAAGCTGCCCATGTGAACTTGGCCAACAATGCCGGTGCGGTTGATGAACGTGTAAGATTCCACCATGTAAGAGCTTCACCCTTAAGGAGATGAGATGCAAATTTAACCTTCTGAGAGTCTTCACATTCGCTTGCTTCAAAAGACATCTCAACTTCTCGAATCCAATTCATACATTTAGTGGGATCAGTAGTTCCTGCAAACTCTGGAGGTCTACATCCCAAAAACGTCTTGTATGTACATCTCCGTTCCTTTCTTCCTTCCCGAATAGTCGTATCTGTTTCCGTATTCAAAGTATTTTCCAAATTACCTTGCCCATTCAAAGCATTTTCTGCCATTGTCTCGCGTTGCCGAATGCTATTATCTCTGTCATCCAACATCTTCATAATTCGCTCCTGCTGTTGAGTCATAGCAGATTCCATGGCTCGGAGCATACTATTCCTCAATCGAGCTTCAAGAGCGTCTTCTTCCGTTACTGGGTTCGATGGACCAATGTTAAGTCTCAATACATTTTCTTCTCCTCCGCCTAAATTACGTGGTCTCGGAGAATGTCTAACCGTTGCTTGAATTCCAGGTTGGTCAGCAGTAGATTCAGATGCTGACTGACCATCACGCGGTTGCTGCACATGACTTCGAGTATTTACCATTTCAGTCTGACAAGCACACGAGAATGAGGTAAGAATCAGACTACTTTTGTGTACTAATACACTTATCAATTACCATAATAATAGAGATCAAGTACACTTACATAACAACATATTCATAATAGCATTAGCTAGATGAAATTATGAATATGTAATATACAAGTATTCTTTTTACCATCATTATAATTTTTGACCAAGGTATTTTCACAATTCCTATCACTCTCCCATCCTATGTTATCTACCCTTTCTACAATATTTCAATCTTATTGTTCTCAGCTTAAGTCTAGGCATTCTATAGTCATACCTAGTTCACTTAAACTAGAGCTCTAATACCAACTTGTAACACCCCAAAATAGGGGTTAACAAAAACTTCCATAAAACGGAAGAGTGGTACATATTACTAAAGTGAAAGTATTCATAAACATCGTTACCAAGACATTAATACAAATATCTAGTTACTGTATAACTACCAAAAGACTACTTGCTTGTTTGCTCAATACTATAGCAATTCAAGATCAAAAGGATGTCGGGAAGTTCTAATGTAAATCTTCCAATTCTTTAACCTTCCAACATCAATCCCGAGCTCACACCCCGTACTAAACCTTCTTGTGTCCGGAACCACTAATATCTGTAACACATAAAACACATAGCAAGTGTTAGGCTTTTAAAGCCTAAGTGAGGTTTACGCAAAATACAAAGATTATAGTCACAACATGTAGGAATAACAATTCGATACATTCACTAATTGGATTCCATGGAGAAGGTCCATATCGCTACCCAGTTACATCATAATCGAATATATACCTTGATCAATACCCCACGGTATGGTCACAAGGCATAACACAACGGAAAACCCCACGGTATCCGAAGGTATGAACCAAATACACTTACCCCACGGTAGGTATGAATATATCCTGCAATGCATACTAGGTGCTCCTCCAATTAAGTGAATACCAAATATGTTAATCCAATTAAGATTCAAAGCGTATTAAGCACTTTAACAATGGTCCAACCATTTATCATAATAAATACTACTTCCATGTAGTTCACATACATCCACATGTATTAATTTCCATTCCAATTGAATTCATTAATAAACCACCATGTTTACAATTTAAGAATAAGCCCATCTGGACCATTAAGCCACCAGCTCATCATTAAGACGTTTATTAAGCCATCATGTCAATTTCACATACCATTGATATATAATCAAACCAAACTCTTATCATCAACATTTATCATGGCATACCAAGTACTAAACACAATTTATCCATATTGACTTACTTAAACTCTTCTTGTTATCATCTTAACCAATAAGAACATATAACTCAAGATTTTACCTTCATAATACAAAATCAAGACAAGAAATGGTAGATAAGTATAACAAAAACATTTAGTTACAGATTACTCACCTTTAGTTCTTCAATTGCTAACACCCTAACTTTGAATACTTGAACCTAGTTGCTCCAAGAAGAAGATGATTGATGCGCAAGCCCTAAGTAAAGTTTAATTGATAAGATTCTTATAACAATTACTTGAATTAGATTAGGATTAAAAGATGAAATTACCTTAGGTCAGATGAAGAAAATCGTCTGAGGATGAGAGCAAAAGCAGAAGTTCTATCTTAGAAGGATGAATGAATGACTAAGGGTAAAGAGGTGGGTTTATCCCCCTTTTGGCACGTCAGGTGCTCGGCGCCGATCACCCGCGCCGATGCATCGGCGCCAACCCATCGGCGCCAGCTTCTGTTTGCCAAACATCTAAACTTTTACTAATTAGGCCGTAACTTCTTCGTTAGAAACCCGTTTTTACCCCGAAAAGTACCGTTAGGCTCGTATTCAAAATACCCATCTAACTAATCCATAAAATATACTATTCCACTATATCATCTATTTTTCATAAATTTACTTAAGGAATAAACTTACTGATTTCTATCGGTAGTTATCAAATAACAAGTAAAAATCACAGAAGTTACTTAAAATATTAATCATAATCTAAAAAGTCAAAATATTAATAAATATTAAACTTACTATTACTTACGAGGATTTTCCGGGTGTTACAGAGCGTTTAATGCTTAAATTCGGAACGTTTGTATCCTCAGTCGCTGATACTTTATCTTCTCAGTGCTCCTCGTCCAATACACCAATTCCCTGAGGAAACTCCTACCTCAAAAGGTAAGGAGAAAATAGTTTATTCAAAACCTACCTCTGTCTCTAAAGATAAAGGTAAAGGAATTGTTATTTACCAGAATCCTCAGAAGGGTACCTTAGTACCAAAGCTGAATGTTTCTAAAGCTTCAGCGACTCATCCCTCTGGATCAAGTAAGCAGATCTCTGGATCTATTCAGCGATCTACTCCTAGACTCATAGTGGATGTCATTGGTAAGAAATCTGAAGAACTGAATGTTCGTTCCATTTCTAAAGCCAATAGTTTACTTGGTGTTGGCACTTCTAATTCGAAATTAAAAGCTCAGCATTCAAATGGTCCTAGAACTACTTTTAGTTATAGGAAATGTTATCATTGTGGACTTACCGATCATATTGCTAGTAAGTGCCCCACATCCACCAAAGCTGAAAAGATAGCTAAGGTGAAGATTGCCCCCAAGGCAAAGAAGACCAACCCTGGTGCAAATTAGGTCAAGGTGAATCCTACCACTGAGGTTAAGAAATTAACCAAAGTGAAGAAAGACAAAGCTGAATCTTCAAATTCTGCGAAGACCGCTGAACCTTCTATTCCAACTAGCTCCACTGATAAATGTGTATACATGGTTAAGTGGGTACCCAAGAAAAACTAATCTCTCTTTGTATTTCAGGTTAATAAGGGTATCTGGTATCTCGATAGCGGATGCTCTAGACACATGACTGGAAAGAAAAACCTGCTCGCTGAATACAAGGAAGAGAAGGGTCCCTCTGTGACTTTCGATGGAAATGGAAAAGGACATACCCGAGGGTATGGTGTACTTTCAAATGGTACAACCTCCTTCAGAAGAGTCGCATATGTTGAAGGGCTGAAGCATAATCTTCTAAGCATCAGTCAGCTTTGCGACATGGATAACAAAGTGATTTTCACTAAGGAATCCTGCTTTGTCACTGACAAAAAGGAGAAGATAGCTCTCAGCGGTTATCGTTTGGAAAATGTTTATGTAATAAACATGGACTCAACAACCACTGAGAATTCCTGTTTCTTCTCAAAGGCCTCATCTAATGTCAACTGGCTATGGCATAAGAGGCTATCTCATCTAAATTTCAAGACACTGAACACTCTTTCTTCAAAAGAGTTAGTCACTGGTCTACCTCAGCATTCATACGCCAAAGAGTCTTTATGTTCAGCGTGTGAAAAAGGGAAGAAGACCAAAGCAAGCTTTAAGTCAAAGCAAGTTTCCTCAGTGTCATCTCCTCTACAACTACTCCATATGGATTTGTTTGGCCCTGTTAACAAACAATCCATCGCTGGAAAGAAATATACGCTGGTCATAGTGGATGAATTCTATCGCTTCACATGGGTAATGTTTCTCCGTTCTAAGAGTGACACCCCTGAAGAACTCATCACCTTTGTTCGGAAGATGGAAACCCTGAACAATCTGACTGTTCGCTCAATAAGGAGTGATCATGGGACTGAATTCAAAAACAGTTCTCTTGATTCCTTCCTTGAGAGTAAGGGTATTTCTCACAACTTTTCCTCAGTGAGAACACCGCAACAAAATGGAGTCGCTGAAAGAAGAAATAGAACAATTATTGAAGCTGCACGTTCAATGCTCAGCGATTCTCACCTGCCTACTCAGTTTTGGGCATAAGCTGTCAACACTGCTTGTTTTACGCAAAACAGGTCGCTGATAGTTAAAAGATTCAAAAAGACAGCCTATGAACTCTTTCATGGGAGAAATCCTTCAATTAGCTTTCTTCACATCTTTGGATGTCAGTGTTTTATACTGAACAATAGAGATGCCCTTGGAAAGTTTGATCCTAAGGCTGATGATGGAATCTTTCTTGGATACTCCTCAGTTTCCAAAGCCTTCAGAGTCTTCAATCGTAGAAGACAAACTGTAGAAGAAACTATTCACGTCACATTTGACGAATCCCGTTCAGCGAACTCTAAACCGTCCGCTGATACTGAAGAACTGAATCAATGGATGTTTTCTCATCTTGGTGATTCAGAAGATGTTCCCACACCTCATGCTCACACAGTAGAAGATGATAGTCCTCATATCATTTCAAACATGCAGAATAGTGAAGCTGAAACATCATGGGTCTCAGCTGTTCCTATAAACGCTATACCTACCGTTGATCCAAATGTCTCAGACATTCCATCTATTTCTCAGCAATCAGTGAATGAAATGACAGATGCAAGTATTCCTCTCTTAGCTGAAACTCCAGAAGCAGCTGAAGCCTCATCTTCAGCTCCTCCAGTCCAAGATGAGTCAGCGACTTATGCTCCGGCTCAGCGATGGACCGTAAATCACCCAATTGATCAAATTCTTGGTGATCCAAACGCTGGTGTTCAGACTCGACGAAGTGCAGGTAATATTTGTTTATTTGTCAACTTTATTTCTCTAACTGAACCAAAGAAAATAGATGATGCCCTCAGAGATCCAAACTAAGTCAGCGCTATGCAAGAAGAGCTGACTGAATTCGAAAGAAATAAAGTTTGGAAACTTGTTCGAAGACCAACTGATAAAACGGTGATAAGCACTAAATGGGTCTATCGAAAAAAGTTGGACGAACATGGTACTGTAACCCGCAACAAAGCTCGTCTTGTTGCTCAAGGATACAGACAAGAGGAAGGTATAGATTATGACGAAACATTTGCTCCAGTAGCAAGACTTGAATATATTCGTCTATTCTTAGCATATGCTGTACACAAAAACTTCAAAGTACATCAGATGGATGTTAAGTCAGCGTTTCTGAATGGAAAGCTGAATGAAGAAGTTTATGTGGAACAACCTCCAGGGTTTTCAGACTCTAAGCGTCCAGATTATGTTTATAAACTGGATAAGGCACTTTATGGCTTGAAGCAAGCTCCTCGTGCATGGTATGACACTCTTTCCACTTATCTCCATATTGAACAATTTGAGCGAGGTAAGATTGACAAAACTCTATTTTTTAGAAAAGTGAAAGGTCATATCATTTTAGTTCAAATATATGTTGATGACATTATATTTGGTTCTACTAACCCTGAGCTTTGTACTCGTTTCGCTGATAGAATGAAAGATGAGTATAAAATGAGCATGATGGGTGAACTAACATATTTCCTTGGTCTTCAGATTAAGCAAACTGAAAAAGGAACTTTTATTAATCAGGGAAAGTATGTTAAAGATATGCTGAAGAAATTTGATTTAACTAATAGTTCAGCTATGAAAACCCCTATGGCACCACCGCTGACACTTGACAAGGATTCAAATGGAATACCTGTTAATGTCACGCTGTACCGTGGGATGATTGGCTCTCTCCTGTATCTTACAGCTAGCCGACCCGATATTATATATGCAACATGTTTGTGTGCACGATATCAAGCTGAACCTATGATATCTCATATGAAAGCTGTAAAGCGAATTTTTCGATATCTTAAGGGTACAACGAACCTAGGTCTTTGGTATCCCAAAGACTCAGGATTCGATCTAACCGCCTATTCAGATAGTGATTTTGCAGGTTGCAAATTGGATAAGAAAAGCACCACAGAAGGATGTCAGCTCCTGGGTGGAAAGCTGGTAAGTTGGACAAGTAAAAAGCAAAATTCAGTGTCCACTTCCACAGCTGAAGCTGAATATGTAGCTGCTGGAAGCTGTTGTTCTCAAGTCTTGTGGATGAGAAATCAGCTACTAGACTATGATCTTCAGCTCTCCAAAATTCCAATCTATTGCGACAACACCAGTGCCATCGCTATAGCAAACAATCCAATGCTACACTCAAAGACGAAACACATAGAAATCAGATATCATTTTCTCAGAGATCATGTGATGAATGGTGATATAGAACTTCATTTTATCCCAACTGATTATCAGTTAGCTGATTTGTTCACCAAACCTCTTGATGAGACAAGATTCAACTTTCTCATCAGCGAGCTTGGAATGCTGAACTTTGAAGGGTAAAATCTTCAGCGGTTCACATTGATCAGCGATAGGGTAAAATCTTCTCTCTGAATAAACTTGGTTAAGCTGATATCAAGGTATGTTTTCTCTCTCTGACAAATCGCATGAAAATGCAAGATTTCAAAACAGAATGCATCGCTGGACCAAGATAAACAACCTCTCTGCGCTTCTCGAGTTTCCTCCTCGAAAGCAAGAAAGCCACACATCTGAAAGATGCTGTGAATTTCCTGAAGAATTGCTGCATTTCAACATCCCTGACCATTTCACCTCCTGCAAGTCAGCTGCTACTATCCCAGTTCTGGTACTCTGCCAGACACTCTCAGCTACCATCCGCCAAAGACCCTTCCAAAACAGTTGATTATATCCTCAGCGATACTGAGTATGGCACCATAAAGATCACACCTGCCATCATTCGTAAAGTTCTGAACTTTCCCAACGCTACAAAAGAAAAGCCGTTTGTTCCTTTCCCTGACCATAAGAAAAACGCTGACAGAGAAGCTCTAATTGCATTTTTTTGATGCAATGGGCTATGTATGGGAAATGGGCAGAGACAAGAAGCCTGAGAAGAAACTGACCATGCTGAAGAAATCCAAAATGCCCAGCGAGATGAACTTCATCTTCGCTCACCTTATCAGCTGCATGACCGCAAAGACCGACTCTTCTGACCAAGCCGCTCTACCTCAGCAAGCAATGGGATACGCTCTGCTGAAAGGTCTACACATTGACTGGGCATCTGTTATCTATGATGACTTGGTGCAACGAGTAGACTCTACCGCTGACACGCCTGCATGGGTTCCTTACCCCCGATTCATCAGCGCCATCTTTCAATATGGCCTGAAGGACAGCTACCCGCAAGAGGGCGACCTGAAACTCTCTCATGTTGGCCCTAAGGTACTCGACTTCAAACCTGTTGAAAATGAGGTACGTCTTTCTACCCTTCTCACTCTTCTCAACCCTACTTCTTCTACTTCTGTGGCTCCTTCAGCGACAATACCCATCGCTGATACCCAGGCCACAAAATCCTCTCCTTCTAAGAAAAGGAAACATTCCTCTACCCAACTTGGTTCTAAAAGGATCAAGAAAACCAAGGAGCAACCCCAGCAATCTCTTGCTGAAGACTCCTCAGCTCATTCTGCAGAGCTGAAGGAACGTTCAGTGGTACGCTCTGCCACGCCTGAACAACCCATCCATTCAATCCCGACTTCAGCGTCTCTAAACGCTGAGGTTACAAACTTGGAACCTACCCAACCTCCTTCAGTCTCTCAAAAGACTGATGAAGTGATTTTCAGCGAATCCAACGCTGAACTCAGAACCCAACCACCATTCTTATCCTTCGTTTCTCCCTCCACTCATTTGGACTCCACTCCAATTATAGCTGAAGCACCTGTCATTCCTCCAGAAGTTAAAGAGAATACTCTTCAAGGAGTGATAGGCACAGGACCTGCAGAGATCACCATACGTCAACGCACTTTTGAAGACGATATGGAACATTTTTCAGGAACCCGCAACTTTGACGAGTTCATCAATCCTCCTGCAGGTACAAATCAAACCATATACACTGTAACTAAACCCGAAACTTCTGAGCTTTCCTTTGTTCACAAGTACTTATCTGTTACAGGTCCTAATTTGGGAGACATCAACGCCTCTCTGAAGTCCGTGGAAACAAAGCTGACAGGTCTCACCACCACTCTTTCCAACAACTCTACAGCTGTAACAAACGCTGGAGAGAACCTTACAAAGCTGACAACAGTGGTGGAGAAGAAGGCTTCCACAGATGACTTGAAGCAAGTTGACAAAACTCTTATCGACTTCGCCAAGGTGCTCGCTGACATCTACACCGACTACACCTCTCTCAAAAACTCAGTTTCATCCATGTCCAGCGAGGTAACAACGCTGAAGACATCGGTTGGACAACTTGAGGGTGATATGTCTACCGTGAAAACTGACTTAGGCTCTGTGAAGACCGACGTTGGTTCGATGAAGACGATGATTGAGCAGCTACTGAACAAGGCGAATACTCCTGCTCCTGCCCCTGTCCCTGAAATTGAACATTTCACAGCGGCGGATCGCACTGAGCATGAGAAGATCAATCCTGCTATAACTGGCCTAGAAGACAGATTAGCAAAGATTGAAAGTTGCATAGGTATCTCTGGCCAAGAAGACAGAGAACCTCCCACAGCCGCTGAATCAAACCATTCCTCCCCGACTCATCATGAAAAAGAGGGGGAGAAGAGCGCTGAAGATCTGGAGAAGAACGCTAAAGATCTCTCCAAGAGCGCTGAAGACCTTTCCCATGATGAATCTATCAGGGGAGAGAAGAAGGATGCTGAAGAGACCAACGCTGGACCTCAGGGAGTTGAAAACCCTGAGGAAACCGAGAAGCTCGCCTCTGTATCTGAGGGGGAGCAACTCGAAGAAGAAGCTGATAAAACTGAATCCGAAGCAGAAGATGATGAAGCCATCGACATCCCTGATGATGAACCATCCTCTTCCCCAAAGAATGATGATGATGATGACGAAGATGACGATGACTTCTTTATCGTCAAACCTGCTCCGAGGATCAAAGCTCTTAAGGGAATCTCAATAAATGAACCTTCAGGGGAGCGGACAAAGAAAAATCCCTCAGCCTCTGGAGCTGAGAAAGGCAAAGGCAAAAGCGTCGCTGAAGATGAAAATCTGATGATCTTGCTTGAAAAGCCGGTTTGTCAGGTACACTAAAACATCTCTTACTCCATCCCTACTCTATCAGTTCTACTACCCTAGCCTATACACCTGAACAAATTTTCTCTCTCTGTTTCTACCCAAGTTCCCCAAGTTCTTACTTGTAAGATCGTTGTGTTTCAGCTAGTCCTCTCCCCTGTTTGAGGATATCGCTGAAGGTTCCACAACGGCGACTTCACCAATAATACCAGCTGCTGCTGAAGAAATAATCCCAGTCTTAGATTTAATCTCTGAGACTGATGAACCAGAAGAACAGATACTCTCGCACAATCGCAGACCTTCCTTAGCTCCTCAAAAGCTAAGTGAAGAGGATCAGAAAAGAAGAGAGGAAATGATAAAGCGATTCGAGGATCAACGAATCATTCTGAAGCGTAATCAACTTCCTTCAGTTCACCCAAAGTTCAAAATTTCCAAAGCTGAATACCAGGAACACCTCAGAGCTGAACGTCTCATCGCTGAAAGAAAGGAAGCTGAAGAAAAAGACAGAGAATACGCCATCAAGCTTACTCAACGATCAATAAAAGACCCCAAGCTGAAAAGAGTTCCCATTGATGTTCAACGTCAGCTATGGGATGATGCTCAAGAGATCGTTAGAGAAAAGACTAAGGTCTCTGATACGACTTTGGAATGGGCTAAACAAATGCTGACCTATCGATCAAGACCATCCAAAATAATCAAGGCAAACATCAGAGGAAAACTGTACGCTGAAGTTCCTGTTGTTGAAGTGGATGTCTACAAAGATGACAAAACCAAACAAACCTTCTATGTTGCTACCTTAGAAAAGTTTGGTCTCTCTGAATGGTTAGAAACAAAATTAGCCATTCAGGGATCGCGCTCAAAGTTCAAAAGCCATGTCGAGATGATCTTAAACAAACAGATCGACCTGCTTTCATTTGCTGTGGATATTCCTCCTACTCTTCCTCAACCGAAGAAAGTCTCTGCTAAGAAGAAGAAAGTCTCTGATTCAGGTCCAACTATTCGAAATGAAACAGGTATTGGTTTCTTTCGTGCTGAAGTTCTTGGCCCTGATGCCGATCTCTCAGCGCTTGACACCTCCCTACCACCTGGAGAAACTTTCATTCCTGGCACAGTTGTAAGTGATCCCTATGGTATATTCTTTTTAGACTACTATGGAAATCATCACTTTCAACGTATCTCTGAACTCAACATCGCTCCCATCGAACAACTCATAGATCTCGTATACTGGTGTGAAGTCAGACGCGACATCAAAGCTAGACACTTGAAGCCCTTGATTTTTGAAGCAGCTCTGAAGAAAAGGAATCAAGGAGAAGACGTCCCTGACTGGATGATTCCCACATCAAAGACCCTTGATGAACTTCTCATTAAGGAAGAACCTTTTGACGGATAGGATCGCCTTGTACTTGTAATCTTTCCATTTCTCTTTGTAACCTGATTCAAAGTTTTAAAGAAAGATTTCAGTGAATGTACTTTACTCCATCAGTACTGAAAAGATCCCAAAAAACAGTAAAAGGGACAAATATTTTATGAGTTCTTTTTATCCTTATGTTTTCATTAAATAGCAATTTTCTTTGTTGCTATGTCATAATCAAATAGGGGGAGATTGTTGATCCAAACCCTCAGTGATTTGATAATGACCCTCTCTAAATACTTAGTGAAAATTGTAAGTAAACAATATGTATCAGAGTTTCACTATCGCTGACAAGTACTAAGATCTTACGGTACCGCTGATAGGAACTCTCGCTCTTTAGATTAAACATTCAGCGAACACTGTTCACCATAATGCTCTGAGTCTGTTCAGTACTTATGGTGATCGCTGATAAGTTAGTTGTTTACTTATGATCCCTGAAGACAAGTTTCACGTCAACATAGGTTCTACGCTGAAGTCGAAGATCAAGCTCAAGAACCAGCGACACGTCTCCTAATGAACTGATGCGGATCAGCGAAGACTCAGATTTGTCCACTCAACGTGAAGTATCAAGTACAAGACTTCAGCTATCGCTGAACTTTATCATTCGCTGATAAGCAATGAATAAAGCTCTGATTCAACGAAAGCTAATCATGAAGTCCTCCGTACAAAGTACTTTTGTCTTAACCACCCTTGCACGACTCCGTACGAAATGTCAGAAAAGAACCTCCGACTGTCTGAAATCGTACAACCACTCTGATACTACATTGTTCATACATGCGGCTACTAAGGTTGTCAACAAAGGTCAATGACATGCAACCAACCAGCTGATGACACGTGTAAAGTGTATACTGACTTGCATTAAATGCATGCAGTATATAAAGAGATGAACCCACTTCATTTGAAGTAACTTGCTAACTCTGGACAAGTTCAATCTCTTATCTCAAGATAGGTTATTATTAGTAATTTCCTTATCTCTCTTAGTGCAAGAAACCTTAGTGTTCCAACTTGTTTAGATTTAGGTTTATCCTTAATCTTGTTTCCGCAACAAGCTGTAAATTGTTAATGATTTATCAATAAACAATTTAGAAAAGTAAAATCTGTGTGTTTGTATTCAACCCCCCCCCCCCTTCTACAAACTTGTATAGGCCTTCGGGACCAACAAGATCTTTAGTCAATCTTCAGCATCAACCATGCTAGGTCTTTAGCCCATCTTAGACATCAACCATACTAGGTCTTTAGTCCATTTAAAACTACCAAGTTCAACCATACTAGGTCTTTACCTTGGAAACCCACCATCCAAAACAAGCTTACTTGACGTAAATATATACATGACCCCAAAAGAATAACTAATGCATTCAAATCATGTAAACATCAAATATAATGCAATTCATGCAACTCAGACCCCAAGCCCACGTCGAGCTTATTAAAAATCGGGCGAATGCCCTCGAGACTCAACCGAGTCCAAAACCGAGCCCTCTGCTCAAAAGATTTAATGATCATTTATCAATATCAATTCATGAAAATGAAATGCATCTGACCCACATCATGCAAACACGTGCTCCGAGGCATGATAATCTCACAACCCCTTCATTGCCACCTTTCCAATGAAGTCAAATCATATATGCATCTACATGTACACGTATATGTAACTCTTTCATAACTCAACAATGCATATAACTCACCAAGGTTCATTAGTCCCAAAGGTACTAAGAATACAAAATCATCAAACGGTCTTCACACACAAGACCAACACTTAAACCGACACGTATTCAAATAAAATGCAATTAAGCATGTAACACACCCAAGACTCCACCTCGAGTCACCAAAACCGGCAAATACTCAGATGACTCATTTGAGTAATAATCAATCCTTTAAAGGCCAAAACAATCGTTTAGTTAAATACATGTCACTCACACGGTTACGTGAACCAAAATACATCGTTACTCAAACTCTTTACTCTTTTACTCCCTCAATTGGCCATCGGCCCCAAAATGAAAGGTTTATAACTCTCAAAACATTCATATGATCGGATTGACCAAATTCCCCAACCCACACGTTCACACTTTAAAATGTAACACATCATAGTTATCGCATAATCACAAAAACACTAAAAGTGAATTTTGACCAAATCCTCTTCACTTATGTAATAATTTAACAAAACCTCTTTTACTCGTGATTTATTCCTCAATCACCCAAAATCCCAAATGTGGGTGTTTTACAAGATATGTAAAGTTTAACACTTTGATTAAATCAAAAACCACCAAATAACTCAACAAAGGATAATTTCACATAAAGCACACAAATACTTTAAAACACACATTTTGGCATGTACAACGTTTTCACAAATCAACTTGAACTCACCTTGCTAGATTTAGGCTAAATCTAGATTTTCCCCAAACGTAAGTTCCTTTGATGCAACCCGAATCCTTAGGTCAACTCTTCCAAAACCTAGATCCACAAGTTTCCAACCATAAATAATCATTCTCAAACACTTATATACACTTCCCCCAACATAAATCATCCAAAACCACCAAAAATACCAAAACCCTAACTTCTTAGATGAAGAAAAGTGAGAAGCTTACCTCAACCACCACCAAATACTCTTGGATCATTCATCATACTTCAAAACTCTTTCTAGATCCTTGAAGAGCTCTAAAAAACGAAACCGTAGCAACTTGAATCATCAAAATCGGAGTTAGGAGGCAAAAGTTATGAAGGTTTGAAGTTTGAGCTGAAAATTCGCGACTTAATACGGATTCAGTACGTTACGCGGTTTAGGCCGCGGCCTAAAAGTCGCGCACCAAGCCGCGCGGTTCCGCGGCCCCATTTTAGGTCGGATACTGTTTCGGCCGTAACTTCTTCGTTATAGCTCCGTTTTCGCTCCGGAAAGAACCGTTGGACTCGTATTCGAATTCCTCATCCAACAAGACCATAAAATCTAAGATTTAAACCAAAATCCTATTTTTCATATTTTTCTTCAAAGACCGGGTTCACACTGATTCGAAATTGTACTTATCCGAAAATTATGGGTGTTACAATCCTCCCAACCTTAGGATGATTTCGTCCTCGAAATCTACATCCTTTACAACCCAAGACTAACCGACTCAACGCCGACTATAATTTATCAGTTCCTAACTGGAATCTAAATTCCCTCCACACAGTCTATAAAAACAAATCCTCGAACAATTGCTTATCAACAAAGTCCTTCACGTAAACTGTACTTATGTCCGAGAAAACACTCCGACAACTGGAATAATTCCTAGTCAGACGACTTCGGTTGTCTTCCAACCTTAGATGTTCCATACATCCCGATTTCGATTTCCGACTTTAAGTCAATCTAAGGTTTGTTCGCTAACGAACCCAACAGAATCATCAATTCTGATTATTCCTACCATTACTTGCCATCTACCTCCAACGAGTTCTAATAGACTCCAAGAATCCATCCCAACATCAATCATTAAACCGACAGGTTCTGTAACCATACACGAAGGTTATTACACAAAAACCACTCGTCACAATTGAGCATCTTAAGGTTACTACAAATGTTACCATTATTTCATTTAGAATCGGACTACACCCTCTGAATTCGCTAACGGTCTCCGACCTCAGACCCACAAGGTTGACACCTAGTTATACCACCAAGTTTTGAACTCTATCAGGTCTCCACATACGAGTTCCGTTTATCGAGTGTTTCCACGAAACTAAGGTTGTCAACAAAACGGTTATACCAACCTCACCATGCGTTACTGCAAGTCTAACCCTCCAATTGCTACAAGCACCTCGACTTTGCTGCCGATATCATCCGGCCTATAGTCACAACACGTGCCCGAACGCTCGACTTTTCACAGTTAGGGTTCTATACAACTTACTCTTAATCGGGTTACTTAACTTTTCCCAAGGTCCTAATGAGTTCAAGGTTTCAAGTGCGTCATCAAATAAAAATGCCAATCGATAAAACTTTTCATAGAAATTTTCAACACAAGGATTTTCATAACAAAATAATCGTACGCACAAAACTACTATTATCAATTCGTTAGTTACGCAAAAATGGACACGCTCGTCCCACATATGAAAATCATGTTGAAAATTATTTCATTGCAGTTCAGTTTACCCACAAAACGCAAAAGCGAAATAAACAACTTCTTTAAAATGAACCGCCACGGTTCTAGTATGGATTGACTCATGACATGCACGTAAAGTAACTGCCCGACTTTAAACAAGGTGCAACAAAAGTTTCGCACTTACTTCAAAAGACGTCCCAACGACTTTCAACTCTAAAATCCTTTCTAGCCATAAAATGGCATGGAGCAAGATTTACCAATAAAATTTGCGTGTGTCAGTTTATTATACAAAAACAAGGAAACGATTCATAATTACACCTCAGTTAAAACCCAAAACGACTTGTGCAAATTCCACATTTAAGACAATAGCCAATACGTTTCCATCATTTGAAAATATCGACTAAAACATCATGAGAAAATCCCAAATTGGGATAGACATGCAAGCTTGTAACACTTTCTTAGAAATTTCCTGAAACGAAATAACAGGCAACAAATAGTTTACGAACAAATTTCAAAAGATGAAATTCTTTAAATCTATTTCCCAAAATTTCTCATCCGATCCTACAATGACATTTGAGTAAAACGTTTCTGGCAAAACTTGTACCCAACAATGCGTTTTTTCCCAAAACATACGAGGAAATAAGTGTTAATAATTTGTTGACACCAAAAAGGGTTCAAACCTATTTTCAAATCCCAAATCTCACCAACGGTGCACATCAATGTTCAAAACATATGTTCCCATGTTCCCCAAGTTTAAGCAATTCATTTTCCCAAAATTCTCAACACGAAGTATTTTCATCAAAAGTTGCGTACTAGTAACATAAAACGTTAAGACGTTGATGCTTAAAAGTTTACCTGTTAAAAATACCCAAAATACCCATTTCCTCTATAACCGAAGGTTTACAATTTTCCAAAATGTTCCTCGAATCAAAGTTGACCAAATGTCAATGACTCACGCATTTATGTTTTCAAAATGTAAAGTATTACGAACTATGCATGATTTCCACAACACCAAAACACCCTTTGACCAAATGGTCATCATTCATACAACGAGTTAATAAAATAATTTCACTCACGACTCGTTTAACAAAGTGTCGAGAAACAATAGTTACCAAGCTATGCATACCCCAAGTCGATATAACGCATTTACATGAAAATGATAATAAAACATTTAACTGACCGCAAGCGCACCAAGCAATTTATTATGAAATGTCACTAAAAATGTTCTTTCATGCATCACTTAAGCCATGTATAAGTCAATCCATACACTGAACTATTCGCAATCAAATACTTAGCAACACAAACTCTTGAAAGAAAAGTTACGTGACACTAGAGTTCCAAACTCATTTCTTCTTAGTCGCCTTATGGCATACAATTAACTTTTTTCAACAAAACTCGAGTGGGACCAAATGCCTAACATAACTTATAAACCTTTCACATAAGTAATTAAAGTATGCACCTCGTGAAATTATACTCACACGACTCAACATGTCGTAAAACAAACTCCATGAACCTCAATGGACTCAATGACTCCAAGTCAATAAAACGACGCTAAACATCATGCTTCCAAAGCCAAATTGCTATAAACAAAATCATAAATAAGACGCCCAAAATCCCAAAAATCCCTTTCCATGGTAGTACCATGTAAACAACATTGTTTAACAACTCACATTAAACAAATTCTTCAAAATAACTTTACATAGACGTAATGGAAGACAACTTTCCGTCCAAACTCTAACATATGTGGAGGAGATCCAATGTTAAAGTTATAAGCCGTAGTCACTTGCCCAACATCTTAAACATCATAAAATATGGATATCACCGTATCCTAAAGTAATGTTGAACAATAATAAAATGGAACAAGTTCCGACGGGGCTCACAACTCCCGTAATAAAATACTTTCGTGCAGGTTCCAAACCCATGATTTAAAATCTTGTGTGTGTGCTAAACATTTCCCAAAAATTTGTAACACAATCCATAAATGGATTCGAAACACAAGAAATCATTAATGCAATTTATTTTCAAAAATAAATTTTGTGCATAATTTAGTCGGCACTCAACGTCTCAACTCATACTCCTCCAAAATCCTCCGGTCTAATATTGTCGCTTGGACATTCAAACCTCTTAAGGCTAAATCGGAAATTACATCCATTAACCTTACGGTTTTTCCTCAAATCAAAGTCGGCTCAATAAGCCTATGGTTCTAGTCCAACCATCAACCTCGACCCGAAACGGTCTACTTAAAGCAAATATCATGCTTATCGTCACTCCAAGTGACTAATACTAGAATCATACATCTATTCCAACGACTACTAGCTTAGAACCTCCTTCGCTACCCCAACGATCATCACATTAAAGTAATTCAAGTATGCACATGTACTTAGTAGGTTCACCATGACACTGGCCAGGTGTCACTATGAACGCACCGTACATGATTATCCTTGCTACCCTCGACGTGATTCTCATTTCTAACAACATCCATTGACCTCGAAACATCTTATCTTAAAGTGCCTAAAGGTGAATTTCACTCTCATTTACTTAAAAAAACGCTAGTTTGAGTCTAGGTATCTAAAATCAACACCTAAATCTCTTAAACTTATGCTCTGATACCAATTTGTAACACCCTCAAATTTGGAACGAGCAACTAACTTTAAAATTCAATAAAATAACCAAAATATATATAATCACTTCTACAATTCATTCCTTAAAATACCCCGGAATTTAAAACATCATAAGTCTACAATAAAATGACTTAATCGGGTGTTACTTATCACAACACAAGTTGTTAGTCCAAACAATTTGCGGAAGACTTCACTAAACAAGTCACCTCTCGTGCACTCTACTAGCACTCATCACTTCGCAGTGTAGCTAAAGCTATTTCCAACCTGAACCTGTTGCACATGCCGACAAATAAAAAGGTTAGGCTAACGCCTAGTGAGTTCAAGAGTTTACATCATGAGCAAATCATTTGATAAACCAAAAGCTTCAACTTAATAAATGATTTTCTAAAAGGGTTTGTATAAAAGACATCGACAACCCATTCTCCAAACACACACAATTTCTGAGAGGAAAGCTCCCAATGAAAATCATTTCTCTGCAAAGGACTCAAATCCAAAACTCACATCAAGAGTTAATTAATAATAATTTCTCAAATAATCGCCAATGCGAATAAAACTCCAATAGTTAAAACATCCAATAAGGATGTAACATAAATCCGTCCATCAATCATGGAAAACAATCCATATGCATATAATATAACCTCAACAATGCGAATAAATAAAATACCCGAAGTCAACACCCTTCGGTGACGGGGGAGACCCGATCTCATCGAATGTGGCAAACACATAAATTAAACCACAATTAATAAACGCAAGGAAGCTTCTTGGATGTGGAAAGCAGATGACATCAACCATACTAGGTCTTTAGTCAATCTTCGGCATCAACCATACTAGATCTTTAGCCCGTCTTAGACATCAACCATACTAGGTCTTTAGTCCATCTCCGACATCAATCATACTAGATCTTTAGCCCATCTTTGACATCAACCATACTAGGTCTTTAGTCAATCTTCAGCATCAACCATACTAGGTCTTTAGCCCATCTTAGACATTAACCATACTAGGTCTTTAGTCCGTTTAAAACTACCAAGTTCAACCATTCTAGGTCTTTACCTTGGAAACCCACCATCCAAAACAAGCTTACTTGACATAAATATATACATGACCCCAAAAGAATAACTAATGCATTCAAATCATGTAAACATCAAATATAATGCAATTCATGCAACTCAGACCCCAAGCCCACGTCGAGCTTATTAAAAATCGGGCGAATGCCCTCGAGACTCAACCGAGTCCAAAACCGAGCCCTCTGCTCAAAAGATCTAATGATCATTTATCAATATCAATTCATGCAAATGAAATGCATCTGACCCACATCATGCAAACACGTGCTCCGAGGCATGATAATCTCACAACCCCTTCATTGCCACCTTCCCAATGAAGTCAAATCATATATGCATCTACATGTACACGTATATGTAACTCTTTCATAACTCAACAATGCATATAACTCACCAAGGTTCATTAGTCCCAAAGGTACTAAGAATACAAAATCATCAAACGGTCTTCACACACAAGACCAACACTTAAACCGACACGTATTCAAATAAAATGCAATTAAGCATGTAACACACCCAAGACTCCACCTCGAGTCACCAAAACCGGCAAATACTCAGAAGACTCATTTGGGTAATAATCAAGCCTTTAAAGGCCAAAATAATCGTTTAGTTAAATATATGTCACTCACACGGTTACGTGAACCAAAATACATCATTACTCAAACTCTTTACTCTTTTACTCCCTCAATTGGCCATCGACCCCAAAATGAAAGGTTTATAACTCTCAAAACATTCATATGATCGGATTGACCAAATTCCCCAACCCACACGTTCACACTTTAAAATGTAACACATCATAGTTATCGCATAATCACAAAAACACTAAAAGTGAATTTTGACCAAATCCTCTTCACTTATGCAATAATTTAATAAAACCTCTTTTACTCGTGATTTATTCCTCAATCACCCAAAATCCCAAATGTGGGTGTTTTACAAGATATGTAAAGTTCAACACTTTGATTAAATCAAAAACCACCAAATAACTCAACAAGTGATAATTTCACATAAAGCACACAAATACTTTAAAACACACATTTTGGCATGTACAACGTTTTCACAAATCAACTTGAACTCACCTTGCTAGATTTAGGCTAAATCTAGATTTTCCCCAAACGTAAGCTCCCTTGATGCAACCCGAATCCTTAGGTTAACTCTTACAAAACCTAGATCCACAAGTTTCCAACCATAAATAATCATTCTCAAACACTTATATACACTTCCCCCAACATAAATAATCCAAAACCACCAAAAATACCAAAACCCTAACTTCTTAGATGAAGAAAAGTGAGAAGCTTACCTCAACCACCACCAAATACTCTTGGATCATTCATCATACTTCAAAACTCTTTCTAGATCCTTGAAGAGCTCTAAAAAACGAAACCGTAGCAACTTGAATCATCAAAATCGGAGTTAGGAGGCAAAAGTTATGAAGGTTTGAAGTTTGAGATGAAAATTCGCGACTTAATACCGACTCAGTGCGTTACGCGGTTTAGGCCGCGGCCTAAAAGTCGCGCACCAAGCCGCGCGGTTCCGCGGCCCCATTTTAGGTCGGATACTGTTTCGGCCGTAACTTCTTCGTTATAGCTCCGTTTTCGCTCCGAAAAGAACCGTTGGACTCGTATTCGAATTCCTCATCCAACAAGACCATAAAATCTAAGATTTAAACCAAAATCCTATTTTTCATATTTTTCTTCAAAGACCGGTTTCACACTGATTCGAAATTGTACTTATCCGAAAATTACGGGTGTTACATGTTACAAATCTCCCCAACTTGAAAATGATTTCGTCCTCGAAATCAAAGTTAGGTAAAGAAGTTAGGATATCTATTCTTCATATCCTCCTCAGCTTCCCAAATCTTATAATATCTTTCCACGGAGATACCTTTAACATTATTGCTCCCCAACTTGAGAGAAACATAAATTTCTATTGGTCTCCTTTGATTATTAGTCAAAGCCCCACTTGTCTAGCCTCTAATCTTTGTTCAGAATCCGCAATTGAAATTTCCCTGTAAACTTATTCTAAGACGCGGTTACCAGGAGACAAACTAGTCCAGAATCGGGTTGGATCACAACCACCATTGAAAACTAGTCTTTTGATTTAGACCAATAGTGGATATGGCTATCCACATTATCTGCCACTTGTTACCGGTTCATCGTCAAGCATACACACATCGCACCAGAGATTCTCATTTGTAGGGCTCGATGAGCTAACTGAGTGGCACGAATTAGTCGTGCTATACTTGAAACTCTTTCATGTGCAAAAGCATCGTCAAGAACTAAATCACCTTCAATTGCCATAATAATTAGAAACAAGTACACTTACATAACAATAAGTTCATAATAACAGTAGCTAATTGAAATTATGAACATACTTCACATAAGAATTCTCGTACCATCATCACAGTTCTTAATTCACATATTTCCGTCGACTCTAAGACTATCCCGTCTTAGTATTCCTACCCAATCTCACAAATCATATCTTAATCATCTCAACTTAAGTATAGGTATCTTACAATCATACCTAGTTCACTTAAACTACAGCTCAGATACCAAACTGAAACACCCTGAAATTCACAATGAATTTAAACCCTTAAATTTATCAGAGTTTACCACCACAATTTCAAGCTTACAAAAAATTATCATAACAACCAGCTAATCTAATCCATAATCAACAGAAATAGATTATCATAGTTGTTCACAACATCTTTCAAAATATCTCCTATAACACTAAATTCTCCATCACCAATCCAAAAGTACAACTCTGGTACTCCTCGACACTCATCACTTTGTATCCCATCCTGAGCTAGCACCTGGTAAGAAAATTTAATTTGAAAACGATTAGGCTTACGCCTAGTGAGAACATCCAATTTTCAACTCATAATATTTATAAGCTTTGAAAACCAACTTTGTAAACAAAGCATATAAATTAACCTGATCCCAACTTTCTTACCGTACACATAGCATCTATCGATGACGGGAATCATACCTGATTCCATGAATATGACAACACTAAGTATGTCATAGTATCATGTTCGAGAGCGCCACTACGAATCACCACAGATTCTAGTTTATAGCTCATGTCCAATAAATTACAATTAAGCGTCATGCCTTTTCTTGGAATGGAAGTAGAAATAGCAAATATATCTTTCCTATTCCTAATCTACCAATAGAAAACGGAAACAACAATTATACTTTGTCTATTTCACGTTTCCACGTCTCAATTACGAATAGCAATTATACCTTGCATATTCCACGTTTCAATATGAATAGCAATTCCACTTTGCCTATTCATTACATTCAATATGAATAGCAATTATACTTTGCCTATTCATTACATTTCAATATGAATAGAAATTCTACTTTGCATATTCATTATATTCAATATGAATAGCAATTCTATTTTGCCAATTCATTACATTCAATATGAATAGCAATTATACTTTTCTATTCATTACATTTCAATATGTAACAATTCTACTTTGCCTATTCATTACATTCAATATGAATAGCAATTCTACTTTGCCTATTCAATACATTCTATATGAATAAAAATTCTACTTTGCCTATTCATTACATTTAATATGAACAGCAATTCTACTTTGCCTATTCATTACATTCAATATGAATAGCAATTTTACTTTGCCTATTCATTATATTCAATATGAATAGCAATTCTACTTTGCCTATTCATTACATTCAATATGAATAGCAATTATACTTTACATATTCATTACATTTCAATATGAATAGCAATCTACTTTGCCTATTCATTACATTTCCTAGTATATGTGAGTATCAACTCAAAGCACATAACAACTCATCTCATACTCTCAATTGAGTTATATTTGTGTTCGTACTGTTAAATGATTAAGGTACTTTTCATATTCAGAAAACACTTAATTATGAAAAGACCTCATACAGTAAGTTATCCGGAACAACCTATCCGGAAATCAAGTCCGGAAAACATATCCAGAAATCAAATCCGAAATTCCACATCCGGAATCCAAGGAGATCTGGTACTTTTCGGAAACCAAGTCCAGAATCCATCAAGGAAAATATCCGGACATTTAAAATCCAGAACCATCCGAAATCTATCCGGTATCCGGTACCAATCCGAAAACTATCCGGAATCTGGAAAACTCCGGTATCCGGAATCAAGTCCGGACTACAATCCGAAAAACGTATCCGGAAATTCATAGTCCGGAAACTTCATCTTCCGGGCTCTTCGATACACAGTTCGATTCTTACTATTTTAATTCCAATCACAAACAACTCTTTTCAATCTATTTGATAGAGATATAAATACGTTCACAAAACCAATTCAAATCGATTCATTGAATTTATGGAGATAGATGAACTCACCTATGTAGATGCGAATCCGAAGTTGGTATAAACTATCTCAAGCTTTCAATCCCTTCTTGCTACTAAATTCGTATCCAAATTGAACTCGGTTCTTCTTTCTCTCATCTCTCTTCTTTCTGGAACCGGCTTTACAAACAGGATTGAGATAAAAATCTCAATTGTAGCCGACCCCCTTTCTTTATTCCAAATCAACTATCCTTAATGACAAAATCAACCCCAAAGTTTCAATATTCACAAATAGCTTAAACTTTGGTCAATTACACTTTGAATCCTTCCATATCAAAATACAACATAACTTTGATCCTGGAAATTAGGGGTGTTACAGTAATCCATCAAAATCACCAAGTATCTCAAAACCCTATGTCTTGACCTAATGCCCAAAATCATAAAACTTGAGAAAATGTATTTCCCATGTGTATAAATCATAACCAAACCAAGAACACCAAGTATTTATCTTTACAAACATTTTCATCCAAATAAAACCCTAAAATCTCCCAAAACAAGTTTTAGGTTAAACTTTACCAAATCAAGAAATATTAAGTGAGGAGATGCTTAAAAGGTTAAAACACACATTTGAACATGTATAACGTTTGGAAAATGAGAATGAACTCACCTTGGAGGTTTGTAGCTTAAACCCTAGATTTTGAGGAACCTTAGTGGAAGAGATGATATGGTACTTGTAGTTTCCTTGAAGATTACACACCTAGAATGAACATTAAATGCTCAAGAAACCATCCTAAAGGGTCATAAATGAAGTGAGATGAATTAGGTTGGGAAGGACTTACCAAATCAGAGGAAAAATCGCACCCTAGCTGCTCCAAATGAGAATTTCTATCAAAACCCGACTTTAGGGTGAGTGCGTACTTGTTCTTCACGGTTACCTTGTTTAACTCCCTATAGTCTATGCACATCCTCATCGTGCCGTCTTTCTTCTTCACAAACAAGACCGACGCTCCCCAGGTGACGAGCCCGACCTCACAAAACCCTTATCTAGAAGTTCTTGAAGTTGCACCATCATTTCTTGCATCTCGGATGGATCCAAACGGTAGGGGCTCTAGCAATCGGAGCCGCTCCCGACAAGTCTTCCGAAAACACGTTAGGAAACTCGCGTACCACCTTCACATCCTCGAGTTTCTTTATCGACTTTATTTATACGAGTTTCTTAAGATGGAAGTAAATGTATTCTTTGTGTGCAATCCTATAAATTTACATACTTCTTAGGAGTATCTCTGTATGACACGTGTCGTGAGCATATAATAATAACTTACAATTTATATTCCCATTCTCCTACATTTCTATTTCCATTTTTACACTCCTCTATTAAAATCAACCAAACACCTCTTTAATTAAAAAAATGTTTATTTAGTTTGAAATTAAATAAGTACTTATATTAGTTTCACTAAAAAAGGAGTACTTAGGGGTGTTTGGGGTTGCTTATTATAGGTAGAGATGGCCAAACAGGCCCGAATCCGGCCCGGCCCGCCAGAAGCCCGAAGCCCAACGCCCATGAAGCCCGCCCACCCAAAGCCCGGGCCTTGGCCCGTCGGTTACAACCAGGCCTGGCATTTTGGAAGTTTCGTCAGCCCGACCCCGCCTGGCCCGAAGCCCGATTGCGGCCCGGACCCAAGCCTGACCCAACCCGTTTCGAATTTGAAAATCTAACCGTTATATAACGACTATATGACCGTTTTTGATGATTTGTAATATATTTTTTGGTTTTTAATGGTTCCTCAACACTATAAATAGGATAATTGGTGTATGAGGTTGCATACCAAGTTACAAAACGCAAAAACCCCAATTCTCGCTCACAATTCTCGATTTCTCGCTACCTCGTTTGTTTTTCGCAACTTCTAAATCTCTCAATACTTCCATCTTTCGCTCAAAATGGTCGGCGGTGATGCATCAAACGGACAAATTATAATAAAATGCTTTTTAAGTATATTTGAGCGACCCAATTACGCATTTTTAAGTGTATTAGATAATTAGAATAACATTTATAATTTTTTTTTTGTGAAGGCCTGGTAAAGGCCCGACCCGAAAGCTCGGTTTTATAAAAGCCTAAGCGGGCCCGGATATTTGTGCTCAAGCCCGGCCCGGCCTGGCCCCAACCAAATCCCGAGCTTTGTAATAGTGTTCCAGCCCGATTTTTTGGCCACCTCTAATTACCGGTAAAAAGAAGTTTTTAGTGTTTAGATGGAAAAATATATAAATAAATGCTTATACCGGTTTGACACCGGAAGGAGTTTTTAATAAGTCACTTCCTTCTAACTTGTTAACTTAATTGAAACAATTTATCAAAATTTTAGTTAATTTACATGCAAGTGGCGGAGGCAGCGTTGGTGCTGAGCCCCCCATTTCTAATTTTTAGTTCTCATATGTTAATTTTTTTATTTTTACAATATTTATATTCATGTAATTTTATTTATGATATGTTAGGCCATCCGTATCCCATTCGGGCTCGGGCTAGGGCGCGGGTAGGGCGGGCTCCGGTACCGGGGGGGGGGGGGGGGGGGGCGGGCTCGAGGCTCGGGCTTGGCATGCGGGTTTGAAAACCCGAGAAACCCGATTACTTTATTTGTTTTTTTTTTTAAATTTTGAAAATATTAAAAACTAACGGCTCTTTGTTTATATTTTTTTTAATTTTTTTTTCAATTTAATCACACTATATATATAATCCTAAAACCCATTTTATTTTTCACACAAAACAACTCTCTCATTCTCTTCCATTCTCTATATTTTAAACAATATGGATTCGCCACAACCCGGTTCACCGACCGCATCATCATCATCCGTAGACACCGACGAGTTGTTGCATCTACAAAGGGAAATTTTTCGACAGACTGCACAATTAATTTATGGTAGCACCGCCTCATCGTTAAGAAAAGAGAGGGCCGCAAACATAGAAAGAGGTCGAGTAGCTGCAAACGAGCGGCTTCAAACGAGCGGCTTATGCGGGACTACTTTGGCAACAACCCGGTTTATACACCGGATATGTTTAGGCGGCGGTTCAGGATGAGCAGGCAACTATTCGAACGAATAGTTGAAGATTTAGAAGGAGAGTATCCGTATTTTACACTTAGGTTGGACGACAGACGCAAACAAGGTTTTTCTCCGATACAAAAGTGTACTTCCGCTATTCGGCAATTGGCGTATGGAGTAGCTGCTGACGCACTTGACGAGTACATCCGTATGGGAGAGAAAACGTCACGAGATTGTCTGTACAAATTCTGCACATGTATTATTGAACTGTATGGTCAAAAATATTTACGCAAGCCTACTTTTATTGATATTCAGAAGTTGTACGCCGCGCATGAAGCTAAACGCGGATTTCCCGGCATGCTCGGAAGCATAGACTGTACTCACTGGGCGTGGGCAAATTGTCCGGTAGCATGGCGAGGTCAATTCATGAGAGGTGATCACGAGCACCCGACAATCATGCTAGAAGCAGTGGCTTCTCAAGATCTATGGATCTGGCACGCATACTTTGGTGTTGCCGGTTCCAACAACGACATCAATGTTCTCAATCAGTCGCCCATCTTGAACGATGTATATGATGGAAAAGCACCTGACTGCCCTTTTGAGGTGAATGGAGCCACCTACGAGCACGTATATTATCTAGCGGATGGGATATATCCGGAATGGGCTACTTTCGTAAAATCATTTACGTGCCCACAGGACCCTAAACGACAAAAGTTCAAGTCCGCGCAAGAAGCGGCACGTAAAGGTGTTGAACGAGCTTTTGGCGTGCTTAAACAACGTTGGCATATACTTCATAACCCGGCACGCGGATGGGAACCGACAAGATTGGCAAACATTATGTACGCTTGTGTCATATTACACAATATGATACTCGAAGACGAAGACCATGCTATTTGTGGTGGCGATGAAAACGACCTTTTCACGGATGATATCGAAACCCAAATCAGTAAGGAACAACGCGCGGCAAATGTTCGAGAAGTCAAAAACCGGGGCACTCATAATAACCTTCGGTCGGATTTGGTCGAACATATTTGGCGTATCCAAGTTCCCAACAATGACGACGAGTAGATTTTTAAATTTTTTTTGTAATTTTTTTTTAATGAATGATATGAATTTTTATTTTTATTATTTATCTTATTTTTATTTATTAAAAAATATGTAAATATTTTTATTTTGTTAAATAATTAAATGTATAAATAAAAGAATTAAAAAAAATGAGGTGGCAAGAGGGCTTGAGGGTTGCGCTACGCCACTTTAGGGCTTGAGGGTTTGAGGAGAGGGTTAGGAGAAAAGCTGATGTGGCACTGATGTGGCGCTTGAGGGCTTGAGGGTTGTGATACGGATGGCCTTAGTAAATTAGTGTAAATAATGGCTTACTTAATAATAGAAAAATATGTTGTTGCCTAATATAAAATATTTATCTCTCTTCTAATATTTCACAAACAAAAGTTACGATATTCATGGTATTTTTTATCTATACACATCGCAAATCAAATTTCATGTCAAAATCTCACGAGACTTAGAGAACCAACATTAGTCGCGTATTTCATATTAACAATTGATCTACAAAGTTAAATTTAAGAACTTCGCACCCCCCCCCCCTACCTAAATTAAAATGTTGGCTACACCCCTGTTTACATGTATAAGCAATCCCAAATACCTCCTAAAAGACAATTCATCAACTTATTACGTCTCGATACCATCATAAACTAGCCTAAATATGTTTTATAAGATTACAATTTAACATCACATAAGTTAATAAACACTTTTAAAAAAATAAAAAATAAGTTATTTTAAGGGAAATTAATTAAAATGCTACAAGTTTGACTTTGCTTTACCAAAATACCCTAAATCTCGTTCAGTTTGCAAAAATGCCACAAATTTCCATGGTGGGCCCTACGATCGCGGGCCCCAGCCCACGTGTCACACATCTTTGGCCAAATAGCCCGCGGAGGTCCCTCAAGAATACATGTGGAACAGGTTTGGCCCCTGCCCGCGGAGGGTGCCCGCGATCGCCCCGCGGTATGCCGAAATTACACTTTTGGCCCCTGAAGTTTGTGGCAAATTTAAATAAACATTAATGGTCCCTATAGATTTTAGGTTATCATTTTATGTGGTTTTTAATGTATTGTTTCCTTTCCATTTTAATGTTTTTAATATAGAAATTAATTTAAGAAAATGTTTTCCCCATTTTAAGTTATTTAACAAGGAAATTAATTAAGAAGATCATCTAGAAATAATTTCAAATCATCTTCCCAAACCGAAACGGATACAGTGCAGGTAAACAAAGAAATCTATTACTGGAAGGCGTCCTGGAGTCCAGTGATCAAGTTAACCTTTTCCTTGATCACGTCCTCCATTCCCATGTAGTCCGATTCGAGTTCTTCTAGTTCCTCTTCAGCTTCCTTAATCTCTCGTTGCAGCTGCCGAACGTGAGCCCTAGTCATGGCAAGTTCTCGTTTCTTCACCGCTAGATACTCCATTTTCCCCTGCTGAATCCCCCTGTTATGGTTCCACATAGCCTTTACCCTTTCGATATTGGCGTTCGCCTCATCAATGGCTTTTTGCACCGCGGGAGTAATTCGTTGACTTTGTGGAATACCCGTCGGCTGGGTACAATGATACATTGGTGGGGTTCTCATGCCATTATCGAAGTGGTAATTGTCGCATGCCATCTCCCAGTCTGCTTCCTCCTCAGCCGTGAATGGAAAATCGGCCGCAATTCGCCCACAGTTTCTCCACTCCTCGTCTGTTTCTGGTACCTTCCAGGTACTTCGGCGAGCTCCATCGTTTAGTGGTTGGTAGGCTGCCGAACGTGAAGTTCCAGCCACATTCGCCGACCTGTTCCCCTTGATCTTGAACCTCTAGCCATAGTGTTAAGAAAAGCGAGAGAATGTTTGTAAACGGTGAGGAGAGAATGTATAAAAGATAGATAGCAAGTTGTGAATTACTACTTCATCATGCCATCTACTTATAGCCGTGAAATGGTATGTTCTTCATCAGGGATGTGGATATGGTCAAAGATTTCGTCTTAAAAGTTGCCTGCATGATTCGTCTGAATAGTTCACTGCAAGATTCGTTTGAAAAGAGCCTGTAAGATTCGACTGAAAAAGTAACTGCAATATTCGTCTGCTCTTGAATAAAGGTCTTTCATTAGGCTGAAAATTAGTCTTTAAGTAGTCAAACATAACTAATTAATGAGAATTTAGATCATATTTATATGGTACTGTCAAATGCAAGTTTCTATAATATAGATATTGTTCTACACTACATAATACCAATTTTTGCATCATATGAATCACTTCCAGACAACAAGAACCAATACACCAATTTTCAGATGAAATTTTTAAGCATTCCAACCAAAGAAAACTCGGCTTCGACAATAAGACTTCCATTTAACAAAAACCCCTTCGCCGGTTCATTGAGTTCACTCAGTAGCATGAAAATTAGTCTTTAAGTAGTCTAAGGATTAATGCACATGTGAATCAAGAAATAAATGCTTGTTCATCCAATAAAAATATGGATTTTACTAACTCTTAAATATATATATATATATATATATATATATATATATATGTGTGTGTTATATATAACTAACTCTTAGTAGGTTTATGTTCTCCTATATGAGAGCTTCGAAACGATATATAATGCGTCCAAAATGGAGTATGTGTGAAAGAGATATCGATACTCAAAATTGAGTAATTGGATGAAATTAGCAAAAACCAAAAGAAGTAAACACTAAGTCAATCACAATACTTTAACAAAATAAGTTAATACTAAAAATAACAATTATTTAATGTTACATAAACAACCTAACGTTGCTGTATTTGACAATGCGCATAAATATACTCTGCCATATGTTTGCGAAATGCCTTGGCCTCGGCCTCGGTAGACGCTCCGGTGAAGCCACCTTTCCCTTTCTCTTTCCCGCCTTCTTTCCTCCCTTGTTTCCCCCCGCTTGCTTTCCCACTTGGTTTGCTTGCTTTTCAGGGGGCGGTTGTGTCGTAGATTTTTGTCGTGTCCACGGGGGACGAAAAAATTTTGAACGTTTCGACTCCCGCTTTTCAGGGAGCGGTGTCCCCTGTGGATCTACAACATCCATCGGGTCATCTTCCGGCTCCGAGAAGTGCTCCTCGAGAATAGGAGACCCCATCGTCTGAAAATTAAGTTATTAGATGTTTTAAGTACAATTTAGGAAATGTTCACAATTAAACCAAAACTACCAAAATAACTTACAGTATGCATGGAAGGTGGCGGTGTGACGTACGACGACCCCGGCATTTCCGGCCTGTAATACCCTGCGGCCGAACTGCCAAAGATGTCCGTGAATGCTGTGGTGGCGAACGTCGTATTTGGGTCTGAATAACCCCCTGCACTCGACATCCCGGCCTGCGTGACATTGATCATTATAAGAGTTACAAAATTAGGAACTAACATATAAGTATAATGGTTACTCAGTGTCACTTACACTCTCCGGGATAATAGAACCATATGTGGTGCCAAACGGCACCATTTGGGATGTGTAACCCCCTGCACTCGACATCCCGGCCTGCGTGACATTGATCATTATAAGAGTTACAAAATTAGGAACTAACATATAAGTATAATGGTTACTCAGTGTCACTTACACTCTCCGGGATAGTAGAACCATATGTGGTGCCAAACGGCACCATTTGGGATGTGTAACCCCCTGCACTTGACATCCCGGCCTTCATGACATTGATCATTATAAGAGTTACAAAATTAGGAACTAACATATAACTATAACTAACATATAACTATAATGGTTACTCAGTGTGACTTACAGTCTCCGGGATAGTAGAATAGGATGTCGTGCCAAACGGCGGCATCTGCGAGGTGTATGCCCCCGACATCCCGGCCTGCGTGACATTGATCATTAAAAGAGTTACAAACTTAGGAACTAACATATAACTATAACTAACATATAACTATAATGGTTACTCAATGTGACTTACATTCTCAGGGAATCACGGATAGGATGTGGTGCCAAACGTCGCCTGTGCCCCCTGTCCCATCGGAGCGTGGATCGGCGTCGTACTCGACAGCTAAAACAAATTTAGAACGTAATATTAATATACAAACTAAAAGATCGTGGCCGACAAATTAAGTTAAACACTAACATGAACAACGCCAAACTGTCTAGCGAATGCCTCCAGATAGTCTAAACGTGTGTCTACAGGCTCGTGGACGTAGTCCCACAGCTGATCATGACTGCCACGATGTGGCCCGTAGGAAGGGGCGGCCTCATATGGATTGAAAGGGGGCGGCTGATATCGATCGGAATGCATGGAAGAATGGTCGGGCCTCGCGTCGTCTTCCTCATCTTCGTCAGATGTGGAAGGAGAGGGACGTCGAACCCTTGCCGCCTCTCTGTCAATAAAGGCCACGCTGGTTCTGTACCAATCCGTCTCCATCTCGTAGGCAGTAGGCACAAGGTTATCAAAAGGCAAAAGCGGCACCTAAATATATGATAAAACACAAAAAAATTAATAAGCGGGACTAACGTATGCAACGTTGTAAACATAGTAAAAGAACATACATGTCTAGATTGACTGAAGAACTCAATCCAAAGCACCCTATTTAGGGAAAGATTCTTGTCCCAACGGGTTCCCCTAAGTAATATGTCGTCGCGCTTGAGGAAAAAACGGATGGATGCGGGAAACGACTCCAAGATCCATATCTGGAATTACACAAGAAGAGCAAGTACGTAAAAAGGAAAGCCAAACAGTTTGTATGTATTATTATTTATGTTATACTACGTATCTAACCTTGAAGGCGTATGTAAAACCATAAAGATTCATCTTGGAACGTCGATCGGCGCGTCTGGCAATGGCTCGGTGCAAAATAGTGTAGCTATGTGTCCAGATGTGGCTACCCCACGGGTACCTGTTAAACACATCAAACTCCTCGACGACCCTAATGAACGTCTCGGAAGCAGTCTGGCTATACTCACGGCCCATGAAGCCCATATCCACGATCACCACCAAGCATACACGGACAGCATCGACGTCGCTTAGGGCACTAAGGCCCTCTTTCATCATCTCCCAGACTGCCTTCAGCTTCAAACGAGATGCTGAAATGCCCCAAACCCTACGAACGAAGGAGCAGTCTGCTAAGGGAGGAAGGGGGGAGCCTCTAACAACATACATATCATATATCTTAACTTAAAATAACAACATACAAAAAAAGAACAAAAAACTTAAGAAAAACTTACCAAATGAGTAACACGAGCCATCTTCAAAAAACACGAGCGCGTATTCCACACGTTAAAATTGAGAGAGTTTGGGAGAGGAGAAGAGAGGAGAATTAAAAAATGTGAAGTGTGGCCGTTTGGTCCCCCCCACCCTCTCTTATACTTGCGGCGAAGTGTAAAAAATTAGGGTTTGGGTGCATTAAATTTTTTTAGGGTTAACCCCATACCGACGCGTGGCGGGTTATCCCGCGATCGCGGGCACCCTCCGCGGGCAGGGGCCAAACCTGTTCCGCGGGTATTCTTGAGGGACCTCCGCGGGCTATTTGGCCAAATATGTGTGACACGTGGGCTGGGGCCCGCGATCGCGGGGCCCATCGCGAAAATTTGTGGCATTTTTGCAAACTGAACGAGATTTAGGGTATTTTGGTAAAGCAAAGTCAAACTTGTGGCATTTTAATTAATTTCCCTTATTTTAAAGAGTAAACTCTACTTTTGGTCCTTAAGGTATACCGATTTCTTTGAAACATGAACCTATTGTTTCATAATTAGACTTTTCGTCCTCAGGGTTTTGATTTTGCTTTGAAACAGGGACCTTGCCACTAACTCCATTAAAAATCTCCGTTAGAGGCAGGGGTATTTTCGTCCTTTCACCATTCTTTTCCATTTTGCACTTTTTGTTTTTTGTTTTTGTTTTTGTTTAAAAGGTTGAAGTGTAGGACCTGTTATGTATTTAACTATTATATATATATATACACACACACATCACACAGATGGGACGACACCCCACCCTCCCCCTCCTTTTTTGCCGGCACCACACCCCACCCTCTCCTCTTTTTTTCCGGCACTACCTTTCATCGCCGGTAAAAACAAAGACAAAAACATTTGATTTCAGAGAGAGCTTTTAGAATTTGAATGACAACAGACGAGACAAGAAACGGACTTCATCTTAGTCTCATGTACAGGTTTGGGAATAGAAACTAGCAGAAGGGAGCAGGTTTTGAGAGCCAAGAAGGTCTGTTCTTTCCTTCTTTTATGCTATTTTGTGTTTACAACTAATTAAGTAATGAGTTGGCCGAGATCTCTACAGGACGGAGAGGATTCCCTGAGAAGATCAGGCCTTGGATACACAATAATTCACCCTGGTCCATTAATGGTGAGTTGATCACAGCTAATTAATTGCTTCTGTGGGTTTATGAATATAAGGTACCAATCGAGACCTTGAGTGCTACAAGTGGGGATTATGACAAAATAGTTGCTTGAGTGGTTAATATCTCTTTTCTGGGTTTTTGGGTTGAGTTTGATATCTTGATGGTGAGATTTTTGGTGGTAGTCACAATGGGTTTCGTTCAAAACCCAAAAAAAAAAGATCTAAAGAATGGATTTTTATTCAGAAATCACAATCAACATCAAAAGGGGTAGTCACAATCATTCAAGAAAACAACTTTTTTCCAAGATTTGAAAATGGGAAATCAAGAACAGAAGTTAGATTTGAGAGTTTGCTCAAATTGATGCTGACAGAAGAGTTAAAAAAGGTTTAAATCACACATTCACATGTGATTGCGACTATGACTGTGATTCAGAGACTGTGATGAATGCAACAGTGGACTTTTATGAGCATGAAGAAGGGGTTCCATACATGTGAAAATAATACATCATCTTCTTTGATTGTGGGCCAGAACCACAAGTACCACCAAACCCCACCATTTTTTACCCCTTGGAAGAACTCAGGTATGCACATGTGAATATTGGGTCAATTTAGAGTCATTTTATGGATGGAAAATCATGAAATTATTGAAGTTTACCTGCAAATCTGATGAACAAAAACAGTGTTTTCAGAGAGCCCTATCTTTCTCCAGTTCTTTAGATCCACAAGGTTTGACTTCGAACATAAAATATTTTCTTGTCAAAACAGTGTCGACGATGAAAGGTAGTGCCGGAAAAAAGAGAGGAGAGGATGAGGTGTGGTGCGG
Source organism: Saussurea involucrata (assembly GCA_033807775.1). Taxonomy (NCBI): domain Eukaryota; kingdom Viridiplantae; phylum Streptophyta; class Magnoliopsida; order Asterales; family Asteraceae; genus Saussurea; species Saussurea involucrata. Next base: position 41,883,198 of record CM066317.1, on the reverse strand, counting down.
GCAAAAAAGGAGGGGGAGGGTGGGGTGTCGTCCCCTCTGTGTGATGTGTATATATATATATATATATATATATATATATATATATATATATATATATATATATATATATATATATATATATATAATATAGTTAAATACATAACAGGTCTACACTTCAACCTTTTAAACAAAAACAAAAACAAAAAATAAAAAGTGCAAAAATAGGATAAAATGGTGAAAGGACGAAAATACCCCTGCCTCTAATGAAGATTTTTAACGGAGATAGTGGCAAGGTCTCTGTTTCAAAGCAAAATCAAAACCCTGAAAACGAAAAGTCTAATTGTGAAACCATAGGTCCTGTTTCAAAGAAAATCGGTATACCTTACGGACCCATAAGAGTTTACTCTATTTTAAATAATCAATCCCACACACCCCTTCTATCTGTATCAAAATTTTATTGCACTTCTTTTATATTTGGGCTCTGATTCGTACCTAGCAGGCTAGCATCCTTGCTATGAGCCCAGCTCGTCTGCAGGACAATTAATCAACGCCTCTCCTCTCACACCCACACTCCACAAACCAGTGTCGCCGGAGACATGGAAGACATCGAGGATTTATTGGTCGGTGGTGGCGCAGCTCCACCCGGCTTCCGACTACCCATTACCGCCGGCGTTGGAATAAATCCAATGAAGAAGAAGAAGAAAAGTATTAAAGTAGAGCCATCATCCTTGCTTCAAAACCCCTCCACATATCAAGTCCCTGGCACCCAGGTTCGATTTATCTCTGTATTCATGTCCTGATCCATGATTTTTTCCATTCTTCGCTTTGCTCTCACTGATTTTACTCTTCTTTTTCTTGCAGACTATTTTTTTGAAGACATTTGGGTGCTCACATAACCAGGTTCAAATTTATAGTATTATATTCCTTTTTTTCATGGCATATATTAAGGGGGTGTTTGGGATTGCTTATTACTTATGTTTTTTTTTTTAAAAACGCTTATTATGTGGTGATAAAAAGGAATTTTATAAAAGTGTTTGGATTAGGGTATTGCTGTACCAAAACGCAATAATCTAAGTTGTTATTTAGGGGGTGTTTGGGATTGCTTATATATGTAAAATAACCAAAAAAGTAGTAAGTTGTTCAAATGATTTGGTAAGGCAGTATGGACCTTATTAAAAACAACTTATGTGCGGTGACAAAAAGTCATAAGCAATTTTTTTCCCCTCAATCCAAACACTAGAAATAATTTATCTGCAGTGACAAAATGAAATAAGCAGATAACTCATTTAAATAAGCAATCCCAAACACCCTCTAATTCGTCGTTTCCCCACTGAAAATTTACAATGATCAAGGATAGATGCTGCATATGTTACAAAAATATTCAACAAAGAAAAATACATTTGCAGTTTTTGATGTCAAGCCTAAGATTTTATTTATATACCAAGTTCATATGGATTATATTAATACTACCATATGACCATTGTCTTTCTGGACATGTAGTACTTGCTAATTTACTAATAATTATGATATAATTGTTATTTCTTTTTACTAAATGTTTAGAACCCACAACAATTTTACACCTGAAAAGCAAACCATTTTATGCTTATTTGTGTGTATATCTAAGCAGTCAATTTCGACGAAATAGCGACGAAATAGCGCAAATAGCGACACTTGCGACCCTTATCGAAATTTCGGTCCTAAATTTCGACCAAAAATAGCGATGTCGAAAATAGCGACGAAATTTCCGAAATTTGACCGAAATTTCCGAATTTTTTTTAAGGTTTTTATTTTGGGCTTCTTTAATTCTTTTGGACTTTATTTTTGGTTTTTAATAAGTTTTGGGCTACTTTTAATCAAGTTCTGGGCCTCTTAAGTCTTTATTTGAACTTTGAAACTATTACTCTATTGCTATGATGCTATCTATGTTATTTGTGTGGTTTGATTTTTTTTTGATCATTATTCTATTAAGTTTTTAAGTTATATGTTTTTTATATATATATTATATATATTCATATTTAATTTTATTTTTATCGCTATTTCACCGCTATTTCATCGCTATTTCCGCTATTTCAAATCAAGGTCTTGATCGAAATTTTCGCAATCGTCGTGTTAACTGCTTAGGTGTATATTGGAATAGAGGTACTAGTTGTTAGTGGAAGAAAATTCGGTTAAGTTATTTGCCACTAAATGGGAATTTTTTTAAAAAACTATTTTCCGATGCAGTGTGAAGTGCAATTGGATTTTCAGTGATCTAAGTAAGGTTTCCATATATTGTTCTTTTTTGATGGCAATGACATGAATATTGTGGTATTTAGGTATCAACTCCATCTGTAGTCTGAAAGTGTTTGTATCAAACTACTTTTTTCTACTATATGTCGAGTTTATGATATAAAGTAGTTTGAAAGTAAAGTACATTGTGAAGATTATTTCATCCTCTTGAGCGGTTTGTTTGTGTTTGTCAGAGTGACAGTGAGTACATGGCCGGTCAACTTTCAGCATTTGGCTATGCTATCAGTGACAATGCAGAAGGAGCAGACCTTTGGCTGATAAATACGTGAGTTATCTTTCTATGTTATTTCCTGCAGTCTTCCTGCGTCTTAAAAGGTAAAAAAAACCCGTATATATGAAGTGAAAGATGATTGGATATAAATTGATGACTAAATTGTTTCATCATTCAAGGTTTAAGTTGATTGTTAATTATAAAGTTCAAAATGAGGTTATTAGAGGATTTTTCTAAACTAAAACAGGTGATTTTCTTTGTAATGCTTGTGAAGTATATCAATTGTATACTTGTATTTATGTAAAACTGTTTGGGTACAAAGATTCTAGCTTAAGTTCAAAGATTTGTTGTACAAGTTTAAAGTTTTGATACTTACATGTTTAAAGTCACTTCAGTCAATGTAATATGTGAACTTCAAATGTGTAACTTTTTATAATGCAGTTGTACAGTTAAGTCCCCAAGTCAGTCAGCCATGGACACATTGATATCGAAATGTAAAAGTGCAAAAAAGCCACTTGTAGTGGCTGGATGTGTGCCACAAGGAAGTCGAAATCTGAAAGAGCTTGAAGGTGTCAGTTTGGTTGGAGTTCAGCAAATTGATCGGGTTGTAGAGGTTGTTGAGGAGACCCTTAAAGGCCATGAGGTCCGACTACTGAATCGCAAAACACTCCCAGCACTCGATCTTCCTAAGGTACTATTTTATTCACATGTGAATATGTGACGCGGGATATGCCATCAAAGAATACAATGACATTTGTTACACGATCATATAATTTTATAAATTTTGGAGTGGTGGGTTTAATCTGCATGACTTAAACAGGTAAGGAAGAACAAATTTGTAGAAATTCTTCCGATAAACGTTGGCTGTTTGGGGGCTTGCACTTATTGCAAGACGAAGCATGCTCGAGGTCATCTAGGAAGCTATATGGTTGACAGCCTTGTAAGTATTAGGGGATGTTTGTTTACCTCTTAATAGTTTCATTAAGAAGCAACCTCTGAATCGCTAAGTGGTAAATCTTGTTTGGCAAAAAAAGTCTGCCTCTTAATGGTTCTAAAACTCTCTGAATGATTTTGTATCTTAGGTGTCCCTTAACCATTCAGCGCCTTAATTTCATTCCGAACAATTACCAAATAACCATATTTCATTTTGTACTATGTTATAATAGCCTCTTAATCATTCTGACCCCTTAATCATTCTGCACCTAACCATTCAGCAACTGCCAAACAACCCCTTGCTCTGGTCCATTACTGAGTTATGAAACTGGTTAATTTTTTAAAGAATCCTGAAAACTGCAGGTGGGACGTGTCAAAAGTGTTGTAAACGATGGAGTCAAAGAGATCTGGTTAAGCAGTGAAGACACTGGGGCATATGGTCTCTTCTTTTAATTGATTTGTATCCCTTTATAATAATAAATGAAATAATTGGAGTTTTTCGTTTTTCTTGTGTGGATTCACAGGTCGTGATATCGGAGTAAATCTTCCAATTTTATTAAATGCGATCGTTGCAGCACTCCCAACAAATGGGAGCACAATGCTGCGCATTGGGATGACTAACCCTCCTTATATTCTGGAGCACTTGAAGGAGATAGCCGAAATCTTGTGTCACCCTTGTGTCTATTCATTTCTTCATGTACCTGTTCAATCTGGGAGTGATGCTATCTTAACTGTAAGTCATGATACAAGTAGACAAATACGTAATGGGCTTCAATCACAAGTTACAAGTATGTTATTACTTTGTTTTTTTGCCGCTGAATGATAGGCAATGAATCGAGAATATACAGTTGGCGAGTTCCGGAAGGTAGTGGATACGTTGACTGAACTTGTTCCTGGGATGCAGATTGCAACTGATATTATTTGCGGATTTCCGGGTTATCATACATATTCCTTTTATCTTGGTTCTTTTATATTATTTCCATAAAATGTCCATATATGTAAACTGAAAGTTTGATTGGGTATGCAGGTGAAACGGATGAAGATTTTGCTGAAACAGTTGATTTAATCAAGGAGTACAAGTTTTCCCAAGTTCATATCTCTCAATTCTATCCTCGACCAGGTATTCCCTTCTCTTTCACACTTAAAAAACTATGTTAGTTTGTTTGTCTTGTATTATTATCTAATCATCTAGTAATATGCTCTAAACATCTAGTAATATGTCACCTTGATTGATTTTTGAGCATTTATTTATGGTTAGCGGTTAGCCCTAACACACATATTTCTCTCTAAATTATTATGATATTTCTGAATTAAGGAACCCCGGCTGCAAGGATGAAGAAGGTGCCAAGTAATATAGTGAAGAAACGGAGTCGTGAACTGACTTCAGTCTTTGAATCCTTTACGCCTTACGATGGCATGGAAGGAAATATTGAGAGGATTTGGATTACTGGTATTGCAACCGATGAAATTCACTTGGTAAGTCTCTACTTGCTCGTTATTAATGACGTGTCACATGTTAATTGGTGGACATGGGGTTTGAAAATATGCGATTTGTATTATGTCTATTTGAATTCCGTTTCTTGATTATATATGGTGCATCTGTGAATTTTTTTAGGTGGGCCACACGAAGGGATATGTGCAGGTTCTGGTTATGGGTCCCGAAAGTTTGCTCGGGTCTTCAGCAATCGTAAAGATAACTTCAGTTGGACGGTGGTCTGTTTTTGGGGATGTCGTCCAGATTCTCGATGACAGAAATGAGGTCACAAGTCCAAGTGACGAAAAGGGTACAAGCGTAAAAGCAACATGCGTAGAAGATAGTTGTGGATGTTCATCGGCAAAGCCAGAACCTTGTGCTTGTGAATCCAATGGTTGCAATATTGCTGAAAATGTTTCAGACCGCGAAGATCAAAACGGCGGAAATCGTGAAGGTTTATTGATGAGAAAGAAACCTTCACGACCTATGGTGGAATTAGAAGATAACGGGAATCAGAAAGTTGTCGTAAGCGATGTGCGGGATCGTGATTGGGGTGTTCTTGATACCGTTCTTGTAGGTGGGATTTTTATGAGCTTATTGACGATAGTAGCGCTAGTTTTGTACGTGGGTTCTTGAAAACATTTGCTCAACTCAGGATCCCCTAATACCCGTTTCGATTTGTAGTCAAATTGGGATTTAGATTGCATTAGAATGCTTGTTTTGAAACTGGTAGCAGTGTAAAAGTAAAGCAAGTTGTTTCAAGGATTCGATTTTGGGTGTAACGAATTTGGAGCTTTTGATCATTTGATGTTTTGTCAAGCAAACGTTCTACCTATAGCCCACTAGAGGGTTTGTTTGACTGTTAATTTTGAATCTCACGAGATTAGTCGAGATGAGCACATATTGGTTCAAATATTCATGGTTTAGAAACGTGTTTTGACCGTTAACTTTGGACCAGAATACCGGCTTAGTCGAGATGTACACAAGCTGACTGAATGTACCAACATAATCATCTCTTTATTTATGTGTTAATATTTAAGAGTTTGTTTTTATGGAAATAAAATTTGACTTTTATAAGATGGTTATTCCATAAAATAAGTGTTTTGGTAAAATTATGAATTTATAAAATGCGTATATTATAAAATATGTTTTTTATAAAATGCGTATATTCAATGAATGTTGAACAATTTAAACTGCATTATATACTAAAAACTAAAAAACAAGACACTAAAAAGGTTTAAAAAACAATCAAATAACGTCTTATAGGCCATGACGTGCCACATGCTAACTTAGCGTCGATAATGAGCCTTGGGCCATGACGGGCCCTTTACAACACCTGCTATAAATTTTGGTTTCTCCCAACCATTTCTAAGAACCCTTTCACAGATTCTCTTATGTTTTTTAACCTCAAATTCCTGCTCTTGCCATCCCTTGAGAAACACAAACTTAAAACATTCATTCAAATAAAGATTTAAAAGGTCACATGTTGAGTCACAAAGAAGGAAAAGAGACATGAATTCAAGAACACTTAATTTTTTTTCATAAATAAAAGATTACTTTTTGGTGATATTTCACTTCCAATTGGTTCTATTTTATTTAGCAAAATTTTCCTGTTTCCATTGTGGGTATGCCCCAATCTTGTTCTATTCTACTCAAAACTCTACATTTTCCCTCTCTCTTTCCTATTGTATCCTATCAAACTCTTCATATTACATACCTTCAAGACTAAAACAAGAATCTTGAAGGTGTTTTAATTAATTGTTTTAGATTGAATCAAACCAAATTGAATTGAAGCAAACCTCATATAAACAACCACAGACCACAGTAGCCAGCCATGCTACAGGACCTTCTTCTACAATTAGTTGAATCAATTCCACAGTCATCGTCTGTTAAACATCTGTGATCAGCATGCAAGTCTGGGACATGGCAAATGCTCTCAATCCGTTGACCACCGTGTCCAGGGGTCAATAGATTCGCTGGGCAGACTTGCATAGACATAGCACTAGCTTGTTTCTTTTGTGTTTCAACCTGTATTGATTAAAAAGAGCTATTTTGTTAGATGACCTTGTACAGAGGGCACTTTTAAAAATTAACCTTTTTTGATGGACGGCGGAGGGTAAAATAGTCTTTTTGTTCTCAAATGGGGTTGAAATCCTTGGGTACATGGAAGGAAAGGAGGATTCCTTGATTTATGGATTTCAATTCCACCTCTTCAAGTGAACCAAATGATGGAATAGAATTGGGTCAAAAGCAAAATTTACAAGATCATGCTTCTAACAGAAAACTCTTTTTAAGGATATTTAACTACATGACCCTGATTAAGGACCATCATCTTTGAAGTCAAATTACCAAAATAGATCTGAAAAGTCACTTGTTATAAAATTTGCACCTTGATGGACGTCCAGTTACTGGGGATGTATGTATCGGGAAGCCTCTCGTGCCAATTGCTTAAAACAGGAAGAGGGTGACCCTCGGTTGTGAATACATAATTGCGACCCACCAACGCTGAATCATTGAAGAGAAGATATAGATACTTGCACCTATCGATGAAAGAAGAGCTTCAGAAACAATTTCAAATGCTATACAGAAATGTATTTTCATGAGATAAAAGATGTAGGTAATTCTTGTTGCTTCAAGTAAAATTACAGTTACCCTCTTCTCTTGAAAGAGGAAGTACAGTTTGACTTTTAAGGTCGTCAGGTCAACTCTAAAAATTGATACAAACTTCTTAAATCAAGAAGCATTTTGATACATGTACTAAACCTTATAACACATACGCACTAATAGGCTGTAATTCTAAGTCTATTGCAAACTACAAAGTACCAACTTAAAGAAATAAACACAACAAATGGTGGAAAATAATCATAGGGTTTAGGGTTTAGTAAAGGAGGGAGCATATATTGTAAAAGAAACCCATATTTAATTTTGGATATGAAAATGAAATATTTGACCTTGAAAGTTAAATTGCATAAAAAAAGAAATTTTTTGTAAAGGAGGGAGCATATTGTTACACACTAAGATATCAAATGCTAAACTTCTATTAGAATCGAGTGAATCGAATGATTACAAGTATCGAATGAACTTCTCCGGCTTTCGAGAGGCCGAGACTCTCCCAAGGCTTTCGCCCAAAAAACACACACAAAATGATCGATGGTACCCTAATGACTTATACCCCTCTTATTTATACTGCCCCCACTAATACTACTCTTGCATTAACTACTTATACTAGTGCATTAGGCACTTGTACCTTAACCTACCATATGACCGCACTACTTAGGGTATAACAATACCCGCCCCCAAACTCTCACCTTGTCCTCAAGGTGGAAAGAAACAAAAATTCTGATCCAAACACTTCCCATTAACAATTGCTACTGCTGCTGGTGGTATTGGCGGTGGTTCCGGTGGTGGTTCCAACTGCTCAACCAAGTCTATACTTGTTGTAACTTGTGTCGGAGCGGATAACAAGCTCAAGGTGGTTATGTAGATGCCCAACAAGATCCACTTACAGTCCAAGAGAGCAGATCTCTCTTTCCCCATAACAAATTTTACTCCCTGCAAGGCCTTGAAATCAAACACCCATTCTGGGATATTAGCATTGAATTGTCCATCACATAGACAGTCACATAGGCGGTTTTGATTACGTATTTCTTGTACACACCTCAATGCAACTAAGATAAGGGTCTGAGTCTCATTCGGATATCCGTTTATTGCCATCTTCTTATCAAGCAGGTTACACTTGTCTTCTTTTCCATTTGATGCATCACGTGAGGCAGACCAGCAAATCCGTTAACCACATAATTATGTTGGTCTAAAGATCCTTCCAGTTGTGTAAAGTAAACCAAAACAAACCAAGTTGCTCCTTGCTTTGATTGGTCTCTTGGTTTCCCAAACATTTCCTCATGATCTCCTTCCTCAAAACATTCCACAACTCGAGTCTTTGCACCATCACAACCCATAACAAGCCGTTTAGTTGGAAGTATCGGCAGCCTGACCACCCTTTTTAACGCCGAAACTCGTTTTGTATCCCCAACCCCAAGAGCAGATAGATCATTCCCAAAAGAAAAAGAACCACAAAAACTCTTAAGTTCATCAGCTCGACCCCCATTGGTGGTAAGAGGATGCTCTTTTATGCATGATGTTGACTATGTAGGTAACGCAGAAATTCGTACCTTACCACTCGCAATGGCTGAAGGTAGTGAATAAGAACCTAAAGTAGATGCATTTGATTTGAACGGCACCGTAGAATTGTGTGCATCGGTGGTGACCTCCACATTTGCAGTTGATTCTACGTGTGTAGTATCCAACTTCAGCACTCCACTACCCCTCCCTCTTATTATGCCCTTTAAAGACCCTCCATAGATGTTAGCCTCAAACTTGGGCATATTTTGTGCATTATTGAGTTGGACACGTGTATTCACATAAACTACTAGAGTTGTGTTGCCATTCATTATAATAGCCTCATTTTTATAACTGTTATTTTCCCATGGTCCTACCGGATTAGGTTTTTCTTCTACCATGGCGATTATTCTCGCGACTCCCCGCATTCTCTTTGCCCTTGAGTATCAATCCAATTACCAGTACCACACATGGTGGCCGCAGTGATAATAGCGGCATCAGTGGCGGCGGCAGCGGTGGTGGCCGCAAAGGGGGCGGTGGCGGATTCTGTTTCTGATGATCGCCGCCTAACCAATCTCCCGAATCTGCCGTTAACGAAACAAAATTTGTTGACGATGAATCTACCATCACGTTGGGCACAGGCTTGGGGTAAATTAAAACCATTGGACTGGGCTTGGGCCAAATTTAAACCCTTGGACTGGGCTTGGGTTGAAGTAGCATAACTGAAACGGCCTTTGTTGACATCAGAGTTCCAGATCCAGTAATCGATTTCCTTTCCTTGGCCTTTGTTCCGTCTGATGACAACGGCGCCGACGATGGCGGAGCGTGTGGTTTCGACGGTGACACTGATGGAAGACAGGGTGGTGTCGACATTGGCAACGGATCAGGATGTTTGTCGCCTAACTCAACCAGTCCCGTACGACATCGATGCTTAACTTTTGCATCGTTTCCTTTCTTCCCCAGCGAATTCCTCTCCATATTCTCTTGCTTCCTGTCATTCAATTTCCCTTTTAACTGTGGTGTAATAAGATTGCCCTCCAAGTTGGCCACCCCCTGCCTGCTTTAGGGCTCAAAGTTGTTCCCCACCTGAACCATCGACTGTTGAACGGAATTGATGAAGTATCAACCACTTCAGTTTCCCTCCATCTCGTCTGTCCTGGATCGTAACTGCTCTGATACCATTTGTTACACACTAAGATATCAAATGCTAAACTTCTATTAGAATCGATGATGATACCCTAATGACTTATTAAACCCCTCTTATTTATACCGGCCCACTAATACTACTCTTGCATTAACTACTTATACTAGTGCATTAGGCACTTGTACCATATGACCGCACTACTTAAGGGTATAAACACATATATTATATTGTAAAAACAAGAATAAATGCATGTAGCAATATATATATATATATATATATATATCTGCAGTGTTCTTACGTTTCAGCCAGGAAGAAACTATGCTGGTGGTCTTCTAATTGCATAGTTGTTACATCTTTAACGCTTGCAAATCCACCGTCCACTTTTGTGTGTAAATTAAGGGAATCTACAATTGCTTCGCCAACTTCTAAGTACCAGGGGTCTGGTAGAAAGAAATACATACATAACTCATCATTAGAAACGATATTATAAGGCTACAGAACTCTTGGGGTCCGTGGAGTTAGTAATGTTATCCGCATTTTGAGCTCTCTTCCCCTCTCCAAACCAAGATATTGGAGAATGGGATTTCTTGGTTATTTGTTAAATGTCAAGAATACCCTTAAATAACGATAAAATAAGAGAATCATGTAGATCTGTATCAATATCATTACTTTCTGGTGATGATGACAATGCACATGGAAATATAACTAGAAAACTTTTCCATGTGACGTCCTAAAATGGAAATTATTGAAATTTTCATGGGAGGGCGTATTAACCATAGGCGAAGTACACACGTGCACAACTGAGAGCATTATAAATTCTAGAAGAAAGATGGAAACAAATAGTAGCAAACCTTTTGTTGCCTGATACAAGTAATATGTCGACTCAGCTAACTCTGGACGTAAAGGATAATATTTTTCTGTAGGGTGCACAATCTGATGATCCAAAAGATATCTGAGTAACCAAAATTTGCCGTTATTTTCATCCGACAAAGTTTGTAGGTTTAGGATAAAAGTGCAGAAAGCAGTAACACTTATTAAAGGTAAAGGCTTCATACCTCTCGGGAAGCACTCCAAATTTTTTCCACACATGAAAAAATTCACGATGTGTTAAATTAGCTGCTGCAAGATCCCCAACAAGAACCTAATAACATGACTAATTAATAATAAATTATAAGTGGTCTAGTCACCAATTTTGTGGATGATGTTTCAAGTGTCACTTACCTGTACACCGGGCCAAAATGCTTGAAGACTTGTAAGTTGCCAGTAAGTTGCTCGTCCTGTCCTCATATCGGCTTCATGATACCTATAATGCAGAGTTGGATACTTCAAATTATATTCCATATTTGGCCAAGTAAAAATTAGGGTAGTCATTTGCAAGTAGAAAATCATTACCATGAACCGTATTTGAAATATTTCTGCACACCAAGATACGCTGTCTGAAACATCCTCCAAAATTCCTCTTTTCCAAAGAGAATATGAGCTTTTATTAAATACTCGTAAAAAGAATCAACCCCTGTTACAATAAACCCAGCATCAGAATATAGAAAGAACCAGATCTAAAATCAAATATAGAGGAAAATCATTAAATCAAGAAAATCAAGATTATGATTCATTACCAAAAGAACATACCAGCACCAATACCGGAGGAATATTCGATCCATTCTCCAGTTGCTACATCCAATGTAGTTCCCATTAGATTCAAAGAACTCCGCATACCCCACAACTTACGAAGAGCACGCAAAGCTGCATGCTCAAATCTCGCATCACCCGTTAATCGCGATAATGCTCCCATTTCAAGAATAAGTGATCCTGAATTCACATAAAATTTTTAGCTCATTTAGGAAGCCGTAGAGGCTTTAGTTTGAATATTAAGACGTTTGCTCCCTTACCACAACCAGAAGTGCTTGTCTCGGTTGTCTCATCCTCCATAATGCCATACTGCCGAAAGAATTTTGCATTAGGTGAGGTGTTATAAATCTCATGGAATTACTACGTGAAGGATGAATGGTTTTTTTAGTAATATGAGAGAAATACCTTCAAGTTAATCCAAGCATAAGGCAAACTAGTGGGTGTATTAAAAGCTGGTAAAAAACGGCGTCCTAAATCTTCAGCCAAAACAAGGAGCTGATTGTTGTAAGTTCCTTGAATCAACCTGTTTGTAGAATCAGTTGCAAGAATATGAGCTGAGACAAGTCCTCCAAGAAGTCTTATGTTGCACTACACAATAACGATCAAGGGGATTACACACCATAAAAGCATCCCAATTCAAATTGGCTTATCCCACGTTATATTACTGATACCCAACAAAAATTAGAAATGAATATTATCCTACGCGGAAATATATGTTTTTCAATTGAAAATATGAAATTGAAGTTCACTTCAGCAAATAGACTTTTTCTAGGTCGTCCTTAAGGAAGTCAAGTTTAAGCTACATAAAAACAAGTTATAGAAAATGTGCAATGGATTCAAGTACCTCAAAAAGATTAATCCTTGCATCAACATCAAACGATAGATTTTCTGAAAGCCATATAACCGCCTTTTCGAATTCTGTGTTGTTACCCAATATTACAAGACTGCAAGAAAAAAAAAGCAGCAAAAAGCTTACTAGCATCATTTGGAACAAGATCGATGGCCCTAAAGTTATCAGTATAAAAAAAGCATGTAGTACCTGGACAATGATTCAACAAGCGTAAGTGCTGATCCATTATATCCCTGGGGTAAGTTTTCAAGCTAAAATGAAAAAGAAAAAGAAAAAGGAGATTAGCTTTCACCGCGGGCTATATATGGATCATGACTAGATTCTAGCTGAAGATGTTACAAACCTTCAAATTTCCAAGCTCACTAAGAGAGTCGGTGAAAGTTTTGGTCATGGGTTTTAATTCATCATGCTGCAAAACCATGAATAGATTAGTATATTTTTTTGGATGAAAGCCGCACTGAGTCTTCGTAAGAAAGAATATGCGATGAACTTGTTGATAGAAGGTTGGGCACTTACAGGAAATGCGTATGTCATGTAGTTGTCATATGCATGATAAAACCTGTAAAAGAGGAAACACATCACAGCTGCTAACAAGTTCTCAAAGAAGAACATTGAAAAAAGGATAAAAGTAAGATGGAACGCCCTCAATCATGCTTTATCTGTTGTAAATGATTAGTATTTTATAAGAAATTATTCTTTTACCTGAAAAACAGTCACTTTAACCTTTTCAAAGCCGAAAGCAGTTACTCCATACTTTTAAGGGATTTCCCAGATTTGTCTCACCAAAATCAGTTTCCTACAACTGTCATTTTGTCTCAGTATAAATATGCATCACTTGGTATGTAGAATACATATATTCTCTCTGCAGTTCTCTTCTACAAGTTCATCTTTCTGTAATTGTATCCTTACACTTTTCTTACGATATACAAATCACTTCTTGCAGGGTTCGAGTTATATTTTTTTCCCTTCTATTTCCTAAGCTAACTTTTACACAATAAACACAGCACAACTGTTAGATTTAATAACTCCTTTTTACTGATAACCAAAAAAGGAAAAGGCTTTAGCAATTGTATCTCACTTCAGTGATCATATGATCGTCCAAAACACATGGTGGCAACCAGAAAAGTACATTCAGATGCGACCTAACTAGCCAAATGCTAGAACTAAGTCAACTAACTAGTATTACGCCATGGAAAATAAGAGAACTCATGCAACATACAAAGATTCTTTAAAGTAACCTCCAAATGGGAAATTTGATCCGAATGTTTAGAAAATGCAAATCACTTTCCAAAAAAACTTGTAGCATTGAACTCCAGTAGATTAATTAAAACTTGCATTGCTAACCCTCCAGTCCTCCTCAATTTTCCCTATTTCCTTTAAAGCCATTTGAAATAGGGCTCCTAAAAATCAAGCTATAACACTGGATTTTCATAACCATTCTCAACCTCTCCACAAGTTTCCTAATTGGTAAACTAAAAAAACCCTAAAGGTCTGAATGTGGGCTTATTTTTACTACAAACAATGACTGAGCTACACCCAAGTTCCATTAAGAGGCAACCTCTGAATCGTTAAGAGTTGAATCTTGTTTGGCAAAAAAAACATGCCTCTTAATGATTCTTAAACCCTCTGAATGATTTTGTATCTTGGGTCTCCCTTAACCATTCAGCACCCTAATAATTCATTCTAAACAATTACCAAAAAACCACATTTCATTTTGCAATATATCATGAGAGCCGCTTATCATTCTGACCACTTAATATTCTGCACCAAACAGCCCCTAAGCAACTTAAAAAAATAAAAATTCTATCACTTTCACCTGTTAAATTTCAATTCTATCAACCCAATTCTCCAATTATCAACCCAATTCAGTGTAAAAATAAAATCAAAGTGGGAATTGGAGGTGAATTTGACTTACATCTTGCGAACCTTCTCACTCATGCGTTTCCTCTTAGCTGACAAACCGGAATCAAGTTCAGAGATGGATGGCTTTAAGATTATTGGAGATATTAACAGAAAAACGATTAGCGATGTCCAACAACTTGTGCGACGAATCATTGCTCTATTGATCTTAATGATTCGGAGAGAAGCAAGTGATTTCGCTCCGAACCAAAAGATCGAGGTGAGGGAGAATCGTGTTGTTCGATGAGGAAAGTTTTGGGGCTAAAGTTTAAGTTGCCAATTGCGATGCCCATCTTTGAATCTTGTTGAGTTGGCAGACGTTGAGTTCGTTTAACCAATAATAAACAGCCAGATGTGTGTGCCACGTGTTCCCATCCGTGTACGCGAGTTGGGTTGGGCGGTTCTTGACGTTTTTACAATCCAACTCAATTATGGCGGTTTGAAAATTCTCAACACAACCCAACTCATTCAAAAGTGTAACCCAACCCAACCCTTGCGGGTTAGGGCGGGTTGGGTTGGGTTGACGGGTTAGAAATATAAATACATTTTATGAATGAAATACAATAAATAATACTAAAAATATACTCGAGAAAGTTATTAATTAGTACAATCATCCAAATATATATAAATATTATATATATATCATGGTTCTAAATAACTCGTTATGAATTCATTGTGGCGTATTATGGCATCAAGGCGTAGGTTTCCCGTCACGTTAACCCTTCTGGCTCCACTCTAAGGGTTGACTGTGCGTTACGATGTGTTGACGCATTATTTTGTAAGATGTAAGATTGTTTTTAGTATATAACTTGAAGAATAAAAGATGATTGTTCACGGAACGTAAGACTTAAATACTCATAATAAGAAAACCTAAAAACTAAAAACCCTAAATTGGTAAATACTTACTCCCATTCCCGTACACGAAGAGTCGGACGTGAACAATGAGAATTACAGATACTTACTCTTATTTAGTACATAACACACACTGTGTGTATATGTGTGTGTGTATATATATATATATGCCGCCGTAACTAGTAAGGCTTGACCTCGTCGTCACGCCTCATGTCATTTAGAACATATATATATATATATATATAGAGGCGGATTCATACGAGGAGCGTACCTATTTAAGAAAACGTGAGGAGCACCGTCCATGTACAAAATCATATGTGATTCACAACACAAACCGCGGGACAAGCCGCGCGCTTTCGCAAACTGCGTAACAAACCGCGCGTGTAATCACATATGATTTTAGTCCTTGTGTTGTGAATCACATGTGATTTTGTACATGGGAGGTGCTCCTCACGTTTTCTTAAATTGTTACGCTCCTCGTTTGAACATTTCTCTCTCTCTCTCTCTCTCTATATATATATATATATAGGGGTGGTATCGGGTACAAACCAAATAGTTTGTACAAACCCGTACAAACTCAATCTACCTTCATGAATTTGAATTTTTTTTAATTTGACTTCATGAATCTATATTTTGGCTTCATGAATATATAATTTGGCTCCATAACTTCTTCTTTTTTATATTTATAAGGGTATTTTAGGGCTCCACCGAAAAATATAGATTCATGAAGCCAAATTATATATATTCATGAAGCCAAATTTTATATTTATGAAGCCAAAATATAGATTCATGAAGCCAAATTAAAAAAATTGCAAATTCATAAAGGTAGATTGAGTTTTTACGGGTTTGTACAATCCATCTGGTTTGTATTTGATACCCAGCCTATATATATATATATATATATGTTGATCCAAACCCTCAGTGATTTGATAATGACCCTATCTTAAATACTTAGTGAAAATTGTAAGTAAACAATATGTATCAGAGTTTCACTATCGCTGATAAGTACTAAGATTTTACAGTACTGCTGATAGGAACTCTCGCACTTTTAGATTAAACATTCAGCGAACACTGTTCACCATATCGCTGAGTCTGTTCAGTCCTTATGGTGATCGCTGATAAGTTAGTTGTTTACTTATGATCCCTGAAGACAAGATTCACGTCAACAAAGGTTCTACGCTGAAGTCAAAGATCAAGCTCAAGAACCAGCGACAAGTCTCCTAATGAACTGATGCGGATCAGCGAAGACTCAGATTTGTCCACTCAACGTGAAGTATCAAGTACAAGACTTCAGCTATCGCTGAACTTTATCATTCGCTGAATAGTAAATGATAATCGCTGAATCAACGAAAGCTGATCATGAAGTCCTCCGTACAAAGTACTTTTGTCTTAACCTCCCTTGCACGCCACCGTACGAAATGTCAGAAAAGAACCTCCGAAAATCTGAAATCGTACAACCACTCTGATACTACACTGTTCATTCATGCGGCTACTAAGGTTGTCAACAAAGGTCAATGACATGCAACCAATCCGCTGATGACACGTGTAAAGTGTATACTGAATTGCATTAAATGCATGCAGTATATAAAGAGATGAACTCACTTCATTTGAAGTAACTTGCTAACTCTGGACAAGTTCAAATCTCTCAAGATAGGATTTTATTAGTAATCTCCTTATCTTTCTTAGTGCAAGAAAACCTTAGTGTTCCAACTTGTTTAGATTTAGGTTTATCCTTAATCTTGTTTCCGCAACAAGCTGTAAATTGTTAATGATTTATCAATAAACAATTTAGAAAAGTAAAATAGTGTGTTTGTATTCAACCCCCCCTTCTACAAACTTGTTTAGGCCTTTCGGGACCAACAAGTGGTATCAGAGCAGATTTGTTTAATCTCATAAACAAGATCTAATCTAAGATATTTCTCTTCCTTGCTATTATCTGAAAATGGCCAACCCAAACACAAACACTCACTATATTGACAATGGTTCTCTTGCAAAACCCCCTAGATTTTCCAGAGATAACTTCAACTTATGGAAAAATAGGATGACACTCTTCTTAGAAGGTGTAGACCCTACTATACCTTACTATCTTGAAAACGGTCCACACATCCCTGTAACAATTGATCCTGCAATTCCAGCCACTGCAACTAGGGCTGCTATTCCAGAAAGGCTGATTCCAAAGGAAATCCATCATTGGACCGATGAAGACAAGAAGAAAGTGGCTATAGATACAAAAGCCAGATCCATACTATCCATGGACCTTCCTGACGAAGTCTACCATTCCGTCATGAACCTGAAATCCTCAAAAGCCATGTGGGACACAATATGTGTTCAGTATGAAGGAACGTCTGAAGTCCAGGATTCAAGAAAGATCAACCTGGTAAGACAATACGAAAGCTTCATCTCTGGTAAGAATGAAACTCTCTCTGAAGTACATCAACGTTTTAATTGCTTAATTATAGATTTAAAAACGGTTGGTAAGGAATATTCTAACTTTGAAGTACTGACAAAGTTTTTAGAATGTTTACCTGAAAGCTGGGACAATTATTCCATGTGTCTCAAGCTGTCGAAAGATCTAAGATCAATGACACTTGCTACCTTATATGGCACATTGCTGAATCATGAGCAATCTAGCCATCTTAAGAAGAATCTTGTAAAAGATTCCAAAAGCACCCCTGTTGCTTTAATCTCAGAGGAACCTTCTACTCAGCGACCTGTGGTCACTATCACTGAGTTAGAAAGTAACTCTGAAAGGTCATCAGATTCTGATTCTTCAGATGATGAATCCTTGGCTCTCCTAACTAAAAAGTTCAGGAGATTCGCCAAGAAGAAAATGTTTAGAAAGAACAAAACTCTTTCTATAGCTGACAAGCCTAAGTCATCAGCTTTTGTTGATAAGGCTACTGCTACTTGTTTTAACTGCGAAAAGACAGGTCATTTCGCTAACGAGTGCAGGTTAAAGAAAATCATGAGACCTTCAGCTTTTACAAAGAAATCCTTTGTTCCAAGGAATAAAGACGACAAATACTTAAAGCTGAAGGAGAAGTATGCAAAGCTGAAAAGCTTTAAGAAGAAGGGAAAAGGCCTGATGGCTGACCATGATTGGGCTGCTTCTGATGAAGAAGCCTCATCATCTGATTCTGAAGATGATGAAGCAAATCAATGTCTCATGGCCAAGATTGAAGAAGAGGAAGAAAGTTCAGACATTCCCTCCACTTCAACATCTGCCATTCAGGTATCACCTTCCTTCTTTACCAATATTGTAAATATTGATGAAGCTGATAGTCTCCGTAAAATCGAACTACTGACTAGAAGTTTATACGAAGCCATGAACGGCAAAGCTGTGGTTGAAAACCAAAATCTTGATCTCGCTGAAAAGCTTAAAAATTGCCACCTTCAAATAGAAAAGCTTTCTAAATTTGAAGAAGATTTTAAAGATCAAGTCCATTTAAATCAGCTAGTCAAAATCGAACGAGCGGAAGCTATCGCTGCATTAAAAGCTGAACAAGCTACTGTTGAAGGATGGTGTAATTCTTCAACAAAGATCACTGAGATAATTAAGGCTCAGATTCCTCTGAGTGATAAACGTGGTCTGGGTTATAAATATGATACTCCAATACCAACCACTGAACGTTCAATGCTTAAATTTGGAACGTTCGTATCCTCAATAGCTGACACTTCTTCATCTCAGTACTCCTCGTCGATTACACCAATCCCTGAGGAAACTCCTACCTCAAAAGGTAAGGAGAAAATGGTTTATTCAAAACCTACCTCTGTCTCTAAAGACAAAGGTAAAGGAATTGTAATTTATCAAAATCCTCAGAAGGGTACTTTAGTACCTAAGCTGAACGCTTCCAAAGCGTTAGTGATTCATTCATCTGGTTCTAGAAATCAGACCTCTGGATCAGTTCAGCGACCTACTCCTAGACTCAGAGTAGATTTCCTTGGTAAGAAATCTGAAGAACTGAATGTTCGTCCTATTTCAAAAACCAATAGTATACTTGGTGCTGGCTCTTCTAATTCCAAATTAAAAGCTCAGCACTCAAGTGGTCCTAGAACTAATTTTAGTTATAGGAAATGTTATCACTGTGGACTTACCGATCATATTGCAAGTAAGTGTCCCACAGCCACCAAAGCTGATAAGATAGCTAAGGTGAAGATAGCACCCAAGAAGACCAAACCAGTTGCAAGTCAGGTCAAGGTGACTCCTACCTCTGAGGTCAAGAAATTGACCAAAGTGAAGAAAGACAAAGCTGAATCTTCAAATGCTGCGAAGACTGCTGAACCCATTCCAACCTCTTCCACTGACAAACACGTATACAAGGCGAAGTGGGTACCCAAGCAAAACTAATCTTCCTTTGTATTGCAGGTTAAGAAGGGTATCTGGTATCTCGATAGCGGATGCTCTAGACACATGACTGGAAAGAAAAGCCTGCTCGCTGAATACAAGGAAGAGAAGGGTCCCTCTGTGACTTTCGGTGGAAATGGAAAAGGACACACCCGAGGGTATGGTGTACTTTCAAATGGTACAACATCCTTCAGAAGAGTCGCATATGTTGAAGGGCTGAAGCATAATCTTCTAAGCATCAGTCAGCTTTGCGACATGGATAACAAAGTGATTTTCACTAAGGAATCCTGCTTTGTCTCTGACAAAAAGGAGAAGATAGCTCTCAACGGTTATCGTTTGGAAAATGTTTACGTTATAAACATGGACTCAACAACCACTGAGAACTCCTGTTTCTTCTCAAAGGCATCTTCTGATGTCAACTGGCTATGGCACAAGAGGCTCTCACATCTCAACTTCAAGACACTGAATACTCTTTCATCCAAAGAGTTAGTCACTGGTCTACCTCAACATTCATACGCCAAAGAATCCTTATGTTCAGCGTGTGAAAAAGGGAAGCAGACCAAGGCAAGCTTTAAGTCCAAGCAAGTTTCCTCAGTGTCATCTCCTCTTCAACTACTCCATATGGATTTGTTTGGCCCCGTTAACAAACAATCCATCGCTGGAAAGAAATATACGCTGGTCATAGTTGATGAATTCTCTCGTTACACATGGGTAATGTTTCTCCGTTCTAAGAGTGACACCCCTGAAGAACTCATCACCTTTGTTCGGAAGATGGAAACTCTGAACAATATGACTGTTCGCTCAATAAGGAGTGATCATGGAACTGAATTCAAAAACAGTTCTCTTGATTCCTTCCTTGAGAGCAAGTGTATTTCTCACAACTTTTCGTCAGTAAGAACACCACAACAAAACGGAGTCACTGAAAGAAGAAATAGATCAATTATTGAAGCTGCACGTTCAATGCTCAGCGATTCTCACCTGCCTACTCAGTTTTGGGCAGAAGCTGTCAACACGGCTTGTTTTACGCAAAACAGGTCGCTGATAGTCAAAAGATTCAAAAAGACAGCCTATGAACTTTTTCATGGGAGAAAGCCTTCAATCAGCTTTCTTCACATCTTTGGTTGTCAGTGTTTCATACTGAACAACAGAGATGCCCTTGGAAAGTTTGATCCTAAGGCTGATGATGGAATCTTTCTTGGATACTCCTCAGTTTCCAAAGCCTTCAGAGTCTTCAATCGAAGAAGACAAACTGTAGAAGAAACTATTCACGTCACGTTTGACGAATCCCGTTCAGCGAACTCTAAACCGAACGCTGATACAGAAGAACTGAATCAATGGATGTTTTCTCATCTTGGTGATTCAGAAGATATTCCCACTACTCATACTCATACAACTGAAAATGATGGTCCTACTATCATTCCCAATATGCAGAATAGTGAAGCTGAAACATCTTGGGTCTCAGCTGTTCCTATAAACACTATACCCGCAGTTGATCCAAATGTCTCAGAAATTCCATCTATTTCTCAGCAATCAGTGAATGAAGTGACAAATGCAAGCATTCCTCTCTTAGCTGATAATCCAGAAGTAGCCGAAGCCTCATCTTCAGTTTCTCCAATTCAGACTGAGTCAGCGACGCATGCTCCAGCTCAGCGATGGACTGTAAATCACCCAATCGATCAAATTCTTGGTGATCCCAACGCTGGTATTCAGACTCGTAGAAGTGCAGGTAATATTTGTTTATTTGTTAACTTTATTTCTCTAACTGAACCAAAGAAAATAGATGATGCCCTCAGAAATCCAAACTGGGTCAGCGCAATGCAAGAAGAGCTGACTGAATTCGAAAGAAACAAAGTTTGGAAACTTGTTCGGAGACCAACTGACAAAACAGTGATAGGCACTAAGTGGGTCTATCGAAACAAGTTGGACGAACATGGTACTGTAACTCGCAACAAAGCTCGTCTTGTTGCTCAGGGATACAGACAAGAGGAAGGCATAGATTATGACGAAACATTTGCTCCAGTAGCAAGACTTGAATCTATTCGTCTTTTTTAGCATATGCTGTACACAAAAACTTCACTGTACATCAAATGGATGTTAAGTCAGCGTTTCTAAATGGAAAGCTGAATGAAGAAGTTTATGTGGAACAACCTCCAGGATTCTCAGATCCTAAGCGTCCAGGTTATGTTTATAAGCTGGATAAGGCACTTTATGGCTTGAAGCAAGCTCCTCGTGCATGGTATGACACTCTTTCTACTTATCTCCACCTTGAAAAATTTGAGAGAGGTAAGATTGACAAAACTTTGTTTTTTAGAAAAATAAAAGGTCATATCATTTTAGTTCAAATATATGTTGATGACATTATATTTGGTTCTACTAACCCTGAGCTTTGTACTCGTTTCGCTGATAGAATGAAAGATGAGTATAAAATGAGTATGATGGGTGAACTAACATATTTCCTTGGTCTTCAGATTAAGCAAACTGAAAAAGGAACTTTTATAAATCAGGGAAAGTATGTTAAAGATATGCTGAAGAAATTCGACTTAACTGAAAGTTCAGCTATGAAAACCCCTATGGCACCACCGCTGATACTTGATAAGGACACAAAGGGTGTTCCTGTCAATGTCACGCTGTACCGTGGGATGATCGGCTCACTACTGTATCTTACAGCTAGCCGACCCGATATTATGTTTGCAACATGTCTGTGCGCACGATATCAAGCTGAACCTAAGATATCTCATATGAAAGCTGTAAAGCGAATCTTTCGATATCTTAAGGGTACAGCGAATCTAGGTCTTTGGTATCCCAAAGATTCAGGATTCGATCTAACCGCCTATTCAGACAGTGATTTTGCAGGTTGCAAAATGGATAGGAAAAGCACCACAGGAGGATGTCAGCTCCTGGGTGGAAAGCTGGTAAGTTGGACAAGTAAGAAGCAAAACTCAGTGTCCACTTCCACAGCTGAAGCTGAGTATGTAGCCGCTGGAAGCTGCTGTTCTCAAGTCTTGTGGATGAGAAATCAACTACTAGACTATGATCTTCAGCTCTCCAAAATTCCAATCTATTGCGACAGCACAAGTGCCATCGCTATAGCAAACAATCCAGTGCTACACTCAAAGACAAAACACATAGAAATCAGATATCATTTTATCAGAGATCATGTGATGAATGGTGATATAGAACTTCATTTTATCCCAACTGATTATCAGTTAGCTGATTTGTTTACCAAACCTCTTGATGAGACAAGATTCAACTTTCTCATCAGCGAGCTTGGAATGCTGAACTTTGAAGGATAAATCTTCAGCGGTTCACATTTAATCAGCGATACGTTTATACATTCTTGTATAGGCTCTGGATAAAATAAACTTGTACAATCCATTTCATCATCTTCTCTCTGAATAAATTTGGTTAAACTGATATCAAGGTATGTTTTCTCTTTCTGACAAAACGCATGAAAATGCAAGATTTCAAATTCTTTCATCGCTGAATATCTCTTCCTTAACAGCGATATTTTGAAATTTCTTAAAACCCTCACTGATATTTCTATTCAGTGCTTCATATTTTCCAAAGAGTTCCTGAGTTTTTCTTTCAAAACCTCAGAGACAACGAAAGAATGTGAAAGGACAGTTGTGACGTCATTGCAACGGATAACACCAGGCACGCTCTTTTTCTGACACACGTTTGCACGTTTCGTTGTCTATCCAATCAAATGCAAACACGTGTCCGTGTCATGATGAAAAACTTTCCCGCTCAAGTTTTTCTCTCTCTACTCTCTTCCTATATAAACACTCTCAAAGTTTATATTTGTCTTTTACGCGAATCAATCTTTCTCCGCAAGAAAAGAACACTGTTGCATTTTGTGCTCTCAATCTTCAAGAACTGTTCATCATCTTCTTCATCAAACTCAAGGTTAATATGTTCTTATCTATTATCAAATGCGAATAACTTGTTTTCGATCTTATCATTATTTTACACAAGATCAAACAAAAGAACTCAAAAATAAAATCATTTTCTTTCATGGTTTTATAAACACAACCATTTCATGGTTGTTCTTCAAGTTTTAAATCTAAAATCTTAAACTTGTTCTTCTTTCGTATCCATTTTTTTTAGAAACTGGAATACAAGGCTTATGGGTGTTATATTCGTTTTTTTTAAAACAAGAAAAACCCTAATCTTCATTAAGACTTTTTTTTTGTCTGAATGAAATGGACAAAATTCGAAAAATCTTAATGGAAATTTTCTTTCCACATTAAGATATTTCTTATTTGTTAACATCTTTGGTTGAACTGATAATACAGTGAAATGGCAACTTCAAAGCTGAATGTTACCGCTGAGTCCATCTCCGCTGAGTCTGAGGAACTGGAAATCACCAAAGCTCCTCAGGTTAAGTTTGAGCTGGATCAACTAGACTGGACAAAGGCAAACAACCTCTCAGCGCTTCTCGAGTTTCCTCCTCGGAAGCAGGTATCCCATCTAGATGACGCTGTAATTTTTTTAAAGAATAGCCCCATCTATACAGCACTGACAATCACACCTCCTGCCAGTCAGCGTCTATTATCCCAATTCTGGTACCCTGCCAGACACACCGACCTACCCTCCGCCAAAGATCCATCTAAAACCATCGACTGCATACTCAGCGATACTGAGTATGGCACCATCAAGATAACCCCCGCAATAATCCGCAAAGCTCTGAAATTCCCTAACGCTACCTCAGAAAATCCTTTCACTCCATTACCTGACCACAAGAAGCACGCTGACAGGGAAGAAATCATTGCTTTCCTTGATGCGATGGGTTACATCTGGGAGACTGGAAGAGACAAGCTACCTGAGAAGAAGCTGACGCTGATAAAGAAATCCAAGATGCCCAGCGAGATGAACTTCATCTTCGCTCACCTGATCAGCTGCATGACAGCGAAATCCGGATCTTCTGATCAAGCCGCTCAACCTCAGCAGGCCATGGGTTACGCACTGCTGAAAGGTCTCAACATTGACTGGGCCTCCATCATCTATGAAGACCTCATTCAACGTGTTGATTCTGCCGCTGACCGACCAGCATGGGTTCCTTACCCACGATTCATCAGCGCCATCTTTCAATATGGCCTGAAGGACAGCTATCCTGAAGAGGGTGATCTGAAACTCTCTCAGATTGGCCCTAAAGTTCTCGACTTCAAGACTGTCGCCAACGAGGTACGTCTCTCTACCCTTCTCACTCTACTTAATTCTCCGCTTTCTGTGGCTCCTTCAGCGACAATACCCCTCGCTGATTCCCAGGCCACAAAATCCATTCCTTCTAAGAAAAGGAAACAATCTCTTACCCCTCTTGATTCCAAAAGGATCAAGAAAACCAAGGAGCAACCCCAGCAATTCCATGCTGAAGACTCCTCAGCTCATTCTGAAGAGCTGAAGGAAAGTTCCGTGGTACGCTCTGCCACACCAATTCAAGCCATCCCTTCTAAACCTACTTCAGCGTCCCTACACGCTGAGGTTAGAACTTTGGAATCTACCCTACCTTCTTCAGTCTCTCAAAAGACTGATGAAGTACTTCTCAGCGAATCCAACGCTGAACTTGCAACCCAACCCCAATTCTTATCCTTCGATCCTCCCTCTACTTCTTTGGACACTCCTCCAGTTAAAGCTGGAGATGCCATCATTCAAGAAGCCGTTGAAGCTTCTCAGCGAATGACGAAGAAAGGACTTGCGGAGATCTCCATCCCTCACGGAACTTTTGAGGGAGATATGGAACACTATGGAGGGACTCGAAACTTTGATGAGTTCGTCAACGCTCCTGCAGGTACAGATCCCACCTTAAACACTGTAACTAAACCTGAAACTTCTGAGCTTTCCTTTGTTCACAAGTACTTATATGTTACAGGTCCTTATTTGGGAGACATCAACCAATCTCTGAAGTCCATGGAGATGAAACTTACAGATCTCACCACCGGTCTATCAAATAACTCTACAGCTGTAACAAACGCTGGAGAGAATCTGACGAAGCTGACTGCTGTGGTGGAAAAGAAGGCCTCCTCTGATGACATCAAAGACCTTGATAAAACTCTCGCTGACTTTGCCAAAGTGCTCTCCGACATCTACACTGACTACACCAATCTCAAATCGTCAGTTTCCACCGTTTCCAGCGAGGTTACAACGCTGAAGAAATCGGTTGGTACACTCGAAGGTGATATGTCAGTGGTCAAGACCGACTTGGGCTCAGTGAAGACCGACCTTAGTTCTGTCAAGACAATGATCGAGACGCTGGTGAACAAGGTAAACAATCCAGCTCCTGCTCCGGCCCCTGCACCTATTTTGGACTCATTCACCGCAGAGGATCGCCAAGAGCTGAAGAAGATCACGCCTGCTATTTCTGGCCTAGAAGACAGAATAGCTAAGCTTGAAGGTTGTGTGAAAGTCTCTGGCCCAGAAGACAGAGACAACACCAATGCTGAATCTACCCATTCCTCCCCCGACCATCATGAGAAAGAGGGGGAGAAGAGCGCTGAACAGGAGAAGAGCGCTGAAGATCAAAATAAGAGCGCTGAAGACCTTTCCCATGATGAATCTATCAGGGGAGAGGGTAATGAAGATCTGATTACTGGACCTCAGGGAGATGAAAACCCTGAGGGAACCGAGAAGCTCGCCTCTGTATCTGAGGGGGAGCAACTCGAAGAAGATGCTGAGGAATCCGAAGCAGAAGAAGACGAAGACATCGACATCCCTGAAGCTGAACCATCCTCCTCTCCAAGGAACGATGATGATGATGATGATGAAGATGACGAATTCTTTGTCGTCAAACATGCTCCTCGAAAAGCTCTTAAAGGGATCGTGATAACCGAATCCACAGGGGAGAAGACAAAAACAAAGACAAAGCACTCAGCCTCTGGCGCTGAGAAAAGCAAAGACAAAGGCATCGCTGAAGATGATAATCTGGCGATTCTACTTGCAAAATCGATTTGTCAGGTACACTAAACTTATTTTTCCTTCCCTGATCATCTCTGAACAATCAGTTATCCATTCCACAAACACCATACACATCCACATTTTTTTCTATCTTTTCTACCCAAGTTCTTCTACCCAGTTCTTATTTGTAAGATCGCTACGTTTCAGCTAGTCCTTTCCCCTGTTTGAGGATATCGCTGAAAGATCTTCTATTGCGACTTCACCAATAATTCCAGCTACCGCTGAAGACATAATCCCAGTCTTAGATTTAATCTCTGAGACTGATGAACCAGAAGAACAACCTTTCTTGCACAGAAACAGACCTTCCTCAGTTCCTCAAAAGCTGAGTGAAGAAGATCAAAAGAGGAGAGAAGAAATGATAAAGCGATTCGAGGATCAGCGAATCATCCTAAAGCGCGATCAACTACCTTCAGTTCCTCCTAAGTTCAGAATTTCAAAAGCTGAATACCAGGATCATCTCAGAGCTGAACGCCTCATCGCTGAAAGGAAGGAAGCTGAAGATAAAGACAGAGAATACGCCATCAAGCTCACTCAAGAATCTGTCAAAGACCCCAAGCTGAAGCGTATTCCCATTCAAATCCAACGAAAGCTTTGGGAACAAGCCCAGAAGATCGTGGAAAAGAAAGCTGAAGTTTCTCAGACCACCCTGATCTGGTGTAAAGAGAAAATCCACTTCAGATATCGTCCAGCGAAGATCCACAAGGTATTCATCTCTGGAAGAACCTCCATTGACATCAAACTGTTCAGAGAAGATGGCTCATCTGAAACCTTTCGTGCTGACACTGTAAAAAGGTATGGTCTCTCTGAATGGCTGGAGATGAGGTTAGCTATCCAACCATCACAATCTAAGTACAAGGATCATTTCGAAAAGCTGATAAACAGACAGATCGATTTGATATCTTCTTGTGTGGATATTCCTCCTGTTCCTGATCTAAAGCCGAAAAGAAAAAGGGGCTCACCAAAGAAGAAACGTCATGATTCAAACTCAGGTCCTGTCATACGAAATGAAACTGGAATTGGTTTCTCTCGCGCTGAAGTACTTGGTCCTGATCCTGATCTATCTGCCCTTGACATCTCTTTGCCACCATGTGAACTTTTCGTCCCTGGTAAAGTCATCAGTAATCCTTATGGAATATTCTTTCTTGACTACGACGGACGTAAATGCTTTCAACGGATCGCTGAGCTTCCAATCACTCCAATCGAACAGCTCAGAGATCTCATCTACTGGTGCGACTTCAGAAAAGACATTCAGGCACGACACCTAAAACCCTTGATTTTTGAAGCTGCTCTGAAGCTAAAGAATAAAGGAGAAAAGGTTCCTGACTGGATGATTCCAACTGAAAAGACAACCCTTGATGAACTTCTCATTAAGGAAGAACCCTTTGAAGGCTGACAACAATCACCACTTTCTCTATTGTATCAGTCATCCTTCAGTACTTGTAATTTATTTCGCTTGTACTTGTAATCTTTCTTATTCATATTGTAACCTGATTCAAAGATTTAAAGAAAGATTTCAGCGAATGTACTTTACTCCATAAGTACTGAAAAGATCCCAGAAAACAGTAAAAGGGACAAATATTTTATGAGTTCTTTTTATCCTTATGTTTTCATTAAATAGCAATTTTCTTTGTTGCTATGTCATAATCAAATAGGGGGAGATTGTTGATCCAAACCCTCAGTGATTTGATAATGACCCTATCTTAAATACTTAGTGAAAATTGTAAGTAAACAATATGTATTAGAGTTTCACTATCGCTGATAAGTACTAAGATCTTACAGTACTGCTGATAGGAACTCTCGCACTTTTAGATTAAACATTCAGCGAACACTGTTCACCATATCGCCGAGTCTGTTCAGTCCTTATGGTGATCGCTGATAAGTTAGTTGTTTACTTATGATCCCTGAAGACAAGATTCACGTCAACAAAGGTTCTACGCTGAAGTCAAAGATCAAGCTCAAGAACCAGCGACAAGTCTCCTAATGAACTGATGCGGATCAGCGAAGACTCAGATTTGTCCACTCAACGTGAAGTATCAAGTACAAGACTTCCGCTATCGCTGAACTTTATCATTCGCTGAATAGTAAATGATAATCGCTGAATCAACGAAAGCTGATCTTGAAGTCCTCCGTACAAAGTACTTTTGTCTTAACCTCCCTTGCACGCCACCGTACGAAATGTCAGAAAAGAACCTCCGAAAATCTGAAATCGTACAACCACTCTGATACTACACTGTTCATTCATGCGGCTACTAAGGTTGTCAACAAAGGTCAATGACATGCAACCAATCCGCTGATGACACGTGTAAAGTGTATACTGAATTGCATTAAATGCATGCAGTATATAAAGAGATGAACTCACTTCATTTGAAGTAACTTGCTAACTCTGGACAAGTTCAAATCTCTCAAGATAGGATTTTATTAGTAATCTCCTTATCTTTCTTAGTGCAAGAAAACCTTAGTGTTCCAACTTGTTTAGATTTAGGTTTATCCTTAATCTTGTTTCCGCAACAAGCTGTAAATTGTTAATGATTTATCAATAAACAATTTAGAAAAGTAAAATAGTGTGTTTGTATTCAACCCCCCCTTCTACAAACTTGTTTAGGCCTTTTGGGACCAACAATATATATAATTTATCGAAATAATATATATTAGCGGCGGGTTGACGGTTTGGGTTAGGTTGAGTTATGCTAACCCAATTTCAACCCTCCTAATTAGCGGGTTGGCGGTTAGGGTTTAATCGGGTTGTTAGCGGGTTCGGTTGGGCGTTTTTCACGGGTTGACGGTTTTCTGTACACTCCTAATTCCCATCAAAACAAAAATAAGCTTATTCGGACTACCAGTTATAATCAGAGATATATCATATATACCATTCTAAGGGGCTGTTCGGTAGCGGCTTAATGGGCTTAATATCCTATATAGCTTATTCGGTAAGCCATATAAACATGTTCGGTTGGGGCTTATTGAAAAAAACTTTGGCTGATTCGCTCAGCCTGTTTACCTCACTTGTCTGGGCTCAGTCGTTCAAAAGACGTGTCCTACCCTTCATCTTAGCTTTCCTCTAAATCCATTTCTTGCTGCTCCTTGCCTCCTTCAAGTTTTCCCATCAGGCTACATGACCACAACTCCAACTCCATCTTCTCCGGCGAAGAAGATAATAATGCGATGACAAAGACTATTGGTAACTCCTTGTTCGATAGGTCCATCGTCGTCTTCATGAATGAGATCTGGTCCTCCCTGAAACACCTTCTTAGATCGACCCTCTTCTTCTTTGAAATCGATTTGCTCCTCCCTAAAATCGATCTGCTCTTTCTCTGAAATCGATTTGCTCCTCCCTAAAATCGATCTGCTCTTTCTCTTAAATCGATCTGGTCCCCCTTGAAGTCGATCTTCTCCTCATTCCCTGCTTCTGCCACTCTCTATTTCTAGCTGGTAATGTTTTTTTTTGGGAAAAGGAGCTGGTAATGGGTTTGATGTTGCCGTTGTTAGACTATCCACAACAACAATCCTCAACCAATCCAATCTCAATTAAAATATTAGTTTCTCTCTCATCCACTTACATAATATTCAACTCCAATCCAATCTCAAAATTTTCATACTCCAACCACAATCCCCTACAATCCAATCTAATCTACAATATTATTTTACAAAAATTATATATTTTATTTTTTATACATATATTTTATTTTAATTATAAGTATAATATAGGTTAAACAATTAGAAACCTACAATAATTGGGAGACATTGGCATGTGAACCTGAGTGAAAGAGACTCTACAATAATTGGGAGACATTGACATGTGAACCAACAAATGAGAAAGACAACAAATTACAATAATTGAGAGACATTGGCATGTGAACCAACAAATGAGAAAGACAATAAATTACAAACATTTTCAGATAACACACTTGAAAAAATATATTACAAACAGATACACTGAATAATAAAATACGATTGGATAATTATAAAATGCAAATAAACAACTATCCATACAACTTTTGCAGAAGACGTTCTTTCAACGCCTCCTCTCCTGTTTGCAGCTTCATTAAGTCGTGCATAATGACTTTTCATTTGATTTTCATTCCTGATGCCTAGTCCTTCTGAATTTTCAGCACAAATTTTGTCATAGTATTCTTTCACCCGTGACCAAAATGTCCGTTTCTTCTGTTTTTTCCTCGAGTAGCTTCTTCACTAACGTAGATCCATCCTGGCATTAACACCATATCTTCTTTGGTTTCCCATTTAGAGGCTTTTGAATTCTTTTGTGGGGTTTGGGTATTTTCAGGGATAGAAACTTGATTATTATACATGAAAAAATCAGAGTTTTCATACTGTGTGTTTGGGTGATACTGAGAGCTATCAGGATGTTGAGAATTCGAAAGAAAATTTGGGAAGTCTGGATCCATAGCAGATAATTGAAAGAAAGTAGCAAGATAACAAGAGGATTGAAATGAAGAGAAAAATTGGTGTGGTGAAAATATGTCAAGATTGGTCTCTATTTGTAGGGAATTGAAAACCATGAATTTTGGTATATTTTTTATTTTTTAATTTATTTGTAAAAGTCTGATTTTTAATTAGATAAGTTTTATCCTAAAAATCTAAAACCAACCAATAAAAAATTGACATGTGTCAATTTCTTTAAAAAATAAAAGACTCGATCTTGGTTCGTTGGGCGACGAGATTGTTTGAGATTGTTGTGTTTGATTTTCTTTTTTATTTATTTTTTTTAAAAGTTTTTTTTTGTCTTATTTACAATCTGATTGGATAAGATTGCTGTTGTAGATGGTCTTAGTAACTTAATTCATGGGTTTGATGTTTCTGCTCCTCTAATTTCTAAAATTAAAAGGGAAAATGAGTGAGATATTAGTTTCACATTTTTCCCTCTTATTTTGATCATGTGATTAGATTGAATTTAAGTTTTAGGTTGAATTGTTGATGAGTTTTTGCTGAAATTAAGAATTGGGTTTGTTAGTTTGATTGGATTTTATCAAACGGTTGTTTTATTCCGAGTAAAATAAAGACTGAGGGTAAAATGGTCATTTCTGACATTCAGACAGTTTATTCAGCACAACAACCGAACACTAACTTATCTGTTAACACTCAGACAACCATATGCACTCAGACATCCATATCCACTCAGGTCTTAACAGAAAATGAACCGAACAACGCCTAATTTTATCTGATAAGAGGTAAAAGTGTGAATCAAAATAACAATAAAAAACTGAACACATCTGTTGCTGACCAGACTACTGAGTATAATAAGAGATATATACCATTCTAACTTTCTAAGGGGCCATTTACAAAACGCTTACCCGGGTAAGTGCTAACCAAGTCACGTTAACTTACCGGATGAATATGCAAGCACTAAGAATCTTACCCGGTAGAAGCGGGAGCAAGGATCGAGAGTCGAAAGCAAGGACCGAAAGTCTTACCCGGTAAGTGAGTGCGACAACTCTTACCACGGTTAGCGCTTACGAGCTAAATTGTTGCATACGATGCCATTTTGGTGAACTAAAATCTTACCCGGGAAGTAAGTGATAGTGTTGAATTTTACCGGTAAGCACTTACCCGGGTAAGTGATTAGGTAAACGACCTCTAACTCTAGATAGCTGATAACTCTCATTTTTGAAAGTTATTTATCACTCTTTTTCTAGGAATTTATATCATTTTTATACCCACTTTGCTTCTTTCCTATTTATTTTGTCTAAAATGTGAAAAAGAACTGATGAAGTTTCAAAAGTTTATATTTTTTTTTGGAAAAACATTGCACTTTCGGCTGTGGGCACGAGACTCCTCACTGTGAGCACGGACGGATCATCCCTTTAATCAACGGGCAATGCTAATTTCTGGATAAAAGCAAGGATTAAAATATTGGCATTCTAGAAGCTGGAAGATCTCGAAATCCCTAAAAGCATGGGAAGCATGGTGGTGGTCTTTGCCTTAGAGATTATTTGAAGAATAGTCCAATGGTTTTTCTACCTTTTTGGGACTATAAAAGAGAAGGCATGGAGCAAGTTTCATATAGATAGTTCAGTTTAACACAACTCCAGTAGCATAGTTCTTCTTCAAGTTTCTTAAAAGCTTGAAGATTGGTAGCATTTAATTTCTTGTTTGTATTTTCACATTTCAATTCTGTCAACAGTGACCCATTGTGGGCACTGCTTTAATTTTATGCAAGTAACTTTGATGAACTTCTTTTATATTTGTTGGTTCCCGTTTTGCTTAACAATGATGATCTTATCAAATAGTTCAAACAGGATATGGTGCGGAAGCGTATTTAACGAACTATAAGATATGATTAAATAGAATAACACACAATATCAAATAAAGCAAAGAGTAAATAACAGATAAGTTTCTCAAAGATTTACTGTATTTGATATTAATAAGAACACCAAGAACATCAAAGGATTAACAAGAAATCGGCTGTTAATGGTGTGTGTGAGTAGTGCAAAGCTTAATGATATATGTGTATTTCAGAGTGATTAAGCTTAATAGAAGAACTCAACATGAGTCTTCTATTTATACTACATCTTAAGGGGACCTACTTTAGACAATAAGGAGTGAAGATAACAGGACACTGTTGATGAACAATTGTTGGAATGTACTAATCCACTATTCAGTTACTGTTGATACAACGTTCATTAAATGCTCTGTTTCCTGCTTTAGGCTGAAACCTATCAGAGTAGGACACGCGGAAATGTCAGGGCATGCCTTGTGCAAGTGGTTGGAAAGATCTTTGTATCGTGAACAGATATTTGTCCATTCTTCTAAGTCTTTTCTATATACCGCAGAGGCTCTGTCAATGATGACAGAGGTTCTGCGGCCTTGTCTTCTGTGAAGAGTCTTCTTGCATTTCTTCACTTCGGTCTTCTTGGAGACTTGGCAGAGCTTCTGTCGATGACTTCTATACTTTGATCTTCTGACTCGGCAGAACCTCTGTTGATGACTTCTATACTTAGCCTATTTTTCAATACTTCTATTTAACAGAAAGATTGGAGCTAACAATCTCCCCCTAAGTATTGAAAAATAAAAATTTGAAAAGTGCAGAGTTTAGGCTAAGTACATAGCAAGAGGTGAAACATTATACCTCAAAAGATTTTACATTTCGTTCATACATAAAATATGCCAGAGGCATTTACACTTGATTACATTATGAAAGAAAAGATTTGCAGAGTTTGGTCGAGGATATTAGACATTGGCATCTTTGAAGTCGTTGAAACTTCTGTTGTCGAATCCTGGTTTTTTGAGCTCATGATAGAATCTGATGCAGAGGTTTCTGAAGTTGATTACTTGGTTGATGACCTCTATCAGTCTATCTGCGAAAGCCTGATTCATTAGCTCTGTACCTCTGTACTCCTCGAGACTTGCTCTGAAACCTGTCAAAGTACTTGTTGCATACTTCTGACAGTCCATCTCTACGAATAGCTTTAACCCCCCAGCTGGATCTTGAAAGACTAACCCAAACCTTGGAGATGTAATTATCGAGTTCGGTTTTGCAGAAGGTGGGCAGTAATCTTCTGGTGGTCGAATATTTAAGTTCCTTACTCCAAGATCTCTTGCAAGTTGGAAATCGACCAGGCTGTACAGCAGAAGCTTTTCTCGCATTGCTTTTCTGATCACTCTGTAAGCCCTTCGGTGGGGATCTGTTGTATAGTTCTCTTTGGTCCAGTTTAGAAGATCTGGTAGGTCGTAGGGGCTTAAGTTCCTAAGATCCGCATCAGAGAATTGGGTCTCGGTTCTGTTCACTCTTCTGACCTTGTAGATGTTATAGTAAATCTTAGTTGTTCTGGTTCGAGAGAACTTACAGTATATCACCTTGTCGATTTTGGAGTCTGAGAAGACTTGTATTTAGGCTTGGGAGTTGTTCTGGTGAATGTGTTCTCGAGGTCTTCACGGAGATCGTGATCTTCGATGTATGGTGACAGAGGATCTGTTTGATAGTGCTTTTTGTAGAGATACTTGTACACCACTTATTCCATTTGAGGTGGAGGTGCACTAGGTGGAGGCATGGGTCTGCGCAGAGTATCCAATTTATTTTTGATTTGTGCCACATGATCCTCTGTGATATTTGCCTTCGGATCCAGAATAGGAATGTTTGATAGAGGGGTAGCACCGAAAGCCCAGTCTTGTTCTTCTGGCTTTAGTGTCAAGTACGCATCAAAGGAGCTTTTCATCAGTTTCTCTGTCAGTTGATGCTTTGGCTTCTTCTTCTTTGGTTCCTCTGTCATTATTCCATTGCCTTTGTCTTTTGCCTTCGGTTGTTGATCTTCTTGCAGAGATGGGGTTTCCTCTGTGGGTTTTGTCTTTTGGATTTCTGCGGGCTTGGGTGTTGCCTCTGATGGTTTTGACACTTGAGCTTCTGAGGACTTAGATGGTGATGTGGGTTTGGTTAGAGGTTTGGTTAGAGAGGCTTCTGCGGATTTGCTCAGATCTTTTCTTTGTTTGTGAGCAATGGTTTTGGTTCTGTGTATGGTTTTGGGTGATTGGGGTTTTGTTGTTTCAGCTTCTGGTGTTGGGGAAGGTGATTTTTCTTCTATTGGTTTTGGTGTAGGGGTTGGTTGATCTTCTTCGGAGGAGGATGTCAGGATTTGAACTTGTTCACGGATTGGTAAATTTTCTCCGAATGCAGATGGTGTTTCCACAGAGGTGGGTGTTGCCTCTGTGGTTTTGGGTACTTGGGTTTCTTCATTGGTTGTTTCCACAGAGATGGATGTTGCCTCTGTGGTCTGTTGTTGGTTTCCTTCTTGGGTTTGAGTTGGAGGTACTTGGTTTAACGGTTCTGCTGATAAAGGTGGTTCTGGTAGACCTCTGTTTACAGCTTTCTCCCTTGTATTCTCCCCCTCAGGATGATCTGATGAATCGTCAGAGTCATCCTGACCTTTATCTGCCGTACCCTCTACTCTGCACGAGGCCTCGGGATTTTTGGGTGGTACAGCACCTGCGGCTATCATCTTGGCGCACAAGTCATCACATAGGCCAAAAAGGGTTGCGAGTTCTGCCTCTATGTTGAAGCGCATTTTGCCTACGCTTCTCTGGAAATCTTTGACATAATTTGCGTTGGCAGCAGTGAAGGCTCTGATGAACTCTGTCATTTGATCGAGGATTTCTTGCCCAAGTTCTGTGAGCTGAGCTCTGGTCATATAGTCAGAGGGTTTTATAGCCAAAGTTGCTTCTGTGGTATGTTCTTGAACTTGCTCTAAGGCCTTCCTTAGGTCTTCTGGCATAAGGTCCTTAGAGGTTGAGGCTTGATCTTTGAGTTGAACCAAGAGATTTTTGACAGAAGTTTGGAAGGCAGAGGTTGTGGCCTTCTCAAACTCAGCAGCAGTAGATGTGGCAGAGGTTGTCGCAGCTGTTCTCATCTGGGCTAGGGCGCTTTGTACCTCTGTGGACAAGGTGTCCATTTTGGTGTTTAGATCGTTCATGGCCCTGGATGTAGTATCTACAAAGGAATCAAAAGAGCTTTTCAACTCTTTCAAAGTGTTGTCCACAGAGGTGACAAGGGTTTGGAACTCATCCCTTGATACATGTGGACTAGGTGTAACCTCTGGGGGAACACATTCTTCCCCAGAGTGAGTCTCTGTTCCTGAGACACCTTCTTTCGCCCTTGTTTTTATGTTGGGGGCGGAAGGATTTCCCTCTGATCCTCGAGCAGAAGCATCTTGTGCTTCAGACTCTACAGGGGTTCTGATAAGGACATTGTCTAGATCCACTCCAGAGGTGGGTACTAGAGTATCCTTATGTTGACTCGGAGACTTGTCTAGAGTCTCTCCGTCTTTGTGCACTCTAAGCTCCTCTGAAGAGCCTTTTGGACTTAGTTGTGTGTGCGTGTCAGAGGAAACAAATTCCTCTGTGGGGATTTCTGTTGTGATCTGGGGCGATGGATCACTTACTAAGAGTAAGTCCTTTTGAGAGGACTCCTCTGGAATGGTTTCTCCGGCTAAAATTGGCACAGAGGTAGAAAGAGGTACCTCTGCCCGGTCGGTTTTGGGTGGGGTCAAGCCGTGCTGCTCTTGTTCAATATTGCCTTCTGCCACTAGACTGGCTACAATAGGAATGTGGGTTGCACTGGGAGTTGGTTGGGGTAGAGTGCCTCTACTATTCCAGGCATCTGTTCTAGCTTCTTTCTCTGTTGAACACCTTAACACTTCTTCTTCCTCTATTCTATCAACCTCTCTCTTTTGCTTATGGACCATGACTACTTCTGTGGTGTCTTTTGCTTCACTGATCAAAGAGTCATATACTAGATGAGATCCAATCAGTTGTCGTACATGGGGATGCAGATGTGCCAAGTTTACCTGATCATTTTCTTCTTCATCAGAATCTACCTATGAGACTAAGACTGGTGGTGTATTAACTTGATCCTTTGGGCTTGCCCGCTGCACATCGAATCCTCTTTGGAGAAAAGGGTTCTGTAGTACCTCTGGTGTTCTAGTCTGAATGTTCCGAGGAGTTTGGTCATCCGCATTCAAGTCAGAAGAGATTCTGAAATCTGGTTCTTCTGTTGAATGATGGGAGAGGGCTTCTGCGTTCTAGCCAGTGGTGTCTAGAGTATTGGCGATATCCGGTTGATTGAGGAAAGAGTTGAAGTCACCATGATCTTCTGCATAATGGATAGGAGAAGGGGATTGCAGAGGTTGTTCAGTGGCTTCTACTTCCATTTCTGCACCTTCTGCTATGGTTTGCATTGGAGAGAAGGGCTTCTTGTACTTTTTCTTGCTCTTTCTCTTCTTTGGCTTTGGGGCACCCTCCTCAGAAGACTTATGTTTTCTTTTCTTCTTGTCTTTAGGAGGAGGGGGAATGGCAGAAGATCCAACTTCTGTGTCATGAGGAGGAGAGGGTGGAAGTTCAACAGCAGAAGTTGAAGTTCCCTCTGTTGTTTTCTTCTTGTGGGCTTTCTTCTTCTTTGGAGTGGAGGCAGAGGTTTTTCTCTTTGAAGCAGGGGAGAGTATTTATTTCCTCTGAGCGTGAAAGTTTGCTTGTGTTTGTTCATGCTTAGCCAAGGCCACTGCCCACTCTTCATCTGTCATTCTAACTACAACCCTAGTTCTTAATGGGACACCTAGACGCGGGGGTGTCACAGGACTCGGTTCTAGAGTCCTATGATCGCGTATGTAAGCTAATTTTAAGGTCTTATCTGTAGCATATCCCAGAAGCTTGGATGGCAGAGGTCTACAGAAAGGATAGTTGTCTATGTGCTCTATTGGAGTGCTTTTGTTCATGGGATACATTCTGGCTGTGGGTCCCTCCATTGGCCATTTTTGTAGTAGAAGCAGAGGCTCAAGAAGAACACCTAAGATTCGCTGATATTGCAGAGGAGGGAAATTTTCTTTTGATTGTCCTTTGGCCTTCAGGGTAGAGATTCTGCGGTCGATAATGTTGATCATTTCCTGCATCATGAGGGTGGAGTAGTCCAGAGGTAGATCATAATATACCCCGTACATTATGGCTAAGATTTGGTCTGAGGTTTGGTCTGGACTACCCACCTTCCCTGTTAGGCACCGATTTAGGATGGAGAAGAGCATGTTCCATAGAGGGGGTAATCGTTTTCTTCTGAAATCATTTCTTTTTCTCAGGGTTGTGTTGTACCCCAACATTTCAACAAAACGGCAGAGCTCTTCGTCTGTAGGTTCCTCTGCGTATTTCTTTATACCAAGAAGACCTCTGGTAGGTAGACTGAACTCAAGTGAGAACACTGTTCTGTTGAACTTGAGTTCAAGGTGCTCGGATTTATCTGGTTTTGAAATGTAGCCCTTGATTTGTCTATCATCAGGGTCAAATCTGCTGCTCATCCAGAATTGATTTAGGTATCTGGCAGGGATTTTGTTGAAGGTTTTGGATAAAAGGGGGTAAAGGTAATGGTTTTCAAGGATATGAAGAAGAATGGCGCGAGTTTCCCCAAATTTGGTTTTTGAGGGAACCAGGTAGTAGTTATTGGCTTTTAAGGGAAGAACACGCTCAAAGTGTTCATGAGCGATGAAGTTTTGAAGATGGGTTGTCGGAGTAAAATTTGCTTCGTCACCGGAGTTGTCCTGTTCAAGGTTTCCGGCTATAGCAGGGTTCTGGGAATGCTCGGAGTGAGCAGGGGAGTTCGCTGGAGCGTTGGAGGTTGAAGCCATTGGATTATTTTGAAGAAAGAGAGAAGATATAGAATGTTGCAGGTTCTTGCAAAGGTTCGCCGGAGAAGATGAGGTGAGTATATTCGTAAATGTTTAGAAGAAATGGTAAGTTTGGTTTTATACTGAAGAGATATGGTAGAATCTGAAAGGGTAAATAGATGAAAGTGAATAATATTTGGGGTCCGCAATCAAGTGTATATGGCTGGGTTCAACTTTCCATGAGAACGTGTGACATGTACGCCCAATCAAATGATGCCACGTCATTGATGTCAGAGCACGATTAGATGGCGTGTGCGGCCCATTTAATGCTAGGCGCGTGGCCTTTCCACTTGTAGATTTTTGTCACTCGCAGTAGATAGCAAGTACTGTTACAGAATTACCCAAATGACAGAAGCGACAGAAGCTCTGTGGTTTAAAAACTTTCTTTTTATATTCTCTGATTGCTTGCACCTTTACCAGAAACGTTTGAAAGTCATTGGAGAGGATCGATAGATTTTTAGTGTAGAAATTGCAATCGCAGAGATTTTGGAGCTTTGTCAGAGCCAGTAGAAGCTCTAAGAGTTGGAATTTCTCATAACTAAAAACTTATGAAATGTTTTGATCATCCAAGGTTTTCACAGTTGTTCATACTGTTTTTAGGACATTTTTGGAAATTTTTGTCCTACAAAACTGTTTTGGAGAAGATTGTGTACGAGATACTCAAATTTTGAGTGTCTAGGTTGGGCAAAGGAAGCTCTGTAGTGGAATGAGCTCTTCGACCAAACAGACTTTCTTTCAGTATCTCTGTGTATGTATTTTTGCGTGTGAATCCTCAAAGAAGACATTTTTAAGTTGATCGATTGAGTTCCTGTATGAGTATTTGCAGGCATAGAGGATCCGGCTTACAGAAGCTCTGTTGAGCTCAACAGAGGCTTTATTACCTTAAATTTCTCATAAGGGAAGATTCGAATTTTTTTTGATCATTACTTGTTAAGAATGTCTTAAACAGTGTTTCTAGGACATATGTGGAAATTTGTGTCCTAGAAAACTGTTTTCAAAAAAAGGTTTTGTACGAGATACTTACCTTTTGGCTTTTTCTTGTTCGGCAAGAATCTTCACTTCTGTGATTTTGATTGATTACATCTCTTCTTCTGCTCCCCCTTGAATGATTAATCTCTGTAGATCAGTTCAAGGTCTTCTTCTGCTCCCCCTTGAATGATTAATCTCTGTAGATCAGTTCAAGGTCTTCTTCTGCTCCCCCTTGACCTATGCTTGGATTAAATGAGATAAGTAGTGCATAGAACATAGGTCATTTTTATCAGAGGTTCTGTGAGGGTCGTCAGAGGTTTCCGGTTATCCCACAGAAGCTCTGTGAAGTATAGAACCTTTGATGATAAAGAACTTACATACAGAAGTAAATTTTATAGAAAGTTCAGAAAGACGGAAAACTAGTAAATATTTTGCTATTTATAAATATAATCACAAAGATGTAAGTATATATATATATATATATATATATATATATATATATTTATAAGAAGATCAATTCATACTTACAGAGGTTAACTCATGTTGATCATTCCCAACTTACCCACCAAGAAAAGGAATATTTTCTCATCAAGTGCTTTGGTGAATAAGTCTGCAAGCTGGTATTCTGTGGACACAAAGTGCATTTCGATTGTGCCATATTCAACATGATGCTTCAGAAAGTGGTAACGGATATCGATATGCTTTGTTTTTGAGTGTTGTACTGGATTGGCAGAGATGGCAATTGCGCTTTTTGAATCACAGAAGATGGGTATTTTGTATATGTTGTGACCATAGTCTTTTAGCTGAGTTTTCATCCACAGAACCTGGGAGCAACAGCTAGCAGCATCAACGTATTCAGCTTCTGCCGTGGATGTTGATACGCAGTTCTGCTTCTTTAAAGTCCAGCTGACTAATTTCCCACCTAGGAATTGACAACTCCCAAAGGTACTCTTTCTATCAAGCTTGCATCCTCCATAATCTGAATCTGTGTATGCCTTAAGACCAAATCCAGAGTTCTTTGGATACCAGAGGCCAAAATTTTTGGTCCCTTTGAGGTATCTGAAGATCCTTTTCACAGCAATATAATGGGATTCCTTTGGGTTAGCTTGATATCTTGAACAGAGGCATGTGTCATACATAATGTCAGGTCTACTTGCAGTTAAGTATAACAGAGACCCAATCATGCCTCTGTAGAGTGTGCACTCTACAGATTTGCCATTTTGATCTGAAAATAACTTGTTACCGGTGGCCATTGGGGTCTTCATTACAGAGGCATCAGAGAGACTATATTTTGTAAGTATGTCAGAGACATATTTTGCTTGACTTATAAAGATTCCCTCTGATGATTGTTTTACTTGGAGACCGAGGAAGAAGGTTAATTCTTCCATCATACTCATTTCAAACTCACTCTGCATGAGTTTTTCAAAATCTTTGCATTTTTGTGCATTTGTAGATCCAAAAATTATGTCATCCACATAAATCTGTACAAGCATAATTTCCTCACCATTTCTTTTATAAAACAAAGTAGTATCGGTTGTACCTCTTTCGTAATTGTTATCGAGAAGAAAGGTTGAAAGTCTTTCGTACCATGCTCTTGGAGCCTGTTTCAGTCCATACAGAGCTTTGTCGAGGTAATATACGTATTTTGGGTACTTGGAGCTTTCAAACCCTGGTAGCTACTGGACATATAATTCTTCTTGGATTTCGCCATTTAGAAAGGCTGATTTTACATCCATTTGAAAGACTTTGAAACCTCTGTGGGCTGCGAAGGCTAAAAATATTCTAATAGCTTCGAGCCGTGCGACAGGGGCAAAAGTCTCATCATAATCAATTCCTTCTTCTTGGCAATATCATTTGGCCACCAATCTTGCTTTGTTTCTTATGACCACTCTATTCTCGTCTTTCTTGTTTCTGAATACCCATCTTGTCCCTATTGATTGTTTCCCTCGTGGCAGAGGCACTAGGGTCCATACTTTGTTTCGTTCAAACTGTAGAAGTTCCTCTTGCATAGCGTCTACCCAGTTTGGATCGTCAAGGGCTTCAGAGATCCTTTTTGGCTCGATCACACTAATAAAATTTGTATAGAAACAAAAGTTAGTAGTGGCTGATCTTGTTTTGACTTTATCAGAAGGGTCGCCGATTATCAGGCTTAGAGGATGGCTTTTCGTCCATTGTGTTGTTCTTGGAAGATGGTCATTTGAGTCATCCAGATGAAATTCTGTCGATGCAATTTGAGGTTCGTGTTCAACCTCTGTTGTAGACAATACTTCTGTGATTGGTTCTTCAACTTGTGGGATTATTGGAATGAGAGGAGTTTGTTCCTCTGAGGAAGTAGAGACCGAGTCCTCGTTTTCCTCTGGTATTGATTCCTCTGTAGTTTCTGGTGTTGGTATTTCCCGTGCCTCTGTGGTTGAATCCTTAGTTGTGTTATCTTCTATTCGCTCCCCCCAGCACGTGCATCTGTATGATTCACAGAGGAAGATGAAGTATTCAATGGACCAGTTAGAGAAATACCTGATTCTTTCTGATTGGTAGAAGATGATTCTCCAGAGGCTCTGATGGTTCCGGCAGAGGGATCAATATCATCATGGAACATCTCTTCAAATAGAAGGTTTAAGTCTTATTCTCTCGTCTTTGAGATGCCAGAGGATTCCTTTTTATGCCCGAGTTCTAAACTGATTTGTTCAGAAGTCTTTCGAAAAGAATCGTCAAAAGACACGTTGATGTTTTCTACAATGGTTCGAGACCTCAGAAGATAGACTCTGTAGGCCTTTGAAGTGGCAGAGTATCCAATGAACTTGCCTTCATCTACCTTCACCTCAAATTTTCCTCTTGCTTCTCTGTCATTTAAGACAAAGCATTTGCATCCAAAAACATGGAAAAACTTGATGTTTGGTCGCCTTTTGTTTATCAAATGATATGGTGTTTTGATGTGCCTTTTCACTATGGTTGATCGATTTTGGGTGTAGCAAGCGGTTGATACTGCTTCTGCCCAAAAGGTCATTGGTAATCCACATGCTGTTAGCATAGTTCTTGCAGCCTCCACAATTGTGCGGTTCTTTCGTTCAACCACGCCATTCTGTTGTGGGGTGCGTGCAACAGATAAGTTCTGTGAAATGCCTTCTTCTGTAAGATAGGCTTCAATGATAGAGTTTTTGAATTCTGTGCCATTGTCGCTCCTTAGTTTCTGAATCCTACACTCATACAGAACTTGGATTCTTTTCATTAAATTTATCAGAATGTTTGGAACATCTGATTTCTTTCTGACAAATTCAACCCATGTAAATCTTGAATATTCATCGATTAAAACAAGCACATATTTCTTGCCACCTAGGCTCTGTATTGCGATTGGACCGCAGAGGTCAACATGAAGCATGTACAGAGGCCTAGGGCAAGACACATCAGTCTTGCCTTTATAGGAAGCTCTTTTGAGTTTTCCAATTTCGCAGGCAGAGCATAAGTGATCTTTATTAAACTTGACATTAGGCAGACCTTTGACTAGATCGAGTTTTACCAGTTTGTCTAGAGTATGAAAGTTTAAGTGGCAGAACCTGTTATGCCATAACCAGACTTCTTCGCTTTTACCAGCAACAAGGCAGAGCTTGTCTTGTGTGTTCTTGGCACTGAAGTTCATTAGGTAAAGATTGCCTCTTCTTTCGGCACGCAGAAGTTCGACTCCTGTGTCCTCACCTTGTAGAGAGCAGAAAGTTCTTTTGAACATAACGTCGAAACCCGTATCGCAGAGTTGACTAACACTGAGAAGATTGTGTTTAAGGTCATCCACATATGCAACTTTGCATATGTTCTCCTTCTTTATGACTCCATAGCCTTTGATGTACCCCTTTTTGTTGTCCCCAAAGGTCACAGATCCACCATCGTGTTTTTCTTTATATGTGGATAGAAGACCTCTGTCGCCAGTCATGTGTCGCGAGCACCCAGAGTCGAGATACCAGATCGGCACATACTGCTTCTGTAAGACAATCACAGAGTTTTAGGTACCCATATCCAAATGGGTCCAGATTTGTTAAGGGTTTTCAAGTTTGCCTTAGCATTCTTGGTCTTGATTTTATCTTCTGTAGAAGAATCAGTTTGTTTCTTCTTACCCTTGGATTTTACTTTTATTTTGGGTACAGAGAGGAAACAGTGTGGACTTGAGAAGTGTTGGTTTAATTGAAGCTTAAGATCAAAGCAATGACAATAATGAATGTGCGAAGTGATTTGCTTGAATTTTTCATTAAAGACATTAAACTGTGGTACAGAGGCATTACATACTTTTCTAACATTTGACTTCCTATTACAAGAAGACCTATGTAGACTAGTTTGTTGTTTGCAAAAATCTTTGTTAAGAGCAGCCTTCTGTGGACCTCTTTTGTGATGAACTTCTGCTGGTTTCACTGTCACAGAAGACAAAGATTTGTTAATTTTAGCCCATTTACCCTTCTGTTGCCATGTTAGTTTTTCTTTAATAGGCTTTAAGGGTTTTTTTTGAACTTGTTAGAGTTTGAGAGGATATTTCCTTTTGTTGTTTGAGTTTCTCCAGCTCAATAGAGGTTTTGGCTTGTATACACATATCCAAAAAGTCTGGACAGATTGGAACCCTTGTGATTTCCTCGTTAGGAGGAATAGTTCTGTTAAGAACTTCATAGGGTAATTTAAAATCCTCTGAGTCACAAGGTACAATCTCTGACTTAGAGTCAGTCTCAGATTCGTCAGAGGATGAGTCATCCTCATATACAGAGGTTGAGTCACTTATATCTCTTTCGACAGAGGCTGGACTTTCAGAGCGTGTGCAATACTCACTTTCTTCCTTTTCTATAGAACTATCTTCCAAGTCAACATAAGTATCTGTTAAGGTTTCTTCAGAGAGATTCTGATCTACAGAGGGTGTACAGAGGTTTTCGTAGAAGTTGTTTTTCCCGATTTCTATCAGCTCTTTTTCTGAGATTTCTGTAAGTTTTT
This sequence comes from Saussurea involucrata, assembly GCA_033807775.1. Taxonomy (NCBI): domain Eukaryota; kingdom Viridiplantae; phylum Streptophyta; class Magnoliopsida; order Asterales; family Asteraceae; genus Saussurea; species Saussurea involucrata. The sequence goes on along the minus strand of CM066317.1, from coordinate 41,838,446 downwards.
CTTTTGAAAATTTTGGCTTGAACTCAGGTGCCTCTGCTGATAATTTCTTTTCAGAATCTATCATGCGGACAAAAGCAACTTGAGTTTGAGTCTCGGGGTCACCAAACTTGAAGATCCCTATCTGATCTTGAGTTTTCAGATATTTCTTCGGTTTAGACTCTCTTTTGATAGAGATTGAAGGTGACAAATCTGTGTTTTCAAACCACACATTTGTCATCTTCAGAGGTTTCCTCTTGTGAGGTTCCCCATAGACTTTTCGTCTTTTACTTACAGAGAGTAGGTTTGGAAAATCAGGTTTTCTTGTATTTCCAACATGAAATAGAGAGGACAGAGATTTGTTTCTTTTATTTCCAGTATATGGATCTATGTCACATAAGCCAAATCCCCGTCTCCCTATTTGTGTATTAATTTTCTCGTACACCTTCTGAGCATCTTGATATTTTTTTAATTAATAAATCTCTTCTGAGTAAATCTTGACAGAGGACTTCTCTTTCTTTTTGAAAATAGTGTTTAAGAGCTAGGATATTCATTCTGTCGCACTCAACGTCCGAAAGTTCTTTAGATTTTGCTTTTAAGGAAGAATTAAGTTCAGAAATCTTTTCTTTTAAAGGAATAAGATTTTTGTTCCAGTTAGTTTCAATTTCTTCCTTTTCTTGAAAATATTTAGCCTTTTCTTGAGTGAGAAGTCTAGTTTCTCTCTCAAAGAAGGTGAGCCTTTTTTGAACACTTTCGGATATCTTTTTCAGTTCATTGTATTCAATGTTAAGTTTAAGCAAATCAGCTTCTGCAGTATTAGAGTTAGAAGTGGTTACCTCACTATCGGAGTCAGAGGTGACTTCTGCCATGCCACAGAACAGGGCGTTCTTCTTTTCTCCCTCATCAGAGGATGTATCTGAAAGCCAAATCTCTTGATTCACCATTAATGACTTATGAGCATAGTATTCTGCTTTCTTTTTGTAGAAAGCAGCATCCCTCTGAGTTCGGTTTGATTTGCTCCTGCATTCGTTGGCGTAGTGGTCTGGCTTTCCATAGTTGTAGCATCCTTGGTTCTGTGGGGCATTTCCAGTTCTGTCGTCTGACCTCTGTCGGTCACCACCTCTTTCAGTTCTGCATTCATTTGCGTAGTGACCTGGCTTACCACCTTTGTAGCATTCTTGAATATGTGGAGTGTTGTCAGTTTTGTTGTCTGATCTCTGTCGATCACTACTTTTACCTAACCTCTGTTGGTCACTTCCTCTGTTACTTCTTTCTTCTGACCTCTGTCGGTCACTACCTCTGTTAGTCCTGTTGTCTGACCTTTCACTTCCTTGATCATCTCTTCTATAGCGATCATCTCTTCTCACTGACATGCTACCCTTCTTGAGAGTCCGAAACTCTTCTTCGATTCTATCCATCTCGTTCTCATTATAGTACTCCTCCAAAACCTTCTTCTTGAATGACTCCCAAGTCATAGCAGTCAATACTGAAGCCGATATTGAAGCTGTCATTATGTTCCACCATGTCAGTGCATTACCTTTCAACATGTGAGATGCAAATCTAACCTTTGACTTTTCATCACATTCACAAGCTCTGAAAGCTTGTTCCATCTCCCTAATCCAGTTCATACAGGTTACTGGATTATCTGTTCCTTTAAACTCTGGCGGCTTACAACTTAGAAACGTCTTGTACGAGCAAACTCTTTCTACTCTCCTTTCTGTTTCTGTTACTGGAGTATGAAGTGAATTAATTACTCCAGTATCAGTTCCTGTTCGCTGCAACTCTGAACTTCGATCGTTCAATGCTTTCATAAACATTTCGGTTTGTTGAGCCATTGCGTTCGTCATCATTCTTGTCATGTTTTCCATCATTCGGGCTTCCATACTTGCTTCTGGTGTTCTTGGGTTGGCAGTACTGGTACCCGTTCTATGTACCTGGCTTGATGTTCCTCAAAGAGAAAGAAACCCCGGCGCCAGGTCGCCTTTCTCCTGTCCACTCACTCCCGGTCCTATCCATCTCAGAAATAGGGGACAAAGGCGGCGTATTCACCATCGTTCTGATATACACAAGAGAATAACCATAAGAATGGTTACTCGAATACAAATATACAAAACGTACTTTACCGATCATTAGTGTAATAACCAGGTATTTTATCTAATTTAAAATTGGTATTTTATAAGTCTTTATTTTAATATTTTATGGAGTTAAGAAATTTAGGGATAAGTTTAATTTTAATTGGAAGGTTGGGGATAAGTTTTGCCAAATGAGTAAAGCCTAGGGTCTAATTGGTCTTTTTGCCAAACTCCTCCACTTGACCGACTCTAGTATATCATGTATCAGATGAAGTCTTCAATTAGTAAACAAAAAGAATATCCAAAGTGTTTGTGTGTGTGAGTGAATACGGCAGAGAAAGAGAGAGAGAGGAAGAAATTCGAAGAAGAAGAAGAAGAATTGAAAGATACTCAGCTGGGATTTTAATTGGTGCAGTAAATCAAAGAGGTAATGTTCTTATTCAAACACTCTTTTATAAGAATTAGGCTTCTTTTGGATTTTGAGGTGGGTTTAGGTAATTTTAGATGAATTTGTGAATTTTAGTTGCAATTTAGAGTGTTAAAAGGGGTTTAGAACACTTCTGTACAATCTGGGTATAAGATGAAATTCTTGCAATTAAACTGAATTTTTCTGATAGGGGCGATGAACAGTGTTTTCACGAAAAGTGGGAATTCGCAAGCCTTGGTTGCGAAAAGTCCACTTTGCGCAAGCAGCTAAAACGCAAAGTGAGGTTTTCGTATATGTTGGTTACGAAAAGTAGGGAACTCGCAACTGTGGGTTGCGAGAAGTGAGGTTTTCGCATCTGTTGGTTGCGAAAAGTGAGGAACTCGCAACTGTAGGTTGCGAAAAGTAAACTTTTCGTAACAGTGGGTTGCGAAAAGTTGGGTTTTCCTGTTTATGTGTTAAAGAGTATGTATACTTTAATTTGTTTCAGATACTAAGGATCTGGGTTAAAAGATAATCTATTTTGAAGAAAGTTTGAAGGACCTTGCTTAAAAAGATCAGGTGAGTTTTACTTTAAAAAAAGTATTTTACTGGAATGAATTATGTGAATATTAAATGTTTGATAAAGTGTATGAATATGTCATACGTGAGTGATTATAATATATTGAGATATTATAATTACGTGAGTATTATATGAAAATATAATACGTGGCCGGGCTTTGGACCGGTGTGTTAAATTGGCTCGCAACCAATTGATATTGGCCATTGGTGGAGGGATAAGGTGGAATGAGACATGTATGATGTATCAATCTTGACTGGTATTAATTTACGTGTGAAATATGTGTATTTATATAAAGAGTATTTTATATGAATGAAAGTTTTAATGATTTCCAAATGTCAGGGATTTACTCAATAGACCCTTAGGTCTAACCCTCATTTTCTGTTTTAAAAATTATGTATTCCAGGTGGTGATTCCAGTAAGAACAAGTAAATAGAATACTTGTTGGCTAGCTTTGGAGAAGATTATCATCATGATGCTACGGATGCTTTTGTAGTTATAATTTTTGTTATTACTATGTAATTCAAAGTGGATCAAGTTGTAATGAATTTTTATGTTCAGACTTTAGATGGGACCAAATGTGAAAGATGAAGTACTTTGTTGTAAACATGTTATGGAATGTATGTTATATGTATGTTTCGTTTTTGCGGGACGTTACAGATGGTATCAGAGCCCTAGTTTAAGGGATTTAGGTATTAGTATCTGTACCTAGACTTAAACTGCATGTGAAGTAGGATGTCCCTAATATTTTAGAACCTGGGGATACTAAGTATAAAAGGTAGAAGGAACATCATGTAAGGTAATTTCAAATTACACCAGGCCAGTGTAATTATGATCTTACAGGTACATGTTTGAACTGGAATATCTTGTTATATGGGGTATGTGCTTATGTGTATATTAACTTTGTTTGAATCTACAGAATGGCAAGTGGCACTAGACAAAGGAACAAAAGAGGAGGAAGGAATTCGGGTGGAGAGAATCCACCAATAGGAGCAGGGGGAAGAGGAGGAGATCGTGGTAGAGGCAGAACTGGAAGGGGAACTGGGGGCCGAACTGGAGGTAAAACACAACCGCATGGTACAGAGTTTGTTACACGGGATGATCTGACCGCTGAAATGGGGAGATTACAGGATAGTATTCAAGCCATGTTCGAACGTACTCGCCATAATGAAACTGAAAGACCAGATCCGAAACATGAAATGGAGATGCCACTTACCTCTACTGTTTTACCGGTAATGAAAAGGTGTGACTATAAAATGTTTCTTAGTTGTAAGCCCCCTACATACTCAGGAGACCGGGATCCGGTAAAAGCTATGAGATAGTTGAAAGAAATCGAGGCTATCTTCAAAACGTGTAAATGTGCTGAACAAGATAAAGTGCTTTATGGAACTGCAATGCTAAAAGGTGATGCTTTGTATTGGTGGGAGGCTCATATGGAATCGAGAGGGACGGATGTTTATACTACCTTTTCATGGGAGGAATTTGTGTTAGCTTTCACAACACACTTCTGTCCACAAGCTGCCGTTAGACAATTAGAAGAAGAATTTATGAATCTACAACAAGGGAATCTATCGGTTAGAGATTACACTGCACGATTTTTGGAAAAATCTCGCTTTGCAGGATATTATGTTGCTACAGAAAAGATGAAAATGGAAAGATTTATCTATGGGCTGAATTCAGAAGTCCGAAGACTAGTGACTGCAACAGGACCAGATACTTTTACAGCTGCAGTGGATGCTGCTGAAAATGTGGAACGAGATAACAAGAGGGATGCTGGGGATAAGAGTTCGGGGAAGAGAAAATGGGAAGGACCACCACAGGATTCAAGGAAGCCTAGATTTCAGAGGTTCGATAACCGTCCGCCGTTTAGACCAGCGGAAAGACCATGTCCAAGATGTAATCGCTACCATCAGGGAAGTTGTCAAGGGGAATCACGGGTTTGTTTTAAGTGTGGGAAAACCGGTCATGTTGTTAAAGATTGTCGATCGACGCGGTTTTGTTTTGTGTGTAATTCTCCGGATCACCTCCAATCAGATTGTCCGCGAGGTAGAGTACAACAAGGGGGTACATCGGGGAAACCAGCCATTACTAGACCAGTGGTTCCAAGAATAGAACCGCCGAGAACCAGGGGTCGTACATTCCAAATGACAGCTAAAGTGGCGGAGGAAACTCCGGATGTGGTCACAGGTACATTTTTCATAAACTCCACGCGTGCTAAAGTGTTATTTGATTCCGGTGCAAACCGATCTTTTGTGTCTCCCTCCTTTGCTGCTCATATGCATTTAGAGCCTAAATTGTTAAAACATGCTTTATTAGTAGACACTGCAAATGATAATCAGGTGGCAGTTAAAGAGGTTTTTGATCGTTGCATGATAAACATAGAGGGGTGTGGAGTACCGATACAATTGTTCCCAATAGCTTTGATTGAATTTGATGTGGTAGTAGGAATGGATTGGTTAGCTAAGAATCAGGCTAACATAGTTTGTGATAAGAAAATAATCAATGTTGTTTTACCTGATAAGAGATCAGTAGTGATTTATGGAGATCGTAAGAATCATCAGTCCAGTCTTATTTCTATGGTAAAAGCCCATAAATGTGTCATTAAAGGCTGCTCTAGTTATCTAGCTTATGTGATAGATAGTAGACCTGAAAAGATTAAGCTGGAAGATATTTCTATCGTTAGTGAATATCCAGAAGTTTTTCCTGAAGACTTGAATAGTCTTCCTCCTGTTAGACAAGTAGAATTTGGTATTGACTTAATCCCATGGAGCCGCTCCTATTGCTCGCGCGCCGTACCGATTAGCACCACCAGAAATGAAAGAAATGATGGCACAACTTCAAGATTTATCTGATAAGGGCTTCATCAGACCTAGCTCTTCGCCGTGGGGTGCACCAGTTTTGTTTGTGAAAAAGAAAGACGGTTCAATGAGAATGTGTATCGACTACCGGGAGCTGAATAAACGAACGATCAAGAACAAGTATCCACTTCCAAGAATTGATGACCTTTTTGATCAATTAGTTGGAGCTTGTTACTTCTCCAAGATTGATCTCAGATCTGGCTACCATCAGTTGAAGGTTAAGGAAGAGGATGTTTTAAAGACTGCATTTCGCACAAGATACGGCCACTACGAATTTTTGGTAATGCCTTTCGGATTGACGAACGCTCCAGCCGCTTTTATGGATCTAATGAATCGGGTATGTAAGCCTTATCTCGATAAATTTGTCATTGTGTTTATCGATGATATACTTATTTATTCCCGATCCAAAGAGGATCACGCGCAACATCTTCGTTTGATTTTGGAGTTATTGAAGAAAGAAAAGTTGTACGCTAAGTTCTCTAAATGTGAATTCTGGTTGCGGGAAGTTCAGTTTTTGGGTCATGTAGTTTCAGAAAAGGGTATACAAGTCGATCCAGCGAAAGTGGAAGCAACTGAAAGATGGGAACCGTCGAAGACGGCAACCGAAGTACGCAGTTTTCTGGGTCTAGCTGGATACTATCGGAAATTTATAAAAGACTTTTCTCGAATCGCGACACCATTGACCAAGCTGACTCGGAAGAATTTAAAGTTTGAATGGAAAGCAGAACAAGATGTGGCATTCAGAATATTGAAGGTGAAACTCTGCAGCGCGCCGATATTAGCATTGCCAGAAGGTTCCGATGATTTTGTGGTTTACAGTGATGCTTCTAAACTGGGATTGGGATGTGTACTTATGCAACGTGGAAAGGTGATTGCCTATGCTTCTCGTCAACTAAAGGATCATGAAAGACAATATCCAACTCACGATATGGAGCTTGCAGCAGTTGTTTTTGCATTAAAGATTTGGAGACATTATCTTTATGGTTCTAAATGCCAAATTTTTACTGACCATAAGAGTCTCCAACATCTTTTCGATCAGAAGGAACTGAATATGAGGCAGAGAAGATGGTTGGAATTGGTAAATGATTATGATTGTGAAATTCTTTATCACCCCGGGAAGGCGAACGTGGTAGCAGATGCATTAAGTCGTCAAGAAAGAAGTGGAACGATAAAAACGATATCGCTACGAGCTGAACTCCTTCCAAATATCTTTGACGAATTACTGAAGTGCCAGATAGATGCTTATCAGGAAGAAAGTTTGAAATCAGAACGGTTAGTAGGAATATTAGCATTGCTTGGGAAAGATGACCGTGGGTTGCTGTGTATGGGAAATAGAATTTGGGTACCTCGTTTGGGTGGATTACGTGATCGTGTACTACAAGAAGCTCATCAATCTCGATTTTCTATTCATCCGGGTACAAATAAAATGTATAGAGATTTGAAACAATTCTATTGGTGGCCGGGAATGAAGAGAAGTGTTGCTAAGTATGTGGAAGATTGTACTACCTGCAAGAAAGTAAAGATTGAGCATCAGAAATCGTTTGGTCAGTTACAAAGACTAGATATACCAATGTGGAAATGGGATCAGATCACTACTGATTTTATTACTAAGTTGCCAAGAACTTCAAAGGGGTTCGATTCTATTTGGGTGATTGTGGATAGATTGACGAAGTCTGCTCATTTCTTGCCGATAAAAGAAACTGATTCCTTGGAACGTTTGGCCAAATTGTACATTAATGAAATAGTAACTCGACATGGAGTTCCAATCTCGATTATTTCCGATCGAGATAGTCGTTTTACTTCTAGATTTTGGAGAAGCTTTCAAAAGGAGATGGGGACGCAGATAAAATTAAGTACAGCATATCATCCTCAGACTGACGGGCAAAGTGAAAGAACAATCCAGACTTTAGAAGATATGCTTCGGGCTTGTATAGTTGATTTTGGGGGGTCATGGGATAAACATTTGCCTTTGATAGAGTTCGCCTACAACAACAGTTATCATTCTAGCATTCAGGCGGCACCGTTTGAAGTATTGTATGGTAGAAAATGCCGAACGCCTTTGTGTTGGAATGAAGTAGGGGAGAAACATTTAGCTGGACCAGAAATAGTACAGTTAACGGCAGATAAGATTATTCAGATTCGGGACAGATTGAAAACGGCTCAAGACAGACAGAAAAGTTATGCAGATCGACGCCGGAAACCGTTGGAGTTCCAAGTCGGGGAATTTGTGATGTTAAAAGTTTCGCCCTGGAAAAGAGTCATACGTTTTGGGAAACAAGGTAAACTCAGTCCGCGGTTTATTGGGCCATTTGAAATTACGGAAAGAATTGGTGAGGTAGCTTATAGATTAAATCTTCCGTCAGAATTAAGCAGGATTCACAACGCGTTTCATGTATCAAATTTTCGGAAGTGTTTAGTTACACCAGACCAAGCAGTCTCACTAGCAGATATTCAAGTGGACGAAAAGCTAAACTATGTGGAGGAACCGGAAGCCATAGTTGATCACAAGGTTAAAGTATTAAGGAATAAGGAGATCCGGCAGGTAAAGGTTCAGTGGAAACATCATCGAGGTCAGGATGCGACGTGGGAGTCAGAATCGGAGATGAGAACCAAATACCCTCATCTGTTCTCTTAACTAAATTCCGGGACGAAATTCTTTTAAGGGGGAGATGTTGTAATAACCAGGTATTTTATCTAATTTAAAATTGGTATTTTATAAGTCTTTATTTTAATATTTTATAGAGTTAAGAAATTTAGGGATAAGTTTAATTTTAATTGGAAGGTTGGGGATAAGTTTTGCCAAATGAGTAAAGCCTAGGGTCTAATTGGTCTTTTTGCCAAACTCCTCCACTTGACCGACTCTAGTATATCATGTATCAGATGAAGTCTTCAATTAGTAAACAAAAAGAATATCCAAAGTGTTTGTGTGTGTGAGTGAATACGGCAGAGAAAGAGAGAGAGAGAGAGAGGAAGAAAATCAAACACTCTTTTATAAGAATTAGGCTTCTTTTGGATTTTGAGGTGGGTTTAGGTAATTTTAGATGAATTTGTGAATTTTAGTTGCAATTTAGAGTGTTAAAAGGGGTTTAGAACACTTCTGTACAATTTGGGTATAAGATGAAATTCCTGCAATTAAACTGAATTTTTCTGATAGGGGCGATGAACAGTGTTTTCGCGAAAAGTGGGAATTCGCAAGCCTTGGTTGCGAAAAGTCCACTTTGCGCAAGCAGCTAAAACGCAAAGTGAGGTTTTCGTATCTGTTGGTTACGAAAAGTAGGGAACTCGCAACTGTGGGTTGCGAGAAGTGAGGTTTTCGCATCTGTTGGTTGCGAAAAGTGAGGAACTCGCAACTGTAGGTTGCGAAAAGTAAACTTTTCGTAACAGTGGGTTGCGAAAAGTTGGGTTTTCCTGTTTATGTGTTAAAGAGTATGTATACTTTAATTTGTTTCAGATACTAAGGATCTGGGTTAAAAGATAATCTATTTTGAAGAAAGTTTGAAGGACCTTGCTTAAAAAGATCAGGTGAGTTTTACTTTAAAAAAAGTATTTTACTGGAATGCATTATGTGAATATTAAATGTTTGATAAAGTGTATGAACATGTCATACGTGAGTGATTATAATATATTGAGATATTATAATTACGTGAGTATTATATAAAAATATAATACGTGGTCGGGCTTTGGACCGGTGTGTTAAATTGGCTCGCAACCAATTGATATTGGCCATTGGTGGAGGGATAAAGTGGAATGAGACAGGTATGATGTATCAATCTTGACTGGTATTAATTTACGTGTGAAATATGTGTATTTATATAAAGAGTATTTTATATGAATGAAAGTTTTAATGATTTCCAAATGTCAGGGATTTACTCACTAGACCCTTAGGTCTAACCCTCATTTTCTGTTTTAAAAATTATGTATTCCAGGTGGTGATTCCAGTAAGAACAAGTAAATAGAATACTTGTTGGCTAGCTTTGGAGAAGATTATCATCATGATGCTACAGATGCTTTTGTAGTTATAATTTTTGTTATTACTATGTAATTCAAAGTGGATCAAGTTGTAATGAATTTTTATGTTCAGACTTTAGATGGGACCAAATGTGAAAGATGAAGTACTTTGTTGTAAACATGTTATGGAATGTATGTTATATGTATGTTTCGTTTTTGCGGGACGTTACAATTAGTCACTGTAACAATTTAGAAACAAGCATGCTTAGGTAACGATATATTCATAATAACAATAGCTAATTGAAATTGTGAACATATCATACAGGAGAATCCTCGTCTCATTATTACAGTACTAATTTCACGTATTTCCTTCGACTCTAAGACTATCCCGTCTTAGTATTTCTACCCATTTCTCACGAATCATAACTTAATTCATCACATCTTAAGTCTAAGTATCTCCTCAGCATACTTAGTTCGCTTAAACTATGGCTCTGATACCATATTGTAACGCCCCAAAATCCGGGCTAATTTGAACCTTAAATTTGCACAAGTTATGATAAAATAAACTTCAACTTTCATATATATAGCAAGTGAATTAACCACTAGGAGTATATTTACAAGTACAGAATTCTCCAAATAACCTATTAATCTAATTATGTCACTATAATCAGATTAACTAAGTTATCTAAGCAATCCTTCAAAAACTCATTCTATTAATTTATTTTTCCGCTATTCCAAAATGCTCGTCCCACATCCCTTTTACCTTCCCGAGCTAGTACCTGGTAAGAAAACATTATATTGAAACGATTAGGCCAACGCCTAGTGAGAACATTCGTTTCCACAATAATATTTACAAAAATCAATGTAAACACGTTATAACCAACCTGGTTACCCTTTTTCTTACCATACATGTAACTCTTTTCCGTTAACACAATTTTACCTAAGTCCATGAATATGACTGACACACATTCCATCATCATATAATGTCTCAGAGCCATACTACGAATCTTCACTGATTCTAGATTGTGCTCTTATTCCGGAAATCACAATATACACATGCCCATTTCCACTTATATCATTTTCCAGAAATCGCAATATATACATGCCCATTTCTGTTCATATCTAAGAAATAACTGTAACATCCTAAATTTCGTTATTATTATTTTAATAGGATTTAGAATGTATTTGTATTTGGAGTAACCTTGAATTATATAGAGTATTATAATTCAATTAGGATTAAAATACAAATGTTGAAAGTTTAAAGATTTCTTTTGAGAATATTAAACTTAAGGGTTTATAAAGTGTTTTATTTAGGTATAAGATGTGTTATGTCATTTCTTTAAAGTTTGAGGGTTTGTAGTGTCATTCTCTTAAAGATGGAGGTTTAGTTGGTAAATATGACGACTCATGCAATTAAAGTAGGAGGTGTCATTAATCTAATGACTATAGACTAAGTGTGAGTGTGTGAGTTGTGTTGGTGTGTGTTTTTCGTTGAAGAGAAAAGAGAGCCGAGAGTTAGAGAGAGAGAGATCGAGAAAAGAGAAGGAGAAGCAAAAAGGGAAACAAAGATTTTCAGTTGGGGTTTTGGAAGAAATTAAAGGAATACAAGGTAAACCATTCTTAAACTTTTATGATTATAATTGTTAGATGGGTTTAGAAATGGGTTTTTATGAAATATAGATGTTTTGGGAAGTTTGATTATATGAGTAGGCTTAGTTTACAGCCTTAATCATATCTGCTCATTATCAGAAACATTCATGGTGAAAAACTGCAAAATCTGTGTTTAAGGATGAACTTAGTAGACTGAGACTTCGATGAATATCATGGAAGTCGCAACCTTGAGTTGCGACATTCATGATTGTCGCAATAGACAATTGCGACTCAGTAGTGGAGTCGCAGTGGACCGTTGCGACTTGGAGTTGGAGTCGCAACAGTTGACTGCGACTTGACATTGGAGTCGCAACCGTTGATTGCGACTTGGTGTCGAGATCGCAATAGAAGGCTGCGACTTGGGTTGGAATCGCAATGGTAAGTTGCAATTTGGAGTTAGAATCGCAACAGTTGGTTGCGACTTGGCTTAGCACACTGCGATTTAAGATGTGGTTTTTAGAGATTAAGGATTTTTAGTTGTGGAGGGTTCTGTTCTAGATGTTAATATCAGTATATCTGTATATTGAATATTACAGTGAACTGTGATAGCGAAGACAGGAGTTCCTTACGAGTTTAAAAGGATTAAAAGAAGTGACTACGCATCAGGTGAGTTTATTTAACTCTCTTTAAAAGTTCAACAATTAATATTGAAATGGATATATAAAATATATGTCTAAACATGATAGATAAGGAACTTGTCTTAATCATTAAGAAGTTCAATTAGATGATTTAAAAAGTTATGCTATATTGGTTTACATACTAAATTGCAAAGAGGGGATAGTCAAGTAATTGAGATTCTTTATAAATGTATGTGTAAAATGTATATCGAAATGTATTGCATTTTGTGTGTTATGGGTATACACCTATAAGAGTTATAATACTTATGTATTTTGTTTTAGTTGCTAAAAATAGGCATCCGGTCATCGGGGGCACTTGGGTACGGTATAATGGGAACCGATATACTCGCCATTGACCAAAGGGATGTAATTTTTAGTAATTGAGTATACCTTGAATCATCGAGGGTCCCGATTGAGTATCGCGATATTATAATCCCATTGGGACCATTGATTCTGAGGTGAAATGTGGAATAGGCAAATTTTGATTTGTAATTCCCATTTCGAATGGAAGATCGGAGATTTCCATTGTTTTAGGGAAGATCAGAGATTTCCCAATTTATAAAAGAGTACTAAGAAATAGGCAGGTTTTGACTTGTAATTTCTTAAATAAGAGTCATAAATATGAGAGTGAGGTAGATTCCCAGTACTGAAAGGAGTTGTCATACGGTAAGATGGACGAGAACAGGTTCGATATATCTGTTGTGATTTTAATTATTTAACTTTAATTTGATTTGAATATTCTCACTATGCGAAAGCCTAATGTTTTAAAGTTGAATTTCTTACCAGGTACAAGCTCCGGGAAATAGGTGGGAGGTGCGATGAGATCAGTTTTGGAAAGATACAAACCTAGAGATAACGGAGGATCTAGCCGATATTTTGATGCCTTTGGGACAAAGGATTAGATAACCAAATTAATCTAATTATTGTTGAATGGTTAGATTAATAGGTTATTTGTTTTAGATGTATTGTATATAAAATCTTTACATTTGATCCTCAGGTTATAGAAATTGAAGTTTCATGATCATAACTTGTAGATATTTTTAAGTTTTAAATTGACCCTGTTTTTAGGGTGTTTCAATATGGTATCAGAGCCTTAGTTTAAGCGAACTAGGTATGAATTTGAGATACCTAGACTTAAGCTGTGATGAATTAAGTTATGATCTGTGAGTTATGGGCAGAGGTACTAAGATTGGGTAGTCTTAGAGTCGACAGAAATACACAAAGTTAGTACTGTAACAATGGTAATGAGAATTCTCATGTATGATATGTTCGCAATTTCAATTAGCTACTGTCATTATGAATATATTATTACACAAGCATACTTGTTTCTAAATTGTTACAGTGACTGATTAGCAGTAAAGTATGTATTGTATGTTTAGTTGTATAAACTGTTAACTGATGAGTATTCTTTTGTACTCATCAGAATAATGGTGAATACACCCCCGAGATCTCCAAATTCTTCGATGAATAGGAATTGGTTAGACGATGCCGGAGAAAGACAAACTGGATTAGGCGGAGTTCCTGATACGCCACCAGATTTTCTCTCCTTAGGAGGAATGCGAAGTCGAGTACATCCAGGAGGTACTAGTACTGCAGATCAAACATCATCAGATTCAGGTATGGAAGGACGGATTATGGACAATGTGACTCGATTGATGAATGCATCGATGGAGAGGCAGGCAGAGATGTTTACAAAAATGTTCAATGATCGGAATGTGGAACCTAGACGAACAGCGATTGATACTGGCGTGATAAATCCGACTGTAAATCCAGGAGCGGAGGCAGAAAGGAGGGTTGAAAGAAACTGCTCTTATAAAACGTTTCTAAGTTGTAAACCACCAGAATTCAAGGGAGACGACAATCCAGTGGCCTGTATGAACTGGATAAGAGAGGTCGAGCAAGCTTTTCCAGCTTGTGAATGTACTGATGAAAGATCTAAGGTTAGGTTTGGGTCGCAAATGTTGCGCGGCAAAGCGTTACAGTGGTGGAATGTGTTGTCATCAACTGTGACGGAAGCAGCTCTGAACTCCGTAACTTGGGATCAGTTTAAAGCAAAGATTTTAGAAGAATATTGTAATGAGCACGAAATGGACCGAATCGAAGAAGAGTTCCGGAATATCAAGAAAGGTAATATGACGGTGAGAAAACATACCGAAGTCTTTATGGAAAAGCTGAATCTTGTGGGGCGCGTGGCTCCAACAGAGAAAGATAAGATTAAATATTATCTGAAAGGTCTACCGGCAGATATGATGACAAGGGTTCGCAGTTCGAAATCTGCCACTTTGAGGGAGACGATTGAGGAAGCAAAGGTGATAGAAGAGATGTATGTGAAAGATAAGGAGGAGAAAGCGCAAGTTGGAGAAAAGAGAAAGTGGGAGGGTCGTTCAGAACCTTCTCAGAAATTAAGGTTATTCGGAAAGAACATTCGTAATGATTCCCGTAGAGAACCGAGTTGGTGTTCAAAATGCAAAAGTAACATTTTGGTCAATGTCGAGTGGTCGGAAATCAATGTTTCAAGTGTGGGAAGATGGGACATATGGCGTCAAGTTGTACGGTGCCATGGTCAGTTTGTTTTGAATGTCAGCAACCAGGCCATTTTCGGAAGGATTGTCCGAAATTGAAAAGAGAAGGAAATCAGGGAAGAAAGTTGGTTATTCCCAAACCAACCGGTCGTGCTTTCCAAATGACTACCGATGAAGCGAAAGGATCGAAAGACGTGGTCTCGGGTACATTTCTTATAAACTATTTTCCTGCTCGTGTGTTGTTCGATAGTGGCGCAAACTATTCTTTTGTATCCAAGTTGTTTCAGCGTAAACTAGCTATGCCTATCACTACATTAGGAGATGCCTTAGTAGTCGAAATAGCTAATGGAGTCCAATCTTTGGTTAAGGAAAGCCTGATCGATTGTAAGATTATGATAGAGGGAACAGAATTTCCGATTAACTTGTTGTTAATGGAAATTGGGAGTTTTGATATTGTTGTAGGGATGGACTGGTTGAGCAACAACCAGGCAGAAATTATGTGCGCAAAGAAGCTGATCCGAATTCCAATGGGTGATAAAGACGATGTATTCGTATTTGGAGAGAAACAGGAAGGAGATGTTCCTTTGATTTCAGTGATGAAGGCGCGTAAATGCTTATCAAAAGGGTGTTGGTCTTATTTAGCCTATGTTATTGATACAAAGTTAGAAAAGAAAAATGTTCAAGATATCAACGTGGTGTGTGAGTTTCCGGATGTATTCCCGGATGATCTTCCAGGTTTACCAGTTGAAAGACAGGTGGAGTTTCGTATCGACATTATTCCTGGATCGGCACCGATTGCACGAGCACCATATCGTTTAGCACCTGCCGAGATGAAAGAGATGATGACTCAGCTTCAAGAGTTATTAGATAAGGGTTTCGTAAGACCGAGTTCTTCACCTTGGGGAGCTCCAGTTTTATTTGTTAAGAAGAAAGATGGCACCATGGGAATGTGTATTGATTATCGGGAGTTAAATAAGGTAACCATTAAGAACAAGTATCCGCTTCCGAGGATTGATGATTTATTTGATCAACTCCAAGGTGCGGGATGCTTTTCAAAGATAGATTTAAGATCAGGATATCATCAAGTACGAGTAAGAGATGAAGATGTTTCGAAAACGGCGTTTAGAACCAGATATGGGCATTATGAGTTCCTTGTAATGCCATTCGGGTTGACGAATGCTCCTGCTGTATTCATGGACTTAATGAACAGAGTGTGTCGACCATTTTTGGATAAGTTCGTCATTGTGTTTATTGATGACATACTTATCTATTCAAAGACCGAAGAAGATCATGAGCAACATCTTCGTGAGGTCTTAGAAGTTTTAAGAAGGGAGAAACTATACGCAAAGTTTTCGAAGTGTGAATTTTGGTTGAAGGAGGTGCAGTTTCTAGGTCATGTAATTACTTTTGAGGGAGTTAAAGTAGATCCATCAAAAATTGAAGCAATGACAAATTGGGAGACACCTAGAAGTGCATCTGAAATAAGGAGTTTCTTGGGATTAGCAGGTTACTATAGAAGGTTTATAAAAGATTTTTTGAAGATTGCGTCTGCTTTGACTTTATTAACTAGAAAGAATGAGAAGTTTATTTGGACGGAGAAACAGGAAACAGCTTTCAGAACTTTACGTTAAAAATTGTGTGAAGCACCTATTCTTGCCCTACCAGAGGGAACAGAAGATTTTGTTGTTTATAGCGATGCTTCAAAGATGGGTTTAGGATGTGTACTGATGCAAAGGGGCAAAGTGATTGCCTATGCTTCAAGACAGCTTAAAGAGCATGAAAAGAATTATCCTACCCATGATTTAGAGTTAGCAGCGGTTGTGTTTGCTTTGAAGCTGTGGCGACATTATTTGTATGGAACAAGGTGCACTCTTTATACTGATCATAAAAGTTTACAACATGTTTTCGATCAAAAAGAGTTGAATATGCGACAACGACCCTGGTTAGAATTACTTAAGGATTATGATTGCGAATTGCATTACCATCCTGGTAAAGCAAATGTCGTAGCTGATGCCTTAAGTAGAAAGGAATATGGTGGGTGTTTGAAATCAATAAATGCTAGAATTGATGTCGCGTCAACTTTGATTGAGAAGATAAAAGAAGCACAAGTGGTGGCTCTGCGAGAAGAGAATCTGAAAGAAGAAGTGATGGGCAAACAACATCTTCAGTTGACTGAAGATGGTCGTGGGATCAAGTTATTTCAAGGAAGAGTTTGGGTGCCTAAAACTGGAGGAAATAGAGAGTTGATTCTCGTAGACGCTCATAGATCTAAGTATTCCATACACCCTGGGAGTACAAAGATGTATCGAGATCTGAAATTGCATTATTGGTGGCCAACGATGAAAGTAGATGTGGCTCGAAAAGTAGAAATGTGTAGAACATGCTCGTTGGTGAAAGCAGAACATCAGAAACCTTACGGAAGTTTCCAATCTTTGGAAATTCCAGAATGGAAATGGGAGAAGATTACCATGGACTTTGTGACGAAGTTACCAAAGACGCAAAAGGGTAACGACACAATATGGGTAATCGTGGATAGATTAACTAAGAGTGCTCATTTTCTAGCTATGAAAGAGACATCACCAATTGAGAAATTGGCAAAGTTGTATATTGATGAAGTGGTGTCAAGGCATGGTCTACCGGTGTCGATAGTGTCAGATCGTGATAGTCGGTTTACTTCGAGGTTTTGGCGATCACTGCAAGAAGAATTGGGTACTAAAGTTAATCTGAGTACGGCTTTTCATCCATAAACCGATGGGCAGAGTGAGCGGACCATTCAAACTTTGGAAGATATGCTCAGATGTTGTGTTTTAGATTTTGGTGGTAACTGGGATACGCATCTACCGTTAGTAGAATTCGCGTATAACAATAGTTATCATTCGAGTATCGGGAGAGCACCCTTCGAAGCATTGTATGGTCGAAAGTGTAGAACTCCGGTATGTTGGTTAGAAGCCGGAGAGAAACAATTTGCTGGTCCAGAATTGGTACAGCAAACAGCGAATAAGGTGAAAGAAATTCGACAACACATGAAAGCAGCCCAAGATAGACAGAAAAGTTATGCTGACCCGAAGCGGAGACCAAAGGAATTTCAAGTTGGGGAGCGCGTGATGCTCAAGGTATCCCCATGGAAAGGGGTGATAAGGTTTGGAAAACGTGGGAAGTTGAGTCCTCGTTTTCTAGGACCTTTCACCATTATTGAGAGAATTGGATTGCAAGCCTACAAATTAGATCTTCCACCAGAGTTGGAAGGGGTTCATAATACCTTCCACATATGCTATCTTCGGAAGTGTTTGGCCGAAGAGGAAGATGTGATTCCACTCACCGATGTGAGACTAGATGAAAAGAGCCGATGTGTAGAAGAACCAGAGGCAATTTTAGAAAGATCGGTTAGGAAATTACGTAGTGGTAAAGAGGTAGCTATGTTGAAAGTACAGTGGAAACACCATAGAGGTACTAATGTAACTTTAGAGTCGGAAGAGAGTACGAGGGTTAGGTATCCTCATTTGTTTAACTGACTTTGATTTCGGGGACGAAATCATTTTCAAGTTGGGGAGTATTGTAACATCCTAAATTTCGTTATTATTATTTTAATAGGATTTAGAATGTATTTGTATTTGGAGTAACCTTGAATTATATAGAGTATTATAATTCAATTAGGATTAAAATACAAATGTTGAAAGTTTAAAGATTTCTTTTGAGAATATTAAACTTAAGGGTTTATAAAGTGTTTTATTTATGTATAAGATGTGTTATGTCATTTCTTTAAAGTTTGAGGGTTTGTAGTGTCATTCTCTTAAGGATGGAGGTTTAGTTGGTAAATATGATGACTCATGCAATTAAAGTAGGAGGTGTCATTAATCTAATGACTATAGACTAAGTGTGAGTGTGTGAGTTGTGTTGGTGTGTGTTTTTCGTTGAAGAGAAAAGAGAGCCGAGAGTTAGAGAGAGAGAGAGAGATCGAGAAAAGAGAAGGAGAAGCAAAAAGGGAAACAAAGATTTTCAGTTGGGGTTTTGGAAGAAATTAAAGGAATACAAGGTAAACCATTCTTAAACTTTTATGATTATAATTGTTAGATGAGTTTAGAAATGGGTTTTTATGAAATATAGATGTTTTGGGAAGTTTGATTATATGAGTAGGCTTAGTTTACAGCCTTAATCATATCTGCTCATTATCAGAAACATTCATGGTGAAAAACTGCAAAATCTGGGTTTAAGGATGAACTTAGTAGACTGAGACTTCGATGAATATCATGGAAGTCGCAACCTTGAGTTGCGACATTCATGATTTTCGCAATAGACAATTGCGACTCAGTAGTGGAGTCGCAGTGGACCGTTGCGACTTGGAGTTGGAGTCGCAACAGTTGACTGCGACTTGACATTGGAGTCGCAACCGTTGATTGCGACTTGGTGTCGAGATCGCAATAGAAGGCTGCGACTTGGGTTGGAATCGCAATGGTAAGTTGCAATTTGGAGTTAGAATCGCAACAGTTGGTTGCGACTTGGCTTAGCACACTGCGATTTAAGATGTGGTTTTTAGAGATTAAGGATTTTTAGTTGTGGAGGGTTCTGTTCTAGATGTTAATATCAGTATATCTGTATATTGAATATTACAGTGAACTGTGATAGCGAAGACAGGAGTCCCTTACGAGTTTAAAAGGATTAAAAGAAGTGACTACGCATCAGGTGAGTTTATTTAACTCTCTTTAAAAGTTCAACAATTAATATTGAAATGGATATATAAAATATATGTCTAAACATGATAGATAAGGAACTTGTCTTAATCATTAAGAAGTTCAATTAGATGATTTAAAAAGTTATGCTATATTGGTTTACATACTAAATTGCAAAGAGGGGATAGTCAAGTAATTGAGATTCTTTATAAATGTATGTGTAAAATGTATATCGAAATGTATTGCATTTTGTGTGTTATGGGTATACACCTATAAGAGTTATAATACTTATGTATTTTGTTTTAGTTGCTAAAAATAGGCATCCGGTCATCGGGGGCACTTGGGTACGGTATAATGGGAACCGATATACTCGCCATTGACCAAAGGGATGTAATTTTTAGTAATTGAGTATACCTTGAATCATCGAGGGTCCCGATTGAGTATCGCGATATTATAATCCCATTGGGACCATTGATTCTGAGGTGAAATGTGGAATAGGCAAATTTTGATTTGTAATTCCCATTTCGAATGGAAGATCGGAGATTTCCATTGTTTTAGGGAAGATCAGAGATTTCCCAATTTATAAAAGAGTACTAAGAAATAAGCAGGTTTTGACTTGTAATTTCTTAAATAAGAGTCATAAATATGAGAGTGGGGTAGATTCCCAGTACTGAAAGGAGTTGTCATACGGTAAGATGGACGAGAACAGGTTCGATATATCTGTTGTGATTTTAATTATTTAACTTTAATTTGATTTGAATATTCTCACTAGGCGAAAGCCTAATGTTTTAAAGTTGAATTTCTTACCAGGTACAAGCTCCGGAAAATAGGTGGGAGGTGCGATGAGATCATTTTTGGAAAGATACAAACCTAGAGATAACGGAGGATCTAGCCGATATTTTGATGCCTTTGGGACAAAGGATTAGATAACCAAATTAATCTAATTATTGTTGAATGGTTAGATTAATAGGTTATTTGTTTTAGATGTATTGTATATAAAATCTTTACATTTGATCCTCAGGTTATAGAAATTGAAGTTTCATGATCATAACTTGTAGATATTTTTAAGTTTTAAATTGACCCTGTTTTTAGGGTGTTTCAATAACAATATACACATGCCTATTTCTTAGAAAGGAAATAGAGATTACAATATACACATGCCAATCTCTTTCTATCCTTAGAAATCAGGAATTACGTTTATTCCATGCTTTCTTACACACATCAGAATAATGATTAATCTTCATCTATTCTACGTGTACATAACCAGTAGTGCCTATGGATCCATTACAGTTTACTAACGTATATACATAACAACATATCACACCACATCTCATATCATATTCTTAACTCTGAGAATACTAGATAACCTATCGCATTTTCATCCTCAACACCCGGAAACTAAAGCAACCCGAATACTATCCGGTAACTATCCGGACAGCAGGGGTTTCCGGATGACTTAAATTATCCGGACAACTGAACTTTCTGGATAACTACAACTCACCGGATAAACCATGCTTTCCGGATACCTTCTAATCCGGACAACACCCGGAAACTAAAGCAACCCGGATACTATCCGGTAACTATTTTTATCCGGAAACTTACCAGAAAATCCAAACTTACCGGATACTTGTCGCGTCCAGAAACATTCAACACAGAGGTTTCCGGATACCGCAATTCGTCCGGAAACCTCGACCTGCAGCTTAATAATTCGATTTAAATCTATGTCTGTTCGATTCAGCTAATTCCAGACCATTCCGTATAGTCCACAAACAGTTTATACAACTATGACAAGGTTTAATTTAACATATAAACACTGATTTATGCAAACAACAAATAAACTCACCTTTTTGAAGAAAACCCACTTTAATCACAATCTGTTGCTCCAATCTGTTGTAAACGATTCCGAAATCCAAATTTGAAGACAAAACTCTTGTTTTTCTTCCTCTTCTCTTCTTTCTCACTTTTCTCTCCTTTTCTCTTTGATTCTCCAAACCGACCCAACACAAAGAATTCAGATAAATATCTGATTTCAGCTACTTTATCCACACACACTTTCCATAAATGACCAAATACACCTTCTAGTTCCAATATGTCTAAACGTAACATCCAACTTTAATCCTTTGTATTTTAACCCCATTGAATAATAAACTTACAATATAATTCAAGGTTTTAACCAAAATACAAATAGATCCCAATCCTCATTAAAATAATATTATTGAAATTTCAGGATGTTACATTAAGTAGAATAACACACAATATCAAATAAAGCAAAGAGTAAATAACAGATAAGTTTCTCAAAGATTTACTGTATTTGATATTAATAAGAACACCAAGAACATCAAAGGATTAACAAGAAATCTGTTGTTAATGGTGTGTGTGAGTAGTGAAAAGCTTAATGATATATGTGTATTTCAGAGTGATTAAGCTTAATAGAAGAACTCAACATGAGTCTTCTATTTATATTATATCTTAAGGGGACATACTTTAGACAATAAGGACTGAAGATAACAGGACACTGTTGATGAACAGTTGTTGGAATGTACTAATCCACTATTCAGTTACTGTAGATACAATGTTCATTAAATGCTCCGTTTCCTGCTTTAGGCAGAAACCTATCAGAGTAGGACACGTGGAAATGTCAGGGCATGCCTTGTGCAAGTGGTTGGAAAGATCTTTGTATCGTGAACATATATTTGTCCATTCTTCTAAGTCTTGTCTTTATACCGCAGAGGCTCTGTCAATGATGACAGAGGTTCTGCGGCCTTGTCTTATGTGAAGAGTCTTCTTGCGTTTCTTCACTTCGGTCTTCTTGGAGACTTGGCAGAGATTCTGTCGATGACTTCTATACTTTGATCTTCTGACTCGGCAGAACCTCTGTTGATGACTTCTATACTTAGCCTATTTTTCAATACTTCTATTTAACAGAAAGATTGGAGCTAACAATATTGTTATGTCTTCTAATTTAATTATGAGCTAAGCACCCCTTTGGGTGTGGATGTGAGCAAACTTGAGACTAGTAGGCAACACTTGGGTGTGGCCATTGTTACTAACTCTCGAGATTGGTCACTTGAGTCGAGACTTAAACTCAACGCGGATAAGCCGATCACTTTGATGTGTTAATATCAGATCTTAGACCTCGAGAGGGGCGGATTCGAAATACGGCTTGAGTGATGCACACAGATTTGAGAGAGTCTTTGATAACCATGTCGAGAGGCGGGTTTTGTATGATTTATTAAGGTTCAAACGCCGGTCGAGATTTATATCACAAAGAGATTTGGGTGTAAATCTCCATATTGGTAGAATTTGACGTTTAGAGTCAAACTTAATTAAATCGGCAAGATCGGGAGTCGGTAACAATGGACACTTTATGGAAACTTTGTAGGACCGGTTTCTAAAATGCATCATTTCGATAGATTGGGCTTTTTATGAACATTTCGTGTTACAAAGCAACTAACCATTCTATTACTACGAAAATCTCAAGGGAACTCACATCCATACCCATTTTTAATTATTCAAGAGTTTAGTCATTTTACCAACAAAACAACAATATTTTTACAACCCGAGACTTGTGCAAGAAGTTCGTGAAATTCTCTGATTCTCTGTGGTTCAGTCCTCGTGGGTACGATACTTGGTAAATACTTTCCATTTTATTACTCATAGCGATCATAGTTGCGGTGTATACTTGCGCCCCTACTATGGGAACACTGTGGCCACTGAGTGGAACTATACGGTTTTCCGCTTTCAAGTTTTTGGCGCTGTTGTCGGGGACTGGCGTGATTTTACATCCTGAGATATTGATCTTCACTTGAGCCTGTGTCACTTGTTTCAAAACAAAATCTTTGTGTTGTATGCCAAGGTTGCAACACAGAGAACTTTTACCTCTTGATAACGAAATCGAAAGAACTATTGCAAGACGTAGAAGAGGTAATCGGCAAAACCCACCTTTAAACCGAAACATGGATGCTCTGGAGGAGGTGCTCCACCTCCGCCACCACCGGTTGAGACTACGGTTGGTATTGCCGATAGTAAAGATAGAAAAATAAGGGACTATGCAACGCCCGAATTTGAACAATTAAAATCGGGAATTATTAGGCCCAACATGAATACACAAGCTTTTAAACCCGAACCCGTAATGTTTCAAATGATCCAACCAATGAGTCAGTTTGGGGGATTACCTTCGGAGGATCCGCACTCACACTTGAAATCATTTATAGAAATGACGGATCATTTTCGTATTCCCGGAGTAACACCGGAAGCCTTACGGTTGACACTCTTCACTTACACGTTAAGAGATAGATCTAAAGCCTGGATAAATTCAGAACCACCGGAATCCATCAATACTTGGTCCGGTCTAGCTGAAAAGTTTCTTAAAAAATATTTTCCTCCAACAAGAAACGTAAAGCTTAGGCACGATATCATGAACTTTCGGCAAAAGAATTACGAGGCAGTTTCGGATGCATGGGAAAGATTTAAAGACTTACTTAGAAAATGTCCTCATCATGGAATTCCCTATTGCATCCATTTAGAAACATTTTACAATGGTCTTTCTAATGCTGCTAAAATTATTCTCGACGCTACGACCGGTGGTGCTTTTGTTTCAAAAACTTACAACGAGACATTTGATATTTTGGAAAAAGTTGCTAACAATAACACCGAATGGCAAAATCCTCGTGCCATCACCACACAAAATGCATCGGGAGTTCATGAAATTGATGCCATCACTTCTTTGAATGCACAAATTGTAGCTTTAACCAACTTGGTAAAAAATAACTTAAACATCAATGGAGAGAAAAACCAAGCGCAAACTATTAATGAATCTTGTGTATTTTGTGGGGAGGGTCATAATTATGAGAATTGTCCAGGAAATCCCGCTTCGGTAAACTATTTGGGGAATGCTAGGAATAGCCCTTTTTCTCAAACTTATAACCCGAATTGGCGAAACCATCCCAATTTTTCTTGGTCGGGCAATCAAGGACTTCAACCTCCCGGGGCAAGTCAAACACAAAACCGACCACAAAATCCCCTGGGATTTTATCAAAATCAACAACCCACTTACCAACATGGTCAATCTTCACAATCGCATGCACCTAGGCAACAAAATGCATCGGAAGGTAACGGTTCACATGAATCGTTACTTAAAGGTTTTATCAACCAACTCAATGCAACCTTGAGAGGGTTTGAGACCCAACTTGGTCAATTTGCGACCGAGCTCAAAAATAGACCACAAGGGACTTTGCCTAGTGACACCGAGAACCCAAAAGGACCACACAAGAAACATGTCAAGGCCATAACAATAAAAGAAATAGGTAACATAGAAGACTCTCGTGAAAACGGTAAACCTTCTACCACGCCTAAAGTGCAAAAAGATTCACATCTCTTCGATAGAGAAAATTTTCCTGGACTGTTCCCTGCTGTTAAAAAAACACAAGACCCTGTCTTTATGTCTAAAACAGCAGAATCTACTGGTTCTGACAAAAATTCCGAGCAGCTTGCTCACAGCGGGCAGACCACACCCACACCCAGTAAAAAGCAATCAAGCTTAGATCTACGCGAGTTGCCTTTTCCTGAAAGATTCAAAGATAAAAAGATGGATGTCCAGTTTAAAAAAAATTTAGACGTTTTCAAACAACTCCATATTAACATTCCTTTGATTGAAGCTCTCGAGCAAATGCCGAACTATGTTAAGTTTTTAAAAGACATTCTCAACAAAAAAAAGAGACTAGGAGAATTTGAGACGGTTGCTTCAACTAAGTAATGTAGTGCAATTCTTACATGTAAAATCCCTCCGAAACTCAAGGACCCAGGAAGTTTCACCATCCCATAATCCATTGGTGGTCAAGAGGTCGGGCATGCACTATGTGACTTAGGTGCAAGCATAAATCTCATGCCCTTGTCAGTTTTTAACAAATTAGGAATTGGTGAAGTAAGACCACTACTGTCACTTTGCAACTTGCGGATAGATCCATAGCTTATCCGAAAGGAAAAATTGAAGACATTTTGGTTAAAGTTGATAAGTTCATTTTTCCGGCCGATTTTCTAGTTTTGGACTACGGGGCTGATAAGAATATTCCCATCATTCTAGGAAGACCTTTTCTTGCAACCGGCCGAACGTTGATTGATGTCCAAAAAGGTGAGCTAACTATGAGAGTGAATGACCAACAAGTAACCTTTAACGTTTTTAAATCACTAAAATTCACCAGTGATTTAGAAGATTGTTCTGCCATTGACACTTTAGGTGATGATTTTGAGCTTAGCCTTTTAGAAGCCTTGCATGAAGAACCAATTATAGGCTTTGAAAATGATGTTTCGGAAGAAGATTTGATGGAGGTTATAGATGCATTTGAACATTTAGTTTTAATGATAGACCTACACAAATGCCATCAATTCTTAAGGCTCCAGAATTGGATTTGAAACCTCTCCCTAGTCACCTTAAGTATGCTTATCTCATGGAAGAAGAAAAATTACCCGTAATCATTTCTTCCAAGTTAAGTACATGTCAAGAGGAGAAGTTGTTGGAATTGTTGAAAAGTCACAAGAAAGCCATAGGATGGACCTTAGCGGACATTAAGGGAATTAGCCCATCTCTTTGCCAACATAAAATTATTTTGAAAGAAAGTAGTATTGGCAAAGTGCAACCACAAAGGCGATTAAATCCCATCATGAAAGAGGTCGTTAAGAAAGAAATCTTAAAATGGCTTGATGCAGGTATTATTTTCCTCATTTCAAGTAGTGGTTGGGTTAGTCCGGTGCAATGTGTTCCTAAGAAGGGAGGTGCCACGTTTATAACAAACGAGAAAAATGAACTCATTTCAACTAGGACCGTCACCGGGTGGAGAATATGCATGGATTATAGACAATTGAACCTAGCCACGAAAAAGACCATTTTCATTTGCCTTTTATAGACCAAATGCTAGATCGATTGGCCAAAAAGGAATTTTATTGCTTTTTGGATGGATACTCGGGCTATAATCAAATTCACATAGCTCCCGAGGATCAAGAAAAAACAACTTTCACATGTCCTTTCGGAACTTTTGCTTTTCGGCGAATGCCATTTGGGTTGTGCAATGCTCCCGCTACATTCCAACGTTGCATGATGTCTATTTTTTCGGACATGATTGAGGATACCATGGAAGTTTCCATGGATAATTTTTCGGTAATTGGGACATCTTTTGATAATTGTCTAGATAATTTGAGAAAGAGTTTGGAAAGATGTGAAACGCACGATTTAATCTTGAAATGGGAAAAATGTCATTTTATGGTTCAAGAGGGAATTGTTTTGGGTCACATGGTTTCTAAACAAGGTTTAGAAGTTGATAAAGCTAAATTAGAAGTAATAATGCAATTACCCAAACCCACTTCGGTTAAAGGCATTAGAAGTTTTTTGGGACATGCAGGATTTTACCGACGCTTTATAAAAGACTTTTCAAAATTTGCAAAACCATTGTGTAATTTACTGCATGTTGATCAAACTTTTGATTTTACTTCCGAATGCAAAACGGCTTTTTCAAAAATCAAAGACGCTCTTGTCTCTGCTCCTATTGTAATAGCACCGGATTGGACAAAGCCTTTCGAGGTAATGTGCGATGCCAGTGATTGGGCGGTAGGTGCCATTTTGGGACAACTGAAAGATTAAAATTTTCACCCCATTTACTACGCAAGTAAAACTCTCATCGAAGCTCAAATTAATTATACAACAACTGAAAATGAGTTACTTGCCGTAGTATTTGCTTTTGACCGTTTTCTTTCTTATTTGATCGGCACAAAAGTCATTGTTCATACGGACCACTCCGCTATCAAATATCTTTTTAACAAAACCGACGCAAGGCTTATCCGGTGGGTTCTTCTTTTACAAGAATTTGACATAGAGATAGTTGATAGAAAGGGAGTCAATAATCAAGTTGCCGATCACCTTTTAAGAATTGAAATGAATGTGTCAAGTGGGAGTAGTCATGAAATCAAAGAGGTTTTTCCGGATGAGTGTATTTTAGCATTACAACATGTTGACAAAGAACTGCCATGGTATGCCGATATTGCAAATTACCTTGCAAGTGGAATTAGGCCATACCACATGAACGGGCAAAAGTTTAAAAAGTTTCTTCACGATTGTAAACACTATTTTTGGGATGATCCTTTTTTGTATAAATTAGGATCGGACCAAATTTTGAGGAAATGTGTCCCAGATTTTGAAATGAAAATCATTTTACGGGATTGCCATGCTTCACCATACGGGGGCCATTTCGGTGGTCAACGTACGGCCGCAAAAATTATTCAAAGTGGTTTCTTTTGACCTACAATTTTTAAAGATTCATTTGAGTTCGTAAAGAGTTGTGATCAATGCCAAAGGACCGGGATTTTGTCCCAACGAAATGAGATGCCCTTAAATAATATTTTGGAAGTCGAACTTTTTGATGTTTGGGGCATCGATTTTATAGGACCATTTCCTATGTCTTTTAATAACCAGTATATTTTGGTGGCCGTAGATTACGTCTCAAAATGGATAGAAGCTATCGCTTGTCCAAGAAACGATGCTAAAACAGTGATTAACTTCCTTCATAAAAATATTTTTGTTCGTTTCAGAACTCCTCGCGCTTTAATTAGTGATGAGGGAACTCATTTTGTTAACAAAATGTTAAGCACTGTTTTGAGCAAATACAACATCCATAATAAGGTATCAACGGCATACCATCCTCAAACAAATGGGATCGCCGAACTTTCAAATCGAGAAATTAAGTCAATTTTGGAAAAAGTGGTAAAACCCGATAGAAAGAATTGGTCCCTTAAGTTGGATGACGCACTTTGGGCATACCGAATAGCTTTTAAAACACCGCTAGGACTGTCACCATATAAATTGTTTTTTGGTAAAATGTGTCACTTACCCTTGGAACTTGAGTACAGGGCATTTTGGGCCATAAAGGAATTAAACTTAAATGAAGAAGTGGCCGGAAAGAAAATAAAACTTCAACTAAATGAGTTAGAGGAGTTACGTCATCATGCCTACGAGAACGCCAAAATTTATAACGAAAAAACAAAGTTGTGGCATGATCGTCGTATTAACCAAAGGACTTTTGAAAAAACCCAACAAGTACTCCTTTTTAATTCTCGCTTGAAGTTGTTCCCCGAAAAATTAAAATCACGTTGGTCGGGACCTTTTACCATAGCGGATGTGGGAAAATTCGGAACAGTTGATTTAATCAACCCGCAAGATGGGAGTATTTTTCGAGTGAATGGTCACCGGGTTAAACACTTTATCCTAGATGAAGTGTCACGCCCCAACGGTGATGATGAGTAAATCCATTCACAAGAAATGTGCATGTAAATATTGTAAATAGTTTTCTTTATTCCTGTGGTTTATCGTATTTTTCATGTATTTCAGGTTCAGTTCGGATGACCGCGGTGGGATGGCTCATGCCCCCGAAGTTTGAATTTTAAAAAGATAAGCATGGGAGAAATGCAATGATGACTCTTGCATTTAAAATTAATTCATGGTAAACTGATTAGGTGTAATTTTGGATAAAAAGAATTTAAAAAAAAATTAAAAGTGATCAGTTTACTTTTGAGTTGGTAGAAGAAAATTATATCTTTTTGGGTACTTGTACTTTAATTGATAAAATAATCAAACACTCATTAGATTTCAATGAGGTTGGTTGCATATTAATGGTTGGTTTCTTTTTAATTAAAAACCCACAAGATACTTTCATAAAGTAAAGTAACCCTTGGGTTTTAACCCCAAGACAAAAACCCAAAAGACTTTCACTTTTCAAAAAGTCTCCAACCTTTCTTCTTCTCCACAAAAAAAACTCTCCCATGGCAAGAAAGAAACAATTGGTTTCTCTCCCTAGCCGACCTCCACCGGACCACCGCTGTCGTCGCTGATGCGCCACCGGAGAACACCACCGCCGTTCCTCCATCACCGGATGGATCCTTCGTCGCCGAAACTCCCGCACTCAGCGCCGCCTCGTCGACCATGGCTATCCAAACCACCGGCGGATCTCCGGTTGCCACCGCCGATGAACCCACTACCCCATCTTCTCCAAGGTACGTTCATTCCTTTCTCGAGACCCATGAAATTCTCACCCGAATACCTATCATCCCCTCACCCTCTCACACCATTTCATCCACTTTACCCTTTATCTCCCTCTCCACAAACCCTTTTCTCCAAACACAACAACCAAAGACACCGCTACCACCTCCGCTGGATATGGGACTACCGAATGGTTAGCGGCTTTGGTTATGCAACGGGAGGAGGCTAATCTGATTTCTAAAGACATCCTTACGAAGCTTACTTCCATTGAAGCTCATGTCGCACGCCTCGAGGGTGCGTCCACATCAGCTGCTGCTCCACCGCATGACAAGGATGAGCGTCTGCCAGGTTTCCCAGCGCCTTCTGTGTCCACAGCCCCTCACAGTGGGCAGCAGTTTCCGAAAAAATGACATTTGGTTCATCATCATCCTCTTTAAAACATTATTACTACTATCTGTTCTTTTGGGTATTGTCTAACACTCTAAACTCATATTTCCCGCCTTTTGTGTGTTATTTGCGGGTTATGCTTGAATTGTGATAATCGTTTGTGTTTGCTTGGATATTTGTTGTGGTTTCTTATCGTTTTTCAGGTACTTCGACTTTGATTGACTATTTTTAGGTAAACTTGAGAAGACGTAGGCCCTCTTGTGTGGCCTAAACACTTTTCCCTTCGTTCCTACACCCGAGCCGATTCGTACGACAATGTGGATATTGTCCATTTTAAAGTTTGGGGGTGAGGAATTATGCATGATCATATTATGATCTTTGATGAAAAAAATAGTAGTTACAAATAAAAGTCTTCGGAAAATTGGAAGACGACCTTCGAAAAATTGGAAGGAAAAACATAACCCAAAAAGTTCATAGAACAAGAAAAATAAAAAAGAATTGGGTTTTTGTGACTGAAATAGAACTCACAGGAAAAAGCAACAAAGATATATTCAAATTCCTTTTGTGGTTTAGTTCAAGTTTGGGGGAAATATTTTTTTAGCCACAAACACTAACCCGAAAAGTCCTACCGATCAAGTTCCGACAAATAGTCAAGAAAGGAAGAGGTACAAATTCTGAGGAAACGTTCAAGCATTTTTGTAAGTTTCGTCTTCTTTCCCTCTGTAAATATTCCTTTTCCTTCATTTCTTTTACTTGAGGACAAGCAAAACCTTAAGTTTGGGGGTGTGATAACTCTCATTTTTTAGAGTTATTTAGCACTCTTTTTCTAGGAATTTATATCATTTTTATACCCACTTTGCTTCTTTCCTATTTATTTTGTCTAAAATGTGATAAAGAGATGATGAAGTTTCAAAAGTTTATTTTTTTGGAAAAACATTGCACTTTCGGCTGTGGACACGAGACTCCTCACTGTGAGCACGGACGGATCATCCCTTTAATCAACGGGCAATGCTAATTTCTGGATAAAAGAAAGGATTAAAGTATTGGCATTCTAGAAGCTGCAAGATCTCGAAATCCCTGAAAGCATGGGAAGCATGGTGGTGGTCTTTGCCTTAGAGATTGTTTGAAGAATAGTCCAATGGTTTTTCTACCTTTTTGGGATTATAAAAGAGAAGGCATGAGCAAGTTTCATATAGATAGTTCAGTTTAACACAAATCCAGTAGCATAGTTCTTATTCAAGTTTCTTAAAAGCTTGAAGATTGGTAGCATTTAATTTCTTGTTTGTATTTTCACATTTCAATTCTGTCAACAGTGACCCACTGTGGGTCTGGCATTAATTTTATGCAAGTAACTTTGATGAACTTCTTTTATATTGTTATGTCTTCTAATTTAATTATGAGCTAAGCACCCCTTTGGATGTGGATGTGAGCAAACTTGAGACTAGTAGACAACACTTGGGTGTGACCATTGTTACTAACTCTCGAGATTGGTCACTTGAGTCGAGACTTAAACTCAACGCGGATAAGCCGATCACTTTGATGTGTTAATATCAGATCTTAGACCTCGAGAGGGGCGGATTCGAAATACAGCTTAAGTGATGCACAAAGATTTGAGAGAGTCTGTGATAACCACGTAGAGATGCGGGTTTTGTATGATTTATTAAGGTTCAAATGTCAGTCGAGATTTATATCACAAAGAGATTTGGGTGTAAATCTCCATATTGGTAGAACTTGACGTTTAGAGTGAAACTTAATTAAATCGGAAAGATCGGGAGTCGGTAACAATGGACACTTTATGGAAACTTTGTAGGACCGGTTTATAAAATGCATCATTTCGAGAGATTGGGCTTTTTATGAACATTTCGTGTTACAAAGCAACTAACCATTCTGTTATTACGAAAATCTCAAGGGAACTCACATCCATACCCATTTTTAATTATTCAAGAGTTTAGTCATTTTACCAACAAAACAACAATATTTTCACAACCCGAGAGTTGTGCAAGAAGTTCGTGAAAGTCTCTGATTCTCAGTAGTTCAGTCCTCGTGGGTACGATACTTGGTAAATACTTGTCATTTTATTACTTATAGCGATCATAGTTGCGTTGTATACTTGCGCCCCCACTGTGGGAACACTGTGGCCACTGAATGGAACTATACGGTTTTCCGCTATCAATAGCGATGGTTTTTTGTTTTTAATTTTTCTTCTTTACCCCTTGTCAAACGGGTAGAATTCTTTATTATCCGCCACATATGTTTCCTCCTTTTGATCTATCATCTACCATCTCACTTCTCTCTCCACCAATTTCTATTTTGTGTATTTGTATCGCAATGCATCCTCAATGTGCCTTTGGAAACTTATCTTCTTTTCTGAAATTGGATATTTTGAGCATCTAAATGGAATTGCTAATTATATAATAACGATAAAGATGTCAAAGAAATACTTTATTTAATCCTTACTTGATGTGTAATGTAAGATAATAATTATTTTTTCAATTGAGAGAGATGGTTGAGTGGACGAAAGCAGCAGATTGCTAATCCGTTGTACAAGTTATCCGTACCGAGGGTTCGAATCCCTCTCTTTCCGTGTCCATTGATGACTTTCCATTTTTTTCTTTTACATTTCGCAACCCCCTTTTTATTTTTTTTACTAGTTAAGGAAATATGGGTTAGTTTTGGTTTGATTTTCCAGAAAAATTATGTGCGATTTTAATGTGCAATTTTAGTGTGTGATTTGTGTGAAACAAACTGTCATGAGGGTGGTGGTAGCATGTCGGCAGGTGGTGGGGTGATGGCGGTAGCAATGTCAAGTGACAGATGGAGGTGGTGGCGGTGAGTGGATGCGACAGGTGGTAGCGGTTGTGGCAAGTCGTGGCGGTAGTGGTGGGTAACTATCAGTGGTGGTGTCAAGATGGTTAGTGATGGTGGTGCCGGGGTGGTTATGGATGGTGGTTGTAGTGGTGGAGCAGGTTCAAAGCCAAGAATTTTGTTTAGGGGGATCCGAGAAACAATGCTAGAAATTCATGATTTTAAGGCTTGAAAGTCTCTTTTAAAAGATATTTCATCCGCCCCAAAATAAGTGTCCAAAATTGACATGACACACAGTTTTAGACATTAATAATTATTATAACTAGTATGAGAACCGCGTGTTGCGTGGTAGTGTAATTTTTTAATGTAGATATAAATAAATTTTTAGTGTTAAATATAATAATTAATAGATCATATTTAAATTATTGATTTGTAAAAAGTAACAAAACATAATTAGCGGAAACGAATATATAAAATAGCAACACTAAGTTTTACAAAAAGAGGGTATTCCTAAATAAGACAACCCAAGGAATTGATAAAGAGACATCACACCCTCTTTTGTATAAACTTCTATTGATTCCAATGTTTCAACTTCTCATCAATGTGGGATACTCCAACTCAACCAAATTTCATCTTTTAAGAAATACTCAATTCTAATTATGTCACTTCAATACCTTTGGTTCCTCCTTTAATATAGATTGTTTTTATTTTTATTGATCTTTTTATATAATAAGATTTAAGTTTTACAAAAAGAGTTTTATCCAAAATAAGACAACCCAATTAGTTGATAAAGAGACATCACATCCTCATTTTTATACATTTCTCTTGATTACAATGTTTCAATTTCTCATCAACGTGGGATCACTCCAACTCAACCAAATTTCACCTTTTAAGGAATACTCAATTCTAATTGTGTCACCTTAATACCCTTTGTTCTTCCTTTAATATATATTAAGATAAGAATTAAAAATTAAGATTTTGATTGATACTTTGATTTATTTATTTTTATTGATCTTTATATATAATATGATTTAAGGGGGTGTTTGGTTGGCCTTAAGGAATGAAAATGGGAATAGCAATGAAAATGATTAGGAATGATAATGAGTAGGATTCATTATAATGTATTATATTATATTACATATATTCCTTTTGTTGCTGTTTGGAAAAAGGAGGACGTACTTTACCTTTCCTATACAAATCACAGGAACCATCTCCTCTTCTCTGGTAAAACCCTCCACCTCTGCAAATTCTCTACACCTCATCTTCAGAAAAGCTAAACCAAACCCTTTTCAAATCTTCAGAAAAGTGAGAAATCCTTTCCAGCTCATCTTCTGAAATGGTAATGGAAAACCGATTAAACTTAGTGAGAAATGTTCAACCCCTTCAATAGAACAACCTCCCGAATTAGAGCTAAAACCGTTGTCATCTCACTTGAAATATGCTTATCTCGCTAAGGATAATAAACTTCCCGTTATTATCTCATCTAAACTTAGTGAGGAACAAGAACAACTCCTGATTGATCTGTTGATAAATCATAAAAGGGCAATCGGTTGGACCATAGCGGACATAAGAGGTATTAGCCCTTCCCTATGTCAACATAATATTAACTTGGAGAGTGACCACCTTGGAAAAGTCCAACCCCAAAGAAGATTAAATCCCATAATGAAAGAGGTGGTCAAGAAAGAAGTTTTGAAGTGGTTAGACATCGGTATTATCTACCCAATAGCTAGTAGTAGTTGGGTGAGCCCTCGTTCAATGTGTCCCTAAAAAGGGAGGGACAACCGTAGTGGAAAACGAAAAGAACGAGCTCATTCCCACTAGAACTGTTATTGGGTGGTGAATATGCATGGACTATAGACAACTCAACCTAGACACCAAGAAAGACCATTTTCCCCTACCATTCATCGACTAAATGCTCGATAGGTTAGCTGAAAATGAATTATATTGTTTTCTAGATGGATACAACCAAATTCACATCTCCCCCGAGGACCAAGAAAAGACCACCTTTACTTGTCCATGCGGTACCTTTGCATTCCGGAGGATGCCATTTGGATTGTGTAATGCTCCAGCCACTTTCCAACATTGTATGATGGCCATTTTCACCGACATGATTGAGGACACCATAGAGGTATTTATGGATGATTTTTCTGTGATAGAGACATCATTTGACAACTGCTTGAGAAATTTGGAGTAAAGCCTAGTGAGATGTGAGACCCACGACCTTATTTTAAATTGGGAAAAATGTCATTTTATGGTCGAAGAGGGCATTGTCCTAGGTCATCTTGTCTCAAAAAGAGGGTTGGAATATGACAAAGCCAAACTTGAAGTAGTGGCACAACTTCCCGAACCCACAACTGTGAAAGGAATTCGAAGTTTCTTGGGTCATGCTGGTTTCTATAGGAGGTTCATCAAAGATTTTTCCAAAATAACTAAACCCCTATGTAACCTTTTGCAACATGAAAAAGAATTTATATTCACCCAAGAATGTCGAGATGCTTTTGAAACAATCAAAAAAGCCTTAGTTATTGTACCCATAGTGACCACTCCTGACTGGTCACTCCCATTTGAAGTTATGTGTGACGCCAGCGAGTGGGCTGTGGGGGCTGTTTTAGGACAACGGAAAAACAAAACCTTTCACCCCATTTATTATGCAAGTAAAACACTAATTGAAGCTCAGATCAATTACACGGTCACTGAAAAAGAATTACTTGCAGTGGTGTTTGCTTTTGATCGTTTCAGGTCTTACTTAATAGGGACGAAAGTCATAGTGCACACTGATCATGCAGCAAAAAAGTACTTGATCACCAAAGCTGATTCCAAACCACGTTTGATATGTTGGGTACTATTGCTGCAAGAATTCGACCTTGAAACCGTTGATAGGAAAGGAACAAGCAATCAGGTAGCTGACCATCTGTCCAGGCTAGAGAAGGTAGTGACCACTGTAGAACCCACTCCTGTCCAGGAAAATTTCCCGATGAACAATTGTTAGCAGCTTAACATCACAACAATGAGATTCCTTGGTACGCTGACATTGCAAACTTTTTGGCATGTGGACTAAAGCCCCATGGGATGAGTGGACTACCATTTAAAAAGTTTTTACACGATACTCGTCAATATGTCTGGGACGATCCTTTCTTATATAAAATAGGAACAGACCAAATATTGAGACGATGTGTCCAAGGGAGTGAGCAACATCAAATACTCCAAGGTTGTCATACATCCCACTACGGTGGCCACTTTAGTGGAAACCGCACTGCTGCAAAAATCTTGCAAAGTAGGTTCTTTTGGCCCACTGTGTTTAAAGATTCTTACGAATTTGTGAAAAATTGTGAGCAATGTCAACGAACCGGGAACATATCGCAAAAGAATGAAATGCCTCTCAACAACATCTTAAAGGTAGAGTTTTTTGATGTTTGGGGGATCGATTTCATGGGTCCTTTCCTAAACTCAAACAATAATTTTTATATCTTGGTTGCGGTAGACTATGTTTCAAAATGGGTGGAGGTTGTTGCATGTCACTCCAATGATGCAAACACCGTGGTGAAATTTTTGCACAAAAATATTTTCACTCGATTCGGAACACCACAGGCGTTAATTAGTGACGAAGGCACACATTTTGTAAACAAAGTCATGAGCTCGGGTCTTGCTAAGTATAATATACATCATAGAGTGGCCACCGCATACCACCCGCAGACCAACGGTTTAGCCGAACTTTCAAACCGAGAAATCAAAGGCATTCTAGAAAAGTCGTTAAACCACACCGAAAGGATTGGTCAACCAAACTCGATGATGCTCTTTGGGCCTATCGTACGACCAATAAAACTCCCTTAGGAATGTCTCCATTTAAGTTGGTTTTTGGCAAAGCATGCCATTTACCAATTGAGTTGGAACACAAGGCATTTTGAGCCCTTAAAGAGCTTAACATGAGTGAGGATGCGGCAGGGACCAAGAGATTTTTACAATTGCATGAGTTGGAAGAATTACGATACCATTCTTATGAAAATGCAAAGTTGTACAAAGAAAAGACCAAGATATGGCATGACCGACGAATCAATCATAAGGAGTTTACCGAGGGACAACAAGTGCTCTTATTCAATTCACGACTCAAATTATTCCCTGGTAAACTTAAATCTCAATGGATGGGACCATACACAGTGGTCAAGGTAAGTCCCTTCGGAACTGTTGAGTTAATATCCCCACAATCTGGTCAGACTTTTAAAGTCAATGGGCAAAGAGTGAAGCACTTTCTGAGCAACAGTGCCCACTCTCCATCTCACTCTGGTTGAGAAAATTCCAAATCATGTGTAAATATTTTATTTCAGTGATTTGCTGTCTTTTTATTATTTTTGGTATTTTTAATTCCTGGTTGTAGTTTATTTTGAATGTGTGTAGGATGAATTGCCAATTTTTGAAGAAAAAATCAACAAATGCTTCGCAGGGATATCGACCAAGCCACTGGGCATCCCACTGCGTGTCTAACACTTGGATTTGACGGTTGGGTGGCCCAAGAAACTGAAAACTGTCAACTTTTCTTACACAACCATCACCTTTATGTGCCACCTCACCCTACTATTTCAATTTTCAAGAAAAAGCACTCATTACACCCTAAATAACCGTTCCCTCCTATTTTCTTATACCCAATAGCTAATCTCTTTCCATCCTAAATATCTAAAACCCACCTTTCTTACTCTCACAACTTCAAATACACACTCTATCTTCTAAACGTCTCTCTCACGAAAAGAAACAAGCAAACCCTCACCATGGCAAGAAGCAAAAGGCCGGTGCCCAACCCGAATGAACCCAGTCGCGCCACCCGCCACCGTATCGCCACCGCTGACCACCCGTTGGAGACTGTCGCCGGAGACTGTCACCGACGACCTAAACCAACCACCGCCATCTTCCGACGAGAACACGGTAATGGTTGTCGCGTCGGACGCTGAATCATCGAAGCTAGAAGGGTCGAAGGCATCATCGTCGAAAGCCTCAGACGCAAGTCTGAGCGATTTCGATATTGAAGAACAAAAGGCTGAGGATGAATTCCTACGGTTGTGGGAGAAGTTTGACCAAAAACTTCTTACACTTCAGAAGAAAAAGGAAGAGGTCGGTAAGAGGAGAAAAGAGGAAGAGGAAGAGGAAAGGTTGCGACGGGAAGAGGAGGAAAGATTGAAAAGAGAGGAGGAAGAACGGCTGCGGAAAGAAGAAGAAGAAAGAAAAAGGGCTGAGGAAGAAAGATTGTGAAAAGATGAGGAAAAGAAACGACAGAAAGAGGAAGAGGAAAGAGTTAGACAAGAGGAGGAGGCCACATTATTAAGAGAAGAAGAGGAATGTCGAAGGGAAGAAGAAGAGACCTATGCCAATCAATACCCTACAAATCGGAAACACTATCGATTTAGAGGCCCTGAAGAAGGCAAGTCACAGTGAGGAAAACCCCATCAAGAAAGCTTCGAGGAAGAGGGGCATGCTCACCCGATCTGCGATGACCACTCCGGCAAAATCAACGACAGGAAGATCCAAGAAAACCACATCTGGAAAAGGTAAGGGTCTTATTCCCTCTGCTAGTTCATTATCAGAAGAGTCTGATGCTGATAATGAACAACTTTCAACTCAAAATCCTCATGAATCCATAGTGGGCACAGAGCATACCCCCAGTGGCATTCCCAGGCAGTTCACAACCCCTGCGGTTGCTGCCCACTATGACTGTATTTTCAAGCAGAAGTTGAACATGGAGAGGGGGTTTGACTCCGAATTTGTGGAAGCCAACCCTTTTATTAAGGAGAGGGTTATTCAACAAGATTGGGCAACATTGGCCACTGCCAATAGAAGGGCCAACGCTTCTTTGGTCAAAGAATTTTATGCCGAGGCCTCTCAAACCAAGACCATATGCGTAACAGTCTGGGGCCGTGAAGTGCAGGACGCAATTAAAAGCTCTAGTAGTAAAAGGTAAAAATTGGGACAAGGATGGCGGTCGGAAGTGCCTCCAGGCTAGCTCCCTCACTACGGAGGCTGCTATTTGGTTTCAATTCCTACGTCACTCCATGTCGCCCACTACGCATGATACAACTCTTTCCATGCACAAATGCGACCTTCTCTACTGCATCCTCGCTGGCAAAACAATCAATCTTGGAATTTTGATGCAATCGGCAATTTACCAGGCCCGTAGTCGTAAGAAGGTAATCCTCCCACTCCCTTGTCTCATTACTTCCCTACTAATCGATGCTTGAGTGCCATCTGCTCCAGGTGATGTTTGGGTCACTTCCGCTAACAACATCAGCGTAGTGACCATAAAGAAGATGGGGAGAGCAATCATCACTCCCACCGAAGAACCCACTGCTGCTGAAGCCCCTGTGTCTTCTGCCATCAACCCACTCTCAGCTCCCACTCCATGACGCAACAACAATCTCATGGCTGATATCTTGGTTGCACTCAAGGCTTTCACTGATCGTCTTACTGCCTTGGAAGATCGACAAGAAATCATGGACAGGGCCACCGAATCCTTTTGGATGTACACTAAAGAGCAGGATGCGGTCATGAATCAAATGTTACAAGGTGCTTATCCAGAACTGGCTGTGCAACTCCCTGCTTTTCCCAAGGGTATTTGTCCAACAAATGAAAGTGATGACTTTGCAGAAAACTCACCGCAAGCAACCCCTACCCATTGAATGGTTTGTTGGAAATTTGGTTCCCACTCTTGATGCTCCAAAAACAATTTTAATTTTCTGTCTGTTTGATATTTACCCATGGCTGCTTATTGACACTTTGCTACTTTTTATTTTTGGTTAATGATGCATGAACGCCTACTGCTAAGTAGGTGCTTTTGGGTACTAACACATTTCTTGTTTGAATGCTTTTTGATCATCTTCCATTTTAAGGTGCACAACTTTCAGATTCCAAACTGACAATTCACTTTTGTAAGTTCGCGATCCTCAACTTGTCACATTGAAATGACTTAGGCCTTCGTTCGCATACACTTGTCCAAACTCGACCTTTTCGTACCCCAAATGCCTCTTTAAACCCACTTTTCAAGTCACAGTGAGGACACTGTGCGATCTTAAGTTTGAGGTGGGGACTTCCAGTGTGACTTCCAGTCTTTATCCACAATGAGGACATCGTGAAGTCTTAAGTTTGAGGTGTGTAAACAATACCCCCTAAAAAACACAAAAACAAAGAAAATCGGAGCATCACTCCAAGAAAATGATGGCGTG
The DNA here is from genome assembly GCA_033807775.1 of Saussurea involucrata. Lineage (NCBI taxonomy): Eukaryota > Viridiplantae > Streptophyta > Magnoliopsida > Asterales > Asteraceae > Saussurea > Saussurea involucrata. The sequence goes on along the minus strand of CM066317.1, from coordinate 41,798,738 downwards.
CCTTTTCTGGATCATCAGAGTGCTCACTCCCTGAAAACGATGGTGTGCCTATTCTGGACCATCAGAATAACCACTCTCACAATAAATATACACATACCCAAATAAAAGCCTGAAGTGTATGCACCTACCCTCGCAAAACTCAGAAACACTCACTTCTTAAAATAAAAATCTCAAAGTGAGATTTTCGGTTCAAGTTTGGAAATGTTTGCTACAAAGCCATTGGGAAACATACATAAAGCCACAAATCCTTCAAACCCAATCAAGTCCTATTGATCAAATGTGAACAAGGGAAAGATGTCGTCGAATGCACAAAAGTGAAAAGATAGTTTTGGGACTGAAAGAAGCATCCATGGAGGGAGATCAACATTCATTCAAAGTGAGAAATCTATAAGTCCCTGAAAGCTCAAAAGTGCATATTTTTTTATTTTTTTATTACTTGGGGACAAGTAATGGTTTAAGTTTGAGGTTGTAATAACTCTATTTTTAGAGTTATTATTTCCTTTTGTCAAATTTTAGCTATTTTACTTCTAAAATCACTCATTCTTGGTAATATTCCAAAAAATGAGCAAAAAGAGGGAACCACAGTTTTTATAAACAATTTGGTAGATTTTTGCTGCACTTTCACAAAAATTCTGAAGTGACTTGCGAAGTGCCCACTCCGGATCCCACTGACGTGCCAAGAAGAAGAAAAACTAATTTCAAATCTTAGCTTGGAAATCATCCCTGGAGAATAGAAGAGTCTATGGCAGAAGCATGGGAAGAAAAGCAACAAACATGTCCCCTTGAAGATGGCAATTAGAATCGTTTATTGAAACTAATGGTACTTAAAGTTGACTTTTTGGAAAAGGTGAAGAGACCTTGGGGTAATAAGCTACAAACTTGTGGAGAGAAGCTTTGCTTATGGGAAATGGATTTTGCGTCTTCCACTTTGTTCTTTTAGCCTCTAGACAATTCCCCATTTTTGTTTGGTCCAACTTTTCCTCTAAGTATATAAAGAGGTGTTGGGTTTCATTTACTACAAAAATTTCATCTACCACATTTAGTGCAAGTTAGTTATAATTTTAGCTCTAGAATTTACCGCAGTAGTTCTTAATTTTCTGCATCTTAATTTCTAGTGTAATCTTTATTTTGAAGTAATTTGTAGCAGTGTTGTATTCACAGTGCCCACTGCAGTTTTTAATCGAAGTCACTTTCAGTTTATTTATGTGTAGCTTCTTATTTCTTGTTTTCTTCACTTCGGTAATTATAAGCTAAACATCCCTTGGGATGTAGGAAGGAAAAGTACCTGGATTTTATGAAAAATGCTTAAGTAATCTTCATACTCCGAATAATTGTTGTTTTGGTCATTCATTCTCGATTTTTGCCCAATGATGTGAACAAGCCGATCACTTGTGAGGATCTAAAGTCTAGTTCTTAACTCATAAATGAGTAGAACGCAGTGACACGAGCTTGGATGATGCTAGGGAATTCGAAAAAATTCTTATTACACTTGCGAAAGTGAGGTCTGCACAGTGAGCTAATCTCAACCCACTGGAGTAGTAGGCAAGCTAGTTGGTGTATTTAAAAACACTTAGGGGTTGCTTGTTTTATAAAAAAAACTCTGAAAAACCTTAAATCTGATTCGGTCAGATGATTGGTCTTTAAGACCGTTTGTTTTTTCTTTTAAAAAAAGAGCTAAAAACCTCTTAAATCATCTTATTTCACAAGAGGTAAACCTCCCTCTTAAAACCTATGAGATGAAACTGAAACCCTAACAGCCACCGTCGCCCACCACCTTCTCCGCCACCACCCGTCGTCCTTCACAACCGCCGCCGTCGTCCTTCACAACCACCGTCGTCATCATCACCACCACCACCACCACCTCCACCACCACCGCCATCGTCATCCTTCACACCACCTTCGTATTGTAACAACCCGATTTCCAAACATACAACATATAACATATAATACATAACATCGTTACATAACAAAAGATATATCACATTGCATTTACGGTCCCTTTGCCTTCTAATCATAATAAGTATTTTTGTACAAACTTTTTGCTAGTAATTTACATGATAACTACTAACATGATAGATACAAAACACATCACAGATCTTCATAAACATATGTCTTCAAAAGTATTTCATAGATTATCCTATCACTTGCCCTTATTCGCTCCACAACCTGGAATACATATTTTAAAACAAAATGAGGGTTAGACCTAGCGGTCTATGTGAGAAAATCCCTGTTAGTTAAAAACCATTTACACAAACACCATTGATAGGCGGATTTCACACCCCCCCCTAAATCTAACCGCAAGTGTACGGTGTCGAAATCAAGTAATAACGTACGGTAAGTACGAGTATCGAATCCACAGGAACTAGGAACTAAGTATCACAATTACTACAAGCTCTATTAACTGAACTATCGAAATTGAGAGATGGTGTTGAACTAATTAATTGCAAGAAAATAAATCAAACACAAGACAGTAAACAGCTTTGGAAACTTCCGATAGAGAAAACAGTTTAGGGTTGGAAATCCTTAGGTTTTCACATACGAATATCATACTTGAAACGATTACCAGTTATTCCCTTAATGAATATCCAATCTTTAAAAGTCACCGTTGTTCTCTTTCGAGCAACAACGGGTTTTATTTTGAAAATGACAAGTTTTATCTTTCGATCTCAACTTATGGATTCCAAAACACATTAAGCGCAAGATTATTTGTGAACATATAGATTTTATCTCTCGATCTCAACCTAAATGGTTCAATTAGGATTAAGCCGTATTCGGTATATCTCTATCACCAAATTCTCGCCTTAGACATGTAATTTCTAGTTCTAGTTAACAGTTAATTCTCTCGAACTCAACTGGAAACAACAAAACAATTGACAGGTAGCTAAACTCTCAAAAGCATTAAAACCAAATTACACGCATTCATTAAATAGGAAAACTGATAAATGTTCAAGTCATCTGTTCATATGCTTACAAACTAAATTCATTCCAACCCCCAACATGAACAGGTTAGTTCATGTCGGTGGTGGATTCAAACACAAAAGAAAAGAAAAGAACAATGGAAGAAAACATGGCAAACGTGATCGTGGTGAATGGAATGATGTACTCCCTTCTCTCGTGTTCGTATCTACTTCGCGTGATGAACGTGGCTCCGATTGATCCTCTAACGTGGCTCCGAAAGGTGTAAAAAGTCTCCCAAAATCGCCCCCTAAACTGCTCTGGCCGTCGTGTGTGTCTTTCGTCTCAAAACCTAGCTGCAGAAAATAGTTTTATAAAACTGGGCGTCGGGGCCAGCACCGGCGCGGATGGACTGGCGCCATGACTGGCACCAGCTTCTGTTTAGATTCTTGGCGCAGATACTGGCGCTGGTTGGCTGGCGCGAAGACTGGCGCCAGATTCTGTTTTGCAGTTTCTCGATTTCTCTCGTTTTCAGCTCCGGAACTCAACTTTGCTGCTCTTTTGGACAAAAATGATTGTACCTGTACTTTCTCAACAAAAACCCGTGAAAAACTCGTATTTCACTCGAATACATGCGTAAACCACCTAGTTTGAGAATAAAAATGATGTCGAAAATCGACATTATCAACCATATAACTCATTCAAATATAAATACCAATTATCGTGTACTTTCCTATCTCATTTCCATGGCCATATTAGATGGTTGCGAGCCAACTAATAAATTTACTCTGTTGTACTAAATACAGCCAACACCGCTGTCCCTCTGTACAGCCAACTCCACCGGTCCTAAGCCCGACCAACTTGTACTCGTGTAGTGTAATACTCGTATAAATATAATATACATCTCAATATATCATACTTCATACATATACACATAATTACACAAATTATCACATTCTCAATCCACATATATATGTATTCCAGTTTAAAAACATTTTAAAGTAAAACTCACCTGATTGCGTATCACAAACCCTTCCAAGCTATTTTAAGTACTCCGATCTTTCACCCCAAAGCTCACAGAATCTGAAACCAAACAAATACAAGTATCTATTTTAAAGACTTAAAATCTTAAAAACCCAAAAACCCTCGACTCTATCGCAACCAACTAGCTTGATAACCTTTTATCGCAATCAACTACTCTTGTCGCAATCAACTACTACGACACCACAACTTGTCGCAATCAACTATTGCGATATCATCTCTTATCGCAACCAACTGCTGCGATACACCACTCTATCGCTACTAACTGTTGCGATACCAATGGTCCTGTCGCAACCCACTGTTGCGACACTTATGAATGTCGCAACTCAAGGCTGCGATACTTATGATGTTCATAACTATCTCAGTTAACTAAGTTCATCTTTTACCCAGAAATTTGTAGTTTTAAGCCATGGATGTTTCTGATATTTTCCAGATATGTTTAAGACTACTATTAGAATAATATTCTAAACCCAGATTTCCCAAAACATCCACAATCCAACAAAACCCATTTCTAAACCTCTTAATAAACTAATAAACACAAAAGGAGGAATTTATGTAAGATTGTTTACCTTTGTCTTCTTGAATTGATTCCTACAACCCAGCTGAAGTAATCTTTTCTTCTTCCTCTTTTCCCTTTTCGGTTCTCTCCCTCTCTTTCTCTTTGTCGTGAATAACTCTCTCTCTCACACACACACTTTAGATATTACTAATACTAACACTAAAGGAGGTGAAGACACCTCATTCTAAATGAAATGAAAAGGGCGGTGGATGTGGTTAGGTTTAATCACATTCACCAACAAAGCCTAAACTTCTCTTAAATGGCAAAACACACCCTCTAACTTCTATATAAAAATTAAATTCTACCCTTTTACTTATAACTCCATAAAACACCTAATTAAACTTAATTTTATAAAACCAACTCCAAACCCACCTTAAACCAAAATAATAAAATTTAAATATACTAATAACATACCTGGTTATTACAACATCTCCCCCTTAAAAGAATTCCGTCCTGGAATTCGGTTAAGCGAAAAGATGAGGGTATTTGGCTCTCATTTCTAATTCTGATTCCCAAGTAGCATCTTGCCCTTTATGATGTCGCCACTGATCGTCTTGTTCCGCAAAACTTTGACTTTTCTGTCAACAATGGCTTCAGGTTCTTCCACATAATTCAGCTTTTCATCGACTTGTATATCTGGTAGAGAAACTGCCTGATCCGGCATAACTAAACACTTTCGAAAATTTGATACATGAAAGGCGTTGTGGATTCTGCTTAACTCTGGCGGAAGATCTAACATGTAGGCTACTTCTCTGATTCTTTCTGTAATTGCAAACGGCCCGATGTACCTTGGACTAAGCTTACCTTGTTTCTCAAATCGTATGACTCCTTTCCATGGTGAGACTTTTAACATTACGAAATCTCCAAATTGGAATTCTAACGGTTTTCGGCGTCGGTCAGCGTAGCTTTTCAGTCTATCTTGAGCTACTTTCAATCTTTCCCGAATTTGAGTAATCTTATCCGCGGTTAACTGAACTATATCTGGCCCCGCTAACTGTTTCTCTCCCACTTCGTTCCAACACAGAGGCGTTCGACATTTTCTACCATACAAAACTTCAAACGGTGCCGCTTGTATGCTGGAATGATAACTGTTGTTGTAGGAAAATTCAATCAATGGTAAATGCTTATCCCATGATCCCCAAAGTCAACAATGCAGGCCCGTAACATATCTTCCAAAGTCTGAATCGTTCGTTCACTCTGACCGTCAGTTTGAGGATGATACGCTGTACTTAGCTTTATCTGTGTTCCCATTTCTCTTTGAAAACTCCTCCAGAATCTTGAAGTAAAACGACTATCTCGATCAGAAATAATCGAGATTGGAACTCCATGTCGAGTTACTATTTCGTCGATGTACAATTTGGCTAGTCTTTCCAACGAATAGGTTTCTTTTATTGGCAAGAAGTGAGCAGACTTTGTCAATCTGTCAACGATCACCCAAATGGCATCAAACCCTTTCGGAGTCCTTGGTAACTTCGTGATGAAATCTGTAGTAATCTGATCCCATTTCCACATAGGTATTTCTAAACGTTGCAACTGACCAAACGGCTTTTGATGTTCAATCTTTACCTTCTTACAAGTGGTACAACCTTCCACATACTGAGCAATACTTCTTTTCATTCCCGGCCACCAGTAAAATTGTCGTAGATCTTTATACATCTTCTTCGTACCTGGATGAATAGAGAAACGAGATTGATGAGCTTCTTGCAGTACCCGATCACGTAACCCACCTAAATGAGGCACCCAAATCCTGTTTCCCAGACGTAGTAACCCACGATCATCTGTTATGAGTGTTGCTGATATCCCTACTAACCATTCTGGTTTCAAGTGTTCTTCTTGAAAAGGTTCTACTTGACATTTCTTCAATTCGTCAAAGATGTTGGGTAGGAGTTCAGCTCGTAGTGCAATGGCTTTTATTGTTCCACTCCTTTCTTGACGACTCAGTGCATCAGCTACCACATTCGCCTTTCCTAGATGATAAAGAATTTCACAGTCATAATCATTCACCAGCTCTAGCCATCTTCTTTGCCTCATATTCAATTCCCGCTGATTGAAAAGATGTTGGAGACTCTTATAATCGGTATAAATTTGACACTTAGAACCGTAGAGATAATGTCTCCAAATCTTTAGCGTAAAAACAACTGCTGCAAGTTCCATGTCGTGAGTAGGATACTGCCGTTCATGATCCTTTAGTTGACGAGAAGCATAAGCAATAACTTTCCCATGCTGCATTAATACACATCCCAATCCCAGTTTGGAGGCATCACTGTAAACAACAAAGTCATCGAAACCTTCAGGCAGTGACAGAATCGGTGCGCTACAAAGTCTTTCTTTCAAAATTCTGAATGCTTTATCTTGTTCTTCTTTCCATTCAAACTTTATATTCTTTCGGGTCAGCTTTGTTAGAGACGTAGCGATGCGAGAGAAATCTTTTATAAACTTGCGATAGTAGCCAGCTAAACCCATAAAACTTCGTACCTCGGTTGGCGTTCTCGGCGGTTCCCACTTTTCAATTGCCTCTACTTTCATTGGATCGACATGAATACCCTTCTCGGAAACTACATGCCCAAGAAATTGAACTTCCCGAAGCCAGAATTCACATTTAGAAAATTTAGCATATAACTGTTCTTTCTTCAACAACTCCAGAATCAAACGAAGATGTTGTGCGTGCTCTTCTTTAGATCGGGAATAGATAATGTTGGTCCCGAAAGGCCTAAACAAGTTTGTATAAAATGGGGGGGGGTTGAATACAAACACACTATTTTACTTTTCTAAATTGTTTATTGATAAATCATTAACAATTTACAGCTTGTTGCGGAAACAAGATTAAGGATAAACCTAAATCTAAACAAGTTGGAACACTAAGTTTTCTTGCACTAAGAAAGATAAGGAGATTACTAATAAAATCCTATCTTAAGAGAGATTTGAACTTGTCCAGAGTTAGCAAGTTACTTCAAATGAAGTGAGTTCATCTCTTTATATACTGCATGCATTTAATGCAAATCAGTATACACTTTACACGTGTCATCAGCGGATTGGTTGCATGTCATTGACCTTTGTTGACAACCTTAGTAGCCGCATGAATGAACAGTGTAGTATCAGAGTGGTTGTACGATTTCAGATTTTCGGAGGTTCTTTTCTGACATTTCGTACGATGGCGTGCAAGGGAGGTTAAGACAAAAGTACTTTGTACAGAGGACTTCATGATCAGCTTTCGTTGATTCAGCGATTATCATTTACTATTCAGCGAATGATAAAGTTCAGCGATAGCTAAAGTCTTGTACTTGATACTTCACGTTGAGTGGACAAATCTGAGTCTTCGCTGATCCGCATCAGTTCATTAGGAGACTTGTCGCTGGTTCTTGAGCTTGATCTTCGACTTCAGCGTAGAACCTTTGTTGACGTGAATCTTGTCTTCAGGGATCATAAGTAAACAACTAACTTATCAGCGATCACCATAAGGACTGAACAGACTCAGCGATATGGTGAACAGTGCTCGCTGAATGTTTAATCTAAAAGTGCGAGAGTTCCTATCAGCAGTACTATAAGATCTTAGTACTTATCAGCGATAGTGAAACTCTGATACATATTGTTTACTTACAATTTTCACTAAGTATTTAAGATAGGGTCATTATCAAATCACTGAGGGTTTTGGATCAACAATCTCCCCCTATTTGATTATGACATAGCAACAAAGAAAATTGCTATTTAATGAAAACATAAGGATAAAAAGAACTCATAAAATATTTGTCCCTTTTACTGTTTTCTGGGATCTTTTCAGTACTGATGGAGTAAAGTACATTCGCTGAAATCTTTCTTTAAATCTTTGAATCAGGTTACAATATGAATAAGAAAGATTACAAGTACAAGCGAAATAAATTACAAGTACTGAAGGATGACTGATACAATAGAGAAAGAGGTGATTGTTGTCAGCCTTCAAAGGGTTCTTCCTTAATGAGAAGTTCATCAAGGGTTGTCTTTTCAGTTGGAATCATCCAGTCAGGAACCTTTTCTTCTTTATTCTTTAGCTTCAGAGCAGCTTCAAAAATCAAGGGTTTTAGGTGTCGTGCCTGAATGTCTTTTCTGAAGTCGCACCAGTAGATGAGATCTCTGAGCTGTTCGATTGGAGTGATTGGAAGCTCAGCGATCCGTTGAAAGCATTTACGTCCGTCGTAGTCAAGAAATAATATTCCATAAGGATTACTGATGACTTTACCAGGGACGAAAAGTTCACATGGTGGCAAAGAGATGTCAAGGGCAGATAGATCAGGATCAGGACCAAGTACTTCAGCGCGAGAGAAACCAATTCCAGTTTCATTTCGTATGACAGGACCTGAGTTTGAATCTTGACGTTTCTTCTTTGGTGAGCCCCTTTTTCTTTTCGGCTTTAGATCAGGAACAGGAGGAATATCCACACAAGAAGATATCAAATCGATCTGTCTGTTTATCAGCTTTTCGAAATGATCCTTGTACTTAGATTGTGATGGTTGGATAGCTAACCTCATCTCCAGCCATTCAGAGAGACCATACCTTTTTACAGTGTCAGCACGAAAGGTTTCAGATGAGCCATCTTCTCTGAACAGTTTGATGTCAACAATAGGTACTCCGATGGAGGTTCTTCCAGAGATGAATACCTTGTTGATCTTCGCTGGACGATATCTGAAGTGGATTTTCTCTTTACACCAGATCAGGGTGGTCTGAGAAACTTCATCTTTCTTTTCCACGATCTTCTGGGCTTGTTCCCAAAGCTTTCGTTGGATTTGAATGGGAATACGCTTCAGCTTGGGGTCTTTGACAGATTCTTGAGTGAGCTTGATGGCGTATTCTCTGTCTTTATCTTCAGCTTCCTTCCTTTCAGCGATGAGGCGTTCAACTCTGAGATGATCCTGGTATTCAGCTTTTGAAGTTCTGAACTTAGGAGGAACTGAAGGTAGTTGATCGCGCTTTAGGATGATTCGCTGATCCTCGAATCGCTTTATCATTTCTTCTCTCCTCTTTTGATCTTCTTCACTCAGCTTTTGAGGAACTGAGGAAGGTCTGTTTCTGTGCAAGAGAGGTTGTTCTTCTGGTTCATCAGTCTCAGAGATTAAATCTAAGACTGGGATTATGTCTTCAGCGGTAGCTGGAATTATTGGTGAAGTCGCAATAGAAGATCTTTCAGCGATATCCTCAAACAGGGGAGAGGACTAGCTGAAACGTAGCGATCTTACAAATAAGAACTGGGTAGAAGATCTTGGGTAGAAAAGATAGAAAAAAATGTGGATGTGTATGGTGTTTGTGGAATGGATAACTGATTGTTCAGAGATGATCAGGGAAGGAAAAATAAGTTTAGTGTACCTGACAAATCGGTTTTGCAAGTAGGATCGCCAGATTATCATCTTCAGCGATGCCTTTGTCTTTGCTTTTCTCAGCGCCAGAGGCTGAGTGCTTTGTCTTTGTTTTTGTCTTCTCCCCTGTGGATTCGGTTATCACGATCCCTTTAAGAGCTTTTCGAGGAGCATGTTTGACGACAAAGAATTCGTCATCTTCATCATCATCATCATCATCGTTCCTTGGAGAGGAGGATGGTTCAGCTTCAGGGATGTCGATGTCTTTGTCTTCTTCTGCTTCGGATTCCTCAGCATCTTCTTCGAGTTGCTCCCCCTCAGATACAGAGGCGAGGTTCTCGGTTCCCTCAGGGTTTTCATCTCCCTGTTCAGCGCTCTTCTCCCCCTCTTTCTCATGATGGGCGGGGGAGGAATGGGTAGATTCAGCATTGGTGTTGTCTCTGTCTTCTGGGCCAGAGACTTTCACACAACCTTCAATCTTAGCTATTCTGTCTTCTAGGCCAGAAATAGCAGGCGTGATTTTCTTCAGCTCTTGGCGATCCTCTGCGGTGAATGAGTCCAAAATAGGTGCAGGGGCCGGAGCAGGAGCTGGATTGTTTGCCTTGTTCACCAGCGTCTCGATCATTGTCTTGACAGAACTAAGGTCGGTCTTCACTGAGCCCAAGTCGGTCTTGACCACTGACATATCACCTTCGAGTGTACTAACCGATTTCTTCAGCGTTGTAACCTCGCTGGAAACGGTGGAAACTGACGATTTGAGATTGGTGTAGTCAGTGTAGATGTCGGAGAGCACTTTGGCAAAGTCGGCGAGAGTTTTATCAAGGTCTTTGATGTCATCAGAGGAGGCTTTCTTTTCCACCACAGCAGTCAGCTTCGTCAGATTCTCTCCAGCGTTTGTTACAGCTGTAGAGTTATTTGATAGACCGGTGGTGAGATCTGTAAGTTTCATCTCCATGGACTTCAGAGACTGGTTGATGTCTCCCAAATAAGGACCTGTAACATATAAGTACTTGTGAACAAAGGAAATCTCAGAAGTTTCAGGTTTAGTTACAGTGTTTAAGGTGGGATCTGTACCTGCAGGAGCGTTGACGAACTCATCAAAGTTTCGAGTCCCTCCATAGTGTTCCATATCTCCCTCAAAAGTTCCGTGAGGGATGGAGATCTCTGCAGGTCCTTTCTTCATCATTCGCTGAGAAGCTTCAACGGCTTCTTGAATGATGGCATCTCCAGTTTTAGCTGGAGGAGTGTCCAAAGAAATAGAGGGAGGATAAAAGGATAAGAATTGGGGTTGGGTTGCAAGTTCAGCGTTGGATTCGCTGAGAAGTACTTCATCAGTCTTTTGAGAGACTGAAGAAGGTAGGGTAGATTCCAAAGTTCTAACCTCAGCGTGTAAGGACGCTGAAGTAGGTTTAGAAGGGATGGCTTGAATTGGTGTGGCAGAGCGTACCACGGAACTTTCCTTCAGCTCTTCAGAATGAGCTGAGGAGTCTTCAGCATGGAATTGCCGGGGTTGCTCCTTGGTTTTCTTGATCCTTTTGGAATCAAGAGGGGTAAGAGATTGTTTCCTTTTCTTAGAAGGAATGGATTTTGTGGCCTGGGAATCAGCGAGGGGTATTGTCGCTGAAGGAGCCACAGAAAGCGGAGAATTAAGTAGAGTGAGAAGGGTAGAGAGACGTACCTCATTGGCGACAGGCTTGAAGTCGAGAACTTTAGGGCCAATCTGAGAGAGTTTCAGATCACCCTCTTCAGGATAGCTGTCCTTCAGGCCATATTGAAAGATGGCGCTGATGAATCGTGGGTAAGGGACCCATGCTGGTCGGTCAGCGGCAGAATCAACACGTTGAATGAGGTCTTCATAGATGATGGAGGCCCAGTCAATGTTGAGACCTTTCAGCAGTGCGTAACCCATGGCCTGCTGAGGTTGAGCGGCTTGATCAGAAGATCCGGATTTCGCTGTCATGCAGCTGATCAGGTGAGCGAAGATGAAGTTCATCTCGCTGGGCATCTTGGATTTCTTTATCAGCGTCAGCTTCTTCTCAGGTAGCTTGTCTCTTCCAGTCTCCCAGATGTAACCCATCGCATCAAGGAAAGCAATGATTTCTTCCCTGTCAGCGTGCTTCTTGTGGTCAGGTAATGGAATGAAAGGATTTTCTGAGGTAGCGTTAGGGAATTTCAGAGCTTTGCGGATTATTGCGGGGGTTATCTTGATGGTGCCATACTCAGTATCGCTGAGTATGCAGTCGATGGTTTTAGATGGATCTTTGGCGGAGGGTAGGTCGGTGTGTCTGGCAGAGTACCAGAATTGGGATAATAGACGCTGACTGGCAGGAGGTGTGATTGTCAGTGCTGTGTAGATGGGGCTATTCTTCAAAAAATTTACAGCGTCGTCTAGATGGGATACCTGCTTCCGAGGAGGAAACTCGAGAAGCGCTGAGAGGTTGTTTGCCTTTGTCCAGTCTAGTTGATCCAGCTCAAACTTAACCTGAGGAGCTTTGGTGATTTCCAGTTCCTCAGAATCAGCGGAGATGGACTCAGCGGTAACATTCAGCTTTGAAGTTGCCATTTCACTGTATTATCAGTTCAACCAAAGATGTTAACAAATAAGAAATATCTTAATGTGGAAAGAAAATTTCCATTAAGATTTTTCGAATTTTGTCCATTTCATTCAGACAAAAAAAGTCTTAATGAAGATTAGGGTTTTTCTTGTTTTAAAAAAAAAACGAATATAACACCCATAAGCCTTGTATTCCAGTTTCTTAAAAAAAATGGATACGAAAGAAGAACAAGTTTAAGATTTTAGATTTAAAACTTGAAGAACAACCATGAAATGGTTGTGTTTATAAAACCATGAAAGAAAATGATTTTATTTTTGAGTTCTTTTGTTTGATCTTGTGTAAAACAATGATAAGATCGAAAACAAGTTATTCGCATTTGATAATAGATAAGAACATATTAACCTTGAGTTTGATGAAGAAGATGATGAACAGTTCTTGAAGATTGAGAGCACAAAATGCAACAGTGTTCTTTTCTTGCGGAGAAAGATTGATTCGCGTAAAAGACAAATATAAACTTTGAGAGTGTTTATATAGGAAGAGAGTAGAGAGAGAAAAACTTGAGCGGGAAAGTTTTTCATCATGACACGGACACGTGTTTGCATTTGATTGGATAGACAACGAAACGTGCAAACGTGTGTCAGAAAAAGAGCGTGCCTGGTGTTATCCGTTGCAATGACGTCACAACTGTCCTTTCACAATCTTTCGTTGTCTCTGAGGTTTTGAAAGAAAAACTCAGGGACTCTTTGGAAAATATGAAGCACTGAATAGAAATATTAGTGAGGGTTTTAAGAAATTTCAAAATATCTCTGTTAAGGAAGAGATATTTAGCGATGAAAGAATTTGAAATCTTGCATTTTCATGCGTTTTGTCAGAGAGAGAAAACATACCTTGATATCAGTTTAACCAAATTTATTCAGAGAGAAGATGATGAAATGGATTGTACAAGTTTATTTTATCCGAGAGCCTATACAAGAATGTATAAACGTATCGCTGATTAAATGTGAACCGCTGAAGATTTATCCTTCAAAGTTCAGCATTCCAAGCTCGCTGATGAGAAAGTTGAATCTTGTCTCATCAAGAGGTTTGGTAAACAAATCAGCTAACTGATAATCAGTTGGGATAAAATGAAGTTCTATATCACCATTCATCACATGATCTCTGATAAAATGATATCTGATTTCTATTTGTTTTGTCTTTGAGTGTAGCACTGGATTGTTTGCTATAGCGATGGCACTTGTGCTGTCGCAATAGATTGGAATTTTGGAGAGCTGAAGATCATAGTCTAGTAGTTGATTTCTCATCCACAAGACTTGAGAACAGCAGCTTCCAGCGGCTACATACTCAGCTTCAGCTGTGGAAGTGGACACTGAGTTTTGCTTCTTACTTGTCCAACTTACCAGCTTTCCACCCAGGAGCTGACATCCTCCTGTGGTGCTTTTCCTATCCATTTTGCAACCTGCAAAATCACTGTCTGAATAGGCGGTTAGATCGAATCCTGAATCTTTGGGATACCAAAGACCTAGATTCGCTGTACCCTTAAGATATCGAAAGATTCGCTTTACAGCTTTCATATGGGATATCTTAGGTTCAGCTTGATATCGTGCGCACAGACATGTTGCAAACATAATATCGGGTCGGCTAGCTGTAAGATACAGTAGTGAGCCGATCATCCCACGGTACAGCGTGACATTGACAGGAACACCCTTTGTGTCCTTATCAAGTATCAGCGGTGGTGCCATAGGGGTTTTCATAGCTGAACTTTCAGTTAAGTCGAATTTCTTCAGCATATCTTTAACATACTTTCCCTGATTTATAAAAGTTCCTTTTTCAGTTTGCTTAATCTGAAGACCAAGGAAATATGTTAGTTCACCCATCATACTCATTTTATACTCATCTTTCAGTCTATCAGCGAAACGAGTACAAAGCTCAGGGTTAGTAGAACCAAATATAATGTCATCAACATATATTTGAACTAAAATGATATGACCTTTTATTTTTCTAAAAAACAAAGTTTTGTCAATCTTACCTCTTTCAAAATTTTCAAGGTGGAGATAAGTAGAAAGAGTGTCATACCATGCACGAGGAGCTTGCTTCAAGCCATAAAGTGCCTTATCCAGTTTATAAACATAACCTGGATGCTTAGGATCTGAGAATCCTGGAGGTTGTTCCACATAAACTTCTTCATTCAGCTTTCCATTTAGAAACGCTGACTTAACATCCATTTGATGTACAGTGAAGTTTTTGTGTACAGCATATGCTAAGAAAAGACGAATAGATTCAAGTCTTGCTACTGGAGCAAAGGTTTCGTCATAATCTATGCCTTCCTCTTGTCTGTATCCCTGAGCAACAAGACGAGCTTTGTTGCGAGTTACAGTACCATGTTCGTCCAACTTGTTTCGATAGACCCACTTAGTGCCTATCACTGTTTTGTCAGTTGGTCTCCGAACAAGTTTCCAAACTTTGTTTCTTTCGAATTCAGTCAGCTCTTCTTGCATAGCGCTGACCCAGTTTGGATCTCTGAGGGCATCATCTATTTTCTTTGGTTCAGTTAGAGAAATAAAGTTAACAAATAAACAAATATTACCTGCACTTCTACGAGTCTGAATACCAGCGTTGGGATCACCAAGAATTTGATCGATTGGGTGATTTACAGTCCATCGCTGAGCCGGAGCATGCGTCGCTGACTCAGTCTGAACTGGAGAAACTGAAGATGAGGCTTCAGCTACTTCTGGATTATCAGCTAAGAGAGGAATGCTTGCATTTGTCACTTCATTCACTGATTGCTGAGAAATAGATGGAATTTCTGAGACATTTGGATCAACTGCGGGTATAGTGTTTATAGGAACAGCTGAGACCCAAGATGTTTCAGCTTCACTATTCTGCATATTGGAAATGATAGTAGGACCATCATTTTCAGTTGTATGAGCATGAGTAGTGGGAACATCTTCTGAATCACCAAGATGAGAAAACATCCATTGATTCAGTTCTTCTGTATCAACGTTCGGTTTAGAGTTCGCTGAACGGGATTCGTCAAACGTGACGTGAATAGTTTCTTCTACAGTTTGTCTTCTTCGGTTGAAGACTCTGAAGGCTTTGGAAACTGAGGAGTATCCAAGAAAGATTCCATCATCAGCCTTAGGATCAAACTTTCCAAGGGCATCTCTGTTGTTCAGTATGAAACACTGACAACCAAAGATGTGAAGAAAGCTGATTGAAGGCTGTCTCCCATGAAAAAGTTCATAGGCTGTCTTTTTGAATCTTTTGACTATCAGCGACCTGTTTTGCGTAAAACAAGCCGTGTTGACAGCTTCTGCCCAAAACTGAGTAGGCAGGTGAGAATCGCTGAGCATTGAACGTGCAGCTTCAATAATTGTTCTATTTCTTCTTTCAGCGACTCCGTTTTGTTGTGGTGTTCTCACTGACGAAAAGTTGTGAGAAATACCCTTGCTCTCAAGGAAGGAATCAAGAGAACTGTTTTTGAATTCAGTTCCATGATCACTCCATATTGAGCGAACAGTCATATTGTTCAGAGTTTCCATCTTCCGAACAAAGGTGATGAGTTCTTCAGGGGTGTCACTCTTAGAACGGAGAAACATTACCCATGTGTAACGAGAGAATTCATCAACTATGACCAGCGTATATTTCTTTCCAGCGATGGATTGTTTGTTAACGGGGCCAAACAAATCCATATGGAGTAGTTGAAGAGGAGATGACACTGAGGAAACTTGCTTGGACTTAAAGCTTGCCTTGGTCTGCTTTCCTTTTTCACACGCTGAACATAAGGATTCTTTGGCGTATGAATGTTGAGGTAGACCAGTGACTAACTCTTTGGATGAAAGAGTATTCAGTGTCTTGAAGTTGAGATGTGAGAGCCTCTTGTGCCATAGCCAGTTGACATCAGAAGATGCCTTTGAGAAGAAACAGGAGTTCTCAGTGGTTGTTGAGTCCATGTTTATAACGTAAACATTTTCCAAACGATAACCGCTGAGAGCTATCTTCTCCTTTTTGTCAGAGACAAAGCAGGATTCCTTAGTGAAAATCACTTTGTTATCCATGTCGCAAAGCTGACTGATGCTCAGAAGATTATGCTTCAGCCCTTCAACATATGCGACTCTTCTGAAGGATGTTGTACCATTTGAAAGTACACCATACCCTCGGGTGTGTCCTTTTCCATTTCCACCGAAAGTCACAGAGGGACCCTTCTCTTCCTTGTATTCAGCGAGCAGGCTTTTCTTTCCAGTCATGTATCTAGAGCATCCGCTATCGAGATACCAGATACCCTTCTTAACCTGCAATACAAAGGAAGATTAGTTTTGCTTGGGTACCCACTTCGCCATGTATACGTGTTTGTCAGTGGAAGAGGTTGGAATGGGTTCAGCAGTCTTCGCAGCATTTGAAGATTCAGCTTTGTCTTTCTTCACTTTGGTCAATTTCTTGACCTCAGAGGTAGGAGTCACCTTGACCTGACTTGCAACTGGTTTGGTCTTCTTGGGTGCTATCTTCACCTTAGCTATCTTATCAGCTTTGGTGGCTGTGGGACACTTACTTGCAATATGATCGGTAAGTCCACAGTGATAACATTTCCTATAACTAAAATTAGTTCTAGGACCACTTGAGTGCTGAGCTTTTAATTTGGAATTAGAAGTGCCAGCACCAAGTACACTATTGGTTTTTGAAATAGGACGAACATTCAGTTCTTCAGATTTCTTACCAAGGACATCTACTCTGAGTCTAGGAGTAGGTCGCTGAACTGATCCAGAGGTCTGATTTCTAGAACCAGATGAATGAATCACCAAGGCTTTAGAAGCATTCAGCTTAGGTACTAAAGTACCCTTCTGAGGATTTTGATAAATAACAATTCCTTTACCTTTGTCTTTAGAGACAGAGGTAGGTTTTGAATAAACCATTTTCTCCTTACCTTTTGAGGTAGGAGTTTCCTCAGGGATTGGTGTAACCGACGAGGAGTACTGAGATGAAGAAGTGTCAGCTATTGAGGATACGAACGTTCCAAATTTAAGCATTGAACGTTCAGTGGTTGGTATTGGAGTATCATATTTATAACCCAGACCCCGTTTATCACTCAGAGGAATTTGAGCCTTAATTATCTCAGTGATCTTTGTTGAAGAATTACACCATCCTTCAACAGTAGCTTGTTCAGCTTTTAATGCAGCGATAGCTTCCGCTCGTTCGATTTTGACTAGCTGATTTAAATGGACTTGATCTTTAAAATCTTCTTCAAATATAGAAAGCTTTTCTATTTGAAGGTGGCAATTTTTAAGCTTTTCAGCGAGATCAAGATTTAGGTTTTCAACCACAGCTTTGCCGTTCATGGCTTCGTATAAACTTCTAGTCAGTAGTTCGATTTTACGGAGACTATCAGCTTCATCAATATTTACAATATTGGTAAAGAAGGAAGGTGATACCTGAATGGCAGATGTTGAAGTGGAGGGAATGTCTGAACTTTCTTCCTCTTCTTCAATCTTGGCCATGAGACATTGATTTGCTTCATCATCTTCAGAATCAGATGATGAGGCTTCTTCATCAGAAGCAGCCCAATCATAGTCAGCCATCAGGCCTTTTCCTTTCTTCTTAAAGCTTTTCAGCTTTGCATACTTCTCCTTCAGCTTTAAGTATTTGTCGTCTTTATTCCTTGGAACAAAGGATTTCTTTGTAAAAGCTGAAGGTCTCGTGATTTTCTTTGACCTGCACTCGTTAGCGAAATGACCTGTCTTTTCGTAGTTGAAACAAGTAGCAGTAGCCTTATCAACAAAAGCTGATGACTTAGGCTTGTCAGCTATAGAAAGAGTTTTGTTCTTTCTAAACATTTTCTTCTTGGCGAATCTCCTGAACTTTTTAGTTAGGAGAGCCAAGGATTCATCATCTGAAGAATCAGAATCTGATGACCTTTCAGAGTTACTTTCTAACTCAGTGATAGTGACCACGGGTCGCTGAGTAGAAGGTTCCTCTGAGATTAAAGCAACAGGGGTGCTTTTGGAATCTTTTACAAGATTCTTCTTAAGATGGCTAGATTGCTCATGATTCAGCAATGTGCCATATAAGGTAGCAAGTGTCATTGATCTTAGATCTTTCGACAGCTTGAGACACATGGAATAATTGTCCCAGCTTTCAGGTAAACATTCTAAAAACTTTGTCAGCACTTCAAAGTTAGAATATTCCTTACCAACCGTTTTTAGATCTATAATTAAGCAATTAAAACGTTGATGTACTTCAGAGAGAGTTTCATTCTTACCAGAGATGAAGCTTTCGTATTGTCTTACCAGGTTGATCTTTCTTGAATCCTGAACTTCAGACGTTCCTTCATACTGAACACATATTGTGTCCCACATGGCTTTTGAGGATTTCAGGTTCATGACGGAATGGTAGACTTCGTCAGGAAGGGCCATGGATAGTATGGATCTGGCTTTTGTATCTATAGCCACTTTCTTCTTGTCTTCATCGGTCCAATGATGGATTTCCTTTGGAATCAGCCTTTCTGGAATAGCAACTCTAGTTGCAGTGGCTGGAACTGCAGGATCAATTGTTACAGGGATGTGTGGGCCGTTTTCAAGATAGTAAGGTATAGTAGGGTCTACACCTTCTAAGAAGAGTGTCATCCTATTTTTCCATAAGTTGAAGTTATCTCTGGAAAATCTAGGGGGTTTTGCAAGAGAACCATTGTCTATATAGTGAGTGTTTGTGTTTGTGTTGGCCATTTTCAGATAATAGCTAGGAAGAGAAATATCTTAGATTAGATCTTGTTTATGAGATTAAACAAATCCGCTCTGATACCACTTGTTGGTCCCAAAGGCCTAAACAAGTTTGTATAAAAGGGGGGGGGGGTTGAATACAAACACACTATTTTACTTTTCTAAATTGTTTATTGATAAATCATTAACAATTTACAGCTTGTTGCGGAAACAAGATTAAGGATAAACCTAAATCTAAACAAGTTGGAACACTAAGTTTTCTTGCACTAAGAAAGATAAGGAGATTACTAATAAAATCCTATCTTAAGAGAGATTTGAACTTGTCCAGAGTTAGCAAGTTACTTCAAATGAAGTGAGTTCATCTCTTTATATACTGCATGCATTTAATGCAAATCAGTATACACTTTACACGTGTCATCAGCGGATTGGTTGCATGTCATTGACCTTTGTTGACAACCTTAGTAGCCGCATGAATGAACAGTGTAGTATCAGAGTGGTTGTACGATTTCAGATTTTCGGAGGTTCTTTTCTGACATTTCGTACGATGGCGTGCAAGGGAGGTTAAGACAAAAGTACTTTGTACGGAGGAATTCATGATCAGCTTTCGTTGATTCAGCGATTATCATTTACTATTCAGCGAATGATAAAGTTCAGCGATAGCTAAAGTCTTGTACTTGATACTTCACGTTGAGTGGACAAATCTGAGTCTTCGCTGATCCGCATCAGTTCATTAGGAGACTTGTCGCTGGTTCTTGAGCTTGATCTTCGACTTCAGCGTAGAACCTTTGTTGACGTGAATCTTGTCTTCAGGGATCATAAGTAAACAACTAACTTATCAGCGATCACCATAAGGACTGAACAGACTCAGCGATATGGTGAACATTGCTCGCTGAATGTTTAATCTAAAAGTGCGAGAGTTCCTATCAGCAGTACTGTAAGATCTTAGTACTTATCAGCGATAGTGAAACTCTGATACATATTGTTTACTTACAATTTTCACTAAGTATTTAAGATAGGGTCATTATCAAATCACTGAGGGTTTTGGATCAACAGATAAGGATATCATCGATAAACACAATAACGAATTTATCGAGATATGGTTTACACACCTGGTTCATTAAATCCATAAAGGCAGTTGGGGCGTTCGTCAGGCCGAAGGGCATCACTAAGAATTTGTAGTGACCATAACTTGTACGAAAAGCAGTTTTCAGAACGTCTTCTTCTATGACCTTCAGCTGGTGATAACCAGATCTTAGATCAATCTTGGAGAAATAACAAGCTCCAACTAATTGATCGAAGATGTCATCAATTCTGGGAAGTGGATACTTGTTCTTGATCGTACACTTATTCAGTTCTCGATAATCAATGCACATCCTCATCGAACCATCCTTGTTTTTCACAAACAGAACCGGTGCACCCCACGGTGAAGAACTGGGTCTGATGAAGCCTTTATCTGAAAGATCTTGCAGTTGTGTCATCATTTCTTTCATTTCTGGAGGTGCCAAACGATATGGTGCACGAGCAACAGGAGCGGCTCCAGGAATCAGATCTATACCAAACTCTACTTGTCTAATGGGCGGAAGACTAGTCAAATCTTCTGGAAAAACTTCTGGGAATTCACTAACAACAGGAATATCTTCCAACTTATTCTTTTCTAGCTTAATATCTATCACATAAGCTAAGTAACCCGAGCATCCTTTATTAAAACACTTACGAGCTTTCATCAAAGAGATAAGGCAAGACTGATGATTTCTACGGTCACCGTAAATCACTACTGGTCCCTTCTCAGGTAAGACAACATTAATCAACTTCTTATCACAAACTATACTAGCCTGATTATTGGCTAACCAATCCATTCCCACTACCACATCAAATTCAATTAAAGCTATGGGAAATAAGTGAATAGGCACTCCGCACCCATCTATATTTATCACACAACTATCAAATACCTCCTTAACCGATACTTGATTATCGTTTGCAGTATCTACCATTAAAGCATGATCTAACGCTTTAGGCTTTAAATGCATATAAGCAGCAAATGAAGGAGACACGAATGATCGGGTGCACCGGAGTCAAATAACACTTTAGCACGTGTAGAGTTTATTAAAAATGTACCTGTAACCACATCAGGAGTTTCCTCCACTTTTTGTGCCGTCATCTGAAAGGCACGACCCCTAGCTCTTGGTAACTCTGGTCTTGGTACTACCGGTCTAACACCCGCTGGTCTCCCTGACGTACCACCATGTTGTATTCTTCCTCGCGGACAATCAGACTGAATGTGATCAGGAGAATTGCATGAAAAACAAAATCGTGTTACCAGACAGTTTTTAGCAATATGACCGGTCTTTCCACACTTGTAACAGATTCGAGGATCAACTTGACAATTTCCTTGATGAAAACGATTGCATTTTGGGCAAGGTCTTTCAGCTGGTCGGAAGGGTGGACGGCTATCAAATCTCTGAAATCTGAACTTCTTTGGATCGTACTGTGGTCCTTCCCATTTTCTCTTCCCATCACTCTTATCACTAACGTCTCTCCTATTATCCCGTTCCACATCTTCCGCGACATCTACTACGGCTGAGAAGGTATCGGGTCCTTTTGCGATCACTAGCTTTCTAATTTCTGAATTCAACCCAAAAATAAACCTTTCCATCTTCAGTGCCTCCGTGGCAACAAAGTACTCCGCGCAACGAAACTTCTCCAGGAAACGAGCAGTATAGTCTCTAACCGATAAACTTCCCTGTTGTAAGTTCATGAACTCCTCCTCCAATTGTCTAACTGCTGCTTGAGGACAAAACTGTTTCTTGAAAGATATGGTGAATTCTTCCCAAGTAAAAGTAGAGTACACGTCCGACCCTCTAGATGTAATAAGAGCTTCCCACCAGTATAACGCATCCGCTTTCAGCATTGCAGTTCCGTATAGCACTCTATCTTCGTCAGCACATTTACTGGTCTTGAAGATAGCTTCTATCTCCTTCAGCCACCTCATGGCCTTCACTGGATCTCTTTCCCCTGCGTACGTTGGAGGTTTACAACTTAAGAACATTTTATAATCACACTTTCTTGGTATTGGTATAATAGTCGGTGTAATGGGCATTTCATCTTCTAGACCAGGATCTGGTATTTCAGTTTCATTATGACGAGTTCGGTCGAACATAGCTTGTATACTTGCTTGCAGTCTTCCCATTTCCGCCGTCAAATCATCTCTTGTAACAAACTCCGTACCTCGCCCCTGAACTCTGCCTCCAGTTTTGCCCCTACCTCTTTCTCCTCCTCTTCCCCTTGTTCCGACTGGTAGATTCGTTCTGTTAAGATTTCCTCCTCCCCCTCTATTCTTATTGCGAGTACCGCTTTCCATTATGTAGATTCAGACAAGATTAATATACATGTAAGCACATACCCCATATAATAAGGTATTCTAGTACAAACATGTACTTGTAAGTCCATGATTACACTGGCCAGGTGTAATTTAAAATTACCTTACATGATGTTCCTTCTACCTTTTATACTTAGCATCCCAAGGTTCTAAAATAATAGGGACATCCTACTTCACATGCAGTTTAAGTCTAGGTACATATACTAATATCTAAATCCCTTAAACTAGGGCTCTGATACCATCTGTAACAACCCGGTTTCCAAACAAACAACATATAACATATAATACATAACATCGTTACATAACAAAAGATATATCACATTGCATTTACGGTCCCTTTGCCTTCTAATCATAATAAGTATTTATGTACAAACTTTTTGCTAGTAATTTACATGATAACTACTAACATGATAGATACAAAGCACATCACAGATCTTCATAAACATATGTCTTCAAAAGTATTTCATAGATTATCCTATCACTTGCCCTTATTCGCTCCACGACCTGGAATACATATTTTAAAACAAAATGAGGGTTAGACCTAGCGGTCTAAGTGAGAAAATCACTGTTAGTTAAAAACCATTTACACAACATATATCTCATTCAAATATAAATACCAATTATCGTGTACTTTCCTGTCTCATTTCCATGGCCATATTAGATGGTTGCGAGCCAACTAATAAATTTACTCCGCTGTACTAAATACAGCCAACACCGCTGTCCCTCTGTACAACTAACTCCACCGGTCCTAAGCCCGGCCAACTTGTACTCGTGTAGTGTAATACTCGTATAAATATAATATACATCTCAATATATCATACTTCTTACATATACACATAATTACACAAATTATCACATTCTCAATCCACATATATATGTATTCCAGTTTAAAAACATTTTAAAGTAAAACTCACCTGATTGCGTATCACAAACCCTTCCAAGCTATTCTTAAGTACTCCGATCTTTCACCCCAAAGTTCACAGAATCTGAAACCAAACAAATACAAGTATCTCTTTTAAAGACTTAAAATCTTAAAAACCCAAAAACCCTCGACTCTATCGCAACCAACTAGCTTGATAACCTTTTATTGCAATCAACTACTCTTGTCGCAATCAACTACTGCGACACCACAACTTGTCGCAATCAACTATTGCGATATCATCTCTTATCGCAACCAACTGTTGCGATACACCACTCTATCGCTAGTAACTGTTGCGATACCAATGGTCCTGTCGCAACCCACTGTTGCGACACTTATGAATGTCGCAACTCAAGGCTGCGATACTTATGATATTCATAACTATCTCAGTTAACTAAATTCATCTTTTACCCAGAAATTTGTAGTTTTAAGCCATGAATGTTTCTGATATTTTGCAGATATGTTTAAGACTACTATTAGAATAATATTCTAAACCCAGATTTCCCAAAACATCCACAATCCAACAAAACCCATTTCTAAACCTCTTAATAAACTAATAAACACAAAAGGAGGAATTTATGTAAGATTGTTTACCTTTGTCCTCTTGAATTGATTCCTACAACCCAGCTGAAGTAATCTTTTCTTCTTCCTCTTTTCCCTTTTCGGTTCTCTCCCTCTCTTTCTCTTTGCCGTGAATAACTCACACACACACACACTTTAGATATTACTAATACTAACACTAAAGGAGGTGAAGACACCTCATTCTAAATGAAATGAAAAGGGCGGTGGATGTGGTTAGGTTTAATCACATTCACCAACAAAGCCTAAACTTCTCTTAAATGGCAAAACACACCCTCTAACTTCTATATAAAAAATAAATTCTACCCCTTTACTTATAACTCCATAAAACACCTAATTAAACTTAATTTTATAAAACCAACTCCAAACCCACCTTAAACCAAAATAATAAAATTTAAATATACTAATAACATACCTGGTTATTACAACATCTCCCCCTTAAAAGAATTCCGTCCCGGAATTCGGTTAAGCGAAAAGATGAGGGTATTTGGCTCTCATTTCTAATTCTGATTCCCAAGTAGCATCCTGCCCTTTATGATGTCGCCACTGATCGTCTTGTTCCGCAAAACTTTGACTTTTCTGTCAACAATGGCTTCAGGTTCTTCCACATAATTCAGCTTTTCATCGACTTGTATATCTAGTAGAGAAACTGCCTGATCCGGCATAACTAAACACTTTCGAAAATTTGATACATGAAAGGCGTTGTGGATTCTGCTTAACTCTGGCGGAAGATCTAACCTGTAGGCTACTTCTCCGATTCTTTCTGTAATTGCAAACGGCCCGATGTACCTTGGACTAAGCTTACCTTGTTTCCCAAATCTTATGACTCCTTTCCATGGTGAGACTTTTAACATTACGAAATCTCCACTTGGAATTCTAACGGTTTTCGGCGTCGGTCAGCGTAGCTTTTCTGTCTGTCTTGAGCTACTTTCAATCTTTCCCGAATTTGAGTAATTTTATCCGCGGTTAACTGAACTATATCTGGCCCCGCTAACTGTTTCTCATCCACTTCGTTCCAACACAGAGGCGTTCGACATTTTCTACCATACAAAACTTCAAACGGTGTCGCTTGTATGCTAGAATGATAACTGTTGTTGTAGGCAAATTCAATCAATGGTAAATGCTTATCCCATGATCCCCAAAGTCAACAATGCAGGCCTGTAACATATCTTCCAAAGTCTGAATCGTTCGTTCACTCTGACCGTCAGTTTGAGGATGATACGCTGTACTTAGCTTTATCTGTGTTCCCATTTCTCTTTGAAAACTCCTCCAGAATCTTGAAGTAAAACGACTATCTCGATCAGAAATAATCGAGATTGGAACTCCATGTCGAGTTACTATTTCGTCGATGTACAATTTGGCTAGTCTTTCCAACGAATAGGTTTCTTTTATTGGCAGGAAGTGAGCAGACTTTGTCAATCTGTCAACGATCACCCAAATGGCATCAAACCCTTTCGGAGTCCTTGGTAACTTCGTGATGAAATCTGTAGTAATCTGATCCCATTTCCACATAGGTATTTCTAAACGTTGCAACTGACCAAACGGCTTTTGATGTTCAATCTTTACCTTCTTACAAGTGGTACAACCTTCCACATACTGAGCAATACTTCTTTTCATTCTCGGCCACCAGTAAAATTGTCGTAGATCTTTATACATCTTCTTCGTACCTGGATGAATAGAGAAACGAGATTGATGAGCTTCTTGCAGCACCCGATCACGTAACCCACCTAAATGAGGCACCCAAATTCTGTTTCCCAGACGTAGTAACCCACGATCATCTGTTATGAGTGTTGCTGATATCCCTACTAACCATTCTGGTTTCAAGTGTTCTTCTTGAAAAGCTTCTACTTGACATTTCTTCAATTCGTCAAAGATGTTGGGTAGGAGTTCAGCTCGTAGTGCAATGGCTTTTATTGTTCCACTCCTTTCTTGACGACTCAGTGCATCAACTACCACATTCGCCTTTCATGGATGATAAAGAATTTCACAGTCGTAATCATTCACCAGCTCTAGCCATCTTCTTTGCCTCATATTCAATTCCCGCTGATTGAAAAGATGTTGGAGACTCTTATAATCGGTATAAATTTGACACTTAGAACCGTAGA
The DNA here is from genome assembly GCA_033807775.1 of Saussurea involucrata. NCBI lineage: Eukaryota > Viridiplantae > Streptophyta > Magnoliopsida > Asterales > Asteraceae > Saussurea > Saussurea involucrata. Next base: position 41,772,678 of record CM066317.1, on the reverse strand, counting down.
GATAATGTCTCCAAATCTTTAGCGTAAAAACAACTGCTGCAAGTTCCATGTCGTGAGTAGGATATTGCCATTCATGATCCTTTAGTTGACGAGAAGCATAAGCAATAACTTTCCCACGCTGCATTAATACACATCCCAATCCCAGTTTGGAGGCATCACTGTAAACAACAAAGTCATTGAAACCTTCAGGCAGTGACAGAATCGGTGCGCTACAAAGTCTTTCTTTCAAAATTCTGAATGCTTTATCTTGTTCTTCTTTCCATTCAAACTTTATATTCTTTCGGGTCAGCTTTGTTAGAGGCGTAGCGATGCGAGAGAAATCTTTTATAAACTTGCGATAGTAGCCAGCTAAACCAAGAAAACTTCGTACCTCGGTTGGCGTTCTCGGCGGTTCCCACTTTTCAATTGCCTCTACTTTCATTGGATCGACATGAATACCTTTCTCGAAAACTACATGCCCAAGAAATTGAACTTCCCGAAGCCAGAATTCACATTTAGAAAATTTAGCATATAACTGTTCTTTCTTCAACAACTCCAGAATCAAACGAAGATGTTGTGCGTGCTCTTCTTTAGATCGGGAATAGATAAGGATATCATCGATAAACACAATAACGAATTTATCGAGATATGGTTTACACACTCGGTTCATTAAATCCATAAAGGCAGCTGGGGCGTTCGTCAGGCCGAAGGGCATCACTAAGAATTTGTAGTGACCATACCTTGTACGAAAAGCAGTTTTCAGAACGTCTTCTTCTTTGACCTTCAGCTGGTGATAACCAGATCTTAGATCAATTTTGGAGAAATAACAAGCTCCAACTAATTGATCGAAGAGGTCATCAATTCTGGGAAGTGGATACTTGTTCTTGATCGTACGCTTATTCAGTTCTCGATAATCAATGCACATCCTCATCGAACCATCCTTGTTTTTCACAAATAGAACCGGTGCACCCCACGGTGAAGAACTGGGTCTGATGAAGCCTTTATCTGAAAGATCTTGCAGTTGTGTCATCATTTCTTTCATTTCTGGAGGTGCCAAACGATATGGTGCACGAGCAACATGAGCGGCTCCAGGAATCAGATCTATACCAAACTCTACTTGTCTAATGGGCGGAAGACTAGTCAAATCTTCTGGGAATTCACTAACAACAGGAATATCTTCCAACTTATTCTTTTCTAGCTTAGTATCTATCACATAAGCTAAGTAACCCGGGCATCCTTTATTAACACACTTACGAGCTTTCATCAAAGAGATAAGGCAAGACTGATGATTTCTACGGTCACCGTAAATCACTACTGGTCCCTTCTCAGGTAAGACAACATTAATCAACTTCTTATCACAAACTATACTAGCCTGATTCTTGGCTAACCAATCCATTCCCACTACCACATCAAATTCAATTAAAGCTATGGGAAATAACTGAATAGGCACTCCGCACCCATCTATATGTATCACACAACTATCAAATACCTCCTTAATCGATACTTGATTATCGTTTGCAGTATCTACCATTAAAGTATGATCTAACACTTTAGGCTTTAAATGCATATATGCAGCAAATGAAGGAGACACGAATGATCGGGTTGCACCGGAGTCAAATAACACTTTAGCACGTGTAGAGTTTATTAAAAATGTACCTGTAACCACATCAGGAGTTTCCTCCACTTCTTGTGCCGTCATTTGAAAGGCACGACCCCTAGCTCTTGGTAACTCTGGTCTTGGTACTACCGGTCTAACACCCGCTGGTCTCCCTGACGTACCACCATGTTGTATTCTTCCTCGCGGACAATCAGACTGAATGTGATCAGGAGAATTGCATGAAAAACAAAATCGTGTTACCAGACAGTTTTTAGCAATATGACCGGTCTTTCCACACTTGTAACAGATTCAAGGATCAACTTGACAATTTCCTTGATGAAAACGATTGCATTTTGGGCAAGGTCTTTCAGCTGGTCGGAAGGGTGGACGGCTATCAAATCTCTGAAATATGAACTTCTTTGGATCGTACTGTGGTCCTTCCCATTTTCTCTTCCCATCACTCTTATCACTAACGTCTCTCCTATTATCCCGTTCCACATCTTCCGCGGCATCTACTACGGCTGAGAAGGTATCGGGTCCTTTTGCGATCACTAGCTATCTAATTTCTGAATTCAACCCGAAAATAAACCTTTCCATCTTCAGTGCCTCCGTGGCAACAAAGTACTCCGCGCAACGAGACTTCTCCAGAAAACGAGCAGTATAGTCTCTAACCGATAAACTTCCCTGTTGTAAGTTCATGAACTCCTCCTCCAATTGTCTAACTGCTACTTGAGGACAAAACTGTTTCTTGAAAGATATGGTGAATTCTTCCCAAGTAAAAGTAGAGTACACGTCCGACCCTCTAGATGTAATAAGAGCTTCCCACCAGTATAACGCATCCGCTTTCAGCATTGCAGTTCCGTATAGCACTCTATCTTCGTCAGCACATTTACTGGTCTTGAAGATAGCTTCTATCTCCTTCAGCCACCTCATGGCCTTCACTGGATCTATTTCCCCTGCGTACGTTGGAGGTTTACAACTTAAGAACATTTTATAATCACACTTTCTTGGTATTGGTATAATAGTCGGTGTAATGGGCATTTCATCTTCTAGACCAGGATCTGGTATTTCAGTTTCATTATGACGAGTTCGGTCGAACATAGCTTGTATACTTGCTTGCAGTCTTCCCATTTCCGCCGTCAAATCATCTCTTGTAACAAACTCCGTACCTCGCCCCTGAACTATGCCTCCAGTTCTGCCCCTACCTCTTTCTCCTCCTCTTCCCCTTGTTCCGAATGGTAGATTCGTTCTGTTAGGATTTCCTCCTCCCCCTCTATTCTTATTGCGAGTACCGCTTTCCATTTTGTAGATTCAGACAAGATTAATATACATGTAAGCACATACCCCATATAATAAGGTATTCTAGTACAAACATGTACTTGTAAGTCCATGATTACACTGGCCAGGTGTAATTTAAAATTACCTTACATGATGTTCCTTCTACCTTTTATACTTAGCATCCCAAGGTTCTAAAATAATAGGGACATCCTACTTCACATGCAGTTTAAGTCTAGGTACAGATACTAATACTTAAATCCCTTAAACTAGGGCTCTGATACCATCTGTAACAACCCGATTTCCAAACATACAACATATAACATATAATACATAACATCGTTACATAACAAAAGATATATCACATTGCATTTACGGTCCCTTTGCCTTCTAATCATAATAAGTATTTATGTACAAACTTTTTGCTAGTAATTTACATGATAACTACTAACATGATAGATACAAAGCACATCACAGATCTTCATAAACATATGTCTTCAAAAGTATTTCATAGATTATCCTATCACTTGCCCTTATTCGCTCCACGACCTAGAATACATATTTTAAAACAAAATGAGGGTTAGACCTAGCGGTCTAAGTGAGAAAATCCCTGTTAGTTAAAAACCATTTACACAACATATATCTCATTCAAATATAAATACCAATTATCGTGTACTTTCCTGTCTCATTTCCATGGCCATATTAGATGGTTGTGAGCCAACTAATAAATTTACTCCGCTGTACTAAATACAGCCAACACCGTTGTCCCTCTGTACAACTAACTCCACCGGTCCTAAGCCCGGCCAACTTGTACTCGTGTAGTGTAATACTCGTATAAATATAATATACATCTCAATATATCATACTTCTTACATATACACATATTTACACAAATTATCACATTCTCAATCCACATATATATGTATTCCAGTTTAAAAACATTTTAAAGTAAAACTCACCTGATTGCGTATCACAAACCCTTCCAAGCTATTCTTAAGTACTCCGATCTTTCACCCCAAAGTTCACAGAATCTGAAACCAAACAAATACAAGTATCTCTTTTAAAGACTTAAAATCTTAAAAACCCAAAAACCCTCGATTCTATCGCAACCAACTAGCTTGATAACCTTTTATTGCAATCAACTACTCTTGTCGCAATCAACTACTGCGACACCACAACTTGTCGCAATCAACTATTGCGATATCATCTCTTATCGCAACCAACTGCTGCGATACACCACTCTATCGCTACTAACTGTTGCGATACCAATGGTCCTGTCACAACCCACTGTTGCGACACTTATGAATGTCGCAACTCAAGGCTGCGATACTTATGATATTCATAACTATCTCAGTTAACTAAATTCATCTTTTACCCAGAAATTTGTAGTTTTAAGCCATGAATGTTTCTGATATTTTGCAGATATGTTTAAGACTACTATTAGAATAATATTCTAAACCCAGATTTCCCAAAACATCCACAATCCAACAAAACCCATTTCTAAACCTCTTAATAAACTAATAAACACAAAAGGAGGAATTTATGTAAGATTGTTTACCTTTGTCTTCTTGAATTGATTCCTACAACCCAGCTGAAGTAATCTTTTCTTCTTCCTCTTTTCCCTTTACGGTTCTCTCCCTCTCTTTCTCTTTGCCGTGAATAACTCACACACACACACACACACTTTAGATATTACTAATACTAACACTAAAGGAGGTGAAGACACCTCATTCTAAATGAAATGAAAAGGGATGTGGATGTGGTTAGGTTTAATCACATTCACCAAACAAACCCTAAACTTCTCTTAAATGGCAAAACACACCCTCTAACTTCTGTATAAAAATTAAATTCTACCCCTTTACTTATAACTCCATAAAACACCTAATTAAACTTAATTTTATAAAACCAACTCTAAACCCTCCTTAAACCAAAACAATAAAATTTAAATATACTAATAACATACCTGGTTATTACACGTATCATCACCACCACCACCTTCTCCGCCACCATCGACACCGTCGTCCTTCACAACCGCCGCCGTATCATCACCACCACCACCTTCTCCGCCACCACCGCCGCCGTCTTCTTTCTTATCGCAGCCGTCATCTTTTTTTTCTCTTCTTTACCCTTGTCTGCAGCTTCTATCTTGTTTGAGAATGAGAAGTGAAAAAAACTAGAAACCCTAGCTGAAGTTGTGAATGTATTATAGTGGGTTTTTTAGGGTTTTAGATAGGCCCAATGTGAGTTTTGTGAGTTTTGTGAGTTAAGGGCCCTTCCTATTTGGGCTTCTAGTATTTAATTTTTTTTAAGTTTGTTAATAATAAAAATATATGGTAATATAATTGATTTCAGATTCAGACTTCAGATTCAGATGTTACAAAAACAAACAATCTTATTATTCAGATTTCAGACTTCAGCACCACCTCTTATAAATCAGAAGTGAAATAAGACTTCAGACTTCAGACCTCTTAAAAAACAAATGACACCTTAGAGTATTTGTCTCTACACATTCCATCGAGGCCTGAAAAGGTCCATTTTGAGATTACCATTGAAAAAACAGTAAGGACTAAGAGTATGGGATTTTTACTGGAAGGTGTAAGTATTTGTGTAATCGGGCTTCTTTAACGAGAGTGCCCACTCTGCACAAGTGCAGTGAGCACTCTTTTGGATCAAGTATTTACTATAAAATCTAGGGAAAATCTAACCTACATTCCTCCTTTTAAATATTAAGTAATTCGTTAACATAGCACTTCACCAAACAACCCAACTTATTGCTTCTTCTGTAATTGAATCTTGTAAAAGGAATCTCATGAGAACCGTATTGTCTTGATTGCCCAGTCCCTGCGATTCTGGTATTTTACCAATTATTACTTGTTGTGACGATCATAGTGGACAATGTACACTTGCGCTTCCCACTGTGGATAGTTTGCATCCTACTGCGATTAAATCACATATTTCGCACGTACCAAGGTCCATACCCATAACCATCCTTATAACTCCACCGTTGATCTTCGTTCCTCTCTTCCCGGTATGTTTCCTGCCTGTAGCCATGCGCCATGCTGATGCTTTCACTTCATCTACGGTTTCACCGGTTAGCTGCAGAAAACAAAAACAATATCCAAGGCCAAATCAGACCTACTAAAATATCTACATAAAAAAACAAAAGGGCTCCCAAAGCAAACCTATGAAATCATCAATCCTTGTATATTTATTTCTTACGCAAAATGTGTGAAAGAAAAAAAATAAATGCAAAGAACAAACGCTTACCCGCTAAGGATCACTACGAATCCACCAATTCCGATGCCGGTAGATTGGTGAAAATGTTACAAACAAAACTGTTTTGAAGATAAAAAAAAATTACACAACGGTTTCATGCAGCGGATTATAACATGTAATTTTGGAAATAAAAAATAAAAAACTAAACAAATGTTACAGTTGACGCAACTAAATGAGCAATGCCATGTTAGTGATGCCAAAAAGGTGAGGAATGGAATCTATACAGAAATCTAACGCAACGAAAGAAATCAACACACGGAGAGTGATGAACTTACAGAGATGGATGAATCGAGAGCTCCAGCCAATTTCTTGAATCAGAACGATAACGGAGGAAGGGGTTGAGAGCTCCAGCGGAACCAGGAACGATAACGAAGGAAGGGGTAGAGAGCTCCAGCGGAACCCGGAACGATAATGGAGGAAGATATTAAGAGCTCTAGTTGATTTGTTGAGCGATCGATATATAATTGCGCATCTTGGAGGAATCACCCTGATCTCGAATCGTCATATTGGATAAAACTCAAATATGTCATTTTGGGGAGGAGCTGACATGGAAACCTAAATCGGCGCCTTGCTTTTTAAGAGATGTATGGATTTTAAATTTGAATTAGATTCTTTAGGAAGGAGTTGATGTATAGGAAACTTAAAAGTCGCTTTGTTTTTCTTAGGAGATGGTAATAATTTTTAAATTAAAATCTTTTAAGACTTTAAGACTTTTGGCCAAAATGCTTTATAAGATAGTATAGATAAGATTAATGTTAGCCGTAACATACTAGAAACTGTATGTAACGTCCCAAAAATTACAAGCAAATTTAAAATTTTTAATTAAACAATTCATTGATAACAACTCATTAAATGATCCCAACGTTTCGTTTGCAAACAAATAATTAATATCTTTATAAAATAAAACCAGCGGAATAAACGTTTAATTATCAAAATCATAAAGCAACCAACTCTCCTCGCGCGCCAGTGTGTACTCGTCACGCCTTGAAGCCGCTCGGACCTGAAACCACAGTTTATTGGGAAAGGGTAAGCACGAAGCTTAGTGAATTCCAACACATGCGCAGATAGGAATTATACACACATCACCCCTATCCGCACATAAGCAACAACATCACAGTTACATAAAACGAGTAAACATCTACAAGTAATTATGTATCCAACACCTCAGTACCATCGAGGCATCGGTCCCACCGAATTGTAATGTATCCAACACCTCAGTACCATCGAGGCCTCGGTCCCACCGAATTGTAATGTAACCAACACCTCAGTACCATCGAGGCCTCGGTCCCACCGAATTGTAATGTAACCAACACCTCAGTACCATCGAGGCCTCGGTCCCACCGAATTGTAATGTAACACATTTATACCAAGCATTCAAACCAATCAAATATTACACACCACAAACAACTAGATCACACCACAAAGACAGTAGTACATACAAACTATTATGACATGCATACAACCCCTAACTACACAGTGAGAGAACTCACCTCGAAAGCGCGTAGAATTCCCGAACGATGATTCACGCTCCACAAATCCAAGAATCACTTCCCAACACCTAAACGAACGTTAAAACGCATCAATACGAGACCCGGACCCTACGACGCGACACACACTTAAACCGTCACTAAAACTATTTTCCGGTCTCGCCAAACAGGTCTGTTCGGGACCTGTTTCGACCTCTTTAAACCCAGTAAATTCCCTATTTTTTTACATTATTAGGAAGTACTCTGAAATAGGGTTCTAAAGACATATTATACGCCTCCTAACGATTTTTCTACAATTTTATACGAATTTTCAAAGAACGGAAAACAAAACTGCCGACAATCAGACTTGCTGTGAAAACAGCCGATTTCCGCCTAGCTATAGGCTGAACTGGACTTTCGACAAAACACGAAAAACCTTCCCAACTTGATTTGGGAACTTTGGGCACCAATTTCACGTCAAAACGAATTACGAGTAAAAAGTTATGGCTTACGCAAGACGACTGCAGATTCCAGAATTTATTTACATGAAATGACGATCCGCTGAACTTGCGACCACTTTTTCACCGAGCTAGAGGCCGAACCGGTTTTCCGCTAAAACACGGAAAACGTGCCCGACCCCGAACGTGAACCGTAGGCACCAGTTTCGGCTCAAACGGAGTTACGACGAAAAAGTTATGGCCGACGCAAAACAGTGGCAGAAAGACGTTTTCACATAAAATGACGATTTTTAAGACGGTTTAATGTTTATTCGATTCGGTTTACGGTTTAGCTATCAAGTGTTTACGAAGGCTGGACAAACACCAAGCACCACCCACTGCCACCTCCGGCAGTGGTGGTCGGCGGCGGCGGCGGCAGCCACCCACGCCGATGGCGATTCGACAAACAAAACCGGCGAGGCAGCGGGTACACCGCTCACACCACACAACCCCACACACACACACACGCTTGTTCTAACAGCCCCGACTTCGCACAACGTCACCACCCAACGGGTGGGGCACAACGATGGCTACACCGCCGGCAGCCAAGGCGGCAGCGGCGGCGGCGGTTGGCAACAACGAAGGAAAAGACAAACGGAAAGAAGAAATCTTACGCCGTCGACGACCCAGCTGCGACCTACAACAGATTCCTCCCTCTCTCTCTCGCTGCACTCTCCCTGCTCTTTTTCTCTCTGGCGGTGACAGCAGCTCCGGCGCTGGCCTGCGATGGTGGCAGCTGGTAGGGAAGAAGGGGGAGTAGGGTTTTTCCTTGGTGTTGATGTGGTTGACGCATGGAGAAAAGAACGAGAAGGGGTCGGTTTTTCCTATATGGGCCGACCCCAAACAATAGCCTTTGCCGAAAACACCCTTTTAGCCCCTAAGATTCTTTAATTACTTCATTTTAATCCCCACTAGATTAGGTTATTACCGATTAGCCCCTAATAGACCATAACTTATCAGATATGGCCTTCCCCGTTAATTAAATCCGCTAAATCACATTATAAATAAATAAATAAAATATATCTCGGGACACGGGCTTTACACTGTAATTCATTCTTTTTTTATAAAAAAACATAATAATCTAATAACATTTTAGTGACAACCACAATTCACCTTAAAGTCAAAAAAATATCTTACAAATCAAAGAAATTTCATTTTGACATATATTTTGGAAGAATTTATAATATTTAGGGGTTTGATTTTGCATACATAGAAGGTTGATTTGGCCAGGCCTTATAAGTGTGATAAGTGGAAATGGTCAAATTATATTAGTCTATATATACCAAAACTTTATTGAAGTTTTAGGTTTAGGTTAGATATATGTTACATCATTTGAGGATGGATCATGCGAGAACTTAAACGTTATGCGAGAATACGAGAAGTGTTTAATCATATATATGATTACACTGCATGTGAGTGTGTTTAATCATATATGATTAAACGTCTATGTATTGCCAATGTAACCTATTCTTAATCATATATGATTAAGCTTGTGTATCATATATGATTACACACTTCTCGCATTTTCGCATAAGGTTTAGCTTCTCGTTTGAACTTGCCCCTACATCATATATCATGTCATGTATTCTGTTCATTATAATTTATGATTATTTATTAAATGCTCTTTGGCGAGACCTAGGTTGTCGGCCAAGTTGCGTGCAGACCGCTAGACCCCCCTCATATGTATCATCACATAGGATAAGGGTGTTTTTGACATGATACTATAATCCATCACATGTGATACTAAATCAAAGATGTTGGCGACCTTTCGAATGACCTAGATCGCGGGTCAAGTTGTCCACACACCACTAGGTCCATTACGTATATTATCACATGTGATATATATATATATATATATATATATATATATATAGGCTGGGTATCTTTTGCAAACCAGTGTATTTGTACAAACTCGTACAAACCATACCTAGCTTTATGATTTTGTAAATTTGGCTTCATGAATATATATATATATATATATATATATATATATATATTGGCTTCATGAATATATAATTTGGCTTCATGAATATATCATTTGGCATTTTTAACTAATTTTTTTAGGTGGAGCCCTAAAATACCCCTATTTTTGTAAAAAAATTAGTTAAAAATGCCAAATGATATATTCATGAAGCCAAATTATATATTAATGAAGCCAAAATATATATATAAATATTCATGAAGCCAAATTTACAAAATCATGAAGCTAGGTATGGTTTGTACGAGTTTGTACAAATACACTGGTTTGCAAAAAATACCACCCCTATATATATATATATATATATACTTGAGATCATGTGAGACCAAACCATTTTTGTGAGACCAAGCCATTTTTGTGAGACCAAAAATATAACACTAAACGTTCACAGCAAAAGACTGTGAAGGTACTATGAAGGTAAACTTTCACAGTGTTTTTGCTGTGAAGATTCGTTGTTTTCCATACCTTCACAATGAATCACTGTGAAGTTTCAACACTACAAGAAACTGCACTTTTACCGGGGGGTTTGGGAAACCCGTCGGTAAAAGTAACTTTTGTCGGCGACTTAGACGAAATCCTCCGGTAAAAGTTTAACTTTTTGCCGAAGGAAAATCCCACCGGCAAAGATGCACTTTTGCCGACGAATTTCACACAAGTCGCTGGTAAAGTTACCTTTACCGGCAGGCTTCCTAAACTCCCCGGTAAAAGTACTTTTAAAATTTTTATGTAACATTTTTACCAACGAGATTCACCAACTCGCCGGCAAAAGTTATTTTATTATAATTAATATTTTTTTCACTTAAACTTTTGCCGACGGATTTCCCAAACTTGTTGGCAAAAGTATTCTTGTATTATTAATAAAAAATTCATTGACGTTTTTGCCGGCAGACTTCTAAAATCTGTCGGCAATTGTATTTTAATTTCATTAATATTTTTACCAGCGGAGTTCCCAAATTCTTCAGCAACAGTTTTTTTTAAAACTATAATGATTTTTAAGGAGGTTTTTACCTACAAAAATATATAATTTTTTTAATATTTTTTTTCACTTACACTTTTGCCAAAGGATTTCCTTATTTTATTGTAAATAAAAAATAAAAAATAATCAATTTAAGTTAGTCAAAGAAAAAATCTGAATTTATTGTTTATTAAAATCGAATATGCAATTGATGAATTACTTTTTTCAAATACAGATGATGGAGTATTCTCTTAGGGCTCAATGATTAAGTCACCACTACAACCCATGAAGGCCCAATTAGGTTAGTTAACAACCACTGAGTCATATATGATCCATAGGCCCAACACAGTTGATTAAGAGTCACTGAAACTTATGAATGTCCAATATAGTTTATTAAGAGTCGCCGAGTCTATCAATCCTACTACAATTCAATACCATTCACTATAGTCAAAAAAAGGCCCAATATTGTTTATTAAGAGCCACTAAAGCCCGTAAAGGCCCGATACAGTTTATTGACAACCATTGAGTCCATTACGACCCACCAAGCCAACATACAGTCGTATTAAATCCATTGAAACTTACCAAAGGCCAATACAATTCATTGAGAGTCACTGTAGCCATGAAGGTCCACTGAAGTTCATTAAACGTCACTGAGTCAAATATGACTCGCGAAGGATATGAAGGCCCAATAGTTCATTAAGAGTCACTTTAAGCCATCAAGATACATTTTATTACGAGACACAAAAAACCATGAAGACCCAAGTGCCCCTTAAGCATATGAAGCCCCAATCAAGTTTGTTAATAGCCATTGAAACTCATGCATGCCCAATATAGTTAAGTAAGAGTCATTGAAGCACATGAAGACCCAATGATGTTAATTAACAATCACCGGAGTCTAATACGACCCATCAAGATCCATTAGAGTTTATTAAGAGTCGTTAAAGCCCATCAAGACCCATTCAAGTTTCTTAAGAACGACTGAAGTCCATGAAGGCCTAAAAAAGAACCACTAAAGCCCATTAAGACCTAATAGTTCATTAAGAACCACTAAAGCCCATGAAGGCCCAATACTTTCATTAAGAGCCGCTAAAACCAATTAAGACCTATTAAACTCCAATACACCATCAATACCTTATTATAGTTCATTAAGAGCTACTTAAGTTCACCACATATGTAACAACCCAATCTAAATTAAAGCATACATAGTATTAATATTTAAACAATTACAAAATTAGGTCCATAAAATTTCATTACATCTGACTGTATATCTTAGGTTGGCGGAAACAACCTATACACAACTGAGAATGACAATCACTAAGGGTACGAGTGGCACTGTCTCTGTCTGCATCTGCTCTACCCTGCACTTGCTCACATACCTGAGCCTCTTACTATCTGCTTACCTGAAAAGGTTTAGTTTGGAAAATGCGAGGGTTAGACCATGAGGTCTAGTGAGTCCCTCCTAACAGTTATCAAAGCATTTAAAAACAGTTTATCTTTTCAGCTTTAAACATTCATACTCAACACGTCAAAATCATATACGGACTAAAGTCCGCCTCCTTGTAATCTGACACCCTGAAGCCACCCGAAGGTGACAACGAGTCAGCCTCATGCTGCCTTGCGGAGCCTCGCTCCTGGCATATAGGGACCTCCCTTCCCGCACGAGAGCTGGCGGAACTACTTTCCCGTCTTTGCCAGTTTACGTCTCCTCGATGTATGCATACATTCAATCATAAAACTTTCAACAACATTTATACAATCAAGCATAAATATAGCATGGCAATTCTCATTATAAAACTTCTTTATTAACACAGTAAAAGCCACGTATTTTGGTTTAGAAAACTCACCTGGCTTGCTCGCTCCAAGCTTCTCACCTACACTTCCGGTCTCTAGGCGGAACACCTATTATATTAATAGCGTTCGTCAACATTCGTTCAATTAATACTCGAGTTAAATCCTGAACTTAATCCTAACTTATCTAGATTGGTAGATTACCTTCTAGTCCAAAAATCATAATTAATGGTCTTCGCTTACTCAACCAATTGACATACTATACCGGATCCATTAATTTACCCGACTCTAGGTTCTCAACATAAAATTATAACACTTGATTCTAAATAACAAAACCGGATCATAATAATAATAATATGACCAAATTTAATAATTAGACTATCGATTATGTACTAGGCCCCTTTAAATAATTATAGACTTTAATAATAAACTAAGCCCAATCTTAATAATTAAGCCCACAAGGACTTAAAAATTATCTCGGCCCAACAACCAATTCGGCCCAATAAACCAAACTTAAACATTTCTTAACTTTGCAAATCTGTTACACCCATAAGAAATACTGATTTGATCATTGCAACACCTTCATATACCTTTCATAACTATACCCATAACATTTAAATCATTAATTTTGCACAAAACGACTCAATTTTAAAATTAACCAAAACAGTATGACTTTTTGTAAAAAGTCAACTGTTTTGAACATAAACCTTAATCTACCAACAAAAGCAACCATTTAAACCCAACCTCAAACCTTCAATTTCATATCTAAAATTAATTAATCGAGACATCTAATTAAACCATGGCGACATACTAATTTTAGAGTTATAATCCAATATTACCCTTATCAAGAACCCACATAAACATTTGATTTAATTTTGACAATAAGAATAAAAATCAAAACTCTATTAATGTCCAATTGATTTCTCAACCTACACATTTAACGTTACTTGCAATAGAATACGTAAGGGAATGGTTTCTTACCCGGATAAAACCTCACGAAACGAAATGGAATCTGCTGCCTAGAACTCCGGCGACCACCACTGCCGGCCACCGCCGGCCACCGCCGGCGACCACCACCTTCATCTCTCTCACGCTTCTCTCTCTCCCTCTCTCTTTCTCTCTCACGCAGCTCCCCCCTTTCTTGCTGCTCTCTCTCTCTCTCTCTCCTGCAGCCTCTCTCTCTCACGAAGCTCTCTCTCTCTCTTTCTCCCTCACGGTCTCTCTCTCTCTGCCGGCCATCTCTCTCCCTCCGGCTGTCTCTCTCTCTCTCTCGCTCGTCGTCTCTCTCTCTCCCACTCGTCGTCGTCTCTCTCTCGTCTCTCGCCGGCGTCTCTCTCTCTCTTCTCTCGCCGGCTGCACACCCACACAAGACACATGCACACATCACTTTCTTCTTTCTTTCTTTCTTTTCTTTTGTCTTTCACGGTATGCAGCCACCACTTTTGTACTAACCCTAGAATGAAAAAGATGCTCTTTCCTTATTCTAATACTGAATGTGGTGCACAAGAAGGGAATTGTCTTCCCATTTTTCTTTTTCAACCCCTTGAGTTTTAACACTAAACCCTTATAGTCCCCAAATTTTCAATTAAAGCATTTTATTTAATTTGGGTTATTACAATCTCCCCTCCTTAACAGAATTCCGTCCCGGAATTCACTCCAAAATAACCGACGAACTTGATTATCAAGACTTAAATCTCAGCTCTAGGAAAAGATCTTATAATAACAACACAGTAACAACATAGTTCCTTGCTCTCACTGCGCAACTCTGATTAAGCCCACAACCTCTTATCATAACTGGAAAACACTATTATAACTCAGGAATACTGCGATACTCAGGTTCCATAATTCTTTCGATTAGCCACAATGTCCATATGAATCAGGTAGCTATAAAAACCCTCCCGACTTTCTTTCTTAGATTTACCTTAATTAGTCCTCAACGATCAGTGTGATAATCTCAGTAACACTTCCCCCAGAAACCTCGTAATCCATCTTATAAATCATAACATGCGAACAAGGTTGCAAACGTCTCAATGCTTACCACTCCTTAATTACCTCATTTGATTTATGACCCCAAAATCAGTTTTCGCGCTCAACTGCCTCTCTCGGCTGGTGCAAGCTAACCACCGATCCTTACCGCACGAAACAAAACAATCCTTCTCTTTATCACAAGCAACTTCAACTTGGCCAACTCATTTCAATTATAATTAACAACTCATTTCAAACGATAAACTCTAAATGAAACTCGGTTCATTCCTTTCTACTAATCATAGTTTATCATATTTAGTAACTTAATATCAATACCTCGATATTTTGGAAAACACGGGATTACTCAGTCTGAACTGATTTCTTAACTACCAACTCCCCCCGAGTAACCCAACCATTCACAACTTTCAAAATAATTTGAAGATTACTTATTCCATCACTATCAACAACTTCTCACCTTAACATATCGATTCTCCCATATCAGTTCTTAGTAAAAATCTCTGTAGAATTGCAACACATCTTGTAACAACAATTAAATGCCATTACTTAACAAATCCATAACATTTTAATCAACCAATCAAAGGCTTATACATCTATCATGGCATTTCCAATCTATTAATGCTTACGTTACTATTTTGATCCACAAACATCATCATGCCATACGATAAACTTTAGCCAACTTTCCAACTGATTCCTTCTAGGATCATTCCTTCACACATAAGAAACAATTCATGCTCTTTAGAGATTTAGCACTTACTATAACACAATTTGACTACCGCACGCTACATCTTTCTTTAAACTCCCCATGATCTCAACATATACCTACTTAGCGACTCTTACAACCAAAACACTTGGTTTCTCAATTGGGTAACCACCCTCCATCACTCTGTCATTCCATTCCAAACAAAACATACCATAACGTCATCTTACCCCCTACGTGCTTGAACATTCTGGGCAATAGATCGAACATTTCATCCGAAAGCCCCAAAAGTTTCTATATAATGCTTCCTTTCTCTCTAACATCCCTCACTACGATACTAGCTGGCACGCTTAAAATTTGAAATCAATACCCTTACAACTGTACCTTCCTTGCTCATAACATCACACTGCGGACCAAACCTCTCACGATCACTCGTACCCAACTCGCACCTTCCTTCATAATCTCCCGTATACTACACTCGAATCTATCTCGCTATTTAGTCCTCCTTACCTCGTAGTTAAACTGCTTATTCAGAGCAAAAACTCTCATCCTCTTAACACTCTTACAAGGTGCTCTATCAACTTTCAACTTTCTGGTCCACGTCTTCGGCCTCGGCCACACTACCCAACTGTCGACTTCTATAACAACTGACAACCTGTAATTACTTTCTTAACTTATTCTTAAACATGGGTTCTCTTACGGCACCTAATTCTACCATCATGTCATAACCACTTCGTAATACGTCTCCCTCTTTTCTGAACTTACTCCAGTAACATCAATATTACAAGCTCAACTCAAACTTCTACCCGCCACTGACATTTCGTTTCTACCTCTCAACTCTACTCATAACGAGTTGCAAATATCAACACCTTGAAGGCTTCAATCCCTCCCTCCGGACACAACCGTCCCTTGACAACCGTTCTTCTAGTTACCGAACAAGGGTGCAAACCCTCCTACGTCCGATACTATAATCCACTACTGATGGAACACTTATCCCGATACTACAACGTTCCCTCTTGATTTGACCAACAACTCTCCACTCTCAGAGTTCTCCCTTAGCTTTAAAAGCAACATCCTACGACCTAGTGAGTTTATGGCCTTCATGCATGACATACGTAATAAATAGATCATTTCGTGCCTTTTATCATTTTAATTAAACAACACCTGGAAACATATTGGGTACGCATGCCCCCATCACTCTTTAAACTTCAATGCCCTACTCCACGATCTCGAGGATCGTTCGCATGCAACTTTTCATAAACTTAGTCTCACTCCACCAAATTATGTCGTTACGACTGGAATATATTAGTGAAAATCGTTTCATACGACCACTTCCTGAAAGAAATTTTCCGACACAAAGTAAACCAATCGGTTTTCGTACTCGTGAATAACTTCAACATGTCAATACTCATTTTGGTTATGAAAGGTTTGCATTCAATCGTTTTCTTGACTTTTGCAACAATTTAACTCATCATGAAAAGGGCGAAATACTATACAAATCATAAAACTCGAAACTTCATGGTGTCATGTGAATGAAATCACCTTTTTCTTTAAACATACGTGTGCACATTCTGACTCGTTTTCGATCAAAATTTATCTTTACATATTTAACTTAAATCGTGAAAATTTCATGTTACATAAAAAGGACACCATGCATGAGACTCTACTTGCATTTGAAGGCTACTTACTCTAACAAGGTCAACTGCTTTGCTCGCTTAGCTTATCCTTGACATTCTACCTACGACCAACGGTCGCCCTCTCGGTCACGCAATAACTTACTGAACACACTTTCCACATCTCACTTACTCTGCCCCCTTCATACTATTTCGTTTTAATCCCTATCTCATTTTCTACTTCTACATGCTTTCATTTCACAATAGATATCTTATTTCATTTACACTGCCTTTGAAAAGCTCGACTAAGAAGTCAGGGTTCTATTGATACATTCAAAATTTCAACACTGTTATTCCTTACCACTCTAACTGATCTCATCCCACTATTTCTAAAACTGGGACTTTCTAGAAACAAGAGTCTTACTCAAAATCAATCATTTTATCTCTTCGAACCCACGGAGATCTATCTCTATACGATTCATAACATTCTAAACAACATTTCTCCTTTACGATGTATACATTATTCACTTCATAAATGATTTCCCATGAAACTTCCCCAACAAGGGGTCTCAGTCTACACCTCAGAGATCTCGTTGACATTCTAACGTACTGAAACACGACATAAACACTGGGTAGGTTAATATGGTAGGTTAAGCACGTACATGTACCTGTAAGTTCGCAATTACACTGGCCAGGTGGAATTTCAAACTTACCTTACATGTCAGTCCTCAGTACCCTATTAGTCCTATTTCTATAATAGTGTCATCCTAACGCATTTCCTGTATCTACAATAGTGCCCTCCTAACGCATTTCCTGATTCTCAGTTGTGATTTCTACTCCCAAGTTTAAGTTTAGGCCCGTCCGGTCACCTAAATCCCTTAAACTATGGCTCTGATACCAACTGTAACAACCCAATCTAAATTAAAGCATACATAGTATTAATATTTAAACATTTACAAAATTAGGTCCATAAAATTTCATTACATCTGACTGTATATCTTAGGTTGGCGGAAACAACCTATACACAACTGAGAATGACAATCACTAAGGGTACGAGTAGCACTGTCTCTGTCTGCATCTGCTCTACCCTGCACTTGCTCACATACCTGAGCCTCTTACTATCTGCTTACCTGAAAAGGTTTAGTTTGGAAAATGCGAGGGTTAGACCATGAGGTCTAGTGAGTCCCTCCTAACAGTTATCAAAGCATTTAAAAACAGTTTATCTTTTCAGCTTTAAACATTCATACTCAACACGTCAAAATCATATACGGACTAAAGTCCGCCTCCTTGTAATCTGACACCCTGAAGCCACCCGAAGGTGACAACGAGTCAGCCTCATGCTGCCTTGCGGAGCCTCGCTCCTGGCATATAGGGACCTCCCTTCCCGCACGAGAGCTGGCGGAACTACTTTCCCGTCTTTGCCAGTTTACGTCTCCTCGATGTATGCATACATTCAATCATAAAACTTTCAACAACATTTATACAATCAAGCATAAATATAGCATGGCAATTCTCATTATAAAACTTCTTTATTAACACAGTAAAAGCCACGTATTTTGGTTTAGAAAACTCACCTGGCTTGCTCGCTCCAAGCTTCTCACCTACACTTCCGGTCTCTAGGCGGAACACCTATTATATTAATAGCGTTCGTCAACATTCGTTCACTTAATACTCGAGTTAAATCCTGAACTTAATCCTAACTTATCTAGATTGGTAGATTACCTCCTAGTCCAAAAATCATAATTATTGGTCTTCGCTTACTCAACCAATTGACATACTATACCGGATCCATTAATTTACCCGACTCTAGGTTCTCAACATAAAATTATAACACTTGATTCTAAATAACAAAACCAGATCATAATAATAATAATATGACCAAATTTAATAATTAGACTATCGATTATGTACTAGGCCCCTTTAATTAATTATAGACTTTAATAATAAACTAAGCCCAATCTTAATAATTAAGCCCACAAGGACTTAAAAATTATCTCGGCCCAACAACCAATTCGGCCCAATAAACCAAACTTAAACATTTCTTAACTTTGCAAATCTGTTACACCCATAAGAAATACTGATTTGATCATTGCAACACCTTCATATACCTTTCATAACTATACCCATAACATTTAAATCATTAATTTTGCACAAAACGACTCAATTTTAAAATTAACCAAAACAGTATGACTTTTTGTAAAAAGTCAACTGTTTTGAACATACACCTTAATCTACCAACAAAAGCAACCATTTAAACCCAACCTCAAACCTTCAATTTCATATCTAAAATTAATTAATCGAGACATCTAATTAAACCATGGCGACATACTAATTTTAGAGTTATAATCCAATATTACCCTTATCAAGAACCCACATAAACATTTGATTTAATTTTGACAATAAGAATAAAAATCAAAACTATATTAATGTCCAATTGATTTCTCAACCTACACATTTAACGTTACTTGCAATAGAATACGTAAGGGAATGGTTTCTTACCCGGATAAAACCTCACGAAACGAAATGGAATCTGCTGCCTAGAACTCCGGCGACCACCACTGCCGGCCACCGGCGACCACCGTCGGCCACCGCCGGCCACCGTCGGCCACCGCCGGCCACCACCACCTTCATCTCTCTCACGCTGCTCTCTCTCCCTCTCTCTTTCTCTCTCACGCAGCTCCCCCCTTTCTTGCTGCTCTCTCTCTCTCTCTCCTGCAGCCTCTCTCTCTCGCGAAGCTCTCTCTCTTTCTCCCTCACGGTCTCTCTCTCTCTGCCGGCCATCTCTCTCCCTCCGGCTGTCTCTCTCTCTCTCTCGCTCGTCGTCTCTCTCTCTCTCCCACTCGTCGTCGTCTCTCTCTCGTCTCTCGCCGGCGTCTCTCTCTCTTCTCTCGCCGGCTGCACACCCACACAAGACACATGCACACATCACTTTCTTCTTTCTTTCTTTCTTTTCTTTTGTCTTTCACGGTATGCAGCCACCACTTTTGTACTAACCCTAGAATGAAAAAGATGCTCTTTCCTTATTCTAATACTGAATGTGGTGCACAAGAAGGGAATTGTCTTCCCATTTTTCTTTTTCAACCCCTTGAGTTTTAACACTAAACCCTTATAGTCCCCAAATTTTCAATTAAAGCATTTTATTTAATTTGGGCTATTACAACATATATATATCGACTACACACTTACACATATACACATATTCGACTACACCTTATACAACAATGTTCTAAAAAACTCGTCGCACAGCCACCATGGCGCGCCATGGCACCAAGGCTTGTGTCTCACGCCACGTTAAGCCCGTGGCATTCATGGTTTAATGTGCAGTTTTCGTAATGCGATATTTGATTTTCCTTTACGTTTTTAATGTCTTATTTGCAAGTTTTTTAGTATATAACCTAATTTAACTTACTTATTACTATTGACTCATTGAGTAACACGACAAAAAATATGTTTTCACATACATACAAATTTCTTTTTTTTCCAAAATTTACGAAAATTGTTCCTCCCTTTTTCACTTTTTGTACCTGTTTTTTCTTCTTTAATTATTGGTTAGAAAAATTATTAAACGTTATCCACAAGTTATTAATTCATAATTATTTAAAACTTAAGTTTTTACACAATACGTTTTTTAAAACTTTTTGAACTCTGTATATTAAATAATAAAAACAATATTATGAACAATAATGACAAGATCAATAATGATGATAACAATATTAATAACAATACGTCAATAAATAACAATAACAATAATAATACTAATAATAATATTAGTAATAGTAATAATATGTCATAAATTAGATTTATATTAATCCCTAGCTAATATACGGATCAATTTGGCGGCTTCTTACCAAATCGTGCAGTTTCTTCTACCGCTCCCTCCATCGCCGCTCCCCCTCTCTCATCGCTCCTCTCCCACGTTTTCTCTGAACGGTTCCTCTCCCACGATTCTTAATATTGTCTAGCAAAGGGAACAACCAAGATTATTAAGCGACATTTTGATTGGCTAAGGTTAGTAATCGACTCTCTTCTACTGTAAGTCTCACTTTCTTAGGGTTCTTTCTCTGTGATTTTTTGATTAGGAAACCTAGGAGATGTCTAAGAAGATTGTTAATGGGTGTTTTGATTTTGAATCAGAGCTTACGATTAAGTGGTTGATGGAGGAACAGAGGAAAAGCCATATAAAGATGGCAAAAAATTAAACCAAAAGGTGAAGCACCCCAATAAACTACATTCATCGATTGTCTCATCTCTACACTCCCGATCGGAATCAAAACCTCTAAATTTCTTCATTCATCGATTGCCTCGTCTTCATATTTCCACAAAAAGGTAACCTACTTTGTGTTTGCTTAATCGAATGCTTACATTGTTTTGGTTAACCCCTAATACTTTTTAACTTTATTGTATTAAATTTCAGTCAGTTAAAGGGACTTAACTTGACACGAGTTCTACCTGAAGAATTTGCAAACCTCACTTTTCTGCAAGAAATGTAAGTGTACCTTTTCGACGTTTTGCTAAGAATGTCCATATCACCTCTTCTAGTTTCTAGGTCCTGACTTGCAAATGCACTCAAGAAACGTTAATCCAACAAGTGTGTACCAGTGTCATCATGGAAACATGGTGCAATAAACCAAATTGGCGATGTGTTCTATGTACCTTGATATACGAAGTTTGATAATATTATTTTCGCCTTTCGCATTTCATTGAGTATATATATATATATATATATATATATATATATATATATATATATATATATATATTCACACATTTATCGATAATGTGTTCTATTGTAGCACATGGTTATATTAGAAAACGGAGACTTAGTGATTTTATACTCTCATGCAGTGATTTGTCTTGCAACTATATCAATGGCAGTATTTCAGCACGTTTTGGTCAGCTTCTCCTTGCCATATTGTAAGAGGTAATGGTTGTTAACTCTTTTCATCTGCCTAGGCTAGTTGAAACGTTCTCATGATATTTCCTTCTTTACATAAGTCTTTTGGTAAATTCTGAATTCCCAGAAACAATATCAACATGTTAGAATGTCGATTTTGGCAGACAAGTCTAGTGTTCAGAGACTTGAATTTTGAGTATCATGCTTGTATAACTTTTGTTTACATATTATGTTAACCAGGGTCATACTACATGTCTATTGGATGCACATATTATGTTAACTAAGGCAGGGTCGTACTACATGTCTATTGGATGCAGAAGACAAAGACAGTGGAAATGATCCCTAAGTACATCGAGGATGGCGACCTTCGGTGGTGGACCTTGCCCTTGCTTATATAGCAATTGACTATTGTTTACAGATACTCTTAAGTCTTAACATATTATTTTTTTCACTATTCTTATTCCAACTATAGGTTCTTTTTCACTATTCTTATTCCAACTATAGGTTCCTTGTATGGTCTTATTGGATTCATGTATGTATGTATCATACTTTGTTCCTTAAATAAAGAATATTTGTATTGTTTTTCCTTATTGATTTGCTATCAAATTTTGCATCTCGTTGTGTTGTACGTGTACACGACTAGTATACAAATAGGAAAACTTCTATAATTAATTATTTAAAAAAAGAACAACCTTTACCGACCTTGATTGCAATCCTAACTTTTGCCTACGTAAAAAGGTTGACCGAAAGTGCCAAACCAAACTATTGCCGACGACTTTTTCCGTCCTGAAAAACTTGACAAAAAGAGTCAAACCTAACTTTTTGCCTACGAGTTTTTGCGTCGGTATAGGTTATGCGAAAAATTAAAAATAAAAAACTTTTG
Source organism: Saussurea involucrata (assembly GCA_033807775.1). NCBI lineage: Eukaryota > Viridiplantae > Streptophyta > Magnoliopsida > Asterales > Asteraceae > Saussurea > Saussurea involucrata. The sequence continues at coordinate 41,749,794 of CM066317.1, read as the reverse complement.
CCGGCGGATTTTTGGGCCGGTAATTTTTTGACCAAAAAGTCAAAGAAAATTTTTCCCGACGGAAAAAATTACGCCGGCAAAAGTATTTAGTCGTCGGGAAAAGGATTTTATACGATTACGTGAGAGATGTTTTTGCCGGCGACTTCAGTTTTTACCGACGACTGTTTTTCGCCGGAAAATGTATGTTTACCGGCGGCACATATTATTCACCGGCAAAAAGCCTTATAGCGGCCAGCTTTTCACGGAAACCTTTGCCAACGGAAAAGTCCGACGGCAAAAGATTTTGAGCTTTTGCCGGCGACTTTCGCGACTTTTGCAGACGACATTTTCCTCCGGTAAAAGTAGTTATTTTTGTAGTGCAATGATATTTTTTGGTCTCACGGTCTCACAAAAACAAGTCGGTCTCACGTGAACCCAACCATATATAGGGTTGGGTTCACGTGAGACCAACCTGTTTTCGTGAGATCGGTGAGACTATGTTTTTACACATGAAACTTCACAGCAAAACACTGTGAAGGTAAAAAAAGATCTGAACCTTCACAGCAAAAACACTGTGAAGGTTACCTTCACAGTGTTTTTCTGTGAAGTTTCAAGTGTAAAAATTTGGTCTCACCGGTCTCACGAAAACATGTTGGTCTCACATGATCCCAAGTCTATATATATATATTATAAGACTTGGATCATGCTTTGTTGTTCTATTTTCTATGGTAAATATTTGTCTTAACCGACACTTGAAGCAAGACAATATCCACTACAATAAAATTAGGTTTATACTACGTTATAAATGGTCAAAGTTTTTAGATAGATTGTTTTATAGGACTTAGAGGGTGTTTGGGAATGCTTTTTAAATCTCCTTATTGACTTATTGGCTTTTCAAAAAGTCAATAAGTCAAAAATGGTGTTTGGCAAATCCAAAAGTGCTTTTAAAATAGCTTTTGGCCAAGCCTTGGAAACGTGATTTTAAGAAGTCAAGGAAACCTGACTTTTGGATTGGAAAATGACTTCTTGGTAGCAAATTTACAGAAATACCCTCATCCTATAAAATATAACAACAAAACTATAAATACATATGTTTACCATAATTTAATAATAAATAATTTGGTACGAAAAATAAAATAATTATTGTAAAATAAAATAAATTATTTAAATAAAATATCATGTAATATATCTTGTTTTGCGTTGTATAATTAAATAACAAGGCATGTCTTTTTTGGTCATTTTACATGTATAAGCTAAGCCAAACACTTTTTTAAAAATAACTTATTGACTTATTGACTTTTTCTATCTCAAAAGCTAATCTAAACACTTTTTTAAAAACTCTTTTTCCAAAAGCAATAAGTAAATAAGCACTTTTGGCCAAAAGCACTTTTGGACTAAAAAAGCACTCCCAAACACCCTCTTAGATTTATATGACTAAACAATGAGTCATCCTATGAAGAAGCATTATAATAAGTTTATAGGACTCTTGTATATTTTAACAAACTTTTTACAACACTTTTGAAATAAAACGTCCTATTAATTTTTATATGACATTGTTGAAAAAAAATGTCTTATAAGGCCATCCTCAACGCATAACTAAAAGCCCTCAAGCCCTCAACGCCACATCAGTGCCACATCAGCTAAGCCCTCAAGCCCTCAACGCTACATCAGCGCCACATCAGCTAAGCCCTCAAGCCCTAAAGACCCGCAGCGCATAACTAAAAGCCCTCTTGCCACCTTATTTTTTTAATTCTTTTATTTATACATTTAATTATTTAACAAAATAAAAATATTTATATATTTTTTAATAAATAAAAATAAGATAAATAATAAAAATAAAAATTCATATCATTCATTAAAAAATTAAAAATTACAAAATAAATTTAAAAATTACAAAATAAATTTAAAAATCTACTTGTCGTCATTGTTGGGAACTTGGATACGCCAAATATGTTCGACCAAATCCGACCGAAGGTTATTATGAGTGACCCGGTTTTGGACTTCTCGAACATTTGTCGCGCGTTGTTCCTCACTGATTTGGGTTTCGTTATCATCCGTGAAAATGCCGTTTTCATCGCCACCACAAATAGCATGGTATTCGTCTTCGAGTATCATATTGTGTAATATGACACACGCGTACATAATGTTTCCCAATCTTGTCGGTTCCCATCCGCGTGCCGGGTTATGAAGTATATGCCAACGTTGTTTAAGCACGCCAAAAGCTCGTTCAACATCTTTACGTGCCGATTCTTGCGCGGACTTGAATTTTTGTCGTTTAGGGTCCCGTGGGCACGTAAATGATTTTATGAAAGTAGCCCATTCCGGATATATCCCATCCGCTAGATAATATCCGTGCTCGTAGGTGGCTCCATTCACCTCAAAAGGGCAGTCGGGTGCTTTTCCATCATATACATCGTTCAAGATGGGCGACTGATTGAGAACATTGATGTCGTTGTTGGAACCGGCAACACCAAAGTATGCGTGCCAGATCCATAGATCTTGAGAGGCCACTGCTTCTAGCATGATTGTCGGGTGCTCATGATCACCTCTCATAAATTGACCTCGCCATGCATTCGGATAATTTGCCCACGCCCAATGAGTACAGTCTATGCTGCCGAGCATGCCGAGAAATCCGTGTTTAGCTTCATGCGCGGCGTACAACTTCTGAATATCAATAAAAGTAGGGTTGCGTAAATATTTTTGACCATACATTTCAATAATACTTGTGCAGAATTTGTATAAACAATCTCGTGACGTTGTCTCTCCCATACGGATGTACTCATCAAGTGCGTCAGCAGTTACTCCATACGCCAATTGCCGAATAGCGGAAATACACTTTTGTATCGGAGAAAAACCTTGTTTGCGTCTGCCGTCCACCCGAAGTGTAAAATACGGATACTCTCCAGCTAAATCTTCAACTATTCGTTCGAATAGTTGTCTGCTCATCCTGAACCGCCGCCTAAACATATCCGGTGTATAAACCGGGTTGTTGCCAAAGTAGTCCCGCATAAGCCGCTCGTTTGCAGCTACTCGACCTCTTTCTATGTTCGCGACCCTCTCTCTTGTTGACGACCAGGCGGTGCTACCATAAATCCATTGTGCAGTATGTCGAAAAACTTCTCTTTGTAGATTCAACAACTCGTCGGTGTCTACGGATGATGATGATGCGGTCGGTGAACCGGGTTGTGACGAATCCATATTGTTTAAAATATAGAGAATGGAAGAGAATGAGAGAGTTTGAGAGATTTTGGTGTAAAAAATAAGAGGTTTGGATTAATATATATAGTGTGATTAAATTGGAAAAAAAAAATTAAAAATAAAATAAAATTACCGTTGGAGTGCCGTTGGATTTATTTATTTTCAAATTTTTAAAAAAATAAAATAAAAAACAAACAAATTCTTTCGGGTTCCTCGGGTTTGAAAGTCCGTTGGCCGAGCCCGAGGATGAAGCCTGCCATACCCCCACCGCTGCCCGCCCGAGCCCGCACAAGCCCGAGCTCGAGCCCGAGCTCGAGCCCGAAGGGCGCTGTGGATGGCCTAAACAAATGTCCTATAAATAAATGTGTCCATGAATACTACAAAACTAATGAGTCATTTTATTTGAAAAGTGTTTAAAAATAGTTAATAAAGTCGGCCAAATCGTCTTAAAAATGTATTGTAACACTACAAAAGTTTGGTTGTATAAACTTAAGTCTATTTATACAACAATCTATTATAAAACTTTACACTACAACAAAATTGGGTTTTTAGGACGTAAAAAAATGTGCATATGTCATAATAGACTATTTTATAAGACTTAAGTTTACATCATCATACAATTATGCATCATATTTGAGAGCATTACAATAAAGTTATAATACGTCTTTTGACATATTAACAAGTTTCTAAGGACACTTTTGAAATATAATCTCCTACTAATTCTTTTATATGATCAACATTAATTGTGAATACAAATGTTCTTTAAAAAGACGGTGTTCATTGTACACTTCTCCAAAATGTCATATAAAAAAGATCACATGACACTTTGTTTTGAAAATGTTTTTACAAAACTTGTTAAAAACATTTAAACAAATCTTATAAACCTATTATAACACCTTGATGTATGATATATAATTACGCAATCTATAAATTTAAATCTTACAAAATAGTCTAATAAAATGGTCTAAAAACAGCCGCCGCCGCCAGCAGCAGCAGTCCATGGGGACTGGGGGATGGGACCCCATTAAAAAAAGTTGAATTTTTTTATGAAAGATATAGATTTTTCGATTTTATAACTTAATGTCCATCAGTAATTTCTCGTTCAGGAGCTCATCAAACAAAAAAAATGCTTTGAATTCAACCAAAAAACCAAAACTACTCTCGAAATCGACTGAAAAACCAAAAAAATCTCCCGAAACCGACAAAAAAAAACATAAAAATCTCTTAAAATCTACCAAAAAAAAACTTAAAAAACCCTCAAAACGTTGGATTTAAGCTAAAAATATATCGGACAATATTACCGGCATGTAAGCTACCTTAAAAGGGACCCTAGTAGAAAAAAATTTTGGATCCGCCGCTGACCACAATGCAACAAACCTTTTATCCTGGACCTCTTGAAAAGAGGCTAAAATTAAAATAACACCAAAATAAACTATAAATGTATGATTTTTATTTTTTATTTTTTTGTATTGAAAGTCTTAAAAAAAGCAAACCAAATTAGCTGAATAAATTCTACATAAAATATACGTAGACTTTATACGTGCGTCTTTCGTGTAATAGAAATGATGTATCGATGAAGACACTCTACTTATGGATTTTTTTGCGAAATAGATTTCTAGGTTACAAATTTTAACATTAATTTGATTTTATTTGAAAGTATGCAAAATACATGGATGATGCTATATTTGTTGCTACAAATAATCGGTTTATAGGATACCATATAAAAATATCAATTATCTTAACCGACTATTTTATATGACTTAATTTTGTTATAGTAATCATCAAACACTTGGGTATGCTATATAAAGTGTTTTTTCTGTCTGAAAGAGTGTGCTACGCTATGCTTAGACTAATTCTTTGGCCTCAACCCTAATTAAATTCGATGACCATAATTGTTGTGTACGCCTGGATTCGAACCCTAGCAGATGAGATATTCAATCAAATCCCGAAGACCTTAACCACTGCGCCACAACCCTTGTGGTTATAAAGTGTTAAAATAAGTTTATAAAATATTTTAATTCATCTTAACAAATTCTAAGACATTTTTGAAATAAAGGGTTATATATATTATTCTTTTTGCATGACATTATTTGAAAAAACAAATTAACCGTAAAGGGATGTGTTCATAAAACACTTCTCCAAATTGTTCTATAAAATAAGACGTCGGAAATCATCCTATAAACTTGCAGTAAACTTTTACATAGGACGCACCATTAATCTTATATACCAGTTTATTAAGTCATTTAGACATTTTTCATGTCCTATAAACCCGATTTTATTGTAATATCTAGTTGGAACCAACAAAAATCCGCCAGACTTTGATGTTACAATCCAGACCACCACTGTATATGAGATAAGTAGATGGATCATCTTCATCCAATGCCAATGTCAAGCACTTAACAGGCCCATTATGACCCTCCAATAGAGCCAAACAAACGTAGCATTTATCAACACCTCTCCAAATTCTTATGGTTTCATCTGCTGAACCACTGCAAACCAAATCCGATACCACCGTTAAACACAATATAGCCTTCGTATGCCCCCTTAAACCGCCCACAGCCACCGTGCTGCCGCCACTATTCTTCTCCCAAACCACAATGGACCGATCACTGGCGCCCGAATATAACGTGTTCCCATCACTGCTTAATGCAAGTGCATTTATCCCGGATTTATGTTTCTCCAATGTAGAAACCAGTCTGACACTACTAGAAAAAGAGGTATCAGTGCCAGAAAATTCCGTCACTAATTAGTGACGGATCAGCGACAAAACGACCAAAAACACAATCCGTCATTAATCCGCCACTAGTTGTGACGGATTAACGATGACGGTAATCCGTCACTAATTAGTGACAAATTAGCGACATAATGTATTTAAAAAATAATTGAAAAACAAAATATACGTTTTCGTTGCTAATCCATCGATAATTAGTGACGGATTTGCGACGAACACATGGATTTTGACAAAAAAATAAAATAAAAATGAAATACCACGTGTCCGTGCCATCGGATGGAAGCTTCCTCCAAACCCTAATTCGTTTGTCTGCTGATCCAGTATAAACATCTCCGTTGCTAGATAATGCGACTGCATTAATGGCATCATCATGTGCATTTGCTACCGACTGTAGGCATTTGAAATCAGTTGTCTGCCAAATCTTTAGGGTTCTATCCCATGAAACCGAGTATAAAAGCAATCCGTCATTGGAAACGGCTAGCGATGATACAGTATCAAGATGATGGACCCACGTGGATTTCTTGTGTCTTCGAACCTGTACATGGTGCTTCGGTATGAGAAGCTTTAGGGCGCGATCACCTATGGTTGGGAGGGTGGCTAAGTGGGTCAGTTTGTTTTGTTGCGTTTCGTGAGCACTAATTTTCCACACGCGGATTTTGTGATCTTGATGGGAGGTGAATAATTTGTCGGATGAAACCACCATTGACTTTACTGCACCGTTACCGGTGACTACTACCATGCCATCATGAACTAAAGATTCTTGATCAACTTGGGAGCTAATTAAACCGTTGCGGTTCCAAAGTCGAATTTCTTTGTTGGAAGAGCCTGTGAATAGGAAGTGTCCTCCAATGGTAAGAGAGGAGATATAAGAATTGAGGCCTTCAATGGTAGCAATGCAGTGGTGAAGGTAACAAGAGTGAAGGGTAGAGTCATGTTGTGAGCTAGAAGTAAGATATGACATCTTAATTTGAATGTAAAGTACTGAAAGGAAAAGGGATGAATTTTAAGAATGTTGTAGAGGGTTTTGTGTTATTTAAGTGAAAAGTTATAGGATCAACTTTTCCAACATATGTTGCTTAGACCCCAAGATGGACTTTGAGATTAGTGGTGAGGGAAATCCACTAAATTTTCCCTTTTTCTCCTATCTTTCTTTACAAAATGGAAACATTTATACATCACTCAGGAAATATATTCAGAAAATCCACAACTTGACCCTCTGCTTTGAAAAGGGCAGACAATTATATAAATATAGAGAGGGGAGAATTATGGGAAAAGTTGATCAATTTGAAACAAGTCAAGAAGTTTTAAGATGACACATGATTGTATGTAATATAAACACTTATCATGTATGATTAAACACGTCTAAAAGGGATACAGATAATTTGGTGAACATGACCTATATAAGTTCGTGGGCAAGGTTGCCTGCTATATGCCGGTCATAGCTATATGTGTCTAATCATATATGACTAAGTGTTCGTATTACATGTGATCATGTATGATTTGGGAACTTCTCGTCTTTTCGCAAATTGACAACCTTCTTATTTGAACGTTACCCATTATATATATAGTTCTAATCATGTGAGAATAAGGGTTATGGTGAGAACGCGAGAATAGAGCCTTCAATTACTTTGATTGATCTATTTCTATTAACCATGATTGAAACACTAACAAATCCATGCATGTAAAATTGATTAAAGAATTACCAAGTTCATACATGTGAAAGTGATTGATATATGTAAAAGTTCATTAACGTGATTGAAAGTGAAGATTAAGGTTGATAAAAGTAGTTGAAAGTTCAAGTTTTTGGTCAGCAATCAGTTGAAGGCCCGTGACTTTTTTTTGGTCATTAGATCAAAAAATCAACTCATCCAACGGTTTAGAACCTCATCATATAACTCTTATTCTCATTATAACTTAAGAACCCCCCCACACACACATATATATATATATATAGAGGCTTCTTCAAATGTAAACTTTTTTTTCGTTTAAACCATGTAAACTTTGTAGTTTCATAGGTTTTTTGATGATTTTTTTTTATGTAATTGTTTATTTTGATGAAATTGTTTCATATCATTTATTTCTTGATGAATTTTTTTTATGAAATTTGTAGTTTCATAGGTTTTTTTCATTTTTATGAACTGTTTCATACATTTTTTGTTTTCACCTATGAAACTTTTCGTTTTCACCTATGAAACTACAAATTTTGCAAAAACATTTCGTCAAGAAATGAATGATATGAAACAATTTCATCAAAATAAACAATTCCATTAAAAAAAATTCATCAAAAAAACCTATGAAATCGAGAGTTTACACGAAAAAAAGTTTACACTTGAAGCTCCCTCTATATATATATATATATAGGCGAAGAATCGTGTGAGAAGTTGAGGTTAACATGAGAACCGTGAAAAGTGAATCTGAACCCATCCAAGCCGTTAGATTAAGATGATTCAGCGGTGATGATTAAAAAAGTAGTTATAACCCATTTTTTTAAATAAAAATGTTTACCCCCTATTTTCTAAATCAAAGTTTGACGAAATATAACAAAAATTTAAGCGAAAAAAATTACACAAAAAATTATTTTATTATCTTTAATTTGATATCTATTTAGATATATTTTTTCATCTGTTATTCATGGTTTGCGGATTCTTTTTTGTTTCAAGGTTATTTCTTGATCTTTATCCTATATATATATATATAGAGAGAGAGGTTCCTTCATTTACAAACCTTCTAAAGGTTAAAAACAATACAAATCAGGGTATTTATGTTTTTTATAAAATTCGTATTTTTAGGAACAACCAACTTTTTTAGTAATTAATTTGAATTATCTATTTTTTGTTCTAATCTTTCCATATTTTTCTCAATTATCTTCGTGAGATAGAGGTTAGGGTACCACTTTTTCATTTAGATGGTTTCTAGACATAAGAGCCTCTAAAAATAAAACACTCTGAGTTGCTAAATGTTCAAACAAAAGTGGCCATTAAGAGCTGAAAACCAAAAAACAAACAAGATCTTAGTCTTTTTACCCCACACTTTTCAAAAGTACACTATATGATACAGGGGGAATTCAAGAGTTAATAAGCATTTTTACGAATAATTGGGAAAAGAGAAAACGAGCTCGAAAGAAAACCAAATACCCGGTTCAAACTCCGTACCACAGTCGTTTCCGCAACGTATCCCGCGACTTGGGCCGCGTTCAAAGTCGCGTGGATGTTTTGAGCCGTCTTGCACAGATTGCGTTTATCTCTTTATTTCATTATTTTGTTTCTTAATTATTAATTATTATAATTAGATTAGGATTAATGTCTAGTTTCCTTTTTAGTTTTAGGATTTATCTTTAGCTAGTATTTTATTTAGTTTCCTAGTTGGTTTAGAATTAGAATATATTTATTTCCATATATTAACATGTTTATATTATAAATAGGGTTGTTAGGTTTCATTGTTAATCAGTTATCAATTAATAAAAAGTCTTCTTTTTAAGAGTTTTCTGAGTTTTACGTTTCGTAATCTCGTTATCAAAAGGGATTTAGACGTTTGTCGATCATTCCACAAACCCCCGCTGCGTCAACTGGTATCAGAACAGGATTCACCTGTCTTTTCACCATCAATGGCAGATCAACAACCCGCTACCAAAGCAGACTTGGTTGAGTCGGATGTGGCCTTATCCACAACACTCGCGAATCTGACAGCGGTTGTTAATAGGATTTAACCCAACATCGTCAACGACAACCGTCGAAGAAGAGACAGGATTGAAGGACCGGTTAGGGTTCCGCTCGATGACAACCATAACCGGGTTAATCTTTCGAATTCCGAATCCGATGAGGAGGAGGAAGGAGACCCGCAAGAGAAAATCAATATACTCCAACGAATACTCCTTTCGTCAAAAGAAGAATGCGAACACGAAGATCTTTTTCGATCGTACACAAAAAGGTATGTAACTTAATTATGGATAATGGAAGTCGTGTGAACCTCGTGTCCCAAAAGGTGGCCGATTACTTTAACCTACCTACTCAACCACATGAAGCTCCTTATTATCTTGGGTGGGTCAAGAACGGTTTTCAAGTTAGAGTCACGGAAACTTGTCGGGTACCTATCTCAATTGGCAAACAATATCGAGAAGAGGTCCTATGTGATGTCCTTGATATGGACGCTTGCCACATTTTATTGGGTCAACCGTGGCAATTCGATAATAATGCAACTTACAAGAGCCGACACAACATCGTACTATTTCATTGGGGCGACCTAAAGATAATCATGACGCCGGTTAATAGTTTCGAGGAAAGCACCGACAAGAAGAGCAACAACATTAACCGTATTATGAGTTCGATTTCTTCCCTAGTCAATCAACCGCCCATTCCAGAAAACCACCGGAAAAAGAGGAAGTTTTGCCGGACAAGGGTGAAGATAAAGTCGCTCCTCTCAAAACAGAGTCACACCATGAAACATGTACCGATCCGAAAGAGTCGACAACAGATTTCGGGTCCCCGGTCAAAGAAACCGAAAGCAAGCTAATGGAAGACATTCTCGAGCCGACGAAACCGTTGTCACAAGATGTCAAGAACGATGATCCCGAAGGTGATGCTTCCACTATTCAAGCACCCACGGCTCCGGTTCAAAGTGAAATAATTCCCGGTAACGTTACTCTAATCCCTCACCCTTACGAGTTTGATAAAATATCGCTCATATGGAAACAATCGCGACAACCTCCGTTGGATTTTAAAGACTTGTCATAAATTTTTAATTTTGGAGGTCAAGTTGTGAATCCAAACATTTTGAAGAAACAAATGTTCTACTGGCCGGATGAAGATACTTTTGAAGTGAACTCGATGACGAGTTCTTTTCAAGTGAGGGTAACTGATATAGGGAGAATTCAAGAGTTAATAAGCGTTTTTACGAATTATTGGGAAAAGAGAAAACGAGCTCGAAAGAAAGCCAAAACCCGGTTCAAACTCCGTACCACAATCGTTTCCGCAACTTATCCCGCGACTTGGGTCGCGTTCAAAGTCGCGTGGATGTTTTGAGCCGTCCTGCACATATTGCGTTTATCTCTTTATTTCATTATTTTATTTCTTAATTATTTAGTTATTATAATTAGATTAGGATTAATGTCTAGTTTCCTTTTTAGTTTTAGGATTTATCTTTAGCTAATATTTTATTTAGTTTCCTAGTTGGTTTAGAATTAGAATATATTTATTTCCATATATTAACATGTTTAGATTATAAATAGGGTTGTTAGGTTTCATTGTTAATCAGTTATCAATTAATAAAAAGTCTTATTTTTAAGAGTTTTCTCTTAGTTTTTCGAGTTTTACGTTTCGTAATCTCGTTATCAAAAGGGATTTAGACGTTTGTCGATCCTTCCACAAACCTACATTGCGTCACTATATAACAAGTTTTATAAAAAATGAATATGACAATTTTCAAATGTGTCACATAAAAACGCTGAATTTTTTTTCTTTACTTTCAAAAGTTCATGATTAAATTGTCAAAATTCGTCTAATAACTTTTCATAACACATTTATATTAGACATGCGTTTTTTAGTTCTATAAACTTTTATATTAAGTATTATAGTAAGGGTTGGGCTTGTATATACTGCCCCTACCATGTACCGACTATCACAAATATAAACCATGTATATTTGTTGCATCCTTTACAAACTAATTTGTATATATATGCATAATCATATATATATATATATATATATATATATATATATATATATGATACAAATTAAATATAAACCATGTATTTGTTGTACCCCTTACAAATCAATTTGTATTTATACATAATCTGAGATACATATATGCATTATCTCATATGAATATATGTTCATTATATGTATATTCTTGCATGTATGCATATGTATATGTACATTGTTCATATATTCACATTGTGGTTTGTAAGGTGTGCAACAAATGCAAGGTTTCTATTTTACGGAGCCTCTATATATATATACATATATATTCTTTTATATATATATATATATATTCTTACCTGGTAAGTGAGGGAAAAACTCTTACCCAATTAAGACTTATTAGGTAAGAGACACTTAGGGGTTGTTTACCAAAATTTTCATTAAGACATGTATGGATAAATGTGTCTGTCTGGATAAATTGTTGATGTTGTTTACTTTTTTATCTGAATCAACAGTCTGAATAACATAAATGACCGATTTACCCATGAATATGAATTATAAGTTGTTTTATATATTTTGTTTATTTTTTAAGCCAAATTATATATCTGAAACACAAAATTATTTAATCATCAAAATATAAATTCATAAATTTATTGATATAATCCAACCAATAACGTAATTAAAGGTGATGACTTTTATCGGTCAATGTTTAGCATATAAACATTTGGTAAACATTTATGGAACACAATTTTTATTGTATTATATCTATAAACACATTCTTGATATGTTTACATACTTTAGTGAGTCATGCAACTTTTTCAACAACATACTTCCATTAATGGACATACTGGAATGCTCCTAATTAATATGTCCACTAGAGGGGACAACGTAAACTATACCAACACCATGGGTCATGTTAGACTTGAAGCATTACCTTAATATTTGTTGGAACCTACGTAAGTCTCTCCTCAAATGCTCTTTTTAAAGAGTAATCTAATAGGTTCACAACAACTATACTTAGACCATTTCACCAACCCTGTTTTTCTCCTCAATGACTTGTTGGAGATCAGTAATCTAATAAAGTTTAACATATTAATTATTACAAACTTTGCTACAACAAAATAGGCCGTTTATGTTTAGCCATCCATGGACGTCTCAATACACACACACACACATACATATATATATATATATATATATATATATATATATATATATATATATATATATATATATATATATATATATATATATAGACTTGAGATCATGTGAGACCAAGCCATTTTCGTGAGACCCGTGAGACCAAAAAAATAACACTAAACTTTCACAGCAAAAGACTGTGAAGGTATTGTGAAGGTAAACCTTCACAGTGTTTTTACTGGGAAGGTTCGCTATTTTGCTTACCTTGACAATGAATCGTTGTGAAGTTTTAGTGTTATTTTGGGGTCCCAAAATTTCATAACATTTACAACATTGGGGTCCCAAAATTTCATTACATAAATCTAAAACTGAGGTTGGCGAAAACAACCTATACACAACTGAGAACAACTACTACTACAAGTGGCACCAGCACTGTCTTTAACTGCATATGTACTCTATCCGGCGCTTGCTCAGAGCATCCCCAATGCAGGGGTTTACAAACCTCCAGTTAGGATGAGGGACCGGTTTATGAAAATGAGTTGCATTGGAGAGAAGTTGGGTTTTCCACCGTGGAAGAGAAGGGTTCCTAAGTTGGGTTTTCCACCGTGGAAGAGAAGGGTTCCTGCAGATGGACCGATCCTTCTCTTCTTTTGTGGGGCCCCTTCATATCTATCCCTTCACATTTCATTTTCTTTTGTTTCAAATTTAACATTTTTCATATATTAAATTATGATACCTTAAATTGTTAATAGTAAAACATATTTATAATAAAGTAAATTAGTAATATTAATAGTTTATTTATTTGATATTTATTATTGTTAATTTATGTATTATAATTTTTAATTTTTATAATTTTTTATTTATGTAGCATTTTCTTTGTAATTTTTAATAATTATGACTTTTATTATTGTAATTTTTACTAATGATCTTGCAATTATAATAAGTAGTTTTTATTAATTAGTATTTATTACATAGTTTTTATTATAAAAGTATGAACCGGTCCATGATTGGGAGTGAAAGTTTTATAAAATGAGTAGGAAAGAGAAAACTGATGTGGCAGAGAGAGAAAGCTGATTTGGCAAAGGGATGAACCTCTAAAGAGGTTCACCATTGGGGATGCTCTCACTTATCTGAGCCTCCTACTATATGCTTACCTGAAAAGGTTTTAGTTTTGAAAAGCGGGGGTTAGACCATGAGGTCTAGTGAGTTCCCTCCATAAACAATGTACATCAACATTATAAAAATCATTTTATAAAACACCTTAAGATTTTTCACATAATCATTCAATCATGGTACTGCATAGTGTTTAAGGATCACATAGGTAGTCACATATCCGAGTAGGAAGGAAACGAATTCCCTCCTACAAGCTTCTCACATATCCGAGTAGGAAGGAAATGAATTCCCTCCTACAAGCTTCTAATGACAGCCCAAGGGATCATCGGATCCCGAGGTACTCAGATCCCACTATGCAGACCGACTCCACATAACATACACATAGCTCGACATAATCATGAAACATGAAATCCATGTAACACTTTATAATTCATTTCACCTTGCTGAATAATCTTTCCCTTAAAACATACTTTTCATGGAAAACATACGTAAAAGCTTGTAAATAGATCATGCTCATAAACACACCATGATCAGTAAAATATTAAACTTTCATTCTCGTAAAAATCATGTAAAAAAACATGGCATTTCCACATATTCACTTTCTTTGGAAAAACACGTAAAATCACGTATTTTAGTTAAAAAAACTCACCTGGTACGTTTAACATCTTGCTTTACTTTGCTTCTGACTTACAATCGGGTTACTTGAGAAATGGATGAATTATAAACTGCTCAGACCTTAATACCAACTTTTCGGACACTATCCGGACTCAACTTACCGGATACATAACTTACCGGTCAATCACTACTTACCGGATAACTATACTTACCGGGCATACTACAATCCGGATACACACACTTTCTGGACATCACATCCGGAAACCTGAACTGTCAGTTACCCGGAAACCCTCGACACCCGGATACCTATGAGCACCATCCGGAAACCCCCACTGTTCGGACATCACTATCAGGACGGGGCGACGTCCAAGAACTTGCGAACTGGGAAAAACCTAACTTCCCAAAATGATAAAAATCCGATTTCTTAATCAAAGGTTTGCTTAGACAATTACTCGGTTTCATTCCCTAATCAATAAACATCCAATCAATCCATTTTTAATCCGTAAAATCGAAGCATTACTACCAAAACCCAAAATACTCTTTTAAGGGTTATTTAGGTGGAGAATACACTAATCCCTTATGATTTCAACCCCAAATTCTTAAACAAAAGAGAAAAGGAAGCTTGAAATAACCAGGAAAACGATTTTGGATGATTACCTTTACTGATTTCTTCCTCAATCAAGCTTTCTCCCAAAAACTCCTTCTTCTCTTCTTTTCTTCCTTTCCAGCCGCCAAACACCAACACAAATGAATAATTTCATTAACCCTAGGGATTGGCACCCTTTTATACCTTCCAACATTTGCACAAAGGCCCCTTAACTTAACTTTAAGTTCTTAGACTTTAGCCACTAAACTTTCACTACTTATTAGAAATTCGGGTTGTTACAACACTCCCCCCTTGAAAGAATTCCGTCCCCAAAATTCCTCATTGGGAAAAGATGCGGGAATTTTGCCCACACCATAACTGACACTTCCCCAAGTAATGCCATTTCTGACTCAGTCAACCACCTCATTAAATTTGAAACAAGGAACATTGGGGGCATTCCCTTCAGTTCTTACGGTACTCTAACTCGTAGGCTACTGTTCCTATTCGACCGATCTTTAAATAAGGCTTCTCATGCATCTTTACTTCCTTTAAGGAGGAACTTGGTGAAATCCCCTGCTACAACACGAGATTCATTTACCAAGAACAATCACTCACTTGACAGCTTGGCACCAGGCCAACCCTGTACATCCCGACAACTCACAACCTAGAGTTCCTTCATCGTATTACAAGCAAATTCTAGATTACTTCTCCCAACCAACAATCGTCGATGCAGATTACATTTCCCTTTCTCGGATCAACTAGACCACAGTTCGTCAATCATCTCTCACATCCTCACTACTTCACCACCCCATACTTATACGTAACTAAGAGTAGGAACCTCCAAACCCATCATTGAAGTGGTCACCTACTCAAATTAAACTTATCCTGAAACACATCAATTCCTCGCTGAATGCCACGTTCGATCAGTCATAAAAACATAACTCCGGTTATTCTCACTCGACTGGGAGGAGTAACCAAGGTCACACCATACTATTCTCACTAGCTTAATCACCGCACGACCAATTCGTTCAAACATTTCTCACAAAGTCACTAACTTAACGCATTCAGTTGTTTTATCCACTTCTTTCCTGCACAAAATCATACACAATTCCCTTCCTCAATACTCTTTCCAAAAGTTCGCACACTTATCAATGACAATCTACACAACACTGCACCTTTAGGCATTACTGTCAAGCTCACTACTTCCAATTTACTCACTTAATCCGACATACTATCTTCACCTCCCCACGTTAGCGTGGAGCACTGCCCACCAACATTACTCGCCCCTTTCTTCTGACAATTCTCAAGATGGAAATACTTTCTCATTACTATATGCAACCAAACGGTTGCACTAAAATTCTAACTTAAGGCTTTCGACCAAACCACCTCAAACTGCCACCAGTGTTTGCTGTTACTACACATTCTTTGATCTTCAACTATTACCTCCTCGGATAATCCTTTCACCCATAGGAAACAATTCTCCTTCCTTAAAGATTTCGCATCTACTACACCACATTTTGATTAACCCATCCATCGTCTTCTTTAAACTTACAGTGATTTCAAGAATATACTTACATAGCGACTCACATAGCCAAAAACGCTTGGTCTCTCATTTGGGCAAGCACCCATTACTGCTCTGACATTCTACCCCGATAATAGACGTATCACACTACCACTTACAACTACGTGTTCCAACCACTTGCTAAACAATTCGCACACCTCATCCGAAATCCCGAAAAGGCTTCCATCTAATGTTTCATCTTTCTAACATCACGTTACTACAACACTAGCTGGTACATTTAACTTGGCAACTATTGCCACTACATAACTGTACATTCCTCACTCATAACATCACACTGCAGACCAACTCTCTCCTGGCCATTCTTACACAATTCAAACTCGTCTTCACATTCCCTCGCATACACAATCGAGTCTATCTACTTTGTCCTTTCTCACTCAAGTTGAGCTATAACTCCCTAGTTCCCAATTAGCTCAAATGTAATCGTTCTTGCTCGCTCTTTACGATCCGAGCCCTTACATAAACAGGGCACATTCCCTCACTGGACGCTATAATTTACACACTCGCTCAGTTCGTGCTACATACCTTTTACTTCTATGAACCCTCCATACCTCGTAAGTAGAACGCTTATCCAAAACAGCAGTCTCTCACTAACTTAACACCTCTACAAGGTGTTCTATCAACTTTCACTCTCCTGGTTCAAGTCTTCGGCCTCAGCCAACTTACACCGCTTCCGACTTCAACATCCAAAGTCAACTTGTAACTACTTTCTTAACCTATTCTTAAACATGGGTTCCTTACGGAACCTAATCCTTCCAACATATCATAATCAACTTCATAATCCGTCGCCCTTATTTCAAAACTTACTCATGTAACATCAGTATTACAAGCTCACCTCAAAACTCATATCCCACGTCGTGGACCTTTCATTTCTGTCTCACAACACTACTCATAATGAGTTGCTAAAACCAACACCTTGATGACTCCTAGTTCTTCCTCCAGACACCATCGTCCCTCGGCAACTGTATTTCCAGTCACCGAACAAAGGTATAGACCCTCATACAACCGATACCAAGGTCCACTACCGATTCTACCACTGTTCACATCTCCTCTTGAACACAAATACTAAAACTACAAACATTCTTCCATGACTTGTCCAACACCTCTCCACTCTCGGAGTTCTTCCTTAGCTTAAAACGTAATACTCTACGACCTAGTGGGTTCATAGCCTTCATGCATGACAATACAGTAAATATATCTTTTCACACATTTCATCATTTTAAAAAACAACATTTGGAACCACTTGGGTACACATGACCCCATCACTCTTATAACTTCGATGCCCTGCACAACGATTCGAGAATCATTTGCATGCATCTTCCCGTGAACCTTGATCTTACTCAATCCGAATGATGCTATTACGATAGTAATACATTGAATGAAAAATCCTTTCATATGACACAATTCTGAAAGAAATTACCGACACCAAGTAAACCAGTCGGTTCTCACACCCTTTTATATGATATCAACAGGTTAAAACTCATTTTGATTGTAAAAGTTTTGCTGGCAAACGTTTTCTCGACCCTTTTTGTAACAATTTAACTTATCATGAAAAGTGTGAAATACTTTGCAAGTCGTTAAGCTCAAAATTTCATTGTGCAATGTGAATGAAATCACCTTTTCTTTAAACATACGCTTGCACATTCTGACTTATTTTCGATCAAAATTGATATTTACACATTTAACTTAAATTGTGACAATTTCATGTTACATATAAGAACGCTATGCATGAGACTCTACTTGCAATTGAAGGCTACTCCCCTAACAAGGTCAACCTATTTACTCACGCAACTTTTCCTTGACACTCTACCTTCGACCAATGGTCGCCCTCTCGGACATGCAATAACTTGTTGTACATGCGTTCCACATCTCACTTACTCAACCATTTCACACTATTTTGTTTTGATCGACTATCTCACTTTCTACTTCTACATGCTTTCAATTCACTATATGTATCTTATTTCATTTATCCTGCCATTGAAAAGGCTCGACTAAGAAATCAGGGCTCCATTGATACTTTCAAGGTTTTGACACTATCCTTCCTTATCATCTCGACTGATCTATCCCATGATTTCTAGAACTGGGACTCTCCCAAACAAGAGTCTTACTCAAACTCAACATTCATCCTCTTCGAATCCACGAAGAGCTACCTCTAGACGACTCATAACATTCTATACAACCTTTCTTCTCCTCGATGTATACATACATCACATCACATCATATATGATCTCTCACGACACTTCCCAAACAAGGGAGCTCGGTCTATCCCTCAGGGATCTTGCTGACCTTCTAGATCACTAGATCACGACATATAAACTAGCTTAAGACTACAACTTCGGAATAATAAGGCATGTCAAGCACATACATGTACCTGTAAGTTTGCAATTACACTAGCAAGGTGTAATCCTAAACTTGCCTTACATGACTGTTCTCGGTACCCTATTAATCCTATTTCTACAATAGTGCCCTCCTAACGCATTTCCTGATTCTCAGTTGTGATTTCTACTCCAAAGTTTATGTTTAGGCCCATCCGGTCACCTAAATCCCTTAAACTATGGCTCTGATACCATTTGTAACATCCCAAAAATACAATAGACATAAATAGCATTAAATCATAACATTTACAACATTGGGGTCCCAAAATTTCATTACATAAATCTAAAACTGAGGTTGGCGAAAACAACCTATACACAACTGAGAACAACTACTACTACAAGTGGCAACGACACTGTCTTTAACTGCATATGTACTCTATCCGGCTCTTGCTCACTTATCTGATCCTCCTACTATATGCTTACCTGAAAAGGTTTTAGTTTTGAAAAGCGGGGGTTAGACCATGAGGTCTAGTGAGTTCCCTCCATAAACATTGTACATCAACATTATAAAAATCATTTCATAAAACACCTTAACATTCTTCACATAATCATTCAATCATGGTACTGCACAGTGTTTAAGGATCACATAGGTAGTCACATATCCGAGTAGAAAGGAAACGAATTCCCTACTACAAGCTTCTCACATATCCGAGTAGGAAGGAAATGAATTCCCTCCTACAAGCTACTCACCTATCCGAGTAGGAAGGAAATGAATTCCCTCCTACAAGCTTCTCATGACAGCCTAAGGGATCATCGGATCCCGAGGTACTC
Organism: Saussurea involucrata; assembly: GCA_033807775.1. Lineage (NCBI taxonomy): Eukaryota > Viridiplantae > Streptophyta > Magnoliopsida > Asterales > Asteraceae > Saussurea > Saussurea involucrata. Next base: position 41,730,074 of record CM066317.1, on the reverse strand, counting down.
AGATCCCACTATGCAGACCGACTCCACATAACATACACATAACTCGACATAATCATGAAACATGAAATCCGTGTAACACTTTATAATTCATTTCACCTTGCTGAATAATCTTTCCCTTAAAACATACTTTTCATGGAAAACATACGTAAAAGCTTGTAAATAGATCATGTTCATAAACACACCATGATCAGTAAAATATTAAACTTTCATTCTCGTAAAAATCATGTAAAATAACATGGCATTTCCACATATTCACTTTCTTTGGAAAAACACGTAAAATCACGTATTTTAGTTAGAAAAACTCACCTGGTGCGTTTAACATCTTGCTTTACTTTGCTTCTGACTTACAATCGGGTTACCTGAGAAATGGATGAATTATAAACTGCTCAGACCTTAATACCAACTTTCCGGACACTATCCGGACTCAACTTACCGGATACATAACTTACCGGTCAATCACTACTTACCGGATAACTCTTACCGGATAACTATACTTACCGGATAACTCTTACCGGATAACTATACTTACCGGATAACTCTTACCGGATAACTATAATTACCGGACATACTACAATCCGGATACACACACTTTTCGGACATCACATCCGGAAACCTGAACTGTCACTTACCTGGAAACCCTCGACACCCGGATACCTATGAGCACCATCCGGAAACCCCCACTGTCCGAACATTACTATCCGGACGGGGCGACGTCCGGGAACTTGAGAACTGGGAGAAACCCAACTTCCTAAAATGATAAAAATCCGATTTCTTAATCAAAAGTTTGCTTAGACAATTACTCGGTTTCATTCCCTAATCAATAAACATCCAATCAATCCATTTTTAATCCATAAAATCGAAGCATTACTACCAAAACCCAAAATACTCTTTTAAGGGTCATTTAGGTGGAGAATACACTAAGCCCTTATGATTTCAACCCTAAATTCTTAAACAAAAGAGAAAAGGAAGCTTGAAATAACCAGGAAAACGATTTTGGATGATTACCTTTACTGATTTCTTCCTCAATCAAGCTTTCTCCCAAAAACTCCTTCTTCTCTTCTTTTCTTCCTTTCCTGCCGCCAAACACCAACACAAATGAATAATTTCATTAACCCTAGGGATTGGCACCCTTTTATACCTTCCAACATTTGCACAAAGGCCCCTTAACTTAACTATAAGTTTTTAGACTTTAGCCACTAAACTTTCACTACTTATTAGAAATTCGGGTTGTTACAATATATATATATATATATATATATATATATATATATATATATATATATATATATATATATATGAGACCATTCAATTGAGAACTCGGTTGTTTGTGATAACCGTGAGATCCACAATATAAGCCACATATTATAGGATAAATTAAGAAATTATTAATTTTAGTAACTTTGACTGAAAATTTAATTAAAGGGCAATTTAGGATATTTTATGTCTCCTCTCTCCGGCTTCTAGTGATACCCACCGTGATCCCAACTCTGATACCCACTATGATACCTCGTGATACCAACATTACCAACAAGTAAACATGACTAGGATACCTCGTGATACCAACAATAGCAACATAGGTAAACACAACTATGATACCTCGTGATACCTACAGTACCAACAACAGGTAAACCCAATTGTGATACCAACATAGCAACAAATAAACATATCTATGATACCCAAGAGTACAAACCAATAATGAAACAAACTGTGATACTAACAGAGTACAAACCAACAGTATCACATGCATGGTGAATACATGCATCAGATATGATGTAGATGCATCATAATGGATCACATAATAACTAAAAGCAATAGAGTGCATCACATAAGGAGTAAATGTATGACAAATAGTCCCGTAAATACAATATCAAAAACCAAAAACATCAACATGCATCACAGTGAAATATAATTGTGATAGTCAAAATCTTACCACAATGTGTATGGGTTATGGATCACATATTGATTAAAAGGATTACACTTGATCATAAAGGGCTTAAATGTATCACAACTAGTTGTCGAAATACAATATCACAAATCTAAATCATCAAAATGCATCACATGGGATTATATGCATCATATGCAAAATGTTATCACAATGTACCACAACGTACCTATGTATCGCATATATACATTTTTCCTCCAACAACTAGTATGTAGATTATACTGAGAATTGAATAAGATATATTCATGGAAATGAAAAGAAAATCCGGTAACTTTCAAAATCAATTAGGTGAGGTAAAATAGGAAACTAATCTGGATTGAAATCAATAATTTGAAACTGTTAAGAAAAAAATTATTTATAATTAAATGATTGGTCCATAGTGGATCTCACGGTTATCACAAAATAACTAGTTCTCGGGCCATATATATATATATATATATATAGAGAGAGAGAGAGAGAGAGAGAGGAAGGTTCACGTGAGGAGCGCGTCAAAACGTGAGAACGTGAGGAGCACTCCCGTGCTTCGGATCACATATGATTTACACTGCTAAAAAATCGGAACTTCTCGAAAATTCGCGCAAAAGTGGCGCGATGCTGCAGGTCGCGGATCACATGTGATTCAACACTGTAAATCATTAATGATTCATAACTGTCAATTCGAGTCCAGATCAGTTGTGAATCACATGTGATCCACAACTGCCAATCACATGTGATTCATAACTGTCAATTGCTCCTCACGTTCTCTTAAATTGGTACGCTCCTCGTTTGAACCCGCCTCTATATATATATATATATATTTATTTAATGACACTTGAAGTTTATAGTAGTTACGACTTTCACACCTTTAGTGTTACAATATATTGTTAACATGAAGCTAAATGACCTAACAAGTTCTATCAAAGAAGTTAAAGTAGAATTAATACAAGAAGTAATTCATCTCTTTGTCTCAAGTAAACTACGCTTTTTGTTCCTGTGGTTTGATGTTTATAATCTATTTTATCCCTAGTCTTTAAAAAATGTTTTTTCGTCCCTATGGTTTCCATTTTGCTTTTATTTTCGTCTCTTAATCCAACTCCGTTAAAACAAGGCGTTAACTCATTCAAAAAGGTACATATTTGGTCCGTCTGATATACCAGTTTATATTTTTGTATCCTTAAATTACATATTTAGTTCTTGTGGTATACCAATTTTGTAAACTGTGTAATTTAAAGATAAGAATGTAAAAGTTGGCATACCACAAGGAAAAAATATGTAGTTGTTTGGATGAGTTAACGCCTTATTTGAATAGAGATGGATGAAGGGACGAAAATGGAAGTAAACTAGTAACCACAGGGCTGAAAAAAGTAATTTTTAAAGACGAGGGAGTTATAAACATCAAACCACATGAACGAAAATCGTAATTTACTCCATAGTCTTTTTACAACACACTTTTCAAAAGTACCCTGCGTAACAAGTTTTATATAAAGATGAATATGACATTTTTCAAATGTGTCATATAAAAACGCTAAAGAATGATTTACTTTTAAAAGTTTATGATTGTCAAATTTCGTCTTACTAACTTATTGTAACACATTTATATTCGACGTACGTTTCTTAGTTCTATAAAACTTTAAGTTTTATTAAGTATTATAGTAGGAGGTTGTTTATACAACGCTTATCGGCCTACCGTGTACCAACTGTCACTTACCTTACCGATGAGCACACTAAGGACTAGAAATTTACCTGGTAAGATGCATGTGAAGGACCGATATACATTTTTACCTGGTAAGTGATGGAAAAAACTCTTACCCGATTAAGACTTACTAGGTAAGAGACACTTACAAACAATCCATTTTAAGGGTCAACAATGTTTTCGATAAGGTAAGTGAAGGTGATGACTTTTACCGATAAACACTTGCCATATAAACATTTGGTAAACGACTTCTAAAACATTTATGGAACACAGTTTTTTATTGTATTATATCTATAAACACTTTCTTGATACATTTACATACTTTAGTAAGTCATGCAACCTTTTCAACTTCATACTTCCACAAATTGACAGACCGGAATGCTCCTAATATGTCCACTAGAGGGGACAACACCATGGCTTAGGGGTGTTTGGGAGTGCTTTTTTAGTCCAAAAGTGCTTATTGACTTATTGCTTTTGGAAAATGAGTTTTTAAAAAAGTGTTTGGATTAGTTTTTGAGATAGAAAAAGTCAATAAGTCAATAATTTATTTTTAAAAAAGTGTTTGGCTTAGCTTATACATGTAAAATGACCAAAAAGGACATGCCTTGTTATTTAATTATACAACGCAAAACAAGATATATTACATGATATTTTATTTAAATAATTTATTTTATTTTACAATAATTATTTTATTTTTCGTACCAAATTATTTATTATAAAATTATGGTAAACATATGTATTTATAGTTTTGTTGTTATATTTTATAGGATGAAGGTATTTCTGTAAATTTGCTACCAAGAAGTCATTTTCCAATCCAAAAGTCAGGTTTCCTTGACTTCTTAAAATCACGTTTCCAAGGCTTGGCCAAAAGCTATTTTAAAAGCACTTTTGGATTTGCCAAACACCATTTTTGACTTATTGACTTTTTGAAAAGCCAATAAGTCAATAAGGAGATTTAATATACCCTTATGCATTATTACTAGTAATCTAACTTTTTTCTATATTGGGAAATGTCTATGAACGCAATGACCTTAAAAGAAAATTATATTAACTTTTCTATTGATGTAAAGATTGTTCTTTTTGTCGAATTAATTACTTTTTCTATTAGGAATAAAAGGATCAAAGGAAAATTGGTTTATTTACTACTAATTCTTTGGGGTTTCACAATGTGAAAATCGTTATCATTCTTTTCCTAATTAAGATTGCAAGAAGTTGTTATAAAGTACTAACAACCTATTTTAATATGTTAAATAACGAATTTTATTAACGCATTTAAATATATTTATCGTCTTCTAAAACCGATTTGTTGCAGTGTGCATTAAACCCTTTTACTAACTTCTTTGGATACAAGGACATGTTCAGATGACAATTCCGGCATAGTTGATATATCTATATATAGAGAGAGAGTCAGGTTGAGAGAAAAACCTTAAAAAAAGAAAAATCGAGGAACACCTTGGAAACCTTTCATCTGGACGGTATGCACTTATGCATACAAATAATTTGTAACATGCACACGTGCATATGCACAAATGCATAATGCACACGTGCATAAAAACCAAAAAACAACTTAATTTACTTGTATGCACAAATGCATACCATCCAGATCAAGGGAAAACCTCAAAAAAACGGAAAACTGAGGAACATCTTGGTAGCCATTCATCTGGACGGTATGCACTTATGCATATGTAACACCCTCTAAATTGGAAAGAGCAACTAACTAAAATTTTCAATAATACATCTAAAAAGAAAAGAATTTTTTCCTATAAACCAATACTGTAAATATCTGAAATTAAGTTCTATAATTAACCTCAAACAATTCATAACCCAAGTCTTATTACAAAGACTAAATCCATATCGGGTGTTACTTAACCCAAGTACAAGTTGCTAATCCCAAAATAAATGCGGAAGACTTCACTAAACAAATCACTTCTCGAGCACACTACTAGCACTCATCTCTTCACAGTGTCGCTAGAACTATTCCCAACCGGAACCTGTTGCACATGCCGACAAATAAAAAGGGTTAGACTTATCGCCTAGTGAGTTCAAGAGTTTTCACCATGATTATATAAAATTGAAAAAAAAAGAGTACAACTTTAACCATGATTTCCAAAATGATTTACTTTAGATATGAAAACGACCCGATTTCCAATAACATGCATTTTAGGTGATGGAGACACCAAAATAAACGATTTCCCAACGTAAGGTAAATTCGACCCAAAATTCACTCAAAACGAGGATAGAAATGAATTTCCCAATTTATAAAAACGTGCATAAAACGTTGCGTCCCAAAACATCCAAGACACGGATGGGGAATAATACTCAACCCATAAATCATAAATAAAAATCCATAGATATAAAACGTCACCGAAAACATGGATAATAAACTTCAATACCCAAGCCAATACCTTCCGATGACGGGGGAGACCCGTATCCATCAAGGAGACGAGAACACGTGAGTGGGGTCACCTATGATGTTATTGAATTACACCTCAAGTCCCGGTTTTAGTTCCCATGCCATAAAGACATCACAACCTCAAAGCATATACATGCCTTTATTGCCTACTCCGTCGAGTTACACCTCAAGGACTTTTGGGACCATATTGCCTATCCAATCTAGACGAGTTACACATCAAGGACTTCAATGTCCCTTATTGCCTACTCGCTAGTGGCCCCGAACGGCCTACCGCATATAACCATGTGTTCCAATATTCCACTCTTCGTGCACAAAGAGATAGACACCAAATAACTCATAGTCCCAGAGTACAACCCATAATGGTTCCTCTCCACAAAAAAAAGGAGACATCAACAACGCCAGTTCGGGCATAATTCCCAAAGTGAGAATATCAAGACTCCTCACTATTAAATATGACTGACTTACATGCCTATGGATCCAATGCATTACAGTCTAAAAGTACATGACTCCACTTGAATGACACACACACTCAAAACATGTACTCTCCAAATAAAATGCAGTAAATGCAACTCACACCCAAAGCTCCACATTACATTATTAAAACTGGACAAATGTTCTCAAGACTCAATAAAGTCATAAACCGAGCCGTAAGCTCAACCAAAATCAATTGACCATTTATTAAAAGTCACAAAATGCAACAAACGTAAAGAACCCATGTTTATGCGAAACATGCTCCATAGTCATGAATAACTCAACCCAACTCTATATTAAGACAAATCATTTCCCAAAGCACTCATCAAGAGTATTTATACCAAAAGATTTACCTTCGTAAGAGGAACCATTAAAATACCAATATTTAAGATTTATCCATCAAAGCCCGAGATACATCCTATCTCAAAACCAAAAGGTTTACACTTTCTAAAATATTCACAAGGTCGGGAATGACCAAAATCTAATGACCCACACTTTCGTATTTTCAGACGTACTATAACATCCATTATGCGTAATTCCAACAAATACTAGAAATGCATTTTTTTACTAAATAATCTCCATTTATGCAATAAATCATCAAAACACTTTCATTTATAATTTATTTATCAAATTATCCAAATATCCCAAATGTGGGTGTCTTGCAAGGTTAATAAAATTAAGCACTTCAAATAATCAAAATCCACCAAATAACTTAACAATTGATAATTTCATGTAAAACACATACACACTTTAAAATAAACATTTTTGACATGTACAACGTTTTCACAAATCAACTTGAACTTATCTTGCTAGATTTAGGCTAAATCTAGATTTTTCCCCAAATGAGCTCCTTTGAAGAAACTTGAATCTTCAAGCCAAAACTTCCAATAATCTAAATCCACAAGTTTCCAACAATAAATAATCATCCCCAAACACTTAGAATCGTTTCCCCCACATCTTATATCAAAATTTCAATTTTGACCAAAAACTCCAATTTGACCTAACTTTTCTCAAAGTCATCCAAACCGAAATTTGAGAAATATAACTACTAGGAAGTCGTTAATGGAGCATTTATAACTCATATGAAAGTTTAGAAGCTAGGAGGATGAACTTACCACTTAGGTTTTGATGAAGACCTAGAAAACCCTAAACTTCTTGAAGATGTAGGTGATAATGATAAGCTCTTGATCCTTGCACCCACTCCATCACCAAATACTCTTGGATCTTCACAAAACTAACAATCTATCCTTGAAAAGCTCTCAAAAACGAAACCATAGCAACTTGAATCAACAAAATCAGAGTTGAAATGAGAGAGATATGAAGAAATGAAGTTTGAGGCTGAAAATCACGTTTTTATGCAGATCAGGCGCTCTGCGCGGTTCTCCGCGCGGGTACATCAGCGCCAAAACTCGCGCGCAACTCTGGTCGCCCGGTTTCTTCCTAAACATTGTTTTGGCCATAACTTTTTCGTTTTATCTCCGATTTCGCTCCGGAAAGAACCGTTGGACTCGTATTTGAATTCTCCATCCAACAAGACCATAAAATCTAGGATTTAATCCAAAATCCTTTTTTTCATATTTGTCTTAAAAGATCGATACCTTCCAACGATCGGGGTGTTTCAATCCTCCCAACCTTAAAAGAGATTTCGTCCTCGAAAGCTAGTTCCCTTACAACCAATATCCACCCAGATACGTTACGCTTACATCTGAATAATTGTTTAACTTGTTAGAGTAGTTTCTAACCGCGTGGCTTCGGTTGCCTCCTAACCTTTGGTGTTCCATACTTCCCCAACGGCAGATCCTAACTTTCAGTCGGTCCATGTCCACATGCTCTTAAACGTTTTCTCCAATCAGTCCAAGGTTTGATCACTACCGAAACCAAAAAATCTCCAAATCCAATTGTTCCCGCTGCTGAACTGTCACTTAATTCTAACGAGCTCTATTAGTCTCCAAAATAGACGATCGCAACTGACCCATCGATTATACAACTCCAAGAATACGTCCAATTACCAATTTTCCAACCGACAAATTCTTTTACCACTCAAGGAAGGTCATCCCACTAAATCTACTTATCACAATTGGACATCTTAAGATTACTACAACCGATACCACTATTCTTTAAAATTGGACTACAACTCCCAATTACACTAACAGTTCTTGGCCTCGAAATCCAACCGTTGCCACCTAGTTAAAACACCAAGCTTTGCATCACAGCAGAACTCCACACACACAAGTTTCACTCGTCGAGCATACCGACAAAACCGAGGTTATCCATATGGTGTCTAAAGGGTCCTACACGTCCCTCATGCAATACTGACAAACCCACCATAAGGTTGCCGAAGAGAACGGTTACCACCATCATTAACATAAGATACTGTGAGCCTCACCCGTCCGTTACAACGAAAATACACCGACCTTGCAAACGATGCAACTCGGCTTACGGTACTAATACGCGTCGGAACACCCATCACGGTGCATTTATACCAACAGATTTACACTCGTAAGATAAATCGTTAAAATATTGATACCTAAGATTTACTAATCAAAATACTCAAAATACATCTTTTTTCCAAAACCAAAAAGATTTACAATTTCCAAAATGTTCATAAAGCCAAGATTGACCAAAATGTAACGACTTACACATTCGTATTTCCAAAATGTATCGTATCACAAACTGTGCATAATCCCCCATAGTACTAAAACATATTTTGACCAAATGACCTCCATTTATGCAATCAATTAATAAAACACTTTCAATCATGATTTATTTATCAAAGTTGTTGATCCAAACCCTCAATGATTTGATAATGACTCTCTGAGAAACACTTAGTGAAAATTGTAAGTAGACAACATGTATTAGAGTTTCACTATCGTTGATAAGTACTATGTCTTTACAGTACCGCTGATAGGAAACTCGTGCTCTTTAAATTATACATTCAGCGAAACTGTTCATCAGCAAGCCCTGAGCCTGTTCAGTCTTACTGATGATCGCTGATAGTTTTAGTTGTTTACTTATGATCCCTGAAGACAAGATTCACGTTAACAATGTTCTACTCTGAAGTCAAAGATCAAGCCAAAGAACCAGCGACAAGTCTACTAATGAACTGATGCGGATATCAGCGAAGCCAAGATTTGTCCACTCAATGTGAAGTTATAAGTAGAAGACTTCAGCGAACGCTGAACTTTATCACTCGCTGATAAAGAACTATTAAGCGAACACTGATCATGAAGTTTCCTCTACAAGCAACTTTTGTCTTACCCCCTTGCACGCCTCCGTACGATTTGTCAGAATAGGACATCCCTTTTGTCCAGAATCGTACAACCAACTCTGATTCTACACTGTTCATCATGCGGCTACTAGGTTGTCTACCAAGGTCAAAACATGCAACCAATCAGCTGCTGCCACGTGTAAAGTTGTACTGATATGCATTAAATGCATGCAGTATATAAGAAGAACCCTACTTCAGAAATGAAGTGCTCGGCCATCTTTTTCTCTCTACTACTTTGTGTTAGAATATTATACTTAATATTCTTATCTCCTTTCTGTCTTAATTCTAGTGCAAGAAAATCTTTGTGATTCTCTTAACTTAATCTTATTCCGCAACAAGTTGTAAATTGTTTGATAAATATCAATAAACAATTTAGAAAGTAAAATCTATGTGTTTGTATTCAACCCCCCCCCCCCTTCTACAAACTTGTATAACCCTTTCGGGACCAACAAGTGGTATCAGAGCAGTTTGTTTAAACTCATAAACAAGATCTTGCTTATACTAATCTTTTCTCTTCCTTGCTAATTCTCGTAATGGCTACCAACACAAACACAAACTACATTGATAATGGTTCTCTTGCAAAACCCCCTAGATTTTCCAGAGATAACTTTAATCTGTGGAAAAATAGGATGATACTCTTCTTAGAAGGTGTAGACCCTACTATGCCTTATTACATCGAAAATTGTCCATATGTTCCTGTTAGAATTGATCCTGAAGTTCCAGGCACTGCTACTAGAGCTGCCATTCCTGAAAGGATGATTCCCAAGGAAGTTCACATGTGGACTGATGAAGACAAGAAGAAGGTGGCTATTGACACAAAAGCCAGATCCATTCTTTCCATGGCTCTTCCTGACGAAGTCTACCATTCTGTCATGAACCTGAAAACCTCCAAAGCCATGTGGGACACAATCTGTGTTCAATATGAAGGTACGTCTGAAGTCCAGGACTCAAGAAAGATCAACCTGGTAAGACAATATGAAAGCTTCATTTGTGGTAAGAATGAATCTCTCTCTAAAGTACATCAGCGGTTTAACTGTTTAATTATTGATCTAAAAACCGTTGGTAAGGAATATTCTAACTTTGAAATACTGACAAAGTTCTTAGAATGTTTACCTGAAAGCTGGGACAGTTATTCAATGTGTCTCAAGCTATCAAAGGATCTAAAATCCATGACTCTCTCTACCTTATATGGCACTATGCTCAATCATGAGCAGTCGTGTCATCTTAAGAAGAATCTTGTAAAAGATTCCAAAAGCACACCTGTTGCTTTACTCTCAGAGTCACCTTCCACTCAGCGTTCAACTATCACTGAGTTGGAAACTAACTCTGAATGCTCATCAGATGCTGATTCTTCAGATCTTGATGAATCTCTAGCACTCCTAGCTAATAAGTTCAGGAGATTCGCTAGAAAGAGTAACTTCAGAAGAAATAAACCTCTTGCACTCACTGACAAGCCAAGATCATCAACCCATGTTGATAAGGTTACTGCTACCTGCTTTAACTGTGAAAAAGTAGGACACTTTGCTAGTGAATGCAGGTCAAAGAAAGTCTTTAAACCCTCAGCTTTCTCCAAGAAATCCTCTAACCCCAGGGCTAGAGATGACAAATACAAAAAGCTGAAAGAAAAATATTCAAAGCTGAAAAGCTTTAAGAAGAAAGACAAAGGCTTGGTCGCTGACTTCGACTGGGCTGCCTCTGACACTGAAGAATCATCTGACTCTGAAGATGATGATGAGGCCAATCTATGCCTCATGGCCAAAATCGAAGAAGAGGAAGAAAATTCTGACATTCCCTCTACCTCAACCACTACCACTAAGGTATCAACTTCTTTCTTTACCAATATTTCAGATATTGATGAAGCTGATAGTCTTCGAAAAATCGATCTTCTGACTATGAGTTTATATGATGCCATGAATGGCAAAGCTATAGTTGAAAATCAAAACCTTGATTTAGCTGAACAACTTAAACACTGTCACCTTCAAATAGAAAAGCTTTCTAAAATTGAAGAAGATTTAAAAGATCAGGTTCATATAAATCAACTAGTCAAAATCGAACGTGAAGAAGCTATCGCTGTATTAAAAGCTGAAAAGGCTACTGTTGAAGGATGGTGTAAATCCTCAACAACGATCACTGCGATAATAAAGTCTCATATTCCCTTGAGTGACAAACTCGGTCTTGGTTACAAAGCTGATACTCTAGAACCAACCACTGATCATTCCATGCTCAAGTTTGGAATGTTCGTGTCCTCTATCTCTGACACTTCTTCATCTCAGTGTTCTTCTTCTAAAACTCCCATCCGTGAGGAAAAACCTACCTTAATTTCTAAAGGTAAGGGTAAAGAAAAAGTTCTCAACCAAAAACCTCAGAAGGGTACCTTTGTACCTAAGCTGAATGCTTCTAAAGCTTCAATGACTTATCCCTCTACTTCTAAGAACAAGATCCTTGGATTCATTCAGCGATCTACTCCTAGAATCAGAGTGGATGTTATTGGTAAGAAATCTGAAGAACTGATTGTTCCTCCCATTTCCAATGCCAAAGGTATACTTGGTGCTGGCCCTGCTCATTTAAAATTAACGGCTAAGCATACAAATGGTCCTAAAGATACTTTTAGCTATAGGAAATGTTATCACTGTGGACTTACCGATCACATTGCTAGTAAGTGCCCCACAACCACCAAAGCTGAAAAGTTAGCTAAGGTGAAGATCAATGCCCCCAAAGCAAAGAAGTCCACTGAGGTTAAGAAATTAACCAAAGTGAAGAATAATTCTGAAGCTGAATCTTCAAATGCTGAGAAGATTGTTGAACCTTCCACTTCCTCTACCACCACTGACAAGTGTGGGGCCATGGTAAAATGGGTGCCCAAGTCAAACTAATCTTCCTTTGTTTGCAGGTTAAGAAGGGTATCTGGTATCTCGATAGCAGATGCTCTAGACACATGACTGGAAAGAAAAACCTGCTCACTGAATACAAGGAAGAGAAGGGTCCCTCAGTGACCTTCGGTGGAAACGGAAAAGACCATACCCGAGGATTTGGTGTACTCTCTAATGGTACAACAACCTTCAGAAGGGTCGCATATGTTGAAAGACTGAAGCATAATCTTCTAAGCATCAGTCAGCTGTGTGACAAGGATAACAAAGTGATTTTCACTAAGGAATCCTGCTTTATCACTGACAAAAAGGAGAAGATAGCTCTCAGTGGATATCGTATGGAAAATGTTTATGTTATAAACATGGACTCTACAACCACTGAGAACTCCTGTTTCTTCTCAAAAGCCTCATCTGATGTCAATTGGCTATGGCATAAGAAGCTCTCTCATCTAAACTTCAAGACACCGAATACACTTTCTTCAAAAGAGTTGGTCACTGGTTTACCTCAACAATCATACGCTAAGGAGTCTCTATGTTCAGCGTGTGAGAAAGGGAAACAAACAAAAGCTAGTTTCAAATCTAAGCAAGTTTCCTCAGTGTCATCTCCTCTACAACTTCTCTATATGAATTTGTTTGGCCCTGTTAACAAACAATTCATCGCTGGAAAGAAATATACATTGGTCATAGTTGATAAATTCTCTCGCTATACCTGGGTAATTTTTCTCCGTTGTAAGAGTGACACCCCTGAAGAACTCATCACTTTTGTTAGGAAAATGGAAGTCCTGAACAACATGACCGTTCGCTCAATAAGGAGTGATCATGGCACTGAATTTAAAAACAGTTCTCTTGATTCCTTCTTTGAAAGTAAGGGTATTTCTCACAACTTTTCCTCAGTGAGAACACCGCAACAAAATGGAGTCGCTGAAAGAAGAAATCGAACTATCATCGAAGCTGCACGTTCAATGCTCAATGATTCTCACATGCCTACTCAGTTTTGGGCAGAAGCTGTCAACACTGCCTGTTTTACTCAAAACAGGTCGCTGATTGTCAAAAGATTCAAGAAGACAGCCTATGAACTTTTCCATGGGAGAAACCCTTCAATTAGCTTTCTTCACATCTTTGGATGTCAGTGTTTCATACTGAACAACAGAGATGCCCTTGGAAAGTTTGATCCTAAGGCTGATGATGGAATTTTTCTTGGATACTCCTCAGTCTCCAAAGCCTTCAGAGTTTTCAATCGAAGAAGACAAACTGTAGAAGAAACAATCCATGTCACCTTTGACGAATCCCGTTCAGCAAACTCTAGACCTTCTGCTGATACTGAAGAACTGAATCAATGGATGTTTTCTCATCTTGGTGATTCAGAAGATGTTCCCACTCCTCAATCTCATACTCATCCCGCTGAAGATGATGATCCTACTATCAACCCATGCATGCAGACTAGTGAAGCTGAAACATCATGGGTCTCAGTTGTTCCTCTTAACACTATGCCTGCTTCTGAACCTTCTATCTCAGATATACCATCTACTTCTCAGTAATCAGTGAATGAAATGACATCTGCACCTCTTCCTCTCTTGGCTGATATACCAGAAGTTGCTGAAGCCTTATCTCAACTTCTCCAGAAGTTCAAATTGAGTCAGCAACTTATGCTCCGGCTCAGCGATGGACTATCAATCACCCTATTGATCAAATTCTTGGTGATCCAAACGCTGGTGTTCAGACTCGATGAAGTGCATGTAACATTTGTTTATTTGTTAACTTTATTTCTCTGATTGAACCAAAGAAAACAGATGATGCCCTCCAAGATCCAAACTGGGTCAGCGCTATGCAAGAAGAGCTGACTGAATTCGAAAGAAACAAAGTATGGAATCTCGTTCCCAGACCATCCGACAAGTCAGTGATAGGCACTAAATGGGTCTATCGAAACAAGTTGGATGAACATGGAACTGTAACCCGCAACAAGGCTCGTTTTGTTGCTTAGGGATACAGACAAGAGGAAGGTATAGATTACGACGAAAATTTTGCTCCAGTGGCAAGACTCGAAGCCATTCGTCTATTCTTAGCATACGCTATACACAAAGACTTCAAGGTTTATCAAATGGATGTTAAATCAGCATTCCTTAATAGAAAGCTGAATGAAGAAGTCTACGTGGAACAACCTCCAGGATTCTCAGATCCTAAGCATCCAGGTTATGTTTATAAACTGGATAAGACACTTTATGGCTTAAAACAAGCTCCTCGTGCATGGTATGACACTCTCTCCTCTTATATCCAAATCTAAAAATTTGAGCGAGGTAAAATCGATAAAACTCTATTTTTCAGGAAAGTAAAAGGTCATATCATTCTTGTTCAGATATATGTTGATGATATTATATTTAGTTCCACTAACCCTGACCTTTGTACTCGTTTCGCTGATAGAATGAAAGCAGAATATAAAATGAGTATGATGGGTGAGCTAACATATTTCTTTGGTCTTCAAATCAAGCTGAATGAAAAAGGAACTTTCATTCATCAGGGAAAATATGTTAAAGATATGCTGAAGAAATTTGTTTTAACTCAGAGTTCAGCTATGAAAACCCCTATGGCACCGCTGCTGACACAACACAAAGATCCTTCTGGAAAACCTGTTAATGTCACGATGTACCGTGGGATGATCGGCTCCCTTCTGTATCTTACAGCTAGCCGACCTGATATTATGTATGCAACCTGTTTGTGTGCACGATATCAAGATGAACCTAAGGAATCTCATTTGATTGCTTTAAAGCGAATCTTTTGTTACCTTAAGGGTACTCCCAACTTAGGTCTTTGATATCCCAAAGACTCACGGTTTGATCTAATCGCCTATTCAGATAGTGATTTTGCAGGTTGCAAATTGGATAGGAAAAGCACCACAGGAGGCTGTCAGCTCATGGGTGGAAAGCTGGTGAGTTGGACAAGTAAAAAGCAAAACTCAGTGTCCACCTCAACCGCTGAAGCTGAGTACGTAGCCGCTGGAAGCTGTTGTTCTCAGGTCTTGTGGATGGGAAATCAACTACTGGACTATGACCTTCAGCTCTCCAAAATTCCAATCTATTGCGACAGCACAAGTGCCATCGCTATAGCAAACAATCCAGTGCTACACTCAAAGACCAAACACATCAAAATCAGGTATCATTTTATCAGAAATCATGTGATAAATGGAGATATAGAACTTCATTTTATTCCAACTGACTTTCAGTTAGCTGATCTATTTACCAAACCTCTTGATGAGACAAGATTCAACTTTCTCATCAGCGAGCTTGGAATGCTGAACTTAGAAGAATAAAATCTTCAACGGTTCACATTTGATCAGTGCTTATAAAATGAACTTGTATAACTCTATCTATCACCTACTCTCTGAACAAAATTGATTCGCTGATATCAAGGTATGTTCTCTCTTACTCGCTGACGTTCGCATGAATGCAAGATTTCAAAACAAATTGCATCGCTGAATATCTCTTCCTTTCAGCGATATTTTGAAATTTCTAAACTAAACACTGATACTTCTATTCAGTGCTTCATGTTCTAAAAATGTCCCTGAGTTTTCAAAATCCTCAGAGACAGCCTAAAATATGAAAGGACGTTTGTGACGTCATCAAACGGATAAACAATGGCACGCTTTTCTCTGACACGTTCGCCCGTTTCGTCTTCCTTGTCCAATCAAATTCAAGGGACGTGTCCGTGTCATCATGAAAAACTTTCCCGCTCACAGTTTTTCTCTCTCTACTCTCACTATATAAACACTTTGCGTTTATATTTTTACCTTTTACGCGAATACAATCTACTTCAAAGCAAGAACTCTCTGTTGCATTCAAAATATTAACCCAAGAATCTGTTCAACTTCATCTTCTTCAACATCACAGGTTAATATTTCTTTTATCTTGCAACTAATAAACTTGTTTCCGATCTTATTCTTGTTTCTAAAAGATAAAACAAAAGAACTTTTTAAAATGAAATCATTTCTCTTCATGATTTTATGAACACAATCTTCATGAATGTTTTTCAAGTTTAAAACACAAATCTTAAACTTGTATCTTCATATGTTTTTCCAGAATCCTTTCTTTAAGAGGAAACTGGAAAATAATACATTCACTAGATTTTGAATTTTTGGTCAAAACTAGAAAAACCCTAATTTCTATTTCTTTTTCTAAATAGAAATTACACTTCCCTAAAAACCCTTATTTTGGAACTTTATATATTTTAAGAAACTTCTGTTCATATTCTTCATTCTTATATTATATAAACAGAAATGACATCTACTACTGAAGCTCCTACTGCTAAGTCCCCCAATGCTGTTGAGGTTACTGAACTCACAAAAGCTCCTCAGGTTGATTTTAAACTCGGGCAAGTTACCTTTCAAAGCAACAACCCTTATGCTCTCTTCGAATTCCCTCAAAAGAAGCAGGTCACACACCTTGATGACGCTGTAAACTTTCTCAAGACCTGTCCTCTATCGACAGCTCTGACCATTGCACCCCCCGCTCATCGAAATCTACTAGCTCAGTTCTGGTATACTGCCAGAAGAGCTCAGGTACCCTCAACCAAAGACCCAAAGAAAATGCTCAATGTCATTCTTTGTGACACCAAACATGGAACTTCAAAGATCACCCCTGGTACTATCAGGCGTGCCCTGAACCTCCCTAGTAGTTACAAAGAAAAACGCTTTGTCCCTCTGCCAAACCCCAAAAACCCCGCTGATAGGGAATCACTGATTGCATTCTTTGATGCAATGAAGTATGTATGGGAAACAGGGAGAGATGAACTCCTTGAGAAGAAGCTGACCACCATCAAGAAATCGAAAATGCCCAGCGAGATTAACTTCATATTCGCTCATTTGATCAGCTGCCTGACAACGAAAACTGGGTCAACTGACCAAGTATCACAACCTCAACAGGCTATGGGGTATGCACTGCTGAAGGGTCTTCACATTGATTGGGCAACAATCATTTACAACGATATGGTGCTCAGGGTGGATGCGGCTGACAGACCAACAACAATTCATTATCTACGGTTTGTCAGTGCTCTCTTTCTACACGGACTCGGGGACGAATACTCGAAGGTGGGCGACCTGAGGCTCTCAAAGGTTGGCCTTAAAGTTCTTGACTTCAAACCCCTGCCAAACGAGGTACGTCTTTCTAAACTCTTATCTATTCTCAATCCCCCCACTTCTTCTACTTCTGCAGCTACCACATCGGCAGCGGTAATCCCCACCGCTGATACCCAGGCTTCAACTCCTACTCCTCGAAAGAGAAAACATTATTCTACCTCTCTTGATGCTCAAAGGATCAAGAAAACCAAGGAGCAACCCTCCAAGCCTTCACAGGCTGAAGACTCCGTGACTCACTCCTCTCAAGAGCCGTTGGATAGTTCAGTGGTACGCTCTGCCACAGCTGATGAAGCTACCCCTTCCATACCAACTTCAGCGTCTCTAAACGCTGAGGTTATTAACTTGGAACAGAACCCTCTCCCTCAGTACCTCTAAGTACTGCGGAAGTCATTCCCAGCGGATCCAACGCTGAACCTCTTACCCAATCCCTATTCTCAACTCTCACTCCTCCCTCTACTTCTTTGGTCACTCCATCTATTCCCCCTTCTCTACAACAAAAGTCATTCATCTGAGTGACTCATCTGCTGAAGAACTACAGCGGATGATGGAAAAAATACAGGACTTGCAGGCACCTCCAGTCATCAAGGTACTCTGGAAGACGACATGGAAAGATTCTCAGGTTATCGAAGTTTTGAGGACTTCACCAACCCGCCTGCAGGTATACACAAAACCATACACACTCCTCTCTCAAAATCCCAAACTTCTAAGCTTTCCTTTGTTCATAAGTTATTAACTGTTGCAGGTCCTAATTTAGGAGACATCAACAACTCCCTGAAAGACTTGACAACAAAGGTGGAATCTCTCACCACCATACTATCTACAAACTCTTCAGTGGTTACAAACGCTGGAGAGGCTCTCAAGACCCTCACTGATGAGGTGAAAGGCAAAGCCTCCAGTACTGATCTGGAGAAGGTGGAAGGTAGCATTGGTCAACTTGCTACTACTCTCGCTAAAAACTCCACCGCCAACAACACTCTCTCCACCAACTTCTCAGCCATGTCCAACAAAGTCACATCGTTGAAGACAGTGGTTGGCAATCTTCTGGGAGAAGTGTCAACTCTGAAGACGGATGTCAGCACTGCCACCGGTCTACTGCAGCAAATCCTTGACCGTCTGAACGCTCTAACTTGCACTCCCTCCTACTTTACTCAGACGGATCGAGAAGCTCTCCAAAAGACCAGTCCTTCTATTTCTGTCCTAGAAGACATAATAGTAGTGATTGAAAGCTTCATGGGGATCACTGGCCAGTGACCCAAAGCATACTAACGCTGCTGCTGCGTCTGTTTCCTCCCCCATCCATCATGTGGAAGAGGGGGAGAAGGATCAAGACCTTTCCCATAATGTTGAGGGGGAGAAGAAAAATCAAGAAGACCTTCCGCAGAACTCTGAGGGGGAGGGTATTATTTCTTCTAATGCTGAAAAACCTCAGGGAGTTGAAAACCCTGAGGGAACCGAGACCTCCCAACACAACAACAAATCTGAGGGGAAGGAACTCGAAGAGGACGCAGAAGCTGAAGATGATGTCCTAGAACCTTACGCTGATGAGGAAGAATCTGAAGAAGAAGAAGAAGATGGTGAAGACATCGATATCCCTGAAGACGAACCATCAGCATCACCGGATAATGATGATGATGATGACGATGATGATGACGTGGACTTCTTGTTCAGCCAGTCAAAAGAGCCCCTGCTCAAAAAGGGGTCGTCATCAAGGAGGCTTCAGGGGAGGGGACCACCAAAAAGCCTACAGCAACTGAAGCTGACAAAGGCAAAAATAAAGGCCTTGCTGCAGAAGACAATCTGACTATCTTGCTTCGAAAGCCAGTATGTCAGGTACAATATATTTTCTTCCCTTACACTGCATCCCTTCTCTATCCTTCTCAACCTCAGTTTTCCTCTCCATAAAACCTCTATATACTTAACCTCATTCTTTCTTTATCTCCTTCTCCCAAATGATCTTACTTAAACGATCGCTTTGTTTCAGCTAGTCCTTTCCCCTACTTGAGGATCCAGCTGAAGTTCCTCCTACTGCATCAACAATAAATCCAGCTGATACTACTGAAGAAATAATCCCAGTCTTAAACTTTGCTGAGACTGATGAACCTGAAGAAGAATTGCTCTCTCACCGCAAAAGACCTTCCTTGGCTCCTCAAAAGCTAAGTGAAGAAGAACTGAAAAGGAGAGAGGCAATGATTAAACATCTTGAAGATCAGCGAATCATCCGTGCTCCTATGTTCAGACTATCAAGAAAGGAATTCGCTGAACATCTCAAAGCTGAAAAACAACTCGCTGAACGAAGAAGAGCTGAAGAAAGAGATAAAGCTTATGCTATCGAGCTCGCTCAACGTTCAGTGAAAGATCCTGATCTAAAGAAGACTCCCATTGATGTTCAACGTCAATTATGGAAGGACGCCCAAATAGGGATGGAAACGGGGCGGGTATTAGGCGGGTAATGCATCCCCCGTCCCCGTCCCCGACCCCGACCCCCGTTTAAGCCCCCCGTCCCCGACCCCGCCCCGACTAATCCCCGACGGGTTCGGGGGAGAAAATCCCCGACGGGTACGGGGAACCCGTTGGGTACCCGTTTACGAAAAAAAATAATTAAATTATTTTTAAAGAAAATGAAATTAGCGAGTTTTTAATTTTTAAAACAAATAAATAAACCTCAAGTTTCAAAAACATATAATGATATAATCAACTATGTGTAATCATAGTTCATGACAAATTTTAAAGTATAAAATTATCAAGCAACGAATAAAAAACTAATTAAATTATATATAAAAATATATATCGGGTATTATTAGGGGCGGGTAGTACCATCCCCGACCCCGACCCCGAACCCGCTTCGGGTATGAAAAACAATACCCGTCCCCGCCCTGTTACCCGATTAGCCGGGGAATCCCCGCCCCATTAGGGGCGGGTACCCGTGGGTACCCGACCCGACGGGTAAAATTTCCATCACTACGCCCAAAAGATCATCGAAAAAAAGACCAAGGTATCCGATTCTACCTTGGAATGGTGCAAAGAAAGACTGCACTATCGATATAGGGTCGCCAGAATCAACAAAGTGTACATCAGGGGAAGAATATCAATCAACGTTCCAGTGGTTCATGTCGATATTTTCAGAGAAAATGGTACCAAGGAAACCATCTATGCTTCAACGATAAGCAAGTACGGTCTCTCTGAGTGGTTGGAAATGCGAATATCCATTCAGCAATCATGCTCACAATTCAGAGACCATGTCGAGAAAGTTTTAAATAAACAGATCGACTTGGTTACATCTGCTCTGGATATTCCTCCTCCTCCCGCTCCAGTTAAAAAGGGAAGAAGGCCTGCTGGAAAGAAAAAGACAACTCCTTCAGACTCAGGTCCTCCTATCCGAAATGAAACCGGTATTGTTTTTTCACGCGCTGAAGTTCTTAGTCCTGAACCTGATCTCTTAGCTCTCGACACCTCCCTGCCCCCCTGGTGAACGCTTCATCCCTGGAAAAGTCTTAAGCGAACCTTATGGTATATTCTTCAGAGACTACGATGGACGAGAATGTTTTCAACGCATCTCTGAGCTACCCATCACTCCTATCGAACAACTCAGGGATCTCGTCTATTGGTGTGGTTTCAGAGATGATCTACTCGGATACTTTCTTAAGCCCCTGATATTCAAAGAAGCAAAGAATAGACGGGATCTTGGTGAAAAAGTCCCTGACTGGATGATCCCTACCACAAAATCCCTTGATGAACTTCTCGTTAAGCATGAACCTGAATAGCTGATAGGATCACTTTTTGAAATTCTTCTATTTTATCAGTTGTATCTTTTGTACTTGTAAATATTATTTGTTGTACTTGTAATTTTTCCACTTCCCTTTGTAACCTTATACGAAGTTTAAAGAAAAATTTCAGCGAATGTAATTTACTCCATCTGTACTTAAAAAGATCCCAGAAAACAGTTAAAGGGACAAATATTTTATGAGTTCTTTTTATCCTTATGTTTTCATACTTAGCAACTTTCTTTTGTTGCTATGTCATAATCAAATAGGGGGAGATTGTTGATCCAAACCCTCAATGATTTGATAATGACTCTCTGAGAAACACTTAGTGAAAATTGTAAGTAGACAATATGTATTAGAGTTTCACTATCGCTGATAAGTACTATGTCTTTACAGTACCGCTGATAGGAAACTCATCCTCTTTAAATTATACATTCAGCGAAACTGTTCATCAGCAAGCCCTGAACCTGTTCAGTCTTACTGATGATCGCTGATAGTTTTAGTTGTTTACTTATGATCCCTGAAGACAAGATTCACGTTAACAATGTTCTACGCTGAAGTCGGAGATCAAGCCAAAGAACCAGCGACAAGTCTACTAATGAACTGATGCGGATATCAGCGAAGCCAAGATTTGTCCACTCAACGTGAAGTTACAAGTAGAAGACTTCAGCGAACGCTGAACTTTATCACTCGCTGATAAAGAACTATTCAGCGAACACTAATCATGAATTTCATCTACAAGCAAATTTTGTTTTACCCCTTGCACGGCTCCGTACGATTTGTCAGAATAGGACATCCCTTTTGTCCAAAATCGTACAACCAACTTTGATTCTACACTGTTCATCATGCGGCTACTAGGTTGTCTACCAAGGTCAAAACATGCAACCAATCAGCTGTTGCCACGTGTAAAGTTGTACTGATATGCATTAAATGCATGCAGTATATAAGAAGAACCCTACTTCAGAAATGAAGTGCTCGGCCATCTTCTTCTCTCTACTACTTTGTGTTAGAATATTATACTTAATATTCTTATCTCCTTTCTGTCTTAATTCTAGTGCAAGAAAATCTTAGCGATTCTCTTAACTTGTTTAGATTAGGTGTATTCCTTAATCTTATTCCGCAACAAGTTGTAAATTGTTTGATAAATATCAATAAACAATTTAGAAAAGTAAAATCTGTGTGTTTGTATTCAACCCCCCTTCTACAAACTTGTATAACCCTTTCGGGACCAACAAAAGTATCCAAAATTAGTGGCTATCAAGTTATGCACACCCCTAGATCAATATAATGCATTTGTGTGAAATGATAATAAAAGAATCAATTAACCGAAAGTGCATAAAGCAAGTCATTAAGAATAACTATCAGGATGCTCTCATATGCATTACTCACGCCACGTATAGATCAATCCGTACACTGAACAAGTTGCAACGAAATGTGCTAACACTAATCTTCAAAAGAGAAATTATGCAACACCAAAATTCCAAAAACCATTCCTTTTGGTTATATTACGACATAAAATAATATTTCTCAACAAAACCCGCATGAGACAAAATGTCCAATATAACTCATAAATTAACTCACATAATAATTAAAGTACGCACATTTCAAAGTTGCACTCACGCGACACAAAACGTCGTAAAACAAAACTCCAAATAACTCAATAAAACCCAAAGGCGTCCAATCAATCAAATGGTGCCAAACTTTTCGCTTCCAAAAATCAAATGGCATAAAGTAAGGTTATGACCAAAATGTCGCAATTCCCAAAAATTTCTCTTTCATTGCAATACGATATAAAGAAACACCTTTCAACAAAACTCGCATGAAATAAAATTTCTCAACAAGGCTCAAACACCAAAACAAGGGAAGGTAACTCTTCGTCCAAACTTTAACATATGTGGAGGAGATCCATGTTAAAGTCGTAAGTCGCAGTTACTTGTCCAAAACCATTAACGACATTAAAATATGGATGTCATAGTATCCAAAAGTAACATTGGACAACAACGGGGAGTAAAACAAGCCTCGGAAAAGTTTGCAAAGTCCTGCAACAGAATAATTCCATGCATGCTAAAAACCATGGTTCAAAACCTTGTGTGTGCTAAACGTTTTTCCAAGATTTCGTAATACAATCCACATGACGATTTGAAACACAAGAAACAATTGATGCAATTTATTTAAAAAGAATAAATAAATTTTTGTGCATGAATTTAGTCGGCACTCAACATCTCAAGACCACACTCCTCCAATTCCTCCGGACATTTTAAGGCAAAATTGAAAGTTGCATCGGTCAACCTCACAGCTTCTCCTCGAATAAAAGACGATTCAATAAGCCTATGGTTCAAATCCGACCATCAATTTTGACCCGAAACGGTCCACTTAATGCAATCACCATGCTTAATGTCACTCCAAGTGTCAAATGCTAAAATCATCACCTCTTCTAACGACTACTCGCTTAGAAACTTCTTCACTACCCCAACTGTCATCACATCAAAGTTGTCCAAGTACTCACATGTAACTTGTAGGTTCACCAAAACACTGGCCAGGTGCAATTATGAACATACCGTACATGATCATCCTTGCTACCCTCGACGTAATTCCCGTTTCTAGTGACTCCATCAACCTCAAAATAACCTATCTTAAAGTACCTAGTGGTGTAATTTCACTCTCATTCACTTAAAAAACGCTAGTTTGAGTCTAGGTATCCAAAATCAAAACCTAATTCTCTCAAACTTAAGCTCTGATACCAACTTGTAACACCCTCTAAATTGGAAAGAGCAACTAACTAAAACTTTCAATAATACATCCAAAAAGAATAGAATTTCTTCCTATAAACCAATACTGGAAATATCTCAAATTAAGTTCTATAATTAACCTCAAACAATTCATAACCCAAGTCTTATTACAAAGACTAAATCCATATCGGGTGTTACTTAACTCAAGTACAAGTTGCTAATCCCAAAATAAATGCGGAAGACTTCACTAAGCAAATCACTTCTCGAGCACACTACTAGCACTCATCTCTTCACAGTGTCGCTAGAACTATTCCCAACCTGAATCTATTGCACATGCCGACAAATAAAAAGGGTTAGGCTTAACGCCTAGTGAGTTCAAGAGTTTTCACCATGATTATATAAAATTGAAAAAAAATACAACTTTAACCATGATTACCAAAATGATTTACTTTAAATATGAAAACGACCCGATTTCCAATTGTAATAACCGGGTTCTATTTTTGTCATTAAATTAGAATTTGTGGAAAAAAAAATTCAAAATAAGAAAGTTTTGTGGTCTAAGTGTAAAGGAATTAAAAGTTTGGTGTTTAGTGAGAAAAGTATAAAAGGGGTAGAAAAACCCTAATATCTTCATTTTTAGCAATTATTTCAAGTGTGTGTATGTGTGTGAGGGTGCGGCTAAGAGAGAGTGCAAGAGAAGAAGGCTTTTGGCAATTGAAGAAGAGGAAGGAGTTTTGGCAGCTGAATCTTTGGGATAATCAGTAGAATCTTCAGGTAACTACTAATCTTTCCTCTCCTTTAGGTTTTGTGAAATGTGTTGGGTTTGTGAGGAGAAACTTGAATGTTGTGGATTTCCTTGTGTTTTCCTCACTAAATTGTTTAAGGAAAGTTTAAGAATGGGTTATTGTGTTAGTAGTCGACTTATATTTGATATCTGGATGGAGTGGTGGAATTTAGGGCGAAAAGTGCTTAATCCCCTGCGGTTATTGCAAAAATCGCCGCGTCCGGAAACTCCCATCGTCAGGTTAGTGTCCGGAAGGTTTGGAGTGTCCGGACAAGTGGTGTCCGAATGTTGTGTAGTGTCCGGATGAACCTACTGTCCGGGTAGTTGTAGTTGTAGTTGTAGTTGTAGTTGTAGTTTCCGGTAGTTTAACCGAAAACCCTTGGAAATCCGGGAGTATCCGGAATGCCCATCCGGAGAGCCCTTCTGACCGATATCTCCTACTGTCCGGGTAGAATCGTCCGGATAGTTCCACCTGTCCGGATAAAATCTTCCGGATAATATGGCTGTCCGGGTAAGTCTTCCAGAAAGTGACTTGTGTGACCCTATAGTGTAGTCTGTTAGTCCGAGGTGTTAAGCGTGTGAGAGTGTAGTTCAATGTAGTGACTTATCACTGTAGTGTGTATCCTTATAGGTGCAGTTGAAGGGAGAATCAATATAGTAAGAGGATTAAGCAGGACGACAGGTGAGTTTTTATGATCCTAAAACCCTTTTCAAATGTGGAACTTTATACATGTTTACAATGGTAAATGCTCGTACTATTTTTAAAACATGCATGAAAAGTGTGATTTAATTGTGTGGATACAAACTGCTTTTATTTCAAAGCAAAGGGTAAGTGTGTGGCATGATTATTATCTAACTGTGTGCTTTTCAACTGCTTTTATTTCAAGGCGAGTAGTAAGTGTGTGACAATATGTGTGACCATGCTCTGGCTTTGGTGTGAAATGGGGGTGTGTCCCATAATAATTTTATATGAATTTGTTTCATATATGGGCGGTGTGTGTGATTATAGCGTGTGCGCTCTATTGCGCTGTCACGGTGTGTGTGACTATAGCGTGTGCCAGTAGCATGTGTCAATGTGTGCATATCATCTTAGTGTGCTTGTTATGATTGGTATAAATGCTTTCATAACTGATTTTATAAACTGAAATATTTTGGTGTGACTTGGTGTGGAGGGAACTCACTAGACCTCATGGTCTAACCCTCGCTTTTCAAAACTAAAACCTTTTCAGGTAAGCAGGTAGCCGAGAGCACGTTTAGAGGTTTGGCAAGACGTGGGTCAGAGATTGCGTTTAGAAGGAGTAGAAGAACGTCCTTTTATGTCTAGTTAGATTTCTCAGCTGTATTTAGGGTTATTTCCGTGAACCCTGTGTTGTAAATCTGGATAGTGTGACTATGTTGAGCCGTTTTTGGCGTTATGAATTAAAGGGGTAGCTCCTAGCTTGTATTTTCAGAATTGGGTTGTTAGACCAACAACATGCATTTTAGGTGATGGAGACACCAAAATAAACGATTTCCCAACGTAAGGTAAATTCGACCCAAAATTCACTCAAAACGAGGATAGAAATGAATTTCCCAGTTTATAAAAACGTGCATAAAACGTTGCGTCCCAAAACATCCAAGACACGGATGGGGAATAATACTCAACCCATAAATCATGAATAAAAATCAATAGATATAAAATGTCACCGAAAACATGGATAATAAAATTCAATACCCAAGCCAATACCTTCCGATGACGTGTAATACCCCGAGTAAGTTCGTTAGTTAAATGTTAGTTCCGTTAAAATGTTGTTAACTTCAAAGTTTAAGGTTTAGGGTGGGTTTGGTTAATTTAGAGGTTTAAAGGTGTTTTAGTTATTATGGTTAGTTTAAGGTCTAAAGTAGTAAATTAAGTTAGATATTATCTTTTCTGAATTCAGATATTATCACAAGCAGAAAAATCAGTAAAGTTAGTGTGTGTGCGTGTGTGTGTGTGTGTGTGTGTTGAGAGAAAGCAAGAAGAGAAAAGAAGGGTTTGTGCTAAAGGGTTCAAATTGGTGTGTTTGGAAGATGAATTAAGGTATGTTCCTTTGTATTTTATGTTTGTAATTGCTTTTGGAAGGGTTCTATCGGAGTAGAAACATCACAAACACTTCTGGTATTAATTCAGTCGGTTTTCTGGGTAAAAAGTACCAAACCGACAGAGGTGTCCGGATGATATGAAGGTATCCGGGTAGATTCTTGGGTGGTGTCCGGGTAGTTTTGTTGATAGTGTCCGGACGATTCGTTTGATGGTTTCCGGATGATTTAGATCCGGATGGCATCCGGATTCCTTGTGTTGTCCGGATAAATTGTGTTGTCCGGATTCTTTATGCTGTCCGGAAAGTTCATGATTGTCCGGGTAGTTTTGAGGTTTCCGGATAACTTGGCTGTTTGGTCAATTTTGAGGATAAGAGTTATGTGGATGTATCTAGAGTCCATAACCTGCTAGTAAATCTTATACATAAGTTGGTAAGGAGATATTTGTATGTAAATTGTTTCAGATTCTGTGAACTTTGAATGAAAGATTGGATTTCTCGAGAAAAGCTTAGAAGGAAATTTGATAACCAATCGAGGTGAGTTTTACTTTAAAACGTTTTCAACTGGAATATATATATATATCTGTGTTTATATATATATGAGATGGATATGTGTGGAATGGATATACGATCAAGGTGTGAATATTTTGTGTTTATAATATAGTAAGATATTATAATTATTGGTGCATTACACTACACAAGTGCACAGTAGCCGGGTTCCGGTGTGCGGACCGGTGAGTAGTCGGGTTCCGGTGTGCGGACCGACGGGTAGCCGGGTTCCGATGTGCGGACCGGTTGTTGATTTATTAGTTGGCTTGCTACCAACTAATATGGCCAATTATGGAGGAATAAGGTGGATGAGATGTACACGATGCACGAGTCTGGATTGGTATTTAAATACGTGTGGTATGTTTATATTTTACGAAAGGATTACCAAAGGTTTATATAAACTATTTTTATACAAAGGATTTACATAAAAGGTTTTATAATGATTTTGGAAAGGACTGGGATTAACTCACTAGACCCGTGTGGTCTAACCCTCATTTTGTTTTCAAAAATATGTTTTCCAGGTCGAGGATTTGATAGCGGCAAAGGAAAGAATAAGGTGTAGGCTGCCTCCATTGATCGATGATGTTTAAGAAGCTTTTATATATTTTGTAGTTTCAAGACTAATGAGACTGTACTTGGTTTGTTATGTAACTTTTGTTGTAAATCAATGATATGTATGCATGTTATGTTATATGATGTATGTTATGGGATTTGGGTCGTTACAAATGGTATCAGAGCCCTAGTTTAAGGGATTTAGGTATTTGTACCCGTACCTAGACTTAAACTGCATGTGAAGTAGGATGTCCTTGATATATTAGAACCTTGGGATTCTAAGTATAAAAGGTAGAAGGAACATCATGTAAGGTAATTTCAGATTACACCTGGCCAGTGTAATTGTGATCTTACAGGTGCATGTTTGGACTGGGATACCTTATTATATGGGGTATGTGCTTATGTGTGTATTAATCTTGTCTGAATCTACAGAATGGCAAGCGGTACTAGAAATACGACTAGAGGGGGAGGAAGAAATCCTAATAGAACAAATCCAACAGTCGGGACAAGGGGAAGAGGAAGAGAAAGAAGTAGGGGCAGAACTGGAGGCAGAGTTCAGGGGCGAGGTACTAAATTTATTACAAGAAATGACTTAATGGCTGGAATGGGAAGACTACGAACCAGTATACAAGCAATGTTTGACCGAAATCGTCACAACGAAGCTGAAACACCAGACCCTGGACTCGAAGACGAAATACCAATCATACCAACTGTTATACCAGTACCAAGGAGGTGCGACTACAAAATGTTTTTAAGCTGTAAATCTCCGACCTACTCAGGAGACAGGGACCCCGTGAAAGCGATGAGGTGGTTGAAGGAGATTGAAGCTATCTTCAAAACTAGTAAGTGTGCTGACGAATATAGAGTACTATATGGAACCGCACTGCTAAAAGCTGATGCCCTATTCTGGTGGGAAGCTCACATTGATTCCCTAGGGTCGGATGTATACTCTACTTTTACTTGGGACGAATTCACAACAACATTCAAAGGACAGTTTTGTTCTCAATCAGCAGTTAGACAATTGGAAGAGGAGTTCATGAACCTACACCAGCGAAGTTTATCGGTTAGGGATTACACCGCTCTCTTTCTGGAGAAGTCTCGCTTTGCAGAGTACTATGTTGCCATGGAGGCTCTAAAGATGGAAAGGTTTATTTTTGGGTTAAATGCAGAAATTAGAAAGCTAGTGACTGCAAAAGGACCCGATACCTTCTCAGTCGCAGTGGATGCCGCAGGAAATGTGGAACAGGATAACCGGAGAGACGTTGGTGATAAGAGTGCTGGGAAAAGAAAACTGGAAGAAACGATGTACGATTCGGAAGAATACGAATCCCCGAGGTTTGATAGTTATTCACCTTTCAGACCAGTTGAAAGACCATGCCCAAAATGCAATCGTGTTCATCAA
This sequence comes from Saussurea involucrata, assembly GCA_033807775.1. NCBI lineage: Eukaryota > Viridiplantae > Streptophyta > Magnoliopsida > Asterales > Asteraceae > Saussurea > Saussurea involucrata. Next base: position 41,700,482 of record CM066317.1, on the reverse strand, counting down.
GGAAAGTGTGACGTGGATTCCCGAAGTTGTTACAAATTTGGAAAGACTGGTCACATTGATAAAGACTGTCAGGTAACTCGATTCTGTTTCGTTTGCAATTCCCCTGATCATATTCAGTCTGAATGTCCACAATGGAAAGCACAGCAGGGTAGTATGACGGTGAGACCAACGGGTGGTAAGTCGGGAGGAGTACAAGGGTCTGAACTACTTGGAACCCAAGGTCGTGTTTTTCAGATGACGGAACAAGAGGTAGAAGAAAGTCCTGATGAGGTTACAAGTATATTTCTATAAACTCTATACGTGCTAAGGTGTTATCTGACTTCGGTGCAAAATGGTTATTGGTATTTCCGTGCTTTTGTTGCTTATCTGTGTTAGAGATATAGGTGGGTGTGGGGTGGCTATTCAGTTAGTTTCTATGGTTTTGATTGAGTTCGAAGTAGTAGTGATAAGTATTCATACCTTTTCGCTTAACCGAATTCCGGGACGGAATTCTTTTAAGGGGGAGATAATGTAATACCCCGGGTAAGTTCGTTAGTTAAATGTTAGTTCCGTTAAAATGTTGTTAACTTTAAAGTTTAAGGTTTAGGGTGGGTTTGGTTAATTTTGAGGTTTAAAGGTGTTTTAGTTATTATGGTTAGTTTAAGGTCTAAAGTAGTAAATTAAGTTAGATATTATCTTTTCTGAATTCAGATATTATCACAAGCAGAAAAATCAGTAAAGTTAGTGTGTGTGTGTGTGTTGAGAGAAAGCAAGAAGAGAAAAGAAGGGTTTGTGCTAAAGGGTTCAAATTGGTGTGTTTGGAAGATGAATTAAGGTATGTTCCTTTGTATTTTATGTTTGTAATTGCTTTTGGAAGGGTTCTATCGGAGTAGAAACATCACAAACACTTCTGGTATTAATTCAGTCTGTTTTCTGGGTAAAAAGTACCAAACCGACAGAGGTGTCCGGATGATATGAAGGTATCCAGGTAGATTCTTGGGTGGTGTCCGGGTAGTTTTGTTGATAGTGTCCGGCCGATTCGTTTGATGGTTTCCGGATGATTTAGATCCGTATGGCATCCGGATTCCTTGTGTTGTCCGGATAAATTGTGTTGTCCGGATTCTTTATGCTGTCCGGAAAGTTCATGATTGTCCGGGTAGTTTTGAGGTTTCCGGATAACTTGGCTGTTTGGTCAATTTTGAGGATAAGAGTTATGTGGATGTATCTAGAGTCCATAACCTGCTAGTAAGTCTTATACATAAGTTGGTAAGGAGATATTTGTATGTAAATTGTTTCAGATTCTGTGAACTTTGAATGAAAGATTGGATTTCTCGAGAAAAGCTTAGAAGGAAATTTGATAACCAATCGAGGTGAGTTTTACTTTAAAACGTTTTCAACTGGAATATATATATATATATATATATATATATATATATATATATATATATCTGTGTTTATATATATATGAGATGGATATGTGTGGAATGGATATACGATCAAGGTGTGAATATTTTGTGTTTATAATATAGTAAGATATTATAATTATTGGTGCATTACACTACACAAGTGCACAGTAGCCGGGTTCCGGTGTGCGGACCGGTGAGTAGTCGGGTTCCGGTGTGCGGACCGACGGGTAGCCGGGTTCCGATGTGCGGATCGGTTGTTGATTTATTAGTTGGCTTGCTACCAACTAATATGGCCAATTGTGGAGGAATAAGGTGGATGAGATGTACACGATGCACGAGTCTGGATTGGTATTTAAATACGTGTTGTATGTTTATATTTTACGAAAGGATTACCAAAGGTTTATATAAACTATTTTGATACAAAGGATTTACATAAAAGGTTTTATAATGATTTTGGAAAGGACTGGGATTAACTCACTAGACCCGTTTGGTCTAACCCTTATTTTGTTTTCAAAAATATGTTTTCCAGGTCGAGGATTTGATAGCGGCAAAGGAAAGAATAAGGTGTAGGCTGCCTCCATTGATCGATGATGTTTAAGAAGCTTTTATATATTTTGTAGTTTCAAGACTAATGAGACTGTACTTGGTTTGTTATGTAACTTTTGTTGTAAATCAATGATATGTATGCATGTTATGTTATATGATGTATGTTATGGGATTTGGGTCGTTACATGACGGGGAGACCCATACCCATGATAATGCCGTTTCACGACATTATTTTGATCCCGAAATCGGTCAGTTAGTTGTAAGTTTCCAAGTAAAAAAGTAGAATATTAATGGTTTTGATGAGGAAATACAGGTCTTTATGAAAGGACGATGAAGGAAGAGTTTTGAGATCAAATGGAGCAAGTTGACAACAGTCTGGAGCGAAATCGAGAAAATCAGAATTTTTGGACCAAACAGAGCTGAGCGCGCCTCTAGGCGCGTTTCCACACGCGCCCACATCCACGCAGTTTTACACTTGTTGCAACTTTCCAGTGCGCTGCGCGCCTCTCTGCGCGTTTCCACACGCGCCGCCAGACGCGCTGAAGACCTGAGCATTTTTATTCTATTTATCTGCTAGGGTTGAGGGGACTATTGGTCAGTTACGGCTTGGGACTATTCCTGGGCGATTTTGGGAGCACAAGGGCGATTTTTGAAGGCGAATAGGAGGCAAGAAACATCAATTAACAAGGATCGGAAGGCGAATCGAGTACGTTCATCGGCGGCTTAGACTTTTTCAGGGAGTTCTTAGGTTTCATTTATTAGTTAAAAGCATGTTTACTTTCATTTTCATCTTTTCATTTCAGAGTTTTGAAACCCCCAATATGAACTAACCCGTTCATGTTGGGGGTTGGTTTGAATCATGGTTGGATACTTGTTTGCTTTACGATAGACATGATGGATATGATATAGATGGATGACACATGTGAGATTATTCTTAATGCTTGTAATGGTCTGATCAACTGTTATTCGATTTTATGAATCTTTAATCTTTGAGATAAGTTTTGAGGTTTGATGAATCTTTCATGTCTTGGTTGAATTAGAGATAGCAATATGATAATTCATCCTTTGTGGTTTTTAATTACTAATTGTTCAATTACTTTTGTTGAGATCGAATGATGAATACAATGTGTTGAATGATATTGCTATAGCTTGAATAAGTATAGTGATGGAATGTGATTATGCCTGTCATCTTGAAGTTATGTCAATCGTGTCAGATCTGTGAGTTAAATGACTGTCTACCTGAGGAATCCAACCCTCCAGCTTTTTATCTTATCTGAATTAATTAAGTTTTAATCCGTGTTTTTTAATACACAACAATCCAACTCAATTTGCGTTAGTCTAGTTAATAATCTATACGGTCATTGTGGTACTTGACACCTGGTTCCTTTGGTTCGATACTCGTACTTTATAAGTACTATTACTTGATTCGACCCGTACACTTGCGGTAGATTTAGGGGGGTGTAAACCCACCTATCAAGTTTTTGGCGCCGTTGCCGGGGAACCTGTTTTGTGTGAATATCACTACTAGCTGTAGAAATTATTACATTAGACACCCTGTTTTTATTTTATTATAATCTGCTTTGAAGGTTCAAATATTTTTGGGTTTTGAGATTCTATATTCTCTGTTTCAGGTTACCTCTTGGTTTATGCCAAGAAGAAGACTGTTTCGGGAATTATTACCGATTGACCCGGAGATAGAACGGACTGCCAGAGACCTGAGGCGACAAGCACGAAACAGAATGGCCGACAACAACATCCATGTCGGGGAAGATTGGGGAGAAGGGTTGCCCATGGGTAATGGTCAACCAATTCCAAATGCAAATGCAAATGCAAACAATGTTCCTCCTCCTAATAATCGGAACAATCAGAATCACAACAATGCCAATGCCAACCACAACGTTAATCATGGCGTCAACAATGGGGCTAATAATGGTAACAATCACAATGTCCATCATCCACCACCGCCACCACAAAGGGTACCAATGAGGAATTTCGCCAATCCGAACATGGGCGCTGCACAACGAGGACCGTATGCACCTCCGATAGCTGCTAATAATTTTGAAATCAAGCTTGGTACCATCCAATTGGTACAATCGAATATGTTTGGAGGTGCAGCAACCGAAGATCCTCATGCACACTTGCGCGCATTTGAAAAGATTTGCAATACTTTTAAGGTAAATGGGGCTGATCAAGACTCGATCAAGATACGGTTATTCCCATTCTCATTGAGGGATCGAGCCACTACTTGGGAAGAGAATATACCCCCGGGATCAATTCAAACTTGGAACGACATGGTTACAGCTTTTCTCAACAAGTTCTTTCCACCAGGGCGAACGGCTCAACTGTTATCTGACATCACGCATTTCTCGCAATGGGATCAAGAGTCGTTGTATGAAGCATGGGAAAGATATAAAGCGATGCTCAAAAAGTGTCCACATCATGGGTTACAAGAATGGATGATAATCCAAACATTTTATGTGGGATTGAATCCTCAATTTAATAATGACCTCACAGCTGCTGCAGGTGGAGCTTTAATGAACAAATCCTATGAGGAAGCGGTTGAATTGATAGAGAATCTAGCAGAACATAGCTATTCCACGCCAAGATCTGCTGTCAGAAAAGTTGCAAATGTACAAGAAGCAGAAGAGTTGAAGGCTATAAAGGCACAGTTGACCGCGTTGACTAATCAGATGAGAGGAGCGACTATGCAACCGAATGTTTAGAATGATATGGGTGGTCAAGACCAATTCATGAATCATCAAGATTATCAATCACCGGAACAACTTCAATTCATTCAGAATCAGAACCGGAACAATCGGCCGAGGAATGACCCATTTTCTAACACTTATAACAAAGGATGGAAACGACATCCTAACTTTGCTTGGAGTCAACCTCAACAAGGCCCGGGAAAGGAAACGATGGGGCAACAGCAACAACAACAACAACAGTATGGTAACAATTCTAACTCTTCCAATTCTTTTCAGCCTAACAATGTCTATCGTCCCCCAGGTTACAATCAGAGGAAACATGATGAGGGACAATCATCAGAAAAGAAACCGGGTTTGGAAGACATGATGATGAAATTCATGTCAAAGATGGAAGGTGCGGTAGAAGGATAAGCGGGTACAGTGAACACTGTGAAATCCACCACGGATCAGAATACCGCTTCAATCCGAATGCTGGAAAGACAGATGGGCCAGATTTCTGAGGCTTTACAAACCCGACCTCCCGGGCAATTTCCAAGTCAACCCGAGAAGAAGGGTAGAGAAGAATGTAAAGCCATAAGCTTGAGGAGTGGTAAACAACTCACTATAGACCCCACGAGAGATCCTTTGCCGGAAGGAGATAACACCAAGGTGAGTGATATTGAGCCAGAGGAAGTGGATGAAGAAGTGGAGATGGAGAAGACGGAAAGCGAGAGAAGAAAGGAGAATGCGACTGCTTCCAAGAAAGTGCCCCCTAAGCCAGTCACATCATCGGTACCATATCCCAGTAGGCTAAAAGCTTACAAGGATGATGCAAACTTTGCTAAATTTTTAGAGGTGTTTAAAAAATTGCATATTAACATTCCTTTTGCAGATGCTTTAACACAGATGTCATCCTATGTGAAATTTCTGAAGGATATTCTCTCCGACAAGAGAAAAATCGAGGAGCATGCCACTGTTGCACTTACTGAAGAGTGTAGTGCTATCATTCAGCACAAGCTTCCCCCGAAGCTTAAGGATCCAGGGAGTTTTACTATCCCTGTTCAAATAGGCAATTCTGAATTTAGTAAAGCTTTGTGTGATCTTGGAGCGAGTATCAATCTAATGCCATTGTCTATTTTCAGGAGACTCGGACTGGGAGAGGTACAACCGACCAGAGTGACACTGCAACTTGCGGACAGATCAATCAAATACTCGTATGGTGTAATTGAAGATGTGCTGGTCAAAGTGGATAAATTTTATCTCCCAGTCGACTTCGTGATCCTCGATATGGATGAGGATAAAGAGATACCTTTGATCATGGGTCGACCATTTTTAGCCACAGGAGGGGCGTTGATAGATGTGAAAGGAGGAAAGCTTACGTTGAGGGTAGGAGAAGAAAAAGCGGTTTTTGACGTATTCCGAGCAGCAAAACAGCCAATGCAGTACAGTGAATGCTACCGGATTGATGTCTTGGAATCCCCGATTAGAGAATCATGTGAATTTCAGTTGGGTCAAGATCAATTGGAAAGTGCAATAATGGGTACGATAGATAGTGCAGAAATTGAAAGTGTGATGCAGCTGAATGCATTACCATGTCAAAGAGGCCCAAGAAGACCGAAAGTTGAGGATTTGGGTGAGCCAATACCCAAGTCTCAACCATCATCTCACACTCCACCTAAGCTCGAGCTGAAACAGTTACCATCCCATCTCGAATATGCATTTTTGGGGGAAAAGGAGACACTTCCGGTCATCATTTCATTCAAGTTGGAAACCAAGGACAAAGAGAAGTTATTGAGGGTCCTACGCGAGCATCGAACTGCCATTGGTTGGACGATAGCCGATTTAAAAGGTTTAAGTCCAACTTTCTACACACACCGCATAAACCTTGAAGAGGAACACCGGCCGGTGGTACAACCTCAACGAAGACTTAATCCCAGCATGAAAGAAGTGGTTTGGAAATTGATCCTAAAGTTATTGGATGCTGGAATCATCTATCCAGTACCCGATAGCCCATGGGTCAGTCTAGTCCAAGTAGTACCAAAGAAAGGAGGTGTCACAGTCGTTCGAAATAACAACAATGAACTCATCCCCTCTCGGACAGTCACGTGGTGGAGAGTTTGCATTGATTATAGAAGGTTGAACGACGCCACCCGGAAAGACCATTTTCCATTGCCATTCATTGATCAGATGATAGAGAGACTAGCGGGGCACGAGTATTACTGCTTCTTAGACGGGTATTCGGGATACAATCAAATACCGATTGCTCCCGAAGATCAAGATAAGACCACATTTACATGTTCTTATGGAACATTTGCCTATAGGAGGATGCCGTTTGGGTTATGTAACGCTCCCGCAACATTTCAGAGGTGTATGATGGCGATCTTCTCAGATATGGTGGAGCGCACTATGGAAATCTTTATGGACGATTTCTCGGTATTTGGCCCATCATTTGACTCTTGTTTGTCTCATCTGGAGACTGTTTTGAAAAGATGCAAGGAGACGAGCTTGGTTTTGAATTGGGAGAAGTGTCACTTTGTGGTGACGGAAGGAATAGTGCTTGGACACAAGGTGTCAAAAGAGGGGATAGAAGTGGATAAGGCCAAGGTTGCAGTGATAGAGAACTTACCGTATCCGAATTCCGTCAAGGGGATTCGAAGCTTTTTAGGCCATGCCGGCTTTTACCGACGGTTTATAAAAGACTTTTCTAAAATCACTAAACCCTTATGTTCTTTACTCCTTAAAGATACCAAATTTGATTTTACTGATGATTGTGTTGTGGCATTTGACAGGTTAAAGAAGGAGTTGATCTCGGCACCTATTCTTACAGCACCTGATTGGAGCCTTCCCTTCATAGTGATGTGTGATGCAAGCGATAGAGCAGTCGGAGCGGTCTTGGGGCAAAAGAAAGACAAGAGAATGCACGTTATCTATTATGCCAGCAAGACTTTAGACGAAGCTCAAGTTAACTATGCCACAACAGAGAAGGAGTTATTAGCGGTGGTCTATGCGTGTGAGAAGTTCAGATCGTACCTGGTGGGAGCAAAGGTAATCGTATACACAGATCATTCAGCCTTGAAGTATCTGATGGCTAAGAAAGATGCAAAACCGAGACTCATCAGATGGGTACTACTGCTCCAAGAGTTTGATTTGGAGATCTTGGACAAAAAGGGGACAGAAAACACGGTTGCAGACCACCTATCAACCCATCACGGTGACGAGAACACGTGGGTGGGGTCATCTATGATGTTATTGGATTACACCTCAAGTCCCGGTTTTAGTTCTCATGCCATAAAGACATCACAACCTTAAACCACATACATGCCTTTATTGCCTACTCCGTCGAGTTACACCTCAAGGACTTATGGGACCATATTGCCTATCCAATCTAGACGAGTTACACCTCAAGGACTTCATTGTCCCTTATTGCCTACTTGCTAGTGGCCCCGAACGGCCTACCACATATAACAATGTGTTCCAATAGTCCATTCCTCGTGCACAAAGAGATAGACACCAAATAACTCATAGTCCCGGAGTACAACCCATAACGGTTCCTCTCCACAAAAGAAAGGAGACATCAACAACGCCAGTTCGGGCATAATTCCCAAAGTGAGAATATCAAGACTCCTCACTATTAAATATGACTGACTTACATGTCTATGGATCCAATGCATTACAGTCTAAAAGTACATGACTCCACTTGAATAACACACACACTCAAAACATGTACTCTCCAAATAAAATGCAGTAAATGCAACTCACATCTAAAGCTCCACATTACGTTATTAAAACTGTACAAATGTCCTCAAGACTCAATAAAGTCATAAATCGAGCCGTAAGCTCAACAAAAATCAATTGACCATTTATTAAAAGTCACAAAATGCAACAAACGTAAATAACCCACGTTTATGCGAAACATGCTCCATAGTTATGAATAACTCAACCCAACTCTAGATTAAGACAAATCATTTCCCAAAGCACTCATCAAGAGTATTTATACCAAAAGATTTACCTTCGTAAGAGGAATCATTAAAATACTAATATTTAAGATTTATCCATCAAAGCCCGAGATACATCCTATCTCAAAACCAAAAGGTTTACACTTTCTAAAATATTCACAAGGTTGGGAATGACCAAAATCTAATGACCCACACTTTCGTATTTTCAGACGTACTATAACATCCATTATGCATAATTCCAACAAATACTAGAAATGCAATTTTTTACAAAATAATCTCCATTTATGCAATAAATCATCAAAACACTTTCCTTTATAATTTATTTATCAAATTACCCAAAAATCCCAAATGTGGGTGTCTTGCAAAGTTTATAAAATTAAACACTTAAAATAATCAAAACCCACCAAATAAGTTAACAATTGATAATTTCATGTAAAACACATACACACTTTAAAATAAATTTTTTTGGCATGTACAACGTTTTCACAAATCAACTTGAACTCACCTTGCTAGATTTAGGCTAAATCTAGATTTTTCCCCAAATGAGCTCATTTGAAGAAACTTGAATCTTCAAGCCAAAACTTCCAATAACCTAAATCTACAAGTTTTCAACGATAAATAATCATCCCCAAACACTTAGAATCGTTTCCCCCACATCTTATACCAAAAGTTCATATTTTACCAAAAACTCCAATTTGACCTAACTTTTCTCAAAGTCATCCAAACCGAAATTTGAGAAATATAACTACTAGGAAGTCGTTAATGGAGCATTTATAACTCATATGAAAGTTTAGAAGCTAGGAGGATGAACTTACCACTTAGGTTTTGATGAAGACCTAGAAAACCCTAAACTTCTTGAAGATGTAGGTGATAATGATAAGCTTTTGATCCTTGCTCCTACTCCATCACCAAATACTCTTGGATCTCCCCAAAACTAACAATCTATCCTTGAAAAGCTCTCAAAAACGAAACCATAGCAGCTTGAATCAACAAAATCGGAGTTGAAATAAGAGAGATATGAATAAATGAAGTTTGAGGCTGAAAATCGCGTTTTTATGCAGATCCGGCGCTCCGCGCGGTTCTCCGCGCGAGTACATTATCGCCAAAACTCGCGAGCGACTCTGGTCGCCCGGTTCTTCCTAAACACTGTTTTCCATAACTTGTTTGTTTTAGCTCCGATTTTGCTCCGGAAAGAACCGTTGGACTCGTATTTGAATTCTCCATCCAACAAGACTATAAAATCTAGGATTTAATTCAAAATCCTATTTTTCATATTTGTGTTAAAAGATCGATACCTTCCAACGATCGAGGTGTTACAGCATACAAGTAATTAAGTTGTTTTTTTTAATACATGCACATGTGTATGTTACAATATATTGAATATATGCACATGTTACAAATTATTTGTATCCACATGTGTATATACACATGTGCATGTTACAAATTACTTGTATGCACATGTGCTACCAGAGTGTTCCTCAGTTTTCCGTTTTTTGAGGTTTTTCTCTGAACCTGATATATATATATATATATATATATAGGGGCTTAATCAAATAAGAACTATTTAGTTTGTGGTAACTGTAAGAACCAATATTAGCCACTCATTTAAAATAATCAATATAAATTTTAAATAAATATAAAAGGGTATTTTAGTAAAAAAAAATTGAGTATCTAATTAAAATATAAACTCTCCTCTCACCTCTCACCTCTCTCCTACATAAACCCTAAAATATTTCTTTTCTTTCTTTATGTGCAGCCAAAAACCAAATTTATAAACTTACTCTCTCTCTCTCTCTCGGAACCACCCGCCGGCGACTTTTGTTCTGCAGGCGAACCACCATCCGATCATCCGGCGACCTGCATCCCTCTGCTCTCCCTCTCGTCTTCTTGATCGAGACAAACAACAACACCCACCATCGATTCTCCTACCCTCACCCTCTCGGTTTTCTTGACCTGCAACCACCCCCACAGTGCATCTCCACCTCCGGCTGCCACCATTCCGGCAACTGCAGATCGATTCCCTCTTCTTTCTCTCCTAATCGAGTCCCTCAGACCCTCTCTCTTTCGCCCTTTTCTTGGTGTCGATTGCAGATCTGTAATCATCCTCTCCATCTCTATCCCCCATCTCCTCCCCTCTCCATCTCTCTCGATTGCTCACACAGACCTGTACCAAAGAAAATTTTGGATATCGAAGGTTTGTATCATTTTTTTCTGGGTCACAGTGGCATCGGATTTGGTATCACAATGGTATCACATTTGGTGTTGTATGTATTTCGGGTATCACACTAAGGATAGATGTTTGTATCTTGTATGTATTTTGGGTATCACGCCTGGTATAACAGTAGAGTATCACAATGTATTTTCTTATTTTACGAAGTGTATCACAAAATATCATGTGGTATTGCTTTACTAAGTGTATCAAATTATGTTTTTTCTTTAGTTTCGTTATGTTGTTAAGGGTATCACAGTATATGGGTATCACATTGGTATCACAGATGTTCTTGGAGTATTACCAAAGTAATGAATGTGATGTTGAATTGGATGACAATGGGTATCACAGTGGTATCACAAAGTTATTGTATGTATTTTCGGTATCACGATTGGCCGGAGAGAGGAGAGAGGAGAGAGGAGATTTTAAAATACCTAAAATGCCCTTTTATTTAAATTTCAAACAAAATTTCCAAAATTAATAATTTCCTAATTTATAGCTTAATATGTGGCTCACGTTGGTTTTTACAGTTACCACAAAATAACTAGTTCTTCCTTGAATGGCCCTATATATATATATATATATATATATATATATATATATATATATTTATAGGATTGGGTTCTGGTGATAACTTAATGCGAGAAGCGTAAGAAGTAGTTTTCACCGTAACATTACATATGGCCACGTTTATATACAATATCGTCATCGTAGCATGACTTATGTGGACATTTATTATTTTAACCGTCACCATATCATGATATATGATGACATTTATCATACAAAACCGTCACCATTGTGACATAAATTTTTTTAAACCGTCACCATAACATAACATATGATGACATCTATTTTTCAAAATCGTTACCATATAATGACATATGGTAACGTACTCAAAACCGTTACCATAACATGACATATGGAGACATAAATTATTCCAAACCGTCAAAGTGGCTTGAGCTATTGTGATGTAAATGTTTTAATACCGTTACCGAAGCATGACATATGGTGACGTAAATGTTTCAAAAACCCTTGCCATACACTAACGTTTGGTGACACAAATTTTACAAAACTGTTGCCATAGAGCTCGGTGACTTATGGAAACGGTTTCAAATAAGCGTTGTTATACATATTTTAGTTTTCGGTAACGGTTTTTTAAAACCGTTACGACATAAAGCAACGATTTAGACAAAAACTGTTACTAAAAGGTCTTATATTGCAACGGTTTTAAAAACCGTCATAACATAAGGCAACAGATTTTTCAAAACCGTTACAATAGGGAACCTTTTATTGACGTTTTTTTCTGAAACGTTGCTTTATGATTTTATGTTTTTTGTAATAGTAACGTTTCTTTATAAAAACCGTTACTAAAACAATTCTCTAACTTTTTATTTGACTTTTTGTAACGGTTTTTTATCAAACCGTTACAAACATATTTTTCAAAAGCGTCACAAAAAGTCATTTTTGTACTAGTGGGAGAAGTATATATATATATATATATATATATATATATATATATATATATATATAGAGAGAGAGAGAGAGAGAGAGAGAGGAAAGTTCATCTAAAAACTCAAATTCAGTTGTAAACGTGAGGACAAATCTCGTCCATTGATCGCAGCCATATTTTAGCCATTCCTAAAATTCAGCTTTAGGGGTATTTTCGTCAAGATTAGAATCGGCGCCTTCTTTGTTGACTTTTTATTTTCTTTTTTAATTAAAAAACTTTTACCCCCTTAAATTTTAAAATAAATTATCTAAAAAATTACTAACATTTTAATCAAACAAATTACATCAAAAAAACGAGAATTTCGTGCTCTTCGATATGACATCCATCATGATATAGTTTTTTTTTTCGTTTTAACCGTTTTTTACGTGAAATCGTGTATGTGTTATATTCAGAGTGAATAATACAACATTCGGGATGAATAATATCTACATTTAATCGAACTGAGTATATAGAATTATTCGGACTGAATATATGGAATTATTCAGACTGAATATATGGAAATATTCATTAAGCCATGGACAGAGTTTTCAACTTATTTACAAAATTGCCACCGCGTTTTTTTGCCACTGATCTCTTAACCGGATTATTAATCAACGGTTGTGATTTGTCCTCGCGTTTATAATTGAATTTGAGTTTTTATTTGGACCCACCCCTATATATATATATAGTGAGAGAGAGAGAGAGTGAGAGAAGTATATATATATATATATATATATATATAGAGAGAGAGAGAGAGAGAGAATCGATCAAATGAGGACATGATCAAAATAAGAAAATACGAAAACGGTCAAAATCACATGTGATTTTGTACTTAAATCACATGCGATTAGGGTGCGTTTGGTACACTGGACAAGACAGAACAGAACAAGAATCATTGTCCCATGTGTGGCATGACTTTTATGTGGAACAAACAGGAACATGGTGGAACAAAGTGGAACAGGTCTGTTCCACCCCCACCCCATGGAACAAGCTGAAACAGACTTATATTTTACCAATATAACCTTAAATAAAATCTAATTCTCTTCTAAAACATCAAATACACGTTATATTTTATATTTTATTCATTATTTAAATTTTATTTATTGTATTTTATCTAATGTTATCTGTTCTATTCTGTCCAGTTCTGTCTACTAAGCGCTGAACAACTGTTCTGTTCTGTTCTATTTTGTCCTGTGTCTCATCTTGTATCTTGTCCTGTTCTATCCTGTCTGGATACCAAACGCACCTTTAGAGAACACAGTTAACACAAGGGTGAGCAGGCACCTTGGCCCACGACCTTATATTGCGGCCAAAGTCGCGTAAATTGTATGTGATTTTACAACTAATTGTAGTGTAAAATCACATGTAGTGGTCTCTTATTTGGTCAGTGTTCTCGTTAGAACTTCTCTTATATATATATATATATATATATAAATATATATATATATATATATATATATATGTGTGTGGGGGGGGGGGGGGGTCGGTGCGAACCTGACTTCCGTTGCGAACCAGGGGACAAATGAGATTATACCACATGTCCCGAACATTCACGAGGTATTAATCAGGATCATGAATGTTGTATAAAACTTCACGTCCATTATTCATGATGAATAATAACTCGTAAGTTTTGTGTTAATTTTTTGGTCTCACGGTCTCACGGAAATAGTTTGGTCTCACATGATCTCAAGTCTCTCTCTCTCTCTATATATATATATATTAGTCTCTCTCTCTCTCTCTCTCTCTCTATATATATATATATATATATGTGTGTGTGTGTGTTTGTATATATCTTATATATTATGGGGGTTACTATCGCTACCCCCATGCAAAATTTTATACCCCCTCCTACACCCCTATTTTGACCTACTCACACTCACACTCATACCCTAAATTTTTTTTTATTTTTTTATTTAAAATTTACATTTTACACCCTTATACTTATTTAATTAGTTTATTTTATATATTTTACTTTTTTAATTTTTATTTTACACATTTATCATATTAACACATATAATCGTATATTAGCTAAAATACGTTAAAAAAATACGTTTTAATTTTAACAAGTTACACCATTATAATCGTATCTTCGATATGTTCGAAATGAGCCTAATATTGAATATTTTTTGATTTAATTATTTTATTATATATCATATATATTACATAAAAATATTTTTTATATTTACAATTTATATCCTTATAGTTAATTATTTAATTTTTGATACATCTCTTACTTTTTCAATTTTCGTTTTACACTTTTATCACATTAACATAATCATCATATATTAACTAAAATATGTTAAAAAATACGTTTTAACATATCACATTAACATACATAATTACGTTAAGGAATTCGATATATATATATATATATATATATATATATATATATATATAGAGGCTCACTAAATTGTAACCATTGAAATTGGTGTAAACTATGAAACCTAATCTAAGCCATTGATTGTTTCAATCAATGATAAAGATTAAGGCAGTGGCAAATTTGTAATTAATTATGAATTCGGGGGCATGATTGTCAGGTTGGAAGTATGAAAAGGGCAAAATTGGTAGAAGACATACGAAATCGATATGGAAAGGATTATCTAAACCGCAAAATCAGGGACCACAATGATCCTGTTCCAGATTCCACGCCAATATATCGATTTCGAAAGCATTATTCTACGAAAACCTAAATAGAGACAAAAGCATATGAATATTCCAAACCTTTATTGCGATTGAAAGCGATGGAAGAAGGACGAAGGGGTGTGAGAGGTTAGGGTTTCATAAAAAACTTCTTTTGCAATCGATTTTGTTGATAATATCGATTTGTTTCTGTAGCAAGAAAGAAGAGTGATCGAATTCGCTTGAAAACTTCGTTTTCAAAGTTTACAAACACCAAAGAAAACCCAGTTGACATCGACATGGAAGGAATTTCAAGTGATGCTCTGCAAATTCAAGGTATGAACAAATTAATTTTCATTAGCGTTTTGGGTGTTTGTTTGACATCTGAATAGGGTGTACTCACACTAATTCTTTACAAAATTGAAAACAGGTTTTATAGTTCACCATTTTTTTAGGTTTCATATTTCACCAATTTTTGTATGAAAACATGTGAAAACATGTGTACATGTGTAGTTGTGAAACTGTGAAAACATGTGTTTTAGGTTTCATAGTTCACCATTTTTTAATGAAAACATGTGTACATGTGTAGTTGTGAAACTGTGAAGACATGGGTACATATTTGTGAAACTGTGTAGTTGTGAAACTGTGAAAACATGTGTACATGTGTAGTTGTGTTTTAGGTTTCATAGTTCACCATTTTCAACGCGAGTATATGTATATGTATTACACCTGAGAAAACATGTGTAGTTGTTAACCTTGTGGACACATATGTGCATTTGAATAAATTAATCATGTGAAAACATTTGTAAATGGTAAGCCTGTGAAACATGTGTATATATATAGATTTGTAAACATGTGTACATACATTAATCCTGTGAAAACTGTAAGCAACCGTTTTATTCAACATAAGAAATTGTTAAACCAGTGAAATTTTGTGTTGTTGTTATTCCTGTCAACCATGAGTAGATTTTAAACCTGTTAAAATCTGAGGAAAAGAGTGTAATTGTTAACTTTGTGAAAAAATGTGTGGATGTGTGGACTGTAAACCTGTGAAAACAAGAGTTTCAAGCGTCCAAGAAACCTAGCATTTGAATTACTAACTGAACTTTAACTCAATAATTTCACAAGTTATTTAACAAGGGAGTCCCTAGAACTCTTTGATGTGTGGATGTGTGAAACTGTTATTTCACAAGTTATTGAACAATGTGTGGATGTGTGAAACTGTGAAGACATGGGTACATATTTGTGAAACTGTGTAGTTGTGAAACTGTGAAAACATGTGTACATGTGTAGTTGTGTTTTAGGTTTCATAGTTCACCATTTTCAACGCGAGTATATGTATATGTATTACACCTGAGAAAACATGTGTAGTTGTTAACCTTGTGGACACATATGTGCATTTGAATAAATTAATCCTGTGAAAACATTTGTAACTGGTAAGCCTGTGAAACATGTGTATATATATAGATTTGTAAACATGTGTACATACATTAATCCTGTGAAAACTGTAAGCAACCGTTTTATTCAACATATGTAATTGTTAAACCAGTGAAATTTTGTGTTGTTGTTATTCCTGTCAACCATGAGTAGATTTTAAACCTGTTAAAATCTGAGGAAAAGAGTGTAATTGTTAACTTTGTGAAAAAATGTGTGGATGTGTGGACTGTAAACCTGTGAAAACAAGAGTTTCAAGCGTCCAAGAAACCTAGCATTTGAATTACTAACTGAACTTAAAACCTGTGAATTCAAGAGTTTCAAGCGTCCAAGAAACCTAGTATTTATTATCAACTCATGATAATATTAAAATTTGTCAAGGGGCGAGAACGAGAAGTTTTTCTGGTACAAAGGACAGAAATATGAGCCAGCGCGAAGAAGGTAAACCTCCTATATCTAATGCAACAACTTGTTTATCAACTTGTTTACCATAGTTTTTAAATCCATGTATTAATGAAACTCAATAAATAGCATTACCAGAACATCAAAAGGACGGCACAGATGAAGAGATAATTGACCTCCCGGGGCGTGGAAGAAAAAAATCGAGAAAAGTTTCGTTTGTTTTCATGTAGCGGTGGCTGCCATAAAGGCAGCAAGTGCATCACCCAAAAAAAGGGGAAAAAAGAGGAAAAGGGGAAGAAAATGGGTAGGAAGCCTTCTGGGGTTAATGGAATTAGGACTCGAACGGCACCAGGAACTTTACCTCAGACATGCTGTTTTCTAAATGAGGAACAAAAGGCAGTTGTTAGGGAAATGGGGTTTGAGTCGTTGCTGGAAATGACGGTTAATGGGATCCCATCAAAACTTGGTTATTACGTGGTCGACAATTTTGATCCAGAAAGTATGGAACTGGAGTTAGAGAAGGCATCAATCAGGATCAACGAGGAGACTGTTCACAAGATTTTAGGTCTAAGGTTGGGAGGAATCAACCTAGACACGCAAGATGTGGACCCAAGAAGTTCTGACATGATAATACGATGGGAGGCAACTTACAAGAAAGATAAGCCGAGACCGTTGGATGTGTCACACGCAATATTTGATTCACCTGACTCAGGAGAGATGTTCAGGTTAAACTTCCTGGTACTTTTTGTGAATTCCATGGCAGAATGCAGTCCATCTGGAAACTGCCATAATCTTTTTTTTTTAAAAAGATTAGCAACACTGATATGATACCGAGAATAAATTGGTGCCATTACATCATAGAAAGTCTTCGCAGAAGCAAACGAAAGTGGAAGCGTGACACATACGACAACTTCTACTCGGGGCCCCTCACATTCCTAACGGTATTATTTATTGATTTCATGATGTTTTCATCTTTTTTAATAAAAACGCAATAACTATATGCCTTCGGTACACAGCTGCTGTATGTCCATATGACGTCATGTCCATCTGTTGAAGTTGATCGGACTCTGCTACCGTTGCACACTTGGATGATGTCGAAGCTTCGTGACAGGACGAAATACAGTTTTGCTAATGGGGGATTGCGTAAGGCCCAACTAGCAAGTCTTAAATCAGACAAAAAAACGGTTTCAAAAGGTAGAAAGAGGAATGCTCCGGTTAAACATGTGAATAAGGATACTTCAACGCACATAGCTGCTCATACGAGTACCGATAATCAGGTACAATGTTAACTGAAACTAAGTTTATTGTATTTCGTATTTATGATCGTATTTATATTTACTATACGGTTTTGTTTTGAAAAATACTAAACAGTCAACTGAAATGGAGACTGTAAAGACATATGAAAAGGAAGGTGAAGGAGTTGTTGTGAACGAGATGGTAATGACTAACTATTAACTAACTGATTGATCGTGTGTATATGGTTTTAGAAAATAAATTTAACACAAATCGGTTATTTTAGGGTGATGCTCGAATCGCACAAACGAATGGAGTAGATAAAGATGTAACAGTTGCGGCGACAAAAACTGAGGAAAAGGTATTGTATCAGTTTGATTGATTATTATTTTCGTAAGAAACATATTATGATCGTTTAACAAAATATTCATAAGGACCTGCATTTTTAATTGGAAAAACTAACATTTAACACTCTCTAACATAGGTTACAAAAGGGATTGAGATATCAGCACACAAAGAGGGTAACAATGAAAATGGTAAATCAAACAGAAAAGACAAGGTATGTTACTGTGAAAACATGGGTGTTTGGAAAATAGTCGTTTTTAATTAAAAAAAACCCACACATGGGTATAAATTATATAAAAACATGTGTTTCACTACAGGGAGCTGATGGTGTTTATATTGATGTGGCTGATGGGTTTGACATACCGAATGAGGATATCAGTCTAGCATTTGATGTGGTGCATGCAGTAAACGAGTCGGTCACAGGTGGCGAACCACTTGAAACAGGTGGTGGTTTTGTGGATGATGATGACGAAGGCGAAGGTTTTGAAGACGAATATGAACTAAGGAAGGTATATATGTATTTCATAGTTTTGTTAACGATGTTGTTCATATTAATTTTTGAATTTCATATATTCTATGTTGGCAGATATATGTATTTCATATGTTTTATGTTGACTAATCTTCTTATTTCATAATTTGGATGTTTGTTATTATGCAAATGAAGCAACTCAAATTACTAATAAGTATCATCTTATGTGAAAACAGGAATATATGGCGAAAATAGATGCACACTTGGATCACATATATTGCACTAAGCATGACGTCGGCAACTTGATAAAGGAGGCGATGGATTGGTTTCCGGAGGATGTGAATTTCGACAACTACAAGGAACAATTCGATACGATTTTCAGAAATGATGCAAAGACAGATGACGAACGTGAGACGGAAAGCTATGAGGAGGAACAAGGAAAGAATGATAGCTACGCGGGGGTTACACCAACAAAGCTGGAGTTTGAAGTTACACCGACACCGATTTCACAGATATGGTGCACTCAAACGTTCAATAAAATAGACGACGACATAGTTCACAGATCTGTGCGCGCGGGATCAAAAAATGCAGTTCCAGCTTCGTTAAACTGTGATGCGTCAACTCCTGACTTGGAGCATAACAAGGTTGTTCAGTACATGGCGGAAGACAAAGGGGAAGAGATTATGGTAGGTGGTGACATGAAGCGTCGGGCAAGCCAACGGGTGACAAAACTTGGGGATCAGATGAGGTCACCATACGTTAAGCGCTCTGTCGATGTTCGTATGGCATTGACAAATGACGAAAAGAAAGCCCACGAATTTTGCTTGGCTGGATATGGTGGCATGGAGTAAGTGCATTAAAATTATTAATTTTTTACCTTTAACAAAATTTGCATGAATTATTAATATTTATAAAATGTATTACGTTCTGGAAATGTAGTGACATGATGTACTGGTCAAGTACGGATCAAAAAATAGTTCGTGCGGGAATGGAAAGCTTGGCTGCCAGTGAGCATATACTTACCAACGTCGTTGATGGGTGGGTAGACATTTTGAACTACGAGGAGAAATACAAAAGCGTCTATTCCCCGAGACGGTTCTTCTTCAAAACATCGGTTCTGGTGAGTATTTATAACAATTTTTGAATCATTACCATTTATTGGTGTTTTGTATTATAAGAAAGGTAAAAAAACGTTTTCAGGAAGGTGGGGTCTTGTTGGGAAATATATACGACTATAATAAGCGATATGAATGGTTCTTAAGGAACATCGCAGAGGCAACAAAACACCAAGTTGATAACGTCAACATGAAAAACGTCGATCTGGTATGAAAAAAAAAGTATTTTTGATAAATTGTTTGTTCCTGTTTTAATTGTGTTATTTTACATTACGTGACTAATAAAATAAATATGATCAGATCTTCTTTCCCATCATGCAAGATCGACACTACTACTGTGTGGTGTTCAACCTAAAAGGTAACCTAATTGAAATAATAGACAACCAACAGCAGCCGTCTTTGGGAAGCGGTATAAGTGAGAAGTGCGAAAGTGATGTCAACATTTTGGTAAGTATATTTTTTCCATAACACACAATCAATCTTGATTTAACCGCGCCGATGAATAATGTACAAGTATATTTGTCATGTAAAGCAAATAATGATGGCGACACACATGAAAGATACACGTCATCCAGCTTCTAAAGTTATATAGAACTTCCCAAAAGTTAGACTTGTCACAAGTTGGCAGACAAGAAGCAATTACGTGGATTGCGGTGTTTTCGTGATGAGGCATATGGAATGCTACATGGGTGGAGGGAGCAGATGTTTAGTCACACATCTTGAAAGGGAGGGACCAGCACAAGCAAGGCAACTGGAGGGACTACGGAAAAAATACACAGCAAAAATACTCTTGAGCGACTGGAACATTAGGCGGGATTACGTGCAATCGGAGATAGCACGGTTCTACGGTATGGACAGGCGATCACAATTGCAGATCCTTGATTGTGCGAAATCTACTCGGTCAGATCGACTTGATAAGTATTGATGCACATTGGCTGTTTACTTTGGACAACCTATTGAAAAAATTGATGGATGTTTGTTTAGTTTGGATAATTGTTGGTGTTTTGGTTTTTGATTACTTTGGATATTTGTTGGTGTTTTGGATGTTAGTTGGATATTTGTTGGTGTATTGGTATTTGAATGGTTTATATTATATATCAACTATTTCATTTTTCGTAACTATAGTTTTTACAACTATGTGGTTGTCTGATGTCTCTGTGTTTAATTGTTTTCATATTAATTGTTATGTTATGAAAAAAATATTATGTTATGAAAAATATTAATTGTTTAAGAGTTTTTTTGCTGTTTTCTGATTATTAACACTTGCAAATGTCTGGATTTTCACATTTGGTGTTTTGTGTTAATTAGACTTTTTATCTATGACGCGCACATTCTTTTTATGAGTATATTTTGTTTACATTCATGTTTCATATCATTAAAAAGAATCAACTGTCATTACACACACATTAACGATTAGATGCTCCACTTAAAAACACTTAATAAACACAACACACAAAACATGAGACACATAAAATGATACGAAACAAATATGTAGCACACTAGAACTAGAGATATAAGACACTACAACATTTGCGAATTCATACAAAAACAATTTGGATAATTAGCTTTTGAAAAAACTCTATGAATAACAGTAAATACAAAAACACACAACACACATCACGATATGAAATGTCATAGCATTAAGTAATAAAAACTATGGAACAATAATAAAGAAATTATGTTCAATAGACATACTAAAATCAGTTTGCATCACCAATAGCCAAAACCAACAAGAAAATAGTATAAATATGAAAATCTTGTGAAAAAAAAGCAGCATCCCCTATCGATTGTTTTTTCGCGTTGGACAATTCCTTAAATCATGTTCGGCCAGACTGTTACACCCCCTACACATACGTTTCTGCTTCTTGGACTTCTTGACCGCTTTCTCCAGCGCACCTACCAATCGTTTTCCGGTACCGCAACCTTTGTTTCGTATCCCAGCTGGTGGTAACACCTTAACCTCCTTAGGAACGTCTACACCATAGCATTCCCTAAGCGCTTCGGCTCTTTCCGCGGACGCAGATGGAATTATATCATCGACTTGGAACTCAAGTTTCATATTATCCATCATTTCCGTTAGCACATTCATCTTGCTTTTATCGTTTCTATTTCGGCTAACCAACAAATCAAGCCTCGAATACAAACCGTTGATCAAACGCTCCTTCTCTATGTCAACCTCACCATACCGTGCACGGGCAGCCTGAACTTCAATAGGGACCAAAGACCGGGTCCATCGACAAGATATGAGAATATCAGGTATTTCAATAAAGTCATAGTTAAGCAGAATCTTGAACATGTGGCGACACGGGGTACCATTACGGGGAAAAAAATTGCATTCGCATTCCATCATGTCCGTCAAAGTGTTGTGTGAAACCTGTGAAACACGATAAAGAATTGATTATACTTATAAAAATATCAAACGAAATTGGTGTTCAGTATTTAATGTAGGTCGACTACATTGTGAAAACGAAAAATACAATTAAACATACCTGATACGAATACTTGGTAATACCCTTTATATTTTTGTGTAACACCTTGTACTTTCTGATATCACCATCTTCTCCAAGATACACGACACCGCAATGATACGCGACTTTCTTAATCTCTTTTTGAACCTCTTTAAAAATAGTACGTGTATATATCTCCGAAGCATGCCTCTCAATCACCAACGGGGTAGCACATCGAGGGAAAGTGTTTCTTGTGATGAACTCGAGGATGCGATGCTTGTTCCTTTGCTTTTCGATAGCACCGTCAAATGCATGTATAAACTTGACCAGGTCATTGCGGTAATATGCATATATGCGGAAAAAGGCGTGCGCACTCTCAGATCGTGACTTTGTCCTCATCAACCCGGACATGGGGACGTCCCTATAATACGCAGATATCTATGATTGCCTAATTCGGAACATCTCTGATAGCCAATCGTTTCCATGGAGTTCATAATCGTCAATTATACTACACCACTCCGACTCAAATTCATCCGGACTCATATGACTATTCCATACCATCTTATTGAATCTTCTTTTGAATGAAATGTTTGAATCAAGATCAGAGGTTATCTACAACAAAATAAGTATACTTTAAAAGGATATAATGGCTACGACTATTATATTACTGATACTATAAGAAACAGAACAGACCTTGCCGGGAAGTTTCTTCATAATGTGCCACATGCACAAACGATGTTTCGATTCTGTGAACACAGCAGGAACTGCTTGTTTCATAGCCGTGCATTGATCGGTTATAACAAACGTAGGTTGCTTCTCATGCGCTTTCAAAAAGGCAGACAATACCCACTTGAAATTTTCTACGTTCTCGTGGCTTATCAATGCAGATCCAACAACAACTGACCTCTTATGGTTGTCGATAGCTATGAACGGAACAAAATTCATAGCATGTCTGTGCAAAATAAAAAGTTTCAACAGTTAGTACATTTACCATGAAAATTAATCACACAAGAAAAAAGGGAACCTTGTCTGTCGTACATACCGATTCGTACGGTATGTTGCATCAAATGATATAGTGTCTCCAAACTCTTTGTAATTTAGTCTAGCGATCTCATCAGCCCAAAAAACAGCCTGCAACTCCCCATCATTAACCAATATATCGAAGAAATAATCAGAAATAACCGTTCTACGTTTACACATCAAATCAACCAACATTTGCGCGTCTTTCTTCCCGACAAATGTGCCCATGGCAGTCCTCGCGTTCTGGTAGTCAACTTGAGTCTGACTAACATGTTCGTAACCACCTTTAAGAGCCGCCTGAATATTATAAGACTTTGCACCCCCAACACACGATGATGACCCATTATACACATTCCTGAAATCCGTGTATTGCAGTCGTCGTTTGGAACGTAACATCCGCTTGTCAACAGAGTTGTATAGAGCATGGTTGTGCCTTTCTTCAAACTTATAAACAACATATGTACCAGTTTCCTTCCTAAGACGAAACTTAATACATGCTCTACAATTAGTGCGTTTCACGTTTGAATTCCTAGTCATTCTCTCAACGTCTTTCCTAACCGGAATCCCTTGCTTACTACATAGTAGGTAACGTGTTTGCACTTGATCAAACTTGTTTTTTTTCTTATTCGATTGTCGAACATCAAAGCCGACTTCTTCGGCATATTTCATATATGCCATGTCGGCAAGATCAATAGACCTAAATTCATATCCAAGTCCTATCTTTAAAGTTTCATCGACAAGTACTGGTATCCAATATTTCGTACCAGCGGGTGAAACAAAGGTCTCGTGGTGTACTACAACAAACATATTAACACCAAATTAAAAATAACAAAAAGGATTAATAAGGGATACTCATACCACCAATTTATATAAAAAGGGAAGCAACAATGTTTATCCTGTTTTTCATATGATACAGGAAACGGCCTATTTCATATAACATAGTCCATCGGGTTTTCGCATATAAAATGTGTTATGATTTCAAATTATAATACGTTGTTTCAATCGAACGTATGTTCATACTTGAATTTCATAGCAAATTATAATACAAATTCCCAACTATCATACAAAAGAATTCCTAAAATTTCAGACCCTATAATACTATGAAATATAATATGAACAGCACCTTATTGCCTGCATAATATACATATGAAAAAAATAAAATTGGAGCAAAACAAATTTCGTACAAACTTCTAAACAAGCAATGTTAGAATATCACGAGAACAATTCGTTCGTTTGTGACCTGTTTGTTAATACATTTTACAATTTATTTCACCGTTTTTTAATTGATATTGTGACAATGGTTTCACCATTTTTTTATGAAAACATGTGAAAACCGTGTGTAGTTTTGACACTTATGTATATGTGGATTTGGATAAATTAATCCTGTGAAAACATTTGTTAATGTTAAGCCTGTGAAACATGTGTATATATATAGATTTGTAAACGTGTGTTAAACAGTTTAATACTATGAACTATAAAATGAACAGCACCTTATGGACCGCATAATATACATATGAAAAAAATAAAATAGGAGTAAATCGGAACAAAACATATTTCGTACAAACTTCTAAACAAGAAATATTAGAATATCACGAGAGCAATTCGTTCGTTTGTGGCCTGTTTGTTAATACATTTTACAAATTTCATAAAAAATGGTGAAATTTCATATAAAACTTACCTTTCGTTATTGGTGTGACGTCCATTGCATCATCAAAAACCTCGAGTAAATCTTCCTCACGTTCTTCGTCCTCGCAATCTTCATCTGAAGGAAGTGCGATAAAAAAGTCAGTAATGTCGTTGTCGACCTCCATTGGATCATGCAGTGTTCGTTCTTCGTCATTTTCATCTTCATTGTTATACGACATAACTACAATCAATCGATCTACCACAAACTACAGATTTCCTATTGTATTCTTGATAGAACACGGTTATGAATTTTCATAGAATTATGGCCTTTGATTGCTAATCTTGATTAATCTATATAACACGGTTATGAATTTTAATTGTATTATGGAAGGAATTAAGGATGAAGATGATCATGAACAAATCAGAAATAACCGAAACAAATAAAAAATTGATTAACATCAATCATTTCCTTAAATAATGGGTTAATTTAATTAATAGATAACTACCGAAAATAAACTGATATATGAAAATGACAGAATTGCCCTTTTAAGTAGATTAATCAAGATTATCAATCGAAGGCTATGATTAGTTTACATAGTTTACACCATTTTAATGGTTTACAATTTATTACCCCTCTATATATATATATATAGGTTGGGTATCTTTTGCAAACCAGTGTATTTGTACAAACTCGTACAAACCATACCTAGCTTTATGATTTTGTAAATTTGGCTTCATTAATATATATATATATATATATATATATATATATATATATATATATATTGGCTTCATGAATATATAATTTGGTTTCATGAATATATCATTTGGCATTTTTAACTAATTTTTTTCGGTGGAGCCCTAAAATACCCTTATTTTTGTAAAAAAATTAGTTAAAAATGCCAAATGATATATTCATGAAGCCAAATTATATATTCATGAAGCCAAAATATATATATATAAATATTCATGAAGCCAAATTTACAAAATCATGAAGCTAGGTATGGTTTGTACGAGTTTGTACAAATACACTGGTTTGCAAAAAATACCACCCCTATATATATATATATATATATATATATATATATATATATATATATATATATATCGAACGTCATTCGTTTAATAAATTGATTTAAAATAAAGCAAAGTTATTGATTTGAAATAAAGTAAAGTTATTGACTCGAATTTTAAGTTTAGGTTTTCGAATTGCTTCGGGTTCAGATTAGTCGGATTTCGGGTTAGTGTCTGTTAGAAATTAGAAAACATTTCGATGGACAATAATTTACGATTTTCAAAAGATAATTATATTTATATAATATTTAAAAAATATATTTATATTATTTCGGGTTTTCGGACGGGTCGGGTAGTCAAAGATCAAACCCAACCCGAACCTAAGTATCCCACAAAAAGTCGTGTTTACAATAACTACTTCTGACTAAATAGTTTTCACCTCAAACTAAAAAGCTACAAATGCTTATCAGATAAATTTAAATGTAATTTTATATTCTCATCAATTTGATGTTAGCGTTATTCCACTTCTTTGAGTTGATTACGAATGGCCCGTTAAGGACGGCTTGGCTTATTAGCGAGAAAGTGCATAAAAGAATGCCATCTATCAATTAATAAAATAGGCTCAAGTACATTTGTATGTGGTTTAAAACACCACTGCATTTACAAGTAGAAATATATTTAAATTGTACTGAATAATTTTTTTTTCCAATTTTACTCCTGCGCGCTAAATATTCATTAAGCCATGAACAGAGTTTTCAACTTATTTACAAAATTGCCACCGCGTTTTTTTGCCACTGATCTCTTCACTGGATTATTAATCAACGGTTGTGGTTTGTCCTCACGTTTACAATTGAATTTGAGTTTTTATTTGGACCCACCCTATATATATATATATATATATAGTGAGAGAGAGAGAGAGAGAGAGAGTGAGAGAAGTATATATATATATATATATAGAGAGAGAGAGAATCGATCAAATGAGGACATGATCAAAATAAGAAAATACGAAAACGGTCAAAATCACATGTGATTTTGTACTTAAATCACATGCGATTAGGGTGCGTTTGGTACACTGGACAAGACAGAACAGAACAGGAATCATTGTCCCATGTGTGGCATGACTTTTATGTGGAACAGACAGGAACATGGTGGAACAAAGTGGAACAAGTCTGTTCCACCCCCACCCCATGGAACAAGCTGAAACAGACTTATATTTTACCAATATAACCTTAAATAAAACCTAATTCTCTTCTAAAACATCAAATACACGTTCTATTTTATATTTTATTCATTCTTTAAATTTTATTTATTGTATTTTATCTAATGTTATCTGTTCTATTCTGTCTACTAAACGCTGAACAACTGTTTTGTTCTGTTCTATTCTGTCCTGTGTCTCGTCTTGTATCTTGTCCTGTTCTATCCTGTCTGCATATCAAACGCACCCTTAGAGAACACAGTTAACACAAGGGTGAGCAGGCACCTTGGCCCACGACCTCATATTGCGGCCAAAGTCACGTAAATTGTATGTGATTTTACAAGTAATTGTAGTGTAAAATCACATGTAGTGGTCTCTTATTTGGTCAGTGTTCTCGTTTGAACTTTTCTTATATATATATATATATATATATATATATAGTGAGTTTGATATGCAGACAGGATAGAACAGGATAGAACAGGACAAGATACAAGATGAGACACAGGACAAAATAGAACAGAACAAAACAGTTGTTCAGCGTTTAGTAGACAGAATAGAACAGATAACATTAGATAAAATACAATAAATAAAATTTAAAGAATGAATAAAATATAAAATAGAACGTGTATTTGATGTTTTAGAAGAGAATTAGGTTTTATTTAAGGTTATATTGGTAAAATATAAGTCTGTTTCAGCTTGTTCCATGGGGTGGGGGTGGAACAGACTTGTTCCACTTTGTTCCACCATGTTCCTGTCTGTTCCACATAAAAGTCATGCCACACATGGGACAATGATTCCTGTTCTGTTCTGTCTTGTCCAGTGTACCAAACGCACCCTAATCGCATGTGATTTAAGTACAAAATCACATGTGATTTTGACCGTTTTCGTATTTTCTTATTTTGATCATGTCCTCATTTGATCGACTCTCTCTCTCTCTCTCTCTATATATATATATATATATATATATATACTTCTCTCACTCTCTCTCTCTCTCTCTCACTATATATATAGGGTGGGTCCAAATAAAAACTCAAATTCAATTGTAAACGTGAGGACAAACCACAACCGTTGATTAATAATCCGGTGAAGAGATCAGTGGCAAAAAAACGCGGTGGCAATTTTGTAAATAAGTTGAAAACTCTGTCCATGGCTTAATGAATATTTAGCGCGCAGGAGTAAAATTGGAAAAAAAAATTATTCAGTACAATTTAAATATATTTCTACTTGTAAATGCAGTGGTGTTTTAAACCACATACAAATGTACTTGTAAATGCAGTGGTGTTTCATTAGCGTTTTGGGTGTTTGTTTGACATTTGAATAGGGTGTACTCACACTAATTCTTTACAAAATTGAAAACAGGTTTTATAGTTCACCATTTTTTTAGGTTTCATATTTCACCAATTTTTGTATGAAAACATGTGAAAACATGTGTACATGTGTAGTTGTGAAACTGTGAAAACATGTGTTTTAGGTTTCATAGTTCACCATTTTTTAATGAAAACATGTGAAAACATGTGTACATGTGTAGTTGTGAAACTGTGAAGACATGGGTACATATTTGTGAAACTGTGTAGTTGTGAAACTGTGAAAACATGTGTACATGTGTAGTTGTGTTTTAGGTTTCATAGTTCACCATTTTCAACGCGAGTATATGTATATGTATTACACCTGAGAAAACATGTGTAGTTGTTAACCTTGTGGACACATATGTGCATTTGAATAAATTAATCATGTGAAAACATTTGTAAATGGTAAGCCTGTGAAACATGTGTATATATATAGATTTGTAAACATGTGTACATACATTAATCCTGTGAAAACTGTAAGCAACCGTTTTATTCAACATAAGAAATTGTTAAACCAGTGAAATTTTGTGTTGTTGTTATTCCTGTCAACCATGAGTAGATTTTAAACCTGTTAAAATCTGAGGAAAAGAGTGTAATTGTTAACTTTGTGAAAAAATGTGTGGATGTGTGGACTGTAAACCTGTGAAAACAAGAGTTTCAAGCGTCCAAGAAACCTAGCATTTGAATTACTAACTGAACTTTAACTCAATAATTTCACAAGTTATTTAACAAGGGAGTCCCTAGAACTCTTTGATGTGTGGATGTGTGAAACTGTTATTTCACAAGTTATTGAACAATGTGTGGATGTGTGAAACTGTGAAGACATGGGTACATATTTGTGAAACTGTGTAGTTGTGAAACTGTGAAAACATGTGTACATGTGTAGTTGTGTTTTAGGTTTCATAGTTCACCATTTTCAACGCGAGTATATGTATATGTATTACACCTGAGAAAACATGTGTAGTTGTTAACCTTGTGGACACATATGTGCATTTGAATAAATTAATCCTGTGAAAACATTTGTAACTGGTAAGCCTGTGAAACATGTGTATATATATAGATTTGTAAACATGTGTACATACATTAATCCTGTGAAAACTGTAAGCAACCGTTTTATTCAACATATGTAATTGTTAAACCAGTGAAATTTTGTGTTGTTGTTATTCCTGTCAACCATGAGTAGATTTTAAACCTGTTAAAATCTGAGGAAAAGAGTGTAATTGTTAACTTTGTGAAAAAATGTGTGGATGTGTGGACTGTAAACCTGTGAAAACAAGAGTTTCAAGCGTCCAAGAAACCTAGCATTTGAATTACTAACTGAACTTAAAACCTGTGAATTCAAGAGTTTCAAGCGTCCAAGAAACCTAGTATTTATTATCAACTCATGATAATATTAAAATTTGTCAAGGGGCGAGAACGAGAAGTTTTTCTGGTACAAAGGACAGAAATATGAGCCAGCGCGAAGAAGGTAAACCTCCTATATCTAATGCAACAACTTGTTTACCATAGTTTTTAAATCCATGTATTAATGAAACTCAATAAATAGCATTACTAGAACATCAAAAGGGCGGCACAGATGAGGAGATAATTGACCTCCCGGGGCGTGGAAGAAAAAAATCAAAACGGACAGGTATATAACAGTTATTAATACGGGTGAAGTCAACATACATTGATGTTTTTTGTATGAAAATGTGCATGACAGCATGTACGTTATTTCATAAAATGAATTATTAAATGCTTTATTATGAAAGACTGACTTGTGTTGTTTTCACATAAGGAACTGACCGGGGTGCAGAGTCGTCAAATGATAGAGCAAGTAGGGCAAGTGGTAAGGGAAAGAAACGAAAGAGATCTAAAGGACCAGGTATGATTGCACCTAAAAAAACACATACATGTTTGTTATGAAAACTGGTTTGATGGAACTACAAATAAGTATACCTCTACTTACACTTTAAAACTGTAATCAAACCGTCTAATATTGAGTTAAGCTAATATAGATCGACCAGAAAACACGCGAACACCAAGAAGTGGAACAAAAAAGGCCGTTGGGTGAAAAAAGATTCAAAAGGTAATGAATGATGCCTAACATTTTACCACTAACAACTTGACATGCACAAAGCCAGGAAATATTAAGAAACCTTATTATGTTAGATTTTTCACGGACGAAACGGCGTGATGACTTTATGGATGACGACGACTTTGTACAATGAGTACCCGTAACAAATTTGGGTAAGTATTTTAAATTCTGGAAATCTGAAACAAAATGTGTTACTATTTGTGTGCATTTCGAGAAAAGTTTCGTTTGTTTTCATGTAGCGGTGGCTGCCATAAAGGCAGCAAGTGCATCACCCAAAAAAAGGGGAAAAAAAAGAGGAAAAGGGGAAGAAAATGGGTAGGAAGCCTTCTGGGGTTAATGGAATTAGGACTCGAACGGCACCAGGAACTTTACATCAGACATGCTGTTTTCTAAATGAGGAACAAAAGGCAGTTGTTAGGGAAATGGGGTTTGAGTCGTTGCTGGAAATGACGGTTAATGGGATCCCATCAAAACTTGGTTATTACGTGGTCGACAATTTTGATCCAGAAAGTATGGAACTGGAGTTAGAGAAGGCATCAATCAGGATCAACGAGGAGACTGTTCACAAGATTTTAGGTCTAAGGTTGGGAGGAATCAACCTAGACACGCAAGATGTGGACCCAAGAAGTTCTGACATGATAATATGATGGGAGGCAACTTACAAGAAAGATAAACCGAGACCGTTGGATGTGTCACACGCAATATTTGATTCACCTGACTCAGGAGAGATGTTCAGGTTAAACTTCCTGGTACTTTTTGTGAATTCCATGGCAAAATGCAGTCCATCTGGAAACTGCCATAATCTTTTTTTTTTAAAAGATTAGCAACACTGATATGATACCGAGAATAAATTGGTGCCATTACATCATAGAAAGTCTTCGCAGAAGCAAACGAAAGTGGAAGCGTGACACATACGACAACTTCTACTCGGGGCCCCTCACATTCCTAATGGTATTTTTTATTGATTTCATGATGTTTTCATCTTTTTTAATAAAAAAGCAATAACTATATGCCTTCGGTACACAGCTGCTGTATGTCCATATGACGTCATGTCCATCTGTTGAAGTTGATCGGACTCTGCTACCTTAGCACACTTGGACGATGTCGAAGCTTCGTGACAGGACGAAATACAGTTTCGCTAATGGGGGATTGCGTAAGGCCCAACTAGCAAGTCTTAAATCAGACAAAAAAACGGTTTCAAAAGGTAGAAAGAGGAATGCTCCGGTTAAACATGTGAATAAGGATACTTCAACGCACATAGCTGCTCATACGAGTACCGATAATCAGGTACAATGTTAACTGAAACTAAGTTTATTGTATTTCGTATTTATGATCGTATTTATATTTACTATACGGTTTTGTTTTGAAAAATACTAAACAGTCAACTGAAATGGAGACTGTAAAGACATATGAAAAGGAAGGTGAAGGAGTTGTTGTGAACGAGATGGTAATGACTAACTATTAACTAACTGATTGATCGTGTGTATATGGTTTTAGAAAATAAATTTAACACAAATCGGTTATTTTAGGGTGATGCTCGAATCGCACAAACGAATGGAGTAGATAAAGATGTAACAGTTGCGGCGACAAAAACTGAGGAAAAGGTATTGTATCAGTTTGATTGATTATTATTTTCGTAAGAAACATATTATGATCGTTTAACAAAATATTCATAAGGACCTGCATTTTTAATTGGAAAAACTAACATTTAACACTCTCTAACATAAGTTACAAAAGGGATTGAGATATCAGCACACAAAGAGGGTAACAATGAAAATGGTAAATCAAACAGAAAAGACAAGGTATGTTACTGTGAAAACATGGGTGTTTGGCAAATAGTCGTTTTTAATTAAAAAAACCCACACATGGGTATAAATTATATAAAAACATGTGTTTCACTACAGGGAGCTGATGGTGTTTATATTGATGTGGCTGATGGGTTTGACATACCGAATGAGGATATCAGTCTAGCATTTGATGTGGTGCATGCAGTAAACGAGTCGGTCACAGGTGGTGGGTTTGTGGATGATGATGACGAAGGCGAAGGTTTTGAAGACGAATATGAACTAAGGAAGGTATATATGTATTTCATAGTTTTGTTAACGATGTTGTTCATATTAATTTTTGAATTTCATATATTCTATGTTGGCAGATACATGTATTTCATATGTTTTATGTTGACTAATCTACTTATTTCATAATTTGGATGTTTGTTATTATGCAAATGAAGCAACTCAAATTACTAATAAGTATCATCTTATGTGAAAACAGGAATATATGGCGAAAATAGATGCACACTTGGATCACATATATTGCACTAAGCATGACGTCGGTAACTTGATAAAGGAGGTGATGGATTTGTTTCCGGAGGATGTGAATTTCGACAACTACAAGGAACAATTCGATACGATTTTCAGAAATGATGCAAAGACAGATGACGAACGTGAGACGGAAAGCTATGAGGAGGAACAAGGAAAGAATGATAGCTACGCGGGGGTTACACCAACAAAGCTGGAGTTTGAAGTTACACCGACACCGATTTCACAGATATGGTGCACTCAAACGTTCAATAAAATAGACGACGACATAGTTCACAGATCTGTGCGCGCGGGATCAAAAAATGCAGTTCCAGCTTCGTTAAACTGTGATGCGTCAACTCCTGACTTGGAGAATAACAAGGTTGTTCAGTACATGGCGGAAGACAAAGGGGAAGAGATTATGGTAGGTGGTGACATGAAGCGTCGGGCAAGCCAACGGGTGACAAAACTTGGGGATCAGATGAGGTCACCATACGTTAAGCGCTCTGTCGATGTTCGTATGGCATTGACAAATGACGAAAAGAAAGCCCACGAATTTTGCTTGGCTGGATATGGTGGCATGGAGTAAGTGCATTAAAATTATTAATTTTTTACCTTTAACAAAATTTGCATGAATTATTAATATTTATAAAATGTATTACGTTCTGGAAATGTAGTGACATGATGTACTGGTCAAGTACGGATCAAAAAATAGTTCGTGCGGGAATGGAAAGCTTGGCTGCCAGTGAGCATATACTTACCAACGTCGTTGATGGGTGGGTAGACATTTTGAACTACGAGGAGAAATACAAAAGCGTCTATTCCCCGAGACGGTTCTTCTTCAAAACATCGGTTCTGGTGAGTATTTATAACAATTTTTGAATCATTACCATTTATTGGTGTTTTGTATTCTAAGAAAGGTAAAAAAACGTTTTCAGGAAGGTGGGGTCTTGTTGGGAAATATATACGACTATAATAAGCGATATGAATGGTTCTTAAGGAACATCGCAGAGGCAACAAAACACCAAGTTGATAACGTCAACATGAAAAACGTCGATCTGGTATGAAAAAAAAAGTATTTTTGATAAATTGTTTGTTCCTGTTTTAATTGTGTTATTTTACATTACGTGACTAATAAAATAAATATGATCAGATCTTCTTTCCCATCATGCAAGATCGACACTACTACTGTGTGGTGTTCAACCTAAAAGGTAACCTAATTGAAATAATAGACAACCAACAGCAGCCGTCTTTGGGAAGCGGTATAAGTGAGAAGTGCGAAAGTGATGTCAACATTTTGGTAAGTATATTTTTTCCATAACACACAATCAATCTTGATTTAACCGCGCCGATGAATAATGTACAAGTATATTTGTCATGTAAAGCAAATAATGATGGCGACACACATGAAAGATACACGTCATCCAGCTTCTAAAGTTATATAGAACTTCCCAAAAGTTAGACTTGTCACAAGTTGGCAGACAAGAAGCAATTACGTGGATTGCGGTGTTTTCGTGATGAGGCATATGGAATGCTACATGGGTGGAGGGAGCAGATGTTTAGTCACACATCTTGAAAGGGAGGACCAGCACAAGCAAGGCAACTGGAGGGACTACGGAAAAAATACACAGCAAAAATACTCTTGAGCGACTGGAACATTAGGCGGGATTACGTGCAATCGGAGATAGCACGGTTCTACAGTATGGACAGGCGATCACAATTGCAGATCCTTGATTGTGCGAAATCTACTCGGTCAGATCGACTTGATAAGTATTGATGCACATTGGCTGTTTACTTTGGACAACCTATTGAAAAAATTGATGGATGTTTGTTTAGTTTGGATAATTGTTGGTGTTTTGGTTTTTGATTACTTTGGATATTTGTTGGTGTTTTGGATGTTAGTTGGATATTTGTTGGTGTATTGGTATTTGAATGGTTTATATTATATATCAACTATTTCATTTTTCGTAACTATAGTTTTTACAACTATGTGGTTGTCTGATGTCTCTGTGTTTAATTGTTTTCATATTAATTGTTATGTTATGAAAAAAATATTATATGTTATGAAAAATATTAATTGTTTAAGAGTTTTTTTGCTGTTTTCTGATTATTAACACTTGCAAATGTCTGGATTTTCACATTTGGTGTTTTGTGTTAATTAGACTTTTTATCTATGACGCGCACATTCTTTTTATGAGTATATTTTGTTTACATTCATGTTTCATATCATTAAAAAGAATCAACTGTCATTACACACACATTAACGATTAGATGCTCCACTTAAAAACACTTAATAAACACAACACACAAAACATGAGACACATAAAATGATACGAAACAAATATGTAGCACACTAGAACTAGAGATATAAGACACTACAACATTTGCGAATTCATACAAAAACAATTTGGATAATTAGCTTTTGAAAAAACTCTATGAATAACAGTAAATACAAAAACACACAACACACATCACGATATGAAATGTCATAGCATTAAGTAATAAAAACTATGGAACAATAATAAAGAAATTATGTTCAATAGACATACTAAAATCAGTTTGCATCACCAATAGCCAAAACCAACAAGAAAATAGTATAAATATGAAAATCTTGTGAAAAAAAAAGCAGCATCCCCTATCGATTGTTTTTTCGCGTTGGACAATTCCTTAAATCATGTTCGGCCAGACTGTTACACCCCCTACACATACGTTTCTGCTTCTTGGACTTCTTGACCGCTTTCTCCAGCATACCTAGCAATCGTTTTCCGGTACCGCAACCTTTGTTTCGTATCCCAGCTGGTGGTAACACCTTAACCTCCTTAGGAACGTCTACACCATAGCATTCCCTAAGCGCTTCGGCTCTATCCGCGGACGCAGATGGAATTATATCATCGACTTGGAACTCAAGTTTCATATTATCCATCATTTCCGTTAGCACATTCATCTTGCTTTTATCGTTTCTATTTCGGCTAACCAACAAATCAAGCCTCGAATACAAACCGTTGATCAAACGCTCCTTCTCTACGTCAACCTCACCATACCGTGCACGGGCAGCCTGAACTTCAACAGGGACCAAAGACCAGGTCCATCGACAAGATATGAGAATATCAGGTATTTCAATAAAGTCATAGTTAAGCAGAATCTTGAACATGTGGCGACACGGGGTACCATTACGGGGAAAAAAATTGCATTCGCATTCCATCATGTCCGTCAAAGTGTTGTGTGAAACCTGTGAAACACGATAAAGAATTGATTATACTTATAAAAATATCATACGAAATTGGTGTTCAGTATTTAATGTAGGTCGACTACATTGTGAAAACGAAAAATACAATTAAACATACCTGATACGAATACTTGGTAATACCCTTTATATTTTTGTGTAACACCTTGTACTTTCTGATATCACCATCTTCTCCAAGATACACGACACCGCAATGATACGCGGCTTTCTTAATCTCTTTTTGAACCTCTTTAAAAATAGTACGTGTATATATCTCCGAAGCATGCCTCTCAATCACCAACGGGGTAGCACATTGAGGGAAAGTGTTTCTTGTGATGAACTCGAGGATGCGATGCTTGTTCCTTTGCTTTTCGATAGCACCGTCAAATGCATGTATAAACTTGACCAGGTCATTGCGGTAATATGCATATATGCGGAAAAAGGCGTGCGCACTCTCAGATCGTGACGTTGTCCTCATTAACCCGGACATGGGGACGTCCCTATAATACGCAGATATCCATGATTGCCTAATTCGGAACATCTCTGATAGCCAATCGTTTCCATGGAGTTCATAATCGTCAATTATACTACACCACTCCGACTCAAATTCATCCGGACTCATATGACTATTCCATACCATCTTATTGAATCTTCTTTTGAATGAAATGTTTGAATCAAGATCAGAGGTTATCTACAACAAAATAAGTATACTTTAAAAGGATATAATGGCTACGACTATTATATTACTGTTACTATAAGAAACAAAACAGACCTTGCCGGGAAGTTTCTTCATAATGTGCCACATGCACAAACGATGTTTCGATTCTGTGAACACAGCAGGAACTGCTTGTTTCATAGCCGTGCATTGATCGGTTATAACAAACGTAGGTTGCTTCTCATGCGCTTTCAAAAATGCAGACAATACCCACTTGAAATTTTCTACGTTCTCGTGGCTTATCAATGCAGATCCAACAACAACTGACCTCTTATGGTTGTCGATAGCTATGAACGGAACAAAATTCATAGCATGTCTGTGCAAAATAAAAAGTTTCAACAGTTAGTACATTTACCATGAAAATTAATCACACAAGAAAAAAGGGAACCTTGTCTGTCGTACATACCGATTCGTACGGTATGTTGCATCAAATGATATAGTGTCTCTAAACTCTTTGTAATTTAGTCTAGCGATCTCATCAGCCCAAAAAATAGCCTGCAACTCCCCATCATTAACCAATATATCGAAGAAATAATCAGAAATAACCGTTCTACGTTTACACATCAAATCAACCAACATTTGCGCGTCTTTCTTCCCGACAAATGTGCCCATGGCAGTCCTCGCGTTCTGGTAGTCAACTTGAGTCTGACTAACATGTTCGTAACCACCTTTAAGAGCCGCCTGAATATTATAAGACTTTGCACCCCCAACACACGATGATGACCCATTATACACATTCCTGAAATCCGTGTATTGCAGTCTTCGTTTGGAACGTAACATCCGCTTGTCAACAGAGTTGTATAGAGCATGGTTGTGCCTTTCTTCAAACTTATAAACAACATATGTACCAGTTTCCTTCCTAAGACGAAACTTAATACATGCTCTACAATTAGTGCGTTTCACGTTTGAATTCCTAGTCATTCTCTCAACGTCTTTCCTAACCGGAATCCCTTGCTTACTACATAGTAGGTAACGTGTTAGCACTTGATCAAACTTGTTTTTTTTCTTATTCGATTGTCGAACATCAAAGCCGACTTCTTCGGCATATTTCATATATGCCATGTCGGCAAGATCAATAGACCTAAATTCATATCCAAGTCCTATCTTTAAAGTTTCATCGACAAGTACTGGTATCCAATATTTCGTACCAGCGGGTGAAACAAAGGTCTCGTGGTGTACTACAACAAACATATTAACACCAAATTAAAAATAACAAAAATGATTAATAAGGGATACTCATACCACCAATTTATATAAAAAGGGAAGCAACAATGTTTATCCTGTTTTTCATATGATACAGGAAACGGCCTATTTCATATAACATAGTCCATCGGGTTTTCGCATATAAAATGTGTTATGATTTCAAACTATAATACGTTGTTTCAATCGAACGTATGTTCATACTAGAATTTCATAGCAAATTATAATACAAATTCCCAACTATCATACAAAAGAATTCCTAAAATTTCAGTCCCTATAATACTATGAAATATAATATGAACAACACCTTATTGCCTGCATATTATACATATGAAAAAAATAAAATCGGAGCAAAACAAATTTCGTACAAACTTCTAAACAAGCAATGTTAGAATATCACGAGAACAATTCGTTCGTTTGTGACCTGTTTGTTAATACATTTTACAATTTATTTCACCATTTTTTAATTGATATTGTGACAATGGTTTCACCATTTTTTTATGAAAACATGTGAAAACCGTGTGTAGTTTTGACACTTATGTATATGTGGATTTGGATAAATTAATCCTGTGAAAACATTTGTTAATGTTAAGCCTGTGAAACATGTGTATATATATAGATTTGTAAACGTGTGTTAAACAGTTTAATACTATGAACTATAAAATGAACAGCACCTTATGGACCGCATAATATACATATGAAAAAAATAAAATAGGAGTAAATCGGAACAAAACATATTTCGTACAAACTTCTAAACAAGCAATATTAGAATATCACGAGAGCAATTCGTTCGTTTGTGGCCTGTTTGTTAATACATTTTACAAATTTCATAAAAAAATGGTGAAATTTCATATAAAACTTACCTTTCTTTATTGGTGTGACGTCCATTGCATCATCAAAAACCTCGAGTAAATCTTCCTCACGTTCTTCGTCCTCGCAATCTTCATCTGAAGGGAGTGCGATAAAAAAGTCAGTAATGTCGTTGTCGACCTCCATTGGATCATGCAGTGTTCGTTCTTCGTCATTTTCATCTTCATTGTTATACGACATAACTACAATCAATCGATCTACCACAAACTACAGATTTCCTATTGTATTCTTGATAGAACACGGTTATGAATTTTCATAGAATTATGGCCTTTGATTGCTAATCTTGATTAATCTATATAACACGGTTATGAATTTTAATTGTATTATGGAAGGAATTAAGGATGAAGATGATCATGAACAAATCAGAAATAACCGAAACAAATAAAAAATTGATTAACATCAATCATTTCCTTAAATAATGGGTTAATTTAATTAATAGATAACTACCGAAAATAAACTGATATATGAAAATGACAGAATTGCCCTTTTAAGTAGATTAATCAAGATTATCAATCAAAGGCTAGGATTAGTTTACATAGTTTACACCATTTTAATGGTTTACAATTTATTACCCCTCTATATATATATATATATATATATATATATATATATATATATATATATATATATATATATATATATATATATATAGGCTGGGTATCTTTTGCAAACCAGTGTATTTGTACAAACTCGTACAAACCATACCTAGCTTTATGATTTTGTAAATTTGGCTTCATGAATATATATATATATATATATATATATATATATATATATTTTGGCTTCATGAATATATAATTTGGTTTCATGAATATATCATTTGGCATTTTTAACTAATTTTTTTCGGTGGAGCCCTAAAATACCCTTATTTTTGTAAAAAAATTAGTTAAAAATGCCAAATGATATATTCATGAAGCCAAATTATATATTCATGAAGCCAAAATATATATATAAATATTCATGAAGCCAAATTTACAAAATCATGAAGCTAGGTATGGTTTGTACGAGTTTGTACAAATACACTGGTTTGCAAAAAATACCACCCCTATATATATATATATATATATATATATATATATATATATATATATTGAACGTCATTCGTTTAATAAATTGATTTAAAATAAAGC
This sequence comes from Saussurea involucrata, assembly GCA_033807775.1. Classification (NCBI taxonomy): domain Eukaryota; kingdom Viridiplantae; phylum Streptophyta; class Magnoliopsida; order Asterales; family Asteraceae; genus Saussurea; species Saussurea involucrata. The sequence goes on along the minus strand of CM066317.1, from coordinate 41,660,433 downwards.
AAAGTTATTGATTTGAAATAAAGTAAAGTTATTGACTCGAATTTTAAGTTTAGGTTTTCGAATTGCTTCGGGTTCAGATTAGTCGGATTTCGGGTTAGTGTCTGTTAGAAATTAGAAAACATTTCGATGGACAATAACTTACGATTTTCAAAAGATAATTATATTTATATAATATTTAAAAAATATATTTATATTATTTCGGGTTTTCGGACGGGTCGGGTAGTCAAAGATCAAACTCAACCCGAACCTAAGTATCCCACAAAAAGTCGTGTTTACAAGAACTACTTCTGACTAAATAGTTTTCACCTCAAACTAAAAAGCTACAAATGCTTATCAGATAAATTTAAATGTAATTTTATATTCTCATCAATTTGATGTTAGCGTTATTCCACTTCTTTGAGTTGATTACGAATGACCCGTTAAGGACGGCTTGGCTTATTAGCGAGAAAGTGCATAAAAGAATGCCATCTATCAATTAATAAAATAGGCTCAAGTACATTTGTATGTGGTTTAAAACACCACTGCATTTACAAGTAGAAATATATTTAAATTGTACTGAATAATTTTTTTTTTTTTTCAATTTTACTCTTGCGCGCTAAATATTCATTAAGCCATGGACAGAGTTTTCAACTTATTTACAAAATTGCCACCGCGTTTTTTGCCACTGATCTCTTCACCGGATTATTAATCAACGGTTGTGGTTTGTCCTCACGTTTACAATTGAATTTGAGTTTTTATTTGGACCCACCCTATATATATAGTGAGAGAGAGAGAGAGAGAGTGAGAGAAGTATATATATATATATATATATAGAGAGAGAGAGAGAGAGAGTCGATCAAATGAGGACATGATCAAAATAAGAAAATACGAAAACGGTCAAAATCACATGTGATTTTGTACTTAAATCACATGCGATTAGGGTGCGTTTGGTATACTGGACAAGACAGAACGGAACAGGAATCATTGTCCCATGTGTGGCATGACTTTTATGTGGAACAGACAGGAACATGGTGGAACAAAGTGGAACAAGTCTGTTCCACCCCCACCCCATGGAACAAGCTGAAACAGACTTATATTTTACCAATATAACCTTAAATAAAATCTAATTCTCTTCTAAAACATCAAATACACGTTCTATTTTATATTTTATTCATTCTTTAAATTTTATTTATTGTATTTTATCTAATGTTATCTGTTCTATTCTGTCTACTAAACGCTGAACAACTGTTTTGTTCTGTTCTATTATGTCCTGTGTCTCATCTTGTATCTTGTCCTGTTATATCCTGTCTGCATATCAAACGCACCCTTAGAGAACACAGTTAACACAAGGGTGAGCAGGCACCTTGGCCCACGACCTCATATTGCGGCCAAAGTCGCGTAAATTGTATGTGATTTTACAAGTAATTGTAGTGTAAAATCACATGTAGTGGTCTCTTATTTGGTCAGTGTTCTCGTTTGAACTTCTCTTATATATATATATATATATATATATATATATATATGTGTGTGTGTGTGTGTGTGTGTAGGGGGGGGGGGGGTTCGGTGCGAACCTGACTTCCGTTGCGAACCAGGGGACAAATGAGATTATACCACATGTCCCGAACATTCACGAGATATTAATCAGGATCATGAATGTTGTATAAAACTTCACGTCCATTATTCATGATGAATAATAACTCGTAAGTTTTGTGTTAATTTTTTGGTTTCACGGTCTCACGGAAATAGTTTGGTCTCACATGATCTCAAGTCTCTCTCTCTCTCTCTCTCTATATATATATATATATATATATGTGTGTGTGTGTGTTTGTATATATCTTATATATTATGGGGGTTACTATCGCTACCCCCATGCAAAATTTTATACCCCCTCCTACACCCCTATTTTGACATACTCACACTCATACACTAAATATTTTTTATTTAAAATTTAAAATTTACATTTTACACCCTTATACTTATTTAATTAGTTTATTTTATATTTTTTACTTTTTTAATTTTAATTTTACACATTTATCATATTAACACATATAATCCTATATTAGCTAAAATACGTTAAAAATACGTTTTAATTTTAACAAGTTACACCATTATAATCGTATCTTCTATACGTTCGAAATGAGCCCAATATTGAATATTTTTTGATTTAATTATTTAATTATATATCATATATACTACATAAAAATATTTTTTATATTTACAATTTATATCCTTATAGTTAATTATTTAATTTATGATACATCTCTTACTTTTACAATTTTTGTTTTACACTTTTATCACATTAACATAATAATTATATATTAACTAAAATATGTTAAAAAAATACGTTTTAACATATCACATTAACATACATAATTACGTTAAGGAATTCGATATATATATATATATATATATTAATATATATATATATATATATATATATATATATATATATATATATATATATATATATATATATATATATATATATATATATATATATATAGGCTGGGTATCTTTTGCAAACCAGTGTATTTGTACAAACTCGTACAAACCATACCTAGCTTTATGATTTTGTAAATTTGGCTTCATGAATATATATATATATATATATATATATATATATATATATATATATATATATATATATATATATATATATATATATTTTGGCTTAATGAATATATAATTTGGTTTCATGAATATATCATTTGGCATTTTTAACTAATTTTTTTCGGTGGAGCCCTAAAATACCCTTATTTTTGTAAAAAAATTAGTTAAAAATGCCAAATGATATATTCATGAAGCCAAATTATATATTCATGAAGCCAAAATATATATATAAATATTCATGAAGCCAAATTTACAAAATCATGAAGCTAGGTATGGTTTGTACGAGTTTGTACAAATACACTGGTTTGCAAAAAATACCACCCCTATATATATATATATATCGAACGTCATTCGTTTAATAAATTGATTTAAAATAAAGCAAAGTTATTGATTTGAAATAAAGTAAAGTTATTGACTCGAATTTTAAGTTTAGGTTTTCGAATTGCTTCGGGTTCAGATTAGTCGGATTTCGGGTTAGTGTCTGTTAGAAATTAGAAAACATTTCGATGGACTATAATTTATGATTTTCAAAAGATAATTACATAAATAATTATATTTATATAATATTTAAAAAATATATTTATATTATTTTGGGTTTTCGGACGGGTCGGGTAGTCAAAGATCAAACTCAACCCGAACCTAAGTATCCCACAAAAAGTCGTGTTTACAAGAACTGCTTCTGACTAAATAGTTTTCACCTCAAACTAAAAAGCTACAAATGCTTATCAAATAAATTTAAATGTAATTTTATATTCTCATCAATTTGATGTTAGCCTTATTCCACTTCTTTGAGTTGATTACGAATGGCCCGTTAAGGACGGCTTGGCTTATTAGCGGGAAAGTGCATAAAAGAATGCCATCTATCAATTAATAAAATAGGCTCAAGTACATTTGTATGTGGTTTAAAACACCACTGCATTTACAAGTAGAAATATATTTAAATTGTGACATACGCACTTTATACAACAATTAACTTGTTTTAGTTTAAAAAATGTAGTGAAAGATCAAACTCAACCTGAACCTAAGTATCCCACAAAAAGTCGCGTTTATATAATATTGGGCTCATTTCGAAATAATATAATTAAATCAAAAAATAAGAAGGTATCGACGAATAATAATATAATTAAATCAAAAAATAACGTAAACGTATGACATATAATAATATAATTAAATCAAAAAATATTCAATATTGAGCTCATTTCGAAGGTATCGACGAAACGATTATAATAGTGTAACTTGTTAAAATTAAAAAGTATTTTTTTAACGTATTTTAATTAATATACAATTATATGTGTTAATATAAGAAAGTGTAAAATGATAAATAGAAAACTAAAAAGTATAAAGTAAATTAATTAGATAAGTATAATGGTATAAAATGTAAATTTCAAATAAAAAAATAAGCAACTGTGAGGGAAGGGGTATACAAATGTGCAGGGTAGGGATAGAAAAACCCTATATTATATACATTTAGAGGGAGAGAGTTGGGACTTGGGATGATATCAGTAATATTCCTTAATTTTAGGGCTGGAGTCAGCAAGCAGTGATTGTACATGTTAATGGCTTGTGCATCATCCATCTATGGCGTAATGGGGATGGTTTCAGTACCAGTGGAATTAATAGACTGATCACTGAAGGCTGTCCAGCAATGTGGGAATAATTGTGGTTGCATATATAGTCAGCACAAATTAACAGACACAAACATCTCTTTCTTTAGTGGTGCTAAATATTATTTGCAGGTGCAACATTTCTTAGGTCATCCAACTTAAGGTGCCTCTTAATTTTTTTTTCTTTTATCAAACTAGATACTTACCGTGCACGATGCAGCACGAAGTATCGATCTCGAATCTAAAACCGAGAATTCGAAAAAACAGTCTTATTTTATGTTCAGTTTTATTCTCCATTACACGATGACAATTTTATGGTTTTATGTGTTTTTAAATCGCATATCGGATGTATAAAATTAAAAGTCAATATGGTCAGTTGGTCAAAAAATTAAAAAAAAATGTGTTCGATAGTGGGATTTTCAAACCCATAACATTTGAGTTCATTTTGAAGGTTTTGATGAAACGATTATAATTAGGGGTGCTCACGGGTTGGGTTGAACGGGTTGAAGTCATTTCAACCACCCAACCCAATGTTGGTAGTTTGAAAGTTTTCAACCCAACCCAACCCGTTCGAGTTGGTTGGGTTAATCGTGTTGTGTTTAAACAAAATAAAAACAATATTAAAAACATAAAAATAAGAAAATATTCCTTTGAAACAAGATCAATTATTCAAGAGGATATACAAGTTTATCAAGGTATTATATATAACTTTTCAATAATGTCCTCATATGAATTCTGATGGTGGTTATTGCCGAGTTGTTTTTGATAACTTATACATATTAAGAGAAATATAAATAATTTTGGCTAAAACGTTTATCGGGTTGGTCAAATTACTTTAGGCCTAACCCAATATCAACCCAATAGATTCGGGTTGCGCTAATTTTGTATTATATGGCGGGTTACCTTGGGTTGATTTTTTCGTGTTTTCGGGTTGGGTTGATCGGGTTAGTCGGGTTTTTTGAGCACCCTTAATTATAATGGTATAATTTGTAAAAGAAAACATATATTTGTTTAATTTATTTTAGTTTATATACAATTATGTATGTTAATATGATAAGGGTAAAATGAAAAATGAAAAGAGAAGGGATATGAAGTAAATTAAATAACTAATTATAATGATATAAAGTGTGACTCAAAAATATAAAATAATTTATTTTTTATTATCACATTCAACGTGAGAGGTTTTGAAGCTTTTAAACTTGTACAAGATGTATTGAGATTTGTACCTTTTAAAAATTCAAGAATAAACGTAATTTTTTTAAACGGGCATAGATTAGGGGTGCTTATGGGTTGGGTTGATCGCGTTGAAGGCATTTGAACAACGCAATCCAATGTTTGGCGGTTTGAAAAATCTCAACCCATCCAACCCAAACCAAAGTTCAACCCAACCCAACCTAACAACCCTTACGGGTTGGTCGGGTTAATATTTTGGCACATCAATATATTCTCGTAACCTAAAATATGTTGTTTTCTCTACTTAAATCCATTTCAACATCCATCATTTGATACATTTTGCCATATTTCTTAAATCTTAAACATATCGCTTTCAACTGTTTTTCTCAATTTGCATATATATGTTCACATTTACTATATATATATATATATAGAGAGAGAGAGAGAGAGGGTTGGGTTCACGTTAGACCAGTCTGTTTTCGTGAGACCGGTGAGACCAAGTTTGTACACTTGAAACTTCACAGTAAAACACTGTGAAGGTTACCTTCACAGTATTTTGATGTGAAGTTTCAAGTGTAAAAAATTGGTCTCACCGGTCTCACGAAAACAGGCTGGTCTCACGTGAACCCAATCCTATATATATATATATATATATATATATATATATATATATATATATATATATGTGTGTGTGTGTGTGTGTGTGTATGTGTGTGTGTGAAGGAGTTATATAGAGGTGCATAAGAGATTGAATATATATATATATATATATATATATATAGGATGCATGTGGTGTAATTGTTTAATGTACCTATTAGTAGAGACTTCACAATCATATTAAATTTAGGAAATAAAAGTATATCGGGTTGAACGGGTTGGGTTCAAATTATCATAACCCGATATCAACCCAATACATACGGTTTGAAAATTTTATAACTCGATTAGACATCGAGTTGCTTCGGGTTGGGTTATTTCACGTCCGGTTGGGTTGGGTTGATTGGGTTGGTCGGGTTTTTGAGCACCTCAACTGTAGATAGATAAATATAGATAAGGGTTTAAAATATCCAAGTTTACAAAAATCTCGATACTTATTTATGATATTTTACAATATTGTTAAATTAAAAAATATTCAATAATAAACCCATTTTAAAATTATTGAGGAGAAGATTATAATGACATAATATGTAAAAAAATGCATTTTATAATGTATTTTAGTTCATCTATGATTATGTATTTTTAATATGATAAGAGTGTAAAATGAAAAATGATAAATGAAAAAGAATATGAAATAAATTAATTCATAGAGAAAACTTATTTGTACCTCTAAAATAAAAGTAAACTATGATTTCCGTCCCTGTTGTTTGGTGTTTATAACGATTTTAGTCTATGTGGTTTAAAAACTGCTTTTTTTCGTTCGTGTAGTTTGCATTTTCTTTTGTTTTTTTGTCCTTCGGATTAACTTCGTCAAAAAACTCAGTTAAATGGAGGGTATTGTTGTCTTTTTCCTTGTTTTTGTTTTTTCTACATATTTTATTAAATAATTTTTATATTATATACCCCACAGCCCACACAATCTTCCCTCTCCCCACAAATCCCACAGTGACCATCCACCTTGCACCCATCTTCTTCCCCTTCCGTTTAACCCTATCATACATTACACCCATTATCTTTAATTTTCTTCTATTCATTTGAATAGAAAAAAAAACTTCAAGTATTCAAGAACATTGTTTGAACGAAAAAAAAACTCTATAAAAACCCATGTACTCAACAACCCTAAATCTGGAATAAAAGCTCTAAATCTGGATTAAAAGCTTAAATCTATCGAAGAAAAACAAACACCATATGTTAAACATTGCCTTCAAAAACTCATGCTTTCGAGAACATCGTTGGAACATCATCACAATGTCGACATAAAATCCACATGGAACAATCGTGACCACCATATGTGAAGACTTAATCGTTATGAGACGGTTGTTGTCGATTTGGGAGTCAGGGAGCTGTAGGTTTCACATATTGGTTTCATCGATTTGGGTGTTGTGAAACCCTGGGTTTTGGTGGGAGTTGATGGTATGGAGCGTTACATATGGGTTTCGTCTATAGAATTTTTTTTGTATCACCCCATGTTATTGGCGTTGCAGAGAGGAGGATGGAGCCATGGAGGGAGGAGAAAAGGTCGGAGGAGTCACAATGGAGCTGCTAGGTGTCACTGTCACCCTTGGTGGTGATGGAATCAGAGGAGATGAGAGAAATGGGGAAGAAAGATCGGTAGGAGACTATAGTTGAAGTGGAGAAAGAGAATGGAAGGAGTTAGAGGGAGGTGATCACATTAGCAGGAACGAAAAGGGAGAACGGGAGGAGTGGAGGTCTCGGTGGTATTTGTTGTCGTCTGGTGGAGGGGGTGGTGCAGAGGATGTTGGCCAGAGGATGGTCGGATTAATTGATGTCAATGTCGGCCAGATTCAATGGAGGATGTATATACACACACATTATATATAATATATATTCATAAAAGTTAATTAATAAAAAATGGAGAAAAAACAAAAACAAGGAAAAAGACAACTATACCCTCCATTTAACTTACCTTTTTTAACGAAGTTAGTATGAAGAACAAAAAACAAAAGAAAATGCAAACCACAAGGACGAAGAAAGCAGTTTTTAAACCACAGGGACAAAAATTGTTATAAAACCCTAACCACAGGGACAAAAATCGTAGTTTACTCCTAAAATAATTACCATATGGTATTTAGATATGTACCTTTGTAGATCAGACGAAATTTTGATGGAGCACCAACCCATGGATCCAAGAATTGTTGCCTCGCTCGAGAAAAGAGCTTCGTAGTTGCGAGTTCGAAACCAACGAATGTTTCCTCTATAGTAGTCCACACACGAACACGTTTTTTGCCTCCATCCGATGCTAACCCAAGAACCCTACATTTATATGTGTTTTACAGCCAAAAAAATGTTTATTTTCTATATTTATCTGAAAAGCTAAATTCTAAGTATTCAGTCACTTGAAATTGATTTAGTCTAACACTTTATTTATATAAGTGAATTATAGATAGACTATAACTCAAATAAGGTTTAGTGATTATATGTAATATTTATATATAATTTTCTTAAACTTTAATATAATTATATACATTTATAGAAAACACCCTATGATTATCATAATTACAATTTAACACATATTTTCATAATATCCTCTAATAATAATTACTTCCTTAAGTAACTTGATTTTAATATGGGTTTCTAAAAATGGATGCAAACGTATTATTTGTGTGCGGTCCTTTATGTTTACATACTCCTCAACAGCACTCATGTGTGACACGTGTCGTGGACATATAATTACTTACAATATATATAGGGTCTTTTTCCGTCACAAACCAAACAGATTGTACAAACTCTGCAAACTCATCTCCACCAATCACGTAATTTCTTTTTTTCTTTTTCATTCTTATATACATTTAGTTTGTAGAGGGTATTTTAGGGATTTTAACATTTTATTTTATTTTGTTAAATGTATTATTTCTTTTTGTAGCTCATCATCCAAACAATCGTGAAACCAAAATACCCAACTCATAAAACCAAAATAATGAATTATAAACCCATAATCAAAACTCATAATCAATCAAAACTCATAATCATGAAGAAGAACCCAGAATCATGAAGAAGAACCCCAGAATCATGAAGAATAACCCCAAAATCATGAAAAATAACCCATATTCATGAATCAGAACGACGAGATTCCGGCGAAAAAAATCATGAACCCAGAAACATGAAACCAAAATCATCAACCCAGAAACAAGAAGATAAAACCATGAAGTCAACTCTGGTTAAGAAAAAACTAGGGGTGTCAATTTTGTACCGAGACAAACCAACCAATTCACGTACCAACCGTACCAATTTAATTGATACCAGTTTAGTTGGTACCAACCTAATTGGTTGGTATACCGTACCAACTATTTAAACTTGGTTGGTACGTGGTATGAGAAGTCGTGTACCACGGTAATACCGTACCGTACCAACTTATTTTTTTAATTATTTATTAATTAGTTTAAACAATAATACAACATATTTGAATTCATTAAATTTTAAATCATCTTGTTTTACATTTTGTTAAATTGTAATACAAATTGATATATAGAACTTGATCGAATTCATTCGCTTATCCTTAACAATTTTGATAACTTGCCTACACCTCCACTTTTCATGTTCCATTCTCGCTCCTTAATTGTCGTTTGTATTAGACAATTGGTGAATGTTTGGGTTATATGAAGATTATTTGAATGTTTGTATAGGTAATGATAAATGGTACAACGCATATCAACATGCTATTAATGCTCGACGTGTTTAGTGCATCTAGATCTAGTTGATAAAAATGTCAATCTAATTAATTTATAATTCAATTTTTGAGATGTTGGTACAAAACCGTACCAACATGTACCAACCAAAAAAAGTTGGTACCAATTTAGTTGGTACCAAGTATAATTGGTTGGTACTTGGTATAAGATTTTGTGTGCCAATTGTAACTGGTTAGTACATGGTATATGGAAAAAACATGGTACCGTACCATGTTCACCCCTAGAAAAAACAGATAAAAGATTATGCATATGAAGACAATGCAAAATCATCAACCCAGAAAAAGACAAAATCATGAATAGGAAGCAAATCCTAGCATTTTGTTTTCTGGGTTTTTTCAAATGGATTTGCAACCCAGAAAAGAAGGTAATAATCTGGGTTTGATTTCACGAACACCGCCGCGAAATGCGTTTTTGTTGACAAGATGCAGATTGGCTCTGTACATATCTTCTTCGTTAGCAAGTAAACTTTGGGAATCTATAACGGAGAAAACAGATAAGGAAGGAGTTGTAGAACCCATCTTCATGAAGATGAAGAAAAGGTCGATCTGCATAACCCATCTCGGTTGGAATCTGTTGGAATCTCTTTTCTTTCATCGTTTTTGCTATCGAACCCCAACATAAGGCGGTAGTGGTGCCGGAGACGGTTATCTGCAAGGCGGTAGGGAAGTCGGTGACGGTTACCATGAGGTAGGGAAGGCGGAGACAGCTTGAAGGAGAAGATGGTACGTGACGGTTATAAAATAAAATAAAATTGTTTAATAATTTACAATAATGCCACCACTATTTTTATGACCGTAGATCAAATGAGTTAATGGTTTAGATTGGGTTTGCAAAGTTTGTACAATCTGATTGGTTTGCAAATGATATTCACCCTATATATATATGTTGGGTCACCAAAGATTTGAAATTGACCCACCGATTTTCACACCTAAAATCTTACTTAGAATATTTCTTTGGAGTTCTTTATAACGACTTTGATAAGATAGCAATTGTTCGGTGAAGTCGAAGATCAACCGAAACCAAGCTTGAAAATATTCTCATTGTGGAAGTGATGATTACTCTTCTCAACAAATACAAGTCATTAGTCCACCGATGGTTGTCACACACATCGGTGGACATCTCCCACCGATCCATCTCTTGGTCGGCCAACATGAGTCCCACCGATGAAAGTCTCAAATCGGTGGGATCTCAAATGTCTTCACATATGCTTTTCTCAATTGTAACAAATTTCAATGTACTCATCGGTGGAATACGATCGGTGGAACAGTTTTGGAAGACACATCAAGAAGATCATTTAATATGGGACAATATCTATTGCCAGGTAAAAGTGACTATTTGTCGTTTTATCCATTATCAGATAAAGTCTCAATAAGCATGGGTATTCTTCCTAGTACGAGGGAAAAGGTGATAAGGACACATCAACTTTTCAGAAGTCAACACCTACATTTGAATCTCCTGATGACAAGTGTCTTAAGCATTTAATGCTTCTCATACTATAAAAGGAGGAAGAAGCTCCCCATGTAAACTACGCTTTCTGGAAGAATTTCTCAGTGCAAGCATTCTCCATTTCTCAAGAACTTTATAGCTTTGATTCTAAGTGTTCAAGTTGTTTTGTTTTCAGTATACTTTGTGAAAAATTGTTAGAATAGTTTTACCTGTTCTTTTCTGCAACAGTCTTTATTTTCTATGTGTAATTCTTGTTGAAAGATTTTCAATAATAGAATTAAATTAAGTAAATTTTGAGTATTGAATTCAACCCCCCCACCCCTTCTACAATACTTGTTAAGCCATCTGGGACTAACAAGTGGTATGAGAGTAGAAAGTTTAATTCATAAACTTGATCTGCGATGGCTGCCTCTTCCTCTTCAAACAATGAAATCACTTTTCAAAACAGTTTCTCTGAAAATGGCTCTATAGCCAAACCCCCAAAGTTTAATCCTAACAACTTTTCTCTGTGGAAAAGTCGCATGATGCTATTCATGGAAGGAGTGGATACTCGATATCCAACCATTCTCAAAGAGGGACCCATCATCCCTAGAGTCTGGTCTCGCTATGAAACGCAGAGGGCTGGAAAAGAAATCGCTGATAAAGATAAATTTGATGATTCAGATGATTCTTCTGATGAAGAAAAATCCAAAGCTACTGGTCGCTATATTCTTAAAAACCCTAAGAAATACACTGATGAAGAAAAGCGTCTGGTCTCTCTTGACTCTAAGGTCAGGGCTATTATTGCTCTCTCCCTTCCTGATGAGGTCTATCACTCTCTAGTAAACTTTGAAACTGCTAAAGAAATGTGGACCACACTGTGTGTACTGTACGAAGGTACAGAGGAAGTGAAGAAGAACAAAAAGATTGCTCTCATCAGAAAGTGTGAACTCTTTGCTCATGAGAAAGGAGAATCTCTCTCCAGTTATTGAGCAGAGTCTATGATAATGAGGAAGTCTTATGCAAGTTCATAGATTGTCTCCCTGAATTTTCGGAGAACATATGAACTTGCATCAAGACAACCAAGGATCTTGAGTTCATGCCCTTAACTGTCTTGTATGGAACTCTTTTTAACTTTGAACAAACCAAACTACAAAGGAAGTCTTTCATTAAAGAGATAAAAGGCTCTTCTATAGCCCTTGTCAGTGAAACTTCCAAGAAGTCTCAAAGTGTTCCTCGAACCACCTATCCTTCATCAAACTCTCACAATGACAGCCAGAACAACTCTACTCACCAAACGGAGGCATATCTAAGTGATGCCGATGATGAAGGTGAGGAAACCTCGGTTGAGCAGATGTCTGATGAAATGGCTATGATGACTGGTTTCAAGAACAAGTCTCGTCCTTCTAGCAAATCTAGAACTTTCAGAAAAACCATCTCTTCCACTAAAACCCCCTCCTCTAATAAGTCAAATGAGGAGTGTTTTAATTGTGGTAAGAAAGGACATTTTGCATCTAAGTGCATAAGTAAGTGTGTTGTAAAACCTAGAACCTCATCATCTGACAAGTTTTCTTCAAAGTATGAGAAACCCAAAAACAACTGAGAAGTACAAGGCCAAGTACAAGAACGTGCTGAGAAGTACAAGGCCAAGTACAAGAAAGAGAAAGAAAGGAATGAGGGTCTCCTCAGAAAAGGAAAGGGGCTCATGGCAGAAATTCATGATTGGGATGAAGAGGAGACTTATGACGGTGACAAAGATTCTCCCAACATGTGTTTCATGGCCATATCTGAGGATATGGAAGATTCTGAAAAGGCAGTCTCTCCAATGGCTCTGGTGTCAACTGGGTGCTCGACATCATACTCTCAGGTACATCCCTTCAATTCTATGACTGACATTGAAAAGATTGATGCATATGAATCCTTAACTAATGACTTCTACACTATAAAGGATGCCAAGAAAAGAAAATCTATTCAAGTTAAAAATCTCACCTCTCAACTTGAAATCTGTATGTCTAAACTTGAAAAGTTTAAGGAAATCAAAGCTGAGCTTGAGGATCTGAAAACCATAAATCACGTTATTTCCAAAGAGAAAAACAAGCTTTTTAAAAGACTAAAAAGAGAACAATAGACTGTTAGAAAATGGACTAGTTCTTCGAAAAATCTTGAGAGAATTTTTCAAGACCAAATCTCTTGTGAAAATAAATCTGGCTTAGGTTTAGAAAAAATGGATTATGAACTTCCTTCTCATACTCTTGCTCCCACCTCAGGTGAGTGGCATTATTCTTCAGAGTCAAGCTTATGTGACTCTATTTCTTTGAATTCAGATGATCTAAATGAAGCTTTAAAATTCGGAATGTTTATAAACGCCAAAGATTCTTCTCTCGCTCAAAACTTTGAGGCATAAGAATCCAATGATGTTTCAAAACCCATTCATGATCTTTTGAAAGTTTTAACTATAAATGAAGCTTCTTCTTCTATTTCAACAGCCTCAAAGATTTTCAAAATAGATAATACCTTAAATCCCTCTTTAAAAAAATATTCAGACCTTGCAAGAGACCATTTCAAAAACCCTTCAAGGAATCCATCCACCAACTTTGCTCCCACAACCTCTGGTAATGGGATTTTAAGTTTTCCTCCCCTCATCTCTACTTTTGGTCCTAAAGCTATTCAAGTTGATGTCAAAGGGAAAGGAAAAGAAAAAGTGCAAAAACCTAAAAAGATGTTTATCTATAGAAAATGTTACAATTGTGGTGACACTTTTCATCTTGCAAAGGATTGTCCCAAGGATAGAATTGACCGAACCAAAACTAAGGAATCCTCATCTAACCCCAAAGGACCCACCACCAAATGGGTACCTAGGAACTAATCTGTATGTGCATGAAGGTTCATGAGCACCATCAAATCTGGTATTTGGATAGTGGGTGATCACGTCACATGACGAGAAGCAAATCTCTTCTCATTAACTATGTGTCTGAAAAGGGTCCATCTGTAACATTTGGGGACAATTCTAGAGGCTAGACCAAAGGATATGGAACTCTCACCAACGGATCTGTCACCTTCAACAAAGTTGCATTTGTTGAAGGCCTCATGCATAATCTTCTAAGTATAAGCCAGCTATGTGATTTGGGATACAAAGTTATCTTTGAACTTTGTATATGTACAATTGTTGATAAGAATATGAAAGTGGTTCTCTCTGGGAAAAGGATGGAAAATATCTACATCATAGACTTGGGACAAAGAAATGACTCATCCAATGTATGCTTTGTGTCGGATGACACAGCCAAAAGGAACTGGCTGTGGCATAAACGCTTATCTCACCTCAACTTCAAAGTTCTTCATGAAATCTCAAACAAAGAGCTGGTGACCGGAATGCCAAAGTTAAATTTTGCCAAAGAAAAGTTGTGTGATGCATGTGAAAAAGGGAATCTTACTAAAACTTCCTTCAAGACCAAGCAATGCTCTTCCATCACTCTTCCTCTTCAAATGCTGCACATGGATCTATGTGGACCAGTCAGCACTCCCAGCCTAGGTGGCAAAAGGTACATTCTTGTAATTGTTGATGAATTTACTAGATACACTTGGGTCTCTTTTCTCAGGTATAAAAGTGATGCAACTGAAGAAATCATCAACCTTGTCAAGAAAAATGAAGTCCTGAATGGATAACTTGTACGATCGGTGAGAAGTGACAATGGCATAGAATTCAGAAACAGTGCTCTAGAAGACTTCTTCAATGAGAAAGGAATTTCTCAAAACTTCTCAGCTGTCAGGACTCCTCAGCGGAATTGAGTAGTTGAAAGGAAAAATAGAACTCTATGTGAGGCTGCAAGGTCAATGCTAAGTGAATCAAATCTTCCCACCTACTTTTGGGCTGAAGTTGTTAATACTGCTTGCTTTACCCAAAATAGGTCGGTGATCTCCAAAAGGCATGATAAGACCACTTATGAAGTTTTTCATGGTAGAAAACCAAATATAGGTTTTCTTCATGCCTTTGGCTGTGTGTGCTTCATTCTGAATGATAGAGACAATCTTGGGAAATTTGATCCCATGACTGATGAAGGTATCTTTGTTGGGTATTCCTTATCCTCAAAAGCATACCGTATGTACAATCTAAGAAGAAAGTGTATAGATGAATCCATTCATGTGAAGTTTGATGACCTAAGATCATCATCACTTTCAAATGATGATGATGAGTTACATAGATGGATCTCATCATGCATAGGTGATGCCCCTGCTACTAATCCCACCGATACATCATCCATACCCTTCACTAATTCTGATCCCTCTTCTTCAAATCACCAAGTTGGGTCACCTTTCATAGTGCCCGACACTACCCCCACCGAAATTAATCATACTTCCACCGAAATTCAGCCTTCCACCGATTTTCAGCCTTCCACCGATGCCTATCCTACCACTCCAATCACACACAATCCTCCATCACTCCCTACATCAAGTCTTCCCTCATCAAGTCTTCCACCACCATTCCCTCCTGCTACTAAATGGACCAAAGATCACCCTATTGATCAAATAATCGGTGATCAACAAGCTGGAGTTCAAACTAGAAGAGGCACTGGAAATATTTGTCTCTATGTGAATTTTCTATCTCTCATAGAACCAAAAAAGATTGATGAAGCCTTAGTTGATCCATGTTGGATCACTGCCATGCAAGAGGAACTTTCTCAGTTCACATGAAATAAAGTATGGAGGTTAGTTCCCAGACCTCCAAAGAAGACTATCATGGGAACTAAGTGGGTGTTTCAAAACAAGATGGATGAAGATGGTACAGTCATCAGAAACAAAGTTAGACTGGTAGCTCAGGGATACCGACAGGAAGAAGGAATTGATTATGATGAAACATTTGCCCCTGTTGCCAGACTCGAAGCCATCAAAATCTTTCTTGCTCATGCTGCCCATCAAACCTTTAGAGTCTTTCAGATGGATGTTAAAAGTGCCTCCCTCAATGGTGAGCTTGCTGAGGAAGTCTATGTGAAACAACCTCCAGGTTTTGAAGACCCAACACATCCAGACTATGTGTATAGGCTGGACAAGGCTTTGTACGGACTCAAACAGGCTCCTCGTGCCTAGTATGATACTCTTGCCGAGTTCCTTCTCAAGAATGGATACTCTAGAGGTACAATTTACAACACTCTTTTCCTCAAGAAGACCTCAGGTAATCTCATTCTTGTTCAAATTTATGTGGATGACATCATCTTTGGTGCCACTGATGAATTTGCTTCTCTCATGATGAGTCAATATGAGATGAGCATGATGGGAGAGCTTACATTTTTTCTGGGCCATCAGGTCAAACAAACTTCCGAAGGGATTTTCATTAATCAAAGTAAATATATTCGTGACCTTCTGAAGAAATTTAACTTCTTAGATAGCTCTCCTATGAAAACTCCCATGGGACCACCCTTGAAAATTCATGCTGATCCAGATGGTAAATCTGTTGATGTAACGAATTATCGAGGGATGATTGGTTCTCTTCTCTATTTAACTGCTAGCAGACCGGACATTATGTTTGCTACTTGTCTTTGTGCCCGTTATCAGGTCAATAAAAAAGAATCTCATTTGGCCGCTGTAAAACGGATTTTCAGGTATCTAAAAGGTACCATGCACCTGGGTCTTTGGTATCCCAAAGACTCAGGCTTTGAACTAATTGGGTAATCAGATTCAGATTATGCAGGTTCCAAAGTTGATAGAAAGAGTACCACAGGTAGCTGCCAACTTCTTGGTGGAAAATTAGTCAGCTGGTCAAGTGATAGGGTTATTTTATTAACCCTATTTTAGCTATGTTTTCCATTAATTTTGAGCTCAATCCCACAATTATCGCTTTATTTATAGTAGTTTTTAGTTAAATGCAATAAAAATAAATATTAGATGCGTTTCATATTTAATTACAAAAACACATCTCAAAAACACAAAAATGAGTAAGTTTTATATATATTTTGTAGGTACGAAAGAATGGCCGTTTTTGAAGTCTAATTGCGGATCTTGAGGAATGACGGATCACGGAACTTAAAGTGAAGACTTCGATTTTTGGTCCATTGGTTGGTATCGTTTTTGAACTTGGAAAAACCGATTTTTGGGCCTCGGATTTTATTACCAAACTTGTATGGAGTGGGCCGACGTTTGTGAACATTTTTGGGCCGATTGTCTAGACTTTCGGATGGGCCGAAGACTTTTTCTGTTGGGCCAAATATGTATCTTCGATTTGGGCCGGCTGTTTTGATTTACTCATGGGCCGAAAACAACAAACTCATGGGCCGAAGGTTTCACCTATCCATGGGTCGGATCTTATGACCCATGGAGCTCCATATTCGAAGACTTGGCCACCAAGAATAATTTTTGTATAAATAGATATGTTTAGCTAGTGTTTTAAGTGTGCTTGAGGGTGTTGATCCAAACCCTCAGTGATTTGATAATGACCCTCTCTATTCTTCTTAGTGAAAATTGTAAGTAAACAATATGTATCAGAGTTTCACTATCGCTGATAAGTACTAAGACCTTACAGTACCGCTGATAGGAACTCTCGCTTTTTAGATTAAACATTCAGCGAACACTGTTCACCATAATGCTCTGAGCCTGTTCAGTCCTTATGGTGATCGCTGATAAGTTAGTTGTTTACTTATGATCCCTGAATACAAGTTTCACGTCAACATAGGTTCTACGCTGAAGTCGAAGATCAAGATCAAGAACCAGCGACAAGTCTCCTAATGAACTGATGCGGATCAGCGAAGACTCAGATTTGTCCACTCAACGTGAAGTATCAAGTACAAGACTTCAGCTATCGCTGAACTTTGTCATTCACTGATATAGAATGATAAAGCGATGAATCAACGAAAGCTGATCATGAAGTCCTCTGTACAAAGTACTTTTGTCTTAACCACCCTTGCACGTCTCCGTACGATATGTCAGAAAAGAACCTCCTTATTGTCTGAAATCGTACAACCACTCTGAGACTACACTGTTCAAACATGCGGCTACTAAGGTTGTCTACAAAGGTCAATGACATGCAACCAATGAGCTGCTGCCACGTGTAAAGTGTAAACTGACATGCATTAAATGCATGCAGTATATAAGAAGGTCTCCAGCTTCATTTTTGAAGCACTCGAAAACTCTGGACGAGTCACTTGCTAACTCTGGTCAAGTCATCTTTCTTATCTTGAGATAGGTTAATATAAGTAATTTCCTTTTCTTTCTTAGTGCAAGAAACTTAGTGTTCCAACTTGTTTAGATTTAGGTTTATCCTTAATCTTGTTCCGCAACAAGCTGTAAATTGTTAATGATTTATCAATAAACAATTTAGAAAAGTAAAATCTGTATGTTTGTATTCAACCCCCCCCCCCCTTCTACAAACTTGTATAGCCCTTCGGGACCAACAAGTGGTATCAGAGCAGATTTGTTTAATCTCATAAACAAGATCTAATCTATACTAAGATTTCTCTTCCTTGCTATTTCTGAAAATGGCTACCAACACAAACACAAACTATATTGACAATGGTTCTCTTGCAAAACCCCCTAGATTCTCCAGAGATAATTTTAATCTATGGAAAAATAGGATGATTCTCTTCTTAGAAGGTGTAGACCCTACTATGCCTTATTATCTTGAAAACGGCCCATATATTCCTGTAAGAATTGATGCTGCAGTTCCAGCCGCTGAGAATAGACCTGCTATTCCAGAAAGGCTGATTCCTAAGGAAATTCATATGTGGACTGATGAAGATAAGAAGAAAGTGGCTATCGACACCAAAGCCAGATCCATACTCTCCATGGATCTTCCTGACGAAGTCTACCATTCCGTCGTGAACTTGAAAACCTCGAAAGCTATGTGGGACACAATCTGTGTTTAGCATGAAGGTACTTCTGAGGTCCAGGATTCTCGAAAGATCAATCTGGTAAGACAGTACGAAAGCTTCATTTGTGGTAAGAATGAAACTCTCTCTGAAGTTCACCAACGTTTTAACTGTTTAATAATAGATCTGAAAACTGTTGGTAAGGAATATTCTAACTTTGAAGTGCTGACAAAGTTTTTAGAATGTTTACCTGAAAGCTGGGACAGTTATTCAATGTGTCTCAAGCTGTCAAAGGATCTAAAATCAATGACCCTTTCTACCTTATATGGCACGATGTTGAATCATGAGCAATCGAGTCATGTTAAGAAGAATCTTGTAAAAGATTCCAAAAGCACCCCTATTGATTTAATCTCAGAGGAACCTTCTACTCAGCGACCCTCGCTCACTTTCACTGAGTTGGAGAGTAACTTTGAAAGGTCATCAGATTCTGACTCTTCAGATGATGATGAATCTTTGGCTTTCCTCACTAAAAAGTTCAGGAGATTCGCCAAAAAGAAAATGTTCAGAAAGAATAAACCTCTTTCCATTACTGACAAGCCAAGATCATCAGCTCCTATTGATAAGGCTACTGCTACTTGTTTTAACTGTGAAAAGATAGGACATTTCGCTAACGAGTGCAGGTCAAAGAAATCTCGAGAAACTCAGCGTTTCCCAAGAAATCCTCTAACCTCAGGTCTAGAGATGACAAATACGCCAAGCTGAAAGAAAGGTATGCGAAGCTGAAAAGCTTTAAGAAGAAAGGCAAAGGCCTGATGGCTGACTATGATTGGGCTGACTCTGATGAGGAAGAATCATCTGACTCTGAAGATGATGAAGCCAATCTCTGTCTTACGGCCAAACTTGAAGATGAGGAAGACAACTCTGACATTCCCTCTACTTCAACCTCTGCTACTCAGGTATCACCTTCTTTCTTTACCAATATTGCAAATATTGATGAAGCTGATAGTCTTCGTAAAATCGATCTCTTGACTAGAAGCTTATATGAAGCCATGAATGGCAAAACTGTAGTTGAAAATCAAAACCTTGATCTCGCTGAACAGCTTAAAAACTGTCACCTTCAAATAGAAAATCTTTCTAAAATTGAAGAAGATTTTAAAGATCAAGTTCACCTAAATCAGCTAGTCAAAATCGAGCGCGAAGAAGCTATCGCTGCATTAAAAGCTGAAAAAGCAAATGTTGATGGATGGTATAACTCCTCAACAAAGATCACTGAGATAATTAAGTCTCAGATTCCCCTGAGTGATAAACGTGGTCTTGGTTACAAAGGTGATAATCTAGAACCAACCACTGATCGTTCCATGCTCTTATTTGGAACTTTCGTATCCTCAGTCGCTGATACTTCATCCTCTCAGTGTTCCTCTTCAAATCCGCCTATCCCTGAGGAAACTTCTACCTCTTTAAAAGGTAAAGAGAAAATGGTTTATCCAAAACCTACCTCTGTCTTTAAAGATAAAGGTAAAGGAATTGCTTTTAACCAAAATCCTTAGAAGGGTATCTGTATACCTAAGCTGAATGCCTCTAAAGCTTCAGTGACCTATCCCTCTGGATCAACGAATCAGATCTCTGGATCTACTCAGCGTGGATCTATTCAGCGATCTACTCCTAGAATCAGAGTGGAGGTCTTTGGTAAGAAATTCGAAGAACTAAATGTTCCTCCCATTTCAAAAACCAATAGCTTATTTGGTGCTGGTCCTTCTAATTCAAAATCTAAAGCTCAGCATTCAAATGGTCCTAGAACTATTTTTAGTTATAGGAAATGTTATCACTGTGGACTTACTGATCATATTGCTAGTAAGTGCCCCACAGCCACCAATGGTGAAAAGATAGCTAAGGTGAAGATCATTGCCCCCAAGGCAAAGAAGACCACTAAGGTTAAGAAATTAACCAAAGTGAAGAATGACAAAGCTGAATCTTCTAATGCTGCGAAGACTGCTGAACCTTCCATTCCAACTACTTCCACTGACAAATGTGTACACATGGTTAAGTGGGTACCCAAGAAAAACTAATCTTCCTTTGTAATGTAGGTTAAGAAGGGTATCTGGTATCTCGATAGCGTATGCTCAAGACACATGACTGGAAAGAAAACCTGCTCGCTGAATACAAGGAAGATAAGGGTCCCTCTGTGACTTTCGGTGGAAATGGAAAAGGACATACCCGAGGGTTTGGTGTACTATCTAATGGTACAACAACCTTCAGAAGAGTCACATATGTTGAAAGGCTGAAGCATAATCTTCTAAGCATCAGTCAGCTTTGCGACATGGATAACAAGGTAATCTTTACCAAGGAATCCTGCTTTGTCGCTGACAAAAAGGAGAAGATAGCTCTCAGCGGTTATCGTTTGGAAAATGTTTATGTAATAAACATGGACTCATCAACCACTGAGAACTCATGTTTCTTCTCAAAAGCCTCATCTGATGTCAACTGGCTATGGCATAAGAGGCTCTCTCATCTAAACTTCAAGACACTGAACACTCTTTCTTCAAAAGAGTTAGTCACTGGTCTACCTCAGCACTCATATGCCAAAGAGTCCTTATGTTCAGCGTGTGAGAAAGGGAAGCAGACCAAAGCAAGCTTTAAGTCAAAGCAAGTCTCCTCAGTGTCATCTCCTCTACAACTTCTCCATATGGATTTATTTGGACCTGTTAACAAACAATCCATCGCTGGAAAGAAATATACACTGGTCATAGTTGATGAATTCTCTCGCTATACATGGGTAATGTTTCTCCGTTCTAAGAGTAACACCCTTGAAGAACTCATCACCTTTGTTCGGAAGATGGAAACCCTGAACAACTTGACCGTTCGCTCAATAAGGAGTGATCATGGGACTGAATTCAAAAACAGTTCTCTTGATTCCTTCTTTGAGAGTAAAGGTATTTCTCACAACTTTTCTTTAGTGAGAACACCGCAACAAAACGGAGTCGCTGAAAGAAGAAATAGAACAATTATTGAAGTTGCACGTTCAATACTCAACGATTCTCACCTGCCTACTCAGTTTTGGGCAGAAGTTGTCAACACTGCTTGTTTTACGCAAAACAGGTCGCTGATAGTCAAAAGATTCAATAAGACAGCCTATGAACTTTTTCATGGGAGAAAGCCTTCAATTAGCTTTCTTCACATCTTTGGATGTCAGTGTTTATACTGAATAACAGAGATGCCCTTGGAAAGTTTGATCCTAAGGCTGATGATGGAATCTTTCTTGGATATTCTTCAATCTCCAAAGCCTTCAGAGTCTTCAATCGAAGAAGACAAACTGTTGAAGAAACTATTCACGTCACGTTTGACGAATCTCGTTCAACAAACTCTAAACCGTCTGCTGATACTGAAGAACTGAGTCAATGGATGTTTTCACATCTTGGTGATTCAGAAGATATTCCCACTCCTCGTACTCATACAGTTGAAGATGATAGTCCCACTATCATCCCAAATATGCAGAATAGTGAAGCTGAAACATCATGGGTCTCAGTTGTTCCTTTAAACACTATACCTGCTTCTGAACCAAATGTCTCAGACATTCCATCTACTTCTCAGCAATCAGTGAATGAAATGACATCTGCACCTACTCCTCTCTTGGCTGATATTCCAGAAGTTGCTGAAGCTTCATCTTCAGCTCCTCCAGTTCAATTTGAGTCAGCGACTTATGCTCCTGCTCAGCGATGGACTGTAAATCACCCAATTGATCAAATTCTTGGTGATCCAAACGCTGGTGTTCAGACTCGACGAAGTGCAGGTAATATTTGTTTATTTGTTAACTTTATTTCTCTGATTGAACCAAAGAAAGTAGATGATGCCCTCAAAGATCCAAACTGGGTCAGCGCCATGCAAGAAGAGTTGACCGAATTCGAAAGAAACAAAGTTTGGAAACTTGTTCGAAGACCAACTGACAAGACAGTGATAGGCACTAAATGGGTCTATCGAAACAAGTTGGATGAACATGGAACTGTAACCCGCAACAAGGCTCGACTTGTTGCTCAGGGATACAGACAAGAGGAAGGCATAGATTACGACGAAACATTTGCTCCAGTAGAAAGACTAGAATCTATTCGTCTATTCTTAGCATACGCTGTACACAAAGACTTCAAAGTATATCAGATGGATGTTAAGTCAGCATTTCTAAATGGAAAACTGAATGAAGAAGTCTATGTGGTACAACCTCCAGGATTCTCAGATCCTAAGCGTCCAGGTTATGTTTATAAACTGGATAAGGCACTTTATGGCTTAAAGCAAACTCCACGTGCATGGTATGACACTCTCTCTACTTATCTCCATATTGAAAATTTTGAGCGTGGTAAAATCGGTAAAACTCTATTTTTCAGAATAGTGAAAGGTCATATCATTCTTGTTCAGATATATGTTGATGACATTATATTTGGCTCTACTAACCCTGATCTTTGTACACGTTTCGCTGATAGAATGAAAGAAGAGTATAAAATGAGCATGATGGGTGAGCTAACATATTTCTTTGGTTTTCAGATAAAGCAAAATGAAAAAGGAACTTTCATTAATCAGGGAAAGTATGTTAAAGATATGCTGAAGAAATTCGATTTAACTCAGAGTTCAGCTATGAAAACCCCTATGGCACCACCGCTGACACTAGACAAGGATTTAAATGGAATACCTGTTAATGTCACGCTGTACCGTGGGATGATCGGCTCTCTTTTGTATCTTACAGCTAGCCGACCCGATATTATGTACGCAACATGTTTGTGTGCACGATATCAAGCTGAACCTAAGGAATCTCATATGACCGCTGTAAAGCGAATTTTTCGATACCTTAAGGGTACTGCGAACCTAGGTCTTTGGTATCCCAAAGACTCAGGATTCGATCTAATCGCCTATTCAGATAGTGATTTTGAAGGTTGCAAATTGGATAGGAAATGCACCACAGGAGGCTGTCAGCTCCTGGGTGGAAAGCTGGTGAGTTGGACAAGTAAAAAGACAAAACACATCGAAATCAGGTATCATTTTATCAGAGATCATGTGATGAATGGTGATATAGAACTTCACTTTATCCCAACTGATTATCAGTTAGCTGATCTGTTCACTAAGCCTCTTGATGAGACAAGATTCAACTTTCTCATCAGCGAGCTTGGAATGCTGAAATTTGAAGAGTAAAATCATCAGCGGTTCACATTTGATCAGCGATAGGATAAAATCAACTTGTATAACCCATTCTATCATTCTCTCTCTAAACATAATTGATTCGCTGATATCAAGGTATATTTTTCTCTCGCTGACAATCGCATGTAAATGCAAGATTTCAAGACAAATTGCATCGCTGAATATCTCTTCCTTAATCAGCGATACTTTGAAATTTCTAAAACCAACACTGATATTTCTATTCAGTGTTTCATGTTTTCAAAAGTGTCCCTGAGCTTTCAAAACCTCAGAGACATCCTAAAATATGAAAGGACATCCGTGACGTCATCGCAACGGATAAGCCCCGACACGTTCTTCTTTCTAACACACGTTTGCACGTTTCGTTTACCAGCCAATCAAATGCAAACACGTGTCCGTGTCATGATGAAAATCTTTTCCCGCTCAAGATTTTCTCTCTCTCTAATCTCACTATATAAACACTTTTTGGGTTTATATTTTTCCTTTACGCGAACAACTTCTTCCTCAAGAAAACTACTATTGCATTTTTGCTCTCAAGTTTTTCAAGAACTGTTCATCTTCTTCTTCTTCAACGAACCAGGTTAATATTCTTTTATTTACCTGTCTCTTAAAACTTGTTAATGATCTTCTCATTGTTTTTACAAGATCAAACAAAAGAACCTTTTCAAAAATGAAATCATTTCTTTCATGGTTTTATGAACACAACCTTTCATGGTTGTTCTTCAAGTTTAATAGCAAATATCTTAAACTTGTTCTTCATACGTTTTTCCAGAATCCTAATCCTCAAAGGAAACTGGAAAACAAGATCTTTTATTGGGTTTGCATTTCTTTTTCAAAAACAAGAAAACCATAATCTTCATTAAGACATTTTTGTCTGAATGAAATGGACAAAATTCGAACCATCTTATTGGAAAATCTTTCCACATTAAGGTTATTCTTATTTGTTAAATCTTTGGTTGAACTGATAATACAGAAATGGCATCTACTGTTATTCCTACCGCTGAGAACACTGCTGCTGCTGAGGAACTGGAAATCACCAAGGCTCCTCAGGTCAAGTTCACACTTGAGGAACTTGATTGGACAAAAACAAACAACCTCTATGCGCTTTTCGAGTTTCCTCCTCGAAAGCAAGTCACACATCTGAATGATGCTGTAAATTTTCTGAAAACCTGTTGCCTCTCTACAGCCCTGACCATAACACCTCCTGCACATCAGCTACTACTTTCTCAGTTCTGGTATTCTGCCAGACACACTCAGCTCACATCGACCAAAGACCCCACGAAGCAAATCAATTGCATCCTCAGTGACACTGATTTTGGCACAATAAAAATCACCCCTGCCATTATCCGAAAAGCTCTGAGCCTTCCCATCGCCACAAAAGAAAAACCCTTTGTTCCTCTCCCTGACCACAAGAAACTTGCTGATAGGGAAGCCATCACTGCATTCTTTGATGCAATGGGTTATATATGGGAAACTGGAAGGGACATGAAGCCTGAGAAGAAGCTAACCCTCATCAAGAAGTCAAAAATGCCAAGCGAGATGAACTTCATCTTCGCACACTTGATAAGCTGCATGACTGCAAAGACCGGCTCCTCTGATCAAGCCGCTCAACCTCAGTAAGCAATGGGATATGCATTGCTGAAGGGTCTTCATATTGACTGGGCATCGATAATCTACGATGATCTAGTTCTCAGAGTAGACTCTGCTGCTGACCAACCACCATGGGTTCCATACCCAAGATTCCTCAGTGCCGAATTCCAAACCGGCCTGAAAGACAACTACCCAAAAGTAGAAGACCTGAAACTCTCTCAGGTTGGCCCTAAGGTACTCGACTTCAAGCCAGTGGAAAACGAGGTACGTCTCTCTACTCTCTTAACTCTTCTTAATCCTCCTTCTTCTATTTCTGTGGCTACTTCAGCGACAATACCCCTCGCTGATACCCAGGCCACAAAATCCATTCCTCGAAAAAGGAAACACTCTACTACCCCCCTTGATTCCAAAAGAATTAAGAAAACCAAGGAGCAACCCCAGCAATCTCATGCTGAAGACTCCTCAGCTCATCTTGAAGAGCTAATCGAAAGTTCAGTGGTACGCTCTGCCACAGCTGAACAAGCCACCCTTTCCATCCCAGCTTCAGCGTCTCTAAACGCTGAAGTTATAAACTTGGAATCTACCCAACCTCCTTGAATCTCTCTACAGACTGAAGAAGTGATTCTCAGCGGATCCAACGATGAACCCCGCACCAAACCATCATTCTCAACCTTCGCTTCTCTCTCTACTCCATTGGACTCTAATCCAGTTTTCACCACGACCACTGGAGCAACCGTCATTCTTCCAGAAGCTAAAGCTGATACTTTTCAAGGAATGATGGATGCAGGACCTGCAGGAATGACCATGCGTACACGCACTCTAGCTGACGACATGGAACTTTTTTCAGGTCACAGAAGTTTTGATGACTTCGCCAACCCTCCTGCAGGTATACACCAACCCATATACACTGTAACTAAACCCCAAACTTCTGAGCTTTCCTTTGTTCGTAAGTAATTATCTGTTACAGGTCCTAATTTGGGAGACATCAACGCATCACCACTACTCTCTCAGACAACTCTTCAGTTGTAACAAACGCTGGAGAGAATCTCAACAAGCTGACAAAAGTGGTTGAAGAGAAAGCCTCCAAAGCTGATTTGGAGAAGGTTGATGGTACTCTTGGTGACTTTGCCAAAGTTCTTGCTGACATCTACACAGACTACACCTCTCTCAAAACAACAGTTCAATCCATGTCCAGCGAGTTCATAACGCTGAAGACATCGGTTGGAAATCTTCAGGGAGAGATGACTGCTGTAAAGACTGACGTGAGTTCAGTAAAGACTGACGTGAGTTCAGTAAAGACTGATGTAAGTTCAGTGAAGACGATGGTACAGCAGATCCTCGAACGCATGAACGCCCCTGCCCCTGCACCTTCACATTTCACTCTGGCGGATCATGCTGAACTTTTCAAGATCACTCCTGCTATTACTGGCCTAGAAGACAGAGTAGCAAAGATTGAAAACTACATTGGGATCCCTGGCCAAGAAGACAGGGAACCAACTACTGAGTCATCGGATTCACCCTCCACTCATCATGAGGAAGGGGGGGAGAAGAACTCTGAAGACCTTCCCCAAGATGAATCTATCGAAGGGGAGGAGAAGACTGAAAACCTCTCCTTTACTGAAGAGGGGGAGAAGACAAATGAAGAAACTGCTGGACCTCAGGGAGAAGAAAACCCTGAGGGAACCGAGAAGCTTACCTCTGTATCTGAGGGGGAGCAACTCGAAGAAGCTGCTGAAGAATCTGAATCTGAAGCTGAAGATGAAGAAGCCATCGACTTATCTGATGATGAACCATCTTCTTCTCCAAAGAATGATGATGATAACGATGATGATGATGACTCCTTTATCGTCAAGCCTGCTCAGAAGACTACAAACTCTTAAAGATATTAAGTTTAACGAACCTTCAGGGGAGCGGACCAAGACAAATCCTGCAGCTTCTGAAGCTGACAAAGGCAAAAACAAAGGCCTCGTTGAAGATGACAATCTGACGATCTTGCTTAAAAAGCCGGTTTGTCAGGTACACTACCTTCTATTCCCTTACACTGCATCCCTCCTCTATCCTTTCTCAATCCCAACTCTCCTCTCCATAAAACCTCTATACACAACCACATTCTTTTTCTATCTCTTTCTTCCCCAACTCTTCTTATTTAAACGATCGCTGTGTTTCAGCTAGTCCTCTCCCCTGTTTGAGGATATCGCTGAAGTTTCTACAGCTGCGACTTCACCAACAATAATCCCAGCTCCCAACGCTGAAGAAATAATCCCAGTCTTGGATTTGATCTCTGAGACTGATGAACCTGAAGAACAGATGCTCTCTCACAAAAACAGACCTTCCTTGGCTCCTCAAAAGCTGAGTGAAGAGGATCAGAGAAGAAGAGAAGAAATGATAAAGCTTGGGGCTCAGCGAATCATCTTGAAGCGTGATCAACTTCCTTCTATTCCTCCAAAGTTCAGACTTTCACAAAAGGAATACAAGGATCACCTCAGAGCTGAACGTCTAGTCGCTGAAAGAAGGGAAACTGAAGAAAAAGACAGAGAACTCGCCATCCAGCTTACTGAACAATCAGTGAAAGACCCATTGCTGAAAAGAACTCCAATCGAAGTTCAACGTCAGCTATGGGAAGACGCCAAGAAGATCGTTGAAGAAAAGAGAACTGTGTCTCAATCTACTTTAATCTGGTGCAAAAAAAAAGGTACACTTCAGATATCACTGGAAAATCAACTCTCAAAGTTTCAATCGCTGAAATCGAGATATTCAGAGAAAACGGATAGTACGAAAAATTCTATGATGAAGCCATCACGAAGTACGGTCTCTCTGAATGGTTGGAGATCAGATTAGCCATCCAGAAGTCTCAATCTAAGTACAAGGATCATTTCGAAAAGCTGATAAATCGTCAGATCGATTTAGTATCTTCTTGTGTGGATATTCCTCCTCCCCCTCCTCTCACAAATCAGAAAAGAAGGGCCTCTGCAAAGAAAAAGTCTAAACCTTCAGACTCAGGTCCTCTTATATTGAACGAAACAGGTATTGGTTTTTCTCGTGCTGAAGTTCTTGGTCCAGAACCTGACCTTTCCGCACTTGACACATCTCTTCCTCCTGATGAGACTTTCATCCCTGGGAAAGTCATAGGCAAACCCTATGGGATATTCTTTATTGACTATGGTGGACGACAACGTTTTCAACGTATCTCTGAACTTCCCATCACTCCCATCGAACAGCTGAAAGATCTCATCTACTGGTGTGAATTCAAACGCGACATTCAGGCACGACATCTTAAACCCTTGATTTTTGAAGAAGCTCTGAACAAAAGGAATCAAGGAGTAACGGTTCCTGACTGGATGATTTCCCACATCAAAGACCATTGATGAACTTCTCATTAAGGAAGAACCTCTATAAGTTGATACGATCCCCCCATTCTTCTATTTTATCAGTTATTCTTTTGTACTTGTAATTTATTTCGCTTGTACTTGTAATCTTTCCACTTCCCTTTGTAATCTGATTCGAAGTTTAAAGAAAGATTTCAGCGAAAGTACTTTACTCCATCAGTACAGAAAAGATCCCAGAAAACAGTAAAAGGGACAAATATTTTATGAGTTCTTTTTATCCTTATGTTTTCATTAAATAGAAATTTTCTCTGTTGCTATGTCATAATCAAATAGGGGAGATTGTTGATCCAAACCCTCAGTGATTTGATAATGACCCTCTCTATTCTTCTTAGTGAAAATTGTAAGTAAACAATATGTATCAGAGTTTCACTATCGCTGATAAGTACTAAGACCTTACAGTACCGCTGATAGGAACTCTCGCTCTTTAGATTAAACATTCAGCGAACACTGTTCACCATAATGCTCTGAGCCTGTTCAGTCCTTATGGTGATCGCTCATAAGTTAGTTGTTTACTTATGATCCCTGAAGACAAGTTTCACGTCAACATAGGTTCTACGCTGAAGTCGAAGATCAAGCTCAAGAACCAGCGACAAGTCTCCTAATAAACTGATGCGGATCAGCGAAGACTCAGATATGTCCACTCAACGTGAAGTATCAAGTACAAGACTTCAGCTATCGCTGAACTTTGTCATTCACTGATATAGAATGATAAAGCGCTGAATCAACGAAAGTTGATCATGAAGTCCTCCGTACAAAGTACTTTTGTCTTAACTACCCTTGCACGTCTCCGTACGATATGTCAGAAAAGAACCTCCTTATTGTCTGAAATCGTACAACCACTCTGATACTACTCTGTTCAAACATGCGGCTACTAAGGTTGTCTACAAAGGTCAATGACATGCAACCTATGAGCTGCTGCCACGTGTAAAGTGTAAACTGACATGCATTAAATGCATGCTATGTATAAGAAGGTCTCCAGCTTCATTTTTTAAGCACTCGAAAACTCTGGACGAGTCACTTGCTAACTCTGGTCAAGTCATCTTTCTTATCTTGAGATAGGTTATTATTAGTAATTTCCTTTTCTTTCTTAGTGCAAGAAACTTAGTGTTCCAACTTGTTTAGATTTAGGTTTATCCTTAATCTTGTTCCGCAACAAGCTGTAAATTGTTAATGATTTATCAATAAACAATTTAGAAAAGTAAAATCTGTATGTTTGTATTCAACCCCCCCTTCTACAAACTTGTATAGCCCTTCGGGACCAACAGAGGGGCTTACTGTCGTGTGTGCCATTGCTTGGATACCTTTGTTACCATGGTTCGGTTTTGAGAACTTGTAGCCGATCATCTCGTTAGACAACTCGAAGTCCACGGTTTGGTACTTATCGTTTGGTTTGTGATTTCACTTGCAGTATAAGCTGGAAGTCTAAATTAATCACTTTGGATTCCCAAGTAAAATTGGTTCACGGTTTGGTAAGTGATTTCACAAAAGTTCCACCTTTGCTCTCGTCTCAAACGCACGTTAAATTTAGTTTCCATAATTAGTCCGTTAACAAACACGCAAAGAAATCATCAAGAACTCTTCGTCTTCAATTTACATTTAAAACAAGATTTTCCTCTTAGTTTAATAATCTCATTTTCGCAAACTTTAGTTTTAAAACTCAATGTTTAACTCTCTCATAAACTTTGTAGTAATTAGTGTTAAATGCTTTCAAACTCATTCCATAATTGTCATGCTAAATTAGTAATTTCTCTCAAAGCCTAGATAACTTGTGCAACAAGTCACGACCTTCCACTCAAGTAAGTTTCATTTAATTAACGTATTGTCCATTTCCATTATTTGTTTTAATTCTCGTAAATCTTTTATAATTGGAATCTGTACGATGATGGGCTAATCGCCTTAGTTCGGGGTATAAAGAGAAATTGGGTCCGATAATAATAAAAGGATAAAAAGGTGTATCGTATGGTATGATTGTCTGACGCTATTTAAATCAATGTTATATTTTGTGGTGGATCACAATTGACCAACTGACAACTGGTACGTTGTATCATGAAATATTGGACACTTGAGATAACTGAGGAATATCGTCTAAAGAGAAACTTTTCCACAATTATAAAATTGGACTTTAAAGAGAAACTTTTCCACGCTTCCCTGTGGGATCGATATTCGGTACTTTGTACCGTTATTACTTGTTACAAGACGATAATAGACTAAGATGTATACTTGCGTCATGGTTTATTTCTGACTGATATTGCGGATAATACTCTGGTTTGATATTACTCTCTTGATACTAATACATTTTTACAGGGTATAGCAGCTACCTCAACAAGTTTTTGGCGCCGTTGACAGGGAAGCAAGCCAGAAGTTTTTTCTTTTTATATAAGTAAAAATTTTAAAAGCAAGTTTTTCTACCACAATTTTGAGAAAAGAAAAAAAATATTATTTTAATTATAGTGCATGCCAAGGTTGCCGCACGGTGAAATCTTCCAACTTGATCCTGACATTGAAAGAACTTTTAAACAACGAATAAGAATTTAAAGAGCCAATTGAGTCTTAAATTCTTTAGAGATGTCTGAAAGTGATTCTTCGTCAGACCATGAGGACGGTCCTCCGTTTGGGCCTGATGGGCGGCCTATTAATGAAAATCTTGAAAACCCGCTAATAAATAATCTTGACGATGAGGAACAAAACATTTTTCGGTTAGCTAATTCAAAGGATGGTGGTATTATGTCTTATGTCGTTCCTGTTTTAACTCAGTTACATTCAAAAATTCTTAAACCAACTTTGCAAACGCGCCACTTTGAATTAAAACCAATAATGTTTCATATGCTTCAAACTAACGGCCAGTACGCTGGTTTGGCATCTGAAGATCCTCATTCTCATTTAATGTCTTTCATGGAAATTACACTCTTTTAAGCTTCCAGGTGTAGAAGACGATGCACTAAAATTAACACTTTTTCCATACTCTTTAAGAGATAGTGCACGGTCTTGGTACAACTCAATGAAGCCAGATTCTATAGTTACATGTGCCCAAATGGCGGAGAAATTTCTAAAAAAATATTTTCCACCCACAAGGAATGCTAAGTCCAGAAACGTAATTTGCACTTTTAAACAAATGGACGATGAGGCAGTTCCTGATGCATGGGATAGGTACAAAGAGCTTTTGAGAAAATGCCCTCACCATGGCATTCCGTACTGCATTCAGTTAGAGACGTTTTACAGTGGTTTAAACATTACTGCAAAACAAATGCTCGACGCTACTGCAAACGGAGCTTTCACATCTTGTACCTATAATGAGGGATATGATATTCTTGAATGAATTTCTAACAACAATGGTCAGTGGGCTGATCCACGTGCATTACCGCCTAGAAAAACAACAGGAGGAGCACAAGACCTTGATGCTTATGCATTGATATCTACACAGCTGAATGACATGGCATCTTTGATTAGAAACCTTAATATTGTGTCAGTCAACCCTGTTATGCCTCCTGCTACTGTTCAGTCTATCCAGTGCACATATTGTGGTGATGGTCACAACTTTGAACATTGTCCAGGAAATCCTGAGCATATCAATTATATAGGTAACAAAAACAACAATAATAATAATAATAACTATAATAACAATAACAAAGGAGGACCCTTTTCTCAGACTTACAACCCTGAGTGGAGGAATCATCCTAATTTTTCATGGCACAGTCCTGCTTTAAATCCACCACCACCTAAATTGCAAGGTCAAACCCAGCAATTTTATCAAAGACCTCAAAACAACCAGCATACGAATTCTCAAAATAATCAACATGCTTTTCAACAAAAGTCAAACCACCATGCTGAATCATCTACTTCCTTGGAAGCAACGATGAAGGGATTTATATCCCAAACTCAAGCATCCATTAAAAATCTGGAGACCCAAGTGGGTCAAATGGCTTTAGAAATGAGAAAACGTCCTTCCGGTTCCCTACCTAGTGATACAGAAATACCCCCGAGAACTGGAAAAGAGCATGTTAAAGCTGTAACTTTGAGGAGTGGTAGGGATTTACTAGAAAACATACAAAAAGATTTAATAAAACCAACCCAAGTAGAGCCAGAAAAGAAAAACACAGTTTTAGACTCTACTAAGACCAATAGAATTATTGGGCCAGAAAATACTAGTAGGCCCAGTAACACCATTCTCATTCCAACAATTCCAATGTTAATCCCTGAAGACCCTAAGAAATATCAAACAACCACAGACAAGCCTGTTGTGGATGTGTCACAAACTGGTGACTGTCCCAAAGATCCTGGTGATATTAAGAAAGACAAGACCTCACCACCAGTTTCAGCACCAACTATTCAAAAGACTACATCTCCTGCTACAGTTCCTCTTTATATTCCCTATCCCCAAATGATGAGGAATGAGAGAAATGAACTGCAATTAAAAAGGTTTTTAGATGTTTTCAAATAGTTGCATATCAACATACCTCTGGTGGAAGCCATTGAACAAATGCCAAGTTATGCAAAGTTTTTAAAAGATATTTTAAGTAAAAAGAAGAAATTGAATGAGTATGAGACTGTAGCTCTGACTGAAGGTTGTAGTGCTTTGTTCTCAAATAGGATCCCTCAAAAGATGAAAGATCCTGGAAGTTTTACCATCCCATGTTCCATAGGAGGTAAAGAAGTAGGACATGCTTTATGTGACTTAGGTGCTAGTGTGAACCTTATGCCTTTATCTGTATTCAATACCCTAGGCATAGGTGAGGCTAGACCCACAACTGTATCTCTCTTATTAGCAGACAAGTCCATAGCTTGGCCTAAAGGTAAAATTGAGGATGTCATAGTTCAGGTTGATAAGTTTATTTTCCCTGCAGATTTTATCATCCTTGACTTTGAAGCTGACAAGGATATTCCCATCATTTTAGGAAGACCTTTCCTAGCCACTGGAAGAACTCTGATAGATGTTCAAAAGGGTGAACTCACAATGAGAGTTCAAGACCAACAAGTTACCTTTAATGTGTTGGACTCCCTTAAGTATCCTGGGGAGAGAAAGAGAGGAATGTTCTACCTTAAGTTTGATTGAATCTTGGTGTCTAGACCAAAATTTTGGGGAGGGGATGGAAATGGAAGATTCTGATAGTGAAGAAGATAAAGCAGAGTTTGAGGACTTAGAAGACATACAGGTCACCTCAGCTGTTGAAGTTTTAGAAAATAGGGACAGGAAAACTCTTGTGCCTTCCTTAGAATGTGCTCCAGATTTAGAGTTAAAGCAACTTCCCTCACATTTGAAATATGCCTTCTTAGGAGAACCAGGGAAATTGCCAGTCATTATTTCATCATCCTTAGAATCTGACCAGGAGGAAAAATTGGTGAACATGTTGAAACAACACACCAAGGCCATAGGATGGACCATTGCTGATTTGAAGGGCATAAGCCCTACTATTTGTCAACATAAAATCATTTTAGAAAACAAAGATTTTACCTCAGGCATAATCTATCCTATTGCCAGTAGTACTTGTGTCAGTCCTGTGCAGTGTGTACCCAAAAAGGGTGGAGTTACTGTGGTAACTAATGAGAAGAATGAGCTTATACCTACTAGAGTAGTGTCAGGATGGAGGATCCGTATTGACTATAGAAAGCTTAACCAGGCTACCCAGAAAGACCATTTTCCATTACCTTTCATTGACCAGATATTAGACAGACTAGCAGGTAAGGAGTTTTATTGTTTCTTAGATGGTTACTCCGGTTACAATCAAATTGCCATTGCACCTGAAGATCAGGAAAAAACCACTTTCACCTGCCCTTAAGGCACTTTTGCCTTTCGAAGAATGCCTTTTGGACTTTGTAATGCACCTGCCATTTTCCAAAGATGTATGATGTCTATTTTCTCAGATATGCTTGAACAGTCCATGAAAATCTTCATGGATGATTTTTCAGTTTATGGGACATCATATGATCTATGTTTTCAAAACCTTGAAAACAGTCTTAAAAGATGTGAAGAAACAGATTTGGTTTTAAACTGGGAAAAATGCCACTTTATGGTTAAAGAGGGCATAGTGTTAGGACATCTCATTTCCAATAGAGGTATTGAGGTTGATAAGGCCAAATTAGAGGTAATTGCAAAATTACCTGAACCAACTACTGTTAAAGGTATCAGAAGTTTCTTGGGACATGCAGGTTTTTACAGGAGGTTTATCAAAGATTTTTCCAAAATATCCAAACCTTTGTGTTCACTATTACAGCATGACCATGCTTTTAATTTTGATGATGATTGTAAAAAAGCTTAAGCATTGGTCACTGCTCCTGTAATAGTGACTCCTGATTGGTCTTTGTCGTTTGAAATAATGAGTGATGCTAGTGACTGGGCTATAGGAGCCGTTCTAGGACAAAGAAAAAATAAAGTTTTTCACTCAAGTTACTATGCTAGTAAAACTCTCAATGAGGCCCAAATCAATTACACCACTACTGAAAAAGAATTATTAGCAGTTGTTTTTGCTTTTGAAAAATTCAAGTCATATTTGATGGGTGCCAAAGTGATTGTGCATACTGATCATACAACCATCAAATATCTTATTTCTAAAAAAGATGCAAAACCTAGGCTAATAAGGTGGGTCTTGTTACTACAAGAATTTGATTTGGAAATTATTGACAGGAAGGGTGTAAACAATCAAGTGGCTGACCACTTGTCAAGACTGGAAAAACAAGAATACACTGAACACACTAATGACATCAGTGATGTTTTTCCAGATGAAAGGATCTTAGCTGTACAACATACTACAACACCTTGGTTTGCAGATATTGTTAATTATTTAGCTTGTGGGATCATTCCCAAGGAATTTAATAAACATCAAAGAAAGAAACTTATATTTGATTCCAAGAAGTTTCTTTGGGATGATCCATTTTTATTTAAGATTTGTGCAGATCAGGTGATCAGAAGGTGCATCCCTAAAGAAGAAGTGGCATCTATCCTATATCACTGTCATACAGGACCTTGTGGAGGACATTTTGGAGGAAGCAGAACAACTGCTAAGGTATTATAATCAGGTTTGTACTGGCCAACTCTAAATAATGATGCCTACAACTTTGCAAAAAGTTGTAATGAGTGTCAAAGAAGTGGAAATATTCTCAGAGGAACGAAATACCTTTCAATGGAATTTTAGAAGTAGAATTATTTGACGTTTGGGGCATTGACTTTATGGGACCATTTCCACTGTCAAATAACTGTGCCTACATCCTGGTAGCTGTTGACTATGTGTCTAAATGGGTAGAGGCTATGGCCTGTCACTCTAATGATGCTAAGACTGTCATCAAATTTCTCCAAAAACACATCTTCACTAGATTTGGCACACCCCCTGCTTTGATTAGTGATGAGGGCACCCATTTCATCAATAACCTATTAGAGGAAGTCCTGGACAAGTACAACATTCAGCATAGGGTGGCTACTACTTATCACCCTCAAACCAATGGTTTGGCTGAGTTGTCCAATAGGGAAATCAAAGGAATTTTAGCTAAGGTAGTCAAGCCACATAGAAAAAACTGGGCATCCAAACTGGATGAGGCCTTGTGGGCCTACCGGACCGCCTACAAAACCCCTATTGGAATGTCCCCGTATAAACTAGTCTTTGGGAAAGCCTGTCACCTGCCAGTAGAATTAGATCATAAGGCCTATTGGGCCATAAAGGAACTCAACATGAATTTGGATGAGGCAGGAAAAAGAAGAGCTCTGCAACTGTGTGAGTTAGAAGAACATAGGAACTTTTCTTATGAGAACGCCAAACTTTATAAAGAAAATACAAAGAAGTGGCACGATAAGAAAATTAGTCCAAAAGAGTTATTTGCAGGACAACAGGTCCTACTGTTCAACTCCCAACTCAGGTTGTTTCCAGGAAAACTAAACTCTAGATGGACAGGACCGTATCAGATTGCTAAAGTTTATCCCTACGGTGTAATTGAATTGATTGATCCAGAAAAAGGGACAACTTTTAAGGTAAACGGACAGCGAGTAAAACCATTTGTTGAACCTTCAACTCTGATACAACAGCCTGAGGTCGTCCACTTTCTAGAGTAACAATAAAATAAAATAAAAATACGTATATACAATAATAAAAGACAAAAAAAAATACAAAAAAAAGAATAAAACTATATATATATATATATAATTACGTAGTTTATTTCTAAAACAAGAAAAATATAAATAAAAGTTATAAAAATAAAATAGTTAATTTACTTTAAAAGAAATAAAGAGAGGTTTACAAAAAGATATAAAATTTTGGGGAAAGGCAGAGTGTTGAGATAAAAGTTTCAATCAAGAGAGGAATAGAATTTTTCAGCCCTTGGCCAAATTTTTATAAAAAGAGAAGTAACCAAATCAAAAATCGAAGATATATGCCGAACAACTGAATTTTTACTGGGTCCCGATTAATATTTTTAGTCAGGCCCACGTTCAAATTAGATTTATAATCAGTTGGGCCGGTGATATGTTTTTTTAGGCTTCTAGATCGTTTTCTAAAAAAAAAATTGGGCCAAGAATACTCGGCCCAGTACCCGATTTATTTCTCTTAGCCCAAAACCCAGAATTAAAAGAAGAGGATTTAAACTGATTGGTGTTTAACTGGATTTGTTTTCAAACATTCAATCTAAACTAGATTACTACTGTTGTAGCAGTGTACTATTTGGAAGCATTAAATGCTTGAACTTGATTAAGGTTTAACATGCAGACAATTTTTTCTTCTTCATACGAAAAACAAACACACACACACTGCTATTTCCCTCTTCTTTGTTGGAATTCGCCTCTGCCACCGCTGGATTTTTGTTGTCAGCTCAAAGATCAGCTCTCCTTGTCTACGTCACTCTCCATTTCTCTCTCGACCTCTCATCTACCTGTGTATAAAACCCAAGAGACTCCCGGTTTTCCATGGCTAGAGCTCGAAAAAACCTAAAAACTTACCTCAGTGAATCGCCGAATCACCCGAAGCCAAAGCCACCTTCTATTTTCGAAATCCCACCGACGCACAAAACCCAGAACGCATCGGAGAATCTCTGCGATGGCCTCCGGTGAAAGAAAACCCCAAATCCCGCCGACGCCATCATTTCCGGCGAATCACCAGCGCACAGATGCTCATTCCAAGCTTCGAGAGTTAGCCGCTGCGGCCGAGCGATTTATGCAAGAGTCGTCATCATCTCAGCCTCGCACACCAAGGGTATACTCGAACCCTTTCTTCACGGAATATGTGGACCAAAAGCCAAACATCCCTGATTTAAACCCATTACCGACCTTTGTGATCGGAGTACCATCTGGAGGGTATGATCCAACTTATTTAGCTACAAATAAGTTTTTGATGAACTATGGTCCGAGACCCATGTTCTATCAACCCGAAATGCGACCACCACCAGGTTTTAAGCATGCTCGGGTTGCTCCGAGATACATGCACAAACAGGGCCCGCAACCTCCAATTTCAAGTGCGGTAGTGTTAAACTCACAAGGAAACCCGATCCCAAATCAACCCTTGGTTTTCGCCCATTTGACCCGGTTCGAGCTTCGATCGTTTCTAACCTAGATTACCACCCGTGGCACCCACTGCCGTGCCTACGGATCATCGCCAAACAGTCCCCCAACTCACCCTCGGAACACCTAATGAAGCCCCTACACTCGCAAAACCCACTCCCATCTCCCCTAAAAGTGCGTTTGAATCTGACCCAATTACACCCATTTACAAATACACCCGAAGGATAAAACCCACTGGGAGAGTAGCATGCAACCCATCAAGAAGCGAAAGGTTTGGGTGGAGATCGAAGATGGTGAGCTCGTTGTTTCGGAGGAAGATGTGGATAAACTGACTGAAGAAAAGGAATCAGAGAACTCTCATGGAGTTCATGGTGTGGACAAGGGCAAACAAAAAGTCGGTACCTCTTTAAACTCTAATATTACTTGTTATGATTTATTTTCATGTCATGAGGCTATGCTTAAATTTCCCACTTTAGCACGTAAAATATGCCATGCACCACGTGGATTTCATGTTAATGCATTACTTGCACACCCGCACATTGGTTATTTGATCACAAAATTAGGTTGGGAGATTTTATGTGAACCACCAAGTCAATATAATATTGACTGGGTGAGGGATTTTTATAGTGAACTGTCCGTTACGGATGGTGTAGAAATCCATGTTAGACAAACCAAGGTTGATTTTTCGGCCACGACCATCAATAACCTTTTGGGTATTGTCCTACCTAAACATTCTGAATTACAACGGTTGATCGAAAATTTAACCAATGAGGAGCTGGAAGATATTTTAGAAACAATAGCACATAAAGGATCCGAGTGGGAATTTACCGAAAATTCACGTATTATTCGCACGCATTGTTTAAAACCTGAGGCAAATGTCTGGTTTTTCTTTTTAAGACACAGTCTAGTTCCAGCAACTCACGACACTAGCCTTTGCATGGTTAGAATTTTGATTTTGTATTGCATCCTTAAGGGACACCAATTTGATGTTGGACGTCTCATCTCCAACAATATATGTGGAGGTGTTGACCGGTGCAACGCTAGAATGTCCCATCCGTCCATAATCCACACACTCATGAAAAATGTGAATGTTACCATCCTATCCACCGATACTTTTTCTAAAGAAAAACTAGTAATGGAAAAACAAAATGTGGATAGACTGATGCATAAGAACATGTGTGTGCATTCGGACTCGGATAAATCGGACAGTGATGCAATTGCTTCTTTGGAAGCAAGTCTCCAGTCACTTAAGATTGAGATGAGGACAACACTTAAGGAACACCAAGTGTTGGTTGCGAAACAAATCAAACAACAGGAAAGTGAGAGGAATGATGAGACTGATGCGAGATTGAAGCGGATTGATGGCATGCTTGTTAGTTGGTTGAAGTTTGAGAAAGCTAAGGATGACGTGATGAGAGGTATTTGGACCAAAGAGCACCCGGAGATTGCTAAGAACCTACCGCCATTTCCCATCCATCTTTTATGGGAACCAGTTGAGCGTACTCCTACTCATCACGAGTAGGGCAGTTTCAATTCCCCACCTCTATCCATTTTAATTTTCGAGGACTTTAATAAATTGCCTAGATTCGGGATTTTTGTATTGTAAATTTGGAGTAATTTTTGCTTGACATTTCCATGTGTTGATTTCATGTTTTGAGGATTGTTATTTTCATGCTTGTTGGATAGCCAGCGTAAAACGGAAAGTTTTCTCACCTGCACATTACATGTCACTAGAACTAGCCCTCGGATTTTTGTTTCCAATTTTTGTTAGAATCACTTTTGTAACCACACCATACACAATAAGCCAATTTTTCTTGCTTGATCAATGGTTGTCCAATGAGGACATTGAACCCTTCTAAATTTTGGGGAGGGGAAATGATATGGTAACTCACGTTCATTCAAAACCATATCATTTTAAAGTGCACACCCCTTTGCAAAATGCAACGCACCCACAAAAGAAAAGAGGAATTAACAATGCAAAAAGTAGCAAAGCTTCGGATTTGTTTTTCCTTACATCAAGAAAGTGTCAAAGACACCGAAGGGACCAATATGTCTCATCTCAAATCATCAAAAGAAAAGGTAGAAAATTTGTGCCAAATTTGAAATTTTTTGAAAAATTGGTAAAAATCACCATTTTTACCAAAACAAATAGCCAAACACTCACCCCCGATATTGGTTGCATTGTGATTTTAATTAAACATAAATTTTGCGGCTAGCCTATGGATTGACATTTTTTTGTAAGTAAGTTGAGAGATGTCATTTTACAAAGAGCTATCGATACATGTTGTGTGAATAACGTGAATCAAAAGATGATTGAGATACATGTTGAGAGACTGGGAAAATTGCAACAAATTTATAACAAATAAAATAGCTCAAAATTAACCACAAGGCTTGTGGCGTACTGGTTAAGGCCTTGGGGGATGTGGCTCAGAAACCCATCTACCCCGGGTTCGAATCCAGGCGTTGGCAACTTGTGGTCACTGAGGAATTATCTCAGGGCTGCATGCTTAGCAGTCAATCAGTGCCAAGGATTAGTCTAGACAAAGCCTAGGATACCCTTTAAAAAAAACTCAAAATTAGTTTTTCTTAATAAAGTTGCTTGAGGACAAGCAACAGTTCGAATTCGTGGTTGTGATAGGGTTATTTTATTAACCCTATTTTAGCTATGTTTTCCATTAATTTTGAGCTCAATCCCACAATTATCGCTTTATTTATAGTAATTTTTAGTTAAATGCAATAAAAATAAATATTAGATGCGTTTCATATTTAATTACAAAAACACATCTCAAAAACACAAAAATGAGTAAGTTTTATATATATTTTGTAGGTACGAAAGAATGGTCGTTTTTGAAGTCTAATTGCGGATTTTGAAGAATGACGGATCACGGAACTTAAAGTGAAAACTTCGATTTTTGGGCCATTGGTTGGTATCGTTTTTGAATTTGGGAAAACCGATTTTTGGGCCTCGGATTTTATTACCAAACTTGTATGGAGTGGGCCGATGTTTGTGAACATTTTTGGGCCGATTGTCTAGACTTTCGGATGGGCTGAAGACTTTTTCTGTTGGGCCAAATATGTATCTTCGATTTGGCCCGGCTGTTTTGATTTACTCATGGGCCGAAGACAACAAACTCATGGGCCGAAGGTTTCACCTATCCATGGGTCGGATCTTATGACCCATGGAGCTCCATATTCCAAGACTTGGCCACCAAGAATAATTTTTGTATAAATAGATATGTTTAGCTAGTGTTTTAAGTGTGCTTGAGGGGCTTAGTGCCTTGTGTGCCATTGCTTGGATACCTTTGTTACCATGGTTCGGTTTTGAGAACTTGTAGCCGATCATCTCGTTAGACAACTCGAAGTCCACGGTTTGGTACTTAACGTTTGGTTTGTGATCATAATCTTAATCCACTAACTACATCTTAATGTTACTTGAATCTTAGTATTAAAACTCTTTTCCCTAAACTCTTGTTAAACTTTGTTTTCTTAAACTCTTAACTCAATCCTTAATCTTTAAACTTGTCATCTTTCCAAACTCATTTTAGTTACTTTAAATTGCTTTCAAAATCACGTTTTTAATTAATCTTTCGTCAAACAATTTACGGTTCTCTTTCCCTAATCTCATTCTCGATTCTTAACAAACTTGGTTCTCGCGTAATCTCACTTGCAATATAAGCCGGAAGTCTAAATTAATCACTTTGGATTCCCAAGTAAAATTGGTTCACGGTTTGGAAAGTGATTTCACAAAAGTTCCACCTTTGCTCTCGTCTCAAACGCACGTTAAATTTAGTTTCCATAATTAGTTCGTTAACAAACACGCAAAGAAATCATCAAGAACTCTTCGTCTTCAATTTACATTTAAAACAAGATTTTCCTCTTAGTTTAATAATCTCATTTTCGCAAACTTTAGTTTTAAAACTCAATGTTTAACTCTCTCATCAACTTTGTAGTAATTAGTGTTAAATGCTTTCAAACTCATTCCATAATTGTCATGCTAAATTAGTAATTTCTCTCAAAGCCTAGATAACTTGTGCAACAAGTCACGACGTTCCACTTAAGTAAGTTTCATTTAATTAACGTATTGTCCATTTCCATTATTTGTTTTAATTCTCGTAAATCTTTTATAATTGGAATCTGAACGATGATGGGCTAATCGCCTTAGTTCGGGGTATAAAGAGAAATTGAGACCGAGACTAATAAAAAAATAAAAAGGTGTATCGTATGGTATGATTGTCTGACGTTATTTAAATCAATGTTATATTTTGTGGTGGATCACAATTGACCAACTGACAACTGGTACGTTGTATCATGAAATATTGGACACTTGAGATAACTGAGGAATATCGTCTAATCTCGATATCTAATTATTAATCTAATCCCAATGGACCTTTATACCATGTGCTTTCCTCTTATAATTGTTAATTTTCATTAGTTGTTAATCACAAACTCCCAACAAAAGATTACATTCGCATTCGCCATCTGAAACCTGCTTTTATAAAATTGGACTTTAAAGAGAAACTTTTCCACGCTTCCCTGTGGGATCGATATTCGGTACTTTGTACCGTTATTACTTGTTACAAGACGGTAATAGACTAAGATGTATACTTGCGTCATGGTTTATTTCTGACTGATATTGCTGATAATACTCTGGTTTGATATTACTCTCTTGATACTAATACATTTTTACAGGGTATAGCAGCTACCTCAACATCAAGCAAGAAACAAAATTCAGTTTCAACCTCTACTGCTGAAGCTGAATATGTGGTTGCTGGAAGTTGTTGTGCTCAGATCCTGTGGATGAAAAATCAACTAAGGGACTACAATCAAGTCTACTCCAGGATTCCAATTCTATGTGACAACTCAAGTGCAATAGCTATTGCAAACAATCCAGTTCTTCACTCCAGATCAAAGCACATAGATATCAGATATCATTTCATCAGGGATCACATTTCGAAAGGTGACATTGAGCTGCACTTTATTTCTAGTGATCTTCAGCTTGCAGACTTGTTCACCAAACCCTTGGATGAAGCCAGGTTCAACTTTCTGATAAGTGAACTTGGAATGTTATATCTTGATATGTGATTTGATGTTAAATATATATATATATATATATATATATATATATATATATATATATATATATATATATATCGGTGGCCCTCTCACCGAAGGAAATCCTATAGGTGGATCTCTCTCACTGACACCCTAATCCCAAGTCTCCTTTTCTCGTCGGAAGTATCTTCTCACCGAAACCCACGAATCAGTGGATTCATCTCACCGATATCTTCTCTCCGACACCCCATCTACGTTCTCCATCGGTGGACTCCCATCCCACCAAAATTCGAACTCATTGCAATCCCCGATACCATTCTCCTACATCATCAGTGAGACTTCTATACCGATACCCTATACCGACGACCTTCCTTTCATACACCAAATCCATGAACTCCACCGATCCATCATCGGTGCTCCCTAACCCAATCCTTCCCACCGATGAGCATCATTCCCCGAATAGCCAAACTCCTCACCTTCTCTCACCACTGACTACCCAAATCAGTGAGCTCTCACCACCGATATTCACCGATCTTCCTTTGATCGGTGAGTTGTTTCCTCCGACCCCTCTC
Source organism: Saussurea involucrata (assembly GCA_033807775.1). Lineage (NCBI taxonomy): Eukaryota > Viridiplantae > Streptophyta > Magnoliopsida > Asterales > Asteraceae > Saussurea > Saussurea involucrata. The sequence continues at coordinate 41,616,241 of CM066317.1, read as the reverse complement.
ACAATCCTTATCCTTCACAGTTTTCGATGATTACATCACCCCTACACTCCTATGTGTCAGTCAAACCCTTGACCTTCCATATACCCTCTCATGACCCCTCATTCTTAACCACACGTTTTCCATCTGTAATCATTCCCTTTTTCAAATTAATTAAATATTAATTTAAAAAGATCCTTTGTTTTTCCATCCATAACCGTTGCCACCCAAAACCACTTCGAATCCTAACTCTATAAACACAACCCTTCTTCTTCATTCATCACTTTCACAGACCTCTGAAACTATCATTCACCTTCTTCAAACCTGCAACTTATTTCATCAATGGCATCTTCTATCTCTTCCAAAGCTACCAAATCCTCCAAGATCGTCAAAGAATCTCCTACTTGTTTCGAAGATTTGAAGTTCAACCCGTGTAACCATGTGGCAAGGTTTGAATCTGACCCCGCTCATCCGGAATTTGCCACGGTAAGTAAGTTCTTAACCCGCTCTTCTCTTCTCCATGCATTTACGTGCAACCCTAAAATGAGCAAGTTGAGGTGCTCATTGGGAACTTCTGGCTTACCGCCGTGTATGATCCATCCAACGAAGTTGTTCATGCCTCGATTCTTACTGATGAAGAAGGCGATCATGATCTCATCTTTGGAGTGGATGATGTTCGTCGTGCCTTGAAGATTGAGACATTTTCTGATTATGAAGACATGCACATCAACACGGCCCATGCAGAGTTTGTGAAAGCTCTTGGTTACATTCACAAAACTGATGACAAGCCCTCCAAATCTTCAAAAGGACCAGGTACACTTGTGAGAAGTAAGAGGGGAGGTATCTGGAACTTTTTCTTTGCCCATGTAATTTACTGTCTGTCCAGAAAAACTAGTGGACATGACCAATCTGCTTCCTATATCACTTCACTTGCTCATGCTCTCATCTACCAACGCAAAATTGATTTTGCGCAATATTTCTTTACGGAACTGGTCGAAGTTATCAAGCACCCAAAAAGATGCCAAGTTGCTTATCCTCGATTCATTTCAATGATTGTTCACCATAAACTCGGTGTAGCCTTGGACGCCGATCGAGAGACCAAGAATCCCAAATTCTCATATGACTGGTCCTCTCCAATCGTCAGCCAAAAGACTCTCGATGTGGGTCCTCTTGCCACTGATCTTGCTCTACGACCGACCAGGTATGATTTATTTCGCTCACTCTCCCGATCTCCACTGGGGAGACGCGGAAACTCCTGGGTTTAAACACCCGGAAATTCCCGTGGCCCCCCCAGCTGTAGTGGCCCCTTCTCCCCATTCCCGAGTTAAGTCGGGTGGCACTAAAAAGAAACCATCTCGGGCCACCGACACCTCCGTGTCCACTTCCGAGACTATGCCTCCGAGAGATCCCTCGGAGGCTACCCAAGTCTCAACCCCTTCTCTCAAGCGGAGGCACTCCAAAACCCCTCCGAGATCTCCTCTAAAGAGGTCTCGGATTCCTTCGGCCACGACTCATAAGCTGGCTACCGATTCTCCAAAATCGGTGGCTGAAGTTGTCCCTTCCAGGCCAAGGAAATCTGCTAAACCCCAAACCGGCTCCTCCGTGGCCTCTCAAAAGACCTCGGTTGTGATTCAGGAGAACCCAACTTTTACCTCATCACCCGCTTCTTTAGGTGGTGCAGATGACTTCGGGGTCTCTCCCCTCGAAGGAACCGAATTTGCAGTGCACAGCCTTTCACCCGATCAATATGAGATCGATGATGCATAGCCCATTGGAGATTCGGGCTCTCCGAACAGGGCATTTTTGGACTTTTTATTGGAAGCTACCGGATCACCCCGAAAACATGCCACCGACGTCATCATGGTCACCGACATCTCATCCTCACCAACACACCAATCACCTCCACCGATCCCCAAATCCCCGACGCCTCCATCCCCATCACCGACCCATGTATCTCCGAAGTAACCTCCCCCCCCCCCCCCCCCCCCCCGATACTCCCCATCACCGACAGGCTCCCCCCACCGAAGACCGTGAAAAATCCACCTCTTCTGAGGATAGTTCTTCCCCATCTACTTCACCTCCACCACCACCAAGAGTGTTGTTCCCCGATCCCTTATCCGATCAACCATCCTCATCCACCATCCCCGAAGACAGATCCCTTCCTCACACTCCCCTATCACGAAATGCACCCCGTTTCCAACTTCACCATATTTGTCCATCCTCCTCCACCGATACTCGTCTACCGAGTGACCTCATCACCAAAGTTTAGGAGAGTGCCCGACAGTGTCGGTTGGTGGGCACTCAGTTTGAAACCTTCAAACAAGCTACCATCTCTATGATTTCTCAGACAAGTGACAGGGTCACGGTTTTGGAAAATAGGCAACCTCAACTCTTGGAAACAACTCTTCAGAATTTGCTTCGAACCATCATCGACAGTATGGCCACCTTTGCTCAGAAGTTGGAGAATCTAAACACCTCTCACAACAACTTGGCCTTGTCGGTGGCTTCTATTAAAGCTTCTACCGATTACAAGGACTCTGAAATTGCTCGGCTTATTACTCGAGAGACTCGGCATCAGTCTCTTCGCTCTTCTCTCACCGACTCTCTTCAACAGCTTCATCGGAAGGTTGACTCTCTAAACAACAATCTAGATTGGGATTTTGATCTAGGTGATTTTGCCTTTAACAGTACTGACAGGGGTAGACTTCAGCACGTTCATGCCTCGATGGATCGTGTTGCTACACATTTGGGTCTGGAATCTGCGGCTGTTGCTGAGGGGGAGAAAAGTATCCCAAAGGTTTACACCCCCCTTTGACTAACCGCAAGTGTACGGTGTCGTCTCAAGTAATACGTATGAAAGTACGAGTATCGAACCCACAAGAACCAGGTGTTAAGTACCACAATGACTGTATTAACTATTAACTGAACGGTTGAAAATTGGTTTGGTTTGAATTTCTGAAAAACTAAAATATTAAAGCATACGAAAACGTAAAACAAGTTGATTAATTGGGATGTCTAGAGAGAAGATGGAGGGTTGGAATCTGAATGGATCAATTAATAAGAACTCTAAATAACTTATGATTGGTTTTAATAATCAATAAATTGCAAAACCCAGAATCACTGCACTCTTTCAAGCTACAATGAAAATTAACTTAATTAAGAATTGCTTATCTCTCGATCTCACAATTGAATTAAGTTAAGGAATAAGGTTGAGAACACAACACCGAAGGAATTGGTATATCTCTATCCAATTCCTACCGGTGGCAATTGAATCCGACCTAAACTTAAGGCTTTTCTCAAACGAACTCAAGATTTGCAAAATCGTTAAACAAGTGATCAATTTATTAAACGCAATAAGCATAGATTCAAAAGCTTCATCCATCTATTAAAAACCAAAACACGAATCATTCAAAATCCACATCTATGACCCAAACGTCATCCAACCCCCCAACATGTAGTTTAGCTCATGTTGGGGGTGTAAGAAAGAAATCGAAAGGTTACAAAAGATGCAAAAGCTATCATTGTTCAAGAAAGTCTAAAAAGATGATAATTAACTCCCTGAGAAGAAATCTCTTCCAATCTTACGTACTCGTTCGTCTTTGATTCCTTGCTCCAATCCGTTTCCCTCGGGTTCTTCCCTTCAAAAATCTCTTTTTCGCTCCCACAAATCGCCTCTTAGTCGGCCGTCTTCGTCTGAAAGTCCAAAGTGCCCAAACCCTAGCTGAAAGAAGTGTTTTAATGAACTGCACGTCGAGGCCCGTACTGGCGCCAGCTTCTGATTAAAATGTTGGCATGGATGGTGGCGCCAGTTGACTGGCCCCAAGATTGGCGCCAGCTTCTGGAATGTTCTCAGGGATGATTGTGGCGCCAGTTGACTGGCCCCAAGACTGGCGCGGAGACTCTGATGGATATCTTCTTCAATTTCTCTCGTTTCAAGCTCTGGAACTCGAATTTGCTATTCTTTTTAATGAAAATGCCTGAACCTGTACTTTCTCACCAAAAACCCTTTTAAAAACTCCCATTTTACTTGAAGACACGCGTAAACCACTCAATTTGAGAGTAAAAATAATGTTGAAAATCGACATTATCACTCCCAAAGTCCCCGAAAAGGCCTTCTGTTAGGCATCTTGACAGCAACAGACCTCATTCAGACCCCACCGACAAATCAACAATTCGTTTCTTCAAACCCAAAATCCCCACATCGACACCAACACCTACACCAATCACATCGGTGGCCACCTCAACAATCACACCGACACCGACTCCTACACCGATAGCATCTTCGGCACCGATTACTACAATCACACCGACCCAAATCCCTTCGGTAGAGAAAACCACAACAACAGTTGAGGGGGAGCAAATACTTTCGACGAGTGCTCCAAAAGACAAAGGGAAGAAAGCCATTTCGGCAGAGGATGCGGCTAAAGAAGAGAAAAGAAAGAAAGAATTGGCTAAGTATGGAACTCGACCTGCCGATGCCCAAACCTTAAAGCTTAAACCTCCATCACAAGGAACTGCCACCGATATGGGTCTCTCTCCTCAAGAAATTGAGGAGGCTAGACTAGCACAAAAAGCCTTGGATGATTCAAAAGCTCTATCTTTAAAAGTTGCGAAAGAGGAAGCGGCCAAAGCAAAGTCCACCGATCCCATTCTTGCCCAAAAATCTGAGTTGGGCACCATTGAAGAAGAAAAGGAAGAAGAAGTTAAGTGGTACAATAAAACCATGCACTACCGAACAGACAGGTCTCCTATCTCATGTGTAAAGATTTCCACTTCCAAGATCAATTCCACCGACATCAGGCTCATCATTGAAAGGGAGGATGGAACCTCAAGGAGTATTAGAGATTATAACCTCAGGCAATTCGGTCTCTCCGAATGATTTAAAATTTCTAGGCTCTTGGTGAGATGTACTAATTCCAAGAAAGACATTTTCATCAAGTATATCGATGGGTTGATGAACAAGATGAAAGAAATAAAGAAGAAACACAATATTGTTCTTTCCACCGACGAACGTGCCTCACTTCAATCTCTAAAAGAAGATGTTCGACTTCCAATGACCAAAACCCAATCGGTGAAAGACACGGTGTTTAAAGACATGGCTTCGAAAGGAAGAATCCCCTATGTGGATAATCTCAATCTGTCCATCCCAACCTCCATCGCTTATCCCTCTACCACACTGTGTATCTCATCGATTCCTAGCCTCTTTTTCAATGATGCTCTTGGCCACCACGCTTCTTCAGGTTTTCCCAGATTCACCTCGCCGACATCACCTACTTGCATGGCGTCTCCAACCTCATGCCACATATCAATGAAGCTCAGAAATACTATCAGAACATCACCAACGAAATCAAACGCCGCATTCAAAAACCAAAGAAACGATCTAGGTGCTATCTTTTTACAAGTACTTGTAATTTTTCTTCATTTTAGAATGTATGAAAACTTTACTTAAATGCAAGTAGTTTTCATCTATTTTAAATTTCATTGTTGCACATATTTATTTTCCTTACTTGTAAATATTGGATACACTTAACAAATCCATAAAAGACAAAATAGATCAAAAAGAAACAAAAAGAATGGTCTATGTGAAAAGAACCCAAAAAGAGTAAAAAGGGTCAAAATGCATGTTATACTCTTGAATATTCTAAGTATGAAGCTCAAATTCAAATAGGGGGAGATTGTTGGATCACCAAAGATTTGAAATTGACCCACCAATTTTCACACCTAAAATCTTACTTAGAATATTTCTTTGGGGTTCTTTATAATGACTTTGATAAGATAGAAATTGTTCGGTGAAGTCGAAGATCAACCTAAACCAAGTTTGAAGATATTGTCATTGTGGAAGTGATGAATACTCTTCTCAACAAATACAAGTCATTAGTCCACCGATGGTTGTCACACACATCGGTGGACATCTCCCACCGATCCATCTCTTGGTCGGCCAACATGAGTCCCACCGATGAAAGTCTCAAATCGGTGGGATCTCAAATGTCTTCACAGATGCTTTTCTCAATTGTAACAAATTCCAATGTACTCATCGGTGGAACAGTCTTGGAAGACACATCAAGAAGATCATTTAATATGGGACAATATCTATTGCCAGGTAAAAGTGACTATTTGTCGTTTTATCCATTATCAGATAAAGTCTCAATCAGCAAGGGTATTCTTCCTAGTACCAAGGAAAAAGGTGATAAGGACACATCAACTTTTCAGAAGTCAACACCTACAATTGAATCTCTTGATGACAAGTGTCCTAAGCATGTAATGCTTCTCACACTATAAAAGGAGGAAGAAGCTCCCCATGCAAACTACGCTTTCTGGAAGAATTTCTCAGTGCAAGCATTCTCCATTTCTCAAGAACTTTATAGCTTTGATTCTAAGTGTTCAAGTTGTTTTGTTTTCAGTATACTTTGTGAAAGATTGTTAGAATAGTTTAAACCTGTTCTTTTCCGCAACAGTCTTTATTTTCTATGTGTAATTCTTGTTGAAAGATTTTCAATAATAGAATTAAATTAAGTAAATTTTGTGTATTGTATTCAACCCCCCCCCCCCCCCCTTCTACAATACTTGTTAAGCCATCTGGGACTAACAATATATATAGAGTCCTAATAAATTGTAAACCATCATTTTCGCGTAAACTGTGTAAACTGTGTAAACCGTCGATTTCATAGGTTTTTTTGATGAATTTTTTTTATGAAGTTGTTTATTTTGATGAAATTGTTTCATATCATTCATTTCTTGATGATTTTTTTAATGAAATTTGTAGTTTCATAGGTTTTTTTCATTCTTATGAAATTGTTTCATATATTTTCGTTTTCACCTATGAAACTACAAACTTAATAAAAAAAATTCATCAAGAAATGAATGATACGAAACAATTTCATCAAAATAAACAATTCCATAAAAAAAATTCATCAAAAAAACCTATGAAATCAAGGGTTTACATGGTTTACACGGAAATGATGGTTTACAATTTATTATCTCTCTCTCTCTCTCTCTCTCTCTCTCTATATATATATATATATAGGGAGAGGTTCAAATGAGAAGTGCTAAATATTTGAGAAATAAAGAAGTGATCTTAGCTATTCATTCGGTCAAGATCGGTGGCTTTGACCGAAAAGCAGCGGATAATTCCTCGTGTGGTCTGCACAAGATAGATGGGTAGTTTCGTAAAAAAATACATGGGACGAGTTCATATATGAATCTGTGTGATTCATATATGAACCTTTTTGTTCATATATGAACCTTTGTAATTCACATATAAACTCTTTTCAACTAATTCATATATGAACCTTTGTAATTCATATATGAATCAGTTAATTTGTTCATATGAGAATTAGTTAAAAAAATCATATATGAATCACAAAGGTTCATATATGAACACAAAGGTTCATATAGGAATCAATTAATTAATTTCATATATGTAACACCTTCGAATTGGGAAAGAGCAATTAAATAAAATTTTTGATAATACATCCAAAATAATAGAACTTCTTTCTATAAACCAATACGAGAAATGCCTCAACAATTATAATCCAAGTCTTAATACAAATGCTAAGTTCACACCGCGTGTTACTTAACTCAAATACAAAATTCTATTCCCCAAAAACCAATGCGGAAGACTTTACTTAACCAATTCACCTCTCGAGCACACTATTAGCACTCGACCTTTCGCAGTATCACTAGGACTACTCCCAACCTGAACATGTTGTATATGCCGACAAATAAAAAAAATTAGGCTAACGCCTAGTGAGTTCAAAATTTTATAACATGATCTAAATAATTCTTTGAATGAAAGTTTGCGACATAAATTATGATTTCCAAAAGAGTTTATGAGAAGGATGTAAATGACTCATTTTCCAACACACACAAAATCTATGAGAGAAGTTCCCAAAATGTATAAAGCGTTTTCCAAAATGAATTCCAATCCCAACTCACTCAAAACGTGACTAAATCCATATTATGCGAAACCTTCAAACACGGTTGATGACATAATACTCAACCCATAAATAATGGAAGAACAATCCATATAAATATAATACTTCACCAAAAACATGATACGAACCAATACTCACGCGAACGTAAAATGTAATGAAGTTCAAATACCATAAATATGGAAATGACCTGCTTCATTTAAACCTTAATATACATGGAGGGAATCCAATATTAAAGTCATCAATTGCAGTCAATCGTACAAGACCAACGATAATAAAACATGGACATTATAAAATCCCAAGTAAGGTTGGCCGACGACGGGAGACCCGTATCCATTGAGAGTGAAGGAACACCAAAGTATGTCACTCATACAATGTTAATCGTACGACACTTCACGGCATAAAAGCCCAAGTGTCCCATACGACGCCAAGACACACCCAAAGAGACAGCTAACCTTAGCGGAATATTACCAAGAATACCACCAAAGGCTCGGCACAAGCGGGGATACAACCATGGCATTGCCCCGACATGGCGAAGGTTATAAACGCCCGTCAATCATACCTGACAGCTCAACCGGACTCAGCCCTCTTAGTGTACCCTTGAAAAGTAAAGGTAATAAAACATGGGGCCCGGGCAAATCCCGCGACACCCAGTAGATCATGAAATAAAGACTGACTTACGTGCCTATGGATCCAATGCAACACAGTCTACAATAGCATGCCCATCCCGGAATGACTAAAGCACCCGAGCATGTAAATATCAATAACGTGCAATAATATGCAATATGTTGCAATAAATGCAAACCATGAATAAGACTCCACATTGAGCCATTAAAACCGGACAAAATGTCACCAAGACTTCCTTAAAGTCAAAACCGAGAAAAATGCTCAAAACCCATAAGACCCGTAAATAACGGTCCTCAAAATACAAAATGAACTTAGGCATCGTTTAGGTAAACATATACCACAAAATCATCATTAACCCAAAACTCAACGCAGGTTAAAACAAAGGGTTTTCCCAAATGAACTCATACCCTTATAACTCCCAAAATGACTCATGACACTAAAATGTGCATTTTCCCAAATGGTTTATAAAATCAATTACACTAACATGATTAAACCATTGAATAAGCTCCATTTGAGCAATAAATCATTTAAGGACATAATTATGATTTCTACACATCAAAATATCCAAGAATCCCAAATATGGGTGTTTTACAACATTTATAAAGTTAAACACTTCAAAAGGGTTAAACTCATCAAATAATTCAACAGTTGGTAATTTCAAGTAAAACACACAAATACTTGGAAAATAACATTTTTGGCATGTACAACGTTTTCGCTAATCAACTTGAACTCACCTTGCTAGATTTAGGCTAAATCTAGATTTTCCCCAAACGTAAGCTCCTTTGAAGAAACTTGAATCTTCAAGCCAAATCCTCCAAAAACCTAGATCCATAAGTTTCCAACCATAAATAATTAAATCCAACCATAAAGAATAATTCCTCAAATATTTTACATCAAGATCTCAACTTATTTCAAAACCCTAATTTTTATAGGTGAAGAAGGAGAAGGTCACCTCCACCAAGCACAACCAAAATCACCTAATAATACCCAAAATGGAAGAGAAGGTGAAAACAACAACAATCTAGCTTTTGGTAGAGAGAGAGATTACCTTCATCACTTGAATCCTCAAAGCAAGGCTCCTAATCTCCCACAAAAGCTTCAAGCTTCCATACTTTCAACAATGGTAGAAATGGATTTGTTTTGAGTGGAGAAGATGAAGAAGAGGAGGAAGGATTTAGGGTTTTCTTGGAGAAGAAATCGGTTTAAAGAGAGAGAGAGAGAGCTGAGTTGTAGTTTGGAAATGAAGTAAGTAAAGAGAGAGGGAAGAGTCTTAAAAGAAACCAAAATATCTCATCAGGCCTTTCGCGGACGTCTGACTGGAGGCTCATGCGGACGTCCGACCTCAACCTGATCTGAACCCACCCAATTTCTGTTGCTGTCGCGGACGACCCACGGACTTCCGCATGAACACGGACGCCCGGCTCATGCCTTAAGCGGACGTCCGCATACCTCAATTTGTCGATTTGCTGAAATTTTGGGGTGTTACAATCCTCCCAACCTTAGAATGATTTCGTCCTAGAAATCTAGACTCCTTATAACCAAAGGTTATCCAACTCAACACCTTCCATGTTCCATTAACTCCCAACTGAAATCCAAATTCCCCCACGCAAACTGTTATGACAAACTTCATGCAAGCCCTTACCAATAATGTCCTCTCAGGTACATTATACTTATGCCCGGGTGAACGCCCCATCTACTAGAGTAACTCCCAAACAAACGACTTCGGTTGTCTCCTAACCTTAGAATGTTCCATACTTCCCCAACTGCGGGTCCCGACTATAAATCAATCCTATGTTTGATCGTTACCTAAACCAATAGAATCTCCAATTCCAAATGTCCCGCTGTTGAACGGTCACTTAATTCTAACGAGTTCCATTAGACTCCAACACCGACGGTCGTCATCGACACATCGATTTCACAACCCCAAAATACATCTATGTACCAATCATCCAATCGGAAGATTCTTTTACCACACAAGGAAGGTCATCCAGCTAGATCTATTTGTCACAATCGCTACCACAATTTATTAAAACTTGGCTACACCTTTCAAATACACTAACAATCCTTGACTTCGAAGCCAAAAAGTTGACACCTAGTAATACCACCAAGCTTTGAACCCCAACAGAACTCCACCCACGAGCCCAGTCGTCGAGCATTCTCACAAAACTGGGGTTATCAATATGGTGTCTAAAGGGTCCCTCATGCGAAAATTGACCAAGTCTCAAAACAAGGCTGCCGACAAGAACGGTTACCACCAATCTCAATATAAGATACCGCGAATCTAACCCTTCGGTTACAACAAGTACATCGACTCTACAACCGGTACCATTCGGTCTACCATACCATCATGCGTCGGAATACCCAACCTTCCATTGTCGAAGCTCTATACGTATTTTACTGTTAACCGGGGTTACTTAAACTTTCCAAGGTTCTAATGAGTCCAAGGATTTTCAAGTGAAGTACTTAACAAATATGTCAATCGAAAACTTTTATAGAAATTTTCAACACAAAGGTTTTCATATCAAATTAATCGTATGCCTAAAAGCTACTACTATCTACTCGGTAGTTGCACAAAAATGGACACGCTCGTCCCACATATAAAAATCGTATTGAAAACCATTTCATCGTAATTTAGGTTATTAACAAAACGCAAAAGCATAATAAACAACTTCTTTGAAAGGAACCGCTACGGTCCTGGCATGGATTGATTTACGTTATGCACGTAAAGGTAATTTTCTATTTTAAATAGTGTGCAACAAAAAGATTTGTACGTACTTCAAAAGAAGTTTAAACGACATCCGACTCCAAAAATTCCTTCTTTAACCATAAAATGACATGGAAACAAGTTCACCCACAAAATTTGCACGCGTCAGTTACTTCCCAAAAACGGTGAAACGATCCATAATCCTACTTGGTTAAAACATAAATGATTTGTGTCAATTCCAAGTTTAAAGACCAAATCAATACGTTTTTATCATTTGAATATATCGACTGAAACATCATGAGAAAATCTCAAATTGGAATATGCATGCAAGCTTGTAACATTTTCCTAGGGGTTCTCCAGAAATATAATTACGTGCAATGGGCAGTCCCTTCTAAATCTTCGAAATAGAAAATTTTGTTAATTCAAGTTTCAAAATCTTCTCATTTAGTCATATAATGACATAGGAGTAAAACCTATTTGACAAGACTCACACACATTAATGTGTTTTCTCAAAACTTAGGAAAATAGTAAGTGCTTGTAATTGGTTGACACCCAAAGAGTTTAAATCGACTTCAGACTTCAAATCATACAAACAGTGCGCATCAGTGTTCCAAAAATTTAAACAATTCCACGCACTCTAGATTAGGACAAATAATTTTCCAAAATCCCCATCATGGAGCATTTGCACTAAAAGCTTTTCACTTGTAATATAAAACGTAAAAAGGTCAATGCTTAAATTTTACCCATCAAAATACTCAAAATACACATTTTCTCCAAAACCAAAACGGTTTACAATTTTTCCAAAATGTTCATCAAGCCAAGATTGACCAAAGTTCAACGACTCGCACATGTGTGTTTTCAAAATGTACCGTATCGTAAACCGTGCATAAACCCCGCAATCCTAAAACATGTTTTGACCAAAGGATCTCTATTTATGCAATAACTAATTATAACACGCTATTTATTTACCAAAGTGTCAAGGATTAGTGTCTACCAAGTTATGTATATCCCTAGATCAATATAATGCATTTGCGTGAAATGATAACAAAATAATCAATTAATCGAAAACGCATAAAGCAAATCATTAAGATATACTATCAGAATGTTCTTTAACGCATTACTCACGCCACGTATAAATCAATCCGTACATTGAACAAGTTGCAACAAAATGTGCTAACACAAATCTTTGAAAGAGAAATTTCGCGACCCAAAGTTCCAAAACTCATCCCTTTTGGTCGTCTTACGGTATAAATAATACTTCTCAACAAAACCCGAATGAGACAAAATGTCCAATATAACTCATAAATTCTCATATAATAAATGGAGTATGCACATTACGAAATTGCACTCACGCGACATACAACGTCGTAAAACAAAACTCCATGAACCTCAATGGGGCTCGATGCCCTCAAATCAACAGAATGACACCAAACCTTTCGCTTCCAAAAATTGTATTGCAATAAGCAAAATCATGACTAAAACGTCAAAATTCGAAAAATTCCCTTTTTGTTGTAGTACACCGTAAACAACACTTTTCAATAAACCATGCATTAAATAAACTTTCCAATAAATCTTGACATGGACATAATGGAAGATAACTTTCCGTCCAAACCTTAACATATGTGGAGGAGATCCAATGTTAAAGTCTTAAACCGTAGTTACTTGCCAAACATCTTAAACATCATTAAAATATGGATATTACTGTATCCGAAAGTAACGTTGGACAACAACAAAATAAAACAAGTCCCAACAGAGTTTGCAACTCCCGCGATAAAATAATTTCATGCATGTTCAAAACCATGATTTAAAATCTTGTGTGTGCTAAACGTTTTCTTAGACTTTGTAACACAATCCACATAAGGATTTGAAACACAAGAAATAACTGATGCAATTTATTTTTAAAATAAATTTTGTGCATGAATCTAGTCGGCACTAAACATCTCAAATCACACTCCTCCAGGTCCCTCCGGTCCACTATTGTCATCCGGATGCTCAAACATCTTAAAACAAATTGAAAGTTACATCGATTCACTTTACAGCTTCTCCTCTAAGTAAGGTCGATACAATAAGCCTATGGTTCTAATCCAACCATCAACTTCGACCCGAAATGGTCCACTTAATACAATTATCATGCTTATTGTCACTCCAAGTGACTAAAGCTAAAATCGTCCATTTATTCCAACGACTACTCACTTAGAAACTTCTTCACTCTCCCAACGGTCATCACATTGAAGTCGTTCAAGTATGCACATGTAACTAGTAAGTTCACCATAACACTGGCCAGGTATAATTATGAACGTACCGTACATGATTATCCTTGAGACTCTTAACGCGATTCTCGTTTCTAGCGACTCCATCGACCTCAAAACATCCTATCTTAATGTGCTTAATGGTGAAATTTCACTCTCATTTATGTAACACCCTCGAATTGGGAAAGAGCAACTAAATAAAATTTTGGATAATACATCCAAAATAATAGAATTTCTTTCTATAAACCAATACGAGAAATGCCTCAACAATTATAATCCAAGTCTTAATACAAATGCTAAGTTCACACCGGGTGTTACATAACCCAAGTACAAAATGTTATTCCCCAAAAACCAATGTGGAAGACTTTACTTAACCAATTCACCTCTCGAGCACACTACTAGCACTCGACCTTTCGCAGTGTCACTAGGACTACTCCCAACCTGAACCTGTTGCACATGCCGACAAATAAAAAAAAGTTAGGCTTACGCCTAGTGAGTTCAAGAGTTTATAACATGATTTAAATAATTCTTTGAATAAAAGTTTGTGACATAAATTATGATTTCCAAAAGAGTTTATGAGAAGGATGTAAATGACTCATTTTCCAACGCACACAAAATCTATGAGAGAAGTTCCCAAAATGTATAAAGCGTTTTCCAAAATGAATTCCAATCCCAACTCACTCAAAACGTGAATAAATCCATATTATGCGAAACCTTCAAACACGGTTGATGACATAATACTCAACCCATAAATCATGGAAGAACAATCCATATAAATATAATACTTCACCAAAAACATGATACGAACCAATACTCACGCGAACGTAAAATGTAATGAAGTCCAAATACCATAAATATGGAAATGACCTGCTTCATTTAAACTTTAATATACATGGAGGGGAATCCAATATTAAAGTAATCAATTGCAGTCAATCGTACAAGACCAACGATAATAAAACATGGACCTTATAAAATCCCAAGTAAGGTTGGCCGACGACGGGGGAGACCCGTATGTTGATCCAAACTGATAACTCTATTTTTAGAGTTATTATTTCCTTTTATTTTCCAGTTTATTTTGTCAATTTTAGCCATTTCACTTCTCAAAACCCCCATTCTTGGTATATTTCACGAAAACGAGCAAAAAGAGTAAACCATGGTCTTTAATAAATTATTTGGTAGAATTTGGTTGTTTTTCACGATTTTATCCACAGTGACTTGCGGAGTGCCCACTCCGCTCCCCACTCCTGAGATGACGAGAAGGAAAAAGAGAAAGAAAGTAGCAGCTGGGATTTAAACATTTCTAGAGAAAAGAATGGGTCAAAGAGCAGGTCAAATGAAGATAAAGGAGGACATGCCTTCCTTAAAGAGGAATAGTGAAAAGTACAACAACCTTGTACTATAAAGCAACATTTGGTGAAAAGGTGTTTACTATTCAAGGCATGGTGTGCAAATCTGCAGATCTGAAACATGGGACTAAACCATGGTTTTATGCCATGCCCATACCTTCCTCCTAGTATTTAATGAGGCCTTGGGGTGCCATTCAATACATCAAGGTTTTTACAATCTTACCATTCAAGTCAAGTAGTAGTTTTTGCTAGATATTGTTTAGTCTTTAATTCTCTCAACTACTACATTAGTGTAACTTTAGTTCTTTATTTTACTGCATTAGTTAACTTTAAATTTCTGTATTTCTTTCTTGTAATTCGTAATACACAGTGACAGGGGCGAATTCTCGTTCCCCACTGTGGGCTAAATGCAAGTCACTTTCAGTTTTATTATGTGCAACTTCTACTCTTTTGCTTTCTTTACTTTAGTTATGGGCTAAACATCCTTAGGGATGTAGAAAGGAGAAGTACCTAGATTTTATTAAAAATGCTTGAGTAATCTTTATACTTGGAATATTTGTTGTTTTGGTCATTCATTCTCGATTCATACCCAAGGATGCGAACAAGCCGATCACTTGCAAGGATCTAATATCTAGTTCTTAACTCAGAAATGAGTAGAACGCAGTGACACGAGCTTGGATGATGCTAGGGGATTCGAAAGAATTCTTATGACACTTACGAAAGTGAGGTCGGCACAGTGAGCTAATCTCATCCCACTGGAGTAGTAGGCAAGCTAGTTGGTGTATCTAAAAACACTTAGAGTATTTGTCTCTACGCATTCCATCGAGGCCTGAAAAGGTCCATTTTTTAGATTACCATTGACAAGACAACAAATACTAAGAGTATGGGATTTTTATCTTAACGGTGTGAGTATTTCGTAACCGGGCTTTTCTAGCGAAAATGCCTACCTCGAATACAAGGATCACTTTGAAGACCGAGTATTTAGTATAAAATCTAGGGAAAATCTAACCTACATTCCTTCTTTTAAATCTTTAGTAAATCGTTAAAAGTAGCTATTTCACCACACAAACCAAAGTATAATTTTCTTCTGTTATTGAAACCTGTAAAAGGAGCTCATGAGAACCGTATTGTCTTGATTGCCCAGTCTCTGTGGATTCGATTCTGGTATTTTACCAACTATTACTTGCTGTGACGATCATAGTGGACAGTGTACACTTGCACTTCCCACTGTGGACAGTTTGCAACCCACTGCGATTAAAACACATATTTCGCATGTACCAAGTTTTTGGCGCCGTTGCCGGGGACTGGCGTGATTTTTAAATCTCAAGAGATTAGTTTTTGTTCGAGCCCGAGTAACTCGTTTTTCTAAGCTGTTCGCGTTGTATGCCACGGCGACAACTCGAATATTTGGTTCCAATAGATCTTGAAATAGAAAAAACGTTGCGAAAAACACGAAGAAGCAAGAAAACAAATCGACAAGTCACTGTGATCCCCACTGTGAACATGGCCGATAGACCACCTGTCATGGAGACCACAATAACGATTGCCGATAGCAAAGATCGAAAAATACGGGACTATGCTACTTCCGGAGCTAGCGATTTAAGCTACGGAATTCTAAGGCCCAACATTGTAGCAAACCATTTTGAACTTAAACCGGTAATGTTTCAAATGATCCAAGCCATGGGTCAGTTTGGAGGATCACCAACTGAGGATCCGCACTCTCACTTAAAATCTTTTTTGGAAATGACTGATTCCTTTCAGTTACAAGGTGTGAGTGATGAAGCATTATGACTAAGACTTTTTCCTTTTTCACTAAGGGATAAGGCGAAGTCATGGCTGAACTCGCATGCACCTCACTCGATAACCACTTGGCAAGAGCTTGCCGATAAATTTTTGCAAAAATACTTTCCCCCAACGAGGAATGTAAGGTTTCGAAATGATATAATTTTGTTTAGGCAAGAAGAAGATGAGGCTGTTCGGATGCATGGGAACGATTTAAAGATTTACTTCGAAAGTGCCCACATCATGGCATCCCACATTGCATCCAATTGGAGACCTTTTACAATGGTCTTTCCAATGCAGCCAAAATCATCTTAGATGCAACAGCCGGTGGAACATTCACGAGTAAAACCTACAATGAAGGATATCAAATCTTAGAAAAAGTGTCCAACAACAATACCGAGTGGTCCAATCCTAGAGCGGTAGTACCAAAGACCAACACCATCGATTCCGAAGCACTCAAAACCATGAATGCGCAGTTAGTGGCCTTAACAAAAATCGTTTTGAATCAAAATAGAGGCCAAGTCAATTCTGCAACTCATCTAGCCGAAAATTGCTCCCTCTGTGGAGAGGAGCGTCTTTTTTACTATTGTCCAGCAAATCCCGAAGCCGTTAATGTTATAGGGACCAACCCGAGGAACAATCCATATTCGCAGACTTATAACCCAGGTTGGAGAAACCACCCAAATTTCTCTTGGGCTGGTAATCCAGGACTCCAACCCCACGGGGCGAGTCATACTCACCAAAGACCACACAATCCCCCTGGATTTCAACAACACCACAGTGGGTAGTCCTCACAGAACTTTCACCAAGGACAGTCCTCACAACCATACCAACCACGATCCAATCAACCAGCTGAGGTTCAAGAATCGATTGAATCTATTCTCAAAGGTTTTATGAATCAAACTCAAGCTGCCATTAGGAACATAGAGACTCAAGTAGGACAACTAGCCGTTGAAGTTAAGAATAGACCACCAGGGACATTACCTAGTGACAACGAACACGCAAAGGTGATAGGAAAAGAGCACGTCAAGTCCATCACTCTGAGGAGTGGAAAGGATATGAAAGATATCGTTTTTGAGTCTGATGATTCGCCTCAAATACCCACTGCGGTCACCACAGTGGGCACTCCTCAAGTCACTGTGATCCCCATAGTGGGGACCGACATCCCTGACCTTCCCACTCTTGGGCCTGTTCCAAAACCTATTGTTCCAAAGCCAATACCACAACAAGCTCAGATTGACCCACGAAGCATTCCCTTTCCTCAAAGAATGAAACCTAAAAATGTCGATGTTCAGTTTAAAAAATTCTTAGACATTTTTAAACAGCTTCACATTAACATACCCTTGGTAGAAGCTCTCGAGCAAATGTCAAGCTATGTTAAATTTTTAAAGGATATTTTGAACAAAAAGATAAAGTTGGGTGAGTTTGAGACTGTGGCTTTGACCGAGGAATGTAGTGCCCTCCTTACTAGCAAAATTCCACCTAAGTTGAAAGACCCGGGTAGTTTCACCATTCCATGCACAATAGGAGGACAAGAAGTAGGTCAAGCACTCTGTGATTTAGGAGCTAGTGTCAATTTGATGCCATTGTCTATTTTTAACAAGTTAGGTATTGGAGAGGCTAGACCCACAACCGTGACTTTACAACTAGCCGACCGGTCCATTGCCTACCCAAAAGAAAAAATAGAAGACGTCTTGGTCCAAGTGGATAAATTTATCTTCCCCGCCGATTTTCTAGTTTTAGATTATGAGGCCGATAAAGATATCCCACTCATCTTAGGACGTCCATTTCTTGCAACCGGACGAACTTTGATTGATGTGCACAAAGGAGAACTCACGATGAGAGTTAATGACCAAGAGGTAACATTCAATGTCTTCAAGGCCCTTAAGTATATAGACACCGAAGACTGTTTTGCTTTGAGTTCGATTTATGGATCCCACAGTTTTGACACAGTGCCCACAGTGGGAAGCACAGTGCCCACAGTGGGGAGTGAGAGTGAGCACTCCGCCTCTAAAAATGATGACACTTTTGAGGATGAGTGTAACGAAAT
Organism: Saussurea involucrata; assembly: GCA_033807775.1. Lineage (NCBI taxonomy): Eukaryota > Viridiplantae > Streptophyta > Magnoliopsida > Asterales > Asteraceae > Saussurea > Saussurea involucrata. The sequence goes on along the minus strand of CM066317.1, from coordinate 41,597,576 downwards.
TTTGGCAGCTTTTGAGCTGCTAGATTTCAAGGAGAGACATGTCAAACTACCATATAAACATCCCCCTGACTTGAATTTGAAGTCATTGCCTTCCCACTTAAAGTATGCCTACCTCAATGAGTTAGAAGAACTCTGTCACCACTCCTACATAAATACAAAAACCAACAAAGAGAAGATCAAGAGGTGGCCTGACCAAAAAATCACTCATAGAAATTTTGTGGAGGGACAAAAAGTGCTACTTTTTAATTCAAGGTTAAGGATGTTTCCGGAAAAATTAAAATCTCGATGGAAAGAGCCTTACACTGTGGTCAAGGTAAGTCCTTTTGGAACTCCGGACTTAATGGCTCCTCAATTCGGAAAAATCTTTAAAGTCAATGGACAAAGGGTGAAACACTTTCTGAGCAACAGTGCCCACTCTCCATCCCACTCTGGTTAAGAAAAGTCAGAATCACTTGTGTAAATATTTTATTTTAGTTATTTGCTGTCTTTTTATTATTTTTGGTCTTTTTAATTCTGCATGGTAGTTTATTTTGCATATGTGTAGGAGAGATTGCCGATTTTTGAAGAAAAAGCTTCGCAGTAGGCAGGTGCACGTCCCTGCGTTCCCCACTGTGAGAACCACTGGTATCCCACTTCGCCAGCCCACTGCAGGAAGCTCAAGAAACCCGATGGCCGAGATCCTGTCCGCTATAAAGAAGCTCACGTATCGTATCGAGCTCATTGAAGGCCAACAAAGGTATCAAAACATGGCCACCAAATCATTTTGGATGTACACGCGAGACCGGGATGAAGTGATGAACAAGATGCTGCAAGAAGCCAATCCGGAGTTAGCCGCACAACTCCCCAGCTTCCCCGAAGATATCTGCACCACCAACGCAAGTGACGATGAGTTTGGTGAAAATTCCGTTGCAAGCTCACCGCATGCAACCCAACCCCCGAATGGTTTGTTAAAACAATGGTTTCACTCGTTTGCTCCCAAAAACAATTTTAATTTTCTGTTGGTTTATGTTTTATGCCTATGGCTAGGCCTTCAACAATTTGCTGATTTCTTATTTTGGTTGTTAATGCATGAAATCCTGCCGCTAGGTAGGTACTTTTGGGTACTAACGAATTTTTTGTTTGAATGCTTGTTTGATCTTATTTCTATTTAAAGGTACAACTTTCGGCTTCCGACTTAAAAAAAGTCCCTTTTGTAAGTACGAATCTCAACTTGATACCATGAAATGATTTAGGCCATCTTTGCTTTCCAAACACAAACCTTTTTGAAACCCCTTAACCACCTCGTTCGCCCCATATTTCCATGTCACAGTGGGGACACTGTGAATTTTTAAGTTTGAGGTGAGGGAACTTCCAGAGTGACTTCCAGTCTGCCCACAGTGGGGACACTGTGAAGTCTAAGTTTGAGGTGGGTAAGCAATACCCACCTCATAAAAAAAAAGAGAAAAAAAAACACAAAAATACAAAAACAAAAGAAAATCGGAGTGTCACTAACAAAATTGATGGTGTGCCTTTTCTGGACCATCAAAGTGCTCACTCCCAGAAAAAGATGGTGTGCATATTCTGGACCATCAGAAGAAAAAAATAGCCAAACCCAAATAAAGCCTGAAAGTGTACGTACTTATCATTGCAAAATACTAAACACCCACTTCTTGAAATAAAAATCTCAAAGAGAGATCTTCGGTCCATGTTTGGAAATTCTTGCCAAAACCCTTGGGAAAGGATTCAAAACCATAAACTCTTCAAACCCAAGAAAGCCCTATTGATCAAATGGTAAACAAGGGAAAGATTTCGTCAAGTACAAAAGTGAAGTTTTAAGTTTGGGACCGAAGGAAGTATCGAAGGAAGGAGATCAACGCCCATTCAAGTCAAAAAGTATGTAAGTCCCTCAAGGTTCAAATGCATTGTTTTTCATTTTATTTATTTCTTTTTATTACTTGGGGACAAGTAATGATTTAAGTTTGAGGTTGTGATAACTCTATTTTTAGAGTTATTATTTCCTTTTATTTTCCAGTTTATTTTGTCAATTTTAGCCATTTCACTTCTCAAAACCCCCATTCTTGGTATATTTCACGAAAACGAGCAAAAAGAGTAAACCATGGTCTTTAATAAATTATTTGGTAGAATTTGGTTGTTTTTCATGATTTTATCCACAGTGACTTGCGGAGTGCCCACTCCGCTCCCCACTCCTGAGATGACGAGAAGGAAAAAGAGAAAGAAAGTAGCAGCTGGGATTTAAACATTTCTGGAGAAAAGAATATGTCAAAGAGCAGGTCAAATGAAGATAAAGGAGGACATGCCTTCCTTAAAAAGGAATAGTGAAAAGTACAACAACCTTGTACTATAAAGCAACATTTGGTGAAAAGGTGTTTACTATTCAAGGCATGGTGTGCAAATCTGCAGATCTGAAACATGGGACTAAACCATGGTTTTATGCCATGCCCATACCTTCCTCCTAGTATTTAATGAGGACTTGGGGTGCCATTCAATACATCAAGGTTTTTACATTCTTACAATTCAAGTCAAGTAGTAGTTTTTGCTAGATATTGTTTAGTCTTGAATTCTCTCAACTACTACATTAGTGTAACTTTAGTTCTTTATTTTACTGCATTAGTTAACTTTAAATTTCTGTATTTCTTTCTTGTAATTCGTAATACACAGTTACTGGGGCGAATTCTCGTTCCCCACTGTGGGCTAAATGCAAGTCACTTTCATTTTTATTATGTGCAACTTCTACTCTTTTGCTTTTTTTACTTTAGTTATGGGCTAAACATCCTTAGGGATCTAGAAAGGAGAACTACCTGGATTTTATTAAAAATGTTTGAGTAATCTTTATACTTGGAATATTTGTTGTTTTGGTCATTCATTCTCGATTCATACCCAAGGATGCGAACAAGCCGATCACTTGCAAGGATCTAATATCTAGTTCTTAACTCAGAAATGAGTAGAACGCAGTGACACGAGCTTGGATGCTGCTAGGGGATTCGAAAGAATTCTTATGACACTTACGATAGTGAGGTCGGCACAGTGAGCTAATCTCATCCCACTGGAGTAGTAGGCAAGCTAGTTGGTGTATCTAAAAACACTTAGAGTATTTGTCTCTACGCATTCCATCGAGGCCTGAAAAGGTCCATTTTTGAGATTACCATTGACAAGACAACAAATACTAAGAGTATGGGATTTTTATCTTAACGGTGTGAGTATTTCGTAACCGGGCTTTTCTAGCGAAAATGCCTACCTCGAATACAAGGATCACTTTGAAGACCGAGTATTTAGTATAAAATCTAGGGAAAATCTAACCTACATTCCTTCTTTTAAATCTTTAGTAAATCGTTAAAAGTAGCTATTTCACCACACAAACCAAAGTATATAATTTTCTTCTGTTATTGAAACCTGTAAAAGGAGCTCATGAGAACCGTATTGTCTTGATTGCCCAGTCTCTGTGGATTCGATTCTGGTATTTTACCAACTATTACTTGCTGTGACGATCATAGTGGACAGTGTACACTTGCACTTCCCACTGTGGACAGTTTGCAACCCACTGCGATTAAAACACATATTTCGCACGTACCAAGTTTTTGGCGCCGTTGCCGGGGACTGGCGTGATTTTTAAATCTCAAGAGATTAGTTTTTGTTCGAGCCCGAGTAACTCGTTTTTCTAAGCTGTTCGCGTTGTATGCCACGGCGACAACTCCAATATTTGGTTCCAATAGATCTTTAAATAGAAAAAACGTTGCGAAAAACACGAAGAAGCAAGAAAACAAATCGACAAGTCACTGTGATCCCCACTGTGAACATGGCCGATAGACCACCTGTCATGGAGACCACAATAACGATTGCCGATAGCAAAGATCGAAAAATACGGGACTATGCTACTTCCGGAGCTAGCGATTTAAGCTCCGGGATTCTAAGGCCCAACATTGTAGCAAACCATTTTGAACTTAAACCGGTAATGTTTCAAATGATCCAAGCCATGGGTCAGTTTGGAGGATCACCAACTGAGGATCCGCACTCACACTTAAAATCTTTTTTGGAAATGACTGATTCCTTTCAGTTATAAGGTGTGAGAGATGAAGCATTAAGACTAAGACTTTTTCCTTTTTCACTAAGGGATAAGGCAAAGTCATGGCTGAACTCGCATGCACCTCACTCGATAACCACTTGGCAAGAGCTTGCCGATAAATTTTTGCAAAAATACTTTCCCCCAACGAGGAATGTAAGGTTTCGAAATGATATAATTTTGTTTAGGCAAGAAGAAGATGAGGCTGTTTCGGATGCATGGGAACGATTTAAAGATTTACTTCGAAAGTGCCCACATCATGGCATCCCACATTGCATCCAATTGGAGACCTTTTACAATGGTCTTTCCAATGCAGCCAAAAGGTTTTATGAATCAAACTCAAGCTGCCATTAGGAACATAGAGACTCAAGTAGGACAACTAGCCGTTGAAGTTAAGAATAGACCACCAGGGACATTACCTAGTGACAACGAACACGCAAAGGTGATAGGAAAAGAGCACGTCAAGTCCATCACTCTGAGGAGTGAAAAGGATATGAAAGATATCGTTTTTGAGTCTGATGATTCGCCTCAAATACCCACTATGGTCACCACAGTGGGCACTCCTCAAGTCACTGTGATCCCCATAGTGGGGACCGACATCCCTGACCTTCCCACTCTTGGGCCTGTTCCAAAGCCTAATGTTCCAAAGCCAATACCACAACAAGCTCAGATTGACCCACGAAGCATTCCCTTTCCTCAAAGAATGAAGCCTAAAAATGTCGATGTTCAGTTTAAAAAATTCTTATACATTTTTAAACAGCTTCACATTAACATACCCATAGTATAAAATCTAGGGAAAATCTAACCTACATTCCTTCTTTTAAATCTTTAGTAAATCGTTAAAAGTAGCTATTTCACCACACAAACCAAAATATTATTTTCTTCTGTTATTGAAACCTGTAAAAGGAGCTCATGAGAACCGTATTGTCTTGATTGCCCAGTCTCTGTGGATTCGATTCTGGTATTTTACCAACTATTACTTGTTGTGACGATCATAGTGGACAGTGTACACTTGCACTTCCCACTGTGGACAGTTTGCAACCCACTACGATTAAAACACATATTTCGCATGTACCACAAACCCTCAATGATTTGATAATGACTCTCTAAGAATCACTTAGAGGTGTTTGGTTGGGGGTATTAAGAGGTAATCAATGGAAATGATTATCATTGACCATGTTTGGTTCAAACCAGGAATGGAAATGAAATGAAAAGTGGTGTTTGGTTTTTAAAAAGTAATCAATCATTATAATTGATTTGGGTAAAAACCATTCCTCTCCAAATTGGGGGGAATGGAAAATTTTTCTTCTAACAGATCACCCATACCCTCCTCTTCTCGTCTCCATGGCAGCCATACCATCTTCCTCTCATGAACCCTATCCCAACCCCAACATGTTCCCGATCTGATGAGAGGGATGAAAACAACCCTTCGTTTTTCAAGATAAAATAGGAGATGGAGATGATTTCGATTTTTGTGTTAAAAGATGAAATAGGAGATGGAGATGATTTTCGATTTTGGGTTTAGAGATGATTTCGATTTTGGGTTTAGGGATGAAAAATAGACAGATGTGTGGGATATATTTGTTGTTGAGTTCATGTGATGTAGAAGACGATGGAGACTAGATGCAAATGAAGAAGGATATGTGTTGGAGAAGCTTCTTGTGATGGAGATGAAGATGACACGTGATGGGCATGAAAAGGGTTTTTTTTCCTGTGATGCAAATGAAGAAGGAGATGTTGTTTTAGAGATGATGCTTCACGTTCTCTGATGGTGATAATGGGAGATGAAGAGGGTTTTTTTTCTTTTTTAACACAAGGAATACATGGGAATATATCTATAATATAATATAATACAATGAAAATAATCATTCCCATTCTACCCTATTTTCATTATGATTCCCATTTTCATTCCTTGAAACGAACCAAACGCCCCCTTAGTGAAAATTGTAAGTAAACATTATGTATAAGTGTTTCACTATCGCTGATAAGTACTAAGTCTGTTTCAGTACCGCTGATAGGAAACTCAAGTTATTTCTTACATTCAGCAAAACTATACATCAGTGAGCCCTGAGCATGTTCAGCCTCACTGATGATCGCTGATAAAATATATTGTTTGCTTATGATCCCTGAAGACAAGTTTCACGCCAACAATGTTCTACGCTGAAGTCAAAGATCAAGCCAAAGAACCAGCGATAAGTCTACTAATGAACTGATGCGGATATCAGTGAAGCCAAGACCTGTCCACTCAATGTGAATTTCAAGTAGAAGACTTCAGCGAACGCTGAACTTTATCACTCGCTGATAAAGATTTATTCAGCGAACGCAGATCATGAAGTCTTCCTCTACAAGTTACTTTTGTCTTATCCCCTTGCACGCCTCCGTACGAAATGTCAGAATGGACATCTCTTTTGTCCAGAATCGTACAACCAACTTGATTCTACACTGTTCATCATGCGGCTACTAGGTTGTCTACTAAAGTCAAACCATGCAACCAACTAGCTGATGCCACGTGTAAAGTTGTACTGTTGTGCATTTAATGCATGCAATATATAAAGGAAACCCTACTTCAGAAATGAAGTTCTCGGCCATTTCCTTCTCCTTGCTATTCTGTGTGTTAGAATATTATTCGTAGTATTCTTATCTCTTTTCTATCTTATTTCTAGTGCAAGAAATCTTAGTATTTCTCTTAACTTGTTTAGATTAGGTTTACTCCTTAATCTTGTTCCGCAACAAGTTGTAAATTGTTTGATACATATCAATAAACAATTTAGAAAAGTAAAAATCGTGTGTTTGTATTCAACCCCCCCCCCCCCCCCCCTTCTACAAACTTGTATAATCGTTACGGGACCAACAAGTGGTATCAGAGCAAGTTTGTTTAATCTCATAAACAAGATCTTGCTTATACTAATCTCCTTTCTCTTCCTTGCTATTTCTCATAATGGCTAACACCACAAACACAAACTACATTGACAATGGTTCTCTTGCAAAACCCCTAGATTTTCCAGAGATAACTTCAATCTGTGGAAGAATAGGATGATACTCTTCTTAGAAGGTGTAGACCCTACTATGCTTTACTACATCGAGAATGGTCCATATGTCCCTGTTAGGATTGATCCTGAAGTTCCAGGAACTGCTACTAGAGCTGCCATTCCTGAAAGAATCATTCCCAGGAAACCTCATACATGGACTGATGAAGACAAGAAAAAGGTGGCTATCGACACTAAATCCAGATCTATCATCTCTATGGCTCTTCCTGACGAAGTCTACCATTCCGTCATGAACCTAAAAACCTCCAAATCCATGTGGGACACAATCTGTGTTTAATATGAAGGTACATCTGAAGTCCAGGACTCAAGAAAGATCAACCTGGTAAGACGGTACGAAAGCTTCATTTGTGGTAAGAATGAATCTCTCTCTGAAGTACATCAGCGGTTTAACTGTTTAATTATTGATCTAAAAACCGTTGGTAAGGAATATTCTAACTTTGAGATCCTGACAAAGTTTCTAGAATGTTTATCTAAAAGCTGGGACAGTTATTCAATGTATCTCAAGCTATCAAAGGATCTAAAATCTATGACTCTCTCTACCTTATTTGGCACTATGCTCAATCATGAGCAGTCGTGTCATCTTAAGAAGAATCTTGTAAAAGATTCCAAAAGAACACCCGTTGCTTTACTCTCAGAGTCACCTTCCACTCAGCGATCATCTATCACTATCACTGAGTTGGAAACTAACTCTGAATGCTCATCAGATGCTGACTCTTCAGATCTTGATGAATCTCTGGCACTCTTGGCTAATAAGTTTAGGAGATTCGCCAGAAAGAGTCACTATAGAAGGAATAAACCCCTTGCACTCACTGACAAGCCAAAATCATCAACCCCTGTTGATAAGGCTACTGCTACCTGTTTTAACTGTGAGAAAGTAGGACACTTTGCTAGTGAATGCAGGTCAAAGAAAGTCTTTAAACCCTCATCCTCCTTCAAGAAATCCTCTAACCCCAGGGCTAGAGATGACAAGTATCAAAAGCTGAAGGAGAAGTATGCAAAGCTGAAAAGCTTTAAGAAGAAAGGCAAAGGCCTAATGGCTGACTTTGACTGGGCTGCCTCTGTTGAAGAAGAATCATCTGACTCTGAAGATGATGATGAGGCCAATCTTTGCCTCATGGCAAAAATTGTAGAAGAGGAAGAAAATTCTGACATTCCCTCTACTTCAACTTCTACCACTAAGGTATCAACTTCCTTCTATACTAATATTTCAGATATTGATGAAGCTGATAGTCTTCGGAAAATCGATCTTCTGACTATGAATTTATATGATGCCATGAATGGCAAGACCATAGTTGAAAATCAAAACCTTGATCTAGCTGAACAGCTTAAAAACTGTCACCTTCAAACAGAAAAGCTTTCTAAAATTGAAGAAGATTTAAAAGATCAGGTCCATATAAATCAACTAGTCAAAATCAAACGTGAAGAAGCTATCGCTGCATTAAAAGCTGAAAAGGCTACTGTTGAAGGATGGTGTAAATCCTCAACAACGATCATTGAGATTATAAGTTCTCAGATTCCCCTGAGTGATAAGAGTGGACTTGGTTATAAAGCTGATATTCTAGAACCAACCACTGATCGTTCCATGCTCAAATTTGGAACGTTCGTATCCTCAGTCCCTGACACCTCCTCATCTCAGTGTTCTTCTTCTAAAAATCCCATTCCTGAGGAAACCTCTACCTTAAGTTCTAAACTGAAAGGTAAAGAGAAAATTGTTTTCCAAAAACCTCAGAAGGGTACCAAAGTACCTAAACTAAAGAGTGTTAAACCTTCAGTTAATCAATCCTCATCCTCTAAGGATAAGGTTTATGAGCAAGCTCAGCGATCCACTCCTAAGATCAGGCTGAACTTTCTAGCTAAGAATCTTGATGAACCTCAGGTTCCTCCAAGATCTGATGCTAAAGGTATTCTTGGTACAGGCCCTGCTCATTTGAAAATGACAAATAAAAATGCCTATGGTCCTAAAGCTATTTTTAGCTATAGAAAATGTTATCACTGTGGACTTACCGATCACATTACTAGTAAGTGCCCCACAGCCACCAAAGCTGAAAAATTAGCCAAGGTGAAGATCATTGCCCCCAAGGCAAAGAAGACCAATCTTGGTGCAAATCAGGTTAAGGTGAAACCAACCACTGAGGTTAAGAAATTAACCAAAGTAAAGACTAGTTCTGAAGCTGAATCTTCAAATGCTGCGAAGATTATTGAACCTTCCACTTCCTCTACCACCACTGACAAATGTAGACCCATGGTAAAATGGGTGCCAAAGTCAAACTAATCTTCCTTTGTTTGCAGGTTAATAAGGGTATCTGGTATCTTGATAGCGGATGCTCTAGACATATGACTGGATAGAAAAACATGCTCACTGAATACAAGGAAGAGAAGGGTCCCTCAGTGACCTTCGGTGGAAACAGAAAAGGCTATATCCGAGGGTTTGGTGTACTCTCTAATGGTACAAAAACCTTCAGAAGAGTCGCATATGTTGAAGGACTGAAGTATAATCTTCTAAGCATCAGTCAGCTGTGACAATGATAACAAAGTGATTTTCACTAAGGAATCCTGCTTTGTTACTGACAAAAAGGAGAAGATAGCTCTCAGCGGATACCGTATGGAAAATGTTTATGTTATAAACATGGACTCTACAACCACTGAGAACTCCTGTTTCTTCTCAAAAGCCTCATATGATGTCAACTGGCTATGGCATAAGAGGCTCTCTCATCTCAACTTCAAGACCCTGAATACTCTTTCTTCTAAAGAGTTGGTTACTGGTCTACCTCAACACTCATACGCTAAGGAATCTCTATGTTCAGCGTGTGAGAAAGGGAAACAGACCAAAGCAAGCTTTAAATCTAAGCAAGTCTCCTCAATGTCATCTCCTCTACAACTTCTCCATATGGATTTGTTTGGCCCTGTTAACAAACAATCCCTCGCTGGAAAGAAATACACATTGGTCATAGTTGATGAATTCTCTCGCTATACCTGGGTAATGTTTCTCCATTCTAAGAGTGACACCCCTGAAGAACTCATCACTTTTGTCAGGAAAATGGAAGTCATGAATAACATGACCGTTCGCTCAATAAGGAGTGATCATGGGACTGAATTCAAAAACAGTTCCCTTGATTCCTTCTTTGAAAGTAAGGGTATTTCTCATAACTTTTCCTCAGTGAGAACACCTCAACAAAATGGAGTCGCTGAAAGAAGAAATCGAACTATCATCGAAGCTGCATGTTCAATTCTCAGTGATTCTCATCTACCTACTCAATTTTGGGCAGAAGCTGTCAACACTGCTTGTTTTACTCAAAACAGGTCGCTGATAGTCAAAAGATTCAAGAAGACATCCTACGAACTTTTTCATGGGAGAAAGCCTTCAATTAACTTTCTTCACATCTTTGGATGTCAGTGTTTCATACTGAACAATAGAGATGCCCCTGGAAAGTTTGATCCTAAGGCTGACGATGGAATCTTTCTTGGATACTCTTCTATCTCCAAAGCCTTCAGAGTCTTCAATCGAAGAAGACAAACTGTAGAAGAAACAATCTACGTCACTTGTGACGAATCCCGTTCAGCGAATTCTAGACCTTCTGCTGATACTGAAGAACTGAATCAATGGATGTTTTCTCATCTTGGTGATTTAGAAGATGTTCCCACTCCTCCATCTTATACTCATAACGCTGAAGATGATGAACCTGCTATCATCCCAAGCATGCAGACAAGTGAAGCTGAAACATCATGGGTCTCAGTTGTTCTTCTTAACACTATGCCTGCTTCTGAACCTTCTGTCTCAGACATGCCATCTACTTCTCAGCAATCAGTGAATGAAATGACATCTGAACCTCTTCCTCTCTTGGCTGATATACCAGAAGTTGCTGAAGCCTCATCTTCAGCTCCTCCAGAAGTTCAGATTGAGTCAGCGACTCATGCTCCGGCTCAGCGATGGACTATCAATCACCCTGTTGATCAAATTCTTGGTGATCCAAACGCTGGTATTCAGACTCGACGAAGTGCAGGTAACATTTGTTTATTTGTTAGCTTTATTTCTCTGATTGAACCAAAGAAAACAGATGATGCCCTCAGAGATCCAAACTGGGTCAGCGCTATGCAAGAAGAGCTGACAGAATTCGAAAGAAACAAAGTTTGGAAGCTTGTTTCACGACCATCCGACAAGTCAGTGATAGGCACTAAATGGGTCTATCGAAACAAATTGGATGAACATGGAACTGTAACCCGCAATAAGGCTCGTCTTGTTGCTCAGGGATACAGACAAGAGGAAGGTATATATTACGACGAGACATTTGCTCTAGTAGCAAGACTCGAAGCCATTCGTCTATTCTTAGCTTACGCAGTACACAGAGACTTCAAGGTATATCAAATAGATGTAAAGTCAGCATTCCTCAATGGAAAGCTGAACGAAGAAGTCTACGTGGAACAACCTCCAGGATTCTCAGATCCTAAGCATCCAGGTTATGTTTATAAACTGGATAAGGCACCCTATGGCTTAAAGCAAGCTCCTCGTGCATGGTATAACACTCTCTCTACTTATCTCCATATTGAAAAATTTGAGCGAGGTAAAATCGATAAAACTCTATTTTTTAGGAAAGTAAAAGGTCATATTATTCTAGTTCAAATATATGTCGATGATATTATATTTGGTTCCACTAACCCTAACCTTTGTACTCGTTTTGCTGATAGAATGAAAGTTGAATATAAAATGAGTATGATGGGTGAACTAACATATTTCCTTGGTCTTCAAATCAAACAGAATGAAAAAGGAACTTTCATTCATCAGGGAAAATATGTTAAAGATATGCTGAAGAAATTTGATTTAACTCAGAGTTCAGCTATGAAAACCCCTATGGCACCGCCGCTGACACTAAACAAGGATCCTTCAGGAAAACCTGTTAATGTCACAGCGTACCGTGGGATGATCGGCTATCTTCTATATCTTACAGCTAGCCGACCTGATATTATGTATGCAACCTGTTTGTGTTCACGATATCAAGCTGAACCTAAGGAATCTCATTTGATCGCTGTAAAGAGAATCTTTCGTTTCCTTAAGGGTACTCCTAACCTAGGTCTTTGGTATCCCAAAGACTCAGGGTTTGATCTAATCGCCTATTCAGATAGTGATTTTGCAGGTTGCAAATTGGATAGGAAAAGCACCACAGGAAGCTGTCAGCTCCTAGGTGGAAAGCTGGTGAGTTGGACAAGTAAAAAGCAAAACTCAGTGTCCACCTCAACCGCTGAAGCTGAGTATGTAGCCGCTGTAAGCTGTTGTTCTCAGGTCTTGTGGATGAGAAATCAACTACTGAGCTATGACCTTCAGCTCTCGAAAATTCCAATCTATTGCGACAGCACAAGTGCCATCGCTATAGCAAACAATCCAGTGCTACACTCAAAGACCAAACACATCGAAATCAGGTATGATTTATCAGAGATCATGTGATGAATGGTGATATAGAACTTCATTTTATCCCAATTGACTTTCAGTTAGCTGATATGTTTACCAAACCTCTTGATGAAACAAGATTCAACTTTCTCATCAGTGAACTTGGAATGCTGAACTTAGAAGAGTAAAATCTTCAGTGGTTCACATTTGATTAGTGATTATAAAATAAACTTGTATAACCCTATTAATCACCTACTCTCTGAACAAAATTGATTCGCTGATATCAAGGTATGTTCTTTCTTACTCGCTGACGTTCGCCAATGAATGCAAGATTTCAAAACAAATTGCATCGCTGAAAATCTCTTCCTTTCAATGATATTTTGAAATTTGAAAACTCTCACCGATATTTCTAATCAATGCTTCGTGTTTGAAAAATGTCCCTGAGTCTTTCAAAATCCTCATAGACATTTTGAAATACGAAAGGACGTTTGTGACGTCATCACAACGGATAAACCATGGCACCCTTTTCTCTGACACGTTCGCCCGTTTCGTTTCCTTGTCCAATCAAATTCAAGGGACGTGTCTGTGTCATCATGAAAAACTTTCCCGCTCATAGTTTTTCTCTCTCTACTCTCACTATATAAACACATTGCTTTTATATTTTTACTTTTTACGCGAACTTATCTCTCTCAAGCAAGAACAACTATTGTATTTGAACTACTTCCAGAAACTGTTCATCTTCATCTTCTTCAACAATCAAAGGTTAATATTCTTGTTATTTACCTTTACAAACTTGTTTTTGATGTTATTCTTGGTTTCAAAAGATCAAACAAAAGAACTTTTTAAAAATGAAATCATTTCTCTTCATGATATTATGAATGCAATCTGTTTATCAGATTGTTCTTCAAGTTTAAACTAAAAATCTTAAACTTGTATTTTCATATGTTTTTCCAGAATCCCTTCCTTAAAAGGAAACTGGAAAACAAGACATTCTCTATGTTTTGTATGTTTGTTCAAAACTAGAAAACCCCTAATTTCCATTTCTTTCTCAAAATGGCAATTACCAAACCCTAAAAACCCTTATTTTGGACTTTTATCCATTTTAAGAACTTCTTTTCATATTCTTATACTCTATGAACAGAAATGGCATCTACTGAAGCTCCCTCTGCTCAATCCCCTACTGCCTCTGAAAGCACTGAGCTCGTGCTCGTCAAAGCTCCTCAAGTCAACTTTAAACTCGAGCAAGTCAACTTTCAAGGAAACAATCCCTATGCTCTCTTCAACTTCCCTCCAAAGAAGAAGATCACACATCTGGACGACGATGTTGTATTCCTCCAGACCTGTCCTCTTTCGACGGCTTTGACTGTGACACCACCTGCTCACCGGAACCTACTAGCTCAGTTCTGGTATATTGCCAGAAGAGCTCAGGTCACCTCCACCAAAGACCCTAACAAAAAGATCGATGTCATCCTCTTTGACACCGAACATGGTACCTCCAAGATCACACATGGTGCTATCAAGTATGCCCTAAACCTCCCTGGTAATTCCAAGGGAAAACGATTCGTCCCTCTGCCAAATCCCAAGAACCCCTCTGATAGAGAAGCACTCATTGCATTCTTTGATGCAATGAAGTATGTATGGGAAACAGGGAGAGACGGCCTCCCTGAGAAGAAGCTTAGCATGATCAAGAAATCCAAAATGCCCAGCGAGATGAACTTCATCTTCGCTCATCTGATCAGCTGCATGACAGCTAAGGTTGGTTCTACTAACCAAGCCTCTAAACCCCAGCAGGCTATGGGGTACGCACTGCTGAAGGGCCTAAACATCGATTGGGCCAAAATCATCTTCGACGACATGATGCTAAGAGTCGACGAAACAAAGAGACCAAAGACTGTTCCATATCCTCGGTTTCTCAGCGCTCTCTTCAGACAAGGGCTCGAGGACAAATACCCAAAGGTGAGCGACCTGAAACTCTCTCAGGTTGGCACTAAGGTTGTTGACTACTCTCCCATGACAAACGAGGTACGTCTTTCTACTCTCTTATCTATTCTCAGACCTCCTACTTCTTCTACTTCTGCAGCTACCACTTCGGCAGCGGTAATCCCAACCGCTGGTACCCAGGCTACAACCTCCACTCCTTCTAAGAAAAGGAAACACTCTGACACCCACCTTGGCGCTCATAAGCCCAAGAAGACCAAGGAGCAACCCCCCAAGCCTTCCCAGGCTGAAGACTCCACGACTCTTTCTGCACAAGAGCCGTTGGAAAGTTTAGTGGTATGCTCTGCCACAGCTGCTGAATCCACCCCTTCCATACCCGCTTTAGCGTCTCTAAACGCTGAGGTTGCCCTGAAACAGAACCTCCCTCCCTCAGTACCTCCAAGTACTGCGGAAGTAATTCTCAGCGGATCCAACGCTGAACCTGCTTCCCAATCCCTCTTCTCAACTCTTAATCCTCCCACTATCTCTTTGGTCACTCCACCTGTTTACCCCCCACTCTCTACAACAAACATCATTCTCAACGATACATCTGCTGAAGTTCTGCAGCGGACGATGAATCAAAACACAGGACTTGCGGGCACCTCCATGCGTCAAGGCTCTCTAGAAGGCGACATGGAAACTTTTTCAGGTTATCGAAACTTCGATGACTTCGTCAACCATCCCGCAGGTATACACATCACCTTAAACACTCCTCTCTCAAAACCCCCAACTTCTGAGCTTTCCTTTGTTCATAAGTTTTTATCTTACACAGGTCCAAATTTGGGAGACATCGACACCTCCCTCAAGGATTTGACTACCAAGGTGGAATTTCTCACCACCACTCTCTCTACAAACTCTTCAGTGGTTACAAACGCTGGAGAGGCTCTCAAGACACTCACCACTAAGGTGAAAGACAAGGCGTCCAGTGCTGATCTGGATGAGGTGGAAGGAAGTCTTTCCAACGTTGCTCAGGCTCTCGCTGACAACTCCACCTCCATCAACACCCTGAACACTACAAACAGCACCCTCTCCACAAACTTCGCCACCATGTCTAACGAAGTCACATCGTTGACGACAGTGGTTGGTAATCTTCAGGGAGAGGCGACTACTTTAAAATCAGAGGTGAGCACTGCGACAACTCTACTGCAGCAAATTCTCGCCCGCCTGAATGATGGTACATGTGCTCCTTCGCACTTTACTCAGGCTGATCGAGAGGATCTTCAAAAGATCAGCCCTACTATTTCTGGCCTCGAAGACAGAATAGCAAGGGTTGAAACTTGTGTTGGGATCACTAGCCTAGAAGACAGTGACCCAAAGCATGCTGATGCTGCTGCTGCTGGTGCTGAACTTGTTACCTTCCCCACCCATCATGTGGAAGAGGGGGAGAAGATCAATGAAGACCTTCCCCATGCTGAGGGGGAGGAAAATAATACTTCTGCTGATGACAAACCTCAGGGAGATGAAAACCCTGAGGGAACCGAGAAACCTCCCTCTGAATTTGAGGGGGAGCAACTCGAAGAGAACGCTGATGTTGAAGTCTTAGACCCGTCAGCTAATGACGACGAAGAAGACGAGGAAGAAGAAGCTGAGGAAGAAGGAGAAGACCTCGATCTTGAAGACGACGAACCATCAGCATCACCCAAAAATGATGATGATGATGATGACGATGATGATGATGATGACGTCGACTTCTCTTTCCAACCCATAAGGGCCCCTACCCTCAAAGGGGTAGTCTTCAAAGAGACTTCAGGGGAGGGGACTAGGGGTGTTAACGAGTCGAGCTTTTAACGAGCTACTCGAGCTCGAGCTCGTTTATCTCGAGCTCGAGCCTAATAGTTGTCGAGCTCGAGTTGATCTCGAACACAAAATAAAGCTCGCTTAACTTAACGAGTCGAGCTCCATAACATAAATGTTCGACTCGACTCGTTCGAAAGCTCGATTAAGCTTTACGAGTCGAGTCGAGTCGAGCCGAGCCATTCGAGTATATACTTTTTCGAGCCAAACATATTTATATGTTTACAAATTATCGAGCTTGAAATACATAAACGAGTTAATCGATGTCGAATTCGAGCTCATAAACGAGCATCGAGCTCGAGCCCGGATATTGAAAAAATATTCGAGCTCGAGCTCGAGCCCGACTTTGAAAAATTAATCGAGCTCGAGCCTGGTATAATTTTTTCGAGCCCGGCTCAAATAACCTGCTACTCGACTCGGCTCGGCTCGTTAACACCCCTAGAGGGGACCACCAAAAAGCCTGCAGCGTCTGAAGCTGACAAAGGCAAGAACAAAGGTGTTTCATCTGAAGACAACTTGGCTATTCTTTTCAGCAAGCCAGTTTGTCAGGTAACATACACTCTCTTCCCTTACACTGCATCCCTCCTCTATCCTTTCTCAACCTCAGTTCTACTCTCCATAAAACCTCTATACACTTAAATCCATCTAATTTCTCTCTATCTTTTCCCAAATGATCTAACTTAAACGATCGTTATGTTTCAGCTAGTCCTCTCCCCTGCTTGAGGATCCAGCTGAAGTTCCTCCAGCTACATCAACAATTAATCCAGCTCCTAGCGCTGAAGAAATAATCCCAGTCTTAGACTTCGCTGAGACTGATGAACCAGAAGAAGAACTGCTCTCACATAACAAACGACCTTCCTTGGCTCCTCAAACGCTAAGTGAAGAAGAACTGAAAAGGAGAGAAGCAATGATCAAACAACTTGAAGATCAGCGAATTGTCCCTGCCCCTCGATATAAAATAACCAAAAGGGAATTCGCTGAACACTTCAAAGCTGAAAAACAACTCGTCGGTCGAAGAAGAGCTGAACAAAGAGATAAAGCTTATGCTATCGAGCTCGTCCAACAATCGGTGAAAGACCATGCCCTGAAGAAGACTCCCATTGATGTTCAACGTCAATTGTGGAAGGCCGCCAAAAAGATCATCGAGAAAAAGACCAAGGTATATGACTCTACCTTGGAATGGTGCAAAGAAAGACTGCACTATCGATATCGGCCCTCCAGAATCAACAAAGTGAACATCAGGGGAAGGACGTCAATAAACGTTCCAGTTGTTGATGTCGACATATACAGAGAAAATGGTAGTAAGGAAACCATCTACGCTTCATCGATCAGCAAGTACGGTTTCTCTGAGTGGATGGAAATACGAATAGCCATTCAGCGATCACGCTCAAGCTTTAAAGACCATGTCGAGAAATTTTTGAATAAACAGATCGACTTGGTTACATCTGATGTGGATATTCCTCCTCCTCCTGCTCAAGTTCAACGAAGAAGGACCCCTGTCAAGAAAAAGACAACTCCTTCAGACTCAGGTCCTCCTATCCGAAATGAAACCGGAATTGGCTTTTCACGCGCTGAAGTTCTTGGTCCTGAACCTGATCTCTCAGCTCTCGACATCTCCCTGCCCCCTGGTGAACGCTTTATCCCTGAAAAAGTCCTAAGCAATCCTTATGGTATCTTCTTCAGAGACTACGATGGACGAGAATGCTTTCAACGCATCTCTGAGCTACCCATCACTCCTATCGAACAGCTCAGGGATCTCGTCTATTGGTGCAGTTTCAGAGATGATCTTCTCGGATACTTCATGAAACCCCTGATCTTCAAAGAAGCAAAACATAAACGGGATTTTGGAGAAAAGGTCCATGACTGGATGATCCCTACCACAAAATCCCTTGATGAACTTCTCGTTAAGGATGAACCTGTATAGCTGATAGGATTCCCTGTAATTCTTCTATCTTTATCAGTTTATATCTTTTGTACTTGTAATTTTTTTTGCTGTACTTTGTAATTTTTCTACTTCCCTCTGTAACTTATACGAAGCTTAACGAAAAATTTCAGCGAATATACTTTACTCCATCAGTACTTAAAAGATCTCCGAAAACAGTAAATGGGACAAATATTTTATGAGTCCTCTTTATCCATATATTTTTCATACTTAGCAATTTTCTTTTATTGCTATGTCATAATCAAATAGGGGGAGATTGTTGATCCAAACCCTCAATGATTTGATAATGACTCTCTAAGAATCACTTAGTGAAAATTGTAAGTAACATTATGTATAAGTGTTTCACTATCGCTGATAAGTACTAAGTCGGTTTCAGTACCGCTGATAGAAACTCAAGTTATTTCTTACATTCAGCGAAACTGTACATCAGTGAGCCCTGAGCATGTTCAACCTCACTGATGATCGCTGATAAAATATATTGTTTACTTATGATCCCTGAAGACAAGTTTCACGTCAACAATGTTCTACGCTGAAGTCGAAGATCAAGCCAAAGAACTAGCCACAAGTCTACTAATGAATTGATGCGGATATCAGCGAAGCCAAGACCTGTCCACTCAACGAGAAGTTTCAAGTAGAAGACTTCAGCGAACGCTGAACTTTATCACTCGCTGATAAAGATTTATTCAGCGAACGCTGATCATGAAGTCTTCCTATACAAGTTACTTTTGTCTTATCCCCTTGCACGCCTCCGTACGAAATGTCAGAATGGACATCGCTTTTGTCCAAAATCGTACAACCAACTCTGATTCTACACTGTTCATCATGCGGCTACTAGGTTGTCTACTAAAGTCAAACCATGCAACCAACCAGCTGCTGTCACGTGTAAAGTTGTACTGTTGTGCATTTAATGCATGCAGTATATAAAGGAAACCCTACTTCAGAAATGAAGTGCTCGGCCATTTCCTTCTCCTTGCTATTCTGTGTGTTAGAATATTATTCATAGTATTCTTATCTCTTTTCTATCTTATTTCTAGTGCAATAAATCTTAGTGTTTCTCTTAACTTGTTTAGATTAGGTTTACTCCTTAATCTTGTTCCGCAACAAGTTGTAAATTGTTTGATACATATCAATAAACAATTTAGAAAAATAAAAATCGTGTGTTTGTATTCAAACCCCCCCCCCCCCTTTCTACAAACTTGTATAACCCTTACGGGACCAACACCGTATCCATTGAGAGTGGAGGAACACCAAAGTATGTCACTCATACAATGTTAATCGTACGACACTTCACGACATAAAAGCCCAAGTGTCCCATACGACGCCTTTCAAGACACACCTAAAGAGACAGCTGACCTTAGCGGAGTATTACCAAGAATACCACCAAAGGCTCGGCACAAGCGGGGATACAACCATGGCATTGCCCCGACATGGCGAAGGTCATAAACGCCCGTCAATCATACCTGACAGCTCAACACTCAGCCCTCCTAGTGTACCCTTGAAAAGTAAAGGTAATAAAACATGGGGCCCAGTCAAATCCCGCGACACCCAGTAGATCATCAAATAAAGACTGACTTACCTATGGATCCAATGCAACACAATCTACAATAACATGCCCATCCCGGAATGACTAAAGCACTCGAGCATGTAAATATCAATAACGTGCAATAATATGCAATATGTTGCAATAAATGCAAACCATGAATAAGACTCCATATTGAGCCATTAAAACCGGACAAAATATCCCCAAGACTTCCTTAAAGTCAAAACCGAGCAAAATGCTCAAAACCCATTAGACCCGTAAATAACGGTCCTCAAAATACAAAATGCACTTAGGCATCGTTCAGGTAAACATATACCACAAAATCATCATTAACCCAAAACTCAACGCAGGTTAAAACAAAGGGTTTTCCCAAATGAACTCATACCCTTATAACTCCAAAAATGACTCATGACACTAAAATGTGCATTTTCCCAAATGGTTTATAAAATCAATTACACTAACATGATTAAACCTAGGGGTGAGCATAACCGGGTACCCGACTAAATTTCATGGAACCGGAACTGGAACCGGAACCGGCGGTTCCTAGAATGAAGGAACCGGAACCGATTACATCGGTTCTCTATATATTGGAACCGGTCCCGGAACCGGCGGTTCCGGTTCCGGTTCAGGGTACCCTCTATCAAAAAAAAATTATTTTTTTTAACATTTCATACAATAAAAATGTAATTTTAAGCCTATTGCAAACTACAAAGTATCAACTTAAAGAAATAAACACAACAAATGATAAAAAAAATAATGAGATAAAAACTAATTGTTACATAAATAAATTGGAAACTCCGCCGTATTGAATCTTGACATCAACAAAACGACTTACAAAACACATAACGTCCATACGTCAAGACTTAACAAATAAAACATTTTGATCAAAACGAATAAAACACCTAACAAAACCAATAACACATCATTAAATATTTAAATATAATAAATATATAAATAATTTTATCAAAAAATAGCGGGTACCCGTCAGTTCCGATTCTGGGTACCCAGCGGGTTTGGGTACCCAGTCCCGGCGGGTACCCAGCGGGTAAAGGTTCCAAAAAAATGAGAACCGGAACCGGAACCAGTGCTAATCGGTTCCGTATTTTAGGAACCGGAACCAATAACATAGGTTCCGGTTCCGGAACCGGCAGTTCTGGAGCGGTTCCGGTTTCAAAGGCGGGTACCCAATTCTGATGCTCACCCCTAATTAAACCATTGAATAAGCTCCATTTGAGCAATAAATCATCTAAGGACATAATTATGATTTATACACATCAAAATATCCAAGAATCCCAAATGTGGGTGTTTTACAACATTTATAAAGTTAAACACTTCAAAAGGGTTAAACTCATCAAATAATTCAACAATTGGTAATTTCAAGTAAAACACACAAATACTTGGAAAATAACATTTTTGGCATGTACAACGTTTTCGCAAATCAAATTGAACTCACCTTGCTAGATTTAGGCTAAATCTAGATTTTCCCCAAACGTAAGCTCCTTTGAAGAAACTTGAATCTTCAAGCCAACTCCTCTAAAAACCTATATCCATAAGTTTCCAACCATAAATAATTACATCCAACCATAAAGAATCATTCCCCAAACATTTTACATCAAGATCTCAACTTATATCAAAACCCTAATTTTCAAAGGTGAAGAAGGAGAAGGTCACCTCCACCAAGCACAACCAAAATCACCCAATAATACCCAAAATGGAAGAGAAGGTGAAAACAACAACAATCTAGCTTTTGGTAGAGAGAGATTACCTTCATCACTTGAATCCTCAAAGCAAGGCTCCTAATCTCCCACAAAAGCTTCAAGCTTCCATATCTTCAACAATGGTGGAAATGGGTTTGATTTGAGTGGAGAAGATGAAGAAGAAGAGGAAGGATTTAGGGTTTTCTTGGAGAAGAAATCGGTTTAAAGAGAGAGAGAGAGAGAGTTGAGTTGTGGTTTGGAAATGAAGTGAGGGAAGAGTCTTAAAAGAAACCAAAATACTCATCAGGCCTTTCGCGGACGTCCGGCTGGAGGCCCATGCGGACGTCCGGCCTCAATTTATGTTGCTTCCGCGGATGACCTGCGGACTTCTGCATGAACACGGACGTCCGGCTCATGCCTTAAGCGGACGTCTGCATACCTTAATTTGTCGATTTGCTGAAATTTCGGGGTGTTACAATATATGAATCACAAAGGTTCATATATGAATCATAAAGATTCATATATGAATCAATAATTGGTTCAACTGATTCATATATGAACCTACAGTTAATTAGTTTCATATATGAAACACAAAGGTTCATATATGAATCACAAGATTCATATATGAATTAGTTATAAAGAGTTCATATGTGAATTACAAAGGTTCATATATGAACGTATAGTTCATATGTGAATCACACAGATTCATATATGAACTCGTCCCGTGTTTTTTGTAAAAGTTACGAAATTGCCCTTCTATTTTTGGAACATCCGCAACTTTTGACCAGTCAAAGCTGCAACTTTTGACCAGTTAAAGCCGCAACTTTTGACCAATTATAACCGATCTTGACCGAATAAATGGCCAAGATTACTTCTCTACTTCTCAAATATTTAGCACTTCTCATTTGAACCTAAGGCTATATATATGATGTTTCATTTACAAACCACCTAATTATCACAAACAATAATCAATGTTTATATTAGGAAACAATAGAGATACTTATGGATAATTACCATAATTCTTTAATTACACATGAGATATACATGGAAGCTGATAAGATTCATTAATTATGATCATGGTTTTAGTTTAAGAAACAAAATAGAATCATATATTTATTAGACTAGATGGACACTAAGGCTATGTTTGGCAAACTAGCTGATGACTTATAAGTTAGCGGGTAGCTGATAAGCTAATTGTTGACTGATAAGCTAGCTGGTAGCTGATAAGCTAGCTGATGAAAAAGTCATGTTTGACAAAACTAGCTTATAAGCATGTAAAATGACCAAAAAATACATCTTCAAAAAATTATCAATTACAATATTTAATTATATAATTAAAACAAATTTATAGCAATATAATATGTTAATTAATACAACCAATGTAGTAAAGAAGAATTAAATAATATAACAATCTAATTAAAAGAATTTAAAATTTATTATTACATATATAATATAAAATTTTGTATTCTTAAAACAAGTTTTAGAAAAAATATATATTAACTTATGATTTCAAACAACCGTTACATACAACATGAAAAAACTAATCAAATAATATTAAAAAGATGATAGTAATTGATAATTAAATTATATTGATTAATATTAAAAAATAAATAAATAATTTATATGATTAACAATAACTCTAGTTAATTAAAAATTAATATAAATGTATAATTAAAATTTAATTTAATAATTTTCAGTTGATATTAATTAATAATAATTAAATTTTAAAATGTAATATTTATTTATAATAAAATTTAATAAATATTAATTAATATTAATGAGGGCAATATTGGATTATTCATAAAAAACTACTGAAAAACTACTTCAAGTAGCGTTTGAAAAAGCTAGTTTACGGTCATCCAAACATGTACCCTAAAAAGAACTAGCTTATAAGCTAGCTTTTTTTTTCAAACAATGCATAAGGTTGATTTGTATAGTTTGTTATGTATTAAATGGTTTGTAAAAGAAAGGTCCCCAACATAGATATAGATATAGATATCAATTATATTTATTTTTTAATAATTATATAACATAATTAATTTTATGTATGTTAACTAAATCTTAGTTTCCAAAGAAAAAATTGGCAAATGAGAGTAAAAAGTCTAAAATACCGTCTTTTTAACATGTTTTTTAAACTGTGGTCAGATGAAAGGAACAAATTTTAATGTCTTTACAAATCACAATAGTCATTTCTATAGAAAAAAAAAGGTTATAACCAACCAAACACATGAACCAAATTTATAGTTTACCTACTCTATTATTTATAAAGATCAAAAGGGCAATTTGGTAAATTCCCAGCTAGTTGGAATAAACTATATAATCTCCAAAACACAAATCATCCTTCCAGAAATGTCTTTCATAGTTGGCGTGCGCATCCTAAAGTTGAAATGCTAACATGCGCATACAAACCCACTTTATATATAAACCTTGTTGCATACATAAAATCTTCATTAAGATATCTTGGTCTCACAAATCCTTTTTCAAAACTTGCCTTCTGCTTTACCAAATTAAAAATCGAAGTTTTTTGAGCTGAAATGGTACTAGACAACAATTATAACTCGTGGGCTGATCAGTGGGACACGAAATCAGAATACGTTCCACAAAACAAGAAGAGCAACATCAACGACACAGTAAAAAATAAGGTTGGAGACAGCTATGATAAGACGAAAGCAGTGGCTTTAACCGGGATGAAGAAGGTCAAACAAGGAACAAGCATGGGGATTCACTGGCTGAAAAAAAAATATAACAAATCCCGCTCATAAGCGTTGACAATTGCTCCATCTTGTATGCTTTTATGCATTTCTGTATATTTGAAAATTAAGGTTTTTGATAAACTTTTTTTTTGTTGGTCGGCTTTATATGTTTATTTTTATTGATTTAGTAAAAATTGTTTATTTTGTTGTTATGATAGTACCATTTAGGAAGACCATTGAAGCATAAAGTGCATTCGGTCCTGAAATTTAAGCAAAGTTTTATATAGGTCACAAAACTGGAAATGTCAAAGGGGATTGTATGACTTTTGAATCAGTGAAATGAAATGACTTAGATTTATTTTGTAGCATGAACATAAAAATGCAATTTTTGAAAGAAAACTAGGGAGTCATGAAATTCAAGGACATTTAGGTAGATGTTGTCATAAAGGGGATGAGACATCGCAACGAGTCGTTATGAAAGGGTATAATGTGGGTGAAGGAGGAGGTCAACAACGCTATGGGCAGTGGTGGATCCAAAAACATACGTGCTTGGGGTCTTAAGGATATTATAAAATTTTAAACGGAATAATTCATCCGAACCAAAATGGTTTAATTTGCCAAATAAGGTAAGTTTCATTATCAATTGAGTGAATTACACGAGTGGTTCCTGTGGTTTACCCAAAATTTGGATTTAGTCCCTAAAGTACACTATTTACGGTGATGGTCCCTAACTTTTTGATTTACTTTCACACATGGTTCTTCTATATTAACCATACGAGGACCACGAGTGAAAGTAAATTAAACATAGGAGAACCATGAACGAAAATAAATAAAACATAGGATGACCATGAGTGAAAGTAAATTAAAAAGTTACAGATCACCACCGTCGATAGTGTATTTTAGGGACCAAATCCAAAATTTGGGTAAACCACAGAGACCATCGGTGTAATTCACTCTTACCAATTTTTTACCATATCGGTTAACCATATAGTAAACTATATATACTATTATTTAATTTATATATTTTTTTCTAGATGAATTGGGTTGAACAGATATAAAATTAATATTAAGTGACGTGATTTATCTTTAAACTAATTAGAACAAGAAATTGATATATATATATATATATATATATATATATATATATATATATATATATAGGTTGGGTATCAAATACAAACCAACTAGTTTGTACAAATCCGTACAAACTCAATCAACCTTCATGAATTTGCAATTTTTTTAATTTGGCTTCATGAATATAAAATTTGGCTTCATGAATATATAATTTGGCTTCATGAATCTATATTTTCCGGTGGAGCCCTAAAATACCCTTATAAATAAATAAATAAAAAGTTATGGAGCCAAATTATATATTCATGAAGCCAAATTTTATATTCATTAAGCCAAAATATAGATTCATGAAGCCAAATTAAAAAAATTGCAAATTCATGAAGGTAGATTGAGTTTGTACGGGTTTGTACAAACTAGTTGGTTTGTACCCGATACCTATATATATATATATATATATACATATATATATATATATATATATATATATATATAACGAAACCATCAGACACGTTATCATTGTACCATGATTACAAGAACTAGCGTTAGCAAAACAATCAATGTGCGAGAGGAACGACTGTCAAGCGAGGGAGCTAAGGTTTCATCAAAACGAATTGGGCCACTGAAAGAACCGTCATAAATAATTGGGGGGAATGTAAAGAAATAAGAGTAAAAAGAATTCTTACCTAGATTACTTAAAAAAAATTAACATTCGAGTGGGGGCCTTTCCCGACATACCCATACATATAAGTCCGCCGCCGGCTACAGGCAGTGTTTTAAATGACTCGGTCGTAGCAACGGCCGAGCCCGTGACTCCAGGCTTGTGTCAGATGTCATGTTAAGTCCGTGACACATCATGACCTAATGAACGGTTTGGTAACGTGATATTTGATTTTTCGAATCTTCTTAATGTCTTACTTGTTAGTTTTTAATATATAATCTAGTTTAAATTGTTTATATCATTGACTCATTGAGTAATAATATATATATAGAGAGAGAGAGAGAGGAGGGTTCATGTGAGGAGCGCATCAAAACGTGAGAACGTGAGGAGCACCGTCCATGTACAAAATCACATGTGATTCACAACACAAGGACTAAAAATCATATGTGATTAACATTTTGGATACGCGCGGTTTGTTACGCGGTTTGCAAAAGCGCGCGGCTTGTCCCGCGGTTTGTGTTGTGAATCACATGTGATTTTGTACATGGACGGTGCTCCTCACGTTTTGATGCGCTCCTCATTTGAACCCGACCCTATATATATATATATATATATATATATATATATATATGCTTATATATAAAATATTATATGTGATATAGAGATCAACCGCCACGAGTCAGTCCTTAAAAAACGTTGTAACCTCGTCGTGACTCTTAAGACTTGAGTCTTGGCCTCGTCACCACGCCACACCTCACGCCATTTAGAATATTGACTACGAGAGAGGTTTGGTAGTGCATCGACAAGGGGAGGAGGGGTAATGTTGAGTTGTTATTCAAATGCAAACATGCTCTTAGTTTTTAAGAAATTAAAGATCAACTCCTTCCAACCCATCTTCTCTTCTCTGGGAAAAGTTGTTTCTCCCAGTCCTTTTGATGAATTTCTTCACCCTCATTGATAGCATAGCCATCTGCCACTTGATGTCCATCTCTTCCAGATCATCAGCATTAATCTGCTCTAAATCATCATTGATTAGAGAAGAGTGAACATGACTAGAGAAGAATGCTTCAAGTACAGAGTCTGTAGTCTTCTCTTGATTGGTTCCACCAGCAGCATTAACAGAACCTGCAGTATTAACAGAATCAGGATTAGCAGCATTATCAGAGGATGAAGATAATAAAGCAGCATTATAAACAAATCCAGATGGCTTTTTCTTGGCTTCAACTTCAGCCTCAAATACTCTTAGATCATTGTAGAGGTCATCTAGCTCTTTGTCCTCCAATTGGTCATTCTGTCTGAATGAGACTGTGTACATGGTCCATTCTTCTCCCAATGATCTAAGGAACTTTCTATTGACATCATCAGCATCCATGTGTACACCCACAGTTGCTAATTCTCCAATCAACTTGTTAAATCTGTCAAAAGTTTGAGTCATAGACTCATTCTTTGCAGACATGAAGTTCTCATATTGTTGCCTGAGAATAGCCTTTTGATTTCTCTTTGTGCTCTTTGTGCCAGTAAATCTTTTCTCCAGAGCATTCCACAACATCTGTGCATCTGTGCAGTGTTGGAATTGATGTTGGTACTCATTAGGAATAGCCAAAAGCAGAGTGCTTAAGGCCTTCATATCTGTTTGTCTGACTTTCTTTTCAGCATCTGTCTTGGGAGGAGGTCTCTTTCCATCTGCTCCAATCTTTCCTTCATTACATGGGCCATTTTCTATGATGTCCCATATTGCATAATCAGTAAGAAGAATGTACTGCTTGATTCTTAGTTTCCACATGTCAAATTCATTGGGTTTGAGCATGGGAACCTTTGAAACAAGAGTACTGTGAGAATCCATTGAATTGTCCATAGCTTCTAAGATACCAATGCTCTGATACCACTTGTCAGGATCGATTCTTAACAAGAATTAAACTTCTTAGAAACAGAATTTAGAGAATCTTGCGGAATAGAACTCTAAATCAATTAATGAACAATCAATAGAAATTCAATACACTGTATATATCAAACTGTATTACTCACAAGTTTTACACCAAACCTCAATCTTGTTGAATAGGCTCAACAAGACGATTTCTACTTCTCTAGAAATAGGATCTATGATCTTGAGGTTAATTCACTCTTGAATGAATATCAAATTCTATTTCACTCGTATATTTTCTTCTATTTTCTTCTACCTTCTAATAGCTATCTATCAATACTATATATACAAAAGTAATTACAAGATAACTATCAAAAGTAAATTGATCTTCTGAATCTTCGTTAAACATATCTTGATCAATTCCTTCTTTGTCTCCAAAAGTATCGCATACCAAACTTATCAACTCAGCAGCATTAATGATGATTTGGCTCAGCAGCATTAACAACCTTCAGCAGTATTAACCTTCACAGTCTTCAAGCAGTAGTAACTCAGCTCAGCAGTACTAATCATGTCTAGCAGTAGTAACTTCTTCTAGCAGTAGTAACTTCTTCTAGCAGTAGTAACTTCTTCTAGCAGTAGTAACTTCTTCTAGCAGTAGTAACTTCTTCTAGCAGTACTAACTTCGTCTAGCAGTAGTAATCTTGCCCAGCAGTAGTAACGAAGAACTGGCAGTAGTAATGTAGACTTAGCAGTACTAACCATACTTAGCATATCTTCAGTTCCCAACAATCTCCCCCTAACTTGACTTTTAGGAAAAGAAGTCAAGTTCTTCAGATGATGCTTCCAAAACTTAGTCATCATGTACACACAGATTAGGACTTAAACCTAGACTCTGATTGAGAATCCTTTTTACCAAGAATCTACCCATTGCTGAATCCTTGTTGCAGGTCAGCTTAGTATGTAACATTCCTTGCAGCCTCTTCATGCTGTGATTGTATATTTCATCCACCAGATAGTATTCTTGAGTTGCAGAGTCAAGGGAGATGACATATACTCCACAGTTTTCATAGAGCATCCAGTTGGTAATGGCTTGAAACTGTGTGTTTATCCTATGCTGAACTGCTTCAGGTTTGAACATTTGACACAAGAATTCAAGTACCATTTTAGAGATTGACATCCCTTGCTCAGTCAGCATGTTTTCATATATCTTCATCCCAACTTTGAACATCTCTTCTAAGTCTGATCTTGAGCAAGTTCTGACAATTTTTCCCCAAGTTGAAAAGACTTCAAATTTTCCATCTGCTCTTTTTATCCTAATGAACTCCTTTCTACCATCTTTCAAAGTGTCCCAAAAGATGATTTCAGGAGCCTTAGATGATATTGGTTCAGCCTGAAGTGGAATTGGGTTAGAGTCAACACTAGTAATGTACAAATCACATTGGGCATCCGTTTGTGATTGCACATTGCTTGATTGCCCTGATGGAGTTGCCACTTCTTCTTCAGCAACTTTTGGATCAGATTTTTCTTTCACTGTTTCCTCCTGGGCCTCTTCTGCAGATGACTCCACCCTTGGCTTCTTTTCATTTTTCTTCTTTGAAGTTATGGGCTGGGTTCTTGGTCTTTTCTTTGACATCATCTTAGTTCTTTTAAGAAGTTTAACAGCTTCAGGAGTTGGTTCAGCTGCTTTAAGTTTTTCAGCAGCAATAACCATTTCTGCTGCTATGGCTGTTACTGCTTCTCTTAGAACATGTAATGATGCTGCTTCAACGCTGTTCTTCACAATCCAGTATATTTCTTCATCTATTTCAGCTTGAGTTGTAGTCACTGCTTCTTGCTCAGTTTCTGCTGCTTTGTCTGTTTGGCCTTCAGCAGCATTAACTGTTTCTGCTGCTTGTTCACACTCAGCAGCATTAACAGTTTCTGCTGCTGTGGTTTCTGCTGCTGTGGTTTCTGCTGCTTTAACACACTCTTCCCCCTTTTCTGTCTCCCCCTTATTCTGTGCACTGGACTCCCCCTTAAACTGTGCATAATCCATTTCCATCTCAGTCTCCATGTGAACAGTCTCCCCCTCAATTTGTGGACCCTTCATTTTCAGTTCTGCTTCTGACTCTGACTCCCCCTTTTTGGGAGCATCATCAGTTGAAGTTCTTCTTCTCAGCACAAATCGTGCCTTTTTCTTTTTGTGCAGCAACTTGGTGACCATCTTTTTGAGCTTCTCAATTTGAGACTGTTGGTAGGTGACCACAGTCTTCAGTTGCTCAATCTCCTTCTTTTGTGCCATAACATCCAAGTTGATATTCCCTATGGTTTCCATCAATTCCTCATAGTTATATCTATCCTCACCTTGCTTAGAAGTGTTTACCTTCTTTAAAGGATCACTGGAAGTTTTAGCAGAAGCCTTCTGCCTAGCAGAAGCACTACCTGCCCCCTTGGTTTCTTGGCACCTGGGTCCTCCTAATGATTTCTCATTTAGAGTTGCCATGGGGAAGGTCTTATTTATGTTACCACTGTCCTTCTCTGTGCTAGCAGAAGTAGTGGCAGCCTTAGCACCCATATGGTCATCCTTCTCCTTAGAGACCACCTTCTTGGGGTTGGGAGACACCCCTGTGGTTTCCCTGTTGATATTCTCAATTGGAGAATGCTCCAACTGAGGGCTTAAAGGCTTAGGGCTCTGAGTAGGTACATCAAGGGAAGGAACCTTGTGCACCTTTCTTCTTTGAAACCTTTTGGTGATTGTGGGAGTGGGTTGTTCAAGAATGGACTGAGGGATGTCTTTTGAGATGGAAGGTTGGGATTGGTCATCAGTGGGTTGATCTAATGAGGGCCTTGATCCTGATGCCATACCTTCAGAGGGGTGGGACACAACCATCATTGTAGAGAACAATGGTGTGTCAACTCCTTCCGAGTCCCTAGGAAGTCTTTTCATATTTGAAAAAACCTTCCCTTTAGGGGATTTGGGTACATATACCTCAGTAAACTGAGGTAAGTCCGTCAATTCCTTGTTAAGAACTTCTTGCACAAACCTTGGATACATGAAAAAGCTCTTTTTGGATTCCAAGTTTGATACAAGATCATTAAAGATCATTGCTGAAAAATTGTACTTTCTGGCAGTGGATAAGCAGACCAAGGCATATGCAATGGGACTGCTGAACTCACTCCATCTAGTAGTTTTCTTGGAAATACAGTGCATCAGGGTATGAACAAGAAATCTCCATTGGTTGAAAAATTTCGACTTGTAGAATTTGAAAACACCAATGGGACCTTCATATCCCATTCTTTGTAAAGTAGAAAAGAGTTCTTCATTAGGAATAGAAGATATACCTGAAGCATCATTCAACTGAAGAGAGATGCGAAGAACCTCTTCTGTGACTTTCAAGGGTTTATCACAAACCCTTGTTCGAATGGTTTTCTGCCCATCTTCGAAACTAACAGTGGCATTCTCCCAAAATTGTGTCTGATGTTCGATATAGATTGTTGGGTTCACCGTTAGGGCATAGGAGATGTGCGAGGATTTGAGAAAATCGACTATATCGTGGAATCCCGCAGCTTGTTTCGGCTTCTGAAGCATGGCTATTTCATTGTGCTCATCCACAAACTCCATGATTCCTGAGGATTCTTGAAAGAAAAACACAAAGATTCTGGGAGACTAGGTTAGAACGAGAGAGAAGAAGTAAATGCGAAGAGTCGTTATGAACTTGGGCGGGCACACAGGGGTATTTATATGCCCTAGATTATCAAAAGCAGTATTAACTACCTCGCAGTATTAACTACCGAGCAGTATTAACTACCTAGCAGTATTAACTACCAAGCAGTATTAACTACACTAGCAGTATTAACTGCACTAGCAGTATTAACTACTGAGCAGTATTAACTACCAAGCAGTATTAACTACCAAGCAGTATTAACTACCTAGCAGTATTAACTACCTAGCAGTATTAACTGCACTAGCAGTATTAACTGCACTAGCAGTATTAACTGCACTAGCAGTATTAACTGCACTAGCAGTATTAACTGCACTAGCAATATTAACTGCACTAGCAGTATTAACTACTGAGCAGTATTAACTGCACAAGCAGTATTAACTACTAGAACACAGGCAGTAGTAACTTCTGTACTGGCAGTAGTAACGCTGCGCAGGCAGTAGTAACCACACTTACACTTTTCTGCACTTGGTAATCTGAGGGAAACAGAGGATCCTGAGAAAGAAAGTTAGTAGCACCAAATATATGAAGAAATACAGGTATAAAAACAGAAAGTCATAAATTTATTCTAGGTTGATCATGCCCACACTTGTTACCAAAAAGGTGAATCTACCCACATCAAAAGCTTTTGTGAATAGATCAGCAAACTGGTCATTTGTATGAACTTTAGCAACCTGAATTAATTTCTTTTCATTGCAATCTCTTATAAAGTGATACCTTATCTCTATATGCTTTGTTTTTGAGTGTTTGACTGGATTATTAACAATGCTAATAGCACTGTTGTTATCAATGAAGATTGGAGTGTGAAGAAATGTTACCCCATAGTCCAACATCTGATTCTGAATCCATAGAACCTGAGAGCAGCAGCTTGCAGCAGCTATGTACTCAGCCTCTGTGGTAGATAAGGACACTGTGGTTTGTTTCTTACACTGCCAAGATACTAGTCTTGTACCCAAAAACTGACATCCACCTGAAGTAGACTTCCTATCCATGTTGGCTCCACCCAAATCACTATCTGAATATGCAAGCAAGTCAAAAGAGGATTCATGAGGATACCAGAGACCTAATCTAGGTTGCCCTTTTAAGTATCTGAATATTCTCTTGACAGCATGAAGGTGTGATTGCTTAGGAGAAACCTGAAATCTGGCACAAACACAGACTGAAAACATAATGTCAGGTCTAGAGGCTGTGAGATACATGAGAGATCCAATCATTGATCTGTAATGATGGACATCCACATCCTCCCCCTCAAGATCTGCAGTGATCTGTTTATGTGTTTCCATTGGTGTGCTTGCTGGCTTTGAGTCTGATAAACCAAACTTGTCCAGGATGTCTTTCACATATTTGGATTGGCTAATAAAAATCCCATCTTTCCTCTGTTTTACCTGAAGCCCAAGAAAGAATGTAAGTTCTCCCATGGAACTCATCTTGAAGCTTTTGTGCATCAATTCTTCAAACTCTTTACACATTTGATCATTGGTGGATCCAAAGATGATGTCATCCACATAGATCTGAACAAGTAGTGTACCTCTCTTTCTCCTCTTGATAAACAGGGTCTTGTCAATTACTCCTCTTTCAAAGTCATTTTTCAAGAGATAGGTAGACAGAGTGTCATACCATGCTCTTGGAGCTTGATGCAAACCATAAAGAGCCTTCTTCAGCTTGTATACTCTGTCAGGGTGCAATGGATTCTCAAATCCAGGGGGTTGACAGACATATACTTCTTCCTCAATACTTCCATACAGAAATGCACTCTTGACATCCATTTGGTACACTTTGAACTTCATGAAGGAGGCATAGGCTAGAAATAACCTGATTGCTTCAATCCTTGCCACAGGAGCAAAGACTTCCTCATAATCTATTCCTTCTTCTTGAGTGTACCCTTGTGCAACCAGTCTAGCTTTGTTTCTGATTACAATCCCTCTGTCATCCTTCTTGTTCCTGAAAATCCACTTGGTGCCAATTGCTCTATGACCTTTTGGAAGGTCTACCAAGTCCCATACATCCTGTAATTTGAACTGTAGCAGCTCCTCTTGCATTGCCTCTATCCAGCTTGGGTCTTTCATAGCATCATAAGCCTTTTTGGGCTCAATCTGGGACAGAAAGCAAGTAAGAACAGTGTTAACTGTATTTTGCTGCTCTTGCAACTCTTGGAGTCTGCTTTGCTTTCTAGTCATCATGGGAGATGCAATATCTCCAATCACCAACTCAGGAGGATGATTTTTCTGAGTTCTTGTTGGATGACCAGCTTCCTCTTGTAAGTCCTCATCCAGATTAGACTCATTTAATTCTGGATTTGTTTCTGCTTCTTCAGTCACCTCAGATTCTCTGGAATTTGAACCTGAAGACTGATTTTCCTCTGCTCTCCTCTCTTCTTCATTCTGAATAGGTTCAGTCTCCTCATGGTGTTCACAGAATTCAACAGGATCAATGGAAGGGATTGGAAATATCACAGATTGAATTCTGTGTTCTGATGTTGGTGTATCCCTTTGTCCTGCATATACATCACCACTGAAACCCAAAGAATTAGTGAGTGAATCAATGTCAAATAGCCAATTAGGACCTGAACCAATAGGATTTGGTGTGTTCTCATTGCATTTGACATTGTCACTTTCTTCAATTATTCTAGAAGAGGTATTAAAAACTCTGTAGGCCTTACTTTGAGATGAATACCCAACAAGAAAACCATCATCTGCTTTGCTATCAAACTTGCCTAAGTGAGATTTGGTATTGAGAATAGTACAAGGACATCCAAATGGTTTGAAAAATCCAATATATGGTTTCCTTTTATGGAAAAGCTCATAAGGTGTCTTGTTTTTAGGCTTTACAACTAAAACTCTGTTTTGAACATAGCAGGCAGTATTAACTGCTTCTGCCCAAAAGGTAATTGGTAACTTTGAATCAGCTAACAGAGATCTAGCAGCCTCAATCAATGTCCTATTCCTTCTCTCAGCAACACCATTTTGTTGTGGAGTCCTAGGAGCACTGTATTGTCTCTCAATTCCTTTTTCTTCACAAAAGGTGTTTAGATCAAAATTTTTAAACTCAGTTCCATTATCTGATCTAATGACTTTCACTCTTTGATTTGATTGGTTTTCAATTTTGAGAATAAAAGATTTGATCAGTCCACTTGTCTCATCTTTAGTTCTCAGAAAATATACCCAAGTAAATCTAGAATAATCATCAACAATAACTAAGCAGTATGATTTCTTGCCAATACTCATCACATTAGTAGGACCAAACAGATCCATATGTAACAGTTGAAGAGGATTTGATATAGTGTTTATCTCTTTGGACTTATGAGAAGTTTTGTGTTGTTTGCCTTTGAGACATGCAACACAATGATCATCACATGAATAGACTTTGGATGGCAAACCCCTTACAAGGTTATTCTTAACAAGTTTATTTATTGTTTTAAAGTTCATGTGACACATCCTTCTGTGCCAAAGTGATGATTCATCCAAAGAAGCTTTTGAAACTAAACAATTTAGGGATGAATCAGATGATACACTTTCCAAATCTAAACAATAAACATTATCCTTCCTAGGAGTTCTCAGAAGTATCATGTTTTCATCAACCACTTTGTATCCAGGAGCAAGGATAATACATTCAGAATCAGTAAACAATATGCTATGCTTCTTGTCACAAACCTGTGATACACTTAACAGGTTGTATCTCAATTGTTCAACATAGTACACATCTTCAAAGGTCATCTTACCCTTTGAAACATCACCCTTACCACTTATCTTCCCACCAGCAGGATTATCCCCAAATGCAACATGTCCTCCATCAATCTTTTTGAAATTTTTGAGGCAGGCCATGTTACCTGTCATGTGCCTGGAGCAACCACTATCAACATGCCAAATGCTCTTCCCCTTGAGCTGTTGGTTGCCCTGCACATCAAGATAAATCAGTTAGTTTTATTTGGAACCCAAGCCGAAGTGGTCTTGGGTCTCCCTTGCTCATCAAAATACTTACACTTGGTTTTGATGAGATTTTGAAATTTGGGTACTGCTGTGCTGGAGTACTTTGTCAAAATTATTGGTGTAGCAGCACTAGAAGCAGTATTAACCTCAAAAGTACTAACAGTGCTAGCAGTACTAATACTGGAAGCAACAGTACTGTTAGCAGCAGTATCAGCAGTACTAACAGAGGTAGCGGTATTAACAGAGTTAACACTGCTAGAAGCAGTATTAACACAGTTAATACTGCTAGCAGCAGTATTATCTGAAGAAGAAGCACTAAAAGTATTAGCAGCACTAACATTGGACTGATTACTAGCAGTATTAACACTGCTAGCAGCACTAACTTTGGAATGATTACTAGCAGTATTAACACTGCTAGCAGCACTAACTTTTGAAGCAGTACTAACAGTGTTAGCAGTACTAACACTGCTAGCAGCAGTATTGTTTTTAGTGCTTTTTGGAACCCACATAGTATCACATTCCTTTTCAGTCGTTTTCTTTATGTGGCTTTTGGGTTTATCTTGTTTCTTTGCCACATTTTTCTTTGCAGACTTTTTATATCCACCATTCTTTCTGTAACCACCAGGTTTTTGAAAAGATCTTTGAGCATTAAACCTTTGGTTAACAGGATTGAAATAACAGTGTTTGGCTAAGTGATTTAGCTTACCACAGATGAAACAAGGTTTTGGCCTGTTGATTCTGTTCAGGTCAACTCCTTGTCTCATAGCCCACTGGTTATTCCAGTTCCTTTGATTTCCCCTCTGATTATCATGTTTTTGGGGCTTGTTCTCTTTAGACTTCCTGCAGGAACACTGTTTACAAGTATTAGAGTTCACAACTTTTGGCTGTGTGGAATGAACTCCCTTTTTCTCTTCAGTCCTTTTGATCTCAGTGTTCTTGACACATGGACTCTCACATTCCTCATCAGAGTCTACTTTGTCAGTCTCATCCTCAACAACTATTTCTTTTTCACAAGGATCTATATTAATCTTTAATTCAGGTTCCTTTCTATCCTTGGTCTCTAACAAATCAGACTTGGGAGGTATGTAGTTGTTATTGTAGGGTGGAGGTGTGGTATTGTACCCTATCCCTACTTTCATCTTGTCATGGATTTGTGCTTTAATGATGGTGTCCATGGTTTTAGAAGCACAGGTAAACTTTTCAACATCAAGTTTAACCTTTTTAAGCTCTTCTTTTAACTTCTCATTCTCTTCCCCAGACACTTTCAGCTTAATCTCATACTCATTCTTCTCCCACTTCCAATAGTTAGTATCATAGTGGTGTTGAAGTTCATTAGCTTGAAAAGCTCTAATCTGTTCCTCAAACCTTTCTACAATTCTAACATAATCTTTCACATCTTTCTCTAGCCTCTTAAGGTCATCACACATACCCTGATTGTGATCCCTATATCTTTTAACAGCATTAATGCAAGCTTGAGAACAGAGTTTAGATTGTACCTCAGTGGGAATATCAGATACTTCTGCCATAAGAGCTTGATTCTGACAGGCTTCCTCAGCTTGATCACTCCAATCAAATCCCATTCCTTGTTGAGAAACAAGGGCTTGGGAGGAGCTTCTGTTTTGGTTTCCATTTGGAGCCTGTTGATGTGATCCTCCACTTCTGCATTCTCTGGCAAAGTGTCCCATCTTGTGACACTTATAACACTCAACCTTGGACTTGTCAAAGCCTGCACCATCTTCTCTTCTCTGGGAAAAGTTGTTTCTCCCAGTCCTTTTGATGAATTTCTTCACCCTCATTGATAGCATAGCCATCTGCCACTTGATGTCCATCTCTTCCAGATCATCAGCATTAATCTGCTCTAAATCATCATTGATTAGAGAAGAGTGAACATGACTAGAGAAGAATGCTTCAAGTACAGAGTCTGTAGTCTTCTCTTGATTGGTTCCACCAGCAGCATTAACAGAACCTGCAGTATTAACAGAATCAGGATTAGCAGCATTATCAGAGGATGAAGATAATAAAGCAGCATTATAAACAAATCCAGATGGCTTTTTCTTGGCTTCAACTTCAGCCTCAAATACTCTTAGATCATTGTAGAGGTCATCTAGCTCTTTGTCCTCCAATTGGTCATTCTGTCTGAATGAGACTGTGTACATGGTCCATTCTTCTCCCAATGATCTAAGGAACTTTCTATTGACATCATCAGCATCCATGTGTACACCCACAGTTGCTAATTCTCCAATCAACTTGTTAAATCTGTCAAAAGTTTGAGTCATAGACTCATTCTTTGCAGACATGAAGTTCTCATATTGTTGCCTGAGAATAGCCTTTTGATTTCTCTTTGTGCTCTTTGTGCCAGTAAATCTTTTCTCCAGAGCATTCCACAACATCTGTGCATCTGTGCAGTGTTGGAATTGATGTTGGTACTCATTAGGAATAGCCAAAAGCAGAGTGCTTAAGGCCTTCATATCTGTTTGTCTGACTTTCTTTTCAGCATCTGTCTTGGGAGGAGGTCTCTTTCCATCTGCTCCAATCTTTCCTTCATTACATGGGCCATTTTCTATGATGTCCCATATTGCATAATCAGTAAGAAGAATGTACTGCTTGATTCTTAGTTTCCACATGTCAAATTCATTGGGTTTGAGCATGGGAACCTTTGAAACAAGAGTACTGTGAGAATCCATTGAATTGTCCATAGCTTCTAAGATACCAATGCTCTGATACCACTTGTCAGGATCGATTCTTAACAAGAATTAAACTTCTTAGAAACAGAATTTAGAGAATCTTGCGGAATAGAACTC
Organism: Saussurea involucrata; assembly: GCA_033807775.1. Lineage (NCBI taxonomy): Eukaryota > Viridiplantae > Streptophyta > Magnoliopsida > Asterales > Asteraceae > Saussurea > Saussurea involucrata. The sequence continues at coordinate 41,559,431 of CM066317.1, read as the reverse complement.
TAAATCAATTAATGAACAATCAATAGAAATTCAATACACTGTATATATCAAACTGTATTACTCACAAGTTTTACACCAAACCTCAATCTTGTTGAACAGGCTCAACAAGACGATTTCTACTTCTCTAGAAATAGGATCTATGATCTTGAGGTTAATTCACTCTTGAATGAATATCAAATTCTATTTCACTCGTATATTTTCTTCTATTTTCTTCTACCTTCTAATAGCTATCTATCAATACTATATATACAAAAGTAATTACAAGATAACTATCAAAAGTAAATTGATCTTCTGAATCTTCGTTAAACATATCTTGATCAATTCCTTCTTTGTCTCCAAAAGTATCGCATACCAAACTTATCAACTCAGCAGCATTAATGATGATTTGGCTCAGCAGCATTAACAACCTTCAGCAGTATTAACCTTCACAGTCTTCAAGCAGTAGTAACTCAGCTCAGCAGTACTAATCATGTCTAGCAGTAGTAACTTCTTCTAGCAGTAGTAACTTCTTCTAGCAGTAGTAACTTCTTCTAGCAGTAGTAACTTCTTCTAGCAGTAGTAACTTCTTCTAGCAGTACTAACTTCGTCTAGCAGTAGTAATCTTGCCCAGCAGTAGTAACGAAGAACTGGCAGTAGTAATGTAGACTTAGCAGTACTAACCATACTTAGCATATCTTCAGTTCCCAACACAATCTATTCCAAGATGACATATTTGTACAAAAGCTATAATTTTGTAGTGAAGTGAACTTTTTTCTTAGTTGAAAAATTGGTTATTATAATTTTTATCGTCAAATTACTCATCAAATTTTATATCTTAATGTTAAATATAAATTTTGACTTATTATATATAAGACTTTGGCCAAATTTCCATTTTTCAAAAGAACTGGCAGGAAAATTTGAGGAAAGTTCTAGATTTTATAAATACCAATTTTCATCGTTGAAAATTTATCGAAGAATCTTGAAAACCACGTTGATGAGCGTGTGTTATTAATACAGGTTGCTCGGTGTCCCCACAGGAACAAAGAGTCTCTAGAAGCACACTTTAAAAGGAAAATATAGAAATATATATTTTTCTAAGAGTAAATTGCATTTCTGGTCCCTGTGGTTATCTGATTTCTTTGAAAGGGGTATCTAAACTTCAATATCTCAAAGAGTGGTCCATGAGTTTCCAATTTTGCTCCAAATGTAGGACCTGAACACTAACTTTGTTAAAAACCTCAGTTAGAGTCAGGGGCATTTTCGTCCAACCAGGTTTTCTATCTAGTTTTGCAATTCTTTTTGTTTCTCCTTATTTTTGTAAAAAAAGTGAAATTATAGGGGCCAACTTGTAATATTATATATTATATTATATATATATATTATATATATATATATAAACAAACACATGGACCATCATCGTCTTCTTCCTCCCTTTTCATTTGAATCAATGGTTTGTTCATAAAATTACACCAAATTGAACGTTGAATCAAGCCTCTAATTTTATCCCCAAAGAGGCTCAAATCCCTTTTATTTCTTTAAAATATGAAAATACAAACCTCACTAAATTCCCAACAAAAATATGATCTATTTTTTTTTAATTTTTTTTTGTGTTTTTAACCAATAAATTCGATCAAACCCCATAATCCCTTTTGCAATTAGATGATAAAAGTATCCAAAATTTCTTCTTCTTTTTTCGGATGATTTCCACAAGATTTCTCTACGAATTGGGAATCAGAAAGAGATTCGAAGAAAACCCCACAAATCTTTTTGCCTTCAAAGTGATTCGAAAAGATTCAAACCTAATTTCAGACAAAAAGAAATGGAATTTCTAGCCCATTTCTGACCCTCTAATGCAGAAGAAAACGAATTTGATTTGGGAATTGGTTGAGTTGATTGAAGAACTGAAGCATTTCTTCATAAATGGGGCTTCTCAACACAGCGTCATTAGTCTCCATGATCCTATTATCAAATCTTTCTTTCGAGTTATCATCGTCATCATTTGAGCTTAAACTCATTACTTTAAGGAACTATTTTTTTCGATCTTGTGATTTGTTCCTGTAATCTGTTCATCAATGGGCACGATTTGTCCTTGCAGGTCGAGTGTTTGAGTGGGGGGGGGGGGGGATTTGGGTTGTAGGTTGAGTTTGTGAGAGAGATGAAGACGGTTTCAAACCTAAATCCTAAAATCCATATCTCTCTAACTTTTTTTGCTTCCTCTCCACTGTTTCAAACCATCTATGATGTTTCGGAATTTTGATAAGAACAAAAAAACCCAGATTTCTGGCAAGGACTAAATCACAGTAACAAAAAACCCAAGTTTATGCATGCCCTTTCATCTCTTTTATATATGTAACAAAGATGGGTCACGCTGGTGGTGCTAGTGATCGGTCATGGTGGTAACAAAGGTGGATGGTGAAGAAGGAGAACAAAGTTGTTCATCTTAAACAACAAAACCATCTTTTTAATACTGTGAAACAAAAATTCAATTTTCTACCATAACTCTTTTAGCCACCGGAGGATATCGAAGACAGGAGAGGGCAGGGACGTCGGTGGTCCTTGTGGGCGATCATGTTATATATATATATATATATATATATATATATATATATATATATATATATATATATATATATATATATATATATATATATATAATTACATATTTGGTACCTATATTTTCGTGGTTTTAACAAACATAAGGAAAAGCAAGAAAAATTACAAAAAAGGGATAAAAACATGATTGGACGAAACTACCCCTGGCACTAACGGACCAAATAGACAGGGTTAGTGTTCAGGTCCTACATTTGGAGCAAAATTGGAAACTCAGGGACCACTCTTTGAGATATTGAAGTTTAGGTACCCCTTTCAAAAAACCAGATAACCACAGGGACCAAAATGCAATTTACTCTTTTTCTAAGGAGTAAGTTACACTTTAGGTCCTTATAATTGTTATTAATCATCAATTATCGTCCTTAATTCAAATTAATTACACTTCTGATTAGGGATGAGATCGGGACCAGACCGGTATCGAACCGGGACCGAACCGGTTGGTACCGAAATTTTTTGGGACTAAAAGTGGTACCGAAAACCGAACCGTATATACCGGTTCGGTTTCGGTTTCGGAACGGAAAAATCGGTACTAGGACCACTTATGTAACACCCTCGGATTGGGAAAGAGCAACTAAATAAAATTTTCGATAATACATCCAAAATAATAGGATTTCTCCCTAAAACCCAATACGGGAAATACCTCAAATTAAAATCTATGATTAACCTCAAACAATATACATACTCAAGTCTCAATACACGGCTAAGTTCACGTCGGGTATTACTTAACTCAAGTACAAAATGCTATTCCCAAAAATCAACGCGGAAGACTTCACTTAAACAATTCACCTCTCGAGCACAATACTAGCACACGACCTTTCGCAATGTCACTAGAACTACTCCCAACCTGAACCTGTTGCACATGCCGACAAATAAAAAGGTTAGGATAACGCCTAGTGAGTTCAAAAGTTTATAACATGATTTAAATAATTCGTTGAACGAAAATTTGCGACATAAATTATGATTTCCAAAAGAGGTTATGAGAGGATGTAAACGACTCATTTTCCAACGCACACAAAATCTATGAGAAAAGTTCCCAAAATGAATAAAGCGTTTTCCAAAATGAATTCCAATCCCAACTCACTCAAAACGTGAATAAATCTATATTATGCGAAACCTTCAAATACGGCTGATAACATAATACTTGTTAGGACCATAAATGTCCTACATATTAGAAAGATATATAAATAATTATATTCTGCTTAATTAGATTTATTAATAATTGTAAAAGCCTTAATTATTGTTAATTGGGCTTAGACATGTCCAAACGGGTGGGCCGGGCTACCCCGGACCAGGCTTTGGGCGGGCCCGGGCCCAAACACTGTTCACAAGCCCGGGGTTTGGGCGGGGCCGGGCCGGGCCGGGATTTGTGGATGAGGGCTGGGCCCGATCAGGCTTTTCAAAAGACCGGGCCTAAGGGACCGGGCCGGGCCCAAAACCGGGCCTAAATCGGGCCTTGTAAAAAAATGTATTTTTTACATTTTTAGTAAATATTATTCGTATCCACTATAAAATACTTAATTGGGTCACTCAAACATACTTAAAAATACGTTCTATAATAAGAGAAAACTTGTTGTTCGAACTAAAACGATATATATATATATATATATATATATATATATATATATATGTTTGTGTATTTGTACATATTGTCGATGACGATTATGGGATACACTGAAAAATACCCCAAAACTAACATTATGACAAATACGATTGTCCTCTTAACTGCACAAGGTTGCAGTTGTGAGTTTCCGTTGGCATAGGAGATGAAAATGGAAACTTGAAAAAGAAAAAGAAAAGAGAAAAATTATTTGGAAGTGAGAAGATTGGTTGGTTTAGGCATAGAGAAATAGATTATAGGAAGCTTTTTATATGTATATTTTATTTGAAATTTGTCTATATATATATGAATCAGTTCAGTTTTACTTCCATTAGTTGTATATTGGTTTCTAACTCTCTTATTTTAAGTATGTTTTGGAGGCAAAAAATACAAAAAAAGGCTAGTTTTTTAACACAAATCGGGCCGGGCTTGGACCGGGCCGGGCCGAGAAATTTCTCAAAATCAAGGCCTGTTAGGGCCCGGGGGGCTGGGACCGGGCTTTGGGCGGGCCGGGCTTCGGCCTTTCGGCGGGCTTTTTCGGGCCCGGGCCCATTTGGCCATCTCTAATTGGGCTTAGCTTTGTGTTTAATGGGCTTGGGCCTTATTGTTTAAGGCCTAGGTATATAAGGTTAGTGTTAACCTTGAATTAGGTTAACGATTCATTAGAGAGATTAGAGAGCTTATTGTAATAATCGTTCCTTTACTTTGATTGAATGAATACGAGAGGGATGACGAGTTGAAATCATCAATTGTTCTTGTTGTTTCTCATTGAATCGTTGTTACCTGATCAATCTGGAACTATCAGTTGGTATCAGAGCCTAATCGGTGATTTAAAGATACGAAAGAAATCGAACGAAAGCAAGAAAACAAAGAATTTTCGTAGTGAATTTTCTGGAAAAATGCAGCGAGCCGGTTTGCCTATTCCCGGAGATTGAACCGTCGGATCGTCACGATTTTTGGTCAGTAGCTCCACGACATTCCGTTTTACATTCTGAACGGTTGGATTAATTGTTTGAGGTCCAGAAGGTATATGTTTTGTTTTCGAAATAGTGCAGCAATTTTGTGGTTAAATCGTTCATCAATCGTGTTTGAAAATCTTTTTCATTGATTTAATAATTCGTTTGTTAAATCTCGATTGTTTGCTCGTTTATATCTGCTGTTATCCGCGGTTATATCGATTCTTGTGGGCGATCATGTTTATATATATATATATATATATATATATATATATAATTACATATTTGGTACCTATATTTTCGTGGTTTTAACAAACATAAGGAAAAGCAAGAAAAATTACAAAAAAGGGATAAAAACATGATTGGACGAAACTACCCCTGGCACTAACGGACCAAATAGACAGGGTTAGTGTTCAGGTCCTACATTTGGAGCAAAATTGGAAACTCAGGGACCACTCTTTGAGATATTGAAGTTTAGGTACCCCTTTCAAAAAACCAGATAACCACAGGGACCAAAATGCAATTTACTCTTTTTCTAAGGAGTAAGTTACACTTTAGGTCCTTATAATTGTTATTAATCATCAATTATCGTCCTTAATTCAAATTAATTACACTTCTGATTAGGGATGAGATCGGGACCAGACCGGTATCGAACCGGGACCGAACCGGTTGGTACCGAAATTTTTTGGGACTAAAAGTGGTACCGAAAACCGAACCGTATATACCGGTTCGGTTTCGGTTTCGGAACGGAAAAATCGGTACTAGGACCACTTATGTAACACCCTCGGATTGGGAAAGAGCAACTAAATAAAATTTTCGATAATACATCCAAAATAATAGGATTTCTCCCTAAAACCCAATACGGGAAATACCTCAAATTAAAATCTATGATTAACCTCAAACAATATACATACTCAAGTCTCAATACACGGCTAAGTTCACGTCGGGTATTACTTAACTCAAGTACAAAATGCTATTCCCAAAAATCAACGCGGAAGACTTCACTTAAACAATTCACCTCTCGAGCACAATACTAGCACACGACCTTTCGCAATGTCACTAGAACTACTCCCAACCTGAACCTGTTGCACATGCCGACAAATAAAAAGGTTAGGATAACGCCTAGTGAGTTCAAAAGTTTATAACATGATTTAAATAATTCGTTGAACGAAAATTTGCGACATAAATTATGATTTCCAAAAGAGGTTATGAGAGGATGTAAACGACTCATTTTCCAACGCACACAAAATCTATGAGAAAAGTTCCCAAAATGAATAAAGCGTTTTCCAAAATGAATTCCAATCCCAACTCACTCAAAACGTGAATAAATCTATATTATGCGAAACCTTCAAATACGGCTGATAACATAATACTTGTTAGGACCATAAATGTCCTACATATTAGAAAGATATATAAATAATTATATTCTGCTTAATTAGATTTATTAATAATTGTAAAAGCCTTAATTATTGTTAATTGGGCTTAGACATGTCCAAACGGGTGGGCCGGGCTACCCCGGACCAGGCTTTGGGCGGGCCCGGGCCCAAACACTGTTCACAAGCCCGGGGTTTGGGCGGGGCCGGGCCGGGCCGGGATTTGTGGATGAGGGCTGGGCCCGATCAGGCTTTTCAAAAGACCGGGCCTAAGGGACCGGGCCGGGCCCAAAACCGGGCCTAAATCGGGCCTTGTAAAAAAATGTATTTTTTACATTTTTAGTAAATATTATTCGTATCCACTATAAAATACTTAATTGGGTCACTCAAACATACTTAAAAATACGTTCTATAATAAGAGAAAACTTGTTGTTCGAACTAAAACGATATATATATATATATATATATATATATATATATATATATATGTTTGTGTATTTGTACATATTGTCGATGACGATTATGGGATACACTGAAAAATACCCCAAAACTAACATTATGACAAATACGATTGTCCTCTTAACTGCACAAGGTTGCAGTTGTGAGTTTCCGTTGGCATAGGAGATGAAAATGGAAACTTGAAAAAGAAAAAGAAAAGAGAAAAATTATTTGGAAGTGAGAAGATTGGTTGGTTTAGGCATAGAGAAATAGATTATAGGAAGCTTTTTATATGTATATTTTATTTGAAATTTGTCTATATATATATGAATCAGTTCAGTTTTACTTCCATTAGTTGTATATTGGTTTCTAACTCTCTTATTTTAAGTATGTTTTGGAGGCAAAAAATACAAAAAAAGGCTAGTTTTTTAACACAAATCGGGCCGGGCTTGGACCGGGCCGGGCCGAGAAATTTCTCAAAATCAAGGCCTGTTAGGGCCCGGGGGGCTGGGACCGGGCTTTGGGCGGGCCGGGCTTCGGCCTTTCGGCGGGCTTTTTCGGGCCCGGGCCCATTTGGCCATCTCTAATTGGGCTTAGCTTTGTGTTTAATGGGCTTGGGCCTTATTGTTTAAGGCCTAGGTATATAAGGTTAGTGTTAACCTTGAATTAGGTTAACGATTCATTAGAGAGATTAGAGAGCTTATTGTAATAATCGTTCCTTTACTTTGATTGAATGAATACGAGAGGGATGACGAGTTGAAATCATCAATTGTTCTTGTTGTTTCTCATTGAATCGTTGTTACCTGATCAATCTGGAACTATCAGTTGGTATCAGAGCCTAATCGGTGATTTAAAGATACGAAAGAAATCGAACGAAAGCAAGAAAACAAAGAATTTTCGTAGTGAATTTTCTGGAAAAATGCAGCGAGCCGGTTTGCCTATTCCCGGAGATTGAACCGTCGGATCGTCACGATTTTTGGTCAGTAGCTCCACGACATTCCGTTTTACATTCTGAACGGTTGGATTAATTGTTTGAGGTCCAGAAGGTATATGTTTTGTTTTCGAAATAGTGCAGCAATTTTGTGGTTAAATCGTTCATCAATCGTGTTTGAAAATCTTTTTCATTGATTTAATAATTCGTTTGTTAAATCTCGATTGTTTGCTCGTTTATATCTGCTGTTATCCGCGGTTATATCGATTCTCAAAGGTGTTAATTTTTCAATTTAAATCAATTCTTGAGTTTTGGTAGTGTTCTTAAATTTGTGTGGTGTTTATTGGAAAATATGATATATTTTGCTTAGAAATCGATTTGGATTTGTTTGTTTTTGTGTTTTTGGTCAAAATCTAACCCTACAGGAGTGGAATCAAGCAACCCTATCGATCCCAGATCCAAATTACAATCACAACCGTGATTACCGGACGTTTCCTATTGTTACCTGGTAAGTTTCCTATTTCTCACAACACTTCTCGGATGAAATAACTTTCCCGGATGAAATAACCTTTCCGGATACAATTCTTTTTCCCGGTAACCTCGCACCTAAACACACTTTCCGGATGAGGTTTTTGATTTGAGCCGTAATAGTTGACCAATTGTTAAAAGATGAGATTATAATTAGTAATCTTGACATTTATTATTTGAAAGGTGTTAACTTGAAATGTTTAAATATTTCAGGGTGTTATAAGTAAAGGTTGAATATAGGTGTTGGTTGATATGGTAGAACTATCTATTGATGTGGACTGCGCCTCATATTGGGAACAACATGAAGGGTAGCGGAGCTCTGGATGGATTCTCAAGGGACTGAAATGTAACATTGTACTGAAGTATTTAATGTGCATATTCTTTCACATTTCAGTCATTCGGTCATTTCATTTTTCTTTGTATAGCTCTCATATTCTCTCTAAACTTCTCTCTAACATCAGAAGTTGTATTAGGGTTAGATATTCTTTCTTTACAGATTATCATCTTTTATATGTAATATGTGAGTTAGTGTTATAATAAAATTCGTATTATTAGTTTGTCACATGGTATCAGAGCTTAAAGCTCGATCCAGTGTTTGTTCTTGTTGTTCTTAGATCCGAATCATTTCTGCTATCTACTTCGTTTGATCGATGGTGTGCAATTTATTCTTTACCAGAGTTGCGTTGATATAACGTAACAAGGACGGTACTGTGAGCCTCTATCTCAACGATTAGATCTTATTTTTTCATAGATCTTATTTCTTCATACTTGCGATTCTTGTTCTTTGATCTGGTACTGGTACCGATTCTTTCAGATCTGGACCTTATCGTCGTTCCTTGTATTTACTGGACCTTATCGAACGACTTTGGTTCAGACGAAGACGAACGATTCCAGATTTTGGTTCAGACGAAAATCTGGACTAAAATGTGGCTGTTTATCCAGATCTGAACGTTTCTCTACATGGTATCACAGTACCGTATACATCGATTAATATTTGCAGTTTACATATTTGTTTGTTCGAACAATATCTGTTGTGTTTAAGATCTGGTTGTTTGCTTGGTATCTTTAGATCTGGATTTTGCGATTCTCGCCCTTTCAGATCTGACACTAAGAGCACCATAATCAGATCTGTGTTTTTTTTTCTCCTCTTCTTGTTTCGGATCTGAGATTATCCATATCTCACATTCTGAAACGTTCTCCATTTTTAAAACGAGTTTTTGACTCTCTTCTTTCTAGATCTGAGTCTCTACTTGTTTGTTCTTGTTTACAAATCGGTTGGATCTGCGTTCTCTTACTGATAAGATCTGTTGGTTGTCTGTTATTATCTGTTATCTAGTTTCACTAAAAGAAGTTCGGTCCTTCTAGACTGACTCAGTTCTTAAAAAGTCTTTTCTCTTCAACACATATCTGAGATCGTCTATATCTCACGATCTGTGTTCGTAGTCTGTGTTTGCTGCAGTTTAGTTTGGTATTACCGCTGTTCAGATCCAAAATATCTCAAGTTCTGAGGTTCTTTACGTATAAGTATTGAGATCCTCAATATCTCTGTTATTCTTCTTGTTCGACATTAATCACAACTCAGATCTGAGATTAGATCATATCTCATGGACTGAGTTTCGTGTGGTCATCGTTTGTTAGATTTCGATCTGAGCTTATTCCGTTGATTTTTTTTTGTTTTACTCGAGTTGCATGTCTCTAACCACAACAGTGAGAGTAAGAACTCAACAGAATTTGTTCTCTGGTTAATCCTATTTCAGATCTGAATCGTGTTTAGTAGTGTATTTTTTAATAGCTCTTATTCAGTTGATATCTGTGATTTCTTGGTGTTTATCTTTGTTTCAAGACTGTATAAATAATAATAAAACTGTTGTGCTTATTATTATTTTTTCTGTTCAGGTGTGATCTGTGGCCTTCCTCGCCCCCCCCCCCCCCACCTTTTTTTGTGTTTGTTGTTGTTTGTCTGTGTTATCTCTTATTGCTCTTTAAGGTCTTTATTTCATTTGTTCTTTTGCTTCCGTTGTATCTCCTTTGACAGGCTTCTTGTCGTATCAAACTTGAAGGCTTTGAGGTTCGGCTTGACCTAGCATCCCGAGTGTTTTAGGAATCCTGCCTTTGTTCACCTCAGATCCTTTTGTGTTTGTTTCATTATGCATGCCGAAGAAGATCTTGTGATAAACCCCAATGGTAACGCTGGGACATCTCAGATCGCCAAACTTGATTTTGGCGATCCCCTATACTTGCATCCCAGCGATACCACTGGGGCTTCCATTCTCAACCTTAAACTAAATGGAACTGATAACTACAAGGTCTGGTCCTGTGCTATGATCCTCGCTCTTGAAACTAAAAATAAACTCGGATTCATAGATGGTTCTTGTCCTAGACCTACCACTGACCCAGTCCTGGCTAAACAATGGGACAGACGTAACTCAGTAGTTCTATCTTGGATCTTAAGCTCGGTTACTGAAGAACTGTTTCTTGGACAAGTTTTTTCAAAAAATGCCTCTCATGTTTGGCTTGAACTTAAAGAAACCTATGATAAGGTGGATGGCTCCGTGACTTTTAAGCTACATAAGAAAATTAATTCTCTAACTCAAAACGGGTCATCCGTCTCTGATTATTACCATAGGTTAAATTCTTTGTGGAGACAGTTTGACGCCTTAGTCAAACTTCCTGCCTGCACCTGCAATGCTTCCCACGACTTTTCCAAACATAACCAGCTTTTAAAACTCATGCAATTCCTAATGGGTCTAGATGACATTTACCAGCCTGTAAGGAGTACTATTCTCACCTCTGATCCTCTTCCCTCTGTAAAAACAGCTTTTTCCATTATTTCAAGGGAAGAGTCCCACAGAGGGACGTCTAGCTCCTCTTCTAATAAAACCCAATCTTCTGCCTACTTTGGTAAGACTTCTGAAAACAAACGTAAGCCCATAAGACCACCTAATCCAAATCTTTTATGTAAACATTGTGGCATGATAGGCCATACCATAGAAAGGTGTTACAAACTCATTGGGTTTCCTCCAAAGGATTTTCAAAGAAAACCAAATGTTAATGGCAACTTTAGACCCTCTTCCAACAATGTAGAGACATCTAGCACTCCCAACACTAGTCATCCATCTTCGGGACACCAAGGATGCTCTCCCTCTCAACACTTGACTCAAGAGCAAGTTTCTAAACTTCTGACTCTTCTTGACTCTAGCACCTCTAGTGTGGCTTCAGCCAATATGGCAGGTATGTCACTCTCTTCTTCATCTATACCTAGTTGGATTATAGATTCTGGGGCTACTCAACATATGACCTCATCTATTAGTAGCCTCAGTAATATTGTAGATGTGTCAGACTTGAATCTTATTGTTAATCACCCTAATGGATCCAAAGCAAAAATAAACAAAATTGGGAATATGAAACTCACTGATGAACTGGTTCTGTTTGATGTCTTGGTAGTTCCTGATTTTAATGTGGATCTTTTATCTGTTCACAAGTTAGCTAGAGACAATAAGGTGTTTATTGGTTTTGATGAGCATAAATGCTACATTCAGGACTGTCAACGAACGAAGTTGATGGGGATTGGTAATGAGGCTGGAGGTCTATATCTTTTTAACTTGCATAATGGTAAGTCTACTTGTTCTAATTCTACCATTAGCTGTTACATATCCTATCAGCTATGGCATAGTAGATTAGGACATCCAGCTGACCCAGTATTGAATGTTTTAAAAGAAAAGTTAAACATAAAATTGGGCTCTTCTGCTCCTTGTGAAATCTGTCATAGGGCTAAACAATCTCGTACTAAGTTTGGCCTTAGTGATCATAAGTCAAAGGAAATAGGAGAACTAATTCACTTAGATGTTTGGGGTCCTTATAAAGTCTCTAGCAAGGATGGTTTTAAATACTTCTTAACTATTGTGGATGACTTTTCAAGATCGGTTTGGGTTTATCTCTTAAAGGGAAAGGATGAGGTTTATGACAATGTTGTCAGTTTTTTCAACCTTATTCGAACTCAGTTTAATAAAACCATTAAAACTGTTAGGAGCGATAATGGAACTGAGTTTTTAAATCACAAGGTTTCAAATTTCTTTAATTCTCATGGCATTGTTCATCAAACATCTTGTGCATACACTCCACAACAGAATGGTGTTGTGGAGCGTAAACATAGACATTTACTAAACGTTGCTAGGGCTTTAATGTTTCAGGCTGGGGTTCCTTTGTACATGTGGTCTGAATGCATTCTCACGGCCACCTATCTTATAAATAGAACTCCGTCTTCTATTCTGAATGGTAAAAGTCCTTATGAAATTGTCTATGGTTTTCCTCCAGTACTCACTCATTTAAGGAACATTGGGTGTTTGTGCTTTGCAGTCAAACAAAATAATTTGGATAAGTTCACCTCTAGGGCTGAAAAGTGTGTTTTGCTTGGATATTCAAATTCTAAAAAAGGCTATAGACTGTACAGTCTAGATACTAAACATTATTTAGTCTCTAGAGATGTAACTTTTTATGAAAACGTTTTTCCTTTCAAAATGAGTGAAAATCTGGAATCTTACTCTGAAAATTTGAATACTTTAAATTTCTTTGATAATGTCACAAGTTCTACTGATGTTTTTCTTGACAATCTGCCCAACGAGGAATTTAGGGATCGGTCTACAACTCAAGTTAATCCTACTGATTCCTCTGGTAGTCAAGAGAATGTTGACAACCTGTCAACTGATGTGGATTCTATCTTGTCTGCTAGGAATCAATGAAATTCAAGAGCTGATATTGAACATGATACTCGTAATGTTGTAGACCCCCCTCTTGAGGGTCAAAATCTACAAAATCTGTCTAATGATTCTTCTTCTTCTCCTCAATCTATAAGACAGTCTAGTAGAGTTCCTCAGTTTCCCCGAAAATTTGATGACTTTGTAGTAGAAGGCAAAGTGAAATATGGGATTGAAAAAGTAGTAAATTACTCTCATCTCACAAAAGAAAATTTTTGTTTTGTATCAAATCTAAATAAGTCTATTGAACCAAGTAGTTTTTCGGAAGCTTGCAAAGATCCTAATTGGGTAATTGCAATGAATAATGAAATGGAGGCCCTTAATAGGAATGGTACTTGGGTTATAACTGACCTTCCTCCAGGTAGAAAACCTATTGGTTGTAAATGGATCTTTAAGATTAAATATAAGTCTACTGGTGAGATAGAACGATACAAGGCTAGATTAGTAGCCAAAGGCTATAGTCAAAGAGAAGGTCTTGATTACGAAGAAACCTTCTCTCCCGTTGTTAAAATGGTAACGGTTAGATGTGTTATAGCTTTGTCTGTTCAGTTTAACTGGCCTTTGCATCAACTTGACGTAAACAATGCGTTTCTGTATGGTGACTTGACGGAAGAAGTTTACATGACTCTTCCTAAAGGATATTTTTCTAATGATGATAATCATGTTTGCAAACTTGTTAAATCTCTGTATGGTTTAAAACAGGCTCCTCGTCAGTGGTACGAGAAGCTGTCTAATTGCTTATTCGATTTTGGTTTTAATCAAAACAGTAGTGATTATTCTTTGTTCACTCTTAAATCTGGAAATACTTTTATTATTCTACTTGTGTATGTAGATGACATTGTTATAACTGGAAATAATAATAGTGAGATTCATATAGTGAAAAAGCATTTGCAAACGAATTTTATGATCAAAGATCTTGGGAATTTACAATTCTTTTTAGGAATTGAAATTTTAAAATCTGAAGATGGCTTATGTATGAGCCAAAGAAAGTACTGTTTGGAACTATTAAATGATTTTGGGTATTTAGGTTGTAAGCCTATTAATACTCCAATGGATATGAATTTAATAGTAATTGAGTCATCTAGTTCCTCTTATGATCCTTTATTAGTTGATATATCCGGTTTTCAACGGTTAATTGGGCGACTCATTTATTTGTTGGCCACTAGACCGGACATTGCTTTTGCAGTGCATTGCCCTAGTCAATTCATGCATGCGCCTCGGCGTTCTCATTTGAATTAGCCTCTTAGAGTTCTGCGATATCTGAAAAGGTCACCAGGTAAAGGTATTTTATTTTCTGTTTCGGATTGTTTTAAACTATCAGCATACGTGGACGCAAATTGGGGTAAGTGTTTATCTACACGTAGATCTGTAACTGGGTATTGTTTGTTTCTAGGAAATTGTCTTATTTCTTGGAAAAGTAAAAAGCAAACTGCTGTGTCTCGGTCTTCAGCCGAGTCTGAATATCGAGCCATGGCGTCTGCCACTTGTGAAATACTTTGGGTTCTAGAAATTTTGTCTAGTCTTAATATCACATATTTACTTCCTATAAATATTTTGTGTGATAATAAGTCTGCAATTCAGATTGCAAATAATCCAGTTTTTCATGAAAAAACAAAACATATCGAAATTGATGTTCATCAAGTTCGAAATAAAGTGACTAGTGGTGTACTTAAAACTGTTAAGGTTGAATCGTTAGAAAATACAGCTGATATATTTACAAAGTCTCTTTCTTTACATCAGCATGATTATTTGTGTAAAAAATTGAAAATGGTAGACTTGTTCAAATGTCAAGATTAAGGAAGGGTGTTAAAAGGAAGGGTAGCGGAGCTCTGGATGGATTCTCAAGGGACTGAAATGTAACATTGTACTGAAGTATTTAATGTGCATATTCTTTCACATTTCAGTCATTCGGTCATTTCATTTTTCTTTGTATAGCTCTCATATTCTCTCTAAACTTCTCTCTAACATCAGAAGTTGTATTAGGGTTAGATATTCTTTCTTTACAGATTATCATCTTTTATATGTAATATGTGAGTTAGTGTTATAATAAAATTCGTGTTATTAGTTTTTCACACCAATTTTTTTCCTTGACCGTTTGCATATCCTTTTGTTTAATCATCTCATTTTTGCTGCACACACTCACGACTTGCATGCATTGATTTTCTTAAATCACAAATTGTTTAATCATCTCATTTTTGTTTTTGTTTAATTTTAATTGTTTTTTGCTTGGTTTGATCTTCCTCCGATAAACAAGGTTTATCCGGTAAGCTTCTCCTACGCATCTCAAGTATCCGATAACCTTCGTCCGGTAAGAACCGCATTCATCCGGTAAGTCCTATTCGTTTCATCCGGTAAGCCATTTTACCCGGACTTCATCCGGTTTCGTCGTACCCGGTAAGTATTTGTTTACATCTCATCTGGTAACCATACTTCCG
The DNA here is from genome assembly GCA_033807775.1 of Saussurea involucrata. Taxonomy (NCBI): domain Eukaryota; kingdom Viridiplantae; phylum Streptophyta; class Magnoliopsida; order Asterales; family Asteraceae; genus Saussurea; species Saussurea involucrata. The sequence continues at coordinate 41,543,830 of CM066317.1, read as the reverse complement.
GTAAGTTTTTTTGTTTGGTAACCAAAGTTCATCTGAAAAGCATATACCACCCGGTAAGCATCACATCATCCGGATTATTCATCCATCCGGTAAGTGCTAATTTTTGCGAAAATCTACATCACCCGGTAAGTTGGGTTGGTAAGTTTCTTTTCATCCGGTAAGTCTCAAACAATTCCATCCGGTAAGTTGTGTTTGGTAAGTTGCAATTTTTCTTAACGATCGATTTGCAATTTTTTTGTGACGCTTGAGATTATTTGCGACGATTTGCAATTATTAGCGACTATTATTATTTTTGTGATTTATTTTCGTCGTTCTTGATCTAACTTGGGTTGTTTATCTTGCAGATTTCACTCTCGAAGAGTGATTTCGTTCGTTCGAATTCGATAATAATCAGATTTTAATTTTTGGAAACGAATTTATTTTTAGATTTGTCTTTCAAATTTTAATTTTTAATTTTTCTTCCGCAAGTTTTATTCTTCAAAGTAACACCGATCAACGATCAATTTTTCAGGTAACAATGGATTATTTTAATTCAGAAGAAAGGCTTGATTTTTTGTATCTATCTTGTTATACACAAGACAAAATTAACAATTTACACAAGAACTTTCAAGAGACTGATAGAAAGTCGAAAGATGTTGAAGCTACCAACGTTAGGTTAAGAAATAACCATGTTGAATTGTCAAAGAAATTCACTGAGCTTCAAAACCAAGTGACAAAAGACAAAGAAGAGTTTGACCTGAAGGAGATTTTATTAGAAACAGAAAATACTGAGCTGAAAAAGAAGCTGTCTGATTTATCATCACGAGATGATTTCAAAAAGACTGAGAAAGAGCAAGCAAAACTTCAAGAAAAGAATATCAAGCAGAAAGATGATTTGATCAGCAAGTACGTCAAAGAATTGAATGAACTGAAATCTCAAATCTGGAATAGTTCTGAGAAGCTTGCTGAAGAAGAAGAGAAAGGTAAACTCCTGAACTGTGAAAACCTTGAGCTTAAAAAGAAACTAACTAATGTTGAAAAGGTTTTTGAAAAATAGAAAGAATTGCTTATACAAAAGCAATCTGGTTTTTCAACCAACTCTCTTGAAGAGAAGAAGAGTCTTGAGCTTAGATGTCTAAAACTTTCAACACAAATCTCCGACTTTGAAAATTTTTTGATTTTAGAAAGAGAGAAGTTTGAAACTGAACGCAAATCTTTTTCTAAAAAGAATGGAGAACTTTCTTTGAAAATATCAGATTTGGAGAAAGAATTAGACATTCTAAGCAAAGAAACTGAGAAAAAGAAAGTTGAAGGTTTTAGATCTAAATGTTTGAAAGATGATTTTGCAAAAGAGAGAAAGATTTTTCAGTCTGAGATTTCTAAACTTACACAGAGATTATCTGGATTAGCAACCGAGATATTGAAGGAACAAATGGTTAAATCTAACTTACAAAAGAAATTTGATTTAATTCTCAAAGAACGAAATGATTTATCCGTTAAGGTCAAGAAACTTGAAGAAAGCAAGTTCAAAGGTGTTCAACCTTCTTATGCTTCAAGTTCATTTTCTACAATTCGTTCTTCAAAGAATTTTGTCAAATCAAATGATTTTTCAAAAGATCAGATTCGACCTTCCAATCTTTTCTATAATTCTCGTGTTGACAATAAAGATAATCCATCTTTCAAGAAAGTAAACATGGTTTGGAGAGTTAAAGGATCCGCTCCTACTCCAAAGCCATTTGTCCCTGTTAAGAGTGAAAAGAACAACACAACTTTCCACGCTAAACCTTTTGTGAAAACTGATCGAGTTTACTCTGTTAATAATCTGATCATCTTATCTACACAGAAGCTGTGTTGCTCTTATTGTGGAACAAGTGAGTTTGTGAATAAAGATCGTGCCAACTATTGGTATGGTACTTATAGTTTCCCAGGTCCTTATAGGGCATCTAACCGTCAAGGATCCATCACAAGATGGATACCAAAATCCGTCTAATCTGTTTTGCAGGAATGTCATGTGCGTTTTTAATTTCTATTATTCACATCACATGACGAGCATTCAAAGGTTATGCCAATTTTGAGGGGGAGTACTATCTTATGCAAGGTATGTGAACTCTAACTGAATTCAAAAACCATGGCAATTCATTCTGAATAACTTACTTGCGTTTGTTATTATCTAAGTTTAACTTCTATGATTGCCATGCCCATAACTTTCTTGATTTAGTTATTTCCATGTCTCAAATGTTTGTTGATTTTTCGATGGAAATACACTCATTTTTGAATTCCACTTTGTGTTCATAGTTCATCAGTTCATATTAATAATTCAATTCTTATCTGATATATTAATTGTGACTTGTTCCTCACAATTAAACTTTCTGATCATTGTCTCTTTCTTGCAAACACTGTGCTTACTGAGTCATTTTGTTTTGCGCTTAATGTTGTTTCTTGAAATTCTGGTATTTCAACGTTGACTTCTGATCACCTCAGATCAAGACTCGTTCTTAAATGTTATGACTTCTAAACACTTCAGTTTAGAACTCGTAATTCACTGTTTTTTAAACTGTTCTACTCGATGCATGTGAAGGAGTGTTAGGAATTACATCGTTTCTATGGTCTATCCAGAACCAGAAGGACCTACCCAAGAAACACATCCCTTATAGACTACAGTGAGGGGTCTAGATGATAGATGAGTTTGGAGAGAAAAGAATATGGTGAGGATGTGACAGGACTTAAAAGAATTATTGGTCCTTACCAAACCGAGTCAGTTATCCGAGTAACCACACAATCTATTCATTCTCGTTCTTCGGAGATGAATATTGAAACAGACATGGACCCAGTGTCGATAACTCGTGTCACCCCACCTAACCACTCAAGTATCTCACAAAAGATGCGTGTTTCATATATTCACAGAGATTTAGCACATAATCTATCTATTCCTCACTCGGAGGTCTTAGATATTGAAAAAAGAAGACATCAGCTCCGGTCTTCGAACTTCATATTCTAATCACTGTGTCAATTGATTTTAATTTGCGTCCCAAGTTAAATCAAATTTTGAGCCAAATAGATATAATTTATTTCTTTCACACATGCACGAGTCTTTGTGATTCCACTCGCATATCTTCGTGATATTGCCGGAACAGTTTGAGAAGTTAATATTTTAAAAGTTTTCTTCAGTGATAACTGGAAGTCCTATCAGAGATACCCCATTGCCAACTCTGAACATAGGCCACACAATTATTTTAATTGTTGTGATAACAGTTACTTTTGTGTTTCTGTGTTAGTTGATTACCCTCTTCTGGTTACTTAATATTTTGATCTGGTTCGTTTGCTACTCGTTACTATTGTCTTTGAACGTGCATGATGCTCTGGATGCTCCTACTCATCATGAGGGGGAGAAAGGGTACATATTCAAAGACACGGATTATCAAGTTGAGGGGGAGTTAGCAAAAGCCGAGGGGGAGTAATTGTTGATTTTTTGATTGAGGGAGAGTTAGCAGCCGAGGGGGAGTAACGAAGTCCCCATGCAAAAGCCGAGGGGGGGTAACTGTTGATTCATCAGCCAAGGGGGAGTAACAGTTCCGAAAAGAGCTCAAAGCAAAAAGAGTTCAAAGTGCATACAAGTGATCAACTCTTCTCGTTCCTTATCAAGTGGTGTTTGCTTCAAATTATTTCCTCCATCGAGCATACTGGTTCTACAAGCTCTTCAAGCTAAAGCTGAAAGCAAAGTCAACTCACGGTTCAAAGACATTCAAAGACAGAATCGTTGAAGATTTGAAGACCAAGATCTTTATTCAAGGGGGAGCGCTGAAATTCGTGAAGTCAAGCAACATCGATGCGTTTCAAAGATTCAAGAGAGAAAGAGAAGATCAAGATCTGAAGGTTTCAAGACCGATTTTTATTTATATATCTTTAGGGGGAGATTGTTTGGACCATAAATGTCCTACATTTTATAAAGATATATAAATAATTATATTCTGCTTAATTAGATTTATTAATAATTGTAAAAGCCTTAATTATTGTTAATTGGGCTTAGCTTTGTGTTTAATGGGCTTGGTCCTTGTTGTTTAAGGCCTAGGTGCATAAGGTTAGTGTTAACCTTGAATTAGGTTAACGATTCATTAGAGAGATTAGAGAGCTTATTGTAATAATCGTTCCTTTACTTTGATTGAATGAATACGAGAGGGATGACGAGTTGAAATCATCAATTGTTCGTGTTCATATCCATTGATTATATTGTTACCTGTCAAACTGGGTTTCACAATACTCAACCCATAAATCATGGAAAAACAATCCATATAAATATAATACTTCACCAAAAATATGATACGAACCAATACTCACGCGAATGTAAAATGTAATGAAGTCCAAATGCCATAAATATGGAAATGACCTGCTTCATTCAAACTTTAATACACATGGAGGGAAAATCGAATATTAAAGTCATCAATTACAGTCAATCGCATAAGACCAACGATAATAAAACAAGGACGATTATAATATCCAAAGTAATGTTGGCCGACGACGGGGGAAACCCGTATCCATTGAGAGTGGAGGAACACAAAAGTATGTCACTCATACAATTTTAATCGTATGACACTTCACGACATAAAAGCCCAAGTGTCCCTACGACTCCTTTCAAGACACACCCAAAGAGACAACTGACCTTAGCGGAATATTAACATGAATACCACCAAAGGCTCGGCACAAGCGGGGTTACAACCATGGCATTGCCCCGACATGGCGAAGGCCATAAACGCCCGTCAATCATACCTGACAGCTCAACCGGACTCAGCCCTCCTAGTGTACCCTTGAAAAGTAACGGTCATAAAACATGGGGCCCGGTACAATCCCGCAACACCCAGTAGACCATCAAATAAAGACCGACTTACGTGCCTATGGATCCAATGCAACACAGTCTACAACAACATGCCCATCCCGGAATGACTAAAGCACCCGAGCATGTAAATATCAATAATGTGCAACAATATGCAATATGTTGCAATAAATGCAAACCATAAATAAGACTCCACATTGAGCCATCAAAACCGGACAAAATGTCCCCAAGACTTCCTTAAAGTCAAAACCGAGCAAAATGCTCAAACCCCATTAGACCCATGAATAACGTTCCTCAAAATATAAAATGCATTTAAACATCGTTTAGGTAAACGTATACCTCAAAATCATCATTAACCCCAAGACTCGTCATGGATTAATACAAATGGATTCCCAAAATGGACTCATACTCTTAAAATTCTCAAAACGACTCATAACACAAAAACGGGCATTTTCCCAAATGGTTTATGAAAATCAATTACACCAACATGATTAAACCATTGAATAAACTCCATTTGAGCAATATTTCATTTAAGGATATATCTATGATTTCTACACATCAAAATATCCCCAAAATCCCAAATATGGGTGTTTTTTAACATTTATAAAGTTAAACACTTCAAAAGGGTTAAACTCATCAAATAACTCAACAATTGATAATTTCATGTAAAACACACAAATACTTGGAAAATAACATTTTTGGCATGTAAAACGTTTTCACAAATCAACTTGAACTCACCTTGCAATATTTAGGCTAAATCTAGATTTTCCCCAAACGTAAGCTCCTTTGAAGAAACACGAATCCTCAAGCCAAAATTCCAAAACCTAGATCCATAAGTTTCCAACCATAAATATTCATCCCCCAAACATTTTACATAAAGATCTCAACTTATACCAAAACCCTAATTTCCATAGATGAAGAGAAGATACCTTACCACAACTTGAATCCATCAACAAACATCTCTGAGGTTACCAAAATAAAGGTTTGGAAAGTGAAGATGAACTCACAAATGGGTATTTAAAGAAAACCTCAAGTTAGCTCAACAATGGTGGAAAATGATGAAGAAGATGAAGATCTTGAAGCCTTGAAACCTTAGAAGCTTGATTCCTCAAACCCACTTTGGTGTTCTTGAAGAAAAGGGAGATGGAAGAGAGAAAATGGATGAGTTAGGGTTTTGGGGAGGGAAAATCGAGTGAAGGAGGGAGAGATATCTGATTTGGGGTTTTGAAATGAAATGAGAGAAGAGAGAGGGAAAGGTCTTAAAAGCAAACCAAAATATCTCATCAGACGCATCGCGGACGTCCGGCTGGAAGCCTATGCGGACGTCCGACCTTGACCTGACCGAACTCCCACTTTTCTTTGTTGCTTCCGTGGACGACCCGCGGACTTCCGCACTGACACGGACGTCCGGCCTTGCGCTCATGTGGACGTCCGCAAGCCCAAATTTGAGATTTCTAAAATTTTGGGGTGTTACAATCCTCCCAACCTTAGAATGATTTCGTTCTCGAAATCTAGATTCCTTACAACCAAAGGCTATCTAACTCAACACTTTCCCTGTTCCATTAGCCTCCAACCGAAATCCAAATTCTTCCACACAGAACTGCTATGACAAACTTCATGCGAACCCTAACCAACAATGTCCACTTAGGTACATTATACGTGTATCCAGGTGAAAGGTCAATCTACTAGAGTAACTTCCAACCAGATGACTTCGGTTGTCTCCCAACCTTAAGTGTTCCATACTTCCCAACGGCGGATCCCGACTCTAAATTAGTCCGTGTCTACACACTCTTAAATTTTCTCCAATTAGCCCAAGGTCTGTTTCTATCTGAAACCAACAAACCTCCAATTTCCAAGGTTCCCGCCGCTGAACTAGCACTTATGCCTAACGAGTCCCATTAGACTCCAACTCTGACGGTCGTCACTGACCCATCAATTTACATAACTCCAAAAGTTACGCCTTAATACCAACCATCCAATCGACAAATTCTTTTACCACACAAGGAGGGCCATCCCGCTAAACCTTTTTATCAAAATGGAACTTCTTAAGATTATCACAACCGATAACACAATTAATTACAATTTGGTCTACACCCTCCAATCACACTAGAGGTTCTTGGCCTCGACATCCAAAAGTTGACACCTAGTCATACCACCAAGTTTTAACCCCAACAGAACTCCACACACAAGTTCCATTCGTCGAGCATTCTCACAAAACCAAGGTTATCAATATGGTGTCTATAGGGTCCTACACGTCCTTTATACGAAAATTGGCCAAGACCCAAAACAAGGTTGCCAACAAGGCGGTTACCACCAACACTAACAAGAAATACCACGAGTCTAACCTTCCAATTACAAAAATACACCGACTCTGCAAACAGTACTACCTGGCCTACGGTACCAACACGCGTTAAAATACCCAGCCTTCCACTGTCGAAGTTCCACACACACTTACTTTTAACCGGGGTTACTTAACCTTTCCAAGGTTCTAATGAGTTCAAGGTTTTTCCAAGCAAAATACTTAACAACTATGCCAATTGAAAACGCTTATAGAAAGTTTCAACACAAAGGTTTTCATTAGGGGTGCTCACGGGTTGGGTTGATCGGGTTGAAGGCATTTCGACACATCAACCCAATGTTGGCGGTTTGAAAAAATTTCAACCCAACCCAACCTAAACAAAGACACAACCTAACCCAACCCAACTCGTTCGGGTTGATCGGGTTGGTCGGGTTGTGTTTAGACAAGGTGAAATCAAAATTAAAAACATAAAAATAAAGGAAACATGTCTTTAAAATACAACCGATAATTCAGACAATACTTAGATACTATATATAAAAATGTCTAAACCAAATATGATCAAATAACTTGACGTTTTCAATTTGCATATTTCTTAAATCTTAAACATATCGTCATCAAATGTTTTTCTCAATTTACATATATATGTTAACATCTACTATATATATATATATATATGTGTGTGTGTGTGTGAGAGAATGAGTTATATAGAGATGGATAAGAGATTGAATATATATATATAGTTATATAGAGATGTATACGAGATTGAATATATATATCGGGTTCATCGGGTTGGGTTGGGTTCAAATTATCGTAACCCGATATCAACCCAATACATACGGTTTGAAGATTTTACAACTCGATTGGACATCGGGTTGCTTCGGGTTGGGTTTTTCCACGTCGGGTTGGGTTGGGTTGATCGGGTTGGTCGGGTTGATCGGGTTTTTGAGCACCCCTAGTTTTCATATCAATTTAATTGTACGCACAAAATCTACTATTATCAATTCGGTAGTTGTGCAAAAATGGACACGCTCGTCCCACATATAAAAATCATATTGAAAACTATTTCATCGTAATTTAGATTATTAACAAAACGCAAAAGCATAATAAACAACTTCTTTGAAAGGAACCGCTACGGTCCTAGCATGGATTGATTTATGTCATGCACGTAAAGTAATTTCCCACTTTAAATAGTGTGCAACAGAAAGATTTGTACGTACTTCAAAAGAAGTTTAAACGACATCCGACTCCAAAAATTCCTTCTCTAACCATAAAATGGCATGGAACAAAATTCACCAACAAGGCTCGCACACGTCAGTTTACTTCACAAAAACGGTGAAACGATCCATAAATATACTTTGGTTAAAACATAAAATGATTTGTGTCAGTTCCAAGTTTAAAGACAAAAATCAATACGTTTTCCTCATTTGAAGATATCGGCTAAAACATCATGAAGAGATCTCAAATTGGAATATGCATGCAAACTTGTAACACTTTCCTAGTGGTTTTCCGGAAATAAAATTACATGCAATAGGTTATCCATACTAAATTTTTGAAGTAGAAAATTTCATTAATTCAAGTTTCAAATTTTTCTCATTTAGTCATATAATGACATAGGAGTAAAACCTTTTTGACAAGACTCACGCACATTAATGTGTTTTCTCAAAACTTAGGAGGATAATAGGTGCTTGTAAATGGTTGACACCAAAAAGGGTTTAAATCAACTTCAAATTTCGAATCATACAAACAGTGTGCGTTAATGTTCCAAAAATTTAAACAATTCCACGCACTCTAGGTTAAGACAAATAATTTTCCAAAATCCCCATCACGGAGCAATTGCACTAAAAGTTTTTCACTTGTAATATAAAACGTTAAAATGTCAATGCTTAAAATTTACTCATTAAAATACTCAAAATACACATTTTCTCCAAAACCAAAAAGGTTTATAATTTTCCAAGATGTTAATCAAGCCAAAATTGACCAAGGTTCAACGACTCACACATTCGTGTTTTCAAAATGCACCGGATCGTAAACCGTGCATAAACCCCACAATCCTAAAACGTATTTTGACCAAATGATCTCCATTTATGTAATAACTCATTAAAACACGCTATTTATTTATCAAGTGTCGAGAATGAGTGTCTACCAAGTTATGCATATCCCTAGGTCAATTTAATGCATTTGCGTGAAATGATAATAAAATAATCATTTAATCAAAAGCGTACAAAGCAAATCGTTAAGAAATACAATCATGATGTTCTTTCATGCATTACTCACGCCACGTATAAATCAATCCGTACATTGTACAAGTTGCAACGAAATGTGCTAAGCAAATATTTCAAAGATAAATTATGCGACGCCAAAGTTCCAAAAACCATTCCTTTTGATCGTCTTACGGCATAAAATAATATTTCTCAACAAAACCCGAATGAGACAAAATGCCCAATATAACTCATAAATTCCCACATAATAAATGGAGTATGCACATTATGAAATTGCACTCACGCGACACAAAACGTCGTAAAACAAAACTCCATGAAACTCAATGGGGCTCAATGGCCTCAAATCAACCAAATGGTGTCAAACCTTTCGCCTCCAGAAATCAAATTGCATAAAGCAAAATCATGACTAAAATGTCAAAATTCTGAAAATTCCTTTTTGTTGTAATACCATATAAACAACACTGTTCAACAAAACTCGCATTAAATAAAATTTTCCAATAAAACTTGACATAGACATAATGAAAGATAGCTTTCCGTCCAAACCTTAACATATGTGGAGGAGATCCAATGTTAAGGCCATAAGCCGTAGTTACTTGCCCAACATCTTAAACATCATTAAAATATGAATATCACTGTATCCGAAAGTAACGTTGGACAACAACAAAATAAAACAATTCCCGACAGAGTTTGCAACTCCCGCAATAAAATAATTTCAAGCGTGTTCAAAACCATGATTTAAAATCTTATGTGTGCTAAACGTTTTCCGAGATTTGGTAACACAATCCATAGGAGGATTTGAAACACAAGAAATAACTGATGCAATTTATTTTAAAAATAAATTTTGTGCATGAACTTAGTCGGCACTCAACGTCTCAAACCACACTCCTCCAAATTCCTCCGATCACACTATCGCCATCTGGATGCTCAAACATCTTAAGGCAAAATTGGAAGTTACATCGATTAACCTTACGATTTCTTCTCGAATTAAGGTCGATTCAATAAGCCTATGGTTCTAATCCAACCATCAACTTCGACCCAAAACGGTCCACTTAAAGCAATTATCATGCTTATTGTCACTCTAAGTGACTAATACTAAAATGGTCAATCTTTTCCAACGACTACTCACTTAGAAACTTCTTCACTACCCTAACGGTCATCACATTAAAGTAGTTCAAGCATGCACATGTAACTAGTAGGTTCACCATGACACTGGCCAGGTGTCCTTATGAACGCAGCACCGTACATGCTTATCCTTGCTACTCTCGACGTGATTCTCGTTTCTAGCAACTCCATCGACCTCAAAGCATCCTATCTTAAAGTGCCTAATGGTGAATTTCACTTTCATTTACTTAAAAAACGTTAGTTTGAGTCTAAGTATCCAAAATCAACACCTAATTCTCTCAAACTTATGCTCTGATACCAACTTGTAACACCCTCAGATTGGGAAGGAGCAACTAAATAAAATTTTCGATAATACATCCAAAATAATAGGATTTTTCCCTATAACCCAATACGGGAAATACCTCAAATTAAAATCTATGATTAACCTCAAACATTATACATACTCAAGTCTCAACACAAGGCTAAGTTCACGTCGGGTATTACTTAACTCAGGTACAAAATGCTATTCCCAAAAATCAACGCGGAAGACTTCACTTAAACAATTCACCCCTGGAGCACAATAATAGCACACGACCTTTCGCAGTGTCACTAGAACTACTCCCAACCTGAACCTGTTGCACATGCCGACAAATAAAAAGGTTAGGCTAACGCCTAGTGAGTTCAAGAGTTTATAACATTATTTAAATAATTCGTTGAATGAAAGTATGCGACATAAATTATGATTTCCAAAAGAGGTTATGAGAGGATGTAAACGACTCATTTTCCAACGCACACAAAATCTATGAGAAAAGTTCCCAAAGTGTATAAATCATTTTCCAAAATGAATTCCAATCCCAACTCACTCAAAACGTGAATAAATCTATATTATGCGAAACCTTCAAATACGGTTGATGACATAATACTCAACCCATAAATCATGGAAGAACAATCCATATAAATATAATACTTCACCAAACATGATACGGACCAATACTCACGCGAACATAAAATGTAATGAAGTCCAAATGCCATAAATATGGAAATGATCTGCTTCATTCAAACTTTAATACACATGGAGGGAAAATCCAATATTAAAGTCATCAATTGCAGTCAATCGCACAAGACCAACGATAATAAAACAAGGACGATTATAATATCCAAAGTAATGTTGGCCGACGACGGGGGAGACCCGTATCCATTGAGAGTGGAGGAACACAAAAGTATGCCACTCATACAATGTTAACCGTATGACACTTCACGACATAAAAGCCCAAGTGTCCCTACGACTCCTTTCAAGACACACCCAAAGAGACAACTGACCTTAGCGGAATATTAACATGAATACCACCAAAGGCTCGGCACAAGCGGGGTTACAACCATGTCATTGCCCCGACATGGCGAAGGTCATAAACGCCCGTCAATCATACCTGACAGCTCAACCGGACTCAACCCTCCTAATGTACCCTTGAAAAGTAAAGGTCATAAAACATGGGGCCCGGTACAATCCCGCAACACCCAGTAGACCATGAAATAAAGACCGACTTACGTGCCTATGGATCCAATGCAACACAGTCTACAATAACATGTCCATCCCGGAATGACTAAAGCACCCGAGCATGTAAATATCAATAATGTGCAATAATATGAAATATGTTGCAATAAATGCAAACCATAAATAAGACTCCACATTGAGCCATCAAAACCGGACAAAATGTCCCCAAGACTTCCTTAAGGTCAAAACCGAGCAAAATGCTCAAAACCCATTAGACCCATGAATAACGGTCCTCAAAATATAAAATGCATTTAAACATCGTTTAGGTAAACGTATACCACAAAATCATCATTAACCCCAAGACTCGTCCCGGATTAATACAAATGGATTCCCAAAATGGACTCATACTCTTAAAATTCTCAAAACGACTCATAACACGAAAACGTGCATTTTCCCAAATGGTTTATGAAAATCAATTACACCAACATGATTAAACCATTGAATAAACTCCATTTGAGCAATAATTCATTTAAGGACATATCTATGATTTCTACACATCAAAATATCCCCAAAATCCCAAATATGGGTGTTTTTCAACATTTATAAAGTTAAGGGTTAAACTCATCAAATAACTCAACAATTGATAATTTCAAGTAAAACACACAAATACTTGGATAATAACATTTTTGGCATGTACAACGTTTTCACAAATCAACTTGAACTCACCTTGCTAGATTTAGGCTAAATCTAGATTTTCCGCAAACGTAAGCTCCTTTGAAAAACACAAATCCTCAAGCCAAAACTTCCAAAACCTAGATCCATAAGTTTCCAACCATAAATATTCATCCCCCAAACATTTTACATAAAGATCTCAACTTATACCAAAACCATAATTTCCATAGATGAAGAGAAAATAAGGTTACCTTACCACAACTTGAATCCATCAACAAAACATCTCTGAGGTTACCAAAATAAAGGTTTGGGAAGTGAAGATGAACTCACAAATGGGTATTTAAAGAAAACCTCAACAATGGTGGAAAATGATGAAGAAGATGAAGATCTTGAAGCCTTGAAACCTTAGAATCTTGATTCATCAAACCCACTTTGGTGTTCTTGAAAAAAGGGAGATGGAAGAGAGAAAATGGATGAGTTAGGGTTTTGGGGAGGGAAAATCGAGTGAAGGAGGAAGAGAGATCTGATTTGGGGTTTTGAAATGAAATAAGGGAAGAGAGAGGGAAAGGTCTTAAAAGCAAACCAAAATATCTCATCAGACGCATCGCGGACGTCCGGCTGGAAGCCTATGCAGACGTCCGGGCTTGGCCTGACCGAACTCCCACTTTTCTATGTTGCTTCCGCGGACGACCCGCAAACTTCCGCACTGACACGGACGTCCGACCTTGCGCTCATGCGGACGTCCGCAAGCCCAAATTTCAGATTGCTAAAATTTCAGGGTGTTACAACTTAGGACCAAAATTTTTAAAATGTATCAAATGTGTATCAAAACCAATTGAAAACCAAAATACATTCATAATGTTTTAAAACCAATCACAAACAATCAAAAGTTCAAAACCAATCAAAAGTTCAACAATCTTTGGTATTATTTTACGATTTTCGTTTTTTCCATTTTGTTCGTTTATCAACTCTTCAATCTCTATATATACAACAAGAAACAACAATAATTAATGTTAACAACAATCAAGATAAACTTTATTTAGGAGATGATATGCATAATTAATTTTTTTTTAAACTTTGCTTTTAAAAATTCCGATTCGGTTTCGGTTTTTTCCGGGAAAATCCCGGTACCGAATACCGAATACCGATTTTGAGGAAAGTTTGGAACCGAATACATGGTGCCGGTTCGGGTTCAGTCCGGTACCGGTTCGGGAAATCCTCGATGCTCATCCCTACTTCTTATCATTGTGGTTGTCACTTTGTTTCGAATTTGATTTCTTTGGTTACCATTTTGTTTCACATTCCGTTGATCTTGTTAGCTCTATTAAAAGCTAAATAAAGTTAAAAAGGTATTTTGCGCTTTTTACTCTTTTTATATATTTTTTTTGTTTTATAAGATTTGTTTTCTTTTGCTATTCTTTTAAATAAGTTTCGGTGTACACATTCTTTAAGGTGTTACTATTCACACCCCTTGCCTAATTCACAGTTTCACACCCACCTCTACAATTGTCGGCCACCACTCCTCCCACAAATCTAATTCCAATTTTATATTTACAGTTTATACCCCTGAAGTTATATAATTAATTTACTTTATACCTTTTACATTTCTAAATTACATTTTATACCTTTATTATATTAACACATAAAATCGTATATTAGCTAAAATACGTTAAAAAAATACGTTTTAATTTTAACAAATTACACCATTATAATCGTCTCTTCGATACGTTCGAAATGAGCTCAAGATTGAATTTTTTTAATTTTATTATTTTATTATATATCATATATACTACATAAAAATATTTTTAATATTTATAATTCATACCCTTATAGTTAATTATTTAATTTATGGTACATCTCTTATTTTTTTCAATTTTGTTTTACACTCCTATCGCATTAACATAATATATATATTATTTTTACAAGATACCCTTAAACTTGCTAAATTATCAAGGTCTTGCAAGATACCCTTAAACTTGCTATTATTTTTACAAGGGGTTGGGTTCACGTGAGACTAATATTGAATTTTTTTGATTTAATTATTTAATTATATATCATTTATGGTACATCTCTTACTTTTTTAATTTTCGTTTTACATTTTTATCACATTAACATCTCTTACCCACGGATTTGTCTTGCCCACGGATGTTTTGTGAGTGACCCACGGATTTTTTGTCCGTGGCCCACGGATTTTCTGCATGCCCACGGAATTTTTTGCTTATCCACGGATGTCCAGGGTATTTTGGTAAATTGGGAGAGAGAGAGGGCAAATGGATGAAAGGGTTGATGAACTTGGGGCATTTTAATGAATCACTCAATAAAAAACCTATAAACAAAAAATGAAATTAGAACCCAAAACCAAAACTAAAACTTAATCATACCCTAAATATAAACAAATACGAAAGCAATAATGCACCACCTAATAATTAGATCGAAACCAATCTAAATAAACCCCAAACAGAAAACAAAACCAATATCCCAATTTATTTATTTAGATTTTTGATTAATTAAAGTTAAATGAATGAGAAGACTAATATGTCTCTGAGTTAACAGATTATTTTAATACAAGTTAATCATAAGGACCAAACAGAAACAAAGTGGTAACCGTAGTCGTGACAAAATGTAATTCTTTCAAAATGGGGACCAACTTTGATAATAGGTGAAAAGCACAAAGACCAAAAATGTAATTTACTTTTTTTCTAAAAGATAAATTATATTGGTCAAGAAAGAAAAAAAGAGTATCTAATTTAATTGTAATTGTAATTGTAATTGTAATTGTAATTGTAAGTGTAAGGAAAATGTTTAAAAACGATATTCAAGAAATATAAAATTTATAAAGTATTTAATTTAATTTAATATAAATATTAATATATTATTTGTGAAATTTGATGTCCTATTCAAATACAAATTTTTATCTTTTGTTTTCTTTAATTAATATTAATCGACATGTTAGTGGCATGTCTTATATTGTATAACTTGTATGTTTTCATTTTTATGCATATATTTATAAAATAGCAATATATAAAATATAATATTGCTATTCTTTTGTATCCATAAATAATAAAACAAATAGCATAAATATTGATATGTTACTTTATTTTTTATTCAGCAGGTTTATTATAGCAAAATAAGGTTAATTTTTTGTCTTATTTACCCGCTTTACAAGTGCATCTCTAATAGCTATGCTAAAATTGGAAAAAGTGGGATTTTAACATTTTTGTCGCTCCAACAGTTATGTTATCTTCTATGTTAAAATAGATAAAAGAGGATAGAGATTGTAAAAATCTCTAAATTTAGAGAAATCTCTAAATAGATGGTTTATTTCCAAAACTAATCATTAACTCCAAAAGGTAAACTTTTCTTTTCCCAATTTTTCATATATTGAATATTTTAATAATATAACAAAATAAATCAAATATTTTAATAAGATAATTAATATTAGAGTTCCTAAAATAGCATAATTGTTCGAGTTGGATGCAAACTTTTTTAAAGATTTTGAATTCTTTTACTATATTTTAGAATAAAAATTAGCATAGCTGTTGGAGATGCTCAGGTTGAATTTGAATATGCCTAGAGTTAACAAACTCACAAAAGTCTTATTTTTCATAAACATAACCTATACACAAGCTATAAAAATTCATTGAAAATACACAACTGAAGATTCAATCATCTACAAAATATTAAGATAAAAAAACTAGTCATTATATATATAGTAGTGAAAATTATTAAATATAATGGAAAAAAACACTTAATATCTTTGACATACTTAGTAGTGTTTATAAGAAAATATATATATTTAGAAGTTAATTAATTATATTTTTACGGGAAAACATAGCCATACGTAGATATTCAAAATTATTTTGCGTCGATTATGTTCGCACATTAATATAACGTGCCGGTTCGGAATGTCTATTTTTCAAGAATAATTGTTGAAGCCCCATCATTTTAACAAACCAAGCAAACCGAATTTCATAAACAACTCTAATTAAGCTTTAGGGGTTTATTTCGTACATGTGTTTACTACTATCATTCTTACCTGATAAAATTTTAATCCACTAAAACGACATTGTATGCAACAATTTACTCGGTAAGTGTTAATTGTGGTAAGAGTCGTTACGCTCACTTACCGGATAAGAGTTTTGGTTCTTGTCTCGCTAGTCTTGGTCCTTGTCTCGCTCTTAACGGGTAAGATTCTGAATTCTCAACACATTCCTCCGATAAAATAATATGAATTAATAGGGAAGTACATAATTAAGCGTTTGGTAAGCGTCTCATTACTTTCCTAGTTTCCTTCATAAAAAACAACCGACATATGAATTTATTGAAAAGATGTTGGCTAGTGGATAGGATCTAATAAAATGACGTGGAATTGTTAGTTAAAATTAGATATATAATTACATGCGTTATATTATTTAATTGAATTTTTTAATAAAAATGTGGTATGATTAATTAAATCGAAGTAGTTAACCAATATGGAGCAAGGGCAAATACCGTCAATTTAAGTAGGTTCAAATGTTTGACTGCAAACACAAGTCATGCACACGTAAACCACAGGATATAATATAGATAGGTTGAGCACCCTAACTTTGAAAAATCATTATATGTATCTCTATATATACGTTTGCATAAACACCAACAAATTTTCATCATTAATAACCCAACATCCAGAGCTAACTCAAAGTTTCTAAAGAAGATATTACAGAAATGGCACTAGACAACAGATATAACTCATGGGCTGATCAATGGGACCTAGAACCAGAATACTCCGGTCCATATTCTGGGAGCAAGAGCAACGGTGCTAGCGGTGGAGGTTTTAAGAGTAAAGTGGGAGAAGGTTTCGGTAAATCAAAAGTAGCGGCGACAACAGGGATGAAGAAGGTTAAAGAAGGAACAACACTTGGGTTTCACTGGATTAAAGAAAAGTGCCACAAAACATCCCGTAAATAAATCGTGATCGATCATTAAAGGTGCATATTTATTGGTGTTGTTCATATGCGTGCGACGTTTAGAGCTGCATATTCAGGTGTTATTCATGTATATATGATTCTTGAAGATTTTGATAGTATTTTGGCAACGTTGTTGATTGTCATATGTTTGTTTGTTTGTTTATTAATTCATGGTTGTAACAAAGTATATAACGTATGTAAAGTGAGTTATGTGTTTAAAAAAAGTTTATCTCAAAAGAACTATGGATTGTAACTTTAGATTTTGTACTTATATATTGTGTACTAAACCACCACGATGAGATCATAACGACCTGATCGCTTGTGAGACGGATACAATGTCCATTAATCATTTTTCTTTCGGTATTTAATAATAAAGATAAAAGGGATCAAATTTAACGAAAAATTACTTAAGCAATGTTTGGTTTGACATAATGTTTTATAGGCTTTGGATGTTATGGAATAATTTGGAACTAGTTAAATTAATCTAAAATCTTTGGTATGTTTGGCTTCTATAACTAAAGTGAAATAAAAACATAAATGTAAAGGAATATTTCAAAAGTTATTAAATGAATCATCAAGTTTACAAAAAGGCTATAGGCTAATCTAATTTCGACATATTGGCCAAAATTTCAAAATCTAAAACGATTGATTTCACGAGGTCTATATATAAAACATAGAATAAAAATCGAAACAATGTCGAATTTTTTTGGAGTCGGACTTGGAGCCATGGATTAGAGATGGCCAAACAAGCGATCCGAAGCGGGGTTCAAATTGGTCCCGGTCCTTGGAAGTTTGTTTGTAATTAGGTCGGCGGATCTTGATCCTGACTCAAAATTATAGCAATGATCCTATGCTTTAAGCTCGGTCCCGGGACGGTTTTTACAAAAAATATTGTTAAATTCACACACACACAATGTTATACAAATATTTATAATTATGATTTTTTTAAATTAAGCAATGAAATACTCTTTAAATATTACATTTTGCATGAAAACTCTTGAAAAACTTGTACAATAATTTGTTAAAACTTGAAAAATCGGTCCTTAAAAAGTCGCCCCAGTGCCGTAACTGACCATGGCCCGGGCCTCAAAATTACAAAAAATCCCACCTTTTGTTTATTATATATCTAAGGTTACAACTACATTAATATAATACGTGACACCAATATGCTTTTCTTGTATATGATTTCTAGAAGCAACGATTGTTTCATAAAATTCTGAATCATGATTACAGTCAGTAACGTCTAGTACTATAAATATTTTTTAATTAGATATCAACAAGAAGATTTACAAACATACTCGTATTTGAAGGTTTGCCTCATGCTTTCTAGACTAAATATGAAATGAGAGTCGAAATCATAAGACGAAACCCAAAGACTCAAGGAAGGTTCTACTTCTAGTTCTACATATATATATATCTTAATTAGTATTTTATATATGCAAATTGCTATACAGTTTGAGAAACTCTTGCAAATATGGATAATACAATAGGATAGAGACGTGGACATATCTGGCAATGTGTAAATGGCTTATACAATTTAAAACTGTCATGACCATGGATAGAAAAATAATTCATTATAGGATTATGGTATAATTTTCGTTCCTATAATCTAGATTATTCGTGGGGTTAATTTTGTCTAACTATTGCATGCTTTAGTTTTGATGTTTTCAAATTTATTCAAATAAAATAAATTAATTATTAGGTATTTGTCATATATCAGGTTACCAAATTAAATTAATTCTATTTTAATAATTTAAACTACGTTACTAAAACTTTGATAGTTTTTTTGTTTGATTTTTATCTATTTAGTAAATATGCTTTACATGTGTATATAGTATAATGTTGATTCGTTTCTCTTTCAAATGTTTATAGATTACATTTTCTTTATTCATCATATAATATTTAAATGTGTATCTTATATAAATGCTTATCTTATTCAAATGTTTATCTTGGTTATGAGTTTCCACTCGTTAGTTTCAATCTTATAAATAATTTTGAGAAGTTACATTTCCAACCCTCATATATTTTTATCTTTTACCAAAAGCTCCAAAAATACTATTAAGATGTTAAAAATTTGAATTTGACTTTATGTCAAAACTCAAAACTAATATTCATTTGTCTGATGGCAAAATCTCTTAAAATACTATTAAGGTATTGAAACATTGAAGTTGGCTTCATAAGCCAAACTCATATTCATTTTGGCCTCATGCCAAAAGCTCTATAATTAACAATGTTATCTCCAAATAAATAAATCGCAACATATCAACTGGATTTTGTCAAACGGGTGTAAATAACCCTAAGGTTTGCAGGGACTTAAGAAATCCACGTGATTCCCCTACTACCTGGAGATCCAATAGATGGAGTGGTTTTTATTCGTAAATTGAAATATTGATGAAGTATTATCAACAAAATGTAAGAATACAAAAATCCAATATTATTATGATAATGAAAAATTTCATGCATAACATAATAATGATAAACCATAATTCACTATTTTAGAAAATAATATATTCCCCATTTTCTACGACATCTCTGAATCAGAAAGATTTGATTACGATAAGATAGGTTCAAAAAACACAAGAAAATACGCAAAAATATCGAACCCTTTTGACCCTAAAGAAGAAAAACATTAGATGTTAAGATACAAGTAAATACTTTAAATTTTTTGAGACGATACATCAGTCACAACCTTCAGAGAGAATAACTAGAAACCCCCAAGAACCGTGGGTAGTCCCAAAAAGGAAATTCGGGAATATTCAGTACCATATATTTCTCAAACTAATCATACAATGGAATGAAACCTACTTACTTGATTACAAGAAGGTAACTGATTATGACAAAGAAATGTCATGTCTCAAAATGCATCTCAATCTTTGTGGCAAGGAACTCACAAAAGATTATGTGAATCATAACATCTTTTCATCTTTCCTATATCACCAATTATACTAATGAAACAGTATAAGCTACAATATAACCTTTAACAAACTCACTAACTTAATGCAAGTGGCTAAGAGTTGTAACAATGTTTTTTACAAAGCTAGACATACCCGAATAAAGAAAATTCTTGATGGTTAATAACGCAAGCGTTGGAGGTGGAAAGAACTCCAAAGGATAGTGAGTTAAACATATTGATCCACACACATATGCTAATTATGTACCATATGGACAAGGTTGTGGAAAATGTCAAATTTATGGAAAGAGTCGGGAACGAACTCCTAATAGAAAATGAAACAAGTTATAAATGAGCTATGTCATATCTAAGATTGGTTAAGTATAAGTATATTTGAATATACTTTAACTGTCAAATTAATTGCGTTTGCGTATATATACACCTGAGTTTATAGCCATTATAGATGTAAAACACATCAAAAACAAATGTAAAACTCTCAATGTTCTTCGTTCCATGTAGGAATGTATCGAGGAGAACTTGATTGTTTTTGTGGCATCGCATACAATCCTAAGAAATAGATTATTTTCATTGAATTAATTATTTTAATTCCTCCAAACACTTTGACGATGGACTGTCACTTGTTGCTTAATGACACAAGATCAATCACTAAAACACTATATTAATAGGAACCTTGTTAAGATATTCGTATCAATGAGAAATCATATTATAAGAATGGAAATGGGTATATGTACATCAACTCTAATGATATGAAAAACATACATTAGAGAAATTAATGTATTTAATTAATGGATTATCTATGTCATTAAATCATATTTTGTCACCAATAAAGAACTTTGGGACAATGACACATATATGTTTCGGCATGACCACGTGGGACACCATGGTCATGACATAGTGATCTATGTATTGGAAAATACACATAGACACGTTCTCTTTCGAGTGAAAGACAAAACGAGGGAATTAACCAAATTGCAACTCTTGACTTCTACTGCACAAGAAGCAACACCACCATCATAATATGCCCTCTCCAATACCTTGAACTTTTGTATACCCTGATTCTTAGCCAAGACAGGAATGAGATCATCCTAAAGCGAAGGACATAATATAAAAAGATTTCATTCTTACAACGAATACAAGGTGATATTTATGGACATAAACATCCAGAATGCGGACCATTAAAGTACTTTATGGTTCTGGTTTTGACACGATGAACACATGTAATATTATTGTCCACATGAAATGTTGCACCCCTAGCACTAGTTATACGTTTAAGGACTCACCACCCTGATTTTCTCATCAAGTCTGCATGACTTAGAATGCTGGAGAATTTACATCATAAGGATTTGATGATTATTGCATATGTATAGAGATTAATGTAGAGTTTCCTATACCCCTTGCGTATATATAAAATGGTCTCGTAGAATGATAAAAGTTGTCATCAAAATAATATAGATGGTAGCTAGGGCATTGGTTATGCGCACCAATTTATCCAGATCTACATTGGGTTATGCAATATTACATGCAACTTTACTTATTCGTGTTTAGACCCACAACCAGCCAACCAATCCTATGCGTACCAGTTGGTAACCAGATATAAGCCTGTTGTTTTACATTTACGTATGTTTGGTTGTGTTGTATATGTGCCAATTATGCCCCCACAGTGTACCAAAATGGGTCTTAAAGACGATTCATCAAATGTTGGATATGAATTCCCAACAATTATCCGCTAATTAGAACCCTTGACGAGTGATCTCTTTACCGCTAGATTTACGGGTTGTCATGTTGATGAGACAACCTTCCCGTCGTTAGGGAGTCATAAGAAAAAAAGATTTTCCATGGGAACGACAGGACGTGTCATTGAATATTTCAACCGTGTCTCATTTTGATGCCCAAAACTTTACAATGTAAAGTTGAAGTCAAACGAATCAGACTCGATACCTGATACGTTTAATATTATCTAGAGTGACAAGATCACATATACGAGCTGAAAATATACTCGCAAGGTCAAAAGTCCCCAAACAAGGGCACAACGTCGCTGGAAGTACGTTGCAATCACACATGGTGGAGGTGTGGTTGAGGTCGTCGCTCCCAAAAGAAAATGGGGGAAGCTACTTGGTTCGATAGATACTCATCTAAAGGAAGAGAAAAGTAAGGCACAACTATTTATCATCAATACATGAGATTATCTTTGATTAAATCTATGTCTATGAATCATTACTGGAGGACGCTCCGAAGTTAATACTGATTCTAGAGATAAAAGAAATCTCAAATAAATATGAGTTGATGGACAGATCATACATACTCAATGATGATATATTTGCATATACCGTTGCTTATGAGATAACAGAGCACGATGTCATCGAACCATGCTCAGTTGAAGAATGTCAACGAAGAGCAAACTGGCCTAAATAAAAAGAAGCAATCCAGGATAATTATTTGACAAATGAACATGTATTTGATTCGGTAGTGCTAAGCGACCAAGTGTAAAGCATGTAGGACATAGATAAATCATTTGTCAGGGAAGCGTAATGAGAATAATTAAGTCATAATATATAAGGCTCTCCTTTGGCGCAAGGTTTCTCACAACGCACTGGATTGACCACAATAAGACTTACTCTCTCGTGATGGACAATGTTCTACTAATTATTAACCAAGTAGTTTCCGAAGGACTGGAAATTGCAGCTCAACGATGTAGTTACTACATATCTATATGGGGATCTAAATTCAGAGATATATAAAAGTGTTTGATGGCATTATACCAATATCAAATAACTCTAAACCATGAAATGCGTTTACAATAAAATTGAAACACTCACTTTATAGATTAAAGCAATCTATGCGGATGTGGTATACCCGTCTGAGTGAATACTCGATTGGGAGACGATATATAAGAACGATGAACTGTGCCCTTGCGTATTTGTTTTGGAAAAAAGTTCCAGATTTTCATAGTAGCTCTATATGTTGATGTTATGAACATAATAGACACTCTTAATGAAATAAGAGAAAACACAAGCTATTTGAAATCTGAATTTGAGATAAAAGATATTGGGAAAACTTGGTTTTATCTAGATACTTGAGCTATGACACCGAGTTTGTGGAATATTGATCCATCGATCCGCATATGTCTAGAATATGATCAGGCGACCTAATATGGACAAAGCGCATCCGATTAGCACTCCCATGATCGGTCAAAGTGTTGGATATAAGGAAAGATCCATTTCGTCTAAAGGATGAGGACGAAGAGGTGTTGGGAGTTGGAATTCCATACCTAAGTACAATAGGCGCATTATTGTACTCAACATAATACACTTGACCGTATATTGTACTTCTCACCGAACTTGTCAGCTAGATTTAGCTCAACGCCAATGCAACATCATTGGAATGATTTCAAATTAATCTTTTGGCACCATTGACGTGGGCTTATAATTTACCTACGGAGAAAAATGGATTGATAATGAAACTTCAATACCTACTTAGATTGTGAGCGGCAAAAGTACTGGCTCTTATAGAAAAACACCAAATAATGCCATGGTATATATTTGCTGATATTAGGTATATGTTTGACTCATATAAAGGTTGTTCCCAAACTAGATAAGGAATTATCATATGGAACATGCCGATTGCTTGGAAGTAAACTAAGCAAACCCTTAATAGCCACCTTCTTATATTATCAAGAATCTTACTCTCCATGAGACTATTCAAGAGTGTATATGGTTAAGGACTATCATTACAGATATAAGAAGAGCTAGTAATTTTTGAGTTTAACCAATATACAACTTGCATGTGTGGAAATAATGCATCATGTACCGAAGAAATGAAAGTAAGATATATCAAGCGTTATAACACAAAGCATA
The DNA here is from genome assembly GCA_033807775.1 of Saussurea involucrata. Taxonomy (NCBI): domain Eukaryota; kingdom Viridiplantae; phylum Streptophyta; class Magnoliopsida; order Asterales; family Asteraceae; genus Saussurea; species Saussurea involucrata. The sequence continues at coordinate 41,519,529 of CM066317.1, read as the reverse complement.
TTTTGCTTAAGTTTTTATATAATCAATTCTCCTCAAGATTCAAGTGAACTGAATAAAATGCGAGGAAAATGTGACATGTTTGTTTACCAAATCAATACGTAAAACCATATTTGGGAAACATGTAGAAAGTATTAAAATGGAAATGTTTTAAACCGAGTGGTAGAAAAAGGGGGAGTCTACTATATATGTAATATTGGTATGTTGTGCTCTATCCTTCAACCAAAGTTTTATTTTTCCAATTGGGTTTTGTTGGTCCCGAAAGGCTTAAACAAGTTTGTAGAAGGGGGGGGTTGAATACAAACACACTATTTTACTTTTCTAAATTGTTTATTGATAAATCATTAACAATTTACAGCTTGTTGCGGAAACAAGATTAAGGATAAACCTAAATCTAAACAAGTTGGAACACTAAGGTTTTCTTGCACTAAGAAAGATAAGGAGATTACTAATAAAATCCTATCTTGAGAGATTTGAACTTGTCCAGAGTTAGCAAGTTACTTCAAATGAAGTGAGTTCATCTCTTTATATACTGCATGCATTTAATGCAATCCAGTATATACTTTACACGTGTCATTAGCGGATTGGTTGCATGTCATTGACCTTTGATGACAACCTTAGTAGCCGCATGAATGAACAGTGTAGTGTCAGAGTGGTTGTACGATTTCAGATTTTCGGAGGTTCTTTTCTGACATTTCGTACGGTGGCGTGCAAGGGAGGTTAAGACAAAAGTACTTTGTACGGAGGACTTCATGATCAGCTTTCGTTGATTCAGCGATTATCATTTACTATTCAGCAGATGATAAAGTTCAGCGATAGCTGAAGTCTTGTACTTGATACTTCACGTTGAGTGGACAAATCTGAGTCTTCGCTGATCCGCATCAGTTCATTAGGAGACTTGTCGCTGGTTCTTGAGCTTGATCTTCGACTTCAGCGTAGAACCTTTGTTGACGTGAATCTTGTCTTCAGGGATCATAAGTAAACAACTAACTTATCAGCGATCACCATAAGGACTGAACAGACTCAGCGATATGGTGAACAGTGTTCGCTGAATGTTTAATCTAAAAGTGCGAGAGTTCCTATCAGCAGTACTGTAAGATCTTAGTACTTATCAGCGATAGTGAAACTCTGATACATATTGTTTACTTACAATTTTCACTAAGTATTTAAGATAGGGTCATTTTCAAATCACTGAGGGTTTGGATCAACAATCTCCCCCTATTTGATTATGACATAGCAACAGAGAAAATTGCTATTTAATGAAAACATAAGGATAAAAAGAACTCATAAAATATTTGTCCCTTTTACTGTTTTCTGGGATCTTTTCAGTACTGATGGAGTAAAGTACATTCGCTGAAATCTTTCTTTAAATCTTTGAATCAGGTTACAATATGAATAAGAAAGATTACAAGTACAAGCGAAATAAATTACAAGTACTGAAGGATGACTGATACAATAGAGAAAATGGTGATTGTTGTCAGCCTTCAAAGGGTTCTTCCTTAATGAGAAGTTCATCAAGGGTTGTCTTTTCAGTTGGAATCATCCAGTCAGGAACCTTTTCTCCTTTATTTTTTAGCTTCAGAGCAGCTTCAAAAATCAAGGGTTTTAGGTGTCGTGCCTGAATGTCTTTTCTGAAGTCGCACCAGTAGATGAGATCTTTGAGCTGTTCGATTGGAGTGATTGGAAGCTCAGCGATCCGTTGAAAGCATTTACGTCCGTCGTAGTCAAGAAAGAATATTCCATAAGGATTACTGATGACTTTACCAGGGACGAAAAGTTCACATGGTGGCAAAGAGACATCAAGGGCAGATAGATCAGGATCAGGACCAAGTACTTCAGCGCGAGAGAAACCAATTCCAGTTTCATTTCGTATGACAGGACCTGAGTTTGAATCTTGACGTTTCTTCCTTGAAGAGTCCTTTTTTCTTTTCGGCTTTAGATCAGGAACAGGAGGAATATCCACACAAGAAGATATCAAATCGATCTGTCTGTTTATCAGCTTTTCGAAATGATCCTTGTACTTAGATTTTGACGGTTGGATAGCTAACCTCATCTCCAGCCATTCAGAGAGACCATACCTTTTTACAGTGTCAGCACGAAAGGTTTCAGATGAGTCATCTTCTCTGAACAGTTTGATGTCAACAATAGGTACTCCGACGGAGGTTCTTCCAGAGATGAATACCTTGTTGATCTTCGCTGGACGATATCTGAAGTGGATTTTCTCTTTACACCAGATCAGGGTGGTCTGAGAAACTTCAGCTTTCTTTTCCACGATCTTCTGGGCTTGTTCCCAAAGCTTTCGTTGGATTTGAATGGGAATACGCTTCAGCTTGGGGTCTTTGACAGATTCTTGAGTGAGCTTGATGGCGTATTCTCTGTCTTTATCTTCAGCTTCCTTCCTTTCAGCGATGAGGCGTTCAGCTCTGAGATGATCTTGGTATTCAGCTTTTGAAATTCTGAACTTAGGAGGAACTGAAGGTAGTTGATCGCGCCTTAGGATGATTCGTTGATCCTCGAATCGCTTTATCATTTCTTCTCTCTTCTTTTGATCTTCTTCACTCAGCCTTTGAGCAACTGAGGAAAGTCTGTTTCTGTGCGAGAGAGGTTGTTCTTCTGGTTCATCAGTCTCAGAGATTAAATCTAAGACTGGGATTATGTCTTCAGCGTTAGCTGGAATTATTGGTGAAGTCGCAACAGATCTTTCAACGATATCCTCAAACAGGGGAGAGGACTAGCTGAAACGCAGCGATCTTACAAATAAGAACTGGGTAGAAGAACTTGGGTAGAAAAGATAGAAAAAAAAGATGTGGATGTGTATGGTGTTTGTGGAATGGATAACTGATTTTTCATAGATGATCAGGGAAGGAAAAATAAGTTTAGTGTACCTGACAAATCGGCTTTGCAAGTAGGATCGCCAGATTATCATCTTCAGCGATGCCTTTGTCTTTGCTTTTCTCAGCGCCAGAGGCTGAGTGCTTTGTCTTTGTCTTCTCCCCTGAAGGTTCTTTTATTGAAATACCTTTAAGAGCTTTGGTTCGAGGAGCAGGTTTGACAACAAAGAAATCATCGTCATCTTCATCATCATCATCATCGTTCCTTGGAGAGGAGGATGGTTCAGCTTCAGGGATGTCGAAGTCTTCGTCTTCTTCTGCTTCAGATTCCTCAGCATCTTCATCGAGTTGCTCCCCCTCAGATATAGAGGCGAGGTTCTCGGTTCCCTCAGGGTTTTCATCTCCCTGAGGTCCAGTAATCCGATCTTCATTACCCTCTCCCCTGATAGATTCATCATGGGAAAGGTCTTCAGCGCTCTTCTCCTGTTCAGCGCTCTTCTCCCCCTCTTTCTCATGATGGGCGGGGGAGGAATGGGTAGATTCAGCATTGGTGTTGTCTCTGTCTTCTGGGCCAGAGATTTTCACACAACCTTCAAGCTTAGCTATTCTGTCTTCTAGGCCAGAAATAGCAGGCGTGATTTTCTTCAGCTCTTGGCGATCCTCTGCGGTGAATGAGTCCAAAACAGGTGCAGGGGCCGGAGCAGGAGCTGGATTATTTGCCTTGTTCACCAGCGTCTCGATCATTGTCTTGACGGAACCAAGGTCGGTCTTCACTGAGCCCAAGTCGGTCTTGACCACTGACATATCACCTTCGAGTGTACCAACCGATTTCTTCAGCGTTGTAACTTCGCTGGAAATGGTGGAAACTGATGAATTGAGGTTGGTGTAGTCAGTGTAGATGTCGGAGAGCACTTTGGCAAAGTCGGCGAGAGTTTTATCAAGATCTTTGATGTCATCAGAGGAGGCCTTCTTTTCCACCACAGTAGTCAGCTTCGTCAGATTCTCTCCAGCGTTTGTTACAGCTGTAGAGTTATTTGATAGACCGGTGGTGAGATCCGTAAGTTTCATCTCCATAGACTTCAGAGACTGGTTGATGTCTCCCAAAAAAGGACCTGTAACATATAAGTACTTGTGAACAAAGGAAAGCTCAGAAGTTTCAGGTTTAGTTACAGTGTTTAAGGTGGGATCTGTACCTGCAGGAGCGTTGACGAACTCATCAAAGTTTCGAGTCCCTCCATAGTGTTCCATATCTCCCTCAAAAGTTCCGTGAGGAATGGAGATCTCTGCAGGTCCTTTCTTCGTCATTCGCTGAGAAGCTTCAACGGCTTCTTGAATGATGGCATCTCCAGTTTTGACTGGAGGAGTGTCCAAAGAAGTAGAGGGAGGAGCGAAGGATAAGAATTGGGGTTGGGGTTCAAGTTCAGCGTTGGATTCGCTGAGAAGTACTTCATCAGTCTTTTGAGAGACTGACGAAGGTTGGGTAGATTCCAAAGTTCTAACCTCAGCGTTTAGGGACGCTGAAGTAGGTTTAGAAGGGATGGCTTGAATTGGTGTGGCAGAGCGTACCACGGAACTTTCCTTCAGCTCTTCAGAATGAGCTGAGGAGTCTTCAGCATGCAACTGCTGGGGTTGCTCCTTGGTTTTCTTGATCCTTTTGGAATCAAGAGGGGTAAGAGATTGTTTCCTTTTCTTAGAAGGAATGGATTTTGTGGCCGGGGTATCAGCGATGGGTATTGTCGCTGAAGGAGCCACAGAAAGCGGAGAATTAAGAAGAGTGAGAAGAGTAGAGAGACGTACCTCGTTGGCGACAGGCTTGAAGTCGAGAACTTTAGGGCCAATCTGAGAGAGTTTCAGATCACCCTCTTCAGGATAGCTGTCCTTCAGGCCATATTGAAAGATGGCGCTGATGAATCGCGGGTAAGGAACCCATGCTGGTCGGTCAGCGGCAGAATCAACACGTTGAATGAGGTCTTCATAGATGATGGAGGCCCAGTCAATGTTGAGACCTTTCAGCAGTGCGTAACCCATGGCCTGCTGAGGTTGAGCGGCTTGATCAGAAGATCCGGATTTCGCTGTCATGCAGCTGATCAGGTGAGCGAAGATGAAGTTCATCTCGCTGGGCATCTTGGATTTCTTTATCAGCGTCAGCTTCTTCTCAGGTAGCTTGTCTCTTCCAGTCTCCCAGATGTAACCCATCGCATCAAGGAAAGCAATGATTTCTTCCCTGTCAGCGTGCTTCTTGTGGTCAGGAAATGGAAAGAAAGGATTTTCTGAGGTAGCGTTAGGGAATTTCAGAGCTTTACGGATTATTGCGGGGGTTATCTTGATGGTGCCATACTCAGTATCGCTGAGTATGCAGTCGATGGTTTTAGATGGATCTTTGGCTGAGGGTAGGTTGGTGTGTCTGGCAGAGTACCAGAATTTGGATAATAGACGCTGACTGGCAGGAGGTGTGATTGTCAGTGCTGTGTATATGGGGCTATTCTTCAAAAAAATCACAGCGTCGTCTAGATGGGATACCTGCTTCCGAGGAGGAAACTCGAGAAGCGCTGAAAGGTTGTTTGCCTTTGTCCAGTCTAGTTGATCCAGCTCAAACTTAACCTGAGGAGCTTTGGTGAGTTCCAGTTCCTCAGAATCACTGGAGATGGACTCAGCGGTAACATTCAGCTTTGAAGTTGCCATTTCACTGTATTATCAGTGCAACCAAAGATGTTAACAAATAAGAAATATCTTAATGTGGAAAGACAATTTCCATTAAGATTTTTCGAATTTTGTCCATTTCATTCAGACAAAAAAGTCTTAATGAAGATTAGGGTTTTTCTTGTTTTTTTTTTTTTTTTTTTTTAAAAACGAATATAACACCTATAAGCCTTGTATTCCAGTTTTTTTTTTTAAAAAAAATGGATACGAAAGAAGAACAAGTTTAAGATTTTAGATTTAAAACTTGAAGAACAACCATGAAATGGTTGTGTTTATAAAACCATGAAAGAAAATGATTTTATTTTTGAGTTCTTTTGTTTGATCTTGTGTAAAACAATGATAAGATCGAAAACAAGTTATTTGCATTTGATAAAAGATAAGAACATATTGACCTTGAGTTTGATGAAGAAGATGATGAACAGTTCTTGAAGATCGAGAGCACAAAATGCAACAGTGTTCTTTTCTTGTGGAGAAAGATTGATTCGCATAAAAGACAAATATAAACTTTGAGAGAGTTTATATAGGAAGAGAGTAGAGAGAGAAAAACTTGAGCGGGAAAGTTTTTCATCATGACACGGACACGTGTTTGCATTTGATTGGATAGACAACGAAACGTGCAAACGTGTGTCAGAAAAAAAAACGTGCCTGGTGTTATCCGTTGCAATGACGTCACAACTGTCCTTTCACATTCTTTCGTTGTCTCTGAGGTTTTGAAAGAAAAACTCAGGGACTCTTTGAAAAATATGAAGCACTGAATAGAAATATCAGTGAGGGTTTTAAGAAATTTCAAAATATTATTCAGCGATGAAAGAATTTGAAATCTTGCATTTTCATGCGTTTTGTCAGAGAAAACATACCTTGATATCAGTTTAACCCAATTTATTCAGAGAGAAGATGATGAAATGGATTGTACTAGTTTATTTTATCCAGAGCCTATACAAGAATGTATAAACGTATCGCTGATTAGATGTGAACCTCTGAAGTTTTATCCTTCAAAGTTCAGCATTCCAAGCTCGCTGATGAGAAAGTTGAATCTTGTCTCATCAAGAGGTTTTGTAAACAAATCAGCTAACTGATAATCAGTTGGGATAAAATGAAGTTCTATATCACCATTCATCACATGATCTCTGATAAAATGATATCTGATTTCTATGTGTTTTGTCTTTGAGTGTAGCACTGGATTGTTTGCTATAGCGATGGCACTTGTGCTGTCGCAATAGATTGGAATTTTGGAGAGCTGAAGATCATAGTCTAGTAGTTGATTTCTCATCCACAAGACTTGAGAACAGCAGCTTCCAGCGGCTACATACTCAGCTTCAGCTGTGGAAGTGGACACCGAGTTTTGCTTCTTACTTGTCCAACTTACCAGCTTTCCACCCAGGAGCTGACATCCTCCTGTGGTGCTTTTCCTATCCATTTTGCAACCTGCAAAATCACTGTCTGAATAGGCGGTTAGATCGAATCCTGAATCTTTGGGATACCAAAGACCTAGATTCGCTGTACCCTTAAGATATCGAAAGATTCGCTTTACAGCTTTCATATGAGATATCTTAGGTTCAGCTTGATATCGTGCGCACAGACATGTTGCAAACATAATATCGGGTCGGCTAGCTGTAAGATACAGTAGTGAGCCGATCATCCCACGGTACAGCGTGACATTGACAGGAACACCCTTTGTGTCCTTATCAAGTATCAGCGGTGGTGCCATAGGGGTTTTCATAGCTGAACTTTCAGTTAAGTCGAATTTTTTCAGCATATCTTTAACATACTTTCCCTGATTTATAAAAGTTCCTTTTTCAGTTTGCTTAATCTGAAGACCAAGGAAATATGTTAGTTCACCCATCATACTCATTTTATACTCATCTTTCATTCTATCAGCGAAACGAGTACAAAGCTCAGGGTTAGTAGAACCAAATATAATGTCATCAACATATATTTGAACTAAAATGATATGACCTTTTATTTTTCTAAAAAACAAAGTTTTGTCAATCTTACCTCTCTCAAATTTTTCAAGGTGGAGATACGTAGAAAGAGTGTCATACCATGCACGAGGAGCTTGCTTCAAGCCATAAAGTGCCTTATCCAGCTTATAAACATAACCTGGACGCTTAGGATCTGAGAATCCTGGAGGTTGTTCCACATAAACTTCTTCATTCAGCTTTCCATTTAGAAACGTTGACTTAACATCCATTTGATGTACAGTGAAGTTTTTGTGTACAGCATATGCTAAGAAAAGACGAATAGATTCAAGTCTTGCTACAGGAGCAAAGGTTTCGTCATAATCTATACCTTCCTCTTGTCTGTATCCCTGAGCAACAAGACGAGCTTTGTTGCGAGTTACAGTACCATGTTCGTCCAACTTGTTTCGATAGACCCACTTAGTGCCTATCACTGTTTTGTCAGTTGGTCTCCGAACAAGTTTCCAAACTTTGTTTCTTTCGAATTCAGTCAGCTCTTCTTGCATAGCGCTGACCCAGTTTGGATCTCTGAGGGCATCATCTATTTTCTTTGGTTCAGTTAGAGAAATAAAGTTAACAAATAAACAAATATTACCTGCACTTCTACGAGTCTGAATACCAGCGTTGGGATCACCAAGAATTTGATCGATTGGGTGATTTACAGTCCATCGCTGAGCCGGAGCATGCGTCGCTGACGCAGTCTGAACTGGAGAAACTGAAGATGAGGCTTCAGCTACTTCTGGATAATCAGCTAAGAGAGGAATGCTTGCATTTGTCACTTCATTCACTGATTGCTGAGAAATAGATGGAATTTCTGAGACATTTGGATCAACTGCGGGTATAGTATTTATAGGAACAGCTGAGACCCAAGATGTTTCAGCTTCACTATTCTGCATATTGGGAATGATAGTAGGACCATCATTTTCAGTTGTATGAGTATGAGTAGTGGGAACATCTTCTGAATCACCAAGATGAGAAAACATCCATTGATTCAGTTCTTCTGTATCAGCGTTCGGTTTAGAGTTCGCTGAACGGGATTCGTCAAACGTGACGTGAATAGTTTCTTCTACAGTTTGTCTTCTTCGGTTGAAGACTCTGAAGGCTTTGGAAACTGAGGAGTATCCAAGAAAGATTCCATCATCAGCCTTAGGATCAAACTTTCCAAGGGCATCTCTGTTGTTCAGTATGAAACACTGACAACCAAAGATGTGAAGAAAGCTGATTGAAGGCTTTCTCCCATGAAAGAGTTCATAGGCTGTCTTTTTGAATCTTTTGACTATCAGCGACCTGTTTTGCGTAAAACAAGCCGTGTTGACAGCTTCTGCCCAAAACTGAGTAGGCAGGTGAGAATCGCTGAGCATTGAACGTGCAGCTTCAATAATTGTTCTATTTCTTCTTTCAGCGACTCCGTTTTGTTGTGGTGTTCTCACTGACGAAAAGTTATGAGAAATACCCTTGCTCTCAAGGAAGGAATCAAGAGAACTGTTTTTGAATCCAGTTCCATGATCACTCCTTATTGAGCGAACAGTCATATTGTTCAGAGTTTCCATCTTCCGAACAAAGGTGATGAGTTCTTCAGGGGTGTCACTCTTAGAACGGAGAAACATTACCCATGTATAACGAGAGAATTCATCAACTATGACCAGCGTATATTTCTTTCCAGCGATGGATTGTTTGTTAACGGGGCCAAACAAATCCATATGGAGTAGTTGAAGAGGAGATGACACTGAGGAAACTTGCTTGGACTTAAAGCTTGCCTTGGTCTGCTTCCCTTTTTCACACGCTGAACATAAGGATTCTTTGGCGTATGAATGTTGAGGTAGACCAGTGACTAACTCTTTGGATGAAAGAGTATTCAGTGTCTTGAAGTTGAGATGTGAGAGTCTCTTGTGCCATAGCCAGTTGACATCAGAAGATGCCTTTGAGAAGAAACAGGAGTTCTCAGTGGTTGTTGAGTCCATGTTTATAACGTAAACATTTTCCAAACGATAACCGCTGAGAGCTATCTTCTCCTTTTTGTCAGAGACAAAGCAGGATTCCTTGGTGAAAATCACTTTGTTATCCATGTCGCAAAGCTGACTGATGCTCAGAAGATTATGCTTCAGCCCTTCAACATATGCGACTCTTCTGAAGGATGTTGTACCATTTGAAAGTACACCATACCCTCGGGTGTGTCCTTTTCCATTTCCACCGAAAGTTACAGAGGGACCCTTCTCTTCCTTGTATTCAGCGAGCAGGCTTTTCTTTCCAGTCATGTGTCTAGAGCATCCGCTATCGAGATACCAGATACCCTTCTTAACATGCAATACAAAGGAAGATTAGTTTTGCTTGGGTACCCACTTCACCATGTATACGCGTTTGTCAGTGGAAGTGGTTGGAATGGGTTCAGCAGTCTTCGCAGCATTTGAAGATTCAGCTTTGTCTTTCTTCACTTTGGTCAATTTCTTGACCTCAGCGGTATGAGTCACCTTGACCTGACTTGCAACTGGTTTGGTCTTCTTTGGTGCTATCTTCACCTTAGCTATCTTATCAGCTTTGGTGGCTGTGGGACACTTACTTGCAATATGATCGGTAAGTCCACAGTGATAACATTTCCTATAACTAAAATTAGTTCTAGGACCACTTGTGTGCTGAGCTTTTAATTTGGAATTAGAAGTGCCAGCACCAAGTACACTATTGGTTTTTGAAATAGGACGAACATTCAGTTCTTCAGATTTCTTACCAAGGACATCTACTCTGAGTCTAGGAGTAGGTCGCTGAACTGATCCAGAGGTCTGATTTCTAGAACCAGATGAATGAATCACTAAGGCTTTGGAAGCATTCAGCTTAGGTACTAAAGTACCCTTCTGAGGATTTTGATAAATTACAATTCCTTTACCTTTATCTTTAGAGACAGAGGTAGGTTTTGAATAAACCATTTTCTCCTTACCTTTTGAGGAGGTAGGAGTTTCCTCAGGGATTGGTGTAATCGACGAGGAGTACTGAGATGAAGAAGTGTCAGCTACTGAGGATACGAACGTTCCAAATTTAAGCATTGAACGTTCAGTGGTTGGTATTGGAGTATCATATTTATAACCCATACCACGTTTATCACTCAGAGGAATCTGAGCCTTAATTATCTCAGTGATCTTTGTTGAAGAATTACACCATCCTTCAACAGTAGCTTGTTCAGCTTTTAATGCAGCGATAGCTTCCGCTCGTTCAATTTTGACTAGCTGATTTAAATGGACTTGATCTTTAAAATCTTCTTCAAATTTAGAAATGTTGATCCAAACCCTCAGTGATTTGATAATGACCCTATCTTAAATACTTAGTGAAAATTGTAAGTAAACAATATGTATCAGAGTTTCACTATCGCTGATAAGTACTAAGATCTTACAGTACTGCTGATAGGAACTCTCGCACTTTTAGATTAAACATTCAGCGAACACTGTTCACCATATCGCTGAGTCTGTTCAGTCCTTATGGTGATCGCTGATAAGTTAGTTGTTTACTTATGATCCCTGAAGACAAGATTCACGTCAACAAAGGTTCTACGCTGAAGTCGAAGATCAAGCTCAAGAACCAGCGACAAGTCTCCTAATGAACTGATGCGGATCAGCGAAGACTCAGATTTGTCCACTCAACGTGAAGTATCAAGTACAAGACTTCAGCTATCGCTGAACTTTATCATCTGCTGAATAGTAAATGATAATCGCTGAATCAACGAAAGCTGATCATGAAGTCCTCCGTACAAAGTACTTTTGTCTTAACCTCCCTTGCACGCCACCGTACGAAATGTCAGAAAAGAACCTCCGAAAATCTGAAATCGTACAACCACTCTGATACTACACTGTTCATTCATGCGGCTACTAAGGTTGTCATCAAAGGTCAATGACATGCAACCAATCCGCTAATGACACGTGTAAAGTATATACTGGATTGCATTAAATGCATGCAGTATATAAAGAGATGAACTCACTTCATTTGAAGTAACTTGCTAACTCTGGACAAGTTCAAATCTCTCAAGATAGGATTTTATTAGTAATCTCCTTATCTTTCTTAGTGCAAGAAAACCTTAGTGTTCCAACTTGTTTAGATTTAGGTTTATCCTTAATCTTGTTTCCGCAACAAGCTGTAAATTGTTAATGATTTATCAATAAACAATTTAGAAAAGTAAAATAGTGTGTTTGTATTCAACCCCCCCCCTTCTACAAACTTGTTTAAGCCTTTCGGGACCAACAAGTGGTATCAGAGCAGATTTGTTTAATCTCATAAACAAGATCTAATCTAAGATATTTTCTCTTCCTTGCTATTATCTGAAAATGGCCAACTCAAACACAAACACTCACTATATCGACAATGGTTCTCTTGCAAAACCCCCTAGATTTTCCAGAGACAACTTCAACTTATGGAAAAATAGGATGACACTCTTCTTAGAAGGTGTAGACCCTACTATACCTTACTATCTTGAAAACGGTCCACACATCCCTGTAACGATTGATCCTGCCGTTCCAGCCACTGCAACTAGAGCTGCTATTCCAGAAAGGCTGATTCCAAAGGAAATCCATCATTGGACCGATGAAGACAAGAAGAAAGTGGCTATAGATACAAAAGCCAGATCCATACTATCCATGGCCCTTCCTGACGAAGTCTACCATTCCGTCATGAACCTGAAATCCTCGAAGGCCATGTGGGACACAATATGTGTTCAGTATGAAGGAACGTCTGAAGTCCAGGATTCAAGAAAGATCAACCTGGTAAGACAATACGAAAGTTTCATCTCTGGTAAGAATGAAACTCTCTCTGAAGTACATCAACGTTTTAACTGCTTAATTATAGATCTTAAAACGGTTGGTAAGGAATATTCTAACTTTGAAGTTCTGACAAAGTTTTTAGAATGTTTACCTGAAAGCTGGGACAATTATTCCATGTGTCTCAAGCTGTCAAAAGATCTAAGATCAATGACACTCGCTACCTTATATGGCACATTGCTGAATCATGAGCAATCTAGCCATCTTAAGAAGAATCTTGTAAAAGATTCCAAAAGCACCCCTGTTGCTTTAATCTCAGAGGAACCTTCTACTCAGCGACCCGTGGTCACTATCACTGAGTTAGAAAGTAACTCTGAAAGATCATCAGATTCTGATTCTTCAGATGATGAATCCTTGGCTCTCCTAACTAAAAAGTTCAGGAGATTCGCCAAGAAGAAAATGTTTAGAAAGAACAAAACTCTTTCTATAGCTGACAAGCCTAAGTCATCAGCTTTTGTTGATAAGGCTACTGCTACTTGTTTTAACTGCGAAAAGACAGGTCATTTCGCTAACGAGTGCAGGTCAAAGAAAATCATAAGACCTTCAGCCTTTACAAAGAAATCCTTTGTTCCAAGGAATAAAGACGACAAATACTTAAAGCTGAAGGAGAAGTATGCAAAGCTGAAAAGCTTTAAGAAGAAGGGAAAAGGCCTAATGGCTGACTATGATTGGGCTGCTTCTGATGAAGAAGCCTCATCATCTGATTCTGAAGATGATGAAGCAAATCAATGTCTCATGGCCAAGATTGAAGAAGAGGAAGAAAGTTCAGACATACCCTCCACTTCAACATCTGCCATTCAGGTATCACCTTCCTTCTTTACCAATATTGTAAATATTGATGAAGCTGATAGTCTCCGTAAAATCGAACTACTGACTAGAAGCTTATACGAAGCCATGAACGGCAAAGCTGTGGTTGAAAACCAAAATCTTGATCTCGCTGAAAAACTTAAAAATTGCCACCTTCAAATAGAAAAGCTTTCTAAATTTGAAGAAGATTTTAAAGATCAAGTCCATTTAAATCAGCTAGTCAAAATTGAACGAGCGGAAGCTATCGCTGCATTAAAAGCTGAACAAGCTACTGTTGAAGGATGGTGTAATTCTTCAACAAAGATCACTGAGATAATTAAGGCTCAGATTCCTCTGAGTGATAAACGTGGTCTGGGTTATAAATATGATACTCCAATACCAACCACTGAACGTTCAATGCTTAAATTTGGAACGTTCGTATCCTCAGTAGCTGACACTTCTTCATCTCAGTACTCCTCGTCGATTACACCAATCCCTGAGGAAACTCCTACCTCCTCAAAAGGTAAGGAGAAAATGGTTTATTCAAAACCTACCTCTGTCTCTAAAGATAAAGGTAAAGGAATTGTAATTTATCAAAATCCTCAGAAGGGTACTTTAGTACCTAAGCTGAATGCTTCCAAAGCCTTAGTGATTCATTCATCTGGTTCTAGAAATCAGACCTCTGGATCAGTTCAGCGACCTACTCCTAGACTCAGAGTAGATGTCCTTGGTAAGAAATCTGAAGAACTGAATGTTCGTCCTATTTCAAAAACCAATAGTGTACTTGGTGCTGGCACTTCTAATTCCAAATTAAAAGCTCAGCACACAAGTGGTCCTAGAACTAATTTTAGTTATAGGAAATGTTATCACTGTGGACTTACCGATCATATTGCAAGTAAGTGTCCCACAGCCACCAAAGCTGATAAGATAGCTAAGGTGAAGATAGCACCAAAGAAGACCAAACCAGTTGCAAGTCAGGTCAAGGTGACTCATACCGCTGAGGTCAAGAAATTGACCAAAGTGAAGAAAGACAAAGCTGAATCTTCAAATGCTGCGAAGACTGCTGAACCCATTCCAACCTCTTCCACTGACAAACGCGTATACATGGTGAAGTGGGTACCCAAGCAAAACTAATCTTCCTTTGTATTGCAGGTTAAGAAGGGTATCTGGTATCTCGATAGCGGATGCTCTAGACACATGACTGGAAAGAAAAGCCTGCTCGCTGAATACAAGGAAGAGAAGGGTCCCTCTGTAACTTTCGGTGGAAATGGAAAAGGACACACCCGAGGGTATGGTGTACTTTCAAATGGTACAACATCCTTCAGAAGAGTCGCATATGTTGAAGGGCTGAAGCATAATCTTCTGAGCATCAGTCAGCTTTGCGACATGGATAACAAAGTGATTTTCACCAAGGAATCCTGCTTTGTCTCTGACAAAAAGGAGAAGATAGCTCTCAGCGGTTATCGTTTGGAAAATGTTTACGTTATAAACATGGACTCAACAACCACTGAGAACTCCTGTTTCTTCTCAAAGGCATCTTCTGATGTCAACTGGCTATGGCACAAGAGACTCTCACATCTCAACTTCAAGACACTGAATACTCTTTCATCCAAAGAGTTAGTCACTGGTCTACCTCAACATTCATACGCCAAAGAATCCTTATGTTCAGCGTGTGAAAAAGGGAAGCAGACCAAGGCAAGCTTTAAGTCCAAGCAAGTTTCCTCAGTGTCATCTCCTCTTCAACTACTCCATATGGATTTGTTTGGCCCCGTTAACAAACAATCCATCGCTGGAAAGAAATATACGCTGGTCATAGTTGATGAATTCTCTCGTTATACATGGGTAATGTTTCTCCGTTCTAAGAGTGACACCCCTGAAGAACTCATCACCTTTGTTCGGAAGATGGAAACTCTGAACAATATGACTGTTCGCTCAATAAGGAGTGATCATGGAACTGAATTCAAAAACAGTTCTCTTGATTCCTTCCTTGAGAGCAAGGGTATTTCTCATAACTTTTCGTCAGTGAGAACACCACAACAAAACGGAGTCGCTGAAAGAAGAAATAGAACAATTATTGAAGCTGCACGTTCAATGCTCAGCGATTCTCACCTGCCTACTCAGTTTTGGGCAGAAGCTGTCAACACGGCTTGTTTTACGCAAAACAGGTCGCTGATAGTCAAAAGATTCAAAAAGACAGCCTATGAACTCTTTCATGGGAGAAAGCCTTCAATCAGCTTTCTTCACATCTTTGGTTGTCAGTGTTTCATACTGAACAACAGAGATGCCCTTGGAAAGTTTGATCCTAAGGCTGATGATGGAATCTTTCTTGGATACTCCTCAGTTTCCAAAGCCTTCAGAGTCTTCAACCGAAGAAGACAAACTGTAGAAGAAACTATTCACGTCACGTTTGACGAATCCCGTTCAGCGAACTCTAAACCGAACGCTGATACAGAAGAACTGAATCAATGGATGTTTTCTCATCTTGGTGATTCAGAAGATGTTCCCACTACTCATACTCATACAACTGAAAATGATGGTCCTACTATCATTTCCAATATGCAGAATAGTGAAGCTGAAACATCTTGGGTCTCAGCTGTTCCTATAAATACTATACCCGCAGTTGATCCAAATGTCTCAGAAATTCCATCTATTTCTCAGCAATCAGTGAATGAAGTGACAAATGCAAGCATTCCTCTCTTAGCTGATTATCCAGAAGTAGCTGAAGCCTCATCTTCAGTTTCTCCAGTTCAGACTGCGTCAGCGACGCATGCTCCGGCTCAGCGATGGACTGTAAATCACCCAATCGATCAAATTCTTGGTGATCCCAACGCTGGTATTCAGACTCGTAGAAGTGCAGGTAATATTTGTTTATTTGTTAACTTTATTTCTCTAACTGAACCAAAGAAAATAGATGATGCCCTAAGAGATCCAAACTGGGTCAGCGCTATGCAAGAAGAGCTGACTGAATTCGAAAGAAACAAAGTTTGGAAACTTGTTCGGAGACCAACTGACAAAACAGTGATAGGCACTAAGTGGGTCTATCGAAACAAGTTGGACGAACATGGTACTGTAACTCGCAACAAAGCTCGTCTTGTTGCTCAGGGATACAGACAAGAGGAAGGCATAGATTATGACGAAACCTTTGCTCCAGTAGCAAGACTTGAATCTATTCGTCTTTTCTTAGCATATGCTGTACACAAAAACTTCACTGTACATCAAATGGATGTTAAGTCAGCGTTTCTAAATGGAAAGCTGAATGAAGAAGTTTATGTGGAACAACCTCCAGGATTCTCAGATCCTAAGCGTCCAGGTTATGTTTATAAGCTGGATAAGGCACTCTATGGCTTGAAGCAAGCTCCTCGTGCATGGTATGACACTCTTTCTACGTATCTCCACCTTGAAAAATTTGAGAGAGGTAAGATTGACAAAACTTTGTTTTTTAGAAAAATAAAAGGTCATATCATTTTAGTTCAAATATATGTTGATGACATTATATTTGGTTCTACTAACCCTGAGCTTTGTACTCGTTTCGCTGATAGAATGAAAGATGAGTATAAAATGAGTATGATGGGTGAACTAACATATTTCCTTGGTCTTCAGATTAAGCAAACTGAAAAAGGAACTTTTATAAATCAGGGAAAGTATGTTAAAGATATGCTGAAAAAATTCGACTTAACTGAAAGTTCAGCTATGAAAACCCCTATGGCACCACCACTGATACTTGATAAGGACACAAAGGGTGTTCCTGTCAATGTCACGCTGTACCGTGGGATGATCGGCTCACTACTGTATCTTACAGCTAGCCGACCCGATATTATGTTTGCAACATGTCTGTGCGCACGATATCAAGCTGAACCTAAGATATCTCATATGAAAGCTGTAAAGCGAATCTTTCGATATCTTAAGGGTACATCGAATCTAGGTCTTTGGTATCCCAAAGATTCAGGATTCGATCTAACCGCCTATTCAGACAGTGATTTTGCAGGTTGCAAAATGGATAGGAAAAGCACCACAGGAGGATGTCAGCTCCTGGGTGGAAAGCTGGTAAGTTGGACAAGTAAGAAGCAAAACTCGGTGTCCACTTCCACAGCTGAAGCTGAGTATGTAGCCGCTGGAAGCTGCTGTTCTCAAGTCTTGTGGATGAGAAATCAACTACTAGACTATGATCTTCAGCTCTCCAAAATTCCAATCTATTGCGACAGCACAAGTGCCATCGCTATAGCAAACAATCCAGTGCTACACTCAAAGACAAAACACATAGAAATCAGATATCATTTTATCAGAGATCATGTGATGAATGGTGATATAGAACTTCATTTTATCCCAACTGATTATCAGTTAGCTGATTTGTTTACCAAACCTCTTGATGAGACAAGATTCAACTTTCTCATCAGCGAGCTTGGAATGCTGAACTTTGAAGGATAAATCTTCAGCGGTTCACATTTAATCAGCGATACGTTTATACATTATTGTATAGGCTCTGGATAAAATAAACTAGTACAATCCATTTCATCATCTTCTCTCTGAATAAATTGGGTTAAACTGATATCAAGGTATGTTTTCTCTGACAAAACGCATGAAAATGCAAGATTTCAAATTCTTTCATCGCTGAATAATAATTTGAAATTTCTTAAAACCCTCACTGATATTTCTATTCAGTGCTTCATATTTTTCAAAGAGTCCCTGAGTTTTTCTTTCAAAACCTCAGAGACAACGAAAGAATGTGAAAGGACAGTTGTGACGTCATTGCAACGGATAACACCAGGCACGTTTCTTTTTCTGACACACGTTTGCACGTTTCGTTGTCTATCCAATCAAATGCAAACACGTGTCCGTGTCATGATGAAAAACTTTCCCGCTCAAGTTTTTCTCTCTCTACTCTCTTCCTATATAAACTCTCTCAAAGTTTATATTTGTCTTTTATGCGAATCAATCTTTCTCCGCAAGAAAAGAACACTGTTGCATTTTGTGCTCTCGATCTTCAAGAACTGTTCATCATCTTCTTCATCAAACTCAAGGTCAATATGCTCTTATCTTTTATCAAATGCAAATAACTTGTTTTCGATCTTATCATTGTTTTACACAAGATCAAACAAAAGAACTCAAAATATAATCATTTTCTTTCATGGTTTTATAAACACAACCATTTCATGGTTGTTCTTCAAGTTTTAAATCTAAAATCTTAAACTTGTTCTTCTTTCGTATCCATTTTTTAAAAAAAAAAAAAAATGGAATACAAGGCTTATAGGTGTTATATTCGTTTTTTAAAAAAAAAAAACAAGAAAAACCCTAATCTTCATTAAGACTTTTTTGTCTGAATGAAATGGACAAAATTCGAAAAATCTTAATGGAAATTCTCTTTCCACATTAAGATATTTCTTATTTGTTAACATCTTTGGTTGAACTGATAATACAGTGAAATGGCAACTTCAAAGCTGAATGTTACCGCTGAGTCCATCTCCAGTGATTCTGAGGAACTGGAAATCACCAAAGCTCCTCAGGTTAAGTTTGAGCTGGATCAACTAGACTGGACTAAGGCAAACAACCTTTCAGCGCTTCTCGAGTTTCCTCCTCGGAAGCAGGTATCCCATCTAGACGACGCTGTGATTTTTTTGAAGAATAGCCCCATATACACAGCACTGACAATCACACCTCCTGCCAGTCAGCGTCTATTATCCCAATTCTGGTACTCT
The DNA here is from genome assembly GCA_033807775.1 of Saussurea involucrata. Taxonomy (NCBI): domain Eukaryota; kingdom Viridiplantae; phylum Streptophyta; class Magnoliopsida; order Asterales; family Asteraceae; genus Saussurea; species Saussurea involucrata. Next base: position 41,500,771 of record CM066317.1, on the reverse strand, counting down.
GCCAGACACACCAACCTACCCTCAGCCAAAGATCCATCTAAAACCATCGACTGCATACTCAGCGATACTGAGTATGGCACCATCAAGATAACCCCCGCAATAATCCGTAAAGCTCTGAAATTCCCTAACGCTACCTCAGAAAATCCTTTCATTCCATTTCCTGACCACAAGAAGCACGCTGACAGGGAAGAAATCATTGCTTTCCTTGATGCGATGGGTTACATCTGGGAGACTGGAAGAGACAAGCTACCTGAGAAGAAGCTGACGCTGATAAAGAAATCCAAGATGCCCAGCGAGATGAACTTCATCTTCGCTCACCTGATCAGCTGCATGACAGCGAAATCCGGATCTTCTGATCAAGCCGCTCAACCTCAGCAGGCCATGGGTTACGCACTGCTGAAAGGTCTCAACATTGACTGGGCCTCCATCATCTATGAAGACCTCATTCAACGTGTTGATTCTGCCGCTGACCGACCAGCATGGGTTCCTTACCCGCGATTCATCAGCGCCATCTTTCAATATGGCCTGAAGGACAGCTATCCTGAAGAGGGTGATCTGAAACTCTCTCAGATTGGCCCTAAAGTTCTCGACTTCAAGCCTGTCGCCAACGAGGTACGTCTCTCTACTCTTCTCACTCTTCTTAATTCTCCGCTTTCTGTGGCTCCTTCAGCGACAATACCCATCGCTGATACCCCGGCCACAAAATCCATTCCTTCTAAGAAAAGGAAACAATCTCTTACCCCTCTTGATTCCAAAAGGATCAAGAAAACCAAGGAGCAACCCCAGCAGTTGCATGCTGAAGACTCCTCAGCTCATTCTGAAGAGCTGAAGGAAAGTTCCGTGGTACGCTCTGCCACACCAATTCAAGCCATCCCTTCTAAACCTACTTCAGCGTCCCTAAACGCTGAGGTTAGAACTTTGGAATCTACCCAACCTTCGTCAGTCTCTCAAAAGACTGATGAAGTACTTCTCAGCGAATCCAACGCTGAACTTGAACCCCAACCCCAATTCTTATCCTTCGCTCCTCCCTCTACTTCTTTGGACACTCCTCCAGTCAAAACTGGAGATGCCATCATTCAAGAAGCCGTTGAAGCTTCTCAGCGAATGACGAAGAAAGGACCTGCAGAGATCTCCATTCCTCACGGAACTTTTGAGGGAGATATGGAACACTATGGAGGGACTCGAAACTTTGATGAGTTCGTCAACGCTCCTGCAGGTACAGATCCCACCTTAAACACTGTAACTAAACCTGAAACTTCTGAGCTTTCCTTTGTTCACAAGTACTTATATGTTACAGGTCCTTTTTTGGGAGACATCAACCAGTCTCTGAAGTCTATGGAGATGAAACTTACGGATCTCACCACCGGTCTATCAAATAACTCTACAGCTGTAACAAACGCTGGAGAGAATCTGACGAAGCTGACTACTGTGGTGGAAAAGAAGGCCTCCTCTGATGACATCAAAGATCTTGATAAAACTCTCGCCGACTTTGCCAAAGTGCTCTCCGACATCTACACTGACTACACCAACCTCAAATCATCAGTTTCCACCATTTCCAGCGAAGTTACAACGCTGAAGAAATCGGTTGGTACACTCGAAGGTGATATGTCAGTGGTCAAGACCGACTTGGGCTCAGTGAAGACCGACCTTGGTTCCGTCAAGACAATGATCGAGACGCTGGTGAACAAGGCAAATAATCCAGCTCCTGCTCCGGCCCCTGCACCTGTTTTGGACTCATTCACCGCAGAGGATCGCCAAGAGCTGAAGAAAATCACGCCTGCTATTTCTGGCCTAGAAGACAGAATAGCTAAGCTTGAAGGTTGTGTGAAAATCTCTGGCCCAGAAGACAGAGACAACACCAATGCTGAATCTACCCATTCCTCCCCCGCCCATCATGAGAAAGAGGGGGAGAAGAGCGCTGAACAGGAGAAGAGCGCTGAAGACCTTTCCCATGATGAATCTATCAGGGGAGAGGGTAATGAAGATCGGATTACTGGACCTCAGGGAGATGAAAACCCTGAGGGAACCGAGAACCTCGCCTCTATATCTGAGGGGGAGCAACTCGATGAAGATGCTGAGGAATCTGAAGCAGAAGAAGACGAAGACTTCGACATCCCTGAAGCTGAACCATCCTCCTCTCCAAGGAACGATGATGATGATGATGAAGATGACGATGATTTCTTTGTTGTCAAACCTGCTCCTCGAACCAAAGCTCTTAAAGGTATTTCAATAAAAGAACCTTCAGGGGAGAAGACAAAGACAAAGCACTCAGCCTCTGGCGCTGAGAAAAGCAAAGACAAAGGCATCGCTGAAGATGATAATCTGGCGATCCTACTTGCAAAGCCGATTTGTCAGGTACACTAAACTTATTTTTCCTTCCCTGATCATCTATGAAAAATCAGTTATCCATTCCACAAACACCATACACATCCACATTTTTTTTTCTATCTTTTCTACCCAAGTTCTTCTACCCAGTTCTTATTTGTAAGATCGCTGCGTTTCAGCTAGTCCTCTCCCCTGTTTGAGGATATCGCTGAAAGATCTGTTGCGACTTCACCAATAATTCCAGCTAACGCTGAAGACATAATCCCAGTCTTAGATTTAATCTCTGAGACTGATGAACCAGAAGAACAACCTCTCTCGCACAGAAACAGACTTTCCTCAGTTGCTCAAAGGCTGAGTGAAGAAGATCAAAAGAGGAGAGAAGAAATGATAAAGCGATTCGAGGATCAGCGAATCATCCTAAGGCGCGATCAACTACCTTCAGTTCCTCCTAAGTTCAGAATTTCAAAAGCTGAATACCAAGATCATCTCAGAGCTGAACGCCTCATCGCTGAAAGGAAGGAAGCTGAAGATAAAGACAGAGAATACGCCATCAAGCTCACTCAAGAATCTGTCAAAGACCCCAAGCTGAAGCGTATTCCCATTCAAATCCAACGAAAGCTTTGGGAACAAGCCCAGAAGATCGTGGAAAAGAAAGCTGAAGTTTCTCAGACCACCCTGATCTGGTGTAAAGAGAAAATCCACTTCAGATATCGTCCAGCGAAGATCAACAAGGTATTCATCTCTGGAAGAACCTCCGTCGGAGTACCTATTGTTGACATCAAACTGTTCAGAGAAGATGACTCATCTGAAACCTTTCGTGCTGACACTGTAAAAAGGTATGGTCTCTCTGAATGGCTGGAGATGAGGTTAGCTATCCAACCGTCAAAATCTAAGTACAAGGATCATTTCGAAAAGCTGATAAACAGACAGATCGATTTGATATCTTCTTGTGTGGATATTCCTCCTGTTCCTGATCTAAAGCCGAAAAGAAAAAAGGACTCTCCAAGGAAGAAACGTCAAGATTCAAACTCAGGTCCTGTCATACGAAATGAAACTGGAATTAGTTTCTCTCGCGTTGAAGTACTTGGTCCTGATCCTGATCTATCTGCCCTTGATGTCTCTTTGCCACCATGTGAACTTTTCGTCCCTGGTAAAGTCATCAGTAATCCTTATGGAATATTCTTTCTTGACTACGACGGACGTAAATGCTTTCAACGGATCGCTGAGCTTCCAATCACTCCAATCGAACAGCTCAAAGATCTCATCTACTGGTGCGACTTCAGAAAAGACATTCAGGCACGACACCTAAAACCCTTGATTTTTGAAGCTGCTCTGAAGCTAAAGAATAAAGGAGAAAAGGTTCCTGACTGGATGATTCCAACTGAAAAGACAACCCTTGATGAACTTCTCATTAAGGAAGAACCCTTTGAAGGCTGACAACAATCACCATTTTCTCTATTGTATCAGTCATCCTTCAGTACTTGTAATTTATTTCGCTTGTACTTGTAATCTTTCTTATTCATATTGTAACCTGATTCAAAGATTTAAAGAAAGATTTCAGCGAATGTACTTTACTCCATCAGTACTGAAAAGATCCCAGAAAACAGTAAAAGGGACAAATATTTTATGAGTTCTTTTTATCCTTATGTTTTCATTAAATAGCAATTTTCTCTGTTGCTATGTCATAATCAAATAGGGGGAGATTGTTGATCCAAACCCTCAGTGATTTGATAATGACCCTATCTTAAATACTTAGTGAAAATTGTAAGTAAACAATATGTATCAGAGTTTCACTATCGCTGATAAGTACTAAGATCTTACAGTACTGCTGATAGGAACTCTCGCACTTTTAGATTAAACATTCAGCGAACACTGTTCACCATATCGCTGAGTCTGTTCAGTCCTTATGGTGATCGCTGATAAGTTAGTTGTTTACTTATGATCCCTGAAGACAAGATTCACGTCAACAAAGGTTCTACGCTGAAGTCGAAGATCAAGCTCAAGAACCAGCGACAAGTCTCCTAATGAACTGATGCGGATCAGCGAAGACTCAGATTTGTCCACTCAACGTGAAGTATCAAGTACAAGACTTCAGCTATCGCTGAACTTTATCATCTGCTGAATAGTAAATGATAATCGCTGAATCAACGAAAGCTGATCATGAAGTCCTCCGTACAAAGTACTTTTGTCTTAACCTCCCTTGCACGCCACCGTACGAAATGTCAGAAAAGAACCTCCGAAAATCTGAAATCGTACAACCACTCTGATACTACACTGTTCATTCATGCGGCTACTAAGGTTGTCATCAAAGGTCAATGACATGCAACCAATCCGCTAATGACACGTGTAAAGTATATACTGGATTGCATTAAATGCATGCAGTATATAAAGAGATGAACTCACTTCATTTGAAGTAACTTGCTAACTCTGGACAAGTTCAAATCTCTCAAGATAGGATTTTATTAGTAATCTCCTTATCTTTCTTAGTGCAAGAAAACCTTAGTGTTCCAACTTGTTTAGATTTAGGTTTATCCTTAATCTTGTTTCCGCAACAAGCTGTAAATTGTTAATGATTTATCAATAAACAATTTAGAAAAGTAAAATAGTGTGTTTGTATTCAACCCCCCCCCCCCCTTCTACAAACTTGTTTAAGCCTTTCGGGACCAACAAGAAAGCTTTTCTATTTGAAGGTGGCAATTTTTAAGATTTTCAGCGAGATCAAGATTTTGGTTTTCAACCACAGCTTTGCCGTTCATGGCTTCGTATAAGCTTCTAGTCAGTAGTTCGATTTTACGGAGACTATCAGCTTCATCAATATTTACAATATTGGTAAAGAAGGAAGGTGATACCTGAATGGCAGATGTTGAAGTGGAGGGAATGTCTGAAATTTCTTCCTCTTCTTCAATCTTGGCCATGAGACATTGATTTGCTTCATCATCTTCAGAATCAGATGATGAGGCTTCTTCATCAGAAGCAGCCCAATCATAGTCAGCCATTAGGCCTTTTCCCTTCTTCTTAAAGCTTTTCAGCTTTGCATACTTCTCCTTCAGCTTTAAGTATTTGTCGTCTTTATTCCTTGGAACAAAGGATTTCTTTGTAAAGGCTGAAGGTCTCATGATTTTCTTTGACCTGCACTCGTTAGCGAAATGACCTGTCTTTTCGCAGTTAAAACAAGTAGCAGTAGCCTTATCAACAAAAGCTGATGACTTAGGCTTGTCAGCTATAGAAAGAGTTTTGTTCTTTCTAAACATTTTCTTCTTGGCGAATCTCCTGAACTTTTTAGTTAGGAGAGCCAAGGATTCATCATCTGAAGAATCAGAATCTGATGATCTTTCAGAGTTACTTTCTAACTCAGTGATAGTGACCACGGGTCGCTGAGTAGAAGGTTCCTCTGAGATTAAAGCAACAGGGGTGCTTTTGGAATCTTTTACAAGATTCTTCTTAAGATGGCTAGATTGCTCATGATTCAGCAATGTGCCATATAAGGTAGCGAGTGTCATTGATCTTAGATCTTTTGACAGCTTGAGACACATGGAATAATTGTCCCAGCTTTCAGGTAAACATTCTAAAAACTTTGTCAGAACTTCAAAGTTAGAATATTCCTTACCAACCGTTTTAAGATCTATAATTAAGCAGTTAAAACGTTGATGTACTTCAGAGAGAGTTTCATTCTTACCAGAGATGAAACTTTCGTATTGTCTTACCAGGTTGATCTTTCTTGAATCCTGGACTTCAGACGTTCCTTCATACTGAACACATATTGTGTCCCACATGGCCTTCGAGGATTTCAGGTTCATGACGGAATGGTAGACTTCGTCAGGAAGGGCCATGGATAGTATAGATCTGGCTTTTGTATCTATAGCCACTTTCTTCTTGTCTTCATCGGTCCAATGATGGATTTCCTTTGGAATCAGCCTTTCTGGAATAGCAGCTCTAGTTGCAGTGGCTGGAACGGCAGGATCAATCGTTACAGGGATGTGTGGACCGTTTTCAAGATAGTAAGGTATAGTAGGGTCTACACCTTCTAAGAAGAGTGTCATCCTATTTTTCCATAAGTTGAAGTTGTCTCTGGAAAATCTAGGGGGTTTTGCAAGAGAACCATTGTCGATATAGTGAGTGTTTGTGTTTGAGTTGGCCATTTTCAGATAATAGCAAGGAAGAGAAAATATCTTAGATTAGATCTTGTTTATGAGATTAAACAAATCTGCTCTGATACCACTTGTTGGTCCCGAAAGGCTTAAACAAGTTTGTAGAAGGGGGGGGGGGGGGGTTGAATACAAACACACTATTTTACTTTTCTAAATTGTTTATTGATAAATCATTAACAATTTACAGCTTGTTGCGGAAACAAGATTAAGGATAAACCTAAATCTAAACAAGTTGGAACACTAAGGTTTTCTTGCACTAAGAAAGATAAGGAGATTACTAATAAAATCCTATCTTGAGAGATTTGAACTTGTCCAGAGTTAGCAAGTTACTTCAAATGAAGTGAGTTCATCTCTTTATATACTGCATGCATTTAATGCAATCCAGTATATACTTTACACGTGTCATTAGCGGATTGGTTGCATGTCATTGACCTTTGATGACAACCTTAGTAGCCGCATGAATGAACAGTGTAGTGTCAGAGTGGTTGTACGATTTCAGATTTTCGGAGGTTCTTTTCTGACATTTCGTACGGTGGCGTGCAAGGGAGGTTAAGACAAAAGTACTTTGTACGGAGGACTTCATGATCAGCTTTCGTTGATTCAGCGATTATCATTTACTATTCAGCAGATGATAAAGTTCAGCGATAGCTGAAGTCTTGTACTTGATACTTCACGTTGAGTGGACAAATCTGAGTCTTCGCTGATCCGCATCAGTTCATTAGGAGACTTGTCGCTGGTTCTTGAGCTTGATCTTCGACTTCAGCGTAGAACCTTTGTTGACGTGAATCTTGTCTTCAGGGATCATAAGTAAACAACTAACTTATCAGCGATCACCATAAGGACTGAACAGACTCAGCGATATGGTGAACAGTGTTCGCTGAATGTTTAATCTAAAAGTGCGAGAGTTCCTATCAGCAGTACTGTAAGATCTTAGTACTTATCAGCGATAGTGAAACTCTGATACATATTGTTTACTTACAATTTTCACTAAGTATTTAAGATAGGGTCATTTTCAAATCACTGAGGGTTTGGATCAACAGGTTTTGTTTCTTGGTGTAAGGTTTTAGTGAAACAACAGTTTATATACCATCGTGTTTTCTTAACTCTCATGATTAATGAACGAATCTAAGAAAAAATTAGACTCAAGTAAAAGTCTATGTATTGTAAAGAAACTGGTGCGTTGTACTCTTTTCTTCGTCCTATTTTTGTTTTTTTCCCACTGGGTTTTTATTTTGGCGTATGGTTTTAACGAGGCAACAACTGTGCACCATCACTCCCTTAACTCGACACAAGGGGGAGTGTTGTAGGATAAATGTGCCATCATCTAAAGGATATGACGATATAGATGAAGATAAACATATTAGAGATAGTTTAGATCTTATATCTCTCGTAGTTATCTACTTGTATCTCATCCCTATTTAAAGGGCTTATGATTAATGAGAATTATAATTCTTTCTCTCCGATCCATCAGTGGTGGATGTATGCTTAAGAAGGGGGGTGGACAGGACCCCAGTCAAAAGTAAAAAAAAATTATAGTTAAGTTAATTTTTTTTTAATATTTATCATTCAATCCCCCCAGTCAAAAAATTAGGGGACCCCATGTTTGAGAGAGATGTTTCTTGTTTCCATTTGAGAGACTCATCACTACTATGAGATTCCACCAGAAAACCAAAATTAACTCTCGAAATCAACCGAAAAAAACCAAAAAAGTCTTACGAAATCGACCAAAAAACTTAAAAATATGCTAAAAATTTAAAAATCTCTTAAAATATAGGCGAAAAAAGCCCTCAAAACGTTGAATTTAGGTTAAAAATATATCGGACAATTTCACGGGAATTTAAACTACCTTAAAGGGATCCCAGTAAAAAATATTCCTGGATCCGCCACTGATTGTGTTCTATTTAGTTTTCCCTTTAACAATATATAATTATATGCGTTATATTATTTAATTGAAATTTTTAATAAAACGTGGTATGATTAATTAAATCGAAGTAGTTAACCAATATAGAGCAAGGGCAAATACCGTCAATTTAAGTAGGTTCAAATGTTTGACTCCAAACACAAGTCATGCACACGTAAACCACAGGATATAATATAGATAGGTTGAGCACCCTAAATTTGAAAAAATCATTATACCTCCATACAAAACATATATGTATCTCTATATATACGTTTGCATAAACACCAACAAATTTTCATCATTAATAACTCCACATCAAGAGATAACTCAAAGTTTCTAAAGAAGATATTACAGAAATGGCACTAGACAACAGATATAATTCATGGGCTGATCAATGGGACCCAGAGCCAGAGTACTCTGGTCCATATTCCGGGGGCAAGAGCAACGGTGCTAGCGGTGGAGGTTTTAAGAGTAAAGTGGGAGAAGGTTTCGGTAAATCAAAAGTAGCAACGACAACAGGGATGAAGAAGGTTAAAAAAGGAACAACACTTGGGTTTCATTGGATTAAAGATAAGTGCCACAAAACATCCCATAAATAAATCGTGATCGATCCTTAAAGGTGCATATTTGTTGGTGTTGTTCATATGCGTAAGATGTTTAGAGGTGCATATATACAAGTGTTATTCATGTATATATGATTCTTGAAGATTTTGATAGAATTTTGGCAACGTCGTTGACTGTCATACATATGTTGTTTCTTTATTAATTCATTGTTGTAACAAAGTATATAACGTATGTATAGTGAATTATGTGTTTACAAAAGAAGTTTATCTCAAAAGAACTATGAATTGTAAGTTTAGATTTTGCACTTATATATTGGGTACTAAACCACCACAATGAGATCATAACGAAATGATCGCTTGTGAGACCGGTACAATATCCATCAACCAATTTTCTTTCGGTATATAATAATAAAGATAAAAGAGATCAAATTTAACAAGAAGAGACGTCGCCATAAACGAAAAATTATTTAAGGGACGATTGGTTTGACAGAATGTTTTAAAGGCTTTGGATGTTAAGGAATAATTTGGAATTGGTTAAAATAATCTAAAATCTTTGGTATGTTTGGTTTGTAAAACCAAAGTGAAATAAAAACATAAATGTGAGGGAATACTTCAAAAGTTATTAAATGAATCATCAAGTTTACAAAAAAGCTATAGGCTAATCTACTTTTGATATATAGGTTGCCCAAATTTAAAAATCGATTGATTTCACAAGCTCTATTTATAAAACATAGAATAAAAACTAAAACAATGTAGAAATTTTTTGGAGTCAGACATGGAGCTATGGAATAGAGATGGCCAAACAACCGGTCCGAAGCGGGGTCCAAATCGGTCCCAGTCCGTGAAAGTTTGTTTGTAATCGGTCGGCGGATCACCATCCTAACTCAAAATTATAGGAATTATCCTAGTTGAAGCCCGGTCTCGGGACGGTTTTAAGAAAAAAATATTGTTAATTTTTTTTCACACACAATGTTAATCAAAAAATTTATAATTATAATTTTTTAAATTAAGCAATGAAATACACTTTAAATATCATCTTGCATGAAAACCCTTGAAAAACTTAGTACTATAATTTGTTAAAACTTGAGAAATCAGTCCTTAAAAAGTCGCCCCGATGCCGTAACCGACAATGGCCCGGGCCTCAAAATTACAGGAAATCCGTAACCTTTTGTTGAATTATATATTTATATATCTAAGGTTACAACTACATTAATTAAATATGTGACACCAACACGCTTAATTGTCTTGTATATGATTTCTAGAAGCAACGATTGTTTCATAAAATTCTGAATCATGATTACAGTCAGTAACGTCTAGTACTATAAATATTTTTTAATTAGATATCAACAAGAAGATTTACAAACATACTCGTATTTGAAGGTTTGCCTCATGCTTTCTAGACTATATATGAAATGAGAGTCGAAATCATAAGGCGAAACCCAAAGACTCAAGGAAGGTTCTACTTCTAGTTCTACATATATATATATATATATATATATATATATATATATATATATATATATATATATATATCCCCTATAGGCCATAGCGTATGAATCTTCTATTACGAATAAAAGGCCATTGAATAGCCGTCCTCCTGGTCAAGGTCACGAAAACATCCTCAAAAACATCTTCTAGATGCAACCTCACTTTACCATATTACCCTCCTTTGTTGTCACTTAGTTTTCTTGCATTATTCAATAAATAGATACACTCTTTTAATCATATGTAACTTTTATATACCACAAAAATTACACATATTTTTTGTTTTTGTAAAACTTAAACCGTAAACGTACTCTTAAAAAATTGGAATTTACCGGTAACTAAGAATATATCAATAAACAATTGATATAAATTGCATTAACTCAAAATTTTGAATTACATCGGTCGGTTACGTATTAATCAATGTTCGATGGATTGGTCATGATTCTTTTAAAGAAATAATGAAAGACAGCAAGGCCAATATAGTCGATTCATGAGAGGTCAATAGGTTTGACTTCAAACACAAGCCATCCACACGTAAGATGTTAATAGAGAGTCCCCAAATTTGAAATGCAACTTTCAAATTACATTAATACCCTCCAAACCAAAATCTCTCTATATAAACACCATCAAAGGTACATTAATCTCCATTAGTTCAACCTCAATTCGATTAAAAAATACTTCTTTTCGCTAAAACAAATTCGGGGTTTACAGAAGAAATTAAGGATCAATAAGTGAAAGGTTGGTTAAAGAGATTATAAAGATGACGTTAGACAATAGATATAATTCATGGACAGATCAGTGGGACCCAGAACCGGAGCACTACAATAGTTATCAGGGAAGTAAGAGCAACATTGGCATTAAGAGTAAAGTAGAAGCAGTAGCAACAACGGGGATGAAGAAGGTGAAAAAAGGAAAACACTTGGGTTTCATTGGATTAAAGAAAAGTATCACAAAACCACCAATAAATAACCAGCAATCGATTATCGATGTGTATATTTGTCTGGCTTTTTAATAAATTTTGGTATGGTATTTTGAAGATCTTGATGGGGATTTGGTCGTTTTGATTTTCTTGACGTTGTTAATTGTTATGTTTAATTTGTTTGTTGATTTATTGATCAATGTAAGAAGATAAGTTGTCGATTATTCACCCGTCTTTGCATTTGAGATGAATTGTTTGTCTTTCATTAATTTAATCAGTTTGGTAAAACATCGTATTTAACATATACACTAGTGTACTCGAATTAGAATTAGAGAGTTGTACATTATGCATTGGTTATGGTACCTTTTGTACTTGGTAGTGTATGAATTCCGTCCATTTCAAGTTTTATATGTTTGTATTTATTAGTTATACATAAAGTTAAAAGATATATTTATAGAAAATCAAATAGCTTAATTAGAAAATACGGAAACAAATGAGTAATGCTTGAAACTTGGGTAGATATCTAATAAGGCATAGAAAATACTTGACATGAGTTGAATTCACTAGAAATACTAATTGTATAATATTCTATAATATAAGTCATAAAGTCAATAGTCAATTGTCATGTATAAGTCTATTTCATTGTTCGTCAACCACAACTTCTACCTTTTGGAGAGATAACGCTTCTTGCAGTTTGTCAAACCTACAATTATTTGTCTGAACAAATACACATGTGTACTCGCATTTGGGAGGTATACATGTGCATTGCTTATGGTACTTTTTGTATTTGGTAATATATGAATTCAACCCGTTTCAAGTTTTATTTGTTTTGTATTTATTAATTATACATCAAGTCAAATGATATATTTATTTGGATAAAAAATAAAAAAAATTGATCAAGATTTTAACTAATAATAAAATAGATTAATTAGAAAATATCGAAATAAAAGGGGTAAAACTTGAAACTTTGGTAGATACTTAACATAGCATAGAAAATAATTAATGAGTTGGATTCTATAGAAATATTAGTTATGTAATATTTTATATTGTTGGGTTATCAAAGATTTGAAGATGACCTCTTGATCTCTTTACATTCTTTGAAAAATATCTTTTATATTTAGAGAACTTTTAGGTTCTTTGTAATAGCTTAGTCATGTTGTCAATGTTCGGTGAAGTCAAAGATCAGCCGAAATCAAGAATAAGTAAGTCTACCAATGCGGATTGAAGATGGACTTCTCAACCCAAACTAAGTTATCTCACTGATTTTCTCCATGACAAATCGGTAAGATCCTCACAATAGGAGAATCATTCCTTATCTCCTTGCTAAGAAGATTCTCACCTATTTTGTCCATGACAAATCAGTGAGATCCTCACAATAGGAGAATCCTTCCTTATCTCCTTGCCAAGAAGATTCTCACCTATTTTGTCCATGACAAATCGGTGAGATCCTCACAAGAGGAGAATCCTTCCTTATCTCCTTGCCAAGAAGATTCTCACCTATTTTGTCCATGACAAATCGGTGGGATCCTCAAAATAGGAGGATCCTCCCTTGTATCTTTGCTAAGAAGATTTTCATCAAAGAAGAAATATCTGGTATGGGGGAAAAAGGTTCATTTGTCATTTTTCCCATTCTTAGATATTATCACCATCAAAGCTTTTTAGCACCATGAAAAATAGGAAAAGACACTTCAACTTTAGAGAGTCAAACCTGACCTTCGAATGACAAAGTGACAAGTGTCTCATGCATTAAATGTTCATGGTACTATTCAAAGATGAAAACTTCTCCATGCAGATAACAACTCTTGAAGATTTCTCTATGCTCAAGACATTCTGCTTTTATCCTCCATTGAACTAATATAACTTTCAATCTTTGTGTTTTAGAAGTTGTGTAGTTTTCAGTATTACTTTTTGAAGATTGTTAGAATAGATTTCATCTGTTCTTTCCGCAACAATCTAATTGTTCTATGTGTAATTCTTGATTTGAAAAATCAATAAAATAATTAATTAAGTGAAAAATTTGTGTATTGTATTCAACCCCCTTTTACAATACATGTTCTTATTCTTATTAGCCATCTGGGACTAACATGTGGTATCAGAGCAGGTCATGGGTTCGAATCCCATGGAGTGCATTTAAAATGTCAAAGGCATGTTGTGCAGCCATTGACTTCCATCGAAGCTCTCGTTAGTGTTGGCAGATGCTGGAGGGGGGGGGGGGGGGATTGTTGGGTCATTGACCAACATCTTTCTAAATCGAAACGTGGCGCTGGCTGCTACGCTATATCCAGCAATTGCTTTTGGCATAGTGGTAAGCGCTTGAATCATAACATGTGGTATTAGAGCAGAAAGTTTAATCTCAATAAACTTGATCTGCAATGGCTGCTTCTTCCTCAAATAATGAAATTTCTTTTCAAAACACTTTTTTTGAAAATGGCTTTATAGCCAAACCTCCTAAGTTTAACCCCAACAACTTTTCTCTGTGGAAAAGTCGGATGATGCTTTCATGAAAGGAGTGGATAGCAGATATCCAACCATTCTCAGTGAGGGACCCATTGTCCCTAGAGTTTGGGCTCACCATGAAACTCAAAAGTCCGGCAAAGAAAGTGCTGAAAAAGATGATTCTGATGATTCCTCTGATGAAGAAAAATCTACTGTAACTGGTCGTTATATTCTTAAGAATCCCAAGATATATACTGATGAAGAAAAACGTCTTGTGTCTCTTGATTCTAAAGTCAGAACTATCATTGCTCCCTCTCTTCCTGATGAAGTGTACCACTCTCTGGTAAATTTCTCTACTGCCAAAGAGATGTGGTCCACTCTGTGTGTTTTGTATGAAGGTACAAATGAAGTTAAAAAGAGCAAAAAAATTGCTCTTGTTAGAAAATATGAACTCTTCTCTTATGAGAAAGGAGAATCTCTCTCCAACTACTATAACCGCTTTAACAGTCTTCTTAATGACTTAAAGCTGTTAGGTAGAGTGTATGATAATGAGAATGTCCTGTGCAAGTTTATGGACTGTCTTCCTGATTTTTGGGAAAACATCTATACTTGTATAAAGACAACCAAGGATCTTGATCATATGCCTCTCACTGCTCTTTATGGAACTCTCTTCAACTATGAGCAGACTTTGCTGCAAAGGAAGTCTGTCATCACAGATATAAAGAGCTCTTCTCTAGCTCTCTTAAGTGACTCTTCAAAAAGAACTATGTGTACTCCAAGAATCACCTACCCATTTGACTCAGACCATAATAGTCAAGAAGATCCCAATGAGTATTCAGAAGCATATCTTAGTGATGTTGAGGATGAATGTGAGGAAACTTCAGTTCACAAATTATCAAATGGAATGGCCATGTTGGATGGGTATTCTAAATCCAAATCTCACTTCTCTTCTGGAAAATCTAAGTTTAGTAGAAAATCCTTCTCTTCTCTCTCCAAACACTCCTCTTTGGACAAAACTAATGAGGAATGTTTTAACTGTGGTAAAATGGGTCATTTTGCCTCTGAGTGCAGAAGTAAACACTTTGAAAGACCCATAACTTCTTTCTCAAGCCGATTTTCCTCAAAATCGGGAAGATCCAAATATGATTCAATCAATCTCTCCCCTTCCCAAAAATTCGTCCAACCTCCCTCTTCTGCAAATTTCGACCGGGCTGAAAGATACAAAGAAAAATACAAGAGAGAAAAGGAAAGAAACAAAAGACTTGTCAGAAGAGGAAAGGGTCTGCCTGCTGAAACTCATGATTTGGCAGATAAACCCACATCTGAAAGCGAGAAGGACACTTCAAATGTGTGCTTTATGGCCAAGATAAATGACATGGATGATCCAGAAGATCACACCCCTCAACTGCTCTTGTATCAGCTAAGTGCTTATCCTCCTCTTCACAGGTACATCCATTTCACTCTCTATCTGACAATGAAAAGATTGAAGCATTTGATTCTTTAACCATTGATTTCTATGATGCTAAAAATGCTAAGAAAAAAAGCAAATGCTCAGATAAAATCTTTTTCCTCTCAACTTCAAATATGTCTCTCTTAGCTCAAACATTTTGAAAAAATCAAGGCTGAGCTTGAAGATCTAAAATCCATCAACTTTATTCTTTCCAATGAGAAAAACAAAATATTTAAGCGTTTTAAAAAGGAGCAACAAATTGTGAGAAAATGGACCAGTTCTTCCAAAAATCTAGAAAAGATTTTTCAAGATCACATTTCTTGTGATGACAAAACTGGTTTAGGCTTTGGAAAAATGGAAATTGATCAATCTTCAAAAACTCTTGCTTCCACCTCGTGTGTTTCACCATCTTTTTATGAAACCTCTAAATCAAGTTCAATTGGGTCCGTGTCCATGCATTCTGCTGATTTATCTGAAGCTCTAAAATTTGGTATGTTTATAAAGGCCAAAGATCCCATTTCTTTTCCAAAATGAAGAAGATCAAGATTCCAATGACTCTTCCAAACCTATCCATGACTTTAAGAAAATCTTGACTTTAGATGAAGCATCCTCCTTTTCTAAAATTCTCAAAAGAAATCTTTCCAACTCAAACAAAATATTTTCTACATCTGAAAAAGGAAAATCTTTGGCTGCCGATTCTTTCTTAAAAATAAAATCCTCAAATCTTTCCAAAAATATTTTTGTGGGTTCCTCTACAGATTTTGTTCCCCGATCTGTGAACATCATGTCCAACCCAAAAGAGAAGATTCCTTTTCTCCCAAATTCTGAAAAAGGAATTCTAGGTTCTGCACCCCAAATCTTTGTTACTTCATCAAAATCTTTAAAAATAAAAGGCAAAAGTAAGGAAAAATGTCAAGGTTCTAAAAAGGATTTTATTTATAGAAAATGTTATATCTGTGGTGATATTTTTCATTTTGCCAAAGACTGTCCGAAAGAAAGAATTGACCTGACTAATATCAATTCTTCCTATTCAACATCTAACCCAAAAGGACCCACTACCAAATGGGTACCTAGGAAATAAATTCTTTGTGATTGCAGCTTCTGAGCTAAATAGATGGATATCTTCATGCATTGGTGATGACTCTCTTACAACCTCTACCAACCCAACTTCCTCAATCCCCTTCACTCATGTTTCTCCATCTAAAAAATTGTGGACCACCTATTTCTTCAAAACCCATTTCTGATCAGCATGATTCTCCACCAACTGATCTACCTCAAAAAAAAATCTACCAATTTTTTAGCTAACTCCTCCGAAATTTCGGTGGGTTTCCTAAAAAATCGACGGTTCTCTAAAAAATAGATGAATTTCTTCTTGTGTTGATGATTTGTGTTGGTGAAGGACCTCAACTTACTTAACCAGACCCAATTCCCTATGTGCCATTTTCTCAAGATATTTTCTCTCATATTGGTGATCCTCCTACTTCACCAATTTCACTCTTGGTCAACAACCCAACTTTTCTTCTCTTCAAAACCCTCCAACTACAAATTCTCCTAAAGATGCTATCCAAAATTCTTCTCCTCAAAATATTCCTTTTACTTCACCAAACCTTCCACTTGATCATCAATCCAATTTAAACCTCCCTTCTTAAAATCCTCCGAATTTAATCTCTCTAGGGACATCAAAAATTAGAAAATGCAATTCCAATCTTCTCTTCACTTTGAATATTTCCTCCAAACTCTCCTGAAGATGCCTTGAAGATTTACTCTTGAAATATCTTGAAGATGTTACTTTTGAAGATGCCTGGAAAATCTTGCCGAAGATCATTGCTGAAGCCTACCTGTAACACCTGTAAAACTCCGAACTTTGATTTATGCAACTTTAGATTCGCATGATTCTTATATGTGCTATCACTACGTTTTATGAACCTTACTTGTCAAACATTATGTGATTGTCTTTGGTGGGAAAAAGGGGTTCGGTACACCCTGTGCGAGAGTGACACTGCAAGAGTACCTTGGCACAATCGCGTGTTACAATCGTTGGCCATGTACCACTCTCGGTACGTTTGGCGCGAGAGTGACACGGCGAGAGTGCCCTGGGCACAATCGCATGTCATACTCGCCGTGGGTTCTGGAGGGTGGCCGCGGTACATTCTGCGCGGAAGTGACCCAGCGAAAGTGCCCTGGGCACAATCGCATGGGCACTATCGCCCGTCTTGTGCTGGACACTTTAAAACCCAACTTTTTAGCTCTTTATTGGAACACTTCTCAAAAGCAACTTGCAGCCGATTTCTCTAAGGGTTAGGGGCGAATTTTCTTCCACTTAGTCACCCTCTCTCTTCATTAAATCCCCACTAGTGTAATACTTCATTTATTGAGGATCTTTGTGCATTTGGGAACATTTATTGAAGATTCTCCCAAGGGTTTAGCGTCTACAACTCCATATCACATCTAGGGTTTCCTCCATTTTCTAGGTTTTGGTCTAAAAACCTAGATTGTGAGTATTCTAACCTACCTTGTACTAGATCCATGCTTATTACTTGTTATTTTGCTTGTTACTTCATCTTATTGGAAACCCTAATTTTGGGAACATGACTTGTTGAAGTATTCTTGGTTTATGGAAGTGTTGATGGGTTATATGTGTTGATGCTAATGTTGACTCTATTTTTATATTGTATTCAAGATTATTTGCTTAAATTATAAAAGCCCAAATTATATTTGCTTAAATTGTAAAAGCCCAAATTGTATTTGTGGGCTTTAGTGGCTTATGGGCTTAGGCCTTAAAACCTAAGTATTTAATGTCTAATTTGTTAGAGTTTTAGGTTAAGCCTCAAAAAGTCTCCTAGCCTCCATCTTGAAAGAGTCATACGTATAGAGTGAAAGAGAGCTTCAAAGAGAGAGTGTTCTTAATTCCTATCTTGTAAACTCCTCTTTATTAGTCAATATACAAAGATTGTTGCTATTATTATTGTTATTTGTTGTATCTGGGATCCAACAATTGGTATCAGAGCCAAACAGATTCGAATTTGTGCTTCAATCCATTGATTTTTATCAATTTTTGAGAGATTATTGTGTTTTTGTGCAAAGTTGAGAGTTCTTCAAGTTCTTCATCTTTTTGGTTGGTTTTGGCCATTAGAGTTCTTCTACTGGTTTAGAATCGATCAAGGGTTGTTAGTAGATAATACTTGAGTGTTTTATTCCGCAAAACCACTAGGTTTGTAGCTCAGTTTGTTCATTTACTCAATTTTCGGAGTTTTAAACTTTTATTTTTCTGCACTCTGTGTTGTTTCGGAAACCATTTTCTGTTGGTTTTTTGACAAAACACCAAGCATTAAAGTTTTTCAGAATAGTGTCACGAACCTCTGTACCAAATTTCAGCTCAATCCGATGATTTTTGAAAACATTTGACTCAAGAACATTTGAATCTTCATCCTTAACTTTTATTTGCTGCACACGTTTTTGCTTCGAAAAACCATTTTTTGTTGGTTTTTGGACAAAACTCAAAGAATTAAAGTTGTCCAGAATCTCCTCGTGCACCTACCTACCAAATTTCAACTCAATCCGATAAGATTTGGGCTGAGACAGGTTAGTGCATTGATACAAAAGACTGTGTAACAATTAATTCTTCTTCGCACAAAGTATCTGTTAACGATCTTTCAAGTAACAATATGTCAAGACTAAGATTTAGTGCTGATGCTGATGCTCATTATTATTCTAAACTCAGTAATAATTTTCACAAAATTATTCCTAATCTTGAGAAAGAGTTGGAGGAAAAGAACAAAAGCATTCTGATTGACTCAGAAAAGATTGTTAAGCTTGAATAATCAGGTAAACTCTTAACCTGTGAAAATCTCGATCTTAAGAGAAAATTATGTGAGTCTGAAAATATTTTTGAAAAAGAGAAGAAAAGACTTGAACTTAAATGTTTAAAATTTTCTAATCTAATTTTTAATTTTGAAAAGCTTGTAATTTGTGAAAAAGAGAACTTTGAAAATGAAAGAAAATATTTTGAAACAAAGTTTGTTAAGCTTTCTAACAAATTATCTAACTTAGAAAAGGCTTTTGAAAAAGAGAGGAGAGAGCATGATTTTGAAAGAAAAGAGTCTGAAAAGGTGAAGGTTGAAGGATTTCAAACAAAGTGTTTGAAAGATGATTTTGAGAGAGAAAGAAAGATTTTTAAAGCTGAAATGTCCAAATTGACAAAAAGACTATCTGTTTTGTCAACCAAGATTATGTTGGAGAAGATGTATAAATAAGATCTTCTAAAGAAGTTTGATTTGAATCTTAAAGAAAAAGATGTTTTAGCTAAAAGGCTTAAGAACTTTGACTTAGCAAATTCTTGTGCTGATAATACAGATAATCTTATTTTCAAAAGAGTGAAAATGGTTTGGAAAGTCAAAAGCTCTACTCCTGTAAAAAATGCTCCAAAGCCATCTGTTTCTGTTAAACATTCATCTCTTCATTCTCATAACTGTAAATGCTTTGATCTTATGTTTAAATTAAAGAACCATTTCTCTAATTCAAACTGTGTTCATAACGGGTCATTTCAAAAGGAAAATTCAAAGACCCATAGTATGAGATTTCATAGGAAGGAACCTGGCAAACCAGAGGACCTGAAGACAGCTCCAAATCCTAACAAAATAGGACCCATTTGGAAATGGGTACCAAAAGTTCTTTGATCTGTCTTGCAGGTAAATGGACTCCTTAATACATCTGTTAAGGACTCACAATTCAGTGGATAATGGACTCTTAAACACTCAGTTTAAGACTCATCATTCAAAGGCAATTGATTTCTGTGCACAACAATACAGAACTCAAGTACTATGACAACATGCTGACAGATTTGCGATGCTGTAGTAAATTGATCATACCTCACTGATCAAGACACCAATTGATACAATTCAAACAACCCTGGATTTAAAACACATTGCTGAACAGCTTTCGTGTTTTGAGAATTCAGAGATTCGTAATTTATAAGGGTCATATGCATCGTTGAAGTAGACAACAGTATGCTGATACAAAGCTGTTGGACAGATCTGCGTGATTGTGGTAAATTAACCATATATTTTTCGTCCGACCTCCAAAAGAGGTGATTCTAGATGCTCTGAAAAGATAACAAACCAATGCACACTCTTTATGTTTTGAGTTTTTGCAAACTCCAGAGATATCATGGTCTAAATCGGTGTCAAAGTTAGTGTAACATTTCTGTTAAGCTGCTGCCGAGCCGCGACCAAACCTCTGCCGGCCGCGACCAAACCTCTGCCGAGCAGCGACCAACCTCTGTCGAGCAGCGACCAACCTCTGCCGAGCCGCGACCAAACCTCTGCCGAGCAAGGGTAAACCAAAGGAATAATGCCTCGCACAAAATCTTTTATAAAACGGTTTTCTAGGACACCAATTTCCAAATATGTCCTAAAAACAGTGTTTAAAATAATGAAAACTTTGGATGATCAAAATGTTTTATGAATTACTAGTTATTAGAAATTTTCACTCATAGAGCCTCTGCCGAGTTTGATAGAGCCTCTGCCGAGTTTGATAGAGCTTCAAAACCTCTGTGAATGAAAAATTCTGTGCTAACGCTCTATCGATCAATTCCAATGTTTTTTCAAACGATATTGGTAAAGATGCAAGTCTAGAGAAGAATAAAAGACAAGTCTCAGATCACAGAGCCGCGACCAACCTCTGCCGAGCGGCGACCAACCTCTGCCGAGCGGCGACCAAACCTCTGCCGAGCCATGACCAACCTCTGTGGTACTGTTCACCACAGAGCCTCTGTGAAATCCAATAGAGCCTCTGTGGACGGAACCTCTGTGATTGAACCTCAGAGCCCGTAGCCCAACTTCTTTGTACTTGTTGTCAGCTTTGCGCACCTGTCGTATTTCCAACATAACTCCCTCCTCGAAGCTCCAAATTTGATGAGTCCAGATGCGTTGGATTCCTAAGACAATGATGAACAGTTTTCGTGTTTTGAGCATGGTCTGAATCAGTGACATTCTTGGTCCGAATCTCTGTTAAATTCGGTATATATCTGCTGGACAGAGTTGTACTTCTCTGAACACATCTACCAGAGCTGTGTTGATTTTTCAAAGACATCTACCAGAGCTCTGTTGATTTTTTTTACATCTACCAGAGCTCTGTTGATTTGTCAGAGGTTGTCCAAAAGTATTAAGCCATCAAAACAAGCCAAAAGCCCAGAGCCCGAAAAATTTCAGTTTGTTTGACAGCTTTGCGCTGCTTCAGAAACATGCGCATAACTTTTGACTCGGCGCTCCAAATTACACGAGTCCAGTTGCACTGGAAAGATAATTCACAGACGCACGACTTTGATGTTCTGAGTTTTCTCAAATTATGTTTTCTGATATGCCAAAATCAGCTTCAAAGTCTGCTGTAAGTTGCTGGACCGAAAGCATTGCATTTAATTCATGCTCCTTCCGCTTTCAGGAACGATGCTCTCTCGACGTTTATACATCCAAAGGGTGGAACCAGTGCTCAAAAGGATAAAGTTGTGCTTCTACACACAGCAATGTAGAACCAGTACCTCATCAGAATTATTGCTTCTACATAACTCAGTGTAGGACCAGTACCTCAGATATGTTCAGTTAAGAGTTTTTACTGGTATTTCTAAACTCTGACCCCCTGCAATTTTTTTTAATTTGAATTATCAGTGCTTTTGGATATTCCTAACAAATGAGGAATCATCAAAGATGATTACCAACACCTTTTTATTTTTACAGGATATCTGATTTCAAATTGCGCTTAAATGAGATTTAATGCTCAATTTGAGGGGGAGAATGCCAATTTGACCATGTACATCCAAAGGTAAATTTCTAAATCTTTAAACTCATCATCATTTTTAAAGAAGACTAAATTTAAAATGATAAAACCTTTCTAAAATGGTCAAACCACTTCTAGATGCTAAATGCTTTTTCTGATATAGAAGTTGGATTTTAAATGCTTTTCTGAGACTATAAATAGTCAGTATGTGGAACAATACAATATTTAGGACAACAATTTCATGGGTTCAATGTGTGAGCTTTATAGTACTTCTATGGATCACTTTAACCTGTGTTTCCTACCTAAGAAGTAAACCTTGAGTGTTTGAGAGGTGAAGGGTCTACATCAAAGAGTGGGGGAGATAACTCATTTGAGTTTTTCTTTTTGTGCTTAAGAGGTAAAAAATTGAAAAGAGAGTTTGGTTAGATGTGAGCTACATGATAAAAAGAAAGAGAGTGTAAGAACAGAGTCAAAAGAATTATACAACTCTGCACCAACCACTTTCTGAGCCGGGCAGCCACATTACTGATTGGTTCACATTCTTTGGTGACCATCATTGAAACAGGCAATTAGCCCATGCCAACTCTTGCATTAAACCCCACCAACTACTCATTTCTTTCTCAACAAAGAAATGTTTCACTTTTCCACGGGGAAGCAACATATATGCTATCTGATCTTTATTTGGAAGGTTGGATATTGAAAAGAAGGAAATTTGCCCCACCTTCACACTTCACTCATGCACATTGAGTATGTGGACACCTGTTATGTCCAAACAGTTTACACACTTTTGAGCCTAATAGATAACATTCTATTTTTCTTCCACACAATATCACGAATCTTTGTGATTCCACATGCATATCTATGTGATATTGCCAGAACAGTTTGAGAAGTTTAATTTTATAATTCTACTCCTATGATAACTGGAAGTCCTATCAGAGCTTCATATTTGTCAACTCTGAACATAGGCTACACAATTATTTTAATTGTTGTGATAAGTGCTTTTGTGTTAGATGATTACCCCTGGTTACTTATTCTTTAATGCAGATTCTCATGAGCCGAATGTGTTCGCTACTCTTCATCCCATAGTTGTTTATCTACCATCGGTTATTACTCAAACTGGTAATACAAGCTTCCCCATATAAAATCGTTCTCTGATTGTTTGAGTTTAATCTTTGGGAGACAACCGAGATCAAAAAGGTAAAGCAACAGTCAAGGGGGAGTATGCAACGATCAAGGGGGATTTAAAGAAGGAATTGAAGCAACTGACTTTGTGGAAGATCGGGCTATTTTTAATCTTGAATACAAAGGGGGAGATTGTTGACTTTATTTTTATATTGTATTCAAGATTACTTGCTTAAATTATAAAAGCCCAAATTATATTTGCTTAAATTGTAAAAGCCCAAATTGTATTTGTGGGCTTTATTGGCTTATGGGCTTAGGCCTTAAAACCTAAGTATTTAATGTCTAATTTGTTAGAGTTTTAGGTTAAGCCTCAAAAAGTCTCCTAGCCTCCATCTTGAAAGAGTCATACGTATAGAGAGAAAGAGAGCTTCAAAGAGAGAGTGTTCTTAATTCCTATCTTGTAAACTCCTCTTTATTAGTCAATATACAAAGATTTTTGCTATTATTATTGTTACTTGTTGTATCTGGGATCCAACAGCTAATATATATGTGGTCTTGGTAAGCGTAGGGTTTCACTCCTAAATGCTACAAATTTACTTTAATGGTATTAAGCATGTCTTAATGATTAAGCTATTTAGCCCATGTGGCTTATTGGGTGCAAATGGCCCTACATGAACTATGTACATCCTTATATGCGAATCATGTGCTTGATGGATGGTGAATTATGTGCTACAAGTGGAAGCCCTCACATTGATTAAATATATTGATATGGTTTGTGGATAAATTGGACTTTAAATGAATCAAGTTAAGGGTTTACTAGGAGGACATAGTCTTGGGCACCACCTTACAGGTATGTGCCTAGACCCTCGCCATTTTGGGGCAATGCCTTTGTCGTATCCCCGGATGTGCCGGGCCTTTGTTGTCGCTTTTATGCGGATGACACTAAGGTATCTCGACTCTTTGGGTGGAACTTCTTGGTGTTATGGGTCTCACCCATTGACTTCAAATCTACTTATGGAAACCGGATGATGACTTTTACTCAAACATGCTATTATTATCGTATGCGTTTATTTGGGAATAGTCACCAAGCCTTGTCTTGACACTTGTTTGATTGTTGCCTTGGATCTCAGGTTCTAGCGGAGCCGTTTCTAAGAAAGATTAGGCGGAGCAAGTGAGCATTGGGGAATATTTTTGGGACGCGAACCATAGAAGACTTATACGATTAGAAATGACAACCTTTTTTGTAATCTTACCTCCTTTCTAGGATCTAGATTAGTTGGTTGTTATAAATCTATCTTTTATGCACATTTGTAACTTAACCAATGTTCTTGGAATTCCCCCTTTTGGGATGGCTCATTTAAGTTATGTACCGCTATTTCGTATTATGAAAGTTTTTGTTTACCCCTATTTTTAGGGTGTTACAAGTTGGTATCAGAGTGTTGGTTTAAGCAAACTAGGTGTTGACCTTAGTATACCTAGACTTAAACTGAATTGCCCTTATATTTTTTCCGTAACCATGGGTAAAGACTATAGGTGGGGAGAGTATAGGACCAACGGAATTGCAGTTATTAAAAATTGTGGTGATGATGAAAAGGATTCTTATGCGTGATATATTCAAAGTTACATAGGGCCCGTGTTATGATGAATATATTCATACGTGAGCGTGCTTGAATTTTTTATTATGATGTTTAATGATTGTAGTAGTACGTTACACACCGTTAATCTTTGAATGAATTAACCGGTATGGTATTTATCATGTGTGACAGTTCACCATGGTAAACATGAGGAGCCGAGTGGCGAACCACGAAGAAGGTCAAGAGAATAGCGTGACAGCTCGGGAAAACCCGGGACAACCGAATCAGGGAGGTAATCCTCTTACTTCTCTGATTCCCCAGATGTTAAGGGGCGTTGTCGATCTTATACCCCAAGTTAACATTGCGGTGGAGGAGCCAGTATTGGAGGAAGCGGACCCCCAATCCGTTATGATGGCCAACTTTCTGCAAATGATGAATTCTGCAATGGACAGGAGAGATGAAAGGTTTCTGAAATTACTGGAGGACCGAGATGCTAGCCACCGAAGGAGTGAAGCGGTTGCGGAGAACGCTTTACTTGGTTTGGGTGGAGTGGTCCACGTTGTTGACACAGATGAGCGTGTGGTCACGGAGGAATAAAGGAGGGAAAGAGGTTGCTCCTACAAGACTTTCCTCTGTTGTAAACCACCCGAGTTTGCGGGCTCCGATGATCCGGTGGCCCGTATGAACTGGATACGGGAGATTGAGCAGGCCTTCCGGGCTTGTGATTGTGGGGAAGGCCAAAAGGTAAAGTTTGGCTCTCAGATGTTGAGGGGTGCAACCCTCACATGGTGGAACATCTTCACTTCGACCTTGGAGGCCTCAGTTTTGGCCAAGATGAAATGGGAGACGTTCAAGAAGAAGGTTCTAGAGGAATACTGCAACGAACAGGAAATGGATCGGATCGAGGAGGAATTCCGATCGCTCAAGAAAGGGGACTCGACTGTACGGGAGTACACCCGTTTGTTCACGGAAATGCTCAACGTGGTGGGGCACATGGCCCCGACTGAGAAAGAAAAGGTTAAGGCATACCTCAAGGGGTTACCGGCGGACATGATGGCCATGGTCCGCAACTCTAAAGTTGTTACCCTATGGGAAACTGTTGGTTCCTGTTTTGCTTGACAATGATGATTCTATCTAATTAGTTCAAACAATATATAATGCGGAAGCGTTTTAACGAACTAACAGATATAATGAGGTAGAATAACACACAATATCAAATACAAGAAGTGTAAATAAGACAGATAAATAGCTCAATGATTCACTGTATTTGATATAATAAGAACACCGAAAGGTTTGACAAGAAACTGCTCTAAAGGTGTGTGTGTTGTAAAAAGCTTAATAGAAGAGTTCACATGAACCTTCTATTTATACTACTTCTAAAGGGGACAAGATCTAGATACTAAGGATGGTAGGTACTAAGACACTGCTTGGAACATTTGCTGGAAGGTACAAAACATTATTCTGTTACTGTTGATACAACGTGCATTAAATGCTCCGTATTCTGCTTTAGGCTGAAACCTATCAGAGTTTGACACGTGGAGTTGTCAGGTCACGCCTTCGTATGAGTGATCTTCAGAACCTCCGAATGGCAGAAATCATGTGAAGTACGATTGTCCTTGTATAGATCTTTTGCGTATATCTTCTTTTTACCACAGAGGCTCTGTCAAGTATGACAGAAGCTTTGTGGCCTTGTCCGCTTAGAAGAGTCTTTTGTTGCTTCTTCACTTCGGTCTTCTTGGCTAACCCGACAGAGCCTCTGTCGGAGACTTCTGTCTTCTCGGTTACTCGGCTACTCGGCAGAGCTTCTGTTGGTGTCGATACTTAGTCTATTTTTCCAATACTTCTATTTATCATAAAGATTGGAGCTAACAATCTCCCCCTAAGTATTGAAAAATAAAAATTTGGAACATGCAAGGTTTTGTAGACTAAGAACACGACAGGAGGTATTTCACCTCTGTTGGTATTTTTCTTTCATAAAAGATGTGCCAGAGACACGTACATTTGATTACATGATGAAAGTAAAAGTAACAGAGGTTGGTAGAGGATATCAGACGTTGGCGTCTTTGAAGTCGTTGAAGCTTCTGTTGTCGAATCCTAATTCTCTGGGCTCGTTATAGAAACTGATGCAGAGGTTTCTGAAGTTGATTACTTAGTCGATGACCTCTATCAGTCTATCTACGAGAGCTTGATTCATGAGCTCTGTTCCTCTATGCTCCACAAGGCTTGCTCTGAACTCTGTCAAAGTAGTTGTTGCATACTTCTGACAGTCCATTTCTACGAACAATCTTGACTTCCCAGCAGGATCTTGATAAACTAGCCCAACTCTTGGAGATGTAATAATCAAGTTTGGTATGGCAGAGGATGGGCAGTCGTCTTCTGGTGGTCGAAGATTCAAGTTTCTTACTCCGAGATCTCATCCTAATTGAAAGTTGACTAGGCTGTATAGCAGAAGGTTCTCTCTCATGGCTTTCCTTAGCACCCTGTATGCCCTTCGATTTGCATCTGTTGTGTAGTTTTCTTTGGTCCAGTGCAGAAGGTCGGGTAGGTCGTAGGGACTTAGATTTCTCAGACCAGCATTTGAGAATTGGGTAACGCTTTTGTCCTACCTTTTGACCTTATAGATGTTATAGGAAACCTTAGGTGTGGTTCTGGTTTGAGAGAACTTACAGTATATGACTTTGTCGATTTTGGACTCTGAGAAGACTTGGTATTTTGGCTTGGGAGTGGTTCTTGTGAAGATGTCTTCGAGGTCAGCACGAAGTTCGGGATCTTGGACCATTGGTGGCATTGGATCTCTGGCAGTTCTGTTGTAGAGATACCTGTACACCACTTCTTCCATTTGAGGTGGAGGTGCACCAACTGGAGGCATGGGTCTGCGTAGAGCATCCATTTTCTTCTTAATTTCTGCCACTCGATCCTCTGTGAGTTTTTTGTTTAGATCCATAACAGGTATGTTTGACAGAGGGGTGGCACCTAAAGCCCAGTCTTCTTCTTCTGGTTTTGGTGTAACATAAGCATCAAAGGAGCTTTTCATGAGTTTCTCTGTTGGTTGATGCTTACGTTTCTTCTTCTTGGGTTTCTCTGTCATTATCCCTTTGCCTTTGTCTTTTGCCTTCGGCTGAAGATCTTCTTGTAGAGATGGGGTTGCCTCTGTGGGATTTGTCTTTTGGATTTCTGAGGGTGCCTCTGTAGTTTTGGGGGTTGCCTATGTAGGTTTTGGCACTTGTGTTTCTGAGGACTTCGTTGGTGATGTGGGTTTTGTTGGTGAGGCTTCTGTGGTTTTGCTCAGATGTTTTCTTTTGTGAGCAATGGTTTTGGTTCTGGTTTTTGGTGTTGGAGAGGGGAGTTCTTCTGGTGATTTTGGTTTTGGTGATTGGGATGGTTGATCTTCTTCGGAGGATGTTAGGATTTGGAATTCTTCATGGGTTGGGACATCTGCTCCGAATACAGAGGTTGTTTCCATAGAGGTGGGTGTTTCCTCTGTGGTCTTCTGTTGTTGATCTTGGTTGGTTTCAGGTACTTGGGTTTGGATTGGGGTTTCTTGAGGGGTTTCCACAGAGGTGGTTGTAGCCTCTGTGGTTTGTTGCTGGTTTCCTCTTTGGGTTTGAGTTGTTGGGGGGACTTGGTTCAGGGGTTCTGCGGATACAGGTGGTTCTGGTAAACCTCTACTTGCAACTTTCTCCCTTGGTTTTTCCCTTTGATTCTCCCCCTCAGGATCATCTGATGAATCTTCAGAGTCATCATCAGAGTCATCCTGACCCTTTTCTTTAGTACCCTCTGCTCTGCACGAAGCCTCGGGTTTCTTAGGCGGTACTGCCCCTGCGGCTATCATCTTGGCGCATAGATCGTCACAGAGGCCATTAAGGGTGTGGACCTCTGCTTCTGTCTTGAAGCGCATTTTTCCCACACTTGTCTTGAATTCTTTGACATAGTTTGCGTTGGCAGCAGTGAAGGCTCGGATGAATTCTGTCATTTGATCAAGTATTCCTTGCCCAAGCTCTGTCAGCTGAGCTCTGGTCATATAGTCAGAAGGCTTTATGGCCAGAGTTTGTTGCATAGTTTGCTCTTGAACTTCCTCTAATTCCTTCTTTAGGTCTTCAGGGGTAAGGCCCTTACAGGTGGAGGCTTTGGCATTCATCGTTTCAAGGAAGAGTTTGATAGAGGTTTTGAATGCAGAGGGGGCAGCTTTTCCGAATTCAGTGGCAGCAGATGCAGCAGAGGTAACAGCAGTTGTTCTCATCTGGGCTAAGGCATTTTGCACCTCTGTGGATAGGTTGTCCATTTTGGTGTTCATATCAGTAAAGGCCCGCGAAGTAACTTCTGCAAAAGAATCAAAAGAGCTTTTCAACTCTTTCAATGTGGTGTCCACAGAGGTGACAAGGGTTTGGAACTCATCCCTTGATACATGTGGACTTGGTGTAACCTCTGGGGGAACACATTCGTCCCCAGAGTGAGTCCCTGTTCCTTGGTCACCTTCTTTCGCCCTTGTTTGTACGTTGGGGGCGGAAGGATTCCCCTCTGATCCTCGAGCAGAGGCATCTTGTGCCTCAGACTCTACAGAAGTTCTGGTAAAGACATTGTCTTGATCCACTCCAGAGGTGGGTACAAGATTATCCTTAGGTTGACTTGGAGACTTGTCTAGAGTCTCTCCGTCTTTGTGCACTCTAAGCTCCTCTGAAGAGCTGTTTGGACCTATAGTAGTGTGCGTGGCAGAGGTAACAAATTCCTCTGTAAGGTTGGCGATTGTGGTCTGGGGCGATGGACCATGAACTAAGGGTAAGTCCTTTTGAGAGGACTCCCCTGGAATGGTTTCCCCGGATATAAGTGGCACAGAGGTGGAAGGAATTTCCTCTGCCCGGTCGGTTTGGGTTAGGGTCGAGCCGTGCTGCTCTTGTTCAATATTACATTCTGCCAGTAGACTGGCGGTAATAGAAATGTGGGTTGCACTGGGATTTGGTTGGGGTTGTGTGCCTCTACTATTCCAGGCATCTTTTCTTGCTTCTGCTTCTGTGGAGCATCCAACCACTTCTTCTCCATCTATGGTCTCAACCTCTGTAGCTACCCTATGGCTCGGTGCTTCTACCCTAACTTCTGTAGTGGCTTCTGTAGCAGTGTGTAAAGAGTTGTACATTGGATGTGAGCCAATTAATTGTCGTACGTGGGGATGCAGAGGTCCTTCTTCTGCCTGATCATCTTCTTCATCAGAGTCCACCTCTGAGACTATGACTGGTGGGGTTTTGGTGGTGGTTTTAGCCAAATCCTCTGGACTTGCTCGTAGAACATCAAAACCAGGTTGGGTGAAGGGGTTATGTAGAACTTCCGGAGTCTTAGACTGATTATTCTGTGGGGTTTGGTCATCATCATCCAAGTCAGAAGAGATTCTGAAGTTTGGAGCTTCTGTTGAATGATGAGATAGAGCTTCTGCAGTCCATCCAGAGGGGTCTAAAGAGTGTGCGATCCCAGGTTGTTGGAGGAAGATAGAAAAATCACCCCGATCTTCTGTATCATTGATGGGTGAGGGTAATTGCAGAGGTTGGTCTTGGGTTTCTTCGACCATATCTGCTTCCTCTGCGATGGATTGTAGAGGAGTGTGGGGTTTCTTGGATTTCTTCTTGCTCCTTGATAACTCTATTTTTAGAGTTATTATTTCCTTTTATTTTCCATTTTATTTTGTCAATTTTAGCCATTTCACTTCTTAAAACCCCCAATCTTGGTATATTTTATGAAAACGAGCAAAAGAAGTGAACCATGGTCTTTAATAAATTATTTGGTGGAGTTTGGGTGTTTTTCACGATTTTTATCCACAGTGACTTGCAGAGTGCCCACTCCGCTCCCCACTCCTGAGATGACGAGAAGGAAAAAGAGAAAGAAAGTAGCAGCTGGGATTTAAACATTTCTAGAGAAAAGAATGGATCAAAGAGCAGGTCAAATGAAGATAAAGGAGGACATGCCTTCCTTAAAGAGGAATAGTGAAAAGTACAACTACCTTGTACTATAAAGCAACATTTGGTGAAAAGGTGTTTACTATTCAAGGTATGGTGTGCAAATCTGCAGATCTGAAACATGGGACTAAACCATGGTTTTGTGCCATGCCCATACCTTCCTCCTAGTATTTAATGAGGCCTTGGGATGCCATTCATAGGATGAAGGTTTTTACATTCTTACAATTAAAGTCAAGTAGTAGTTTTTGCTAGATATTGTAGTAGCTTTGAATTCTCTCAACTACCACATTGTTTTAGTTTTAGTTCTTTATTTTACTGCATTAGTTAAGTTTAATTTTCTGTATTTCTTTCCTTGTAGTTCGTAACACACAGTGGACAGGGACGAATTCTCGTTCCCCACTGTGGGCCAAATTCATGTCACTTCCAGTTTTATTATGTGCAACTTCTACTCTTTTGCTTTCTTTACTTTAATTATGGGCTAAACATCCTTAGGGATGTAGAAAGGAGAAGTACCTGGATTTTATTAAAAATGCTTAAGTAATCTTTATACTTGGAATATTTGTTGTGTTGGTCATTCATTCTCGATTCATGCCCAAGGATGCGAACAAGCCGATCACTTGCAAAGATCTAATATCTAGTTCTTAACTCAGAAATGAGTAGAACGCAGTGACACGAGTTTGGATGATGCTAGGGGATTCGAAAGAATTCTTATGACACTTACGAAAGTGAGGTCGGCACAGTGAGCTAATCTCAACCCACTGGAGTAGTAGGCAAGCTAATTTGTGTATTAAAAACACTTAGAGTATTTGCCTCTACACATTCCATCGAGGCCTGAAAATGTCCACTTTTGAGATTACCATTGACAAGACAACAAACACTAAGAGTATGGGATTTTTATCTTAACGGTGTGAGTATTTCGTAACCGGGCTTTTCTAGCGAAAATGCCTACCTCGAATACAAGGATCACTTTGAAGACCGAGTATTTAGTATAAAATTGTAAAGCCCGTGTCCCGGTATGTTTATATATATTTTAATTAATTGCGTTAACATCGTTCTTTGAGCGAATCTTTACTAACGGGGTTAGCAAGTTGGACCAAATGCGTAATAAATCTTTTAATAATTTTAAAATGTTTACCTTTAATTGTTTTGGTTAGTGGTTTGGTGTCAATAAGGACCAAAATGTTAGCATACGTGTCGTTTTGAGGTAGATTGTGAGATGAGGTGTAGTTGAGGGGCTATTAGTGCAATTCTTGGAAACTTGTGGCATGGGTTTCGGCCCATGCACTCTAGGCCGAACACCCCTCCCCTTTTGATGTCTCATTTTCTTCTTTCCTTGATAGCCAAGCAAACCCAAAACAACTCCAAACCCTACGACCCTCTCTTCTCGTTTTGTTTGTGTTGTGCGGCCGGAGAGATAGAAACGAAGAGAGAGAGTGAAATCGCGAGAAGGAGAGAGAGTCGAGAAGAAGGAATACAGCAGCAGCCCTCGCCGCCGCTACTGCTGTCGCCGGAGACCGCCACCACCCGCTGTCGTCGGAGTGATCGAGAGGGAGCGGTTTGGTTGTGGTGGTGAGACGCCGTCGTGAGGTATGTGGTTCTCGTTAGTCTCGTTCTTTTCTTTTCCTTTTCGTTTTTCCGGCGAGACCACCACCGCCGCACGCCGCCGCTGCGGTGGCTGTGGGTGGAGGGCGGTGGCAGTGGGTGTCACTCTTAGCGTAAATCCCGAATCGTTTAAGCCGCAAACCGTTTATAAAGTTATCTTTTTATGAAAATTTTAGTGTGCTGTCCAGTTTTTGCGCGACCATAACTTTTCCGTCGTAACTCCGTTTGAGCCGAAACTGGCGCCCACGGTTCAAGTTCAGGGTCGAGCAAGTTTTCCGTGTTTTAGCGAAAAACTGGTTCGGTCTCTAACTGGGCGAAATAGTGGTCGTAAGTTCTGTGAATCGTCATTTTATGTAAAAGAAACTGCAGTTCTGTCACTGTTTTGCGTAAGCTGTAACTTTCTCCTCGTAACTCGGATTGGGGTGATTTCGGTGCCAAAAGTGCCCTTTTTGAGTCTATGAACTTTTCTGTGTTTTGTGCAAAATCCAGTTCGGAACGTAACTTAGGCCAAATCGTCGTTTTATACTGATAAGTGCTGTTTTTCGCTGTTCTGCGGGCTGATCTTATAAAATCCGTAATTAATTGTAGAAAAATCGTTAGGAGGCGTATAATATGTCCTTGGAACCCTAAATCAGAGGAATTTCTGGTCAATAATTAATATTGGGATTTTTCTGGGTTTAAAGGGGTCGAAACAGGTCCCGAACAGACCTGTTTTGTGAGAACGGAAATTGGTTTTAGTGACGGTTTAAGCGTGTGTCGTGTCATAGGGTCCGGGTCTTGTATTGACACGTTTTAACATGCGTTTAGGTGCTGGGAAGTGACCGTATTTGTGAAGCTTGAATTGTGTTACTAAGCTAGGCGCGCATTCGAGGTGAGTTCTCTCACTATACCTAATAATAGTTGTTTTATCATTGCTGTAGTACGTGTGTGGTAGCTTTATGTGCTTGTGTTGGGGAACTAGATAGTGGGGTGTCTAGTTGATACTATGTTGCTATGTTGACTCGGTGGGACCGAGGATCCGGCGGGGCCGGAGATTTTATACGCGGGTGGCGTAGAGACTCGGTGGGACCGGGGATTCGGCGGGGCCGGAGATTTTATACGCGGGTGGCGTAGAGACTCGGTGGGACCGGGGATTCGGCGGGGCCAGAGATTTTATACGCGGGTGGCGTAGAGACTCGGTGGGACCGGGGATTCGGCGGGGCCGGAGGTTTTATACGCGGGGCGTAGAGACTCGGTGGGACCGGGGATTCGGCGGGGCCGAAGATGTTATCATGTGGTCGGTGGGACCGACTTGTGCCTTTTAGACGGGTGGTTGTGGATATACATGTTTATGATTTGTTCGTAGACCTGTATGATCGTTTATGTGTCACTATCTGTTTTAGGGGTAGTGTGGAATAACTGTATTATTTATGGTGTTTGAATTCACAAAGCTTCGTGCTTACCCTTTCCCAATAAACTGTGGTTTCAGGTCCGAGCGGTTCCAAGGCGTGACGAGTACACACTGGCGCGCGAGGAGAGCTGGTTGTTTTTTATGATTTAATAATTAAACGTTTATTCCGCTGGTTTTTATTATAAAGATATTAATTATGAGTTTGCAACCGAAACATTGGGCTCATTTAATGAGTTGTTATAAATGAATTGCTTATTTAAAAATTTAAATTTGCTTGTAATTTTTGGGACGTTACAACTTGGTATCAGAGCACAGCTTGAGTGAATCAAACGCACCTCGGTGTGTTTGGTCTCAAGTTGCGGCTGGGGAATTTTCAAATTCTTTATTAAATCTTTTTGGAAATAAAAGAAAAAGTAAAAACCCGTTCGAGGAACGGTGATCGAGGGCGCAGTGTGTACAGTCAGCCGGAGCCGAAGGGAAAGGTACAATGCTTAGTGTTTTATTGCTTTCTAGATCATAGAGTATGCATGCTAGATTGCCTGTTGTGGACACTATGCTGTATGTTGAACTACTTGCTATTAGGAATTTATGCTAATTATGATAGGTTACTAAGTGGATGCCCTCTAGGTTGTATGCAGTAAGAAATTTATAGCCTTAGAATATTCGATTTAGTTCTATTGCGCAGCTCTTGTTTGAGTCCAACCGTTCTAGGATAGAGTCTTGTATTCGACTGTCTATTTGTTTCGCACTGCATATAATCGGGTATTCGCGAGGTCACCCGTTATAATTAGTAGGGATTCGGTAGTAGCAAGGGTAGTGGGATAAGAGGAAGTTCCTAGAGAGCTGGGAAGGGTGTTTATGTATGAGTATGTGTGCTAGATTGCTTTCTAGAACATAGGAGTATGTATGCTAAATTGCTTGGTGCTTGTTACACTGTATTGCATGTCTGCTGCTTGCTATTAGGGATTTGGCAGTAGCAAGGATAGTGGTTTGGATGGAATTCCTAGGGAGCTAGGAAGAGCGAGTATATATGCCGGTGCGGGCATATGTGTGTAGTTGCGGCGAGAAGCTACTTGGACCCCTCGGGATGGGACTCGGAACGAGCGATGATAGGCGTGGAAGGTAGTAGTAGAGCTCCTACTACCGGAAGCACAGGATCAATGCTCGAGTCGGGGAAGTCACGAGGAATCCAAGGAGTTGAGTGTGAGCGTTGTTAGTGTGAGTTATTATGTGCTAATAACGCGTTGTAATATCTAGCCAGAATAGCCATCACAAGGAGGAACAACTATAGTAAACCTGCTAGTACAAGTGTGTACTTGATTTGCTTGAAGTGATGATCGTTGGGGTAGTGATGAAGGTTCTAAACTAGTAGTCGTTGAGATAGAAGGACGTGTCTAGCAGCAATCACTTGGGGTGACGATAAGGATGTGGTTTGTTTTAAGTAGACCATTTCGGGTCAAAAATTGGCAATTGTGCTAGAATCATAGGCTTTTGAGCCGACTTTGATTTGAGGAAAACCCGTAAGGTGATTTGATATGATTTCCCAACTTGCCTTAAGAGATTTAAATGTCCGGATGACGATTCTGGATCGGGGAGTTTTGGAGGGATATGAGTCGAGACATCGAATGCCGACTGAGTCATGCACAAAGTCTATTTTGAAAATAGGATTGCATTAACTAATTTTTGTGTTTCCAATCCTTATATGGATTGTGCTTTGGAATTTTGGGGAAATGTTTAGCACACACACAAGATGTCGAATTATGGTTTTGAAAGTGCATGAAACCTTTTTATAACGAGAGTTACAAATTTTGTTGGTGATTTGTTTAAAATGAGTTTGGAATTCTTGTGTCGCTTAACTTTTCTTTCGAGAGTTTGTGTTACTAAGTATTTTATTGCAAATAGTTCAGTGTGTGGATTGATTCATGCGTGACATAAGTGGTGCATGGAGGAATTTTGGTAACATTTCATAAGGAGTTGTTTAGTGCGCTTTTCAGTCAGCTAAAGGTTTTATTGACAT
The DNA here is from genome assembly GCA_033807775.1 of Saussurea involucrata. Classification (NCBI taxonomy): domain Eukaryota; kingdom Viridiplantae; phylum Streptophyta; class Magnoliopsida; order Asterales; family Asteraceae; genus Saussurea; species Saussurea involucrata. The sequence continues at coordinate 41,465,127 of CM066317.1, read as the reverse complement.
TTTGATGAAAATGCGATTTATCGACTTAGGGGTATGCATTCTGGGGTAACCTTTGTTCTCGACATTTTGATAAACGAGTCGTGCATGAAAATGTTTTAGTTCCTTTTTGTCGAAATGAAAGACCATTCGATCCAAGGAGTGTTTTAATGTGTGAACATCATGCATACGATTACAATGTGTTATATTTTGGAAATATAAATGCGTAGATTTTTGACATTCGGTTAATTTAGAATTACCGATCATTTCTTTTTGGAAATTAAAAACTTTTGCTTTGGAGGAAACGAGTATTTTGAGCAATTTTGATAAATACATTTTTAAACTATAATGTTTTGACGTTATGTGTCCCAAGTACGAAACTTGAGGAAGTGTTACAAGCTTGCATGCCTGCCCCCAGTTTGAGATTTTATGAGGTTTTAGTCGATATTTCCAATTAATAGAAGCGGACTGGTTTCGGTCTTCAAGTTTGAAACTTACACGAGACAGTTGTGTTTTAACAAAAATATATTTGTAAACCGTGTCATCGTTTTGTGTGATTAGCTGACGCGCGAAAATTTGTGGAGAACCCTGTGCCACGTCATTTTATGATTAAAAAGAAGAATTTTTGAATCAAATGTCGTGAAACTTATTTTGAATTATGTGCACACCTTTGTCGCACCCTGTTTAAGGTCAAGCGGTTACTTTAAGTGCATGTCATGAGTCAATCCATACTGGAATCGAGGCGGTTCATTTTAAAGAAATTATTCATTACGCTTTGCTTTGTGTGAGTAAACCGAACTGCAATGGGACAATTTTCATCATGATTTTCCTATGTGGGACGAGCGTGTCCAGTTTTGCGTAACTATCGATCAGGTAATAGTAGTTTTATTACATACGATCTTTTTGAGATGAAAATCCTGATGTTGAAAATATTTTGTAAATGATTTTGTAAACCATTTGGGGAAATGTGCTTTTAAGTGTCATGTGTCATTTCGAGAATTTTTAGGGTGTGAGTCCTTTTGGAAAACTCTTTTGTGTAACCCGTGTTGAGTCTGGGACTAAGGTTGATTTTAGAGTATTGCTTGCTTAAACTTTGTTTAAACGCATTTTCCGACCTATGGGTCTAGCAAGCGTGGAGCATTTTGCTCGGTTTTGACTTGGAGTTAGTCATGGGCCAATTGCCCGGTTTTAATGGCTCGATGTGGAGTCTAGTTGATGAGTTGTTTTTGTCGCACCGTTTGGCATTCTTTGCACGTTGAGTGTTTACAGGTTTGGGTGAGTGAGTCAATCCGGAATAGGCATGCTGTTGGTAGGCTGTTTGCTTTGGATCCTTAGACACGTTAGTCAGTCGTTGGTAATGGTCGGTTGGGTATCTCGGGGTGGGACCCCGGTATTCATGTGTTTTAACCTAGACTTTCCAGTAGGTACTAGGAGGATATAGTTGTGGGCACTCACCTGGGAGGTAGTCCCGGTGTGCTGGGTCTTGAGGCGTACCTGGGAGGTAGACGTCAAGGTGTATCCTCGATACGGTGTGACTTGGCTTCGTAGAGCAAGTGTGGATGATACGTCGACGGTGGAAGGGTAGGTATTCCACGCGCGTTAGTACTGTAGGCCGAATAGTATCAGTTAAGGGATTGATGCCCTTTGTCATTAAGAGAATAAATGCGCATCAACCATTTTGAGGTAGGTGATATATTTAGGCGTCGACTTTTGGGCTTGAGGCCAAACACCTTTAGTATAATCGGAGAGTTGTAGCCGATTTTAAGATAATCAAGGTGATGGTAGTAGTAACCCTGAAATGATCACTTGTGATGAATGGTTATGGTGGAATGACCTACGTGTGTGTTAGTTGATTTGGTTGTGGGGGATATCTATTTGTGTTAGTGTCTAGGATAATGCCACGCTTATGTGAGTTATTGTAATCGGTTGGACCGATGTTCGGCGGGTGGCCGATGTTTGTTATTGTGATCGGTTGGACCGATGTTCGGCGGGTGGCCGATGTTTGTTATTGTAATCGGTTGGACCGATGTTCGGCAGGGGGTCGATGTTTTGTCGATATAATTTATTGAAAATCTTTGGAGTCTATTAGAATTCGTGGTAGTTAATCGACAGTTAATGATAGGAGGGATCGTAATCGAGTATCCTATAGAGTATACTGGTGAGCAGCTTTAGAGTGGTTAGAGCTTGAGATTTGACTCGGGATGTATGGAATGTCTAAGGTTGGGGGACAACCAAAGTCGTTTGACTAGGAATGATTCCAGTTGTTGGAATGTTCTTCCGATCTCAATTTCAATGTTCTTGAAGGAGTTTTGTTGGTAAGAAATGTATTCGAGAAATTTTAAGGCGGTGTGAGAAATTTAGATTCCAGTTAGTGAAAGTCCAGTGGCAACACCGAAAGGGGTACGAGTGGACTGGGGAACCCGAGAATGTTATGCGGGAGAACTATCCGGAGCTATTCGTAGGCAGAGACTTCGAGGGCGAAGTCTAATCCAAGTGGGGGAGAGTTGTAAAGCCCGTGTCCCGGTATGTTTATATATATTTTAATTAATTGCGTTAATATCGTTCTTTGAGCGAATCTTTACTAACGGGGTTAGCAAGTTGGACCAAATGCGTAATAAATCTTTTAATAATTTTAAAATGTTTACCTTTAATTGTTTTGGTTAGTGGTTTGGTGTCAATAAGGACCAAAATGTTAGCATACGTGTCGTTTTGAGGTAGATTGTGAGATGAGGTGTAGTTGAGGGGCTATTAGTGCAATTCTTGGAAACTTGTGGCATGGGTTTCGGCCCATGCACTCTAGGCCGAACACCCCTCCCCTTTTGATGTCTCGTTTTCTTCTTTCCTTGATAGCCAAGCAAACCCAAAACAACTCCAAACCCTACGACCCTCTCTTCTCGTTTTGTTTGTGTTGTGCGGCCGGAGAGATAGAAACGAAGAGAGAGAGTGAAATCGCGAGAAGGAGAGAGAGTCGAGAAGAAGGAATACAGCAGCAGCCCTCGCCGCCGCTACTGCTGTCGCCGGAGACCGCCACCACCCGTTGTCGTCGGAGTGATCGAGAGGGAGCGGTTTGGTTGTGGTGGTGAGACGCCGTCGTGAGGTATGTGGTTCTCGTTAGTCTCGTTCTTTTCTTTTCCTTTTCGTTTTTCCGGCGAGACCACCACCGCCGCACGCCGCCGCTGCGGTGGCTGTGGGTGGAGGGCGGTGGCAGTGGGTGTCACTCTTAGCGTAAATCCCGAATCGTTTAAGCCGCAAACCGTTTATAAAGTTATCTTTTTATGAAAATTTTAGTGTGCTGTCCAGTTTTTGCGCGACCATAACTTTTCCGTCGTAACTCCGTTTGAGCCGAAACTGGCGCCCACGGTTCAAGTTCAGGGTCGAGCAAGTTTTCCGTGTTTTAGCGAAAAACTGGTTCGGTCTCTAACTGGGAGAAATAGTGGTCGTAAGTTCTGTGAATCGTCATTTTATGTAAAAGAAACTGCAGTTATGTCACTGTTTTGCGTAAGCTGTAACTTTCTCCTCGTAACTCGGATTGGGGTGATTTCGGTGCCAAAAGTGCCCTTTTTGAGTCTATGAACTTTTCTGTGTTTTGTGCAAAATCCAGTTCGGAACGTAACTTAGGCCAAATCGTCGTTTTATACTGATAAGTGCTGTTTTTCGCTGTTCTGCGGGCTGATCTTATAAAATCCGTAATTAATTGTAGAAAAATCGTTAGGAGGCGTATAATATGTCCTTGGAACCCTAAATCAGAGGAATTTCTGGTCAATAATTAATATTGGGATTTTTCTGGGTTTAAAGGGGTCGAAACAGGTCCCGAACAGACCTGTTTTGTGAGAACGGAAATTGGTTTTAGTGACGGTTTAAGCGTGTGTCGTGTCATAGGGTCCGGGTCTTGTATTGACACGTTTTAACATGCGTTTAGGTGCTGGGAAGTGACCGTATTTGTGAAGCTTGAATTGTGTTACTAAGCTAGGCGCGCATTCGAGGTGAGTTCTCTCACTATACCTAATAATAGTTGTTTTATCATTGCTGTAGTACGTTTGTGGTAGCTTTATGTGCTTGTGTTGGGGAACTAGATAGTGGGGTGTCTAGTTGATACTATGTTGCTATGTTGACTCGGTGGGACCGAGGATCCGGCGGGGCCGGAGATTTTATACGCGGGTGGCGTAGAGACTCGGTGGGACCGGGGATTCGGCGGGGCCGGAGATTTTATACGCGGGTGGCGTAGAGACTCGGTGGGACCGGGGATTCGGCGGGGCCAGAGATTTTATACGCGGGTGGCGTAGAGACTCGGTGGGACCGGTGATTCGGCGGGGCCGGAGGTTTTATACGCGGGGCGTAGAGACTCGGTGGGACCGGGGATTCGGCGGGGCCGAAGATGTTATCATGTGGTCGGTGGGACCGACTTGTGCCTTTTAGACGGGTGGTTGTGGATATACATGTTTATGATTTGTTCGTAGACCTGTATGATCGTTTATGTGTCACTATCTGTTTTAGGGGTAGTGTGGAATAATTGTATTATTTATGGTGTTTGAATTCACAAAGCTTCGTGCTTACCCTTTCCCAATAAACTGTGGTTTCAGGTCCGAGCGGTTCCAAGGCGTGACGAGTACACACTGGCGCGCGAGGAGAGCTGGTTGTTTTTTATGATTTAATAATTAAACGTTTATTCCGCTGGTTTTTATTATAAAGATATTAATTATGAGTTTGCAACCGAAACATTGGGCTCATTTAATGAGTTGTTATAAATGAATTGCTTATTTAAAAAATTAAATTTGCTTGTAATTTTTGGGACGTTACAAAAATCTAGGGAAAATCTAACCTACATTCCTTCTTTTAAATCTTTAGTAAATCGTTAAAAGTAGCTATTTCGCCAACCAAACCAAAGTATTATTTTCTTTTGTTATTGAAACCTGTAAAAGGAGCTAATGAGAACCGTATTGTCTTGATTGCCCAGTCTCTGTGGATTCGATTCTGGTATTTTACCAACTATTACTTGCTGTGACGATCATAGTGGACAGTGTACACTTGCACTTCCCACTGTGGACAGTTTGCAACCCACTGCGATTAAAACACATATTTCGCACGTAACAAGTTTTTGGCGCCGTTGCCGGGGACTGGCGTGATTTTTAATCTCAAGACATTAGTTTTTGTTCGAGCCCGAGTAACTCGTTTTTCTAAGTTGTTCGTGTTGTATGCCACGACGACAACTCGAACATTTGGTTCCAATAGATCTTGAAATAGAAAAAACATTGCGAAAAACACGAAGAAGCAAGAAAACAAATCGACAACCCCCTGTGATCCTCACTGTGAACATGGCCGAAAGACCACCTGTCATGGAGACCACAATAACGATTGCCGATAGCAAAGATCGAAAAATACGGGACTATGCTACTTCCGGAGCTAGTGATTTAAGCTCCGGTATTCTAAGGCCCAACATTGTAGCAAACCATTTTGAACTTAAACCGGTAATGTTTCAAATGATCCAAGCCATAGGTCAGTTTGGAGGATCACCAACTGAGGATCCGCACTCACACTTAAAATCTTTCTTGGAAATGACCGATTCCTTTCAGTTGCAAGGTGTGAGTGATGAAGCATTAAGACTAAGACTTTTTCCTTTTTCACTAAGGGATAAGGCGAAGTCATGGCTGAACTCGCATGCACCTCACCCGATAACCACTTGGCAAGAACTTGCCGATAAATTTTTGCAAAAATACTTTCCTCCAACAAGGAATGTAAGATTTCGAAATGATATAATTTTGTTTAGGCAAGAAGAAGATGAGGCTGTATCGGATGCATGGGAACGATTTAAAGATTTACTTCGAAAGTGCCCACATCATGGCATCCCACATTGCATCCAATTGGAGACCTTTTACAATGGTCTTTCCAATGCAGCAAAAATCATCTTAGATGCAACAGCCGGTGGAACATTCACGAGTAAAACCTACAATGAAGGATATCAAATCTTAGAAAAAGTGTCCAACAACAATACCGAGTGGTCCAATCCTAGAGCGGTAGTACCAAAGACCAACACCATCGATTCCGAAGCGCTCAAAACCATGAATGCACAGTTAGTGGCCTTAACAAAAATCGTTTTGAATCAAAATAGAGGCCAAGTCAATTCTGCAACCCATCTAGCCGAAAACTGCTCCCTCTGTGGAGAGGAGCATCTTTTTGACTATTGTCCAGCAAATCCCGAAGCCGTTAATGTTATAGGGACCAACCCGAGGAACAATCCATATTCGCAGACTTATAATCCAGGTTGGAGAAACCACCCAAATTTCTCTTGGGCTGGTAATCCAGGACTCCAACCCCACGAGGCGAGTCATGCCCAGCAAAGACCACACAATCCCCCTGGTTTTCAGCAACATCACAGTGGGCAGTCCCCACATCACAGTGGGCAGTCCTCACAGAACTTTCACCAGGGACAGTCCTCACAACCATACCAACCACGATCCAATCAACCAGCTGAGGTTCAACAATCGATTGAATCTATTCTCAAAGGTTTTATGAATCAAACTCAAGCTGCCATTAGGAACATAGAGACTCAAGTAGGACAACTAGCCGTTGAAGTTAAGAATAGACCACCAAGGACATTACCTAGTGACACCGAACACGCTAAGGTGATAGGAAAAGAGCACGTCAAGTCCATCACTCTGAGGAGTGGAAAGGATCTGAAAGATATCGTTTTTGAGTCTGATGATTCACCTCAAATACCCACTGTGGTCACCACAGTGGGCACTCCTCAAGTCACCGTGATCCCCACAGTGGGGATCGACATCCCTGACCTTCCCACTCTTGGGCCTATTCCAAAGCCAATACCACAACAAGCTCAGATTGACCCACGAAGCATTCCATTTCCTCAAAGAATGAAGCCTAAAAATATCGATGTTCAGTTTAAAAAATTCTTAGACATTTTTAAACAGCTTCACATTAACATACCCTTGGTAGAAGCTCTCGAGCAAATGCCAAGCTATGTTAAATTTTTAAAGGATATTTTGAACAAAAAGAGAAAGTTGGGTGAGTTTGAGACTGTGGCTTTGACCGAGGAATGTAGTGCCCTCCTTACTAGCAAGATTCCACCTAAGTTGAAAGACCCGGGTAGTTTCACCATTCCATGCACAATAGGAGGACAAGAAGTAGGTCAAGCACTCTGTGATTTAGGAGCTAGTGTCAATTTGATGCCATTGTCTATTTTTAACAAGTTAGGTATTGGAGAGGCTAGACCCACAACCGTGACTTTACAACTAGCCGATCGATCCATTGCCTACCCAAAGGGTAAAATAGAAGACGTCTTGGTCCAAGTGGATAAATTTATCTTCCCTGCCGATTTTCTAGTTCTAGATTACGAGGCCGATAAAGAGATCCCAATCATCTTAGGACGTCCGTTTCTTGCAACCGGACGAACTTTGATTGATGTGCACAAAGGAGAACTCACGATGAGAGTTAATGACCAAGAGGTACCATTCAATGTGTTTAAATCTCTCAAGTATATAGACACCGAAGACTGCTTTGCTTTAAGTTCGATTTATGGATCCTACAGCCTTTGCACAGTGCCCACAGTGGGAAGTACAGTGCCCACAGTGGGAAGTGAGAGTGAGCATTCTGAGGATGAGTGTAACGAAATAGTGGCAGCCTTTGAACCGTTGGATTTTAAGGACATAAATATTCAGCCCCCTTCAATAGAACAACCTCCCGAGTTAGAGCTTAAACAATTGCCTTCTCACTTGAAATATGCTTATCTCGCTAAGGATAATAAACTTCCAGTTATTATCTCTTCCAAACTTAGCGAGAACCAAGAACAACGTCTGATTGATTTGTTGATAAAGCATAAGAAGGCAATAGGTTGGACCATAGCGGACATTAGAGGTATTAGCCCCTCTTTATGTCAACATAAGATTAACTTGGAGAGTGACCACCCTGGGAAAGTCCAGCCTCAAAGAAGGTTGAATCCCATCATGAAAGAGGTAGTTAAGAAAGAAGTTTTGAAGTGGTTAGATGCCGGTATTATCTATCCCATTGCTAGTAGTAGTTGGGTGAGCCCCGTCCAATGTGTCCCTAAAAAGGGAGGGACAACCGTAGTGAAGAACGAAAAGAACGAGCTCATCCCCACTAGGACTGTCACGGGGTGGCGAATATGCATGGACTATAGACAACTCAACCTAGCCACTAAGAAAGACCATTTTCCCCTACCTTTCATCGACCAAATGCTTGATAGGTTAGCAGGAAATGAATTTTACTGTTTTCTAGATGGATACTCCGGATACAACCAAATCCATATCGCCCCCGAGGACCAAGAAAAGACCACCTTTACTTATCCCTTCGGTACTTTTGCATTCCGGAGAATGCCATTTGGATTGTGTAATGCCCCCGCTACTTTCCAACGTTGTATGATGGCCATTTTTACCGACATGATAGAGGACACCATAAAAGTTTTTATGGATGACTTTTCTGTGATAGGGACATCATTTGACAACTGTTTAGGAAATCTAGAAAAAAACCTAGTGAGATGCGAGACCCACGACCTTGTTTTAAATTTGAAAAAATGCCATTTTATGGTAGAAGAGGGTATTGTCCTAGGTCACCTTGTTTCAAAAAGAGGGTTGGAAGTTGACAAAGCCAAGCTTGAAGTAGTGGCACAACTTCTCGAACCCACAACTGTAAAAGGCATACGAAGTTTTTTGGGTCACGCAGGTTTTTATAGGAGGTTCATCAAATATTTTTCAAAAATTACCAAACCCCTATGTAATCTGTTGCAGCTTGAAAAAGAATTTATTTTTACCCAAGAATGCCGAGATGCTTTTGAAAAAATCAAAGAGGCCTTAGTTACTGCACCCATAGTGACCACTCCTGGCTGGTCACTCCCCTTCGAGGTCATGTGTGACGCAAGCGATTGGGCAATGGGGGCAGTTCTTGGGCAAAAGAAGAACAAAATCTTTCACCCCATTTATTATGCAAGTAAAACACTGATTGAAGCTCAGATTAATTATACTGTCACTGAAAAAGAATTACTTGCGGTGGTGTTTGCTTTTGATCGTTTCAGGTCATATTTAATAGGGACGAAGGTAATAGTGCACACAGATCATGCAGCGATAAAATACTTGATCACCAAGGCCGATTCCAAGCCTCGGTTGATTAGGTGGGTTCTATTGTTGCAAGAATTCGACCTTGAGATCGTTGATATGAAAGGAACAAGCAACCAAATAGCTGACCACTTGTCCAGGCTCGAGAAGATAGTGGGAACTGTTGATCCCACTCCAGTCAAAGAGAATTTTCCAGATGAGCAATTGTTAGCAGCTCAACATCACGAAAATAATATTCCTTGGTATGCTGACATTGCAAACTTTTTAGCAAGTGGACTAAAACCCCACGGGATGAGTGGACAACCATTTAAAAAGTTTTTACATGATACTCGTCAATATGTTTGGGATGATCCTTTCTTATATAAGATAAGGACGGACCAAATATTAAGACGTTGTGTCCACGGGAGTGAGCAACATCATATACTCCAAGGTTGTCACACATCCCACTACGGTGGCCACTTTGGTGGAAACCGCACTGCTGCAAAAATTTTACAAAGTGGGTTCTTTTGGCCCAATGTGTTTAAAGTCTCTTTTGCATTTGTGAAAAATTGTGAGCAATGTCAACGCACCGGGAACATTTCACAAAGGAACGAAATGCCTCTTAACAACATTCTAGAGGTAGAACTTTTTGATGTTTGGGGGATCGATTTCATGGGACCTTTTCCAAATTCAAATAATAATTTTTATATCTTGGTAGCGGTAGACTATGTTTCGAAATGGGTGGAAGCCATTGCTTGTCATTCTAATGATGCCAACACCGTGGTGAAATTTTTGCATAAAAATATTTTCACCCGATTTGGAACACCACGGGCATTAATTAGTGATGAAGGCACCCATTTTATAAACAAAGTCATGGCCTCGGTCCTTGCTAAATATGATATACATCATAGAGTGGCCACCGCATACCACCCGCAAACCAACGGTTTAGCCGAACTTTCAAATCACGAAATCAAAAGTATTTTAGAGAAAGTCGTTAAACCACATCGTAAAGATTGGTCAACCAAACTTGATGATGCTCTTTGGGCCTATCGCACGGCCTACAAAACTCCTTTGGGAATGTCTCCATTTAAATTAGTTTTTGGCAAAGCGTGCCATTTACCGATTGAATTAGAGCACAAGGAATTTTGGGCCCTTAAAGAGCTTAACATGAGTGAGGGTGCTGCGGGAATTAAAAGAAGTTTGCAATTGCATGAGTTAGAAGAGTTGCGTTACTACTCTTATGAAAACGCAAAATTATACAAGGAAAAGACTAAGATGTGGCACGATCGAAGAATCAACCATAGGGAATTCATGGAAGGCCGACATGTTTTATTGTTCAATTCTCGTCTTAAACTTTTTCCGGGTAAGCTAAAATCCCGATGGACGGGACCATACACCGTGGTCAAGGTTAGTCCCTTTGGAACAGTGGAGTTAAAGTCCCCACAGTCAGATCAAACATTCAAAGTCAATGGGCAGAGAGTGAAGCATTTTCTGAACGAAAGTGCCCACATTCCATCCCACTCTCCACCCCACTATGATTAAGAAACATCGGGACCACTTGTAAATATTTTATTTCAGTTGTTTGCTGTCTCTTTATTATTTTTGGTCTTTTTAATTCTGCATGGTAGTTTGTTTTGCATGTGTGTAGGAGAGTTTGTCGATTTTTTGAAGAAAAGGCCAACAAAAAGCAGCGCAGTGGGCAGGAACAAGTCCCTGCGTTCCCCACTGCCAATCTGGCGCTTGAAAGGACAAGTTAGGTGACCTAATGGCTGACACACATCACCTTTTCTTACACAAGGATGTCTACTTTGCTGCCACTTGTCCTTTATGCATTGTTTCAAGAAAAATCATTATCATTTCTTCTCTCCCACTCAACCGTTCCCTCCGTACCCCAAAATCAAAACAACACTTTTCAAATCCTAATACCACTTAACTTCTAAAAAAAACCCCTTTTCTTCTAATTAACCCAAACCTTCTTCTTCTCCATTTCTCTCTCACGAAAAAACCCACCTGCACAAAACCTTCCTAGAAACCCTACACAATGGCAAGAAGCAAGAGATTGAACACCAACCCAGATGCACCCACACGTGCGGCAGTCCGCCGCAGGACCGCCGAGGACCACCCACCGGAAACCATCACCGGCGACCTGAACGAACCGCCGCCGGTCTCCGGCGAAAACCCGATAACTTCTGGTGCGCCGGACGAAGGTTCTTCCCAGCAGGAAAGCCCAAAGGCCATGTTGTCCTCACGAGTCTCGTTTGAGACCGAGGCATTACAAGCCGAAGAAGAAGAAAGGCGGTTAGCAGAGGAGTTCAATCAGAGAATGGCAGCCATTAGAAAAAGGAAGGAGGAGGTCGATAGGAGGCGTCGAGAGGAAGAGGAAAGAATCCGAAAAGAAGAAGAGGAAAAGCGAATGGAGGAAACAAGGTTAAAGGCTGAAAAGGAAAGGATTTTTGAAGAAGAAAGAAAGAGGGCAGAGGCTGAGATTTTTACTGAAGAAGAGGAGTTACAAAAGAAGTTTGATGAAGATTATCAGGAACAGTATCGTAAGCTTGAGGATGATGTGGAAAGAGAGACAGTGATGAAAGATGCCCACAGTGGGGAGAGCCCCATTCTTCGGGCCATGAGGAAAAAGGGAGTGGTCACCAGGTCTAAGGTGACCATGGCACAGAAAGAACCAACCAAGAAGCCAAAAAGACAAGCGTCACGAAAAGGTAAAAATCCCGAACCCTCTTTGAGTTCATCCTCTATGGAGATTGATGTTGGGGATGAACAAATCCAGGCCAAAAACCCACATCACTCCACAGTGGGCACTGAGCATGCCCCCAGTGGAGTGCCCAGGCAATTCACCACTCTAGAAGTGGCTGCCCAATATGAATGCATTTCAAAACAGAAACTGAACTTAGAGAGGGGTTTCGACCCCGATTTCATTGAGGCCAACCCGTTTGTTAAGGATAGAATTGTGGCGCAAGATTGGTCGATTTTAGCCGCTGCCAATAGACGCGCCAATGCCTCTTTAGTACGTGAATTTTACGCCGAGGCCTCTCAAACTAAGGACCCCACTGTGATGATTCGGGGAAAACAAGTTAGTTATAATCCAGGAGCGATTAACCGGGTATTGGGAAGAAGGAGCCCGGGTGTTTGTGAGTTTGCGCAGTTTTTAAAGAAGATGACCCCGGCGGATGAGGATCTCATTTTACGAGAAATAGCAATCGAGGGGAAGCCTTGGAATAAAGATGTCCAGAGAAGGTGTCTAAACGCTAGCTCCCTCACTACCGAGGCCGCTGTTTGGTTCCAATTTCTCCGTGCCTCTTTGTCCCCGACATCACACGATACAAATTTGTCAATGCATAAGTGTGCTCTGTTATACTGCATCCTTACTGAGAAAAAGATCAACGTGGGAGTTGTCATGCATGCGGCCATTGATCAGGCACGAACCCGAAAAAAGGTAATCTTGCCCTTACCTTGCCTTATTACTTTATTGATGATAGACGCAGGTGTACCCTCAGCTGTGGAGGATCAGTGGTTTGATTCCACAAGTAACATCAGTGTGGCAACAGTCCGAAAAATGGGAAGATGCATCACCACTCCTCCCAACGAGCCTGCTGAATATATTCCCACAGTGGGGACTGTTAACCCCACTGTGGGCATTGCTGAGGAGCACATTGTGCGAACACCTCGTACACCACTCCGTCCAGTCACTGCAGAAAGTTCGAACAACCAAATGGCTGAGATCCTGAGAGATTTAAAGAAGCTCACGTACCGAATCGATTTGCTGGAAGGTGAGCAAAGGTATCAAAACAGGGCCACCCAAAAATTTTGGATGTATACGAGAGAGCGGGATGAGGTGATGGGCCAGATTATGAAAGAGGCCAACCCGGTGTTAGCAGCTCAACTCCCAGAATTTCCAGAAGATATCTGCCCGACATATGCCAGTGATGACGAGTTTGAAGAGGACGACGCCGCAAGTTCACCAGATGCAACCCCGACTACCTGATTGGTTTGTTAAAAACAATGGTTTCACTCGTTTGCTCCCTAAAACAATTTTAATTTCTGTTTGTTTTATATTTTGTGCCTATGGCTAGGCTTTGACAATGTTTGCTACATATTTATTTTTGGTTGTGAATGCATGAAATCCTACCGCTAGGTAGGTACTTTTGGGTACTAAAGAAATTTTTGTTTGAATGCTTGTTTGATCTTATTTCCATTTAAAGGTACAACTTTCGGCTTCCGACTTAAAAAAAAGTCCCTTTTGTAAGTACGAATCTCAACTTGATACCATGAAATGATTTAGGCCATTTTTGCATTCCAAACACAAACCTTTTTGAAACCCCTTAACCACCTCCTTTACCCATATTTCCATGTCACAGTGGGGACACTGTAAACTTTTAAGTTTGAGGTGGGAACTTCCAGAGTGACTTCCATTCTGCCCACAGTGAGGACACTGTGAAGTCTAAGTTTGAGGTGGGTAAGCCATACCCACCTCCAAAAAAAAAGAAAAAAACACAAAATTACAAAAAACAAAAGAAAATCGGAGTGTCACTAAAAAAATTGATGGTGTGCCTTTTCTGGACCATCAAAGTGCTCACTCCCAGAAAATGATGGTGTGCCTATTCTGGACCATCAGAATACCCACTCTCACAAAAATATCCATACCCACAATAAAGCCTGAAAGTGTACGTACTTATCCTTGCAAAATACAAAACACCCACTTCTAGAAATAAAATCTCAAAGCGAGATCTTCGGTCCATGTTTGGAAATTCTTGCCAAAACCCTTGGGAAAAGATTCAAAGCCATAAACCCTTCAAACCCAAGAAAGCCCTATTGATCAAATGGTAAACAAGGGAAAGATTTCGTCAAGTACAAAAGTGAAGTTTTAAGTTTGGGACCGAATGAAGTATCGAAGGAAGGAGATCAACGCCCATTCAAGTCAAGAAGTATGTAAGTCCCTCAAGGTTCAAATGCATTGTTTTTCATTTTAGAGTTATTATTTCCTTTTATTTTCCATTTTATTTTGTCAATTTTAGCCATTTCACTTCTTAAAACCCCCATTCTTGGTATATTTCATGAAAACGAGCAAAAGGAGTGAACCATGGTCTTTAATAAATTATTTGGTGGAGTTTGGGTGTTTTCACGATTTTTATCCACAGTGACTTGCGGAGTGCCCACTCCGCTCCCCACTCCTGAGATGACGATAAGGAAAAAGAGAAAGAAAGTAGCAGCTGGGATTTAAACATTTCTGGAGAAAAGAATGGATCAAAGAGCAGGTCAAATGAAGATAAAGGAGGACATGCCTTCCTTAAAGAGGAATAGTGAAAAGTACAACTACCTTGTACTATAAAGCAACATTTGGTGAAAAGGTGTTTACTATTCAAGGTATGGTGTGCAAATCTGCAGATCTGAAACATGGGACTAAACCATGGTTTTGTGCCATGCCCATACCTTCCTCCTAGTATTTAATGAGGCCTTGGGATGCCATTCATAGGATGAAGGTTTTTATGACACGAGTTTGGATGATGCTAGGGGATTCGAAAGAATTCTTATGACACTTACGAAAGTGAGGTCGGCACAGTGAGTTAATCTCAACCCACTGGAGTAGTAGGCAAGCTAATTTGTGTATTAAAAACACTTAGAGTATTTGCCTCTACACATTCCATCGAGGCCTGAAAAGGTCCACTTTTGAGATTACCATTGACAAGACAACAAACACTAAGAGTATGGGATTTTTATCTTAACGGTGTGAGTATTTCGTAACCGGGATTTTCTAGCGAAAATGCCTACCTCGAATACAAGGATCACTTTGAAGACCGAGTATTTAGTATAAAATCTAGGGAAAATCTAACCTACATTCCTTCTTTTAAATCTTTAGTAAATCGTTAAAAGTAGCTATTTCGCCAACCAAACCAAAGTATTATTTTCTTCTGTTATTGAAACCTGTAAAAGGAGCTAATGAGAACCGTATTGTCTTGATTGCCCAGTCTCTGTGGATTCGATTATGGTATTTTACCAACTATTACTTGCTATGACGATCATAGTGGACAGTGTACACTTGCACTTCCCACTGTGGACAGTTTGCAACCCACTGCGATTAAAACACATATTTCGCACGTACCACTCCTCCTTTTCTTTGGTTTGGGGGCACCCTCCTCAGAAGACTTATGTTTTCTTTTCTTTTTGTCTTTTGGAGGAGAGGGAGGTGCAGAGGATCCAACCACGGTTTCGTGTGGTGGAGATTGTTGAGCTTCAGCAGCACTGGTAGAGGTTCCTTCTATCGTTTTTCTCTTGTGTGCGTTCTTCTTCTTTTTCTTTGGAGTGGTGGCAGAGGTTTTGCTCTTTGTTGAAGGGGAGAGAATCGCTTCCCTCTGAGCTTGAAAGTTGGCCTGTACAAGCTGATGTTTGGCCAAAGCTGCAGCCCATTGCTCACCTGACATCCTATCGACAACCCTAGTTCCTAATGAGGCTCCTAGACGTTGGGGTGTCACAGGACTCGGTTCTGGAGTCCTATGGTTGCGTATGTATTCTAACTTAAGGGTCTTGTCTGTAGCGTATCCCAAAAGTTTCTTTGGAAGAGGTCTGCAGAATGGGTATTCATCTTCGTGCTCTGTTGGGGTGTTTTTTTTTTCAGGGGATACATTACGGCCGTTGGTCCCTCCATTGGCCATTTTTGTAGACGGAGCAGAGGCTCTAGTAGTACACCCAGAATACGTTGATATTGCAGAGGAGGTAGAGCATCTTTCGACCGTCCCTTGGCCTTCTGAGAGGAGATCCTTCTGTCAATGGTGTTGACCATTTCTTGCATCATGATGGTGGAGTAGTCCAGAGGTAGATCATAATATACCTCGTACATTATGGTCAAGATTTGGTGAGAAGTTTGGTCTGGACTACCCACCTTCCCTGTTAGGCACCGATTTAGGATTGAGAAGAGCGTATTCCACAGAGGAGGAAGTCGATTTCTTCTGAAATCGTTTCTTTTCCTTAGGGTTGTGTTGTACCCCAACATTTCAACAAAACGGTAGAGCTCTTCATCTGTAGGTTCCTCTGCGTACTACTTTATGCCAAGAAGACCTCTGGTAGGTAGACTGAACTCAAGTGAGAACATGGTTCTGTTGAACTTGAGTTCAAGGTGCTCGGATTTGTCTGGTTTCGAAATGTAGCCCTTGATTTGTCTATCTGCGGGGTCAAATCTGCTGCTTTGCCAGAATTGATTGAGATATCTGGCTGGGATTTTATTGACAGTTTTGGATAACAGGGGGTAAAGATAATGATTCTCCAGAATGTGAAGAAGGATGGCATGTGCTTCCCCAAAAGCGGTTTTTGAGGGAACAAGGTAGTAGTTGTTGGGTTTCAAAGGAAGAACACGTTCAAAGTGTTCATGTGAGATGAAGTTTTGAAGATGGGTGGTCGGAGCAAAATCTGCTTCATCGCCGGAGTGGTCTTTTACTAGGTTTCTGGCGATTTCTTGGTTTTGGGAGTTCTCATAATGAGATGGGGAGTTCACCGGAGCATTGGAGGTTGAAGCCATTGGATTTATCTTTAAGAAAGAGAGTAGAAAATGGAAGTTGCAGGTTTTTTGCAAGGTTCGCCGGAGAAGATGAAGAGAGTAAGTTCGTAAACGTTTAGAGGTAAGGGTAAGTTGGGTTTTATACTGAATAGAATGGTAGAATCTGAAAGGGTAAATATGTGAAAGTGAATAAAATTTGGGATCCGTAATTGAGTACATACGGCTGGTTCAACTTTCCAGGAGAACGTGTGCCACATACGTCCAATCAAAAGATGCCACGTCATTAATGTCAGAGCACGATTAGATGGCGTGTGCGGCCCATTAATGCTTGGCGTGTGAGCTTTTCTACTTTCAGAAGACTGTCACTCGCAGTAGATAACCCGTTCTTTTACAGAATATCCATAAAAGGCCAAGTGTCAGAGTCAACAGAGGCTCTGTGGTGGAGTGAGCTCTATGATCTGAAACTTGTCTTTTTGTGTCCTCTGATGCTTGTACCTTTACCAAAAACGTTTGAAAGATCATTGGAGAGGATCGATAGATCTTTAGTACAAAATTTTCATTCATAGAGGCTTTGAGGCTCTATCGAGGCCAGCAGAGGCTCTGAAAGTGAAAATTTCTCATAACTAAAAATTTAGAGAACTTTTTGATCATCCAAGGTTTTCATTATGTTAAACACTGTTTTTAGGACATATTTGGAAATTTGTGTCCTGGAAAACTGTTTTGGAAATGGATTTTTGTTCGAGACATACTCTTAGAGTGTCTAGTTTGGGCGATAGAGACTCTTTGGTGGAGTGAGCTCTTCGACCAAAAGACCTTCTCCCAATATCTTTGTGTGGGCATTTGTATGTATAAATCCTTAAAGAAGACATTTAAGGTTGACCGACAGAGATTCCGTATGAAATTTGCAGTTCTAGAGGATCCGGCTTACAGAGGCTCTGTTGAGCTCAGCAGAAGCTCTATGACCTTAAATTTCTCATAACGGGAGGCTCAAAAATCTTTTTGATCATTTCTTGTTTGGAATGTCTTAAATAGAGTTTATAGGACGTATTTTGAAATTTGTGTCCTAGAAAACTGTTTTCAAAAAGGATTTGTACGAGTTACTCACCTTTGGTTCTCCTTTGTTCGGCAAAAATACCTGACTTCTGTAGATATGGTTGATCATATCTTTTCTTTGGCTCCCCCTTGAATGATCAACCTCTGTAGATCAGTTCAAGGTCTCCTTCTGCTCCCCCTTGACCTATGCTTGGATCAAATGAGATAAGTTGTGCACATAACATAGGTCAAAGTTATCAGAGGTTCTGTGGAGATTGTCATACTCTGAGCAATCCCACAGAAGCTCTGTTGGTTACAGAACTTTTGATGATTAAGAATTTACATACAGAAGAGTTTAAATATATACATATGTACAAGAAGATCAAATCTTACTTACAGAGGGTTCAACTCATGTTTATCATTCCCAACTTACCCACTAAGAAAAGGAATCTTTTCTCATCTAGTGCCTTGGTGAATAAGTCTGCAAGCTGGTATTCAGTGGACACAAAATGCATTTCGATTGTGCCATATTCAACATGATGCTTCAGAAAGTGATAACGAATATCGATATGCTTTGTTTTTTAGTGTTGTACTGGATTGGCAGAGATTGCTATGGCACTTTTGGAATCACAGAGGATGGGAATCTTGTATATATTGTACCCATAGTCCTTGAGATGAGTTTTCATCCACAGAACTTGAGAGCAACAGCTAGCAGCAACAACATATTCCGCTTCTGCTGTAGATGTAGACACACAGTTCTGCTTCTTCGAAGTCCAGCTGACTAGTTTACCACCCAGGAATTGACAACTCCCAAAGGTGCTCTTTCAATCAAGCTTGCATCCTCCATAATCTGAATCTGTGTATGCCTTAAGACAAAAACCAGAGTTCTTCGGATACCAGAGTCCAAGATTTTTGGTCCCTTTAAGGTATCTGAAGATCCTCTTTACAGCAATATAGTGGGATTCCTTTGGGTTAGCTTGATATCTTGCACAGAGGCATGTGGCATACATTATGTCAGGTCTACTCGCGGTTAAGTATAAAAGGGACCCAATCATACCTCTATAGAGTTTGCACTCTACAGATGTGCCATTTGGTTATGAGAATAATTTATTTCCAGTGGCCATTGGGGTCTTCATTACAGAGGCATCAGAGAGACTGTATTTTGAAAGTATGTCAGAGACATATTTAGCTTGATTTATAAAAATTCCCTCTGATGATTGTTTTACTTGGAGTCCGAGGAAGAAGGTTAATTCTCCCATCATACTCATTTCAAACTCACTCTGCATGAGTTTTTCAAAATCTTTGCACTGTTGTGCATTTGTAGACCCGAAAATGATGTCACCCACATAGATCTGTACAAGCATAATCTCCTCACCATTTCTTTTATAAAACAAAGTAGTGTCGGTTGTACCTCTTTCGTAATTGTTATCGAGAAGAAAGGTTGAAAGTCTTTCGTACCATGCTCTTGGAGCCTGTTTCAGTCCATACAGAGCTTTGTCAAGGTAATACACGTATTTTGGGTACTTGGAGCTTTCAAACCCTGTTGGCTGCTGGACATATACTTCTTCTTGGATTTCGCCATTCAGAAAGGCCGATTTTACATCCATTTGAAATACTTTGAAACCTCTGTGGGCTGCAAAGGCTAAAAATATTCTTATAGCCTCGAGTCGTACGACAGGGGCAAAAGTTTAATCGTAATCAATGCCTTCTTCTTGGCGATATCCCTTGGCCACCAATCTTGCTTTGTTTCTAATGACCACCCCATCCTCGTCCTTTTTGTTTCTGAAGACCCATTTTGTCCCTATGACTTGTTTCCCTCGTGGCAGAGGTACTAGGGTCCATACCTTGTTTATCTCAAACTGTAGAAGCTCTTCTTGCATAGCATCTACCCAGTTTGGATCATCTAGGGCTTCAGAGATTCTTTTTGGCTCGATCACGCTGATAAAATTTGTAAAGAAACAAAAATTAGTAGGGTCACCAATTATAAGACTTGTCTTGACCTTTTCAGAAGGGTCACCAATTATAAGACTTGGAGGATGCCTTTTCGTCCACTGTGTTGTTCTTGGAAGATGGTCATTTGAGTCATAAAGATTAACTTCTGTGGTTACACACTGCGGTTCTGGTGCAACCTCTGTTGTTGATGGTTCTTCTGTGCTTATGCTTGGTTCTTCAGCTTGTGGGAGGATTGGAATTTGTTCCTCTGAGTAAGTAGAGACTGAGTCTTCGTTTTCCTCTGGTATTGATTCTCTGTAGTCGCTGGAGTAGGTATTTCAGGAGCCTCTGTGGTTGAGTCCTTGGTTGTGTTATCTTCAGCTTCTGTTCGCTCCCCCTCAGCATGTGCATCTGTATGATTCACAGAAGAGGATGAAGTATTTAATGGACCAGTTAGAGATATACCTTGACTCAGTCTGGTTTGCAGAAGATGTTTCTCTAGAGGCTCTGACGGCTCCAGCAGAGGGATCAATATCATCATGGAACATCTCTTCAAATAGAAGATTTAAGTGTTCTTCTCTTGTCTTTGAGATGCCAGAGGATTCCTTCTTTAGACCGAGTTCTGAACTGATTTGTTCAGAAGTCTTTTGAAAGGAATCGTCAAAAGATACATTGATGCTTTCTACGATGGATTGAGACTTCAGAAGGTATACTCTTTAAGCTTTTGAAGTGGCAGAGTATCCTATGAACTTTCCTTCATATGCTTTCACCTCAAACTTTCCTCTTGCTTCTCTATCATTTAAGACAAAGCACTTGCATCCAAATACATGAAAGAATTTGATGTTTGGTCGCCTTTTGTTGATTAAATGATAAGGTGTCTTGATGTGCCTCTTTACAATGGTTGATCGATTTTGGGTGTAACATGCGGTTGATACTGCTTCTGCCCAAAAATACATTGGTAATCCACATGCTGTCAGCATAGTTCTTGCAGCCTCCACAAGCGTGCGGTTCTTTCGTTCAACCACGCCATTTTGTTGTGGGGTGCGTATAGCAGAGAAGTTCTGTGATATACCTTCTTCTGTAAGATAGGTTTCAATGACAGAGTTTTTGAACTCTGTGCCATTGTCGCTTCTTAGTTTCTGAATCCTGCACTCATACAGAACTTGGATTCTTTTCATTAAATTTATCAGAATGTTTGGAACATCTGATTTCTTTCTGACAAATTCAACCCATGTAAATCTTGAGTATTCGTCGATCAAAACAAGTATATATTTCTTGCCACCTAGGCTCTGTGTAGCGATTGGACCGCAGAGGTCGACATGAAGCATGTACAGAGGCCTAGTGCAAGATATATCAGTTTTGCCTTTATGGAAAGCTCTTTTGAGTTTTCCCATTCGCAGGCAGAGCACAAATGATCTTTATTAAACTAGACATTTGGCAGACCTTTAACTAAATCAAGTTTAACAAGTTTATCTAGAGTATGAAAGTTTAAATGACAAAACCTGTTATGCCATAACCAGGCTTCTTCGGTTTTACAGGCAACAAGGCAGAGCTTGTCTTCCTTGTTTTTGGCACTGAAGTTCATGAGGTATAAATCACCTCTTCGTTCGGCTCGCAGAAGTTCGACTCCTGTGTCCTCACCTTGTAGAGAGCAGAATGTTCTTTTGAACATCACGTCGAAACCCGTATCGCAGAGTTGGCTAACACTGAGAAGATTGTGTTTAAGGCCATCCACATATGCAACTTTGCATACGGATATGTTCTCCTTCTTGATGACTCCGTAGCCTTTAATGTACCCCTTTTTGTTGTCTCCAAAGGTCACAGATCCACCATCGTGTTTTTCGTTGTATGTGGATAGTAGACCTCTGTCGCCAGTCATGTGCCGCGAGCATCCGGAGTCTAGATACCAGATCGGCACATACTGCTTCTTCAAGACAATCAGAGAGTTTTAGGTACCCATATCCACATGGGTCCAGCTTTGTTAGGAGTCTTCAAGTTTGCCTTAGCATTCTTCGTCTTTGTTTTAGATTCTGGTGAAGAAACATTTTGTTTCTTACTCTTGAATTTAGCATTCTTGTTGGGTACAGAGAGTAAACAATGTGGATTTGAGAAGTGTTGGCTTAATTTATGCATCGGATCAAAGCAATGACAATAATGAATGTGCGAGGAGAATTGCTTGAACTTTTCATTGAAAACATTAAATGGGGGCACAGAGGCATTACATTCTACCCTAACATTTGACTTCCTATTACAAGAAGACCTATGTAGGCTAGATTGTTGTTTGCAAAATCCTTTGTTGAGAGAAGCCTTTTGTGGACCCCTTCTGTGGTGAACTTCTGCAGGTTTCACTGTCACAGAAGAAAAAGATTTGTCATTTTTAGCCCACTTACCCTTCTGTTGCCATGTTAGTTTTTCTTTAATAGGCCTTAAGGATTTTAAAATCTTTGAACTTGATGGATTTTGAGAGGACAGAGCCTTTTGTTGTTTAATTTTCTCAAGCTCAAGAGAGGTTTTGGCTTGTATACACATGTCCAAAAAGTCTGGACAGATAGGAACTCTTATGATTTTCTCCTTGGGAGGAATAGTTCTGTTAAGAACTCCATAGGGTAGTTTAAAATCCTCTGTGTCACAAGGTCCTATCTCTGACTTAGAGTCAGTCTCAGATTCGTCAGAGGATGAATCATCCTCATATACAGAGGTTGAGTCACTTAGTTCTCTTTCGACAGAGGCTGGACTTTCATAGCATGTGCCATACTCACTTTCTTCCTTTTCTAAGGGACTATCTTCTAAGTCAACAGAAGTATCTGATAAGGTTTCTTCAGAGAGATTTTGATCGACAGAAGGTGTACAGAAGTTTTCGAAAAAGTTGTTTTTCCCGATTTCTATCAACTCTTTTTCATCTGAAACACTAGGCCTGAACTCAGGAGCCTCTGCCGATAATTTCGTTTCAGAGTTTATCATGCAGACAAAGGCAACCTGTGTTTGAGTCTCGGGTTTACCAAACTTGAAGATTCCTATCTGATCTTGAGTTTTCAGATATTTCTTAGGTTTGGATTCTCTTTTGACAGAGATTGAAGGTGACAAATATGTGTTTTCAAACCACACATTTGTCATCTTCAGAGGCTTCCTTATGTGAGGTTCCCAGAGACTTTTCGCCTTTTGCTAACAGAGAGTAGATTTGGAAAACTAGATTTTCTTGTACTTCCAGTGAGAAATAGAGATGACAGAGATTTGTTTCTTTTGTTTCCGGTGTATGGATCTATATCACAGAAGCCAATTCCCCGTCTCCCTATTTGTGTGTTAATTTTCTCGTACACCTTTTGTGCATCTTGGTATTTCTTAATTAAAAGATCTCTTATGAGTAAATCTTGACAGATGACTTCTCTTTCCTTTTGAAAATAATGTTTAAGAGCTAGAATGTTCATTATGTCGGTCTCAACGTCCACTAGTTCTTTAGATTTTGTTTTTAATGCAGATTTAAGTTCAGAAATCTTTTATTTCAAAGGATTTAGGTGTTTGTTCCAATTTGTTTCAATTTCTTCCTTTTCTTGAAAGATTTTAGCCTTTTCTTGAAAGATTTTAGCCTTTTCTTGAGTGAGAAGTCTAGCTTCTCTCTCAAAGAAGGTAAGTTTCTTTTGAATACTTTCGTAGGTCTTTTTAAGTTCTGTGTATTCAATGTTTAGTTTGAGCAAATCAACTTCTGCTTGACTAGAGTTAGAGTCAGAAGTGGATACCTCACTATCGGAGTCGGATGAGCTAACCTCTGCTATTCCACAGAACAAGGCGTTTTTGTCGCCTTCATCAGATGATTCGTCTGACAGTCAGTTCTCCTGATTCACCATTAGTGACTTCTGAGCATAAAACTCCGCTTTCTTTTTGTAGTAAGCAGAGTCTCTCTGTGGGCGGTTGGTTTTGCTCCTGCAGTCAGCGGCATAATGACCTGACTTGCCACAGTTAAAACATCCTTGAATCTGGGAACCGTTGCCAGCTCTGTCGTCCGACCTCTGTCGGTCACCACCTCTTTTAGTTCTACATTCATTGGCGTAGTGGCCTGGCTTACCACAGTTGTAACATACTTGGTTATGTGGAGTGTTGCCAACTTTATCGTCTGACCTCTGTCGGTCACCACCTCTGTCAGTCGACCTCTGTTGGTCGCTACCTCTGTCGTTCCTTTCATTTGACCCTTCTCTTCCTCGATCATCTCTTTCATAGCGTTCATTACCAGACTTTTTATGGTAACCTCTGCTGAATTCCCTTGTCAGAAGGGCTAACGATTTAGCAATAGAGGCCATTGATGTCTCTTCTTCTTCCACCACCTCCTCATCTTCACTATCAACGATCAAGATTTTCTTTTTCTTCTCCTTCTTTACCTCTGCAGCTTTCTCCTTTGGCTTCTCTCTAGCTTCTGTGGTTGTACCGACCAGTGCAAGAGGTGCACTGATTTGTGCTTTTGCTTGTGCGATTTGAGGCTCTTGGGCTGCCAATGTTCCATAGAGATCTGACAGAGTCCAGGAGTCTAAGTCCTGATTTGTTTGCAGAGACATGGAGAACTGGAGCCATTCTTCATTTAGCCTCTTTAGGAACATGACGTTGTTCTCTTCAGAAGTTCTGTGAATCCCGAACTTCTTGCACTTGTTGATTAGAGAGTTAAACCGATCATATGTCGTCTGCAGAGATTCGGTCGACAGAGCTTTAAATGCCTAGTATTCATTTATGCATTGGGCTCTGCGGTTCTTCTGAGTTTTGGCCCCACCCTCCAGTTGTTTTTCCAGTTCCTTCCACAGATCGTATGCAGACTCACACACATCTAGGGATTGGAAAAGGTCATTGGGTATGTCCATTATCAGAAGTCTCTTTGTTTTCTGAGCAACCTCATATCTTGCCCAATCAGGTTCGGACCATTTATCCTTGGTCTTTGGTTTCTCGTACGCAGGAACCTCAGGAGTGTCACCTGTGGCAGGAATACGTGGTACTGTGACCATGGGAACGAAAGGAGGATTGTAGATAAAGTGCATGAGTTCTTTGTCAGTACCCTCGAAGAAGTGAATCATTCGTATCTTCCACTGAGGGTACTCATCTCGTAGTAGTGTGGGTGGCTTGGTTAAGGAACCAGCGGTGAAGAAGTTGTTTGAGTTTGTCATTTTGAGAGAGTGATAATTCCAGAAAATAGGGTAAGCTTTCTGAAGATGAAGTTGGTAAGAATGGTGTTTTTAAGCTTAAAAGCTTTGACCAGTGTACTAAAATGGAGATTTAACCGTAGTAACAGGTTCTGTAAGTATACCAAAGTCGAACAGGTCGAGAGTGGCAGAAAAACAGAAGGAATGAAGAACAGGTTAATATCAGTCCAAGTTTCTACCAAAAATCATTGCAAGAGTGGATCACTTGATATAGAAAATCAAGGCAGGCTCTGATACCAATTGTTGGTTCCTGTTTTGCTTGACAATGATGATTCTATCTAATTAGTTCAAACAATATATAATGCGGAAGCGTTTTAACGAACTAACAGATATAATGAGGTAGAATAACACACAATATCAAATACAAGAAGTGTAAATAAGACAGATAAATAGCTCAATGATTCACTGTATTTGATATAATAAGAACACCAAGAACACCGAAAGGTTTGACAAGAAACTACTCTAAAGGTGTGTGTGTTGTAAAAAGCTTAATAGAAGAGTTCACATGAACCTTCTATTTATACTACTTCTAAAGGGGACAAGATCTAGATGCTAAGGATGGTAGGTACTAAGACACTGCTTGGAACAGTTGCTGGAAGGTACAAAACACTATTCTGTTACTGTTGATACAACGTGCATTAAATGCTCCGTATTCTGCTTTAGGCTGAAACCTATCAGAGTTTGACACGTAGAGTTGTCAAGTCACGCCTTTGTACGAGTGATCTTCAGAACCTTCGAATGGCAGAAATCGTGTGAAGTACGATTGTCCTTGTATAGATCTTTTGCGTAGATCTTCTTTTTACCACAGAGGCTCTGCAAGTATGACAGAAGCTCTGTGGCCTTGTCCGCTTAGAAGAGTCTTTTGTTGCTTCTTCACTTCGGTCTTCTTGGCTAACCCGGCAGAGCCTCTGTCGGAGACTTCTGTCTTCTCGGTTACTCGGCTACTCGACAGAGCTTCTGTTGGTGTCGATACTTAGTCTATTTTTCCAATACTTCTATTTATCATAAAGATTGGAGCTAACAGAAACGATAGAGGAGGCAAAGTTTATGGAGACCGTCTATGCGAAGGGAAAGGAAGAGAAGACATTTGTTGGTGAAAAGAGGAGATGGGAAGGAATGGTGATCCCCGGCGCGATGTAAGATGGTGCCATAAGTGCAAGAGCAAGCATAGTGGACCATGCAACACTAGGCCACACACTAACCCGACTGGATGTGCAAAGTGCGGGAAGAGAGATCATGTGGTTCGAGATTGCCCGATCCGAGGACCGGTTTGCTTCGAGTGCCGAGAACCGAGGCACATTAAGAGAGATTGCCCGAAGCTATCAGGGGAAAACCGGATCGCACCGAGTAATGCGCCGATCAAGAGAGAGACTCTGCCGAGAGTACCGAGCCGAGCTTTTCAGATGACAGCTGCGGAGGCGAGGGATACCGCCGATGTTTTGACGGGTACGTTTCTCGTAAACTCCTTGCCTGCTCGTATCTTGTTTGATTCGGGAGCGAATCTTTCTTTTGTGTCGAATTCTTTTTGCAAGCAATTTACCTTTCCAGCTAGTACCCTCCCGGACGCCCTAATAGTTGAGGTAGCTAATGGGGTGCAAGTGCTAATCCGGGAATGTTTCGGTAAGTGTACCTTGGATTTTGATGGGAACCTTTTTTAGGCGAATCTGCTGCCCATGGCAATCGGTGGGTTTGAGGTGGTTTTGGGCATGGATTGGTTGACCGAGAACAAGGCCGAAATTTTGTGTGCGCCCGCGCCGAATGGGAAGGTAGTGTCGGTGCACGGGGAAGGAAGGGGAAAGACCACTTCAATAATCTCTTCACTAAAGGCGCAGAAGTTCCTTGCCAAGGGGTACTCGTCGTACTTGGCCTACGTCATAGACACGAAGTTATAAAAGAAAAGATTGGAAGACGTGGATGTGGTGCGTGATTACCCGGATGTTTTTCCTGAGGATCTACCCGGTTTACCACTGGAGCGACAAGTGGAATTCCATATTGACCTCACCCCGGGAGCGGCTTCGATTGCACGTGCTCCGTACCGATCGGCTCCAACTGAAATACAAGAAATGATGTCGCAACTACAGGAATTGTTAGAGAAGGGATTTATACGGCCGAGCTCGTCGCCTTGGGGAGCTCCGGTATTGTTTGTGAAAAAGAAGGATGGATCGATGCGAATGTGCATTGACTACCGAGAACTGAACAAGGTAACGATAAAGAACAAGTACCCGCTTCCACGTATTGATGATATCTTTGACCAACTACAAGGAGCGAGTTGTTTCTCCAAAATCGATTTGAGGTCCGGATACCACCAAGTGAGAGTAAAAGAAAGCGACATTCCAAAAATGGCTTTTCGGACGCGGTATGGACACTATGAATTTTTGGTGATGCCATTCGGATTGACAAACGCACCGACCTTGTTTATGGACTTGATGAACTGTGTGTGCCGTCCTTTCTTGGACAAGTCGGTGATAGTCTTTATCGACGATATCTTGATTTACTCTAAAGACGAGGTCGAACATAGTCGGCATCTACGGGAAGTATTGGAAGTTCTTCGGAAGGAAAGGTTGTATGCCAAGTTTTCAAAGTGCGAGTTTTGGTTACGAGAAGTTCAATTCTTGGGACACGTGGTGTCTTAAGACGGGGTGAAAGTGGACCCATCAAAGGTGGAAGCCATGACAAATTGGAAGCCGCCCACGAGCCCAACGGAATTCAGAAGCTTCTTGGGCCTAGCCGGGTATTATAGACGATTTATTCAAGACTTCTCAAAGATTGCTACACTGCTTACTTCTATGACAAGAAAGAACATCAAATTTGTGTGGACTACCGTTCAGGAACAAGCTTTCGAAACACTAAAAAAGAAGTTGTATGAAGCGCCAATCTTATCCTTAGCCGAAGGATCGGAGGACTTTGTGGTTTATAGCGACGCTTCAAAAATGGGACTCGGTTGTGTGTT